>CM030009.1:68942283-78882283 GCA_017639485.1 Pluvialis apricaria | reverse complement strand
CCACGTGTACTAACTCATAAACAGAAGTACATCGCTAATTCCAGTCTGCAGCCCCCCCCACTAGAGCAGACTTTACATCTGCTCCCCCAAAAGGACTGTGTGCCGCTCACACTGGCACACCGACCACAGTCATTTGAGGCCGCAAATGCCATGGAGACGAGGGACGCTGCGCAGATCGACAGGACAGATATGGAAGCGGAACTGTCTGACTACAGGGGGCTGAAATCTGCTCCCCGAGGCAAGCGGATGGGTGCGGGTCAGTAAGGACCAGGAGCTGCTGCACACTGTGTGCCCTTGCAAAGGATAAAGATCACTGCCTTGACCTGCATTTGATTAATAACAAATTTCATTTAGAGTGTTGATTAAAATGCTGCAAAATATTGTGGTACACAGCAGAAATATGTGAGAGAGCCTCCTCCTCTATTTCCACCCTTCTCAGCAGCAGGGAGGGGGAAAGCCTCCCCCTGGTAAACATGATGTGGAGGTATTTCTGCAGACTGATGCTTCCTGAATGAATTTCTTCTTCTTGTTCCTTTCCAAGTAGGTCTTCTCGAAAGACTTAGCCCAGGAAAGCTAAGGAAAATCTCTTTTTTTATTTTCAGGTTGGAGAGAATATTCAAAACAGCCAAGTAAAACAAGTTATAAATTTGTAAACATTTCTGTCATGCAAACGGCCCCGTTCTGGTTGCAATAGCAGGTAGGGCAATTCCTCATTTGGGAGAGAAAGCATAACCCACGCAGGGGTTGCCAGTTGTACGTAATGTAGCCGTCCTAAGCCTGTGCCAAACAACCTTTCTGCTATGCCAAACCATCCCAGATTTTGTGTAAATTTATTACACCAAGCACACAGCAGCTGTTTAATTGCAGAGAATTTAGGACAGGAAGTGAAGAATAAATCTGCATCCAATTGAATACGCAGCATGTAATTATCTGGAGCACAAATGGGTAAATAACTAAAACTAATGTGTCTAGGAAAATAAAAGCACACATATAGACACATATTTGTGTGGGGAATGGAAGTGTGTTTCATTCAAGTAAAATGACTCACTCGCAGCATTCCCTTGATCTGGCTCCAAGTGTTTGCAGCGTGCCTTGCGATTCTTGCCTGAAGAGTGCTACATGACTTCAAAGCACGGTAACTTTTTTCCAGGTGTTACAGAGTATTTTCCAGCAGCAGATCTCATGATCTGACAACTCAGAATAGTAGGCAGGAGGAAAATTAGCTTGTAAATTCATCACAGAAATTAGCGAAGGTTTGTGCCGTAGCAGGGTGGCCGTGTTCTCTTCCAAGGGATGCAGAGGAATGAGAAAAGGCATTCACCTTTGCCAGTGAAGAAATGACTGTGTTTGCGGCTTCCTCAGAACCAGAGGAAAGGTGGACTGGGAAGGATTCATTTTTATGTATCCCCTCTGAGACAGAAGTACAGTATTTCTTACACTTCCTGCAATTCTCAACTTTTCTCAAGGAGAACGGAGAAGAAGGACTGTGGGCGTGTTTTCTCAGAAAAGATTTTAATTTTTATCGCTTGCTGTGAAAATTAATATTTGAAAATGGACTGGTGAAAAAGTGTAGAGTCAATGAAGGTGGACAGGCTGCAGTAAGCTGCCCTCAAAAAATGTAGGGAGAGTGTTCTGGCTAGTAGATAGGTGACTGGCAAATAATGTAATCTCCTGGGGAGATGGTTTTCAGATCTCCTCCCTGAATAGATGTCGAAAGCAGCGTCCTGCTTATCCAAGTTAATACGGTGTGAATACAGCACTGGGTGGCTGCATGCAGCAGGACGGCTATAGCCTGAAAAATCTGCAACTGAGGTTTACTCGTACATGTGGTATCCAGAAAGAGTGCCTACTAATCCGCTCCCTGCATTTTCCCTCTTCTCCTCTATGTAATTTTCCACGGCTTGCATAACCATTTGGACACTCACGTTAACGTTGTATACCCATTCCCAAAGCTATGAGCCGCTTTTGCAGTCTTCTTAACTCCCGGGGTTTCTCAAACAACCCACTGCAGGGAGAAAAAAAATCCACCAAACTAATCGTACACATTCCTTTTGCTGTCAGGGTTTATTAAAGATTTTCAAAATTTTTTTTTTAATGGAGATATTTTTTTTTGAGATGAAGCAAGTGGAGAGGATCAAAGCAATTTTTCATTACTGGGTGGCTGAATGATGGTTAGTGAGACTAGAGGAGATTGACTGTTTTGTAGAGAGATTAGCAGAATTCACATTGCTGCTGAATGAAAGGTGGAGGAGGCAGAAACCCTAAACAAGTGAATTCAATTACCTCTGAAAGGAATAGGGTAAATGAGGATTCTCTCTTTGGGTTTGCTCCAGGAAATATTTCTGAAAAGTTTGTTGAAGAATACCAGTCATCCAAACCCTAATTTTGCTATTATGTAAAAACTCCTCGCTTCATGGCAGCTTGCGATTTGGAAACGCTTCCCTTGTTTTGTGTACGCCGTTGGCGTGTCACCTCTTCATTTAATTTTGCTCTCAAATTACACCACCCAGTGCAACTTGTTTGCACATGTGGCAAGGGTTTCAAAGGGAATATAAACCTGATCCCAAGCCCACCAGAGTTAAAGAACAGATCCTCCTCAGCTTCCCTGGATAACTGCCCCAGCGGAGGGAGCGCTGAGCTGCCTTCGGGGGCTGCGGGCTCTCCGCAGGGCGGTACGCTGGGGTGTCTTTGCTGGCGCTGGGAGGGATGCTGAGCTCTGAGCTTTGGCGTGTGCTGGCACAGCCTGTGACAGCCTAGAGTTCACGACCTGGAAAGTTTGGATTTTCAGTTTATTTGCTATGTGGTGATTTTGTAAGCAATATGACATGGTAGGAAGTAACGTTCGTTGCACGGGCTCCTAGAGCAAGATCCATTGATTAAGAAGCAGCACGTTCCTGTTGCCAGCCTGTGTCTCTGATGGGTCTCCCTGGAGCAGGAGAGCTCCTGCAGGCACACGGTGCTCTCCCCTTTCCCCGCTGCACTTTAAGGTGCAAAGCACGGAGGGCCTCACAGCTCTGCTTGGGACCTCCAGACGCTGCCAGTGCAAGGACTAAGAGCTGAGGCGGTGACCCCTGCAGGGCTAGGTAAGGAGGAGGTACCCCAGGGGCACTTCTCCACTCATTCTGACGTGCCAGAAGGCATTGCTGAACAGGCATATAGTGGAGAAACAGTGGCTTGCAGATGTTCATTCCAAGCAGAGATTTCTCATCTCTACACCTGCTGGGCCCCTGCTGTCCCCAGCATGGTCTCCTAGTGCTGCAAACCTGACATAGCCCAAATTCCTTCATACCTCCCACCCCGCCTCAGTCTGTACCTGCCAACCTTTGTTCCCTCCACCCTGTGGGTGCCGCTGCCCCTCCCAGATCCCCCCAGCTCATGGGACACAACTCCATATCTTTGGTCCTACCAAAACCTCCTCCTCAGTTCTGGATGCCATAGAAAAGCCTCAGTCTCTCAGCAGCCAGAGTTATTGGGTGAGGTGCTGTAGAGGATGCAGGGTGAAAACCGGTCTCTGCCCTTCACTGTCTCCCAGGTCATGTCCTCAGTTTATCCTACCCCTTCCCAGTTTTCCCCCTCATCCATTCCCACCACAGCAGGTGGGGTTACACGTTATTCACTCTGAAATAACTGTGCGCTTTGGCTGTACGTTCTGCAGAGGTAGACAGGGGCTCATGCTGATCAGAGCACAGCTAACTTTTGAGGATCCAGCTCAGCTTTCTTTTCTTTATTTCCCCTCCCTCTCTGAAAAAAAGTAAACAAAATTTCCTTCCTCCTGAAACTAAGTTTAAGGCCTTACAGGCACAGCAGAGCTGGCAGGAGTCAGGAAGGCTGCTCCCTCTCTGCAGCAGAGTGTAAGAGAACCGTCCCAACTGAGCATGCTGGGTTGACCTCAGGTGCAGGAGAAGGTGGCAAAGTGTGGCTGTGTAAGGAGCTATCTTCCCGCTTATTTCCAAGGTCCGCTCTTGGAGGATGCATCTTGCTCTTCTCCCAGCCCCCACAGCAAAATGTAACACCCAGAAAACCAAGTTGCCAGGAAAAACAGCTCACTTAGTGGAGCAGAAGAGCACAGAGGAGCCGAGTCTGCAGCTGGGGGGAACGGGTGTTGTTCCATGAAAGTAAATGAAGCTGTGCTGATTTCTCCCAGCTGATGACGTGACCTACAGTCCTTAGCTGTATAATGTGTGCTGTATATTTGTGCCACGTACAACCATGTGGCAGACTCTGTCCCTCATTGGGGATGTTCTTGATTGCAGGAGGAGTTCAGGAGACCGAAAGTAAGTCTTGGGCTTCCTTTCTATAGCCCTTCTCTAATAAATCCTTAACCAGCTTCTTCCTTACTCTTGGATGTCTAGTCTATCGCAACAGCCTTATTATTGCAAAAGAGCTCATTTCTTGCCAAATTTCTTATGCTTTTTTTCTAGTGCTTTATTCACCACAAATCCTCTCATAGTTTGTCTAAGATTTTTTGCATTCTCCAAATATCTGGCAGTTTCAAAACTTTTGTGTAGCTCAGAACTGAGCTACGAGGTGTTTCAGATCATCAGCTTGTACCAGAACCACCGCTGGATAAGATTTCCTATCTTTTAGACTATTTTCTCTTTAATCTCTTTGTCACAATGACAGTTCTGCAGTACTCATGGATGACTACATTTGCCAATAGATTTTTTAGTTACTCCATGCGCCGCATCCAAGGCTGAGTCTTTGGGAAATATCTACATTTCTCTGGCATATCTGATCCTATGTCTAGGAGCATTCAGGGCACCCACCAAAAATCTTTGCACCTGAAGACATTGTGGAAGTGGAGAGACAATCTCCTCAGAGGAGTTCCCCTCCTGAGCAATCTGGCTCAGGGCAACATTTGCAACTGGCTTCCACCAGGCAGCTGGGACAGGGTGTCTGTAGAGCCTTTCTTATCCTGGGACTCGGGTGTGAGTACAAAACCCATCACTTGTCCTGTTCCAGGCAAACTGCCTTTCAGAACTCCTGTTTACAAAGTCTCTGGATTACTTAGACCACTGCTGATATTAGATCTTCAACTTTATAAATTAAGTATTAAATCTTTAACTTCACAAATCCCTTTACTCTTGTGTTCAGAGCAGCCTCCAGTCTACAGGGAGTAGCATCTGCGCCCACATGAAAGGGTTTTAACATTGGACACAAGCAACTCTAATTCTGAAAGTGGTTAAGTCTCAGAAGGCACTGCAGTTGGTGTCTCTTTCTCATCCAATTTATGTCGTGTCTCTGCAATACTGGCAAATCCACAAATAAGCCCTTCGTAGTAAATTCAGAGCCCCACAAAACTCTGCACATCTGTGACCGCCTGGGAAATTGCCCAGTCCTGTGCACAGCCATATTTTTCTTTTTGTTAGAGAAAACTCTCTCTCGTCGGGTTGTGTGTCCATGAGAAGGTACCTCTTTTCAGAGCAACTCTCATTTCAGGAAGCTCAAGTTCAGTGGCAGCCTTGATCTGATCCCAGGCTGGTTGTAAATGCAGTCTTTCTTACCAGCGGTCTCTGAGTGTGCCCAGAGCCATCTCAGCACAGCAGACAGGCTGAGAGGGACCTATTTTACAGTGACCGCTTCCAAGATCACTCAGTGTCAGCCAGGAGCCGGCACTTTCAAGTGCTGCCTACTGACGCAGTAGAAATGCTGTCTCCTGCCCTTCACCCCTGCTCTTTGCTTCCACTGCCACTTGCCAACTCTCCTTAAAACCAAGTATGGCAACCAGACTGAAATACTGCAATATCCAAGGTGTTATCCGCTCACAACAGCAGTTGCACCTACTATGGAATTATTTCTTTCAGCATGTTCTGCTCTATACCAAAGCACGCACTATCATCTCCCTTCACCAGACCTGTGGACAACATCCAAGTTACTGCTGAAGGCACCTTTAGGTCTTCAGTGGTCTGTACAATGCCTTTTCCCCAGACGGTGTGGGGCAGTTTAATGGGTCAGTCAGTGTCTCTAAAGATGAGCCCTGAGTCTTCATTATGAAGTAAACCCAGTGACTTCAGGACTCAGAGAACCCATCCTTGAACCCCTACCACAAGCACAGCTTCATAGTCTTTTTCATTAACTAAAGCCATTAAAAGATGTTCTAACCCAGCTTTCACCCTTTTTCTCTGTTTGCTGCCCATAACTCAAAACTGCAGTTGCCATATCACAGAATCACAGAATCTCCTAGATTGGAAAAGACCTGTAAGATCGTCTAGCCCAATCATTAACCTAACACTGACAAGCCCACCACTAAACCATGTCCCCAGGCACTATATCTACATGACCCTTAAATACCTCCAGGGATGGGGACTGCACCACTGCCCTGGGTAATGTGTTCCAATGCCTGATGACCCTTTCAGAGAAAAAATTCTTCCTAATATCCAATCTAAACTTCCCTTGCTGCAACTTGAAGTCATTTCCTCTTGTTCTATCACCTGTCACTTGACAGAACAGGTCGACTCCCACCTCTCTGCAACCTCCTTTCAGGTAGTTGTAAAGAACGATAAGGTCTCCCCTCAGCCTCCTTTTCTCCAGGCTAAACAACCCCAGTTCCCTCAGCCGCTCCTCATAAGACATGTGCTTCAGACCCCTCACCAGTTTCGTTGCCCTTCTTTGGACACGCTCCGCTGGCTGTGACTGTGTTAGCAAGCACTTTGGCTCAACAAGGGACTGAAACAACTATTGACCTCCAAACCTACACTGCATGCAGCCTGAGGGGTTTCCTTCATATAACACTTAGTCAGCTTCTCTGGACCAAACACTCCACCACACAAGTGGATGGGACACTTGGAGCATGTTTGGTGGGCAACTGAGCTTCCCAAGCAGGGTTCTCCAACAGGAGATAAGCTCATACACACTACAGCTGCTCTGTCACTGAGCCAACCTGCAGCAAGTGGGGGTCACCACGGGATTAGTTTCAAAGCTGCACTGCTGCTCCAGAGCAACCTGGTTTTGCAGGCACCAGCCCTGATGCCCAGCAGCATTCACTGCCATGATTTCCCAGATCTCAAGGCACATCTTGGAACCTTCTCAGCTGTCTTTTTACTATCAGAGTACGGACTGTTACACCACCTTCTTTTCCTAAATGCAAGGTCACTCATGCCCTACAGATCAGATACTTTCAGCTCATTTACTTCATCCATGCAACATCTGCAAGGGTGGCAGTCTAGACCCCACTTTTCGGAGACTGGCCTTTCACAACAAGCTGCAGAGCAGGCTGCGTGGTCCCCTCCATGGTCTCTCCTCACTTCAGCCTGTGTCCACCCCATGACCTGTATGCTCAGCTGGTGCCCACTGTCCTCAGAGCTGGTAACAGCCAATCCACCCGCCTAAAATGTCTGGGTCAGCAGCTCTGACTCTTGTACTTCCACACTTTGACTTTCAGGTCAATAAGGTGCACCTTTTCCCCTTCAAAGCTGGGCAAGGCCTTTCACTGGATACCACCAGTTACTCCATTTTGGCCACACACCAGGCTATCCTTATTGTGGTATTTCCCTACATGCCCCCCCTTAAATGAGCAGTTGTCAGGGTTGCTTCCCTTCGCAACCATTTTCCTTGTCACACGAACTGGTTATATCATTCTTTCTAATCACTCAGAAGTGCCATCAGGAGAATTTCCATCCCACGTATCAGACTCTCGCCCATACTCACCATTTCCTCAGAGCTGAGTTCCTGTCTCTCCCCCGCAGTGATGTCCCCTTTCAGCGTACAGCTGCACCCGAGCCCCGTGGCAAACACCAGCACCTCTCAGAATGGCTGTGGCCTCCTTTCGCTGATCTTTGCAGGCCAGGCCAAGTCCAGCTGAGTCCCTCTAAACTGATTCATTGCCAAAGCATCTTGGCAGCCCTTGCTGGAGGGGTGCCAGGAGGGAAGGCTCCTCAGGTTCCCCCCCAGCTTAGGTAGATTCTCCCCTTCTCTTCCCTGAGTTCCTTGTTGAGCCCCAGCCTACTGGGCTGGTTTCTGGCTTCGGACCACATGCCCTGGTTTGGAAATGGAGTGGACAACTGAGTCCATTGTTGGGTTTTTTTTTGCTGGAGATGGGGCTTCAGATCCCTTTGGTTCCTGGGAAACACTGTTGCTGTCCACCTTCTCCGCCATTGATTTGTGCTACGCATTAAATGACGACATAAAGGATTCTGGGTTAACTTCTTCAGATCATTCACTGCCTATTTTTTTTTTTACGGTTTCTTATATATTGAGACAGTTTGTTTGACTTCTTCCGTTCTGGTTTCTGCAGCTGTGACAGTGTTAGGTAAGGCGAGGCAATAGAAGTTGTCTACTAGCCTTAATTCCACATCAGGTTTCTGACTTTTGCAACTTTCTGATTTCCTTGTGCTGTTGGTATTTTTAGCTTTTTAAATCCTCACTGCCATCCTGCTCAGTTAGTAACCTCCAAGCTTGCCAAAGATTCCTTGGCCTCCCCTGTCCCCGGAAAAGCTGCTGGTCCTCAGCCATCTGGTTACTGGTTCCTTATTCATCTATTTTGAACTTGTTCCAGCTTCTTCTGCCCCCAAAAAATTTTACCTCCAGTCTCAGGCCATGTCACAAGCCTTTCAGCAAAGCCTTCAGATGTTGCTTTAATCCCTCTTGCAAGGTCTCATGCTCTTTTCTCGGGTCTTTAGACCTTATTTTAGTCACTTGTGATACCCTCCATTTCTGCAGGTTTTGTTCACAGAATTCCACAGGAAGTCTCAGTGCATGGCAGAGCACAGCATTCCTGTTTTCCTTTCTCTACTGGAAACAGCTCATTTGATATAACCTAGAGCTTCGTTTGCCTACTTGGCAGCCCTATAACTTAAGTGTCTCATGGTCAGAACGCGGTGAGTAATAGAAGGAGATCTTTTCTTTCCCTTTTGCATTTCTACGTAATGAACTTCTGGCTTCAAGCAGAAATCCTTCTGATTCATGCTTAAGGGCATTTTACATGATTACAAATCATTTCCATTCTATTTGTAAAGGCCATCAGCTCTTCCTGTTGGATATTCCTGTCCTTCTCTGTATAGCTGATGCTGCTACGTTTTGCACCCAGATATTTATTACAAATATAAATGCTCTTGAGAAACTCCAGGAGTGATTTCCCTTGATCTGACAGCTCCCCTTTCAGCATAGCCAACTGTCTTCTCTTCTCTAGACAGCTCCTTTTCCATCTCACAGATCTCCATTTGTCCCACAAAGTGTTATACGCTGGAGTCCCTTCACTGGAAAATGCTTCTGGTTTAGCTACAGCACTCAGTTTCAAGGTTGAGCCTGACTCAGATGAAGTTGTTGTCCAGAACCCCTTTATACTCAAAGGAGGGGACTAGGCATGTTGAGGGCACAGTTCATCTCGTGTCAACATGGGAGCCTGAAACAGGTCAAAAGAACACACTTCACAAGTGTTCCTCTGTCCGCCTTGAACAGAAAAAAACACTTGGGACACTAAAACAGCAGCAGATGCCTAAAGCTAGGTGGAATTATCTGCCTTCTAGATACCTGGACTTCCCCAGAAATCCCTTCCATAATGCATTCAGAGAAGAAGGCAGGGAGAGAAACTGCACAAGAAGCCAAAACCAGGCTCCTGGACACCCAGAGAACTTCCTACAGTTTTGACTGGACTTCTTTTGCCTTGTCTCCTGTACTGATTCCTTTCTGTGCCGTTTTAGGAAACTTAAATTAAGTGGATTAAAAAAATCCAAACCCACTTTTGCACTTCTCGGTCACTTGTAATTGTGGCTATATTGAACACAGTTAAAAAGTAATACTAGGATGCATGTTTTACCAGCCTTCTCAAAGTTGTATTAACTGTGAAATTTCTGTAAAATTGTGTTTGCAATGATTTGTGTTGCTTTGTTCCCAGTCACAGCCACCAAGGAAAAAAAAGTCACACAAAAAATCCAGTAAAGTTCCATACGAAGGATACAAATTTGGGCTGCAACTCCAGGAGCATCAGCTGAGAAAAAAACCCATCTGTCAGTCACCTTCTCATCCTTCATATGCTTCTTATAGCTGTAGCTACAAGAATCTCCTCCCACCCTTGATATTTCATCCTGTCCATACTCTCGACAACATCTCCATTAGTAACGCACTGCTTACCAGGGGGTTTGTAGAAAAGCTGTTCAATATTGCCAGGAAATTAATTGCAGGAGTTATGAAGTTAATGTTGACACCAGTTCTCCACCCTCACATTAATTTTAATATGCAAGCTACGTGATACAAAAATACATCTAAGCAACGGGCAACCTGTGTTTCCCTACTCAGAATGATTTCCAAATCCTCCCAAAGATGCCACCTTAAATTTAGGAACACTCCTCTAGTCGGAGACCAAAGCTCTCAAAGCCACAGGACTGCTACTAGAAGACAAAAAGCAGTAGGAAAACATATAAAAATCCACAGTAACTCTTGAGCAGCCACTGCTGCTCCATAATAAAAGAATAATACTGTGTGACCCTCTTATAGCACTTTATCTGGGGACCTCCATGGCTACACAATGAGTGAGTTAGTTTGTCTCTTAGCCTAAAAGAGAAAAAGGTCCGAAACAGAGCTGTGGGAACACAATGCCTCTCCAGGTCAAATTGCAATTCTCTGGGAGCTCTTCAAAGCATGGAGAAAGCCTTACTCATGGAGTATATCTTGCTCCATCTCCCTTTTGACACAAGAAGAAGGACACAGAAAAGCTGAGGGTTGAGTGGAGCATACCGGACACAGCTTGGCCTTTCTTTGCTACTGTTTCTGTGCTGATATTTGCTTTCAATATGACATATTTTGCATATTAAAAATACTAAGTAAAGCTAGAAATATTTTATGGGAGAGCTTGAGTTATCGGCTATATATAAAATAAAGTACTATCTAATGCAGTGTACAGAAAGATATGAGCAATAAGGCAGATGTGTGCCCTGTGCATGTTAAAGCTTTTCTAAAATGTAGCCACTTTTTCTTGGTACTTCACATTTGAATCCTTTTTGGTAAAGAAATTCAAGATAACATTAAGAAGCTTTTTACCAGAACATGAGGAGAGCAAGGAGAAGTACAAGAGTTTTTTAGTAGCTGGTTGGTCTTTGATGGCCTGAAACTGTATATAATTTATCCTGAAGAAGACCTGTCAATTAAAGTATTATTAATCCAATTCTTTTATTTTTTCAATCTTTCTAATTTTGTACCATGTGGTTCATAGGATACAGTCCTCTAGATATCCAAACAGCTGCATTTTTTAAAACCCTCAAACCAATGGCTCCAGCCAATATGTTCCAGGACGGCATTGCTTTAACATAAACATCCTATATTGCAGTAGTCCTCATCTTTGCCTTCCTTCCCCAGAAGGTGATGGCTTCCTATGTTCAAACAAAACCCTACTTCAATGCTAGGTCACTTGGTTACAACGCTGAATGGGCTGGACTTGCGGTAACCACTGTCCTTGACATAACTTATTCAACATGTAAGGAAAAATTTGAAAACTAAACCAGCAAAGACCTCCACCCAGCCAATTCTTCCAGTAGGTTAAAAAATATACATGTTAAAATGCCAGGACTGTCTAACGTTTCACTTGAAATTCTCCATAGCAACACCACTTTGGTACTATAATGGGAAAAAAAAAAAAAGTATAAAAAAAAATCTAAGGTCTTCAAAAAGGCCCTTCAACTTTAAAGTGAATGTATTCGTGGAGAAATGAAGGGTCTGTTGTGCAGATGGCTGTTTGCTCTCATTGCTAGAAGCAGACAGTCTTCGGTGAGGAGGGAAGGGGAGTCAGATAGCGTATTACCATGCAAAAGCAGCAAGCTCTGCCTATGATGACTGCAATATTAACTCCCAGGGCTTCCTGCGGCTGAGAGGCAGCAGCGGCAGCAGCGAGTTTCACTTGCCCCCTGCCCCCCACCCCCAAGCTTCCAGGTTCAATAAAGATTACATCATGGAAAAAGTATGCCATGTAAGCCTGAGAATCAAAGCCGTCACAATTGGCGGCTGTTTAACTGTAATGTCGCTGAAACACATACTCCCCCTACGCGCACACACACACTTTCCCCCTCACCCCTCCCATCCCACCCCGAACCCTCCGCGTCTCCTACGATTAAGGGTAGTATTATTGGGGAGAGGAAAATCTGATCAAAACTGTCGACCGCCAACTGCCGATTTTCTATGGATTCAATAAAGGCCACCTTAACGATTTCCCTAATTAATGGATGACATCTTTGGCTGGAGGAGAGGCGCTGTATTCTACTCTGCCTTAGTCTTTGTTAACCTTCTAATTAACTTTCGTAGGTCACCCAGGTCTCCCAAACCTAAAAGTGAAGAGAGCCATTGTGCTAGAAGCAGTAAACTTACTTTTTCTGCCTGGGTACTTAAAAGGGAGAACGATTATAGGCAGGGAAAAATAACTCCATTTAAACTCTTTGTGACTGCGGAGAATGCATAGGTCCCTGCCTTAGAAAATAATTGAAACACCTTTTATACCAATATTTGCATGCATAATAAACCAAATTAGTGAATATGCATCTAAATTCAGCTGCAGTTTCAAATTGGTTGGGGATTTGGAGGGGGTTTTGGTCTTTTTCTTTTTTTTTTTTTTTTTGGAATGTGAACTTCAGTGGGTCAACAAAAGGAATTGGATTTCTTGAGCAAATTGCAACTGCAACAGCTATCAGCTTTTACACGGCATGATCTCCAGCAAAGAGTCCAGGCTAATAGTACACACACATGCATTCTAATACTGTAATATTAGGCCAGATTAATCCCTGTGGTAAGACCATTGAAGTCAATGGAATTGTATCAGAGATGAATTTGGTTCACTGCCTTTTGTGGAATCTAATATGAATTGACCATTGAGCTGGAGGCATCAAAGATGATAAATGCAGCCCTCTTTCAAACAGTCTGATGCAACCCAAAAAAGGGCAGGCAGAAGGCATTTAGGATGGGTGGCCTTTTCTTCTGTCTACAGCTTTCTCAGGGAAATTCTGCCCTCATTCACGCCCATTGACTGAAGTCAATTAAATTATTTTAATAAATTGTAATTAAAATTCACAGTGTACAATGAAAGATTGAAACTTCATAGCACAACTTGACTAATAAACCTGAAGTTAATTGCTTCTTGAAAGTAAAGATTGAGAGTGCTTCTTTGGCTTATGGAAGAGACATGAAATTAATTGTTCCTAGTTTTCTCTACTCAGCAGAGAACAACAGAGAAGAGTAGAAGACAGTAATAATTTCTTTCCAATATAAACATACAGATGTACATCCCTGCACCAATATCTGACTGAGCAACCCCTATACCTGGACAGAATGTACTGAGCTTAAAATTTACATTGAAATAAAAGAAAATCTAGGACAGAATAGTTTGGAGACATTTTGGGGTTAACTGAGAAGGAAGCATAGTATCGTGATTAAAAGAGGCCTGAAATAGGCTATCTCCAGTCTTATCCCTCACTGCCATTGATTCACAGTGGAAAATGGTTGCTTTGACCTTGATTTGATGTCTCCATCCTTAGAGAAATTATATTTCACCAATTAAACATTTAAAAAAAAAAAGGCCTTGAACTGATAGGGTATGAAAGCTGCAGACATGCCAAACGCAACATGCCAAATCAAAAGTCTGAGTTTTCGAATAGACAAATTCTTTTTTTTTTTATGGTTTCATTCTGTCACCATGTACACATTTTCTAAGGGAATAATTGGTGTGTAAGATGGCATCTACTGCTTCTTTGCTCTATTCTCCAATCAGGTGGTGCAAAGTATGTTAATCATTCTCCCAAGTGTCCCTTGTATGTCCTAGGAACAGCCTGGCCTTGGATACGTAACTCTGAGGAAATTTGAACTGTGACACCTTTCCAAAATATCTTCAGATAAACATGCTTTCTACATTTCTGCCTGCGAGGAGACGTCCTGAAGGAGGTTTGGCATCATGTGAGTTTGATTGCTGAGGAAAGACAAGCAAATGACATGTCTGGGATCAAGATACAGAAAAGAGGAAGTACACCTTCTCTCCCTCTAGAAGTCACTGCCCCTGGACAGCTGGATGTCCAGGGCGCTACCCTGCTCCAACTGAACATCGCAACTGGGCTATGTTTTACCTGACCATGACAGACATTTTGGGAGACAAGTGATCCCACCTCAATGATTAGGTATTGTCCTTTATAGCTTTATGAAAGCTTTCAGGGTCCTTAGTGTCAGGCTCTGCCTCAGAAGGAGTATTTGTACTAAAGCAAGTGGTTTTCGGAGAAAGGCATCACTGTTAAGGTTCTCAGGAAAGCTGGGCTCATTCTCAGGCACCAACACAAAGCTCCCATGTGACATGGAGCTGAGGGGGATTCATCTCAGCTGACTTTTAATATCCATGTGAAGATATCTGCATCTGAGCCTTGTGAGACTGGATGCCTTGAGAGTCAATGGAAGGAAAGATGTTATACAACTACTAACCCAGAAGTGCCTATTTTGGCTATTGTCTGGTACAGAAAAGATGAACTGTGACCCAGAATAGTTTTCTCTCAATTGGCTATGAAGAGTCAACATACCAAATTTGAACATTTGCAGTTAGTACTGCAAATGTCTGTTTTATGGTCAGATGAATCCCACCTTCAATCCCTTTGCACTTCTGTTCCCCCTTTGTGAGATGGAGATAATAGTATTTCCATTCTTCTACCTTTTGTCTTTTTTGCCTTCTTAAACAGTAAGGTCCTGAAAGATCTTGTGTGGGATTCATCTGGCAGGAAGTAGAGAGCTACTTTTAGGGTGTCTACTAAATTGGTACTTTTATGATGCAATTAATCTCATCCAAAATCCGAAATCTAAAATAGATCTGAGGAATGCATCATAAAAATGTCTTTTTCTCAGCATAAAGGGAGATGGAGATAACCAATTCTGCAATTCAGATTTCTAAAGTTAAGTCAAACTAATCTTCTCTCTTTGTTCATATAATACAAGAGAGGGCTCTGATGAAAATAGTTTAGATATCTTGTAATACTATTTTATCTGCCTTTGCATGTCAAATAATCCAACGACTAATTAACTGGGAAAACCTGGTTAACACTCAGTAGAATAAAGCGTAAGACGTCATCCTCAGTAATGAACGTGACACTTCAAGTCTTGTTATTTCAAACTAAATAAATGGTCTGTGGAAATATATCACAACAACCAAGACATTCATTATCTCTCTTCTTGACACAACTCACATGGTTGTGTGTACCCAGAACTTGACTTAACTTTCTGACTCTGACATTAAAGTCATATTTCACAGCCTGTGAAAGAGGCAGCAGCTAGAGGCTGACACCTCCTTCCAACTCAGTCTATTCTTTTCTGGAGAAAATCAATTCGTTTTACCAGATAGCCTTGCAGAACCTGGTGGTGTACAGTTAAATTAAATTATGCTTAGTTGTCATCCAGAAACAATAATTTCATACAAATAACCATAAAAGGAAGTTACAGGCAGAGAGTGTAAACCAGCGCTCCTAAAATGGAAGTGTTCAAGGCCAGGTCGGATGGGGCTTTGAGCAACCTAGTCTAGTGGAAGGTGTCCCTGCCCGTGGCAGGGGGGGTGGAACTAGATGATCTTTAAGGTCCCTTCCAACTCAAACCATTCTATCATTCTATGAAATGCATTTAATTTGTCTTCTCACAACAAAAAAATTATCTTTTTTTAGGTCAAACTGGCAGCAAAGTCTTGGGCACATAGCTCATTGAATCCAATTGCCTTGGCAGGACTGAAGTTGGACCTCAGGAACTGCAAATGCTCCAACTCCAGTATTATTGCCTGGGCTGGAAATTCCATATTGCTATCTTCTCAGCCCTGACCCCAGTCATAAGCTGGCTTCCCAGCCTGGGAGGCTCATATGGGCTTTCTCTGTCCTCTGAACATTTCTGCAGAGGAGAAGCACACTGACTCAATAGAAACAGAGATGTCAGTTCTTGCCCTTCGCACCTTTAGAGTGAGCTCAACACCAAAAGTGATCTTATACAAAGCAGAGAAAGGTTGCACAGTTGTTGCCTCTTGGTGTTTTCCATACCAGGTGCGTTTAATTTACATGAAAAAAGATGGTGTCTGTTTCCCTACCTGGCAGTCTGGCAGAGGCAGTCTGGACTCTGAGAAGCAGGAGGCTTGATCATCTCTGATCACCTTGATGCTGTGCAGCAGTCTTGTCTTCACGCTCAGCAATACCCACTGTCCCCACACCAAGGTTACACGTTTACCCAATGGGGCTGAGCAGATGGCTCCACTTGGGGTGAGCACAGTGTAACCAGTGCAGCTGGCATCCTGGTAGGTACTATAACATCTGCATGTCTGGCAAACATGAAAAATCAGCTCTACCCAGTTGCCTAACTTACGCCAGCAAACATAGCACCAAATGCAAGGATGACTTTAGTGAAGTTTCGATGCAATAAGCCTGCTTCTCTTGGAAGCCAAGAGCCATCCACACAGCTCGTGACATAAAAAAGCATAACTCACATTCTTATTTCTCTTTGGACCCCTTTGCATTGCCAGAGCTTTGTGGATGAGCTAGACAGGACTTACAAAGCAGTCTGAGACACAGGAATGGTGGCTGAGTTGATCAGCACTGAGCAATAGCACAGATGTAGGGAAAGAAAAGGATTTGTCTCCAAAATCAAGTACTTCAAGTGCCTCCAGGCTGATATAGGCACTTGTATGTTGATCTTAGGCACCAAAGGGAAAACCAAGATTGAAATGAAAGTACTTTGCTCAGCCCTAGAAGGACTTTGCTGAACACTAGACTGTCTAGGTAGGGAGGAACCAAGACAAGCTCAGGAAGCAGGTCCATCTGTCCAAGATGCAAATCCTGGTATCTGAGAAATTCTGAGGATTCCAAAGGTTTCACATGGATGAAAAAGAAAACAAGATAATCCATAGATTATTCCCTGGCTGTTGTTGGTTTATTTCAAGAGTCTTCTTTCCCAGCTATGCCAACTGAGGCAGGAGTATGGGCTTTGGAAACCCTTATGGCCTGAAACTAGATTAATGTGTCAAAATCGCAGGTACGTAATGGCACTGCCGTCTCCCTGGTTCTCTTTGCCTCAACGTGAACTCTGTTATGTCTGCCAGCTGTGGTGCCAGTCCCTTTCTCCCCTGTTCTCTTATCTGCTGCCTTATAGTGTGTTCCTGGTGACCTTTCTTTCTCCTCACTGTTGCTGATTACATTTCCCATGTTGATTTTTGCAGCTCAAGTCATATTTTAAGAGCTTCAGGTTTCAACTGCCAGTTCAACAGAGTCACTGACCTTGCTGCATGGCTCTTTTCGCCCCTTACACCTTGTGCACTCTCCAGTTACCTTTTGGCTGCTCTGATTTCTTTGTCTTGCTTTTTCCTCCTTTTAGGCCACCAATCTGCTGATAGTTACCTATAACTCTTCTCTCAGTTTCCCCTGTTGCCCTTCCACACCCACTTAACCACTAACTCTGCCAGCCTCTACACTGCCTTATTCATCTGGGCAAATGGTCTGGTGAATGCCTCTGGAGCCTTGTGTTCATCCTCTGCATCTCTGCATTTATCCTTGGAAAAAAATCCTTTCTTTGTCCCCTCCCTGCTAGGGTCCCTTCAGCCTCCTCCCATCCCTAATCATTCTTTGATTAGCACTTTCCTTCTCCAGACTCACCACCATACTCTTTCTATGGATCACCCTCTTCGTCTGTTTTCAAATAAGCTTCTGAAGCCCCTGCAAAAACAACCCTCCTCTACATACCATTATGCCTTTCTCATCTCCTTTGCCTCTTATCCTTTCAAATGACTAGTTTACTCCCATTCTCTTGAACTCACCTCTCTGACACTCAGCAGTCTGGTTTTCAGCCACTTCACTCTGCAGGAATTGCTCTCTCTAAAATCACTAATGATGTCCTTCTAGTCAATTCTAACCGCCTCTTCTCCAGCCTCCTTCCCTTTGATTTTTCCAACACCTTTGACATATCAGACCATTCCTTTCCTTGGAGTTCCCCACAACTCAGCTGCTCTGCTGAAAATTGCCATCTTTAGTTTTAGGAGAGCTTGGTAGCTGACAGGACAGAAGTGTAAGAATAGGGGCACAATGAAAAGGATAATTCTTTGTATTGTCTTCTGCACACTAATGAAGCTCCTCTTAGAAAACCATGAAGATTTTAAGGGCAAACCCAGCAGTAAGGAAAATCCCAGCACAGAATGTCTCTGCTTCATACAGACCTCTGTGCTGGACTTAAAGTTTAATACGAGAGATTTCACCTGTCATATCTTCATAGTTTCCTGATGGATTCTTGTAAGGCGGAAGAAAAGGGAGAATAATGAAAACAATAATTTCACATTTCCACAGATTTGTTGTTTCATTGCTCTGTCTGTTCACTGATAAAATCAGAGATGGATTAATTCTGAACTATATATAGATATACAAAACAGACAGAAAGAGGACCAGGCTGGGAAGATAGCGGAGTCTTTCCAGTGTCAGGTTAGCCAAAAGCCAAAGAACATTGTGGAGGGTAAAAGCGAATGCAGTGGCACAGTGAAGGTCACAGTCAAAGGTTTGGGGGAGGGGGGGGGTTAAATCCTATAGCTCGGCAATGAAGCCAGAGGCTCTTTTCAAGTTAGGCTGTACTTGCAGAGAGCTACATGGATAACGTGAACAGATATTCCTACTGTTTGGCTTTTACTGTACTCATTTTTACAAACATAGTTCTACTTGAAAAGTGGATGGAATAAAATCCATAATCACTTCATGTGGACCTTAAAAAATCAGAAGTTCATGCGCAGAGTGCACAGAGACGTAACACATGAGAATTACCATGAACTTCAAAACAAACTGTCACACTTCTACCCTAGTTTCAAGCTCTGTTTGCCTGCCATATAGTCCGCAGCAAAGCCATGGATGATAAAACACAGTGTTTCCCGTTAAAGTAAGAATAGGTTGCAGAAAATTATGTTTAAAAAATCAGGGGAATTAACTTTAACTGTTGGATGCACTACTCCCTCCCCCGTGTGTCAAAGCAATTAGTGAGAGTCAGATCAAAGAATCCACTCTGCAGAAAAGGGAGAAATAGAATTCAGTGTGAAATGTCCCCCTGCAAAGACAAAATATATGCAAATGAATTGCAGGTAACTAGGAGATCTGATACTATACCACCGCCAGGAGGAGAGGGTCAGCAGTTACATCTGATAATAGCCTCTCTCTTTTATTTGGGGATCACTGTTTTCCAAAAGAATAGCTAAATATTGATTAAGTGATATCTCAAATACCACAAGATTATCAAACCAATTACAGGGATTAACTTCCCAAAATGCTCCAGTATAATCTCAGCTGCAGAAACTGTGCCAACTTGGTAATGGCTATTAACATCTGTATGCGCAAGAGTAATCCCCCGGTCTTGTTTCTTTTTTGCTCGCTCTCTCTCTGATTGCTCCTATATATATTATAGTTTTTCTGAGAGCACAGGATGTATCACTTGGGAACCCCATTCTGCATTCCCTGGTGGGACATGCTTAGAGTCAGAGGAAGTCAAAGGTGGACAGAGGAAGTCAAGGAGGACACAAGACATCTAATTGTATTGCCCACTTTCACATGAGAAAACCTTCCCTGTTAGAAGAGGGCAGGAGACTTTGCCAGTTGTGAAGTCCTGTTTGGATACGCTGACTTTGATCACACTAACTCTGTCTCGTTCCCTGATAGCGCTATCTACCTAAGGATTGAATGTGCTGCAGGCACCTTTGAGAACAGCATCAGATGGCTGGAGAAGTCTATCTCCACTAAATAAGAGCTCCGGTTGAGTCCCCAGCACAGTCACAGTGTCCAGACTTTTTGGTAGTTTTCTATCCCCAGAACCCACTCTCATGTTCATGCTGATGAGGACGGCTCACTTTTGCTTCCATTTTTCCTCCCTCACTCTTCTCTTAGCGGGAGAAGCAACTTTAAAGCATGGGAGAGACAGACAGAGAGAGCATGACGCCCTATAATCCAACAAGTCAACTTCCCGAGCTCAAACATGAACTGATTTTTTTTTTCTTCCCTCGCCTTATAAAAAAGAAATTGACTTTTGTTTGGAGTTTGTGAAAAGTGGGACTCGGGGCCCAGTCAATGGGGCTCCCCGCAGCGCGGGCTGAGTGGAGCCATCTCGAACCAGTCAGCCGCGGCACCAATTAATCCGCTCTTTGTCACAGCCCCGGCCTCAGCAGCAGCGGCAGCAGTAGCAGCAACACATTTGGCCATTGTTCAGACCTTCATGCAACGGGATTTACCCTTTCAAAGAGGCAGTTTTGTCCCAAAGAGTTCGAGCGGAAGTTTCTCACTGACAATTTGCCCCAAATAGATAGATTTGTCAGCAGCAACCTTTAAAAGCAAAAAGCCATGGAGGAAAAAGGGTAGAAAACGAAGTGTAGGGGTAAGAGCAAGTGCATCCTTGTCCGTCTGTCTGTCTGGGGGTCTGTCCTGCGCAGGTGGGGTGGGCGCAAGGCCTGAGGTACAGAAAGGCGAAATGGCATTGATGGGGGCTCTTGTTCATCTCAAGGCAGATGTAGCAAGGGAGCTAACAAGCTCCCAGGCTGTTGTATAGCTGCTCTGACTTCTGAAAGCCTTTCAGGGGACTTCTTTTACATGGCATTGTCATGCCTGCTACACAGCACTGTGCTAGGCTGGTCAGGGTTTCCCAGCCTCAAATACTCCACCGGCAGCTCACTCTGAGAGCAGCAGGCGACATTCTCTGTGGCCTTGCCACCAAAATCTACATTTAAACCAATGCAAGCAGGTTTTTTGCAAACAGGCTGGCGTAGCTTTTCTTATGCACAGTGCACTTGGGCCCATATCCCAGGCAGAAAAAGGTGAAACAAACCCACAGGTATCTCCTGCCCCCACACCAATGCTGCGATGCTCCTTAAGAGCAGAACCCCTTTGGACTTCAAGGACTGTTTGCATGAACTCAGGGTTGAACCCGCTCTGTTGCAAACTGCAGCTATTCACATGCACTGCTGTTGCTCCCACCCTCGCATCGTAGTACTGCCCAATACCCCTGGCTTACACGTGGCACCTGCCCTTCCCCACAACACCTCCCCATATACTCTAAATCCAGAAAGGGACAAAGCACAGGAAGCTCTCTCCCCACCTTGGGCTCCAGCAAGTCCAGGTCCATATACACACATCCTCTCCCAGCGTCATGGAGACGGCCTTGCTCTTGCATTGGAGGGTAGCAACTGGAAGGGCCCCAACCCTGTCAGACTAATCTCTCTTTATAGCACAAATTTTGGGGTGGGGAAAAAAAAAAGCTTAATTTCACCTGTAACTCCACCTTCCGTCCTGTTACACTGGCTGGGTGGGTGGCACAGGCTGGCTAGCAGGTTTCTTTGAGTACCATGGTGCTGAAAACTAGAGCCCTGCTTCTTCCTAGGAGAGGCTGGAAGAGGTTGTTCAGCCCTACAACCCAAAGGTTGTTCACATTTGCATACAAGAAACTGTCATCTCATCACCTAGACTGCAATTGTAGACTTTCCTGCTCCAGAGGCCTTTGCTTGGCAAAGAAGCCAGATTCACAGGAGAGCATGCAGTTCTGCTGTAGTCACGGTGCTTATCTACTGCTATTCAGGAGGTCTGGCTTTCCAAACAAAGCTGAAGAAACCCAGTTTGCTGAAGGAGGTCCGCTGCAGCTATCTGACCAAAAGGAGGGGCATGAGAAATGGATGCAAGGCAGCTATACAGCCCTAAAACTTTGCAGTGAACTCTGGAAACGTCATTGCTGGGTGACAGCTGGTCCAGCTCTTCTGTCAGACTACTTTGTCTCGCTGTATCTTAAATGGGTTTGATCTACATTACTCAAAGGACCTCATTGTTTGAGTATTGCCCAGCCCACTGGTGTTTATTTGATGGCCTTCTCAAGGCATTTCCTGAAAGACACAAGAAAAATGAAGGCCAATTTCAAACTGATATCAAAAATGTCACCGGCCGGCCTTATACCCACCAAGTTCCCCTGAGCCTGCTTACACCTGCTCTTGGAAAGAGAAAAGGGTACAAGTGGCAGTAACCTGATTATAAACCAGCCAGAAGCAGGGGTCATTTACAATTAGGTTGGGGTTATTCCAAGTGAATAGGTTTACAGCAAAACTAGAACACACTGAGCTAAAACTGAAACCTTGGCTCCACACTTGAAGGCACCAGTAGGTGTCACATGTTCTAGGTGGCCTTCAACAAAGGGGACAAAGAGTTCAACAACCAGTTACAAAACAGCAGTGTCCTCAGTTGCAGCAGGCAGGTGTAAGACCTAAGACCTTCCCCATCTGCAGAGGAGCTTTAAGAGACCATAAGGGCAAGGTAAGTAAGGATGGACACACCTTGCACTGGTGCAAAACTGCATAAGTCAAGTGGTATAACTGCAAATGTGTTAAAACACCGTTTTCTTCAGGAAGTCCAGGACAGACAGATGCCCATGTGTAATCTCTCCTGTGGAGGCCTCACTCATTCAACTCTCCTGGAAATATAAAAGTAAATGAATACTGTTCTCCCCTGGTATGGGAAGAACATTGGTACCAGGGACAACGGTATTGCCAAAGTTTAGCTATCCCACCCTTTATTCCCTTAGTATGACTGGCCCTGGTCATCAATCAAATCAACGGGGTTCCCAAGCCCAAAACTATTCTTCCTCCTCGAGTAGTGAGCTTGCCTATGATTTCCAATAGCAGCAAAATCCAACTACTAGATATGATAGAAAATATTCTACCAGCTACAGTGTATTTACCATGTGCACAGAAAAATGAACAGAAGAACCACCCAGTTCCTCTGTTTGTCTGTCAGGTGCACATCAACCTCATGCCAGCAAAAGTGCTAGGTGGATTTGGGCAGCATCAGCAAACACTGACTGCAATGACAACACATAGAAAATGTCAATAATAATCAAACAAATGCCCCTGACAGTAGAAAACTGGTTAATCAACCATACACTAGATTTTAAGCAACTTCCCATGTGTATTTGCAGCCAAACTGCAGTATTTGGAGCACTCCTGGTGTTTCTTAAACATCATGATTTAATATGCAGTATAGTCTCTGGACTTGTAATTGGAACAAAAGCGTTGTTGAGCAGTAGTCTACTACTTGTAACTAAGTGATCTGCCATACAACTTGGCTTACTAGTGTCAGCACTGCCAGAGAACAGAGTAATTATGTAAAGGAGTTAATGGAAACATTATTGGTTGTTATTACTCCACACGCACCATTCCATGCTGAATTGCCATGCATGCCAGTCCTCAGAGATTTAGATTAAGTGTTTCAATACTTTGTGCTCTGTATTGCAGCATAAAGAACTAAGTCACAAGATAAAGCTCTCTCTGGGATTCCCACTACACGTTCCTCTGATTTGTATTTCTCTTCCTGAAAAAGAGGGACACATACAGTTATTGGATCACATCTCACCAAAGACAGATCCTCTCCCATATCCAAGCACCTGTAATTCCCTAATGTCTACTGTGATACAATATTCTTGTGACAATTGCAGC
Organism: Pluvialis apricaria; assembly: GCA_017639485.1. Lineage (NCBI taxonomy): Eukaryota > Metazoa > Chordata > Aves > Charadriiformes > Charadriidae > Pluvialis > Pluvialis apricaria. The sequence continues at coordinate 78,858,885 of CM030009.1, read as the reverse complement.
AAAATCACGTCTGGCAAAATCACATGGGGACATGAGTGAAAATATTTGAGAGCACTTACAGCTTGGAATCCCTGGGTCGGTCGCATGCAATTGCCCCACACTGCAGAAAGCGCTCCAGGCACCAGGGTTTGTGAACCACCAAAATACACTGCAGGTTCAAGGATGTGCATTATATTTTAATGGTGAAATCTTAGCTGAGGACTGACAGGACTTTTCAGTTCAGCGGCTGCCTGCAAATTTGTTCATACCAAATTCTGCAGATCTTGTGCACACCAGCAATCCTGCTGAAGCCCATTAAACTACCACCTATTTCATATTTACAGTGCAGGAACACAGGATCAGAATCTGTCTCAGTGGTATATTTTCATTGGACTGCATTTTCTGTTCAAGTAGAACAAGTACAAAGAGCTGCGGGGGTCAAGTCATTTTACAGAGGATCATGGTGGACCTCTGCTTTCCTCTTCTCTTAGAGCTAGGAGTGCTGGCTTTTGTTATGCAGACTCAAACCACTGGTTTCTCAAGTTCACCATCCTGGCCTCATCAATGTCTGAAATCTCAAAAGGCAGAAAACCTCAACCAACCTCCTAATACATCTAGCTATTCGCAGAGTGATGCATACTATGCTCTTCTCTCCTTGGACTTGCAGGTAATTGCTCTACCTGCAAAGATATGCTGTGACCTATATTTTATGAAGCAAGAGAGAAAGCAAGCATGTCTATAAATGTCATAGACAGTCATAAAACTGTTCCTCTCTTCTTAAAAATCTATCTGCACCAACTGACTCAATACTTTCAAGCAGCACTGAATGCAATATGCTGACTCAATGCTGCATCTGGAAGTATTTATTTTTGTTGGTTCTAAATTTGTTTCCCGAAATAGATCCCACAGATCTGGTCTCCAGCCAATATCAAGAGATATAGCTAAATTGAAGTCAATGGAGCTGAGCCATTACATTGCCAGCCAGAAATACAGTCCTTCCTAAGAGCATTCTTTGCTGCCACTACACAGCATTTTGTGCAATTGCCTCAAAGGTCAGCTTGTTAATAGGCTTCTACAGCAAAATTTGGGAGGCCAATCTACCATAGAAATGATTACACTCAAAGTGCGATCAATCAGGGTCATAGCTGAGGCAACCCCATCCTATACACACACAAGTGCTTAGGACACAACCACAGCTATTCGTTTAACAGATTGGTAAAATTATTTTTAAATGTCACGGCATAGCTCCAAGATGTATTTATTCCTTGCAGTCAGCATTCTTTTGTTGGCAATTTAAAACTGTTAAAGTATAGACCTGATCTAATTTTAAGTTTCCTTTTATTGAGATAATAATATATTTGCCCTTGTATTCGGACCTTTCACTAGTTTTATACAGCTGTGTCTCTACGGGCTTCAGTATTGATACTGTCTTTTGTGTTCATGTCAGGAAAACCAAAATGAGGCTGTTTCTCTCTAAATTAGATTGCAGCTGCTGCTACATCATTGGCTTATTACGACACTTTGATTTATATCTAACTAGCAAACTAACAAATAAGTCAAGTTACTAACTAGAGCCACTTTGTTAAGCACTTGTCTCGCATTGTCTAGATGGGATCAGGTACCAATGTAGGCGTATAAGCCAAGCCTGACATATCCCTTTCAAAGGCATACGTGATTAATGGGGCATTTCATTGCTGCAAGTGAACTCAGGCTTGTTCCACCCCTGAATACGAGTATTGAGAAGAAGTGCCATGACTTACAGAGACACTCTTTTCTCAGTACCTTCCTTAGGTATAATTTTCCCCGCTATCCTGCACAAGGTAGCTTTGCTAATGTGCACTCATCAGATGCACGTGTGGAAAAAGAGATATATGGTCATTGTTTCATGCAGTCATTAACTTATTTAACCAAGCGTGCGTACACACAAGGGAGAAACTCGCCACTTTTTCACCGGCATCTGCAGGGAATGCAAGTCCTCCACAGCTTTTTGCTGGATGGACTACTCAAGGTGGAGGATGGGGCTGAGAGAAACTCAAGCCCAAAAGCCACCAGAGGTAACTGGTGCATTCGCTGGGACGCCTCGGCACACGAAGATCGAACACAGGGCTCAGGGCAAGTCATCCCCGGCTGCAGCGGCAAGATGGTTTCGCTTCACAGAGAATGCATAAACAAGAGGAAATCCCTCTTGCGCCAGGGGAGAGGGAGCGTTCACAGGACAGTCTTTTCAAGGGATCATCTTTCTGTGTCTCAGGTTTTCACTTTTTGGAAAAAAAGCCTTGTCTTGCCCCGCCTAGAGAAAACCCACAGCACAAAGCTAAGGTGTTTGGGGCTTTTTAAAAAAAATTAGCTGGGAAAATCAGCTCCAGAAGGCACTCAGCCTTGCCATGAGGTGGCGCCAAGATGGCCACCAGGGCAGTTGCCAGGCAGCGTCCTCAGTCCCAGAGGTCAGCCATGTTGGGTGTGAGGGCCCAGGTGGGGTGTGGGGAAGGCCAATGCCACCATCGTTGGGTGTGCGCTGCAGGGCCAGCACATCGTCCCACACTTCCCCAGGCCTAGCCCTTCAGAGAAGGTGTCCATGAGACAAGGGCTTCTCAAGGAAGACTCAATACCGCGAAAGAGCTCGTTAGGTGCACTTACACTATATCTGCATGGGGAGCAGCCCGAGCTGGCCGTCAAGCACGGCCAGAAGCATGGCAGGGCAGCCGAGGAGCAGCACGGTCCCTTCAGCGGCCTTCACAGTGCCGCTGCCCATCCGTCTGCCTGCAGAAGGATGCAGAAAGGGGTTTGTGGCAACACCGCAAAAACATGGGCTGTGACCTACGAAGAAGAGAAGATGCCTCAGACTTCAGGGGGGATTTAGCAACCCAGAAGAACAAAACCCAGTGGGTTTACACTGTGAGGGTGCTGCCGCGCTCACCTCCCTGCACGGGGCTGCCTGGGGTGCCGAAGGATGCCCCCAGCTCTTCCCTGGCCCATGCACCGAAGGAGGGGAGTGGAAATAGCTTCTCGTGCGCCCCAAAGCAACAGCAGCTCCTCCTCACAGGAGAAAATAGCTCTATCCTGTCCTTCCTTATCTCCTTTCCAAGAAAATGGATATGTTAGATTTGTTTGATCTTACCCACCTGCTTCCCTTTGAGAGAAATGGATGAAAGCAGCACATCCCTATATTCTGCTGCTACACCCATACACCTCTGGCAGCTTAAATTTTTTCCTCACCTGACCTCCTTCACTTTTTTGTTTTTCCTTTTTTTTTTTGTTCACTGAAGATCTTTTGGCTCCTCATCCCAAGAGCAGAGAAGACAAGCAAGGTAAAGGCAGAAGGAGCGGTGTACTTAAAGATGGGTCACATGTTGGATTTTCCCACTGCTAAGACTCCAACAGAAGAAAAGTCACCAGGCAAGAGACTGTGGCACAACGCTGAGAAATGTCACCATGTAATTGTAGTCATAGTCCAGAGTCCTGAAGGAGGTATACTGTAAAGGGAACACATGCCAGCTTCTGTAGCAGAACTGATAACTGTACTTCCAAGGCATTACAAGGAGACAGTGAATTTCTTCACTGTGTTAGCATCTTTTGTATATGTAGTACTGCTTAATAAACAAAATGCTAAGTATAATAGTAAATGCTAAATGGCAATAATGGCAATAACGGTAGATAAATTCCCTGCCTTGTTGGAGCTGGACTACTTTTCCACCAAATGACCATGGAAACAGCTTTGACAGAAGCTGCAGTGAAAAGCTGGAGTGGGGAGGGAGCTCTGCCCCATATTCTTGGAGGGCGCACCCTGCCTTCACTTTCAGGGCTGAGGTATCTCTGTCAATCGTGGAAACCACAGGAAAGGCTCTGAAGACAGAGGACAAACCTCAGCTGGTGCAGGATTGCGGAGCAACACCAGGCACAGCCCGGGGGACAGGGAAGGGCTGATGGTTTGCCCCCTCCTTAGCTACTCACAGCCCCAGCCCACATGCAGAGCCAGCTGTGCTGGTTTTGGCTGGGAGAGAATTAATTTTTTTCATAGTAGCTAGTATGGGGGGCTATGTTTTGGACTTGTACTGGAAACAGTGTTAATAATACAGAGATGTTTTCATTATTGCTGAGTGGTGCTTACACAGAGTCAAGGCCTTTTCTGCTTCTTGCACCACCCCACCAGGGAGTAGGCTGCGGGTGCACAAAAAGTTGGGAGGGGACACGGCCGGGACAGCTGACCCCAACTGACCAAAGGGATATTCCATACCGTGTGACAACACGCTCAGCTTATAAAGCTGGGGGAAGAAGAAGGAAAGGGGGGACATGCGGAGTCATGTCATTTGGCTTCCCAAGTAACCGTTATGTGTGATGGAGCCTTGCTTTCCTGGAAATGGCCGGACAGCTGCCTGCTGATGGGAAGCAGTGAATTAGTTCCTTGTTTTACTGTGCTTGTGCATGCAGCTTTTGCTTTACCTATTAAACTGTCTTTAACTCAACCTGTGAGTTTTCTCAGTTTTACTCTTCCAATTCTCTCCCCCATCCCAACCAAGGGGAGTGAGCGAACAGCTGCGTGGTGCTTGGTTGCTGGCTGGGGTTAAACCACGACACCAGCTTTGGGTGTCTGGGTTATGTCGGTGGAAATTCGGGTGAAAAGGTGGGTAGTCTGAGCTCTGATTTTTTTCTCTCAGCAGAGCCTGATGCTGTACACGGGAGGGAAAGCCCTGCTCACGTTCGGAGCAGCCTGTCTCAGGTGTGGTTGGAACCTGTGGATGCAGTTTGACCCGCCTTTGCAGTGTTTTTCAGGTGGCTTTGAGTTTACAGGGCAAAGAATTGTGGCTGTTGTAGGGCCAGAGATCTGCCTCACTAGCACAGGGGATGCCCAGGGCAAGGTTTGGGGCCTGCTGCATTTAATCCACTCTTTTTTTTTTTTTGGTCTCCAGGCCCTGCTAATATAGCATGGTCCTCTCCTTCTCTGTTGCTTTGAACATTGCTCAAGGAGGTGAAATTTTCCCTGCCTCCCTGCAAGCAGATTTGGAGTGAAAATCTGCCTGCATTCCCTGATCCACCAGTTTATTTGCTTTCTGGGATCTCCCTGAGCAACTTCCCAGCCCTCTGGACAGTGTCCCTCAGTGTTAGGCAGGACCAGACTTGTCCGGATTGAAGACTTCCCTCTGTGCCATGAAGGCACTGGTCCCATGGGGAGCAGAGAGCAGAAAGTCACTGGGCTCCCAGTGCTGTCCAGAGTTGTGCAGCCCTGCAACACAGGTATGGTACAGGCACAAGAGGAATCACCCATGACTTGGGACAGAAGGATGGAAGGATGAAATATGAAATGCAGAAGGACAGAGACGGTGCGGTTGGGGCTGGGCTGAGCGCCACATTCGCCCAGGATCACAACCAGCAAAGGGGGAAGTCAGTTGTGGTGCATTAACACCTCACACCTGTGGCAGGGACAAGAAAGCAGTGACTGAGGGACATCCAAGGGCTTCACAAACACCTCAGCAGCTGCTGGCCCTGCTCTCTGGTGCTGGTGTACACCCCAGCTTGCATCCGCAGGAGAGATGGTCTTTCCTCCCTTCCCAGGTGCGCACCTCTACCGACCCATGGGCTGCTCTACCAGATCCCACCTCACAGAGAGCTTCCAACAGGAGTGGGGGAGCTCGGCAGCCTCTCGGTGAAACCAGAGCTGCCGAGTTGGGAAGGGGTCCCACCTCTGGCCCCTCGCCGCCCCCCTGCACCCCGGCCCTGGCAGCGCTGCTGGGACACTCGGGCAGGGCTGCCGAGGCGCGGCGGTGCCCGGGGGACAGAGCAGCCCCGCGGGGCAGGAGGGGTCCTCTTCGATCCCCCCGGGGCCGGGGCGGTGGGGGGCAGGAGCAGTGACCCCCGGCTGCCGGCGGGCTCCCTGCACGGCCGCCGCGCAACAAGTCCCGGCGCCGGGGAGCGGGCAGCGGGGAGCGGCGGAGCCACCGGGACCGAGCCGCTGATCTCGACGGTGCCGGCGGTGCCCCTTGCCCGGGCAGGGCCGGGTCACCCGGCTGAGCGGGCAGCGGGTCGAGGTGACTCCGGCTCCGGGCACCGGGAGAGACGAAGGTTTTCCAGGCTGGGGCAGGGCAGAGCTTTCCCCGCTCCTCCCGAGGGTGAAAACAGCCCTTCCCGCCCCGCAGCCCCCTGCACACCCCGCCGCGCCCCTGCGGGAGCCAGCCCGCCCCCCTCCCCTCCTTGCCAAGCCCCCGGCTCCCGCGGCAGGACGGAGGGAGACAGGGAGGGAGGGGGGTCCGGCCGCCCGGCGGGAAGGCTGGCAACCCGGCTCGGCCCGGCCCGGCTCGTCCCGCAGCCCCGACCCGCTCCCCGCCTGCCCCCGCCGGCCGCCAGCCCTGCCGCTGCCCGAGCCGGGGCCAAGGGCAAGGGCAGGGGCGAACCGCAGGGCGGGCCCCACCTCGCCACGGGAAAATGCAAAAGGAACGGGATCTTGATCCGTTCTTTCTGCTTTTCTTTTGTCTCCTCTTTTTTTCTTTTCTTTTCTTTTTTTTTTTTTCTTTTTTTTTTTGGGGGGGGGGGGGGATGTCCCTCTTTATGACAGCGAGGGCACAAGGCGAGTGAGGAGGCGGAATCAGCTCGGCAGCCGCTGCATTTTGTGTGGAAGCCGCTCGGGGGTTCATTAATATCATTAGCATTTAACCCCCTCCCTGCCCCCTCCCCTTCCCAGCGCAGGGTGACGTCACGCGGCGGCAGGAGTTGGGGGGGAAAGCGAGGGAAGCTCAGTGGGCAAGGGGCGTCCCTCTCCCCTCCCCGCCGCTGCCTGTCACTGCCTCTCCGCCGATATTATAGGGGCCGAAGCCTGGAGCTCAAAGCGGAAAGTCAGCCAGTGTAATGAACTTCTGGAAACCTTTCCCTTTTTATACCATTCAGTTTCTGAGAGGCAGAGACAGCCTCCTCTGACGCCTTTTCCCCCCTTCCATTATTTTTCCAGGCTCTGATCTCCCTGCTCGCTGCACCGAGGCGCTCGGCGCGGAGCCCCGCTCCCCATCTTACCTTCTCCTTCGTCTCATTGTTGTCCTGGCTGCTGTGGCTCTCGCTTGCCTTCCAGGAGCGCGGTGGCGAGCCCACTCGCACCCCCCTGCACCCTCCCGGGGTCCCGAGAGCATCTGCTCGCAGGGGGGCAGCGAGCGGCCGCCGATTTTGGGTCATTTCGTTTCTTTTTTTTTTTTTTTTTTTCTTTTTGCTTCCCCCCCTTTTCTTTTTTTTTTTTTTTTTCTCCCCCCACCCCACCCCCCTCCCGCCCCCCCTTTGCCGTGTGTCCCCGTCCCTCGGGGAGGACAGCGCTGGGGAGCGGGGCAGCGGCGAGGATGTGCCGGCCCCCGCGGCGGAGCCAGCAGTGAGCGCCCGAGGGAGGCACCTGCCCCGCGGAGCCGGCGGGGGGGGTGGCTGGTGGTGGTGGTGGGGGGTGGGGGCCACCACCTCACCCCGGCGCCGACGCTTCGCCCCGAGTTTAAGGACTCCCGGGGGCTTCGAGCATGAGCAAGCCGGCGGGATCAACAAGTGGGTAATAACGCGGTGGAGGCTTCGAGCAGCCGTTCCGAGCCCGGCTCGCAGCCTGGCCTGGGGCGGGGGGGTGGGGGGGGGGCGGGAGGTGGAGGGGAGGGAGAGGAAGGGGAGGAGGGGGGGGGTGTTGTGATTTGGGTTTGCATTCCCCCCCCCGCCCCCCCACCCCGCTCCCCCCCCCCCCCCGAATTAAAAAAAGAAGTGTATATTTCCATCCGGAGTGGCAACGAATATATAGGCTCGGAGTTGCCCCGATGGAGTTTGGGCCCGGGGTTTACGAAAAGCCGCTTTCCGGCTGCCCGCCCCGGCTTTCCGCAGCGGGAACCGGGGCAGGAGCCCGGGGGCAACGAGCCCCGGGAAATGCAGCTTCGGAGGCGGCGGCGGGAGGGGGCTCGTCCCGCCGGGGCGCGGGAGGTTGTTTGCGGGTCTCCGGTACTGGGTCGGAGGGGGGGAAGGTTTGGGTTTAAAGGGCATTACGGTGTTGAAACGTGCTGCTTTTCTCGCGGACTTTATGCAATCTTCTGCGACATAATAATTTCTTTTTTAAGAGTTTGAAACTCCGGTCACTCAATTACACGGAATCGCGTAAGCAACTCTATTGAAGGAGGATTTAAATGCAATACTTTGCACACCATTTCCAGTTACAACAAATAATCCTGCAACGAGGAAAGCAGAAACAACTTAAAAGTCACATTTTCCTTAATCCTAAATCCATGCACCTCATAACTGGGGAATTTAAAGCATGACTAACCGCTCTTACAGAATGGCTCAATCCCTATAATCCCAATGGGACTTTCGGAGTTTGTAATATGGATGGAGTCAGTAACAAAGGGGGGAAAAAATACCCAATCCAATTTAATGTCTGACAAGTGATGGATCGGACAGTTATTTCCTCCAGCGCTCCGGCGGGCTCCCGGGGTTGCGGAGCGGCGGAAAACGGGAGGCAGGACCGGGAGGGACCCGCCGCGGTACCTGCCACCGGCCGCCCCCCGCCAGCCCCGCGGCCTTCTCCTTCCCGCTGCCCTCCATGATTTTGACCCTTTGTCCGTGGGGTCCGGGAAACGGGAGGGCCGCGGCGGCGGCGGGGCTGGGGAGGAGGGTTGGGGACGGGGGGGGGGGGGGGGGCAGGTGGGGGGGCCGCGGCGTGGAAGTAGAAATCACGCGTGGAAGAGGCGGGGCGGCGGGGGCCCGGCGCTGCGGCCGAGCTGCCGCCGCTTCGGCGTGGGTTGCCTCGCCGCCTTCCCCCCGTGGGGGCTTGAGCGCGGCGTTTTTCCGCGCCAGTCACCCCCCGAGAGGGGGTAAAAAAAATATGTATATATAGTAGCGGGGCCGCGGGTGGAGGTAATAACCGGTGGAGGGGAAGGGGGCAGCGGCAAAAAAAATCCCAGCTGCGGCGGCCGCGGCTGCTTCCCGCCGGCTGCGCTGCCCAAACTGCCGGGGGAGCGAGTGGGGAGCCGGAGCGGGAGCGGGATCGGGCCCGTGGGCAGCCGCCCCGGGACGTTGTTGGGGCTGCTGGCAGATTTCTAAGTGTGGAGGAAGGGGCAGGAAGGGCCGGGGAGTTTCGTCCCCAAAAGGACGGCGGAGCTTCTTGCCGGAGACATTTTGCAGAGGAGAAAACCCGCAGGGCTGGACCGCTCCTCCGGCCGCAAAGCGCTGGGCGACCCCCCGGCCACCCGCTGCCGCTTTCGCCGCTGGCTCCGGCCCACCCCCACCCAGACCCCCGGGGACAACCCGAACGGGACCCCCGGGCCCGACCCGGCCGGGCCCCGCGGGGATGGGGACAGGCGGGGACTGCCCCGACCCGGAGCGGGGCCCGAGCCCGGACGGCCTCGGCAGCGCATGGGCAAAGCCCGACCCGCTGTCCCGGGGCCTGGGCGCCCGTCCCGGGGGTCCCGGGGGAGGCAGAGGGGGTCCCGGGAAAGGGGGTTCCGGCCTGGCTTTTCTGCCCGCCGGTGGGCGGCTAGCGATGTCAGCTGCGATGTCTGCCTGGGTGGTAACAAGACCCCATCCCACCGTCCCCCGAGCCCAGACTAACTTCTTTCAACAGCCTCTGATGGTAATTACAGTAATCGGGGCTGCCATATATCCTTTAAGCAATTATGACACACAAAAAAAGCCCCCAAGGACCCCCTGTCGTGGGATGTTCAAAACGGTTTCCCAGCTGAACAGAAATCCCATTTTCTTAGCGCTAAACTTCTGAGACGAAGCGGTACCTCGGGGAACCGGAGCGCTTTTAAACAGAATTAATCAGTTATCTCATGACCCCGTGTCAAGCTTACATTTTTCTCTTCCTACCCCCCGCCCAGCCTCTTCCCCGTCTACTTATTTCATATTTTGCCCTGCACGAAAGTTTTCTCATAACAGGCTCCGCGGGGCGGGGATGGGGGGTTGGGGGGGGGGGGGGGGGGGGGGGTGTCGGGGGCGAGCAGAGCGCGGCCGGGATTGCGGGGCGGGAGGGCGGGTGGCGGGACGGGGCGGCCCCGCGGGGCGGGGGGCTCCAGCCGCCCCCTCCGCCGTGTCCCCCCTCCCCGTCCTCCGCTTCGTCGGGGGCCGCGGAGCTGATGGGACGGGCCGCGCCGCTCCGACGGCTGGAAACGTGGTTATTTGGGGTCGGCGAGATGCGCCGGGTGCTGGGTTTTTATAGAAGGAGCGTGTGGACGTGTAAAGAATATATAGAACATATGTTTACATATATGGTGTGGATATGTACGTATATAACGCATATAATTTTTTTCAAAGCGGCTCCCAAACTTAAAATCCGCCTGGGAAAAACTGTTCTGTAAAAACCAACCCAAGTTTCTTCCCTCTCCGCCGCCCGCTTTCAGCGCCGACGGAGCCGGGCCGGCTGCCCCGCGTCGCAGGCCGGCCGGGGGAAACGGGGACCCCCGCGGCTGCCCGGTGCCCCGGGAGGCGGCCGGGACCCGCTGGCGAGGGAAGGGGGAGCGGGGGGGTGGGGGTGGCGGCGGCGTTGGGGGTGTCCCGGCGGCGGGCGCGGCGGCGGGCCGGGGTGCGCGGGGGCGGCTCGGCGGTGCCGGGCTCTGCACCGGGATGCACCACCGCTGCACGTACCGCTCCAGTGTCTCTCCCCCCACCCCCAGCCTGCCCCTCCTCCTCCTCCTCCTCCTCCTTTGTGTGCGTGCGTGTGGACCCTCTCTCTCCCCGTGGATGCTAAGGGCTGGAGAGGGAAGTCGAGCGCTTTCCCCCGTTGGCATTGTGCGATATCCGAATTCCCATGCTACACTTTTTGACGGGTCACTGGTGCCCCAATAGGCAGGTGGCAAGGAGGGCTTGTAATTACACACTCCCAGAAACCGTGCCTTGGCCTCAGCCCTCCTCACGGGCGCCTACCTGCAGCTCCAAAGCCGCGGCTTGCTCGCAGGCGGGGGCGGGGGGGGGGCTGCCTTTAGCTGCGCTCCTTATTAATTGCGTAAAAGTTTTCTATTCTTTAACCTCTCTCCCTCCCACCCTCCCTCCCTCCCTCCGCCACCCCTCCCTCTCGCAGTCCCTAACCTAATCCCCGTCCCTCTCGCCGTGTTGTGTATAGCAGCTGTCGGGTTTCATTTAGGGGAGAAGCTGGCAGCTTGTGCTCATTGGAGGCAGTCAAACGAGTTTCAATGGGCAAAATCATTAAGTTAACACTTTATCTAATGTCCCTATTGTCTGCCAGCAGGCATTGTCTTAGAGCCTTAGTGTAGACATGTCTGAAAGTATCTCGGGCTCCTAAATTCTCTAGGGAGGGAGAGGAGCCCCTGAGGCCTGTTCACCCCCCGCCCCCGCAACAGCGCTCCGCGCCGCACCGCACGCTGCCGCCTTCCCCCTCCAGCCCTCACCCCCCCACACCCGCCCGCCCGCGGCCGGGGCTCTCCCTGAACCACTTCCAAACAAAGATAGCGGTCCAGAGTGCTCTCCTTCGGAGTTTGGAGATCAAGGTTTGGTGAGAAGGACTGAATCTCCAGCTTAAGTTCTGGTAGAAGGGATGAAGGCTGTCTGAGGCAGAGGGAAAAAAACAAGAAAAATAAAAAGAAAGAAATAAAAAGGGAAAGGGAAAGGGAAAGGGAAAGGGAAAGGGAAAGGGAAAGGGAAAGGGAAAGGGAAAGGGAAAGGGAAAGGGAAAGGGAAAGGGAAAGGGAAAGGGAAAGGGAAAGGGAAAGGGAAAGGGAAAGGGAAGGGAAAGGGAAAGGGAAAGGGAAAGGGAAAGGGAAGGGGAAAGGGAAGGGGAAGGGGAAGGGAAGGGAAGGGAGGGAAGGGAAGGGAAGGGAAGGGAAGGGAAGGGAAGGGAAGGGAAGGGAAGGGAAGGGAAGGGAAGGGAAGGGAAGGGAAGGGAAGGGAAGGGAAGGGAAGGGAAAGGGAAGGGAAGGGAAGGGAAGGGAAGGGAAGGGAAAGGGAAGGGAAGAAGGAAAGGAAAGGAAAGGAAAGGAAAGGAAAGGAAAGGAAAGGAAAGGAAAGGAAAGGAAAGGAAAGGAAAGGAAAGGAAAGGAAAGGAAAGGAAAGGAAAGGAAAGGAAAGGAAAGGAAAGGAAAGGAAAGGAAAGGAAAGGAAAGGAGAAAAGTAAAACAAAAAGGAGAAAGGAGAAAGAAAAAGGAAAGAAGAAGGAAAACAGAAAGAAAAAGAAAAAGGAAAAAGGAAAAGGAAAAGGAAAAGGAAAAGGAAAAGAAAAAGAAAAAGAAAAAGAAAAAGAAAAAGTAAAAGAAAAAGAAAAAGAAAAAGAAAAAGAAAAAGAAAAAGAAAAAGAAAAAGAAAAAGAAAAAGAAAAAGGAAAAGGAAAAGGAAAAGGAAAAGGAAAAGGAAAAGAAATAGAAAAGAGAGAGGCGGAGAAAGGGCAGAAGCCGAGCGGGGTTTTGGCGGGTTTCTTGAACCGGTCTGCAATACTGTCTGTACGAGTTTTTGCATCACCCCCGAGCAGTTGCAGTTCTATCCAAGGTCGGTGCGAAAGCAGCGCCCGGCGGAGCGGAGCGGAGTGCGGGTCTCTGCCCGCCCGCAGCCCCGCGCCCCGGCCCGCCCGCAGCCCGCGGCCCCCTCCGCGCACAAAGGCGAGGCGGAAAGTTTTGCCGCAGGTTTTGGGGTGAAGAAAATGGCACGCCTCCCCTGTGGCAAGAACCAGCCCCCTTTGCCTGGGGTTGCTAGGGGGGAGAGGACGTTTGCTTGGCATCCCCCTCATTTTATTTTGTTTTGGTTTATTCTGTGACTCGGTCTCCTGACTGCTCTCCTGCCCAGGGAAAGTGCCGTCCTCTGTTTGCCGAGCGCCAGAAAGCGAGGGAACCGCCCCCCCGGCCCCCCAAGTCCCCGTCTCACCCCCCCACCACCCCCCTCGTATCCCCACTTCTAGCAGGCAAGTCTGCTGCTGCCGCTGCCGTAATCTTCCCTTCCAAAATGGGTCTTGGCGATTATAGAAGATCCAAATAAACGTAGCGGGGCATGAATAATGCTCATTGTAGAAAACTGACACTTGCTCAAGGAAAAGAAAGTTGGCTATAAAATCACTTCATTATTTGCTTGTACTGCGGCTCCGGGGCTAATCCCTCCGGAGGTCAGCTTGCTGAGCGCTCTCTCTCTCTCCCTTCTCTGCTTTCAGGTCGCATTTTAGACATCCCTTGCAAAGTGTGTGGGGACCGCAGCTCCGGCAAACACTACGGGGTTTACGCCTGCGATGGGTGCTCGGGATTTTTCAAGCGGAGCATCAGGAGGAATAGAACTTATGTTTGCAAATCGGGAAATCAGGTACCCGCCGCAGCGCCCGCACCTCTTACCCTGCCGTTTCCCCAGGGCCCCGTATGGTGTCCGTCCCCCCCGCCCCCGCCGACAGAAACACCCGCAGCAGTAAGATCCAGCTGCCACGCAGCCTCCCCCTCCCTCCCCAGGGGGTCCCGGCCCGAGGCCGGGCGCTGGGTACCCCCAGCCCGCCTTCCCCCGGCACCTCCGTCCCCCCCCGCCACGGGCCGGGCCGCCGCAGCCCACCGCTGCGCCCCGGGGGTGGGGGGGTGGGGGAGATGCGCAAGGAGGGAGCGGGGAGGACGGCGGGGGGGGAAACGAGGAACGAGATGGGGCAGCCCCTCGGTAAGTCACAACCCACAGCCGGTCGATGGACAACAACCGCCACGATTTCCACCCCCGGTGGGTCGCGCCCGCACCCCGGGCGGCGGCGGCGGCGGCAGGTCCGCTTTTTCCCCCTTCCCGTTCCGGCGGTGCTCATTTCCACCCTCGGACCGTCCCGGCGAGGATGCGCGGAGCCCCCCGCCGCCCTCCGCCGCCCCGGTGGCGGGGAAGGAGGAGGTGGCGGGGGGGGGGCACGGGGAACCGGGGCGCCCCGAGGGGGCGGCGCCGCCGTCGCTGTCTCGGGTGCTGAAGGCGGCCCGGCCCGCCCCGACGCCGGGCACGGCACGGCACGGCCCCCCCGGCACGGCACGGCACCCCCGGCACGGCACGGCCCCCCCCGGCCCGGCACGGCACCCCCCGGCCCGGCACGGCCCCCCCCGGCACGGCCCGGCCCCCCCCGCCGAGGGGACGTCGGGGTTGAGCGCTCCCCCCGCCCCGGCTCGACGGCTGGCTGTGTTGCAGGGAGGCTGCCCGGTGGACAAGACGCACAGGAACCAGTGCCGGGCCTGCCGGCTGAAGAAGTGCTTGGAGGTCAACATGAACAAAGATGGTACCTGCTCCCCCTCTCCCGGGGCCGGGGCGGTGGGGAGGCAGGAGGGAGCACGGGCCTTGCTCTGAACCGGGGAGCGGTGTGTCACTGCGGGGTTTCCCCTCCCAGGTCCCTAATGATGCCCCCATCCCGTGGCAGCCTCACCCATTTCTTGCTAGACATCCCCTGGGCGTGGGGCATGGGGTCGGCCCTGAAAAATTTCAGGGAGGGATGGAAGCCCAGCCAAACACCATGGGGTACCCAGTGTGGGACTCCATGGTGACCCCTTCACCTCTCCTTGGTGCCCTGCAGCAGTGCAGCACGAGCGGGGCCCCCGGACGTCGACGATACGGAAGCAGGTGGCCCTCTACTTCCGCGGGCACAAGGAGGAAAGCGGCGGCGCCCCACACTTCCCTGCTGCCGCCCTGCCAGCACCTGCCTTCTTCACCGCCGTCTCCCAGCTGGAGCCCCATGGCCTGGAGCTGGCTGCCGTCGCCAGCACCCCCGAGAGGCAGGCTCTGGTGGGCCTGGCGCAGCCCACCCCAAAGGTCAGCCACTGCCCCAGCCCCCCCGGTGGGCCCGCAGACCCCGCTGCTGGGGTGCCTGCAACCCGCCAGCTCCTCCTTCTTCCCTCTGGGGTAGACGTGGCAAAGAGCAAGGTCTGAGGCCTTGTGGGTTGTGGTGGGAACTCTCTTGTTATCTCCCTAAAATCTTTGAAGATACAAAGTGCAAGGGGTAAACAGCTCTCTGCAGAAGGGGTATCCAGAAAGACTGAGTGATAACCTGCTCTGTACAAACTCTGTCTGTCCTACATCCTTACACCCTCATGGTTGCAGAAGTGCTCCTCCTGCCTGCAGCCCATGCACAGCTCGATTTTACACCTTCTTTTATGGGGATGAGCTGCAATGACTGAGTTTTCTTTGGCAAAATGCCCATCTCCGTAGTGGTGTAGTCCAGAAAGTACTACCTGGACTGACCAAAGCCTGCAGGTTGTCCACACAGACACAGACATTTCTAAGCTGGCTCTGTGCTTCTTCGCTGTGACATTTTCTAAGCAGCAAAGTGGAAGTGTTGCTGTGGCCTCAACTACACAGGAATTAACCATAAGGTGATGTTTTTCATTAACACATTTGCAACGCCATTTTGCATGTTCACAGCAGCTAGAAAATCAAAGAAGAGACAACTTAAATAGTTCTCTATTTCCAGAGTTGGTATCTTGGGAGAATCCATCATGAACAGGATCACAACATACAGTTTTATATTATAATTTTGGAAAATACTGAATCAGAAATTATTTAGCAAGAAAACGTAGCACATGCTTGAAAATGTAACTTCATTCCAACACTACACGCTCTTTAGGTAGTTACACTTAGCTCTATGCATCTGCTTACAGCCTGTTGCAATCAGGGAGCCAGATGAAGGTTAAGGCTAAACGAGTACTTACGGCTTTGCTGAGCAAGGCTGGAGTGCTAAATCAGCTTCTGAAGCACAGGTTGCAAACCACAAATTCTTAAACAAATTTGTATTCTTTTAACTCTGCTACCAGAGGTGTGTTATTGTGTAACAGGGTAAAGGATGGCACCGCAGTTTGGTAATTTTTTTCCCCGATGTAATAATTTCATTCTCCCTTCAACCTCGTTTGGAGAACTGTTTCTGTAGTGCAGTTCATCCACATGGATGAGCAGCAGAGAGCAGTTTGGAGTCGGCCCGCTGAAAGCAATGCCCTCTGCTTGCAGAATAAGAGAGTACACACTCTGTATTTGGTGTGAGCATGATCCACTGAACGGCAGCTGTAGGGGAGAGGAAGACCAGGCTGCCTTGGTGACATTGTATGAAGTTGCTTTATTTTCTTTTTGACATTAGTACCCACATGAAGTCAACGGTACCCCTATGTATCTCTATGAAGTGGCCACCGAATCCGTCTGCGAGTCAGCAGCCAGACTTCTGTTCATGAGCATCAAGTGGGCCAAGAGTGTCCCAGCCTTCTCCACCTTGTCCTTACAAGACCAGGTAAGGCACCTGCAGTGGGAGCAGCATTGGCCTGCACTGCCTGTTAAAGAATGCACAGAGCTCAGAATGGGTCCTGAACATTCAGTCCTAGATCTTTAAATCTGTAATGAACTTCAGCTGTTCTGAAGTTCAGGGCAATTTCGGTCTGTCCCTAAAAAACCACAGATTTAGAAACTGCTTTCCTCCAACTGTTATTTCACGAAGCAAAGGAAAATCAAGCCAGAAAAAGGTCTAATATAAAGCGAATGTTATGGGACGACAACTTCTAGAGGAAAAGTCACCAGTCTGCAGACCAAACTCAGCATGTTAAAACTGCTTCTCTACTTGTGGGACAACGTTCCCCTCCATAAAATGGGGAACAGCATCTTACTTTGCTATTTTGGGATGAGAAGTGTTAGTTAAGCATATGGCCTCAGGATATGACTCAGGTGATTTCTGAATACCATTCCTCCTCTCCTCTCCTCTCCTCTCCTCTCCTCTCCTCTCCTCTCCTCTCCTCTCCTCTCCTCTCCTCTCCTCTCCTCTCCTCTCCTCTCCTCTCCTCTCCTCTCCTCTCCTCTCCTCTCCTCTCCTCTCCTCTCCTCTCCTCTCCTCTCCTCTCCTCTCCTCTCCTCTCCTCTCCTCTCCTCTCCTCTCCTCTCCTCTCCTCTCCTCTCCTCTCCTCTCCTCTCCTCTCCTCTCCTCTCCTCTCCTCTCCTTTTTTACACAGCCAACATTTTTTCGTATTCATGTTGGCTTCAGTGAACTTACATTACAATTACACCAATATGGTGGAAGCAGAATTTGGCCAACCCCCAATATTTTTCACCCCTAATTAAAATCTTCCTTAATTTGTCTTGTTTTCTTCTATGACAATTTGCCTTTGCCTCAGGTAAATCATATGTGAACTATATGAGCTGAAGCTATTTCTTAATGACTTGATTCTTGATGAGGACTCGTTGTGCTTTGTATAAATGCACTAATTTAAAAAAAAAAGTAATCAGATAATTATAAAATGGAAGGGGAGAAATCTACGCAAAGCTCCAATCATAAAAGACATCTAATACTTTGATATGATTGAGCTAATTTCCTAAAATGGTAACTGGAAATGTTGTGCCTTAGATGTTACATAGCAGTCAGCAGGGGAACTAGTTCCTTTCCATGGATGCACACTGCAAGTGTTGCAGTTGATATGCAAATACATATTTTGAACTGAAAAAGAAGAGCTTCTTAGGAAACCAATAGTGTTTTCTACCTAAAGGTAAATCAGGGTGGTCACGATGTGATATAAAGCTAAGGCACATTGAAATGTTCCTGTTCTAGCACCAGACCCACATTTTGAAATCCCTGTTGTGAAATTAGAAAAAGGGGGATGCTGCTCAGCTCTGGCTGCCGTACTGCTACAGAGTGAGCGTGAGGGGAGCAATGAGATAGGGCCCGGGATGTTCGTTACACACACCATTAGGAAGACAGCGGTCCCAGTGCAGCATGCTGTTCTCTAATGTTGCCTTCTGCAGCAGAAGTGGCAGCCACTACTCCTGCAGAGCACTGGCTCTGTCGTATTAAGCAACCGAAGAAAAAGGCCGAAATATCAGGGGCAACAGCAAGAGCCTCATCATGCAGGAATAGGCTGGGCTTCTCTAGACCAGCGAGGTCCACCGGAGGGTCATTAGGCGAAAGCTTCATTTGACATAGAACGAATGGATTTCCCACAAGGTCATCTCTGTTAGTGTGTGAAGGAGGGGGCAGCAGGATTTGGGAGCAAGGGAAGTCTCCATTGCATGTGATCAAGCATGCCTGAGGCAGCACAGGTACTAGAGTGTTCCCATTATCTTTAAATAACCCACTACTTCTTTGACTTTCACATCAGGGACTAAAGTTAGTGAATTACCTATTAAATCCCCAGCTTTTTCTTAACATCAACTTGACTTGTAGCACCTCAATGCAAGCCAGCTTCCTCAAAACTCAGAGCTGTTCGGCTCTAAAGCTTTGACCTGGGCCTCTTTCTGCATGATTCCCCCGTCATATTGAGGACAGCTGGAGAAGAAATATCTCTGATTTTAATCACCTTATTTCATGAATAATCAGACAGATGATTTTTATAATTGCATTATTTAATTTGACAATGGCCCAGCTGTAAATGTCTGCATTTCCCTTTTTGTATCCCTGACATCTGCCTGAGGAGAGTCTAAAACCTTTTCCTGGATTTTGCTTTTTCTTGTGCTCTTCTGAAGAAGCATGCTCATTGTGATTCCAGGACTCTGTGACAATTTCGTCTCGAAGGCAAGGAAATAAGTAGACACCAATTTGCTGGCAAAACACAAATCTGACGATTGCTGCGTTACTACCCTCGGTAAAACAGAGGCTGTATCCCTTCCCCAGCTCCATAGAACCAACCCCATCATGGACTGGAAGCCACACAACAAAAATGCCATGCTTCAAGTTCTGCTGGCCTGCGCACCTGCCCAGTTTGTCCCTAAGACAGGTTGGCCCAATGCAGGTCACCAACAAAAGGCCTTACTTGCGGGATGGGGTTGATTAAGAAGCAAAAAACAGTCCTTCAGAAATCCTGCTATTTCTTGTTTCTTTGAAGAAGAAGGGCTGTGTATGACTTCAGCATGAATTATTTTAATTGGTGGTTTTACAGACTTATGCATAGACATGAAGAAAGCTTCAGCTATTGGAATAGCCTCTTGTTTCGAAAGTCTTCTGACTTTAAAGACTTAGTGGGAAAGAACACATGAAATTGATATCTTCTAGGAACCACCATTCATTACCATTGTATCTGCATGAATGAATGACAAAAAAAGTTTTACAAAAGCAAATGAAAGGCTGGTGAATCATTTCCTATGTCATATAGAAACCTGCACATCCATCAGGCAGGATTATCCGGAGGAGGGGCTGGGATCACAGGCTGCAGCAGTTAGGAGACTCACAAGCAGTTTCAGCTGCTCTCAGAACGGGTCTGAGGTGGGCGCTGCACCTTAGACCCCCTTCTCCTCCATATTTCACACAGTAACCTGGGCAGCTTCCAGTACTGTAAAATCCAATGTAATTATTTCAAACAGTAACTATATGCAGAGACAGAAATCCTTTCCCATCACGATTTCCTTAGTCAAGTTATATAGAAGTTCTGCAAAGCACGTAGCACAAAAAGGCACAAAATGGGCATAAGCCTGCAGTGATAAGCTGAGAGCAGAGACTCTGGGAGCTCTTCTTCCCATTCTGATTGGAACAAGGTGGTTTAAAACTTGTAATACTGTTAAGAGTTAGCACATAGATAAAGGATTCACTCTTGCTGCATGCTTTATGTATCAGCTGTTACTTTTCCATATCTGATTCCAAGGAAATCATAATTCATTTGGTAAGACTTTTTTTTTTTTACTTTGTTCTTCCTTTTACAGAATCTTTATAGACTTAAAATACCCTCCTTCCAATTTTCCTAAGAAACTAAGCTGCTGATACTTTCAGGGACCGTAGCAATATTAATACTCGTGGTTTGCTTTTTTTCCTGCATGGGTTTTGGGCAATCTGTGTTTTCACTGCATGGAGCCACCAGATGATCCCTCCTGAGTCCACTACAGTTCTCACCCTTCCAAATCTCTCCCACCCTATTGAGAGACATGAGGTCCCAGCAATGTGTACGCACCACAGCATGTCCTCTAGGCCATCCTTCAGCTGAACTGCGAGCCCTCCAAAACCCTCTTAAGAGCTGGTCTGGGCCAACAATCCATAAATGCCCTCAAGACTAAACATGTCTGTTCTGGCTTTGCTGGTCTGCATTACCAGGGGTCACGTCTCCGCTTCAGATGCACCACTGCCTCTCCACGGAAATCAAAGGCATTGCCTCCAAACAGAGAAAAACACATCCTCCGTAAAACCGGGCAATGCACAAAAATTGCAGAGAACTACCAATGCTGTCAGCATAGGTGCTTGGATACTCAGTTCTCTGAAACGAAATAGCTCTTAGTGCCTGGAAATTCTGAGTGATTTCAAGGAAAAAGCAAAAAAGCAGGTGACACCGAGAAACCGTATGTGTGCCCAGATGTTATGCTTGAAAGAGCTAAAGACTTGCTTAGTAAGGAAGGGGTTAAAGAAAAATATGTGCTCTAAAGCAGTGCTCCCTACCAAGTGATGTAATTTCAGGACGTGTTCCAGGCTTTTCTTCACAAATTCTGCCTTCCCAAGGGAAAGGAGGGCAACGCCTAGAGAGCGATAGGAGAGCACTCTTCCAACTTGTCCTAGGACAGCTATATGTGCCCGGGGAGAGGAGGAGAGAGCCCATGCTGTGCTGAGAAACACAGGCGAGTGTTCGTGTTGTGTGCAAGCTCTCTGGGGTGGGAGTTCTCACTCTCCTTTCTCTCGCTCATCCCTTTTGGTCCACAACATGGTACGCAGTGAGCCAACCCTCCGTGCTTTTCTACAATGCATAGACTTATTTCTAGACACCTTCTCAAAAAGCTAAGAGTAGAGCTAACAAATGCTGTGGGGAAAATACCATGACAGGCATTTAAAGTGGTTTTTAAAATAACAGAAATTTACATATTTAAATTGTTTATAAATCTATAAATTATACACTATGTTATATTGTACATCTATTGTATGACAGCTGATGCTTTTGGAAGATGCTTGGAGAGAACTGTTTGTTCTAGGAATAGCACAATGGGCCATTCCAGTTGATGCTAACACTCTACTGGCTGTATCTGGTAAGAATTGCACAATTTAATGACTTTGTTACAAAAATTACCATAAAAATACATTACTGAAAAAAGAACAACATGTAAAGAATAACAAATTCCTACTGAACAATAGAGCATACCTGTCATTTATAAATCTATATTTAAATGCAAATAATGTTGTTTTGTTGTATTCATGACTGCTTGCATTGTCATTTAAATGCAAATTACTGTGTTTGTTATCATCCAAGAGAAGATTTTATATTAACTTTCATACAATATAGTCAGTTTAATGGAACCAGATAGACAAGTGTGACAATAGAGTGGATATTGATACAGAGGATTTTGTCAGAAATCAATATAAAATAAAGCAAATGCCTTTAATATGATTTATTTCATCTGTTTCTGTTTTAGGCATGAATGGTGACAATACAGATTCTCAGAAGCTGAATAAAATTATTTCAGAAATACAGGCTTTACAGGAGGTTGTGGCTAGATTTAGACAACTTCGGCTAGATGCTACCGAATTTGCCTGTCTCAAATGCATTGTCACTTTCAAAGCTGGTAAGCAGAAAGAATCTCTTGCCCGTCTGGTCTGATAACTATGAGGTTGCTACTTTAAAGCAAAACTGACATTTTAAACCAGACATAGCTTTATATCATCCAACAGGTTTCCTGGTATTGAATTCCAATAGTCAGTGGTGCATTTTGAAAGGCTGACAGTGGAGTGCTGGGGAACTAATGGGAACATTTAATTTCCATTGATAGCACTAGCTGAACTGTTTTGACCCACCCAAGAGTCAAGCTGAACTAGTAACTGATCTGCTTTCCAGTGCCTACACACAGTGGTTCCGAACTGAGGAGTTTCCGAAACGCTGCCGCCATAGCAGCCCTCCAAGATGAAGCCCAGCTCACTCTGAACAGCTACATTCATACCAGGTGAGCAGTGTCTTCTCTCAATACTTCTGGCAGGTGTAGGGGTAAAAGCCTGCTCCCACTGTAGCAAAGGTGACATTTCCAATGACCGAAATGGGGACCAGGCTGTTACAGCAAGTACACATTGGCTGTCAGCCTGCTGGGATTTGGTATTTTCTGATGAAAGAGAATCACAGAAAAGGTTGGGAAAGATTCTTAAGATCATCAAGTCCAACTGTTAACCTAATACTACCAAGCCCACCACTAATCCACACCCCTACACGTCTTTTAAGTACCTCCAGGGATGGTGACTCCACCACTTCCCTGGGCAGCCTGTTCCAATGCTTGACAACCCTTTCTGTGAAGAAATTTTTCCTAATATCCGATCTAAACCTCTCCTGGCTCAACCTGAGGCCATTTCCTTTTGTCCTATCACTTGTCACTAGGGAGAAGAGCCCGACCCCCACCTTGCTACAGCCTCCTTTCAGATAGCTGTAGAGAGCAATAAGGTCTCCCCTCAGCCTCCTTTTCTCCAGGCTAAACAACCCCCGTTCCCTCAGCCGCTCCTCATAAGACGTGTGCTCTAGAGCCCTCACCAGCTTTGTTGCTCTTCTTTGGACACAGTCCAGCACCTCAATTTATCCAGACAGGTGGAAAAGCGCTAAAAGGAGATGTCTTCCCCTGGGAAGTGATACTTGCTGTGGAACACTTTGCATTTCAGAAGGCTACATTTTCCTCTATGTTTTATTCAATTAAATATTGTTAATAGAGATGCTTAAATCAACATCACATCTCTCAGCAGTACGAGCGCTTTTTGCCCAAGATCTCCAATCCCTATGTCATTTCCCCCATTTTGCAGACACAGAAATCAGGACAGAAGGAAGTTAAATGGCTCTTCTAAGACACTACTCTGAGTCTGTTCTCAGGTTAAAATGAAAAGCCCAGAACTTAAGAATCCCATTTTGGTGCTGCAGCAGAGTGATGAGAATCATTGTTTGGGAAGAAAATATTCCCCCCTGTCTCATTCAGGATAAGTCCCGTGGGATACAGAAATCTTAAAACCTGCTGCAGAAGCTGTAGCTGTCATGCTGCAAAGTGTACAGGGGTGAGCCCAGGAATGCACAAAATTTACTATGCAAAGTACAACCCCGCACTTGAGAAGAGCTGGCTGTGAACAGATCAGTAGCCCCCTCCTACGGACCACTTCAGAGCAGTGGGACAGGGGAGAAGCCTGAAGGCTGCACCCAACATCTTCTGCAACAGCTGCTCTGGTTGGTTCAGGACTTCTGGGGAGAGCTGTGACAGGTCTTGTAAAGCCCAGGTCTAAGTCCTTCAGCTGCAGTGGAGGTCCATGGGAACAGGACAGTGGAAGACAGAGCAGTGGAAGAGAAACTTTTACATCATTTTTTCCTTCTGAAACTTTGATCCGCTCTCATGATAGCTCTGTCCAGCAGAAGTCCACTCAGTATCAGAGATTAGATGGCAGTAGTCTCTGAAGCGCTTCTATTTAGTCTAAAGGGAATGGCCTGCCCTGGGGACAGGAGCAAAAATGCAAATACCATCCAGTAACGGCTAGTTCAGAGCAAAAAGGGTAACTGCTGCATAGCAACCTCTTCCTGTTCTTACGGAAGGCCTTTCCCATGAAAATCGCTCCCTGGAGACTCTGAGTGAGCCAGGGCCTGTTGGAGAAGGAAGGCAGGCTTTTACGTGGCCATAGTTTCCATTGCACTTCTGCATTGCTGGAAATATTTAACTACTGGGCTAAACAGTACCTGTTGTAAAAGATATCCTTTGACAAGGGAAAAAAAGTGCAGTCCACTGACAGACTGTCACATTGACTCCAATAGGAAAGGGCTTTCAGCTTGCGTTTCATCCTCAGGCTTGAATTTACCTTCCTGCCAGTGTTCCAGCAGCGGAGTCGCTCTCAACAGGACACACGGGAGGGCAGGCTGGAGAAGCAGAACGTTTCTCCAACCAATCTACTCCTTTTAGGGAGACCACTGTATGCAGAGGTTTGAGACTCACACTGGTATGAAGTCAGCGTAAGCACAACTAGAATACATATCCTATGTTGTGTTGGCTTCAAAAGGTGGGAGAAAGGATGGAAAATTTCCTATTACACAAATATATTACCTGGGGATAAAACACAGCTTCTTTAATAAAAAAAGTTCTTTCCAAATATGAATTGGTATTCAATGTATACGGCAAGGAAAAGGGGGCAAAATGATTACCATGACAATCCAGCTAGGTTTAAATTGCACTTTAAATGACAGGATATTTATTGTAGGTCAAGCTTTTCCCTGAACAGCATCAAGAACATAGTTGTTGTCTGAGGGACAAGTCAGAGCAGATCCCGTCTCTGTATTACTACAGTTCTGAGGGAATAAACAAAGGAGCTAATCAAAACCCAGAGACATTGGTCTATATTCTGCTAACCTCCATTAAGAGAGTTTTCCTTGGGGTCAACCTCCTTGCTCATGCGAGTACAAAACACAGGGTTTTAGCACAGGTAGCAGGCACCTGAAAAATTTGCTGAGTATCGGTCTTTTCTGTAAAATAAAAGATTTTCTTTGGCAAAATATCTAAAAACTTCAACATGCTTTTCTCTCTCTGTCCCTCAGGTACCCCACACAACCCTGTCGTTTTGGAAAACTTTTATTGCTTTTACCAGCTTTACGTTCGATTAGTCCATCTACAATAGAAGAAGTGTTTTTCAAAAAGACCATTGGGAATGTACCGATTACAAGACTGCTTTCAGATATGTACAAATCCAGTGACATATAAATTACCTTAAAACAAACAATCAGGATGGACAGTTTGAGAAGAACTTTTATCTATGGAGAATAAGCCTCAACTAACAAAATCTACAGGAAGCATAAGCCTGGGAATGTTTAGCCTTTAAACTCATTGACAAAAAATACCCCAGTAGATATGATTCTGCTGCTCTGAACAGAGTGATTTAGATCATGGAGAGAATGCTTTGTTCTACAGAAAAAGTGAAAGTGCTTGGAATTTGGCTGCTATTCCTGTTACTACAGGATGGAGGCAATTCAGATGCCAGTCATAGTTAACAAAGACTGCGCTATTCTCTCATTTAACTGGCAGATCTGAGACAAAATGTGAAAGAAGGTACTTTAGTTTGTTCAGTATTTGGAACGGGGTGACCAAACTTGGCTTCTGTTGTAACATGAGATGCGGTGGCCTTCAGAACTGTTTTAAAAGTAGCCTACGTTGGGAAAATGTTTGTAATATGATAGGCAACATTTAAGACCAGGTTACCAAAACATTGCTTCTGCTATAATACATCATGAAGTGGCCTTCAGAACTGATTAAAAAGTAGCTTATGACTGCAGCTCCATTCTTCCTGCAAAATGAACTGGTGATCTTTGATGCGGATGTCACCACAATTCGTTCGGTTAACATCTCAAAGACAGAAGAGCTTTATACACTTCCTCCCCAACCTTCCCTCCTCCTTCTTCCACATACGCAGACACACATTTACACACACACCTGAAAGGATACAAGTCAAGAAAGGAAGACTAAAACAGCAAAACCAAATACAATGGAGATGACCGCGTCAGTGACCTGCTGGCTGTCCTGTTGGCACAGTGCTGAAACCAAAGGCAACGGTGGCCAAACTCTTTGTCAATGAGATGTGCAGAGAAGTGAAATGACTATTAAAAAAAAAAAAAAAAATCAATGGAAGGAATTTCATTTCAAAGAAATAAGGGTTGTTGACTGATACGATGCTAACAATTTCCAAAAGTCTCCAATGCCTTTTTAGAGAACTCCAGGTTCTAATTTTGAAGCCTTGTTCGCCTACACCCTCTCACACACAAAACCGTTATAAGCTGCTTATTTGATGTATGAAAAATGTAGAAAAAACATTTAAAGATAGCTGCTGTACTTTTCAAAATTTGATTTGTTATTAGGAACTAGCACTGAGAAAAATCAGCACTTGGACTATCATAGAATGAGTAAAACTTTTCCTGTACAAAGTGGATTAACTGATTTGTGAAGTTAAAAAGTTGTACTCATTGTATTTACAAAGAATAAAAATATATTGAATTTAAATTACTTTCCACTGTTCTTTTAATGCTTGTCCTTCCATTTCTGGATTAGCTTCTTCCATTGTACCATGCTTACCAGGGAACAGAAATATTCTCTACTATAATGGATTGCCTTGGATGTTCCATCACCAGAGGTTTTAAAAAACAGGTTAGACAAACATTCAAGAAATAGCTTCGGTGATCCCGCCTTGGGGCAAAGAGACTTTGAGGTCCTGCATGGAGCTGATTTCTGTAATTCAAATACACACCTGCTGCACAGTTTTCTTCTCAAGGAGCCGACACACAGCTTTTTTCAGGACAGAATACGAAACACATCAGATGTCTAACCTAGCATAAGTCTTCTGTTTCATGTCATTACAATTTTTAATATCAGGGAATTGTGCAGCTATAAAGGGTGATGAGTACAAAAACACTGCTTCAATTAAAAAGATTCTGTGGTTTTATTAAAGTGTCCAATTTTGTAATCACACCAAAGAAAGAGGTAAGCAACTCCCAATGCACGGGAACAAGTTGGCAATAGGAGAAGGGAAATATAACACATTATTCATGTGGCAATGAGTGACCAAAGAGCCACGCACACTAAAATGACAGGTGGAAATGTAGTGTATATCAATGGCTCATTGGTTTTCAGGAATACAGATCACAGGTGAAATCCTAGCTCCATTGACTCCAAGCACAAAGATCTCACGCATTTCAGAGCTCAGAGTTTTCACCCCATCTCTCTTCCATCTGTGCAGTTTGCTGGGTCTCACATTCTGCCCTTCCCAAGAGAGCCAGACCATAAAGTATCTGGGACCAGTCTTTCCCTGAGTCAGGTAAGACAAAGCATGGACTACAGGACTTTGAAACATCTCCTGTACAAACTAGCAAGGAGCACTTGAGAATGCGTTTACCACAGGGCATAGCACATTCTTAGAAAGACACCAACAAACACTTTACGAAGTTTTCTTACTGTGCCTGTAATAACCTTCAACCATTTTCTGCTCTCTACACTAAAAAGAACTGGACAGGGCAGAAAATCAACTGTGGCTCACCACTCTGTGACAATTCAGTTTATGAGCTAAAGAAGCTGAACCCACTGCTGCGCAGAACCCATGACAGAGCACTTGTTTCACCAAGATTCCTGCTGCTGTCCCAGAGCAGCAATAAACATGAACTGCACCCATGCTGCGAGGCAACCGCACTCTGCAGCGTGCTGCAGTCTGTCCCTAGGTCACCCAGGCTAGAGGATGCAACAGAGCCTACTGGCTTTCTCCCAGTTGCAAAAGCAGGCAGAGTAATGGGAGAACATCCATATCTCATCCTCTTACCTGCAGGACCTAGCCCGGCTGCAGAGCAGACCTATGAGCTGGGAACAATGCCCAGATCCCCGTTGTTTAGGCACAGTTGATCTCAGATCACGTCTTCCTCCCAGTACTGCAAATTGCACAAAGGCAGAGCCAGTCACACCACACTAGAATTAGGGTCTCTAGTTAGCCTTGAAGGACTGAAGTCCAGGTGAAATCCCAGAGTCCCGTGCAGACGCCCTGTCAATTTCAGAGGTTAACACTCCGAAGTCACTCACTTTGGAACTAGGAATACTTTGACATCAAAAATGCAGCTTTTCCCTCTTCAGCTTAATTTTTTTTTTTTTCCACAGCTGATGACACAGATTGTGTCTTGTCTTTTAAGGATAAGATGGGACATTTACTTCGATTTCTGAAAGAAACTTCTCTCAGAAAAGAACATTTGAGAAAAGAACACCTTACTAAGTATCTAAACCTAAATAACAAAATGTAATACACATTTAGCCCTTCTTTCCCCATTTCCAAAAGTAACTCAACTTTTAAGTATGACTCAACAAGCACAGGGAATTTTCAAATTGATTTTACATTATCAAAAATTTGAAAAGCTAGACAGCTCTAGGCCGCACATGGGCTGTGTCAGTTTTGGTCTCTGGTTTCGTTAATAGGACTGTTGGAGAGACGCAACACAGTCTTTGTTAATTATGAGGGGGAAAGAGCAATTATTTGAGCATCTAACTATTCAGTGTAGCCAGTCACTAGTACTACATACAATCCAGTCAGCCACCACTGTTTTGCCAGCTTACTCTTTTACATCCAGATTTCCATAAATGAGGTTAATAGTCTTATTTAACAAAAACTAACAACATTGCCAGTAAGTTCGTATGATGTTCTTGACAGTAATAAGTAATACTGTAAGAAGGAAAAAGCAGCAGAGCCAAGTCTAAGCCAACATGTACTGTTACCAACTAGCACAAAACACTGGATCAGGTTGCTACTAGAGTGTTCTTGAGTCTGTTTTCAAGAGCATCTGGACAGGTAACTCCCATATCACATTTGGAAGCACTATGGAAGTTTCCTCAGCCATAGAAGCACCTAATGGAAAAGACGACTTCAGCAGTGGTGCTTGTGAACTGCAGTTCAGGCATCAACCACATGCATTTCACCAGTGGTTATACAAGCACAATGCTACAGCTTCCCCTTCCTTTAATGTTCCGGGAAGTATAGCTGGCTTGTATGACTTCATGTCCCTAATTGCATTCGTAGAGCAGAGGTATTTTAATCTAAGACTGAAATTATAATATATTATAGGTTATGTCAACATCCCTTTCTCTGTAGGATGGCATAAGTTTCACTCACTAGTTGAAGCTAGATTGAGGCTTCTTACAACAAGTAGAAAGGTACTCTTTTCCCAAACTTATTGAAGCTTCAGATCTGTTGACTGCCTACCGTGAATGGGGTTCCAGCTTTGGCTCCACAACACAAGAACAGCCTTCAAAACCTTTATTTATTCTTTAACACTTGAGCAGTGAGTGCCAACACCTAAGTGTATTCAGTGGTGGCTGTTAGTAATGCAACACTACATTGCAGCAAGGCTGAAACACCAGTTCACTTAATATAGTTAAGTCCCTGCTTCTCAGAAAGCATGAGACACCCCACACTCAAGGCCAAGAGTGACAAAACATTTGAAGTGCATTTTCACTTTTATTTCAAAACTTTAGACAAGTTACTTTAGTATATAAATTTGATTTTTTCCTCTTACAGAATATAAAGATAATTCCCTCATTACTTCAGTATAAAGTGTTTTACAAGCTTGAAGACAATTGCATAAGTGTTTCTCACACAGGTATCAGAAATAAAGCAGTCTTTCTACAGAAGTTCAGACAGACGACTACCTCAGAAACAGCATAGCAGTTTAGTCAAATACAAGTGAACACGTGACACTACAACTGTGCAAGTTCAAGTAAGGCCAAGTCAGTAAACATTGTTAAGTCATTGCAAATAAGAGTGGAAAGGTTTGTGAAACATTGCAAGGGGTGGATGGTCTCATAGTATAATACTCTTAAATCAAGGATTCAGAGGGATTTAGCTAGAAGACAAGTGAGTTCTTTAATGCTATAAAGCATATGCAAAGACCAAGCAGTGTACTGACGTTAGTGAAGACTTCGTGCCTGTTTATCCTCAGCATGCTAAGACAAACTACAACCTCTTAAAACCAAGCATAAGAACCACTAATGTTGGGAAGATGCCTTCAGAACTCAAGTATGTCTTATTTTGGATGGTGTGTAGTTTTTGTCTATTACTTCATCTTGTAAGAACATGTG
This sequence comes from Pluvialis apricaria, assembly GCA_017639485.1. NCBI lineage: Eukaryota > Metazoa > Chordata > Aves > Charadriiformes > Charadriidae > Pluvialis > Pluvialis apricaria. The sequence goes on along the minus strand of CM030009.1, from coordinate 78,829,518 downwards.
AAGACAGCGCTCATTCTGTGCCAGTGGGTGGCCTGCAACCCTGGAGGGGAAAGAAAACAAGCATTAGTGCTAACAAATCAAGTCTACTTGCAGCTACAGCCAGCAGAGCAAGGTTTTATACCAGTAATCTATGGTTCTGCACTTAGGCATAGATCCCACTTCCAGTTCACTGCTGGTGACTAGAATGATGTCTGGCAGCAAGATTTGTCATTCTCTCCCAGATGAAGTTAGTCCATAGGAACGCTGAGCCACCTCTGATCATTTGGAAGCATCTTATGTCATCTGCCACCTGCAATTGCTGGGGACTATCAAAGTGCCCATCCTAGCATTAGGAAATCTGGAGTTAAGCAAGCCAAGTGGATTTTTACAGGTCTTGATACCTTTATCGCAGGACACCTTTCTAAAGGCAGCTTAACCTCTCAGTTCTCAGTCTAATTCAACAGCAGTTAGCCCAGGCAGAGTTAGAGACTTACTCCATCAGAGGGTGTGAAGGTCTTCTGAAGGCTCTGACACTGATTTACCATGGTCACTATCCCTCGCATGTACAGGCAGCACTGACAGGCAGCCAGGGGCTACTGGCCATTCTGTTAATTGCAGATGTTTTTAGATATGAAACAGAGGAGACACAAGAGCTTGTCTTCTCTAGAAGAGACCGGCACCTCTACTGCAGATTTAGTTTTATTCCACATATAGACTGAGCCACCATCTTTTTAACAGTAAGGAAGCTGAAATGGAATTAGAAAGCACTCCCAGGCTTGGAAGAAAGCCACAAGGTATTGCATTTAAACCCTTAAAATACCATGCAGCCTTCTATGTAGAATCAAAACCCCTGGAAGTTGATCGCTTATGCATACAAAAACCTAAAGCAGTTTGATTTGAAAAGTTACATCCAGTTTGGTCAATCAAGGCAGGCTTCTCCCTTTAAGAGAGAAAGCCCCGCCATCCTCCCTAGGACAGCCTTATGGCCTCCATATCTGTCAGAGCATTTCTACTCTAAGTGGAAGTTATCTAGTTAAACAGGGGTAAGACATAGTCAATTCCAGTGGCTCAGCATCAGTACTTCCAAGCACTTTTGCACATTTTCTCCAAATATATCTACTAGTACTTATTTCATCACAGGACAGATTCACCTGTCACTACTCACTTGTCACTGAGGGTGTCCTTTAATGAGGAAGCTAAGCTCTCCTCTTCAGCATTGATAGATTATTTCAAATGCAGTCATAAAACCTATCAATCTTGCCAGGTTCTGGTAAATGGGCAGTCTCCAGCACTAGTTCACAAGGAAGACAGTCTGGAGTAACTAGCTTGAGTTTCTTACCCCCATCAGACTGAAGTTGCTGGCCTTGAACTTCAAGAGAAAGATATATAGGAGAAGATGATGAGGCAGCACCATATTCCTTCTGCCTTTCAGGCAGGCTTGCAAATTGGTGGCTGAATTGCAAGACTAGGTTTGATCTCCCAGATTCAGCTCTTGGTTTCACATGAATACCTCACTCTGCATTGGCTTTTCCTCAGTACTCTTCTCTAAGATGACCCTTACACAGAGCAGCTGCTACTTCATGTATCCCAAAGCCACGTTCAGGCAGACAAGTGTGTTGCAACACATGTCACTAGGTAATATTGATGGTGGTGACAGCAAGCTGGCCCAAGAGAGCTGACTCGAGCAAGTTGCACTGCTGTGATGTAGTGCCTCTAGATGTAAAATCTAGAGGGACAAAGCTTCTCAACAACATCCTAGATATCAAGAACTGCCATTGGTGCATCAAGATCTTTTTCAGATACAGTGATATCAGTTATTTGAGGGGCTATTCTCTGGTTCTAGCAGTGAAGACCAGCTTTGAGAATGCAGTGATGTGAATGTATTATGCAAATTAACTTCAGGACTAATGTCACTAGTACCCAGAGTATGCAGTAGAAGTGTTAAAGCTTCTACATGGTTCGAAACCTTAACTAGTAATATTTGCTTGATGAGTTGGTCATGCCATTAGGATAAATTGATGAGGCTGAATAGCTAGGAGCTCTGCCTGAAGGATCTTGTTTCAGCTGTACTCATCTGCCACTACATCAATACCTACATTAACAGCCTGCTTTTATGTTTCAAAGGAGGAAAAATTGACCAAGAAGTTTTACACTTTCACAAGATCAATGTATTACTTGCTGTAGGACTGAACAAGTGATACCAGTAAACCGGCCACTCCATTTCTGTCAGCGGTATTGAGTTTTTCAGAGATTCCAGTTAAGATGACTGTTTCACTATCAGCTGCTTCAGAACATAAACAGCCCTCTTCCCCCACATATTGCTAGAGTCATCATACAAAACTTTCTGTAAGTGCTCTTCCACTTTTAATGTAAATTCTCAACCCTGCATGGATAGAAGTTGTACTCTGCAGTCAAGACTACCTTGATTGTACCACCTTAAAATAACCCACATTCTATCTTACTGTAAGTACATCTGCCTTCATGCAGCATAAATGCAAAACTAGATGCCTTGGAAATTCATTCCACTTGTCTTTGAACTGAGAAAAGAGCATTCTGAAGCATTTTACCTGCTCCGAACCATTAGCAATACCTCTAAATTGAGCTAACAAACGACTATGTAAAAAAAAAGAAATTAAGAGATTTCATACAGTCACACTTGGCTTATTTGCACAAGGAGTTTTAGTGAACTAGTCACTTGCAACTCCAAGCCACATGCCTGAACTGACTAACAATAGCTGACAAGCAGATGAAGTTCTGGCTTAATTTACAGACATCCTCTGTTCCTGTTGAACAGCATTACTATTGAACGAGATTAAAATGCTAGTGGAACTGACAAGCTTGAACATTTAAAGGGAGCAGCCTCAAACCCAGTTGGGTCTGAACAGTGTTGGCTCTGGAGGCCAGAAGAGCTGGTTAACTGACAGTATTCCTTCTTACCCACTGTTTGGATCCACATTGTTAAAGAGATTAAAGTAGCTCTTCAGGTCACTATATGCAGAGCAGTTAGTAGTGTCAGATGGTAGAAAAAGAATCATAAGATTTTGTTACTGTAATTTCTGCTCACCCTTTGAAAGGTAGCGACAGAACCCAAAGTGTCTGTTTCAAACTATAGATGTGCATACCTCAGGTAGTGTTTTTACATTTCAGAAAGATTCTCATGATGATTAGAGAAAATATGCATCATTACACAAGCTGATAATACCTCACATCTGCAATCAAAATAAACTGCTGTAAGCCCATTGTAAGCTCCATTGTTCACCCAATGGAGGATACCTTTTCAGAAATGAAAAAGTAGAACTGTTTTGAATGCTATAATTTTAGTAGCAATTTGCATAAATTAACAACACCACTAACATTCATTTCAGCTGTTCAGGTAAGCATTAAGATACCCAAACTAAACACTGGATAAGCAATGTTATAATGTCCTAATGCAAGATTATGTGAAAGTTATTATTCTAAACCTAGTGCAGGTACCATAGTTAGAAGATCAGCAGCTTCAATTCCATTTTCTAGAGCCGAGTTCTGGGTTTGTCTCCAGATAACTAGACCCAACACTTACTTGTTTATGAACTGTTCAAGAGCCTGCTTCCTTTCCTCTATAAAGGAATCATCAAATATGCCATCATCTCCTCGGAAGGGGAGCTGACGGAGAAGAGCTTTTCCTGGTAGAGGTGGTACCACAACCTGAAAGATTTAGAAAAGTGTCCTTAAGTGCATCCTGTAAGTAAGTTTATACACTTCCTGTGCCATTCCTTCCTCCTAGAGGACCCACCTCAATCGCATTGCTAGTGAAGTAATAACAACCAGACAAGAACAGTATCTGCCACAGAGGTAAGCGGAATTCAAGTAGATTAACCCTGAATTAACTCAAAACCATTAAATAGCCTCTAGCATTGTACAACTGAGGTTTGCTGAATCGCAGTGGTTCAATTCTGGACATCGTCAACCACAATATCTGTTCTATATGATACATATACATGCAGGTCTATGAAGACTTGCATTTACCTTTCGTTTTACCCACCTTGCTTTCTCTTTCTAGTTCATTCCTTAGCCATTCAAAGTCACTGTATCTTCTTCGGACTGTAGATTCTTTCAATTTGAAGATAGGTAGATTTGTCTGAAAACAAGAACATAAGCTTATCGATTAGACAAAGTAGAAGTTTTGATAAGCAGAAGCAAGAAACAAGCTGTTAAGTTACCAATTAGTTCCACCTTAGCAACAACAGTATTGAGAAACACTCAAGACCCAGAAATACAGATAAAGTTCTGTAAGCCACATGAGTAAGCTGTGCCCCAAACTGCTTAACTGCGGGCCTCATTTATACAGCATCCTTATCACTAGTATTTTGCCACCATATCACCTAGTAGAATAGCAGGTTTGCTAGTCACATGAGGAGATGTTCCTAAGGTTGCACAAGCATCTGCTATTCTTACTTTCTCAAGAGCTGGATTCTCAATGCCAATATACACTCAAAACTGCAAGGGGCTGAAGGGGGTGGAGGGGAGAATAAAAAGTCTTCTTAATCCACACAGGCTCCTCTTATTACAATCAAGGAAGCTTTTCAGGTACCAGCAGAGGATAATAACCAAGCTTCCTGTACTACTTTGATACCTGATATAACATGGTTTCCAACATCTTTAAGAGCAAACCCAGTAAGTCCTACAGTGAATCCATTCAGGCCAGATCAAGCTGAAGATTTGCTAGTACAAGCTGCCAAGTTTGGATAGCTCCAAAGAAGCCAACAAGGCCAAGATGCAACACAACATCCAGTGCTGATGAGATCAGACTGTTTTGCTACAGAGTTAAATACAAGCAGAGCTTGATGAGGCAGAATTTTCCTAAACAAGGCTAGGAGTCAGCACCCAACCAACACCCTTGAAAGAGACATCAAACAGGAGCCAAGCTATAATGCTGCACAAGATCATGTTAAATACATGAGCGTTTTGATAGGCTTTTACACAAGTTAGTGTAAGGACACCTATATTACTCCTGTTCATTCTTGGGGTGCAGGGTTATCTCATCATTGTAATCCAGCTTGCACATTATTTTAAGAGTAGACATCAAGAGAGCATTCTCCTAATGACACCCCCAAAACAGAAAATGCCACAATCACAATCTGAAGCTTAAATGTTGTTGAGATGGCAAACTGGCTAGAGTGTTACAAGTGTTTGTAGGAGTTACGACTTACTAACAGTAAGACCAAGAGTCTATAATTGCCACACATAACCAGCACTAACAGAACAAAGCTTACTGTTGTCAGACTGTTTATTCTCCGTCTTATAAACCTTGAAAGAAGGGTCTTAAGGAGTACCCTAGGAAGCTGATGTTCACATGGGACTACAGTTATCCCCAGTTTTCCTGTTGGCAGAAGCACAGTAGTCATTCTCAACTAGCGCTTTCTAGTTTTTGTTGTTTTACTGTTTAAGTTGCAAGCCATCTTACTCAGCTTCTGGTCCCAGTTTGAGTGGATATCCCTGTACGATATCATTTGTAGGCTGTTACGGTTAAGCTATCATCGAGTGATACTTTTGGCTGCTCAGAACAGGCTTAATTGCAGAGATACTCTTCCTGCACTAGGCAGCCCTATGACTAGAGGCCATTGTATTAGTACCAACCAATGAGTTTTTGGCTGTCACAGTTGAAAAGTACTCGAGAAGTTAGTTGTGTACTTTCACATTATGCTATTTAGTCCATAATTTAGAGATGATCAAGTGCAGAACAGTATTTTATTATGAAATCTCTTATTGCTAAATGTTTAAAAGTATTCAAGCTCTCCTTCCCAGGTAAAACATTGTTGATTGTACTAGTGACGAATAATAAAATCGCACTTAAGACTATTCTGTCAGAAGCCAGGCTTTATTTATAAACACTCTCATCTTGAGGATAAGAATACTCTACTCAAGAGTGAATAAAGCTAGGCCCCCCACAGTGCATGAAGGAGATTCCCAGAAGTGAAGTACTGGATTATTTTTCTCTGATTTCAGCTATTGGCTTTTTAACCAAGTTTAACCTTCCACATGACAACATCAACTCTTTGTCAGTGTCTCGGGTAGAAAGTCCTTTACAATATTTAACATATAGGCTCTCACCTGCAGAAAATATTCCATTCTCCTCTCAAGTTACTTATAAGAGGGATTAGAACTGAATAAAAGCAGCTAAAACCCAATGAGTTCCCAGGTCTTCAGGAACTCTTTTCATGCTTCTGGGCATGAAGTCTATAAAGTTAATCTCTAAACAACATATCAGGCTTACAGGTACAATGTCGGGGTAGAAGTGCCAATTGAGCTCATTTTACCTTCTACATTCCCTTTTGAACTTTTGACATGCTAACCCAGCTAGCAAGTTAGAGAAAAGGACACTTAAAGAGTATTTGTTTTCCCTTTGAGTTGAAAAATCTCCAATTTTTATCATAACCCCTGGAAACATTCAAACTGAAGTGTATGCTAGAAGGCTCCCATTAAATCAGGTGGCCTGCAAGTCACAACTTGACAACTACACGCTAAAGGAAAGTGTGTGGTTCCTGTCCTTTGGTCTGGATATGAATCAGCGCTATCTGTTGAGATCAACTTCTAAACCTCATGTTCCTTAAAACCCAGAAACTGCAGCAATTCTCCTTCCTCTAGAAATCAGTACTGATAGAGCAGCATTCTTCAGATATGCAGCCGTTAAAAAGGATCTATTTAAAAACACCAATTTGAGAGTCATGTTTTATACTGCTTAACTCATTTACATCTTAGGTCACCATTTTTAACTCAGGATATATTAACATCTGAAGTCACTGTATGTGCCTCTTATTAAGGATTATTACCCTGTTTGAGCAGACCACCTTTTCCTTCTGTAGGAAGGGTTTCTGCATGTCCTACCGCCTCCATCTACCACGAACCGATGATTTTCATTAAGCAAGCCAGACAGCTGCTAAAGCATGAGCTATCATTGGGCAAGGATTTGGTAGAAGGATACAACAGGAACTTTCAATTTCTATTGAAGTGTCACTTGAAGACCATACAGCATACCACAGTTATTCTCAGCTTTGCAGTTTATGGAGAGTCATCCTTGTTTAGTCACTGAGGTGCCAGTAGCTATTCTGAACACTGTTAGTGCTTTGCCTGCTAGAACAGAGATGCGATTAATGCACAAAACTTAAGTCAGGCTAGTTTTATTTTTACAAACATGTCTCCCCGTGCTTGTTCAGCATTATAGTGTCATTTTTCTGGCCTGCTGATCTGCTAAGTCTACTGTCATGAAACTCATGACCCAGTTTGGCACAGCCCTTAGAGCACAGCTCATTCCTTTGACAAATTCAGCATAATTACTGCAGCAATTGTTTCTTCTACAGTGTAATAATTAGTCTCATTTTTATCAAAAGCATTCTCAACAACTTCCTAGTCTGAAATCATGCCTCCTAGCAGTTTGAATGCAAGTCCTCAACCTGAAAGGATTATGTGTTACCTAAGACATTAGACAACCAAAGTCACTAGCCAGAACTGCAGATAAAGCTTTATTCCAGAAGGACCAATAAACAAGCTCTGCAGAAGTCCCACATAGCCCAAAATCCTAAGCACAAAGATGCTAAGACAAGACAGTGTCTAGCACTGTTTCTGTATCAGGCTATATGTATGCAACCATTAGTCTTTCTCTGACTACTGTCAAACAAACATTCTGTATTCTGCTGGGTGAGTTAATGGCCAAACCAGTACTGTGGAATAAACATTGTCAGAACTGGTGCCAAGTTAAATCACATAGTTAAACAGCAGATGACAAACCCAGACCCTTAAGTCACTCCTGCATTCCTCCACCTGGATGCCAAATGAGTTTCTACAGTCATTTGGCTAGTGTTCAACAAACTGGCAATGGGAAGCACTGGTTGCCCGTTAATAGATTTCAGGACAAAACCTGTATTCACAAAAAGCATGTTTCTTCAGCTACATTTGTGTTATAATAACATGTTCAAACCACAAGTTCAACTCTAAGCTCAGGTGGTTCTCAATGCACCCTCAGAAGTAAATGACAGTCCTACGACAGTAGCTTGGATAACTAGATAACAGTCTTCCAGCTGTTACTATCGTAAATCCCTGAGCTATGCCCAGTTAGAAATCCAAAAATCATTTACTTATACAAGGGAGGAGACTTTCACAGGCAGAACGCGAGTAGTTTGAGTACTGGCCAATACCGTCCATTCAGCTTCAGACACACAGCTCTCCAATGCCGCCATTCTGGTACACAAGTGACCTTAAATGCAGGAGGAAAACTAGAGTACTTTATTTAGAATACATTAGTTTATAATTCTAAGTGATTTTAAGCGTTCTGTTATCTAGACTAGATTAATTCATCCAGTGAGTGGAAAAAGCCTTGCAAATAGCCAGACTTGCTCCTACAAATTTGTTTCCAGACATAAATTGAATGCAAATAGCATTTGGGTTCCTTCAAAGAGCATGCTGACACTCCACAAGATTGGTTCTGAATGTCACTGCAGCCCAGTCCACCCCCACAAGTGCAGAAACTCCACAGCTGCAGTTGCCCAGGGTAGTTTGAGGCAAATTTGATTCATTTTCTCATCTGCCAGTGTAATGCTCATCAGCAGCGCTGCATTGCCCATGTCTCCCACTCCTAACAGACTGAGAATAAAGCTGCACTGTTGCCATAGCACCTACTTTGATGTTGTCTTTTCAAGTAGGTTATGGTAGCCTTGATACAACTCTATTTCCATTAAAATAGAGTGAAAGAAAGCACTCAGCTCACTTTTGATAGAAGTTTGTGGCCTTGACTCTCAGAAGCTAAATTCAAGCTTCTTACTATCTCTTCATACAAGCTGTAATCTTTGTCAAGAGACTACACCCTTTGGCTACCTTTACAGTCACCCAATGGGAGCTCTGGGGTATCACAGTAAGTAAGCAGCATTCAGAGTGGATAAAAAAGTATCATCGTTTTCTTAATGCAAGAGCCTGCTGTCCTTTAGTACAAGAAACTGGCTCCAGCAGACCACTGTTGTTGCAGAAACCGTGCCAGTGGTTTGTTTCCTTCCCGACTTGACATAAGCAGCTACCTCCCCATTTCCTACAATTATAAAAAGCAAGAAAGAAGGCAAACATGCTCTGAACTTCAGTTGCTAGAAGTTCAGATTTTTGCTGGTGTACTTTACTGAAGGAAAACCTCTCTCCCCACCACAAAAGGTCAGATAAGAGGTTGTTACTTTTCCAAGCTTCAGTCCTTTTGATCAAAGGGGAGTCCTAGCTCCCCTTTTATCCACTTGGTGTCCAGATCTACTGAAAGTACATTACATGCAATAAGTCTATAGTTAATAGAACACTGAAAAATCTGACCATATGTATACACTCAAGTTTTAAACAATGCTGACTTAAGCTAAACCAAGAACTATAGAACTTCCCACTCCACGGTACTGAAACATGGAGCTAGGATGTTTTCCATCTTAAAGACCAAGGCAGTGAAATCCTAATAGCAACACAACCACAAAAGCTATCAGTCTTTAGACAAGAGTTAACCTTTGCCAAGTCCAATGCCTTGAGCCTAGAGCTGCTCTATGAAAATCAGTGCAGGGGTCTCCAGGTTTTTGCCAAGCAGAATCTATCATCACCTGATCAAGTTCACCAACATCATGAACCGCTGTGCCACAGTCAAAAGGCTCAAAGCAGGGCAAGTCTAGAAAAACAGATGGATTAGCAATTCTTTATCCTTCATGTTGCATCCACAGAAGTCAAGGGTAAAAACAGCAGCCCACTTTCCAAAGAACACCTTCAGGCAAAGCCTTTTACAACACCCAGATAGAATTAGTAACTCTAGATAGTTATTTCAGGGTTAGCAAGCCAAAGCCTCCTTTGAAATAGCAAATATTCCTTTTAAGAGAAGGGATTGCTACTTTTACACAACTGTAAGATATAACTGCCATATGCTCGGGTTTGGCCAACCATGAGGGTACCATTCATTTCTCATGACTTAAGAGGGATCACTTTAAGTTGATGCTTTAGCATCATTAGCTGACATCTACCAGCTATGGTGAAATGGGGCTGACAAAATTGCAGTGAATTACTGCAACTGATAACTTCTATCAGGATTGAAAGTGTTACTGTGCTTTGCGAACTAGACAGTCCAGTATCCCTACATTTCACAAACTTGCAAGAAACAAGAGATAAATTAACCAGTACAGAAGTAAGTATATCAAGTAGCAAAAAAATTCTCTTGATATTTCCAGTTTTATTGGAGCAGTAACATTGACTTTCTTAAGTAGCCACCCAACATCTACAGAAATAGCTCCTGTTCATTAATTTGTAGCACAGCTTCACACTTAGGGGGTGCTGCAGCTTAGGCTCATAGAAATAGCCTCTGAAGCTTTATTTCCAGGTGGCTTTAAACCACTTAAGATACAGCTTCATTTTCTTCTGGATTTTACACTAGCCTATAGTTATACTTTCAAGATTGGCTTCATGGGCAGCACAAACTATACTGTCATGTGCCCCAGAAGATCCTCCCACAACAGAAGTTTTGAGCTGGATTCTCAAGAAATAGCCACAGAAGGGATATGTTCATGGACCTGTCTTCAGTTTGTAAAATATTTGGTTTTATACCTTGACTAGAAGGTTAGGGTTTCTCCATCCTTCTCATATCAAGAAAGTTACAGCAGCAACAGCAACTTCAAATCCTTCACTCAGTGCTCCATAAGGAATTTGGATTACATACTTGCTAAAACAGCCTCCAGTAGCGCAACTGGCATTGCATTACCAAGTGAAAAAACTTTAAAGAAAATACTTACCCTATAGTTAGAAGCTCATAAGCCTACACTGCATTATTTATTTCCCCAGATGAAAAACAGTAGGGACCTTACTGCTCTAAAGTTCAGGCTGACACTTTTTTGGCAAGCCACCTAAAAATAAAGATGTATGAAAATACTCTGGCATCACATGCCTACCTGGATCATAGCCATCTGCCCTACAAAGATTAGTCATTGTTCCGTTTGATTTGGTCTGTTCAGCATTGTACTAGAGTGCACTCTTAATACATGGCAATCAAGGCCCACATTGTATGCGCAGAAATAAAAAGAGTCCAAGTCACCAGTTAAACTAATATACTAATAAGAAGCACTGTTCAGAGGTTTGGTTATTTTATTTACACAGTAACAGATGTCAACACCAAACTAGTTCAGTATCTTCGGACTAGGCTCTTGAACCTAGTTTAATCAAAAACCTCTACAGAAAAATCAGCTGCTCAGAGCAAATACATGCAATAGACTTGTAAAACCACTCTCCCTGCTCTGGAAGTTTCTTTCTTCCAAACCATTTCACTTCTATGTTTCCCTAGTCAGTGTCCTGGGAAGATCTTAGCCTTCCAGCTATCCTCCAAATTATTGCTCAAGGGAACAGTTAATGTTTATAAAGGTGCAGTACCTGGGCTGTAAAGAGAAAAATCAAGTCACCTGAATCAGTGCATTTTTATTCTTTGAAGAGGAGTCTAAAAATATCTAACTGGTAGTACTGTCTAGAATGGGGCATTAAAAGAGCAATTAACTACAGTGAGAGCAGACTTGCAGTGTGATGCAAGATTTGCAGTAGTAGAGAAATAGGGAATTTGTGCTGATTATGCATTCCTAAACACATCCACACTGAGTCAGTGTTTAGTCATTACTCCACCACAAGCTTCACTGACTACGAAACCGAACAATGCTGAAGTCAACTACACATACAAGCAGTTCTAGATCTGACTCTTCTCATAGCGGGAGAAGAGACTGCAACTTCAAACCCTACTGAACGTATGAAGGACAGGAAATTTTGTACTGTTCAAGGACAGAACATTTCAAAGACACGTTCACCAGACAAAAAGTGCCACTTTGCAAAACCATGGCATAAGACAAGTGTTTTCTGAGCAAGTTATACTTTCAGTTCATTTACTGTCTGACTTTATTTGATCACAGAAGTCAGACTCAAATCAGCCAGTCACTTAGGTCAGACTACTATAAATATGCTGAAACGCAAATATTACATCCAAGCTAGGTCTTGAAAAAATGGGTTAAGATGAGAGCAGACTTTCAAAAGCAGCTCAAGTTTAGCATTACTTTGATATACTTCCTCAATCCTTTGGGACCAATACTATTCTTAACACTGCAGGCACTTCCCAGACTGTGTTCATTTCCTTCCCCACACTGGGCCTATCTAGTCAAGTACCTCTGCAGGTCTACAGAAGTCCTTCTGCAGAAGATACAGGAAAGGCGACTGCTGCCTTAAAGAGCATTGGCACCACTCAACTGATGCATTTTTACAACATCTGGAAGCACAGCAGCAAGGCATTACCTTTTGACACCTCAAGACAAGGCACTGAGCTGTGGAACAGCAAGAAGCTAAGGTGTGCCTTAGTGCTCAGTTTAATGATACTGATTAGAGGCAACAGGCCATTCAACATTAAAGAACAGAATTAAGACAAGAAAGGCTTTTTGTTTAACTTTGGTTTGACTAAAAAGAATTCTTAACCACTTGGACTAGTAGCTCCTGTAACAGGTATTTTATTTTAATTCTAACTGTTAACTTGACTATTAATGACTTCTCTGCAAGTTCTCACTAACTATAAACAGATTATTTCACCTTTTAGTCTAGGTGACCAACCCAACTAAAATGGGCAGCACAGAAATCCCTTTTACTTCAACATAAACAGTAACAGATTAAGTACTGTTAACAAAGGGATGATATTTTTCCAAATGCAGCAAGTTCCTCCGATATCCATATGCTTTGTTGACAGTATTCTAACAAATATGCTTAACTCCTCAGGTACTGCTTTTACAGTGGGTATGCAGCTCTGAACTGTGTCACCAGTTGCTGGGATGGGAGTTAGCTTGTAAAGCTTAAGTCTTGTCTCCTTAAAGGATTTAGCAACTGAAGCTGTTGCACAGAATCTGTTTGAGCAAAGATGTTCCTGTTGACCCACTTATCTGGGAAACTATTTATCTCAACTACAGTAGAAGTCAAATGATACCTGGAACTGGATTGGGGACTGCAGACATGCTGTAGGATAATATGACAACTGTCATTTGTTCTACATTTGCTTCCTGGAATTCAGAGAGAGGACTGGCTTACAGCCCACAATTAGTAACAGGTATTTGCATGCCCTTGTTGAAGAGTGTTGACATGCACAAGCCCACCCTGAAAAGGTGTAACAAGTAGAAGGGAACCACCATCCCTCTGGTGGTGATTCCTGAGCTAGTAAAAAATCATGAGAAGCGGCACATGGCATGCAAGGGTATTTACACTGCAAACTGAACTGTTGGTTCACGTTTCGTCAAGAAGTAAGGGCAGTGAAGTAGTTTGTTGTATTGCTTTAGAAGGCTGTCTAGTTGATTGTATTAGTTTAAACCACTGCACAGTCACCATACTATAATCATCTAGATACCTTTAGATGAGATAACTACTTTACTGAGTTTTATTTCACTAGAAAGAGCACTTGGACCTTTATACCCTGCTGCACTGTTCTACTTTTTAGCTCACCCTGAGCCTTCACACAAAAGATATCTTAGAATGGTACAAACTCACCGCCTAATGCTGCTGATGGAAAGCAAATTCTCAAGGACCCTGTCAAGAACATGACCCACTCAGATTTGCTATTTTAGCACTGCAAGATGGCATTTACCATTTGACTTTCATTGCCAAGCTGCACTGTAGTGGCATACTGCCACACTGCGTGCCTTACACTGGCTGCTACAGTGTAAAGCTTTCTCATCACCTTGTCCAGTTTGCTTAGAACAGAATGCTATTTAATGCAAGGTCAGGCTCAGAAAGTCAATACTTTGGCCAACTGACCATCTGTGAAGTAAGCTGCCCCACTAGAAGTACTGTATAAGTTCTACCTGCAGCACTCAGACAGCTTAACTTCTTGTTAAAGTACCATGCATTTATCACAATGAACAGCCATCCTACTAGCCTGCACAGACACACACTATGAAAAACTTTCCTAAGTACTGAAATACAATTGACTTGCTTATCCAGTAGTATACAGCTGAGCGGTCCACCCAAAGCTTTTGAGTTCCCCATTAGGCTTTCCAACTTCCACCAGAAGGTGACAAGTATGGCAATACAAGAACTAAAGCATGAGGTTGTTCCACTTGTTGCTTTCCAAGCAACAGATACGCTTCAGCTGCAATACCAGTAGAAAGCTTGCCAATAAAACCTTTGGGAGAAGCTCTGCAGTATTTCACCACGAGTACTTTTTGCAAGATATTAGTTATCAGACATCAGTTCAAGAGTCTGCTAGCAAGCTCAGTCTTCCTCAAAAAAAGTTAAGCTTTGAGATTCAGACAAAGCAATAAAGATAGAATTACCCTTGGACTGAGTTTGTAAACACCATGACAATGGTGCAAGCCCAATTGCTTCAATGCAAACTTGAATCCTCTCTGACAATGTTTCTGGCTCAGTGTGATCTCCAGGCATAACATGAGGCTGTCCAATAGCTTTTACCAGAACTTGGCAGCAGTTAAGCCATACATTTCTGCACCACTTAACATTTTAATGTTGGTGTTAGTTGAAGATGTAGCTTTCCAGATATGACACAGGTAACTCACTCCATCTTCTCAGTTTTGTTCTGCTGCCACTACTGCCACTGCTGGGGGAAACTGCAAATGTCAGCTGCTACCCTCTGTGACCACAAGCACTTGTCAAACCACAGAGGCTAGCTGGTGGCTACTGTCTGCCATGCTCCAACAAGCAGCTTATAGTAGAAGTCCTACCTTTTAGAAATACAACACTATAGTAATTCAAGTTCGAACTCTTCTCCCACGCTCAAACTTGCATATTAGCAACATGGCCTGTGTTCTGCTGAGAAGCAGTTAATTGATACAAGTTTAGACAGTGAACATAATTCTGCATTACTTGTATTACCTGCTTGGTAGCCTTCCAGCACACAGAGACATAAAACTCAATTTTACAGTTCATGATAGCTATGAACATATAAAGCACAGATGCAGTATGTGTACAGTAGTGCACAACTGGAAAGGCAATGATCATGTATTATAAGAGATAACCCTGTACACAGGCATGCACGGATCCAAGTAAGGAGGGTGGAGGAAGCAATAGTTATGTAGTAGTCAGACTGGGAAGAAGAATAGAGGAAGGTCACAGCACTATCACAGTGTATGTTTAAGTCACTTGTAGGTCTTCGTTACAACAGGAATCCAGAATTTTCTACCCCAAACAGCACATGGCCTAGGAGTAACCTGTCTCAAAACCTGTTTTTCTGCTTTCCTTTCTGCTGAAGAGCTTCAGTTAGGGATTTTAAAGATGATATTATTATTTTTTAAACACAGCAAATTTGTTCTCATTCCCAAGGCCATATCATGGCTAAGTCCCTTTTGTATCACCTTGCCTGGATCCAGCAATTCCAAATGCTCAGCCTCATGGAAAGAAGAGTCATCAGGAACTTAAGGCATAACTATTACCCAGCAAGGTAGAGTTACATCTTTCTGCTAAGTGGACAGCTAGGGTCCTGATAAGGGCAGTGTAATGCAACACAAGTTGGCAAGTTCTAGTTTGTCCTCACACAGAGGCCGAACACAGGCTACAAGTATTTTAGTTTATTCTTCCTGCCCTACAGAAACATCCTGAAACATGAGAATAGCTACTGGACATGACAATTTAGGAGCACCAGAATTAAAGAAGCACCCTCCCTAGCAGCTTTAGGTATCAGTTGATTTTGCTTTTTTTGATTAAAGTTACACTAAACTGAAAACTTAGATACCAGAAAATCCACACAGGGTTTTAGTCTTATTTAAAGAATTTCAGTGACCAAGGCAGCAGCCCTTGTCTGAAACCTTCCCTGCCATGCAGGCATGCACACTCCATGGTGTTCAGTGAAAGCAGAACTCATATTGCAGAGAACATGTGCAGGTCAATGAGGCGTATTCCCCTTCTATTACTGCCTGTAAATCGACCAGGTTCAGTCAGCTATGCAGAGTAAAGCTATACAAGGTAGTAGACTCAACCACAAGCTACAAAAAACCCCCATAAAACTGTAAGAGGTCATCTTTCTCAATCCAACTTATCCCTGGCAGCACAAACTAAAAGGGTGCCCTGCCTCAAGTCCCTGTCAGGCACAGGCAAGGACCATGCTGTAGATATTGCATAGTTCTGTCCACTCCTCCACCACCAGGCCCTGTTTATGAAACTAGAAAGACCAGGGAACATAGTAATGACTTCACATTGCTTTTCTCAAACTCAAGACTACTAGCCTTTGGGGCAAGTCAGTGAACACAGACCTTCCAGCTAAGGAGCCTAATGCTACTAAGAAAAAGTAAAAGATACTAAGAAAAAGAAAAAGATAGCACACAGTGAGAAACAGCCCTGTTTATTAGGCACTCAATTTATGTTTCAGGTGCAAAAGAAAACAGGAACCCCTCCCCCATATACAACTCGCCTTATCACTTCAGCTAGCTTTGATCCAGCACATGTGCCCCACTAGACTTATTTACACATTCTCTACAGGTTTTTGAGGCTGCTGGAATCCTGAACTTGACCTCCTTCCCAGGGCAGATCCACCCATATTACTACATCTCAGACAGCTGAGAGTTTGTCCTCTTCTATTTACTTAGAGATAGACAAACTGTTATGGTTTAACGTGGCCTACTCCCTGGTGAAGTGCTGTGAGGAGCAGAAAAGGCCTTGACTCTGTGTAGGCACTGCTCAGCAATAATGAAAACATCCCTGTGTTATCAACACTGTTTCCAGCACTAACCCAAAACATAGCCCCACGCCAGCTACCGCAAAGAAAATTTAACTCCTTCCCAGCCAAAACCAGCACACAAACAATTGCTCACAGTGCAGCAGCATTTCAGTCTGACGGCAGTTGCGGGCAGCAGTGCCAGAAGAGCATCCGTCCTTCGGTTATCTTAACCGAGACGCCTCGTCTTTGCTACCACGAGCCGGTGCGAGTTATCGGCTCCAGGCGCTCGCAGAAGCCGGGGCCCGCTCTCACGCCGAGGGTGAAGTCCACTTGCGGCTCCGGCCATCACCTCCCCGGCAGCACTCACCTCACCACCTGCCAAACAGGCCCTGAAGGACGCGGCGGCCCATCACCGCCAACCCCCGGCCTCGCCGGCACCCCTCCCGCTTACAGAAGAGGCGGCCGGAGCTCGACACCGACACACAGGCTCCACATTCCCCTTCTCAAGCCTCGTATTTGCTCCCGAGGCGCCGGGCCCCGGGGCAGGCACGTCCCCGACGGAGGTCCCCCGGCCGCCCGCCTGGGCCAGGGCCGGGCCGGCCCCTCGGTGAGCAGGAGCGGGGTCGGCTCCAACGTCCCCCCCCGCCCCGCCACTGGGCCGGGCCTCACCTTGACGCGGATCTCGTAGGTGGTGAAGCGGCCGCGGCCCACCCCCACCGTCTGCGGGTTGCCCACGTCGATCTCCAAGAAGTTGCTGGGCGGCCCGTAGGCGTCGTTCAGGTTCTGCGGCTTGCTGATCAGCCGCCGGGTGTCGGCGATCGTTTCGGCCATGGCGGAGCGGGAGTCTTTTTGGGTTTTTTTTACCCTCCCTTACCCCCTCTCCCAGAGAGCGCGGCAGGACGCGAGCGAGCACCGAGCGCCGCCGCCCCGCGCCGCCCGCCCTCTTATCGCCCCGCGGCCAGCTGACTGCCCGGCAACCCGCACCCACGCCGCCGCCGCCAGCGGATGCGCCCGCCGCCCGCGCGCAAGGCACGCTGGGTATTGTAGTCCTCAGAGGCCACACCCGCTCGCTAAGCCCGGCGCGGCCGCCCGCCCGCCGAACTACAGATCCCGGCGTGCCGGGAGGGTTGGGGCGGCGGCTGTGAGAGGCCCGGGTCGTCCCGCTGGTTCCCCCCCCCCCCCCCCCCCCCCCCCCCTCCTCCTCCCTGGGTCCCGCAGCGAGTGCCCTTCTCTCGTCCAGGGAAGGAGCTCCTGTGCGGGGTCGTGTTTTGGGGAGGAGGGTCGTACGGTGCGGGCGGCCCCGGGAGGCCGCGCCGTGAGGTGATCCCGGGGGCGGCGGGGCCGGGCCCGGACCACGGTGAGGCCGAGGCCTCTGCTGAAGCATAGACAGACAGCGGGGATGCGATTCAGGCAGCGCGGCAGCAACGTAACGTTTTGGTTGGTTTTGTTTTGTTTGGTTTTTTTTAAACCAAAGAAGGTTTTACCCACACATGGTGATAATAATGCATTGCTCCCCCCCCCGGCTGCAACTTCTCACCTGCGGCCCTTAAAGAGCGCGGGAAGGAAGGATTGCTGTTCGCTGCAGGTTGGTTAGGTTGCTATATTAGCCAGAAACATAACCGAGGTCTCGGTGTAAGAGAATAAGACAGGGTTTGGTTTGGTTTTGTTTTTTTCAACGGCATTGTCAGTGGATATGAACAAAACTGTACGTGTCAGGATCAGGGGGACAGGCAATGCGGTAATGGGGGTATGAAGCGGTGAGAGCCGGGGTAGGAAATGCTGTATATGCGAGGTGCTGGGCAAAAGGAATCTGCCAGGTACAAATGTAGGCTGGAGGAGATGCCTACCAAAAGCGCTGCGTTGAAAACGGGGTCTAGGTTATTGACCCAAGCTGCAAGCAAGGCAGCAATGTTGTCTGTAGTAGCGTTAAAGCTTTTAAAAATTACTGAATTTTCACAAATCGCGTGCATTTAATAGCAGTATAACCAACTGGCCCAGATTTTATATCTTCATATCTTACAAAGATTAAGGGTTTGTTCACATTTCGTTCGTAGAGGATAGGAAAGGAAAATTGTGTTTACAGAATAATTAAAAACAAAAAGTATTTAAGTAACTTGAGGAGAGAGAAAAAGAAAAAAAGGGAGAAGGGGAGCTGATAAAATTGTTCCCATCCAAGACATAAAGTCTTTGATTCTTCAGTACCTGATTCAAGTAGATGGTGTGTGACGATAAAAGAAACGTTGCGAAAAGAAGTGGTATGTTTGTCTTCTTGATGCATCCAGGACATCAGTGAATAGAAATGATATTAATCTACTGCTAATATTTCTAAATTACTCTATCATCTTAGAGGTCTTCAGATTATTTTTTTTTTGTATCTGTTAGCAGTACTCCTCCAATGATTAAATGCATATATCATTTTCCTTCCTCCCTTGCTTCCTTATGAAAGTGTTCTGGTGACATTCCATTACTATCCAGGTAGAATGAGACTGCAGGAAAACTAGTTCGTTTTTTTCTAAAAAACTATGTCTAGGCAGTAGGCAAAATGGCAGGCTGCCCACAGATCACATCCAAGAGACTCAAAGTTAACATCCGGCAAGTTTGGGTAGCAGTGTCTATGTTAATAAAAAGGTAATCGAAAAGCAGAGATGAACCCAAGGTACAAAAATAGCACATCCACATAACCAGTATGCTGTAGGTGGTTTGCTTGGTAACTTTTCTGTGAATTTCCTGCTCATCACTCCTCCAGTATTATTTCTCCCCCTTACTAGCGCACCTTCCTTACTTCCTTTCTTTCTGCTAATAGCTGCCAACTATTCACTTTATAATTATAAACAGGAATTAAGCTGACAGAGTTTTACAAAGTGGGAGAGAAAGGGAGCTGTACCTGAATTATACTAGTTATTAAACTGGTCTCGCAGCAAGGCAAGAAAAAACTCATTAATTCTACTGAGATTACACATGCACACATCTGGATAAGCTTTTGTTTGTTACGCAACCTATGCTACCACATCTGACTGTGAATGTGAAAATACGGCAGAGCACTGGTATTGTCTTAAGTATAATATATTGCCTGCCTCCTGGCCAAGCTTGGTTTCATTACCCATTCCAAAGAAACAAAAGAAGTGCCTAATACTGTACATTTGGGAAGTTGGTGAGCCTGTGATGAATCAAGAATATAATTTGTTCTCACGCTTGGTAAATACTAAGAGTGAGGTTTAAGTTGAATGCTTTTTTCGTGGCATACTGTCTTAGCACCATTGTTCTATCTGCTTTTCCTCACAGAGATAACTGATACTGGAGAGTCGTACAGAGGCAGGCTACAGGGATTGAATGTTTTAGTGTCTGTGTGTCAATAGCATAGGTAAGTAAGGAGGTTACAGTGATTTGCTAAGGTCTTATATCTCTGGGTTGGTTTTTTTTTTCCATTGAGCTTGGATACAAATCCTCTGACCTGGGAGACAAAGGTGAAATGCCCTGCTTCATGACAACCCCCCCTTACGTCACGGGAAAGCATGCATGCCACACTGGGTAATGAGGCAAAGAGAAGGAATGAAAGTGGGGAAAAATTAGAGTCCTGTAGGCCTCCTTGTTTCCTTCCAACCCTCAGAAAATGCATTTGTTTATTTTGAATTGTGTTTCAGATGTTTTTTTGTGACCCATAAGACTGGAGTTACACTATCTGTAGTTGTTTCTGCTTGCTAGAAAGGTTTTTCTCAGGATGAAGGTGAGCATAAATTCAGAAAAGAAAGTTTTAGTTTTGTTTCTGACGTGAACTTTGGGCCAAATTTCAAATCTGGAGGGAGAGAGGTCAGCTGTCTTTGTAGGTCCAAAGATCAGATGCAAGAAATCAAGCATTTAGAGTAACAACCAAGAGATTAGGTACTCATAGATTTGTTGCTACACATTATTTATTCAGCTATGACACAAAGATTTTCTGGCATAACTTCAAGTGGCAATGGGAATACCAGAGTCTTATAGCATGTGCCCACAGAAACAGGCATTAATTATTAAATTTGGTACAGTAATACCTCTCCAGTAGTTTTTTGTTTGTTTCTTTGCTTTTAAAAGAAAGTCACATTTAACTGGAAAGGAAACCAAATCTCTCCATTATCTAGTTAGGATTCTTCAGCCTTGTGACAAGTGCCCAGGTTAACACGCTTTAGTCGACACAGGCATATTTTGTCACAACTTGTGGGGAATGCTGACTCAGGATAAGGCAAAACCCACAAGGCATTGAATGAATTGTGCAATGCTTTATGTGGAAAAATGACTTCCTGTTTCCTGCATTAGCTGCCAGTGCTTTGAAGCATGGTGTTTGAATGTCTGCATTGTATACTTATCATCCAGACGAAAATATTAAGCGTATAAATATAATTTGTTATACCCACGTTTTTTATATATATATTCAGATTTAACTGTTGCATTCAATTCCTCTTCTCCCTTTTTACACTATATTATACCTTTCAACAGGGGTGATTCTCATACACTTCTAGATTCTTTAGTGTTTAAAATGTCATCCACCAGCTCACAGGCATTCATTTCTACTGTGAACCCCTTGTTCTGAGATGCTGAGTAGTGCCCGTGTAGCTGGAAAACTGTGTAATGAATTTCTAGCACATTGAGCTGTTTGAGCTGACTGAAATGCAAGCTGTAAACAGATAGTGAAAATGGCAGTAAGTCCATAAGTTTGGGAACATTTATGGAGCTTTATTAATCTGAGGCTTTATAAGCAATGTAGACTATTAATAGCATGTTTGATTGTCTCGAAACAGATGAGGTTAATATCAAGTTTACTCCCGAGTGTTTTGACATAATCCCAGAAAGACCAGGAAAATGGCTTCTCATGGAAACTGTGTTGATGGAAACTAGCCACAAAATCCATTTTCGTAGAGTAGGCTGAATCCAAGTCCAAGATCAAAAGTACGTTTATGTATGGGAGCCAAAGATGTTTCCCATGGTGGGAATATCTTGGAGCCATGCCGGCAGGTAGACCCTGCCCTCCTTCTGCAGAAACTTAGAGAAGGTCTGGCAGAGGCCCAAAGACCCTTGGACACGTAAGGTTCAGTACATCAGGATTTCTAAAAGGAGTGCACATTATACCACTAGAGGCCAGAGGGGGCCTCTGGAGGGGTGTTATAATACCCCAGATTTCTATTCCTGTTAATGACCATGTATACTTTTGTCTAGCTGGCAGACTAATAATGCAGCTGGGTAGTTGCATTGAACAATTGTCCATTTAATTTCTACACGGTTGAAACATCACGTTTTTGGAGGTGAGCAAAGGGACAGTACAGTGAATGAGGTATACAAACATACTACAGAATGATTTTGTATGTGTTACAGGACATTAACTGTGTCAATCTATAGAAGTATACTTGAAAGTCCTGTTCTTTTAGGTTAACACCGAAACGTGGTTTTGCCAAGTGCTTACAGCCAATGCAGATTCAGTTGCTGGGATGTGCAATACAGTGTGCGGTGGCATTACAGAGTTTGCCAGTGTATAGAAGACTCCTAGCGTTGCAGAGCATTTATTCACTTAGGTAGAAGATGTCAGAATAGACCCAAATGGGAAGTTTTTCTATGCTGCCTTGGATAACAAGGTTAAGAAAAAAACAGTAACAATTTAAATAAATCAGATGTTTTTGCTGAAGATTATGCTGTCATTTTCTCCAATTATTCTTGACATTTCACCCATTCATATTGTGATCTGAGTTAATAATGGAAGAAAAAACGGCTCTTGTTGCCTTGTTTATTCTTTGTTCTCAAGGAGATAAGCTGTTTATAAAGATAAGTTATTTGTTATTTAAATCACTTTTACTGAAGTTGTTTGTTTCCTTGTTTGAGTTTCTAAAAATATTGCAACAATTGTGATGCATCTTTGAGACATCCATTCAATTCGCTATGATTTGTACTGGAATTCATTCCTAAATGGGCACAGGTGTTGATAGCTATAACATGCTAGAATGAGTCAAAACCAATAAATGCTCAATAAAGGAAAGATGAAACAAAATGCACTGAAAACAGCTTTTTTAAAGATGTGATAAATTGGCACTTTAGTTCACTACTTAATTAGGTATGTAGTACTGAAGATGTATCTGGAGCAACTACATATTTTAAAACAGCTGAACGTGTTAGAACATAAATTCAGTCGCTGCTAATATTTTCAAGATAATAAACATTATTTTTAAAATTAGCAATACTATTCAGGATATAATCAACTTTTGTTTGCATGCCGTTCCATAGTGCCCTGATGCAACACTTTGCTACGCTCTTATAAAAAATAAAGTTGATTAATAGTCTATGAAAATGACTTGCTGATGAAATATTCTATAAGCAGCTGGCAGAGGTCTCGCGATCACTTGCCCTTGTTCTCGTGGGGCACTTCAACTTCCCAAACGTCTGCTGGAAATACCATGCAGCAGAGAGGGAACAGTCCCGGAGATTCCTGGAGTGTGTGGAAGACAACTTCCTAACACAGCTGGTGAAGGAACCAACTAGGGGAAGTGCCCTACTGGACCTACTGTTTGTTAACAGAGAAGGTCTTGTGGGGGTTGTAAAGGTTGGAGATCGTCTTGGGCACAGTGATCACGAAATGGTAGAATTTTCAATTCTTGGTGAAGCAAGGCGGGGAGCCAGCAGAACTGCCACCTTGGACTTCCGAAGGGCAGAGTTTAGCCTGTTTAGGAGCATGGTCGAGAATGTCCCTTGGGAGGCAGTTTTGAAGGGCAAAGGTGCCCAGCAAGGCTGATCATACTTGAAGCAGGTACTCTTAGAAGCACGGGAGAAGGCCATCCCCATGTCCCGGAATATGAGTTGATGGGGAAGAAGACCAGCCTGGCTAAATAGAGAGCTTTGGCTGGACCTCAGGAGAAAAAGGAAAGCTTACATTCTCTAGAAAGGGGGTTGGCAATTTATGAGGATTACCAAGATGTAACGAAGCTATGCAGGGGAAAAATTAGAAGGGCCAAAGCTCAGTTGAAACTCAGCTTGGCCACTGCGGTTAAAGATAATAAGAAGAGATTCTTTCAGTATATCAATAGAAAAAGGAAGACTAGGGAAAATGTAGGCCCACTGATGAACGAGATGGGTGCCCTAGTGGTGGAAGACATAGAGAAGGCAGAGTTACTGGATGCCTTCTTTTCGTCGGTCTTCACTGCTAAAGCTGTCCCTCATGAATCCCAAACCCTGGAGGCAAGGGGGAAGGTCTGGAGAGAGGAAGATTCTCCCTCAGTTGAGGAGGACCAGGTCCACTTGGCCAAGCTGGACATCAATAAGTCCATGGGCCCTGACGGGATGCACCCGCGAGTGCTGAGAGCTGGCAGATGTTATTGCTAGTCCACTCTCCATCATCTTTGAAAGGTCATGGGTAACAGGAGAGGTGCCGGAGGATTGGAGGAAGGCCGACAGCACTTCAGTCTTCAAAAAAGGCAAGAAGGAGGACCCAGGGAATTACAGGCTGGTTAGTCTCACCTCTGTCCCTGGGAAGGTAATGGAGTGACTCATTCTGGTTGTCATCTCCAAACACGTTAAGGAACAGGAAGTTATTGGAAGTGGTCAACACGGGTTTACCAAGGGTAAATCATGCTTGACCAATGTGATAGCCTTCTATGATGTTATAACCGGTTGGCTGGATGAGGGGAGAGCCGTAGATGTCATCTACCTTGACTTCAGCAAGGCTTTTGACACTGTCTCCCATAATGTCCTCATTAGGAAGCTGAGGAAGTGTGGGCTAGATGAGGTGACAGCGAGGTGGATTGAGAGCTGGCTGTGTGACTGAACTCAGAGGGTTGTGATCAGCGGCACAGAGTCTAGTTGGAGGCCTGTAACCAGCAGTGTCCCCCAGGGGTCAATAGGCGGTCCAATCTTGTTCAATATATTTATCAATGACCTGGATGAGGAGACAGAGTGTATCCTCAGCAAGTTCACTGATGATACTAAACTGGGAGGGGTGGCTGACACTCCAGAGGGCCGCGCTGCCATCCAGTGTGACCTGGGCAGGCTGGAGAACTGGGCAGAGAAGAACCTAAAGAGGTTCAACAAGAGCAAGTGCAAGGTCCTGCACCTGGGGAGGAAGAATGCTAGGCACCAGTATAAGTTGAGGGTGGACCTGCTGGGAAGTAGTTCTGAGGAGAAGGATCTGGGCGTCCTGGTAGATGGTAAATTATCCATGAGCCAGCAATGTGCCCTTGTTGCCAAAAGGGCCAATGGAATCCGGGGCTACATAGGGAAGAGAGTGGCCAGTAGGTCCAGGGAGGTCATTCTCCCCCTCTACTCTGCACTGGTGAGGCCACAACTGGAATACTGTGTCCAGTTCTGGGCTCCCCAGTTCAAGAGAGACAGGGAACTGCTGGAGAGAATCCAGCATGGGACAACTAAGATGATTGAAGGATTGGAGCATCTCCCTTATGAGGAAAGGCTGAGAGAGCTGGGACTCTTTAGCCTGGAGAAGAGAAGGCTGAGGGGAGACCTTATTATGGTGTACAAGTATCTAAAGGGTGGGCTGAAGGAGGATGGAGCCGGACGCTTTTCAGTGGTTCCCAGTGACCGGACAAGGGGCAATGGGCACAAGTTGGAACATAGGAAGTTCCGTTCAAATACGCAGAAAAACTTCTTTACGGTTCAGGTGACAGAGCACTGGCAGAGGCTGCCCAGGGAGGTTGTGGAGTGCCCTTCTCTGGAGATTTTCAAGACCCGCCTGGGTGCAGTCCTGAGTAATGTGCTCTGGGCAATCCTGCTTTAGCAGGGGGGTTGGACTACATGACCTCTAGAGGTCCCTTCCAACTCTGAAAATTCCGTGATTCCGTGATTCTCATGTTGCACAGAAACTTAATGCTAGCGTAAGATATAGGAATTCTGATGTTGCAAAACCGAAAGTCAGTTAAAGCATTTCCTCGGCGCTTTTGCCATGAGCAGGCATTTTGTTATCTATTTCTTGCACAATGCCCTCCGTAGGCAACATCCTTTGAAGCCCCGTCCTGACCCTTTGGGTGCGTTTCTGATGGGAATGGAGTCTGCCAGCGAACAGGCTGGCGCTATGCTTAGTGGGTTCCCGAGTGCCGTCACCTTTCCTTTGGACCATCGGCTTTTTTTTTTTTCTGCATTGTGCCTTTCTGTGGAAAGAGCTTTGCAGCCACAGTGGAGGTGGCTGGAGAAGACCATTAGGTGCTTCCCAAAGGAGGCAGGCGGTCGGTGTTCTCCCGAGGAGCTTGCCGGAGCCCAGGGTGGGTATCCGAGCGCATCCCGCCAAGGACAAGGCTTAACTGTACGCTACGCGCACGCCGACCCTATGGGGCTGACCCAGCCTCTAGGTTTTGTGTTATCTTGAGGGAAATTGCTTTTACATTAACGTTATCTTGCTGTTGTGGTTTAAATAGACATTCATTGCTGTACTGCTGATGTGCAGATAGGCCTGGTAACTCTGGCCGGGAATATTTGTCCTTAATATTTTATGGTCCACGCTTTCAAAGGTAAACACCGTGAGCTTAGAAGCCATCGACAAACGCCAGTTCAGTTGCCAAAACTCCTCAGCGGTGGCCAAGCTGGCCGGAAAGCCGCTGCATCGGCTACAGCCGCGGTGCTAATGCGGTACAAACCGCGGCCGACGAACAAGGTGTTTGGAAAACGCGAGTGCGTGGGTGCGGCAGTGAGGCACTACAAACGGCACCCGTGGGGCGCTCGGTGGGTCCGTGAAGTGCGATTTGCGCCCCAGCGGCCGGCGCGGGGAGCGCGGCCCTGGGGCGGGCGCGGCCGGCTCTGCCTCCCCTGCTGGCCGCCCGGCTGCCCCGGGGGCTGACTCACAGCCTGCGGCCCGGTTTGGGGAGGGAGAGGAGCCGGGGACTCCCCCCGCGCTAGGGCGGCTTGCCCAGCACGGGCCGAGGCCCGGCTCCTCTCCAGGCCCGCGGCCGTTGCCCCGGGGGGCGGCGGGACTCCATTTCCCAGCGCGCCCCGCGCCCCCGCCGCAGAGGCCGGGCCGGCAAGATGGCGGCGCCCGTGTCGCCCTTGGTTACTGTGCGCTGCTTGCTGCGGGCTTCGGCGCGGCGCGCCGCCCGCCTGCCCCCGGCGCCCGCCGCCGCCCTGCGGAGAGGTCAGTACCGCCGCGGGAGGGGGCTCGCCGGCCCCGCAACCGGGCGAAGGGAGGGCGAGCAACAGGCTGCTTGTGCACCGGGCAGGGAGGGAGGCAGACAAGGTGCCTTGGAGCCGCCGCGGGAGCCGGTGCGTCCCTCCCCGCCGCGGGTCTCCCCTCCCGCGGCGAGGTGGGGCCGGGCTGAGGGGAAGGGGCTTGTCGGTGCCGGGCGGGCGGCAGCTGGTGCCGGGCGGGACGCGCACCGGCCCCGCCGCGCCGGCGGCGCCCTGTCCGTGTCCTCAGGTTCCCCGGCGCGGACAGGCCGGGGCGGCCTCTCCGCCCGCCCGGCCCCGGAGGGGCCCCGGGGGCTGACGCCGAGAGTCAGTCCCCCCCCGGAGCTGGGGGGGGGGGGGGGCTCCGTGGGCGGCCCCGCGACTTCCCGAGTTGAGGGTGCTGCGTTACCCCGTGTAAATGGGGCTTCAGATCGCTGCGGCCGCGCCGGGAGCTCGGTGGGCGGCGAGTGCGGTAGCGCCTGCCAGGGCTCTGGCTGTGCTGTAGGCTGTCTGGGGGACTCTTTTTTTTTTCCCCAAAAAAATGTACAGAGCTGAGCTCCGTCTGGCGTAAAGAGTCAGTGTAATACCCAAATTTATGGGGAGCTAGGTTTTGTTAACTCGAGGCTTCGGTTAGAAGCAGAGGTCTTTTTTTCTTTAGTGAGAGCTTTATTCGTCCTCTGTTGGTCTGACAAAAGCATGGGCGTTCAGTTGGGTTCAGGTGGGTCCCAGGGGTCCGAAAGTCAGTCTAGGAGGACTGGTAAATGTTCACATATGCACATTATATTGAGATTGTACGATGTTTATACATCCTAAGGAAAACAGACAAGCACTACAATTAGTATTATAGTTGTATAAGTTTTATTTGTATTGATCTAACACTTTATGTAGATTGCTTTTTATAACTGATACATTACCATTTAAAAAAAGTTGTCAGAGCAAATCCAGTGGCTTTAGGCATAGTTCCTCAGCTTCCATGTTAAGGGGAAGGTAGCCCTTAAACATGTTATTTGAGGACATCTGTGTGGGGGGTGGGTGGGCACCGTTGAATTGATTTATAATGTTGTTCTTATGATCACTGGTTTATCGTCTTTTACTTGGTTTTGTGATTTGCTTTTCACACTTTTGTACCTTTTCCTTAATTAAAAGACTTCACAAGTAGTATTTGTGTAAAGTTGCAATTTCACTGATAAACTTCTCTGTCTTTTTCTACTTTCATCGGTAGGTCAGATTGTTAAATGGTGTGTGCATGGAAATAGTAAAAGTAATCTTATTTCAGAATAACATCACAGGCATGTATGCAAAAAAGCGGGTTTCTGGTTCCAACTCATATGTTTCTCTAGAAGCTTAAATACTACTTCATATACTGCCCTAATGAATGGACTGCAAGAAGGCTAAATAGGGGGTTCAGTCACCTAAAGTCATATAACGAGGCAAAGATGGGAGGACAGTCCAAGTCCTTGTTCTTGTATCTTAGCTGCAACCTACCTCTTCTGATTTGAACTGCTCATTTCAGCAGGCATATATTTTTTTTCATTTGTTTTATATGATATTGGCCTAACATCTCCAATTTGTGCAGATAACTTAGCCTTCCCCCCCCCCCCCCCCCCCCCCCCCAGTACGGTTGGTTGGACTTTGCTTTTCTAAGCATTCTATTAAGCGTTGGAAAGTAAATAATTTTTTCAAATGGCCTCCTCTCCCATTCTTCTCATTAAGCAGTGTGAAATATTTTGAAAGGAGCAATTGTTTGGTGTTATTGTAGGACTATAAATGTATTTGCTGCTTTATAACCAACACATGATCTCTTTCCTGAGAAGCTTACATGGCAAGTCTTTGTTCTTCTGCAGGTTTACACATGTGCTTAACTCATCCAAATCCTTGTACACCTTGTACAGCATGGGGCAGTTTACCTGTTTGAGACTGATTCTGCAAAACTAGTAAAAGATGAGATAATAGAACATCTTTAGTAAAAGATGAGATAATAGAACATCTTTAGTAAAAGATGAGATAATAGAACATTATTATTATCTACAGGTACTAGCCTGCAAAACAAGTTGTCTTTTCTGATCTTTTGCTGCCTTCACTCCCGTTCTCCTGCAGGAAGATAACCTTTGGAGCTGTAAGACTGTACCTTTGCTCTTCCCCATCGCTATGGTGTCGTCAGAAAAGGAAAGATTTTGCAGCGGTTCTGTTATCAGCTTAATTATAAGTTTAGCGAGATCTCTGATACTACCATCTGCCTGTTGATAAAAGTGCCCTCTAACTTCAAAGTCCTCTTCTTCTGTCATGGCAGCTGTGTTTCATGGGCAATTTTAGCAGCTTTACATTAAGGGTTTGGGGGTTTGAAGCAGTTTGGCTTCATTGTGACCTAGATTAATATTCGGAATTTCAGTTTGGCTTGCTGAAAACAGGACAGTTTTTAAAAACTGCTTTCTATTACCTTTTTTTTTCTTCTCCCCTCACACAAATTCCAGTGTTTGTGAAAAGCTCTCGAGGCAGAATTCTGTCTGCAGAGCAGTAATGACAGAGATGTGATTCCTGTACGTTGGCTTAACACTCGTTTAGCAGAAGATGTTCCAGCTTCTTGATTGTGACTGTCAGCAAAGGTGGCAGTTACGAGATTTTGCGGTCATTAACTTTGGGGCAGTTGTCACCTCCGTGAGTTTGGTTTAGATGCAGTTCTTGAACAGCTATTAGTTGGAAATATTTTTTATTGTTAAGACAAATAGTAATTAACCATTACAGCAAAGTGGCATAGAAAATGGTTAATTCTCCATCTCTTATGTCTTCAGAATATATTTTCTTCAAAATAAGCTGTAATCAAACACAATTCTTGAGTGTAGTTCGGGGTAATTAGATAAATTTAGCTTCCCTTACACTTGGAAAGGTCAATGTTGTCTTCAGTCTTAATCTCCGTGAATGAAAACTATGTCTAATCATTCCTATGAGGGAGTGGTTTGAAGCATGCATACAGCACAAGGGTTAAAGCTGATTTTTTTTTCTTTTAATCCTCAGTCCCTTGAAGTGCTTGTTTCAACTTTGTTACCAGAATTAATAATACACATTTTCACATGTACTATGTGTTTGTGACCCTCTAGTGAGGTGAATATTGTAGTCTGGAGCATGACTTACCTTTTGCAATCGAAGGTGTTCAGTTCTGTTTGTTTAATCATTGCTTCTTAGCTGGATATTATCTATCTGTCATGGTTTTTCTTTTTCATCCCATTGAAGGTCTGCAATTCTAATCGTGTTTAAAAGTTGTTTAGTCTGAGGGCAGTAAGAGACTTGGAGACCAAATTTTAATTAATCTGTGGAAGTACAATACTTTTTCTCTCTCAGAAGTGAATAATCATCTTAAATTGACATGAAATCTTTTTGCGTTACTTGAAAAGTCACAGATTAATAAATTCAAAGGTGTCAGTTTCTGCAGTCATGGAAAGATAGCAAAGGTAAATTTTGTGTCAGGGAAGCTCAGGTTCTTTTCCTAGGCCCTGAAATACAGAGGAAACAAGGACCTGCTGGATTTTTGTCATGGGAGTTCTCTTCTGACAGGTTTTAGGCATCGCAGTTCACAAGCTTACAAAATGAAATGCAACCACTAGGAAAAAAATAAGGATTACCACCGTGAGTGGTGTTTACCTCAGTTACCCTTCTGTGCTCTCAACCTCGTGGCTACTGTCAAGATCAGTTTTTGATATGCCACAACCTGGCTTTCATTTCAGATTGTCTTCTTACATAAATAACTCTAGTGCCTGCCTCAGCTGTGACTGTTGCTTTCATAAGCAGTGTCATTGAAACTCGCATGCCTTTTTCCTGTGTCATCTCAGACATCAGTTCTAAGTGGCAGTAGGAAAACTCGACAACATAGTGATTAGTTTTTTCAATTTGCTGCTCTTTTCCAGAGCAGAAGGTCCCTGGAGCTAAGACCACTGTTTCTTTTTATGTTTTTATGTAGGCACTTATCTTTGCAGTGGTAAATTAATGCCAGTTTACTGAAGGTGTCTTAAGTTCCCCCACTTTAAAGGAGATTTTTATAATTTCGAATTGGCATTTTCATTAGGCATTTATACATTAATAAGCTGTTTTGTCTTTAGTGAGTTTTTCCTCTCGGATTTCTCCAAAGCAGGACTTCATGTGTATCACAGGAGGTCTTTGCTGCAGCTTGGTCTGTGATCCTTGGATAGACAAGCAGAAAGACAAACGCAAGCAACTGACTTTATGGCTTGAAATGAAGTGAGATTACGCTTAAATATTTATGTTTGAGAATCAGGAATTTAATAAAAAGTTGCAACCTGGTGGTGACTCTTGAAGAAGCGGCTAATGTCAGGCTAAATGTGATAACATCCAACACTGTCATGCACGCTGGATGTGGGAAAGAAATGCGTGTCCGTAGTTTTACACTGTTTTATGTAAAACTAAATGAATAATTAATTGATGCTGCACTTTTCTATAGTTGTATCTAGAACGCTACATAGAGATAGAAAATGCTTTTTCTGTGTGTGATGCAAAGATTTCAGGGGGGAGCTAATAAAAATCAAGTAATAGTTTATGTAATACAAAGATTAGATAATGAAACAGGAAGACAAAACTGAAACCCCCTCTTTTGCAGTATGGAGGAGAAGGCTGTAGGACCAAGATTAATGCACTGAATCATAGGTGGTTCCTATTCTAACAGTAGTTTCCTTGCTGTAAAATTATGGAAGGTAATTGCCTGGTATTCCTCTGCTATGTATTAAAATCCTCGTTTCCTTTTCTTTATGAATTTGGGAATAGATTGCTATAGAAGCACAGTTGTGTGAATGATTTTGCAATCTATCCGACAAAATGCAGATCAGAATGGAAGACCCGCATTTTTTCTGTCTCTTAGGACAGTTTATCACTTGAAGAGTTGTCTTCTGTTGACTTACCTTTAAAACCCCTACACACTTTTTTAAGAGCATATGCCTTTGTTTTGCAGCTCTGAGTTTGAGTTTATCACTTGCTGGTTACTGGGTTTCTCCAGGTAGTGTATTATAGTGTAACCCCATCATATTTGAATCGCAGTGTTCAATATTATTTTAGGAGAACAGTGAGTAATTTGTCTTACGTCACCCTCTGTCATCACTTGCGCATACTCTCCATCTCTGTCATCTGTTAATGTCAAAGTATTTTCTTCCACTCCCAGGATGGTAAGCTGTAAGTACATGTAATCTGAGACAAAAAACGCACTTCTGAGCAGTCCTACTGGTGTGCTTTGTCCATGGCCAGGAAGGTCGTGAACCACAAACCCTTCCTTATCCCTAAATCAGCTTTTTTTTTTTTCTTTTTTTTTCGCCACCCCCAATCTTCCGGTAAGCAGTAGGAACTGGTGGCTTTATAGGTATTCTGGTATAATGAGGCACTGGCTGTCCCTCATATTGGAGCCCTTGGAGCCATCAAGCCCTACACGTTGTGAAGGCACGGATAGTTTAGAGGTGCAGATCACAGGACTGAGGTTGATTTTACGTGGGAGTGGAATGGTTGAAAACGAGATTAAAAAACTTTGAGATCATCTGTGCTTTTTCCGCTTCCTTTTGGGGGTGGATCAGGTATTACTGACTTGTTCCTGACAGATTTTTGGCAAATTTATTTTTAAAATTCACTCCCCATGAATGAAAGTTTTACAACTTCTAAACTATTAATCAATCTCACTGC
Source organism: Pluvialis apricaria (assembly GCA_017639485.1). Taxonomy (NCBI): domain Eukaryota; kingdom Metazoa; phylum Chordata; class Aves; order Charadriiformes; family Charadriidae; genus Pluvialis; species Pluvialis apricaria. The sequence goes on along the minus strand of CM030009.1, from coordinate 78,797,108 downwards.
CTTAATTACAGTTATTAAAGTAACTGTATAAACACAGTTTATCTCCTTTTCTCAGTACCCTGTGTGTATCTGGAGATAGCTGTGTGCTTTTCTTTAGTCACATCTAAAGGTTTTACTCAAATGTTTGCAATAACAGACTTTGAACTCAACTCTCTTTATGTGATCTCTTTAGCTAGGGATGAGCTAATTACTTTTGATTCATAGCAGTAACTCTGTTCCTTCAGGGCAGGAGAATTTGATGTAATTATTGTCTGCAAATGTAACAGTGACTGTCTTGCTTTGGAGAAACTAAGGTGTTACTTGCAATAAATAAAAATAATTTGATCTAATTGTTCAGTTTTATCCTTCTCTTTTATAACTGTATGTATTTTATGTTTCTTAGAACAATTTAAAACTCTTCTTGTGCCTCTTGCAACTTCTCTATGGGTTGTGACCAATGGTTTAACAAATAGTCCTTTAAATCATCTTCTGCTCTCCCATTTAATTCATACCTCTCATGAAATATAAAGTGAAAACTGAAGAGTGTGTTCCAGGGCAGACTATACCGGTATTGAATAGAACAGGTTTTTTTCATGTGTGCTTATATTGCCCCCTCATATATATACATCAGAGTACTTGTGTCTTTTTTTCTTTTATTTTATTTTTTCCTCTAATAGTCTTATCACTGTCAGTTTGCGATCCAGTGTAACCCCTGGATGCTTTTCTGCAGAGCTGTTCTTTAGCTGGTCATTGCCCATCTCTTCAGTTACTTATTTCCCTTAACCACTGTACTTTGTTCCTGTTGAATTGCATCTATTTGTGTTAGATTCTTTGTCAGGTTGTCAGACTTGCCTTGCCTTGCCTTCCAGAGTGTTTGCAGTCCCCCTCTGACTTGCTGTTATCTGTGTTGCCAGTCCATGTACTTTATTTTGCCATACAAAGGTCATGAATGTAAATCCTGGATTGCACCAAGCTGAGATTCTGAGACCTCTCTGGAACTCTACTGTAAATATGCACCTGGTTTAACTGTAGTAATTATTCATTACATGTAGTTTTTCTAGTTGTTTTTGTACCTGCTGAAAAGTCATTTCATTTGCAACTTACTTTCCTACTTTATATATGAGAATGCTATGTGACCCAATGACAAAAGTGTTACTGCAATTAAGATGTTTTTCTTCTACCCACTAAGTATGTTACCTGATCAGAGAGGGAAAACTTGTTGATCTTGCACTGTTCCTGAGGATGTGTTGCCTTTTATTTGTTATGTTGTTATCTTGTTAAGTACTTTATTTAAAAAAAAAAAAAAACAAACTGCTTGTACTTGTTCCAGTATTTTTGAGTGTTTTGAAGTTATTTTGACTGACCTATGAATTTCTGGGTTTGCCTTAATCTCCTTTTTAAAGACAAATTGTTTCATTTTCCCATTATTTTGGAACCTCACCCGCCTTCAGTGAGGCCTCAGAGAAAGCTGTTAGAGGCCACTGTGTTGCTTAGGAAACTTGCCTAAAGCATCGAGGGGTGGATTTCCTTAGATCTCACAATGTTCAAAATATCTAACTACGTAGTCTGATACGCGTTTTTCCTATTCAAATATATTTCTTTTATTATTGCTACAAATTGTGTTACTCGTGATTACACTTAACCTTTTAAATAGCAATGGAAGCAAAGAAGATATTAAACACCTTTTTAGTGTATTCCATTGTTAAATTTCTGATCTTACTGATTTAGCAAGCCTTCTTTGTAATCCTGTCTGTTCTTTCCTTTCCTAGTTATATCTTATTTTATGTCTAGCAATTCTGACTTTTTTTTTTTTTTAAATAAATAGAATTCCTACTTTGGCACAACCCTGTCTGTTCTAGGAAGATGATAATGCACGCAGAGCAGGCTGTGGCATTGCAGGGCTTTCCAGCTATCGCCTTGCTTAGTGTGGTCTTTGACGCTTTCAACTTGCTTACAGAACTCCTGTTTTCGTCTCCTGTTTGCTGGCTTTTAAATTCTTTCTGCCTGGTTTAGCCCACCACTCTCTAAAGGATTAATCTATTCAGAGAAATGCGCTTTGGAATTTTTAAATTACTTTGCCCTGATTTGCAAAAAGAAAAAAAAAAAAAAAGTCGAAACTTCCCTTACAACAGCTCATGCAAATCTTAGCAGCTCTCAAGCTCATCTTTTTAGTGTGTGTGCTTGTTAGTAATAAAAATAAGTGTTAAAACATACTACTAGAGGTGTTTACTGCTGAAGTTAGAAGTTGATTTAATGAAAAATGAAGGGGTAACATACTCTAGTAGTTGTATAGGTAAGTAATGTATATGTGTCTTTGTGTAAACTGTTAAGAATGTGTGTTGTTTATGAATATAAGAGGATGCTTTTCAAAACTTCTTTATTAATAATCTGCTTTTCATTTTACAGCATACACAGCTCAGGGAGATGAGAAGACAGTCTCCAGTACACCTACAGATGCTAACGCCAGAGCTTTATTGGTTTGCAATGGACCTTTAGAACATTATGACTTTCTGATTAAGCAAGAAGAGTTGAGGAATGATGAGCAACAAAGGAGAGTTGTGCAGCACCTGCAGAAATTGCACGAGAACCTTAAAGGCTACAGCATCAGTTCAAAAAATCTTCTCTCAAAGGTGAGTTTTATAATGATAAAAGTATTTTTTTGCATTTATATTTGCTTCTAAGAATGTGCTTAAAGTACATACATTTCTGTCATTAACATGAGTCTTATTTTTGCAGGTAGGGTCTTTTTGTTTGGATCACTGTTATTTCTTTTTTGGTTTGTAAAATTCCAGTGGCACTCTAGAAGTAAACAAATTATATATTATTGAAATAATTCTGTAAGAAAATCTGATATGATTTTGGTTATGTTCACTGTCTGCCTTTCCAAAAATGTCATTTGGCTATAGGAGAGAGGGGCCTAGACCAGGTTTTAATTCTCAAGCACTGGTATAACACGTGTTTGGGTTACACATACTGAACAGTGTTTTGTGTTCTAATAGATCTTCCATGAATATAAGTGGAATTAGCCAGCAGAGTCTAAATAATTTATCTTTGCAAACATTATCTTATAGATCAGTCATGACTTTTTTAAAAAAATGTCCATTCTTTCCAGTGTTGCTAGTCTTCAGGTGAGGTAAGAAGAGAAGGAAGAGGTGTGATCTGTGTTTTTTGGTGAGCATCACCGCTCCTTTTGAAAGTGTTAACAAAAATTCAGCCACATCCCTGTGCCCAGCGCCTTGGCAACCATACTGCCTTAGCATTAGTAATGCTGATAGTCTGCTGTTGCAGCTCTGTAACTTTTCCCTGAAGCTGTTGACGCAGTGTTTTCCAGAACCTCTGTGGTAGTATTTTTCATGTCTTGTTCTCATGCTGTTATTCTCAGATTGTTGCTCTTGTGGCCTTGCACCTGCAAATCTTGATAGCATTGATATGGCAGGTTCTCATGGGAAGCAAGTAGAACTGGTGTGAGAATCTCCCCTCAGCTTTCCTTGCTTTGTGTTGGGTACGTTTGAGTTTATATTCCAGAAAACCAAACATAGCGCCCAGGGAAGTAGACAAGGCATTTAATTACTTTGTAAATATTAGGCAATCATAGATGTGCACAGAAGCTGAAAGACCAGTGAATATGCTTCGTTTGCACCTGATTAATATATTCCAGTCAGCACAAATGGTCATAAACATGGCAAGGGGAAACAACAAGAATAGGGTGTTTGACTGAGTCTGATGATAAAAGTATAGTGCTGGGAAAAAAGCATGCCAAAATATTGCCATCGTTATCTTCACTTTCTCTGCCTGCACTGGAGAGCCACCTCCCTACCCCTCAGAGGAGGATGTCTGGAAGCTGTCACTGCTCTCCCCAGCCAGCCACTGAGTGTTTTCCTTTGTCTTTCTCTCTTTCTGTTGTACTGCTTTTGCTTTCATTTTTTTGTCAGAAGTAACTTTCACGTTTACAGTCAATGTATGCCATCAGCTGCAGACCTTGCTAATAAATCTCCATGTCAGCCTTTCTCCACATCTGTTATGCACCACACCTCATCTCATGGGCATAAATCTAAATATCTAACTCTATTGAATTTGTTACCTAACCATATACTTCCCATTACAACCCCAATTTCTCCTATTACCTGGCACAAATACTGTATTTTGTTTGCATAGCAAGCCTAAATGGTGTAGCATGAAATCAGGGGAGCCAAAGTCTACAGGGCTCGAGTGCCTCTAAATGACATGCTGTCCTCTGCCCTTTAGGCACCAAATGACAAGTTACCACTCTAAGGGTCTTGCGATGTGTATTAGCTTCAAGGCATGAAAAAATAGAGAAGAGAGCATTGGTAAGGGAACAAGTATTTTGCCTGTAAATGGCCTGTGTTATACTTGTAAATGTGCCTGTTTCAAAGAGGCAAGTATAGCAGGGTGCAGAGCATTGGGACACGCGCTTGCCTATCAGACTGCCTCCAAAGTCCCTTGAATGCTTTCAGCTCATATATGTAGCTGGAGATCGTGTATTTGCTAAGCATATGCTTGACTGGAAATGCCATAAACATCTTCCTGCCTCCCGATGAAAGGCAACAGACTAAACACCTAGGAAGGAGCTCTGTTTTTTTATTGAGATACAGTGAGAAGAAACCTGAATGGGAAATAATTCCATGGAGCAGAAGTCAAGCACTCTGGAAGGAAAAACACAAGAGCAGTGAAGTACACAAAGCAAAGCGCTAGGGCAAGACTGCTACTAGAAGGCAACAAGCCTGTCTTTGGAAGTTTTGTTCTGGAAGTAGTAGACCCGATCATCCTTATGGGTCCCTTCCAACTTGAGATATTAAACTTGAGCTTTAAATAAGAGGGGGTTGGCTGCGTGATCCCCTGAAGTCCCTGCCAACCTAAATCATTCAATGATTCTAACTCTGATGTGGGAATTGGAGCCGAACAATGGTTCGGGGTGTATTTTTGCCTGCTCTGGCTGGTGGGTCAGCTCATCACATTGCTTACCTTCTTACTTTTGGGTTTTCTTTAATTTATTTAAAACATAAAAACAATGTGAAAATTATAGCTACAGTCTGAAAACTGTATGTTTATGGTATTTTAAAACACTTATTTATATTGTATGTGGGTGTGTGCCTGTGGATCCATGTTGTCTTGATGCCTTTGTAGGCGAACTCCTGAGTTAGCCTACAAACCAGCCTCCTAATTTAATCTGAGCAAGTACCAAATAAAAAAAAGAGATTTCCTCTTTCAAAAATGGTTATTGCTTATCTTTGATATCCAAAGCAATATGGCGTTGTGCCTGAACGAGAACTGGTTTTGCATAAGTGTAAGGACATCAAGCTGGATTCAGCTTGCCAAACTACTTCTGATCTAGTAGGCCAGAGTTTTGTATCCTGAGGATGGTTGATATGCGAAGATTTCTTTTTTTTTTTTTTTCCATCTTTCTGGGCTTCTTTTTAAGCTTTGGTGTTGGGCTTGTAACCTTTTAAATTGCCTATCTCAAAACTGTCTTTAAACACTGTACCTGGACTGTAAAAGAGGAAGTCAGTTAAAAGGAAGCCTGTTATTTGGCTTGCTCCTGCATTATGATTTGGACATACTGCCAGACTTGTATTCATTCTCATTCTTTAGAAAAAATGTTATGATGAAGGCAGTGGTCTTACTGTCAAACCTGAGGATCAGTAGGCTACAGCATTTTGATCTTTTCTGGTAAACTGTTTTGGACATTTGGATATTCTGTTCTAAAAGCGCTGCCTTTGAGAATAGTTTTGAGAGCTGACTTGTGTTAACTGGAGTGCCCTGAATCATTATAGTTGTTAGAGCAGGTGTCTTGTAATGGCTTTGTAGATCAAGCATTATGTGGGTTTGTTATTTACTGTTTCTTTGATTGGGAAGCATGAATAGGGAAGAAAGTCTCTATTGCAGAGAACAAATACTAATCTTATTCTATTTAGGAAATTGTGATGCTACTTTGTCCCTGTATAACAGAGCTAATCGCAGTACAGCCAGACTGACTGACACTTTCTTAAAAGGAAGAAGTCAAATGCCATTTTTTTTTTTAGGTTGAGAATGTGGTTTTCACTAGTTCCTTTAAAGCACACCTCTCTCTCATTTAGCATTGCTTCAATTCCATGCTTTAATTCTAAACCAGCTTTTAAAATTTGTTGCATGGCTCGCTGATACCTTGGAAGTAATGCCACAGTGAGTGAGAAGCAGCTGTAGAACTACTTGCTATTGGGATAAATGTTGTTGCAGCTTTTTCTTCTAGGTATCTCTCTTCTTAAGAAGATTGGTAACCAGGTTGAGCACTATAGTGCCATGCCATACATCAAAAACCCAGGAAAGGAGGAGAGAATGGGTATTGTGTACATCTGTTAAAGCCTACTAGCTTGTGTAATTAAATCAAATCATGATTCATGATGGAGTAGAAGTCGCAGCAACTTTGTTTCTCTGCTGCTTTCTTTGAGGAAGTTATTTGCCAGTTCAAACAGAGCTCCTTTTGACATAAAATAAAGCCAAAGAAGGTATGGTTTAAATTCTAGTGCAGGCCAGGCTTTGCTTCAGCAAAGTTGTAATCAACATCCTTAATGAAGATTTTCCCCAGAATAAGAGTCGCAGCTGTGAATAGGTAGTTGGTAAAATCGTAGCCATCAAGCACTCTACTAGCTGTAGACAGTGCATCATATGCTTGTCATATGTCTGCACCTGTCAGAGTTTTCTAAGTAAGCAAAATATATGTTTTTCTAAGATGGACTTTCAGGGCAGGGATGCTGTTGCAGACTTGGTTCAGTTTTGAAGAGTAGAACTAAGGCTTTTTGTGCCTAGAGGAGGTGGTGAGTGCTGCTCTCTGGAATTGACCTGGTTTTAATAGGATTTGTGTAGGCTTATGAGTGGAAGTAGTTCACGTAGCTAGTAGGAGGCGTCTCCAGGAAGTACTAATGATATAGGGCACAGGTAAATACTGTATTCGTGAATAGCTCGTTGGCATTGTCCTCCCATGAAGGCCTGGTACTTTGTAACTTTGAGTACGCTAGGAAGTAAAAGATAAACCTTATACTATAGATGTTCAATTATTTTTATGACAAAACAATTGGCATTGATTTTGCTTAATGTTATTACTTAATGGGTTTTAATAGATGTAAACAAAATAAATTGATGTATTTTAAATTACTTAAGGACTTTTTGGAAATAAGTCAAACACGTTAATCAGTTACACAGAGTAGTTTGTAAATTGACTTCTTGCATTTTCAGGAGGTTTCTAGCAACTTGACTAACTTACTTTTAGTATGAAGTCTTCTGTGTTGGAAAGAATCTACTGGCAGCTTTTTAGAAATAAAAAATAAGGGTGCTCAGCATTTCAAGCATGCTCATTTTTCCTGGCTCTGTCACTGAAGAGAATGTGGTTGAGAGGTTGCAGTGAAGAAAAGGGGGGGAAAGAGAGAAGCCTCTGTCTGTCAGCCTCTTCTGTAGTCTGATATTCCTTATTTTATTGCATGATTTATTCTGTGATAGAATTGCAGAAGCCTCTTCTAAAATAAGTTATTCCAGAAATAGAAGCTTCTTGCACTTCTGAACCGTTACAAGAATGGTCTGCTTTGGTTTTAGTTTTGTTCTTTATTTGTCACTTTTTGTCTAAATAGTTTTATTCACTAAAAATATGGTAAAAGTAGGATTAGGGAACAAATATTTATATCAGATACAATAGAAGCATTTTAATGTTTATTCAAGAGACTCCCATTACCTCACAGGCCAAAGCTTTCTGAAATCAGTAGTCTGGGGGAGGGGACATGACACCAGCCATTTTCTTTATGATAATAAAACTGTGTAATTTTTTACGATGTAGATTCTTTTGGGGCGTCATCTTAGAATGAATTTGAGGGGGGAAGAAAATTAGTCTTGCTGTAATCCAAGTAGGCTTCTGTCTTTCAAAATTATTACTCAAATTTGAACAATGACTTTGATCTTCAACTTGGTGAAAGCATGGCCTTGTATGTTGAGATATTTTGAGATCCTCTGAATTGAAGTTCAAGGCCGTAAGGGTTTGCATAGACGTTTCAGATCTCTAGCTTTTCAAAATAATACCAATTGGGACATCTTAAGAGTTGTTGAGTTGCTGTACTAATGACTTGAAATAAGCTCAATTATAAGTGAGGTCATGTTTTGAAAAGAGGTATGAACAATAGTAAACACCATTCAAGACCTTGAAAATGTCTTCAGCTACAACAGCAACTAAAAAGGAGGCCTGAAAGAGGGAGAGAGAGAGGCAGTTTTGTTAGTGTTTACAAAAAAATCCTGCGGTTTGGGGACTTGTCTCTTGAATTTTGCATATTTTAATTAACCATCTTAGTATCGACATGCATTTTCACTTAAAAGTTTTTCAAATCAGAGTGTAAATATTCTCAGGAAATGAGTTGCTTGCTTCTAGTGTCTGAGGTAGGGAGCATAGGAGAAGGTGGGAAAACATTGCACGTTATTAAAGATATTTAAGAAAGAATAGGAAGTTGTCAGAATGAAGGAGATGTTTTGACCAGTGTAATTCCTTAGATGAGGTAGGATATTGATTGATTAAAGTGAAGTTTAAACAAAAAAAGAAAAATCTGATGCAATAGAATCAAAGCAAGGCATGCAATTTTGAAACAGAAATGTATTAAACATTTTGATAGTAGAGGAGAGAATGTTGTAAATCTGGGGACATGAATGTGTGCGTCATCTTGTGGAATTGTAAACACTTTAGCATATAAATGATTTTCAAAGAAAAGTCTATAGGTCAACTGATCTTTAAAAGGAAAAAAAGCTCCTGCTGTAGCATATCCTGATGATAATGAAACTTGGTGAAGCACTTAAGTTATGCTTTCTTAAGTTATTAATATCTTTGGGTTTATACATTTTAAATACTGGCTTTAACATCCTTAAACCTTATCATTGTTGCAAAAGCAAATTTGTTGTCAACCAAGTGAATGTTAGTATACTGAGACCCCAAATATACCTCAGGATAATATGGAAGCGAGGAGAAGCTCATTCATTTAGTTTGTCTTCCTACGTCTCTCACTTTTCTCCCTTCCCTCCCTGAAACAAACAAGACTACCCTTATTTTAGGGTAACTGGGGATCTTCTGCATTAAATCTCCCCCCTCCTTCTTTTGGAGTGTGTGTTTCAATAGAACTAAGATCAGTCTTCTGCTTTCTTAGCACCCACATACCACTGACTTTCATGACTACTTGCTGTGCTCTAAGTTGAACCAACAGCATTGATTGGATTTTATCAGAAATCCTAGTGAAAGTTTCTCCTTTTCTTACGCAACTTCCAGGCTTCAGAAGATGCATAAGAATAATTTTAAAAAGTAATTTAAAAAAAAAAAATCCATTTTATGATCATGCAGAATAGCTTGAGGATGTCTGAGTTTCAATATTAAAAGTCTACTGATCAAGTTTAGGTTATTGAAATAAACTATATGTTAAAAAACCCTCAATCTAAGAATATAAAAATAAATTCTTAGTGTTATACAATACCTGACAGGATTGAGGAAGTGAGTATCCTAAAAGTGTCAATAGTATCACTTCTGGCAGAAGTATACGTAAAATATTTCCTACAAATGTCTTTACTGAAAGAGGATGTGTTTTTCTGGCATTTGCTTTGCTTTTAGGGATGATCAGTTTCAGCGACTGTGTTTGGATCTGCCACAGTATCTATCTATCTTTTTTTTTTTTTTTTTTTTAGCAATTAGGTATTACTCAAAAATTGCTGTCTTCTCAAAAAGACTAATTCCATTTTTTTAAATCAACCAGAAGTTGATTTAGACTTCTATGGAGCCCAAGCCATTATATTTGTTTCCTTTAGCCAAAAAGCCCTTTTTCTCTAACATGTTTTCTAGAAATGGGAAGTACTAGAGTGAGAATAAAATATGCCTAAAAAGGCGAACTTCAAAATGGTTAAATGTAATTAATAAACACTTTACAATGAAAAAAAATAGTGTAAAAATGTAGCATTACTACTTGTTCTGGTTATATAAACTTTACAAAGACAAGTAAAGCAGTATTCTAAACATTGATCTGTTTTTCAAGCTTTGTGTCATTCCTTGTGAAACTGCGAATCACATTAATACAGCCTTTTTATGTAATAAATTTAATGTGATAGCTTTTTGTTTTGTTAAAATGACTATTGTTAATCTCAAAGAAATTCTTATGAATGTCTCTTTCATTTGGGTTTTTTTCCCATTTCTCCTTTCTTCACTGTGTAACTGAGCATCAGTAGTTTTAATGAGTGCAAGCTCTTAAAAAGTACACACTGAAAAATGTTCGTCAATTAAATTGTCTTGCAATGCTTTCAAAGCACTAGCAAATAGTTGCAGCCTTGTCTATTAATGGAATGGCTTCAGAACATCTGAAACCCTGTTCAGCCACAGGTTGATGATACAAACTTTTGATTATCCTATTAATATAGCTCTAAATTAAATCTGTAAGTGGGTCTTATATAAGAGCTATGCTTGCATATTTTCTGAATAAACTGGTACTATAGACCTGAGACGTTATCTTTCTACCTTTTGGTCATATATTTTCTTTCATATTTAATGAGTGTTTTGCTACTGATTTCCCCATTTCTTTAACATGGCACTGTATTTTGAAAGGTGCTTTAGATTCAAGTTGTTTAGCAATTACCCAGCTCCAAATGAGACCACAGGGTTGCAATTTTAATTTTCCTCTGTTTTGGTTCAGCTCATAGAACTCTGAAAGTGGAGCACTTTAAAATAACCAACTACTCTTCTGCAGTGTTTTTGTGGATGTCAGTTCAGTTTCATGGATTTGATGAGAATTTTGTTAAGATTTCCGTATTTTTAGGAACTGTTTCTTTTTAGAATTAAACTTGTAAGTGGCTATGCACAGTACTGGAGGGGGAGGACTGTTTCAAATTGGAAGTCTTGATGTTATCTCAAGTTTTTCCATAAAAATCTATATTTGAGTAAAATGGAATAAACCATCAGGGGTCATAATGGATGTCCTGAGTAATATTAAGAGATTAAAAATTCTTAAACAGTATTCATTCAAGATAAACATAACTCACGTGAGGAAAATTATTAATAAACAGCATACCTTTATATATACATATACACACATGCTCATGTATATAGATACATATTTTTACTGTGACTCTGTGGATTTTAATCATGTTTAAACCAGAGATGATTCCACATTTAAGATTCAAAGCAGAGAGAAAGGGGACCTACAATGCTCGCTGGCTTTGCAATGCTGATTTTCTAAATCCTAATGGTTTATATCTTAAGCAGAGCTGCTTTAATAGGTAGATATCTATGAATACTACAATACTGCTTAATTTTGTATCCTTTTTCCTACGACTGTTTGAAATGGCTTAATGAGGCTAGGGATTTGTTGTGATGATGATGGATTGGGAAACATTTAATCGTTTTATGTGTGTTCTGGTAAAAAGGTGTGTGTGCTAGGAGTGAGGATGGGGACGTTTTCACAGTGACTTAAAAAAAGAAATAAAACCTGCCCGTTTGGCCTCTTTTATAGAATTTGCACAACTAACAACATTAAGATTGCTTACCAATTCTGAGCTAATGATTTATTCAAGGTTGCACTTTGCTAGCTAGTGCTACTTTGGTGGTTAACTGTAGCTACTTTCTTACTTTACCACAGCAATATGCTTGCTTTTATTTTACCCTGTATTTGTATTTATTCTCCTTCTCTTGACTTGCAGCTCTTTACAAAAAACAACCCCCCAAAAGGTCTTTATGTCTATGGAGATGTTGGTAAGTTTCGGTTGCATCAATTTCAATGGAGTTTTCTCTGAATGCATGTTTAATCAAATTCTGAAGTGTCTAAAAGCTTTATGTTTATGTAGCGTTACCACTTTAATGAATTTTCCAGGATTAGTTTTCTTCTACTTTATGATGTTATTTAATACAATTACGCTCTGAATTCTGAAAGCTGTTGGATTGGACTACATTACCGTGTGTAGTTTTTTTCAATGCTAACCACTCACTAATATTTAAGAATGCAATTTAAGAAATTGGGAAGTAATTGAGGGGGCCATGGAGAGAATTTATGCATTCTAATAGCAACAATGCAGCATGAAAACACACTTGCTTTTCAAAAGACAATACTAAGTATGTTTTCTGGCTGCATATGGAGCCATTTGTGCAACCTTTGGGCCATCTCTGTATGGATCAAAACTTTAAAACAAAAATAAAAGTTCCAAGTTTTTGAACAGAAAATATAACTGTTCTTCAGAAACAGTCTGGTCTTGTACTTATTCTGTGGAAGAGTGTAGTTTCATTAGTTCAAAGCTAATGAACAATCATTATTGTCATCAGTAAATACTATTCTTTAACTACCTGTTGGATGGGTTTTTTTGTTTTTTATTTGAAGGCACAGGAAAGACAATGGTGATGGACATGTTCTATTCTCACTTAGAAGTAGAAAGGAAAAAGAGAGTCCATTTTCATGGCTTCATGCTAGATGTACACCAGAGTAAGTGCAGACACAGGTATTTACAATAATTTTATTAAATATGGTATCTATTAAAAAGTACATCTCATTCTCATAGCTATATTAATCAGCATAACTTTATTTAAAAGTATTTAAGCAAAAAAAGTAAAAAATAAAGGATTTTAGCATTGTCTGTCATACCAGACTAGATAATAATTGCATATTATTTCTCAAGTATCTTTTTCTCAAAGATTCTGTATACCTGATTGTGTAGAAAACTTGGGTATGTATTTACAATTAAATCCTTAAATAAATGTTTTCTAGTTACCAATTAGCTTATATGTAATCTGAAGAAGGCAATTGCAAAAACTGAAAAAGTGAAGGTTAAATTCAGTCTGCATTTTGAATAAGCAGCAACTAAATCAGGTCTAAATGCCAAGGAGAACGAGAACTATTCTGCTTGGCAAACTTAGTGATGCTATCAGTAATTTGGGGGGGAAAGAAATAGAAGGAAGTTCATCCTGAGTTTCAGGAAATTTTCTGACAGGGTGAATAAAGTACTTCATTTTGACAGATAATGTTTTAGATATTTCAAAATTTATTTTTGTTTCTAAATTCTATGACCTTAAAATACTGTGAAATTGTTAAATAATGCTGTAATTTACAAGTATTTTGACAGCTGCATTTTTCTTGGGAAGCTTTCACCAACGTAAACAACTTCTGCCACTTTTAGTGCCCTCTTTTCTATCATTGTTGGGTCACTGTTGAAATTTTCTGTTTCCATTTCTTGTTTGTGCTTAATCTTAACAAAGGTAGCTTCTTACTTCAGGATCTTTGTTTTCTGAATGTTTGTCTATAATCAGAGAGAATACAATCCATGAGACAGTAAAGATGGATGTAGTAATCTTACTTTGTGCCAGTATCATCATCTTTACATTTTAAAATATAACTGTGTTGCTATGTCTGAGTTCTTTTAACTAAATACATTCTTTAGAATGTACCTTTAGAGCATGCAGTGCACAGAGCTGTGTCATTTAAGAGTTTTGTGTGCTCAGAGAGAAGATTAAGACAGAAAATGCCAAATTATAAAGTGAAACTGAAACTAAGGTAATGAATTGGAGCAAGTTTAAACTGTAATTTATATCAGTTTTTAAGAGGTAAAGTATGTGTGCATAGCATTCAAGGGTTCTTTGATTTTTGTTTTACATATTTCTAAACAAGAAAATACAAATCGCAGAATCTGTGACTAGTTGCCTGGATGTGGTTGAAAACTGTTTTGCCCTCTTGAATTTGGGCTAAATTTGAAGCTTTCTTATTTTTACAGGACTGGATGTCTTTTTATTTGGTAGCTGAATAATTTTGTTCTTCTTATCTTAGAAAAAGAAATAAGAAATATTTGTTCTTTTCTGTTTTACCAACTGAGGAATACATCGCCTTAAGCAGAGCTTGCCAAAAAGAAAAGCAGGATTTATGGCCAAATCATATGACCCAATTGCACCAGTAGCAGAGGAAATAAGTGAAGAAGCTGCTCTCTTATGTTTTGATGAATTTCAGGTAAGAAGTCAGAGATTACTCCTGCACTTCAAGGGAAACGTCATGAAATTACTTTTCATCTTAAAATACGACATTTGCTACTGCCAATATAGTGTTTGAATCACTGGCCAGTAGTGAACTGTAGAAGTTGAAGAGTAGAAGTCGTTTCACAGTTTTGAAGATGGTGGTGTGTTCTTTTTCCAGGAGATAAGATGCAAGTTGGTGGTTTAAGTCCCCTTATAGTACTTTTCGTTTACCAGTCTAGTTACTAGTCATACAAGGGAGCACTGGACTTTGGTGAAGGGCTCACAAGTGCTTCAGGGCAGGAACTGTCATCCTCTACTGAGTCTGTACAGTGCCCAGGAGAGTAGCCGCCTGATACTTGCTTGGTATGCCTGGTCTTTGCTGTAGTTCATATAACGCAACAAAATCGTCTGTGTGATTAAGGATGTCAAAATAACATGTCAAATTCAACCTAGAGTTATTGGAGCCTTTGGCATGGCAGTGCCAGATTATATCAATGTAACTAACATTTTAAGAAACTTTTATTGAATTAAATATGAAAATTAAAAATAAACTCATAATATTATCTTTGCCCAAGCTAAGTTGGTGGTTTTGTTTGTTTCACACAGCTTCTGAATTTGGTTTTAAGGGCATGTCACAAATTTAAGTGTAGAATTGCTTTGTGAAAATTTTTAGGAGAGAGGCTAGAGGTATTTGGCAACTGGTCAGCTGAGATTTTTTTAATTCAGAGAGAAAATCCAAATCAAGTTAAGAACAGATCTGTGGTAATTCTCAAATCACAATACTAAAAAAAAAAATAATCTATTAAGTGTAAATTGTCTGTGTTATGCTCTTAAATTAATACATTACTGAAATAGAGCAATTTATATCTCCTAGCTATTATTTTACAAGCCTGCACACCCAAGAAAATAGCTGGTTTATGATCAGCTCCCATGAAGGGGATTTTTGTAGCTGTAAAGTAGTAGGTGTTCTTGGTTTTTTTAAGTTACTCTTGCATTTTTCAACAAGGGTAGTCCTTTGATCTGTGGTTTCAGAATGTGTGGGGTCATTGCAATTGCTGCTGTTTGATCATTTAAATTGTACTTTATCTAGTGAATATGAATGCTGGGCTTCCAAAACTTGCAGTATAAAATCTAAATACAGAGACAGCTGTATTTACACTATAAAGAAATGGGGAGGTTTGGAGAGGGCAGGGAGGAGTGTTAACTGTCATGACATCAAATGCTCAAATGGTAGAAAGAAGCGTCTTTGCTGTACCATGTATCAGTGTAAATACCTGCTTTTCTGTATAAATGCCCACTGCTTTCATGTCCTGCTGTTGCTGTGTTTCCAGGCTGTCATTTTTCCACATTTTAAGGGGAGACTGGCATTTCTCCTTCCCAAATTGATTGCTTGCTCCCCCTGCTGACTTGCTTGAGGTACATCAATCGCTTCAGTTGTAAAAATCACCTGGTTTAGTCCGTGGGTCACAGTTGGGAAAGTAATGCAAGAACTATACTTTAAAATGTGTATCTAAGACCTTGCATTCTTATGTGAATTTTAAAAATCTACTTGTTGTCGGTGCACTAATGTCCTAAACTCACAGATTTCTGAACAGCTGGATTTCTTGACTGATTTTCTGTAGCCTGAAATGCTACACAGGCTTTGCCTACCGAAGAGTCCCAGCTTTCTGAACTTTTGCAGAAGGCACTGAATTTGGGATAAGAAACCTGCTTAAATAGTCAGTCGTAAAGGAGTGCTTTGACTGGAAGAGCAGCTCACATGGTGACAAAATTATCATTGTTAATAAGGAGCTGTATCTAACTCAGGATGTTTACAGCTCATTTCCCCGGTGGAGATAATGGCTACATTTCACTGCGATCTGATTCACAAATATTTAAAGAATTGCTAGAATAAAATGAAACTAGAAAGAGCTGGAGACTCACAACATATAGTGCTCAGACTTGCAGACAAAGCTACCGTCTGTTTTGACAGGTGGAAAGTCAAGTTGGGTCTATACTACCTTGGCAAAATACTTGTGCATGGAGGAAACAGAAAACTGTGGAGATTTGCTATAAATGTTTCACGTTGCTTTCAAGTACCTCTTGGGGAAAAAAAAGGAGAATAAGCTGAAATTATTTATTTACTTATCTTAAGATCAGACACACGGATGAGTGATATCATAACAGGGGCAGCAAAAAGTATTGTTAATGCTCAGATTTCAGAGGGAACCAAATGCAGAACTTCGAAAGACAAAAGCATTGTTGAGGTTGCACGTTCTTCTTTGACAGTGGGCTAGAGCAAAACAGAAGTACTCTGAGTGAATCTTCTTGCAAAGCCTAGAGAACTGTCAAACAAGTGGAGAGTTGACTAACTGATGTAGAAAAATTTTTCAGTACTTTTAAAAGTAGTTTTGTGTGTTCCAAAATACTGTCATGTTAAAAAAAAAAAAAGTGTCTTAAATTTTTCTTTTTGCAAGTACTGTGTGATAGCCTGTACCTTAGTGATGGTACTAAGCTTCTGAGTTTGTCCATTCTGAAGCAGGTTTTTCATCAGCGTTTGCCTGAGCCACAGGCTCTCAGGTTATTAAAGCATTGTTATTTCTTACTGATCTTTGTCATACAGTTTACTGTAAATATATAGGTGTTTTCAATCACAGAAGTTTTAAGCCATTCTAAAAATGAGTCCGCATTCTGAAAAAAAAACAACCCTAGAATTAAGCCATTTGTAATTACAATTTTGATGTTTCAAAACACAGAGGGTGGCCAACAAAAAGAGACTAGTTATTGTTTAGTGATCAAATAACTATGCACAGGTAATTAGAAGTTCTAATTTTGGTGTGTGACTTTAACCTATGTTAGTATTGATAATGAAAACAGAATCCCTACTTCTTGGTAAGCTGGATGATCATACAGTGTTAGGCTTTATATATACCATTGGTACCACTTGGACTTAAAGCAAACTACAATTTAGGGAGTTTTTACTAACCTGCATGCTATTAAAAGCCTCTAATAAAAATTAGGCTCTTATTTTTGTGCTAATACTAATTACTGATAATACATGCTTATGTTTGTCATTCATTACGTGGAACTGTACCAATCAGTGGATGACTGAGTCTCAGGCACTTACACATGTAAATTAACTATTAGTCTGGTGTTTTTTCTTTTTTTTTTTTCCTTTTTCTTTTTTTTTTTTTACGTGAGTCATAATGGAAAGCAGCACTAGGTCATAAAAATCTTTTCTCTTAAATGCTAATGAAATTTCTCCATTCTCTCCATTAGCAGGCTCTCCTTATTGGTAATTTGTAGCCTTTGCTTTTGTTCCCTGTTGCAATGGATGCTGGATACAGTAAAAAACATGAGAAATGACAATGTTTTAGTTACTGTCTTCTACCTGCTTTACCTTGTAGAAATTTTCTGTCTTTCCCAAGCTGTTGTAGATAAAAAGAGCTCATATTTACATCCCAGTTCTGAAAATTGCTCTTGCTTTTTGACAGAACTTTCAAGAGTCATTTTTTTTTGTAATGAAGTGAAAACATCATAATTCAGCATCAACTAACAGTTCTCATTAATAAGAGAATGTTATTCATTGTTTTATTTTATCTAAGCTTTAATATTCTTTCACTCCCTGTTCTTTTAAGGTAGCATGCCTTATAATATTTTTAAACAAAAAAAGTTTGTAACAAAATGATTTATATAACACATTTTAAAACCTTGGCTATTAGGTTTGCTTTGTGATACAAGAAATTCTGTTACCCTTAAAATGCACATATATACTGATTCTTTGTGTGGTGTTTTTTAGGAACAGGGAAAGTTCCTAAATTTCAGTATTTAGAAGAAATAAATTATTTATAGGTGGGTGCATAAGCAGCTACATTAGACATATAGTACAATAGTGAATTTCTACATGCTTTTTGGAATATGGGATCTTAGTGATCAGAGCTGTGCTGATCTGGGGGGTGTGTTACTGATTGTGTACAACAATTTCATTTTGAAAAATAAAATAAAAATCTGTATTAATGCATTCCATAGAGCTAATTAGAAGAAATCTTTCGAAGAAGGAAAGTGGTGTGTTCTTACGATTCTCTGTGAACGTTATTGCTTCCAAACTAGCTCTCAGAGGTGTAACTTAAGTCTTATACTGTCTCTAGTGTAGAATTTAATTTTTTTTCTGCCCAGAAAGGTCATTTAGAGATTGGGGAGGGGAGGTGGCGGATTAGGAAAAAAATTATACTGGTTAAAGTATTTCTGCAGATGTATTACCATCATAACATACACATCTAAACTGGTGAAAGCATAGCAGTCTGTCAATCTGTTGTGTAATGAGTGTGTATAACGCTTTGCATGCCACCACTTTTTTATTTCCTTAGATTTGCAGTCAGCTTTGGTAAGTCAAAATGCAACAAGTGACTATATAATAATCAAAGGGAATGCAGGAGAAACAAGTGTAATGATAATAAAGCTGGTTTACTTGTTAGGATTGCTGATCTCAGCTGGTGAACTCCTGTGAAATAGAAATTGCTGTTGTAACAATGGGTGCTTTTTGTCTGGAAAAAATATTACGTTTTTTTATTTGTACAGAGTGGTTTCTGTTTTGCATTCCCCTTATATCTTGGTACTGTGAAGCAAGTTAGTTAAGCTAAACTTAGATATTTAAAGAAATTTTACTTCATGGCTTATTTGTTAGTCTTTTTGTCCCTTTTTTTTTTTTTCCTCCCCAGTATCACTTGTCCCACCCATTTTTATTTTTTGTTAGTGTTTTGTGCCTGAAGGTTAGAAGAGGCTGACTGTGCTGGAAGTGACTGCTGTGCCTTTTGATTATTCATGGACAGTAATAGAAGGCACTTAAAAAGAACAATGAAATTGCTTATTTTTGTGATGGGCCATCTGTTGAATTGTTTTTTGCAACAATCACACAATAGTATCTATGTCATATCATTCTATTTTCAACAGCAGCTGATTATGTATAGTTGGCTACTTGTCTTTATTTCTGAAGTCCCATGACCATTTAAATTCACCTCTGCAAACCTTTGCCTCAAAGGTAATAGAAATGTAAAACAATCGGTGTGTATTTTCTTTCTGTCTTCTGTTTTTTTTATGTTGTTTCTAATTAATTAGGCCTCTTAAATGTTTAGGTCTGTTTTCTGTGTCTCCCACCTGTAGTTTTATAATAGAAGTTAACATGGAATCATTTAGCAATTGGTAAAGAAATGGTGGAGTTCTGAAATAAAGAGCAGGCAAGTTTTGAAAGACCGTGGTACATTCACTGCTTATTAATTATCCCTTTTATTTTTTTTTCCTCACCAAGCAATAATTAGAATCTTTCTCCATGGCTTTTACTAACAAGCATTTTTCCTAGCTATAAAGCCACTTGCAGATCTATTGCAGCAGAAGCTGAAAGCAAGATAAAACAAATGTGTTGTCTTCCACAGGTCACTGACATTGCTGATGCCATGATTCTGAAGCAGCTTTTTGAAAATCTGTTCCAAAATGGGGTTGTCGTTGTGGCGACATCTAACAGGCCGCCAGAAGGTAAAAACAAACATGCTACTTGTATTATCCAAATACAATGAATCTCAGTATCTTACAAAACAATTGAATTAAAATAGTATATTTAATACTAATAAACTCTAGTCTTCAAGAATCTGAGATACTCCAATTTGTCCCCCGTTTTTTCATGTTCTTGAGGAAGAAAGGTTTTTCACTAAGTCTTACTCCTGTCTTATCTGAAACTCAAGGTGCTCCTTCTCCCAGATCTGTCTGTGTTTTCTTATGCTCTCTACTCTATCCAAACCAGTGGGAGGGTGTCTGGGGACGGGGGAGTTGAGGAGGGGTGAAATATTGCCTCTGTTTTGGGTGTATTCCAGGGTAGGAAAAGATCACATTCAGCAGAAGAGAAGGGAAATGAGAGTACATTCCCTCCTGGTTTGTAACTAGGAAACTTGGAGACTTGATTCACCAGCTTAAAGGAGAAGCTGTGCCCCCAAACAGCCTGGTTTGAGGTCACTCATTGGGAATTACTTAGGTGGAGAGTTATTGCCATTTCTAACAATATTTTTAGATAGAGCATGACTAGCTAGATAGATCCTTCTATAAAGCCCCCAAATCTGCATGGCTTTTAACCAAGCAGTAATTGCAATATTTTGTAGATGAGGAAAATGTTTGTTGTAGTGTTAGCATTTAGCATAATGCATGATTTCTATGCAACTCCTATGACACTTCAGATTAATTTCAAATGTTTGCCCAAAATACTGAAGAGTTACAGTATTAACTGTAGCTACCAGTTAATTTTCCCACCCAAATTAATTGGGTAAAAGAGAATCACTAAACTTTTACAATGCACTCAAATGTTGTTACTGGAGGGGGAAATAATTTCCTGTTGGTTTATTTTTCTTTTTTTGAGCAAAAAAAGTGAAATAACTACTGTAGCTGGGTGAACTGCAGATAGACTGGATGCTGATGCCTCACTCAGTTGGGAACCATCCTTGTGTGTTTTGAAGCACTACTCATTTAAAGTTAGGAGAGATTTTTATCATAACTTGGAGATTGTATACCACATCTTAAATTAAAGATACCAGTTTGTGACCATTATTATCATGTGGGTTTTTTAATACATTTTAAGTCACTGTGTCAGCCTGAAAGATGTCCATTTACACTAGCTACCCAACAGAGAATGTCAAGAACAGCATCTCCAAAACTGAGCTGTGGTGCAGTCCAGATGTTGGTCAATGCCTGCCTCTTCTTCCCTTCTCGCTATGCCTGCATGCTCATGGTGTGTGTCTGAAATCCTCCCACAGGAAAAAGAGTTGAGTTAGTGTAGTATGCAACATTAAGGTTTAAGAATGAATGGAGGAATTTGTTTCCTGTGGATACAAAGGAGGGAAAGTGGCTTTTTCATTAGAGAGCAGATGCATCCAACTGCTGACCATTAGGGATAACGCTCAACCATGTTAAACTTCTGCCCCAGGGGAATATGAAGGGAAATACTCTGGTGCAGTGTTTGAGGAATCCTGGCTTCATCTCTCCACCAAAATTACTGTTTATTTTTCTCACCCTCACAAAACAGAGACATCATACAAAACTCACAGCCTTATGATCTAGAAGAACTAACAGAAGTAGCTGTCTTATAGTGCTATTACGTTTGCTGATTTTTGCAAGTAAGAAGTTGATTGCTGTTTTAACAAATATCGAGTTATCACGATTTGCAGAGTTATGAATGAGAATGATACTTGACTTCATACAACTTTGTTAGTAATTAGGGTGTGGAATCACCTTCACGGATGATTTCCCTAAACGTTTCTGTGTATGTATCCAGTTTTTTGAAAATCATTCTGTAGGTGTCCTGTTGGTTTCTCATGCATACTGTATCTTCTGTCCACCATGAGATGTTGGTAGAGCATAAAAGCTTTAGCCTACTTGTAGTCTTCAGGCAGTATGGGGAATATAGGTGATATTAGTAACCTGACATTCTCTTTTTTGGGAATTTTGGTGACATCTCTGCCAGGCGTACGTGTTCTCTTATTTATTCCTCCTGACATTCATAGGTGCTGTACTGCCTTTTTATAAGGCTTCGAATGAAACAGAGGCTTAATGAAACAGAGCAGCCCATCATACAGTTTAAGTGATAACATTTTTAAAGAACAAGTCATTCTGTTATGAACATGTTGGGCAGTTGGATAGTTTCCAGAGAAGAGAATTTTATGCTGTGTAAAATACAGAGATAAATAAGATACAAAATGCTGCTTTCCAGGTTTTTTTTATTAATATGCATTTTCTTTAAGTGCAGATCTGCATTTTGTTACAGAACATCCTTTTTTTCTTTTTAGGTTCAGTTGTATTTTTAGCAACTTCGCATAGGATTACATATTAATTTAATTTGCCTTTTTTTTTTGCCTTAGGGATGACCCTTTTCCTTGCTTTAGCAAAGGCGGTGTACCTGGTAGAATTGCTAGAAGATAAAATGTACCACAGTACACTGAATAAGAATTATGCTAACTTTGTAAACTCAAATAGCTTTTTTTTTTGGTTTACTTTGGGTTTTTGCCCTGTGCCAGATACTTGGTACTTAGCAGTTGCATACTTTGTACCAACATATACCCAGTGTTACAAATCCTTTTTTATATCCTTGCTTTAAAACAGATCATGGTCTTATTTCTTCTGCTGAAATCAGTTATATGTCAGTAGAGATTTAAGTCATCTTTCACTTCCTTCCTTTTTCAGACTTTCTTAGGATGTTCTGTCTTCCTTGAGAATGTATTGAATTTTCATACAGCAAAAGAAGAGAAATCAATTCCAGCTCTTCTTTTCCCCCTTTTGTTCCTCTCGTCTCTAGCAACACTGAGTTTTATTTGCCAGACTAAAAGACAAGCTGACATTGTTATTGACTAAGTAGCAAAACGGTACTGATTTCCTTTCTTTCAGATCTCTATAAAAATGGTCTTCAGAGAGCTAATTTTGTGCCATTCATTGCTGTGCTGAAGGTAAGGAGAGTCACTTGTTAAATGCTTTTCAGTTTTGCCTGCTGTATTAATAAATTAGAGATTTGTACAGGATGGCTTTGGTAGTAGTTTCCAGATAAGATGTATATGCTTTAACTGTTCAGGGCAAAAATAATTGAAGGTAAGGCAAAAAGAAACTCTTCCTCTCTAGAATTAACACGCCTTGAAAGCTGCACATTTTTAGTATGACAAAAAGTTACCTTTTTTACTAAGGTAGCAGAATTTGTTTGTCTGAATAGGACTTACTGGGGGGTGTGTGTGTGCGCGCTGCGTGACATAGTACTCCTCTAACAGTTATACTGTGTTGTACTTGGGGGCATCTTACATTTATTATGCTACAAAAACTTGGTGTTCCTTTGGTGTAAGGAAAGTAGCATTCGGTATGTACCCCTCAATTACCTCGCTTCTGGGTCTTTCTTGTGTGTAAGTGGTTTTCTGAATGGGTATTTTTGAGGCTTCACGTAACGTTCCACCAGCAGCAGTTCTGAAGCGAGCTTCCTGGAGCCTGCGTGTTGTGGTGTGGCAGCCTGTAACCTAGAACCGCTTCACTTAGATTAAAAAATGGAGCATCCTCTCTTGATGTGAATAACACAGTCAGTGCTTATTTTGCTGTTAAAAAGAACATATGCTGAACTCACACTTCCAAGTTCTGGACAAGTCGCAGATATTTTTAATTCACAAGCTATGGTTGTGTTGTTACGTTATTGAGGGCTAGCATACAGCTCCTGTGTCCTGCTCTGCCTGGATTGACAGGACCTGTGCAACGGAAATAACAGCACTTCCCTACCTCACAACAGTATTGCCAGCATAAATACATAAATAATGGCAACTATACCAATATCTAAGATAAAAGAAAGGTAAGGTAAACTTTATGGTAGGTTTGCTTTAGTAAGAAAAAATTTGGAATTGCTGAACAGATACATTGGTTGGATATTTCTGTTGAGGTGATCATCAGTAAAGCAGCTGACAGTGCCTTGGGTTTTCAGTGGGGCATTTTGGAACCATAAGATTGGTTAATTGCCTAAGCACCTTTGAAAATCCCATCTAATGTTGACATTTGAGCAATCACCAGGTTTCAAAGTTCATATGCCATTGACATGAATGTGGCACTCCGATGTTTCTCAGAATGGCTGTGTGTAGAGTCAGGGAGGTTACCAGTCAAAATGGTTCTTACCTGGATGGCTTTACAAAAGTAAGAAAAATGAACAACCACTGCCACTTCAGATTCCTGAAAAGGGTTTATTCGATAGCTGACTGCACTGGATGCAGGACAGGTCTGATCATAGGGCGTTTTCAAGAATAGTAGTAGTGTCATATGCATTTGCTTTTTGAAATGCAGCATCCATGGCAAATCTTTCTTTTCTGTGTATCTTTCCTTGTTTGACTCTTATTTTTCTTCCTTGATAAATGTAATGCTTTTTCATTTCACTGATGATCAGACTTAAAGAATATCTATCACGTATGCTTATTTGTAGGTTCTTCTTTTCTCTTTTCGGCTAGTTGAATTAAAAAAGTGAAATGTAGTTTGTGCATACAGAACACCTAATCAGGACTGGGAAAACAATCTAAATTTTTAGGAGGGACCTTGTGCATAGAACACTGAGAGAAGCCCTAAAGGTGGTTTGATTTAGAGCTGCAACAGAGGATGGAGTAGTGCAAAAGAAGCAAATAGTGCAATCCAGACTAGAGGTGGACAAACATTACCATAATGATCAGCAAAGCGAGAAAAAAGGTTTCATTCAACACTTCACAAGGGCCTTTCTAAAATTCTGGATTGCATGTCATCGTTTTTTCCCCTACATCTTTGTGGTTTAAAACTACTCTAAATATATCCATCTTTAATGTTGCTTTAATAAATGTTACCAATATAACATGATTCTTTCCCAAAAACATAATGCCTGAAAAGTGGATCAGAGGAAGCTCATCAACAAGTGCTTCTCTGACCTTAGTTGCAAAGTGGAAGGGTAATGGCAAAGTATTAAAAATAATAATTAAAAAATTCCCAAATCTACATTTTGAATTCAAGACATCAGAGTTAGGCATTAAAAAAAATGCACTGGAAGGTATTTTAAAGTAAGATTTTAACAAGTGACCCTTACATTACAAAGGCGTGGATAGAATATAATTGATACTCTGGCTGTAGTCGTTTGAGAAGTGCAGATTTAGGCCTCCCCAATGTGTGTATAATCCATGGCATCCCTATGTCTTTTCTCTTGGCAGTGGTGTTAATGGATGGAATAGCGTCTATATCAGCTGTGTGTAGTTCCATGTGTGGCTTTAGGGTCACTTGCCAGGGTTTTGCATGGAGATATAATGGAAAAATATTACATCGGGTGCTTGCAAACATGATTTACTGTCTTCTCTACCTTCACCTCATTCCAAGTGCCATGTGTGTCTGTGATAGTGTCATTCTCATCTAACCTGTTCCCTGGTGGTGGTTCTGACAACTTGGACTAACTTTTGTTTTAGTTTTCTCTGGACTCGGAGCCTCCTGCAGGGCTTTCATTTGGTGAGTGGGTGTGAATGGGTGGGTTGGCTTTGTTTGGGAAATTAACTTTTATGATCATGTATCTTAAAATAAGGCTTTAGCACTAAAAGTAGTTCAAGTTCAACACAGGAGCTTCGAATTCCTTTATTCTTGGAAAGATGGGGTGAATGGAAAGTAACGACAGTACAGTTCTGTGAAGAGATGCTTCACTTGAAATAGATTTCAGGCTGTTTCCGTTCCTCATAAATGAAAAGCATAGTTCCTAGGTACCTTGGTAACTGTTATACAAAAATCTTTCCCTTCAGATGATCAAAATAAACTGTTTCTTTCCTAGATCTAGAATTACCCATGTTCATCCTTGATTTTGTTGTTGTTTTTGTTTTCTTCAGGTTATATAAGTCCAGTATCTATTTTTGGGTTCCTATTTCTTACAAGGATAACTACAAACCAATTTCTGTGGAACAAGCAAAAAGGTGAAATGGCACTCTAGGGAAGACATAGTTATCTTGCAAAGTTTGGCTGCATTGTCGTTCTAGGGGGTAGATTACTGGGGACAAGTGTAGCTGGGCAGGACAGTAAGACTGTTGGCAGCTCTTCCTGCCCTGCCTGTGTCCCCTGCCCAATTTTGAACCTATCCCAGTGTTCTGATCTTTTGAAATCTTAAATAGTTTGAGATATGATTTTTCAGTGTTTCTTTAATCCTGTAACTTAAAGTGATAGTTTTCATAAACAGGGAAAAACTCTCAATTGATGGGTTCATTGTTGTGGCTAAAATTCTTTGGGATGCAATGTTCTTTATGGAATGGCTTTGTTTCTGCAACAGATGAGAGTGCTTCTTCAGTCCATGAAATTTTATAAAGATAGAGCTTTAAAGAGATAAGAAGAATTAGGAAGGAAAATCTTTTAATTCTATAATTGCAATTAGATTCAGTCCCTTCTGATTGAGCTTTTAATCTTGCAGCATCTCTTACTGAGGTTTTTAAAGTGCATGGAACTCCTGAGTGTTTTTTTTTTTTTTTCTTTTTCTTACAAAGGCAGTTCTTGAGAAGAAAAACATTCATTGCTCACAGTTACTTTGTTCAAATGCTTAGAGCAGAAATGCTCCAAAAATGATTAATCTAAACCAATAACAAATACAAAAATTTTCTAAACATTTTAAAACTGGTTTACAAATAAGGCTATGTATCTTTAACAACTTGATGTAAGAGCTGAAGTGAGGCTCTTCAAAAAAAGAGAAAGCACATTTTAATTTACTGGTTTGGTAGTAATTTTGGTAACATTTTAATTTTTCAGACATTTAATGAAGACATTTACATTCCGCCTTAACTGTTTTGGAATCCTTATTCTAATGCACTGACTAGTGCAATGCTTCATTCTTTGGATAGTCAGGAAGGAAAGCTTCTCATAGTTTGTTGTGTAGAGTCTATAACTTAAATGAGCAGTTCTTGAGCTTCCAAAGGTTTCCTGGAACCGTAGCGTGAAGTTTTAAAATGTCAAGATGACTTGAAATACCAACTATGTAACTACTGCATTTTGTAAAGTTTTCTTCATGCAGTACACCTGCACTGCACTGAATTCTAACTAAAAGTCAGGAAGTTTTAGGGCCTTTTGTAGCCTGAGTAGACCTTTAAAAGGTACAGTTTTAAAATAAAACGTCTGGCTGTGGCTACCTGCATATTTTGCTTTAACTAAAGAGAAAGAATCAACCAGAAACCTGTTGTTAGCAGGACATGAAATTACTATAAGCTTCCTATTGTGAACTTTTTTTCACCTGCTATTAGGGACCAAATCATTATTTATTTTAAAAATATTTGTTTAAAATTACTCTTAACAGTAAGCATTGTGCACCCTTTTCAAATAGAAGGCAATGTATTTTTATATGCTATATTGTTGCCTTTCTTGAAATTGATTAATGATTATTTATTGGCATTGTTGCCTACTGGGGTTGGTTTTAATTAAAATAGACCCTTTCTTTCAAAGCAAGAAATGGAGGAATTTAAAAGTATTTTCACGGCTAAATAATTGAGTTTGAATATGCGAAAAATATTTGTTTAAAACATTTAGAGCTGTCCCTAAGGAAATTGTGGGAGTTAGTTTTCTACAAAGGCATTTGGTAGATACAGAATGTCTTTGATGGTGCACTCAGCTTTTGTCCAACCACCTGTGTGAGAAATGCAGGGATTTGTTGATTGGCAGATCTGCCTCTTTCCACCCCCTCCAAAAAAAGTCATCTCCTTGATGAAATTGATTTGTCAGTTTGTTCCAGTCTAATGGTGTGATAGCCCAGCAGCTTTCAGTATGTTGAATAGTTAAAACCTGCTTTTGAGGTCAGTGTCAGCCACTCTGACCCCTGTGAACTGTCACCTGAGTCAGAATTGCAGGGATTAGGCCTTTGATATTGTGATGGCTTCGCCTATCAATTGACTTTTTCATTACTGAAGATGTTGGGCCTTTTGTTTCCCTTCTTAGTATGTAACCAAGCAAACTCCTAAGTAGAAGGAGCATTTGTTCTTGTTCTCTCCCTCTGCAAGTAATAGAAGTACTCATCTTTTGTGAAGCATACCTAATTAAACATAGAAAAAAATAAAAATAGAAAACATAGCATGATTGCAAGTATTTTTGTGCTGAGCATCAGTATCATTTCTGGGTAATTTTAGTTTGACAGATTTGTAAAACTGTTAACTAACAAAACGTTGTATTTAGAAAGCAAGGTGTCAGATTAGAAGTTACCAGCCCTTTCTTCGTTCAGCCTTCTAAACCTCTGCGTGTGTTAAATTTAAACAGAAGGATTATTTGAATTCTGTAGTTCAGAGCACTTAACTGTTACAATATTTTATGACGTACCTATTGCTTTAGTGTATTCCCTAGATACTAAGCTGTTCAGTTTGTTTACCGTCTACGTCTGTCTTACACAGGCTTGCTTCTAGACAGTTTGTTTAGATGCAGATCAAAACTGTATCTGAGGATTAAATAGTTGCTACTGTAGCTCAGTGTAGGGCTCCCTGCCTTCTCACTCCCTTTAATTGTTAGGATTTCCTGAATTCTTGCTTGGTTTGTTTACTCCTTGATTAAAATGAGTAAATCAAAGCATATCATAGATATGGAATAGTCGATTCCTGCTGTATCAGGGTAAATTAGTCTAATTACACGTGGCAGTTTTATTTGCTTGTGATGTAATGTGAAATGAGGTCCTGCCTCCCTCCAAAAAGCCCGAGCCAATTAATAAAGCTTTTAAGCTCTTTGTCACAGGCCACCGTGGAGGTCTGCAGAGAAGAACTTTAATCCAATAAACATTTCATTTAGATCATGAAAAGAAAGCATGAGGAGAAGCTCCTACAAGAGAGGGTGTTACCAGCAGTTCTAGCCATGAAGAGATGTGAGGAATTTGCCAAATTAACCAAGAGGCCTTCATATTTAACACATAAATGTGTCAAAACTAATAATAGAATAATTTAATTTGAGTTGAACCTTATATTGTTAAAATTCTAAGAAGCCACAACTGTTTTCTTCAAAGACTTTACTGTTGAGCTGGATGGACAGGGCAAGGGGAGGTTGTGAGAAACCCAGATAGCAAATAGCGCTGGCCGAAGCTGGTGGAAAAAAAAAAAAAAAGGAATAGATAATTAGGTGTAATTAGCGTGTATGAATTGTTGTCTCCCTGCCCTTGGCTTGAATAAATTTCGGAGAAAAAAAACCCTAGTGGTGAAAACTCTTTGATGTAAGAAGAGTCATTGTGGTTTGGCAGCATAAAGGCAGTGTTTTATACTTCTTACATAATGGTTGTGATACAGAAAGAGTGAATGGACCCCGCACCCCCCAGCCTGCTTTACAGCAAGGACTTTTGGATTCCCTAGAAACAAAATGCATCAGAAGTTTTCAGTTGTTGGTAATGAGGTAGTGGACCTCATCAGAGCTAAGCGTAAGCCATCTTTAGCCTTTGTTTAGATCTTAATCGCATTTTTTTTTTTATTCTGGGAAATCCAGTTTCGTAAATCAATACTACTTTTTTTTTTCTTTTTTTTTTCTTTTTTTTTTTCCTGCCTGCCAACAGTTCTGGCTGGAGCAAAGGCTAATAATGGGAAAAGAAATACAAATCAAATGTTAAAAAGAAAACCAACAGCAAAAAAAGAAATCTAGACAAATAACTTCATCCTGGGTATAATTCCAATGAAGTACATGTATTAGGGGTGAATTTGATCCTTAGCTTACAAAACGTCATGTTATAAATTCAGAGTGAACTCTTGGCCTTTGTTTTTCACAGACCACAGCTTGCTTATTAGGCGATTGAAAGTTACTGTCATTATTGGTTCTTTAGCAAAACCGAATGTTTATACAGTGGTTTGTGGGTTGGTTTTGGGTTGGGCTTTTTTTTTTTTTTGTATTTATACTTAGTCTGTGAGAAAGATTCTTTCTTAAGGGATGTGAAATGGGGAGAGCTGTTCAGTGTAGTTCTTATTGCATAGAAGTTTACTCTGCCATTCTTCTGCTCCCTGACTGGAAAAAGGAGAAGCTACTTGTCTCCTACCCAGCACAGCCACATCTGTGCCTCCTGAATTCTTTCACTTTTGTCTGAATATCTGAAATACTAGTCGCAGAGCAGTACATTTTAAGAGTCTCTGTCTTTATTCATGCACCATTATTTTACAAGTTAATTGTCTATTTTTCCTCTTCCTAGGGGGTAGCTGATTTGTAGCTAGACATTAAAATAAGTTATTGAAAAGTTGTACAATAGATCGTATGTTCCTTGTGGTAGCAAGAATAGTGGGGTTTCTTAGTTGTTAAAGTTTGGAAGACTGGAATGTAAACTTGTGCAACTTCCATTGAATTAATTTTACCTCTAAATTTATCTCTGTTGAACTCTTCAGTTTAAAGTTTAAATGTTCTTGTCACAAGTGTAAGAAAAAGATTTATTTAAAAAATTATATTTGGCAGTATTTCACTTCCTGGATCTTTGTGCTCTAGGTCCATTTAAAAATAATTCACAAATAAAATATTTGTCATTCAAAATTAACCTGAGCATGATTAGTTTCATTGATACTGTACAGTATTCTCAAATGACATTTTGAAAGTTTTCGTCAAAATTTGTTTGTGTGGGGTTTTTTTTGTTTTGTTTTCTTACAGTGTTTGCAATTCAAACAAGCATGAAGTGTCTAAGGCTATTGTAGCAATTTCCGGTATTTTGTTATTGCAGAAGAATATGGGGGAAAAGACTGTAAAAAAAAAAAAAAAACTTAGTTAACCCCTTAAAGCATTGCACTATTTTGTAGAACAAATAGCCTTTTGTACTTGAAGTTGATTTGATCTGTGAAAGGCAACACCTGAATATCATGCAAGACTAAGTAATTATGCCTGATTGTAAGGGGTTTTTTTTCAGGTATAGGTCACAGGATATTCAGTTAGGGTAGAGTATGTACAAAGCTAAGAAATATGCAGATTTTCTGTTGTAAGATTGTGTAAAAATTATTTACAGTTAATACTTGCATAAAGGTTAGAAAGGTTGATGAAGTGATATTTAGTTTTGCTTTACTATTCGCTGCGTGTCAGAATGTAATTATGACTGATTCATGAAACTGTCTTAGCAATGAACCATCTTTATTAAAATGCTGATCAAGACAAGAGCTGACAGTAATAAAGAATAGAACATTTTAGTCTTGTTGCTTTTGAATGATTGCTAATTACCCCAGAGGTCATGTATACTGCTTATGAGGATTCATTGACATTTTCTTTAAAGTCTACTGTTTCAACAACATCTGAACAGGGAGACAAAAACTGTATGCACACCCAACAACGCTTGGACCGAGTTTTTATGCACCACAAAATACCTGATGATTCCCTTTCTCCTTCCCCCTCTCCCTGAGTACATCTCGTTCCCATGGATCTGTGTTGCAGAAAGTTAGGAGTCTTGCAAACTTGATTTACTCTTTTTTTTTTTCTCTTTTTTTAAACAAGACCTATTTTAAGCATGTATAAATGGAGCAGCCCTTTGAAGGTCCTGCACCTGTACCATGCTTAATGGTCTGATTGATCTCATTTTAGAGCTGCAACAGAGAGGAAACATGGCATTTAACTTTGTACTCGTCTCTCAGCAGGCTGTGGTGTGGACAGACCTGCCCAGCTTGAGTCCCAGGGGGACCAGTTTCCCGTTCTGAAAGGTGCTGGTGATTGTCACTTGCTGATGACTTTGAGAGTATGCAAAGTTAAAACCTGTGCGTCTGCTTTGTAGGTCAGAAATAATTTTTTCATGACACACTGTGTTTTTGCTTGAGAGAGTTCTTGTTCTACTGCATTTATGAATCATTTGGGAAAATGCCGATTGTAATGGTATCCTTTGGATGAAGAAATCTTTTTTTGAAATAGCTTAAGAAAGAATTTCAAGAAAGAAGAAATAATATTCTGATTGATAATCTAACACTACATGGAGTCAAGTAATGAAAAATAAAAATGGTTGTCTAAT
The DNA here is from genome assembly GCA_017639485.1 of Pluvialis apricaria. Classification (NCBI taxonomy): domain Eukaryota; kingdom Metazoa; phylum Chordata; class Aves; order Charadriiformes; family Charadriidae; genus Pluvialis; species Pluvialis apricaria. The sequence continues at coordinate 78,765,729 of CM030009.1, read as the reverse complement.
GCTGAGGCACTCTTCCTTGGTTGCTGGCTGAGGGTTCTCATTCAGTGTCTACGTGTTGTGGGATGTGAGAAAATTTTTCTCTCTTAGGCTGGATGTAAATGTACGAGAAGAATGATTGCCAATGAACAATCTAATTACTTTCTGGTTTGCTGGAGGAAAGGAGTACTACTGATCCTGTGTATTGTTAATGGAGACCAAAGCAGCAGGACAGGTGTGAGGTGTTTTTTGGATATAAGCTAATACAGAGTTAGATGCTGAGGATGCATTTGAAAAGGGAAGATGATACCTATGTGGAAATTATGATTCCTTTTGCTGAGAAAGAGCAGTTAGAAGTTGCACTTCTCGGTTAGGCATGGCTTGGTTATTAATAGCAGGAGTTCTAATGTGCTTGTTAAGAAATACACCAGAGACCAAGAGTATTAATTGTCATTAATAGGACTATACTCCTCTTTGCTCATATGGAAAAGTGTATTTGATACTGCAGATACAGTGCTGCCGCTGCATTTGCAGGTGTCTGGTTTGACCCGAGTGTGAGAGGCTGAGGAAACTCAGCAGCTGTGGAAATTAAGGTAATGATCATCCCAAGGTGAAGCACTCTCCCATCTCTGTTCCCCTACACTTTCTCTGCAGGTCCTCAAACAGGGTTTGTCTGATCCTGTGGGCTGACAGGATGATTTGTATGATTTTGTTTGTAGGCTTTTGGTGTTTTTTTTAAAATAACATTAAAATTCGGGACAGAAAATGACAATTGGGTTGACTTATGGTGGTCCTCAATAACAATGAGAGGTATCTACTCACCTGCATTATCAAGGGTCATGAGCTGATCACAGTATTTGAGCTCACAGGGACAGATTGTATTCAGTGCAGTGGGCCACAAGGCCATTTAGTAGCATTTCAGGATTTCTTGTGACACATGGGAACTACATGTCTTGAGAACTTAGCCAGTTAACTTTGAATGCCTTTTAAATTTTCTAAAACCTTTATTCCTCTACTGAACATTCTATCATGTCATATACTTTAATTTCTTGAGCATTTAAACATTTTACTATCTACCATTCTTGATTGCAGAAACAAAGGAATATTAGAGGTGCTTACAGGAAGAAAAATGTATTTATATTACTCTATATTTGATAACTTTCTACAGTAGGTATACTGAAAGTCTAATTTTATCTATTTTGTCTGAAGATTGTCATTTTAGGTGTTCTGTCTTGAGTTGAGCCTTGAGGCTTTGTCTTTTTTCCTTCTGGAATAAAAAGTTTTCTGTCACTTCAGTGGAAATGAGTGCATGATCATGCTGTATTTTTAACTTACTAATTGCGTTTTCAATTCTGTAATTGTATTTGTTCTTTGTATACATAAATACATAAATGACTTCAAAATAAATTGTATGACTAATTAATTTTATGCATTTGAATTGAATAGTGTAAGTCAGACTTGAAATATCTCAATAGAATAGAAAATCTGTTGGAAACTGTAGATGGTTCCACAAGAATAGACTAGACTAACTGTAGCTTCAATTTTACGTATTTATTTCAAAAGAAAAGTAGAAGTTTAGCCCAAGTAAATGAAATTTGAAAGTTTAAATCTCCATCTTAAAAAAAAGGAAACCAATAGTTACAGTTGCGGCTTTGACAATTAAGTACTAACAATCTGAGCACTCCGGTTAGTTCTTTGGCTGTTGATTAGGATTCCGTGGTGGTGATTAGTGAGTGTAAGGATGCAATCACATCTGTAGGATTTAATCAGTCCAGTGCTGGAGAAGTTAGTCCAAAGATGGAGGGAGAAACTAGAACTTCTGTATGTAATCCTAGTAGGGCTTTTTCCCCGCTGCAAAAAGATGAAGGGTGAAAAGTAGAGAAGCCTGCCTACACCCATTCCCTCATCCCCGGATTTGCAGGGTTTCTATATGGTAGTGTTGATTTTTCTGGTCCTATGATGCAGGAGTATAATGTCATTGACACCTATGAAGGGGACAGAAGATGCATGGTACCCCCTCTCTGAGGTTCAGTATTTAATTCTTAGAGTTGGGAGCAGTATTTGTTTTTTCCCTACTGTACAACCATGTATCTTTTTTTTTTTTTTTGTAACTCTAGTGTTTTAAATATTTAGCTTGAAATTATGCAATATTTTGGTGTGGTTTATTTTCTTCTATTATACATTCTGATTGTATACTGTCTTTTTAACATTTAAAGCATTTCTCTTGAAAAAAAATATTCACAAATACGAACATTTTGCCCTCTACACTCCTGTGAAGAAGATAAGTGAATGCTTATGTGTGTAGAAACAAAAAACTGTGGTGAGTACTCACATCTACAAAGGAAACCCCAAAAGGAAAACTTTGGATCCCTGCTCAGTACGTAGCTTCTTTGTGACCTTTCTGACTCTGGCTTTGAGTAAAGGTGACGATGTACTGAATCCTGCTTTAGAACCATCTCCGCCGGTACGTTCTTAACTTGGAGGAGAAGTGCTGTTGTTGCTGCCTGGCGGTGCAAGCAATCCTCACTCTACCGTCCTTCAGTTCCCTGGGACTGCTGTCACACCCTTTCTCTTCTCCACTGCATTGAGCTCAGTTTGTGTAAATAGCGTTCCCGTACCATGCTGCTTTGTTGGCATTAATTTCTTCCACATTGTCATTTAATTATAGGTTTCTTTATTCACACTTTCGTTTGATTTTTTTTTTTTTGTTGTTACATTATTTTCCGGTAGCACCTATAGATCTGTACTCTACTGTCGGAAATTCATGTAAGGAGAAGGTTGTTCCTGCCCTGCAAAGCTTATAGTCTTAACAACAGCTATCATGTTTTAAAGGAATGTTTTCTGGGAGCATGTTGCTATGCAGATTATAATGTTTTGTTTTAATGGCAGGGTATATTTTATATAGTGCCTAACAGAATAGGTGTGAGTGAGCTTTGAAGTGTCTCAGTAAAAATAATTAATGACGGACAGTGGTGGATACTTACTCACAGGAGCCTGTAGAGGGGTTAGGAAATTCTTGTGGCTGTTTTAATTTTGTTTAGAACATGGGCTTTAAATGGCTTGAGTACCTTCCTGAACAGAGCATCAGTCTGGAGAGAACAAAAAAAAAAAAAAGGGGAGGGGGGCGGGGGGACTGTCCTTGAGGTCCAGGTCAGTGGTTCTTGAGACAGTAATGGATGAAAAATATGCTAGAGATTTGAAGTAAAATATAAACCAGAATTTGACTGAGAATGCTGGTTTGAAAAATAGGAGACAGAACTTTATTTGAAAGACAGGACAGAATTAAGCCCAAAAAACCTTCGAACCAAAACCTGAAATTAATTAGGAACGTTCAAGGAGTAGGATAGTAAAATGCCAAATGTTTTCCAAAGGACTAGCTATCTCTCTGTTCCTGTTAACTTGTCCCTACTTCTGTGCTTGTATCGTGTGTTACAGAAAACTGTTGTATATCAATTCTGTTTTTCCATTTTGTTGATGTTTGGTTCAGTTGAGTTTTGCCTCCTAAGGAAGCAAAAATTCAGTCTACTATTTTCTATATCTCTGAACAGGATGCTTCTATTGCCTTTCTGGTTGAAAGGTCCTGTAGCCCAGAATACCTAACAGGTATTTTTTTAAATAAACTACGTTATATTATATCATATTAGAATCAATAGTAGTACATACATTGTAGACATACAAGACAAGGTTCATAAGGAAAAGAAATCATCTTTTGTTTAGGCAACTGTTTGTAGCTTAAAAAGCTTATCTAAATAACCTTTTGTGCACACAAGTTCTTCTTAACTAGTGTCCCTAATGATAGTGATTTTTCCTGAATAGCGATAGTACTAATTATTTGAAGAAAGAGAAAAGGGAAGACAGAAGAAATGCATCTACTTCATAGCTCTATTGGTAGTATTTACATGTACAGTTCTTACCTCCAGAGTTCATTCACTGTGATGTTAAATCATGAAGTCATAAGAGACTGTCAGTGCATTTAAGGAGTGATAAGTTCAAAAGCAGAACACAAGTGGACTAAAATACTGTAGCACCAACTGCTGATACACATATTTCATCAAGCCGCAGTGACCTGCGTAATGTTGCCCAGTATCAGTCTGTATTTGAGTGCACAGAATGTCTGCCCTACTCAGCAGTCGTTAGCAGCTGAGCCACAAGCACCACTGTAAATATCAGCACAACAAATGTACACCAGCTATAGTGTTCAGGTGCACTTTTTCTTTTTTTCAGCCATACCATAACCATGCCACACTCTTAAGTATATGTAGTTCTGTATTCACTCTTACTCTATATGCAACACAACACCCTGAGGGAGCGGTAGAGTTTGTAAACCCATCTTGAAGGCCAAAGAGATGAGGCTGAATTAAGGCAAAATTTCCTATCTGTTGTTTCCAGGAAAAAAACAAAATGATAAACAGCATTATCCGAGTACCTAAATAATTTCCTAGTCAGCATAGCTGTAGTAACGTGTTTGGGGTTTTTTTGCTACTAACATGAAGAAAATAATACTTGAGCTAATCTACTACTTTGGAAAAATAAAACATTAGGTGGAAAGATGCTAAGCATCAGTGCCTGGCAGAGAAAAGCTAAGCACACCGGCTTTACTGTGAAATTTCAGGAATCTTCCTTCTAGCCTTGACTGCCAGACTGATGCTGAAGAAAAGCTTAAACATCCTCCCTCCCTTGTGCATATTATTACATGCCTCTGGAACTTTTTTCTTCTGCTCTGTTATTCTCTTTCTTTGTAAGCTTTCATGAAAAGAAAGGGAACAGATTATAATAATATTGTAGCACCAATGCTATTGTGTTTGCAGTAGCCTTAGCCCAAGATAATGATTTGATTAGCATGGCTTCTTCACTTACCGGAATTAGAGATACATGGATTTTCCTGGGATTCTGTGCTTTCAGGATGATTTTTTTTTCACCTTCTTTCTTCAGTTGTGTATCTTTGCAGAGAAGTTGGAGGTTTGAAATAGGTATAGAGCCTTCAGTGATAGCCAAGGGAAAAAAATCAGTGCAATGAGTCATCACAGTCACTCCTGCAGATATTTGTAATCTATAAGTCCTATGCAATGCATTTGTTCAAAAGGGCCATTGTTCCTTAAATCACTGATGATAGTTCTTCTAAAATTGAAGGGGATTTTTTTTCTCCTGTAATGTAGTTGCTAAAAATGAGATTTGACATTTCCAATTTTGATATTTGAATGGCCTCAAGGAGGCTTTGAAAAATTTGACACACAGAATATGAAATGCTTAACAAGAGTATTAAAGATAAACTAATAGTTCATAGTGCAGTGAAGAAGCAGAGTAATTTAGTGGATTCTAGCAATCTAAAGAATTTTAATAGCATTGAATTACCTACCAGAAAAAGTTTTATTGCTTTAATTAAATTGATAGAGGTATATTTTCTAAAATATTAGAACTTTCCCTCCCTTTCTTTTATAGCTTCTTTTGCTTCTAGCTATGTAACACCCAGAAGTTGTGTATGTTGGCAGTAGTAATAACAGATAAGCAAAGCTATTCCCTTTGCCAGAGGGTGTAAAATCTTGATCCCACTGAGGTTAGTGAGAATTCTGCTCTCAGCCTCAGGCCTTGAATCAAAAAATGCACCTTTTAGTGCAGCTGGTTTTGAGGTTTCTAACAGAAGCAATTATTGTGACTACTCGCGGACATCTGTATCACACTTGGAATTTTACAGGTTGTTTAAAGGGGAAATAAAAAGGATCCTTTTCTGAGTCAATTCAACATTACAAAAATGAAACAAGATCTTTTTGATATAGAGCTTTGTTTATTCCCCTTTATGCTTCAGTCCATTTTGCAAAAAGACTTGGCATGGTTCATATATTTGATGTTTGACTCAAAATTTTTAATCTTCGCAAAAGAAGGAAAAGAAAATATTTTTTTGACTTGTAACGTAGAAGTAGTTTCAGTTGTCGCTGTTGCTAGAATTTGACTGTGGTCTGTTACATTTTTATTGCTCCCAATTTTCTATTTCTAAATATATATCCTTTAATGTGAAAATAATTATTTTTTCACGCACACCCACAACAAAGCTCTAGTCAGAGAGAATGAGTAATATCCACCCTCATTTCATTCCCTGTGCTTCCAATCTATATTAATTTTCTAGTTGATGGACTTTTGAAAATGGTTACTTTTTTGTTTTGACTATGAATGATTTCCAGCTTATTTCTTTGCTTCGATAATTGTAAAGGAGACTTCAGTTTTGTGATCTTGATTTCAGTTTTGTGGATGATATTCATGCCGATGGTTTATCACAGCAGTGTGTCTTCTCTCTAACGCAGACAATAATAAATATAGCTTTGGCTTGAGGAAAGCTATTCTTTTTTTTTTTTTTTGTCTCTCTAGAAATACTGCAGCACAGTCCAGCTTGATTCTGGAATAGACTACAGGAAACGAGTGCTTCCTGCTGCTGGGAAACTCTATTACCTGTAAGTTTATCTATGAGACGGTGTTTGCCCTCTTTTCCCTTCTTATTAGCCAATAATTCCCTAGTCAATGTGAAATAAAAAATGTATAGTAGAATTAGCAGAGTGTGACTTTTCCTTTCTTTGCCTTCTGGTCCATTTTGTTCAGCAAACCGCCTTCCATTATGCCTTGATATTAACTTCATTAAACTACATTTTCAGTATCCACACTAGCATCATTTATAATGTTTGACTGAATAAAAACTAATTAGATTTTTTGGGGAGGTGTGGTGTTTGGAGAACTGAAGTGACAGATGGTTAGAAAGTAATGAATATCCTCTTGTAAGAGATTGCACAATTCTCCTATAATAGAAGAACATCCTTATTGTATTTAAGTAATTAAGTATTTATAGAAATCCAATGACAAGGATTCATTTAATGTTGGGTGTTTCCAGTGCTGTGGATTAAAAAAAAATCAGCACCCTCCTATTTTGACAGATTGTTTCTGTTTATCATGATAAAATTTCTTTAGCCTTTTATTCTATATTTGCAAATAAATATATTTAAAAATACTTTCACAGTTTTGCTTATGGTTGCAGCGTATATCTGCCTAATAGAAACATCCTCTTTTTTTTAAATACTTTGAAACCTTGCATTGCAGACATTTCTGTCTCATATTTGCTCTTATGATTTAATCAATGACAACCTGAGCAAGGCAGACAACAATAACTTAAAATGAGATTTATAACCATTGTATCTTTCAACCCAACATACAATATTGATTTAAATATCATGTTTGCATTAAGAAAGGTACAGTATTTTCATCGATGTGACAGATATTTGAAACAAAGTATGTCCGTATCACTTTATAAAGTTAAAAATTGTAGTTGTTTGTCTGGAATGAGGAGTACTGCTTTGTAGAATTACAACAGGTAACTCTTCCTGCTTTGGGAAGGAAATGACAGAATTTTATATATGGAAAACGAGCCAAATGCAGGTTCACTATCTGTACTCAAGAAAAGTAACTCTTGTTCTGTATTCTTGCCTGGCTCTACTTTCTTTTATTGTTTTGTGGCGTCTGCTTGGAAGCACTGTTTGAAGCCACCACTGTTATCTGGAACTGTTCATTGTGGCTCTTGTTCCAGTGCCTATGTAGCTCTCCCTGCTTATGGCTCTGCTTACTGTGCCCCTTGCACCCTTTGACTTTCTGCTTGATAATTGTGGAGAGAGCACCTACCATATTCTTTTCTCACTGTCCATACTCTGAAGAAAGGAAGAGCACGTGTGTGGTTTCTAGCAGGTAGTAGGCTAAACATGGCGCCTATGACATCGGCTCTCAGAGGCGAAGAAATACAAACAAGCCCCAGAGGTAGTACCCAGACGATGTATTTCGTGGTGTTCTGCTGTAAAACTTGCTATCAACTTGTTGTGTAAATCATTAGAAAGCAGTGTGGGGGTCAGGGGGAAGGAAAATAAATCCAGTAGCTGTCATTGGAAAGAAGATATTTATTTCTTCACCCTTTCTTTTTCTGAGGGAACCTCATTCATTCTTCTGTTCAAACTTGTTCGTTGGGGCTTTCAACCCTGCAGAACTAGCATAGTATGTGGGGATCAGGTAAAAAAATTTTGCTACAGATTTTTGAAATTTATTTAGCAGTCTTGCCCCCAAAAGAAAATATTCTTGTCCAACACGTTTACATTCCCCTATTAATGGTTATAGTATCATCATCACATTTTTTTTTAAAATGCTCTTGATGCTTCATAATTTGTGTAGCCTTTTCTTCATTTAAAGTATGCAGTAAAGGTTGCTTAAAGTGTTTCATACTCATCTGAAAGCAATCAGTATAACACAATTACAGGATTCCTGATCAAAGCAACTTCCTTGATCTCAGTCTCAGGTGTCTATTTTCAAAACAAACTTTCTTGGCAATTAGGTGCAAATATCTACTTAGGCATCATATTTGGCTGTTTCTTCTTGTAGCCTTTACATCAAACTTTTTGATAGTTATATGCATACACGTGTGCATACTCTTCAATATATATGTACTCTTTCCCCCTTTCTGTGGCTTTTTTTCTGGTTTTGTCTGTTCCTTTTCATTTGTCATTTTGTCACAGGAAAGCAGCACACAAACATCGATGTTGAGAGGAACTTCTTTTTTGTAATCTCCTATTCAGAAAAGGTTTTTTTAAAGTGTTTGAAATGGCACTTGAAGAAGTTTGGGGTTTTTCCCCAAATTCTTTGTATCTACAACATTTGCTATTGTTAAGATTGAGCTAAAAAGTAGTTGTTTCAGTTCTACTGTTAACATTTTTAAGGTGCATAAGGCCTAATGAACAGGAAAGTAATTGTGTAACATGCTGATCATCACTTGTCATTTAGAGGAGGTCTAGAACTGTGTGAAGCAATGCAACTAGAGTGTATCCATGATCTATAAAAGTAGACTTTTCACACAAAATGAAATCATACAAACTTCAGTGAAGCATTCCATATCCTAGTTTGAGTTTGTCTACTATAGCATTAATTTACTATTCTCAGCTTTCAAACTCAGCTAGAAGTATTATCTGTCTTCTTTAAGAATGAAACATGGAAACGTTGGCCCTCTAATCCATTCAGTGACAATAAATCAGTCTGATTAGAGACTATTTTTAGTTCTTATGGCAACCAGAAGATGAATATAAACTTTACTTCAGCTCCCAGTACAGATATTTTGCATTTTCACTGTCTGTGGTTGATCTTTTCCCAAATGGTATTGGGGACAGAGGGGGTGAAACTGATAAAGTTACTAATGCGGAGATCGTACTAGTAGTTTGAATTTCATAGTTTAATTTTGCAAATTGTTTCATCAATACGATCAGTTGACTTGATTTCTCCCCCCTCCCCTCCCTGAGAAAGCTGCTCCGTATTTAATTCACAAAGTCCCCTCTCAGAAATTTCAAAGGATACTTCTTTAGGTGCTTGACTGCCTTGCCTTGTCTATTTGCTCTTATTTTGCATGCAAGATAGAGCCAGAAGCCTTTTTTCTCATTGTGTACACATAGTGTTAATGGATCTGCTCTGCCTGTATTGCCTCATTACTGGAAACAGCTCAAAACACAGAAGTCTTTCAGTGTATGCAAATAAGGCAGAATCATCTACCTGAGAGTTAATATTCTCTACTTTTAAGTGTATTCTAAATCTAATGTTTGTATTTAGAGCATAACATCCTGTTCTCTTTTTTATGGGCAAAAAGCTAAGCAGGCTCAGGCAGCTGTTTGATGTTGGCTTCAAGTGTTATTAATTTCATATTCTATTATTCTTTTCACTGTAGCACAAGTGAAGCTGATGTGGAGGCTGTCATGGATAAGTTGTTTGATGAGCTGGCTCAGAAACAAAATGATTGTACGTAAGTTAATTTCTCTTGAAAGAGAATACATTTAGAACACAATGCCCAATCTCCACTGACCAATTAATAAGTTCCATTGCTGTATATGGGTTGATGCCACACTCAAGTGGCAGTCATTGTATCAGCATTTTGTCTAATTTATGTGTTGAATCATGTGCTATTATTCATCAAGCTATGCATTTCCTATCTGTAAGAGATGAATTTTATAGTAATTATCCAGAGAAGATTGAGTCTTTGTTCATGTTCCCATAGTAACTAGACCAAGGATTCTAAAAGTGCAAGGCAGAGAGCTGAGGCTGAATAAAGCGTGTGGAACCATTGCAGACTTCACGTTTGAAGAGCTGTGCGACAGAGTGAGTACCCAGTCAAATCTGGATCAGTTAACGCTCAGACTTTTCACAGTTTAAAAAAAAAAACCCCAACCTCAAACACAAAAACTCACTATTTTCCCAAGTCATACTAAATTAAAAGGCATTTCTTTAACTTGGCAAAAAGATTTTGAATTTAACAGAAAAAAACCCCAAAACATCCCCAGAAGAACAATAATAATTTTATTTTTAGTGATACAATAATTTCCCTCCAGCATATCACAGATTGTTTTCAAAAATTCTAATATAGTATGTGCCTAACATCATTGCTGGAATATTGGTTGTCACAACATATCAATAGGTAAATAGTATTCAAATACTGTTTTTAAAATACGGGGTTTAAGTTGGTACTCAAGCAAAGGAGTAGTGATCTTGGCACCACTAGGGTAAAGCTGTTGTTGCATGCCTTAGTTGTGACTAGCTGTACAAGGGCTGTTTAGTCCTAAGTCTTCTCAAAATTTGCTAAATACTGCCAAATTCTCTGCTAAACATGTGGGGTGTGATTCCTGAAAAGCTTTCTTTGTATATGACCGCCAGTGGGTTTGAAGCCAGTCCCCTGGAAGTTGCATTGTACTTCAGTGACTTGTCTGCCGGCACCTGTAATTATTGTTAAATGATCACAACTCTAAACAGGCCCAATGGCACCTTTGATTCAGGATGCTGACCAGTCCTTTGGTTATAACATTATGTTTTCACTTCCTTGTAGCTACCAAGCTAGTAACTATTTGGGCAGAAATTTCACTGGTTATGTTACAGACGTGTTTTAGGCTTTGTTGATTTTTAGTTTTACAAAACCAGTTAGCCATTTGTGAGGATGGAGGTGTGTCATGGGTAGAACTACTTGCTTTTCACTAAAAGTTTTGAGACTTAGTCTTTGTGCCTCTCAATGTATCAGGAAACTATGCTGACAGCAGACGCTTGTGAAATTCTATAGACCAGTAAATGCCTTATGTACTTAAATAGCTCTGGTAGGTCATGTGGCAGCAGCCACTACCTTGGGTCTGGAGGTTCTGATCCTGTTGAAGAATTATGTGGGGTTCAGACCATCTTGGTGTAACGTAGCTGAGGTGCTTGGTTTTTGCTCAGAACAAGTAAAGAGAATACTTATGAAATGCTAAACATCATTTGACAGTATTTCTCTTACGTTGATCACCCAGGACTTGAAGTCATGCTGTCTCAATTCAGATACCTTTTGAAGATGTGTTATGATAGTCTCTAATGGAATAATCACATGCTTAAAACTAAAACAACACAGCAGACAATAAATGTTTTCTTTAACAGCTTCCTCAGTCATCGCTTATTTTCTTTGCATATGCCTCCATTTGTTTCTACCTTCAATTGTTATATACAATTAATTATTTTGCCATGATTTTTCTTTTCAGATCACATTCCTAAACATTACATTAGTGTATTGGGAAGGTAGTATCACTGTGCTCCCTTCCGATGTAGAGAATTATAGTCATGAAGTTCAGAATTGTCTGTTAAATTTGGATAAATGGCTTGAGTTCTCTCTAATATGATTTTTTTTTCATTAACGTAAACTTTTATAGGGCTTCATAGCAATAGTAAAAAATCCTCATTGGTATAAGCTGCGTTTCAAACTTTGCCTGCCCTGTGTCTCAGTTTGCCTGCCATGTTGCCTTTAAAATCTTCTAAAAGGCAAAAGAAAAATTCAGTTGTCAAACCATGAAACCATGTTCCTTTTTTTTTCATGGAATCTTCTAACTCTTTGATGGAAAAAATTTATACACGCAGCATCTTTTTTAACAGTCGGAATGAGAAGTCATTCCCACTGATGAAGAAAAGGAAAAATAGGTACGATCCAGAAGAGTGCACTGGTGGTTTGTAGCCAAAAAAAACACCCCAAAGTCTGGAGACATTCAACATGACAGGAAGTATAAAGTTATTAATATACTTTCAAGTATGCTGTCTAATAGTTGGAACTATTTGTGGAGGGATAAAGCAGAAAGCTGTCAGAGACATAGCTACGAGGTGTTTGGTACTGCTTGTGGTACCAAATGGTGGCTAAGTTGACAGCATCGTGAGTGCAACTATTACGAACAAGGAAACCTAGGAGGCCGAGAAAGATGTAATGAAAAGGAAGATCCACAAAAGAAAATACTGGAGGCAATTTTGTTGGATTTGGCTAGAGTGAATCTGCAGGTTTCTTAGTGCAGAACGTGAGGACTAAGTCCCGTGGGAAGGCAGATTGTGTGAAGGGACATGGGGTGGGGAATCTTGCTGGCTGGAACCTGTAGCAACCGGGAAGGGCCTTAACTGACAGCCCAAGCAAAGTGTCCTAGGTAGATAAACACAATTTATGTAGGAGCCAATTAAACTTATAACAGAATTGAAAACAAGATTAGCAGTTGGGTTTATACCAGTGATAAGCATGATAAATGGGAAATTCTCAGTAATGGGGAAAAATGAGATGTAATTGATATTATTGAAACCTCTTGGGAAAAGCCATAAAATAAGAACGTGAAATCATTGCTTACAGTCTACCTAAGGACAGTGGCTAAAAGGAGTGGAGGACAGTATGCAACACTAAAGACACCGATACCTGCCTTAAAGTTAATTAGTACAAGGATCTTGAATACATATCAATCAGTCTACTAATTAACAAACCCAAGAGGGTAGTACTCATAGGGGTCTGTTGCAGACAGAGAATGAGGTGCATTGCTTCTTGAGCACCTGGCTATAAAAAGCACATAAAGAAAAAATACCGTTGTATGAGAAGCTTATGCTGTAGATTAAATGCAGAAAATGGTGAAATGTAATTAGCCTGAAAATTGTAAATGATAATTTTCTAGCATAAAATGTACTGCATCCAGTACAAGGTCATTTGGTTTAGGCAGCTTTATGGAAGCTTATAGTGAGGAATTCATCTAGAAATTTGTGTTGCGTAGGGACAATCTTCTCCATAATTTTCTAACATTCAGTTCAACCAAAAGATACTTCAAACAGTGAAATTACATATTAGAGTGTTCAGGAAGAGTGCTTTTCAAAAGCAAAAGGGAAATATGACCAAAACTAACTGGAAAGGGAAGTGTAAACAACAAAAATGAACAAGAAGGACTTTTTGAGGAAGAAGATAGTAAAAGTACGTCCTGCGTCACTGTTGAGATGGAACCAAATAGTATCGAATGAGTGGCAGCTAGTTATGAAGTGTGGGAAAATTAAAGAGAAACTAAAGGGTATGGGCAATTATCACGTTTGCTCAGCTGTAAGACATTTTGTTGTTGTGAAGTAAAATGGGAGTTTTGATATGGTTTTTATTACCTGAACGTTATTGGCTTATTCTTAGTTGGAGATGGATGAGCTTTTAATAACAATGTGGAAAAAGGAAAGGGTTTTGCAAAAAAATATTTGTTCTAGGTGAAGCAGAGTGAAATATTTGTTTCACTAAAGGATAATAAAATAACTTTTCAGTCTGTTAATCGTTAGCATATATTAAAATAGCCTGCAAATACATTTTGAATCATTGGAGTCCTGGAAAACTAGGCTGAGGCCTTTGACTAGCTTCTTATTTTTGATAAATGTTGATGTGCAATAGAAATTCCATGGCACTAGAAGAATGCTACTGTGTGCCAATCTTAAAAAATAAATAAGCAAAATCTACACAAGCCTGATGACCAGCAGGCTGTCAGTCAGATTTTAGTCCAGAAAGGGTGATGGAGAAGCTGGTTCTGGATTCACACAGTGGATACCTGAAGAATGGAAATGAAATGAATTCCAACCTCCCTGAATGTTTGGAAGAGGTTGAGTTTTGTAGATGCTGTTCTTACTAAGAAATTGGCTTTATGCAGCGTCAAGAAAGTATTTGTTAAATGGATTGATAAGTTAGTTAACTAACATACAGAAAGAATTATTACTGAAGGATTGTTGAGTGTAGCATTTCTAATGAGCACATTTTTATACGAAGTCCATTACAATAGTTTTTTTTCCCCAGCAGTTTTGAATATAACATAAAAGCTAATACAGGTTTGCTCTAAATACAAAGAGCGGTGTGTGGAGAGGAGCAATGAAAACGAGGATGCTATGTGCAATTTATTTCTCAGCAGAATTAAGATTTTAGGGAGGAGGGAGAGAGTTTGTTTTGGGTTTTTTTAAATCTAAGCAAACACAAAATTTTACATCTAGAAATTTGGAACACAAGTCATAGCAATAGGAGGAGACTGTGTCCTAGGCGTAGTGACTTGAAAATAGATGAAAATGTTGTAATGGACAGGCAGCTCAAAAGGAGCTTGTGGTCCAGTGTTAGAGCATTTAGACCTAATTTCATCTGGGACGGGTAGAGTGGAAATAAAGGGTAGAAAGATTATTTGAATTTTGAAAACATCTCAGATTGATGGCAGGATGTTAGGTGTGGTTTTGACATGAGAATTTTAGACAAGACATTGAAAAACCTGAAGAGGCTGTTGAAAAAGCCACAAATCATTTGAGCTGGAGGATTTGTGCCTTCAGATGTCAGACTTACAGTTCAACTTGTTCAGTTTATCAAAAAGAGGACTGGTAGATGATTTTATAATGTACAGCTGTTTTCACAGGAAAAAAATACAGGTATTAATGGGCTCCTAAATCTAGCAGAAGAAGGCATAATGAAAACCAGACACTACAGAGAGATTTAGATTAACAACAACAAAAAAAAAAAAAAAGAAAAAGCACCCATTCACACATTTGAAACAGTGAAGCAAGCGGCAGAGCCTCTTTGTGCTGTGTTTCAGGTCAAAACGGGATGTCGTTTTAGGAAGAAGCATTTGAGCTAAGTACTAGTTCTTAGGCTTACCTGTCTCTAAAATTCAGGAAATTGGAGGATCTTGTGATCTGTTCTGTTCTTAAACCGTCCGAAACTAGAGACGTGAGAGTCAGGGTCGCCACTGCCAGTTGGCGACTCTCTTGCTGCACGTCCACATGCAGTAAGAGTTCAGCAGCCGGCAGGGGAACGTGCCCAGTCTGTCTCGAGGGGATAACCTGCACTCAGCACCCTCCCACTTTTGGGAGCAGACAATACTTAGTCCACCAACTTGTGCAGTGAGTTCAGACTGCTTTTTTCCAAGTCTTGTAACTTCCTTGGATTTTAGTGGGGTTTCACAGGACATATATAAGACACTTCCCTGATAGCAAGCAACCTTTCTTCCAAATTTGACATTCCTGGTCCACAGTGTGGAAGCACTGCAACTTCTCACTGAGCTGCTGGTAAAGGAAAGTCTAGCTTGAGGAGCAAGGTCTGTAATAGCCTTACTGTCAAATACAGTAATTGACCGAAACTTTTACAAATAAATATTCATTCACACACAGACATGCATGTCCATGTGAAGTCAGTTTGAGGCATCCATTCAGAATGGGAAGGTTTTAAGATGAAAATTAGTTTCATAATGGAGGCTGGATATCAACTCTGGTTAGGCTTTTGTTTACATGTTTCCCATCTATTAAATACAACATAGCAAGATTTTTTTGTGTGTGTGAAAAAGTTTACATTGTCAACATCCTCTGGCGGAACAACTCAAAATATCATACAATTTGATTTAGTTAATTATTTCCTCTGTTATATTGCATTCGTAATTCCAAAACCAGTATATAATTTAAGGTAGAGGGACCAGTGAATGTAATGAAGGGAATCAGTTGTTTTAGGAAGTTATTTTTTATTGCACTGAATTGTTGCAACAGTATCTTGGAAGATATTTTTTTGAGTTTTCTGAAACTGGCATATACCAGTGCTCATGCGGTTCCCAATAGTCATTGCAGCATGAACAAACAACATTGTAGTCAAAACCTAGTGAATTGATTCCTTTGGCCATCCATAACCTTTAATGGTTCCAGAAAGAAGAATTTCAGTCTTGCAACAGTCAGTGTGTGAAAAGATGAATGCTTCTGTTATGTTTGAGAAATAGCTTATCACCCAAATGACTCTGCTCTCACATCGTTGCGACAACATGTCCTATGGTCTGGTCTTGGGTAACTGTTACTGCGCGGTCCAGAGGGGTAAACATCCACACCTGAAAACTCTACTTACATTTGTTGGTATAGGATTAAAGGAGATGCGTTTGAAATTGGTCAAATGTTTACTTATTTAGACAGTAACTTTTGTAATGTGATGTTTTATCTGAACAGTTTGTAAAACCTTTTTCAAATTCAGTGATGTTTCCTTTGAAATAAAATCAAAATTTGTTCTAAAGGGGAATATTAAAACATTTTCCACTTTGGTATCGCATGATTTCATGAAATGTCAGCCAATAAATAATAGATGAAAACAGCAAATCAGCAATTTGTAACTTCATACTATTTGAAACATCTCCTGGTTTTAAGTGGAATTTTCTAAATAGCAGCTTTTGTAATTAATAACTGACAACCTTGGGAGATAGAGTTGGTGCCCTTCTAGTATTATAGCCCATCTTTTCTTGTTTCATGGGTTACCATCAATTTTTTTCATGTCAAGACAGTAACAAGGTATTTCTGCATAAAAAAATGCATCAGAGATTGGTAATTACCAGTTCTCCATTAATACTTCTCAACATAAAATATAGAGAAGATACTGTACGCAATGCTTATGCAATATGCAGTTGTCTTTGGTAGGAAGCATCTTGTTACATTATTGTTTACAGCAATTTTTAAATCACAGTTTCCTGGTTGAGGAAAATTCCAAGTTTTAGCTGATTTAGTTAAGATCAAATCCATACATCTAGCTTTTTTTGTGATTACTGGCTTACGTGAACACATGGAAAACTAAAAAATGCTGGATGAGTGGATACTGATCTATTTTAGTTGCTTTAGAGCAAAATTAGAAGTAGGTTTTCAGAACTGACACACCAGGGTTTATGTGGCAGTATGGCACATGGTAGCATTTGTCGTGGCTTGAAAGTAGTTACCTACTCGCTAGAATAGAGCCCTGTAAATGGGCTTCTCCAGTGTAATCATCTGGGAGAACTATGCTTGGTTTTATCAAAAAGTTTGTTACCTTACCAACTTTTCTAAGGCCCCATAAAATGAACAAAGGTAGCCAGAGAAGGCTGGGAGTGGCATCAAGCAGAATACCAACATATAGTTCCTGAATTTTAATGCTAATGTTAACTTCCCCCATACTTTGTGGCCTTTAATTAATTTCTTCCTGTCAGTTCCTCCATCTGTATAGTGAGGGATATGTTTACCAATGGAGTTAGATTGTTACAAAACATATTTAGTTAATTTTTCATTGAGTTAATGTGTGAATAATAGATTGCCACGATAGTGGATTCGAAGGAGCCAGTTCTTAACAAGCAAATACAGTTTATAATTGTCCATGGCAAATTCTGGAAGGCTTTTTGGATGGTCAGATCTGATTACTTGAACTCAACAACGTGTTTCTAAAAAACTTTTCTTCCATATCCCTTTTCTCAGCAGTTGTATGTCTATTCAAAGTTCAGATGAAAATATTTGTTTAAAATAAAAAGCACATATTTAGCTAGATTTTTTTAAATCTCAATATCCTAAACTAGCAATCATGCACATGTCAGTCTTGCTGCCCCGTCAGAGTGGTTTCATTTCTCTGTTTATGTATAAAGGTTAGTGTTCACTATGCCTCAGAAAAATCACCCTCTGCATGTCCTCTTTCTTCACTTCTTTTAAAATTTTGCTTAAAAACTGCTAATTGTGACGTTTTGGCTTGACTCTTGATCTGGTATAAATAACTTAGACAACGGTGTACCTTATATGTAATCTTCCAAGGTCCTAAGGAAGTAAGGAGATACAGTCTCCCTCAGAATATTATCTTTTAAAGTCTTCCTCTCACTTGTGCGTAGCAACTACTGCCCTCTGCTGGGAATACTGACTTTTTAGTGTACTCAAAACACATTTTAGCCTTTTCTTTACAAAGGTTGAATAATTTCATTTCATAGAGCCTATAGTCTTTTCATTAGGTAATTAAATATATCCTTTCATCCAGCTGCCAAGTACCAATGAACATCATATCTTAACATGGTAGGAAGGTATATCTATAAAACTGATTTTGTGGGTGGGTAAACTAAAGAACAACTAGCCATGTTAAATGCAAAAGGCTTAATACAGAAATGCATGGAAGTTCATAAAGAAGTCATCACTGGTACCTGGGAAAGTATATCAGCAAAGTATTGCTATATGCATATTCTATTCCTGTATTCACCCTAGATAACTGCTTCTGGCCACTATTAGAAAATATGGGGCCAGATGAATCTATGGGTTTTATTTTAAAAGTAATTTAAATAAGGTCATGTTTTCAGTTTGAGCTGGAAAACAGAGCCAGGGAATTTGGGTT
Source organism: Pluvialis apricaria (assembly GCA_017639485.1). Lineage (NCBI taxonomy): Eukaryota > Metazoa > Chordata > Aves > Charadriiformes > Charadriidae > Pluvialis > Pluvialis apricaria. The sequence continues at coordinate 78,747,314 of CM030009.1, read as the reverse complement.
ATGAGCCATTGGCAAACATACTGCAGTATAACAAAGCTAAGAAAATAAATTTAACATCTATGTTGTAAAAGGTTATCTTACTGTGGTTTTCTTTTTTCTAGGAGTTGTTTAGTGTTTCTGTAATTGGCAAAACACAGTGTTTGTGTAGATTAACACAATAAAGAAGCGGCAAACAGTTGCTGTTAGGTTGTTTTTCCATTGTGATAGGCACACTCTACAGACCAGGAGGTAGATGTGATTCCTAGCTTGAATAGCTTGCACTTCAAAATGAAAGATGTAACTAAGCTTTTTAAAAAAAAAAGGGGGCGGGGGGGGGGAAGAAAAGTCACCATTTTCAAAGGTAACCAGTGATTTAGGAATGCAAGTGTCTGTTTTTAAGTCAATTGAGTATTTCCCCTACACGATGACACAACTCAGCTGCATTTGCAGTTTAATGACACTGAATCATTTTGAGGGAAACACCTTCATTAAAACCTGCTAAATGTATGCACTGTATAATTTGGTGTCATCTTTAGGGTTGTTTGGTGTAGTTTTAAATATACCATGGAGTTATTCAGAAGTGAGCACTATTTTCAGTAACTTTTTAAAATCTTAGTTTTCTTTAGTTTGATTTTCATCTTAGTTTTATTCCCAGCAGGAGGTTAGCTTTTGCAGTTTAGGGTCTGGGCTGAGAGTCTGCCTTTCATTAGCTACATTTGCTTTAAGAATTTAATCAGTTTCTACACCCGCAAGAAAAGTTGCCGTATCTAACTCAAAAGTTAAGTTTTATAAAATACACTTAAGAAACTTATTTCAGGTGGAAATATTGTTATGTAGTAATATTGTTAGTTAAACCTCCTTTCTGTTTTATACCTTATTGTATGTGTATGAGGGCTTAATTTTAGAAAGCACTTCCTTCAGTGAAAGCTGCATAAACCCTGAGGTTTTAGATCCTAAATGCACAAAGACAACAAAGACAAGATTTTTGAAGCTGATTGTAGTTTGAAGGGTTTGGCTTTTTAATTCAATTTTTTGTTTCTTAAATGACTTAAATTGACTTTGGAGTTGGAACTGGAAATTTGGCAGTGAGGGCTTTGGGAGCAGAAGCATGCCTTTTGCTGTTCTGCCAGTCTGTAGCCAGCTTTGACCAGCTGATAGGTCTTTGAGACATCTCACGTCTTGTAGGTTCAGTATGGATGTCTGTCGCTATTTAGGAGATAAGCTCTTCTAAGGTAGGAGTGATTGTGCTGAATGATGAATGAGTGTAGGAGCATGCTGTAGTGAGACTGACATTTCAACTCAGTTGGGACAGAATGGGGAAATGGGCAAATATGAATGACTAAAGCAGTATTCATCTGTGTGCAAGAAAATGAACTCAAGCAGAGCACGTGCAGGAATTGGGACAGTCTGGGCTAGAATGGCATGCATGTTCTCCCCACAGGAGAAAAAAAATAAATCTGAGAACCTCATTCACATCAGTCACCCTAAATAAAGACCAAGAGCACCGTTTCAGTTGGTAGATAGCACTGTCATACATGAATATAAAATTGCTTATGAATGGAGGAAAAAAAAAAAAAAGCTGGAAGCTACAAGCATCTTCTTCTTAATCAGCAGAAGAGCAAAGGCCTGAAACAACTTTCCACTATGAGAAACAGGACTGAAAAACTTCTGCTGTAAGATCAAGCAAAATCAGTGCTTACCAGGATTCTGTGATGAGGTAACCTGAGATAGCAGGGGGCTGTACTTGATCTAAAAAATGTCTTCTACCCCAGGGTTTATAGATCTCAGATTCCTGCTCTACTTATTATCCACGTGGGTGTCAAAGCTGGAAAACAGCTTACATAAAGGATGTGCAGTAGGTGTAAGGTGTAAAACTCCAAAATGCAGTTAGGAAATTTCAGAATGGCTGTTGCTTGTGTTATCTGAGGTTTTGCCTCCTTCTGCATAGGCACTAGAGTAATAATCATTGCTATGTGACATTGTAATTACATGATGACATACAGTTGAATGCTGCCTTGCGTAATTGGTTTCTGTCATAATCTGTACCAGGATTACTGCATGATACTGTTCTTATTTTAAAAAAAAAAATAATGCCAAACCAACCAACCAATCAAAAAAACCCCAAACAACCAAAAACGAAAACCCAACCAAAACCCTACCTTTTCACTGTTGGCAATTATAATCTTAATTTTCTGGACATTCTTCCTAAGGCACTGAGTCCTATACTGCTGTAGTCATGGCTTTAACTGAAGTCAGTGGGTGTTGTACTTCGAATTGATAGTATTCCACAAAACCTGAAAAATCAGCTTTCGTAGGTCCTTAACCTGGCACCAAGAGTTTAGGTATGCTCTTAACTTTAATTTCTCTGTTCTCTGTTTGTAAAATGGAGATAGTGTCACTTTCTTGATTCACAGCCGTAGTTGTGGAGATAAATTCATCACTGCATGTGAAGTACCTCGCTGTTGTGGTAACAAAAGCTGAAGAAGAAATACATAATTCTCCTTCCACACAAGCATTTGAAAAGTCCATGAAAAATGAGATGACACACCAGAAATGAGGACAAAACACGTGTTGATAAGTGTGCATTATGTGAGAATCACTGTTCTGCGTACTGCGTAGGTCAAGGGTTCTGGGAGAGGGGGAAGCATCAGCTAATGTAGGTCAAGACTATAGCATATATCCAAGAGATGAAAATTAAGGGTGCACAGGCAACTGCTGTCTAACATCTGTGTCTGACTTTTCAGCTTTAATAATGTTTTTAAAATGCAGCTTTCATTTGTGTGATTACTGTTGTAAACATTGTTGGTCTGTTTATTTTTGGTGTCTTTCCTCCTAGTAACTAAAACATACATTAAAGAATATTTTAAAAGAAAGAATAATGAATCAATTAGTGAATATTTTAACAAACAAGTTGTATAGCCTCATGTCAAGTAGTGTTCAAACAAATTAAAATAATGATTTTAACATTCCAGGCCAACTCATAATGCTTAGTTGGGAAGCTCCAAAACAAAACTGCATGTTATTTTAATCTTTCCTCAGTATGCCTTCTTATCTCATCTTTAATTACACTTTTGCTTGCTTTTTTTCTTGCCACTAGAAACCTTCAGTAAAACTTGATAAGAAATTGCCTTCTTCATTAAATTCTCGTTTTATTAATAATGCTTCAAATGAACTTCTCATCTTTGCCTGTAACTTACAGAGCTTTCCAATGGATTTGCACTGCCATCAGTGTCTTTAAATTTTTTAACCAAGTTAGCCGTGCCCTAAATATTGTAAGTTTTTATTTAAACCTCAGCATGCAGCTGCATTACAGATCACGCCTTAGGTTTTTCTGTTCCTTTCTTGAATTACGATCTTGAAATATTACCTCAGTGCTCTATTTTATCAGCCCTACTAGTGACAGAGTGTGGCTCCTTTGGAAAGGAGTGCTATAATTTTTGGTTATTGCTTAATTTCTAAGTTGCAAATATTATCTAGTCTTAAACTGTATTTTGGTTTTAGGAAGTTTTGGAGTGTTGGAGTGTCTGCACTAAATTGTAGTTATCGGGAATCAGAACTATTCGGGATGTTACTGGAACTGACCTTGGAATATCTTCCAACATAAACAAAAATAAATTTTCTCTTGAGATGAAATATCATTTTCTAACATATGTAAAGCATTCTGTATTCTTCAGACAATGTCTAAAAGATGAGCTACTTTGTCATTGATGAGTCAACAAAGAAGGATGCTTTATACTTTAATTAAATGGAATATATAACAGAAAGAGGAGACAACTAACTCTTAAAACAGTCCACAGAGAGCTCCAAATAATAAACATCCTACTTGAACTGAGATGATGATAGCTGAAAATGCATTAAGTAGACAGAGAAACAAAACCAAATGAAGGTGAGAACTCAGTCAAGCAGACTGAAGTGGAGTAAACACTTTGTCAGGAGGGTAGCCCATGTTAGTGCTAATGCGTTTTGCATTAGTATGATGCCTATAAAATACTGACTCCTGGCATCAGAGTTAATGACAAAAATCTACAACAGTTTTGCCTTATATAGACATGCAGGAACAATAATACCATAAGAAAGGTTCTTATCTCTTAATGTTTTGGGGTTTTTTTTAAAAAAAAAAAATTGCAGCATGTGAAAGAACTGGTAACAAATGGTAAGTGACAATTGTTACATAAATGTGTTACAGTTCTGAAGTTGAGTGTTGATCAATAATTGATGAAACAAAAAAAAGATCAGACAGTACCAGCAACACACACCAAATCAAGTTGTTATTTTTAGAATGTTGTTCAGAAGACCAGATTAATCAGGCTAAAATTTTAGTAAGAGGATTACATATATATGTGTCAATATTAGGAGCATTTGTAGCTTCATTAGCAATTTCAGAGAAAGTAATACCTTCGTGTATGCTGCTGAATAAAATGGAATACTTTCTGTGACTGGGTGAGGTTTGTAAAATAAATTTCAGCCTTGGAGGGTTATACAGAGGGCAAGGGTAAGTGTCTGAAATCATTTGCCACTAGTCTAATTATCTTGTCCCAAGCCTGTATCGTTGGCAGTCAGGACCCAGCCAGTGGCTTGCTGCAAGGTGAAGAAAAAGGGCCCGTAGGCAATCCTGTAAAGGAGAGGGGAGGGCTGTTGGCTGCTGAAATAGCAGAAATCTGCTAGTCTGTGGAGCTTCTGTACATGGACTGTCCAGCCAGAATCTCTAGCAGTGGTGTAATCTGGCCCGGAACCCATTTTCCCTGTCTCTCTTTCCTGTGTGGCACAAGAGTTGGTACGTGGGTGCTTGTGCCAGCCTCATGCCAGTTTTGGAAGGGCAACAGGACAGTGAGAATGTGACTTGAGAAGCTGTCAGGGTGCCCTTGCATCATGGTCCTCCTGCGTTTGGAGCATTTTGAGCGTAGCTGGTGAGTTAGAAAAGCTTTGAAGCAATTGCAGGCAGCATGGGAATTGGGCCAATAGCAAGGCCAGAGGAATAGAAAAAGGGCTTTAAACTGCCCCCACAGCATTTGCAAATTTGCTGGTTGTTCCTTCTTTTCACAGTAAGTAGAGTAAGGCAGAAGTAAATTAAAGGACTTGTCCAATATGAGAGTAAGTCATGTTGAGAGCAAGATTAAAAGCTTTGTCTTCATCACCAGGGTTATGTCTTCCTAAACTCTGAAAGGAGAGGGTTTGAGAACTTTTCTATGTAAAGAACTACAGTTGATGCCAGCTGAGCCGTACATAACAACAGACTGGCTCACTCGGAGTTTCAGTTGCGTCTCACCAGACTTGAGTCTTGGCAGGGAGGCACAAGCTTACTCTATTAAAATACTCATGGCTGCTAGGCTCAGATGTTTCTGATCATAAGATTTTTGGAGTCTCCAAAGGCACGTTTCTGCCAGCGTTTGCAGAATATTATCACTTAGCGCTGGCATAGGTGTTTCAGAAGGTCTTGTTAAACAGCTCAAAGTGGTCTGCCTTTTATGTCCTTAATTAGAGGAATTTTTGAATTGCCGGCTTTTTGCACTGCTGAAGTAGATTGAATTCTTGTTTGTGATAAAGATGTGTGTTGTAACCCTGTATGAACTGTGGTTTTATGTCTGTATAAAAACCAAAAGAAGTATTCCATCTTCCTTTCTTCCCATTTGAAATGCATTAGCCTTATTTTTCTCCTCCACCTGTTTCCTCCCTCCAGCTCCCCAGGTTTTTCATTTTCATGTCTGGATACCCACCAAGGTGTCTACAGAGTTCTTAGATATATAGTTCAGCTGTTGGGTGCGTCAGTTTGCGGTTTCTGCAGAAGTTTGACACCTTTAATTTTAATTTATTTTAGGAATCAGCTTTTAATATTTGATACTTTGTATTTGAAACGAGGAGGGTGATTCCTCAGGGTTTTGGGCTTCAGCAGAAGAGTGCTTGGGCCCTTCATGTGATAAAAGAATGAACCTGAGTAGCAGTGATGTCTGTAATTTCTTACCTAAGAGATGAGAAATTATTTCCTTTCTCACGTGTAATTGTATCACTGCTGTTGTCCCTTTCAGGTACTCGGCACACAGGCATACTTGATCTTCTCTGTACTTACCAGTACTTCTGTTCTAAGTATGGAATAAAAATTACCGTTATCTAAACCATTTGCTTACCACCAATCTTAAAATCTCCAGCAGCATCCTAATATTTCTTGCTTTTAGTGCTTCCATTGTTTTCTTTTGCGCTTGATATGACTGTTGTCCAGCTGGCTGTTACTGGTGTCTGGTGGGGAGATATGCAGTGGGTTAGCTCTGTAATGTTTCCATCCACCAGTGCCTTTCACTTTCTTTAACGTTTTCATGCCTTATTTCATCAAAACATTTCAGGTTCAGCTACTCAATGTCCAGATGAGATTTTTTTTGAGAGGCAATGAATTAAGCTGTTGCTGGTGGCCCTCATGATGATTAGTTTCTTGGTTTCTGGTTAAGATATTCATAATTGTGGCTGGGGCCCTGAAATGGAGGGAGAAAATAAATGGTATATATAACTTTAAGGAAAGGATATAGTATATACTGCTCTTAAACACTGCTAAAAACACTTGAAAGTTTTTGTAATAATTCCTTTCTGTAGATGCCACAGGGAAGTTGTGTGGTTGTGAATGGGAAAGCAGGGTGATTCATGAGACTGCAAATGGGAGAACTGGCTTAGAGTCAGAAACTTGAATACCTGCCTGTGGGGTTAGCTGGTGAGAAGCTCTAGATTATTTCCATTAATTTTCAGAAGAGTTTTTGGAATGTCATCAGGGATTCACTCTCCTGTGCTTGCGTATAGACCATTTCAATGGGTTTTTCATTCTTGTGTCTAAATAAACCCGAAAGTCCTGGTCATGGACAGCCATTAATAATTGCTTGAAATAACTTCTTGCAGAAGGGTTCTAGCTAAGCAGTTATGCTTGGCCTACAGCAAATTTGTCTAGTAATTTCAGTTACAGAAAATATTTTTTTATTTCCCGTTTTAAAGGTATTAGCAGTATTGCAGTGCTTTATAACCGTATTATACTGTTGGTACAGCACATTGCATTCCCTCCTGGGAAGGGAGTTGTGATATTATCGTGCAAAAAGCTGCTGATCTTACTCTGTGGAGTAGTTGCGTACAAGATACTGAAATACTTCCACAAATAAAACTAATGGGATGAGTTTCAGGAGTATGAAGTTTTTCTTCTGAATATGATGACTTAATAGCTCAAGATAAAGCATTGCCTGCAGTACTAATAGGGTAAATTTTGCAGAAAAAATTACCTTCCATGTAATGAAAAAGTCATTTTAAATTAATGTATTTGAATGTGCACTTGAATGAGCTACTACTATTTGTTCATATCTTCTGTTGATCATTTAGATACCCAAATAGAAACTAATAAGTTCTTATTATAGATTTTTATTTCATCATTACAGGTGAAACCCTGAACAAAGCAATTGCTACAAAATTGTGTTTTTGTCTGTTTAGTGTTGCTTTCAGTACTTAGAGCATAAGATTTTTATTCAGTGTGGATTAGTCTTGGGTGAACTAAATGCAGGTCTGCTTACGATTTAGTAACTAGCCCATGCATTTGTGTTTAAAAATCTTGCTGCTGGAAAGCATCCTAATAGCTGTTCAAATTATTTTTGCTTTGGGTTGACCTTGTAGCGTAACCATGGGGTTTTTTTCTTTTCTTCTACGGATTATGGTTTATAGTGATTATTTTGTTTGAGGTTGTCAGAGAGATCATAACATTGTGAAGATGCAGAAGAGCCATTTTTTTAACTATCGAACACTGTTCAGGTAAAGCCAACAGTATGAATGAGGTATATACCTATGTCAGTAAGGGCAAACAAATGTTCCTGACGCAAGATACGAAAAAACAAAAATAAGAATATGATCAGGACTTTACACCCTCTCTTTCATAATTGTAGTATTTCAAGACACAGTGTTTATTTATCATTCTATCACGGGTTTCCATTTCTTATGGTTTGTTTTGTTTCAGCCTCTTGGGGCCAGTGACTATTTGGAAATATCAAAGCATTTTGACACAGTCTTTGTTCGTGACATACCACTTCTTACAATGGCGAAAAGGACACAAGCTCGTCGTTTCATTACTCTTATTGATACCTTTTATGAGCATAAGGTGAGAACCAAGCCTTTCCTGTACATATAGGAATAATATCGGGAGCCTTAAAACCTGAACTGCTTTAACTGGTTTGAAGTAAGATTTTCTCTAGTAATGATTTGGAAAACGTAAGCAGAATAAACTAGCACTGCAAAGAAACATCATTCCAGCTTCACAAAAAAGGCCCCATTGCAATAAAGGCAAATAAGCAGGTATTTATTTTATTGATTTCTGTGAGTATTAAGCATAACCATAAATAGAAGCCTGAGATCATTTGCCTTTCTTGAATAGGGATGGTATTTCTTTCCTAACCTAGGAAAACCACAGAAGCCATGTCATCATTTTAATAATGAAAGATTGTGCTGCCAACTGGGCTGGAGTAAATTTAAAGTTTTTAAATTTTAATCTGTATGGGCAGTTGGTCAGGAATCAGTGCCTTCCTGAACAGGGTAGTGAAGAATTAATAGTATAGTTACAGCATTAAGTCTAAAGGAAACAGTCACTGTAGGTTTACATTAAGTTGCAGAACTGCTAATGGAATATTAATGATAAATGCAGCACTCCATGTGGATTTACAGAAGTTTCAATCATGGAAGCAAAATCAGCACTGCAAAAACAAAGAGAAGTACATGCTTAGCATGATTTTTTTTTTAAAAAGTAATACAAGATACAAAACCCTATGTTATGTGTGATTATATGTGTACACACTTAAATATTTATGCAATCAGGGAATATCGATTGAGATTTATTTTTTTTTTCCAAGAATATCCTGGCAAGATGATCAGAAAGGCCCTGATTCAGCAAGGCATTGAACTAAGCGTATGAGTAGTCTCATTCAAGTCAGCCAGATTCTTTGTGCTTTATGATTTGGAAATGGACAGTTTCTAAGAGGATATATTAATATTTATAAAGTAACAATAGTGTGTTAGAGATAGGGGGGCAGTGTGATCTGCTCTGTCTATGTGCTGTCATTAAGAATTGCAAGCAAACAGCTGCTTTCTATTACTTCCTGCATAGGGAGAGCACAAGTGTTAAACTCCCATCACAAGTCATTGTTTGGGGAAAAACTACCCGAGGGAGCATATTTGTGAAGACCTGTCCACAATGCAGACGTTTTGCCTGCATGGTCTCAACAAGTGTCTCCTTCTGTAATAGTATTTCAGTCCGTCTTCATTGCAGCCCCCCAGAGATACTGTATCTCACTGCACATTGTATCCCCTCCCAGCAGACAGGAAAGCAGCATCCTTGTTGTTATTAGCAAATAATATGCACTTGAGCAGTACACGTGAAAGCAAGAGTGGGTCAGCTCGGCCTTCTGGGAAATTTGGAATTTAAACATTCTTTAGATGGAAATGTGTGCAATGCACTTACCCACTCAGAGGAATCTAACTATGGGGGGAAAGAAAGCATTGATTACTAATACTTTATAGCTGTTATTTTAGAAAGTAAACTTGATTGTGAACTCATGGCCTGTATAGCAGATATTCTGAGTATTTAATAGTTACGCTGTTCTCTGAGTAAAAGTTACGTGAGTTGTTATGAGATAAAGATCCTGTAAGGTTAATATTCCAAATGACTTAATCAGGTAAATCTGTAACAGCAGTGCTAATAAGAGTAAAGGGAAGATACCTGGAAAAACCCCAAGGTCATAATTTGAAGTTAGCTTTTCATAAAAGGTGTATTTTATCCCTTTTCTGCAAAGCCCAAATGATGATATTGTTGCCTGTTTTCCTTCTCTCAGGTGCGTATTATTTGTTCTGCAGTGACTCCTCTCCAGAGCTTGTTCCTGGTAGAACATGACAATGGTGAGCTAGAGGACAACAGAGTGTTGATGGATGATTTGGACTTGAGCCAGGTACATGATATTAACATCGTCTCCCTTTTGTAACAAAATTGGTTTTGGTCTCATAATTACAGCAGCTTTTTAGGAAGAGGAATCAAGTAAACATTTAACTAGTGATTTGCTGCTTTTTCTGCAGTGTATCTGTCGCCCTTGTAATTGCATGTTGTGTTATTTATTCATAGTCAAAGAAAATGTCACAATATATAGAATCATTTTGCATAAGTTTTAGGGTCATTTTGATTGTTAATCATTATATCTGTTCAATCACATGAAAATACTGATTTAAGTTTAGCTCCTACATTTAAAATACGGAAATAAAAGATGATCTGTTCTACCTCTTTCTCGACTATACAGGACAGCCTCACAAATACTCACAAACAGTACTATTTTGCATGCTGCTTATTCTGTTTTTCCTTTTCCCTATAACCTAGTTATTGTTAATTAATTTTTCAACGATTTGGCTAAATCGGTATACAATTAGTCAACAGAAAAGTGAAAATAGCCATTCTGCTGTCACGTATTGTGAAAAGCTGTAAAGCTCTCAGCCTTAGGAGTTAGGTAGGATGCACTTCAGTACAACGATGCCTCTCACAGTTTTGTGGTGCTGTTTTTGTGTATTAACGTAGGATTCCGCCAAAGGACTCTCCATGTTTACAGGAGAAGAGGAAATCTTTGCCTTTCAGCGTACTGTCTCACGGCTTACAGAAATGCAAACTGAACAGTACTGGAAAGATGGGGACAGAAGCAAAAAATCATTATAATTAAAAGTTGAATAAAATCACCAAGACTTAAAACTACAGAATTGGAAAGCTTTTTGGCACAACTGAAATAATGATTGCACTTTATCATCTGGACCATGCTTTCTTTCATCAGTTGTTTTTTGTGCTTAAGACATGAGGACTTGGTTACTTCTCTGTACCAGCAGTGTGTGGACATGTGAAATTTTGCCTTAATTTTCTCTTCTGTAAAATATAACTTTGTTCAGGAAGTTTAATGGGATTAGAATTTTTCTGGAGAATTGGTCTGGAGACAAAGTTAATGGGCCATGCAGGGTTCACGGTACATTTATAATGTCACGTGAAGAGGGCACTTTGTGGTTCATGCACTGCCTTCTGTCATGTACAATGCGGTTTGCACAAAAGAAAAATCAAATGCTTTCTTTATGAAACTCCTGATTTTGTGTAGGTCCCTGCTAGAATCCTGGAACTCCTCTGTGGTGTGTTCTGGTTTGGTTTTTGCCTATTTCCTGTGCGTAGCCATCTGCTGACTTTCAAGCTCTAAGAGTTTCTTGCAATCAGACTGTTGCTCTGTCTGGTTCATTGAAAACTAATGGTTCGAACCAAGAGAGAAGCCTGAGGAGGACCTTGAAGGTACTTGAAACTGCACAGGGTTAATATCTATGTAGTCATGGACGGGAGAAGAAACTGTGATAAGACAGGGTGTACTGTAACATAAAAGTGTAAGTTAATACTCTTCCTAAATTTTGCAGTTCTTGCAAGCCTGGATATGCTGCCTCTACACCAGTGACACATTTCTACCCTGAATTTTCTTGGGCTTCAGCTGTACCAAACCTTCTGTTGCTGCTAGCACACCTGCTCTGGTCTGGGGAGAGTAGTACACAGCACTGCTGAGGCTATTCATCATGTTACAATAGGAATTTGTTTTATGGAAAAGATGGGATATTAACTGATACCTCAAAACACATCACCCATCCTCGTGTTTATAGTTGGAAACTTTCCTTTAGTTAAAAATGCAATTGTGTCATTCTTGGTTTTAGCCTAACTGAAACAAAATATGGTATTGTGCATATTGGCTTATACTGTATTTTTATAAAAAGTCATTTGAAGATCACATTTAGAAACCCCGAATAGGGAAAAATACTATGCAGATGGACTGAAAAAGATTGCCACGATTTCTTAGGGAGGAAATGTGTAACATGCTGTCCCCAGATTTGAGGGGGTTTCTTGGATTTTGCAGTGTGACCTTTTTCTTGTACTGTATCTGTTATCAGAAATATTATTCTCTGCCTTCGTTAAGCCTGATTAAATTGTTTCAATCTTAACCCTCGTCACAACTACAGAAAGCTTTTAAAAGGGACTTTTAGGGGGCAGGCAGGACTGGAGAGGTCCTGTGTGCTTGCATGTGATATGGCAATACAGATGTTTTGGAGCCATATGCTCAAGTCTGATTTTCTGTTCTGATCACTTCTGTTTGTCCTGGAATTTACCCTATACTGGCTATACCTGTTCTTCAAAGAGTTTTTAAAGCCTATATTTATAATTCACAACTTATGCAACTATGTTGTTATTCCCACAAGGGTGACTACCATGGAGAATTTTAATGCATATTTATGAAAACCCTCATCTGAATACATTGCTTATACTTAGGAATATCCGAATAATTGATGTATATTTTCAGACATTTTTATTAGTTTTCTCAACAGAGGGACTATTTGAAATTCATCCATGTGTGTCTTTATGTACACACATGTATGTATACTTAATTTATATATATATAAAATATAGATAAAACTAATATATGTAATTTAAGTGTGTGTGGTTCTATATTTATACATGGCAGTCTATACTCATCAGCCTGGGCCTGCGCCGATAACTCTCCCGAAGCTTCAGCCTTGACTTTTTTTCTAGTAGCATTCAAATGCCTCCTGCCTTGTCTGAACCAGAATGTATTATGAGAAAATGGGAGGTGGTGGTAGATACCCTAAAGCAGCTTGCATCTGGATATTTATTTGCATTATTTTAAGAGCTATTTATATGTTTAGCCTGTATGTCCTCCTCTGTCATGTGGTACAGGGGAAGCACATGATCTTGCAGAACACAGGTGAGACGTTTGGGACGTGTGAGAGAGGAGGTTCTGGCAGGTTCTGCATTGCCACAGAGACTGTCTCGAGCCGGGGAAGTGAAGTGTTTCTCCACAGTCTGTGTGGGTGATGACTGACCTCATTTAACCAGGGGCTCCCTGGAGCCCCCCGGGCAGATCTGTTTGTGTTCAAACTGGTGGAGCTTTGCCTGTTGCTATTTGAGGCTTTTCTGCAGTCTGAGCACCCATCCCAAACTCAGATACCCCAGGTTTTTGGAAGCTCCAAAATGCAGTGGGACTGAGGAATTGCTGTAAGCCTCCTGGGATGCAGGTGAGCTCTGTCAAATCATAGGAGGGAAGTTCCCAAAAGCTTCCAGAGCCAGTGCTGCTTCCAGGGCATATTCCTAAATAAAGCCATAGTGCAGTCTTTCCTTGGCCAGCAAGGAAGCAGTGTGTTGGGAGTCATTGGTAGGTGCTGGCAGTAATGAAGGAGAAGAAATGAGGAATATTCCAGCAGTGTTTTGGGGCTAAAAACAAGAAAAGCTGCTTGAATGACTGTGCAGTATTTGTGGTTGCACTGCAGAGCGCGGATTGCCACTTTTAGGTCAAGACCACAAGGAGAGATTGATGGGACCAATTTGTCAGCCAGCCCAGATGCCGGGGCAGACATCCCCACTGTAACCACAGAAGAAGCATACTTATGTCCATCCGCTTCCTTAAAGAAAGTGAGGTCCTATGAGCTTATTTTACTGTGCTGCTAATAATGCTGTAGCATGCATCAAGTCTCTTTCCAAGAGGGAATTTGGAGGAGCTGCTTCTGAGGCCAAACAACTTGCAGGCAACTGGCGCTGGCCAGAGTCTGTCACAGGGGCACGATGGACCACACTGCGTATGTCCTGCCCCAGGGCACTGTTCCCTGCTGCCTGGCCTGGTCCTCACTGCTGTGAGAGCAGTGCTCTGTGACTTTTTATTCCCATGTTAAGATGTTTTAGTTGCCAAAATGTAAACAGTGAGATGCCTGTGAATAAATTATGCATACTCCTGAATGGCCTTAAAATAGCTGGATTTATGCTTGGTGCTTCTATCTCAAGTTCAAGTATTGGCTTTTTAGCTTTTTCACTTGCAAACCCATTTCACCTCAGATCTGCAACATGTTTTTATTTCCCTTTTTGTCATTCAGCAAACATCACTGCTGAGTTATTTTTAAAGGTCTTTTCAAGTAACCTTGTTGATGTGGTATGATATTTTGCTGTCACAGGAAGTAAAACCCTTGTGATTATGGACCATGTGAAACATTTTATGTTGGTCTATAAAGGCCACGTCCTAGCTGAGAGTCTTGCAGCTAACTTATTTCAAATACTTGATTGGCGAAGGAATGTTCCCAATGCCTGAAAATTTATATTACAGCTTCTGTGAGCATAGTCACTCAATCCATATAGGCGTTTTATCTTTAAAGCTGTATTTTCATTTCATATTCTTGTGCAGTAGCTCTTACTTATCTTTTTTTTTTTAATAAATAATGCAATTCTGTCTTTCAAAGCTACTGGTTTTCAGTATTTACCTTTGCACAGATCAAGGGAACGATTGCAGTATTTTGGGTATAACGAGACAGCTGCCTTTCACAGGTCTTTGCAGGGATTGAAGATGCACTTCTTGCAGTTGTCGCTTTTTGATCTAAGAAAGAAAACCATTAATGGCTTTTTTTTTTTTTTTTGGAGTAAAGGTGATCATAATGACGCTATAGCTGGATAGATGTCACCTATTTTGCAACAATTTAAACATGAAAAAAATTGACCAGGTTTCAAACAGTGTGCAGCACAGTCACCAGCCATCTAACAAGGAGGAAGCCTAGTCTCTCCATCGAGACCTGTCTGACAGGATCAAGATCCAGGAGTTTTCTTTCTGCAATTACCTGGATCCGAATAAGTCCAGTGCCTCAGTTTCCCTGTTGCTAAAGTGGGAATGGTGTTACTGTCTTATTTGCTAACACTGGAGTGCTGCCAGGCTTCGGTCATTAATATTCTAAGATGCTTGCTGAGGCTCTGGGATGAAAATACTTCAGTAAAGTATGTAAATAGTGCAAAAAATAATTTAGCTACTCAAAGTGGATTAGTTTCCTTGTTTGGGTTACAGAATTAATGCCATCAACTAAACATCACGTGCCTCTTTGTAGTGATGATTTCTTTTTTTTTTTTTTTGGTATAATGCATCTATTTCAAAGGGAAAAAAAATCATCTAAGGTTTGTGATTAAACCCCTAACCAATTCATGTAGTTTTTCTTCTACCTGTAATGACAAGCTTCCTATATGATTCATTACAACCTTAGCTCCTGTACTTGGGAACTGCAGTGGTTTTGTAAGTTCTGTTGGGATTTTCCTTGTATTATATGCCAAGATTTTTTTTTAAATACATAATTTTGAGTCTAATATATAACAAACTGAACACTGTTAAATCCTTCTGTTATTTGAGAAGAATTTATATTGTAATAAATAAATAAATCCAGACTTTTATAAACATTTCATTTACTATTCACACTATTTTTAGGTATGTTGTTCTGAATAGATAGGCCTTGTGTTAATTCCTTTGTGGGAAAGGGTTTTTTTAATCTCTGTCTCCAGGGGGCAACCCCGGACTGGCAGCATGGACAGCAGTTTCTGGGCACCTGGTTGCGTGGATGAGCCGTAGCACCACAGACCATTGCTCTACACGTCTCAGCTTTTGGTAGATGTATCCAGGGCTTGTCAGAAAGGTCCCTCCTCCAGAGGCAGCTTAGACTTGTCCTCCTCAGTTACTGCTGCTGGCAGCCCTAATTTTTGGTTTCAGAACCATTTTCCCATGTCTCTGACTCTTTTCTCCAGCAGTGTGAGGGTGGGAGGCTCCAGCTGAGTGCAGACCACAATTAAAGTGCTCTTTTTTTCCCCCCCGTTAATTTGGGATTCTTATTGTTCAAGATCTGCTTTTGCTGTCAGCCAATTAGACCCCTGGGCTTGGAGTTGCCTGCTGCTTGGCTTTGGGCCTCGAGAGCCATGGCACATATGAAATATGGGGTGTGGGCTCTTGGGATGCATCCATGCCCCTACAGAATGGGGGACACTTCTGACCCTTGGGCTGGGGCCGTGCCTGCGTTTGTCTTTCTGTCTGCCGAGACGGAGGACTTGCAGTGGCAGTCCCTTGCACAGAGCAGAGCGAGGATGGAGCAGATGGAGGATGCAGGCCACTTGCTCCCTCTCCAGCCTTCTGCATTCTCCACATATTTGTAAAACAACTTTTGTTTTAAATTGAATTGAATTCTAAGAGCGCCATTAAAATACAGAAATGCTTCTCACTGACCTATTACTCTGCATTCATGTTGGTAAAAATTTGGATGAGTTTCTATAGTCCTCCCGCCAGTTCTTTGTCAGGGTGAAGGGTTTAGTTGGCTCTGTTAATCCACTTTCTAGCTGAAATTGTTCATTTAAATCGTTATAAAAATCCACTTTTATTTTCCAATGCGAATCCTATATTCCCAGATTCAAGTACTGCTGCCAGTGCAAAGACTTCAAATTCTTTGAGTGCAATCACACTGTGTCAGTCCAAAGCCAAATTGCAAACACTTATCCACAGTTCCCCTTACTCAGCTTTAAGCTAATTTTTCCAGCAGGCAACAATAGCCACAAAAGTCTAGGGAAAGATTATTAGAAGAGCTTGAGAAATGGTTGATCGATTCCTTCACAAGCTGGGGCATGATGCTACCACAACCTCTTCTTGCAAGAAGCAACACCAACCTTTCTGTTACTTAATATATTTTTAGTGTGCTGTTCTTCAGTGTCACAGTAATTAAGAACGATCACAGCTGCTGAAAGATGAAGCACAGAACAAAAGATGAAGTGATTGTTTAAGCTGAAGTTAACTGAACCAGGAAAAGTAAGCTTAGTGACATGAAGAAATATCTTTCTTTGTATCCTCTGGTCTTTTACAATTAGTAAAGCCAAACACACGTGGGTAACTTTCTCTACCTACAGTGATGTGCTCAGGTCACAACACGATGGGTGAGGTTTTTTCCTGCAGGTTTGTTAAGAGCATCACTGCTGTCAGGTCTTTTCTGTAGCTGAGGTATGGCATGCCCAACAACGCTTCCCTGTTAGTCAAGGTTCAAACACGCTGCAAACAGCTAACAAAGTTAGTTGGGGTGTGGGGGGGCGAAGTTTGTTGAAAACACAGGCAGAGGACCAGTCTCCTCCAGTTGTGGTTGATATCTCCCAAAAGTAACATTTCAGAGGCCAACAGAGAGAGAAGCAATTACTGTCCAGCAAAATTACAATCTGAATGGGCTGCCATTTTCAGTGCTTCGCTAGGACAGCCGTGATTGCTATAGAAACTTCTGAGAGCGAGACAGAGAGGTTTTCCAGCACTGGAAATTGCGAATGGAGAAGGTTAGACTGGGTGCAAAGCCCATTCAGTCAGGCAGCTGCCAGTTGAGCCTGTTTGCCAAGTAGATTGTAGGAAATGCTGATTAAAATGTCCACTGAACACACCAGGCAAATTAAATTTCAGTCACAGCCGCCTGGCCGGTTTCGGTGGGAAGATGGCTCTGGAGTGTGGTGCACCTGGGTTTGCTCTGCCCCCCGGCAGCCTCTCCCACGGGCACCTGCCCCCTGCTCACAGGTACGGCAGTGATGCTGCGGCTGTGGCAGTCTAAGGACACGGGTGAGATGAGGTTTGTGGGGAAAGGTGGCAATGGCCAGTCTAACAAAGGATGTCTGGGGGAGGGAAGCACTAGATATCTTTCCACGTGGGGGAGCAGCATCCCTCCCCACCCCGGCTTTGCCATCTCTCCCAGGGCACAAGCTAAGTAGATGAGGGCTGCTGCCACGCTCACCTCCCTCTGACTGGGCTGACACCCCCATTTTGTCATCCCCCCCACCCCACTCCCTATGTTGATATATCAACAGGCCTGTTCTCTGAATACATTGCCGGCCAGCCCCTTCCCCTCCAAACAGCCTGCGATGGACAGCTGAATCAGTCCCTTCAGCGCAGAATAGCAGGCAGTACAGCTGAAAGCCCACCAAAAACCAGGAGACAGAGCTAAGCCTGCGGAAGGTCTCGGTGCTTGGGGCTTCCCCCTCATCACCTCTCCAGCCCCTGAAATCCCCCACGCAGCCTGTCCGTCCCCGGCTTTGGTTGCACACCCGGGGGCATCTGCAACTCCAGTAACGCCTCTCCTTAAGACGCTGCTCTTCCTTCCTTTCCACACTCCCACTCCCCAGTCCTTTCATCTACGCTGGGGGAGGTTTTAATATCTTTTTGTGTTCATCACTGGCCTTGGAAAAACAGCTTGTCACCCTTCTGGCAGCAGTTATTCCAGTACCTCGCTCCCCACCGATCCCCTGAAGGACTGTTGGTATTATTAAGCTTTATCGCCATCACTGTTTCATTTCCTCCTCTCTTCTGTCTCTCCTCGGCCTCTGTTGGTTTAATTCCAGGCAGTCAGCCAGAGGAGTCTCAGGCAGGTAAGCTGGGACACATGGAATGCTGTGAGACAGTAACACGGCCATTTCCTTCCTCCTCCACAAGTTGCGTGCAGCCGGTGTCCTAACTTGGGCAGCAAAGCCTTCAGTGCTGTGCTTGGCTTTGAGAGAAAACAACAAAACCCCTTGGTGAATCAATGGGATTTCCTACCTACCTATATTGCAGTTTCCAAGTGTACCAGTTCTTCATAGGCCGTGCTTGGAAAAAAAATGCTTGCATTTAAGTACAAAAAAATTGTATCACCTGTATTAATAAGAACAATTACATTTGTCTTGCAGCATAAGGGTGAACGAAATAACAAGTTATAGAATCATAGAATGGTTTAGGTTGGAAGGGACCTTGAAGATCATCGAGTTCCAACCCCCCTGCCACAGGCAGGGACACCTCCCACCAGCCCAGGTTGCCCAAGGCCATGTCCAGCCTGGCCTTGAACACCTCCTGGGACGGGGCTTCAACAACCTCTCTGGGCAACCTGTTCCAGTGCCTCACCACCCTTAAAGTGAAAAACTTCTTCCTAATGTTTAATCTAAACCTGCCCTCTTCCAGCTTAAAGCCATTAAAGTCACAGCGTATCCAATCCATGAAATGTTTGCTGTACAGATTTTTCTTTTTTCCGGAAAAAAAATACTATGTACTTTTGATAGTAAATATAATTGGTATTTTTGTTTGATTGCAATTCTATTCACTTACAGTTTCTCAATACACAGTTCTTTAAAAGTCAGACTGACTTCATCCTCTGCTCAGGGCACTTGAAGACAGTGCTCAAGCATCAAGGCATGTGCTCAAGCCAATGTCTGTAATTGTCCACTTAGGCTTTTTATATGCATTGGTTATTCGTTTTACTAACGGCGAACACCAAGCTGTAACAGTAGTGTGTATATATGTGTGTGTATATATATATATACACTCAAGGGCCTATGAATGGGGTTTGTAGTCCTTGTGGCCCGTAACTGCTCCCATAGCTGTGAGTTAAGGCTTGGTTAATGGACGCCAATCTGTCAATTCTTGAACAATTTAGGAAATTAGTTATTGACATAATGGAGAAATTATCTGAGTCTATCACAGCAACCCATACTTGATGACACCTCTGTCTGCTAAGGTTGACCCTAATAATTAACAGCCTTACTCAGTGCCCCAGAGGTGCTTTATAAGGCACAAGGCTGAAGGTTAAATAGCTTCTGTGCATCAGATGTGCTCATTACACCAGTATGTCTATAACGGCTTTCCTGAAGCCACAGCAGCTTGTTAATTGATTGTTCTCATTTTACGATCTTTCCAGGGGTCCCCTGTATCATTACAAAGCTGTGCCCTTGTCCTTGCCAGATTGCTTTTTTCCCTGATCAGCCTGAGAACTAGTGTCCCCTCGCCCAGCGGGGACCCACCTGCCAACCCTTTGCTTGCCCTTGGTTGGCTGTACGGTGCTGCTCGGGCACCCTCTGCTCCTCTTCCCCAGCCCCACTCCTCCACCTCAGCTCTTCCTTCTTGTGAAACTCAAAGGCTCAACAACCGTCCACCACCGCAGTTTAGCATCCTGACATTAGGGGGCAGCCATGCAGTTCTCCTCCGTTTAGCCCAGGGCTTATTTAAGTTAAAGTTTTCTGAAATTGGAAGTGAGGATGAATGAAAGGCAAAGTGTCATAAGTGACTTGGTGTGGAAGAGGAACAAAGTTTGCAAGGAGGGCATGACCACCTGGTAAACCACCTGCTTCTCTGATCAACTGCTACAGCTGGAAGGAAAACAGAAAAGCTTTCTGGGCTGAGAACACCTTTGCCAGCTCATTTGGAGCTAAAGCCACTGGAGCTGTTAATGCCACATGCTCCTGCCTATGTCCCAAGTAACAAAAGAGCTGCAAAAGCCTCAGCCCTTGGGTCTAAATCCTCCAACGTACTTGGGTACCTGGTTAGAGTGGAGGGTAAGTCCCTTCAAAGGAGAAGCTGGGCTTTAGCACCTCCTGTCTTTTAAACAGGAAGGTGATTGCATTTTTGTCTTGCATGTAACACAGTAAGCAGAGGCTTAAAGCAGGGGGATGTGGGTTTCAGCAGAGCTTCCCATTTCTTGGCTTAAAACGAAACACAAGCCCCTGTCTTCCCGTTGCCTTCAAGTCACAGATCTCCCACCATCATGCAAGGGGGATGCATAAAGCCCTGTTGTGCTGCAGCTCTTGGGGAGATTTTACCATTTAACTTCAGCTGAGATGCTCCTGATGAAGGGAGAGGCTAGACACACAGTCAGGATTTGTGGCTCCCTCTCCCCTAACTTTTGGTGCATTTACCATCAGTGGCAACAGACAAATTCAATGCTGTATTTTAAGTGACTTGAGGCACCACTGTTCCATAATCTAGGCAAAATGGAGAACCCCGGCTAAGACAGGCTAAGCAGTAAATTAGCATGAAAGGCTGACTCTGAGAAGAGAAAGCTAGTCCCTAATCCTGTTTTGTAGGAATATTTTTGTACTTGGGTGCATCATACGCCATCATCTAGCTCCACCGTGTGTTGGGATCTCTCCTCTTGCCATAGGGGACAGAATTTTTTTCCCCACCCTCTCCCACGCTGACGTGCAGGCACTAGCAATGCTCTCTCTTCAGCGGCGTCTTTCAGTAGTCCCAAGCAGGCAATTTCATGTAAAGCACACTCACTATTTGTGCAGTTCGGTAGCACTTTGAATTGAAACCCATTCCCTGTTCTCCTTCGCTTGCCTTCTCCACAACATGCATACGCTGGCATCTCTGACAGTAAAAAATAAGTGAGCTGGGGCTATTAAATTCTAGATTGGCAAAAATATATTGGGACACTTGTCCTTTGGATAACAGAAGGAGACATCCAGACAGCCCATGACCCCCACAAAGCTTGCAACTAACCGGGGCCCTGAAAACATGTCCACTTGCTCTGTAGTCAGTCATTTCCCTGACAATTAATTAGAATCATAGAATCATAGAGTCATAGTCTGGGTTGGAAGGGACCTTTATGATCATCGAACCCAACCATCAACCTAACACTGCCAAAACCATCACTAAACCATGTCCCTCAGCACCACCCCTACCCAGCTTTTAAATACCTACAGGGATATTGACTCCACCACTTCCCTGGGCAGCCTGTTCCAATGCCTGATAACCCTTTCTGTGAAGAAGTGTTTCCCAATATCCAATCTAAACCTCCCCTGGCGCAACTTGAGGCCATTTCCTCTTGTACTATCACTTGTTGCTTGGGAGAAGACCCCAATCCCCACCTCGCTACAACCTCCTTTCAGGTAGTTGCAGAGAGCCATGAGGCCTCTCCTTGAAATTAAACAGACTGCGTGACGCAGGACGGTGCCTCAGACTTCCCCCCCCTTATTTTTTTAAAATATCTTCCAAATTTTAAAACGGCTTTGGAAAACTTGGGGGGGGGGGGGGGGGGGGGGCGGGGGGGGAAACAACCCAACCCAAAACGAAAACCCGGGGTCCACGGGCACAGCGGAGCGGCGGCGGCGGCCTGCAAGGCGTGCCGGGCCCACAAGATGGCAGGGCGGCACCACGGCCCGGCGGGCCCCAGCCCCGCTGGGCGGGTAACGGCCGCCGCTGCGCGCCCCGCGGAGCCGCTGCTTGCAAAGGTCGTTCGGAAAGGACGCGGGTAAAAATATGCCCGCTCTCACCCTTGCCGTCAGACTGGCAGCAAAGTGAAATGAATACATCGTACCACCCTCCAAATACCCGCGGTCCTGGCGTGAAATAAAAAAAAAAAAAAAAAAAAAAAAAAACCAAAAAACCAAAAAAAACACCCAACCCGGTGCCCCCGCAGCGCCCTCGGGCAGCAGGTCGGGGCCAGGCCAGGCCGCTGGCCCGAGGAGGGAGCCACGCGTGTGGTGGCACCCCTGGGGACACCCTCTGTCCCCCCTCAGGCAGGGCCATGGCGAAAATAGGGTCAGCGTGGGGCTGGGGGGAGGCCATCGTGTGGGGCAGGTGGGCAGCAGAGCCTTGTGCAGGACTGGGATGACTTTGACCCTCACCAGAACACGGAAAATGTACTTTTTTAATCCACCACCAGTCAATTATTACTCGGTTTTGGGGAAGTGAGGGCTTCCTTGGAAGGGGGGCTGCCTTGTGTTCAGGCAAACGGGGTATTTCACGCCACTTGATCCTATCCCAGCCTTCCCCCCTGCCCCAGACAGGTTCTGCCTTGCGATGGCTCCAGCAAAATCCTCCCAGCTGCACCATCACCACGCAGGACCCCTCTGCGTGGGGAACGAAGCATGGGTGCTCCTGAGCGAAGCAACAGGCAGGGACCCCTGAAAGCGTTTGGGAAGCCTAGGGCTTCTGCATAGCCACCTTGTGGCCTCCCCGGCAGGCATATCCCTGCCTGGATCCCTGTCTCCAGCCTACTCCTTTTAGCACGTGTTGGCATCACCTTGGCTTGGTGCTGGGAGGCCTTCTCCGCCCTGGGGTGCAGAAGCTCTTCGGTGAGTCATTGGTGCCCCAGCATGTGGGGACTTTTTGGCAAGTGGAGCTGGTGAGTAAGGCCACCCATACCTGGGATTTATTTACTTCTGGGCTGCTCATTGTGCATACAAGTAGCCTTATGAGAAAGGGAGAATTACCCAACTTCAGGTGCAGCTGTGAATTACCCAACTTCAAGGGCAGCTGTGATGACAAATTGCTCTCTGTATCTCCGTGAAGAAATCTCCTTAGCACCCTGCGTCTTCTCCTTCATCTGCTGGGATCCTGACATTGCTCTCAAAAAATCATGACACCTGGAGCAGATTTGGGGTTGATGCAGCCTCATTTCTTCCCCAATAGCACAAGCCAGTGCCCTTCCAGCTGGGAGGAGTCTGGCTTTTAAACAAGCCTGAAACCCCAATGCTCTGAGATCCAGAGCACTTGTAGGATTCAGTGTACGGTGGACTCCTGAAAGAAAACCCCATGACTATGCCTCTATAAAAAGAGATGGCCCTTGCTTGGGCTTGCTGAGGTAAGAGCTTCAGGAAGCTCCCCAGTCCTGTTCTGCCACCCCTTCATCACCACAGTCTCTCCACTCCTCCTCCTCCCATGTGGTTCAGCTGGCAGCAATCCTCTCCAGTGCCACTACCCTGAGGAGAATGTGCAGGCTGTATCCTCTCCAAAACATGGGCAAAGAAGCCAGGAAGATACCAAAGGAGATGGGTCAACCTCTAGTTAACATTTCATGTTTAGGGCTTTTTATTATTATTATTATTATTTTGGTTTTTAAGTGTGAGCAGCTCTTGACTGCATGGACTTCCCTTGTATGACTTCCCCTTCCAGGCTCATATCGTCTGCTGGCTGGTGCAAGCAGCAACTTGTGTAGTCAGGTTCTGTTCTTTTGAGGCACCTGACTCCCCATATAGAGTGAAAGCACCACACATGGCATTCAGTGAGCCCGGCATTTGAATGCTCAGTGTTGTGGCATATTTAAGTATGTTTTAGGCTTTATTTCTTAATCCTCAAGCTCTAAAAAATGCTAAATTCAAGTAAAAAATATAGATGAACTTGTTATGCATTGATCCTTCTGTGGCTTGCCTAGAGGCAGAAATGATGTTGAGACTTTTTCAGGTCAAACTATCACACAAACATATTGAAGGGAGGCATATAAGAAGAGACTTACCAGAGAATGTCACACCTATAGAGAACCTGCTGGAACAGAAGCCTTGTGATATGTAGAAAAATTGCCCCGGTGTTTCAAGAAACATAACAGATGATCAGTCCAGCTCGAGTGAAAAAGAAACAAGGAAAAAAACCCAGTGCAAATCAAGTATGCCAGGGCATAACCCTCTCTGCAGATAAGGGTCCAAGCCCATGAAAGAACCTGCAATCAATGGATGCTGAAGTCTACTGAAGGAGCAAGCAGGCCATTAATGTAACAAGCCAATGAACTTTGATGGAGCTGACTTTTCTGGAAAATTAGCTGGATTGCCAAGGTAACCAAATCACAAAAGGACACAGGATACAATCAACACATGGAAGGGTACAGACGTTTGCCAAGAAGTTCTATGGGCACGATAAAATTAAATGAAACTGGATGTCCTAGAAAACAGTTTTCACTTTCATCATGTCTCTTGGATGGATTCCACGGCATCGCAGAAACGTTTCTACAAGAATTGATTACTTGTCACATTTTGGGCCCTGAAGAGCTTCCCACGTTGCTCAGAATAAGTAGATCTCTTTGAGCACAGGCTTAGAGGTGAGATCTAAGCCAGCTGGGCAAAGCTACCATCCTTCAATTACACATTACTATGTGTATGACTGAATCCTGTGATCAACAAGCTGAAAGGAAAAGAGAGAAAAGGGACTAGCCACTTATTTTACCCACATTTAGCAGCAGGATGTGCATATAAAAGCATATAAACTGGGGAGGCGACAGTAAACTAATTCGAGCCAGAAAGCAAAGGCAGATCTTTTCCTGACACTGAGAATAATCTTCATCTGGTTAGTGACTAAGCAAATGGATCCAAGCTACAGAGTGAGGTCAAAAGCAACATCTCCCCAGAGTTTTGAAGAAGTTTAGACTCATGGGTTCAGTTCAGCCTAAAACATGGGTCATTCAGTTCCAAAACTGAATGTTCCCCAAAGGCTGGGAATAGTCTGGATCAACTGCTGCCTGGGTCTGTTTTCAGCCGCAGTCTTTGCAAATAAGATCAGCCATTGCAGAACTTCACCTGGTGCCCCAGCTAAGCCATTCCCATCTCTCCAGTCTTATTCTTCTCACACTCTCTGTACTTTCCTGGGCTGGAGCTTTTTGCTCATGTGGATACTCCTACTGCTTTCCAGAGGCATGTGGGCCATGGTAAACTGCATGGAAGAATGCTTGCATTTCCTAAAAAAAAAAAAAAAAAAAAAAAAAAAAAAAATTAAAAAATATTTCATGTTGTTAAAAAGTTGGGGTTCCCCACACACACACAAAAATAAGCTCAGGGGTCTCACTTATTGTTTGGAGATCCCAGTTCAAACCCCTGCTCTACCTGTAACTTCCCATGTTCCAGAGAGTCCATGCACCAGGTTAATGGCTTCTGGGTATTGATGACAACTGCATGTCAACTGGATGACAATTCCACCCCTTCATTTGCCTTGTTTCAGCTCTGACTTTGTACAAAATTACCCTCTGAAGCAGGGAGAAGCCAGAAGACCTGACTTAGGGTTTGAGAGAATAACATTCTTGCATCATCCTGAGCAGATGGGGAAGAAGCAGGAAAGCACTGGGACCCTGCAAAAGGCAACAGGGAATGAGAAATTCTTGATTTCCACCACCAACTGGTTTTCCAGGAGAGAAGTCTTGTTTTTAAAATGAGATTAGAGCACTTTTGTAGATACAGATTGCATGTATTTTGCAAAGATACTTCAGTGCGTTCCTGTCAATAGCTACAGCATCTAAAAATTTATACTTCTGGATGAAAGGCACTGTATCAAAAAGTTCCTGACAAGCTCTTATCTACGCAGCACATCACTGACATACCCATCCTGTGCGAAATCTGTGCAAGAAAGACAAGGTTCATTTTGTTAAATTATGAGACACAAAGGGTGCCAGACTGAGTAAGAAACAGCCTCCAAGTTCTACTGCACCAGAGATTATCAATGCAGCACAGTGCACTGAGCCCGGTGGCAAAGGCAGTACAAGGAAATGGGTACTAGGGAAACTAGGAAACAGGCGAGTCCAAAGCTCAGGAAGATGAAATAACAAGAAAAAAGGATAATACTTATCTGAGCCACTGAGCATCACAAATTTTTACTCATGCTTTCCTAAGATGAAAGACACTGACACCAATCCGTACAGAGGGCTTGTGGACCCGAGAAAGATGGGCCTTGCGGTGGGTGTTGAGAATACATTAGTAAAGCCCCAAGCAGGTGAAAGATACAGTCCGCGCAGAAACAGAGGGCACATTAGTGTGCCAGTGACAGAGCTGTCATTTTGACTCTTCCCTTCCCCTTTCTGCTAAGTGCTGTTTTTCTCAGCCTCTCAGAGGTTAAGGACAGATGGGAACCATTAGATCTTCGCAGCTCCTTTGGGAACTGTTAGTCAGACCTCTTGCATATCGCAGCCCTTCAAACCTCACCTGCTTACCTTGCCTGAGACTTCACTACAGTGTCACTCATGCTTTTAACTGCAGTTAGAGCACATCCAGCAGAAACATGCCCGTCTTGGCTCGGACACATCTGGAAAACACACCAGCCACCCTGACAGCTTGTTACAGTGATTAATCACCTTCATTCCAATAAATTTGTGCCCAGTTTTTCATATGAATTTATCTGGTTTCAGCTTGCTGCTACACATTCCCATAATTTACTAGATTAAAGAGCCTTTCAGTACCTGATATTTTTCTCCCAAGGAAGTTCCTTTGCCATCATAATCAATTCCCTGCTCAGTCTTTTTTGATAAGGTAGAGAGAGCGAGTGCTTCACGTCTCCCATTGCAAGGCATTTTCTTCAGGCTCTGAATCATTTCGTGTGGCTCTAATGTTCCACCACCCATTTTTCAACATCAATTTAAACCACGCAAACCATCCCAGTGCCGGTCTCACGAATACAGTACGTGCTCATATCCAGTTGCTTATCCCTTAGGACTCTTAAAAAAAAAAAAATCTATTCAGAATCTTAGGCAGATGCAAGCTAGCTTCCTTCTGGCTGGCATTTGGAGCAACCGAAAACGAGCTATCAGTCCCTTTCACTGGTGCTGCCACCTCAGCAGGTAAAGAGAAAGCATGACAAGGCTGTCTCCCTGCTTGTTCACTGCGACGTGATTCAACATTGGAAAGCAAGGCTGCCCCTGCGCAGGGTACCGCTCTGAGCACAGATTACCCCAGGCACACCTAGACCACATCCATAGGGATAAACTAGCCAACTGGCACAGAGCAGCCATGTCCAGGCTGTTAAACCCTCCCGTGCATCAAAGTGGAGTGGCTGCAGCCAGACTTTCTACGTCCATGCCTGAGAATTGTTTGGGGCAGTGCTAGCAGCCTGGGCCAACACTGTGCCAGGAACCATTTTGCAGCTTCACCGTGGTCCCAGCCAAGCTCCAGTGCCTGGGAGTGCTCCCCCCTGCCACCCTCTTTACTGACAGAGAACAGCACCATCTCGACACAGAACTCACTCCAGGGAGTGTGAAGGATGAAGCAACTCCTTCGCTTTCTCCTTCCAAACCCTCTTTCCTGACAGGTCAGCAGGGCTTCAGCTCAGAGCAGTGACAACAGGCTGGGCATCCTTTTCCTACCCAGTGGTGGTCTAACGGCTTGTACTGACACCAGAGAGGCAAGGTTTCTGTAAAGGAATATGGAATACTAGTGGTTCGAAACTTCTTTAACAATTTCCATCACAGCAGAGTTTCTGGCAGGCACAGTAGGTCTCAGTGCAGCCTCAAGAGTCTCAGCAAGAGAAAGGACACAGGAAGAAAAGGCAAGATATAAGGAAGAAAAGGCAGTAAAGGCACTTTTGCATAAGCTCAGAGAGGAGAGCTTGTGTCTGAGGTCTTGCATCACCATGCAGCTGGGATCAAACCCAAACTGGCAACCTCTCATGGGCTGATGCTTTGCCCTGGGGGGTCCCTGAGCTGCCCATCCTGCATCAAACCCCTGCCCAGCACTGGCACCCCAAAGCTTTCACATGGCAGGCCTGTTCTGCTGTCACTTGTCAAGAGTCAAAACAGCAGTACCCCAGGTATCCAACGCCAACAAAGCTGGTGGCACTTCACACCCATTATAGGTAGATGAGGCATCCAGGCTGAGCCTAAATACCACTTTTTCTACCATTCCAGGGTTCTCGGATCAGGAGGTTGAGGGAAAAGTGATTTGGGGAAAAGATACACCCCCTCCCCCATCTCAACAGAAGGGAAAAAAAATACTTGATGGCTAGTATTTTATTAGATTTTGACTAGAACAATAAGAATTTCTCATTTTCCACAGAATTTTTCCCTTTCTTATATTCTATCAGTGGCAGAAAATGCTGAATCACAAACCTGGAGCTTAAAAAAAAAAAAAGAAAAAAACCCCTATTTCATATGCAGAAGAAACATATCTTACATCATTTCATGCTTCCTGCTCTGCTCTCTGGTGCCACATTCCTCATTTTCAGGCTGTTTTAAAGGTCAGCTTCACAGAACAAATCCTGACCTCAGACATGGGAAATATGCTGCCTCATCACTCCGGGATCTTTTCTCACATGATTAGTTCCAACATTCTTGTAAGTAGAACAGCCCCCATCACCACTGCCACAGCCAAAAAAAAAACACAAAAAAGAAGATATTTTTTCTTTCCATTCCCCAAGTTAATATTCTTCACCATCACAGCCTCACTTCATAGGCAGGGGGCTACTTCAACGGTGTAATGCTATTGCCATCTATGGGCAAGTAATAGTCTTACCAGTCATACTTACAAGTTAAAGTCAGAATACATACCTAAACTGACAACTACTCTCAGGAAAGTTTTAAGGGAATTTAAAGAGGATTTTATTTAAGATTTTCCAATGGCTAAGATACAGCATCTGGATAAAAGTTATTCACAGACAGCAATTACTTCTCATGATATTTGCCTTAATCCTAAGTATGCATTTATTCACTTGGCTTCATTTTGCCTGAAAAATTTTATTTTGATGCTATAATTTAAGCAGGTGGGAGAGGTGACGTTAAGGCGTCAATCCAGAAAAAGCACGCATAATCTATATATTTTAAACAAGAGATCTGAATTTATTTGAAATTACTACTGTTGATTATTACTACTATCGATTTAAAGAATAACAGAAGGCACAACAGTGATGAACAAACTTCAGTGCTACAGGAAAGCTGAAGATTAATTTACTTACTTCGTAACTCTTCTAAAAATGTTAGATTTCAAGCTTAATAAAAGAACCAGTCAATTAATCTACTGGTTATAAATGACAAATATATACTGACAAAATAGTTTGATTGAAATATAAAAGTTACTGCAAGCTCTTCTTAGCGTGCTTATGCCTCTAAGAAAGAGTCTGTGCCTTTTTCAGTAACCTAGTGGATCATGTTCATACGAAAATTTTTTGTCAGTAGCTGTAAGAAATACAAAGCAAAACCGAAGCTCCCACTCCCTGGGAGACTCTACAGATGACATTTAAAAGAAAGCACAACACCACAGCAAGATGAAAAATGGGTTTTCTGTTAAAGTATAACTAGCCAGAGGGTTATGCTGCTCTCAGGTTCACGATAAAGGCATAAAGATTGCCTCCCATGCTCGCAGAGCTCATTGCCAGGTGGCACGGACCACGCATGGTTAACTTGTCGGCCTTGGCCTCTTCTTGGTCCCTGCTGAACCAGTAAAATGAAAATGCCCAGGCCCTGAGAGCAAAGATTGCCCCACGGCTTGTCACTCAGGAAAAAAAAAAAAAAAAGTGGCTAAGGCATCAGACCCATATCAGCCCCTTGCCAGAGAAAGGGCACTGTAAGACTGAACCTTGTAGAAGTCGTACAAAAAGAACTGAAGCACAAAGTCCTCTTCTAACAAAGTCAGAACAAAAATGTTTGGATAGGATTTCTGGAAGAAAGAGCCAGAGGTGTTTGTGAATAAGCACAAGAATAAGCACTTCCAGTGACCACAGAACTATAAACAAAAGCACTTTTGTGCACTCACGGATTACTTACTCTTATTTTCTCTTATAGTCACATGCTTATGTGGGCCTGTACTGTTTGAAAACATGATTCATTAAGATGTCTTAAATTGCAACCAAGTATTGTACTATTAATACTGACTTTGTTTTAACTTTCCTGTTACTTAGTATAATTTGTTTCATAACTGTATCTCTTACATGACCAAATCCCCACTGAATCCTTGAAAAGTTTTTGTTGATATGTGCACTATATTTCCAAAGTGTTTCAGATTTATGGGCTTCCCTCCATCCCCACCCCCCGTCATTGTTTCATTGGTTCAGGGACATCCCCTTCTTTTCAGCAGATTGAAACATCCAGTAATCTGAAACAGATTTGGTGACCCTATAGCATTAAATCATGCTTTGTGGTGCTTTATTCCCGCTCCAAGAGACTTTATGCATTAGCGAGTACATAAAATTGCACCAGAGACTGAATACATATTGAAAAGTAATAAATGATTCCATATGGTCTTAATTTTTCAAAGCACTGCACCACTGTTTTAAAGCAATAGTGTTTAATTTTCCAATTAGGAAGATTTTTAAATAACCCTTCTAACCCACAGATATGGGAATACTCTCACTTCAGATATTCTCCCCAGCTGAGAGATTTGGGTGCACCAACAATTTTCACAGTCAAATGGTGTCCTTGGTTAGCTAGCTAGCAAGGGTACAATTAGCCAAGGCAGTTAATTTCTTCCTTTTATTCAAAAAAGCTTGTGTCATCATTACTGCGAAGACACAGGTCACAAAGCCTCTGTGAGCAAACTGAATAGCATACGTTCCTCTTTAAGCTTCACGTATTTGAACATCTGTCAGACCTCAGCTACAGTTCCTCCCCAGTTTTCCCTGTTTACTTCTGAGGCTTATAATACCTCTACCTAGATATATTTTAAGCTAAACATGCCTATTATGAAGAGTGGCCACTGTATTTAGAAACAGCAGGCTCTTCAGCAGATCAGTTCTCAGCGTGTATTCGATCACCTGTGCTCACTTAAACGGTACCCCCAAAAAATAATTTAAAAAATTTAAAAAGTCTCACTCTCACTGTCATTGGCTCTCCACAGGTAACACGGCAGCAAATGACTTGAGATGCACACCTTTAACACAGCAGTTTGCTAGACTGGAAGAAATCATTTTGCAAGGCAGACGAGGGTGCGTACGAATGGAAGAATTCAACTTTTCAGATTCCAGGAGGAGTTTGCAGGGCAGTTAGCTATAATTGCATGCCCTGAGCACGTTTAAGTGACATGATTCACATGAGCCGCAAGGAATGTAAGGCCTTTAATACCAGAAGCAGGACCGGGGCAGAACTGAGGCATTAAAGTTCAGAACTGCCCTCCCAAAAGCCCCTGCTCAACCGATGCCTAATCCTGAAGGCTCTGGAGTCCTATTTTTAGGCTGTCAGCATCCTAAGATACAGGACATTCTGCTTTTGGCACACCCAGAACCACCCCACGTTGGGCAGCTCCGTGCCTCTCTTCTCCCTGGGCCCAGCGCTGGAATTCGGAGCTCAGACACGTCTCCATGCAAGACGAGATCCGCAGCCCCGGCTGCGCCGCCTGCTCAGCGCACATCCAACACATACCAGTGTGCCCCAGCTCCTCACAGCACGCTGCTCTGATAGCTCTTCCAAGACAGGGCAGCAGGCAGGAGGTGCCCATCGCTATCCCATGGCTCGCTGCAGCGTGTCTCAGGCACTCAGGAAACGTGACCCCCTTCCCATTCCTCCGACTTGATGCAGCTCCTGAGTCAGCAGCCACCCAGTTCCTCCCCGGCGGGAGAGAGGCAGAGAACCAGCTGCAAATGCTTATCATCAACTTCCCCACCATGTGCTGAGCCGCTGACTGCTTTTGCCTAACACTTCACCCCTTCACCAGCCCCTTTGAACCCTTTCTCAACTCCCCAGGGGGGGGGCTTCCTTCCCCACCCCACCCGTGCCTTGCACTGCCCCCCCATGCCAGGAGACCCAAGGTCAACTTCTCGCCACTTCTGCCCCATGGGGTTCAGATGCCTTCCTCTGACCTTCCTAAAGAGTATCTTCCCCACCACCGGGAGGGAGGTAGGCTAGCCTAACACACGCTCCATTTTCAACCAGCCTGTTGAACCCGTACTGTTGCCTGGGGGAAAGGGTGGGGATTCAGGATTCATGGGAGTAATCAAGGAGAGGCCATGACCTAGCAACAATAACATTGCCACGGGGAAGGGAGGGGAACAGCCTTGGATTTCAGTCCCCTTTTCCAAGTGTGCTCTATGTACTTTACATCGAACATTTTGTCAGAGGACAAAACACAAAGTTCTGGGAAAAGGACCAGGAGCCACATCTCCAGCTCCTAAGCAAGTGCTCTGATCACTGCAGATAGAGAACGACAGAGGGAAGGAGGTGCTTGGACTTCTTCCTCCGGGGGCCACATACAGGAGAAAAATCATTCTTTGAGGGAACTCCAATAGGCTCTCCGTAGGCACCTGCTCTCAAGAGGAGAGGCCAGGCTGCCAGCCTCAGCAAAGGGAAATCCTTTCCTGCAGCCGCCCGCTCTCTTCACCTGATCCCCGATTACAGCCGCTGCTGTACCGGCGTGCCGTACGTCTGCAGGTAGAGGGAAGCAGGGCTGTGAAAGGCAGTTATTTTAAGGCCGTGCTGTACAAGCGCAGCTCTAACAAAGCAGGGGTCGAGGCTACATCTCCGCGCAGCGCCATGTAGTCAGGGCAGCCACCTCGGGGACATTTTTCTGTCCCGTGCAGACAACCAGCCACGCCACAGTTTCAGCGGTCCCTATGCGTGCCCTACCTCTAGCCACCGAGCACACTGCATCCCGCTGCCAGACGGGTGCCCGGTCGGTGCCTTTCCCCCACACCACATGCAGACCCCCACTGCCTCACCCAGGGCTGCGAGACCCCCCCCCAGAGGGGGGGGGATTCCATTTAGCTTTGAGACAAGGGGAACCGGGAGCCCCCTTTGCCTGGTGCTCGGTGCAGCCGTAGCTTCTGGCTGACGGCAATTTTTAGTGCGAGCGTCACGGTACCTTGCAGGAAAGGCTTTTTTTCTCCCAGCGCCGCTGCAGGCAGCGCCCGCAGCCTCCCCGCGCTGAACGAAGGGGCAGCTTCATGCGACGGGGCCCGGGCGGGCCTTGCTGGGGATCCTTCCCGGAGCCCCCCCGCCCCGGCACACACCACGCACCAGCGGCCGCCTCCCCGCCAGCCAGGGCCCGGCGACCGGCGCTCAACCCCGGGTCAGCCCGGCAGCCAGTCGCGCAGCTGGCCCGTCGTCGCCCGGGAGCAGCCCCGGCTAAGCCCGCCCGAGGGGACCGGGACCGGGACCGGGACCGGGACCGGGACCGGGACCGGGACCGGGACCGGGACCGGGACCGGGACCGGGACCGGGACCGGGACCGGGACCGGGACCGGGACCGGGACCGGGACCGGGACCGGGACCCCTCCCCCCCCATCTCCTACCCCCTCCCCGCGCCGCATTTTACTCGATTGTTTATTATTTTCCAGGGGGGCGGTGGCGGGGTGGAGGCGCCGACCAATGGGAGGCGCAGCTGCCCTGACGGGCGACAGGCGCCGGCCAATGGCCGGCGAGGGCGGGCCCCGGCGGTCACGCGCGGCTCTAGAGCATGACATCATCTGTTTGCACGGCGCAGCCTAGCTTGGTGCGGGCGGGGCGGCGGCGAGGGGGCGGGGCCTCCGCGAGGGGGCGGGGCCTCCGCGGGGGGGGGCGGGGCGGCACGAAGGGGCGGGGCGGGCCGCGGCAGCGACAGGACTCGGCGGGGGAGGGCGGCCGCGGCCCGGCCCTGCCTTCCCCTCGGTCTGCCGCCGGTGGGGCGGACGGTGTCGGTGACCCCGGCTGGCCAGGCGGCCCTCCGAGCGGCAGGCGCCGCGTCCCACCGGCGGGGAGTCGCCGCCGGCCGTTGGGCTCGCGGCGCCTGAGGGGCGGCTCTCCCAACCGGCGGTTAAACACACACCCCGCACCCCCCCCCCCCGCTGAGGTAACCCCGCGGCGGGCCCGCGGGCAGGGCCGCTGCCCCCCGGTGTGTGGGCAAAGGAAGGTGTTAAATTATAATAATGGAGTAATTAAGCGACAAGAGGGTATGATTAAGCCCCTGTGAGGTAACCGAGACGGGTTAAGTGACATGCCCCGGGTTGCACAACGAGTCAGTGGCGGGGCAGAACGGCATTTGGCGGCTCGGACCAGCCCGAGCCGAGCGGGAGAGCTGTCTGCCTGCCTGCCTGTCTGTCTGTCTTCACAGGTGTCACAGAGGTCTGCAGAGGTGTCCCGACAGGGCAGGAGGCGAAGGGAGATGGTTAAATGTCTCCTTGAATCATTAACAGAAACTCCTGTTGTGAAGATTAAATCCTTTCATATCGTCTCAGCTGAATTAAAAAAAAAAAAAGGTGGAGTTTCTTGCCGGATCTTCACAGTTTGACTCATTTCACCCTAATGATATAAACTCAATAATTGCATGTACTCCCAAGTATGCAAAAATTATGATGCAAGCTTTTGAGTAGTGTAATGTCAGCTTAAAAATCAGGTTTAAAAAGGTTTTAAAATATGCAATTAGTTGGGGGTTTTTTTCCTACTTTCTTCCTGGCCCTGAAAGTATACTTGGGTCACATCCATGGCGCATCAGAAACTTGGCTATTGGTTTAAAATGGATGCTGAGATGCTCCTTTAATGGGACTTTAAGAACAGGGATTTCAGGAAAACACCAGTATTGCAGGACTCATAAATAAAGCTGAGAGAGCTGGCAACACCGCTATGCGCTGCTATTTGTGGCTGTTATTAAATGTACGAAACCATCTTAGAAACCTGCTACTTCTATCCATGAGAAACTGCGGGTATTTCTTGGCCTACAAGGCGCAGCTTTTTGGTGGGCCTTAGCAATGTAGACATGAGGCTGCTTTAATAACAATTTGAAGCTACCGGGTTGAATTTTCCCACTTGCTCAGCTTCACAGCTCCTTACTGTAGACCAGGTTTTTTTTGAGGTTTCATTGCAAACATTGTTTCTTCCAGAAAGGTGATCCTGTTTTTTTAATGTGGATGCTGTAGCTGCTGTAGTCCACACCATACAGAAACAGATCAAGAACGCCTCAGTGCTCAAGTTTAGGTGTATGCAGAGCTGAATGCTTCCAGCCTTAGAGTTCAGTCCCCAAATTGTCAAGATCACTTGAGAAAAGAGTTCTCTCCTCTCCACAGCAGTAATGTCACCGTTTCCTTCTGCTATGGCACTTATCTTCCTTCCCCTCCTCTACCTTACAGCGGTCAGTCAGCCAGTTCACAGGCTGAAGTCCAACTTCAATTGATCTTTAAATTGCTGTTGATCACTCTGAGGAAAATTTTATAGTCAGAACTCTGTAGCCATCTTTGGCAGACCCTTCATATCTCCATGGCACTATTTGGACCCGGGCTCTGTGTCTATCTGCCAGTGAGCCAATCTCCCCTTAATAACTGTGGAACCCCTTATCCAGTTTTAGCCAAATTGGGCAGAAAGGTTAAAGTCTCAAAGTAGGAAGCTGGCTGGCTTATACGGATGAGATTTTTTTTTCTGACCAGCACACGGGTTGCTCTGAATCGGCCACAAAACCCGCTGCCCTTTGCCCGGTTTGTGTTTAAAGGACATAGTAGGCAACTGTGGGAAGAACAAAAAATACACTGAGGGAGCCGCGGTCTCACGGGGTGGATGGGAGGGGTAGGCAGGGTTATTGCAGCGGACACAAACCTCTCGGAGACCAGGCTGCAGGTGGCTTACAAAACAGCCCGTCATATAGTTGTTTGTGTGAAGTCCATGTAGACAATGCAGCTGTTGTTTAATGTAACTGCAATATAACATCGTTTTATTGAGCGCCA
The DNA here is from genome assembly GCA_017639485.1 of Pluvialis apricaria. Taxonomy (NCBI): domain Eukaryota; kingdom Metazoa; phylum Chordata; class Aves; order Charadriiformes; family Charadriidae; genus Pluvialis; species Pluvialis apricaria. The sequence goes on along the minus strand of CM030009.1, from coordinate 78,711,636 downwards.
GTACACTTTACAGTAGATTTCTATAATGATGTAATGACAAGGAGAAGTTCCAGCTCCCCAACCCCCCTCTGCAACTTTAGCTTCAACCATGCTTCTGCAGCAAGATATTTGTGTATGAGCAGCAAAGCCAGAAATGTGACTTGCGCTTCTCTAGCTGCCAGCCCAGGAGAACGTGGGTTATGGCAGAATGAAGGAGTGATCATATCTGGGCTACCACCGTGAACCACTCTTGTCTTATGGGAAGCTGACGTTCTGAATCGACAAAATGGGAGAATGAGAATGAAATCTGAGCTGATGATAGCCTGCGGTAGTTCAATGTAGAAGCTCAAAAAAGAGTTAATCTCAACACAAAAATCACTTATGAGGATTCCCACCCAGAGTGTTGTCATACGAACGTTACTTTCCCTGAAGCAGTATGCTGCAGGCCCCACATCTCATGGGTCTTGCGTGGTCCATGTATGGCTGAGATCACCCACAGAGAGGATTAGGAGCTGCAAAGTAACCGTGACCCCGCCAGATCCATATAATCAGGTACCGTGACAGGTACGCATCTTCTCAACACAAAGTTGAGAGGAGATAGTGGATAAAAGGAGATGCAGAGGAAGGCGCAGTGCTGCCCTGAAACACTCGCAGTCTAAGCAGGCACCGTGAGTGAGCCAGGCTTTCAAATGGCCTCGGGGCTGGCCTAACTTTATTCCTGTTGAAGTCAGCGATAAAACTCCCATAAACGGAGCCTTTTTGAAAATCCCACCCTTGGGGCACTGAAGTACTTAAAGGAGGAGACTGGAAATCGTGCAGGCTTTAGATTCAATTTTGATCAGTTTTTATACGTATTTCTGTGGGCCCAGCCATGGAACGGCAATAAAGGCTCTTCTGTCTTTCTGTTTTGCGCGTGCAAAATGTGTAGGAACAATTCTACTGTGGTTTTAATCCCACCTCTGAACTGCAATATCATTAGTGCACACGTGCTGCGTGGAGACATGAAGAACTAACTGGTACCGGGACTTAAGTGATAAAGGCTGTACGGCTGATATACCAGTGAATTCTGAAGAGGGCAGATAATCTTGCTGTTTATCTGCTTGTCCCAGGGCTGGCACTCAGGAGATCTAGTTTTATTTCTCATTTCTGACACGGGCTTCCTGTATGACCTCAGCACAGTCATGTAATTGCTTGGTGCCTCAGTCCATCATCTCTTTAATAGGGTTACTACTTACTTATTTCCTTTCTCCCGCCCTGGCCTGCCTTACTTAGACTGCAATTCTGCCAGGGAGTGGAGCATTTCTTACCACGTGCAGGGCCTTCAACCCAGTACAATGAGACCTAATGGCAATGCCTGTACAGTAATGCAATGCCAATTAGATAAATAAACGAAGATGATAATATCATTTAGGACTAGATTTGCAGCTTGTAATCCAGCCCAAGGTCAAAGTGCTGTGCTTCCCCGAAACCTCGGGACCTAAGGAAGCGCTCCATGGGTTGGTTTCTGCACTGGACAAAATCAGCCCCAAGCAGTAGCAGGTTTTGGGAAAGGGCTGAGTGTCAGTCACAGCTTTGCAGCCGGCCTTCTCTGGCTAACTGCTGAAAGCCACAAGTAGAGGCTCCTTGGAGACGCGGCGTTGGACTAAGCATCTTCTCACCGTGCGTGGCCTCCTCTGAGCTCGGTTCCTGGCTCTTCAATGCTACTGCGGTTCTCCTCCCCTACCAACTGCTACATTGTGCACGTGAATGCCAGTGTCACAACTGCGGAGTAGCTGGTGTCTTCTTGAGCTGCCTTGCATTCCCCTAAGGGGCCGCGTTACAACAAAAGCCATGGCAGGGCATGCAACATGGTGACCCAAAATGGAGCTGCAGTGAAAATTATTTCCATTACTCGAACCTGCATTCATTCTGATTAATTCAGTGTCTCCTACTATATTTAGATAACTGAGGATTAATTGTATGCATGCTGAAACGCTGTCCCTTGTAACAAAATCATGCCAAACTATTCCTAACTTGAGTGCTACTTGAATTCGAAACCTTAACTAGACCCTGAGGGCCTTAGCCCTTACTTAGCAGGACACGTAAGGCATGTGGGAGCAGGGCCTTGCTGTTTTCTAATCAAACCAAATGGTTTCCAAATCTCATTGCTTGTCTATAATGTTAAATAAATCGGGAATAATTTAATTTGCCTGCTAATTCTATCTAGCAATGCCTCAGAAGCACACCTACTTCTCAGTGCGTGCGGTTGTCTATATCTGGTATCGGAGGCAACACTATTTTTGCCCTAAATCTAGTCCATAGTTTCAGTCGGTACAAAGCTAGGTGAGAACTGATACATACACATTGCTATGTAATGTATTTATAATACATCTATATTAATAGCTCTATATTCCTTGGCTTTGTGGGTCACCCCTTTATTCAACCCATAATTAAGTGCATCTTCAAGTGAGCTACGTCGGAGGGCTTTCTGCCAGGGCTCAGCCTCTGAGGAGGAAGGACAGTGGGATTACATTCACGTGTGGACATGGCTGAACGTGCTCCCGTAGCACCCGCAGGCGGAATGAAGGTTTTCGAAAAATGACTAAATTGGACTCCAGATTTGAAGTTTACCAGAGTAACTCGCGCGCCAGTAGTTTATGACCAGCGGAAACAAGTCAGTAAAGAAACAGGGCACTACGCCGCCGCCGCAGCAACTGGCAGCCGGAGCCGGTTTGATGGTGAAGTACAGGCACCGAGCGCTGCAGCTGTGCTGCCTCCCGGTCCGGTGGGCCTGACAAAGGGAAGAGGTTGGGAAAACCGAGACGGTCGCGTCTGTTCATGTCTTTTAAAAGTCCAGTAAGCGCGGCGAGCCAGGGCTAAGGTAAGCCCTGGAAAGAGTCACCGTATGCTTTGAGAGACCTGAGCCAGGCCGCGGGGGACGCGGTGCCGCTCCGCAGCCAAGGGAAGGCGAGCGGGCAGCCGCTCTCCCCGCCGTGTCCCCGCCGGGTCGCCTCCCCAGCCCGCCCAGCCCCCGGCGCTCCCGCCCCGTCGGGGCGGCCCCTGCGCGGCACCGCCCGCCCCTCCGCCCGGGGGCGGGCCGTACCGTACCGTGCGGTTAGGTTGAGGCTCCCTGCGTGTGTCTATAACTTTGTGTTGCTGCCGGTGGTTGTTAGGAGGAGGGATGTGGAAGTCGGCGGCGAGCAGGGTGACAGGCTGCTCGGGCGGGCTGCGGCGGCGGCGGCGGCAGGCGGGCTGGGCGCGGGCGGATCGGTGGCCTCTCGCCGGCTGCTGGCAGAGGGAGCGGGCGGTTCGCCGCTTTCCCTTCCTTCGCCTTTAAAGGGAAGGCTCCTCGGGAGCTGAAGGCGCAGGAGCAGGAGCAGCAGGAACCATGCAGCAGCGCTGCTTCTTCCTCCCGTGAATTCGGATCTCGATTCCTGCCGGTGTGGAGGTGGCTGTTGATTCTCCCCCGCCCCCCCCGCCTGCCTCCCCTCCCGATGTGGCTCTCCCTGCCTCTTCTGCCTGCGCTTTTTAAATGACTTGAGTGAAAGGGGGGGGGGGGGAACTGTCAAGATGGCAGCAGCAGGAGCAAGGAGGTTATGAATGTGGTGTTGATGCTGGAACAAAACCTATTCTCTTTGGCAGCCCTAGGGAGGGCTTAAAGCTTCTGGACCTGTTGGAAGACTGGCGATTTGATTTGTTCCCGTTGTGTTTGCTTTTTCACTGCGAGAAGGATTTTTTAAAATTTTTTAAATTTTTTTTTTTTTTTTTCGTTCTAAACGATCAGCCCCCGGGGTGGCCTTCTCCCGCCCCCTGCTCCGTCGGCTGTGAGATTTTGGGGGGCTGCTTGCGTGTGGCTCGGGTGGGGGGGGGGGGGGCACCGCAAAGTGACAGGCTTACGCTAGTATGCAGTTGGATGTATGCTCAGACTTCGGCTGCCTTTAGGGCGTTCTGAAGAAGGAAAAAGTCTTCGCCGTAATCTGAAGGACCCCTCACCCCGCTCTCCAGCCGAGCGAGAGGGCAAAGGACCACCACCCCCACCCCCCCGAAAAGGCAAGATATCTGCGGAAGCGACGAGGAGCGATCTCGGAGGCGCCGGGGGGCGGGGGGTGTGTGTGTGCGTGTTGGGGGGGGGGGTGTCCTCTCCCGGCTGGATACAGCGCGGTTCCCGCTGGAGCTACTTTCTGCATCCGCATGGAGTGAAACATAAACAAACGCGCACACGCACCGCGGGAGCGGCCGCCGCTCCGCCGGCGCGGAGGGCAGCGCCGCGGGCACCCCCGGCCCCGCCCGGCCCCGCGCTGCCGCTCCGGCTCCTAATCTGATTTTTATTTTTTTTTTTTTTTTTTATTCCCCTCCCTCCCTCCCTCCCCTTCCCCCCCCCTCCCCCCCCCCCCCCCCCCCCTCTGTCCCCGTTCCGGCGTGCGCATCGCCCGCGGCGAGCGGGGCTCGGGGTGCAGCGGAGAGAGCCTGCCACCAGCCCTTAGCGGAGAGCGGCATGCCCGCCCGGCGGGCCCCCGCCTGCTAGGCTCCCGTCGGCACCGAAGAGGCGGCGGAGGAGGAGCGGGGTCGGCGGCCGCCCGCCCGCCCCGTCGCAGCGCCCCGCCGCCGCAGCCGCCCGCGGGGGAGGCCAAGATGGCAGAGGCGTCGCCCCCCGCCCCGCTCTCCCCCCTGGACGTGGAGCTGGACCCCGAGTTCGAGCCGCAGAGCCGCCCCCGCTCCTGCACCTGGCCCCTGCAGAGGCCCGAGCTGCAGGCCAGCCCCGCCAAGCCCGCCGGCGAGCCGCCCGCCGACGCCGCCTCCATGATCCCCGAGGAGGAGGACGACGAGGAGGAGGGGGGCGGCTCGGCCATGGCCATCGGCAGCGCGGCCCCCGCCGGCGGAGAAGCGGCGGCGGCGGCGACCACCGCCGTCCCCGGAGGAGTCGGCTCGGCTGCTGGCCCCGCTGCCCGGAGGCGGGCCCGGAGGGGCCGAGCCTTTCGCCGGGGGGAACGGCGGCGGCGAGCGGTGGGGGGCTGAGCGGGGGCCCGGCGGGCGGCGGCGCCGAGGAAGTGCTCGTCGCGGCGCAACGCGTGGGGCAAACCTCTCCTACGCCGACCTCATCACCCGCGCATCGAGAGCTCCCCGGAGAAGCGCCTCACCCTCTCCCAGATCTACGACTGGATGGTCCGCTGCGTCCCCTACTTCAAGGACAAGGGCGACAGCAACAGCTCGGCCGGCTGGAAGGTGAGGAGGGGTCCCGGGGCCGCGGCGGACCCACCGCGCCGCCCCGACGGGCGCGCTGCCCGCGGGGGAGGCGGCGGCGGACGGGGAGGGAGGTGGGGGAGTGCCGGAGGCTTTCCCCGACGGCAGCCGGCCGGGCGCTGCTGCTGGCCGTGCGGGGGGTCGCGATGTCGCCTTTGCTTATTTTGTTGGTGTTTCTTTTTTTTTTTTTTTTTTTTTTTTTTTGAAAGGGGGGAGAAAAGTTTTGGCTCTTCCCTGTTTCTGTGTACAAGCGGGGAGGGCTCCTAACTCCGGGAGCAGGGGGGACGCTGGAGCGGAGCTGGCTTCTCTGGTACACAAGTACATAAGCAGGGGAAGAGGACGAAGGAAAAAAAAAAAAAAGAAAAAAAATGTTTTTAAGGGTGGGATTTGGTTTTGTTTTGTTTTGTTTTTAAGTTTTTTAAAGTACCTTTGGTGTAACTCGTGCTGGAAATAAGCCGAGTTGCTTTTATGCGGGGTCAGTCTGAGTCTCAAAGCTCAAATACAGAACGACTCTATTATTTGTATCAAGAAATACCCCAGTGGTTTCCCACACGTTCCTCAAAGGCAATAGAGGGAAATTCGGGTCTTGACATTTCTTCGTAAAGTTAATCAAAGCGTGGAGTTATTGGCTGCTCAGCCACAGGAACGCTTGGTTTGCGCTTCCTGCGGTGCCAGTGCATGAGGGCACCGTCTACGGATAAATCCCCTGTATCCCAGCATTTTCTGTCCAGCGTTGCGACAGTTAGCAGCTAAGATTACTACCGTTTTAATAAGCGAGGAAAAAAAAAATAATAATCTGGTTTTGTGGCTTGTTTACTTAGCGCGTGCAAAAGCACGTTGCAGGCAGGCAGGGTTTTGCTCTCAAAGACAGATAAGTCTAATAAGGCCTACCAGGAGCCGGTGCTGCACATAAAGCACATTTGAAGTGATTTCCAGAACTGCTTTTTTTCTCCTCGTTTTCCATGTCCATCTAGTAGCGTCTGTCGGACACCAAAATGTCACGTACTTGCAGCTATACAGAAATCCAGGTGCTGCTTGACGTCGATACTGTTTGCAGAGGGAAATCCCGGAACGGTTCAGTTGCTGCCGAGGGCCGATGCTGGCAGCATCCGAGACCGAGTTTTTGAATGGATGGCTGAAGGTGAATTTGCCGGGAAGTTTTACTGTGTTACGGAGAAATCAAATTTTCTGTTTGGATCTCTCTGGCTTTGGATCAGGGGATGACTTACAGTATACAGGTTGGTCAGAAATACTGTATGGATGAAACATTTCTGGCAGTTTTCGTATTAGCAGCCCTATCTCATATTTTGGTGCCTGACTAGGACTTGCTGCGAGTAATTGAAGTGCAGCTGTGTGATTTTTACCTTCCAAATGGAGCACTGTAGAGGACGCATTTCACTGTCAGACTTGTCTCAGGCTGGGGAAAATACAAACACAAAGTTTTAGCGGTGGCATAGCTAATTCAAGACAAGGCTCTTAAAAACACAGATGCCTTTTACAGCATTTACCTCTGTATTAGGTGTTGAATTTTGATCTGACTACAAGTGCGACGCGGAGTGTGTTAAAGGGTTACATCTGCCGATGACAGACCGTGCCTTCATAAGTTGTTTGGGCTTCCCGAAGAAGCAGTGGCTTTAGATGTCAGCTGCTATGACAAATCCAGCCTTTTTATCTGATACTTTGAATTTTCAGTAAATTCTCGATACTCAATTCAAAGGAAGACTTACCGAACAATGGGGCTGATACTGTTTCGGCTGAATTTGGTGGCAAAACTCCCATTCGCTTCAGCAGAAGCAGGATCTGGGCCATAACGCAAAGTGCTTACATTGATTAGTATGCTTCATACAGTCACAATTTTTCTGACAATTTATACTGTTAATTTGATATTGATTCCTTTGCTGAGCAGCATTAACTGGTACTTGGAGCTAATTAAAATGTTAAAAACTTGGATCCCTTGAGATTCGTCTGATATAATTTAGTTCAGAAGTTTCTCACAAGCCTTTAAGATGACCTTTCTCGGGAGACGCAGGCACGCTGGTAGCAGAAAATTCTGCCTCTTTAATGACTGTGAACTGTCTCTGGAAGTTAGGGTGAGGCGTTCGATCGCCTTAACGGCGGGTGCAGTTGTGCGTGGGTGGTAGGGGCATACTGAAAGGGGCAAAGGAGAGGTCAGGAGCTAATAATTTGCCAAGGCATCCTAAACGGCAAAATTTAATTCCTTAGCAGGGCTAGAGTTTCTTCTAATGTATGCATATACATTCAGGAGAGGACTATTTCAGAAGAGGACTATTTCACTTTCTTTGGGCTGGAACGTAAATTAGTTTGTGCAGGAGGCAACACTCTTAAATAGAGACTCCATCTTAGTCTCCCGATGCTAAAATACATTATATATTATTATCATCTTTGTTTCCCTCGCAGGTAATGAATACAACTCTTCAGGAACTAATGTCAGCTTTTCACATCAGGCTTATTCAGATTGCTAGTTACACTGAGATTTTAAATGAACAGAAGATACTTCTGTATCAGAAAGCTTTTATCTTAATTTAGAATATTTTTACACAGCTAAGTTCGTCTTTGAAGGCAGCAAGCCCATTTAACAATATTCTGCTCTGGCACTGAGTGGGAATATTGTCATTTTAAACAAAGGGAAGAAGAGAACTCGGTTTTATTATCTTATGTATTATTATATATGAAATATTAATACCGTTTCCAGTGAGATGTGCTGAATACCATAATCCGTAAACATAGCTGGGATTATACTCCTCAAAACAATTATTTTAAGAGCTATAAATTAGTTACAACTATCACTTTTTTTTTCCTTTTTTTCTTTTTTCTTTTTTTTTTTTTGCCTAGGGCATTAAAGCAGAAGTGAATATTTCAGATGTGGTTAGGAAGGCATATATTACGTTTCCGCTAATTCAGATAAGGTTTGCCCAATACACCCTCACCACCACCCCACCCCCCCCCCCGCTCAACAATCTTCTTTGCTTCCCCCTCCCCCTGGCCCCGGTGGGACGTTAGCTAACCTAATACTGCCTGACAGCTAACTAGGGCAGTAGCGTACGGTGCGTGGCCGTAGAGCTGGCGCGCTGCGGACACTGTCGTGTCCCACGGGCAGCCTGGTGTCATACAATCCCGTATGCGTCCAAATCACCGGGAGGGGTTCAGGTGCATGCTTCAATATCTGCTTACTGTCTGGAACGCTTGTGGAGGGTCGGTATTTATGTTTATCATCACTTGGAGTGGGGGAGAAAGGTCTGAGGGCGAGCTGGTTTCACCCCTGTGACATACAGCGTACCAGGCGGCTCTTGCAGGTACTTCCAGAGAGCTCCTCGATGACCAGACCTACCCCTCTTTCCAATTTCAGGTATCCGTTTACCCTGCCGATGTCCTGCAGTCACAAAACTACTGTGCTGACTTAAAAACCAAGTTTTTCCCCCTAGATATTTAGGATGCAGTAACTCACTTCGCTCAATAATCTTGAAACAGAAAACTGAAACACCCTTGCGTCTGTGTATATAGCAGAGGTGCCCGGTTTCACTATAGCTTAAATACTTCCGTATCTCTTCCTATAACGTTATTTTGTAATTTCTTGCAACACTATCTTGTCTTTTCTACATGAAGAGTACACTAGGGGGACTATTTTCCTCTTTGTCGAGTGGTATGGCAAGACTATGAATCTGGTCCTTTATACACAGATATCAGCAGTTCCCAAATTTAAATGCAGCTGATTTGCTTTGATTTGTTTTTTTTTTAATATCAGAAGCCTGTTTGTTTTACACCTGTTGCATTCATCTTCCTCACAAAAGATAAATACTAAGTGCTGGGATATTTACTTTGAAGGGGAAATTCTTGTAAACTTTGTACATGGACATTTCATCATTCCTTACCATGTTTTATTGACCAATATGTACCGAAGGGCTGCAGTCCCTTCAGCGTAGCAAATGCACAAGTCTCTTCTCTAATTACTGAGACTTGAAAAGACTTGAGAAATTTGCCGGTGATGTCGACAGATGTCTAAATCTGTTAGCCAGATGCTGATACGCAAGATGCGTCGGACTTTTTTTATCATCTTTTCGCAAAGGGATGTGGGAAGGAAGCAACACCACTCTCTGTTCTTCTTATTTCTCCTTCCTCGGAGTGGCACACAGCGTCTTTATCAGGAGTGGCAGCATAGAACTGGAGTTTGCATCAGTTTCATTTTTTTCCTCTGCTGTCATTTTTTGCTTTTCTTTTTTTTCTTCTCTTTTTTTTTTTTTTTAAAAGACGGTGTTTCCCAGTTAACTGCTAGCATGAACATTTTTTCCAGCCTTCTACTATATTCTCACTTTTTTTTTTTCCTAATTTTGAGCTGCCTTGTTCATCTGTACAAAAGGGTTTGGGTTGCAAACTGTAGCCTGATTATTTTAAGTTTTGATCTACTGAAGCGAGCACGGGTTTAAGCATGTGAATGGATCCTTGGCACTTCACTGGGATTACTTGTGTGCTTAAACTTACTGCTTAAGCATCTTACCTGATCAAACCCTTACTATGTTGTGCTTTAACAAAATACTCAGTAACATTTGTAAGTGAATTTTGTGCTGAGCAACGTAGAGAGATATGTGGTTCCAGCCCCAAAGTCAAAACCACTGGATAACAAGCTTCTTGCATCAAAGAGGAGTATACTTTAATATCAAAGTAACAAATGACTTTTTAAACTTTCCAGTGGAAACCATATGTAGATATTAGCGCACATTATTATTTTATATCTGTAACGTACATCAAAGATCTCACTTTTCTCCAGCTCATGCAGGCAGGCGACAGCTATTAGAGGAGAGGGAGAAACACCGAGTAGCTCTCCCAGAATCATTGACATTGTTTGATCCACAGCGTGACAGTGAGGAGCACCTCCGCTGAAGGACTTGTTAAATGCAGATGTAAACACATCGCCTTGGTGAATGTCATCAGCTGCAAAGAGTCACAGGCTCTGATAAACTTAACTTTTGATATGAACGGGAAACCTCCAGTGAATGATGCGGGATAGTGTTGCTGTCAGGTGGACCTGTGTGATAAACACTGGAATTGATGTTCCTCGGTTCTTTAGAGGCAGAAGGTTACCTAAAACAGTCATACAGTGTTGGTGTTGTCTATAATAGGTTATTAGTGTCAATATTGAGTGTTTTTAAAATAGGAAGCTTTAGAGTCAAGAGGTTGGCTCCTACACTTACCTGTGTGTTTGAAAATACATGGTTAATGCTAATAAAAATGAAATCCCCTTAGTCTCTTTTATATCCGCTGTATTGTATTGGCTTGAACAAACACTGTCGGAGACTACCAGGCTGGGGAAGAGAAGCATCCTGGTGCTCCTGCCCCTGGACCTCCTGCTTCTGCTTGGGTTGGTCCTGGTAAAGCCAGCGGCGTCTTACACACGAGGCCGTTTTGTATTCGGGTCATTTTGGTGGTGCTACACCACTTTGCTGTAATCCTGGGAGATTAGGGGAGGCTGGGCACGTGCTGGTGCATTTAGAAAGGCGAGTGATTAGGGTTAGCCCGGTGGTTTTGTGAAAGCTCTTTGTGCTGACGTGGACAAAGTAGAAACGCGGGGTCGGTGGCGTCCCTTGCAGAAGGCAGGCAGCACCGGGTGGGGGTGTGTGTGCAGCCCCCCCACAACCCCTGCAGCGGCTGGGCTGTTTTCAGCCCGTTTGCGTGCGGTGGATGGGGAGAACAAGCGTGAAATCACCCCAGAAAATTTAGAGTGGGTGTGCTGGCTCCGAAGGGAGGCCGAAAGGATCGCCTTGGAGATGAGGGAAAACGGAGGATAAACAGCCAAAGCATTTCTCTAGGTGGCAGCCTCCTAAAGGTGCCCTGGAAGATTTTGGCAGCCGGTTATTTTGCGTGGAAGTATGGAAAATCTTTTGTGAGGATTGTTTCTTATTTGCAATGCAATTACAGTGGGTCTTGGCGTAGTGGCGGCTTGCCAAGGCAGAAACTGAAAGTGTTTCCTAATGCAAGTTGTTACTTAAGTCTAAAATCTTTGCGTGTTCTTGTTTCTCTCCCACTTTTTTTTAAAAGCCTTACTACTACTACCTCTGTCACAGAAAATGCGCCCAAGGGCAGAGTTATAAAATGGCAGCGATAGTTTCTTTTAAAGGCACGAGGCCCTCTGCGTTTCGAGGCAGACCCTCTCTGGAGGGGGGCGAGCTCTGAGCATCCTCCTGCCGCTGTTTCCTTGCCCCCCCCGCCAGGAAAAACGATGATTCCCAAGTCGGCGCTTGGGAAGGGGCCACCAGCCTGGCTGGGTCCTGGGGCAGGAGGCGCATCCAGGTCCCGCAGCACGTAGCGAGCATCCCGATAAAGGCTTGCCTGATAACACAGCGCTTGGGGAGCTGCAGGGTTGTTTTTTTTTGGATGTGGCTTGTCTTGGGGCTGACAGTACGTGCGTAGCGCAGTGGTTCAGGAGCAGAAGTAAAGCGTTCAAGTAACTTGCACGGTCATTCAGTTTTGGGTAGTGCTGGCTCAGCGCACCGTGAGTTAAGTAAAGATTATGCTTAACCTTTTATTTGCTCTTTTTTTTGTGCTTCTACGAACTTAGACTGTTCTTTTCTGTTATGATTTCCTGAGCATTGCCACACACTAAGCTTGGAAAATGAGGTGCATTTAGCCAATTTATGGTCTGACATATGTTAATTAACATTAATTACCTGCTTGAATAGTCCATTTAGCACTTATTATTAAAAAGTGGCTTGTCTACAGAAGGGGATTTTCCTTCAGAGTGAGATGTTTTGTTGTAACTTGCTTCCGACAAAGTCAGGATGGGGTATCCCGTGCTTCTCTGCAGGGCTCTACCAGTTTGCTGATGGTCCAGTTGCATGGGGGATACCACTGCACCACTGACAGGCACCAACTCCTTACCCATGTGTATTTGACATTCATTTGACATCGGCTTGGCTTTCCCAAGCAAACCATCTTGTTTCCAAGCATTTTTTGCTAGTGGTGGGTACAGCTTTTGCTGCTCTGATTGAGGCAGCTGGGGGAAGAGCCAAGCTTCTCAGCTTGCCAGGAACTGCAGGGAGATCTGGAGGCCTGCAGTGATGTGGCCCCAGCCCCTGCTTGGGGTGGAGGAGTAGGAAAAGCTCAGGTGCGCAAGGCTGGAGGGGTTGTGTAGGAGTTGCTGGGGCACCCTGGGGTGCCCCGCAGGGAGGGCGTCTTCAGCTCTCCAAGGATGATGGACCTTGAGGCTCCCACAGCCGTTGAGAGCAGGCCACCACTGGAGTGGAGCGTGGTCTCCAACAACAGCAGGTTACATCTTGATGTATTCATCAGCTACGTTATCCAAGTTATCTCCTGCGCAATGTGTTGGGCAAGGGTTGTCACAGGTCATTGGTCTAAAACCTGTGAGATGAGGGGAGTTAACGAGCAGAGAGCCCTCGTTCAATTTCCAAACACCAATATTTAAAAAAGATAAATTCCGTTCCTCTATTCCCCATCCCCCAATTCCGCATTCCCGTCTTATGAGACTCCAGGGACGTTATGTCCTACTTCACCTTCTCCATCCCTCCCTTCGTAACAGCAACTGCGGGGGGTTGCGTGGTGCAGGGGGTGCCTCTGTGGGAAATGGAGGGCTGGCTCGTCACGGTGCAGGGCATGTAGCTGCATTTCGGCTGGGCATACAGCATGGAGGCGATTGGGCTACGAGACTGATGAAGAGCAATTTCAGGGCAGTGTACAGGGTTGGGAACAAGGGAGTGACTGCGCTGGTGCTCTGCCTCATCGCTGTGGTGAAATAGCGAGAGAGCTGCCTTTCAGTGTGGCTGGAGGAGGAGAGCATCGCTGTGTCACCATTGCTTTTTGCCAGAGTGGTTCCTCCTGATGCTGCGCGTCGCGGTGAGGTCCGGGAGGAGCCGGTCTTGCCCTGCAAAGCCAGAGTCCTTTCTCTGGGCCACCCCCCTTGCACATTTGCTCAGGGACTGATAGGCTCGTAACGCTGCTTTGCCAGGGAACTTGAGGCAGGTCAGGAGTTAACAGCATTGGTGACTTGTTAATAACTCTGTGTGTGTGTGTCCTACCTGGACTTTGCTTGTTGGGGCAATCCTCTTTATCTCTACACTGGTACCTATTAAAAATAAAGGCTATTTAAATACTTCTACTGATATAAAACACCATTGTAAGTTTTCACTGACAGTAATGCCTTTCTGGGGATTTGTACTGGTAAAGAACGCCTTGTGAAAAATCAGCAGTTATAATAGACTTGTGCTAACGAATTGAATGGATTGCTTGCTCGATCGCAACATGCCGTGTACTTAAGAGCTGAATTATGAAATGCTGGGTTCTCACCTGAACATGTTTATTTGGCAAGGTATTCTTTTGCTTTTCTTTATTGCTTTTCTCCTGCTGGTGAAGTTGCCACTTGCCACGTGTGAAGGGACGTGCGAGGGAGGTGCACGCTGGGACGGGAGGGCAGAGGCAGCCCGCGGATCCTTGCCACAGGGCTGGAAGAAGGTCCACTTGAAGTGAGGAGGATGACGGCATGCGGCACCAACGGCTCGTCCTCAGGGCTTTTGCAGCTTGTGCCCCCAGGTCTCCCGGAGAGTGCTGCCTGCCAGTTTTGGGGGGGAGGCGGGAGGCTGCTGGCGGTGGGTGTGGGGCTCTGCCTGTGCAGTCTCCGGCTGCCGTACGCGAGTGCTGCCGGCGGTCAGGTGCGTCGTTTCCATGGGGTGAGTCACTGGATCATGCCACTTCTGCATCCCTTCACCCACTGCCCGTGCCGAGGTGAAGGGTGGGTCTGCGCTGACGTCTCCGTGCCAAAATCCTGTTGAGAGCTCCGGAATGAGGGCAAGAGGCAGAGGCGCTGCCAAAGGTGCTGTTTTTCTCCTTTGACACCTGCCTCTGAGACTGCCTTCATGCTCCCTGTTGTGCTGTGGGTCTGCCTGGAGGCTGCTCATAACCCAGCCCTCAGCCTTGCAGTGCCTTCAGGCCAGCCCGCCTCCCCATCCCGGGCTTTCCGAGACCTTTGGCTCTCCCTAGGGAACAGCAGAGGCCATAGGGACACCCGGGATTGTGACCAGCGGGTGGGATGCAGTCCTAGGAGAAAAGTTTTCGGGAGGTTTGCTGGCTCCCGAGTCGCGTGAGCAGAAAAGGGCAGGTCTGGGCTGGGTGCCAGCGCTTGGACAGGGAGGTGACATCTGCTTATCCCGGCCCCAGAGGAGTGGGAGGCAGCAGATAAGTCGGATGGCTGGTGAGGACCGAGAGCGGTCAGTCGGGGGAGGACAGATAGAGGAGCACCCAAAGGCGTCAGCAGGCGTCCGCTCGGGCTTCGCTCTGCCTCTGGGCTGCTGCGACTGCTCAGCCCGAAGCAGTTCGTTAGCGGGAATGAAAACCGGTTTACGTGGATGCAGCCCAGTCTGTGACGGTGCAGCTTTCACGGGCAGATGAAGTAAAGAGAGCAGGGTCTGGCTGTGGCCCCTGCTAAAGGGCATGTTAAAGCAGCGGAGTGGGGCTCTCCTATGGTGCCGCAGCAGCGTGCGTTTGCATTAATGTTCGTAACATTCAAGCCGGCAGTGCTTAAAATCCTGGTTGCAGCTGAGCCTGGACTCCCGGTGAGGACTGAGCAGGACCAGGGAGTATTAGTAACAGTGTTGCACTTAAGTAAACAGAGCTTTGTTTGAAAACATATTAATTACCTAATAATATTCTAATACAAACTACTCTCCTAGTCTAGACAGCCAGCACCTCTGACACTGTAGATGATTTGCCCTCATAACTTAGTGTTTTCTCATGCTGTACCATGTTGGTTTCTGCATTTTTTCCAAAATAGGATGAAGAATAATAAATATATTTTTCTAAAGAAATCATTTTAGGACATGACTTCCAGGGCTGTATTTGTTTTACCTAGAACGTGGACTGAATTATCTTGATATATATGCCAGTTATGTGTCAGCGCTCTTAAAACCTGCTGTATTTGTTTTTTTTTCTCTCTACACAAGCTCTTCAAGCAGCTATTTCAGCTCTCCAAAGACACGTTATGACCAAAGTTAGCCCTACTTTCTCACGTGAAATTTGCAGTGTAAACATACCTTAAAATGCGAGACTTAATCCAGATCAAAAGTTTCTGACTTAGCGGGTATTTGTGAAGTTAGGCAGTGAACACCTATCTTGTGTAAATATGTTTGCTAGTGCTTCATGGAGGATTTATCAGTTTCATATATAAAGTTCTAGATATGCTTAGTACATAAAATTTGGCATTTGATAAGTGAGAACAGTGCTCAACAAAGAATGTCTTTGTGTGAGACTCTCACAGGCTCCCACTTTATCACCTTTTTTGCTGATTGGTTTTGTGCTGAGAGCAGTGATACGGTTTCCTGAAAGCCTATAACCTGCTGTTTGTTCTGCAAAAATGCTCTGGACCTTAACTAATTTTCAGAGAATGTTTTTTTCCAGGAATTTGTAGGAGAAGGTGACGCCAGTTCAAGTCATGTCCTGAGATGCTTGTAAGCTGAGACACACAGAGCTGCTGTCCCTGTTTTTGTGCAATGCGATCTGTTGTGTTTAAAAGTTTCACTGTATGGGGGAACTCAAAACCATTTGTCTGAGATGTCGGGTTTCAGAGTGAATGGTGCTTCTCTAAGTATTCATCAAGACCTACAATGGGAGGCTGGTGGTCCTACCATGCCTTTGTAGGAGAACAGCATTGGCACCCAGAATGAAGCTGCCACTGAGGAGCTGTAAAAACTCCAGAGCATCTTGCGAATCTTGGGCAAGCAGCTTCTGCATTTGCGTAGCCTGAGCCATATACGTGGCCCAGATAAGTGGGCCACATCTAAAATCTTTGATTTTAAGATGGAAATCATGTCAGAGCTCTGCATGGATTGGGCCAGAGGTTTCCAGCCTAGTTTGTGCAGCAGCCAAAAGCTCCGAACCTAATACTGTTCTTTTCATCATGATGTTGACAGTGTAATTCTCACTTCCCATAGTGTGTTGAGATTTATTTCTTGCCCCATTGCTCTTACAGCCTGGCTCGTGCACGGCAAAAATACTTTTGATTGAAATGTACTAGAAGGTTTGTACACTTGGAATAGGAGCTAAATCTTTTATGAGGATCTGTTTTTTGGAAAGCTCTGGGGAAGGGAGCCATGTGCCTAAGAAGGTATTTGAAAATCAATAGTGAGGCCACTGTACGTACAAAAAAAGAGGGAAAGTGTGTAGGCCATGAGGTAGTGGCATACGGGGCTGGGAGGAGGAAGGATTCTGTGAACTAGCAGTAGGGAGTAAATCAACCTGATGTATGTTCACAGACATCTGATGTCTACTGGGCCTAGTGGGGTAGCTTGGAGCAGGTGGAAGAAGCATACTGTTTACCTAATTAGAAACATAAATAAAATCTTTCCAACATTTTTTTTCTAAATGAAAATGCATTTGAAGCATATGTCAGACTTCTCACATCCAGGAAAGATCTCTAAAACCCTGCCGTTCCCCTGGGAGGCTGTTTCTAGCCCACCTTCTTCAGGGCTCTGCCAGGTAGCAAATCCTCCTGGTTGGAGGATGGAGTGGGATGTGCATGAGCAGTTGGAGGTGTTTGGGTTCTCCCTGAGCGCATCCGTACTCCCCTTTAATCAGTGGGAAAAGGTCTGTCCTTTGAGGTGATAGACCAAAGGAATTGGAAAAAACAAAGAAAATGATCATAGTTGAAATCATTGAAGATAGGATTTCACCTCTGTATATTTATTGAGAAGTCGGTGGTGGTGGGGAGCAGGGCCTGGGCTGCTGTACAGGCAGAGCAGCTCCATATCTCCAGTGTATTTTAGACACTGAGGAGACAAAGATGATGCTAATTGCAAGAGAAACTACTTAACTGCTTTGTATTATGTTTGAAATGAAGGGGGAATAACGCTGATTGAATGACCTATTTTGACTTCCTCAGTATAATACCTTTAATGTTTTAGTCTTTTTCTGGACAGTGAATTATAATTTTATCAAATCCTGCTGGAAATGAATATGTTGCTGGGCAAAGTATTTTATCCTCGCAGTTTTAACCGCAGAGTTACCTCTTCCCGCTTGAGTCGGTGGCAGGAGTTTTCTCTTTTGGCTGGAAAGGTCTTTTGCTATGCAACACAGCGACAGCAGGGGTTTTTTTAATACAAAATAGGGACCTGTCAGGAAGAATATAAAATAGGGCACTGAAGGAGTCTAATTTAGAAGGAGAAGGGGCATAAATCTCCACCTCTCTCTGATGACAGAAGGCCAAAGTACAGCAGAAACGTTTCCCTGCTTGTAAAATGCTGGTCCGGATAGCAGAGAAGTTGTTCTGTTAAAGGCACAGCTGTATCTAACCTCCTTACAGGTTTTTCGGCGTTATTTTTGGTACATAACTGCAAGTTGCATAAGGGGATTCTTAAACAACGAAGCACCTCCTTTAGGGTCTGCTCTGCTTATTGTACTGTTACAGAAATTGTTTGCTGTTTTGGACTGGTGTCAGGCAGAATAATACTGAATAAGTCCCAGATGAATGTGGGTGGTGAGAGGAGAAAAATAACTTCAAATAAAGAGGGGTATTATCAGCTGAGCAGCCAGTGTTGATCCTATGGTGCTGAAAAATGGAAGCAGGAAAAATAGTCTTTTTCCATTTTTTCTTTTTTTTTTTTTTAAGATGGAAAATCTTAGCTGAAAAATCTGTTCTGACCAGAGTTTGGTACCCTACTTCAACTCGCAGCAACTTGGCGTCGGTGCAGCAGTGCTGTGAAGTATTGAGTGGGAGAACAGAAGTACAAACAAGCCTCCAAAACTTGAGAGGATCCTCAGATTCTTTGTCCATTTAGGACAACATGACCTGTAGCGTCACTTGCAGCTGCTGCATCCAAGAGTATAAATAGTGAAAAGAACACTGATTTGGCCAGGATAAAATGTTCATTTTGGGTTTTTCCAACAGCTGTGTAGGGACTTAACCCTGGCAAAAGCTTCTCACGTGTCATTTTTTATTCAGGCTCGTACTAAGCATGTGCAATGACAATGTTCTCTAATTGAAGGGAAAAAAAAAACAAATGAAAAAAGTAGTAAATTGAGAAATAGTGTGGATTTGGTGTCCCCTCGGCGTGAAGGAAAAGCAGTTTGCTTGAACAGTATGATAGCAGTTGTTTGAGAAATTAAGTATGGATTTCCTTCAATTGTAGTTGAATCATGACATCTTACTAAATTTAGCCAGTCTTGAGTGCCTGGTTTCTGGTTTGACATTTTTGTTGGATGGTTGTTGGTTTGGGTTTTTGGTTTTGGCTTTGTTTTTTTTTTAAAAAAATCTCTGCATGGGCTGAGAGATGACGGTTTCCTTATTTTCTTCAGTCAACTGTATCAGGTATCAAACCACCGATTCTTCCAGGTGAGTATGGCTGTGTGGGGGCTAACAGCTTTCTCCATGGAAGCACCACGATACGTCGGGTGGGTTCCAGCAATGCCAGTGATGGGCCTTTCCCATTTTCCAGGAGCAGACAGGGAGTAGGAAGGGTGGATTTTGCATGGCTTGACCATTAACTGCAGATCACTGGAGTATCTCTGTGGATAGAGAACACTGTTCAGTGGAGTGCCGAGCAGAAGTACTGAGTAAGAGTGTACTTCATTTATACGAAAATCTACACCGAAAAAATGTTTCAATATAAAAGCCAAGCGCTCAGGAAGTACAAAGTGTCACAAATAAAGTTGCCTCTAACACTTGAAATTGCTTCTCATGCTCGCTATGACAGCGTGGTTAGTAATGAACTCGCACGCTGTATCCACCCCAAGTCTCCTTGTTGGGCTGGATGCTTCAAGGGGTATTCAGGGTTTCGGCTCATCCCCCGTGATCTCTGCGTGGGCCCTGTGCCATATTTGTTGCACTCAGCTCTTCAGTAAAGAAATGCGCCCTTCCCGGTGTGCTTGGCTGTGTCTTTCTCCTCCCCAATATCCGTGGGCTTCCCCGATGGGCACCGTCCCAGCACCTGCATCCTCTTCTCCCCTCCCCAAGCTCCTCGCACCCCTGCGGTCTCCTCTCCCAGCCTCCATCCCTGCAGTTTCCAGTCCTGCTCCATGCATCCTGCCTTCCTTTTCCTGTGATCTCCCACCCCTCTGTCTGCCTCCTCTGCTTCCCAGATCTGCTGTCCTTCTCCAGCTTGCCTGTACTTTTTTGTCCGGCTCCCCGTTCCACATTTTCCCCCTGGATTCCCTGTTTCCCATGTCATCTTGTCTATCCCAGGCCACTTACCCTGTTCCTAATCCCAGTTTCAGTTCAGGTTGGCAAAGCTACTCACAACAGGGAACAGTGTTTTATAATAGGAAGTGTTGGACAATATGAGGTGTAGGTTGCTACCACCTATAATTTACAACATTGTTTATTTTTTTAACTAATCCACCCTTAGGTAAGTAGCCCTGGTGCTGTCGGTGTGCAAATCCTTAGTCATTTGGGTAGTCCTATTCCCTCTGCTGATACTGTGTACAGAGGGATTGCTCATCTGTGTCAAAGATGGAGGATCCAGCCTTAGAGAGACTTCGATCCCTGTTTTGGTGTGGCCTGAACTAGACAGCAAACAGTGCCTGAGATCGTACATTTCATAGGGCTGCTGAGCTGTCCCTTGAATATTTAATGGTGTGTGTAGTAATTGCTCTCATTTCCATGGTGAGGGGCTGTTCCTATCGGTGAGAAGGGAGGAGACACAAGTGCCTCACTGATAGTATATAAGACATGGAAGTGTATAGTCCGTAGTCACGCCAGATTCTGTGTCCTCTAGTAGGTGCCCCCTGACTTGGTGTATTTATGCTGGAAAATACAAAGAGCCTTTTCCTTACGTAGCTCCCCGGTTTTCTTGTACCTTCTGCCTCTTGCTGCTAACTCCGTGCCTGGTCTTTAATGATTCTGGTAAATGCCTCCACATCTAGGAGGGAAAGCTGATCACGGGCTTTTTGTTATCAGAATTAGACTGAGAAACTCATGCTGAATTGTTGCTGAAAACTGCGAGGTGGTGCCCTGGAGCATGGGAGGATGGACACCTTTGCTGCTGTCGCTGGGTGCAGCTTAGCTTCTGTCATAGTCAGTAGGCAGCTTCCAATGGACTCGGTGCTAGATCAAGTCATTTAATGGTGTGAATAACCTTATATTGACCTTTTAAAGAGCTTATGCATAGAGCGAGCAGTTTATGAGTGCCTTGTTTTGAGCTTTATCAGGAAGGAACTTTAATCAGGTAACGGGAGGGCTTGTCCTCTTTCCGTCGCAATAAAGTGCATGCAAACAGGCATTGCAGCAAACGGCACAAAGGCAAATCTGGCACGCCCAGCTTCCTCTCCCGCAAAACAAATCTGAGGTTCGTTCTCTGCCACTGCTCCCCACGCCGTTCCAGCAGCTCGGTCTGCTGAGAGGTTCGCTGGTGGTGGGTGATGCCTTTCGGGTACCGCACTCTGGTTTCCCAGGATATTGGTAACAGCTGTTTGGTCACAGCTCTCTGGGTCACCATGTACGGGGATTTTCTGATGGTTGTGGTGACCTTGGAGGGGAATTAGACTGGATGTAATGTTTCCAAGAATTGGAGACGCCTGTGCCATTGAGCTGGTGCACGTTGCCGAATCAATTACTAGCATTGGCAGGATTTTGCTTTAGGGGAATCTCGCAGCTACATCGCAGTCTTGTTATTAGTAGGTTATTGTTAGTTGGTTTTAATACAAAGCCAGATATTTGCAGGGAGGACGGACCTTAAATAGTTGGTTTCTGTGAAGTATTTTTGCCTATACACAACACTGTTGCAGGGCATACCCTGGCACTGTATCTCACTTTTGTTTTCAGGAAATTTTTATCAGCTCCTGTGTGGAAATAAGCACTTGGTGTAGAATTGCCATCCTCAGGTGAGGAATTGCGGTGTGGTGCCCCGATCTCCTCCAAAGCTGGCGGTGGCAACTGAAACTCGCTGCGTGGAGATTTCGTAACTTTTTTTTGTAATGCGTTGAATCATGATAAGGGGACTCAGCACTGTTGTAACTGCTGCGGTGTAGGCCCCCGGTGAGCTTTTGCAGAGGGGCTGCCCAGCGAACCCCTCAGTTTTTACGTGCAGCCTCCGGTCTAAATCCAGGTCGCCGGCCTCTGCGGCACCCATCGCAGTCAGGTGGCATGGAGCAGTCATGACGCAACGTGCTCAGGCGCAGTTTAATTTATGACCTCACAGATTGTGAATGTGCCTCTCGGCAGGTGACGCGGGAGCGCGCCGCGACCCCGCTTCACCAGCGCAAGTTTAGAGCTGCACAGTTTCGCCTTGCGAGATCGGGGTCAGGCTTAGGGCTGCTTCCCTCCTTCGCTTTTGGGTTTTGTGCCAGGGCAACGTGGTGTTTTCACAGGCCTGCTCAGCCGAAGCCCGCGCTTGGGTTAGGCCTTGCTCGTGCCGTCGCTGGAGTCACCAGGAGCCCTCTGAAAATGCAGCCCCCCTCATTTAGCCGGTCCATCTGTTGTTCACTGTGTTTGCAGTTGACTGTCAAAGTCACAGAATCACAGAATTCTTAGAGTTGGAAGGGACCTTAAAGATCACCTAGTTCCACCCCGCTTGCCATGGCCAGGGACACCTCCCGCTAGACCAGGTTGCTCAAAGCCCCATCCCCACCTGGCCTTAAACACCTCCAGGGATGGGGCATCCACAACTTCCCTGGGCAACCTGTTCCAGTGCCTCACCACCCTCAGAGAAAAGAATTTCTTCCTAATATCTTATCTAAATCTACCCTCTTTCAGTTTAAAACCTTTACCCCTCATCCTATCGCTACACTCCCTGATAAAGAGTCCCTCCCCATCTTTCCTTTAGGCCCCCTTTAGGTACTGGAAGGCTGCTATAAGGTCTTCCCGGAGCCTTCTCTTCTCCAGGCTGACCAACCCCAACTCTTTCAGCCTGTCCTCACAGGAGAGGTGCTCCAGCCCTCTGATCATCTTTGTGGCCCTCCTCTGGACCCTCTCCAACAGGTCCATGTCCTTCTTATGTTGGGGGCCCCAGAGCTGGATGCAGTAGTCCAGGTGGGGTCTCACCAGAGTGCAGAGTAGAGGGGAAGACCTGCTGGGCACACTTCTTTTGATGCAGCCCAGGATGTGGTTGACCTTCTGGGCTCTGAGCGCATGTTGGCGGCGCATGTTGAGCTTCTCATCAACCAAGTGTTGCATTTAATTCAAGTGCTGGGAGGGTTTGCCTCAAAATGCCTGTGTAGCGTTAAGCCAGTTAGGAGTTACAAATGTAAATACGTTTACACAAAAACGAGGAATGCATGAAAGCTGGCATTGCTTAAGCAGCCAAAAGCAGCATGATTATATGCTAGAGGGACGCTGAAAATGTAGGTTGCCAGAGCGCCCCTCCAGAAGTAAATCCCGACCAGAAGCAGTCTCAGTCCCTGCCTTTGAACTCGCTGCCTGCTTGCTGTGGCTGCTGAGCAATGTCGGGGAGAGGGCTCAGGAGTCTGCGGGCATCCCTGGGGACTTCTATAGGAAAGTTTGAAATGCCAAAGAGGAGCGTCGGCCGTATCTGAATGGGTCCCTGTTTTAGATTTTCCTGGGATTTTCAGTAGCAATATAGTTGGCAATCGGGGGACTGCTGAGGCTGGTGTTTCATAACTGGAAGTTAGGCATTTTTCACAAGCTGTCCCATTTCGGGCCATGAGCGCGGGCACAGGCGCACACACACACCCCTCGCACACCCCCCACACACCCCCCCAGCACAGTGTTTACTTCCTCTGTAAGTTCTGGGACATTCAGTACTAAGGAGCATGATACGCTTGCATAAACACCCCAGCCAGATTTATCTCTCAAGCCTATCTTTCCTTTCCCGTCTTGGAAAGTGATTAATCTACAGCACACATTTTGTTCTTTGATTGCAGGGCATTATTCTGTAATCATTTACAGTTTTGCAGAGCCGTAGCACTGGCTTGATGGAGTATTTCTGTCATGTAGCTGGCGCTGTCGGCTGGAGCTTTAGCTGCGGAACGCGGAGGGAGCATTACCGTGCCGCTCTGCGTCGTGCTCAAATCGTTTCCTTTTACATTGTGTGCTTTCTGTGCATTAAAAAATTCAAACGTCTGTATTTAAAGTGCAGGTAAGTGCCTGCGCAGCAGAACCTGCTGGGTGCTGGTTTGTAAGTTTTAGGAACAGTGTTGGTACTGCAGCGCGCTGGCGGCCAGCTGAGGCTTTCCTATGCCTTTGTGGAGGGTGGAGGAGTTTAAATAACTTTTGTTTTCCGTGCTGCGAATCATGCATTGAAGCTTACAACAGTTAGAAATCGGCAACCTATGTAGATACAAGAACCCGTACATACAACCTGGTGTCTGAGGAAAACAGAACAGCGAGAAAGAGGTTGAAGGTGAATTGGAAAATCGGCCCTGTCTGTACTGCATTGAGGCTTTTCCATGTGCCCTTTGTGTTTTTTGTTTGTTTTCCAGTGTGTGAGGAAAGGAGCTGGGAGAGAGCTGAGTTTGACATGCCCTGGGTTGAGATTAGGCTATCAGAGTGTTGTTTGATGCAAGTGTCCCAGCTGTAAACCACTACTTCTTTCAGTTAAAAGTTGTGAAAAGTAGGTACAAGAAATTCAAAGAAAACCATATGACTTTGGGTTCTGATGTGTAAGTAAGTTCATTTTTGCAACATATGTGCACCTTTCTCTCCTATGAAGAGGTTTTGGTGGACCTGGAGTTGGTGGGTCTGGACAAGTCACCTGCATTGCTAAGCCCAGTCCCTGATTGCAGAGGGCAGACAAGCAATGAGCACCTTGCTCCAAAGCGTGCACAGAGATCTGGCTGGGTAATCCCACACACCATGTCGGACAAATCGCTGTTCTGTCACCTTAAGACAAACCAAAGCCCTGTAGTTAAAATACAGAAGCCACAACACTTATGTACTGCGTGCAAAGACCAGGGGAAACTGAGGGCGTTGCAGGTGCAGGGTGTCTGTTAAACGAGATGTCCAGAGAATCCCATGCCAGAAGTCAGGACAGAAAAAGTCTTCCAACAGCCTTCCCTGTCAGTCTGATCTTGAGGGCAGGGCAGGACAGAGGAGGAGGGGGTGCCTCTTCTGACTACAAATCCAGCAGTCTTTTTAAATGTGCAAATGTCAGAAGAGTACCAGCCTCGCATCTCCAGCGATGGGCTTTGCAGCAGGGAGAACAGGCGGCACAGACAAGTATATTTATTTGCAAGCCCTGGACCCTGATTTACTGATGTCTGATCGCAAATTTCACTTCTCCATCCTAGAAGCACAAATTTCTGTAAAGTCCTCATGCAAAGTCCTTAATTATAAACAATGGGGAACTTAAAAGCAAAGAGAAGGAAGACTAAGGTTTTTAGGAAACAACAGCTGTTTAGGAAAACTACCCAATTGTGTAAGGAAGCAACAGGTTCAGCGTGTGTCTATGTATGCAGGTATCCAACTGCTTGGTTGGGCTCAACCAAGGATTAAGATAGCTGTTCTGTGGTTGTGTGCCACTTCGGTTGTGTGCCACTTACACCATCTCCACTCCAGTGGGACGAGGCCCTTGGTTAGATTGTGTTTGAGGAAGGGACCAGGTAAATAACATTTTTCTGCTGTTGTGCATTAGTGGCAACGGCAAAAATCTTAACGAAAGGCAACTTTTCTTAGCATCTGAGAAAGGCTGAAATTACACAAACCAGTGCCAGCCACTTCCCATACTTGGCATTCCCCTGAGACCAAATGGAGCTGCTGCTTGTCTCCCAATGCTACTTTGGCCATGCAGCACATTTTAAGTGCTGGTAACTGAGTGGAAGCGGCTGTACGGGAGGCAGAGCAGAGTGTGGCGCTGCCGAAACGCAGCCTTGCAGCGCTGGTGCCAGTGCCCACGGCTGGCACCTGCTGGGGTGAGTTGTGGTTCAGCTTCAGGAACTCAATAATTCGTGGGAGCTTCCTCTTGCTGCGCTTGGACATGTGCCATGGGGTCGCAGAGTCTGGGTTCAGCCTCACTCAGCCCAGTTTCCTTATCACCTCAAAATGGTTTGTACAAGTCATATTCGCTTTCCTTTAGCGGCGAGAGATGAACCCCATTAATCTTTGCTGTTTGTATTGCTGTTTTCATGGCGTACGGCTGCCCACAGAAAGACTTGTAGGACATAGTGGGTTCAGTACAAAGGAGCTTCACACCAAAAGCTTGAGGCCCCAGCACATCAGGCAGAAGGGAGCCTTTGTTTCAGTGTGGGCTAATTATTTGTTAATCTCTGGCTGAGTAGTCAGGAAGGTCACGGACAAGGCATGAGGCTGCTCAACTATGCCCAGAGTAGCATTTCTGAGAGTTAGGAGGGGTCGGTTGTCCCTAGCCTGCCAGATGTGTCAGAGCTAATGTCATGCTGAAGTTACGGATTGTGCAAAAGGTTTGGGAGGAAAAGAAGCTTTGGGCATGAACGTGCTTGATTATGGAAGGATATGTGCACTGACAGCAAGATCCTCTTGAGTGGAACAGGTACCTCTGAGGGAGGTTTTGGGTGGGGACTGGGTGCTGGGAACATCTGTGTGAACATCCTGACCACTGAGTGCTGAGCGTTGTAGAGAGAGCTGCTGCTTGGAGCTCATCTAAATCTTAGTGACTGGGGAGGTGGAGGTGTCTGTTCCTGTCTACCACCCCCCTCATCTCAGTAACCGCTGTGTTTTACCTCCACACTTGCCTGGTGCGAGGGTGGATGGAAACAAAATGTGTTTGTGTGAGGAAGACCCTTTGCCAAGCTGGACGGGTGAGTTTTGGAGGTGATGCTGTGGGTTTCAATGCAGAGGAGCCATCTTCCACATGCAGAGGAGCCACTGGCTCCTTGTCATGCATCACGTCAGCAGAGAACCCCTGAACTGTGAAAGTGTCCCAGAAGAGTGGAAGAGCCTGTTAAGTTGCACGCTACCATTTTATCCTCTTCCAGCACAGCCAAAAAGCACGTGTCTTCTTCTTCACCCAAGGGATTTGTTTCCAGATGGAGTAAGATTCACCACTGCTAAGTGCAGATGCTGTTCAACGGCACAATTTTTGGCTGTGATAGCTGCAGTTAGGTCAGATCTTTAGAGAGGACTCATCCTGTGCAAGCCCCAGCAGGAGATCAAGCTCATCAGAGACTGGAACCGACACTGGTGGTATCTGAGGAACAGCAGATGATAGGCAGCTCCCCTCCACCCCCCGCCTCAGCCCATTGCTGACTTTCAATCCTTTCTTTTCCCTAAACCATGAAGTGGCAGAGATCAAGTCCCGGTTGTAGGTCACCCATA
This sequence comes from Pluvialis apricaria, assembly GCA_017639485.1. Taxonomy (NCBI): domain Eukaryota; kingdom Metazoa; phylum Chordata; class Aves; order Charadriiformes; family Charadriidae; genus Pluvialis; species Pluvialis apricaria. The sequence continues at coordinate 78,685,241 of CM030009.1, read as the reverse complement.
AGAGAGACTGGACATTACATTCTAAACTTCTCATTAGGCTAACATTTTATTTCTTTATTTCATGCTTGAGATTGGTCCTGGGCACAGTCTTGAAAGCAACTCCTGTGCAACGTAGAATGGGACCCAGAGAGAGGAAATGAAATCAGAAATGGAGAAAAGTTATTTTAATCATAAATAGCTGCGGTAGGAAGGTAGATGTTTATATGTGCAATAGTACAGTACCTACTGTGTGTATTTTAGGAGAACCTGAGAATAGCAGCTGTGCTGAAATACTTGACAGCAAAGTCAAATATAGTTTAGGCTAAAAAAAAAAAAAAAAAAAGTTGCTGGGGAGGGTGGTTTTGCAGCGTGAAGCCTGTCAGTGTTATCTCCGCCGCGTGGCACAGAACAGCCTGTGACTCCATCGCTTGTTTGCGAACGCACAGTTCCCGTAACGGGATACGTCCCGCTCCTATCAGTGTGGTATTGTGCCTGGGTAGACGCTCCCCCGCCTCCCAAATTTCCCGAGAACGGCAGGAGGCTGACAGCTTTATTTCTCCGAAGGCTGCCTTTTCTGAGGCATCGCTGGTTTTTGCAGCTGAGAGACCTGTTGGGTTTTAGATCTATCGAGCTCGGAAGCAGTGAAGCCTCAAGCACTAAAACTGGAGCTCTTGCTAACGCGCTGAGGTCAAAAGGATCAAAACCTAAATTAAACTTGTCCCTGAAATTTGGCTCTGAATCACAAATTCAGGAAGTTGTCCATGAAAATCAGTCTGGGCACTGTTTCTTTCTTGAGAGTTCTTCGGCTAAAAATAATGTCTTGCGCTATAGTTATAAATAATACGGGCTTTTTTTTTTCTTCCCCCATCTAATTAAATTGTTACTCTTGCCACAACGAAGGGAAAGGGAAAAGATAATAACATGAATCTGGTTGAACAAGTATGTAGCTTGCAGGTTTCAGCTAGAGTGTTTGCAGCTGCAACTGATGCTGAACCTTACGCTAATGCATTTAATTGTCAAAATTAAAAGAAGGTGCTCTGGAGACATCAGCAATGGTTTCTCTCCCAAAGTGGGTTTTTCCTCTGCCATCAAAATACAGAAGAAAGGGATTTTTCTTATCATTTTTTTTTTGAAGGAAATTGCAGTGTTTTTTCTAAAATTGTGATTGAACCATACAGTAAGATGTTTTCATGGCCTCTGGTGTCTTCTGCTAATTTACTAAAATGACAAGCAGTGGCCACAGATAGCTCTGCCATTGTAAAGAGCGGCACTCAGCAGATTTGCCACAGGTAAATAGTGGGCAAAGCTGGAAAAAGGAACTTTTCTGCATGGCGATGGCGGCACCGAGATGCTCTTTGGAAGCCACCTGAGCAACCTGGCCGTGGCCGTTTGTTTGCTGAACAGCAGCGAACGGCAGCAGCCTAGTGAAACGGTGCGTATTGCACCTATTGCTGCTCCTGTGTTAGCGCCCAGAAAAGTTTTCATGTGTTTTGCTGCTGGGATTTTTCCCCGGCTGCTGGGGCCTTTTAGCAGCGTTGGGGGTTTGCGGTGGATGGCCGGGGCCATCGGAGAGGCCATTTAACGTGGCGCAGCTCCTGGGAGTGCGCCGGTAATGGTCAGTGAAAGCAGTAATCCTAGAGGCCTAAGGGGATAATGACAGGCAATAACATGGCTGCCAATCTTCAAGCTTAATCATGACATCCTTCAGGCGGCGGAGAGGGTTATTTTTCCCAAATGAGGCCGTGGCGGAGGGAAAAAGAAGGGTCCTAAAAAGCAGAGTACCGCGGTGAAGCTGGCCTGCGTGGGCGATAGAGCTGGGCACAGGCTCAGAGATTTATTGCGTTGAAATTCCCTGTCCCTTAAAAAAAAAAAAAAAAGACGGCGAGGCAGCTGCGTTATTTCACTGGCAGGGAGGGATGGATGCAGTGCTGGTGACACACCAGGACGGGAGGGACCGGCACGTTCTGTGACATCGCGGCGGGTACGTGGTGTCAGCCCAGCAGCGCTCCCCCGGCCAGCAGCTTCGGCTAGCGCCGGCACTTGGGCTGGGGCTTCGTTTTCCAGCCGGTATTTGTACATAACAGCTGAAAGCATGTTTTTTGGAAGTAGCACGTAGTTACTGCACGTGCGTGTACAGTTTCCAAAACACCCCCTTCACCCCTCTTCTTTGCTGTGCTGTAAGGGGTTTAAGACCTTTTTTTTTTTTTAAATTTATTTTATTGCAGTGCAGACAAGGCGTTTAATAATTTCTCATTCACTTGTCAATGGCGCTGCAAGAGTGAAAATCTCACAGGAAAACGCCATGCTCTGATAAGGTTGTAAACAGAAAGCAGAAACCCTAGTATTCATTTTGATGGCTTACTGTGTCGTCCTGAAGTCATCTGCTGCCCTCCAAAAGTTAGTGATGGCACAGGCAATTGAGAGTACTGTAACACTGAAACGAAAGACCCCAAAAGAAGAAACTTCAGCATTTTTGTAAGAAAAAATGCGAAGGGGGGGAGAGAGAAGGCTGGTGAGTAAGTGCATGTGTTTGTTTAAGGAATTGAATGGGTAGCAAATACTTTTCCATGTGTGTGGAAAATATGAGTTGGCTTTTGCAATAGCATTTTATGGGAAGAAAGATCAAGGGTTCAGGAGCTGAAATACTTATTCATAAAACGTAGGGAGCAAAGACAAGCTACTTGTTGTGCTTCTGCCCGTTTGCTGTAAGTCCAATCTCGCTGAATCATTTCTAGGAATGGAGTGGGTAACTGGATTTCCAGCCTGCTCTCTGTCCTTGGCTTCTCTCCTGCCTGGCTGCTGCTGATTAGTACTGGTTGTACTGAGCTTTATGTGGAGGGTATGTGCCTGTCCACTTGATTGCTAAAGCTTTTACCACCTTGGGATCTAAGCACAATCCACTTGAAACTGGATTAAAACAGCCGACTCGTTTTACGGAGGCTTTTTAACAGCTATCAAGCAACAAGCAGAAGCTGACCCGGGTGGGATTTTGATCTGATGCTGGGGAAATGAAAGGCCCTTCCCCATCACCGGTCCCATCGCCGCGCTCTGCGTGTGGTGTCTGACAAAAGCAAACCCGACCCAAGCATTTCCCGCGGTGCCTCAGCTCTCCCCAAAGGCTGAAGACATACGGTCTGCCGCGTGAAGCCGAGCTGTGCCGCAGGTGTAATATTTGTTAGTTCGGGGAATGTGATCTTTTGTTTTTGTCACCAAAGAAATTCGGGCTGGGGCTGCATGGGCTGCTGGGCTGCGGGTTTTTGCCGGCTGCTTCCCCCACCCCGTGCTGGCCAGATGATTTGAGCCCCGCTTATCTGCCGGGGGCGTGAGTTTAGGTCGATACAGCAACCTGGGCTCGGCCACTGCGCCGTCCCGTGCCCAGCTTTGCTTAATCTGGACCGTTCCCAGCTCGTCTGAAATATTGCTGGATGCCTGAGGTCAGTGCAGCATGGCAAGGCTGAGCCGCAGAAGGGCAAGGTGTTGGGTTTTTTGGTGGTTTTTTTTTTTTCCCTCTTTCTTTTCAATAAGTGTAATGGAAAGGGGGGTTAAAACGGCCGTTCAGAATACTTTTGAGAGCTTTGAGAGGGTGTGAGCCCCTGTGCCGTCCGTGGGGTTGATGCTGCATCCAAGAACTCGGTTTGTCCCATCTGTCGGGAGGCAGAGGGGCCGGGCCGGTGCTGCACAGGCTGAATTTGTCTTGTTTTCATTAGAAAAGGCAGCCTCACTTACCTTGCTGATGAATATAAACCCTTTTGGGTGGTAGCTAGGAAGTTTTCGTACTTAGTATTTTGGAAATTGGTTCTGAAAGAGGCACAGTTTGGAGCTTGTGGTCATTTTCTCCCAAAAGAGGGAAGTGTTTTTTTTAAGGGTGGTCTTGATACGAAGTGCAGATTGTTTTTTAGGAGCAAGTGAAGGAGCTTTCTACAGGAAAAAGGTTCTCAGTAAAACTGTCACCTCCACATTCGGCAATTACCCTGAGTTTAACGAATGGCTTGGGAGGGCTAACAAAGTTCATTAAAAGCAATTTGTTTATCTAAACAAAGCCTGTGCTCAAAATGCCACGACTGAATGGACTCAAAACCCTCTAATGATTTTGTGGGGAGGAAAGAAAGTTTTTTCGCTGTTGTTGTTTTCGGTCCCTAAATGTGATTCCCCTTCACCCCTGGCTTTTCTAGCTCTGCGCCCATTCGTGTGTGTATGCACTTGTGTGGTTATCAGCCCAAATGCGGTTCCAGGTCCCTTGGGGCAGCAGCCTTGCCTTGCCTTATGGCTCTGAAAGGCCTCCGCACAGCCAAAAAGATCCTGGTGATTTATGGTTACCACCCTGTTTTTATTGCATGCCTCTCGCAGGCTCCTCTGCCGAGGCGATGCTGTGCCAGATAAGAGACTTTTCTCCTGTTTTGGAGCAGCTGTTGTACCTCGAAGGTATTCCTGCTGTAGGGGGAAGATGCTGGCAGGCCGGGCAGCGCAGCTTTAGCCGGGATGCTTGGCAGCTTTCCATCACCTCCGCTTGGGTCTCCCCACTTCTGCTCGGGGCAGCCAAAGGAAAAGGGTCCGCACTCCCCAGCACGCTGTTGCAAGCACAAATAGGAGCATGTAAAGGGCCAGCGTATTGTCACTTCTGTATGTACTGCTCCGTCGTGATGGTGTATGACATGTCCACCCCCATTACCTTGCTGGCTGCCTCCCGGCTAGCCCCGTCGGCTGGGTGTTTTGGCAGCTGCCGCTTCAGCAAGGTTAGGGGAGTGCTCGCTAAAGCTGAGGGTCTGGCTGTCGCTGCAGGGGGTGGCGATTTGGGAAGGGGAGACGATGACCAGCCTTTGGGCCATGAGGACAGAGGCGCCTTGGGCTGGCATGATCCCGACCCAGTTTCTTGCGAGGCCAGGCATCTTCTCCAGATGTTGGCTTTACACACTGTCAGCTGAAGCCAAGGAAATATTTCACCCTGCCTTTACTGTTCACCTCGGTGAAATTGAGTCCTTCTCTATTTAAAACTGCATGAATTAACGTGAAAATCGGCCAAATCAATGCCAGAAGGTCCATGATGGCGAAATGATAATTAGTGGCTGCTATCTCTTTCCTTCTCGTGGGCAATGCACCTCCCCCCGGCCACATCCTGAGCTGTCAGGACAACCTGTCCCTGGCGTGTAGAACACGTCGGTGCTGGTACGCTGGAGTCGGGGTGGATGCTGAGGATGTGAGCGCTGTGTCCACCAGGACTTCTGCAGCCTTTTGGGAGACCTGGTGGTGGGCACTTCCCATCTTTCTCAGGATTCCCCTCTTCCCATGGGGACATGTCCAAGCCAGGGACTGGAGAGCTGTAAAGAGAAGATTGTAAATGTATGTGATACTTCAATGAGATAGCATGTCGGCGTATAAGTACCTTCTTGCCTGCAGGAAAAACCTCTCATACCTAATGCTGTCATTTAAAGGAATATATAGCAAGAGATGGGACAGAATTGTTTTTTGGCCATTTTAAAGGTAGCCAAGATACAGATGCTCCCGAGACCTCTGGCAAAAATAAATTAAATTGTTTTTAATCTAGTGTATTAAGACGATCAAAGGCAACCTGTCTTTTAGGAACTTGCTGCTTCTTTTTCCCCCAGCCACCTGGGGAAAGCAAACTTCTTCCTTTAGAAATAACTTTCTTTTTGGTGCTGGGACACAGTTGGTCTTCCCACCTTTGCCTGCCTTTGCCACCTCCAATTAATAGTTTATTTAGGTAGCTGTGTTTATTCTTTTCAGCCCGAGAGTTCGTACCACATTAGTGCTGTGCTTCCACATAGAGTCAAGTCAGATCCTTCGTTATTATCTCTAATATGTGAAGCAATTAAGATCATTCAGTATTCTGCAAGACAAGCAAAACTGAAGACGTTCTTCACTCCTCCCAGCCTCTTCCATGTTGTGCAAACGGTTTCGCTCGGAGGCCGTGCGTTTCGGAGGTTTTCTGACTTCCTTGCATGTCGGGCCAGCAAAATTTAAATCCTAAAAGTTCAGAGGCAACTGCCTACGTGATCTTGCAAGCGTTGCCAGGTATGGGGTGATCCTACCAGGCCATTTGAAGATGGAGGATGTTGACGCGGTCTCGCAGGGTGTGATTTACAGCGATCTTCCCTCAGGCGGGAGGTGCCGGGGTCAGCCCAAGCAAAGTGACCGAAAGGCTCCGTTCATTGCGGCGTCCAGGCAGGTAACTCAAAAACCCAAACGTTTCCTTTGCAATATCTTAAAAAATTCCATTCTCTTGTAAGCAATTAGGTGTATTCAGAACAAACATACAATGGGCCACATATTTTGTGCATCGTTTTTCTATAGCAAATGCTAGTAGGTTGCCATTATCATTGGATCACCCTTTTGGTCAGGAGCTACTTCAGCATAGCAGAATGAAGATGTATTAGTAACTTTATCGGTGCATAATATGCTGGGTGAAATGTTTCTTCCTCAGCAGAAATTGTTTCAGAGTTTGGATTTAATGGAACTGACTTGAGAAGAGCTTTGTAAAGCCCTTGCTTATTTTAGGTACTTCTCAGTGGTTAGGTTTATTTACCCTCCAGTAACCTCTCCCTTTTCTTTGTCTCCAGTGATTATTTTTGTGTGGGGTTGTTTCATTAGCCCTGTGAGCATGGTGGTCATAGTTTGCTGCCCAACAGGAGTTACTTGGATTCAAAGCAGGAAAAAAGGGAAAATTAATTTGTAATTGCATACTTGTTGTTTTGATTTTATCCAAATACAGATGCAGGGTTATGCCAGAGAACTCTTATGTGTACCTAATATTCCATATATTTTTTGTTTAATGCAGGATGTTCTTCTGTGTCTTCTGACTCAGAAAGGAGGGAATGAAAATTGAATTATTGTCATAATGTGACATTAATTTTGGACTACAATTCTGGTTTTCCACAGACTCTTAAGGAACAGTGCTAACAACTTTCCCAAACAATAAAAGAACATATTAAGAATATTTTTTTTTCCAGTTACCACGTTTCAGCATCATTTTACAAACTCTTGCTTTAGCGTGACAGTGGCTCCATCAGAGTCAGTATGGCTGGTTATGGGGAGAAGTTTTAGGCTATGCTTAAACAAGTTCTGGCCAAGAAGTTGGGCACTTTCCCAGAAGCATCCACTTCTCGAGATGGGAAGGGACAAAACAAGAGGACATCACTGGGACTTAGGGTGGTTTTGCAGTTGAGCAGGACACGTCTGTGCGTGGATGACAGTCACGTTAAGGCAGCACAAAAGCTGGCTCCTTTGGTGTCGAAAGGCTCTGCTGCCTGCCTCTCTGTGTCGGTAGCCTCTGTGCGCGAGAAGAACATCATTTGGGAGTTGGACTTTTATTATTATTGTTTTCAGTCTGTCTTGGCGTGTTGCTGGAAAGTAGCTCAGACCTTCAGTGTGTTATGACAAGCCGACTGAAATTAATACCATATTTTACATTGTTTTAGAGAGTGACCTCATCTAGGAGCTCTAGGACCTCATCATAAGGAGCTCATCTTATTTCCCCAGCACTTCTTTCTAAATCTATGTTTATTTCCCCTTGGTTGGGCTGAATTTATAACGCTGGAAACAAAATCAAATGCAGAAGATTTAAAAGAGCTGGTTCTTGAACTTTAAAAGTTCCCTTGAATAGACTGGGCACTTCTAAATGTCTCCTTATTTACAGCTTTTTTTTTTTTTTTTCCTTTCTGGAATTCCTGAATCAGATGAAGTAAATTTCCAGTATTACTGTGCTGGAAATTTATCCGTGCTTTCCATGATACTTTAACAAAAAAGGTCACCAAAAAAAAAAAACCTTATGCCAAAGCTGTATTTCTTTCCTTTTGGGTTGTTAATCTGATTATGTAATGTAGTTTTAAGACACCTGATAATCAGATAGATTTTTTTGAATTGTATTGCATTTCTCAATCACTGGCACCTGACTTCCATCTTCCTTTGCTTTAAGGATGGGTGATAGTTGTAACCTTGTACCCTGAACCCTCTTCTCTAGACACTTATTATGATAAATTTCCAAGGTATTCTGTATTTTCGTACTTTTTTTAGAAACTACAAGCAGTGGAGTAGAACTGAGTCCAAGATCTGGTGTATTTTGTCAGAGTGGTTACCTGTGGATTTAAACGTGTTGAACAGTGGTGACGGAGGTGCTTGTGTTCACCACTCAGTTGCCTCTCTCAGAGCTTTGGTCAAAAGTTTTAGAGAGCAAGTTAATAGATTTTTCTTACCACAAGCACATTTTTGCTTATTTCTAGAATTGAAGGACCTGGTACCTTCTCTCATCAGCAATTTTTCTCAGTTAGAACTTGTGGTGGACTCTTTGGATAATTGCATTTTTTCTCTAACAAGGTTGACACAATTGAGATGAGAGCTGCTTGGAGATTTTTCCCAGAGCAGTCTGAGCCTTTGGACCCAAATCATCTCGGTACTGATGTACATTCTGGGAGTCAAAGGTGGGGTCCTGCAGGGCTTTCAATATCCCTAAGAGCTACTGGAGACCTCAGCTGTCTTTTTGATGTCTCTGCCCTTGTGCAATGGATTGTACCTGTATTTATGGTTTTCTAAGCCCTGTGAGCACTGGCTCCAGTGGACAGAAAGGTGAACTCTTGACTGATTTGTGTCAGCCAGCTTTAGCTGTGGTCTTCGAAGTGGAGAGTTGAGATCTTCATATACCTGGTCTAGCAGCTTTTTTAACAACCTTTGCCTTTATTAGCAGATTGGTGACTATTGTCTTAGGTTGCCTTTTGCATTGTATTTTGTGTATTTTTGGTGGAAGGACCTGTTAGACACAACCCGAGTCCGCTGTTGTCTTGCTGTACCAATTGCTTTAGCGATACTGGAGGACATTTCCCAGCCTGGACCCTATGTTCCTATACATCCCTTCTAGCTCCAGGGGCTTCTCTGAATACTTTGAGTGACTGGATTTTTTACTTTTTTACCTCTTTCTGATGTTCTCAAAATTTCCCGGCTTCCAGGGCTTTTAATTTTCCCCATCTTTCAGTAATTCAGATTAGAGGCAAGTGAGCAGTGCTTGTTGTAGGCTGTGGACCCAGGTTCCTAGTCTCAGAAGAAACTTGAGCAGTAATCACATTTTGTCAAAGAAAACAAAAGCCGTGCTTCCCTCGCTGGACAGCAAAATGGCTGAGCTGAGAAGATCTGCTCATTAGGTCTGTGACTTGCTTCGTCTCCCTCCCATGGAATTATTCACAGGGAGAAGAACTCCCTTCACATATTTTCATTCACATCATCCAAGCTTGAGGACTCAGTCTAGAAAGATTAAACTTGGGTTCTGTGTTTGCTGCCAAGACACTGCAGTCCACCAAAGAAAAAATTAATTCTTTTTTGCTGAGTAAGAATTCAAAGCTATTTATTAATAAGGAAAAGAAAGTGCAAGATCTTTCTCCTTCCCATCTCGTATGTGTGAGCATGCAAAGGCTACCAGTCCTGCTTTTGACCCTGCTTTCCAAGGGACATTTTGTATAAATCAGCATTAGAATTAGCAGGTGTCTGAAACCAGGTGTGACAGAAATGGCTTTAATTTAAATACCTTTTAATTTAAAGTCATTCATGCTTTCCGGTGTTTCCATTTGAACACTGAGGAGGAGAATTTCATGTGTACTAGAAGAGTTGGTCTCAACTCCTGTTGCCTTTTACTGGGATATGAAGAAAAAACTGTTTCTGCTGTCCTTGAAAAATCTCTCTGTAAATGCATTTTGTGATGAGTTGGTGTTTCTCTCCGGGAGTCTTTGAAGCTGGTATTTTCCTGAACTTCTTACCAGAATTACCAAGCAAAGCTTTATATTCAAATATTTAAAAGATTGTAATTGCTTTAATTAAAAGAAAACATGCACGCACCTGTATTTGATTTATATTACAAATACCTGTATTATCAGGTTGTATTTGCCAGAGTAAATACCTGAAAGGTTTTAAGAAACTCATTACGTTGAAGCTCATGGACTGAGCTGGCCTGTTTCTCAGGTTTCACAAGGTTTTGTCCTATCTTCCTATGTGTATGCGTGTTTATATGGGTGTATATGTGTCCTTGCATTTACCCTACCAATAAGCAAGCAGCTTGAAGAGCTGTAATCATCCTTGGTTGGGATAAATACACATTGCCGTGTTTTCTAGAACTACTGCAAACGCTGGCAAAATTGTCTTGAATTGCGAGAAAAGATTTGGTTTGCTCCCACGCACGCGTTCTGAGTCTTTCTCCCGTGCAAACGAAAGCAAAGTGAAAGAGCTTTGCTGCAAGCGAGAGCCAGGCTTGGAGTCACCGTCCCTTTCTGCCTAGGAGCGTGTATTCCTCTCAGTAATGTCACACACAGCCACGTGAGAATTGCTGGCACGAATAAAAGGTGCGCAGGTGATCTTCTCCTACCTTGAAATTTTATTTTATTTTGTTCCCTTTGTGGAGTTACATTGGCTGCTTCTGCGCCGACTTAAAAATACGTGTTGGAAGGAAACACTAGGTAGGAAGCAGCATTTTTTAGGCTGTTCTGTAAGGGATTTAATGCATACTATTGAACAATATATCTCATCACCTGTATACTCTAGCACATATTTATCATATATTTCTATAGCTGTTTGTAATGGTGCATCAAAACATGCCATGTAAGGAATTTTAGCTCGTGTCTCCAGATGAAATGGGGACTGGTGCGAGCCAAGTTACCCCCATTCCTTGTAGGAGCCGAGGTCAACGCAGGCATTCTTGCACTGAGCTAAACCTCAGGAAATCTCAGGAGTTCAGAAGTTAAATTTCACTGAGAACTAAGTAAAGTTAATCAAATAAACAGCAAATATTTCCTCCCCCCCAGAACAATACAATGGTGTGGTTGTGCCTGCCTTAAACATGAAAATAGCATGGGAGGCTCTAAATAACGGGGGTGATGGGTGAGGACAGGAGGAGAGGGAAGGGAGTAGGAAGGTGGGAGACTCTTTTTTCTCACCTTTGTCCAAGGAGCAGAGCTGTAATGTAGAGTCCCACTGGATGGGTGATGGGGTTGGAAGATACACGTGGAAAATCTGGAAAGAGCTTTCAGTTTTGGGCGCAAAAAGCCATCTTTGTTTGAAAGTGGTCTTGGGAAGGAGCAGAGCAAACAACGCTATCATAATGCATCTTCTCTTCCTTGGCGTGCAGTTGTCACGAGAGATTTGTAACTCTTTTCTTGGTTCATTGTTCCCCAGCTAGTGTGTACTCTCCATTCAGTAGTGCCAGAATTAAGATGAAGCCTGCCCGTTTCAATAAGGCGGCTTTGTTGTCCAAATGGCAGCACTTGTATAGAAATTGGATTGATTCCAACAGAGCTTGCACGATACACTGCAAAACTGTTGTCATATGATCCTTTTTATTACTAAGAAAAAGCCTGTTCTCAAAAAAAAGACAGACTAGTCTTTTTTTTTTTTTGTTTTGTTAGGGGGAGTGGAAAAATCACCAGAAAATTCCTTCTATTAATAATTAGCTGCAAATTTGAAAACTATGCCTAATGATTGAGTATAATAAAGAGATCGGATTAAGTGAAGTGACATTAATGTAGAAATATGATGGAGCCCTATCTACTTCATTTTATGTAGCAGCAGCCTTGTTTAATCAACTCAGAAGTGTAAGCAAGCATGGAGCGTTCAACCTTAGCAGGAAGGGATGGGAGGTGATGACACAAAGGCGAAGGGAGAGATGTTGCACTGATGCAAAGTGCTGCTGTGGTTTCTGAAAAGTATGTTTCTCTCACCTACCTGCATTTCCTCAAGATGTGGAAAAGAGACAGCTTGCTCTAGACAAGCTGTTTGAGAGAGCGAGCATCTCTTGGTAATCTGAGTTCGTGTAACACCTAGCACTATGAGTCCCTCATCCAGGCCAGGCATGAGGTAGGATGCATCTTTACGAGAAAGACATTAGCTGCTAATGTCTGCTAGTGCTAATAATGGAAATTGCTGTTTCAACTGAAAGTATTTTATTCTTTAAGAATTTTTTTCTCCATGCTGGAATAAAGCATCTAGAAAGAGAGCGCTTCTTATCAGCTAAGGTCCAGGTGTTGGATTTGAAAAGAGAATTCTCCTCCCTTTATTCTTTTTTTTCCAGTCATATGCAGAAAATAAGTGAACACATTTTGTTATAATTATTGGTACTAATTGTTAACCAAGAAACATTATTAAAAAAATTTTATATTAACACTGGGATAATGTAAGGAGAAATTGCCTTAGGTCTAGGTGAGTTTTCCTAGATGAGTTTTATAAAGCATTTTTTTTTAGTTTGTTAGTGCACTTTTGTCTTAAGGTGTGCTAAGAAGCCTCATTTCACGATGCTGTGTGACTTATAAACTGTTTCTTCTTTAGCTTGTCTTTTGCAGCAGTGTGATAATATTTGTATAGGTTTTGGTAGCTACAAAATGCAATTGATTTCCTAGCATATACAGAGTAGAATTAATAGATTTTAAAGCTGGAGGGACCCATTATGCTTATTGTCTGACGTCTGTGTGACATACAGGACATCAAATTTCACCTAGTAATTCCTGCATCAAGCACATAAATTCTGGCTGAGCTTGAGGGTACTTTAAAGGCATCCAGTTCTGATTTAAATACTTCAGATGATAAAGCTCTTGGAAGTTTTTCCAGCGGTTAATTACCTTTTTTTTTAGAAGAAGTTTGGTACTGCTTTTCCACTCAATTTGTCAAACCACTGTTGTTTTGTTTTGTGTTTTTGGGTTTTTTTTATTCCGTTTTCTTGTGCTAACTTCAGCTGATGTCTGCTATCAGAGATCTTTGCTTAGTGAAGGTACATATGTCCAGGTCACCTCTTAGTCTTCTCTTAGGTAATCTGAACCAATTGGACTCTTCCTGCCCTCCCTGAAAGGTGTGTCTTTTAGGGCTTTACTCTGGTAGTCCTCTAGTCTTCTTAATATCATTTATGTGAGTATTGCTCATTATGTTTTGCGTTTTTTTTCTGTTACGGACACTCTAAGCCTTTTGAAATAATGGAATTAGCTAAACTCCTATTTATTGTTCCATCAAGTACTAGTTCCACATCATCTGTAGGCACTACGAAGTATAATTTGTGTTTGTTAGGTGGAGGGTGTGTGTTGGGGACTATTTGTGCATTGAGTGACTGAGGAACTGTTTATTTTTAGCTGGTCCAAGTGTTGGGAGGGTTATACGGTAGATAGGTGTGCCAGGTGATGTGATGAGAGACAAATATGTCACATTTTAGAAAATCCTCTCTCAACTTCTCTCCCCCATCCCTTCCCTGCCTGACAATAATTATCTGGAGGTTGATAGTTCAGCATAAATTGTAGGTGTAACAAATAATAATTATGTATGGTGAAGGCCATTCAAGCTGCCCTCTGTAGTGCTGTGTTGTATACACCAGACGATGAACAGATTGCTTCTCACAGGTAGGGATTCAGGATCTTTGAATTCAGTTTGATTGTGAAGCTCAAGGTATGAATGTGCTTTCCTTTTGCTCAATAGCCTGCGGTGCTGCTACTCCACACGTTAGTGTCTGCTCCGGTGCATTTCTGCAGTCTTGATGGGAAAATTAGCTCTTATCTACCAATTCTTTCTTTTTCCTAATTGTAACTTTTTTTCTTCAAAGGCTTTTGTTTACACGGGACATAAAGGAACAAATACTATTTTATACAGTTAGTGGAATTCAGCAGGCAGAGGTTAATGGAGCAGGTTTGGTGGATGGGCTTTTTACAACACGAAAATCTCACCTCTGCTCTCCAGAGTCCCTGAGCTGCCAGCAGCAGGGAGGGATCACCCTGTGCCATCCGTCCTCTTAGCCCCTTCTCTGGTGGGCCATTTGCGGTTACTGGGCTGGAGGGACCGCTGGTCCCACCAAGGGCGATGAAATTAATCGTGATGGTTCTGTATCACAGTTGAAGTTAAATCAAAGTTTGTATTTACTGTTGGATAAACCAACCTGTTCACTGTGAACTGTAAGATGCAGTACTATTGGTCACTTCTTTATCTTGTATTACAGTAATTTCTATGAATTTGTCCGTGCCCATGGCAGGGGTGTTGTAACTAGGTGATCTTTAAGGTCCTTTTCAACCTAAACCGTTCTATGATTCTATGAATAAATTAAGTGCATGAATAATATCCAGGAAGGACTTACAGGGACAAGTATGTTACTGAGCAGAGACATTATAGATGAATATATTAGTGAACAGAGGAATTTCAAAACTCTACATTAGATGTTCATTAAGGCGCACACTGCCCTTTGGTCTTCAGATTTAAGTATGAGGCTTGGAGCATTCTGTTGTTGCACAGACACACCGAGGTCACGTCTGTTGCCCTATCTCCCCTACGTTTAGCAGTCACAGGGTGGGCACCAAGTCTAAATCTACAGTCAGTGGGCCCCGTATAGTCAGTGAAAAGAAAGACAAGGTGATTCCTCATACCTGTCCTATTGACAGCTGAGGCAGTCGTGACCCTTAGCTTTGTACGGACACTTGACTTTTGGGTGGCCAAAGCTGGTGGTAGGAGGGGACCTTTTCCCATGTTGATCTGGAGTTTGTGGGAGCAGAACCCTCTTTGCATACCTGCCTTTGCAGAGTCTTTCTTTGTAGCTTGGCATGCAGCTGTACGTTGTGGGATTGGGGACAGGACATCTCCTCTGCCTTTCCTTCTCTCAGTACCGCCTGAAAAGTGCTTGCAAAGACCACCAGTATTTGAGTCTCTTCTCTTACTCCACAGCTATACTGATAGTATCCGTCTTTGTAATGGGATCCTCCATGGAGGCTGATTTCTATTAGAAATTTTCTTTTAATAATAAATTTTGTAGTCACTATTAGGGTTTTTTTTTGGGTTTTTTTTTAATTGAATTTGCTTTGTGGATTTTTGTTTGCTTGGCATTGTAATTGAATATATTCCTTATGTCGGAATTCCAAAACCTCTGCTTCCCTCTCTACACCTCTCCATAGGGAAAGAGATTTCTTTACCTACCCAGATATGCGAAGTGTTTTGTTTTGGTTTAAGTGGAAATAATGTGGGTCTTCCATTCCTTTTTCGGTATTCTTCATCCGTTTCCCTGCTCTGCTGTACATGTGATTAAGAATTTAGCCTTTTGTAGGTGCGGGAGCTGGAGCTCTTCTAAAACCACCAAAGCTTCCAGCCTCCATTTTCCGCTGCTTTTTGGTTGCCTGTTACCTTGCTTGGCAGGTTGCACAGGGAAGAAGCGCTGAAGCTCTTGAAGAGGAGGAGGGAAATGGTGAGCTCCGGCGTAGCAGAGCCAGTTGCAGGGTGCCGCAAGCCCTTTTACCAGCAAGGTCAGCAGCATGTTGGGAACCTCATCTGCCTACGTGGGCAAGTAAAAAGCCAGAGGAGACAGTGTAGTATAATGTGATTTTTTTTTTTTCAGATGTTGAATAGGGAGCTCCTGTTTGTGTCATGGCTGGCTTCTGTTCTTTGAATATTAGCCATGGAGAGGGAGGTGCTTGCATCCACTGATGGTTACAGCACTGTCTCCACGCAGGGAAAGGCGTAGATGTCTTCTCTTGTCGGCAGGCCACTGGAAGCTCCATGACAATTTTGGTTTGCTTCTGTCTTAATCCAGATCCACAGCTTTCCAAGTACGTGGCGCAGGGGAGGTTACTACAGGTCACTTAGCAGTTTCTGAGCTCGGTGAAGCTGCCGTGTAGTGCTTATTAAGAGGATGGGAGTATAACAGGTAAGCCGAGTAAATGGATTAGCCGTAAGCAGTCCTATTGTTGGCACTGCCTGGAGATGGGTTGTGAACCAAGCAGTCGTGTCTTGCAAGCGATATTCTTTCATCCCCCGATTACAGAAGAGCAGCATAAATAGAGTGGCCTACATTGAAATGATTCCTGGAGGAAAGAGGCATTTAAAGCCAGGGATGGTTACGAGTACTTGGAGCAACGTGTTCAACCGTAATACCCTTTCCAAGAAGGACGGGAAGGGGAGAGGGGAGGGAGCATTAAGCCAAGCATCTCTCTGTCCATCTCTGAATGCTTGAGATGGTAGGGACAAATGATTCCTTCGAGGCATGCGGCGCTGCTGTCGTCTTTAGGACCTTCATGGAGCAGCTTTTACCTTTAACTATTTTTAGTGGTTGGCTACTGTTGGCTTGAGGGGTTGTTACACGAGGAAGGTCGCTTAAGAGGACGCCTTTGTGTTTTATTGACAAGACTGGTTGGGGAGGGATAGAAGCACCGTATGCTTCTAATGGTGCATGTTGACATGTTTAGAAAAAGCATCAGTCTGCAGCACAGGAATTGCTAATAAAAATCGTGGTTTGTTCCTGCAGTCCCTGTCCAGGAAAGATAGTTAGCCTTTGACCCCTCTCTGCCCTAAACACAAGAGAACGTGGGTTGCCCACACCAGCTGGGCAGACAAGATGCTCGCTCATGCTGTGTGGTGGCAGCCGGGTGTGCGTGGGACACGGAAACGCCGGATGACCAGTGTTTGTCTCCAGGCAGAGCACCAGCTCTGGAGAGCGAGCTCTCCTTTCCCCCCGCTCCATGGCTTGCTTTTCAGCAGAGCAGCTAGCGCAGATTAGTTTTCACTGAGATATGGCATGGTATGCTTGGTGGTATGTTTTTGGTGTCTCCCCCCAGCCTCCTGGCAGGGTTTGCAGCAATGCAAGTGTCTGACGGTGTGGCTCGCCATGATCAAAGGAGCTCAGGAGGCTTAGGGTTGGATAGTTATGCATTTGTTTATTACCTACTATTTTCGCTCATATTATCTAAGATTACTCAAACTGAAAGAGCTCAGGCAAAACACAGTCACCTCCACAGTTTTCCCTGTCGTGTCCTTTGCACTCCTGGACTCACTGGGGGGAAGCGGTGTCACCTGGAGCTGCCTGCCCCCCATCAGCTCCTCGGGGAGCTGCTGCATCCCCTGAGATGTGGGCACCCAACAAGGGTTGTGTTTGCCCAAAGTACTTTCCCCAGGCGAGGGAGGAGAGGGTCCACATCACCGCTCACATCTCCGCTGGGTTGAATCGTACTCTCGAGGAAACCCACTCCCCACCTTCCCCATTCTGGCACTTAGGTACCACAGGTATCTACATCTGGTCTCTTTAGGTCAGAAAAAGACTTCTTCCCAGTCCTCGCATCAGTCTCAGCATTTCACCTGGGTATAAACAATCCCTTTCAGGTGGGCTGAATGGGACTATAAATACACTAGAGGTTCTGGGCGGTTCCTGTCCCACCCCCTGCAACCCCATCCTCTCTTTTTTTTTTTCTTTTTCTATTTTATTAAGCTAATGGGATTTTAAGCTGATAGCAGGTCTTTGAAGAAGATAAAAAGACACTTGCTATTGTGTTCATTAAAGCCCTGTGTAAGGTAAATGTCTTCCATGCAAACCCCATAGTTTGAAGTGTCCTGCTGTCTCTGCCAGGTGGAGCTGCAGGATTTAACACAGTTTTATCACCTAGAAACAATCTTTCTCTATCTGCAGGCAAAAAAAAGATTCTTGGAGATAGAATAAAAACTCAGGCACTTTTTATGTGGAGACTAAGACTGTTGAGAGAACATGTTAAGCATTAAAGGATTGCAGGGACAGCATCCCTCTGGGACTTGTCCTCCTCAGTGTAATGCCTGTTCTGCAAAGACTTGGGTCTGGAGTCTGGGAGTTGGTTGGGGGAGCTAGGGGGAAGCTGGAATCCAGAAAACGTGCGTATTCGGGATCAGCTCTTCCTGTCTTCCACCTCACCCTCGGTTTGTGTCCATTGTCAGAGGCTCCAGAGCAATCTGGGTCTGGGACAGATTTGTTTCCACATGTACGTGGAACAAATTTTGCAATTTCTTCAAGTACGTATCTATTTTTTGATGTTTCTCCCACTGGGTAATGGGATTGAAAGTCACAGCAGCAACTGAAGCCAAGTTAGAAATAGATCCCTCTTCTGATACCTCTTTGCCCCAGACCTGGCACGATGGACAGCCTGCAGCATTGCCCTCACACTAAGAGGGCCCACCGGTGTTTTGTTGGAGGCTGCGTCTTCCACGGCCACTGCCGTGGCAGGTTAACAAGCTCCTTCAGCATCTCATGTTCATGAATCTCCCTAAGAAAGCTGTCTGTTGGTGCAAGGGAGATGGAAACAGGCTAGGTGTTACCTAGTTTAGCTGTTAGCCCAGACGGATGTTAGGGTCAGAAAGAACCATCTAGCCACGTACCGTATCAATTTATCCAAACCTTCCTATATCAGGTTGGAATCTGTTGGAAATACAGCACATTTTTTAGAAAGACGTTGACTTTAAACAATTGGTCTAATAGGATTACTCATCTTCTGATGAGTTTGATTTTAAATCTTTGTAAATCTCCACATGGCTCATTTCCCCCTCAAAATTATTTTTTTTTCCACGTGAAATATTCTGCAGTTATACCAAACAGAATTCATATTTAACATAGCGTGGAAGTAATATAATGTGAGTATGTCCAATTTTCATTTGATTTTTTTTTATTTAAAGGATTTCTATTAATGCAGATCTTAAAATACCATGCAACATTGTCTGCAAATACAGGCATGAAATGACTGCACTGCTGAGCTCCCTGCAATTGGCCAGCGAGGCTGAAGAGCTTTCTCAGTGCCTTGCAGCAGGTCAGAGGAACTACTTCAGCTGCATTCTTCCGCTGCCATTTCTGTGATTGCACATTGCTTCCACCGTAGGAATGATGAAGTGGTATTTCACATAATTTTGCTCCTTTGGCAGTTCTTCACAGGGAACTTTGTGAAGCTGCAATGATCCATTTGAACTCCACTTCAAGCATTGAGCGTGTCAAAGAGTGGGTACGTGCCATCAGTTTTGGCCTCATTTTACGTGGAGAATTGATGAGTTTCATTTCAGGAATGTTAATCGAGCCGTTTGAGTTCAGGTATGAGCTCTTTGCATAACTGCCTTTTGTCGAGGGACTGAATTCACGTGACCCTGGCCTGTCCCTCCTGGCTTGTGTCGTTTCTTTTTCTCACTGCAGCCCTGCTCCTAGTTTATTCCATAATCTAGATTATGGCCGAAGGCAAGACCTACATAAGCATATGGTGCACGTTGCACGTTGCATTATCTGAAGTCATGAGGGTGTGATTAATGGGCTTAGGGTTTTAATTTGGCCTGTCTTACTCTCGTGTCTCTCTCTCCAGTGAGGTTGCAAACCCGACCAGTGGCTGCTGGGTGCGCAAACCAAGTGGTGAGGTGACACTGATTTCCTTGAAGTGCTGGGCAGCTGGCAGAGGTAAACCTCTGCTGAGAGGAGGAGGAAGGGGGGCTTGCTTCAAACTGGCCAGCCAGTTTCAGATGGCGTTGTTTTGTCAGATCCTGGTGTCTCAAAGCAGCTCGGTCTCTGCATTCTGTGTTCCATGGAGAGAGCAGGTGGTTTAATTAGTGGGTCACATCAAATGACGGCAGTTCCCTTTCAGGTGTCACTCGGCCCCGTGGAGCGGTGTAGATGCCGCAGGTTTGTAGGAGGGACCTGCTCCCAGCGTACTTGCTATGATGCGGTCCAACAGACGTGTAAGTCCCGACAAAGAAAAGCATATACGAGCAGGACTGGGGGATACAATCCTCCCTGCATTGTCAACACTGTTAAGCCAGAAGTCCAGTCTGCTTTGTGAATTTGTAATCTGGAATTTGAAGAAAGTTGGTTGTACCTTCTTCATCAAATTTAGTGTCTAAAATGATTTGTTAGTGCAATACATGGCTGTCCAGGAAAGATATGGTAGGCGTCTGTCCTGCCCAAATAGCAAGAGGCGCTGGCTGGCCTGTCAGCTCTCTGTGCTAGGATTGAATTCCCTCTCCCCCTCCTGTGCTGTCCAGGAAAAAGACCCTCCTCACCGCCCACTGATCCACCAGCATATAGCGGCCACTCACGCTGTACATCTGTTTACCCCTATTTCAGCTTTTCTTGAGTAGCAGCACTATCCTGTCTGCACTGCGTTGCCATGCTGTGATAAGTACTCCATTCTTTACTTGGTTTCAAGAACTTTGTTCTTTAGCTGCAGTTTCAGGGGTACAGCAACTTCTACATAGCTGAATAAAAATCTGAAATAGGAGTGACCATGATCATGGTGAATTAATGCATTTTTTTCTAGCTCTATTCCACCCTTTTTTTTTCCAATTACAGGAATGTAGTTTTACTCTGCTTGGTTTTTCAACGCTTTTCATGCATTTGTAACTCATCTTAATTCTTACTGCACTGAATCAGCAAGTTTTGTTTTAGACAATCCAACATCCTCCCTCACCCCCAACCCCTTAAAGCATACTGCACAGGTGAGGGAACCAGAGTTAAACCTTATTCCCACCGTATTTGCTGGTGGAGTGAAAATGCTGTTTCATTAAACTTGTTTAAATGGACATCCTACCTGTAACTCTAAGGGAAAGTGTTTTTAAATGAGGAAACAGTTGAAATGGGAGTAAATAGGGCACTGGAATATTATTCATGATTTAGTTAAATGCAAAGTTACTTCAAGTAATGGGGGCTGTTTGGCACAGTGGGGGAGGATGAGTAGATCAAAGCAGCAGGTGCAGAGGCTCCTGTATCTACACTATATTCAAACCAAGCATTTTATTCCAGACTAGATTTAGTCTGGTCCTTTGGACTGAATGTCCCCACTGCCATATGTATGTTGAATCTTCCTGAGGAGGGGAAGTGGAGAGGGAGATGCTGATCTCTTCTTCCTGGTATCCAGTCACAGGACGCGTGGGAATGCTTCAAAGCTGCATCAGGGGAGGTTTAGACTGGATATTAGGAAGCATTTCTTTACTGAGAGAGTGGTCAAGCACTGGAACAGGCTTCCTAGGGAGGTGGTCAGCACCCCAAGGCTGTCAGCGTTCAAGTGGCATTTGTTCAATGCCCTTAATAACATGCTTTAACTTTTGGTGAGCCCTGAATTGGTCAGGTAGTTGTACTAGATGATTGTTTTACGCCCCCTCCAACTGAAACAATCTATTCTACTACAGTCGGTCCAAGCAACCACTTGTTTCAGATCCTTCAATCTCTGTTAAAAGATGGGAGGACATTTGGTGCATCCCCTAGAGCTGAACCTCCCATTTAGTCTTCTCTGAAAGAAATTTGCTTTGAGCCCAGCAGAGCCACCTCATGAACAAAGTCGGGATGCAATAGGAGGGTCGGCTAGAGGGGTTTGCTTCACAACTGCTCCGGACCACCCACTCATCTGGATGCAGCCACAGGGTGATCCTAGCTGGAGGCTTAGGAAGTCCAGGTGTCCTTTGCATCTCTGGCACTGATGTGTGCTGCATGGCTGGTGGGAGCCCACTGCGCCTCGGACTGCCCCATCTGCTTCAAGCAGGGTGGTGTGAGCTCTCTGAGTGAGAACTGGTTCATTATATATCAAGTACTCTCATTATATCTCCTAGCTGCTGGGGTAAACATTTTGCGTGTGTTGTGGTGGGAGATGGGGACCCTGCACCGCCTTCATCCTTCACCTTGTCACCTTCACTGCTTTCACAACAAAATCCACGCTTCATTCAGAAAAATCTCGAACATGTAGCCCTGAGTATGGGACATGCTTGTCAAGGTATGGTTTGCTGTCAGCCATGCTACTTTGATGATATTTCAATGGCAATAGAAAAATTTGTGTTTACTTGTAGTAACTCATCTTAGAAGGGAAAAAAAGGTGAAGCTTCAGTTTCCAGCCAGCTTGCTTAAGGTAGTGAAATTAACTTTAGAGATACAGAAATTGAAGTTGTATCTATTTTATACACAGTGTGGTGTTCAAACAAACTAAATTAGGAGCTTTGTTTGTGGACTGATAGTCAAAATTCGAAGTTTTTATTTATCTTGGAAAGATCTAATGGTTTGTTTTTAGTAATAACAATTCTGCTAATTTTTATGTTAGGCAGCCAAATGTTGTTGGCTTAGATATCTATGTCCCTCAGAACTGCTGTTTTTAATTTTTGGATTTGGAACAAACCCAGCATCCTAAGTTAAAAGCAAAACTTTTCTCAGCAGGTTGAGACAAAAAGGAAAGTGATTGTATCACAGAATATATGTGCTTAACAGCTGAGGTTTTTGATTCCATGGTTACAACAACAAACCCAGAAAAACCACGCATATAGCCAGTTGGTGATTTTATTGTTCACGTCGGATGGCCTTTCTTAAAATGAATTTTAATGGACAAGCAAGGAAGAATGTATTGCTGTACTTGTGCAACTGAAGTTTATGAAATAGGATTGGAAAAATACACAGAATAATTGGGCACATCCTGTACTTAGTGAATCACCGAGCTAGTGCAATAAACATTGCTGCGTTTGGGAATTTAGATCTATACCCTGCTTTTGCCAAGAACATTGGGAATTGCTTGGGATCGCAGATGATCTGCAGTGGGGGCTACCTGAACTCTGCTCTGTGCAAAGTTTTTCTTCTTTGCATGTTTCGTGTTATGCGGTAATTTTTGGTTTCATGACATAGGCGTTAGTCCAATTCTGTGACACCTCGCATCTGCTTAGACTAACTCAGCGGAACCTAGGAGACAAAGCAGGAGCTGTACGTAGCAGGACCTCTGCAGGCATTGGTATGGTAAGGGAAGAAGGTTCCTGAGCACCGTCATGCGTGGTCTAACCAACATCTTTCTTCAGAGAAACAGTCTTTTCTCTTCAGTCGTAAAAACAAAAGCTACAGACATTTGATGGCTTCAATATTGTTTGCCAGATAACAGGGGTAAACTTGTGAACATGTTTAAGAAATTACTGAATTTCCAGAAAACAGGCTGTTATTTAACGGACATGAGAACCATTACGGAGCCAGAAACAAACACCACATCCAAATCTGCTCTTGAATACACACGTGGCTCTTGCAAATTCTGAGCGAGCTGCACATGCACAGGCTTAATGGGATCCTGATGGAAACCATCCAGGGCTGGAGTCTGGCTCCTGGTGAAACTAGGACTGCTGTCTGGCTAGGGCTGACGTTCGGGTCTCAGGCAAACTGATGGAGATGTTTTCTTCCCTCAAGGAAATGTGTGTTTAATCGTCAGCCAGAAAGGCAGGATGGCTTGTGTGCAAGGCTTTTGCAGCATTGCGTAGTGTTAGCTCTGGGCGTCTTCCATCTTCTTTACTTCCCCAAATCATGATAGCCCTTTTCAGGGGAAACTTTACAGCAGAGGGGGTGAACCAGGTGTAAACTGAAGGCCGTGCTCCTATTCTTTCACCCTGTGAGGACAACTGCCATCCAGGAGATGCAGACGTCCTGCATTTCTGGTACCATGGAACTGAATGCCAGAATTTTAAGTTTTCAGTCAAAGCAAACAGTAGTTTCCTTAAGTCTCAACAAACATGGATTGGGAAGTCCCCAAAGGGTCTTTTACGGTTCTGCTTCACCTAGGGAACAAGAGCCAAGAAAGGAGGAATAGGTTGGAAAAGTCTCACTAGGCCCAGAGAAGTGTTTCTGTTTGGAGTAGTGGGACAGACAGAAAGAAATGGTATCACCGCAATTTCTGTGTTAGCAGAATTTCTGGAGGTTAAACTTTAAAAGTGTAGCCTTTTTTGTTAAAGATGTAGCCTCTCTTGGGGGAAGAGAGAAAGGGATTCAACCAGCAGAAAGCGCCTGCTGGTCTTCTCGCCCTCCTGGATAAAAACCGTAACAGTTCGGGACATTCCTGGGGAGGGAAATCAATTTTCTGCACTCCTCAATGCAACGCAGATGCAGCTGTGGCCGTACAGTAAGTGAATCATTCTGTGGCCATCTTTTTAATGATGAAGCTATTATGTGCTACATTGCCCATTCAGGCATTTTGTTTTCTAATTCTCTACCCCTGGTTCCCAGAAACATGAATAATGAGGCTTTTAGCAGAGAGGTGGAAATGCTCCCTGAGACACACCACCAGGGTAGGACATGCTGTCGGTTGATACTTAGGGATACGGGGGCATAATTGGCTTGAACTTTTGTTCACCCCTAAAATTAAATCCAAAGCTTTTTTATCAAGTTCAGATAAGGTCCCTACCTCTAGTTGTCTCCCATTAGAGCTCCCTCCTTCTGTGTAGCTCCTGGTGGTGTCTCTTCGCGTCTGCTTGGGGTTTTAGGTGGGAATGGCAGCACATTGTGGATGCAATAGTTGAACCCTGGCCTACAAAACCCAGCGAGCTGAGACGGTAAGGAAAGGCAGTTTATTACTCCAAGAGCTGCCTTTCCCACATCAAGTAGATTTGCCTCAGACAATTGCATGAATCAGATCTTGATCTTCATTACCATAAAATACAGTAAGGAAAATCCCATTTCTGAGAGTCTTTCTACTGTACACAGATCCAGATGTAAAGCACTGTTCTGCGCACAGCGAACGGGACTCGTATGTATTTTATTAATGTAAGTGTAATGTAATTATTCTCTTGTCCATCTGGCAGGTGGTGTTTTCATTAAGAAGTGAATAATCTAAGCTATAGGCTCTGTAGAGGGGGATGAGTATGGAGGAGATTCAGGTCATCTGCTGTGGGACCATAAATAGAAGCTAACAAGGGAGCCCTTGCTGTCCTTGTCCACTAAAACTGAAAATCTGTTGCTTTTATTTTTCCTTTAGCAGACTGCTCGCAAGCTTAGAAGCTAGTCCATTAATGAAATCTTTTCACCATCATGTAGTTTAACTCCTCGTTTATGGTAGTGGCTGGAGGCACAGTGTGAAAAAATAGGTGTTATATAAGAGAACAAAAATTAAGTCCTTATATAAACCACTGTGCATAGGAAGATAAGATTAAAATCACGCTTCCGGAGGTGCCCGGTATGTCTCTGCGTGCGAAGTACTGTTTGAAAAAGAAACATGGATTACTTAAGGCTTTTTAGTCATGTAGAAGGTCCTGATTAAAAAAAAAAAAGGCAACAAAAAACAAACCAAAACACACACAGAAGAACAACAAGCCTGAACCGTCCTGCAAAAAAATTTGAGAAGTGTGGTGTATGAAGCTTTCTAAAGGAAATCTGGTTGCTTTCTGATCGTCTGTGTGGCATCTTCTGTTTCCAGACAAAGTTTTCTGATGTCCACATGGAAACGGGAGCAATTTCCTCTTTCCATGTCCTAGCAAGACTTTTCTTGGCACAAGTCGCAGTGCAAGGCCTAGTTTGAGTTTTGCCCTGGAAAGATATAAATATCCTGGCCCCGTCCCAGGAACATTCAAGCAAGGATTAGGTTTTATTTTTTATCTGGTAACATTCAGGGAAACCTATCAGGGTGACCAGGCTGGGAGGGGTGTTCATTTAGCAAAGCCTGCAGGTCAAGAAGAAAACAGAGCTTTTTTTTTTTAAAATTATTATTTTTTATTCTGTCATTTTAAATTTAGGAGAGGATGCTGAAATGATGCTGAGCGTCGTTTCTTCGGGTATGGTGTGGGTATCACCAGGCAGAAGGTTAGAGACTGCGGTTGCCTTTTTGTAAAGGCACAGATTTCCATTCCGACATGCTTGCTTGCTTTCCCAGAGGAGCCTCCTTATTTTCCTTCCCTGTAAAGCTCAGGTTCAGTTGCTGTTCAGCCAGGGTGGAACGTTGCGGCTGCCACACCACCACTTCCAAGGAAACACCTCCAAGGGTGCTCATCACCCTGGCTGCAGATAATGGGAAGCTGAAACCAAACCTGAGCAACAGCTCCTTGAAAACAGCTTTAGAGGCTGGGTGCCAAACAGTTTAGTGCTGTCTGGAGGTGCTAGGGTGATCCCTCCTCATTAAGGGTGCTGCTGAGCTGCTTTCTTTTGTGGGTACTGAGAACACTTGAAAAGAGATATTTGACTGCTGTGTGATTTACTCAGTACAAGGAGCAATGGGAGCAGGAGCAGTAAATAGAGCATCCCAGGCAAATGGTGAGCTAGAGCTTTGCCAGGCTGTAACAAAGCATGGGCAACCCTTTGCCAGACATGCTCTTTTCTCTCTATTTAAAGATGTTATTTATCCCCCAGGCTTCATGAGGTGTTATCTGGAAAGGCTTGCTGTGGAGATCAGTCTTTACCCCAAGCCTCCTTTGATACACTTTGCTTAGAGCGGGGGTTCCTTGGTTTCTACAGGAGTCAGTGATCTCAATGTTGAACAGTTTTATTGTTTCAAACGAGGATCCGCTTCTCTAAATGCATCAAGCCTCAGTCATTTGTGTGTGTGTGTGTGAAGGTCAGTGGGCTTGTCAGATACCCTACTGTAAATCCTGTCACTAAATCAATTTCTTTTAATTAAAAAAAAATAATGTGCTGCTCTTCAGAAGAAGTGCGCCCTTTCATCTGGACAAAACCCATTATATCCCAACACAAATACGATAGCCGTGAGCTCTCTGCTAGCCGCAGGTTGGCTGCTTGTCTCATCTGGTACATTTGTGGTTTGGAAATCTTGGTGGTCAGAGGGGGCTGCATTTTCCCTTCCTCTGAAGCAAATGGTTCCTGTTGTTACTCTGTCATCATCTAACTTTGCAGAGTCAGAAGCAGACAAAGCCAATAGTGGAAAATAGGTAGCCAACAGGTGAGAGATGTTCAAGCCCCCCCCTTCGCTCCCCCTGGTGCCTGTGCCAGAAGCACGCAGAAGTCTGACACAACGGCTAAGAGAAGGACAGGATTTTGCATTCATTTAGTAATTCCCTTGGGGTTATACTCTTAGATGACTTAATGACTTAGTGTATACCCTGTCTGGAAGATAAGCAGGCATAATTCATTGCAGGCAGGTCATTCATCCTTTGAGATAACCAGCAACTACACGCCATAGGGAGCAGGGAGATAAAGATACTATACATCAGCAGTAGTAGTTCAAGGTTTCAACCTCTCCGCCTCCTTCTGTGACCCAGAAGTCATTTGCAGTTGATTATTCAGCCATTTGCTTTCTTTAGAGAGAAATACACTGGCAGTGGTTGGCTGAAGTGAGTACGTTTTCCATTCTGCCCGTGCCTTTCAATGCAGCCATAGCATATCTCTACCTGGAAGTGGGCATCCTCCTGTCGCTTAGAGGCTTTATGGCTGCGCTAAATGCTGGTTTTGAAAACTTACTGTGAATTGATTTCAGTTTTTCTGGTGTCATTTAAATGGTGACTGTGGTTCACCTACGGCTTGGGATGCTTGCACATTGTTACTTTTCGGTTTCAGTCCGAGATAAGCTTTTAGGGGTCCACTTTACGTGTCAGCAGTATATGTGGTCCAAACTGAGGCACAAAGAGAGAAAGAGTGTGTATATAACATATTATAGTATATTTCTTTGTAAAAATAAAATTCCTTTCAGTGTCAGCAGGTACATTTTAAAACTGAACAAGTCACATAAAACCATGCGGCTCCTAAGCCAGCAAATATTAGGATCAAACATACGACGTGAATATTCCCTCCTCAAAAAATCTGCAGTCCAGGAAGAGAAATCTTGAGACATCCTGGATTGCAACGTTGAATGATTGAATCAGCAGCTACCTTATGATGACTGACTCTCAGTGAAATATTTTTCTCTTGTCTACACACACAGCAAAAGAAACAGCAAGTATGAGGCTTTTCATATGGACAAATGATGGTCAGGGTGTGATTCACAGTCTGTGATGTTGCTTTGGTTGAGGAGGAGGGGAGGGAGAGAAAGAAAAGTATTTTTGTTTATTTTCTAATTACTTGGGCTATTTTTTCCTTTGATTCAGCAACTCTGAACAGTACATACTGTACTACTGTAACCAGCAGTCAGGGCTGGGAAGTCGAACGATGGTGATGATAAAAGTAAATATTCTGCATTCTCAGAGGGATTAGGAGGAGATGGAAGAATTAGTCTCGTTACGGTTTTGTGTGGTGTCGCAGTCCCTTTCTGCACCAGTGCTATCCTGTATGCAATCTTTAGACCTGTATTTCTCAAGTGAAGTACTGAAAACAAACAAGAAATCAGAATAGTTTTATTTTCACATATTTTTATCATTTTCAAAGCCCACAGATGATGAAAACATTCACCCTGCACAAGAAACCATGCTGCAGAGAAAACGAAGGAGTTGTCTTGTTTTCAGTAGTGCTTATGGCCTGTTTAGAGAGTGTCTTAAGAAGGGAGTGGAGAGTGATTTTGATTGACATGAAATAATTTGATAATTGACATGAGAAAATTTGATTGACAAGAAATACCCCATACCTCACGATGCTTTCCTGTCAGTCTGCATGCTACACAGCAGAGTTGTACTCATCATGGCACACCTTCAGTTGGTTGTCTCATTCAAAATGGTTTGAGTCCCAGCTTCCAAGGTGAGCCCTTCCTACTTTTGAAGGCATTAAGTTGCATTTATGTTTTCACATAAGGAAACGCTCAAGCCTGTAATGGATTGCAAGGGATTCTGTCTGCAAGGGGAAGAAGTGCAGCCTGTGGACTGCTTCGTGCAAGATAATGCACTTGTCATCTTCGCATTCTGTGCCAACTTGCTTCATGAATGCAAGACATCCACATGTCAGGATATGTTTTATACAAGACTTTCTGGCTCCTTGGGGGAAGAGCCTCACTTTAGCAAGAGTTGTTCACTAGAGTTGGTTGGGTGTGAATTTTACAGAGGATATCCAGGCGGAAGAGTTGGTGTCGATGGGGAGCGGATTCCAGAGACCTTCTTTCATTCAGATGCATGGCCCCTCAAGAACTGAGAATTGAAAACTGTTTCTTACTCTATCTTACAGGCTAAAGGCCCTGCAAAGCACATTATTTCCCTTTCCAATGTGCTCTTCTGAGAAGTTTCAAGCAATGAGGAGGCTTTGTGGAAAGACAGTGGGGTTCTTGGGAAGGACAGGCTTCCCACCCAGGTTCTTCTTGCATGGGTAGCAGCTCCCATCTGGTTCTTTTCTAGAGCTGCTGTTACAGATGTTTAATGTTTTATTCCATGCTCTTGCTTCCGATGTTCATCATGGTACTAGAAAACCTAAATGTGTCCCTTTGCAGACTTTAGTTACATGATAAAACCCATGTCCCTTTTAAAACCTATTCTTTTTCTAGTCAGGGTGGCCTGTGGATGCCATTCTCCTGTGAAGGAATAGGACTTCACATTTGCTATTGCTGGCTTTCCCTTCTTCTCTGTTCCTTACCATATTTTTTTTTCAGTTCAAAATGGCTCTCTGTGATTGTAATTGCACTAAGTACATTCGATAATGCAGAAGTGACCTATTTTGTGCACAGTTTAGCTGATTCTGCAGTTGCCTGTAGGGTTTCCTAGCAATGTTCTTCAGCCGCTCCTTGGCTTATAAAAGCCCGATAAGTTAAGCGTGGCCAGCACAACATAGTGGAGGCAAGGAAGGTTCAAGGTAACAGAGGAGGATGAGGCATAGAGGCCCGAATGGATTGGACCGAGTGTTTATAAGGCAAGGTGGAGGTCTCTGGAACAGATTGGGAGGACTGGAGTAGGTGTCATTAAACATATTAAACTGTTGGAGGTCCTTTGTACAAGTTTGTTAATACTTCAATGACATGGCCAGATACTGTGCCCCTGTAGGCTCAGCAATTAATGTATGATACTTCTGGCATCTGAGGTACATACTCAACTATAAAAAAATAGATGAGCTGGGACCTATTACCATAAATACTGTCTCCAGTGCTAGTCCTGGTAACAGATTGTTCTGTGCCTCATTAAAGAGGAGATAGCACTGTCAGAGGAGTCAGTGCTTCATTTTGCTGTGTTTGCTACATAATCAGTTAATTTTGCTTAATAGTGCATTGCGTCACTGATGTGCAGAAGGGCAGAGTCGCTTCGCTTTCTGCATAAAACCTCCACTTTGGTGCAGCTGCAATTTTCATGGAGTGTGTTAACAGGTGAGCTGACCTCAGCTGGCGTCCCTGCCTTACCCGTGTCCTAGGTTCTCCCAAAAGTGCTCTGGCCAAGCTCCGTGCTTGGAAGGATTCAAGGTACAAGTTTCTCAGAGTATAAATTAGACATAGATGTGTATGAGGGTGGTCATTCAATGTCTGCTGTGCTCATGCCTTATTTTTCACCCCCCCCCCGCCTTTTTGGTTTTTTTTAAATCTTGCATAAGGCGCTGTCAAGGACTTCCCACTTTTCATTGGGAAGTGCTTTAGTACCTGTCTTTCATCTAAGCAGTATTTAGAATCTGAAAGTTAGCATCACTGATTTTTAATGAGACGAATCCAAATACGTCTATCTTAACGTAGATCTTTACATTTTACTGCCCTTTGAGTGCATCTTTTGGGAAGATTATTAACAAGTCAAATACGGTAAGACAAAATATGTGGAGAAGCTGAGTTTAGACTGCTGTTTAGGGACAGATTATTAAAGATTACAACACCACGTTTTAGAAGATCAGCATATTACACAGTAATACGGCATATCCAACAATTAGTGCTAATCGTATACTGCTTAAATTTGTAGTGAAACTGGATATATGTAAATGGTTTTCTTCAGATGAAAATTAATATATTCAAAATAAGTATATTCTGTACTGACACATCCCAGTCTGAGAGTATTATTGGGATCTAAAAATAACTGAGTTTATAAACTCTGTAGCATGGTGTGAACGTCTTGTTTTAACCCCCCCCCCCCACCACCATGCAAAAAGTAATACTAGATGTGTTGAGGGCCCCTGTTTAGAAAAACGGGTAGACATGTGATTAAGTTCATCTTTCTTCAGAAGAGCAGGTAAGCACCTGCTTAAATCTAAATGTGCTTAAGTTGTGTTTACTTCAAGAAATGCTTAAGCAGGTTTGAAGTTAGTCATCCACACAAAAGATTTTCCCCAATAAAGACTTGCATACACACAAAGGGAGAAAGGCGCTTCAGAACTTAAGTATGATTAGATGTAAGCGGTGGGTTTGATTTTAGAAGAACCTGAAGCAAGTTAAGTGCGCAAACCTAATTGAAATTCAATGAGTCTGGACCATCTAATTGTCTTGGGTCCCTCTGAAAGCCTCGACCTCTTTTAAATGCTAACAACTGAGGGAGGTGCTGGCTCTTATGATCTGATTTCACATTAGCACACCAACACCTTGCTGTGTGTTTCTCCCCAGATGCTCAGTGTGAGAATGTAACTCTGTGTGTACGGTTCCTCCAGTGTTGCCAAATACTAGTGATGCTTTGAATGTTTTTGTGAACTAAAAAACCACATCAAAATCCCAGTGTGTTTACAAACTTTAGTATTTATCACCCAGGGAGAACTGCAGAAGATAATGGTGGTGGTGGTGGTGGGGTGTGATTCAATTGCCGTGCTATGAAGTTATGAGCAGAAGAGCCTTTTGGAAGCTAGCAGGGTCAAGGTGAGATTTTTAATTAATAGGTGCCTCACTTGGCCCCCTACCTTAGTCCAGGCATCCTACACAGGAAGATTTGGATCTAAATTTTGTATTTTGCTCTTTCTCTGCTTTTGAAAGATGTACCAAAACTTTAAAGAAGGTCCTCAAATTTGGGGTGCTTGGTCAAACAGATTCCATCTGAAGCAATGGCTGCAACTTCCCAGGGAATGTTCCCATGCTCACTGAGGCTAGCTTCATCTCAGGGCACAGAGAGGAGCGCTGCTTCTGACGGCTTTGTCTTCCACGGCAATGCAATCTGACCTTAAGAAGGGCTTTGGTTGTCCTGCATCCTCCCTCTGCTCCCCACGTCCCCCATGGTTTCCTGTTTCCCGCCGTTCTCCACTAATATCAATTCTTCTGCTGTTTAGCAGGCCAGTTCAGAGAGCTGATCTGGCCCAAATCTGCCAGGAAGAAGAAATTAAAAAAAAAGAGGACTGCGGGAGCCCTGTTTGGACCAGTGCCACCCAACATGAGCCTGCACTCACGTTGTTGTGGTGGACCTGTGTGTAGGCAGACAGCTTTCTAGATGGGGGTGGAAAATGATATACCAGGGGAAAATCAAGACAGTTTTTATGTTGGACTGGTTACCCACTCATGCAACCACCTAGACATCTCCAAAAAATCCTGAGGGCTAGTGCAGGGACAGGCCTGGGCAGTGGGAGAAGAGATCTGCTTGAGGCAGTGTTACCTCTGAAGAACGTGTTCCTCAAAGCATTGGGACATGAAGATGAATGCCTTTAAAGGGAAAGATGAATGTTTTGGGGTGACTGGCTCTTAGGACAGTAGGATGGGAGCCTCATGAGTGTGCTGTGCCCAACAAGGGCAGCCAGCCCTGATGCTGGAGCTGTGTGACCCCTGGGGTCTGTGGCCGTGGATAGGCAGTGGCACATGCTACTTCCAAATTGCCAGTTGCTCAAATCAAGGAGTCTTACGTAATGGGGCCTACAGGATGTCTGGGATGCCTTTCCTTTCCTTTCCTTTCCTTTCCTTTCCTTTCCTTTCCTTTCCTTTCCTTTCCTTTCCTTTCCTTTCCTTTCCTTTCCTTTCCTTTCCTTTCCTTTCCTTTCCTTTCCTTTCCTTTCCTTTCCTTTCCTTTCCTTTCCTTCCCTTCCCTTCCCTTCCCTTCCCTTCCCTTCCCTTCCCTTCCCTTCCCTTCCCTTCCCTTCCCTTCCCTTCCCTTCCCTTCCCTTCCCTTCCCTTCCCTTCCCTTCCCTTCCCTTCCCTTCCCTTCCCTTCCCTTCCCTTCCCTTCCCTTCCCTTCCCTTCCCTTCCCTTCCCTTCCCTTCCCTTCCCTTCCCTTCCCTTCCCTTCCCTTCCCTTCCCTTCCCTTCCCTTCCCTTCCCTTCCCTTCCCTTCCCTTCCCTTCCCTTCCCTTCCCTTCCCTTCCCTTCCCTTCCCTTCCCTTCCCTTCCCTTCCCTTCCCTTCCCTTCCCTTCCCTTCCCTTCCCTTCCCTTCCCTATGACTGACAGCAATATGCCCTTCTGAAGTTGGCATATTTCTCCATTCGCTCTTCCACTTGCACGTAGACACATAGAGTCAAACTCACGCAGCAGCCTGTCACGTGCCATTTGTATTCTTTGTTTGAGAAGCAGCCTATAGACAAAACCCGTTTGCTTCTCCCTTTTGTTGCATTAAGCTATTACCAAGGGGATTTTGGAGGCGCGGATGGGTTAGGCACCTGATTTCTGCTGACTTGAGTAGGAATCAAGGCACCTACTACTGCCTCTGGTGACTGAAAATCTCCCCACAGGTTTTGGCTCGCTGAAAGCTTCTTCATTTTGTTTGGAAAAGGATGAATAAGTCTTTAAATAAGGAGTGCGTGCTCTTTGGGGGTGAAGGCCTTGCCTTGTTAAAGCTCTTAGTATGCACGCTAAATAAAATGAAGCCTTAAATGCTAGGGCTA
Organism: Pluvialis apricaria; assembly: GCA_017639485.1. Classification (NCBI taxonomy): domain Eukaryota; kingdom Metazoa; phylum Chordata; class Aves; order Charadriiformes; family Charadriidae; genus Pluvialis; species Pluvialis apricaria. The sequence goes on along the minus strand of CM030009.1, from coordinate 78,652,228 downwards.
GTAGCAGCTTCGTTACGTGATTTTTTTAGTCGCATATTTCCACTGCAGGGAGCGAGGCAGACAGCCAGGACTTTGTGCTGCCCTGCCTGATTCCTTCTTTTGTTAAATTTGATGATGGTGGACTGTGTCTCCATGGGGCTGCTACACAGGCCGGCTTCTAGCACGGGTAGCGTCCACCGGAGCCAGGGGAGAGGGGCTTGCAGGCAGGAGTTGCATACAGGGACTCTTAAAGCTGGGTCGTACCTGTGCTCTGTGTGTGATGGCTGTTCTTGGGATATCTTTCTGACCCTCACACCTTTTCCCAGGTTGTCTTCTGCAACACCAAAGTGCATTTTCTCAGTTACTTTTTGTTTGATTAACAGAGCTAACCCTGGTTATTATATTTATCGGGGGGGTACAGACTGTTAGATGCACGAGCAGCTTGCAAGTGCTGGAGATATAACATCACACAGGTAAAAGCAGGTTTTGCATAGTTAGTAGGTTTCAAAAGCTCGCACCAAAGCCTGTTTTTAAACAGGGAAGCACTTTGAAGGAAACCGAAAACATCTCATGTGGTGCAGTCTGCACTTTCTATCTCAGATCTTTTCCCATCTCTTTATAGTAGCCAGTCCTTCATATAGCATAAGCACCATCAAAACTTAATTTTCCCTAGATGCTGTTATGTTTAAATCAGAGTAAGTTAAAACATTTAATAATTTAAAATTGCGCATGCAGTATAATTGTGTTTCTGTTTTGCTGTCTGTGGCTGGGTTTTAACACCCAGGCGTTTACACGAGTCCTCCGCATCATGGGGTGCGTTCTGCTCTCGCTCCGCATGCCGAGCCCCCGCTGGCGTGAGACAGAGGTCCTGTTAGAGCCGCAGGATGGACCAGGATTGTACCTTTTTTTTTTAATAGCTGCTTATTTTCTGAGGTGCAAGTTTGGATTTCCCAGCGCTGACATGGAGGTTGATAGTCAGGATCCCAATTGGTGCTGCGCAGCCGTTTTGGCACCCGCTGCCCGGGGTGGTGGGGTGGGAACGGGAGGTTCTGCCCGCTTTGCTCTCGCACGACACCGACAAAGTTCATCTGCCTGTAAGCTTGTTTGCACTCACTTCTTGAACAATGTATGCTGTGTGTATTGTTTATTTTTCAGGCTTTTAGTCAAGCAGAAAGGCAACTTTTTGCACTTCATGCCAAAAGCAATGGAAGTATTTTCCCCGTGTCTGTAATTGGATTCAGTAATGAGTTTAACCATTTAATTCCTGTTGTAAAGTAAGCTCAGGGGAAGGGGAAGGGTTTAAAAATGGTTGTAGTTCAGGCATGTACTGAAATATATGTATTTCAGCTTTACTGGGAGGTGTACAGATATTCTGGGCAGTAAGGAATACAGGGGAACTTGCAGTCAAATCTTAGGCAATCATTAGCGTGGATGATTTTGATATGTAGATTAATATACAACAAATAATACGTGTTCCAGTTTTTGAGCCAAGGCTATAATTCAGCAAAGAAGGTTGATGTAGCACAAATGAAGGTAAGACCAAAACTGGCTCTCTTCTCCTTTATTGCTACAGCTTTTCTAACCTTTCTTCCAGTTCTTTGTTAGGCTCTCTAACAATGCCGGTGGAAAAATACAAAAGGCTAGTAGGCATAACCTCTGATTTTCATGTCATTCTACCTATTTATATATGTTTTTCTATATGTCTTCAGAGGAAACGAGCTGGAAGCAATGCTGTGAGTCCCAGGAAAGGTGCTTCCATTTTTCAGTTGAGAGGGCAATGCAATACTACAGAGTGTATTACAGGCTTGGAATATCCCTTATTACAATCACGAGTATTAAGATTAATGTCATGACATATGAGTTATTACTTTGCAGTGCCAGTCACTGCAAGCATCCTCTGTTGCACGAAATGTAAGGAGCAGCATATTGGGTTGGGACAATAGATTATCTGAGGGGAGGGGAGGGGAAATGCAGACTGCACTGTTTCCCGTAACATACTGTTTATTTTCACTGCTTACCCAGGCTGACTTTTTCTGGCGAAAGCCCAGCACCTACACCTGAGGACTCTGTGCCAAGCTTGGTAGGTCTGACAAAAACAGTAGAGCAACGCTGATTTTTTTGCAGAGCTTTCTTTCTGTAGGAAAGGGCAGCGTGAAGGCTCTTCACCAGGATTGCTAATGACAAGGCGCAATAGCCTGGCCGCTGCCTTATTAGCGCGGTATTAAGGACGTGTTTCACGGACTCTCCATCAATAGCATTGCCAGCTTTCAATATGTAGCAGGAGGAGAAAGGTCTCCATTAAGACCTTGACTCACGGGGTGGTGGGGTGAAGCTCGCACCTTCTCTGTGCTGGGCAGCCGTGCGGTGCCATGCCAGTGAAGGCTCACCCTGGAGGGAAGGCAGGCGGCGTTGGTCCTGCCAGCCCTGCCCTGAGGGCTGTGTCAGGGACAGACGGCTTCATCTGGTGGATAAGGCAGGAGACATAGCCTGATCCCGTGGGTGGGGATTACAGCCAGAGGCTGCCGAAGGAGCGTACCGAATGAGTTTATATTCCGGCTATGCACCTTGCTGGCCAGTGGCACCCTTTTGGGAAGCTCTGGTGAGCCTCCCATCCTGACGGTCCCGGGGTATGCTTGTGGTGGTACCCCAGCCCCCTCCAGGCTGGCTTTCCCTGCCTTCTGCACACAGCTGATGCTGCTGGAGCTGGGGTCTTTCCCCAGCCCGACCACTTATGTATTAGAAAGCACATCCTCTGAGGAAGCCACAGTGGCTCATTTTAGCACCCATGCCACGACAGCCTCAACACTTAGTGGCGTTTACCTGTCCCTGCCTCGGCAAACGTTGGCATGGCCTTTTCCCTGCATCCCACAAGAGAGGAGAATTTTCAGCATCTCCCTCCCCAGGGGGGCTGGGGTGTCACCAAGGCGGCAGGTACAGAGCCTGAGCCCCAGCCGCTTCGGGAGCCCCCCGGCACAGCCTGAGCATGGTCGGGTACCGGTGTTGTGGCTTGCATGCCCGCTCACATCCCCTTGGGTCTGGGCACTAATCCTGGCTTGAAATTTTAAATATTGACAGAGTTAATTCCTGACTGCTTCAGACTGCAGAAACTGGTCTCTGATAAGGCTGTGTTTAATAAGGATATTTGTGGTAAAGAGCTTTGTTGGCTAGACAGAGCTTTACCTTGCCGAGCTCTGCTCCGGCGGGTGAGGAAGAGGAGGTCCCCTCCCCATGGCGCTCCCTTCTTGCAGCCTGGCAGCACGGTGGAGTGTGAGACGCAGGGGGGATGATACCTCTTTCTTCCCCCGCAAGAATTAGCCCACAAAATACCTTTACGCAGTTGGTTGCAAGCAGCACGAGGAGCCAGAGTAAATATACTGCTGCAGTAAGCCTAAACTCTTAAACAAATGCCAAAAATAAAAGCAGCCTACCTTACTTTTTCCACCTTACATGGCAGTTTCCAACCACATCAAGTGAAAAGTCTAGGTGGGTGTATAGTGTTTATCATCACTGAGTAATACACATTACATTAGCTGGGACGTTTGTTTTGTTCCTGACTACTGGTTTTAAAATGGTTTTAGTGAGGGCAGGAAAAATGATTTAGGTTTATATTGTCACCTAAGAGATAGGAGGGTGTCCCTGATTTGAGGAGGAAAGCTGGGAATGTAAGTAATACTACTTTTTTTTTTTTTTTTCCTTCTACTACAAGCGCAAGCAGATTGAAAGGCAGACGGTGGAAGTGCAGAATCCAGTGATGCAGGATTGCTTTCTGTAAGAGATGGTGTCAGAGTGATTTCTGTGCCCACATTCGTCTGCAGCAATTGTGTCCTCCAGTATTTGAAAATTGTTTACATAGGTGGCAGGAAAATTTTCAATCCAAAGCAACAAAAAATTGAAAACAGATCCACATCAGAAACTGTACTTTTTGTTCCCCTGTAGCATCTCTTGTAGCATCTCTTTCCAGGGAGACTGGGCCCTGTTGAAGGTACGTGCTAACCAGTGCATGGAGGAGGGCTCGCTGCAGTGCGGGAAGCAGGTGATGGTGCAGCATCTCCAACCTGGGGATGGAACCAGGGGGTGTGGAGATCACTCAGGGAGCAGCAGACATGGTGTGTGTCGTAGTGTTGCTTTGCAAGTGAAGAGGGCAGCTTTTGTCAGCCGTGCTTGGGTAAGGTCTGCACCAAAAGTGCTCAAAACAGTGAGAGGGTTAGTCACAGCGTGCAGAAGTTTTTGGCCCTATGCATTCTGCAAACAGCGGTGGTGTGATGCTGGGGCTGAGTGGGCTGCGGGGGGATGTCGCCGGTACGTGGGGAGGGATGGATTGAGGAGGTCTGTGAAAGCAGGGTGACAGGCAAAGTCCGAGTCTACCAGTTTTTTACAGGTTCTGAAAGTCAGAAAGGTACCAAATATAGACCCAGAGGATACGTAAGAGTTAGCGTAAGGGGAATGCTGGTGCATCTGGAAGTGCTGGACAAAGAAAACCTTGTTACCTTGCGGGGCTTTAGCCTTTGATGCATTCATTGCAGCCACAGGATGTTCAAGTTTAGCCAGGAGTTGGCAGACAGATGGACCGCGAGGCAGTTCACAGAGTGACTCAGTCTAGGCGAGCATGAAGAGTCATCCACATAAAGGTAACCTATTACAGTATTTTCGCAGAAATTTCTTACACCCCCCCCCCCCCCGTGTTTTTGTGGTAAGGCTTGGGCTTTCATTCATGGTAGTTTTCCAGTTGATACATTGCTTCCCGCCTGCTCTGCCACCCGGTCACGCCACCACCTCCGCGGAAAGGAGATACATGGATTTTGTTTGCCTGACCCATCGCCTGGCCCTTGTTGGTGACGAGGCGGTCCTGCCTTTTCGAGGAGCTGTCAGGCAGAAGCACGGTCAGCGTAAAAATTGTGGCAGCGTCCCTGTATTTCCTCACTGCCTCCCTGCTCTGCTTCGCTGGCCGCAGCAGTTGCACTTCCTTGTGTTAGCTTCATGGAGGACCAAGAAGCATCTGTGATGTGTGATTTAAGGCACTCGTCCAGCTGCTCGTTGCTTGGCATGACCCCGTTTTTGCAGTCAGGCAAACTCTTTAGGAACAACTGTTTCACTTGGCCTTTCTTTCTAGAAAGCCGTGGCCTTGAGGCTGCATCAAGTGGTGGTGGTGGTGGGTTTTTTCTAAATGAAGAGGGTAGGAAAAGCACTGTATTTATTTATGCTGGATTTTCTCAGAGGGAGCTGAATAGGAAAGTTTCTGCTGTAAACGAGGGTAGAAAGATTTCTCCTTTGGATTGAGGTTTGTCAGTTTGTTATCTTGTCATTTGATGCCTGTTAAATTTCTGTGGAAGCACCCGAGTGAGAAGCTAGTGATCTTTTCAGAAGCAAAAGAAATTAAAAAATGAAGGATTAAATAGTTTACTCTCTGAGGCTAAAATTACAAGTATTAAGTGCTTTGTCTATTTTATTGGTAGAGAAACCTTTATTGTTTGTTACAAGCTGTTTACTTGCGAAGCACGAGAAGAAAGCCTGTAGCTCCTTTATGTTGGTTCAGATGAATTACTGTGTGTGTTGCTAGTTCTAATTCCTCTCCCCATACCTCCCTGCCTGCCTGCCTCCCCCCTCTTTTGGGGCATGAGTGTTGTGCCTCTGGTTGCTTTAATAGAAACACCATGGTCGTGAGATAAATTTCCCCTTTTTCATATGCTATTATTATCATTTGGTTTATTTCTTTGGGCACGTAAAGATGAGAACAGCTTGCACAGAGCTTGCAGTCTTAGCGATGGGAAGGGAGAAGCTAAAGGAAAAAACTTTGGGGAGAAAGAAAAGGAGAAAATAGTCATGGTTTGACTTCAGGTGCCTCCATGCTGCACATGAGCGCCAGGGCAGTTTTGATCTCAGGTGCTCTGAAACAAGCCTCAGGTCTCAGGACACCTCAGGAGCCTCAGCTCCCAGCTTGGACATCCAAGATGCCTAAAGGTGGGCAACGTGGCTCCTGAGCCTCAGGAGCCTCAACTCCCAGCTTGGACATCCAAGATGCCTAAAGGTGGGCAGCATGGCTCATCCTGCTCTTCCTTGCCCTCTGTCCCCAGTGTGGTACGCATCTCCCACTGGGGATGGAGAGGGTGTACGGCCCAATATTGGGATGTTTACTGTAGGGCTATGTGGGGTTGGTTTAATAGCAAAGTCATTTTAAAAACAACCAGGCAGGCAAGACAGTGGCTGCTGGTGAAATGACTCTGGGAAGATGCCTCAGGGGGGATTAAGATACAATGCCGAAGCTATTAACTGGGAAGATCCTACCTCCTCAGCTCCAGTTTGTTTTGCCAGTGTTAAGGAGGAACAGATCAAAGGAAGGAACTATAAACAGTTAAACAAACCTCTGCAGGCAGAAAGGAGGCAGTTGTTTGGGAGCTGCTCACTGGGAGCAGACACCTGCATGCGAGTTTGCAGGAATCTCGGCTTCTTAGCAGCTCTTAGAACGTGGTGGTGCGGCACCGAGCTAGGAGAGACATATGTCCTCTTTTGTATTGATTTTAGAAAACATTATGCTGCCTACCTTCTGTTAGTAGTAAACCATATTTTGATGTGAGAAAGCTGTTTCGTGGCGCTGCTGGCACCAGTGGCTGATGGGTCCTAAGGGTCCCAAGTGCCGCCCCGCAGAGCTGGGGTCCCCAAGCCCTGGTGGATGCTTTTGGACAGGGAGAAGGGATGAAGCCGTACCGGGGAGCGCGTCCGTCACTGCCTGCTGCTCTGTTGAGCACTGACCCCGCACCACCCCGAGGGAAGCAGTAAATCCTTTCTGGTCCTTGGGGAGGAGGGCGCGATGGGACTGCACCTCCCAGCCCTGCAGCAGCAGTGCCGCATCCTTTGCGGGAGGCAGTTATGGCCACAGGTACCGGCACAGCCTTCAGCTCCAGGCGCGTAGCTCCAGGAAGCCTGAGCTTTTTGAGCAGTCTCCTTTTCAGTCTGTCCTGCCTGCTCTGAGGGTTTTGAAAATCTGCTTTTCCAGTAAACAAGAGTCTCAGTCTTTCCCCTTGCGCTTCCTCGCCTATCCCACTCCAGAAAAAGGAGTTGCTTGGCCTTGCTGGCAGACAGCCCCTCATAAATCTCCGTGGGCCAGACAGTTTGTAATTTATTGCCCACCTACCCCACCAAATATTTTCAAATTACTCATGTTACTTGCTGGCCTGCCTTTTACCGTCCGTTTTCCCCTTCTTTCCCTTCTAGCAAAGCATTTATCTGAGGCCTTTCACACACATAAAAATCTTCAATTTAGATGCATCGGTTTCAAAGAAGTCCACCTCCTCTGCTTTGGGTATGGTTTGTCCCTCTTGACTTTGACTTCTCCGTAATAGGAACCTGTGTCGTGGAGGAATCTGTGGCTATTGGGTTGCCTCCTGCATCTGCTAGAGGCGTTACTTGAAGCAACAGCCTCTGAATTTAGGAGGCTTAAACCGTGTCCTTTCCTGGATCACTCCTGCCACATGTCATTTCTTGTATGTGAAGTTGTTTATTTGGCGAGATGATGGCAGTCTCTGGCTTTTGCTATCTCTGCAGACGCATATGGTCCTGCTGATAGAGAGTCCTGTGTGTCTGCCTCAGATTTGCGGGTGACAGTGGCATGTGCAGAAAGAAATGGGTGGAGTTGGCCGCACTGTACGGCGTGCAAGGCTCTGCAGAATCCCTATCTGTGGGAACTGCTAGTCAGCTCTTATCGGTCACGTCCCGACGCAGTGAGTTGTAGAAATCAAATTAGCAGACAAGTCAATTGCTTACGTCAGTCAGAAGTTTTGCACTGGGGATGATGTGATAGTCCAGGGCCCCTCGCTGGGTAACGTTCCTGCGTTTGATTATGAGGGCTGTAACAAAATGAAAACCTGACAGTGCAGTTTTGTTTCTGTCTTGGGTTTGTTGGTTTGGGTTTTTTTTTACTTCTTTCTTGCTCAAAACATTTTTTCTTGCTGTCATTTGGGGCAACCAGAGCAGAGAATCTGCCCTTGCTATAAAAGCAGAGAAAGCTTTGCCCTGTTATTTTATAAAACAAGTTGTTGTGACATACCACACGGTTCCTCACATCATTCAGTAGTTCATTAGTCTGTCACTGTACCGGCATATTAAATGACAAGCTAAAAAAACACAAGACAGTACAACGGTCCATTAAAATTCATAAAGGATATCAAATATTCAAAGTAAGGGATGTAAAAAGAAGCCGTTTGCTGTAAATACTAATACCTGTAGCTGCATAAACATAACGAAGAAGTGCTGTGCACCACCAAGCAGCAGACCGCTGCTGACAAACCCGCGGCTGCCTGGGAATCCCTGCAGTTATTTATTTCCAGAGAGCGGCTACCGCTTCAGTAAAAGGTCTCCTTCAGGAGATCCAGCCTGTCATGTGAACCTCTTCTCCTAAACAAACACCACGGCCAACTTGAAATTGGAGGCAAGATCAATTACTTTCAAGCTCTCGGTGACACGGAGTAACAAGACATGATCTTGCTCATTTCTCGTGGCCGAGGCAAAAGCAATGGACCTCTGGCTTAACATTTTGGAGGGCTTTTATTTTTTTTTTCCCCTGTACTGCTTTCCCTGGAGTATTTACATCATATGTCATGTTATCCTCTAGTAATTCTTAACTTTCTTCATAACTGCGAACGCCTGTATTAGCAAAGCTGAATTGAACTTCCCAAGTACATGCAGCAGGCAAACTTTAAGGTTTTAAGGGCAGGCCTTCTGAATAAAAGCTTCAGAGCTCCCATCGGTTCGTTCAATAGCAAATCTCAAATTCAGTTTCAGCTTCATCCCACCTTTTGGAAGAATATCTACCCTTAAATTCAAAACCTTAAAGCAATGGAGAATCCACCCCGCCTTTAAGTGTGTTTTTCAGAAGGTTAATTACCTTCACGGCTAATACGTACATGTTATTTCTGTTGTGGTTTCGGTTTTCAAATACTTGGGCCTTGTTAAGGCTTCGTCTGCTGGTAACACAGTCCCCAGTCTCCTCTACCCAAATCTGTAATAAATTAGTTTTTCCAGGCTTTTGTCTGTAGTGATTCTAAAAATAATTTCTTATTGGAATCCAATTGAATCCGAGGGAAGCGAGGTGATAATCAAATGATGTCACCCTCACGTCTTGCGCTGCATCTCGCCGCCTGCCAAAACTAGCAACTGTTGCTATGTACCCAGGGGAAGGTGATACTCCCAGCCTTTTCGTGGTGCTGGAAAGCACTCCTTTCCAGTGCTTGTCAGGCCCCTGAGAGCTGCTGACGTCCATCCCAGGCTTTTCGTTTTACCCTTACTTGTTGGGATAGCCGTGGAGGAACATGGACCGTGTCCTGTAGGATGCTTTGAATTTTTCCTGTTCCTGAAGAAGACCATTCCTCGAAACAGCTGCCAGTCTGGAGGACTGATGTGGTTTAGCCCATGAAGTGCCTGTATCGCAGTGCTTGGGGCTGTGAGGCGGAGACCTCGCTGCAGCCTGTGTGGGGACGTCTGAAAATCCACACATCAGGACAGCAGCATGACGCCATGACGTTTCCCAGCCAGTTTATTTCCTTTTCTCGGTAGTACCCCTGCAAACCTGGCTGATGGTGGGACTCTCCCCCTAGCTTTTCTCTGGGTACTTCCAAAAGTTCAAAAATCCCCACCAAACCAGCAGGGCTCGTTGTCATTTTACCTGTGGGGCTCCAGAAGTTCTTCAGTAGTGAACCCAATCCTGTTGTCAGCAGTAGGTAGGTGATGTAGCAGGTTGCTTTTCTCTCCAGTAAGAGTCAGCATGAACTGGGGGATTCAGTAGCTGGCAGATGATGTTCAGCACATCACGGGGACCAGTTGTCAACAAGACTAGAGTTGTGGATTTATTTGTGGTTTTTTTTTTTCCCCACACTCTCCTAGCAAAACATGCTGTTCGGGTGTCCCAGATCTGCTGTTGGTAAGACTTCTTATTGGCAGTGTGTGCTCCTGAAAGGGTAGATGCCCCTCCTGACGAGCATGTGACAACTATTAATACTCGCAGGAGTTCAGCTCCAGCGCTGCTCCTTGTTGAGGCAGAGCCTGGGGTTTGCAGAGACCTCTCCAACACGCTCGGCGTCAGGCTGACCTCTCTCGTTCCACGCCTGGAACCGAGCAGACCAGCCCGGCCTTACTCCCTCTGCGTTGGCCGGGTTGTTTGCCTGGAGGCACCCAACGTTGTGCCCTCCTCCGGCTCTGCCAGCTGGCCCCTTCCCCGGCGGGAGGGGAGCTGCAGGTGCGGGGCTCTCCCCTGCCTGCCTGTGTCCCCAGATGACTTCCACCCACCCGGGACTCAGGGTGGAAACCTGGGAGTGGAACAAGTCAAACGTTCATAAGGCCCCGGTTAGTGCCAACGTGTCTTGGCAGCTGCTCCCTGCTCTCTCTGCATTTAAAAGGGATTGCCTACAGTTTTTTGTCTTCATTTTGCTCTAGCTGTTACCTAAACGTGCAAGCTCCGTCTTTGTGTTTTTGGGCAGCATAAGGGTGCTGGGTCGCAGGCAGCCTGAGATACGGTCCTGGTTTTGTACAGAACTTAATTTTTTATTTTAAACGTGCATGGTTGCAAACAGCATTGTACCAGCTTCCAGCAGTGTCCTAATTCTGGGGAGGGAGCGGGGGACGGAGGAGGGACACGGCAGAAGAAAGCGCTCTGTGTTTGCTGGCCGGCGTACCAGAGTGATGGGGTAGGATTGAACACCGAGGCGTTTTATGGCGTTACAATTCCCAGGGACTCTTTTCCAAGCATGTGTACCATCCCAATATATAGCAGCAGTCCACAGCTAATTGACATATAAGTGGCCAAAAATGGTGGAGTAAAGTTATTTAAGTTATTTTGCCTTTCACCAAGTGAAAAAACCAAAGTTATCTAGGTGGAAAAAAGGAGAGGAGGAAAAAATCGACAGAGTACCAAACTGTGACTTGTTCAAAGTAGCTTGTGAAAGTATCTTGAGGTCATCTTTCCTGAAAGCCTTTGAAATTCAAAGACTATGGACCCTTGCCTCTTGGCACACGGACCAGTTCCTCCTCCTCCCACTGGCAGATTCTGCCTAACCGTTGCCCTTTTTTTTCCCTCTTTTAAATACCCCTGCATCACAGAGCTTGCTCATTCTGCTTTTCTTCATTCAGGTCTTAAGCCTTAAGGACTGTGTCAAAGTAGCAAAGAGGACAGCATGTACTGGATGCTAGAGCCAAGGGAGAGGGGGTGGGCAGAGGGAAGAGATGACCCTGTCTCCAGGCTTCAATCCTAGTCCTGCAAACCTTTTTCTCCTGTGAAGAGTCCTGCAGGGGTCAGCCAGACTTCTTGCACGAACGGCGATTACTTGCTGTTCAGCATCATGCTTGAATTATGCTTAAAGGAATGATAATAACATGGCCAGAGTTTGTGATAAGGCATGGATGGGGTGCTTTAAGCCAACTGAACGGAGAGGCTGCTGAAGGCATGCGTGGGATTTATTAAATAGAAATTTTGCTTGTTTGGCAAGCAGGGCTGAGTTAAGCCAAACTCTGGAACTCAAAGAAAGGGGCTCCCTAAAAAGAACACATAAATTCAGTGCCACCAGTGTCCAACGTGCACTCCCTGGCGTCAGCCCCAAGGAGGAAGGTTAGTCCAAGCACACGTGATCTTTCCAGGAATTATCTGCCCGGGTGGCCTGGTTCCCTGCATGCTGGTGGGTACCTTGTGCACTCCCATGTTTGGCACTGCTATCAAATCAGGAGGCAGCGCTTTGAATCACCCCGTACTCCCCTTGCGTTGGTGATCACGTTGTTGGCTCTTGCAGTGGGAACCATTTGTTGGGGCCTGGAGCTGCAGATCCGCTCCCTCAGTGCAGCCCCGAGCCAGGGCCGTTGCTCACAAGCGTGGCACTGGAGCAGCAGGAGGGAGGTGAAAATGAGCAAAAATTCCACCCTGTTGTGCCACAATGCCTTATGAGTGCATTTAGGGCCTCCTAAGACAAAAGACCTGTCAGGTAGCTGCAGTTGGTTTCCTGGAAAATGAGCTTCAGTCCTTACTGTTCTGCTGGACAGATGTTTTCTTGCATATGCCTATATCAAGCTACTTCACTAAAATGCAACTTATTAAAATGCAACTTACTAAATGTAACTTATGAGCCGCATGGAATCCAAAGTGCCCAACTCTTCTGCAGCGTTGGAAAAAAGATGCTCCTCTATGCCTATAGCTTTAAGTTTTCTCACCATCCTGACTTTAGTTGCTTTTGACACACTCATTTAAGGGCGGTGGGGCCGGGGCGGGGGGGCAGCTCCTCAGTGTGAGTTAAACAAGAGGAACCCAAGAGCTGCCCGCTCCTGCGCGTGCAGGCAGAGTGCCATGGGGGCAACAGCTGACAAAGATGGCAGCTGCTGCAGATGCAGGGAAAGACAAAGTACCCATCAGCTCCCTCCCACTCTCTTCCCCCTCCGTTGACAGCGTTGCTGTTTGTCCTGCCGAATCCTTCTGTGGCTATCGCTACCTGTCTCCCCAAAGGTCCAGAGCATGGCGAAAGGCCGGGTTGCCTCCCAGCCTCTTCCTCCCTATTTATGTGTCACAGGAGGAAAAAACCTAGACAGAGATAGGTTGTCCAGGGTCATCCTGTTGTAGTTATGATGATGGCGACAATTCATAGCTGAAGCATTCGATTTGTTAACCTTGTAAAAAGATGCCATTAAATACTGTATTTAGCTCCTCAGGGGAAGTAGCCTAGTTTCTTTTTCATTTTCCTTTTCTCATCCCTTTTTTAACATTAGTGACTCAGCTGTCACTCTGCTTCAGAAGGGCCACTGGGGTTATAGCTGTGATTGGATGGCACCAAGAATACATTTTTGCTGAAAATAATTAATATGGTGCATTTTCACCTCAAAAAGAGCCTGATACAAAACTACTAGAAGGTTTTCATTAACTTTTTCAGGCTTCGAAACTTGCCTATGAATGAAATTGACAATTTCTGTGTCTCCTCTTGTTTATCCTTGTCAACAAGGCAAAGTCTGGCAAAGACTGGTGCATATCTAACCCTACACATTGAGGGCATTCCTGTTCAAGTCCACAAAGCAGCTCACGGGGTATGTATTTAGATACATGCAAAAGCCTTTGCAGGTGAGAATCTCACTTTGCGACAGGGCGCATGGTCAGATCCTACGAACAGAAGTGAGTTTCCACCAGCTCTGAAAGACCTCTGGCTAGAGACAAGTGGACTCTTTCATCTCCTTAATTTTTTTCATTCCCTGCTTTGCTAATCTTAACCAAAAAGTAGCCTGGTTCATATCTGTTTTTGTAGATATCCCATCTCCTCTAAAATTTAATCACAGGTGGGGGGTAGGGAGAAAAAAAAAAAAGCACAAACTAGGTTGTGTTAGCTCCTTTTGTATTTTCCATATCAGCTCATATTACAAAAGTATTAGCAGACCTGTCATACGTATGCACATACTTGTTGCTCGTGTGCTTGGTAGTGAGTCCCTTCTGTTTCCCAGAAGGAGGGAAAATATCCCTATGAGCATTTGCCAATGCTCGCTCTTTCTATTCTCATCTGTTCAGCTGCAACTTGAAGGTGCTTGTTTCTTGTGTACCTTTGTGATGAAAATGATACCTGGCATACTTAGGAGGCCTTGCATTCTTAAGCTATGAATACGGTGATCAGTGTCATAAAAAAACCATGTTGTTCAAAGGCACCATCATTCTTAGCATTGTCCTTTAAAGTTTGCCCTGTGTCTTGAAAATGTAGGTGTTGAAAAAGGACTTACTTTGCACGATGTAGTTCCACTAACATAACTCAAAAGTTTTCCTCCTAAAAGCAGGGCGTGACATGTGTCCACCCAACCCACCTGGGGTCTTGGACGAGTTTCTCTGAGAAGCAGAAATTCATCTGCCTGTCTGGCATGGTGAGAGAGCACCTATCTGGACAGATTGTGGGGACGTCTCAGAGTACATACAGCTACTGCAACCCCAAGAGGCACAGATTTTGATTCAGCAAGTCAATACTTATAATTTTCCAGAGCAGGGGATGGTGTCTGTGAAGTGACACCGTCTCAGGGTACTGAGAGGTTGCCTCGATGCTTGTCCTGAAGGGCAGGTAAGGCAAGGCTGGCTTGTGCTAGCCAATGAAACCAAGGCAAGCCTCTCCATTTCATGTTCTGTAGCATCTTTATTGAATCGAACACTTCTTTGTCTGCCTGTTGAGGCTGTAAACTTCCAGATGCAAGTGTCTTCTTGTGCCGCCCTTTCACCAATGGGAGCTCAACCAGACTGCAGCCTACAGGGTACGTAATTCTTGTCCTAATACCTGCTGACGACCTTGGCTGTTGGCACAGTCAAGGTCCTGAAACCCATTGCCCTGTGGCTCCACAGCTGCCTCTGAAAAATGTCCCAGTCTACGTACTGAGCGATACAAGGGCCCCACCACGGGCCGAGTGTTGGCTTCAGGAGGGATTACTCATGTGTACAGGTTCAAACTGGGAACATGAAAGGGCTCCTCCACTCATCCTTCTGCTATTCAGGCTCTGGTGTCAGGGTGTGGTGCTAACACAGAACCGGGAAGTGCCGGAGCGTTTTGACACAGCCTAGCTGTAGGCTCAACATTTAGCACTTGCGATTGTGATTGTGTCAATGACAGCGATCTTAGTTTCTCAGATTAGGCAAATAGCTTAAAAAAAAAGAGGTGACTTTCATACCTGTGCATTTACCTGGGTTGTGAGGTTTCTGGGATGGTGCTGCTGCCAGTTGCATGTGAAACAGGAATGTCCTGCTTGCTGTAGCAAAGGGCTGATTCATTGGCAGCGTAATAGGTGTCATCTTCCCTTTTGTCAACTCCTCAGGTGTATTTTACCCCTGCAGTGAACAGAAATTAAAAAAAATCCAGTAAAACCAGTAACAGGCAAGTCATCCAAGCGAGGTGAGGTTCAATGAAAACTAAAACAGTTCATAAGTGGGGTGAGGTGAGGCTGGGATGAACCCGGAGGGGTAGAGGGAGAGTTTGGTCTGAGTGAAGCCACCATGCCCTGGGAGGTGCTGGGAGCGACGTCCCGAAGCATCCACAGTCCCAAAGCCTCCCTGTGCGAAGGTTGAGATCCACCAGCGGAGAGGGTCAGGCACTTGTAGAGGGAAATGGGAAGACAGGCTGGTGGGTTCATTTGCTGGAGGCTTCCATCTCTCCCCACCATCTGCCAAGGGGGGGTCAGCGCCGCTAGCTCAGATGTCAAGGTCCGACCTGGAGCTGCCCAGGCTGGATGAGGAGAGTTGTTAAATTTTAAGACTGTAAAAAAGCTTTTCTCCATATGGGGAAAAAATAAAATCAAATGCCGTCAACTTGGAGATCACAGCCAGGGCATCACAGCATGGAAACTACAGCCACGTGCCTCGGCGGTGAGTTTGTGGGCAGGGCTGGTTTTGGGGCAGGGTGTCCCGATGCAATGCGCCTGTGGAAGTCAGATTAAAAATGGGCTGGGGAAAGACTCCTGACGTAAACCCACCTCGCTACTGTTCGTGTTAAAACGGTGAGGAGATGGATGGTTTTGTCCACCCATGTCATCTGGCACGGCATGAGTTTGGTTTGTGTATACAGAAAGCGGGTCTGCACGATTTTTCAAATGTGTTCCTAAATGCAGTGTTTAAAATATGTTCCTCAGCACAGAGGGAAAATGTAGGAAACTGTAAGAAACCGAGAGGCTACGGAGGACCAGTGGGTTATTCTCAGGACGAAAGCAGAATGCGCATCAGAATACATCAAAAGGAAAACTGATCACTTTCTACTTTCAAAAGGCATTAATATTTTACAGCTGCCATTACGTTTTGAAGAGTGCGCAGGTATTTATTGGTAGTGCCATAGCTACCCAGTCCCGAGTTGTGAAGGAGGAGATACCTGTTTTTCGAGTTGTGTTCGCTCATCCCTCCGTCTCCTAATTCACACCCCATCCGCACCAGGACTGCAGTAACTCGGTGAATACCTGGAGTCGCGGTTGTATGTTCCCACACCGGCTGCCCTTCCCGTGGGGCTCCCAAGGGTTTTTCACCCCTAAAAGCCAGCAGGTCAGACCCACTGACAGTCAGGCTTAGGTGCATCTCTGGCTTCCCACTCTGCTCAGGTCCGTGAAGCAGGACCGTTCCCTTTGCCATGTCAGCTGCCGACTGAAGCGCATCATATTTTAATTTTTTTTTTTTTTTTTAAATCAGATAGTATCTTCTGGTTCAATAATAAACTAATTATGTGCTTAAAATAGCGCAGGAGAGGGGTCCTGTTTCAGATTAGTCTACATAGCAGAAATGCCGGGGGCTGTTTTGGAGGTTGCTTGAAGGCTTTCTCGAAAGCGAGAAGGTCTCGGGTGCCTTGTGCCGGCTTCTGAAGGGCTCGCTCAGGCCTGATCAAACTCGGTCAGGCGACAGCGTATCAGATCTATTCCTCTCATCAGTCACATGTCAGCCGTAACTGTCACCAGATTTGCAATTTAATGTGCGCAGCTCAACAGTTCCAATTAATCCAGCCTGGGTATTTAACAATCTATCATTTCAGAGCTGGCGCTTTACAGAGCCGCGTGCAAGGCAGCCTTGCACTTGGGTAAGGCAGGACCCCTGCAAGGCTTTCTTCATGCACAGGGATTTTACTCTTTCCCTGCCACTGTGGGGTGGAAGTTACTGCTGGTTTACTTGCATTTCACAGGCTTAGGAAGTGTTAAAAAAAAAATCAACACGACCACAAAAAATTTAAAAAAAATAATAGGTGATTCAGCAATGAGAGGCTTTTGTGATCTTCCATGGGAAGCTACTATTTTTAGTGAATTATTATAAGCAGTAGCATCACTCACATTTACTTATAAAGGCATGAAAGAACGCCCAAACGTGTTTCTAAATAGTCAATGTATAGTAACGGCCATATGCTCAGAATAAGCGAAAATAGAATTGAGCACTCCGGTTTCTACAACACCGCATGAGGGTTGTGCTGAGATCTTTGCATCTAAGAAACAGAAAACAGAGGGATTTTTTTTTTTTTTTCTTCTAGTTCTTCTTTCTAGCAAAACAAACCCAAAGCCTTCAGGGTGAAAGTCTGCCTTGCAGTAAAATTGCATTGTTTTCATTGAGGTCTAACTGGGTGACCGCTGAGGTTTGTGAGGACTCTTCCAGTAGCTTCAGCAGTTGGCGGATTGGGGCAGTGCTGACAGTGGTAGCTATTTTTATGAGAGTTACTGTACATATAATATTCGGGTTGATTAGTTGTGTGTGCCTGTGCTCCTCTTGGGGCTCCGTGGCACGGAGGAGGAGAAACGCAGCAATGCTGTGCTGAAGGGGCTCAGCAAATACAGCACGGTGTCATTTCCAAAGTTCCTACAGTGGGAACACTTTAAATGCTGGGGCTTGCCATTAAGAAAAAAAAACCAAAAAAAATAAAGTTGTCGTCTGCTGGTGACACTGATCCTGAACAGAAATTAGAACTGGTTTGATCTGCAAAGACCCAGCCGTGTGCCTCCATTGCAGCTTTTTTGTATGCAGCTCCATGGGTTTAAATTCAGTACGGGACAACGTCCTCCGTTCTCTCGCTGACTGTGTTCATGTCCCAGTCAAGCCTGCGCTGAGGTTCCTTGGGATTTTCACAGATGCGGCACCTTGCAAGAGCAATGCCCTAAAGTAAATTCCTGCTCTTAATTAAGTTAAATCCTTTGATTGAAATTAACTGTGTTCTTGAATTTTGGGCAGCTGTGATACGAAGCGCGTGGAAGGGATTGAAAAAGGCGGTTCTTGACAAGGTGCCTTTAGCAACCTCTCCATGACAGTGCCTGCCTCCCCATTCCCAAAACCCGTTTTAATGTAGAAAAGCATCAGCATAGCATAGCATGCAGAGGCTAACGCTTTATTTTTTAGGGGGCTTCCTGTAGCAAGGGATGCTGGGGTACATGGCTCCCGATGCCGGGAGGAGTTGCTGGAGAGCCCGACCTTTTCTTGCTCCACAGCTGCATTAGTATCAGCATTTTCCTCACTCTCTGCTTCCCGTCTCCCAACACCCAGTGGAAAAAAATAAACGACAACCGGCATGCTCTACTCACAGCAAAACAAATGTTATTTATTAGAGTCCTCCTGTGGTCAGGGGACATCTGACTGTAAAATAGCTGGAGATTTTTCTGCTAACTGGAAGCGTGATGCTCTGAGACAATTTCCAGGCAGTGTGTATTTTCAGCTAAGTTTTATTTACGTCAGCTTAGCAATTTGCAATATCACTGTTAGCAAAGAGTGAGGCAGCAGTTGTTTTAGTTACAAGTAATTTATTTTTTTAAATTTTTTTTTTTTAAGGAAAAATTTTTGATTAAGTTGTGACTCAGTTCCCAGAGCTCCATGCCTTGAGACACTTTTCTTTTTAAAAGGGAGTGCATAAACCTCCTTGGCGGGCACGTCGCTTGCCGCCTGCCCTTGTAGCAAGGAGCAAGGAGCAGCTGGGGCGGCGGGGAGCGAGGCGCGCGTCGTTAGGGAGGGTTTGTTTTCCCTGCGCTAATCACCTTCTCCTGTCGTAATTTGGCACGGCGCGACGCCCTGCGTGCGGGACGGAGGCAGAGCCGCGTACTGCTCTCCTATCTGAGCCAGCACATTTCGGAGGATAAATCTTTGCTGGACTTAATGTTCTCCCAGGGAGCTTTAATATCCCTCAAGGCTTTCTGCTCTTCCTAGGGGTGGGGGACAACGGGCGGAGATGCAGGCAGAGCGCTAATTACAGCGGGGGCCTCTTCTAGCTGTTCCCCTACCACCAAGGTCAGAAATACTCCTTTGAAGAGAGGATGAAGAGGGGAATCCACAAAGCCACCCTTCAGATGCCGAGCTGACTTTTTCCCCCTAAATCTGTAGGGTTTTTTTCCCCCTCTTTCCTGCAGGAGAGTATGCTTGGGTGGCAGGGCTGAGCCTGTGTCACCCCACTTATCCTTTCCAGGGCTGTGAGGACGGTGGCCTTTTCCAGCTGGGTGTAAAGGGATGTCCCCTGCGGGACCCTGGTGCGCTCTCGCCGCCTGCTTCTGTTGAACATCTGGTGGGATTTGTGGAGCTGCTTTACCAACTTGCAGATGATACCAAACATCGAGCATTGAAAACATTTGGGTGTCAGGAAAGGTTTCTCTTTCTGTGTGTAATTTGCTTAATGCTTTTTTTCCCCCTGCAACTTCCATGATTTAGGGCAAATATAACAATCTGGAATACATAATATTTGGTTTTATATGGAAAAAGATGCGTGTCGGTACAACGTGGCTGGATAGATACTGTGGGAGGACTTTCGTTATGTTTTAGTTCTTGCTTTTTTTTGCATCTCTAGGGCACCCTCAGTACTTAATTAAATTATATATATTTTTTTCTGGTTTGCAAGAACTCATGGGAAAGAGGAAGAAATTCTGAGACCTCTTTGGGTTGGTGATTCCTAAGTTCCTTGGGAAGAGCAGCACTGCAGCCTTACAGGGCGAGGCAGAAAATTACTATGGAACCAATGGATTGAATCTTCCTAAAGATCTCCTTGCCTAGACTCACAAATCCCTTTCATGAGAGATTCCTACATGCATGCACATAATTGGCAACTTTAATTATTTGTAATTTTGGAGTCTCTATATCTGTTTTCTTGCAATTGAATCTCACTGGGGACTTTCAGGCAAACAAAATGTAAAACTGGTAGTTGAAGCAAATTTTGAGTTACTTTGTGAGGAGGCACAGATAGTGGTCTGGACAGGTGGGCAAAATGCGTTGAATTGTTCACAACCTCCTGTTCCAGCAACAACTGAATGCAAAGAAAGTAGTTTGTTTCATTTTTTGTTTAATTTTTGGTGAAGGCCCTCTGTAGGGGCGTTCATCCCAAAGGAGATTTGTGCTACAACATTTTGAGCAAGGTGACATAGGCTGGAAACTGAAATTCGGGTGAGCAAGCAGAGCTATGGAGAAGCGGAACTCCCTCTGGTCAGCTGGCGGTTGATAAGCTGGAGTTATTTGCATGGCTTCTTTTCAGTGGTGTTAGATCCGATGGCTTTCCCTACTGCGTGGCTACCAGACAACTTCATATGGTGAAGTTAGAACATTAAATATGTTAATACAGTATAAAATAAAGTATAATTCTCCCAAGTGAGCATTAGCAACATTTATGGGTCTGCAGATAGCATTTGTTTTTCTCCCATCGCGTCCTAGTATCCCCCCAATTGTTAAAGTAAACAACTGCTTTTGATTTGTAGCCCTGACTTTACAGTTTAGGAGCCTGTATCTGAAATAACAAATTAGCCACTCACTACAAAACACTGAAATAAAAACAGACCAGTGTGTAACTTGGACTCGGCAGCCACCAGCTGCACCTCATCTTGCTAATCTTTAGCTTTTTTTTTTAAAGCGGGGGCTTTTAAGAGTTAAGTTACACAACTCTCCTTTTATTTTTAAAGTGAGTGGATTCCTTGTTGCGTTGTTGAGGATGATAAATTGATACCACATGTTGCTTCCAGACAAAAAAGACTCTGTACTGCAGTGGAAGCACTTGCAGCTGGTGTCTGAGTTAATGGACGGGCTCCACAAGGTAAACACGGGTTGGAAGAGGCCGAAACAGGCACCGGGAGGGGAAATTTTCTCAATTTTAAAGGCTCAAGCATTTGCTGCTGTTGCCTGACCGGGACTGAGTGTTGAAATCACGCGCAGTCCCAGCCTCCCTGGGAGACTCATTCAGTTGTTCATATCAAATCAGGTGTACAGCACTTTGGAAATGTTTGAGTGTCCTCTCTGGGAGGTTACCCATTTGCAGTCGTACCAAAATATCAAGAGAGACGTGTAATTAGGACGTGGTAGCCGATTTAAGTTGGTTTGGGGTTTTTTTTTGCAAGCAAAATGTGGCTGGTTCCCTCAAGGAGTGTTAACTGAACAAAATGCGGTGCAGTGTGGCCCCAGGTTTGGGGAAAGTGCTGTCACCTCACGTGTTGCTGCCCGGGCTACTAGCGGGCATCCAGCTGTACCCCCACTTCTCCTGATGCCATCAGCCTAAGCCGAGGTAGGGTATCAGTGCCGCTTGCCTGTGGCACTGCACCAACCCTCTGCTCACACCACATCGGCCCTGCCCTCGTGTGTTCCTCTGCCCTGTGTCTTCCTCATCTCCGGGGCTGGTCATTCTTCCCTGCAGCACCACTTCCCCGGGGCACCGGGGCCCAGCTGGGCAGCGCTCCGTGCCATCCGGGATGCTCTTGATCTTATCTGCAGGAACCCCAGTCTTCTGGCTTTTAGCAGAGTGCGCAGCATTCTTCAAGTCCGATATAAATAGTAACAGTAATAAAGGGAGGAGCTCGTCGTATTTCTTTTCTACTTTGCTCTTGTGCAGTCCGTATGTTGTACCCATCGGTGGTGTCTGAGCTCTTTCCAAGGTGTCTGCAGCCTGGCTAGCATCTGTCCCATCTACATATGGTCTCCAGGACAGATTGATGGAAGTTGCTTTATAGATCTTGTAAGGCTTCTCATTGCATTTTGGCAAGGAAAAATGTGTCCTGTTTCCATCATCATGGCCTCATCCATCTCCCAAATCAGTGAAAGACAAATCCCCATTAATTTGAACAGCAGCAGGTTCAAATCTTAAACTGTATTTTCTTTGCTTACCCACCTCCTTTGCAGTTTGCAAGTCCTCCTTTGCAGTCCGGTCATATCTTAGTAATGCACATGGTTGCGCGCAGAGATTGTCCCACGATATTTCCCTATATTTTAAGCAGACGGGAACATTCTGTAACAGCTCAGAAACCAGGTAGAAAATACAGTTATTTCCATCCAGATTACAGCCTGGTGGCACAGCGCAACAGCCTTTACTGATGTGAGTTGTCAGTCTCGGTGACTTCGGCAGCAAAACTTGCATGTGAAAGGATAATGGAATCCAGCCCTAATTTGATTTGGCAGAGCATCGAACACAAGGAGAAACCAAGAAACTCAGATACTCTTGCTGAAGAGGTTAGCGGGGGAGGTTACGTGAAAGAAGTGGGTTTTGAGGCAGTGTTTGAACAGAGGGTGGAGATGGGGTACACAAAAATAAATTGGCCCATAATTATGCTTAAGAAAACAATCTTCCTACAGAAGAAAAGTAAAGAAAAACAGAAGCCAGAGCATAAGTGGCATATTGCGTAATGTAAAGGAAAACAAACTGCTTGGATTTTTTATAACCACCAATTTTCAATGCAGAAGTATTATTACATTCTCTTATTATTTGTGTAATACTGAGCAAAAAGATATACTAAGAAGAAAATTACACATGTGCACGTACATATCCACACATGCAGGACACCTCATCCTGAAAGGTGCTTCAGTCTTAGAATTTTACGATTTAGGATTTTTCATGGTTTTAGTACAGATATTTTCATACTACAGCCACCACCAGCAGAAATAAGCCATTTTATGAGAATACCACAGGTTGAAGACTGTTAGCTGCTGGCACTTTGGCTGAGTGTTTTTATATCTGAAGCTATGTGGCATGCTGCCTATGCCACCTTGGGTGTTTCTTTTCTGTGTTTTCTAAGATTTTTTTTCATTAGCAAGAGTCACGGTGGTGTGTATTCTCATACCCAGCGGTTTTAGGTGGGGAACAGCATGGTTTGTGTGCCTCTTGTAGCCTGGCTTGGTGTGCTGGTCTAGCTCTGGCTGTCCTCGACCTGCCAACAGCTCTTTGCAAGGAGAGATCCCCGTGCAGATGTTCTCACATACAGTTGCCCATGGAAGTCACAGGGGATGAATGTGAGAGCTACCTGCATTGATGCAGTACAAGCTGGAATATCAAAAAAGGTTATTTTTCAAAAAAACAGCAGTTCTCCAGCCAGTAGGGAGAAATCTGAGGAAGTAAGCAGTGGCGCCTAGTTATTAGAAGTTAGAAACAGACTGTTGCCAGACTCAAAATATAGTTAAAATGTCATCAGTTAAGTAATAAAAAGCTCTTTCCTTCCTTAGACTGAAGAACTATTATGCTGCAACTCAATCCACCATATTTCGATGGCATGATAGTCCCCTACAAATGGACAAGTTTATAGCTGAGGCACTGACCCAAACTTGAGTATGTCTGCGAAGTCTGGTCTGCTGTTTTGTGCAAATTGTTTAAAACACAACAGTTGCTATTTTGAACCGTGGTCCATATGATTTCTCTTTTCATTAAGTGATAATCACAACCACGTCTGCTGTCTGCGTGCGAGAAGAACTTCAGGCGTGTTTTCCATTTCATGATCTGACAAAAACCACAACACTTACAGGGGAAAAAAAGGCCTTTTATACTGAAAAGAATTGTTTGAGAAGAGCTGGGCTGTATCTCTTTATGCATCCAATATGTCGCCAGTTCACTTATCTCAAACATCCATTTATCCTAACGATGCAAATGTCGAGATGCTTGTGAATTGATTTGTTGATTGATTCATTCTTTGCTCATTTAAATCTGGAATTTCTTCAGTGCTTTGTAAATGAAGGACACTTATCCTGGATGGTTTGATTATGCTATGATCCTGTTGACTTTGTGTTTTTCAAGTATGCTGGTAGAACAAATGTGTTTCTATCCTCTATAGATATACCTGGTAATTGCCAAAATTTAAGAAAAAAGAACTTGTGCAACTTTTTAAACTTGATCATCTTTAACCTGGAGGAATAGCACAACTGTTTTGTAAAGGAATATGGGATAGCTTCCAAAAATCTTGACTTGCACATGGAAAAACAACCAAAAGCAAACCTGGAAGGATTCTCACTAACAAATACTACTGGCTTGTCTTTTCTTTGAGCCATATTTTAAGCCCAAGATCAGCAGGATGAGCAGAGTAGGATTTTCATCTCAGTGATTTTGGTTTAAATCTGGAGTCGTTTCACATGGGCTGGTTTTCTCTACTTCTTTCTCGTTCTGGGGTGATTATCATTGGTTTGAGCCAACATGTTTTTTGGGCGGTAGATGTTGCTGACTAGTGCAAGTGGGTAGTATGCAAGAGCAGACAGTTCACGGGCTCCCCTGTAAGTACTGTATTTCATTGCATCCTGTACAGCATGGGGTATCCGACTGTGTACGGCAGCTTTGTACAACTCCGTATCTAGCAGCTTACAGGAACAGGGATATCGTTGTGTACTGTGTCACATCATGTTTTGAAGGCTGTGAGGATACTATAGCGAGGGGACAGCTGGCCAGCTACTGCGGTGCGGGCGTAATTCTGGTGCCTCTAATCAGGAGAGAAAGTACAGCTTAGTCATGCACAGAGCGCCTGTGGGAGAGGAGCAACAGCACTTGCAGTTTTCTCAAGAATTATTATAAGAAATACGCAACACACATGCCCATGAAGAATTAAAAAGACATTTGCAGAGGCTGCGATGAGTGTGACTACCCCTCCAGTCAGATTTTTGCAGTTTCTTTGCAGTTTTTATTTCAAGGAACTGATGGCAAGATTGCTGATAGTGTAGAGGTTTGTCCTGAGTCAAAAGTAAGGGAGAAATGTCTTGCTTCTTGCTAGTAGGAATGGAGCTGTGTCACGCTCCTTCCCTTAGGATGCAGCTTTTGGGGGTGTAGAGATGGGCACCAGCAACGTGCAGCTAGTGCAAGCACAGCATGCTCGTGCATGCTGCAGTCACACTCCAGCCCTCCCGTATCCACCACCACGGAAACCCATGGTGATGTCCAGGAGGGCCCAATGCTTTTATTCATTTTGCTGTTTTCATGTGATGTGGGTTTAATGATAGAGATTTGGGTGGCAAAAGAAGTACGGTGCTGACCTTGACGTTCTGTTTTGTTCCTTTCCTGCAGAATTCGATCCGGCACAACTTGTCACTCCACAGCCGATTCGTCAGGGTACAGAATGAAGGCACCGGGAAAAGCTCTTGGTGGATGATCAATCCAGATGGTGGGAAAGGCGGAAAGGCGCCCCGGAGACGTGCTGTGTCAATGGACAATAGCAACAAGTACACAAAGAGCAGAGGGCGGGCAGCTAAGAAAAAGGCAGCCCTGCAGACTGCCCAGGAGACAAGCGAGGATAGCCCTTCTCAGCTCTCCAAGTGGCCAGGGAGTCCCACCTCCCGCAGCAGCGACGAGCTGGATGCATGGACAGATTTTCGCTCACGTACGAATTCAAATGCCAGTACGATCAGTGGCCGCTTGTCACCAATTTTGGCAAGCACCGAACTAGATGACGTTCAAGACGATGATGCTCCACTTTCTCCCATGCTGTACAGTAGTCCATCGAGTTTGTCCCCATCAGTAAACAAACCATGTACTGTGGAGTTGCCTAGGTTGACTGATATGGCTGGGACAATGAATTTGAACGATGGACTGACAGATAACCTCATGGATGATCTCTTGGACAATATAACACTCCCTCCCTCCCAGCAGTCGCCCACAGGAGGGATAATGCAGAGAAGCTCCAGTTTTCCATATGGTTCCAAAGGTTCAGGGCTGGGTTCCCCGTCAAGTAGTTTCAACAATGCCGTGTTCGGGCCGTCGTCCCTGAATTCCCTCCGCCAGTCGCCCATGCAGACCATTCAGGAGAACAAGCAAGCCACCTTCTCTTCCATTTCTCATTACAACAACCAGACGCTGCAGGATCTCCTCGCCTCTGATGCACTTAGTCACAGCGATGTCATGATGACACAGTCTGACCCACTCATGTCACAAGCCAGCACAGCTGTGTCCGCCCAGAATTCCCGCAGGAATATAATGCTCCGCAACGACCCCATGATGTCGTTTGCCGCGCAGTCCAGCCAGGGCGGTCTGGTCAATCAGAGCCTGCCTCATCACCAGCACCAGTCCCACAACTCCTCTCTTAGTGGCAGCCGTGCCTTGTCCAATTCCATCAGTAACATAGGCTTGAGTGACTCGAACAGCTTGGGATCCACCAAACATCAGCAGTCACCTGTCAATCAGTCTATGCAAACACTTTCTGACCCACTCTCAGGCTCCTCTTTGTACTCCTCTAGCGTGAACCTCCCGGTCATGGGACATGAGAAATTCCCAAGTGACTTGGACCTGGATATTTTCAATGGGAGCTTGGAGTGTGACATGGAGTCCATTATCCGCAGTGAACTCATGGATGCAGATGGGCTGGATTTTAACTTTGATTCCCTCATCTCAGCTCAGAACGTTGTCAGTCTGAATGTGGGGAACTTCACTGGTGCTAAACAGGCTTCATCACAGAGTTGGGTACCAGGCTGAAGGATCTTTGAGAACAGGGAAAATGGGCAAACAGGTCAGTGCCCCATAGATGTGGTAAAATACTTGGTTCCTTAGTTTTATTGGAGTTTGCACCAAACCCTTAGTAGTTAGTGCACACTAATACTATTCATTCGGCTTGTGATGGCTTGCTATGTGTTGGTATGCAACAGGCACAACCAAGAATCATTTGGAGGTATGGAGGGAAACGAGGCTAAGCTATAAAAGCTGTTCGGCTGCAACAGTGTCAGCACGCATCTGATGCTACGCGTCCTTCTTAATTTAGCCATGAGAAATGTTAATGACAAATCAGGCAAACCAAGGTGGAATATTTGTGGGTTTTAGGAATCACAGAGCTCCAACTTGTCTTCTTTGAAGTCACAACAGATGGATTGTTCTCTGCAGCCAATGCTGCACGTAGCCAAGCTGTGTTAGGGCAAGGGGCTTTGCAGCCAGTGGAGCAATAGTACTGCAGGGGAGGAGGAGGAGCATCTTTGCAAGATCAGTGAGGATTTGGTATGTGGGACAGATCTGGACTGAATTAGAGTTGTACTGCTGCTGTGGTACAGCACCGCTAGCAAAATTGTTTGGGTTTTTTTTTAATTGTGTTTCTTGGCAAAAAAAATAATGTAGCAAATCGAGGAATTATGTATTGAAATAGCAAAGGTGGGATCCTGGTCCCAGGAACGTCCCGGGTTTAATGTTTTAAACATGCAAAAGTTTTTGGTCCCCCCAAGGACTGGGATTGGTATAATTTTCTTTTGGACTCCCCTAAGAGAGTATCCGTAGGTTTGGGTCCTGACATAGATGCTTTTTGCATGTTAGCCTCTTCAGATTAATTTTTTCCAGATTGATGTGGGTTTTTCCATTGCTTCTTTTCCACAAGTGGGGGCATTTGAACTTGTAAACATTGTTTCTGTCATTCTTTTGTGATTCTGCAGGCTCCTGCCCATACGTCTGCCTGCTCACACGTACATGTTCTCTGACTCATAGGGTAGGTGCCATACAAAGTGCCCTTTCTCCTTTGTTTATTTATTAGTACAAGGGAGTAGATTTCAAAATATAGTAGGATAAAAGGTTAGCTATAAATTATTGAAAGTGTTCTATTAACTGCAGAATAGTATATAGAGTATCGCAGAGGTGAGGTTAAATGAGGTATTCATTCAGTTTTCAGCTTAATTCCAACTTTCTTATTTTCTGGATGAAGGATGGAAAGAGGGAGTCAGTGTTATTTGACTTTATGGTACATAATTTG
Organism: Pluvialis apricaria; assembly: GCA_017639485.1. Classification (NCBI taxonomy): domain Eukaryota; kingdom Metazoa; phylum Chordata; class Aves; order Charadriiformes; family Charadriidae; genus Pluvialis; species Pluvialis apricaria. The sequence goes on along the minus strand of CM030009.1, from coordinate 78,624,904 downwards.
CCCTTTCATCTTTAATTGAGTTTTCATTCTCTGTTTCACAGTTAGATGTTCAAGGGGAAACTTTGCGGTAGGTGAACAGCAGTGGTGAACCTTCTGAATGCCCTCCTGTGTGTATGGAGTACCACAGGAGACGTGTGCTGTGGTCTGATGTCTGTGAGGGAGAACAAGAATGCCCAGGAGTTCTCCTCTCAGTCGTTCTGCAAAGCTGCCTCGCTCCGGTGGAGCAGTTGGTTTGCACAGTCCTTTCTCTGTCGGTGGGAGGATTTCCTCCGGTTCTTTCACATCTTCTCGCACAGAGCAAGAGTGTCACAGTGCGTGGCCAGGAGACAGGCTGCGGAGGTGCGCTGTAGAGAACGCCATGTCCCGCTGACCCTGCATGGGACAGCAGCTTGGCAAAGCCAGGGCCACAGCTGAATTCTGGTTTTCCTTCAGTTCCAGTGCTGGAGAGTTTAAGAATGGAAAGCAGGGGGGGAAGAATTGACTCATGAACCACGAAGCAAAAGTTTGCAGAAGGTCACGCTTGCTGACCAGTTCTCCCTTCTTCCAGGTTCATGAGCTGTTTGGATTTAAAAACCCTTTTTGCATGAGGTGAAAAAAACATGCTATAGGAACTTTATCGCTGTGAAACATCCAACAGTACAATCTGGCAAATGGGGCCTAAAAACCAGATGTTATTGACAGCTTTGCTTGACACAGGCAAATAGGGCAGCCTCCTGCTTTCCTGTCTTCGTTTGCTGTCTGTAGGTAGAAGATGCCCATGGGGAGACCTGCCTGGGCAGCGGGGAGGAGGCACACCAAGCCACCTCCTCACCGATGCTCGCGGCTGCCTCTTCACCCCAGCCTGTGCCATTCACAGAAAGCGTAGCTGCCGTGATCTTTTTCAGGCTGCTCCCTCTGAATAAAGGAACTGACACATCTGTGTGAGCGGAGTCTCATTGCAGAGGACAGATTTGTTAACGAGACAGCTCTCCTCGGCGGATTACTGTCCAGTCATGTGTGGAAGCCTCTTTCCCTCTCTCTGACAAGTGGACTGGCTGCTGCGGGGTGCCTCCGGTATCAGGTGCAAGTGCAGATGATTTCTGCTGAGGTGGTTCATCATGCACCCTTCATCGTCTGTTAAGCAGCCCTGTTTCAGAGTTTGCTTCCCTATGAGCATCTCATATTCTGATAGGAGCACCTCGCGTGACAAAGGATGCAATCATTCTGAATTGCTTTCTCGGTTACTTCTCCGCTTCGCTGTAGCAATAGGGACCCCTGAATTAAAGTCTTCACTTTGCAGTGGTCGTGTTCCCAACAGTGAATCTTTACAAGCTTGAAGACTGGGGAGCGCTTTCAGCAGAGCAGCCTGGCGCTTGCTCATGCTAAATCTGTTTCATGAGGGCGGCCAGGTGCATTTTGCAGGCAGCCAGAAGCAGTTACAATGGGTTATTGGCATACCTGGGAATAGTGAGCGCTGTGTTTTCTACGAAAAATAAGAGAAACATTGGAGTCAGTTTTCGGGAAGAAAAGAAAGAAGCCAAATACATAGGTATTTAGTTTATACATACTCTAGGTATAGAGGGGCGTTTACTTTGGAAGAAAATCAACTACAGTTTCTTCATAGGGGAAGTAAAAAAAACTGTGCAGGAGATGCCACCGTTGCGGGTTTAGTGGCTCTGCACGTTTGCTGCACGTAAGCCTGTGGACCGTCCCCGGAGAGAGCCTTGTCCAGTCCCACCATGCTGGCCCTGTGCCTACGAGGCTGGCCATGCCCACTTTCAGAAGGCCCTAATGGAGGCATATAAACGAATTTGGGTTTGCTTTGTTGTTTTTTTTTTCTCTTACAAGAAGGAAAGGAGAAAATCAATATGCTTTTTTCTTGCTTTATTCACTCAGCCATAATTTTCCCCGCTTAAGCTGGCTGGGGCCTCTGTTCCTCTGTCTCTGCCTGCTTCCCAAGAGCACTGGATATGCCCCCCGCCCACTCACATAATCATCACCTTGCTTTTCCAGCTTGTTTATCAATAAATAAAGACCTCACTATTCCCTCGTCTGTCTGTAGAATACCTTTTATTTTGAAATTAATGGGTCCTGTCTCAGCCTGGGGTTCCCACAACTCTGCACTCTCTGGCCCTCAGCTGGCAAGTCCCAACGGACTTGGCATTCGCCAAAGAGTAGTCCCAAACAGAGTAGCAGAGGAGACTATTCAGGACATTTACTGCTGCCTGGAAGGTCAGGAGCCAGTGATCTACTATCGCTTGGGCCAACGTTTCCTCGGGCCTCAAAACCCATCCAAGAAGTTGTTTTTACCTCAGTTGTTGCAGTGATCCCGTTTACAATGGCGCGAACAGGCAGCAACGCTGGCAGGGCTTGGGCAGGGGGCGGAGGACGGCTCAGCACAAGCAAGGCAGGAACTTCTTGAGCTGGTTTCACTGTCTGAAAAACTCATCTAGCTGCATCTTCTGAGAGAGATTTCAATGTGCCATTTGGCTCGATGCCTCTGGCCTCCATAACAGAGCTGTGCTGGAGTCATGTCAACGGTGGTTGGACTCGATGATCCCAAGGGTCTCTTCCAACCTAGACGATTCTATGATTCTATGATTCTATGTTGACTTGTTCAAAAATTGCAAGTGAAATACTTCACAGATCAGTTAAGGTCACTCATTTTGCCCTGGCATCATCTAGGTCCCACATCACCTTACTGTAGCAGTGGAGTGCACAAGCTACTAATAGCCACGGCATGTAACGTTTGCACAATTTGATGATTAACATCTCTGATAAAGCAAAATCCTAGGAAATGTAATGAAATGCCTGTTGGTATTTCATTAGTCCGTATCAGTTTGGACTACTTGCCAATTTGTTAATTGGTGTTCAGCCTGTTTCTGGGTGAAATTCATACCAAAGACGAATGCATAGGTCTGAGGATGACTTACGGTTCACTACAACACCATCTTAAAAGTTGAAGTAGGTAGTGAAAAGATCTCGATTTGGATGGAGTTTCGAATCAGAGACCTCTGGACAATATGCCACAAGGAAGACAATTTTTATTCTTTACCAGAAGCTTTGTTTTCTGCTCATTAAAGCTGAATCGTGGAAACCAGAATCAGTGGACCTCTTGCTTGAGGATGCTGACAGCCCCAGGACCATAGCTGCACTTCCTCCTCTCTTCTTTTCAAAAATGAGGTCTTAGGAGTAGGGCTGGCAGGTTTCTTACACGGAGCCACGATGGGGCTGGCCGCCTTTAAAAAATCCAAAAGAAATTCAGGAGCGGCAAATTCTTCTGCTCCATTTCTAACAGGTTAGTGGTTAAGGCGGTGGCGCACTCCTAACATTTAAATGTTGTTTCAGCCAGCCCAAGTTTTGAAAGGTGGTTTTGTGACTAGCTGAACATCACGCGCGCCAAGTTTAGTCTTTGAACAAAAACATCTATGTAGAAAGCTTATTTCGCTGGGAACAGGGATCCCATTAACTCCAATGAGGGCCTGCCCCGATGAGGCTCCTCGCTCTCCAGGCACACACCAGCAGCACGGGAGCAAACTCGGTCCTCGTGGCCGCTGGGGAGGAAGAGAGGGGAAAGCCGGGCAAACCCTGCTGGGGTTGCCCCCCGTATGGTCCCGCTGGCCATAGTGCGCCTCGAAGGCCATTGCACACAGGAACCAGTCCTACACTTGCAGGGATGCGGTGGCTTTTGCTGCATCAAGGCAGCAGAAGCTGACACACAAGCATGATGAATCGTTTACTCCTTCTGGGAGTAGGGCTTTTTTGGTTTTGGTGTTTTGTTGGGTTTTTTTAATCTGGGATTATGTTTTGGGGTTTTATTAACCCAGGAAAAAGATCCGTAAAAACTAGGATTGCCTCCACCGGCTTGTGTTGTTAGCTGAAGAAGCAGCTGAAGACAGGACAGTGGTCTGATCCTGTGGTTTGGGTGTTCTTCTGCTGGTGTTTTATATAGATATATTTTTTAGTACCTCATGCTTTGTCATGTGATTCAGCAGCAATAATTAGGCAGAAACTTGCTGTCCCTGCAGATGCCAAGATTACAGGATGACATACTCTCACCAGATGACAGCACAAACTGATATTTTTAGAACAGCCCGCATCTACTGGTCTCCCCAGTGCTTTCCTCCCTGGATCGGCAGCACGCAGGTTTTATTACAGAATGAGTCTTCACAAATCGTCTTTTTCGTGTGAATGAGCCATAATGATTGTTTAGAGCTGCAGATCAGTGTTGGTCCCCAGACGTGCTGTTGTGTGATTGCTGGGATCATTACAGGTGGTTTTTCTTTTTTCTTTCCTTCTTTCGAGCCAGATTTTTAAATAGCCCCCCTAAAAACATATTTTCTTGAAGAAGTGCGTAATAAGAGATCCTTTTTAGAAACATAGCGTCATGCAGCTGAGGAAAGGTCGAGATGTTTTTTCATAGCAATTCACACTTAGCCAAGGTGATGAACTGACAGCTGGAGAGGTTGAAGTCTTGTGCTGGTGACAGCCAAAGAGCACAGGTATAGCGTAGGCAGAAGGAGTGCACATATTTGTGTAGTACTGTATGTAAATAGCCGACCTTTCTCTCCTGGCCTGGGGAGGGAGGATGAAGGAAGGGTGCTCACACAACGCCACCCCAGGCTCCCAGTGCTGCTGGTGGAGAGTCTCCAGCAGGATGCTCCCCATCAGCGCTGCCCCTGATCGAGTCCCACATGGTGTGTGGGGACACTGACCCCATTAAATCAGGTACCTGCAGCTGGGTGGTGGGAACGCTCCTCTCTGGTCCAGTCTATGGGGGCTATTTAATTAGCTTTTCCACTCAGATTACCACGCAGGGTGGCAGTTGTTGGAGTCTGGCAGAGCGGACATCTGCTGAGCAGTAATGGGACGGAGACGCAGCTCAGCTAACGGAGGCCGCTGTGTAGCCGCGGTTGTCTGCTGTTACTTCAGGAAAAAAGCCACTTTTCCCAGACGATGCCATGAAGAATGGCTTGCGTTTATGCACTTTTACAGCTGAGCTGAATATCTTGCCCATTGTTTTCCCCTTGTACTGCCTGCTTCTCCTGGCTTTCATAGGTAATTTATTTCATACAAACATAGAGAAAATCTGGTTTTGAGGAAGGATCTTCCCTATCTTGCCCTTTCTATCACTTGTAGGTTATGATAGACGATGTCCTGCCTGATACCAACATGGTCGAAATCCTTTTCTGTGACCTGTGTGAGCATGACTGGCCTGTCATTTTCAACTTACTTCAGAGGAAAATGAGAAGACTCCATAGTAGGGAGGATGTTTTTAAAATAAGCTTGGTACCTGGCAGAGAAAAAGGGACTCTGTGAGGACGTTCAGAATAAAGTGTACATAGCACGTTTCCATAGCACTATAAACCCATAATTCAGGATGTTTCCAGCCTTTTACTCTAAAAAGCAGCTCTTATTCTTCAGATTCAAAAGTGTGAGCACAATCCTTCTCTGTCTTTGCTCAGGTGCAGTAGTTACCCATCCTTTTCTGATCCACAGTAGAGGTCTCCTTCCCAGTGCTCCTGAGTGCCTAAAGAAAGCACTGTTATTCCCAGCTGATGTACTTTACCCCTAACAGAAGTTGTATTTTGCAAGTATTTTTGGCCTGCTTCCTCCAGGCCAGCAGTATCCTGCCGAAAAGGTGCTGCGTTGAACATCCAGGCTGATGTCTCTCAATCACTGGCCCCTAATTTCCCATGATTTCCACCTACCCACTCAGGCCCCTGAAAGACAGGCAGGGGATAGAATTTACCATAAAATTGTTAAATAAGAAGCCTTGGGGACCTTGTAGAGAGATGACGTCCTATACCTAAACTCTTCTGTGTTGGTCAAGGGCAGAGGATTGAACCCAGCCAGATGTGATGGTTCTCAACGGCAATTGGGTATCAGCAGTGCTTGTGCTGGAAAGCCAGCGTAACTGCGCACTGACATGTCTGTAGGTGTAAAAACAAGTGTGTCAGCATATGGTTGTCTTGTATGGGCAACAACACAGTGACATATGTAGTGGAGTCTGTACGCGCCTGCTCCTCTTGCAAGCAAGCACAGAATTTCCTGTGAATTTGGTTGTTCAGTATCGGGTTCTGATACATTAGGAAAACCCCGATCTACTTTTCCTTTTAACTATGTGAGCATGGGCGGGCCAATTTCTCTCTGGGTGTCTCCGCTTCATCTGTAAAATGGGGTAGAAGGGCCTTACCCACCTTTGAGGGTAAAATGAACTGCCCAGAGGAGTGGTGGGCTCTCCTTTGCTGGAAATATTGCAGGCTTGGCTTGACAGGGCCCTGAATAACCTAACCTAAGGCCCTGCCTTCAACAGAAGGTTGGACCAGATGATGCTGAGTCCCTTCCAGCCTGGACTTTTCTATGATTCTGTAGATAAGTGGGATATCTGAATAATGCACATATCAATAGTTGTGGCACCTCACTACAGTTCTGGGCAAGCCGTTCATCCCAGGGAGCTGATACAGGGCGAGAGAATGATCTGTTGTCTTTAGTTACATTTACTTCCAAAATACTTGGTTGTCTGCTGTGGTTTACAATGTTTCTTGGAGTGGAAGAGCAGCGGCAGAAGGAAAAGAGACGCTTTCGTGCTTTACGTGCCCGTGCAAGTACCAGCACAGCAACTTTTCAGCTCCCATAAGTCTTAGTCCTGTGCCGGCGTTCTTCCTCTTTCCATCCTTCTCCCTGACTCTCTAACCCCGATTCTGAGCTGGAAAAGATCTATTTTTACAAGTAGAACTTAAAGAGAAAAAAGTGAAGTTGCAACATGCCTGAAAGTTCAGGAAAGAAAGCACATTAAGTTGCCAGCTCTTTTTTTCCTCTCGTGTTTCACACCCTGACCTCAGCGTTGTCTCTCACCACAGAGCCATCCTTGTGTAGCGCATACACCGAGCCTGCAGGGTGCCACTGTGTGTGGCACACCTGCCACGGCATCAGGATTCCTAATTTTTATTCTGCTTGAACAAAAAATCTCATGTTGCAATTTTATCATTATAGAAGGATTGGCAGCAGTAGTTGTCTTCCTTACTTGTTTCTAAATAAATACTGTGTATTCTTCATTCTTGAGCTTTGAAATCTTGGGCAGAATATTAACTTGTAACCACATGTAATCAAGTCTTGCTTTTTGAGCCTACCCCCATTGTGGAGTAGAAGCTGTACTGCTGGTGTTGATGACAAATCAAGGAACAGAGGCACCAGAATGAACGCACATCTGTCAATAAAGGACGCAAGTTTCCTTCAAAATGTTTGCATCCCAATGCTCTGGATAGTAAAAGTAGTTATTGGGATTTCCTGTCCCTGGTGAGTTGTTATGGAGTGGTACCCAGGGCAAACACTTGTTTTACAGACCTCTAAGTGGTGATATTTTTCAAGATACGATCCATTCAACGAGCCCTCCAGGCAAATCAGGAGGTCCTTGGTACGCTGCCATACAGAGGAGCTATGTGTTGCTAGTGCAGTTTCTTGTACCGCAAGTACGTAAAGGAGCACATAGCTTTTCTTTTAACAGAAAACTGTATGTGCTGATTGTTATGTTAGCTTACTCGTAAACTGACCAGCAGTGCACGTTATCCGTGCCTTGCTTTGGGGACCATCGTTGTGTCACCTTTCTATTCTGAAGAAATTTCCAGTGCTGCATAATGGGCACCGTTGGGAATCAAAGGGAGAAAGCAACAGGCAGCAGATGACCCTTCAGAGCTGCTCTGATGGTGCACGAGCTGGTGTGGGGCTTGGGAGACGGCCATCCCGTTAAGTGGTGGAATGATGTGAGATGGAGGTGAGGAAACGTTGCTGCTGGAGGGAAATTACAACCAACAGCTCAGCCACAGAGCAAAGTAAGAGTAGCATTTGTAACTGGTCACTAGCAAGGTGGACGATGGGAGGGCAGAGAAGAGGACAGAAGAAAGGGGCATCTCATCTCCCGCATAATTGCTTGCAAGCTGAAGAATTAGAAAATGCAGAAATACTTGCTTTTTGTTCTACACTCTTCCACCAAATAGGATAAACAGATTTAGCATCTAGTGCTCAGAACGTCTGTGGGACGTGACAAAGTAGGAGTTTGTCCTCACTCCTCACTTAATGCTTTTTCTGTATCTGTTTTAAAGTCATTATTTTCGCCAACCACATGCATATGTGCTTGCATAAGCTATAGCTTGATATAGTACTATGAATTCTTCTAATGTGCAGCAGATGTATCTTGTTCCAGACTTCTGTACCCAGGGGTTCAAAACAGCCATGGTGGAATTGCCTCTACTCTCAGCGCGTGCGTGTGTGTGGGACAGAGCCCAGGTATCAATGCAGTTGTGAAGACCATGCTCCAAAGGAAAGCCTTTGCTCTCTTCAGAAGAAAGTCTTAAGAAAAAGAAGTCTTAAGAAAGTTGAGGAGAAGGTCTAAATTCCTCCTTCCTTTCCACTCACTGATGATTGAAAATGGGCTTTGGGTATGACAGGGCTTTTCAAGGGAGAAATGAATTTTCCAGGGAGTGGCTTCAGAAGTACAGGCAGATAATGTGTAGCGGTAGGGCTAATGCCCTTTTTGGAAGTTCCCCCCAGCCTAAGAAACAAGAAACTGTGCTGCATGTAAGAGAGGACTCTATGCCGTTGTTGTGGCAAGTTAGCAAACGCTGCTCTAGCCCACTGGCCCTGCTAGACTCTATCTTTCTTGTATCCCTCCTTGACCTCTGTTCTGTGTATTTTTTTCATCACTCCCTGTGCTCATACTTTTGCTGCTTTTATCCCCCAAAGCAGGACCCAATAGTAAAAGGCCAGGAAAAAGGGTAAAGTAAGGACTGGAGTACTTAACCTGGAGAGCTGCACGTTGCCCTTAGAGGACAGCATCATCCTGGCTCACCAGAGGAGAAACCCCGTCTTGCCTCTGCAAATTCAGGGTGACACTCCAGAGGCTGAGCTTTTCCCACCGTCGTCAGGAATGGGAGAAAACCTTGTGGTGGCTCAGGATGCAGCTGGAGATATTTGAGGGCAGGGAGAGAGGAACACTGGGGAGTTGTGGTTGAGGACCACTGATAAATGGAGATGTAACTGGAGTGCTTGCTTCCCTTCCCTTCCCTCATCGCTATGAAGCAGCAGGCCACTAACTCGGGGTTAACAGAGGCTTTTTGTGGCGAGACAGAAAGTGAGAGTGTGTGGGCCTATTACAAACTTCAGTGGGGTAATTTGAAGGCAGGCAGGTTAAGACTTTGATCATCTTCTTTTCATTTTTAGTCCATTTGCAAAGTCCATGTAAACAGAGGTGTGAAAAGGGAGCGTGGTTTAGTTCTGCTGTGAGCAAATTTCACGTCAGCTCTATGTCTGTCTCCTAAGCGTTGGCACTGTCTGAAGAACAGGTGTCCTCAGGAAAAATACCGGGCAGTGCCACTTCCACAAGTGATGTTCATCATCATCCTTCCTCCGTTTTTTTTTCTCTTGTCACTTTGTGTCATAGTATGATATTTTACACACGTTTTTAATTTAATGTTAAACACTACTCTGGTACTTCATTAGGAGTTTCTGTACTTGTTTACTTTTAATTAATGGCTTCATTTAAAGTCAGTAAGACTTCTGACATGTGCTGAAGTTAAGCCCATGCTCAGCGTAACTGGTGGCTGCATGAGAGCAAGCCAGCCGGCTTGCCCCTGTGCCGCAGTGTGCAGGACCCAAGCCTTGCCTTCAGATGAGGTTTCGCTTTGGGAAGTCACCCGTTTCCAGCCCCCCTGGTACTAAGGCTTTAAGGAGAAGTAGAGAAAAGGGCATGCACTCATTTGAGTTGCATACAAGCCACTAGCCAGGTTTTACTGGGGGCTACCAGGCTTGTCTGTGTATCTTCTGCTGACCTTGTTATGGCCATCAGGACACACTTACTAAATGGAGTTGTTGCCAGGCAGTCACATTAACGAACGGCTAGCGTTAATTTGCCCTTTGAAAATGAAGAAATCAATATGTTGATCCAGTCGGAAATCCCTTTATTCACAAAACAGTCTACCCCAAACCCCTCCACATAATTAAGGCTAAAGCCAAATTTTGTTTGGGTGAAACGCACAATCTGTCTGCTCCCTAAGCTGTGCTGAATGAAGTTCTCCCCTAACGGCGCAGGGAGCAGCTGTCACGCTGTTGCTCTAATAACCATGAGACAAAATGATTAGATTTCCATCAATCATTTAGCATTATCAGAATAGGTCATTTTAATAAAATGTTATCATAGGATCAGTGCCTGGCACCTTAGAAAGGAGAGGGGCAGTGATGGAGAGTCATCTCGTGACAGCCTTTGAGTGATCCCCCTTGCAGGAGGTGGTGGTCCAGATTAATCCCTCAGTCCCTCTAAGTCCACCGTTTTTCATGAGGGTGCCTGATACTGGTATCTTTTGAAAGTAAAGACATTCCTGTAATCAACTCAAGTGGCTTTTTGGTTTCAGCAAGTGTTCCCTTGTTCTTGCACTGTATAAAAAAATCACCAATTATTCATCTCGGGGAAAATCCTCAACAGGTTGTAAGTGGTGTGGAGGACTAAGCCCTGGTTTCAGAAGGCATCTGAGAGCCAGAAGTTACATGCCCAGCAACACGGATGGCTACCAAGTTGGTCTTCTGAAGATGTGAAAGGATTTCATGGGAATGTTTAAATGTATATGCTTTTCCAAAACCCTACTTGGTGCCAGCCTGTATCTTTGGGCTACTGAGTACCTTTAGCAACCTGGCCCCTTGGCCCCCTTGGTTGAAATGTTCGTCTATTTTCAGTGTTTTATCTACTGACATCTACTGTGTCCCTTTGTAGTCATCTCCGTGCTGCATCCAAGGTGTCTTGCCAGTGTCTTTCCCTCTGCAGAGAAGTTTCACAGCTACAGAATGAGCTGGACCCTAACCCCATTTTTAAACCCAGGTGGACCCTGTCTGTTGATGGTCTATCGTACAAGCAGGAAAATGGAGAAGTCCAAAGTCTGAAATCGTGGCTCCTCGCTGCTTCTCTTGAGCAGCCTCCTTAGGCTGTCCTTGAAGGGTGGTGGTCAATGTCAAACGCTGATGGAAGATTTGTCCAGCCTTTTGGCGATGCTGAGAAAGGGTGATCGTGAAAAATGGAGAAAAGCTGGAGGGATGATCCTTCCATGCTTCACCTGGAAATACGCTTAACAAATAGATGATGTACTGGGTTTCTGTAAATCAGACTTGATTTTCTTTGGAGAGAGGGTTATTCCGTTCCTGTTTGGGAGCAGCTAAGCCAGCAAGGAAGCACACTCAAACCTTGGCAAGGGAGAAGCATTTTCAGGCAGGATCATGGTGCAGTTTATTCCTTGCTACAAGTTTGAAGCTTCTGGGTGCAAACAAATCAAAATTGCTTGTCAGTGTAAGCTGTTGTTGGGTTTGGAGGTTTGCTTGGTTGCCTTTTTTGTTGTGTTTTTTTTTTTCCTATGTGCAGCAGTCTCACTGTCTTCTCTTCTGTTTCTTCTTCCTCCCCAGGCCCTCAAACAGACACGAGATGTAGAGAGAGAACCCTTTGCCAAATCTGCTGTCAGCAAGTGGACAGTGATACTGTTTACAGCTTACGACCTTTGTGAACCCTGCATTATTTTCCTAACGAAGCAGACTGTTAATAGGCCCCTTACCGGAGTGAAGATCCTCCTTTTATTTTTTTTTCTTTTTTTTCCTCTTTTTTTTGGGGAATTGAACTCATTCTGAAGTATGCAAAATCTTCCTTTTCTGGGATGGCCAAGCACCTGCTGTGGAGACAATGTTCAGCACCATCCTGTTGAGAACACACTGTGTAGCCTTTACAGTAGTTACTTGTCAATGAGTATGTGGTGTTTCAATATATTAATGGTTTATGGGATGTTTTTAAGTTGGCTTTTCTTTTTGGAGGTTTTCCCCATCTGCCCACCCTGCCCCTTACAACCTCCAGTTTGATTTCCTTAGATTTTTGACCATATTTGCTTTCTCTCCCTGGGGTATCTGAAGTACTGCGCACGCGCAAGGAAATGATCATAACCCAACACTGCTCAGACGTGAGGGTTTTCTGAATACGCAGCGTTTGTTGTACCGATCAACCAGCTGAATTCCAGAGAGAGGTGATGAGTGTGGTCTGTTTGTTTGTTGGGTTGGTTTGTTTGTTTCTTTCTTATTCTTTCCTTAAACTGAATGGTACACCCCCTGTTTTCCGTAAGCGTCAAACCAGGGCTGATTGCAAAACAAGGGAAGCCGGCGAGTTTGCCTCTTGGCTCGTGAGGACGGACTGACAGCGGGTGCCGTTGCCCGCACATGCACCGACACCGAGGCAGGAGCCCGTTTGCTGCCCGCCGGAGCAGGCTCCCCTCCTGCCTTCTGTTAGCAGGGCTGCCCCTCCGGCCGCAGCGAGCTGGTAAGGAGATAGAAGCTGAGCTGCCAGACAAGTTGAACATAGCTGCCGGTAAAGATGTGTTTGAAAAACCGAAAATTAAGGGAAATAACGCCGCTTTGCAGAAAAGCGAAGCGTAGAGGCTGGGCATCGGCAGGGTGACTTGCAGTGGCAATGCCGGGAGCCGAGGCACAGGTCGTTGTGGGGTGTGCTACTGCATCAGTGATCCTTTGGTTTTTTTTTTGTTTTGGACATATCCTTGATTCTTTTTTCCTTCTCATTATGTATAATCTGTTGTGGCAGAAGAAGCAGGAGAGGGAATGGCAAGGTGACAGTATCATACAAATGGCTTTTCATATAGGTATAGATTGTAACAGGATAAAGGACACTGAAAGACAAGGCAGTTTTATATGTTTTGCTTCTAAGATTTTCTTTTGTAAAATGAATAATAATAATAATGAATAAAAGGTATGGTGCTGTATAGATCCTCTCTATAATCTGGAAAGTTTGATTACTTTTTATTAGTATCTTGGGGGGGGGAGGGATACAAAAAAAGAGGGGAAAACACCAGTGGTACATAGGAACTCGGTATGAAGAGGTTCTGAATAGGACAGTGTATACATAATTCTCCAAAGTTTTTTTCTTTGCATAAAAGCATTATGCATATAAATATATAAATATATTTTATTATGTACAGAAATGGATCATTATGCATGGATGTTAGGAAAAAAAACTAGCATTTTAACCCAAAGTCTCAGTGCATGAGTTCCCACCGACCCGTGTCCCATGCAATGTGGAGTGACTCCCTCTCGCCACTGCCACCGCACATGCACAGTCTTACACACACACACGCACGCACGCACGCATTCGTGGGCCCTTCCTCGCTCATTACTTTCCAGGTCCCTGAGGTGATATTAGTGAAACAACAGCTCCTAGTGTGATGGAAGTTTTGTTTTTGTATCGTAGCCCCCACACTGTTTTCTCGTAAAGATGCACCTCTTGGTTTCTCCCCGCAGTTATGACTGTGTAGACTCTGTGCTGTTGTGGTTATCGTAGCCCTGTAGCATATCAACTCTTCCAAGCAGCCAAGGGTTTATCATTTGCCTTTTAAAAAAACCTTCTGTCTTCTTTTTACACTGAGGTGGTCTCTTTGTCAGCGTGGGGACTAGTTTATTACATTTATTGGAGTTAGCTGATGCTCATTGCCCATCTCTGCCAGCAGCCAGCTACCCAGGACGCTCGTGTGGCACTGTGGTCACCTGGGCTAGAGGTTGCTTTGCTTATCAGAGTCCAGTTGCAGGCACCTTTTACCAAGGCTGGTCGAGCGCTTTATCACCAGCCTCCTCTGAGTGTGTAGCATTAGCTCTCAGCTTCCCGGTACACCCAGAAATGCGAGTGTACTCTGAAGGACTTCCCTCCGGTGCTCCTTTCCCCGAGGCTCCTCTGCGGCTGCCACCCTGCGGCTGGGCTTGTCCCCCTGCCCCACGGTTTTGGCCATCGGCAGAGCTCACTTGGTAGTTCCCCATGCCGGGGCACAGCATTTGGCCCCTGCACGGGTGAGCTGCTGGTGAGACCCGAGATGCCTGCCCAAAGACCACCGACAGGTCACTGACAGCACCAGTGAGGCCTGACTTGATGGTATGGCCAAGGTGACCAAAATCCATTTTTTTTTTTTTTATTGCTACGGATGCAGTTCTTGTCAAAGGCAAGGGAAGGCCCATTAGCTTACACCAAGTGGGGGCAATTTCTGCTCTGCTACGGCATCCTAACCCCCTTGAGTCCAACGGAGCTAGCTCCTGCTGGCAGAAATGAGAGAGAAAACTATGGTCTGCTCTCTTCAGAAAATGCAGAAAAAACACTTGACTTAGAGACAGCCTGTCAATGGCAGAGAAGTTGGGTTTTTTTAAAAAAAAAAAAGCATTAGCAGCTGAAAGGCTTAACCTGCCTCCCACCTATGTCAAGGGAAGCATTTCCATTGTCATGGCTGGGACACCAGGGGCCCCTGCTTTGGAGAACATCCCGGCACTCGCTGAAGAGGGGTGGACGTGGCCAGCCTCTTTGGTTTAGTTTCGTTTGGTTATTCTTGCTCATTTTGGGGGCCGAAATTTTCAAACAGAAGTGCCTGGTGTCAGGCACCGAACGTGGGGGATTCCAGCGTGGTGGCAGGGGGCGAACTGTTCTGCCCTCACTGCTTCTCAAAGGAAGGAGAGGTGCCAGGTCCCACCAGGCCCAGGAGAAGGTCACCACCCTCTATGCCTGCTGAGGTGCCCAGCAAACGCCCTCCTCTCCAGAGGTGCTAAGTAAATCTCGCTGCATTCAAAGGCCCACTTATTTAGGTGTCAAAATACAGACTTGAATGGCTGATTTTGGGAACCTACCTTTTGAAAATTTGGCCTTTGAGTCTTTGAACAAGCCTAGATGTTTTCCTCCTGAAACCATGTAAAACAGATAAAGGTCCAGAACAATTAAGTAGTTATCGTTTAAACACTCGGTCTAAACAAAAGGTCTAAAAAGGTGACATTTATGCAGTTCCTAGTCACAGGTTTGGGGCTTGATTTAATGATTTTGTAAAAAAAATTTCTCTTGAGAATCATGAGATAGTTGACCACTGCTTAACTCCAGAAATTTTCGTGCCACCGCTTCAAAAAGTTACCTTTTAGGTCATGTATTTCTCTAAAATGATGTCATTGCTTGGCAATCGGTGTCCTGTAAGTGTTTCTAGTACACGATATACCTTAGGAATTGCCAACAGATGCGAAGGGGGACCAGATACATTTCGTTACTATGGGTTGGAAAAAATGGATTGTACATTTGGCTTCACATGTTTAACTTTTTTTTTTAAAAAAGTTGCATGATTGGAAAAAATATGTATACAGTATCTGTAAAACTGTTTTATCTGTTTCTGTTTCAAGCCATGTAAATTGGAAGAATATTAAATCCACAGCCTTATCGCGCATGGCCGTCTTTACATACCGAAGAGCTGAACAGTTTATACTTTTCATTTGGGCTATCTTGTACTTTCATTTGAAAGCAGACACTCTCATGTTGCAGTCTTACTAAGGATTTTATATTAAAAAAAAAAAAAAAGATATGCTGCCCTGGAGGAATATACTACCTTACTACACAGAGGTTGGAAGGAAGTTTGTTTTGGAGCACAACCTGCCCCTTTCCAAAGGAAGTAGAGACGCAGTGCTTACTCCACTTGGTGTTAGTAGATATTGCCTTGTGTATTCCATTTTAAATTGTAATCTAGTTTGTAAAAGAGATGGTGACGCATGTAAATAAAGCATAATGGATCTCTACATTGCACATGTGCCTTTTCTCTGTTTTATTGTGGTGCGGACAGACGTCTAAATACAGGACCTGGAGAAAGGGTGACTTCCGAGCGGTGGGTGAAGCTGGCTGGTGGGGGGTTTGGGGCTGGGGAGGGGGCCTGAGCCTGCATCACCTGGAGTCTGTCAACGCATATTTACATGGGCCTCTGCACTTCAACCCTTCAGCCAAGCCAGCGTAGTTTTGATGGTCAAATAACCCCCAACGGCATCATTTACTGCTGCTAAAGATCACAAAGTTCAGTTGATTTTGGGGGGTGGGGAGTTGTCCCCTGGGATGGCGGCAGCGCCCTGCAGCTGCAGCCCAGCTCACCCATCCCGGGAGACAACCAACCCAACTGCAAATTGGTCAGGAGAAGAGTTACGCATCTTCCCCCCGGCTGCGGGCTTGGCTGGGATTCAAACTGTCTTTGAAAAATGCCTGGAGTACTTGAAACCACACGTTTGGGATTTGGGATAAGAAAACCAGCGGCCTGACTCTGCAGAAAGTTATACCGAGGGCTCGGGCCAAGGCACAGGAGAGTGTGCTCAGAAACATGAGCCATGTTGACAAAAAACTCTTCTCCCACCCTGACGGGGAGCCACAGATAGATATGGGTTTTTGGAGTCATTTTTCAAGAGCAAATGATATTTTCAAGGGAGAGGAGCCTTCTTGCACAGCAGGGATGGTTTCCCATGACTCCGCAGCGACGACCGCTGTGTCGTCCGTGCAAAGCCCACGGGATCTGACGTACTGCAGTATTAGGAACAGCTGGGGGATATCCCTTGTTTAGCATAGCAGGAGCTATTCAGGCTTTGTCCTCACTAGAGATAGCCTGAAATATTGCAAGATCCAGTCAGAAAGTAGCCTTTGACCAGCACGAAGTGTGCGTCAGCCTTCCCAGCGTGAGAGCATGCTTGTCCTCCAGCAATTACAGCTCCTCCGAAACGGAGCTGTTTTGCTTGGTTTTTCTGAAGGCTCCTCCAACAGTGCTTTGGCAGGGAAGGACCTGTGTCCTCCGCCTCGCTGGCATCATCCCACTGGTATTTAGGACAAACGATGAGACCGTTTGGCCCGGTGAGCTGTTGGGGTGGAAGGGCCTCAGCTTTGACCTGAGTTCAGGCAGGGGCAGCAGCAGCGACGATGAGCTGATCAAACCCCGTGCGAGTTTTGTGCTGAACCTACTTGGTTGTGTTGTGCAATGCCTTAGCTGTGACCTTCAGTTCACCCGGCCTTGGAATAGATCATTCTTATCTTTCAGAGTACTTTCAAAATAAGTCCAAACATTTTAAACTTCTCCGAGTTGTCCCAGAAGACAAAAGGCTTTTCGAGCTGCTGCCGAGACTGGTGAGGCAACCGAGAGCTATTTTGGGAGCTCCCCACCACATATGCTGAGTTGCGAGTTCGACCAGACCAGGGAAAACAGTATTTTACAGCTCTTGTTTGGCTACCGCTGCCAAGGAAGTTAGGGGTGCTTTCAAGAAGACTGAGATAAGCAAATCTGGGAGGCTTTTTCTAGTGCAGTCATCGTGACTGGTATCTCTCCCTGTTCAAAAGGAGGACTTCTTGGGTGAAGCGGAGCCCAAGCCAGATGGAGTAGATAGGGTTCTCGCTGGCGCACAAATTCACCCCGCTGCCAGCGACTTCTGCAGTGTCTCATCGCTTCTCTGTTTGCCCGACCCAGCCCATAGAGCTTTTTTCCCACTGGCTATGCCTGTGGAATTTTTTAAAATGAAAATACTTTTCATCATGTAAACACAAAACATAGAAAATTCTATTAGGAAGAAAAAAAAAAGGCGCTCTTTTTTTTTTTTTTTCTGCTGTTTAAATCTTTAGAAAACTTCGGAATTGTCTGACAAATTTCAGAAACTCCATTTTGGATTTTTTATTTTCGCACTTGGATTTTCTTTTCATATTAATGACACCAGTAGCTTTGCATGTGCCACAACATTTACTTACTAGAACAAAGCGTCTCCTGCTTTTATTGTTTGATGTTTTGATGGCATACCAAGGAACCGATTTAATCTAGAAAATGGGGTAAAATATCTTGATTCAGTAGGAACAATTGGCCTAAATGAAGGTAACTGTTGTAACATTCTTTTAATGTTACATTATGCCATGCAGGTTTAAAGGTATCTATATCCTATGAATGACGTGGTGACATGGGGGAAAACAGTAAAAATACATGACATCTCATAAAAATCTTTCCAACTTCCAAGACAAGTATGATCCCAATCAGGATACCCCTGTCGCCCGCTCCTCAATTTTCACTCTTTTTTAGGTGATACCTTAAAACTTTGGTTTTGCTGAAATTCAAAGCGCAAGGCAATTCCCAAGTGCTGGCTCTCCCCGGGGATTAGCGCTGCGGCGGTGCCGACCGGCTCCGCACGCTGCCCTGTTTCGCACACCCTGATGGGCATCGAAGTTGCTGCTGGCACCCGTGGCATGTGACATCACATGGATGTCAGGCTTCATCTCTGTTTCATGCCCTGGGGGCCACTGTAAGCCCCCACAGCTCGTGCAGTGAGGTGCCAAGGCAGGAGTATGGGTAGGACATCAGTGGGAGTGAAGCATGGCAGATGCCAGCACCCTGCTCTGGTATTCATGTGTCGCACGAGACCTCTCTGAAGCTTCATCTGCTGCACAGGCAATGGATCCTTCTTCTGTTTGTAACCGCCTTGGAAAAGGACAGCATTGGTTAGAAAGCGCTGATTAAGAAATATGGTTGTACTCTGACCTCCAAAGAAAAAGATGGAGGAAAACTGTGCATTGACATGACCACCTTGGAGGTCCTTCCTGCTGAGTGGCAGAGGATGCTGCTCCTGACACCTTCCTCTCCAGGAGGGTGAGATCCAGCCTTTCCAAGCCTCTGCTGTGAATGCCAGGCCTGGTGTCTGGGCAGCCTCTCCTGTCGCAGTTGTTGTTTCAGTAAAAAATTCATACTTCACCAGCACTTTATTTTAAATCTCTATAGGCTCCTCTTACTTAAGGCTATCTAGGCTTGTACAGCACTAACTAGTTCATGGATGAATGTCCTGGAGAAAAGTCAGTACTTAGAAAGCAATTCATAACAGACATAAAATAAAAAAAAACCAACTTAGTCCTTTTACTCATTAAATGAAACCCATTGTCGTTCACACTTCTCTTGAGAGTCATACTTGCAATATCAAACTGCGTTATCAACCTCAGTGTGCATCTGTTAAGCAAAATTTATGGTGAGGCTGTCTCATTTATACAGAAGTTTTTGCTATGCACTGTCACTCAGCCTAGCGGACTCCTGTGGAAAAGCCACAATTTAAGTCAAAACTCTACTGTGCCTGAGCGGTTATAAAATTTTAGTGGCTTTCAGAGCTAGGAGCTATCAAGGTCTCCTCCTGGGGAAGGCAGCTGCCTTCAGGTGTCTGCTCTGAAGCTTCTGCCTCTAGGAGTACAGCTAGAAGGAGAAGGTAGCACAGGGAAAGGTCAGATGGGGATGTACAGGGAGGTCTTCACTTTGCAGTTGAGTTGCGTTTGCTCTGCAGTCTGGGTAAGGTGGGCTACCTTGTTGTCTCTAAAGGGTCAGTGCTAAAGTAGGAGCAGTTATGTGGCAAGTTACCCTGGAGTAATACAAATACAAAGCCTCGCTTCCCCATCTCTCTCTCATCTGTAACTAGTTACGTCCGTAACTTCAGGGTGAGCCCATTTCACTCTGGTTTTCACTGGAGGACATCAAGGTGACAAGTCCTGAAGGTGAAAGTGCCCGAACTTGCTGGGTTTTGGGGGGCTTGGCTGAGACTCCATCACTACTTTTCCAGCCTCTTAAAGCTCCTGCCTGAATATCTTTGCTTTTCCACAATCTCTTCACCTTACCTCAGCCAAAGCTTTGTTCCGTTCTTGAGAAAGGGCCTTAGGGACAATGACATGATGTTGCTGTTAGCAGGAGACTCTCTCGATTTGGCTCTCCCTCACAAATGCATGTGTGAGGAGGGGAGGGCCAGCCCCACCTTACCTATCGCATGGACCGTGTGGTTTCTCTGCGTGTGCGGAGAAAACTGCAAGAGATGTGAGGATACAGGAATGGCAAATAAGGCAACATGTGAAAAGGGTCTTATCAAATGCTACCCTTTAAGTGATGCATTGCCATGGGGGCACCTGAACCACTCCTTCGTGGCCTTCAATCATTCTTCATGTCTGAGGTCACCAGTGTTTCCCAGCGTTGCCAGCAATGGTCTTCCTAACTTCTGATCCCCTCGAGCCTTTCTTTGAAAAGAAGTCTTCTTGGTTTTCCTTTTTTTATTTTCATTCTCCAACTTTTTTACATTCTCTGTTTTTCTAATGCCAGGTATTACAATGTTTGTGGGGTCAGAAATATCTGTTGCGGATATGATCATTTTTAATGATGTTTTTATACAAGCAAGAAGCCCAGGTAACACAGTTATCTGGCAAGAGCTTGTTGCCAGTACAACTCACTCCATTCCAGCTACGCCAGCAAGAAGCACTCTTTTTTTCGCTGCTTCAAGCTACATCTGAGTCTGAAAACACAGTTTGCTGATCTGGCTGTGTCAGCCACCTTTTCCTAACATGGGCTAAACCCTGAACATTGCTTCACACGGAATAGCATGTTTCCAGCCAGTGTAAGCTGGTGGCTGTATTCAAAGGTCTGCTAAGGTCAGGAGATGAGGAGCTGAGAGTAAGTACAAATGGTTTGTGGCCCTCTTACCAAGTATGGCTGCTCAAAGAGACACAAGCACACCACTTCACAGCAAAACGCTGCAGCCAAAGGAATGGGGAAAAAAATGAATGCCTTGTTCTTTTTAAAAGTGTTGCTTTTTGTTCGTGCTCTGCCGAGTCTTTCTGTGAGAAACGGATATTGCGAAGTAGCTTCGTACAGCCTAGATGCAGCCCAGAACAACCATGGGCCATGGTTCCTGCCCTCCAGCAGTGCTGGCACTTGTGACTTCTAATACTTCCCCGGGCCATAGTCTGCAAAATAAAATTGAAAAACTCTGATTCTCTCTGTTTCAGTGGGTCAAGAATCTGCTAACTTCTCCTCTTGAAAGTTAACAGAATTTGAACATTTTATGCTGATCACCTCATCCATAAGCTAACAAAAGGCTTATCTGTTTCTTTTCCACTATAATTGACAGTCCTCTGTAGATGCATGTTCAGCATTTCAAGACTAACTTAAAGGTCAAATTTATCATACGGGCAGACTGGATGAGCTCATGGTTGAGGAAAGACCATCTAAAGGTGACTTGTCTAACATATCTCTACACGCACACAGAGCCCACACACATTTCTTTCTGGTCTAGCCTTGTCTCAAACATCACCTGTGTGCCAAGAATGTCAGGACGAAGCTATAATAGAAAATTACAGGTGGGTTGAATTTGGCACCTGGAATATAAGATAATGATAAGGGTCTGAACAAAGGAGGTGTATTCAGAAATGGATAGAGCAGAATTTAATTCTTCTGACCCCTCTTATCTGAAACCTTAATTGTGCCCAACTGCTGAAGTACCTTGTTTGTGTTTAAGCAGTTTACTCCCGAATTTTGTGTATCCATTTTGCAGCATGTGTCTGTGCTGCAGCAGAGAAAGTGTACAGACCCCTACATCTCACTGCACGTCTGTGTTCAGCACAGACGCTGCAACAGCCAATAATGGTACCCAAAACAAACCCTGGGGACCCTCATACCCCACACATGGGACAGTCATCTGCAAACGATGGCCTGTAACACCACACACCCTGGGCGCATGCTAAGCCTTGCCCAGAGCACACTTCATGGTGCAAGTATTACACGTGCTCGGCTTCTTCACACAAAATTAATGTATGAAACTCAAAATATAATAAACCTGTAGGTATGGCTGAAAGTGTGAACTGAGTAGGGGAGGTGGATAATTTCTCCCAGTTAAAATCAGTATCTTCGGCAGCATCCCCTCTGCTCTATGTGGTACGGTATTACGGGATGCAGGTTCTTCTGTTGGGAAACGGTGATCAGCTAAAAGTCTCTTTCCTCTGGGGATTTCTCTGCTGTACCCCACGGGCTTTTTGTCCAAGTGCCAGTTTTCAGCCTGTTGCCCCTCCCCCAGGCAGAACCACAGGTGGTGTCCGCAGACGAGGAATTTGGACGTAGAAACCAGTTCTCTGCTGGACACTTCAGCAACTATCAGATTTTGCATGTGCATTTCCAAAGCAGGACCTGCACGCTATCTCCCCTCCCACCTGTCTTATCCTCCTCCTCTGAGACTAATCTGGTGCCACACTTGTCCCCGAGTCCCCATGCCGCCTGCTCCACCCATCCTTGGCTGGATGCCCACGGCCATGGGGCCCTGGGAACCCAAAAACTGGCAGCAGCTTCTGACTGCTGGTGCGTCAGCCAGCACAGCAGCTGGAGGACATGTGCCCCACACCCTAAGCAAGGCCCTCGTGCAGAACGAGGAGTGCCACCATGTGCCACCATGTGCCACCACGAGGAACTGGGAGGGAAAATCAAGCAGATTAAATTCAGTAGGCAAAGGTGCACAGCACTGTGCTAAGGAAGGAGACATCAGCTACACGTATGTCAAGTTGGGTGCAAGCAGCAGCACTGGAAAAAAGATATTGTGGGCAGTAATAGCTAGAAACTGTCTGAGCTCCTCCTGCGGTGTTGTGGCACTGGGGCAGTCCTGGACGCCGGAGCCAGCCTGAAGAAGAGCGACAAGAATGAACAGAGTCAGCAAGAATGGGAACCTATAGGAAAAGGCTGATTTTATTTGTTAGAACAGGTTGAGAGGGGACACAAACTGCCGTTTATGTAGAAGACTACTAAAAAAAACCCTTCCTGCCCACTAAGGAGAGGACATAGCTGTGCTTCATCTACAGCAAATGTAGGTTATGTTCTAGCTACGAGGGTAATTAACACACTTCCTAGAGGTGTAGACTTTTCTTCATTAAGGGTGTTTTGGGGAGCAAAATGTTTGCCTGGATTTTCATTGGCCCTGCCTCAGAGCAGGAGTATGATTTCCTGAGGTTCCTTCTAACCTCATGCTCCTATGGCTTGCCTTAAAGAGTTAAAACAGCTTTAAAAACAGAACGAAACAAAAAAAGCACAAAGGCTTCTGCCCTTTCCTACCTCAGGCACAGATCTCTATGTACAGTAGCGAATTGTTATCTTTTCTGCTGGTTTGAGTATAACAGGTATTGAGTAATATTGTCCCAGTGTGTTGATGCATGAGCCAGGGTGTGCCCCAGACCCCGGAGAGGTATTGATGTAGCGCAACCGCCTGCTAAAAATTTGGTGTTTGCTTTCCTTCTGCTCTCTAGCGTCTCCCTTTGCCCCTGGAGAAGCTGCGTGTTGTCCTGATTCATTCTCCAGGCACGTCTCGCTGCAAACAGAAGTTGTTCTCTCCTGTTCCTGGTGAGACTCAAAGCTCTGAGAAGATGCCCTGCCCCATAGGTTTCCTTTTCCTGATGCAAACCAGTGCAGAAAGTGCTCCTTTTGGGGCACCACATGCTCTGGCATCTGTCAACCCCTCTCGTGGCTGTGTGCCTGCAAATCTGAGGGACCAGAGGTATAAGTACGGGTGAAAAGGCAGATATTCCTGCAGCAGGTCAGGTTTGTTTCAGAGGCGGCCAGCTTCCCCCGCTGAGGGCATGTGTTTGCCCTCCCAGCAGGGAGGACGGGCTGGACCAGGAGAAGATGCAAGCAGTAAAACCCCACCGACCCTGAGCAGCACGGCTGGCACAGGCAGGGATGCTGGAGGCATGGCAGGGAGAGGGAGCTTTGGGTGAGCATTTGCTTATCAAAAAACTCAGGCCCTGGAGAAAGACACGGCCTGAAGCCTCTTGGGATGTCCCCATCACTGCTGCCAAGCCACCAAGGCTGGTGTCAGGAGGAGCCAGACAGCCCGTGCCGGCAATCATGGGCAAAGTGCAGGTACCCAAGCCAACACATGATGGGCTGTGCCAGAGGACAGCAGGGGTGCTCATGGCAGGATCAGCCTCCTCTCCTGCCGGCAAAGAAGAGTGGCCACTGCCTCCTTGCCCTGGGATGGGGCCGGCAGTAACCCCCCCAACAGGGTGCCGGCATAGTCAGCCAGTAACTTGTACCGGACTTGGGCTCTCAGACAGAAAAAACAAACCACTGCATTTTCAATGTTTACATTAGATGTTTATTTTACAGTTCATTTCACAATCCGTTTCTCTTCTCCCTTTGCCGCGAGTTGATTTATGGCGCTGCAGATCCTATCTGCCTGCCCTGCCCAGGGCATGGACTTGGAGAAAAACCTGCCAGGGGTCTCTCCTTGTCCTTCTTGCTGTTTTGTCTACAACTGCCCTTACCAATGAGTTAAACTAGACCAGTTTCTTCCAAACTGTGATAAATTTAGTCACTTGCTCCCTTGTGCTTGCGTTGGTATTTTGAGGAGTGGGTGGCTCAGGGTCCCTGAAGAGACAAGAGCAAACAAGCATGGTGCAAAGGGCTGCCCTCAGCTTCCCACTGGCTCACTTCTCCCCTGGCTGGACTGGTGAGTGGTGAGGACTCCTGGCATGCCCTGGGACCGCAGACCCTGTGCCCCATCCACTGTGTCCCCCTGATGATGAGGCCCCATACCTGGCTGCGGGGCAAGGCCCCGGGCTGTGGGCATGGTCAGCGACTGCAGGAGATGGCTGGTCCCTGACCACCCTGCGCCATAACGGGCTCTCAGAGGCTGGTGAGATTAACTGGGATTACTTGCTCCATGGTACATTTAAATTTTGATTTTTGTTAAGTCTTAGCAGCATTTGGGTAGGCGGTTTAGCTTCACTGGTTTAATCAAGGCCTTTCCTCCACAGTTGAATATGCAAAAAAGATGCGCTGCAGTTTACTGAGAAAATAAAGAGATCTGATCTGAAGATCTGGTGGGAAATCCCTGAGTAAAACTTGGCCTTCCTTGCTGGCTGCATGCTTTGGAGGAGGCAAAGGATTCACCGCTTCCTCGTACGGAGCCAGGTGCTCCCCGTGAGTAACTGGACCCAACCTAAAAGCAGAAGGAAGTGTATTTAAAAAAATAGAGGTGTGGTAATGACACTATCATGCTTTATGTGCGTTGTGTAATCCGTGACGTGCATGGCTCCTGAAAAGCCTGCTCCCCAGTCACGGCTAAATCACTCCTTGAAAACAACAATAAAATCCTAGTAAGTTGGCTGGCAAGAGAGGTTTGTTCCTTTTCCCCAGGAAAATGATATTCACCACAAATAAATGTGTATTTTGTGGACTGAATGCTCATGTGACAGACACGGTGGCTTGTATAAATCCAGCCAAAAGTTTTGAAAGAACAGAACGTCAACCTCTCCAGTTTTCTGTATCACCACTAATTGCCCTGATGATGCATTTGTTTCACATAGTTTCACATAGAGGGCACTGAGAATCTATGGTTACCTAAATTAATATCTAAATAAGTGTCTCCCTACAAACTTGTTTAGCGATTTACACCTTTCACATTGAAGTGGTACCAAGTGGGGGGGTTAATGTTAAGAAACTGCTTTCATGTTCAACTTGATGCAAACTAGAGTCTAGAAGAAGGGGCTTGGTTTATCAATACCTGTTTTTGAGCTCTAGCTCACTGGTCCCAAATTTAGCCCATTCTTGCACTGGTAAAAATTCTTAAAGGCAGTATGAAAATGTCTGATTTTTCCTCCTTTCCTACGAAATGTGTATGTGGAATGATTCTTTCTTATCTGTAATAATTCTGCAGGTGCTGGAGAATGATATCAGAAATAGAGAAATGAAATGGTCAGGAAAGTATGAACTTCTCTGCTTTTGTGCACATGGGGATTAAATACTTAAAAGGAAGATCTGCTACCATTTTATGTGTCAATAACGTCTTCAAACAGTACATGAAAGAATAAGAATGCAACATTGAGAGTATAAAAATTGACCCTAGATTAACCAAAATTATACCTGATAAGCCCCAGTAAAACCTAAACCATTTGCATCAGTACTGTGAAGCCAGGGGAGGGTTTGGGGGATTCTTTTCCTCTAATTGAAACCGCGCATTTTAGGAAAGGCAGCAAGGCTAACGCTGCTTGGCAGCCTGGCGTGGAGACATTCCTCAAAGCTTGTAATAAAGTCAAAGGTAGAACTGAAAAGCTGAGGGGTGGCAGCAGTAACGAGGGTGAGGACGGTTTCTTCAGGATGATCAGGAGGTGCATTTCGTAAGAGAGGAACCTTCTCCCTGGATAATTTTTCATAGCTAGCAACCACACCATGCCTTGCAGTTTCTGTCTTGCAACAGAAGTTGTATGCACAGATTTTGTTTCCCTGCTTGACCTGACCGCCCTGCAAGAAGGCCATGAAGCTTCAGGGGAAAAACCCGGCCCCTGGGGACTCCTGCTGACACCTCCCTGCCCACCTCTTGTTCCCCACAGGCTATGACTGGGCTAAAGTGGGGGGTGGCTGCTGAGGATGGACCCGAGAGAGGGTAACCAGAAGAATGGCAGTGGGACTTGCCTGGGCAGGAGTCCCCCAGGCATGGACCAGTGGTGGAGCCTCCCAGGGCTTGGTCCTGAGCTCGGCTGTGCACCCTGACCTGTGCTGTGGGTACCCCGGCACTGCAGCATCACCGTGGACAGCCCAGCATTGCAGAGGTGCTGTGGGTACCCTGACATTGCAGAGGTGCTGGAGGGACTCTGACATCTCAGACATGCCAAAGGTGCCTTCACTTTGCACCGTCGGTGCCCCGAAAAGCACCCGTGCCTGGTGTAAACTCTGCCCAAGAGGCATTTGCAGAGCACAGGCTTCTTCCTTGCAAGCCTGCCTTCATGTGGAGCAAAAGTGGAGAGGTCATCCCCCTCACCTCCTGCCAGCCTCGCTTGCCTGACCAAACTCAAAATCCCAAAGGAAAACATTTCACCGGTGTTTTGCAATATCCTTCCTCTGTCTGTTTTTGCCAACCCCATTTCTCAGTCTGTTGGTTAAGATGAAGTACAGTATCTCAAGGACACCCCGGTCCCATCCTCCTCTCTTCCTCAGGAGGGAACAAGGGGAGACGCAAACAGTTTAGAAAACACTTGTTTACATTATTTTGTAATTTCTTGGGAATCTTAAATGAAGTACAGCAACCCATGAACTGAAAATAACCCAAAGAAAGCAGTTAGTAAAGGAGTGGTCAACATATGCAATGAGGACTGAAAAATGGCAAATATAACTCTACTAAAAGGAATGGAGATATAGTTCCTGGGGTCTGGGTTTCTCATGTTCAGAAGTCAAATTTAGTGCCTGGTGAGGATGTCCAGCTCCCAGTTCCTGAACAGTTTGACTCCTGAAGCCTTACTCCTTACAGTAGGCTCTGTAGGTTTGGGTCTCTGTAGGGTTTTTTCTACAAAAATTCTGGCAGTTGGTGAGGAATGGTTTGCCAGCACTTTATTCCATCACGCCTCCTGAGAATGCAGTATAGGATTAAGGCAAATCTAGAACATGTCCTCGGAGCAGTTTGTACTTAGCAGTGCGGTATGTGTAATATTCAGACAGGTAAACCTTTCCTTAAATGTATGTGGTAGGCGCAGGGCATGAGCACAGGGCCATCCCAGCCTCACCGTAGGAAGGGTACCCGGTGTGACAGCAACAGGGCACCCATCAGCTGCATCCCAGAGAAGGGCAGCTTCGTGCTAGACCTGCAGCTCAGGGGTCTGCCATGGGGCAAGCCGTGAGAGCTGTGGACCACGGGCATGCAGAACAGATGTAATGGAGCAAACTGCTGGCATCAAGAAGAGTGTGGCCAGCAGGTCGAGGGAGGTCATCCTCCCCCTCTACTCTGCCCTGGTGAGGCCGCATCTGGAGTACTGTGTCCAGTTCTAGGCTCCCCGGTTCAAGAAGGACAGGGAACTGCTGGAGAGGGTCCAGCAAAGGGCTACCAAGATGGTTAGGGGTTTGGAGCATCTTTCTTATGAGGAAAGGCTGAGGGACTTGGGGCTTTTTCGTCTAGAGAAAAGAAGGCTGAGGGGGAATCTTATTAATGCTTATAAATACTTAAGGGGAGGGTGCCAGGGGGATGGGAACAGTCTTTTTTCAGTGGTGCCCAGTGATAGGACAAGAGGTAACAGGCACAAACTTGAACATAGGAAGTTCCATCTTAACATGAGGAGGAACTTCTTTCCTTTGAGGGTGGCAGAGCACTGGCACAGGCTGCCCAGAGAGGCTGTGGAGTCTCCCACACTGGAGACATTCAAAACCCGCCTGGACGCCGTCCTGTGCAACCTGCTGTAGGTGACCCTGCTGTGGCAGGGGCGTTGGACTAGATGATCTCCAGAGGTCCCTTCCAACCCTGACCATTCTGTGATTCTGTGATAAAAAGAGCTCCCGCTCTTTATTCAGCATCCAGAAATGGCCAACGATATCAGGAAGGGATGGATCAGAGATCTATGGAGCGCTACTTTTTCTTGCTGGTTGCAGGGGACTGCATTAATAGGGCTGCTGAGTGTTGATAAGGGCTGCTATAGTGAGAGAAGCCAACCAATATGATAAGGCATATATTTTTGTGTCACGTTTCAAGCCGTTTAATAGCACTAGGTGGGGGTGGAGTGAACAGGAGCAAAAGTTGGGTTAAAAGATGAGCTTTATGTTAAAGGAACCTACTTGAACTCACTTTCCTGTAGTTTAAATGAGGAAGAAGGTTACGTTAGTTCTGACAAAGTGCTAACTGCATGAATTATGTTCACAGGCAGGAAAAGTACAAATTTGTATCACAATTCTGCCTCTGCAGCCTTTTGGGTTTGGGGTGGGTTTTTTTAAGACACACACACACACCCCCCCGCCTGTCCCGTAGGACCATACTTGAGGCCTTTCCCAAATAATAGCATTGATTGTAGGAAACGGCATGACAATTCCGCGTTACTGCTAACCCAGAGACAGGGATGCCAAACTTGCTTTCATTGCGGATGATTTGATTAACCTTTCATGGAGTCTGCGAAAGGCTATTGAACCGACTCGGACACCTTTTCTGTGTTTCAAAGACCCGAGGTGTTTTTTATCCTGTCCCTCCCCTTTCTTTCAGCGCACAGAAAGCCTGCAATTACGGGCAGCTTTCAAGGCTGGCAGCTCTCCCTCACAGCCAGGACTTGTTGAGGCGCAGAAAGGAGGAGCTGAATTGCCGTTGGACCAGAATGAAAGTCATTTCAACCTGTGCCACTCAACCCCTGGGGCTGGGACCTCCCCTCATTTCTGGATGTGCACACTTGGAGGCCAGGATTTGGCCTTGGAGTAGGTGTAGCCCATCATTCAGGTTGTAACTGGCTGCTCCTCTGCTGTGGGGAACAAATATCCAGTGAACCTACGCAGCGCCATGTCCTCTGCTGGCATCCCTGCCCCCCTCCGGTCATGGCTCCCTGTGCAAACCGGGAAAGGATAATGTTTTCATGAAAACTCAGAGGAACTGGGTGATCACAGAGACCCTCATGTCCTGCCGTGCTTGTCCAAAACCAGCTAATGGTTTCAAGAGCTTCTGTACAGGGAACATCTCACCTTACACGACTTGTTTCTCTAGACAACCAAGCCTGAATAAATCCTGAGCTGACCTGAGTGCCTTTGCAGAAGATGAAATTTCTTTACTTGTTTCCTGTTCCCTGGAGCTCTTCAGAGGGAGTCTGAGTCTTTCTATGGCCTTTTTCAAGTTCCCCTCCTCCCCTGAAGCCTTACCTGAAGCACTTGAGTATGCTTGCAAGCTGGTGTTTTTTTCATCAGGAGGCTATGGTAGCATCAGCATGTGGCAACATCTAGGTGAAAAGCATGGGAAGGGCATTGCTGGAGGAAAGGGGAAAGGCATTGTGTATGAACTATGGTCTTCTTGGTGAACCTCAGGGCCTTCCACTACAGGACAGTGACTTGTTCCTAAAATTTTACTGTGATGAAGCGGTTCCCTTTTGCAGGACTTACCACCCTGCTCTGATGTATCTAGATCTACGTTTAAACCTAGGTGTCCTGGTGGGTGCTTCACGGTGTCAGATTTGTCTCTGGAAGGGATCTGCCTCCAGCACTGCAAGCAGCTCTGCCCCCTCAGCCTGCAGTTTAGGTAGTTAGCTAATTTTTGCAATACTGCGGTATGTTTGTGGAGGGAGGGGGATTTTTCCTCCTTGCAGAGGTGATTCTGGGGCTTTCTGCGGCACAAGGGCTGGCAGCTTTTTGTCTTGGCTCACAGAGTCGTTAATGTTGTTAACGGTCATAAAATTATTGCACCCTTTCCTAATATCAGTTGACTTTGGACTTGAGAGCCAGTGCTACCTTTTACACTTTAGCATTTCACAAAGACTGTAAATGTTGGCAGTGAGAGCTGGGTATGAACTAATCTGGGCAGCACGTTACAGCGGCGGCGTTGCTTCACTTAAGCTTTTCCACATGTTGACTTCAGGATCAGAGTCTCTATCTGACTCCACCGTATGCAAATGTGAGAGCTCATTTTTTCCCCTGCCCATGATGTGACTGAGCTTGGAAAATTAGTTCCTCTGAAAGCCAGTCTCTTTTAGGTTACGCTAAAGTGAACTTTTCTTTCCAGACAAGTGGAGTACTGAGCTAAGATTAAACTTTACGATTCAGTCCTTCAGCTTGCAGCCACTTCTCTCCCTTCGCACAAGGCTGAAGTGACACAAGGTAGGGACTGTTTCCTTCAAAGAAAAAGCAAAAAGTTCTTCTAAGAAGGTCTGAAATACCTGTAGCCTGAAAGCTTCTTCAGGAATGTAATTTATGGTGCATGTTTGGCGAGGGGAATATCAGGTAGATGTATCCCATGCATTTTTATCTGCACAACATGCATGTCTCTTTCTATGATCCTTCACCCAGAATCGTATTTTAATATTACAACTGAAGACATGTCTTTAATTGTTCTGGTGCCTATAAGAAACTACAGGCTCCTCTGAAGTCCTCTGAAACTGTGAAGCGTTTCACAATGTATGAAGAGGTAATTTGCATTGAGAATCAATATGCTAATTATTATGTCAACACTTATTGTTTTGGCATGTTTCTTGGCTTCTTGTCCCAGGGTGTACAGCCACATACAGTCCCAGTTTGTCTGTGAGACGTAAGATGTGCCTTGGCTCTGCGACAGTCACAGGACTTGTTAAAAGAGATACAAACCAAAGATGAAGAAGACCGGCACAGTTTGTACTGTCTAATCCAGTCTAGCTTCATTCTGTCAGGGAATGTCAATTAAATCCGATGAGGAAATTGGGGAGCTTTTGCCTAGACGGTAAGTTAAATAAATATTGATTGAAATGAAACGATTGTTAAACAGATGAGTCAAAATAACTGCCATACCAATCCATATGGTTTATATAATGTCAAGTGGTGTTGGAATACAAGTGTCAAATATGGGCCCAAAGATGTTCTCCCTCTTCATTTTATTTATTTCAAAGATGGTTGTGCCCTGAGTCAGGGACCAGGAATAGCCGTGCCAGGCGCCGTGCTACCCCAGAACAAAAAGATGAACTTTGCCTCTTGGCTTCTTCTGCAGCCTGACAGCTCTTTGGGACACCAGGACGGTGCACACAGGAGAGGCATGAGAAACAGGCAGACGGTACGGCTTTTAACATCGTGGCTCCCAGTGTGAAACAGCGTAAACACAGGATGCACGCAATGTGTGACTGCAGAATAGTTGGCCGCAGAGCTTTTGCCATATACTACTCTGTGATGGGGCTGAGAGCCATCCAGGAGGAGATCAGCTGAAATGGTCCTGGGAGCTTGGAGAAAGCAACCAGAAAACAGTGGCTGTCTCTGCTAGACCTGTTAGTTCTTAATTGCTCCGCGGTAACTAATAACTAAGCTGCATAAGGAGAATTATAATGCAAACTTGGATTGTCCTTAGAGTCTTTTTAAAGTGTTTGCTCTAGGGGCTATGCATACGTGAGAGGCATGGGGAAGGCTGCTGAAGTGGAAAGGTGCTGTGGGTTGGGATAAGTAGTTATATGAGGAGAATGTGACTCTTTACTCTCCCTTGGTGACCCCAGATACACGAAAACACAGTGCAGGCGAAAGGGACGGGTACACACCTGAGAGATCCTCTCTTTCCAGGTGTTCACAGCACAAATGAGAGTGGCTGGACCTCCTGCGGTTGCCTAAATGGCCACTGAAAAATTTCTGGTGGATAACTTTGCTTCCTATTGTTTCCCCCTCACCTGGGAAAAAGGCTGCTGGATTACCGCTTTTCCAGCCAGCTGCTAACCCAGCAGCACACAACCAAGTCTGACACCCCACCGGGCTCAAAGATGCTTACCAAATCCTGTCACTCATCCCCACGGCAACAAAATGGCTCTTAAACCTGTCCTGTATACACCTTACCTGGGACACATGTATCTGCTGCGGATCCCAGTCCCGGGCAGCCAGGGGCTGGTGGTGGGGTGAGCGATGCTGGGTCAGTCCTGCACTCTCTCCAGGTTTGCTCCTCACCTGCAGCATGAGGAAAATAGCTCTTTTCTCTTCCTACCACAAAGACAAAAAGGAAAAGCTAGGAAAGGTTAGCAATCTATTTATATTTACAAATAATTTTCAGATAAAATTTTTGTAAGTGTCTGTGATCAAGAGCTAGGAATAGAATAGTTTGTAAGTGGTGCTACTCCCCACCCCAGGCAACCATCAAAGTCTTTATTTTTTTACACCAGTAGTTCTAGTTTTACTTTATCAAGGCTGCGAAGGACCCTCAGAAGGTGATGACAAGCCTTTTCATTTGAACAAGCACATTTTTGGGTGGGTTTTCTGCCAAAGGTGAGAGCCGATACATGTGCGGGGTGAAGCTAACCTAGAGATGAACTGCCCTGCTGCTGGCTCATCTCTTTTTTTTTTTTTTCTTCTGTTTTGTTTGGTTACTGACAAATTTGTGGGTTGCATTTCTTAGGCTCATGTTCTAACACCTCGCTTAACATTTTTGCTTTACATGTCAGCTTTCTGTTTTCAAGTTGCTAACTACTGTCAGGTAACTGAGGTGACAAGAGGTTTCTTTCTTTAGCTGTGACTTAGCCAAGAAAGAGTGTTTCACTGAACCCCAGGTACTCTTGACATGTCCCACTGGGAGATGGCGGTGGTGGGTTCTTTAACTCATTTACCTGTAGTAATTAAGCTCTGCCCCCCACAGCCCCCTGTACGCAGCTCTGCCAGTGGGACACCTCCAGCAGCCACTCTCCCAGGTGAGCACAAAGCAGAAACGCCTTCGGGCCCCGAGGGTGTCAATAAGTCTGCTCAGCTATGCCGAGTTTAGTCATGCATTTTAAGTTTCTTCCTGAAACGGGGTCTTAATTCTTGCAGCATTTTACAGGAACAAAGAGGTCAGATTATTTATAGCTCGGTCGCCTTTGTGTGCGTGCAGCTAGTGATGCCTTCAGTGCTCCATTTCCTGGGACTCTTTTTCCCTCCAGCTCTTAAGTCTCAGCTATTCTCTCCTAATGCAATAACAGTAATTATCCTATCGCTGGCCACTGCAGCACCCTCCATTAGCACCTGCCTTACCCAGCGTACGGTGCAGGCTGGGAGCCAGGTAAAGCCTGTGTAATTTATAGCTCATCAGAGAAGCCAACCAGCCCACGGTCTTCCTGTTTTGTAAAGAGATGGACTTATCACCCAGACGCTGCTGCGATGGGTGCGCTGGGAAGGCAGGAAGATAAAAGTACTGCACAGGCAAGCTCTGGCGCTGTCTCGCTTTGTTTTTGTTCTCTGTTGTTTCATCCAGGCACGCAGTCAAGCAAAATCACCATGACTTGATGCAACCAGAAGACAATATTGACATGTTTGGAGCTACTCAATAGACCCACAACATTTCACAATGTAATTGTTGTTTCGCATCCGGCCGCTGAGCGCAGAATGAGAGACGTGGAGCTGGCCCTGCTAAGGTTTCTCTGCTAAGGGCAGGATCCAGCGCAATGACGACCTATTACATGTTTTATTTGACTGCTGTTCTATAGCATCCTATAGGATGTGCTGTATGGCGCACAGGCTGACTTCACAGCCTCTTCAGTCCTCATACATTTGCAGGGTGCATCTGTGGCCCCTTTGGGCTGAAATCGCTATCCAGTCCTCCGGCACATGTCTTGGTCTCAAAATTGCAGAAAAGGGGCCAAACAAGGAGAAAAAAAACCCACCTGTTCTGAAGGGACAGGGGTGTTTGGCTCCTGCCTGTTGTTCTCCCACCAAACCCCTGTGCCTGGGGCAGCCTGGGCCTACCCACCAGTCTGTCGAACACAACAGCCTGCTTGTGCTTTTGCCTAAAACCCCGCTTTTTCTATGGCTGAACTATTTCTCTCACTCTCCTTGCCCTGGGAAGTGCTGCACTGGGCAGGGAGCTGCCCATAGGGGATTTTTGTGCATCCTCCCCCCAGACTGAGCAGGGATGGTCTGTTGAGTTGCTGGTGACCCAAACCATCAGCGGCCACCCTAATGGCCCAGCTTCCCATCTCAGGCACCAAAGAACTGCTGTTGCTGTCAAAAATGTTTTCAAAAGTGTAACCAAACAGAAAACAAGAACCCATAAATTCTCCTTCATGACAGCACTTGTGGTGTGTCTGCTCTTGGGAGAAGAAATTATTTTTCTTTTACTGCTAAGCTGACACATCCAGCAGGATTTGAAGGGCAGAGGTAATTGATGAGGTTAGATGAAACGAAGAGCAGATCTTTAGAGAATCACTCCTGACACTGATCCCAGCCTCAAGCAGGCAAAGCCAGACAGTCCTTTGTGCTGAGTGTGCAACACGGACATATCTGCACTGGAAAGATCGGTCAAGGAAAATCTTCTCTGACACCATTTGGACTTGGCCTGCTTCTGTCCTCCAGGTAGTGAGGAGCATTTTCCACCGTGCCTCAGAATACCTTGGGCTGATAACCACGTTTCCCAACATAAAAGTTTTTCACAACGTTTTGCTGAGAAACTTTTGCACTTCTGGTGGTCATATGTGGCCTCTGAAACTCAGCAGGAGCAAAGCTATGGGGTCAGAAATATGCTCTGTCTTTGTTCCTTTAGTTGCTGCTTATGTTTTTGGCCGAGATAAAAACTCTTTTGGAAATTATTCATATCTTCATTCAGTGCTTTGGCAATCTGAGGAGACTGTATTACTTGATGATGCTTCAAACTAGCAATGGTAGGGCCCAGACATTCTTGGATTTGACAACCAACAAACATCTTCATCTGTGAACTTGTATAAAGTGATGTTGTTTTGATGCGCAATTAAGTTACTAGGGATCTAGTCACAGAGCAGAGCTTTGAACTCACCGTTTGAAGCAAATGGGGGAATAAATGCAAATATGTATGCATCTGAGACACCGTTCTCCAGTGAGCAAACTGATGAAATGGGGTGATGCTCCTCAGCAAAGCCAGCTTAAGCAGAGAAGGTAGAGGCTTGAGGGCAGGGGAGACATGGGCAGAGGCAGGGAGGTGAGGGATTCCACACCCTGCCTGCTTGCTCCACGTGTCCGTGGCACTCAGTTCTCTGGTTAGTACTGGGGAGCCTCCAGAAGGCTGTTGGGAAGACACAAGGGTTCACAGGCTGCAGAAAGAGGACCTAATCATTTAGAGGTCAAGAAATGCCACTATAACTGTCAAAAGCAAACCTGAGCTGAAACTTGCAAAGTACTTCAGAAAAAATGGGAAAAACTTCTCCAAATCTCAATGTAAAAGAGGAAGAACAGCAGAGTCAGGCTGCTGTGCAGTAAATAAGATTAAAGATAATCTAGGCATGGCCTAAAATCAAAGGAGTATTTTACCTCTGTTCTCATTTAAGGAAGACAAATCCTAGGGGCAAAAGCAGTCTGGTTAATGGGAACGAGGATATGGAAATGGAATCACTACTGTGGGGAAGCAAAGCTCAAAGAGCAGGCTGTGTTCCTCTTGGGGGGGCAGGTCATGCCTGTCCAGGAGTTCTGGAAAGACCAGCATGTGAGGTGGCACGTCCAACAGCAACTGTTTTTATACATCTGTCAAGTCAGTGAGAGACCCCGTGACTGCGGAATATCCATTACAACGCACTTGGTTGTGCAGGGTTAAAACATAATCCAGCCAACCATCGTCCTTGTAATGCTGACCTCACTGGTATGCGAGGCTTTGGAACATGCCTTGAAGGTTAATTAACAATGCAAAGGCACATCAAAAATGGGATGAAATGCAACTAAAGGTACATCCTGCCAGACTAACCCGATGGTTCTCTTTGATAAAACAATTATTTTTCCAGACAGGTGATATCTGCCAGATTTCCTTTATCTAGACTACTTTAATGTATTTGCTATGATGTCAAGTGTGAAACAACTGATGTTGCTGGAGACAACACAGATCAGGAGAGGAATTGCGTCTTTGGTAAGAAGAGGAGGCAATGAGTGCTGAGGGTGGAGATCTCAGGCCAGGAGGAGTTATGTGGGGGAGTTCTTCAAATAGGAGTTTTGGGACCAATTCTGTTTTAATGTTTGCATTAATGGGATGCTCCCGGGCTACGCGAGCATTGTGCTGGTGAAATGTGCTGCACAAAGCTGTGACGCATCACTGGCACGGAGGTGGTTTGGAGGCCAGGCAGGATGAGCAGGGCACCTCAAGAACCGCTGTAATAAAAGGAGGATGACATTCAAGTAAAAGACAGAGAGTCATGCAGGTGAAAACCAGTGTCAGAGGTGGCTTTTGCTGTTAACAGGGAGTGAATCAGCTGGGAAAATAATGGAGGAGAAAGAAAAATCAGCTTTAGATAGTCATAGAAGAGTTGTATGCTGCCAGCTTGATCCTTATGTTGCATCTATTTCCAGTTGAGATGAGGAAACTTAGTGCCAACATACGGGGCCCAGATCGACTCTCCTCCCTTCCCGCCCCTCCTTTTGGGAAAGACGCATTAACAGCAGAGCAGTTGCAGAGAAGAGCTGCGAGGAAGATGAGGGGACTCTCTCTCCCAGGAGGCCAAGGGAATGTCCTGGAGCACACGCATGGTGGGATGGCAATGGAGTTTGATGGAGCACGTCAAATTCTCTTGCAGCCTCGGGTTCAAGTATCCAAATGTTGCCTGCATGGGGCTGCTGTAGCCTAAGGCCAGCCCACATTGCTGCCAGCTGCTGGCACGCTCACATTTATTTTCTTTGGATTAGGGGCAAAAGCAACCCGTGGGGCAGGTGGCGTAGGTGGGGGTAGGGTAGAGGAGGGAGGAAAGGCCAGGCTGGACCAGCTCCGTGGTGTCTCCCAGTGCTTTGGTACCAAATGCAGCCCTGGTGCAATGTTTTGCCCTCCATGCCAGGAGTTACCAGCCCTTCTACCAGCACCAGCACCTCACGCTGCGCCTAGGCTCAAGCTGTGCCGCAGCGCCAGAGGTCCAACTCCAAGGATGGCACGTGGTGAGGAGCGGTTGCAGTTGCGTGGAATTAGATTTGTTTTAATATTTTTCCTCAAAGCTTGGAAAAGCAACTGAAAAATGAATAAAAACAACAGCCTGTCTGCGCGATTCACAGCCAGAGCGATAAACCACAGATTGCTCTGCTTAGCAATTACCAGAAGAGAAGTTTTCCTGCATGTGGAGAAGGGAATTTGCAGGAGGGCTCCAGATGAAACCTAAACAAACAGATAGGAACAGAGTCCCACCCTCTGGCCATGCCTCAAGCCAGTCAGACAGGGAGCAACCCGGGTCTGGAGGCTGCATTGCCGCCTTTGTCGGAGATGCTGTCGGAGAGGGGCTGTTGCTGGGGGCTATCAGATAAGACCCAGCAGGAAGCTAAGAAATGGCTTCCAGCCCAGGTTTGTCACCCAAATATTGAGCTCAGCAAGAGGAGCAGAGATGCTCAGGGCTGTTGAAGACGGGCTGGAGGGCTGTGCCCTTTGCGGAGGGACTGCGTGGATATGTTTCTGAATTTCTGTAGCTTCCCTAGGAGCTAAGGTTGTCTCTGCCACTGTTGCCTTTCTAAAGAGAGGGGCAAGAGGGAAAGGCAGAGTGTGAGAGAAGAGTAAGTATGAAAGAGAAGAGCTGAGTGCCCATGCAAAATTGCAAGAATTAAAAGCGGAGGCTCTTAAAGCTTGTGTAAGACCCACACAGCATCTGCAGGTTTGGCAAAATCCAGGAGGGCTCCTGCTCCTCTCGCGAGAGCAACCAGGAGCAGAGCGGGACTCTCCCACCAGGGAACCCTGGCAGCCTGTTGATAAACGCGCTGGTGTCGAGAAGCTAAGTCAAACACAATTATTAAACTGATTATTCATATTCCATTCTGTTCACTGTGGAAAGATACTCCTTTTGGGGTTATGTTTATGGGCCATACAGATTGTCAGAGTGAATCTAATTAGCAAGAGAAATCCAAATGGAACAACGACTGGTAATTGTTGTTAATGATGCAAGCGTATTATACCAGCTAAAATGAAATCTTGGGTTGCAAGCAGCGCTGAAAGGCAAACGAACATTAACAGTTGTACATTAAAACTCTACGAGTCCCTACCTGGCTGCTGTTAGGTGTGGTTAAGCTGAGCTCCCACCCATAAAACAGCAGCGACTTGCCAAATGCATCCCGGCGGCCACTGGAATAAAACGCTGCAAGAAATGAATGACCTGCAGAGTTTTGGTAGGAGAGGTGGTCTGGAACTGGTGTACGGGCTGAAAGCTCTCCCCTGCTTTGCTTGCACTGAGGCAAACCTCAGCTGCCCCCAGAGCTGATGGAAAAAAACCCAAAAACCCAGGATCCTTTTCACTTGCACAGTCCATGGATTGTGCCTCTGTGCAGGTGCAGGGCCTCCAGCCCGGGAGTCGGACCATCCCGGGCTCCCCAGCTGTTGGTGCTGCTCTTGGCACGCCTCTCCAGCTCCACCGAGCAAGCGTGGGGTGGGCCGACGTCCAAATACTTTGGATTACATTTGGATCGTGAATTATGCAATACGCACAGACACACACACACACACACACACACAAAAGCTATATTGTTGCTTCTGCCACCGGAGTAGGGCACGCAGACCTTTCCGACCATACGGTGAACTGTGCATCTGAATTCACTGGAAAGACCCGGTCCAGAGCCTGCATTTCGGTTAGCAGCCCCCAACTAGAGTACTGATGGCCGGCACTCTCAGTCTGTGGAAACTGCCGTGCTTAAACAGTCAGTGGAGCTCGGACAACTTGTAGCAGTCATGGATTTGGTCCAGCACTGAGCTTCAGCTGTCACATGGGATGGCCCTGGTCTCATGCCTTGTTTCTCTCTTTTCAGCCTTCAGAATGTTTTGGACTGGTCTTCAGTTCAAGACCTACTTATGCCTCTGCATTTTTTGGGGTAGGATGGGTTTGTAAGAGGTGAATGGTATAGAAAAGCTGTTGGGAAGTTGGTGCAAGCTGCATAATTTTGTTTTTCAGCAGTTAAACGCAAGTTAGCTGAGTTTTTGGCAATATAAATGTAAATGTGATGGGAAGCCTGGACAGTTGAAACATTGTCTACTTATTCATCCTTCCAAACATGTGTGGGCAGGACAACCTGGTACTGACAAAAGTGCAGACTGTCCCTTAGATTACTTACTCTACATTTTCTGTGGCATAAAAGATGAGAGTTGTAATGGACAAGGGTGGGAAGGAAAGAGGAATGAAAAATGTGAGGGTGAGAGATTTATGACCACAGCATCAAAGAAGACCTCCATACATGCAGACCACTGCATCCTTGACCAGAATGTGCAAGCTGGTTGTAAATATCCTTTCTGATACAGTGACTGTTGGAGACAAAGCTGGGCACTCAGCTAAAATGAAAATGTTTTAGTTAAAAAAGAAAAAAAGTTTATGTTAACAGTTGTAAAACTTGAATAAAAACAAATGAAAGGACTGGCAAAATCTAATCCAAATACTTTTGTCTGAAATAGCACTTAAAATTGGTCTGAGAGTATTGGTTTCTTATAAAAACCTTCAAAATTTCCATCTGAATTTTCAATTATTTTTTAAAATAGGTTTATGAATTTTTTTTTAAAACATAGAGAAAAGAGACCTTTCTTCTGTGTAGTCCTCCTCTTCCCGGTGCAGGTTTTGAGTCATTATAATGAGTCCATTGATAGGCACTCAGTTTTGCCAAGGACGCGTAAGGTTAAAAATTAAAAAGCTGTGAAAGTACTTAGTAGGTTTAATATATTTTAAGGACTTTTGTTTGAGTTTTTCCAATGACTGGCAGAAGTTTTTTTCATATATCCAAATTCATACCTAGAAATGTATTTTCCACACCTAAAAGTGTCATCATAACTTCGTTTTTTGTCTGTTAAATATAATGATGAGAATTGACTTTTTCTATGCTTTTATTTCTACAGGAGTATAAATGGTGATTTTTTTTTTTCTCTTTG
Organism: Pluvialis apricaria; assembly: GCA_017639485.1. Lineage (NCBI taxonomy): Eukaryota > Metazoa > Chordata > Aves > Charadriiformes > Charadriidae > Pluvialis > Pluvialis apricaria. Next base: position 78,585,088 of record CM030009.1, on the reverse strand, counting down.
CTACTCAGATGTGTCAAGGAATTTCAAAGAAAAACAAAAAATTGCCATTGAAAACAAAATTCCTACACTGTCAGGCAAGCCTTTAAACATCAGGAGTGAATTGTTTCTTTGCAAATTATTTGAATAAGAGAATGCATAAAAACAAAATCTCCATTTTTGGAGATATTAAAAACTCAGTTGAGTAAGGCTCTGAGCAGGGGGTTGGACCACATCAGCTCCAAAGGTTCCTTCCAAGCCAAAATATTCCACGATACTAAAATCGAGTTTTCTTAATTCAAAATTTTTCATATATTCTACCTTTATTTGAATCTAGAGTTATTCCAGATTTGAACATATTTTTTTTTAAATCAAAACCTGGGTCCAATTTCATTTATCTCTTCATTATTATTCGTTACAATAAATAAATCTGTTACTTTCAAGTGGAAGGCTAGGGAATATTTAAAAATTACGAAGACACCTTTTGGTATGTCTTTAACAAGAGTGAACAAATGCTCAAGAGGAATCTTCACAAACCATTTTGCTAATTCACTTACAAATATTGTGTAAGAAGGCATAACAGAACCAGCAAGATAACTCTGATCATACTATAGCTGAGCTTTATTCCGTAACAGCTTCGATACACTAACAAAACTCTTATGTCTTTATTACCAAAACCCATCCCACTGTATCTAACTTAAATTGCCTGGTGTTTTAAATGCTCTTTTACAGACAAATCTCTGTGATACGAGTTTCTCATATATATGCCTTGAAATTATCAATCAATGGAGCGTTTAAGAATACGAAAATGGGTGAAGCATGGCAGTACAGGTTGTGATGGGCTCCTCGGTACAGAGCTGGATACTCTCTTTTGCAGTAACTTGGGGAATACGCCACACCTCACACACAGTCCCCAGAGTAGCCAAGAAGGACGTAAATCTTATTTATTCTAGAATCCATAAACCTGCACAGGTGGAAATGGTTAGTTTATTTTGTTAAGCCACAGATGAATCTTCCAATCTCCTAGCATGGCCGCTGCAGGTTTTCAGGAACCAGAACTATCCCACCTGTGTGATGGTGACTCTCGTGACTGAGACTGGCTGTCAGTAGCACAAAGACTTGTTAGCAGAAGCTTAAAGGACAAAAATTGCAACTACATACATTGATTTAAATGGCATCATCACTTTTTTCCTTGATGTACACTCGATACTACCCCAAGATGTTGTCCACTGTCAGTGCCCACTCCTCCTTTTTGTCCACTTGACTTCTTTTCCATTCATTTGCTTTCCTATGGATTGATGTTTTGTCTTGTCTATTAATACAGAACCAGAGGAAGCAGCAGCAGGAGGTGAAAAAACAGTGGTTTTCCAGCTGGGATGGGAGAAAATATGCTCCAAGCCTGTGACCATGGAAGTATGAGAGGAGATGTGCATCAGAGCAGGATGAGGTTTACAGCATCTAAATTCCACTTCAGTCCTGACACCTCACATCTCCTGTTGGATGTTTGTTCATCTCCTGAAAAACAGTTTAAAAATCCCAACATTTTTTAACCTCATCTCCCCAATGTAATAAACCTTCTTAACCTTATAAAATGTGATTATCAAAGAACAAATATTGCCCCTACTTTCCTTTTATGTACCATTTACATACTACCCCATCCTTCCAGTGCAGGTTGGTAATATTTAAAGTGCACTGAAATATGACAATGACAAGTACTGCACTTACTGATGTATTATGAAATGTATCCCATTAGTCACTTTATATCTGAAAGGCAGAAAAACTTCCACCTAGCAACTGAAAGGCTTTTAGGATTTTTTAAAAAATATATTTGGTAGACAGTAGGCGTGTTAAACTACACCAGCAGGATCCCAATCAGAGGCTGGGAGGAGAGCTGAGGAGACCAGCTGCAGTGCAGGTAGGTCCGCACTGGGGGAAGGGATCGGAGGCGAAAAGGGCCGGCAAGGGGCTCTCTTTGGGGGCTTTCGAAGCCGGAGAAAGCGCCCAGCTCGTCCTCGTCCTCCTGCCGGAACCGGCAGCGTGAGGGAGGGCTGCTGAGGCGGCAGGGGCGGAGCCTGCAGCGCGCGCGGCAGTTCAAAAGGGGCTGTGAACACGCTAACGGTCACTCGCTGAGGAGACCAGCTGCAGTGCGGGTAGGTCCGCACTGGGGGAAGGGATCGGAGGCGGAAAAAAAGGGGATCGGAGGCGAAAAGGGCCGGCAAGGGGCTCTCTTTGGGGGCTTTCGAAGCCGGAGAAAGCGACCAGCCCGTCCTCGTACTGCTGCCGGCACCGGCAGCGTGAGGGAGGGCTGCTGAGGCGGCAGGGGCGGAGCCCGCAGCGCGCGGCAGTTCAAAAAGAGCTGTGAACACGCTAACGGTTACTCGCTGAGGAGAGCAGCTCCAGTGCGGGTAGGTCCGCACCGGGGGAAGGGTTCGGAGGCGGAAAAAAAGGGGATCAGAGGCGGAAAAAAAGGGGATCGGAGGCGAAAAGGGCCGGCAAGGGGCTCTCTTTGGGGGCTTTCGAAGCCGGAGAAAGCGACCAGCTCGTCCTCGTCCTCCTGCCGGAACCGGCAGCGTGAGGGAGGGCTGCTGAGGCGGCAGGGGCAGAGCCTGCAGCGTGCGGCAGTTCAGAAACAGCTGTGAACACGCTAACGGTCACTCGTTGAGGAGACCAGCTCCAGTGCGGGTAGGTCCGCACTGGGGGAAGGGATCGGAGGCGAAAAGGGCCGGCAAGGGGCTCTTTTGGGGGCCTTTCGGAGCCGGAGAAAACGACCAGCTCGTCCTCGTACTCCCGCCGGAACCGGCAGCGTGAGGGAGGGCTGCTGAGGCGGCAGGGGCGGAGCCCGCAGCGCGCGCGGCAGCTCAAAAAGCTGTGAAGGAGCGCAGCGAATCTCGCTGGGCACCGAGCGCGTGGGCAGCCGGGGGCGGCACCCGGGAGCACCACAGGAGGGCGGACCCCCCCACCAAGCGGGCATATTAACCAGGCTAACAGGGCGCAACAGCTCACACGGAAGGGTGCTGCTGCCCTACCAATGTGGTCAGGGAATCATGGTAACCACCTGGCAGAAGACTGTGGCCCCAAAGAACCGTGCACGCACCAGCTCTGATGCTGCTTCGCAGACAGAGCTGTTGTGTGAGCATGTTGCTACCCAGGCACTGGGCTGCAGGCTGTGCCCTACTCTCACACCAGTGTCAGAAGGTAATGGTAAGCATGCCTGTGGCAGATGTGCCCAGGTTGAGGAGCTCCTACGCTTAGTGGTGGAACTCAAGAAGGAGGTAAGTAGGTTGAGGGGCATCAGGGAATGCAAGAGGGAGATTGATGTGTGGAGTTGTACCCTGTCAACCGTTACAGAAACCCAACAGGCAGATAGAGCCACTGCTATAGAGAACTCCCACTCCTCTCCCCGACCGGCTGAACAGGGTAGCTTAGAGGAAGGGGGACAATGCCAAGGTATTCCTGCCCGATGCAACAGACGCTGCATGCACATCAGCCTGCCAACTGCTACACCTTCTGAGGTCCCATTGCAGAACAAATATAGTGCTCTGCAAGAGGAACCGAGCAACAGTGAGGATGATAATCCTCCCAGTTTGGAGGTGTCATTGAGGCCTCGTCAGACCACCCCCCCAACTTAAAACTGCCTCAGCAAAAACTAAAAGTCATGTCATTGTAATAGGTGACTCAGTTCTGAAGGGCACGGAGGGCCCGATTTGTAGACCAGACCAGCTATATAGGGAGGTTTGCTGTCTCCCTGGGGCCTGGGTTGATGATGTTAAGAGGTAGCTTCTTTCCCTGGTATGACAATCTGACTATTACCCCCTTTTAGTTTTTCAGGTAGGAAGTGATGATGTAGTGAGAAGAATGCTGAGGGAAATGAAGAAAGATTTCAGAGCCTTGGCACGACTGGTTAAAGGACCAGGAGCACAATTTGTGTTCTCCTCTATCCCTCCAGCTGCAGGGAATGATGAGGGGGTAAACAGGAAAAGCCAGCAGGTCAATGACTGGCTCTGAACCTGGTGCTACCAGCAAGGTTTCAGGTTCTTTGATCATGGCCTGATTTATAGAACACCAGGCCTGCTGGTAGCAGACGGGAAAAGCCTGTCTCGCAGGGGGAAGAGGGTTCTAGGACTAGAGTTAGCAGGGCTTATCAAGAGAGCTTTAAACTAGATTAAAAGGGGGATGGGGATGTAACTGGGCTCACCAGAGAGGCACCTGAGTGTAGTAGCTCAGCACTTGTGGGGCAGGATGTTAGTACTTTTAAGAATTGGAAGGCCCACCACCTCTCTAGGGCTACACACTCACTGGCCTCTCTGAAATGCCTCTACACCAATGCACACAGCATGGGGAACAAGCAAGAGGAGTTAGAGATCTGCATGCAGTCACAGGGCCATGATCTCATTGCAATTACTGAGACATGGTGGGATAGCTCGCATGACTGGAACGCTGTCATGGAGGGCTATGTTCTCTTTAGGAAAGATAGGCCAGCGAGGCGAGGTGGGGGAGTTGCTCTTTATGTGAGAGAGCAACTGGAATTTATTGAGCTCTCCCTGGGGGCTGATGATGAGCAAGTTGAGAGCTTGTGGGTAAGGATTAAGGGGCAGGGTAACATGAGAGATACAGTTGTGGGTGTTTATTACAGGCCACCTGATCAGGATGGGGAAGTTGATGAGGCCTTCTACAGACAGGTGAGAACCGCCTCACAATCGCAGGCCTTGGTTCTCATGGGGGACTTCAACTTCCCTGATATCTGTTGGGAAGGCTACATTGCTAGGAATGCACAGTCCAGGAGGTTCCTCCAGTGCGTTGATGATAACTTCTTGACTCAGGTGGTGGAAGAACCCACAAGAAGAGGTGTACTACTGGACCTAGTACTGACAAACAAAGAGGGACTGGTGGAGGATGTTAAGGTTGGTGGCAGACTTGGCTGTAGTGATCATGAGAAGATAGAGTTCAGCATTAAGTGCAGTATGCACAAAATGACAAGTAGGGTTGAAATGTTAGACTTCAGGAGGGCTAACTTTGATCTCTTCAAGAAATTGATGGGAGAAATCAAATGGGAGAGGGCTCTAGAGGGCAAGGGGGCTCAAGAGAGCTGGCTGATATTAAAGAACCAGCTCCTCCAAGCTCAGGATAGGTGCATCCTGAAGAGCAAGAAATTGAGCAAGGGAAGGAGACCTGCATGGCTGAGCAGGGATCTTCAGAAAAAGCTCAGATGGAAGAAGGGAGTTTACAGGATGTGGAAAAGGGGGCTGACGACTTGGGATGAGTACAAGAATGCTGTCAGGGTATGCAGGGAAGAAATGAGAAAAGCCAAGGCAGCCTTGGAATTGAACCTGGTGAGGGATGTCAAGACCAATAGGAAGGGTTTCTTTAAGTATATAGGAGACAAAAGGAAAACCAGGGAAAATGTGGGCCCGTTCTTGAATGAGACGGGTGCTGTGGTGACGTATGATGCAGAGAAGGCAGAGTTGCTTTCTTTGCTTCTGTCTTCACTGCTCGGGCCAGCTCTTGGGAGTCCCAGACTTTGCAAGTAACAGGAAGTCTGGAGGAAGCAAAACCTTCCCTTGGTTGAAGAGGAACAATTTAGAGAACAATTAAGTAACCACAAGTCCATGGGGCCTGATGGGATGCACCCGCGAGTGCTGAGGGAGCTATCAGAAGTCATTGCTGGGCCACTCTCCATCTTTGAAAGGTCCTGGAGAACAGGGGAGGTGCCTGAGGACTGGAGGAAAGCCAATGTCACTCCAGTCTTTAAAAAGGGCAAGAAGGATGACCTGGGAAACTACAGGCCAGTCAGCCTCACCTCCATCCCTGGAAAGATGATGGAACAGCTCATTCTGGGCGTCATCTCCAAGCATCTGGAGGAAAAGAAGGTTCTCAGAAGTAGTCAACATGGATTCACCAAGGGGAAGTCATGTCTGACTAATCTGATAGCCTTCTATGATGGCGTGACTGGATGGGTGGATGAGGGGAGGGCAGTGGATGTTGTCTACCTTGACTTCAGCAAGGCTTTCGACACTGTCTCCCACATCATCCTCACAGGCAAGCTTAGGAAGTGTGGGTTAGATGAATGGACAGTGGGGTGGACTGAACAGTGGCTGACAGATAGAGCTCAGAGGGTTGTGGTTAGTGGTGCAGAGTCCAGTTGGAGGTCAGTAACTAGTGGTGTCCCTCAGGGGTCAGTACTGGGTCCAGTCCTGTTCAATATATTCATCAGTGACCTGGATGAAGGGATAGAGTGTTCCATCAGCGGGTTTGCTGATGACACAAAACTGGGAGGGGTGGCTGACACACTGGAAGGCTGTGCTGCCATACAACGTGACCTGGACAGGCTGGAGAGTTGGGCAGAAAAAAAACCTGATGAGGTTCAATAAAGGCAAGTGTAGGGTACTGCATCTGGGGAGGAATAACCCCATGCATCAGTACAGGTTGGGGGCTGACCTCCTGGAGAGCAGCTCTGTGGAAAGGGACCCATGAGTCCTGGTGGACAACGGGATGACCATGAGGTAGCAATGTGCCCTGGTGGCCAAGAAGGCCAATGGCATCCTGGGGTGTATCAAGAAGAGTGTGGCTAGCAGGTCGAGGGAGGTCTTCCTCCCCCTCTACTCTGCCCTGGTGAGGCCGCATCTGGAGTACTGTGTCCAGTTCTAGGCTCCCCGGTTCAAGAAGGACAGGGAACTGCTGGAGAGAGTCCAGCAAAGAGCTACAAAGACAATTAGGGGTTTGGAACATCTTTCTTATGAGGAAAGGCTCAGGGACTTGGGGCTTTTTAGTCTAGAAAAAAGAAGACTCAGGGGGGATCTTATCAATACTTCTAAATACTTAAGGGGAGGGTGCCAGGTAGATGGGAACAGTCTTTTTTCAGTGGTGCCCAGTGATAGGACAAGAGGTAATGGGCACAAACTTGAACATAGGAAGTTCCATCTTAACATGAGGAGCGACTTCTTTCCTTTGAGGGTGGCAGAGCACTGGCACAGGCTGCCCAGAGAGGTTGTGGCGTCTCCCACACTGGAGACATTCAAAACATGCCTGGACGCTGTCCTGTGCAATGTGCTGTAGGTGTCCCTGCTGTGGCAGGGGGGTTGGACTTAGATGATCTCCAGAGGTCCCTTCCAACCCTGATGATACTGTTTTCTAGAGACCACAAGAGTGTAAATAAGTTGCCATCAGTGTTTGCCACCACAGAGCTGGAAGATAAAGATAATTCAAAGCTCTGTAACCTGAAGGAGCAAAAAAACGAGTGAGGGGCAGCTTGGTGGCAGCCAGCCGTGTGCTTAGGAGGGAGCTGGGTGTGGAAGTCACTGGGAGGAACCATTGCCCTCCAAAGCTGCAGAGAGAAACGTGGCAGCAGATGCTCCAGCTTGCCTGATCACCACTGTGTTGTGCTCCTGCTCGTCATGCAGGCTAAGGAGCTGCCACAAAGAAGATGCCTCACCTTATTAGCTTAGAAAAACTGATCCACCACCAAAAAAGCTCTTTTAACGATGCTGCTGGTGAGAGAGATTGAGAGATTCTTGTGAAGACTTGTTTTCCTCCTGCGTTAAAAAAAATGAATAAAGAACAACATAACTGGTGCAAGGGATCTTACCACTGGAAAACAGAGCAAGCAGAACTATTCCATTCTGGACACAAAGCCAGCCAGGCAAAGGACAAGAACTTTTCCTGTTGTTTGTCTGTATCATTAAGTACCTAGAAAAGTTTTTTTTTTTGATCTGTAATTTATCCTGAAACAGAAATGTTCTTGATGGGCCAAAGGCTTTTTCCAAGAGCACTGTGTTTTAATCACATTAAAATTCCCATTCAATTCTTTTCCTTTGGAGAAGGAGCTCTTTTAGCAGAAGAGGAGTATGCAACCAGCAAGCCTCCTGGCATAGCTCAAGAGCAGCACACTGAAGAGAAATAGGCAGCAATATTTTATTTCCCAGGTGTGTCCCAGTCCAGGACCGGGGACTTCAGAAGGCAGTTGGGGAACTTCTACAGGCTTTGGTGAAGATCAGAAATCTCCTGCCTCAGAAGGACATGTGCCTCAGCCTCACAGCGCAATGTTCCCAGAAAATCATCCTAAAATGAGATGGAGGAATTGCTTTTTCCACCTGTGAAGTGACACTGCTTTCATATCTGACTATGATGAGCAAAATGAATATAAATGAGCATAGTGAACGCATGTGCCCCCTTGGTCTGGCTTCTGGTCCTAGAGGGAGCTGGTCTATTTACAGGACAATCTTTCTGCTGCACAGAGAAGACCATCAGAGGAAGGAGGGCTGAGAAAGGGCAGGCTTCGTCAGCCCCAGCCTTGCTGAAGAGGCAGGAGATACACCTGTGGGAGCTGATGCTCCTGCCCTCTCATGATGAACCATTACATGGTCATTGCTGGATGCCTCTGGCCATTTGTCAGGAGGAATGGATCATGTCCTCAGCTGGCACTCACCAACATCCTCCCCAATGGGAGGGGAAGATGTTTGCCTTATTTTATTAGTGGAGAATGACAGTATTTGTGCCACACTTTCAGGTAAGGCTCCACTACCCAAGATGGCAGCAAGGTCGCTCTGAACTGAGTGTTTGGTAACATTGAAGAACAAAGAAACACCGTCCATGCCCCCCTGCAGTCTGCCCCTAAATGCCTTCCAGCACCAACAGCTCAGTGGCACTCATGGAGGATGCCAGCGAGCAAAACAGTGCTGGGCAGTGGGAAACGATCTGCTGCTGGTTATCTAAGAAGCCTTTAGATGTTTTGTTTCTTATTCCCACCTACTGGCGATGGTGCTGGGGTTGAAAAACTTCTGCCTGGAGGAAAACTCTTCCCACTCTTTATGTTAAACAGAAGTCATTCTACTCTAGTCTGGGGACAAGACATAAGCCGTAATTTGAGGACAGCTAAAATGGCTGCGCACTTCCCTTCTGTTCAGCTCAGTCCTTGTGTTTCCTATTGTGAATTAGGTAGGGCAAATGCAGCCAGACAAAACAAGGGCTGAAACCTGCCATCAGAGCTCGGCCCCATCACACAACCAGTGCCCGAGGCTGGAATTCGATCATGGGGGAGCTAATAATAACAGCACACAGCGAAGAGCAGAGTACTTTGCTGCTGTTGCTGAAAGCATGAAAAATACCATCTTAATTTAGAGACTTATTAAGGCATATTATGGCAGTGCATGCCAATAAATGCGGAGCAAGGTAGAAGTGCTATGCTATGGTAAGTTATTGTATTGCAATAATAAAAAAAAACTTACCTTCTGAAAATACAGTTTCAGAAAAAAAAAAGAAAGTATGTTCTACTGTTTGTTCAATAATAAAAAAGAGGAAAAAAAAAAAAAAGCTATGACATCCACAAAATACTGTCTCTTTAAAGTGGGCAAAAACAAACTAAAATGAACCAAGTTACTTTTCTGCCTCTCAAAACCTGTTAAATGCCTCTGTGGCCTGCAGAATATTCCACACAAATGCTTTGTATCCTTTTCAGATTTGTTTTTCATCACACTTAATATGTCCATTTTATCAAATTTTATTCTTATAAATAACAAAGCTCACATTTTCCCTGCATGTGAGAAAAAAGCTAAAAATCTGTAAGACATTGCAGTGAGCTCAGTTAGGACGCAGTGTTTGCATACGTGTATCACAGGCATCAGCACATGCGCTGGGCCCACCAGTCTGCTCTACCACCTTCTTGTGCAGCTCCAGCTGGGAAAGCAGAGGTGGGCTGTAGACCTGCTGGAGGCTCCCCTGGTTGAAGGAGGATCTCAGCTTCAGAAGGACCAAAATCCCTTGCTCCTCCCTGCCCTTGGCTTCCTGGCAGACCAGGAAGGAGAGAGGTGGAGAAACTTAGGCATACAATGGGGCTGCTGTTGACTGACATCCCTCAAGGCCATCACTGATACTCTGTTGGGACCAGGGTTCCCCAGTGCCAAGCTGGACCCAGGCTGCTCTTCGCTCTTTCATGGTGTCTCCTGCAGCACAGTGGCTAAAACAACTGTGGTACAGGAGCTGGCTGCACCATCACCACCAGCACAGTCAGAGCTTTCCACATGCACCCTGGGAGGTGACCTGCATTTAATTTACCAGTAGCTTATAATTATTAGCCAGTAATTATAAGAGGGTTTCTTAATGAAATACTAGAGAAATCCTAAATTTGGACTGAAAATGATCAGCCTTTTCTCTTTGCGTTTACTTGGTGGAGAGATTATTCTCAGGAGTTACAAACCATTCTCCAGCAAGGAAGGAGTGCTCGGGATTTCCAGCATTAATGCTGGTAAGAAATCATTTGGCTGTCAGTAACGTTATGTAAATAGATGGTTCATGTTTATACTCTACAAAATGCATTTACAAGAAAAAGGCTGACTAATTCGGAGGTCAGCTTCTAATTCAAGGTTAGTGCTCCACAGTTTTTTTTCCCCTGCCAAATAAAACCACTAAAGGCTAAATTAAAACCATGTGCTCTAACCTACCTTTATGTAGTTACTGATATAAAGAGGGTGGAAGCAGTTTTGCTAACAAATTTAATGCCACTGTCTAAGGACTGAAGTAAAACATCCTACAGAAGCTTTTGCACAGAGATGTGCATTGAGACTCCTTGACCTAGAAGATGTGAAGTGCTTGAGTACAGGAAAGCCACCTTCCAGTGATCTGCACCGTTATGGACTAGAGGCTTGGTTTCCCAGGAATACATTGAAATAAATAACAATTTAATCAACAAATCATCCTCTACATTAGGAAGAGCAATTGGCTACAGGAAAAAAAAAAGGGATCAGCATGATGACATGTGATCCTCATTTAGATGTTTGGATATCCCAGTCATGGTGAAAGAGGTTAGGTCCATTAACCCCCTTAGACCCATACTAGATGGTTATGTTGAAGATGGCTGCCAAATTTCTGAAAACTATCAGCTGTCAAAATTTGTACCAGCATTTTATTCTCCCTTCCAGCTATTTGTTGATCACTGCTTAAAAATTAACTCATCTTTCAAGTTTCACTGAAAATTGAAATGAAAACTAAACCCCAGTCTTTTCTATTAGCTTCTCAGCTGTAAGTAAAACTTGAACTTCACCCAGCGTCTTCTTAAAATATTTTGCCTGTAGAGAATAGGAGCGTTCACCTGGAGACTTGAGCGGAAGGTCAGTGGTGCTACTCAACCTCTGCCGTACCAGAAGTAGGGTGCGATGTTTCTGTTCAGTCCCAAGAGTACGCTCCCAAACGGTTTGAGGACTGAGGTATGTCTGGCCCCATCTCTCAGTCCCCCTGTGTCTAAGAAAAGTTTGGCCCAGGTCTGTGAATGTGCATCAGGGTGATAAAAGCGCAAGAAGATGCAGTCAGTGCTTGTTGAGTGGTGGGACTGCAGACTGCAAGCAACTAGCTCCCATGCACAGCCAGCCCAATCAGGAGCTTCCCAATTCCTTGGCCACTGAGTTATGGACCTTGTTGGGGTCATGTAGTCTCTCCCACAGATCCCAAAGAACACTTCTAGTACTCCCAGTTGCAGAAGAAAACCTTCAGCTTACAAAGGGAGAATTCAGTTGTGCATCATTTGTCTGCAGAGTCAGCCAGCTCAGAGAGTAGATTTCTTTCTGGCAAAATAATTGTGGTTATCTGAAGTAATCTGCTAACTTTGGGGTAAAAAATACAACTGGAATTATGAAATAAATAACATATGTTTACACCTCATTGCCCCGGTGAAAACAGCCACTTAATTTGTATTACAGGGGTTTGCACCCTTTCCACAGCCTCAAATATTTCACCTGCCCAAGAGCTCAAATGTCCTGTTTCTGTCGATGTCCAGCTTTTATAATACACTTCTACATCACAGTGGCCAACGTGCATAACGCAGACTACTAGTGCTGCAAGCAAATACAAACAACAGCTAACTGTAGGATGTATCTTCAATTTAGTGAAGGCCAGGAAATACGGAGCATTCATTTATTTAACTGCCCTGGGCAGGGACAGCACGGGCGTAGGGCGGCTGTGTATGGGGCTGGGTTTGCCGTGCTGGCTGCCTGCCTGCTTCCACCCAGGTTGGGAAGGCTCCTCTGACCTGCACGGGGCTGGGAGGGCAGCAAGAGGCCCGAGTGCACGTCTACAGCCCAAGGCCAGTGCAGGGTGGATGTGGCAAATGAGTCTCCCAAGTGGTGGGTGATATACGCTGCCCAAAATAGAAAAAACAGGCAGGGCTCTGAGTTCAAGGCACGAGTTTGGACACCAAACTGACACTATAGCCTGAAAATTACTGAATCTGTCCATAGAATCAGTTGGAAGGAGCCTTAAAGATCATCTAGTTCCAACGCCCCTGCCATGGCCAGGGACACCTTCCACCGGACCAGGCTGCTCAAAGCCTCATCCAACCTGGCCTTGAACACTTCCAGGGATGGGACATCCACAACTTCTCTGGGCAACCTGTTCCAGTGTCTCACCACCCTCAGAGAAAATAATTTCTTCCCAATATCTAATCTAAATCTACCCTCTTTCAAGTTAAAACCATTACCCTTCATCCTATCACCACATCCCCTGATAAAGAGTCCCTCCCCATCTTTCCTGTAGGCCCCCTTTAGGTACTGGAAGGGGCTACAAGGTCTCCCTGGAGCCTTCTCTTCTCCAGGCTGAACAATCCCAACTCTCTGTCCAGAGCAAAACAAAGATCTCACAACTACTATGAAAAGTGTTATGTATTCACTCTCCCAGAAGGATTTCTCAGATGCTGAACCTCAGATGTCTCTGCAAAAATCTCTTTATTTCCCAAACCCTCTTAGTTTGGGTGTTACATGCATATGGTACATGTAAACCCAACTCCTATATTTCTTTGTAAACTGAACTATCACCAAAATGTAAAAAGATACATTAGAAATAAGTGCCCAGACTAGAGGTGGTGACACTAGAAGAACCGCAGTTAGGATCATCTCATAGGCTAAATTTTAATATCTAAAAATGGTGACCACACTTTTATAATAGGCTCAGTACTGCCTGTAGGTCTAGCACACTGTCCAGGGGTGTATTGACCCAACGGAGAGAGGGAATAATCAGAGTGATTATAACCTAACATTGAGTCCATTTATCTTTAATTGGTCACATTGCATCTGTACCTGGATTCTGACCATGACTATAGTGGTAACACACCTTCCATGAGGCAAGATACCACAGCTTGAAAAGAAAGAGCTTTAGGTTTTCGGATGAAGTGGAGAAATGGTTTTGAATGGATCAGCCAAGATAGCAATAATTGCCACGAGTCTCGATGTAGCTTGTGCAGAAAATGTTTCTCAATTGCTTATGGTGGATTGTCAGATGTAAGAGCAGACAAACTGAGCAGATTGTGAAAATAATTCTACCACAGCTTCCAACAACAGAAGTTAAACTTTTGTTGCTAAGAAATGTGAAATTACAAAAATCAGTAATATCGGTTGCTGCAGAACCAACAAAAGCATAAAATATCATTAGCTGAAATCATTCATTACATGTTATCTGATTAAAAGAACTTGCTAAGTAGCATTTTCCAAGACTAACCCTTAGATGAAATGATATATTTTGGCAGCAAAAAATCTTCTGTATTGACACGTACATAGGGAAGCTCTTTGCAAATTGAGAAAACAGTTTTAAAAACTTTGCTGAAAAGAGCATATTTTTCCCGCTGTTCACTAGACACTCAAATCATATTAAAACACTTCCAAAGGTGTTTCATTATCTGAAAGGGGACCAATCAGTTGTTTGTGTGAGTGTTTTCAATATGGTAATGGAGCAATGTTAGAAATTTTTTTTGGGAAAAGAAAAAGCAACTAGATTACAACCAAATTATTTGAATTTCAATACTATCCTTATTTGGAGATGCCAGTATTAACTTTGGGAGATGCTACTTTCTAAAAATTTAATGAAAAATGAGAATGAATGATTGCTGCCAGCTAACTGTTGAAATCATATATATTGCATACATCCATAATAGATGATCATTTAATCTTCATTTAATCTTGAGGGTTATGCATAGCTTTCAATCATTTAGGTTTAATCATCTCTCCAAATGTCAGAATTACCAACCTCTGTCGAACTTCAATTCATGGGAACGATAAGGCATGCCCCCACATGACAGTTTATCTCTATACCCTAAAGTTGAAAGATCTTAAAATGTTTTCCAGCTAATAGAAGGTTTTTTTGTCCAGTAGTTAAGAATTGCTCAACTTGCAATTTTAAAATTCCTTAAGGATGAGAAAGATGGTGATGAAGGAAAGATGTTTTCAGTGACTGAATACTCCTTATCTTCATCTCACGCTGTGCTAAAAGTTTGACTGCTCTAATTTTAAAGCTATCTAATCTTTTATGTGCTAAAGCATATGAAATCATGCATTATTAGAAGTACGAATTACAAGAAGAGTTCATTTATTTGGTGTTATATATAACCTTTATCTAAAATGCATTATGTGGTTAAAAAAATTTCATTTAGTAATATTCATTAAGTCTCAAACTTTTCTTTCAGAGAACAAAATTGCTTCAACCTGATTGAGATATTTTATCTGGGGAAAAAAGTGAATTTTTTACAAAGTCTATAAGCACCAGTGACTGTTTTGATGCTTGACAGTGAATTGGATGTGAATCCTGTCTATAAAGGATGTTCTTTACGGGGAGATCCATTCAAGTGAGCGTACAGGCCTGAGGAGTCTCACATTGGAAAAGAGTCACATATTCTTTCTTCAGAAATGTGAGTTTTTCAATTTCTTAGAACATGTGGAATGTGTTATATTAATTTCACCGTTGCATCTGAGGCATGTATGAATATTTTCTTTGTATACACATAGTTGGAAAGATTGCAGCAATCTGTTAAAGGCAAACCCTGCTTAAGGTTCAGCTTCCAATTTAAAGTGATTTTAATTGTAGAAGGAGTTTTATCAATTGATTTTTTAAAGATGTGCTTAAATGTACTAAAACGATGCTTATTGGTTTACCAATAAACTGAAGCTTATCAGAGTGGAATGCCGCACTTGAGAGCAGTGGAAATTTCCATCTTGGAGAAAATCAGCCAATACTTGAAAGGCAAAATAGCATTTCCCTGAAATGTCACTTAAAGTAGTGCTCCTAATTCCTACCCGAAAAGGTGGCCAACCTGCCCAAGAATGATGCTTTCAGGAGAGATGATTTGCTCCATGACAAAAACACGGTGCGAGTCTGCACCCATGCTCTTAGTTTAGTCCTAGGACTTGGGGGGTTGGCTTTTTGTTTTCGAGTGTCACTAAATCTTTCTCCCTGTCCCTCTGCCGCTCGATTAATTATTTTCTGTGCAAAGGCCCTTCTTTCAAAGTCCTCCATTATTCTGTTTTGACCATACTGGGGAACTTATCCAAGTCAACAAAAAGGCAGCCTTTATTGCAGAGAGGCTGTTCATGAAGTGGATGGTTTCATACATTACTGGGGGAGAATTGCCTTAACATTGCCCATTCACGCTGATGTGCCAGGTGCATCCACTTACACGGCTCAGAACGCTGCTACCACCACATCCTCCGCTGCCAAGACCATTATGTACTCTGAGTGACGGAGCAAGAGGCAGGACTTAGATCTTCTCTGCTGGGAAGTGGAGGGAGAGAGACCGATCTTTGTGTCTCAGAAAAAAATCTGCTGTAGCGAGCCTTTTCGCTCTGCGGCTCTGCGACTGCAAGAGCTTCGGAAGAAGATGGGGAGGAAAATAGCATGAGTTTAGAGCAAGACTCTGCTCTGCATCACTGCCCCGAGATACTGTAAAGAGGACAAAGGGAAACTGGGATATAAATAGAGAATGACATTTTCCTTGCATTGTCCACAATGAATACATTTCTACATGAACAAAATCGTTGGAACGAGAAAACATGCATGCCTGATGTTGAAGAAAAGCCTGTTTGTGCTTAGTACATTGGAGACATTGTTCGAAAATAGTTCATCCTTTTGTAAATATTGCCTCGGCATTGGTGCCAGGGTCACTGTTGCTTTGCGTTATCAGCTGAGTAAGTATCGGTCATGCACGTGCTGCTGGGAGAAATTTTAATACGGGCACCAGATTTAAAAGGAGCAAATTATCCTCCTAAGGACTGTCCTCTTCATTTGCAGTTAATACTTCCTGCTTTTCTCTTCTTCTCATTTCTTCCAGACTTACCCTGTTTTCTTGCACCTAAAGGGTGCCAACGGGAAATAAAACTTGCCCCATCCCTCAGGTGCTGCTAGTACGTGTACCAAAGCAGACGTATGTTTCGGACAAAAGCCTGGTCGGTGGAAATCTTGCCTTTGCTTTTCCTCTGTAGTGATTCAGCTACAGCAGGTCCAGGCTACGCTCCCTCCTCGTGCAAAGTGGCTGATGTCAGCTGAGCGGCGCCGAGTTGGAGATCTTGGCTCTTCAGTTTGTTTGCTTGTTTTCTGGAAAGACATTTATGTGGCAACATTTCTTTCTTTTTTTTTTTTTCTTCCTCCAGAAGTTTTGAGAATCCAGCAAAACAAATACTTGTATGACACACAAAACAAAATCTATGAAATGAATAAAATATGTTCTGCACCCAGTGAAAGCCGCCTTGTATCCCTGAGCAGAAGGCAAATATGATGAACAAGATCCTTTTGTATTCGTCCTCATACCCAGTTTTTTGGCATAAAATATATAAAAAAAAAATCAGAGTTCATTAACATACCAAGACAGTGGACCACAACTTGTCTTTAAGTATGCTTGTGCAGCCCTCTTTTATTAGTGAGAAAAAACGGGTGCAAATGAGGCAGAATACAACCATCATATGAAAAAAAAATCCCTTCCTGTGATGTATCACATCAAACCACTTGCAATCCCAACAAAACATGCAGCCTCCCTTTAGTCAATGGGAAAAAAATGGGCTTTCTGGAGCACAACTACCCTGACCTACTTCAGATGCCTAGTTCAGACTAAGGCGACCTGGTACTTATTGCTCTCTCACAAATATAAGGGGAGTTCAGAGAAGAAAAGGCGTGCGCTCTGGAGGTTTAAAGATGGGTGAGGCGAAAGCAAAGTTTTTTGTTAATCGATGTGTACTAACAGCTTTTAGTAGCAGCTGTAGCCTTGGATGAATACTTAAATAAAATTTAGACTAATACTAAGAGGTTACTCCAAACAAGGATGTATCTGTTGGGATTTCCAACAGACCGTGGTTAGTTTGGGAGGTAATCGTTACTGCTAGGCTATTCATTTAAAAAAGCATTTAACCGATGTGTTGGTTTTGGCAATCCAGGAATCGTGCAGGTGTGGGGGAGTGCGGAGGATGGCAGAGTTAGTTCGGTCCCTGGCTGTGCCAGCTGAGACCTGGTTTCAGAAAAGGTCATTGGAAATGGAAAGGGTTTAACTGAATAGTCTTTGAATGACGCCCAGCAGATGAATCCCAGTTCTATGTGGCCTTGGCCTCTTCTGAAATCCCAGCTATCTGTACCCAATGGGATTGGTTTAACTCTTACACAAAATAGAATTTTGCATAATTTGAGTCAAATAATATTACCATTTTTCATATTTCTTTGTCCTCCAAAAAGCAAATTCAACATGGGCATCAACAAAGTCAACAAAGTCACTTACATGGGCGTCTTACAATAAAACTGCAAATATTTTGTCTCACTTTGGATATGCCATGCTGCCCTCATTTCCCTGCCTGATCAGGAATGGGCTTTTATTTCCTGAAAGCCTCCCGCTCCAGGAAGGAAATTAATATATTTGTGATCTGAGGATACCGTTCCCCATCAAGATAAACTGCAATCTGAAACTACAGAAATTGCAGGACCCTCCAGCATTTCACGCGAGCAGGCAAATACAGTTATCCCTATGATGCAGACAAATAAATCAGGAGAAAGTGAACTACTGACTTGCCCCAAAAGTAGTCAATGGAGGAGCTGAAAATTATACCTTTAAAAAATGCTGTGATGTTCAGGCAATTTTGAAAACGTTTCTCTGCCCTAAAGAAGGTATAGTTCAAGTTCAAACAAGATGTGGCAGGAGCTATTGTACCAGGCTTATGCAGTGTCTGAGGATAATGATGCCACACATCTGGAAGATTACTACACTCTGCCACTCTCTGCTTTTATCTCTACGGCCATGCCCCAGGGTTAAAAAGTGGCAGCCTTCAAATCAGGCCTCCAGATTTCACAGTTGGCAGTGGGAGTTTCATTAAGGTCCCTCACAGAACGGGGACATGGTGCGTGTTTTTCTTTCTCTGGAAGGAACAGGACCATGGCATGGGTGGGCACTACAGGGATCCCAGCTTCTTAGGAGGTCCATATGCTTCAGTTCAACAACTGCTTTTGTGCATTTGACCTCTGCCTGGGTTTATGGCACAGAAGATGTACTCTTCTGGGTATCTGCTGCTCAAATAGACTTGTCCTATTACCACCTTGATTGCAGTTGCTTAACTGAGTCCTTATTTTTTGCCATGTTATTACAATAATAAAGGTCTCACGTTACGCTGTCTCCTAAAAAAAAAAAAAAGTAAAATAATCTATAGGTCAAGGATGAATGTCCAAAGACTGTAGTAATTAATGAATGGAAAATTTACTTCATATCTGATAATAATGATTTACTGGAAATTAGTCCATCATATGTCGCTCCAGGCTTTCCTGATAAATACCTTAATGCAGTCAATTTTTATGTCTTCTAACTCTGGTCTGCCGTTCAGGAGCTATTTGGAGTTTGTGAAATACTAGACAATTGCCTGCAAGTCTGTTGCACCTATTTTTTCTTCCAGAAGCGATGCCATAAACTCCAAAATAAAATATACGTATACTTCCACACATGTAAGTCAAATAACAAGTCTATAATTGAAAAAAAAAAAAGGCAGACCACTAAAATTCATAATTCAGTCTTTATTTTATTATTACTCAAACCCTTTGAGGTTACACTGCACAAGGTGATAAATAGATTTTTTTTCTAGGTTGGTTATGTAGTTTTCTGAGTTAGAATGTTGCGAGGACTGCTTAAAGCCAACTGCACTACCCAAAAAGCTTTCGTTTGAGCTTTGAACACCTCAGGCCCTTATTTTAGTGTAGTTCTCTGCACAATTTCCAGCACTGCAATGGGGCCAGGATTCCATCCTTCCCGCTTCAATGGTTCCAAAAGAATAAGAAAATCTCACGGTCAAAGGAAAACAAAATGCTTTCGTAGTAAAATTAGGTTGAGTAGAAATGTGAATTTCAATGATTACTAGAATCCATTTCTGTAGCATGCGCTGCTGTGATTGGCTTTCATATATGGTAGAACTCAGCAGAGTTTTTTTTAGTAAAACTTGTAAGTTTTACTCCAAAACATTGCAGTAAAAAAGTTCCTCCAGCCTAGCAGAAAATAGAAGATCAAAAAGTTGCCATTGTAGAAGTGTGGATTGATTACTCAAAGAAATAGAGGACTGTGTAGTCAAGGAGCCAGTATACTAATTCTAAGTAGGTATAGCTTTCTTCCCTAGCTGTGCTCTGTAACGGGCATAGAGCCTTGACCTTGTGCCATATTTCTGCTAAGTAGAAAGGAAGTTTATCCATATCTTCACAGGACAAAATGATAACAAAAACACTGCAATACAATTGAGTTATTTCAAAATACAGTTTCTCTCAGTATTGGGTGGTTTCTTGATAGACCATAAACAGGGAGTGAAATATAAATATTGAAGAGAAAGCACTGTCAACAAAGAAACATCCTACCTTATGCCTTGGAAGTGATTTAAAGTAAGCAATTTTATTAACAGGATTCTAGCAGTAGCCTATACTACAAGGTTTTACCACTGTCTTTAGATGACAATCTGACACCATAAACACAATATATTATTAATTATAATTTGCTTTTATCACCCAGGTGTCCCACTTCAGACCAGGGACCTTTCCTCTAGGCACTGTAAAAATTCATTAGAAATGTGTCTGGAGAGATTAAGATGAGTATCTGGCTACATCTTGGCCTTGATTGCAAAAGAGCACACTGTCAAGCATCTTAATAACATATTTACTGATGTTCAATTAGATGCTAGAGAACAAAATTGATCGCCACGCTTAAAAATGTTCGCTGCCGCCTTACAGTGGTGAAAAATGTTACCATCCATCACGCCTATGGCAGACCCGTTGGCTGAACACCCTTTCCCACAATCACTCTCGACGCCTTGCAGAGGAGCTGGTGAGTGCATCCAGCTCTGCTGCCTCTTCGCCTTCGGTTTTCCACACGTACCTGAGCCACAGGGACAGGGAAGGCTGTGGGAGTCAGAGAACAAAAGCCCTTCCAAAGAATATCCCCTCCTGGTGCATCTTTGGTTAACGAATGCAACCCTTTTTCACCAGTTCTCACAAGACAAGCTCCACCTTGTCCTGAACAGCTTTCTGCACGTGGTTATGTTTCACATTTCCTGAGCGCAGGTGACCCAAGTCACAAATGACATTGCATTTGGTCTGGAATGCGGTACTGATACTGGAAATCCCTCATATGCACTTGTTATACCCTACGCCTGCGTTTGCTTCCTTCCCACCTGCATCACTCCTGTGCACCACCGGGGTCACCCCGTGACCTTCGCAGACCCTCAGGTCTGTCTTGAAGAGTCTTGCTCGAAGTCCCATCTGTAGTTGAAACTCCAACTAGTTCCTTAGCGTGCAGACATGGTTTTTAATTACATTTTAACCTGCTTTTATTAAGGCAGTGGACACAGCCCTTCACTTCCACTGTAACAGCCTAATCCTCTTTTGTACCGGCAGTGACTCCCAGCTCCTGCCTCGTTGGTAGGTTTCAGCAGTGCAGTTCATACATGGGTTGTGTTGTTGGTACAGGGTCATTAATGAAAATATTAAATAACCCTGATCTCTGAGGTACTCCTGGTTGCCTCATCTAGGAAAGCGTGTCAACACAGTCTGCCATCACATCTCTCTTGCCCAGTGTTGGTGTTTGTGTGTGTGTGTGTGTTACACTCCTGGCCACGATGCTCTCTCCTGCTTACAAAGGATTTTTTAGCGCAGCATTGTAACAACTGCTTTACTGCTTTATCAATTGATTTGATCTGGAAGGATAAAATAAGGGAAGAGAGGTGCAAATAAGGGTGAAAGTATAATCAGGCTATTCTACATACTCACCTCCATCGCTCCTTAGCATGTTTCCAGCAGCACCACGGCTACCCTCTTACGTCGCTTCATTTCCTCTTGGCCTTTCTGAAGGTGGAGGAGAAGCCTGTGAAGCAAACTGTTGTTTTCTTTTAGTACAGTGGATTCTGTTTGTTTGTCCAATATTGGCTTTCCAGCTTTGATTTTGCAATGTTTTTTTAAACAAGCACGTTGCTATGCATTTATGCTAAAGGCAGCCAGGCCAAAGAAACATGTGCAAGACTTGAGAGCGGCAGAAAAGTTCTATACAGCACCATAATAACGGTGGGGGTTTTTGTTTTTTGTTTTGTTTTGTTTTGTTCCCCATCCCTTTCTTTGTAATTCCTAACATTTTGCTTGCTTTTTGAACCGCTGCCAAGCAGCACATTGACGTTTTCATGGAAGCGTTTCTCGCAGCCCCACGAGGCTGCTCCGGAGGGGTAGCAGCCAGCTGAGATCCCGCCATTTCCCCACGTGTAACGCTGGGCAGTTACCTACACCGAGGTTCATCTACTCTTTTGTTGCCCGGTCACTCAGCTTCACATTGTCCTCCTTCTTCCTGTCTTTGCACTGACAGTAATCTCTGCAACTTTTATTCATGCCCCTTCCCAAAACATTTTTGGGAACGCTGTATAATGCTGGTGGAGGGGCTCTGCTATTTGTCTTCCACCACCATGAAAAGTGAGCCCTCATTTCTGTCCTTTGTTTCCCACCTCTTCATGTGTTATTCATCTGTGTTGAGAAGCTGCCTCTTTGCCCATGCAGCTTAATTTCTTTGAGAGCCTTTCCTAAAAGATGTCGAACGTCTTTTTTTAATTCCTTGTACTACCAACCAGATGTCCTCTCCCCGTATAGAGGGACTTGCGAGGCATCGCTCCCCTTCACAAAAGATGTCTGTTTCTTTCCCTTTTCTTTCCCTAAGTCACACTTACTTACCCAATTTTTCACTAATTCTTTTCTTTAACTAGTTCACCTGCCTTGCTCACCAGGCCTAATGGTCGGTTGTGAACTAGTTACTAGTTATACAGTTACCTGTATCTTTCTCTAGAGCCATTGCTAAAAATTTCTGCCATGTGAGCCAGTGAGTTTTTTCCTCGAACTCTTTTTCTGAGACAGTTAATTGTGTATCAATGTCTATCAGTTATATGTGTAAACACATATAATCTGCCAAATAGATGTTTTTTTTCTATTAACTTCATCTGGGTATAACTTCAGGTTTTTAAAAGATGCCTTTTAACTTGTAGCAACCTTAACCAAGTTGTTTAGCTATGTTCACTTTCTTTTTAAGACTTTAGAAAACCTCTAAGATATGACGGGCCCTCCAAGTGTGAACATCTTGGAGCAGTAAATTGCAGGATTTAGAGGCTCTTATGTCTATGGTCTTCTCAGCTGCATGCTAAAGACTCCAAGAAAATCCATGTTTCACCACCATCTCTGAGTGAGCTTCTTCGTGAATCCTTTAGCTGGAGGTGAAATGACAAAAACCCCTAGTTTCATTCTGCCTTTCTTAATTTCTGGGTGGGAAAACTCGTACAGACTGGTCTTCAAATCCAAGTGGAAGAGCAGCAACCTCAAATAGGATTTTCAAGTAATCTGAGTTTAAAAGGGGAAAAAATTGGGACTGCCCACCAAGAACTTGGATGCAAGGAAGCGTAGGATAAAATTGGATAAATAGAAAATAAGAAAAACAGCACAAAGCTTTTCTAAGAATAGATTATGGCACACTAGCCAGACATTTAAAAAAAACAACAAACCCTGCTTTTTCTACATCAAGGAAATGAGTTGACCTAATCTGACTGGATTTCAGCAAAACATTTGTTAGTACGCTACTTGAAAAAAAAATTAAACTAAGGAAACCAGCAATTACTAAATTAACTCTTAACATGAATAAAAGCTTGCAAAGTAGTTTTGAAGGGGGAGTCTCAGGCTAGAGGAAAGTTGACAGTGGACTTCCTTAACGAATGATCCCAGACAGATCTTACAAATTATTTTCACTGACTACCTTAACTGAGGAATGATCAGTCCATGACACTGAGCTGGAGCACTCTTTGCACAAAGGGGGGCTGAAATATCGTGTAACAAAGAGCATGAAAGTCCTTTTACATGATGGGCTTGACTCAGTATCCTGGAACTTGGCATACACCAAACCTAGCAAAAGTTCCTCAGTATGGCATTTTCACTATAAAGACAAACCACAGTGGTCAAGTTTCTTAGTTATCCTGCAGGCACAGAAATAAAACATATCAAATAAAATTGCTATATAAAAATGCCACAATACAAATTTCATACAGAAAGTTCCAAGGGAAGACAAAGAGAAGAAAGAAAACCAGATTTTTGCTTGTTTAATTAGAGACAGTCATGATGCTACTTCACTTCCAGAAACAACCACCAAAATCCTCCAGATTCTTCTATAAAAAAATAATTCTTATTTTTACATATTATTCAAGAGCGCCACACAACCCTTACACATCCCACTCTCCCTTCAATCTCACAGGCATAACCTGTAAACGGGAGATTAACCTACGAGATCAATAGAAACAATACAATGTGACACTCTGTCTGTCTCCTCTGTTGATCCTGGAAAAATATTTCAGAATTCGGTCTCTTGCTCCCAGAGCTGTCAAGTGAAGCCAGTGCAGGACACCGAGTCAGGAGAATGCTACGACTTTCTGAAGGCTGACCTGAAATAAAATACCGTGATGTGCCTGAGGTAACATAACACGAGGGACAACTCCGCCTCGTGAGCCAAGCTAGCTCCCCTGGAAAGCCCTGTGCCGTATCACGTGCATGTGCCAGCTCACGTCTACAGTCGTGCAAAGCATAGAGATTCCTGAACAAATCTGGACACGCCAGAAAACTCATGGGAAACCCGTGGCTTGGATGAAACTGAGGACGTTCTTATAAAAGGCCTTTTGACACCCTTGCCATGCAATACCAGTACAATAGTGCAAAGTTCACGGTCATAAACTAGAAACAAATAACAAGAAATTTGGCTATCAGCATGCATAAAAACAGGGTAAGTTGGGTGCTTCGGTCAGTCCTCAAGGCCTGTGAGATGTTGATAGCAGGTAGCTCTGAATATGAAAGTTAAAAAATACCAAAATATTAGTTGCTGTCTATCTAGCAGGGATAGGAAGGTATTAATGCCACCATCAGAGGCCCCAATGACATCTTAGCTGGAGTACTGTGTCTTCTAACCCTGCACGTTAAAAGACATTTACTGGAAGTGGAAAAGGTACAAAGCGGGGTTAGAGGAATGGTGGGGGAAAGGCATCCTCTACAATAGGGATGGCACGGCTGTTTTGGCTGAGCAGGTTTTGGCAGTAACCTACGAAAAGCTCAAGGGGTGACAGACTGGAAGGGACTTTATACCGGGAGAGAGAAAAGCTCTTTAAACTGAAGCCAAAGACCCCACAGAACAGGAGGGGGTCAGCTGGTGCCGAACTCACGTCACCCGAAATCTTTAACCATTCAGAGGAACAGAAAACGAGGGGCAACCTCATGACAAGGGTAGCTTCAAGATGCGAGTCTGGTATCCCCACAAGCAAGATGAACAGTGCCACATGGCTGCCTGTGATGGCTGGGATGGGGCCCTAGGGCTGAGGAGGTCTTCTCCAGTCGTGCCTACGTCAAGGTCAGAGCTGACCATGAAAGCTTCGATCTTCAAAATTCGTGTCAAACGTACATATTTGTCACCAGCCAGTTTATCGCCACCTGCTATCTTGTATTCAGTAGTGTTACACAAGAGTGTAAATTAACGTGGAGTGCAATCCTCCTGATTATTACAGTTGGGGAACAAATGGGTCTGTGTATATGCAAGTATCTAATTAGTCATGTCGTGGTGGCATGTGTGTGGAAATACCCTGTTTGACTATGAACTCATACTGACTGCTTTGGCTTATACAACGATGTGTGTTGCTGTGACTCTTGCATAAGGAGAATTAGGCCTTCTGTTTTAATAATACTGCGCCATTCCGCTCTATTCTGAGCCCTTAATCTTGCATCACAGTGAAACACTGTAGTAGCAACACATAATTGTGTATTTTTCCAGTTTTCCATTTTGTAAAATGCTGGTTCCTGACCTCTGCTAAACACGTACAGTGGCCTACCTCAACACAGTATTAGATTAATCTTAACCGAAAGGAGTCCAGGTGTAGCTGTAATAGTAAACAGAATATGACTTTACCTACTCATGAGTTTCAGTTTTTGCTCATCTTTTCTTTAAGAGCTCTATCATCTTAGTACGTCACGTGTGTAGTTTCACAAGTTCTGTTTGTTTTAGACTGAGATGACTTGGCCTTATTAGCCCCTTCTATCCCCTCCAGTTTTGGTGGGGCCCCAAGTGCCTCCTTAGCGATACTGCAAAAGGAAATCCCCATAAACCTCAGAAAGCCCTAAAAAAGCTGAGGGCAAAACTGGGGCGATGTCTGCTCTCGCAGGCAGCGTCCTCCCCTTGCACAGCACTGCCACGGGTGTCAATGGCAGCTCTGCAAAGAGAAGAAGCCCGGCCCGCAGGTTCTGCTCCCTCTCCACGGCTGGAAGGACACCCTCACCCCGAGCCCCTTTTCCATATTTGCTCGATGTTTAAGGGAGCTTATTGCTGGGATTTCCAGGGCGGACTGTCGTCGCTGTGGCGCTTCTGTAATTCACAGATAATGCGTGATGAAACAGAAATGTAGTTTGGAGGACTGCGCACAGTACGGGGTCGTGTTCTCTCAGGCCAGCAAGATCCTTGCCTTTCTGCTCAGTTTCTAGGGGCACCTGCACGCTTCTCAGTCATCACTACTTATTTTAGATGAGCGTCAGCAACAGACAGATAAAAAATTGTTTGTGTGGTTTTAAAAATTAATACCTGGATCTTTTCTACAGAATATAATAATTTCTTTTGCTTATATATAGCAACTCAGAATCCTCCTAATTACTCACTTATTTTAGGGTAAATTTTACCTCCTTTCCCCTCTCCCAACACACAGACACGTATATACTTTTGTACATGCACATACGCATAGCCCATTAACATTATTCCAGCATAAGTATGAATGCCATGAACCAAAAGTTTGGCATCCCTACTACAGTGAAAGCTGACTGCCACCTATGGGCAAGAGTTCATGTTAACATATTTTGATAAAATTTTAATATCATTCTTTGAAATTAATTCAATTTGTAATTATTCTAGCAGGACAGAGTTTTGATTCATTTGGTATACATTTTGTCAACAACAATCACTGCTCATCCTCTGAAAGGTGGGTATTAAAACCAACTGCCTTACGACGGAGCATCAGCTTCACGACGAGTAAGAAAAATGGGGTACGACGTTCTTATTTTTCTTATTCTGAAGAAGGAATACATAGAAGTACCATAATTCCCCATGCAAAGAAAAAAAGACTCAATGCTACACAGCTAGGTAGAAGCCTGTATTTAATGATTACTATAATTTTAAAGTTTAGCCATCTCAAGGTTTTAAAATTTTATTTATTGCTTTCTTTTACTAAATACATACAAATAGCTTAGCTATGCAGTCTCATGAAAATGTGTATACAATCAGTATCCCATAGAAATTTTCTATTAAAAAATTTTCATTTTTCAGAGTAAAACGAAAGCTAAGTGGGGGAAGGGAGGCAGTAGAAAAATGTATGGCTTGATTATGTAAGCCTCGATTTTTCTGATAATCAGTCTATGTAGCATTTACTTAGAAAACTCAAAAGGAAGTATAGACTGAAAAGCCAAACTTACTGTATCAAAAATATTTTTTTCCAATTCAGCTTTCAGGTACTTAAAAGCAAACAGGCTGACAATTCTGTATATCTGACTACCGAAGAGAAAAACGCTAGATTACAGCTGCTATATCGTAGTAAGCCGCATTAAAATGGACATCGCTATCCATTTCTCAGAAATGGCATAGGTAAAAATAGCTGGAAGTCTAGCAAATTAATGCATATATTTCAGTTTGGGAAAAAATCATTTTGCTCCAGTAAACAGAAGCTAATTGTAGCCATTATATTTCTCCCTTTCGGGGCAGAGAAAGAAGGAAGAGAGACAGAAAGGAACTTACAAAAGGGAAAATTATATTAAAAGACTAACTAATAAAACTAACTAATAACAACTAATAAAAACTAAGAATGAGTCTGATATTCATTCTTTAAAATCCCCCTTTTAAAGTAACCTTTGTCCTGGGCCTTCTCATTCGTATTCTGCTTTATTAAATATGATAATCAGCCTATCTAAAAAACCTGAAATAAATATTAAACTAGTGCTTACCTCATGCATTTTCACTAAGTTTTATTACTAAACTTATTTTATAAACTTATATTGTAAAAGCAGTCAGTAAATGCCACTTAAGTATCAAACGTTATCACATCATTTTATGCTTGCTCTCCGACAGCATCGGTACCCTTTATAATCTACATAATTCAGACGCTTATGGTAAAATCTTTGCGCTTTATAGACAAAAGCATATTGCAGCTAAAGTAATTCTGCTCCATAGTGATATATTTGTGATGCATTTTCCTTGTTACTTCTGAATCGACATATTTTAGGCACTGCAAAAATAGCATTCTCCAATTTACTTCCTTGTGTCCACTTTGGCTACTGAATCAAGCTGTCAACTGTACAGTGGTATTTCCCTGTATTTTCAAACCACAGTTTAAACTTAACCCACTTAGTCTCCTTGGATGGAAACTTCATATCAGAGAGAAATTACTCCTTATCATGTTTGATGAATCCAGCTTAAAACAAAACACAGAACTGCATGAACATCTGTGACAAATGACTTGTCTCAGCCATTCTGCTCCTTCTTATTTTAATCTCCCACTGGAGTACAATTTAGTAGGTATACTATTTTACAGTGCAGACCTCCTCCCACCAACTTACTGCTTGCAAAAGGAATGAAAAAAAAAATTTTCCATGTGTCATACCAAAACCTGAACAGAATATAGTTGAACCTTTTAAAATAATTACTAGTAGGAGAAGGGAAGTAAATAAATAAGCTAGCACCCCAAATTTACAAGAGCAACAAAAAGGTAAAAAAAATGTAAAAATGCATCAGGGGTTTGTTAAACTAATAGATCTATTAGTAGAATGTGAAACAAACCCCTCCTTTCCTGGTGACACATCACCGAGTTACTACTTGTATACTTCCACAAGTGCAAAGTGAGAGCAAAATTTTTCTTTATATAGTCAGTGTTATGAATTTTGAGATATTCCTATTTCAGTATGTTTAAAACCGAGGCCTTGTTAAAGGACAGGCTACTTGGAAAGATCTCCATGATATTGAAAAACCCAGATAGGTTCCTCCGCAATTTTTCCCACCAATGATCTCTACGTTTGATAGAGGAAACAAACTCACAAACCAGGCAGTACACCTAATTCTGTGAAGGGTTTGTTAATTTTATGCCTTACAAAAAGACAAGGAAAATTCCACTTCCCAAGTAAAGAACTACAGAACGTCGTAACATCGTAGCTTTAAAAAATGCTTCTTTCTGTTCTATACAGATGTCTCATCAATTTCCCTTGAATGCTGCTTATACTGTATAACACGGATTTTACTTTAAATAATAGTACTTAATGCCTATATGGATTTTTTTGTTATCTAGCTTTGCTAAATTGGTCATGGATTTTTACTGTGCTACGTATTTTTTCAGTACTTAGTTACATGCCTGCATTTTTCAACAGACATTCAAAATATTACTGTATTTCTGGTCTATTCCACTGTATTTTGACACTGGAGAAGTGCATTCAGATACTCACAATATAATATACTTATAGACGCAGCTAAACAAAAAACCAGATTACCTTGTGATACAGTGGAATGAATGGGACTTTCTTCTAATGGGGAAAAACCTGTTTGTTCATAACAATTTAGCTTATAGTTGAGAAAGAGAGCAAGGCACCTGGAACTGACTCATTGTAAATTCCAGAAACGCAAGGAGCTTCACAAAAAGTCTGCGGTTACCTTGTTTTTTAAGCAACCACGCCAAGCTGAGAGCTATTAACAGTAGCAAGGACTTGCATAACAAGGACTTGAAGGAAGGCTTAGTACTGTACTATCCATGCCGGAGTGATTTAAAGAGAATGAAGGCACGTATTCCTTTATGATGCATTATGTAACAAAACAGAGGGCAATCCGAGGCATTCAAAAAAATATGGGACCCACATTTGATCTCATACTTGTTATTTATCACACAACTATTTTCTAGTGCTTATAGCTTAAGGCTTATGAAACACCTAACTTAGGAATGTTAGCCAGTACAAATGAGTTTAAAATGTTTTAGATGGCATATTTTATGTTTTGTACATCTTTAGGAAAATATAATAGGTCCTATAATTCATTTTCTTCAAACTTCTGCAACACATGCAATCTCAGATAAAATAGTCAAAATCAGTGATAGCTGGACCTTCTGGTTCACATTAGTGTGAAGAGAAAACTGCTGTTGAGCTGACACATTGATAGATTACGAGTTCTGCTGAAGAACAGCTAAAAATGGTGATTCAATCTTGTCGCTATTATATAAGAAGAATAACAGAAGTGGAGATGTTACTCATGATATCATGTCTTTTATCAAAACCCTAAAGGGTTCTGGTGCATCGAACACATTCTCTTTCTGAGAGCTTCTGGCTTTTAAAAATGCCAGTGTAAGTAAATGAAACTAAATTGGCCTATTAAAAAAAATAGGATGAGCTTGCACCCTAAATTTATTTAAACATGAAAATAAAGATCAGATTGTAAAAAGACTACCTTTTAAGGGTTTTTTTCCCCTCCTCTGTATTTTTTTTTTTTTTTACAATAGAGATGCTGGTCTTGTAATGATGAAATGGAGAGCTAGGAGGATTATGAAACACAAGTAACATGAAGGGCAAATCTGACTGAAAGAGAGGGAGAATATTATTCCAATTATTTAAAACTTAACTGGGTTAGTTCCTTAACTAGCTTAAATCCATACAGCTCCCCTGAAATCAGTAAGGTGATATAGATTCACCCAAGATGTATCTAGCATGTAAGATAATGCAGACCGTCATCTTCTATTAGGACATGTAAACATAAACACATATGGAGAGTCATCTTTTCTAAAGAGCTCCTTAAATACTCAAAAGAGAACTTTTAAAAGAGGCACCTTAAGTACTTCTGCTATTCTACCCCTGGTCCTCCCTTGATCTGAACCTTGCACGGTCATTTACGCTGAAGTGAAGTCAGGTTTAAACACTGACTTCAGTTCCTCAGTGCTTCATACTTCCCTGTGCTGCTGCACATCACCACGGAAGGCTCAAGATGGAGGGAACGGGGTCTTGGTGGCTTGTGCCTTCCTCCCACAGACATCACCGAACGCTCCCAGCCCTTGCTTCCCTTTCGTCCGAGGAGTCCTGCAACAACAGAAGGGGAAACAAGGCTTCACAGTCCTCATCCTTCACGTACACGGATAACAGGTAAGGAAAAGGAGGAAACAGAAATACAGAGGGGGAAGGATTTCTAATTACAGGCTCCCCTCTCCCAAAGGGAAAGAAACCTCGATGCAAACTTCATCATATCATAAAGCCATAAACAGGCACGCACCTCAGATTGCTGGTAACTCAGTGGTTTTGTTTCAGGGAAGGATAAAGTATTATTTTGATTTTTATTTTTACTTTTACCAGGGCCTCTATAGTAAGTATTTGCAGCTTCTCTTACAATAATTAATATTTCATGTTGCATAGGAATTTTTTATTTTAAAGCAAAAAAAATCTCCCCAGCAAAACCGTGATGCAAGTTTTGTTTTCAATTTGGGGATGAACAGCGAAGAGGGGAAGAAAGGCAGCAAGGCAGAAAGTTCATCCCCTTGCTCTACACCATAGGCAGAGCCAGAAAATGACATTAAATCCAAGAAATATCTCAGCCCTGCTCTGTGTTTTGCCTCCAGTTCTTACGCACACATTTGCTTTTTGACTACGCACACCGACATCTTTAGGAGAATCAGGCAACACATTGTGAATCGGGGAAAAGAAACGAGTCAGAAATGTTTGGAGGGTGGGAAGCAGTAAACAGTAACCAAGTAGCAATGTTTTAAGCAGTGCTATTGCGGCCTGATGGCGAAGTAGATTTCCACATTTTCCTTTCAAGCTCGTCAGCTTGGTCACAAGTGAAATGAGTCAAAATTTCCCGAGTTTGGCACGTAATTGATTTCTGTTGGTTCCACAGCGCTACGCAGCTCTTAAATCCCAGAGCTCTCGCAGATGACAGCCTGCTGTCAGGACGGGCCCGGCGGTGACAGGCTGCGGCATGGCGGGGAGCGACCCGGCGGGCTCTGGGGGGGCACCGCGGGTCTCCAACCACCCGCCTCGCGCCAAGGCTTTGCGTTTGCCTCAGACTGCGCCTCGCCGCCGCGCAAGGCAGAGGAGGAGCGGCTACTACACCTCCCCCGTGCCAGGCCCAATATCTGCATCCTCATATTTTTTTATTAATTTTTTTTTTTTCTCCCTCTCTCTCTCTCTCTCCCTCTCTCCAGACAGCACATCTACACAGTGGCGTTTACCTATTCGCTCGAGCCCCGGCTGCCACGCAACCTAGCTGGGCGGCCGGCTGCAGAGCCTACGTTCAGCGGAGCGTTGCCGAAGAGGAAAAAGCCCCGTCCCTCTCGGGCGCCGGGCGCGCTGCGGGCCGGCTCCTGGCGAGCAGCTCTCCCTCGGCGGCGGCGGCGGGGCGGCGGCGGCGGGCAGCGTCCATTGCAGCTCGGCGGGGAGCAAACATCCACGGCCTCCGGCAGCCTGCGGGGGCACCCAGCCCTTCTCCGTCTCCCCCCCCCCCCCCACACCCCGACCCCAACCACCACCGCCAGGTGCGTTTATTTCTCACCCCGTCCTCCCACCCAGCCCCAGGGCTGATCCCCGTCCCCGGGCGGCGGGGCGCGGCGGGGCACAGCGCACCTGACAGCCCGCCGCGCCGCGCCGCGCTGTATTTCCCTCCCTTAGCGACAGGGGAGGGGCGCGGCGGCGGCGGCCCCGCCATTGGCGGAGGGGAGCGGCGCGGCGCGGCCATAGGCTGGCGCCGCCGCCAATGGGGCGCGCTGTATCCGGGAGGCCGGTGGGCTGCGGAGCTATTTAAATCCAGCTCGGTGATGTCAGCGGGGGCGGCGGTTGGCGGGGGGGGTAGAGGGGCGGTTGGCGGTGAGGCGAGCGCGGCGGCCGCGCCTGTCAGGCCGCGTTAGTCACCGGGCGGCCGCTGCCTCCGAGGGGAGGTGAGCGGGAGTGGCCCGGCGCACCTGCCGAAACAGCCCGGCGTTGCGGGATCCGGTAGCCTTCCCCCTTCGCCTCCCCGCTCACCCGGAGCAGGACGCTTGTCCCGGTGGCGATCCTGGGATGCGTGGGTTAATTTCGGGGTGTTGGCGCGCCGCACGCTGAGCCTGGGCGCAGTCAGGTGGGCTCGGTAGTTGTGCGAGTTTCATGCTAAGCCATCTCTTAAAGGCAAAAAGGGGTTACTCTCCGCATTAAGAATACTTCAGGGGGAGGGGTTACCTCACAGTACCTTTCTACGCCGCTCTCATTCGCGTCCAGTGCCTCCCCACGGCCTCGGTGATACTGCAAAAGCAATCAAGTGCATTGAATTCCCTGCCTTGAACCGTGCTTTCAGGAAACCTTACCCCGTGGTGTTCCAGGGTTGCCTGGTTTTGATCCTGAAGGACTGCCACAGGTGGGGAAATCCTCAAGTGATATTGGTAGCGTAAAGGTGCACATCGAGGCCATGAAGTGTATCAATGGTAGGGTACAGCCACCTGGCCAATTTTCTTGCATTCCTGATGCCTCTTAATGGCAGGTCCTGTTCTGTGAGTCAGACTTCTAGAGGCTAAAACTGGGTAGATCATTCTAGCCACATGTGTTCTGTTTGCTGTTGTCTTCCCAGCACAGCAATCACAGATGGAGTCAAAATGGTGGTATGTTACAACAGAAGAAGATAAGCAAAAACAAGATCTGAATGCACTGGTCTGTCTTGGCAGCAAATGTCTTCTAATTTGTTCTGCGCTTCAATGTGCTGGAGACCTGTCCTGCAGCTCATCTTGTTTAGCCTAATAAAGGCTGAAAAGTGGGATTAGAGTTGTTTGACCTGAGGCATGTAATCATCCTGCCTGCAGCCTGATGCCAAATACCCTGATGGTTGCACAGCTCTTTTTCTCTTGCGTAACCTAGGTTTACCTACGATGTGATCAAAATGCAGGCATCTCCCATCATACGATGGCATGTCACTCACTATATGATGGGAGCACAAATAGACATTGGGTAACAGACTGCAAACTTTTCTCAGTTTGCAGGTGGATGCGTGCTGTGACCATAGACTCTGGCCTGTAACTACAGGCATTTTGGTTGCCTAAAGATGTATGTCTGGACAGGTGGCTGCAGAAGGATGTATGGTGTGGTGACCTGTGGAAGTGGCTCCATAACAGCAATGCTGTGGAGCAGTGAGCTGAATGTACGTGGCATCACTGAGCTGAACGTTGTTGGTGCCAGAGAGGATTTGTCCTGAGGCAATTGGGACTGGAAACCAGGAGGAAGGAGGTTGCTGACAACCAGGGGACTGAAGGTCTCAACAACCTCCCAAACAGGACAGCGGGAGCAAACAGCCTACGCTATTTCATGTTGGAGCTTCATAAATTCACAGTCACAATTAGCATGAGAGAGCAGGTTTCACCTAGGGCTTAGCAATTAAAGCTGGAGTGGGGAGTTGGTATCCCAAAGGAAGGATGAAAAACCTTTACTGTTACATATGAAAGAGCTGTCATTGAAACGATAGTTCTTCACTGTGGCAAGATAAGGCAAGAAAGGCTCTTTCCTTGCTCTTCCCACCCTATTTGGAAAGCTGCTTGGAATAAAGACGAACTCGCTACACTCGGAGTGTTGTTTACATGTTGTATCTGTCCATTAATCCCACACTCCAGATTTTCTGTCAGTTGCATGCAAGGCTCAAGAAATAATAATATTTTGTTGTTTTGATTGAGTTTTCTCCCCATGGTTCCTGGCTGCATGACCTCAGGTGACTTGGGGAAGTGTCACCTTTTTCTGAAATCTCAGATCAGCATTAGCAAGAAATGAGAAGCTGGGCAGAGGCGTTTGTGGTGGTCCTGCTCCTGACTCATGCATCTCACTCACATGCTTGGAACTAATCTTGTGATCGGATTTGAGTTGAGAATAAATTTTTCTCTGACATGGCGGCATCTTGAGGGGAAAAAGAGAGGGGGGAGGCATTCACCCTCCTCTGCAAGATGGAATGTGTTTCACTTCGTAAAATGAATTTGGTTTTTTTTGGAGCAGCAACTGCTGGAATGGACAGAGCACTCAGCCTGGAATGGTATAAACCTGGAGTTTGTTGGGCGGGGGGGTGGTTTTTAATATATGTGAATGGAAGAGGGAAAGATGAATGGATCTTTCTGGACTTCATATCTATGTCATAGATGTAGGGGGCAGAAAGGAATGTGAAGAGTTCATCCCATGATTTCATCGCCATAAAGCAGGATCCAATCTCGCTGTCTCTTTCCTGGTAAATATCCAAATTATGCAAAGACCTTCAGGAACAGAACTTTATAACCTCCCCAGGCATCTCTTCCAGTCAGTGCTCCACTTTCCTTAGCTTAGGACAGTTTTCTACTGGCTCCAATTAGAAACTCCTTAGGTGCAGATTAACCTCATTACTTCTTGCCCTATCTATGTAGAGAACAGGTTGTTCTGTTCCTTACCATAGAATTTATGTATTTTGAAGACTGTCAGTCTTCTCTTTTTTTTTTTTTTTTAGACTAACCAAACCCTTAATCTGTTCAATTTTTGATCAATAATATTTTCTAGTTCTCTTCATGTGACCCTGGGAGGCTGCAGTCCTTGACTCCTCCTCACTTTCAGTCCTACATACCTGTTTAAGAAAGGTCTGGAGAAAGAAAGTAATGAGTTATTTCAACATTTCCTCGTAGTCCTTTTTTTTTTTTTCTCCTAAACAACCATGGTGAATGAGCAAAATTAATGGCAGGTGAAATTTCCCACCCCTAGGAAAGGAGCGCACACTGCAGGGGAAGATGGATAGATGGTACTGACATGGTGACATCAGCTCAAAAGAGGGACATAGGGACAGCTGGCTGATAAACTGATGTGTGCAGCTCTATTGAAAAAGAAAAAACAAACCCCAAATTTTAGGGTGCTTAAGGAAAGGGGAGGCTGAATGATGAACAATGAAATGTTACTGCAAATGAGGCTCACTGGAAATTGCTGTGTGTTGCAGTACCTCGGTTCCAGAGTTTCACAGGGTGTACAAAGGTTGCTGCTAAGGCTGAGTAAACTGAGGCACGGAGAAACTAGGAGGCGTGAGTAACTGAAGTTCAGACAAGGCAGAACTGGAAATCCCCTCCCAGAAGACTGCTTTTTCGTGGCTGGTCTTTAGAAATCATTCCTGCTTCAGGTTAGTGATACGTGATACCGTATTTTTTTTCCTGTTAAGAACACGTTTGGCAGAAGATTCTATAATACTGTATAGGATTCAGCTGAATTCAGGCTGCGGGTCAGTTGCAGTCCGCTGTTTCAAAATATCGTTGGTAAAAATCTATTTTAAATGTTCTGGTCAGGACTAGTGAAGCTTTTCAATTTTTAAATGTGTTTTGTGTGGAAAATCCCTCTGTTAAATAATTAGCAACTGCTCTGAGCATTACTGCATATTTTATATTTCATCTGCCTGGAAGAAATGGACAGTTCTGTTGCTACAGATTAACCGCAATTTATTTTGTGATACTCTGACTGCTGAAAGAGCAACTTCATAGTTCACTTCTTTTACATCTGATTATCCAAGGAATGGGTCCGGACAGAAGAAGGGTTTAACCACAGCTTTCTTCTACTCCCAGTTCCAGCAGAACATTTGAATTTACAAAGAAAAAATCTGCACAAGCTGAAAATGTGAAAACCAGAGAGTGAGTGGTTCAACAGTACAAAGGATTGCAGTGCTGGATCTTATTTTCTTGGACAGCATTGGCTATGATGGTTTGTTTATTTTACCTTTGACATAGCCTTATTCCACATTTCAGTGTAAATTTTTCTCAGGAGGCAAAAAAATCATCACTGCAGCTGCTGTTGCATGAATTAGGCTTAGGTACCAATGGACACTAATTGTGTTTAAAATGAAGAATTTGGCACAAAAAAACCTGTTCAGATTTAACCTTTTCCTCACAGAAATGGAGTTACTAATGATTCTTTTTATTGAATGAAGGATTCATTTTAATTCATTTTGGTGATCAGGTCCTTGTTCCTGAGGCTCTTTGGAACAGTAGGTTGTGTCAGAAGCATGGCCCTGGCTCTGCTGTGGGCAACTCTGTACATCTCGGTGCTGTTAGCAGGCTACACCAGCAGGCCTTGGAAAGCAACACAGAATGGTAACTGTCACATCTGTTGTCCTAGAAAGCTGTTTTGTCCTGTTTTGGAGACAAGCTTTGAATCCTGAGATGGTTTTGTATTCTTAGCACTGCAGCTGACAGCACCATTCCTGAAGGAGTAAAATGCTTCAGTCTTCGTGTGTGTTGGACCTAATGGCCCTCCTGGCAGTCAGCGGGAGGCTTTAGTATGCTGGAAAATGTAGACGTGGGCTCCTCAGCCTAGAGAAATTGCCATAGATGAGAGAGTACAGGCAAATGTTGATTAACCAAACGTGCCTACAGAGCACAAGTTTTCTTAGAGCATAAGCTAACTTCCAAATTTTCTCCTGTGGTGCAGCACCAGCAGCTCAGAGCTGTAAGCAGTCCTTTGCTTAATTTCACAGCCATTGCTTAGGTAGCCAGTCCAGTTTTTTTTCCTATGCTGTGTTATACAGAA
Organism: Pluvialis apricaria; assembly: GCA_017639485.1. NCBI lineage: Eukaryota > Metazoa > Chordata > Aves > Charadriiformes > Charadriidae > Pluvialis > Pluvialis apricaria. The sequence goes on along the minus strand of CM030009.1, from coordinate 78,548,299 downwards.
GGCAATTACCTGTGCACGCTATCTCTGCGTGCACTGGGGCTCAGTTCTATCTTGTGAAACCTTTAGAAAAATCTCTTCCAACTTGCTAGAGACAAACATGTAGGATGCTGGTGACCATCTGGGATTATAAAGAGGATGGTTGCAACGGTACTCAGTGGTCTGTTAAGGGCCAGATCCCTAGTCGAACCAACTAGGGTTGCAGGGAAAAGATCAAGGACTTGAATAAAGCTACTTCTCCATTCTGGCAATCAGACTGGGGAAATGCGTATTTTCTTGCAGTCTGCTGAGGCTTGCAAAAGCTCTTCCATCTCCAAAACATTGCTGAGACTGATGCCAATGAAAATAACACGCAGAAACATTTTTAACGTTTATGCCGCTCATTTGCCATTCGAGTATGGCGAACTCTTGTGCGCTGAAGTGCAGGGAGCAGAATAGAAGAGACCAATGTGTCTACAAAGGTTGACAGAGTTATTTACCATCACTGAGATTTAGAGGCTTTTTAAATTTTATTGATCAGTATTTCTAAAACTGTTGAATTGTAGCTTTCCTGTTGCAATAAAGCTGTATGACTAATATTTTGATATTTTGTTTGTTAGTAGCTTGGGGCTATGTATCAAAAAGCAGGGGACATGAAAGAAGACTAGAAGAATGTGCTCAAAATAGCACAAGGAGGAATTTTATGTAGTATTTGCTAGGTACAGTGTTCCTAAGGCAGTGTAAAATTTTATTCTTTCGTGAAACTTATCTATACATTTATAACAAAGTCTGTTTCTTATGTAGTGGCCTGTTGGGACTGACTACTCTTAGATTTGGGACAAAGTATAGCATGATGTGATATCATGTCAGTAGGTAATATTAATTTCTGCATAATTTTCCATAAGGGGCAGGGAGCTTAAGGGCAATGTCCTTATACAACCCCATATAATGAAGGGGGAAGCTTGTCAGCTGAGTTTCCCAGTGTCTGGATTATTTTTGTTTTTAAAAGTTAGCTCTCACATATCAGTGTTATCTTCCTTCTCCCCACAATCCTGACAAACAGCCTATTCAGTAGCTACCATAGAATTTAAGTCCAGAGATGACTGTTACAGTAAATACCAGCATGACACTTAATCTAAATTCTTCGCTAAAATATCTGCGATAAATCCTAGATCCTATAGGTATGCATATGTAAGTATTGGTCCTAGAGTATGATCTAGGTGGGCTTTAAGCACCACGTTCCAAAAAAGCAAATCCATATAAACCACTCATCACCTCTTCATTGTCTGAGCATATGCAGACACCTACCATCTTTGTGATGCTGTTTTAATCCTATGTGGAATGGCTTTATGAAGACAGCTGCATCTTTAGCATACGTGGAGTTTACTGAGTTCAGCACAGAGCTATTTCCAGTCAAGAATGCAAACCAGCAGAGATGGTTGTTGTCCACCTCTTGCCTAATGGTCAGCCATTAGAGGACTTGCTGAGGGAATCAAACTTTTAGCACCCTCAGACAAGAATTCCCAATTACTAGATGAGAGATCTCACCTTAGTGGCATGACTGGAATCATGACACAGCCTCTTCCATGGCTTTCAGAGTTGATTTGTATTCTCTGCCATGATTACATGGGTCTGTTTTCGTTTCTATAACCACTTAAAATGCTATATTCCTGTGACTTCTGTGGAATTCCTGGTTTGGAGTGAGGAAAGGGATAATTTTAACACAAGAATTGAAATTGTGTCTGACTCTTAAGTAGACAGAGGTAAATGTCTCTAGTGCTATTTCCTTAGGTTTTCTTTAATTTCTGAAATAAAAATGTACATCTTCGCTCTGGTACACATGCTCTCTACCACAACTTCTCTTGCATCCTTTGAATAATTATCCTGTTAGGTAGGAGTTGTAAGTCACACAGTGCTTTTCAATTTATATAATTCAGCATGCAGGAGAAGCGCATATCAGATTTATGGGCTGAAATGGAATCATCAACCATTCACGAAGCAACACCTGCAAGAAGGAGCACTCAGCTTCTTGTACTGAGCAATACAGAATACCGAGCAGCTACTGGGTTAACTTGTCCTAACACAGAGCAAAAGCCCCTGGAATGAATCCAGCATTACTTATCTCTTTAAAAGCTGTGTCCATGTGTTTGATTGGTGTCTTGTTTTGGTTTTGTTTCTCCAGGGGAATAATAACTCATTTGCACAAACAATCCCTAGTCCATAATGAATACACATACCAGGATTTATAACAGATAAATTAAAGGAGATGCGCTCATGAGACAGAAAAGCATGCAGTAGTAGAAAGGATAAGAAGTACCCTTTTCATGCTGTCTGATAAGAATGATCACTTAGAGCAGACTGTAATTTTAATTTCTAAGTTATCTAAATACCTGCATCAAAAAAGGAAAACAAAGAAAAGAAGTATTTATGGGCACGCTGGTGTCATGAGTGCTTTGGTATCCTGCTTTTGTGCATTGCATTCAATATCCAATAGGTAACATACAGCACTAAAGTATGCAGCTTTTATAAAGATGTCATTAAAGAATGTGACAGTCTAGGCAGCAGGAGAAAAAACATGGTCCCACTTAATCATTTGCCTGAATCTTATACGACTTTTTTTCAGGGTAAGAGAACAAGGACTGTTAAGCAGAAACTGTGTCTAGTGGCAAGTCAGCTGCTGCTCAGAAAAAGAAAAGGGGTGGAACTCTGTATGGCATCCTCAAAAAAATGAAGTTGTGATCTGCTGCAGAGAGCTGAGGGCGCATGTTACTCTTTAAATTAATTTAGGTAAATTTAATTTTCTGGAAAATCAGCTGAAAAGATGTTGGAGAGAGATAACCATGTTGTAGGTGTGGGTGGAAATAATATACACAGCAAAACAAGCTGGTTGGGTATGTGGAGAAGCATGTTGCTGGAAAATCTTGTGAGACACTTCATACTAGCTGCAGTATCATACGTAAACTTGTGTCACATGCTGTTGATCAGGCAGAATTCAAACGCTGAAGAGAACTGAGCTGTGGCAGAGTCTCTGGCTTTGTGTGATTGCCAAACAGCCCAGCATGGAACATTTAGTATCATCTTAACTTCTACTTTATGCTTGTTATGACTAAGTAGTGCTGTTTCTTGGCAATTTTGAGGTTATTTGAAGGACTCTGGGGAAGGGAGTCTGAATGGCATACAGCATTGGAATGGACCCAGCAACAACAGCCTGAAGATGCAAGAGAATTCATAGGGGAGGAAAAGAGCAGAGGGCAACAGAGAGAAGTGAACAAGCACGGAGTGCAAAGATGGGTTAAGACCCTGCCTAGGATGCTAGGACTTGTGGGAAGCTGAAGAGTGTACCAGTACTGTTTGCTTAGCATGGCAGACCTGCTTATCTAATTATTTTATCTGTAGTATTTCTAGAATACAAGTAACGTGCAAGCTGTACTGCAATGTGGAGACAAGCAATAAAGGCGGTTCAGCTGCTGGGATCTGCAGATGCTGATGTCTGTGGTCCCTCATAATCTGGTATGTGGCTGGCAGGAGTGGAGGAAGCTTAGTAAAGAAGAGGAGAGCCACAGTACACTTGGTTCTGTGGTTCAAACAGCCATACCTGTCAAACAATAGTGTTTCTTGTTTGGGAGTTAGCTTGGGTTAAAGCTGTTCAGACCTACTTGCCTGGGGCAAGCCTCCGGGCTGGAATGCTGTTAAGAATTTGCAGCTTAAAGCTCCTTGGCAGCAGTTGCCATTTTTCAGCTTTTGTGGCATCGGAGCAGGTTCCTGGGAGTGGGAAGGGAGATCTCAGAGGGTAGTTTGTGAGACACCTGGGAGATGTGTGTAGGGATGAGGAGGGAATCTGGGAGAAGGCAGCAGGATGTCTGTGGCAGACCTGGCGGAGGAGGGGGAGGCTGTACTCAGTCTCTTTCCCTTCTCTCAACCTGCCCCCATCTCATCCTCCCCGGGGGTGGCTCCTCATGTTTTTGGAGTTTTCAGCTTGTTTCCAAAGCCCACAACTGTCTCCTTCCCACCTTATAGCTGTCTTCCTCTATCAACTCAATTCTGCTTAGAAAAAAACCTCCTCATGGCTTTGCTGTAGCCTCCAATTATTCTCTGCTGAAAACAAGAGGATGACGGAGTGACTCCTGTTACAAAGCAAAGAGGGGGCAGAAGGTGGGTGGGGATTATTCAGGCTGGAACAGCAGGTTCTGTCTCCCAAGGCATAGACAAAGTCCTTTGCAGTCTTCAGCTGCCCCTACCTTGTCTTGGCTTACTGAGCTGATATCGCTCAAGTAGTCACACTGATGTCAGAGGCCCGCAATTTGACCTTCATTATGTTGCTATGTAGTTGTTAGGGATGTAGCTTTTGTTAGGTAAAGCATAATCAGACAAATGTTAGGAAGAAAACATAATTGATAGAAGTACCAGAACTAACCTAATACAAGAATATTTGCCCAGTGACTTGCATCATTAAGCAACGCTTCAGAGCGGTGCACTAACCAGTAAAGGTGCTCTCCGCCTCATAAAACTCATCTACCTCAGCCTGAAGGGCAGTAACACAGCCTTACCTTCAGGGACATCTGGGACCAAGCTTGTGTAGCTGGAACCAGCATGCTTAACACTGACCACTGACAACCACTGGTCCTGTCAGCAAGGAAAGGGAAAGTAGAGATAACCACTCTTCTGTAACTTTGTACTGTTCTTTGCATTATTAATCACTCTTTCACAGAGATAATGAATATCCATGCTCCTTCACACAGATCCAGTTATTGCATAATAATTAATGCGTGCATTTAGCCCATCCTGACCTAAACCACAAAATGCCAAAGTCTCTTGAGTCCGTTCAAGCCTGCCTTGTACGTATCTAAACCAGGATCAATTAATGGTAGGTATTTCCTGCATGCTCTCTCCAAGCTCCTCTCCCAGTTTCTGCCCTTTCCCTTCAAATCCTGGCTCCCAGTGCAGTGCTAGTCAGGAAGGGGTGACTGTCGGATACACCAGGATCATAGCTCAGTGGGAATAGACCTGATGGGCACAGTAGCCTCTTTTGTCTCTACACCTTTGAGCGTATGTAGAGGTTACATGTATGCAGCTTTGTGTCTAGCTTAAATGAACAACTGAGTTAATGCTAACTGAATGTGCGTGAATGGAGGAAAACATTTTCCTCTTCATTCCAGATCTGTTTGCTATCCAAACTAAAATCTTGGTTACTTGACCTATCTACTTCATTTATAATGTCCTCTGTCTCCTAATGTAAATAAGACACAGCTCTATGCATTTCTTGCAAGCTATCCTGACTTAGGTGACTAATCACCTCTTCATTCAGATGTTGCCTTTGGTGTCCTTAGGGTCCTTATATCCATGCAGTGTGTAAAACTGGCCAATCATTCCCCTAGTTATCCCTAAAATAGTCCCATGTTCTGGAACAATTGAAATTTATCTGGACTTTCTTCATCTCATAGCTTTATTAATGAAAGATCAGTTTCAGTGGTCTCAGAAGCCCTTTGTTCTCTCTCCTGGTTTTCAAGGAAGCTGGTTCCTACCTTTGCTCAGCCAGTGCTTCCATACTGCTTTGCCTACCTGAGTTTCAACTCATGCTTCAAAATGCTTTCTTCCTCACTAGTCTTGAAGTCTGAGTAGTACTTTACAAACATGTATGATAGACCATTTTAAATGCTATTCTTCTTCCAGTCACTCTCCAAAACTGTCATGATAGGCACCAAAACATGGCCAGAATCTAGTTACAGACATGCTGGGATTTACACTCACCATTGTACCCACTCCTTCATAAATAGTGTATGTGTCTCTCTGCATCCACCTCCTTTTTCCTAATAATTAGATTGCAAAATCTTTGTAACCAAGAATGTCATCGTTTTGCTCTGTATTTAGAGGGACATATAATAAAATTGGCTTATCATTCATGACTGGACTTCCTAGGTATTACATAAATACAGATATTTTTTATTTTATTAATGTATTCGTTTAAAAAATAGCATGTGATTTTAGGCAGCATTTTAGGAGATTTTTGTGGAATAATCTTGAGAGAAAATACAAACTGTCAGTGATTCAGGATTTTATCCACAAAACATTTTGCCATTGCTCAAATTGCCATGGAGTCCTTCTTCTTACCTCATTTGTAAAACTAATATTCAGCACCTTCATTGTCTATCTGGACCCTCACAAGACCATAAACTGGATCAGCCTTCACTGCGGCAATGCTGTGATACTAGGACAGAGCAGTTTCAAAACCAACTGTGTATTCTTTTAGATACTTAAAGTAATAGATTTTCTAAGCTGTATAATCTCACCAGATTCTTACAGGACACCATCTGGCTGTACCATCACAAAAGTTCAAGTATACCCTCCCCCTCCCCAAAAGTACAAGATTTTTTTGACGTATAAGTGTTGAATGTATTTTTACAATTAAAGAAATTTAACAATGTATTTAAGATTAAAGAGCATCCACAAAACAAAGCAAATAGATTGTGGGACTTTCCTTCCTAGAAATACTTGAAAATCGCAGACCTGATGGGAATGTGGAATTTGAGCAATGTTTGTCCTTTGTTCCTCCTGTTCAGGAGCACCGTTCTTCCTGCACTAGTGATGAAAATCATAATACAGATCTCTGGATGTACCATGGGAATAACCGGGCAGGATACAGAAATGAAATATTTCCTTGTGATGAAGTCCCATGCTGTTTGATGCTTTCCCGAATTAGGACCATTACTTGCAGCAGATCTGATTATAAAGATGAACTTTCTCATCAACCTCCTTTCTACCGAACTATGGCTTTCCAGTATCCTTCAAGCCCACAAATCCAGCCCAAGTTCTAGCCATGCTGCATCAGGGGTCTGACTTAAATATTAATATCCCTAAAAGATGAGGAAAGAGCTCAGTCTTCAGGGGAACCTGAGGCTCCATTAAAGCCTTATTGCCTTTTACTGCACATTTAAGATCATTTGCAACACTCATCATCTGGATGAGGTATGCTACGTCCCACCTGTGTATGCATTTGTTTTGAAAACACCGTTTATTCTTGTGTACTCCCATTATTGTCTACCAATGAAGTTTCGTTAGTATACTCAAAAGTGTTCCCTCATGAAGTTCAACAAGGCCAAGTGCAAGGTCCTACATCTGGGTTGGGGCAATCCCAAGCACAACTACAAGCTCGGCGGAGAATGGATCGAGAGCAGCCCTGAGGAGAAGGACCTGGGGGTGTTGATTGATGAGAAGCTGAACATGAGCCAGCAATGCACAATCACAGCCCAGAAAGCCAACCGTATCCTGGGCTATATCAGAAGAAGTGTGGCCAGCAGGTCAAGGGAGCTGATTCTGCTCCTCTACTCTGCTCTTGTGAGACCCCACCTGAAATACAGTATCTAGCTCTGGAGCCCCCAACATAGGAAAGACGTGGACCTGTTGGAGCAGGTCCAGAGGAGGGCCATGAAGATCATCAGAGGGCTGTAGCCCCTCTCCTGTGAGGACAGGCTGAGAGAGTTGGGGTTGTTCAGCCTGGAGAAGAGAAGGCTCCAGGGAGACCTTATAGCAGCCTTCCAGTACCTAAAGGGGGGCTGCAGGACAGATGGAGAGGGACTTTTTACAAGGGCATGTAGTGATAGGACGAGGGGGAATGGCTTTAAACTGGAAGAGGGTAGATTTAGATTAGGTATTAGGAAGAAATTTTTCACTCTGAGGGTGGTAAGGCACTGGAACAGGTTGCCCAGAGAAGTTGTGGAAGTTCCATCCCTGGAGGTGTTTAAGGCCAGGCTGAGTGGGGCTTTGAGCACCCTGGTCTAGTGGAAGGTGTCCCTGGCCATGGCAGGGGCGTTGGAACTAGATTATTTTCAAGGTCCCTTCCAACCCAAACCATTCTATGATTCTATGATTCTGAAAGAATCACTCATACTTTTATGTACCTAATTTAAAAGTATACATATTTGCATACATGTATTAAAAAAGACAGCTTTATATGTGCACACCTGTAAGAAGAGCAAATGAGAGATGAACTGATATTTACAGATAGTCCTGGGCCAATGATCAAAATGCAGAGCCCCTATGTAGGCAGGTGGAAGAGTAGTGTATCTATTCATAACTGAAATCACAGGAACATTAGCAAAGTAGAATGAGACTTCTGCTTGAATGTCTATTCTCTGTATCCATGCAGCCCGTAAAAGCTCTGCTAAGGTGAATTTCAGTTCCCATTACGGATTTTGGGAACACGCAAAGAAAAAAATTCCCATTCAAAATATGTCGACTGATCCTGCTTGACTGGTAGTTGAATGGACAGAGTTCCTGCTTTTCTCAGCTGTTGGCTAAGTGTATTTCTTTTGTACCTGTGATAGCCAAGGGAGACATTCTTTAGATGTGGTGTTGCTGGTAAAAGACGCACCCACGCTCTTGGAGACCATCACTCCATCTCCTTTCTCGACAGTATCATTAAATCTTATGCTGACATGTGTTTCTGTGGAAATCCCTCATGCACATAAATGAGTAAAACTATAATGACAACAAACTGCCTCAAGCTGGAGTATCAGGATGCGTTTTCACCATTAGCCTCTCCTGCTCTCAGTCCATTTTGCTGCATCCTTCCCCTGTGCCCCACACCTGCCAGCAGTGCAAGTGATCCTACTGTTACATACTCATGGATCAGCTGCCTGATTTGGCAAAACCAGCTGCTTTTGGAGAGGCACTAGGGTTTGTTTTCAGCTTAGGCGGGTCCCTTCCCTGACTGCACAACGTCATGGGAGCCAGTCCCAAGACACAGCAAGGGGACAGGAGTGGGACATAAGGACATGTGTCATGTGGGGCGGGACATAAGGTTGTCCACATCTTTAGCAGCAATGCAGATGACCTATGCTGGTAAAATCTCCCACTAAAAAAGGTATTAGAACAGACTGATAAAAATTAATTGTGCAAATTTCCAAGACTTGACAGTATCTATTCTTGAATTCCAGTGTAGCTAAAATATAAAATTGCTGTATTGCTTTTTGTGGTGTGCCACTTGAGTTGGCCTGAGTAACAGAAGAATCGAAGATGGAGGGTTTGGGATTTTTTTAAGGCTCTGCCATGTGTTTGGTAAGCATAAGCTGGTATGTCTGATTTCTGTACCAAGAAAATAAAGTAAAACTGTAACCAAAACTAGAACTAGTGTATACAGTAAGTGGACAGAATAAGAAGAGTCAATATGGCTTTGTCAGACAGAAGCTGTACTTCAAAAATCTATTAGAGATCTTTATGGTGTGTGTATGAAAGCAAACAAGGAGCTGAGAGGGATCCAGTTAGATTTCCAGAATACTTTTGACCAAGTCCCTCAGTAGAGGCTCATAAAAAAAATGAGTTTCTGATAAGGTAAGAGACAAAATGTTCTGTGGGTCAGTAACTGTTTAAAAGCTACGCAGCAATGGATAAAAAGACAAGTTTTTTCACAACAGAGTTCTGTTACAGTTTCACTGGGGCTCTGTGCTGGTCTTTTATTAGTAAGCAATGTCGAAAAGGTGAAGAATGCAGTGATGAGGTTTACTGATGATACCAAGTTCTTTAGGATATGAAAATCAAAAGCCAGCTGTAGAATGTTGCAGAAGGACCCCATGAATAGCTGAATGAGAAAAGAGCTGACAAAATTAGGTTAATTTTAGAAAATCCTAAGGTTTCAATACAGACTAATGGTTTCTCAACTATCATTGCTACCGTTCAAGAAAGAGGCTGTGGAATCATTTTGACCAGTTTGGTGAAAATACTCAATCACAGTTGAAAGGCAAACCCCAAGGAGAGAAACTGAGAACAAATGGAAAACATTGGTATAGCACTCTACTTTTCTCTATCTCATTATTTCTCTAGGTATATACGTGAAAGAGCAAGAAGAATGATCAAAGATGTAGAACATTTTCCATATGAGGAGATAGTAAATGAAAAGCAAACAGACCAAGACATTTCTGTTTGGAGCAAGGATAACTGAGGGGATACAATGAAAGAAATCTTTGAAAATGGTGACTGGTATGGAGAAAGGGAGATAGGGAGCAATCATGTACGGCTTCTCACAATAAGAGAACTGAATGAGAATCTATAAAATTCTCATTTGGCAGGTTCAAGACACAAGGAAGTTATTTTTCCCATAATGTAGAACTCAATGTAGAATACGCATACTGTTATGGTAACAAAAACGGGAATGGGTTAAAAAGGGAGTCAGAGTGATCTGAGAGACAGGCCCACTGAAGACTATTACACAGTGGTCTAGAAAGGAATCTCCAGCTTGGAACTACTGGGAACTACAGGGTATGCTCTGGAAAGAATCAATTTACATGTCTAATGAGCTTTTCGTAAGCACCACAATTGGCCACTGTGGGGAAGAAGGAACCAAGCTATGATGACCTTTGGTCTGCCCAAGTTCAGACATTTTAACTCCTACTTTCCAAACAGAATTAATGACCTTAACGAGCCTTCTAATATCAACCACATAATGTGAGGTTAGCACAGGTAAAGGATATTTCAAATATTACATTTAGTTCGGTATTGCCTTGATAACAGCAATGAAATATCCAAAGGGCATCATTCAAGTGACACTGGTTATAGGCCATGAATGCAACAAGCCTATATATGAGACCAGAGCTCTTTCTCCTGGTAAACACTGTGCCATATGTTTTTATCAGATGCTAATTTTGGGGAGAATTAATCTTTATAAAGTTATTACGTTAGAATGTCCTAGTTATGTCAAAGTATAGAGCTGGGGGCTTCTTCATTTATACAAATATTGCTGAACATTTAATTTCAGATTCTCAGCCTGGTGGATAATAAAAAATGACTACCCACCAAACTTGTATCATTAAATGGAGACTATATTTTTGGCAGCTCATCGGAGAGGGATTAATATTACTGGAATTGCTTTGTTTCTCAGCAATACCTCCTTAAAAACAGCTTCCTCTGAACACATATTTCTATTTTATTGAGAAAAGGAAATACGGTATTAGAAATCAATGTTTTTAAAGGGTAATTTAAAGAAATCTAATCTTGGCAGATGCTGAAATATTTTCAATTTAAAACAAATAGTATTTCTGTCATCCAGTCGGCTTTTTAAAATTAGACCATTACTCCTTGATAAGTTAATTACAAAACAGAAAGAGACTCAACCAATCTAAAAAAGCGTATTAATGAAAGTATAGAGCACATGTCTAAAAACTGCTTTTACTGATTTATTGGTGAAGTTTTACTTTTTATATGAAAAACCTTGTCTCTGACGTCTTAAATCATAGGAAAAAATACTCAATTTTTCACCCAATCACAACTAATTTTTTTACATTGGTACACTGATGGACTATTGTTTTTCTGTGCTACCATCCATTATAAAAAGTGACAGCATCATAATTGAAATTATTTAAAATATGGTGCATTTAGATAATTCTTTACTCCAGTATAAATATGACTACATAAGAAATGCCGCTACTGGAAATTGCTAGGATGAGCTACCGCAATAGAATTGTTGCTCAGCAGGCCATATTCCTCTGGGGGTAGGAAATGAAAAATATGAGAAATCCTTCTGAAATGCAAAAAGATAAGAGGAATAGAAGGAACATTTTTTGTTGTGTCTGAGGCCTGGTCATCTTCAGTCAAATCTTTATGCCACAGGGCAGATACCCAGTATCAAATGCTGCAGATACCCAGTATCAAACACTGCAGAAGTTTCACACTGTACAGGCACTTAGGCTCCATACAGACATGGGGAACATGGAATATGTTGCAACCATGGGCTGAAATGCCTCCAGATCCATCAGCTGAATCCTGGTCTCACTGAAATCCTGGGCAAGTCTTTCAGCCTAGTGAAGTCACAATTTCACCCCAAGTATTGTGGGTAAATGCAAGCAAAACTCACCAAAACATTGCATTGGCTGATTAGCTTTGTCATATCTGCCCATGGATGTCTCTGTAACTGTGCTGCATGGCTGCATTTTGTGCTTCTTACAGTAAGAACCAGCAAAACAGCCCAGTGGGAATCCTTCCCGGTGAGTTCTGGGGTCTCAGCTGTGCCTGAGACAAAATCATGGCAGGTATCAATCTAATAATTTAACAGTATGAATAGTGGCAAGCCAGAATCCAGACTAAATGCCCTGTCCCTGATTAGTTTACCTGTGTAGAAATTGTCCCACAGAGCCAACTGGTTTGGCAATCTCTTTGGGAGCCTGTCACTTAGTGGTGTGTGCTGACTGGTAAACCCACTTCACCTAAAATACTACTTAACCTCAAACAACTGGAATAAAAATATAATGGAAGAGGAAGAGGTTTTAAATCTTAACAAAAATATCAATATGTATCTTCCTTAGCCCAAAATGTTGCTATCCTAAAGTGGAGAGGTACATTTATCCTTTTCAGATACTGTACAGTTTCATAGAAACAACACCCCCCCATAACCAAGATTTGTTATTTCTGCCATTTTTTCTGCAGTCCCACATCAGCTGGCACACACAACAGAAGTTGATCATATCTCCTTATGCCTACTTAATTGCATACTCAGTCCCATAACAACCCTCTGACAATTCATGGACAATGATCTTAGCTCAAGTCAGTGTTTCTTTTCCTGCCCTTATTTCAGCAAAGGGTATTTGAGCCCAATATTTTAATCTCTGAGTGCTGCCATACTGCACATCTCTCCCCTTTGACCGTAACCAGAACTAGAACATCACCTACATCAGGCTGCTGATTTTTTATTCAGCACCTGCCATGGCCCAGTTCGCCAAGAGGTGGCCAGAGATTCATGTAGACAAGGTTGTGTGACCCCCAACAAGGGTGAGCCAAGATCATAGCAGCTGCTGGATTGGCTGTACCTGGTGACATCCAGAACGAGTTAAAATCATAAGAAATTTTATGGAAAAAATGTTTGTAATTTTTATACTTCAAATGCAGGAAAAAAAAAAGCGCAGGATACAGTCAAAAACCCCAACCTTCAATATATACTGTCCGTGGTAATTTTAAGAATCCAGAACTTTTTTAAAAAAAGGTAATCTTTTAATTACATGTGAAGTCTCCTTTACACAAGTTTTTCCGTATCACTACTCACATCAGTACTATCTCAGAAATAACAACGACCTAGAAATTGCAATATTGCTCACCTTCCTAAATGTGGAGCAAAATTTAAGCAGACACTATGCATTTGGCTGTATCCCCTGCCTTCCTTTCCATGAACAGCAGTACAGGTACCACTGCAAAGTTTGTAATTTTATACTGTTAAATGAGAATAAGCAAGGGTAGCAATTGTGTCCATTATCAGGAACTACACAAGCGCAGTGTCCAGCATCATCTCCAGATGTTTAGCCACATCTCAGTAGACACTGTAATGGGAGATTTAAGATTGACCAGTCTGACCATTTGCTCAAAAGTTATGTAGCAGGTGAACATCTTTTACCATATACTCCTGCAATCATGCAGGTAATTAAGTAGCACATCCCAGGTGATCCCAAGGAGCCCCTAAAATTAAATCCCTGAGCCTCACAATGTTATTGTAATTAGCTGTGTTTCTTATTAGTTTTGTTTGTTTGTTTGTTTTATTGCATCTGTCCTGTGCCTAGGGATGACAAACCGTAATTTCACACAAAATATTTGGAATGGTTTATTGCTAATATGAGGGCTTATTTTCATTTTCCCAGACTACATGCTTTTTCTTTCCTTTGCTTTTAATCACAATTTTTTATGGCAGTGAGAGACACGGTAATGATGTTCACCCTTTCTATTTAGAGGGAAAACCTGTCTGGTGGTGTTGTTTTATCTTCATCTTACGAAGTGACACAGTCTAAGTACCCTGAGGGACAGGCATGTTAGCTCTGCGGTTTTGATTTGGGCTTGTTCCAGGTTAGACCATTTTTCAAACGCCACTAATTACCACTGTGGAACAGTTTGTATTTTGGTATAAATGAAATGACTTCCTTTAAGTGCAAACTTCTAATTTTCACAGAGGAAAAATGGAAGTCAGAAGTTCTGTACAAAAAAGAAATATAAGCTGCAGTGAAAATTGGACTTTGGATCATTATTCATGAGTTCACATTAACATGCATTAGGGAACTTACTGTTAGCGTGGCAGCAAAGGTCTGAGCTCAGGTTCCAGTTCTGTCATTTGCTTGTGGCTTTTCAGCAGGAGTTTCTTGAGTTGCTCCGTGGTGGAGCAATGTACAAGGTCAAGGAGGAAGTGTCACCGAAGACCTGTGTTAGGGACTGTGTCTGGCCTGGGAGAATGTAGTCTCCCAAGGTAAGTCCATTATCAGGGACTGTACTCGACTATTGTGATATTTATCACAGTTATTAAATGCACCGCTCAAAAGGTCAAGTGACTTGCATGAGATTCTCAGTTTTCATTTGAGCAAAAGTGTGTCTCTAGCCTTGTACTTCTGTAGAAAAGATGAAAATATAAATGTACAAAGGCTTAAGAAGTAGAAGAATACTTAAAAGTAATTAAAAGACACAATAAATGTGAAGAATTTTAGATCTGATGCTATGACCTCGGGAACAAATTTATGGTTTTTGAATGTCAGGGATAGGAAAGATTAGGACGGACAATAGAAATAAGGGTGGAGGAATCTTCTACAATATTGATTATTTAAAGAGCTGTTGCCATGTGTTTAAAACATGAGATGATATCTTATTTTCTGTTGTTTAAAAATATATATGTATATCTATATATCTCTCTCTCTCCAGTCAAGGCAAGATGGAGAATCCATGCAGTCTTGTAGGCTATGATCTTTCTGGTTGGTACTTCAGTCAGCCAGAGTTTTACTAAACAAAAACCTGACCTCTGTTGTTGCAAAGTTGTGCTGGTTTTGCCTGGGAGGGAGTTAATTTTCTCCATAGTAGCTACTATGGGGCTATGTTTTGGATTTGAGCTGAAAACAGTGTTGATAAGACAGGGATGTTTTCGTTATTGCTGAGTGGTGCTTACACAGAGTCAAGGCCTTTTCTGCTTCTTGCACCACCCCACCAGGGAGTAGGCTGTGGGTGCACAAAAAGTTGGGAGGAGACACAGCCGGGACAGCTGACCCCAACTGACCAAAGGGATATTCCATACCGTGTGACAACACGCTCAGCTTATAAAGCTGGGGGAAGAAGAAGGAAAAGGGGGGACATTTGGAGTTATGTCGATTGTCTTCCCCAGTAACCGTTACGCGTGATGGAGCCCTTCTTTCCTGGAGATGGCTGAACACCTGCCTGCCGATGGGAAGTAGTGAATGAATCCCTTGTTTTGCTTTGCTTCTGTGTGTGGCTTTTGCTTTACTTATTAAACTGCCTTTATCTCAACCCACAAGTTTTCTCACTTTTACTCTTGATTCTCTCCCCTATCCCACCTGGGGGGAGTGAGCGAGCGGCTGCGTGGTGCTTAGTTGCTGGCTGGGGTTAAACCACAACAACAGTAGATCCACAAAAGCCACACCTGCTCATCCAGCACAGAATTTCTGTTCCACAAGGGCCTCAAGACCTGCTTCAGGGCTGGCACCTCCCATCAATCAGTTGAATATTTTTAATTTTATTTAAAAAATGAAACCACATTTTACATGAAATATGGTAGGGTCCTGCTAAGTACAGTTTGTTGTGGGATGATTAACAATAGCCAGGCCTGAAATATTGTTTTGATTAGTGTTTGTTCAGAATAGTGAAATGCTGGCACAAAAAGTAAGGTAGTTTGGCAAGCTGCCAACTGCTATGAAAGTATACATGTAATAGCAGTAAGATCTAATAGTAAGAAAGGAAAGAGTTTTGGTTGAGGCGTTAGACTGAGTGTGAGAACTCTTGGGGGAAGTTTTTCACGCTTGCCATGGCTCCAGCTTTGTGCAAGCGCTGCATCCCTTTGTAGCTGGGCTGAAGTCTTTTATTGCAAGCATCGCCTGTTCCATCTCCGAGTATCTTGTAAAGGGCGTCACACAGGCTTGGTGTTGGAAGCATGGGGTACAAATCATGGCATCTTGCACAATGAAGTGGGGGAGAAATGGCTCTGCTGCCTGCGTGGTCTGCTGTAACCCAGAGGATCTCCATCTGCCCGCCTTTGCTGGAGCAAGGTTTCAGTCCTCACATTTGACTGGAATGAAGGTGACACCATGGGGAATCAAAACTGCAGTTGTGCACCCCATTTTTGTCTTTGAATTATTGTAGTTGCCTTCAGGAGATGGCACACAGTCTCTGTCTTCTACTATGAGTTCTAGCAAATACTTACTGCGTGATGATGGCCTATAACTGGTTAATTTATTTTCTCAAGTTTCACCATTGGACTGATTTATAAAGCTAATTTAAAATATGTAAAGCAGCTTTCATTCTTTTAATAGTGCTCTGAAAGAATAAGATGGGTGGGGTGGGTGTTGTTGGGGTTTTTTTTTAATTCCTGTGCATTTTTTTTTAGTTCAATTCCACATTTAATTTGCAGCTCAAATTTGCAGCGTGTCCTTTTCTTGGAAACACATGCTCCTAACAAAGTGAATTTGTGTATCATTCAGGGATCAGGGTCCCCACAGAACTTCCTGGGACTAGAATGAGTATTTTCTTACTAGCATTTGACATTGCTGCCAGAGTATGAAGAGAGAACTTCTCTACTGAACTTGATGGCTCCAAAATTCCCTTTTGATTAACTAGTCAGTAGTCAAATTTTCAAGGGAAGGGCACAGCTCTTTCAGAAGGGAAGTCTAGCAGTTCTTAAAAAATGTCTTTCCTTTCATATTCTCTGACATAAAGCAAAACCTCACTACTTGAGAAGTTTCCAACAATTGTTTTCTAAAAATCATAACATTAGAAAATTTGCTTTAAGCGGCCAATACATTCTTATTTTTCACTTTGAACCCATTCTGTGTGGTTCAACTTCATTTGTTTGGTTCATCTGTCACTTGCAGACTGCTAACAGCCCGGAGTCCAGTCGTGGCCAGGTCTTCATAATGTGAGATGTTGTATAAACACACTAACAAAATGATAGCCCATCCCAGAGACAACCTAGAATTGTTGTTGAGCACAATCCTAAGGATGACTAGACACCCAAGGAAGTAGGAAGATTATTGGTCAATACACTACATTACCATAAATCATGACAGGCTGGCTTTAGCTTGGCAGTGACATGTTCTGTCACATGTTTGTAGTCTTAAGGTCACAGCTATATGATAAAGAGATCCTTATTTGCTGCTCACATTTATTAACATTATGTTTTTTCTGCTTGTATCACAGCTGGAGACTGTTAGAAAGTATCTGGGAGCCTACTGAACAAAACTTCTTGTGTTTTTCCCTTGTGCAGGCTCGCTCCAGGAGCAGTGAGTGGATAGCTGAAGGATAGGAAAGAACTATCTAAAAAAGTGGTGGGCTAAAGGAAGACAGCTAAAAGAAATACTGTTTTTTTTTTTAAACCTTCCCACCTAGCAGTGCTGTTTCTTGTCCTTTCAGTTTCATCTGCTTCTCACAGTCTATTCTACCAAACATGCCTACCTTTCAAAATTACCCCGGCTTTGGAATGAAGGTGTCAGCAGCTGCAAGACCCCATAGGGTGTGATTGTTTTATTTCCTGTCTGTCGACTATGTTTAAACATATGCCAAACTGGAAAGGTCATTATTCTGGTGTGGCTCTGGAGTATGCTTAATGATAGTCTTGTTACTGACTGACCTCCTGTACCTACAGAGATTAAACATCTTGGACAAATTTTCATTGCTTGATCCTGTGCCAAATCCTTTTAATGCATGAAGGACTTGATCACTTTTAAACCAGTGGTGTGGAGCAATCAAGGCTCAGTCATTTGATGCCAAGGGGCCTGCTTGATTTTTGCAGTAAAGAAAATGTATTTGCACAGATCTTTGTCAATAGTCTAATCTGATTGCTTGGTACGTCCTGCCTGGACCAGGGCAAGTGACACTGCAGCAGCCAGCAGTACTACAGCCACGCTGCCCTCCATGATGAAAACACGTTATCTGTGTCCAGGGCTTACCATCAGAAGCATAACCTTAGCTTTCAAAAGAAGGGATTTACTTTTAAAGTATTTATATTGTGGAAATTAAAGTAAATTCGATCATGTTGCAGCGTTGGTTTTAGCAACTTGCACTTAGTCTACTTTCATCATATTTACACTTAAATGTAGCTGAAAAATCTTATTTAATCTAGAATGGGGCTATTTTTAGGGGTCTTTTTATGCAACATTGACTATTAACATTTCACAGCATCTGGCAACACTGGCTTTTCTGATTATATTGAACCTCGCTGAACAGGAACTTTTGTATCATTTAAGAGCAGTTCTTTGCACTGCCTGTATTCTCTGTCTTCTCCTCAGAAGTAGCGATGATGACAGGTGATGTCTCAAAAGATAAGTAATCTTCCACTACTTACCCTCTGTCTACAGTAAGTTCTCTAGATGTTGTACATGAGGTTCACCAGGAAAATTCATCATGGCATGTTATGTACTTTATTTATCCATTCCACTTGATACAGCTACTAAAATTAGCTGGTTTTAGATGAGTGAGTCTTTTCCTCTTGCATGTGTCAGTCTGCAGGATCTAATTCTGTAACTAATTTCACAAAACTGAAGACTCAGAATGAACAGGCTGCATTCACCTACTAACAAAATGTGAAATTGTATCCTCTAAGAATATCTGATGATTTAAAAATCCTTAGGACAGGTGTCAACTAAAAGCAAAAAGAAAGGGGAGGGATTCCATCCACCCTTTTATACTTATTTCCTCTTCTTCTTCACCACGTTTCCATTTTATTGTTTCTATCCTGAGATTAACTTTCTGTCACAAAGTTAATTTTGCCGTTTTGTATGTCTTTTTTTCCTCTTCTTTACTTTGCATATTCTAGGTTACACTACCACTATGTGAGAGAATATTTCTACTTTTTTAATGCATTTTCTATATTTTTATTAATGAGCATATACATATTACACACACATTGATGTTTAAATGAATATTTAAACCTGTTCATCATTAATATGATTGAAACCAAGTTCAGCACCAACCAATGGCTCATTATTGGTCTTAGTAGATATGGTAAGAATGGGCAGGTAACAGTCCAGTTTTGAAGGAGAGGGTAACTATTACAAAATTTTTTGCACACCCTGGGCTTTTGTTCATACTTTCTGTAGAAAAAGTAGATGACTGAATGTAACCTAGCTTCTCACCACTAGAAATGGGTTTGCTTACATCATGACGGAAGACTGCACTGACAGCAGACCGCAGAAAAGCTTGCAAAACCTGAGCTTGTGGTTTAACATTGACAATAAATCTCCTGTGCACTAAGACAGACAGGTTGAGCCAGATTGTAGTTTGCTGGGCAAATATGCACAGGGACAAGGGCAGAAGGAAGAATAATTCTTTCACCCAATCCTTCCTTTCTGTGCTCAGGGGCAGGTTGTGGAATACAAGAAGTGATGAAAAATAGCAGCTGCAAAAATACAGAGCAGTGAGGCCTTTCTTTAGAGGTGGTGCTGAGCAGGCCAGCAGGGTTGCAAAAGTAGGTGGGCTTGGCACAAGCACGAAGAGAGCACATCTACAACAGTTGCAAGGTCATGCAGGTAGCACTCAAATATCCGTGAATATTTGAGCTGCAGCTGCGGCAAGAAAGTGATTTTTTTGCCAATGTAATTCTACAGGTAGAAGTATATTTTTGTAGGTAGGATCTGCTTGTATGACAGGTGCCGCTTGGTAGACGAGGGAAAGGCCACGAGTGGTGTTCCACAGGTCTCAGTGTTGGGGCCACTTCTGTTTAATGTCTTCATTAATGATCTTGATGAGGGGATTGAGAGCACCGTCAGTAAGTTTGCAGATGACACCAAGTTAGGTGGGAGTGTTGATCTGCTTGAGGACAGGAGGACTCTTCAGAGGGACCCGGACAGGCTGGATCGATGGGCTGAGGTCAACAGTATGAGCGTCAACAAGGCCAAGTGCCGGGTCCTGCACTTGGGCCACAACAACCCCATGCAGTGCTACAGGCTTGGGGAGGAGTGGCTGGAAAGCTGCCCAGCAGAAAAGGACCTGGGAGTGTTGATTGACAGCCAGCTGAACACAAGCCAGCAGTGTGCCCAGATGGCCAAGAAGGCCAACAGCATCCTGGCCTGCATCAGGAACAGTGTAGCCAGCAGGGCTACAGAAGTGATTGTAGCTCTGTACTTGGCACTGGTGAGGCCCCACCTTGAGTACTGTGTTCAGTTTTGGACACTGCAGTATAAGAACATTGAGGTGCTGGAGAGGGTCCAGAGAAGGGCAACGAAGCTGGTGAAGGGTCTTGAGAATAAGCCTTATGAGGAGCAGCTGAGGGACTTGGGATTGTTTAGTCTGAAGAAAAGGTGGCTGAGGGGAGACCTTATTGCTCTCTACAACTACCTGAAAGGAGGTTGCAGAGAGGTGGATGTTGGTCTCTTCTCACAAGTTACAACCAATAGGACAAGAGGAAATGGCGTCAAGTTACGCCACGGGATGTTTAGGTTAGACATTAGGAAAAACTTCTACACTGAAAGGGTTATCAAAGACTGGAACAGGCTGCCCAGGGAAGTGGTTGAATCGCCGTCCTTGGATGTATTTAAAAGCCATCTAGATATGGTGCTCAGGGACATGGTTTAGAACTGGGCCTGGTTGAGTTAGATAACGGTTGGACCTACTGATCTTAAAGGTCTTTTCCAGCCATATCGATTCTATGATTGTATAGTATCACTCCCCACATGGAGGTCCTTGTTCCAAAATAACAAAGAATGCCTTTTTCCTGACATTATTTATCATGGAATAAAAGTGTCCACACAGGGAGCCTTACATTCATAAATATATTGTTAGATATTTACTGGCTCATTTTTCAGTGTAACCAAGTCCGAAAACTATTATTGATTAAAAAAAAACCTGAGCAAGAACAGGAATTGTACTGATGCTGGGATGTCCTGGGGATGTTATCCTTGTACGCAAAATCCATTGCTGACTCAGGATGAATCCGGATCATTACACAGAACACTGTCGGCAATGGAGCACCGTGTTTAGCAATTTAAGGAAAAATATGCAAAGCAATAGAAAGGAATCCAAAAACGCAACAAAGATGGTTAGACACATGGTTGTGCATTTCACAAGCACTGTGCTCTCTTAAAATAACACGGAAGGAAGAAAGAAAAGCCAGAAAATTATATATCAGCAGTACTATTTCTAAAAAGAATGGTTTTCAAACTTTTCCATGAGGCATTAACAGCTCTTTAAGGGATAATCTTTATTGCTTTGTAATGTACAAAGCAATAAACAGCTGCTGAGATTGATTAATAGCCAAAGCAAAGTTGAGGCATGTAATCAATCTAAAAAGCCATTTATTGTGAGTATACTACAAAGCAATAGAGATTATTGCTGTTGCACAACAAACCAGAACAGAGAAAACACACACACTCACAAAGCGAAAACAGTTGTTTTCTTTTCAAGGCTTGCAGTGCTATGCTGCCTTTTTCCTGAGCTTTCAAATGGCAATCTCTTTGACTAAGGCAGGCGACTGGCCTTACAGCAAGCGATCTGCTGGAAAAAGTAATGCTCTGCGAACTTCAGTGTTACCTGAGGGAGAAATAATATTTGGGTTTTTAGTTCTGTAACTAGAAATACTAAATTCCACATGTATTCATCTTGTCCTTGGAACTGGTACTGCTATTCATATTACCAAGAAAAACAAAGAACGGGCTCACCAATTGAAAAATGACCTAATTCATGCCAATGCAGAGCTCATTTAGAAAAGAAGGCACTTTTGCTTTTTTTATGAATGACTACTAAATCACTTCAAAATTTTCCACAGGAATACTGAATGGGACAACTGGGTCTAGCTCCAGCTATTTTGGACAACTACCTCACTCCATTCTTTTAATACAACTTTAATACAGCTCTTACTATAGTTAGGTTTTTGCCTCCTCCAGTCTTCCTGGGAGGCTGTTTCAGAATCTTACCTCTCCAGTGGTTTTAAACCTTTTTAAAAATTTCCATTTTGAGTTTTCCAGGTCAGATAATGTCTATTTGTTCCTCAATCAACATTGTCTTTTAGCATAAATTGCTCTTTATCTTCTTTAAAGAGATGATATGGAGAGAGTCTCAGCAGAATAAACAAGCCATGCTGTTACAGTCTTATGTCATGATAGGATTGTCCCTTGATCAGTCTCGCCACCCTTCTCTGCACCCATCCCCATCTCAATCCTTCTCTCCTGAGCACGGATGCTCTGGATGGCACTGAGCTCCAGAGGGGGTCTCAGCACTGCCTCCTCCAGCCACACTCGCTCACACTGTCTCCTGGAAATATCTTGCCCGGTATAACCAAGGATCAAATTTGCCTTTTTCATCTCCCCTTAACATTCAAAGCCGGTGGTTAACTTGCACTTCCAGGCACGACTTGCATATCCTTGTCTCTGAACTGATGACCTTGCAACTTATGACAGAAATTTGTATTAGTTCACAAGGGCACAGGCTTGCAATTTGCACTATTAAGTTTCATTCCGTTTCTATTACTCTGGTTCTCAAGGTTATTCAGGTCTTCCTGTATCATATTGCCATCCCCTTCCATATTAATGATGTTTCCCACTTTTGTGTCATCAGCAAATTTCATTAACAAACTCCATCTTCCTATTTTAAGGTAATGAATAAAAATATGACTGAAAATGTACCCTTGAGGAACTCTGTTAGTAAAATACCATTCAGAGCCAGGTATCACAATAGTAGGAAGTGAATTCTTCAATTTCACATTTGCAGGAAATACAATTCAGCTCAGTGAAAATTAAACTTCAGATCGTAGTGGATATAAACTTTCCAAACCCTTGTCTTCAAAAATCTGAACTATTTCATACCTGAAATTACCTAAAATTTAGTAACACCTACTTAAAGTATTAGAATAAGGATTTTCATAATTCCATGTACATACCTCTTTACAGCTATAAAAATTTGGAGTGTAAGGATTGTACTCATGGTGTAGAGGTCCCTTTGATTATTTCTAAGCATTTCACTCTGGTAGTTAAAATATTTGTTTTAAAGTTATTTTTACCCTAGCAGTCAGTTTTACCCTTTAACCAGTTTTATATTTAATTTCTTTTCACTTTCATATTATTCCAGCAAATCACAGCTTCCCTGGAGAAGATGATCCCTATGCTTGAGATCACATTCTCTGTGAATTCCTGTTCTCAGTGGGTCTGAAAGTTCAAATTTCCTCTTATTTCCACTTTGGGCAGCCGTACTGTTCTTCCTGCAGGGTATACTGGGCCTAGATTCACACCTTCTTAGCCCTTACCTACTTTCTATCTTTCTTCCAGTTGGAGAGTTCAGTGTCAGCAAAATAAATGAAAATCTTTCCATAATTATCAGTGACATTTCTTTTTTTCCTTTTTAGTGTTTTATTTTATTGTCACTGCAGTAGATGACCTTCTGTAAAAGAGTTTAAAGAAAAGCTCCATTGTCAGCAGCCAAACCAATGCTCATACCCGTCTCAGTTGTGTCTAATGCTACATTTGTGTTGCTGATCAGTCTGAGAAGAGTGAAAGACATCTTGTTTTTTCCAGCAGAGTGTAAATGGCCTCTTGTTATGGTTTAGCAGAGAATGCCCTACTGGAAGCTCGGTTTGCTGCGTCGGCACGGTACTGCAGAGAAAGGACTGCGGGTGGTATGGAGGCAGTACAGCAAAGTAAGATGGATGGTTGCACTACAGCCTAGTAGTGAGAAGTGCTGCATAACGCCAGTGTACCTGGACCTATGAAGAAGAAGTCCTCCACAGATCAACCGTTGAAGTTCTGCTAGCAGAACTTCTGCCAGTAAAACTGCCTTGTTCAAACAAGGCCAGCAACAGGAGAGTACAGCGGAGATACAGGTTGCAACATACCTTGGCCTGGGCGTTGAGGAGGAGAAGGGCAGCTGGGCTCTCCCCTCACCTCTTGTGCTGCAGCCACCAGGATGCCCGCTCATGAAGTGTCCCGAGGCTGCGTATGCTGCAGTTCCCGCTGCTGCTGGCCTTGTATGAACTAAAGTTTTACTGGCAGAAGTTCCGCTGGCATGTGCTACTGACATAGATGTTTTGGCAGGATGTGTTCACATTTGGCTGTTTTTTAAAGATGCAGTATGTCCTCAGAGCATCAGGCTTTTATCAGCAAAAGAAGTCTGGCGTTATGGGAGGCTAACCCAGAATACCTTGTGCCGCATTTGGTAGATTGCCTTCTGGTAATTTTTTGCAGCATATTGTGGAGCTCCCATTGTATACTGTGAGGTACAATGTCACATCATAAAATCTGTGTAAATATTGGGTCAGATTTTCAAAAACTCTTCCATCTTGTGTGATAACCTATTTTTATATGTGTTGTTTCTCCATATTGCAGAATTCTCACTGCCAGAAACCCATACTGTATCAAACAGCAGAAGCTTTCTTGTTCATTTAGGGCAGATGAAAGGATTCTTTCGTATCTGAAGAGCAGCCTAAAATATTGGGTACTGTGGACAAGTGGAACACAGAGACAATGAATACTAGCTAACTATTTGCAGTAAGTATTTGCCAAACTACAAGAACAAATTGTAGTTTTGAGCAATACTGTGAACACCAGATGAGAAAAAATTTCAGGGCTGGATGTCAAGTGCGTGCCAGTCTTAGAGCACATTCATCCTGAGTTAAGAGCTGCTTAAAGAGGAGACAGTGGAGAAATAGGTGGTGCCAGCTTTCTGGAAAGCTGTGCCGATCCGGGCATTTTGGCATTATTTGGGATGCTCAGTCTCCAGTGAGCTACACAAAATAAAGTATTTCCTGCTGCATGGTCTTTTCATGCTGGGTAATGTACTGGAAATAAGAGATGAACCTGATACAATGAGCTTTGCTAACTGTGGTGGAACGGTAAATA
The DNA here is from genome assembly GCA_017639485.1 of Pluvialis apricaria. Taxonomy (NCBI): domain Eukaryota; kingdom Metazoa; phylum Chordata; class Aves; order Charadriiformes; family Charadriidae; genus Pluvialis; species Pluvialis apricaria. The sequence goes on along the minus strand of CM030009.1, from coordinate 78,523,550 downwards.
AGGTTTATGTCCAATTCGGTCCCATCTTGTTTTGAATACATAAAATGAATACAGTGCTTCTCCATGGTGATCTCGCTAGACAGTATTTTACATCGATGTGGTTTGGGAGAAAGCCCATGCTTGCCTCCCCATTTATCCTGTTTTCATTAATGGAGTTACAAAGCCAGCTCTGGCAACAGAAACAAGGCAGCTCTGGTTGGAAAGGTGTTTGTAAAAACAAAACCCCTGTAACTGGAAAAAAATAACAGAAATATCCACCAAACCACAAAACTCTAATTTATTAGTCTCCGGCAAAAAACACAAAGGGTCTCATTGGGTCGCTTCATGTGCTGAGCTGAGTTTCATCCTGTTTCCTGAATTCAGCACAAAGTGGCAGTGCTTTGTTTTTTTCCATGACGTTTCCAGATCCTGGAGACAAATGCATTCCTTAGATACCATACATGTAGAATATATAGATGGATGGAAAATACATAGAGCTTAAAGACCATATGCATGCATGGAACCTGCTGGACCTCTGCATACCCACATGTGTAACGTGAGTCCCAAACAATGAGTCTGACATCTTATGGACATGCAGCACCTGTGGTCTGCAGGCAGCCCGTATATATGCAGTAAGAGCAATGTGTTCTGAACACGTCCAGTTTATCACATATTCACAGATATTCTGCTCAGCACAGGCACAGGTATGTGCTGTGCTGTACGTGGACTGAGACTTCTGTCTTACAGTTCCCTGGACAGAAACCAGGAAGTCCAAGTTCTATAGAATGATTTATTGAAAACAGATACTCACTCATCTGGTTCCACTGTCACTAAAAATCATCTAAAGTAATTTGGGTTTGTTCCAATGATACTGCGCGTTATTGGTTTAAAGCAAGTGTGTTCTGTAAATGATGAATGTGCTCACTCACTGCTATGCAATAGCTTAGCTTCTGCTCTGTGAAAGTTTGGGGTTTCACTTTTTGGACTTTTGCTGAAAACCGACGTTTCAGTACTCTTAATATGCGCTCCTCTTTCCCTCCCACCAGCAGCTGGCAGATAGAATTTGACAGGAGAATGCGTTAGGAGGAAAGACAACAAATGCTGACGTAGAAACCTTGACAAAGTAAACAAGAACACTGTGTTAATGCACCAGCCCTATTACAGTGAATTCCCTTCCTGTATTAGCTACATGTGTTCAGAGAGCTCCCTAAGGGGTTCTGTATCTCAATAGTTTTGACTCTATCCATATCTCTGTTCCCAACAAATCTCTTCTGATTTAGCCAGTTCTTGGTATCCTTCACTGCAGGCTTATGTGAGTGGTAAGAGCAGTATCCCAGCTCAGTATGCTGTCCAAAATGAGTGCACAACCATCGTTAATAGTGCACAACAAGCCCGTCATAAAAGGAACACCTTGGACCACTAAACTTACGGCAGTGCCTTGTGAGAAAACTAACTGCTTTTTCTTCTCCTTCACCCGGCACTGGCTCTTATCTTGGCTTTTAGGCTTTACATTGGATTGTGGCTTCATGTGATATTCACATTTTCCTTCTTGAAAAAAGGCTGTTTCCCCAAGTAGCCCTTTCTGCTCTGGCAGTAGAAATTTGAGCCTTAAACTAAGTAGCAGCACTAAAGTTCTGTCTGTCTAGTCGGGTCAAAAGGCAGACTAGAAGAAAAGCAGGCATTTCACTAACACACCAGGGATTTCCAGTCACTGGCAGGGCGGCAGAATTAACAGGAAATCAATGAAAGCAGTCATTGATGTAGGGACAATTGCATAGCAGGCGTGCGGCTGGTAGATGGCTCACAATGCTTAGTTGGTACAAGAAGTCCTTGCATGCCCTGTGTCAGCAGAAACACACCAACTGAAGGGTGTTTCACCTGGGAAGCTAGCGTTAATGTCACCAGGAAAGCTCAGGGGTTTTTTGACAGGACTGAACAGTCAACATGGAGGGAATCAAGTGCTGGCCAGAGTGAGGGTAAGGTGCAGGGTTTGCAGGATGTTGGCACAGTGACCAAATCACACTGAATAATGCAAGCTAGACATTGATCATGGCAATTTCCAAACCCTTAAATTTCAGCCAAATCTGAATAAGATTTTAAGGAATTAAAAAATACATCTACCACAGAATATTTAAGGTTGGAAGGGACCTCTGGAGATCGTCTAGTCTAACCCCCCTGCTCAAAGCAGTCAACTACAGCAGGCTACTCAGGGACTTTTTCAATCAGGTTTTGAATATCTCCGAAGATGGAGACCACACAGCCTCTCTGAGAAACCTGTTCTGGTGTTTGACCACCCACACCACAGAATTTTTTTCTTATGTTTAAATGGAGTTCCCTGTATTTCAGTTTGTGCCCCCTGCCTCTTGTCTTTTCACTGGGCACCCCCAAGAAGTCTGGCTCCATCTTATTTGCAGCCTCCCTTCAGATATTTATAGACACTGGAAAGACCCCACTGGCAAGACCCACCCCCGGAGCCTTCCCTTCTCCAGGCTGAACAATCCCAGCTCTCCCAGCCTCTCCTCACATGAGTGATGCTCCAGTCCCTTAGTCATCTTAGTGGCCCTTCGCTGGGTTTACTCCAGTCTGTCCATGTCTCTGTTGTAGTGGGGAGCCCGTGACTGGATCCAGTACTCCAGTTTTGGCTTCACCAGTGCTGTGCAGAGGAAAAGGATCATATATCCCTCCTCCTGCTGGCAATGCTCTTCCTAATGCAGCCCAGGCGGCTGTTGTCTGCCTTTGCAGCAAGGGGACATTGCTGGCTCATGTTCAACTTGGCGTCAAACAAGACCCCCAGGTCTTTTACTGCCAAGCTCTTTTCCAGCCAGTTGGGCCGCAGAATGTACTGGTGCATGGGGTTAGTCCTCCCCAGGTGCAGGACTTTACATTTCCCTTTGTTGAACTTCTTGAGATCCCTCTCAGGCCTCCAGCCTGTCAAGGTCCCTCTGAATGGCAGCACAACCATCTGGTGTATCTGTTACTCCTCCCACTTTCGCATTGTCAGCAAATTTGCTGAGAGTGCACACTGCTGATGAGCAGCCTCCAGCTGCATTTTGCACTGCTGATCTCCACCCGTTGAGCTCTGCAGTTAGGCCAAATTTCAGTCCAGCTCACTATCCACTTAAATGGCCCACACTACATCAGTTTGTCTGTGAAGGCATAATGGAAGGCAGTCAAAAGCTTTACTTAAGATAAACAACATATCCTGCTCTTCCCTTATCCACCAAGCAAGTCATCTCATCGTATAATCAGTGCTCTTTTCCCGTGACAGATTTCCCCGCTGCATATAATGGAGATCTTCATAAGCCTGTTTGATTAAAACTTATCAGGCCACCTCGTATAGGGGTTGTTTCTAACTGCTGTAAAATGAACTGCTGCACCTGCATTTGTGATGAGCTACAAGTGATATGAAACACAGAGTTTATTTAACAGCACATACCAGATGGTCTATGCAAAGTTGAATATGACAGGAAGACTTTTGTCCAGATTGGAGGTGGGACTGTTGTTTTGTTTTGAAAAAACAGGAAAGCAACAGGGGGAAGTGGGGATTGCATTGCCACTTGTGTTGCTGAAATTGCACTGGAGCGACAAGAAGCAGCGAATATGATCAATGAACGCTTGGCATGCAATGTTTAACACTGTTAACTAATTCTGAATTGCATCGAAATATAGGCCTTATATGATTCGATATCCAGGTAAGTTTTATTTCTAGACAAATTTAAGTTATCCAAACTGAAAATTGAGATTGGATATCAGCACAAAATCCCTTTCATGATTTTAAAATCTAAAAAATAAAGTAATTTGAATGACTATGACATAATTGAATACTTTGTATTTTTTGGTTAGTTAGGCAGAACTGCTCAGCATACATTGCTTTTACCTCAGCAATCTTTTGAGCAAATACTGTCTTGCCTGGGCCACATCAGTTTATACATTTTCATGATACTTCCATCCTAAAGCAGTGTTATTGCAAACAAGGAGATTTAATTAAGCACCCATACTTAAAATAGGTGCTGAGAGAGTTCATTCAATAAAAAGCACATGAGAAAAGGGATTTGAGAAAGTTGTAACAGTTGAGACATAGCAGAGAGACATAACAAAAGAAATATTTGCTATAATTGCCAAAGCTCAGAAAATGAATAAAAAATTAACTCTTCAATTTGATGACCTAGAAAATAGAGAGAGGAGAAATAATGTGCATATGAAAAGGATTAAAGAAGAAGCCAAGAAGGAAGGCTTAGTGGGTTTAACTGGGTGGATTTAAAAATTGTTTCAAGAATGATGAGATGATAACAGTAAAAAGAGATTCAAACTGGCTTTACCAGGAAACAGATCTACACATTTTTTCTGTGTAACTTCACTTGTATTATCTCAATAAAAGAAAGGTTCAAAAGAAAATAACAGAGAATGAGCTAACTGTGAATGATCTGAAAATAGCATGCATGCACATGCACACACACACACACACATACACATTCTTTTGGCTTTTAAGCAAGAATATACAAAGAAAAGCAAGTACAATACTAACAAGTTTTTCATTACTTCTCAGGTATTGAACTTGGCTGCAGAAGAAAGAGGACTAGATGTCTAATAATTAGAGATGAAGTAGAAGCTAGCAGAGATAATACCATGTGTTATGTAAACCAGGTAGAGTTACACACGGAGATCTTTTTACTGCTATCATAATGCCCGTCAGAATCAAAAGAACTGGAAGAGGGCGTTTTTCTAGAAGAAAGGGGCAGAACAGGCTTGTAGCAATATTCAGAAAGACAAATTAAATTTAAAATGTCCACAGGGTTCTTGTCTAACAAACATGAGGAAGTAAAAGTTATGTTAGTAAGCAATTAGCGAAAGGCACTTTAAGTCAGTAAGATATATATCTATATTTACATATAAATATACATACAAGATTAATTTATTCAGAGAGTGCTTTCAGATATATTTGAAGTATGTTATGAAGGAACCAAGGAGGAAACTTGGTCAGATGGAGCTGTATTTGTTGCGTTTTTCCATTATTCACAAACAGCTAGTAAGCACCATCCCATACCAGTTTTTAGATAAATTTCAGAATGCATTCAGAGATAGCAAACAAAGACTGTCCTTGTCAGTCATGAACAACCCCCTTGCCGCAACAGGCCTGTCTTTGTTGTTATTACGTGTGTGGAGGTATTTCTGATAGGGGCCGCGATCACATTACCCAGCACGATAGCGGGAGACCCGGGGAGGGAGCTGGTCAGTGAGCACCTGATGCACCTGGCCAACGGGGTCCCGAAACCTGGAGGTGGATTCACCTTTGGTAGGGCCCTGCCCAGGAGGCAGCTTTTGGGGGGACACTGCGAGCAACCCCCTCACGCCACTCCAACAAAGGCCCGTGGGACCATCAGTGCGAAGCTCTGCTGTGTGAAAATGGCTCTTTCGGCCTCCCAGTGAGCAGGAGGCGAGCAGGAGATGTGATAGCACTTCCAGACCAAGAGGAAGCCGCTGAGATGGGCGATCTGACCCGCTGCGTCTGACCAGTGTGACCCAGGGAAGGGGTTTTGCGGCTGCTGCTACACCACACCAGAGTCGCCCCAGTTTTGTTTAACTGTGGAAAACTTTCAATGTCTCCGCCTCCAATCTGTAAAATTTGAGCTCAGAGAGAAGGTATCGTAACAGCTCGCATCCAGCATTCCCACAACCAGTAACTTTTGTCAACCCCCGTCTGGGCCTTTGCCACCTGCTACCCCCTGGGCCAGGGCAGGCCGAGGGAAGCGCCCGCCACCAGAAAACCACCATCCTGCAGGCCAGCGCTGTAGCAGGACCCCTCACTGCCACTGCCCCTGCCCCTGCCCCTGCCCCTGCCCCTGCCCCTGCCCCTAGGGTCCGGGGACATCGGACCGGAAAGGCAGCGGCCACGACCGCCGCGGGACGGTCACAACACGGACTCCCTCCGGCCGCCACTCCCCTCCCGCCTCCCCAGCCTGGGCCGCGCTGCGCATGCGCCTGCAGGTGTCCGCGCAGGCGCATTGGCGCCGCCGGGCTCCCCCGGACCCCCGCAGGTGCGGCTGAGGGGAGCGCGCGGGGCGTAACGGTGCGGGCGCCGCGGCGAAGCCGCGGTCTCCCTCAGCGGAGGTGAGTGAGGGGCCCGCCCGGTCCCGCCGCGTTGCCGGGTCGGCCGCACCTCGCCCGCGGCCTCGGTGTGTACGGTTGCTATGGGAACAGCGGGCGCCGGTGCAGCTGCCGGGCGCGGGGTGCCGCCCGCGGGGTGCCGCCCGCAGCGGTGAGGGGGACCGGGGCCCGGCGGTGGCGGTGGCGGGTCCCGACCCTCCGCCGCCGGGGGCAGGGGGGTGTGGGGAAGTCGGCGGGCAGAGAAGCTTTGCCAGCGTGCGGTGGCGGCGGCGGCAGCCGTAAACGCTGGTCCTCGGGGGCTGCCGCCTCGCTGCGGGGGCGCAGAGGCCCGGGCTGGGGCGAAGGGCTGGGGCGTGCGGTACGTCGGGCGGGAGGCTTTGCGGCTGTCGAGGGAGAAGCTCCCGTCCGTTTCCCGGCACCTTGCTGTCCACCGTGTCCGGGAGAGAGTCTTGTTTGCCGGGTTTGGGTTGGTTACTCTGCAAAGCCCGGGGATGGCTTTTACTCCACAGGTGCTGCTTATGTGGGGAGTTCCTCTTGGACGTGTTGTCTGTTGGCCGCACTGGAAATCTTGCTCTGTTGAGGGTTGCAAGCGCCATTTCTCGTAACTTTGTTGTCATTTCTTTTTGATAGTGATTTCTCTGCTTCAAAATTTCACCAAGCTGAAAGCCTATCAGTTGTGATTGTTGAGCTACTGATGTTTATTATATCTAATAATACCCATTATCCATTTACTCTTACTAAACCTGTATTTACAGGATGCTAACTATTCTAGACGTTTGCTTGGGCAGACAGAACTCGAATTCAGATGTTGTTGAGCAGAGTGTTCGTAGCTTGAGTACAGGGTTTCTCCTCGCTGTACTTTGTGATTGCAAGTATACTTGCTCAGTATGCTAGCAATTAAGTGATGCTGGTTTTCAGATGGGAGATAGGATGGCAGAGTCAGTGTGGTGCCACATCTGATGTAGTCGGCCGTGCTTCTCTTGTGCTGATTGACCCAGGATAAGTGCAGCTATCTCACTTCTGGAGATAGCTAGGACTTATCCAGGGTTCTCTGATCCTGTACCGCTGTCTACTGCTTTCAAATATTCCAGTACAGCAAAGACCAGACCTCCGGAGTAGAGAACTGAGGGGAAAAAAGACAAGAGCCCAAGTATGGCTTTTCAGACACTGGTGTAATACTCTTCTACCTTCCACTAGACAGTCAGAGAGGAGATCTTCATCTGTGCAAGGCTACCTGGGAAATGGTGACAGCAGTGGGGGACAAGATCTGTGTGTACCAGTTATTCAGTCCCCATTGACACTGCAATATTCCCTTTATTTGTCTCCTGCTAGGACTGGGGAGCAAAATGGGAACACTGCTGGATTTTCAGAAAGAAGCACTAATAATTAGAATTATTTCTTATTTGCAACTAAGATACTTTATTTTTAAAAGGGTATAGAGTAGACTTTGTGAAAAAAACAGAAATTATTACAAATAAATACAAACCCAGACAGAACTAGTCTTGTATAAACAATGAAAGCCAAGGGTAAAACCTGGTACACAAAGGTAAAACCTGAAACACTGCCAGTGCAGTCGTTTCTCTTCCACTCTTGTGTTGCTCCTTCATCCTATACGTCCACGTTCTGCTTGTTGCATTCATTTGTTGCACTGTATTTTAAATTAGTCTCTGGCACTGCAATTGAATGATTTGGGTACCTTGTGCACATCAAAGTCAAGAAAGCTTCTGGGGACTGGAGGGTTTTTCCCTTCTGCGTGGATCTAGGTAGTAGTTTTCTAGGGAGAGAACTGGCGTAATATAGCTGAAGGTGCTTCCTCAAAGCTTCTGGGGTGTGGGACGCTGGAGAGCAGATGAAGCTTCTTTCTTAAATGTTGCTGCAGCAGAGCAATTGCTTGATACTTAAATGTTTCAGCCTTAGGCATTGTAAAATAGAGAGTACAAGTCATCTTTCTGTATCTCTTGTTTGAGAAAGGCGGTGGTTGTACTGTTATGGCACAGCATCTAAACTCATTTAGATAAAGAATTGCTCGTGGTTTTTAAATGCTTGCAAGAAAGTAAGCTTTCTCATCCTGTCATGTATCTATATATACACGCACATCTCATTTTATGACACGGCTTACTCGTTTCTCTGTGATCTGTTACATTTTCTGGCTAATAATTGTGAGATATCAATTAATAGTATATTGGTTGGTGAGGTATCAATTAATAATATACTGGTGTCATATCGCTACCACAATTCTGAACGTGTATAATACTACCTTACGGCAAAATGAAGTGTGAACGCTGTCACCGGCTCAGCGGCAAGCCTTACGCTCTGCTCGCTGCCGCCCCCCGGTGACAGCGCCCGCCCCGCTCCGCGCCCGGCCGCGGAGCCGCCCGCCCGCCCTGCTGCCCCAGCGGCGGGGAAGGGCCGTGCTCTCCCCCTCTCCCAAACAGCAGCAATGCGGCAGCGAGCTCAGTCAAGCCCTCAAGCGAAGTCATAGGTTCCCTTTGCAACGTTAGTTATTAAACCTTTGGTTTTAATGGATTGGAAGGGTGACTGACGGTGCCCAAATAGTAGGACTTAAAACTACTTAAGCTTATGGTAGAAAAGTTCCTTTGCCAGTTAAAAAGAAATAGGTAAGAGGTGAAAGCTTCAACAAAAAGTTATTATGATGGAAGTTTGGTCTAAACTGTGGCAAACAAATGTACTTCGAGGATAGAAAATTTGCAGTTGACAGTAGACTTAAAACCTTAAGTTGATTATATCAGAGATGGTGCTGTTCCACAGAAACATGTGTCTCTCAGGTTGCTTCTTACTGTAGCTGTGAACGACATATACGTAAATACCATAAAATACACATTTCAATGTCAGAGCACAGATTTTAAGAACTCAAGAAAACTGTGTGAGAGACTCTTCAAAGATTAAATGTAAGATGCTAGATTAATCGAGAAGGTTTATTTTAAAATTTAGCAAGGTGGATGGAAATACAGAGACCAGAAAAGAAGAAATGTGAATTAATTCAAATTTCTGATTTGTAGAATCATGTTGATTATGTTTTAAGATGTAGTCATAGCTATTGTTTCCATGTATGCTGGATAATATCTGTGTCAGACATGTGGCCTGCACAGAAGACCTTCCACTTAAAGGTCAAAATCTTGACTCTGAGTAGCTGGGAGAATAGGGAATGATAATCTACCATCCCTGTTCAGTGATAAATGGCTGTATAATTGCTCCAAACAGACTGCTGCAGAGGAATTCCTTACTTAACTCTCTTGAATCATGTTGTAGTAGAGGGAAGAGTAGGGAGCACAGAGAGCCAAATTTAGTCACAGTGAAGAAAAGTAATGTATTAATGGTAATCGGAAGGATTAAAAACGCACGTGGTCTTGGGCTCCTGATCTGTTCCTCTGTTTTGTAATTACGCATTTTTTAATGAACGAGGTTGGTGCACTGCTGCAGCATTCAATGTTGTATGGTTCAGCTGAAGGGGTTTGGTTGTGTGTTAATTAAAGAAACTTTGCCAGAATGTACAGGCTCTGAAAAAGAGAATGGAAGAGGCAGTTGGAAATGTAAAAATGCAGAACCGGAGGAAGTGAACTAAGAAACTAGAGAAACAGGATTCTTGCTCCATAGTTTAGAAATAACCAAGATGGCAGTGTCTGATCTACTGTTGGTTCATGGTCATAAACTGTGTGAGAGAAGTTACCAGGTGGTGTGAGTCAAAGGCAGTGCAGAAACATATTTTCCTTTTTAGGTAAGTTTGAAAAGCAGAAGAGGAATTTTGGATGGTTTAAGGCTTATGAGGAGTTTGCTGTAAAATGACAAGGATGGTATTTACAGAGAACTGCATCAGGATAGTGATTGATTTGGGGGGGTCTCAAGAGATGATAAAGCAAGTCTTTCACTGCCCACTGCATTTGCTAGAAGATGCAGCAGGACAGAACACTGATTGAAAGTTTGGGTTGATAATTTCTCTTATGTTAGTGTTATCTTTGCTTGCATGTGCTTGGTGGTGAGTTGGGGAGGCATTTCTCTCAGAGGAAAAAAATGGATTGCCTGTTCTTCCTTGTCTCTGCTTGTCAATTACTGATAACTATGCTTCAGTTACTCATAATAATACCTCTTTGACTTATTAGGAAGCAGCTCCTGGTAAGATCGATAACTTATATTGGGTATGTCCTAAGTTCATTGGAAAGAAAGTGTCTCTTTACAGCATATTATTGAATTCCTGTTTTGGTTATGATGTTTTATAAGTAATCAGGTGTTAAGAAACAGATTTTCTCTAGTATTGCAGAGTACCACGTTTGGCCCAGAAAGCACTGTGGTACTGAGTGTAGTGCGTTTTAGCTCCCTCTAAAAAACTAAAGGTCCTCCATGTCAGATGCTTTTTGCTCTCTGGTATTTTTCTACAGAACTGAAAAACAGTGGGGGAAATGCAATATCAATGAGCCTTATTTTCCACTATTTCACTACGGTCTAGGTTTTTGTTATAATATCCTTTTAAACTACATTATGGTGGCATAAACATTGATGAATTAATAGTTTGTAATTTAAAATTAGCATTATATTCTGTGCTTTCCATATATATTGTACAGTGTTCTTCCTGTGCACTACTTTGCAGCGGAATGCAACCTCCAAAGAATAAAAATGCAGAAAAGGCAGAACCATTCTATAGGCTTTCAGTGCCAAAGCAGAAGACAAGTTCTGAGATTATAAATGAAGCCAGAAATGTTCTACGAACAGTAAGAACTCAAAGACCATTTACACCTACAGAGCATCAAAGGAAACTTTTTGGATCTGGATCCTCACGAGCTCCTCAAAATAGACCCCCTTCAGTTTTTAGGTACTGTGGCTTTAAGATTTATTTCAAATATCCTTTAGCAGTAAGAGATTTGAATCTGTAATTATGTTTCTGGTGATTTTTTTTCCCCTTGTGTTAATCTGTATTCCTAATCACATCCTTTGCCTTCTTCTAATGATCCTTACTGTTGGTGTTAATCTACATGTCCAGGAAGTTCCTGTGGATTAGAGCTACCAGAGGCAGTCATTACACTACTTTGGTATGTGGAGAATAGTATAGGAAAATGGTCTGTAGATCACCTTTTTCTTAAGATAATGTATACTTTTGATTGAGATAGTCTTCAGCTTTCTCTAGAAACGGAAAGCTTGCTTGTTTCCACATAAACTGCATGCTAGATCTTTTTTCAGAGCTTTCTCAAGTCTTTTTAAATGTAGAATTGTAGGTCTTGAAGTTTGAAATGCTCGTTTTTAAACAAAATTTATACGATTTAAAAATTACTTCTTTGTGGAGTTTTGTTATGTAGCATAATTTACAGAGCTTAATAGATCTGAGCCAGCAATGTGCAATCGCAGCCCAGAAGGCCAACCGTATCCTGGGCTGCATCAAAAGAAGTATGGCCAGCAGGTCAGGGGAGGTGATTCTGCCCCTCTACTCTGCTCTCGTGAGACCCCACGTGGAATTCTGCATCCAGCTCTGGCGTCCCCAACATAAGAAAGACATGGACCTGTTGGAGCGGGTCCAGAGGAGAGCCACAAGGATGATCCGAGGGCTGGAGCACCTCTCCTATGAGGAGAGGCTGAGAGAGTTGGGGCTGTTCAGCCTGGAGAAGAGACGGCTCCGGGGAGATCTTATTGCGGCCTTCCAGTACCTGAAGGGGGCCTACAGGAGAGCTGGGGAAGGACTTTTTACACGGGCATGTAGTGATAGGACGAGGGGGAACGGCTTTAAGCTGGAAGAGGGCAGGTTTAGATTAAACATTAGGAAGAAGTTTTTCACTTTAAGGGTGGTGAGGCACTGGAACAGGTTGCCCAGAGAGGTTGTTGAAGCTCCATCCCTGGAGGTGTTCAAGGCCAGGCTGGACGTGGCCTTGGGCAACCTGGTCTGGTGGGAGGTGTCCCTGCCTATGGCAGGGGGGTTGGAACTCGATGATCTTCAAGGTCCCTTCCAACCTAAACCATTCTATGATTCTATGATCTTCCTCTTGTGACAAAAGAGAAAAAAAAAGTACATTGGGCTTTTTACATCCATTTCCCCAGTCATTTTTTAGCTCACCTTATATGCCAATTCTGTAATGACTGTAAGGAGATATGAGCTGTATTTGTAATGTTAGGTGTCAGGCATGGCAGAAAGGATGCTGAAACGTGTTTGAGTGGCCATATGAGTAAGTCAGTGTCTATGCTGTTTTCATGGCAGCATGACTTCAGGCACTGTATGTATCCAGTATTCCGTACTGCATAGTGTTGTGCCCCTGCAGAGGGCAGGAGCCTGAGCGTGACTTGGCTGTTTGTTGGTGATCAGGTAAGGAGGTCACTCTGGCGGACATCCATGCTTGTTCTGTCTGTGCTTCTCCTGCATGCAGGAAGGAGCATGCTCATGCCTGCACAAACCTGGGGTTTCTGTCCTGCAGTGTTCTGCAGCTTGTGTCAGGTAGCTTGGGCACTAACCACAGTTGGGTTTGTGCATGAATGGAGGCTTCTATTAGAGAATTGTTACAGAAGTGTATCAAATAAACTGTATCGTGGCAGCAGGTGTGCTGGTGATCTTGCAATTCTTCTCCCTTGATGCTGCTGGATTCCCAGATATCAAAGTTAGATAGCGTTCATGGAAGAAGAGTGATGGTGTAAAAATGCTCTGTCACTCTTCTTTTCTTCTTCCTTTTCCCCATATTCATTGGCAAAGGGAAGACGCATGCAATTAAAAAAAAGCCACCACAAAACACTGGGTCTGCTTTATTAATATTATGTTTAATTTCTTTATGCTAGTCTTCACGCATCCAGTTTTGATTTGGCTGAATCAAGACCAGTATCTGGTGTTCGTCTTAGTCCACTGGATCACGTGAGTACTCTGGAAATAACTCATGCAATACCGACATAAAAATACGTGTATCGGTAGTGTTAAGAAAAGATATGGTTTAAATAGGTTGGGGAGAAATGGAAGCCTGTTTTAACATTAGTCTGAGACTTACAAACTTAGTTTTGTCATTTTTTCCCCCAAAAGAAACCTGAAAATAATTTAAACTATTTAAATACTGCTGTATTGCGTTATAATTCTAAGTGACATTAACAGGAATCAGAAGATGGATACTTGAGTTGACTTTCTTGTGTAAGATTACTAAAATAGAAAAAGGTCATGAGCATCAACATGAGCCAGGAGCATGCCCTTGCTGCTAAGGTGGAGGCTAATGGTATCCTGGGCTGCATTAGGAGGAGTATTGCCAGCTGCTTGAGGGGAGAGATTCTTCACCTCTGCTCAGCACTGGTAAGGCCACACCTGGAGCGCTGTGTCCAGTTCTGGGCTTCCCAGTACAAGAGAGACATGGAGCAACTGGAAAGAGTCCAATGAAGGGACACAAAGATGATGAAGGGACACAAAGATGATGAAGGGACTTGGAGCAAGGCTGAGAGAGCTGGGACCATTCAGGCTGGAGAAGAGAAGGCTCAGGGGGTGTCTTATCCATAAGGGAGGGTGCAAAGAGGGTGGTGCCAGGCTCTTTTCAGTGACAGGGTCAGAGGCAGTGGGCACAAACGGAAACACACGAGGTTCTCTCTGAACATCAGGAAACACTTTTTCCACTGTGACGGTGACGAAGCCCTGGCATAGGTTTCACAGAGATCTTCAAAAGCTTCCTGAACATGGTCCTAGGCAACTGGCTCTAGGCGGCCCTTACTTGAGCAGGGAATTTGGGCAAGATGGCCTCCAGAGATTCTTTCCAACCTCAACTGTTCTGTGGGTCTGTGATCATTAACTTGAAAGTAAATAGGTTGATTATGCTTTCTATTTGACTTGCACATCCGTAAAATGTAATGTTTGTAGTTGATTTAAAAAACAGACAGAGGTACTTGTAAGAACCCCCTTTTCCCTTCTGAAAGTTTTGAATTGTTTTCAATTTATAAGTGTATCAGCTCTTTCAGGTTTTTTATATTTAATCTTTAAATATAGGATTAAGTCATAATCATTTGTTTAGTACCTGAGAGAACAGAGCATGCTAAAACAGGTAAGTATGCTTGCTGTATGTATTTTCTTCAAGACAGTAACCTAAATGTAACATTCTTTAGGAAATAGGGGAAAAAAAATCCAATTAATGTTATATTTCAGTAATTTTGATAAGGTAACGTGTTTATATGACTCAAATTTAAAAAAATCTGACCACACTTATATTTAGATTAAATATATCTACAGTTGGATTTAAATACTGGTGTTAAATTTTTATTTGTGTGTGAGAGTGGAAAAAAAATAGAGAAAACTACTGTTAGACCAATGCAAAAAAGTGCCTTTTCTGCTTTACCAATGGTGATAAGTTAGTACACTGTAAATGTAGAGCTTGTATTAGTCATGGTGGTTGTAGGGAGTGGGTCTCGCCTCTTGGCTGTCTTCAACTAATAGCAGGGAGAGCTCTGAAGGATGGGACCAGAGACTTTCTAATGGATTCTTTGTTGTAAGGAAATTTGTAGAGAACCTTGATCTTAGAGGGCAGTGCGTTTATGTAGGACACAACAAGTGTTTTGTAGCTGAGGTTCAGGGGATTGCTCACATCCTCTAAGATGCAAGATACTGACATAAATAAAACTAGAACTTGCATGTTTATGGATCTATGTGATTTGTCTCAAGTGTGATAGGAAGTGGTACATATGATATGAACACATTTGAAGTGTTTTGGAAATACTACTTTAGTGCTTAAAAGCATCATAAAGAATAGATATGCCTGTAGAATTGTTAGTGCAAGTCTTTGGCACAACATTTATTTTTGACAAATAAGCATACTGCAGGTGACATTACATGAGTATTTATGAGGGAAATAAATAATTCTGAGTTTCAGTTGCTCTACTCAGGCTAGTTTTTGTTTGTTTTCTGCACCCCTGAATGTTTGCTTTCTGTGGTGATAATGGTATAGATATCTGGCTTGTTCAGTGGAATGGTATCATTAGATTCTGGATATGAAGATGAAAATTTCTTAATGAGCAAACCTATGTAACCTATTCTGAACTTAACCCTTTGTATAAATAATTTGGTTTTCTATTTTTTTATTTATTTTTGTTTATATGGAAATGAAATTATCTGTGCTTTTATTAAAATGTCTTCTTTACCTTTGTCACAGAAACCAGTACTCGTCACTTTTGCAAAAGATGAAGATTCTTTCATTTCCCTTCCAAAACCTCCTGCTGATGCTGCAGAGGTCAGAAGAGTCAGCAGTGTTCGGACACGCTTATTTAGAAGAACTTCTCAGGGAAATTTCCTTTCTGCTAAAATAGTTCCTTCTTATCAGAGTAAGAATGTTTTGATACATATCCTAGAAAAATAACTACATGATGGGTTTTGATATCATTAATTACATTAATTATTATTTTATATTATATTAAAGGACCTGCATGTCCTTTCAGAGTAAATTTTAAAAATATTTAAATGGCTTTAAGGCAGTTTTGAAAATGTGATTTCCAAAAATGATACTGGCTTTCACTTCTGAAGGTGAGTTGAGAGGTACTCAGGTGCCTTTTTTTCTGGTAGGTTTCTAAGTGGAATTTTCTAATGGAGTTTTTACTGGAAGTTTATCTCAATGAGTAAAATTAACATTAAATGATGAAATGTTTAAAGAGATAATGAGATGGCCTCATCTAAGGAGATTCCCTGATGGATTATTGAGCATAAAAAGAGGAGCAAAAAGGAATGATATGTCTTGACAGGCCTCCAACTACATCATATTTGTTGTTAAGAGTTTCCTTAGTGAAGACTTAATAAAGGTCGCTAAATGTGGGATTTAGAAGTAATTTTCTTGCAGATGGGAAATGACTTGACATCTTGGTTTCCTGCACATTGGCTCATAATAAAACATACTTGAACTCTGTCTGTAATGAAGAGTAATTTGTAATAATGACAATTCTTACATTGCCTGGGATTGTTACTTTACATGATAAACTGAATATCTCACTTTTTACCTTATTGCAAAATAAGTCTTATAGAAAAAATACTAAACTTTACTTCAATATTATGTACATATTTTATAAGTGTATATTTATATCATGTACACCTATATGTAGTTTGATCCATTAGCCTTAATAAGTTGATGTTACTAATTAGAGAAGTTGAGAACCTAATGTAGTTATAGCCTGAGTTTACCTCTTTTCCCCTTTGGGGATTGTGCAAATGTTCACATAAATTTTTTGTGCAGATTCTTATCACGTGTATGTACCAAGGTATAAGATTAACAGCTGCCTTTTGCTTGAGTTCCTTCGTAATATTCAGATCCTGAAATATAGTCACTTCTTTCACAAGGTAAAATCTACCTGTCTCTAAAACAGAAATACAAAAAAGAAAAGATGAAAGCTTAAAATGTTAAAATACAAAACTGAAAGACTTTAAGAAATTATGTTCATAAGAAGACTTTGACTACTTTGCTCTAAATAGTCTTAAGCTTTCTTAACTTTTAAATTGATATAAGCAAATTTTGATAATGTAACATTACAAACAGGAATTCATTTTGAGCTCTGTTGCACGTATTTATTGTGTATAACACTTCTACAAAATGTATTATCTTTGGCTATTTCAGATGAAGAGAAGCTAGATCCTGAAGAACAAGCTATGATGAATAATCTTTGCAGAAGTAATAATAACTGCCTAGCAGAGCAAAGGTCTAACACACCATTTAATGATGAAAGTAGACAATTAATTTGTAATGAGCATATCAGCAGATCAGAGAGGGAAGACTCCCTAAAAGGAAGAGCAGGAAAATTTTTATTGCAGCTGACAGGAGAAAGGTCAGTATTACTCGAGTATGGTAATATGCGCCTTCCACACAACCCTCTTCCTAGATATTCAATTGTGCAAGTATCAAAATGTTTAGAATTGGTGGAATTTGAAGGTGATGCTATTTATGCATTGAAACAAAGCTATGTTTAGATTATTAGGAAAAAAAATCTTTACACTTCTGTCCTTAGGAAGTTTCTACACTCAAAAGACTAATATGTCCAAAAATTGTTGGTAGGAAGTTGCTTGATATGAAATAACTTTAATTTTGTTTGATCAGTAACATTTCAAAACTACCTCTTCTAGTAATTGCATATAGAATACTAAATCTTAAATTCAGTGTGCTTGCTTTTACAGTTCAAGCCTGTTTTAAGGTGCTATACATGCTTCCCTTAGCTCCACAGATGACTAGAGCTGTATTTTCAGTTCTGGTATTGGGGAACTATGTGATCATACACAAAAACCAGACTTAAACTCATTGGCAATAGAGGCAGAATTTTTTTGTGTCTTTGAATTTTTTTTAGTTCTTTTTTTTTTTCAATGACCAAACAGGTGCAAGAGATTAACGAGACTTATGTACATGCAGTCTGTGTTTACTGAACCTAGATTACTACATCCCTCCTGTAATTCGGAATGAAGTCTTTTTTTTTTTTCTCTTAATTCAGATCTGAATTCTTGCACTGGGAGGAATAGTCCGTGGCACTTTGATCAGTACGTGTATCAGTTGCTGCATTAGTAGTTGGATGAACAACTGTTTTGTGCTAATAACGTTGACAGATCTGACAATCACTACAACAAAGAAAGAATAGGGTTTTATTTTCAAACCCATCCTATAAACACTTGGTCACTATTAAATATAAATCTTTGCCAGTAAATATCTTCTTTCTAGCATGTTCTTACCCTTAGAAAAAGAATTCTTTCCCTGGATATTCTTAAGCATTTTTTATATTAAGCCATATATTTTTAATTTTATAAAATGAAACACCTTTCATGTACTAACTTGATGATAGTACTAAATAAATTAGACAATGTTGTCCATTGAGATTGTTACAGCAAATGATACATAGCAGAGCTATCATAGCACTCTTATATTAAACTGGAAGCAGGATTTTTATTTTTTTTTTTAAAGAAAAAGGTAGATTCTGAAATACTGGAGACTTGTGGGAGCAAAGAAAAAGTTTCATGAGTATGGAGGGAGGGAAAATGAGAAAATAAGCTCAGCAATGAAAAACGTGAGTGAAAGAGAGTAAGGCACCCAGGAGAATGCTTCAGTGCAGAATAATTTTCTCCCATTAGAATCAGTGACCCAAAAGACTTTTTAGATAAAGGCAGTATGGATTATAATACTTCATAAGTTGCTGTAATTTGACTTTTATTTGGTAAAGGTGGGGTGTGAAGTACTTTAGTGTTGTAGTTGAAATGTGTAGTTAGTTAATGGTATCCAAGTGTGTCTAACAAGTAAGGGTCAGTTGATACTTTTACTAATTGGAAAGAATGACCTTCCTTCTGAGTCATAATTTTAAAACTTGTGGATATGATTGAACAGTTAAGTCATTATACATTCTTGCTATCTGTTGAAAATTACATGCATCTCCTTCATAAGCTTGAGAGCTCTGTAAGTTTGTGATTTTTCGTTTTTGTTACTGGGTGCTTTTCACAATCATCCATTTGTATGGCGTTGTCTACCATAATCACTGATTTTTCTGGTAGCCTAAGCCATAGAATGTCATGATTTACCTTGATTACCTTGATAATTTTTGAGAATGACTGGCTTCTCTATTGAAATATTCTTAGGAACAAGTAAAAAAAGGCTATTACTGAAAAGATTGCTCGTTACAACTTGGAAGTCTCATAGGACATTTTCGGTTTAGTTTCTCTGTGTAGAAGGAGTTTTAGAAAATATAAAGAGTTGAAAGGGGAAAATGATATATTTTCAGTTTTTATATTCTTGAAATATCATTATGTGTGTTTGAAGAATAGGTTGTCAAGGTTCATTTTGCGTAAGCTCAGCTGGCTTAATTTCTTTATGACCTGTTACTTACTTTTCTGACTCTTAATGTGATAGCTAAGATACTAATGACTCTAACCATAAAAGATGGAATGTTAATACATGTAGCTTGTCATATCCATGTTTGAACTAGGGAGAATAATACTAGAGGTTGTTCAGTCTCACCTATCCCTTAAATTAGATCTCAAATTACTGGCCTTAAGATAATACAAAAAAATGTTTTCCAATCTTGTTCTGACTAGTTTTCTTCAAAATAGAAGAGTAAGATAATATTCCTCCCTCTTTCTGTGTTGAATGATCTGTGTTTTTGAATGGTGTATCTGTACCTTCTCCTGTGCATTGTGCGTGCTTTCTGTGTACTTGAGACAGAGGTGTTTTTTGCCGATGCTGCCTGTGCTGCTTTGTGCTCTTGCACCAAGGATCACTAACAACATTTAGGTGCTTGTATGGCTTAGAGTACCAGACATACCTGCAATGCTGCAACATGCACAAAAATAATAAAAAATGCTTTCACTTTAGTAAAGGACAAAGATCCCTTATCTTTATCAGCCCAAGCAGTTCATGCCGTTGTATGATGGAATGGCTCTAGATAATATCAACTGCTTGCATACATTCTAACTCATTGCTAAGACTTATACCAATAAGCACATTGGTTCAGTATTTGCATATGATACCGCACAAGTCAGGCATTGATCTATATCCTTTGCTAAGTTCAGAGATGTCATTCTTCATCTGACAAGACAGTTGAAAGGTATCACAAACCTATCATTCGATATAGTTCGTTGAATTTGGTCTCGGTAAGAGTTTTATATAAAAGGTTCCAGTACCTTAGAGGGGTCGTTGCAGTAACGGAGTTTTGGCATTCTTTCTCAATAGAACACGTTTACAGGTACTAGATGATTGCTATGATTAGACTGCATCTGTTTCTATGTCATAAGTAGTTGAGGCATCTTGTATGAAGTTAAAAGGTATTTTCTATTTAAAGTACATTGTATTCAGGAATAATAGGATGAAGGCTTAAAGGAATGTGAAAAGTTTTATTACCCAGAGTCCTGTCATTCTCCATATGAAGCAGTTGTGTCAGCCTCAATTCTGGATCCCAATGATTTAAAACCCTTGCAGGAATTTAGCAAAAGGATTATAGAAATAGTGGACTTCATACAGGAGAAGGTGCATGAGACTCCTTACTCCCCTTTCCCCACTGTTCCTATATGTGTACCAAAATAACTTTTCCAATAAAGCTGTTTTTCTGTTAACGATGAAACTGTAGAGCATGCCAAAATAGCATGGCAGATTCCTACCATTAATGCTATTACATTTATTTCAAAGAGAACAGAAGGGAAGTATTTTAGTCCAGCAAGAGGCACGCTCGCTTTCCATTTCAGATTCTTTTGTTGTCCCAAGGACTGATGAAAAGAATGAACAGCGTTAATGAAATCACTGCTGCTTTAGAAAGATACTGGGGGGAAAAAAAAAAAGAAAAGGACCTTTTGAGGGGAAGAGTTATTTGTCATTTTGTTTGCAATTCTGTTTTTCAAATAACCAAGTAGTTATAATAGAATAGGTATATTAATTGAAGCAGATTGAATTTATTGACATGTTGCCTCAGGAAAGCAAGGAGCAATTTCTGACAATCATAAGGAAGCTAAGTTTTGTTTACATCTTCATCCAACCATTGTGCCTTGCCGTCTATTGTGATTGCTATAGAAATGAAACTTCTGAAATGTTTTCTGCATTCATATATTTCAGCAGAAGTGTCAACAGTGATGGCAGATTTGCTGATGAAGAGCAACAGTTTCCCTGGTGAGGAAAGATGACTTTTTTTATTTCATTTTTCTCCTCCTCCAATTTATCAATATTCTGAAAGCTTAGATGTCATTCCAGGACTCCTTAGAAACATAGGTGCCTTCAATGAGGAAAAGCTTGGTGGCAAACAGTTGATTCCCAAGTGGCCTGCTCTACACTTTTTTTAATAAGTGATTTCTATAACTAGCTACGAAAGGATTAGAAGGTGCTGTAAAGAAGACATACTATGCCCCATTTTCTGTCACCATTGCTGTCCTTATTAAATGCCTGTTCGACAGAGTCCTTGAGAGGTGTTCATCAACTGTTTCCATAAGACGAGTTTCTTTCTTGTGCTTTTCAGAGTTTTGGAATGCTTCAATAGAAAATGAGAAAAGCACGGGACAAGTAAATACTGGAAATCACTTCTCTCTGATTGCTTAAACTAGCTTCACATCTGTGCCCAAAATATTCATACCTTTTCTCCTCAAAGAAAGGGATTCCTACAGAGGAGGTAGATTTCTTTGCTGAAGGGAATGCCCATTCTGTTTTGCTCTGGATGAATTTTTGAAGTGAATGACATGGTGTGGATATTAGTTTGTTGTATGGTCTAGCTGATATTGCTGCAGATTCTCCAGACTTCGTTCAGGATTTGTCTTTTCTTATTATGTATTTTCACACCTTCTGGAGTTCTCATAAAGACATGTAAACAGGAAATCAATCTACTCGTAACTAATGTTTCTCTATTTCTGCCTCAGTTCCACTACTGAGACTACTAATTTAAGATAGAAAAAATTGAGTGGTGGGAAAGCTTTCACAGGTAGAGCTTTCTACAACGTATTCCAAAGAAAGTATGACACCTGCCCTTCCAAGAAGGTGCCTGGTTTTGTATAGGGTTAGGGGATACTGAGAAAAAATTGGGAATGAAGAGTTCTTTTTTCAGAACTTGTTACGGACTTCTGAAGAAAAGAGCAACAGGTAGCTGTTATCTCTGGTCTCTTCAGCTGTGAAAGTGAGGGTGGAGTTTAGGCTCATTTTTACTGCCTACTCCAAAGGGAGTCTTTCCACTCCAGTCATTAGTTTAGGGTAAGATTATTGGTCTCCAAATCTGGGAGATCTAGGTCTTTAGAGTCCTTATTAGCAACTGAATGGTAATTCTAGAATGGGAGAGTGTGCCATGCAAGGGGTAAAGAAGGAATGCCAATTCAGTATAGGTAGGGCTATAGTAACATAGTAGTAACATAGACTAGATATAGTAAATAGTGGATTTAGATTGAATTTTTGCTCAAAATGAGAATGCTTATGCGAGATTCAAGGTAGGAAGGTGAAGATGCTGTGGTTTTCAGACTCAAATATATTTACGTTTGTGTTTAGGTGTTTTTTTTATGGTTAGAATTAGGCTGTCAGTTGTCTGCTTGGCTAAAGATACTGTGCCACAAATAGATATTGTTAATATTTTCTGTATTAGGCAGAAGATGCAAAGACTATGAAGAAGAAAAACCTACATCCTTATTCTTTTTAGTCAACCTCTATTATTCTTTTAAACCATACTATTTAACATGTGCATGAAGTTCTTCATCAACAGCCTGTATAAATAGAATACTATATTCTTTTTGTTGCTGGAGCTGTCATAAGTAATGGACTATGCCCATGATAGTGTTTATAGAGGAATTGTTATTTGCTCATCTTTAGGATGACTCAGAGAGTAGTTGGCCTATTTGTCAACAAATTTTTGCAAATTATGTTGCCTTTCTACTATTCATCCTTTCTCATATCAGTGGTATCAGTTATAGTCTCCGTTATAGTTTTTGCTCCCTTTGTTTTTGTCTTTTCTGGTGGTATTACTTATGATATAATCCTCTACAATTCCTGAAATATATTAGCAGTTTTTCAATTATTTGCATGCTTTTGAAAAGCTTTGTAGCTGAGAAAAAAGGCTGACTAGAGGTTTGTGTAATGGGTTTAATACTTTAATTTATATTTCTTTTGGCTGTCCCCAGGTAATTTACTTTGTTTCTGTTACGTTTTCTAAAAGAAAAATAGTCTTTAAAAATTGAGCTGTTATACCATTTTTTCTTTGAGGCATGCCTATTACTTATTTCCACACTGTGTTTGTATCTATCTTGTTTGTCCCTGAGATGACATCATAGAAGGGAAAGTTTAGTGGTAGTTGAGCAAAATAGGGGAACATTCTCTTAAGTGGCTCAGTGAAGGTCAGTTCATTGTCTAAAAAGATAGAATGCCTTTCAAGTGCTAAGTTATGGGTCAGGAAGAAATCACTTGGTTTAAAACACCACCACCCCCCCCCCCCCCACCCCCCCCCCAAAAAAAAAAACGTATTCCCTACTATTCAACCAATGAAAGACAATACAGAAAACTAATTCTGATGTCCTTTTGGCAACATAAAAGGTCTGGATAGTATAATTAAATAGGAATAAATGGATTAATGAAAAACGCAAGTATTAATTGGCATATGGAAAAATAATTTCTATGAGAGTGAATGATAAAGCAAAATACTAATTTTTCTCATTTTGCAAAAAGCTAAAAACAATTTCTATTAGTTGCTTTGGCAAAAATACCAGGAAGTTGTTTATACTTCCTTTCAAAGTCTACAGAGCAATGTCTTGTTATTAAAATCAGTAACTGTGGTTTGGAGTTAGAAGGCTTGTTTCCTGATCACTAAACACGTATGGTGGAAGAATTAGGGTAGCAGAGGGGTTATGTTCTAAAGCGGTGGTTCCTAAGCATTGTGTAACTGAACCTTGTCTGAGAAAATCAGTTGCAGTCTCTCACACTTGCTCCAGCTCCACATCTGACTCCCCTTCTCCTTTGCCTTGGGGTTCTTGCACCACATTGTCCCTTGCTGCTCACTCGAGGTCTGCTGCATCATCCTTCTTGCCCTGATTCCCAGGATGACCATTAGTTCCTTTTAACTTTCCCTGGAGCTGCTGTTCTTCCTTTTTGAGATGAAGCTGCTGAGTCTGGCTGTGGCCCAGTAAACTTGGTCTCGAGCCTTGGGTATCTCTGCACAGTGCTCACCAGTGTTCCTGCCAAGAGACCTGATGGGCGGTTTGTGAGACCTCAGTTCTGAATAATTTAGAAAAATGATAACTGGCAGTCAGTATGTAAGGAGCCCATTGGCTGATACACTGGATGGTTGTGCAGCCGTCCAGAGAGACCTTGACAGACCAGAGAAATGGATTGACAGGAACCTCATGCACTTTAGCAAAGGCAAGTGCAAAATCCTGCATCTGGGGAGGAATAACCCCCGGCACCAGTAACATACTGGGGGTCGTCCAGCTGGGAGGCAGCTTTGCGGAAAAAGATCTGGAGGTCCTGGTGGACACCAAGTTCATAGAACAGCTCAGGTTGGAAGGGACCTTGGAAGATCATCTGGTCCAAGCTTTTGTTGGAAAAGGAGCCTATGTTAGATTATCTAGCACCCTATTCATTTGCATCTTGAAAACTTCCACCACACCTGGAGTGTTCTGGGCTCCCCAGTGCAATAGAGGTATGGAGCTGCTGGAGAGACTCCAGTGACTAAGATGGAGTCCTTCATGTGAGGGAAGGCTGAGAGAAGTTAGCTTGGAGAAGAGAAGGATTGGAAGGGGTCTTATCAATGTATATAAATACCTGAAGGGAGGGTGCGTTGTGACACCCTCATTGGTTGTGTGGCAAGACCTCTTCCTTCTCCCCTGTGGCAGGCACTCAAAAGAGGAAAAACTAGTTAGTTACCTGTGACTATTCTTTTTAGAGACGTACTGGTTGTATATACTTTCACAACACCTCCTTGCAGCTTTTCCCTTTGTAGTCCATATAGAATTTGGGAATCTTTGGTTGAAAGGAAAACACACAACTGCTTAAATAGCCAAATGGTCCTTAACTGATAAGGAGGCATGCCACCCTGGATACTGCTAGCATTAAAAATAGACCCAGATTACAGTGTAGGTGTAGTCACACTCTGAATACACATGCCAGTAACATCTCAAAGAACAATCTTTCTAAATGGCATATCTGTTTCACAATTACTCACAGTCAGGGAGTTTGAGCTCTGATCTAGGTGAGAGAACACCTTTGTGCCTAGTAGTCCTTTTGATACATCTGGCTTGCTTGAGCAAGCCCCCAGGATCTGCTTAGCATTGCTCTAAATCTGTTTTTCTTACCACTTAGTGAAATGTCTTGATTTTTGGGTGTAGATACATCATGTCTGGCTTTCCAATACACACAACGTATGTTTGTAAAATCAGATGTTCAGTGCTTGTATTTATGTATAAACAGTCTGCATCTTTTACTTGTTGCAGTGCCTAGGCTGTTTTTAGAGCCTTGTGAAAAGTTAGAAATTGCTCTCCTAGATGTTTGAAGACCTGAAAACATTGATACATCAAGGATCCAAAATAAAATTTGTAAAAATTTGAGTCACATTTTTGGGTTTTAAATTAACTAGAAGAAAGGAAGTTTGTGGCGACTGGAGGGGATGGAATGAAGGAAAATACATTGGGGAGAAATTGAGTGGCTGTTGGGGGGAAAATGGAAGAAAAAAGAAGGGGGGGAATGCATCAGGGTGAAAAACATGAAGGCAGAAACTGAAGGAGAACTGCAGGCAGGGCACTCCAACAGCACCCTCTATTTGCTGGAGGCATCTGAGAAGCTTTTTGGTCAATTTTAGAAGACACTGAGCAAGGTGGACTTTTAATGCGACCTATTATGGCTTTTGTGTATTTTTGTTACATAAATGGCTAGTGTACTTTTAGATTAAGTGCAACTGCTTTTGTTTGCCATATAAAAATAAACCCAAAAAATAAAAGGGCACTAAGGACAAATAATGAAACTATCAAGGGCTTAGATTTGCTTACAAGGAAGGAACTTAGATTAGAATTGTGGTTCTTCAGAAATAGGATATGCTCTGCAGATATAGATGTGTAGAAATTGTATGCTCATAATTACAGTTTTCTGACTTAAGAAAAAGGGCATCAGAGAAATAAAAGGAAATTGATAGGCAATAAACTCAAATGCCTTAGAAATGTATTTAAAAATAAATCGAATCCCACCCCCAACTGAATATTACTTTACTTTAGAAAATACTACTAGAAGTTAGCAATAAGGCCAACATTTTATTGAGAGCACATGGATGATAAGAGATCTTTCACATGGTGGCAACACAGACTAAGGCTTCTTATCAGGAAGGAACTTCTGAAGAGTTTTCTCTGTGAGTGTCTGTACTTACCAGTCTTCTGATATGCTAAAAAGAGGAAGTTGAAGACAGGTTTTTGGACTAACTAGACCACGTTCTGTTTCATATTTTTCTAAAATGTATATAAACCTATGTTCTGTAAATTTTAGTATTATTGTAGTTTATGCAGGTGATGCCTTCAGAAGGCAGTGTGCTGTGTGTTTTTCCCAGTATCCAAGTTACCTTCTCTGATTTAAACGTTGCTGATGTTTGAGATTTACCACTATTTGGAAAGTTTTGTGTGGAGCTGACTGAGAAAAAATGGTGTTTTGTTAGTTAGTCTCCATAAAGTCCCTGGATGTTAAGCCTAATATTCCTTCTATTTCTGTCAGTGGAAGCCAGTTTGGTTCTTCTGATATCTTCAGCCATCCCCTAACCCAAAGAAGTTGCCTTAAGCAGTTCTGTAGAATTCGGCAACAAAGATACCTGTAAATACAAAGTTAAGGGTGCTCTGCAAAATCTTGTTATCTTCTGGATCACAAAGTTGATAATTCGTTTTCATTTCCTTGTTGTAAAATGGTAAATAAATATATTTCCAGACACCAGCTAGTGTCTGCTGTGTATGGCTTCCTCACATACTCAGGGCATACTATACACTGTCTGCGTGTGAGTACCTCTCTGCCTTTGTAAGACTCTGTTCAGATTCCAGTTTACATGGGATAGTCCCAGTACCTATCTCCACTTCAAGAGAGAGAGTCCACAGATTCAGTTTATATGGGTGCAAGAGAAGAGGCTCGTTATCTCTGGAGGAGCAAAGTCATGTGAGATCTTGTCACTTGCAGAAGCAGATAGCATGGGGCTTATGTCCTTTTCCATACCCACTGCCCTTATCTTTTGCCTGTTCCCTGTTATTCCTACTCTTCTCTTTGAAAACTGTCATATTCTTCATTCTTTATTGCACTCTATCAGTTACTGTGCTCCTCTGTTCTTCTGCCACTTCCATATTTTCTAGTTTTGCCTCCCAAAGTTGTAAAAATATGTAGATGTTACAAGAACCTTGCCGTGAGGAGAGGGTATTGTCTAGAGGGAATGCTTTTGAGTTTGGCAGTTCAGAAAAGATGATCATGTTCTCTTTTCTTTCTAGTTAAGGTGTGCTACCTCACTGATCAAAGGTGCTTGTTCGAGACAATTCTGTAGAGAAGCATTAACTTGTTAGTAGTAGGCTATGTGTCACTCTTAACTGGTAACTAAATAATCAGCTGGGTACCAGGGCTACATCTGTATTAATAATTAATAAAAATTAAATGAAGGAGTTAGTCTCTGGCTTGGTGGCCAACTGCTGTGTCATGGATTATGTTAATACAATGAAAATATTTTTAACCCCCTCCCTACCACACACAAAGTATTGGCTGGGAATGTTCCTATGGCTGGTTGTCTGTGCCCTGTGCCGAGACATTTGTCAAGGAAAGTACTACCTTTCTTGGGCCAAAACCATATCAGGGACCATGCTAACAGTCTAACTGTATGGAAAGGTGTGTCCATGGCCAGACGCTGTTTTACAAGTAAAGAAGTGGCCGGATTCTCAGATGTTTCGGGTTCTGCAGTATGAGGAGAGAGCCCAAGCACTATTTCTCTACTGAGATGTTACACTTAGGTTTGTGAATCAGATCCTGCTGGTGTGTGCAGCTTCTTTGGAGAGAACTAGCCCTAGAGAATTCTTTGCCTCTGGGACAGAGTTCTTAGAAATTGTCATGGTTTCAATTGGGATAGAGTTAACTTTCTTACTAGCAGCTGGTATAGTGCTATGTTTTGGATTTGGGATGAAAACAGAGTTGGTAAAACACTGATGTTTTCAGTTGTTGCTAAGCAATTGAGGCCTTTTCTGCTCCTCACACCGCCCTGCCAGTGAGGGCTGGGAGAGCACAAGAAGATGGGAGGAGACGCAGCCGGGACAGCTGACACCAACCGACCAAAGAAATATTCCATGCCATATGATGTCATGCTCGGTATAAAAAGCTGGGGGAAGAAGAAGGAAGGAGGGGACATTTGTAGTTATGGTGTTTGTCTTTACAAGTAACTGTGATGGAGCCCTGCTTTCTTGGAGATGGCTGAACACCTGCTTGCTGATGGGAAGCAGCAAATTAATTCCTTGGTTTGGTTTGCTTGCGTGTGTGGTTTTTGCTCTACCTGTTAAACTGTCTTGATCTCAACGAATGAGTTTTTCCTAACTTCTGATCTTCTGATTCTTTCCCCCATCACAACTGGTGGGGGGAGTGAGCAAGCGGCTGCATGGTTCTAGCTGTCGGTTGGAGTTAAACCACGACATAAATGTAGTTTTCCCTGGAACACCACTGAAGGTGAGACTTTGCAGATTTACCATTAACAAGAGGCTCATGGCAAGAGCAAGCAAGCAAACATCTAAACATGCAGAGTTTCTGAATAAATGCTGCTTTTGCTTAATTACACATTCTTTCACCAGGGAAAAACACTGAAGACACTGCTGCAGTGCTGGCTCACCTTCCTTTTGGAAGTCCTCGTAGTCTGTACATTCAAGAAAGCAGTGTTCCTCGTAGGGGCTACTATGATCTCCCTTGTATGAGAAGGATAGCAATGATCCAGTTGCCAAGTTCTTTTTCCTCTGTAAATCATCAGAGCCTCTGTCAGTTGATTTCTTGATGAGTCCCTTATCAGATGATCAGATTTCTGCCAATTGACTTTGTTTCCAAGGCAACCACTCTCTTGACAAGCCAGTTCCCTTCAATAGTAGGTAACTTATTTTTTAGAGTAGGTTGATTACATTTTAACTGCATAGTTCTTAACAAGATATTGCTGCTTAAGTTTCAGCCCTACGTGAAAGTGAAAAGATAACAAAGAAACAAGTCTCTGTAATTAAAATGGAGTTGGCAGCATGGTAAAGATACATAAAGGGATATTATAATCTCTCACAAAATTCATAAATTGTACATACTCCCTAAAGATAAGCCTGCCCACCAGTCATTCTCATTTATGAGTGTATTCTTTTTCTGTAAATAATGAAATTTCCAGTTAAGCTGTTTAACTTATGAGGATGTTTCCCAAATGTACAGATAATTCTGTGAATACCAGCAGTACAGCAATGTGCTTTCCTACTCGCGTAGGTCTCTAAACTGGTTGATACTGGTGTTTAAGGAACCATAGGTTCCAACCAATCTCTTTTTTTTTTTTTACGCTGTTCAGACTTTCACATGGTCTTACCCTTCATCTCACATATGTGGTGTTTCTATCTCATAAGCGTTCAGGTTACCACATCCTTTGCTTCAGTGTCTTTTCTATTGAGCTGCTATTTTTTTCCTACAAAACTTGTAGGATTGTCTTTATTGAGGCTTCTTGGATTCATCCTGTGGATTTACATTTTAGGGACAGAGGCACAGGCAGGATATAGTTACAAAATTCTTTTTCTGAGGAAAGCAAACTCAAACATTCATATTCATATAGGCAGATAGTATCAACATGGCTACCTATAATTCTGAAGATACTGATTTCTGAATATAACTGGGTTAGTATTAGGTGACTGAAGTTGTAATTCGCTTGCTTATCCCATGTCCTTTCAGGTTATAGTCTTGATTTCAGGGGTGGCTGAACCTTGTGGAATCATTTCTTAAACTATTAAAGCTTGTAGGACAAGCTATTCACATAAATGGAACCAAATTTTGATTTCTGTTAATACACTGAACTGTATTTAATGTGTGCTGTAGAAACCCTCTTTCTTACACATGTCCGTCTATCTTAGAGTAGCGATACAAGCAGTTGTCTTCTTTCATTTTTTAAAGCATTGCTTCCTCAGAGGAGTAGGAATTGCTGTATATGAGCTGAAATAATTTCAAGATAGTTTGTGTAAGCATTTGGATTTTGGAGCACTTAAATCCTCATGCTCTAAAAAGAAAGCATTATTCACTGTTAGCCATAATGAAGCAAGTGTTCCTCTGTAATGTGATTGCTTGGGAAATTTTTGACTGATCACAGTGAGCTATCCAGTCCCTTTTGTAGGGAAGTGATCTTACAAGAGCTTTGTCTTTTATTCTGTCTCCATCTGTTGATAGGATGACTTACATCTTCTGTCTGGACTGGCAGACAGGATTTAGGCGCCAATCCAGCAAACCACTTAAACAACAGTTTAGCTTTAAGCCTTATAGCAACTAAATTAACAGGTTTAAAAAAAAATTGAAATAACATTGCTAACACACTACTGTTGTCTTTAGTTGGAAATTTAGGAGATTAGGATATTGGTACATGAACTATAAATGGAATAAGAAGTGTTAAACATATGAGAATAGAAAGCAAAGATTAAGATCTTTGTCTTTAGTACAGAATTCAAAGGAGGAAGGATTCCTGTTTAATAGCCAAGAGAGTCTATATCTTGTATATTTCTTTTAGATCAGTGCTGCTTGAGTGTGTAGCTAGGCAAACAGACTAGATTTATCACAGATGTATGTAGTGGTTTCCTCTGGCCGAAGAAAGACTAGTCATACAATCAGCAGGAATTATGGCATTACTCATTGTTGCTTTTCAATGAAATGACAACATACGTGTTTCTTGTACTAACAGAACTAGTGACCACTATGCAGTTAGCAATAGTTTACAGGCAGACCTGAAAATTCTAGTATTTGTAGTAAAGGTTACTAAAGTGTTTGTTGCTTTGAAAATTCTTCTCATTAAATCTTTTTAAAGTGTTAATTCTATCAGAAGAAATCACGGTCCTTGTGAGTGGATGAAGTTACAGTTTTAAGCTAGTTGAGATAATATTCAGTTAATGAAACTGACGATAAAATAAAAATTGGCTCTTTCTGAGTTTAGTTTGGTTCAGCTTTCTGTGAAAATGCTTTAGGTTTTGTGTTCCATAATGGTGACCTCTTGTGGTGCAAATATGTCAGTATTTCTGAAGAAGCTTTCTGTAATACATACTGGAGGAAGTTGTATTTATATGTCATTTTTAATGAGCAGATAACCTACTGACTTAGTAAAATCACTTATAATCTTTTCCAATTAGTTATTAATATGCAGATTTCATACTGAGTGCGTGTGAAGAAAGAAGCATTTTGAGCATTGTATTCTGACATACTTTGTGTGTGTCTATACTGTATCTTTTAGTGACCAGATGAAAAAGCCTGGCACAAGTTCATCATGGCCAAGGAGAACAGGCTGGAAAAGA
Source organism: Pluvialis apricaria (assembly GCA_017639485.1). Classification (NCBI taxonomy): domain Eukaryota; kingdom Metazoa; phylum Chordata; class Aves; order Charadriiformes; family Charadriidae; genus Pluvialis; species Pluvialis apricaria. The sequence goes on along the minus strand of CM030009.1, from coordinate 78,492,577 downwards.
AGAGTAGCAGGTACTTCATAAGGCATTTCAATCTCCAGTCAAAAAATGGGAAATACAGTCCAATAGAAATAACCTAATTTTTGTGATCTGATCTTTTTCTTCTTTATTCACTGAACGGTATTTTTGGTTTTCTAGTTGTACTGGATTTTTTTACTGTTGTTAGTAAAGAGAAACCATTTTCAAGAGATATTCGCTCTAAAAATCTGTTGATATTTTCTCTCTTGTTTTTCTTATATGTAGGCTTAAGAATTTGCAAGTCCATTAACACCTTGTTTGCCCATCACTTTTTGTGAACTGGCATAGTTGCACAGAAACTAATAAAGTTATGCTAAGCTGTGTTAGCTGAAGATACAGATTCTGTATTGTCCTGTAGACATGCATTTTGCTAATTTTACATAACAGATTTTAATTCATATTTCCTGATAGCTGGCACGTTTCATACATGGGAAGTGCATATCTGAGAGTCTGGTACGGAAACCTGAAGTTTCTACTCTGCTTTTATTGTGCTTTATTACTATTTTTCCAGAACTGAGAAGTTGCATTATTCTGGATCGTTCTGGCAAAGGCTGTAGTGTGCTCTGCTTTCATTTCCTTCAGAGGAGCTGACAGTATTTACCATGTCATGGGAGTTAGTGTTCTGTGGGGCTGTATTTTCTCTTTTTATAAGCCTTTTAATTTATTTACGTTATGGTGCTATTGAAAAAATCCCTTGTGTTATTAGTATTGTTTCTTTTTATATCTACTTTTTTAACATTATGTAGCTTCCTTAGTTTGTGCATAGTGCATCTTTAATCCTAGAATAAATAGTGGGATAGCACTAGGAATTCTCAATCATTTCTTCTCTGTAGTGGGTCCTGGGGGCGTGTTCATTTACAGATTATTTCTGTTTTCTGATATGATTTGTGTTTATACTTTCACATTTCAGAGAGGAGGTAGACTGTTTTAATACTGATATATTCGTAGCCACTCAGTATTCCATGAAAAGGCTAAACGTGATAAGTCAGGCAGTATACACAGCTTTTGAAAGCTCAGTGTTGCTAAGGCTCTTGTATTTACATGCTAAAAACAGCAACCAATAAATGTAGACTGATTAGTGATTTTTTTTTTTTTTTTTTTTGACCAGAATGCAAAGCTGTGGTTAAGACCTATGAAAAACTGAGACAGCGAACTTCAACTTACTGAATTCTTTTGCTTGAGTATTTTTGTTGTTGAATTGTGATTCACTCAATTAGAAGGTTTAGGACAGCTTCTGCAGTATTTAAAATACAACTAGTGCCATAACTTTTCATCAGCACCTTAAAAATCTCCCAGGACTGAGACACATGCAAGTTAACAATTTTTTAATGTTGCTTTTCTTTATGATCATGTATTTCCTATTCATTCTTATTGCTAGGATTAATATTGTTTGGTAAAAGCTGATTTTTTTTTTCCCTAGTTACAAGAGGTATTTGTTTAAAAAAAATATGCCATTATGATTTTTAGGTTGCTATATTTTCTGATGAATGGGAGACAACTGCAGCAGAGTGGCACAAAAAAATCAGTTCTTTCTGTTCTGAACTTGAATGGCTTTCTTAATTTTTTTTTTTTTCTAGGGAGAAGTTTGGTCATACGTGCAAATGCATACATGAACTATTCTATTTCTTGCTTAATAAAGTTAAGCATCTGCATAGTTAGAAAGTCAGTCCCATCTTTCACTTTGAGAGAGGTAGTTACAAATTGGAAATAAAAGAAATAATTGAGTCAATATGTGGGTTTTGTGGCAGGAAGGAACAGTGCAAACTATTCTAGTGTTCTCATTTCAGCTGTGCTCTTACATTATCCAGAGCAGAACTTTCACTTCATTGCAAATGCTGCATAGTGTTTTATTAATTAAGCTACCCATCAATCTAAATAAGACTATTAACTCGTTTGATCTAGAAAATAAAAAACGTCTACAGAATAAGTATTAGTAATACTACCTAATAACATATACTAATATGTATATATGCACACACTAAAATATAGTTATTGTAATAATATGCTTACCAGTGCATTACTTATGAAACAGCAACATTTTTGTATAATCTGTTGAAATAGATATAAATGATATATTTATTCTTTGTAAAATATAGGTGGGCAGTTGAAGTTAATATAGACACACAAAAAGAGTCTGGATTTTTTTTTTTTGAAAGAGCATGCTTTTAAAATAGAAAGTTTTTAATTGTTTCACTGTTCCAAGTAATGCTCAATAGACAGTAATTTTTTAAGGTCTGAGATACTCTTCCCATGATGCAAAACTCTTAATATCAGTGTTCTCATGTAGTACAGTATTTTTTGTGTTTGATAATGATTATGTTAAGAATTTACACTGTCATTTAAATGCAAGAGCTAGTAATGAACAGTAGGAGACGCTTTCTGACAAATCTGTCACCTAAAAAAATGTATATACTTAGTCTTAATGGCTTTCTTCATGTTACTTAGTGGAGTTGTGTGACTTTTATTTCCCTGTTTTTTAAAAAAAGGCAAAATAACAACAAGCCAAACCCCATCTTTATAATAGCAATTTTGGTTGCCTGCAAAACCAAGGAGCTTAACCTAATCTTGAACTCCAAAAATATGCCTACATGCACCTTGTAAGCAATTGTTAGATCCTTTAAAACTCAAGTTGTGCAGAAACTCTGGCTCTCCAGCTGTAGTGGGCCAATGGTCAACACCAGAATTCTGTCACTTCACATCGTGCCAGGTGAATGTGAAAAGGGTGTTCAGCAAGTCAGAATAATTCCTAGTGATATTGCATCCATATGAAAGTCAGTCCTGGAATCCAGTTTTTAATAAACTGTGTTTCACCAACTCCTTTGTTCAACCTGAAGACAGATCCACGCTCCCAGTCTTGTTTCCAGGAGAATTACAGACCGCTGATTTTTTCAGTCTACCAATTTTTAACTTGATGTCTGCTGATAGGCTTTCTTTGTCTTTTCTTTTTGAAGCAAAGTATAAAAAAAGCTGAAATATTTTTTAAAACTTCTCTTTGTGAAGTGGACAAGGTTTCTGATAATAAAGAGTAGCTCTTTCTCAGTCACTGTGGAGTAAATTGGTTGAGGGTGGCCAAGAAAACTGGGAGTTGGTTGCCTTCAAGGCTTCTGATGTTTGTTGAAGGCAAAACATCTATCAGATATCTGTAGTTTGCTGTTGATTTCCCAAGATGCTCTGTGAGAAACCGTTTAATGTAACAAAGAGTAGGAGGGAAACATGTGTTTTACAAAAATTTAGTTGAGAAGTTCTCAAAATTAATTGCATGAAGTCATTAGAGTTACTAACCGAACGTAATAGCTAACAAGACTGTTTTTCCCTAACTGACCAAAGAGCCAGTTAACCAAGCTTAGTGTAATATTGTGCATGTGTACTAGATAAAATCATACAATCCTAGAGGATTGTCTGTAGTATGGATATTTTTTAACACAGAATAAGCTGTTACGTGGACACAGAACTGAAAAATAGTAGGACATGTTGATGGAAAAGTAGTCATTACTTTCCAATTCAGTGATCAAATGAAACAGTAATGTCGGCAAACAAACCCAAATCTGGCTTTACAGTACAGCTTTACATACCAAAACACTTGTCCATCTAGTTTTGTTTGAAACTTATGTTTTTGAGAAGATGTAAATAAAAACAAAAGTTTGAGTAGATAGAATAACCCAGAATATAGCAAAATGTGACATTTTTAGATATTTTTTTTCTGACTGATGAATACAGTATTTGTAGCTATTTATATGTGTAAAAGTTGAAACCTTCACTGAATATGTGCTTTTGTTTTGAATGTATTTTGAAGGCTTAGAGGATGAAACAAGAATAAACGAATCAGAAGAGGAAGAAATCTTTTGGCACAGAAAGATTCTACCAATTCTGCATGAACTGGAAAAAGGTGGGTGCCACTGTTCTTGAAAGGTGTATTTTCTGTACTATTTCCTGCAGGAAACATGGGACTCATTTGTGTTTACTACAAAAGAATAACAGTAGTTGGACTATGTAGCCTTTACGCAAAGCTGACTTTGCAGTGTAAAATTGGCCTGGGCAACTGTCTCTAGGTGGCCCTGCTTGAGCAGGGGGGTTGCACCAGATGACCCCCAGAGGTGCTTCCAACCTCAACCATTCTGTGATTCCCTAAAAAAAAATGCTGGTTTAGAGAAGATCTTGTCTGGTTAAATTACCTTATTTTAGACAACATAGCTCTGCCAGCTTTGCAGTCAGTGATGAGGTAATAAAGTACTGCACAAATTCACTGTTTTAAGCATAGACTGTATTGAAGGTTGAAAACTAAGGAAATCTTAATGAAGATTTCCATCTGTGCTTAGTGTTAGATGTCTCAGAAAAGTACGTAATGAGCCAGAATATTGAAGCAAAATTGGGTAAATCAAGTATTGCTTGAAAAATTGAACTCTGAAATCCATTTTAACGTTTCATTCAAAAGATTGTTTAGGTGACTTCTATAGACATTATATTTATTTGAATGGTGGGAAAGTAGAAAGTAGATTTGTTTTTACAAGTCATTAAAAGTGAGTGTTTTATGGGATCTTTTGCAGTGTTCATTATAGCATGGTACAGATTAGAATATTTTTTTTGCATAATTTTGCAGATGTTGGTGAGTATGAAACACCTGTATAGTACTGAGTGATTCCCAAAATATATCATTATTTTAAAAAGACAGGATTCTCATTCCCACATCTGTCAGTGATGTGTAGAAAAACAGTGATCAGGAAACTTGAAAACAGCTATGCAACTTCACGTTTTCCTTGTTTAATTCTAAGACTGTCAAATATGAGCCACTGAGCTAAAGTTTTGACTAGTGAGATGTTCTTTATAGGTTAGCAAAATATTATTTGGAGGTAAAATCTAATCATGTCTTTCCCTTGTCATGAATGTAACTAAGGTAAATCAATTTTCATTCCCCTTTTCCTCAGTCTTTACTTGATTTGGTTAGTGTCTTGGGTTTTTTTTAGCTTTTTTAAAAACTTGATTGTGGGCTAGTTCTTCTAATAATAGATGAAATTAGCTAATGATATTTTCTTACCAGTTCACTGGTTAAGAGTTTTACTGCTTCTTGAATATTTGCATAGATTGTAACTGAATTGCATCATTGCCTCCTGCAGCTGTGTGTTATATTGCTTTATTTAGGCTGTTTACTGCACAATTGCAGTTCTTCCTATCAAAATGAATATTAGAATTCCATAATTTTAATGTTTTGAGTGGGTCTGTTGGTAATTCAGTATTTTTTTTAATTTTCTGTGCAGTCACTTGCTTCATACCTTTCAGCTAATTCCCTGCACATGCATTTAGGTCACAATTAGTTTTTTGTATATTAATAGAATATTCTATTAGAATAGAATTCCCCTTTCTCCCTCAAAAATATTTGCAGAAAACTTTTGATTAAAAAAAAAAATCTGAAGTTTAACCTGGAACTTAGTTGTTGTCAAAGATCTTACGAATATCATGTCCTTGAGATGATTATTATATGACAGAAATAAATAGAACCCCACAGTCTCTTTTTCTAGAGAAGGAAATACTTTATTTTGTTACATTCCAGTACTCAAGGGAGGATAAGCTTCAAAAGAGCCCCATGGGATGACGGATGAACAATTTTTGTTGTTGTTGTTAATTTTGATGAAATGGGGTGGAGACCTTTCAATTTTGTTCCTTGCCACTCCTATTTCACAGCTTACTGGAGCAGAGGGTTTAGAATCATGCTAAATTCTGTTAAATTTTCTGTCATGATGGGAGTAGAAATGGAATAGTCATTGCTGTTCCTTGAGTATGATGACTGCAAATTGAGAGCTTCCGGCACTGCTCAGCATGAGAGGTGGGTCCTTGAATCTGCCTACAGGTTTGGGGCCTTAGATACAATGTTTTCTGTCGTAATTTCATGTCCGTATATATTTCATCACAAGTGCTTTGCCTCCTTGAATATGACTCTATTTCAGCTGTGAAGTACATCTTGAGTAAATGCAGAGTTTTTACAGGCAGTTTAAGTGGGTTTGTCTGGTGCTTTATTAGTGTCACCTTATAGACAAAAGCAAATGTAAGAAAAGAAAAAAAAAACCCCTCACTCTTAAATTTTAAAAATACGCAAGACTTTTCCTTTTCCCTCTAAAGTAAAAATGTACATGATTCCATTGTGTTGAGATGCAAATTTCGTAATCAGTTTACTGCAGGTTTTATTTTTGTATTTTTTAATCATGTCTGAGGGACTCCTCGGGTTAGGAGATAGATGACTTTTTTGTCAATAGGCCAACAGTCCACTCAAATATATCTTGCACCTCTACTATGCATTGCAGAGTTCTAACAAGTTTTTACATTCACTTGTTGTTAATCCCAGCAAGGTTTGATATATTAGGTTGTGTATGTGGGCAGAAAAATATTCCTTAACTGTCTCTTTTTCACATGTAATGTTTGGTGGAGCTCTTTAAAGAAACATATTCAGATTCACAGTTTTCTGGTAGACATTTGGTCAATCTGATTAAGCATTAAAGGTGAGTTTCATTTTAGCTTTGTCTCTGTGATTTCTTGCCTTGAGTCTCTTCTTTTTGAAAGAGCAGAATAAAATTCTTTCGGAGGATCGTGTTAGCATTTTAAGAGATTTATTAGGTGCCTTATTATTTTGTTGTTGTGCAACCCATTCTTTGTTTTGTTCTCCTGTGTCTTTGTCTATTGAGATGCTCTGGAAAAGGTGGCACTGATAATTATTTTTTATTTTTCTCTCCCTTTCCACACCCTTCAAGTAGAAGACAGTATAGAAAATCTTTGTCTGGCCTGCACCAAGCTCTTTCAAGCCTTGAATGAAGGAAATATGCTTGGAAAAAGATTTAACAGAAGAAGTGTGCTTCTGAAGATATTATATAAACTTGTAGACATTGATTCAGATCCACTTTGCCTGAAGCTGGCAAAGATTATTCTGGCTGTAAGTGTTTTAAAATGCTGTTTCGTAGAATGTGAAGCTCAGAATTGTGAATTACAACTTGCATTTGATTTTTCATTTCATACTTGTAAACTGTGACTAAACTAACCCTTTCCTAAGCACAATTTCTTGCCATACGGATACTAGTCCCCCATTCATCCTGATTGGCACTTGTTGGAGCCTATTTTTTGCAGAGAAATTACGTCTGGGGGAGGAAGGAGGGACACAAAATAGGATAGCTAATGTATGGTGGCAGGAATATTGCTTAAGCATGGAAAAGAGACAGTGTCCTAAGCTGGGATACACATGCAGGGATTTAATCAAAATAATTTTTAAAATTACACATGGAAATGAACCTTAGTTTTTCAATAATATCTTGACTTTATTAAACACCTTTATCTGAAAATACCAATTTTTTTTTTTTTTAAATGAGTAAGTGTAATTATCTTTTTCTCTAGTATTTCCAGTTAAAACTCTCAATTAAGTTGGTGCTTTTGAACCTATTGGTTCGGCTTCTACTAAGTATGTATGTACAGTCACTGGTGTGACAGGATACTGGCTAGCATTGTGTTGTAAACATTTCAGTAATTTGTGTGTGTGTGTGTGTATTGGGGGGAGGGACTCCTTTAAGGTAGCGTGTGTTATTTTAATCAGAAGATATAATTATCTATTCAGATACTGCATGTTAACAGGTGCTTGTAGAAAAAAATGTTGTTACAGACATTTTTTGGTGGAATCTTTTAAAAATCATGAACAAGAGAAGAAAGTGCCCTTGAAATGCAGAAAAGAGATTTGTCATTGTATTTTTAACACACTTCCTTTCCTTTCATGATCTCTCAATGGCCATTAGTACATCATAAGACCTTGTTTTCTGATATTTGAGAATAACTTTATTATGACATGTACTGTTGTGCTGGATTCTTTGTGGTATGGCCATAGATGCCAAACCAGTGAATGCTGTGCAGAATTTCTTTATAAGAATGAATTAGAGACAAAAAAAATGTGCAAGTTATTGATATACTACCAGCAGAAACCACATAAAAAGTTGATATATAATCTGTTATTTTAAAGTCAGTCAGCACAGCTTGCTAAATACAGTTTAAGCCAGCTAGGTTTCAGAGTCCTTTAATTCTGCAAATTTTTCAGTTTGGCTCAGTGTATTGTCAGGATTTCAGCTGGAATTTAATAGATCTGTGAGAATACAAGTTTGCCATGGTGTCTGAACTTGTAAAACGTTATGGTGGTTTTTGTATGTAGATTTTAGTTGTGATTTTTATGTCTTTTACTTCCTTTGCAGATGAAAGTGGATGGAAAGAATCTTCTCAGTGTTTGCAAGCTTGCATTTAAAATTTGCAGGGATGAAAAAAATGATTACATCATTCAAAATGATGGATTATTGGGTATGTATTCTGTTTGTGAATATGTTGAAATTCAGTAGTTAGACTGATCATCTTTCAAGAAACATTCTCAGAGTTAATGCACTAAAAATCACCTACTAAGTCAAATTAACAGTCCATCTAATCTGGTATTCTGTGTCTAATGATGGCAATAGGGGATGCTGTTTAGGGAGAGCATGGAAGCCTGTGTTTTTTCTCTGATATGTTTCCCCTGTACTACCCCAGCATCCAGAATTGTTACATTCTGGTAGGGACATTAGATGGTGCATCCCTGCCTAATTCTTTTTAGTCTCTGTTTATAGTTCTTTTGTTCATTAATTTGCCTAATTCCTTTTTCAACTTTCTGATTATGTCTGCCTCTACAATGTCATAGAGCAACAAGTTCCAGAAGTTCTCTGTCTGCTGTTTTAAACCTATCCGCTCTTCATCATGCCCCTGCTTGTAGTTTTGCAGGATTTGTAAGAGTTTCTACATTCAGTTTACCCTTCACCTCATGATTTTTTCAAACTGTGGTCATATCATGTCTCTGCCTTCTCCTCTTCAGATTGAGGCATCTCAGCCTTTTAGCTCTCTCTTTGAAAGGATACTGTGTTATTCTCTCAGTTGTTTCAGTAGTGTTCTCTATACCTTCTCCAACTCCAGTAGATCCTTCTTGAGATGTACAGAACAAAACTGTCTATACAAGTCAGGATGTTTCCACAGCAAATTTTGTAGAAGCAAAATAATGGCTGTGTTGCTGGCCATCATCAGGAAGGATATTGAGAATAATCAATGTCTTTTTTAGCTGCTGCTGCACATTCAGTCAATAGTTTTGGAGAATCTCTTTTGTGATTGTAACTGTATTTGTGTCATACACACACACCTTGTGTGTGAGAAATATGAGAATATTATGAATATTATGAATATGAGAAATATGAAGAAAATGATAGTGTATGAATGAAACTCAGTATCAATTGATGGTCATTCCTTTCATTAAAACTTCATTATGTTTTATTAATGTAGGCCTTGACCTTACAAGCATTTATTGCAAGTGTGTAAGTTAAAGCAGCATGTGCGCGTATCTGCTTAAATAGATGAGAGTATTGATGGTCTTAAAGTTTAGTATGTGAGTGTTGTCAGAAATAAAGACCAGATAAACCTTTCCAGTAGTAAGACCAACAGGAAAGGACTTGGAGAAAAGAGAACAGGTCAGCTGAAATTACTTTGGATACTAAAAACTACAGTTTTGTAGAGATCAGCATCATACAAAAATCTGGACAAGTTGAGTGGTTGTGCCTGTGTAAACATTGTTGGTTTATTTCTCTCATTTCCGTCTTCACTCACTTTTCTTTCACTTCCTCTCCTTTCTCTGTATTTTAAAAAATAATGAAGGAAAGAACATTTTTAATAGGGTTTTGTTTGTTTGCTTTTTTATTCACTCTATATGTTTTGGACCCACCTTATCCAGGCCAAAGACATGAACCTGGGTTATCATCTTGATCACCCAGTTTCCTGTTGCAGTCACTGGGTTATAGATTCAATTTCTTTTTCTTCCTCTGGCCCTGTGAACTATTTATGTGCAGTGGAGCAGCTCCAGAAGAAGAAAGAAATTAACTGTTCATCCCAAAATAGACAACTACTGTTCAAGACCCTGTTTGATACTGAGCAGAACAGGGACCTGAAACTGATTTCTCACATTGCAACAACCTAAGTGGTTTAGTTGACTGATAGGCAGTTGGTGAGGGTGAGAGTTTGTCCAAGAGCCTAGAGTGTGTGTACTTCATCCATATACACCCGTATACTTGAGTTGAGACAGAAAAAACTTTAGAAGTTTAAGTTTAATGAGACTGGAAAATGTTTTTATTCAACTGGATGGAACACAGGAGCAGAAGTAAACGTCAGTTTCAATCAGTTATTAGAAATTAAAAAGTATAACTTTGGTTAGGATTACTTGTTTATTTAAGATACACCCATCAAATTCAGAATGTCTCAGTTTGACTGTGAAAGATATACTGGGCCTTGTGCTAACAACTGTTAATTTTAACATTTCAGATATCTGATGGTAGCATAAAGCAAAACTTTTGCAGTAACATTACCGGCGTAAAAAGTAAATCTAAAAAGGCTACGAACAGACTTCAAATGTGAGATTTGAATGAGGCACCTGTGCTTCTTAGTGCTCCATTTGAGATGCTTTAAGACATTTGATTTTTAAGGAAGTAGTGGGAATAAACCTCTTTAGAATTTCTCGAGTTTAGTACATAAATTCCAGGCACACACAATCACTTTTGCAAATCTGAGTATTTCAATGATTACTGCTATGTGTTTACAACTGGTGCTGGTTCTTGAAGCCCGGGAGAAAAAAAGTCAGGCCCATTCTCTTTTTCATCAATAATTGTTTCTTGGTTTCAATCCAAATACCCAATTTTTCTAGCCCACTTACTAGAAATGCAAGAGTTGAATCTGAGGGTTTTTTTCCCAATTGTTAATCTTTTCAATGACTGGACTGTATCAAATATAAATGTTAATATTAGGCTTTCTGAATAATGATTTTCCTTTTAGATTGTTTGTTGGAGGTCCTGAGAACTGAAGATCTACAAAAAAACAATGAAGCTCTCCTGTATTGCATGGGAGCTATAAAATTCATGTCTGGAAATGCAGTACTCCTTAATGAAATGGTCAACAAAGGAGCTGTTGAAATGTTGCTGCAATTAATGAAGCAGATTAATAATATAAAAGAAAATGACACATATTTCTCCAGCTTGGGCCACTTATTAGTCCAGGTTAGCATTTACTTTTGTTTCTAAAAGTACACACTTCAAGGGCAAATTAAAAATTTAATTAGAGGAGTTAAGCTAACCCTGTGTGCCACTGACAAAGTTGTACCTGTATTTGAATAGACTTCTTTTTAAGACGTTTACATGAAGTTGTTCAGGACCTAAATTTAATTATCATGGATATTTTTGTGTAGTCAACTCTAAAGGCTTTAGAAGTTCTGAAGTTAATAGAAATATTTTTAGGTACCTAATAAAACCAGTTTTTTAATATTACTTTCTGGTGCTGACATTGTTCTGGATATTATAGTAAACAGATTGTCCTGGTTTGAGGTAAAACAGGACCAATTTTGTTCAGTAACTTTGCTTCTTAGCTGGGCCTCTTCTAACTGCTGAAATTAACAGCACATTGTGCAGACAACGTTCGCGCTCTCTGAGTGATCAGACCGATGTTTATAGCCGGTGCCCAGGCATGGTATGCAGAGAGGCTTCTGCTTATACTCATTGCTATAACGGCCAAGGCCAACCAACTTTGTCACTTGCCCCGTTGGAGGGTCGGAAGCAGAAAAGCGCAGTGGGCTCCCACCTGCGGGGAGGAGCGGACAGGACAGGTGACCCAAAACTGACCAACAGGGTATTCCATCCCATCTGCCTCATGCTCAGTATAAAAGGTGAGGGATCAAACAGTCAGCTCACTCTCTCACTTCAATGGCCGACGCCTGAGGAGTCTGTTCATCTGCCTTTGGTCCCGATCCTGAACGCAGATCTGGAATCCAGTTCCCGTCTGTCACTGAGTCCAGCCTGGGACTTCCCCAGTGCCAGCCGGTGTCGTGATTGTCATCCTGGGAGCGTGATATGGTTTTGTATATATTTCATTATTTCCTTTTATTTCCACAAAGTGGAAAATTGCTGAAGACTGGGAGAGTATATGATGAAACTAAATTTTGTGCTGCTTGTGTTCCTATTTTCTTTCCTATCTGGTCCTGTCATCATTAAGTTCCTACATGAATCACAAAATTCTCTTTTATGTACTTCTGTCTTTAGAATTGAGAATGTCAACTTTCTTGTGGCACTGTGAATTCTCCAAACAATTTTAAGACCATCTGTGCCATTTTGTTGATATCATACCTTATATTCTATACAAAAATTGTATATAGGATTTCCAAGCTGTCTTTTTCAAGAGAAGGTGTACAAACTTTAGGTCTGCATAGAGATATTAATGACCATATTTTTCTTGAATGCTACTAGTTAGACTTTTTAAGTCCCAGTACTGCAGTACTGCCTTAGGCTATCACTTTAGTTAGAAACCCCCTTTTGAAAAGTATTGAGGAGGGATTGGGTGTCCAGAATAGATTCTGTTCTCAGTGTAATTTGCAAGGTGATAGACAGTCACTTAAAATACCAAAACGGTAAGTAAAGTAAGCTTAGATGAACAAGTAGGTTATGATGCTTCACATATGGAAGTTGTGCAGCCATTTCAGTGAGTGGAAATTTAGGTTGTAGTTCTGGTAGGCATTTTAAAACCTAAATTACAGGTATGTATCCTGTATCCCTTTTTATGTCTATATAGTTTAAAAATATTTATCCTTCTGAGAGCAGGACGGGGATGGTTAAAAGCAAAGCATATTACTTACTGACATTTGCTGGCTGCTGTTGGCATTGATCATATAATACGTATAATGGGAATCCTGTTGAGTAGAAAGAGATGGAAATTTATGTTAAGTAGATATAAAAATAAGTTTTTGCCAGTTGGGGCATTTAAAAATAACAAATGATGTCCACGTAATAAAACTAATGAATCAGTATTTTTAGCTGTTAGACTAGCTGTCTGAACTTCCCCCCGACTTTGCAGAAATGTTTTTTTCTTCCATTATTTGTATGCGGATAAATTTAGTTTTTTTAAATCAAGGGTTTAATTTGCAAATATGTGAAAGAAAAATGTTACATTTTACACTTTTGTTTGGGGTCATTATTATCTCTGCTGTTTTCAGTATGATTAGAAGCGTAGCAAAACTATTTTGTACAGTTTGAGTAGACTGGCTGTTTCGAAGAAGGCCTCAAGTCTTTTGTGGAAAAGTCAGTACTGACAACTGTCTGTTACTGAGGTTGCTGTTCAACTTGTTTGTATTTTCTCCTGTAGTAGTACAGATACTTCATTTTTCCTCTTCTTGTGATTGTTAGTGTTTATTAGTGAAAATCAGTGATTCCTGCTTGTATGGAATTCCTGTGTGATTTTCTGGTACCAGTTTCTTCAACAAATCTACATTAACATGCACCATTTCTTCCATGTGAGTTAATTGTTCAGTCATCATAGACAGATGTAGGAATAGTTCTGTTTTCAGGGTTATAGATTGAAGAAAGTTTCTTCTGTGATTCATTTCTTTAGAATAAAGGAAGTTTTTGTGGCATACTTTAATTTGTAGTAAAAGATCAAATATCCAGTGGCGTACAGAAATAATGACTGAATAAACACAAGTCTTCAGGAATAGAGAGCAAATTATATTGGAGAAGAAAAACACCTTAAATAGGCACAGTGCTCTCTGAGGGAGGCTCTGCCATCTCGTAATCTTGATAACTGAAGTACCTCAGTTAACTGGGACCAACTCTTCATTCTTTAACCATATAATTGCACAATCACCAGATGGCAGTGTTATACATAAACTTGCCAGGTCTTTTTTTGTGGGAATAAGTCCCTCTCTGATTTTGTCATTGTTACACAATGGATTTTATGCAGAAGTCCCACAATACAATAATAAAACACTTGTAATAGTAATTAGTTTTCCTTAATAGAGGACACGAAACCAAGGTCATCTTTGACTCACTTTATGTTGCTTCACTTAATAGTCTGATTATATTTATATGAAATATGGTAATGCTTATTCAAAAACCAAGGCTTTTAAAATGTCACTGACAAGACTTAACAAGTACTCCATGTTCTTTAATTGAAAAGCACTTAAATGTCTTCTCCTTTAAAAATAGCATTTGTCTGCTGTTAAATTTTCTGTTTGGTTGAATTTGATCTTTCACATGGCAACAGAAGGATTAGGGCTGGTGGGGATTACTAGAGCCAATTGTTATGCATTTCTCCCTGAATCATGGTGTCTGCTTGAAGCAATCAGAATATCTCTTGAATTCATCTGCTGTCTGGCTAGCTTCTCTTATTTTTTTAATTTGTATTCTTCAAATTCCACTTGTGTACCAACTGTTCTTTTGTGGATATATTCTTCTATGAACTGCTGAATTTCGTTGTCTCGCACATTTAAGTGTATATGTTATTTTGCATTGCTTTTCTTTTCCAACCTGTCTTTGTGTGAGGATGCCTCTTGATAGAATTTACAGCTGGAGGATTTTGAATTGCCTAACTATCTCAGGCAGTGAAAAATTTTACTATCTTTTTGGAGACCTCTGCACCATGATCTATTGATAAAGCTTTTTATTTTTTTTCATCATCTAATATGTAAGTCTCTTTGCTGCAGTGAAAGCCCTGGTCTGAGTTTGTACAATACTTCTAATATATGTCTTATCCTTCATTTTCTTTATTGTGAAGTTTAGCTAGAGCTCAACGAATATCATCGTAGGCTGACTGTGAACATGTTGTATGTGAGCACTGAATGGAATCTTCTATGGAATTTTTCCACCAAAACTTTTGAATAGCAAAGTATTTGATCAGAATATTTTTATTTTAAAATATTTCTCCAATATTGTGTTCATTTTTGAAACATTGTGACTAGTGAAAGAATGCATATCTGTAATTGTGTTTTTTTGCAGTTTAGTTAAAATAACAAAAAACTCCAGGTGTCGTCTTAAAATATAAGCAATATGAAGTAAATGGCTTCCATAGGTTTCATTTCTGTTTATTCTGAATATAGTATACATTTCATATTTAGTGCTGAAGTTAAATCCATTCACATATCACATTCACATTATCACATTATTTTTTTTCCCCTCTGTACCTTGCTTATCCATTTTGACACATTGTTCCTTCTCCCTACTGGTCCATAACCATCATGTGGTTATTGAAGACATACAGTTTTGTCAAATTTGTTGATGTATGACAGCAGATTTGAAAGCTGCTGGAGAACGGACAGAGTAGTGCATAGAATCCTATAAACAAAAGCTCCTCAAACACAACTTAGCCTGCTCTTTGTCAGATCTTTCCTTTAAAATTAGCAATTGCATGTCACTGGACAAGCAGTCCAATTCAGTGATAAAATACTTGATTTTTAGACTTTTTTGTGATTACAAACAATTTGAACAGATATTCTTTGTGCCTTATCAAACTACATTTAAAACCAAATTTAAGTTAAATACCTTACTCTTAGAGTAAAGAAAATGTGAAGAATTCCCATATTCACATTGGATTAAATGACTTCACGTTAATTTTATAGTAAGTTCTGGTTTAGATCAATAGTTAATGTACATGTCGTTGCCTGTCTGGCTTTGGCATTTGGATACCCTTACCTTGGAAGAGAACCAGAACATTTCAAAATATGCAATAACTGATTCATTTTGCATATCTACAAGTGATAGATACTGTATGCTTAAAATCCCTTGAAATAGAACAGTATCTTCTGAAAATATTTTGGTTTTTTTCAAAATAAACTTGAGGACTTAAGCTTTTCATGTTTATACTGTTTGAATAGTGGATTTCTCTTGATCTTGATTAACTTTTAAATTTTTTAATCAAAATAAATTTTATTGTCTTTTAAAATCAATTCATCTTAATTTGCAATTTATATTCTCAAAATTTGTATTATATATCAGTATTAATTTTCAAGACTTAAATGTAAAATTGCAAAATCAGATATTATGCAAAAAATCACTTTAACTATCCACAGCATTTCAGCTAATTTCCAATTGGTATGTGCTTGTATACGTACATATGAGATTTTAAAACATGAAAGATCATGTTTTCCTCAAAGAAGGAGGTTACATGCAGGCAAAGACCAGTACCAATCTTTCACTTTTCAAACAATTATTGCAATACACACAATTTTGTTGCTTACCCATTTCCTGTTATAATTTATTGGTAGATACATATCTGCAGAATGTTAACAGGGCATTCGGAGTGCCTTAGACGTTATAAATGAGATCCGAGCTTTATTAAATTTTCAAAACAGTGTGGATTCTGTTGTAGGCAGCTGTGATTAATAAATCTTTAAATATTCTATACGCAGCTGACAGCTACTTTGCGAAACTTGGCTGACTTACCTCCGGCAAGATGCCAACTCATTTCCAATGGTGCAGTCTCTGAGCTCTGTGTGGCGCTAGAGCAGCATACGAATGATAAGGATGTGTGCACCTATATAGTCAGGATATTCAGGTATGTATAGAACACAATGCTATTTCTGCATGCAGTCAACTCAGTGTTACTGCTTCAAGTGACCTCAAAGAGCAGGATCAAGCACTAAAATTGGAAGTTTTACATTGAATTGTTTTTTTAAAAGCTCTGTGTAGTTTTTAATAATTTTGTATGATAATTGTGTCTATTAATACTGATAGAATTGTTTAATTGTAGGCATACAAAGCTGGATTCATTGTCCCTGTGAAAAGTGGTTTTTTTATTGTCATTCTTTGATCCCACAGATTCTGATTGAGATTTTTAAAGTACCATTTCTTATATTTTAAAGCTGCATAGATTATTAAGTATTTATTAATCCTATTTTTAAGATTAATAACGTTTTATTATTAAATAGTCATGTTTTAAAAAAACGAATGAGAGAAATTACACAAGCTTAAGTTATATCGGGGACGGTGTATTTGTGAAATAGAATACAAAAGTGAAAATGTGATCAGCGTTCATTGTTTTGAGCTGTCACAGAGTCTTTGAGGAGATTAATCTGTGGCATCAGAGCTTGAGTGTGCAGATGGAAGCACTGAAAGAATCTCAGTTTTATGAGCAGCTCAGTGACTGCTTCCCAAGATGTGCTTTTTAGAGGGAGATCAGTATGAATGAATCACCCAAAAAGATCCTTTTGTAGTCTGAATAGTTCCTCAGTCAAAAATCTTCCAGTTACCAAGCACCAGCTTGTAATGTCCAATGCTAAATGGACTTACAGACAATTTAAGGATTTTGAAGAAGCTGTGAAATTAACTGTTGGTAATTTCAGGAGGAGCTGGGTTATAAGCACAGTTTATGAATGCAGTTCTGGATGAAGTATTTGCTGTTGCTGCTATGTTAGTGTATTGAGTCATGTTGCCTGTGGCTCCATGTTCACTGAAATTCTGCTATGGACTTTTCTTCCTGTTCAGCCCCTCCAAATTATCCATCACATTCTCCTTGCTAGATGAGATTGGGTTGTGCTTTGAAGAGCAGCTACATAAGGGACTGTCATTCCTTCCTCTCTACAGCTAAAAACGGGCAAATCTGGTCCTTTGCTGTTTCTGCTACCTGTAAAGCATGTGAATGACTTCCCTAGTTCCATGCCACCTTGTCCACATCTGTGTCTCTAATTTTGTTCCTAAAAATGAGTCGAGTTCTAGCAGTGATTACAGCACTTTGAGCATATTTGCCTCTTCTAAGGAGAGAGCATTTCTTCTACTTGGAAAATGTTGTGAAAAGTGGGGTAGTGCGTTTGTAATTAAATGTAACCGTTGTTTACACTGTAATTTTGACAAGGACATTTACTTGATCTGGAATTCAGTATGGAGCAAAAGTAATTTGTCTTATTTAAAGTTTCCTACTGCTTCAATTTTTTTTCTGAAGTTTAGTGAACTGCATGCTCTGAAGATACAAATTAGCCATAAAATCAATTTAATTAGCTTCCTGGAAATTGAAGTCACAAAAAAAATATACTATGCAGTACAGAGCATAGATTTGAATTTTGTTTTGTCTTCTAGTAATACAGAATAATTAGTCTTTTGTCTCAGTCAGTAACTTCAGGCCACTTCTTTGTAGAGAATATGTTCAATCTATTCAGATTACTCATTTCTTTAAGTCTGTAAGTCTTGCTATAATTGGTTGTAGTTGAACATCAACACAGATATTTGCTGGTTTTGACTACATGGGAAGTAAGAGGTTATTCTAGTTTGGTCTGTTATTGCAGTATTTCCGGTATGACCAAAGCATGTCCAATTCTCTATTTTTGTAATGGTCAAGGTGAGCAGTGTCGAACTGGAGCAGCTGTTAGGGAATACGCAGAGATAAAATCATGACTGCAAGAAGGTGCGTTCTCTATATTTGCTGGTGAGAGATGTATTCTGGTGGTGCTGTCGCTGGGCTCTACTGGATGTGCATTAGGAAGGGACCCTTTATTTCATCTCCTGTCTGGTTTCCCATGTCATCTTGAAATTACGGTTCTCGCATTTAACACTAAGAAGTGCTAGTGTTAGCATACTGTGCCCATATGGCAAGCAGGTTGGGAAGCTCCTTATGTTTGTTTCTTCCCGTAATTTGCTGTGGCAAGGATAGCTAAACTTCTGTTGTGCTCTTATGTAACTGTGTATGCATCTACTAGAAGTTAGAGTATTGGCATTCATTTCATGTGTTGGGAAATACAGCTCTGAGAGTCAAAAGCAGAGTGATTTAAAAAAAAAAAATCCTTTGTGGAAAAAAGTGCTTTCATTCATTTGTATTTTATTTTTATACCTTTGTAGCAAACTTTCTTCCTATAATGACTTCTGTGCAGCTTTAGCAGACTGCTCCAGATGTTACATCTTATTTTTAGCCCTACTAAACAAACACCAGAAGCAGCAGGTCAGTTTTTTCATCTCTTGCTTTTTATATATTAATCCTCTGATATGTCTGTGTATTATTGTATATAAGCTTGTTTTCAGTGACCTACTTTTATGCATTTACCAAGTAAAAATGTTAAATGGTTGACAGCATTTCTAAGTAGCAAATAATTGAAATGAAATAATTTAGATGAAAAATTCAAAGCAATACAGAGGACAGATAGTTGACTAACTTGTCTATCCTTTGCATGTGTAGAAACAGTCCGTTGAGTACTTAATTATTTTTCTTGGTTTTAAAAGATACTTTTTAAAGCAAATAGTTTACTTGAATATTTAATAATATGAAATTGTTGGGATTTCTCCTGCCTTTCTCCCCTGCATAAGAAGAATAAAATTTCCAGAGTTAAGCAATTTGAAAGCAGAGGAAAATTTGTTCCTTGATAATTGCATAAGGTATTGGAATGTGTCTCTGCTCTACCAGAGAAAACCATGTGCCTAGAATACTGCATTTGGAACATTCACCTAGAAATAAATGCTTAGAGTTTGTCAAAATGCCTTGTATTATGAAGTAAAATCATAAGAGTATACTTCCTACCAACGTCATTAGAACGTCAAGGGTCAGGTGTTGCTGTATTGTCCTGCTATATCATAGTGATTTTTCCTACATTTACTGGAGCACCAGGCTCTGGGAGTTTGATGTAGGATCATAGTTTTAAAGATTGTCACGTTGATAAGAGCGGAGTGCCCCATGTATGGCAAATTACTCAGCTTTATTGCCAGGTAAGATTTAAGATGGAAATAATTTTTATGTAAAGCATAGATGTTTAAAGGTGGAACAAGGTTTCAAAACATAGACCATTAAATCACATTAAGATTATTCTTAAAAGTAAGGAACTTTCTTGGTCGCTCAGGCATCTAAACTAGTTTGAGGACATTTAGTTAACCTATACAGTTTATCTCAGGGTTAGGCATTCCTGGAGAATTGTTGGAAGATCTTTTGTGCTGCTATTGTTAAAGGCAGTTAACGAAGGTAAACATTAACTATGCTAAACGATCTATTCTTTCTCTTGCCAAATGCAAAAATAATTTCTCCCTTTCCTGTTTACCTGCCTCCCTCTTTTCTGTGATGGTACACATGGAAGAGGAACAAATACTAAGTTGTTTCTAGTCATCTAAATGTCTGTTGATTAACATATCTGCAGCGTATCTGAGTATTTCTAAGTTCAGGCTGTTCTTGCATTGTATAGTCTTCAAAGACACTTTAGTAAACGTTATGTAAATGCTATGTAAATAATATGAGAAATATCAAAGGCATGGTATCTTACTAGATTGATAGTTATTTTTCCTTGTGAGCACTGTATTAAAAATTCAACAAATTATGGTGCTGGGAATAAGGAGTTTACATTGAGCAACATCTTCCTCTCAGTCCTCATCTGCAATTTTAAGGGGAACTTTCCTAGGCTCCTGTGATAATAGCTTTGTGTCATAATGAATTGTAGGCTCATAATCAATTGTAGGCTCAAATTGTTTGTTATCAGGTAGCATTCAGAATTTAGATTCTTATTTGTCTGCTTTATTAAGTAGTCCTAAAACATATCTTTTTTCACTAGCTTAGCATTGCTTTTTGTGTTAAACTGTCACTTGTTTTATCAAAATACAAATTAGTAAAGAAATAGCTTGTGTATTAAAAAAACTTAGTTGTTATGTTGTGATGATGATATATGCAGTGTCTTCGGAATAATTATTTCTTACTGCAGTTTTTAAACAAGCATGCAACTGTCAGTTGTCAGCTTAGTGATGCCCTGCAGAAACAAGAAGAGGGACATGGGTAATGTAATGCACCACTTTTTCTGTAGTATATCATAAATACTTGAGCTGTGAGGAGTGCAAATGTTTTTCCTGAGGTGCAGTTGGCACTGCTAATCTTTCTTTTAAAATGCTGACAGCTAGTGAGTTATAGAGTGAGTTGGTATGTGTTGAAAAGAAAACAAGTAACAGCAGTGTGAATAAAATTGTCTGCTGTGGGAAGAAACAGCAAAAAGGAGGATAAATCAGTATTGTTAACTCAAAGCATTAAAAATCCTCAGGACTAAGAACTGATAAGAAAGGAAGTGTGTATGTTTTCTGAATTTTCAGGTTGCACAGTTTGTGGGATCAGGCTTTTTACTGGCAATCATGGCAACTAGAAACATACTAGGGAAAAATAAAAGAAAATCAGCATTCAGACTTTCTTAAGTGCTTTCATAACTGTGACTTTAAAAATAAGCATCGAATATTGTGAAAATAAAAATGTGAGCACTGGAAATAGGATTAATGACTTGCTCCCACACCACACAATTCCACAGCTGCCACCCAAATAGTCTCTGTTCTTCTCACCACACTGCAGTTTCAGCTCTTTTCTTTTTTTTCTCAGCTTGTTATGTCCCTTGGGTAATAGAGTCAGAAGGAACGGGAGAGTAGTAATTTAACTCTGTGAGAAAGACTTTTGGGAAATTGAGTTGGCAAGACTTGCTAAATTCCCTGTGTCATAGTCTTAGGTAAGGAGTACAGAAGATTGGAAAAGCTGGATCTGCAAGGTAGGACTGGGGAATTCAGCAGTGCTTTTCTACGCACCTGAAGTACATGCTTTGTTGGACTTCACTTGTGGTTGGTTTTGGAGCTTACTTGTTTGGAGTAACAAAAAAGTCTTTAGTGGCTGCCACATGCTGTCAGAAATGTTTTTGTGGAGTCTCTATCTTGCAGGATGAGCTTCACATGCTTCTGTTTCCAGTCAGCATTGTAAATTTTTGCCCATCTCCAGAAATCTTTTAAGAAGATGCTGTTCCCCTTTCCCAGGTCATTATCATCTCTAAGCTTTTCAAATAAGCTATATAAAGGATGGCTGTCTCAGGCTGTGGTTAATGTCATAAGTCATGAGGAGGCCATGCTTTTGAAACAGGGAGATTGCCTAAATAGGGAAGTAGCTTCTGTCAGTAAGTCAGACACTACCTGAGTTTAGGTGGCCTTTTGGGGCCCTGCCAGCTTCCATGGAATCTTTTATCAGTGTACAGATAGTCTATTTTCAGTCTTAAGTACACAAACACAGGGTGTGATACTAAAATTTGCATAGAATAAATCTTGTGCCTGTTGTATAGAAAAGTCCCTTTATACTTAAGTGTAGTCTACTTTTTTAATTAGGAGACATTTGTTAAGTATTTGACATCACTGGATGCAGAAATTGCCTATTCAGCAAAAGAATAATCACATTGGGTCACATGAAAGGTTCATCCAACCTACTGTCCATTCTCAGCAGTGGTGAAAATCAGATACCTAGAGAACAGTAAAAACAGAGCAAGCATATGCAATACTTCCTGTGTATACTTACCAAACCTCCAGCTCCTTCCGTTTTGGAAAATTCCTCAGCCAGCTGTGGTTCTCTGTGTATGAAATAAACCTCAGTGGACTTCTTTTCCATGAAATTCTACAGTCTCCCCTCTACCCCATATAAACTTCCAAAATGTTAAACATCCATTGGTAAGGAGTTGGCACAGCAACTACCTATTGCACAAACAGTTCCTTTTGCTTGTTTTGAATTTGGCCTTTACTATCTTTACTTGATTCCCTCCAGTTCTTATAATGAAAAGTTGGCGAATATTTCATCCCTAGTCACTCATTTCACACTACTCCTGACTTTCTAGGCCGTTATCATATTCTCTTGGAGTTATCCATGCTGTTTCCAGGCTGAAGAGTCCTTGCTTACTTGGTCCTTTCTGATACAGAGTCTATTCTATACCATTGTGCATCTGTGTTGCTTTTCTTGGAACTTTTTACAGTCCTGTGTCCTGTATGGTTTTTTGACATGAGAAAATCAGAACATGATAGTTAGTATGTGGCCGTATAGTAGATTTGCGTGCCTGCATAAGTTTATTTCCCAGGAATTCCCCAATTTTACTTGCTTTCTTGACCTCCTGTAAGCATTAACCCCCATGAGGAATCTGTCATTAACCCCAAGGTTGCTTTCCAAGTGGTTATGGGTGGTTCAAAGGCTGTGATTTTATATGTGAGGGTATGACTGCTCTGTGGTTTTCCACATGCATCATTTTATGTTTATCTGCATTTAAATTTCATCTGCTATTTTATTACCAGTTGACTACAAATCCTTTTTCTGGTCTTTAGTCAGTCTTCATCTTTGCTACTTTGAATATCTTCGTGTCGTCAGCAAACTCTTCCATGTCACTGCTGTCACCCACTTTACCATGTCGTTTATGGATGGGGTGTACGCAACTGGTCACAGCAAAGAACCCTATGGAACTCCACTGGTCATCTTCCACCATTGCAGGAGCTGCTGATTTACTGTTTTCCATCCTCTAATCATTTATGTATACCAGGACATTCTCCCTTACAGCATGACTGTTTAGTTTCACTAGGATTTTGGTGAGTGACTTTGTCAAAAAGTCTCCTGGAAAGCCACACGGGTGATACCAGATGGGTCTCCTTTATGCATGTTTGTTGATCCCATAAAAGAACTCAAGAACTGGGTAAGTCAGGACTTAGGAGTCTTAAAACTGCATTTATCCGACTGTCCACTCATTTTATTGTTCTTTTTTTATGGTTTCTTCTAATTTATCTGGTACAGACACCAAGCTTGAATCTCACTTGGATCTTTTTCTAGTAATAGAGGTAATGTTTGTTACCCTTGCAGTCCTTAGGCATCAAGGTAGTTTTGAGAGGTTACACATCACTGTTAGTAATTCAGCGATTTAATTAGTTCTTTTAGAACTGTTGGGTGATTATCCAGTCCTGGTGATTTGTTACTGTTTGTTTTGTCAGCTCCTTAAAATTGTTTGCAGTCACTTCAGTTTTGGACAGATCCTCTGATGGGTCTTCCCCAGAGAAGGCTATAGCATTGAGATCTCCCCAGTTGCTTTCACAGTGAGCATGAATCAATGCAAACTCATTTAGCTTCTCTGCAATGACATTTTCTTCTCTGAATACTCTGATTTTATCCTGATCATCAATTAGTTCTGCAGATTCTGGCAAACTTCCTGGCCTGATATGTTTGAAAAAATTTGTTGTTATTTTTGCACCTCTTGCATCAGCTAGTAGAACTGCACTAATTTACAATTACAATTTGCATACTACTTTACTTGTTTGATTTAAGAATCAGTTTGTCAGAAACAATTTATTAAATGAAGAATAGACTGATGTTGCCTTGTCATCCTCTGTAAGGAGATGTCTGTATTTGTCGGGTTCAGTGTGCCTGGATCTGTCCAGCTTTCTTCCCAAATGCATCTGCAAGGTAGCAGATGCTAAATTATTTTATAGTCTTCTGTGAGCTAGCAGGCTTGTGAGACTTTCTCTTGTATCTGTCCAAGGAAAAGACTCATTTTTAGGGCTGTTGAATGTCCTTTTTGCTCTTAGGACTGCTGCCATGGGGAATGTTGTCCCATATACATGCAGAGAATTTCTCCACTTTGTTTCTGGCTTTATTTATTAGGTGAAGGCTTATCTGCATGCAGTGACTGGCCCTCCTGGCTGTTGTTTTGGCAGGCTTATGGAGAATTCTGTGATGAGCTCCCAGGAACCCACTATCAGTCTGTTTAATTTGGTCTTATAACGTATGTCATGTATACCCCAAAGCAACCGCAGGCTCTTAACAATAGAGTCTGATGCTGCAGCTGTGTTTAGTTCGGATATACATGTTTGCCTCTTAAATGCTTTGAGAGTATTTTTGATACTCTGCTCAGTGGCATCATGGTCTTATGAGATACCAAAGTTTTTTGTTATTATTATTTTTATTGGGGGTTGGGGTGGTGGTGTGTTTCTGTATCCATAGCTTGCCTCTAAAGAAGCGGTCATCAGTGCTGACATAAGTGTTCTTTGTGTTTCGGTTACTCACTTTTCCCCTCTGTGCCATCCCTCATTTGGGCTGAGGACAGCTGTCTGTGATCTGTGATGCATCAGGTCACAGAACTGATCCAGCTTCTAATAACCTTAAAACTGAAAAAAGGAAACCCAATCCTTTGCTGGTTTATCACCTGCATTGCTTTCCAGTCTGGTTTGTTGAACAGTCACACGAATAGTTCCTTGTTCGCAAATACTGAGGAAGCAATATTGCAGAGGAACCAAACTCTGAATGGAAAGGAGAGTGGGAGCTATTTATGGCACCACTTCTGCTGAAATGCTTGTCAAGATAACCCCACGAAGAACTTGCATAGATCATGTGGTTCTTTTCTCCTATGTTTACAAATACATATTTTCAGTTGTATTCCTCCTCCCTCTAGCCCAACAGTATAACAGTGCCTTGGACAATTAAAAAAGGCTATGAAGGGGATACAGTAATTGACCATTAAAGAACCAAAATGTAAGATTTTTCTCCTGTGTGTGTGCACATGCATATTCATAACTGATCATTCATTCTCTCTGAATTAACTTTTTTTTCAAGAAGGAAGTATCCATTTTAGAATAAATTTTCTGACAGCTCTGAAGGAATTTCCCTGCTGAAAAATCTGAACAACCACAGAAGGTCACCCTTTCCCTACAGTATGATTTCTGAGAGTATGCTGAGCTGACAGTGTATTTACGTCTTCCTGATACTTTGGTTGTGACTTTTCTTTTTGTCTGAAAGAAAAAGCAAATGTGGTAAGGAACGTGCAAAATATGTGATATGTACTCTGAATATAAAATGATCAGGAATTTGTCATCAACCAGCCTTCATTGGGATGTATCATATAGAAACCTGCTGTTCTGGTGTATCAAAAGATACAAGAGAGTGGATGTAATTACTAGATAGGTAAATGTTAGAATATCAAATAAGAATAAAAAGAAGGTATTACTGCTTGGTGTGACAGAAACTGTCACTAAAATATTTTGCCTTATTTTTTGGTATTCATTTCTATAAAAGATGCTGAAAGCTTGGGAACAGCTCTGAAAAGAGCTAAAAGAATGATTAGAGTTAAAAAAACAACCCAAGATTAAGCAAATTAATTTATCAATTACAAAGGTCAGACCATTAGTAAGTTACCCATTAATAGAATCTGCACACGGAAGACATTTCTGTTAGTAGATCATCCTTTAATCTAGGAACAAAGAGATAGGAGGAAATAGTTGCTGGAGTTCTACAAATTCAAGCTAGTAATAAGAAAAAAGATTTTAACCTGGGAGATCAGTAGTCATTGGAGCAAAGGGGGATGTGGTTTTCAACTTTTTTTTCTATGCATGATTTCTGAAATGTTTTTTGTTTACAGAGTGTACACTGCTTTTCATCAAATGTTCTTTCGGTGACAATGTGCTTGCTTTTCTTTGTTACCTTTCCCAGATCTATAGATGTCCACAACCAAATCTAAGGACACAAGTTCTTCATTGCTAAAAGTCACTAAGTGCAAATGAACTCTTTTCTGAAAAGTTTACCTAAACAGATCAGATTTTTGTGTGTAGAAATTATTGAGTAGGGTCCTGTGGCGTGTGATACACAGAAATATAAACACATTCTTCTAATTGGCTTCTCCTTCTCCTCAAATGCATTCATATTTGCAGGGGAAGGAGGTTCCCTCTTTACTGACAAAGTAATCCCTGCTATCTCTGTGGTAAAGCTTCTCCTCTCTGCTCCTTATTTCAGATTCTTCAGTCAAGAACTTTCTTCATTTGCTTTTGATACTTCCAGGGTATTTTCCCCTCTCCCCCTCCCCCACCCCCTCATTTTTTCGTCTTTAAATCGAGTTTCATTTTGGGTCAGTTATTATTTCTGGGTTTGACGACGAGTTTTCACAGCCAGAATGTCACTTCAAGATGAATTCTTACTGTGTTTGGAAGAGATTAGCTCCAGGATGGCATAACTACTGTTATTTTGTCTAAAATAGACTAACAACAGGTACTTGGCCAGTGTGTACAAACTCTAGAATGGACTCCCATCCCTTATTTATCTCATTTTAGTTAGAAATTACTGTCCTACTTGTTTTTTCTTTCCTACTGATAAGTAAACCTGTACTATTTGTACCTCTGTTCATAGAATGGTTAGAGTTGGAAGGGACCTTAAAGATCATCTAGTTCCAACGCCCCTGCCATGGCCAGGGACACCTCCCACCAGACCAGGTTCCTCAAAGCCCCATCCAGCCTGGCCTTGAACACTTCCAGGGATTGGCATCCACAACGTCTCTGGCCAGCCTGTTCCAGTGTCTCACCACCCTCAGAGAAAAGAATTTCTTCCTAATATCTGATCTAAATCTACCCTCTTTCAAGTTAAACTGTTACGCTTCATCCTATCACTACACTCCCTGATAAAGAGATCCTCCCCATCTTTCCTGTAGGCCCCCGTTAGGTACTGGAAGGGGCTACAAGGTCTCCCTGGAGCCTTCTGTTCTCCAGGCTGAACAACCCCAACTCTCTCAGCCTGTCTTTATAGGAGAGGTGCTCCAGCCCTCTGATCATCTTTGTGCCCCTCCTCTGGACTCGCTCCAACAGGTCCATGTCCTCCTTATGTTGGGGGCTCCAGAGTGGGATGCAGTATTCCAGGTGGGGTCTCACAAGAGCGGAGTAGGAGGGACAGAATGAGCTCCCTTGACCTGCTGGCCACGCTTCTTTTGATGCAGCCCAGAAAGCCAACCGCATCCTGGGCTGCAAGCACAGGTTGCTGGCTCATGTTGAGCTTCTCATCAGCCAACAGCCCCACATCCTTCTCCTCAGGGCTGCTCTCGATCCATTCTCTGCCCAGCCTGTATTTGTGCTTGGGATTGCTGCGACCCATGTGCACTTGGCATTGTTGAATTTCATGAGGTTCACACGGGCCCATGTCTCAAGCCTTTCCAGGTCCCTCTGGATGGACCACACAGCTTGGTGTCATCAGCAAACTTGCTGAGGGTGCACTCAGTCCCACTGTCCATGTTGCCAACAAAGATGTTAAATGGCACTGGTCACTGTACCGACCCCTGAGGAACGCCACTTGTCACTGGTCGCCCATTGGACATCAAGCCGTCGACCACAACTCTTTGAGTGTGGCCATCCAGCCAATTCCTTATTGACTGTGTGGTCCAATTTAGAGACAAGGATGTTGTGCGAGACAGCGTCAAATGCTTTGCACAAGTCTGGGTAGATGGTGCCAGTGGCTCTTCCCTTATCTGCCAACACTGTAATGGTGTTGTAGAAGGCCACCGAATTTGTCAGGCATGATTTGCCCTTAGTGAAGCCATGTTGGCTGTCACCAATCACCTCTTTATTTTCCATGTGCCCTAGCATAGTTTCCAAGAGGATCTGCTCCATGATCTTGCCCGGGCACAGAGGTGAGACTGACCAGTCTGTAGTTCCATGGGTCTTCCTTTTTTCCCTTTTTGCAAATACGGGTTATGTTTCCCCTTTTCCAGACAGTGGGAACTTCGCTGGAACTTTATCATGCTTTACACGGAAAGGCAGGTACATTTTAATTGCCATGATAAACTGTTGCTAAGTTCTGTGACGCAGCAAGTACATCGGGTACCTTTGCTACTAGGGCAATGCAAGGAATAAAGTTTTAGAAGTGGATAAGCAAAGAAATCTTTCATATCAGTGATCAAATGTATATGTTTCAGTTGTCAGAAAAATAAGAGTTAAATGCTGATGGAGTTTGTGGTGCCATTACCGCTTTAAAAACAAAAATATCACAGTTTCTTCACAGATTGGAATCAAAGAAAAAAATTATTTCTCCTTCTCAAGCTTTTCTTGATATGTTTCTTCAAATTTGTTTGTGTAAGTGAAGCTGTGTGGTCTCATATATAACCTTCCAGTCAGGTTTGGGTACACTCTGTGGACAGCATGTCTCACATGAATGCCTCGTTATAAAAAGATTAAATAACTGAGTGTAATTCTTATCTTAAATCTAATTTGTCTTTTGTGCCATACATGTTAAAACCCCTCCATATTATATAAATTAATCTGATAAATGTAACGTTTCTGTAAGTGTGCAAGAATGTCTGAAATTCCATATGCAGTTAATTGTCCAAACAATTGGAGATGCATAATAATCTCATTTATTATACTGATTTTTTTCATTATGTACAGAAAGGCTCATGGGCCTTGTACAGGTTTAGTCTTGCAAGCAGTTTCAAAATGTCATTCACCTTTACATGTATTTCTTTACACAGCAATTCTAAGCTGGTGTTTCTTACTCTTGCAGTGCTTACCCTATGAGCATTTAAAAAAATACAGCCAAAAATAATACAAACCCTTGAGTATTATACTACTCGGGAGAAGTTGTACCAGCTTTTCTCTTTGACTCTCCTAGTTAAATTTTCACTGGAAGATAATGAAACTTCAGTAATATGCTATTAAAACCGGATGTGCTTAGCTAAAAAGAAGTATTTTATAAGTTTGTTTTGCTAGCCTGTAGGTGGAAAGCACAGTTGAGATCACACTTCTCAAAATATCAGTTGATTGCTGTACGGTACCTGTTTGTCTGTTTTCTGATTGGGTAGAGCTGTTGCTGGGCTGATACTGTTTTGACCAAAATTAGAAAGTCAATATAAACGAGTCAAACTAGACTGCCTGCTTTTTTCAGTTCTCTCTTCTGATTCATCAGTTGTTTGTTTCAAATTCTTACAGCCTTTGTGAATTGGGGGATGTGCCAGCAAAGGTGAAAGCTCTTAGTGGTTAGTCATAAACGTTCATAAAAATTTGTCTTGGTGACATTTAGATGCTAGCAAAAATATGATCCCTAGTTAAAAAAAAGTGGAAGTGGGTCCTACAGAGTGATCATATTAAATATACGGATATGAGAACCTATTCCTCTCTTAGGAAACTGCCTGCTTCTCATATTTAGGGTTAGCATTCATCTCCTTGACCCTAAGAGAATGTTACTGCCGATGTCTTGTGGCACAGGCTTAAGACCTGAAACTCACTGATGAAGGCATGTATGAAAGGATTCACTGCTTATACAGCTTTTTTTCCTTCAGTATTAGTATGTATACTTTAACAAGTTGGTATGTGCCTGGTTAATTTACATTATTAATACCAGGGAGGATTAGAATATCTTTGAATATAACTGTTTTATTTGAAGAAAACCAGCATGTAAATTGTTTAGCAAAATTCTAGGTTAGTGCAAGTACAGCAGTTTAGCAGCTAAGGGTAGATGGCTGTGCTGTACTTGAAGAAATGCCAATACTTTACCAGTACTGTTAAGATAAAGCTATGGACTTTTCTTTTTGGAAATGAGTAGGTTTTGATGCAAGTGGCAGAGACAAATGTTTTAATTAGTTTATACTTTAGTTAGTTCAGACTTTCAGAATTTATTTTTTTTCTTCTTCCATACAGGTGGGTAAGAAAAAGATGGGGTTGTTGTTGAATGCCATTCAGTTAGGATTCACTAGTCTTGCCAAAAAAAGCCTATTTCTCAGTATGTCCAAAATGAAGCAACAAGAAATGTAATTTTATATCCCCGTGAACAGCAGGGAAAAGCAGTGAAAGTGCTTTAAGAGAGCAACTTGGTTAAATTATAAGATCTCAAGATACTGTATAAAAATAGAAAGTAGGTCTCATTTAGCAATGATAAGAATAAAAGGGTAGCAAGAAAACATAAAATCAAAATCAGAAAAAAACAAAGCACAAAATGAGATGCAACTAGAAAGGGACATAAAAAGAAACAAGAAAACTTTCTATAGTACATTAATAGTGAGAAGACAATAAGGAAATAATTGCTGCAGTGTTCAGAAGATGAAAATTATTGACAGATGCCACTGAAGTGTGGAATGCCTTTATTTGCTTCTTTTTGTGAAAGGGTTAAGTATGATCAAATGATTAATCTCTACTTCAGCCTGAGTTCTTTTATCACTAAAAAATGTTGAACATCTTCAAACCAGCTAGGCCTGATGAAAATTACCCTTTGGTGTTTACAAAAGGACAGAAAGGGGTAATGTCTCTGGGATTCTTGAAAAGTTACATAGGATCGCAAGGCTGTAGGGGACCTATCTTTAAAAGAAGAAAAGAGGAGGAATTGGGGAATAAGAGACTGGTCATTTTAGATTACAATTCTGGTAAAAAATCTGGAACAAATAATTCAGCTATCTATAAGCAATTGGACTTAACAAGGAAATGAGTAAGAGCTAACGTGGCTTTTACAGTAACAAATCAAGGGGAAGTAGCTTAACCTCTACGATGGGTAATAATCCTAGAGAAGAGGAGAAGGTGGTGGTCCTGGGCCATCACAACTGGCATTTGGTTACTTGAAAGATTAGTCAACTCTGGCCCATATGATTATTCTTGTTATATAAAGTGCTGTTTTAAGATGTTTTAAGATTACTGTGGGCTTGGTAAAAATAGATGACCTATACTAAGTATATCCCATTAGCAATTACCCCAATGCTGTACTAGTGCTGTCAGATGTTTTTGATTTCTTCTGTGAACGGTGTTATGAAAAATAGTAGCGTAAAAAATTATTTCTAGTTGCTGTATTTGGCATTCCTTCAATTGTTCTGGACCTGCTATTAACTGAATTGTGAAGCAAATTAAGTATTATCTTCTTTTAAAGCGGCTAATAGCTTCTAATGTTTTCCATGTAATATGGTTTGTTATTTTATTGCAGGATTTGGTTATCCGTATCCTCTTCATTCTTGGTAATTTAACAGAAAAGAATAACGAGGCCCGTGAGCAATTTTTTAAAGAAAGAGGAAGTATTAACACCTTGATATCATTATTCCAAACCTACCATGAACTTGATTTGAATGCACAGAAATGGTACCATGAAAGAGGAAGGGAAGAAAAAAACCACCCAAAGCATCCTTCAGAAGCAGAAGATGTCCTGATAAAACTGATAAGAGTGCTGGCCAATCTCTCCATTCATCCCAGTGTAGGAGCAGCTCTGGCAGCTGCCCATCGTATTGTAGAATTACTTGTTACAGTACTAGGTAATAAAATCTGTTGTGTGTGTTATCTTTGTTCAGTCTGTAAGGAAAGCTTAGAATTTTTCTACTTGACCTTCTTATCTAGGTTGAGCCATAACTAAATCAGTTCCATTGCTAAAATAACAAAGTCAATCTGCTGATATTCATAAACTGGTTTATGTAGAAAGCCCGTTTGAGACAGTGGAAGCATTGCTGCTTTGGTACTGACATTTTAATGTCTTGGGAAAGACGTAGAAGCGTTTCACTCAGTGATAAGATTTGCAGATATGATCATTAAGGATAAGGAAATAAATTTTATTTTGAATAAATCTCACTGAGAGTTCATATATAAGGGAAGTCTGTTCTTATCAGTTGCTACATACATGTGTTTGGTGGTGGTTTTTTTCTAAGGTTTGCAGGTTTCGTGACTGTTCTGGATTAAGTATTGTTTTTGTTCCCTGCACCCATAACTTTCAGCCTCCTCGAAAAATTTCCTCTTACTTTTTTTCTTCTTTTTCAGATTTCCAACCTTTATCTCTTTCAGTTGGAAGAGAGTGTCCCTTTCCCTCCGAACGGAGGCTTAGGACTACAGTTCCTTTACCACTCACTGATCCCTTTGTAAATCTAATTATGGGCTAGGACCGGGCAGTCTGTTCTCACCATAAGAGAGTTTAGCAGTGATAAGATACATCTCAAAGAATTCAGTATATTTTAGTGTGTGATGAGAACATTAAATATTATGTAAAGACAATCAAGCTGATTATATGCTAGTTTACCAGTTTTACCCACCAGCCATGGATTAGAGACGGCAAATTCGCAACTTCATCCGTACTGTCTTAAGCTGTGCAGGAGCTTCCTGGGTTGTAACTCTCTTAATCATTGTGTAAGCGCTTTTGAGCCTCGAAGCTTCTCTCTGCCACCCTCCCCTCTTCTTGGGCACTGTATCAGTTAGTTTACTACAAAACGTTCTCTCTCCCTGTGAACTTACCACTCTTTTATTTCCTTCACTCTTGTTTTCTGATGCCATAAACCTCAGGTAAATCGGTATACATAACTTTCAGACTTGCTGGTGTAATTTTACACTGGTTAACATTCTGTCAGGAACTCTAAGAGAGAATATTTTGAGTATTGCTAAAGAATTATTTTTTTTTTGTTCCAATTCTTCCTGGTTACTTGACCTTTCAGTGTAATAGTCCTTGGTATTTCTCTGTGTCTGTCACACAGGCCTATTTCTGCATGTGGATTCTCCACAGTTCCATCTTAAAACAGCAAACAGGAGCAATAAAATGTCTTAACTAACTGGATTTTAAACTGTGCTGCCTTAGTCACAATGATTTTTGTAGATGAAGAGTTGGAAAGAGTGACTTTATATTGCCATTTTTGGATCAGTTGTTCCTGTTAGCTTCTGCCATATTACTGAAAAACAGAGTAGTTGTCTGTAATAGTGGCCATGTATACTATGATTCAGTTTGCTTCTGAGATATAGCGCACTGCTAAGTTAGACTCATGTGCATGTGTGTATCTCATATGCATATGTTTTGGGTTTTTTTTTACTACCAGAATACAAGTCAGTTGATGACTGTGAGGAGTTGGTCATCAATGCTGCAACAACAATCAACAATTTATCCTACTACAAAGTGAAGAGTTCTGCTGTTCAAGACAAGAAACTACACATTGCTGAAAGTAAGGACTTTTAAACTAGTACTTTTTGTATAGCTTTTTGAAAGTGGAAGTTATTCATGCTATATTTTAATACTACAGAAAATAAAGACACTGATAGTGTTTTGTGGGTATCATCTTGCAGGAATGTAAAGTTCATAGGGCTAAATTCTTCCCATAATGATTTCTCATTCTTCTGGAACATAATTTTATGACTTATGTGAAAATAGTTAGGTTGTTGACAGAACCCCTTCTTTTCCTCCCCAAAGGAATTTGCCATATTGTTTTCTTTTTAGCAATTGTTGCTAGACTTGTTCAAAATCCATATGCCTGAGCCAAAATAGTCATGTTGCTTTTTACTTCTAATCAGAGTATGGTAAGGAAGTTTTTTTTCTTCTTAGTACCTTCTAAACCTGCAAAATCTGATTCATGTCTGTTTCTGGCTTATAAATCCATTGGCAGTATAGGAGTTGTGTGATTCTCTCCCCTCTGCCAGTACGGACAAATCATGTTTTAGTGATGTGTAGGAACTGCATCTGAGTTCTGGGACTCATTGTGTTAATGTTATACAGAAGGTAGAAAGCTATGCAAGACGTAGACTCTCTGTCTAAATAGACAAGATATGGGGGAGAGATGGAGCCTGAAGTTCGCACAACAGGTAGAATGAGGAGTAGGAAAAAATATTCTGGCTGTCAACCTAGTGCCCTGACTGGTAGATATCATCTGTCTAGGTAATAGGTTTGCTGTTCTGTCATGAGTCATTTTATCACCCATAAGCCAGCTGTCTCTTATTGCTAGTCAGAGCAATGGGGAAACAAATTACTTCTCTGCCTGTCCCATTCGCTCTCCCTCTCCTGGTTTTATTGTTAGCATGTGGAACCAGTCCCATCACCTTTCCTCTCCCTGAACTGAGGAGAGAGAAAGATGGAAGACCAGCAGGCTTCCTCTTCCGGGAGACATTTTGAGAATACTTGCTGTTTGATACAAGTAGTGGATCCCAAAGACAAAAAAATAATAATTTCAGATGTCTCTTTACAGCAAGTTCAAGGCATGTTCAGTATTGCAACATTCAAATATGGAAGTAATGGGAATGAAGCCAGCCTCTTTTCTCTATTTTTGTTTGGTCTCACTTTTCTGTGGTAGAAGGGTTAAGGGTTGACTGATTTGAGTCCTTTATATGATGGACTGATTTCAGCGGTTCACTTAATATTCACAGAAGATTGATAAGTGTAACTTCTGTAACATTGCTCCTTGACCGTGCACTGAAAACATATGTGATTGTAGCTCTTCCTAGGAAATGCTGAAGGTCTCATTCTGTCTGCTGAAGTTACACGCTAATCTTATGTGAAACTACTACACAGAAAAACAGCAAGCGAGTAAATGCTTCGGACCAGGGGCAATATTAAGTAGCTGTTCAGAGAAAATGTGTTTGCTTGTTATAGCAACACTGAGAGAAAATAGAGCTAATGTTAGAAAATAATTTGAGTTTTAGGAGACTTCCCACCATAAGACCATCTGTTCAGGATCTAAATCAATTCTCTTATATATTACAACATTTATTTCTTCTTTGTCTTCCTGAATTTTCACATGAGCCCACTCAAAACTGTATAGCAAAACTGGCTCCCATTATTACAACTGTGCTTAGGCTATCTTCATAACTCCTCATTTGTTCCTTGCATTTAGTCCCATATTGGAGCTCTTTGTCTCATCTTCAAAGCCCTACACAATTTAGCTCTTGTTCTACCATTGGCTCACCCCCTTCACTGCAACCAGACAAATAGATAACTGTTCCCATTTATTACATTTATTGCTGTTGCTGCTTGCATTCTGATATTTATTGATAAAAAGCCAAGCACCTTTGTGATATACAAGTAATCGTTTTTATTTCATTTCTCTGCAAACCAATAGTGCTTTTAAAGCTGTTAATGAGCAACAATATGGATGGAGTTGTAGAGGCTGTCAGAGTCTTTGGCAATCTTTCCCAGTATCATGAGATCTGTGACTTCATCATGCAGAAAAAGAGTGAGTTACTTTTGCATTTATAGGAGTCCTGTTTTTAAATTTCCATAGTTCTAAAAAGGAAATATTGTTAATAAGCTGTCTTAGGTAGCTGTCTAAGAGTAGAAGCAGTCTTCTCTCACGTTTTGCAATTTAAGCAAATGTAAGAATCCAATAGTAGTCATTATAAACACCATTTTATTTCAGTTTCACTAAAATGGACATATTGGAGTAGGAAAAATATGCCATGGTACCTTCACAGAGGTAAATACTACAAAAACTTGTTTTTTCCTAAATATTATAATTTTGAAATTTCCCTTCGCTCTTACAGTTTTTCAAGTCCTACAGATTAGTAGTGATATGATATAAAATGAAAATCCAACAAAATTCTTATTTAGGTTCATAATCACAGATTTTTGATTCCCATGTTCGACAGCTTGTTAGCACTTTGTAACATGCATTTAAGATGTTTGACTGCCTCAACAGAGACCACCTATTTGCCTCAGGGTGAAGTAGGATACAAGTCTTCTCAAATCCTTTTGCTTTGGGTGTCTAAAGAGCTTTGGGAAAAAAGGCAACTCCTTGCTATCCACAGAAGGTGTGTCATAAGTTTAATTAAACACCGGTTCACTGTAAATTTTTTGTAGCTACCTGTCAGTGCTGAAAGTGAGGTGATATGCCACTATATACAACCCCTTCTTTTCAAGGGTGGACTTATCACCACTTTTGAAGGAGGAGGTATCTGCAAAGGGATAACTGACACTTACCTGGTTGCTGATGCGCTGTCTTAATCAAAGGACTGAATTTTCCACCTGGGAGAGACTGTGGCGTTGGTGTGCCAAGCTCAGGAAGAGCTGAGAGCTTGTTCAGTGTTGCAACATTCAAAGATGGAAGTAATGGGAATGAAGCCAGCCTCTTTTTCTATATTTTTTTTTCCTCACACTTTTCTGTGGTAGAAAGGTTAAGGGTTGACTGTTTTGAGTCCTTTATACGATGGACTGATTTGAGTGGTTCACTTCATACTCAGAGCTTGCCTCTCCATCAGGCAAGACTGACTCCTTCACTGGGGTTGCCTTCCACTGCCTGCGGAGTTCAGTGTCAGCACGCGCTGCGACATGCTGCACGTCCAGCGTCTGCTTCTTGCATGTCTCCTGCAGGAGCCCCAGGCTGCAGCACTTCCAGCTGGACTTGGTGCAGTCTAGGGCAACCCTGCCACTCATGGAGGTAAGAACTTCCCTGTCCGAGTGCCAAATGCCAAATGCACAGGAGTTTCTGCTGACTGTGCGACTGAGAGGAGGGTGATACTTTTAAGAAATAAGCTGTGATTCAGTTTGCTCAACTTAACCTCTTCTGATTGGATTTTCACATTACTTTGGTGTATTTTTATAACTAGAACTTTGTATGTGTTACTTTGAAGAAAACTGGTGTTCAGCATGATGGCTGTTACTCTGGGTCACGTACCTATTCTACAAATGTCAGAGTAATACGCTACAAGGTTAAATTTTTGGGTAGGGTATCCTGCATTTCACGGCT
Source organism: Pluvialis apricaria (assembly GCA_017639485.1). NCBI lineage: Eukaryota > Metazoa > Chordata > Aves > Charadriiformes > Charadriidae > Pluvialis > Pluvialis apricaria. The sequence goes on along the minus strand of CM030009.1, from coordinate 78,455,817 downwards.
TTCTAAGTATATATGTTTAAGAAGTATGTTGTAATGCCACTTGTATGATAAGTCTGTCTTCCCAGTAATATTGTTTCCTTCTTTACAATCCAGTACACAAGTTCATGATTGCTTTGCTTGATGCCAAGAACCAAGATGTCTGTTTTTCTGCCTGTGGAGTTCTGCTCAATCTCACAGTAGATAAGAACAAACGAGGTCTTCTGATGGAAGAAGGAGGAATTGGAAAGTAAGTTCCTGATTACGCTTACAAAAAAGGCAATTTTGAGTAGTTTGGCCAAAGAGTTTCAATCAGATTCTTTTTTACTGGGGCCAATAACTTGTAATAAGGCTATGTACTTAATAGATGTTCAGCATCGAATGTTCTTCAAGAGAGAGCCTTTCACATTCTTTCATATGTTTTTTGCAAAAGTGTTAAGAGTGGTTTAGCCTACTGCAGAGCCCAAAACCATAGCATAATCTCCCAAAGATCCTTCTGATATATACAGCAGAGGACAGTACCGTACAGCAAAGCAACTAAGGTATGGCTTTGCAGTAGCTGCTTATGCTTGACTTAACTGGATCCTGTGTGGGCTACAGTTAATAGGCACCATTAATGCGTATGTGTTGTAAGTGTGAAGGTTACTTCAGGAACTATGATATCCCACACAGTCTCTTGCACTTTTTCTAACTATTTAGTACTGTAGGGAAAACTATCTGATGTAGCTGTGCTCAGCAGAGCATAGCTCCTGAGTTTCCTCTCTCTGAGAGTTCAGGTTTAAGGCAGTTACATTGTAAGTGATATTTGATCTTGAAAAACCACTGTGGATGCATCACTTGTGGCTTTGATGTTCAGATAATAGCGGATCCAGCTTAATTGGAGCAACATGAAAGATTGTGTTCCTGTGCTTGTAAAGCAGTTGATACAACCCACATTTATGAAACAATATGCCTAACTTTGAAATGCTTTCCTGTTCGTACATCGTGTAATTACTTTTTTATACAGTGTAAACAATGCATAGTCTGCTCATCCTTCCTTCCCATGTTCTAGTTAACTTACAAAATATAAAGCTGAAAAAGAAGAATAACAAACAATTACAGACAAATTGAATAATAAATGTGAGAAATATTTATTATATAGAATATTCTGTAAAATACAGAATGATATAGAATATGGAATTTTCTGTGCTCTGTCTAAAAATTTGTGAAGATGGAAGGAAAAACAGTAACAGTATGGAATAAATCTAGAGAATTTGGAAGTGGTTGTTAAGAAGGTCATCCTCACTGTGCCAAACCCGCTCTGTGGATTTTTGGAAATGAGGTTATTGTACCAATATATAGTGGCCCTAATAAAACATGGAATTAGTCTCATCAGGGAGTTAAACTTCAAAAAAATTAGGGCAAGTTCTTTTGGCTTTTCATTAGATGCCTCCCAGTCTTCCACAATGACTGCCTTCAGAGAGGAGAGAAAAAGCAAACCTCTTTTTGGTTGGTTTTCAATTACTGCTATTTTCAGCCATACCTGAATGTAATAGTGTCGTGGGCTCACATAGTTATCCTGTGGTCCCTTTACTAATCATCAGATTATAAATCTCACAGTGAAATAGAGAAGTGAGGGAAAGAGGGGGTCGTAGGGCTGGGGAAGACAACAGGAGTGAAGGATTACTATTAGAGAGGTCACTAGGGACAGCAGGTGAAAAACAACATTTACTTCTGCTGCCCCAGGACCTGTGAACACTGCTGTTTGGTAATGGGAACTCTGGATAGCTACTGTATGTAAGCTGGTGCAGGCAGGAAAGTTATAGTTCGATTTCAGAGTCCTGCTTATGATCTAGCCTGCCTTTGGTATCTGCAAGGAAGTGAGACTGGGAGAAAGGTCAAGAACCTAATGGTTCTTAATAAAACTGGCATTTCTGAGAGGAGCCCGTTGGGAGTGCAGGCTGAGGAAATACAGGAAGGGGCGAGATCTGCAAAATAATCAGACTTCACTGAATGTGAGAGGTAATTCTGTGAGTCATGAAAGTAGCAAATTCCTTTGGATTTGTCTTTTGGTCAGATCCTCTGAGTGTAATAAGCTGAGCCTTCTGCATTCATAACATCTTTTCCAGATGAATTCTTGGTGCCTGATAAGGTTTGGCTCACATTGCAATCTCTGCTGCTCTAGTGGTAGCCACAGATTTGGGACAGTCACAGATTGTCATGTAATTTGATGGAATTCCAGTGTCTTTGAGATGGTGACATTTGTGACATATGTGATTTGAAATTGATGAATTGGGTTAAAAAGTTATAGGGGATGGACAGATGCGGGCAGGCATACGCATGTATGTGTAGATAAAAGGCATGTTCACATCCTTAGGGAACTAGACTAAATGAAAACGGGGAAGTTACTGATGAAGAAAGTAGCATCTTAAGTTTATTAACGTAGAATTTTCCTGCAAACTTTCATGGAGTCTGCATACATTTCTAGACTGCCAGAGTTTTAAGGGCTCAGGAGAAAACTACATGGAGCAAACCATTGGTTTTGTTTGACACTGACAGGTTAGTTGACTGTTTACAAGACTTTGGGCCTGCAGACTGGCAGTTGGCTTGTTTGATATGCAAAACCCTGTGGAACTACAGTGAAAATATCGCAAGTGCGGCCTCATGCTTTGGAGAAGATACAGACACGTTGCTGGAGCTGCTCACATCACTCTTAGGTGAGATTCATAATCTTGGTCTCTTTTCCTTAATAAGAGAAATATGAGCAAAACCAAAGCAGTATTAGTTTGAGTGGGAAGTCTGTCATGTAGCTTTAAGTGGTTGGCTGGTATAGACTATCCAGCAACACAGTGGTCTATTGCCATTCAGCACATTCCCTCAGATCTTCCAGATTGCCAAGGTGGAATTGGCTGCTCTCACTCCCCACTCTAGTTTGTCTAGTTAGCATGCTGCTAATGCTTTTCACCAGCTGCCTTTTTGCCTGCTTGAGCCAACTATCCCATAGACCTTCAGTGCAAAACATCCTTTTCACTGGATGTGGGCTCTTCTGGCCTCAAAGGTCATTGGAGGTATTGACAGAAGCAGGGGCTCAGCTCTGATGTACCTGGTTACGGCACAGCGCACACTGGGCAGGCTGGGGAATGTGGCTTTTCCCCTTAGTCAGAGGGGCCATGTGGTGCAACGGGCTGAGCTTGCTGCTTATGACGAGAGTCCCTTGGCTGCCCTTCTTTCCTCACTGTGATCTGCTCATGGGCAAGGGCAACATCCTGACCATTTCTCATCTAAAGCTGGGGGGGTGTGCTCCTCCACAACTACAGGCTGGAAGGTGCCTACAAGTGAATGTCAAGACCCCGATTCCCTTACTCTGTTGGATCTTTTCATCTGCACATTTATGTTTGCTTCAAATTTTACAGAGTTCAATTGCTATGTAATAGTCCTATAGTCACTATATTTAATTTTCCTCCTTTATTTTATGAGCACTGCTTTGGTTGTGATTATATTTTGGTTAGGTCATTTGCAATTATATTTTTAAAAAAATCTTTAAAATGTAAATGAAATTGAAGCAAACCTTAACTAATTTTGATTTGGTTGTAACTGGAAATTTACTAAAGATGTATGCTTGCTGTGGAGAAGGCTGCATGTTAATCAGACCCAGATAGAAAATGAGATCCCCATGGTCTCTTTTGGTTTTAGACAATCAGAAAAGTTGGTGGATTTGTGAGGATTTTTTTCCAGTTACAGCAGAATTATGGTTATTCATTGTCGCAATCATTCCTTGCATTACATTCCTTGCTATGATAGAGCATATCTTAATGTGGGCAGTAATTCCATTTATGTATCTGAAAATACTCAGCGTTTCAAGATCATTAGTGCACTTTTTAACATTCTGCAACAGAACCGCAAACTTTACAGCCACAATCATACTTGAATTTTCTGGGATGGAGCAAGGAATATATGTCTTTGTTTTGGAAAATTCTTACTTATTTTTTCCTCTGCATTTAACACTGCTTATTCCAGCAATTAAGTTGACTGCAGAGTTCAGGCTAGGTAGTAATTGGAACTCTCATTAACTAGCACAGCTTTTGTGAACTGGCAGTTCATGTACAGTTGCAATTGTAGCTGCAATTGCAATTGTAATGCAACTGTAATGACAATTAATTAAAAATAGGTCAGAATTAAATCAGAAGGGTAATCTTTCTTCACACAATAGTCAGAAGAGTAGCTGTAGAAAAAGCGCATCCTATTCATTGGATCTGGTTTCTCTATGTGTTAAGAGCCAACAAATTTTAGTAAAAGCAGCTGGTTAATATTGTCCTACATCTTCCTCCTCCCATTGTATCCAGTAACAGCCTTGAACCGTCATTGCTCTGATTCTATCGTTCAGGAAGCAGGAGGCAACTGCTGACAGTCAGTGCACTGTACTTAAGCATCAGCATGCCCTCAGGAAGCGGAAAAAGTGGAGCATGGCACAGCAGACACCTCACTTCACCTGCTGTGCTCAGCCTCTTCCCCTTTATTTTTCCTTCTCCTACCTGGCACAAGGTGCCAGAAGATATCAGAGAGCCAAAAGGGAGTCGAAATAGCCTGAAAAGATGTTGTGCTTGAGAAAGGTTGGACAAAAGGTGCCATTTGTTTTTCTTTTTCTCTGCCTGATCCCAGCAGCCTGAGACACAGTGGTACTGCTTTCCAATGGCACCGTCATTTGTCTTCTTTCAGCTGCTCTTGAGTTTCATATCACTTTATTGGCTCAGAGCTTCTGCATCCCTGGCAGCAGCTTTGCCTTGCGCTGGTCCCTCAGGGGCATGTGGAGATGAGCCTCTTGTCTTGAGAACATTCTTCTGTTTGGTCATTCACTGAAATCTCCTTTCTGCCTCTCTTTTTCCAGGCTTTTCTTCTGCTCACCTTTAGCTCCACGATCAATTTGAGGAGGTGATTTTGGAATCTCAGTACATGTGAATTCTTACAGGAGTTATAGGGATGGGTAGCCCTTGCAGACTAGAGTCTGTACTCTAGTTTTCAGCGTCCCCCACAGCATGCAGACCCAGCGTGCTTGCCTTGTTCCTGGGCTTGCAGCCAGTTCATATGCTGTTTGGCCAGCACCCAATTTTGCTAGTTTTGCAGAGGGTCGTGGGAAAATTAAATTATCTGAGGATGCATGGCTTGCATGTGGGACACTGATCCTCACTGATCCCCGGTGTTACTCACATTCTGCTTTGGGAAATTTACTGTTTTGGTTCAACACTTCAGCTTTTGAACTGGTTCTGACCCTTGTTCTTGTAGGCTGGAATTCCCGACCTCAGTGATTCCATAAACATTCAATCAGCTTCTGGGGGACACAGCTGTTTACTGAAAGGGAGAAATGTCTCTTGCTCTGTGTTAGAAGATAGTTAATTTGGGTAGAAAAATCATTTCAGGAGTAGGCAAAGCAATTCTGCCTCAAAACAAAAACCATAATCCCTTGTCTTCCTCTTCAGGGTCCCTCACGTTTCGGCTGCTGGGATTCATTTTACATATGTTGGGCTACTGCGCCAGTGGATGGCACAAGAGCTAATGGGCACAAGTTGCAACAAAAAAAATTGCAATTAAGTATTAGGAAAAGAAATTTCTGCCATGGCAGGGTCAAGCACTGGAGCAGGCTGCCCAGAATCTGGCTGTGGAATCTCCATCCTCGGTGATGTTCAGTACTCAACAGTACATGGACTAGAGCACCCTGATCTATGGTGGCTTTGCTCCAGAGGTCCTGTCCAACCTAAATTATGCTGGGATACCATCAAATATAGATCTGATGTCTGAGACTGGATTTTAGCTCTGATTACAGGGTTTTTTTTCCTGCAGAGATATGACATGTCTTCCTTCTTGAAAGAATGTGGTTTTTTCTCTTTATTTTATTACGGAAAGCCCCTGAATGTCATCTCTTCATGCAGAACCCCTTTCGGAATCTACCTCACAATCAGCATCTCTTTAATTTTGATAATTTAGAAACACTGTAGTGACATAGAAATCAAGTATTGGTCTCAGTCACCGGTAACTTTCTACGAAATGGAGCCCATCTCCATGCAAGAGTGATGTCATCTCGTCCTTTATTGCTCTTGCAGCTCAGGCCACATGCTCTGCATAGGCACACTGGCAATCTTTCAAGTGGGAATAGTTGCTGTTTGAGTGTCTCTTTTCTAGACAAAGTTTGACTTAAAATGTGGGTAACTGACGTTTGTCTTCAGCTCCAAGTTGCCTTTTACCTGCTGTGAATGTGCAGTAAGCTCCCTTACGCAGTTATTTATTTAACAGATTGTGAATCTGGTGGCCTTTCATATTCTAGGACAAAGATAAGTCATGCTGCCCATTGGGTGCAGGATTGTATCTTCATTTTAGGTCTGTTTATGGCCTAGAGGCTGTGAAATATCCTTCTCTTAATGCTGAACAAATGTTTTCATACAGTTTATCAGTTGTGTTTGTAGATTCCCAATTCAGGAGCATGCTTCTGGTTGCAGGCTGATTTCTTTTGTCTGTAAGGATTTTTCTTTGCTACATCCAGTGCCAGGCAAAACGGGGGGGGGGGGGGGAATAATGAGTGATAACTTCCTTTCATTCCTAATATTGCTTGTCTCTATTAAGAGCGTCCTATTATTTATGAAGTTTGTGAGGATGGGAGGGCATCAGTAATACAGTAACCAGTGTGGTTCATGTTCTTTAAGTATGATAGTAGATACAGTTTGAAAGTCTTCATGAACTGGATTGGCAAAGCAATTTGTGGCAGGAAAAATACAGTTAGATGAATGTGATGACTTACAGTAGCAAACCTGCTGTGGGTAATGTTAAAATCTGAGTAGTTTCCAGGCTGACAGTCACAGTAAATGCTTCATCTTGGAGACACAGTTTGGCTACACATTTGAGGTGTAAGAATAATAGAGCCTGCAATACCCTTTTTACTGGTGTACTGACCTTAACATCCTGTATTTTCAATTAAAGCTAAGTCCCTCAGACAGTGATGCTAGTTAAACATGGAGTTGGTTTTGAGCCATCAACATACACAACTGATAAGTTGTATGTGCTGTGATGAAAAAAATACATGGTTGGGTATATTTTTATTTAGAACTGATGATGATATTTTCCTTGATTACAGATGAAGAGGTAGTGTTGGATTACAGCCTCGGCGCAGATTTAAGGGACTATCAGAAACTATATTGGGAAAGAGAGTTCAAACCTGTGGCAGAAAAACTTCTTGACAGAATTCAAAGCCATCACTCCTTTCTTCCAACTGTGACTATTACTCCATTTTAATCAGTCATTATTTTTTTTGTGGTGTAGATTGTACAGCTTTATATTTCTAATATCCCTGCACATTGCCATTGGTAAGCATGTTGGAGAGCATAGCAATTTAATTTTTAAAAAGTCAGTAAAGCCTAGCATTTATATACTGGATACTACCTTTTGAGAAGCTTGTATGAAATTTTTGCATGCGTAATTACTTTTTACAATATATTTGAGCTGATTGAGCAGCTGTTCATTCAGTGTGATTTGTCTATTAATTGCGTAGTGCTTTGGCTAGGAAAATGAAACAAAGCTATTTGCTGAATTTTTAATTTTTAACAAGTAAATTGCCACTGAGTACCTGGACCTCTGTGGTATGAAAACTGCTGTGCACTATAAAAGAATGTTACATGACAGGAGCGACATCTTACCTACAGACTTTGACACACTTTTACTTTACGTAGAGTTCTGCAACGGAGTAACCCAAATGCTATTGGGGCATTCTGCTGTGTTGTATCATAAGCCTCACTCTTCAGACTGAACGCTGGCAATGATCGGGGGGAAAGTTGCTCCCTTTTTCTTCGGAGATCTCCCTTTCTCTACCTGATACTGTGTGGCTGGGGTATCCCAGCTCCTCCCTTGGTCCTTGTGGGATACAGGTCCAGCTGTGCAGGAAAACAGCTTTTCTGAAGTGGAACTTCACATCTTAAGGCAAAACACCCATATCCCTGATGTAAGAGAAGATTTTTTCTTCCCGCATTCCCAGGAGTCGCCTATGTGCCTATAATTCTCAGATCATCTTGGTCAGCTGTCTCCCCTGGGCTTGTGTCTCCATCCATGGGGCAAAAAAAGGCTCTTTGCATTCCTTCTGACTGCCGCTGCCTTGCTTATTGCTCAGTTTTCATCCTTTCACAGTGTAGCAGTCCCTGCTTGTAGCCCATGGATTAGCTCAGCAATTGCATCACTGGCCTCAAGCATTAACAGCCCAACTGGCTACTCAAAGCTTTGCAGACCTGAGCCATTTTTCTCTTTTCTGACCTCAGATTACTAAGAATAAACCACTGTGCAGGGGCTGCCGGGCTCCTGGCTCTGATCCTGAGGGTCAGCGGCCTCGCACTGCGCTGTGCATGCCAGGAGATCAAGTCTCCAGCCTGGCAATCCCTGCAGAGGGGCCGGAGGAACGTGTTTTTCTGAGGCAGCAATTCAGAGCTCCCTCAGTTACACCGCTGGACCTCTGCTTCCAGGTGAGGAGGCTGGGAAGTAGAGTAGTAGTAGAAGGGCGGGGAAGCTTTTTTCCTAGTGTAGGTCCCCACTTCTACATTCGTGGGGACTTCTTTACTGTTGATGGGGGAGGGGAGATTTCATGGTCCAGGTTTTAGAAGCAGTGAGGAAGAAACTTCAGTGAAGGTAATGAAATTTGCAACATTAGAACAAGAGGAAATGGCTTCAAGTTGCGGCAAGGGAAGTTTAGATTGGATATTAGGAAGAATTTTTTCACTGAAAAGGGTCATCAGGCATTGGAATGTGTTACCCAGGGCAGTGGTGGAGTCCCCATCCCTGGAGGTATTTAAGGGTCGTGTAGATATAGTGCTCAGGGACATGGTTTAGTGGTGGGCTTGTCAGTGTTAGGTTAATGATTGGGCTAGACGATCTTACAGGTCTTTTCCAATCTAGGAGATTCTGTGATTCTGTTCCTTTTGTCCCATCAGCTCGGGTGTTTCTTGTGACCAGCAAGGCTCAGCCCTGCAGTGAATAGCTTGGGGAGTGCATGTGGCAGTCTCCACACCGCTGCAATCTGTAGGAGAGAACTGCTCAGCAGTTCTGTACAGTTTGGCTCCAATAACAGCTCTGCTGAGCTCCAAAAGATCTCAATTATCATTCCTTCTTTTGCCATTTTAATTTTAGCCAAAGTTGAGGGGAAGATAAATGGCTTCAATGCCCCATTTGTTTCATGGAAAAAAAAGAATGGCTTTTTCTTTCTGGGGGCATTAAAGAAAGGCTGATGGGTAAGTACTCTCCTGTGGGGAGGGAGCTGGAGGCATTTGTTCTTGGTGTTTGCATCCAAGGCCAAAGGCAGGCAACCGCCAGCTGTGTAACGCAGGGTGGGCATGCAGTGGAAAAGGCCTTGTGGCCAAGTCCTGTCAGCAGGTCTAATCAGGATTGACAAGCGCTACCTGTCAGAAGGCAGCCTGAAACCAAGGTTTCGCTCAAGTCAAGGTGGCTATGTAAGCAATTAAGATTCGTTCAAAGAAAACGCTAGTTATGATATCAGTCATTACCGATCAAACTGTAACCAGGGGCCTGGAGCACCGTGTAGCACAGGGCAAATTTGGGTATCCCACAGTGGAGCGCAAAGCTGTGGCAGCTGCCGTGTATGAGCTCTGGCCTCGTGTTTAGCGTTTGGCATACGCCTGCCTCAGGAAGAGGCATTGTTGAGGGTTGGACTTTAATGATCTTAAAGGTCCCTCCCATCCTATACAGTTCTGTGATTCAGAGGTGCTGGGCAGGGCAGCGAGGGCAAGCACCGAACAGCAAAACCCAGCAGTGGCTCTCGTGGAGCTGCACAGGCCCATGTCATTCTCTGAAGAAAACTTACAGATAACAAGAATGAGCCCCAAAATGCTGAATTTTTGATGTATTCTTGTGTCTCCGTCTACCATTTGGGTCTCTGCCACAAAGCTCAATGCAGAAGCTCTCTTCTGACTTTAGGAGCCCATTCCTGTTTAGTGACCAAATCCTTGGCCTCTGTCACGTTGTCTTTTCTTTTTTTAATCTGGGGTGGGATGTGTGTGCGCACATGTGCACAAAGTTTTGAATGGAACCTACAAAGAAACTGCTAAAGGCAATGGTTGCTGGGGAGGGCTGTTAATTGCTGCTGGCGGGGCAGATGGCTCTGCCACACTCCTCTAAGCACAGACTCAGAAGAAAATCCTGGGGTTTTTTGGTGGATGTGGTGGTTTTGTTGTTTTTTTTTTCACAGTGTCCCACCTGGGCCCACACAGCAGCCAGCCGTTTCGTTCCCTTCACTCGTGCTGGCGCAGTCTCCTTCCATGCATTGCCTGGCCTTTTGGACAGGATCCCCGGCCCACGTGGTCTTTTGGGGTGAGTTGCCAGTACTACTAGTGCCCGCAGCAGAGGAGGGCAGCTCGCACCCAGTGACGGAGGCAGTGCATGGCTTGTCCCTCGCACCCTGGCATCCTGCACAGCTGCTGCTCTGTGCAGCCATCGCCACTTTCCACTTTCATGGAGCATCTGGTGCCTTAACCGTTGTCTTGTTTTTAAAGACTAACCCTTCTGATGTCCTCTGTTGGCACTGTGCTGAACAGCCTTGCTTGTTTTCTTCTTAAGACCACAAACACCTCAGCATTTCTAATGGAAAATCCCCATTTTCAGGCCTTTTCTCCAAGGTAAGTACCTTTGTGTGCAGTCAGGATTGTCTGCGTGTTGTGGTTAGTGCTCTGTTTTTGAAAATGTGACTGTATGAAGCCACTGACACACACACACTCTGCAGTGTTTCTCACCCTTTTCAAGCAGTAGTGCGTGCAGGTGTCTGGAGAGCGTGGCACGGAAACAGCCAGTTTAGGTTTCTCGGAAAAATTCTTTTCTACCCTTGACCTCCCAAAAAGCAGCAGGAGAATCAGGTGCTACAGAAACTCCATTTACAGACTGGAAAGACATTTCTTCTGTGTCCTTAGGCATAGCTTAGCTTTACGATAGGCCCTTAGACAGGAAAGTTTTGCTCTGTTTTTGGAACATTAAAAATCCTGTATTTTTAGTTAAGAGGAAATAGCAGATGCTTCCTGTTAGTCACAATTTTTGACAGTTTATTAATCTTTCTCCCCTAGATCTTTTTAGATATTTTACCTTCTCAGACTGTAAGCTTAAATGTTCTGTAGTAAGAGAAACCAGTCTGAGCTAACTGAGAAGCAGGCCAGGGGAAGAAATCTACCTCTGGGCTTGGGAAAATCCATTTCTTTCCTGCCTTACAAACAGGGCTCCTACCTTCCTGGAAGCAGGTGGGAGTTTCTACACTTGAGTGCACCGTAACCCCCGTGACAGGCAGCTGTAGGGAGTGTGGCCAAAAGAGTTTGTCGCTTCCTTGTAGCAAATCCCCATCCCGGTGCCTCTTGCCATACATTCCTCAGTGTGACTGCACAGACCTGGCCGTCCTTCTGGCACCAGCCTTTGCAAATCAGCAGCCTAATCTGGAACTAAGTTCACTACCGGAGGATTTTAAAATCAGTTTAACTCTCAAAATAACATTTAGAGCTAGTCATCATTGAAAATAAGTGATTATGCAAATATACAGTTGGAATCTCCTGTGTCGCACCTGTTACCTGTGAGGAAAGAGAAAACCCTATACGACAGAGTATACCTGAAGGGAGGATGGAGGAGTAAGAGAAGGATGAAAACATCAAAAGTATATGAGAGGCATTCCCACTATCATTTTAGTGAAGATCTAAATTATTTTTTAAACTCGTTTTTCTCCCATCATTTTAGACTGAGCTGAAAAATTCATGGTTTGTCATTTTAAGTATGTTTGCTCAGCTACCGTTCCAAACCTTTTAAAACAGTCTTTGAACCAGTAAGTAAACCAGTAAGAACAGAAGCGTAAAGTGAAACCACACAAAAACACCAAGAGAAAAAGTTGTTACCTTTATTTAAAAAATACCAGTAATACTGACAAATTTAAAAAGCAATTCACACTCATACAAAAGTATTCGTGTGCTCTCCAAAACCACTGTATATTAAACGTCAGCATTTTAATCATGTTCTGATTTACTAAAAATAGATGGTTTTTAGCCTAGTTATTTAAGCAATTGCAAAAATCAGTAAGACCAGCGTTGGGCACGTAATACAGTAGGACTGTTTGGCAGTCTAGAACAACATTCGCACACCTTGTCCTAGCTCCTGACCAGGTATTGGTTCATCTTTGAAAAACAGGACAAGAAGCTACTCGACACTTCACGTAGTCGGGTCTCTCAAAAGCTCGGAGGACTCCTGTCCTCTTTCCATAGGAAGACCATTGCACTTTGGAGCTCACCAAATAGTGCTGAACAAATGTCCTGTAGCATTTTAAGGCTAAACTATTGGAGACAATTGACTGCTATCTTTCAAATTATCAGTGTGGACAGAAGAGGTTTAGTTCTGATTAAAAATAAAATATCTAAATAACAAGGCTTTTTTGAAACCACACACAATAAAGGCTCAGACAATAGCAGTGCTCACTTTCACTTTTAGCTTAACTGGAACAGCCTGCGTCTGTTCACTCCACCAGCACAAATAGCAGCATCAAGATTTTTCTAAAATTATTCTCGTAGGGAAAGCAAACGTCATCAAGTCCCACTTCTTGTCACGCTCCAACTCCCGTAGTATTTGCCTTAACACAAGATCTATATATCTATCATTTGCTATATTGCCACAAGTTCATAGAGTGTCCCGTGCTGTCTAAAGCCAAAATACCATGAGCAGGCAGCACTTCTGCACAACCCTGTCTTTTCAACTGCCAAGCGTTCACTGCCGAGTGGCAGCAGCGATATTCCAAACACGGAAATAGCTGAAACTAAAGGAGTTATGGCACAATGGGCATCTTAACTTATAGCTACCGTTGGTCCTGAGGCTTCGTATCTTCCTCTGCCATACTGCAGCTGCAGAACGTTCCAAGGTCGACAGGCAGCCGGAGACATCAAGTCATATAGCGAGTAATAGCTCTCAGAGCATAAAGTAGTTCGGCTTGCATCCGAGCTTCTACCAGAAGCAAATTTACATGGACCTTCAGGAAAGAAAAGAAGTTACGCTTTAACGGTGCGCTCACAATAATGTACTGCAGTGAAAGGAAGTCTGCGGGGCTGTGGTTTTCGTATGAGTGTTTGCAAAAGCGGTGGGGGAGCACCTCGTGTTTGAGCTACCCAGTTCTAGCTGTGAGGTTTGCTGAGGGAGGGAAGGCTGAACGAGCGCTGTACGTGGTGCGGCAGCACAGGGCTGCGACGGGTCACAGGTACGGCCCGGCTGGGCCAGGTTCGGAGGAAGAGGTAGTCAGTCATCCTGTAGTAGACCAACTGGTTTAGCTGGGAAGAAAACAGACAAGCTTTCAAGCACACAAGCCCTTCTTCAGCAGCAGACTATGCGCAGCTTGAAAATAATTTTTCAAATTTAGCTTAATTAAGTTGATCAGTTAGTTAAAGGCAAAAGGGTGGTTGGCACGTGTGGAGCAGAGGGGGCTGTTAGCAAAGGAAGAGGCGATAGGGTTGTTTGCCCCTGTGGAACAGAGAGAGAAGCACACAGGTAATTATCACCTGGATGACATGGAGTGGTTAGCTGAGGCGAAGCACAAGAAAAACGGCACCATGCCATAAAACTGTTATCTGTGCTGAGGCAGAGGTCTTCAGCAGCTACTGGAGGTGAGAGTTTTTGCTCCCCAGCTCATCTCCTCGGTGCCTTTACTGCATTTCTTTGAGAATGAGATCAGAAACCATGTGGGGAGGGGGTGAAAAGTATTCTCTCGCTGACAGCAGGTTGGCTGTCAGTTTGTTCTGGCATGGAACGGCTGTGTTTGTTTGGTTTCATTCACGTGATTTCCATGAGGATGGATGGCGATTGCATCCAGTGACACGTACATGTACGATCCTTGGATGCTGACAGCTATGGAGATGCAAAGCTTTGGGCTTTAAAGCAGGATTTGTGTGCTTGAAAAGCTCATCTCTATCCATTAGTCTAACTGAAACAAACACATCCCTGCCCATGGCAGGGGGTTGGAACTAGATGATCTTTAAGGTCCCTTCCAACTCTAACCAATTCTATGATTCCACTTGAACAACCTTAAACCACTGTAGTTACAATACCCCTATTACAACTGGGTATCTCTCAACTACTTTCAGAATGAGCTTAGCAAGACATAGAGCCTCTGATGATATGAACACTGATTAAGTCACACGATTCAGCAGTGTATCAGCACGCATTTTAAGTGGTGCTTAGAAATATTTTTCCAATGGAAAACTGGAGGATGTGAACTTGATGGAGCGGACATCCCAGAGTTAACAGCAAGAAATATTACTGGGAGGTGCAATTCAGCCTGTAAGCCGGCAGCAGGACTTCAGGCTTTAACACGAAGTAACTGCTTTGGGGCCATTCGCACTAAGAATGACGGTAGGACTGTGAAGACCTTGGCCAGCGAACAAGCTGCTCTGGGTCCGAGGCCAAGGGATGGCTCTCGCATCACTTCCCCGCCTCCCTGGGACACCGGTAGTACCGACCGACAGCAGAGGAGAAAGCCGCAGTCGCGTTGAAGCTGTGCCATTTGCATGTCTGACCTCCCCGCACAGTTCAGAGCTCGCACAGCCCATGCCAGCTGTTAGCTAGCAAACAGTGCAGTCGGAAAAGAAACATTATTTCAGCCTGGGAAGTACCACACCTCCTAATGAATTTACTGAACACGAGCAGAATCGCGGTAGCAGCAGCTAAAGCCTGAGCGCCAGCTGGGTAGCTGTGGCTGTTAGCGTGGCAAACGCACCTACCGCACGCGTGCAAACTCTCACCTTCTCAGAGTGTTCAAACTGCCTCCAGAAGCTATCGTACATTCTCTTTGTGGTCTTTTCAGGAGTGCAAACCACCGTCTTGATATAAACTTTAAAGCTGCGGTCCAACAACTGATTAATTTCACCATAGTCATAATCATCGTATCTGTTCAGAATTGAAAGAAAACCACTTTCATTTTCAAGAACCAGGTACTTTACTTGCACTGTTTCTATGGCAAAATAAATTATTGTGTAATTTGTACCATTACCGGCCCTCCCCATAAATAAAAATACGTTTAAAAATGCATGCACGTTTGCTTAATAAATAGCTTTGCTTCAATCTGAGAAAGAAAAAAAACCAACCCCAGGGCTAACAAGTCTGATGTACTTGAACAAAAGTAGTAAAACTGACCTTATTCCAAACATACAATGAATATAGTTCCAAATAGCTCGTCTTAGCATTGAGGTATCCACGTCTTTGTGCATGGCCATTGTGTTGTAAGTCAGATTATAAGCAATGTGAAACTTCTCATCAAGTAGTTGTCCCACATCCGGGTAAAGACGGTTAACCAAGGAATAGCCATGGTCTTCCCAGGAATAATCCTTAGAATAAGCAAAAATGCAGAACGGAGCATTTCAGACATGAACTCGTGAAGGCCTAGTGCTTGAATGGCGTTTATCTCGGGGCAGCTAACGCGGGGCGAGGCAGGGGAGGGTTGCTCATTTGCTTGCTTTAAGCCTTCTCATCCATGGGGCAGTACGTTACCAAACTTCCAGGTTTGGTACCTGGCACAACCAACCGATGTTGCGCTAAGGCTCCTGATAGCAGCCCCCAGCCTCGTTACCTGAACGCGAAAGGTGGGCACGTGCATTCCATGTCTGGAGAAGTCTTTGTAACCATAGCTGGTATCCTCAAAGTGACGAGACACATCCCGTGTTGGTGCCGACTCTTCATCTTCTGTTAATTTTGAACAGAATTTCACACAATTTCAGTCTGAACAAATTGGAAGTGTACTAGCAGAACTCTTGCAGAAGAATGGGAGTCTGTGCTTTTTAAGTAAACACGCAGTTTCGCTGGATTACATATTATTATGTATTAAAATTCTTTGGTGCAGCTCAGTGTGACTGCAACTATAGTTTTTAGAGGCAACTCCATGAAAACCACTCTGATTCTTTCTTACAGATAAACATCTTTTTCTCCCTTCTTTTGTGTACCAGTCTTCACTCTGTCCCGTAATTCTAGGAGACACTTTGCTCCTAATTCAAGGGGGGTGTAAAAATATCAGGGGAAAATCTGTTTTGGAACAGAGATCTTATTTAAAAAAGACACCTCTAAAATGTCCATGCCAGGTTTATTTTAGAGGAAGCTCTGTTGAAGAGCCCACAACAACCCTAAGCTTGTACCAGGCTAAGTATCATCTCACAGTCATCTGAAAAGTAATGTTTCATACACTTAAATTTCTAAGTTGGTTAAGGACTTCTTTTTACGTCTTGTGAGATACTTAAATCTCTTGTGAAACTTTTAAATCTCTCAAGAGAGAGTTCCATTCCTGTTGGGAATTTCTACTAAACATAGTGGAGTATTATGGTGTGTTTGAGCAAAGCCACGAATCTTGGCCCTACTTTGCTTTCAAGTGTTCCTGGAAGAAAACAAGTCACCCCTAATCTTGATCCCTTCAAAGAAATAGTAATCTTTTTCAAACATCTAATAACCCTTTTTTTCCCCTTTTGGGGTAGTATTTCTTCAAGTGATTTGGAAAAGTCTAAACAAATATATATACACACACTACATCTGTCCTACCTGAAGAACACACGAACATGCTTTCTCTCTTCTCTCTTTCAAACCGTGTCGCCATCTCTTCTTGGCTGGCTTCCTCTTCATCTCTGCACTCCTGCAGCTGCTTCATTTTCTCCATAAGAGCTTCAACTTCACAGACAGACTCTGTAGACTTAAAAAGGAGAGAAAAACATTTCATTTCCATGCAACAAGAACCGACAGCGATGGCAGAAATCGTCAAGCCAGAAAAATTAAATGCAAGCCATGTCCTTCATTTACATCCTTAAATACTGATTTTTCAAGGAAAACAGTTCTTGAAAGAAATCTGTGCTGACCCAACAGTTCACAGTTAGTCACCATCTTTTCTCAATTAGATCCCTGGTATTTTTAGCATATTTTAAGAATCCCATCTTTTTGGAACAAGTGGTTCTCACACTAAAATTAAAGTAATTTCTCTTACTTAATCTAAGTGTTTAACAACTGAAAAACAAGGAGCTGTAACAGAAATTCTGATGGAGGAAGTAACCACAATTTACTGCCCAACTGTATTTTCCCCCTTCTCTGGTCACAGAGAAGAAACATATTGAAGGCAAAAGGAAGAGTGAGTGTAAATGCAGATTTAATGAAGCCTCAGAGGAAAGCTGGTGCAAGAGAATCTTATTGCACAAGAGCTGTTTTAACACCACAACACACAATTAAGTCAATATCTGGTCTTGTAAAAATCCATCAGCACAAAGCAGAATAAAGGTATCTTCAATTTATACTGTTTTGCCGCTTTCCTCTCTGCCTTTTGTAGCCGGTTTGCTCCTTGAGAGAACCGGCGAGCTCCGTCAGACAAAATGTAAATGTCACACCAATGCTTAGTTCACATCACGCTTTTCACTAAGTGGAAGCAAGTACAGATCAGTGAGCATAAGTGCTGCAGGCAGGAAATACTGTTTTAGAAACAGCGTCAGAAGATTGTGAATGATCTGTTGTGTGATGTTTCACAAAAAATTCAAGGCAACAAAGACTGGAATTAAAGGAAAAGCTAACTTTCCACTGCCCCCATGAAAAAAAGCATTCCTGGCCACTGCTGCTCAGGACACCCATCATGCATGAGGCCAGGAGTCGTCTCAGCTTGCCAATATGAATGATGAGAGACCAGAAAAACAGACAACCGAGAGATTCTATCTTTGTCTCTCCCTTCGGTAGCTTCCCCCAGCTTACCACTGTCACATCAGCTTCTCCTAAATGTATCTTTTCAACTGGGAAACCCTCGTCTAGATTAGGCTAATCAATCCCACTCTCCCTAAATGAAAAGGGACGGGCATCCTCTGCATATTAAATTTACAAAGAAACTACTACTATTGAAAGAGGCTGTTTGTTCAGACAGATACTTACTGGAATACTTCCAGTTGGGCTGGCATGAATTTCGTCCACCCCATGGTAACCATTTGTAATATCGCATATGCAATAGTTGCTGACGGAAGGGGGCCGGAAGGTGTGACCCCCTTCACAGTCGATCTCCGGGCTGATTCCACAACCAAACGTGAAGGAAGCAAGGGAGTGGTAGTGCGTAAGGAGAACAACTGCATGGATCAGCTCCGCCAGGGACCAGCTGTTCTCTTCAGTCTTCAAAAGTTGCTTTAAAAATAATGCAAGACAAAAGTATTGATTTTTAAAAGTCGTTCAAATGATCCCACCTTAATGCAGTTTATCAACACATTTCTTTTCCAGATAAAATTATTCTTCTGATGCCCACAATTGCTTCCTAACTCTCTGCTGCCTTTAGCATGCTCGGTGTCCTGTTACCAGGTGACCTGCCAGCCGCAGACTCACGTGGTTAAGCCACACAGGAGATGACTTCTCTCCCTCTCTGGCCCTCAGCTACTGAATCAGTTGGGGTTTCTATTTTGCGCCATCTGCTTTGTACCAAGGCCAGACCGACTTGCATTGAAATTTCACACCTCTGATGAAGATGCAACCACAACGGTCACATATTTCTTCAACTGGTCTTTACAGCCTCAGAAAACCCCGGCAACTCCTTGCAGATCAGCTGCGTGAAAACCTGGCATCAAGGCCGGGCTCCCTCCGTCCTGTCCCTGTGGGTGGAATGCTCTACATTTCAAACCCCAACTTCCCTTTCAGGCAGGAAAGTGTGGGAGGTTCGGGGTCGCCCGGCAGAGCGTGCGTCCTCGCCCACGGCCCAGCGTCCTGCCTCCCAGCAACACCTGCCACCAGCTCTCCACCTGGCAGACGGTGCCGAGAAGAGTCCCACCACCCACTTCCTCCTTGCTAAGGGTAAAGAGATCAGCAGAGGAGGAGGAGTTGCTGCAGTAACCAGGGCTGCCCCTGCTGTGAGAGCTGCCATCGCTGCGCACACGCCGCACGAACTCTCGCAGCCGGCTGATCCGGGCAGCCCTCAGAGGAAGGGGCAGCAGAAGCAGCTTGGTGGCTCGTTGGTGCTGCAGTCCTGGCTGGTTTGTACCGCCACCGCTCCCCTGGGCTGTTCTGCCAGCCTGCTCCCTCCAACCTGCCTGAAAACGAAGCAGGTGAACCAGCAGCAATCGAGACAAGAATGCGGTGGTGGGTGTCCAGCCCAACCTCTGGCAGCATCTCAGAAATGCTGAGGGGGTGCTGGCTGCTGGATGCACAACACTTAAGGGAGTGCACATCTGCGCACATCCTCATTGCACCAACAGAATTCTGACATGACAACTCTGAAACGTCAGCGTGTCTTCAATTAAATTTGTTAGTCATTCAAGACTAGTTATGATGTTCGTTTTACAAGGGCACGAGTGATATTGTATCGTGCAGTATCACAGTGACGTAACGCTGAAGTGAAAGTCAGTAACACAGAACATCTTTCACCCTGTCTGGCTCTTAACCCAAGGGATCTGCGATTGCCTTACTGAAAAGCAAGGGTACGCTCGCATTACTCCGGGAAAGATTTACCTCGATATGTTCCTTGGTGATAAGCCAGGGTCGGTGAGCCAACATTTTGTTCAGTTCTCCTAAATTTTGCAGTTTTTGAGGTGCATTTTCCAGACCATTCAACCATTTAGGATCTCCACCAACATGAAGGAAGTCATTCACATGGAGGTTAACGAGGTAAGAGCACTGATGTCGTGCTGCAGCCTAGAAAGGAAAACACAGTCATGATACAGAAAACAATTACAGTAAGTCAGTGCTTTATGACAAAAACCGTAAGTCATCATTTCCTCAAAATATTCAAAAATAAGACTTCCAGTGATCAAAGGCTGAAGAAAAAAAAAAAAAAAAGAAATTAACACATCAGCCTGTTTTGATTAGTGTTCTCACAACGTAAGCGTTCTTCACTCCTAGACATTATAACTATGCTGGCTGCAGATGCAACATGCCTATAACCAGGGAGAAGTACAGGCATAGATTTATTGTATGTCCTGAAGCAAGTAATCCATACGGCATAGTACTCTCCAGCAGGGCAGAAGCAAGGCTGCCTCTAGATGAATCTTTACCAGCTAAAACAAAAGCAGGTTTTAGAACACAGAGAGAGAGACTAAGGGCAGCTTTTCAGCAAAGAACAGACCTAGTACCATTTATTCACATGCTAATACTTTCCCCATCAAATTAAGACACAGCCCAAAGCTTTAGTTCAACTTCAGCAGACAAAAATCATTGCGCTGGCAGATTGGAAATTATGAAAACAACTGCTTCTGGCAGAGAACTTGCTTAGAATTTAGAGATTCAGAAACACATGATGGGACTATTGAGTTAGAGGGAGGTGCATCTGACGGGACACACACAGAAACGAGCTTTCTTGAAAAACAGTTTCTGAGATACTAAGGAAACCAAAAATAAACAATTGTCTTATTTTTATAACAGATTTTTTTTTCCCCTCTTTCTCGCAGTCCTACCTAAACTATGAACATAAAGTACTGGTCTTATGAAACAATTTGTAAACCAGACACAAACCAACCTACTCTGCTTTTCCCCTTAGCTCCTGATGAAATGCCTCTCTGACTAGAAACTGCAAAACACAGCAATAACTGCTACTAAACAAGACCAGAGACTGTTGCCAAAGCGGCTGTTTCTGCTTGCTGTTTTATGTTCCAGCATACCATTATCCCGATGTAGTGTCGGTAATGAAGCGGGAGCGGACCATCCATTTGCAGTAGATAGTGCTGAGTTTTTAGAAAGCTTTCAAGATACTGCGGGTGGAAAACCATCACCAAGGTAACATTGTCCAATCGGCCCAGTGTAGCAAAAGAATCGGCAAACAGCGCGTGCATCATGGCGTCTTCGTTTCCCACTTGAATGGTCTGATTGAATGGAAAGAGCAATTAGCAATATTGTCTAAGAAGTACCAATAACATAGTAAATAAATATATTGCCATAGCACCCAGAGGCCCCAGTGAAAGGAATTATATTATATATCTATTAATGGCATTAAATCAGTGCACATAAGGCAAGGCACATAAAATCCCTTTAATACCTCTCATTCAGGAGATCACAAGGGGTTATAACAGCAAAAAGAGATTTTTTTGCCTTTATGCTTTCCCTTGCACAACACTGACTTCTCATTTTTAACTCTCACCTTCACTTTCTTGAAAGCCCCATTTGATTTAACTCAGTTTACTATAACTGGATAATTATTTTCACCAAAGAAAAAAAGAGGGAAAGAAGTAAAAAGCTTGCTAAGATGACAAGAGAGAGAAATGAAAAAAAATCGAAGCTGAAGGCTCTAAAATTCCTGGAAAACCACAGGCGTATTACCAACTTTTCCTCTGCTCCAAATTCTCTTACCAGACGATCAGGAGAGAAGCACCAGAAATGCTCAGCCACAGCACTTTGAAGCTTCTCCGATTATTCAGAAGGGTAGAGGCAGCTCAAGAAAAAGTAACCCCAGAGCAGGGGGGCAGGTGCCTTGTGGACCAGTAGGAAATTACATCCGGATGTTCACAAGGAAACAGACGCTCTTACACAAAACAGTATTGGGTTTCTCTTATGCTAGATAGCAGTGAAGGAGGGGTCATAACTATTTCAAAGCTCCCCAGGGCTCTCACCGCTTCTGTACACTAGAGCTGGGGCCAAAGCCTCGCCAGGACTGAATGTGATCACGACTGAAAATGTTTTGCAGCTCAGCAGCTGTCCTGAAACCAAATGTGGGTTACTACTAAAAGGCTGTTCCTTAAAAGCATAAAGTTCACTGTGTACTTGAAAACAGTACCACACCTCCTTCTCGGGGATGAATCTGCTTGGTCCGTGTCCCAGTGGTCTAGGAATTCTTATTCCAAGTTCCTAGAAAAGAAAATTGCACCATCTCAGCACTTGGTTATAAACAGCTTTTTAGCTGTGGTTGCAAGAAAGAAAAGAATTCCCCATTCAGAGCTGGGCTTATTTGGGTACTCGTGGTACTCTTACACGGGTACTTTTACTAGTACCATTTGTACAAATGCAAATCATTTTTTGTACAAGTGCTTTATAATTAGCCACGCTTGTTTACAGTGTACTGTCCCGCTCCAGCAACAAAAAACTCGACAACAAAGGCCCTGCCAACCGAAGACAACACACACAAATTTATATGCAAACACACTCTACAACCTGGTTCACAGAAAATTCTGCATAAAGCATATTTTGGCAGGGTGTCCAGGACAAGGAGTTCAGTACATCGCCGGCTGCTGTGTGGTTATGCCACTGATACAAAACGAGACCGATGTGTGTGTGTGTGTGTACATCCGCAGTACGCCAGCACATAACACTCTGTGCATCTGTCAGGAAATGAAACAGCTGTAACCCTAATCAGATTTCTTTTCCCAACCTCAAAGAGCTCTTAAGACTGCTGAAAAGTACCTGATCTACATTTGCATCTGCTTTCTTTTCAAGACAGGATAAATAGCTATTCACATCGGGAGGGAGGGAGAGAGGGAGGGAGAGGGGATTTTGCTCAATCAGACCAGCGGCAGCCACATCCTCGCACACGCTTCCGTGGATACGCTGCCTTGCAGGTAAGAGGGAGGCTGGATACCCCCCCAGCAGTTCACTGCTTGCCCTGTCCCCTCAGCTAGATGTACCGCCCCTGCCAGACCTACAGCACCCTGGGCCCTTTCTGCAGCGCAGGACCAAGTTGCATAAGAGACCGGGGTGCATTTGTGTCCCGCCTGTTAACCGTTCCCTTAGGAAGGGTGGGAGCCACGGGTTCAAGGGCAGTTTCTGCGTTTGGCACGGAGCAGCCCTCAGAGAAGGCACAGCAGGGTCCACGGGGCACATACCAACGTCGGGGACAGCCTCGCCTCGCACATTCCCACCTGCCCACCTTCGCAGCTGGGAAGCGCATCGCTACAGAGGCTCATTCCTCCTTCGTGTGCGCAGCACGCAGCGCAAACCAGCTCTCCTGAAGGGATTACTCCGTGGCCAGTGGGACTGCATCCCCAGGACAGAAGGGAGCCCTGACACCCAAAGCAGCTCCCAGCAGGGCGGCTGATGGTACGGTGCTCTTATGGATGGAGGGAGACCCGGGATTAGAGCCGGGGATGGAGCTGAGTGCTAAACACTAGGCTATATATAAACTTACAGTTTGGGCTCTTACCTGTTGCCTCTCCCCTGCTTTTAAAACACATCCCTTGCCTCCGTTCCATAGCCCAAACCACTCCTCTTCTGATGATACCAACTCCATCCAGGTTCTCAGCTGGGTTTAGATAAATAAATAAATACTGTATACTGAGCCAGTTCAGGCTAGACAGGGCAGAGGGGCACCTTTGGCTGTTTTGGGCCTCAAGAGCAAATGGATCCCCTAAAAGCTGCTTGCCAAATTCAGTTTTAAACTTTGCTACATTTTCCCCACATAGATAAAGGTTGTTCTAAACAAGCAATACTGGTCTCACTTACTATTGCACTTTTTCTGTCTGTAGCTGAGGTTTCTATTTGCACGAGTTCATTGTACGAGAAGCAATTTTATTAATCAGTTACTGTTCCCTGAACTTTCCCCTAAGATTAAAAAACAGCTTCAAAAAGCCAGAAACAATCAGCACAGGTCTAAGTCGGAACTACTGAAGCCCGTAAGACTCTGATGGTTTCCTTAAACCCTAAGGCAGATGCCTTCATTTCTCAACTCATATTTGGATAAAGCAAGATCAAATGGGAGCTCTTACACTAGGCTTTGCACAGTTCCCCTGTGACAGCAAAACTTGTGATGTAAGTTTTTCCTGCTGAGGGTCCCAACATTTACAAATAAATTTTGCCTGTCAGCCAATTCTCCAGCAATGCCACTTGTAAGATGGAATTTATACCTTAAAAACACCCTCTCCACTCAATGTTCTACCACAGCTTCTTATCTCAGCTACTACTACCCTAGTAAATTAGAGAAACATCTTACATCCAAATGACAGCAAGAAAAAAAAAGTCTGTACGCATCATTTAACTTAGCAGATGTCTGCAGTTGTCTGCCAACTCCAGCGCTCCAAGAGAAATACCTTTTAGTTTAATTCTTGAACAACTACGTTTCAATCTTCCCCTTTCCCAGAACAGTTATAGGAATAAAAACCCCCAAGATTTCTGAGCCTGAGATCAGCAAGCTGATAACGTTTTGCCTCACAATCTAAAATACATCAGTATCAATACACTTAGCTTTTTTTTTTTTTTAAGCATGCAGAGGTCAAACTTCTACGATTATGCTGCTTAATTACAACACTTCAGTAAAAACCAAACCCTCTCTGCAAAGTGACTTAGGAAGGTTTTTCTGGGAATTGAAGAAGTTGTTTTGTTTTCCCTCAGGAGAG
Organism: Pluvialis apricaria; assembly: GCA_017639485.1. Lineage (NCBI taxonomy): Eukaryota > Metazoa > Chordata > Aves > Charadriiformes > Charadriidae > Pluvialis > Pluvialis apricaria. The sequence goes on along the minus strand of CM030009.1, from coordinate 78,431,584 downwards.
AAAGCATCCCCCTGAAATCACGGCACCAGCCCACTACTTGAGCAGCCCGGTTCCAGCCTCTGCTCTGACAGAGACCTTGCAAAGGATTTGTGAAGATCAGCCTCAGTTTCCAATCTGCAAAATGGGGGTAAACATGTTTCTTCCCGGAGAACAGAAATAAGCCTGTTGTCATATGGTGCATGGTTACCACGATCATGAGTGTTGGATAAATTCTGATCCAGTGTGCGATCGCAGCCCAGAAGGCCAACCGTATCCTGGGCTGCATCAGCAGAAGTGTGGCCAGCAGGTCAAGGGAGGTGATTCTGCCCCTCTACTCCGCTCTCATGAGACCCCACCTGGAGTACTGCATCCAGCTGTGGAGTCCCCAACATAAGAAGGACATGGACCTGCTGGAGCGTGTCCAGAGGAGAGCCACGAGGATGATCTGAGGACTGGAGCACCTCTCCTATGAGGAGAGGCTGAGAGAGTTGGGGCTGTTCAGCCTGGAGAAGAGAAGGCTCCGGGGAGATCTTATTGCGGCCTTCCAGTACCTAAAGGGGGCCTACAGGAGAGCTGGGGAAGGACTTTTTACAAGGGCATGCAGTGATAGGATGAGGGGGAACGGCTTTAAGCTGGAAGAGGGCAGGTTTAGATTAAACATTAGGAAGAAGTTTTTCACTTTAAGGGTGGTGAGGCACTGGAACAGGTTGCCCAGAGAGGTTGTTGAAGCCCCATCCCTGGAGGTGTTCAAGGCCAGGCCGGACGTGGCCTTGGGCAACCTGGTCTGGTGGGAGGTGTCCCTGCCTATGGCAGGGGGGTTGGAACTCGATGATCTTCAAGGTCCCTTCCAACCTAAACCATTCTATGATTCTATGATCCACTGGAAATCTGAAAATTGTTGCTCTTCAGTTACAAGCTATGACAGACCTTTTAAAAACTGTCTGCCCCTCTTTTTTTCCAGAAGCAGCATTTAATCAAATTCTCCTAGTGCTTGAGAAATAACAGGCATCTCCAGGTGCTCCCAGTACTTTTCAAATATTTCAAGTACATTTCAAATACTATATAGACAGCACAAGAATAATTCTCAAAACAGTCCTGCACTATCTTCCCTTCACTTTGAACATATTTCTATGCTCCATGATGCACCAAAGTGACCTACTTAGTGCCGTGTTTTCTGCATTAAACTTCTCCTGGCTTCTTTCGTCCTGTTTGTTAACCTTGCCGCACCACTTTCATTCAGTCGAGAAACTCTGCAGCTGAACACAGCTCCAAGCTCAGCAGAAAGCCAACCACAACTGAGGCTTTAGGTACAAATAATATGTAGTAATAATAATAACGCATCAGAGGCATTCCATCTTCAAAGCCAGAACATAAAACTCAGATGGCTGCAAAGCTGAGCACCAAGGGCGGAACAGATTTCCCCTTCAACACCCAGCAGCTCACAGCTAATGGAGGGAGGTGGGCCTGGCCCGGTGGCAATCCACTCCACTGCTCACCTCCCAGATGTGCCTTGACAGAGGAGACAGACTTTCGCTATATAAATGCTGTATTGCTACGCTGGTGGAGTTGACCTCAGAAATCACAGAAAAGCCTCCTCTTTCCCCTTACGTTATGTACCTTGTGTTTCCGTACAGCCACTGTTGTTATTTCCATGGGAACTACGTTCACAGAATCACAGAATGGTCAGGGTTGGAAGGGGCCTCTGGAGACCATCCAGTCCAACCCCCCTGCCACAGCAGGGACACCTACAGCAGGCTGCACAGGACGGCATCCAGGCGGGTTTTGAATGTCTCCAGAGAAGGAGACTCCACCACCTCTCTGGGCAGCCTGTGCCAGCGCTCTGCCACCCTCAAAGGAAAGAAGTTCCTCCTCATGTTAAGATGGAACATTTATTCACCAGATACCTACCATTTCTGAATCTACATGTCCCTCATCGCTGCCACATCTGAGCACCTCACCTAATGTATTTAATTCATGCAACATTCCCGTGAGGTAGGGCAAGTGGATTATCTGCCATTTAGAAAAAAAACCCTGAGAAACAGAAAAGCTACGTGTCTAACAGAGGCTGCTCCAGAAGACTGGCAGCCTGAGCTGAGATCTCTCAAGTCACGGGCTAATGCCCTAACCATCAGACTGTGTGCCTTTTCAGAGACTTCTCAACCAGGAAATATGTTTTATGCAAATTTACACCAAGAAACAGCTCTTCAGAGCTTCAGAAGACTTAATGAGACAAGTCTGCAAACTTAATTATATACTTCCCAGCTACCTTTCTCTCTCACCAGTCTGGCCCATTTAGTACATCCAACTCCACAATGCCAACCAGACCAAAACTCTGTACTACATGCACATATACGTGGAGAGACGACCACTCTAAAACCACAAGCACGCATAAACTCACTCTATTTATGGCTTTTCTGTACCTTAAGACTTTGTCAATCAAGCCCACTTTTAGGTCATTTTTAAGTGTCTTGTCAAGAACAACATTCCTATCAAATTTAAGTAAAAGCTTGAGATGGAAAATTGAACTCAGCAAATGCTTAGTGAGGTTTTTTAATAAAGTAAAATGTGCATCACCTCTGTTGGTAACACAGCATCACCTACTTTGGTTCTGAACCTCTTTAAAATAAAAGTGAAGAAAAAAAAAAGAGTCACCTCTGAACAGACACCAAATATCAGAAATTCCACCTAGAAACAGTGCAGCAAAGTTACAAGCCAAGACGCGGGGCTACTGTGGTTTGGGCTGGGCTGGCCACTAAGACTAGAACAGGAACCGAGCCTTAGCCACAGCTCCTGCTCCACAGCGCGCCTAAAATGCTTTTTCAGATCCCTGTTCCTCCCCCACTATGGGCTCCTGGCAGCTAAAGCTCTGCCTCTAATCACAAAACCTCTCCCAAAGCTCCATTATAGTTCTGTCAGATGAGCATGGGGACTGTTACCAAACTCTTCATTTTCAGTCATTTGGGATTCATGAGCTGAGCACTAGCTGTGAACCACAATCTTCAGACTGCTTCCCTGGTGTTAGCACAGTGAGTCATTTTGCTCCCCTCAAGTACAGTCAGTACCAATATCAAATGTTATATCTCCCAGACAGACTTATTTACATACTTACTTAAGCTTCCTCTAAATGGCAAAAAGAACACTTTATCATAGACAAGCCAGCGGCAAAGTGAAAATATAATTATCGATTTACTTCACTAAACCACATTTGGATTAAAATCTTCATCTGAATCATCTGTCCTGATTAAGCACTTAAACACTGCTAGATTCAAACAAAATTGTATGAAAATCACACACTGTAATGCAATATAAAACAATCTAAAGGAAGGAACCAGAGAAGGGAAATGAGTTTGAGGTGACCTTTTTCAGAGGTAACATTTTCCTAGACACCCAGTGATCGTTTTACATAATCTAAGCGCGTTCATATCCAAGTTTAGGGTTAAGAAAGGCACAATGAGCTGTGGGTAAAAAACTCTCCAACGCAATCTCCTGGTTAGAATTAACCCTCCCTGTGTGCCGGTGCTGAAAATTCAGCTTAGTATTATGGTATACATTTGAATCTGACATTAAAAATACCCATTTAGACCTTTATACTCCTATAGGCTAACATGCCCCAAAGCATCTACCTGTCCAAGAAGCTCACGCTGCATTTCCAAGGGAGACTTTGGCACTTACCGGTCTAAGAGGCCCCGTGCTGCTGCTACTGCTGCTGCTTCACTCACTGTCTCTGGTTCCTGCTTCCCCTTTAAAGGTCACCAACAGCAAAACCTCACTGGTGGTGACACTGACAGGCTACAAATTTGGAGTTTCCTTGTTTAGGATCTTAACGACAATGACTGGCACAACTGGCCTCACAGGATGAGTTATTTATCACCAGGCTGATACGTACTCATCTTAAAAGCTGTATTTTCAGTTCTGCCAAACGCAGTAGCTACTGCAGTTTCCTTATCAGACAAGTAGCTTTTGGAAATGAAGGGATTAAGACACAAAGAGTAGCGATTAAATATGATTCTTTACCTACAAACGCTAAAAAAAACCCCCACAAATCCCACAGATCCTACACCTTTTCTAAGTGTAGGGCCAAGCACAACCCACAGTTTTCCCTATTTTATTCATTTACCTAATCCAGAAGTATTGTTGGAGCTTTCTCAAACAAACCATGATTCACATTAAAACGACAGAAAAATTATCTCAAAAATGCCCATGTACTCTAAATTTTTAGGCTGGCTCCATTTTCTGGGTATCTCAGACTGTCATTCAACTGAAGCACTAGACATGTCTGTACTTGCATGGATTTGAAGAACTGAGAACGAGCACTCCCCCTCTGCCACCAAGCACTTTGTTCCACAGACCTACCGCTCTTCCCTGGAATTAGAGCGCAGCAAACGTTGAACTGTTTCTATTTCACATTTCACATGAGAATACATTATTCTTACATGAATTTAAATACTTAAATGACTTTATTCTAATTTAAATATCAGTAAGGGTATTTTCCTCTGAAAGTCTCAAAGTCCTTTGAAATACCAGTTTTTAAAAACATCCCCGACTAATTTATGTGACTTGATCCAAGACAGAAATCAAGGCAAGGGAGCGTGTGCCCAAGGTCACGCACCCTGTTCACACCGGCAGGAATAAAAGAGCAGACTCCCCAGCCTCAAGCTTGAACAGCTCTTCTCTGGTCATCTTCTAGGACCGAGCAGCAAGAGCGGGTCCAACTGGAGTAGTCTCCAGGCACCTAAGTGCTACCCACTCTTCCTCAGCAGCAATAACTCTTCCTGAAGTGGTTTTGTGACACAACTGCCTCGAGACCACAACCCAATTTACTTTTGATATGAGCTCACTGAAACCAAGCGGCTGAATTTCAATGACTAGCGCCTCGCTTTTCTAGATGCCAGCTCAGTAATGTGTACAGTGCAACAAAAAGTATTAAAGGGCAAAGGATTTGGAAGGAACGTCTGCAATTCCCATGCTGTAAACACTGTTTAAATACCAATAAATCAGTGGCACAGAAGAAAACAAGTTTAAACGTGACAGTTACCGTTTGCGTTATGCAGACTGCACTGCTGGATTATGTCAAAGCAAAGCAATTTGTATCCAAGTGGTACCAGATCTGGACAAACCAGAAAAATACAAAATAGTTCTCTGCGGCAACCTGCAGCAGTTTGAGGATTTGAAAATTTCCTTTAAAAGAAAAAGCTTAACATGGTGACACTAAGAAACTTACAGAAGAGATGCAAAGCAGCATTGGGAATTCCTGTCCAAAATAATGCTATTGACTTGCATTTGGGTACAATGACAGCAGGCTCTTCTCTATCAGAAATGCAAGACCAACCTCACTGTTTCAAAAGGATAATCTAAGCCTGTGCAAGAGCCGAATAAACACCGGGCAATTCAGAGGCAAAAACTAGTTGGATGAGCCTAAAAACCCAGCAGAGACACCCCCCCCACCACCCGCACGAGCGGTACGCAGCCCTCCTGGGACCGGGTGGCGACGGGGAGGAGAACGACAGCATCTGCATTGTCGCTGCAGGCAGCAGCTGGATGTCCCTTACAAGGGAGCTAGAAAAGACCTGCAAATCCCCAAAAGTAACCCTCCGGTACCTCCGGGCGGCCTCCTCAGGGGCCGAGCGAGGAGCCCGCAGGGAAGCACCGCTCCTGCCTCCCCCCACCCGCAGCCGGGCCGGGCCCCGCTCGCTGCCGGGGGGGGGTCTGCCCGGGCCCCCGCCCCACCTTCCACCGGGGATTCCTCCCGGGGGACGATGCTCCCGGGGAGCGAGACCGCCGCGCCGCTCGGGCGAGTGTGAGCCCTGCGGGGAGCGGACGGGGGGGGGGGCGCCCGCCGCGGCCCCGGCCCCTCGCCACCCTCCGGGTACCTGGTGCTGGGGAACCCGGCCTCGCCACCCTCCTGCCAGCGCTTGCGGGGCTGGGGCTGGCGCTGGCCGCCCTCCCTCGGCAGCCCCGCCGCGCCTCTGCCGCACCGCCCAGCGCCGCCGGGGCGGGCCCTACCGGCGGCCCTCCCGCCCTCCCCGCGGGCGGAGCGGCGGCCGGGACACAGCTGCATACCGCGCCCCCCCCTGTTTGCCCCCTCGTCCCCGGTGCCTGCCAGCCCCCGGGAATGCCAACGAACCCCCCGGACAGGGGGAGAAGCAGCAGGAGGAGGAGGAGGAGGCGCTGCTGCGGCGGGGGAAGCTCCGGCCCGGGGGGAAGCGGCCCCGCACAGCCCCAGAGCCCCCCCCAGTCCACCCCGCGCCTCCCCGCTGCCACCGGCCCCTCTCTCCCCGATGTCCCCCTGCTCCGCTCCCCTCCTCGGCACGGAGAAGCTCTTTGGACAACACCTCCTCCCCCCCCTTGTTCCTTATGCAAGAGTTTCTACCTTCTCTTTAAGCAACAAAGTAATTACAGCTTTTAAACTGAGAAATCGCAGGAGGTTGACATTTTGCAGATATTTGTGTGACTAAGTATGCTGCTGCAGAAATCTGGCCTCCTGCCTATTCCCAAGATCATAACAGTCCTGGGCAAACATATGTTTTGCAATCGCATCAGCAAAACACTCAGCCTTTGTTTGCAGCAGGCTGTACTTCTCTCGTTGACCCCCCAGGGCTGTAAACTCTGCCAGATGCCTTACATCTCCCACCTCTTTTGGTTTGGGATTTTATGGCATCAATTATTTCAAAAGAAACAAGTCCCTGAGCTGGCCCACTTTTTTTTTTTTTTTTTTGTCTTCCACAGCACTCTAAGATTTATAAAGCTAAATTCTGTTAAGATCATTTTCCTTGAAATATTTTGAATTAAAATAAAGTATGACAGACCCCAAGAGGAGAACTTCTGTTGCAGTTTTGATGGGAGGAGGCCAGGACAGCACTGAACCCCTGACCATACTCATTTGAGGGAGGAAGGCTTCTGCCTACCGTTCAGGCTGCTTGGTTTTGAGTCCTACCAAGCCATCTAGCAACCAAGCAGGGAAATTCCATGGCACTGAACTTTACACTTCTGTTAAATGTAAAACTGAACACTGAAAAATTGCTCACAGGCTGTTCCTCTTATGGGTGCATGGATCTTGCTGCGAAATGCAGAAAACACCGAGGATAGTGCTGTCAGGGGAATGTGGCAAAATGACTCAAGGCAGCAGTTCTGCACATTTCTAACGCTAAAGCTTTAAAGGCTTCCTTTTCTCTCCGCTTCCCAAATACCACCACCTCTCTGGGCTATGCAATTAACTCTGGAGAGCCAACGAATGCTCCACCTCTGAAGGCTTAGCAGAAGTTACAAGGTTAAATTACCTAGAGATGCCCAGGTACCACAGCTCCTTACCTGGGGCCTTGGCTTTAAGCTGCTAGGTTTCTCCAGAAGAAATGAAGTGTGCTTCGCACCTATTTGCACTTCATAAAATGCTCCACAGAAGCATGGAAAAAGAAGAAGAATGCAATACTGGCAAGGAAGGTTGCGTTTTGTGAGCTAATGAAATAAACCGATGAAGAACAGTGTTTAATTCCCACTGGCTACTTCCTTACTTCAGGCCAAAGCATAACAAAACGAGAAGGAATGGGCTCCTCTTGCAACACAGGCAAAGAACTGGCTTGTGCTTGGACAAAACTGTCGAAAAAGAGAGGGACTAGCTGAAAGCTGAAATGCAAGATGCCTCACCATAAGAAGTCTTCCTGGATGTCAGACGAAAGGTCATTCCCTTCAATGAATTTGTTAACACCCTTGGAAGAAAATGGAGGGGGGGGGCAGCACTCCTTCAGTTGCCTGAAGTGTTTTTCCCCCCACTGTGGTTGTTTGCCCTGCCTGGATATTTGTGCAGAAGTCTGTTTATGTTAACATTTGTTCCTATACAAAGAACCTTGGCAGATACAGCTTTTTCTCTGACATCGTCCAAGGGCAATTCTCTCTCATTAAATAACCAACTCAACAGCAGAAGGTAGGAAATTATACCATGTTCTTCGCTTTCTGTATCAGGACAGATAAAGGCAGTGACAGCATGTCAGAAAAAGCGTGTACAAAGGGGAAGAGGAAGTTGCACAGCCGTAGCAAACAAATAATAATGCTCTTAAAAGCTCTCCCATATGGCCTGAGTACACAAGCTCCGCTCAGGCCCCAGGTATGTCTCCGCCTTAGCAGAATCTCATCACCCCAGTCTGCTGCAGGCGCCTTCTCCACACCAGCCCTCACACAAGTGTATTTCTAAAGTGCAACTCCTCCAAATCAAAGAACACACAAAACTGAGCCATGTGCTTGTCTATAAATCAGTACATTATTGTAGACTGAAATTATTTCCATTTGGGGGCTAGTAAGACAAGCTACATGAGCAATTTCAAGAGGGAATATGGTTTGAGACCGGCACAAAGCTCCTTTGGGTACTAATGAGTGCAGAACCCAGAGCAGCTGGGGGACACGGGGACAGATCTATGGTACAGTTTGCATAACGCATAACTTGAGTGTTCCTCTGGGGAAACACAACGGTATGTTTGACCATGTATCGATGCAAGTAAACAGAGATGGAGTGAAATGCTCCTAAGGGAAAAAACAACAACAAATGTTTAACATGAAAATATCGATAGATACCAAGTTTCCTTTCACCCAGAAAGAGCGTATGATAGATACACACGAAGTCACCTAAAGCAAACACCACCTAAAGCATGGAAACATACTTTTCATAGCAAGCATTTCCGTAAGAGCTGCTTGCATCGAAGGATGGTATTTAACATCTGTTCTGTTTAGGTTAAGTCATCAGAAATGCAGTTTTTCCTTGTTGCTGCTACAGTTAAAGAAATGTCCTGGTGAAGCTAAATGGAGACCAACCAGTTACAATGTGAAAAGCCCGATCCTGCAAACACATAGGTCTGCACTTAGCCACTGTAACTTGGACTCGTTCCATCTCAGTCCAATAGGGCGACTTTTTTGAGTCAAGTTCAGCACAAACAGATGACTCCGAAGAACTGGCAAACCAAGATCTCGAATTCTTTCTATAGAAAAGCGATCCAAGCAGGAGCACTCAAAACGCCTGTTACTGCAATGCCCTGGACATCCAATTAATATCTCGGAGGATGACCAGATGATTCTTTCCCAGGAACATTTACAAGTAAGAATAGATAATTCTTTGGGGCTCTGAGCTACCTGATTTGTATTAGTTCTTAAGACTGGATTTCTCTGTCTGGCGGTTTCATACGGCAGCGCCAGCTGTGGCAAGATGTAGCAAGCTTAGCAGCATGGATGTAAATGCCAGCATTCGTGCCCAAGTGTATTTGAACCCCCCCGAGACGGCTAATGGCCGCAGACGCAGGGTGTCTCCCATCTGCAGCTACGCCAGCTGAAGAGGTTACTGCACTGACCCGGGTGTCACTGCCCCCCGGGGGGGGATAGGTCTCTCCCCTTAGACCTGCCCGTCCAGCTGCTGCGAGCAGCACTCGGTACCGCTTACAGTCAAAGTAAGCAATCAGAGGACTATTTTGGGTTGGGGAGGTTTTGATTTTGGTTTTGTTCCACCCCCCACCCCCCCCATTGTTTTAGCTCATTTTGACTGTTAGAGCTTAGGCATTACTAACAATGACCAGCTCTCGGTGGACGTAACTCCTAGCGAAGAAGTAGCAATAAAAGCACGGGGGCAAGAACCTCTTTAACCAGAACAGCTCGAGCAGCTCCACCTAATCTGGTGCCTTAATGAAGTCACCAGGTGTTTCAGCAATGACTAAGCAGCTCCACGCCGGCCGCTCTGAACATTTCCCTGTGGATTCCTCTCGTTCCTCGCTGTCCACAGCCACTACCCTTTTCATAACAAATTTCAAACATATCTCCTAATCTCTTCTATCCCTTTATTATACATTTGTTATTTCTAAAATAGCAAAAATCTTTATCATCATAACAATATGGGAGGCACAGCAATTGAACCATTCATTACAGCGATGAAAGAATTTAAATAGAAGAGTATATCATCCTAGCGTGTGGGTCAAGAAAAAATGGTCAGTATTTCAAAGCATTCTTCTCGATTTAACCTGAACAATCTGATTTGTTAGTCTTCACAAAACTCACTATTATTAGAATCAGTACATAATTCTAGGGAGGAGGATAAACTGTATTCTTTGTACAATCTAAATTCTTGCTCTGTGTGTCAAAAAGGATCAGCCCTTAGGAATGGCATTGCACCTGATACCTTTATAATAATAACAAAAACAAGTTGTTTGGGAGAACGGAGGGCTGACAATTGGCCACATCAGGAAATAAGTTTTTATATATATATATAAGCGCTTTCCTTTTGTAGTCTTTAGGCTTGCAAGGCTGGCTAAGACTAAACATTTTACAATATTGAGAGATTATATCTGTTTTAATTTCTAGCTCTTTCTTACATGCTGCTTTCTTAATGGTCGCATCTTCAGTTTTAATGGGCAAATGACTTGCAAGTAATCAAGGGGTTTTCTGAGTAATCAGGTCTTTACTAGCCCACTGTATCCCCACCAAAAGATCCAGCATCTTTTCTCTCAGAGCTGCAAGAGGCTGTGAGACTTGGTTGTCACACCTGAGCTGTTCTCATAGTTGATGGACTTTAACTCATCAAGCTCCAAGAACTCCAGCGGCTTTACCTGTTCCCTGAACTATTTGGTTCATCGCTCAGGACTCTTATTCCCCCCAGTCATTCTTTTGATAGTTTCTGCCTCTAAGATTTTTACAGCTCCCCCCACCTCTAAACCACAAGTTGTTTTGGTTTTTCTCTCCCCAAAGCTTGTTCAAATTTAACATTCTCTTCTGCAACTATTAGGTAGCAGAAGTACAAAGTTTAATTTAGGGAGCTAGAAGAAGTTGAGATCTTGAGGTTATTCATGCTTTGGCAAGGACACGAAAACAGACTTACGGTTTCTAAGACACATGCACACAGAGGTAGACTAAAGATGCATATCTAAAGTTTAGTAGATTGAAAGAATGTCTTACCAGATTATTCTTCCCCCTTTTTATGAGGGTACACAGCTCCTCCTAGGCTGATAAACAGCACCTGAACTATAAAAGTTGTTTGTCTGGCTTGCTGTGAATACTCAGCGTTAGGCAAGTGGGTTTTTCTGATACCATCCTGAGGTGGCTTCAGGCTCATGCACTATGCAGGAATACTCTGGTTAACAACTCCACCCAGACCCAGCTCTCCCAAAATGAAAGTCCATGTTAACTAGTTTAAAAACTAACCTCGGTAACTCACAGGTAACTTCTGATCTTTTGGTGGCTAGAGGGCGTACGGAGAAGGGATCAGTTCTCCAGCTGCAGATTGCCACTTGCTGGGGAATGAAATATCTGCAAGCCGCCAGCCACTCCGCAGTCTCTCTCAGTACTAAGTAAACATTAAGGTTAAAAAAACCCCCGAGTTTAACCTTAATAAAAGAGTGTATTTGGAGTTTAATCAAGAAAAATAAAATCTAACATAGGTCATAGCTGTCTAGAGCCGGTTTGGCCTAAAGATGTCTCTCCTCTTCCCTTCAGTTAGCAAACTGCTGAGTCACACCAATGCCCAAGACATTTTGCACGGCTCCTTGGAGCTGGGGTCCATTTGACTATCTTTTTCTCAGGCCCCCTCTCCCTAAGATGAATCTTGAAAGGGCACGAATATCCTTTTCTCGGTTGAGTGAAAATGCACCCTTGGGAACTTCCTGCACCTCCTAGTAGTCCTCATAACTGATTCAGTTACGAGCAGTAAGACAATGCAGTCCCTTGCTTGCTATGCTACCTGGAATGCCGTCTGACCACGCTCCACCACTGTCGTGTTAAGATGCTGTTGGAAGGCCTGTTCTACACAGATGGAAGTTGCTTTATCACTCTGGGCATTCCACCCCAAACAAAACCTTTTACACAATGCAAACGTGTGTCTTCAAAGCGAGGGAAGGCCAGCTGAATCACCTCTGGGCGAGTTTAAGGCTTCCGGGTTTTTTAAACTGCATTTGACCTCAGAAATAGTCTTCATATGAAAACAGAAGAAAAAGCAGTGAAATGCACTTCATTATTAGCTTCTGACAGAAATCAGATGCAACAGCATGCACAGGAGGAAAAAAATGCCTGTAGGAGTCCTGGAGTGTTACACCTGGCTTACTGGAATCGGGTGAGACCATGACAGCAAGTGACCCAAAACTGCACTGCTGAGAGGTTACAGTGAGCATGCAGGAAATGCTGTGGAAGTGTCCTGCGAAGAAGTTGCAACTACAACCTACTTTCATACTCTGGTACATACAGACGCGCAACCCAGAAGCTCTTCTCCTCACCAGAAGCTTCTTGTCATCTTTACCCTAAGGGGGTCAGGTGTATTTCTAGAAAATTGCTTGAAGCTCAGACCTGAGGCTCGTGCTTGACTCGATTTTGCAGGTACAACCAACAAAAGCTTATTTCTGCAGAGCCTTCAAGCAACAAACTAGCAATTTATGAAATGCTTTGTTAGACTTCTTCAAGTCAACACTTAATCTCACGTATATCCACACTACAGTCAAAACCAAAATTATTTTCTTGGTTTTTTTTTTTTTAATAAATTCAATGCTTTCCCCACGAAAAGACAAGCAAGAATGGAATGCAACAACAGCATGTCATGTTATTTAATGCACTTCAAGAAGATTCTCAGCTATTTTTCTATAACTTGCTTGCTACAGTGAGGTAAAATCAAGTGAAATAGTACTAAACGAAGATGGGAAGTACCACTAGAGATTCAGGAACCCTTATATCAGTAACTGCAGTTTGGGGAACTGTTTTGTGGCTTTCTTCTTACACTTGCCACTTTCAGGCAGATACTCAGTGTGCTCAGAGCAGCAGACGGGAACAACAAAAAACCCCAAACCAATCAGTTTTTTATTTTCAATTTTCGCAGTCTAGCTGTGACCCAAATAATATACGTTATTAATCTGAGTTTGAGAGCTTTGGAAAACCAAAGTTTTTTTTATTAGGAAAAAAAATCCAAATACCTATAAAGCTGTATTCCCCTTGCATTTTCTGTAATGACCCATCTTGATGGTAAGGTTGCAAGTTCCTTGAGACTGAATCTCTCTCCATATTTGTTTAATATATAAAGCCAAGTAAAATAATATTATACAATTTATCAACTCCTTTAGAACATTATCTTGGCAAAAAGTTTAGTACAAAAGTAAGTAACATCATCCTAGAAGAGTAACCCACATCATTGATTTAACGATAGCAGTTAAGAAAACAGATCATCCTCTAGGTACTATTCGACACCTGATTGTTATAAATTAAGGAGATAATATCAGATGTGCCATTTTCATATCAAATCTGTTTCTTTTACTTTTATATTCAAAGACAAACCCATGAAGACCTCTGCTTGAGGAGGATCATGAAAACAAAAGACAGATGAATCATGTATTTCTTGCCATTTTTGGCAGTTATTATTGGTGTTTTGTTTAAATTCAGACAGCACTGTATTCTTCGTTCTTCCCTATTTGAGATGACGACGTGGCTATGACATTTTGACCCAAATCAGTTTACTGGCCTTTGCTTTCTAAAAGAGAAGATTTGAAAAAAAGCACTGCTTTCCTGTTGATACAATTCTAAAAGACCTGGTCTGTCTCCTACTCAGCAATCAAGACCATTTCCTCCAGTGGGCTTTACTATTTCGACACTTGCATTAATATGCCCTTTCTTTCTCTTACTGTAAGTTAAAATGACACCGGCACCTGCCCTGGGGGTACAGCAGGGAGCAGAAGCCCCCTGGCCCATTGGGGGCCACCCCTGCCCTGTGACCAGCAACAGCGGCAGCCAACAGCCGCTCTGATGAGCCCCAGAGCGGGTGCAGCAAGCTGCAATGCCACTACTAACACGTGCTTCAAGGATGTTGTACAAGTGCCCCTGTGCAACACGGCACAACTTCTGCATCCTCCTAAATCCTGGGTTTCTCTGGAACTTGGAAAGCTCCCTTAAGGCCCCTGGGACAAGCTGGCCTGCCACCAAGCTGCCTGCAGGACCATCAGTTAGTTAGAAAAGGCTTAGCTGCAAAGTAAAATTACTGAACAGAAAATTAGTTCTGTTCTACCTCAAACCAGGACATCCTCCTACTCCCACTGCCACCTTGGCGCTTTTCCACTGGCCACAGAGGCTTTGGGTCCCTGCAGGACAACTGTAAAATCGCAGGGAGATTTCTGCAACTGAGCTGCTCGGGATGTCAAGAAACCCACAAACTCTTCTGGGCTTTGCAATGCTGCTGCCTGCAATGGTGACGTCCAAACAGTGGAACGGTTGATACCTTCCCCCACCTACCTTCTCAAATGCGTATTTGCTAGGGGAACTGAATCAGAACAGGCTTGAAACCAATTCTAGCACTTTCTGTTCAAACACTGCTAAGTGTCTATTTGTTTTTTTTTTAAAAAAAAAAAAGTTAGCCGCAATATTGGAACTTAGCCTTAAATCCACTGTTTGTTAACAGCCATAATTTTAAATCAACCACTTGCTATTGTGAGAGGAAAGGCCACCTACCGTTGTTGGACCACCCTGACTACTCACTATACAGCATTTTAAATATGCGATACTTCAAAAGTCCTGGGAAAGGCCAGCACTGTATGTGTTGCCCCTCAGATTCAAATGCGCTGAAACCACACACAAAATACATACACAGCAGACACGCTGCAGAAGACACAATGCTCTCAGATTGCCCTAGCAGAATCAATGGTTTGCAATCAAGCTAGCATTAAAGCCTGATTTATAGTGGTTTTCAAATGTAAAGTAAATAAACAAAATAAAAGTAAATAAAAAAAAATGCACACATACCATACTAAACACAGACAAATTTTACTAGGACAGTATCAAAATAGGGATAATGTCCTTAAATAAGGGGTTTGGTGTTTACAGTTGACATTTGAGCTTGTAATTCTGTTTTACTGGATACAAAGCTACAGCATTAAAAACCTTCTAATTTCATCAGTAAGGCTACAAATCCATACCTGTCCCTCTGTTTCTCACCAGCGTGACAACTGTCCTCTAACTGCTCAGCGGGGATTCCAAGTCGGCAAAAGACAACGCAGCAAATGAAAACTTGGGCAGAACTGGACCACGTTTTCATGACCGAGGAAGATTCAACAATGACCACTGAAGCCTGTAAACTAATTTACTAGCAAAAAAACTCTGGTTCGTTTGCTGACATGCCTATATTACTAACAACAACAGAGAGGATGATTTCTCTTTATCAGGGTATGTTTGTCATCTTCCTGATAAGTCCTCCTCTTGAGATAGATTACCACAAAAATCATTCATTCAGTTATTTTTGTAAACATAAAGAAAATTTTCAGAAGAGTACCAAATGATTTATAACTTAATGTGAAATATGACTTGAAAGAAATTTACATGTACCATCACACTCTTCTGAAGCTGTTAGGACTGAGGCTAAACCAAGTTTGGATTGTAGCTAACAAGGGTCAGAGACAAACTCCTAGAGCTGTACCAAATGAGAAATTACTTGACAAAGCGTAGGTCTGGAGTTGTCAAGGATCACTGCATGATGGCTAAAACAAACAAGACTGGGATCAGTCCAGGAGAAATCATTTTGGTGAGCTTAGACCTGGGGCTCATGGAGAAACTAGAGCCAGGATCTGCGTAAGGATTTGAACCAGCAAAGACTGCCAGGGCAGAATCTGGGCACTGGGCTAGAGGAAGAGAGAGGACTCCTGAGGATCAGCCATCTAGATTTAAACTTAAGTGTGGTGGGAGTCATTTTGCTAAGACAAGGTGTTTGCACGTCCACAGCCAGAAGGTGAAGTTTAGAGCTTGCACTAACCAGCATCCAGAAAGGGAGGTTCAGCTGCGGCAAATGAGAGGGGTCCCTGGGCCCCTCTTGTTGTTTCCAAGGGCCTGATTCCCTGCTCCATAAGAATAAATAAACAAAACCCCGTGCCCCTGAATTCGTGTTGCAATATCATCTATATTCTTTCTTTCATATGCAAGGGCCACATTTTCTGCAGTAAATTTCTTCTCAGGGCTACAGAAGATTAATGCTGCATTACACACACACAGAGGCAGGCACTTTCTTAATAGCTGTTCTGCATTAATTATTTTGTTGAAATATAATCAAGACGTTGCTGGAAGGGAATGTTTTATACTAGGGTCACTTGAGACTTCAGGTTGTTTCTGGCAGCACATTGCTCTGGCTGAGGGAAATGGTCTTGTACAAGCAATCAAAATTCATCGTCTGACCACGCCAAAGCTGACCTGAACAGGAAAGAAAGATAACCCCCATATAAACTTGTACAGCAAATATATTAGGAGTGGAGGACTTTGCCATGTTTCATATGATACAGCAACTGGACAAATTCTCCTAATGGCTCTGAACCTTTCTTAAACATAGCTGCTCAGAGGGGCAGAGGGAAGAAGAAAGCAGCTAGAGGCGAGCTGGGGAGCTGGTTCCTAATAAAAGAAATCACTGGATAGGGGCCCTACATTTCTGGATGGGAACACCTGCGGGCATAGCCCAGATGGCCAGCATACACGATGTTAGAGCAACAAATTTTGAAAAAACATGGAAAGTAACTGCAGTGCATCCAGAACACATCCAGCTCACTGGGCACTGCCTTGTGACCTCCCAAGTATTGCACGTATAATAGGTCTGAACCTTCCCTAAAAACATCAGACACCTGGGCGTATGCACACAGCAGTCATTTTGCAGACTATGTAACCAGCTACCAGAAGCCCCAAGCGACCAAATTCCTTTTTTCTCTTGTCTATACAATCTTCCAGGAGGAGAGGGAAGGGCAGGACAGGGGTGGAAGGACAGGAATGTGTGTGGGTAATGACAGCGCTATTTATGGGGTCCTAAAAACAGACTAACTCTCTGCATGGGTACTCAATGATGAAAAAAAAACCCACCACCACAACTGCCTGCTCTGCCTCATAACAAGACAGACATTCATACAAAACAAAACATACATTTAGATTTTTGGCTCAATATTCTTGTCTCTGAATTGTTGCTCTACATATCAACAAATGATCCTTTGTTTTAAGAAAGCCTTACCGGCCACAAGTTTCCCAAGAGAAAGACACTACAGGCCTGCCTGGTAATAAGCAACCAGCATGTATGGCACAGATGGCACAAATCCAGGCCTGAGTATAGAGGAACCACAAGAAAACTCTCCAAGAGAGAGGGTAAGTTAAGAAGGCATCTAGATACAAGAATGACAGAAAGGTACTGGCCACAGTTATCCTACAACCCTACTGTGCTGCCTTGCGTGCCAGCTTGTTGACATTTACATGGCTATTAAAAAAGAGAACAACCACAAACAAGTCACTATGCAAAACTTTTTTCTAAAAGTACACCACGAAGGAACATTGGACACAGAGGTGT
This sequence comes from Pluvialis apricaria, assembly GCA_017639485.1. NCBI lineage: Eukaryota > Metazoa > Chordata > Aves > Charadriiformes > Charadriidae > Pluvialis > Pluvialis apricaria. The sequence goes on along the minus strand of CM030009.1, from coordinate 78,414,312 downwards.
CCAAGCCAGTCTTAAAGCAATCAGCTTCATGTTGAGAGTTACTGACTAACAATTCTTAGTCAACAGTAGGTGAAAACATGCTCAATCCCAAGAACCTAGAGCATGGGAAGGACTGCAGCCTATTTAAAAGTCAGGAATATCATCAAGAGCTGCAGTAGAAACAGAAGTCTGAACTTGGCAAGTAAATGCCTTTTCCATTCCTTTTTAGAACAAGCTCTCTTGATGGAAGTTGTCTATTTTAAAGTAATTGAATTTTGCATTTGAGTATCCTACTAAATTCTTAACTGAGCTATGCATGGTTAAAACTTTTTTTTAATAAAATACAAGAATATAACGATAGCTGGGTGTGTTTTTTTACGAACAGTTTGTTGACAGAACAGAGCAACAACACTTTACATTATAGTTTTCAAACAGTAAATAAAACCTCTAAGAGCAAATTTATTTCATGTTTTCTCTGTCAACTAGCAAAGTATCAACTAAATGTTAATGGCATTTATCCTGCTATTTCGGTCACCATCAGATTTGAAGGAATACAGCTGCATCCATTTTTCCCATATGTTTTATACAAGGCTCTCCCTAAATATGTTTTCCTCCTCTCCTCACACAAAACTTCCACCAACTGTTGGAGAAGCTATGCAACTGCATTTGACACTAATGTGAACTTCCTGATCAGACCATCTACAACCTTTAGCCCATGTTCCCAGTTGTCTCAGGGGGCAAAGGGAGTGGGCAGCTGCTCAGAAAGTTTGTAACTAACAGTACATTGTGAAAGGAACATGAAGGGAACGAAAGTCAACAAATTAGATTTGAAGATTTGAACGAACTGCCTGGAGAAACAGCACATATTTTTAGTCTGGTAACAACCTTGAACATTACATAAGTGTATTGTATATGTTACCCTGGAAAGCATACAGTTCCTGTGGTGGAAAGGTGCTTAATCTCCATAGCTTGCTGCTTACAAACAACAGTTTACATCAAGCAGAAGATCCCATCTTCGATGCCCTTAAACCAGCTTGAAAACTTTAAATTTAAGCAGTGTTGCAATTATGTGAAAAGTGAGTAGGAAAAGACATAGAAAGAAAACTGCCAAGGTTTTCAATTAACTTCTAAGCGACACTTCTTCTAAGAATCCGCACTTCTGTTCCATACTGTGAAATTATTTTCCAACATTTTCCTTTGCCCAGTATTTTTGCAAACTGACTAGTACAGCCAAATGCAGATAGAAGACTCAGAAGAGTGTGCACTGAAGGACATTTCAGCAGGACCCTGGGTTCGTGAGCTATTTTTAAATACGAATCAAATGTAGAAACTGGAACTCTCTAAAAAATTTAGATGATATTGACTTATGTGCATATCCCTTAATACAAGCGTACTGGTAAGGCTTGTACACCAAGTTCCTCCCAGGTGGGAAGCCCCTTCAGCAAATACAGTCACAAAATTTGGAACACAAAAGCCAGGTACTGAAGACGACACCTAAAAGAGATGAGAATGTACAGAGAACAGCCGGGCTTTTAGATTCAGATCAGTGCACGCTAATCACAACTCAGTCACAAGCCGGATTCCCTCTTGTCAGCCTGGGCTCCCTCCTCCCTACATCATCCCTCCTTCCTTTCTCTCACTGTCCCACCTTCCCCTCCATTACTTCCCTACTTCAAAGAATCAGAAATTACTGTAGAACAAATCTGATTTTCCTTTTCTTACTAGGCTGTCTTGAATTGCTTACTGCTAGTCTGGTTGGGCTGTAATTAACTGAATTGTGCTCCATACAGCGGCGCTGCCTGCTCGCCTGACTCTAGACACTGCTACTGTGAGCATCAGCAATTACTTAGTGGTGCCATATGCAGAACAGAGGATGTTCTCCCTTCAGAGCATGTGCTAGTTCCAGCAGGCACCGTTACAAAAAGTCACTATGACTTGGGTTATACAAAACTGAATATTACAGACAGAAATCAGAATAACATTTTTCTACTGTTTTATTGTTTTCAGTCTCTCCTGCCCCCACTGCTTCCCAAACTAGGACAGCTCGGCTCTTCCATGACATGAGAACTATAACGGCAAAAGGAGTTAGAGTGATGTACTAAAGCTTCAGGGCAACACCCCATGAGCAAAGCAGGCCCCCAGTACTCCTCTAAACCTCCACCTGCAAAAACTTTCTTTCAAGGTATGCAAGAGTCTGATTTCTGCTATGCTACAGGTTGCTTCTATTTCCAAAAGACCTCTAGCTCTGCAAAAGCAGGTTATTATTTTGCTGATGGCTCATTATCAAAGCCACCTGCAGACTGAAAATGTCTGAACTGCCCCAGGAAACACAAAGTCTGGCAGATCTATCTGGGTTTGAGCTTGTTATTGTGAACCTGAAACCTGCACGGGTTTGCTAAATGCAGGCTGAGTTTCAGCTAGTATCACACCACAACTTCCTTCTACCTTGGAAGAACTCGGAAGGTAGAGGTTGAAAACTCTCCCTGTACATCACATACATGTAAAAGTGGAAGAAAACAGGCTGCACTCCTCTCCAGTGCCTGACAGCTGGATCCACTGGTCACTAAGGACAGGGGAGAGTGCAAAGCCCGAAAAGGCGGTTTCTGGAAATGAAGGATGGCAAACCAGAGGCTTAGGTAGGGCAAGTAAGAAAGAACATCTGGGGCCAAGGACTCCTAGGGAAAAGCATCCCTCTACTTGTCTGGTTTAGGGACAGCCCCCCTTAGTACAGGGACTCACCCAGGACAGCAGCTTCATAAATTGCTGTGTAGTACATCCGCAATTAGTGGAAATCGCATTTCTCAGGCGGAAAGTTTTCAGGTGATGAGGTTTAGTATGTGATTCAACTTCACTGAAGTTTCAAACAGTGAAAGTTTAAGATAGGGCAGGCACTTCACGGAAAACATGAGTTTACACCCAAGTCTGCGACCAACTGCAACTAAATCCTTCCCAACGGCCTGAGAGCTTTGCTGTATAACCTCTGCAGATGGCTTCAATTCTTAGAATTGAGCTTTCAAGCTTTATTATTAAGCAGAGCTACTAGCAAACAGAAACACACAAATTCGATGTGAAAATAAGATGGTAGCCTATCTATTCCTTCCACTGCAGCTACTGTATTTGTTTTCTCTCTCTGGACAAACACTCACCGAAGCTTGGGACAATTCCAGCTGATTACATCACTGTTTCATACAGCAGCGGTCACATACAAAAACTAGTCTTCAATGTGACTCTATGGACTTTATTACAATTACAATTTCCTTCTAAAATCAGCAGTATTATTTAGAGACAGCCTTATATGTTATTAAAGCTATAGCATCTGAGAAAGAAAATCCAGATGCCTTTATTTCTCCTCTTCAGAACAATTACAATAAGACACAGTTACAAAGAGCATCTAATTATCACACACATTTTCAGACATCAAACTATCATCGACTTTGCAATTAATGCTACAGGCCAGTGACAAAAGATGTAGGAGTACCTCTTAACACTATTTAACAAAAGTAGTTAAGTCCCAGAGTAAAGAGGGACTCAAAGCCTTTCAGTAAGCAAGAAATAGTGGACAGCTGGCAACACTAAGATTTAATGAATACAGCAGCAATTTGAAAACTGTCTGGTTGGGTAAGGCTGAGTTATTAAAAAAACCCCTCCGTTTATAAACAGTGTTGATGGGATTTAAACAGTCTGTATAAAAAGGATTAAAAGTCAATTGAAAAGACTGTACAGATAAGAAAGCAAAAAGAAACTGTGCCCTTGAATTCTGTACATAGTGTTTAACCATATCTCTATTTCAGTCTCCTGGCACACAGTGGGGGTTGTGTGCTGCCTTATGCACAGCTGGTGAGGTGGGCTCTGTGTTAGGGCTATTTAATGCTTGTATAGTGCTTTGAGCTATACTGTCCCCTCACTCCCCCCCCGTTTTAAAGCTGTGTACTAAAAATCATCATTTACCATCCCCACCAGGTACAGTTAGCAGATACCAAAGAGAGATATAAATTGCAAGAGTTTGTCCAATCTGTGATGATTAGGTGTTTTCCCTCCTTTATGTAACTGATGATCTTACTATTCTCTGTTAGACTTTTAGAACTGTACACCTTCTATATAACTAGTGTAAATATTGACAATGGGGAGGCAAGTCGGGATTTCTGGGAGGAAAAGGAGGAGTGGGTGGGAGATGAGAACCAGGCTTTAAGGTTTTTTTCCTCTTGCCTCCAAAGTATCCTCTAACATTCTGCTTTACACAAAAGTTATTATAGTTTTTAATTTATGTATCACTTCTTAGAATAAGACAACAGACAGGAACACACAAGCAGCTCTTTTCTTTCATTAATCCCTCCCCTATCCTTTCTCATCTTCTCATCTCATCCAAAATCCAGCCTATTCTGGTAACCTAAGTTGCCTATTTCTGATGTGCCTTTTGTAAGACGGCCAAAGCTAAAGAGCATTCAAGGTGAAAATGTACAATACCATGTCTTGTCTTGGCCTCCCTAGCCTGTAACATAGCCTAACATTTGATTTGCTTCCTTCAGTCTTGTCCAGGATACAATAAGAGCTTTATGAAAAAGCTCTGTAAGAATCTGGGCCATTGATTTGAACAAGGACTATTTAGCCATGACACACAGCACCAAAGCGAACTGCTCCACAAGCCAGCTCTGGAAGCAGCATTGCCATTTCAGCGCAGGGCTCTAACAGTAGCGCAGCGCTAGGCAGCAAAGCTGGACGGCTTCTGGGACCTGAGGTTATCTCTTGGCGCAGTTCTTCGCCGCACTGTACCAGCGTGTCAGAGCTAGCTCAGGTGCGTCCAACACAGCACCACAAAACATGTTGTAAACATATTCCAATTACTTATTGGTGATAGTTATCAGCCTATGCTTTTTCCAAGGGATCGCACAAACCATTACATAAACATAGCCAGATTATTACTTGCAGAAGGGGACAGCTATTCCACTGGGAAGTGGAGTTTTATTTAAGAAACAAACAAACAAGCCGCAGATATTTGGGAGTACATTGCCTCCACACAAATTTAGGGCAGAAATGAAGAACATCAATATACAATAGCCCCAGGGAGATTCAAATAGCTAATCAGCTTACTTGCTGTATTTGTGTAAACCACACAAAACACGCAAATTCTGTAGGAGATATACTTTCCTAACTCTTACGGCTGCAAAGTTAATCTTTTAAATGCAGTTTTTACTGAAAGTCAACAAAACCCTGTTTCCACTAGTCTGCTAAAACGTGAAACTACCATGATAGTAGCAATCTTCTCACCCTCCTTTACCTTCATGTAGGTGAGGAAACTAGAGTCCTAGTACAAATATTGTTTGATGAATGCCTGCTTCAACAGATTTCATCATACAGTTGTTATCTGGTCCCTGCATACTCTCTGTATTCATGAGTATTACTCCTTGCATTTTCTATGTATTGCCTTTATATCCTGCAGAGTAAGAAGGATATTGTCATTCAAAACACATTTGTGACTATTCATTTTGCAGCAACGTGTTCATGGTCCACTCTGGATGACGTACCCTGGGAACCCACATCAAGGAGATGGAAATAAATGTAGCAAAACCAATCCCTTCTTAAAGCACATTGCTCTTTTATGCGGTTCCTACTGCTGAAAAGCAGAGGGTTTCTTGATACTTATTTGTGTTTGGGCTGCAAAGTCAGCACAGATAAGATAGTTGGGTCTCCCTATTTATTAGTACCCCTGTTTATATGACAACAAAAAGGACTGGATTGCTATTCTATAAGGGCTATGAAAGATGAGGTGAACCTTAAAAACTGAAAAAACACCTTGCATCTGAACAGACTCAGGCAGCTGCCTCATTGAAACTCCTTAAGAGTATTAGTCACAGGTCCCCTGCTTCAGTGCACGTAGTTGGAGGATTATGATCTAAAAAAGTGCAGTTTGGCTCCCTCACTGTAACCTCATGATGTTATTTGGGCATTTATGAATAGCCAGATCTCCATGCAGCAGAGCTGCTAATAGCATGGCATGTACCAATCACACTGCAAAGCAAGTGATCTCACCTAGGCAGCTTGTGTAAACACAGCACAGCCACGCAAATACAAGCTTCTGAGCATACTTAAGGTTATTCTATGAAGAATAGTTACTGTGTTACCTGGAAACATATAAATAGGGCTTTTGGGGGTTTTCTCTTCCCCCCGCCCCCCAAATTTTCCATGAAGAAGATTTTGAAAAGAAAAAGGATTCCTTCAAAGAAGGGGTTTGCTATTGTGGTAATTTAGCATACCATACTCTGCAGATAACTTTTCTAAACAGTATTTCCAAAACCAGCAATCTGAATACCTATTTCCATTAGGAAGTATTCTGCTGCTATAGGGGAGAACTGACGGCACTTCAGAGTGCCTTTTTTTGAACAAATGTATGCTTCTGGAACAGGACAGATTCTCCCCACGAATGCATTTTGGAGAAGTACCATTTAAAGCTCCCTAGACATGACAGTGAAACAATTTAAATTGTGAAAGAAAAAAAGTTCAAACCGTTTGAAAGAAGTTAGTAGTAGTTGCATACCTTCTTCCTTAAACCAATAGATGTTACTTACTTGTTGGCAAACTGACAGGAAAAATAACTCTTTGGTTATTGACAAGGTCTACCAGAAAGTCACTAAAACCCAGGAATGGGTAGATTCAACTGTCTCGTGGTCTCACAGAGAAACAGCTAAACCCCAGTTCTGCCCAAATTAGAAGAGGATAAATCCTAATTCCTTGCATTTAGTCTCCCCTATGCTATGTCTTCCATTAATAATATTTAAAGCAGAAATCTATTTCATGTGGAGCAGTGTTATAGAACTGAAATCCTACAGGAGTAAATGTGAAGATCACCAAATACAAAATCTCTGGTTTGAAAAATATTTACCAAAGAATCCTGCAAGAAAATAAGGTTTATTTTTAAATAATGTATTTCATTAGATCAACTAATGCAGTTGGAAAACTACAGGGGGGAAGCTCTACTTCAGATCAGGCTTAAAAGCTTATCTACTTTTATCAATTGTATGAGCTCGTCTAAGAAAAGCCACTACCTCTCCCCACAAGTCTGATTTGCTGTTATCACAGCTACAACACTATTTTTATCCAAAAAAGAAAGAACAAGCTTAGAACATTTGCTGAAAGTTTTCAGGTTTTTTTTTTCTCCCCATAAAAACAGAAATTAATTCTTTCCTTAAAGGCTCTACTACTCCAAACACCAGAGCAGGAGAAGAAATATTGGTCAGACAACTTTAGATATACATGCACTGGATTAAGTGGGATTTCAGAGAAAAACTCTGCGCTAGCCAAGTGATAAAGAGGTTTAGCCAACAGCTTTGCTATTTTTGAGGTAACTTTGTAAAGTTAGCAGCTGTTTTGTTTCAATATACAGTTATTGAACTCTGCCTGGCTTGTACCTGTACCTGATGGATCCAGAAAGGTCTAATGCAAAGCGACAGAAAGTTATTAGATATTCTTCAATTATTTAATCTCCATGACTACTAAGAGAAATACATCTGAAGGAAATTTGTACAGCACACCATGCAGAATACTTAGGAGACAGTCACAAGGAAATTACAAAATTATCCCAGCTGTAGAAAAAGGACAGATGGGACCCTTGAAAGCCTATTCAAGACTAACCTCCTGCTTCAGCAGAATCAACTGCAGCTTTGTCATCCTGACAGATGTTTGCCTAACCTGTTTGAAGGCCTCTAATGACAGATGTACCATGACTGCCAAGGTCAAGAGTGCTTGAGTATCCTTATTGTTAAGATCTAAATTTTACCTGGCACCATTATCTGAATTAATCTGTGAACACAGAATGACTCTTCGGTGTTACACCAAAAAAAAAAAAAAAAAAAAAAAAAAAAAAAAAAAAATATTTTTTTCTAACTGCTGAAGAATTTAACACACCACCGGTTCTAACATAATATATTGCTAAGACAGACTTTTATTATGCTGTTGCTGTGTCTACAACTGTCTTTTCATCCAGATATAAAGTGCAACAAATGCAAGTCTAAGAGCAAACAGCATCAAATATAAGGCATGACAGAGTACAGCAGACAGCAGGTATTTCAACTTAAGCGTGGCTCAAAGCCATGTGGCTCAAAGAAAAAGGTGATTAAAGATTTCTAAAGAACAATCGCTTTGTAATAAACTTTTCAGAGCAGGGGAATGAAACTACTAGGAAAAGCAGCAGCACACAATCTTACTGTTGCTGAGAACAATGCTTTGCAGAGGATAAGGGGGCAGGGGGGAATTAAGAGTGCTCTTCCTACTCCCAAATAAGATCAGTTGCAGTATACCACTGGGAATGGTGCCTCAAAAGGCTTATGTACCATCTCAACTCACTCCCACTTTAACACCAGCTCTTGCTAATTTTTGAGCATTTCTTGTTCTTCTCCAGCAGCCCCACTATTAGTTACTCTAACAGGGAGAAAGGTTACTTCTTCAGAGACAGACAGGTAATGGCCTTGGACAGCAAGTTAGTTACTTCCTCTTTGCCTCAGATGATGGGGACAAATGGTCTACTTGTTCTGCACAACCCTTCACTACCAAAGAAGGGACCGAGTAGTGGCTAATGTACTGCTGAAAACTACTGCTGCAGTAAATATTCTTTAAGAGGGAGGAATTACATTCCCCTCACCCTGGCACAAGTGGAGGCAGAAAGTCTTTTCCAAGTAATTTTTCTGGATGTCCAGTTCTAGCTGATCCAACAAATCCATAGGTTACCCACTGCAGAATGAGCTCCTAACATCTCATATCTTTTTCTCCATTGTCAAGCCAGAGACTAGACCTTTCCACACTGAAGAGCAGCAGTAAGAAAAGCCTAGCGAGAGGTCCATCACTGTGCTTCCTTAACAGGAGCTGAACTTTAGAAGGAGTTTTTCACCTATGCTCTCTTCCTTTGTTTTATTTTGCTGGCAATTTACTATAATTATATTCCTATTCACAGAACGGTCAGGGTTGGAAGGGACCTCTGGAGATCATCTAGTCCAACCCCCTGCCGCAGCAGGGACACCTACAACAGGTTGCACAGGACAGAGTCCAGGTGGGTTTTGAATGTCTCCAATGTGGGAGATTCCACAACCTCTCTGGGCAGCCTGTGCCAGTGCTCTGCCACCCTCAAAGGAAAGAAGTTCCTCCTCATATTAAGATGGAACTTCCTATGTTCAAGTTTGTGCCCGTTACCTCTTGTCCTATCACTGGGCACAACTGAAAAAAGACTCTTCTCATCTACCTGGCACCCTCCCCTTAAGTATTTAGAAGTATTGATAAGATCCCCCGAGTCTTCTTTTTTTCTAGACTAAAAAGCCCCAAGTCCCTGAGCCTTTCCTCATAAGAAAGATGCTCCAGTCCCCTAATCATCTTTGTAGCTCTTTGCTGGACCCTCTCCAGCAGTTCCCTGTCCTTCTTGAACCGGGGAGCCCAGAACTGGACACAGTACTCCAGATGAGGCCTCACCAGGGCAGAGTAGAGGGGGAGGATGACCTCCCTCGACCTGCTGGCCACACTCTTCTTGATGCACCCCAGGATGCCATTGGCCTTCTTGGCCACCAGGGCACATTGCTGGCTCATGGTCATCCTGTTGTCCACCAGGACTCATGGGTCCCTTTCCACAGAGCTGCTCTCCAGGAGGTCAGCCCCCAACCTGTACTGATGGATGGGGTTATTCCTCCCCAGATGCAGTACCCTACACTTGCCTTTATTGAACCTCATCAGGTTTTTTTCTGCCCAACTCTCCAGCCTGTCCAGGTCACGCTGTATGGCGGCACAGCCTTCCGGCGCATCAGCAACCCCTCCCAGTTTTGTATCATCAGCAAACTTGCTGATGGTACACTCTATCCCTTCATCCAGGTCACTGATGAATACATTGACCAGGACTGGACCCAGTACTGACCCCTGAGGGACACCACTTGTTACTGGCCTCCAACTGGACTCTGCACCACTAACCACAACCCTCTGAGCTCTATCTGTCAGCCACTGTTCAGTCCACCCCACTGTCCATTCATCTAACCCACACTTCCTAAGCTTGCCTGTGAGGATGATGTGGGAGACAGTGTCGAAAGCCTTGCTGAAGTCAAGGTAGACAACATCCACTGCCCTCCCCTCATCCACCCATCCAGTCACGCCATCGTAGAAGGCTATCAGATTAGTCAGACATGACTTCCCCTTGGTGAATCCATGTTGACTACTTCTGATAACCTTCTTTTCCTCCAGATGCTTGGAGATGAGGCCCAGAACAAGCTGTTCCATCATCTTTCCAGGGATGGAGGTGAGCCTGACCGGCCTGTAGTTTCCTGGGTCATCCTTCTTGCCCTTTTTGAAGACTGGAGTGACATTGGCTTTCGTCCAGTCCTCAGGCACCTCCCCTGTTCTCCAGGACCTTTCAAAGATGATGGAGAGCGGCCCAGCAATGACTTCTGATAGCTCCCTCAGCACTCGCGGGTGCATCCCATCAGGCCCCATGGACTTGTGGGTATCCAGTTTACTTAATTGTTCTCTAACTTGTTCCTCTTCAACCAAGGGAAAGTTTTCCTTCCTCCAGACTTTCTCTGTTACTTGCAAAGTCTGGGACTCCCAAGAGCTGGCCCGAGCAGTGAAGAGAGAAGCAAAAAAGGCATTCAGCAACTCTGCCTTCTCTGCATCATCCGTCACCACAGCACCCGTCTCATTCAAAAGCGGGCCCACATTTTCCCTGGTTTTCCTTTTGTCTCCTATATACTTAAAGAAACCCTTCCTACTGGTCTTGACATCCCTCACCAGGTTCAATTCCAAAGTTGCTCCTTCTTGGCCTCCAGGGCACATTGCTGGCTCATGGTCATCCTGTTGTCCACCAGGACTCCCAGGTCCCTTTCTACAGAGCTGCTCTCCAGGAGGTCAGCCCCCAACCTGTACTGATGCATGGGGTTATTCCTCCCCAGATGTGGTACCCTACACTTGCCCTTGTTGAATTTCATTAGGTTCCCTGCTCACATGAATTCTGCAAACAGAAAACAATCCTGTCCTACATCCAGCCCATTTATTTTTTTTCCCCCCTCACACAAAAGTAGTAGCCCTGTAATCACATCAAAGACTAGAGACGATTATCAGCAAGCCTCTCAATGCACACACAAAGGAAAACAAAAATACATAGCTGTTAAATAAGTCTTGTTGAGGATCCTCAATATACTTACGAAAATTCACACAAAAGCAGGACCAAAGAGTCTCCAAACAAGACTTCACCCAAGTGCAGGATGTTCAGATTTCAAAAAACTTGTAACACTTGATCAAGAGAAGGACTGTGTGGAAACTCTTTTCAAGTTTTCACAAGTAGAGGTGAAACAGAAGTGTGGAGGTACAGACACCAGTGAGGGTGAGATGCAGGTGACAGAGGGTAACAGCAGGCTTTTGCGGGAGTCTTACAGGGTCAATGTGAAAGGGTATGTCTAACTATTATGAAGGAAATGCAGGGTAGAAAGGAAAGAGCTTCCATCAAACCTGAACCGATAGGAAAGTGAAGAGGATCCCAACCAGCTTCCAGATACAAGGACAAAGAGGAGAATGAGATGGGAAGGAAAGGAAAGAAGGAAAAAAACATCTCTAGTTAGAGCTGAGCAAGGTGGTTAGATATAAGCATCTATAAAGGATTCCAATCACTTGAATTTATGAAAACCAAGGCAGGCACAAAGGGAAAGAGACAAGACAGTCAGCTAAGGGAAGGAAACAAAGTGATTCAACTTGACAGAAGTAGCACTTCTTGTCAATCAAGACAGCCAGTGCTGCCCTAAAAAGAGCCAACTCAGGCACAGTCTGATCCAAAAGTAAATACGAGATACACACCAAGTTCCCAAAAAGGCCACTAGCTCTCCTTCCTGCAATTTGTTTCAGCATGTGGCTCTACAGAACATTCTGCTGTGACATTAAGGAAAGACGTTTTTAAATGTCCCATGATAAGTTCAATTTGTCTTAGCTGTTACCTCCAGTCTATTCGCATGGAAGGAATACAGATTGGCATAAACTTGATACATACCCCAGTGGTTATGCTCATTTACACGGATCTTCCAAAATGCCGTGAGTGTCTTCAGAAAGCCAAGAAGGATACCCACTCAGCATGTCCAGCCATAGAATAGCTACACCTTGCATACTCTCCACCTGCCTATGGTAGCTCAAGGATGCTACTAGTTGCTCACCCTTCAATGTGCATGATGGCAAAAATCAATCCCATAGCAAAAAAAGGAGGAAAGAATGCTGAGTGCAGCTCTGACAGACGGCGGTGTAGCTGAGATTAATACCTTTCCCTCCACTGGAGCCTTGGACTAGTTTGTGAACATTTGTGCCAGACATAGGTTGTGTGTGTACTATAGCACAGCAAAGACAGGGAAAAACGATTGTTGGAAAACTGGAGATCTCTTAACACCCAAAGTTATTAGCCCTTTCCTCTCATCTTACACATAACTTAGGACACCCTGCCTCCTTTCAAGAACTCCTTAAATAAAAACATTGTGCCTGTACTCCTGTAGTCATGCACATGAGCCCTATTTCCACCTTTATTTGTCAATCAGTGCTAGGTTTTCTTTCCTGTTAAACTGGCTGCTTATTCATCATTATGGCTCAGTTTGAGGCAATGGTCAGGCACTTCAATCTACATGGAATAATATCCCATGCAGACAAAGTCTTAAAGACACTTTTCTTCCTACGTACAAGGCTTACAATCTCATTGGAGAGCAGCAGAAGGAAAACATCATGCTAGAGCAGTTACCACAGTGGGAACCCAGTCAATGACTATGACTTCTAGGAGCCTCCATAGCATAATAACAATAAATGAATACCCAGGGAAAAAGACCAAAACTGGTTGTTTGTCAAATTATAATATGAACTAGTATACTAATCCATGAAGGAAAAAAGCCTATATATGTAATCAAATTCAATGTGAAATCCCACTCCACAAATATCTGATAGAGATTTATTATTATTGCCCTCTTTAAATACGTTGATCTTATTTATCCAAGCACTATACTTATCTGAAACCGAAAGCTTACTTTATCATCAAGAGAGGCAATTATTTTTCCACAGTTCATGTCTGAAAGGGCTCTTTTACATCTGCTTTAAAATGCAGTTGTGTTCAAGCAGCATTATTTGGTTGTCCTTGCACTACATCTCAGTGATTCCATATGAAATATACTTAACCCATAAACAAAAGCTTTTTTAAAAAAGTTCTATACAGTTGTGCAGCTGGGCTTGCAAATTCATTTCGATCCAAAAGTCTAAAGTGCACGTCTACAGAGTGCAGTCCTACACTTACCGTGCCAGTGCAAGAAGGTGTCTGAACGCAGGCCAACTTCAGTGCAGAAAACTGTGTAACCGTGACAGTTTTCACTGTTTCAGAGCTAATAAACCCTGCCTCTTAATGGGAGAAACAGGCCTATGCCTCCTGGAAGATACCCAACCAATAAAGGTCAAGTTACATCCCAGACACATACTTGCAATATCACTCTGTTCAGATCATTAACAACCATACAAAACTAGAAATGGTATCAGATTTCAATCAGCTAAAATGGCTTTGCTGATGCCGCTCAGTCCTGGACGACCACTGGAATTCTTTCTGACTCTACTAGAGAGTTCACCAAACTAACAGGAGTTAAAAGCAGTGAGCATTCATGCAAGTTGCTACGCTCAGCAGGTAACTATATTGTGAGAGAAGACAAGATCGGTTGAGAAAGCAGTCTTTTTATAGCCTTAGCTATATGCAGTATTTGTAGTCAAACTGCTACCGATTACTTAAAATGGGTTTGGTTAAACTGTCACAAACTACGTGTGTACCTTTTTAAACACTGTTTACAAACGGCTTAAACAAGGAAGAGATAAAACTAAATCAATAAGCGGCTTTTATAAGCCGGTGTATATTTATTTACGTCAGGACCCAAACCAGCTTATATTTTACTGATGAACTGGGTTAGGTATGGAACAACATTTGCAAAACAGACTACTGACAAAACTGTGTAAATGTATGCTGTTGTTCTTGCAGTACTGTCAAGTCAGCTTGGGAACAGCTACTGCTGTGGTTTCCTTGTGAAAGTGTAAGCACTTTAAGATCTGATAAGAGACACTGTAGGAGTATATTATAATAAAGACAGAAATTCAATTTCAATTCTTCATCCTCATAAATTCACCAGGATAACAAAAGCTCTGTGTGACACGTGCAAGTAATTCTGGGCTTTAAACACAAACACTGCAAGTTTGAAGCTTAAGTATTTGAACTTGACACTGCCTATCAGTACTGGATGACCCAAGCAAGATTCCAAATTTTGGCCATTTTCAGCTTCAGACAAGATATTTATGAAAAGCTTAGCTTCCAAATTAGCAAATTTAAATATGCATAATCCAAATATCTGCATGTTGTTTACTTGTAATTCAGAATTAGCATGCAGTTCTCTGTAAATGCATTCAAAAAATTCTGCTGGATTACTGATGTCAATTTATTGTTGCAATGCTAATGTCATACAATGAGTATAAATAGGGGAGGACAGAAAAGAAGCTCAGGGATCACTCTCTCAGACCTCACCAGGGCATCCACAAAGTTTGCATGCTGAAGAAAACAGCCTCCTTTATTTCTCAAATATGGTAATACACCCTCTAAAACAAAAAACCACATTACCTGAACTGTAATAATACAGTTTCAGAGAGATGCACAAGCAAAGAATGCAGGGGAAACAGCTCTCTCTGCTGTGTGTCTTCAGGTACAATGAGGAAGTTCTAAAACTAACAAATCTTAAACCTCAAAACCAAAGAAACCTGCTTGCTGTATAGCCTGTGTGGCAACAGCTCAAAATGATACAGTAATTTTTTGTATATTCTGTAATTAATCTTTGGAAATGCTGTCTATGATAAATACTTGTATAACATGAATACTTCAATGCATATAATTTTTCAAAACATAAATTTATAAACAGACATTGGTTATATTGCTCCAAAAATGTATGCTGCATTGCTCAATGAGACTAGCACAAAAGTTTAAACGGATCTGCAAAAGTCTTTAAAGTAGTCAAGAAAGCCTGTGTGATATGCTTTTCTTCCCCCTTCAAAAAAAAAAAAAGTGAGAGGTAAAGGAAGTCTTATTTGCTAAGCTTGGAAATTCAGGCCTTGTTTACCTGAGCCACTAGAGAACTAGTACAGCTACACTGCAATTCTAAGCAAGTAAAACTCTGGTCATAAATTACAGTGTGTATAGCCTGGCTTAGTGTGACTCATTCATTTTGCAACTGTGCTTTAATATCTAAAAGGCCCTGCCAATCAGCCTGTTCCCAGGAATACCATCTTTTTTGCACACCTGCCTAGTGGTTTGGAAGCACAATCTCAGGCTTTTGTTTTTGATGAGGGAAGCCCAAGCTGTAGCAAAGGTCCTGCCTCCCAAGACCAGCTCTTGTCCAGCTGTGACACAGGCATACAAGCGCGATTGTCTCTGGCTTAAGTGGCAGCCTTGTTGGCAATGCACTTTCCTCCAGACTCTTTGGTCCAGCCTTAGGCCACATGACTTGACTGCTAAAGAATAATATTCATCTGGGTAAGCACAAGGAGAATATTGCAATTAAGAGTCGCTACAAAAGGATTTCATTCTGAATGAAAAGGGGATTTACAGTAAATGAAGGAGCAAAGAATCATTGGTAGGCTGCACTCATCTTAAAAAAAGAAATTACCTTTTCTTAACAGAATTTATTTAATAAATAGAAATATATTACAAAGATTAGAGACAAAATATACAGTTGTACCTTAAAAAATTAAATTTATTTACAGTTTTATTGAAAGTTTAAATTAGCATGATGCAACCATTCCTTTATAAGGGAACTTTTATACTCACTTTGAACAGGCTATTTCGCTTTTCATTTTCAACTTAATCGGACAAAAATTGTCAAAGTCTATTACCAAGAAAATTTAGCTGGTTTTCAAATTCTGAAACAAAGGTTTACCTTTTCAAATATACCTGCATAAACCAAAAAAATCTAAATCTTTAAATATCTTGAAAGATTCCTATAATTCATGTGATTGTAAATTACTGCAACTTTGGTAAACAATTCACAGCTATTTGATAAACAAAAGGACTACTGCACTGTTTAAATGCTGTTCATAAATTAAGATGACCTTCTTCCATAAAAATGACTAAAAAGCTTTTCTTTCAGAGATCTAGTGTTAAACTTTTTGTGTTAACAATAATATAATGCATGAGTATGTGTGTACACAATATGTATTTTTTAAATAAAAGTGTTTTCCTGACAAGGAAACTGGTCTCAGCTACAAAAGCCATATCTGACTTCCTGTTCTTTCATTAGACCTAAATAATAAGTCAAGGCAAATTAAAAAAAAGAGTGCACATTGCTACTTCTCCAGGAAAAAAATTGATAGAAGCCATCTAGTATTCAGTTAAGGAGTTCAACTATCAAGGCCAAGCTAACTTGATATTATCTTAATAAAAACCCTTGTCTGGATCTTCTGTCTATATTCCAGTTAGAAACAACATTATCCTTGCTTGCCCACCATATTTTGGTTTATGTTGTTAATGGTCAAAAATAATTTGGTACAGCTGCTATTTCTATTAACATATGCAATTAGGACCTGGCAAGATGTTGTGGCACAGGCAACACATGGACATATGGGTATATCATGGAACACACACTTACATAGCCCTGAAAGGTGAAAAGACTGCCATAAACTCAGAAATTCAGAAGGTCCAGTATTTCAGCATCTATTGTCCTCCTAACCTGGAATTAAAAGCAAAAATTTTTAAATTCGGAGATGAGATAGTAAGTGGAACGGAAAATAACAAAAAGGTAACATTACTCAAAACCATCTGAATTTCCTTTTTCAATCCTCAGGGCTCAACATCAACACAAATTGTCAGACTAAAAGACAAAAAGTCAGGCTAGAGAGAATTTAAGTTATTTTTTCAAATTGGCTATGATTCTTTGATTTCACCTTAAATATATAAAGAATTGACTGAAATGGCTACTGTTATTTTCAAGAATTTATGGAGGATGGGCAAAGTATCAAAAAAACAGAGAAACAAGAAACACAGCACTTTTATTTAAAGAAGAAAATAAAAAAGGAACCAGTTCAGCCAGCTGAATTTCAATTCCTGAAAAAAACTGGAACAGAACAAAAAAAACCCCCAAAATTTGGCAAAACAGTTTGTAAGTGCCTAGACGATAATACGCGACTAAGTGAAAGCCAAAAAACAGTTCAACACACACATTGAGGACAGATCCTCAATAAATTGTTCTAACTTGCCTTCCACAACAGCATAGTAGGTTTGAAGAAGGGAAGACGCTAGTGCATGTTACTATTATGACTTTAAGCTAAGGAAACTTTTTCTCGACGAAACTACAGCAATATGAACACAAAACTGTCTTGTGCTAAAAGAGCAGTTATCAATGGTTCACTGCCAGCATGAAAAGACATAGCACACGGGATTCCATAGCAAATGCCCCCTAAGTCTGGTTCTGCACAGAATAGCAATCTGAATTACGGAATCGAGAGAATGCTTACATTAATGAACTGACAATACAAAACTTGTAAGGACTGAAGGAACCTGAGAGGGCAAACTTGAACTCCTAAAGGTTCTTGACAAATTGGAGAAATGTTCTGGAATCACCTAGAAAAGGGAATACAATTCTTAGGAGGAGATTTAAATTATTATTCTCTGATAGAAATTATCAACTCTACAAAGACAGGAAACGGAAACAAGATGCTAGAGACACTCTGCTTGAAAAGAGTTAAGGTTATAAAGGATTATGGCATCATGACGTCAACGTGAAAAAAAAAAAACAACAAAACCTTAATATGATTCATACACTGTAATTTAGTTTGCAAGACAGAGGAAGCAAACCTCTCTGTTCTACTCGGCAGGAATACTCTGACGTTTTGGTCAATGCATATCAAAGACGTGAATTGAATGCTGTCCTCTGTATTCTCACCAACAAAAGTGATCAGATGCCTAGAAAAGATTACTGAGAAAGAAAGACTGGGAAAAGGGAGTAAAGCCAAAACACCACAAAGACATTTGACCTAAGGAGGAGGAGACTGAGAAGAGAAAGGAGATTCTGTAGAGTCTTGACTGCTGGTAGTCTTTAAAACAGGCAGATAAGCTTGTCATGCACAGCCTAGATATAATAATTCATTCTTCCCCGGGGCATCTTGATAGATCTAACAGATCTCTTCAGGTCCTTCCCTACCTTCCCTATTCTGCGGTTCTATGAAAACACATTTTAATATAGCTAGTTATCCCACACATAAGGACAAAGAAAATAATCAACATGTACACATGGGAAAGTAATTTGGAAAGCACTGTCTCTAAAAAGAACATTGGGAACAGCAGATCAGGCTCCACTGTGCATTTATAGTGCGGTTCAGCTGCCTAGAAGGCTAATTCGATCTAAAATGTATAAAAGTAGGAATATCAGGTAGAGCAAATGACCACCTTTCCTGTATATGCTATGCTGGTCTGACTGTTTAAGAATATGATTATTTTTCTGGTGTCAAAAATTATTTGGAAATACTGGAAGAATTTTTATGGCTCCTGTTTGACTTGAAAAAGAAAAGGGGCCTCTTAGTACACATCTTAAAAACCTTGGTCTGGGCAAATTATGAAAGAGAAAGTTGAGAGATGATTTGATTTTTTGCATATATACATACATATATATTTATATACACACACACCCCTAAGACTGGTTAAGATGTCTGAAAAAGAGAAAAAGATTGAAAAAACCCAAGATTTTTCAGATTCATAAGTTAACTCACAGAAATCTACCATGAATGGAAATTGACATTACACCCATGTATCTTGCAGAGATACCATTTCCTAGCAGCAAGAACAATTAAACTCTGAAAGCTCTTACTACAGGAAATGGACATGACTGCTTCAATTTTTTAAGCAAGATTAGAGATCTTTCAGAAAGATATACTTATATTCAGCTTCTGGGAGAAAAACAAAACTCCATGACCTACATATACAAGAGATTGAATCAGATTATCACAATTCTCTAGCCTGGCCTAGCAGGCTAAACACTTCTTTCCCTCAGCTATTTTATTAGATGCTTCCTAGTCTATGCATTTTGCAGAACAGAGCCAAATGGACTAAATAACAAAAGTGACCTGATGCAGAAACAGGCAGAAAGAATACTGTTTCAGGTACCTCAAAGGCAATAGCCGTATAAAACTCATTCCTTAAATTCCACAAAGTGAGAAAGGAGCTTTAAGACTTGTCAAGTAGAAAACTCTAAGGGCCACAGGGAGAGGAAAGACGCAAGGAGAAAAATGAACGTAGCAGGAAGAAGATACCCACTATCCATCAGGGAAGAAATGGTGAGTTGCCCCTTGAAAAGGCTCTGGGCATGAAATACATGCGAAGAGAAATGAAACTCCTCTGATCCTGAAGACCGGGAAGGTAAAAAAAAAAAAAAACCAAAAAAAACCATTCCGCTTTCCCTAAAGGCTGCTTGACATGTTTCATGTTAATTGTACCTGAGGCTTTCTGTTATCCCTCCATAGGCTCAGACTTGCCTGACAAAACAGTTCCAGAGCCACTTTGCTTTCAGAGCTGTCACAAAAACCAAGCATCCATTTTATTACTATTGTTGTACTGATTAATCCATGTCTAAACCTACCCTGTACATTACATATAGTCTGTGTTTACATTTTAATTACCATATGACCTGTTCTAAAGGAATCTTTCCCTTCCCTATAGTAACAATCAGGAGAAAATTTTCCAATAATAAATTGTGTTTCCAAGTGTGGTTATTGTCATAATGATTTAATCTTCAGCCCATCCTAACAACTAGACTGCTAGAACAAATTCTCCCTTTGGCCAGCAATGCATCAAGTCGTACTCCAAAACACTGTCAAGGCTGCTACTGGATGCTCAGCAGAAGACTTCAGCAATGTAACTAATTCATGCTACCTGTCTGCTAAAGAAAATTTAAGATTGCTAGTACAGCGGGATCTTTTCTGTGACAGCAAAATAGCATATTTGACATGCTGATAACTTATAGCTCCCAGGCTTAAGGTCTTGATATTTTTGTCACAAAAAATTAGTAATAATGAAATTTTGTATGTCAAAATATATTATAAAGTGGTTGGAAAAGAGAACTTAAGTTAAATATAACTAGTTTCTTAAATTAAGATATTAATTTAGAAAGGATTCCTAAAAATCTAATAATGAGGAAGATTTATTATGCTGCAAACACATATATGCCTCCAGAGTAGCCAAGATATTTAGTAATAATAGAACAGGGAGAACCTTGGGACTTTTTTTGCTGTTTTGGAAGGTATGCCAGAGTAAGTTAAGTGAAAAGGGATACAGAATACACTCACGCTCTGTAGCCTTGAATAAATATATTCGTGACATGAGAAGAAATATATACTTGGATTAAATTATAGTTAGATTAGATGCATACTGGAGCTTGGACAGGAACACTCAGAACGGAGTCCTAAGGGATGATGACCTGGGAATTGGAAAGTCCCCAAAGAGAAGAACGAAAGGATGTTCTATTACCGGGTTAGCAAGCTCTCGAAGACTGCTAAAAGACGCAGGGGAACACAGGAGGGACTCTCAAAGAAAAGCATTTACAGACAGGGTTAAGTGTGGTACATTAGACAAGAAACCATGGAAAGAACTTTGTTATTTGGGGCTGAAGTCATGTGCAGGAAAATAACAGGAGATCCTGAACTTCTTCAGAGTGAAAACGACACTTCAAAACCAGCTAGGCCTATGGTTTTCTTACATTAATATCAGTAATCAAATAATTAGGATTTGGAATCTTGTATGTATCTACCATGTGTTTCTATAAGAGTGCTCCATGTCCGGGCACCCATGGAAGGCATGGTGATTTGGAAAGATGCCCTTTAAAAAATAGTCCTAGAGCAGCTCAGTCTTGAAGTTCCATTTCTGCCTGAATGAAATTTTGGAGTTCATAGGACAGAAAGATAAAACCTTGTTCTATATGTGATATGGAAACAACAGAACATGGAGGAGTTTAGATATGTGAGGAAATATATATATATATATATATATATATATCAGAGATGTGAAGGGAAGAGGAATAAATTGTAATATGGTACACATTACAGACCTGAACAACGAAGAGAAGGAAAATGTCATTAGCAAGGCCTACAAGAAAAGAACAAGCTGACTATGTTAAAGCACTTCTGGAGCTGAGCCATCTAACAAACACGGGAAACATTCTGAGAGATAAAATGCTCCACAAAGCATACTGAGACAAAGTGTTCGTTTAGGAGACGAGCGATTTTTCACAGTATTGTAAGGTAGGTTTTGCTCCTCTTTTCAATGTTTTGGTTACTTTACAGCCACGTAAACAACTAGCAATTTAATAGTAATGTTTTCTAAAACTGCTAAGATTATCAAAACCTCTAAAATCCTGATTTTAAATGTTCATAACATTTGAATTGCACTTCAAATGTCTTACAAACAGTGCTTCCTACGCAGAACAATGCAGTATCACTAAAGCAGAAGCCTAAGTGACAGTACAGCCAATGATATTTAAACAGAAGCATCAATGTCTGAAGTATTTTGGAAAATTGCTTTTAATGTAGATATTTAACATTAGCTCATATTTACTGAGCTTAAATGTTGTAAACATTTTTTATTTTTTGTTTTAAACTGAAAGTGAAATTTAAAATTCTTGCTAATTTATTGCCTAAGGGATGCATTAGCATCAATACCTCCTTACTGAGCTAGGACTTACCCATATTACAAGAAGGTATTTGTCCGCCAAACAGGCCAACAAGGAGTTGTCTGCTCTGGCCAATATTTAAATTTCATGTGGATGCTAAGAACTCATTCAACCTACCTAGGAAGAACAACTGTAAACTTTGCAAAACAGTCAGGCTGTTGGTTTATTTTTACCCCAGTATCTGTACTAATACCAACGGTGCATAGCTGTTTCCTAGTCAAACTACCTCAATCAGCCAATATAAAATTCCGAGGAGATCAAATACTCAGTGCTCCATAATCCAGAGCAAGCTCGAGTTTTCTACTTAACATCAAATTCATGTTGCAACGCTGTTATTGTGGGAAGCAAACTGACATTTCCTATCTTTTTTTCCTAATTCTAAATCTGTGGACAAAGAAGCAGTACCGATAGGCTTGTATTTCAATTGCGGGCACAAAACCGTTCAACCTACCATTTATTGATTCATAATGCTCTGACAGTCCTAGGAAAGGTTGTAACACATTTATATTTATGATTTTCATATATTAAAATAGGGCTTAATTACAACTTAAATTCCCCTTCCTCACCCCAGTGATGAAGAGATACAGTATGCAGCTTTCACTGTAGGATAAAGCTGATGAAAGTGATTAAAATAGAACTTGCTGTACAGTTGCTCAGAACCACATTCTTGTTTTCTGCAGTTTCAGCACTTCCAGAACTTGCAGGAAGGCATAAATAGACTACAACAATGAAACAGAGCTCCACCAGAGATCTGAGACAATGTACGCAAATACAGGCACTTCCCTTTTTCAGCTCTTGATAGTCCCTGATCCATACAATAACTTACATCAAAAAGTTTAGAAGATATAGGTTGGACACAGGAAAATGCTAAACTTGCCTTTGACTAAAATTTTACTTTATATTCTTAGAATTTAGTTGGACAGTGACTGCGGTGAGGATCACATTTACTACGTAATTGAAAAGAATGTCAATACTCAAGGGGACAGAAGTTAGTTTGCATGAATGATTTCACGCACCAACAGCACCTTGCATAAACTCCAACTAAGCCTCAATCCTGGAAACTTTGGCACTGCAGCACAGTGGTGCTGCTGGTGCCCCAAGGCACAGGGATAACTTTAGTCACAACTAGAAGTTTCTTTACACATCACAGGCTCTTTAGACTCCAGAAATTCTAGTGCACAGCAACACTTATACCCATTTTCTAACTATAATGTTCTTCCCCTATTTCAGCTCCAGGGGAAAGAAAAATCTACCATGACTACGTGACTAGACTGCAGATTTGTGGACAGAGTCCAGTTTTACCCTTTTACACCTCCACCCTCTCAACTGATCTGACAGATCCCTCCTACTCCTAGCCAATGCCCACAACTGCTGCGAAGTTTTCAGAAGCAGGTAAGTACACAAAGAGAAATCCTCCTTTTTAATATTTACATCCCTGACAAATCTGAGTGGCAGTCATGGAAAAAAGAAAAATTCTCCTGCGTAGTTCAACTGCTCCTGCTGTATCAAAAGATCTATTGCAAAAAGTGAATAGACTCTCTCAAAGAAAAGGTCATAACAATCCTTTCCGAGGAAAAGTTAGGGCATACCTATGCAGGTTTTTCACATAATACTGCCTCAGTAATACAAAACAATACTAATTTAGAAAGAAATACGGGTGTAGCTATAAAACTCCCAAATGAAGACATAGTAATAACAAGACAAAAATACTTCTATTGCTACAGTTTATAGCTGTGGATAAAATGGAACAGAATTTGCAGTGTGGAAATTTTAGACTGACAGAAACATTTCTGAACAGCAGCATTATAAAATAGGGGAAAAAAGCCCTAGAAGGTGCAAAAATACTGAAACTTATCTTGAGGCATGGTGATTTCCACATTCTATTTGATCTATAAGCCAACCAACCAACCCAAATTATTGAATCATGCACTTCTTCCTCCCAAATCAAACCATATTCAGTGTTTTCTCCAACTCTGAATTTAGTGGCCTCAAGGACTGTAATCCCTTGTAACCTATTTTTTTGTTTCAAGCCTTTCTTTACTCTTAAGTACATTTACTTTGGGGGATTTCACACTTTTCCTTCAGTTTTTCAATAGAGAGGTTACAGCCACCTGTCTGCATAAGTAAAGACAGAGAGGAGGGGGTTTAAGCTACAGTATCTGGAACTTTTACAGTGACTGAACAAACTGTTTACATATTTTTGCCTTAGTTTCCACTTGAAACAGAATGGTATAACTCAGTCCAATCCCTCTGTGTAGGAGGCAATTATTTATCAGCTTCCTTTTGGCAAAGATTTCTTTCACCTCTTATTTTAAGGCACTGAGGGTACCAAGGTGTTTCCTGCTCAGTCATTTATCACAGCAGGCTTATGATTTATTTTAACAAGAAACACAAGATAAAAAGGATATCACAGAAAGCGTAATGCCCCACAGTACAGGGAACATAATTCTAATAGCCATCAAGACAGGGTTCCAACTCTGAATATTCTCCTACCAAAGCAAGCGCTGTTAATGCATGTTTAGTCACAGCATTGTACAGACTGCTGATATATTCAGGAATTGCTGCCTCCTCCTCATTCCTCCCAAATAAGACTGTTCACAGTATTATGAACAAGTTAGATGTAACTCCACAGAGATAACAGACAGCTTTATACACACACACACACACGTGTGTGTGTGTATATATATATATACACACACACACACATACAAACACTCCACACCATCTTACTAAAACTTTGGATTTCTTTTATCAGGTCTCACCTTTTAACAGGTGTGTACATGCTGTTCCAAAAACTAGCCTGAAGAAATTAACTCCTATATGGCTTCCACCTCCATTTCTAGATTAAGATTCTTTATTGTAAGAAACAGCACCAGCTGATAAAGCTAATACT
Source organism: Pluvialis apricaria (assembly GCA_017639485.1). NCBI lineage: Eukaryota > Metazoa > Chordata > Aves > Charadriiformes > Charadriidae > Pluvialis > Pluvialis apricaria. Next base: position 78,389,733 of record CM030009.1, on the reverse strand, counting down.
TTGGTTGAGCTTTGAAATCGGTACTAAGTTCACATTAACTTTGAAGTCACTACGGACTTGATAAGATCTACTGCTTTATTTAGCTTTGAGTTGCTGACACAACAGATATGTTCCTACTTCCTCCAGGAGACATGTAATTTAATTTCATAATTCATTAAATGTTTGTGCTCTGCCTATTCCCTGGGCTGCATGATGAAAAATCCTGGACGAGGGAGCACAGTTGAAGCTAAACTTTTCCCTCATTCAAGGATAAAATTTTGGCCTCTATCTTCTAAAAGAAATCCAAACTTGTTAAAAAAACATCACCTTTTCCTTGAAGATTTAAAAGAAGAAACTTACACACAAAAGAACTTTGCACTTTTTTCCCCTCTTACACTTATATTTACTATTTGTAAACTACTGCATCCTCCCACCATAAGGAATTAATCAGTTCTTCTCTGAGCTACCCTACCAACCCGCTTTCTATTTTCCCAGCCAAACAGCTGTACTTGGCCTCCCCCATCTGCTGTTCTTGACGAGTTAGTTTACCAACTCAGTCACTGCAACTTCCTTTTCAGTTTCACTAGACAATAGATTGGTGCTTTACTGAATGAGGATGCCTTCCGTCTTTTCTACCATTCCATCTTTTTCCCTTCACTAAACTGAGGTGATAAGATGAAACAAGCAGAGGCTGCCTCCTCTGCTTAGAGAGAAATCTCTTTTGTATAATTCTGGGTAACGCATACATGCCAGGTTTTCCAAGATTAAAACTAAGATTTTTTTTAAAAAATATAAGACAAATGCAAAGACAAGTCAAGAGCAAGGAGTCCAAATATACATATAAATCTTAAAAGAAAATCACTCTACATTTGGTTTAAAGCAGACTACAGAGAAGGCCAATGTGAATACATTCCTACAAACCACTGTAACCATTGTTAAACATTTACTTGTTTTTGCCTGTGTGCAGTGTTACTTGATTGGCCGTTTCCATTTTATTTAATAAAGTAAGTGTGATGAGATGCTACAATACCCAGTGTTGTCAATTCATGACATATTTTAGGCATATATGTATTGCTTAGGTTATGAAAACCTGTAAATGTAATAATTTTAAATGAAAAATAAAACTAATCTGTAGGACATGAATCCTACAGGTTGAAGAACCAGAAGGCAATAGATAAAACCTACAACTTATTTGTGTAAGTCTCACTGTTTTGGGAGGTTGCTGGGAGCCAGGAATGGACAAACAGATCAGACTGCGGAACAGAACTTTCCCCACAGCCGACTCAGCTTCAAAACCAAACCACTCTACCATTTTATCATATTGATCTACATTAAAATGCAAGATTTAAAAGAATTTTCTTAGACTACAGTAAAACAAATCAAGTAATTCCTGGTTTCCTTGCATCTAATGGACATGGCTAAAATCTGAAGTGCATTTCTTGCAAAATTTTTATTATTTGAATGGTACATATGCAAATGGGACTATAAAGCTCATACTAATGGTTAATTCCAGATTGACCTAATTCAAACAAGGGCACTAAACCATTTCTACAGACTTTCAGTTCTGCTTTGTGTAGGATCCTCTTTTCCCATTACGTGCACATCAGTGCCTTACAGAAGTATGCAGTGTCATTAAATTCAGCTACTCGTAGTCCATATTCCTCTCTAACCCTTCTTCCAGAAAGAGCGAGTATAATATTTTCTTTTCATATAACTTTTGATTTATTTTTTAAATTAAAAGTAGCAACCTTGATGTGTTCTTCGTTACACTTACAGGGGAAAAAACTGCAAGCAGCAACCGTCCTTAAACATACTTGTTTCCCCATGGGCATTTAATTCATAACCTAGAAACATTCACCTGCAAAATGAATAACTCTGTGCTTCCTAAGTCCCCCCTCCCTATGCCTCAGGAATAGAGTTTTCAATCATACTCTTGGGTTTTGAGCCTTTTGCAATCTAAATACTCCTTTTACAATGCTAAGCCCTATGTTCCTCTTAAGCATTAGAAATAATTGGTGATCTGACAGAATCCAGGATGGCTCTACAAATAAAAAATAAAAAAAAGGAAGTTTTGTTGTTGAAGAGACAAATGTTACACTGTTTAGGTCAAATGTGAGGCGACAGCCTCTCTGAGAAAAAAAAAACAAAAACAAAACACCAAAACAACAAACCAACACTAAGCTCTTTCCTCTCAGCATCGCTAGATACTTATCACCCACAACTCCTAAAACTAACCTCTTCCTTTACCAGTTCTTCCAAGAACTGTAAAATATTATTTTAGTAACTTATTCACCTCTGAAGATGAAAACTGATCTAGGCTTTTTGAGATTGAGATGGAAACAGAAAACAAATCTAGCAATTCAATTTCTTAAAATCTTACCAAAACTAAACAAAACCAAGTAATTTAACACAGCCTTCCACTTCTAACTTTAAAAATGGCATCATTTCTCCGAATTCAAAGTCATGAATTGGAGTTGGCTGGAGTTTTGTGGGGCAATGTTACACGTAGGACAAATTTAGGGAAACGGCAGAATCTTCAAACAGTAAAACCACAGCTGTGCAGAGGTAAGAGTCAACAAACTCTCCAACAAGCACTACTCCTTTCTAGTGAATTATAAGATCCACTAAAGGAAATAAGTTTCAAACTGAAGCATTACCTATCAATATTTTCTTACACTGTTCCTTTTGCATAAACTGTGTCACTACAGCAGCTACTGCAACAGACATGGACATAGAGCATTTAATCAAGTCTACAAGACTGATCTACTTTCTCCATAAGAAACAGCACAAAAGTCTTCAACCTCAGTGAGATTTTAAGTTAAGCTACGTAGGAGAATTAAGGCTTTAACAGTGCTGGTTGCTTTTCATGAGAGCTAATACACAGCATGTGAGGCACAGGAGCTGGAAAATCCTCCCTGGGGCTGCGGATACAGGTGAGTTCATGGCTGTTCACTGGGCCCTTCTGCAGAAAGGAGGACACAGTCTCTCATTCATGTCAGAAGCATCAGATCCTTAGAATATCACTTTGAGATTTTGGTTGCACTTCTCCCCTCCTCTTTTTATTTATATCCCTCCCCACGTGAGGACCCAAAACATTGGGGAAAATGGTACAGCTGAACAGTCACAGCTACACAGGTATCCCAGCAACTATGGGAGTTGCTTTTTGTTCCCCACTTCTCATTTCATATATGTAAGCAGGACACTGAGAAAAAGCGTTCAGCCACTAACAACCCTCCTTAGGACACCTTCACCGAGGTAAATCCTGTTAACAGGCCCTTTACTTAGTGTCCCCTCATTTACATTTTTGACCCCTGCCCTTTTTCTTTTTACTTGCAAGTGCAATCCTTCCCCAGCAGTGTGGCCCACTACAGTTCTTCTGTGTTTCTGAGGGAGGGCTACTTGTATGTTTGGGCCGAAGGCACAGTCCCCCCTTGGCTAGCACTAACAGGAATAGCAACCAATACCAAAGGCCCAGAGAACAGCATGAGGGAGAAGTTTCACAGCCCGCTTGCCTTGCTAAGGCACTCTTTGCTTGTCTCCAGCAATCTGCCACTCAGACTGAGCCAGCAGTGGGGCAGCGCATTTAATACTCTTCCAAAAACCTCTCCCAATTTGTATCTAGTCATCAGAACCAGTATAAGCTACTGGCCTCCATACTAGCCTACAGAAATAAAGTTTCAAAGTTTAGCTGTGCCTTATTTTAAAAAATAAACAAACAAACTCATTTTTCTTGCAACCCACCACCCAACAACACCACTGAAAGCTCTTATTCCTTCATATGAGGAGGAAACAGCAATACTGTTCTCATTCTCTACACTACTGATTTTAATACTGCGCCATACTATTCCTTCACAATTCTCTTCCAACCTCACTCTGAGTCCATTTAGCTTAAATATTTTCCATTCTTCTGGTCATCCTTGCGCCCCTTCTCCATTCACTCTTCTTATTATTCTATACTTTTTTTAACTAGAATATACCTTGCATTAATTGTTATGTTTTTTGATTTCATTCTTTGTCTGCTATTTGACCAAGAATGAAACAGACAGATCTATTGTAACATCACTGTTTTTCTGAGTAGTAAAGACACAGAGCACAGCCCACCACAGTATGTAAAACAAGAATTTGTTTTGCCTTACACGCATGTCTTGCACTTGCCAGTACGGAATGCCATCTGCTATCCAATCACACTGTCTGAAGCTCTCTGCTACCAGCTTCGTTTTACTAACCAACTTATTACTAGCAAATATTTTAGGGGATTAAGAGATTGTCACTTAAGATAAAATGAGAATTCTCAGAATTACCTCACCAGTTCTTTTTCTCCCTGGAGAAAGGGAAAAGGCGAGTCCTTATTCTGCAAAGGGGCTAAACAGCAACAAAACTGATGTAAAGGGGAGAGCTTTGTGTTAAGGCCTGCACTGTTCAACATAGGCTTACCAAGTCTCGGGTTATGCAAGCATAATGCTGGTAAACCAAGGAAACCCTAAGTTGTTTTATCAGCCCTAAGGCATAGATCTAAAAGGTTCTTAGGACTTCGTACAGTTTACAGAAGAAAACTTGGGGTGGGGGAAGTAGGCAGAGAGACCCCTTTATTTAAGCAGGTCTTCAGCAACCTTTGCATCAGTCAACAAGCTTCCCTCCTTCACAGAGCTATCCTTAATTACACTAATTTAAAAATATTCCAGTCACCAGTTATTAAAGTGAATGTAAAGTAAACAAGGTTGCCAGCTCTCCCATTTCTATCCAACAGGAAAAAGGTTTTTTCTGCAGCAAAAGCCACCTTTGCTTGTTATCTAGCTTATAACCAACAGGAAAAAAAAAAAGTAGAGATCAACAATACCATTGCCATTCTACTCCCTCATTTGCAGCTGTTGGATTACAATTTTTAAATTTTGTTTTGTTACCTTCTGAGGAAGGCTTTTCTCAGCCACTTTTCCAAGTTAAGAATTTAAACAAACAAAAATAGACTTGTGCATCAGATAATTTAAAATATCTGTTGCTGATAATGCTTCCATAAGTGTAGGTGTTATTTCCTCATCACTTCACTCCAAAGAGCAAGAAATTTTAATGGGATAATGTGAAAGCTTATAAAACCACCACTGAGGGTGCAAAGAACTAAGAATGGAACATTTAATGTTGGTTAAGCAACACCAATAATGCAGCAAGGGTAGCCTTTTGAAAATCTTGAAACATTCATTCTATACAGATAAGGAAAATATAGGCGCTTGTTCAAAAGCTGATTGGCAATTTAAGTATTACCAACTATGATTTTATCCATATTTAAACATACCAGAATCAAAAACAATTGGGGGGGGGGAGCTGAACTTGGGTTTAAAGAGCTTTTTGGTAGTCAGCTTCTCTTGCCTTTAATCTTCCCTCTGATCCATTTCCCTTCTCATTCACGTATGCATCTTTGCCTCTTCTTCCTGAAGGCAATAACCCCTATAGTCAATATTCCTGTATTCAGTGCTTGTCCAAACCCTTGTTACTTGATAAAAAACCCCACAAGTTCCTGCTTCACAAACTAGCTTTTCACAGCCTTCTGGTTCTGTATACATCTCATTTGAACCACAACAAAAGTCACATGTATTTTCCATGTAATTTTCTTCCCTTGGATTTTTTTTTTTTTGAGAGGAAGTAGGTTAATGAGTTCTGATGTATTCAGTTATGCTAGGTACTTACTCAGCTGGAATATTCACCGCAGCTGATCAAATCTCTCATTCAGTTATGGTCTGAAGTTTTTTATATAGGACTTTACAACATTAAGTCCTTAAATTTCAAAAAAAAATCCAAGAAAATTCCAGATCTATTTAAATTTATTTAAATGAAAAAGAAAAGCCATAGCTCACTAAAACACAATCAGGAATAGTAACTTGATCTTTACACAATTTCATCTTTAATGAAATACATTATTAGAAGTGTAAACAAAATTTGAGAGGGCAGACATACAAACAGCTTTAAAAGAATAACTGCTTTCAGTATAAGCTGAAGTCAGTACATTATAAAATCTGAAAAACAACTTTCAGCTCTAGTTAAGATGCAAGAAAGTTCTTCAATATCATATATATCCACACAGAAAAATACAAACAACAGATCCAGACAACTCACACAGCCCTCGTTGTACTCAGGAGACGGAAAAAAAAAAATCACCAAAAAACCCCAGAAAAACTGAATTCATTCCACTTATTTAGCTCAAGTATTACAGCCGTTCCAAAGAGATTAACTATGTTTGCTCAAGTTTATTTGGATATTAAATGCAAGATAAAAGATCTCTAGATGAAATGTAGAAGATTGTATCTTATTTTTAGGAAATAAACAGATTTCAGAGGTGTGTTCCCGCCTGGCCAATCCCGAGGCTGTTGTGCAGCTCTGCCACCTCTCCAAGCCCAATCACAGCTCCGAAGGGAAACTCGTTTTGCTGTTTGTCTCGGCAGTGCTGATGATGAATGGCTGCTTCAGGGGAAGAGATCAAGCTGTGTGGTAAATCTTTCTATTTGTTCCATCTGCTTTTCTATTTTAAACAGCTGCCGTGATCAGCCTGGCACCCTACATTAAGTACATGCGAATTTCATAAGAGAAAACATTTATGTAAGTGAAAACATGGCTTAGATTTGTCCTCCCATTCTCAAACTGAACACTGGAACTTCTGCAGGCAGCTGCAGAAATCCACTACCTATATTGTATCTACCTTCCAGAGAAGGTATGCCTAACATAGCTTGATTTTACAGCTTTTACAAGGTCAGCTTTGCAATCGTAGCAGATTTCAAGATGATGGCGTTCTCTACCTTTCTTCCTCTTGCTAGCCTCACTTTGTAATACAACATGTAAGATGGCAGAAGTAATATGCAAACAGAGTATGTTTATTAGAATATGCCCTTCAAATATTCAAAGGCCTAACATACAAGCTTTACTTATCTTGCAATTGTGCTGAGGTTGTGCTAGCATAAGGTACACCAATCCAGCCTGGCTCCAAAGGTCACCATTTTAAAGGAATGCTTTCAATAAAACCCATTACTGATTTCTAAGCTGAAGAGACTGGCAAACATACCGAGACAAGCAGTGGTTTGCTGGTTTTTTTGTTTGTTTTTTTTTTTTTTTTTTGTTTTCAAACACCATTCTTGTCTTAAGTTAAGCCAGAGCTTTCTGGCCAGATCCCAGTTTAGGCCAAATCCTGCTTTCCCTTATACTTTCAGTATGTTCTTTGTATCCTGACATACTGTGCAGCACTGCTGTGTGCTGCTAAACAGCTTCCTCACTTCCCAAAGCTAGCTACATTTCAATGGCCAGCAAAAAAAAAAAAAAGCTCACTGTCTTGATGAGAATATCTACTCTACCCCCAAATTCAAATGTTTTAGGATTCTAAGGAAAGAAAATGCAAGCACATGTGGATGTAAAGACTGTAAAATGGTTATTTTCACCTCCTTCTATTACTCATGCTTTATTTCTCTCCCCCTACTTAAATTCAATTTCTTTGAAAGTTTGAACATGTTTATCCGCTTCTGAATTAAAGCAAATTAAAAGTGAAAAGAAATGGCACTAAGAGGAAAAAGGCAAATAGCAGCACTGTACGTTGCCCATTTATAGTATCAAAATAAATTATTACCTCTCTTAGGTGAGATAACTTCCACCATATTCCATCTATATATAATTTTCTTCATATTAATACGTTATACTATAGGAGTTTTCTAAAGTGCCGTAGTCTCTAAAAGTTAACTGGAAGTATTACAACTTCAACGAAGCACGTCTGTAACTTTATGCTAGCAGCTTTTCACATAACTTGGAATTACTGTAAAATTCCATGAGCGTTATTTCCATTTTACAGATAAGCAAACTGAAATGGTGCTGTAATTCATCCAAGCAAATCGGAGAGTGACAGGGCCAGGAACAGACCTCATCTGTGCTCCCAGGCCAGTCACAGAACTGTTATGCCCATTTCAATATTACTAAAGAAGCAGAAGGTACATTTTGAGGAGGAATAGCAGAGGAAGATTTCTTAGTAAGGATTCTTGAGAAGTCAGAGAGCACACTCACGTGCCAAGTCCTTGAGAGATCAAAGTCTCGACTATATTTCCGTCCCCTCCTTATAACAAACCAACATATAAAGTACCTTTCAACAGAAGGACATATGAGCATGAATGCAACACCAATTTGGCAAAGGCTTCAGAAGTTAAGATATGATCTTAAAGGCTACCTACAATAGCTTTGATTAGCAGAATTGGAAGCTGACAAGCTCATAGATTCACTGTAAAGCTTTCAAATACAATTACTGAACAACGTAATAACCACAATCCCAGTGTTAATCTCTTAGGAAGAAATCAAAGTTATTTTATTAGATAATTGTCTGTTTGTAAAATTTATTACTTTATAATTTTCATTTTAGAGAAGATTTTAATCTTCAAATCAGTTTTAAGATGGTTAGAGAAATTTAGCAACTTTAAGAAGAATTGCAGGACAGGGATTGTCATCTTCTGTGTACAGACTCAAACTGGAAATTTTGAATAATATTCTGATGGTAATACAATATACAGTGCAGTCATGTTACCAAGGGGTTGAGGTTTCTCTTGGTTGACCAATAAGCAATGGAAAACTAGTGCAGAAAGCCTCTGCACAAGCATCTTGAAAAAGGCATGTCAAAGTAACCTTACCACTACACTTACCTGCTTTCAGATCTTAGAGCTGTATCTTAGATTTATGCAGATGCTACGAAGTTGTCATACTCTGTCAAGGAGCTGCAACACTACATTGTGACTTCCCACAGGCTGACAGTTTTTCTTTCATTTAGGATTTCAGACAGTTAGACATTGTTTGCTTTATTTCCTCACCACCACCGCCCCCACGTCCTGCCTCAGCAGTACCTTCTTTTATTATGCTATCGTGCGTCAGAGGGATGCGTTACTGCAGCCCTGCGTCCTGCATGATGCAAGCATGTGCAATCTGGAAGGACTGTTACTGATATAGGCCCAGCATGGCACATGCTTTATAGGCACACGAAGTTAGACAGATCCTGTCTGTATACAGTCAATACAGAAATCAATAGCTTCATGTAGTAAGTGCCAGTGAAACCGAACAGATATTTAAAAAACAATGTGTTGATTTCATGACACATCAGTTGGCAGCATGAGATACTGTAGGAAAATAGTGAGATGATGGCAAAGTTGTAGGCAAGGGCAATGAGAAGACTTGACAAGAGATTAGGGAAGGGAAAGGCTGAAAGGAGTTCAGTTTAGGATATGCTAACTATGGTAGTCATCAAGTGCAGACATGAATTTGATCTATGCACAGACAGCTGAGACAGAAAATGGAATCTGCAAATTGGACACCAGAGATTGTCTACCTCAAAGAAAATTAATAGTTAAAATATTAATGAGTTCAACAGTGTAGAATAAGTGTAAAAAAAGGCTACAAAAATAATACACTGCAAGTTTAATTAACATGGATATAGAGAATTTGCAAAAAATGCTAGTTAAAAATCTGTAGTTAACCTAGGCATAGAGACATTCGTTGAATGGATTTTACCATTCATGTTGCTTTCATTTCCAGATTCTGCCAGTCTAACATTTGCAGGTTCCGCTCTTCCCTTACATTCACTAGCTGTAGAGCTTCATGAAATGATCAATTGCTAACTGCCAATTATTCTTGTGCCTTAGCAGGATATATGCTACTTCATTCCAATAACATGATTTTATTTGGCAGCTGGTACAAAATAGGGTTATGATTCACTACTAGGTTGTCTCAACAATCTAGCACTGAATTAACTTCTTTCTCCTTACCATTTAGTAATCAGACTATTAAAAGGTTAAAACAGGCAAAAAGGTTTCGAAAACTTTTTCTACAGAAATCTGCATATTCCACGGGGCACTTTCAAGGACGAGAACACCAAACAATCACCCAGAGGTGCCTAAATTCTAAAGCAATATTTATTACGTTACTATTAGCTATACTTTTTCCGCATACCTTTCCCTACTGCCCCACAAAGCTCTAATTTATTGAAAAATACTGCTTATTTTGAATATATTTTCAAAGCTTTATGCTTTCACAACCTTCATGGAGTACAGAATTCTCCTTTCCCTAAGTGTACCAGTGACGTGGAGATAACACTGAACAAGCTTCAGAAAAGTCTTCCTAACTTCACAAGCTACTGTGTTGATTCCCCTCACCAACCTATACCTCTCTCCTGCTCCAGAAGCAGTAATTAGATTTCAGCTCCTGCTTCAGCTCTGTCTTCACAGAAGAAAGGAAATAGCATGTATTTCAAGCCCTGCTCACTTCTGATGACTGCTCCACCAGCACCACTGGACAAGGCTCTGTCTGGCTCCAAACTCACATGAAGCAGCGAGCCTAAAAGCCTCAGTCCTCCAAGATGCTGGGTCTTGAGCCAGAGGTACAAACTGCTAGACTGTCATTAACTGAAAACCACATCTCAAATTCTTCTACCCTAAGAAGGAAGAAAAGAAATCACTAGAAGGAATGGGTTTGTTAGAGCTTGGACCACCTCCTCATTCCATGAAAGCCTAATGCCAGAGTTAACTGTTTTCCCCTTTAGTTTATAACATAATTCTTCTAAAAGTTAAAGCTCACAAACCAGCACTTGGACCACGCAAACTGTAGGAGCCCAAAGAGCTTGTTACTCTTTCTTTACGTCTCTGCTATTCCTAGACTCTGTTTGGTCCAGGCGCAGGTAGAACTATACTCACTCAAGCCTCTGTAAATCACCCCTTTCCCAACCAACTGGGTCTAATAACCCAGAAGGCCTGGGTAAGTAAGATCTTAGGCCCACAATGCAACAAGCCACTGTGGGATAGATAAATTTAATAAACATACATAGTTTAGGCCGGGGAGATTCCCGGATTTCCAGCAGAGAGAAATCGAGCATTAGCAGTGGATCATCACACAAGCATAGTCTCACTAGATGCCACTTCACACAAACCGCTGCTTTCCCTGGTTCCACACACTAGGTGTAATAATCCACAGCAAAGGACTGAATGGAGTCTGTCCCTCCTTTCAAGGACACTGATAAGTTAATCTTAAAAGGAAAGCTACCGGGGTTTGTTTTCCTTTGTTTTTGTTGCGTGTGTCTCCATTTGATATTTTGAAGATTAAAACTTCACAGAAGAGGGAAGGAATCACTGCAAAGGAAGCCTGCTAACCTGACAACGGGCCAACCTTCAGTTTTATGCTAGCTATTCCAGAAACCAAACAAAAACCCCCACACCATTTTGAAGTTCCATATTTATAACTCTAGGCTTCTGACATTCATAAAAGCTTTTACTGCTAGGAGGTCACTAAACAGTCACCCCAGGAATTGTGTAACTAACTCATGTCACTTGGGGGAGGTGGGGGGAAAACCATTAGCGCAGTCTTGTGGGAAAACAGGGAAAGAAGTGGCCATCATCTGCCATCTTCTTTAATCTACTGCCAATAGATTAAACCAATAATTGTCTATAGCACCACTTGATGTTTGGCATTTGCTATATTTCCTTCCTTTCCAAAATCTTTTAAGAAAAATTTTTGAAGGTGATGGAATATATCATGCCTTAGCATACAGGCATGCTTTAACACAGAAGGCAAAGTAAACATTAATAAGTGCTGTTACCAAAATAAGTTCACACAGCTGCAAACAATTTCCCACAGTCTTTGAGTTAAATCTTGTCACTTCAGCCACAACAACTGACAGTACACTCTGTGCTCAACATGTTTTACATGTACTCAGAAGTTCATGGTAATTTACTTCACATGTAGTCATGTGAAGTTATCCCAAAATCAGAAGGCCTGAGTATAAAGGGAAGCGTTACAGCATACCCTGTGAGTTCAGTCACAGAGAAAGATTCAGTTGCTCTTCAGGTTGCAGATTTTCACAGTACCGTTCAAAGAACCTCTGGTGTTTCAGGATGCTCGTGGCCATCCACTATGAACAAGATTCAACTGCACACAGGTCTATGCTTGAATGAAGTTCTATTAAACAGAGTTGAAGCACAGTGTCACTAAAGAGACATGTACTTCATCTCCTATTGTCTGATATAATTAGGGGATGGGGAAACAAAAAGGCCTCTGCACATTTAATATATGCTATTATGTCATCTAGTTGCATGTTTGCTAGAGGCTGACTTCATTTGGCTTGAATATAAACTTGGAAGAACTTCAGGTTCTTTTAATGGTAATGATCTAGTTCCTGTGTAGTACAGTCAAGTGAAAAGGCTTGGCATGGGAAAACTTAAATAGAGTACACATTTTTCTTCAAGAATTTAAGCTTCACCCTGTATTAAATCCAGCACAATGTACACAACTTGTTGACACTGTTTTGCTCTTCCTCCAGACTGTCCTGCTGGTTCTGTAACCCTATTTCAGCCACTTAGCTGCAGCAGTGCAGGTTACGCACATGTTGTTGCACTTGGGTTTTGAAAGCAAGTTGCAAGTCCACCTGAGACCAATTATTTCCTTTCCAGGTGCCAAACTGTACCACAAAGTCTTATACAAACAACACTGGTATTTTAAAGAACTGTTCTTTTCCTTTAATGGAAACTTCTAGATCAGAACATTTTTCTACAATACTAAAGATAAAGAGAAAACTCACAGAAAGAGACACCCAGTTCTAGTTCAAACCTCCACTAAGAGCTTGTAGAGCCATTCAAGTATAGAGGAAGACTGAACCTACAGTGCCCTCAAGTGTGAGGGGATGTGAAGTGGAAGAAGTCTGGAGATCTACTGGAAGAGAAAAAGCTCTCAAGCCTTCAGAAAGGACCCTCACTGAAGAAAAGATGCTTACTTGTACCAGGAGGAAAAAAAAAAATTGTCTTTATACATTATGGACAGACTATGTACTATAAACAGGTGAAAGAAACAAATTACAAAATATACGCACTTTAACTGCCTTTTCAAATGCTTGTGAGCTGAAAGTTTCATGTTCGTTCTCACCACAGGAACACGACAAAGGCAGTTTAGTTATCTAGCGTAGAAGCCTTTAAATAGTATTTAAAGGAAGCAGTATCTTAATGGAAGGTCCAATTTTACCCTGTAGAGACAAGTCCAGTAATGCTCAAGATAACAACACTTCCTCAGTGCCTGGATCTCATAGCAAAGGTCACACTTCAGTCTATAACCAAGGAACACAAAAGTTACATTTATTATAGCTATATAAAAATTGAGGAGGGTAATGCACCTTAACTGGCTTTCACAAAAACCTGCACGTCAAGTTGGAAGCCTCCTCAATTAGCCAAAATAAAGTACCGAAGACAGGAGTACGTCTTCAGTCTCATCTCTTACTTTCTGCCCACCACCAAAAGGCACCTCCATCTGTCAAAGACCACAACCTCAAGCCCCGAGACTAGCACTCTCACCTCAGTGGTTAGATCACTTAAACAAGATAGAGGCCAAGTTCAAGTCATTAATAAGCCTGGGGTGATTTCAGCTTCTCCTCCCTAAACAACAAAGTTAAGCTATTTAATGATGGCAACACTGTCAGCACTTCCAACTGCACTAGTCTTGCTTTACATACAATCCTTAAGGTGTTCACTGGCCCAGAAATGAGAGCAAAAGCTAGTCCCATCCTCTCATCTTGGGAGCCTAGGCATGTAAGAGGCATGACTTTGAATCACCTCAGGCAGAAAAGGTGCTGAACCTAGAGTCCTCACTCTTGGGGAATGCTCTAACCACTAAGCTATTACTCAGGAGTGGGAGGGGTAGCTCTCTGGTTTGTTTTGTGCAAAGCCCATCTGATAGGTCTTCAATAAACATGCTCTGAGAACACCACGTTCTTCTGCGATCTCTAAGAGGAGACAGAGAGGGAAACATTTAATCTCTGGATCCAGAGTGAGCTTGAGCATAGGCAGGGAACTATTGCCCACTTTCAGAACTGAAATGCTCTTAACGCATGGCTGAACATCTGGTGAGGTTCTGCCTAGCTGCTCACTGACTTTACCTGCAGGGTTAGACAGATCCTGAGTTTTGGAGCTTTGAGTTGGGGCATAAACACAAGCTTCCTGAACTCAGCTACAGTCTTTGGGCTGCAGAATTTTCCTTCAACGACTTAGTGAAAACCAGGACCTTTGTCTTGCTGAGTAATTATTATACAGGACAAAGGAATCCCCATGTTGCTAACCATGAGTGCCACAAATCTTAATATATCATATTCCATTTTAAAAGAAAAAAAAACCACAAAACAAAAACAAAAAGCCAACCCCCCAAAAACGTGTGCTATAAAAACATCAAGTTTGAAAAGCAAAGCATTCTGGTGCTAGGAACTACCAGAAGTTGAGTCTACCTAGATGATTCCAGCTTTCAAGTTTACATTCAACTATAGAGAAAACTTGTTCTGTTAGGGTTACCTCTTCCTACAGTGCCATCTGTTGCAGAACCTCACCTCTTTTATTGTTACTGTGAGCTATGTATCACAAACAGAGCAGGAACAAACTGGTCAATGAAAATACTGCATAGTAAGCTCAGTCACAATCATGATCTAAATGTACACCAAGTGTCTGAATTACCATGCAAATCATCTGTAGCAGGCTATCCAATGCATACCCAGAGCTGTAAGAAGTAGCACAGTATTGTATATGAAAACTCCTCAAAGATAAGCTGTGTAACTCTTTCAGTTGCATACATACAGTATGGGAGTTGAAACAATTGAAGCGTATTTTCAGCTAAGAGGCCACAAGCTCTAACACTTCCCCCCCCCCGCCTTCTTATTTAATTAGAAATACCACCTATGTTCTGATGCATTAGAGCATGGTAGTAAAACCTTGGGGATACATACAGTCTCTTGGGTCATTGCTACAGCCAGGGTTGAAGTAAGCAGAGCACCTTTCCAGCTGGAGGAGGCCTTGCCATCAAGTTATACAGCAAGAGAGAAGCTAAAATGCAGCACAGCAGCCAGGAAGTTTCACTGTGCGGGGTCCCTTTCAGCATGCCTGAGCAAGTCCTTTGTAATAGACCACAGTCACAGAGCACATAATCTAGTTTCTTCTAGCAAGCATGGACTGTCAATGACAAAGAATTATCTTTTCCACTATCTTTCTTTATAATAGTGGACAATTAACAGTATTATTAAAATAGGTTTTTCCAAAACTCAGCCAGGACAATGCAGTAGTTTTACTCTGCTTGTTATAGGGGAAAAAAAATAAAGCAGCAAACAGCAACGCTACCACACAACACATGCTTTTACTTTACAGATAATGTAGTTCAGCAGAAAAATTTATTTTATTCTAGAGATACCTTAAATACATTCATTGGTTAAGTTTTGTTTAATATGAGCTAAAAGGCCCCAAAACATTAAATGTCAGCCCTCTCCCCCCAGCTAGGATCTATTCTTTTGTGATGTCTCAACTTAGCAAATTAGTTAGCTGCCGTATGCTAATTTAAAATTCTTCATCGATAAGCTCATAATTAAAGTTAGGAGTCACTCACCTAAGTTCTCTGACAATTTCATTTCCCTCTATTGTTAGATTCTTCAGAAAACGGACTTATTACGGCTATTATTTTCTTCTAATACCTGTGCTAGTATTTCCTGATTAGATCAGTAAAAGTCTCTGCCATGACAAGCAACAGAAAACACAATCACACATACTCAGAAGACTGATATCCTTCACAAACCTCGGCTTTTTGACCTCAACTCTTTCAACTATTAAAACATTACTATAGTTGGGTAGTGTTTTTGGCTGTTGGGTTTGTGTGGTTTTTTTTAAATACGTGGGAATGCATGTCTCCTGTGTTTAGAAGTGGTTAATTCTTGCTGTGTGTTCTTTTGGGTTTGTTTTTTAAAGACATATTGATGCAAAGTCTTGATTAGCACTACAGAAATCAAATTTGGGAAGTTTCAGTTGAAGATAAATTGCTTATGAAGCTGAGATACTGAAAATAGGGAATTAAAATAGAAATAGGCATGCAACTTGAATATAGTGGTGTGCATTCAGTAATAGTTCACCTACTATCACGAACTTCTTATTCATGCATGCTCCTCTTTCGCCTTCCCCACAACTGTATCACTCATCATTGCTTTTATGTCTACGTAGAGAAGTCAGTCAGTTACAGTTACATCATTTTTAAAGAAAACTAGTAAGATATCATCACCAACAAAAAATACGCCTCATCTCAAGAAGCTTTCAGGTTCCTATTCTGTAATCAGAAATAGCACAAGACAATAAGTTAAGGACAAAAGTTCCATTTTTCAAGAGTTTAGAATAACAGATCTCAATTCACAGTGATATTACTTCAAACAAATCAAAAACTGGAAATAAAACATGAGACATGAAGTCTCCCCCAAGTGTTCCTTCAAATTCATTACATCTTTCTGCAGCGAGTATATCAGCTTCAGTTCATTTAAATCACCTGCATGTTAAAACAAACCCATGCAAGAAACAAAAGGATATGGATACTATCTGAAGAAAATGGTTTGCTCTAGTACAGCTGGGGATCTAAAAAACTGCTATTCCTGTCTCCAAGAAGCCTGGCAGAGCTGAACTGTAGCAGGTCGTCATCTCAAGGCTGCTACCTGCTATCAAACCCTTTCCATGTGGAATTCTGTGAAGCATGCTGAAGTGAGCAAGAGTTTGCTTAAGCTAATTTATCTGTAAGCACTGGCATGGACTTTATCTATTTACTGCTATGGTAACTGGCACACCTGGTAGCCCACAATCAGTGAGCAAATTTGATCCTGAAAACACTGCAGCTGCATTCATATGACATTACATTTAACCTCCTAAGCCCTGCTAAAAGGCACCCCACCACTCAAATAGAGGTACTATGCTTCCAGGCTCAGTAAGGCACATCCAAAACCTCCTTCCTACATCTCTCTGCTCACAGTGTAACTTCTCAGATTAAGAGACAACCGTGACTATTAGTTTGGCATAGTGATCACAAACCTTATAGCCACAAAAGGTCCAGGAAACCTGCAACCTGTAAGAGGAAACACACAATTGTTCATAATAAAAGGAAGTCCTAATAATGTTTTGAAATTGAATCCTGCAGCAAGGTATCAAGATGCTTTTCAACAAACCAACCACCATGCAGCCTCAATCCTGCAAACACGTGTATGTTTCACTTTACCACGCACAGAATCATAGAATTGTCTAAGTTGAAAAGGACCTTTAAGATCAGCTAGTCCAACCATCATAACATTAAGCAGTTGTGAAGTTTTTCAGGATAGTGTCAAAATTGTCTGTTGTACACAACATTTTTAATGAAGTACCCGCTGGTTTATTTTTCATCCATAATTCTTTGCTCATCAGATGGTATTAATCAGAGGGTAATGTAACTACCCTCAGTTCGCACTGCAAATGTGACAGTAGGTGACCAAAATACTACTGCTAAGACAACTACTCCAGTTCAAAAGTTCAAGAAAAAAAAAACCACAAACAAAAAAGCCATCCACAGCATCTTCTAATTAAACAGATTTGTTTAATATCATAAGGGACATAGGGATACAAACCTTTCATCTGAATAAAGAATAAATGCTTTACCCTTGTGGTACAAGAAAATTCTGACTTATTTCTGTAGCACAACATAAATTTTTATTTTTTTCCCCCCTTCCCCCCCCAAAAAAAAGGATCCCAGTAGCTGAACTTTAAACAAGCCATATAAACATGTACTTCATCCTAGTCTTCTGAAGGTAACATATTTAGAAGTGTTCTAAAAAAGAAATAGGAGATAAATACTGAATATTATGATTGGCATAATTATTTTAGCATGTTTTGATCTTCACCAAAATCCTTGTCTAGCTCACCTCATTAATCTAAAAACTGTATTACAACTACTTGGGTAAAATCCTTCACCCCACCTCAGAGAGCCTTAGAAACTTCCTCACCACTTTGGCTTTAATATAAACAACTTCTGCACAGAGACAAATGAATTTCACAGCAGCTGAACAACCGGTATTTTTTCCTAATTTGAGGAAGTTTTAAGACCTCAGGTACTTATTTCTCCATGCGACATCCTGTCAATAAACAAGACCCTCAGGACCAAGTTAGGTCTCTTCTTTGAGATGAGGCAGACCAGGTTTCAAATTCCAGTTCAGTCCAGATTCCACTCATGCTTGAATGGGAAATTCATACATCCAAGGCAAATGCTCTAAGATATTTACTACTTTAAAGAAAAACACACAATTTCTACAGCTTGAGAAGATCTACTTTGTCTATTCAACTGCCCTCTCCAGTCACTGATCTGAGAGAGGCAAAGCAGAGTGAAATGCAAGACCTTCATACTCAGTTTTTGGATATTCTAAGCCTATTTTTCTTTCAAGTCTTCATGGGACTTTCATTCATTATTGAGGAAGCCTTCCCCTGCCAGCACTTTGTCAAAAGCAGTACATTTTCACAAAACATTTTTATTCTGATATGCCAATCATCTTTGAAACAACCAAGCAAACACTGATATCCCAGCAAATGCTAAACTTCACTCTCTAAAAACACACCAAAGAACTAGTTGAAATATGAAGCCAAGGGGGGGAATCCATTCCTTATCAAATAACCTGCCCCACACATTTCCCAGACTTATTTCCACTACAAGAGAGAAATTAAAAAAAAAAAAAGATTGTTGTAAGACATCTCTAGAGCTTTATAATTTGCTTAAATACTGACAGTATCCCCTTTAGGACCCTCTCCCGCAGATGACTCCAGATTTCCAGCTCAGCATACTCTGTGAAGAGTCATTATCCGATCTAATTAAGTGAAAGAAAGCAACTGCCACAAGGACATAATAGCTGTTTCTCTTCTATGTTTGCTTATAATAATCAGACTTTTGCAGCAGGATATTATACAGCATGCTGGTTCAATTTGTTATTAATTCTAACTTTCAGAATTATTAATAATTCCAGTAACTGCTAAGAACAAGCTTCCCCTTGTCATCTCAGTCTCAGGCTTCAATACTTCCCAAACAGAGATCAATATTCAGAAGCACAAACTACATAAGAGGTATCACTCATTTTGAAGAGAAAGTAGTTTACACGTTCTGTTATTCACATTAAGATTGTCTTAATCTCTAAGAGATGGAGTGCTTGATTTCAGTGAGCATCAGAATCTACTGTTGCACCAGATAAAGGAATCATGTCTGAAGTGAGGCTATTAAATTATATTATCCCTGGCTTCTGTTACTTACAGAAGAAGTTATTGCGCATAATTTTATCCCTAGTAAAATCACTCCATGTTATTTCAAAATGAAATAAATAATGCTTGGCTTAAGATTTTAGAGTTACTTCTTTGTTAGATTGCCTGCCTCTTACCACATTGTATATACTTAGTAACAGCAGCACATGCTCTTTACAATTTGATTTCCATTTACGTTTCTTAGAAATTTTGGACAACAAAGGAACCCAATGCTTTTTACAAGTCCTACCTAGTTGGATTGTCTACTCTGTTATTTGTAAACAAATATTCAATTATTGTGTAGAGGAAGTATTTAAAAATTAGTATTCATTTTTCTGCTGATGTTATGAAAACATTCACATGATGATACAGATTTGTACATTTGTTTCTGTTACAGAATCCAGAAGGTATCTCATTATAGCTGCCGAAACCAACTACATATAAAGAAAAAAAATTCTGAGTTTTTTTGTAAAAGTACATAGTCTTTTGGAAAAATGATAGCATACCCAGTTAGCGTCCTAACAGAACTGGCATCAAATGAACTACTTTCACCATCAGCAAGGGACAGCAGATCTGTTTCAGTTAATTTGCCCAGCTCTAGACAGCCACGTAGAACAAAGCCCACTATGAAAGCCTATGCTTGACCCTATATGGTCCCATTCAGTTCAGCGCTAGTGCAACCGAGGTGAGATTGTTACACCCAAGGGGCTAACTCACAGCATTTTACTTGGCAAATCTAGAAAATGTTTTGTATTAACACTGAAGAAAGAGTATCTTTCTCTCTAGCCTATCCCTCCACAATAACAAGCTATTTAGCAAGTACACCACGGCAAGTTTTAAGCCATTCCAAGCAGTGCCAAGGACCAGCAGGGCCAGACAGACTTCTGCTTTGGCTGGACTGCTACTGCATGAGAGACTGGGAGAACACAGCAAAGGTCACTGTCAGATTACCACTCTGGCATCTGGCCCACTTGGTCTCCCAACCAAGGCATCTTTCTGCCAGCTTCTGTGTGCAAATAAGAGATGCAAAGTACTTCTACTGCAGAATCTCCAAGTACAGACCAGACTTCACACAGGACAGAACCAGCCAGCTTATGTTAGCCAACGACGACCTGCGATAAGTTTGCACCAAAGCCGTATCTTCAGTACAAGGTAGTAGACTTTCACTGAAGCATACTGCTTTGGCCCTCCCGCGCCAGCATCCCTGAATAACGTGCAAACACAGTTACAACTGCCAACTGAAACAGGCCGTTACAAACTGGGGTTAAATGGGGCTGGCACTGAAAAGTCGGTTGTCATTGCTGCATTGATGGATGTTCAGTATTAGTCTGGTTTATCAAGAGGTAAGCACTGAGGCATCTAGGTAACCAGCTCTGAATAACAAAGGTCCCAAACAATGCCTAGATAGCACACCATTTAGTCCTCAAATTAAGATAAAATGTTACAAGGATTTGGAGATATGTCTACATTTTGCCCATTTACTTCAGAGAAAGCTTGTCGGGTAGTATAATAAGCATTTACGCAGATTGTCAGAAATTGCTGATGAGCTGAACTGAGATGAGCTGTCTGTCTGAACCAACATGAAAAAGTTCAAGTGTTATTTCTGGGCTGTGGACACTGAACAGTCCACTTCGAAGGTCCATTCTGTCCAAATTCTTCCTCCATAGTCATTCAAGTCTACAGTTAATCTTTCATCTACAGTTAACTATTGAGTTTTTCAAGAAAAAAATATATTTTTCACCAGTATTTGACCTTCATGCCATCTCTGTTTATTTAAATAACATTGTTACTGATGTACAGATGTCACTACAGATCTATTTGGAAGTCTATCAATATTAAAACTTAAAATCCACAAATCTTTCCTTCCTGATTGAACACACTAACTGGAAGGAAGAACTTCTTGCCTTGCTTCATATGTAAACTATTTCTCAAGACAGAACAATTCCTTAAGCTGGTCTGCCCCCTGCATAAAATCTGGTATTATATCCCAGAAGACATGTTTATTCCTGAAGTCATCTTTAAACAGACAATTTGTGAGTGTACATCTAGAGAAATCCTCAGTTTCCCAGTCCCACCAAGAACTGTTTTAGAAGATGGTATTAAAATCTGAATTTATTCTTTGTAAAGTGTTTTGGTTTTTTAACCTCAGAACATCTTCCCAAGTACTTTTTTAGTAATTATTTTTTGAGGGAACAGCAAGTCCTTCAGTTTCCATGTGAGATTTTCAGAAGAATCTTCTTGATCATCTTAGCATGTTTTTATGCACATGCATGCAGATTTATTACTACTGGGAAGTACTTTTGAGCCATTTAGCTACCCTACCCCAGAAGATCCGAGATACAGGAATTGTCCCTCCCCCCAAAACACGCAGATCTCTGACACACATTGCACTGTTGAACCATCTAATGCAGACCTCTGGCTCTGAGAGGAGGAACATAGGTGTAAGCCACATACGTGGGATGTATCGCTATAAAATTAATTTTTGCACTGGAAGCACCATGAAGCAGCCATATTTTCCACTTGAGCAGTAATGATTTGCACCCTGAATTCAGAGTGTATGAAAACTGTACTTCCCCCAAATCTTTTACCAGTGTGATCAAACCTACTAGGTAACTCCTAACAACTAGGAAAAGAACCCACAAGCCATCTATGCTTCGGTATCAGGTATTCAATTAAAGCATAAACTATAAAAAGTTAACTACCTTTAAAATCTAAAATTTCAAGATATTTTACATTGCGCAATACAAAAAGTGTCTTCTGCATTAAAACACATTTCTCATTCCTAGTGAAACCTCACCCAAAAACTTGAATCCTTTAACAGGAAGACCTGACACCAAGTAATGAAAGAAAGAGAAGCAACACTTGACCTTCCCAATTTACACACAGTCTTCTTCCGACAGATTCCAGACAACATCAGCCAAGCACAGTTGCCATGTTCTGAATAGTCAGAAAAGCAGAACACTAGAAGCAAAGATACCAGGATGCCTTCTAAAAGCCAGACAAAAACATTTCCATTTGGCCTCTTTTCCTGTGTCCTGGAACAGAACAGTAGCAATAAAAATGTCAGAATTAAGCTTCTCTTGTACAACACTATTTACACATTGATTTCTATGTAAATAAAAGCAACTGTTATGAACATACTTTTTTTTTTAAAAAAAAAAGAAAAGTAATCTAGGTAAAGTTAAAATGCTTCTAAAACCTTTTCTGTAACACAAGCAGGAAGGACAGAATGGACACATAGGAAGTTAGGGCAAACATCTAAAGCAGTCTTGTCCTGAAAAGGACTTATCTTCATAACATCATGAGCTCCAGAAAACATTATGTGCATGGTAGCTGCCAGGTATTTAGTACTGTTAAATGGACATAAGTTTGCACTTAGCATTGATTGGAAATTCAGAGAAATAAAAAGTTTAAGAAAAGCTTTTTCCTCTCGTCAGTCTTTCTTTTACATGGAAATCAGTGTAAATCTAGATTAGAACTAAAATTTAAATAAATGGAAAATCCAAACAAACAGTTTAATCTGAGTGGAATGTGCTGTTGGCAAACAGGCTGCATTTTAAAGCTGAGTTTTGTTACACCAAAACACCAGAAACAGTGGAGGCTCAGCAACAAGCTGCAATGGAAAAAAAAATCTTTCAGAAAAGTGGTTCCCCTCCTACAAAAAAACAAACACAACCAAAAAAGCACACAGGAAAGGTCTTAGAGCTTTAAGTAAGTTTCCATTTTCAAATTTGTTCCTTCTTTGAACAAATATATTCTATGTTTACTCTCTAAAAGTTAAGGAATCCTTAACTAAAATACCTATTTCAGAGGAACAACTGTTTAAAACCAATTCAATAGCAAGCAAGAATATCCCAGGGAGGAAAATTTAACTAAGAAGTTGTTACACCTTGAGTGTCAAAACTTCAGGCTCACAGAGCCAGTCAGATATTTAAGTAGACAAAGAACTTGCCAGGAAAGACCTGCAACTGAGAAAATCTTATTGCTGAGTCCAGAAAGCATAGAGAAGTGAAGAAAAGTTACAATTTCTAATTAATTTACAGTAAAAAACCAACCATGTTTTCAGAAGCACAGTACTTTCCTGTAGCACAATGCCTGGATTGAGAGTAAGTTCTTGTAGTTGCACAGAAGAAAGATTTGTATCTGATTAAATGACATAAGTAGTAGCATGCATTCTATCATCACCTCTGTTTTTAAAATACCAGCCCAATTTATTTTTGGGTACTATTCCGGCACTAGTACGCAACACTGGGTGATACTTTTGACCCAAAATGTCTTGAAAGAACAAATTTGGTTTCCACATAAAGGTGGAGTAAGGAAAATGGTTAATTGTTTACTACGTTTAAATAGAACTAAACCAGTGCACCTTCCCAACCCAACTTTTGGCAGCAACCTAACCTAAGCTTTCCAGAAGAAAACACAGAGAAAAAAAAATAAAGTCAAAGTCATTGGAAACATCAAGAAAGTGGTAAACAAGAGAAAATACACCACTTAACTTTTTGGATGTAATTCATGTATGTAGGTCCAAGTGAAGATTTCCATGTTTCACTTGATTTCTGGACAGAGAGCTAAGCTTTTTTCCCCTCCCCCCTGCCCCCCCCCTTAAACTGTAAACAACTTACTGGAATAGAAAACCATACTGACAGCAAACCATATTTTTGGAAATTTAAACACTCAGTATCCACAGAAAAATATACTCAAGCTTTCACAACTATTTTCCTGTCCCACAATGGTATATTCAGTACTTTTCCACTATATTTATTTTTAAAGGAAAAACCCTGACCTGAAGAAAAAATCTAAAGTAAGATGACAAAACAGCAAGTATTTCCTCAATGCTCACTTTGCACTTGTCACAGTGAGACAATGTAATTTTCTCTTAAACAATGTACTTTGGTCAAGCTAATGGAAGATGTGTTTTTTTTTACATAACCTCGGAGTCCATTTTTTTTCTTTACTTAATACTTTAAATATCATATGCTAATTTCTAAACCTTTCCAAATTCTTAGTGCTTTTCACTTTGAACATCTCTCCTCAAGATGCATAAGATTTCTCTGTATGTGCGCAAAAAGGATCCAAATGCATGCCAACACCCCAAAAGACAGTTATTTATATACCAAACAGGGAGAACAAATTATAAGCATTGGGTTTTTTTAAAAAGAAATAAATTGATTTTTTTGGCAACTTAAAGCAGAGCAGAACTTTTAGCAAAATCAATGCAGAAAGGGGAAGGATTGCTGCTACCCATACGCCATTAGTATCAGAGTGAGAAAAAATAATTTAAGATAAAGGACTAAGTTGACACTAGAATACACGAGTGTAGACTGCAAAGGATCATCTCCAGCTATGAGGTTAAAAGAACAGCCAACTTCTAGAATTTCCTCTCGAAAGACATACAGAAGAAAAAAAAAACAAACGAAAACCTAAAACAGAGCTTGTGTGACTTAGCAACTGCTAGATCAGGAGAACAGATGCTGTTATTTACAAAATGCATTCAAGCTGAAGCATTTCTGGTTTCTACAGATCTCTAGATATTAGCTCCTATGAAAAAAAAATATCAGGAAACAAGCCTCTCTCTACGTAAGCCACCAACACGCACCCTACAGTTGCTTACCTCATTAGTAAATAATAAGTACTTCCTCATCTCTTGTGTTGAGTTTCTTCAGTTTAAAGCATTTCAATGCAGTCAAAAAATAAATATCAACCAAGTCAATATCATCAAGTGTGTGCTTCACTCTTCACTTATTTTGAAAATAAAAATTCTAGTTATGATGTCCTGAAAAATCAATTCAGCAGAATCACGTAAACCCATAAGTTTACAGATGAAGTTATCCCAAACAATTACAAGAAAAGGTTGACTAAGCAAAGCTCATTTCCATACAAGAAGAATGGCATACAGCTGGCATGGAAAATTATGGAAAGGCTCCAAACACAGAAACAGCATTTGAAGTGACCCAGATATCCTACTTTACATCACTTTGAGAACCTCCACTGTTTTCAAGCAACTCTTTATTCCAACCAAAGACATTCTCAGGGTCAGGCAATTCTGCAGCTGACAAGCTCGACAAAAGAAAATTTCCCTTCGTCTCTCTCAAACAGACTGGAGCCTTCAAAAAGGAGGCAAGTAGGCTGTAGAAGGGAGGAGTCAGACAAGGCAATCTAAGGACTATTGACAATTTAAGTTTTTTAAAAAATACGTTCACACCCCTGCTCAGAACATTCCTTGTCATGTCAAGATTAAGTCTTCTCCCTTAACTTCTCCAGCCAGCCTCACCACACACATGTGATACAGACACATCATCAGAACGTGTTTACAATAAATACTGTGGAGGTACAGTTCTTTTTGTAAGCTAGCAGAAGTTGTAAATAAGACTAATCATTTAAGTACATCATGTCATTACTTCAGCATCTCTCCCAATATTGGGAAGAGCAAGAGTATCTGAACACCACAAAAAAAAAACCCTAACAGACAAATGTTTTCTGAGCTAGCAATCTGGCAGAGTGACATGCAGCTTTTGAAGGGAGCACCCTACAAAACATAATTAAACCCACTCCACCTAATGGCTGGAAGGGACAGAACATAATTTTGCTCTGAAGTGAACTCACAAAAAAAAAGATGTTTTCATTCACTTTACGTAACCGCACTATGGGAAACAGAAACCGATTTGGGTATTGGCATTGTGGAAGGACACTAGTCAGCTTCCAGACGGATCAGATTCACCACCACCAGTGAGGATACTATATTTAAACTTGTAGGCTTGAACAGACTATAAATTTCATCTGACACACCTTTCCATGGTTACTGACCAACAGTAAGCATCACAGGGGAACACCATTATCGTGCAGTAAGACACAGTCAAATTAACTCATACAAAAAAAAATCCTACAATCTAACAGATCCGCCTAGCTACAGATTTCAAGGCTCACTAAAGAAAGCTACTTCTGTTGTGCAGGAAGGCTAAAAAGACTGAACACGAAGTTATGAAGTCATTTATCAAAGATTACACCACAAGCAGATTAAAGATTTGGAAAGTTAACCAGTCTCCTGTAATACCAGAGTCATCAGAGTAAACCATTTGAGAGCAAGGAACTTAACAAGCGTACACCACAGGGTTCAGACATGGTGCATACGGAAAGCAAAGAGGCTGAACTCTATTGTGAGAAAAATCTAGCAATGAAACTGAAAAGCAACTCCTGCCTTATCCTTTATGGACATACACAGGGAAACTACTACCTCCTCTTCTGGCAGAGGCTTTATTTGTCACACATGCTGTAGTGGAGGAAGAAGACAGGATGCCTGCTCTGGCTGTGACTAGAAGTCTTCCCATTCTTTCTGGATGCTCGTTTAATATAAATCCATACAATATTTTGCTGGGATTTGGAAAGGTAAGGGTATTCCATTCTACATTCCCACCCAAGCAAGCCTAGGTCACAGGCAGTGCCTGAAGGTTATAAGATGAGAAGATATATATTTGGCTGCTGACATGACCCCCCCTCTTCTAATATGCCATACAGCCCTCTGTGCAAACTATTTGAGTCTGTTAAATTTATCCACTAGAGCTGTAGGCCTAAGAAAACAAGGAGGTACTTAAAGTCCTCCCAAGCCCACCTGCTGCTTTCAGTGAGACAGAGGTTCCAGACCATAAGTTCCAGTGCTACGTATCTGGTAAATATGGTCTTTGAGATCAAAGGGAAAGCACTTGGAGGGTTTGTCCCTCCAAGCAGTTACCAACACAAAACACAGAACAAGAGGCTGAAAGGAAAAATCATCTAGTCAGCAATGTTCTGACTTTCCCAGGGAGAGATCAAATAAGTACGTCCCTCCTACCTGGTGTTTAAGGACAGTTTAGACAAAGAGTTCTGATGATGAACATCACTGGATGCCATTGCTTTACTATCCTAATCCTTGAAATTCTTCCCCAAATGTCTAACCAAAGTCTTGCTGGAATTTAGATCAACGTATCATTCATTCTAGCTCATGTTTCCTTCCTCTTGCCAGCAGTCTTTTCATCCCCTGTCCCCCCGTTTATTTGGGAACATACTGTCCTAGCTTCCTTTTTAGCTGACGGTACCACAATCAATTTCTTCAAAATTTCTTCACAGAAAAAAAAAAAATAATCAGAGGTCTAGAAGATATAATACAAGCTCCCATTAACTATTAACATAATTTTAAATTCTATGGCTGTTCTCTGGTATTTTTACCCTCCCTCCCAGTTTGTAATCTGCAATTCAACAAGCACAAAAGTTTGTTAATCACCATTGTGCTGGACCGGACCTTGTAGAATCTGTACTGAGTCCTTGCTACCTGACCTTGCTTACCTTCTAGGGATGGTTTTCCAGCTAATTTTACTTACTGTGCTGTGCAGTAGTTTCTAGATCGTAATTCCCTAGCTTGTTAGTATCGTGTGAATATTGAGGACTCCGATATATCAACATATTAACATATCATCTCACTGCACCACAAGGCCTGTTACTCCATCACGCAAGAAGTAGAAATGCTGGATTTAAAATAATTTAGCCTGGATAAGTCTGTTTCGGCTGTTGCTCAACTTATTTTTCTAGGCACTAAAAATGTGTTTCGTCACTGCTCCACTATTTCTTCTTTGAGCTAAAGTTAAAATCCACCAGTTTCCTCTTCATTCCATCCCACTTAGTCCATACTGAAGAGGTATGCACCATTATTCTCTTTGAGTCTACTGTTTCCCTCCACTATCAGGTCTGAGATTGCTTCAGCTAGTTTGTTGGGTTTTTTTTTAAGCACCTCAGAATTAATTTCATCAGGCCCCACCAGAATGAAAATCTGTTGCATATCCAAGCAACCTACATTTTTTCCCCCCTAGTCTAGGACAAGTACTATTTATACTTTTATTGTGGCTATTAACTACACTGGCTGGATTAACCATTTCAGAGAACATTTCAATCACCTCAGCGTTATCCGTTAATCCATCAATCTATGGATCTTTTATTTCTTGCTTTCTTCTAATATCCCTTTTAGCTACACCTTATTATGTATTTGACTGTTCCAGTTTAGTTCACGCATCTTCGTGTGCTTCATGTGCATCTTCAGCAACATACTGTTTCCCATTTTCCATTTGTTTCTTGTGTTTACATCAATAAGGAGCAAAGTTCTTTTTTCATTATTAATTTTCCCCTTCAATGAAAGTGTTCGGTACTATTACATTACTTCTCAGAAAGGTTGAGACCAGTTTCTTTCTTCCTTATATTTGCCCCCCAATCAAGCTTTACGTGCCAAATGCTAAGCTTTTCGACATTTGTGGGTTTTATTCTACTGTTCTGTCATCTTTCATCCTATGTAGGCTAACATCTTGTGGTCACTTCTGCAGAACCTGCCTCCCATCTAGGCATTCTCTTTGTTAATCTAAAAGACTATTTTTATGAATTTACATACCTCAGCAGAGCAGTATGTTCTGCTCAGTCTTCTCCAAAAGATGTTGGATGGTTATGAGAGATTTTAACTAGCAAATCTCATTTTCAATGATTCTTCTCGTTACTGACATACACTTTGTCTTTATAATCCAGTCACATACATATAATTGATCTGATGGAGGCTGAGCAGAATGCTTTTGATGATCACATGTTAAGACCTTCCACTGCTGTTCATTCCCCAGTATATTTGTGTTGGCGTGCAGACTAGCATACTAGGTGGAATGACCTACTATTCTGCAAGGTCATAAGCAATATGCTATACACACGTGCAAAATACCACATATGCAAGAAGTTATCAAAAAGGTGTGATATATTTGGGGGTTTTCTCAAAAACCACTCATCAAATACATTCATACACAAACATTCAAACTCTTTTGAATTGGTTAAAGCATTGCAATTGAAATACCTTTAAGTAGTTTAATATATATATATTTGGTCAAAGTGACTTTAGCAACCTTGCTTTTATTAATAAAAGCAAGAAAGTCTTACTTAGAAAAAAAAGAGGGCTAATTTGCTGATAGTCTTTGTAATAATTCTTACAGAAACAACTTGTCTAACCTAAATGAGAAATTAGATATATTCTCTTATGCTAAAAAGTATATTATTATATACAAATATATATAGCCTACAATAAGAAACTCATTAGCCTGAATACAAGTCAAATTAACAGGAATTTACATTAAGCGATAATTTATTTTTACAGATTCTGATACAGGCAATACTATTTATTAATAATACTATTTATTAATAGCAAAGAAGAAAGTTGCACACTTAGGATTCCACCATACTTCAGAGGAATTTTCCTCTGGGAAAAAAAAAAAAAAAAGACCATAACAAAGGCAGGCTCAGAGGGATGCCATGCTGACACAGGCTGCTGCTAAGCTTGCAGCTTACACCAGCCATATAATGCATTCTACCAACTTGCTCCAGACAAAAACATCAGCAGCATAGTTGCTCATGCCTAAATATTTGTTGATTACCCCAACAGGCAAGAGGGCACTAGTCCCAGGCAAAAAAAAAAAAAAAAAGCTATCAGACCACATGGAAAATTCAAATCTTTGATTTCCTCACTGACCTATCCTGGATGCAGGGCAGAAAGATGAAGAAAGCACATTTTAAAATTCTCTGTTTCAGGGGTGGGGAGGGAGGGGCACGGGAGAGTCCAGGCTCAGACTACTAGTCTGAGTTGGACCATCCCCCGGGAGATGGAAGGAGGACACCACCAATTCTCAGCAGAAACTTTGGGTTCAAAGTTGTGTTCTCCTGCCCTGGGCTCTATGTCCTTTAATAACTTAGCAGAAAATAAGGTTTAGACAGCATAATGGTACATATTGCTGTGGACTTAAAGAAAGATAGCTTCATATCCTAAAACAGGGAGATAAAGTAATGCAAGTGAGTCCCTTAAGTACTGATACTGTTCTGAATAGGATTTCACATTTTTATAATGCTACTAAGCTACTTACCTTTAGAATCACTGCTGAAAGCCATGAGTTCTATGAGATAATTATATTTAATTTAATAGCTTGCTTTATCTGCCATCTTCATTGCAGAGATTTGAATAAAATTCCTCTTGGCCATGAAATCAACAGAAAACCATTTCATGCCTGACAATAGTCCACAGCATCCAAAATGGAATACTTGAATTAAGTTATTTCTTCCACAAACGCGGATGCAAAGATTACAATGAAAATTTTCATTTGTGAGTCCAGTCATAAGAACTAAGACTTGCCACTCCATATATTCATAGAATATAGAATACTTCTCTCTTAGATCTACTTCCTAAGAAGAAAAGTTACAAAATCAGCTTTTAAAGATTTTCTTAACGTAATGCTGTATTTGATTTTATTTTACTTAACTTGTTGCTAAACCTTTAGTGCAGCTGCTGTGTATACAATTGGTTTCATATCTATTATATCTTTCACATCTATTTTTATTAATCAAGTCAGCTACCACCACGAAATTTAAACTTGCACTTGCTGTATCAAGATGGATTTATTTTCTGCTAGAACTTTTTGGCCTATTTAAAAAAGCTACGAACAAAGTTTCTGAACAAGACTAATAGTTGAACATGCCAGTAACTTCATACAGAAAAACCTAAAAGGGAGTCATCAGATCAGGTATGCTGACCTCCTCCAAGACTTAGGTGAGAGATCACCACCTGTTTGGCCTTTGAATGGATGCTGATAACTCCTGCCTGATAAAAGCAAGTCTTCCCTTAGCAGTCTGTTCCAGTGACTCTTCATTCTCACTGGTAATGGGCTCACTTCTCAGTCGAATCTTTAACAAGGAAGATGCTGATGCAAAGGTGCCAGAATAAGTTTTCAACTTAATATTCAAGTCAGTGGTAAGGGGTTTTTTTTGTTTGTTTCATTGCTTTGGGTTTTTAAAAGAAAAGCAGAATAGCTGTCAAGCCTTTCACATAGACCATATGTTGTATTTATAGCTTCTACTGGTAAAGTCTGCTTTGAGAAAAATGCCCCATACAGCCCAAACTGTATCAAATAAATTAAATTACACTGTATTTGTCACATTGCATACTACTGAGAAGTTAGACAAAATAAACAGAGCCTCTCTCAGCTTCAATAATCCAAGCACAGAATTTCTCTGAATCATTTTGAAGTAGGGCTGAGCAAAAATGGATCTATATACAAATTCTTTCAAAATACATGTATACATATACTTTTATACATATTATAATTATATAATGTTTTATATATAATACATACGTGTGTATTTTATATATTATAATACACATGTTTATATATCCCCCCCCCCCCCCCCCCCCCCCCCCCCCCGATTCCCCTATATCAAACCTGTTAATGTTCTGGGATAAAAAGCACAATAGCGGGAGTCAGGCAGCTAACTCCAGGCACAGCGCTATGTATTCACTTGTGATTAAAAGAAATACCTTAGTTTCCTTTTCCTACTCTGCAGCAAGTCGTATTTTTAGCAGTGCTGCTGGACTCGTTGATACAAGCCCTTCATCAGAATTTCAAGACCTGGGCAAAAACTTTAGGTGAGCAAGAGAATTGCAATGTGAGTAACTATAATTAGACTGTAACAGTGGAAGAGTACAAAGTAACATTTATTTTTGTTAGCATAAAAGGTCAGTAAATGTAATCCTCTATTGGCTAGACTGCCTACGAGCTATAAAAAATAGTCTGGATCCTACCGATGCCAATGGAGAAACTATTTACTAATAAACAAGAAAAAGGGAATTCTGACAGGTTGTGCTTTAATATTCTTGACGCTCATGCAGCTTTTAAAAGCTAAAAAACGTCCCATACCGATTTATACTTTTAATTGGCCGCCCTGAATGTTTAGACCCAAATCTTTCCTCCTTTTGTATCAAAGCAAACGGGTAATGTCACAGTACTGGTCACACAGACCAAACCGACAGCATTTAAGCTGTCACGTTCGCTGCTTCCTTCGGGATGCCCCAACGACCGAGCTCCCTGCCAGCCGTTCCATCGCTAAAATCCTCTCCGCCGGATTGCAAACACAAAAAAAAAAAAAAAAAACCAAACCACAAAAAAACACACCAGAAAAAAAGAAAACCCACAAAAACCTGACGCGCTTCTTCCTTTTGCCTTTTCGTAACGCTTTTCCAAATGTTTCTTTGTCACAAGGGGTGGGGGGAAGCACGAATCAATCTGACCGGCCGGGCTCAGATGCCCACCCCGTTGCACAGCCGAAAGTCGAGGGTGTCCCGCCGTGGGACGGCACCGGGAGAGCCCCGCGGCCGCCCGGCCGCGGGGCTCTCCCGGTGCCGTCCCACGGCGGAGGTAGGGGTCTGCCGTGCTTACCTGCACCCGGCTGAGGATCGCCTCGCTCTTCTCCCTCACGTCGGGGAAGGGGCAGCGCTTGGAGAGCATCAGCAGGCGGGCCAGCACCTCGCTCAGCCCGTCGCGGGCGGCGGGAACCAGGAGCCCGTCGGCGGCCCGGCTAGGCGGCACCACCGCCACGGGAGCCACCGTCTCGCTACGGCGGAGAACGGCTTGCCCGATGTTATCCAAAGCGGCGGCACGGCTGGCGGCGTCGCGGCTGCACAGCCCGTCCCAGCGCACCTCGCCTTCCCGCTCCTCCATGGGGCCGTCCGGCTGCTTCCCCGCCGCCGCCGCCTCAGCAGCCCCGACGCGGCCGCCCCATGGCGGGCTCCCGGCAGCCGCCAACCCGCCCACAAAGACGACAAACGCGGCGGCGAGCGGAGAGACCGCTGCCTGCGCCGCATGAGGGGCAGGGACGAGCGGGAGCTCCCTCAGCCCCGGCGGGCGCCCCCGCCAACCGCCGCCCACCGACGCCGCCGCTGCCGAGCGAGCAACGCCGCTGGGGCTT
The DNA here is from genome assembly GCA_017639485.1 of Pluvialis apricaria. Taxonomy (NCBI): domain Eukaryota; kingdom Metazoa; phylum Chordata; class Aves; order Charadriiformes; family Charadriidae; genus Pluvialis; species Pluvialis apricaria. Next base: position 78,356,908 of record CM030009.1, on the reverse strand, counting down.
CGCCTCTCCCGGCGGGGAGCGGGGCGGCCACCACCCCGCGGCGCCGGCAGCTCCTCCTCCCCGCCCCAGGCATGGAGGGAAGGGGACGGACCCGGTCCTGCCCCTCCACCGCGGCGCGGGGCGGCCCCCTCGGCCCTCCCCGCCGGGGCAAGGCAGAGCGGGGCCGGGCCGCCACAGGACCCCCCGACAAACCCCTCACCGGGGAAAGGTGGGGGGGGGGGCAGCAATGGGTGGGAACTAGCCCCGCCCAACAGATGACAGACGCGCCCGCCAAGCCAATCGCCTTTCAGCTCTCGCTGCCGGCGGCCCAATGGCGGCGGGGAGCGGCGGCGGCCGGAGGGGGTATTGGGAAGTGTAGTCCGGCGGAAGGGTGGCGGCTCTGCTCCCCGCCGATGAGAACTACGTGTCCCGGCAGGCAGCGCGCGGGGGCGTCTGCGCCTGGAGCCCCGGCCGCCGCCGCCGCGGGAGGGGGAGAAAGAGAGAGAGAGAGGGAGCGCGTCCGCTGCCGTTCCCGCACAGGTTTTTCTCGTGATCTTATTTACTATTTTTTAATTTTTGTGTGTATGTGTGTGTGTTCCTCCGCAGCAGGTGATCCAGAGCAGACGCGCTGGCAGCCGCCGGGAGTACAGCAATACAGCCATTGCCGGTGGTGGGTTTGCTCCAGTAAAAGCGGCGCTGGCAAAAAAATTGGAGCGCAGAGGCGTTGCGAGGGAACGGCACAGGCTCGTCAGGTGGGCGCTGCAACGGCAGACTTTGATGTCGGCTGAGTAAACACATCAGCGGGGGAAAAAAAACAACAAAAACCCCAAACAAACAAACAAACAAACAAAAACAAACAAACAAAAAACACCAACAAGCCAGTCCGTGCAAGCGAAATGCAGTGCCTTCAACGCTTGAAAATGAAAGGGAGGGGAAAAAAAAGTAATGGAATATTCAAATTGGGCAGCAGTTCCGCAGCCTTGTTATCCAAGTTAATCTAAGTTTGGGTTTTTTTTAATCCAAACTATGCCGGGGCTGCTGAGCCTGGAGAAGAGGAGGCTGGTGGGGACCTTACCCACATGTATAAATACCCACAGGGAGGGCGCAAGGAGGATGGAGCTGGGCTCTTCTTGGTGGTGCCCAGTGATGGGACCAGAGGCAGTGGGCGCACACCAGGAGGTTCCCTCAGAACATCAGGAAGCTTTTTTTCCCTGCGAGGGTGACCAAGCATAGGCACAGGCTGCCCAGGGAGGTTGTGGAGTCTCCATCCTTGGAGATACTCGAAAGCTGCCTGGATACAGTCCCGGGCAACTGGCTCTTGGTGGCCCTGGCTGAGCAGGAGGGGTTGGACCAGATGGCTTCCAAAGGTCCCTTCCAGCTTCAGCCGTTCTGTGATTAAGTGTAATCTGCCACCAAATGGGCTGGCATAGCTGTTGCTCTTGCTTTCCCTGCAGGGAAAAAAAAAGGTGCTTTTTTGATAAAGCTGATTTTCTGCCAAATCATTTCCTTGATCCAGTTCACCTCTTGGCAGAGAAGAGGAGAGGGAAACATGTAGACAAGGGCAGAACCACCCATTTGCAGCTGTCCCATTAAAGCAATCGTAAAACTGCAGTTTTGAGTATACTGTAAGGCAAAAGAACGCTTGCAAGTAAATCAGAAACAGGACATTGGGCTATAGGGACGTGCATAATTATTTTACATTTCTCATTTACACATTTCCCACTCTAAAATTCAGACCTCAAAACTGAAGTTAAATGCAGAACAAGCTACTTGCATACCACAGAAAGACACAGAAACGGCTTCTGATTCCCGGAACAGAGCTTGAGCTGGCTCAGCAACACCAGCCATCAACAGCTCTTTTATTTTGTAAAGAATCTGGTTTCTTCATCTGACACTGCTTTTGTTTTCTGGCAGGGTTTCTCTGAAGCTTGCAAAATAAGCGTCGTTCTATCATTACCTGTACCTTTCAAGGAAGACCAATCTTTTTCCCCATGAAATCCTTTCTGCAAGGAGCCTGTCTGTGTTGCCATTGTTCGGCAGTGTTGACAGGCCTGGACTGCTTCGTGCAGCTGCTTCCTCTAGGCCTTTGGCACCCTCGTGAACAATATATCTACCAAAATCATCGCTACCTGTAATAAATGTGAGTCTTGACTTCTCTAAGCACTCAAGGCCTCCACCCATCGTAACTGATGGGTTCAAAGGAAATAATTCTGCCAGTGCCTTTTATGTTTTCTTTTTTTTTTTTCTTTTTAACATTAGCTCCCACTTCAGCTTCCCGTCCCGTTCTGTTGTCACTCGTTATGGTCTCCCAGTTTTCCTGTGAATAGGCATGTCACGTGTGCTTGCTCTACTTCTATCTAAATTTTGATCTTCAGAAGTTGGATAGATCTCATTTTTCCTATGATAAGTTTGCGCTTGCTGGGTGTCTCTGACAACGGCTGCATACATCCGAGATCAATAAAGGGAACCAGAATCAGAACTGAGACGTCGGTGTTAGGCTTTGGTACCGCTATATTCCCAGCCCTAATGCTAAGATTGATTGAAATTCACAGCACTGCCCTTTATCTTTTAGAAGTTGTTTTTTCCACTGGCTGCAAATGAACTCTGGCTACAGGAAACAGATTGTGAAACTGGCTCCAAGGCCTAAACTTCAGATTTTCAGCCCTTTGTTTTATAGATTTTAATGTAGCACTTTGGTAATGGAGATGAAGGTGGCTTTATTTTTTCCAAACCAAATCTCTGCAGTTTTCCGATACTGGGTCAAGCTTCTGTATGTATTGCAAGACATTGTGGAAATCAAGGTCAAAGGCTACCAGCGGAATTAATCAGAGCCTGAAGTTAAGAGAATGTGTTTGTCTGATTTGCGTGTTCACTGACTGAAGTTAATATGCTTGTTTTTGATCCCTAAAGAATGGATAAGAGAAAGGCAGAATTATGAAGGAAACAATCTGGCAACTCATCCAGAATTACAGCATTTGAGTTTTTAAAATGATAAGCTGAAGAAAAACAAATTTGTGGCTGTTTTAAACCTCAGTATTTCCTTCCTCAATGATTTATCAACTTCCCTCTTTTTGTAACTAGATAAGGACTTCTATAGCCATATGCAAATTATAGCCAATGGCAGAATTATTTTTTGAAAATATAATGTATAGTAGTTGTATTCATGTCCTTTCTAAGATATAAGTTCTAAATTACATTTTATTTACTTTTAAAGGTGTTTCCTAGTTTCTGTGTGTCACAAAAGAGCACTTTACTGCAGAATACACTTAATTAATGGAGAACTAGTAATAACACAGTAAAACTGGTGTAACTTAGAAGGAACTGCTTTTTAAATCAGATTCCTTTATTTTTTATATTTATATTTTATATTTATATTAAATAAATATTTATATCAGATGCCTTTATTTACACCTGGTTTTGTTGAGGCTTATTTCATTGCGACTAGTAAATACCTAGGATAGGAACACTTCTAAAAGTTCACCCTCCCTTTTTAGATCTGGGTTTTGGCATGTTGGCACAATAAATGGGCACTCCACAGTATTTAATGTGTTTTTCTTCACAGCAGCCCTCTGAGGCTGCTCTGTGACTCACGTTTTGTAGAGAGACATGAGAAAGCCAGAGGCTACTCCTCTACTGTCTTTGAACCCAGGCCCAAGCTTGGTGTCAAGCTCAGAGTCATGTATCATCCCAACAGACTGGCCTTAATGACGGAGCAAGCTACAGTGTAAGATGTGGGAGAAAAATGTGGCCCTGTTTTACTTCTGAGCATGTGTTTGTACATCTGCTATGGGTTCTGGCCTACTGTGGGTTGCCTGTGAACGTTTTCACCTAACTCTGCCACTTTGCCTCCTTAGAGGTCACAAATGCAGCAGGGATGGGTAAGTTACCCACCGGCTTCTGCTTAGAAGACCAAATCTTTCTGGCAGAAAGACTGTCAATAGTTTTACGCTGAACCATGGGTTGCTTTGAGAAGAGCTGGGCTATGATGTACCAGAACTACAGCCACTTAAAGTCCTGCTGCACTTTGCCAACTCTCTGACTATACTCCATTTAACTGTATAAATGTGGCCCGAAAGACTAAGGGCTAGACCCTGGAAAAGAGCAAGCTTGGCATCTTGGCACCTCTCTCCCCTTTGTGCCCACTTGTGATCTAGGAAGTAGGTAGAGCATCTCCAAGAGAGGTCCAGCTGAGAAGAATCTCTCCGAGCCCAACAAGTCAGGTTCTTCTGTTATAGCCACAGCTGGCTTCAGTGCCTGGCCACATTTGGTGCTCACCTTCAGTGCAGTAACCCAGTGATTGGCTTTTAGCTCAAAGGGATTTACGTCAACATCTTGTAACTCCCAGGAGAGTGTCCCAGGTGCTCAGAAGGACTGCAAAGTGGAAGGGAAGCATTCCTCACTTCACCTGTTGAAGTTGGAGAGGATGGCAAACATCATACTGACGTGAACTAGGAGGAAGGAGACACAGGGAGGCACCCTGTAGGCACTTCTGGTTTCTGGTATTCCCAAGCTAGTGCTGTTTTTTATCCAGGGACTATTTACTACAAAAATGCAGAAATAAAACCCAGGACTCTCTTCCAATGATTAAACTCGATGAGAGAGACATATCCTTGTTTTACCCTGTCTTTTGCCTCAACTGCCTTCTCCTTGTCCTAGACTCTTACGCGCCTGTCCGAACTTCAAACAAAAAGGTGGTGGCTCCCTGTTTCCTTCCTGCTCTTCCTCCTGTCAGTCTAGCATGGTGGTCAGGGATGCAGCATGAATGCTCCCCAGGAACTCCCACTTCCCGACCAATGCTCTAACTGCTGGGTGACAGCATGGAGAAGATGGACACTATTTCCTCCAGCTACACTTTAAAAGAAAATGAACATTGCTTATTAGGATTTTTTATCTGCTGACAGCCCAATAGACTTTTTAAACACCTTTGGCAGGCTGGCTGTTAACACAGACCTTGGTGTTTTCCAGTAATAACACAAAGAAAAATCCTGTGGCCAGCAGCCATATGAAATGAAGTCACAGACCAGAGAAGCGACAGGGACTCTTTATTCATTGTTTTAAAGAACAGATTTTGGCACTCACTGCCAGAAGAGAACTCCAGATTCTAAGTCCCAAGAGGACATAGGTGCCAAGCACCGGGGTGGGACTTCACACACGTCTATGTTCAGAGTTCCCCCGCACACAGCTTTTGTTAGCTCCTCACTGAGCATGCTGCTTGTTTTGGCTGTATACCTGCACTTCTTTTACATGCAGGGAATGTAAGCCTATCATTACCAAACTTGGGATTCAGCCTGGAGGCTGGAAGGCTCACATATCCTGGAACGTCAGTCCCTTATCGGTCCCATCCCTCTGTGATTTATTAAAGTGACACAGAATAGCAAGAATTTAAGTCAAGTCTCTAGAGATCCACTAAATTACATTGCAATCAGAAACTGCGCATCTAGTTAATAGGGGAGAAATGTCTCTTAAACAATTTATAATCAGCTGAAGTTAAGTTTTATATATGCAACATTGTGCAGGATTTCATAGCATCTTACTCAGATTTTTCCCGCATCTCTGAAGTCATGCAGGTTTATATACACAGATTGTATGAAACAAGTATTCTGTTGCATGGCTTTGAATTTTGTAAGTTTTGCCAGACAACTCAGGCCAGAAGTAGTGATAGACCATTTTTGCATTTTTGAATACTCATTATACTGTATTATCTACAAACAATTTGGCATTAATACTTAGGATATTGTATCTGTTCAGGATGCACAATATAGATGTGTTGGAGTTGCTATGAATATTCTGAGTCATGTAAACAGATTGTATTATTTAAAATTATTCTGCAACAAAATACGTCTCCAAAACAAGACTGAGGAGTTGCTGTGACTCAGATCTGCTTGCAATTTTTCTGCATCTTTAGAGACAACTGTTGCTGTCAAAAGATTACTTTGAGAATCATTTCTTGCCAGGAGTGAATCTTATCTTTTCCTTGTTAGGTTTTGGGGTTTTTTTTTTCATTCTTTTTCTTAGGCTGCCTGATATACAAATGCAGAATGGAGTTCTTGTTCCCTGCCAGGTGCCTTGTTATCAGCAGCACAGAAATATGCGAAAAAAAAATGTAGGGGTGGTAGTAGGTAAAAGGAGACACATCTTATGAACAATTACCCTCTTTGTGTTTCTCTGCTCGTCCATGTCATGGTCTTCTAGTTATCTGTCTAAAAATCTACCTCCTACTCCATCTCCATGCTAGGTTAAAGGATGTTGGATGAGGAGACTGACACTTTCCATGAGAAAGTAGTGGTAAAAACAGAAGTTTACTTTGAAAACTTGTAAGGCAACCGTGGGGACTCAATTTGTCTGTTTCATCTGCCTAGAGGCAAGTTGCAACGTTCAGAACCATCTTTCAGTGATCCCATTAAATATTTGAGACATAAACGGTGAAAATTATCATGCAGTAAAAGTGTTTACTGTGAATGAGTCAGTACCTGCAATAGCTATCCCCTACCTCGTTATATTTCTTCACTATGATTGTCATGTCAACCCACTCTTACATATGCCCCAGCCTACCCTAATATGTCTTTTCCTTTTTGCATGTGCCCTTCTAATCTCTAATTATTCTGCCTGTGCACAGATACACAGTCTTCTATACAGGAGACAGTTGCCCTTGGAAAGTTTCTCTTTCCACAAAAGCAAAGTCTTCCTCTTTTTAATCAAGGGTCAATAGCCAGAGCCCGTAATTTCCTCCCGCCTTCCCATCTATCAGGACACACATGCTCTCCTTTGCTCTCTAGAAAGCTGTGAGAGCTGCTTCCAATCTAGTGAGCACAAGCAGATTTTTGAGGGTAAAGAGAAATGACCAAGCTAAACAAACTGCGTATGTAAGACAGTGTGATGGCGTCATCAGCAGAAAATAACAGTGAGGAGAAAAAGTAGCTTTTTACATTCTTCATGTAGAGTACTGAGGACAGCACCTTGAATTTCCGCATCAGTCAGTGTACTAAGAGCAAACAGCATCTGTTGGAACTGGATCCTAAGTGTGAAGGGAAGAAATTTGATAGTTATCCTTGTGGGGGAAAAAATGGCTCTTTTTACTTTGTAAAAAACCCTAACTTTTTATGCTAGAAGGGGGAGATGGAGGAAAAGAAGTCTGAAGGGAGAAGAGCAAGAACAAAGCTATAGGATGATCTAAATACAAGGAAAAGAGAGGAGATGGGGGAGACAAAGCAACTGTAACATGGAGGTGGATGAAAGGAGACGATAACGGGACAGAACTATGAGGGAAGTCAGGAAGTGTGTAAGTGACCATTTATATAATTTGGTTTTATGTTTGATGCTTAGTATAGTTATATTTAACTACTTTGGACTGATTAAAAGACTTAGAAATGTAATTATTTGGTCACACTACATTCCGGGCCAGATGCTTTCATGCTAACATAGCAATTGTTGCTAGATATGAATTTGCAGTCTTGCTCTTCTGAATTCTAAGTTCAGTTATCGTCTGCTCATACAGATTAAAGCAGTTTGCACCAACTCAATTTCCCCACAAAGTATCGAATATGATTTTATCAAGCACTTAGGAATGAACACCCAATTTATTGAGGAATTGGGTGTGCTGTGCTCATTGAAGAAAACAGCAAAACTCAAATGATATTATGATCCAGGTTTGCTGGATACGCTGTCAGGTTAGAACCCATTCCTAAAAAAACTGTTTTTAAAAAATCTGTTTTTTCCCCACCTGGTTATTTCTTTGCCTTGTTCCCAAAGTACTTCTGTAACTCATTCAATTTTCTCTCTTCCTCTTTTACTTCTCTGTCTTTTATCTCTAGCAAACAGGAACTATAGAATTATCAGTATGAATGCTTAGAAGGTCTGACACAATGAAATAAAAGGCTTAGGAGGTGGGTTTTTTTCATTAAAATACCAGGTTTTATCATACTTCACAGTAGATACGGCGTCATGAGAAAACACAGAGTGTAATTTCTTTTCCTTTTCTTCCAAGACTGAAAAAAAAATGATTGGATGAAAGTTCTGCATAAGACTTGAAATTCAGGAATGAATAGGTTTTGCTACTGTAGTATCACAGAAGAAACCGGGCACTTAACCTTTATATATCCAGTTCTGAGACTGTGAGTTTGTATCTCGCAGTTTGTACAACAAGCTAACTCTCATGGATTTGCCTGTGTCGGTTTTTCAAAAGACTCCCAAGTTCCTTAATTGCTCTAACAAATTTTAGTCATTTGTTCTAAATTCATTTAAAGTGGGACTCGACGGAACTTAAAACCACGTTGAAATGCTTTATTGATTCAGTGAGGTTTCACTTCCTATTAGTTTTGCAGCTGTCACCACTTCATTTCTAACCCACTTAGATTAAAGAAGGCACGTGAGTACCAGTTGCTTAGATATGTCCTGAGCAAGGTCATATGTTTCAGGCTGATTAAAGCGGTTGTGTCAGGATGCTAGAGACTGGGTGTTCCCAAAACAACAATGCAGTTTGCCTACGACATTATTTATTTCTTTTTGTCAGTGGAAGGGCTGTTCTTTGTCTGTCGGGAATAAGGCTGAAAGAGCGTTGCAGCACAGCTAGTACAGCTGACCAAGCTTTTCCCTGGTTCTCAAAGGAAAGTGAAAGGGGAAAAAAATAGACCAGTGTGGATTGTGTCACGAAAATGGCCTCTAACATAACCTTTCGCCAGCAAGGCTTGGCTCAAATAGACAAGGCGGCAGCCAGCATTCTGGGAGTTTCTTGGTATAGCCTGTGTTGGGGCAATTCTTTAAAATTTCTCTTATGTCAGATAAACAGTGAATCATTCCTTGATTCATCTGAGACTTTGTTTTCAGTTATGGAAAAAAATACCGTAAATTGTGCATGCCCAGTAGGTCAGGTCAGAAGATAGGTATCTTTGTATTTCTTTCTGAAAAATGCTTTGATCTGTTTTTTTCTTTTTCCTCTTTGAAGGTGTTCTGACAGCACCTCTTTCTTTCGTTCTAAAAGGTTGCCCTCGCAGCAATTTGAATGAACCCAGATCTCTGTGAGATAACAAGCATTGGAGAATTTAGTGGAAGCATCCCTTACATTGTCACATTATTCCTTTAGTGTATATCTTTTGGGAAACTGTTAAGCCAGCATTATTCCCTGAATCTGCTATAGTTCATATGTGGAAAAAGCTTTTCCATATGCTGCTTTACAGTATGGCACATAATTGTATACATGGCAAAATGTTTTTGGACTTTTAACTTCAGAAGGAATTTTTTTGAAACTTTTTAAATGATGTGGCTAGCAATGGAGGGGAGGAATGGAAAGGAGGAGAGGAAGGAAAGGAGGATGAGGAAGTCATAACTGGTCTTTCTGTAACATTTAGGATTTCAGTGGTGTTCAGTAGCTCTCCACTGTTGGCACGCTTACTTGTGCTCAACAGCAGTAACTAAAATGTCAATTGATTTTTACAGCAACCTGATCCAGTACTCTGGCACGCAATGCAGGCCACATTCAGCAAAAATGAAGATAAACAGTGTAAAGGTAAATCACATGATGAAATGGGAAATTCCCTGTTTGTCTCAAGGTACCAAACTCCAGTTTGCTTGCTGTCCTCTGAGGTGTCAAAGCCACACATACAGGTATGGACCTGATGACGGGATTGCTCTCCAACAGCCTTTGTGCAAGCTCGCTCCCAGCCCGCATGTACCCGTGAGCCACCAGGCAGAAGTGGTCCCACGGCTCATCCTCACACCCCAGGGGTGAGCATGCCAACCGCAGCAAGGTAGGAAGGAGGTAGGCAGTGTAATTACATTAGCGCAGTGCTGTCACACAGCTAATTTGCTCTGCCTGGCACCATGCACCGTGCACAGGGTTGTGACCACGTGGCACTGCACTCTGGGAGCCTCCTGGCTCAGGCTTGGGGACAACATAGGTGGCAAGGCTGGGCTGACGTTTAACGGTAGAACCATAGGCGGCACTAAATAGCCCCATGGCTTGATGCAGGGTATGTATGAACCGGGTCCTTTGTGTTTTCACGTGTAAAATAACACAGGATCTGAGCATTACCACTGCGTCCACCAAGGCAGGCTGAGGCTGGGTCAGTCCTGGTTAAGAAACCCAAAGGGCTGGCAAGGGGGTCTGGATGCAACCCACACAACACAAGTGCTTCTCCCCCACCCTTCCTCGCCATGGCACAGGCAGCTGGGGTGACAGCAAGGCATTTCTGCTCCTCTCCCTTCCCCTCACCTCCCCTCCGCCTGTAACCAGGGTGTTTTCTCAGCCTCCATTTAATACGCATACTTCTCCTTTGGCTGTTCCCCAAACTCAAACGAGTGCACTAATTTCCTCAACGAAGGGCTTGTCTAAACAACGGTGTTTTGGCTGCTTTAATGAGTGTTGTTCAAGTGCTAAATCCCCCTAAACCTCATGGAGTTACATTAGTACAAACATCGGCATTCAGGAAGCAATATCTGCTTTAAAGCGCCTCTCTAGGGCTGTGTACCAGCGTCTACAGTAGCATGGAATAAAAGAATAGTAGGTTAAGCTTGCAATGGATGTGGGCCATGTAACCCTTTTTAAAAACCAGACCTGTCTGTGATGGTTTTATAGAAACTTAAATACTTGTGGGGGAAAAAGTGGATGGTAGGACAGTTGACGTCCAAACATATGTCAAGCTACTTAATTATTTCCTGATAGGTTTCTTGCCCTAGTGGGCTGAAAGTGGTCAGGATGTTTGGTGATATCTTGCTGGTGTAGAGTGGCTTGGTTCTTTTCCTGGCCCATGTCCTTGCCTGAGGTCTGCAGCGTCGTAGACATGACTCCTGTGCAGCATGGTTGTTCTAAACTATATTTACCTGCAACGATATTAAAGGACTCGTCTACACCAGAGCACCTCTACTAGAGTAGGCGCGCTGACAGAGCCTCCAAGCACTGTGGCAGCCATTCCCTCAGCCCGCTTCACACAGCCTCTGCGTCTGAAAAAGCTGTGGCAAAGCAAGGCATCCGTAACTATGTCCGCAGTGGGGGTTCTGCAAGCACAGGTGTCTCAGTCGTGTGGTGTTACATTCCTTCACACCCCTTGCTGAGCCTGTGCTCTTAGGAGTAGCCTGGGGAGCTTCCCCCCCTCCGGCTGCAGGGTGTGTATTACCCTCTGCTGTGCTGGCAAAATTGTGGGGTTTCATGCTGAAGCCCACACTGGATTAGGTGGATCACCATCGCTGGGCTGGTGAGCTGGACTTTTCTCTTTCACTTTCCCCTGGCTTCACTTGCAGAACTAAAGGGTTTTTACTTCCCTTTCTCCCAAATAGGTGTCCCCTGTGTCCATTGTAACCTTTGTGTTGCTGAGCTTGACCACAAACTCTCAAGTTTTCTGGTGCTTTATTCCCTCCCTCTCTTATTCATGATTTGCTTTGGATCACCGCCCTCCTTACAACTGTCCACGGACCCATCTCCTTGGAAACAGCAGAACTTGTTTATGTGACAGTTATAAGGAAACTAATTGATGTGTAGCAGCTGCAGGCATGCGAGGGAGCCATGTTTCTCCACCGGAGGACGTTGGAAAAGTGAGTCTTCGCTTATGCTGACTGCTAAAAAGTTAGATGGAGCAAGCAAAACTCACTTTCTTCTGCAGGAGTTTCCAAAGTTGCCTTCCCCTGTTTACAGTAGCAGTAGGAAGCTTGTTGCATGCTCATAAGGGTATTTTTATGGACCTTTTTTGCTAGTCTTTTTCATCACCAACGTGCTGGGGTTGAGAAGCAATGGGAAAATTGGTAAGTCTTGCTTATTTCTTATTTTGTAGAGTACCATGCTGGTGCACCATGCCATGCCAGGCCAATCTCCTCTCCTGTCTTGGCCCTGACCCTGCTTGTGGCCACAGGACTTGCCCATCTGTATCTTGAGATTCCTGTTGCTCCTTGCTTCGTGCCCTTCACTGCCACTGCCCCTTGTGCTGTAGAAAATGGCTGATAAGCCTGGGGTGGCCTGTTGGTACGGGCAGGACAGCGGCGGGACCCTGCAGAGAACTCTCTGGGAAAGTCCTGTGGTGCAATGGTAGCCTGGGCAGCTCCCCTCTTGTGGGTCTGGGGAGGCCATGCCAGTGCCAAGGGGGACAGCCCTGAACTGTGGGATCTGCTGTGGGGATGTTAGCACACAAGAGCGGCTGCATTTAGGAGGCTCCAAGTCAAGCAAGCCCTGGTGGAGAGGTGCTCATGTCCACATCTCCGTGATGACAGCTTGGAGGAGGAAGGAATTATTTCCGCATACCTTTGGTTTAGTGCGTATCTTGAAGAGGTGGTGTGGATGGATGCTGATTTTTCTGTTTTATATGGCCTCTGGAGCAGTGCTGGAAGAACTGTTCCTGGAAACTTTTTCTTTCATTGAAAACTTTCTTCCCTGCCCACCTGGTATGAATGGCTTTTCCTGGGTGTGCTTCAACAGCAGGTTCTAGTCTTGGTTTGGTTTTCTGCCTCCTGTTACTAGATACCTCCTTTGGGTAACTTTCCTGGGAACTAGCGTCTGTAAATAGCCCTGCCCAAGTGGGAAGTCGATTCCAGTTGCGTGCCCTGTATTTTAAACTCAAGTGATACCATAACTGTTGTATCATTGAACCTTCAAATAAGCTGGTTTTCTATCGACTGAAGCTGTATATACCCTTAATTTTTTACACTATATGAACTGAAATGCTTGGTACTACTTTGCTAGGTGGCTGCGGTGTGATTTAAAACTTGCTTTTAACTTCCTTCTCTTGGTATGGTGTTTAGACTTGCTACGAGTAGCAAAACCTGGTAACAGCTTTCAGAAGTGAGCAACTCTCAATTTTTGAAGTGTAGGTTAATAGGACCCTTATTAAAATTGACCAAAGTGTGTATTTTTGAGGGAAGCATTGTCTCTGCTGTTCCTGCTTTTGTAGGACGAGTGAATGAGTAAAAGAGCAAAGAATACAATGAAAAAGCTTAACAAACACTGTTTTCACAGTACCAGTAAGTCCAAAGTTATTCAAGACCTCTTTAATCATAGAATGGTTAGAGTTGGAAGGGACCTTAAAGATCATCTAGTTCCACCGCCCCTGCCATGGCCAGGGACACCTTCCACTAGACCAGGTTGACCAAAGCCCCATCCAGCCTGGCCTTGAACACTTCCACAACTTCCCTGGGCAACCTGTTCCAGTGTCTCACCACTCTCACAGTAAAGAATTTCTAACCTAAATTTAACTTTTTTCAGTTTAAAACCTTTACCCCTGATCCTTTTGCTACACTCCCTGATAAGGAGTCCCTCCCCACCTTTCCTGTAGGCCCCCTTTAGGTACTGGAAGGCCACAATAGGGTCTAGCCAGAGCCTTCTATTCTTCAGGCTGAACAACCCCAGCTCTTTCAGCCTGTCTTCATAGGAGAGGTGCTCCAGCCCTCTGATCATCTTCATGGCCCTCCTCTGGACGTCTCCAATAGGTCCATGTCCTTCTTATGTTAATGTTAGTTCTTTAATGTTAGTTCTTTTTCCACCTTTTTCCTTCAGGTGGCCTGTAGCCCTCCTTCAGGTGACCTATAGCCTACACTTGGTTGTCATAGCATTCCCAATGTAAACAACCAAACAAGGCTTGAATGACTTGTCGTAGAGCGCATATGGGCTGATCTCTCAGGGTCTGCTCTCCTAGAGGCTGTATTAGGCTAAAGCATTTTCTGCAAGTTTCACCGCCCATGTCTTGGGTATCAAGGAAAATCACTATTTGACAGGGTGTAAACTATCTTCAAATGTGCTTCTGATAAAATAAAGAATGTGAAAGGGTGGGGCAGAAAGGGAGTGGAGAAACAGGACTTAATACATATGCTTAATAACGGGGAAAATGCTGGGAATGTTGCATTTTAAATATCCTTTTGTTATCTTGACACTAAATGTGGAGAACCATGTCTTTATTATGTAATAAAGCCATGTGTAAAAAGATAGGTGTTAGAGCACGAGGGAGGCTGCAAATGAAAACAGGCTGTAAAACTTGGAATGCTTGCTCTGCAGGGAGCACTGAGAGGCAGAGACCGAAGTCTGTAAAATAGATAATATAAAATGTTGTTAATCCTTGGCTTTTAAAAGGACAAAAATCAGGATAAGTTGTTAGAAAGCACCAAGAAAAATCAGAAAATTTTGGGTAGTGGAGGAGAGCTGTGTTTAGTGTTATGAAAGGCATTGTTTTGGAATTGCATTAAAATACAGGATTCATCTAAGGGTGTGTGGAGGTTTTTTTTAATTATTATTTTGGTGCACATGATCTGGTTTGATATAAAACAGAGCCAGGGACAACCCAGTGACATCCTTTGAAAAGTTACGTAGCCCATTAAAGAGCAAGTGTCATTAAATAGCTCTCTTTTTACAGGCTATGGATTCTGAATCAAAGAACAGTTTCATAGGAAGCTTTCTTCAGCCACCAGATAAGATGCTTCCTGCAGCCTTTGCTTATATAGAATCAAAGAAGTTGGCAGCTGTTGGTGGTGACAGGCCTTCTGTCCCCAATAACCAAGGTAAAGCCAAAATACGCCCTTAAAGTGGTCTTTTTAATTGTTCCATGTGAAATTTCTTGAGCAAACTCTCTGTGCTGTTTTACTCGGTTCAATGACTTGCTGCGATTATCATACTGACATTGAGACAGGATGTATATGTGTCCTGAGGGAGTAGTCTCCCTGAAGTCATACGTCTGGAATGGAAACTGCTGCAAGTCTTCTAACATCCTTATAAACTTTGGCTTTGAAAATTGTTTAACTTAAAATCGTCAGACTTCCTCTAAAAGCAAAGGAGAATGCTTCAAACTCAGCAGAAGCGGTTCATGACTTTAAATACAGCAAAAAAAAAATCATTAGTATGGTACACTGGCTTGAAATTGCCTTTGTGTAGTGTTATTCAACTCTCTCTGGCTTAAAATCACTTCTAAAGGTTTTTGTGTGGTATTATTCCTTGGGAGAACTTTTGAATAATGCAGACTCTCAGGAAAGTTAGCAGCATGAAAGTTTGTATGAAATATGGGTCCAGTATGATTGTCCTGTGCCTTAATTGATGATTACTTGCTGGAGCTCCCAGGACAAATGCTCGGTGGCTTAGCATATCTGGAGAGCTCAATGAATCACATGGATACCATAGTTGGATTTACTATCATGGACAACTTTGCAGTTTTGCACAGACGTGGCCTATGTGTGTGACCATTGTTCTTTCATTTGAAGAGTCTGTGACGTCTGCAGTAATCTTTTGTCATACGGAGTTTGGGGTTTTGGGGTTAAAATGTTCAGTTTAATGTTATGCAGCTAAGTGCTTAGGTAAGGAAATGTTTGGCATGCCAATAGAAGGATGGAAGAAGCGGGCCCACTTCATCTTTCTGCTGTCTGGTATTTGCTTTTTGGTTTTTGGTGTTTTGTTTTTTGGTTGGTTTTTTTAAGTTTTATTCTAATGGGCCTGTGACAAGCTGAGAGTTGTCACGGAGCTAGCAATATTTGCGGGGTATTCCTCTATTGAGAGACTTGGTATAGGGAAACTATCAAGGCTTATAAAATGTCAGAAAATAAGCTTGACTTGTTACAGAACATGTCTTAAACTTCCACAGGTGTGTATAGTTTTTGGTGAGTTAGTAGACTTTTCCTTGTAGCTGAAATTGCAGCTTTTATTTTTGGCACATACTGATTTGAGGCTAAAAGCAAAATCTTGCAGACTTGTTTCTGTGGTTTAGAGAATCATCAAATACAAGACAACGGACATTGAACCATTACCTTTTGAAACAATGATGTTTTTAAAATGCATCCTCTACTAAAATGTCCCTTTGTATCTGATTTCCTCCCTGTCCTGGGTCTGGTTTTGGTTTTTAATCTGTCCACATTGGTTGCACTACACCAAAACTTGTGACCTAACTTGGATACCTGTGTTCCCTGCTTCTGTGTACACAGAAGTCCCAGGGTTTGTTATACTCAGTTTGCCATGATTTCTTTGTCCTTGCTACATTTGTTGTGAAAATAGTTTTGCTCATAGGACCTGTGCTTTATAGCTGTTATGCAGTACACGTCCATTTTCTCCCAGATGTGTTGTGTGTGCATTAGTGTACTGCTGGGAAATATAATTCATTTTAGGAGTGATCCTAGGAAGAAAATTTAGAAAGTATGTTGGTGTTTGAAGTGTTTTGTAATAATAAGTAATAATAATAATAATAATAATAATAATAATAATAATAATAATAATAATAATAGGAACTGTTACTTAAGGTGTAACTATTGCGTTGCTTGCTAGCTGTGGTGGCAGCCCTGAAAACTCTTCAAGAAAAGATCCGCCGTCTAGAGTTGGAGAAGTCACAGGCTGAAGATAATCTCTGCAGCCTCTCCATAGCAGCTGCTCAGTTTAAGAAGGCCTTAGAGCACGAATCCTACAAAAAGGACACAGCACATCAAGAACTGATGCAACAGAGGAAAGGTATTTCTCTTGGGTGATAACATATAGCCACGGCAACTCCAAGACTGCATAATCCAGGGAGTGTTTGTTTTGACAACCTGCTAATTAACGCAGCCCCCTTTCTTTTTTGCTTCAGGATTGGGGAGGGGCAGGAGCTTCATAAATGTGGATCAAGTTGAGATCTTTTTTTACATATACTAAACAAGTATTGCATAACCCATAAAGCTATTTTAAAGAATAAGCAGATTTGAGGTGGTATGTTTAACTCCTACAATAAGCAAGCAGCTGCTTACATGTATAACACTGCTAACTTGAGAAAAGTGAGGAGAAGGGAAGAAACTAGATTCTGGTTAGATGTCTGCTGATATAAATCAAAGTAACTGCAGTGCTCACACCTTTGGAATTCAAATTAAGTACTAGCTCTGGAAAAACATTTTGATTCTCACGTCTTATATATAAAATATATTTTAACCACATGGCTTGTTCAGACTAACAATACTTTTCTTGCATGTTTTAAAGACAGAGAATATCTCAATGACATGATAGACTGGCTAAATGTGTAACTCCCATTGCTGTACCGAATGTCTTTGTTTCTCTCTGTAGATGTAAGCGTGCAGTTAAATGCAGCACAATCCCGCTGCTCCCTGCTGGAGAAACAGCTGGATTACATGAGGAAATTGGTTTCCAGTGCGGAACTGGAAAAGAAAATGGTTTTAGAACAACAGGTGAAGCCTTTTAGCATACTAACAAAGTAGTGATATGTTAAAAAGTATAGACATGTGTAAGACTGGAACTTTTTTGTGGCCATCATTCTTCCTCAGCTCTTCTCAGGGTTGGTAGCAAACAGAAGCAATTTACTGTCTGACTGAGTGATGACAACTGTCCAAGGAATTGTATGAAAAGACTCCCTAGGTGGAACTCTTAATGAGCGAGACCATGCTAATACTTGTACATTTGGTAGACAAAAAGGCTGCTGGAAACTTAAGTCTTCTTTGTCTGCCTGGTATTTTTCATCACTTTGCAATTTAAAAAATATGAAATTTAAACTAGTTATACACCTTTACTGTAGTGTGTTTGGTTTTTTGCTGTCAGAAACAATTTCAGTCAGCTGCCAACTCCATTCTTGCTTACTTTTTTCCAGGCCCAGCTTCAGAAAGAGGAAAATCAGAACCAGTTAGAACTGCATACAAAACTCGAAAAGCTTGAAATGCTAGAAAAAGAATGTCTTAAACTTACTGCTACTCAGAGAACTGCAGAAGTAAGCATGCATGGAACAACAGTCTGAAGTCATTCATTTGATATAATTTGTATGGCATACTGTTAATAGTACTAAGTTTTGCAAAAGTTTCCTCTGTTAAAGCTAAGATCATAAAGCATACCTGACTGAATGCCACCTTGGCTTCATTTGCATGAGGCTTTTTATCAATTTGGGCTTTAAAAATTCCTACAGTCCTATTTTATCCCAGGTTACAATTGCAAGCTACCTCAGACTTCTGATTCAGCACGGCAAACTGAAGTGTGACTAATAATTCTTGCCTTCAAATTCAGGACAAGATCAAACACTTAGAAGAAAAGCTTTGTAAAGAAGAGCATCAGCGTAAGCTAATACAAGCAAAAACTGCTCAGGTAGACTGAAAAGATTTTATTTTGTCTTATTTTTTATGGCTGAAGAAAGCTATTCTCTCTGTCCAAAATGCCCCTTTTTATTACATTTAAACTCCACATGTTTATTACCCAGGGAGAACTCTTGGAATGCTACCTAGACCAGTTATAGACTACGTAGTAGAAAGCTTGCCAGGTATGCGTTGCATATCTCAATTAAGGAAGATTCTAGTTGGGTTTGTATTAATGATACAGTTCATTAGCCTCAAAGCTGCTATAAGTGATCTGGGTAGAAAATGAATTTCTAGAGAATCTGCAACTAAATCAGATAACTTTAACTTACAGTAATTAGAAAGTGGTCATGTAAGAAACCTTATCCCCCAAGTAAGGTTGGTTGTCCTGGTTTTTTTTCCTCTTTTTGTTAAGATCTGCTGAAATCTAATATACTGGACCATACTTGGAAAAGTCGTTAATTAGTGATACTGTTACATTGTTCGTTAAGTGAGAGCTTGCATAATTCATTATTCTGTGAAGCCATAGTCAGTTTGTTGGGCCACCATCCATCTGAGAGAGGAATATTTGCCAAAGACAGGAAAATCAAAGAAACCTTTTGTCAAAGGGGGCAAAGTAGCCCCAAGAAGTAGCAGCCATTTTGAAAGAGAGCAGTTGTGGTGGCATTCCCTTGGGGCAGGGGGAGCTGAAGAATAATATAGAAAGAACCGAGCCATAAGCAAAGATGACAGCTTAAATTAATTCATCAGTGCTGTCAGTTTTTATACGTCAACCAAGGATGGTGGGCTTTCATCAGTCCAGGAAGCTTGAAATAACATGCAGATTGTAGCCCAGGTATCTGACCACCTCCAGAATCCAGCAGAATGACACAGTTGAAAACTTGCAGGTTTGGGGGTTTCTTCCTTAAACTGCTTGCTGCTGCAGAGCAGAAGGCCTACTATGGAGATTTTATCTTCTGAGAAACATAATAAGAATGACTTTCCCAGAGCAGGTAGTCTGACTTTAGCAGTAGCATAAACATTTGCTCAAGAAGGGACTTAGGTGTAGTAAACTGAGTCCTAAACCAGTGTTAGTACAATCTTCGTTCACTGCAGGATGGATTTAGGTCTGTTGGGTCTGTGTTGGGAAACACAGGGTGTGGGGTGGTTCACTTCCTTTTGGTGACAGAAAAGCCAGAATAATCTCACTTTTGTGATGGACCTCCAGCATTGTTTAGCTGGAACAGTTACACATGCCCAAAGTCCTTGTCCTATGTTTAATTGGGAATGGCTATTATCCTTTATATCAGCTTTGAACTACAGAGCAATCTGAGGATTGTCCAGCAGGTTTGACCTCAGTGTTACACAGACGGGCTCAGTTCTCTATGCCACCAGATTGTAAGATCCAAATGTTCATATTCTTTGGATTTTATGATCAGATCCCCAGCATATGGCAGGGTTGGCTTATCTCAGTTGCTGGTTGTCACAGTGGAAAAATACAGCTGCTGCAGCTGAATATGAAAACGAGGACTTCTAAGAGAGAGCTGCAAAATCTGCCTGATACTCTGCCATCCTAGTAATCTGTTCAGTTTTTAAGTGTAGCTTATGCCTTCCAGGCAGGACAGTTAATAGTGCCCTTAATTGGTTCTCATCCATGCATGAAAGAGGGCATTAATTAAACGATGTGATTTTGTACTTCTAATATTACATTAAATGGCTCTTTTCTTGTTTGCTTATTCCCACAGCTTCAAATGGGATTTGAGATAAACAGAATTTTGATGTCTTCAGTAACATCTCAAAATGAACCTAAAAAGGGAAATGGGAAGAAGAAAAAAACTAAGAAGGTAACATGAAAATTTTTATTAGTATACTGTTACTGATAGCATCTGACTTGCACAGATACTGGAATTTGTGAAAAACAGTGATGTAAAAGGCACTTGATTTGTCTGCTACACTTCACTCCATTTCCGAAGTGATGAACAGTGCTGAATATCTCTTTTTTTTTTCTTTGGTGATTAAAACAGCACGAGGGCTGGTAGCACCTCAGTGGAAAACTTTCCCTTACCAGCATGACAATAATCTCTGTTACAGTGTTACTGCCATCCCCCATGCCCGGTCTTAGCTGCCTTTCAGTTTATCTGGCAAAATTAGTTTCCAATGCAACTTTAACTAGGCGTCTTAAGATGGTGTGTTTTGGGGGGATTGCTGAAATCAAGAGAATTTGTTTTGCAACACATGTTACAGGTCAGTCAAAATTTTGCAACTGTGGTTTTGCAAACTTAAGTAAGCAATGTTCAATTTCTTTAATGTCAACCTATTGTCAAACTATCTGCTAAATGCATCTGGAATAAAATTTACTTGTCTCGGCTGTTGGAAAGTCCTACTCCTTCCACATACAGGAAGGAATTCTTTTTTTAAACCAGAGGGAAATTGAGGTGATGCATTTCACTGCTTGTTTATTAGAATTTTATGTATTTTTAAAAAAAAAAAGTTTAAGATTGTGCTGTTGGGCCAGCAGATTGGAATTTCTTGTCTTACTTTTCCTGTCTATCTTACGGCAGAGAAAGCCTACAATGAAGAAAATGCACCTTTCACAATTACACGTAAAGGCTGGTGAACTACCTTTTGTGGCTGGGAAGGTAAGTGAAAGCAAATGTTCTTGCTAAATTGGCATCTACAGTTTGAATGAGTCTCTTTACTGTAATTGTTAATCACTTCTGTAAACCACTTAATAATTCTGCTTTAAGTCTGTCAGCTCCAGCCATTCTGTTAGTGCAAATGTACAAAGCGTGTTGCATATTATGAAGCATCGCAATCCACGTATCTCACCACGAAGCCAAGGAGGAGCGACATCTGGGATTTCAGGACACAGTGCACTTTCAAAACCTGTATCCTCTTGTTCCACATCACCTGCTGCCACCAGAAGTCTTTCGGACCTTCTGTTGGCCATACAAGATGAGCTGGGCCAAATGAGCTTGTGAGTACTCATCCCTGGTGTTATGAGTAAAAGTGATTTCAGTGGTAGCCCTGTGAAGCTACAGATGTGCTATAGTTGAACGTAACCTGTTTTAAGCATAGGACTAGTTGTTGACGGAAAGGCCTGAGCAGGCCTGACTGGTAGGATTTTTCTCATTCAAAAAATTCTTCCTATCCTGGTATTTAACTGATCTCATGAGCAAGCAACATACTCTTCAGCTGGCTTTTTCTGCTTCCACATCCTGTACTTAACTGAGCTGCTACTGAAGTAACAGCTGCAGCAAATGAGAAAGTCTTTCAGGCCTGTGCTTTTTAGAAATTTTAAACACATTCTGAGATCTGCAGAGTAGACCAAGGATGTTCTCCTGGAGAAGGCTGCAAAGGTGGTGTTAATGAGCACACCTGCAGCATGCAGTCAGTCTGGGTGGTAAGTTAGTACAGCTGTGGCAGGAATAGTCCCATCACAACATCTAGCCTATTACTTTGTCCTCACTCTTTCTGTGTTCTCTCCGTACATGCATACCTGATGGGTCTTTGTGCTGAGACAGTGTGGCATTCATTCTTTTTCCTTGTTGGTAGCAGGAGAACTTGCCAGTCCTGTAAGGGGGTTGTGAAAGAGGAACAGTCTCCTGCCAGAAAATGGGCAGGGTGTGGAAGAAGCTAACACATTAGATGGGAGTGTATGTATCTTTCTAGCCACGCAAGTAAATGTGGATTACAACTTGTTGTCTTCTTAGGCATCTTGCCATTAATGCAAGCTTGTAGAGTTGTGGGCCAAAGCTATGTAGCTGGTCATAGTAGACATGTCAACATGATGAGCTGTGGTTTGAACAGAGGAGGATATGTTGGTTAAACCAGTTAGGATGTTGACACTGGTTTGAAATCCTTAATGTGGCAAAATTCAAACTGGCAACCAATCTCTTCTTCAAAAAGCTTTGGCTTACTCATGGTGATTGAAGGACGTGCTTCTTTTTAATAACAACAAATAGTAGCTTCAGTTAAACTGTCAAGGAGCAGCAGTTACTCAGAAGTCAGAAAAGCAGCTGTGACCTTTATAAAGAGATTATTTATCTAAGAGAGAGTCTCTGGTTTTGACTAGTTCAGATATCTAGGGGTCAAGTAGACCTACACAATTTCTTTTAATTAAGCTAGTTAATTTGATTAACCAGCATACCTCACTGCAGATCTTTTTGAGTAGAATATTTTAATTTCAATTGTCTGTCAAAAAACCTGTAAATTAAATGTACTAGTTTAAACAATACTTCTGAATTACACTAAGCTTTCAAAATCTACACTAAATTGGGCAGGAAGTGAAAATACCATGCTGCATAGCTGCTCTTCACTTCCCAAATTCTCATTTTACACACTATTACACATGTAGTTATTATGATTGTGGCAAGGGACGGGGAATAAGATGCACATCGGCTGCAAATTTGGAATAAGAAAATCAGACCCACTGGAAAAACTTTTTCTTTTCTAGAGTGAATATATTCCAGATTAATGTGTATTGTGTGAGGGGGTAAATAATGCTAAATTGCTGTACTCTGGGCAAATCGGCTAGCAACTCCTGCAATACACTGAAAGTATTGGCAGTAATCTTAGAGCCTATGTCATGAATACTTAGTGTGCCATTCTTGTTTTTAATAGCAAGCATCAAGAACTTCTGAAGCAGATACAGAAGACTCGAGACTCCAAAGTTCGTGAAGACCTAGAGCAGGAGCTGGATTGCCTTGTAAAGCAAATGGAGATTAAAGAAGAACAAATATCCAACCTGAAAAAGCATCAGGCTACTGTAAGAATAAGATGTAAACGCTCTAGCTAGTAACACCCTAGTTGGAGGCTGTCACAACTCTGCCTCCTGTTGTCATTAACTGGAATGTCACTGGAATGCTTAAGCCAGGATGTTTCAGTATGGGTGATTACAATTAGGCTGCTAGCTCAGTGTTCTTGTACCTCCAATTCCTTCTTTTGACCAAGAAAAAGTGCTTACAGCTGGCAGCTAGGTGTCTATGCTAGTGCGAAAACTTCCTGCCCTGTGCCAGTTCTGCAATACAGAGCTGGGTTGCTCAGTCTGTCACTTCTGCGCACCATGTCAAGACAAACTGTTGAGATTTCATTCCTTTGTGTCCTGTCCCTCTGGGGAATGACAAAGATGCTATAATTCCTGCACAGACTGGATTAAATGTCTTTCATATTACTGAAATGTTGAAACTTTTTACTAAACAAATAGTCTGTAGACCATAGTTTCTCCAAAGTCAAAGCCAGACAAGTCTTTCAGTTTTGTTTAACTCTTAACCTGTACGCATGCTGTCAGTATTTGTTCTAGAGCCATAGAAAACAGCTTTTTCTACATGCCCATATAAAATCACTCTTCTGTAGATGAACAGCTTAACCCCTTTGTAGCAGTTTGGTTTGGAACATATGACAAAAAATGCAATCCATAGTTCTTTCTGATAGTTTTCTGTTCTTCCATCTTTTGTTTCAGGATAAATAGACTTACCTAAGAACTTTGCTTATATAGAAAACAAGACAAAACTCAGTGTGAGACCTTATGAAAAGGGGAGGTGATGGTTAATGTAAATCTGACCAATTTTGTGTTCATTCTTTGACACATTTTACTCACTCAAGCTTTTATTGTCCACGTAATTGCAAGCACAAAAGGTGCTTATGTCAAAGCTTGCCAGGGTTGCATGTTAGCAATATGGACAAAGGACATTGACTGTTGAGTCCTCACTGCCTCTCTTGGCAATGCCAACTGGTTTTTGGATAAATCTTATATTCTGGAGGAGCCAACAATTATGGTGTTACTCCTTGCCTCAGAATCTCAGTGACTTCATCCTCCAGGAACCTGAGACAATGGGCAACAATTGCGCCTTTGTTTCTTCCTTTTGCATATCTTTATGGCTACAGTCTGCCTTCATTTTGGCATGATGAGAAGAGGAATAGCACATACCGTGTGTTGCAACCTTGTTGCCATCCGTGCCTATTGTCAGGGTGCAGATCTACTGGCAAGTCATCTCTGCTCTGGTACAGCCTTATCAGAGCACACACCTTAGGGTCATGATGTAAATACCACATTCTTCGTGTTTGTCTGTTTGATTACTGTCCATCATGTCCTGGTTATCAATACAGGCCACTCCTGTAACCCTTAGCCTATATCATTTTTTCTGGTGCTTTTGCGCACAGACATTTCTATTTGTATTTTGTACAGACCAATCTTAGTATTTCTGATGTATATTTCTGCTTTTAGAACCTGTCACACTAAAAATGCTGTAGTCATCTCTGTGTTTCACAGTTAATAATATGTTCTAGAATGCAATTAAAGTTAATTATTTTTAGAAATGGACCTACAGCTTAAATTGGCATCTGGAATGCTTCCAGCCTAATTTTATCTTTGGGAGTGACCTTTTCATGTGAAGTGCAAGTTGAGACTTATTATTTGACTTATAAAAAAACATTCTTTAGCCATCAACCCTATTTATTCTGTTTTCTAATTTTATTATGAGGCTTCAAAGTAACCTGCCTAAATACAGTAACTGATAATAAACAATATGCATTTTATAGGTTTGTTGGGGGTTTTTTTGGTTAGAGTAGTACAATCTGAAAGAGAAGACCATTGTAAATATAAATTGGTAACAGATGGTATTCTGTCTCTCTCAGGCAAGCATTTTTACCTTAGGGAGTGATGGGGTTCAACAACCCTGAGTGTGGGTGAGGTCAGTTTTCTGTAATGGTTTCTGTGTGGGCGAGGTCAGTTTTCTGTGGTGCTTTCTGTTAGAGCGAGACAACTGTGTGCAAGATTTCAAATTTTTTTTTTTTTTAGTTTCCCTTAAACATCTTTAGTTTGGAGTTTGGTACAAGTCCAGTAAGCTCTACAGCTTACTGGTAGACAAGTAGGTAGTAGGTCTTCCACGTATGTAACTTTCTAATCAGTAATCTTTCTTCCTAGGTACAGAAATTAAAGAGAAAAACTCAGAAATTGAAGCAAGAGGCAGCTCATGTTAAACTAAAGTGTGGTGACCAAAAGGAAGCAAAGGACATTGCAGTCACTGTAAGGAAAAGTATGTCTAAGTCTCGTCCTGGGCAGAAAAGCAGAAGTTCTCTTCAGCTGCTAAAAAGCGTGCAGAAACTTCAGTCAACACTAAAGAAAGATGATATCATGTGGGAACAGTAGTTCTGAAGTTTACTGTGTTAGAAGTTTTTGACAGCTAGTAATTTTTTAATTTCACAAAAAAAATTTTAAAAATAAAATAGATATAGCATAGATATAGATATACATTCTAAACTGCCTACTCACTAGTAGGTCAGTTTGTTCACCTCAGAATTAACTTTCATGTAGGGTAGCTATAATTCAACCACACTGACTTGTAATAAAGTGTTTTAGTGGATGAATGAAATGCTTATTTGTTAACTTGTCAAATAAAATTTTATGGGTTTTTTTTACACGTAAAATATGCGATCTTTGGTGTCCTGTTCTCCCCGCTGCCAAGGAGATACTTAGAGCTTGCTTTTCCAGAATGACTTGGGCTAGTGCTTCTGTTCAAATAAACACAATGGTTTTCCTTTTCTCTAATAACTGAAGATTCAGATCATTGCAACTGAGGCAGAAGAAGATGTATTGTCTCTTATTTATATACATTTTCATTATTATTAATATTATTACTCTATAAGCTTTATTGACAGCCTTAGTATAGACAGCTAGGGGTTGGAAGCACAACCCACGACTTCGTTAAACCATGACAACATGAGTGTTCTTGGTAAGTGCAGGGAAGGGGCCACTACCAAAAGCCTGGGTGTTCGTTTTCTCATCTACAGAACCTGCTTCTACCACAGTATAAAATAATTGAGCTGTTATAGAGGAGATCTTGAACTGCATACCAGTACATGTTGTGGAATTTTTGATCTCTTCTACCAGAGCTGTACAGTTTTCATGTGTACGACAGTTTTCCGTACTCATACAAATGCGAGATGGGTCTTTATACTAATAGTAAGTATGCTCTTTTCCAACACCCACTATGTATACGGTAAAAGACATAACAGACTTTGAATTGACACTGGTCAATTTTGTTGCAATAAATTCTTGTTGCAATAAGTTCTTGTCTTGAGGTTACTGACTGATAATGATTTTCCTGGGTGTTTGCATGTGTCGGAAACAAATAGCTTCCTTGGGATGTATCAGTGAAGTTCTGCTGCAGATCTCTGGTATGAAGAAAATGGAGTGGTTTTCTCCAGCCCCTTTGCAGGTAAGAACAAAAATTGGAGACGTGCTCTGTTCTCAAGGGTTTTGAATAAAGGCTAGTAATGATGTATGGTCCTAATGGAAAGCTGGGTCTTTGGATCAGTAAGTTTCGCTCTGGCAGCCTTCAAGACAAAGGATTAGGAAAAATTTCAGACAATTAATTTAAATTTAGAATAGACTGTTACAATCTTTGACAGGAGTTGTGTACGTGAGCTTTCAGGGCTGAGGGGGAGAGTTTATATGCCCTAAACATCTTTATTTGGACTGTGGAAGACCAGGTTGTTCAGCTGATATTCAGGGATGGGTTTCACAGAATCACAGAATGGTTTAGGTTGGAAGGGACCTTGAAGATCATCGAGTTCCAACCCCCCTGCCATAGGCAGGGACACCTTCCACTAGACCAGGTTGCTCAAGGCCTCATCCAGCCTGGCCTTAAACACCTCCAAGGATGGGGCCTCAACAACTTCTCTGGGCAACCTGTTCCAGTGCCTTACCACCCTCAAAGTGAAAAATTTCTTCCTAATGTTTAATCTAAACCTACCTTCTTCCAGTTTAAAGCCATTCCCCCTCATCCTATCACTACATGCCCTTGTAAAAAGTCCTTCCCCATCTTTCCTGTAGGCCCCCTTTAGGTACTGGAAGGCCACAATAACGTCTCCCCGGAGCCTTCTCTTCTCCAGGCTGAACAGCACCAACTCTCTCAGCCTTTCCTCATAGGAGGGGGGCTCCAGCCCTCGGATCATGTTCATGGCCCTCCTCTGGACCCACTCCAGCAGGTCCATGTCCTCATGTTGGAGGCTTCAGAGCTGGACGCAGTACTCCAGGTGGGGTTTCACAAAAGTGGAGTAGAGGGGCAGAATCACATCCCTTGACCTGCTAGCCACACTTCTGATGCAGCCCAGGATATGGTTGGCTGCCTGGGCTGTGATCGCACATTGCTGACTCATGTTGAGCTTCTCGTCAATCAGCACCTACAGGTCCTTGTCCTCAGGGCTGCTATCCAGCCATTCCCCACCGAGCCTGTGCTTGGGCTTGGGATTGTCCCAACCCAGATGTAGGACCTTGCACTTGGCCTTGTTGAACTGCATGAGGTTGGCTTGGGCCCACCTCTCCAGCCTGTCCAGGTCCCTCTGGATGGCATCCCTCCCCTCCAGTGTGTCTACCTCACCAAACAGCTTGGCATCATCAGCAAACTTGCACTCGACCCCACTGCCCATGTCTCTGACAAAGATGTTGAACAGCACGGGTCCCAGTACTGACCCCTGAGGAACGCCACTCGTCACTGCTCTCCACTTGGACATCGAGCCATTGACCTCAACTCTTTGAGTGCGACCATCCAGCCAGTTCTTTATCCACCGAGTGGTCCATCTGTCTAATCCATGTCTCTCCAATTTAGAGACCAGGGTATCATTTCCTCCACTTTGTTAAATTGTATAGACATTCTTCTTACTTATGGATTGTCTGTGGCTTAGAAAAGCACATTGTGTGCTTAAAAACACTTAAACACAGTTCTAAACATGGTATTTTCCTGGTATAGATAGTGTTTCTGAGGTAGGTTTATGCATTTCTGGACACTGGAATGGCTGATACCAGAGACAAAAGAAAAATAAGCATTTCTGCTATGAACATTTTTAGATTGTAGGTATTCTGCTGCCACGAGATAAGCCTTTGCCATTCCTATGGGTAGTTAAATAGTCTCTGAAGCTCTGTATCTGTGTATGGGAGAGCAAGCGAGAAGGGCCTTACCCAGCCCTAAGGAGCCTAAAGCTTTATATTTCATGCGGAGGTCCAGCCCTAGATAAAAACCATGCAATTTTGGGTTGAGAGATAAAAATTGCCAGCAATTTGCCCCAAATGCAGCTTTGCACGGTGGCAGGGGCAGGAGTGAGAGCAAGAAGCACCGAAGGCTTGCAGCTGGGGGCTGCGAGGCCATTGCAGCTCCTATAGCTTGGGGTTGCTATAGGGACGGCTGGGCCTGTCCGGGCAGGGAGACGGCACATCAATCACCTGCTCCCTCTGTGCCTTGACCTGGTATTTTTGTTGACTATAGAAACCCAGAGAGAGGGGGCCATTTTGGTGCTGGAGCTTGAGAAGGAGGGCCCCGGCTCCTCTCTCAAACGAGGGGCTGCGGTGGAGGGCGGCAGCTTTGGGTCGGTCAACCAGGTACCGGATGGGGCAGTGCTTAAAAGGTGAATAGTCAGCTGAATAGTCAGTCTTCAGATTGTGCGTGCCAACAGGGGCTGTCCAGTCCCAGAATAAAACTGCTGTGTTTGCCTTTCTGTGGGGCGAGTGGTTGGAGGGAAAGGGAAAACTGCCGAACCCGGTCCTCCTGGCAGCTGGGTGTTTCACATCCCTGCCTGCTGGGATGGGACAGGGATGCGTGGGACAGGGAGCTGAAAAGGCTGTCTTGCTCTTTCAGCTTGGAGTTGGGATTTGAGAAGGGAAAATGAACGGATGGTATGCGAGCTTACATTAGTGGACGGTGGTACATCACTTGTATTTCAACTCAGCAGATTTCATTGTATTTTAATAATTCTTTTGTGCTGCTTTTTTTCTGGAGCTTTTATTTCTCTAATGCATGTGTTTTCACACACTAAAGCAAAGCAGATGCACTTCAGCATGGGCTGAGGGAGTCAAACCAGATACAAAGGAAGTGTATCCCAAACAAGTTTTCTTGCTTGAAGAACCACAGAAAATTTGTTTTCACATTGTATCCTGAGGGGTGGGGTAGGGGTTGTGTAGGGTAGGAGATCAGCTTATGTATTTATTGATTAACATATTCACAGTTTGACGCGGTTGTCAATCACATAAATCTTAAAATAAATATACAGCAACTAATAATTCTGCAGAAACCACAGTGGTGAAGTTAGCCCTGTGCACAAATGCTGGCGAGGTTCAGCTCTGCAAGAACTGAGCACGCAGATCATAGTGAGTTTTGCTGGGATCTGAATACTTCACTTACCCTCCAAAAAAAGTTCTGGCCTTGAACTTTGTAAACGTACATTTGGGGAAAGCACAGTGGTCAGAGCACGCTTCTTCACAAGAACAATATGTTTTGGCTGAATAAGTGCTTGCTCTACTCTTTTACAGATCCTCGTTTTGATTTATATCTTGCATGTTTTTGTTTGTCTTCTCAGACAAAACTGTGTAATTTTTTTATGAATGTTTTGAATCTAGCTATAAAGGACAGCAGACAAAACCACAGTGATCAAAAAAAAAAAAAGACTAATTGGTTTATTTACTCAAAATCTGGGTTCTTTTACGCTGAGTTATGCAAAATTGCCACAACAGGTTTTGTTAGTATTTGAATCTAGGGTCATATTTTATGGCTAGACATTAAGGAAATTGGACAAAAGATGTAGGTCAAACAGTATAATTAAAAATACAGACCATCAAATTGTATCCAACAATAGCTCACTTTCCTGCTGCTAATGAAATATGCTAGCACAAATTAATGGCTTGTTACTTAAGCCTGCTGGAAAGACTTTGCCCTAGTACAAAAGGCATTCAGTTTGAGCATGTGTGTTACAATCTTCTAACCAGCAAAGCTGGAGGTTGGACGTAGCTATAAATCCAGTGTGTTCTGGGAATAGAAGCTGGCAAAAACACTCCCAGCAAAATAATCAGGGCAGGATCTCGCTGGGATTTGGATACCAGCTAACGTAACTAAGTGCAGATGTTTATGTGGACCAAAAGACATTCCCAGAATAAGAATGCTGTACAAACACACGATGATTTTTATAGCAGAAAAACATGAGGAAGTGAGGATAATAAAACATATGCTCTTATTTCTGATGAAGGATTTTCTGTTTTCCTCGGCTTGCCTGCACTGAAGTGGGCAAGGCTGCCTCTACTGTGTCCCCTGCTGGGGTCTGTTGAAGCTTCTGCAAGTCTCTTGGGTTGTGGCTCTGGTGCTTACCTGGAGGTCTCCACGGGCTCCCTGTGTGGGTCCCGTAGTCTCTCTTCCATCAGCAGAGAGAAGCAAGCGTTTCTGAAAGTGTTACCCTAAGGTAACAGCTAAAACAGGTCAGATGAATCTTATCCCAAATTCCTGGTTCTCTCTATCGACTACAAAGGGAGTCAGGAGTGATCGGTGAGCTTAAATGAAGATATCTATACTGTATAAAGAGTTTGGCCAGATAAATTCTGATGAAATGTGGAGCTCTTTCCTCAGTTTTCTAGGGATCCTGGGTTAGTTCTTCAAAATCTTCAAAAGCACTGGGTAAGTCCTGGGCTGCTGCCAGCCTGGGAATCCTGTGCATTGCCCTGCATATAACCAATTTTCCTCTTGTTTTTGTGTCAGCCTCTTGTGCATTGGCCCAAATGTGGGTGCCTGTCCTGAGAACACACTTATCGTAACGTCCCCATGATGAGTAGCCCCACTGATCCGAAACTAGGAAATGGGGGGGTCAGTGCTCTGTGGTTCAGGAAGACAGACTACTATAGGATTTTACTTTGCTGGTACTTAAGATGACTTATTTTTGCAACCTGAGTTTGTTTATGGGCAGCTTCACTATTTTCCCAAAAGTTTTGCTTTATACCCTGAAATGGTAATTCATATTCCCACTGCATCACTCTGCTACCCTAACTTTGCTTCCATGTTCTCAAAAAGCTGAGCTAAATAATTCCCATTAGTTTTTCAGCCATATCTGAATTATTTTTATCTGAATTCCACTGCCTGCATAGTGACATCTTTTCTTTCCTCTTGGTTCCTTCTTACTTATATAGCTGAAGAACTGCCTACTCTTTATTTTCCTTAGCAATTTTTAATGTAGCTGGTATTTCTTGCTTTAGTTCTAGGCTTTGCACCCCATTGATTTTTAAATTTTTTTCTTTTTTTTTTTCCCTGTTTTGGTTCTGTGCCTACTCTTGATGACTTTTTGGTGGGCTCCACCATCCTTACTTCCAAAGTATTCCCCCTGCTTTTATTTTGCGGGCAAGTTCCAGTTAGCTTTTTGCCATTGCTTTAAAGATTCTCCAGCTTCTCCAATGTTAAAATCCTTGAGGTGTTAGTTGCATGAGTTTTCTAATTACTTTTATTAATTTCTCTAAATTAGCACTCTTGGACTGTAACACTTTACGTACATGTCTGTTCTTATTCTTCCATTCTAACCCAGAACCCCTGAAAGGTACATCCTGCATTGCTGTATTCAGCCTCTTGACCATCTTCTGCGTTTGTCAAGTCAGACCTGTGACTGGATGAACAGCTGTTATCTTTCAGTGGTCTCTCATGAAAGAAAAAATGAGAAATTATGTGCCCAGAGCGGCCAAAGAGATTCTGCAAAGCATTGAGAAATAGATGCTACAGATGGTTGCTCTGTGATTGATGACAAATGAGCTTGGCTCTTCTTCCCCTGTGCCCCCAAGAAATAAACTCCAAATCTTTCCACAATGACTTGCTTCTTCCCTTAAAAGACAATTCCCTTTTTTTTTTTTTTTTGCTTTCTAATTCATTATGCCCCTCACTGACAAGTGGATAGAATGACTGTAATTCCAGATGTTGAGAAGAGAGCACAGCTACTTTAGAAATTCTCACAAAGCAAGTATTTCCCATTAGAACTGAGTGACTTTGGTATTAGCAGATTATTTGCAGACAGTACATTTGTCAAAAAGTGGCATTTCTTGTAAATTCTTTCATTCTTTGTATTCTGGTCAGCTTCAAGTAATAGTTTCAGGTGAGAGAAATGGGGAGAAAATAGATTTTTAATGGCAGCGTATTTTGTTTCGAAAAAATGAAAGCAAAAAGTTTCAGTTCTTCTTATGTAAAGTGTTTTCTTCAGCACGTCATGTTTCATGTTTAATTACCTAAAATTTCTGAAATGTCCTTAAGAAACTGGGTGAAAGAGGGAGGAGATGGCATTTGTTAGTGGGATGCAGGAAGATACTTGAAAATTTTTGGCCCAAAATACTTTTTCTCCTATTTTCCTCAGGCTGGCAATCAAAATGGGAAAAATCACATTCACCCAGTTCTGTTCCTGATATTAAAAGAAAAGTCTTCTTGTTAAAGGAGATGCTGAATAAACAATTCTTTAATGAAGTTGCTACATATTATATATTGTCTATATAGGAGTGGGAATTTGTGTTTTTTATGTCGACAGCTCTCCAGGTCCGGATTTCACAAGACATTTTCTCCTGAGAAAGGAGCTTTTTCTCAACTGCTTTGTTTTTTGATCTGCCAAACTGGAATAAGCAAAATGGATGAAGTATACCAGATCTCTTCTACTGAAAAGGTCCAGCAGCTGGAACAAGAACTAGCAGCACAGCTGGCAGAGCTGAAGGCAGAAATAGAAGACAACAGGATACTCCAGGGAATACCAACTAGGGCATATAGGTAAAGAGAATTTCCTGGGGAATGAGGGAGAGAGTGAGATTATAGCAATGCATTGTATCTCTTTTGGGGTTCTTTTGGTCATGATACAAAAGTTGTGTGTCTATATAACTGTTCAATTTCGAGACCCGAATACACACATGGGAGCCAGGAATAGCAGCTTTTTCATTGTGTGTCTACCACAGAATTATGGTTGAAATGGAAAAGAATGTCAAAACATAAACTGAATTGATTTCATGTGTGTATCGCAAACAAAACTTTAAATCTCCCTAGCGTGTCAAGCATTTCCCTCTTACAGTGAAGAGGAAGTAGCTTCAAACATAACACTGGGATGTATAAACAGAGTGGTCACATGTAAGACAGCTGCTCTTACTTTCCACAGCGATGATGAGATGCAAGCTATGGCTATGCCCAGGTTTGGCATTATGCTTCAAGGAAACTGTAGACCACCTGGAGAATATTTGGAGGAAAACAGAGGTCAAGAACACTTGACTAGGATGCTTGAGACAAAAAAGAAAGGAGCTGGACTTACGCCTCTGTACGTTCTAAGTCTTCAGACACATGGGAGATTGCTGTAAAGATGAAAGGAATAAACTTCTGTTTGCGCTTTATGAATAGGACAGAAACTAATGCGCTAAAATTCAAACTTTCCAGTGATTGTGTTAATTGAACACTGATGGCTGGGCTCAGAGGTTGCTGACCATCCTTGATTTGGAGGTCCTTCAGATGAGGATAGACAAACACGTTCAGGCAACAGGTTTACTTCTCCGCGCCTTAGAGCAGTGGAAGTGGTAGATGACCAGAAAACCACTTCTGGTCCCACTCTTTAAGGCTCTAAAGTGTTCCAGCAGAGTTTCCTGTGTATTACTTTTGGACAAGACCCAGGAGCCTTTTTTTTAATTTTCCAGTTTTCACCTGTGTTTTTAATTTGCATGCATTCATTTTGTTCAGTTAAATAAAAATTTTGTAATGTAGGCTTGCTGTAAGTATATGGATGCATGAGAATTAAAAAATAGTTCTCCTCCAGCAGTTTTTTCAGCCCCTCCTTCTGTGATACGGGCATATTAGGAAGTTAGTTGTCTAAATTGTGAAGGATGCCTATCAAGGAGCTCCACTGCATAGTTGTGGGGTGAAATATGTACCCATAGAACTGACAAGCATCCAGGTGGACTTTTTAAGGACTTTGACTAAAAAATGGAGGTGTAGGAAAACAGTCTGCCAAAAGATGTCTGCTAATTAAATAGATTCTGCTGCCTTAATACAGGGTTTTCATACCATTAAACTTCCTTCCTGTTAATTTCATCATCTGAATCGTGATGTGCCTGATGAATGTTTGGTTTATACCAGTTTGTATGTAATATCTTGTTAAGCATCTTTTTTTTTCTGCAGTTCTGTTCCAATTCCAAAGGATGCATTTTATTTCAGAAAAGAAAGGGAGGTAATACTAAAGAAAATCTTACAGGTAGGTAGCTATAATATACACGGGTTTAAGGAAAAATCTCTTTGCTCTTTACCAAGTAGTAACTGAAAATTAGAATCAGAGAAAGTTACATGTTTTCTGGAATCTGGGCCTGTAAAGACAGAATGGGAAGGGTCATAATATTGTTTGCACATCAGTAAAACAGCGTAATCTTTATCTTATTTGAATAATAATGTGGACCTGGCTCTGCAGCATTTATTTGTATGACAACTCCCAACTAAATGCGAAGCCTAAACATTTCTCTGTATTGACCACTGGGTTTTGGTTTTGTTTCTTTGTTGTTTTTTGTTTGGTTGTTGTTTTTTGTTTTTTTTTTTTTAAAATATATATATATATATCCTGAAAGAGAGATCTATTCACCATGTGCTCGGTTTGCAGGTGGCCGAAGCCAAACCTCTTGTTATTCAGGCTGATGTCATGCAGAGGGAGTTAGAGAGCTGCTGGAGAAGGGAGCACACAGCAGCAAACTTGCCTCTGCTGCTGCAGCAGGTAGGGCTGCCGCTTGCTGGGAAGAGCCAGGAGCTCTTCTCCGGCCCGGCAGGTCGCACTGTGCACATTTGAAAAGAAAAACTCCATCCTGAAAATGGACACGCCAATGGTAGTGTTTGCAGTTGCCTTGGACGATGTGAAAATGTCCTCTTCTCTTTCTTTAAAG
Source organism: Pluvialis apricaria (assembly GCA_017639485.1). Taxonomy (NCBI): domain Eukaryota; kingdom Metazoa; phylum Chordata; class Aves; order Charadriiformes; family Charadriidae; genus Pluvialis; species Pluvialis apricaria. The sequence goes on along the minus strand of CM030009.1, from coordinate 78,322,290 downwards.
GACAGGAATCTGAGCCAGGTCGGGTGGGCTGGGACGAGGTTCTCCCAATTCCCTGGTGCTTTTATGCACCATTATGTCTGTGTTGTGGCTTCTTTTTATTTTCATTTTTAAAGTGGAGTTCAAATTTCTAGGTCCCGTGGACTGAATTCTGTCATTGTATTAACTGCTTTTCTTTTTCATTCCCACTATAATACTTCTCCTGGGACAACTTGGGGGGAGTACCGTTCATGGATAAAAATAACAACACAGTGGTCTCTGGTGACTGATTAGTTGTTTTGGTGTTATTCTCTGATGCTAGTGGTGATCTATACACTGCTTAAGTTTCCTATAACGCTAGGCTGCTGTTTACAAATGAGTGATTTATTGGTTAATTCTGATTTTATTCAAGTTTTTTACAGACAGAATTACTCAGCTAGTCCAGAGTAAATATTTGCACATGCTTAGATGGAAGAGGTTTTGTACACACAGCAGTGTTATTGAACAGCTTTATCCTCTCTATCAGGTAGGAACCAAAACCTAGCACGTATATATCTAGCATGGTAGCTGTTCATGAAAAACAGTGTTAGCAATGGCTTTTTTCCCCACCCAAATAAAAAGCTATTAACCTTAAGGGTAATTTATCTCTGGGATTTGTCTCTGGTCATTCACTCTCAGCTATTTGCTAATGGTCAATATTAGCTGCTCAGAGAGATTTACTATTTGGACTGAAATTTCCTTTTCCTCGTTGGGTTGGAAATACCATTCATAAGCATTTAGGAAGGAAAAAAACCTTTGATATTATTCTTGAATTAGGAGTCCTTATGTGGTGGAAATGCAATGGCCTTCTAGCTAATAGGAGAAAACGATGCAGAAATGCAAAAATGACTGTGTGTCTTTTCTATACATAAACAGAAGCGAATTAGTCACATCATGGAGGAATACAACGATGCAGTTCAGAGAGCTGCGAGACTTTCAGTGGCAAGGGAAAGTTTCCTGACAGGAAAGAAATATCCAGTGAATGTAGTGACACAGGAAGATCTGATGATTTACACCCGGTGGTTAGTGTGTCACTTACACTCTCTGAAGGGTATTCACCGTTTTCTCCAGGTAAGATGAGCATTTTTTGAACAGTGAAGTATGATTCTGAAATATTCAAGTCTTAGATGAGAAAGTAAACCGAGGAAGATCAAATTCAATGTAAAAGAAATCTAGAGGTTTATAGATAATGAGCTAGACTGTGTACATATGACTTTCAATTCTTCTAGCAGACTGATTTTACTGGAAAGAAAATGCTACAATGATAAAGCTGAATTTAGGTAAGGGGAATAATGAGCTCCCTGGGTGAAGTGTAGATAGTGTTAGACTGCTTGGATTTGAGGAGATCCAAGATGAGAAAGAGAAAGCTCGGAGAGACTTTTTTCCGTATTATTACTGTAATGATGTTTTAATAGAGCGGGACACTATCAAGGGGCTGAGTCATCTCAGTGAATAGTCTAGACTTGGGGATATTTGTTTGTTTAAGTGTCCCCTTTTGAAGACAAATCCAAATACTTCCTTGTTTTATCTCGTTTCTTTAATGATTTTATTATATGAGTGCTACAAGTCATTGACAGTGAATAAACTTCTGGATTTATACACAATGGATAACTATGGCTTGTTTTTTCTCTGTTGTATTTTATTACTAAATTTGCAACTGAATAGTCTGTTTGCTTTCTAAGTGACTGAGAATAACAACAGATATGTTTTTATCTCCAGATTCTCCAGCATTTGCCTATTTCCCACAGGATAAATGTGGCTGATGAGAAATGTCCTGATGTGGTCCAAGACAACTGGGACAAATTAAGAAGTGCTTTTGACAAGAATTCAGATACTTTTAATATTGATGTGTTTCCCTGCTCAAGAGTTATAAGAAGAAATGGTGAGAAATTATCAATCAGCTTTCCTTTAAAACCACAAGTCCTACAGATAATGTATTTGTTGACGTACATATTCTTTGACAAAGGTCAAAAATGCAAACGTTGCCATCCTTGGTTTGTATGCTTGAGAAATTTGGAGTGTGGCTTTTAAAGTCAGCAAAAATCCTGGAAATCTGGTGTCCAAATTCCAGAGAGTGGAGCCCTGAATCTGCAGCGGTCAGTCCTCTGGCCTTAATGTGCCCTGGGCTGCAGAAACAGGGGGGTCAGAAGGATACTTGTGGGATCAACTCGGTGGAGAATTCAGGATGTTGTCCTGGTTATGCCAAACCCTAAAACTCACCCTTCCAACTTGCTGCAAGGATATTATTTCAGATATTTCTGTGGGTGGCCTATTTCTGGAGAAAGTAAGAGAAGAGAGCAATTGTTTTAAGACATACTGAAGTATCTCTAGAAAAAATCTTGTGGTTATTTTCAAGTTCTCTTTCCTCTTGAAGGAAAAGAGGGAGTGATGTTGCTTATGTAGAGTTACCTGTGTGAATGGTACTTAGCAAGCAAGGCAGCATTCCTCTCTCAGAGTGTTTGACCTCTATGATTTAACCCATGCTTTTACAGGCAGAGTGGGAATGGTGTGGAACTGTAGGAGCTCACAGGATTGTCTCTGGAAAAGCACAACCCCTCTCTCCTGGGGACAAGGCAGGACATAAGAGTCTTCCTTGCAGTTGGGAAACAGGCTGGCCAGCGTGGGGGAATGAAAAGGGGCTGTGACTTGTCCTCCCTGTCTCCTTTCTCCTGTGGGTCTGCACAGAGGAGCAGGGCACAGTCCTGGCCTGGAGTGGCACTGCCCAACCAGTGGCAACTGATTGAGAACAGAACTAAGGAAAGTGCAGATTTACCTGGGACAGATAAGGGGCCTTTAGCCCTTAGTTAGTGGTCTAACCAAGCTCTGACTGGTCTAATTGGCTGTGCTGGTGCAGCCCTCTCTCACTCCTTAGGCCCATGGGGGTCTCACAGCAGGGAGATAGGGCAGCACTGCCCCAGGAGTACAGTGGTACCGGTGTTAAGGAGGAGGGAGAGGAGGGTTAAACTCCTCCTCAAATGGAGCCCCTTCAGCAGGCCATGTTTCTCTCACGTGAGCGGGATAGGAGAGGGAGGGATGATCCATGATCTCTGATACAGTGGGCTAACAATGTACGGAGAAGGTCACAAGACCTCCAATATGTTATAGAGTTCACCTGAGTCATTCATTTTGCCATGGCGTAGACCCTTATTGGTATTAAAAAGCAACTCAGAAGTGCTCTAGCTCATTTTGATCTTCAATATCTAGTTATCTAATATTTGAGGAACAGTATCTTATTACCCTCATAAGCTTCATTCATCTGCTGTCTAGATCATAGATGAAACAACAGAATGATTAAACAAGACATTAAAACCAAAGCTGAAGTAAAGCATGGAATAGAAATGCAGATGGCCCTTTGCTGCTGAAACAGTGAGATAATAAATTAGATTACATGTAGTTCCACTAAACCCCAAGAGTTTTGCTGAACTTTAGCAACCTGTAACTTACCTATTACAATCATTGCGTGTATCAGCAGTACCCACCAATACTGGGTAAAGGAGAATCACTTGACACTTATTTGGACTTTCAAAAATCTTTGGAAAAGTAGTAGCAGAGAAAGTGCTGCTCTTTATTATGGCTTGGCCTAAGACAAAAAAACACCAACCAACCCCCAGAGTTAAATATACCTGTCAAAGAGCTGAAAAAGGGGAAGAAAAGATGACAAAACTTACAGGAACACAGTAGTTTTGGCTCCTCGAGGACAAAGGAATACTGACATCCTTCAAAGCCTTGAGCAAGCCTGAGATGAGGTAAAGAAGGAGAAGAAAACATTTCAGTTCTTCTAAAAATGGGTGCTACGTTGCTCGACACTGATACCAGGCCAAACTCAGCCATCCCCAGTACACCCTTGTTTCAGAAGTTTGCAATAGCAGCATCATGCCAGAATCAGATACTGGAGGAGTGATAACCCTGAAATAGTAACATACTTGAAGTTCTTGTGGCATGTGAAGATTTGAGAGGAGTGCGTGTGAGAAGAATGTTGTACACTCCTGAGCCAGGACTCTGTTCAGGCAGTAGGATTTGTTAGTTGGCATCTTTTCCATGCTAGAAGATAGGCAATCCTCCAAGGACCGTGGAGATGCCCCGACCCGCAGTAGCTGTTAGTCTTTCGGGGCCTAGTGGACGGCCCTTTCTTAAAAGAAAAATGAAAATAATAAAAATCCATAAGATGCGGGTTACCCCCTCCTATCACATTCCATTCTCTGACATATTTCTGCTTCTGTGTGGATATTCTCCAACTGCTCTGATTATGACTTTTTGCAGAATCCTGCCACAAGGACACTGGATTCACTTTGCCCCGGCACAGCACTGAAACTGAGGAGCTGAAACCTCAGCTCCAGCTTCTGCTTTCTCACTTTGGTGTTGGCTACAACCTTACGGACCTCAAGAACTCAGCTGATGAGATGGAGCTCTTTTCCCTGGTAACTGAAATGTACTTCTCAATATTAAAAAATAAAAAATTAAAAAAAAAAAAAAGAAAAAGAAAGAAAGTTTTAAAAAGTCTTTAAAAGTAGGGAAGGAAGTTCCATTTATTATAAGTCAGTGTTTTGCATCACAGAAAAATAAGATTGTGGGCGGTTTTGCTCTTGACAGGAAGAAGCAGCAAAGCCCGGCTCGCTCTCATTAAGCTAGACTAATTGCTGACGTTCGTATTTTCAGCATCATGGCCCCGAGTCCGTACCTTTGTTCTCCCAGCTCTCACTCGTGCTTTTTTTTTCTGGGGCGTTTTTCTCGAGTTTTCCTGCCGTTGTTTGGTGTTTCCCCGAGCTGTGGTACTTCCACTAGAGGTCGGCTGCGACACACCATCGCCCAGGACCTCGCCGAGCCTCCCCAGCTCCGGGGTTACCAGCAGGAAAACGCCGAGTTTCGGCTTTTCTGTCACTCAAGAGGCAAAACCAACCGAAAATCTCCACCGTGTGTCCAAGGTCCAAAGGAGACGCATAACTGTTAAACAGGAATAACATACTGCTTTTAAATACATGGCTTGCCTTACCGATCGCGCCTTGTATGAGAACAGGTGGTACAGCTGGAAAGGACAAAGGTTGGGTTGCATAAACTGGTCTGTAAGTCTCTCATCAAATTAACGTTTGACTAGTCCAGCTGAACTCACCGATCTATCCGAGATAAACAGGGGCAGAGGTGTTTACGCAACTGGGCAATGATGTAAATTACCTTCATTGTAGGCTGGCAGGGGCTTACTCATTTTTGAACAGGACTTTTGAAGCATATCTTCTAGGCTAATGCTGTTCCTACCGAAGCCAGTCATAATAAATTTGTCATTGACTTTGACTGAAAGACAGTAAACGCTTTTGAAAATCCTGGTCTTCTTTTTGGAGGCTCCAGAGTTAACAGCAGGGAGTTTCATTGGGTCTGCTGGAAAGGAAAGAAGACACAAGACCAGAATGTCTCCTTTGTCACTTTATCGCTCCATTTCTTTATTTTTTTCGGCTGATAATATGCAGTATTACTTTTCTACAGGATTTAATATCCAGCTTGGGAAATTTATAACAGTACAATCTCCTTTTATGCTTTAGGTAGTCCAAAAATTCAGAAGCATCTTCTGCAAACAGCAGACGATGAGAACGTTTCCAGTTTATGACGGAGAGGTTTCTAGGTCAGAGAACTGGGGCGTGCTAGATCCAGCCAGGGCTTTGAAAAAGAGAGCCAACTGGATCCCTTTTTTAAAGGTAATGATGAGGAACTTTCCTTTTTCAGTTGTGTTAGTCCTAACCAGTCTGTACCAGGATACATTTCAGCAATTAAAGTCTAAAATGTTTCTTTTGACAAATAGAGCGGTGATTTTTTTCATAATTCAGGCCTTATCAAACTACTATATTTCTGTATAGTCAAGAGCCCCTTTTCATGTCTGTTGGAAATAAAAAGTGAATGTATTGCACTTTCCTTACTAAATATTGCCTCCTATACCAAAAGCATTCATAAGTTTTGTGGTTACTTTTATGTTGACCAGATTAAGCCTAAAGTAGATCCCTGGCAGCAAAAACTTTTGATAAAACTGAAACAATGGAAAAAAGTGGATAAGCTGATGGATCTTCATTCAAAATTTGTAGAGGTAACATAACTTAAAGTTATTTAATTTAAAGGAATTTTAATTTATTTATTGGACACTTCCAGGGAAGTTGAAATGTCTAGAGAAAGGTTGCTTAAGGTTTATGTATCGTGTGTCTATACCAGAATTCATTAAAGACCCATTGCTAAGGTGCTATAGAGATATTTTTCTACCTCTTTCTCAGTTCAGTGGTTTCAAAAGGCAGCTTGAACACTTGCATAAATATTCAAAAGCTCTGAGGTTCACCTAAGTCAGGTCAAAATCAGTCCTGGAATTTGTGTTAAGGGATTGCTCAGAACAGCTTTCTTTTAATGTGACCAAAGTTCAGGCCTGTGCTCAAAAGATAAGTCAAAAGACACCAACAGTGAGGTACAAGTCTCAAACTTGGTAGGGCACAATGTACAGACTGCCTGTGCCCCGGGGAGTGGTTTGAGTGTCTATTTTGGTTCTAGCTTCACAGGTTCTCTTGATTCTGGTGATACGTTACCATTTTTGGCCATTTTGAGGATGTGCTGCAGGACAGCTCTGTCCAGGCTGGCTGCCTTCCAGCCTCCCTGGCAAAATGGCAGTGTGCTTTCACAGATCAGGCCTGCTTTGCATCCACAATGAGCCTGAGGCACCCCTAACACCTCACATCATTGTCTTGCAAATGGTGGCCGTCTGTGATGAGTGGTATTCATTTGTCTTAATTACACCTTACTCACTGACTGTACCCTGCAGGGCTGAGTTGCCTATGCCCGGTTATCTGTGCTCATTCACACCTTCTGCAGATGCCTGGATGAACCGCAGGGCGTAATAGGCTGGTCAGGTGTACTGGGGTCTTGGCACATCTTTCCAGTGAAATTTTAGCAGGTCTGGTATCCTTGTCTGTAAAACTGGTCAAGAGGAGTTCTCTGCCTCTCAAGGATGAGGAGAACTAATGCAATTAAGGTGGTGAACTGCTCCTATAGGACTGGATCTGTATAAATACCTCTGACGGCAAAACTTCTCTGGCAATCAGAGAATGAGATTGCTGCCTCTTATCCCGCTAAGAACAATAAGGACACTTTGTAGTTCAGCTCCCAGTTTTACACAGGAACCAGAAAAGAAATCCCTTCTCTGAAGCTGTGGAGGAGTCGTGCCCCTATGTGCCCTCTTCTATCAATGATCACATTCCTGCCAAATGGAAAGTCCTTGGTGAGCTGTCTCTTTCTTCCTTTAGTGCCCCAGTGGTGTTGGGTACACCAGAGCAGCCTAAGCCGCGTGTGCAGTTCATGTGAAGCTATTTCAGCACTGAAACATCACCAGGTTCCTTGATCTTCTCTCCCCAAGGAACCACTGCTGTAGTCCATCCAAATACCTCTGTCCTCAGGCTTGAAGATCCCCTGCTGTCTAGAAAGGGGGTAATGAGCTTGTCACAGAGACCCAAATGATGCTCTGTGTGTGTGTGTTTGAGTTTTGGGCAAACCTTGACCTGGGCCCCTTGTGGGGGTTGCTGCCTTCCTTGGCGGGTGCTAGCTGGAGAGGAGAGGAGGAGGAGGAGGAGGAGGAGAGGAGAGCTTCCCATCTGCCCAGCTGTCTCAGGGTTGCTTAGGATCCCATCAGTCCCCTGTATCATCTTTAGGCAGCTACTTGCTTTGCCTACACCTGAAGCTGACCTCAGTGAAATGGTGACAGGGAGCCTTAGTAAGCAGCTTCTGTTGGGCTGAAGGCAGGAGGATGATAAGGCTGTGCTGGAGCAAACTACCCCATGGCTTGGGAAAGGGAAAGCAGAGGCTCCTGGCTCCCCATCCTGGTCACCTTCCCCAAGCCTCTTCCCACTGCCTGACTTCTGATTTTGTGTTTCAGTGTCTAACAAGCCTGAAAATAAATTTAACTGTAAGGGAACAAAGGTGCTTGGCAGTGGAACGTGGGATAGTAACGGTGTTTAGTAGAGAAGCACTAACGGATCAGAAGGTGTTGACTCCCAACCAGTAAGAAAGTGAATGAAGGAAATACTTGGGAAATGAATGGAAAAATAATTTCAATAGAGTTTGATGTTTAATTTACATATTTGTTAAAGGCTGCTTGCTCCCCTGCCCCTCCCTTTTAATGATTATTATATTTTTCCTACTGTGTTAAGCAAGGTTCTGTTTATCTTGACTTTTCAGCATCTTTGTTCAAAACAGATGGTAAAGATGAGTCCTATAACACTCCTGATCTTAATCCCCTTAGAATTCCTGTCAATGCTTTGCTAGAATTCATATCAACAGAATTTTACTGATGCCAATAATTGCTGAAGCATGACCATGTTCTTCAAATTCTACTTCTGATATAAGTGGCAATTAAAAAAAGTACTGCAAGATTAGGTGTGCTTTTTAAAAATTACTTTTTTACTACTAATAATTTTTTGACCTGTTTTTTTTGGCAGTACTCTATATATTTAGTCTCCCTGGTTCCTATTTAACATTCATTATTTACTTTTGTGGGTCTCACAAAGCATTTGAGAGAGAACTCTTTAAATTGCAGAAATCAGAAAGTGGGTGTGTAGACTTTGCAGCTGAAATTGGCTTTACAATATTTTAAATAATTGAATGGATTTGATTTTGATGATACTCTTAGAAAGATTAGCCATTTATGGTCTTTTTAGAAAAAAATTAGGACGGAAATAAGCTTTCTTTTATTATCCCTGTTATCAGACCTTTTACCCATGCCAGATATTTCACAAAGAAACCATTCTTTCAAATCTTACCACAGCATGTAATTTTTGTGGAAAGCCTGAGCAAAAGCTGTCATCACCACTAGCAAAAATTAAAATGGCTCTGCAGCTCACTGAGATAATGAAAAAAAGATCATTCTCCTCCTTTTTTTCTGTAGTGGCTTGCTCACCAAATATGGTATGTTTGGTTTTGGTCAAGAAATGTGTACACCTCTTAAAGGGTGACGGGTAACAGGAAGGGAGAGAGGGATTACCCAGTAGTCCCTCCCCTCCATAAATCTCAGTTAGAAAAAAAGTGCTTTTGCGTTCTTTCTTATCCAGTGTGTTCCCTCCGTATGCTGTGCCAGGCAAAGTCGCTTCTGCATTTTCACCTTGGAGAAGGCGCAGCAGACAGCTTTCCCAAATAAAGGAGAAGCACTAACAAGTGGTGCTGCAGAGGCTCCCTCACTAGATGCTCTGAACTGACCCTGACTCACTGCGGGATGCGGGCTGGCACTCTGACTCGTTTTGCCTTGTGAATCTTTTGTCTGTATTTGGTGTGGTTTGAAACAAGGTCTCGGACATGGAGAGGGTGATGGAGGGTCTCCAGGAACACGCGGCAGTGGTGTTTGAACCACATCGTGCGCGGTCAAGTTCTGCCGCTTCTGCTCATGCCTCAGGACAACAGATCTATGATCACGTCTGGAAGGAGATCTATGAGCTCCACCAGGTACTTAGAAGGGGGAATGATGAATAATAGTCAATTAACATGTCTACCAGGCATTTGTCAGCTCTGATAGAGGGCTTCTCTAACAGATTTCTGTTTGGATACCAATGTTCCTCTTTTTCAAAATTCAGTCTCCCCTTACTGCTGCTAAGCAAGACCTGCCCAGCTTCAATGTATGGTTGCATGCCCAAGCTGCAAACATGATGTCTTCTCCTCCTTGGGGCTCACTAGCTGCTGTGCAGCCACCAGTCCAGTCATAGCACAAGAAGCACAAGGTCACACCTATCTAAAAATAACATGCATATGTGCCTGTAGCAGAGCTGGGGTGTGAATTCGGCTGCAAGAGATAGAAGTCTGCCCTAGTATTTACCAGAGGGTGTGGGATTAGGGAATGGGTTAGCATGTGTGTACAGAGGAGAGAGGAGGAAGGATGGTGGCATGTCTTGGTTGCTGGAGGCCGTCCAGCAGCCGAGCACCTGTGGACCTGACAGCAGATGCCTGCTTTGTGCAGGGGCAGGTGTGATAGCAAGTTCCTCCTCTCGTGGAGGAAGCGGCATTTGTGGGCATGGCCTCACAGAGGTTCAGAAGATGTGAGAGCAGAAGCTGTGAGAGACCTTCAAGTTTTGAAGAGGAGAAAAAAAAACACGAACGGCCTAGCTGGCAGGGTAGTGAATGAGAAGTAGGACTTACCTTGCTGGTATCTGGAGAATTTGCAGTAACTGTGCCATGCCTTACGTGGCGAGCTCTGTGACTAATCCTCTGAGTTTGAAGGTGTCCCTTTTATGAAGATGGACTTTGATTCCCCAGTTCTTTGTTGTCCTTCTGACTCAGAAATTGTTCACAGCTGCTGCTTTGACAAGTATAAAGCATTACACACAGAACTGTTGCATCCCAGAAGTTTCTGTATGTGCAGCCCAGTGCTTCATTTGGCTCACTGTACCCATGCCTGCTTGCCCATGCCAGTGGGCCCTGGTGGCAAGTTAAGAAAGGTCTAAACAATATCCTTGCTCTGTTGTTGTTTTTTAAAGAGGAAAGGTCTCAACTACTGGGGCTGGATGCAGCCCCAGTGTTAAAAAGTATTTCTTGCATCCTGCTCTTGGCCAGGACCAAGCGAGGCAGCAAGTGATAAAGGAGCAGGGGAAAGGGAACAGGGGTACAGAGACAGCATTTAGCCTCTCTCCATTCCCTCTTTCCTGCTGATTATTCAGCCCCAAGCCTGATACCAACCCTGTGTTCAAAAATAAATCCGCAGTTTTCTGTCAGGAAAATCTCCCACGTTAAAAAATGTACAGTTCTTTCTACCTCAGGCTGACACCGACCAGGAAATATTTGATTACTTACTGAAAACTTCAGGAAAAAAACCCAACATTGGATTGACTCATGCAAGCTACATGATGGTTAATGAAAAAAAAAAAGAAAGAAAAACGTGATTGCAGTGTACATCTTCTGTCCAGTGCACCGAAAACATGTCTGGGTTGGGAAAGGGTACCTACTTGGGGACAATGAAAGGGACATGACTGATCTCAGCAGCATTAGGTTAATTAAAAACCTAATTTTGAAACAGTCTTATCATGATGGTATGGCAAAGCTAGAATTAGACCTTTCACAAAAAAAGCTCTGTCCACGTCTTAGTGTTTTTAAAACAAAAATTCAGCTGCTACTTTTTTTTCCTCATTTTACTGGCATTTTTCAGACAGTCTATGTCTTTTTAAAGTAGAAATTTGAAGTGGTTATGCTTTATCCCATTCTTAGTCCGTATACTTATTGTGATATTTAAGAGATGTACAATTAATGCTGTTGATTCAGGAAATATTTCAATTCTATTTGACCTCACATTATTTTAAGTAATAGAGATTGAAGGACCTAGTTTTTCTAAAATTTATCAAATTAGACCTTTGGAGTCAACAAGGACAGGATGAGTGAGGATGATCATGCTTGGTACAGATAGAGATATCAGTTAACAGATAATCTATCATTGCAAGGATTATGTAAAGAATTCATTGTTTGACAGTTTGACATCAAGATTTGTATGGCTTGAAGGAATTTTTGGAGACAATACACTCATGTCAACTTGCAAATTTATAGAACAGCCAACATAGTCCTGACTTTGTCTGTGTCACTTCCATGAGTAACTTTGTGAGGATGTCTCATGTTGAGCAGGATAAATTTGACAAGCACCAGTTTGTGAAGATACATTAATAGAATTTTCTCTAATCAGAAAAAACGATGCCAAAATCAATGCTGTAAACCTCTTAACACACTGAAAAGAATTCCAACTTACGCCATCCAAGTTCAAATGAAGTGGTAAAATAAATTGGGATAGAGAAGTGGGTTAAGAGGACAAATCTTTCTTACATACTTGATTGTTTGAGAAATTAATTGGATAAAGCCTAGTAAATCACTGTCCATAATGTTCCACAATTAATAAATACTGTGTGACTCATAGTGATCCTCTCATTTACACTGGTACTAATGCCAGTTTAATTTCCCTGATGTTGGAGTAGCTCCTGATGCACGTGAGAAAGCCTTGATGGAGCTGGTAACAAGGCAGGTATAGCTGTTTTCCTGCTTGCTGCTCTTCTGCTGCTCTTTGTACTGCATTGTTAAGTGTGCCGGAAGAGAGTGAGAAAAAAACACAAGTACTGAATTTAATTTTACAGAATGTTAGCTAGAGCATTTAATATATGCTTGTGTTGGGGGTGTTGTGTATACATCACAGTAAAACTTTTTTGCAGCAGAGTCTGATGTTACTACTTTGTTGCCACACTATGATTTTGCCCCATGCTCAGCCTATGATCTGGTGGAGCCCAGAAATCAGTTTTTCTTTTATAGCAGGAGGAAAAAGGATGGACTAGGAGGTCAGACATTTCACTAGCCATAACTGGGTTGAGGTTTTGATGAACCAGGTGTTCTGAATTTCTTTGGAAAAGTTCCTTGATCTGACCCTTGCTGTGGTCTTGCCTTTGGAATGGGTATAGCTCTTTCATACAGCTCAGGGTCTTTATAAGGATAAAACACTAAGGATTGGAAAGAAATCAAATATTGCAGACTTATATGCCATGATAATTTCACTGCTGGCTGGATTATGAATTTCATCCAATATAGCACTTCCTTTCCTTTTCTTTTCCTTTTGTTATGACAAAGCCTATGCATAAAGCTGTCAAATAAGAATCGTATGCATACTTACCACACCAATTTTTAACTATGTGTGTTGGAACTAGGAACTAACTGCTGAGGATAATAACACAGCTGTGGCACAGAGTGAGGAGGAGGTAGGAAATATCAGCTCCAGTAAGCCTCCAGCATCCTTCAGAAAGAAGAATGACAGAGGGTAAAAAATTGTTTATATGTATGTATATATTTAACAAAACCTGAAAGAAGGAAGAAAAATTAATATCAACCTACTGTTTCTCTGACAGAAGCAGTAGTGCCATCCTTTTCCATTATTCCATACCACAGGTTTCCATGACAGTCAGTCCTGTAGGCAGCAGCAGCCTTCTCTTAGACAACAGACATAGCAAAACTGCCTACTTTAGAAAGGTTTAGAAATCTCCTTGAGTAGCAAAAATGTAATTACATTTTTCCTGTCTGGAAAAAAGGTATAGTTATACAGGCAGCTTGCCGCTGCTAGGATTAGAAGAGGGTATGACTGCCCACCAGGAGCACGTGGTGAGCAGAGGAGCCTACTTGTCCCTTCTTTTCTTACGTCACCTGAGACTCCGGGAGCTGAAGGTAAAAAAACTCAACATAAAATCTGCAGAGATGGGAGTCAGTTTTTTTAAGCGGGGAGCTGTCATCCAACTGAAAATGCAACTGTGTGTTTGCTCTGGTTTGTTTCAGCGACTGTGCCTGGGGATCCTTAACTACTTCAGGTCCGTGGAGAGAAGCTTGACCATCAGTACCTCCGGCCTCTCCTTCAAGGCTGGTCACCTGATTCCCAGTGCAGAAGACACCTCTTGGGTCAGTGCTGCCAAAGGAGGCACTGGTGCTTTTGGTGGCCTGAGTTCACAGCCATATATTCACTACACGCCAGCAGACTACAAGGTGAGGTACCACCCAGCCTTTTGTCTTCCAAAATGTGTGCTTCAACAGGAGCACCTAATTCAGTTTTCTCTTCCATGCAAGCTATGTTGTGATCAATTGCTGAATCGTCTGAGGGATTCAGTGTAGCTTGTTCCTCAGAACCACGTGTCTCATCTTACGCCTAACAGAGAAACACCTGTATCTACCAGTGGTCCGAGCAAACCTCTGAGAAACTTCAGACACATAGAAGTATAACGTCAATACTGCCTGCCAGATAAACATTTAGTTAGATTGGTGCTGTTGGCTGTGCTTAAACTAGGACCTTTTTAAGTGTAGGATTATCACACAGAGTGCACGTTCCTGAGAAATCTGAGGCATTTTGCAATTTGTGGAAATTCTTGTTTAAGTAACTCCTAATGACTTCTAAAATGTATTATTTAGATTTAGGTAGAGTTTAGGACTTACTGTTTTCTAACCTTGTATGAGGGCATGTGGCTGAAGTGATGTAATTAGTACATTTACCTTCACAGATGGGAAAAATAACGATTCAAATTAAATTCCTAAGGCTTATCAAACTCTGGTTTCCCCAACTTTTTTGTAAAATATACTGAACAGAATCAATACATTATGCTGAGATTAGTGGTTTAGATGTTATATAGTAAAATATAACATAGTAAAAATATAGTAAGACAAAAGTCTTGAGCTGTGTAATTTCCTTGCAGCTCTTCTACCTAACACTCATCCCAAAGTTCTCATGTAGAAAGCCTGAAGAAGCACAATAGTATTTTAATAGTTTTTTCAACATTTTGAGTGCTCACATTTATTTCTCATTTGCTGAAAACTTGCTTGTTTGGTTTTTTTTTTTTTGTTTGGTTGGGTTTTTTTCTGGTTTTGTTTTGTTTTGTTTTGTTTTTTTCTGTAGAAGCACACAGAACCAAACACACAAGCCACTTCATGGAAGAATTGTGGCTAGAACCAAAAAGGAAGTAGGCTTCCTGCTGCTGTTTGTTGCTTATGTTAAGACTTCAACCCTCCCCCCCCCCCCCCAAAAAAAAAAATCAGAAAAAAACTTTATGTCCCTAAACATAAAAAAATCTAAACCTCTTTGAAATGTGAAATGTGTGGGGAGGATATGGAGTTGATGATATTTTTAAGGTATCTTTAGTTGTATTTCTGATACGGCCACATTCATCCTTTAAAAATCTAATCAATTAAAATTCCTAAATAAAAAGTTACTTGGAACTAGAAAAATGTGATTTTCCCCTTAAGAAATGTTGAAGTGGGTGGACCAGCATCTTCAAATTTTCAAGTGAGAAAAAGTAATTTAAAAACATATGTTTTCCAATGGGAGGTATCAGTTTTCTGGGAAGCAGGCATTGTGACAAACTCTCCTTCTGAACTCTGTGTAATATAAATTTATGTTCATTCCCTTTTTTTCTGTAGTAGAATAAACGATGCAAAGATCAATCCTGACCTTCCATCTAAGCGCTCTCTGATCTGGAGATTAGCTGTGAAATACTTCAGAGAGCCCCAAGCAATGAGAGAGACGTTATTTCACAGGGGCCTCTCCTTCCCCTGAACTAATACATGGGTATAGATATATACACTTGAACTTCAACTAAAGCTTAGATAAATATTTACTAATCCTATTACAGTTTAATTGGCAAGAAATTTACAAGCAGGGGCAACAGTATTTCCTTAACAACAGTTTCTAATGTGTTTCTTTTTTTTAAATACACTGCACAGACTGTCTCTCAAGAACGAAACAATAATAAAGTCATTTTACCAGCAAACTAATTGAGACCTATCTAACATAGTCTCTGGTATGTGTTATAAACCCAAAGCATGTAGCATTGTTTTTAAAACACTTTTAGCATCTACTCTGTGCCCAAAATTGGAGGTGTACCTGTATTATTAATCCCTCCGTGTTGCAAGCTGTGAGCCCCTGTGACGGCTCAGTTCGCAATGTATCCGAATCTGAGATTCGGAGGCAGTGTTGCACCCTTCTTAGCAGACTGCTTGGGATGGAGATTGTCAGAGACATGAGTTCCAATGACAGAAGGCCTTGCAAAACAATGCATTACATTAAATTAGAACTCTATTCTGTCCCCTGCTGAGATACAGCTTGGAATAAAGTAGATAAAATATATGTAGGTGCATAACTGTTGCTTTATAACTCAAAAGGGATTTGTCAAGCCCCCGTAAATCTGAGCAGAGCTAGAGAAGGAAAGCAAAAACCCGCAGGCAAAAAACATCGCACATAAATATCCAGTTACTTGATTTGTTGCTATAGACTTATAACTGGGTGTTAATGCTTTTTATTGGCATAAGTAGTATTTAGAAGGCTTGGGTAGTCTCTTTAAAATATGAGTCCCAAAACAAACACAACAGGGAGAAAGTCTTCATTTCTTTATGGTTTTGTTTTGTAAGAACTCTCCAGTTTTGTAGTCACATGCCCCTTCTGCAGAATGCAGTAGTCTTGACTGAAATATTTAGGAGTGGGACAGAGCAGGAATCATCGGAAAAAAAATCAAGAGCTTGAAAGCGGAGATATTTCACTGAATGTTCTCCATAAGGATGTTTAAAAACACAACTAAAAGCCCCTTCTACCTGCTATGGTGAAGTCAGCCCAGTATTTGCTCAGTTATTTACCAAAATCAGGTTTAATTTAATTCTTTTATAAGGAGCTTTGATTCAACCTTTAGCAAATTCCACACCACATCACTACAAGCGGTGAAACAAATAGTCTGTTCAGAAGAATAAGGAAAGAACAGAGAGTGCAGAACACAGTATTGAAAAAAGGAAAGGAACCTGACCAGGCTGATCCAGCATTATGTTCAAATAATGCGTACATTTTGCAGGGCTGCCTCGTTAACTTTATGGTAAAGAATGAATTCTGATCCAGCATAGATCTGTGAAGCTGGCAAGCTGTTCTTCCCAGTATGTTTAAATTTGATTAAGATTTCCGTGACTAAAGCGAATACCTTTTCCTTTCCTTTGAGACATCCAGGTGCTAGTAGGTAAAGTTTGGGTAGTATTGGGGATCTTGTAAAGGCAGATATTAGGAGAGTCAGTGAAAGGAGGAAGTCCCAATACATTGTGCATCATTATTTGGCACTAAAGTGAGAGCAAAGGTGCATTACATACCAGGAAATAGTAAAAACAAACAGTGGGAAATGAGGAGCTTATATTTGCTTGCTAGCTTCTTACAAGAAGAACCATTTTTAAAGGTTTCTATGGCTATACCCCTATACCAAGTGCTTATTTACACTGGGAGATTAACTTCTGTAATTATACACCAAGAGGTAGATGTAGGTTATTCCCTTTGTGGCACTCCTAGTCAAGAAACAGAATATTTTGAAAGCTGACGCCACTTCTGCTGACTGCAGTACTGGATTCTTGCCTGGGGTGTTACCAAGCTAACTAGTGACTCACTGCCAGAGTAGATGATTCTCTTTTATAGATGCTGATGCTTTTTTAGAAAAATAAGGTCATTGTTAAACTATTCTATTGGACAAGTGCTGATGTCACAGCAATTTGGGACATCAGTCAATGGGCGTTCCTTTTAATTAGTGCTAAAGTGTTTGTGAGCTTATCTCCAAATCTTGCAAGTGTAACTTACCCCAAGAAGGTTTTAAAAAATATGTTGAATTGGTATTTGAATATCAGAATTTAATAGTCTTTTTGCCAAATTTGAACTAGATTTGAAAAAGGGAAAAAAGTTCTACCTCAGTTCAAGAGCCAATCTTCTCGTTTTGATGCCTCCTTGATGCTTTTTGTGGATTTATATGTCCAAAGGAAAAACTAGGCACAATAGTAATTTCATACAGTTTGTCTTACTCCATGATAGTATAAATGAAGCCACAGTGTAGGTGTTACCTGTAAAAAATAATATCTTGGCAGTATTTTATTATATTGTTCTTTGCTAGTGATAAAATACCATGTTCCTAGGCCAGGTCCACCCTTAGATCTGTTGATTATACAGAATTGCAATCCTTGCAGAGCTGACTTCTTGTATCTCTGTGTGTGTTTTTCATGGCATAGGTCCACAGTGCTCAGTTCATGGAGTTTGCAGAGGTGGAAAACCATGATGACTTTCACACTAGTGAAGATGGATATATTCACACACAGGACCAGCGAGGGGTTTACATAATATATGATGTGGCTTTAGAGGACCTGAAGGAGCTTGAGAACCAGCTGCTGCTTGTGGCCAGCCAGTACATCGAGAAAGATAAAAGTAAGGTATCTCCAGGTCCAAAAGACGTGTGATAATTTGGTTTGCTGTTTTCAAAGTAGGTTGATCCTATGACTTCTTGAATCGTTGCTGTACGTCTGCAAGACCAAATGCTGACCGGATTTTTGGGACTTTTCTTTATCCTATCCTAGTTAGCTAGGTGATGAGTGTGTTACAAAGACCTAACTGAGCATGTGGAATTGCTTGTCACATGTTGTTAATGTCACAATTTTGCACTTATTCAGGGTCATAGACATCAAAGTCATCCTGGAGGGGAAAATAACACAGAAGGGACATTTACTGATGTAGTTAAGTAATATAATGAGCAAACACATCTTCAAGGCACAGAGAGAGAGTAGAAAAGAAAAATCTTAATTGTTTCTGAATGTCTTTTAATTAATGTATTAGATTGCTTTTCTGCAGAACTAAATTTACCTCCCACCACTTTTAAACTTTTTTCAGTTGTAAATAAGAAGCTGCAAAATATTTTATGTTCTAGACTTCCTTTTTTTTCCTGCTGCTTTTTTTTATAGTAAGAACTGAGTTGAGGCAGACTGTATTACAGATTTCTAAAAAGAGCAGCTGTACTGCTAGAATAGTGAGGAGGAAGAAGCTTGCAATTGTAGAAAGTATGGGGGGAGGGCCAGTAGAAAACAGTGAATAAATGGCACAAAGTCGTATGAGAACTGCACAAAATATCTCTTAAATCACTGGAATTACTTTCTGTATTGATAGGATAATGTTTTTGATGCTTTTGTGTGCTTCCCTAAGATTGAATGTTCTGGCAGAGAATGCAGGGCAGAGGCGAGGATTAAGATGACCAAAAACCTTTACAAACCTGTGAATGCCTAAATGCCTGCTAGGACCTCCTTGGAAGTCACCTGAAGGTCTTCATTGTGGACCTTTTTCTGGAGCATCTTTCATATGAGGACAGGCTGAGAGGACTGGGACTGTTCTGCCTGGAGAAGGCTCAGGAGGGACCTAATCAGTGTGTATAAATACCTGGTGGGAGGGAATGAAGAAGAGGGAGCCAGACTTTTCTCAGCGGTCCCTGTTGACAGGACCAGAGGCACTGGGCACAAGTTGAAACACATGAAATTCCATCTGAACACAAGAAAACACTTTTTTTTTTGCTGTGTAGGTGATCAAACACTGACACAGGTTGCTGAGAGATACTAAAATGTGGAGATAATAAAAATCTGACTGGACGCGGTCCTGGGCAAGCCACCCTATGTGACCCTGCTTGGGAGCAGGAGGTTTGGCTAGATGACCTCCAGAGATCCCTTCCAACCTCAGCCATTCTGTGATTCTGTCATTACAGGAGGCAGAATACTAAATGAGTCTGGTCTAGCAGTTCTTGTGTTTATAGGTCACTTCATTATCACCCTCACACAGTGCACTTGAGGACTGATCATGTACAACCTGTCCTAGTTCCTTATGCTCCTTCTTGTTATGGTCTCTTTGTGTGTGCCATGGACCCAAACACTTTTAATGGTGACTTCTCCAGTGATCATGGACTTCAAATGACTCTTTTGTTCAGCTTTTGAAAAATAAGACACTTAAAGTCTGGAGCTGCTGAAGCCTCCTCTATTTACCCCATGGTTGATTTTTTACTCTGCAGCTCTAAACATTTCAGATTCACTCTATTTGATTTATCATTTATTGTCAAAATTAGCTCGAATTTATATAGTATCACAACCAAGAAACCAAAAGCATAATTTCTTTAAGGGTTTCTCTTGGGCTGCTTGTGTAGGAACATTTGTAGTGATTTTTTTCCTTCCTTCACAGTCATTTTCAAAGTATGAAGACTGTCTTTTCTAATAGCAAGCCTTTTGAAAAGAAAGCCCTCCTCTGGGTCAGCACTCTGCCCTGCTATATCTCTTTATAAAATTTATCTATGAGTAGTCTGTGCCGCTTTTCTTTGGTCTGAAAGTGAAGGTGAGGAGGTCCCAACATGATTTGGTGCTGTGAAAAATTAAGCTTCTCTTCACTTTCCTCCCCCAGTTTTCTTGTGCTTTCTCTGGCTTTATTTCTTGATGTGGGTCTTTTGAACTCTAGCCGCTCAAGGAATATTTGTTAAAAGATGACAGAAGAGATATGTTTAAACCAAATGCCTGGTGTGCTTGTTCTTTGCCTTGCAGAATACTCTGGGGCCCTCCAAAGCTTATGGGACGTGAAATATTTTTCTGGTCTGGGGTTCCCTGGCAAGCAAAACCCACAACCCTGTGCTATAAATAAAAAGAATTACCACAAGCCCTGGGACTCTAGGCATGTGGAAATCCCTCTGATACTGGCATCTGCTTGTTTTCCACTTAGTTTTTTTGTCTTAGGCAATGCAACTTGTGAGCAATTCGGTGGCAGCAACATGGGCTGGGCACACGCCTCTGTAGATCGATGTGCTGTGCTGCTTGACCTCTGGACCTGTGAAACTGCTCTCTTGGAAAAAAAATGCCAGGTACAGAAGCTTTTCTTGGTCTGAAAACAGTGATCTGCAATCTGTTCTCTTCAGGTTGTGTAAGGTTCCCTTTCAACTGCATTTCCCTTTGTGTATACATGTGGATGTCAGAGCCAGCAACCGTGGGTGGTGGTATGGGTTTCAGATGCTTTGGGAGCCTAGTGCTGGGATGGGTGCAGAGGACTGGAGCTGCTGGGTGCTGTGAGTTGGGTCCAAAGGACCACATGTAATGGCTTTTGCAATGAGGGAGCAGATGTGCTCTTGTTGTCAGACAGCAGCATCTGTAGCTGCAGTGCCAGGGAATGGAAGCACTTCTGCAAGGCCTTAGCGAGAGCCATCCACTACTGGAAAAGATGATTCTGAAGGGCAAGACCATCTCCACAGCAAAACTGCAGAGTGTTTTCTGCCCCTGTTTGTGTGCCAGGGAATGGAGTACATGAAGACTAGGAAGAATCAGGTCCAGCCTGGAGGAGCCTGGGCTACCAGGAATTCCAAGATGCAAATTATTCCTGTGGTCCTGGCTGTCCCTGCTTTCTGGGACTGGTGCAGGGAAATTTTTATGGCTGTCATTAGAATTGTAATCATTGCATCTTTGTGAAGTCCAGGGCAAAGAGACTCAGTCTGCAGCTGGCTAGCCCCATCATTTGGATTACCCTTTGTCAGAGGGAACCAGAGAGGTATTTTGTATGTTACAGCATAAAAAAATAATCCATTTATTAATAAAACCTATATATATGATTCTATATATATTATAAATTTATTTCTTCTTTGTGAGTTAATCTATTTAATTTTACTCCACTCTCGTGAGACCCCCACCTGGAGTACTGCATCCAGCTCTGGGGCCCCCAACATAAGAAGGACATGGACCTGTTGGAGTGAGTCCAGAGGAGGGCCACGAAGATGATCAGAGGGCTGGAGCACCTCTCCTATAAAGACAGGCTGAGAGAGTTGGGGTTGTTCAGCCTGGAGAAGAGAAGGCTCTAGGAAGACCTTATAGCAGCCTTCCAGCACTTAAAGGGGGCCTACAGGAGAGCTGGACTACAGGACTCTTTACTAGGGAGTGGAGCAATAAGATGAGAGGTAATGGTTTTAAACTGAAAGAGGGTAGATTTATATTAGATAACAGGAAGAAATTCTTTACTGTGAGGGTGGTGAGACACTGGAACAGGTTGCCCAGGGAAGTTGTAGATGCCCCATCCCTGGAAGCGTTCAAGGCCAGGTTGGATGGGGCTTTGAGCAACCTGGTCTAGTGGAAGGTGTCTCTGGTCATGGCAGGGGGGTTGGAACTAGATGATCTTTAAGGTCCCTTCCAACCCAAACCATTCTATGATTCTATGGTTCTATTTGAGCAAAAAATGCCATTATTTAGTATGGAGTTAGAAAAACTCAAGAAACCAACACTAAAAATGTGTATTAAGTGATTCGTAGCTTTGCCATTCACAAAGGCTGATGCATATCCTGCGGGCTTTCCTCTTCCTCTCTCTGAATCTAGTCATGAGGTTGTATTTTGCCATGGGATATGAAGCATACAGGGTTTCTGCCCAAAGACTTCAGTCTTGAACAATGAAGAGCAGACAAGTTCAGAGGAAGGGACCCAGAGAACCTTGGAAGCATATTTCTGCCTACGGGACTCACCAGTCCCAAGAACAATGCTGTGAGTGTCAGGAAGTGGAAAGGAGCAGATAGTCCACTTCAGAAGCAGGGAGAAATGGCACTAATTGAGGTCGCCTTCACACACTTGAAATGTTTTGTTCTCAGTCCTGGAGTAACACAGGGCGGCTCTCAAAATAGGAATGCTAGAGGGTGTTAGGGCATCTTCTGTGTACCACTGAAGAGGTTATAAATAGAAAACCTTTTAAACTAAAATGGTTGTATGTAGTTTAGGAAATCTCTTAAGGCCACTCTCCCGTCTTCATAGAGGGGCTTTGTGTTACAGAGCTATATAAAATACCGTCTAATTGCCTAGTTCACAAAGTTTCTGTTGTCATCCCAATAGACTTCTCTTTCCACTGCTGTATGATCATGCTACCTCTGTGACTCCACCTTTTATATTTTTATCACAGGACTTCCATATAACGAAACTTGCTTTCTTTTGGGAAGAAAAACTCTCAGTAGAGAAGAATGAAACCTCTACAGCAACGATGCACTAATTCTCTTCCAAAACCCTCAAAGAGTATATTCCTTATCTGCTCTCACAACCCAATTCCCTAGGCAGGATTAAATGTACAGATGTGCTGTTGCTGGAGGTCTTTTGCTTTTAGCCGAAATAAAATGGAAGTGGTTCTCACTAGCTTTGTTTCCAGCTGGGACAGAGTTCTTTCTGAATGAGGAAACAATAGCTCTTTGTCCAGCAACTGAGACAGCTTAGCTTAGCCAATATAAAACTTGTTTATGGCCTGTTGCTCAAGCACTGTCTTTGCTTCCTGCAGAACACTTCAGGTCAGGCAGGTCTAAATCAGAGAACTCGACTGCTTCCATCGAAATCTGAATTCTCAGCTACCAAATTACCTCCTAAGCCCTTCTGCATCTTCCTCTTCCACAGTCTTCTGGTCTCAGCATGGAAAGCAGCATGGATGTTTTTCTACTTACATGTCAATGCAAAATAGACAGATCTAGATCATTTCATATTGACGTGACCAATTTGTCCAGAAGCAAGAGCACTGGCTTTTCATATTTTCCATCCCCTAATTGCCATCTGACCAAAAAGTACTACAATGTCATCTTGAGAGTTCACGTGCTGTCGTGCTTGGCACATTTCTTTTCATGTTCTAAGTTGTGGGTCTGTGTAATTAAAATTTTTCTTTGAATAAAACTTTACAGCTATTCTTGGTAGAGGAGCCTGAAGAGGGCATGTGCCTTTGTACATCTTTAATTACACCTTCAATTAATTTGGTGTTTCTCCAAAAGATGTAAGGTAGCTGTGACAGTCATTGCCAAATGAGATAACAGAGACTCTTGGATGAGTCTGCAGGTTTCAGGTTGGGGCAAATGGAGTTTTTCAAAGATACAAAATCAGCGTGTGTGCTGGAAAAGCAGCAGAGAATGGATTAGAGTGGAAAGAAGGAGGTGTTTTTAAAGTAGTAAAAGTACATTGTCTTGTTACTTTTTGAAGGGAAAAATGTGCAGAATAAAAATCTTCATGCTTCAGTGGAAAAAACCCTCCACGTTAACCGGGCAAGATTTGGAAGAAATTTCTCATATGGTCAGTTTGTTCCATGTTCTGTTCTTGAGCCTTCTGATGAAGCGTTGAGTAATATCCTACGCCAGAAACAAGACACGAACTGGGTCACTGTTGGTTTCATACAGGTGGCAAACTCCATGTTTAGAGGTGTCTCTCCAACAAAGAACAAATATTTGGGTGAATAAACATTTCTAAATGTGCTTCTGAATATCTCTTCAGCTTCTGGATGTTTACTTTGAAGCTTACCAACATGCTCTGGACCCAGAGGAAAGATTTGCTTTGGCTCAAGCAATAATTGACATCATGCACAAACGGCCACGGTTTGATCTCAAGCTTGAATATTTTGTCAACACCTACAAAGATGAATGCATCTGTTTACAACTTCACCTCCAGCTGCTGAGGGACATAGTAAACCAACAAGTAGGTTGAATTTACAGTATATTCAGCTTGGGGAAGTAGGAGGTGAAATCGAAAATGGGAAGCTTTGGTTATAGCCTACATGGGTTTACAGTGTTAAGATGGGTCAACACTAATTTAATAATGAAGTCTATGGATACTTGGTAAATTGATGGCCTGAAGCTCAAGAGCA
Organism: Pluvialis apricaria; assembly: GCA_017639485.1. Taxonomy (NCBI): domain Eukaryota; kingdom Metazoa; phylum Chordata; class Aves; order Charadriiformes; family Charadriidae; genus Pluvialis; species Pluvialis apricaria. Next base: position 78,298,346 of record CM030009.1, on the reverse strand, counting down.
GAAAGCTACCATTTCATCAATATCAGAAAGAAAATGATGGAAAGATCGCAGAGCTTCATATGTCATGTTAAAGCCACATCTGCTACCATTTGAGACAATTAGAAATAATAGTTGAGATGTGTGGAAGCTGAATAAAATTATAATCTATATTGGTTCTGTAATGCAGTGGATAAGGAACTAGTTCTGCTTATAGTAGGAGAGAAGAGACTTTTAAAAGAATATAAACAAAGCTTGTACTTAAAAGTGCACTTTGAAAAGCAGTATATTTCAGATAGCTGTGAATTCCTGTGCTAATAATGAAAGCACATTTGAAATCCTCACATTTTTCCTCTGGTTTAAAAATCTGCCTCAGCTTTCCTCTGTGTCCTGTCATAAGATATTTCCTTTCTCTGAGCTTTGATTTCCAAGGCTGCAAGTTGGGAAGTTTCATTAGCTAGCCTTTGTAACTTGGTTTTTAGTCCACAAATGGAAATTTGGGGTTTGCTACAAGAGGCTACTGTTGTACTGCTGTTGCCACTAATGCTACCATATTGCTAGCAATAAAAACGCAACCTTGTCAGCATCATTAGAGTTCAAATTTGTTCTGAAGAAATATGAAAAATTCAAAATAATTTTAGCAGGAATAATTCATCTAGAGTGGGTACATATATAATTGACTGGGAAATTTTTATATATATAAACATAGAATTTTTTGCAGCTTATGTTTAAATGAAGAATAGTTGGTTTTGCCTTGATTTCTAGCTATGTGTGAATTTTATTGGCTAGTGTCATTTGTGTTTATTGCTGAGTTTTAGATAGATGACCAGAGGGAATACGTCCACAAGATTTGGCGGGAAGGTCAGAGAGGTGGCATTGGCGAATTTGGGCTTCCTTATAATGTAATTACTAAGCAGCTTATCTCTCTTAACACTAGCCGGTGAGTAATCATACAGTTTTATTTTTCTGGACAGTACCTCTTTCTGTTCTAGTTTCTGTGATTGATTGCAAAAATTTGGGATCCAGCACCTGAAAATAAGAGTATTTCAAAAAATGACAGTCTTAAGGTGAATCAAGCAATAGATCAGTGTCTCATGTTATTTAGTCCCATGCTGTTTGGATAGCCAGAAAAACATTCAAAGAAGAAAAGTGATTCCTCCCCCATCACCTTTACGCTGCCCTTTCGTGACAATGGATTTGATAATTGCATCTTGCAGTGCCCTGGAACATTAATATTCCCATGGATACGATTATTTATTCAACAGCAATGATGAAACTGGATACTGAGGTTAGCCTTGCTTTAGACTTGCTGCACCAGTATCCTGAACTGGCTTCACAACTTTCACTTCCCTTTGGCCACAGCCTATTATTCTTTCCAGCACAACTGTCAGGTTGGATGTGTCTGTACTCTGTTTTCACACGTGGAATCCACATATTGCCTGCGATACAGACCTGCCACATGTTCTCCATCCTGCAGCTGTGCAGCACTGTGGGTTATGTGAAGGTTTTATATTCCTCCCCCAACACACGTTTTGATTTTGTGTTGATTATCTGAGGGCTTATTTTCAAGTGCAGACAGTTTTAATGGGCGGGCATAATAGACGTGAAAATGTGGTTAATAAAACATGCCAGCTAACGAAAGATAATTTAAAACATTTTCTGTTTTCATTAGCAAATGAGACTACTTAGATGTGTTCCAACCTAATTATGTTTATTAAGGTTTCAGATCTATTTTCAGATTTGATGATTGATTTCTGATGTGCACTAAAGCCATTGCAATTTGTTCTTGCAAATCAAGCAATTGCAAGGTTTCTTTATATATACAATTTATAAAGGCCTTATTTGAGAGCTATTTTTCTTTCTTTGTTTCTGTTGTTTTTAAGTCCTACTTTGAAGAACGTTTATTTGCTGGAGTTTCACCCTTCTCTTGGTCTGGTGTGCTTGATCCCCAAAGCTCTTGAGTATATCTACCAGGAATTCTACAGCATCTGCAGACCAAAAACAGCTAGCAAAGCAAGTAACCTAGAAAAACAAGTACTTCAGCTAGTAATTGATGAGTGGCTAACTATGGAAAAACCAGAAACTTTTTACAGCTCTCAGATTCAAAAAGATGTAAGTTCCATTTTTAAGTTAGTAATGACTCTTTAAAGCAGAATGCCCAAGAGTGTGATCTTGTTAGTTCATTTACACTTGCTGGATAAAGTTCTAGCTATGTGATTCTTAATTTAATTATTTGCTTATGATTGATGAAGATCTATTCCATCCACCTTTAAAACAAGATTTTTTTCTGTAAGCAAACACAGAAAGGTAGAATTCTTGACCTCATGCCAGTATAAAGTGGGAACACTCAGCTTAATGAGAAGGAAAATACACACACTTAAACTGACATGAAATCATGGTAAGTCTCCAGGTTTTCTATTTGTGTGTGCGTACAATCTGCCAAAAAAAAAAAAAGACAACTGGACATTAAAGCAAGTATTGTTATAGGTGGAGCCAGTTATTACTATAATGTCCACCATTTCCTGGTGTAGGACTGAATTTAGTTGGTTATAATTTTGATAAATGCTAATTATTGTGAATGAAATTATTGATGCTGGATGTCTCTATCAGGCTGATTTTTTTTTTTAATTTGTCAGCTTAGTTGTTGCTGAGAGCAAGAAATGGAAAATAATTTATTTTATCTGTTTTCTGCACAAGGTTGTGATACAGCTATGCTTTAGAGCATACATTTCAAGTTTGGGAAGACTCATTAGGTAGTGATATGCTGTGCTTTTATCCCTACCAAGTTTGGCCAGCATAAACTAAACTAAAATATGTTATTGCTGGTATTTAAAAAATGTGTGAGATGTGGTGCTTAGGGGCATGGTTTAGTGGTGGACTTGGCAGCACTAGGTTAACGGTTGGACTCAATGATCTTAAAGGTCTTTTCCAACCTAAACAATCCTATGATTCTATGCTCAGTAGGAAGACATTATGTGAAGTTTCTGTGTGCCCTGATATATCTATCACCTGAGACAAATCAGGACTTCCCTCTGTCCCTGCAATAATACCTCTGGTCTAAGTAATCCATGTTTGATTTGGGTCTGAGCATTGGAAGTGTGTACGAGGACCTGTTAGCCTGCACTGTCATTCGTGTTGCCTTCACCGAAGGCAGTGGAGGAAGCTGGTTGAGCAGATCGCAAGGGAGACGCGGCAGCTCTGTTAGTGGAACAGGAGCTGGGCAGGAGTGCAGAGAAAATGCAGCTGGCTTGGTAAGTGGGATGGCAGCCAGTAAATGAGAATGGAGATTTAGGTAGATGAAAGGCTGGGAGACAGAAACTAGGACTGAGATTCAGTGGGTACCTTTCTTTCAGAAGGAAAAGATACGGGGAAAGAAGTGCACTGCAATTTGGGCTGGGGCAAGGAGGCACCTCGCATGGGGGTGGAGGGTTGAGAGTGGTTTGGTAAAGAGATTGGCTCAAGCTGCCCAAAACCAGTGATAGCAGGACTTGCTAATCAAGGGAGTGGGGATGAAAATTAAAAGTTTGAGGTGTGGAGACAGAACTGGTTAGATGAAGAGATTGCAAAGATGGTGATGGGTAAGAAAGTATAGAGGCAAACTAAAGGCAGAAGGGCACAGCCACCTGGGATGCTCCCCTCCCTGGCCTGGAGCAAAACCCAAGAATTACTTATCCAGCATCTCTCTGCTGCCAATAAAATCCACTGGCAGTGTCCCACTACTCTCTTGTCCACAGCAGACCACAAACAGTTATTTATTTGCTTTTTTAGTTTTAAATCCTAGAAGTCAGTGGCAGAGTTCTGTGATGGATCTTAAAGTTACTACACTGCTGTTGCCAATGGGGAAAGGGAGGGCATTTGTTGTGTTTACTTCTTGCCCATTCCTTTTCCTCCAACAGAAGCTGCAGATGAGACAAACACACACAAGCAGGCAGTATTTAGAAGATGCTAAGGCTGTAAAAGGCTAGCATTTGAATTTTAGGAAATTTACCTTTGCTGGAGCAGATTTAATTTGGTTTCCTTTTGCATAGGCATGATGATGCAGTCTTTACATGGTCATATATTGTTTTTCTTTCTGACTTGGTGTGCTAAAGTCAACATTTCTGTCCTTCCTGGATGCTCCTTTGGTGACCCAGGACCTCATTCTTTCATGTTTTTCCAACCCTTCACTAAGGATGGTTTTACAAGATCCAATTTTTATTCCCCATCTGACTTCCTAAGCATCTTTCAACTTCAGAATAAACAAATTGCCCAGGGGTGAAGTACAGATGCTGCCAGCCTGGGAACAGGTGCTTTTCCCATGTAGAAACATCAGGGAGGCTGTATAAAAAGAAAAGTGAATTCTAGGATTACAAAACTAAATGGTCCCTGGGAAACTGTGAGATCTTTCTTGCTCACCCCAAGCCAGGATCAGCTATACTTATGTTATTCCCATGAGATAAACAGCTGTCCTGCTCTTAAACATTTCATGTGATAGACTTTTTCAAGCAGTCTGTTGTAGTGCTTCACCAGCTTCACCTTTAGCAAGTTCTCCTTTAAGTCTAGTACAGATGTGCCTTGCTACAGTCTAAGCCTATTGACTCTTTTCTTGTCCTCTTTGGAAATAGGGAAGATTCTATTCTCCTTGTAGGAGCTTTGTGAAGAAGCACGTAAAGATGGGTTGTCCTGTCCCACCCATCCAGAGTCATAGAATTACAAAAGCATATTGTAAAGCTTTGGGGAAGAGGGACAAAATAAAGTTGCTCAACTTCTGACACTTAAGTTCAGGGTGTTGCCTTTTCAAACTTCTTTTTTTTTTTGGTATAGTTGTGAAGGTGTAGCAAATGGCAAGTGTTGAAATCTAGACTTTTATTACTAATAACTGCATGGCTGGGTTCAGATTTCCTCATGATCTGTGATTCATTGGTCATGAGCAGCGAAGTGTGAAGCCACTCAGGATAGCAGTGGCCACATCTATCCTATCTGACATGAATAGGATGGCACAGTCGTACAAGTTGTGACAGCTACAGACAAGGAGCATCTTCTCCTCCACACCGCTTCCACAGGACAACAGCCAATGGACCATCGCCTTCTTTTCAGCTCTCCACATTACCAACCTGCAGCTTTTGATCATTTTCCTCTCCTGGGATATCTGCTCTTTTGGAGGCTTCCACCACCCCAGTAGAAAAGGGGTCCAGCTCTACTGCGTTAGCTGACCACATGAGTTTGCTGTCCCCATTTTGGGATCATCATACGTACAGTGGCACGTGTGCTGGGATCTGCACACTCTTTAGAGGAGGAACAGCTTCAGCTAGTAATAAGTGAACCAAGTTACAGAGCCCCTGCTTTAGAGAGGTATATACAACTGAAAGTCTTCTGAATTTTGATTATAATAAAAAAGGCAAATATATTGTGTTAGATACAAAAAATAAATAAAATAAACTTTGTCAAGTAAAGCCAGGTTTATAGATTCAGTGTCTTTACCTTTGAAGCAAACGGCAAAACGCCAGTGTATTTTTAGGGGTCAGGATGTGTCAGGGTGGGCACAATTTTGACCTTGCACTGGTTGCAAGTCAGAAGCAACTCCAGTGATGATTTACTCCAGAAAAAGAAAAAGGATAACAGTCCCCTGAAGTATTTAAAGATGTTTGTCATCTATATGTAAATGATTTTTGGGTTTTCCTTTTTCCCCCGTCCCTTTCCTTGCAGTTATTTGCCGAGGTACTGATAGAAGACCCTGTGCTGGTGCAAGAGATTGCTCTGTCACTATTAGAGGAAGGAGCAGACGAAGAAAAAAAGACCAGCAGAGAAAAACAGCTCTTTATCCTGGATTCTTTCTCCACTCTTCTGGAGCTTGCCACACTCCGCCATCGGCTGATAGAGGTGGCAACAGAGAGTGCGCAGTTGGCCAGGTTAGTGTGTCAGTAGTGCTGGTTTAGCTACGGGGACCTGAGAGAGGTGTGGTTTGCAGGGGAAGAGTTACTTCTTTTTAATAGACCACCTACTATACTTGGAAAAAAACACAGAGAGAGGGGCAATGCCTGCATTTGTGTTGTGGGAGATATGTTTGCTTGTTATGTGGAGATAGAGTCTACTTGGGGTTTCCAGATGTTCATTAGTCTCAAAAGCTGAGGCCACACTGCTCCTCAAAGCTTAACAAGAGAGGCCTTTTCCCAGTGAAAATACCGAAATTTTGTCAAAAGGAGGAGGAGCAGGAGGAATTCACTGATTGAAGGAACATAAAGATGCCTTCTTCTGCAGAGTTTTACACAAACGATTATTTTAACTGCCTTCTTATGAAGACTAGCGCAGTATAAGGCACACAAGAAGTTCAAGCTTAGTTCACAACCAGAGGTAGGAAAGCATAAAAATTGTTCTGTCTATGCTGATCCTTACAATGATAATGGAATAATATACACAAGGGAAGTCAGTGTCATGCATTTAGGGAGTTATCAGCTGGAGAAGATGACAATTTGTACAGGAAGATGAAAAAGATAAGGACTGAGCTAATGGGGAAACTACAAAGGACAGTGTTGAACTACTGACTTGGAGGCAGGTTATTGGTGAAGTTCCTATTGTTCAGCTCCATATTACTTGACATTTTTATTAATGATCTCAGTAGAAAACATGAGGGTGTTATTAAAATCGGGACATTGTAGTGCTGGCAGATAAAACTGATATGGAAAATAAATGGAATATCTTACAGGAAGAACTCACGGTTCTAAGGACTGGAGTAGCCGAAAGGAGATAAGCATCAATAACACAAAGCTTAAGGTTGCACATAATAATAGGAAATTCTCCAGTGAACTTTGAGCTTATTAGTTCAAAGCAACAGAGGAGGAGAAAGAACTGGGCGTAGAGCTGGCCATTGGGTGATTGTAAGCTGCCAACATATTGGAACTGAGATATCCTACTGTGAATCAGGCAATGAGTTTTATTAACAATAGAGAGAGGGAGAATTGATGCTGTGTACATGATTCTGGTGAAGTCTCACCTGCATTATTAAGTATAATTTGGAGATTTGTGTTCAGGCAAGATAAATTCAGATTGGAATGGGAGCAAAGATGACCTAATGGCATGCTGAGGGAAAATAGAGAATGCATTTTATGAAAGCAAATTAAATATCTTGGCTTGTTTATCCTAGGAAAATGAAGGCTGAGAGAAGATAAGATTGTTCTCTATAAATACACCAGGAAGATAAGCACTAGGAATGGAGAGGAGCTATTTAAGCTAAAGGTCAATTTTGGCAGCAGAACAAATGGATCTAATCACTGTGAATAAATTTAAGCTGGAAATTAAAAGGGGATTTCGAAGAATCAGACAACAAAGTTCTGGAAGCAAAGAGCAAAGGATAGAAAACTAAGTTTTAAAATGGTGGTTGATTAATTTATGAAAAGGATTTGTGAGACATGATTGCTTGCAATAGCGAAGTTGTGTGTGTTGGATAGATGACATTCCAGTCAAGGTTATTTCTTCTTCTTAAGCCTTTCTCTAGCTTTCTTCTTGAAAATTTAGAGTCCGTGTCAAAACATCAGCAGAGTTTATTTTCAGCAGCTGTAAACCTAGGCATCTTTAAGATATGTGAGCCACGACCATTCAAACTTAGTTTGGTGGAAAACCTAGTTTTGTGTCACAGCTCTTCTCCATTAAAATAGGAACTTCTTGAACAGCTATAATTTGATATCTGGAACTTTCTTGGGCACACTAACAAGCAGGTTAATTTACTTCAACCCAAGAAATTCCATGAAGCACGAAGGTCTCGTTTCCTGGCAATTTGTGTTCTTTGTTTGGATACTCAGCTCTCTAATAAAAAACAGATTCTAGTTAAACTTCTGCTGTTTGAGTTATCTCTGTGTTCCTTCACTCATACACATACATACATACCTTTTCTGGTAATTTATAAGGGGTAAGGATACACTGCAACATTTCACTTAGCTGAAAAATCAATATCCAATCAGCTTTTTTCATGGAACTTGTAGGAACTTAATATCTTGAAAGTCCCATCTCTGTGTCGGATTTCATTAATTTTCACCAACTGATTATCCAGAGGAGACAGATGAGCAGACAGGATGGTCACATGGCTGCATTTCTTTTAGGAACAGGGCTAGGAGGACATACTCATCTGAGGTGGCATACTTAGAAATCCCTGAAAAGTAACCATAGATTGTAATTTTTCCAGTAAATGATGGAAATTCAGAGGAAAGTTATGACAAAAAATAAGACTTCATGATGTGTATGTAAGGACATTAAGCATAACATTATCTTCATTTTATAGAAGATGGTTAATTCAGTCTAAATACCAGTATAAACATAAATAGTTTATTCAATGTGACATTTTGAGGGGCTATTTTTATATTTTGTTTTGATGTGATGAAGTTCACAGTTCATTATAATATTAACTGTTAGAGACTCAGATTCAGACTGAACTATCAGAAAGGTTAGTAGTCCTTTTTCCTGCTATGCAGAGGGAAATGAAGTAAGTGCACCTACATTTGTGGATTCCTCTATCTGATAGCATAGCTTCTATCAGACTTTTGAGGGGGGATCTGCCAGAATTATTCCCATTACTTGCCTGTCTTTCCATTCCCAGAGTGGAATGGAAACATCTAATGGTCCACATTTACGTTGTGTGTACTATTCCTTACAGCCCTTGTTGCTTCTCTTCATTCCTCAGTATTCATCTTCCACCATCTCATGAAAAGATGGTCAAAGATTCTATCCTTTGGTAGAACAGTAGGGCTAGACATTGCAGCTTTAGTCTGAATTTTGCCTCTTTCTGTTTTTGTTTGACAGTCACATTTTTAATATCTTTTCTTTTTCTCTATTTTTTTCCCCATTGCACAGTACTATTAAGCTGATTTGCATGCTGATGTCTGTTCTGTACAGGCTATTCTTATATCTATACTGGTCAGCTGAGAGAGCAACATTTATAGTAATTATACAGAGCTCTTCATTCTAAGACCTTAGAGTTGATTTTGGCTGTGCTTCATATGATTATTGATTGATGTTCCTGGTGTCTTTCATATATTATTTTGTCTCCTCCCCGTTTTTTCCCTTTACTTTGCAGGCAGGGAATGCTACCTGATTTCAAAGAACTAAGTCTTCTAGGTCCTATTTGCATCTTTATCACATTCTCACAGCATAGCTTCTCTGTGACCTGATTTCTTGACTGATAAAATACTTGCCTTAGATGTTAGGTGGAAGCAAGGGAGTATCTTATTTCTTTGTAGTCTGTATCAAAAAGTCAAAGTCTTGCTTTTTACCATCTTCTTACGCTGTATGAGAAGACTCATCACAGGCCAGATCAGTGTTTCTGTGGTTTTGCCTCTGAAGGAGTGCAGGGATGGAGCCGTAGTGAGGGAATACAATAAGCAGGACAGTGCCCAACTTCTGACGCTTGGTGCTTTAGAGCTTTCCTGAGCTAGTGGTTCCATCTAGACCATGGGTTACATGGTTTACTGTCTGCTGATGGACTGCCCTCATAATTTGTTATATTAGGGGGGTTGTGTTGGGGTTGTGTCATACTGGGGGCTTCTAGAATAAATGTTTCTTAAGTTATGAACTCGTTTTAATACTAATAATGTGTATGAGCTCTGCTTGTCTTTTGAAGCTTCCTCTCTGGTAGTCAGTCCTCTTCCCAGTTTCTAGTCTAAAATAATATCTCTCTGCCAAATGCAGTCCTTTCTAAATAGGAACACAGTTAGCATATTTCCCTTGATTTGCCCTTGTGACATTGTAGACTTGCTGTTGTCCTTTTTCTGTAAGTGCTGCCTGTGTCAATTGAACAGGTGATACTAAGCAACCATCAGCTATCTGGGTACAACACTTGTTTGCTTCATATCCATCATACTATTCCAGATGCCAAGAAAAGTTTTAAGTTGACTGCAGATGTCTCATTGAAATGAACCCGATGGATGTAGGTTTCTAGGTGCGTGTTGGTTACAGCAGGAAGAAAGTTAACTTTTCAAATGCATCCATGTGGTTTTGTTTCTAGGTTATACAAGGCTTTTGCAATGGAAGCGGGTTTTGGGGAGTTCCATTTGTACCTGAGGCCCGTGCTCTTCGAATCTGCATCTCACAGGGAGAAAACAGACCACCTCCCACCAATATTCATTACGTCTCTCCTGGAAGACGACAGCTGTGTTGACAGGTAGACTGAACTTTTTTTGAGTTTCACAGGGCATAATCTCTTTAGATTGGGTGGGATCAAGCCTTTAGTCTGCTTAGGCTCACATATAAGCTACAAAAACTTCAGTGTGTGAAATGCATAAAATTATTCAGGCAGAAAATGTAAAATGCTGCATGATTTGTTTCCTTTTTGTATAGAGTCTGGGACTGAATAATGCTAATTTAAAGCTGTTGAGCTGTGAAAGTGAGGAGACACCAAATTTGTGTGGAACGTGGGCAATTTTGGAACTAAAGTGCATTTTCCTTCAAAGTGAGGGATGCCTAACAGGGCTGGCCTGAAAGTGATTGCCCCAAACCCCATAGCAGCAAAACAGGACCTCAAAAACTGTTGTGAATAAAGTCCTCACTCTGAACAGGAAGAAAGCTTATTCTCCTAGAGTTATGCTGTACTTCATGAAGTGACGTCTTTGGTGTTTGTTTTTCAACTCAGTGACTGCTAGACCCAGTCTCTGCACAATGAAAAGTCTTATTATCTTCCTTTTTCCCCTGGGGAAAGCGATTAGAACAAGTAGCTTTTACAGTTGCCTTGATTTACTCTTTAAAGTGTTGGTAAATACGTGCTTATGTACACACATGTAAACACACCATTTTGTGTGTAGTTTAGATCAAGGTTTGAGAGGAAGAAAGGAGATAACTTGTGAGTTATCTGACTACATTCAGGGAGGGCATGCTGCCAGTCGTTCCCTATGGCTAACACAGGCAGCAGGGCTCCCTTCCGACCCGTACATATACCACCTGCAGTCCCGTGCTGTTGTTTGCATCCTATTCCCTTGCATGCGCTGTAGCCTGCTGTGCAAATTGGGCTGTTCCAAACAAGCTTAGCAATTGCAAGCAGCCTGGAATGAAACTTCAGCTCCTAATTGAATTGGGGCAGTGATGGATATCAGAGCTCAGAAGACAGTACAGCAGCACAAAAAAATCACATTAAGAACCAATACTGGAAACAAGGCATGATTAAACTGAACAAGCAGATTTTTCACTGCTTTAGACCAAGCTCATCTAGAAGGAGCTAATAAGTCATTGTAAAGTCAACCACAAAACATCATGGGATACGTTATTTTTCTTGCAAAACTACTTCTGAAAAACTAAAGCAACGTCCTAGTATCACTAAATTAGGGACTAGAGTGACCAATTCCATTATGTGTTCTACATTTAAAGGTGGAAAGAAATGAAAAGTATTTCTGAATTTATCACTATTTTCCTTTCATCCTCAGTTTGGCTTCTTTCTGTGCCATACTCCATGTCTATAGATAATTTTGCTTTTATTGCAGATATATTCCATCCAGCTTACCATTAAGCATTCAAGAAATCGACAGTCATATTGGAAAGTTTAGTTTCCGTACAAGAGATGGTGTTATGCAGGTGAATTATATAATTTGCAGAATAAGGAAAAAAACGTGTATTATGTTGTTATTTATTTGCTAGAGTATGTAAGGCCCTCAGTCCTGTGTTTACTAGACGCTATAAACTCCTCTACTGTTTGTCTTCCTCTGAATGTTAATATGATTTAATCTACTCTTTTATAATTAACTTCATAAAATTGCACTGAAAATTTGATTTTTAATGTGGCCTAATCCAGGAATCCTTACCAGGGTGAAACTCCTTAGGTCAGCAGAGTTTAGCCTGAGGAACTTCGTTAAATAAAGCAGGATGCCTGTGTGTGGCTGTATGCACACATAGTGATAACATTTGATGTAGAGAGTTCTGTAATGAAAAAAACCAACCTTAGTCTTCAATGCTATTTTGCATACTTAGTCCTTTCCTCCTTGTACAAGTGTATAAAAACAGTATCACAGACTGCCAGCCCATGGAGATTTGTTCTTTAAAGCACTCTGCAAAGTCTCCTTCTTGCCACCAACTCAGTCATGACCTGTACTTTGCAGCAGGGTAGCATGTAATTAAAAATTTGCCAAGGAGAACCGAATATGTTTTATTTGGTGTCTACTCTTTGCCCATCCTGTTTGCACTTGGCTGCATGGTCTGGCACTGTCCCGCTCTACAGAGCAGAGCTGAGAATACAACTCGCTAAACACAAATGAATGAGATGTTTCCTTGATCTCTACATTTAGTTGTGTTTCAATGATAACAATGTATACAAATATGATAGAGTGCTCTCCCTTACCCCTCCTTTCATTAAATTAAGCTGCCGAAGTACTACAAGACAGAGACCGATATCTGTAAAGTAACCTGTCTTTTAAATGGCAGGGGAAATGCCTGACACATTGTTTTCCCTCTCCTTAGCTCTTGTGTCCATCTGGAATAAGGAACATGCAACTTATCCTGGCCTGTCAGGTCATTCAGAAAAATGCTCTTTTGGCGGCTGTTCAGCAAGCCTCCTTTTGTTACTTGGTCCAGCCTCCCCATACCCTGGACATCAAGGTTAGCAGCATCTTCTCCCTCACATTGGACTAGTAATTATGGGTTTTGTCAAGCTTAGCCCAAAGGGGGCATCTGCAGTCCTGCGCAACACTTGGAACATCATCACTGAAGACTGCAGGAACTGCAGTGATTGTGTATTAGCATATGACATAAAAATAAATGGTGTCACATCAGTGATTTATTTAAAGTCTATTAGTTGGGTAAGTGATGAAGCATAGCTAAAAATATACCTAAAGAGAGGACTGAAAGAGGTTGGAGATGAATTACATTCAAAAGGCATGGGTGAAATCTTATAGCCTGTGGTATACATTAAGGCTAGCAATCACAACCTGGCCTTGAAATATGCGTTCTTCTGGGATGGCAAAATCATCAGTTCCTGCTGCTTTCATTTGTCCTGTCTCCTGAAAACAGAAGTATGGTCAACACTATTTCCAATGGGAAACATTCATGTCAGCCTAATGCCGCAATATTGGTTCAAAAGCTACCTGCCAGGGTCACCAAGCCATTACTGTTCCTCATCTTGTATTTGGCTCTTTTTTTTTTCATCCTGTGTTTAAGACATGGTGCTCAGGAGCTGCCCTTGCTTCATACATGCTAAATTGTTGTAGGGGTCTGTGTTGCATTTTCTTACTGAGCTGTTGTGTCTCTTCCAGAGACAGCTGCATTACAGTGATGAGCTAAGTGACCTCCTATGCAATTTTGAATTTATAAGCAAACAGAGATTCCTTAGGGCTTGTCTTACCTTCTGTGTGCTTATATTGACATCTCTTTTCATGTTCCTTAGGACACCCCGTCCATCCCCCCCTCAGCCTCTTCTTGCATCCCCGATGCTCCCCATGCTCGGTCACCTGCCACCAGGCAGTATCCTCAGCTCATTCCTGTGTATGGGAAGTGCCCGCGTTTTGCTGTCTAACTGGGCAAGCAGCACTGTGTTTTGCGGCAGGTTCGTAGCCGTGTGTGTGCTGACTGCCTGGCTGTGGTGCTGGGAGCCCAGCTGGCTGTTGCCTCCTGGGAGCTAAGCAAGCCAAGCAAAAAGGCTAGGGGTCAAACTCTCTTTGCTTTTTCCCTGAGCAGGGGCTCTCCTCACTAGCTGAATGCTGATTTTGCAAAACTGGAAGGAGCTTTATACCCTTGAGACCTCTGTTCTTATGCCAAATGCATTTAAAATTAGTCAGAGGGTTCAAAAGTTGTTAAAGATGGCTTGAACCAGCTAATGGGATGAGGCTAAAACATTTCCTGTGTGACACCAGTTTCTTTCTGAGTTTAAAAATGAAAAATAAGACGTTACTGTGACCCCCTGTTGTCTCATTTTGGGTCACTTGGAGCTGCAATGTGGGGAGGAGAGGGAAAGATGTCTTATGCAGCTGTGACTTGCAAGCTTCTGAGTGTGAATTGCTGTTCCTAGAGCAGTGTCCTATACACTTCTTACTCTGGAAATAGCTCTTCATCCCCCAGTTGAAAAGGATTGATCTTCCAAACATTTGAAGCTCTTTTACTGTTTAAATGCTGAATGGTTTCTTTTCCACCGAATGGCAGCAACTGTATTTTCATTTTCAGATGTCTTCTCTCTGTAAATCATTTAATGGCTGCTGCATCTGTTCTGGATCAGTTTTTGCTGATCTACAGTCAGTGGTTATTAACTAACTAACCAAACTCACACACAGAGGACAATTAATACAATCAACAGAGGCAGTGATAAGGAGGTCATGCATCTGTTATTCCAGATCAACATGTAAAATTGGAAAAAATCTTGTATAACCTCCTTACATAGGAAAGGGAGATGGTTGCAGGATGTCATGGGCTGTATGTGCGTTGAGGGACACACCAGTGCCGTGAGTGGTATGGTTGCCCACCAGACACAGGCCAAGGCCCGTGGCATCTCCCTTCAGCCCGTGTGAAGGAGAGCTGTTTGCGTGATGCCAAGGGAGCTGTGTGCTCTGCAACACCTGCCATGGTCTGGTTGGTTGATAGCCGAGACCCATGGGCTGCGCTATGAAGGCCACAGACTTAACCAACCCAGTCTCACCGTGCAGTAAGCCCTCATGCAGACCAGCCCATGTGATACTGCTCTTGGGCCTTCAGAATGGCAAACTCCCATGTATTTGTAACCTCAATGCCCAACTCCTATATACTGACTTTGTTTATAGGCTGAAACATTTCTCAGGAACAAAGACACTGCTCATGTCTGCCTGTTTACTTCTAAGGTAGTGGGTGACCACTGTTTTTTTAATACATGTTAGATGTTCCCTGTGCTCAACCAAGCAGGATGAATAGTTCTCTGGGCACTAAGTCCATTTCCTACTACAACAGAGCAAAGGTGTTCTTTGGTAGATCCATCTGCAAGCTGGCCCTAACACAAGCCAAGCTAGTACTTAGTTAGGAGAAGGAACTCAACTCTCAAAATGTGGCTTTTTTTCCCCATTTTGGTCTTTACCTTTCCCACTATACACAAAAGATAATAGCTCTTCTTGGTTTGCAGGGGAATTAGTGTGCTTTTTTAGCTCCCTTGGACTTCAAAGTGCCTCTGCCACTTTTGAAGTACAACTTCAAGAACTTGGAAAAGTACTGCTTGTTCCTACTTGGAAATCAGGATTATTTTTATATAAATATGCAGAAATTTCTGAGGTTACTTCATACCAGGGGCCACTGGGACTTAAATAGGTGATGTGGAGGGATGAGTGTAGTTTTTTGTGTTTGTGGGGATGCAAACTGATTTTCCAGACAAGTGATCTACATATACAACTATTTATACATATTTGAAAATGTGAATATATGGGAATATTCATATTTTATTTGCAGCTGATTGAATGTAGAGAATGTTGTCTGATTTATAAATCGGGTACTGCCTCTGACTCTGCTGCTGCTACAGTTTCATTATGTCTGTGCTCAATGAGAAATGTTTTTCTCCTGTGACTTTCAATGATCCTAGTGAATTATTGCATCATAAAGCTAGGGTAAATGAAAGCATACAGAATTGCAAATCTGCACTGATTTAGTAGGAAGAGCTGCCAGTCTTTATGAGAGCAGGCACAGAATTGATATTTGTGATATTTTAGGAAGGAAACGTAAGTCTAACAAGTCGGAGCGGTTCAGCAAGTGGAAGAAATTCAGTGTCTGGGAGTGAAACAGAGGATCAGCTGCTGCAGGCAACCACACCGGCCACTTCATTTTGTCCTGGGTGTCCTCCAGGTTTACTCTGTACCACTAAAAGGTATTTGTTACAGACTGGCCAAGCCCTCTCCACTGGGTAGGGGCCAATCTGGCGCATCTGTGAATCCTGAGCACTACCTGCTTTATATTGCACTGGGCCTCTGCTGTGAAAAACCATAGTGAGGGGCTCTTGATCGTAAGGGCATGTTCCCAGACACCGTGTTTCTTGGTGTGAATTGGTTGTCTGAGCGCTGTGGTTGTCTTGCCGTACCCTGTTGATGATAGGATTCTGGCTTCACATCAAACCCCATGGAAATAACCTGTTAATTAAAGCAGGGAATCCAGATACCCCGAAAGAGTTTCTAAGCATCAGTGGGCCAGGATACAGCCATTAAATATGACTTTGCTCCTCCTGTAGAACAGAGCTTGGTCTCGGTGCTTGTATGCCCACTTACTAGCTCCTCGGCCCAATCCCGTGGCTTTTACGTGGGGTACTGTGTATTAACAGGGTACTGGCAAGACACAGAGCAACTTTTTGTGTTATTCAGTGCTGATCAGCTGGAAGTCAAGCACTGAAAACTCTATGCTAATTGAACAACCTGTGGTTTGAAGGTACAAATAAAAAGGCATTCAACATGTCCACCTTAGCCCAGGCAGCTTCACGGTTCCTGTTACTACCTTAATCTACCTTAATGCCAGTACAAGGAGGTACTTTTTTTTTTTTTTTTTTTTTTTTAATCTGTCACTATTTCTTTCATCATTTATTTCCCTTGCACCAAAATGAAAATTATGTAGACTGGGAGACTTTCCCCAGAGCTCATCGCATTTCTGGTAGCTGATCCACAAGATCCAGTATATTTGTACTTGTTGTAGATAAGGAATGAGTAAAATTAATGTTGTTGGAGAAGCTGTGTCTAATCTAAGGAAGTTACTGGAGTGGTTCAGAAGGAAGTTATCAGTTTACCTTTTGAGAGGTGACTCTTCTCAGCTCCCACGCTTTTTTCCCCCTCATTAGGCCTCCAGAAGCTTTCATTTCCATTCAGCTGGAGAAACGGGGACCCCGAGATAGGATGCTGAACACTTTCACTCAAAAGAGGGAGGCGCTGGGCAGCAGGCTGCAAAACCCTGTAAGTACGTCAGGAGGCTCCTCAGCCTTTTCGAGAGGGACTGTTGGGTTTTGGCACGTAGGCGAAGTGGTAGCTTTGAGTTAGTGTTGTACTTACTCTGTGGTTACTTCAGGGAGAAAGGTAAGCTGGTGGCAGGTGTGGAAACCCTGGTGAAGGGGAGGAGGCTGGGATGTGGCCAGGGTGTGCAGGTGAGGCGCAGGGCTGCAGATGGTGGCCCAGCTCCACCAGCAGTGGTGGGAGACTCAAGTGAACCTTCTTCCACTGCGCTGTCTGCCTGTGGTCTCCCATGGGCACAGCTGCAAGGCTGGTGGTGGAGAGGTGCATGGAAAGCAGCAGCAGTCTGCAGACACGTGGCTAACTAAAGGTCGTGGATGCTATTGGGCATCCTAAACCATTTCCAGCCTAGGTAAGGAGGTAAATTCTGGCTATAGTTATGCTGATAGGTGCAGAACTGTTCTGGGCTTTTACATATGAAGCATCCGACAGTGGTCCTAGCTAGAGACGGACACTATGTGAGGAAGGTTCTCTTAATAAATATATCTAGTAGTTTTATTATTTTTTTAATTTTAGAAGAATATGTGACAGTTATAAAAACCAATAATTGTAAAGATACCATGCTGGGTATAGATTTTGCCTGTTGCAAATTCCTCGTTATCCAGTGTCTAAAGGTGAGAACATGGATCCTGTATTAAACTTCCATATCTTATGCTGAATCTTATGTTTACAACTTAGATGTGGCCTTTAAGAATTTACCAGGTAGTAAAATCAAACTCCTTCTACACAAACCCTTAATGGCTATTCTCTTTCCGAAATAGCATAAATTATTTAGTTTAGTGTACTCATAAGCTTCTTGCCAGCTCAGTAGGCTGAGTATATGAAGAAATAACTGCTAGCTGAAGACTCTTTTAGGAAATATAACAGAATTTGTGAACAAAATTATACGAACCATACTTGAATAAAATAATTCTGAGTTTATTTACAAGACTTCCTTAACTGTCTACTGGGTCTGGCATACTGGTTGAAATCTTTATTGATGTTTATCATCCTTAAAGTTTTGGCATTTCATAGTTTAGGTGTTTGTAATACTGTACATAACACGGTAGGGTTTTTAAAATCATATCAATAGAAAATGTTACAAGTGTTTTGTTTTTAAATTCACAGTACATGTAAGTCCTACATGCATGATATTAAGAAGAAAATAATTGTCTCATTATAGGATGAAGTTCTGAAACTCAAAAGAGACGTTATTGTTGAATATTGCCATAAGTAAGTATATCTGATATAGACATTTACTGTATGTCTAATATATATTTAATATAGATCTAGTGTAGACACTTCCATACAAACACATCATGTTTTCAACATAACTCTTGTTCTGAGGGCATCTTTTTCATGTGGATAATATGAATTTACAAACTTCCTATTCAGATTATTATGACTATACCTGTAAGCCATTTTTCAAGCTGGGAAAAGAACATTTTCAGTGGTTTAGTAGGATAGCACTACAGGCAGTACAAGCCATGTTGCTGGATGAGTAGGAAATATGCCACTTGGTTTCTTTACAAGGAGAAAGGATTGATGATGGGATGCTAAGTAGAGGCACACAACACCAACACTTTTTTTGGTATTTCAGCAGAAATACCAGATAAACATCGTTGACATGGGAGATAAGTTGTAGTGGAAATAGTGTGCAGTAGATCAGAGAATGAATGAGTGGGATGTACTATCCTGTGAATTCACTCTAGTTTGTAAGACAGCTTGGGAGAAACCAGAGGTTCAAACAGAGTTGGACTTGATTTTATTATTTTTTTTAATCCTGTGTTCATGTGTTCTGTAGTTCATGGGTTTTATTCCCAGATAAATTTACCTTTCTGGGACCTTTGTCTTGCAGACAATATAATGAGATTGAGCACATGTGCCAATAAAGAAGGAAAAAAACATCAGGAAATGGGCTATTTCTTGTCTATTCTCACTGAGAAACAGACTGTACTTGACATACCGCAGTAGACTAGTTTATGCATTACCTTTCTACTGGAGTGCGTAGCCCGTTATGAAGCCACCTGAGAGCTGTATGTTCCAGATCTACTCTGTCAAAAGCCGGGATGAGAACCTGGCATGTGGCCAGCACCCAGGTCTGTCTTCTCCTCATATGCCCAGCTATGCCAAGGTGCATCCCAGCAGCCTCAGGAAAGAGTGTGGCAAGGAGCAAGCTGCAAGTAGGGCAGCTGTTTCAGTAAGCCATGTTTTGCAAATGATGTAGATTTGCGTCATGCCGCAGATGCAGACTGCCTTTAACCCAGGTACGGCTTATCGAGTGAGTAGGTAGGGTCAGACCGATGGGTCTGGAGGCAGCTTGCAGCCAGCGGAGTTTCAGCGCAGCTCAGTGACGATGAACTCTGACTCAGGGTCACACTGTCTCATTCTCAGTTCTGCAGTTAACTCGTCATCTCACTTAGCTCCTTCCTGTTTCTGCTTCCTTATTGTAACGTATCAATAGCTCCCACACAGCGGTTGCTGTATTAACTTGCAGATATTTCTAAGGCATTGTAAAGACATCTGTGTGATGAAAAGCATTAAATCTAAAATTTACTTTGATTCTTAAATGCCACTTTCACAATTTTTATCCTGCTGGTTGTCACACTACAGAAGAATCACAGCTTGTAAATTTTCCTGTAGAAGATGCCAAAGATGTCCATACAGAAAGAGATTAAGCTCAACAAAGGTAGACTTTCTCTGGACAGATGACGACCTGCACAACACTACATATTTTAATTATGCTTTTTTAGGCTGAATCAACGTGTATCCCAGCATGTCCTGAGAGGTCAGCTCATTGGGTACTACAATAGCCTAAGAAGCCTCTTAGATGATTTCCCTGTCATCAGAGACAAGTACTTCATAATTGGACTACCTCAAGGAAAAAAAGAGGACCAAGATTTAAAGAAAAATCTTGCAGCTGATCCCAGGTTTGTACCATGTTTGCAAGCGTGTTCCTGGGCACCAGAGTCCTCAGTCAGAGTGTATTATGAAGTAAAGGTGAATACATGTTTGCAAGAGGAATGATAGTCTGAAAGTGCTCTGAGCAGTGTGTTATGGCAGCCTTCGGGCAATGTTGGTGGATGTAGAATGTGCATAGTTGGAACCACGTGCAAAAGCTGGCATCCAAAGAAGGAAAACTTTCGAAATGTGCTTGCTTCTAATCCCAACTCTGCATGTAAGAGGAAAATAGATAGACAATCTAATTTTCAGCATGTAAATCTCTGCTTTAATGATTAAGCCTAGGTAGTGAGAGTTGTCTTACCCTTTAGATTTTATTTATTTAAGATTTCAACAAAACCTGTTAATCAGCTGTAGGCATGTGACTTGTCAGAAGTTAGGAAAGGAAAGGAAGAGCACACGACACAGACTAGGGGATGACCCTGTAACGTCTGCTCCTTTTGGAAGGGAGATTTTTTTGGCCATGTCACAAGGATCTCCTTCCTCAAAACTTGTGGCTAGCAAGGCGAGCCCTTCTGCTAACTCTCAGTAAGTCTCTGGGCTCCTCATGTTAGCACCAGCAGGCAGAAGGTTTTACATGTGAAAGTAGTCACCAGCACACTGGTTTTGCTCTTGGTCACCTTGTTCCCCAGCAATAGAGAGGCTCAGCAGCAAACACAAAACCCCCACTCATTAAGGTTCAGGCAAAAGCTTTAGTTCCAGTAACAAAGGTTGGGAGTTTGGTTACAAGCTCAACAAATCATACAATGTGGTTCAACAAGATACTTGAGAAGGTGATCGTCACCCCTTCCCTGTCGTTTAACTACATGCCAGCTGCAAGCTTGTGGAGCTACACCAGTCTTGGTCTAGCTTTTATCTTGCTAGTAGTCACTGGGGAGTAACCCCATCACAGGCCCATGGCACAGGCCGTTTTTCTTCCTTTTTCTACCTGCTTTTATTGGATGTTGTCTAAGGCACTGTATTTTGTACTGCCACCTCAGATGCCTTGAGAAGATTTTAAGCTCTATAGTATTTTGCATATTACCATAAAAAGTTTTACACAGGGCATCCATAACACATTTACTCTTAGCTTTAGAAGGACCCTTCTCTGCACGCAGTAACAGAAGAGAGAATAGTAAACCTAGAGCAAAATATTTTAGTAGACTTAACATCTCAAGCTGAAGCTATCTCCCACCCCAGATTCCTTCAGTCTGGAGGTTTGTGGGTCACACAGTGCCCAGATATGGTACTTAGGGACATGGTTTAGAAGTGGGTTTTGTCAGGGTAGGTTAATGGTTGGACTTGATGATCTTAAAGGTCCCTTCCAACCTCAGCAATTCTATGATTCTATGATCTTCTGCATTGAACTCATTTAGGAGATAGGACCAAAAGTGGTTACTTGTCATAGCAACTGTTTTGGTTGCCATCCTAGTTTATTAGCAAGGGCTGAGTCAAATGTGATGTATTTGCCCAGAGGGGCTGAGTTCAGCTGCAGAACCTACGCTTCTGCCGTTCATCCTGTGCACCACCTCCTACTCTTGGTGTCATGGGGACGTCAAGCAAAGAATAAAGCCATGGTGCGTTTCAGGAGTATCTGTCTTGTGACAGAGAAGGTCTTGCAGAATATTACCTCTGTTGGGATATTCAACATACAGATCAGCAAGTTGTAGCATTGTGCACCCTAATCAGATATTGGTTTGTGCCTTTTAGACCTGTAACTTTTCAAGAGCAAGAAAATATTTCAACACCCTCTAATACTTTATAGCGTTACACTATTACACTTCCAAAGTGCTAGCATAAGCATATTAACTTATAAGCAGTTACATGTTGTCCTTTTACACTTTAAAATGAAACATCTGAAACAATGAAACAGCCAAGAAAATAAGCATGGATACATGTGTATGCCCTTTTATTTTTTAAACAGCCCCGAATTTTCTGAGGTTGCCTTTTCTCCTCCTGTGTTTGACGCTCGCCTGTGTCTCTCCAGCAGCTTGTGGCCCAGCCACAGTCACTTCCATATCACTCACTTGACCGTACTGCTTTTCTGTATTTGATACGCAAAGGAAACCAAGAGCAAATCCTTATCTACTGGAGGGAGGCAGACGTGAAGGTGTCCCGCCAGCAGTGAGCAGCAGCACGTCCTTCACACCTACGTCGACCTGCCCCTGGCATTCATGCCAGAAAGGGAGCCGCAGGGAGCTGGACAAAAGGCTTTAATTAAAAAAGGCTCCTGCCCTTTCAGCCCCCCTGCCCTTTTTTTTGTCCCTGCTTTATCAGTTGTGACCAGTTAATGTTTCATTTTCTGTTGCTGTTCAATTGAAGCTAAGAAGCACCTTGTAGACAGCAGCTGTCAATTAGTTATGATGAAAGCAGAAATTTTGCTTCCATCTCGCCTGCATTTAGAGGGTTATAGCAGGACACTAATTCAATTGCTTTCTTATCTTCTGAACTAATCTTATTGCATTCATTTGTGGCTGCCAAGCACTTGGGGAGTGAGCAGGTCCTGCCTTCCGTGTCCCTCCCTCCCTCTGAGGACCTGAAGCTGTGTGGAAGAAACAGTGTATGCAGTAGATGGGGGGAAGGTGGCTAGTTACAGCGGAGGAAATACAGGGAGGAAAAAAGATAGGTGTGGAGAGGGGGAAAAAGAGAAAAAATAATACGGAATAAAGAAGAAAGGAAGAAAGAAACGAAGAGACTCTTGGGGAGGAGCAGAAGAAATGAGAATGGGAACAGTTATAATAAAAAGCTTTCTGCAAATATATATATGTATTTCCATAAGCCGATAATTCATTAACATCAACAGGAAATGTTTGAGAACAGCCCACTTAACTTTAGATGCCTGTACCTGACTAGGCTGCCCTGATAATCAACAGGTACTTCAAAGGGATGACCCACTTCAGACTCCTGCTGAGATGAGATGAGTTGTGTCCTGAAAGTGCATCTCTCTCTCCAGCAACTCAAGCGAGGTGCTCTTACTGTCAGCATCCGCATTTGGTCAGATGAACCCCCTGTCCTTCCTGATTTTTCTATCTTTATGTTACATAGAGTCCAGCCGCAGCGGGATGAAGGGAAGGCTGTGGATACATACCCTGCGCCCACCCTTGCTGGCTTACCTAAGCCTTAGCAGTATCTCTTAGAAAAAGGCAGAGGCACTGGGGTGCAGCAGAAATGTTATCTTACGTAAGATAGTAAACGATTCCTGCAGCAACTGCCATCTTAAAAGCAAATGCTAGAAGCAGGGAAGAAAGAGGAAAATGTAGGGCTGTGGTTTCTGTGGGGTGGTGCCATCCTGTCCTTCCCTTCCCCCAGCTTTCTTCTTTGTTCCCAGACTTGGCATATGAAACTAGGTCGTAGCTCTTAGCCATACATGTTTTAAAAGTACTAGTCACTCTGTGAGCATGACATAGAATCTCTGGGACGTTTGGAGGGGGTTTAGGTTTTTTTTTTTACACAATGTAGAAAATCTGTTTTATGTGGGATTAAACTGTGTTTTAGCTGTTTTTTGGGAGGTGGCACTGCAAACAGTTCATGTGTTGCTGGGGTAGGCAGCACCTGGGCTTATCTGGATGCAGTGGACTGTCCTTATTTTCTTCCTGAAGAAGTTAGGTGCCACATCATAGCAGGGTGACGTAGTGTGGGACTCCTTTGCAAACACAGCTACGGAGAAGCCACTCTTAATGTCCTGTGGTGAGGTGGGGAAGTACAGCATCTGTGACAGGCTGCCCACAGTCGTCTTCCGCCGGTGTAAGCACATCTGGAGAGTGGGTGTGCTTCTGCCTTTGGAGGAAACCCTGGTCCCCCTCTTTGCTCTCTCCCTGCTGGTATCATTTACGGGCTGTGATGTAAAGCAGAGGAAACAGAGAGTGTGAATACTAATCTCACCCTGAAAAGCGTCACTTGTCTGGTTTCCTTAGGTACAATTTGTGCTTATCATTCTTGTGCAAAAGTTAGTAGGGCACAGCTGGTTAAACAAACCCTGCCCAAATATAATTTCCGTGCTTACAACAGAGTATTTAACCTTTCATTACTCCATCCCACCCAAACCAAAGGTCTATTTTTTGCATTCAGTCTTGATTTTTTTTTTTTTTCAGAAAAAGGAAAAAAAAAGATTATAAACCCTACAAAACTTACTTCAGAAAGAGCTGAATTTAATCTCCAAGCTGGATTTATATCTCTTATTTCAGAATGTACTAGCTGCGTATTGTACTTCATCTTCACGTATGTGAAAACAAGAAATGGCACATTGTATATAAAACCAGAAAAATACATTATTCATGTAATAAATGTTGTATTTTCATATCTCCCGGCAAAAAAAAGTGGGCTGCCTACTAGTAATTGCATATAATATTTTAAAATAATGCTATAGATTTTTAATGCCTGCTTGCTGCTTTTCGCTACTTGTCTCCTGTTCTAGCCAGCGAAAGCATGCTCCCAGAGGAAGAGACCCTGAATGCCCTCATCACAGCAGCTCACATCCCTGCTTTATAAATCAGATGCTTTAAGGAAGTTGCTTTCAAATTTCTCTCACATTCAGCAGGTTTTGGAGGTCAAACCTTTACCTTGTATTCTACACATCAAAGCTAAATCATGTTGCATTTAAAATACACTTGCTCCAAATCTTAAAGGCAAATCCTATGTCCAAGGAACAGTTTGATAAAACTTAAAAAAAATTTTAAAAAATTAAAAAAAATTCTGGGAAGTGACAGGCAGAAAGAAGCCTGAAAATGCTAAGCACCTCTCACTTTTTTGCAATAATTCAGATCCTTCCATCCTCGACCACGGTCTTTGCTGTCTCCAGATGGACACACCTTCCTTAACTTGTGGTTCATCCCTCACCCTACTGAAGTGCTGATCATGTTCAAAATGCTTCCAGAGAAGGTCAGTATTTGGTAATGCTAAAAGAGATTTTGTTCTGGGTGGTAGGCCACGCGCATCTTTTCATGTGCATTACAATTTTTCTTGTCATTGGAGATGTGGAAATAAATATCAGTGGTTTTAATCTGGATGCAGCTAGCGTGTGCCACTGATGAAGGGTGTTGACGGAGTGCCTGTCAGGAAGGAGAGAGCTTTGGTCCTCTGGGTTCAGAGGTAGAAACAACAGAAAAAGGAAAGGAAGGATCTTTTAGTTAAAAATTTAAAGATCTTTAAAGATCAAAAGTAATTCAACCAAACCCCAGCCATGTGTGTTGCCTTTCCCTATTTGTGAAAGCATTCCCTGTCCCACCAGTTTATCAAGTTATTACCTGTCCCTGTCCCTGCGTACACAGGAGCGGCAGGCTGGGACCTTTATGTCCTCTGACTTATTTTTGCTGACATGAGGAGGAGAGGGGACAGGAGGGAGGAGGTACCTGGGCTGGGCCTGGCAGTGCGGGAGCTGGAGCTGGTGCAGCACAGGGGAGAAGGACTGCAAGGGGAAGGCTGACTGGCCACGTCTATCTGTCTGGATAGATAAAAACACTGACAAAAAGCGGTTTTAAGAGGCACAGGGGAAGCAGTGTCTGACCCAGAAGCTGTGACACCAGATGGGATGGTGACAGCTGGGACTGGTATCTTGAGTCTGAACGAAATCCAGGGCTTGACCTTGCTCTGGGAGCCCCGGCGCCATCCCAGGGAGGTCTTGTTTAGTGCCTGGGAGCGGTTGTGGCCTGGGAAGCAAAACTATTTGCCTCTTTGGTGTGTTTGCTTAGGGACGATCATCTGAAGAGTTTTCTTGGTGCATTTGTCTTTCTGCAGGCTGCACTCAGAGCTCTCCACCTAAGCCTAGAAATTGTTGGTGCATTTCACGATGTGGTTTCATATCTCCTGGCTTTTGCTCAATTAGGAAATTCCCCAAACTGCTTTTGTGCCTTAAACCCAGAGCCTCTGACCCCAGACTGGGGAGGGACTGACAGGATTGGTAAGTAACAAGTACTGTGTGCTTAAAGTAGATGGTTCCAGGGGCAAAATGGTGTAAAATGCTGATGGTGAGAAAGGGACAAAAGGATCATGAGAATGCAATTGATGTTAACTGAAGAATGAATTCAAGATTAAATTCCAGTCCTGTTTTTTGCTTTTTCCTGCTCTATTTTACTTATGGAAGACTGTTGGGTTTCAGGAGCATGCCCACAGCATCACAGATCTGTCACACTCTCACAGAAAAGAAGCATACCTACTGGGCTCAGGAGGTCTGCTCTGGTAGGGAACAGAGAACATGGTCCAAAAATTGTTCTTCCGCCTCTAGCAAGTGTCTGTTAAGCCATCTGGTCAGCCCACAATGATTTTATCTTTGCCGGAAGATTAAAAAAGGCAGGCTTTGGTTAGTCTAGTAAATCTGTCGCTTGATTCTCTTTCCAAAGGGTGCAATAGCTGAGGTGTGTGTGGTCCTGCATGAACGTGTATTTGTACAGAAATAGTACCAGTTCACCTAATGGCTTTGACCTGCTGTTCATGTTAAACTGTACTGCGTGAGTGGGATGTGTCGACCCTTAGTGGCTAGCAGTTAGGTATGTAACTACCTGGTATCTAACCGCTAGTTAGGTACCTCTGCTGTCACTGGACACCTTCTCTGGACACCATTACAAAGACATCTTCAGAGGAGTTGCTTATCCCAAGATAAAATATGTTCAAAGTGGGATGAAACCCTCTCTAGAAGAGCCTAAGATTGCAGGAACCCAATTAAACTTGGTGCCTGATAGTTAGGCAACCAAAGTCATATGAGACAATCCCGTCGCAAGTGTTGAAGTGCTCTTGGCCTTTGGCTTTTCAACCAAATTTTTCCCACAGTATAGCAAGATGGAGTTTCAAAACATGACATGTTATGCATACCTCCTCCTCTGTGGGTGTGTGCGCTGCATGGCTGAACTGTTTTCATGTCACCTAGAAATGCCCACGTTTGTATATATATATATATATGTACATTCAGCGCTGCTCAGATGCAACTCAGGAGTAAAAACTTTACCTGCACAGCTTCCCTTCTGTCCTGGTGTCTTTTAAAGATGAAAAATCGATTATGACAATTGGGTAAAAATATTAAATTCTTCAAGACTTGAAAAAACATATAAAAGACTAGCTTTGTCTCTTAATGTCTCCAGATTTTATCCCCTGTATATTTATCTTTCTTTTTATGTGAGTAAGATTATTATCAGTTCTGAATTTATCTCCTGGAAATTTCATTTTGGAAGGGAAGAAAAGACTCAGTGAATCATAAATACTTGTTATAGCTTTTATTTTAATACTGTGATTGTGAATGTTTGATTTTGAAGTGGGTTTATTTTCTCTAACAAAAAGCATTCCTTGTTCTGTGGCATGCGCTCATTGTACCATCAAGTGTGTATTAGTAACTTCATTTGTATATGACTGAGAAAGCTCATGTAAATTAGCATGTTTAATGAGCTTTGAAACAATCAAGAAGACTCAGCTCAATGATCAGCGAGAAGCCACATAACCAGATGTAGGAGGAATATTATGTGCAATGTATTTCAATTTCAGACATACCTAATGTGCTACCACAGTCTTAAAGCAGAAAATACGGACAAGATGGAGTCCTCAGTACTCTGCTGTCTCTGTAATACATTTTGTACAGACATTTTAACTCCATTGGTCCTGACCAAGAGATCGTTTTTGTTGCTGCTGCTGAGGAATAATTTCGCTCTCCCCCAGATCAGACCATTTAACTTCCTTAAATGATGGCAGCCCCTGCAGCCCGACAGAGAGAACATTGGGTTTCTATAACAGGTGCTTCCAAGTTAAATCACTTCTGCGGTGGCTGCGTCTCGGGAGGCAGTCAAGCCCTGTGCACACATTTCCTACAAATGTCAAGTAAGAGCAGGTGCTCTTGTAAGGGTAATGACTTGTAGGGCCCAATTGCTTTGGGAAGTTTTTGGCTAGGAATAAAAATTTAAAGGGAGTAAAAAAACTTTAGAACCTCAGCAGAAAAAAAATCATTAGCTTGCAGAATTGAGCCCCAGGAGTATTTTATTGAAAGCAGTTAGAGAAGTTGTCCCTATTGTTCCCTACCAGGTAATAACTAATTTAGGTCTTTGGAGTAAGTAAAATGCCATCTCAGGACCTGATTCTTCTCCTGTCTGACAAATTTAATCTCAATATTTTCAGTTGGGAGGGACCTACAATGATCATCTAGTCCAACCAGATATGATAATGAGAAAGATAGACCATTGTCCTTGTTGGTATTTTATAACAATTGATTTTTTAATGGAAAAGTATAATAACAGAACCATTCCTTTGAGATGCTTGTAACTTTTCATTCCTATATCTTTTCCTCCCTGACCTTACTCATCCTCATAATTCTCCACCTGCCATAATCTCTTTTCTTAAAGCCTGGTTTTGTAGTGTCAGGGGGGATATAAAGGCATTCTTCTTCTGCCTCCGAGGGGAAAGAGGAAAAATGAATAAAGTCGTCAAGTACAAAACTCCTGGAGGAAAAAAAGCGTTTGCTGAACTGAGAAACTTTTATATGCATCTCCTGAGACCTTATGTGATAAACTCACTGTTCTTGGGACTCCAGGGACTGAACTTCAAGAGATACAGAAAATGATTGACAGCCTCCAGAATCCACTGGATCCCAGCAAAGTAGCCCAGCTGCTAGCTGCTCACAGAGAAGTGATCTTTCTACAGTTTGATGCAGCAATCAGGCATCGACTACGGTACGAATTACAGCCTGCTAGGGATGCGGCTGGCACCTTTTTTTTATAAAGAGGCTTTTTTTGTTCATAAAGAAATAAAAAAATCTAGGAATGATCAATTTACATTTTGTCCATGGTATCTGCTCCAAGATCATGAAATGTGCCCTGTAAGTGTAGAAATTTCCCTTTCACTAAAAGTACCAATTTTCTTTTGACTACAAGTGGTGAGAGTCCTTACATGCTTCATTGAGGGATCTCGACAGACCATGGCAGAGTACAGCTGTCCTATTATCTGAGCATTATATCACCTCTGTGTTGTGATTCATAGTTTACTAAATCAGGGCAGTTGGTAGCTGCCACAGAGGTAGACTTATGAGTTCATGTTCTTGTTTTCCTGCAGGATCTACACTTAATTTTATATTTTCCTCTATCAAAGACTGCTTAATAAGCAGGTACATGACTTACCCGCTTATACCAAGATCTAGGTTTACCCTTCTCTAAAATGTTGTTATTTACCCCATCACAGAAACCAAAGACACTCATACTTTTCAGGACTTTCTAAAAGGTAACTGTTTTCCTTTTCTTCCTGCTCTCCTCCCATATGTTGTCTGTCAATAATGGTCACAGAGTGGTTTGAATGTACCCAATGGAATAACCTTGGCAGAACAAAAACAAGTGCAGGACATGCAAAAGTAAAAGAAATTTCAGATCTCCTCCCCTCTGTAGATGCCATGTGGTGGCATGATGCAAGACTAGATTTGTAGGTGTAGCCTGCGTGGGGCAGGCAGGCCATGGAGTCCACCAGAAGAGAAACAACTCCTAGACTTGCTTTTGAGTAACACACAGGACCGAGTTCAAAATGCTGCAGTTAAAGATCTGGTCTCTAAGAGCAGCCATGATGTGCTTGCGTAAAACATCCTTGAAGGAACAGCGGAAGCCAAATAAATATCACCATAGCTGAGCTCAGCTTCAAAATGGGAAACTACATAAAAATGAGAATACTTACTGAAAAAAACCTAGAAGGATTAGCTAGGGGAGTTAAATCCTTGCAGATGGCATGAAGACTTTTTGGGGACATACTGGAGGCACTCAAGAAATGCATACCACATGTGAAGAAAGACTTAAGAAAGGGTAGGAGGATGCTGGCATGGCTAAACAGCAGGATTAAATAGATTATTAAAGCAAGAAGGCAACCCTTCAAAAAGCTGAACTTTCATTGAAATGAAGAAAACAGAAAAGACTATAAACTGTGACAGGATAAATGTAAAAGGATTCAAGACAGCCCAGCAAAGATTTTGAGGAACAATTTTGCTGAAGGCATCAAGACTAATAATAAATCTTGTTTAAAATATACCAGGAGCAGGAAACCTGCCAGACAGTCTGTAGGGCCAGTAGGTGATCAGGAGTGTTCAGTGAAGATAAGTCAATAGCACACATTTTATAAAGTGATTTGTTTGTTTCTGCATTCCCTATGGAAGAAGTCGAGGAGGTTCCCACACCAAAACCTTTCTTTATGGGACATGCATCAGAGAAGCTGCTGTGAGTGGAAGTGTTGCCAGGGAAAGTTACGGGACAAGCAGACTGAAATGAAGATGAACAAGTTGCCAAGACTAGACAATGTTCAAGAATTCTGAAAGAACTTGAGGATTTTTATTTTTTTTTTTACAGAAGCCAAAGTGCTAGCTATGGTGTGTAGCTTCTTCCTCAACTGAAGCAAGGTTAAGCTTCTTGCTTAACCTCAATACCCAAAGACTGGAAGTGGCTGATGCGTTGCCAGTTGTTAAAAAGGATTGCAAGGGTGATCTGGCTAATCACAGGCTAATAAACCCGACATCCATAGTGTTCAAATTAGCAGAAACTGTAATGAAGCGGATGCACAGACAAATATGATGTATTTGAGAAGAGTCAACACTGCTTTTGGAAAGTGCAGTCCTGCCTTACAAACATATTGGGGTTCTCTGAAGGTGCTAACAAACATGGATAAGGGGTTGATACAGTTTGTCTGGATTGCCTGAAAACTTTAATAGCCTCAACAAAGGCTCTTAAGGAGTCTGTGTAGACACTGGGTATGTGAGGAGATGGTCACATTTGTAAATAATTTGTTGAGACCTAGGAAGGAGAATACTGTAAATGGGCAACTT
This sequence comes from Pluvialis apricaria, assembly GCA_017639485.1. Classification (NCBI taxonomy): domain Eukaryota; kingdom Metazoa; phylum Chordata; class Aves; order Charadriiformes; family Charadriidae; genus Pluvialis; species Pluvialis apricaria. The sequence goes on along the minus strand of CM030009.1, from coordinate 78,267,815 downwards.
TTGCAGTGGATAGGGGAGGTTACCAGTGGCTTCCCACAGGAGTTTGAGCTTTCTTCTGGGCTGTTTGGGTGTGCATAGATGACATGGAAAAGGGGCTGAAGCTGAGGTGGTACAGTGTGTACATGATACTGAGACACTCAGGATATGAAGGGCAAGGGCTGGCTGGAGAAGGACCTTACAAAACAGCAACTGCAAATTAAATCAGCAGATGGAGTTCAGTGTGTTGGTAAAATGATGCACCTGGGGAAAAAAGCAACCCCAATGTATAAAATGACAGCCTCTGACTTGACCATTACCACGCAGTAATGAAATCTCAGAGTTATGACAGATAATTCTGTCAAAATTTCAGCTCAGTAGAGATCAAAAAAGAAAACCACCCCCCCCAAAAAAAAGCAAATTGATTCCTTTTAGGACAGCAAAAATAAAAACACCACTACACCACTGAATAAATCTGTGTTGATGAGCCTATGCAGTTCTGTTCCCTACCTGACAAAGGACAGAGAACTAAGAAAGGTTCCCAAAGGAGCCACAGGGATGATGAAAGGCTGCTGGGTGTAACGAGTAGTGCAGCTGGGAAAGAGCTCTGTAAAACCATCAGTCAAAGGCAGGGGATAAACAAGGAGTGACTGCTCATGGTTTGTTTGAGCATAAGGTGCATCTCAGGTGAACAGCAGGTAGCTGGCTCTGAACACAAAAAAACGGTGGTTCTTGCACATGGTTTGTAATTCAGCCATAGGATTTCTTGCTGCAGGAGGCAGTGGGTGGTAAAAGTTCATAGGACTCGGAAGGAGACTGCACAGGCTCATGGAAGACAAATCTACCAAAGGTTATTAAACATTTAGCAATCACCTCTGGCTGAGAAAATGCCTGAGCTACAAATTCTTGGAGGTTGTGAGAATATCTGTGGGAAATATCAGCATATGCTTGTTCTGAAGATTTTTGTAATCTTCTCATGAATCCCCGTTTGATCACCGTGGGAGACAGGACTCTGAGCCGGGTGGACCTTTGCTCTAATCCAGTATGACCACTCTTGTGTTAACCAGTGGAGCTGTGATAGTACAGATTTGTAGACTAAAGATTTTTCTGGAGAGTCACAAGAAGATAAAATTACCTTGTCCTTTTATTTCTGTGTTTTCCTGATTAAAATACTGTAGGGACAATTGGCAAGGGCAAATTTTTCCTCGGATAAGGAGTTGTGCATTAACAGGAAGTAAAGAGAAACGCAGTGTAGCAGATGCTTCATCTTTCTTGTTCCTTATTGCCAGTGCAATTAGTTTCCATTTTCTCCACACCAAGGCTTACACTGTGACACTAAATCACATTTAATCTCTTCTGAACTTCTCTGCCGAGTTTGATCCCGGAAGCTGCTATTTGTCCGTGCAATTCCTTTGTTAGTCCTGCAACCGACACAAACTGCATGTCATTTTTAGAAGAGCTTGCGAGTGTTTGACAAAAACAAAAGAACAAGATCCCTGCCTTAGAGTTGCCATTCAAAGGAGGATGTGCAGCTACAGAAAGAGTTGCAGACTAAGTTGCTTCTTATATTACAAGAACCAGCTGATCAGGGCCTTTTTGTTTTAAAAGCATGTAAATCAAGTCCAGGAGAACTGAAGGTGACAAAGAGACTGAAATGAAATGACCAAGTCATGTCTAAGCTTGGTTGAGCAACATATTTACCTGATGCATACAGTGTAGTAAAAAGTAGCTTTATGTGTGGGATTGCACAGCACAGTGCAATCCAGGCACGAGGAGCCAGCTGGGTCCCAGAAGCGCCGTACGCCCCTGTTGGAATAGCACTCTGCTGGTTTAGCAGCTCCTGCTGCTCAGCTGGGCTCTGCTGTGCCTGCGTGGCCCGGCATTTGCTGGGTGAGACCAGGTGCGTTTGCTAGGTGGGACCAGGTCTCATGAAAATCAGCAGGGAGTGTTGTTGCTAAACCTAGCTCTGGACTCCAAGTATCCTATAATTTAGGTTCCAAAGCTGCACAAGCACTTTTGAAAACCTTTAGTGGCTTTCCCACCTTGTATAGGAAATTATCCTAATATCGGGAATAGGAAGTAGTAGAGCTCCTGGATTACTATCCAATCTATTCGCTACCCAAGCATCCCTCTCCGTTAGCATAGGCATACATTTTGCTGTAAATATGCAGATGCACTTTCACACGTGCATCTGCATGATTAACATTTGTGTCTCTTTGGTTTTATTGTCATATCTGCTGTTATCTTTATCACTCACTACCGTGTTGGGTTATAATGAGGAGCACTTAATTTTGTTATAGAGCATTTGGGGAATTTTGAAGTCACCTTACTTCTTTTTAATACAAACAATTTTGTTCCTTTGCAGAGAGACATTTTTGTCCTCGGCGAATGTTTCAGCCTACCAGAGTGTTACAGACAGGATATACCACGCGCTGCCTCCATTGAGTAACTCTGCGATTCAGAGTGCATTTGCTTCACAGCTAAGGCTCCCACAGCTTCTGGATCCTCAAAGCTGCAGGGTGAGTAAAGCACACCCTCTGAGGCACTTTTCCTCTATTTGCACCGAGCTCCTTGGAGAACAAAGTCCTCTGTGGTTCTTGCTGGTGTGCTTACTCCTTCCCTACCACGGTGCAAAGAACCTAACCACTAATAGCTAATTGAAAAAAATCCCATTATTACAGTTTATTAACTTTGATTGACCATAAGGAATTCTAGAAAACATTCTCTATAGAAGTCAGTAATAAAAATTTGAGATGGAATGTAATCACACGGATGTTACCAAAACGGAATTCTTCTGTATGATAGATGTTGGTGTTTTTGCTAACTTTCAGTTTTGGTAACTACCCTTCTGAGCTCTCTCATCACCTGGTAGCTGTTTTAATTGCCCAATGCGTCTGTCATGGTTGTGTGCAAGATATTTAGGGCTAGTGGTTTCTTAACTACAGGGTCACACAGAGCTACATAATGTCGAACTAGATACTTGAGTGCTAAAGAGGCACCTTGAAGGACACTGGCAAAGAAAGCCAGTGTAATGTCAAGGGAAGTAAAGATGACTCTTGCTGGTGATATTAGCACGTTCCAAGTAAATAGGCAGTTTTAAATAATCACTCTAACTTCATGTTTCCTCATTTTCATCCAGTATCAGATACTATTGTTTCACATTTAATAATGCCTTTCCTGAACAATGAGTTATAGTAATACAATTTTCTGCCACCCCTGCCTTGATTCAGGTGACAATGACACATAGGAATCTTCTTAGCATAACTGAGAAACAGGATTTGTACTGGTGTGCAAAATCTGGACATCTTTGATGAATAAGATGTCCTGATGCCTCTGAGATGGGACCAGCAATAAATGATTGACAGTAGGTGGGTAAGGACATGGGAGCTGTTCTGTGGAGGCAAAGGTCTGTGGAGGCACAGCCTCTTGGTAGGAAATGGATTCTGGAATGAATCTTATTGCTTCTTTCCCAAAGAGCGATAATAGATGCTTCTCTGTTTTCTAGTACATGGCCTACTTTCAAAGTCAGAGCAGAGTGTATCACATATCAAATAGCAGCTTGGCCTCTGAGTTGCCTTTTCCTGATCAAATTAGATAGGACTCTCATAACTAATTGAATGTTGTTCTTATTTATGAACAGCCATCTCTATTCTTTTAGACACTCATGCATTTTCCTTGGAGGACATTCCTAATGGATGGAGGATTGTTTCCAGTCACTATCAACAACACAATTAATATAAATTACAACATGCAGGTACGGTGAGACAGCAGCCTTGTGCTTATGTCCAAAGAAATAAAGACAAGATGAATCTATGATGCAGGAGGAAAACAAACTAAAACTATCTCCTTTCCCATCCTTGTTTTCTAAAGAACGAAACTGAACAAAAAAGATCTTCCCCTTTTCCATCCAAAAGCCCATTTTACCATTTAAATCACATTTGATCTTTCTTCAAGCAGAGCAGAGCATTTTTATTGATAATGAACCTATACCTATCATTTTCCTAGTGTGCTAGAACGAGAGAATCAAATAATTTTTATGCATGGTCATATGTGTTTTAGGACCAGGGTGCTAAAAGCTTGAAATCCATTTGTGTTTATAACACAAAAACCCCTGTGGTGACAGTTTTCTGAGATTTGCTGTTACTGGTTAAGCTCTGCGTAGCAAACCTTCAGAGACTCTCCCTTCCTCTCCAGCTGTGCCTGTGCAGCCTGAGCGATGCAGACCGAAGAGTTGCTCATGGGGAGCTGGTGGCCGTGCAGTTTCTAATGGAGGATGTACTGCAGAGCAGCTACGGCTGTGTTGCGGAAGATCTTGCTGGCTGTCAAGCCTCGTTAGCTAAGAGCAAGCAGGTACCTCTGACAACTCTGTTTGGGACTGTACAGCTTCTGTCTAGGACTCCCACTAGTTTTTGCAACCAAGTCTCTGTGAACGTAAGTGACCTAGACCTGAGGTATGCTGTAATAACCTCACCTACTCCTGGCCATCTGGTAAGAAGCAAAGGGAACAATGTTGTCTTCTATAAATGCTGAGTGCTCTTGAGAAGCCCTAGATAGATCCCAAGATCCCTAGCGACAGATGCCCCTTGAGGGCCTGTTGGTGTGGCCAGACTTCTGGAGAAAACAGAGACTGTCCTGACTTCTCCCCACACTCCACCAAAGGTCCAGCTCTTTCTTTATCAAGAGCTCCTCAGTGCAAAGGGGAAAGGAACAGCCTGGCCAATGTCCAAAACCAAATCTAGTCAAGGAGAGGCCAGGTACTCTCAGGCTGTACTTCCCTGAGTACTTGCATTGTGGATGTGTGTGTGAGGAACAGTTCCTGGTGGTACCTAAGGCCTGCCAGAAGCTATGCAAAGATTTGTTTCAAGGAATGGGGAGAGATTCAAACTGTTTATGATGGAAAACAGGTAGACTGATTGATTTGTAAGGTAAAATGAATGGAAAAGACAAATTTAGTTATTTCAAGGTTTGCTTCCTTCAAGATCTGAGCTAAGAGTTTGGTTTCTGTAGCAGCACTTCAGTTAGAGACAAAGCAGAAAGTGTTGCTGTTGGAGCGATTCACTTGAGGAAAGCAGCAATAAAACAAAGGATTTAAGTTCTGTGCAGTTTTATCCCCATCTCTGCTGTGAGTACTCACTGCAATTAAAACTAGCCTGGCTTTTCCCTGTACCATGCTCTGAAGGACACTGCTGTAAGGAACCATTACAGGTTCTGATTCCACAATAGCCCGTCACATGTCTTGTCCCACTGTACGTTGCATCAAACAAAGAAAAGCACATGAAAAGCTTGTCATAGCTTTCTGAAGTAAAACATTTCCCTGTGACTTCCAGCAGAATTTGGCAGAAATGGTTGACTCGAGTGCTAACTGGTTGCAGAACAGCAAAAAGATGTGCAAACTTTTGCTGAGGCATCATTATCCGCTCATATCATGTAACTTGCTGAGATCTTTTCTGATACTGTGGAAACAACTAGAGATATTAAAGGTAGAATGGGGTCGGCTGAAACTGAGGACTGAGGATATCAACACAGTTGCTCTCTACAAAGAGTTTTGTGAGCGATATGGGTAAGTTACCTTGGATGCAAGAATATTCCAGAGTGACCGAAAAGATGAAAAATGAGAAAAGTCTCTGCCTTCTCCATCCATTTTCCTCCTGTCCCCCTTTTTCACTTTCCCTTTTCTTATTTTTTGTTTCTATCTACCTTTATTTTTGCTCATATTTAACCTAGTACTTTCACGTTTCTCTAAAGGCTTGAGAGCTACCTTTTGTTTCTTTGTTTCGGTACAGTTGTTTTTTCCCCTCTCTCAATGTCTATTCAGACTGTTTGATGATGATGTTTTCCAAGTGCATGCTTCTCTGTCGTGTGACCCGCCTCTGTGTTTCAGGCTTCATAAACAATGTTAAATACAGTACTTGAATAAATGGAAATTTTGGAAGCCTCTTAGATGAACTGTAGCAGAATTCTTCCTAACCCGCCTACTTGGCTCAACTTTGAGCAGTCAAGAATAGAAAATTGGAAGATTTCCATCAGAGAGGCCCTTCTGAAAGCAGAAAATGGAACATGGCTTGTTAAAAAGCCTTGTCCCCGGAAACCACAAGAAAGGAAGTGCAAGAGCAAGATGACACAGCGAGGGTGAAATCCGTGCATGAAGGCACTGGAAAACATTGTTGTCATGCAACAGAGCATGGAGGAAGCGACGCTCAGTGGGCCTGTCCCTGCAAGGCCAAGGCATTTTAGAGTGACAGGTCTGAATCCATCAGAAAATGTGTGTGTGTGTAAAGAGCTGGTATCAGATTTGCTCGATTCTGGTCTCCATTTATCTGTACCCTAGCATTACCTCTCATGCATTGCCACCAGATCGGAGGGGACACAGTCCAATGCTGGGGGCCCACCATCTTTGCCTCTAACTAATTTATAAACTCTGCCGAGGGAGCAGCTCCGGGGCAGAGCAGGACGGGGTTTCAGGAGGACTGGGAGTCAGGGACACAAGTTCTCCATGCAGAGCCAGCAACAGCTTGTGCTTCAGTCCATGGGGCTGGGCAGCTGCAGGAGAGCCCCAGCCTCAGTGTTCCCCATCACCCCGAGCTTTCTTGTGGCAATGCCCGAGATCGGGCTTAGCAGTTATTGCCTCCCAGGAGGAGAGGTGAGATCCCTGCCCCTGGCTCCGCTTACACTGGCCTTTGAGCAGGAGAAGTTTCTGTAGTGCCACTTGTAACAGCTCTTTCCTAGCAGGACATCTGCCTGCAGTAAGGATGGGACTGTTTTAAAGCACCAGGTACATACTGTACCCAAAAATCCCACTGTGTTTCCCTCCTCTTCGTCTCCACCCTTCCCTTCCACAGATGAGAGCTCCTTACTTCCCTCTCTGAGCTCTGTGCTAACCTTTGTGTCACGCCATCAAGGGTTTAAAAGGCAGTGTGATTAAAGCAATAAAATGTAACGAGGTATATACGCTTTGCTAATGGCTTCTCTGCTTCTAAGAGCAAAGTGTGTGTCTGCCTTGGCACTTAGCGCTCAGAGGCACTTAGTAAATCCATGATCAGATACGAAGGGGGAGGAGGTGGCGGGAATTTCTTGGTCTATTTGAATGACGGTGATAGACAAGTTCTTACTGGTGACCAGATTTCCCTGCTTTATCTGGTCAACCCCTTGTTCCTTCCCCTCGGTTTTAGTGTTGTATTATTATAAACTTGGCGAAATTTCTGAACTATGTAATAAGGCACGACCAGCAAAGAAGAGACTGCCCTGCCCCACTTGGATGTTGAGTGGGGCTAATGCAGTGAGCTGAGACTTAATCATATTCTGCATGGGTTAGGAATGGGGGCAGAGGAAAAAAAGGAAAGCTAAGGTCCAAGGTCAGCAAACGCAAACACAGTAATTTTGAGAAAGTATGTGTGAAATACCCATGTTTTGGTGACTCTAGTGCAGATATCCTGTACCCAGCTATGAAAGCCATATTCGGACAAACAGGCACAGAGGAGGAGTTTGGAGAGCCCGTTATGAGCACGCAGCATATACTTCCCCCCAGAGGAGCATCAGAAATCGAAATGAAAGTGTACCAGGTAAGGGGAGGCCAATTAGTGGGCATTGCAGGGCACCACACAGCGTCAAGTTTTCTTGCAGTTTCTGATAAATTAAGTCCAGCAGAGGCCTGTGGAGGCTGTCACGGGGAGGAAGTTGGGCAGATGTGGGTGACCGGGAGGGTCTGCGATGGCACCTCTGCTGTGTGGAGCCCAGTGTGGGTCCTGGGACAGCCCAAAAGCAACAGGGGAACCTGCCTCTCTCCGGAGTATTTGTGGCACAGCACTTGGCTTACAGTCACCCTCAAATGATATTAACCTTGATACTGTATGTGAAAGTACTGTATTTTAGAGAGGAATGGAAAGAGAATTGCTTTGGTTTTTGCTAGTTGGCAAGTAGCTTTATAAGCAGTATAGAGATTTAGTAAGAGCTAAGTATTAAACTTGATTCTAGCTTCAAAAGCTTCTGGAAAGCCTAGAAATCCACATGATCCATGATGTGCAGAAGAAAATTAACCAGGAGATGACTCTAGTGACATCTGAAAGAGCCAGACAAGGGACCAGTCTCCCCACTGGTAAGGAGAATTAAAATACCCTTCCTGGGAAATTCAGGAGCCCCTGTCCTGAGTGGGAAAAGTAGCCTCAGTGCATAAAGGCAGCAAAGAGTTTTCCTGTGTGTGAACAGGAGAGCACATTTGCTCTCAGCTCCCCACTTCCCCATGCACCCATTTGGAGGCCAGGGACCAGCTGAATCGTTGGGAAGGTATCACTGGTGAAAAATGGCTTACCCTCAGGAAATTCTTCTGTTTTGGAGAGCCCATTGTGAGAAATTCCAGAAATACATCCAGCAGGAAGCCGTGAAGAACTGTGTACTGAGATTCCATACGCCTTTCTGCACGGACCCGGTTATTCTGTCTGTTCAACAGATTCAAATTCCCTAAAACTAAGAGTTGACTTTCTCTTTATGAAGCGAATGTTTAGCCATAATCATTGCAAAAAACAGTTGTGCAAACAAGGCTGAACACTAATTATTCTGGAGTTTGCAGGCAGCCTGAAAAAAACTATAGGAAATAACTTCTCTACTCCTGTTTTGGAATGTTAGTATTTTAGGCCTAGCAAGTGCAATTTAAATGCCAGACTTTTTAGTATGTTAGGTGTTTACTTGGTACAATTACTGCATGGATCTTGGCAATTTGGGTATTCACAGGTACAAATAGTAAAACAAAGAAAAAGTAGAAATAAAAGGGAAGAAAAATGTGCCCTACTCCCACTGGATGTAGTTGCAGGCAGCAATAATCAGTACACAGAAATGTTCAATTTCACACACAAGTCATATTGTTCCCTCAATATTTACAGAAAACTCCAATACACAATTGTGGGCCAGGTCATTATTGACAGAACTGGTCCATAATGAAATTGCATTTTGGCTTTGATACCAGAATGAATTTGATATTGCTGCTCAATACAGGCTTTGCAATCTGTTTGCAATGACATTTACTTTTTGTTGTAAACATTTTAGGAAAGCTGAGAAACCCTAAGCTATAAAGCATACCCAGTGTCAAATCCCAGGGATTACTGAAGGGTCAATATTTTGTGACAGTGATAACCACTGATGTGTGATTTTATTCTGTTGTTTTGGGGTTTTTTTGTCCTTCTGTTCCTGCAGAGCTCTGGAAACACAGGATAATGCAAGAAAATTTCTCAGTTGTACGACCACAGATAGTTGAAACATTTGTTCAAAGGCTGATGGAAAACTACCAAGAATCAGATACAGAGGTACACATTCTGCATTTCTATCTAAGCAACAGCTAAATCATGTTTACAGCTTTATTTATTAAAGCTCTTGTTAATCAGTGACCTGAAAGAGAAACACATTTCTTAAGTTTATGAGCTTAGATTCAGATTATGTTGGTTTGTAACAGCAGTGTTGGCAGCAAACTTGTGTATTGCCCTACTGCCTTCTGACAGGTTTATTTCAGCTCTCAGGACTGTAATAATGTGAAGATGAGTTAGGGCTGGAGGTTTATATGCAACCGCAATGCAGGATTGCAGGACTTTATTGACGAATTCAGGAGTGGGAACTCTTCTTCCTGAGTCATCGCTAAATCAGAGGTCCAACACGATGCTAGGAAGCAGCTTTAGGGTGGGTTTTTTTCAGCGAAATTTTAAGAAAATATTTATGAAAATAAGACCATTTCTGGTTAAAAAAACACAAAACCTTTTTTTGAGAGAAGGGATGTTGGGACCCAACTGCAATCCAGGCAGTTGCTGAGCTGGTGATTTAATTTCTCTACTGAAAATTCTCGTTCAGCTTCAGACAGAAAAAAGTACATGATATAGTTGCAGCTAGAACCAGTCAAAAAAATGACAAATCTGTTTTCCATCAGTTTAGTGAAATTGCAGATTGGGCAAAAGCATTTACATTGAATAATTTTATTTTTGCTTCATTTTGATATTGCAGAAGCATTTAATTTACAATAAGGTGGCCATGTTTCATTTTGACGTATGCTGTACATAGCAGCTTTTATGACTCAGGCGGCCTGCAAGGGTTCTGATTTTGTTTTCCTAGGTTATTTTTAAAAAAAGCCATTTACTACAGTGTCTCACCATACTGGGCTGTGACATCATGGCCAGAGAGCGCAGCAACTTTGAGACCTACTCCATGTTTTATGAAAATATTCTCCAGCAGCAGCACCGTCTACTTTACCAAAAAGAACAGGTATGCTCAGAGCGTTGATTCTCTACTCTTTGAGAAGAGGGGAAGGTGGTTTCTCTGGGTGGGAGGCAGTTGCTAAGTAAAAAATAAAGTTAAGCTGTCAGGCTGGGAAGTTGTTGACGTAGAGTTGGACTACAAAAGTGTAGTCACCGTGCATCTTTGTGCTTTGCTTCAGGAGCTGCACGCAGTGGAAGAAGGTGGCAACCAAAGTGATATGGCTGTGACACAGGTTGGTGATGATGGCAGTACTTAGTGGTCTCATTTGGGACAGAGTGTCACTGTGCAGGCACATGGTGGTAGTCTTTGAGAAGAAAAGTAGGGCAGCTCTGGGTCTGCTGTTTCTGCACTCAATGCCAGAAATATGCGAGAAGGATTTGTAAAACAAAGATAACCTGAAAGAAAAGGTAGCAGCCTGCTGCTCTGTGGTTCATGTTCACAATGGATGATATACTGGCAACCTTCTAACTTCTACTGACGGATCTCCCTACACAAGGCATTTTCCCAGGGCAATTCAATCATTGAGTGAGACAGGAGATAGAAGTGGGTCAGGCATGTAGGCTGTACCATCACGTAGGCACCAGGTATGCTACATCATGACTGCATAACCAACTCCTCTTGAGTTCTGAGTATTTGACTTTGCAGCTTCAGCTGTGGTTTTTATGATAGCTGGTATGTGTGGGTGGAATTTTTTAACGAAGTAACCCAGCCAATAAATCAGAAATGGCATCTTGTGGAATCATGTGATATCCATGTAATCTATCAGCTGACTTGGAGGCTTGGCACCATCAACACAAACTCCACTGCTAGAGGCTTGTCAGCTTCTACAGAAACCTACACTATGGAGAAGACTGCTTGGGTTTCAGGGATGTTTGCACAGCAGTGTTGGAACACCTGCATTTTGGATTTCATTCCTAAGTTCCCTTTCTCATCTGTCCTCATTGCTGACTACAAGATTTCAGTTCTTCTCTGGGCTTCTTATCAGTTTCTTGCCCCACTTTCTCATGCTCTTTCCATTTTTTTGCCCCTATATCCTTTTCTGTAGTGTCTTGACAGCAACCTCCCTTATTCCCTGATTTCAGTGTCCTGTCCATATGTTTGGGAAGGCTGGAGTGAGAGACAAAATGAGAAACACGTGTGAGGTTTCAGCTGGGTGGAAAAGATGCAGGAGTTCGCAGGACTTTCCTGGAGCCTGTGGCCAGTGGAGTCTCTCCCTGTCTCCACTTTGCTAGCCCATTGCCGCCAAATCCCTGTCTCATCTGCCACTTCCCTTGAGTACAACACAGCTCACCCCTTGTGACTGGCCACCCTTGGCAGCTGCCTACTGTCTCTGGGCTCTGCTTCAACCTCGGAAGAGACTTCCTGCTCCCAGTTCCGCTTCTCACTAGCCTAAAGCAATTAACAGAGGCTATTGCAAGTCTGAAGAGCAAGCTCAGTTGCTCAGCGGAGGTGTTAGAAACCATGAGAAAGGTTCAGGCATGAACAACCAAAATGGGACAGCAGATAGTTTAAAAACTAAAAAGTCTGTGAGGAACATACATGAATGACATGGGTTGGTTTTTTTCCTCCAACAAACTCCTAGGATTTGACCAACTTTTTGCTGGTTTTACAACAAAGACCCAAAACATAGGAAAACTAGTGCTGCTCTGAATAAAGATCACCAGAGTTTTTCAGCAGGGCTAAAATACATGTATTTTTCCCCAACATTCATTTTCAGAAGTCCCTCAGTAATTTTTGCTGTAAGACAAAAAAAATTGACACAGAAAATTTCAGAAAATTGACACAGATTTCAGCAAGAATCCAGTGAAGTTATTAGCATTTACTACTTAGCTCTGGCGTGCGGAGGTGCCAGGCAACCTTGGAAGCAGACTGTGCTGTTGGCTGTGCCTACAGTCTGCAGTTGTGCCTATTTCTTATCTGAATAACGTAATACGCTGAGAATGACTTTTAGCTTTCCTCCATTGTGTTCATCTGGTTGCAAATGCTGTTCAGTGGCAGGAAAAGGACCAAACATTTATACGTAGCAATGACCTACCTATGTGAAATTTAAATTTTGTCATTTAAATGTTTTTAAGTTCTATCATGAACCTTCCTATTTGTGCTAACCTGTGCCCCCTTTCCGAGGGTATGTTAGTTGTTAAATAACAACAAATGGAACACATAATTGTTTTTATCATATATTAAATGGTCTGTATGTACAAACTTATCAGCAGACGGCATGCTTGCTCCGATAAATGCATTACCTCACAGCTTACTGAACGAAGCCTGGTCACAGCTCTTCTGACTTTCTTTCTGGAGGCAGGGGAGATTATGCTGTGCGAGGCCAGGCTCGCTGACACAGCAGAACCATGCACAGGATCTTCTCCTAAAATCAGATTCCCTAATCCTGCTCCCCAGTCCTTCTGCTCCTCTGTCCTCTGCACACATTTTCTTCTGTCGGTTCTCATACCTATTAGCAAGGAGATGTTTCTTTCCTGATGACCAGAAACAGACTTTTTAAGGCTATATATGAAACTTATGCATTTGCCCCCTTCAAATATTGGTCATGAACTGCCACAATTCTTCCTACCATTTCCAGGGAAGAAATGTTTCTAAAACCAACAGAGATGTACAAAATGGATTATTCCGTATCATCAATGGATTATTTTCATCAGGCCTCTCAGTTAGGAAGATATTCTTGCTCTACTTAATTAGGTTTCGTGCAACATATTCAGAGCTCTGGATCATTTACTTCGAGGCTATGGTGTTTGCTCATCCCTAACTTTGCTCATTCACTTCCTTTGCTGTGACAGATACTGGGGCTGTGCCATGGGATGATTATGGAAATAACTGCTCTCAGATCCCAGCTCACTGACTTAGAGGAAGAAAATCTTGGTCTCAAAGAGAAGATTAGAAAAGAAGTACGGGATGAATATGAATCACTAGTGCAGAACCTATTTGCGACTTGTGTCCATCTAAAAGTAGGTACAGAATAAGGGGGGGTACTCAATCGCTCTCTTTTGTGCTGCTGTATAATTTACCAACAAGCGTAGTACTCAAAGGAATAAATTGCTGCAGCATGCCAGGTGGATGAATGAGTGAATCATTTATCTCCTGCTGCTAGAAGCATCTTGTAAAAACGTCTGGTAGAAAAATAGTGTACCTTTTCCAAGAGAGGAGGCGTATTCTCTGTGGAACAGCTACTGCATTAGAGAGAGTGATGGAAGTTCTTTTTAGTTACAGTGGAGGGAACTTTTTGGATATAATACTTCAGTTTGTAATATTCCACATTATTTTTCTTGGAAACTTTATGTCCACTGTGTAATTGTATTGCCCACTCTAACAATGCCTTTGTTTTCTAGTAGTCCACTGATTTCTTTGGGGTGATATATGTCATTACTTACAAAAATAAGATATCCCAATCTAGCCTATAAAAACTAACCTGATTGTGACCATGTGTGTTATAGAACAACTACCTGCATCAGATCCCCAGGGTTTTGTTTGGTGGTCCACAAGCCCATTAATGTCTGTGGCCAGGGCAATAGCTACTTGAGGAATATTGTGATTTCTTTTGCAATCCTGAGGGTGAGCCCAGTTTTCACCAGAAAGCCTTTTTTTTCACCATGGTCCTACTGCTTCCATTAAATACCTACATCCCAGGATTGCCACTAGGTTGCCTGCAAATGATGCAATTGAAATTCCACTTCTTGTAGTGCCTGGATGCAAGAAGAATATTGCTCTGACTTCCTCATATGTTAATTCTAGGAAAATAATTCTGGAGAAAGACCATCTGGTTGTAGTTGAGAGACTTCTGAAATCTTCTGAACGTTGCCTTCCCATATGTGCACACTTCATCTCTTATGGGTTCTGTTTGCAATTGCAGGGAAAGTTGGATGTCTATCGCCTTAGCATTGAGCAGCGAGTGTTTGAAATCATCAGTGAAGTGAGAAGAGAAGGAGTTGACAATATGATTGATCTGAAGGAAAAGTTTGGCTCTACTAAAAATAACGGTGACTTGAAAGAACATTTGTCTAAAGTAAGGAAATACATATGTGCCTCAGTAAACAAACACAAGGATAATATTCTGGTTAAGCTTGCTGAAGATGGCTTAAGTTATTGCATTCTGTCTGGAACATCGGTTGGGTGAAGATCATGGAGGTGGTCCATTACTAGGCTCTGTTGATGGCTACTCATTTGTAAGGCTGTCAAGAATCAATCATTTTTGACAGTGTGTTTATGCTCCAAGTGCAGAAATTTTGAGCCAAACCCAGCCCTTAGACCCTGAATATCTGCATGTATTTGAATTGAATTTGGTTCTAAGCTTAGGAACTCTGCTTTCAGCCTATTCTGAGTGAAACTAATACCATGCTTTCTACAAAGGTGAACAGAGAGGTTGAGCTTGGATCTGAAGAAGTATAAACGTGAACTCACATTCAATCACATGTCAGCATTGCCATGTGTTGTCATTGTCCCGTATTGTCATTGTCCGTTTTTTGGGTGGGGGAAAGAGAATATGATGTATCAGTGACCCTGATAAGTATGGTGATGGGAGTTTTATCTTCTTACTGTGCAAACTGGTCACATAAAAGAACAGGGACAGAATCCTTTTTTCCACTTGGGGTTACTTAGAATCAAAAATATATTCAGCTTTATGTTTTGAAAAAGTGCCCCCAAAACTGATGTTCTGGGAGTTATAAACTAAAACCTGGAAAGTAATTTCCAGGCTACAACTTCCAAATCAATCCCTTTCGTAGTCAAACATATCCCTCCCCAGCAAGATTTAATTTGAACTAAAATTATGGTAGTTGTTCAGTGAATACAAATGAGATCAAATGGATAATGGCTAAACACTTCTGTCTAAAGCAAATATGCCTGCAGATCTCTCGAGCAGAGAAGCTTGCAAAGTAGGATATAACTGTAACGCCAACAGAGTGAGAAGGGCTTTCCACACCCCCAATGAACCCAGAGGATAGGGACACCCAGAAGTAAATGGGGAACCAGGGGAAATGGAAGAGGTCCATGTGTGAGAAGGCTGCAGGGAGATTTCCACATCCCCACTTAGAAAGGACAGTGTGCCAAGGCCATGAACAAGGAGAGTGGGGAGATCGTGTAGTCAAAGGGCTCTGGTTTGAGTAGAGTCATGGAAACTTGGTGGGCTGGTGCACACCATGGTCATGGGTGGTTATAAGACGTTTAAGAAGGATCAGCAGGGAAGAGGAGCAAGAATTGCACTCTGTAAGGAGATCATTGCCTGCACAGAGCTCTTGTATGAACGTTGAGATATACTACTGAAAGCCTGTAGGTCAAGGTCAGAGGAGGGAGGAACGTTAGTGATGATTAATGACTGTGGTGGGGATCTGTTACAGACTACCTGGTCAAGAGGATAAATTGGATGGGACTGTCTATAGAGAGCTAAGAAAAGTGGTTTTGATTTGAGGCCTTGGTGTTCATGGAGGTTTTATCCACCCGGAAATCTAATGTAAGGGGAACACAGCATTGTGAAAGCCTAGGCAATTCCTAGACAGCATTAGTGATAATATCCTAAATGCAAACGCTAGAGGAGCCAGCCACAAAAAGTCCCTACTTCTGCTGCTCACAAATAGAGAAAAACTGGTGGTGAATATCATCACAGATGTATGTCATCTGAGGCTGCAATGACTATGAAATTATTTCAGGATCAGGAGAGCGCTGCAAAATTATGCTGCAGAGGTAGGACTTGGGACTTCAGGAGAGCAGACTGACTTATTTAGGGGATTGCTAGGCAGAATCCCTGGGAAACTGCCAAGAGGGGAGAAGTGCCGAGGAAAGCTGGCTGATTTTTAGAGATTTCAAAACCGACTACCCTGTTATGCAAGACAGGGGAGTTTAGCAGAAACTTGGCCTTACTCGAGTTAGCAAGGAACTTCTTAAAGGACTAAAATACAAAAAAAATAGAGATTGCAAGTAACAGAAACATGGACAGGCAACAAAGGTAGAGTATCAGAGTTCAGATCCATAATGATGAAATTAGGAAGGCCAAAGACTGGCGGCAGATAAAACTAATACGAGACACAAAGGGTAAGAAGGTGAGTTGACACTGAATGGCAGAGCTTCTGTGCAGAGACACCTCTGTGAGGAGGGCCAGGACCTCCAGCGATCCACTGTAACCCTTGTTTTTATAATTTTTGCATAATGAAACTGCTTTCCTCTGCTGTAAGAACAGTTTTCAGGAGGAAGTCTGCTATTTTGAACAAAGAAGACGAAAACCTGATGACTGTACTTCTCCTGAATTCACTAATTTAATTCTTGTTAAGGACATTGTAATTAGGGTGAACCAGGTTACTGAATATGGTATGAAACAAAATCCCCATTTGGCATAACAGTGTTTATCACCATTAGCAGTGCTTCATTTCAGAGGAGTTTACCTACTTGCTGTTTTGGACTAAATTTCTTCCATTTTTTTCCCAGCTTCTGGGCAATGTTCACATTTCCTGTTTCCCTGGAGACACGGTAATAGAAATTTATTGCCAAAGGCCGCACTGTTTCAAATTGCAAAGTTTGAGCATTTGAAAATTGAAATGAAATACAAATAGTTGCATGCTTTAACAATTTTATTTACTTCCAAACCACACATTTCTTCCTGGGGAAAGTACTCTTTGCAGGTCTACTTTTACCGACATTTTCTTTAGCAGGAACAGCTGCAGCTCTTGCGGGATGAAAATATCAGGCTAAGCACCCTGGTTTGTAAGCTAAAGGCTCTGAACTGTTGGAAGCAAATCACTCAGAAGGCACAGCACTCTGCAAAGCTTAGAGATGCTGAGAAGGTGATATTTCCGTACCATTTCATCTGGTTTTAGTGCCTAATTTTCTGCAAAACTAATGGTCAGATGGGGCAGACTCACTATTACTCAGTGAGTCCATAAGATCTCATGGTAACTGCAGATTTTGGGTAAAAATTCTAAACTTTTTTTCTCCTTTATATTGTGGGTATAAGGGCAGCCTTCAAATGTGAAGAGTGTGAAACATATCCCTGATGCCTGCTTGAAGTAAGAGGCTAGGGTGTAGCCTCTAGTATTTCTAATTCTGTTGTTGACTCAGAAGACTAATTACGACATTGTATCAAAATCAACTATTTCACAACTGACCAAAACCTATGAAAAAGGAGACAGGCAGACATGAAGTGAAAATGAACTAGACTGTTAGCTTGGGAGGTGGTTGAGGTGTTTTTTTGGTGGTTTGTTTTTTTTTTTTTTTTGTTTAAATTGGTATCTGCTTAAACAAAGCAGAACACAGCATGAGGTTTATAAATTTAATTACAGAAATACAAGATGAAGCACAAAAATGACTAAATTAAACTAAAGTGAAGATGGATGGAAAGAAAAGTGCCTCACTGCTTTAAATGAGGCTGATTAGAATGGAACAAACAGGTTATTGATTGCTATATAGGTTAATTAGCTGCACATGTCAAGCAAAGGAAAGGCAGAATGGATCATATTTGTTAACTTAAAAAGAGTGAAAAAACAAAATGGGTTTTGTGTGCTTGTTAATTTTAAACCCAAATAAAACTGGATGTGCATACACTTAGTTCAGTTATATCAGCGAGATGTTAAATCGTTAGAATATTTTATTAAACAGATCAGTCAAAGACGGATTGAATTACTGCAAATTTGTGGATTTAAATAAGAAATAAGAGCTATCATCACAGGCTTTAAAAGAAAAGTCTGAAGCTGAGAAAAATAAATGGGAAAATTTGGCTTTTTAAAATTAGAAAGTAGCTCATCTTGCTCAGACAGAGCTTTCTGGTGTCTGACTTTGGAATGATCCTGAAGATCTAAGAACTTGTATTTCACTGTCCTCCACTCCAAGTGCAGAGGATCACGGACATTGCTTTTTCCAGTTTAAATGGCTGTGAAAGGAGAGAGGGCTGCTAAATCCATGCCTGACATAGTAATATGTATATACGTATTTATGTTTGTGTTTAAAACAAACAAAAAGACCCTGCCCCGAAGGAAAACAAGCTTCATCACACACATTTTAACTTTGGAGATAATGAAGGAATAAACAGATTAGTGGATGGACAGGTCTTTCTAATGCATGAGAGATCAAGGTTTGCACTGCTCTTGTTTGCACACAAGAACTTGAATTGTTGACATGTGAATATAATTCAAGATGTGAAGTTGTACCCATATGAGAGATTAGCTTGTGCTTTCCCCTGTAGAGGACCCCCGTTGTCCATCTTGTTCCTCACTTTGCCTTTAAAAAGGTCCAGTCTTATTAGAAAACTAGAAAATAGGAATAATTCAGTCCCACTTTTTACTAAAAATCTCTGAGAGATTTACCTTTCAAGAAACCCACTGCTATATAAAAGAGAGAAAATCACTGCTCTTATCATTGTTTCTATTATGTACTTTCTATTTACAGGAAGCTCTTCAAAACAAAAAAGAGTGTTTGAATGCTAAGATGATGGCAGAACAAGAGGTGACTTCATTTCAGGGTCAGCTCACATCTGTAAGAAAAGCTCTTGCAAAATCTCAAGCAGACAATGATAAGCTAAAGAAACAGCTACATAAACAGGTATCTGAATCCAACAGGTCCTGATTCATCAGTGCAACGCGCTGAATTCTCTTCTCCATCTCACTTGCTTTAATGAGGATTTTGCCTGCTATTATTCTAGGGGAGAAACGGATTCAAAACTAACCACTTAATACAGTTACTAAAGCTGGATGTGTTTTTTATGTCATTGAAACAACGTGTTCGTCTGTTTTCACCATTGCAGGCAGAGAGAACTAGGGAAAACTGTAGCATCTTGGATAAAGTTTGAATCACTTACCAAAATGACAACTACAGGCACTATGTTTATATACACAATCAACAGGGCTAGATGTATGTTTTAGTAGAGGAAAAGACATTACTAATATTTTGTTCCCCAGATTAATAAAAAATAAATTACAGATCTTGAGGTTATTAGTCTTCTACCAAATCATTAAATTTCAAGGAAATATTCAGGGATGTTGTCATTAAATCCAGAACAAATTCATTACATGTTTGGGTTTTTTTCCCCCATTCCTCAAAGTCAAATTGAAAAGCACAACCCTTCACTTGCAATGTACTTAATGCCAAGCAACCTGAATGTATGGAAAATAAGTCTTGTCAAACCAACCTCATTTCATTCTGCTGATAAGATTACAAGTTAGATAGATGAACATAGTGCTAGAGATGTAATGCACATTTGGAAGGGCCTTGTAACACTTGAGTTAGCAGCACATAACTTTCATATTTTAAATGTTAGTATTATACAATATCAATAAAAATGCTAAATGGATTGAGAGCTAGATTTTTTTGACGTATAAAGATGTGCTATTTTCATTAAATGAAGATGGTTTCTGATGGATTTCTACAGGGACTGGTAGAAGAACTATCAGTAGTCAACAATTTTATCAGTGGCTTGGAAATAAATATAAAATTATAGATTATAAAATTTACCAGTGACATATTTGGGGAGGAATGTTAGTGGATTTGATAAGGCACATTTAGTGAGTAACGATGTGGGCAGAGCAGGAGTACAGAATCATACGGATAGATAGCTCAGTAACTTGGTTATCCCTCTAAGATGTATTGCAGTGCCTGAGTAGATGAAGAACGAGAAGAAAGCAGGACTTCTACAGAACAGGGTGAATGCATCCCTGGACAGGACAGGGATCGTAACAAGCAGATGACTGGCCATGTACTGTGGGCCTGGAAAGGATAGATGCTGCAATCTTATAATTTATAAAAAGGGGAATAGTGCAGGTAGATACATTAAAAATGGGTTTGTATCTCAACACACTGAAATTCTGCTGCTGTTTGCAGGGTGTACTACCTTAAAAAGATGAAGAAAAAAATGAGAGAGTGCAGAGAAGAGTTACAAAGATGATTTGGGAGCTGCAGGACATGCTTTCTAGCAGAG
Organism: Pluvialis apricaria; assembly: GCA_017639485.1. Classification (NCBI taxonomy): domain Eukaryota; kingdom Metazoa; phylum Chordata; class Aves; order Charadriiformes; family Charadriidae; genus Pluvialis; species Pluvialis apricaria. The sequence goes on along the minus strand of CM030009.1, from coordinate 78,247,705 downwards.
GGCTCTTAAAAGGCTCAATCTGTTTAGCCTAGCTGAAAGAAGAGTGACTTGATTACAGCCTACAGATATTTTTGTTGGGAGAGAACAGCAGATATTAAAGGGTTCTTAGGGAAAGGTATAACAAGAGGCAGTGCCTAGAAATTGAGGCCAGACAAACTGAAAATGAGAAACGAGAAACAATGTTTTCAAAATGTGATTAACCATGGAAATAACAGTATGTCTGACTGAGTATCTTCAAGTCAAGACCAGATGCCATTCTGGGAAATATGGTTTAGTCAAACCAACTTGCTCATTCCAATACAAGGGCAATTGAGGTAAATGTGATATTAAAAAGTCACATCTGATGGCTTGATTGCTCCGTTCTGAGCTTATTGGTCTATGAAACTCCAACCTTAGTAAGGCTTAGAGAGCTCCCTAATGCAAAATGTTTGAGCTGTGACTGCTTTTAGCTATTTGTGTTCAGATTTTTCACCAGCATGGAGTTGTCTTTGGCTGATAAATTGGTTTTCTTCACTGACAAGCTGTCAGTTTACTTCCAAAAGACCCACTGCATCTACCATCTTTCTAGCAGCTGTTTTTATTGTTGTTGTTGCTGTTTTTCTTTGGTTTCTGACATCAGCTTCTGGTTCTTTCTCTTCTTCCTAATTTCTTTCATTGGTATGGATTGTGATGATGGTGTTTACAAACAGCAGACTCAATTCCACAACCCTTGGCTGTACAGGAGGGTTTGACCTGATACGCATGGCTTGTAATACCATTGCATTCAATTGTAGTATAGATTCTAAAATGTAGCCGTACCTCTGTCTGTCTCTACAAACCAAGTATAAACAGCAATGTTTGAAAAAGCTGTGCTCATTTTCCCCCTCTCTTTCATTGTTTATACGTTGCTTTAAAAACAAGTTCCACACGCAGACCAGAAGCTGGTTGCAGAAAGCAAATTACAACAGACTGAGGAAATTGGAAGCAACTGTCTTCTTGTTTATTTGCAATTGAACACGTTCTACACATGAGTGTTGTTTTGAGGCTTCTCTCTCTAACAAGCAAGGAGGTAAATACAGTATTCTGTTCCCTCTCCCCCTTACCCTTCCCTTGCGTTCCCCGTTCCCACAACCCAGATTTTTTTTTGGACTTAGGTCTGACTGTGGTGCTTTCATAAGATCATAGGATAATTCAGATTCGTTTACCAGTATTTCATTATCTTCAGTACCAAGCCATGTGGGATCAGGTCTCTCCTCATTCAGCTTAGCTAGGCATGACCTCTGAGGACAGGTCATCAGGGTCTAAAAGGAAATCTAAAAAGGTGTGTATGGGAACTGGAAGAAAGTAATCCAAGTCTGAAACTTTCGTGATTGCACGTTGTAGAACCAAATGCTGTTGGAAGTAGTACAGAGGAAGACACAAGAAGCCAAGAAGAAACAAATACTCAGTGTGATGAAAGCTGAAAACACAGAGAAGATGCTTGAAGAGATGGAGGAAAAAGAGCAGAGAGTGAAATGCTTAACCAAGGAAGCTGGAAAATCTGCTAAAATATGCCGTCTTCATCAAAATGAGGTCAAAAAAGAAATGCAGCAGGTAAACTCCTAATGCAGACCTGAAAAATAGAAACAGTAGTGCTTCTGGAGAGATGTCTCAAGTTTTAATACTGTCTGACCACACCTGAGAGTGTCCCTCCAAGTGTCTGAGCTTTACAGCATTTCACTGTAGCCCTCCAAGTGCTCTGGTTGAGGGTCTTGCAGCGTGAGCCTTGGCACTGTGCTGGGCCCTGCCTGCTGGGGGCTTAGGGTCATGTTCCACCTTTTGGTGGCATCTTGTGTCTCTGAACCTTCCTGTTAAGTCTGGTTCAGTGCCTTTGCTCTAGAAAGTGAGTATTATTCTCCTTATTTTAGAGGTAAACGGCCTGAGGGTTTGTGTAAGGTGCTGGTGCAGTGGGAGTGGGTGCTTGACAGAAGGTGTTTGTGCCCCTGGGGGGACCAGGGGGCGCAGCAGCTCTGGAGGCTTTGGCCAGCCACGCATCCCCTGTTGGGATGTCTCCCAGCAGTGTGCCCTGGGCCTCTGCTGTAACCGCCATCCTTGTCCCACACTACACGGGGAGCTCTGGGGCCTCACTCGGGCTCTGCCTCCCTGCTGGGGCCCTGTTCCCAGGTCTGCAGTGCTTGTCACTTTCCTGGCTCTCTCCCTGTGACATTTGCCAGACAGGGCCTCGACACCAGTGCTGCAGAGCTGACAAACTGCTGTCCTTTTTCTTTATATACTCTGCATTTGACATAAAGTCTCTGCCCTCACCTCTGTTTCACATACGTTACGCCACTGTTTCCCAAGCTCTGGGCTACCAAATGAATATATTGGGAAGGGAACAGCTTTGATGCAGTCTGGCCACAGAAATGGCATAAGTTTTCACTAAACTGATGCCATTGTACTGAACTGATGCATTGAGTTTAAATCCATTACTACATTCCTAATCATTGATTTAGTGTAACTGAGTAGCCAGATCCACTCTTAAGATTATCTTCCTGTAATAAAGATTTAACTACTTCAGTTTAAAAACTGATTTGGCCAAGTAAATGCAGTCTCTGGGTTCAGCACAGCTGGTAGAGTGGGCTCTTGGCTGTGAAATGTGCACTGCTTCTTTTGTAGTGTACCCTGCAGAACAAAACAGTGTTTGGAAACCACTTGATTAGACTTTAACTAGATGAATCCATCTACTAACTGAAAACTTTGCTGCCACTGAAGTCTCCTTGCCCTTACTTTCTTCATCCAGAGAGAAAAAAGCTTTGTAACTGTATCTGAACGCCTCTCCTGTAAACCAAGCAAAGTATAGCCTGTCTTCAATCTTCTAAAGCATCAAGGTGAAAGCATGGGCTGTTTGTTTTCCAGCGTCAAGATGACAAATGCCATTCTGCTAGGAATAACTTCTCAGGTTGTTGGCATGTTTTCTAACCAAAATTGTATGAGAGACTTTTACACAACCAAAGCAGTTGGTGCAGACACATAAGACCACTGATTTCACTGGTATCTGTCTTTGATGGGGCTCTGAACTGGTTTGCTGTGTTTATAAAATAACTCTTCAAGAGATCAGAGATGTCAACATCTGGATCGGCCTTTGAGGAGAGCAGGAAGGAAAATGGCAACTGCGGTGTGCAGGCTTTTATTGCCACACAACAGACTCAGCTGCAGCTAGCACCGACGTGGTCATTAACACTAACAAACTTTAAAGTTAGTTAACAAATTATAGAGTCTGTGGAAGAGATGAGGGAAGAGCTGCTGTTTTTTCCACATACTTCTGACTTGGAAACGGAGGTAGGGTCTTGTCTAATTAGGGTTAAATGCAGAGAACAGTGAGAAAAGGTTTCTGTATTGTTTTTATATTCCTCCAGCAATGCCTGAAAGGCAATTATTAAACAATGACGACAATGTCAATTTGCACTATTTGAGCTGTGTTTTGCATTCAGAGGGGTTAGGGATATGTTTAGCAAAGCTGTAATTATGGATTATTTCAACCAGCAAGAAGTGATGGCCTCTTATTCACAAAAGCACACAGGGCAACAACAGATTTTTCCTTTAAATCTAGGCCCCTGCTTTGAGGCAGAGCTGTAAGATGGTGAATTTCTTTTGCTGCCATTAATCCTTTTACTGCCTTTTAGATAAGAAGCCAGTTAACCCAAGAGTGCAGTTTAAAATGGGAGGCCTTCCAGCACGTTGATGAACTGCAGTGCCAAGTTTATGACCTGGAAGCTGCAGTTCCCCAGAGGAACGCGACTGCAGGTAAAGATAGGTTGTGTGTTGTAACCCGCTTTCTTGGGGAAATACGTCTTGTGAGCTATGTGTCCGTGTCTTTGAATCTCTCCTTAACCTTTGAAGCAATAGGAAACTTAAGCCAAGTATGAAAAAGGAGAAGACTGCCTCTGTAACGAAAGCGTTTAGGTAGAAGAGAAGGACCTAAAGCAGTCTTGAAGAAAAGTCAGACAACTCAAAAGCCACGTGCCTTTTACCACTGCAACTGCTCAGGCAGCACAAGAAACACTGACTCCCAAGTTAATAACTTTAAACCATAACTTGTGTCGTCTTTTGCTTTATAGGGATATCATGGGAAATATGAGGGGAGCTGCATTTAGGGGAGGAGGCAATTAGGAAACAAAGGATCCCAAGTGGTAGGAAACCAGGCTTCATTAGTGGCTCTGGTCTTGGAACAACTTACAAATGGTGTGGGGCTGCCAAACAAGACTGCACCCTTGTAATTCGATTAGATACATGCCTATGATTACAGGTATCTTTAGAGGATCTCAAAACAGCAGTAAGAGCTTTCCATCCTTTAACTGAATTAACCTGGAACTTTAATCTTTAACAAAAATCTTCCTTCTCAGCTGTTTGTTAGGTAATTTTTAATGTAACGCTTACGTAATTCATGTAGCTTAAAAAGCTTGATTAGGGATCTCTACTCCTACCTGCCTGAAGTTGCTGCTTTTCTCTGTGGTATCAAAATCCTACTGTTAGTCTGACAAACTCATGCAGAAAAAATGACAGGTGATACCTAAATTCCTAGTAAATTAAGTAAACAGGAAAAAAACTCCAATGATCTTTCAAGGTGTATTTCTATGCCATGAAGAATATAAGATACGACAAATTTAATTATAGTTTCCTTCTGCAGGAAAATGTTAGTTATTCCTGCCAAAGGAAACTGAGAAATGCTCATTAGTGCACTGCTAAAGACAAGACATGAACCAAACGTGGGGAAATAAAGAACAGGGAGGTATATTTAATTAATGCGCAAATATAGTTGGTTTCTCTGGCTTTAAACCCATCAAGTTCAGGGGAAAAGCTGGTGCAGAATTTGTAAGTCACATTGATGCTACTGAGCACAAGGAAAGGAGATGAATTATTATTCTATTTTCCTGCAGTGGGTGACCATTGTTAAACATGATGCAGAGCTGGAAAAACTGGCTGTGGATCTTGGATTCCTCTACGCTCAACACAGGAGCTCTGAAATGTGTTAAAACTCTGCAATGTGTTGTAGCTACCTTTTTACTTGGGATTTTTTTTTTTATTCCTATGTCTGCATAGTAGATGGATGTTGCGAGGTGTTTTTTTTTTTTACTTTCAAAAAGGTAGAAGGAAGATTGCAGAGCTGTTGTCCCATAGTACAACCAGTAAAAGAAGTTGGTTTTTTTACGTAATAAGTCACTAATAAATAGCTATCATTTTTGATGCATTAATATTAGTATTTCTCATAAGGCAATTCAGACTTGCATCATGTAAAGATTTGTCTTTTCTATTAATCTGAGTTGCATTGTCACTAACCTGACTTCAGACCTGTAGCATTTGGCCAGACCTATTTGTCTATACGGATGGCAACTGTTACTTGCAATAGCCCTGTTTTGACTGTAAAGGTGAAGGTGTTTTTGAAATGGGGCATGTCAGCTCCAGGAATTGCCCACATAGACTAGGACTTCAGGCAGTTTGTGAGAATAATCTGTAGATTAGCAGTCTGAGCCACGTCCTCTAGCTTTTTCTCCATTCTTTCTCCTCCATCTTCACATCTTCCTCTTCTTCCCTCTGAAATGCACTGACTGTGGCCCTATCTCAGTAACGTTAAACAGTTGCTGCAACTCTTTCTGGGTTCATGTGATGCTTTTGTAGTCAGTTGTCTCAAGCCTCTGCTTCAGAACACATGGATGCTGAACGCAGTCTGACCAGGTTGGGTAGTCATGCACTCTGGGCAGCTGCCAGCTGCTCTCCTGAGCAGAGTCCCTTTAGTGGATGAAGGAAAAGCTGTGGATGTTGTCTACCTGGACTTTTGCAAGGCTTTTGACACCGTTTCCCATAGCATTCTACTGGAGAAACTGGCTGCTCGTGGCCTGGACAGGTGTACCCTTCGCTGGGTAAAAAACTGGTTGGATGGCCGTACCCAGAGAGTGGTGATAAATGGAGTTAAATCCAGTTGGTGTCCAGTGACAAGTGGTGTCCCCCAGGGATCGGTGCTGGGACCGGTTCTCTTTAATATCTTTATTAATGATCTGGATGAGGGGATTGAGTGCACCCTCAGTAAGTTCGCAGACGACACTAAACTGGGGGGGGCGTGTTGATCTGCTTGAGGGTAGATTGGCTCTGCAGAGAGATCTGGACAGGCTGGACAGATGGGCTGAGGCCAATGGTATGAGGTTCAACAAGGCCAAGTGTCGGGTCCTGCACTTGGGTCACAACAACCCCATGCAGTGCTACAGACTGGGGGCGGAGTGGCTCGAAAGCTGCCCGGCAGAGAAGGATCTGGGGGTGTTGGTGGACAGCTGGCTGAACATGAGCCAGCAGTGTGCCCAGGCAGCCAAGAGGGCCAACACCATCCTGGCCTGCATCAGGAGTAGTGTGGTGAGCCGGAGTAGGGAAGTAATCATCCCCCTGTACTCGGCACTGGTGAGGCCTCACCTCGAGTACTGTGTTCAGTTTTGGGCCCCTCACTACAAGAAGGACATTGAGGTGCTGGAGCGTGTCCAGAGAAGGGCTACCAGGCTGGTGAGGGGTCTGGAGGACAAGCCTTATGAGGAACGACTGAGGGAGCTGGGGTTGTTTAGCCTGGGGAGGAGGAGGCTGAGGGGTGACCTTATCACCCTCTACAACTACCTGAAGGGAGGTTTTAGAGAGATGGGGGCTGACCTCTTCTCCCACGTGGCAAGTGATAGGACAAGAGGAAACGGGTTCAAGTTATGTCAGGGCAGGTTTAGATTGGATATTAGGAAGCATTTTTTCACTCAAAGGGTTATTAAACATTGGAATGGGCTGCCCAGAGAGGTGGTGGATTCACCATCCCTGGAGGTGTTTAAGAAAAGGGTAGATGAGGTGCTTAGGGACATGGTTTAGAAGTGGGTGTTTTTAAATCAGGGTAGGTTAACGGTTGGACTTGATGATCTTAATGGTCCCTTCCAACCTCACTGATTCTATGATTCTATGACACACACCCTGAAATAATGCCAGAAACAGCTAACCAATGTGGTCTGAAACATCTTGGATCGTATCTGAGAAGGAGGAAGAACACTGTCTCAATTAGTGCAGGATTACAGCAGAAATACCCTCACCTTTTTACCTGAAGTTAGTGGGAAATGTTAATATAGGGTTAAGAAGTGATATAGCAACACCACATTGTACATAGATACAAATCAGGGTTAAATCACATTATGGCTGACAGCAAGCATAGCATTTGATTCAGTGGGGATTTTTTTAGTGGTTGAATGGTCGGCATTAAGTGACTGCACCTCTGCTTTTCAGAAATCTACAAAGATGAGGCCTGGAATTCACCAGGGCATTTAGTGTCACTGGGAACAGATCGTTAACACTCCCCCGCCCCCCCCCCCCACCTTTTAATCTTGAGAGTCGTAGGGGAAAATAGTCACATACAGTGAAGCAGATCTGGGGTAGCAAGAATGTTCTGCTTCACTGAGATGTCTCCTGCTGGAGAAATGAGTGCTGATACACTCATTGCTATGAATGAAAAGGGTGTGGGATGAGCTGCAAAAATTGCAGATAGCTGCACATAGTTTTTGCAAATAGTTGCAACTATCTGCAAACAGGTTTTGTTCTACTTTGTCAAGATCATCCATGAAACGCTTTTTCCAGACTAAGCAATCTATTATTCTATTAGTACTGTGCTGAGTGTTTACAACTTACTTTGGTTTTTTTTGTGGGTGTGGGGTTTGTTTTTAATTTTCACCCTAACATTCTGCTTAGAGGTCAGAAACAACAGCTTTTGCATTTACTCGAGTTCTGCTTTAACTGGTGCTGTTGATAACACTCCAGGTTCTGCAGCCCAGATCCAGAGTAATGAGCTTTCAGCACCCACTCCGCACAGGGGTTACCAGCAGCATCCTTTGGATCTTGACCCAAGAAGCAGCAACGGAAGAGGAGGAAACACTCAAAGACCAAAGACAGTGAGTAACAGTGGCATAGGTAATAAGCTGATACAGTTGCAAAAGGAGCAACTTCTTTGCTAGTTTGCAAGCTGTGATTTGTATACATACACAAGCAGGTTTCATCTCGACAAGATGTCAAATCCCTTTGAAGATTTAGCTTTGAGAGCAAGGTGACCAGTATGTATGGCTAGCAAACAGGAAAAAAAAAAACACGTTCCAAATGTTCCAAAAAAATGATGAAGGAAAGAGGGTAGGAGAAAGGTATTTAGTTAGCAATGATCCAGGAAAGAAAGATTTTTTTTTTTTTTCTCTTTTGTACCATGCCATGGTTGGTGACACATTTTATATGCTACTTATACTTTCAGGTGCCGAGCAGCCGGAAGGAGGGGATGGCAGATAGGCTATTACCACACTTAAATGAAAAGTCTCTTCCTACCATCTTCATGCAGCTACAGAAACAAAGGCTGGTCCAGAAGTAAACCCAAATCAGTCCTGGGCATTTTAGAAAATGCCACTGAACTGGCAACCTTGAAACAAGAGAAGGACAATTTATATACAAATCAAAGGGAGGCAGTAATACTCCAGTGCTGTGCATGTGTACTTCAACATATTTGGACGCAGCATTCAATGCCAGCTCCAGTCAGTTAATCTGCTAATCCATTTTAGGTACTGAGTGATGCAGATCCCTCTGAGCAAGAGCAGCACCGCACGTCCTCCCTTCACAGACTACGCAGCACAGTACAGAAAGGCAAGGATACCACTCAAAACCAAAAGGCTTCCTTTTATTGTGGTAACCTCGGAACACGACGGTGCAAAGCATAGCTAAGTGCTTAGAGCAAAAGCATTGGGTCTGGTGTTTAGGGTTTTTTTTTTAAACCGCTTTTCTATTGCAACCCCTGCACACCACATCCTGCCCAATGCAGTGCTCTCACCCCCAGAAGCTGCTGCCTCTCACACTTAACCTTTCATGCCTGTTTAAAGATGACTCATCAAATGCATTAGCATCTCCACCTTCCCTAGCACCTTCCCTCCCCTCCCCCTAGAAAGGGGAAGAAGGGCAGCTCCTTGCACAATGCTACACTAATTAGAAGAAAACAAGGCGGGCAGGAGGGGAGGGGGAAACCATAGTTTTATCTGTATTTATCTTGCATGGAAAAAAAGCTTTCTTTTATAGCCTAGCCAATAAAGGACTCAAAGTTGTCTTTCAGAGATGTGTCAAATTATATTGCAGCTTTTGATGCGTTAGAATACCAACCTGTGTTACTTTTAGCATCATCCACAGAGGCCTGGAAGAATGAATAATCAAATACCTCTGTACTCTTTTTATAAATAATTACGACCTAGAATTACATTTGGGCAACCCTTAACGGCATTGCGTTGGTTAAACACCACGTAAAGGAACTCTAACTTCTGTTAGAAATGCTGCAGTATTTAGAGACAGAGGATTCCTAGAATAAGGCTGACATCCCTCACCATTACTGAAAAAAGCTTTATTTCATTCAAGCTTGCAATATACTCAGAATGCTGTGGAATCAATTATCAAATAACATGAGTTATTTTTAAGGTATGCCTTAAATGAATGAAAAGGTGACTGATAACTATCTAAGGTCAGCTGTCACTAGAGAAGTCATCAAATGTGATTCTAGCACATTCCTAGAACCAGATGCCAATTTGGAAGTGGAACAGTATCAAAAGTATGGAGCACTTATGTCTCAGGCTAATTTACAGCTGCTTGATAAAACACTTCAAGTATTACTCAACATAATACAGCAAAATTCAAAGATGATTTTTGAATGAACACTATACCTACAGAAGACAACCTTCAAAAAACAGCAGTAACACAACACTGGTACTACGGAGAGAAACAATTGTGCATAGGCTTTCAGTGCTGCATTGCACAAAAACTTAATTCAGTCCTTGACTGTGTGCAGTAATGGATGATTTTCTGGAAGGCATGGCAATTTTAAGCACATCAGTAAGCTCTCTATTTCCTTCATTTCCATACAGCTTTCCCACAAACACTACTAAAATTTTTGCAATTTTCCATAATGTGAGACTGAGCTCTGTCAATACTACCTAGTGACACATTCACTACCCACAAAAGCATGAAGATCAGGATGTGAAACTGCTGAGGTTACTTCACTCAGAGCTGGTTATCATTTTAGTCAGTCTGCAACTACAGAATTGCACACCCTCTGTTCTCCTGTTCAAGCATACGGACAGTTATTCCCTAGCAAATATCCTCTTTCTCATGCAATCAGTAAATAAGGCTCAGAGCAATACCTTTTTCATGAAGGTCAAAGATCTTAATGTGAAAAGATGCTACAACGTAGGGGTTATTAACAGCCTCCCTGGAACCACAGATTGCCGTCCCTCTTCCACCCGATAAGCTGACATCCAGTGCTTTGCTATTGGAAAGAGGAGCATTAAGCCTTACAGGTTGGTTGTTGCAAGTGGAACACGTAACAAATGCCTTGCTGTTCTTTGGCTTTAAGGGGAAAACAGGGTTAAACATGGAAAACATGACCTAAAGGAGAATTCTTTTGGAGACAATTCTGAATATGAATCAGTATTGTTGCACCTACTACAAGCAAAGTTAATACTGTCTTTAGGAGAGCTAACTTAACTCTTTAAACATTTCATTCTCCCTCTCCCTACAGTGTTTCTCAATTCGTATGGAAAACAGCTCTTGTTGGCAGACAGCCACCTCGGGGATTGCTCACATTAAAGAAAGTTTACAAGTAGAATTCCATTCGACAGATTTTATTTATCAATTTGGTTTTGCAATTACAACTGTTTCAGTTTTCTTTCACTGAAGACAAAATACAAACTTTTACAGCAACACTCGCAGAGAACATTCATAAGATAACAGCTTGATATTTGCACAAGTTGGCTTCAAGAAAAAGCCAGATAACTTGAAGAGTCACTACAGTTCAGTGCCTAAAACTGATTTAGGGGCAAATACAACTACAGATCTATGAGCTACCTTCCACTTCAAAACACAAGGCCAAGAAAAACTGCAAGTTGTTACTTCAGGTTTTTTTGCTAGTACACAGCACAGATCAGCTGATACTGCCATTTCACAAAAGAGTAATTACTTTCCATAATGAGGCAGCCAAGCACATGGTGAAGATGTATATAACCCAGCCTCCCCTCCCCCCAAACAACTGAAAGGGAAACAATCCGAGCCACAACTCTGTTGAGCCACAACTCTGTAAACTGTGGATTATACCTTGTTGGCAAGGCTAATGAGCAAGCGGTGCGTAGTGCAGGCCTTCCAGAACACGACTAACTTGATATAGTACAAGCTTGAGTTTTTCAGATTGGCATCTCTACACGTCAGAGATCCTGGGTTTCCTAAAGTCTTCAAAAGTAGCAATTGCTGGCACCAAGAAAAAAATTTAGTAACTAAGGCAAGGTATCCCTTCTACCCTTTTAAACAAAATTTGAGGCAAAAGATTAAGCAGCTTTAAGGCACTTTAAAAATTATTTTTAGTCTGTTTTACCAGCATACTTTATCAGCAACCTAAATCAGGACCAGCATAGCTCATGAATAAGCATTTCAGCAACGTTATTCAGAGCAATGACTTTTTTGTGGCAATGTTTTCCACACCATGAAGTGTTCTGTAGCACTTTTCTGCAAGTTTCCCAAAAGATAGCCCTTTGAGGCCAAAAAAAATGATATACTAGGCATATAGTTTGCTTTGCCGAGCTGAAGGAGAAGTCTGTCACACCTTCGAAGAATGTTTTGTTCACTTCAAAGCACAGAATACAAGCTCATGGATATCTTTTTAAACAAATAAATGTAATAAAATAGTTCCCAGATAGGGAAAGGACAGATTAAGTGATTTCGCAATAAGGCCAAGGATATACCATCTAACCCACACACATACTGTTGCTGGAAACTGGCTGCTCGCTCTGCTGTTTTTAATAAACCTGAGCTGATTGTCTTAGTTTTGTTTAGAAAACCAAAAGCTAATGAACTCAAAGATACAGTACTGGTAGCTTCTGTACTTTGTAGCAATTTGAGTTTTCTTTGCAGCACAATGCAAATAATGCCATTCAAACTAGAAGAACACAAGAAAGCAACACTGCACACTTGAAGTTTCCAACTGAAGTGCACTTAATTTGCTTCATATTTAAGTTCCACTGCCATGACTATTATCTGCATTAATGCTACCATTTTGTATCAGGTACCAAATTCCAGTCAAGTCAGAGCCAGTAAGACAGTACTGCAGATTATCCCGAAAGCGATGATCAAGGGATATCATCAAAAGCTATGTATTATGTGCTACATCCACCGCTTGATTTTACCTTTACTTCCATTTTTCCTGTGGGTTTGTTTTCACAGGTGCTCAAGTCAATCTACATTGGAGATGAGGCGTACCTTTGATACTCAGATCACATGGTTGATCCGGCCAAGGAAAAAGAAAAAAAACAAACTATTTGGCTGAATAGATTTCCTTAACCAGTTCACTGCAGGGTAACACAAACTCGATGCCAGGAAGGGGGCAGGGGAAAGAAAAAAAAAAAAAGATGTAGCCCTGGCAGTCTCAGAACTACAATAATTCCAACTAGGATCAAATGAGCAGATCCTCTGAACTACCCTTAATTGCTCCTTCAGCAAGCAGACATACAGGAGGGTAAAAAAGAAAAAAAAGCCCCACCCCCTGCAATTAATCACAACGAGTTTAAGAACCATCTGAATAAGAAAAACCTCAGGATTTCCCAAACACCAGTATTTCAAGTATAAGTGTAAGTTGTTGCCTTTTTATACAGGGAGTGAACTGAATTTTATCACTAGTTTTATGGTTGGTCTTTGTAGGCCAGAACAAAAGGTAAACAACTTAAAGCTTTTGTTTGTAGCTGAACATTACTGTACCATGCTCCCTCACCCTCAAACAAGGTCAATAAGGGACAGTTATTTAGTGTAAAAAGACTTTCAACTGGAATGCTCATGTCACATGTATTCCATTCCCCTGTACAAAGCTAGTACTTAATAGTTTTATTTATCTTTGAGACAGATGGGACACTTTTGCAGCCTACTCATTTTTAGTCTTTTAAGGCACTAATCTTCATTTCCCCTTTAAAAGGATTATCCCTACATCCCCTCTCCATCCTCAACATTAATTGGAAAGGGCATAGGCTTTCTGTTTGGAATGCAGTATTTTATCAGGCAACCTTTATTCTTGTGTAAAAACATTTATGGGTTATGTTACTCTGTTAAGACATTATCTACTTCTACAATTTTGTTCATCTTTCTAGCAGTACACTATAAGAGCCACAAGCTAGTATAAATGGTATTTCACTCCCTGAAGTCAGTCACCAATAATTCACATCTTGATAAAACTGAAGGGATACTGTATCAAATGTTGATTAAATTAGCCTTCACAATAAGTCATCATGAGATTGTCTACTCAAGACAGTGTTGCCACTGAATAAGAATCTCTGAACGTCTACATTTGGCATATCAAAAAAAAGTCCCACAGCAGCAGCCACTAAAGGAAAATAAGACAGCCATTAGAACCCATGCAGCATATTGCAAGTAATCCTGTTGAAGAGATAGATATCACCTCTTTCCAAGTATAATGTTGCAAAAATATTCTTTTAAAGTCTTCTTTTAGAGATTTAAAGGATATTAAGAACTGCTGTCTTCAATGAGCAACAGAAAATATTTTGGTTCAGTGAACTACACGTGTTGGGCTACTAGTCCATTATAAAGTGGCAGGTCCTAAAGTGTGTGATAGTTTCGGTCTTTTGACTTGCAGAATTTGTACAGAAAGAAAACAACAGCCTGCAGACCCAGAACAAGGACTATTCCACCTATGAAACTCGCAGCATCAAACGTAGATTTGCGTGAAGAAGGTGCAGGTGTCACAGTAGCATTTGTACCTGTTAAACATCACAACAGAGTTTGTGAGTGCACAATGCTCACAATAGTTTTACAGATTTTAGTATTGCCTTCCTTGTATTAAGATTACTCAAAACATTCAAAACACCACTAAGAAAACAAAAATAATCAAAAGTAAGGACATGTCAGCAGCTGCATTTAGATCAGTGATACTGAAATTCTGATTAAATACTGTTTGTACAACGCTAGAGCTATTTATAGACCAACTGCTCCAGACCTCAATACTGAGCAAGTCCCAGCTGGACTATTTGTACTTCAAAAAGCCAAAGCTTTCCTCCTTTACACCAAAGTTTATTATTGATATGCTCAGATTCAAAACACATTTTCCAGTCTCTGCTGCTTGCTCTGTTTTTTTTTGGCTTAAATTCAAGTTAAATTATTATCTTCTGTCTACTATATTTTACCCCAAGAGTTATACTTAAAGAAGTCAGCTGAAGCCACAACAGAGACATGAATCTGGAAGTAACAACCATCTTATGATGGATAGTTTTAGAGAGGTTTACCTCATGACAGCTTTTCATGAAATAGCTTATTCAGGACTGATGCCGAGATAAAATACTTCAGCTTATTCCTATCACTGTAGCCCAATTATTTTTTTTTTTTAAATAGGTATCCCATTATTATGCTACAAGTGAAAAATAAAATGCCACATCCCAAAGATAAGTGAGTTAACAAGCGACTTCCAGCCACACTATTAAAAGTGGCCAGCTGATTTTGTTTCACCATGTTTCCGACTTTTAATATCTCACCAACTAGCTCTGTTTCTCAGGGTATTACCTTGCTACATACGTACATCACCTTAACAAAATTAGATGTGCCATAAAGTTAGAAGAGACAACAGCAGATATACCAATACTAATTTAATGTTGTCACTTGGTAAGTCTTTCAAGATAATTCTTTTAAAGCGACACTAATTTCTAAGTATTTTATACTTTAATTATGCTAGCAGTAGTAGTTACCTGGAACACTGGTTGTTGCGGTAGCTGAAGTCATGGCAGTTGTAGATAGAGGAGCATGTGTAGTTGCATTGGTGGTGTTAGCTGTTTGAGAGAAGACAGTATGTACATACCATGAGCTTCAAGAGCAAAGTTTGCAAGCACCAAAGTTCTCATGTCAATGATTTGTCTTGCTTTGCTTAAACAAGGATAAGCTTTGACCTCAGACTGTACCCCACAAAATGGAGATTTTCAGCTGCATGGCATTAAGCCAAGTTTCTGCAATAAGGATTTTTTTTTTTTAAAACTTGCATACTATTGTTAGCCAAATATTTCAAGGTTCTCCACAGATCAGTGATTCTTCGTTCAGACAAACCTACTTTTCTTTCAAGCACTAATATAAATTCCGTTATTTGAACAATAATCAAGACAGCTGCTTCAAGACAACTGAGAATCTGCATCACGGCAAAGGACTTTCATTAAACAGTCCTTAGAATCAGTTAGTATTTATTGTACTAAAAAAGTACTTAATGTAATATCGCTAGACAGGAGATAAACACTTAAAGGATAGCAAAACTTCTTCTTTCTCCCTGTCCCCAAAACACTAACTGTGAATGGCATAATTGGAATAAGCAACCACCTGTAGTTAGACTGTCTCCTAAGAGCTCTTCTGTTACCAAGCCAGAACACTGAGTCTCTGACCGTCCCCCCCCGCCCACATCAGTATTACTAAAAAATTAGTCAGTATTCCACTACATGCCTGGGACAAATGCCAACATTTGTAGGTTTACTCAAAGCTAAACGTCATCCTACTGTACATTAGGCTGTTCTGAGCCTAATCAAGTACCAGCTCGTTACCTCCCAGCAGCAGATGCTTTTAATGACGAGATTTTTTGTGTGTTTTAAGAACTTCACTGTTAAGATGGCAGCACATGTAAGGACAGAAATTTTTGAACTGGGCAACAAAAAAAGAAGAAATCAATCTCATAAAACTCAAGATTAGTGGAAGTGACTAATCCAATTCAAATGATTACCGCTGAGCCAATTCTTAATTATATTAGCAAGAAGCATTCTAAAAAGCCCTCGTCCTTTATTTTATTCACCAGTTCCTAGTTTACTGCCATTCTATGTTCAGTTGGTACTATATTACCTATAGCAGTATGAGCTGTGGTAGCAGAACTGGCTGTGGTAGTATTGGAAGACTCTGTAGTAGTATTGGAAGGTGACACAGTAGTATTGGAAGGTGACACAGTAGTATTGGAAGGTGACACAGTAGTATTGGAAGGTGACACAGTAGTATTGGAAGGTGACACAGTAGTATTGGAAGGTGACACAGTAGTACTGTAAAGAACTCCAGAAGCTATGAAAGAAAAGAAAAAAAAAAGAGTTAAATACTGTCATTAATCTCTGTAATGTAACTGAAAAAAAAACCAAAACCCAACCAAACAAAACCCAACCAGACTAAAAAAACCAAACACGAAACAGCAGCAGGCTAAGTTTTAGGGAATTTGTATAGCACCAAGTTCTATTGTAGTTATGGACTGAAATTGCAGAACAGTTGAATGTTCTATCCACCACACTAACAGCAAAAGTTGCACGAGTGAATACATGAAAAGCCTTGTCACAGGCAGCCCAATCAAGCCAGTGTTCAACTGGCAACTCAAGACTCCGCAAAGCAAACAGAAGGGAGGAGAGTCCTTTTGTACAAGCATTAACTGTGTATGCTTTACACAATAGGAAGCTAGGTATTCAGTACTGCTCCCCAAACTCACTGCAACTAAAAGTGAATCTATCCAGTTGAACTAGAAATCAGAATGGTTAGGCAGCTGAAGCAGCACGGGGAGCAAACAAAGACATCCTCAACTATTTGAAACTTTAGCTAAAGCTTTCTGCTCTGACAGCTGTTGCTGGTTGTAGGCGCTCTCAGCTTCAGCACGTACTGTGGAAAAAAACCCCACCCAACACAAAAGCCAAGCCAGTAACTGTGAAGCCTTCTACAACTTACTGTATTAACTGAGTTAATCACACATGGACAGCTGATATAAAGTCTTGCTTAATCATACACTGATACATCAGCAAGCTTCCTGCTGAAATATCATTATGTCCAGAAGCCTTTAATGCTCAGGGTCCTTTAAATGTAGTTATTTACATCTTGAAACAATTCAGCATGGTGGGAACCAGAGCCAGCTATTTCTACAGAGGTAGGCTGGATATATCAGAATCTACATTCTCTCAGGTCCCACTTGCATCAAGGTGGGATTGGTCAGTTTAGCTCCACATTAATGTCTTTCCATGTTGGTCCCCAAATGTAGTGCTTGCTGAGCCATGACACTGTAAGAGCTGATAAGGTACACGGGTTCCTCTCACACCAACAGAGATCTTCTACTGAAGGTGACAATTAAGTTTCCTTGAATATGCAGAAGCTAAAACACAACCTGATAATGTCACTACAAGCTTAACAGGAACAGACTGTAGAAATTCTACTCTTAGATATAGAACAAGGCATTATAACAGCACACTCTCTTTGGAAAGTACTGAAAAATGGTACTTTTAACACTCCTGATTAAGAGGTGATTGTTACAATTTTAGAAACACAGAAGTCCAAGTCAAGCAGAATTATTTCTGACTGGCTGCCACCACCACAAGATCGCCCATTGCAGCATGGAAGCTTCATCTCTGTTGTTGTGAGCCAGCCTCTTTAGCAGCACTGTTGAACTCATCTAGACAAGAGTATTAAGAATTTTCATTTGCTGCTCTAGATCTTAAAACCAGAAAATCTTATTTTAAAGTCCCCTTCTTGTCAGCTTTCAGGAAAATTAAAGCTGGGGGGCTTCCACAAAAGCAAAATTCAAGGTTTAATCCATATTACTCGTATCCTGTAAATCTGCTTTGCACACCAAGCGTAAATTGAAGAAAAGACTGAAGTAGATATGTAACTGAGCACATTCTGAGCATGAATGATTTACCTTACGCAGTTCTATAACCCAGATACTGCATGAAGAGCTGTGCTAGTTAACAATTAAAACTGGAAGGTTCCTAAGTTTTTTCTATTTACTGCATCTCAAATGAAGCAGTGGACTTAGCAGGTGAATCTTTTTTTGTTGAATAGGACAGCTTACTGTCTTGAGGATGCTGACAACTTCCTTAGGATATGCTGTATCTAATAGGAAATGTCACCCATTTTAATCTAAGAAACCAAGGCAGTAGCCAGACGTGTGTCTAGTAAAATGTGTCAGACTTCTTGAAACAGCAACAGTAAGCAGCTAACTGAATGCACAATAAAATTGTGTATTAGTATCACTTATCATAGGTTTAAGCTGGAAGCAAAGGGCTTATTTACATATTTGTACATGCTTATGTAAATTGTAGAAGGCATATTAACAAAGGTCAACAGATGAAGGAGTTTTAAATGCAACTGCTTCATGTTAAACAATATGAAAGCTGAGTACCTAAATACTTACAAGGACACTGTTCTTCAGTTGTACAGTTGCCATGTTTCCCATCTACTTCTGTTTCATTTACACACATTTCTTCTGTCAGAAAAGAAGCAAGAATATTTACAGCAGCAGAAGTTTAAAGCATTTGAGACACTGTTCTTAAATACTAATAAACCGTTCACAGGACAAACTAAACACCATCTTCTAGCCAGGATAACATTAAAGCCACTTCAGTTTGCAGGACTTCGATGTATCAATAACCTGAATTACTACAGTTAGTCTATCACTCAAATCAACGTTTGTGCAAAACAAAATGTGTAAGTATTGCCTCATTTTGCAGTACCAGTATAGCTTGCTATTTTTTCTTCATAGCCTATAAAATTAGACAGCGTTTCTATTTGTGGCATTTTTCAAGTTAAACATTTTGTGTCTCTATGGTAGCATCATAAAAAAAATAATCTTATTGTCTTAAAGAATTCCTATATGCAAGCAAAACTCAGTTCCAGCTTTTCAAACAGATCATCAACCTTGAAATTGTTGAAGGCATCTGTTTCTTATTCTCTGCCTGCACACCTTGACTCAGATTTCAACCTCTCCCTCAAACAAGTTACACAGATCTCTTAGGTGTTTGTAGTATGCACCTGCTGGTCAGACAACACGTGCAGAATTCAGGAAAAAAGCTTCCTGAAGGACACACTTGTACAAGTTACGCACAAGTTACATCCAAAGTTATTTTCATTAGTTCTAAAGCATCTTAGACTTCATATATATAACTTTTCTTGGTCATCTACAACCAAGTACTATAAAATCACTATTACAGTCAAGCAATTCTCTCTTCTTATTCGGTTTCCACCTCACGTAAGTACAAATAATCTGCCTGAGGACTACTTATATAGTCTTTGTATGACTTTGTCATCAGCAACTTCATTTCCTCCAGGACTGAGTACCAGAGGTCACTTAAGTGTATTTACATCCAACTATCATACAATGGGAAAAACAAAGCTCTGAATGAGACCAGCTAATGCTTCTTTGGCTCTGTCATGTTCCCTTCAGTGGGTTGCAATTTTTAGTTTTAGGAACACTACTCTTAACTAATCTTATTTAATGGACTCCTCTCCCTTATTGTACTTCAGTTCAGGAATAGTGGTTGTGACCAGGTCTATGACAAAGTTTCAAAAGGGACTGAAGCACAGGAGTGTGCTGGCATGCCAGAATCTACTCATGACTCCTTAAGAGCAAACACAAGTGACTAGTTTGTTCTAAAAACATTCTGAACCATCTGGGAAACATTAGCTTATCAAAAGCACAGACTTAAATCAGAAGCCTTAAAAATCTGGGATTATTTTGAACATACTCAGCTGTCTCCACATAAGAACTTGAAAACGTTTAACAACAGATACAACTTATGAGTTAATGCTCCATTAGGTTATCAGAGAGAACAGCATATTTGTGTAATGAATATTACTATAGATGAAGTAGGTCTAGTTGGGTTTAAGGTTCTGCATGGCATAGTAAGGATCTGCACTGTGTAGTCCTCCTTACTTTCAGCACAGCTGATCCACTTGCAGCCTGTTACATCACCAATACATGAACTGCAGTCAGAAAGGCTTTCACAAATGCCTGGAAAAAAAAAAAAGCATTGATTAGAACAAGATTACCACTGTCAAAAGAGCAATTTCACCCACAGAAACAACTCTGAGACCCGTACCTTCCCATATGCACATCTCCCGGGTTAAGGCACAATCCTTCTCACTGAACTAACTGCAACTGAAAGCTTCAACTACAGAATGCGTTTGACAAGACACAAATACATTTCCCTCCAGACACTACTGATACTCCAAAATCAGACCCCACATGTACGCCAAGACTATGCTTCATGCAACCTCTAACTATAGTAAACTCAAATAATAGAGAATATAATACACCAGTAAAGTTACCAAAATCCACCAAATTAATTTTGCAGAAGTTCAATGAAACCTCAGATGGTAAGAGCTGCGTTCCTTTTGATTACATTTTTCCTTTAGGTAATACAAGCCAGCTATAAACAACCCTACAGTAGAAAGCAACCAAAGTATGGGAAATAAAGACAAGAACCTAGAGGACTTCCTATACAAATGCATATAGAGGAAAGCAGAAAAAAAAATTAAAAAATCAATTTATGTTTTGATCACAGCAGAAGCCAGCAACCTAACCAGTCCAGTTGCTTTTTTACATCAATCTCAGTCAAACATTTTTTCCTTAAAACCACAATGACAACACATCTACTGTCTGGATCAAATAAGATCTTCTCCCAATCTACAATTTTACTGCATTAGTTTTAATTAAGACTTACTCATACAGCCATCATACTCAGAAAACCCACATACAACCCACAACTCCTTATGCTGCATACTCTCCAGCACATTTCACATCATATCCACCTACTCCAGGCACCTTTGGATGACCTTTCACTTTTCTGCGCTCTGCTCCCTAGTGAAGGAAACACTGCTATTGACAGATCTTTGGCAATCATCATGGTAATTTACACTCTACAGCTACAAATGCATTAACTAGCTTCAGTATTCTGATAATTTGGATTAAGCCTGAATCCACCTGGCCTTTCTTTTGGTTATGGATCAGGCTAGAAATATTGGTGCTGTTTCTTCACTTTCAAGAAACACAAGAAGATAGGAAAAAACCTTTGTCGGTTTGCATCAGTGAGGTATGCAACTGTTCTCTGTTCCCTTCAGAAATACGGCACTTAAACCACTTCAAGAGCTATATGACAGTTTCTGGATAACAGGTTTCAGAAAAAAAAAAAAGTCATTCATTATTCTGGGTATATGTCTGAAGAACGATCACAGCATGCACAACACTCACTTCTGACAAATGAACAACATTCACTTTTGTAAATTCCTCACTGGTACACAGAAGAATTAGCACAGTACATCTCTGGAGACAGGACAGTCAGTGCAGTCAGCTAATAGGAGGTGCACTAGGACTTTTAGCTTATTTTCAAAACAGCTTTCCCAGACGAGCATGGGGGAGGAACAGATTTGCAAGAGTAAAGGATCAGGAGATGTTTTTATCACAGCAAAAGGTTTCAAGAACGAGCTATTAACTTCAGAATCAGCAGTTGGGTGTCAGATGTTCTCCCAATGCTACTCCTGCGACGAAAGGCTCTTTTAGGGTCTTTAAACGGGATAACAGCAAGCTCCCCAGCTCCCCCAACCAGCAGATTCCTGTTCTTCACTGAAAAAGTTACCATGGTACCATGAACTCAGCTCTTAAGTGTGGGCAAACTCACGTTTGCTCCCAAGACAAGCCTGTCTGCTGTACAGGCTCTTACACAGGGTAAATTCGGATATTCCCCTCACGCTTGAGGAGAAAACCTGGAAACACTAACAGAAGCCTGTCCTGCTGGACCAACACTGCCCTCTCCCGCCGCAGCGGAGAGGCTGTTAACCTCTGACTCTCGGCAGCCCTCAGGCAGCTCACGGTTCCGGCAGGGTGCCCGATATCGGCCTACATCACGGCGCCGGCGGCGGCGGGGCTGAAGAGGAAATCGAGAAGGGCTGAAGCAGAGGTTACGGGGCAGCGGCACCCACCGCCATTACGCAATGCGGCCAGAAAAAAACATTTAAAGTACTTCCAGAACAACTTCTTTCCTCAGCTTTTTGAGGCACGCGGCACGTTTACATGGCTCTCGGCCACGTACGCGCTTTAGCACACCGCTGGCGGAGCCAGAAAGGCGACAGGAACCCACGGGGCGAACAGCGCCAGGATAACGAACCACCTCCACAGCCACGGGGAAAAACGAAAGCGAGAAAAGAGACAGAGCCAGAGCCAGGCAGAAGCCAGCGAAAAGCTCGGCGGGCTGCGGCCGAGGCGCTGCGGGCGGCCGAGCTGTGAGGGAGCTGCAGGGCGGCTCCTCGGCCCGGCGGCCGCCCCCCCATACCCGCCGGGGGTTCGGGGGGGGGGGGGGGGGGTTACACCACCCCCGGCGGGCACGGAGGGGCGGCCGCCGGGCCGGGCTCGGTACGCGGAGCCCGCCCCGTTCCCCCTCAAAGCCGGACAACGGGCGGGGCGCGAGCGCGGGAGGGGCTGCCCCGTCAGCAACTATCGGAGGTGGAGGGCGGGGGGGGGAAAGGGGGGCGCGAGGCACTCACCAACGGTCACGTTGTCGTTGTCGCCGCTGGCCCCCGCGGCCAGCCCGCAGAGGCAGGCCAGGCAGAGGGCGGTGAAGGGGAGCGCGGCTGTCCGGCCCATGGCGGCGGTACGGCGGTGTAAGCTGAGCAGCAGCGGCGGCGGCTCCCGCTCCTCGGCGCTTCCCTTCGTCCCGCTGCCTCCGCGCACCCTCTGAACGCCGTCGCTCCGCCCCCACTCCCCCCGGCGTCACGTGAACGCCGCCGCCTCGAGCTGGCCCCGCCCCCTCCCTCCTTCGCGCGCGCCGGCCGGAACGGCCGCGACGCTGGCGTGGTTCCGCCCAGCCTTCCCCGCCCCCCCCCCCTTCGACGCGTAATGGAACGGTCATTCCCCCCCCCCTCTCCCCGGCCCGAGGGAGCGTTTCCTGCTGGGTCCGCAAAGCGGCGGCCGCTCATTGGCTGGAGGCGCGGCGGAGGGCGGGGACAGCGCGCGGCTGGCCGTTCCTCCCCCTCCGCGCAGGCGCCGTGCGTGAGGGGAGGAGCGGGGCAGGGTCGGCGGGTGGGGGTTTATCTCTCCCGCTGCCGCGGGACGGCGAGTGGCCGCTCTGCGGGGGTTCCACCGAGCGGCGGGGGATGAGGTTCTCTGGGCCGGCAGACATTAGCTGCCCGGGGGGACCGGCGGCGGCGCCGCGCCTCTCCCTCCCCGGCGGGACGGCCGCTGGCCATGGCGGCCTGTGCCCTGCGGCCGCTCTAACGCGGGGCGGGAGCGGTCTGGCGGGGCGGGAGGAGGCCGAGATTTCTCACGACGGAGGGGTTTGCGATCCTCCACGCTGCCCAGGCCTGGCTTCCCCTGACCGGGGGGTTGGCGGCGGCCAGCTGCTCGCCGCTCCGTAGCCCGGCCCTGGCTGGCAGGTCGCAGCCCGTCGTCTGAGCTGCTGCGACTTTTCCCTGAAGTTGCCGAGGCAGAACTGCTCCCGCCCTCTTACCCTGCGCTCATGGCCCCTCCGGCACCAGCTCCTGTGCCTCTGCCAACTCCAGTACAGGCTTTTGTGGTGGGTTTCTCTCTCGGAGCGGTTTTCAGTGGTGTGCACTTCACTTCTTCCCCCACCCCTTAGCTGAAGTAATAAACTTAGTAGTAAACTTACCGAACAGTACATAATACTAGGTGAAGTAAATACTACTCAATAATAATCATGCATGAAGGTTAACAGCGTGCAACAGTTGCGTATTGTTGTCCAGCTATGCTCTGGTCAGTGCTAGTGCCATCGAAGGTGGAAACAACACACTGATGAAATAAATGTAGTGCTAGAGAGGAAGCATGGTACAAATTGTCACTTTCATCTTCACTCTTGTCACCTCCCGCTGTGCTGTAGAGAGTGCCTGGAGAAGGATGTTTTGGGATCCCATCACAGAGGAGAGTTCCCCCTGTCTTGCTTTCTGTCCTTTGTTTTTCCCTAAGGCAACTTGAGTCAATGTATACCATCAACAGTGGACTCTGCAAATAAAAATTTGTTTGTGTAAATCTGCCTCAACATTTTGTGCAATGCCAACACAGGCAGATGTTGGGAAACCAAGACAAACATTCATGCCTCCTTGTAATCAACAAACGCCAAGCTAGAGCTATAAAGCAAATTTTAGTGTGGTGCTGATTTGAGAAAGGTGCCATCAGAACGAAAGGACAGATGAAAGCGAAGAGTTATAATCAGGAAAATTCTCCCCTGTTTCTCCTAAGTGTGAGCTGGACTTGGGCAGTAAAGAGGAGACTGCCAAATAAATCTCTAGCTTAATCTCCCATTTTATTTTCTTTCCTGAAGGTGTTTTATTGTCAAGAGCCAAGAGACCAATGCAACATCAGAAACTTTAAGGCAAGCTACCTATCATGATTACTGTGTGAGCTCTGGAAAGGTCTGTAGGACTGTTGGTAATATATAATTTGGGTATAGAGCTTTCTGTCAAGCTTCTGTACAATCATATATTGTGGTGCTTCTGCTAATGGGCAAGATGGCTAATGCTTTGCCTTCCTGCAAAGGAATTGTAGAGTGAAAATATAAAAGAAGAGCTGCAAAGAAAACAGCAGGGAATAAATTTTGTAATATGAACAGGAACATCGTAGCAGCTGCAGTGAAATGACCCAGTGTGTTTTGTTGGATGTAAACGTCAGTGACATGTGAATTTAGTTCTGAAAAGTGATAAGGTGACTGAAATCACACGCTCACTTTAGTTATCTTTCATTCTGCATGTACTTTTTACTGGAGTGGTAGTGTAAAATAGTTCAGTTATTACTGCAGTATGATTAAAGCTGCTGGCTTTTTAATGAGAAGAAATAATTTTCACATTCATTATTAAAATGCTATGTTTCTGTTTTAACTTGGAATAAGCAGCATGTAAAATAAATTGAGTAGCTGCATAAATACATATTGCAACATAACTGAAGCTGCAGTTGAATATGGGAGTTTCCTATGGCTCCCGCTCATCCTTCCTGGCCATGCCTACAGAGATTTTTATGTGCTTCTGGGACAAGGGTCTCCTAACTGGCATCAGGGCTTGATTCACAGGAGGGCTTGTGATTTCAGTAGACATGTGGCATTATTTGAACTCAGGTTTTCCTTTTTGCAGTTCTTGAGAGTTATGATATTAAATATATCTCCAGCAGTTATCATAGTGTTTTATGAGGGATGCAGTGGAAGTTCAGTTAATGAGCTGGACACATGAAGTGTCATGGTTGCTGCAATCTGCATTTCATGAGGACTGCATAGGAAAAATCTCTCCTTTTGAGAAGGAAAACAAATAGGACATATATTAAATGTGATGATAAAAGACAAGACTCGAATCATTGTGTGTGTATATGTGGAAAAACTGGGAGAAAATGAAGTAGATAACAAAACAGAACTAAGATTAGCAGCAGGGCAAGAATTACAGCTACAGCTCGTCTCCACAAGCAAGTGAAAACATGTCTATCGTGTAATCCTGGGGGCTGGTGGGAATCCAAGTGAATGATAAATGTGGTTTGTCTGTTTTTTCTTAAAGTCAGCATCTCGGGACTTTGTTGTAGCATACAGTCAGCAGGATCATGGCAGTCTGGGTTGTTGTTGTTGGATTTAAAATACCACATTCATCACTGTATTCATTTTTCATTGCACTGTTCTATACTTAGTGGTTAGTAAGGCATTTACCTCTGTTTTGAATCTATAAGGAATTCCCAGCACTGCATTACTGGAAATTTATGTAAAGTCCTTGGCAAAAGCGGGTAAAACCTAAGGGTCTGCAGATGTCCATTTTAGGGAAGCACATTTTAAATGTGGTTAATGCCCAGGATTCACAGCAGATCGCATTGTATCAATTGATGCTAGGCAAATTGTGATAACGGGACTTTTGAAGGGATTCCAGAGGAACTACTGCAGTTTGTGATGGTAGCAATAAGTGAAAAAGAAATTTACTAGATAAACTGAAGGGAACATATATTTAGTTCAATTTGTAAACATCTGTGTTCATTTCCGAATTGGCATTTTACCTGCATGGAAAGAGAAGTGCGTGTGTGAGGGGTAGATACATGGTGGGTGTTTTAACAAGGGAAATACACCATCCAGAGGGATTTGGGGGTGATTTCATATCATTACATAATGATGCATTATTGGATTCTGGTGCCATTCACCGCCTTTGCCATTGTTCAGAAATAACGCATCGATTCCTGTGCTCAGAGCTTCGTAACCTTAGTTAATCCTTGCATCGTGAGACGGGTATGATAGTAAATCCTGCTGTGGAGGTGTGTCTGACCAGGGCTGGATACAGCCCCAAGGCATGTACAGGGTTGCGCATGCGGTGCTGTGTGACGTCTAAGTGTGCATTTAAGGTGCCCGTGTGTTCATCTCCAGCAGAAATTCTGGGTGAGGACATTGGGACCTGCCTGCAGCAAGGAGGGTGGAGCTGTGTCTGGTGCCCCCTCACGCATGCTGTGGTACAGGCACTTGCTCAGCCCCACCAGGTGGGGTGGAAAGGCTGCTTTTAACGTAAAGAACAAGTAAAAAATACATATAAGCAGAGTGGTGGTGAGGATGTAATAATGCTAAAGGATTTTTCTTAGCTCTTTTAGAGATAGTGATACAGGCCAATGCTTTTAGCCTAAGGCAAGCCAAAGAGAGATGTCCTGAGAAGAAGAATGGAAGGCAATAGGGAGAGGCAAGATGGGGTGGAAGGAATAAACATTTCACTTGCGCAGCTGGGACCAACCACAGAACAAGGTCAGGCTGGTTTAGGTAACCAAATTAAAATAAGGCTGATGTTTAGATGGAGTCTTCCTGCAGCAGTACATCCATTTGCCATACTTGTAACATGCATTTTTCTGTTGTTGGTGGTGTAATACAGCAGTGGGCTCTGGCTGGTGTCGGAGCCGGAGCACGCCTGCTGCTCCTTGGAGTTTAGCTCTATGCTCGAGGGTGGCTGGCTGATAAAAGATGCCTTGGCCAGCCTGGGAGCTTTTCAAGAGAAGAAACCTCAGCTCCCCAACTTTTTCTTGGGGCATGCTTTTAGGCTGAGGCTCTTGCATCTGGTCCCCCCGTGAGCTGCAACCCCAAGGGTGTCACAGCCCTGCCTGTGCCTGGCCTTGGGGACTGCTGACCCAGCCTCCAGCTCTCGCTGCGCCCTGGTAACCTGGACCAGTGCTTCTCCCCTCACAGCATTTGGGGCACAGGCACAACTGAGTTCTGCTGAGCTGACCACCCATTAGTGCTTAACATCTAAACCTGGTCAGAATCGGATATTCAGTATCGGGACGGGGGTTTGTGGCTCATATATCTTGCATGGATTTTAAATTGTATTCAGATGTTTAAAGATAAAAGTCAGAAAAGTAGTTTTAGTTCTGCAGGTTACAGATGACAATGCTAAAAGACCAGTTAATTGATTTTTTATTTGCTGTTGGCTTGGGCACCCACAAATATCAAGATTCTTCCTATTAGCTTTGTAAAACCATTCCACTTCCCCATTTTCTTCATGCAGTAGCTGTATGACATCATTCTGATCCGTTTGATATGCTGCATAGTTGATATTTTCAGTAAAGTCCTTCCAACCCAGTCCTTTGGAGTACTGGTTTTCTCCCTGGAATTGGTGGCAGGAACTGTTTCATCTCTGACTTACAGCTGGGGGTCAACAGTATTTTAGTAAGTGTATCCGAGGCAGTAAGTATACGAAGGACAATAGGAGAGTGCTATAACCATGACGGTCTAAAAAGGTAAATGAGCTTGGTCCATAGGAAGGTGAAATATGTTGTCTAAGGCCCACCTGATACAATTAAAATAAACACGTACTTCAGAGATCCCAGGGCTTCCCCAGATCAGTGTGGAGCACCTACATAGCTGAGGGGCCACCGAACAATTTCTATTGACCTTAGCAGCCCTCCTGGGTCAGATTCAGAAACCCTCTGACCTCAGGCTAGGTAAACTACATTGTAATTAGTGACTTCATGCTCCAACATTCATCCGATCAGTGCCTGATGGGGTAACAACTGGAGCCTCCTGTCCCTGGTTTATTAGCACACTGTCCTTTTAACACAAACACCTGTATGAAGAAAATATCTTTGTGTGTAGTCTGAGAGCTTCTTTCATCACTTTTCAGTTAGAGCAGTTTCTACAAGAGTGTTTTGCTGGAGTAAGAAGCTCAGCATAAAACCCTAATAAACAAAATTTGAAAGACACCAATTTTTCCTACAGCAGTGACACATTACATAAATAAAACACTGTGCAATCCGGTAAGATAATAGTTTTCTCAGGACGCAGGTTGCTGCTGTCTGCCCTTTATAGAAGGGAGTTTTTGTATATGGTTGCTGGGAAGGGAACTTCTCCAAAACCAGCAGTTGGCAATGGATGTCTTCACCTCCCCATCTGCCCTTGAATTTCTCGGACTTTTGGAGAGCCCGTGGCTTGCCTCTAGGCTTGTGCGTCCTCTGGATGCTTGCGCACACCACTTCTCTGGTCTGGCTCACTCAGAAGATGCAATGCATTCCTAGTGACTTGATCAGAGATGTAAGTTACAAAAGAAAATATGGCAAAAACAATTTTGGATTGAGGTTAAGACAATTCTTCCCTTCCTGTTTCATTGTTCATTGCCTTGGGCTCCTTAAGCATATCTAACTTGCAGGCACTGGGGAACCGGGGTTGAAAGACACACTCCTCCTTTTAGGTGACCTCCTTAATACCGGATGAAAGATTTTACCACATTTTTTCTGGCAGAGTGTCCTGTTGTGACCAATGCAAATACAGTAATTGTGGCTTGCCTGAAGGATCATTATGCCTGAAATTGAAAATATTTCCTGGTTATACTCTCCTCTTCTCGTTATAGCATTTTCCATGTGGCATAACTACAGCCAGTTGTCCCCTGCCCGGTCACCCTGGGCAGCTCTCGTAGATCCTGAGCCTACAACACCCTGTATGTCATACATCCAGCCATCATATTTGGTAGTAGCTCTGTGACTTTTGGCACAGCATCAGCTTTCTGATACTTGACATGATCAGGCATTTGTCTGCCCTGAGGCATCCTGAACACTGCCCGTTGCCAGAGCATGAGTTCCTGGGCTCTGACTGCTGCTCGGATCAGGTCATTTGGACTCAAAGCACACGCTGTGCTCTGTCTTGGTCCCTTCTGGGGACACTGGGGACACTGGGGTGCAGCTATACTACAGAGCAGACCTGCTATGGGCGACCAAGCCAACAGCAAATAAAAAAATTAATTGGCCTTTAGCATTGCCCTCTACAACCTGCAGAACTAAAATTACTTTTCTGACTTTTATCTTTAAACATTTGAATACAATTTAAAATCCTTGCAAGAAATGAGAGCTGCTAACTTCCATCCCATTACTGAGTTTTGAAGCCATATCCTTTCATAGCAATAGTCTCTATTAGTTATGAAATGTAATTTGTCAGGAAATGTATTATTTGATGAAGAAAATACAACACTTTTCATCTTTGACACAGAACCATGAGGTGAAAATAATTATTTTTTAGGCAGTTTAATTGATTTGAAGTGTTCCTACAGAAGACTTAGTTCCTATATAGTAGCCTCTGTATAGACTGCAGAATGTTTTAGAAAATAAAAGGAGAAAATGTGTTAAAGGCTCCTTAGCTAGCTACAGATATATACATATATATTAGATTAAAGAATCTTTTTGTTTTGTACCATAGGTAAAGAAAGTGATAAAGTGAGGTGGATTGAGAACTGGCTGAACGGCAGAGCTCAGAGGGGTGTGATCAGCAGCACAGAGTCCAGTTGGAGGCCTGTAACAAGTGGTGTTCCTCAGGGGTCAGTACTGGGTCCAGTCTTGTTCAATATATTCATCAATGACTGGGATGAGGGGACAGAGTGCACCCTCAGCAGGTTTGCTGATGATACAAAACTGGGAGGGGTGGCTGACACGCCAGAAGGCTGTGCTGCCCTTCAGCGTGACCTGGGCAGGATGGACAGTTGAGTGGAGAGGAACCTAATGAAGTTCAACAAGGGCAAGTGTAGAGTCCTGCACCTGGGGAGGAATAACCCCATGCACCAGTACAGGTTAGGGGCTGACCTGCTGGAGAGCAGCTCTGCAGAGAGAGACCTGGGAGTCCTGGGGTTGACCCGGTTGACCATGTTTACCATAAGGCAGCAATGTGCCCTTGTGGCTGAGAAGGCCAATGGCATCCTGGGATGCATTAAAAAGAGTGTGGCCAGCAGGTCGAGGGAGGTCATCCTTCCCCCTCTGCTCTGCCCTGGTGAGGCCACATCTGGAGTACTGCGTCCAGTTCTGGGCCCCCCAGTTCAAAAGGGACTGCTGGAGAGAGTCCAGCAGAGGGCTGCAAAGATGATCAAGGGAGTGGAGCACCTCTCTTATGAGGAAAGGCTCTGTTTAGCCTGGAGAAGGTATGACTGGTAATTATGATGTAGTTGCCATCACAGAAACATGGTGGGATGACTCTCATGACTATAATGTTGCCATGGATGGCTATAGACTCTTCAGGAAGGATAGGCGAGCAAGAAGAGGCGGGGGTGTGGCCCTATATATCAGGGAGTGTTATGAATGCTTTGAATTAGAAGATGGTGATAATGGGATTGAGTGTTTATGGGTAAAGATCAGGGGGAGGGCTAACAAGGCAGATATTGTAGTAGGAGTCTGTTATAGACCGCCCAACCAGGATGAGGAGGCAGATGAAATATTCTATAAACGGCTGGGAGAAGTCTCAAGGTCGCGAGCTCTAGTCCTCATGGGTGACTTCAATTTGCCAGACATCTGCTGGGAATACAATACAGCAGGGAGGGAACAGTCTAGAAAGTTCCTGGAAGGTACTGGGGATAACTTCTTAACACAGTTAGTGAAAGAGCCAACTAGGGAAAGTGCCCTGCTGGATCTGTTGTTTGTCAACAGGGAAGGTCTTGTGGGGGATGTGATGGTCGGAGGCCGTCTTGGCAACAGTGACCACGAAATGATAGAGTTCTCAATTCTGGGAGAAGCAAGGAAGGGGGTCAGCAGAACTGCCACCTTGGACTTCCGGAGGGCGGACTTTGGGCTCTTCAGGAGCCTGGTTGAAAAAGTCCCCTGGGAGGCAGTCCTCCAGGGCAAAGGAGCCCAGGAAGCCTGGATGTTTTTCAAGAAGGAAGTCCTAAAGGCGCAGGAGCAGGCTGTCCCCATGTGCCGGAAGACAAGCCGTCGGGGAAAAAGACCGGCCTGGCTAAGCAGGGAGCTAGTGTTGCAGCTTAGGGAAAAAAAGAGGATATATGGCCTTTGGAAAGAAGGGCAGGCCGCTCAGGAGGACTACAAAGAGGTAGTGAAGCTATGTAGGGAAAAAATTAGGAAGGCCAAAGCCCAGCTAGAACTAAACCTGGCTTCTGTTGTCAAGGACAACAAAAAAAGTTTCTATAAATATATTGGCAATAAAAAGAGGACTAAGGATAATCTCTGTCCTCTAGTAGACCAGGCTGGTAACGTATTGACTAAGGACGAGGATAAGGCTGAGGTACTTAATGCCGTCTTTGCCTCAGTCTTCAGCAGTAGGACCAGTTGTTCCTTGAGTTCCCTAACCCCTGAGCTAGAATACAGGGATGGGGAGCAGAATGAAGCCCCTGTAATCCAAAGGGAAATGGTGAGGGACCGCTTCAGCACCTGGAGGTGCACAAATCTATGGGGCCGGATGGGATCCATCCAAGGGTACTGAAGGAGCTGGCGGAAGTGCTCACCAGGCCACTCTGCATCATTTATGAGCAGTCCTGGATAACCGGGGAGGTCCCAGCTGACTGGAGGTTGGCAAATGTGACACCCATCCACAAGGAGGGCCGGAAGGAGGATCCAGGGAACTACAGGCCAGTCAGTCTGACCTCGGTGCCTGGGAAGGTCATGGAACAGATCATCCTCAGTGCCATCACACGGCACATGCAGGAGAACAAGGTGATCAGGCCCAGTCAGCATGGGTTTGTGAAAGGCAGGTCATGCCTGTCAAACCTGATCTCCTTCTATGATGAGGTGACCCGCTTAGTGGATGAAGGAAAAGCTGTGGATGTTGTCTACCTGGACTTTTGCAAGGCTTTTGACACCGTTTCCCATAGCATTCTACTGGAGAAACTGGCTGCTCGTGGCCTGGACAGGTGTACCCTTCGCTGGGTAAAAAACTGGTTGGATGGCCGTACCCAGAGAGTGGTGATAAATGGAGTTAAATCCAGTTGGTGTCCAGTGACAAGTGGTGTCCCCCAGGGATCGGTGCTGGGACCGGTTCTCTTTAATATCTTTATTAATGATCTGGATGAGGGGATTGAGTGCACCCTCAGTAAGTTCGCAGACGACACTAAACTGGGGGGGCGTGTTGATCTGCTTGAGGGTAGATTGGCTCTGCAGAGAGATCTGGACAGGCTGGACAGATGGGCTGAGGCCAATGGTATGAGGTTCAACAAAGCCAAGTGTCGGGTCCTGCACTTGGGTCACAACAACCCCATGCAGTGCTACAGACTGGGGGCGGAGTGGCTCGAAAGCTGCCTGGCAGAGAAGGATCTGGGGGTGTTGGTGGACAGCCGGCTGAGTATGAGCCAGCAGTGTGCCCAGGCAGCCAAGAGGGCCAACACCATCCTGGCCTGCATCAGGAATAGTGTGGTGAGCTGGAGTAGGGAAGTAATCATCCCCCTGTACTCGGCACTGGTGAGGCCTCACCTCGAGTACTGTGTTCAGTTTTGGGCCCCTCACTACAAGAAGGACATTGAGGTGCTGGAGCGTGTCCAGAGAAGGGCTACCAGGCTGGTGAGGGGTCTGGAGGACAAGCCTTATGAGGAACGACTGAGGGAGCTGGGGTTGTTTAGCCTGGAGAAGAGGAGGCTGAGGGGTGACCTTATCACCCTCTACAACTACCTGAAGGGAGGTTTTAGAGAGATGGGGGCTGACCTCTTCTCCCACGTGGCAAGTGATAGGACAAGAGGAAACGGGTTCAAGTTATGTCAGGGCAGGTTTAGATTGGATATTAGGAAGCATTTTTTCACTCAAAGGGTTATTAAACATTGGAATGGGCTGCCCAGAGAGGTGGTGGATTCACCATCCCTGGAGGTGTTTAAGAAAAGGGTAGATGAGGTGCTTAGGGACATGGTTTAGAAGTGGGTGTTTTTAAATCAGGGTAGGTTAATGGTTGGACTTGATGATCTTAATGGTCCCTTCCAACCTCACTTATTCTATGATTCTATGATTCTATGATTCTATGACTGAGACGTGATCTTATCTACGCTTATAAATATCTAAAGGGCAGGTGTCAAGAGAATGGGGCCAGACTCTTTTCAGCGATGCCCAGTGACAGGACAAGAGGCAACCGGCACAAGCTGGAACACAGGAATTTCTGTCTCAACATGAGGAAAAACTTCTTTTCTTTGAGGGTTGCAGAGCACTGGAACAGGCTGCCCAGGTTGTGCAGTCTCCTTCTCTGGAGATACTCAAAACCTTCCTGGATGCGTTCCTGTCCAGCCTGCTCTAGGTGAACCTGCTCTGGCAGGGGGGTTGGACTAGATGACCTCCAAAGGTCCCTTCCAACCCCTGCCGTCCTGTGATTCTGTGAAAAACCTAAATCCCCTTGCTAAAATTAAGACAATCTCTGTACTCAGAGAATGTTGAGATCACTCTAGGTCTGTGCTTGCTTCAGACATTCAGTTAAACATTTGCTGTTGTGTTAAATTCATTCCCATTTAGCAAATAAACTTAAGATTGTTACTTTTCATGAAATCTGTGGGCTTAAGCTCAGGCAAAATTAGGTCTCTCCGAATACTTCTCTAATTCAGCCTTTCCCATCTCACACTGGTGCTGTTTTGTGGGGTTTAGCAGCTCATACGGAGCCAAGGAGCAAAGGTCGCTCAGCACAGCGCTCTTCGCAGCGCTGGGAGGAGAAGCGAGAGAGCTGTATGTAGACCAATGGTGTCCATGTAGCTCTGGCGGCATGGGGCTGGTTTAGCCTTGTATCTGCATCCAAGCTAGACAAATGAATGCTCTTTACTTTGAACTTTCAATGCACTTGGTTACGGCCTCTCTTTCCAGTCTGTGTTTTGATTTTCCACATATCTTCTATTCTTTTAATGCTTAACTGCCATGCTCTACCGAAGCCATCCGTGCCCAAGCTCTGCGCTGTATGTCAGAGAGATCTTGCATGTAAGAAATCACGGACAGTAGCAATCATTGTGCATTATATATTTGCAGCTGCATGTATCCTTAAAATTTCCTGTTTTGCAGTAACTTTATAAACAATATTTTTCTCTGTTTTAGTGGCAATAGTCACATTTTTGTTATTTGAGACCATCTGCCAAAAACAATTACTTGAAGCTTACGCCTGCTCTAGTATTTCCTGGTTTTGGCCTGATGCAGCCCAACCCAATTTTCAGGGCGTTACTTTTAGTTTATAGCAGTTGGTGCAGGATCCAATGTATGGCATTCAGAGAGGCCGCAGTCCTGCAAACAGTTTTTTTCTCCTTTCCTCTGAGATGTCTGAGTTACCATATGCAGACTATATACGGGGCAAACCTGGCAGGCCAGCTGTGCTGTGGAGGTTGTGGCAGAGGCAGAATTTAGCCAGGAACAGCTAGCTTTATCCCTATAGGTGTGTATCCATCTGTCACCTGTGCTTTAGCCATATGTGCATCTCGTCATATCTGCTTGTCACTATATAATCGTATTAACACCATTTCCCATAAACTGTTGACTGGCACTGATGTTCACAAGTCTTTTTCTATACTCCTGTAAAAGTGCTTTTTAACAGCTTATGAACTTTTTTTTTTTTTTAAGCCAGAAGAACGTTTCCAAGCCATTCACATGTGCAAGAAGTGCTTTTATTTTTGCCTGAAGTGAAAGCCATCAAGGTCTGTAAAAAGCTGAGTGGAAAATAGCGCTCTACCTTACGGCAGGCAGGAAAACCAGCTGGCGATCACGGCTCGAAGGTCCCACAATTAATAATCTTGCAGGGTACCGTAGGCCTTTCGTTATATGTAGGTACGACTTCCAGTCTCTGGAGGACCTCTGTGCCCTCAATCAGTTGCCTGCAGGAGGGAGAAAGTGCACATATGATCCACCTCTGTCTGCAGCCTCCGGCTTGTGTGGGGCTGTAAGAAACCCAGGCACCGGTTTCCTACTGACAGGCTGCACCTGCTCTGCTCCTTAAAAAGTTGTTCTTCGCAATGGAGCTGCAAACGCCATCAGTTCTTGGTTAAGTAGCCTCTGGTTAGCATTTTAGGAGAGGTGAAAATACTATGGCTTTATGCAGCTACATTTATTTAAAGAAATAAGTGTTGTACCATGTGCTTTGGCTACAAATGGCCATTACTTTTGAGGAGAAAGAAGTCAAGAGATGCACTGTCAGTAGTGACAGTATTAGAAGTGACTCCCTGAGAAATAGCTTTCGTTCCCTTCCTTCACACCGCCAATCCAAATCCTGAAAACAATCCAACGTTTTGCAATCTTGACAGTTTTCAGCCTGTCCTGCTCCTATGCTGTGGGAGCACGAGCTGTGCCTCCTGCAGGCACCATGCATGGCGATGGATGCCAGCAGTGCTCCAGAAAGCTTCATACCATATCCCATCCCACCCTACCCCATCCCATCCAGCACAGTGGTACCAAGTGGGGAGGACACTGCAGGTGGCCCTTGCCCAAGCGGGGACGTCAGAAGGAGTGAGCAGAGCAGATCAGGAAAGTGCCTGGCTGTTCTCATTGTACACTGTGGTGGCTTTTTGCTCCCTCGGGATTAAGCTCCCACTCAGCTTTAAGAGGCCCTGGCTATAAGATCATGGCTCCCACACCTTTCAGATTGCACAGAGCCAGTGACAAGGCAGAAACTCGAGGCGAACTGCTGACCACCAGCCAGCAATCACTTTTGGTTTGTTCTCTGTAGGTTAGACAGTTGTGCTTTTTGCTTCCTTTAAAAATGCTGTCTTTCTCCATTATGTTGGTTACATGGAAACAGCACTGCGAATTTCTTGCTTTGTGGTAATACATATGTATTTTACTCTGCTACATCATGCAAACTGCTTAGAGCAATAATCTTCCTTTTTTATTGCTGAAAATCTAAAAATCTTAACAGCGCCAGCTGTATACGTTGACCTACAGAGAACAAACCCTCAGCACGCATTTGCTAAAATAATTTCTTTCAGCTGGTGAGGGCAGAGCAGAGCCTGGAGGCTTTGCTTAACGTCCCCCTGGCCGTCAGGGCACAACTTCGGCTGGCACCGAGCTATGCAGCCATCAGTTTGTAGCCTTCGTCCTGGAGAGGCCCCGGCAGCTTTGCCATAGGGTTTTCCATCTTGAGCAAGCCAGGCCAGGGCAGAGATGGGTGTCATTAGGTACTTCAACACTGACTTATCCACCCTCCCCCTGGCCAGAAGCATCCATGTTGCAGTTGCTGTAGGGATTTCATGGATGCTTCCTTTCTGCGTGGCCAGGGTGACCTCCCGTGCACTGCGGTGGTGGCACACTTGTGCATACCTACCCAAAAGCCACGTATTTTTTGTCCAGGTAGGGAGCTGGCTGGAGGGTGATGTAGAACTGCGAGCCATTGCTGTGCCGGCCCTTGTTGGCCATCCCAAGGACCCCTCTTCCCTTGTGACGGACGGAGAAGCTTTCATCTAGGGAAAGAGTTGGGGGATGAAAGACCGTAGTTGTGTTGCTCCCTTTGCTGCTACTCACCCTACAGCTCCCTTGTGCCAGGTTTCGCAACTTCCTCTTTCCTCCTTCCCTGCTCTCCCTTTCCCTTCTCCTTTTCCACCAAAGATCTCATCAAGTGTCATGCGAACAAAGTCTGGTTTGAATCAATGACCTTCCTAGAAAGAGCTTCCCACTACTGCCTAGTGCATAAGCCATTTCATTTTAATGAAAAAAATGTCCATAAAAAAGCACTCTAAGTATTTCTGAGTATTAGAGCCACAGCAATGATGCCTCTGGCTCCCCGTTGTCGGTCTGTAATGCCTCTTGCCAGAGGAGATTGGGACACTTAGCATGGCATTTTCCTGCGGCTTCTTGGGATTATTCCCACTGTACGGACGAGGAAGGCGGGAGGCAGAGTGGCTGCTCCAAGCACAGCCTCTGCTCTGCCTCCCCTCGTGCAGCCGCCTGCGGTGAAGAGGAGAAGATCCCCCGTGAGCACAGAGAGGGCTGTGAGGGCAGGACATGCCTGGCAGGGGCGCGATGCCCGGCTGCTCCTGGCGCTCGGTGACTCCCACGGGAGGGTGAGCAGGAGACTTCTTTAGCCAAATAAAATGACAGAGCTGGATAAATGGAGAGCAGATATTTAGTTCAGGAGACTGCGGTGCTCCCAGAGCAGAAGCTTTGTTCAGCAGCTGGGATGAGGAGAGCACGCAGGTGATGGGATCCGTGAAGAGGATCCTCCATGGTGGTTGAGGAATCACAAAATCACAGAATGGTCAGGGTTGGAAGGGACCTCTGGAGACCATCTAGTCCAACCCCTTGCCATAGCAGGGTCACCTACAGCAGGTTGCACAGGACGGCGTCCAGGCGGGTTTTGAATGTCTCCAGTGTGGGAGACCCCACAACCTCTCCGGGCAGCCTGTGCCAGTGCTCTGCCACCCTCAGAGTAAAGAAGTTGCTCCTCATGTTAAGATGGAACTCCCTGTGTTCAAGTTTGTGCCCGTTACCTCTTCTCCTAAGTGCTGGTGAGAGAGAGAAGAAATGGGTCTCAAGAGGGATGGCTGGGGAAGGACAGGCATTAGGCATGCTTGGGTTTGGGGAATGATGGCAAGGACTCGATTCCTTCTTCTCTGTGGAGGGAAGCCTGGCTACGAGTTGGGGAGCAGGGAGTCCATTGATCCTGACCTCCTCCATCATCTGTCTCTGACCTGATCACACAGAGCAGTCAAGAGCCCTGTGGACCTCTCAACAAGATTGAAGGAAACTGGAGACATATTTAGATTTTACTGTTCTCTGATTATTTTTTTAAAATTCTTTTTACTCCATTTGAGTGCCCTTCTCAGAAATTGATTCATAAAAATGGTAATTAATTTTTAACTGAACAGTTACTCCCTGACTGTTGCCTTGTGGTTTGGAAAATGACTTCAGCAGACTAATTTTGGAGTAGGATGCTTTGTCCTATGACATGACGCTCCAGTCCAAGTGATTCTCTGTAATTACCTCAGTCCTTTCAGCTCATTACAGTAAAGTGTGGTTGCATCCCATTAATTTCAGCAAGCGTTGCAGTGCCCGGACATGTGCCAAGTGCAGAGTCTCCCAGAACATTACTGGCTGACAGAGGCATCTCTCACCCTTTTCAGATATCGAAGATATTTGTCCTCTGCCCTCTGTGTAAAATAGTTTGGTGGGAAGTACTGGGAAAGCAATCCAAGCCTTAAAATATAAAGGCATACCCAAGTGAACACCTTTATCAGGGATGAAAAGCAGCTTTTAATTAAAAGGGGAGAGGGGAAGAATCAGCAATCCTCTCCTTTAGTACATCAACATGTGGAGTACGTGCAGTGTTGTAATAAAACTCTTCCAGGGACACTTTCAGGGTTGGCAGATTCGAAATTAAATCCACCTTCAAATTACTTAAGCAATTTTTGATGCCTTGTCACCTTCCCACATGACATGGCAGCATCTTTCCTGGGTAGCAGAGGGAAAGCACACACTCTGCCCGGAGGAGGAGGATGGAGCCAGGAGCGAAACGCTGCGTGCTGGGCTGGGGCTTCGTGCCACAGCCCAGGCAGCGCGTGTGGGGCCATAGCTCTGCTGTATGCAGAGGTGCCTATGCACCCCCAAACTCATTTTCCTCCACGGACGATTTCTACCCATACAGAAAGCGTGAAGGGTGCGAGATGTGCGCTATCACAAATCTATTGGGTAGCATTGCTGGAAAAGAGGATTCACAAACTTTTAAATCCTCAGTTGACGTCCACCTTGCAAACCATTTAAGAGCCCACCCTAGTTTTGTCCTATACCAGCTTATATCCTTTCTGAGACGTGCGCGTCCTGAGAGTCTAGGCTTGCTGCTCTTTCAGGAGCTCCAGCATCAAAGTGACTTTCGCCCCTTCCTGCCCACTCTAGGCACGGCGTAGCATTTACTGCCTTAAGTCCCGCACGCCGGGCTTCCACCTCCAGCAGCTTTCCTGCCCACCAGCGCTGCGACTCGGCCGGGCAGAGCAGACTGGTGACCCACCTCCAGATGGGTTTTGCTCCATCCGTCCTGGGGCCTCGAGGTGAGAGCGGCTCCTCCTCACGTTCGGGCTCTTCAGCCTCTTGGGAAAGAAAGTTTTCAGCTACACATGGCTTTTCTGATCTCACTGTTGGCTGCTGCCCAGCCTGCTCAAATGTCATCTCATTTGTGCCATTGGCAGTGGGAAAGCTTTTATATAAGGGAACGTAAATCAGTTTTGAAAGTGCTTTAACTGTCATAAAACATCTTTATGGGTAGCATTTAATCTAAACAGAAGATCCCAAACGTCCATGTCAATTATATGGGTTGTTTTTCTTAAATATTGCATGTTATAATGTTCTTTTTCTCTTTACATTTTATTACTTTATGCCAGTATGGGGGGACATTTTTTGTTAAACTTAGCTCGTGTTTGTCATTTCTTGACTTTTATGGTTTTATGTGAGATTGAGAAGTAACTCCCCTTACATCTGCAGACTCACGTAACTGCTGGCAGCGATGCTGCGGTATGCCCAAGCCTGAAAAGCTGCCCGAGGTCCAGGAAATGTAGAGTTAAAGCCAACTTACTCCCATTGTAATGGAAGCAAGTAATGGGGTAATGGCTTCAAACTGGAAGAGTGTAGATTTAGATTAGATATTAGGAAGAAATTCTTTACTGTGAGGGTGGTGAGGCACTGGAACAGGTTGCCCAGAGAAGTTGTGGATGCCCCATCCCTGGAGGTGTTCAAGGCCAGGTTGGATGGGGCTTTGAGCAACCTGGGCTGGTGGGAGGTGTCCCTGCCTATGGCAGGGGGGTTGGAACTCCATGATCTTTAAGGTCCCTTCCAACCCAAACCATTCTATGATTCTATGATTCTATGATTGCTTTAAATGCATTTAAACCAGTGGTATCAGGTACCTGGAGATCTGTAGCTAATCCACTTCTACATTTCTAAGGCCCTGTCCACAAAGGTGAGTGTCGGCAGTTTGAAATAGGTGAGCGGGTGACCATCAGCCCTCATTCAGGCAGGGAGAGGGGGCTGGTGGAGCTGAGCTTAGGCAGGGGACATCAGAGGAGCAGGCCAAGGTTACAGATCAAAAAGTGACCTTGCTAAAGCAGTCCGCTCATGCTAATGCAAGCAGATAATAATTCTGACGGAAAAGCAAACCTTTTTGCTTTAGGGAGATGAAAGGAAATTCCCGGGTTATTCTGTGAATAAGATCAGGTAAACAACTTGATTTTTGTGGAAATTTGCCATTTGCGCAGTAAGATAGCTGAGGAACCATACCTTCAAAGGTGGGACCATAAATTGACTCTCCTTCGTCTCCGTTTCCAGTTATGATGTCTGCAGGGTAGATAAAAGTAACCATCAGAGACCAGGTTTATCACAGGTGTTATGGAGGGCTGTCAGTGAGCAGCCCAGCCAAGGTCAGAGACGTGGGTTGCACATCAGCCTGGGGGAACAACTGCATCCGTCTTTCTGTTTTACTACCAAAATTTTATCAGACCTTTGGGAAGAGCTCTGCTTCTATCCCAAGAGATGGTCTGTCTATGGAGAACTATTTCACGTGGTTCGTTCAGTTGCTGTCCCTCTGAGAAAGTCCAGCATCTCCTGCTGGGAGAGCTCCTGCGGTGGCAGTGACCAGCTGAAGAAGGGGCGCCCTGGAGAAGGACATCTGTCAGGGGGGAGTAGGGTTAGAAGAAGGAAGGATGAAAATGCAGCTGTGGTATTGTGGTGAGTTAAGAGCACTAACTTGTGTAAGAAAAGAGATTTGATAAGAGGGAAACTCCTATTGAACCAGATTTCTGATGGGTGAGACACTAAAGAAGTCTGATGCATCTATTTTTTATTTTTTTTTAAAGAAGTCTGTTTTTGTTACTTTATTTAGACATTGTCTTGCACCAGTCAGGTTATGGTTAGTCCTCTACAGTAGCAACTTGTAATTTTAGGTTGCTTTTATGGACTACAGAGATATCTGAATAGTTATTCATGGGAAGTAGGAAGTGTATCTTCAAAGTATAAACTTAAAATGAATTTAAGCACTCACATTTGGAGCAGGCAAGGCAAATGTAGGTAAGAAATATAGAAAGATAAGTCGGATGATAGACCAAAAGGGAGTAATGAAGGAAATGCCTTCGGATACACCTGACTATCTTGACTTCCCTGGGGACATTGGGCAAGCTGTGTGACCCATCGTTCGTAGTGTCCTTCTCCTCAGCACCAAACTCCAGGCATAGTGCTGGCATTCAAATAACTCACCAGCACGTTTGGAAGGGTTCTGACATTTGGCTAAATGCCTCTGTAAAATGATGTCTCCATAAAACAAGTAATATGTTTTCCTATGGATACTCTTAGTGTTTTCATGTTTCCAATTAGTTTCCTAATTACTTACCAAAGAACTTCATGGAAAAGAGTTAATGCTTTCAATTAGTTTCCTAAATGCTTTTGAAAAGGTCTTGGATAATCAAATGAACAAATTACCCAAACTTTTCCTATGTTTAGAAAGTGAAATGGCTAAAAGAGAAAATGTTTTCTGGTTTTTATATATATATTAACTAAGAGCCTGTCCTGCAGAGATTAGCTTTGTCATGCAGTTGTTCAGCTACATCTCCATGGATGAAGGCTGTTATTCATGCAGATCATCCCACCCCTACTTCTGCTGTAACTCGTATTTACTTGGGACACCTGGAAACACACCTCCTCCTTGGATCCACCCGTTATTCACAAGGCGATGAAAAAGAGAGTTTTTGTAGGTGAGCTCTCGGCCATCGCGGGAAGACTTTGCTCCTCCAGTGCACAGGGCACAAAAGTTCTCACAGGTCCTGGGACACACGTCTGAAAAGAGCTGTAAAAGCGAGAAGAGGAAAACACGTGTGACATTCGTAGCTGACAACATGTGAAATTCATAGCTGATGTCCACTGGCCAGATTTCTGTCCCCCCCTCCTTCGGCAGGTGAAACCACCGCGCTGGGCGTGCTTGTTCCTCGCTTTTGCTTTTCTCCTCTGTAACATACCTCAAAGAGCAGCCTCCCGACGGGCTGTTCCTCAATAGCAATCTCCAGGTACACAAACATGTGCTGTTCAAAGCAGAAAAACAAATGCAGTGAGGGAAAGGCCATCTCCCTGTGCCGCACTCGCTTCCTAACGCAGGCCAAGGTCCAGCTGCCCGGCGCGAATGAGTTCAGAAAATGTCTGTGGGATCGACACTGCAGAACAGCATTCCTACTATTTTGTTGAAATAAACAAAAAAAAAAAAGTAGGGGATGTTTAACTTCATTCTGGGCAGAAATAATCCTGACAGTGTTAACGCGAACTACTGGGCAGGGCCTGTTTCTTCCCCTTACATTTATTCACATGCCTGTTGCAGCCCATACAATACAGGCAGCAATAAATGAATCCACAGGAATACCGACCACCTCCCAAAACGGACATTTCTTCTCTTCCCAGCCAGCCTCAGATCACAGAATCACAGAATGGTCAGGGTTGGAAGGGACCTCTGGAGATCATCGAGTCCAACCCCCCTGCCACAGCAGGGACACCTACAGCACATTGCACAGGACGGCGTCCAGGCGGGTTTTGAATGTCTCCAGTGTGGGAGACTCCACAGCCTCTCTGGGCAGCCTGTGCCAGTGCTCTGCCACCCTCAAAGGAAAGAAGTTCCTCCTCATGTTAAGATGGAACTTCCTATGTTCAAGTTTGTGCCCGTTACCTCTTGTCCTATCAAGATCTGCATACCATTGACGCTGTATCTTCTATGTTAATCATTTTAGTATGACATTTTATTTTTCTCTGCTCTCAGTACCGTGTCAGCACCGGCAGCATCGCACCTCATGCCACCACAGCATTTCAGGGGGTCTTGGCTGGGAAAGGAGAGCTTTGGCAGTTGGGCTTTTAGTACTCAAGAATAAGGGTGCCCAAGAATTTTAGTACCCAAGGGCTGGGAAGTTTGGGATTTTTGAGCAGCACGGTTGCAGCATGGTTCGCAATGCACTTTAGTCTGTTCAGCCCTGAAGCAGTTAGTACGTGTTGGGCATCCAGGCTAGTGTTTGCCCCTTCCTGGCTGCTGAGAGGTGCGGAGGCTCTGCTGTCCTCAGCAGGGGATGCTCCCCACCAGCTGCTCCATCCCCAGCTCTGGCTCTGCCATCACAGGGCAGAAACCAAGAAACTGCCACTGCTGTTCTTGCTCTGCTTGCTCCTTGTGGTACCTGCCCTTTCATAGAATCTTTCTGGTTGGAAGAGAGCTTAAGATCATCGAGTCCAGCCATCAACCTAACACTTCCAAGTCCACCACTAGACCATGTCCCTCAGCACCACGTCTACCCGTCTTTTAAATACCTCCAGGGATGGTGACTCCACCACTTCCCTGGGCAGCCTGTTCC
Source organism: Pluvialis apricaria (assembly GCA_017639485.1). Lineage (NCBI taxonomy): Eukaryota > Metazoa > Chordata > Aves > Charadriiformes > Charadriidae > Pluvialis > Pluvialis apricaria. Next base: position 78,204,427 of record CM030009.1, on the reverse strand, counting down.
AATGCTTGATAACCCTTTCAGTGAATAAATTTTTGCTAATATCCAATCTAAACTTCCCCTGGCATAATTTGAGGCCGTTTCCTTCTGTCCTATCACTTGTTACTTGGGAGAAGAGACCGACCCCCACCTCGCTACAACCTCCTTTCAGGTAGCTGTAGAGAGCGGTAAGGTCTCTCATCTGCCAACCTCTCCAGCCACTTGCAGACCTTGTACTCTTTTTGTAAGACAGTGCTACTTGCCTGGCTGTTTTTCAGATATTTGCTGTAGAAATCCTCAGCAATCGCTTGGTAAAGTGCCTCGGGCTTAAAGTCACGATAGTCCCACTCATGGTAAGACCACTTGAGCAGCTCCTTCTCGTCCCCCAGCAGCTGGCCATCAATGAAGCACATCACCGAGGAGGCATATGCCCACACCTCACCTCTCAGTTCCTGCATTTCAGAGGGAAAACAAAGCCTTGAGGGATTATTTACATATTTAGTGAAGAAGCCATCAGTAATAACCCACCGTGCCTGTGATATTTTTATGCCTTGCCTACTTTTCAAACCACAAATCCCACCAATGGGAAGGGGTCGGGCAGCAGCTTTCAGTGAGGTGTGCTGATGCTGCACGCACTTACGTGCCCGAAAGGTCCGGATTCTGCTGTCACGATAATGTCCGTAGCAGCAGTCACCTGGGTGTCACTTTAGAGGCAGCTCAGACCAAACAAGAAAGGCACCCGGAGAGCCCCATCTTGCCTCGAGGACCTCAGAGGACATTAAATATAAATTGGGGTGGAAAAGCTCACTTCTGTAATCTGCGGCTGGCACTGAGCTGGGAGATGCTGCAGCCCCAGGAGAGGACTCGTGTCTGAAATAACCTGAGGAAGCGAGAGTTACCTTCTTCTTCTCCTGTAAATATTCATGCCATGCGAATTCTACTAAAGGCTGTATTACAGGATCTGCAAACTTGCTTGGAAACTTCAGCTTCAGAGCCTAGATTTTCAAGGTAAGGAAAAAAAATTGCTTACAAGCAGTTCAATACCCCCTCCATCCTATCACAGCTCGTGTTTCCTTCATGAACTACAACCTAAGCCGTGTCCTAATCCAGTTTTTGCACTGCACCCCTCATGCCTCTGGTGTAATTCCTGACACTTGCAGAAGTACACTCAAATCGCTCTAAACCCCTGTTTGCAGATCTAGTGGGTGTCTTTTTTTTTTATGTGAAGGGCTGCTTCACAAATATTATTGAGTTATGCTGTCACTCCCCTGCCATGAGATGAATATAAGCAGTGAGACATTCAGAGATGTTGCTGAGCATCATCACCTGCATTTTTGCCTGCATTTTGCACACACGCAGGGAGTCACAGTCCTCTGCTGTCCCAGGAGATCGGGCACAGGACCTCGGGGCAAGCGAGGGGCTCGGTGAAGACTGAAAGTGAGAGTTTCCAGTCCCTGCTGCTTGTGCCGTCGCCTCAGGAGGACACCGCGATTTAAATACGGGACGTTGCTGCCCGTCAGCTTAGCCTCATCTCCATGTGGGCTGTGGCACACAAGCGCCACAAGCTGTGGCTGAAAGCCAGCCCAGCTGGCCTTAAAAGGAATAAAGCAAATAAGTGACTTTCTGTTCGGCTCATGGTCCCCGTTGCTATCCTTGGGACGGTGGCTGGGGAAGAAAAAAAGCAAAGGAAGGAAAAAAGCCAAGAGGCGCACCTCCCCCTGCAGCTGTCGGCTTGGCTTGTCCTTAGAGCTGCTGATAGACGGCAGATCTTCGTCAGCTGTAAGTAATGCTGGGGAACAAGCCCGGCAGATAAACTCTTATGGGCAGGGAGGGCGGGAAGGTCGGCGCTGTGCCCTCCATGGTGGGCTGCGCACTGCGCATCCGCCGCAGGGCCCAGCTTCTCACAAAAAGTCTGCAAAACCCCGTGAGGTTTGCAGCTTTTCGCTTTCCCGTTTGCACCACGAGAGCTACATTAAGGGGCTTCTCACAAGCTGCCCAGCAAGTCGGGCAGAGCTTTGGTGTGCCTGAAATCTTATGCAGCGTTGCACAGCTATAAAATTCCTTGGAGGTGTAGGAACAAGGAGGCGAGGATGCTGCAATGGAGACCCCCTGCCCCCAGGAGTGCTGAGCCGGGACCCCGTAGGGCCTCGGTGCCTGCACCTGCGCCTGGCAGCACCAAAGAAGAGCAGAGACTTGAGAATCTGAGTATTTTCTTCCTAAGAGCTGCTGCCGGGCGCAGGCATTCCTCTGCTTATTTCCTTCCAGCCCACACCGCTCCCCACTGCTCCCAACCCGGCGCTGGAGTCAAAGCCAGGGGGTTACCTCTGCCGCACATTTGGCCACGTGGAAAGCCGGATCCCGGAGCAGCCCCACCACTGTCACCGCCACCGTCACCCTCCGCGGGCCCATGGCACCCCGGCCACCGCTGGTCTGAGTCTGTCAACAGATCCCGGCTCCACGGCAACGCCGGACACCAACACACACATCCCCCTTTCTGTGTTTCTAAGCACTTCCCAAGCCTAACTTCAACCGTGTCGGGGGGGTGGGAAATGCTCTGATTTCTGTTCTCCCTTGAAGGAAAGAAAACGAGGTTACACGGAAAGCGTGTGGCAGAGCAGAGGACAGAAGCCATGTCTTTCCAGAGCTCGTGACGGATGCCGTCAGTACGGGATCATGATCCTGTTGCCAACACTGGCTGATAGCAGATGCCCAGCAAAAAGCGGGAAGAATAAGCAAACATGAGAGCAGCGCTTCCCCATTACTCTCCCGGCCTCCAGTGAGCCTCTGCTCAAGGATTTACCGGTGTCTTTGTGTTTAATTCCCCTCGGTGGCTCTTTTTCATGTGAATTTCTTTGCTTTTCAGACAAATGTAAAAATCTGGTACCCACAAAATCCCATGGCAAGGAGATTTACAGCTCAGTTACACCCTGCATCAAGTCTGCATCTCCTTTTGTGATGTGGAAACTCCTACCCACAGCTGTATTCGCCGGGCGCCACTCAGGCATCATTCCCGCCAGCAGCCCCGGCAGAGCGGTACGTCACATCGGTGGGGCAGTTCCGGAGGGGTCGTGGCTCCCGCAGCAAAGCTTTGTGTCACCGCGGCAGCTTCACGCCCTTTCGGCGAACGCAGCACGTGCACAAGCAGTTTTGTGGGACAGCTGTAGGTTCAGCACGGGCTGGGTCAGGTCACTTTTCATCTCTGAGCAAGGCGAATTTTAGGCGACACTGCTGTTGGAAGTGACAAGACTGAATTGTATGTCACGTCAAAAGTTTGTGCAATTTTTCATGATGTCACGGAGCAACAGGACAATCAATCACATCCCCAGGAAAAACACATCTTTAACATGTCAAAATCCTGTTGTAGAGGAGACAGTTGTGATTTTCATGTGGAAAATATGTTCTGCAGAACAAACCTATGTTAAATATAATAAAGATTATATTAATTTGTTGTCTTAATAGCAATGTGCGCTCTATTTTTTTTTTTCAATTGTGTATCCAAATGGCTTTATAAAGTGCTAAATTTGCACATAACCACAGAGTCGGAACCAGAAAGCCTATAGCCTCTCATCTAGGTGTTTCTGAACTACCCATGCCTGTAAAAAATCCAGATTGAGAAAGAAATCACAGGTTGCAGACGGGCTCCCCCATGTAGCCCTGAAGTTTCTCTGGGCCGCGTGTGGCTCAGTGATAGTTCTCTACCGCGATTCATCAGGCTCACATTTTTGTAGCTATTTTTGGCATTTGCAGCAATGTTGGATCTGAAGAGCTCCATCCTCACGTCATCAAAGACCGTGAAGACGGTCAGATTCTGAAGGTTTAGCTACCGCAGCTGCTCCCCTTGCCCGAAAGACCCGTGCACCAGATGTTACCATTTCATGTTATGAGGTTGTCCTGCTGAAAAAAATGCAGCAAATTGAGAGAGGTGGAACAGTTTGGACACAGTATTAAAATCCTGTGGTAGCCAAGGCGGTTTGAATTTACACACAGGTACTGGGTGGCAGCAGACAAGCCGAGGCGTGTGAAACTGCAGCTACGGTTTGTAGTCCGTGACCGGGCGATGCAAAGGAAAGACCTTCCCCTCCTCCGATGACTGCCGGAGCCTCTGCAGGCTGTGACAAGCAAAACCTAATTTTTGTAGCCAGACCGTGTGGCTTCTGCTATAACCAAAAAAACCCAATATGTCTATAGCAGCCTTATGTAAAGTCAAGAAGAGAAGCAGCATACCCAGCGTCAAATATAAAATCAGTAACACTTCAGAAAATATTCTCTTTGCTACCTATTTCTCTCTACATCCGTATTTTTAGCTTGATACAGGTTAGTACATCTGAAGTTTATTTGGCATTTTAAAATGCCTCTTTCCTCCTTTTTTTTTTTTACTACAAAATACAAGTATTGAAACCAGAGCAATCCACTGCATATTATTAAAAAAAAAAAACCCAAACAAATTGATGTCTGCGTTTCCTGTACGTGCTTAAATTTACACACAAATTCTGTTCCCGAAATTTAATTCTCACATACGTATGACTGGGTCCTGTTATTCCTTTTTCTTTTTTTAAAAAAATATTTAGCTGGGTTTTTTTTACTGATAATTTCTAGGCATGGAAATTCTTACTGTCATTGTGGGCAAGAAAGGGAATTAACTATAAACATGCTGCTAATAGGCAATAGTCCAAGTCAAGAAGAAAAATAATGATTAGCCAAACAAGCTTAATATTATTAGCCAACAAGCTAGTAATATCACTAGCTGTACAGGGCTGTTTTCTGCAAATTTATGATGGGCTTTTTTAAAAAAACAGAGCAAGCCAAGAGCCACCGATTACTTGCTGTCTCTATCCATTCTGGCTTTTATTTCTCCCCTTCTTTTCACATTACTTTGTAATTCAGGTACATTAAAATCTATTCAACAGGTTGCCCAGTATCAAAATTATATATCTATCAAAATCTTAAACTGGATTATTATTATTCATTTCAGCCTCTTTCTGCTACCTGTTTATGACAATACGTTGTTCTGCAAGCTTATTCATATTTCTTAGATGAGCGTAAATGTCTTACTTGGTGTTAAGAGTTGGACAGGAGCTCGCCGGTACTGCTGTGCTCCGCCAGCTGTGGCAGAAGTGCCACGCTGCATTCGGTTTGGAGAGAGCGACGATTACCATGAAGAAAAGTATGGAAAGAATCATAGAATCATAGAATAGTTTGGGGTGGAACGGACCTTTAAAGGTCATCTAGTGCAACCCCCCTGCAATGAGCAGGGACACCAACTAGATCAGGTTGCTCAAAACCTCATTCAACCTCACCTTGAATGCTTCCAGGGATGGGGCATCCACAACATCTCTGGGCAACCTGTGCCAGTGCCTCACCACTCTCACAGTAAAGAATTTCTTCCTAATATCTAATCTAAATCTACCCTCTTTCAGTTTAAAACCATTACCCCTCATCCTATTGCTACGTTCCCTGATAAAGTCCTTCCCCAGCTCTGCTGTAGGTCCCCTTTAGGTACTGGAAGGCCGCTATAAGGTCTCCCCAGAGCCGTCTCTTCTCCAGGCTGAACCCCAACTCTCTCAGCCTCTCCTCATAGGAGAGGTGAAAGCACAAGAAACACAATAAGTTGTACAGCACATTTAAATAATGAAACTGAAACCCTTTCAAAGGCTGGGCAGCTAATGTTCTTGGAAACACAATGTCCTTCGAAACACGTACACATGCCCTGACACGAGACCCAAGAGTTTTGCTTCTGTGGGATCCTCGCTCCAAACCCCTCTGGCTGTGGACATTTCAGTCCCTTTTAGACCAAGATAGCATCTGCAAGAGGCTGAGAAAGAGCACAGAAAAGCAGATTGGATTAATTAAATAAACCCAACAACTGAGAGAGAGCGCCCCCATGTGAAGGTGCTCTGGCAGGAGAGCTGGTAGGGGTCACGCAGCAACATTTTGGTGAAGGGTGAGTCAAATGACTATAGCATTGCTCCGCTGAAAGCTGCGTAAGGAAAAACACTGCACTTGTTGAAGATGCAAATGACAAATAACTTCACAGCAAATACCTGGAGAGGAAACAGTCCACAGCTTATCTGCTGAAGCCGCCGAACCACAACAGCGTGCTGTGATGACGAGGGGGAGGGCCACCACCGCTGGGTTACACCAGGCCCTTGGGCTGCCACGAGTCCTTTCTGAGAGATGCTATGCAGGGAAAACTCGGCTGCTGGATCACCCAGCAGTCAAAGCAATCAACGTGGGAGACTTCAAAAAAGGTCTTCCTACTGCCGGGGAACAACGGACAGATTCAGCTCTAGAAAGAAGGCAGACCTCTCTGTAAGTTTATTCTTCCAGATGGAAGGCAGAAACTGACATCACTTTATCAAGAAATTCAAAGCAAAGCCAAAGGGATAACCTGATTTTGAAGATGACAATGCGCTAATCAGACTGTCCACAACAACCTGAAGTTCTCCAGGTGACTGCTATAATAGCCACGGGCACACTGCCTTCACAGGCAAGGAGGACCTGGTGGCTTGAAGGGAAGACCCATGAACACATGTGAGAATCGGTTCCCTTCAGGAATGGACAGACAGTGGGCTACAATTGTCGATGTTAGAAAAATCTGCAGAGCAGAGTGGGGAGTTGCTAACTAAAGCAAAGCTCTGCATCGTGCTATTCCAAAGACATTTTCGATTAGGTAGAATTAAAATATTAGCCAGAAACGAGCAGTAAGCATACTACAGTGAGATGCTGCTTCACCTGGAATATGCCTGGATGTTTTTTTCCATCTGGAAGAATTGCTTGGGCCAGACATGAATAGCAGTCCATCTGTTGTAGAAAACCATTAATTGTTCACCATGTTTTATGGAGGATCTGAAAAGGGATGGAGCATGTAAGATGACAAGCTATGACAAGCTCACAGGACTCCAGGACTACAAGAAGGAGACTTTTATGCCTCTAATGAAGAGATAAAAGAGGTCCTGAAACCGTAGCTATGGCAAATACAGCATTGCCAGTTCCTTCTCCACTCTTTAAGAGAACCTGCAATAGCAGTAGGATTGGGAAAAAGCCTGCACAGATGGACTTCCAACCATGGGAAGATAAGCGTATCCCAGAAGTGCTCTTGACCACTGGCCAGACTCTGGGGCACACCTGCTCTGCAAACCGGTCTCCTCCCAGCCACTCCCGAGTTGGACTCAGCTTCTCCTCGATGTGGGCAGTTGCAGAGCCAGTGAGACAGGCTGCTGCAGAGGTGGAAGATGTGGGGAGACAGAAAAGGTACTGGGCTGCTACGCTCACGTGGGCGTTGGGTCAATGATTAGGAAGGAATCCCATGCTAGCTTTCATTTACAGTGAAGTGGGAAAGACCGAAAAAAAACCCCAAACCAGCACATGAGGACAGGTCTTAGCAAACACCAACCATGAACTTGATCATGACGACTAACCGGCTAAGACAGTAAAACCAACTTTTTACAAGTAAAGAGATACAAGCCAAACTCTTTCCCAAGTGAGTAGCAAGATCGATGCCAGGATCAGCACTCCTAACTTTAACCTGTAAATACGCGTTCAGTTTGAAAGAGTTCCTGGAGAGGTAGTCATCTCCTCTTCCACTTAAGAGGCTAAGAGGTAATTGCTGTACAACCCCTAGTAGTGCTTTTTCAGTCCCTCTGAGCAGAAAAGAGAGTGTAATACAAGTATTAAAAAACCTCCAACCTTGCAAAGTAACATGTGCTGGGATGAAGCTTTTCCTACTGGCAGGATAATTCACGTTCACAGCTCATGAAATATTCTGACATTCATTTGTCAAAAATGAGATGCTGGACTGGAAAGCCCACCAGTCCAACCCACACTGCCAGCGGCTCGGCTTCCACGCACAGAACAGCAAACTCTCTTGAACTGTAGATTGCAGAGGTCAAGAAACACGACTCACAGCTAAACCACGCATACAGCTGGCAAGCAGAGTCAGCATACACACAATGCTCAAACACCCGCTTGACACAGCGTTTGCTCCACTCCTCAGGAGTCTGTTTCAATTTTCACCTGAAGAATGAGCCAACATCTCCAGAAAAAGGCCAACACTTCACAAGCTTGCATTTGAAAAAAGAATAGGAAAATCCTTTTAGAGTGCAACTACACTGGGTAACTTACAAATGGCGCAGAAGAAAAACACAGTGGTGTCAACTGCTCACAGAAATGGTTCTTTTCCTGCATTTATGTCCAAAATCCTAATGTCATTTTAACGCAGTGAGATGGATTTGCTAAGAAGATACTCTATGTGAGAAAATGAGAAGTTAAGGTGTTTACTGGCTAAGGAGTGAAGATATTCAGGGAGCTGCTTCGAAACATTGTTAAGGCATGCGGTTTTTTTGCTCAATAGTTCTTAGTGGCAGCCGGACCAAACAGCAAAGCCGAAGGGGTTTCCTTTCAAATTCAAAGCAATCCGAGGCTTCAGTTGCAGCCTCCAAAACACACACACAGAAAAGGGATTTATTTTCATCTTTAATAGAAATGCATTCATTAGAAAGGAAGCAAACAGTGTCAAAAAAGCAACATTTGTGGTATGAGAAACCACGCGGCGAGCTTCTCAAGCGCAAGCTACAATGTGTGCTGACAGCTTAAGCAACGCAGGGTGCAAGATGAGTCACTGCTGTGCTATTCTCAGAAGCTCGTTTCTTCACTGTTAATTTGGTAGAAAAGCATAAGAAAATTCCAAACCCAAAACTTGATTATTTTTAGTTACAGCGAAAGCATGAGGCAATCACTATGGGATAGTGGCTCAAGCATAACTGTAGCATCATACTTAATCCTGCAAGAACTTCATAACATAACATAACAAATCAAAGTTCAAAAAAAGAGGAAAGTATTTAAGTTATTTTAGTGGTCGTCTTAGAATTTAGCTTGTAACCAGCTTTTAAGCATTTCAGGATTCACGAGTATATGGCAGAGAAGGACCTCAGTGCAAGCTCCTGTAAACTTATGGCCAGACGGTATTATGGCTGCACGTTACAGTATTTCAGAGAAAAACAGAGTTGTTAGGATGAAACCTCCATAATATTTATGGTAAACTTAAATGTATGCAATTAATCAGTAAGATTTTCATAGATGTCACCTGCTTTGAGGAAGGTGATGGACCAGATGGCCTCTGGAAGTCCCTTCCACCTTAAATTACTCTATCATTCTACATACTGAGCTTTTATGCCAGTGACTCTCTCTGGACAGTCATATAAGCCAAGCATATACAAAGATCTTTTGTTTTGCTTTTAAATTCACCTGCTGATCCCTTAATTTTTACATTTTTCATTCGTTAAAACATAAAATATCAACGTAAATCACAAGTATGACATTTTAAAACTGAAGTGATGACTGAGCATGTTGCTTTAGGTACCAGTGGTATTTTACCTGGATTTTAACACACTCGTACGCTATGTGGGATGTCACCAGCAGCCAAACTTGCAAATGCAAAGCACGTATTCTGGCACGGCATTTTATTAAGATGTCAAGTCTTTTGTGTTAGCAGTCAGTCATTGAAAACAATCTGTACATATCTAATCTAGTCAGTGAAAATAGCTGTACAACTTCAACGCGATATGCCCCATTTATATAGCTCATTATGCTCTGAAGTGATTCTATTCATTGTTCAAGTCCCCACAAAAACAATTACCAGCTTTTACATATATTATAAGTAACACTACACTCTGCTCTCAAAAGTACAAAAAAATAACACTTTAAATATACACTGGCTCCTAAGCTTAGACTGAGTCCTGTCAGGAAGAGCATTTTGCACTTCAATAGACAGTGCCTTCAACATCAAGAGCTCTTCAAAGTGCTTGGCAGAGCGTGTGAATGCTATCCCACTTACGAGATGATGAAATTAAGGCACAGAGGTCAGTTACCTTGCCCACAGTCACACAGGGAGCGAGTGGTAGAACTAATAGAGCAGAATTTGGGCTTTTCAGTTGTCCAGAGTAACCACCGCATCTCATTGCCGCTATTCAAGTGCAACAGCTTAAGCACTTCCAAGGAGCAAAACTTGTACAGCGTACAGTCAACAGAAGGGGCGATCCAGGGCCAGTCACAGGCTGCAACAACTTCAACCCAAACCAAACAAATTTGGCAGTCTAAATCAAAATGCACTTAAGGGAATGATCACATAGAAAATTATACATTAACCTGCAGAGAGAAAGCTCATTAAACGTAAGACATATGGTGTTAGCTTTGCAAAAAGTACTGGTTATCTTAAGCTTGACAGTAGTTCAGGTAACATTGACTTTATCAGAGAAGTACTTTCAGATCAGCAGACTTCAACACTGTTCTTTTACCAGCAAAGGACGCTCCTCTGGAGAGTCACACAGAAATGCAAATAAGGGGCCAAATGTCTCCTCAGTAGGCATGGACTTGAACGAGGCACAAAAAACGCACATTAATCACTTGTGAGGTATAGACTAAGTGGAAGAGAAATACCAATTTGGAAAAAATAAAAAAAAGTCTAAAATAAATAAGGTTAAGAAAACTGAAAGCCACCCATCAAAAATCCCCAAGAAATGCATCTTCAAATAGATTATGCTGCAGAAAAGAGTGTAATCACTGCCTGGATGAGAAGCATGCTGTAGCCTAGCCCTCTGATGACAAATAAGCATTTCAGAAAGCCTGTCCTTGAATAGGATGCTCATGAGATGACTCATTTACTGACAGAGATTGCTGATGGGATTCAGAAAGAGGTACACTTTGATTCTGTTCTTCACTGATTTGATGGGAAGGAACCGCATCTTGGCTAGAGTGAGACCGTTGGCTTGATTCCTGAGTCAACTGCATGTGCTGAGCTGGATGCGAAGAACCTCCTAAGTGGATTTCTTCATTTTATCCTGATGAGCACGGAGATGTTCTAGCGCTTCCCTGGAAAGAGTGATGACGTGCATTTGTTCAGGTTGGGCAGTCTCTATTTGGTTTGCAATCATATTGATACTTTGGACTTGTTCTGCTTGCTCCTGCTGAGCTGAAAGCAGTAAGTTTTGCAACGGCTGCAGTGGCTGAGCAAGCAGCGTGAGGTTAGCAGCCTGCTCTGTCGTCGTATTTGGCGCATTTTCTGCAGTAACAATACTAATGCCTTGATTATGACTCGGCATGAAGTTTATATTATGTACTGCATCTGTAACCAGCAGTTGAATTTCCTGCCCTCCGGAGGTGGCAAGTTGATACTGCTGCAGCTGAAGAACGTTTCTCACTTCTGAATTAGTGTTGGTGCGCGGAGCAGCGCTGGCTTCCTGAAACTGCTTTTCCTTGCTATGAATTTTCAAATGAGACTTCAGGTTGTCCAGACGAGCAAACTGCAAACTACATTCTGGGCAGGAGAACGGCTTTTCGCCTGTGTGTAAGATACAGTGTCTTCTCTTAGCACTGGAATCGGAGAAGGATTTTCCACATGTACCACAAGAATATGGCTTTTCTCCTCTGCAAAAGAATGTATTTGATTTCATTCAAATATTCACTCTGACACTGCAGCTTTTTGCAACTTATCATAAAATAAAACCCTGAAGTTACTATTCTGTTTTGCTAAATCATAAGCACTTAAGAATAGCAATGTTAAAAATGTTCTCTATTTGACTTCCTAATTATTTTTAACTTCACAAACTGTACTTTCATTAGTATATACTCAAGAGCTACAGAGATAATATAACTGCCCTCCTGTCATAATACCAGAGGTACAAATCCTATGCTGCTAGACCTCAACAAGAATGCAACAACTTTGCACAACTGTAAGCATTGACTATTTAAAGAATATTTACCAAGAGTGTGGACTTTAAAACAAAAAGAAACGTCCAGATCCAAACTTGCTGCCTGACTCAAAGGGACAACAAATTTTATCGGAAGTGTTTTCTTTTACATAAGGCCCACAACAGTTCTCCAATGATTTAAAATCCTACATGCCTTTATGCAATGCATCACACTGACCCGGGTAAAAGATAACTAATGCTATTAAAGAGACACGATAGAACAATGCTCCAATAACCTTGTCACACCATGGCTACTGTTCTGCTGTCAAGCAAAAATCCACAGCAAAGTTTTCACACAAATAATATAGCAGTAAGTATATCGCCATTAAACAGACACAAAAGAAGAATCTTACAATTTCTTGGCACACTAATATTTAACAGTGCAGTTCCTTTCACTACCAATTCATTCTTTAAAATAGATTAAACAAAAAGGTCAATCTTCAACCACCCATTCGAAATGCAAACAAGCCCTGACCATTCTATAATTGAACAAGCACTACATACAAGTATCAGATTTTCATTACATTCTTTAAAAATGAAACTTCTAATTAGGCATACTCTACCTGTGAATTCTAATGTGAGTCTGAAGAGAACTTTTAGCTGTAAATGATTTGCCACAAATTTCACAAGTGAAGGGCTTCTCACCTATCAAAAAGAAATTTGACATCACTTTTTTATATAGCACTTCCCATCAATATATTAAACATTTTCTATTTCACCATACACAGTATCAAGTGTGTCATGTCAAATCCTCACACTTCTGCCATGGGTCAGGACAGATATCTGAAACTGAATAAACTCACTAGTTAAATGAGGGTGTAGTATTATAAACATACATGTCTGATGTTTCACCTCTTTGAAGACAAAGAATTAGGTGATCCAAGCCCTCACAGCAACAAAAAACGGACCTATGATACAGACGCAGGTGTTCCACACGGAACAGACAGGTTTGAAAAAGGCTGACCCTGAACCAGTAGGCATTAATGCCAGGCTCGCGTGCAGCACCACGCAGATGAGTAAGCCCGGGTTTCCAAACCTGAAAAGTGAATCCATTATCTTAACAAGTTGGCTGGCTCCCTATAAGGCCCCATCATCCGAGGCCTGTGATATCCTGGGAACACCAGTCGAAGAAAAATTAAATTATGTTGGGTTGAATAAATTGCAGCTTTGATTTTTTGTTACTGCATTTGGAATTCTTGTGTCTAGTTGAGTAGAAGCAGAGGAGCCAAATTAAATAACAAAAAGGTTCACAAGAAACAGATACTACCCAACAAAAGCGAATCCTAATTCAGACCATAACATTTCCTTGCTGCATTGAGCTTCTTTAAGACACTAGACATGAGAATTTGGATCCCACTGTGGTACTTCACACCATCCAAGCACACCAAACTGGAGATGGAGCAGCAGCTAGCTTCCAAGGAAACTTCACATTTAGTAAAGAACTGCAACACTTGGCAGCTTTCATATGGCTTCAGAGGGCAGGGGCAAAGTATGACAGAAGAAGAAACATTTGTCAGAAGGGACCTCTCGTCATCTAGTTCCAGCCTCCCACTGAAAACAGGAGGAACTTCTTAAGTAGACCGTACTCTTATGACATCTTCTGCCAAAACAGAACAGTCGTATCAAGGTTAACATCTGTCCCCAAACTCCTTAGAATTTCACTTCTTGCTTTTGAGATGGGACAGATCAATCACTATTTCTGCATCATCAGTACTGCTATCCAGCCTGTCTTTTCTGGAAGCAAAATACATTGCAAGCCAGTTTCTGCTAGAACTCATCTTAATTGATCTATTTTTGCAGCTTACCTTGCTACTGTGCTTCCTCCTCTCATTTCCCACTACAATTATAGAGCTGTATCAGCTTCAGATACAAAACTGTTGCATGTGTCAACAAACACTATGTTCTCCTTAACACAAAATGCAGTATTTATAAACATTGCATGTTACCACTATTCTGGATACACCAAAAAATCCCAAAGGCACAAGTTCTGGCCTCATTCTATCCTAGGGAATTTAAAGCTGTGTTATTTTCTCTGAGAAAGAGAAGGAAATGAACGATCTACATAACTTGATCCTGTGGATACCTTACTACAATCGCGGGCAACATGCTTCAAAAAAAAATTAACTTAGGGAAGAAACAATTTCCACTGTTTATAGCTATTTTAAAAGAAGAAAATATTTACAAGTCATCTTATGAACTTACCCTTCAAAGAAACTATTTGAAGAACCTTATGTCTTGTTATCACAAGATGGCAGATCAACATTTTTATCCCTGTTATCCAGCTTTCAAGTATCACCTTGCCCTCTAAATCTCTTAAAACACCCTCTGACGCACTTGTGTTAAATCATCCCTCTCAGTCCATCTCCTGCCAACATCTGGTTTATTACAGTGTAATAAAATAAAAGGTAAATGGGAGTAATTATTTTTCTGGTCAGCAGCATTTTTCATAAGCGCCCATCCCTTACAGACAGGGGTGCCAAACTTATTTAGGACATACACTTTCTGTTACTACTTAGCTTACTTCAAGCCCCATACATGCTGGATACGCCTCTCCCGATAAACTGAATTCCCAGTCCAGGATTCTAGCACAGGAGAGCTACCTGGCCTTTTCTGCAGCAGGCTTTATAAGAATGGGGGGAAAAAAAAGCTCTTCCTATAACAGTCACCACTTCTGTGCTGCTGTAATACAAGCTTTTTTTGTGCTCCTGCATTCTTCATGTCAAATCCCTTCATTAGCAATCCAGGCATCAGTAGGTAGAAGTAGAGCAGAAGTTCATCCCACAGAGACAAGTGTCATTTGCCTAACATTGTTTTGTCTGTATTACTGCAAGGAAGAAAAAAACAAAAACAAACAAACCAAAAACATAACACACAATATTACCTGTATGTGTTCTTAGATGTTTCTTTAACTGAGCTGCATCCATGAATTTGCGACGACACTGGTTACATTCCGGCAGTGAATGGCCTTGTCGCAATAATAAAAAAAGTGTCAGTGCATAAGTGATCCCCTGTATCTCTTCAGTGATCTTTGTTAAAGTATTTTCCTGTAAAATAACCACTTTGATATAATATAGAGATAAAACAAAAGGTGAATCACTGCCTCCTCCCTATCTTAATTCTCACACTCCTATTTCTCTATTTAATATATCATGGAAAAAGAGGGAATTGACACCTGCTCCCTGCCAAACATGCCTTCTCTTGAAGCTTTGTAAATTTTGATTTTTTTTCCACCACTTCCTGTGTGCGTAGCTTAATCTCCACTGTGCTCCAGAAGTGAGGACGCTTCTTAAAGCTTGTGAACCATTACTAGTCCAAAGTTGTGGGAAGCTACAAGGCAATTTGCACAACAGGCAGCGGACACAATTGTTTATACAATTCCTAGTTTCCATGTAACTCAGATAGCAGGGCTAAAATAATCAAGTTGTATGTCAAATACAGCGTAACTAATTTTTAATCATCATAAGAGTCCTTCTTGATTAACTGTTTTTCTAAAAATTCCATTTATTACGCACCATTTTGACTTTTTCACCTTATTAATTGTTACATCAGGATACCACATATCAGGGTAGCAGAGACTAAATACATCACTGAAGAAGAACTTTCAGCCTTAGCCAATCTTTAGGAGGACAAATCAGCATGGGCTGTAAGCCAGCTCTTCAACCCGAGCTTGTTATACCTGTGTGTACTCGGTAGTGGCTCTTGAGCTGTCTCTTTTGGCTGAAGTATTTCCCACACTGATCGCATGTAAAAGCCTTCTGTCCTGTAAAGAAAATCACTTATTAAAATGTAAGCCGCATTCAAAGCAAGTGTAAGGAAATAAATAAATAGATAAACCCACAGACACGAGAGACAGCAGAAGTACCTTTTTTCAGAAAGGCAAATTCTTGGGGGAGAGAGGTTACATTTGCCTTGAAATATTTACCTGTATGTAGGCTCATATGCTCCAGAAGAGAATGCTTTGTTGTCAGAGCCTTACTGCAGACGGTGCACGTATATGGCCTTTCTCCAGTGTGCATCCGCTCATGGACTTGAAGAGAATGCTTCTGGGAAAAGCCCTTCCCACACTCATTGCACTTAAAAGGGCGCTCCCCTAAAAGCAAAAGATGACATTTGTAAATATAGACATATTATTTCTCACTAGATATTCTAAGCTGATAATGAGATGGATTGCAATGTAGTAGCTACTAAAAATGACTTTTAAATAGTGATAAGGAGAATTAAGAGACAAGCTTTCACATAAAATAATTCTTTAAGTATTGTCATATAATTCAACATTTAAACAGAGAAATGATTAACGAAACTGCAATCAAGGTAAGACATAAAGGCTTCGAGATCTGCTGACACGAATAAAACAGTGAACGCAGAAGACACCATAATTTGGCTCAGCATACTATTTTCGGCAGTTCTTGCTGCAGACAACAGCCCACATTTCAACAACTAGCTTGCATTTAGCAACAAGTCACTAAACCCTAACCCAAAAGCAGCAGTCTCTTAATGCCTACCTGTATGACTCCGCTGATGAATAGCTAAGAAGTGATTATATTTAAATACTTTGCCACAGTCTTCACAGCGAGCTTCAGAACCTGCACGTTTTCTTCTTCCATCAGTTCTCTTTGCCAGTCCTTTTTCATCCTCATCACCGAGAAGTTTATAATCTTTTAGTCTGATTGATCTCCTTATTCTACGTTTGCTATAACGGCTAAGAGTGCTCTGTATTCCTTCAGATTTGGGATCATAATTCTCATCCTTCTCGGCTGACAGATTGACAGCAGCTTCTGAGCCACAAGCAGGTTCAGCTTCTTCTGCATCTTTCCCCACTGGACCCTGTTCGCTGACAACTATTTCTTCTTCTGTGGTGTCTTTTTTCATAAAATTTTGCTTATTTTGCACAGAGTTGTTCTCTCTCAGCTGCACATCTTCGGCAGAATTTGTGGCTGATTTTTCTTCTTGGACATTCTTGACTTTCCTCGGTCGCCCCCGTTTTCGCTTTGGTGGATCTTCATTTTTCTTGTCACTTGCAATAAAGGCTGCAGAGGCTCCGTTGTTAGCCGGAGCTGGTAACGCATTACTTGGGCTATGGCTGGCCTGATAGTCTGTATAGGCCCATACCAAGTCAGTCACTTTCAGGAGCTGTGCAGTAGCCAGAATTTGTTCTGTGCTTTTTTCACTGGTACAGAGGCAACCAGTGTAGATAAATTCCAGCAGTGCTCCAAAGGTGTCTGCAACCATTCCCTCCAACATGTAAATTGACTGCCCTGTTTCACCCTCACCTACAAACATCATTGAGAAGTATTCACTGCTGGCAGCAAGCAAAGCTTTATGGGCTCTGAATTGCACATTCTCCACTATTAGGGTAACGTCACAAAGAAAATCCTTTTTCCTCTGTTCTTCAAAATTAGCTAGAATAGTATCTTTGTGAGCTTTGGAGTGGATGACAACCAGTTTCTCAGAAGCATCAGGAGCTGTTTCTGCCATTTTTACTGCGCATATGAAAGAAGGCACCTGCAAGAACAGAATAGCTTTAATTAAGAAATATTCTGCATTATAAGACACTAAATATC
The DNA here is from genome assembly GCA_017639485.1 of Pluvialis apricaria. Taxonomy (NCBI): domain Eukaryota; kingdom Metazoa; phylum Chordata; class Aves; order Charadriiformes; family Charadriidae; genus Pluvialis; species Pluvialis apricaria. Next base: position 78,187,146 of record CM030009.1, on the reverse strand, counting down.
ATTTGCTTTACCAGGCAACAGAGTTCAACAGTTTCTAGAACTATTCTGAAGCCTCTGAACTTTCTTTAATTACTGCCTATTATTTCACTTGTTTATCTCTCATGTACTGTGAACTGTATAGCATCTAAAAAAAAGGCTACCCCTTCTGAAAACTCCTTTCACAACTAAAACAATCGGACAAAAAGAAGTCTTTGTTCTCAACTCCTAAGTAGAAACAAATAATAATAATGAAAAAAAAGTCAACTGCAACTTCATCCCTGCATATGCCACATTTCAGATTATTCAGGGACAGGCTATGAAATACTGTAATCTATGATAAAAATTCATTAGCATCAGTGTGGTAGGACTCCACACCTTCTTTTATCCGTTTCTATCCTTCTGAAAATTTCTCTTTCAGAACAGTTACCTGCTAAGCTTCAGCCCATGGAGGTGGGCAACAAAAGCCAAAAAACAGCAGCTTTTTCTAAGAGGTCTGTCTAAAATAGGGTCGACAATGCTAACTATTAAACATCCATCTCGCTTATTAAGCTCCTTCAATTGTAAAAATGCAGAAAAACTAAGCAAAACAATATAATCGAGCAATTTCAGAAGAATACACCAAATAATACTACGCAAGAGATGTGCCAAAATGTCCATTTCAAGAGGATCAGCTGAGCCAAACGTGAAACAGATTAGCTACCTGCCATCGTAAAATATAAAGCTGTCATTTTAAAGACAAACACGTATTTAAACGTAGCAATCAGTGAGCACAATGGTTCCGTTTACTGAAGGAATGCCTTAAGAAACAACACAGACTTCATACAGATGATACCAAAATGCTACAGAGGTGGCCAACAAGTGATCCTTTAGTCCCGTTCAGCTACCACACAGTTCATGTCAGAGCGAAATTGTGTATCTGGGAACCTTAATTTCTGGAGGATGTGAGCCCGATGTTGCTGGAGCACCCTAAAGGACGGCTGCAGGTCTGACCCGGCCCTGCCTTACAGGGGCCGACAGGAACTCCTGCAGAGCTGCTGCCAACTCTGCCTGCAGGCACTCCCCAGCAGTAGGCGTTTCGATCGCATGAAGGACTTTGTTATTCGATCACGAAGTGATATCCTTACTATTTTGCCTACAAAATCCAAACCAGCACGCTCGGCTAAAAAAAACCCCACTAACTCTAAAATAAGGCCGTGTAGTAAGGGGAAGGCACACGTGCTGCCAGCAGTGTGCTCCAACGCGCTCGGTCCATCTGCTGATGAGCTGTGGAAGGGCTCAAGAGCAACACGTGCGGGGGGGGGCTGACCCCGCCTGACCGAGCACGGCCCCGGACTGCTCCTCGACACGAGCAGCGAGGGCAGGCCCCGCTCGGCCCGCTGCGGGCGCGGAGCGCGGGCGGCCGGGGGGTGAGCGGGCAGGAGGCGGCCCGCGGAGCGGGGGGGACCGGCGGCACCGCAAACCCCGCCGCCGGGCGCCAGCCCGCTCGCCCCCCTCCCGCAGCGCCCCACTGAAGCCCCGGCGCTCCGTAACTCGCTCCCGCAGGTTTTGGCCGCACCCCCGGGGAAGGCCGCTCGCCCCCTCAGCGGGGCGAGGCGGTGCCGGGAGAGGGAGCGGCGCCCGCGGCCCAACTCCGCAGCACCGTGGCCGGTCTGTCCCGCGTGAGGCGCGCCGCCGGCCCGGGCTCCCCCAGCCCGGCTGCCGCCGGCGGGTGGGTGAGTGGGTGGGTGTTGGGGGAGGGTGGGGTGAGGCGGGAAGGGTCTCCCGGCGGCGCCCCGCACTCACCGCTCCGCCGCCAGCCCCCCTCTGCGCAACCGCCGCCGCACTTCCGGCCCGGGCGGCGACCGCGCGCCTTGCGTCCTGACGTAGCGCGCAGCGCACGACGCGGCGGCGAGGCCCGGGCGCGGCGCCAGCCTCCCCCGCCCGCCTCCGGCGCGTGGCCCGAGGCAGTAAGCGTTAAGCGAGGCGTGACTTGAGACAAAAGATTTTAATTTTTAAGGTTTCGTGCCGAAGAAGCTGGCCCTGGGGAGAGCGGCGTCGCTCACCGGCCACGCGGGCGGCTGCTGGCGACGCTCCTTCCCTTCATCAAAGGCGATACGGGGGTGTGAAGGGAAAGGGGCCGCCCGCGCTACCCCAGGCCGGGGCTGGCGTCTTGCAGGGACAGGAAAGCCCGCAGCCTGGCGTCAAAGCCGAGGGGCCTGTGCCGCGGCTCCCGGTAGGGGCCCGCCATGGCGGCCGCCAGGTAGGGGACCAGCCGGCAGTGCTCCATGAAGCGCCCGAGCTTCCTCTGGTAGGCCTGCCGCGCCGGCTCCGAGCTCCGCGGGTTGTGGCCTGCAAGAAGGGGAGCAGGGGCTTAGCGTCCATGGTTAACTGTGGAATCGCGTTACAGAAACGGCGAAAGCCCACACCCGGTGTTTTTATCCTGCCGTGGGCCGTGCCCGTTGATGCCAAACTGACACACGAATCAAGTCTGGTGTCTCAGAAGTTCCTCACTCCGAAAGGGTAACGATACTTTTGTAAACAAGTAACAAATATGTGCTCAGCTGCCACCAACTTCCATGCCTCAGGCCGTGAGGCAGTGGCCAATGTGGGTGACGCGGTGGTGCGTACCCTGAGATGGCGCTGCGCAGGGACAGCCGAGGCGCGGCGTGGCTGGCACGGGGCCGCTGCGCCCCTGCCGCGACTGTGCTGCGACCTGAATGCTCTGCCTGCCAAAAATCAAGAGCTGACTGATATTTCAGAGGCGGGAGGAAACACGAGGGCCGAGAACTTGTCAGTGAAGACAGTCTTGATTCTTTTCTTTCCTACCTCTCTGCCCTAAGCTGTATTTTGGCGTACTTTAGTGTTGAGTGCCAATCCTGAGAGTATTCTTTAGTATTTTAATTGTTAGACTGCGGTAAAGGGGAAGGAGTGATTCAAGATGGCCAAATCATAACAATTTTTTTTCCTGTAAATGGTACTTTATATCTCATTACAAAAACTGGACAGCATGAACAACTATGCTATGAGACACTTTGCTCCGCTAGCTTTAAATTGTAGACAACTGCATTTAACAGCTTCTGAGTGATTTTTCAAGCAGAGCTGTACATAGAGCTCTTACAGGAGTTAAGTTTGAAGGGCACTAAATCACTCTAGTGATGTATGGTTTCCTGCTCTTTTTTGCAGGAGTAAATCTCTCAGCATTTATGATTGATCGCCTGTACCTTCTCTTCATGGATACTGAAATCAATCCAGTATTGTTAGAAAAGCTGCAGGAGCAACTAAACCACTGTTTCTTGTCCCCTATTTAAATGTGAGATTAGACAGTGACATACATTGAAAATAAGAAAGTCTTACTTCAGACAGAAATAGGATTTAAAATTTTCCAAGGGACCACAATGTGAAGTGCTTCAATCAAGTTTTTGATCAAGGACAGCGTGAGTTCTCTGAAGAGACACATAATAATAAATAATGCTGTATTTGCAAAGGAGATTTTTCAGTGCGCTGGAATGCTGTATCTTAAAGTTGGAAGCAGTTCTGCCCTGTATTAGAAGAAAATAACTTGTTTTCCTGGATTCCTATGGTCAAACTGTTTGTCACTGCACGCAGAGAAGAGATCTGTGCACTTGCATAACCTTTCCAGTTCATCATCCAGTGCTAATAATGATTTAATGATGCAATATATGAGCAAAACATTCCTAGCATGGACATTGTTATGTTAGCAAAGCTGTGCTGACAATAGGATGAACACAGTCTTTGTGGATGAAACAAACTACAGTATGAAAGCAGTTTTGCTGGCTTAAGAACTGTGCTTTTATACAGGGACTTATCGTATGCCTGCACTGTTCAGTGGTCTTCCTTAACAAAGCTATGCTAGCAAAAAGCTGTGATAGTCCAAGAAAATTCTGGAGGGCTCTGGAAACTGCATGAGGAAACACAGGATGTGAAGAACTTTAGCCATATAATAAAGATACTATCTAAAAGAATAAGTAAAGATTCCAAATAACAAAAGGCAAGGTAAAGTTCACCCACTGAACAGGTTGGCTGATAAAAGGCAGAACTGGTGGGCTGAAGAAGTGGCAGTCTGGCTGCAGAACTCTCCAGCAGTACTGGAAACCAGACCAAAGCTACAGCAAAGCTGCAAACTAGGCTGTTGAAATCCTGAAAGCTGGCGCTACTTAGGCTGATTGCAAACTATTAAAGATTATTAGCTGCAACTGCTATCTTGGACTGCAAAAAAACCCAAACAAACAAAAATTATAAAAAATAGCAGATATGAATGCGGGAGGCCAAGCTTGAACAGCTTTCCTCAGTGAAGGAGTAGTCCTAACCTCAGGTAGCTCCATGAGGTGTTTGACTTCATCATTCTGTGCGCTGAGTACAAACCACCTAATTTTAACTTTGGACTGTTTATCTTTGTTATGGAAAAGTAAGGTAGTCGACTGGACTGTTGATCAAATAAGAAAAAAAAGTTAAAAATAATCAACATACTGATACTCCGAATCACATAAATATTGAGATCTTTCCAGATAATTTCACAAATAAGCAGACTAATAAGTAACATTTCATTTCTCTGTGCTAAAAAATTAAAAATGTAATTAAATCTGCATGGATATCTAGTCTTTAGTACTGTATATCGGTACTGAGCCTGTGCAAAAGAAAGGCTTTTCTTGAAAATGACAGGTGTTCTATGTGCACTTAAGCTGTTTTTCAATACAATTAGGCCTCTCATTTACATATTTAGCTGATGTGTTGTTGGAGATATGTATGATCAGAAAGTTGTCTTCAGGTTATCTGCAAGGCAAGGTTTGTTAGTAAGTTTTATTTGACCACCTGATACGGTTGAAAAAAGGCAAGCATTCAGGCACCTAAACCATTCCTCAAATAGTACTCCAGCAGCCTTTTGTTACAGTAATTTTAATCAATTTTTAAGACAATTCAGGTTGTCTGTGACTAGTTTAAAATGTAATACCACCTAGATTATAAAATTTTACTTTCAGTTTAAGTACATGTGCATGTTAGAAATGTTTTCAAGGCCACCAGGTGGTTGGTGATAAAATATCATTAAAGTCTCCTGATTTGTGAGAGATCACTTACCTATCTACCTATGGTATTAACCTTATTTTCCTCCCTGGTCCTTACACACTTCCAAGAAACTTGGCAGTGTGTACTTAAATCAGTATATAATGGTATTTTCCCAAGTTGGATGTAAGAAAACTACACAATTGGTTATCAATGTTGTATCAGATGAGTTACTGCAGTTCTATAATTCATTCTTTTTATAGCATGTTATTTTATACGCTACCTTTTAAATGGCAGGCGACAAACAGCAGAGCAGTTTTTTTTACACTTAGGAATGGAAACTTTGGCTTTAAGCAGCCTACTTCATTCAGAGCTTTTATTAGAGAAGTTGCTACTCCCTAAAGAAGGAAAACAGTTGTATAAGACCATTACAAAAATCTAGAACAAAAATACATTCAAAGTATCTTGTCATGCGAATCTAACAATATAGGATGATACCTAAGCTGATGAATTGTAGAAGATAACAAATAGTAGAAAATAGGGAGGGAAGTGACCATGAATCATTTTATTTCATATTCATGCCTCAAAAGGTAACCAGCTGTCCTTAAATGACTCCAGATAGGCTTGTGTCTATCTTGGTGTTAAAAATCAAGGCAAAATGTAATCTTACAAGATCTGATAAACGAAAGAGTCAGAAAATCCATCATATAATATTGTAGTTTATTATTCCCCTCGGATGGTCTTACTTGTATTTTTCTATTAATGATAAAAATACCTATTATTGTAAAACTTTTAAAAAATTTTTCTCAATTGTAAGTATACAATTTTCAATTTAATATGAAGGAGGAAGAATGCTAGGCACCAGTATAGGTTGGGGGTGGACCTGCTGGAAAGCAGTTCTGAGGAGAAGGATCTGGGGGTCCTGGTAGACAGTAAATTATCCATGAGCCAGCAATGTGCCCTTGTTGCCAAAAGGGCCAATGGAATCCGGGGCTACATAGGGAAGAGCGTGGCCAGTAGGTGGAGGGAGGTCATTCTCCCTCTCTACTCTGCACTGGTGAGGCCACAACTCGAATACTGTGTCCAGTTCTGGGCTCCCCAGTTCAAGAGAGACAGGGAACTGCTGGAGAGAGTCCAGCATAGGGACAACTAAGATGACTGAGGGATTGGAGCATCTCCCTTATGAGGAAAGGCTGAGAGAGCTGGGACTCTTTAGCCTGGAGAAGAGAAGGCTGAGGGGAGACCTTATTATGGTGTACAAGTATCTAAAGGGTGGGCTGAAGGAGGATGGAGCCGGACGCTTTTCAGTGGTTCCCAGTGACAGGACGAGGGGCAATGGGCACAAGTTGGAACATAGGAAGTTCCATTCTAACACAAGCAAAAACTTCTTTACGGTTCAGGTGGCAGAGCACTGGCACAGGCTGCCCAGGGAGGTTGTGGAGTGCCCTTCTCTGGAGATTTTCAAGACCCGCCTGGGTGCAGTCCTGAGTAATGTGCTCTGGGCAATCCTGCTTTAGCAGGGGGGTTGGACTACATGACCTCTAGAGGTCCCTTCCAATTCTGAAAATTCCATGATTCAGTGATAATCCCATTAATAAGCATAAGACTTGCATTAAAAATTAATTAAACTGAGTGGGATATACTATACATTGCAAAATCGTGTTTTAAAATAAAAAAGCAAAAACTGGCCTGTTCAAGGTATCCAGCCAAAGGAAGTGCAGTGAGTAGTATTGGCTCCTTTATTGGAGGGAGTTTACATGGGAGCTTCAGATTCCAGTACTTCTCTGGTAATCTAACGAGATAAAAAGTAAGCACTTTCAAGATATGTAAACAGTGACATGATTAAAGATGAAAATGCAATTGGTATATTCACCTCATAAATTTCAGAAGTTTTTCTTCACTTTCAAAAATGTATAGCTTATCTTGATATTTTGCTGCATACTCGATGTTGCCAGGCACCAAAGCTTCGTATCTGAAGAGACAGAGCGAGAAAGTCTATCAATTCACAAGAAATGTAAAACATCATTTGTGTGGTGTAAATTCATGAGCTACTGGGAGCCTTCAGGTAATTCAGCAAGTATAGGAACTACAAAAAAGTAGCAATTGGATCATCCAAGTTTCCACCACGTGACTGACAGTTACAAGGCTCAAAACCTGAGAGAGTCTCTGCCTCAAAATCTGCTTATTAAGGGGCTTCTTTAGAGCTCCTCTAGTTAAAATGCCAATCGTAGTTGTTCAGGAGATTAAGAAGGGACAGCATAGAATTGACTATTACAGTTCTACCTTGATGAGAAATTCCCGCACACTGAGGAAGTCAGTGGGACTTTCCGGTGGAGCTTTATGGATCTCTTACAAAAATTGTAATAGCTAGTTTTGCATCTGCTAAGGTCTTGTGAGATTTTTTTGAGCTTTTGAAGGCTTATGACAGAGACAACTCAAACTATACCTGAGCAGTCTTCATCACAAAAGACAGTAAGCCAACACAGATCCTTGTAGAACATGTAGCCATATGAGTTTCAAAAGGTTTACATTGATTTCCAAAGCCGCAGGCACAATATAGAGAATTGTAATAGCTTTTCCTGTCCAAACCCTGAACATTATTAAAAAGTACTTTGAAAGTATTTCCTCATTCATGTTACTAGAGGACATACAGTCTGTAATTCAGATAACGAACACTACAGCGATGTACCTCTGTTTTCCATCTAGGTAAGTGACTGGGCAGTATCCCTGCATTTCAGCACATATAGGGAATAAGGCCTTCACTTCTGCTGCAGTCAGTTTCTTTGGTAGCATATCTGGGAGTGGGAGAGGGTGAGGTGCCAATGGTGGCACATAAAGCTCTGGTCTGCTCAAAAATTTCTGTAGAAGAAGAAATTAAGTGTTTTTGTAATGAAAGGAGCACTGTAAGACTGTTAGTCAAATGCCAGAGGACTGGCTCACGCAATTGAGGTGCTCATTTCTTCTACAGCACCTCTCTTAGTGTGCTGGCACTGCTGGTGCTCTCGCATAAGTCATTTCTTTTCCAGCCCACTCTCCGTTTAAGTCATCGCTATCCGCCCACCATCCATCACTACCCGTTCCTATCATTAGCCACTCTCTATCCCCAGTCTCTCCAAAACAGATGGAGAAAGGAGGAAATGCTGGCTTTAAAAATGAGTGTTTGATCTATGGCAATTTGTAAGAGGAGCTTTGGTTTGAATGGACTCTCTGCTGCATTTTGTTTGCCTCGACGTTTGATAGCAGAAGTATACAGAACAAAAGCCTGAATACTAACAACACCAGTCTAATTCAGATTACATATTGATTGTTTCTGTATGGAATCAAAGAATCTAACCGACAATGTTCCCTCTCCCCATAATCCCCTCCTGACCTGCCTTTTGACACTTACGTCCAGTTCTTCCTGTGAAGCCATTTTGTAATAGTGTCCTCGAAATTCTGCAGCAAACTGCAATGATGACGTTACAGAGCAGTCAACCAATTCACCCTTTTCTGCAAGGCTGACGGGACAGTACTGCCCAAACTCCCCCAGCCGATACTGCAGCTCTTCGGGAGTGATACATAAATCAGCAATGCCAGCTGCTTTTCCTGTTAATAAAAGCAATTAATGATAATGTTTTATTAATGAATGATATAGAAACATCAGACATTTCCATGGAGAAATACTGCAGTTTAGAAGATGTTATAATTCATCCTGTGAAAAGGATACGAAATCATGAGAACTAAACCAGCATTTTTATAGATCGATATTAAAATGAAGTTGCAGCCCATTTTACCAATTAATTTTAATAATTTTTTCTAGCACTTAAGAAATATAATTATTAATGATGTGGCATACTCTGTATGCTTAACTTACTACTCTGTTTTCACTGGAACAGTTTTGTTTATGATTTATTGTTTTACTCCTTTGTGTAGCTATTATTTTATTTCTTTACATTGGTGAAAAAGAGTACAACATGTGGTGAAGGCCTCTCATTTATTCATCCCTGTCTTGCAAATGCTGCAATCTGTCTGGATGAAATATATCCAAAATCTTGAATAAAATATTATTTAAAACCCAAACTATTTAAAATTTGTGCTTTTCTAGCACAACACAAATGTGTTGTGAAAAACTTAAATGAATTTTAATTTTTTTTTTTGGCTTATGACTGCAGTTTTTAAGAAGGGTGCAGCCACAGAGCTGTAAAAGTTAAAACCAAAAGGTGGATATAAGATAAGGAAGTCTGTTTGCCCTTCAGAGGAATTCTAGTTAAACTGTACAGGCATGTTTAAAAGGCACATTTAATCCTGACCAATGCTGACACACAAAAATTCAAGTGGGAACTGTGCCAATTTAGACTAAAGTGGTTTTCCTCCCACAGCACAGAAATTAAGTCAAATGGCATATTTAACCTTAATTCAGAACTTAAAGTTAACATTTCTCCCATCCTTCCCTCTTCCTCTTAAGCTTCACACTTAAGTGAAGCTGCAAGTCATAGTTCCCCTTGTATACTTTGGGCTACCCTTTGTGATTTATCATCCAATGTTGAGGAATCTGCCATAGACCATGGCACCTCTGACTTCTCTCAGCTGTATTCTGTTACCCTGTTCTTTGGAGGATGGCCTCAGATTGTCCTGTGGTGGGTTTTGTCTTTGGCCTCTTCAAGAGATCTCTTCAAGATCTGTCCAGATGACATCAAAGAATTCAAGGGTATGCACGTGCCCAAGAATTAGCTTCATCCAAAGCAAGTTGAAGATGAAATGCACTCATTACATTGCAGGTTCTTAAAGAAACAAATATTATTCTGTGAAACTTTGTTTTTCTTTTACCTTCTCTTATTCTTTCCAGGTATATCTGGATTTCTTTAACAACCACTTGAACTTCCTGCAGTACTTTATTCCAGATCCACCACTTGCTCCGAAAGGCATCAATCACACACCAGTTCTGATGCTCCTTCTTATAGTAAGTCCTAATTGCATCAATGTGTTGTTTATAGCAGGAATTTTTAATAGCTAGAATCTGTGAGCTGTCATGCTCAGGGTAGAGAGGTCTGAAAACAGTGAAAAATAACATTGGTTTAATATGAGTCTGAAGATTAGATCATTTAATTGAATTTCAGGTGTAAATTACAGAGTTCACTAAGTTCTTTTTACAAAATTTTGCTTATTTGAAATTGTAGGACGTATTTGAAAAATACAACTTTCTTATTAAGAATATTACTGGTTACATATGAAAAGCAGCATACTTATGATCAGACAGTTATGTTCAGAAACAAAGAACAAACCTTTTGCTATTTATCTCCCAAATACAACTCAATAATTTTGTAAAGGATTTGGAACGTATCAGCACATATTAAGTAATACACACTACCAATGCACCATTAAATGGTACCCCAGACAAAATGCTGAGACTTTTAAAATGGAAGTCAATTGTTTATTGAAAAACAGGCTTAATTTTGAATTATGCTGTTGTTAGAAATCAAGATGTAGCCGTAATCCTTGGATAGATTTTGAAAACCGTCTGTCATATGTACATGTACATAAATGAAAATAATCCATCTGACCTCTAAAAATAATATGCAAGACCAGAAGAGATATTTTGACTAGAACATAGAAGCATTTCCTGTTCTGGTTCTTAATTTACATTATGCCAAAAAAAAAGATAAACTTCTGTTTTGATAGGATTAATTTCTCTGTAAGTTCTACCTTTCAGAAATATCTGATATTGCACATTTGATTTTTATTTAAGCCCATGAAATGTAATTAGTTTAAATGCATTAAAATGATAATTTTAATGCAATTAAAATGAAAAGTTTAAAGTAAATACTTTGAAAAAGACAGCATTAATTTAATTTTTCGCAATGCAAATTGTCTTTAGGCTTTCAGTAAACAATTAAGCATTGTACTGATTACTTGATAAAAAGAAAGAGACAAAATGAAAGAGACATATGATAATGCTCTAAGCTATCTGGAACTTCTTAGAAACACTTCCTCTAATGAGAACCAGGTTCTTATACAATTTAATTTTAAGGTGAATGTTCTGTTCTTTTCAATTCTGTGTCCATTTATAAACTACGTACTGCTCTTCCTCAAAAACAACCAACAGCTCTTTAAACAGAATATTTATCTCCTTAGAAAAAACAAAGAAGGAACAAGCTCAACTGAAAGGTTTAGATGAGTAACTCACAAATTGTATACATTAATAAAATATACGTTGTTTCCATCTTTTAAAAAGAACTCCAATTAAGACTTAAAAGAGAACTTATTAGATGAAGTATTATTTCTCTTATGATGATAATAGAGTTGATGAATAATAAACTTCAGCAGCAGAGTGAACTAGTAACAATTCTGATGTACAGTTTCATTAAAACCAATTAAGCTAAGCACTGGGTGCACAGCATTGCACATCTGTGGCCTCAGTCATGCGATCGGGGGATCTGGCCAGAGCATGCCACAAATTCCTTATGTCTCTGTTTCTGGTCTCTGGAAATCAAAGCACTAGAAGGTAGAGGGACTGGTGCCCATGTCTTTTCATATGTGGAGTTTGGAGATGGCTGGGGTTGTGCACCAGCTTAGATACAGCCTCCCTGGGTACAGCACTGAGGCACATAGATAGAGAAATGACAACATTGTGTGGATAAAAATACTGCTGTCAGGGAGCATCACTACCTATTTGTGCTTTCCTTATCCAACAGCGCTCTTCTGAACACTTCCTTTGCATCCATTTCTAATTCAAAGATTTTCGCTGGAATTATCCTAGCTGATTCCAAGAGGTTTACTTGTTTTCTTGTTACAGGATATCCATCAATTACAACTCTGCATACAAACAGAAACAGAAAGTTTTCCTAAAAGAAGTCGGTTTCTAATTAACCATTAAGACTATGTATATTCCTAGTGTATGCTCAATAGAGACAAAAGTCTACAACCATGCCATGAAGTTATCGCTTCCCTGACTTGATAGACAGAGTCTTCACTCCTAAGAATTTACAATCAAATTTAAAAAAAAATATCAAGTAGATAGAATAAGAAATAGTAAAGAGTAAAGGGAATACACAAATGGCAAAAGGTATAGGAAAGTAAATGGATGGATCTGACTTACAAAAATTGTGGACTTTAAAATTCTGACACATCAATCATTCAGAAACACAATTTTAACTATGGGAAATTTCCATATGGAGTGGGAGGAGTAGTTTTCAAAGTGAAAAGTAAAATGATTTACAGTACTTGAACAGTTTTTTAAGTCATATTGAAGAAGAAATACTTTTCACATATTAGGCGATACTGGGGCAAAATATACTGAAACAGTATTCCAGTATTTAACGTGAAAGAAAAGTTGAAAGAATTCTGATCTCAAGCTCAAATTATTTTCAGAGATTATTCCAGAATTGCCTTTCCTTGTAACAGTTCTCCTATTTAGGGAGAGGAGTTGAATGTCATGAAATCATGATCATGAAGCGTTTTGAGTCTGTCCAGTTTGGAAGGTGTTTCAGTGGTGGACAAAGAGCCTAGGAAATCAGGATCACATATGAATGAGATGGAAAGACTCACTGGTTTCAGCTCCTTCTTAATAACTTCAGTTGTTAAAACCAGAAAACCCCTTGAACTCTTGAACTACTGAACCAGTCTGCATGACCAAAGAGAATCAGATCTGTCCAAGTTGGTAATGGAGTTGGTATGAGAGACATAAAATGGTAGTTCTCAAAGGGTAATAGAAAATATTGTCTTATTGATTGAGAAAAGGTAATTTTCAGAAAGCAAATTACCTGGATTTACTGGAATGTACTTACTTCAAAATTGCAGAAAATTATGCTTCATTCTGGTTTCCCAGAGTAAGGCGAGGCACCTCATTTTGTATGGATTATTTTCTTCATGCGTAAACCACTGATGTGTTTTAATGAAATTGTTTTACAGTGATAACAGGAGAATCACTGCCTATGTAGGGACTGGCATGTCTTGAAAAATACCCTGAAACCCAAACAAGACTCTTACCCAGTGGTATTACAGACGGGATTCATCAGAGCCACATCTAGAGCCTGGATGGCCAGTTCATCAGGTACGGTCAGTCCTTTGTGAAGATGCCGCTTCAACATAAGTGCCAGCTCACTCTCTGGCTGATTGTCTAACACTAGCCGTATGGCACCTCCCATACTCAGGCGCAGTAACCCATATACACTTGCAAATTTCTTGGCAACTGCAAAACATTTTGATTTCAACACACAACTTTTACATAAGCAACATCACAACCCAGCAGTCTGTTAAAGTATGTCCTCAGCCTTAGAAGCTAACTGCTCAGCTCATTCCCTGGGTCATTTCCAATGCATAATCTCGGTAAGTGGGTACCTAAAACCCTGCTCAGATCCCTAAAGGGCTCAAACTTTGCATATGTGCAGACTGTGCCCAGTCTGAACAGCATTCAATTCAGCACAAACCTCAGCAGCAATAGTGAATATTATTACAAAATACCTTAGAAAATATACTTCCACTGCTGCCTCTTTTACAGAACAACTTAGCAATTCCAGAAAATGGGAAATATGGTTAAAATTTCCTCCTTAATACAAGACAATTTGAATCTGTCTCTTTTTTTAACACCCTATTCTAAACATTAAGCTGTGGTGTAAGCTGAATTTTCTCCTCCTCCAGTTTAAGGCAGAGATCTGTGGATTGGAAGAGTCATGGAGGAACAAAGAGAGGGAAGAAAGATGAAAATCTTTTTTTTGTAATCTAGAAGTTTGGAAACAGACTGGGGAATGTGGAGTTTTGGGTTCTGGTCCTTGATCCTAGGAATATTTCTTCATTTTACATTAGATCATATTGACTGAAAGAAATAAGAGACAATTAGAAAATAATCAGAAATAATACAAGGGGTATGAACAGTGTAAGTCCGTATTTTCTAAGTGCCAGTCCAGGTTACTAACTTCATAAGAAGCTGGGATAAAATTCAGATGGACAATGCATAAATATCTCACTAAAATGAGACACTAGAGAATGTAACTAAAGAATTCTATGCCCAGCAAGAAAAGCAGAAGGACCAAAAATAATAATGGTTTATGATTTTTAAATAGCAGTAACGACAGATACAGCTTCAGTCATTAGATAAGATTTTGCTTTATAGATAATACTGGCTCCTACCTGTAGTCTTTCCAGATTTTGGAGGTCCTACAATGGCAATCTTAACTGGCACAGCTGGTTTAGGTTTTGGCTGACGGATGTATTTGATGGGATTTTTCATAAATGTTTCTTTATTTTCTTTACTTGAAAAGAAATAAATATATTGTCGATGGATTACAGGAAAGACTGTATTTTCATGACTTTGTTGTGGCTTGATTACATCTCCTTCACTTAGCTGTAGCATATATAAAATGGAAAGCAGTTAATTAGGTTTGACAAAGCCTCCTCTCCCTCCATGCTACCGAAGTGGCTTTATAGGCAGGTAGGGGAGTACCAACTGTATGAAACAAACTATTAAAGCATTCCAAAATTCATACGTATGGATATAATATATTGTCCGAGTCTGAGGAACTTCCATACATATGCAATTCTTGTACAAAAAGATGAAGTAAACATTGAAGAAAGAATATTCACTATTTCCAGTAGGTGGTACCGTAACACTTTCTGTCCATCAAGAGAGTGTAGTCAGAGAGGTTTTAATTTTCAAAGAATAAAGAAAATAATTTTATTCCTTTGTGAATTAAAACCACTTCTCTGCCTGACAGTAGAAGATACACTGAGAATATTGTATTCCGCAGAAGTCATGTACAAATGAAGAATACAGAAAAGAATATCAATACTTACATTGTGGTGAAGTGTAAAACCACAACAAGGCAAGTCAAAAAAGCTTTTGCTAAAATACATACACTGCTGATGAAATCTTTTCAAACACATCAGACAGCCCGCTAGGAAGTCTGTAGTGTTGGTGGATCATTGAGATGTAAGAGGAGCACTAATGGAAGAAATGGTTGTTGCAGAAAAGCTAAATTAATTCCTTGCACCACTGTTCACTACGGAAGAACTCAGTAATGTCCCTGTTGCAGCCCTTCTTGGAGGAACTGCCTTAAAGTGCCAATAAAAGGTGTTTTAGAACAAACTGTTGATACCTGTAGAAAAAATTGCCAAGACCAGATGGCATTCACCTTACAGTTCTAAAGGGACTCAGAAATGAAATTATTACTCACTAATGTTTAACCTATTGCTTATATTGGCCTTCCTTCCACAAAAAAAGGTGGAGAAAGTGACCATTTTTTTCAAAAGGTCTCCAGGATGGATCCTGGCAAACATAGTCCAGTAAATCTGACCCTGTATTGAGCAAATTGAAATATATTAAGGAAATACCCAGTGGTTACAGGCATACATATGAAATTATGGGGAAGAGCCAACTCAAGTTCTTGTTCATACCTCACCAATCTATTAGTATTCTTCGAAGGAATCAGTAAATATATAGATAAGTTGATCTGATTGTTACAGTAAGAGATGAGACTGTTCCACTGTGTGGCATTACCTTACCAGACCCTCGTCTGATTCTTAGGTTCCTATTCCTGCATTAAGTCATTTCAGGGTGCTTGCCCTGAATTTATAAGATTTCAAGAGTCTGTTCTACTGTATATCTGTTCCCATTCCTCCCTGAACTCATCATTTTTATTCTCTGCTTATCTAATCAGTTGCATAACTACTTCCCTCCCTCCCAATTTAATCTAAAAGTAATTGGCGCATACTCTATCTACCTTTCTAAAAAAAAAACCTCTGGTCCTTAATCAATTTCATCATTTCTATTATATCCTAAAATACCATCAAAATGATCCTATTTCCCTTTCATTATTGTCAGCATGTACATTCCCACTGTCAGCATACCACTCTGATTTTATCTAATAGCTTTCTATGACTTCTTTCTTCTAACTGAATTGTACTTTTTGGTTGGTAAAAAAAACACTATACAGCATAAATGAATGAATTGGAGAAATGGAATGACAAAAATGTAGTGAAATTTAATAGAACAAAGTGCAAGGTCTAGCATGTAGGGACTAGTAAGAATTTCACATATAAGCTGGGGCTCAGTAATTGGAAATGACAGAAGAGAAGAAATATCTGCTTCTATTAATATGTCCCTAGTTTATTAGATTCCAATTTGATGCAGTCATGGAAAAGGCAATTCTGATCCTAAAACAATTTAAGTAAGTATTTTGATTACATAAAGCTGCAGTAAGAGCGATCTGTATACAATTCCGATTGCCGAGGTGAAAGAAAGATAAACGTGATCTGGAACAGGTGAAAACCCAACATGATGGCTATACAAAAGGGAATAAAAGTTACTTGATTAATTAGCATAGTAAAACAAAGGCCCAAGTGTGTTTGCTTCAGGAACTTGCTGTTTTCTGTATCTTTTTCACTGTGTTTGGTTTTGGGTTTTTTTAATAAATCCTCCTTTTTATTTCTGATTTACTCACAATCCAACCTGCTTTTATTTCTAGCAGTAAAACAAAAAATTTACCTGCTAACATTTCACTTGCTACCTATAAAACTGTATTAGCCCACTTTTGGGCATAGACGTGCTTTCTGACCTCGACTTTTCAGATCTCTAGTAAAATACTATGGAATTAGATTTGTTGCTCTTCAAAATTTGTATATTTTGACAACAGAGAATTATTGCTGATGAATTATGTACATTTAACATTTGTTGGTATACTTTTTTTGCCACTCTAGGGTTGGTGGCCACCTCTGTGGTTTCTTACAAATTCAGACCCTAAATCCTTTCAGTTTGTTTTCACTGCTTCTGTAAGGCTTTAAGACCTTCTCTGTTGTCCTGTGTTTTGTGGATCATTAAGAATTAGGCATTTATTTCTGATTTGGTGCTATTTAATTATGTCGCTAATGCTAATGTAACAGATTTTACTAAATGCCTCTCAGCCTTAGTTTAGCTGCAACACTGAAAAGACTCACACCTTTTATTATCAATGTTTGCTGTATTTTGTGTATATTCAGTGGTGTAGTTTTGATTCAGTGATGTAGTTTTAATTAAGTATTTCTGGTATTAGTTACTACTGTCTGATAATATTTTTTTATGTGAAATATATTTTTTAAAAGTGTCACTTCTTGAAAATATTCTTCAACTATTTGAGAACATTACCTTGATTGGATCCCACTGACCAAAAGAACTTGGAAATTTATATGAGAAAACTAGCATCTTGTGTGCAAGCGGCAAACTTATTGGGTAACATTTCTCAAAAATGCTTCCACGATTTTCCATTAGAGACTTTAGCTTGCTATATATTTGGTAGCACACAATGCGAGGCTTCCGTCCTCCATTGATCTTGATTTGTGGTATTAATAATTTTTCAAGTTCTTCCTGGTTAATGAAAACATAATGAAATATTAGAATAATAAGCATGATCAGATTTTTAATAATGACAGACAGCAAGATTTTCTGTGAACTATCAAGGATTTATTGAGCATGTTCTGCAAATGTAAATCAGCAAAATTTGATTTGAGATGAGAATTGGTCTTCCTGCCCACTGAAGGACAGTGGACCCAGCCTATATTAAGCATCACACTATTTAAAAAAAAAAACCAAAAAGCATGAGCTGACAGTTAACTTTGAGGAATCTACTATGATAAAACTAAAGCTTGAGAAGTATCTTTCATTACAAAAGAATCAAATATCATTCTTTCCCTACTCCAAATGATTTAGGGTGGCTTGCTTAGTTACTCTCTAAAAATATTTCTGCTCTCTGGTGACTTTTTATTCCCCAGCTTATTCAACTAAAACAAAAACAATCAATTTTCTACAGAGTTTTTTCTAGCAACCTAATACTTTTAAAAGTGTTACTGGGTTTTAATGTCATCATTTAGTTTTCCATAAAAGACCAAGATTCCACAACGTCAGAGGACCAACAATTAAAGAATCAGAGAATGACAAAGAAGAGTCTTGAATAATGAATCGGAAATAGTAAGTTATTTAAAGTTATTTATAAAGGCATAAATGTTTTTGGAATTAAAAAAATAATGGGAAAAATACTGAGTAAGCTGTAAGTAGGGGATATTAGCAGTACTTAGTCCCAACATGTAATTCTATTATATGATACTATTTCTGTGTAATTCCTCAGTTTACATATAGTATCTATATAGATCCACAGTCTTGGATCTTTCCACTTACTGTCATAAGCAGAACTCAATATAATGAACTCTAAACCACTAGTCACCTCTCTTGTCGCTGAGATTTATGTATTTCTTGAGAGACACACAAGTTGCTGACTCTCTTAATTGCTTGTTCCTTTTCTGATCAATTTTTTTATCAGTTTACTAATGCAACAAACAATATACTCCCAAACGACAGAGAGGAAAATTCTCCAAGAACTATAGTAGTTCACTAGCTTTAACTTGAAACATTGTATTGTTCACGTAAAGAGCTAAGGCTGTTACTGGGATTTCTTGTTTATTGTCTCTTGTGGGCCTTATCCTAAATTCTTTTCAATTCTATTTTGCAAATTCAGTTTATATTCAGAAAAGTGAAATTAGCAACAAGCTTCATTCAGAACCCCTAAAATTATTTTTGTGATTATCATTGGGATACATGATTATATGCATTGAATAGTTCAATAAAATTATGATATTTTATGGTCACTTTTGAAAGTTGAATGTATTTTCAATTCACCTTCTTCCAAAAGTAATGGAAAGGTGGATCTCTGAGCACAAAACATTAATCTTTTGCACACAGCTTATGCTTCCTTGTGCAAAGAATGTTAGCAGTTTAGCATTGATTCATCTGACATTTAATCCATTAACTTCTAAATTAAAGTGAACCTTCAATCAGTCACACGGTGTTAGTAAAGGTTGGATTCATTTCGCATTTCATTCTTACATCTATGTCTTGGCTATCTACTTCTGTAAACTTTCTCTCTAGTCAGTGAATAGAGTTTCTTCTAAATCATGCTTAGTTTCCTCCTGAGGTAAGATACTTAGTTTATAGTAAACAAATGGCACGAATCTACTTACTGCTTTAGACAAGGGCATTAATGCTGCAGATATCAAAAATTGGATGGTTACCTGACCACAGGTAATTGCATAGGTAATTTCAAGAAAACTACGTTATTAAGACCTGTATAAATTAGAGTTGTCTAATAAGAACATGATTTTGAAATACTGTTCATGTATTTATGACGTTCTAGTTTGGTTGCCTGCATCAACTGACCTACCAAAAAGGAAATAAGGACCCCAAGCAAGAATGGGTGGGTCTACCCAAAAGTCTCCTTTGCTTTTTCCCCACAATATTAGTCTTATAAATGATACACCTTTTAAAGTATATACCTTCTCACTACGGCCTTCATCTTGCTTACATATTCAGATCATGAGTACAGCAGCACGATTGTTAAGCACTATAACTTTTGACTTTAACAACTAAAATAAACCTGAAAACTCTTCTTGCATCATGCAATCATATAATTTAACAAAATAAGCAGTGGATTAGGTACCTGTACACCTTGTAAAACATCTATTTCTGAATCAAATTTTTCTGCAATTTCATTTTTTATGTGGTCAATAGCATCAATCTCCTGTTCTTCTTCAGCCTCTTCTTCTTCTTCTTCGACAAACTCTTCTTCAAGTATAGCTTCAACATCTTTATTTTCATTCTCATCTTCCTCCACAGAGGCCTCATAATGCTCCTTATTTGCTAAAGCCTATGAAGGTAAATTATTTTGTTGTTTCATGTCTATGATACAGATGTTTTGAAGGAACGTATGGTATTCTTGTCTCTTTTTTAATTAGAAAAATCATAAATTCAACACAACTTCATTTTGGGGTATCCTTTATCGTAAGCAAAAATTTAGTAAATTCTAGTATCATATTTCAGAAGAAAGTACAGAGGTATTTCATAGTGCATACAGTGAAGCATTGTACCAGTTCCAAGAGTGCTTAAAAAACTGTAGTGCTACACTGCAGTTTTGATAAGAGGAGTATTTTTTTCATATATAGTATTGTAGTTTGGCAGGACTTTGTTATAAAGAAGCTTCTTAGTTGAAAGTGTAGTTGACAGAATTTCATGAGCAGTCAAGTAGTACATTAATGCATTTATAAATATACTATGTAATTGAGTTTGAGCAGAAATCCTGGTACAATCCTATTCTGGGTTAACCATGGATTTGACAGGATACTTAAAAGACATGCCTAATTGCAACTAGTGGGGCTATTCTTATGCTTACAAATTAGATACATAAAACACATTCGTAAGTATTTTGCTGAATTGGAGCACAGATTGAGAATGCTTTCAAAATTGTTTTTAGTGTTCATGAGTCAATAGTTTCTGAAACACTTTAAACTTCATGTCAAATTACTTTTGAAAGTAGAAGTTTCTGAGAGTCTATCACATTTTTACTAGTCTACATTGCCCTGAAAACTCTGTGACTAAAAGCTCTAAACATTTCTGAGATATGAATGCAAACACTTCTATTTAAAATATTTTTATTAGCTTGTTTTCTTACCTCCTGTTTCTTTTGTTTTCGTTCTGCTAAAAGTTCTTCCCTTCTTCTAGCTATCCTCTCATCCTGTTAGTGAAAAAAAGACCTAAGACAATGATTTTTGCTGTTAAAAGCTCTCCTCTGAGTATTGGTATCGTGACCTAGAATTAGTGTTGTTCTTTTCACCTTAAAACTCTGTTTCTAGTTGCTTCTAATGTTAAAAAACGGTATCTGTGTAGCTTGAAATTTTGCAGACTAGGTGTATCTCTCTACTAGGTGAACATGTAAGTAAATTTTAGTAAAACTAACTTGGCAACTTCAGAGATTGAGATTAGGGGTGATGGAAAGACTGTGATTCTAATCACACTGAAAATATATTTTTATTGGTAAGCTACAGAGCTTCTAGACTTTAGGTGACTTCTGCCATTTGGCAAAGGGGTGACTGAGCATAGTATTAAATGTGTTCTGTTCCCTATGCCTGTTGAAAACTGTCCAATTTTGACCAAGTTATAAGCATTTGAAATACAGGCCCCCATACTTACTCAGTAGATACATGTCAAATACCTGATGGCTAAAGCCTAGCTCAGAAGTAATATGCAGAAGCATTCTAATTAAGGCCAGTGGGGTTGATGGGGATTCAACCTGTAATTGCTGCTTGCACACTGTAATGCTGTCACCTGAACTGAGATCAGAAAAACTGAGTATGTCGACACGCAGGCAATAGTGCAATTTTAGAAATCCATGTTAACTACAAGCAAAGTGGCCTGGATACCAGGGCATTCTAAGCAGAGCAGCAAGAAACTCTGCACGGACTAATTTTCTGTACTCTTGTGGGTAAACTCTGCTGTTCCAGAACAACACAGCACTGCAGGTGTACTCATTGCTCTCAGTATCCTGTTGCCAGCTTCTTTCAGTGGAGAAGGAAACTCTAGGGTAGCGTTCAGCTGGTCTGTCAGCTTTTCCCAGGCTCTGTGTGTCCTCCAGCTTTAGTAACAAAAGAAGGGGTAACAGTACACCCAGCAATGCAGCATTCTCACAGCACCACCTGACTTGCTCACCAAGTGAGCAACCAAGAGCAACTATGGAAAAATATCCTATGTGTAACTACAAACTATATTGCAATACACATAAGCAGCAATATCAAATTACTGTTACTCAGGAAATCCTGATTCTGATCTTTCCTTACTTCTTAATGCCTTTATCACTTTGTATCACTGTTTCGTGTATATGTTTTAAGTAGGAATCTGTTATTTTTGTTTGTCATTAGGAGCCACATTCTAACTCATTAGAAATTGGACCCTAGGATCCATAGCACGGGTATTTGGCAGTTGAATTATCAGAGTAACTGCTTACAGGGTGAGCTTAGTACAGCAATGTAGGCTGGTCACTAGAACGCACCTATTGCAGCAAGATTTTCAACTTGCATCAGGAAGGACTAAATTGAAAAAATACTTTAACTCTCCTAGGTTATATGCATTCTCAGAGCCAACCTGTGGCACAAGCAGTTCAGAAAACTTACTGGTATTGTATGAGCCTTGTCCCAGATTCTGTTTTACTAACTTCCTATGTGTCAGCTGCTCTGTATTAACTTATGTTCCGACCTTTTCTGATAGTACGTGTGAAGTACTTTATCTCACATTTATAGAAAGTTAGGAACCTTGAATATATTCTATGTGCTGATTGTAAACGTCTGCATAGAGGTTTCAGGTTACTTCAGGTAACTTGTAACCTGTTCATTAGTAGGCACAGCTTTGTTCAAATGGGAGACTGTGCAGCTGCAGCAGCACTGAGAATGTGGCTTAGTGCTATGACATTTCTGTGCAGAGTATCATAGTTGGAAACACAGACACATACACCATAGAGTACCTATGAAGTCAATCTATGGGAGATGTAGATCCACTCAACAGCCCATGCTCAGGGAAACCAGGATGCAACAGCAATAGCATGCTTGAACTGTGTACGTGATTTTTTATGACCATAGTCACTCTCTCCATCTAGTTGCCTTTTGTCCAGGACTTTCCAGATGTCTGGCATTCTGTCATACACTTTTCCTGGGCTGCAAGATATCTAAACTCCTGCACGAATTAATTGCACAGAGGAGGAAAGGAGCCCTAAATACTTTTTGGTTCCTATGGTAAATCTGGGAATGCTGTGAATGTGTGGGGCTATGTCTCCTGGCTTCCATATCTGTTTCTCTGTGTGCCCTTCCCTGTTTTGGGAGTTTTAGAATCTGTGTTCAGACCTGTGCTGCTGAAATTACAAAAAAAAAAACAGACAGGACTGAAAACTTACCCTTATTTTTGCTTTCAGGTCTTTCAGTTTCTTTTTATTTTCCATTTTTTTATACTGTCTTTCTTTCCATTTTTTCAGACGTGGAGGAAAAAGACGGTCAAGAATGTCACTTTCTTCTACTTGAATATAAACCGCAACATCAGGACAGAGTCCTTGTTCTGATAAATACTGGGCTTCATGTAAAGTACGAGGGAAACCATCCAGTATAAATCCTGTGGACCTAATTGCAAAATAAGATATTTATCATTACACAATGTGGTTTAAAGTGCAATACAGTGAAAATGCAATTAATTTGAAAAAAAAAATTAAACTCCCTTATTAAATGTACATGTTAAGAGTAGACTTAAAAAATACTTTCAGGTATTATCTTTTGACAATGTAAAACTGATACTTCACTATGTATTTTAACGGGTGTACTAACAAATTTATTTATTCTGAGGTTTTAATGTGCGGAGATTATTATTTTAAAATAACCTTTAAAAAAAAAATAAATTGTCTCCTCAGTATTGCCTGTGTGACTCTAAAACCAGTACTTTTAGCGACTCTGTCAAAAAACTAGAAGGTGCCCCAAATATTACTTTGGTAACATCTACTACAGAAAGCTTGTTGCCTGAAAATTCTTTTTTCAGAAATGCCTGACAGTTTCTTCTCTAGTGTAGGATGAGAATTTTGCCACTCAGCCTGACCTACATCTCTGTTCCTGCAGATATTAAAACCAGGTCAGATATGTCTAGAAAACTCTATGGCTTGTTGGAGTCCATCAAATTAGATGAGTAGTTCTGCAAAGCTGAATGTCATGTTAATAAGAAGTTAGTATTTCTCTTTATTACTTGAGACCTTAATAGGATACATTGTAAAACTGCAGAAAACCAAAGCAGCTACAAGGAGTGGGAGTGGATGGAAGAACAGATGGTTCTGGATGCTGTGGGGAAAAGCCGGGGGGAGGGTATCGTGATATATATTGTGATGAAGGTTCTCTTCTGCTATATAGTCCCTGATGAAACAATTTGTATAACATCACAACAATATGTGTAATGCTGGGTAATTTTTTGTCTTGGTGCATTTTTTTTGTCCTAAAACTGAGCTCCCTACTTTTACACCATTAAGAGAATGTTGTCCCCTATCTGTGGGCTGACAGGACAAAAGTTTATTTGATGATCTTGTTTATTCTTTTTGAGGCATTTCTCATGTTGTTAGGAATTGAAACCTAATGGTCAAGATGCCAGTAGCTATGATTGGGATGGAAATGGATGGAAGAGATAGGACATGGAAAAAGGGATTTTCCCTGCTGCAATTATATCCTAAAAAGCTAGTCTGCTTTCTAGAAGTCGATGATATTATTTATTTATGCAACAATAATCCACATTTATCACAGTGTTATGGATATGCTTTCTGATGTGAAAGGAAGTCGGTTGTGGATACATCACTGGAGTACAGATTGTGATGAATGCACAAAATAATCTGATTCTGTGTTATTTTGGAGACCATTGATACTTTGTCTTTGCTTTCCGCACAACATTTACAATATATGGATACCAATATTTACAGCTGGAGTCCAGCTCTCCATGTTTATTAATTACATGAAAACATGAAAATTTTAGTTACATATCTATCCTGAAAGCCCACAAAAACTCCCTGGCTAGTCAGGAGATATAATCCAGTTCAAGCGCACAAAGTACTTTTGTCCAGTCCTGTGTAGAGCACATAAGACGTTATATTACTGTCAAAATATCAATCAAAATAGAGTAATGAAACCAAGACTGAGAGGTAGGTCATAATTCCTAAGAAGTACAAGAACATTGAAATAATCTCTGCAATAGCTATTTGTAATTGTGGACACAATGGACAATATATTTCCTAAGATTAATTAAAGAAAGAGAATCTCATTACAGTTACCGGAATGGCTCTTTCCTCCACCAGTCAAGAACAATGTTATCAAGGACTTCTGGAGGCAATGCCTCATTATCCATTAGATTTGCTTTGATTGCTTCTTCCTCATCAGTTAACTCCACTTCCTTTATATGAAGAAAATCCACAAAAAGAAAAGGAAAAAAAAAACAAAAACAGAAAGAAAGAAAGATCTACATGACAAATTTATTTATTTTTGAGTAAGTAAGGTTCTGGCTTCATTTGGTTTAAACCAGCAGAAACAAAGTAAACTCATTTGCCACATTTCACTGTACTACATTATACATTTTGGGATATTTTGCACATGCTTGGGGTTGGGTAATTCCCTAGAGTTGGGGCAATTGCTACTGTATGAGTTCTAATGAAACCTAAAACCAAGCACAATTGTTAAGTATTTAATTATACATATGCTCAATTCAGAGAAATAGAAACTGAAATGATCACAGCTTCTAATTGTCCACAAGAAGTTTTCCACTTAGTTATATGTGTTCTCATGCTGGAAGATTGTCTGCTTTACATCAGAATGGTTTTTTACTTTTTAAAGGCAACTTTTTATCTTTTGATGTAATCTAAAGAAAGATGTCAAAGAAAAATATGTAAGGTTACTGGTTATAGGCACATGACCAGAAATCAGAAAGATGGCATTGTTCTTCGGAGCAATAGTAGTATTTATGACCATTCAAATACTAAATCTAGCTGCTAAGTTCTTGTGAAAAACTGTTTTTTCAGAATATATAACACTGTGAGATTGATATGGCTGTGGATGCACTTATAAAATGGCTTCCTGACACAAACTGCAGTAAAAAAAGAATGAAAAGAAGATATAGATTGGTGATTCTGGATTAGTTTGCATCAGTCACAGTATCAAAATACATGTTTTTACAAGTATACTGGATAAAAGACAACATTAGAAGTCAGAAAATATCACTGTTCCTGACCGGCTGTGTTTATTTTTTGTGGCAATTTTCACAGAAGAAAATATATTATTTTCTAATTAGTTGATGGGTTTTTTTTCCTGAAAACAGAATGGCAAAGTTTGTAAGAGAAATATATCTGGTATCCTTTAAAGAATTCAATACTTTTTCTGCCATATCTTAAAAGGTCTCATTTGTAAAAAGTCCTCTATATTCGTTTAAGAAGACTAGATATACACTACCAAAAGAATGTGTTTTTTAAATGTCTGCGGCCATCAAATATGCATCTAAGTTGCATCCAAAGTCACTTGGAGAGAAAACAATATGCAGCTAGGTATTCTCCTGTCCCTCTAAAAAAATGGATTTAAGTTGTCCCCTGAGATTCTTTTGTGAATTCATTACAAAGTTCTGCTGTCCTTTCCTCATGCAGTAGTCATATTAACCCAAATTGCTCAAGACTTTATTAGCATAACCTGTCAGAAAATAAAGGAATAATCCTTTTTAACAAAAGGATCCAAAGTGATTCAGGAACCCTCAAAATGTTGGTAGGGAGCTGCTTGCTGCAAGGACATGTCTGAATAAGAATTCCTATGCCTGACATCTATTTTGATAATGTAGCCAAAAGACCTTGAGAATATGCTGGAAGCCACAGGTCTAATGTAGTGTGTGCGTAAGTAATATTTTCTCTAGCGCTTGACATGGTGTATATATTAAAAGATGTTAGTATGGCATAATGGATACCTAAGAAGGCAAAGTCATTGCCAGATCTGTGACACAGAGGCATCTTGAGAGAAATGTGTGAAAGGGGAGAAAACAGTAAAACCTATACAAAAGTGTATCACTGACACCGCCAAAGCAGATGAGCTGTTGAAATTGCATTTGTATCTGATAAAAGAAACACGAGATATATATTCTGGGTACAGAAAAGAGAACACCCCGCATAGCAGTGGTTCAAAGGACAAGGTTGCTCCACAGACCTGTCAATGCTGGGAAGGCTTTTGTTGACACATACTAAAACAAGCAGGACAGTATCTTTTTGCTAAACTTCCCAGACTGCATGGTATGTTTTGTTTGCCTTTAGTATTTTTGCTTTGAATGTCATAGCTCACCTTCACCTTAAGCTTTGATAAATACGCTTCTAGTGTCTTGTGCTGAAGTGAAAGAGAATAATACAAATGAAATGAAATGAAATGATTTCCGAGAGGTAGTGGGTGAGTGAAAAACAGGATAGTTGGACAGTCTGATGGTAGTCAGAGAAATGCTTAGGGAGTCCACAACCTTGGAAAATTATGCTTTAAAGTTTTGTGCGTGGACCAATGAATGGGTTTCTAAACCAAACCACAGTTGCATCAGCTGTGCAGTCATGCCATCAGATAAAGCACTTTACAAGAAATGCGAGAAAAAAATACTAATGTAGAAGAGGATTGTTTACCAGCAGATAAAAAGATGATGAGGAAAAAATACTAACAGAAGTGCCTTAGTGTAAGACATGTATTGATGCCAAAAAAATAAAGCTGAGAGAGCCAGCCGTAACCATCAGTGCCAGGACCACTTGCCATATTTTGGCTGTGATGACCAAGTTGTAAACTGACTTGCCAAAAGAGCCTCCTGTTAGATTTAATTGATGAAAACCTGAATTTTTGTTCTGACATCCATGATTTTGATCTGTATTCCATCTGTGTTGAAGCATTCGTTTCCAATATTACCTGCTCTTGTATTACTTCATCAGGAACACTACTTTCTGGTTATCAGGGACCTCCCCCCTTTTCAAGACAATAGAGAGTGGCCTTGAATGCACCTTTGGCAGTTTCCTCAGCACCTGTCAATGCACCCCATTGACTTGTATATGTCCAGATTACATAAACGTTCACAAATTTGATCCTATTCTGCTGTGACTAGTAGTACCACTCTTTAGAATCATAGAATCGTCTAGGTTGGAAAGGACCTTTAAGATCATTGAGTCCAACCATCAACCTAACACTGCCAAAACCACCACTACACCATGTCCCACAGCACCACGGCTACCTGTCTTTTGAATACCTCCAGGGATGGCGACTCCACCACTTCCCTGGGCAGCCTGTTCCAGTGCTTGATAACCCTTTCTGTGAAGAAGTTTTTCCTAATATCCAATCTAAACCTCCCCTGGTGCAATTTGAGGCCGTTTCCTCTTGTCCTATCACTTGTTACTTGGGAGAAAAGACTGACCCCCAACTCTCTACAACCTCCTTTCAGGCAGTTGTAGAGAGCCATAAGGTCTCCCCTCAGCCTCCTCTTCTCCAGGCTAAACAACCCCACTTCCCTCAGCCACTCCTCATAAGACTTGTTCTCCAACCCCTCACCAGCTTCATTGCCCTTCTCTGGACACGCTCCAGCACCTCTGTGTCTTTCTTGTAGTGAGGGGCCCAAAACTGAACACAGTATTCGAGGTGTGGCCTCACCAGTGCCGAGTACAGGGGGACGATCACTTCCCTAGTTCTGCTCACCACACTGTCGCTGATACAGGCCAGGATGCTGTTGGCCACCTTGGCCACCTGGGCACACTGCTGGCTCATATTCATCTGGCTGTTGACAAACATCCCCAGGTCCTTTTCCCCTGGGCAGCTTTCCAGCCACTTCTCCCCAAGCCTGTAGCGCTGTGTGGGGTTGTTGTGACCCAAGTGCAGGACCTGGCACTTGGCCTCTTTACCCATGCCTTCCTATTAGGCATGGAGACCTAGAAGGCCACAGACTAGGCTGTACTTGTAAAGACCAAGGTAAAGAAAGCATTCAGCATCTCAGTGTCTTTAATCAAAAGGTCACCTGCCCCACTCAGTGGCAGACTCATATTTTCCAGGTCTTCCTTTTACTACCGTTGTTCTTGTAGAAATTCTTCTTGCTACTCTTCAGATCCCTCACTAGTTTCAACTTCCATTGAGTGCTTCTCTTCCTAGCACTGTGCCTGGATGTTGTTTCTGTATGACTCCTCTGTAACCTGCTTCCCCTCCTGCATGCTTCCTTAAATCGTGTAGTGGGAAGTCTTTTAGGGTCTTTGATGACTAGTAACTTGAAGGAACATAGCAGATATCAGGAGCACACACACAAAAAAAGGCTCTTAGAATGTGAAGCAGAAACTTATTTCATCCTGAAGCTTTGAGAGTTGGATAAACCCTTATTTGTATTGCCTAGGAGGTAGGTTTTCAATGTCTTTGTGCAGTGCATTTTTTGAAAGTTGCTGTGCACCTGTGTGTTGAGACTTCTCCATGCAATAAAGGCTTTTATTGCATCCATTGCTGTCTAATGAATAATTCATTTGCATTGAAACCTTGTCTGGTTTTCCCAATATATCACTGTCTAATAAAAGAAATCACTGTCTCCTGATAAACATTTATGTAAATGTTTATTGTTCAGGGAAATTACACCCCATAAGAGATGGTTTTTAGAATGTATATTTATAACAATTTTCAACCAGTATTCAATCTGATTAAGAAAAAGAACTAATTTTCTGAAAGCTATAATTCATGAATTATTTTACCAATATCATGAATATCTAGCTATTTTAACCAGTTTTTTAACTACAAGGCATATTTTATGGAACCTAAGAGGTTTTTCTGGTTTGACACTCTGCTGCGAATAGGCAAAGACAACACTACAATCCCGATTACAAAACCTACTGTATTAAATAAATACTAGCTTATCCTGTTATGAACACTGAAATAATTCTGATTTTTTGACAAGTTGTGATAATGCTGAAGGGCTGGTAGAGGCATTCTACTCTTTTGCCCCAAGATAGTGCAGAGAGTACTGCTGGTGAACGTTTCATGCAACTGGAGTACATGCACAAGCCTGAACCTACATATTATAAACACTTGAAGGAAACCATAACTTCCTGTTGTTATTCTGACCTTCATTTTTTTCTCCTCAGTTTGTCTTCCTTTGCCCCATTTAGCATCTATCTCTACTGTTTAGAAAAAAACTATACATAATTCTTAGAAATGTTTTGAAGAATGTTTGTGTCATTCATAAGAAAACACTGTGAAGAACTATTGTTTCCACATTTTATCAAGCAAATAATTTAACATAAGTGATTTTTATCAAGCTAAAATTTTGTAGGAAATTGCTATTCTGGTCTGAAAGTAGTTATTTTGTGTATGGACATTAAAGTGATCAGATTATTACCTGTTTGCTTTTTTCAGTCTCAGTTTTAGTCATGGTCTGAGAGAAGTCATCCAGTTCCTGTGATAGAATCGACATTTTATTGTAATCTTCTTCAGGTTCTTCATCATAATCAGGCCCAACTTTCTCTTTAGTTTTGGGTAAGATCAATTCCTGTAGATATTCTTCAAACTGAATATGGAAAATGCCTAACTTGTCTGCTATCTGTCGTGCACAAGTAGTTTTACCTGCTCCATGAGTCCCAAGTAAGCACACCCGTAAAGGAGGAGCCTATAGGAAAGAATTGGAATATTTTTAACAATTTGGAGACTACAGTGCACCCCCTACTGTTTTTCACTTCCAAAATATCATTGTAAAAATTGCATCAAAAACAGTCATATTATTTTGCATTTTAATTTTTCCAAGCTTTCTACTGCTGTTCCAAACAGACTACCTGTTCTCTGGAAATACTGAGCAAATATACTATGGCAGTTAATGCCAATAGGTAAAAATCAAATCTCATTAGACAACTCTGGTAAATCTTCCTTTCTTTTACCCTTCCTCCACTTACAAAAAACCCCAACACTTAAAGATAGTAATAAAACCTCCAATATTTGTGATTTGTTAATCACACCTTATGATTATTGCAAACCCTTATAATCTTCCTCTCTTTCCTGCTTTATTTGCATCACTAATTCAATGTGTTAATTTAAATGTACATTAAAAAGTCACTAGGGAAGCAATGTGTTTTATTCGTTTCAAGGACTTGCCTGTTATATTTATTGTTACCTGGAAAAAAAATCAGCAATAATAAACAATTACAAATGGGAATGGAAAATAGTGGTTTTAATCTGTTACTGTCTGCTTCAAACAATTTTGAAGATTCTCACTTGTATTGGTTCATCGTGAGCCACATACTCCTCAGGGTTCTTCAAAAATTTATCTTTGTTCTCAGAAGTTGAAAAATAATAAATCTTTTCTTGATATTTAGCTGCATGTTCATAGAGTCCTGGGTGAAGGACAAACTTCTCTTTCAGACTGACTGGACAAAAGTGTTTTGTGTCTCCCATGTGCCTTTTCTTTTCCTTAGTTTTTTCTTCATCCTGAAAATAATATGAAAATTTTCAAAAACTATTTGAATTCAGTACTTCACTTAGATTAAGTAGATCAGATTAGGCAATGTCAAATACATCAACTGAGCATTGAATGAGAATGGTATTCTCAAGATAGTCTGTAAACTGAATATAAGTCTATGAATATACACACTTTTTAGATTCAGAGTCAGAAAACAAACTGTCCAGTCTAGTGAGACAATTATTGAGAAGAATGACCATTTTAAATCTGAAATTATAATATCACAGTTAGCTGTTGAAGACCAAAATTAAGCTAGAAGTATCTATGATAAAATCTTTTCCTACCGTGTTCTTGAAACTCACTTTCTGTTGCTTTTAGATGTGCAGAAGTAGACCTCTTCAGAAAAGGCAATGAGAACTGGTATTACAAAGTCAGATTACTTATCCAATAAAACTAATTTCTAAAAAATCTATTTAATACTGCTGCCGTACAGTATATGGATATCTTGTGCTGTTAAATTTGGAGATGGGCATCTTCCAATATAGGATGAAAATAAAAGAAAGGTGAAGCTAGACCTTTAATTTCCTTAAAGTGGGTGTTTGAAAATTATCAATAGCTGAGATGAAACAAAGGGTTGCACATTAGGACTCTGCATCTTCTGATGTGTACATGATGGCTCACAGAATCATTGTTAGTTGACAAAAATCGAAGTTCACAGTTGTTTCTTTAATAAAACCCCTCTCTACCATCTGGCAAAACTAAGTACATTCATTTTCTCTATTAGCATGGGGCATTTATGCTTCTCGCTGGAATAAAACTACTATCAGCCAGAACACAGGAATACCGTGAAAGCTTTCTTGAAGCATATGCTGATATTTATTCTGTAAGAAGGCTGAAACTGGATTATACAAAACCAGGTGCGAAATCTGACTTCTCTGTGGTTATGTTGAAACTGAATATAAATGAGTTAAAATAAAAGCATAAACAAAGCCAGCATACTTACTTCATCTTCATTTTCCTCTTCTTCAACCTCTTCTTCTTCATCTTCCCCTTCAGCAGCCAGATCTTCTGCTTCCTCATCTAAGTCTTCAGCACATAATTCCCAACCATGATATTTAAAAGGTTCTGAAAAGGTTAATTTTTTTCTGTTTCAATATTTTTCATTTGGTTATGCCAGAATATATTCTCTTTGTCCATAAATGTAAGCACATATGTGAAAGTAAATCGTGCCAACTGTATATTGCATTTCTCCTACTCATAGAACAAGATGTTCTCCCTGCATGTAGGAATTAATATATTGCTTCCTCCAAAAATGGAAACTGTGCTCATTGTTTTTTGGTTGAATTAAATTGTTATTTTCAATGGGAACTTGTAGTACAAAAGTATTATACAAACACACACAAATAGCACCACTAATGTTTGCAACAGTTTTTTTCCTATTGTTCATTGGGGAAAATAATCAGTTGAATTTAATTTGTTTATAAAGATAGCATAGTAAGTGTTTTGGTTAATAAAACATTTGCATTGTAGATTGATAGGGAAAATGTAGCATTAATATTATTTATCCAGTACTCAAAATTCTTAGAGATTTGAGCACACAAGTGAAGAGAGGCAATTTGCCAAAAAAAAATCAATACTATAAAAATCCAGTCTTGAAACATAATCTATGCAGATGTGTAGATTAGATTATTACACACCCTGAAAGTCTCATTGACTTCAATGAATATTGTACATTAGTGAAACTTTGTTATCTCTCCGTTCCTCAAACCAGTATCCTGAAATGAACAGATAGAGCAAGTAACTGCGGAAATGCGCTGTCAGAATGTTTAGGGAGCTATTATGCATATATTTGCATAGCCATCGATGCATTTTTCAAATATATATATTCCCCACTCTCCTTAAAGAGTGTCTTAAAGGCTACTAGTGTGCTTTTCAGCTCACTCAGAACACAGCATGTCCTGTTCCCACTTCACATGACTAACACAGAACTGAGTATAATCTACCCCTCCATTATATTTATCATACAAGCTCTCCAAAATCCCTCTTGGTAGGTTAGGTGTAAATCACATAAACAGTATTACTTACTTTCCATAACCAGCACAGTTTGATTCAGCAGACTTTCTGGAGTTTGCTTAGCAATCTCTAAAACAACAACCTGAACTAGAGATGACTGCTTGATTTCTGACTCCACTGTTTGCCAGTCATGCATGAAAAGCTCAATCTTCCTTTTAATTATTTCCATCTCTGGTGTATCTGGAAAATCATCCTCTGCAAACTCAGGTAGTATGACTTCTGAAAATCAAATAGTATATAGAATGCAATGCTCCTCTAAAATGTGTTTGCATTTAAAAATTATCATTATGCTTTAGGATTATTTTTATTTTCCTCAAATATGGTGGCTTTTTTTTTTAATGCTGCTTCCTCCCCCCCTTGAATTACGAATTATTATATTACTAGTTTACAAATACACTTTGAAAATGCCAAATTCATTATGTTGGTATAGTATACACTGATGCTTCTCCAGGAAAATAAACAAGGTCAAATTACTTAACTAAATTTGCATAGTTATTTAAATCAGCACACAAATAAATATAATGACTCCTTCTGCAAAGAGATATAAGGAATATATACTAATTTTAAAATTATGATTTAATGATGATGAGTTTTTGACAGGCTATCCATATGGTCATGCCTCATATGGAACATGCCAGTATAGGAAGAAATAAAGAGTAGGAAAACTAGCATACAGTGTGAAGAAGCAACTTCATGTTCTGACGTTGCTCAGTTTCAGTTACTGAAGCTGTTGTGGAGTGTTCAGGTTGCATGTTGGGTATCATCTGCTCTTTTTCAAGTGGAGTATGTGCTCTTTACATGAATAGAAATTACTTACTTACTAAGTAAGTACTTACTTAGTAAGTAAGTAATAGCTTACTACTAGGTGGTTTTCCTCTTCTGCATAAGATCTCAATATAATGAATTCAACCTTCATTTACTCAAACAAAGGCACACAGATATATAATGATCAACATGGCAAAATTGCAGAGAAAATAGAAGATTTAGGGGAGAAAGGAAAAAGAAGGGACTAAATAGAGAAGTCCACTTCAGTGGATTATTGGATTATTATAACTCAAGGATAAGAGGGATGGTATCAAAGACTGAAATCCTAAATTGATGAAGGCAAAGCCATGCAATATGATAACCATGCAATATAAGAGTCCTTAAATTACAACTGACGCCTCTAACCATAACTAACAAATGAGGCAAGATAGGTGCACAGAGATTATGATCCACCTTGCAAAACTGATCTGTAATGGGAATGTCTCGAGTCCTGGATACCTAATGTTTAATTGTTGCAGAGAAGCTGAACACTCTTTTGCCAGTTATATGAAGTGGAAACTATGGGTGTTAAACAGCTTGAAATTTAGATCTGTTTGTTCAGAGAGCTGGAATACTTCCATTTCACAACCAAGTCTGCAACAGAATTGAAAGAGGGAATGAATTTATTCTGATTTTCAAGCCTCATTTGTATGATGTAACCACTAAAGCAGGCCTGTTAAGAGTTACGAATGCATCTTTCCAATTGCGCATTGTTATAAATGTACAGAAATTAAGTAAGAGGTTATCTGTTCTGTATTCAGAGACAATTTGGTCATATATATTTAATGAAAAATTGAAGTTCACAGCAGATAATGGCATGATTATGCACCATATATCCATTAAAAATATACTGAATATGATAAAAGAATTGGTGCTGGTTTCAAAGAAAAGTTCTTTTTCTCCTCATTGATAATAGTCTTAAAAAGTTCAAACAAAATAATACTTGAAACATCTACTTGTACTTCTTCAATCTTAAAAATTGTTTTCAAATACTAAGGATTCCCATTTAGAATAAGTTACCTGTTGAGACATTTTGGCTTTTCCCAGTGAAATGGATCAGCATGCTAAACTTACTGTGTTAATGCATTGTCCTGGAAGAAATGGATATCACCTCTATTTATCCTACTGAGTGTAAGGAGAACATGCAGGTGTTGAAGGCTGAAGGTCCTCCCAAAAAATAGGGGCATCGCATCATACTTGAAAGTCACTGTGTTATTCATGGGATTCTCATGAACAGCTTCTCTTACACTATTGGCAAAGTCCCTGCAAGTAGCAGCAGCCTCGGTTTACCCTGTTCTTGGAGCATGACTTTTTGTGCTCTTCCCTCTGCACTTTCTCAGGTATACACTTACAGGGATCTTAAGAATATGCTTACTTTTGCAGACAAAGGCATGTTATACCTATGACCTATAGAACTCAAATACTGGTGCTGTGAAGCAATACCAATGTATTTATGTGTGTGTGGAGTAATTCTAAGAAGTACCAGCAATGAGATACAAAAGTGTAACCCATTTCTCTGGAGGCTGGAAGTCATCCATAGTTACAGAAGAATAAAGACTGTGAATATAAGTCCCATCTGCCAGTCAATACACTCCAGGACAAGGAGTATATAAATGATTAAAATAATAGTAACACAAATATGAATGAATGAATAAATAAATGAAAATTTAAAAAA
Source organism: Pluvialis apricaria (assembly GCA_017639485.1). Lineage (NCBI taxonomy): Eukaryota > Metazoa > Chordata > Aves > Charadriiformes > Charadriidae > Pluvialis > Pluvialis apricaria. The sequence goes on along the minus strand of CM030009.1, from coordinate 78,151,879 downwards.
AAATATATCATGGCTTCCCTCTGTGGATACTTGAACTGAGAAATTCTCACAAAAATTTTAGCTTTAATGAAGCCTTGTCTGCGCACCATAACTTGTTTAATGAGTATGGGAAAGAAAAGACTTTAATCTCTTAAAGTACATTGTGCAGAAATTTGTAGTGTCAATTGTTTGAGATCAGAGAAGTCCAAGCCTGTCTCCTAACACTGTCTCATTAAAATTAAACAAAAGTTAAAGATTTAAAGAATGCATTAATATAAATGAGAAATTCACAGGTACTTCTCATGGTAAACATGACAAAACCATACCAAATGTGTTGACATACTTGGTGAGGAAAATAACAAAGGGATAGCTGCTTCCACCGCCATCCATTTTGCTGAAAAAGCCAGAAGGAATTAAAAACTTGATATTGACAGCAGATACTGAATTAAAAAGTTGATCTTGGCACATCAACAGAAAAGGAGAAAAATTCTAATTGGTTCCTAGGGCTGCAATTAGTATCCATTTAGACATTGTTAGGTCCTGAAAGTCCTGAGACAAAGTTCTGTCTCAGCAAGAAGATACAGAGGTCCCTGGATAACACCATCACCACCTTGTCCTTACTAAATCATGAACAGCCTCTGGCAGCAGCAATGTGGTGGTGTTGGTGCTATTCCCATTCCCTGCACTCATAATTTTCAACCCTGATTGTCTTCTTTTTCTTATAATTTTTATTTTGTGTTCTGTTTAATAAGTCTGACATCAGTGCCTTCAACTAGCACAGAAACGCAATTGAGAGCAATGACTTAAATGGTGTGATATTACTATAAGTTTGCTAGGACTTACAGTGTATTCTGTGTTTTGTCTCTTGCCAGAAATGAAGCTGCGAGAAAGAGCTTGAAAAGCGGATGGAGCGATTGTCTATTTTGCTATAATTTTCCCTTCCGCTTTTTGTTTCTGTCTTGTTTTGACTTTGAAAGAGCAGGAACAGATTTTGACACAAGCAACAACAGGTTCAGCCTATTCCAATGAACTTTTACTGATTTTACAAAAAGGGACCATTAGTACTATTTTTCCTTATATAACTTCCCACACATAAAAAGGAAAGGTATTACTAAAAATGAAAGCCTTACTTAATGCCTTGTATGTGAAAAGCTTTGATCATTTTCTTAAAAATACAGACCCCAAAAACATTAAAAAAGTGTTTTACAGTTATTCCCTGGCATGAAGCAGGCCAGTGCTCCCTACGTGAAACTGCAGCACTGTAACGTTCATTTTGAGTTTGCCCCAAACTGAAAAATCCAAACCATTTTTCTGGCTTATGAAGAGTTAGATTGCCTGTTACAATTTTCTTCTTTAAGAAAACATATTTCCTCCCAGCAGTGAATGTCTCCCAATCTTCTCTTGTGGATTGTTGAAGAAATTCACAAACGCCACATCTAATTTTCCAAAACAGAGCCAGATCAAAATATTCTATTACTAAGTACAATGTAGGTGGATTTCAGTGATTAGGTGCCAGTAAGATTTGGCAGGAAACAGGACTTAACGTAATGGTCGGAGCAGAGATGCTACTTAACATGCTACCAACTACAGCATCACCTGGAAGTGTCAATAGCAGCTGGGATGTGTGAGCACCCGCAGGACAAGGAACACATGTAACAATTTTTTCTGACTTTGATGGCTAAGCTACCTATGAAGCTATTATATCAAAGGTCAGTGCCACCACTGTCTTCTAGAAGAAAGCAAGCCAGTGCCCTGCCTCCAGTGAGTTACATGCCAAAGAGCTAGGGTTAGGAACTCCCATTCTTTTGTCATTGGCCAAATTTAAAAAGATGCAGGGTTTCAAATACATGTCTTTCACATTCCTTCGTGGCTCACTAAGGTTGTCCCCTAGCTAGTTTGCTACTTGTTGTGCTTATTTCTACAATCCTTAATTCTATATGTGAAGCCAGGCATTTAAAAGTTAGTTTGGCAGTTTTGGGCACTGCAATGTCTACATCTCCTTAGGCATCTGGGTCTTAATGTGTAGTCCTCTAGAAACATAGTAAATTTCTAGATACTTAGGTGCTTTTAAGAATGTTATTCTTCCACTTATGAGGCTGAAACTTTCATTCTTTCAATACCTCCATTTACATCTACTATATATATGATAAACTGAGATTTGAAATAAATCACACACTCTATGGCAATTCAAATGCTGGCTCAGGGACCTGAGGGGAGCCCCAGGCCCGGCTGTCCCTGCCCAGGCCCCTGGGGCTCCCCCCACCTGCCCATGGCCCAGGACGCCATGTCATCTCCTCAGGGCCGTCAGCCCCTGCCCCAGCAATGCCACAGCAGGGCCAGTCTCCAGCCCTCCGCAGCCCAGCCTGGCCATGGGCCGACATCCCAGCCTGGCCTCCGCTCGTCCCTGTCCCCAGGGAGGTGCCCGATGCCCAGGGCCAGAGCTGCGCTGCTCCTGGCTGGGGTGCTGGGACAGGCTGTAGCTTCCAGGCACTGTCCTGGTGGCCATGTTACCACACTCTGCTCCCGGCTCCCTCTTGCTTTGGGTGCAGTTGGCCCTCACAGTGTCCTGACATGCCGTCCCCAAGATGAACTGCAAAACTTTATTTTAATCGAGCCACTTTTAAATAATAGGTTAACAAATAAGCATTTTGGCAAGTATTTTTGTGATCTTTTATAACAAAGAATACTTAATGCATTTCCCCTCCGTTTTACAGCTTTGAACAACACAATTATTAGACTGACACTTCAGTGGCTAACCTTCCCTCGATCTGGTTATTAGTCTAAACATAAACCAAAAGTGCAAAAGGGCATATTATTAAGCAGAAACACCTTGCAAATTTAAAATAGCCTGATCTTGAATTAGAAATTAACTTTTATAATTAATGTTTGTAAAAATTTACATTTTACTAAACTACACATTCATTCTATATACATCATTACATTAGTTATCCCTGCAATGACATTTCTGTCTCTTGCTGTGATTCTAAATAGGAACATGAAAATGCCTTCCTTTCTATGTACATTAAAAGATGTTGTGTAAATGCTACAATTAATTATGTTGTATTCTGCAGTGATGTATTCCAAATGAGACAGAGATGTAGCCAGGTAAAACCTGCTTAAATTTGGACAGCTGTAATGCATTATGTAATGATGATTCCATTAGGAACAAAGATTTCAAGAAAATAAGCAAAGGATACATTAATACCTAGGTAACACTAACTGCCGTTTGCACGTGTTAGCCTGGCACGTTCACACTGTAGAAATCACATGTGCTGCCTTGTGAACCACAGCCCTATTCAAAGCAATAACGTATGGAAGATGGTAATGTGGGCCGTCTGGATCTAGCCTTCAACAGACTGTCTTTTATAGTCCTGCCTTTTAAAAACCTCTCAGTTCTGAGAAGGTCTTTGGAAATACATAGGCAGAATAATGGATTTAAATGAATATTTGACATCATCTGAGTCAGAAGATTGAACATGGTAACAAATCCAATCAATAGAGTGCTTCCCGCATGAACCTTAATCTCAATTCACAATTCACGTTACACCTCTCCTGACAAGCCATATTTAGCAAATGATAGACCAGCAGATAGTGTTCCAGCTTTGATTCTCTGCTCTAGGCACATAATTCCATCAGATTATCTCTATCTGAGAGTTTTCTTGCTTAAGGAAACTCATCTAGCAGCAATTATTGCATACTTACAGAGTTTTAAAACAGATTACACAGGCCTAAGTGACCTGGAGAAACTTTCTGCTGGAAAGAGGGGAGAAGTGACAAAAAAAAAAAAAAAAAAGGATTACATTCCTAGGGAAAAGGGACAACCCAAAAATTGGACAACCCAAACATTATTTGGTTTTGGTTCAGGTATCTTTTAAGGTATATATGTACCTTATTATGACAAAACTGTTGCTTCCCTGGCATTTGATTTGTTTCAAACTGCATCTTAGGGATCAAAAATACTGAAAATACTTGCAAGTAAGGCGGCTGTACCTTTGCTATTAGATGTAAGCTATAATAATTCTGCTTGCAGAGGAGATTTACAGTGAGAAGATATTTTAAAAGAAATAAGAAGCATAGTCAAGAAAAATACTGGAAAAGACAGTATTGGTTTAAAAATAAATGGATCTGAAAATGCAAACAAGTTTTCTTCAGAGGAGGTGGCTGTCTAACAGTGCTGTTCTTAATTTCTTTTCCTTATCACAGAGGTGACAGGAAACAATCCTCTCCAGCCCTAAATCTGGAGCTTTCACAGGGAATGCCTATATGGCAGTCTCTCATATTCTTTTGCTCTGTGTCTTCTTTGCTTTTACTGAGCATAGTTACCATAGAGACAAACAATCCTCAAAGGCTTTCTGCCCCCACGTTCTCCAAGTGAGTTGCTGGGGAAGGAAAGGCTTTAATATCTTTTTCTCAGTGTTCTGCTAGTATTAGATATGACTTGTTCTGCCCTCAGTCCATATTCAGCAACAAAAAAGATGAAAAAATCCTTTCGTCCCCTCTCAAAGCCTGCCAAAGCTGAGACAGAAACACCAGAAGCCAGCATGTCTTCTTCATTAGGGTTTAACTATCAAAATAAACAGAAAGGCAAAATGTAGGATAACAGTGACACTTCCATTCCTTGGAACTGATATGTATTTCATTATGAACATATTTCCATTTGTCTTTTTGAAACAGACCATGCAGAATGTTTACACAGACTTTTCATTACTGACTTATAAATATATGCTGCCAAATAATTTTCAGCATATTACAGTGAAATGTACTTAGTAGACAAACATACTGTGCGTACTAATTTATGGTGTTTGGAAAAAAAAAAGCAGTTCAGTTTACGGATTAAGTTGATTCTTTCTAATGCATAAAAATGTGCATATTTAACAACTTGCTATTTAAAATAAAATATTTTATGTTGGATTTACTTCTCTTTTGGACTTTAACATTTTCTAAAAATTCTAGTAGATAAAAGCTAAAATTTATATTTTATAAACTAAAGCAGACCATCTCCATTAAAGATGAGTTGCCTTCAAAGTGTTTTTTGAGAGAAGGCTACTATAGGATTTCATATATCTTTTCATTAGCTTATGGTTCTTTGGAGTTCCATGTGCTGCAGAATTTTACTTTTTACCAAAAAGAAGAAAACGTGACTCCATGTGAAATCTAGCAAGCTGTTAGTAGGACAATGGGTGACTAAGAAAAATACAGGGCATATTTTGATCATTCACATCCAAAGTTAAAATTCATCCATTCCCATTTCTCCCAAGATCCCTTGCCACAGGGAATGAACTAGTAATTTCTGATTAATGTGGGTATATTATTAATTTAAAAATGGTCTGTAGAACAAGGTTTTGTTAAAATCACATGCAGGTGTTTGTAAATACTACAATTTGACTATTTCCTGGGGGTATTTTCCCCCAATTTTTCCTGTTTTTTTCTTCTTTCTACTTTTTCTTTTTTTGGGGGTCACAATCCATGAGAGTGACTTTCTAAAGTTTTTTTCCTCTGATTTCCCTTTCTTATCACTTCATCCTTTAGAGAGTGCACCTGGATTTCTGAATACAAGAGGCTATGTCAACCTGGAATTTCAGCAACACTCACTTTATTTTTTATTTCCATAGATCTCTGTACACATTTATTAATTTGGTGTTTAGGCAGTAGAGGCAATAGTGGGATTTTGTTGGTTTGTTGTTTCTCAAAGTCCAAATACCTGGTGCATTCTTTCTAGCAGGAAATAACAACATGCCTTTAATTGCTTTTATAAGTGTTTAAATAACTTGAACCTAACTATTCTATTATAAACTTCTTTAAAAGAAAAAAAGTTAAGCTAAGGAATGATATTTACAGCCAATTTTCAAATATAGTAAAATATAAAATAAAAAATATTCTACAATATAGAAGTATTGCAGAAAAAGAAGATATACAACTCTTGATACTAGCAAGTAGGAGAGATTATATATGCTACAAGGCCAACCTGTAGGTTTCGATTCTTCTTTATAACCTGCAGAGTCACTGGACTCTTTCTGGGGCATTTGTTCAGTTTCAAGTGGAAGCTGCTCGTCATTGTCCTCAAATTCTGTTGGCAGAAATAAAACCATTAGTAACTTTAACAAACCCATTGACAGGTGATGGAGGCACTATAGAAATAAAGATATTTTTGGATCACACTGCAAAACTTATATTTGATCACCTGCAAAAAAGGAGTTAGTTACTTTAATGTTCAGGTATTGCACACTGACCAAAGCATTTTAAAATCAGCAACCTGATCTGTGAGGAAAGGCATCTGTCAGATGCCACATGACTGACTAAAATGGAGAAGTACTTTATTTCAGTGTTTTTTGCTAAGAACATTTTTCATTCATTATAATCTATGTTTTCTGGGCTCAAACTATGCTCAAAAGCAAGACCTTACAAAAGAGTGCACTTGGTGTTCTACAGAACAGCTTCTATTGGGCAAAAGTGCTTCTGACTTGAAGGGCTTGTGCACCTCATGTAATTTTCCCAACTGTATCAGTTGTTCAATAAAGAATATAGCTTTTTCCTACAAGCCTCATTTTGCTTATGTCCTAAGACCATTCTTACAGTAATAAAACACCACTAATACATCTCAACATGTTATGATTACCCAAAACTCCAATCATATTAAATAAGAATGTACTTTGAAATCTGAAATGATGGCATTTGTTTTCATGTACAACTCTTTTTTGACAAAGAAACCACAAACGTCATGAAAGCAGGTTGGAAACATTGAATCTCTAATTTATGCAGAATCACGAAACTTCATCTCATAAACAAACATCTTCTTCTTATATGGTTAGCAGACAAACCCCCACAACTTTTAGCATGTGTCAAATTGAGAAAATTCTTCACTTATTCTACTCCTTTATTTCCTTTTGTTATATACAGGAATGAAGTCAAGCAAAATGAGTTTTGATGCTCTGTAATAAATAAATCAGGAGTCCGTAATATATACAAAGAGGAAAACAACATGCAGAAAAATATGTGCAAAATGGAAGATGCTTTGTTAAGGCTGTCAACATGCAAATTCTCACATGAATACATAACTTAGTCACAGACAGTCCTAGAGACTTCAAGGGAAATAGCTGTAGCACAGAAGCTAAGCATGTCTGAACTTTTACACTGTGTCTAAACATTTTAGAGATTTCATTTACAAGACTGGTGCTGGATAGGGTCAAGGAAGACAGATGCACAGACATTAAACAAAGTAAATTAAGACGTCCTTTTTCTTATAGGTGTTCAGAAAGTGACAAGAGCTTTCAGAGAGGCTGCTACCTCTATCATAGGCTTTTGTTCTTTTTTTTCTGCAAAGGAATGCATAGCTGTACTAAAAGCAATACCCCTTAGCCTTTATTTCTCTGAATGAGAGACTAAAAGAATTTAAGAAGTGAAGGTATTTGGGATCTAATTAAGAAAGTTGTTTACAACCTTTCTTTTTCAATTTTTGAAATGTCTCTGCCTAAAATGCTGAGATTACAGGTATTAGAATGCAATTGTCATATCTGGCTTATGAAGGAGGGCAGAAAGTGGCTTTGAAGATCATGGAACTTTGCTCAAAGACTGAACAAACTGTGAAGTTAATATCACTACAGCTTGCTTTGAAGTTTTTTTTGTACAAGTAATTTGCTATCGCTTGTCTGCAGATTAATAAACTATCCTTCTTCAAATTCTCTCACTGAAAAGCTTCCAGTTAGAGGCAGAAAAAAAACAAATCAGGATGCAAGCCAGCTAAGAAAAACAAAGGAAATATATTTAGAGGCTGTAGGACTGAGCACACGTCAACTATCTGGTAAATGTTATAATTATAATTGATTCCAAAAAGCATTTCTCTTCAAAGACTAAAGAGGAAATATCCTAACATGTACAGGTTTTATTATTATTCTATTTATTTTTTGTTGTTGTTTAAAATATCTTACTGAATTTAACGCAATGATAAAAATAAAAAAGCAAGAACATAAAATAAAACCGAAAGAGATGGGTATTGATTCAACCCTCCACCATCTGTAATATGAGAAAGGGGGGAAGGGCTGGGATCAATATTAAAGAGGTTATAACAAATATTGATATTAACAGCCGTGAAGGACAAGCACAGGAGGCAACGGAGAGATATCACTGAAGATGGGGTTGTACTAACACACCATCCTGAGCTACAGTGACTGAGGCATAGGCATACATGTACTCCAGTTGAGTCTGCTATAGGAAGGGGGTAATCTCTGGCAGCAAAGCAGGGGTGACAAATAAAGTACAGAATATAAAGTCTTAAACCATGACAACTGTTTGCTTCAGTGGATAAGACCAATTGTATGTGATATTTTATTGCTGAAATGTGGCAGGAAAGAAATATGCCAAGTTTCACCTCAGGAAGATAGGAATGAACCCACAGATCTACCTGAAGCTGTATAACTCTTCTACAATGCCTGAAATATATTCTCATGAAGTCATATAGCTGTCTCCTAGTATAAATAAATCCATACTCATGCAAAGCTGCTGCAAAAATGCTTAAATACAGTAAGAAATTCCTGAAAATAATTTAAGCTCAGAATAATTGTGTCAAGGGACATGAAAAAAGATGTGGGGCTCTAATTTTCAGCTAAACATTACAAGCAACAGTTACCACATAAATTGTTTTGTGTACCTTCAACAGACATATTCAGCATTGAACTTAGCTTCCTAACGCACTTAAATACATTTGTTAAATTTACCCTAAGTCTCCTTCTCTATTTACTTTCACTCTCATTAAGACACGTGTAAGTACCTTGCTCGTTACTGGAAAATTTTTTCCTTTTAAACACAAATAGTGTTATACATTTGAATATGTTTAGTCCTGAAGCAATGCCAGTTACTTCAATGTCCCGCTGAGGTTATAAAAATTGCAACTATTGAAATGCACATTTATTTATATGAGACATCAAAAGAGCATGATTGGGGCACTGCAGTATTTTCTTGAGTTTTCATTTTTGTACCATACCTGCTATATAAAAAAACCCAAGGCTGTGAACATATAATTAATTTTATTTTTGTAAAGACGTGTCACATGGGAGAAAAGCTGCAGTCAATGTGCTGATGGTACTACATGTGAAATAAAACAGATGTCAGGCTAAGAGCAGTATGACTCAAATGTTTTGGTGAGTCAGTATTTGATTGTTGAAATCAAATGTAGGTGTAGGAAAACATGATTTTCTCTGAACAAGGACTTATCACATGTTAAGAGCACAAGTGTGTATATGATATTATTACTTCTATCATTAATAATTGTTGTTTTGATGTACCCAGATCAAAATGAGTTAGATTTTCAAAACTAAAATGAACTTTGTTGTTTGAGAGAGAGATAATAGAGTATCTGTGTAGAACGCTTTATATTTAATACTTTAGGATTCGTTCACTTTGAAGAACAGCTATATGTTTTATCAGGAACTATAAAAAGTTATAATGTAGGATTTTTTAAAAGTTTATATGTAATTTAATGAACCTTACAGAGCTAGAGTATTTTTTTTTCAGAATAGGTGAAATGTTACCTAATTAAAAATTAAAAGCATGTTATCATATTCAGTCTACCTTATACTACCTTTATGACTTATCCCTTGTTACGTATAAGTAAAATAACCACTAGGCTGCAGAGTGAAAGAAAGTGTATGTGAGACGTATTGACAATACAGAACTTAAGATTGGTCATAATATTTTTCTACAGAAACCAGTATGTTATGTTTGAAAGGAAGACAGTAATGGCAGTATAGGCCCCCATTGTTGAGAGAAAAAAAAAGTGAGAATTAATGCAGTTCAATTTTTAATTTCATCTCCAAGCCTTATCTGATAATTTAGGCTATGATGGAGAAACCCTGAGGTCCCATAGCAGAGGAAGGAAATGTCCCCAACCTTGTTCTTAATGTAGAGACAGACACCTATGCATGGTACTTCATCTTGACAGTCGATCCAAATCAGACAGCAACATTCTTCTAAGAAAGTAGGCAGTGATTAAAGAAGGTAAAGAGGAAAGTACAACCCTGCAACTTTTTTGACTGTTGAGGTTTAAAAACGTTGAAAAGAACTGGAATTAATTCTAAACCTCAACCCAACTGACAGAATTGTCTGAGGTGCAAAAATCCAGCCTATTTGTGACAGTTGGCTTGCCCCCAAAACCCCACTCCTCACAGATTGTTCACTCTTTCCGAGGACAATTATGTTTTCATTGCTGGAAACAAAGTATAGCATAATTCTGATATAAAAGTAGGATCTTTACAGGAAATAAAGAGGGGCTAAACAAAAATAATATGTTGTTCTGTCAATACATAAAGCAGCAAATAAAGTCTTTACCCAAAATCCTTTATTAATATTGTTATTACAGGGGAAACCTGATGTAATACACATAATTCTGTTATTTTTTGTTGTTAGGTTATGTTATTAAAGGCTAATCTCCACAAGCACAAAGTAGGAGAGGAACAATGGCAGGTGGAGGAACCCCAATAACTACCTTGACTTGGCTCCCGTCAGGGTCATTAAATGTGGATGATGAAGGAATTGTCTGGGTGTGAGATCTACTGAGATGAGTCAACCAGAGAGGCTTTCCTTTTCTGAGGGGAATTACTGCCTACAGTGTATGAGATTCATTAAGGGATGCGAGGAAAGGCAGTTTGGGATTGTGAGAGACTTATTATGAGGCATTTCTGAGAAGGACCAAAGGCAAGGAGAAGGAGGGATCAAAGTGGATTGGGGAGGAACAAACATGGATAAAAGAGTAAGAAGAGGATGAAAGGGGAAATGGGAATACATGCTCAGATACATTACTGCATGGTCCTGGGGACATGGAGCTGCTGCAGCCTCACCTCTACTGGGCTACTGTATTCAGCAATTTATAATGTATGTTGCTACCAGATTCAGCAATTCTTAATGCATGTTGAGAGAGCAACTCCTGAAATAATTTCCAATCCCCTTTAATTGCTTCAGGCTGAGCTTCTTGGAGGAAGAACAGAAAATCAGCCAGTTTTGTGATTTTCTTATTAGCTGTTGGCTAAGTTCTAACAATGTTTTCTAACTTGTGACAGGATACAGATTTTTTGATGAGTAGAAAGTTTCAATACAGTTAATAACCCACTTACAAAACTTTCTAGAGGAGACAGAGAGTCCTGTCCTTTGGATTTATTGAAAACCATGACTGTACTGGCTGATTTAATACATGTCTCTATTCTGTAATAACCATTAAGAATGACACATAGAAATGAGTGCCTGAATCAGTGAAGGAAGTACAGATAGTAATATAAAGTCATTTTTCTAGATGCTTACTGTAAAAATGAAATAAAAACTGTAACATCTGTATGAAACTCAAAATGCTAAATGATTTGAAACTCATAATTAGGTAAAACAGAAGTCAAATGGTACACACTCTCACCTCTCTCCTCAGCAGCCTCTAGAGATTGCTCTTCCTCTGATGTCAGTATTTCTTGCATTTTTCTTCTGTACGTAAAAGATTATTCATCTTAAGACATAAATACTACTGAAGCAAGTTGTAGATATATTAAATGTAAAGATGTGGAAATATACATTGGGAGTTGAAACATAATTTGGATTGTGCAAAATAAAAATCAAATATATTTAATCATCTAAAATGTTACTGTTTATTGCATTAAAAGGCTGGACTAATGAAAGGCTAATGCAAATGCATTTAGTAAGCGAATCTTCTGCTACCATATATACGGATCTAAATGAGATATTCCTCAAAGTTAACACAGATTATTTCCTATACTTCATAACTAGTCTTAGTGTACTTTTTTAGCACATTTGTGTTGACAAATGCACTGATACCTTTAACACAAAGTAAGCCTAGAATTTTCTTGTGTTTATGTTATACATTCAGATATTTGGAATATTTTACCTTGCTGCTTCTTCTTCTTCTTTCTTTTCTAATGCTTCATCTGTTAGTCTTTTCAAAATCTGAGAATTAATTTCATCCCTATTTGCTAAGTATGTTCTGCGCAGTATACAGACTCCTGCAGTACAGTTACACAACAGTAATGAGTTCTATGCATCTGTATAAAACTAAAGTTATTTGAGTTAGGAAAATTATTTAATAAATCATAGAAAACTTTCCTACTTCTTTTTAAAGCCAAGAAAAGGCATATATACCACTGGAATGTTATTATGCTGCTGCTTTCTAAGGTTTTAGAGCTTTGTTTTCCATTTCAAGCATGAAATAAACTGAGTCTGGGATATAGGAAGGTTGTGATGAATGCTATAGGGGGAGACAGCACTGAAAGGATTTGTCTTATATTTCTGTATATCATGCATTACTCTGATATTTGTTTTTTTGCATGTGTATGAAGAAAACTACACAGAAACAAATTTAAAAAAAATAAAATAAAAATATAAAGAATGTACACGTCTATACTACTAGAGCTGGCTGACAGAAATGAGGAATATGCTGTTCCTACTAGGAACTCTACTGACTTATTTACTTTGGCAAATAGATTTATGATATATGGCTGTGTGGCTGAAATCCATTTCCATCAGTGGAGTTATGCCAGTTTAGACTAGTTCAGGCAATAGCTTGCAAAGTAATGACTCAAAATGCTGTGAAAATGTGAACTCCACAACTACATTATTATTTAAGCAATAGAAATTAATGGGAATCAAATAAAGAATAAACACAATTATCCAAATGAAAAAAATACAAAAAACCCAAAATACAACAAAATAGCTAAATTCAAGGAAATATATCCATAAGCAAAAAGCTACACTTTAAGCCAAACATTATAGCAGACATTATGATCTTGCCTCTTTCACCTCACTTGATTCATACCTGTTCCTCCGATATCTCACATGATCACTATCATCAACTGACATAAAACGTATTTTTATGTAAATTTGAACTGTGAGAAACACATTACTTTATTGTTAGGAACATTGGTGTTGATTTGAAGCAGATGATAATTTTGTGTGAATGGTTTATATTTCAAACCAACACTTTCAATTAAATGTGGTTTTGAAAAAGGGAGGGTGAATGAAGGGAATTTTTTAAAAATTTATTTGGTAAACTCATTTTTAGATAATTCTGTCTCAGTATTCTTCTGCAAAACAGTTGTGAGAGTTTTCAGTGGCTTTGCCTGGTGGTCCAGGCATGCACTTTCCCATCTTTGTGTTTTCTTACAGTATTATGAAAAGCAGCAATGCCAAACAGAATTAATTTACTTCATTATTCAGAGTCCAAATGATATTGATCTGAATTGAAGCAGCTTTAATTGCAGAATTATCATATCCAGAATGTCCAGAAGAATCACAATTACTATACTGTAACTAAGAATTCTTTCTTCCTTGGGTACCAGCACGTTTTCCTCACTTAAAGGATTCAATATTGTTTTATCTGATGAATGATTCCAATAGTACTTGATCAAGTTGAGCAAGTGACCTATAAGCCTTTAGAATAACGGATAATAAATTAGCAAAGTTCTAAGTGGCTGACCTGAGAATATCTGCTACTAGTATTAACCAGAAATAAGCTAGCTTGCTAATGGAGCAGGTTTGTAGGTAGCTCGGCTGGTTCTGGTTGAAAGAACAATGTTCTTGTAGTGTCCTGTTCTAATGCAACTGGAAGTCTGTTAAGAAAATCTCTGCGCCAGTATTACATTTCACTTCGATTTATTATCATAGGCTACAAAAAGTATGACTCGTATTCAATTTGTACATGACTTGTTTCAAGCTAAGACAGTAAAAATATATGCTTTATCATTTAAAGTATTTATTTCCTCCCACCAGTGAATGAAACTTTGAAGAAAAATAGTCATTGATTCATATGAAAGCCTGATACAGCTCCAGGGATAAAATTAGGATATTTAAGTTTAAGTTTAAATTTAAGGATAAGTTTAAATTAGGATATTTAAATTTAAGTTTAAGTTTCATGAAGGACCTCTCTAACTTCTAGGAAAGCCTTACACTTGTGCTTTAAAGAATCTGCCATCTATCAGACTAGAGAAACAGAAGGTGATTGCATGGAAGAAATGGCTACCAAAAGTATAAAATAGATTGTTCAGATTAGAACAAGTAATTCAGAGCTAGGTTTTGAGAATGAGTGGGAATGGCAGAAATGTGTACATTGCAGGAAGGAAGCACATAATTTGAAAGCCCTAAGAGATCTTCATTTGAAAGCTTCTGTTATGGACTCCCACGGTCTTCCCTTTGCAAAAGAAAAAAATGGGGCAGTTACTATTGACCAGTTTTCAACATGGTTCCCATGAAGGATTATCTGTTGCCAAAGTGTCTGATCTAGAATAAAGCCTTTCAGGGACGATGAGACAACCTTTTATTTTATCCAATTAATTCACTTAATTTGTTAAATTCTGAGAGGTGAAGAGAAAGTTAACATAATTCTGAAAGCACCTCTTCCACCTCAGTCCTCTCCCTGCAGAAAAGGCTAGAGCTTAACTCCTGCTGCTTGTTATTTAGTACACTGCATTAACATTACATTACTGCATGCCAACTACATGAATAAGGTGCTTTTTGTGGTTTTAAGAAAGGACAATTCATTGTGTCCCAGAAACTAGGTTCATGAGCATTTCAATATGCTTGAAATGTCTAGGAAGCAAAGATGGGGCATGGAAATGCAATTTGTCCTTAAGTTCTTTCTGGAAGTATCTGAGATGAGGTCTTCTTGAATGATGGGATAAATGTTCAGTCTGTATTTAGTCTGTATATGAGTTTAAGCCACACTAGAAGACTGTTAATTAAGATGTTTAAGGTGTTGTGAAATTTCACATATCTATGTGACTAAGTACTGTAGGTACTGTAGTTGAGTTATGAGGATGATTAGCTGATCAGATGACATGCTTCCGAAAAGCTTTTTTTTTTTTTTTTTAATAAGAAATCTGTTCTGAGTAAACTGTGTAACCTTGATTTGCTCACATTGATTTTTATATTCAGGGACAAGGGTTTGAAAACCTCTCTGGACTGATTCTAATATCAGGCAGTTACTGAGCTTTCTTGAATTAAGTATGAAAAGACCTCTCATTCCTTTCTTGAAGGGAAGTTTCTACTACTGAAAGAGCTTTTGATAACGGACTGTTTGAACAGGTAATGATCAAACGTTGCCACGGGGCAATGAAACTTGTGGTGTGGTATGAATCAAGCAGGCATAATCCATTAAAACATGATTTGACAGGCAAAACTTTTATCAGTGTATGAATCTGTTCAGTTTTTCATGCCTGGTACCAACTTTCCTTCCTGCTTGAAACAATAAAGTAAAAATCCCTTCCTCTGAATTCATGGGTACTAAGCAATTGTATCAACCTGGATAAGAAGTTGCTCAACTTTTTTTGACCCTAGGATGGGGAACAGGATACACCTGCACACAAGTATTTCTCCCCCCTTTTCTCTCAAGCAGAGAATGCTCATATGTATAATTTTGCCAATGGGGGAACAAATGCGCAGGCAGGGAAATTTGACTGGGAGCCACATTGCAAGCTGGTGGCCAGCCAGACACAGAATACGAAAGTCTGAAACTGTAAGAGTGCAGTGGTATTTACTGCTGATTGTAAATAGGAGGAAATCATAAATAGGATAATAAATAGGAGGATTTTTCTTTACTGCTTTTGTAATGCATCCATGTTTCAATTCTGTGTAATACCCTTAATCCAAGTTGTAAGAAATTTGGGGTACCCTTGTTGATTCTCTGGATTCTTCCTTCTCTAGACCCCTGAAACTTTATAAATGGGACATTACTACTAGTTTTTCTTATAAGTGTGCTTTAAATACAGATATCAACACAGAAAAAAAGAAAATATTAAGTTTCATTAGTGTGAATTTACTAACCATCTTTTTCTGTATCCTTCAGACAGACAACAGTGTCAGGTAAAAGTCCTTTTTCTGATAAAGCTGACCAGTGATCTACTGACAGAGGGTAGTTATCCACTATCCATCCTCCTTTTTCTGGAGCACCAGGAAACCTGTCTTTGTTCGTCTTCATAAGCTGTTATAAAATGTCAGGTTCAGTAACATAAAAAGACTATGATAGTCTGTGAGCTGTTCAAAAAGATTGCACAATACAAAATGATTTTCTAAATGTTATGATTTTTCCCTGTTGTTATTTCAGGTCAATAAAAAGTAAGACGTTTATAACTTTCTATGCCTGAATGCAATAAAAACATTTTAAACAAAAAGAGATTAATGTGCCAGTGTTTTCTTAAGGTTGCCTAATAAAGAATTTAGATTCCAGTTTCAGTAGTTACAAACCAGTGAACAAATTTAAAACAATTCAAGATTCTTGGATAAATCTTCATATAATTTCAAACACTTGTATCTGGTGTAGAGCTCTTTAATAGTGACTAAGAACATAAGAATAGGGCAAGTATACAGTGATACTTTCCTCAGATAATTCACCCAGCCTTTAACAATTTGTAGCCCAGGTACTTTGCAAACCAGAAATAATTTGTATATATAGGACTACTAGTAGACCTCAATAGATTTGCCTTTCACGATCTTGCTCAGTCTCTCATCAATCCATCCTATGTAAGCTTTCAGACTATGGGATATAAGCTAAACTGATCTTTCAAATGGAAAAATTAAGACCATGTATCGATTATGTATAAACTGTTACAGGTTGCTCTTAGAAAAAAAGTGCTTTGCTACATAGTACTTGTTTTACCTCTGCAATAGCTCTCTCCAGTACTTCAGCATATACTTCAGGTGCCAGTGTAACTTCAGAGACTGATGCACTTTTTATGGCTTCTTCTACCATTGCTTGAACTTCTGGGTGGTCAGCAGTTATCTCTGACATTCCTAACAATATAGATTTTTTGAAGCGCTTCACAAAAATTCTGAAATACCTATTTCCTCTGGTGAGAAATAACTGCTAGGCAATTAAATCCAGCTGCTTCATAATTACAGTGCAGCAGTCATTTTAAGCAATATTACACAATCATACTGAGAAATAATCAAATACCAGTTCTTCTGAATGCAGTTTTAGAGGGTATTTCATAAAGATAAGTTTTAAGGTCTTGGTTTGCTCTCTCATTAAAAAAAAAACCCACCTTTTTAACTGTATAGTATTTTCTGCCACTAAGTGAAATATTATTTCAATATGAATGGAATGACATTTGTGTACTAGAATAATCAGGCACCTGCAGCAACTGAGAATTTCCTTTGATTTGATTTTTCTTTGATTCCTAAATCAAAAGGTTGACCTGATTAATTTAAAAACCAATACAAATCATAGATCAAGACAGTATATTGTCAACAATCAAGAAGCCTGCATTCCCTAAGATGCACAAAATGTTTGTATTGGATCCATATTTTGTTGTTAATTGCTGACATAACAGACTGTAATTGTTTAAACATTTTTTAAGGAACACAGAGTTAGTTCACAGTTTATATACTAATTTGATAAAATTTGGTGAAGGACTGTTTTAAGCAACTACAATATCTACTATGTGAAAAGTATAATTTGGAAAAAATACCATATTTACTTTCTGTAATTATGGCAAGATTTTTCACTGATTGTGTTGATACTTTTTACATGCACAAATTTACACATTACCAGGTTATTTTTGCCAAGTTACAAGCTCCCCGGGAAAGGAACAATATCTTACTTAGTGATTCCATTCTACAAAAAAACTCAGTGCAACCCAAAGGTAAACCCAAACAGAGTTTACAGTTATCATAGCTAAAGACAATACATTCTGCTTCTCCAGTTCAAGAAACACATCTTTCTTTAGTGCTGTCTTCAATACCTTTTGCTGGTATAGAATGTCATAAACTAAAAGAAGAATATAATTGAAGGAACAGATATCTTTTTTAAAAAAAGACAAAGAAATTTGTAAGTTTCTCACAATCCACATTTATTTCATTTCCATTTTAGATCCTTATAAATATATTTCATTAATGTCCATTATTTGAATCTACCTAATAATCTGTCTTCCTTAGTTGAGATGAAAGGTCAGTCTGTTCTGTATGAAAAAAAAATTTGCTATTTGTAAACCGTGTCAGGCTTACAGACTTATTTCATTTGTTTAAGTATATTTCAACAGGTTAATTAAAACTTAGCATGCTTTCACGTTTCTCATATTCGAGTGGAAAAAACTCTCACTCCTGAATTCAGATCCTTTCTTCACTTATTTTGTTTGTTTGTGTGTGAATTAACACCTATCCTCCTTATATATTACAAAATTCTGAAACAATCTTATGCTATAAAAAGATATGTAAGTGAAAATACCAAACTTTTCATCAAAATACATGCTTAGCTCCTATAAAGGTTGGTGTGAGTTTTTTCCCCTGGGCACTAATGTGGTATTAATGGGTTAATATCTTTCCATGACAAAATTAACCATTTCATTTTGGGTTTCTCAAAACAACAGTATCAGCAGCAAGGAAAAAAATTAAAATAGTCCTACAGGTGTAAATGAGAAAAAAAAAAAAAAAGATTGTCTTTCACTTTTTTATTTGTAAGACACACTGAAGGCATGGAATGACATGCTTAAAATAGCTAAGATTTACTTTTTACCTTTTCGGATGATGGCAGATTTTATTGTACTCCCCTCGTCCAAGTTTATTCCCTCTCTGGTTTCAGTGGTTTCTTCAGAATCATCTGCTTCTGTGACACTACTATCTTGCAATTCTCCTGTAGTTATGAAATCATATTAAGTTCGTAGAAAACTACATTGGTAGAAAACCCTTTTGTATAAATACTTCACCACAAAATCCATCTGACTAAACCAGCTACACGTCAGCCCACTTCTCATCTGCAGCCTCCCAATCTGTGGAATCCCCCAACACACCTCCTAGGAATCACAAGCACTTTTCCAGCCCTAGTGAAGGCAAGACACAAATGGCTCTCTTGCAGTACCAGTTTTTATGTCTGTTTCTCCCCTTAAAAGAAAAGAGATCAGAAATATGACAAAAGCCAGAAAAGAGTTAAAAAATACACAAGTCCTGAACGCTTCTTCAGTTCAACAGATTTAATACCCTCCCCTGTTTTCACCCCAAGCAGAATAATGT
The DNA here is from genome assembly GCA_017639485.1 of Pluvialis apricaria. Lineage (NCBI taxonomy): Eukaryota > Metazoa > Chordata > Aves > Charadriiformes > Charadriidae > Pluvialis > Pluvialis apricaria. The sequence continues at coordinate 78,132,919 of CM030009.1, read as the reverse complement.
GGTTCTGTTTGGGCACATTAACAAACTGGGACCCTCTGAGCATGTATATGTTGCCTTTTTAGTTTGAATTAGAAGAATATGTTTTAAGTGAATCTCCTGATCCTTCCCATGCTTTGGTACACATGGCAAAGCAGTCCTGGAACATGCAAACTAATTGATTCCTTCCAAATGCACATTTACTATGCTGAAGCCATTAAGTGTTCAGCCCATGAGATCACAATATAGCTAGTCTGAAAGTCCTCCATGCATGAAATGGATATTGAGTCCTTAGCGCCAACTGCTTCAATCTCCTGACCTACTCTGACAGTAGACGGAAACTCTGCAGACTTCAGTGGAGTCTCATAGCCTCACTGTCTACCCCTGAACCGAACTTGGGAGTACTCAGGACAGTCAGGGGGTCATTTATCTAGTTAAACTGATCTACGTCTTTTGCATTATTTTTAGTGATTCTCTCTAATTCTGTCAAAAGGCAGAATTTACTGGGTAATTAACTAAACATTAGGAACAGGAAATACTTTCTGGGACAGTTACCTCTAGACCTAGATTCAAGCTTCCAAAAATATTTAATTTCCCCTTCTGAAGCTTTCTTACTTTCTATGACAATTTACATCCTTCATCTGTTTGTAGTTCTGTTTTGCAATAAAATTGTTTGAGCTCTCCAAGGTTATTAATTAGGATGAAGTTCTCATTAATCCTACTATCATTTCACATACCTGCCCTCAAAAGTATTTGCATAGCCAGGACTCTGGAACATAACACTGTTTAATGGTTTCAATTTTGGTGTCATAGTTCACCATTATTCTCACTGCAACGCCAATGGGTTTTGTATTGCTGTCAGCTTCTATGTTTTGCAGCACCAGAGGAATATACTGACTTCTTGTTAGATATGTATCTACCCATGAGTAAGTCAAATACAGTAATTCCTTGCTTAGCTGAATAAGGCAAAATGGTCTGATTGTCTATTTGAAACATAACTAGAGGTAACTGGAAGGGGCAGTTCCAATTCAATGGAAAATTTTCGTTTCAAAATGAGTAATTTTGAAAAAAAACCCACAAAATTTCCTGCAAAAAGAAAATCCAAATTTTGTCTAACAGATATTAAAAGAACATGTTATTTTCACCTTTTCAAAATATTTTCTGAATTCATCAAGCTGCAAAAACCTGGGCAGCTTAAGAAATCTAAATGTGACCAGAGCTGGAGAGTCTTGTGAATACGCCATCTGAGACAGCGTACTTGGAAGAATGCTCCAGCATGAAAAATCTGTAGATTATGGGTTCACAACAGCCTACCTGACAAGCTGCTCTCTTGAAGAAAATTTCAATTTTGCAGAGATTTAACTTATCAGAAAGTCATTCAAATGTAAAGTTTCCAACCAGTATCAGTTGAGCACAGGAAGTTCCATCTTAACATGAGGAGGAACTTCTTTACTCTGAGGGTGGCGGAGCACTGGCACAGGCTGCCCAGGGAGGTTGTGGAGTCTCCCACACTGGAGACATTCAAAACCCGCCTGGACGCCGTCCTGTGCAACTGCTGTAGGTGTCCCTGCTGTGGCAGGGGGGTTGGACTAGATGATCTCCAGAGGTCCCTTCCAACCCTGACCATTCTGTGATTCTGTGATTCTGTGATCAGTCAGAACCAATTTCTTCTTTCAAAAAGAGCTCAGAAAACTCTTACATACAGCCCTCAACTTCGGAGGATTTATATATAATATCAAAAATACTGAATTCTACTCAGCTATTCCCTTTACTGCATGTTCTTTTAGTTCATAGTTAATGCACAACAACTGTAACAACTTCTGTAGTATTTTGTAAGTTGAAGTGATAGCAATTGCTTCAGTTAAATAACTTAAAGCAAATAAGATAGCTTCAAAGACCACGGAACACCTTATTCACCTGATTCGTTTGACTGTTTTTCTAATTCCAACCTATTTTTTACTGCTGTTATAGCCTTTTCTACTGTATCCCTTCGCACTTGCTCAATGTTTTCTTCTCTTGATGCTTCCAGATGGGGTTGAATGAGTTTGGCCATATCAAGGACCTAGTGAAATGATTTGAAAAAATAAAAATATCACAGAAGAGAAATATAGCATCTGATACAACTTCTACACAATGAAATGAATTTGGAAAAGCTCTGCAAATTTCAGGGAAATTTACATATAATTCAATTTCAAAGGTTTTATTTTGTGGAAAAAATAATTTCTAATTTACATTTACATTTAATTACCTCAGAAACAAAAGTTATTCATAATATTCTTAGGCTAAGACAAATAACTGACACACAAATGTTTGTCTTACATAGAGGGTAAATAAAAATATTTTTTAAATTTATCTACTTTTATATAAATGAATGTCACTAAATTACTATATTTCCTCTGTAATGTGTGTGTTAATAACACAAGAGGAATAAGAATGTGCTTAACTGATTCCCAAGTCTCAGCTGATACCCTTGTTACTTAAGACATGTATAAACCTACCTTTCCTTTATATTTTTGTGCAATTAGGTTACAAATAGTTGTTCTTCCAGAGAATGGAGGACCAAATACTAGTACTTTACAAGGAGGAAGTGGCATTGGTGGTAACAGGTAAGGCCGTGGATTCAACATAAATGTTTTCAATGCCTCTGGGGATGACAGTGTGTACATTTTACCTAGAAAACTTAAAACAGAAGAGATGCTAACAGGTATAGACAGTTATCCTATAAAACAGAAATAAAAAGAAAGTGTCAAATTCTGCTAACCTGACAGCCAAGTCTGGGTTTCCCATTACAATATCACCTTCCTTTAGAGCCACAGGACATGCTTGCCCCCACCTGCTTCTACGCCATCGATATCTGTGTGCTATTAGTTCGTAAGATGACAGAACCCGGAAAAGTTCATCCTGTTCATTAAAACAGCAATAATAGCATATGTAATTTTTGTCTGAAGCTACATATACCTTGTTCTTAGCGTTTTTTGAAATATTTTGTTGGAAAATAAGCAAACCTAAAAAGAAACCCACATCACACTTTTTAGAATATTTTTAAAAAATTCTGTATTTCCAAATTGTAGGACCATTTTAAGGAGAAACTATTTAGTTTTTCAATTTTATTTAATAAAAATAGCACTTAAAATAGTTCCTGCAGGCTTCATTTATGATTTTCAGAAGTTTAAAAAGAATAAGAGGTACAAATCAGCCATTTATTGATGATGACAGAAAATGGCCAAGATTTCTGCTAAAGGGGATGAAGAAAGAACCACGGTCTGTGGGGGGGAATAGCAAGGTCAAAATATCTCTTTTAGGCATGCAGAAATGTCATGCGATAGAAGTAAGTTTATGAGACCTTTTACAGAAGGTGAATAGTCAGTGAATCCTAAAGTTCAGGCTGTACTATTATTCAGAATAGTACAGACAAATGCTGGCTGTGAAAACCTGAATCTAGGAAGCCAGGCATTAAAATAGCAGTTTTACACAGAAAATCACAGAATCTCCTAGATTGGAAAAGACCTGTAAGATCATCTAGCCTGATCATTAACCTAACACTGACAAGCCCACCACTAAACCATGTCCCTGAGCACTATATCTACACGACCCTTAAATACCTCCAGGGATGGGGACTCCACCACTGCCCTGGGGAACGCATTCCAATGCCTGATGACCCTTTTCAGTGAAAAAATTCTTCCTAATATCCAATCTAAACTTCCCTTGGTGCAACTTGAAGCCATTTCCTCTTGTTCTATCACCTGTTACTTGACAGAACAGGTCGACTCCCACCTCTCTGCAACCTCCTTTCAGATAGCTGTAGAGAGTGATAAGGTCTCCCCTGAGCCTCCTTTTCTCCAGGCTAAACAACCCCACTTCCCTCAGCCACTCCTCATAAGACGTGTGCTCCAGACCCCTCACCAGACCTCAGTGATGAGTTGTCATTGGCTGTCACTACTCAGGAATACATCTTGGAATTATAATACATACATCCATGAAAACATCTGGTCAATGCCCAAGAGCAGTCAGAAAACCAACCTGAATGTTAGGAATGTTTAGCAAAGAGAGAGCAGAAGATAAACATTTATTTATTTTTTATTATAGAAATCCTGCCGTCATCTTTCCTACTATGCACATTCTCCTACCCTAATCTCAAAAAGTATGCAGTAGAATTGGACAAATTTCAGAAAAAGGTAATATGACTGATCAAACACATAAAAAGATTTTCATGTAAGAAGAAATAACATTAAGCAGACTGGAACTCTTCAGTCCAGGAACAAGACAGCTGCATAAGAACAGGACAGAAGTCTGAAATCATGAGCTGTTAAAGGGCAGATACAGAGAACAAAACTAGTTACTGACTTTTGCATATCAACAACTAGAGGACACTGAGCTAAAAGGTGGCAGATTCAACAAAAAGGGAAGCAATTCTGTATGCAATGTCCAGTTAAGCTGCAGAACTCCTTGCCCCAAATACTGTGGATGCTAAAAGCTTACACACAAACACAAACAAATAGACTAACTAAATAATAAATATAGATGACCTCTGATACTTGTGAATTTATAGATGACCTCTGCACTTGTGAATTTGTCAGGGACTGAGAAAACAGAAAAGCGAAGGGTGGGGTGTTTCTCTGAAAATGTATAGCGGGGTCTCCCGGTTACAGTACTGTTCAGATATTCAAAGTTTTGTTTAAGAAGTAAGAAGGATGACTGCAAGTGAATATAGTTGAAGACATTTATACAAAGACTTCTATTTTTCAGTTTTAAGAGACACAAATTACAATTGTCATGAATCGAACAAATTCAGCACTAACTTGTCATGTTCTAATTAATTACAGAAAATAAAATCTGATTTCAGCTATGCAGGATGGTGCTAAATTTGTATTAGCGTGCTCATTCAGGAAAAGAGTAAAGACTGAGCTAAGAGTCAGCTGCTGATGTTGCTATCCTTTGGCTAAAGTTTCTTTTATTTTCCTGGAAGGAATTAATTCTTCCTTTATTGCTAAAGCAAACATTTTGTTCAAAATTTTATTATATTCAACTAACTTTTTTTTTTAAATGACAGACTTTTTTCTTTTCGTACTCTTTTAAGTGGATTTCAGTCCCAGAATTATCGTAAATTCACATTTCTGGAAAATCAAGGCTCAAAAAATGCCTTATTGCATGGTAAAACAAACTGGTTGCTGTGAAACAAAGATGTTATAAGATTACAGAAGAAAATAAAAAATATTTTTATAATTATTACAGTCAATCACATTTCAGAAAAGCACACTTACATTTCCCAGTCCCTCCAGCATTTCTTCTTGCTGACTTTGAAGTCTAGTTATAGGAGCTCCATTTCGAACACCCAGAGATTGAAGTCGAACTACCACTGACTGAAGAGAAAATAACTCTTGACTTAGTACTAATCAGAACTGCTTTTGTGATCCGAAAGGACCCCCCAAGTATCTTTGAAATTGTAACTTATTATTTGTATAACAGCTACACATACACTAAGGCCCAGTTTCTAGCTTGGAGTCAAGCTAGTTATTGAGCTGAGTTTTAACAAGCTATTTGGTAGACACAGGCAGAGCAAAATGCTGAACTACAGCCTTTATATCTCCTCATTATGTTGTGAATCCCGAGCCTTCTAAAGGAATAGGCTGTGAAGGATTCTTTCCCACAAAGCAATGGAAGTACTGAGAAGAGTTCCAATCTGAAAATGAGCAAAATCTCTTTAGGAAGTCAGATTGTGCACACTCAGAAGTAATACAGATTTGGGTAATTTATTTTAAAAGATACTTAAGCCAGACATCTGCCAACAAGAATCAGATGATATTAAATTTAATTGAAGTATTTGCTGAATGTAATCTTGCTTGAACGCGAGTGTTCTTTAAATGAAAAAGCAAATTTTGTCATGTTTAGACTAGTTTCATAATAGGTCTTTGTCTTACTTATAGGTAAAATGGTTGGAATCACAGCTTGAATGCCTTTACTATAAATCTTCTGTTGCAATGTTCACAAACAGATTGTAAATGAGGAAATTTTATGTTTCAACTCTGCAAAATTAATGGTTTTTTTCTCTCTGTAGGACTACTCTTGTCAGTAAAGTTAAGCATAAATTGAAATAATACTTGCAGAATTGTAATTGATTCAATCTGTTTCAAACAACAGAGGGGAAACTGCAGGAGCAGCTCACTCCCTACATTGTCAAAGACAATCTCTCGCTTCATTTTCAACCCCATACTTCAGGTTCTGATTTGAAGCAACTCTTATTTCTGAGGCAGAGGATAAGATTATTTAACTTTTTTATCATTGTAGTTTTTTAGTAGGGAGAATGAGTTTCTATGTTAAGACCTAAAAATCTAGACACAAGCACTCAGCAGAATTGTTAAAAGAATGAAATATCTTCTATTACACTGTAAAACAATAACAAAGTTCATAAAAATTCTGCCATCATTTTAGACATCAACACAAAATAAGCCAATTCTGTAGATACATAATATTGAAAATGTTTTAAGTTGTCATGTTAATAATGATATTTTACACTAATACACAAAATAAAGAGGTTAAAACCAGATGAATACAATACAAAAGAGCTTTAGCCTGCCTGAAAATATGTAACATATATGTAAGCTTGGGGGTGGTGCAAGTGAATCCTATAGTTGTTTTAATAGAGCAACAAAAGTAAGCATTTCAAAGGTCATGTTTTCTAATAGTAATTAAATGAGTTTTATACACAACTTAAAATTTTGCCAACACTTTAATTAAAAAAACAATCCACAGCATTGAGAAATTATTTTCTAGTGGAGGTTAACTAAGTTGGTGCATAGCTTACTACAAAGAGGTCATCTGGTTGCTGATTTCCATCCAGTTCAATAAGATATTGACAATCTTGTTCAACCATCAAGTCCTGTTTAAGAACAAAGACATACTCATCAATTGAGTATAGTTAACTGGATAATGACATTGAAGCTCATTCTGCTCCTGTACATACCAAAGGTTGGACTCCTGTGGACTTCAGCAAAACCAAGATTCATTGTACTGATGACTTATAAAATCTTCTGGAGGGAAACTTTTAGTTGGTGGTGGATAAATACAAAGTCAATTCCAAAACTGGAGTTACAATGGGTTCAGAAAAAAGGTTTGCCCAGAGAAGTTGTGGAAGCCCCATCCCTGGAGGTGTTCAAGGCCAGGCTGGATGGGGCTTTGAGCACCCTGGTCTGGTGGGAGTTGTCCCTGCCTGTGGCAGGGGGGTTGGAACTCGATGGTCTTCAAGGTCTTTTCCAACCTAAACCATTCTATGATTCTATTATTAGATATCCTAGGTCAAATGCAAGACAGCTACAAAGTATCTAGTAATGTTTTGTTCATGAATTCAACTTCTATTTGTTTAACTATCTTAATTCTCTGCTGGAAAATGGTGACAATGTCCATTAACAGATTTCTTAGCAATACCAGCCCTGAGACCAATGTTTTCATTTTGGTCCTGGCTCACGATTTCTGTAAAATTTGAACAATATATTCGATTTTTCTTACCTTCGTTTTCCCATTAGGAAACAAGATACTAGATTAAAATAGACACCCCATGTCCATTGTTAATGTCTCTGCCTGAGGATTGAGAACACTCACTCTGTTCCTGACAGATGTTGGTCTAACCCCAGCTCTGAAAAAGCCTAGTGAAAGTGCCTTTACAGCTTTCTAGGTAACCTATCCCAGTTCTTCACTACACTTATAGTCAGAGCTCATTTCCTTGCATCTAGTCTAAGTCTTCTATGCTATAGCTTAAATTATTTGTCCTATCTTTGGTAGAAAGAGATAATAACTAATTACTTCTTTCTAATACTCTTCTGCAGAGAAGATAGTTTGTGTTTCTCTTATATACAATGGTCTTATTAGTACCTCCATAATATTTGCTTTTGTACAATAGCAGCACATTTATTGACTCAGTTTATGGTTAACTAAAACCCCACAGATTGCAGATTGTCTGCAGTACTGAGGTCTAGCCAATTATTTCACGTTGTAGTTGTTCATTAGGTTTTCTCCCTAACTGTAATATTTCACACTTATTTTTACTCAGTTTCAGCCTAACAACTTACCAAGAAATCAGTCTGTTCTCCAAAGTTTGTTCTATCTATCTATCCCAGTTCAGTACAAACTGCAATCTTACACGATTTTTTTTTCAATTTCATCATCTCAACCTCTTCCTGGACCAATGATAGACCCCTATGTTCTTTTAATGTATTAGTGGACCACTAAGTATATTCACTAATACATTCATCGTTAGTGAAGCCTAAGACCTACCAACTAGTGGAATGTGTTGAAAGCGTTGAAGCTTGGTGTATATCCTAAAGTAATTTAGTCTAAACAGCCTTCCATTAGTTGCTTAAGAGAAATCCATGTGAGATTGTATAATGATTAAAGATATCACATTTTCTGCTTTCCCCTTCACAGCAGTAACAGGCTTGTTACTCTAGCAAAGAACATTATACCAGTTTTACACAATTTTACCTATAGGTTTATTTAATCCATAGGGAAATTGAAGGGCATAAATCACAGAATCACAGAATTTTCAGAGTTGGAAGGGACCTCTAGAGATCATCAAGTCCAACTCCTCTGCTAAAGCAGGATTGCCTAGAGCACGTTACTCAGGACTGCAACATGGTGGGTCTTGAAAATCTCCAGAGAAGGGGGATAAATAAACAGTAATTGTCAAGCAAATATGAGGCTTTTCTGGTTGCTTGTACCACGAGATTAAAAAAAAAGAAAAGAAGGAATTACTGCTTTGGACCTGTTCTGATTTTTGGGTTTGGTTTTTTTTTGGGGGGGGAATACATAGTAAATCCAACTTTCCTGAACACAAGGACAGAAAAAAAAACAATGTCACAGCTGCAGAAATTAAATAGGTGATAAAGCAAACTGATGGGATAATTATTTAGTATATAAATCTGCAGGCAATGAAGCAGGTGAGAAAGGGAATCTATTGGAGTGGAAGGCAATGGATGCAAAGAGCAGATTATTATGGGATTGCATGCTAGAATGGACTCTGGTAATAGTGATGATACACTGGGCTCTTCAAATATTTCACTTCCTAGATTAAAAAATTGACTGTCATGGCAGGTATAGCTTCACTTTTAACACTCAAAGTGGATTATTTTATCTTGGCTACAGAGTAGAAACACCACCTACAGATAACGACTTTGTATCATTGATTTCAGTATGAATTTCAGAACTTGGGGTTATGTTGTAGCACACCTTTTGCCCACCTCCATACAATAAATCTCAACTAAAAAAATATAAAAGTGCAAGATATTTTAAACAATCTTTTGTTATGCATAATCATAATATTTTACTTTTTCTTACTTCTAAAGGATGAAGCATTATACTCTTATACGTTGCAACTCTTTCCTCTGCATTTTCAAGAATATCTTCAGGCCTCTGCACTAATTGATGCAAAAATTCTGACATCATAAGTGGATCTTCTGCAGTCTGCAGAATGAAAAGTTACATATTTCAAGATACAGAAATAAACTAATGTACTAAACTAATTTTTGTCTTTACTCAAAGGTAAATAAAATAGCTTCCCAGAGTATTGCAATGAGTGCCCAGTGATTGCTGACCATGATCCTATCCTGATGAAGTACAGTTTCTGCAAATTGAGAGGAATGTGCCTAGAACTTGCATTGATAAGTCTCTGGCCAGCATTAAAAACCAGAACAATTCAACCTGAATTCAAAATTAATACCTTCACTAAAAAAAAAATCCCTTCACAGTAGTCTAACACCAAAACCAGAAAACAAGCAAGCACGCTGCAAATGCTAGTAAAACTTGCTACAATAAACAAAAATTTAGAATTCTTATTTGCTTAGACCAAGAAACAGACAATATAGTCATCGTTATCCTGATACACCCTTTTAACTTATAGCAAGAAACTCTGAGTTAGAAACTGAATCCAAGTTAAGCTATAGAATAATCACCATTTCTATCATTTAAACTTACCATTTAAGTATTATCCCACATCTCTCAAAGTAGAACAGAAACTGAATTAAGATTAGAGTTCAGCAAAATTAATTCATAATGTAGTATGGTGATATTTCAGATTATCGGAATTTGTTCTTTGTCTAGAGTACATTATAATACTTTGCACTGTTTAGAAATTAGCAATATTTACCTCTTCCTCTTCCCGCTCGTCAGCTTCTTCTTCATTCTCTTCTTCATGCTGATCTTTCTCTTTCTTACGCTTTTCAATAACATTAGGATCCCACTGGTTCCTCTGATATAGCTGCCCTGAATCAGGGTGTTGCCTTTGTCCTGATATTCTTTGGCATAAGTCATAGTCTGAACACTAGCAAGGAATAATTAAAAAGAAATCATGTGTTTATTGTATTGCTATAATAATATTACTTACCTGAAACTGCAGAATGGGGAGTAGGAGTATGTGTGGCAAATATTCAGATTCATAAACAATGTCTCCAATAACATTTTGAGTAAACACAAAATTTTCACAAGCAGCAAATATTAAAGAAAGACTTGCATAGTTTTTCCACACCAGCATTTTACATTCCATATCAGGAGTGTAGCCACTACTTGAGCACGTTTTACCATGCAAGTTATATCTTGTGATATAACAAGCGTAGGTGTAGTTTATGGATAAAAGTATTTTGCAGACAGGCTTGTGATTGCTCTTGCAATTAATGCAAAGTGGTTTGGACTTGAGCAAGATTAAGTCAATTTTACTAGGTGCCTCTGACGTCTCAGAGCTCCACTATTACCCAAAAGCATAGTGGCCATTGTGTCAGAGGCTAAAGGAGTTCAGCAGATTGGAGCTCTGGAAGAGTAAGCAAGTCTTTCCATAAAAAGCCCTGCAGACACAGATTTAGTTTAACATTAAACACAGATAAATCTGGATGTGGTCTGTGGTGGTAAAATTATTAATATTTAAGATTTGAAAGGTCTGCCTAAGAAGTTTATCCTAACTAAAACATTCGTAACTAAACATCCTAACTAAAACATTTACCCTAACTAAAACATTCCTTTCAACTAAAAGCTAACAGTCTGTGACTGTTTCCACCTCCCCACTTCTGAGCTAAGATAATACTGTTTGTCACTCCTATAGGCTCCACTGAGAGCCTTCTTCTACATTGTCCATTATCTACTGTTTGATTCCTCCTTAGAATTGTGGCTGTTAGCAAGCTACTTAAGGAGTCCATCCATTCCAGAGATGGATACCTGACTTTGCTAACATGGAAAGGATTGGTTTTCCTCACTTTTTCTTTTTTTTTCTGAAACAAAAAGCTGGTTGGGTCTCTGCAACCACTTGGCAGAGAACAGGGAAGCAGAGGGAGAGATGCTGTCTGAATGTTTGTGCACTATGATCAAAGTTAATAAAGCTTCTATCTGATCCGTCCTAAATTGTACTTGCATTAATGCGCACTTGGGAGTCCCCAGATCTCCAACAGGTCTTAAGACGGGTATCTTAAAATTCTACTATGGAATTGGGGGTGGAGCACAACAAAAAATAAATAATCATTCTTCCTTTCTAAATCACTAACACCTACCCTTCAAACATATATGAAAAACCTGAGATAGCAAGAAAATATTGTAGTTGTTAAGGTCAAATTGTTATAGAAATGAAAAATTTATTTCTACAGAAAATATAGATCTTTTGAAATCACGTTGCTAGCAACAGGCATACTACACTCATTTAGAGATCACATTGCTAGCAACAGGCATGCTACACTCCTTTCTGAGGTTGCCCTTGAAGTATTACAGTACTTCAGGATATTTCTGTAATTCTATGGTGAGTCATACAGCTGACATGACTGCTATATGACATAGCACATTTTGAAATAGGGAAGGAGAAGTTTGATCAGATATGGTTCTTTTTTCAAAGGTGCGTCTTCTGTCCTTTTTCTTGGAGAGACAAAATTTCTCTAAATTGGCCTGCAAATAGCAGTATTTCATTACTCCCAGAGTTATCTCAAATCTCGCTTCTTCCTTTCTTTGATATACTGAAAATGGTTACAATTCTGACATATCTGTGAAAACAGCTTGAACCCACTGAAATCAAAGGCAAAATTATTCATTTGACTTTGGGGCAAAGATTTTTAATGAGCATTCAGTCTCAGATTTCTTCCCAAAGGAGAAGATGATGTAACTACATGAAGTCAAGAATTCTGTTTTCTTTCTAGTGTAGTTAGGATCCCTCTTCTATTTGTACTGTTGCACAGGAAACTATACAACATATATTCTCAAAACCTGGGATTTTTCACTATCTAGTATTAAAGCAAAGATTGACTTTCTGCAGCTGAAAAAATCAAAGCTGCCTGAAAAGTAGTACAAAAATATGTTTCTTTGATGTTTTAAGATCTTTCCATGAGAAAAGAGAAAAGGGTTTGAAGTAGGCTTTCACAAATTTTCATTTTGCATGGTCAAACAAATTAAGTCTCAAAAGTATGGAACGTGAAGAACCTTGTCATTACAACAAACACGGACTTAAATCTGGCAAAGTGATAGATTAGGTCCATGCACTGAAGCTTAGCATCTGACAAAACACATGACAACTAGAATCAAAATCCCAATGAGAATGGAGCACACCACCAGAGGCTGATTATTCAGAGTTGCCTTGGCAGCTCATTCTGCACATTCAGAGTAAAAGATGGAAATAATCTAGGTGATAATAAATAAAACATTGCAAGAGGAAGGACCTGAACCCTTGTTCATGATTATACATACTGTTACTATGTCTGCATGGAGTCTGGCAAAGCTTGGTGTGGGCCACCTAGTATTCTCCCTGATGAATAATAGCTGGGGACAACCTGGAGAATGGCACAGGCCTAGGGCCCTTCCCAGGGGGCAGTTTGGACACAGCCACCCCATTCTGACTAACAAGACAGGTTAGCTGTGTTCTGCCAAACCAGCTGGCCTGACGACCGAAGAGTCACTCTTGCCTTGTTTTAGTTACTAATATGGACATAGCCAACAAGTCCATTATTTTAAGTTACACTGAGAAAGTCCTCTTAATCCTACACTAACAATGATTTAGGTTTCTCTGGTTATATCAGAGTCACTTTTTTAAAGTATCTGGTACGTCACATTACTACTCATGAAGAAACTGAGATTTGTAAATGAGATGAATTAATAATGAATAAGAAGCAGTTTCACAATTAGTGAGTAAAAAATAAAAGAATTTGCTTTCTAACTTCCATATGTGAAAAGCTGCTTCCTGAAATACATGAATGGAAAAATGGCGCGATGTATCCAAAATCCCATAACAATCGTGTATTCAAAGTTTTCTTTTCTTGAAAACCTCTATCTTCTGATTGGTAAAGGTGCAAAGACTGTAACTGCTGCTGAAGTTTCAGATGTTCATTATTTTACATGAACGATGCTTATAATGGAACAAACTAGTGTAATTCCATTCCAATATAAAAGAGAACAATTTCTTATTCCTCAATAAATACTATACTCAAATGCACAGGGGGAAATATTATTGTTTGACTAACGCAGCATACGAGTCTACTAATAATTAGGAAAATGACTAGCAAGTTACTGAAGGCAACATTACCTTAATGTTAATCAGGAAATCCGGTTTTAATTTTAGATTCTTTATTTTCTCTATTTGCTGTGAAACAGTCATGTATTCCTCTGAGAGAGAAGGAAATCCACTGAGAACATAACCTGCCAAATACATTTTGTTACATATATCTTTTAGAAGGTTATTTGAAATATAGGACTAGACAGTCATCTCCTTTAAACAATACATCTATTTGTTGGCACAATTTTAAATCATGTACATGACACAGCACTATTAAAAAAAAATTGTGCAGCCATGTCTACTTCAGGTGAAATACAGACAAAAAAGTGTGTTGTTTTCAACTTGATATAGGACTCTCAAACCAGGACAGTTTGTTAACTTAGTTAAGAAATACAAGAAATATGTAGACATTAAAGATCACACTCAGGCCACTTGCTTCATGTGCCTGTCTCAGACATTGTAGTGACTAAAAGTAACAAGCTTTTAGTGACCATTTTTGCCACTAAAAGACTTTTGAAAAGGCATTGCAAAAAGTAGACACGCTATGACACAAAGCATTTAAACTAGGAGTCGAGGCTTTTTATACCTTTATACCTTTAAAGGTCTTCGCTTCTATGGGCAGTAAAAGGAGCCTGAACAACTCTCTGGGATACATAGTGCTCCTGGATATTAAACCCTCTCAAAAGGAGCACTATGCACACAGTATGCATACTGAGGCACTTAACTTAGTAAGCATCCATTCACTCAGGATTCACAGTGCTGAGTTCTCTTTGGCAAACAGACACCAACTATATATGACAAGCATGGTTGTAATAATATCTTTTTCCCAGTATGAGAGTGCTCAGCCCCACAAATGAACTTGTGGCTTCAAGTTCTAGGAGTGCACTGTAGCTACTGATGGCTGCATGCAGTGCAGTAAGAACTACTGTACAGCAAGGAACTCAATATTAACAAGGCCAGAATGTGAGACTAAACAAGAAACAGGTGGATTTTTTTAGCCTAATAATGAGAATATTCCCGTAGAGAAATGGTGCATGCTACAAATGCTTAGAATTTTATGTAATAGCATTTAAATGCAAGTCTATAGAGCACAAAAACATAGCAGCAGTCTTTGCAAGAGGCATTAAGACTGAAGACTTCTTTGGGGAGCTACTGTCCATAGATGCAAAATTTATAGAAGAGGATAAGCAAGACAGAGCATAATATATAGTCACTCCTCAAGGAAATGAAAATCCTGGATTCTAAGTTGTTGATGCTTTCAGAGAATTCTAACAGGTAGTGAGATGTGGGGAGTCTGCACAGCCTCTGCTTTTCAACACATCCCAGATAATAACAGCTGAGGTGAGAGGAATGGGAGAATAACATGGGAAAAGACTATCCCAAACTGTTCTCTGAGAGGGTGTTTACCCCCCAAACCAGTAATGTTGTGAGGAGACTAAGAATGATGAAGTTTACCTAAGGCAACTATCAGCCAGATCAAATAGTAACCAGGGGATTACCAAGAAACTTTTGAGGAGAGAAGAAGCCATCTTGAAAAGAAGCATTAGAATTTGTGACTGGGGAAAGAGACCTTAGAGTGAGAAAAAGGTAAAAGAGCAGCAGCCAAACCAGGTTTGATGTGCAAACGTTCTACAACCTTCTGTCTAGGCCTGACAGAGCAGCCTCCCTGTTGGATGCTGCGAGTAACCTGCATTTCAACAACTGGACTGACAGAACAGGGTTAAACACATATTGACCCACACCTCGTGTGTGTGTATGTGAGCTCATGGGGAGCTTTCTCACTGGTGTGTGGATTAGTAGACTGGAGGAAACGGCACACACAGACAAAGCTAGAACACCCACATTTCCAACAGAAAGTGTGCTTAAATAGGTGAACATGCATTCTCAGGAAAGGGAATGTGTGCTTTTAACTTCCACCCATCTTTGAGAGAGGGTTTGCATGCATAACAATGCAAGTTTGAGTATCCTCTTCGGAATTAATTTTAGGAAGGTGTTTAGAAATTTTCAGGTGTTTATGAATATTTGGCAAGTGCCTAGTGCTGTGGCTTTTCTGTTGTGTGGCTGATACTGAACCTTTTCACTGATCACCAGTTCACTGATTGTCAGTTAATTACTTGCCATTAATAAATCAATAAACAACTGTGGTCCTGATTTGATGTAAATCATGCTAATTGAGCAGTTTTCCCCTATGATAATGACATAGATTTTTCCTTTGCAAACATTATTTAGGTTAACACGATATGAACTTCTGGTTGTTTTCTTGTTCTATTTTAAAAAAATAGCAAGCATATCAGCTACACAGAAGTTATAATTCTATATTTTCTTACCTACAATACCCTAAAAACCAAGTATGCTTGTTATTTTCCAGTGTGTATGTTATTTTAAAAAGAGACACTGTTTATTTCAAGAAATAGCTTAGAAGCTTCATACCTGACCTCCTTCAGAAGTGAAAAAAAAATAATCTGGTTTTAGCAACTTACAATTTTTAAATATTAGCATTTGCTTTAGCACTTCTGAATATCTCTGACACATCATTCTCCAACATAATATGTGTTTATTATTAAAGTCAGAAGAATATAACTGAAAAGAATTCCTCATTGTGTGTACTGTTTAGAAACTTGTATTTTACAATGTTTTAAACAAACGTTAAAAGTAAAAACTCAGCCTCTCGTACAACACTGTTTCTAAAATCTTTAATGAATAATTAATAGTGAATTGACTGAAAAGTTCCTGCTAAAAGACTACTTAAGTTTTCCAAGGATTATATTAAGATAATAGTTGCTAAATAAAAAGTGATTAGAACTAGAAAATACTTAATAAAAGTTGGTTTTGGAGATAAGTTCTAGTTGGTAGAAAAAATAGTGAGGATGTAGGTTCTTCTATTCCTTGCTACTTTGGGGCATCAGTAATACAGAAAATGGCGTGGCTACAAAACCCAAACTTTAGTCAACTTTATAGTCATGTTTACAGTCTCTAGGATCTGTGGTCCCCTGTGATACACACATCTTAGTCATTCATCATTGACTGACTCAAAGAGGGGAGGGAACTCAGATGAGACAGACGTCTCTTCAAGCTTTTATTGAAGTCCTAACATATGGATTAAGAGGCTTGCATTTCTGCTGCTACTTCTTCCCTCATTTTTTTTTTTTTAATTTCTTCCCTATTTCTCTGTCTTTTGCCTTTTGTTTTAAAAGCCTCACCGGGTAAGGCTGCATCTTTCGCAAAATTCTTGAGTCTTGGACTAGAGAAGGAACAAAAAGTATTGCAACTGAAAGCTTATAGAAGCACGCTAGTTGTCAGAGCAGTAAAAACTCAGTATTTTCTTGGCACTATACCTGTCTCTCTCCTATAATGTAAATTTCAAATAAAAGTCAGCACCAGAAAAAGAAACTACATTTTCTTTTACTTTCTTTCCGCTTAGCAGTATATTTATTTTCTCTTCAGGAAAGCCAGTTCAGACTCTAGCAAGATCTGCAGCACTAGTCTTAACAGCCTCAAATAACATAATCTGTCCTCAAAAAGAAGAATTATTACCACTACCAATACTATTCTCATCTAACTTACTCTCAGTGACAAAATGCAAAGTCAATGGCTCCATGTCCAAGTGGCAAGCAGTGACAAGTGGTGTTCCTCAGGGGTTAGTACTGGGACTGGTACTATTTAATATCTTTGTTGGTGACATGGATGTTAGGATTAAGTGCACCCTCAGCAAGTTTGCTGATGACACCAAGTTGTCTAGAGTGGTCAACATGCTGGAGGGAAGGGATGCCATCTGGAAGGACCTGGACAGGCTTCAGAGGTGAGCCTATGCAAACCTCACGAAGTTCAACAAGGCCAAGTGCAAAGTCCTGCATGTGGGTCAGGGCAATCCCAAGCACAAATACGGGCTGGGCAGAGAATGGACTGAGAGCAGCCCTGAGGAGAAGGACTTGGGGGTGTTGGTTGATGAGAAGCTCAACATGAGCCAGCAATGTGTGCTCACAGCCCAGAAGGTCAACTGCACCCTGGGCTGCATCAAAAGAAGCATGGCCAACAGGTCAAGGGAGGTGATTCTGCCCCTCTACTCTGCTCTTGTGAGACCCCACCTGGAGTACTGTGTCCAGCTCTGGAGCCCTCAACATAAGAATCATAGAATCATAGAATCATAGAATGGTTTAGGTTGGAAGGGACCTTGAAGATCATCGAGTTCCAACCCCCCTACCATAGGCAGGGATACCTCTCACTAGACCAGGTTGCCCAAGGCCACGTCCAGCCTGGCCTTGAACACCTCCAGGGACGGGGCTTCAACAACTTCTCTGGGCAACCTGTTCCAGTGCCTCACCACCCTTAAAGTGAAAAACTTCTTCCTAATGTTTAATCTAAACCTGCCCTCTTCCAGCTTAAAGCCGTTCCCCCTCGTCCTATCACTACATACCCTAGTAAAAAGTCCTTCCCCAGCTCTCCTGTAGGCCCCCTTTAGGTACTGGAAGGCCGCAATAAGATCTCCCCGGAGCATTCTCTTCTCCAGGCTGAAGAGCCCCAACTTTCTCAGCCTCTCCTCATAGGAGAGGTGCTCCAGCCCTCTGATCATCCTCGTGGCTCTCCTCTGGATGTCCATGTCCTTCTTATGTTGGGGACTCCACAGCTGGATGCAGTACTCCAGGTGGGGTCTCATGAGAGCGGAGCAGAGGGGCAGAATCACCTCCCTTGACCTGCTGGCCACACTTCTTTTGATGCAGCCCAGGATACGGTTGGCCTTCTGGGCTGCGATCGCACATTGCTTGCTCATGTCGAGCTTCTCATCAATCATCACCCCCAGGTCTTTCTCCACAGGGCTGCTCTCCAGCCAGTCTCCGCAGAGCCTGTATTTGTGCTTGGGATTGCCCCGACCCAGATGTAGGACCTTGCACTCGGCCTTGTTGAACTGCATGAGGTTGGCTTGGGCCCACCTCTCCAGCCTGTCCAGGACCCTCTGGATGGCATCCGTCCCCTCAAGCGTGTCTGCCTCGCCAAACAGCTTGGTATCATCAGCAAACTTGCTGAGGGTGCACTCTACCCCACTGTCTATGTCGCTAACAAAGATGTTGAACAGTACGGGTCCCAGTACCGACCCCTGAGGAACGCCACTCGTCACTGCTCTCCACTTGGACACCGAGCCGTTGACCGCAACCCTTTGAGTGCGACCGTCCAGCCAGTTCTTTATCCACCGAGTGGTCCATTTATTGAATCCATGTCTCTTCAATTTAGAGAGCAGGATATCGTGTGGGACAGTGTCAAACGCTTTGCACAAGTCCAGGATAAGAAGGACATGCACAAGAAGGACATGGACCTAATGGAGAGGGTGCAGAGGAGGGCCACAAAGATGATCAGAGGGCTGGAACACCTCTCCTGTGAGGACAGGCTGCGAGAGTTGGGGTTGTTCAGCCTGGAGAAGAGAAGGCTCTGGGGAGACCTTATAGCAACTTTCCAGTATCCGAAGGGCACCTATAAGAAGGCTGGAGAGGGACTTTTTACAAGGGCATGTAGTGATCGGATGAGGGGAAATGGCTTAAAACTGGAAGAGGGTAGATTTAGATTAAATATCAGGAAGAAATTTTTCACTTTGAGGGTGGTGAGACACTGGAACAGGTTGTGCAGAGAAGTTGTGGAAGCTCCATCCCTGGAAGTGTTCAAGGCCAGGCTGGATGGGGCTTTGAGCAACCTGGTCCAGTGGAAGGTGTCCCTGCCCATGGCAGGGGGGTTAGAACTAGAGGATCTTCAAGGTCCCTTCTAACCCAAGCCGTTCTATGGTTCTATGAATCGAGAAAAAAATACTTTTTATTTCAAATAATTTGTTTTATTTAAATAATCTGTTTTCCTTCTTTTTCATTATTTTAAATGTTTAAAATATTTTTGCTGGTGGGTTTTTTGTTGTTGTTGTTATAGAAGTATTCAAGTAAAAAAAATCTGTATTTTAAATCCTAAAACTTTTCTAACCGATAATGTTGTCAAACGAGAGTCATAGCAACACTTAAAATTTGGGGCAAATTCATTTTCTCAAAATTAACACAACATAAGATTGGTATGATACTTTCTGATCTCCCATATTGGTAAATTAATCCCTAAATACACTCTCAGTTTACAGATATACCACAACCTGAGGAGCACAAGGAAAGATGGTACCTTCTAATACAAATTAATTATATTTGAGCAGTAATGGATGCAAAGTGTGTCAAAATTAAAGCTTGCTCATTCTAAGAAGTTTAGGCTATAAATATACTTACCATAATGAGCAACTTCTGGCGAGTCAATCTTTTTCAGAATCATTTCTGTAACCAGTTCCTCAGAAATACTTTGACCTTTAAAAAGCAATTCTTGACACTAAGGTAAAATGCAAAACATAGTCTTATATAATATATATTTGTCAAAAATGTGACAAAACTTAATAGAAGATTAGACCTTTACCTTAAGCCCATATTCTGTTTCTTCATGAATATTCATTTGAATTACTTCCAAAGCTGAGAAAGCACATCAGACAGAATAAAATTAAAATTATTAATAAAAATTATTTTATATACAGACGTGTATATGCAGAGATACATACATTCACACAAACACATATAAATATGTATGTGTGCTCCAAGCATCCAGACTATTTTTGAATGAACAGCCATTGTATTTATGGCCATTATTATATTTTGTCCATCCAGAAATTGGTGCCTTCTAGCAATGTCTGGGTAGATGTTTTTCCCTACAATTTAGCCCTACATGTACTACAGACAAATGCACAACAGCACCCTTGCATGATTATTTTAACTACTGACTTATTTCAAATTAGTATTACTGCCGTGTAATTGAGAGATGAGTATTTGATCTCAAACACTTCCCAAATTTTAAAAGCAAGTTTTAGAAAAAGAGCTGTTTAGACACACAAAAACTGTTGTGTGTCTAAAGGGCTTTTAAAAAGGGGCATTAAGGGCTTTTAAAAAAGCCCTTAAAAAACTACTCCTTATATAGACTAATTATCAAATTCAAACACCTGCCCTCTGTCTCTGTGGACAGTGTCATCACAGCAGAATGATCTTGGAAGTCTTTCACATTTCTATGCCATTGAAATAAGAAGACACTCATGAAAGTTTTCAAGAATGACCCGTAAGGCTAGATCTATCTTAATAAATCAGGCCAGGAAAAGATCTTGAAGACAGGTATCTCATGCCTACACAGCTAAAATCTTTTTCCCCAGAACATAGTGGCTGTTTTCAAACTGCTCCTACTAGTAATAATGACTGTCACACATACTATCCTTCATACCATGAATGAGTGTTTGGGAGAGCATTATTTGCCACAGGTCCAAACTGAGACAGGGAATGTAGTAACAAACAACACAGGCAACTGAAAATCAGTGCTCTACATGTACCCTGACACTGTTTTATGTATGAGTATTGACCAGTTCATTGGGTAAATAGAAAGTGTTCTGTCAAATTCAAAAGTCTGTGAGGACCTTTACTATTTAATAATTCTCTGATTATTTTTAAAATAAATAACAGAGGGCAGGACAGATATTGCTACACTGGAGCGAGTCTAGTGGAGGGCACCAAGGTGATCAAAAGTGTTGAACATACTAGGAGAAGCCAAAAGAACTGGCCTAGCTCAGCCTGAAGAAAACAAGCCAGCTCTTATTGTTTAATGGGAAGGCACAAAGACAGAACCACTGTCTTCGCAGAAGTGCAGATAGAACAGGAAGCAACAGACGCAAGTAGGAACATGAGAAATTCCACTGGGGTAATTAGGAAGCAATTTTTCATCATGAAGGTGGTCAAACATTGGAAAGTGTTGCCCAGAGAGGTGGTGGAGTCTCCATTCTTAGAGATATTACAGACTCAACTGGACACAGCCCTGAGTAACCTTCTCTAGTTGACCCTGCTTTGAGTGTGAGGTTAGACGCAATGACTTCTGGAGATCCTTTCCGAGCTATATTATTCATGTTTCTGTATGTTGAATTTCTTTGTTTCTTTCTTTTTTGATGTGGAAAATGAAAAAAACCTATTAGCAAAAGTTAAAGGACTGTGTTTGTGTGTATACATGTGGGTGCCCTACACAAAAGAAGATTAAAAGAAATGTCATGAGCAAAATAATAAAAGAATAATTCTCTGAATCTACTAGAAATAAGGCATAAAAATGCAGTAAGTGAGATTTACATCAGTCATTTCTAATGGAAAAGACTGTGTTACAGAGATAGGCTCCCTAGAGACTTTTAAAAACAAATTTGACAGACATTTGTCAGTAATGGTTTAAATGCATTCAAACAGTGTGGACTGGCTTAAGTACATTCCTAAGGTTCCTTCCAGTTTTGGTCTGATTGTGTTTTAGACCAGGTATTAATTTTTATTAGACAATCCTATGAATTAAAAAGTCTATATTTACATAAGGCAAAACCCCACTTTATTAAAACTGAATTTTACCATAGTATAATTCAAAATCTTCAAAGTAAGATAAAGATATTTCATTTGATAAATAAGTCTGTGTATTCACAGGAATATGAAGCGTTACACCATCCACTAGAGGGTTTTTATTAGAACAATAAAAAATACTAGGGGACACCTTTTAAAGAAAAAAATGTAATGAAGATAATGTATAAAGAGTTAGTTCATAATCAGAACAACTGTACACATATATACCATAAAACAAGATTTATAATTTGGTGTCCCCAAAGAGGCACTCAAGAAATTGCTTCATAGTTAAGGGTATTAAGTGCTTTCTTTTCTTCTACTTAAAAAGGTTATATTAGCCTTCAAACTGGTAGGACAAATCTGGTGGAAAAGTTTTCTTTTTTCATAAAACATAAGTGAATGAATCAAGATTTGTTAATTATAATGTCACAGATACAAAAATATCACCAGGGCTTTAAAAAATTACAGATTTAAAAATTTTTTTTAGTTACTGCTGACAAAATTAGTACAAAATAAAACTGCCAGAGACTTAATTATTTTTAGTAGGAGCCTACTTTCTTACTGAGATGCCTCAAAATGAAAAAAAAAATCTCTAGTGATGTGTTGATAGGGAATAAGATAACATTGTAAGCAACAGATTTTACTCGACAGATCTTCAAAAATCTTTGATGTGAGGGACTGTCAGAAATGGAGCTGGATAGCTTAGAAAAGGAAATGATATCTTGAATTTTGGTAAATGCACGGTGGGAGAAATTAACTACATCATCTGAAATAAGCCACCAGATATTTTTGTTTTAGAAATGTGAAAGTGCCCGCTCCCATTTCTTCCATTCTTACATATACTGACAAAAAAGCTATGCTTCTGTTTCCTGGAGTACACCCCTTTCTTGTTTTAGGCACTGCACAAACAGAAGGGTCCTCTTATTTTTTCATGGTCTGTATTGGAAAATCTCTGTGCTCTCTGGAGTTGAATGGCTTGCCTCCATGTGAACAAAAAGGTTCACATGAATCACCTTACAGGATTGGGAATAGAACTTGATTATTACGTGTTACTTATATCCCCTTCTGAAAAAAAACCCCAAACCAACAAAAAAAACACCCAAAAAACCCACAAGTGATTTTCTAAGCCTCTCTATAACTTAAAGGCTGTTTTTCAGCAATTGCATTTCTGGTAAAAATGGTTAGCTGGTCCTTATCAGTCTTTACTGCCATCAGAAACATCACTTTGAATTACAGGGAACAGTGAAGATATTCTAAACCAAAAGATATTATGAAGTCAATGTAATGTTCCAAATATAGCGTATGCTTACCTTCTATGAAAATGCATTTCCATATTTGTGCTAGTTTTCTAGCTAATGTTTTCTTTCCAGAACCCTTGAAATGAAAAATACACATTTAAAAGACAAACAGGCAGAAGGAAAAAAACCTCAAACATATTACACAATGAAGAATATATCTTCATATGATAAAAACAATTAAAAGCTACCAACAGGATTAGGGTCTCTGAGTTATGCACGGGGCAAACACAAACACTCTTTTTAATACCGTCCTCTATTTTATACAGCATAGCATTGCTAATATACTGTTACTGTCCTTTGCAGTTAATTATTTCCAAAATAATTATACTGACTTTGTTTCTAAGCAACTCTATCTAAAACTCAGCTATGATTTGCACATAAATTACTATGAGAAACCCTTTAGGACTGAAATTTATTATCTTCAGTCTCAAAGCAAATTATGACGCAAACCTGTTTGGCCCTTTCTGAGTAAGATACATAGGGATAGTATTCTTTAACTAAAACAATAAATACATAAAAACTGCCCTTGTTAGTTCACAAATCTGTTTCAGATACTGACAAAATGTTTATTTTATCATTTACATGAATCCTGAGGAACCAACATAAGCAAAAGATAGAGAGGCCTCTAAGAGTACAGCTACCTGAATGGGATTTTACAAAACTCACCACTCTTGGCATTATGCCCTTTTTTCAAGGGCATACAAGAAGACATTTTTGATAGTCTGCTTGCCCTAGATAAATTTTGTGATTAAAAAATAGTATAAAAACATAAATAAATCACACTTCCAGTTAACAGTGTATCAGCAATCACTCCAGCTTAGTCATACCTTCCATCTCATAGATGTGATGAGAACATATGTATTTCATTTTGCTTTAATGGCACTATGTTTTTAGCTTAAAAGAAGTATCTTATTTAAGATAGGTGCTCTACAAATCAGCCATATAAATAAAAGATATTATCATAAAAATAGAATACTTAACTCCCTGACTTCTTGGCCAGGCCTGTGCAATTTCAACCCTTTGTTAAAATTTGTATTAATATCAAACATTTACTGAAGGCAATGATTTCAGATAAGAATATAAATGTCTTATGTTTTATTGTCTTGTCTTTCAATGACTATTTTATGCTGGTTTGGTCTATAAAAATGTGAAGTTATCTTTTTCATGTAAAGCTACAAATTCGACATTTTCTTAAAATTAGGTGAGCCAGTCCACTGTAGTTTTCTACTGAGATGAATGCACTATTTCAGGTCTCATGCTGACCATAAGGCAGCATTGACTTGTTGGCTGTCACCTTATACAGTCTCACTGTGATGTTTGCATCTCATCCCCTTGCAGAACACCACCCCACCTCCTTTCTCAGTTTGGTCAGGTGTAAAGATTTGCAGCCAAGCATTGCCCAGCAACTGGAGCCAAGGAGTAAGAAAGGATGCAGACCTGTGCAAACACTAGAGACTGGGAGCCTTCCAGCCTGACTGGTGAAAGTCTTTGAAGAAAGAAAATGTAGCCGTGTCTTAGCGCTGTGGCATTGATTTGGGGCTTGATTGGGTGGGCCAACTGGCACTGAAGTTTGGGTTGGTTGCCAGTTCTAGGTGCACACCATTTATCTCTCTACCCGCTAGGCACTGCAAAGCTGATTTCCATACAGTCATTTCAGGATCCGTTGTGGTACCTAACAGAATCACACACGAATGCAAAGGGCAAGCTGCTAGAGGACCTTGTGTTCACACTGGAAGTGGGGTGCTATGAAGGCACCTTTCATGGGCAACTGCAATGTTCAAGAGGAAAGCAGCTTTCAGGGCAGCAGTGGTAAGCACATACCAGATTCAGTGTAGGCATAAGGCAAACTTGCATCAAAAAAGAACCCCCTTCAGCAAACTAAGGCACTAATGTAAAACCGCCCTTAGAGTCTCCTATGTTTGGGAAAAAGAAATCTGAGAAGTCTATGATTACAAAACATCAAATTTACCTAAGTAAAGGAGGCCACAAATTATTTGAGAAAAAGAGAGACCTTGAATTGTAGTTAAAATACAGTACAAATCTCCCTATCAGGACACCTTGGTGGATTTCAGTTATTCCCAAATATATGACATATAATGATGTCAAAGTTCATTTAAATATTTAATATCTCATTGCATGTCTGCGAATCAGTACATTAACCTGAATGTTCTTTTATGCCTATTTATGTCTTTAACCTGTCAAGTTTTTTTTAAAGCTAGAATACTGAAATAACATAAAAACAATCCAGTTGCCAATGTGAAAAGAGAAGAAACTTTTTGAGCAACACGGGACTTTTAATTACAGTAGCACTTCTAACTGTAATTGAATGGTCACTCAGGCCAAAAATTGGCTCATTTAATTGAGATCAGAATCTTTACCACAAGCTGCAGGATTTGCAAAGTGGAAAAGATAAAAAAATAGGTCTTTGATATTTTTGGCAGTGTTACTAAACTAATGTTTTGAAAGGAAAAGAAAAATTGTTAGCAGAATATCTGAAGAAAAAACTTCCATCAGACATCTTACTGGCTTTCCAAGGATTATTAAGCATGTGGGCTTGGACAACAGAAAGGATTTTTCTGCTTCATCTTCATCGAAGATGTCTGCAAAGGGCTGAGGTTGGTTTTCCTCTTGTGAAGCCATATACTATCTACGACTGGGAGAAAAAAAAAAGCTTGTTACAAAATACAGTAGCTTACATATGTGTAAAATGACACATAGTTAAAAGCGGAACTGAATAATAATGTGATACAAAGCAAATTGCTTTGTTAGAAAAGCTATTATAAGAAGAAAAAGCATTTAGAAAACATACGCAATGCACCTATTACTAAGAGAAGTGTCGCTTCTGAAAAGTAAGGGGTTGTCGGAACCACCCCTGAACCCCAGCTGCAACTATATGGTTGTTGATAACGACTTCTTCCTGACTCTCAAAGTTCCTGTTGCTCTTTCTTAAACAGCGTGTATTTGTTTCATTGCCTTTTCCTTCCTTTTCCCATTACCACAGAGTTGTAACTTCTCTCTGGTCCCTGAAAAGGACCATGACCCTGCTAAGACCTTCACTTGTGAGCTTCAGACACAGAAGAGCCCCATCGTGGTCAATGGAACTACTTGCTGTGTTCACAGCTCTGTACATGAATAAGATTTTGCAGAATTAAACCATGGCTCATGATCTGTTCTGTAACCCTCTCGTAAATCTCAGCTCTTCCAGGACTGCAAGAGATCGTACAGCCAGCGCTATGCAACGAAGTGAAAAACAAGTTTCTAATTAAGGAAAGCTAGAGCAAAATTTGGGTGGGCCTTTCAAATAAATGGAGTCCAAAAACATGAAGAGCTTGATGAAGCACGGTTTGAAGAAGGCAAAGCAAAACCTCACTTTCTTTAGAGGGCCACTGAAGTCTCAACCCCCTGCACCCAGTCATTTTTTAATTAAAAAAAATCACTTTGGGATGAAAATCTGAATAAGTTTGTTTTGAAACATCAAACCAAAACGTTCTGACGCTTTCAGAATACAACCTAAAGGACAGTATTTTGATATTTAAAAAACCACCGCGCACAAACCAACCCTCCATTTGCCTCACAGAAACTCACTGGCTGAACTTCACCTGGCGTTTCCGGCAGTTTCACTAGTTCCCAAACCTTTACAATTAAGGGGCGACTTCCTAACTACAATAACCACCCCCAACCGAGCCAAAGAGATAAACCAGACCCACCCCGCCCTGACCAGAAACCTGGCGGGGCCTTGTTTCCCCCCGGCCCCTCAGCACTCCCCTGGCCGGCAGCGCCCAGGCGATCTCCCCCCTACCCCGGCCGGCGCCCCTCAGGGACGGGGCGGGAAGAAGGGGGGGGGGGAGTGTCACCTACGTCTGGCGAAGTGCGGGGGGCGGGGGGACAGTGAGGGCTCAACGGCCGCCGCGCGCGCCCCGCCGCCAACGGCTTGTGTACCCCCCGTAACCCGGGCAACCGAAGAGCACCGCCCCCCCCCCTTCGCCCCGCCCCCTCGGAAGGCGGAGGAAGGCGGTGGAGGGGACGGGGTTTCGGAGCTGTTCCTGGTGCTGACCCCGCAGCCAGCGGGGCCCGGCGGGAGTGGCAAAAGCAGCGGTTGACGGCGGCACCGCCGCGCCGCCTCGCCTCGCCTCGCCTCGCCTCGCCCCGCCCCGCCCGCCCAAGCGGCCCGTGCCCGCCGCGCCGGTAGCCGCGCTGCCGAGGGGCCACGCGGGAGGCGGCTCCCCCGCCCCCGCAGGCGGCGGCGCAGGCGCTCTCTCTCCCCTCGCCGCCCGTGGGCGCGCCTGCGCGGTGGCGTGCCGGCGCTTCCGGCTTCCACCCGTCCCGACAGTGGGCGGCTGGGGCCGGTTCTCGGTCCCCAGCCCGGTTGCGTCCTCCCTCCCACTTCCCCCGGTTTCTCCGTTCCTCGGCTGCTGGCGGGCAGCCCCTTCCCCCCCTCGCCCCCGCCCCCGCCGTGCCTTGGGACCGGGGCAAGGCCCGAGCCCTGCGCCGCCGCCATGCCGGCGGCAGCGGCCGCCGTCCCCATGATCAGCTCCGTGCAGAAGCTGGTGCTGTACGAGACCAGGGCTGTAAGTAGCGTCTTCCCCCCGACCCCGCCGCTGCCGCCGCTTCTCCCAGGGCACCGGGAGGAGCCCCGCCTGGCGGCCGCGGGGGCGGCAGCTGGGGCCGGGAGGTTTAGGCCCCGCAGCCTGGTGGTGCTGGTGGGGGTGTTCCCGCAGCGACCTGCTGGTTTTGCTGCGCGGCTCTTGTCGCTCAGCCCGGCGCACGGTGCTGGCTCGGGCCGTGGTGAATTAAAACTGGGCAGCCGAAGCTGTCCAGAATTAAAGAATTAAGATTTTCGGTTAAGAATTTACACAGGGTGGCTGAAGTGCTTACCGCCCCTGCCTGACTGTTTAGCTTTTCTGAGAGGTTTCAGCTCTCAATGTGGAGCAACTCCTGGAGTTTTCAGCCTGACCTCGGGCAGTAACCTGTTGAAGGTTTTTAGCATTCCTTGAGTTGCTGCTGCAGGAACCGTAGGGGTGTGCTCTTCACAGTACTCTTTGCCACGGGTGAAGGCAGTTGGAGGTTGGAGTGATGACGGCTTCTTTAGCCACATGGTGAGCATGCCACCGCATGTGCGTCAGGATCCGATTCTTGGTGTAAATAAACACAGTGGTATTGCCTCTGTTAGTTCCCAGTCAAATGTCTTTGTGTGATCTCTCTCTTGTTTCATAGGATGTTGTTTTTTCACTCGAGGTGGTTTTTGGATAGAGTGAGGTACTGCGGCTCTAAGCGCAACAGTTCTAGGTTCAGATGTTACCTGTAGTGATTGTGGAAGGATAGTTTTTACACTGAAGTCACTGAAGTGTAGCGTCTTGAACACGTACCAAAATGGTAGATTAAAGCATGCAGGATTATTGGTACCAGTAAATGGAAAAATTGAGATTACTCTTGCTTTCCAGGATGTTGCTTGTTTTCACCTATGCCTGAAGGAATTTTGATGGCTGCCTTAGTGCGTCTTTCTCAACATTGCTGGAAAACACTGTTGTTTTATTTTCAGCTAAATTATTGCTGTACGGGAGGAGGGCAATGGGGAAGTACGATTGCTGAATCAGGTCCTGAGTTGCTAAATTTAGTTGTTGTTGGCACACAACTCGTGCCGCTCTTCAGATAACTGAGATTTGGCTTTTTGTGACTGGCAGGCATGGGTACCGGGCTTAATTTTCCCTGAGCTTTAAGGCTCAGTTGCTGAGAGACAGCCTGCTATTTACAGAGATGGTTTTATGTTTTAGGGTTCTGTCAGCTCGCTACAATTCTCTAGGCATTTCCAGCTGATCTGCAGTGGATCTCCAGTCTTTCACATCTGGCTAGTGGTAGCTGGCAGTATCTGCCCGAATGGGTGGGCTTGCCCGAATGTTTTGCTGTGTTCAGAATTCAGTAGAGGGAAGGAAGATCCAGCAGTTCTGATAACTCCAGGAGACAAGAGGGCTTTGATCGGCCATGAGAGGCAGTGGTTTGTGGATCAGCACATGTCGCTTGAAATGTCTCAGCTGAGTAATGGTATCTCAAAGCTGTTGATTCAGTCACTTCTCATGGAGGATGTAAATTGAATGTTTTCCCTGAATATGGTTATATGTTCTTACTAAAAAATAAAAAAAGTATGCTATACTACCATGAGTTGCAGTCCTTTGAGTTTTGAAATTCAGATTCCAGTCTTTTTTTTTTTCCAAAGGAAATATGCTATAGGAGTCATTTGGGAGTAACTATTTGAAAAGGGTTGATGCACTTCATAAAATCACAGGTTCATGTAGGTTGGAAGGGACTTCTGGAGATCATGTAGTCCAGCCCCCTGCTCAAAGCAGCTTCAATGAAAGCATGATGTCAGGGCTGTGTCCAGCTGAGTTTTGAATATCTCCGAGTATGGAGATTCTACAGCCTCTGTAGACAACATGTTCTAGTGTGTGACCACCCTCATGGTTTAAAAAAAAAACGAGGAGGGGTGGGTGGGGAAGAAATTCCTTATATTAAGTTGGAATTTTGCATGTTCCAACTTGTATCTGTTACATCTTGTCCATCCTGTGTTCACCCCTCGGAAGAGTTTGGCTCTGTCTTATCTATACCTTCTCATTCGATAGATAGTTTTGGACAGCAGGAAGGTCCTGTCAAAGCTTTCTGAAGGCTGAACAAACCCAGTTCTCTCAGTCTCTGCCAATGCATCGTGTGCTCTGTCTTCCTGATCGTCTTGGTAGCTCTCTGCTGGACTCGCTCTGCTGTGTCAATGTCTGTCTTGTACGGGGGAGCCAAAAACTGGGCTTCAGACTTGATCAGGTCACAGAGAATTTGAGAGGGAAATTTGCTGTTACAGCTGATTCAGTGTCATGTTGGGCTGCTGGCAAAAGTTCCCACTTCTTCTCCCCGAGGTACCCCTGGTGCAGCCTCCTTTGCATAAAATCTCACAATCATGCAGTCGCCAGCTGTGACAGTTAGTCACCGGTATGACGGAAGCATGACCCAGATATAAAATTGAATAGCTTTCTCCTGGTTCACGTTACTCTTCAGATTTCCTTAAGGCCATAGGCTTGGTAGAGACAAGGTAGGCATATGGGACCAGCAGTTGTCGCACATACGGGGTAACATGAAACTGCATCTTAAGATTACTTGTGGAGACCTTGAGTGGGCAAGGAAGGGATGACTTAAGTTTTCAGCAGTGGGAGAGAGACAGTGGAGTTTACACTGATCATAGTGCTTATTTCTGTAAAAAGCCCTCTATGTTAAAGGAGGAAAAGATTAAAAGGATGAGAAAGTGGAAATGGTTGGGGAGATTTTTGGGTTGGTTTTTTTTTTTTTTGAGTTAAGAATACAGTAACGTTATTCAAGTCAAACAGGGAAGGCTCTGGTAGTGTTATTGGAGTCGAACAAGAAAGACTCCTAGAGGTGAGGAGAACTGAATTCACAGTGCCAATTGAAGCAACAGAGAGCAAAATTCTATATTTTCTATTAACGTTTATATTTAGGGTAGTTGCTGAGACCTACCTTTTTAAACTGATGCTTTGGGTCAATAAATACCGTGGAGATGTGAATTGTATCTCCTGCATGTCCTGGGAAGTTGAAGGCTTGTTTAGAAGTAGTCAGAAAAATGAACTGAAACAGTTGTTTTCAATGCAAATTATCTTTCATTTTATGCACGTATTTACTGCTGAAATGCACAGCAGAGGGCAGTAAAGATATTTTAGCAGTATGACAAATAAGAAACAAAAGATATTTTCCTCTCTTCTTCAGAAGATGGAACTTCTGCATATCCCCCAAGTGAAGCCCACCTGAAAGCTGTCGGTTAGTTCATTGGAAATTGTCATTCCCCTGAGGTGGTGTGACATTGAACAAGACGATTTGTGCCATCTCTATAGAGGCATATCACTTGCCTATCTTTCAGGATATTATGAGGCTTAATTAATACTATTTTATTCTAATCAGGTTCTTCTACAGTCTCCATCTCCACAGTATCCAAATGACTTGCACAAGCTTATTAAGCAATGCGACTAGCGTAATTACCTGTAGATGTTTCTGCCCTTTTCCCCAGGGAAAATGATGTGGGTTTGTTGATGTTTTTGGTTTTTTTTTAAATTAAATTGCTTTTAAAAATAATTTAAACATTTTTATATTACCAAAAACAAGGTTTGCTTATTTAATGCTGAAGTTAGTCTGTGATCAAATTGGAGAAACTTTAAACTGGAAGATGATTTCACAGAAAAAGCTTCAGAATTATGAAGTGCACTGATTTATATAGATGGTTATCTGACACATTTAAAAAACGTTGAAAGCAGGGAACAATTTACTGCGCAACCATTAGCTATCACAATTTCTGAGCTAGAAGTGGCTGTGCAATTTGGCCTGTCAGGAATAGTTTCATTAGCAGAAGACAGCCACTGTTGGCTGACTGTCCTATTCCCTTTGTAATGGCGTTCCAGGAATGGCAATGACGTAATGGAACAAAGGACAGAGTTGGGACAAGAGAAGGAGTTTTGTGAAACCCAGAAAAGCACTATTTCTGTCTTAAATGTCTTGATATACTGTCAGATATATGGGCAGTAAAATAGAGAAACTTAATCAACAGGTGTATGTGGGGTCTGAGACCACCATTTATGAGCACAGCAGATACTTGGTGGAAAAGCAGTGATGAGGACACCACAGGTTTTGAAGGGTATATGCTATTCAGGCAGAACAAAAATAAAGTTCAAAAGTGGTAGCACCACGCTGAATGTGAAAGGTGTGCCTTCAAATGTATGCCTAAGTCATTTTGGTGACATATGTTTTATTTCTTTTGTCCTGTGTTGTCCTGGGTGTCATTGTGTCGTCACTTGATGAGCAGGAGAGAGATACTCTTATAGATCTGGTTTTGTTGTGAATCCACTTTTCTGGATGGAATGGTGATGAGGGGATTGTGGATAAATGATCACAAATTGATACATTTAAATGTAATGGAAGGATGAATAAAATAGGTATTTTCTATTGCTATTTTTTATTTTCAAAATGAAGTTTGTTATGGCCCTAAAACTAAAAGAGTATCCTTGTTTAAAGTAAGAATTTACTTTATGAGTACAAGTGTACTGAGCAAGGGGTGGAGTAAAATGAGTAACAAGAATGAAGTTATGAAAAAGAGAACAATCAGTGTTGGCGTAGAAATAAAATTAAATATATTCAACACGTAAATTTGAAGACGTAGGCATACTAAACAGTGGAATGACTGTAAACATTTTCAAGTTGTTCAAGTCAAGGATGGTGCTGTGACTAGAACACGACAAATGGAATATTTAATCTATTCTGAGGTCCTGTACTTAATTTTCTATAGGAAAGTAACTGAAAATTGAGGTAAATGACATAAAATGCAGTCTAGACTTACAAAGATGCTATCAGATTTACCTGGTTGTTTTGCACAACTGTGTCTAAAAATTAAAAGTTAGTGTGAATTGAACAAGGAATTGTTTCATAGGGTTGATTATTTTTTTTTTTTTTTTGGAAGAGACCTTTAAGGTCATCAGGTCCAACTGTTATCTAACACTGCCAGGCCCACTTCTAAATCATGTCCCTGAGCACCATATCTAGATGGCTTTTGAATACATCTAAGGACGGTGATTCAACCACTTCCCTGGGCAGCCTGTTCCAGTCTTTGATAACCCTTTCAGTGTAGAAGTTTTTCCTAATGTCTAACCTAAACCTCCCCTGGCACAACTTGATGCCATTTCCTCTTGTCCTATTGGTTGTAATGTGTGAGAAGAGACCAACGTCCACCTCTCTGCAACCTCCTTTCAGGTAGTTGTAGAGAGCAATAAGGTCTCCCCTCAGCCTCCTTTTCTTCAAACTAAACGACCCCAAGTCCCTCAGCCGCTCCTCATAAGGCTTGTTCTCAAGACCCTTCACCAGCTTCGTTGGTCTTCTCTGGACCCTCTCCAGCACCTCAATGTCCTTTTTATACTGTGGTGCCCAAAATTGAACACCATACTCAAGGTGTGGCCTCACCAGTGCCGAGTACAGTGGGACAATCACTTCTCTAGCTCTCCTGGCTACACTATTCCTGATGCAGGCCAGGATGCTGTTGGCCGCCTTGGCCACCTGGGCACACTGCTGGCTCATGTTCAGTAAATCAACACTCCCAGGTCCTTTTCTGCCAGGCAGCTTTCCAGCCACTCCTCCCCAAGCCTGTAGCACTGCATGGGGTTGTTGTGGCCCAAGTGCAGGACCCGGCACTTGGCCTTGTTGACGCTCATACTGTTGACCTCAGCCCATCGATCCAGCCTGTCCGGGTCCCTCTGAAGAGCCCTCCTGTCCTCAAGCAGATCAACACTCCCACCTAACTTGGTGTCGTCTGCAAACTTACTGAGGGTGCTCTTAATCTCCTCGTCGAGATCATTAATGAAGATATTAAACAGGAGTGGCCCCAACACATCCCCAAGGATGCTGAGCAGGTAGCCAATCCTACACGTGCTGAGAGCGGTGCTTGGCAGGGTGCGTTACTAAAATTCCTCATCTTGAAAGACCCTCTTTTGAAGAGTTTCAACAGATTACAGGGAGCAGACAGCAGGCCAACTGAATTTTTGCTATTTTCAAGTACCTCTCTTTGCCCCTTATCATCTCTTCCTTTCTTCATGTCATTCTGCCAGTTTCTAGGGGAGATGAAAGATAGATATTTCTCGAATTGCCGTAGGTTCTATAGAAAGAAAGAACATAGTAGAGTTTTTGCTGTACCTTACATCCAGGTGTAGTTATTTTTCTCCCCTTCTTTGGTGTAGTAGAGAAAAAAAGCTGAACCTATACCTCTTTTAACCCTGTTTAATGTCTTGTTTATGCCTTGAAGATTTCTGATGTACAGTCAAGTTCAGTACGTATTAAAACTGCTGTAAAAAGTTTGAGGAAGAGGCTTTTTCTTGCTTAATTTTATGCCTGTTGTGAAGGCGGGTGGAGGTTTGATGGCAGGTGACAGCTACCATTGTGCTGCCCAGTTAAGCATAAATTAAAGCAGAGGGATAATAGCGTGCCGATCCAAAGTCAGCGCTGGCATGAAGGTTTCTCATCTGGCAACCCAGTGTGTTTCTTTAGTCTGACAGAAAGCGTGACCGGCATGTAAATTACGTTCCCGTCTTGGCTGCAGGTGCCCAGGTGCTGGGGGGCTGCAGGGGTGGCCTCTGTGAGGAGAGGCCAGGGCTGCCCCATGCTGGGCACAGCCTGTTCCAGTTGGCTCCGAGCGACCCACCACAGCCCAGCAGCCAAGATGGCAGGTCCTCTGTAATAATGTATTTGAGAAAGAGTGAAGAAAAAAAAAAAAAGCTATGCGGCAGCTGTGAGAGAGAGGAGTGAGGAAAAAATGTGAGAGTAAAGGGCCCTGTGGACACCGAGGTCAGTGGAGGAGGAGGTGTTCCAGGTGCCACAGCAGAGACCCCCCTGCAGCCCCTTGAGGGGGGACCATGCTGGAGCAGAGGGGATGTTCCCTGAAGGAATGGCAGCCTGTGGAGAGGAGCCACGCTGGAGGAGGGAAAATCATGAAGTGGAAGGAGCAGCGGAGAGGAACGGGCTGCAACCCCCCCATTTCCCACCCCCCTGCGCTGTTTGGAGTAGAGGAGTAGAGGGTGAAGCTGTGCCTGGGAAGAAGGGAGGGTGGTGGTGGGAGAGGTATTTTAATTTGTCTGTGTTTCTCGCTCTCAGAACCTATTTTAGTTTTCAATAAATTACATTAATTTCCCCCAAGTCAAGTCTCTTTTGCCTGTGATGGTAAACGTTAGGCAGTCTCCCTGTCCTTACCTCGACCCATCACCTTTTCCATCTTATTTTCTCTACTTGTCCTGTGAGGAGGGGGAGTGAGAGAGCGGCTGGGTGGAGGTCTGACAGCTGCCCAAGGTGAACCCACCTTCTTTAGGGCTTTGGGTTTTGAGACATGCCCATTGAGGGTATCTTTCGCAAGCATTTTGTGTAAGTTCTTTAGTGTTTTCTTTATGCTATTTGCAGGTTTAAAAATTGGCTGTATTAGTAGTGCACTGCTGTATTTTTCAAGTAGCTTTTAGTGTATTTTCATGTCACTTTCTTTTTCTTTTTTCTGCTGATTAAGCTGTATGTTGCTTTTTAACTGATGAGTGAAATAAGTACTTTACAGTCCTAGCATTTCTTGATGATAATTAGTCTATACAAAGAAGCAAATCGTAGTTTTAGACCAGGAGTTCTAAGAAGTAGTTGTCTTAAAGAAAAAAAAAAAATTGTGGGCAGAATGTTTGATTTCAGAACTGTTATCCTGCCATTATAAACAACAATTTGCAGCAAGAAGTTCTTTATTTTGTTTAGACTCCTTTTAGAAGAAGCTATTTTTATTCATTTGACTGAATCAAAAGATTGATAAAAGAGGGTGTAAAGACTTTCAATTAGATTGCTTTGGTTAAAACTCAGTCCCAGGTGGAAATGACTAATGATTGTTCCTATCTTGTGGTTCCTTAGTGATAATTGTGCAATAAATTAAGCTTCAGTCCAGATCTCATAGGCAAGTACCTGCATGGTGCACTGCCGTGGTTGATAAAGTGCACCTGTTAACAAGTTTCAGTGAGGTCAAGGACAGACTAAACCTGGAAAAAGCATTGTTTCATCTCAGGTGAAAGACTTTGGCAGAGTAGCGTGAGGAAGTCTGCAGTTTCTCCTTGTGTACTGTTCTGTTGAGAGAGTACTTTGTTTGTCAAGGTGGTCCATTTATCTAAATGCAGTGGCTTTGCTGTGGAGTGGAATTCTTTGAGACATTTGGAAAATGCTTCAATTTATTCAGTTCAACTTATTAATAAACAGAATAAGAGAATAAGAATAGAAACTCCCAGAAAGGTTTCTGTAGCTTACCTGTGGATTCTCATTTCTTTTACTGTAATGATTTCTGGTAATCAAAATAGTTGTAAACACTACAGTGCATTTTAGCTTTGATTAATTTTGCAATTGTATTACAACCTCAAAAATTAATTTATTTGATGTTACATGCTCAGTGTTGTGTTGATTTGGTAGTTTTCTTTATTCTTTCCTAGTATTTGTGTGATGGCAAATTTAATTGCAGTACATGTCACTGATATGGTTTTATTTGTGCTCCATATCATCCAGTAAGACAGACTTATTTATTCATTAGATGCATAAATTAGGTAGCAGAAGCAGCTAATGCTGAAATGCCTCTTTTTTGTTGTTTAATCTTTGCTTTGCATTGTTAGTTTTCACATCATCTTTGTTTTCATCTCAGATCCTGAAGGCTGAATATGAGCTGGCATATCATGCTGGTTTTTGAGTAATTTTGGGGTGGTTGATTGTTAGCCGGTCCTGAGAACTTCCCAAGTAGAAGTCTAATTTTGGGTTCCTAGTATTTGAGTCCAAATTCAAAAGTTTTTGCGCATGTTTCCTTCTTTATTACTTCCACAAGACTGTCCTCTAACATGCAGTGGGTAAGATTCATATTTGCTAAATAGAGACTTCCCATTGTCTGGCTTTCGAAGAAGGTGGCATCTTTAAGTCCGTTGATGCTGGGTTTTGACGCTGTTCCCAACTGACCTTCTTTAATATGTTAGATGGCCTCGCTTTCTAACTTAAAACAAAACTCCTAAATTAGTCCTTAAAGGCCTTCAAAGAGAACTTTTACCATTTATAATGGTGGTTGCTGCCATAGTCTGCAGATACAATTACATCTCATCGAATCTAACTGCTGCTGTTCTAAGCAGCAGCAGCACTTAAAGCTGGCACTGTAGCTGTGCGTAGCTCACGGTAGCAGTTGCCAAGGTGACATGAGTGATACATTCCTCATAGCGCTTCCTTATGTTTTATAGGTCTATTAAAATGGAAATGGAGAAGTATCCAGCTTCCATTTGCAACTCTATCTATTTCTCTCTCTCTCTTGCTCTTTTTTCGCACCTCCCTCCCCCCCCCCCCCCCCCCGCCTGTGTATCATGTGCCATGTTCCAATTTTAAGTGTGGTCTTTGGTCCAAACTGCTGTTTGGACAAGCATTTTAAAGTTGTACTGTTCTATTTTTAGTCAGGATGATTTGTGTGTAACTATAGGTGTCACTTTGGGAAGAAATTACACTCATTTAATGAGCAGGACATGAGGCAAGATCACTTAGCTGTATTGCAGTATTACAGACTACTTAAAATTGTTTAACTTTAGGTAATTAACAATTTTCTAGAAATAGAGAAGCAGCACTATTAAAATGCAAACTAACTTATCATCTGTGTGTGACAAATGAATATGATATTTCCCTCTGCCCATTCACTTTCTACTGCACGAAGAAGAAGGTGGTATGATGGTGGCATGGTCTGAGAAAGTGACCATCTTGGTGTCTCTTGCTGGTGGGTGATACCAGCAGACGAGCTCCATCCTCCACCTTTGTGCCATTCACCCACACCCTGTCATTATGGTTTCCCTCTGGGGAAGTGCAGATCTTGGCACTAAGGGGTCTCCTGTGGAGAGGACTCTGAGGGGGGCAGGCTGGGGAGCCCGGGCTGTGCACAGCAGCACATCCCTGCTAAAAAACCAGTAGGGAACAGTTTGCTGTGCCAAAGTACTGCCTCAAAGGCTTCAGTGAGTGAGTGCTGTGATGGCATATGGCTTTGAAGGGACTTCTTTACTCTCGTTTAAGAGCAAACAGCAAAACTTGCCACTTAGTAAGCACCGTAATGTCAGTGTACGAGGTGCAGCTGGGAGTTGGCGGTGTTTCCTTTTATAGCTCTTAAAGTATTTTATTTTTCTTTTCTAGAGATTACTGACTATCCAGATGTTTTTGTGATTTCAAGGAAGCTGAAGAGGGCTTTAAGTTCTTTCACCTTAAATATTTTGACATTAAAGATGTTTCTTAACATCTAATTGGTGTAAATTATGAAATTCTGAGTTTGGTGTGAATGTTGTTATTGATTTCCTCTCCCACATCTTAAATCCATGTGACTTTTAAAGTTAAGAGCTGGCTGCATAGATCCACATGAATTTGCCATGCTTTCCCACTAGGCTGAGCATTATTAATGAGATACACCTTGCTGTGTGTTAGCACCACACTGATTAAATGAATTAGTAAAATGAGAGCTACTTATAGCAAGTCAGTCCTGCAACCTGTGCTTTCTGTTAATTCCTCTAAATATAAAAATTCATTTATAGTTTGATTTCCTTAAATGTGAAATGGACACATTTGTTTATCTGTGGTCTTTCTTTCATATTTTAAATGAGAAATAAAGCTAGACTTTTTTAAAAAAATAATATTTTTAACCAGCATAGCTGGTCACATTAAACTTGAGTGTTGTGGAAGAATATTGGTGAGTTTATCATAGCAAATATAAATAAAAAATGAAGAAAACTTGCAGTACTTACAATCTGTCTGTTTAGTATGGAGTAGGGAAGACTAGTTGGCAGAAATATCAATGGCAATAGTAGTTTTAGATCATGAAAAGTTTAAAACTCGTATGTATAAGCTTCTGCTAAATTTTACAAAGCAAATGGGAAGACAGTAATGGCTGAGGCAGGGCATAGTTGAACAGCGTCTGGTGTAAGTTGCGTTTTTTCCTCTCTAAACAGGTTTTCACCTTTCTTAAATTTTTAAATTTTTTCCTCCTTCTACAGTGGAGAGAAGGAGGCCTTTTAAGTTGTAAAGGTTGATTGTGTACGAATGCACCTACCTAAGGTACTGATGTCTAAACCAGTTTATTAACAGTCCATATGGAGTATTAGATATTTGATGTTAATTGAAATAGATCTAGTCTAGAAACTATCTAAATGGCATTGTTGATGTCTTGTGTTACAATGGGCTTTGGTAGCTTTATCCTGTATAATATTCTGACTTTTTTTTTAAATGTAGCGCTATTTTCTTGTTGGAAGTAATCCTGCAGAAACCAAATACCGTGTTTTGAAAATAGATCGCACGGAACCAAAGGATTTGGTTATAATTGATGATAAGGTGAGTGCCTCCCTAGTTAGGGTTTTTTTCAGTTATTGCAGATAATACTGACTATATTGAGCTGAATTTAAATATTACAGGTTTAATCTTTTTCAACAAAGGTATGCTACAGAATCCTGGAGTCATGTAACAATTGAGGTTGGAGGGGATCCCTGGAGGTTGTCTAGTCCTATGCCCATGTTTAGAGCAGTGTCAACGAAATCAGGTCGCTCAGGGCTGTGCTCAGTTGTCTTTTGGATATGGATGGAGATGCCGTGTCTCTGGGTAACCTGTTCCAGTGTTCAACCATCCGCACAGTAAAAAAAGCTTTTTCTTATGTTCAAATGGAATTTCCTGTATTTTAATTTCTGCCCATTGCCTCTTGTCCTTTCACTGGATACCGCTGAGAGTAGTCTGCCTCAGACTTCTTTATTCCCTTCTACCAGGTATTTCTACACATTGATAAGATCCCCTCTGAGCTTTCTCTTCTGTAGGCTGATCAATTCCAACACTCTCGGCCTCTCTTTGTATTTCAGATTCATACAGTATTAGCATGATAATGACTAGTTGCAGTATGGGAGTGGCCACAAGATCTCCAAGCAGCACATTCACTTTAATGAAATTTTCACAAATTTTTCAGTTTATTATGTATATGGTCCCAGTGGTTTTCTTATGTTCAGCTATGCTGTTCTAAGTGCAAAATATGTTTAATTACTATCTAGCCAAATTTTTAGTGTTTCTGATATATCGTATCTGAAGCAAAATAAACAGCAGCAACAAGAGTTTTAATGTACGTAGTAGAATAAGACTTGGTTCCTTTCCAGGAAGTTTATGGTTTACAATCTTAATTCTTAAGATTTAGAAATGTTTGAATTCACATGTGACCATAACTATTTATATTGCAGTGAATGGTGGGTTTTGTGCATAAAAAAACTTGTACCTGTTGGTAGGACTGCAACAGGAGACAGAGGACGTAGAGCAGAAGTTTGGTTTATTATATATTAATTAAATTCTACTATTCTCTGACATGAAATAACGCTTAACTACCAAAGCAGTAACTTAAGTGACTTTTTATTTTAAAGCATGTGTATACGCAACAAGAGGTGAGGGAACTTCTTGGCCGTTTAGACCTGGGAAACAGAACAAAGATTGGGCAGAAGGGCTCTTCTGGGTTATCTCGAGCTGTCTCTGCTTTTGGAGTAGTAGGTAAGTGTTTTTATAAAATCTTTTATTTCTTAAGGAGGTAAAGCTTACCATGTTGTGCTGTGTATCTTTCTGTCTCTGCTTGATTTTATTTGTTTTTTTTTTAAACTGAAGAGGATTGAGAAATTTCATTCTCAAAGATAAATAAGCTTCTATGTATTTTGTGAAAACAGATGGCCAGTACAGGGGTGAGAATTGTGCTGTAGCTGGTCTCCTCTTTGTAACTAAGGGAGAGATCTGGGAAATACTCAAACTCTAGAAGCTTGATTGAAGATCTGCCCAAGTTCAACTGAAAATTGTGTGGAATCTGGCCTCCTGAATTCCAGAGCTCACAGAATGCTTTTTTTAAAAGAAAACAGAAGTTTACATCCTTTATTAGGTTTTACTTCTTCATAACACACTATTCAGAAAGATGACTTAATTTTCTTTTTTTGGTTAACTTTTTTGCAGTGACGTCCTTAAATATTTCTTTTTCATGTTTGAACAAGTACAAATGACAAGTAGGTCAACTGAATTTTTAAATGCTGATCAGATGACCATAATCCTAGAGAATTGCTTCAAGGATTTAATAACTTCTAACTTCACCTGAAAGTCACTACTTTGCTCCCTGTTGTCAGATACTGAGATCAATATATTGATGGGTGATGTCTCTAAAATAAATGTTAATGTGTGCTCTGACAGCCCCCAAGAATACTTTGTGCTTTATTGGCATCAATATACACCTGACCATCTAAATCCAAAGCTGCAGAGGAGGTGGAGAATGCAATTACTTTAAAAGATGCTCCTGAATTTTGCATAACTACCAAAACATAAGAAAATATTATTAATATTATTCTCTGAAGTGGCAAATTAAGCAAACTTTCTTCTATATTCTTTTTACCCATGAAACATTTTGTAACTTGTCAATGGATCCACTTTTCAGATATTCCTCAATGAGGTTTATGTTCTGTATTAATTTAAGAGTAATAATAATATGGGTAAGCCCAAAGAAGCTTCTAACAGTTTTGCAGCATTGACTTTTTTTGCACAAGCCATCAGTGCTTGCTATCTAAATATGTGATAATATATTTGGCTGGAAAGTGGTTGTGTTCAATGAAAATTTTGCATTCCAATTGTATGTTTGTATGTACTCTTCATAACAGGAGAGTTTCTATTCTGTAGCTGGACAAATGTATTGGTTATCAATATGGTGTACTATTTCTAGATTATATTTTAGAAGTAACATGCTGTCTCAGTGATCTTCAGATTATCTTGCACTTTTAAAGTATATGCTTTTCATGCCTTCCATATTGATCCTATCTAATCATATCTGTATAAACATGTAATTTGAGGGAATGGAGCTGGTCGTTTATTTCTGCCTCCTGGCTCAGGTCAGAAAGACAAGGCTATTTTTTGTAGAATTGGAAAGGGCGGCTTTGTTCTATTCTCTGGGTATTTTGTTAACCAGAGAGAGTGCATTCAGAGCACTTAGAGTGAGGGTGCTGATAGGCTAAGTTGTGGTTTACTGTATAGTTTTTGAAAGTAGAAATCGCTTGGCCTTGGAGAGAACCAGGCCAAGGGGAAGGGCTGGGTTTCTTATCAGACTTTGGTATAATATTTGGTGACATTCAAAGGACAGAGACTGTTCATGTAAGTAATTTCAGTACCTGGAGGATACAGGAAGAACTTTGACTGCTATTTAACAACTGAAATTCAATAGTCTGGCTGCTTCAAATGGAAGACTGTTTCTTATTGTCAGCAGGGTCTCCTGTCCTTGTGCAGGTGAGAACGTTTTTCCAAGGGGGGCTAATAAGGCAGAATAAAAGAATTGCAGTTCATTCGATCACATTGCAGCCTCCAGCAGTGACAGAGAGGAAAATGTGTGCTTTGCTCATCCTTCTTCTTTAATTTATAATGCAAAACTAAAAGAAGTGAATATAAATACAAGTAAAAATGTGAATTGTGAGGTTTTTTCCCCCCCCCCTATTAATATATTTGTTGACTGAGTGACTGAGTTTCAGGCTCCTTACTAGTAGCAACCCATCAAAGCAGCTACATCCAAGAGCTAATTAATGTAATTTATTAGGTATTAAAACTTAGTACTGCTGTATCACTGCCTATACTGTAGTAGAAACAAATTTGGATTCAGGGGTGGTTACGTATTTCTAATTTTAATTTATACATTTGTGTTGGTTTTAAAGGTTTGTTACGCTTTTTCCTAGTGATATGTAATAGACATCCAAAGAAAAAACTTGGTGAAGAAGCATGACTATTCCCTGTAGCGTGAAGGAATGAGGGAGAAGGCTTTAGAAGCCACCTTTTTATAGGCAATAAAGCCAGACACTGCCTGTTCTACCTCCTTAGCCCTCTGGGCTTCAGCAAGGTCAAGTGTTGGTATCTGAGAGAGGAAACAGAAAGAAAGGATTACCCTTGATGCTCTAAGTGGCTAGGCTGGGGGAGATGCTGCTGTACTCAGGGAATTTAATTCCCTGCTGCTAAGGAGAGAGAGCACAAAGGTGGTGTAGTACTCTCAACTCCTTCTGCTGTTCTGTGCCCCATGCCAGCAGAGAATACATGAAAATTGGAGATTGGGATTCCTCCTTGCCCTGGAACATTAACCTTTTGGTATTGGAAGTAATTAGGGTATGCCTCGCTCTGAACAGTGAGAGTCCTGTAAAAAGCAAATACAAGTGTCTTTAGGCAGCAAGTTACTCTGAATTTTCAGTGTTTTAACTTTGCTATCTAATATTAGAAATATGCACAATTGAAGGGAAAAAAGTAAAAACTATGTGCTTCACTGATTAATACTTACTGGCGGTGAATTGTAAGACTATGTGTATGTATATTTTTGTATGTGTATATATATGTGCACATTATACATATAACATCAAGAACAAACAAAAATTCTGTCAAGTCTTGAAACAATTGTTACTGGTTTTTTTAAATATGTTTGATCAAATCGACGCAGTCACCCAACTAATAGCATTTGAATGCTGTTTTAACAGGTTTTGTCAGGTTTTTAGAAGGCTATTACATTGTGTTAATAACAAAAAGAAGAAAAATGGCAGATATTGGAGGTCATGCAATATATAAAATAGAAGATACAAATATGATCTACATTCCAAATGACTCTGTGAGGGTCACTCATCCTGATGAAGCCAGGTAAATAATGTTGGTAAACAATGTGTACTTTTTTAATATTTTCCAAGCAATAGTGAACTGCAGCTAGAAATTTCGGCCATAGAATTCCTTCTGTTAGTATGTCATTCAAGCCATTTTATCTTAGTTGATAAATTAACGTGGAAGAATGGCGAGTGGGCCACAAGTCCTGTGGCCTGTAACCTTGAGGGTAAATAGAACTGCTACAATCTTTCAGAGGTTTTTGTCAGCATCTCCATGTCACCTACGTGTCAAAGCTGTATCCTAGCAAATGTGCACCAGGAAGCATCCAATATAAACATTGTTCTTACAAGAGCAAAGTAATGCTAATACTGGTTTATGTTGTTTGGGGTACTGCTCTTTAGTAGCTCTAGCATCATGTTAATCTCACTTGAAGACATCTTTTATGCCCTTCAAGAAGTGCTGAGCAGATTATTTAATTTAGTGATTCTGTGCTGTCAGAAAAGGGTGATAAACTGACCCACCAGTAAGTTCACTTCTTTTTTCCTTTCTGTGACTTCTTTCTAAAGAAAGAAATTTGGGCCTTTGATCAGCAGGGAATCTTGCATGAAATGTACAAGTACATCCTGGTGGTGTTTTTATCAGGGATGGGTAACTATGTCTATGAAATACCAGGCAAATGATAACAATAAACTGCTTTTCAGTCTGTACCAAGTGTGAACAGTCTAAAAGTTGTGATTGATTGTGATAAACTGATGTCAAGTAATAAATCAAGCCAATGGTAACCGTTAAAAAAAATTTCACTTTAAGATATGACTGCTTGTAAACGTCAGCCTCCTCTCTTAGAATGTAGCAGACTATCTAACCTATTGTCGTGGTTTGGACGACACTTATATATTTGTGGTGTTAGCCATTTTATCTTTTGTAGACAGTGTTATGGTTTCTTCTGAGAATTTGTAAGTATATGATATGTTGATGTAGGTATTTCTTTTCTTGTTCATTTATTGGAGAATAACTGTGAGAATATTTAATTATTATATAGTACTCTTGGGAATTTACTTGTGTAAGTCCTAGAGAATTTGACCTACATACGTGGAAAATAGAACTGTAACTGTATCTACAACTGCCTAAAGAAACAGAGTATGTACACAAGTAGACACTGGATTAAAAAAAAAGGCTATTTGATGTAACTCTTTGATTTAACCCAGATGATGACATTCTAGTGGAATACTTGTCAAAACAATTACAGTAAGATACCTAGAGAACTTATGGCAAGAGTCACTATTTAGATGTAGTTTAATTTCTGAGATCCTCTGAATGACTTCTTGGGATCTGTCTGGTTAAAGTGATAACTTTCCCTTTAACTTGAATTATTTTGCTAGGTATCTGAGAATCTTTCAAAATGTGGACCTTTCTAGCAACTTCTATTTTAGGTAAGTATTCATTACTAATTCCTTTAAAAAATGGTATACTTACACTTGCTATAAGATTCTGCTTTTGGTTGGCGTTTGGGACAAGACACGTGATCACACTGCTTGTCCATTTTCATCTGTGTCTTTTGAACTTGCTTTCTCCT
Organism: Pluvialis apricaria; assembly: GCA_017639485.1. Classification (NCBI taxonomy): domain Eukaryota; kingdom Metazoa; phylum Chordata; class Aves; order Charadriiformes; family Charadriidae; genus Pluvialis; species Pluvialis apricaria. Next base: position 78,087,964 of record CM030009.1, on the reverse strand, counting down.
TCAACAAGTTGATTGGGAATGCGGTATCCATGAAGTTGAAAAACTGTAGAAATATTAGTGATGTGGTAGAACGTTGACACTGAAATTACTGTTTCCACTGACTGTTCACCTTTGTCAGGTTATGCAGAAGTTCTTTCTTTGGAAAAGTAGCATATTTCAGTGGGTTTGCTTGTCCTGTCAATTTTTCTTTCTCCGTCTCATTTTCCAGAAATAAAGCTTTGCTTAGATTCAGAAATAAAGGTACAGAAATAGGTCCTTGTCTAAGATAATATACCCTGTGTAGGGCGCATCTCCCGTAGGACCTTCTCCAGCGCTTATAGCAGCCTTACAGTACCTAGAGGGGGCTACAGGAAGGATGGAGAGGGGCTCTTTATTAGGGACTATAATAATAGGACAAGGGGTAATAGTTTTAAACTGAAAGAGGGTAGATTTAGATTAGATATTAGGAAGAAATTCTTTACTGTGAAGGTGTTGAGGCACTGGAACAGGTTGCCCAGAGAAACTGTGGATGCCCCATCCCTGGAGGTGTTCAAGGCCAGGCTGGATGGGGCTTTGAGCAACCTGGTCCAGTAGGAGGTGGCCCTGCCCATGGCAGGGGGGTTGGAACTAGATCGTCTTCAAGGTCCCTTCCAACCCAAACCATTCTGTGATTCTAAGCCTTATTAGTTCTCTTGCTTACTGCTTCATAAATGCCATACCTGAGACAAGCTTCTGTGTCCCAGCTACTGTTGCACACAAGATTTTTGGGACAGCAGAAAAATGGGGGAAAAGTAGTGGTAAACCTGGCAGTAGTAGTTAGAAGACATTAAGACTTAACAAACAAACAAACAAAAACCCATTGCAAGTACCAAAAGGTGTATCAGTCTAGAATATACCCCCTCTTGGAAAGTAAAGGCTTTTTGTCACAACTGTATCTGTGAAGATGAAACCTACCAAAGTTTTATGTCTGTTTTGTGTTTTTGCATGGAAAGGCTTTTTCACAGAGTAAAATGCGCATTTTTCTTCCATGCTTTGTCTTCTGGCCCTAACATTATACAACTTCCGGGTTTTTTTCTGCTTGGAGATAATGAATGTATACTCTTTCTGTGATCGTACATAGAGGGGAAAGGAGAAGGTTCTTACAGACTTTCTGATAAACACGTTATCAACTTAATTTAAATTGTTCTTGGCTGAAATCATAGCATGGTTTTCATATAAATCCTGAACAGAATTAGAAGTTAGTTATAAGAAAGCATTTCAGTTAAACAGTACTACTTAAATCTCAGAAAAATAAGGTTGTCTATTTATATGGACATCTCAGCTATTGTACTGTAAACAGTTTGTATGTTTGTAAAGCTTCTTTTGGAAATCATTTTTATCATTTCCCATTACAGAATCAGAATCTGTGTATCTTGTTTAAAAGTTTTTTTAATGGATAAAGTAGCACTGTGTTAAATATAAGTACAGATGGAGAGTAAGGGCTTTCAGAAAAGTCCTGTGCATCTACAATTATTAATAAATGATAACTGTCTATCAGTTACAGCTATGATCTATCTCACTCCCTTCAGTATAATCTTACTGTCCTGAGAATGCCACTTGAGACATTAAGAACTGAAACAACTCAGACCAGACAAGAGAGTTTTGACATATTTGAAGATGAAGGACTTTCAACACAGGGTGGAAGTGGTAAGCCAATATGCCTAAATAAACTAATGTTGTTGGTCATGAATACATTTAGAATATGTTCTACTTAAGCTTATTTTTGAGAAACACTTGGGTCTTCTGTATTGATCAGTAGTCTCATAATAGTAATGAGTTAATAAAAGATTACATAAAGTGCCAATTACAGACGTGAATTTAAACAGTGCAGTTTGTAGAGGAAAAAATCATTGTTTTGTTAATTTACATTGCAACTCAGGGAGATGATTGAGCATGCTGACATTTTTCAGCAATTGATTCTTCGACAGACTTGTAAGACTCCCAATAGGAATTAATTACAAAGAGAGTGGGAAGCAATAACTGATTAAGTACTAATAAATCTTTTTTGTTTCATGTTGGAAAATATTTACAATAGAGGAATTGAATGAAGTTTGTATCAACTGGATGTAGTAGGGTCTATCAGGAAGTCTAAGAAAAATTACTAATTTCAGTTGAAAACTACAACCTTCACTTTGGATCTAAAATGTTCATAAGAGTGTAAAGATGACCAGCCAGACAGGAAAACTATTTTCTCTCCCTTTTGCTTTATATTTAAAAAAAAAAAACCAAAGCCAAAACGAAACAAAAAAATCCCCTGAAATTCTTAATATTGGATTTCATTCTGTTGAAGTTGATTTTTTTCATGTTTTTTTTTGCTGTGACTTGTACTAATTATATGAATGCTCGAATTACATTTTAATTTTTTTTAACTTTTTAGTATTGTACATGACACCACTTTTTTTCCTTGTTTAATCCTGAAATATTAGCAATAAAAGGGCTACCTTTGATTCATAATGAATACATTGCTGTAAAAGTAGTGTCAAACAGCTGTGGAGATACAACTAAACTTCTTAAGTAGTAATGAAACACCATGCGTTTTAAATACATCACTGGTAAGCAAAACAATACGATAGAGGAAGCCTGGTAATATTTTGCTTAACGCTATCAAGCTGGTCTGGAAGCCAGCTTAGATGCAACATAGAATCTGGATCTGTGCTTGTGTTGGTTATAAAGAGGCTCAACAGCCTCTCTGCATTACCACCCTTATTCGTAGTCATCTGCTGTGTAACCTCTGTTGCACAGGAAATATAATACTTGTCCTAAAGTAACTTTGGTTCTTTGAGATGGCATGAACTGCATGACTCATCTTCCATCTCTTCTAACCCAAAATTAATCTTCTGAGGCACTGAAGAATGAGCTTATTAGTCCTGCTTTCTGTGCCTCCAAAGGGGACTCCGAAGGTCTGACGAGCACATAGTTAAAATACAGAAATGCCCAAAACAACTCCCAACCCGAATTTATGCAAGACAAACTTGGACACTGTCTGCCCTTTCGTTTTTGACACCTTAGAATAGGCCTACGCTGACTACAACTCAAACAATGATAATGAATGTTAGGTAAGTAACTAGTCATCTTTGATACTGGAACTTAACATGTTAAATAGTTGTAAACATCTAGCATACTGTCATTTAAAAGTAAACAGTATGTGTATACAGTATGCCCTAAATCCTATGGAAAATTTGAAAGACAATCAGATAATGTATTTTCTTTTAAAAAAAAGAGACCACCCTTCCCAAGTCTTTACTCACCCCCATGCCCAAAAAAAGATATTAGTAACATGGTCATATATATCAGGATATCAGAAATTGGTTGTGAAATACTACAGTGGCAGAAATGACTGTAAAGAGTGGAGGGAGCAATAACTCCTCCTCTGCAAAGACTCCTATGTGCAAGATCCCTCAAGAATCCATAAAATGGCATTCTCTTCCATGTCTGTGTGAAAACATGGGAAGATAAAGATGCTTGACCCCATCAGCAGCATGCTGATAGCACATGCAACTCCATTTCCAGTAGATATCAAAAACATATCTGTTCATATGATAGAATATGCGTAAGAAATAGCCATCTGTCATTCAAGAACAAATTCTCACCAAAGTAATGCTACTGGAAATGAGAAAGAGCTGACCAAGTGTTTGTGGCCAGGTTCCACGGAATGTATACACTCCTTCACCAAAATGGTTACGTTGATTTTCCGTGAGCTTGTGGTAAGTTGGGTGACTAGGTAGCAACAGTTTGTTCAACAACTGCATTTTCACCTTCAGTCTGTTGGGAGAACTCATCTTTTTCTCCCAGAATATTTGACTGCTATATTTGACATGCACACTGCTACGATGTAACTCATCCTGCCAGAAGTTTCGTTTTGAAAAAACTAGACCAAAAATGTAGCTAACACAGTTCTTGTCCTATTCCTTCCCTTTAAGGTTCAGACTCATTCAGTTTCCTTCACCACCTTTTAGTGCCAGTTATCATCTTGTCCTGATTTTTGAAACAGAAAAAGGCTCAGGTTCCAGATATATCAGAAATTGAATTTTAATTTGAAGGTCAACAATAGCTGCATTTCTTGGTGCCAGTGCAAATTAGGAAAACCAGACTAAACTATATGAGGAGATTGACGTGCTTTTTGTAAAGCGGGCCAGGGCTATGCATGATCTTCCAGACCCCCAACAGATAATGCCAGAGGTGACCTTGAATTGAAAAGCTTATGAAGTCCTCCTATGAGAATGGTTTTGCCTTAACTGGAATTCGCAACTTGATTTTCCTGTCTTATCAAATCCTCTGCTGCTGCCATGCAGAAATCTCTGTTCAGTACTGGAAGTATCGGAAACTTCTGCATGAAGGCACTCAAATACTACAGTGAGTGGCAACCATAGAAAAATTGTATATCTTTCTAAATGCTGAACTTTAGCTTGTGCCTGAAGTTGTCTGTGTTTGGCAGACTTCAAGGATGCAAGTAAATGGTATGCTGAGTTGCAGTCAAGGGGAAAACAAAAGAAAGGTCCAATGACCTGCATTTCAAAACAGTCCAATGCAGGTAAGCTTGTTTCTTAATTGCTAATGCATTTTCATTGTAACAACTTCCTAGGTGTATTTGGGATTTGCAGTAAGCCTTACGAAAAGTATGTGTGGAATGGCAAGCTTCTGGAGGCAGTAAAAAATACTGTTCATCGTGACTGGCTGCTGTATATTATTCACGGATTCTGTGGGCAATCAAGTATCCTTTTACCATTGTAGCCAATGTTGGTTTATCAACTTTTTAAAAGTTTGAAGGTGTGAAATACACTGAATTATTTCCTTGTCATGTAAATACTTTTAAATTTTAGAATTATATGTTGGCTTTTATTTTTATTGCTTTTCTAGGCTAAACAGGAAATATGGTTATGTTCTTATAACAGGGTCTTGACGTGGGTAGACTGTATTGTTTGTAAGGCACAGTTTGTGAGGATGGGGTTTAGCAATAAAGAACTTCAGAGGATTTTACGGCTCAGCTGTACTTTTCACTGATATTTGAGGAAGGGGGAAAAAACTGAACAGAACTGAATTGCTGACATAGATATGTTGCCTTACTAATCTCCTTTAAAACATTTTTTTAGTAACTGAGATTTGCAGCAATTCTGTTTCTGTTGAAGATGATGATAGAACTTCATGCCTGCTGTGTGAAGAGAGTTAAATAAACACTAGAGCATCTGAAAATCTTTTTTTCCTGACTATTTTTTATTTTAAAAGGGTAAATGGGTCTGTGTACATTGTAGTAGTAGGAGAAAAAACCGAAATGCATATCACACTCCAAAGAAATGCCGTCTCAACATCTTAGTTGATAAGGATTTAGTATATTACAGAAACACTATATGTTAATCGTCAACAGTATCATGTTAGTTCCAAAGCCTGTCAGCAAAATATCTGGGGAAGCGAATACAGTTACGAAGTTAAGGTTAGTGGTGTCTTTGCAAAATTTAATTTTGTTTTTTCCTGATTGTAAGGATGCTGGTCATTGGCTTGGTCCCCAGACAGAAAGCTAGATCTGTTTTTGTATCCCACTATTTCATCTCGGGTCTTACTTAGTCAAAGTGGTAGCTGTGGGTCTGGCCACCAGCATTATGCCTGAAGCTGCTTTGTGAGTGACAGTAGTCTTTGCTGTAGGTATTTAAGCAAATGTCTTCTTTCCTCTTTCTTGTGCCTCCCTTCTGCTAAGGAAGCAGTGATAGTCATGCTAGACATCTGAGTCTATCTTTTTTTGTTTTTAATGAAAAATAAAAAGCCTAAAAGAAGGCCACCACTGCATCAATAGCTGTTTGCTTCTGGCTTTCAGTTGGTGTCACTTTATTAGTTGCAAATTTATCTGCTTTTCCAGACAAATAATTAGAAGGTGACTAATATACGTGATCTGAAAATAGAAGCTCACAGGCTTTAATCCTACTATTCACAAAATCAGTATTTGTGGCCCAAGGTGAATCTTGTACCTATTTCACCTCCATTGTCACTTCATAAAATAGAAATACTTCTCTTCTGAATATTGTGAAAAGTGGTTTATGTATTGTAATGTAGATTCCCTTTTCAAAGTTCTTCAAAATAATTGTTGAAAAGGGTAATGCTCTCTCCCAGCTGCAAAAAAAAATTGGAAGTGATACTCATCTCTGTCAAAGAGATTTTAGTAAATCAGATGTTTCACCTTCATACACCTTTTTTAGAATTTTTTTTTTCTTGCATGAAGTAAGTGAACAAAAAATTGCATGTGACCTGTAAACCTTAACTTCTCTTTCAAGAATTGTTAATATATGGGCGCCCTATATATGTCACTCTGATAGCCAGAAGATCAAGCAAATTTGCTGGAACGCGTTTTCTGAAACGAGGAGCAAACTGTGAGGTAAACTAAATGTGATTTTAGGGGTTTCTCTGTGCCCCCCCAACAATATGCAAGCTTAAGCTTGACTGACTGGAGAACTGAAATGTTTTAGAAGGTTGTTAGAGCTTTGGCTGTGAATTATGCTATTAGATAATGTTATCACAGCTGTCAAAAAATTTTAATTCAGATAATAAAGCTGTTCTTAAAATAATAAGTCTTAACCAGCAGGGTTTTTTTTTTTTACACTTAGAGGAAAAAAAAATCTAATAATATAAATTTAGGGACAAACAGGAATTTAACCTTCAGTGGTGTTCTCACTACTATGATTTAGTGTTTTACAATTTAATTGTACTCTGTAATGATCAGTTGTCTATAATGCACGCAGCTCTGAAGTGTCACGACTACATCATGTGTATTTCTGTTTGGTTTAGGGAGATGTTGCTAATGAAGTGGAAACTGAACAAATACTTTATGATGCTTCAGTTATGTCATTTTCTGCGGGAAGTTATTCTTCCTACGTTCAGGTTCGAGGATCTGTCCCTCTGTACTGGTCTCAAGATATTTCAACTATGATGCCTAAGCCACCTATAACGTGTATGTACAAATTATTCTTTGTGATAGTTCATGGTTGGCTCTGAGAAAGCAAGTGAAACCTAAATTTGCAAAACCAAACAAATGCCTATGCATTTATTCTTTGGGAAGCCATAATTTAAGGTAAACCAATGTTCTGTATAATAAACATCATGGCATACAAACATTCAGCCATATAAAAAGCTGCATTTAATGAAATGGAAAAAAAAAAGCTCCATCTTAGACTTCACATTCAGAAATTGAATACAAAAAGCTTCTGTTTGAAGATGTCTGCTTTCTTTGTGCTTATTATTTTGTATACAAAGTTAGCTACATTTATCTTAGTATTGTGAATATAATTTTGAGCATGTTGAAAATGGTGGAAAACATCTGGACTAAGTTTAATGGGGACAGAATAATTGCGCTTTGTAAGCATCTCAAGTTTTGGTTAAGAAGTCACTTCCAATTTGGAAGAGGGAAGATTTTTTTAACACGTTTTGCATGAAAAGAGAGGGGGGGTATGTAATTGTATATTACTGTTAGAGAACTAGTATGTATTTTGTGAAGAATACTTTTAAGGGAAAAATTACTACAGTTCACTTAATACAGTCCTGAATATACGTATTTGTTGCAGTGGACCAAGCAGATCCTTTTGCACATGTCGCTGCTCTTCACTTTGACCAAATGCTTCAGAGATTTGGCTCTCCCATTATTATTTTGAATCTTGTGAAGGTACAATATTTTGAATATGTTCTATCTGTTTTCTAGTTTTTAATATGATGCTTATTTCTGTGCAATCTCTGTAATTTTGGTTGTGCTCTAAAGTAATACTAGCTTGTAAATGGCATGTTTTCTCCATAAATCTCATGCTACACAGAATGCTATGTAACTCTCTCAGTGCTTCCACTACAGCCCTTCAAAAAAAGTTTTCCATGTTGATGGACTTCTTCTAGTATCCTTTTGTTGTTGTTTTCAGGTTTTTGCTACTACCCCTTAGATGTGAGTAAGTCCAGATAAATTAACCACTAAATTTAATTTAGCACTAAAAAATGCTAGTATGGTTCCATGCAAAGTGAGGTTTGTAGGCTTCTTGACATAGATGACGGAGTTATTTGAAATATTATGATAAAGACTTATCTTGTGTTGTTTGCTCGGTCTGGTAGAATCACGGAAGTACGAGTGGGAGAGAAAACTGAAGCATGTGATGCTAGCTAACGGGCAGTGCCACTGACAGCAGGGCTGGACTAATGGAGGGAGCTTCATGATTGCTGCAGTAATTCAGTTCACTGCTGTGTGAGAGGCTGTGGTGCAAAGCCTGCATTCTGGGTGGCACTGTAATTTTGGATATTACATCTTGTATTTGTGTTGGGATTTTTTTTGTTTGTTTGTTATTTTTTTCTGTTCTAATCCAGCCATTTTCTGTGGTGGTGTTTGTTTCCACATTTGAGTTTAATATATTGATTTGTTTCCCTTGAATTGTATCTTATTTCTTTTTTGTCTTAAAAAAAAAAATCATGTTGTAGAACTGTAGTCAGTAGAAAAAAGCATCTTTTATGTGCATGTACGATCCATTCCTAGTATAGAAAAATCGGGGAAAAAACTAAAGGAAGGCTTTTAAAACTCTTAAGTTGTAATAAATGGCAACTATATAATCTATTTTCTATTTCTAGAAGCTTTCCTGTGTAGAAGCACTTTTAAGACTCTCCAATAGTCTGTGGAATCAACTTAGGACGGCATTTGTTGACAAGAAAATGATTTTATGTCTTGCGGCCATAGCTTTCAAAAGCCATTGTTATAATGTGAGTCTAGGCTCACATGACCTTGACACGTGAATTATCATATGCTTTTATTCACAGGGCTTTTGATACGGTGGCTGAAAAGGCACCTCTTTCTTTCCCTCTCTGTAGATACTCAAGATGCTAAAATTCATGTTCCTTTCTGGCTTTATGTACTACTTTAAAAAATAAAAAAAAAGGCAGGGAGGAAAAGCCCCCAAACCTGAACACCTTTTATTGGGTGTTGCTGTTGCTTTTACACAAATTCTAAGTGTTTCTATCTCCAGTACTTTTATTATTTGATTTCTTAAATGTTCATAAAGCATAATTCTATGTCCTCCTTTATCTGTCTATCCTAGAAACTTGTTAACTAGTAATGAATGCATTAGGCTTCCTTTGGGCTTGCTTGTTTGTGACTGCTATTACATATTTAAAGCAGTTGCTATAACATAAGTTCAATATAGGTTTTAGTTTGGATGAAGTTGAGAGGAAAGCAATACAAATACAGAGAGTGCCAAAACATATTATATATTCAGAGAATGGCAAGATCATTCAAATTCTTTAAAATTATTGCAAGGCTGGGAGATGGAAGCTGTTGTTCCCCATCTCCTGTCAGTGATGTCGAAGAATTTGCCTGGGTTCTCTTGTATCCCAGAATTGAATGGGATACTTTCCTTTCTGCCTGTCTTTTTCCTTCTCTTTTGTCTTTGTCCATTTCCTCCACATTAGCACTTTAATTTCCTTGTGCTCTTCTTTGCTCTTATAAGGTTCCATTTTTCAGCCCATGATTATGCACAGTAGAGATGGGTGACTTTTGTTCCTAATACAGATCAATTGTTAAAACCCCAGAATGTTTAGATTTTTCCGTCTCTTCTGTTCTTAATTTAATTGTACTACTTATGAAGAACTGCCTGGTGTTGTTACAGCTTCCACTTTTAATTTCTGTTATATATACATACATGTATATGTATACAGGTTACATAGATTGGTTAATGAAAATTGTAATGTTAACTGCCTTTTCTTCTTGCTAAAGGAACGTGAAAAAAGAAAGCACGAAAGGATTCTTAGTGAAGAACTTGTTGCTGCTGTGACATATCTCAACCAATTTTTACCCCCAGAGCATGCAATTATATATATACCCTGGGATATGGCCAAATACACTAAAAGGTAGAAAAGATCCTTCTTTGTAATAGTCCTGTTAGCCACAATACAAATAACTGTATGCTACTGAGTATCTTCCTTTTCAGTTGAATGTAGATTAGGAATGATGTGAGAATTTTATTAAGATCTATGGACAGAATAAAACCTCAGCTTTTTGAGGGGTTTTCTATGTTTTTTTACCAAAGGTGGAGCAAGGCCTGAAAACTTTTAAATTCTCTGCAAAGGAAAATTTTAGAGAAAAGCCACAAAAAACTCTGTCAACGTTCATGTTTTATTTCGAATTAGCCAAAACAATGCATTTCGTCAGGTGTTCCATTTCAGTCATTGAATTTATTGAGTTACAAAATTTTGGAAAATAAAGGATTTCATATCAATCAGTCTTTTGCATTTCCTCTTCCAAAAGGAAATGAGGGCATTAATTTTGATGTTATAAAACATTTAGATTATTACAAGCATGTATCTTAAGCAAATATATTCTGTAACTTTTTATTCTATAATTTTGGACTGTAGAATGCTGTACTAGTACCATGTGAAAAGGTTGGACGCTTTCCTAAACGTGGAAATATTTACGGGACACCAGCATTTTAAATCTACAGGTATAGGTTGCTATTCTTAAGTAACACACAACTCTTATAAAATTCTCTGACCGGCATATGTCTACTCAATCGTATAATGCCAAAAATTCTAGAAGAATTACAAGAATTGTAATTCAGGTATCTGTTACTATATCAGTAGCAATGGAAAAACTGGTATCGTTCAAAGGGCAGAAATATAATTAATGTTTGTCCATAAAATTTTATGAAAAAGGCTTTGGAAAACAATCCTAATTCGCTATTTGAGATTACAAGGTGGCTGATATAGTTGGTCATGTGGGTGCAAAACTGTTACTTTAAAATTTGACATGGTTTCACAATACATTTTTATTCTAAAATGGTATTGTGTACAGTTAGGTGTATATGCAGTTGTTTGTGTTACGATTAGCAAATCTCAAAATAAAGCTAGATTTCCTTTCTGAAGATATGCTAGATGCGAGTTCTTGGGTTTCATATGGAGTGAAGCTGATGAAGCTTAGTGGTCTGTCCTATATGCGAAATGATACTAGGCAATCAAAGAATTCCCCTTCTGGCTGTAAACTTGAGGTATATTTATATACATATAAACCCTAGTACAGATATAAAAAAATACCTGATGACTTTGAACAAGATTAATGGTTTATGCAAGCAAGAGATATTTGAGAATGGAAGATAATGCGTATGTCTGTGTAAGGAATTTACAATTTCAGGAAAACTGAGAACGTGTTTGCTTTAACATGTAGTCTTGAAGTAAGTTTGTTGGAAAGTAGTACCAGTGGAAATGTTCCAAAATATTGTTTCCATCTGAGTATAAGCAATCTTTAAAAAATAATTGATTTTGTTAGTTGAAATGTAAACATTGTAATAAAAACTTTGAAAATAAAATTATGAGTAAACAGAAGTTAAAGTCCCCAACAATGAATGGATGGATGCCCTGATCTGAGCAGGAGGTGCAGGACATCGTGAAGGCCACACTCAAGAACAAATGTTACTGAACAGAACAGCACCTTACAAACAAAATGAGGGAATATGATTTAGCACAATCATATATCCTTTTCTGCCTCATTCTTATTTTTTGAATCACAGAAAGCTTGGTAGAGGAAAATTAGTGTGATATAGAAGTCAAGGAGTTTCAGGTTTTTGAAGTCTTCTAGTTTGCGGAATATGTTTTATTAATAAATAAACAAAATTGCTCGGATACCATCAGTGTCTGTTTCCTAAGTCTGTAAAATCTAAGAAAACTATAGTCATAATTACTGCTGGATAAATAAAGCTGTGATGTGAGTCTTCCTTTAAATCATTGTTGTTATTAAAATACTTTCCAAGCAGTGAAAATTTTTTTAGTATTAATGTATCTTGACACTGTAATTTTTGTTCTCCCCTCAGCAAACTTTGCAATGTCCTTGATAGACTGAATGTGATTGCAGAAAGTGTAGTAAAGAAGACTGGATTTTTTGTAAATCGACCTGATTCCTACTGCAGTATCTTGCGACCAGATGAAAAGTATGTGTAATTTAATTGATGCACAATGAATAACATCTATTCCTTGGAAAATTGTCTGGAATTTCTGTCTCTAATACATTATTTCTTATTTTAAGGCTTAAACTAATATGAAAAAATATAATTTGTTGTGAAGTTATAGCTAAAAGAGGCACATGCTAAGAAATACTAATACACTGAAAAATCTATACATAGTAGAATTATGCTGCTGCTGTTCTACTTATAATGAATTCTTACTTCAAGCTATTTGTAACTTGTAAACTGTATGCCATGTGTGTTTGTATAAAGTTTCGGGGACTTTTTTTCACTTCAACCAAAGTAATCCTAAATTTGGAGGTAAATTTAGCTAAGTAAACACCATTTGGAATTTAATAAGTGGTTTCTTTTGAGGCTTACTAATAAGATAAGTATCGTCTAAATGTTACAGAGTCCAGTGTTTTCCAGTGGATTTCATGGTATTCATACATGCGAGATTTAAAACCGTTTTTTTTAAAATAGAAACTGTATTTGCTTAGACTGCTGCGAAAGTACAGTGATTTATTCAGCTGAATTCTAGCAAGTCCTAAAAATCCAGAAGTAAAATAACTTCCACGTTAAAAGTTCAGTAAGTTTTTAATTCAAGTTTTCATGTTAGGGACCTAATTCATCACTACCCAAATGGGCGTTCATATTTTGCATGAAGAGCATCCTTGCCTTTTTAGCTTATGTTCATTTAGAAACAGTCTGAGCTAAAACTCTCTTAGGCTCTCTTAGAGCTTTTCTTTGTCATGCAGTGCAGCAAACGTGGCGACTGCAAACTAGCATGAACAAGATCAATACATCCATATAATGCTGTGTTCTGTAGAGAGTCTGGTGAGTCTCAAACGTAGTACGTAGGCTTGCCATAGCAGTGCTCTGGTCAGGTTGGCTAACCCTACTAACTCAAAAATATTGAGTAGTTCAGGGGTTACTTGCACCAAGCATAACTGCTCCTCTACCTCAAAATGTCGTTAGTTTCTTATTCATGTTCTCTAGCTCTGGGGTATAGCTAAGGCCTGTATAGAATTGCAAGACCTGGACAATATGTATGTATGTATTCAGCATGTATGCTTAGAATCAGTATAAGGGTGAGATTTAAATCAACCAGCTTGTGCTACAGTGTGTTATGCCTCTACCTTCTAATCATTGGCATTATACCTATTGCAATTTTGTATACTCAAGATCCAATCTAGCAACACTGGTATTTTTCTAACTCTGTTTTATGTGGAGAAAAGGGAATATTTTGTATGGCTTTAGAATATTTCTCCTTTAAGGCTAGATTTTTTTGCAATGCAGTTTAAATACAAAATCTTAGCATTGCGTAGAGCTTTCACTGCTTTCTACTCTTCAGGGATATCAGATTTGCTTTGTGTCAGGTTTTTAATTGTCACCCTTTTTCACTAAGCAAATCAATATGTGGTACGATCTTTATTTTTTTTTAAAGATCTGTAAGAAATTCTGTTTTATTTCCCTTCCAGGTGGAATGAACTGGGAGGTTATGTTGTTTCCACTGGTCGCTTGCAGGTACTAAAATATACTTCATTAATTCATAGTTACAGTGATGTAGATCAGCACTCCCAAAGAGCCAGTGAACCATTTTGCTTAAGTACCCAGTTGGTGATTCACAGATTGCTCTTAAATTAATATTTATAGTAAACAGCAGTATTGCGGTCCATCCCAGAAACCCAGTTGGGAAATAAGGCTTAAAGTTCTTAGGTGGTACCACAAAACCTTATGTTGTTGAAACTGTATTTTTGCTGGAGGAAGTCTGAGAAATGCTCGTATTTTGAACTAGTTTCTATTACTACTAAGTCTGTAGTGCTACCGGTGTAGCAGCAGTGGTAGCACTACAGCTAACAGCAGCAGGATTTTAACAAATGGCATAATACAATGTTAGAAGAGGTGAGGAAGAAACATATTTAAGTCTGGTGACATATTCATACAGATTAAAATGGGGTTTTTAAAAGCATTTTCACCACTGCTGAATATTCTGTACATTGTCGTCATTTCTATCACTAAAAGAAAATAAACCTAGAAACACTGTTTTCTTTAAGGTCAGAAAAGTGCTGACTAAATTATAGGGTGACAAATTTATACTTGAATGTTAACAATTGTATACTCAGAACACAGGGTGTGTTCTTAAGAAGCATTAGTTGCTTTGACTTGCCATTCATAATTTTGCGGTTCATGTTGAAAAGCATGTGACCGTTCCTTTACTATCTAATCACTGGGATATGTTTCTTGAGGGCAGATGAATAGCGGAGTAGGTATTATTTTTTGCAGTACTTACAGCACACTTGAAAGTAAAATCATCTTCACTGAAATAATACAGCCTTTCTTTTTAAGGTAAATCTTTAGGTCTGTTTGTAAGTTGAAAGACAGATGCGGTTTTTGTGATGACAAAAGCAAGAATATTTTGAAAGTAGGGCTTACAGCTTGCTAGAGATAAATGGCTTTTTAATATTTTTAAAAATGTCTTTGCTTAAATTTTTCTGAACTGACATAAAATTCAGTATTTGAGATTTGACAAGTCTTGGGATACTAGGAAAAAAAGCAATAATCATAAGTGTAGTAATTTGTTCTTTAAGAAAAGTCTCTTATTTGGATTGCTTTACCAGACTGGAGTTCTCCGAACCAATTGTGTGGACTGTTTGGATCGCACTAACACAGCCCAGTTTATGGTGGGAAAATGTGCTTTGGCATACCAGCTCTATTCATTGGGATTGATTGATAAACCTAATTTACAATTTGATACAGATGCTGTTAGGTAAGATCTATTAATAAAGTGTGTCGTGGTTTTATTTTTTTAATAAAATGTCAAGAAATTTAGGACAAGTATGTCTATATAGAAGAAGAGTGCAATTCTTTTTTTTGGAATGATTTAATAATGTTTATTCATGCAAGTTTAAAAAAATCATTCATACTTGAAATTTTCTTGAGAAAATCCAGTCACGCTGAAAATTTACTCTTCTGGAAAAGTATGTTAATCAGGCTTCTTTCAAGTTAACTGCTTGACTTCGTTCTTTTTAAATGCCTAAACTTAAAGCAAAGAGTTTCCCTTTTAAATAAATGTAACAAAACCCCCACCCCAGTCTTTTACACTTACTTGTTTGAGGCAAAATAAAAAAAAAAAACAAAAAAAAAAACAAACCAAAACTGAAATAAGTACATGCTTTTATGGAGAATGCCAAACTGATATTTGTATAGAAGTATATCTTACCTTGCTATTTCCTACTTTTCCTTTGGAATAATTTTGTGCTTTTGATTTGTTGAAGAAAAGTTTTCAGCAAAGTTGTTCTCTCAGATGAAGTATCAGGGATACTTATTCAAGCATCCTCAAACCATTTAAGAAAACCCAGCATTTAAATTGAAATGCTCTGGGGGCTAGGGGCAACTAAACCACTTAACTTGTGAATATGCTTCAGAAATTAATGTAAGTGTCCTTGATTTGATTTGGTTTTATTCCTTATATCTGTTGTGACTGTGAAACTTATGGCGTCATTGCTGGTTTTGACTAGTGGTTTGTTAGTTTTAGAATGCGGAGATATACCTTGTATTTCAAGAAAGACAAAGTACTCGGTCTCCCCACCCCTTTACTTGAGACGTACCTTCAGCTTTTCTCGTTTTTCCTATTAGCTTTGAGCACTTGCCTGCTCCTGGCACCAGGCACGTGCCACAGAATCCATCTCACTTGCAGCATGTTGGCTCCCTGTGCGAGGGGTGGCTCCTGGCCTCTGCCCGATGGCCAGGATGAGCACCTGCTTGTTAGCTTCTTTGGTGTGCTAGCAATGCTTCTCATCCACCATGTCCCAGCTGCTAGGTGCTGCATGCTTACCTCTGGGAACAAGCAACTACTGCTGCAAATACCAGTTCCTGCGCAGCCCCTGGGGACTCAGCAATTGGGACTGTTGGGCTCTAACTAGAGGGGGTAAGGAGATGGACAAATCTCTTATCTCCACTCTTTATGGTGTCCTCTACAGCTACTGCTTATTTCAGTACTTTGGGTTGCATTTTACTGTCTTTCCTTAAGCTTTACCACCTTTCCCCTTCCTCTTCTCCTCCCGAATTTCCTCTGTTCCTCCCTGCGGCAAGTGTCCCATGTTTCCTGTCTATCTTCTTCTCTCCCTCCTGTTCCCTCTTTATGCCCAATTGCTCACATTTCCATCTCTTACCATCATCTAGTAAAATTATAGTAGTTGCTTTGTCTCTGATTTTTCCTGATACTTCATTTCTTATGATTTCTCTGAAATGTAGCTATTAGTCTGGCATAAAAGGTTACTTTTGTCTGGCCACATTTTACTTTTTTTTTTTCTTTCCTGTTGCACTATATGTATGCCTGTCTGAAACTGATTTTGTCATCTGTTAAGACTCATTTCTGAATTACTGTATTCAGAATAATTAAAAACTCCTGCTTCACAATGCAACAAATTCTGAAGACAGGCACATGCTATACTGTCTCTCTGTTATGCGGTCTTTCACTTTGACCTGCTGCATCCTTGTTCCCTGCATTGTCTCACGTTCACTTTCTGCTTCCTGCATACTTTGCCCCTTCATTTACACTCTTCTAATTGGCCAAAAGGGTAATCTGCAGTGGTCTGTATTCTTTAATTTACCTAATGTGTCTGAAATACTAACTTTTCTTCATCACATACTTTGACTGTCCTTCTTATACTTCTGATTTTTCTTACACAGTTTCACTGGGGCCACAGTCCAGAATTTCTATTGAACTAGATTTCTGAAGTCAGCATTTTATTTCAATTATCCATCCTGAAGGATGAAGAAACCATGCATCTTGAACAGTTCAATTTTGTGTCTAGCAAGAACAATCTTCTTAATGACTTTATTGCACAGACCATTTCTGCAAGATATATTTCTTAGTTAATCCTTTAGTGAAATTGTTATGCTATCTAGGACATTTCCTAGACAAAGTGTACATTAGCAGCTCATTTTAGTGTATGTAGTTAACTGTTTTTCTCTCTACAGAAGACTAGTCTTTGTTTGAATGCAGGCTTAATATTTTGAGGCTGTGGAAGGGTAATTTAATTCTACAAGTCCTTTCCAAATCAAGTGGATCAGCACCCTTAATGAATTTAAAGTTGTCTGCTTTCTGTGAACCTTTATTGCAGGGTCATTGCAACTCTCTTCATCAATCCCTCATGGCTGACTGGGAAATTTCTGAGAGGTATCATCCTTTTACCTGCCAGTTGTTGTCTTCAACCATATTTTTAGCTTTTAGCTGACCAGGATTGCTGTCTTTCCCCTTGTTTAAAAAAAAAAAACAAACCAAACACAACAAAACCAAAGAAGCAAACAGAAGATTCTCATAGATGTTTTAGATAGATAGGGGTTTTGTTTGGTTTGTTTTGTTCATGGTTTTTTTTTTTTTTTTAAAGGTATTATTAACTGCTGTAGATATTGCTGCAGCTGTTTCTTCCTAATGGAGCTTTTTGTACTTGACCTTGGGCAGAAGATTTGCTGGACAGCCATTTTGTTTTTATAGAAATAGATTTGCTGCTCAGATAAGTGTTCTTCATACAGAACCTTTTCAGGAGGACTTCAGTCAGATGGTTGCTGGGTTACTTATGCAGTACTATCCCTTTATTGGAAACTTTCTTAAAGGAATGCTTTTGTTGTTGAGTTTTTTTTTTATGGTGGTTGTCCTGTTGCTGTTGTTTTGTTTTGTTCGTTTCTACTCTCCTCTCCACTCCTTAAAGACTTTCTTCTCCAATATTACAGTGTATTACATGCAGATGCCTGAGTTATTGTGTCTTGATCTACTGATGTGAAAAACATTTCCACAGATTTGGTGGTTGGGGTTTTTGTGTTTTTTTTTTTTTGTTTTGTTCTATTTTGGTTTTTTTGCCTCTTAGTTATTTTCAGCCTCTTTTAGCAAGATGTCATCCTTGTCAGTCTTGCTCCAGCAAGGCTATAGTCTCCATTTCTGAGAAGCACTTTTCAATCTGTTATCTTTTAGACTAGAGATGTCATCTCCTTAGGATAGCCTTGATTTCTGAGACTGTTGTCTTGTTTTTGTCATTGATGGGATGCTTCTTGATTATTTTTGTTATTTGGACTGTTCTCAGCTTGGAGTCTACTGCCAACTACTTGATGCTAGAGGACTGTGTTGCTTTTAGCCCGCTCTCCTTGTTCATCTTAGCAGCTGACTCTTTCTTCCTTCTTACATCCTGTTTTTACAGCCCCAGCAAATGATATTTGACTGCCCTTCATGCTTCTTACAAGTCATGTTTATTCTCTTTGTACCTTTGAGTCATCATTGTCATAACTAGGGAGATTTTTTGAAAGATATGTTAACTTCATTCCCAGTGGACTTTACAGAAAACGTAGCCTTGGGATATTGGCATGTTCTGTCCCATTTAGTGTATTTAGAATACCTTAGTTTGTGAAGGTATATGGTTTGTATTCTCCCTACGGGCTAGTAGGACATGTTAATCTCCTCCCTGAATCTACAGAAGTGCATATTCTGTAGTGTGAATTCATTCTGATGTATTATAAATTAGTGAAAATCTTAGTCTAATCCTTTTTAGTAATTATTATATGTGTATAAAATTTCCACGTATTCATCTGACTAAAGAATAGAGACATAGCTTTATATTTCAGTGTTTGTAAGTTAATAAGCATATTTTAACAAAATATTTGGTTTTGTAAACTGGCAGAAGTACTTAGGAGAAGAAAATGTATTGCTTCTTAAACAGAAAAACTTTATTATTATAATAATTTATATTTTTTCTCTTAAAACCTCTTTTCAGCAGTTTGATAGATGTCACATTCTTTTTCTCCTTCAGATTATTTGAAGAATTATATGAAGATCATGGAGACACACTTTCTCTGCAATATGGAGGTTCTCAGCTTGTCCACAGGGTAAAAACATATAGAAAGATAGCTCCATGGACTCAGCATTCCAAAGATATTATGCAAACGCTCTCAAGATACTATAGTAATGCTTTCTCAGGTAAATTTATTTTTTAAGTGCTTTCTTTTAAGCCATTATTTGGAAAACATCTTACTTTTGATATTTCAATCAGTACTATGATCTTACAACAGAGATTCTTTATACTATAATTTCCAAATAATTCAGTAAAATCTGATGGATATCAAATGAGTATTCTGATTTGATGAAGTCTTTATCTCATATCCTATGCAAATGCATGTTGTATCATGCAGCCTCATTTGATAAAAGTTAGTGAACTGAAGTAAGAAGTATTTAGAAAATGTACAGATGTAGCACTGAAACTGCCAGTGACATTTGTGCATCAGTAGAGAAGCAGATAGCTGTAGTAGAGCTGTTAAAATAATGGACGGAATGGCTTCAACAAATAGAAGGAAACCGGCAAATCTAAACACAAGTAGAGGGATTCAAGTGGAGTATTTCTTGTGATGTTCCTGGGGACTTCAAGCAAAAAGCAATCTCCGATGCATGTAACTGTCTTGCATGAATAGAAGCTACTAACTGTTGAATCTGTGGTAGAAAAGACAAAATTAAATTTAAAAAGCAAGGTGCACCAAGCTATTTTTTGAGATAAATAAGTTGTAAGATATTAGCGTACTCCTTTACTAGCTCATATCAGTCACTGTTATGAGCTTTGTTCTGCACAACATTGCTAAGAAAAAACCTCGTTGAAAAATGCTGAGCCATACCTTATGCAAAATAACTGAAAAAAATACTTAGTGTTTTTAGAAGTCATGAGAAAGATCTAAAAGAATGATCAAAGGACAGTCTAAGACGTGTCAGGATGACAAACATCGAGTGCTACTGTGTTCTAAATATTGTGTCAGTCCTCTATTACTCTTTTTCACAGAAGCTGCATAGCCAGGGCAGGAAGTTGCAGGTTTTTTTTCTAGTAGACTGCAATTATTTAGGAACTACATGAATTTTAAAACAGAGAGTTGGACACTGGCTAGAAATAATTCAGTAATCTCTGGTTTCTTTGGCTGAAGTTATTGCTTTTGTTACTGACAATTCTGTGTATGTAACAAGATGTGAGAGCACAGTATTTAAAGTACTGTTTCTGAATGTAATTCGTGTAATTTGTGTATCATATTTGCCCAAATTAAATAAGACATGGAGAGCTTGTTTATTTCAGTGATATGGTCTCTTTATTGTTTCCAGTGGCAATAAGGTATGGCTTCATCAATTCTTATGTGCAAAAGGAAGCACACTTGTGGTATCACCTGTACTGATAAGTACAAAATGAAACAAATCTCTGAAGCTGTTCACTGTTATGCCAGCCACTTAGGTTAGGTGGAAGCTTGAGCAAAGTTCTAGATCCACATTTGGAGATGTGGTCTGCTTGCAAGGATAGTCAAGATATGCGTGTGTTTTAGTAATAAAATAATTTGTTCTGGAAAAGCTGTTGCAAAAAGAAGAAAGCATACTGATTGAAAAAAGTCCATCTTGTCACCTGGGCAAACTTGTAGCTGAGTGCACAAACAGATGTTAGCATTTACTGAAGTCAATAGGCAAAATGAAACTTTCATAAAGGTGCTGCACACTTTCTGCAATTTACGTATGGTTTTGGTATTTGATCCCATTTGAGCCAAATATTTTTGGTGCTTTATGCATTCCTTGTGTTTAAAGATGGCATTGTTGAAATATAGCATTCAATGTTGTATTTACTGCCTTTTTAGTATGAAATTTTAAAAGATTCGTTTCAGGGAAATTTAAAGGTTCACTGTCCAACACTGCCTGTTCAGGTGACATCTGCAAGCCTGTTAATGTGACACATTCAGAGAGATCATTTTATTCTTGAAGTTTTCTCAGAAAACCGAGACAAAGGAAGCCTTTTTAGAACAAGATTCTGAGTTGCTATACTGCTCTTATTATTGTTACTATCCATCACATATACTTAAGAATACAAATAGAAATCTGAGGGCTAGCCAATTCATGAGCCAGCGTTTCCTTGTGGTTCTGATTTTGAGAGACTTTTTTTAATGCTTATGAATTTTATGTACCAGTAGTAAGCAGACACAGAAAATTTTAGTGTGTTTACTTGAAGTCATACTGTGTAGCATATTCAGAACAAGTGGCCTGCTAACGGTGCCTCCTAAATAAATCACTTAGCCACACTTGTTCTGTTTGTCTATCATGAAAAATACATGATACTAAAATTAATTTATACTTTTAAGAAAATGGTTTCATCTATTGACCTCAAAGCTCTTAGGATAATCACTACTAATTGAGTTGTACAGATGAGAAAAAGTAAGACATATTGGTTAGGTGACTTGCCTGGAGATACTGATCCAGTAGATAAAACTTGGACTTGTAAAAAAGATAACTTGGAATGCAGTTTCACCCTAGTTCATGATAAGTGGCTTAGCTTTTCTATAGATTTTTCTGTACCTGTAAATTTGTAATATGTTGCCTATGTAATAGAAGAGTGAAGAATTAAAAAACTGTTCTTCGGATCAAGTTAGTGACTGAAGCTCAGAAGAAAACCAAGGTTTCCTTCTAAAAATATGAGACAATTTTATGGTAACTTGCAAAAATCTTACAGGTTTAAGCAAAAATTTTTACTTTTTTCGTGCCTGTTTTTAATTTGGAAAAAGTAGAGGGTGCAGTGTAGTTTGAGAAGTCAACTGTTTGAAGTGCCCTGGTTATAAGCAAATGAGTTGTACCAGAAAAAAAGATCATCATCCAGCTAAGAATTAAGCATTCCTTCAACACCCTCTCTGGCAGGCATTCTGATTAGTTGAATTCTAGCGTTTTTTCTTTCACTTGTGATTGTCAAAGAAATTAGGAAATAGTATTCCAAATAATATTCCTCTAGCTTTTATGCCTTGTAGAAAGTAATGTGACATTGCAGACTTCAGTGCTAGGGTTGCAAAATGCGTAATAAGCTTCTGGAATCTGGAATGATCTATTTATCTGCAAACAGGACTGGACATAGTAAACTACCTTTAAGTGTTGTATGAAAGTAAACTTAATTATTATAACCTTTTAGTCATGGGATGTTATAGTCCCAATTGTGTTGAATCTCTCATGATTTAGTAATTTGTCGTGTAGTGCAGTTGCAAACTGAGATTGAGAGCAGTAGATTATTTTAGGCTAATTCAATTAAATGGCCCCTTCAGTTCCTGTTTTCTCAAAAGGTCTTAAAAATGTGCTAGCATACACGTACTTTGCAGTATCTTTTGAAAAATCAGTGCAGTCTTTCTACTTGCTTGTACATAATTACAATATTCAGTGCTAATGATGAAGAGAGAAAACCTCTTTGCTCTTTTGTCTGTGCTCTACATGGCATTGACCTTCTTATTTATTTTTGAAAAGAGATTTTTCTGTCTAGATAAGAAAATTGATCTGAAAAGCTCTATATCCTGTTTTCTCTGGCCAGTGTTTCAAAGAAAGACAAAAGCTTTCATTATTTTTCTTCAAAATTGTCATAAAATTGTTCAAGCCTTAAAGTAAGGCAAGAGGAGGGTTGTCACCTTTCAAGTTAACTCTCTGCTTCCCCAGTCACTTGCATGTTTGTGCCTGCTTGAAGACTTATGCACAAAGAATCTTTAATGTTACGGTTTTTTACCTACTTTTAAATTACAAGTTGAGAAGTAAGACAGTAAAAAGACATTTTCTGTTAAATGTCCTGTATTTCTGTTAAGTTTAAAACACAACTGCACAACTGAAACAATAACTGCAAAAGAGAGTTTGAGTCCTTTTGCAATGTGACATTTAACAGGAGTCATTTTTTTGCTATGGAAGAAAGGTAAGAATGCTTCGGTGAACTGCTGCTATAGGCTGTTTCAGACAATGATCTGGATAATTCAGTTGGTATGATTTTACATTCGAGCTGTTTTTCACAGAACAAATTTAATTTAATTTCATTTTAGCATCTGTCATATAAGTAGTGACATAGTTTAACTGAATTATCTTGTTTTACTCTAATTGTTTTAGAATTATTTAGTTAACAATTTCAGTATACTTTCTGTTCCTGGCAGGTGAAGCAATGGTAAATGAGCAAAGGAGGCTTATCTCTGCCTTTAGCTTTCAGAAATTGCCACCAATTTTAACCTATTTGCTCATGTTAATTAATTTTGTCTTAAGGGCTCTTCCAGTTTCTTTGCTTAGAGAGTTTCCATGGGTTTTGTTCAGCACTTTCTTTAAACCACTAACTAAATGACTTATCAGGAAGAAAGAATACGTTATTGCTTGTGACCTTTCCTTTCTCTTTAATTCTCACTGTCCTCAACAAGGTTTTGGTTTTGGTATTTTCAGACCTTTTTACTGAACTTTGCATAGCTTTTTTGCGCTGTTTCTGGCCTTCCTCATTCTCTCCTTATGTCTTGGTTACACTGTGACACTATTTTGCAGAAACAAAATGGTCTGCAAACCATAAGGACCTACATATGCTTTTGAACATTACTGTGTAGAAGCGTTAGTGTTTATACGTTGATCCTCTTAAGAAAACTGGGAAAATGAGTATCTTTTTGGACAAGTGCTTTGAAGGGACAGTAGAAGTATCTGGAGAGGGAGTATGAGTGGATAGAAAAGGAAGAAAGAAGACAGATTCTGGATGAAAGGCCCTCTAAGTAGGGAAGAGGAGCCAAGCAATGTCAAGAGGTTTCCCCTTTCTTTGCCTTTTTCTGGTGCCTTGCCCTGTTACACCATGTGACTGTTTATACAGAAGATCCCACTTCCAAATATCAACCTCCACATATGCATACTTCTGTAAAGTACCGTACTTTTCTATAATCCTATTGTCACCAAATTTCTACATAGCACTTCATGTGTCAGCTGCTTGTGTGTCTTAATTCCCTGTAAAAAATATTGTATGTTGTACAGAGGGAAGAGACTTGAATTCTGGGGAGAAGGAGGTATTGAGTGAAACTTTGGTGGTGGCCAGGAGCCAACTTTGTCCTCACTGTCGTACCACTGCTTTGGATTCTGCCTCTTTTTTTTTTTTTTTTTTTTTTTGCCTGCTTTCTGGTATACTGAGACTTCAGTTTGACTTTTGATGCAGTGTGTTGCTAAAGGGACACTCAACTCTCATAATGCTCTTTTTGAAATGTGGAGAGAACTGAAGAAGTAACGCTATCTATTGAACTAGTCTGAACTATTCCTTGTCTGATGATTACTGAAGTGCAAACGAGTGGAGACGAAAGCTTTCCACATGCTAATTCCTCAGGGCACAAATAGAGCTCAGTTCTCCACATATTCCCCCATATCTGAAAATCCTTCCTCTGCCCCTACGACTCTGCTTGCAAAGCTGTCGTTATCATGGTTCACCATCCCCAAG
This sequence comes from Pluvialis apricaria, assembly GCA_017639485.1. Classification (NCBI taxonomy): domain Eukaryota; kingdom Metazoa; phylum Chordata; class Aves; order Charadriiformes; family Charadriidae; genus Pluvialis; species Pluvialis apricaria. The sequence continues at coordinate 78,063,762 of CM030009.1, read as the reverse complement.
CCCTCATCTGACTCCAGCTTTTCTTCATCTGTTGCAACTCATCCTATCTGCAGCTAGGTAGCAAGAGAGATTTTAAAGATGTAAGCGCACAACATTTCTTGTCATGCTTTTCTTCTACAGTGGTACATAACTACTGGATTTTAGCACTTGCCTTATTTAGTTTCATGAAGCTTAGAATATGGCAAGAGAAACCGATGGTTTAAGCCAACCAGAAAAAAGTCCAAATTACCAAAAGGTGTTTTTGAAGTTTAATAATTTTACTGATTACATTTTGGCTAGAAAATCCCAAAGAATTCATAATTTGTGTGTCTTGTGGGAAACTTGTCTATTGTATGGATACATCATTCTTCTGTTATTTAGACTGCAGTCAATTCATCATGATGTGTCAGATTCCCTGGCACATGCATAAATACATGCACATGCTTCGTGCATATGCATATATGCAGAGGTGGGAGACAGAGCTGCAGCATGAAATCTGCTTCTGCAAAGCTGCTAAGCAGAGCTTCTGCCTCAGTTCCTCAGTGAGAGACACCAAGGAAAGGGGCAGCACTGGCACCAGCCCCACATGTACTGCAGTGTGGCAGATGGTCAGGGCTAAATGAAGTTTCGTTCCAGTGGTTGAAGCCCAGAGGTCCCTGTAGAAGTCATAGGACATACGCACTCTGTCCGTGAGGAGCAAACATAACAAGCAAATGTCTGAATAGGCTTGAGCTCTGCAATGTTCCTGGTGTTAAGTGTCCCTCTTGTCTAACAGATGCAGACAGGCAAGATTCTATCAATCTCTTTCTGGGAGTATTCAAGCCTACAGAAGGAAAACCTCATCTCTGGGAACTTCCCACTGATTTCTATTTGCATCACAAGAACACCCTCAGTCTGTCACAGACCAGGCGAAGGTATTTTGCTGTTCTGTTTTTTCGTTTGGTATTGCTCTAATAAATTAAAAAAATGCATGCTGGTAACCAAATAATTTGGTCAGCCTGTCAAAAACTAGATTACTGTCTTTTAAGTTTTTACAAAAAGTTAAAAAAAACCACAAAAACACAAACAAAAATAAAACCTTCAAGAGATTACCAAAACTGTTCGATGTTGGTATTTTGAAGAATTTGCTTTAGTATATTATTTTCCTGTACTACTGAAAAAAGATGTTTCATTTCATATGAAATTCTAGCTTGCAGTATGAAATGCTTCACCATACTACTGAAGTATGGTTACCACTGTCTCATTAAGCAGTATACAGGTGTATTTTTGATGGTCAGATTTATTAAGTCAGTGCTGTATTTGAGATCAGGTGATGAGGATAACATTTGTTTATCTTTTTTGTGTAATGCACTTAGTCTGCAGCTGTGCATACCAAGAAGCCCGTGATTTTCTACCTTCCTTTCAGCCATGTCTTGCCTATTGAAGACTATTTGTCTTCATTTGCATTCCACTGTAGTTGCATGGTATAATACAGAAATAACAGAGCATAAACATTTTAAAGTAATTTTATAGTGCTTCGCAATGTGGAATGATTTTCTTAAGGATTATAAATATTTTGTGTAAAAAAAAATAAATAATAATCCACTGATAATAAGGGCAGTACTGGACTTGTTAACTAAATTATCTCTTTTAGAAATTTCACTGTTTATATCATCTGTTCATTCTGTGGGTCTTAAAGCTCTGTATCACAAATGGTAGATCTGAATAGCTGCATGTAGATTTTTGTCTGGGGAAAATTGCAAGTGTTGAAACAGTGTATTCAATCCCTGTTGGCTGTTTATTCCATTAACCTGTCACAGCAGCTGGCATGTGATGTGACTGTTTCTAAATTTCAGCCTTTTTGTATTGTCTCCTGAGGCTTCTCTTGATGCTAGTTCATATCAACTGTACAACCAAGCGCTATTTCAGGCACACATGAAACATGCAACGTTAATTTTATTGCCTACTGATTCTGAACATTATTGTATGTCAAAAATTAATTCAGCTGGTATATTTCAAATGTACAAATGTCTTAGTCTCCCTTTCATTTGTTACCCTGTTAAACAACTGTCTTGTATTTGTCACAGACACTGTTCTCAAATGAGGTGGAACACTTTAAAAAAAAAAAAAAAAAAAAAAGTTGGTGTTCTTCATTTAGTTGTTAATTAGCTTTGCTTTCATTCTGGCCAGAATTTCTTCTGAGGACTTATACAACCAAGGTGTTTTCTCATGTGAACAACAGGACACCTCCATGTTAGTAGTTAGGTGAAAAAAAACCTCTTCCAAGTAATTTTTTGTTTCTACCAAACTATTGGACAAGTCCTTTGTATAACTTCTTCCTGCCTCTCTGTGCGGTGCCTCTGTTGGATTCCTTTGGCACAGCAGCAAAGGAAATAATGAAAACTCATAATGAAATCAAGGATACAGGAAGAGAAGGAAGATGATGTTTCCTGTAATTGAAACTTCTTTTGACTGTCTTGTGCTTTTTATATATTGTATTTGCCTCTTCATCAGAAGAGATTTCATAATGAGTTTCATATATACTATTACAGAATTTGTGATTCACATGAAAGGACAGTGAATATGGAAAAGGAGATTTTCCGTTTCCACATTATTATCATTTATGCAAACAGCAAAATTGGGTGTGTCTGCATAGTTTCTGAAGGCAGTGGAGAAAATGGCTTGCTAGCGTGGCCTGAAACGGTACTTCAAGAAGAGACACGACCACCAGGCATAACTCATTCCTTTCTGTCTAGGACATACAAAGTTCTTGGAACTGAAGTGTGTTGCCTTGCCTGTTCTGCACCATTTGCTAAGTCCCACTAACAAATCTATCATTGGGCATGGGAATACACCCATTGTTTTTGCTCCAGATGGCTGCATTGGCATGAGTGGGAGATAACCACATTAATACTCTGATTACAGCCCTTACAGTGTTGTGAATACACACATATTTGAAATAAAAATCGATGAGGATAAATGTTTTTTCATCCCAAGTAATTAAATTAAAGGAACTATCAGAACAATTTAGAGAAGAAATTAAAGGTATATTTGAGAAGAGAAAATAAAAATATGTAAACATGAATGAAAGATAAAACATGCTTTATTTTATGAATGTTGCTTGACTTCCTTTGTTGTTTTTCAGAAATCCTGAATAAGCTTCCAGCAGGGCTTGTTTTCTGCTGCTAGCTATGCCAACATATAGTTCTCAGACATAGGACAGCTGTCACATCAAAATGTATTTCTATGTGTAGAAGTCAGCTGCTTTGACAATATTCTGATTTTATTATCTTTGACCTTCATTTCTTCGTACCCATTTCCTAAATTTTAGGATCTAAATAACAAGTGGTGGGTGGGGGTTGATGTTTTGTTTTATTTTGGTTTTTTTAAAAGACCAGAACAAGAAAAATACATAAATACCTTGTGTAAGTACTAAGACCTTAATTTTCAGTACTGTAGAGGTAGGCACCTGAAATGTATTTTGTTTAATGGAACAAAACCACTCTTCCCTCCATACCTGTATTGAGCTTCACGTATTTAAATTTCATGGCCTGAGAGCAAAGTAGTAGGGTAGGGGCCTGTTGAAATACTACATCCAAGGATAATTCTTTACTTTCTTCCACACTTGAATTATAAAGAAATGTTTACTAAAGAGATACTGTATGGTTGGGTAACTGTTATGTGCAAAAGTTTAGGCTGGATACAAGATCAAATCAAGCTACTGCGTACAAGATCAGTATCGATTGTGTCTGTTTTTCCTGTACAGCTATACTTACTGGTGGACCACAGGTGTGCTAAAGCATTTACCTCTTCCTTTTGATGAAGGTAGGAACTGTATTTGCTCCTTGCCTTACAGAGTGTCTTGAAAAAGAAGCTTTAGTCGCAAGTGTTTTTTAACTGTTTTAGATCCCAAATCTGAAAAATAATGTTTCCATAATGATTGTGAAATACTTCCCCCCCCCCCAGCCATGATTTTTCAGCTGCAGGATGCAAGAGACACCTAATTGGCTAAAACCTGACCTCCATATGTTTATATGCCAGGGCACACTTAATTCTTTTCTTTTCTTTTTTTTCCTTCCCTGTTGACATATATTTATAGTCTATACTGGTCGTTACAGTCCTGTTGCAGATGAGAGGGTATAGCTAGTGTGTGACAGGGTAGAGCTAGTGGGATACTGTGGAGCATGTTTTATTAGGAATTGTCATCGTGAAGGGAAATCAAATTATGGTGGTTGATAATGCATATTTATTAAAAATGTGTGGTGCATCATCTTCTTCCTGTCATATTTTCTTGTTTTAGAGGGGATGTGGCTGTACAAAAATACGTGGTAGGGTGGCTAGGTAAGCAGGCTAGCGTTTAGGTTTTGCAGAGTCACTAATTGTTAGTAAAAATATTAATTTTTTTTCTTTTCCCCAGTGACATGTGCTGAAAACAGACACAAGTTGACAGTGAAGAAATTCCACAAGTATGAAGAGGAAATTGATATCCACAATGAGTTTTTTCGGCCTTATGAGTTGAGCAGTTTTGATGAGACCTTCTGCTTGGCAATGACCAATTCTACACGGTATATTGGGATGTTTTGGGACTAAAAATCCTTAACTGGAGGTTGATTTGGTGTGAATTAAATGTGCATTTGGTTTATTTTGTTAAATCTATGTAATATGATAGGTTTTGTGGGGTGTTTGGTGGTTTTGTTTGGGTTTTTTTAAGCTTCAAATTTAGCAAACTTCTAGAGACTAAATCACAATACTGAAATGGAAATGCGAGTCTAAAAACAACTGTTAAGATAACACTTTAATTTCCAGTTATTTTCCATTATGGGGTGCCAAAAGTTTGGGCACTTGAAGGGTGAGAAATGGGCTTTTCTATGTGGACTCATTAGATCACAGAGGCTATCTTCAAAGCAATTGTTTTTTAATTATTCTGCCTTCGTTTTACAGTTGTTTTCTTCAGTTCATCAAGTTCACACAGCTGGCCAGATAATTTTTTTTCTTGGCAGCAATCAACTGGATATTCTAAGCATAATCTTAGTCACACTTTAGCTAAAGACTTCCAGGACTATTATGTTTCATGTAGCTTTTTGACCCAATTTGAGTGTTGGCAGCATTTTGAAAGCCATGTAGCTGAGTTACAGGGTTTCTTCAGTACAGGAATGGAGCACATTGCTCTAGCCTCCTTAGCAAGTGGTAATGTTTGCAGCTGTGTTATACAACTAAATAATGCAACTGAAAGCTTTTTAAATACCTAGGGGGCTTATATTTACATGGTATTAACTTGTAATTATGAAGTTAGAACTTGATGTTTCTTTTTATAATGATTTTTTTTTTAATTCAAAGGTATATGTTAGAGGTGATTCTTCCAGAAAATTAAAAAAATTTATGTATTAAACTTTGCTCATGAGCAGTTTTTCCTTTCTGTTTTTCCAGAGACTTTATGCCTAAGAATGTGGGGATTGATCCAAGTCCATTTACTGTTCGTAAACCCGATGAAACTGGGAAGTCAGTGTTGGGGTAAGTCTGAAATATGAAATCTTGTTCTGGTTTAGTAATAGTGAAATTGTAATGCAAGTATATAAACTCTATCTGTATGTTTGTGTAGCGTATTCTGTTACATAGGAAATAAAAAGGAATCATTGGTGATATACTGTAGAATTGTACACTTTGAAAATCATATCTAATTAGTGATTTTTATTTGACACTGGGAATTCTTTATTCAGACTTGTTTAATCTTTTCTGTTTTCTTCTACTCCTCGAAGTGAACCCCATGAGAAAATTTTATCTGAAAGGTTGTTAAAATTTGATCATCTCTTTATGCTAGTGGCAATTGTATTCTCTATTGGAAATGACAGGAATGCATATATTATTGTTGTCTTTTAAAAAAATGAATAAATTTTTGAATAAATAGACCATATCCTGAAACAGCAATAGTGCCAATTTCAGCGTAGTTATTTTAAAAAACATTTTTTATCAAAATTTATAGATAAAAATTCTATAAAACAATTCAGCAACAGTTATTGGGACAAATTAATATTGCATTTAGCTGCTTTTGCATCCTGGACTTGCTTTGTTACTTTATTCATTCCAATGTTGTGTTTGATCTGCTGTATCACTCAAGGATTATGAGGACTCTTCCTGAACCACTTCATTCTCTCTTCGATACCTCATGTTAAGGAAACATTTTGTCAGTAATGACTAAACCTGTGCTGTCACAACATTATAAGTTTTTCTGAAAACTTGACATTCTGTTAAAAGCAACAAAATTTGACTGTCTCATAGATAACATCTGTTGTGCCTTGACCCTGAGGGACTCACTGTCAATAAATGTTGAGGGCAGACTATGCTTATTACTACTAAAACCTAATTTCATGCTACTGATGTTGCCTGGGAATAAGTAGAAAGACTGTTCAACAGTTATACAATTTACCTCTGCTAAGAATTGTGAGTTTATGGGTACTTCTGAGGATAACCTCCATTCTTCCGCTTTGGTATAATGTCAGATTTTGGACTAACTAATTTCTGTCCAGATATTCCATTAAATCCTTGACCGTTACATATTTTTCTCAGGGACTTTGCTTCAAGCCCTCCCCTGTGACTTTTAGGGATTGTTACAAGATAGAGAATCGTCTAGATCAAAGCCATGTTCCAGGACTCCCTCGGTGTTACTTGTAATGCTTCCCATGCATTGGCTGTGCAGTGGGCTAAAAGGTGGCTTCAGTCTTCCACCTTACCCATATTTAGCCCTTGGTAGAGGTGGTGTCTTTGCCTTGCACGTTTGTCATCATCTTTTGATCTACTATGACATTTCTGGAGGATTTTGTGATCTGTTTTCATCTGTAAGTGTTCTGGTCCCATAGGACAATTAGATCTTGGCCGCCTTCTGAGTATGTGTTGGGGGTGGGGATATGGCTCGTATCAGTGTTTGGCTACTTGCTCCGTTCTTCAGCTTTCAGAAAGGACTGCTTTTCCTGTGACCTTCACCTCATTTAGAAAAGTAGGGAAGATAACCTTAATTTTTTCTAAAAAAAAAAATAAAATACAGTATGTCTTCATAACTTTCTGTAAATTTCAATCTAAGGACATGTCAGTTTCTGCTGAGTCAGAAATTAAACCTACCTGTGTTGTTTTTCCCCCCTAAGGCATTTGTTCCAGCTGTAAGAATTCTTCTGATATATTAATGTCCTTGGGGGTGGGGTATGCTCTCAGATCAAGCACCTTTAGGAGGACTCTCCTACTTGTCTATATGTGTACCTGAAGCATATACAGGTTAGCTAATTCACCACAGGGATAATTCGCTGTATGAGTTTGCAAAAGGCAGAACTCTCTGTGACAGTCATGGTGTGCTCCGCTAGAGCTCAAGTGATACTGGTGACCTCCATGCCTTTGCTGATGAGAACACTAGAGCTGCAACTCAAAATAGCATTTGCACCAAACTGCGTGCTATTGTCAAAGCCTCTTAGCATGCTGCTCTCTTCCTTTAGGGCCTTCCTTTACAGTAAGTTGCGCACAATGTCAGTGTATGTATGGACAGTCACCTCAGGAAGATGTTGCTTCCGTGTTTCCAGAACTGATTTGCCTATAAATGTATTCCTTACCTGCCTTCCAGTCCCTCTTCCTCCAGAGTCCCTAAAAGATTGTAACAATATCTGGGAGGAAACTGCAACCACATACCCGTCTATGGCCGGTAGAAAAGGATGTACAAGACATAAGGGTGGTACAATTTCTGATAGGTAGAGTAGCATGTAACTTTCAGAGCTTGTACAGTTAAACCCACTGTTAGCCTATGAAAACATAGATGCTGTATCTTGAAGAATTCTTACAAATAAAGCACCTCTTTATATTGACAAGAATTTCTAGAATGAGAAATACATGCCGCATAAAGAAATGTTGCTGATTAAAGCACTAAATTGAGGGGAGAGGTATGGAAAAGGAAGGGGAAAAAAAGTGACATTATGATTAAGATTTTTGGGCCTGAGGATAATGTTGTTAATCAGAAAGTGAAACTTTTTCCCATATCAAAACCAAAGATGATATGTCTCAATGAATTTTTATTCCTTTTCATTCAGTCAGTCTGGGGGAGGGATTTCAGTAAAGAGCCAGAGAATTGGTGGAGAAACGCTGGCATAATCCTGTGAGCTTTCTTTAAGTGCTCTGGAATAAGAAGAGATTGGTGAAAAGTAAATCAATTGGGTAATTAACAAGATGAGCAATAAGTTGTTCCAGAGGATAGAATTAATTTTCCCCAGTAAGATTGTAATAAAAAATTAGGAATTTAATATACTTGTTGTTAATATCTTGCTGATTTCGTAAATGCACACTGCCTTTCATAATAGGAACAAAAGTAATAGAGAAGAAACCGTGCTGCAGCGCAAGACGGCTGCTAGTGCTCCACCACCCCCAAGTGAGGAAGCGGTGTCAAGTAGTTCTGAAGATGATTCTGGGACAGACAAAGAAGATGAAGGTGCTGTTTCTCAGCGTTCAACTCCAGTAAAGGTGACTGATACAGGAGATAATACAAAAATCACAGAGGTAAGAAATTACTGTGGTAGGCAAGAAGGCTAATGATGGACTTAAAATTCAGTTTTCCTTGAAACAACCAGTAAATGTTATAAAACAGTCAGAAGTAAAGTAAGGAATTAAGTGAAAAGGATCTCTTTGTGTAGATATTAGCAAAACTGATTGTAAAACTTAGCGATTATTCTTGTCGTGCTATAGTGAAACACAAGAGAAAAATAACATTTTCAAAAAATGAAAAATACTGTTGGAAACCTATGGCATTTGAAAGGTACTCAAGTCAGGTGTAGTCCATAATATTAAGCATAAAATATATCTATGTTAGTGTGTTAATTTAGAGCAGTAGCACACTTCTGATCATTGTTCCCTACCGTGCTCTGGCTTGCATCATGGTGTGGTCTTGCAGCATGCAAATGGGACTCCTTTTGGATGAAACTAACCTGGGAGATGCTTCTCCAGGAATGTACCTGATCTACCTACCTAATCAACATTTAGTCCATGGGAGATAATCCAGAGCAACCCCCCTGAAAGACATGTAGTATGGATCTGAGGTCGTGAGCATCACCTCTTACAGTTACAAATCTGTTCCTTCTGAATGATGCCACTTGCTCAGGTGGATATAACTAAATTAATGTTCAATCTGGCTAAGTTTCAGCCTGATTTATGTGCAGATTTTTAAATTGCTGTTTCATAATTATATGGTCTGACATTAAAAAAAAAAAAATTAAACTAACTCCAAAAATGTGCATGATAATTTTGTCACATTGGCTCTATGCTGTTACTGCTAATAAGGTTGAAGATAATGGCAGGATAATAGTGAAATTGTGTGTGCACAGTCATATGAAAAGAGCGTGTATTCTCAGTTGTGGGCTACTAATCTTTTTTTGCTACCATAACTAGTTCTGTTGGAATCCCTTGAGTGCTAATTTAATGAAAATATTAATTTATATGAAGTATTATGGAAATATCTACTTTATTAATTCATGTAACATTTCTTAAAATTCTTGTAGATATCCATTTTGGGTACCACTGAAAATGTCTTAACAAAAGGATATGCTAATGGAGATTATACAAATTTGCCAAATAATTATGTTGTTTTGGGGTGTTGTTAGGGAGGTCAGGGGGTTGGACTAGATGATCTCCAGAGGTCCCTTCCAACCCTGACCATTCTGCGATTTTTTTGTCACAGCTAATTTAATTGGTTATAGTGTTGTGCTTGTACACGCTATCACTTTTGAAGAAACTTCAGTATTTATAACCTTAGTATAAAGTGTGGTGCCTGATAGGCAGCAGAGAATAAAACTGCCTTTTTTTCTGCTACAGTTCAAATTTTCATTCCATTCAGTCTTTAGCCTAGGGTGGTTTGTTCTCAGAGAATGGATTTTCAGCCTTCTGTACAACGCTGTCTTCTTCCTAACCTTAATGAAGCATTTTCAATAAAATAACTATGAAGTTGTGTGGTATTAATTTTGGACAGTTTGGATTAATTGTTATGCCAATACAAGTGCATTTATTTCTGTTTATGCAAGATATTTTATCTGAAAATTTTCCATTATCTCTGATTAATAGAGTACCTGTTTTCCAGCAAGTCAGATTGCTTCTACAGGGTTAACAACAGAAATCCAACCTGAAATTTTATTTTTGCTTTTCACCATTGCACGGGTTACCTCCCTTCAGGTTTTCCATCTGTGTATTGAGCACACTTCAACACTCAGACCTAAGATATCTTTTTTAGATTTTTAAGATACTTAAATGAAAGATGCATGTAAACATGAAATATGGTTTAAGATAGTATTGAATTTGAATGGCTTACAGTTGGGTGAGCTATTCTGATTCTTTCAGTAATGCACGTGAAGAAATATTTTCCATTTTATTAACAGTTTCATGCATCAGATTTTAGTCATAACTTGTGTTGTTAATTAGCAATTAATTAACTTGGGTTGTCGTTAAAGTCTGCCTGCCATTGTAAATTCGTTTATTCTCTTCAAAAGTACAAAGCTTCTCTTAGATACATTATTTTTGAGGGCATGATGTTTATGGAAACATTCTGTTCAGAAACCGACCATAAAAATCAGTAATCTTAAAGGCTGTGTGTGTTAGACATTAGATTTTCACGTGTTGAGCAGCTGATCTTCATTTAGCTTGTTCAGTGTTGTTTTGCCATTACCAGGCTAAGTAGAGGATCAAATATGGGCTTTTCAATAAATGTTTTGGAATTATTTTTCTGACAATGGCAATTATTTGCTGTGTCTACACATGCAGTTAAAAGTTTAAAAAGAAGACCTGTAAGGGAGGGTTTCAGAGCTTCATGGCTAAACTGAATAATGTAACAAGAAACAAAACAACTATGACTGGAAAAGGTGATAATACATCTAGTTGATTAAATAAACTATAGAAATGTTTCAGATACACATTTTTTTTCTTTCTGAGATTAACCTTAACTTAAAAAAGAAACGTTAATGAAGAATGCACTTAAAAGCCTGAGCTTACAAATATTCCATGTTATGTTTCTGTTAGCTAACCTGACAACTTACTAGCATTCGAACCAACATCACTCTAGAGTAGAGAAAAATTGCATCATTGTGGGGCAGGGGGCAGAACCCAAACAGCTAATTCCTTTCTATTCATATCTCACAGAAGTTAATAATAAAATGCTTTTATACTTTTGGTCAGGACATATCTTTCTGAAGTTCTTCTTTGACTTTGGATCTTTTTGAACTAAAAGAAAACTATTTTTATAGTTGACTTGCTTGCAGTCACACGTGTCCTGTCAGTAAACCCCCTCAGTTTAACACTGAATCATTAAACATAGTTAGTGAAGTATTGCATGTGCATTGTTATAGTTGACTGACATGATTGTGTAACATATAAAATAAAAATAGTTTTGTTCAACCTGACATTTGTAATTATTTCAGAATTGACAGCAGGAAATGTGAAGGCAACTGTGGGATCATGTTCTGAACAAATATGATTTATTCTGTATTAAATTTCAACATGGAACAGAACTTAAAACCTGCATCATCTTATGTCCTATAAATATAATTTATTCTCCTAATATGTTGTTTTATCTGATGTTATCTTTCAAGAATCCTTTCCTTTACTTGTTGAACAAATGTTTTGAAGAATATTTTTAATAAATTATTTTTATTTGAAAAAAAAACAACAAACACACACATGCACAGGCTAAGATTACTATATACATAACTTGTTTGGTTTTGCCTGCACTTTGGAAATTATTTTCAAGTTTAGAAAGAATTCCTTGCTTGAAAGAAAGTTGGTTGGTTTTGGTTTTTTTGGATGTTGTTACTGTATCTTCAGTCTGAATCTTTCTTCTTATGTTCCAGAATGTAGTGCAATCCACAAAAGATGTATATGGAGTCAATCTTTCAGATGTTCCTTCAGAAGATGATCTCACAATATACGCTAGGTGAGATAAATTTCCAGTGGTAATCAGTAAAAGATAATTGGAGCTAATTAAATACAGCTTGTCAAAGTGCTGCCTTTTATTAAACTTATTTAAATTATAAATCTTAGAGATATTTGGATATATATACTGTTCTGTTTTCAAAATCAAACTGGTTTTGGATGTCTGTGTCAACTCTGATTTCAGTGGAAGTTATGCAGATGTCTTTGAATGCAAAATTTGGAACTTAAATCGAATGAAAATACCTGTCACTTAATATGGTCCTAGAAATTAATAAGCAGATTCCATATTAGGAGCGGTTCCATGGTTCTAAGCTGTGTAGTCTGTGATTTTTGCATTTTTCAAATGTTGAATTATGCTAATTCAAATCAGTAGTAAGTGAAATGGCGTCTTCTGTAAAAATGTATACAGAACATAGAAGATAAATCTTTTTTTAACATAACGTTTTATTTTTAGATATGTTAACTGTTACCTTTTACTCAAATTTAAATAGTTGTGTGACTTTTGGTGTTCAAGGAAAATGATTTTTCTGAATAATATTCAGCTTTTTTCTTGAAGTATCTTGGCCTTTTGAGCTTGAAATAGAAAAATTGTGGATTTTATAGGGAGACCTTGAGACCATTACTAAATCTGGTATAGACTACGAGGAAAACAGTTGAGAAAAACGGCCAGAATAATTCACACTATAGAAGTATGGATATCTAGGTGACGCATATTTGTACTGTAAGTTTCAGGAGAGGGAGAGGTCAGTTTGGCCCTTGCCGTAATCAGAGTTTCATGAAGTGATGACATGCAAATCTGTATGGTGTGTGGATTTGCGCATGTGTGTATACGTATGCACAGCACTAAGCATAGTGTGTGCAATAATGTGCTCTCACACGCTGCATTTTGAACAGCATCATACTGCCACTTGTTCTTAAATAGTTTTGTGAATTCAAACCATACGTACAGGAAATGAGTAGGATACAGTGTGGTGCAAGACAAAATACAGCTCCTTAGGTGGTCCAGCAAGTTCCCACTCAGATCCTGCACTTTGAGGCAACCTGCTCCAATGTGAGGCAGCATGCTGCACAGCACCTGCAGGCTCTCCTCAGGAGCTTGGAGCTGCTGGCTTACTGTGAGCAGCTGGAGGTAGGAGTTGGTGGGCAAGCGTCAAGGTATCGCCTCCCAGTTCCGACTACACAAAAATTTCTGCTTTTATTCAAGGGTAACTTGGTCTTTGTCCTGTACAAGACAGTTGTCACCGCTCCACAGGAGCCATGAACTGCCAGCTCCCCAAGAGCAATCAGCAAATTAATAGTGTGTTTCTCCAGCGAAAGGCGGTGACTCCATTGCATCAGGAATGCTGTTTCTGAGTTGCCATAACCCCCCATAGAGTGCTGCCTATGTGTTGCTGTTGTTAAAAAATGTGTGCTTACACTATTGTTCTCAAATTCTCCACTCAATATCACAGAATACCGCTGAAGCCAAAAATAAACTGATTAAAATCTTTTTTTTCTTAAATCACAGAATTTCAAAAGGTTCAAAGTAATTTCTTAACTCAAACCAAAACTCAACTACAATAATTTCAGTTATAGATGAACTAGAACTGAAATGAAAAGTTACTTAGTTCCCTGGTGGAGGAGATTCTTTCCTAAACTACAATCTTTTTCTTCGAAAACTAGTCAGAATAATGGGAATTCAGTACTGGAGAGAAGTTGGAGTAATTTAGATCCAAATTGAAAACCCTTTTAGTTCCTAAAGAATTATCGTGCTGTTGCCAAGAGAGCGATTGCTTATGCAAGACGCCAGGAGTGCAAATCAATTACATTAGCTTAATAAACCAATGTTTAAAACACCTGCTTAGAATGTAGAATTAATGGAGTTTGAGCAAAAGGGTGTAAGAAAACTACAGGTAATCTCAGAAAAGCACTGTGTGTATATTGAAGTGAATACCTGTGAGGCATGCATTGAAATGGGCTTGTGTGCATTTGGTTTTATTTTCTAATGTGTAATAGCAGTTATATGTGAAACCTCTTCGATTTGTGAGGGAAGTTTTAATTCACTATGATATCTTCTCATTTGGTGATATGTGATGATTAATCCTGCCTTAGTTCATTAATCCTCTCAAAGCATTATTTTTTTCTTTTTATTTAAAAGTTTTTTTCTGTTATTTTTTCTTTAGGGGTAGCTACGTCTCTTCCACTTTTTAGTTCCTTGAAATTCCCATTTCTACCTACTTCCTACATGCTGAGTAATTTGGAGATAGTACACTTGAAAAGGGTTGAGGAGGATGTTTCTCATTATTTGTGAATTTTTTAACTTCACCTATGCCTCTAACTTTGGTTCTTTATTTTAATCACTAAAAAACGGGTGCCAATTTGACAATTACCCTTTGATACACTGGATAGTTTTTGTTGTTCTGGAAATGGCCAATAGTGAGCTGGTGTCTACTACAAATCACTTTGAGCAGATGAGCAACTCTGTCAAAACATCTGGAATTGGAGCTACTTCCCATTTTATCATTTCTTAGGCTGGATTAACATTCAGTCTGTTTTTACAGTAGTACTGTAAACTCCATGGGGACTTTGAAGCTCCCTATTAATATCCTTTACAAGACAAAAAAAATGCTTGCACTTATTTCATTTCCCTCAAGCAATGCAGGTTTTAAAAATATAACAATTACAAATTCCTTACCTCCTTTAGCTAACAAGACATAGTGCTATTTATGGTCTGATGTGCTGATTTATGTGGAAAGTATAGATTTTACTGACATCCTTTATTACAATGTACATCGTTTGAGAATAGCAGCAATTTATTTCACAGTATGATTACAGTTCTCACTTCAAGTCTTTTTCTATTATTGTAATAAGGGAAATGGAGATGTAAGATCATGACTCTACTTGACATCATTGGACGTTATGTATTTTTTTCTTTATTAGCATCAGGCACTCGCAGATTTAAATACCTCAGGTTAAGTTACTTTACGTCAACTGATCTGTATTAAATCCATATGCAAAGGAAAAGTAATTTGAATGTGTTCAGCCCATTTTCACTGATGGCTGAGATAACTTGAGTTAATTCTCATCAAAATAGAAATCACAGAAGCACAGTTTGGTTGAGGTTGGAAGGGAGAGGAGGTTCCTCAAATAATTTGAGGATGTATACTGCAGATCAACTGTGTGTGGTGTCTTATTGATGTCTGGTAACTTGCTTGTGTTAATTTAGGCCTTGTTTGTTTCAGAATATTGGATAATTTGGAGCAATTAGTAGAAATACTTACACCTTTAGTTTGTCTTTATTTGGTTTTTTTTAAGCTTGTTTCAATAGCAAGCTCCTGCACTAGAAGATCTTAATTTTCTTAATTTCCACTTATAATTCTCTTATTTAGAAGTGTAAGTATTTATTCCTTCAGCATCCAAAGTGATGTTGCATGTTTCTGAGGCTTTTGTTTCTACAGTATAGAGTCTGAATGGAGTAGAAAGAAAAGCCACAATAAGTTGTTTAGCAATGTGTTGTTCCTTTGTCTTCTGTACACTCTTCCATGTGACTGCTTTTGCACTGTTAATTGTCCCCTGTTAAAATGTAGTAAATAATTCTGAAATAGACAAATAAGACTATTTTTAAGCTAAATGGGAGCTAACTATTAAGAAAAACCCTCCACCTCAGAAAATTAAAGTATTAAATCACAACACTTACTTCTGTTTTCAGTAGCACAGATGTGTTGGAGCGTGATCAAATTGAGTTAGTGTGAGATAACTACATATACATATATTTGAAACCCTCTGACATTTCCTCTTAGACTAAGTGGATAAGATTAGTGATTAACTATTTTTTTTTTTACATTTTGCTCCAGTTCATTGCCAAGAACAAAAGCCATCATAGTATTTTCCATGTTCAGTGTCTTCCAGCAAATATTTGGAGATGGGAGAATTCTCCCAAAAGGTTGTGCTTGTTAATAAGTGATCTGGACTAACAGCATTTCAGCTGAATAAAGTCGATAGAATTTTGCTGAGGACTGACTTAAATCTGAAATTTGACAGTTTCTCTCTCTTCTGCTGATTTTTTCCATAGGCTCTTCATCTGACTAACTTCTTCAAAAAAGACATAGGAAGTTGACTGTATTGGGCTATTTCATGGGAGAAGAGGCCTGTTTCTATCCCATGACATACTAAGTGACATCAGTTAATAGGCAAATCTTTTTTTAAGCTAAAAGGAGCTACTGAGTTCTCACATGCACCTACTGTAAAGTTATAGAAATCCCTCTTGTGTACCAGACAGGTAGATCATGATCAGTGACTTACATAACATGGCTTAAAGACTCATGTTTTTTGGTTTCATTTTCTTTCATTTGCTGAATTTTTGGGAGACAGTTCTTTTATTTCTTTGATTTATTTTTCTATCTACTGCTCTTCACAGGTTTGTTCAGCTGGGACAGAGTCAGCATAAACAAGACAAGAGCAGCCAGCAATTTTGCTCAAAACACCACTTGGATAGGGTTATAAATTTGTAAGTATTTTTTTTCTTTTTCCCTTTAGCCTGTTTTTACTTTTGTCATTAGACCTGAAAAACCATCAGGTAAATTTGATGTTAAATTGTTTGAGAGTCATACGTCTATTGCTTTTACTGGATAAGGGGACTCAATGCATAGCATGAAGAATTGGGTTCCTACTTCTCCCTTGTAACTTAAAAAAGTGTGTTTTTTGTGGTCTGGTTTTTTCATTAGAGTTTTAGGGGTGGTTGGTGGGATTTTTTTAGGGTTTTTTTTTTGCTTGTTTGGTTTTGGTTTGTTTGTTTTTTTGGGTTTTGGGGTTTTTAGTTTTTGTAGTGCCAAGATTTTTGTATTCAAAATTCTTAGCAATCCCAAGTTATCACAATGCAAAGTGTTGAAGCTACTGAGTTTAAAAGGCAATTTCTTCTTGCTGTGGATACTTTTGAAAGAGGTAGTTTGAAAGGGATTGGTTGATTTGTGTATTGTTCATTAAAAAAACATTCAAAGTTGCAATGCAGTTTTTAGTGTGCAGTTATCTGAATTTAGTTGTTCTGAGAAGGCTACAAGTGCAATGTGTTTGTTTTAGTGGACATTTGAGGAGTTTCAAGAGATCAAACAGGATATTTTTATTTATTTGGTGAGTGTTGGAGACAGTAGGGTAAAGTGGGAATTGATTCCTGCTTTGTTTTGTGCACTCAATGCCCATTTGTGTTACTGAGTCGGAGGATCTAGGCTAGCTTTAATCAGTATGCAGAGTGTTCTAACTGAAGAAAAGAGCATCTTGAATCTTGCATAGATGTTATTTTAACAATTGAAGTCTGCTACATTTTCATCAGAAGTATCTGCTTGGGTTTTTTTGGTTGTCTGGTCTTTGTTACCTACTGGTTGTATGCATCTGTCAGTGATACTTTGAACTGAAGGGGCAATTCTTTAAACAGTTCATTTGTTACAATAGATAATTTTTGCATCTTGTTCCGAACAGGTAAGTAGGTGATGGTAGGTTGTAAGGAAAGATCAAGCTCCGAATGCTTCTTGTCAGAGAAACGCTTCTTGAATACCTTAGTCCCAAAAGGTTAGTATGGGAGCCATATTCAACAAAGCCATTTATGGTGGGATGATAGGAGGATTGCTCCCCAGGGACATCTGCCATGTGGAATAAGTTCTATGTATTCTGTTGTGAATGGAGTACCTTTCCACTCCAAAAATAACTCTAACATTAAATGACAATAGGTGCACATATGTAATTTATACTGAAATAAGGAATTTAACTGTTTGTGATTATGGATTGATTATTGCTGTACAAGAATGGTCTCTAGTGATGGGCCAGATCATTTGAATCTTTTCCTAGTACTACTTTAATAAAAGGGTCATGATATTATTCAAATGCCATAGTATTATTGAAGCAGGTCTTAGAATTTAGATGACAAGTCCTAACTTCCCAGTTGACATCTTCCTGTACTGTAGGCAGTTTAAAGTTTCATCAAGGTGGGGTTTTATTTACTTTTGTCTCTGGGATATGTGATCTCTTACCCAACAGCACAGCCATTTCATAGGACTGCAAGACCCTTACTGCAATCCATTGATTTACAGAAGCCTCAGCTTTGTTTCCTGCACTGCCTCTAGTCCACCCCCTCTGTGCTGGGGAAGTGAGGGAACCTTGAAAATAGGTCTTACTCAAGTACGGATGGAGCCTGGGGGTGTCTCAGTGGAGCTGAGGGAGCAGAATAACATGAAACAGATTTAATATTGTGTATGTAACAATACTGCCTAATATCAGTGCTTAGTCATTTGGTATTGTATACATTTAAAGTGATGATACTACCATGCATGGTTTATCATTAATAAGCTTATACTTTGTAGGTAAACATGCCTGTAGTTTTATAATAAAATATATCTGATTGGTCTTAAAATAGTAAATTAGGTTGGCAAACCGTAAAACTGTTTTTAAGTATGAAGGAACAACGCTAAATGTTTTGAAGGGAAATGGTTATTAAGAAATTATTTTATAACAATAGGAATATTTTTGCTATGAACAAAGGCAATTTCCTTTTTTGTAATTGCAAAATCTCCCAGCATGTTTGACAGTGTAGGAGATAATCATTCTTTTCTTACCCCCTTAAAGTAGAGTAAATTATTCCATGTGCTATGGTGCTGTAAAATGAACACAGTAAAGTCTACCTATACACACATAATTCTGGTGGGATTTGGATAGTTAAATGTTCATTTTTCTCCTTACCCAAGTGTAATTTCCATGTGTTTCTGAATAGTGGAAGTGTAAAAGTCATAAAGCACACAAATCTGTGCCTCCTGTCACTTCTCCTCTTGAAGTCATGTAGATCATCTTTCTCTGCCAGTTCTACCAAACATGCTGTTCTGTGCAGATCTGAGAGGAAACAGGGTATCATACAGTCAGTATTTTTTTTTTTCCCTGAGAGTATATCTTTATACAGCTTAAAAAATTTTCTTCAGCTTTTGTTCTGCAACTTTATAAAAACATTTAAATACCATTTGGATGATGACAGATTGTTCTTTCAAGAGAAGTCATAAATGTAGCCATTCTTTAAAAGCATGTTGTTCAATTCTGAAACAGGAAGCTTTCTCTCACTGAGTTTGAATTGCTGCTCTGAATCAGGAATTTCCTTGGAGAATACACTAACTTTTTTGAGATAAAATAGCATGAACATACTATACTCAAGATTAGGTCAAGAAAGAGGGTTTTCAGTTACAGCAGCTGAGGCACATCTTGCACTTGTTGGACTGTATATTTCCTTGTCTCTCAAGGAGCACATGAAGAAATTGAAAAATTATGCTAACTTGTATGAATTTGATGTTAGGTGCATTTTAAATTGAAAAAAATCTGGCAAATTTGATTCTCCAGTAGTTCCTTCTAGATACAAATGCAATTAAACCCCATTTCTTTTAATGGTAAAATGACGTACTCAGTCTAAAACTTTGATTTCTCATCAGCAGTGAGATATAATTTCAGCTTAGGTTAGTTGCTGTTATTTCCATACTTTCCACACAAGAAAATTTTTTTTTTTTGCAACCTTTTTTGATCTTAAAAAAGCCCAAAACACCTCATAACCTTAAACCTTGTGGCCATTTTAAACAAATACATAAAGCCAATACCAAAAGAAATATTTCTTATTTTTACAATGTCGCTTCAGTGATATTTATGAACTCAAATACGCATTGTAGAAATCATAGAATCATAGAATCATAGAATGGTTTAGGTTGGAAGGGACCTTGAAGATCATCGAGTTCCAACCCCCCTGTCACAGGCAGGGACACCTCCCACCAGACCAGGTTGCCCAAGGCCACGTCCAGCCTGGCCTTGAACACCTCCAGGGATGGTGCCTCCACAGCTTCCCTGGGCAACCTGTTCCAGTGCCTCACCACCCTTAAAGTGAAAAACTTCTTCCTAATGTTTAATCTAAACCTGCCCTCTTCCAGCTTAAAGCCGTTCCCCCTCGTCCTATCACTACATGCCCTAGTAAAAAGTCCTTCCCCAGCTCTCCTGTAGGCCCCCTTTAGGTACTGGAAGGCCGCAATAAGATCTCCCCGGAGCCTTCTCTTCTCCAGGCTGAACAGCCCCAACTCTCTCAGCCTCTCCTCATAGGAGAGGTGCTCCAGCCCTCTGATCATCCTCGTGGCTCTCCTCTGGACGCGCTCCAGCAGGTCCAAATACTGAAGAGAACCTTCTGGCTTAAATTCAGAAACTGTAAGGATAGATTGGAAGCAAAAATGAATACTTGAACAGGGACTACAGTGATGAAGTGAAATAATAATGAAGTGGAGTGGAGAATGTGGAAGGATATTGAAGTTCCCTTTTTTCCTTCATGGAATTTCTATGAACAAAAAGGGGTAGAATTTTAGTTAGAGCTAAACAGAGCAGGACTACTTTTAGCACAACCTATTATGATGTATGTGAAGAGTGACTTTAAGTACTGTAGTACAATTATTGTTGGCTGACACAGTGCACCTGTTCCTAGTTTCCTAGTACTCATTGCGGTATGGTATAAATAATACCATAGAAAAAATACACTCTCAATCACTTTCCAAATGTACTTCTTGCATCTAGGACTCTTGAGAAATTTGATTGCCTCCCAGACAGGGAATTGAGTGTTTTGATTCACTGCAGCACTTTTGGGTAAGAGTGCTGTGCCTGTGCCCACTGTGGCCTGTGCAATATAGCAACAATGGTTGTGAACCAACTTTAATTCATACATAGGTATCTACTCTCCTCTTCGGTTTTGCAGGGCACTTATGATGCTCAAGCAGGAGAACCTGGACCAGCATTGTCCAGGGCTATGTTCTCCTTAAATATTTGAAAAACATGCCGTGTCTTAAGAAATATATCATATAGTCTGTGTTTTCAAATGTTGCCTTGATGTTAAATGTGTAATTTTTTTTATTTTTTTAAAATCAAGACTACCTAGATTCTGCTTGTCATCCAAGCATTGATCAAACATGACTCAAATTGAGTAGCAACTATCTATCTACAAGTTAGCAGCTATGTACAAGTAGTATATGGGCTTTTTTACTGTTTGTTTCTGTGTATATAATGTGCACATTATATAGACTATTTTCTCACCAAGATAAAAGTAATGAAACAAATTTCAGTGAACAGTGGAGCACCCTAGTTTTTCCATTTTAGAATCATAGAATTGTCTAGGTTGGAAAGGACCTTCAAGATTGAGTCCAGCCATCAACCTAACGCTGCCAAAACCACCACTAAAACCATGTCCCTAAGCACCACGTTTACCTATATTTTAAATACCTCCAGGGATGGTGATTCCACCACTTCCCTCGGCAGCCTGTTCCAATGCTTCACAACCCTTTCTGTGAAGAACTTTTTCCTAATATCCAATCTAAACCTCCCCTGGCGCAATTTGAGGCCATTTCCTCTTGTCCTATCACTTCTTACTTGGGAGAAGAGACCAACAGTTTTGTTAATTAAATGCTCTACTGGAGTATTTTTAATCTATAATACCACTATAAAATATAGAAGTAAAAATAGAGCAGTACATTTTCTAATTTTAATGAATGTTTTACAACCCTGTTACTTTTGAAAGCTGTTTCCTCAGTTTAGAGCAATTCTGTTGTTCATTCAGTACTTTCATATGACTTTGTTAGCATAAGGTCTATTTCTTGGAGGAGTAGATAAAAAATAGCTTTATATTTGTAAACATGGCATTATCACTCATTTATTACTGTCCTAAAGTAAAGGTTGGTATTGAACATGTCATCTTTCTGTGTATTCACATCCTAGGAGTTCTTGAGGAGTTCCTTATGTTGAAAGGCAGAAGTAAATAAATAAAGGATGTTCAGTGTTAAGTATATTTATTTTTTACATTAAGCCTGTGCAAAATACCTAAATAGTTTCTTGACACTGCTATAGAAACAGAGAATCAAAAGGTGCCATAATTAGCCAACAAGTGACTTTTGGAAATTACAAGTTATCAAGCGTGTTGATAGTTTCACAGTAGAGTGCTCTTTTGCATGCTCTCTGCTTCAAATATGCACCCCAATATGTTGCTTCACATCAGAAAGTTAGATAAAATTCAATGAAAGCATTTATTCACAAAATATGGAGTTGTTACGAATATTCATGGAAAATATAGGTGAATAAATTGTTTATATTCTGTCATCTGTTTACACTAAGCTTAAATCACAAAGATGTCTTATCTAGTTGCTTTCTTCTGCTGATAAGGTGGCAGTCAGGGTTTCCTTTTTCTTTAAAAAATGTCCAACATATTCTGCACTTCTTGCTAGACAACCTTTGTCAGAGCAGCGTCTAGTCTTCTGCAGAATTTTTTCTCCGTAGTCTCCCCTTTGAAATCTCCCAGAAGGGTCTGAATAGATACTGTGGTTTTACCTACAACTCATTTTATTTCTTCCTTTTCTTGGAAACAGGATAGTGCTGCCTCTTAATTAAAACAAGCACTGCTTCAAGTCCTTGGAGATATAAATATCTGTGTTAAATTTGGAGTCATCTGCCTTACTTCCCTCCTTTACTAAAAACTCTTTGCTTCTATGATGGATGAAATCCTTTACTGTTTGGTGATTATTTGGATTCATTTTACATTGAGACGTCCTGTACTACATCTCATATTCTTTAGCAGCTCTATATTAAGAAGCATATATGATCTAAACTTCTGTATACCTCTAAATAAAATAAAAGTATGTAGCTCACTATTAGCTCTTGACTCAGAGCAGATATGAGGATAACTAACCACTTTGGGTTAACTGATTCAACGTAGATGTGTTACAACAACTTTAGTTTATCTTGTTCTTTTGACTCTCGTATATTCACTGTTCTAATATTCTAAAAGTAGCTTTAAAGGTTAGTCTTCCTCACTTAATTTTAATCTTTCCTCTTTCTGACTATCAGTATTTTAAACAAAGCACTTCTGTGATTCTCCAGCATTTATTGCCTGTGAGAATTCTCTTGAAATTTACTGGTCAGGCTGTTTATAAATTACCTGGATTTTGTCTTCTGTCTGAAGATGACAAATTGCCCTTCACTGGGATTCTGAATGGCTTTAGCGCTGTCTATGTGCTTGTCTCTTGCAAAACGGCTTGACTAAGCTCACTGTTATTGAGACTATCTTCATTTTATATTCTGGGGAAGTGGTTTTAAAGTCACTGTGAGCACTTTCCTGAAAGTACTTGGTACTTCATGTTGGCTAGAAAAGACAAAAGAGTATCGGGAATCAACACCACATGAAAGGAATAATTTTGTCATTTTATGCCTGAATGCTCTGTTCGGTTTTAGTCACACATCTCAAAAAGAATACTACTGGGAAGGGTCTGGGGAAAAGCAAAAAGTACAATCGGCCTTGTAGGACTCTCCAGAAAAGAGCTGTCTGGGGACTGAAGGGAGTAAGTCCATGTTCTGATAGTTTGTAAAGTCATAGAATCATAGAATGATTTAGGTTGGAAGGGACCGTGAAGATCATCTAGTTCCAGCCCCCTGCCATAGGCGGGTATGCTATACTGAAGTTTGACAGGTGAAATGGTTTGGTATTATGGTTTAAGTAACAGCATGACTGGATTTGATGGGAGAAGTTAGAAAATAGCTGAGCCAATTCTAACAGCTCATTGCCACCAAAAGGGGGAGGTCCTGCTCTTTCCCTCCTTCCTTATCACGTACTTTTTCAGTTACCTGTGCAAGCTTTGCTACTTGTTCCAGTGCTCCATAAATCAGTTCAGCTCATCAGTCTGCAACAAACTAATTCAGCAAAAAAAGCAAATAGTTTCCTGGTAGATTAATGAGATTTATTTAGACTAGTGAAGGTCCCAGTTATCACCAGGGCCAGCACAGAAGGGGCAGAGCCACAGGGTGAAATGCAGTAGAACTTTTTTATGTGGCTGTTGGCAATTTTTTAGATGAGCTCAGTCATCTTGCATAGCACCCTTTTGACAGATCGGGGAGCAGAGCATGTGCTTTTTCCAGGGTTCTTGGGAAAATGGTTTGAACTCCTTGTGCTTCAGATCCCTGTGTACGTAGGAAGAATTATCTTTTTCCCGTTCATCTGTTCTGTCGATATTGAGCTCTGAGCTTTTCAGATGAAAAAGATTATGTGCCTGGTATTTTTAGTAGATTTGTCAACTGAATGCTCTATATTATTTTAACAGTGAAACTGTTAGCATTCATCTGCCTCATACTGATTTAGATAATTTTCATTTATTGATGTCTGTTTCAAATTAAAATTTTTTGATTTTTTAATTACCTGAATGTTCACACTTGACCTCTGGGTCCTCCATATTTCCTCTGTATCTACACTGAATCCTGAACAAAAATATACATGTCAAATTTTATACCATCCATTGATGCAAAAAAAAGCCTGTGACAGTGACATGCATACCTTCAGAATGATACGTGAGTTGTGATGAAATTTAGCCATCATCTCTCAAAACCCAAGGGCTTTTTTTTAACCTGAAAAAAATACTTTGAGCTATAAAACAATAGTTCAGTACAATTCTGACTTGACGGGGACCTTGTTGTCACTGCAACACACATAAAAATTTAATTTGTCTGTATCTGCTGTCCACCTGGTTTAGCATTTCTTTGTGTCATGTATGAAAAGGCTTATGCAGTAGTCTCGCATGACTAGAAAAAAAACATTTTGAGTTTTATAACTGGCCTTAGATTCTTTTTTTTAATGTGTGACAATATATTCTGTTACTAAATTTGCCTTTTTCCAAATTTTAAATAAAGAACTATTGCGTCTTTTACTATAGTGATCACCGTTAAAATGCTTCAGACATTCAATGGCTTGAAACTTGTTTTTTTTTATTTTATTTTATTTTGGGGTTAGTGGGATGGCGTTTCTCACTTTTGCCTATGAAGTCTCATTTTGATCCTAATATCAGCAGCATCGAACTCATATCCTCTAAAAATGTGACTGTAACACATTCCTGTGAAATATGACAGGAAATCTAGTTATTTCTACATTGTATATTATGGTTTTGTTGAATTTGGGATTTTATAGTATGAAAATTTTCTAGCAAAAAACAGAAAGTACTAAACTATATGCCACCTTAGCTCATCTACTTTTAGACTTGTTAATGAAAATTCTCAGGATCTTTCTTCAACCTGTCCCTCTTCTTTGTGAAGTGATAAATTTCTCTTCATCAGTTTAAGAAAACTGTCTTCCTCAAGTAATCCTGTTTGAAAAAGTAAGGCTAAGCTTTTCCTTTCCAAAAAGAAACACCATATTCCTTTTTTTTTTTGTGAGTTCTTTTGATACTTTTTTTTTGTCCTGTACTACCCCTAGGTTACTTTGTGTGTTCAGTCTCTAAATTTTGAATTAGTTTGTGGTCAGCATGAATCATCCCTACTTAAGATTTATCTTTCCTCAGAGATCACCTTTCTGTATCAGATGTTCTTGACCTTGTCTCATATTCCTTCTATCTGCATTATAGAGAAGCGGCTTCTAATTTGGATTGTAAAATGCTCATTTAGATGTATACCTGTGTAAAGAGAGTCTCTTCTTTCTCTAACCTTTGCAACTGTACATGCCGTTGGAGTTTCAGGTGTTTGTTGTGGGATCTGGATGCAGTCCAGGTTTTTGCTTGTCAGCTCTGTAAGTTACAGAAGGAAAAATCTGTTGAAGGCTCTTTCAAGAGGACAGCAAGCAATTTAAAGGGATACCATTTGGGGGGGGGGGCAAACAAAAACTCTGGATTTGCCAGAGTTTTGTAGGTCAGATATATTTGCTTAGGATTGAAACAAGGCAACAGAGTACATTTTGTCTCCTTTAGATATACTTTAGAGACTTGAGGAGAACAAATCAATCATCAAACATCACCATGCACTTTTCCTTCAAAGTGTGGAACATCTTTGCTGTAACTGAAGATTCTAGCTGTATCTTCTTTTACTGTAGAGAGAATGTTACTCTCTGTGAAATCATAACACCATGAAGCCTGTTCACAAGTGGGATGACAATAACAGTACTTTGCATGTCAAGGGTGCCGTCCTCCACAACATGGTGTTTATGTTCCTGTCTATGTAATTTTCATGGGGAGACCATAGAGCTACAGGTCTCTAGGGAGATCTGATAGCCAAGTCATAAATAATATGCTCTCCTTCATGACTCTATTGTAAGACAGTAAACTTATTAAGTAGATTAGATTTTTACATGAATAGTGTTAGAGAAATGACTTTAATTAAATGACTGGATAATATAAGCACTCTACAAATAGTTACAGCTTAATACAGGGTTATTAATCAAAATCGGCATGCGGTTCTTTCAATATATTTTTATCATGTTGAAGCAAGTAGGTGGAAAATTGGGATTTAGTTACTAAATGCTCAAAATGAAATACACTTTGCTGTCCAGTTTCCATTATGCCTAAGGAAATGACTTTTGACTCATTAGTGCTTCAGAAATGTCATGGCTTTAGAAACAAATCAATAAATAGAGAAGGCATCAAATTAGCATTATGGCTTTGGTTCTTTTACTTAATTGTTCACTTGCTAGCGGACTAGACAGGCCAGCTACGTTTGAGTAAGTGACATCTTTTGGTGTTAGATAGTAATATTGGTAAGTTAGTACAGTGTGCTAGTGTCCAATACCATTGCTAGAGTCTCAGCTTGAATGCTTCAAACTAGATAAATAAGTATCTGCAGAAGCTGTGGGTGCTTTGAAAAGCAATCTACTTTTAAAGCATCTAGGTATAAATTTAGATAGACTAATGTTCGGTACCAGTTCTGAAAACACACAGCTTAATGTTTTAAGAAGAATATAATAGTGATAATGAGAAGAAACTGTCACTCTTTTGGGGAAAAAAAAATAGAAAGAAAAGGTTAAGTATGATAGAATTTATAGTGTTATTCATACAGTTTACCAACAGAAACTAAAATAAAACACTGATTTGGTGAGAGCATAATAGCAAAGGTTTGAGCCTTCAGAAGATTTTCAAGTCTTTTGAAATAAGAGTTTTGTGTTGTTTAAGAGAAGCATAAAAATGGTAAGCATTTTGGAAATTTCATCTTAATCATATAGGCAGGTAACTTGCTTACATTTTTTTAGTATTTGTTTACATTCCACTGTAGTGCCACTAACTCTAAGCCTAAACAGGAATTGTCATACAATTTAAAATAAGGAAAAGTAAAAATGTATTCTATGCAGTAAGGCTTTACTTTAGCTTTACTTTTATCTCTAATTCTAGAATGGCCAGATGTTTCTATGACCTAACCTAGCAAATTCTGTCTACATCCTGGTAAAATGTAACTTGGTTTTAAGTATGCAGCCAAACTGTGATTTTATTGTCTCAAATTCAATAGTACACCTGTATAAGTAAATCTACCATTGTAGTCAAAGTATAATCAACTGAATTTATTGTTATGTAAAATGGAAAAATACAAATTTAAATATGAAACTGAAAAATATGACTTTAATATTGACATATTTTGATTTTTTTATACCATATTCTAGTTGTAGTGGAATATTAGGCATACTATATCACATAACACATTGCAGTCATTTTATAAGACTAACAAACCATCACATGATGAAACATCTGAAATTCAACATATTTTAATAAAATAAAAGGCTACGAAATAAGGGAGCAAGTTTTTTTGGCAGTTTTAATAGGCATCCTGGTTTAGAGACAGTGAAAAACATTAGTTTATGCTCATAATGCAACTACAAGATTATTACTACATTTCATCTACAGAAGGGTCTGCCATTGTTTGAGTGTTCCAGTTCTTCAAAGGCATTGTTCCTTGTTTTTTCCCTTTAAAAGAGGAGATTATACACACAAAAAACAACTTATTGTCTCTTGAAGAGCACCCAGATAGTGACTCACGACTGTGGCTTCTGTGGAATATGGCAACAATGCTAATATCTCTCTACAAATCTTCATTGCATTTGGGCTGGTTGATGTTCGCTTTTGGAAATAGCGAGCTTTGACAGTAAGTTGCTGCTGTAATTTCTTACCTGAGAAGTTTTGAGCCCAAAAATATATGCATATGCTCATACAATATTTAACAATGGCATTCTGACTGTTTTTCAGCCACAGGCACTGGCTACTATTCCAATATGCTATTATGTAAAGTATTTAGAAAATTTGTCTTCAGTAGCTGAAAGAGTAGATGACAAATGAAAAGCTAGTTAAAAAAAAAATCTCAGGTATTAAATGCAGTTTTGGTCCTCACTGTGTTATCAAAGAGGAAGGAGAAGACCTTGGAACTCTGCGTAAATGGCAAGGTGACAAGGTTGATCAGAAAATAACTAGTGTGTGAAGAGAGATGAAATACACTTGGTTGTATGATAGCGACATGGAGGAGGCAAACAGAGAATGACCGTTCACCATTTCTCCCAATGTAAGACTTACGAGGAGCCAAGGCCGTGATAGCAAATGAATGGAATGTCAGACACAAGTAATGGAACTTATTCCCACAGGATTCTGTAAGTGTCAGATACTAGAAAAAAAGTGAAAACCTATGGAAATGACTTTTCATGAAACAATAGTATAGTTTCAAATTTTGCCTGAGGTAGATCCTAAATCCTGTTTGCTTAAATACAGGAGAATATACTGGAGAAGGGATTGTTAAGTACCTGTTCTGTTTTAATAATCTGTCCTCAAAAATTACTGGTAGCTACTTCATGAGACAAGCTAATTGGCCCCCTGGAATTTTGGTTCAACCTAGAAGGAAAGTTCTGATTTAGAGAAGTGTTCAGTGTATGTGATCGTAGGAAAGTGAGTCTCTAGAATTGAAATCTTTGTGTCGTACTAAATACTTGGGCAGCTTTGTTTCTATAGAGTATTTGTAAAGCCAGCAGTGTTTTAGTAGCTAGCTAGAAAGTAAATTAGCTTTTCCAGCTGAAATAGGAGCTAAAAATGTATGATTATTTAAAACTGATGATTTAGAGAATTCTTTAAAACATGAATGTCATTTTTTTCATAAATGAGAAAAAATTTACTTCTCCGGTTTAGTATTTATAGGTGCATTGCATCCACTTCTAGATAATTATAATTCTGTCAGATCATTTTTCCCTGGAGTTCATTTCAAGCTTTGATTTCCTCTAAATCAAATAGTATTTACAGAAGGAAAAGTTAATGCATATGTTACCTTCAGATGGCAATGTGTTAGTCGTTGAATGTTCTGTTGTGGAATCCAAACTTACCTGCTATTTCACGGGTTAAACATCTATACTGTTCAGCACTGGGAATATTTTATAAATAAATTAGTAAAATACTGCTGGGAAATGTACATAGTGTATTTGTGAATACAGCTTTCACAATAGCTAAAGTGCTTTAAAATGAAACTGATTTACTACACAATACTTTTAATGTTTATGAATTTATTATGTATTGTGTATAAATAGTTTTGTTGCTACCTTGCAGTTCGTTGTGGAGAACACATTGCTACTGAAGTGTTTGGCTTAGAACCATAGAATTATTATAAATTGGAAAGGACCGTGGAGGTCGTCTGATCCTGTCTGCTGCTCAGAGGAGGACCAGATTAGATGAGGTTGCTCAGGGCTATGTACCCTTGCATTTTGATTATCCTTAAGGATGGAGGTTCCACAGCCTCTCTGAGCAACCCATTCCAGTGTTAAACCCACCCTCACAGTGGAAAAAAAGTTCCCTTATATCTAATTAGAATGTCCCATGTTGTAATTTGTATTCCCTTTTTGAAATTTGTCTTTTAATCATGCACTCCAAGAAGAGTCTGGCTTTACGCTATCTATACCCTCCCATTAGGTAGTTGCTGACAGCAAGAAGGTCGCCCTTAGCTTGTCTTCTCGGGGCTGGACAAACCCAGCGCTTGCAGCCTCTCCGTATGCCGTGTGCTCCAGCTTTCTAATCATCTTGGTGACCTTTGCTGGACTCATCCAAGTATTTCATTGTCTATCAGGTAGTGGAGAGCCCGAGAGTGGGCACAGTTCTCCAAACATGGTGGCTCCAGCCTGGAATAGAGGGAAACAGTCGCTTTACTTGACCTGTTGGCTATGCAGTTTTCAAGAGCTGCAGTTAAAATACCAGTTTTATGAGTGAGTCTGATTTACAACAGTGCTTAGAAAAGGTCTGATATACTCAGGTTCTTGTGAAGTTTCAAACTACATGTTTTTCTCATAAGATGAGTAGGTTTATATATTAGGATTCAAAGATAGCATTTATGGTACAAAGCTATTTACAAAATATTTTCGTGAAATATTAGCTGTCCCAGTGTACAGCGTGCTGTTGCTGGTAATAAGTTGGCTGTTTCTTGATAATTAGATGGAAATTTCTTATCTGATAAATCCTATGTGTTAGTTCAGAGTATAACCAATTGCTTGTTATAATTGCTACTAAGTGGCTAGCTCAATAAAGTTGTCATGTTATCTGCTATAATGCATGGCACAGATCTGTTTCAGGTTGGGTACTTACTGACCGTGGCAGATCCGAGGAAGGATGAAGAAATGAGGACAGAGTGGAGGGAAGTGAGAAAGTATTCTGTAATGTGATTAGTGTCAACTTACCTAATTACCCTACTTGGAAAGCTGGGTCTTACCAGGTCTGCAGCAGTGATAAAAATCTAGGTAAATGAATTATCTAGTGGGAAGTTGCCCTTTCATTGACTCTGATGTATATTTCAAGGAAAAGAAATACTCTTCTCTCTCTGTGGAAAATTTTTACCTAAAGTTCCAAATATGCCGTGTGTGTGTTTTTTTCCAGAATACCCATCTCATCCTTTTCTCAAGACAATATTTACGAAGTCCAGCCTCCAAAAGCTGATAGGAAATCAATAGAGATTTTTCATGCACACATTCAGGCTGGAAGAGGAAACATGCAGCCGCTGGGAAGAGATGACTTCCTCATGTACAGAGAGTACATTCGAAACAGATACCTGTAAATGCAAGTTGGATTCTCCTGCCAAGTCTACTGTACTGATAGGTCATAAAAATAATTTTAGAAAGGAAACCTAGTTTGGTATTTTGCAGTAATAAATTTATTATCTAACATTTCTATTTATTATGCATTGTGCTTTACAGGAAAAAAGTGATTTAATACCTGCTCTTCAGCTAAAAGAGAAAGTGTATCTTAAGAGACAAAGTGAATAATCAGAGCGCCTACAGCCACTGAAGAGTATGTAGAAATTTATGGCAAAGAAAATATTGCATCTTTAGGTTTTATATTCATTTCTTACATTGTTATGTTTTGCTAGTAAAGTTGAAGTGATTTGTACATAAGAATCAGAGGATAATACTTTTCTTCCTTTTTGTTCCATGACAACAAACAATCTTTTTTTTTACAACAAAATGTTTTCTGATATTTTGTGAGATTTTTAGCAACTGAGTGCTAAAATGACTGCTTGTAATTTACTGCTTTCTTAAGCAAAAGTGAAAAATGTGTGACTTATTTAAAAATCAAAATTTGCTTCTAGACTAACAAACTTTGTAACCCTAATTTGTGTCAAAACTAATCTCACTGATGCTAGTAGCTACAGAATCTGTGCCACATGCAGGGTGTAAATGGCTTGTGACTAATTATCATGGGCTTCTAGTAGGAATCTGAGGTGAACCACTTACTGACTGCATCTGCAAAGGAGGGGATGGGCTCCACTCTACTGGGATTAGACTCTTAGAGGGCACAAAACCATCCTGTAGTTTTTCTGTATGACGGGTGTTATCTTTTTTGCAGCATAATCTTTCCATCCCCATATTTTTGCTCCTGTGAGATGCTTTCAGGTTCAAACCTACAGCCTCCCAAGAAACCAGTATCGGTAAGCGAGGTATAGGGGCTAGATCAGCTGGGGTGGTCATGCAAGACGAAGCAGAAGTTGGGTTAGGCAAGACAGAATCTGTCATGCCCAGTGCTAGGTAAGAAGTAGAGAGGCAGCAGGTATCTGAAATAGGTTGTTTAATTTGGGCTTGTTATTAAAACATTTCTCAAATTAAAAAAAAAAAAAAGGGGGGGGGCATTATTTGCAATTACAAGTAAAATTCCCAACACTGCTTTCTAGCCCTTTGCCTTGAACAATACTGACGGTGTCAACAGCATCCTTGACAAATCATGTTGTTATTCCGCAAGCTTGTACAGACCATATTTCAGGATTTTCTGGAATAACTAAATAACTGTTTTAGGGATGTCATCCAACTGCATGTACTAGATGTAGAGAACATGTTTGTGTTCGTAGTAAATGGCTTGCAGGCAGCTACCCCAGATTCTTGGCTGCATGCTGCAAACATATTCTGAATATGTTTGCATATTTTATGCAGTAAGTTGCACTTTCATCAATAATTCAATAACAAGAAAAGATGCAGTGGATAAAGGGAAAAGACAGAAGTTTCTTGTGATAGGAGTGTGTGTGTTTTAGGGAGTGACTTGTACGCAGTCAGTGAGAGAATATGGTACCTCAAGCTACTGAAAAATTTTGGTGTCCATTCTCTTTTGTTAATTGATTAATACTGTTTTGAGAGAAATGAATGTATTTTAGGAAATGCAAGAATGAAATGTCACTTTAGGTAATAGTTCATTGCAACTGTCAACATTTTTTTTTTCTCTGGAAAAAAGTATACTGAATTCTTTTGTCTAATATGAAAAATAATTTGAATAAATGCTTGCTTTGGAAAAATGTAGAGCTGGAGTCCTTATTCTAATGAGGCAAACACATGCTTTTCTTGCTGCACTTAAACTGTTTTGAAGAATGTTTCCTAGACTATCACAATCCTTATACTTTTGTTGTTCGTAGATACTCGTCATTCATAAAAGTTGCTCTTGAAAGTGTACCACGTAACCACAGATAAGGCAAAAGGTGATGCTTTCTTTCTCAACATCTAATGTTGCAAAATACAGGAACTGTAATAATTTTACAGCTCTAAGAGAAAACATGTTCACCCTTCAGCAGTTCAAACACTCTTCAGGAAAACAGGATTAAAGGGTTTCATTTTTACAACGTTTTGAGAGATGAATGGCATCTCAGTCCATCCTCTGTAATACAATGCCAGGCTTTTCAGTGTCTCTCTAAATGTGTGCCATGACAGTCCCGTCGTGGTGTCCCCTTGAATCTTTTAGGATGTGTAACTGCTGCTTGTTTCTCCTGGCCACTTACGGGGGTTTAAGCCATGTGCATTACTTCATATGCTTGCGTATTAATATTCAGGTGATAGCTTGTGTGATCTCCCATCAGTCTACTCTTAACAGCTGCTAAGAATACTTCAGGGTGCCTAAGTCAACTGTTTACTTAGTTTGTTTAAAAAAATAAAACAACACACAAACCAAGACTCCCAGCTTAACACTCTCTGAGTGATAAACTTTCAACAGGCTGAATAGAACCACTGCCTAATGTATGTAAAGGGTTAATTTAAAAAGAAAATACGCTCATCACCCGTATAACAAGTTCAGTTGTACAAAGGACTGCAGAGATGCTGCCTCTGCATCTACCTACTTTGTTCTGTTCTTGTGATAATACGGTTCAGTTCTCAACTGTGTTAGTTCCGAATAGATGCCTGTATTTCCCTTTCAGAAGCTGAGGAAAAGTGTGTAAAATAAGTATAAACACAAAAAGAATAGGCTGTGTTGCCTCTGAAGACTAACGTGGTACTCTTTTTTTGACTCTCAAGTGCTAACGATCATCTTTAACGTTAAACTATATGGATAAATAAAATATTTATGAGAAATGTGTTGGTTTTCCTCCAAAATATGCTTAGTTTGTTTCAATGTGTTTGAAGGTTACACTGAAATACAATACTAAAACATACACCCAAAAAATAATGGCTTGTGGCTTCAGGAGGCACAGACAATAGATTACAGCTCCATCATTTCTGAGTCGATGCGTCTTTGATGCCCGTCCAACAACTTAAGCTCTGTTCTGTGATCCTCTTCAGAATGATACTTGTGCCCTTCGGAGCAGTTACTCCCCAATGCTTTCACTGGTAGTTTCCCCTCCTTGTGAGTTTTGTTTCCGCTTGCAAAGCCCACTGACTTTTTGTTCTCTCACTCTCATTCCTTTCTGGAGAGACGCAGGTGTGACCCTGAGATAGGATCCTTAGCTGCAGCTACCAGAGGGGAAAAAGTGAGAGAGCTGGGCGTAGTTCTGGAATGGCATTTCTGGTAGCTCTTTGTTTGGGTGTTGAGTTTTTTGACATTTTTGCACAGGATCATGGGAAGGTTCTGCTGGCTTTCACAGACTCAGGCCAGCCTTCACTTGTGTAAACTCCAAAGCATGTGCCCTGTCAAATAGTCATGTTTCACAGTGAGAGGAAATACCAGCTTCACTTGGGAGATCATTTCATCCTCCATAGGAGTTTCACCCTATCAGTACCCCCTGGATAATTACACAAAAAAAATACAGTGCATGGAATCATAGAGTGGTTTGGGTTGGAAGGGACCTTGAAGATAATAGAGTTCCAACCCCCCTGCCATGGGCAGGGACACCTCCCCCTAGACCAGGTTGCTCAAAGCCCCATCCAGCCTGGCCTTGAACACCTCCAGGGATGGTGCCTCCACAGCTTCCCTGGGCAGCCTATTCCAGTGCCTCACCACCCTCATAGTGAAAAATTTCTTCCTAATATCTATTCTAAATCTTTCCTCTTCCAGTTTGAAGCCAGTTGCATGAGTGTGGAATTACATATAAAGTATTGTTCCATTTTCTGGCATAGATTGAATCAGATTCATCACCTGGAGCCTGATATGGAAAGATATATTGTGCTTGGCTGCCAAATGCCTCCCTCTGTCTTCTATAGATTTAGAAAAATCTAATTAAAGTTGTTGCTTTTGGTGGTGATTTAAAAGTGATATGGATCTAGTGCAATATGTTACAAAATATTAAGGAAAAAAAAAATCAACCCTTGCAAATATTGATACTCAGCAGTTCCCTACTGGAGTTCTTAAATCTATGTGCTACAAAGAAAACCATTACAGCTGCTAATCTGTCTGCTAGAGTCAAGTAAGAGAGGACTGAGAAAAGGTATGAAAAACATGTTTAACATTACGATGTATTTCTGGAGGAGCAATTAATGCTTTTTTGCCATATCTGACCCAAGGTTTGAATGTAATATATAAATTCTTTTGAATCTACTTATTTGTGAAGATTAAAGAGATAGTGTAATAAAGGTAGGATAGGCAAGCAGCATGTAATGAACCATCTCTGATGCTCCGTTTGGTGAGACTTCACCTGGAGTATTGCATCCAGCTCTGGAGCCCTCAACATAAGAAGGACATGGACCTGTTGGAGCGGGTCCAGAGGAGAGCCACAAAGATGATCCGAGGGCTGGAGCACCTCTCCTATGAGGAGAGGCTGAGAGAGTTGGGGCTGTTCAGCCTGGAGAAGAGAAGGCTCTGGGGAGACCTTATTGCGGCTTTCCAGTACCGAAATGGGGCCTACAGGAGAGCTGGGGAGGGACTTTTTACAAGGGCATGTAGTGATAGGACGAGGGGAAATGGCTTCAAATTTTAAGAAGGTAGATTTAGATTAGATATCAGGAAGAAATTTTTCACTTTGAGGGCGATAAGGCACTGGAACAGGTTGCTCAGAGAAGTTGTGGATGCCCCATCCCTGGCAGTGTTCAAGGCCAGGCTGGACATGGCCTTGAGCAACCTGGTCCAGTGGAAGGTGTCCCTGCCCATGGGAGGGGGGTTGGAAATCGATGATCTTCAAGGTCCCTTCCAACCCAAACCATTCTAAGATTCTATGATTTGCATTTTCCCATTCTAGGTGTAGCTGTGCTGCCGGCGCTAAAGCCCAGTGTGGTTTTTAGGCATTGCAGTAGCCGCAGAATATTGCGTTTTTGGTTGTCTTCCCATTGTTACCATGCAGCACGTACAACATAATCTGCACACTGCAACGTCCATGTCCTCTCAAACCCCTGAGGCCTTGAGGAGCACTGGTATTTTGTATTCCTTGACAGCTCAGCTACTTTTTTTTTTTGTAATGGTTATCTTTTGTTAGCCTATTTCCCTTTTTTTTTCTTCTGATTTTTTGATAGCTTGTTTGATTTCCCTTCCCCTTTCTTCTTCACCCCCTGTGGTTCAGCATCCTTTCTCTTACCCAGAACTGTGCCACAAGTTGCAGTTTTCCCACTATATCCATATGCTTTCGGAGCTTTCACTTCGTGAAGGAAAACTCTAAATTTTATCCTTTTATTGAAAAACCTTAATGCTTTCTTCAGCAACCTATATCCGTCCTTTTTCAATGCAGGCTGTGCCATCATCTGCCCTGCCCGATTCCCCACCTCCTGTGGTGGCGACAGACGCGCGTATTGTCTCTCTTGGGTTCTCTGTGTCTTAGGAACATATTCTTGAGAAGTGCTCTGCTTGGGTACAGGATGTTAGTGCTTGAACAAATTGTAGGCATCACTTAAAATCTTTTCCTCTAGAGAAAGTCAAGCGCTGCTCTGATTAAAAGAGGAAGAGAGCATTTAAAGTGGTCCCCTCTGATTGTCTCTAGTCTTGCTATGGCAGCGCTCTGCAGCCTACTGCCTGGAGTCCTCCAAGGGGGAGGGAGGCATTTTTTTCTGCTCATACTCACGAGAAAGTGGATCCAGCCCGTTTGAATCAGCTAGTGGTGGCACCTGTCAAAGTTCACTGGCATGCCCAGGGAGAGGTTTTGCAGGGACAAGCCTGGTTCAGGTCCCTTAGGGGTTTTTATCCTTTCAGTTCTGACACCTCTATTCCCTCCCAGTGTCTCTTCCTCGACTTTAGCGCCGGGCTCAGGCATGCAGAGGGCTGGGATTCGCAGCCCCTGTGCCTGGTAGCCATGCTCGAACCGGCATGAACCCTGCCGCAGGGTTAAGCTCGAGCGCAGGCTCTGCTCTGCTCCGGATCCAAGGGCAGCTCCTGCCCGGGCGGGTGACACGGGGGAGGATGGACACAGGGGACACCCCACGCAAACCGTGACAGCCCTACTGGCTGTGCTGGTTACATGGGGGAGGATTCCATTGCTTCTCAAAGAGGGAAGGAAAATAACAAATGCCAATTATGTTATTGCCTCGTTATGCCCACTCTCTTAATCCTGGAACGTACTCAGAATGCCTTTCGTCGGCTTTGGGAGGATGGGTGGTACACGTTGAGTTGTGTGAGTAAAAGCTCAGACTGAAAAGCAGCTTCACACACTTAAACTCAGCCTCTGATGACTTTCATCTGAGTGCTTTCAGAAAATATTTATCTGCATCTGTTCCTTAGAGTGTGTTACCATACCTCAGATGTCTTGACTGAATAGGGTTAAAATGTCTCTAAGATATAGGAAAAGACAGCTTACAGGTGGTGTTATTTCAGCAACACAGTACTTGAACACTGCATCAGGAGCCATTTTTTCCTGTGACACAGACCTTCCTGTGCAAAGCGGAATTCACCATCACCCCCTGCACCCTCCAGCACTAACACACGCCGTTAAGGTGACAGGCGACGTCAGCTCATGCTGTGTCAGGTTCACAGAGGTGGCACGAGCTTATGTCTACTGCAAATGTTTCCTTCGAAATTCAGGCATCCAGATGTCTTTATCAACAGCGTGTGTTGACCTGGTTTTGCAGAAGTGCTGGTGCTCAAAAATCCCACTGAAGTTCAAATATTCTCCAAACTTGCAGCCACTTTATACCCCAAATCCTAAATAATGCAAACCTGGGCTTTTGCTGGAAGATCCTTTAGGCTTGGGAAGAGAAATAAAAATGTAAAATAAATTAAAAAATACAGAAAGACATCCCTTAATTTTGCCGCTCTTATGAATGTTCCGTTTGCCTTGTCCTTCACCTTTCTGTTGTCATTTTTATTGTGTAAGCATTACTGTACTCTCTAAGTGAAAACCTGAGCTTATTGCAAACCACGGGAGAAGCCATTGCTGCAGGCTTGCGTGGTGTTTATCCTGTTTCTTATGATTGCTCACAAACCTCTTTTCCTGGTTTGAGGTAAAGCAGAACCAATTTTCTGTTCAGTAACTTCACTTTCTAGCTGGGCCTCAGCATATTGTGCAGACAACGTTCGCTCTCTCAGGGTGATCAGACCGATGTTTATAGCTGATGCCCAGGCATGGTATGCAGGGAGGCTCCTGCTTATACTCATTGCTATAACAGCCAAGGCCAACCAACTTTGTCACTTGCCCCGTTGGAGGGTCGGAAGCAGAAAAGCGCAGTGGGGTCCCACCTGCGGGGAGGAGCGGACAGGACAGGTGACCCAAAACTGACCAACAGCGTATTCCATCCCATCCGCCTCATGCTCAGTATAAAAGGTGACGGATCAAAGGGTCAGCTCTCTCTCACTTCAATGGCCGATGTCTGAGGAAGACTCTGTCTGTTCGTCTGCCTTTGATCCCGATCCCAAATCCAGGTCCGGAATCCAGTTCCCGTCCATCACTGGGTGCAGTCTGGGACTGCCCCAGTGCTGGCAAGCGATGTGATTGTCATCCTGGGAGCTTGATATGGTTTTGTATATATTTCATTATTTCCTTTTATTTTATTATTAATATTTCATTAAAGCAGTTTAGTTCCTTCTAAACTCATAAGTCTCTCTCTCTCTCTCTCTCTCCTGCCTCTCTCGGGAGGGAGGGAGGGGAAACCATCTGTCGTTCCGCCCAGTGGCCGG
Organism: Pluvialis apricaria; assembly: GCA_017639485.1. Lineage (NCBI taxonomy): Eukaryota > Metazoa > Chordata > Aves > Charadriiformes > Charadriidae > Pluvialis > Pluvialis apricaria. The sequence goes on along the minus strand of CM030009.1, from coordinate 78,025,384 downwards.
TTCGGCCTGAACCAGACACCTGTGAGACAATTAGCCGAGTAAGTACTTACTGTAAACTTTACTGGTCAAAGCAGCATTCCTAAATTATTATGCACATTTTACATGCAGGGCTGTGCTACAGCGGACACGTGTGTCCTGGCCCCTGTGTGTCTGTGGGCACGTTTGCCATCCTTGTTTCACGTTGCTCATTGCGCTTGGCAAGGGACCACCGGCAGCACCGCAGCACCTTCTGCAGGAGCAAACGGCCTTTTTGTGAAACTGCGAGACGCCTGCCCTAAGCATCATCCTCTCCCCAAACACGCAAGCAAAGGAGGCCAAACCCAGTGCAGCCCGTGGCTGTGAGTCCTGTCCGCCAACTGCCTAACTTGGGCTCCGCAGGCTCTTTAATGAACCACGCTGGCACACACCTGCGGTGTTACTCGGCTAACGGTGGAGGCTTGTGGGGTGGGTAATACTGTAGTTTTCCTACGACCAGTGGAAACTGCTGATGCGAAGGTAAAATTATGCTGTTTGCTAAACCTGCAATCCTGATTTCCCTTTGGGGATTTTTGTTTGCCTGTGACTGACATGTTCAAAATTAGTATGTATGAATCACTAGTTATGTATTTAATTTGCGGATTTTTCTGCCTCAACAATAGTTAACTCTGAGAGAACAGAGTTCCGAAATTGCATTGAAACCCTTGATGGTGCCTGTGGAGAGTCGCGTGACTATGCAGAGTTTGAAGGGTACTGTCCCATTGGCGGGTATATAGCGGTTGGTTGGACTATGGGTATATAACACCAACCCACCCTGGCAGATCTTGTGATCATGGGGATCTTATCAATACTTATAAATACTTAAGGGGAGGGTGCCGGGTAGATGGGAAGAGTCTTTTTTCAGTGGTGCCAGTGATAGAACAAGAGGTAATGGGCACAAACTTGAACATAGGAAGTTCCATCTTAACATGAGGAGGAACTTCTTTACTCTGAGGGTGGCGGAGCACTGGCACAGGCTGCCCAGAGAGGTTGTGGAGTCTCCCACACTGGAGACATTCAAAACCCGCCTGGACGCCGTCCTGTGTAACCTGCTGTAGGTGTCCCTGCTGTGGCAGGGGGGTTGGATTTAGATGATCTCCAGAGGTCCCTTTCAACCCTGATCATTCTGTGATTCTGTGATCAACTAATACTGTTGAATCCCAACTATCCCAGCAAGTCATCGTTTGCTGACTGAGCAGTTGTTGAAGCATTTAGTGAAGATTTGCCCATCTTGCATTTTTCTCTGCATAATTAAAAAAAACCACCACCAAGAACAACTGAAAAACTCAGGCATCAGCAGCCCAGAATGGGAGAAAGTTTAGATGGGCATTGTCAGGGTGCTGGACACGGAGGCGTAGATTTCTAACAGCAGCCCTGCTTCTTTTTGTCACCAGCCTGCAAACAGATGGTATCTGGAGTTCCACAAAGACCCTTTCCACTTTTCCTGGGATTTCTGATTCAGGTGGCCCAACACAATAATTCAACTGTGGTAAAAACCTAACTCAGTGTTATTCTAAGAGTAGGACAAAGGTCCTAAGAGAGCACTATATGCACATGTTTTGTCTAGTCTGTATTTCTAATACTTTGTTTTGCTTGTATTATTACTTACATATTCAGAGTTGCCATCAATGAGTCAATTATTTAATTTTTCTTAATTTGTTTCATTTTCCACGTACTTCCCTGGAAATAGAGTGTGGATCATATAAGGAAGAAGGGAAAGGAAACTAGGGGAAATGGCAAGATTTCAACTCTCAATCAAACTTAAACCCATCTCATTGCATGCAAACATTCTCCACAGCCCAGAAATCCCATCATAACTTCTCTCGCATTAACGATAAATGTTCTGTGGCACTCTCTTCCCAGGTTTTTCCCTGATCAAACTATTGGATAATAGACTCAGGTGCTCACAAATCCGGACGATGAAGCCTAATGCTGGCCTTAAGCCTCTGCACAATATATTGAGGATTTTTGTTTTCTTTCTTCCCAGCTTACAAGGGCATTTTGTAGGATCATGAACTCCCTTCTCAGCAAGAGAGGGACAATTCAGTGAAACCTCTTCTAACAGGGGCAGGATTTTAAGGAGGAGTTAGGCCTGTCATCTGGTAGAGAATACTTTTTCCCCAGAACTCTCAGAATCTTTCCGCAGCACGGTCTAAGTGAGCTTTTTAGGTATTCTTTCCTTTTGCTCTCCCTTCTCTCCCCATAAATCACAGTCCCTTACAGTGTGCTTAGCACCAGGGGTGAGCAGAGCTAGCGTGCGTCTCAGTGAGGCAAGGGGAAAAGGAAAGGGAAGAAGGCAAAAAAGGAAAGAGCTAGAGTTGTCTGAGTGAAAGCAGAGGGTTGGACCTCAGTGGGGTGTATTCAAACAGCCAAGCTGATGCACAGGGAAAAGTGGATTGGTGAGCAGGCCGTAATTTAGTTGCTAGGAACTGCAGAAGAGCTGTGCATGAGCCTGGGCACATGCACCTCATTTGCTTTCACGTTGTCAGGCAAGTGGGTAGGTTGACATTACAAAGCCGGAGCGCACCGTGTCGCAGAGCCCCAGCTGAGCGTGTGAGCATGGGTCCAACACGCACAGAGACATGTGGAGCGAAGGGCTTGTGCTGCCGTGGCGGGGAGGAGGCTGGGTCACAGCACGTGTAAAACAAGCAGCGAGCCTGCAGTTGAGACATACCCCGTATCCACATGAACCCTGACGGGAGTCACAGCAGTCATTGGGAAGATACATGTGCCGAGCCTAATTTGAATTTCCAAAGGTCACATTTGTCATTCTCGGTGTACCGGCGTTCTCATTAACAAGTGTCTCCAGCTGGTCCTGTGCAATGGCCTCAGGACATGCTGTTGTAACCAAGCAGTGCGGCGCAGGGCTACCACGGAGGCCTCGGGCTCGTCTACTCTGCTCTCTGCTTAAAGGGTGTTGGAGGAGAGGGGGCTGTGCACCGGACACACTACACAGGTGATCAGATTTTCACCTAGCAGGCATGTCTTGCTGGGTGTTGCATGAAACCCACAGAGCTGATTTCTGGAGGTGTAGGTTGGTCTGTGGGACCACCTGATTAAAGTCCATCTTACCTGATGGCAGTGGCATCAAAGCCAGGTAGGCAGTAAACAGAGAGGAGGGCTTCCAGAGGTGAGTCAGCTCACCTATCTTAGGGTAGGTTGAGTTACCCCTCTGCATTGTGCCACCTCAGAGGAACCTACACAACTGGCTTAGCCAACACCTGCGTTTAAAAAACGAAAATTAGATTAGTCCCTTGGTAGCCTCCATAAAACCTGGCAGAGCTGTGAGATAAGTGACCAGAGCTATAACTTTATAGTCGACAATGGGTCCCTTATAAAAGGATTTTATGGCTTTGACCTCTGTCTCAGCCACTCCAGACACAGGTAGGTACACCTCTGGTACAATGCTTCTCTAAAATAAGGGCATATGACACTTCAGGTCCACCCTTTGTTGTCAGGAGTACATGGGACTTCTGATCTATCACTGGCCAGTGCAGAGAACGAACTGCTCAGGGCCAGCGGAGCTTGTAAATCATCAGTGGCTTTGACCAAAACAGGACTTGTCGATGTTTCCATTCCTGATGGGTTGTGGTCACTTCTCTACCCACCTCTGGAGCCTCGCCCAGGGACCAGCTCCCCCTGACTCCCCTGAGACTTGTAAAGCTTAGCTCTGCTTCTCCTCTGCCTGATGCCAGCATAGTCTCCATCTGCTGCCTTGGCTTGGATCTCTGGCAAACATTATGTTATGGAATGGCTTTTCCAGTAACATTTATACCATTAGAGAGTCCACAGACCCATCCACTTCCCACTCATTAAATGCTTTTCCTTCAAAGGCTGGGTTTAGATAGAGTTACTTGGCACTGCAGGAGCAAAAGCCAACACGCTTACCTCGGGGAGCATCGCTCTGCCCCAAGCGCAGGAAAGTGTCCACAGCCTGAAGACAAGGCTGCCTGCTTTTTTGGTCAAAAGTAATTGGCCACAATTGGGAATCTTCACTTACCTGCCATATAAATACTACCTGACCCCTCATCTACCTCATGTATCTCATTTTCGGATGTGCAATACTGTATGTGTCCAACAGATCACTGAATCTGCTGGTCTGTTTTAATCATCGCCACTCCTCTCCTCCATGCTCCCATTTATTAAATGCTGGCTGCGGAGCATACCATGATGGCACAAATACTGCATTGGTTTAGTTGTTTCCCAGATGGGCCCTTTACTTTTTTTTTCCTACAACTTCTAACCCACAGAAATCTTTTTTGCTTGCTTTCACTCTACCTGTCTTTGCCATTGCTGATTTTATAAATTCTTCTGCACATCTCAAGTATTAGCTGTGCATGTGGGAACAGAGGCTGCAGTTGATGAAGGCAGTTAACACCCTTTCTGTGCTTTCAACAGGTTGTCACTGGCTGAAATTGCAACATGGTCTGAGTGCTGAGGGTGTGGTCCCAAAATACCCTTCTAGGGACACTTCATCATATCCTCCTAAGAGAAAAGGCCATTCAGAAAATGCCTGAGGAGGCATAAAAGTAAAATCATAGAATCACAGAATCACAGAATGGTTTGAGTTGGAAGGGACCTTAAAGATCATCTAGTTCCAACCACCCTTGCCATGGGCAGTGCCACCTTCCACTAGACCAGATTGAACACTTCCAGGGATGGAGCTTCCACAACTTCCCTGGGCAACCTGTTCCAGTGCCTTACCACCCTCAGAGTGATTTTTTTTCCTAATATCTATTCTAAAGCTATCCTCTTTCAGTTTGAAGCCATTCCCCCTCGTCCTATCACTACATGCCCTTGTAAAAAGTCCTTCCTCAGCTTTCCTGTAGGCCCCCTTCAGATACTGGAAAGCTGCTATAAGGTCTCCCCTGACCCTTTTCTTCTCCAGGCTGAACAGCCCCAACTCTCTCAGCCTGTCTTTATAGGAGAGGTGCTCCAGCCCTCTGATCATCTTCGTGGCCCTCCTCTGGACCTGCTCCAACAGGTCCATGTCCTTCTTATGTTGAGGGTTCAGAGCTGGATGCAATATTCCAGGTGGGGTCTCGCCAGAGCATAGTAGAGGGGCAGAATCACCTCCCTTGACCTACCGGCCACCCTTCTTTTGATGCAGCCCAGGAGGTGGTTGGCTTTCTGGGCTGTGAGCACACATTGCTGACTCATGTTGAGCTTCTCATCAAAAAACACCCCCGAGTCCTTCTCCTCAGGGCTGCTCTCAATCCATTCTCTGCCCAGCCTGTAATTGTGCATGCGATTACCCCAGCCCACATGCAGGACCTTGCACTTGGCCTTGTTGAACCGCATGAGGTTTGCATGAGCCCATCTCTCAAGTCTGTCCAGGTTCCTTTGGATGTCTCTTTTCCCACTTGAACTTCTTCAAAGACTCCTACTGCCACCTGAAATCTGACAGCTCTTCACCCCTATGCACATACAGGTGGGCTCACTGGTCCACTCCAGCAGAAGATGGGAAACGTTCCCAGATTCCACCTGTCTCCTCAACTGCATGAATGTCTTTCAGGCTGAGCGTCTCTGGGTCTCTGCACAGCTGTATGTTAACACATGGGCACAGGCAACGGAGATGGGACAGCTCGGCCTGGCCTGTGTTTCAATCACAGCAGGAGGCAGGAGGCATTTTGAAAGAGCATCACTTTTTCCACAGGACCCCCTGAAGCTGAATGGTTTTATATTTTGTTAGAGGATAAGTTTTCCGGGACAAAATAAAAATATCATTAAAACGCTGTCAGTACTACAAAGTGTTTGGTACAGTCTGAATTTCTCAAAGGATCTGTTTAACTTGAGCTGATTATTAGATCAGTCTGTAAATCCTCCGAAAAATGCTTATCCTCAATGTAAGTGCTATGACTTTGTGAAGGACACACATGCATTCTTCATAAGCAGAGAGAGGATGTTTTTCAGCTTCTAATTATGGAGCAATCACAAGCACCCCTATAAAGAAATTAACATACTTTGATATTTGGATGTAATGAATATTTCTCTATTTCTCAGGCCCTTTCTTTTTACTGACAGGGGAAAAAAAACAAACCCAAGATTTGCCAGTGCTTTCCTTGTAAGTGCTGTGATTTTAGTGCATATGTTTGCACTCAGCTTAAGGTCATTTTGCACATTGACCTGTTTGTAACTCAACAAGTGTATGGCCAGGAGCACAAGTAGGAAGTCTCCAGTTCTCATCTATGCCGAGAACCGGTCCCAGGGGTTTGTGTTCTCAGCCTTACCCTGCTTTGAGGGGCCATAGCGCAGATTCACGCGAGGCTCTTGCTCTTTGAGTCCTGACTTCAAGACTGTAAACATCCTCTTTGCCGACAGGCTGCTTTTTGCCAACATGGCTGGTAAACTTCCTCGCATTCACGCTCTCTCACTCCTGTTTCCCTCCTCTCCTTTGTAGCGGTTTATTTTCGCTGGCATGCCACACTCCATGGGCTCCATCTCAGATAGTCTTCCAATAACCTCAAGGCATTTTTTGAGATTTGCTACTGGCTTTAACGTGCCTAAAAGCTGTTGCTCTCACTTCAGTCTGGGCAGAACATCTTTCGTTTCAAATGACACCCACATGAAGGGAGGTGCTTGTTGCTTCAGCTACGAAGACTATGGTGGAGTCTCAACTCTGGGAACAGGATGGCAGAAGGAAACTGTACACATAGCTTTGTCTCTGCCTCATCGACAAGAACTCATTTTTAAGGCCATTGATACCTAGGGCCAAGTCTTTCTCACGTGGAGCTTTGTGGGAATACTGCTTTGAGTTCAGTGGGAGTAGCATCAGGCCTAAAATGTGAGCATAAAAACTTTCTAAAACCTGTGGTACATGGGTAGAACTATTCCATACTGTACACACACAGTATTTTCCTCATGTTGTCCAACAGCACCACATTTAACAGCAGCGAGGTGATGGTGTAACCAGGGACATCCTGCCTACAACACCCTGAAGATTCCCCAGACCATAGATGTCTTCTGTCAGCTGTAACAGCACTGATTTTTCAACCTATGTTAGGCAAGAATAACTGAGAGAATACACTGCAAATCCTGTCTTTCATTTACAAATACAACCAACAAAACCCATTTCCCTCAGAAGGGCCTTTGTAAAAGAAGTGGCCTCTTCCCTGGCCAGACTCTCGGCTCTCTGGTAATTGCTTTCTGCGCACTTCTCTTTCCCATCTTGATCTTCCTGCCTTCCTACCTCACCATCTGAAAATTATTTCTTTGCTACGCTCGCCTGTGGGAAGAGCACGCTGGCTAGATACCGAAGCCGACATTTCTAGGTGGGGGTGTGGGCAGGGAAGAAAGCCTGTGTGGGAAGCAGAAGGAAGCAAAAGCAGTTGCCCGGAGTCCCCATACTGTGTCTGCAGGCACTGCATTTTGCGGGGGATGAAACGAAGCCTGCACCATTGCTTATGTATCGATATGGTGTGTTCTAGTGCTTCTTAAATGTTCAGCTAATATTTTATTTTAGTGCCAGTAGGCAACGTGGAGATTTTAATGTCAGGTTTACTGTGCTGGGATTCCTGTTGGGTATGGTGTGGTCCAGCGATAGTTCTGAGGTAGGATTTAAGGGTCTTCTCTCTGGTTCCCAGTGCTGATGCTGGCTGATTCACAGGGATGGGTAAAATCACTTTTGTAAGTAGTGTTTTGGTACATGGAACAGAAGGAATCTAGGTAACTGATGACACGCTGTACAAAGAGGCTGCAAGTGATCTAGAAAAATAAATAAGGAATGTCTCCTGGTATCAAACACAGATCCTGCCCCATGCACACGCACAAAGCGGCTCTCTAGAAGCTGCCTTCTGTGCTGACGGTTGGGATGTAGCGCAGCATCAAACCTGCAACAATGCTGGTTGAGATAAGCAGCATTTTATTGTGAAATAAACAGAATTTTACAGTGCTGCTGGCCATCCGGAAACCCCAGCTCACTGCCCACTGTATGAAAGACTCTGTGTGCAGTAGGGGACTCATTCATGTATGTACAAGGAGGCTGACGTCCTCTGCCTGCCTTGGGTTACTGCTTAGAGACCTGCGAGTGCCAGGAGGTGTGCGGTGTACACGGAGTCATATGTGGGCCCAAGTCCCTCCTGCTGCTTCTCCTGCAAACACCTTCAGCTCTTGTTCTGTGCTTTTGCTCATGTTCTCCTTCAATCGACAATTTTGTTGACTCTCAAAGAGTACAATTTTGACACTTCAGGTGGTCCATGGCCAGAATTAAGTCAGTGGACTCATGGCCTCAGCCTTTACCACTTCAGACCGCACAGCAACCAACAGTTGTGACCTTCTGTGCCAACTAACCACAAGGAGAGCGTGGAATAGATGTTTCCCTGATATCCTCTGGCACAGGGGTACCAAGTCTGGGGAATCCTGTTTTTATTTCAGCTTCTGGTGGGAATGTGGTGTAATTGTTCTCCTCATCCTTTTTTCGCTACGGCTTCCTCTCATCTGCCTGGTGTTAACAACCCACTTGCTTTCACTCACATATTTACATTCTTTTGTCCTAACATCTCCCTGCTGTTCTCTACATCTCCATCAAGTGATGCCAACTGCTTACGTCCCTGGCCTGGGGCATGCTGGTGGGGCAGGCAGACATTGGGGCACACTGATGTATCTGGGATGTAAGAAGGCACAGAAAAAGGGGACCAGTAGGGTGGTTGCTGGCTCATAGAATCATAGAATGGTTTAGGTTGGAAGGGACCTTGAAGATCATCGAGTTCCTACTCCCCCTGCCATAGGCAGGGACACCTCTCACTAGACCAGGTTGTCCAAGGCCATGTCCAGCCTGGCCTTGAACACCTCCAGGGACGGGGCTTCAACAACTTCTCTGGGCAACCTGTTCCAGTGCCTCACCACCCTTAAAGTGAAAAACTTCTTCCTAATATTTAATCTAAACCTGCCCTCTTCCAGTTTAAAGCCATTCCCCCTTGTCCTATCACTACATGCCCTAGTAAAAAGTCCTTCCCCAGCTCTCCTGTAGGCCCCTTTAGGTACTGGAAGGCCGCAATAAGATCTCCCCAGAGCCTTCTCTTCTCCAGGCTGAACAGCCCCAACTCTTTCAGCCTGTCCTCACAGGAGAGGTGCTCCAGCCCTCTGATCATCCTCGTGGCTCTCCTCCAGACATGCTCCAGCAGGTCCACGTCCTTCTTATGTTGGGGCTCCAGAGCTGGATGCAGTACTCCAGGTGCGGTCTCACGAGAGCGGAGCAGAGGGGCAGAATCACCTCCCTTGACCTGCTGGCCACACTTCTTTTGATGCAGCCCAGGATACGGTTGGCCTTCTGGGCTGCGATCGCACATAGTTAGGTGGTTTATGTTTAGGTGGCCATTGCTGATGGCTTGTGTATTTAGATTGATGGAAACTCTGTGATGGATTTGCAAGAGAAATTTCTGATTTCTTCCCACCCAACCATTAACTATAACACTACAAGAACACGGTATTTTTTGAGTCAAATGAGTTGAGGCTCGGTCTTACCAGGTATGAAGCAACTTTCTGCTTAAGCGAGAAAGAACTTAACTTGCTCTAAGAGCAGAGAGTTCAATAAACCATGCATTGATCTGAGAAGAAAAACATTAACTTCAGGGAAAGAGGAGGTATATTTTTCTGAACTCAAGTTAGTTCCATTACCACCAGAGGCTGGTCTGCTTAGATAAATTGACTTCTAGTCACTTCAAAATCACAGAGAAGATAGGGTCTGATCAATAGTTCAACAAATAGTTTCAAGGAGTACAGGCACTGCTGACCCAGCCACAACCAGAAAAAGGCCATTGTAGAAAATGTCAATAAAACCCAGGATGAAATAATCCAGGTTAAGGATGAATCATCAAGAGTTAATGACAGAAATGACATTTATTTTTATGACTACTCGATAGGAAAGCACTGACTTATATTTGGGTTGAATCTTGAGTGGTTTGGCTTACCATTCACTTATTTTGAGCTGAAAATGTGCCTAATTTAGAGTGTTTATCCTGCAGAATCTGTGACACGTTGTCCCTCATACATCACACATGGCACACGCAGGCATAATAATTGCCAAAAAGCATGCAACCCATCACAGCCCCTATGCATTTTCCTCTGAAATGTATCGCAGGAATCGTGCACATTTATGAAACACTTAGAGGCATGTGCATCTCACATTGTAGTTGTGTTTCCAGCTTTGCTTCTCAGCAGCAGCATAGGTAGCCGTGATATCCACTGTGCTTCCCTGACTATTTCCAGAACCCTTGTTTTGGTTGTTATGCCTTCACTGAATTTCACTCTTTGGGTTGAAATTTTTCATGGCAGGGCAGCCAGAAAATTAGAGCTGCTGTTGTTCTCGTCCCCTCCTCTCAATGTATGTTACTGTCTTCTATAAAGAAGACACAGCCCACCCTTTATATATATTGTATACAATATATTTATTATATATGACACGATATGATATATTTATATAATTACAGCCCAAACTAGGCAAGCCATATTGTTTGCCCTAGCCCACCTAGGAGAGGAGCCAGATGGGCAGTCTTTCGATAGGACAGTTCTGTTTCTTCATTTGGGCAACTATTTCATCATTCCTGGGAAGAAAAAAAAATGGCATTTTATGATCTCACACAAGTCGTTTAGTCTTGAGGGCTCTGTACTATGGGCTCTCTGTCAATGGCACTGCTTAAATACTTAGAAAGAAGCATGCATTTAATGCTTTGCTGATGGAGGGCCAGAGCACTTGGCAGCTTGCTAGGCTGAGCCCTCTCCTTCTCCCCTCTGCCAGGCACGGTGCTGGGAGGGAAGGAGTTTGGCTATGCCCTTCAGTCATAACTATTTAAAAAAATCCAAAGGAGGGGAGAGAATGAAACCAAACCAACCGACAGGCAATGGGAACACCTTGAAGGGTGACTTTTATCACCTTTATCCTTCTCCGACTGTCTTTACATCCTAGCAATTATATTGATTTCAATGGAGTAGGCTGCTCTACGCATATATTTAGCAGACTGTGGCTGTGACTAAAAGCAGTGTACACACTCATGGATTATTCATAGGGTAGGTAAAGACCTATGGTACGAACTGACTGAAAGTAACTTGAAGACGACTACAGAGAAGTCAAAAATCCATCTGAACCCTGAAGGCCCAGGCTGCAGGCCTGACGACCAGGCCAGCAGGCATACCTTTTTCTTCATACCCTGCCCTGAATCTTGTTTAGATGGAAGAAGGGAATTTGACTATTTGGCCATCAGAAGAAATGTCCAGGCCACACAGCAGCAATGTTTGGTGCGGGTTGGGTTCCCTGTACACCACACGTATTTCTGGGGGTGATTTCCCAGACAAAGAGACAAGAGAGGTACCACGTGCAGACCTCAGAGGTGTTTAACATAATGTAGTGCAGTAGCCTGAAATGACAGGAGCATCAAAAACCCTCTGCAGCTGCTTCTGGCTGCAGTGAACACACAAAAGGGTGATATCGGGACTTTTTGTTTTTAAATTTTCTAACAGGGGATCAAACACCTGCATTAAAGTGAGAGACTAGACCACAAAAGTCTGATTTCTCCGAGCCGACTAGATGAATGGGTTTTGACACCAGGTGCTTGCAGCGCCATCCTGGTACTGTAAGCAGAGAATGGGGTGCAGTGGCATCCCTGGAAACGGGGCATCCTTGAATCCCCCTGAAGGGCCATCAAGGAAGGTGCTGTCAGCACCATTGGAGCAAGGAGTGATTCATGGGCTTGCAGCAATCTAATAGAGGAGAACAGATGACCAGAATCAGCATTTAATAAGTTTATTCAGCATCTTTTGAACACAGCTGCCCTATTGCTGCATTTTTTTTTTTCCACAGACCTGGAAATAATAACCTTTATTTAAGTGCTTATATTCAGCCATATCAGCACTGCGTGTTCCAGTATTAAGGCTTTGAAAGAAATATTTGATACGAGATGATTATTTGCTAAGCCATCAGGTTCAAAAGTAGATTTTTGGAAATAGGCATGACCAGAGCTGTTTTTCAAAAGTGACCTGCAAACAGCTTTTTAAAACTCAGCAGCTTTGCCTTTTCACTGTACGCTGCCTCGTATTCAGCAGCATGGGGAACCAAGTTCATTTCTGAGCACTAACATACTCAGTCCTTGCTGTCCTTTCCCATTACTCTTCAGAGTAATGGTTTGGATTTTTCAGGTGTCCCTCTTGTGATCTTGCAAGACCCAATGGATTTTGGGAAATGATAATATTATAACTTATATCATGGTGCTTACAGCTGGGTCGCGCTTTTGAATCTTGCATATGCTAACAGTCAAGTACTCCAAAATAAATGAAAGTATATTTTGTTGCATTTTGATGCTAAAAATAAATGACTCTGTAATGAAAGGCACTGTAGGTAGCATTAAATTAATACTAAACATAATTAAAATGCATTCTTAAATTCTTCAGCTTGGCTTTTTGGTGACTCATCCAGCGCTTTTCTCTCTGCATCTGGATATTTTTGGAGCATGGATGAATTCCAGGTATGAAACCTCAATTTAGACAGGACAAAAGCGATAACAGCAGGTTGGGGAAGTGACCAAAATAAAAGCAAATTTATATTGGCTGCTTTGATGAAGATGGTTCCTTCCTTTCCACCTCAGCATCTTGACTCCCTGCTCTCACAAGAGAAGGGGGTAGCAGCTGTGGCTGGGACCGGCTGCTTTTTCTCATGTGCTGTTGAGTTAGGATTTGCAGCTCTCTCCTCCTGGTGCAGCCTGTGCTACCCTACCCAGGGACCGTGTCATGCAGCAAGACCCAAGCCCACTGAAAAGCCGCACTGGGATAGCTACATCCCCAAATATCTGTTCCCTGTGCCTTTGTGTAGTTGCTTGGATAGCTGGCATCCATGGTGCAGCCTCACGAGACTGATGATCCTGTGTTCGCTTCTGTGTTTAAAAATATATGACCATTATTTTGACTCACCAGGGACAAATGGTTTATTAATGTTTCTTGGTCTGCAGCCTGGGGGTTGAAGTTTTAGAGCCCTAAGCGGTTCAGAGACCGAGACTCCACGCCATCACAGTATGATCAAGGCAATGGTACCTGTGTGGGGTCCCACTGGTAGGGTAGAGAGTTATTTTATGAAGTCCCTCGGGTGTTGAAATTCATCCCACATCTCTCCTTCCTTCCCCACAATCTCCAAATGATCAGAAACAATCTGGATTTCTTGAGCTGCAAAGCTTCCGAAGCTTGCTTTTCTGCAGAGCTTTGCAAACAGCCGAGGTGTGATCCGTGGGAGCTCGGTGACACCTGGGAGCTGTGCGCGGTCAGAGAACGGCAGCGGCAGGGCTGCCCTTGCCAGCTGGCCGCTCTGGTGCCACGTGGGCAGCTCACTGCTGCAGGGAAGCGGAGTTTCAAAGAGATCATAAGGCACCCGAGACATCCGTAAAGCCCTCCTTTACAGTCCTCCCAGTCAAATAAGTGCAGAGAAGTCACTCTCACACATTTTCTTCTCAGCCTTTTCCTTTCCATGGGCAGGAGCGAGCTGTTAGTTCTTGTTATAATTCAGCTTGAGGCCATGAGATGTGCAGCCTGCTTGCTCCTGCCCCGGCCAGCACAGCCCCCAGCCCTCTCTGTCTCCGCTCAGCCCAGCACCGAGGGATTTTTGGCTTGACAGTGCCATTTGCCAGCGTCTATAGCCTCCCAGGCCACATCTTGTCCGCTGAAATGTCCCTCAGTTAAACACCCTTTATTTAACACCTCTCTTGGTATCGGCCACTGCTGTCGCTGGGCGCTGAGGCTCCCTGCGAGCCACAGGCATGCTGGCTCTGTTGCTAGTGCACAGACACGGGGCTGTGACCCAGAGAAAGGACCTACCTGGACATAATCCAATGCAAAATCAGCATCCACCTGGGAAAAACCTGTTGCTGCCTTCTGTCCATGAGACTACATCCTGCAAATAAAATCCCAGACTTGCTTGTGCCAAATCTCAGCCACTGAGTCAGAGGCTTGCAAAGGGCACGCGCCTTGCGACACCCTCCCCATCTTCTCTTGCTGTCCCACCCACTGCATTTCTTTCTATAGCTGTAATTTTTATCATCTACCTGCCTCTGCCCTGCTGAGGCCTACTGGCCATGCGGGTTTGCTGCCTCTTAGCTTGCTGCTGCCCGGATGGAGATCAATTCATCCCTGTACAGGAATTTCAGGCAATTCCTTGAAAATGCAGGGGCAGCACAGCACAGGCTCCTCTGGTACATACAAAAGCAATGTGGTATGAGCGAAGGATGAAATCCCTGTGTACGGGTGCACTTCTGGCACTGGTTGTCCATCCATAACAGGCTGCCAAGCAGAAACTCCTGCATTTGGAGAGGTCCAAGGGGGAAAAAAGCCCAAGTCCCTGAGGAAGCGGAAGGTTTTTCTGTGCCAGTCACCTTTGCATCACGTTCCTCCCCTCGCTCAGCAACTGCATTTTCCTCTCCAGTCAGCTCAGCTGTTCATTTCCAGGATTTTTTTAAAGGTCCCTGGTGCTGCACAAGAAAGGATTAAAACGGAATTTGGGGAGTTAGAAATGGAGGCATCTAATGTGACCCATGAGAGCATCATTGGACCAGCAACTCTGATAATGTTCAGATACGTAATAGAGGTGCATACCCCCAGTACCAGGGATTACATCAATTAGATCACTTATTGGGTAGAGTAAAAAAAATTGTGTTTTAACTGTGAGTATTATTGGAAAAAGCTGAGAGATAACCAACAAAGAAAAACACCATTAGAAGTCTATCAGTGCCACACACCCAAAAAAATAAAGCTTGGGCTTGATTTTGGCACTGCACATGAACTCAAAACCAGCAACAAGGAGGTCATTACAAACACACTAAGGGATGCTCCCCTGAAAATGATCTTCATGTCTTTTTCAAGCCCGTCCTGAAATCTTCCCCCATTCCAGGAGCAGGGCAGCAGCTGGGCACGGTACAGGGATGTGTGGGAACGCAGGAGTGGCTCATCTCTAAAATTGTACAGGGATCCTTTCAGATAATTCTTTTCACCTTGAGAGTGCAAACGAATTTAGAAGGTTGTCTGTCTTGATGATCTACAAAATGTCTAACTGGAGATGAACTCTGACCTTTTGGACATTTAAAAATAAAAGTTTACATGCCCTTAGATAATAAACACAAGAAAAGTCATGTTGGTGTTTTAAATGTCAAAAAGATAGGGGAGCATAATTTTTTGAGAGCTCTTACAAAGTAGCTCATTTTTTTTTCTTTTGGCTCCCATGAGGAATTGTCAACAAGGTTTTCTGAATAATTTAGTTTAAATACCAAACTTACTAAACAATCTGCTCAGGGAATGGTATCTGAGAAGAAATGGTGTTGTCTTTACCATCAATGAAGAGCTCTTCGTGAGATATTTTAATGTACAGTACCACTGTTTCAACATGCAAAGAAAGGCTAGGCTCTACCTGAAGTTTATTTGGCTAATGTGTAACTGCAAATAGCAGAAGGGCAACAAACAAGAAGTGCTTTGGGGCTTATGGAAGTCTCTGACTCATGTCTGATGATACAAAAGTTGTCCAAAAGCTGCAGCATTGGGATGAAGTAGACAAAACACCGTGAAGCTCAGCGCGCAGCATCCTCCCGCAGCACAAAGGGAACTCAGACAGGACAGAAATGCCGCTGCTAATCCACTCCTCTGCGGGCAGCCCATGCAGAGTGGGGCTTTGCCTCCTGCCTGCCACCACCTGCACGGTGAGAGGTGGCACCGTGGGGTGGGCAATGAGAGAGGGGTTCCTCCAGCCTCTGGCTGACGGGGTTCCCGCTCCCAGCTATAGAGCTGCCACAGGGTTGGACACCGTTGCTGTAGGTCTGTGCTGCTGAATTTGTTTTGGCTGGTCGGTGGGCGTTGGGGTTTGCACCTGTAAGGTGAAAATCAGGATCTTGTGGTCATTGAGAACCTCATGTACAGGACTGACTTCTCATAGGGATCTTCTTGAAGAGCAGGACTTGCTCATTTTCCTTTCCTCTGTGCGTGTGTGTGTGCGCGCGCCTGCATGCATAACATGCAGGTGTGTGAGTGTGTGTGTGTGCATATAAATAAGGCCTAATAATATCATTAAATTAATTCCTTCTGTTGCTATGGGAACACACACTATTGCCTCAAGCATGTGCAGCAGAGGTAGGCGATAATGCCAACATGGGAGCGGATCTTTGGGCTTATCTTCTAACAAGTTTTCTTTTTCAAAGCAGATGGGGAAAAATCGGACCGGAGTGCCTGAAGTCCAGAGGTGTAAATTGGGAATTGGCGATCTTTTCCCAGCTTGCAAATGAACCAGTCTTCACACCTAATATTAGCAAGCCCCACCTGGCATGCCAGCCTGCACCTGGGGTTGGTTCCCAAGGAGATAAGCCGCGGGATGGCAGGGTGGCAGGAGGAGGCAGCACAAAGCATTGGCCCTTTCTACACCTCTCAGTGATTCATCAGGTTGGGGGAGAAAAAAACCAAGCCCCAAAACCCACCTGAGGAGCAGAGGCTTGCAGGGCAGCTAAGGATCCCAAAGTCACACTCCTCCACTCCAAGTGGGCTCTGCTCCTGGACTATTGGTGCTCCCAAATCAGTGTCCCCATGCTGGACAGCAAATGTGCATACAGCCGTTGCCTCAATGATGGGCACCGTTTTGGAGGCTTCATGGTCCAAATGGTCTGGTGGTGAAGAAACCTCTACCGTAACCATCACCACCACCACCCCCCGCCATGCTGAGGGACTGGGAGGTCTCACAGCAAGAGCCTCTGCTTCCTTCTCCCTGTTTGCAGCACGGAGAGTGGTTTTTACCCATAACTTCACCAGCAGGGCCATACAGCCATCTCCCTGTGATGCACAGGTTACAGCCTTCTTGCTGAGATGGGCAGGTCACTTCAGGGACATTTTTTTCCTTTCCACAGTCACAGCAGGACTACAAGTCCTCTAGGCAGAAGGACCTTTTTTCCTTTCTTTTGATTTCTAGTCCACGTCTGAGCTCAGTGCAGCTCACGTCCAGCTCGGGGGCACTGACCACCCCTCTGCCTGCTGTGGGATATTTGCAGGGATAACTTTGTTTTGAAGGGTTTTCCCTGCTTCGCCTGTCCCCGCCGTGGCATGTTGAGAAAGTATTAGCCAGTGTGCTCAGAAGAGGCTCGGTGCTTTTAGGGAAAAATGTTGAAACGGTCGTGTCCCTTTAGCAGTGCAACTGTGTTTAAATAATTTGTATTAATTAAAATACATGCATAGCATCGAATCAAGTCAATGGCTAAAAAAAGAAAAGTGTCATTAACTTACTGGACCCATTGCAAAACATTCTTTATCACTTGCTTTCCAAAATCATGTTACACCACATTGGGTTTGCCTCTCTCTTTACAATCTCGTTACAATCTTATTGAAGACTGTGAAGGTTCTGACCCAGCGCCGGCCTTGCAAACGCCCCAGGAGCGTTCTTCGAAGGGTAACCAACAGCTTGAATGCAGAAGTAGTGTGAATGAAACAATATTGTGGCCAGAAGAGCAGCTCTGTCAGGTTTCTGTTTGACCTGTGCTGGGGTGGAGTTGCAAACAAGGTGTCAACTGGCCAAGACTGTGTCTCAGCCTTCAAAATGACGAGGGCACACAGGAGATGGAACTGGAGGAATTTGGGCATATTATGACTTCCAGGCAACCAGATAATCGGCAAACAACTGGTTATCTGCTCATAAACGTCACAAAATGCAGTTAACCCCTGGGTCCATTTCAGGTCAACAAGGCATGACACATTTCGGCTCTGGCTCCCGTCTTGTTTCGTTTTGCTTTGCGTTTTCTCATTTCCATCGTGTTTTGGACAGGGAGGGACCAGCAGCCTGAGGTCCCCTGTGTGCTGCATCCCATGGTCAGCCTGAGGAGTTTAGAATAAGTGGTAGTGTCTTCCATGAGCTCCATGCATCCTTCGGTCCCTTGTAATGGCAGGGGATTGACCAAGGAAGATGAACCCGGTATGCAAACTACACCCTTTCCTGCAATCAGGTATAAGGTTATGCCAGCTTGGAGCTGCTGGTCAGGACCACTTTTTGGGGTGAAAAGGAAGAAAAGGAAAACTTTTGCTATGCCACCTCAGGGGACACAGCTGGACAGTATCTGAGATACTTGAGAGGAAGGTGAAAAACCACATTGATAACTGTTATAATAATAAAAAAATGAAGCCAGCTCTACAGTAGGGAAAAACAATTCCTTACGACTCTATTTTGGAGGAAAAAAAACCTGCTATAGCCTTTGCAGGCAAGCAGCTGAAACCTTGATGCATGAGGGCTGAAGACCATTGCCCTAATGCAGAAATGCAGAGCCCTGTAGAAAGGTGTGAAGAAACTCAAGAGCTGGAAGGACTCTCCACCCCAATGCAGACACCCACACTTGTCCAATTTAATCCTACCCATCCTTCCACACTCCTCAAAGCCTGGTTTATCATGTAACTTTAAAATTATCACTAATTTTCATTTTAACAAAGCAATTTCTGATCCAAAACTTAGATGCAAGAGTGGTTACCCATGTCAACCACCAATTCTTCCTTTGAGTTGCAGCTTTCCTAGACAGGGCTGCACCCTCCGAGAAGAATTCCTGGGAGTTGTTCCCCAACGGCTCACCTGGCCTTTAATCGTAACTGAAATGCATCTGCTCAGGTTACGGTCCTTCAACCAGAGGATCCCAGGGTGGTAGCTTGTCTTCTTGCTCCTTACAACACCACTAATCTTTGTGATGGCTCTGAACTTTACCAGTTGTGCGGTGGGTTTTTAAATCATTTTCTGGTTTGTTGATACTGGATGATTTAGAAAAAGATAATAATTACTAGGAGACATCAGTGAAGGCAGGAGCCTTTGATCTCCCCCTCCCTCCACTTTGCACTACTTGCCGCGATCTGACAGCGAGTCAGGTTTTGACCCCTATGCCGTACGCCTTGTAACACCACATCATGCAAATCTCTCACATCAAAATGTCACGCAGTACCAAGTCACACGCTTTGGAGAAACGCTTTTGAGTATGTTTTTCTGCATCGAGCTGCTGATCCCATCACAGGGGTTGTCTTGTCCCATCGCAGAGGGAAAGAAAAAGTTATGTGATCTGTCTTCTGAGATAAGCCGTGCTAACCACATTCGTTAGGTTTGCAGCATATAATGCTTCTCTGATAGAGCTACCCGTCCATCTTCTTTTAACCAGGATGGCTTCTCCCCAACAAAGATATTGTGGGAGGTTTGGGAACTTTTTTACGTTTCTGGAACTGTATCTGCAAGAGCACCCACAGAAAGACCTGAATGATGTCCAGGTGGCATCAGCATTTCCACCATTAAACTCACATTCCCAGCCATTGCATGACACTTTGGAAATCCGGCCATTTTAAAGCCCTAAATATACATCTGAGTGGTTGGTATTGCATTCTGTTTGCACAAGGTAAATGTCAACAGAGCCTGACCAGGGGTACCTAGGCAACAGCTAATTTTGAGGTCAGTGATTAACTCTTCTTTGTCAGAACGTAATTTACCATCAAATTATCTCCAGCTGAATATAGCACTTTCTGGATTAAAAAAGGCCTTCTTGCTATTTTTAGACACCGAAAGCCATTATTATTAGTGGCAAGCGGTTTGCCACGTTTTCTCCTGGTTGAAATACTGATGTTCATGAGGGGAGCAGTGTCTTAGGGAGACTCAACCCCTACTCCGGGATTCCCAAGAAGAGGAGCTGAAGGCTCAGCTCAGCTGCTGCACACCACGACAACTGTGTTTGCGGCCACAGCAGGGAGCAATCGATCTTTATTTTTTATGGCACATATACACACTTCCTTGATTAGATAAAAAGTGGATGCTACCAATTAGCACATATATCAATAGCTTAGTAAAGTATCGACGCCTAACTTGCATTTTGCTCCTTGCCTCCCTCCCCAGAGCACTTTGCTACCTTCAGCTCTTCAAACTCCCTCATTTTTTCCATGAACTTCTAGCTGGGTGACTCAACCCATCATTTTGAATTTAGAGCGCTCTGTGTTCTAGCACTGTGTTTCAAACCCATTCTGCTATCTCAGAGGACTTTTTGGAAATTATAGTGAAAACCTGATAGCATATATTAAAAGGTCATTCTCGTGGTCACCTGAGGAAACAGACCCCTCTGCAGGGATACAGAGATTAAGCAATCGTCCTCCTGCCTGGAAAACTACTCATTTGTGCTCTACATCAGTATAAGCATTTTTGGGGAGGGTCCAGCCAAATGCCTACTACACCACTGGACCCTGCCCTTGCACTTGTCGCTGCCAAGCCGAGCGTGTGTGCCCCTCCGGGGTGAGGAGGAGGGCAGCGGGCTGGGTGCCCGTGGGACAGCCATGGGTTTTGCTTGCTGCCAGCACCTCAGCTTGGCTCTGCCCGTGGATTTTTCCCAGCCTTTCCTGCTGCCTTGGGAGATGTAACCATCCCGGCCCCTCTGCTCTGCCCTTATAAGCACCCTGCAATGCTAATAGCTTCAACCTTGCCACCTTTACCTTCAGTTTACTTTGATATTAAAGCTGACACCACCAGGGCGAAAAAAAAAAAAAGTTTTCTGAGAATTTACAATTCTCTTTTACTGCCACAGCTAAATAATCATCAATTTGTTTCTTGCTGGCAGGGACCCAGGCTCTTGAGCAATAACAGGCTTGTTTTGAAGTTGCTTTAATTTGTTCTCTTAGAAGAAATGTCTTTGCTGAGTGTTGCCAAGCTGACATGTAAAGAAATACAAAAGTATATTCGTATCTGGAAGGCTCGAATAAAATATGTAAAGCACTCAACATTATAATAATGAGGGTATTGGTTTCAACCTGAGCCATTAATGTCTCTGGGTCATGTCTAATTTGACATATCGTACATTTGGCTGGGATGTATGGATTTGTGCCTGTGATGCCACATTCCCAGGCCAAGCACCCCAGGACAACATTCCCCCTGGTGGGCAGGGACCTTGCTTTCTCCCCGTACTGTGCCCCATTACTGAAGGTACAGCCTTCCTCTCTGCAGGAGCTCTTCACCCGCTTTCTCGCCATTAACAAACAAAGTCCCCTCTTTTCTTCTGTGTCTTTTTCAGGCACAATCTTCTCTGATGTCTAGGATGTCCCTTGCTACAAGAGAGACATTGTGGTGCTGGAGCATGTCCAAAGAGGAACAACAAAGCTGGTGAAGGGTCTGGAGAACAAGTCTTATGAGGAACAGCTGAGGGAACTGGGGTTGTTTAGCCTGGAGAAAAGGAGGCTGATGGGAGATCTTATCACTCTCTACTGCTACCAGAAAGGAGGTTGTAGCGAGGTGGGGGTTGGTCTCTTCTCCCAAGTAACAAGCAACAGGACAAGAGGAAATGACCTCAAGTTGTGCCAGGGGAGGTTTAGACTGGGTATTAGGAAAAAATTCTTCACCACAAGAGTTGTCAAGCATTGGAACAGGCTGCCCAGGGAAGTGGTGGAGTTACCATCCCTGGAGGTATTTAAAAGATGTGCAGATTTGGCACTTACGGATGTGGTTTAGTGGTGGACTTGGCAGTGCTAAGTTAACGGTTGGACTTGATGATCTTAAAGGTCTTTTCCAACCTAACTGATTCTATGATTCTATGTTTTCTTATAGTTTCATGAGCCAAGCCCCCAAGCCCATCCATGCTTCTTGGCTATCAACTTGTAATTACAAGGTCAGTTGAGCCCTAGAAGAGATTGCCTATGGAGATATGACAAACTCCATCACTGGAGTTTTAAGGGATTTTTAAGGGCAAATTGGAAGCCCCTCTATCAGGGATAGCTTAAGTACAGTTGATTTTGTAGTGAGGCTGTGTGGAGATGGACCAGAGCAAGCACAGGGAAGAAAGCCTGAGTACAGCCTTGTAGGATGAGTGAAGATGGCGATTTTGGTCCTGCCCCAAAGGGGATGTTTCTGTATTTCATGCAGTGACTGCTTAATGCCATATAGCTGCTGGCCCAAATTTTTGGCAGGGTCTTTAGTTAATTCATTCCCATGGGAGATGTGAAGTAGGGAATCAGACCTCCCCCTCCATTTGCATAGGGACTTGTTCAGTCACTACGTGAGTACCTAGAGGGCTGTGTCTGGACAAACATTCTCTCCTAGATTTTTAAAAAATGGATGAATAAGCCTTGCTCAGGTCTCTAAAAGCAAGGACATGGCTACCAACTTGGGGGAGAGAGTTCTCGTTCAGATCCTTCTGGGTTAGAGGTGCAGCTCTACTTCCTCAGGGCGTCCCTCTGGCCAGCTCCATGGAGGTCAAGGCTGAGCTTGTTCCCTTTTCCATTTGGATCCTATTCTGAGCTCTACCTGCTCAAGGGATCCTCAGCATTGGGATTCCTGGCTTAGAAATAGGTTTTTTTCCTATTTTGTAGGAGGCATGTACCTTATTGTAGCTCCCCAAGCCCTTTATAAGGACTGGCCCGCAGAGCCGGTTCTGTGCTGCAGGCAGGGAAATTACTCCTGGGTGACGATGGGGCTGTCTTCTTGCAATTTCTGAGAGAGCAATTTCAGAGGAAGATGGGCACAGTGCTTTTTCCACAATGGAATTTATTTTTAGTTTGCATTCTAGTATCCGGAAGAATTGTTCTCAAACTCACTATTAACTTTAATGAAAAAAAATATATCTACACCCTCTTGTGTGGTAACTAATCAGCAACTTATAGGATCACATGAAACAACGCAAACATTTTAGTGAAATAAAATTGCAGCTTCTTTTTAGGGAGCTGCAAAAAGACTTTGGTTAGGTAAACTCAGGACTTCCTCGCTTAGATGTGCAGAAAAGCCCTTGAACAATTTAAAGGCTAGTTTGAAGCCATTTAAAAAACTTGAGCAAAAAGGCTCTGGAAAAGTTTAAAAGAATGAAAACAATAAAAGACCTTGTTCCATTGCACTTGATGGCACATCTAACAATGAATGACCTTTGCCGCTGCTGATTTCTTTCCATCAACAGAACAAGCAGGGTAAGGAAGGAAAAGTTGCAAAATATGTGTATTTAGCTTCAGTATATTCATCACTAGTTTCTAGAAATAAACAGAGTGGACCAGAGGCTATCTTTTTTAATAAAGGTAAGCAATGACTGTGCCTTTCCTAACAAACTCTATACAAAGCCATGTGCAGCTCTTTTAGCATCCACGTGTTGCTGCCAAATGTTCTTCCTTCGGAAGCTGAGCCAGGTGCTCTGGCTTAGCCTAGCTGGCTGGTGGAAGTGGGCTGACAGATGTGGAAATTGCTAAGCAGATGTGTAGCTCGCTCTCGGAGTCACTGCATCCCTACCAAAAGACGATAGGAAAGCTCAAGCACCCGAAAAAAAGGTCTCTGGGCAGTGAGCACTCAGAAGAGTAGTCTCCCAGGGAAGAGTCCCTGCCTGGTCAAGCTTAAGAGGTCAAAGCTGCATCAAAAACTCATCCTGTGTGAAGTGGGAGTAGTAGGAGGAGAAGGGCTCACAGCCTGGGACCGTGCCACTGTCAGCCACGGGCAGAACTGGAGCTGCCAAAACTGAGGGATGGGGCAGGGAGAGGGGAGGCTGGGTGGGAATCCCACTGCACAAAGGAAAAGGGGTGGAGGAAGGCTCTAGCTTTAAATTGTTGCAAAGTCCTTTGAGACCCACAAATGAAAGCTCAATATAGTGCTTGCTATGCTTCTGTCTATTTTTCTGTACATATCCGCATTTACACTTTCTTCTCTCTGAAAAAGAAATGCATGGTAAGTCAAAATATGCAGGTTTCAACCTAATGTTCAGTTTGAATTCATCCCTGATGATAAGTATTTGTTGCACTATTTACAGCATATTTTCACCCGCTTATGTGAAGTTTGTCCCTGTACTTTCTGCTAGCAATTCAGAGACCACATAAGACACAGTACCGCTTCCCAAAGCACACGTAAAATCCACTGGAGAAATGCAGCTTTGTGAATGCAACAGAGTACACCAGGATTTTCACCCCAAGCACATGCTAGAAAAAGCATGGTAGTTGTGTTCGTGCCTTTATGCGGTCCCATATAGCCTTACTGTGCAAGTAAAATAGATTTTAGGGACATGGAGGCTGTTTTCTGGACTATATCTGCATGAGGGACAGAGCAGTCAGGCAGCTGAACACTTGTCCCGAGTGGCACCGTGAGTGCTCCATCAAGAAGCCCAGTCAAGGACCGCGTGGGAAACGCGGTGTGTGGAGGAGAAACGGGACTGTGTAGGACGCGATTGAAATTCTAAATGGTGCCTGAACTCCTCTGAGGTTTATGTCATCAGTAGGTTTTGCAATACAGCATGTTTGCAGGTGGACACCTGTGTAAATCTGAAGGATCAGCCAGGGGGTATCGTTAACGAGGAGCTAGTCATCGGTGACACCAGGTGACGAGGCTGAGTTCAC
This sequence comes from Pluvialis apricaria, assembly GCA_017639485.1. Classification (NCBI taxonomy): domain Eukaryota; kingdom Metazoa; phylum Chordata; class Aves; order Charadriiformes; family Charadriidae; genus Pluvialis; species Pluvialis apricaria. The sequence continues at coordinate 78,001,081 of CM030009.1, read as the reverse complement.
CAAGTCAGGAAAACGATAAACTTGAAGAGATGCCTAAATGGATCGCTAAGTGTTTAAAACATCTTTTCATGCCAGCTGCGTAGAAATCTCTGAAATGTCAGCGCTGGTTAGCTCACCATCTGTGTTATCCCTCTCTCTCTTCCCCTCCTCCTGCCTTTATTTTAAGGCTTCTTTATGTTGTGAGAGGAAAAATGACTCTTCAATATTTTCAGCGTGTTATTGGAAAGATAAATTTTGAAGCGTTTTTTTTTTTTTTTTTGTTCCAACTCATGCTATGTAAAGCACATTTAATAATACTTAACATTTACTCAGCCTACTTATTAATCATTAAAGAATACCAACTATCAAAATAATCCATAGTTAACTGAAATTAAGTAATCACATATTAAAATTACACCACAACATTGCTCAGCTCTCTGAACAGATGGAGAAACCAAGCGGAGAGTTTTTAGATTGGTTATTTCAGCAACTTTTTAATTTTGTTGCTGCTTTATTTTCAGAAATTCACTAAGGTAATTACTGAGTTATATCATACACTGTGCTTAGGTATGTGCTGCTGAAACACAGGTCTTTATTTTTCTGTCCTCCCGTGAGGTCTGCGGATCCAGTCTCAGCTAGGGAGCCAAGATGAAAACATCCTGATGACAGTGCAGGGGGTCTGGCCAGACTTCTCTCTCTGCTGCTCCTTATGGCACAGTGGTAAAGCTGGCAGATGCCAGCTCTATCTGCTCTTCGAATCCTCTTTTTCCCACAACCAGTTAAAATCACGAGCAATCCAGATGGCTCACCTTTTGTGGGAACGACTGATGCAAGAAGCTGTACTAAGAAGATAAAAGGCCTTTAGCTATAGCTCTGGAAATATAAACAGTTCCCAAGGAGGTGTAACCATTTTAATAAGTGTGGAGCTGGTCACTAACCCCGCCAATTGCTACTCGGCAACATGAGGGAGATGAGGGAGATGCACAGCACTGCTCGCTGAGCTCAGTAAGAACCTGATATGGACTGTAAGAGCATCCTCCTCTTGAAAGGGTAAAAGTCCAGAGAAATGCAGGGACTAAAGAGCTGGAAGAACTCAGAAAACACCAGACAACAAGGAGCAAAGTCAAGCTGGACACATGCATCTCCCTTTCGGAGACATGCTGCAATGTTTGAACAATTTTTTCACTGAGTGAAATACGTGACAGCAGGTAAGGGCTGTGAGACTGGACTGGCTCGTAGGTTAAAAACTCTTCCTCCGTCTTTCACTGCACGTGAAATGACTTCTGCCTCGATAGCATGGGCTCTCAATGTTTTCCGTTAAGGAAAAAGTATTCGAGAACACAGAGGTTTACAATGATGTATGTCCAGAATATAGAAAGCATACGCTGCACTACGATACACATGTTATCATAGAAAAGACCTGCCACATACTTGTTCCCTGGAGGTAACAGCTTGGTCAAAGATGTGACGAATCATCCACAATCGAGAGCTTCCACACCACGTTTCATTACTGAAAAGCAGATAAACTACATGTTTCTCTCTCTGCTTTATAGATGCCACAAAAATACTGCAGATCTTACGGCTTCATTGTGGAGCTCAGCTGGTTCATGTTTGTAAACCCGACTTGCTAAGTTTGAATGGCACCATTTTTAATCCATTTTGAAAAATGCTTGGAATAATTCATTCTACCACCACCATTTTAATTAATGTTGAAATAAGCCACCTGTCTTTGAGGGCTAGATTGGAGGATTTCCTCTGGGCAAGTCCAAAACTTTACTTTACCTTGGATTTTACCTTATCTTCTTTTGCCTTGCCCTGCAGCACTTGTTTCTGCCCTGGGGTTCTTATGGGCTCACTCTTAATCTTAAGCCAAGCGAAGGTCGACCATACCCAACCCGTTCTGTACTTGGCAAAGGGAATATAGGCATATATAGGCAAAGGGATAATGCAGCACTTTCTGAACTACAGTGGGGGTACTTGACCAAGTGATTGAGCCTTGCAGACTTGCAAACCCTCCTTAAACCTTCTTGCAACTGGTTTTGCTGCAGCTATAAATGGTGTTGTAACGCCTGGATAGGCATGGGACAATATGCAGCAGCAGGACACCACGCAGGACAAGGGGCTGCGTGCTCAAGTTGCCATGAAGGGAAGTCTCACTAGATAAAAAGGAAAAATCTTTACAGTTGAGGGCGAAGTACAGGTGCGGGTTGCCTGGAGAGGCTGTACAGTCTCCTTCCTCGGAGATATTCAGGCCCGACTGAATGAGACCCTGCGGAAAACCTTCGCACGGTTAATGCTGTCCCTGCTCTGAGCAGGTGGTGGGACCAGAGAGATGCCCCACACCTGACCTCCACGGGTCCCTTCCAAATTAAACTGTTCTGAGCTTTGTGTTTCAGAAATCCTGGGAAACAATGGCTCCAGTTGTTTACAGAGATACAAAGTGTCCCCAGCTTGTCTTGATAATAGTGTTCAGGCTGTGGGAGGACGTGGATGGGGATGGATGTAATGAATGCTGACACCCTAATTCCCTTTCAATGTGCCCACCTTTTACCACAGCGCGGCTGGCGTGCCACCTCCATTTAGACTGTCCAAGACAGTAAACACATTTTCTTCTAATGATTTTTTTTTTCAAAATTGTGTCTAAATGGTTTGCATGCTGTTCCTGTAACCAAGAGGTCATTTTACGTCCGTATTCTTTTGACCAGCAGCCACAGAACAAACCCGCTCTGCAGGACCGGGGAGGGCACCTTTTTGGCTCATCCCCTTAGTGGTAGGGAAGCCACGTTGCTGCAGATGGAAACCGCCCGCTGCCCGCGTCTCTGGCGCTGGGTTTGGTAGCGATTGGCACGAGGCTGGTACCCTTCGCTGCTTCGATTCACGCGCTTTAGAGAGGAAATACAGTGGCTGCTGGTTCACCGCGAGACACAAAGGGCGAGAGGAGGAGAGAGCTGGTACTCTTTATGCTCACGAAATTGGGTCTTCTCTGGTTTTGCCTTGACATTTTGGGGGACCTCAGGAAATGGGGCGAACACTTTGGCTGGTAAACAGATTGTTAACCCTAGCGTATACCGTTTTCGGAGGGGGTAAGTGTGAAGCAGGCTTTTTCACAGCAACTGATAGCGCTGTTTGGAAACACGTTGGGTGGTGCACAAAGCTCCCCGCTGGGCTCCCAGCCCTTACAGCGAGCGCTGTGCGAACACAAAACTTGCCGCCTTCACCCCCAAAAACGCGCCGCGGGCGGCCTTCAAGGCGGGAAAAACCTACCGCCCAGCGCGGGCCGGGGGCGGGGGGCAAAGCCGCAGCGGGAGCGGAGAGAGCCGGGCGGCCGAGCGCTCCCCCCGCCCGGCGCCGGCGGGGACCCGCGCTCCCCTCCTTCCCCGCTCCCGCCCGGGAGCAAACCCCCCCCCCCACCCCCGGCCATACCCCGGCGCTCCGCGGGACCCGGGGGGGCCGCCCCCATCCTCCCCCCCCCCCCCCCCCCCCCCCCCCGCGTCCCTTCCCCGCCACCGGCGGCCCGGCGCTGACGTCAGCGGCGCGGGGCGGGGCGGGGCGGGGCGCGGAAGGTGGAGGCGCGGGGAGGAGGGGGGAGTAAGGGGGAGGGGGGGGGTGGGGGGAGGCGGGCCGGTCCGGCGGGAAACTTCTGGTGTTTCAGCACCACAGACAGCGCACGGCCGGGCGCGGCGCCGCCGCCCGGTATGCGCGCCCCGCCGCCCCGCCGCCCCGCCGCCCCCGCTCTGCGCCCCGGCCCCCGCGCAGCCCCGCCGGCCCGGGCGGCCATGCAGGCAGCGGCGGCTCTGAACGAGAGCGCAGCGGCCGCCCTCCGGCTGCCGGCCGGCGGCGGCGGCGGCGGCGGCGGTGGTGGTGGTGGTGGTGGTGGCGGCGGCAACGCTTCGCTGGAGCTGTCGTCGCGGCCCCCCGCGCCCACCGCCCTCAACCCCTGGGATGTGATGCTCTGCGTGTCCGGCACCGCCATCGCCTGCGAGAACGCCCTGGTGGTGGCCATCATCTGCTACTCGCCCGCCCTGCGCACCCCCATGTTCGTGCTGGTGGGCAGCCTGGCCACTGCCGACCTCCTGGCCGGCCTCGGCCTCATCCTCAACTTCGTTTTCCAGTACGTGATCCGCTCCGAGACGGTCAGCCTGCTGACGGTGGGCTTCCTCGTCGCCTCCTTCGCCGCCTCCGTGAGTAGCTTGCTGGCCATCACGGTCGATCGCTACCTCTCCCTCTACAACGCCCTCACCTACTACTCGGAGAGGACGGTGCTCTACATCCACACCATGCTGGCGGGCGCCTGGGGGGTCTCCCTCTGCCTGGGGCTGCTGCCCGTCCTGGGCTGGAACTGCCTCCACGACCGCGCCGCCTGCAGCGTTGTCAGACCCTTGACCAAAAGCAACGTGACGCTGCTGTCCGCCTCTTTCTTTCTCATTTTCCTCATCATGCTCCATCTCTACATTGAGATCTGCAAGATCGTTTGCAGGCATGCCCACCAGATAGCTCTCCAGCAGCACTTTCTGACTGCTTCACACTATGTTGCCACCAAAAAAGGAGTCTCTACCCTCGCTATAATCCTCGGGACCTTTGGAGCCAGCTGGCTGCCTTTTGCCATCTACTGTGTAGTGGGGGACCCTGACTACCCTTCCGTGTACACGTACGCCACGCTTCTACCTGCTACCTACAACTCCATGATCAACCCCATCATTTACGCCTACAGAAACCAGGAAATCCAGAGGTCCATGTGGGTGCTCCTCTGCGGCTGCTTTCAGGCTAAAGTGTCCTTTCGCTCCCGGTCCCCCAGCGATGTCTGAGTGACATTTCTCTCTGTCGTACCGCACCGAGTGACAATCTACCCAGTGAACTATTACAGTGCCTGTTCTAAACTTCAAACTAACTACATTGTGAAGTCGTTGGAAACATGCTTAAGTATTAGCACTTTATACATGTTTGTATCTCTGAGAGTGGTTCAGGGTATGGAATTTTGGGTTCTGTGAAAAATAAAAAAGAAATGGTTGTATATAAATTTGCACATCACATTTGTAAAGCGAAGACATTCCGATACTGCTTAGTTATAGCACCTTATTTCTAGCTGCTGACCTGCCAAAACAGTGTTGCCTTTCTGAGGGGCAGAGAAAGAAAGTGGTATTTGTGTCGTATTTGTACGTGTGTGGGTGGTGGGGAGGGGTGTGTATGTGTGTATGTATGTATGTGTGCATCTATACTTTGCTGCACAATATTGATAAATTATAACATTTTGTATACAAATAAAAACATTTAAGATGTAATATAAGTTTGTGCGTCTAGATGCTTTTAGAAATAGGTCTTGCAAATTTGCCAGTTGAGCGAAGTCCCTTTGTTTCCTGTTGAAAGCTCCCTGTGTAATTCTGCCTAAAGAGATCATTCACTATGGAGATGAAACACTGCACCAAGAAAGGCACCTTCCTGCTTGCTTGTTTGTTTGGTCTCTTCTTTACTCTGGCAAAGAGAGAGTAATAAAGAGCACAAACTCCTTTTTATTCTCCAGCAACCAAAGAAACACAAAGCCCCGTCAAATACGCTGCTAATTACAGTCATTCTCCAAGTTTCCAGTAGCCTTCATCTTCAGGTTATAAGTTAGCCCTTTATGATAATGCTCCATTAAAAAGTTATCAAACTGCAGGGAAAAATCAAACTCTAAGCTGGGCTCCTTTTTTTCTCTTTTAGTCTAACACTGAAAGGGAAAAAAGGAAAAAGGAAAAAAGTCATAGTCGTCTTTCCTAAAAGCCTGTAAAATGCCACAATAAATTGACTTTGCTTATCATCTGCAGTTCTGAGGGGAACCTGAATTGTTTCTCCCCCTCCTTTTTTTTTTTTTTTTTTTGGACTGCGTGCTGTAGAAAAATCATTTAAGTGCATCTTTGCTGTCTGCCTGTCTCAGAGCAATACACAGTTTTCTGATAAACCCACGGCTTAGTGGCTTCAAAGAGCCCATCAGAGGTCAACGTTGTTCAGAGTTTGGAAACACTTCTTCACTCAGGTTCAAATTCACAGGCGACTGATTTATTTAGAGCAATAACACACGCGGCAGATTTCAGAAGCAGTGTTGCTGCCTATTTATTTATAGTTATGCTGCATTTACATCCCAGTTATGTTATAGTTTATCACTATCATTTCAATTTGTATTAAAGGGCTGAAACATATTACTTTTATGTGCATAGGAGAATGCAAAAAGTTTGAACTAATGTGTTTCCCAGCTTATGACTGGGCAATGCATAAAGCATTTGCCTGCTGGAGCAGCTGGGGCCACAAGGATCCAGCAAGCCTCAACGAGGCTGGGAAGGAATCAATAATGCTGTATTCATGTGGGTGCAAGTATTATGAAAATCAGTATCATTTCACTGATAACACAGAGATATTTAATTTAAAAAAAAAAAAAAACCAAAACAAACAACCTGTATTCCAGACTCTGCTAGACCCATTTGTTTTTTATCAATTGTGATAATCACAAATGTGACATTGTAATTGCTGAATACCTTCAGGCACACAGTTCAGCAGGGCACTGTTGCTGTGATGTTACACATATGATTCAAATCAAATCTTATGATAGGTCAAAACATTGCTCAGACAAAGAACTCTAAAGTTGCTAGTGAGAAAGATTCCCCGCTTCCCCCTCCTTTTAAGCCCCATTCTCATACACTACATCTAAGCTAGTAAATAAAAGAGGGCAAGGTCTGCCCTCTAGCCCTGTGGCCGGGCATCACAGAGTGTGTCTAAGCACTTTCCCCCGCTGCAAAGCCAGGGACCAAACTGCTGGCTGGAGCATCCTGGCTCCACTGTAGTAACCTGCCTAGGCTCATCCAAAGACGCTGCGTCACCCACGGTAGTAACTGTTGAGAGAAAAGACCGGCGAGTGCTTCGGACTGGTGAAACCTGGCAAAACTTTCTGGTAAAACTTGAAAACTTGCCACCTGCTAGGCTTAAGCTCATAAATCTTTGTCATTCCAGTGTGGACTGCAGTAGTAGAAGTAGTCAACATGGATTCACCAAGGGGAAGTCATGTCTGACTAATCTGATAGCCTTCTACGATGGCGTGACTGGATGGGTGGATGAGGGGAGGGCAGTGGATGTTGTCTACCTTGACTTCAGCAAGGCTTTCGACACTGTCTCCCACATCATCCTCACAGGCAAGCTTAGGAAGTGTGGGTTAGATGAATGGACAGTGGGGTGGATTGAACAGTGGCTGACAGATAGAGCTCAGAGGGTTGTGGTCAGTGGTGCAGAGTCCAGTTGGAGGCCAGTAACTAGTGGTGTCCCTCAGGGGTCAGTACAGGGTCCAGTCCTGGTCAATATATTCATCAATGACCTGGATGAAGGGATAGAGTGTACCATCAGCGAGTTTGCTGATGATACAAAACTGGGAGGGGTGGCTGACACGCCAGAAGTCTGTGCTGCCATAAAGTGTGACCTGGACAGGCTGGAGAATTGGGCAGAGAAAAACCTGATGAAATTCAACAAGGGCAGGTGTAGGGTACTGCATCTGGGGAGGAATAACCCCATGCATCAGTACAGGTTGGGGGCTGACCTCCTGGAGAGCAGCTCTGTGGAAAGGGACCTGGGGGTCCTGGTGGACAACAGGATAACCATGAGCCAGCAATGTGCCCTGGTGGCCAAGAAGGCCAATGGCATCCTGGGGTGTATCAAGAAGAGTGTGGCCAGCAGGTCGAGGGAGGTCTTCCTCCCCCTCTACTCTGCCCTGGTGAGGCCACATCCGGAGTACTGTGTCCAGTTCTGGGCTCCCCGGTTCAAGAAGGACAGGGAACTGCTGGAGAGGGTCCAGCAAAGGGCTGCTAAGATGATTAGGGGACTGGAGCATCTTTCTTATGAGGAAAGGCTGAGGCACTTAGGGGTTTTTAGTCTAGAGAAAAGAAGACTGAGGGGGGATCTTATCAAGACTTATAAATACTTAAGGGGAGGGTGCCAGGTAGATGAGAAGAGTCTTTTTTCAGTGGTGCCCAGTGATAGGACAAGAGGTAACAGGCACAAACTTGAACATAGGAAGTTCCATCTTAACATGAGGAGGAACTTCTTTACTCTGAGGGTGGCAGAGCACTGGCACAGGCTGCCCAGAGAGGTTGTGGAGTCTCTCACACTGGAGACATTCAAAACCCGCCTGGACGCCGTCCTGTGCAACTGCTGTAGGTGTCCCTGCTGTGGCAGAGGGGTTGGACTAGATGATGTCCAGAGGTCCCTTCCAACCCTGACCATTCTGTGATCCTGTGATTCTGTAAAACCGCTGGGCAGGGTTGCCATCGGTTCCCTTACTGAGGGTTTCCTGCAGGCAGGGCTCCATGCCGGGATGCAGATCCCCACACGCTGGTGCTGAACCTCCACCCAGGTGTGAGATGCTGAGTAGGACCTGGGCGCCCTGTGTGGGCTCTGAAGAAAAGTATTGGCTCTAAAAGCCTCCAGGAGAAATTTCTTATGTGTTCTTTTAGACACTGAAGTTAGAGAGACAGAATCTGCTAGAGAACACTCCTGATGCCACCTCCCTCCATTAACTCTGTCAGGAGCTGGACATCAGAGATTTTCACCATAAATTCATTTAACAGTGACAACCTGTATAAAAATTAGATCTAGAAAACTTACATGAATAGAAATCTACTCAGTAATAGACCACTTAATCCAGGAGTGAAAAGGACTTAGGTGAGTTACTTTTCTGTTTTTAGCCCAACATGTTATTTGCTTTGTTTCATTATTATTTTTTTTTTTTACTATATGACCGCATTTTCAGTTTACCATTTTCACCAATGATTTACTGTATCTACAAAACAAAGCTGGATCCCTCCTGTTAAAAATGTGACACCCTTAAGGTATTTCCCTGAGCATTCTTCCTCTCCTCTAGGAAGCAAATTTGGGTTACGGTGATCTTAGCCATTCATTTTATTGGGATGATACAAATGTGGGGTTTTTTTCTATATACTACACTTTTGCTGACTCACAATTTCTGGGAAAGACTAAGGCAAAAGAGGAGAGAGTATTTTGACGGTTTTTGGTTAGCCCTGCGAGTGGAATTGACATCAACCCACTTGCAGTGAAATACGGCCCTTCATTTTCAAAGCAGGTCCTGATCTGCAGGGATACCTGAGCAGAATAACATAAAGCAGGCTACATAAGCTCTTGTCTCCCCAAATAACAATTCACTTTAGAAAAATAAAAGCTGCAATTCCTCATGAAGAAGTCCAGGAATTATGTGTAGCACGATGCCTCTATTTTCCTTGCTGAGTTTTTTATTGAAACGGCAGACGTTTACGGTGTTACACGAAAAATGGTGTTACATCTGCAGTATCTGGACCCACAAACTCCTCTTGTTGCCAAATGATGGCACTTTTGCCTTGGTCCTGAAATGATTTGTGGAAGACAGAAATTCCTGGAGCCCCCGTTGCCACTTGGTGGGCAGTGCATCGCCGTGACCCCCCAGGCAGCCTCAATGGGGAGCCAGCTAGGGGAGCAACCAAGTACTGTGTCTGATCTTGTATTTCCAGAAGTCAACCGGCAAATTTGGCTGCTTAGAGACTGCAGAACTGCAACAGGAATTGCCATTACCGCTGGTAAACACAGATCTTTCCTTGTCTCTATGGGCCCATGTGCTCAATGGTTTTTACGTTCTCACAGCGCTGGCGCAGTCTGTGAGGGGAGAAAACGCACACTGAGTGAGATGCAAGGATCAGGCCCGATGTTTGGTGATGATATATATTATATGTAGATTTTAGTGAAAACGGAAATGAGATTTCCTGCTTTACCACCCTTAAAAATTCTTTGGCTTATTCTGAACCAGATAAAATAATGCCAGTCTTGGTCTAAAGAGCTCCCAGCGTGCTCCCGCTAAAACCAGTGATGCTGTATTGCACATCAGCCAAGATAATGACAGTATCTCATTATAAAAAATACCATTTTGAGGCAGGAAGTCCTTGGCCTCAGCTCCAATTTTCATTAGAAACTAATGGTTTATTGCTAACCTTGAAAATCTTACAGGACTTGCAGTGCCTCGAAAGGCCAGATCCTAGTAATTTGGTTTGTGTGAAGTGCCTTTCTGTGTGATTAGCTCCCGCATTTCGGTGGGAACAACTACAGAAAGAAGAGCACAGCTCTGGTGAGGAAGCCTGGTGGGGAGCCGGGCCGAAAGCCCCCCACGCCGCTTGATTTTCTGTGGGGTTTCTGCCGAAATCGGTGGTGTAACGGTGGAAACGAGACCAACTCTGCAGGCTGCGTTGTGTGAGTCACTGTATATTAAAAAGCCAGCTGGATTCAAAATCACAGGTCAAACAAAACCTCTTTATTTAGCTAAGCAAACAAAAGGACAAAACACTTTTAAACCTGAAAAGTGAGTCTGTACATATTTTTATCAATGTAATGATCCACAGGTACTAAGTAGCACCCAGCGAAGCACTAGAAGCTCCAATCCCCATTCTGCTACTCTCATTTTAAAAGGATAAATTTTTTTAATGAGGTAAGAATAATTTCTGATAGTGCAGCTGCTCCTAAGCTCTTCAGCTAGCTTTTGTGGTAGTCATTTAAAAAGAAAAAAAAAAAAAAAGACAAGGGGGGAAAACAAAAAAAATGTGTTTTCTCCTTCTTGCTGCTTCATGACAGAGACATGCGGCTCGGAGGGCACGGAGTGACCGAGTGGGTGCGATTCAGCTCTGCATGGAGGATGAGCACGTCTGAAGCTCACCTTAACCCCTTCTGGGTTTGCTTGTTTGGGGGACACTCTGAGTTGTGAGGTGTCTCCCCATTGCCTGGTCCTCGTCAAGTGAACTCCTCCCTGGGACCTGCCGCAGTGGAAAGCGCCAGAGCTGCTGTGTTTTGCTCAGGAGTGCCGCACAAACTCCCCCTGGGTGGAAAACCGACACACATTTCCCTGCCCTCTCAATGTTTAAACTCTTTCATCTGACTACAGAAAGCTCTCCCAGGGAAAACGTTCCTCCAGGGGCAGTTTCATTTATCGAGGGTAGTAATGTATAAGCCAACTGCTGCCGGCGCGCCTGGAGAGCCGTAAGTGCTGACTCAGCACTGACAGTAGATGTGGCAGCCGGTTGAGCAGAGGCAGGTCTGCTCCTGTCAGCAAAGAAGTGACAGAAGGCAGCGAGAGGTGAAGCAACAGTGTGGTCTCTGTGTGGGGTCCACAAAGACTGTTAGTGAAGGGTATTTTTTTCCAGCAGATTCCCATCCTTTTCTTTTTTTTTTTTCATTCTAGTTTGTTGACACCATACTACACCTGGGGGGAGAGAAAGAGAAAGACGGAGGTGCTATATTTGCTTTAGGTGATGAGCACAGTGGTTCAAGATATCATGCACAACATGGAAACAGCTCCTCCAGCACGTGCCTTGGACACATCAGCTGAATGCAGTGCGCCCTTCCAGCAACGGGTTGGTGGTGCACATGACAAAAGAGACCAAAACCATTTCTTCATTGCAGCATCATTTGAGTTACCATCAATCCCAGACCCCTCAACTAGACAGCTGCCAAGTGCAGGCAGATCGCTTGAGCTGCCCAACCTACTGCTACTGTGTTACCTGACGTGAGCGCCGGTTCGTGCCTCTACGTCTCCAGAAAGCTGTCCCTTGTTATGGGTCTTTTGGTTACTGGAGCATCTCCTGAAGGTGCTGTTTCCTACAGCAGTGTGAGATGAGGTGAGCTTGCTCTCGATCTCACTCACAGCTGGGCACGGCGTCAGAACCTGGCTGATGAGGAAAATACCTGGGAAAAAAATCTGCCAACTTTTGACTGCACTTTTGTTCCCAGTTTTTACCCATAGCTGGTGTCCACAGGCATTACAGGAGGCGTTGAGTGGAAACAGCAAATCTGAATAACTGTTAAGGGAACTTTTTTCCAAGTTGAGCTGTATCTTTCTACACGTGCATTTCTTTATAACTATGTAAATAGGAATTACAGTTCTGTAATCAAGAAAAAGAAACAATACTGTGTGAATTGAACTCCTGATTCTGAGTTTATCTACCTCCCCAGCATTACTCAGAAAGAAAAAAGGAGTCTTCATTTTCCTTGGTTAGCATGTAAAATCTGTACAATGGCAGATTTTTAAAGATGTGTCAGCACTTAAAAGTGAGAATTAGATGCTTAGGATCAGGATTAGGAAAAGGGTATAAGCACCTGTCTTCCTATAGGTGATGCCCTCAGCTATCTTGCTTACTGACTAGACCTACAGGTACCAAATGAATCGGCTGCTTTACATTTTTATCATCCGCCCCCTTATAGCCGGGCAGCAGCCTGCACGCAGGGTGCTTCTCTTTTTCACAGCCCAAGCAGCCTGGAAGCTGCTTGTTCCCCCTAAATTCAGCAGGGATTCAGGAGCTCTCTGTCCTCCCACCTGTGTCTCCCACATGGCTCCGTTTGGTAGGAAAGCACGGGAACACCGTGTGGGGTAAGAACAATCCAAGTTTTTTGTCTCTGCACTGGCCAATGTTTCCGTGGGCTTAAATTCCCTCCAGCAGAGGAAGGGGCTGAGCTCAGGATATTGGCAGAAAGATGGAGGTTTATCAGCACTGTGGGAAATGCTTGTTTCTCTAGCACAGGGTGTTTTGGTTCAATGATACGGGGACGGCAGGGATGGGCTGGCTGCAATGCTTCAGGCCCAGGGGCTTCATGGGGTCAGGAGGAGGCAAATAGGCTCTGGGGGAAGGAAAGAAATTCTGAGCTGGGGGACTATTTTCATGCTTTTCTCCTGCTACTCACTGTCTAGTTCCTGGCTGGTTTAAAAGTTGTTTTTCCTAGGAAGGAGTTTCTCCTAGTGGCTTCCTAGTTGTGTGGTTGCTTCAGTTTGTAGCTTAATTGAAGAAATTACATTTTTCAGGGCAGGTTTGGAAAAAGGTTTCAAAAGTTAGCTTGAACCTTGTGTCTTTCTTGAGATAAGGCTTATTTTGCATGGATCAGTACTTGTTTTCTCACTGACAGGATGATGGCATGCAGATTAATAATGACATTTAAAACCAAGGCAGAAGGAGAAGCTCTGGAAACATTCTCTAAGATGTAGATTGTTTGAATAAAGGTTGAGTCTCCTATAAAATGTAATTAGATCTAGGACACATTGGGAATGACTGAAGTTTTTTAATCATCATTTTCATTGACACGTTATCCTTTCCATCACGATGAGATAATGTGATTGTATACCTCCAGGCAGATAGAATTTGTCACTTCTCGTTGTTGCTGCTTTTTATAGAAAGACATGCAGCTAGGTAATACTAAGGTGCTGTCAAAAGAAGTTTCTTCTGTCAGAAATTAGATGTCTCATTAAATATGGGGACCTTGCTCCTTCCAATATCAGTTTCTGATTTTGGATTATGCTCAAATTTTTCTTAATGAGTAGGAAGTTTGCTTTTCCTAAAGCATTTATGATTTTTCTGAACAGTGGTGTATCCTGTTTTATTTGTAGTTGTGCAGTGGCAAATAAGAAAAATGGGACACAAATAAGTTAAAAGGGCTCCACCTTTCTGCACACTTGTTGTTCTATAAATGGCTCAAAGAAAATAATGAAGTTAATTGAATTACACTGTTAAAAAGAAACACATCAGAAAGCCTTTTGCAGGGAGGATTTGGGGATGAAGTGTGATCTGTGCACTAAGCATAAACCCAAGACTCTGAGCAGCTCCTCAACTTGACGTGACTGAAGATGGAGTCCCTTCTCCCGGGGATCTGAGCTGCTCCATGGCACTCAAAGGCCATCATGTGGGAGACAGGTATTTGCAGAGCCATCCATTGTACAAGGCCTCACTCATAACACTGGAACAGTGACCCCTAAGAGTAATCAGATACTTCCTATTTGTGAGTGGGAAAAGCTAATTGCATTATTTTCATTTGCAATGAAATTGGACATATTAGCATACTTTGTTATAGTTGCTGTGCTGTCAGACAGCATCATGTTCCATGGGAGGTGCGCTGGGGGGAAATAAAGACTCTCTGAAGCACCGCAACTCTCCCAGCCCTATTTTGGTAAATATGCCGGTGCGAGCTTTTCTGCTGAAACCCACCACGGCTTTAGGAGCACGTGGTACTTATTGTGCTGACTAGAACATCTCTGATTTTCTTCTTTCATAAGATATTTATAGAAGTTAGGGAAGGCTCTGACTCTAACTTCATCGTCATTAAAAGTAGGACCTCTTGCCTGACCACAGGATGGTCAGGTCTCTAAGAGCTTCCCAATTATACTCTTCCATCCAGCCATGCGTGGTCTGAAATGAGCTCTTGTTACTTTATCTGAGCAGGCAGAAACACGCTGAATCTGTCTGATACTTGACTTGGCGATGTCAATCCAGCTTCTCTATCATGCAGGTAGCAGAACCCGTTTTGTGTCTAAACAGTTGCTTATCCTGTTTGCCTGCCGAGCTACGTGGCTGTGTTTCCACTTCTCCAGCGATTCCCTGGTGCCTCAGCCAGTGCTGAGCAGGGCACGAGCGCCTCAGCACCCCCTCCCCATTTTATCCCTGCCAGAAGCTGAGGAGTGTGTTGGTGCTGCGGATGCTTCTCATGAGTACAGCATACCACTGGACAGATCAAGACACAGAAAGTGTCTTATCCCACTCTGTGAAGCATCCCTACGTAGTAACAGGTGACAGCTGGATACCTGCACGAAAGCCTGTGCTTTGTTATCCTCCTCTTCTGTGGGGCAGAAAATGATGATACAAGAAAACGAGGTAGCAGTGAAACTTGCTTAGGAGCTGCCAAAGAGTGTCAGAAAAGTCATTTTGCTCCTGGAACAAGGTGTTTGTGTAGAAAACACAGATAGGATGCGTGTCTGCTCTTGCCACTTTGGGAGCATCCATATGTGTCGGTTGTTCCTATTTCTCTCACTTCTTGCCCTGACACCCCTATTTGCCTTCATTTCTGCCCCGGAGGTCGCCTTTCCTTCTCTTTTCCCTGAAGGCACTGTGAAAATGTCGGGTTTCCTGCACTTGGCATGAACTGCCTTTCCTCAGACGCATCTCCATTTTCCTCTCTTTTCAGACAGCTGAGGGCAGCCGTGACAGCCAGCTCTGCCGCAAGCCCCTCCGCAGCTCCCGCGGGGAGCTGGGTGCCTTGTCTCTCCCGCTCAGGTCACGCGAATCCCCAGGCTGGGGCAGGTGGTGGTGATGTGCTGCTCGGGGGCTTCCCTCCCCACAGAGGCACTGGTGCAGGCAGGGGCAGGCAGCGGGAGCGGAGGGTGGATCACTCTGTCTTGCTGCCTCTCAGAGAGGCTCCAGTTGTGGTCTGTAATTCGCTGCCTTTCTTAATTAGAAACTGAGACTGAGAAATCCACCTTTATGTCCTTCAATGTATCACCCGCAGGCAATAAAAATATCTTCTAAACAACCTGAGCCAGCTTTTACATCCTCTTGCCTTCGCTCCATTCCCAAATGCCTTAATATGACGTTTACAACTTTGTCTGTCCCGGTGTCACCTCTCTTTGCTTCCACATAGAAGAGAAGTTGCTGCTCCTGCTTCTTAAGATTACTCTCAGGTGACCTCCCTTTAAAATTTATAACCCTATATAAATCCATAGCAACAATTTCTCGGCTGTTCCAGCACTTTGGGCTATCGATTGGCTGCGATGTGCTCGCTGTGCTGTGGTTAACTGGGTCCGTCCCCCCAGCTCACCCCAAGCAAAGGAGAGAGAAGAACTGTTGCTCAGCGCAGTTTCCCATCAAGCTGCCTCTCTTGAGAGCTGCTTTCACACTTCATCCAACACATAGATGTTGTCTGTCTGTCTGCAAGCTCCTTTATGCCATGAGCCAATAGTGGTTGTTTCTAACTTTTGAAAATGTTCCTTTGTAGAGAGATACAGTGGAAACCTTTGTGCTTTATATTACTCTTCTTCTGGGTTTAATTGTTAAAGTCTGCAAATAAAGTACTCGGAGCTGATGTAGGCAGCGTGACCAGTTGATCTGCAGAGCCTGAGACCTTCTTATTGCTTGTTTGTGTCTCTTCTCCCATTGCTGAGTTGATTTTGTTTCTTTCTCTTTGTACAAATATGACAGCTGCTTTATGACAGTGTTCTTCATGTACTACAGGGGAGGAAGAAAACCTGACACAAACCCTAATTCTTCCGTGCAACCTCTCAAGAGCATTGAAGGCAAACAAGGGAGAACAACTTGATTTTGGTGAAATTTCTCTGTAAAACCCCCCATGAGAGCCATGACTGAGGGCGTGCTGCTGGAGCAGGAGGATGTACTGAGTCATGTTTCACAGGTGTCTTGGCCAAAGTGTGAGTCTATTATTTCATAAATGACTTGAGTGATGGGGCAGGGAGAATATTTACTCCAAGTGCAGCTGTCAGGCATCTGGGAGGGGCTGCAGTCACCTTGGAGAACCAACTTGGTGTTCAACACGGTCTTAGCAAGTCTGAAAGAGAGCCTGAGAAAAACAAGAGAGAGAGTCTGTTAGGGGCAAGCACAGCAGCTCAGCAGGAAAATCAATGGTGCAAATCCAAGATGGGGGTGATCAGCCACGTAGCAAACCTGTGCAGGAATGTCAAGAGCTGAGCTTGGTAAACAGTATCACCTCACTGTTTGTGAAGGCTCAGGGGAGCTCTACCAGGATGTGAAAGCTGCTGTAAAAGTTGAAGAAAATCATGTGCCTCCCACATTCATGGTTTGTAGAACAATGAATGATGGGCTTAAATCACAACAAGGAAGAGTCAGGCTTGACACCAGAAAATTATCCATTGCCAGAAATAAAGGAGCACTGGAACAGTCTATGTAGGGAGGTTGTGGGCACCTCCATCACAGGAAACCTCTCAAGTCACAAACGTCCATCGGGAACGACACAGGGAGAACGAGTCTGTCTCTGGACAGAGCGACAGGCTGAATAAACTCCTGTGCTCTCTTCCAGTGCCATTTTTCTATGTCACTCTTATAGTCACGTACACTTTAATTTGCTGTTTGGAAATACTTAAGTAGCAGGTACTCAGATACCACAGATGCTACAGTTTACCTTCTGTAGGCCAGACTTTGTGATTACTTTGTTCTGTACTGTGGGCCTCCTAGGGCCAGCAATTCTCCTCCCAATTCATGCAACATCTAGACACCAGAATGGAGCCTGTACGAGCAGAATTGTTTATGAATAAATACGGCGGGTTTTTGCCCCACATATTTCCTGCAGAATGTCAGCATCTTCTTAATCAAGCATTGAACTCTGAGTTTGCGTGTGTGTATATATGCACATATTTTTAAATCAAGTTTTCCTTTGTTGGACTTCCTTGCTTGCAAGCCCATTCCTAAGAGGGAGTGCTACAAATCATCCCTCACAGTAGGAGGTACTTTGGTACATTTCCTATAACGATTACACCCAGCTGACCTCCAAGTTGTTATAGAGAAACGACTGAAGTCATCTGAGGACAGCTCTACCTGCAGGTACAAGCCGAAGGGCTCTTTTTCTGTGAGATTCCGTGCGAAAAGATTATGGAGTAAACCATCTTTCCTCTTTAGCTAAAGCTGGATTTGGAAACTGGTGACAAATGAATAACAGTCTAGGAAAATATCCCAAGTAAAGTGATTTCCATGGACATGTTCTTTATTCCAGGTTATCTACAGCCGATGAGAGGGAAGGGTTATTGAATCACTGTGAGCTCCTAATACCAGACTGCCAGTCCCTGTACACCCAGTCCACCGCTGCTGATCTGAGCCCTTCCCATTGATACGGTGTGAGTGACGGCTCGCCAAGCAGAATGAAGGGCCTCCAGTGAGCAGGGGCTGGTGCTACCAAAAATAGCAGGGGGTGGAAGAAAATCTCCTTGAGATGCTCAGGTCTGTTGCACGTGCTTTGTAGCAACTGGCATAGCACCATAGGGACTGCAAATTAAATCTTCATGATGTGGATGAACAAACGGGGTCAAATTCTAGTCCATGTCATTAGGACATGGCCATTAATTTTAATTAATGGTAATTGTAATGTAATGGTGTCTGACAGCAGAATTGAGGTAGGTGTGCACATGCATACGTGCACAAGTCAGTGTCTGCAACCCCAGAGGACAGACCTCATGGCTTTGACAGAAAGGTCGGGGTAGGAAGGATCTTAAGTGACCACCTGGTTCTCATTCTGCTCAGGCTATCCAGGGAACCTACGGAAAACTGCAGAAAATAATGCCATCCCTCTGACAAACATTGGCCAAGCTTTGCTATGAGAAAACCAGACTAAAGCAAAGGATCTTGGTGAAGGTTGATCCACAAAATTGCCAAACAACTCAGCCAACTTCTGCAGCTGGTAAATGCAAAGCAAATAAGGGAATCAATACACAATAATGTAGCAGATAACAAGCTGATGAGTGAGAAGCTGTGTGTGTTCATACGGGATAGATCACATCAGACCAAATCAATAGCTGTCTTTGTCCAAGCTATAGGCTTGGTGACGACAGTAGACATTTATCTAAATTATAGTAACTTTTGACAAAGAACCTTGTAGAAAACCTGGGGGGATGCAATCTGTTCAGATGCTCGTGCTACTGAGTTTGAGTTAGTCAAACTTTGTTAGTTAAAAAAAAGGCAATAATTCAGT
The DNA here is from genome assembly GCA_017639485.1 of Pluvialis apricaria. Lineage (NCBI taxonomy): Eukaryota > Metazoa > Chordata > Aves > Charadriiformes > Charadriidae > Pluvialis > Pluvialis apricaria. The sequence goes on along the minus strand of CM030009.1, from coordinate 77,982,589 downwards.
TTTGTGAACCGTCTGAGGGATGCTGACAGGATGCATTCTGAGTAAGGACCGGGGCCAGATGCTGTCCAACACACACAGAGCTGTGCAGTGCACTGATCCTCTCCCTCAGAAACCCTACTCATTCACTATGCCAAGTAATTGTTGAGTGAAAGCCTTTATATGGCTTTAGAAGGTCTGTGTTACAAAGCAATTTCACTATGACTGCCGTCACTTGGGTGCGCCTTTCCAAGGGCATGTGAGCCCCAGGACCATCCCATGGATGCACTGTACAAAGAGATGCAGGAACTGAACGAAGGAAGAAGAGGTAGAAGGCCCCTTGGGCAGTGGAAATGATGTGAGGGAGGTCACGGAGACACTTGTTTCTGGACCAGGCAGGGCGCCATGAGGCTGTAAGTGCCTGCTCAGAGGAGGCAGTTACCCGAAAAAGGACCTTTCTGCTGTGGGTGCAGCTGGATACAAGATTCACAGGACCGGGTTTGCCACAGTACTCCAAGTGTTTTGTCCTCAGCAAAGAGTAGGTTAGCCAAGTCCCTCATGCATGGTACTGCTCCATGGCCAGGGTTTGGGTTTGGGTCATGGTCTAGGTCTTTTTGGTCTTTCATTTTTGGCAGCACGCATCTGTAATGCACTCTCTCTGTACTATCTCCACGGCGAATACCCAGTGCTACTGGTAACCAACTTTAAAATGGTCATAGCAAAGCACGTAGCAGTCGTGTGACCAACTGCCAAATTAAATATGTTACCCTTGTTGATATTTTCCCAGACCATTTACTTTTCTGTGAACATCAGGTTAATAAGGACATTTAATGCAACCATGTGACTGCAAGAAGAGTTGATATTGTTGTGATGCCTTTGCCTTGAAGAGAAGAGGAGGGGAGATTCTTACAGCATTTTCTTTCCACACTATGTTCATGTTAAAAAAGTATGTATGTAACACAGGAATACACACAGTTATCAGGAACAGTAAAAGACTAATCTGCAGACAATTCGCCAAAACAAAACTAGTAATTTAGCCAACATAATAAGCCTGATTTATCGCAGCCCGTAAAAGGAAAATCTGCACTTAAACAAGCTGCAGAAATCACAGGCACTGATACCTCAATATCCGGTTGCTGATAAAGGTGAGGCCGCCGCTGTTTGTGTGCAAACCGTTACGAGCGAGGGATCAGTTATTTCATTTGAAGGGACTCGGGGGGCTGTTTGCCTCACCAGCCATGTGTGCCTCTGGGCAGGCTGGGCACTCAGCTGAAGCCACGCAGTCTTGCACCACAGCTCAGCCCTGCTGCTGCTGGCCCCGGTTCACCGAAAGGGGCAGGACAGGCACAAATCGGGAGTGACACCACCCCACGCACACGCGGGTGGCCTTGTGGGGCAGCGGGCTCTGAATTTATACATGCTCACTGGTTTCTTTTTATGAAATATCCTTTGCCCAGCTCTGCGTGGAGAAGCGCCTCTGTGAGCCGGTGACCACAGACCAGCAGCTTCACCTGGATGGTGGTCAGGCCTTGTCCTCTGAGTCTGAGACACAGAGGGGTCTTGGTGGCATCCATGACGTTCCCCTTCTCCTTCTCAGGGGTGGAAAGAGCCACTCTGTGTGGGCTGCTCCCCCCCAACTCCAGGCACACGTTAGGAGATGGGTACAGCAGCAATGGGGAAAAGCCTGGGAGTTTCTTGTTGTACTTGCCTGGAGGACGCTCATTGTTTCAACCCAAGTGATGCTCTCAGGAAATGCCCCTGTGGCAACCCACCTATCTTTAAAGACCTGATTAAAAAGATAGGTTTTATTGCAATGTCTCATGCCTACAGATGAAAACGATATTCAAAAATTCATTAGTAGATTTAGCTTTTCTTGACTACCACGGATGTTTTTAGCTAAACTGTGCTTTCCTGCTTTCCAGCATTTTCACAGAACAATGAAAGCCATTTCCCAGGCTCCTCCTCTGAAAGTTCTGGGAGATGCCATCAGTCAGGCTGTCACATCATAAGCTCCTTTATTTACGTGCTGAAACCAGGACCTAGGAGCTCAGCTTTGGCCAACTCCAGGCAGGACTATTTTTTTTATGTGGCTCTGTTGGGCTTAAGGCAGCGGGGGCTGGGATCCGGTTTCCCCTCCCTATACAAACTCTTGCATGATGGTAATGATCCAGCACACCATAAAACAACTCATTTGTTGGTGGGAGCGTGTAAGTGTGCAAAGTACATGTATGCTACACATAACACGCGGTACCTGGCAAAGATGTGCACTGGGAGGTGAGCTTTGATGGCCACCAGCCACACTGGGGAGAGGGCTGGCTCTGTCCCGGGGCAGTGGTCCACCCCGGGAGGCAGTCCCGGGGGGGTTGGTGTGGGATCGCTCCTGCTGCCTGACCTGCCAAATTGCCAGGAGCAAACTGCCACAGTGGGTGAGACGGCCGAGCCCAGTGCCAGTGCCCACGAGAGCTGGCAATGGTGGGGAGGAGCTCCCCAGAGCCCCCCAGCAGAGCCACCTGCCCTCTCTGGGTAGGCTCACTCACCCCTGTCCCCCACGGAGATACCAGGGCATGGAGGCACTGCACCAGGCACCTGCTTTAGTTTCTTGGTGTGTACAGAGACTAAAAGCCATGGGCAGCCCCTGCCAGCTCTTATCTCCAGTAAGCACAGGAGGGTATGAGCCACTCTGCCGTCTTTGTGCAAATGAAGAGGTCGACATTAAAGCCTCTGCCACTGGGACCACAGCGTTTCAGTGCAGTGGTCATGGCCTGTGGTGGTGGCATCAGTGGTGTGACCCTGAATGGCACTCAAGGGTCGTGCTGGGTGGGGAAAGCACAGGGAAACTCTTTGGGAAAAAATCGACTTTTTGGAGCCCTGGGGACCAGTACTGCCATGTAGTGCCTCAGAGACGGAAGGGTTCACCTTGACTTGGCATTGCCTAACAGTTAGTGTCATTGCAGCAAACACATGTAGGGTTCAGATGAGGGACACCACCAAGCCTGTGTGGACACTAGTGTTAGGGCACTTGGTCCATTGGGATGTTTGGTCCCCACATCAGGGAGATGTTTAGCCATGCCGGTGGCCCTCATGGAGTCACCAGGGGTTAACAATCAGGTTTCTGGGCTTGATGCTTGGGGCTTCAAGTGAGAGGAGCAACCCTGGATGCTTTTGCTTGAGTGTGAACCCATCCAGAGATGCACGGAGCGGCAGTGCCCGCTGCCAGAGCTGTGCCAGGGAGGCTGCTCGGGGAGCCTCAGCACCAGCCGGGCCTGCGCCACCAGCCTGCTGCTAAAAATAACGCTGCAAAAGTAATCAGAAAAAGGGAAGGCAGTACAGAGGTTTCCCCTCGGCCTCTTCTCCCAGGTGAGCCCTGGGGAGAGGGTTGGGTTTGGAAGGACATTGTCGGTCTGGGAGGGACGCAAAGGCAGAGGCCACCCCAGCAGCAGGGCCCCGGCACCCCACAAACACGTCCCTGCAGCGGCAGGTCCCACGGGGGCTTCGCCGCAAAGCCGAGGCCATGCTCAGGGTGCACAAGTAAAGCCCTGCACGGCGCTGCCGCGACTTAACGAATTCACAAACGCCTGACTGGCAATTATGTTACTTGCCAGGTGTAAGTGAAACATAATGAGACAGGAACCTCATCTGTAAGTATTTATAAAAGATGATACCAACCTACTGGGGTTTGAACCTTCCTTAACGCCCCTGTGTTTCCTCGCCTGGGCTGTGAAGACCACAGCTTTCAGGCAGGTGAGAGCCTCAACAGAAACACCATTTCAGTGCAGAGGAACAGCTGTGTGTGAGAGGTGTCTACTCATCCTTAGGGAACAACTTGCTTATCCTTACAGAACATGCTTTTTGCCATTTTTGGCCACCCTAGCTTATTTAGTGGTTAGCACTTCTGCAAATTGCCAGTGCCTTTTCCTGTGCTGCTGCTCTGCTGGGACCAGCATCCCTCTGACCAGCTTATGACCAGTTTGCTTCAAGGTGTAGCCTCTGGCTCTGCTGCTCCTCTGCATTTAAGTGCCCACACTGTCCCACCTGCCTTCCTATACCTGCATCCTAAAGATCAATGGTGATGGGCCATGGCTACAAAAAGGGCCCCAGTTGCAGTTTTTCAACATTTAGAAATGTCCCAAGAGATTCTTGAAATAAGAGATGAGGCTTTTTTCTGTTTTTTGGTGTTGCTTGAGGAGAGTATCTTCAGGTGGTGCCCACCAATGCTGGACCTCGGCTGCGCGTGAGCAGCACGGCTGCTTGCTCCCCTTCCCGTGGCAGAGCTGGGTGGTTTTCCACTCAGGAGCTTTCTGCAAACAAGGGGCAATATTCTTAAACTACCTGTGCCCCATTTGCAGAAATGGCACAGGCATTTCCGAATGACCTCTCGGGCTCCAAAACGCCGTGGCTCCTTTTGGAAAAGAAATCTCAGGTCATCCAAAGCCATCTGGCTGGGTTTTTTTTGAAGTACCCTCAAGCTCCCATGGATCTGAACTGATGTGTGGCCTGCAGGAGGCTGAAGCTGGCACACCGAGGGCAAGGAGATGCTTTGGGGTTTAGGAGCATCTTCTGCAGCTGATAAGACACTTGGGCTGATTGATTAAATCCCCCGGAGCAGCAATAGCTCTGCACCAGGGGGGAGCAGACGGGCATTGCTCCTGCACCAGACTGCTGCCTCCTGTAAAGGGAAGGTGGTGCAGAGCTCTTGCTCCAGCAGCCAACCCCAAATAATGTCCTCACCACTTTTCCTGCAGTTTCTGGCCTTCCTGGCAACTGGGGCTGTGACACCCGCCCCAGCCTGCGTGGCAGCAGGCCCGGGGGCACAGAGGGGTGGGTGCAGGTCTGGCTGCTGTGCTGAGCCCCCTGCGGGTCCCTTCACGGGGCTTCCCTGGGCTTCATGTCACCCGTGGTGTGGAGCTGCTCACTGAGCGGTAGCGGTGCCACCTTCCCTTTTCCAGGTGACCGGAGGAGAGTGATTTCTCACTCGCTTTTGGGGGCTCTGGCAGGACTCCTGCAGGGCTTGTCCCCCCCATCCACGGACAAGCAGGAGGCTGGGGTGAGCCCTACCACAGCCCAATGCTGGGGTCATCCAGCTTCCATCTCCTGGAGCAGGTGAGCACCCTGGTCCCTCAGTGAGCATCCCATGGGTGACAGACGTGCCCTTGGGAGCCCCTCTCCTTCAATGCCCACCCTCGCTGGGGACTGGGGTGACCAGCAGAGCTCAGGTGAGACCCTGGCATGCTGCTCCGGCTGCTGCAGGAAGGTTGCTGCCTTTTTGCCACCTCTTTTAACTCCTTCCCGCCTCTTAAAAAAAAAAAAAAAAAAAAGAAAGAGAAGAAAAAGAAAAGAAGGGGAGAGCTAAAAATAGGAATAAGTGGTAAATGGAAAGCATGAGACGCCAAACGTGGGCCTTGAAAGCAAAAGTAATAAAGATTGCTTCTTTTCTCTTGAAAAGAGCACTTCAGCTGCCTGTCAGGCGGCCGGGGAGCGGCGGTGCCCGGCCTGTCCCTGTCCCCGCCGGGGACCGGGCTCTGCACGGCGGGGAGATGCTGCCACCTCCCGATGCGCCGCTACAGCGCGGCGGCGGCGGCGCGGCCTCACGGCAACAATTTGGGCGGGGGGGGGGGGGGGGCGTAGTGCTTGAGGCTTTGGGGTTTGTTCGGGGTATGTGAAACACCATCACCCAAGGTGGTTTTTCAGCACGGCCTGAAGGGGTTTGTGGTTAGCCCCGGGGACAGCCAGCTCTGTGACAAAGCAGAGCCGCGCACGCCGTCTCCAGGCACCATCGGCGCAGAAATTATACATAATCTGCGTTCTGCTAATTTGCGGTGGTGGATCAAATGCTACCTGACGGTGGGGGTGAGTGAAACAAGAGGGGCAGACAGGGAAGAAGCAGCCTTTCCATAGCAAAGAGCCAAAGGGAAAGTAGCTCTCTTTTAATTATATTTATTTCATTACGATTACATTTTAAGTGTTATTCTCACACTGAAGGAAGGCAGAGAAAAAAGGTGTAAATGTGAGGATGAATAGCTCTTACTGGTCAGCACAAAGCAGCATATATCATTCTTCTAAAGACTTATGACCTGCAAAGGGAGAAGGAAAAGTTCAGAAATCCGAAGAGTGCCCATCCCACACAGGCAGATAAAAGTCTGTTGGTGGGGCTGCTTGGCCACCTTCAGCTCTGCCTGTGCAAAACAGAAAAACACAGAATCATAGCATGGTTTAGGTTGGAAGGGACCTTAAAGGTCATCTAGTTCCAAACCCCCCCACCATGGGCAGGGACACCTTCCACCAGACCAGGGCGCTCAAAGCCCCATCCAGCCTGGCCTTGAACACCTCCAGGGATGGGACATCCACAACTTCTCTGGGCAACCTGTTCTGGTGCCTTACCACCCTCAGAACGAAAAATTTCTTCCTAATATCTATTCTACATCTCCCCTCTTCCAGTTTGAAGCCATTACCCCTCCTCCCATCACTACACGCCCTTATAAAAAGCCCCTCTCCAGCTTTCTTGTAGGCCCCGTCAGATACTGGAAGGCTGCAATAAGGTCTCCCTGGAGCCTTCTCTTCTCCAGGCTGAACAACCCCAACTCTCTCAGCCTCTCCTCACAGGAAAGGTGCTCCAGCCCTCTGATCAACTTCATGGCCCTCCTCTGGACCCGCTCCAACAGGTCCATTTCCTTTTGATGTTGAATGCTCCAGAGCTGGACACAATATTCCAGGTGGGGTCTCACGAGAGCAGAGCAGAGGGGCAGAATCACCTCCCTTGACCTGCTGGCCACGCTTCTTCTGATGCAGCCCAGGCTGTGGTTGGCTTTCTGAGCTGCTCTTGCGTATTGCTGGCTCATGTTGAGTGTCTCATCAATCAGCACCCCCAGGTCCTTCTCCTCAGGGCTGCTGTCAACCCATTCTCTGCCCAGCCTGTATTTTTCCCCATTGTCCCATACGGCAGGAATGGGAACCACTTCTGAAGAAGCTGTCCCATGAGTGGGGCTGCTCATTGCAGCAAGTGGGACACAGAGTCAGAGTGTTTCATCCGCTGGGGCACCCAGGAACAGCTGAGGATCAGATTTTGCATCTGGAAGGGGGATCTCTACTAGTGAGAGCAATAATGTGGACTGAAGGAAGAGCATCGTCCCATGGTCAGGATGGGGGAGCCATCAGGGCTGGTACTGACCAAGGGGATGGGGTGATTTTCTGGAGGCTCCCATTGGGGTGCTGTTGGTGCCAACCCTCCATCCCAGAGCCTGGATCTGGCCCTGTGCCATGCCATGATGGTGACAGTGCTCACATGGGCCATCCTTGATGGGTTCTCTTGATGGGATGCTCTGGACCATCCTTGATGGGTTCAGTGGGCGCTGCTCCCCCCCAGTTCCTCTGTGCTGCCTTCCCCAGGGGGGTCGGGCAGGCAGGGCTGGCGCAGAGGGCTGTCGGTGCTGCTAATTACAGCGCTTTCCCTCTCTCTCCCTTTCATCTCTTAGCTAAAGCGCTCGCAGCTGGAAGATCCCAACTGGCACACGCGGGAGCGGCTGCAGACAAGCGCACCGAGCCCTGCGGAGCACCCAGCTGCCGGCCACGCTCCTGAGCCTGCTCCCACACGCAGCGATATGTTTGGATGCGAACTCCGGCAACCCGCTTTTCACTTAAGAGGGTGTAGATACATATTTTTAGAATATATGCAGCGAGCGGTCAGCATGCTGCCTGGGCACAAGGGGAATGGCCACAGTCCCCGGCCAGGCGGGGAGGCAGCCGGGGGCAGCGGGAGGGAGCACAGCCCCGCTCCCCGTCTCTCCCTTCCAGAGAGAGCAGAGGGGCTGCGATTTCACTCCAGCCATGCTACAAATAATACCTATGATCAAAAGGCCCGTTTCATCTCCGGGGATTGTGAGCCTGCTGAAGGCTTGCTGTAGGAAATAAGAGGAGAAGAGCTGTTTCGGAAAGGCTTGAGTGGTTGAGAAACGGCGGCGCCGCGCCGCTCTATTTTTGGATAGCTTTCTGTCAAAGGCAGCCTGTAGTTTGCTAACCAGCTTCTAATGTTTTAAAGCGTGGCGCTAGCTAAAACTGCAGGTTTGCGAGGGCCTTTTTGTTGCACTAAATTGGAAGAAGTGTTTTCAGAGGCGTTTTTAGCACAAATGAATCGATACATCCACTTACCTCCATCTGATGAACAGGGGTGACAGCAGAGAAGGGACAGACTCGGCAGGGGGGGAAGCTGTGAGCTGGAGGAGCAAGAAGCCACGTGCCCCTACTTGTGCCCATGGGTGGTTTATTGGGACCGTCCCCTGCTGTGGCCCCAGTAAAAGCAACCACAAGCGCAAGGCGAGGGCTGGAGTCATGGGGATGTGAACTGGGTGCTGAAGAGCAGCCCAGAAGCGGCAGCAGGCAGCCATAGAGGCAAGCGTGGCTCGCTGCTGGCTCCTTCCCGCTGCCGGCCCGCTTTGTGCAGAGCTCTGCTTCCTTTCATGTAATCAACAGATTAGGTTCTGTAATTTACCTTGCAAACAAGATGCTCATACGCTCACTTCCCTCCCCCCCCAACTTTTTTTTTTTTTTTTTAGAGGTTTAGCAAGCAAACAGTGGGAGACCAAAGAATTAAAGCCATAAAGTAATCTGCATATAATCAGTAATTACCATGAATCAAACCCTCCTTCAGTTCAGCTGGTTATTATTTCCCAGATAATGTAATTCTCTGCACTAACAAAACTAGGAAATGCTCATTTTCACCAGAATGGCAAATAATTTCCCGCTGTGAATATAATACTGTATCAAGCAGTTTAGTGACCACATAAATCCAGCTAATGACATTTATGTAGAGTATAAGGACTATTAAAATTGGGGGGGGGGGGGGGGGGGGGGGGGGGGTGGGGGGGGGGGGAATGCAAAAGTAATCGCTCCCACGTGTGTTGGGAGATTGTTTGGCCAGCAGATGTCTGATAAACACCCCCTTACAGGTGTCACTGACCGTGCCGACACCGGGAGTTGATGTGGATGATGGCAGGGTGCTCCAGCAGGATTTTTGTTTAGCCTGAATGTGGGGTGATGGCCACGTGCAGCTGCAGCTACACGAGCCCTTTTGGTTTGCCCCCATGGGACCTGCTCAGGCCTCATGGCAGAGGGCACCGCGGCCCCCACTGGGGCAGGACTTCAGCCCCAGTGCTCCCAAAAATGCCTCCTGGTTGCAGTGAGCATGAAGTCAGCCTTGCTGTGGCTGTGGGAGCCGGGCTGGCTGCACCCCACGCTTGCAGGGTCCTCCAGAGACCCTCCCACCCCCAGATTTTACAAGCTGCAAAGATGTGGCAAGTCAATGGAAGGTTTCAAAAACCAAAGAGGCATCCAAGCCTGGCCTGAAAATCCCTGCGATTTAGGGTGGTAACTTTTCCATGTGACCTTGGAGATCTCCATCAGAGAACATCTGCAGAGAGTGACCGGCAGGAGCTGGGAAGTCCAGCTACCTTTGGTTTCTCCCAGAGCTGGGCTCTCCCTGCAGTGGGGGACAGGGGCTGAGTCCTGCTTTCTACCTCTGATTCATCCAAAGATGAATCATTGGCACCAAAACTCCTCCCGGCAGGCGCTGGGGCACAGCAGCCGTGCAGAGAACAAAGTATATGGAAGCAAAGGAGTTGTCCTCATGTTTTCTTCTAATTAATCACAGCTGAATTACTGCCAGGAATCCCACCGGCCAGCAAACGATTCTGGCTCCTGGGCAACACCTGTCCCATTTGGGAGCATTACTAACTTCTTTGGACTTTTAAAACCCAGAAGACACATCCCTCCCCAGGGTGCAGTGAGGGTGGGCAGTCCCCAGACTGAGCTGCTTAAGGAGGCCCCCCCGCATCCCTGCATGGGGCTGTGTTGGCTGTCTGTCGTGCTGGCAATGCTTACAAACTGGTTTTTAGTTTCACCAAAATGCGGCCGGGAAAATTCAGCCTACACCATTTGCTTGGCATGAAGGGGCAGTGCTAGCGCTCCACCGGCATGCCAGCAGCCGGGCTGCACGCTGCTTTCTCGTCTGGTGAGACTGGGGCAGTTTGCTGGGGTTATTTCTGGTTAGTTGTGAAGTGCAAAATCAAGCTGTGATAATACAACACCAAGCACAGGTGTTTGTTTGCTCCACAGGAGTGACTGGGGTGGCCCCAAGGAGTCCTGCTCTGAGATTTTAAAATTGTGGTGGAGAAAACGCCTCGCAGAGGAGCAGAAGTGGCTCAAACTCGCACTGAAGGGAGGCAATTTTTGAAGCCTTTTTTGGAGTGATACTGCCATGAAGCTGTGTTAAAATGTCACAGGTTTTGCAATAACAAACGCTCTGTCATTAAAGGTATTCAAATGGCGGGGATGGAAAATGGAAACAACCTGTCTGTAGGCGGCCCTCAGCTATCCTGTGTTTGAAGGTGAAGCTATTGGACCGTCGGAGAAAGAAACGGAAGGAGGGGAATATTCAGCCCTGTTTGGCAAGAGATGCTTGATACCTGCCCCAATCTGTACTCAGACGTTTCCAAGTACTGAAAAGAAGGTGGTTGGAGCAACTGCCCAGAGCCTGTGAATACTCTAAAAATAAGAATTTTGAAGAAATAGGATGGATGTAATTTTCTTTGGAGGCTGTTGCTGATGCTGCTGTCAGGGGCTGTTGGCAGTCGGGGAACGCAAGCGATGACTAAGGCGGCAGAACCCATTCTGCAGGCAAAGGGGTTAGCCAGGAGAGGGAACACATCTGCTCGCAGCGCGGCAGGGATCAAAGAAAAAGCACGGGCTGCACAGTATGGGCTTTGTCACTCCAATGGGAACGGGATGGGGTGCGCAGCTCCAGCCTTGCAGGGTCTGCCCTGTACCCCAGTGCCCATGTCCCGGGGCTTGTCCATGTGTCCTCTTCTAGGAGGAGCTGGGGTGGGGATGGGGTTCCCCTCCCCTGCCTGCTCCTCCACAGCTGCCTGGTGGTGTGCTGCCAGACCTGCATTAAGCCCTCAGAGCTGACGGCCAAGTCGCTCACGGGAGTGCTCCCTGAATGTGTGTTGTCAAAAAGCAGATGCCTGAGTTGCCAGGAATCTGCTTTCTACGCAATTAAACCTACCCCAGCTCATCAGGGTTGGATCGGGTGAGGGAGCGCTGTCCCAGGCAGCTCAAAGGACAGACAGGGGCACTAATGTCTACCAAGGGCTGGTAGGTGGACTCAAGAAGCCGTCTGGGAATCAGTAAGGTCTGTCCCAGCTGCAGCCACAAAGGGTGTGTGAGAAGTCTCCCACAGGCAGGCTCCTGCCCGAGAATCGTTCAAGTGGGAAAAGCAGTCAGGAGTGGAAAGGAAAGGCAAAAAGCAGCTGAGGCCCTAGAAAGGAAGACAGCTCTTGCTGCCCCGGCCTCTGGTTGTGAGTCCTCTCTTGGTGTTTAATGTTGCCACCTGCAAACAGGGAATGAGGGAGAGTAAAACTCTTCCTGGGCTGTAGCTGAGGATACAGAGCAGACACTTGATGGAGCTCGAGTCGAATTTCTGACAGCTCTTTTGCTGATGCAGACCTCGGCTGCAGAGGCTGTGGCAAGGCTTTGCCTCCTCGTCTCCTCTTGGAACCGCTCTAGTTTGTGCAAATGCCGCGTTTCGGGGCTCTGACTGCTGACAGAATCCTACACTGCCATGGGTGCCCTGCTTCGAGCTAGCAACTTTGCAGAGAGCTGTATCTGCTGGACTGCCTGCCAGGCCGGGCTTTCTGCACCACACTCCGGAGCTGGTGTTGACCCTCCGCTCCCCGGGGTGATCCATGGGCTGGGGAGACCCAGATGTGGCAGCCCACCACAGAGCCCGTGTTTCTGTCTGCATCCTCACTGCCATCCGAGGCCTCACGGCCATCAGGTAAAGCAAGCAGGGATGCGCTTCAGGGATGGCAGCTGCATCCAAGCCGAGATGGTCCCAGCAACGCGGAGAATGCCCGTTGCAACGAAACTGGGGCCGTCGGTGCCTGTTTGCACGCTCGGGTCCCACGGCACATTTGGAAGCCAACTCTGCATCAGTCTGTGCATTCATCAGGCGACGGTACGTCAGCATTCACCTGAACGCTGAGGAGTTCACCCCTGTGCCACACACGGGGAAGAATGATTTTATCAACTAAAGGCCTTTTTAAAATGCCTCCTGCTTGTTTAATCCCAGTTTAATGGGAGATTACATAATCCCTTAATGATATCTGGTATTTAATGGTTGCTGTTCACAACGCACCACTAAAGAAAGAACCAGAACTATGTCTCTCTGTCATTTTTGTTTCTTCAATACTTGTTCTCTTCCATTAAGCTATTTATTTTTGGTCTGTCCGTGATGGGTGTGTCATTGTTGCCACTTTACCTTTTGATAAAACCCCTGAGTGACCAATTTTGCACCACCCTAGTCTTCTGCCATCACGTACCTTTTGTTTCTTCTTTCTGAGCTTTTTATTTTATTCCTTTTTTCCCTGTTTTGCAGTAGGAGAGGTAGATCATTTTTAACTGTCCCAGATTACAGTTCAAGAAAGGTTTGAAGTTGAACAAAGGTTTCTCTTCACTTATATTGAACATTACTGACACATTATTTCTGTAGCAGACTTGAAGTCTTTGATTTTAACCCACTGCTGTAAATGTACAGAAGTAAACAACAGAACCTATAAACAGTTCAATACAGAAGACTTGATTTAGTACCTTACAAGACAAAGCAATCAATAATCTATTACACATCTAATCACGGGCATGAATAGCCCAGCAGTCCCCTGAACAGCGTTCCACAAAATGAGAAGGGCAGTGGGAGACCACAGTAAGAGGGACACAAATCACCGAGATTGCAGATGCATGGCTTGGAGTAGATCTATAAATGCAAATATTCAAATTCAACAATCACCTCTCGCTACTAGTGAATCACGCTAGTGCTATCTGGAGACTAGTTGCTATGGCAGAAAGCTGTAGCGGTGGCAGAAGGCCAAGAATCCCGCCTTTGAAATGTTAACTGAATTTAACTCTTGACTTTTCTCAGACAAGGTTCATTACTTCGTGTGACTGTGTCATATTAAATGAGTGCTTTGTCTGCCCCGGGTACTGGTTTGGAAGGGATATTATTAATCACCGGGACAGCGCAGCAGGTCAATAGCAACCATTTGTCAATAAGGATTTTTTTTATACCTTCAAGTCCAATACGTGATAGCTGCAGTCATATAAGGGCCTTTTTGCTTTAATTTCTTTTTTTCTTCCTTTTTTTTCCCTTTTTATTTTTTTTTTTTTTTTTTTTTTGCTAACTCATCTCCTTGCTTTAGGCAAGTTCTACCCAGTTGGCAGTGCCTGGCCACAGCCAGAGCACACCTACAGCGCAGGCGTGACGGTGCGATGAGGAGCTCCTCTACTTTGCACAGTTACAGCCTGGGCACCGACATGCTGCTGCTCCATTTAAGGGACGATGTAGGCTGCTGTCTCTAAAATCCACCAGGAAAATCAGGAGTTTAGAGACTGCAGCAAGGAACAGGTATACACGTCAGTTGAAAAGTAATTTTGCGAATGGCAGAACTACCTACACACAGAATTTAGGCACAAGCTCTTCTTTCAGCCGCCTAAAGCGTTGGTCCGGCTCCCTGATTAAAGGGCAGCTGCAAGTGCGTGTGTACTGCACTTCTGCTTGAAGAGATCAGCCCTTTTCAGCTCTGTAAATGAGATAGCTCGATAACATTTAGTTACTGGGCCAGATTTGCAATTTAGGATTATTGAGATCCAAGGAAACACCTAGATTAAACACAATCAAATATTCATGCAGTGGTGCTTCTGACATCTTCAACATTTTGAGGAGCTATTAAGAAGGACGCGCGTGTTGAAAGTTAACGGGAAATGGCAGAATAAACCAGATGGCGTTACTGTGAAGACAACTATCAAAGAGAACAGCATATAGAGAAGAAGCGCATCCCTAGTTATAAAGATGCAGATTCATAAATTGTGACAATGATTTTTATCCCACAAACACAACAAATGCATCGCTGTTGCAGCGGAAGAAGTCTTGAATACACATGTACAAAATTATAGCGGCGGCTGAGATGGTGACAGTAAAGTTGGAAGGGTTGCTCTACGGTATTCCTATCCCAGGCTGTAACTCTGGAGTTTTGCCCAGTCCTCAGAGTAGGTTAATAACCACATGCCTTTCTAAATTGTCCTGAAGCCTGTAGAACATTTTATGTTCCACCTTCAGAAATCTCGTTCTCAGTTTCAACACTTGTTTTCCTCTATTATACAATTCCATTTTCCAGGAACGATTTTGCAAGGTCAGAGTGCTCTTGCGCTCTCTCACAGTTCCCTTCTCAATAGGCTTTTGACTGTGTGCTCAGACCTGGAGGAGCTATTCCAGAAAGGGAACACAAAAGCCCTATAACTACACAACATGCAGTACACTGCTAGGTAGCACTTTAAAAATGACTTTGCAATATCACCTGTGTTCTTGGTCATCTTTCATTAACCATGATTTTGACTGCTGCATCTCCGTTTCTCCTCTCAAGATACATTAATGGTAAATAAAGTTTTTTTTAAAAAAATCCAACCTAAATCATATAAGCCACAAGCTCCCAATTCTGCTGCTTTTTTTTTAACTAATGGATCTCAGTAAGGTTTCAGCTTTCTTTTGGAGATATGCATATAGGTATCATTTGATGATACATGTTTTCTTGTTTAATATGGGTCCTTAGATCAAGTGCAGGATATTTATTGTGACTTTGTAGACCACAGATTAAATCTTTGAAATTCAAAGATCCCTCAGCTATACCAGTGAAAAGCAGGCTTCATTGAAAAAGCAACAGCCAGGAACATTTAAAATGAACCATTTATTAAATCAAACTGTTATTTTAACATTTACTTAAGTTACACAGCATGTTTAAGTCAAAAGATTTCACAAGGAAAAAAAAATTAACGTCTATTATGCAGGCAAAAATAGTACCACACAATATGTACCTGGGAGGGAAGAAGGGAAGGGGAATCTCTAAACATTCAAATAAGGCCATAATTATTTAAAAACAACAATAAAACAATAATAAAAACCCCCAAAGATCCATTTTCCTTTCAGTGTGTTCAGTGCTGCTAACTATATGTACTTCTAGTGTACAGATGTAATCGAGGCAGTGATATCTTGATCGCTAGGTTTAATGTTTTAAAACACTATCAGAAGTGGAATAAGGCTCATTAGTACATACAGCTGCCCTTGGAATGTCAATCTCAGTTGCCTTCATTAACTTAAAATTCACAAAGTGCACAGTTAAGATATGACAAAAAATTGAAACTGCTACTCTACCAACAGCTGCCCATGCTTAATACTTAGTGGTCAATTGGAACAAAGTATGTTCTTTCAGAAAAGATGTGTAAGAAAAGCCACTGTAAAACATTTAGTTTCAAAGATGCACTAGGAGCTTTTTGTAAACTGAAAAGTAGAAAAACATGGATTAATTATGTAAAGAAAAGAATACAAAAAACACTAGAAATGACCATCAAACTTTCAAAGAACAAGCACCACAATGGACATTAGCATTCGATTTTGCAGTGTACAGCAATGTAATAATTCTACTCTAACCAATCCACTTCATCAAATTCTGAATCATCTTCTGAATCACTGTATTCCACAGCAATGCGACGAGAAAGTATAGTAGCGACATCATTCTCAATGCGCTCATGCTTAGCTTCTTGTTCACGTTGCTCTTCAACTTTGCGTAGCTGAATACCTACGGAACATCAAATCGCAAAAATGTTACTCTCCTCCTTTAACATTACGCTAAGTATTTAGCTCATGATTCACAGAATGCTTTGCAAGCAAAAATGAAGGCTAAGGACATTGTCCTCCTCAGATAGAAGTTCTCTGTCAAGTTTTTAAAGAGAGGAATGTCAGAATTGCAGTGGCAGACTAGAACATCAGTCTTCCTACTGTAATATCCCCCTTCTGATTTCCCATTAAAAGCACACACACATTTTTAGTACCACTGTAAGCAATTAAGCTATTTTACTATTTGCATTTCCAAACAATTTTTATGCTCTCTCTTCATGATCTCAATTAAAAATTACAGGTATTTGAGTACCCTCACAAGATAGGATTTCTTGTAACTCGTTTTTGATCGTGTAATGATCTGGTTTGGGATAAAGTATTACCTAAAGATCAAACGCAAAGAAGAAATTACACATACCAACAGTATGAGAAACTTAAATCCAGTAACTTAGTTAAAAACATGACCGAGATTATATATTTTGGTTTTATACTGACAACACCACGGACTGACAGTCTAAATACGCCCTACACCCTGTACTTAATACTCTCTGTTGCTAACTGACAGGCAACATAAGCACAGGTCCTTAGCGGAATTTAAGCTGTGGTAACTTGAGCCTTTGTTTCTTGTGCAAGACTTGGTCACAAGCATTTTCAGGAATCACCTAAATTATACCAGCAGCCTCTCCTTTATTAATTTTTTTTTTGCTTTTCTCTACTAGTGTTGATGTACCACTGTTGTACTCAACTGCTGTTGATAACTTCTTCAGAGCCAATGATGTTATCGATCCATGTGCATATAGACACTTAAGAAATATTTTGAATCAGTATTACCGCCTATCTACTGATATTACAGTACCATACAGATTCTGTACTGTGTTGGAGGTGCAGGGGAAAACCAGAAGAATGTAGTACTCAAAGCACTTGAGAAAGATTAACTATTCAAAGGTACCATACGGTCAAACAGCAGCACTCAGAATGCAGTGGGGATTTCTCCAGCTGAAGGCACGTAAGCTGAAAGGTACAGCTTGTACATACAGCTCCTCGTGAGGTCATCAGGAAAACGTTGCCCTGCACCTCTGCCATTCACGTGCACTCTGCCAGTGGGGCACCTTGCAATGTAAAGACTGCTCCGCCACTGAGTTGAGACTTGTCAAGATTAGACATTTAACAGCTTTAAGTCTTAAGCAACGATTTCTGAATGTCATTTATAAGTTGTTGCAATACACAGATACATGATCAAAATTCCAATGTCAATTGATCTGTTCCGCTTTCATCTAACAGTCTGTGAAAAACAGTGTTTCTGTCTTCTGCACAATCTTTAGGTTATCAGAAATGGCTACATTTTTCAGGTAAACAGAAATGAAGAAATCATCTCCACAGATCATCTACAAACACATGTATTTTTTAAAAAAGAAATCTAAGTTCCACAAGGAACAAGTTTTGCCATCCAAACTAAACATCTGATAAGTGCAATTACAAATTGAAAAAAATCTGTCAACTTGGAAACGCATACACTGTAGAGAATAGAAAGCAGAAACAGACTTAAGATGCATTCCTCTAAACTAGCTCCTTACACACGTGAAATATTCCATCTCTCAAAGCTAATGTATATTTAGCAAGTCTCCGAGACCATTCCTTTTGCCCCTTAATAGCCAAACATTACCTTTCCGTATTGCTTCCAGCAGAACGCTTCTAGCATCACTGATTACAGGAAGAGTTGAAGGATGGCGTTTGGGTTCAGGAGCAGGAATCACTTGGGATGGTGGAGATGGAGGCATTAGGGGGGCATGAGGGGCAGGGACAATGGTTGTGGGAGGAGGGTGCAGAACAGGAGGAGGGTGAGAAAGGGCTGCAACTGTGACAGGAGAGGAAGGTCGAATGCCAGGAGGAGGCAAGGGAGGAGGTGGGGGTGGTGGAGGAAGTCCCTGTACTTCAGCTTGTGGAGGAACTGGGTGAACGGGTACAGCTTCACACACTTGGGCAGCTCTAGTGACAGGAGGAGAGGGTTGTGCTAGGGGAGGAGCAATTGGAGGTGGAGCTGGATGTAGGACTCCAGGAGCTATCTGGAGAGGAGCTGGTGGAGGTGGCACAGCCGGGGCCTGCAGAGCAGCTGTGGGAGGAGGTGGGGGCGGTGGGACTGGGGGTGGAGGAGTGGAAGTCATTGCAGCTCTTAATGATGAAGTTGACAAAGCAGATGGGAGAGGTGGTGGTGGTGGTGGAGGAGGAGTGGGGCTCACAAACACTGGTGTTCTGCCTGTTGCTGGTGACTGAGGACGATTTTCCACCAAGCCAGTAGTAGAACTGAAATATCAAATAACAGGACAAAGTTATCAGAGCTGGAGAGTGGAAAAAAATAATAATAGATTCATTTCTGCAACTTAAGAATATTGAACACTGGGCACTGAAGAGCATTATGTACTATGATGACTTCAAGGTATTCATACCTCATGTACAAGGAAATCTAATTCTCAGTATGGAGTATGCATCAGTCTTCCAACAGACCTTTGCTCAAATTCAGCTATTAACTGAGTTTATGTTCTTATACAAACCTGCACCTTTATCAAAGGTTTCGTATATGAGTATAATTCTCCCCTCCCATCCCTAAGTAAATCCAAATTATTTTTCTGAAGTAAAGGAACTAGCGGTTGATTAACTGCTTTGATTCACAGAACTTTAAAAAGAAAACAAAACAGTATAAGCAATGAGGATGAGTTACATATGTATTTAAGGTTTGATGACAAGGTGAGTGAGGCTAATATCAAAGGTCATAAATTCTATGTACAGAGAGGTATATTTATATGCTCGATACTCATTATAATGCAATGAATAGGTGAACTAAGAAAACAAAAGGGAACAGTAAAATTGTTTTCCTGAAAGACCGCTAGAGGATTTCTTTAAGCTGTTGTGGAAAATTAATCTAAAGATTTCTGTGTTTAAACTCCTAAACAGTAAAAAGACATTCTTTTCAAGAGACTAACATCTTGCTGATGTAACAAGCATCTGAACTAACTGTCCTCTATTCCAATTTTTATGTACCTGACCATAAAGTTAAGATTTTGGGTATAAAACAACAGGGGAGTGACAACCAGAGCCTCACTCTAGAAAATGCTCTAAGTATGTATCCCGTTCTGGAAAGACATAGAGAAATAGAAAATAAAAACACTTGGGGTAATTTAAAAAAAAAAAAGCAGTTGCAATTTAGCAAATGTGATGATTATATAGTTTTGACAGCTGACTGTCTCACTGCGATATATTCTTCTTTTTGTGTAAGCTGAAACACAGCTCAGTAGTACAAATTTCAGATTTCCAAATTTCTAAAATTCCAAGGCTAAATCCTGAGATTCCAACATCTTTCACAGAAATATTTCCCACAAAGTTTTATGTCTTGCCATTTAACTCAGAAGGCGACATAGTCACAATATGAACGGCAAGGTGAGGACTGTCTCCACAATGGTACCCTACGGGGTTTAGATTCCAACCCTTATCTCCAGCTCTGGTGTGGCTCTGCAGCTGCAGACACATCAAGGCTGTGGACTGACACAGCCCCCAGGATGTGCCTGCTGCCTGGGCTGCATGGAAATAATACTAACGGACTATTAGGGGGATGGTGGAAAACTAAAACTCTCCAATAAGCCTGCATGTGGCTTGACCACTTCGTACCTAACACAAGGAGGCACAGGTTTCACGTCTCCTGCTCCATGCATTGGAGGTGGCGGTGGTGGTTCATGTGGTCTGACCAACACTCGCTCCTCGGCTCTGTTCAGAAGTTCAGACATCTGGCTATAGGGCAATGCAGAAAGCGAATATGATCCATCCATATGGTCCACGTATGCTTGAGATCTGTAGAAAAATAGTGAAAAATGATCCAATGTAAGCTTTAACAAAAGTAAGTATTAGTTCCCTCAGCTAATGTTCTATACTTCAGTTTGATTTCTGAATTCAAGTATCTTCCCTGCATCACTGCTGCATATTGTACTTCACGGCTTATTAATAATTTATCGCACTTTCCATGCCATTGCTTCTAGCAGCTCAAGGGTTTAATGCTTTTGACGGGTATATAAGACAATTCCTACAGCATGTGTGTGATCTTAGTGTTTATTAGTCACATTATTTTGAGCTACGCAAATGTAGCAATACAATCAGAAGTACACATATACCAGACATTATACTCAGTAATCGTTTCTGCTCTTCAATCCCTACATATATGCAACCATATTCTTTTATAACATTCATGAAACATCTATTGATGTTAGAATGGTAGAATTTACAACTAATTTAGCTGAACTTCTGTCAGAGGACTTATATTCCAGTAGAGAGAACACACTACTTTAGACCTAATACTTTGCAGCTATACCACAGATATAAGGAAGATTACCTAAATATCTACTATTTACTAGTAGCAGTAAATAAAGATAACTACAGCTTAAAATGATTCACCTTCCTTGTTAATAACAACTTAAGACACACCTTAAGGACCTGATCAGTTAGGAAATTTTAATTAACTACTCAATTAAAGATTTTTAAAAATTTCTCTATTAAATTCAGAGGAAATGTGCTTGCAGAACACTTTCCAACAAGTAAAGCAGTACTCTGCATCTTCCACACACTGTCACCACTGTAATATCTAACCTATTAAATTCTTCAGGGACGAAGTATTACTGTGTTATCCAAAAGCACGGTGCTCTTCTGTATCTGAACGACACGTTCTACATGTGTAGTGCTCCCAAGCACTACAGCATTATTCATAATTGCATTACTGGTACTGAGATAATCAAGGTTTAGGCCAGGGTCTCGGATACAAAAGAAGTCCTGGAACAAGTGTGTCTAATGTGGAATCTGCTGTAAAACACAACGGAAGGACGGCAGGAAAGCAGACGTTTCTGCCAACAACTTGACACAGCAGTTTACAAAGGTAAGATACCATAAAGTTATCCCCAGAAAAATGCTAATCACCATAACTTGATTTGTATCCCACTGACTGAAATGCACCAAGACTTTCTAAATTCAGAGCGCTAAGTCTTCTACATAGAGGTTGTTATAATTATCCAGTGTCACTACTACTTTTGTTTGAAGGCCTTACAAAGCTAAACAAAATACTTCCTTATGGTGCTTTTGGCCAGGGAAGGATAGGGGAAAAAACTTAACTGTACTTTGGAGGACAATGAATGCTTTTTAATTAAAAGAAAACCAAACCAACAACCTTCCAAGAGCACACCAACAAAACTCCTAACACTAGTTGTCAGCCCTCTTTCCTGTCCTCTCAGCTGGTTTTGCACAAACACCAGCAGCGTAAACACAGCAGGTGTTTACCATGTGAAATGCTACTTTTAGCCACCAGCAAATACATGCTGTGAAATGAGAATCTAACAGGTTAGATTTTGTAATGGACTATAACCAGAAACATCAATCAAATCTTGGATTTGCTCAAGAGTAAAGAGAAGCTCAGTGATCTCATCTGAGTTCCAAGGGGATGTTTGCTCACATCACACCCACCATACAGTCTTGGCAGTGTCTGCTGAAGAAAAATCAAGAGAGTGGAATAATAGGGATTTTGTAGGTCAAGACTGGAATGAAGTGACACACCTGGGTGCAAGCTTGCAACAGTGACACTACACCTTCTTCAAGTTGCAGACGACAACGCATCCTCAAGGATATACACTACTCTTAAAAATAACAAGATAATAACTACTTCCTTAAGGACACAATAAGTATTTTAAAATTGAGTTTCGATCGAGCTAAATCAATGATTTCCAGTGCATTTCGAGAATAGCAGTAGCATCTCATCATTTACCATTTCTCGAGCATGTTCACTATGTAGTACAAATATCTGTATTTCACAAAGGATAGAAAAAATAAAAAGAAACCTTGATTCAAAATGTGAAGCTGGGCCATTAGCAACTTCAATGTGCTTATGTAAGAGGTTAGCATCATCTTCTGCGAGCTCTGGACCTTGGGCTAACTTCTGCCACTCTCTCCGTCTGTCATGAGGTGCCCTTGGCACTTTTTCTGGTTCATGAGGGCGATCTAGATTTTTCTGCTGTAGGAGAGTTGAGCAAACAAAACTGACAACTAAGAAAGTGTTTTTTAATTAGTTGCATTTAAACATCAGCCACTAAATAAGGAAGAAACAATCCCAATTCAAGTGCAAGAAAAATTTACTTTCAGTCTAAATGTGCTCATGTAAACCAAAAAGACTTTAAAGAGGCAGAAAATTCAGTCTAGTGGATAATTAGCTGAATAATACAGAGAAAAATAACTGTATAAGTAGCTTTTTATTCTAAGTCTGAAATGAAATTATGAATCTGACACTTATATTTACTGTCTCCGTGTATGAAATACACAGAATAATGGTGAAACAAAAAAGTAGCATTACCTTCGCAAAAGTTTAATTTTAAGAAAATATAAACAAAGTGTGCCGTTCCTACTAATTTCTTTCTAGTTTAAACATAGCTATTAGAATATCATTCAAGCTTTTTCACCTGTAAGCTTGTTAGGATTTTGTATTATAAAAAAGTGTTCCAGTAAAATTCTTTATTTTTGCTGTATCGTTCCTTTTTTCCTCCTTTTTGAGTCATTGCTAGAAGACTTACAAGTTTTGGCAAACCTGCTGTTAGTTACATTAAGTCAGCATGAAAGCTCTAGGCCTTTCTATATTATTATTATTTATTATTATTATTATTAAATATTTATTTGTTAAAGTTGATGGAATTGAATGAATTCAAGTAGTTTTAGTTGAACAAAGATGACTCTGTAAAGTTTGGATTGTTATTAATTGTATAACCAAAAAAGTACCATATCTGCAAAGTAAACCGTTTCCAGGAAAAAACAACCAGAAGCTATACCAAGCTAACGTATATACCTTCTGCTTCCTCTTTTCTTTTCTCTTGTCTTCGGTGTCCTGCAACATTTTTTCCTTCCACAGATCAAAGAAGTATGAAGGATTGGTATAAAACTTCAAACCTTCTTTTCCATCATCCCTGAAATACAATGCAAACAGGGTACATGATTTATTTAACAACACATGAATCCAAACATTAAGGCAAAGGGAAGGTATATTAAGGAACACCTAGTATCTCAGACCCTGAAATATTTTACTGAAGAACACTAAAAAGATGAACATTGACCTTCTGTGCCATCATTCTTTACCATCTTTTCATGTATTCAAGGTCCTTATTTTAGAAAAGCAACCTTAACACAAGCTGTAGATAAAAAAAAAGAGTATCAGAAATCAGAGAATTCTCATTCCAATGATTCAAATCTTGCTTTTAAAATAATGAGCAAATTTGTGTGGCTGCTTGTGTTCAACTACTGATTCAAATTGACTTTGGGACAGCAAGCAACATTCATTTCCATTAAAGACCTTTCCTTCTACGGACTTAACTGCTTATTTTCTTCACTTCGCATCTAAGAGCATTACACAGTTTAATAAATACAGATAATAAAAATGGCTTCTTCTTACCATTGTTACAGTGGGGTAAAATCTGAGTAAAGTGGAGTAAATTTTAATGCTTATAATGTCCTCTGCTGCCTGTACTCCTCCAGCAGCTTCACAGTTTTCTAGTGTGGCTCCTTAAATATTCAAGTGCTACTCAATACGAGCAAGATGCCTGGATATAGCATCTCTTTTAAATAAAATAAGCTCGAAATTGGTTTTGATTAACTTTATTTTACTAACCTGTAAGGGGTGAGAATGTTAAGTGGAGGAGGCTGTTCACAAATGTCATAAGTTTCTTGCAATGGAATAGGCAGAGTTTTGCGGTCAAACAACTGTTGATCTTGAATTGTGGAACTCCGGAAAGCTTTCCTCATTGTAATGTCCTGCAGTGACACTGAAAGGGGATATTGCCATTTAAAAAAAACACCGAAGACAGTTCATTTGGATTGATCTGGAATTGCTTAATGCTGATTAGAATATAAATATTAAGCATTACTACTAGTACCTAATGCATTTTACAGCAAATATAAATTCATCTAGCACTACTGCCACAGCAAGATACTGTCAGATTATGTGAAAAACATGCCTGTAATGTTCTAGCACATTATCCTCTATTTAGCTTCACAGGAAATTTTTGCTCACGTTGATAGATATCAGAACTCTGTCTTTCCAAATCAGTTCAACAAATTGCTTACTATAGCTATAAAATATCATTCTGTAGTTCAGAAGTACTAATAACATTTACCAAGTCCATTTCACAATCCTTTTGATACTAAAAAATTACTCTCTCATCTTGAGGTACAGATTTTACCTTCATACTATCAGCAAGCCAAACTTTGTATTCCTTGCGTGTAAGCAGCAGTTCCACTGAAGGCCCACTGAGATACCAAACCAGCAAATCACTTAAGCTTATCATCGAATCACAGAATGCTTTGGGTTGGAAGGGACCTTAAAGATCATTTAGTTGCAACCCCCCTCCCATGGGTAGGGACACCTCCCACTAGACCAGGTTGCTCAACGCCCCATCCAGCCTGGCCTTGAACACCTCCAGGGATGGGGCATCCAAAACTTCTCTGGGCAACCTGTTCTGGTGCCTCACCACCCTCAGAGAAAAGAATTTCTTCCTAATATCTATTCTAAATCTCCCCTCTTCCAGTTTGAAGCCATTACCCCTCCTCCCATCACTACATGCCCTTGTAAAAAGCCCCTCTCCAGCTTTCTTGTAGGCCCCCTTCAGATACTGGAAAGCTGCTATAAGGTCTCCCCGGAGCCTTCTCTTCTCCAGGCTGAACAACCCCAACTCTCTCAGCCTCTCCTCATAGGAGAGGTGCTCCAGCCCTCTGATCACCTTTGTGGCTCTCCTCTGGACCCACTTCAATAGGTCCATGTCCTTCTTATGCTGGGGGCTCCAGAGCTGGACGCAGTACTCCAGGTGGGGTCTCACGAGAGCAGAGTAGAGAGGCAGAATCACCTCCCTCGACCTGCTGGCCATGCTTCTTTTGATGCAGCCCAGGCTGTGGGTTGGCTTTCTGGGTTGCGAGTACACATTGCCAGGTCATGCTGAGTTTCACATCCACCAACACCCCAAGTCCTTCTCCTCTCAATCCATTCTCTGCCCAGCCTGTATTTGTGCTTGGGATTGCTGTGCCCCAGGTGCAGGACCTTGCACTTGGCCTGGTTGAACTTCATGAGGTTTGCACAGGCCCACCTCTCAAGCTGTCCAGGTCCCTCTGGATGGCATCCCTCCCCTCCAGTGTGTTGACTGCTCCACACAGCTTGGTGTCATCAGCAAACTTGCTGAGGGTGCACTCAGTCCTGCTGTCCATATTGCCAACAAAGATGTTAAACAGTACTGGTCTCCATATCTACCCCTGAAAAATACCACTCGTCACTGGTTTCCACTTGGACATCGAGCCATTGACCACAACTCTCTGAGTGCAGCTATCCAGTCAATTCCTTATCCACCAAGTGGTCCATCTGTCAAATCCATGTCTCTCCAATGTAGAGACAAAGATGCCATGCGGGACAGTGTCAAATGCTTTGCACAAGTCCAGGTAGATGATGATAGTTGTTCTTCCCTTATCCACCAAAGTTGTAATGCCGTCGTAGTAGGCCACCAAATTTGTCAGACATGACTTGCCTCTAGCGAAGCGTGTTGGCTGTCACCAATCACCTCCTTATTTTCCATGTGCCTTAGTATAGTTTCCAGGAGGATCTGCTCCGTGATCTTGACAGGCACAGAGGTGAGACTGACTGGCCTGTGGGTCCTCCGATCTTCCTTTTTTCCCTTTTTAAAAATGGGGGTTATGTTACCCCTTTTCCAGTCCATGGGAACTTCACCAGACTGCCATGACTTCTCAAATATGATGGATAGTGGCTTAGCAACTTCAGTTCCCTCAGGACCTGCGGATCATCTCATCAGGTCCCATGGACTTGTGCACCTTCAGGTTCCTTACATGGTCTTGAACCCGGTCTTCTCCTACAGTGGGACGTTCTTCATTCTCCCAGTCCCTCCCTTTGCCTTCTGTGACTTGGGCAGTGTGGCTAGAGCACTTGCTGATGAAGGCTGAGGCAGAAAAGTCACTGAGTACCTCAGCCTTCTCCATATCCCAGGCAACCAGGTCTCACGTTTCCTTCTGGAGAGGGCCCACATCTTCCCTAGTTCTCCTTTTATCATTAAGGTACCTATAGAAGCTTTTCTTGTTGTCCTTTATGTCCCTGGCCAGATGTAATTCTTTAGCTAAAGCTAAAAAATCTTAAGCTAAAGCTTTAGCTTTCCTACCCTGATTCCTGGCTGCTTGGAAAATTTTTCTGTATTCCTCCCAGGCTACCTGTCCTTCCTTCCACCCTCTGTAGGCTTCCTTTTTGAGTCTGAGTTTGTCCAAGAGCTCCTTGTTGATCCATGCGTGCCTCCTGGTGTTTTTGCCTGACTTCCTCTTTGTCGGGATGCATTGCTCCTGAGCTTGGAGGAAGCGATCCTTGAATATTAACCAGCTTGGGCCCCTCTTCCCTCTAGGGCTTTATCCCATGATACTCTACCAAGCAGATCCCTGAAGAGGCCAAAGTCTGCTCTCCTGAAGTCCAGGGTAGTGAGCTTGCTGTGCTCCCTCCTCACTGCTCCAAGGATCTTGAACTCCACCATTTCATGCTCACTGCAGCCAAGGCTGCCCTTGAGCTTCACATTCCCCACTAGCCCCTCCTTGTTGGCAAGAACAAGGTCCAGCATAGCACCTCTCCTCGTTGGCCCCTCTATCACTTAGAGAATAAAGTTATCATCAACGCATTCCAGGAACCTCCTGCATTGCTTATGCCCTGCTGTGCTGTACCTCCAACAGTATCAGGGTGGTTGAAGTCCCCTATGAAGATCAGGGCTTGTGAACGTGAAGCTGCTCTTACCTGTCTATAGAGGGCCTCATTTGCTCCATCATCCTGGTCAGGTGGCCTGTAGTAGACCCCCACTGTAATGTCACTTGTCCCTGCCTTCCTTTTAATCCTGACATATAAGCTCTCAGTTGGCTCCTCATCCACCCCCAGGTGGAGCTCCACGCACTCCAGCTGGTCACTGACACAGAGAGTGACACCCCTCCTCATTCTCCTCTGCCTGTCCTTCATAAAAAGCCTGTATCCTTCCATTCCAGCACTCCAGTCATAGGAGCCATCCCACCATGTCTCCCTAATGCCAATAAGATCATAGCCCTGCAGGTGTTCACACGTCTCTAACTGTTCTTGTTTGTTCCCCATCCTATGTGTGTTTGCACAGAGGCATTTAAGTTGGGCCTCTGATGAAGCTAACTTACTGGCTGGAGTGGCTGGAATTCCTTTGTGCTGCACTCCAGGTGCTCTCTTGCTGACCTGGGATGCTTCTCCAGGCTCTGGACATCTACTGCTGGCCCTGGCACCAAACCGGTAGGAGTGGGATGGATTGAGGTTCCCCTCCCCCAGCAGCTCTGGTTTAAAGCCCTCTTCACAAGCTTGGCAAGCCTTAGACCAAAGATGGTCTTCCCCTTCTCTGACAGATGGACCCCATCAGCCCCCCATAGACCTTGTTCCTCAAAGTGAGTCCCATGGTCTAAGTAGCCAAACGTCTGGCTATGACACCGGTCCTGTAAACATTTGTTGACTCACCAGATTTGACTGGTCCTTTCAAACCCCTTCCCTTTCACTGGGAGGATTGATGAAAAAACTACTTGTGCTCCAGAGTCCTTTACTGCTGCTCCCAGGGCTCTGTAATCCTTATTGATACTTCTCAGACTGCTCCTGGCAGCATCACTGGTGCCCACGTGAAACAACAGCAGCCGATAATAGTGGACCGTACGAGGCTTGGTAGTCTCTTGGTGACATCCCTGATACGACCCTTTGGTAAGCAGCACACCTCTCTAGAGGGTGCATCAGTTCGGCAAATGGATGCCTCCATACCCTTCAGAAGAGAGTCGCCTACTACTATCACCCGTTGCTTTTTCTTAGTTGCACTGGTGGTTATACGGGGAGCGGATCAGGCTGCCATACTCAGCTCCAGTGTCTCTCCTGGTGTGACTGGTCTTTCCACTTCAGTCTTTGGAGCAGTGAAGTGGTTCTGCAAGGGCATCTCAGGCTTCGGGGGAAGTCTCTTCCTCCTGCTGGTCCTTGCTGTTGCAAGCTTCCGTTCTTGCCAAAGACTGCACTTGGAACCAGCTCTCTTATGCTTATGCTTATGCATATCAGCATATCTTATGGTACTGGTATCAGTAAGTTTTAATGGAACGTGATACTATGTTCCAACACGTGAAACTAGTCAAATGTTGTTTTTTAATCAGACTGTATAATCAAGATGAGACTTCTCTGTTTAATTCAGGTGAGACACCTTGAGTTATTAAGCACAGTAGTTAGGAATAATCAATTATCTTTATGTAAGATTTAAAGGAAAATAACACTAGGTGAATACAACAGATTAAACATTGATTTGAAATATACTGACTTACTGCTGTTAAAGCCTATGTATCTTTTCCTATTTAACAATTATTAAAATTTAGAAAAAGATTAATGGAAAAGCAACTGCAACTGATGAAACCTGCACTTTTAATTCTGGAAACAGAGTACCTGTTCAGTTTCATATTTCTCTACCTCCCTGATCTTCAGTTACTACATCTGTGAAGTCCAGGTGTGTCTCAAGACTAATTTTGCAGCCAGTGTCAGACCTTCACTAAATAAAGCAGCAGCCCTTTTCACTGGTTTGGGCTTTTTTTAAGATAACAAACAATAATGAAAACAGACAGTTTTAAGACATACTAGCACAGAGTATTTTCAGCACATGCATTTTATGTATAAACAATTCTGTTTATTTTATACAACCAGGTTGATAGTAGTGCCTCTTTACTCGAGATGAGAGGAGCACATCCCCCCATCACTAGGGCCTTCGGCAACATTTTTATAAAAGAGTGCATCTGTTTAAGCTGAAAGCTGCATTTTACTCTGGTTCCTGTGACATAGATAAATGTATGTACATACGTACGTGTACACACACACATAGAGCTGGATTTCTATTATACGATCACAAAGGGGCAGAAGGCAGGATTTTTTCCAGAGGGCTTGAGCATTCCTGGAATGTTCTATCTTCTTACCAAAGCACATCGGCAGCATCCTTTGTGAGGCTAAAGATGGGATTTATTTGATTTTCAGTTTGCCTTTTGAAGCTTATTACAGTTGGCAAGGATGTGTGTTCCTAGGGAAGCTTCCTCCTTTTTACCCTTAGGTTCTATTTCATTACAGTGTCTTTTATTCATTTTAATACCTTTAATTAGCTGCTCAGAAGCCTTTTTAAGTGTGTGAAAGAAATATTATAATGTATGAATGTCAGCTAGGAGTCTCAATTTTTGCATGTATTTTTGCACTCATAAATAACCATATATATTTTGTACCTGTCATAAAGTACGGGTTGTTATTTGCTGGCAAAAGTTCACAATAAAAGAACTGTGGTTTACCTCATCTAAAAACCTAGTCTTAGATTCTTTTATACATCAGATCTTTTTCCTTTGGGTTGTTGGTTTTACAAATCTCACCAAATGTACTTGTTCAGTGTTATTTGTCAATCCTTCAAGTCTTTATACTGTCTGTCACTTATTGGAGACTATGCCAACAACAAAAAAAAGTTAGTATACTTCTCTTTGAACCTGTGTACATTCTGAAGGCAATGAAGTAAATGAATTCATTCCAATAAATACAGTTCTTCATTTTAATATTAAAATGCTCACAGAATATGTGACACCATATTATCGAGACGTACATTGTTCTATAAACTCTTTATTAGCATTCTTTAATCTCTTGAGTGAGCAAATATAGCCGAACTCATTAATAATCTCCATTTTCTTATTTAAGTCTCCACTTTTTGTAAACATGTATGGGGATAACACACCAGAGGATAATCAGTCAATCCCCCAATAATAAGTGTAGATTACTTTCTCTCTAAAACTACTCTACATAGTAAAGGTCTTCATAGAAAATATACTTTGTGGAATTTCAAACAGCTAACTGCATTTCCCGCACTGATATCCAATGACCGCCATTCACTGAAAAGGCATGCCATTATTGAAAACAACTGATTATATTAGGACAACATTACTAAGGAAATTAAAGGATGTGGCACACAATATACTGAGAATCGTGACACTGATATAACCCGCCTACAGACAGGGATCAGGTAAATCCCATGTTGCAAGCACAGTGTAAGTCTGGGCTATGCTCGATTTGGTTTACAAAGCCATTTGTTTAGCTTGCCAGCTGGCTAAGAAACAGAAGCCCTGCACGGCCTGCCACCTCAGGGGGAGAAAAATACGTGAAAACCTGGCTGGTCATCCAGCCACTTAGCTTTGGCTGATTGACAAACTGGCACAGCAAGAGGACAGGTCAAACAAATTGGATGTATGAATTCAGGTGTGAAAAGAGACGAGACACTGAAGGAGGAATTGGAAATGCTGCAGGGATTTGACTTGATGATGACAAATTTAAGCTTCCAGTTGCCTAATTCCTAACTAGCACCAGAACCTTCCTATAGCCTAAGATCCTAATTTCATATGGATACATTCTCCTGAAAGTCCATCTGCTATACCACTTGTATTTACTGCAGTGAACAAAAAATGTGGCATTAAAGAATTTCCTTAAATGTTGAGATGTTCACAATTTAAGTTAAACATGCATTCAACAATCTGAACAAATGCCAGCTTATCTTTACTGTGTCTGTTGTTTGGATTGTACAAAAGGACCTATTGTATCAGTCAGTCTAACTTTCCATACACCACAATATTTTCTGCATAATTAAAAAATATCTCTGTCAGAAAGCTAAACTACCAACCTTTCATACATTTGGTTTAGAAAAAGAGATGTCAGTCCATTTTTATACGTAATCAACAATGAACTGGGGAAAAAAAAAAGGTATTTAAATTGCGCTCTAATAAGAGATAATAACTGGGTTTCTTTGGGGCTGAAATACACACTAAATAAAACAACACATCAGTAATATACACACATAATGTTTTACCTCCTGTTAAGCCTCTCATTAAACTGCAATTCCCAATTTGCAGTAAAAGTCAAGTATGGAGCACATCAGCGTACTGACAGAACCTACTTTTACATTTCAAAGATATTAAATATTACATTTTATTTTACCTCACCAGAAGAAAAAAATGTGTTACTAGATTTTTTTATTCTTTTAAACTCACTCCAATGTACAATTTATCAAGAGTTTCTAGGCCAAAAAATACCATTCTCCTAAAGGTGGTAAATAAATAAATAATATATATTCCTTTTAAAAGCTTTCTCTCTCAACGCTTTCTGCAGAATTTCATCCTGACAACCTTTAAGACCATGTACTCTTGAATGCCATAGCTATGACCCCTTGCAGATCCGAATGACTATGGGAAATTATATACAAATCAGTGGACTCAGCTGTCCACAATTCCCTTTCTCCGTTCAAAATCTGACCTAGCAATTTGAAAAGTGCAGGGAAGAAAGAATGACAATATAGAATGAACAACTTAGTCATAAGATTCCACTTAAAGGTAGTTAATTGTGGGGGGGGCGTGGTGGTGGTCTTGAAAATTCTCTTCAGATAAAGACTCATGTGATTCAGTTCTTCAAGACGCTGCAGTCTTCACATGTGATTTCTACTTTATATATTTTATTTTTTTAATGATTATCCACTTCAACAATGCCTACAATTGCACACATATTAGGTTCCTCTGCTATCAGAATATTTCTGACTGGTCACTGCAGGTTTAGTAGTTGCTAAGCAGATGGATGACTTCTCCAGAGCAGAAACTATTCTCTTTTGGGCTTGTCCCCAACACAAAAAATGCAAATTTTCCGAAATATTGATTTTAAAAAAACCAAAACCGCTCAAGCACTGTTTGGATAGAGAATGTATGTAGCTTAACTACTACAGGTAAAGAAAGAGAAGATGTAAATGTTAGAGCAATCAAGTTAAGAGGACTCAGAAGCTGCTTTAAATGCAGTGTGTAGAACCAGGGAGCCTCGAGCAGCCCATTAGGGAAGATGTAAAACACCCAGCTGCATCAAGCAGCAAATCTGCTGGTGAGTCTCAACAAAACTGCCACATTATTTAGCAAATGACATTTTGTCCAGATCCCTCTTTTTATATACAAAATACAAATTATGCAATATCACGGCTTTACCATTGAACTATTAAGCCTTGGACAGACTAATTTAAAACTGATTTACTTACTAAATAACCCATAAATTGAATTGAGGACTAAGAAAATTGGGGAAAAAAAAGCATGGAGAGCAGTTGGAGCTCAGCCCATCTGTGCAGATCTTTGAGAGGGAGACGCACTCAAGTCCAACTTTCATTAAGTGGAGATGTACCGGGAAAACTGACCTGCTATACAATTTAATTTAACAATCTTTTTCTTTCTTTGACTTTGGGGGTTAAAATTCTTATGAATAATTGACAACTTTATTGTCTCCACATTAACATATTACACGTGGAGGTCATGACCCAATCAATGGTCATTTGCTCCCTGTTCTTAACTTTGATTACATTTATACTTAAGTCGCCGAATTCCTCTTTAGAGGCTAGAGACAGTAAGTGAGCTGCCCCTTAAAATGGGACTTACTACCTTTTCCTTCTAAGTCTCAAAATGGGCTGAGTATCCTAATTTGAAAGTTGACTGAGTCTCTCATTTTCAGAAGTACACACGCCACAATTAGCTGTCAAGCTTTTTAGGTTTCTCCCCACCAGATGCCACCATTTTGCATATAGCAAACCCTTAAGTCTCTCTTTAGCATTAAACCAGCAAAACTCCTGAACTACTGTCCTTTTTATGACAAGGCAGTATTTCTAGAATGCTTAGAAAAAACCAAGCACGTGTATTCAAAGCCAAAAACCTACTGAATTACAATTCACGACGTTATATGATTCCTTTCCTGAAGTATGCCAGGCTGCTCACCCATAGCACTTATGCCACTAAGATTTTTAGGTTGCTTGTCATAGTTGTAACAGATATGCTGTAGAAATCAAGAATTTGATACACTGCCTTTGAGATTAAAATCCTCTCCAGTTTCGACTTAAACAGAATTAGGCAGTTCATACTAAAGAACCACTAAATTAATACCAAAATATGCAGATAAACTCTTAGTTTATGAATTCTTTCTGCCATGATACCATTTATTTGAGTGATACACAACTATTTTCTAAGACTTCATTACACTGTACATCAGAGCTGTACTGTGTGTCCGCATTGCAAAAAAGAACAACATGAAAGCTAAAACAACTATTCTTCTAAAAACTATCAGATTTCTACAGATATGAAATTATTTACCTGTAATAGTAGTTCGAGCTTAATGGCACAAATAAATTCACAAAAACTTGGTAAATTAACAAAAATCTATTATTATACTTACAAAATTTGCATATATATGGAGTTAGTCATGTTTTTTATAAAGTAAACACTGAAATTAGAAATGGTTGCAAAGAAACGACACTATTAGGGTTTATTTTCTGACCTATGAGAATATCTTATACTGCAGGGCTACTGAAACCGTCAACCTTAGTTCACCTCCATAACAAAAATGTGTTTTCCGAGTCTCCTAAAAAGACCCAGATATGATAACTCTTGAATACATATAGGCTAGTTTCCCACACAACTGAAATAAAGTTCAGTTTACCGAAGGAAAGCAGACAATTTCTTTTTGTCTGTATGCAAGTTTAGTATCTCTTCTGAGGGAAAAAACCACAGGTATGTAAAAAGAATAAAGTATGTAAAAAAATTGATTATAATATGAAATTAATAATTTTGTGAAATCAAGAATTTGAAAACAGTGTAATAATTCAAACCAAATCAAGTTCACAGCAATTCTTCTGTGACAGAAAGATTGTGCACCAGGAGTTAGCTCCCTCAGGACACAGTCCTAACCTTGGTTTCATTTGGTTTTATTCTTTCACAGACATATTGTAATAATTAAAAATGAGAAACCACACAAACCATTACAAAAATCAGTTTTTTATTACGTTGACTCTACCAGAAACACCTTGTCAAGTATCTGTACCTTTTTCAATGAATCTTCACTTGGGCTGGTTTTGTTCATGCCACTTAGCTTAAAATGAATCTTAATATCTTCCTCTTGTGTAATAGCAGGGGCCCAAAGGAAGACATTAAATCTTCCGTTACTGCCTGCTGGCAAAGAACTAGCAAATGAGACTCATTTTACAAGTATAGCCCATTTTACGCCTGCTGCTAGCTGAGCAGAAGTACTGAAATTTGCTTAATTCTTGCACAGAGAGCTAAGAAAGGCAAGAAAGGTAAATCCAAATGTTTTCCCCACGCTTTCATGCGTTAACATCCTCCAGCTATTTTAGCCCAGATCAGGACTAAAACAAAACTATTTGTGATGAATTTCTAAATTTCAAGCCCAAAACAGGATACTGAAGGAGAAACAGTTTCCACATCCCCAGTTTTTAAGGAAATATAATATTGAATTTCCTCTCATCTCCTTTGTCCTCATCTGGTGACTCATTCTGGGCAGACATTTGTGAATAAGGAACATTGGGTGTGGCTCAAGGACTGGATCTTCTTAGGTTAATAAAAATAGTCATTTAATAATTCCTGACACCAAGGACTGCATGTGTTCCTCTGAAGTACTAGCAGTCTCTGCTATTCTATGGTGTGAGAGACAAAGACAGGGTATCGGATTCGAATCACACTTAGTCACTCTGGACTTGATCAAGTAGACCTCTTTTCAGCCCTGTTTTCTTTAATTGCGGTGTCCGTCCCTTTCTTTAGCTATACAGTTTAGCAAATGCCCCAGTATACACAGTACTGTGAAAAGATATTGGTCTGGTGCATTTGGGACTACATACTATTTAAAAATATTTCTAGCAATTCTTTAACATCAAATAGTTATGGGTATTTAGTACTGAAACCTACAGCCAAACTTGTCAAAGGCCATTTAAACAGGAAAGTACAATTTTGCATCTTGCTATCCTGTAACATCCTTAGATGCTTTTACTCACTTAATTAACTTAAAATGGTCGCTCCATTTTCCTGAAGTGTGAATGGTTGCCATACTAGATATGCCATATCAACATATAACCCACTCTGATTTAAACCAAAAACTAGGCTGTCAACGATAGATACAGAAATGACATTAACACTCTAGAGTATTACAGCTCTTACAAGATTACAGTTGCTGACAATTTGTTACTGTACACAGACAGGATTTTTGTCATTATCCAATCATAGTAAACATAGTATTTTATTGGAAAAAAAGGTGTGTGTGTATGATTTATGCTCAGGTGTCAAGAGTCTTGGAAAATCCCATTAATGTAAGAATTCCCCTAGGCAAGTCACAGTTTTGTGGAAAATCTGCTACTAGCTGTGAACAGCTGTCTTTCGAAACCTGCTCTAAAATTAATGTCACGCAAAGTACAGAATCAAAACTTCCTTAGCTTATTTTGCTATTAGTGAAATTTCAACATCGGTAACTAAACATAGCCTGAAGATCATGCCCCGGGTCTGACACTTCATTTTTCCCGAATGACACACAACTATTATACCCAAACACTTAGAACTGAAGCAGCTTTCTATACATTAAAATTGGATCCCACAAGCAATCTGAAGTTATTTTTCATGACAGGATGTTGCTCTGCTTTCTAGGTCTTAGCCATATAGTCTAGAACATCCTAAAACTTTCTGGGGTTACAATACCTTTCATAGCTTCACCTGTAACCAACAGATATCCAGGAAGGTAAAAAAGCTTCATGGCATTTACATATGAGATGGTCATTGCTCCTGTAGTTATCACGAAGCCTACGCATCCTCTAAATCCCATACAAATTCTATTTTATAGGCATGAGCCATACCCTATTGACTTTTGGAAGTACTTTTTTCTCAGTGCTAACCAATATTTATAGTACTCAAAGCTATTTAGGAAGAATCTAAGGGGATATATAGTTTCAATAAATGGAGCTATACAACTATCACTTCATATAGAATGTAAGACGGTAACAAGTCAAATGCAAAAACCCTACTTGGACAAATGGTTACGTCTCATGAACTAGTAGCAAGGTTAAGAAAAGGGTAAAGACTTATCTCTATGCATTCACATAGTATTATTAATATTATTAACACCAACACATAATACTACTGAAGTTACACTTACTCCTGTAGAAGTTTTTCTGTAAATTCATTGGTAACAGTACTGTTTAGTTACCATGAAAATGTTGAGCTCAGAAAGCTGCTTGAGGCTATCAAAGAAACCTGTAGCAAGAATAGAAATGGACCTCTCTCTCATGATGCTTTGCTCTGTGTTCTTATAATTTAAACTGCTAATATTTCCATCTCATATATCAATGGTGTCTGGGTGACAAAATAAGAAACCTTCAATGCAGGAGTTAACTTACGTTCCTCTTCCTTTGGATCAAGCTGTGTAACACTGACAGATAAGCGATCTACACGTTCTTGTAAGGAGTTGACTCTAAATGAGAAACTGTGTGCTTCATTGAAAAGTTCACCAAATATATCTTCAGCATATTTACCTGAAATAAGAAAAAAAAAATCAAGCATATCATAAGACAGTCAAATGAGTTTGCCTTGAAAAAGATTTCTATTTTATTTAAGAAAGTAAACCTAAGATGCATGAGTATCGCTTGTAATGACCTGTACTTACGGAGCTCATTAAGAACGGTTCAGAAAAGTAAATAAAAGTTAAATATTTAATTTGCAATTTATTTATCAGAAATTAAATTATTTAATACATTACAGGACAGATATTCAGCTAGTATAAATTGATGTAACTATGCTGATATGCAAGGAACTAGACTTTTTAGCTTCTTGGGTATGTATAAAAGGATGACATCAGGCATCTTACGCTGCTTCTGTATGAGCAATAAATAATCTTTCCAAGTGAAATTTATTTCAACATTTCTCAAAATGAAGTACAGTTTGCACTCCTACTGTTTAGAGGACCTGTCAAAAATGGAAGAGCAGATATTTACATCTAGGTTAGTTAGAACCAGCCTATTCAAAAATACACACTAAAATAATAATATACTACTATCATAAAATAATCCTTCTACTTTGAAGCATCAAAATTCTAGTAACTGACTAATTTATACTGAAATAAAGTAAGAATGTCCTTTGTTCACTTCAATGGGCATCACACATTTAGCTCAAAAGAGCAGGAGATTCAGGTATAGTGAGAAAAGGATCTGTAACGAGTCTCTCTTCTACCGACAGAGTACTCCATACAGCGCTTCTGCTGCATCCTGGACTCAACCTGAGTAGTCTGCCAATGCCACTGAAAAAACCCCACCAGACTGCCTAGCAAAATTTGTAGCCACATTTCTGAGATACCACGTGATAGCTTTTAAAACTTTCTACCATACCATGCATATGTAATTTCTGTGCTGTTTGTGAACTTATATTGATTTCTGGAAGTACAGATCTCACAAATTTCTAAATACCTGGTTTTCTCACAAGTTCTGACAGGTACAAAAGGAAAGGATAGTTACGAAAACTTTGCCTTTGGTGCACAATAAATCTGGAAGTATACATAAAAATGAGGACGCCTTTAAATAAAAACATCAAAAGGACAAAAACTAAATCCCTACAGGTAGTGTAGAAACTACTTAAAGATACTGTGTGGTTAGCACAAGGCTAGCACATACAATTTATTAAGATGCAGGTAATGGCAATAGAAAACCGGCACAACTATAAACAACAGAATATAAAAGGAAGTATCAGAAGAAATGTGCAGATGAAGAAAATAGAAAGGATCATAAATTCCAGCACATTAAACATAAAACCCAAAAACTAGCCTGAGGAACAACTACCAAACTAACAATAAATATTTCTTCAAAGACGTGAGGAGCACGAAAGCCTGCCAGGGAGCCTGTAGAGCCAACTGGTAATGAAGGTATAGAGGAGTATTCAGAGAAGACAAGATCACTGCATACAAACTAAATTAACACTTTCCACTGGTGTTCAGTGAAAGGAACTACAGAGATCCTCATGCATAACTCTTCTTTGTGGGAAGCTCAAAGAGACTGAAGTAACTATACAAAAATTATAAAACTAAATCGACAAAATTACCAGTAAAATATTAGTAATAATTTTTAAATCTCCTTAATACACGCTGAAAGGTGGCAAGCACAACAGTAAGGTTCAAAATTTTTTCATGAAACATCTTGAGAGCTATAGACCTGTAAACCTGACATCCAGACAAATTAGTATAAATCGTTATGAAGAACAGTACTAGCTGACACCTGGATGATTTGTTGGAGAAGAGACAACACAACTTTCGTAAAGCAAAATCTCTTGTGGTGGGTTGACCCTGGCTGGATGCCAGGTGCCTACCAAGCTGCTCTATCACTCCCCCTCCTCAGATGGACAAGGGCAGAAAACATATGACAAAAGGCTCACGGGTCGAGATAAGGACAGGGAGATCACTCACCAATTACCATCATGGGCAAAAACCAGACTCGACTTGGGGAAATTAAATTAATCTATTGCCAATAAAAAGTCAGAGTAGGGTAATGAGAAATAAAACACCTTCCCCCGACTCTTCCCTTCTTCATGGGCTCAACTTCACTCCTGATTTCTCTACCTCCTTCCCCCGAGCGGCACAGGGGGATGGGGAATGGGGGTTGTGGTCAGTTCATCACATGTTGTCTCTGTCACTCCTTCCTCCTCAAAATCTTCCCCTGCTCCAGTGTGGGGTCCCTCCCATGGCAGACAGTCCTCCATCAACTTCTCCAAAGTGGATCCTTCCCACGGGCTGCAGTTCTTCACAAACTGCTCCAGCGTGGGTCCTTTCCACAGGGTGCAGTCCTTCAGGAACAGACTGCTGACAGGGTGACAAGTCCTGCCAGCAAACTGGACTGGCTTCCAGTGGGGTCACAGCCTCCTTCAGGCACATCCACCTGCTCTGGCATGGGATCCTCCACGGGCTGCAGGTAGATACCTGCTCCACTGTTAACCTCCATGGGCTGCAGGGGAACAGCCTGCCTCACCATGGTCTTTACCATGGGCTGCAGGGGAATCTCTGCTCCAGCGCCTGGAGCACCTCCTACCCCTCTTTCTTCACTGACTTTGGTGTTTGCAGAGTTGCTGCTCTGACATATTCTCACTCCTCCCCTCTGGCTGCTGTTGTGCAGCAGTTTTCCCCCAGCCTTCTTAAATATTCATTCACAGAGGTGCTACCACCATCACTGCTGGGCTCGGCCTCGGCCAGCGCTGGGTCTGTCTTGGAGCCGGCTGGCATTGGCTCTATTGGACATGGGAGAAGCTCCTAGCAGCTTCTCACAGAAGCCACCCTTGTAGCCCCCCCAACTCCCAAAACCTTGCCACGCAAACCCAATACATCCCTGAAGTGTTTATAAGCACATGGATGAAGAGCTATGATCAGTTAGATTTCCAGGAGAGTTTTGAAAGCCCTTAATCAAAGCTTTTGAGGAATACTTAACAGCTAGGTCATAAAAAAAGACAAGACATGGCACAGATAAATAATGCCTCAAAAGATACAAAACAGAGGATAGGAGTAAATAACTGGTCTTCACACTTGAGAAAGGTGAGTTTTCACCTGTTTCTGTACTGGGACCTTTGCTATTCAAGATATCCATAAATGACCCGGAAAAAAAAGAGATTAAAGTTTGCCAACAATACTAGGTCATGGAAAACAAACACACTGAGTATTAATAAATACACAGAAGCCCCAGCTGGTGGAAGACTTCCACGCTGGAAAGAGTTGGAGGCTGGGAGATTAGTAGGAGTATTGCCCATGCTTGCACTGCTCTCATTCTTGGGGCATCTGCTATTGGTCAGAATGAGAAGCAGATCAAAGGTGCAGCCATTTTTAACACCTTTGTCTTTAAGTACCAGGTTACAGTAAAATAGATACAGAAAGTCAGTAAAGTCTACTTAGCTGGCAACTCACTTAACATAAGACTTTCTAATATGTGTCTTGAAAGTCTGAAAAGTTTATGTTCTTTAACCTGTATCTGAAGCAAGAGAAATTACTTAAAAATGTGATCCACTAAGAGCAGGATTACTAAACTTTTAATATACATTTACTACCGTTTTAATGTATTTCAGATAATACATTAAAATATATATCCAGATATATTATTCAATTTAATTAGACAACACATAAAATTCAGACATGCAAATTAAAATTAAGATCAAGTGTAAAATTTCATACATAGAATAAAAAGTAAATTGCAGGGCTTTGAAACCCAACAACTTCCCTTTTATAGGTGTATTTTAAGGCTACAGTTTGTTTTATCTATATCATTTCATCAGGCTTACAATTCCGGTAGCTCATTAATGAGCTCCAGTTGCAAATAATCTGTCTCAAAAATCTTCTCATTATATTGCATACAGCCACAAACATATTGCATGGAATAATTTGCCTATGCTTATGAACACTAATCCTCAAATGGAAAATACCTTAAAAACAACCTGTAGCATTTGAAGTGGTATGCCAACCACAACGTCTCTATCTACATGCCTGTTGGCAGTCTCTTTATTTAGCCTGAAGTATATTTAACTACAAGCTTTTTCAAGCAAAGCAAAATGTTTGCTTTTAGTGAAATGTACAACTTCCCTTCAAAAGAATACTACGTGTGAACTTACAGATGTATATAATATTTATAACCCAGTATTTGTTCATGTTGCTGTTTCTGCATGTATTCCATATGAATATATCTTCAATTTTGAATGGACTACAAAAAAATACAACTACAAGGTATAACACTGAACAAAGTGTCATAACAACTCAAATAAATAAAAAAAATCTTATGAGAAAAAATTACATTACTGATCTCATTACACTTAATTTATAAGTAATATGTTAGAAGAGTAAGGAATCAAAATTAATTCCATTATATAGAATGAATATTCCAGAGTATTATTAACACTTCAGAAAATTGACATCATTATGGGACTGCCTGATGAAAAACTCTACTCTTGTTTCATGCAGTACAATAAAGAGAATGACAGATGACTACGACAATTAAAATAACGCCTTAGGATCTTGGTCACAGCTGGATACATAACACCAGATTAGAAAGATCAGTGATCTTGTTTGCCTGTTAAATTAAATGACAATAAAGATATAGACTCCTGCAAATAAATTATTTCAACATCTGTGAAAAGCGTATTTTACTGTATTTGCAAAACTTGCTTAATTGACCAGAAATATACCAAAATTTGTCATTTTCAAAAAGCAAGTCATATTCCCTCCAATACTAGCTGCTCTTCTCAGTCCAACATATTGGCATTTATTTTTACTAAGAGAGTACAAGTTTGGGGCTTTTTTAAAAAAGAGGAAAATAAGAGGATTTTTTTTAATTAAGGAATGTATTATTCACCTTATTATTCTTTTCACAACTTTTTCCTCTTGTCTCAAAGGTCTCTGTTCACAATTAACCCTTCAGTAAGAAACGGATACAGGAATGCAGCTCCCTCTGGTGTCAGCCAATGTCCTTTTTTTGTGACAGCCAAATAAAATGTCTTGGAAGCAACATGTTGTCTTTCCTCCCCCCAGGAATGTGTGTGTGTTTTGATATCCTTTTTTGAAAAATTATTTTCCTGACATTTAAAACAGACCTATGAGCTGAAAATAGAATACTAGCTAGTAGCTACTAGCTGAAAATAGCATAAAAATAGTACTGCTCATTGCCTTCCTCATTTTTTTAATTAAAACCACCAAAACATGTGTCATCCACTCCTGTTCATTACCATGGCAGTAAGGGTACAATGACTTACAAAATCTGAAAAAAATTACTAATCAGTTTTACAGTTCTCCTCTCTCGCCATTTGTTTCTCTTAATTTGTTTTATGTCCTAATTTTCTCCCATATTTTCTTAAATATTTGTCCAGCATTGGCTTCTGTGCACAAATGAATAATTTCTAACTATCCAATACACTAATAAAAAGGGATACTAAAGTAAAATAAATATTCTTTTTGTTTTGTTCTGGGGGACTGGGTATGTATCAGATGAACTGAAGTCAACTACAATCGCCACATAAGGTTCTGTATCTTATTTCAGGCTAATTAAACAAAGCGTGGTAAAGAGATGCCTCATAAGTCTTACATATTGTGTTGTACAAATTCCTAGAAGGACACTAACATGCTGCAGGATCAGGGAATAAATCAGCAGTCCCCTCAAAACTCCAGTCCTCAAATTCACCTGAACTATGGCATTCTCTATGCTGCATCCATCAGCAAACCTTAAGGAAAGGGCATTTAAATTAATCATTTTACAACACTAGATCAGTTACCATCAGATTTAATTACAGTCTCTCAGACAAGGAATGGGGCACGAGTCCTAAAGCAGGACTTGTGGAACAAGACACTTCTTTACTATCCTTTTGCATCTTTAAAGAAAAAGAGTTCCAAACCCTTCAGCTGCATCTAAACCTGAACAGAATCCTGCAGGTCAGTTATGGCATCAGCAGCCTCTAGGAACCATGGTCTAAATTTTAAGTAGCTATCTGGATAAACAAATTGAACACCAAAAGTGCTCAATGCCATAAATCAGCAACATTTTTGGAAATTCAAGAGGATGACTGGTAAACCTCAGGCCAATGCAAGATGCATCAAGCGGGTCAATCAAAATGAGGCAATTGTTCAACGTTGCCAAAAGTATTAACCTTAATTAATTTAGCCTTAACTAATCCATCAAACTTCTGGAGCTCAGCAGGAAAGGGGGAAGAGGGGGGGCAGGGTTAACATGTACACAAACAAAATCTAATCCAACATACTTATCATTGGAATTAAATTATAAAAATACTTCATATATTAAATATGTCATAACATTATTGGTGTTACATAATTAAATTTAATATTATTAAATGTTATTCTAGTATTAAAATAGTAAATATGTTGACATATTGAAATATACAAACTTCATTATATTATTACAGTTTAAAAATATAGGTTTGGTAATTTGATTTTTTAAAAAGGTGTAGATATTGATAAAATAGCAGAAAGAATAAGCTAAGAATTCAGTATGTTACCCACCTATACACTATTATTCCTTGATTCCTATTATTTCAAACCCATTCACACACTAAACAATGTTTTTGCCCACTACTTTTTCTAAAAAATAAAAGCATAGAACAACAGCAGCCGTAAAACCTGTCTCATGTCCTACTGCACAATCCCTTCCCAATATACTTACACTATGCAAACTTCCATTATTCACTACTGAATAGTTCCTTCCTACACAATATAGCGTATATATTAGAACATATTTGTTCAGGATAATCAGTTACCACATAAGTCACTAATAATATACAACCAGGGTCCCTTTATAAAGCAAAACAAGAAAGTTAAAGTCTATTAATACAATTTTCCTCCTCCATGAATTCTGGCACATAATTTAACATATCCATTGCCTGTTGATTCAGCTTCAGATCTTCACCACGTTAATTTTATTTAATTGAATGTTTTAGCAAAAATCAAGGTAGATCTGAGTTTCACTTGAAACCTTAGGCTTGTTTCTCATCAGGATCATTTCAATCTCACAGCTCAGTGGCCAGGAGATGGACTAAAAGCCAGCAGACTGAACTGCCTCCCCAGGCTTGGAGATAAGAACCTTGGTAGATCCTTGAGAACTTCAGTGGCTATGGTTGAGCAAGCTCTGAAAAACGATGGACTAAATATAGCTCAGTGATGCTAATTAGGAACCTGTCATTATGGAGGTGTAAGGGCAGTCCTCAAGGACTGGATTTCAGGATTGTAACAGGAATATCAGAGTACTGAAGAGACAACTCAGTTCCTTTAGCCAGCAAAATTGAACCAAGCATTTATCAGCCAACCTGACCAGGGTACCAAAAGTATCAAACTGTTAAAAGCC
Source organism: Pluvialis apricaria (assembly GCA_017639485.1). NCBI lineage: Eukaryota > Metazoa > Chordata > Aves > Charadriiformes > Charadriidae > Pluvialis > Pluvialis apricaria. The sequence continues at coordinate 77,939,119 of CM030009.1, read as the reverse complement.
ATCCCTGGAGCAAGTCTGATGCTTCTTGTTGACATCCAAGAAGAAAAAGTCAGCCTTCAAAAATCTCTAGTCATGGAGGTCTGAGATATCATCTCTTATCTCCCACTGAGGACACCATCAAGTAAAACAGCTGAGATTATCCAGTAGGTATTCAGAAACCTGTGAAATAGACTGAGAACTGAACCTGATGTCGAAGGCACCAGTCCTAAAGATCATTTCACAGGGAAGTCTTGCTCTTCCTTTCTTTTTAAATATCACTTGAAATCACAGCATTATGTAGGGAAGGAATTAATGACAGGTAGGACTTTTTTCTGCTAACACACAGTTGCTTTCAATGAGAAATTACTGACCATTTGCTCATTGCTTCATTATCATTTGAGGCGGACAAGAATCAGCATCACATTATCAATATTGCCACTGCTGGGGAGACAATATCAAGAAATTAGACAGAAGCCTTTGATAGGATGGGGGTCTCTGAAAAGCTGAGTAAGCCTTTAGTTTTCAAGTCCATCAGTTCCCCTGCCCTATGTGCATAAGAACGCTTTCTCTAGTGTTCCCTGGCAATCACAGTAATAACAAAGAAAGCGGGGTGACTAACAAAGAAAATTCACAGAGAATACTGAATATGCTTGTGAGCACAGTGAGAAGGAGGATTCCCACGGCAGGACCTGCCACAGGGATTCTGCTGGTTCTGGAATACTGACTGAAGTTCTAGCTGCAGATCTGCAGAGACCTACCTCCTCCGATCATGCAACACGCAGGGGGCCTCACCATGTGCTGAAGATATTGTGCAGACAGGATGAAAAGAAAAGGCTGGTCTTAGAGCTGAAGAACCCTGGTTCTAAAGATTAGCTGCAGTCCAGACACCTGGAGAAACATTTCCCACTTATTGAATGTTAACACCTTAAGTCGTAGCAAACTGAAGGTTTTCCTGAGGTGAGAAAACGTCTCTCACAAGACGAGCAGTGTTTAAAACCCTCTAGGGGATCGCGTGGTAAGCAAAAAATAAGGAAGCGTCTGAGAGGGGAGGGAAAAAAAGGGGGAGAAATCATATGCTCGAAAGTCAGGGTTTCACGCCCGAAAACTAACAAATAAGGCGTGAGGAAAAGAAATAACTAACTAGGACAACATGGTAAAAATAGGAAATAGTACAAAGAAAAGATAGAAAGAGAGGAAAGGCTACTGAAGGTTCAATGTTAATAGAAAACTGCTTCCACTAGCACAAAAGGCACTCCAGCTTAGCAAACAGAGTTATGCAGCATTCTCTTGCTTTATAGAGAGGTAGAAGAAAAAAAGGGAAATGACATCTTGCTATGATTGAATAAAAGTTCTAATCTGAATGCCTGCAATGTAAATATTCATTAAAGAAACATAATCAAAGGAGAAATATTCTTCTCCCCAGATGGAGGTGTCAGAGACCAGGGCCAAGAACAAACCCCATCAGTTAGGTTTCTTATGTGGTACTGAGACTCTGTGTACAGGGAACAGCTGCATAAAAAGAAAAACAAGATTGGTCAATAGCTGTGAACAAAATGAGGAGGTTACATGCACACAAGAGAACTATTTATCTGTCTTCTAACAATGGCACAGCTGCACAGTGCTATCAGTTACTTTTCACGTATGCTGGAATGCTATAGCTTTACATACACCAACATATACCAACTCAGGCAGTACTGGAGTACTAATGTACCTGCAATATTGCTGAAAAAAATAGGTAAGCATTTCTCCAAAGCAGATCCAGTCAGAAAGCAAGAAATACAGGGAAGAATGGCTAGGAAACTAAAACAGGTGGTGGTGTTGTTCAGAGAGTTTCTGTTGCTACAGTGCGAGGAAAAGCTGACAGAAGACAGATCTTTTTATGAAGTTAGAGAAGATTGGGAATAGACAGGGGGAAAAAAAATTACTTACTGGCAATTTTCTATGTTGTATCAAGACAGACTGATGTGTTTTCGTGCTCCAGGGAGAAAGGCAAGGACTATCACTCAAAGCAGAAATAAATATTTCGTCCTTTCATCTCTGCTCCTTTTAAAGGTCAAAAAATTTCTCAAACTGAACAATTAAAAGCAACACATCAAATAAACTATGAAAGGATTGAGAATTTGTATGGAGACACATAGCAGCTATTGCTGACATACTGATGTAAAGCTCTCTTCATTTTATATTAAAACACAGGAAAACAGAATTCCTGTCATTTAATAGGTATTGTTTCTGTAGGCATGTCCTACTTACACAGTGGTGTTCAGGTTGAAAAGACCTCCAGAAGTCATCTAGTCCAACACCCTGCTCAAAGCAGATCCAATTAGATCCACTTGCTTGACTAACCCGGTTGAGTTATTATCTCCAAGAATAGAGATCTAACGACACACATGACACAACTCTACACTTAGCTTTTCAAAAAACATTTCTAAATAATGTTTTTTGGTATTATTTAAAGTACTGGAGGCTGTAATTCCATCACAGGGTTCTTTGTCCATGTCATATCAGAAGAAAGGTTAAGAACTGTTGGTCTTGAGAGTCATAATGGCAAGAGATTAATTCTCTATTTGAGGGCCAGTAACTGAAAAATCTTAGAGGCAGAAATGACTAAGTACTAATCAGGTCAAAGACCACTCATTTAAATTTGCATAACTTTACGGTCAAAAGCAAAAGCAGCTTTAGTTTAAAGGAAATGAAACCCTACCAGAACACTCGGTTTCTGCTTTGAGAGTGATGCCTCGTTTTGTCTACAACTTAAAGGCTGATTCTCAAATATACACATTATCCACAGAAAACAAAAAAGGAAGGACTGCAGAGAAGCTGGTTGCCAGGGGACTGCTGCGAAACCATGCCCACTGGCTGTGACTCACAGGCAACTACTAAAATTTATCTGCATGTCAGCAGGCCTCGCTGTACGTCGCAGTAACAGTGACACACCAAGACTGGTTATTTGGGTTTAAGCATGTGAGGGACAAAATTCCTACTCCAGAACTCCCAAATCTTTTTGAATTTGTATTGCTACTAGCACAAACAGGCAGAAAAGCTAAAAAAATTTTTAAAAAAATATATTCTGGAACAAAATACTTTCACAGGTACTCACATCTTTGTAACATGATCTCTATTTTTATAGAGCAATCCTTAACATTGCTGAGAAATAAGGATTATTTGCAAAACATGTTCTATTTAATTTTTTTATTGAAAACATACACAGTATAAATCAAAAGCTTCCTTCAGTTGGTATAAACACTGCCTGTAGAAAACCTACAAACACCACGATACTATCTGGAGAGAAGAACAAAAGATTGAAGTAACAGGTCCTGCTCATCAGTGTTTAACTTATAAAAAATTCTGAATGATCTATTCTGGGCTTGCTGTTGCAGAGTAAACTAGTGCATTTTCCCTCCTCTTTTACCTTCCTTGTCATTTCCAACATTGCATGCCTTTTTGACCACTACTGAGTCACAAGCTCATGACAGAAACTCCTGTAAAATGAAACCAACTAATTTAGGGCTCATCCCTATGTATGCACGCTTCAAGTAGAACCACATTCCTTTTACAGAAAAGGAGTTTACATAATTACTGTTACATTCCCTTGAAAGTATCTCTCTAACTGTGCTATACATTAGGCAAGCCATATAACAAATGCGGGAGCATTCAGTAAGTGTTCCTCAATACTTTTTTTCTCCCTTAATTGAGTTCTTTCTGTTCTGGTATTGCTTCGTCCAGACCTCCTCCTGAGCAGTTGTACACACAGTGTCAGGCATAAGCTCTGTATACCAAGAAAACATAGCAAAGGCAGCTGAATCTCAATAGGTAAGTACTGTGACCATGATGTTGAGTTAGAAGTTGGTGTTCTTTAAAATTGAAAAACCAAGTGATTTGTGGAGTTTTTTAAGGTCAAATGAAACTTCCAAATGAAAATATCAGATGTAAACTTGGAATGCCACCTATGAAAGGAAATTGCCCTAGATGGAGTATATAATCACATAAGATTTTTTAAAACAAGCAAACTAAAATAAATGAATACAATATTAATAGGAGTAATCTGGAAGGGGATGTTAGTACACGAGCAGCTAAGTCAGAGAAGGGTTTTTGGCAGAATGAAGCAGACCACAGATGGTGATCATATACTGCATCCTAATCTGATATGCTCTTGGTTCACTGAAAAGAATTTAAATAGTTATTTTCCTTGCTGTTACAGCAGCTATACTAATAATGTTCATATTTATGTGCTGTAAGCATTCCTATCTCAATTGCATAATTCAGTGTCCTCAATTAGAGTCTTCAACCTAATGGTACCCTAACAGCTTTGAAAGGCTGCCAAAACAGAGTCACCATACAATATACCAAACCAATAACTAAATCAATCTAATTAACAAATTAGGCTACAGCACCTATGACCCTAAGATACTGACAGAGCTGCAAGGCTTTTCATATTGTATATGTATATACATGCACGTATTAATATTTAATGTGTTGGTAGTCTTACGGATGTCCTAGTGGTGAAAAAGCACCTGTAGTATTGGAAATTCAAAATGCTATCATGCTGGTTCATCTGGCAACTTTTTAAACTTGCTGTAACTTGAAGAAGAATCAACAGAGAAACCAGCCTTTTCAGAAAATCTCCTTCAGAGCTTGAGAAGTATTCACTTCTCTCAAATGCACCGAGGGAAAAATCATTGACAGTAGGGAGAAGAAGGAAGAAAAATCTTCAGCTGTTTGAAATACTATGCAATAATTACATTTCTGGGTGTATTATTTTAAAAGGCAACTACTTTTTTTTTTTGCTGAATGACCACAACATGATCAAGGGTTTAAGTTAAGAGAATTAAGCAACCAGTGATATCTTCCTCATTATGTCATATTCCCTACTCAAGAATTGCTCTAAGGTTAGCAATTACCGACTTCATTAACTACCAGATACCTTCTTCTGTCATGTTCCACTAGTAACAGAAATATATGGCTGAACAGTATTAAGATGTGCTGCTGGAAAGATTCCTAGCTTTCTTTCACAGAAGTCCATGCTAGTCAGTACCCACAAAAGGAGTACATTCAAGGCTCAGCCGCGGTTTTCTACTGAGAATTTCAAAAGGTGTTCCTATCTTAAGCACAAAAACTGTGACTGCAAAATATATTAGTTCTAAATACAGTTATTATGACAAAGTACTTACTTAAGCTACTCAGTTGTCTGATTATATTTGCCAAGGAGATATTGGTGACGCATTCCAATTCATTCTTGATACCTCGAGGCAGAGCTGTGTGGCACAGGTGCCTGGGGTCTATGTTCCTTTTTACCAGCGGCATTCTGAAATGTATCAGAGGACCAGCAAACCTGTAAAGAAAGGAGACAAAATACTGTTATAAGTTTAATCATATTTTAAATTCTGATTATGTCTAAAGTTAAATTGACTAATCCTAACAAGGTAAAAATACCTCCACAGTACTGATGGAGTTCATTGCTCTGAGTACATAAATCTTTTCTTCTTTGGCCAACGAAAGACTATTTCATTCTCTCTCTTTAAACCTTTACCTGACTCAGATGCCAGTGAAGTGACAAATAATTTTTTACAGTTCATGCTTTTTTCTTTTTCCCCCTGAAAAAAAAGACAGGAAAATCTTTGCAGTACAAAACCACTAAAGAATGACTTCCTCCTAGATGGTCTACTTCCTTATTCAGGCCAGGCAAAGTCCAACAGCAAATTCCCTTTATTATGAGGTCAAAGTCAAACTAGTTGCCTATTCCACCTGAAAGGCACATATGACCCATTCATTATGTAATGGCATGTTACTACCAGGAGTCCCCCTTCTAGCCTAAACATCACTTCTAAATCATACCTAATCAAGGTAAGAAAAGAGATGTTTCCCTTCCACCTACACTGCTACTGGCAATAAATTCGGCTAAGAATGCATCTTCCAAATACAAATGTCCTTAGTAAACTTGTAGTGCAAAGTCCTTCATGACTCAGAAATCACACCCCTCCACACCTTTCCAAATCCACATATGTTAAATTAACCAAAAGTCTTTACTAGTTCTGCAGACAGTGTAAGAAACATCTCAGGCTGTGAATCCCAGGCTTGTAATTTTCTGCACCCATGGCACTGATTGGGAGGAGTTTCCCAGGGGATAGGTTATGCCTCTCATCTTATTAGTGCTGCTTACTAAGACCTGTCTACTAAAACTTGTCTTCATGAAAAATGGATTCCCTAAAACTCTGTAATTTTTCCCATCATCTGTCATGTAAAACTCTGAATGACCAATGCAAAACTCCCATTTGATATACAGAGAACAGATACACTTGGTGTTGTAATAGCTTAGCCTCCCTTCCCATTGCAGAAGGGATTACACTTTTTCCAGATAGCAAGGCACACAAGTTTTCCACAACGCAACCTGCAGTCCTAGTCCCTTAACCAGACAACCTGTCACAGCTTCGTCCACCCTCTGCTTAGAAGCTTTATCCCAAAGTGTTCCCAGGATGCAGTTAGGGCTTCGTGTTATGCCACAGAATCTTCCCCATAGTATATATTTACCACTGTTATCTTTACTTGGTCGAAACGGAGATGTAAGGCTATGGTGCTAGAGCTGAAATTTTGCTGACCTAGAATGGCATAGAGTAATTAGAAGAGTCAAAGAGACTGTAACGCGGTATCTTCCTCTCACAGACTGCTTAGATTTCTCATTGCCACTTTTCCCGGGAGTATATTCTTTCACTGAAGCCAGGGCTCATGGCTGAGGGACCCAGGCAGGATCCTTAAGTCTACCCGAGAAACACCTCTGTGTTTCCAGGATCTGATTAGACTTCATTCATTGCATTTTAACATCATGTCTAGTGCCCTTATTTTCTTGAGAGAACAATCAAAAACTTGTTATGCTTTTGAGGGATAAAAACCAACAAAACCAATTTTTCTAGTTACTGGCTTAAGGGAAAGGTTATACAGTTCTTAAAATTTTGTAATTTAGTTTCTCAATATTGACAATAAAATTATGGAAGTGTGCATGGGGCAGGGGTAAATTATAAGAACAGACTTTTATTTTTATTTTCTAGGAATATCCCAAATCACTTACGTGCTAAAAAGCTAGCTGCTGCATACAAGCTAAATGAAATAAAAAGTGCAAATCTGAACACTGTCTCAGATAGAAGCAATGAGAAAGTGTTTATAGTTGAAGTGAGACTTTATATGTGCTGGTACAAGACACAGGTGTAGCATGAAGCAAGGGAGATCAAACGGGCCCCATCAGCAGAGCTCCTGCTGTCTTAGGGGTACGCAACCCCTCTACCCCCAGTGACAAGACCCCGAAGAAACCTTTAACTACAGGTTCGTTATCGTGGTTCTCCAACAGAAAATAAAGAAACCACTCTGTCACTGTAAAAGAAACAACAAATGATACGTGAGCAATGTTCTACAGAAGCAATTAAATATTAATTCCAGAGTTAAGCCCTTTCTTGATTACTGCTTTAATGATACTGTTGTATAAACAGCACAGTAGGCAAGTCTTTTGAAAAGAGGTGCAAACAAGCATGTAAAGAAATGTTTTCACAGAAAAAGTAAAAATCTACATACTACATATAAAAGAAACTCAGTCTTTCTTTCTAATATAGATCTGGGTTATAAAGGTTAAAAAAATTCTGTAAATAACAGGCATAAAAGCAGTTGATGGCTAGTGCACTTTTTCTTTTAACTTATATAATCAAGATGTTAGTAAGTGATACTACTCTCCCTTCTTGATCTTATATCATTCATGAAAAAACTTGCCCAATTTACAGCATGTATAGATCATAAAGCTTCAGATGCCCAAGTGACATTCTTTAGAAAACTGTGTGTAATAGCAATAAAAAAAAAATCTTACAAGTAATTACAGCCAACCGCCAACTAGGTTCTACGTAACAGCATTTGAGTGTGTACTGCCCTTTACTGGTCTGATTTGTCTCTAACATAGAACACTTAACAAAATAGCTGAAAATACACAATATTGGCCCAAACATTTTCTCCAATAGGCATAAAAAGATGCTGCACAAGTAGAGATTAAGCCTGAACTCCCTGGACCTCAAAATGTACAACTCCGAACCTGAATAAAAGTCCATTTAAGACACTAGAAATTTTCTTGCATTGACCTCTCTAGAATTTTCAGAAAATCTACTCTTTGACCTTTTTTCTCCCCCAAAAACCACAAATACCATTCTCTAATATCTGAATAACACAGCTGTGCCTGTCCTATCTAAAGATACAGTATTACAAGAAAAAGTAGCAGAGGGAACAGTAAGTATGATAAAAGTTATAGTCATAAAATAAGAATAAACTTGGAAAGGAAACAAATGATAGAAGATACAAGTGACACCTTCCAAATTACATATCATGTTGAAAAACTGTGCAAAGCCCGAACAGAGAATATTTCCCCGTTTCCCACAGAAACAAGAACAAGGAGGCAATGAAGGAAAATATCACTCAAACACGCTTAAAACAAAGGAAAAGGCATTTCACACAATGTTTAATAAATTGTGGAACTCATTGCCACTGGATGCTGTATACAACAAAAATACCTGCCAGTAATTTGTCCATCACAGACCACATATTCTTTGCAGTTTGTTGCAACCACTAGAAGATCTTGATGATTCCTCCCCAATGGTATTAAACGATCCCAGCACAGGGAGCCCTTGTTCATGAAACAGGGGTGCAACAGCAAACTGAACTCTACTGTATCCAAACAATTTCTTCACTCCTATAAAAGAGTGAAGAACTAATGCAGTTCTTATCAAGAAAGCCAAAAAAATTTGAAATCGCTATATTTATTATGCAGCTTTAGAACTGTGAAAGAGGAAAAAATAAAAAAGGCATTGTTACAATCTAGTATATCCTTTAGGTTAAAAGCAAAAAAAAAAAAAAAAAAAAAAAATATATATATATATACACACACCCCAGTCCCAAACCATACGTTACCCAAGCCACTTGGGCAGCAAAGGAAAAATTCATTCCTAGACCATAAAATCCTGTTACCATGCTGCTCCCAAGTAAGCCCTGGAAACTGTGCGTAACCCCAACCAGGCAGAAGAGAGAGGCAGCTTGTTAGTGCATAAGAGGATCCCTAGGCTGAAAGAAAGGCTACGTGACACCTCCTCAGAGGCTTTCACTTCTCCTCCTGTCGCACAGGTCTCCCAGCTCTCCCTCCCCTCAGCCCCACCGCTCCCCAGCTCAGAACTCCGGGGAAGGGAAGGCAATCCTCAAATACAAGTACCTCCTCTTCCCTACTGCCCCGTACAAATCCTTGAAGCAATTCTTAAGAAGCAGCATTAGTTTACACTCCAGTTATCTGGAAGTACTTAACTCTATAGCCATCTTAAACCAAAACTCCCCTTCACAAAGAGACGCCGATCTCTTTTGCAGCGCTGCTATTGAAAACTCTTCTCCCTCACTTCCTATGGATCCTCTGAAGCTCTCTGAATCCACTTGAGGAGCCGACTCTAATCTTCTTTACAAACCCCTCTGCTACTTCAGTCACACAATGGCTGGCACAACCTCATCCCCCACACATATGCTGCGAGTATGAGTACAGAATACGAACACATGTACATACCGAGTAGCTCATGTTTTCCTCAATCTCTCATGCTTTGATACATCATTTTTTAGGAATTAGGTAAAACGATCCAGTTGTTTTTTTTAATTAATTCCTATTACTTAAAGAACTGCAGAACAATGGCTCTAATGAAAGTTAATTATTATGTTTTTAGAATAATAGCCTTAATGAGATTTGACTGCACTTCTTTTCAAAAGGCAAGTTGTTTTAGTGTGCTGCACAGCCTTCTTCAGCTACTAGGGGCCTTACTGGTGATACTCTTCTATCTCCGTCTCCTACTTCTCAACCACCACTGGCAGCAGCTGAGAAACTTGCTCTCGGGGCACCCGTCCCCATGCCCACACGGCAGAACCCCCAGGAGCAGCGCTGCTCCCACGGCTCCCAGCAGGATGCTTTCACCCTGCTGCTGGTGCCAAGAGAAAGCCCTGGGGAGAAGTCAGTGTAGGAAACAACTATCGTTTTCCCTTCAACATGCTCCTGCAGAAACATCTCAGAAGTGCAAGATGTGTGGAGAAATGTTACATTACCAGAAGCTTGTGAAAAATTTAAAATGTCAGTTGTCACAGTAATAATTCAGGTTTTGTAGCAATTACAGTAAGAGAAGTAGGAACAGAAGCATAACATTGAGGCCAGGCTGGATGGGGCTTTGAGCATCCTGGTCTGGTGGGAGGTGTCCCTGCCCACCGCAGGGGGGTTGGAACTCGATGATCTTCAAGGTCCCTTCCAACCTAAACCACTCTGTGATTCTAAGGTGGGGAAAATGAACTCACTGACCCGCCCAACAGCTTAACTAGTAATTAAACTATACTTCAGTTTTCCTTTCAGAAGACTAAGGAAATTTCACAATCACATGTCTTTTTTTAATGAAGGTTTACTTCTGATTTCATCCTTACTAAATTTGACATTATTGTCTTAGCATTAACAAAAGCCATTAATTTATAATTTTTATATAATATACCGATAATGCAGCACTGAATGCCCTTGCTTTCACGGGGTTAAATTTAATTCTGAACACTTCTATAGCATATCTTTATGCCTTAATATTACTATACTTCTTGCAATTTTCCTTTAACAATGTGCAACTGCAATGCCTTTCATATGCCTCATTTAATTGATCACGTTCTAGCTGCTGGCAGAACAGACCACAGTTTGAAACACAACAATCAATTTAACACTTCCCCCACCCACCCTTAGAAACAGAAATAGAATACACAATAGTTTTTATATTTGCTTACATAATCATGTACTAACTGCATCTACACTATACAGACTTTGGGACAGAATGCAAGTAGCTAATAAAAATCCTTCAATGTGCTAATGAATCTGGTAAAATCAGAATTGTATCAATTAACAAAACAAGCCCATTCTCTTGTCAAATTTTCTTTTAATTATACTATGAGACATCATGTTATACTAGTGGCAGAAAATCCAAAGATGAAGGTCTTATAATACCTCTTTCCTCTACTAGGAAAAGGCAAATGTGCAAAGACTTCATGCAGCTTGTTTGTCTGCAGCTCTCACTGCAAGATCAAGGTCCAGGTAAAAGCTTGAGAAAAACCAGACACCAACAGTATGGTGTCCTTCAAGAAAGCAGGCCACTACCACCTACTGCTGAGTCAACATAACGATTTTAAAACCCTAAAAGTAATTAACATCCCTTAGAGGATACATCTTGGAATCGACAAGTTGACAACTGACAGCTTAAATTGACAATTCAACAGAAATGTGTTAAAAGTACTGTTTTGCAATCCTTTCTGTTATGAGCCATGTCACAGAATGAAAGATCTTCTCCTTGGAACACTTCCCTCAAATCTCAGTTTTCTGCAATTCGCTCTCAAAAATTTTTCTAACTGCAAGTGACTAGGAAAAGATGACCCTATTGTAACTAAAAAGCAGTGTCAAAGAAAATAAATGCAAAATATATTATTAGAAAGTGATGTTGACTTCAGTGCTGTTTAAGAATGAGCATAAAATGAATCATTTACAACTTAAGACCTCCTATACTAAATTGACCAAATGTGTAACAACTTTTTTGAATAGACAACATAAGGCGCAATGCCTATGTAGGGTACATAAAGGAAATGAATACATTTTTTTTGTTAAATCACAGAGTCATTAATAAAATATTTATTATTTTATTTGTAGTCACAAATATAAAAAATACTGTTCCTGAAGTAATACCAATAACAGTCTTTCAAACGCTCTCTAAATATTCTGTTGCTGAACTGAAGGTAAGATTATGCAGGGATAGATTAATATGTCAATGGGCCACTGAAGTCTCTATCTCAGTAACACTGTATAGGAAAGTATTTGATTAGCAAGATAATAATGAACAGATTGTAAAAAACAATGTAACTCATAATTATAAAATGTATTTAAAATGCATCTCAGTACATCTGTTACGTCAGATAAGCAGAAAACAGACAACGCAGTCACAAAAATGGGCAGGATGTGAGTTTACTCAATCTGTAATGCATAATTACAGACAGTGCTAAAAAATTACTTTTCAGATACTAACATCCAGCCAGTTTTCTCCCAGATGTGTATCGTAAGACTATATTCTCTCCCCCATGCGTGCATGCACACCTGCACACACGCAGGCACACTCATTAAAGCACATGGAAAAAGCATTTGAAAGGTTTGATTATAGACACAAACTGCAGCTACATCTACTACCTTGCCAAAATTTCTAGGTTTCAGCTTTATTCAGCTAAACAAATGAAAAAAGGACAATAATTTTTTTATGCTGGGGAAAAACATTTTGTATTTTCAGTCCTATATTGGTTGTGACTATTATGAAGTAGTATAGTAAAAATGAAGGCAATTTTGGCAAGTTATGGGTGGGAAGAAATGGAGCAATTAATTATTTGTATGCTGACTTTAAGAACTTTACCTGTGATAAATTAGCTTTTCCAAAAATCTTAAATAGTTACTGTCACTGAGATGATTCTGGTGGATGGCAGTAACAGCAGAATTCTCAGTATGGATAATGCTGCAAAATATAACCCCCTAGTATTAATGCAGCAAGTACAACTTAATAGAAGCAGCAGCAATATTCAGGGGAGAAAGCTGACATACCAATTCATAACTACAGGGGCTTCCTCAAGTTTTAGAGGAGGCAACAGCATTATTTTCAGAAAGTGCAACACTGCAATCTGGGTTGAGTCAACAAGCTACGTTTAACAAAATATAGCATCATAGCGTGCAGCAACCACTTGTTACTGCGTGAGTCCAGCCTTCAGGGCTTCCATACCACTTCCAGTTTATTTGGAGACGATCTTTAGAGCTTGACTGCAGTTACAACCCGTTGTATGAGTTTGGGCTTCCTCAGGGTCCTTACACACTTGTCTGAAATTCCTCCCACCTGTGTTTTGTTTGCGCTGTCACTGGCCCCTCTCATCCCAGTACGCAGATGACAGAGGCTGTCACCATCATTTATACAGTCCTCTCTTCCCTTCAAGCCCAAATGAAAGATTTCCCTCCAATCATGTGCACAGAGCAAAAACCTAGGCATCCTAACTACAAGGACAGAATATTTAGCTCAAGATTGGTTTCTTTTTCCCCCTACAGGTGCAAAATACAACAGGGTTAAATAAGCAGCATGCAGATTTTGCAAATCTTGTCCTTTTTGTTAAGCAGAATTCCTATTAACGAAATGGAATTCAAACACGAACAATTCAGAGCACAGCAGCTTACAAACTGTGGCTTTTTACGACAGTTTCTTTCTACAAGGCTAAGCTCAGCTTGATTTCATGTAACTGAAGTTTTTTCCTTTGTTTTCGCCTCTGATTTTCTGAAATATAAACAAGTACCTACTGGTTTATCAATTCCTTAAGCATCGATTCTTTTAACCATGTTGCTTCCTTCATTTTTCCCCATTACCAACAGCTTCTATCTTACTATGGTGTCTTTTAAATGTAAGTGGTTTATATGAAATTTAACAAATCTGCAGCAAAAGAAAAAAAAAATCCAGCCACCATAAGTGCAGTTACTTGATGTGTCTTGCTAATAATTGTAAAAACATTTCTGTTTGTCTTAATAAAAAAAACTACTTAAATCAAATTGCTCTTGGGAAAAAAAAAATTAAAAATATCACATTCAACACTACCTACCCTGAACTGTAGGACTGCTGGGGGCAATAAGGCACTAAGCCAGCTGCATTTCTGGCTCATAGACAAAAGTCAATGAACAAAGTTAGACGTGACACTGTTTAGCATGTCTACAACAAGAAACATTTAGACATACAAACTTCCTTCACATTAAGTATTTCAAGCAAAAATGGAAATTTAAAAAGATAGTGAATTTTTTTGGTGTAACAACTTACTTCCAAAATATATAAAAATAAAATACACAGAACACACTGAATTTCTGATTTAAAAAAAATCCCTAAGTATATTTAAAAAAAGCTCCCTACAACAGCACTAAAAATTTCCAGATGTTAGATTAGAATTAATTTCTAATTCTATTGGGTTTTTTTTTTTCTTACAATTCTGCTTCTCAGTATCTTGAAACTAAAACTTGTTACACATATAATGATCCATTCCCTTCATGACCTGTGATATTTTAAGTTTACAAAACACTACACAAAACTGAATAGAATATAATTGCATTCTTCAAATCCAAATACAAATCTTAGAATAATAGAATGGTTTAGGTTGGAAGAGATCTTGAAGATCATCTAGTTCCAACCCCCCTGCCATGGGCAGGGCCACCTCCCACTAGACCAGGGTGCTCAAAGCTCCATCCACAAAATACTAATCACCAATTCTTTTCCTTCCAGTATTGAAACTACAGTATTAAACTACAGCAAAGGCTTACAAAACCAATCTTGTGAATAGTTCACAGAAAAGATGAGAATCGTTGTCCCCCAAACAGGCACAAGGTCTAATGATACCTTACTATAAAACCAAAAAGATGAATGAAATTCATCATGTGCCCATATATTAATGCTACCTCTAAATAGAAATATTTTAAATTATTACATGTAAGATTTGAAAAAAGAGCTGCAAATTTTCTTATCAGCATTCCTAAATATTATTCAGATTATCCTGTACTCATTAGTTTTCTCCTAGTGAGCTCCTGTCAGGTCAGTTGATTAAAAACAATTTTGGAAGTGCCCTGGGTTGTAATTTAGGTACAGCCAAGAATGCTCAAATTAATTTTTGATTACAAGTTTTGCTCTGCTTCCCAAAGGCTAAAAATGTATTAACATACTATGTGATTTGAAATTGCTTTTTGAGACCTACGTTTTATCTGATGACATTTTTTCTCTCAGCATTAATCTAGTCTTCCTGTTAACAGTTTCTACGTATGGTGTATAACACAAAAGCCCTATGATGGATTGCAACAAAAGCTCTTTATTATAGCCTTGACAGAGACAGATAACTAATCCAGTGTTAATTTAAAATCAAAACCTTTGTACCAGAACTAAGGGTACAGTTTCTGTGGTTTTAGCATATCTGTCTCAACATACTACCTTGGAACATTTTCTACGATTTTCCTTGAAAATGTATATTCTATATATTAACAGTTACCTTTCTTATATTGTTCTTTACCAGTTCAGGATAAGACCTATTAAACGCGCAAGTCAATTTTCTAACTTAATCTATAAAATTCACCAAATGAATGCCAACATACTTCTATTGCACGGATACAACCACCTGCTTTTGAATAGTCAGTATTTAGTGGCAGCAAATAATAAATAGTAAGGAAAAGGTACCTGAACTTCCCAGCTGCTAAGAAAAGTAACCTGGTAGGTACTGGGAAGCCAAAAGTGTTCCACCCTGGCTACAGCACTGAACTGCTAGCTCCCCATCAGCAGTGCATCCCCAACTTCCAGAACTCCCCGAACTCCCCACGCAGAGGGAGCCCCCGGGCTGCGACACTCTTAATCGCAGCCAACATCTCCCGCACTGGGCTGCTTCGAACCAGGCTGGCCCTCGCACAAGGCAATTAGAATTCAACACACAGTGCCCTGCCTCAACAACAGAGCTCTCCTTACAAAGGAAACACAGAAGCGCTCAGCCCCGGTGGCCAAAGCCTGCCCTTTTTCCCCAGACACAAGTGGAGAACCCCCTGAAGGCAGAGTGATTAAGAAATAATTATTCCTTTGGTAGCAAGCTACAACTGGTAAATAGTAAATTATGACGTGCCAAAAATTAAAGAAATGGGTGGCTGTGCATGGGTGAGGAAAGGAAGGAAGGGGAATGTGACAGTCTGGACCTTTCAGCGTGTTGACCTTACTGCTGAATCCAAGAAGGAAATTGGATGCTAATGAAATAATAAATAATGTCAGGAATCTACAGTAGTAATGAGACCAATGCACAGAGGGCTGTGACCAAGAAACCTCATACAACGCAGGAGCTACTTACGCAGTTCCTGTATATTAATCTAGCAGCAATACACACTATACTAACTAGTCCTCACTTACTAAACTAAATAAGTGGTGTCAACAATGACTATCAGAAGGTTTTCATGCCTCAAAACATTACTAGAGATTTGAAGAAGTGATGTTAGCACTGCAGGAGCCAGAGATAAGCCATGTATTTAAGAAATGAAAATTTCACTGCACTCTATGCTATGATCCCAAATGCCTAAATGCATTTTATGCTACAATACCAAACCCACGAATGACAGATTATTGGGTGTGATTTTCTTTTTCATATAGGATATACTGACTATCAAGTGGGATGTACAGATGTGTAATAATCACCTTATTCTTACCAGCCGAGCTTCTTTGTAAATGAATTTTTCCCCCTTGTGAACAATAACATTCCTCATAAGAGGATTTGTTGCAAAAAATGTGAATGTGCATAAACAACATTTTGCCCTGCCTACTGCTATTTATGCTACTTAATATGTTTGAACAGACATGCTGCAGGAAAAAGGTATTAACAGTCACAGAGTTGTTGTTTACTTTTGAACAGAAATGTTATTAAATATTCAACAGTCCAGAAACACTGATTATTTATATTGTTGAAGGCTAGAAACTGATCATTTCATCCTTCACTCAGTATAATGTCAAAACTCTGCACTGAAGTGAATAAAAGATTTGTTAAGTAAAGACTGGAGGACTCAGATGGGCCCGTTTCCTACCCAGTGCAGTGCTGTTTGGGACAATAATTTTTCCAGTATTTTTCCCATTCAATTTTCATCATTTTAGGTAGGGGGTTTCCAGTAGTTTCTTGGGTAAACTCTTCTACAACCAACTACATCTCATATACAGGAAAATGTGCCAATTCTCCCTCTTGCCCTCTCAGTTTTGTTCCCCTATACTTTCAGATTACACACATTTGTTCTTCTTTCTTGCTGTTTGTAACATTCAGGTATTTATAGATGCCACACCCTTTCTTTGCTCGCAATTCTACCAAGTTATACATTTTTGTTCTTATTTAGGAGGAAAAAAATATGAAGTGCCACTAATTCCAGTAATTTTTTTTTCCCCAATTAAGTTTTTAGTTTGTATGTCCTTTGAAGGTTAAGGTCTGGGGTCTGGACTGAAACTCTTGGTCCTTTCAATAGCTATTCTGAAGTTAAATGAAATTCTTTGTGGGACCACATTTAGAAGTTGCAATAGGAAGCAAGCCTTTCTATTAGCCTGATTTATATGACTTCCAAAGAATAAATAATCTTTTACAGAAAATCAAAGAAACTGCTCACGCCAATATTTATTAACAAGGACTGTGACACTATTTGCCTTTCTGTTATAACACTCTGATGAAAGATAAATAAGGCTGCACCCTTTGGCCTGTAAAAGAATCAGTCCTCATGTAGCAGATTTACATAGCAAGTAGGGATTACCTGCATGAAAGTTTTAAAACTTATTACATTTTAATAAATTATTTCTAATATTTAATAATTTCTGCAAGCCATATTTTAAACACCTTAAAATATATCATAAGGGAAAACTTATTTTCCAGACAAAATTAGATTTCCTCATAATTTCATAAGCAGCGTTTAAGATCTTATATTTACATATGTATTTTTCCCTAAATTTAAATACTAGAATTAATTCTAGCCACCATTTGCTTTCACTGTCCTTGTCTGAGTTTGAGAAATATTCTCGCCAGGAAAGGAATAAATATTGCAGAGAAAACTAATATTTTTTTTGTGAACACTGGAACTAATTAAAGCTAGTCCTCTCAAGGCTTTTGTGTTATGGTTGATTGTGAGCTTTAACTAAAGCTGTTCCCATAATTGGGATATCTGCAAGATGCCTTTCCTCTCTGGTTTCCTGTATCTATTTACATGTAAACTAACACTGACACCTTTCCATTGGCCCACAACATTTGCAAAGACATACATTTTCATAATATGTGCAGGAGTTTAAAAATCTTTCAAATATCCATTCCCCTATGACATTTGGCTCAAATCACACAGCAGTTCAGAAATTATTGGGATGAAGTACGAATCATAGGCAAACAAAGAATTCACCTCCTTTTCTTGATCCCAGGTTTGAAAACTTGATTTTTAAAATAACTTGGGTTTGTGCTATGCTTCAAATAACAATTATTTAAAGTTACTAGCTCAAACAACTGGAGGCACAAACATGAAATAAGAGCATTTTGAAATTCATACATTCTTGTACTTTCTGATTTGGGCTTGGAAATCCAAAATCCAATGAAATGAAAACTACAGTCACTAAACTGGAGATGCCACCTCAGTTTCAAGCAGAGACAAACTATTCATATGTGGAAGCTTTACAAAGGAACTTATCTTCACGAGGTCAGAAGACTGTTTCCAGTTATGCATTCCTCTTCTGTCAGACTTCTTAATAAAGAGACAGTATAGGTACACCTACAAGGCTTATGGCAACATTATTAAATCACTATGACTAAAAAACCCTGCATGTACATATTTATCAGGGAAAATATGGTGTCCTCAGTCTCCAGGGAAAACATCCATGGCCCTTAGGACCATTACATGTGACAATCCTAATATATTCTGTAATAAGGGAAACACTGAGTAAACAAACATCTCTGCTGCCTCTTTTGAGGCAGTCAGGGGACTACAGATGTGAAAAGGAAAAGAAATGAAGGTGAATCTGTTTATCTTCTATGATACAGCAAAAAAAATCAGCCCAGCCAGCCAAGAGGAAGGGCAGACCTAGTAAGGGAATTAAGAAAGTTGGCTCCTTCTCTCTTACAAGTAAGTGTAGATAGTGTAGCAAAGAGTAGATCGTGATTGAACAGGGATGGAGAAATCAGATTAGCTGTCTCTACAGGGAGCTCTGCAAAGATAGTTTGGAATTGTCAGACTTTGAACTAGTATGCATAATTATCAAGTAATAAAGATACCTGTTCGCCTTAAAGGTAGGTAACGTAAGAACCAAGGAACTCAATAATTTCAGTAATTCCTTCTGCATTTAAGTTAACTGTAGATATTCAGAGAATTTAGGACACAGTCTTGGAATAAAACTGTATAAAATTCTAATTATCAAACACCGGTGCTGTCATCAGGATGATGGTTTCAAGCATAGGAAAAGGGAGGAAATGGGCATGGCTGAGAAAACAGCAACATAATCACTTTAGCAGTCTCTGAGGACAGCAATGGGAAATCACCACACCTAGCTAAAAGTCTGCGATTCCACAGAATGCACAGAAATCATAGGTGCGTATAAAGAGCAGTCTAGTCCATTTACTTTTGTTTTTCCTACCAAGGATGTATGGAACGAACAGGAAATCTAAAAGGCCTCCACGTACTTCAGATTAACTCTGTCTACCAAAGGAAGGATGGTTCTTGCCTCCTGAACAACAGCCTGCTGTTTGGAGAACTCACTCGAGAAATGGGAAGACTGATTACAGGATGGAAGCCCGATTAAGAGGAATGAAATCGTGCCTCCCTTACTGCAGTAATCAAAAGCTTTAAGCTACAGAACATTTTGTGTGAAGGCACTTGAAATTGAGCAAGCAAATAAAGAAGCCAAATCTTATCCAGAAATTGAGATATTAGCTGCAAGCAGCAGAACTCAGTTTCCACATCTTAATCCTAGAAAATAATTATGCATTTAAAATATATATATTGTCATTAGATAAAACCATCTCCAGAATTATTGGTTAGAAAATTAAGATACACACCCTTCCAGTTTAATGCCTTGGTTACTTGAAAGGCATTTTTCCTCTATTGCCTAGCCCTTTCTCCCCTACAAGGTGGAAGACACAGGTTTAAATAACCTAGCTTGAGTTCTGCACCCGTATTTCTCAGTGCTTTAATATGGCATAACCAACTGAATGCTCTATCAGTCAGGGATAGTAATGACCACTCTCACATGAGATGAGATCAGTCATAGATCAAATCCCCAGCTCACCTTTTCAAGCTTCTCCTGGGAACGATAGAGAATTTAGGAGGCTGTCCAGATAACTAGATGAATTAAGCACCTCCAAGCATGTGTGGGTGACAAGTTAAATGTCTCAGCTAGGCAGGGAGGAGCCTAATCTATTTATACACGTAGTGTTAAGCAGTCTTGGAAAAGAAATAGATTTGACTATCTGAGATGTATATATTTTGAGTGGCTAAATTGCAATTTGGGTAGGATATGTCATCCTTAAACCATAAATCTAATCCTATGCAATGCAGAGGACAACACTATGTAATCCTATTCATGAACTAAACTAATCAAGCTCCGTCTTAAATCTAGTTAAATCCTCACCCCTGATATTAAATTTAAGCACAATTCACTCCTTATACGACAGGAGACAATATGCCAA
Source organism: Pluvialis apricaria (assembly GCA_017639485.1). NCBI lineage: Eukaryota > Metazoa > Chordata > Aves > Charadriiformes > Charadriidae > Pluvialis > Pluvialis apricaria. The sequence continues at coordinate 77,918,869 of CM030009.1, read as the reverse complement.
TTCCATTCTAAGTTTATGATTACTATTATTTTTTTCCCCATTCTAAAAGTGTTCCTCATTGCCCATTTTCCTCAGAAAATTCTGTCTCTCCAACTGTACTCCTGTCCTTTACTACCGTCCCAGTTTTACATAACTAAAATATATTATAATTAAAGATAATTAAAACCAGGCAAGAACATGCCTTTCTGATGGAAGGACAAGTTGCATAGTCAAGGAAGTTCAGAATACCTTGATTATCACATGGACTTTAGTCCAAGTCAAGAGGTGTTTTTCAGATACTGATTCTGGTTATTTTATTAACTTACAGATGAGAAGACTGTCCATGAGACTGTAACTAGTACGTTGATGAAACACCAGTCAGAAATCCACATAATCTGGAGACATGCCTGAAAAGGAGTGGATGTGGAATTTAGCATGGGATTCAACATAGGGGCAGGCTGCTACATGGCCCAGAATACCTAAGGAGCCCATCAGTGTATAAGAGGATGTAGGAAAACACCAGGAAAAACCCATTGTACAGATCACAGCTTGGAGAAGGTAAACATAAGTGGAAACCAAGTCCAGAATGGTTCTGCTATTCTCCAGGGGTTTTCAAAGGGGTTAGCAGGGACTTTTTGTATATACTAATATCCCAAATTGATTGGCAGGGGGCCTTTAACTAATAAGAAAACAGCTATTCTGTTTACACCACTAAAGGGATACTTTATGCACAAGAACATAACAGCCCCAATGGCACACAACGACCACTATAGACTGCAAGGTGTGTTGTGCCAGACACAGGATATAGAATTAAGTGTCCTGAAAAACAAGAGATGTGGGCCAATGTCTCTACTGAAGAGACAGTATCATCCTGTCTTGCACATTATCTCGAACCTGCAAATACAGACATCCAGACTTCTGTGGTCCAAGATCCAATAATTGCAGTAAATTCTTTTCTTAGGATGTGAAGGATTAATTCCACCTCTCTCTGGTTAGAAGAGTAGCTTCTTGTTATTTCAATCTTTTGTTTAAAAAAAAACCCAAAACAACAAACCCCCACAAAAAAAGGTAACTGAAAACAGATGGAGATGTAAGGCTAAGGGCTGCTAGGAAATCAGACTAGCTGTAGGGGTTACTGGACAGAATGATGTTGAATACTTCCTTTCAAGGTGAAACCGCTTCAGGCCTGATCCTAAAGAGCTGTCAGGAGGAAGAAGCTAGAGTTAAGAGGAAGAATCTCCTAAGCAAAGACACAAGGTGGTGTCTGAGGTGCAATGAACACCGAGCACGAAAACTGCTGCAGTAGAATTGCTGTCTCCTCCACTGAGGGTTACAAAGTCTTAACATGCCTTTGAAACTTAAGAGGTTGAAGAAAACATTCAGAAAAATTAATCTTGGAACCAGAGGAAAGACTCCATAAAGGATGCCACTGTAGCCACTGAATTCTTAAAAAGAAAGTTAAAACAGCACCCCACCAAATACTGTCCATACAAAAAAAAAGTCAACCCAAACAAACAATAAAAATTACACCACAAAGAGAATGCAGTGAACAAAAGCTAAAAAATAGGCAGGAACCCCCAAAAGCTAGAGTTTACTGCCTACAAATTATTCTGGCACTGTAGATAAGCATTTGAAGCTCTGACCTGGCCAGGCAGTTGATAGGAGTGAAGAGGAGCAGGGTAGTCTCTCTCTGCATGGTGTGTGCAAGGTCTGACACTACCCTCCAGAGTGCTGCTGAAGAGAAACACGTCTTCAGTTTTGAGAACTTTGGCATATCCATAGCCTATATTTGAAAGGGAAAGGTAAATGCCTATGCAAATATTACTTCATGTATTATATCAGAGATGGGAGAATTCCACTAATCAGTGCCAATGAGAAGTTTTCTCCTCTTTAAAACACAACTCCTACCTAAACTGTCTCTTGGAGACTTTGGGGGGTGAGAGTATAAAGGCATCATCACTGTGACTAGCATCTCCAGGAAAAGTTTCACAAACATTCACAGAAATTTGAAACATTGATAAAAAGCTTAGTGGGAATATTTATACAGCAAATTCAGATAGTCATCTCTCTTTTTGTCAGTAAAAACTAACAAAATGAAATGAATTAAAATAATATTCCTCTGTAGTAAATTGTTGATTTCAATGAGACAGCACAGAACAATTTTATACCACTAAAATTCTTCACAACTAATTTGAAATAATCTAAAAAGAAGCTAGAGTTCTATTTTTCCCAATAAATAGAAGAAATACAAGCTGTAAATAAAATCCTTGCCTTCCCCTATGTACCACAATGACAGATGCAATGAAAAAACAACTGCTTGGCTTTTCTGCAAGATCTTCAATCAAAACCTTTATCAAAAGGCCAGAAAATAACCAAGAAGGAAAGTAAAAAGCTTGCTCAAAAAAATACTACCTTTACTGCAATCTGAAAGAAAATAATGCTGCTGACAGCAACAAGTGAACACTAAAGCAGCCACCAAGTGTCATTTGTATTACTCCCAGATCAATACTACTAAAGGAAATAGACATGGCTATGCACTTAATGCAGTAGATAAGATGTTCCTACTAATAGTCTGGAGATACTTTGCAACAGTTAGCAGGAGAGAATACTACATTGGTGACAAAACTGATACTGCTGTTTAGTCACTAAACAAACACATACTTTTATATTCATGTATAGACACAATGAAAGGTCCCAAAGATGAGATCTAAAAGCACAGACTTAAAAAAAGAAAACTTACCTTGGTTTGGCATAATATGATTTCTGTGCATTTCTCAAAAACCCTGCCAACTGTATCTGTTTTTATAATCCATAACCTCCATTTAGTAGTGTTCTCAAAGCGCAAGACTCTCATGTGGGGTAAAATACCACCAGAATTCACATCTGAACTGATGACTAGAAAGATTAACGAAATTACCTGCTGAGTCACTGCAGCACACAGGTTGCAGAAATGCTCGTAATTTTTTTGACCTAACACCAGAACTTCTGCTTTGAACTACATGCATGCAAAAAGCGGAACAAACAACAGAACACCTCAAATTATGGAATACATACACATGCTAATCTTCCAGGAAAAACGGCCATATGCAAACAGTTATAAATAAACCTCTTGTGGTCATGCAACGTCTGTATTTTCCTTTCCAATTTAAGTCCCTGGCTATAACTGAAGACGGGTACCAGCTTAGATAATTATATGTTTAACTCACATGGCAATTCCTACATGCGTGGATTTAGTCTACTAGTACCGAGATGATCCTTGCCATGTACGTGTTCAGATGAACTAAGGTTTAATTAACATGACAACCCCTATGTGCTTGGAATTATTCTTCCGTTAGTGTTGAGATGATCCATTCCAACATACGTGAGTCGGGGAGGAAGGGGCACAGTAATTGGAGTATTAAAACAACAAGAAAGAAGATGTTTCAAAATTTATATCCCAATCATACAAAGAACCCACTTTCCTCCAGAGAACTAACCAGAAAGAAACTAACCAAAAGGAAAACAATAGGAAGAAGAAAACCCTTCTGCTTTGCTATTAAGCTACATCACAAGTCCAAAGCTGCTTCTTCCAATACCCAGTTTATATCAGGCACCACTACAGGGAGAATATTTTACTAATGTAAGAGGAAAGGAAGAAAAAATAACAAAAAGCAACCTTATAGAAGACTTTACAGTAACACCATTAAATTATCATTGTGTAAGTATTTAGACAAACTTATCCATAAATAAAAAGGCTGGAAGTGATTGTCTGGCACTTGTAGTCATACAGTCATTCATAATGAAGGCTAGAGGTTTACCAAGCCATAATTATTCCCCACTGTTGCTATAACTGAAAAATATTACTACTTATTGAAGAAAGAGAAGCATCTTGTCACACAGTTAGAGAAAATAACCAAATGATTACCCAACACTTAGAGCAAAACTGTTAACTTTGAGACCAAGGATAACAGGAGGATGTTCTTGTTCTTTGTAGACCCAGTAACCATAACAGCACAGTAACAATTAAAGTGAAACTAAAAAACTTTGGGAACAGGCTGTTCTCATTACAAAAGCTGATTAATTTCACTTTGAAGGTACTTCGCTGAGAATGTTTCATTTAAAATCACTGCCATATTTTTTTAGCGATGTCTAATAGCCGATATTGAATGAGCAGAATGTGTAGAAAATAAGTTCCCACAATTCTGAGAAGTTTACATGAGACTGACATATTTTATGTTTTCAAGAGGCCCCTTTTTCCTACCTGCCACTTGCAACTTGCTCAAAGGTGACCTGTAACTTCTAAACATTAACTGTAGATGGGAACACCAATTTTTAAAATCCCCCTTCAGCTTCTGGTCATGTTTGCCGACATAATACTGAAAAAATGGTATTGGGCACTCCTGGTCGTGATGCAAGTGCAAAGAGCACAAAGCTTGCTGAGATGGGTCCACACAGTGAGTTGCCCGGCAAGAAAGCGTTCTTACCCAGAGACTCCATCTCCACTTCAGGAAGCCCTGCCATCTCCTGCAAGACAAAAGACACTCCACTGCAAAAAGCATAAGGAGTTCTGCCAGGGCGTCCCAAAGGAGACTCCCCTAGGGACAGCTGGCAGAATTTCCTGCTGCTTTCAGTCACTTTGGAGAGTCCCCAGCTCGATGGCTGAGCTCTTTAACCAGCCATGTTCAGCAGAGCATCTTTCCTGTCTCCATTTACTTCATAACTCCTCTAGGCTTTCCAAAGGGGAAAGAGGCAGCAAAGGCACCTTCTGCCAAAGTGCTCCTCTCTTCAGCCTGTCACCCTGCAGAGGTCACTAGGGAAGATCTGTCTCTGTGTTTGACCCATCCAGGTGCTCAGGAGACTGAAGGCTGCAGCAATCCACAATAAGCAAATCCCAGGAGTGCTCCTGTGGGAGTTTTAAAAGACTCTAAGAATTGTGAAGTTGAGTATAAGAGCAGGGAAAGTTTCAGGTCATCTACAGTTCATTCTTCCATTCTAAGGAAGAATCAATTATATGCAAGTTATTGCTAACCAATGATTGGTTAACTTGTCCTTAAAAACATCCACAGATGTCTCAGAAAGTCTGACAAACTGCCAAAGGAAGTTGTTGCAATGCTTCACAAAAACTACAGGTCACCTGCATACTTGAGAACAAGTATCTCTCACCATACCTGGGAATAAATCCTATTCGTCCCAAATAAAAATACTGGGCAAGCACAGGAGAAAAGAAGGAGGTCTGGGGGTAGAGTTCTCACAGCAAAAATAGCTTATCTAGGGAAACAGTCTAAACCCCAGAAAACTGTACCTTGGTTTTCTGCCTGTCTCAAAGCTTCAACCACCCAAGCTCTGGCAAATTTAGCTTAAGGTATCAGTCGTGTCTGCGGATGTACTGAACCAAGAACAGGTGAAAAGCAGGCAAATATTCTCCCACCCTTGCAAAGTGCCATCAGATAGATGGGACAGACAGCACAGAGCAGCATCTTAAACCTCCATAATAAATTTTAAGAGAATTAATTTGTCAAGAGTCTCAGTCATCTATGTCAGGAACATAAATGCTAGTCATTCTAGGACTTGTACTGACTCCAAGTAACTGCCAAAATGATAGCAAATCTACAGTCCTTTATCTCTTTCTTACATAAGGAAGACAGTTTATATCAAAATATTATGGTTTTATTCAACAGCTTAAAAAAAATAATCTCAGATACACCTAAGTCCTAGCTAAATATGACAGAATTTGAATAGTTCTGCTGTTAACCCAAACTAAACTTAATTCTCAGTTAGATCACTGGATGGCTCGTGGAATGGATAAATGGTCCTTGAGTCTTCTACCTCCCAGCTGAAATCCAGGCTAGACTGGGAGTGGCTGGCAATAACTACTATGTAATTCTTTTCTGTGACCTGTGCAAAACCAGACAGTTAACCAAGTGCATATATGATAAAATTCCACTGCTCCAACAACTTTATCCACAACTGCCTGTATCAGAGCAGCTACACAAGGGTGAAAGAGCCCAGTGAGAGTAATGGAATTCTGGTTTTAGTCACAGACTAAGGACGTAATTCAGAAACTCAGTTATGCTGAGTCTCTTCTATGTTGGTGCAACATCCTTAGGGCAGTGAGGATGACTACTTACAAAGAACATGTTTGCCTTCACCAAATACTATATCTCTTAAACACCTCTTATATGGAAATACCAACCTTAGCCAGGAAAAGAAAACCTGCCTGAAAAGAAAGGCAACCAGATGAATAAACTGAGCCTGTGTTTTTATGGTAAGGATTTCTGAACTTTTAACACAAGCTCTGTTTTTAAGACCGCTTCCTACATTCAAGGTTCCAGTGTTAGTATCAGTTTCTAGTTATGCGCTGCCCTCAGTTGCCAGCGTTCAGAGTACAATCAGATGCTCTCCGATTTATCACTTTAAAGGTGAATGTTTTTAAAACAGCACTGTAAAGAACTGTATATAATCATCGTACTCCATACCAAGATACATTTTATTCACCTCTGTAAACTGAAACGGGGAGAGAAAGAGACTATTGTCAAGCAGTGTCCTGTGAAGTTGGAATGTGTTTGTTTCTGACTGAACACACTAATGCTGTCTGGCACTGCTGTCCCGGCAGCAAGGTCCCCTGTTCTCCTCCTGACATGATAATGAACAACCCTATCACTCAGCCGCTCTCCTGCCACTACTGCAACAGCATCAGCAACTGTGGAGTTTGGACAAGTCTGTAATAACTCTTGAAATGCACACAGAGAAGAAATATTCCTGATGATAATTTCCAAATAAAGAACCTCATGAGGGAGGGCAGAAACTAAGCAGAAGTGCATTAGACTGCAAACGCACCTTTAGATTCTCTCTCCTAGAGAAGGCCCTGATAGTTCTTGTGATTGTAAAGGGAGGGGCCAATTCAAAGCACTAAGCAATGGCAGTAAAAATAGTCAAGGTATTTTTCAGGGATTAAGTAAAATGATTCGAAGTACAAAAGTCAGTACACCAACAAAAAAAGTAAATTTTGCATCTACTAAATTATTTCAAAAATAAACATGCACTATCTGGGAGCCAAATTTCAGGAGTTACAAATATTGTACTCACAAAAAATTGTAATGGTTAACTTCAACTGGTAATGCTACTGGATTCTTCACTTACATTTTCCTGTTGAAAAGAGCAAAGACTAGGCAAGTTTCACAGTAAAACTAAGAGCAAGTAAGCATTACAGTAGTGTTATAAACGTTCTGAGAAATTTAAGCTAATGTTGTTACCAGAAAGCATATAAACACTATATTCGGTATTTAATATGTTTTAAATTATCACATTTGGCTGGGCACATACTACATTTGCCACATTTCTGCATTAAAGGAAGCATTTCACTTTTTTAGTATTAAAATAGACTCTTTCAAGATGCTATATAAATTAAGCATGAAGTAACTGTTTGTTCCTATGTGCTACAGATTTCCTCATGCATTAATGGAACATATATATAAAAGACAATTAGAAAGTCTTGAAACTGTTACATATTTTAGCAGCTTATTTGCTGCATTCATAATTCTATTTTTAATTCCTTCTGACAATACAGACATAAAGAAAATGGAAGGACTTCACTGCACAGCTCTGAAGAGTTGCTCAATTTCAAACAAAGAATTTGGGGGGGCAGAGAGGGGAACACAGAGAGTACTTACTTACATTATTCACATTATTTAAACTGCAAGCTTCCTGGAGCTTGTTCACTGAAATGAGGATGGTTAATCTTAAGTATTCACTAAATTCCACAGATCAGCTGAAAAGTCTTCTGAGGCACGGATTAAAGAACTTTCACTAGGCATCCCTAGTTCATGCATGGGGTAACTGCTTCAAAACACCACGTACTAAATCTGTGTAGGTAGAGAACACTTTCTACAAATCCTGCTAGCATAATTCTAAATTGTTCAGGGTGTTAAATTTAGATAAAATTAATCCAAAAAAAGGCCAAATGACTTGCGTGTGTTCTCATAGCTGAACACACAGAATAAGGGGCAAAGAAGCAATCATGAAAATTGCACAGGTTCTCTTTTTGAGCTTATTATTATTTTTACTGCAGTATCATGTTGAGAGTCTATATAGTGCTAGATGCTGAATAAAGACATTACTCCTGCCCTGAAGATCTTATTTAGTTTTAGAGGTCAAATCCCAAATAACTGTGGAATCCTGACCTACTGGTACCAGAGTCACCTAATACTAGAGATAAGAAGGAGGAAATGCTGATTATGTGACTTGGTTGTGGGGTTCTTTTCTAATTAAGAGAAAGTGCCATTTCCTTTTTTGAATAAACCAAATAATTTTCCCTTAAAATGAGAGGGATATATATGTAACACAAAAATGTTCTGTCAAGTATATAATTGTAGTGTTACTATTCTGGCTGACCTGTTCAGCTATTTGTTCCATTGTAATATTCTAGGCTTTCAGCAGAAGAGCTGGTAAAAGTACACATTTGCATATTTCTACATCACCAGCATTTCTACGTTAACAGCATGTACTATACAGCTGATACTTTTAGCACACAGCACTTAAGACATTTCATTTTATTCTTCTCCGTGCCACTTTTTCTTTTCTAACTTTCATTTTATATACATTTTAAACTATGTTTTAAATGCTTAATTTTATCAACTTATTAATAGCTATGTCTCAATATTTATGGAATGCATTAATAATACAGGATACATTATTTATACTTTCAGCATTAGAACAGGAATTGAAAATTCAAAGGACCATTAGATCAATTTCTTGTCTTAAATAAAAACATTAATATACCAGACATGTTGGAAACTGTGAAAGGAAGTCTTGGGACACAAAATACACAGTAAACTGTGCTAGGTGCACAACAGAACTATGTATTAAAAAGAGAGTTTAAAATCAAATCTAAGTAACAAACTACCATTTTGGTGACTAGCAGACAAGCTGCATGTGTTGAAAATTCAGATAGAAATAAAGTTTTGCTGCATATTGCTACCTGCCCAACCATGACAGCGACATCAATCGCAACAGAGGCATCACTTGCTAACAGACATCAGAGATGTAGCAAAGGCAGAGCATTCAATTGTATTAGACGTTATGCAGATGGAACAAATATGACATTCTTTAGGTGCCCCTGATTTTTTAGATCAGAGGTTGTTTGATGGTTAGCATCACAAAAGAGGAAATACAATCCATGACATGCTTGCACTGAGGAATGCATAGTGCCAGTCCAAGACTGCACAGTGAAAGTGCCACTGAAGCAGCGACTAGAACGTACTTAAACTCAGTATCACTGCATGAGCAACAAAGGCCAAGAAAAATCACCACAGTTGTGCTAATCTTCAGAAGGTGGAAGCATATAAAAATGAGGATGACTGTTAAAAAAGCCAGAAGTGGCTCCTAAGACAACTGAATCCTTACAGGCAGGAGTAGAGACTACAGAAGGGTATCGTATTGGAAGCGCGGTACCAGAGTACAAGCCTTACTAAAGCAAATGCTGGTACAGGGTAATCAACTGACTAAACAACTAAGTCATTAAGTCACTAAGCAGAGGTTCGGTTTAAAATGGAAGTCACTATGGAAGAAGCTATGGCACAAACACACAAATTAACACGCTGCCTAGACTCCATGGTATTCACCCAGGGATTCTAATGAAATACAGGGTGAAGCAGGCAAATGACTGCAATTTCTTTGGTACCTGGACACTGGAGCTGACAAATGCAATTCCAAGCTTAAGAAACAAGAAAGTTCTGTGGAATATAGTTGTGTAAGCCTAAGATTTGATAATAGAAAGTATAATAAAGGACAGATTTAGCGGACACCTCAGTAAATACAATCCATCATTGAAGAGCCAATATAGCTTCTTTAAAGGCAAGTCCCACCTTACAAACCTGCTGAAGTTCTCTGTAGGGGTTACAACCTCGTGCACAAGGGTGATCCAGCTCACACAGCCTGCTCACTTGTTCAAAAAGACTTTAAACAAAATTCCTCACTAAAGGTTTTTAAGGAAACCAAGTGCCAAGACATAAAAGCAAAACTTGGGGTATGGAAAAATAACTTGATTAAAATAGAGAACTAGAAGATAGGAGTTCAGAGTCAGCTCTCACAATGGAGGGAAGTCACTTGCACAGGGGCTGTACTGGGAACTGTCCTGTTTAACACATGCATAAGTAACATGGCAAGGGACAAGGAGAAAGGGATGGCAGTACATCAGCAAGGTGAGGAAATCTACTAATGGTACATGCTTATTCAACGTAGTAAGGATGAGTGCCTTGAAGAACAGCAAAAATACCTTATCAGTCTGAGTGATCAGGTAATAAAATGGCTGGTGAAATTCAATTTAGATTCATGTAAAACAATACATGTATGGAAAACTAATCCTAGCTTCATATATAAAACAAGAGGCTCTGAGCAGACCAGTAACACTAAGGAGCAGAAGAGTGGGGTTATGCTAGATAATTCCATGAAAGCATCAGCTTGGTGCTTGGCCATACTAAAAAGGCAAATTAGGAAATTTAAGAAGCATTGTGAAAGTTAGGAAACATTGGGAAAGGAAAAGAGCATAAAACAAAAAAAGGTTATTCTATATAATTCTATAAACTTCTGTTTGTTCCATACTTTAAATATTGCATGAAGCTTTTGCCCGTTCCTCTCAATAGAGGGCACAGTAGAAGTGGAAAGGGTTTTGAGAGAGCAAGAACTACCCAGGGTATGAATACCTTTCATACAAGGAATGCTCAAATAGAGTGGGACTCTTCTGTTTACAAAAAATGTGAGTTTGGGAGCTGCTATGACAGAGATCTAGAAAATCTTCAGTGGCAACACCTTAGATTAAGTATTCATGGTTTCTTCCAGTAAAACAAACAAATGGGTATCACATAAAGGTAGGAGGGGCCAGGTTCAAGGCAAACATGTGGAAGGACTTCAAACTACCAGCAGCAACCCCCGAGACTCTGTGCTGGGGACACTGAACGCAAGAAGTTCACATGATAAGGTCAAGGAAAAAAACAGACAAGCACTTGTGAGACAGATTCACTGCAGGTACCTAAACAGACTAAGCCCCAAAAATTCACAAAACCTTCAAGCTGAAAATGCTCAGAAGCTGAAAGACTATTAGGAAGTATCACATGGGCTAATCCTATTCTTACTCTTCTCTAGGCATCTGCTGATGGCTACTGTTGAAGTGAGAATTCTAAGCAAGGTCGTTTGGTGCAGAATTCATTACTTGGTTAGCTATTTGGGTGCAACGTTTTCTGCAAACTACTAACAAACCATTCACATTATAAAGGCTGAGATGAGGGGGTACAATTGTATCTAATAACCTTACATTAATTTAAATATTTAAAAGATAAACACACAAATTGCATTCCACCATCCATGAACTCACGTCCATGCGGGAGTTCCTATCTTTAGAAGCCCAAACCCTTCTTGCAACTTAGTTGCTGAACCTATGAAGCTAGGTAAGATTACCATTACAGTAAACAGTTTATCTAGAATAATTTATTTGAAATAGTATTTCGTCTGTATTGTAGGCATTTTCCTTTTTTTACTTCCTTTTTAAAAAACAGGTACATTTATTCTCATATTTTATCAACAGAATTATAATTTCTAAATACTTTCTGTATATTACTGTAGCACATTCAGTTGTCATGTCATGGCTGTATTTTTCTCCTCTTTATTTTTTCATTGGATTGCACCATTAATTACAACATTACCTAAAAATCCTGTTATCTGCTACGAAAGCCCAGTCCACTTGAGACAAGTGCTTTGAATGTTTGTATTTTCCAAGTTAACATCCAGTGGTGAACAAAGGAGAAAAGGTTGGGTGTTTGGTTTTTTTTTTTAAAAAGAAAGTACTGAAGCCTAAACCATTATACTGGCACTGAAAACCTTGACGTACCATTCTGCAGAAGGGAACATTTTATCCAGAACTTGAACTTCAGGTTATACACAGAAAGTCAGCTTAGAGTAAACCTCTCAGATGGAAGAATTTATAGAATATGGGTGATGTTCATCATTCCTTCTGTTACTACAGTGCTTCTGAGCCTCAGCTGTAGACCAAGGCTCTGTTGGGCTGCTCTGTGTTGCTCAAACAGCAGCGTACAGCCAGACTTTCTTACGTAAGTCCAACATGGCCAGTCCTGTCATACAATTTTTCTTTAACCAAGTTCCGTTTGATACCTACTGCAGGGCTATAAAAGAGGAAACTTTAATTGAAAGCTATTTCAGAACCACAAAACTCTGTATGGTTAAACACTTCTTCCAATTTCCAACCTAAATGTATTCATGCCCCACCTTATAGACATTTGTTCTTTTGCCAGAACCATCGTTTATCTTAAGTAACTCTTCTTCCTTCAGTGTTTACCCTCTGATGTACTTATATGTGGTGGGGTCACAACTCGTTTAAATTTTAACTTTGTACATCTAATAAATCACTCTCCTAGTCCTTAGATGCGTGTATGACAATTATAATATATAATTCCTGAATACAAAATTTGATGTTAGATCTTTCCAGTGCTCTGTAAAATCGCACTATTTTATTTCTAGCTATTTCAGAAGTACTTCATCTAATACAGCCTAATATCAAATGTGCCTTTTACAGAATTCAGATCCATTTTTGCTTGGCAATTATCATCTGGGTCAGCTAGCGCTTCTCAGGTTTTCTCATGCACTCCTCTACTGATAAATGTAAGAATGCTTTTTTTGACATTTGCACTTTCTATTACATTTCACCCTAATCAATTCAGTCTTCAGAATTATTCAATCTTTCCTCTATAATATCATGATCTTTCACTATTTAATGATGCTTTCCACTGTCTCATCTGCAGATGTCATCGACATCTTCCCACTTTCTGCATACTGATTAAGACCGGTATCTCCAAGAGACTTGCAACAGGAGACAGGAAAATAAGAGACAAAAGAACATAGACAGAGATATTGGCATTAGGATCACTTATGCCTCTTTAGGTAAGTATTTGACAACAAATTATAAGGAGGGTATTGATAGACTATAATAAAGTATTTTTACAGATATTAAATAGTGAATTCTATTAACACAAGCATGACAAGCAGTACAGTTCTGTATGACTATGCATGCAAATTGCACCTGGAGAGTTTTCTTTACATATGCACTGTCCATTTTGTAATATACTGTGCACTGAAAACCTTTTAAATATTTTTTTCATTGCTTGTGTTTCTTTTCCATTAAAGATACATTCATCAGGAATCAAAGATAAGGCTGCTTTCAGTATGTTTAAAATTAATTTTTTATATAACTGAAAAATGGAATCTTTTATTCTCTGTGTACAGAACTATCAAAAATAACAAATGTGCCTTAAGTGATCTCACTGAATTAACCGTAACAGTTTTAACTGCTCTTGTTAAAGTGTAGCCAAGCATCAGATCCAAAATAAGACTCAGCATTAAACGCCAAAGCATAAGAAATTAGGTGGCTAGCTCTAGGGATGGAATTCACAGGCTTCGTTAAGCACCTTCATTGTCTATACACTGTATGTACAGCCTTAGGTATAGAAAAACAGTATTCACAATACTCAGTATCCTGAGTAGGGGAAATACCTACAACCACCATAATGTGCAAGAGAAATGTGTTTCTGAAATTTTACCTCTTTTATGGATTTAAACACCTAAGCTACACTTGAAGCTCAATTTGTGTTGAACTCAAATAGTGTTAAAACATTTCCCACATGTAGTTTTCTCAACCATATTATCTGTATCCAGACAACTGAATTAATTGATGTTATTGCCCAATTCTCAGTCTAGGCATTAAAGCACTAAGGGGAAACACTGATTCACTAAGCAGAAACTCCCCATCTATTCAGATCCATCCTCACTTCTAGGAGAATGCCTTAAGCACCAGGATACAGGCACTGGTATCCTATAAGTTTCTAAAATCTGGCAAAGAAAAAAGAGCTGTGGTTTGGGCTTAACTCCCTACTGGCTATATGCATCAAATTGCTCAGCTCATTCTTCCTGATTTGAATTCCTGGAAGAATGCAGTAGTACTAATGTCCACCCATGGTCTCTAAATAGCCTTTGCTGGAAGTTAGACACCTAAGCGTGCTGATGGCTGCCCCTCCAGGCCTTGGCTCAGCATAGTCTTCAAAGATTATGAAAGTTTTTACTAGAAACTTTATACACTGGTGATAGTTAATCAGATTTTTCATATTTTACAGTTATTCAGATCACTCTCTTGACCTTGGAAATCTGAATCCCATGCAAACTCAAAGCTGGGAAGGTATTTTAGAGGAGAATAGCTGTATACGTGCCTTCCCTGTTCTTATTCTTTGCCAATGACATAGACAGAGTATGAGATTTGTTTCCTCCATTTTGACTTGGCTCTGCACAGCTCTTCAGCTCTTAAGCAGCACTTCATACATCTGCGTGTTTCTGGAAATTTGCCCTTTGGTTCTGTGAATTTAATTAAGTTGGATATTCTACATGTATTTTTCCTAACATTAGCGTTACTCTACATTAACAACCTCAAAATTAATGCTTTGTCTGGAAAGATGATATTTTCTAGTTAAGGAAACATTTCAAGTGGAAAAGACAAATCTATTTATCACCTCAAAAGCTAGCTATCATTTGCCATGATAATTAAATATATGTGTAATGCAGTGACGATAGGACATGTCAGTAATAATTTATTTAGCACCATGCTTTCTTTAATACTCTTTTAACATATGATGAACATACACATTTTTATATACCTGTGCTCAAACACAGTCTCTAAAATTGTAAAGCATCATATATTTTTAATATACCTTTTCTCTAATTCCCCCTGCCATAACAGATAATCCCACTGTAAGGCATATCTCAACAAAATCATATGCTTTCAAGGCTTCTGACAGTTTCTGCGGCTACTTCTAGCTTAAGTCAAGGTTGTACATGTATGTACAGTTGCATATAAAAAGATTTCTTCCATCCCTCTTCTTCCTCATGAAAAGAAATATATGGTGCTTACTATCAAGAGGCAAAAGCAACCTTACACTGTAAAGGAATTTTTAAAGCTTATGAAAATAAATTACTGCAGGATAATAAAAATTGTACCATTACAACTGTAGGTCATTCTCCAGTTCTGCAACATAGAAGAAAGCATACAGATGCAAGTACATACACACGACAAAAGCAAAACCAGCTGAAGGACAGATTTCTTGCCACAACATGGTAATATTCTTCTGAATTGAAGCCCTTAATATATAAGTGTGTTGTGAGTCTTGTTGGTCAATTTTTTGCCACCTATACTTACCCAAAATTCTAGAGCTTTATGTCTATGTTTGAATTATAAAAAGAACAAAACCACACACCCCAAAACAACCAAACCACAAATTATTCTTCACTTTACTTCCAAAAGTGCAGCTCTGGTAGTGGTTAGAAGGTTTTCTACAGGTGAGTGCCAACACACTTTATTTATTGTTAGGAAGTAAAAACAGCTTCTATCATTCACTTTTATCACTCCATCTATTAACACCATTTCTTGGTGGTAGTAGTAGATTTGAAAAAAACAAACGAAACACCAAGCAAGTATAGATCAAGGCATAGAGAAAATATTTTTGATTTGTGACTTGTGCAGGCATACCCTGTGAAAATAAATCTGGCTTAATCCTCTTGCCTGAAAAAAATCTAAAGTTCTTTTCAAGCACTTTAAAAATGCAGTTTCTCTTTAATAAGCATTAGCAGTGAAAGCAGCACTATGGAATCAACATTCCAACCAATCTGCCTTAAATATTCATTGTGTATCTACTAGTTTAATGAAAAAAGAATAACCATTCACATCTGATAAACTGTTTCCACAGATAAAGTTAACATTTAGGAAGCGGTGCTACTCCTTCCACAAACATTCTGGGAGCCTTCTTTGGAACAACTTTCCCAATAGTTCTGGCAAAGAAACACCAGCTCACTCTAAGGACAAAAGAAAGGGAAAATTATTAAGCTCTTCTTCCCTAGAAGAGAGATCCAAGGGACACAGTTTGCAAAAGAACTGATAGTTAATTTAAGACTATGAAAGCGGCATTTGGTCAGACCTGCAAACAACTGAGAACACAGGATGATCTCATGGCTAACACAAAAAGTGAATTTACCTTTACTTCAGAATCCTAAATCAAACCATTCCAATAACCCTGGGCAACATATATATTTGGAAGGAGCTTTACAGAAATTCTGGACTCAGGCATATAGCTCTGATTATCAACTAATACCAAAACAGAATACATAGCAAACTAATAACGATAATGGGTTTTTTCAACACAAACAATGTATGTCACTCTTGATTGTGCAGGGTGCTCTTCAACCTGTCTCCAGTGGAAGGAATCTTTTCAAGAACAGGGACTCCCAATTAATGGTACATGTACCTCTTACAGTACCTTCAGTTCTTGAGAGCTGTACACAGTCCAACACAGACCTGAAGTTTTAGATTGTGGTTTCCACTGCCAGTGATGTACTCAACGTTAAAAAAAACAAACAAAAAAACCCACCTTGGGAAACAGTATCTTAAAATGTGGATTCGGAAAACTGATATAGAAAGATCAGTCACCCTACCTTAATTAGCTGATTATAGACAGATGAACTAACAGTAAAAAGATCCACGTTTAATTTTTCTTCTTCCTTGTAGATCACAATATACCTAATTATAAAAGGGCATTTCATTCTTTCCTTGAGTGATGTTACTAAGATAAAACACCATTACAAGCCAACCCTAAAGAACTGAGTTGTATTTACATAATCTTAACAGCAAAGATAAGAATTTGTGAAGAAAAGGAAACACTACTGTTACTAAACCTTCCTGAAATGAAAAGGTTTGGGAAAAGTAAAGTTTCTTTCCCTTTGAAAGTTATTCCCATCAGTAGAAAGCACCAGCACCAATGTCACACCCCAATTACTCTCTTCTGTTACTGATATGCATGCTTAGCTAAATTTTTTCTAAGACACTAGTATTTACTGGCATAATTTGGAAGGGAGGCTCACAGATTGTTTCATAGCCTAGATAACAATTCTGCTGGACAAAATTAAAAAAAAAAAAAGCATACACATCAGAACTGCAGTCATAAATATGTACATAGAGTCTTTAGCATTATGAGATGGCTGTGATCATGCCAAGTAACCAGATTAAAAGCATGTCAAATGATTACATCATTTTTTAAAAAAAAAAACCAAGGAAATATACAGGGTTGTGTTTTTCTTTTTAAGTTTAAAATGTCATAGCTAAATTAGTAGATATAAAACTGCTTTTAAAATTGCTACTTAAAAAAAAACCAATTAGAATAATAAGCTTGCCATAGGACATACCATGCAAAGACTAAAAGATGTAAAGGCTGTATGTACTTTTTTTAAGTCATTATGTAATGCAGTTATTCAGTGTAGCAATACAGACCCCAAACTGTTCTAGGACAAGGTTATCAGCTCAATTCTATTAAGAAAAAGTCATGATGAAAATCATTATGAAACAAAAATGTATAATGTACAATTTTTTAAAACCCACTCTATGAAATAAGATACACTTACCACATCACATAAATATATGAGGTATGTATTCCAGAGAATAAATGCTGAAGTTTGCTTTTGACACCTTTGTAGATGATTACCTACCTTTTTGTTCCTGGTCTCCTTTTAGCAAAGGAGAGCTGAAGACTTCAGATAGCTAACTCAGGTATTATTTAAATATAATAGGAAAAGAATGCATGAGATCCCAACTGTCATATTAAAATAAAACCTCATGCACTACTACAATGTCTGAAAGGAAGCCTCTCCATTAGAAGTAAGAGATCACAGAATCCCTGTCCTGAAAGCCTGTGGAAATCCCAATCCTACAAGCTGATCTAAAAAGAATGCTGTTGTAGTTCTACTCAGTGAAAATAATTTGTAGGAATGAGACCAATAGTCAAACAGATATTAAAGACAGAAGGAAATAAAAAAGAATTAATACTGTAGTCAAGACAGTCGCAGTCCTTATTTTGTACATACAAGGCATTAATGACAAGGGGTTTTGTTTTGGTAAAAAAAAAAGGGGGAGGAGGGAGATTATATTCAGGAGTCCAGAGATCCTAGGTGGCGCTAGTTCTCCCTCTGTATCTAATTTTTACCTTCTACCTGCAGGACGAGTAGTTTGCATTTTTGCTGTATTTTATCACAATTATGACAAGCCTCCACAGGTAGGTTGGCTGGGTTTGGGATTTTTTGTTGTTTTGTTTGGTGGTGGCTTTTTTGTTTGTTTTTTTCTTCCCCTCAAAAAAGCTTACACAAGCTTTTTAGTATCATTATCTATTGTGCAGAATCTTTCTTTCCATTATTTTAAGACCTTTTACAGAAAAACAGTCATACGCTCTCAAAATACCCAGCTCAGGATTCTATTTCTGAGAGCGGCTACTTACGAATGTCTAAGGAAGCCATCTAAGAACAGTGCAAGTAAAAACACACTTCCATTACATAGCTTAGCAACTTTTCACCACCAGCAATATAGGTACTCCCTAAATCATAAATTGTATCTACATTAGCAATTCCTAACTGGGTATCTATCTAATAATTTTCCTAAGAATTAAGACAAATCATACTGTCAGCACACACATCCGGAAGCAATTAATGTCAAAACTTAGCATTACGTGAAAACCTACTCCCTTGTTTTAAAGCATCTGCATCATAATTTCATTACACTGTATACTAGCCTACTTCAGAAAGAAGCTTCTCATTCACGTTCTTCAAGCTTTTGAATGTCTTTTTTCCAAGCTGGAAAATCCCAGTCTGTTCAATCTTTTTTGTAGAAACTAAGGGAAAGGCTGTTCAGTTCTAATAGAATTACCTTAGAAAAATTAAAAGTTAAACATAACAATCCCATAATTGTGAAGTCTATCAATATTGTGACCATTTTAATGATCACTTGAATGCACAGTGATAGGACCTAGTCAAAATCACAGAACAACCAGAACATATAATTACACCACATGTTCCATCTGAAATCTGGTGGGAGTTCAGGGGGTTTTTGGGGGTTGGTTTTTTGGAGGCTTTTTTTTTTCCCCACTAAAATACTGTATGGTTGGGTGGGTAGGGAGTGTACTTAATGGACCATCCTCACTTCTTTACTCCATTATGCCTCAGTGAGTCTGTACATAATACATAATTTTACTAAAGTACTAGAAGCAAGATCAAATGGAAGCATGCCATCTCTTCCACAAGTGGTCCAAACCGAATCGTGGGTATTTCTTACAGGGAACAATGCCATCTTCTTCCTACTCTGCATAGCTCCCAGCTGCTCATCTCTTCCTTCTTTTTCCAGTCTTCAAGCACAGTAAATTGAAATCAGAACTGAAAGAAAATCAAAACCAACCCACAAATAAAACACCCCTCTGTAAATAAAGACAAAATCCATGTATTCCAAAGCTTTATGCTTCTCTAAGGATTTTCAATCAACTAAAAATCCAGACATTCACCTAGAATTAAATAGCTAATTCAGGCTGAACAGCATGGTCTTTCATTAATTGTTTCTACTATTTAGTGAATATAAAAATCAGAAACACAACTATCACCTTTGGACTACACAGGAGTTTAGCTTTTTTTTTTTTTTATAGCAGGTTACCTGCTCTTAAAAACCTTAAACCTTGCTGGTACAGGGGCACTATAAAATTTCTTAGTTTCCATATTTGTGTCAGTTTTGAAAAACTGATAAAAAACCCATATCTGCATGTAAATTCCATACAACTATTCACATTTTGTTGTGCTAAAGTATGTAAGTCCTACTCTTCCTCTGCCTTCCAATTCTAGTATTGCATATAAATGCAACTGAAGTGCTTTGTGCAACTCAAAACAATAGTTTCCTTGTACATGCAAGTTTGCCCACTTCAGGTCTTCAACTATGTAACTAATTTGCTGACTTTCAAAATAACTCAGACAACATTGATTTAAAAGTTAATTTAGTTTCCTGACTCCTCCATTACTCTAGTTAATGAAGATGAAAGTGAAACCACTTTTACTAGAGCATAAACTATGTTTTCACTCACAGGTGGTAAGTTTCCTTTCTTTATGGCCCCAGGTGATGTCACACCCCTATGTAAGTGTTTTGTTTGATATTATCAAAAGGGAGAGAATGTATTTACAAACTTTTTAAACAATCATTTGGGATGTTGGTTTGTTTGATTGTTTGTTTTTTTCATTTTTAAAGAGTTAAATAACCCATGGTTAGAATGAGAAGTATCAGTGACACCTTTCATGGGGACAGACAATGAGGAGGAAAGCGGGGGTTTTTATTTGTTGGTTTTGTGGTTTTGTTTGCTTATGGTTTTAAATCTAACATCTTGTGTTCGTCTGTCTTGAGAATGACAATATTTAATTTTCCTTTGTCCATATACTTATACACATTTCTCTATTCATCTTATTTCCTCATGTATTCTCTCCTTTATTATTTTTTTTTGTCTTCAGGTTGAGTAACTGTGTCTCCTCTGCATTTCAATTCTGTTTTGGCAGCTTGGATCTCCAACTGTTCCTTCTTCCAGTCACCAAAAAGCTACACGTTGCTGGGTGAAGAGAATGCATTACCTCACCCAGAGTGCCAAAGGAACAGAAAGAGGCTTAGGTCTGTGATCTGTTGTCAGAGCTTCTGCAGCCAACATTAGCACTAAAACATAAAGTGAGAGGAAAACGGGATCATTTTTTTAAGACACCTGTTGCTTTCCTACCAGCAGTATTTTCTGCATATATACACATAGATCTTAACTTTCTAAACCACTTATTTTTTCCCCATGTCCTGTATCTGTTTAAACTAGCCTGAGAACCTTAAGATTAACAAACACTGTGCACAATGTGCCAAAATTGCATTTACTTAAGTACTTTTCATATTTAAATGTTCATCTTTTTTTGTACTGAATATACTTTATGATACCTTTTTTGTTTGTGGAAATAAAAAGATGAGTAACTACTAAATTATTTGCAAAGAAATTGGGGGGAATTAGGGGGGGGGGCAGGGAGTAAGTCTTGTATTTGCATAACCTGACAAAGTTCTACAAAACTTCTGGTATTTCAAATGTATTTTAGCAACTGTTACTGCCATTGCATAAAATGCAGAAAATGGGCAGATAGAATGATTTACTATATTTAGAGGAATACCTGCTAACACATACAAACCCTGCTTTTCAAATTTTCAATCAAGTAACTGAGAATAATGGTCTGAAATTAAGTACACTTAGCTATAATTATCTGTAAATGTGAAAAACGTGTTTTATGCCTTTTACTTCAGAACCATATATACTGATGTGATACACTTATTACAGAACAACAAGTAAATTTAGACCTATGAGCTAGTGTGTGCACAACTACACAGCTAGATCACTCAGTGAAGTAAGCATAATTTCATCAGCTGCATGGTTTTATGTCAACTTCTGAAAACAACTCAAAAGATGCACACAACCTGAAACCACCTAACATTCCAGCAGATGACATGCTGCAACACGATTTACAGCGTTACCTCATCCCTGCTTCCTTCTGCCCATTTCCAAAGGAAGAAGGATAAAATACAGAACAGTAAGGACAGTTTTCCATTTGATAACCAACAATAAAACAATCAAAACAAGCCCATATGCTGTAACTAGCATAGGTATAAAAAGCCGTGAAAATTTACTATTATCTAATAGTATAGCCAATGTGACACTAGCTAAAGTGAAAGCTAATTAGCAGGTAACATGAAGGGATTTGATTATTCAATATGGTTCATTTATTGCAGAGTCATCAAAATGGATCAGCACAGAGGCAAGCTATGCTACCCCAATGACAACCTCTCCCTGTTATTGCAGAGGAAAACAGAGAGCAATGGAACTCAGGTACTTTTGTTGCATCAACTTACACTTGTTTTATAAACAGCAAACAGTTACTGATGTAGAAGCAAACATAGTTACTTCAGATGCGTTGACCACAGACCTTTCATTGCTGGTTTGCAAACACCCTGGTAAACTTGGCCTTCTTTTCAACCAGAAACATTTTCTTTTGATGCACTGTTTCTATGTTACAACACCTGCAGGTACAGCAGATGAAGTTGTTCTTTGTGCATGTGCAGTGGCAGGAACCCTCCGCCACAGAAACTCCAAACAGCAAGGATAGAAGGTAGGTCACGGTGTGCATAACAGCCCCTCGAATAATTGCAGCTACAGGAGGTTAAGTTGCTTGAATCGATTCATCACACTGACCCCATTCATGGTGATTAGCAAGAATCCTTACCCACTTTCTAAATGGATCTAAAATTCACAGGGAGACACAGAATCAGAGAAACATTTGGTTGGAGGGACCTCTGGAGGTCATCTAGGCCAACCTCCCACTCAAATGAGGATTATTGCCAGCACTAAACCAGGGCAGCCTTTGCTTTGATGCATCATGGTCTTGAGGCCTGAAAGGATAAAGACTACAGTCTCTCTGAGCAACCTGTTCCAGTGCTGCACTATCCTCCTAAGATGGTTCCAGAAAGTTTTAAAAAGTCCACACATTTGAAGATTTAAGAGCTCAGTTCAGCAGAAAAGCAAGTCAGAAGAACTTTGACCAATAAATCACAGAACCAATGCAATTCAAAAGGACCTCTGAAGATCATGTAGACCAATCCCCTTCTAAAAGCAGGGACAGCTAGAGCAATTGCTCCAGGCCTTGTCCAGGCACGTTTTGAGTATCTCTATACATAGAGTCCACAATGTCTGGACAACCTGTGTTTGACCAGACCCACAGAGAGAAAGTTTCTTCTTATGTTTAAATGGAATTTCGTGTGTTTCAGTTTGTGCCCATTGCCTCTTGTCCTGCCACTGGGCACCGCTGAGAAGAGTCTGACTCCATCTTCTTTACTCCCTTCTGGCAGACATTTATATACTTTGATGCGATTCCCAAGAGCCTTCTCTTCTCTAGGCTAAACAACCCCAGCCCGCTGAGACTCTTCCCATATTACAGATGCTCCAAACCCTTAATAATTTTTGTGGCCTTTCACTCCAGTATGTCCACGTGTCTTCTGTACTGGGGAACCCACAACTGGACCCAGCACTCCAGACATCATCTTGCTAGTGCTGACTAGAGGGGAATGATCACCTCCCTTGACTCGCTGCTGACCCTCTGCCTAACACAGCTCAGGACACTGTTGTCCTCCTTTGCAACAGCACCTTTCTGGCTCATGCTCAGCCAGCACCCCCAGGTCCTTTTCTGCTCAGCTGCTTTTCAACCAGCGTGTCCTGGTGCCTGAGGTTGTTCCTCCTCAGATGCAGGACTTTGTACTTCTCTTGGTGGAACTTCATGAGGTTCCTGTCAGCCTGTCCAGGTCCCTCTCAAGAGCAGCACAACAGCAACTCCTCCTAGTTTTAGATATTTTAAGACCATCAAACATTTTGTCATGGTCTTCTGAAGCAGACATATTGAAGTGTATATGAATCACAGCAAAGAAACAAAAATAAAATGTTAAGACCTAACACTGAGGCATTTGGCCTTGATGAGCATTTGGCTGAGCTTTATGATTGTGATTTCTTTCCATCCATTAAATAAAATGCAAATGATACCCATCATTAGAAGTCACAGGTACTTTACCATATACTTGAGTACTGAACAGAATTAGTTTTAGATATTGTATCAAGCAAATTACATGATCTCTGGATTTTTTTTCCTAGTTTTTATTCTTTAACAAATTGTTACAGCCTGCTGGACAGATATGTAAACACACTCTGGTGGTTTCTCTGTTTACATGTACAGTTAGAACTAGGCCAAAAGACAGGAACTAACAGAATTGCATCTATTTCTACATAAATTTTATTGCGAAGCAATCATAATATAGCTTTTGTTCTCTCTACAAATCCACCAATTGTTTCCCTGACCCAGTTTAAAGATAGTGACTTTAATCTTCGAAGTCTCTAGCACTATCAACTCCAAATACCTCAATGGTCTTGTAAGGCAGGAAAAGGCAAGATTCTTAAATTAACATTTCATCAGTTGGAGGGAGTTGAAAGAGCAGCTTCTCGGTTTTGGAGTATGGTTTGTATTTCTCTGCAGGTGCTCACTGCCCAGGAAAAAATACCAAAAAAACTCAACACAGACATCAAAGACAAAATCTTTAGGGGGAAAAAAAAGACTTATTTTAAAGTAATTTTGGAGCTATTTTCTTTCTGAACAGAAAACATTCAAGCATCAAGTGCTTTATTACATTAAAATATTCTTGATTCTTATATTCATCTTTGCTAAGCTCAATAATGCCTACAGTAATGCATATTCCCAATAGGAACACAGCAACTGGTCAAATGTTATTAAAGAATGCTTTTTAAAAGTTTCATGTTTTTAATATACGAACATCAGGCAGTATTATTAAAATCAGAGTTTTCCCTGTAAGTATACTACAGCATTTTAATCATTACAATATATTTAGAGACTAGATTATAGCTTTTATTAGTTCTCACTGCAAACAGTTAAAAACACTTTATCTGCATTTTCTAAGGTAAGATAAACTTAAGATCCTTGAGTCAACATATTTTGACTTTCTCCATTTCTTCTATTATGTACATCTACCATAAACCTCTCTGGTTCTTAGAATCATAGAATTGTTTGGGTTGGAAGGGACCTTTAAAGATCATCTAAGCCCGCCCCCCCTGCCATGGGCAGGGACATCTTCCACTACACCAGGTTGCTCAAAGCCCCGTCCAACCCGACTCTGAACACTTCCAGGGATGGAACAACCAAAACTTCTCTGGGCAACCTATTCCAGTGTCTCATCACCCTGTCTCACCTTACAATGTATATATCCTCTAATTTTCATCTGGTACTTATAAGTGGCCTACTCCTTGTTCCAAAAAACTTAAAATGTGACAGCCCATCTTGGAGCCAGCTGAAACTGTCCAGCATGGGGGCAACTCCTGGTGCCTTTTCACAGAAACCACCCCTGCAGCCCTCTCGCTACCAAAACCTTGCCGCATAAACCCAGCATAATACAACAAAATCTGATCAGTTCATTCAGATATAGATAGCTTCACAGCGGTGGTACTTCAAAATATATATACAAGCAAAGTTGTAGATGTCATCTCTGGACACTGGAGATAATAATGGTATCTCAAAAAAAGGAATAAAATGAGATGATGAAAGAGATGCTGGCAATAAGAACAGGAAAAAAATCTGAGATGTAACAGGCAGGTTACAAGATCAGGTGAGAAGAAAAAGCAGAAGGAAGCACACATAACAGAGTTCTAATATGTGACTCAATTGAATGATAATTTTTATAAATTCAAAGATAGTAATTCAGAGCTGGTAAATCCAAATGATATCAGAAAATTCCTGAAGTTATGACAGCTCTCCCTTTTTCCCCTGAGTGCCTTCAGATTGCTAAGGGCATCATCTGATAAGAAAGCATTGGGCTCCCTCATAAGAATTTTTATCGTCACCTTTGTATGTAGGCCTCCAGGACTAAGACAACTACTAAAAGGTGCAAATCCTGTTCTTTCAGTGTGGGTCAAGCCCTACTTCTTCACATCAAGGGGCTAAAGAAAGCACAGATTATGCCAGATTATAGAACTGTTTCCTTAAAACGATGTATTTGTTTTAATTTTTCATGTTTTTCTCCTTTGGGGAACGATCACTTTCTCGTAAGTGCCCTTTTCAGTAAGTGTTCTTTATATGCACACCAATAATAATTCATTAACATTTAAAAGAACATATAACAATAAAAAACATTAAATGGTCTGCTCTGTAAAAAGGAAGATCAACTATTACTGCTAATTTTTTAAGACTGCCATTTAAAATATAAAGATGTAAAATAAATATAAAATTAATAACTTAAGGAACCCATAATAACTTTCAACAAAACAATACATTAAGATGCTGGGTTCTCTTTAGGCTTGATTTCTAGCTTTCCATTTACTTAAAGACAAAAGTTATTTGTATCCATTTTATAACTGTATTTACAATGTTGAAACTGCTGCTAACACTTTCTGAGTCATTTGCAATGCATCTACATTAGCTTTTTCACAACTGTAACAGAAGTATAGCCACAATGCAGAAAGAACAATTTTTTAGCTCCTTCAATTTCAAGAATGCTCAATTAAAGAACATAAATGCATTCAGAAAGTCATCTCCATTTACATATTGAAAATCTGGGTAGAAAAACAGATGAAGAATACAAAAGATTTTGTAGAGAAAGCATTATATTAGATATACAAGATTAAAGAACAGATTACGGGATCTCATGAAGTTCAACAAGGATAAGTGCAGAGCACCTCACATATGAGGAAAGGCTGAGAGAGCTGGGACTTTTCAGCCGGGAAAAGAGAAGGTTCAGGGGGACAATCTTACCAATGTAATAAGGATACCTGAAGGGAGGGTGCAAAGAGGACAGAGCCAGGCTCTTCTCAGTGATGCCCAGTAACAGGACCAGAGGCAGTGGGCACACACTGAAACACGGGAGGTTCCCTCTGAACATGAGGAAACACTTTTTCACTGTGAGGGTGACCAAGCACTGGGACAGGTCGTCCAGAGAGGCTGTGGAGTCTCCATCCTTGGAGATATTCAAAAGCCATCTGGACATGGTCCTGGGCAACTGTCTCTAGGTGGCCCTGCTTAAGTGGGGTGGTTGGACCAGATGAATTCCAGAGTCCCTTCCAACCTCAACTATTCTGTAATATAATATGATCTATCATATCATAATATGGTGTTCTTCCTAATCTAAATGTATACAGGAATTTCTCACAGCAAAGTACCAAGAATGCTGGAAAAGTATCCATGTTTGAAGACACCTGAATGTGACTATAGCATTCTTATTTATATCCAAGTGTTAAAATAAATACAACAATAAAAAAGGCATCTAAATTATTACACAAGAAAAAACAAATCTGCCAAAATTTGTCTCTCACACAGTCCACATTTCCAGAAACTTTTATTGACAGTAGAATTAAAATGAACATCTTAGTTTACTACAATATTCAGAAACTTCTAATGGCATCATAATGCTAGCCTAGTGCTCCTTGAATGACTACTATCAATAGTGCATACACCAAGCAAGTGTAGCGTATTCGTTATAATTCCACAGAAAGCCTTAAGTCAATTTTTTACATTCCTGAAGAACAGTTACAATGAATTTACCCAGAGAAGTAGCAGGAAAGAGATCTATCTTCGGTAATTTCAAGGAAACTGCAGATATGTATTAGGGGAAGAAAAAAAAAAATTATCTGAGCCCACAAAATATACAAAATGTGTGCACTTTTTTGTTCTATAAGCACAAAAGCTCTCCGTACAAATAATTTCACATATTTGCTACAACCACAACTTTGCAGCTCTGAATAACGTCAACTGTCATGGTATCTTTTGCTTGCTTAGAATTTATTACTTTAAGAATACAAATGCAGGCAGGCAGACAAACTCACTCTGTCTGCGTCAGGGATACAGATGCTACTCAAGCTCATAAATGAAGAAACTTAGCAATAAAGATTAATGGCCCAATACTGCAAGATGACGTAATCTTCCAATGCATTTCAATGCAAATCAAGATAATTTCTCGCAAGTTTATATTCCAAATATCAGCGTGTGCACACAAAAACTCCACAACTCCCAAGTCTCTGCTCTGACCACAGGATCACAGACTAGAAAACAAGATTCAACATTGTTCTTGCCAAATCATTTTCAACTCAGCAAATCTAGTATATGCTTGGTTAGATCCAAACAGCGAGAGCAAATCTTGATCACCAGAATACTTTCAGCCTCTTCGGAACAACACCATTTCCTGAATGACATAATTTAAGATACACATGCAACCTGCTATCCCAATTCACCTGACAAGAAGTCCATGCTCTTTATTTAGAAGCTTTCAAACATAGCAGGGGGAAAGGGACTGCAGATGAACCAAACTGCTCTGTAGCTGTATTCTGCTCCTTACTGACACCCATCTTCCACCACTCCCTCCATGTGGGATGCACATTCAGTCCTATGACACAGTAGAGACTCCAGAAGAGAGAGGAAATGGAAACAGACTGCAGCTGCCTAACTCATCATCAACGTATTTTTGATGGTCCTCAGGAAAGAATATGGTTGGGAGCATACTACAGAAATTGTTGTGGTGCCATTTCTGGATGCTGCCTTTCCAACAGACACAAGCAGGAATCTATGTCGGTGCCTTTGCTGTACTTACTGCACATGCGCAATAAGCACTGGTCCGGTCAGAAATATACAGGTCACGTGTAAAAGTGAGCATATGACATGAAGAAACATACTCTAAATGCCTATAGTTCAAGCTACATGGCTCATATAGAAGGCATGGAGAAAAGTCTATCTACGGTAATTTTTGAGAAAAACAGAGGTCCTGTACAGCTAAAGGAATTTGTCTTACAATTCAAACTAAAAACTGTACTAGCTTACAGAAAGAGATCACTTCTACTGATTTCATTGCTAATTTGTAGACTACTTCCCTTAAGGCTTCTGCCAGTAAGCAAAATGTCCATTTTGCCCACTTGTCCAAAATTTTGTCCAAACATTTTGTCCAAAATGCCCACTGTTGACTGGTAACATTATCTTTGAATTTCATCAGTGAAACACCAAAGTGATGCTCCCTGCATGCTTTTCAGTCTTTTTTGCCATTCAAACTGTAGACTATAGTAATAGGACCCTACAAACACAATACGGTAAAAGGCCCTCCCCTCAATTACAACTAAACTAGGTTGTCAAATTTCAATGTTAGTATCCAAGTATCTCTTGAGAAAGATGATGTTTATGTCTGCACTGTTCTGTAACCTGATATTTTGCAACTATCTAAAATTAGATTTTTGAAATGAAATTCCGAATGCCAAAAAATGAAAAAAAAGAATTTTGAGATTAGGGCATAAGGAATCTGGGGAGTTGACCCTTCTTCCAAGCTTCTCACATTATGCTAATTTTAAGCAGTCCACAAAGATTCTCCATCCCTTTAGCTTTTCGATATGAAAGAAAACAGATAGTTCCCGTGTTTCTTACATGTTTTACTAAATCCAATTAAGCCTTGAAGTACATAAATATCTTTAAACAAAAGATGCTGCACAAACAGAATTCTTGGAAGACCATAAGAACTGCAGAAATATTTCACAGTAAAGAAGAAACTAAACATTCAGGTTGTACTGTGTTTGGGTTTTTCTTCATAAATAAGTATTTGTGATATAAAAGTTGTTAACATTTTCTATATCTTATTTTGAAAACTATGTATTTCCACCTCTATGTTAGTATAAGAAATATTCTGCTCATTTAAAAAAAAAAAAAATAATCCATAAATATCCAGTATCTCTTTGCAGCAGTTGCTAATGCATCAAAAGCTACCCTCAAAATGATGCTGCCCACACATAATGGTTACTCATTTAAACCAGAAAGAGAAACTTTAAAAGAAGGGTGAACACTATCTTTATACCAAAAGAAATTTAAAGAAAAAGAGCCCAAAGAGTTAGAGGAGGCAAATGTCAAAAATCACACTTGTGGTCATAGCCTGAGAACTTCAGCTTCTATTTCCTTACTGACAACGAAAGAAAACAGACTGCAGCCTGTGCGCTGGGTAACAGAGAGGTTTGCGTATGTGAAGCTTCCAACCAAAAGTATTTTTCTTTCTGAAAGGTTTTAAGTTTCTATGAAGAATAATCATGACAGCAACAGGTTTGTAATCACAAAACATTGGCTCAAAATTAGTACATTTTCATGCTTTAAGCTTAGGAATTTTCCCAATTTATACATGCACACACACCTCCCATTACAGTGCCCAGATGTCATGCACTGCAGCAGCTACTTCCTTCATGCTCCGAGACCCCAAATTCAGATGGTGTTGGCTGGCCTGATTAGCCCCACCAGCACTGCCTGCTCTTTGGGATCATAGAGCACAGGAGAGGCCATCAGCCTGAGCTTTGGTGGTGTTTTTTATAGCGATATCAGTGCCTCAGATGATCTCACATTACTCACATATGAACATCCTCTGCTCAGCTCAGTCTGCTTCTGCTCCTCAGTCAATCAGCAGCAGTTTGGCTCTGTTTGCATACACCTTAATGCTTACCTGTATATTAAAGTCTGTCTCAACTTTTTTTTTTAATTATTTTTATTCTGTGTGTATTTATGTATATATCTTACTGTTGAATCAATCTGGAGGTACTTTTATCTTTAAATAGATTTTATGTTCCACATCCCCAACCCCCAAACATCAATTAATAGCAATTCCTTCCTGCGCAAAACACTGGAAACAGAAAAACATTGAAAGAATTGTATGTGCTCAAAGCTTTGGTCTGTTTTTGCTGTGGTAATTACTATCCTCTGTATCTAACTACACACGGTAAAACTAAATTAAGACCAAATGATTAAAATTTCACGCATAACAGCTTCCCCTGTGCACAATGTAAACTGAATCAATCACCTGTATCTTCAAAATAGCAAAGACTAGTTAGTGTATTTTCTGTACACTTGAACTTACATGGTGAAAAAACTTGTAAATTAAATTGGCATCCAGGGAATTCCCTAAATATCCAGACTAGGGATATGTTACATTTTCTCGTCTATGTACCTATAGTACCCATCTGGTAAGATTTCAAGAGGCAGAGTTGGTTTTTATCCCTTTTCTTGCCCCCACTCCCTTTGTTGTAATGCTCACTTTTGCTTTTCTCCTGATGCCCTTTAAGGTTTCATCAAAATGATTTTGGCTAAATGAGAACATCAGTAACTAGGAAAAGACACTTCCCTTCCTCAAACTCTGAACTTCTGTGTAACATTAAATAACAACAAAAATGGACAAGCTGATCTGAAATCCCTTTACTACAGCAATATTTGATCTGTCTTGGAGATTTCCATAATTTGCTTCGGCTGCTAAGCAACAAATTAAATATAATTTGGTATATTTAAATGCATTATTCCTCCTACTGCTTTTCTGACTGAAAAAATACAGTTATAATAATGCTCTTGTCACAGAGCAATAGTGTTGAGGAGAGGTCCTGCACTTCAGCAGGTGTACTAATTGTGCACAAAAGAAAACGCATTTGTTTGCCCTGCAGTAAAAATGAGGAAATACAGAGAACACAATATCCTACAATCTATTTCCAGAGTCACTGTTGTCTGGATTGTCATGATACCTACAGGGATTACAATTTTGCCTAAATTAGCCAGCTCGTGGCAAATTAATAGGCAAGACAAACATAAGATGGATAAGTAACTCCACCTGGGGCTCTCTGTTTGAAATCTACTAGCATATCAGGAATTCAGCACTCCATTCCAAGACTTCAGACACGTGGAGACTACATTTCCAGCTGAGAAAAACAACTGAACAAAACCAACCTTCAGTATCAATCAAAAATGCCCCCTGCCCAGAAATCAGAAGTGCCACACTTACTAGTCTTTCAGTTGCAATAAGCTAATACTGTACCAAAGCACACAGAGACCTAAAATTGAATGTGGATTTCACGTAGAAGTGCAGAGAAATCACAACAGGCCTGTCTTCCAATTTACATGCACTACAAATTCAGAAAGACAGTTTTTCAGAATGCAAAAGACCACTCCTATCTGTGCGCCTTCACTTTAAAACACAGAATTAAGTGCTGTCAAAGGTGAAAAATAACCTTTGAGTTTGGAGAAGGAACACCCAGCTTCCTTTCACATCCTTAAAGCAACTATGCGAAATATGAATTTAAAGCAAGTAATAGCATTTGGTGCGTGGGCAGGAGGCTTGCATTGCTACTACCAGCGTTTGTCATGTGCCTACTGAATATAAGCACTTTAGGTCTTAATCTTGCAGTCTTAACTGGTAAAACAGTAACAAAACCATCTGAGTCACAGGAAAGTTCTATTTGTGTACATCTTAGTATCTATTTTCCAGACAGAAATACTCTTGCATTCATCTCAGCCACATTAACTTTCTGTGCACTCACTATTCAAATTATTTCCTATTAACTGTGGTATTACTAGATAAACATAAGCCTGTAATAACAACTCAGTGAGGAATATTTTCTTTATCCACATCGCTATGACAGATGCCTTTAATTTAAGCTGCAATATTAAAAAAACTAAACTACTAGATTAGGTTGTCAGAAAAACTTTCAAGTTTTTTTCTTTTAAAATTTTAATGAACAGATTAACAAAAATTAATTCCTTCACACACAAATACATCAGACTTCACTTCTGTTCAAATATCTTCAAAAGAAATACTTAAATATAGAAGTGGTGAGAGAGGCTTAGTTTGACCTCATTATTTACGTAAAAAGAATGCCAATATTAACTGTATTAATCAAAACAAAATATGTCAATACTTGTATTTGACATATGTGGGTATAAAGCAATTTTTACTGCAGATACTCGCAATGTGACTGCACCATTATTTTTGAAATATCTATCCACTTTCCCTCCTTTGAAAACTGCTAGTATTTACATCTGAAAAAAGGAGGTATTTATTCATCCATAAAACAGATTCAACACTTGTAGTTATGGATGGACAGTCTACTGGGATGACATGCTTGAAGGCCAACACAGACTAATACTTTGTTAAAGTGAGTGTATAACCACTGCTAGTACAACTACTAAGAAATTTCAGGCGCACCACTATACAACCGTTCAGTAGCAGTAACTTCTCATCACTACAAAGATGAAAATGGAAATAGAAATGTTCCTTTTCTCTTTAATTTACTAGTTTGGAAATTTGGCGTTTTGTCCTAAGTTAAAAATCCAAAGAAGCACTTCTTTGGGGACTGGGCCCTCAAGATGTTCAGGGCCATTTTTCCCTTTGATGAATCCACAGATTGTAAGCAGAGTTGTACAGAACATCTAGTTCTGATCCTGTTTTGATATGGTAAAAGAAAAACCCACAACCAAACTCACTGTATAACAGTAAAAAGAGGGACATGGAGAAACTTGAGGAGTGCGTCATCTGAAACTGTGAAGCTCACTTAGAAGTACAAGGAGGTAGAGTTGCTCCACACATCAGTACAGACAGCCCTGCTGAGAAGGACCTGAGGGTTACAACGGACCCTAAGCTGAAGACAAGTCAATAAGGCTTTTTCATCACACCAGGCTATATTAGGAAGAAAAAGAACAAGACAGAAACAAGAACGAACAGAACAAGAAAATTTACCATTCCCCTCTAGCTCAGCACTGGTAAGGCAATACCTAGAATTCTGGTTTTGGGGTTCCCATTTCAAAAAGACTAATCAGAAACTGGAGAGGGTCCCCCCGGATGGTAAGGGGCTGAGAATTCACAGCCTCCAAGAAGACTGGGCAAGCTAGACCATTTCAGCTAAAAGGACTCAGAAGCGATTTAATAACAGCAAATGACAACTACTGGATAGGAGTTACAAAGATAACGGAGTCAAACTCTTCTCGGTAGCAGCAGACAGTTAAAAGTGAATGGCCATAAATTGCAACTCAGAAGGTTCAGGCTGGCCTTCTGGAGAAAATTCCTCCATAGGAGGGTGGTACAGGGCTGAGACCAGTTGTAGAGAAGCCTGTGGAAGCTCCATCCTCGCAAGTGTTCAAGACTCATGCAGCCAAAGGTACCCGGCCTGGCTTAGTGCTAGCCATAGTTCAGAGTTGAACAGCAGCCTGGACTAGATAAAGTGAGGTCCCTAGTCATCATGTCTATGGTTTTATCTTATGAAAAGACATTAAAACTGCTAAGGGATTAAAAGAAAAGGCAGAGGCAGCTACAGAAAAATGAACCTAATTTTCCTAGTGTTATGATAATTATCTAAGAATTGTAGGACTATCTCCCCTTAAAGTAGTTGTATTCAATACAAAACGAAAAAGGAAGTTTGGCATTACCACTGAAATAAAATGAGTCCTTTCACCTGAAGCATATAACATACACAGAAATGGTCTGAACTAAACCAGTCCTGATGTTATATTAAATGATTATTTTGTGAGAAGGACGTAATGCAAAACAAGCTCCCCCCCTGCCCCCGCACGTTACTTTAAATTTTTAATATAAACTATGTATTTCATTCTTCTGGAAAAAATAAACAGTTACAGAAGTCTGTTTGACACGGCATCAGATTACTGATAACTAACTTATGCATGCAAACTGCTTATTTGATTTCAGAACAATCTCTTTCTACCGTCTTACAGAACTGACAGCATGAAATCTCATTTCATTTTAACTGTCACCCTTATTGCCTATTTTATTCCAAAATCCCTCATCCCCAAGTTCATTAATAAAGCTTCCCCATCCATAATGTCGCACTTACAATTAAGAAGTTAATTGAAGACATTCACAGAATAGGGCGTCTCCAGCTTGGAATAACATATTTGCCAGAATTATTTTCTTCTGAAAAAACAGTCTGAGTTTAAGAAGAATAAGGACCGTTTACAGCTATGATTTTAGAAAGAATGCTATAACTGTGTAGAATATTCACTGCAATTATTTCTGACAAAAGCCCAACTGATATGTAAAGTCCAATTCCAAACCTACATAGAAGCCTTATTTTCTTACTTCGCTAGTTTAAAACTAAGCATATGGTGATGAAAATGGAAAAGATGACTTGTGTCTTGAAAGAAAAACCTCAGGAATTCCCTCCAGCCACCCAGCTTCCCTAGTCGTCTACTTTTTATAAGGAGCATGATTCTATAGAAACCAGTTGCAAAGCCCCCTTGATTTCACAAGTGCTGAAATAGATTTGAAGAGAATTCTTGGGAAAGTTTTGTATAAATCTGCAATGAATACTTCGGTAATAATTTGATAACCATTTTTTAAGCAGCATAGACAGAAATCCTGCAGTTTCTGCCCCTATCTTTCTACCCCCAGCATGCAGGTAAAATTGTCTTGAGAAGAACAGAAAATTAATCTAAGCAAAACATAATCTGGCAAACAAGATCAAAAAGACCTTGGATGAGTACCCAATCCCACTTACTGTAAGACCATACAACTGCAGAGTGACATGAATGCAAGCACCATCAGCAGGGGCTGCCTAACAAAATCGGTGTCACAAGAATTTCTTGACAATCTACATTCTTAGAAGCACCTTTCTGAAACTGACTGAGCCTACTTAAAATATTACATCCGTACAAAATCCATACTTTTTCAAAATAAAGACATAGAAGAGACACAGAGACAGGGTTCCTGCCCAAGATCAGTATCAACAGTGCAAGAATTTTATATAACATGATATTGGCCTAAGTTAGTCATGAAGTTTCAGATTGTATAATGTTCTTAAAACCAGACATTGCTGAGGCCTTGTGCAGATTGTTAACATAAGGCACTGAAGCTTCATAGCCACACTTAAATAACTGGCTCTGCAAAATCTTGCATTGCTATATTTAAGGAAAAAAGCATCTGCCAGAAGGCAAGATGAAAACCTAACTGATACTCTAAGATTAAAGGATGAATGGCAATGACTAACAAGATATTAGTCTGTCTAGATGTTCCTTTCACTAAAACAAATATGGCCCATAAAGAAGCTCTACTAATACCTACATGCCTTTTAGATCTGCATAGGGTTTCTAACCTCAAGTTGCAGTTTAACCTAGTTTTGTATCCCATATCCCTCTTCCTCCCTCATATTTTTGTAAGACTGTAAATTCAGGTGGTTTTCTTTTCATGAGCCCCTGGTTTAGGATGGATATGCGCTCTGATCCTCTACATCCTTAGTATCTTTTGTTATCTTTCTCTGCTTTATCTTCTCCCTCAACTTTCTGTTTTCAGTCATATTTTCCACCCATTATATTTGTATACAGAATTTTGTTTCCCAGAAGGTTATTTTCCTTTTCCTTACTGCTATTTCTTCTCAAATGTACATATTGGCATGTTAGAGCTTTCTTCCAAAGCTCCATCACGTTTTACTTTTTCCTAAATTGTTTATCTACACACCAGATTTATCTTCCTTTCTCCCTTTTCCAGCTCCCAGAGTCACTTCGTTCTGCTAGTACATCTTCTATCCTTTAACCCCTCTCCACTCTCTCATTAACTTGAACTCTTCCCAATGTATACCATATATATATATATAAAGCTCTCTATCAACATTCAATACATCATTAAAGAAAACCTTGAGAATATTACTACCAATTTTAAAAGGGTCAGGGCTTTAAATAATTCAAGAGAAAAATGGGCAGTTTTTAAAGTGAATTTTCCTAAAGGAGAAGATCACACAGAAGCCTCTATTGCCCCTCAAACTCAGTAGGTATTTGAAAAATCACAAATGCTTCTTTTTTTTCTATTCCATCTAACTCCTCGTTACAGTTTCTTGCTTCACTTATCTTATCTTGGTGATTAACTTCTATGCCTTCACAGATAATGCCATCTATTGATCCATACATCTGGCAGCTCTATCACACCAGGGTGTGATCACACACAAATGTGAACATAATCACTCTAATTCCATGCTGAAAATAACCACGCATCTGTTTTGCACACGTGGAAGACTGACCGTAACAGGAGTT
Organism: Pluvialis apricaria; assembly: GCA_017639485.1. Lineage (NCBI taxonomy): Eukaryota > Metazoa > Chordata > Aves > Charadriiformes > Charadriidae > Pluvialis > Pluvialis apricaria. Next base: position 77,882,596 of record CM030009.1, on the reverse strand, counting down.
TCCTCATGTTTTCAAAACTGTTGTCTTCTTGATGTGAGTAGGACAAATTGGTAAGTATGACAGTGGTCATACTCCCCTTCTCATAATTTGTCAAGGTTTAGCTCTCCTCCAAGGAGAGACAGAAATTAAGTACATAAAACACTATTTGAAAATAAAACTAAATATCAAATAAATGGATTAAAAGCATGACTGACTAGATTGTGTTCTTGTTTCACCCATTCACATGAAAGAGAGGGAGGGGCCTTGTTTTTTTAGCTACAAGTTTTCATTCACCTCTTACTTTGTTTTTTTCTTTTTATCTTCTTTAGTAGTCACCCATTTTCTTCCCAAAGACGTATCGCAGCAGGATTCGGAAAAGAACTTTGAAATCTCCCCATCCTATCCCCACTCACAACCCACCTATGCTAGAAAGCTAAGTGGTTTTAATAGCACAAGAGGCCCTTAAACCCATTTTTTCATCTTGTGACAAAATTGCTGTATCCATAGTCTGTAATTGGAAAGTAAAGGAGTATGAGAAGGTTTAGAGTCTGACCTCCCCCTTCGAAATTTTCTAATAACTGTCAAGGGATAAAAACAACTACACTGGCAAGCAAGCAAATATTAAGCTGCATTTTACTGGAATAATTACGTATTCTTTGTGAAAAGCACAAGTTTATTAAAAGACAGACAAGATTTCATTTGAACATACCAGCTGACATATAAGGATAGAACAAATTGAGAGCAAAGAGCTTATTTTGTACACCATCTTAGTAGATTTCAAGAGAATATTTTATTTTGCTAAATCTGGCTCATTCCAAAAAACTGTAATACTTTAAAAATTGTTTCCTGAGATGCCCATATAAATTATGTGTTACAGTGGTGATTTAGCAGTATCTAGAAACAACGCTATTATTGCAGACAACAACAACACTTGAGGTTTCCTTTAATTTGGTGGCAGAATTTTTAAGACTCAGTTGGGAGCCTGAGCAAATTTCTTTCAGAACATAACTGCCTCACATGATCCTGGAATTGCTCACTGTTCATGCGAGCAATTTTCTCCACTTATCCACCTCCTCTTTTTTTTACCTGTTAAACCTCATTCCTGGTTATCGGTTTCTTCCAGTTTTGAGACAATAACAGGATGAAATCAAATAGTTTTCTTCCTCGGAACCACTGCTGCCCAGGCTTTGAAGAGAGCAGAGAAGATCTAAAAATTCTGTTTGGCTTTCACTGTAACAACTATACAAGCCCTGAACTCTTACATGATAGTTACAGTTATCATAGTTGTGAATGGTCACACAGAAATCCTTTAGCATTTCACACACACAACACCTATCACCAAAGATGACCGGTTTCTCTGAACTTGTGCATGTTTCTTTATTTTACTAAACTATTACAATAAAATAAAAAATCCACCCAGGATTATGGCTTTATTTTGTTCTCACTAAACACAGTTCTGCCTAGAATTACAATGAAAGCACAAGCAAAATTTTTTAACAGTAACTGCAAAGTTTTGTTTAGAAAGGTATTTTCTCAAGTCCTAGGTATATGCAAATGCATTGAGTTAGTTAAAAATTTCTCTCCTGAGCAAGCTTTACATAGCATAATGTAAAAACAAACACTCCCCCAAAAAAACCCACATACATGAGGTTTTAATATTTTTTTTTATATGTAACATAAGGAATTCAGAATTCTGACAGTAAATTTTACCTTCTCTTCATATCCCTAGCTCTGTAAATTATACTAGTTATTACAAGTAAAACAAAATGTTTACTGTGTTTACATTCTAGAATCTACTGGTCAGAACATGATTCCTTTGCCAGCCTCTTGATCTTGCTACAAATTTCTAGCTTCCAGTTTAAAGTTCAACTGCTATTAAATGCAGTTTTTTGCTTAGGTACATAATGATGAACTGATGTCTATGAAAATAAGCACAGTATAACACATCTTATTAGCACTCCTACCTTTAAAATATTTGAAAAAGTGATAAGACTTGCAACTAGAGCAACAATGGAAAGAAAATTATGTATTATAATTTATAGCAATCAGACAAAAAATAATATCCAAGCAATATCTTTCATTTATGGCTCATTATTTAGGCTGTTAAAATGATTAAGCCTTCTTCCACATACTTGCATTAAAGTGACCCGCCAATGTAAATAAGCATACCTTGACACCTGCTGTAAGAGTTTGTAATTGGAATGCGTTTACTTGCCTAGCCTCATGTAGGATATTCACATATTAAAATGAGTCCTGCACGTCATCATTCTGCTTTATCATGCAGAGAAGACTTACCTCCACCACAAGAACAGAACAAAGCACTTTAGCTACTAGTTCACTTAGCAAGGAATGAAAAGGCAACAACTGTGAACAGTAATGTATTCCACAACTGAGGGTGTTGTCTCTTGCTCAAACCAGATACTACCTCAGCAAGTAAAATACAGCAACTTTGTAGAAAAGAGAAGGAGAGGAGAATGGTGAGGAAAAAAAAAAAGAAATCAGAAGATAAATGGAATCTAGTGTTCATATGACACACAAAACAGACAAGGATAGTGTAGTATAGCAACAACTTCTACTAAGAGTTTAAATTATTGTGTTGCTTACATTTTTTATTTATAAGCTCAAAAAGCAGAAATCAACATTTTGTCAATGTCTGTTAAAACATGCTGTCAACTTACATCAATTTTTATTGTTTGGAGGAGAGTTATTTTTAGAAGGATCTAGAGGAATTATATTTAGGAGTGAGTGAAACTAGCCTGTTCACGTTGCACACTACTTCTTAATACTTCCGACAGTAGCTGTTGTCTTTCTTTTATGGCCACCTTCAAAAAAATCCCATTAAGAAAACTACACTCTTGAGATCAGAGAGTAGAGGTTTAGAAGTTGTTTAATGGCCGAATGAATGCAACTACTATCCCAAGCAGTAATGTGGATTGCAAAGGTCGGCAAGGGCTGAAGTGAAATGTTCACTTCAATTAGTTTCTAATACCTGAAGTTCAAAATGCTCTGACAAAGAGTAACTTATGAATACCATGAAATATCCATTATCTACATGTCACAACAAAACGTTAAAGTAACTGAAGGTTCTCCTGCTCTTAAAAAGCAGCAGTCACACAACATCTGCAGAGATCTTTTTCTCCATGACAGCAGCTCTCAATCTGAGGGGCTTTTAATGTTGGACTGAAGCATACTGTAAGGGGCAACCCCTTCCAGATAAGGCTCTCTCCAGGGCAGGTATGACAGACCATGGATGGCAAAGCTCTGAGGTAAGGAGAAAGGCATTAGCCAGCATTCTCTAAGGGAAGCTCATCTCTGCCCTTTAGAATCAAGCAACAGTTTTAGGTACCTTCCTTTCCCCACTGAGAGCAGACAGTGAACCTGTTGCCTCTCTGCATTTCTCATTCTCAGCTGCGTTCTGTGGGTACGCACAGAGGTACAACACAACAGGGACAGACCAACAAAGTCGGTGTTTCTCAAACTGCAGTAAACTGACTGCTCAGGACCTTCAAGGAAAAAGGGTTGAAAATTGCTACTTTAAGAAAAGGTTCTGTTTATATTCCTGTCTTACAGCAGTGGAGGTTTGCAGCACAACACCAGATTCAGGGAAAAGAGATTAAGGATATCAGGCACTGAAAATGGTGGAACAACACTGACAGGTGTTGATTTTTCTACTCAAAGTTTCTCTGTTGCCTATAGAAACAGATCACCTTCATAAATTCATGCTCCGTTGTGATTAAACAAAAAAAAAAAAGCACGGGTAGCAAATCAGCATTTATGGAGATGCCATGTTTAGAAGATTGAAAGGAAAATGGTGTGACTTTAAGCTTCACTCATCCAGGAAAGAACATAAAGTAACTAGAGTTTGAGTGAGGAAGAAAAGTTTGTAATCACACATGAAACACAATTCTGCATTCTAACAATTCTTATTTCCCTACCAAGCCATGATATGACAGTTACTGGTCAGCTTCATTTTTACTGTCTGACCCCAAACAGCATTCAAGATTACTAATGTGCTATTAAAAACCCCTTAAATTACCCAAAATGCATCTAACAACTTTGCATTGCTCATTACTGAAATATTGTGAGAAGGGGAGGGAAAGTAAAAAAAAAAAAAAAAATTAAAAAATCAGTGTTTATCTTCAAGCATACTTTGCTAAGTTTTGCTAAGAAATGCACTAAGAAAGAGACACTATGACCTCATTTACACAGGTATGTGTGTCACCTTTCATTTAACAGATACATTTTTCAGTACTGCTTTATTCTCTCTCACACACACACAAAACCCCAACAACTTGCTTTTATTTACATGTTGTGTCAACCAACTTTGCATTCAGCCAAATCCGATCACACCATTAAAGCCTAGATCTAATAAAACATTTAGGGTATGTCTACCTGGACAGCTGAAGACAGCTATCTGTTAAGGTGTCTGGAGATGAGCTAGCATTGCCTCAGCCCCATCCTATATCCACGGCAGTATGGACTGCCTTTCAGAGAAAAATCTTCATTTAGGCTTCTAGACTACCCACATACAGTATGTGTGGACAGGGTATAATCTAAAATAAATCTATGGATGACAGTAAAGACAGGTAAATTTTATATTCCACCCCTTTTCTAGATTTCGTCTGTCAGATTCAAACCTATAAGCCAGCATCTTTATCCACTAAAAATGAACACAGCTGTTTACATTCATTCCTTCAAAGAATGAAATAGATGTCCTTATTTTCTCTTATAAAAGTGGCCAGTAGAGAGGGTGCCCATCTTTGATATTAGGTCTATCCCCTACAAAGAAGCAGCATCTTCCTTGGCTCTCTGGGAGTTCAAAAGCGTACCTCCTACTTCCCATGGGGGAGAATATAAACAAATACAAATTAGAAAACTCTTCACCTTCTCTTTGCAGTTGTTCCATTAACCACAAAACAATTCAAGATTCACAATACTAGAAAAAAAGCAAGCATTACTGTATGACTCAGCGGTTAGGACACACAATACATCCTCCAGAGAGCCGTTCTGTATTTCATTTAATAATTGTCTAAAATTTTCTGTTATTACAACAAAAAATATGCTACAAACTCAGAACACAGGCAATATCCTTAAAAACCAAATACAGAAGAAATGTATGTTCTCAGGAGTCTTGACATTGTTATTTTCATTTTATTCATTAGAAAAAAAAGTAGGCTAAACAGGACAAAAATCAAGGACTTGACTGACAATTTTTAGCCATAGTCCAAAGCAGCACATAGTTGATGCCTTTTTTAAACAGTAAGGTCTACCACCAGTAACATTCAGTTACAGTTCCCTGCTTAAAGCCTAACAGTCCACCACTTTCTTCTTGGAAAACAAGACCCCTGAAGTCTGTGTTTTCTACCCCAAGGTCTCATGTACTTTGCATACCGTATCTCAATTAGCACTAGAACAAGGCCAAGTCACTTTCTTTCTCCTTTCATTTTCATGCATGTTGCACAGAAGAGACGAGAATGTACCTAAGTCTCAACCAGGTGGACGGGCATTAATTTCATTCTGCAACTTTCTGACAAAACCCAAGCTGCAGCAGATGGACTGAAACACACTATGTATTAAACAGGACAAAAATTATGATTATTTTCTATTAATACTTGATACATTATAACTATCTAACTGAAAGTATAAATTCTAATCTTCCCGAGCTTTAGGTTGGCTTACATAATAGGGGAAACTTCCTAAATATTTACTGACAAGTAAGGTATCATCTTAATATTGCTGGTTGTACTAAAGATTCAGTACATTAATTTCTCCAATGCTAATCAAACTTACCAAGAATTATTTTCCCGTATAATACATACTAGTCACCTGAGATTCTGGAGCGCTATTTTTTGAATCTTTAGGAAAGCCTGAAAGTGGCATTCCAGCAGAAGCACGCTAAAATTATTAAACAGGAGTCTTGTATCATGTTCTAATTCTCATTTCATCAACAAAAGACAATTTCTCATATAATTGACACAGCAAAACTGAAGAAGTAACAGTGTATGTAGGGCGGGGAGTTGTTAAAGCTCATGTTTTCTAAAGAGGTTTTAATGTTTTCTAAATAGGTTTTAATGTTGATATTCTTCAAGATACACTTCCATAATAAGATTGGTATGTTAAAATAAATGCAGTTTCAAGAAAAATTGAAACTCAGGACTTTGAAAGAGTATGACTTAAATTTGTACTTTTGACATAGAAAGTCTGTAACACAAGTGGTTGGTTTATAGAAGAGTTAAACAATGTAATAGAAGAAGTTAATACACATTTAGATCCATTTACTCTTTGTTTATCTGTAGCAGTATTAACGCTAGTTCTGATGATGAGCTTTTTAACACGCAAGTACATCCAGTGAAAATACTAAGTTTTGGTTCATATTGGCCTTGGACCAGAGTCAAACTGGATGCCAATTGCTCATCTGCCCAATTCATGCACCAGCTAACTATATTTAATAGACAAGTTTCTCTCCCTAGGGTAGCCACTAATTACAGAATATATTTTTTAAATCCTAACAGCTGCACAATAGCAAACAGTATTAGCAATATTTTCACTTTCTAAATATGTAATAATTACAATATAGTTCATTTTTACTAATAAACGTTCACTAACTTTGGACAACAAGTGATTTTGAGGCACTCGATTGTAACTACATCTGTATAACAAAAGCCACAGCATTTGTAAGAAAAGAAAAATGACTACATATCAGTAATTAGCATCGGTTTGTCCAATTAAGTCTAGAAATTAAGTTACAATTTTATAGTTTTAAATAGATCTGCATGTCACTTATTAAATCTTATCTCCAAAGTTTGCATAATTCTACCCAAAATTAATACATGCACTACAGTGAGACCACCATGTACCAGTTATAAATTCTCATTAAGAAAAATAAAACACCACTGAACTTGATTATTATCATTATATTCAAATGTTTCATTGTCTGTTTTCCACATCCTAAAATGTCTGCACTTTTTAAAGGGCTATAACTCTGCACTGAACATGCATTTTTTTTCTATAAGACTCCAAATATTTCAGCATTCCTACAATCTTACAGAAATAAAGTCCTGTGACAATATATATTTTTCTGAAGTGTATCTTTTGAATTAAAGTACTTTCCCAAGTACAGGTGAATCAGGCTTCTCCAGAATCTTTTCAACAACAACGTCCAAAGGGTTCCACATGTTCCAACATGAAATCAAAACCATCTATCATTTTGACTGCAACTCAAGCTTAGAGATAGTTGAGTATTCTAAAAATAAGGCTAACAGATGTGTCTTGGGATCTAAATAGACAATAATGGCTTGAAAATTAACATAAACCGCTAACCTGCAAAAATGGTATATAGGCGAGTTGCAAGTCAGACAAAACATATGAAAAGCCTCATGTTGCAAGTCAGACTTTTGAAGAAGTTGGGAAACCAAGACTAAAAACTCTCACAGTGCACGTTTGAAAGTGTTGCAATGCAAGCTTATGAATTCCTGAAAAAGGAGGCATAAAACAAGTAGAGAAGAATCTGTTCTTCAAAGCCTTTCTCATCCTTCTAGAAGGTTACCAACAAGCAGAGTCCTTAGCTCTCTCCGGTTAACATGCTTCAGAACAAAAACTGACCAACAACCAGAATCAAACATCCAGCACATTTTATGACTGCATCATAGTTTTTATGGCTTTCTTGTCTAGCTGTTTCCATTTTAAAATCATATCCTTATCTCTTTGCTTAATAAAGTTAATCTTTTTTCTAAAAAGACTATTTCTCTAACGATAGAGGTTTCAAAGGGAAAATAACTATGAGTAAAGCAGCTCGTTATAATCAAGGATGGACTAGAATATCTGCAACAAGCATATGGCTTGTGATTCTGGAAAACTGAAACATTTGCCTTCTACCACATAAAAAAGATTGGATGCTGATTCATGCTCAAAGATCAGCTTTGGTAGCCAGTGGCCCGTACGCAAGCACTGAGCTAGGGGGAAGTGCTTACATTTCTGAAAATACTCAGACACACAAGATGACCCATTTAGATGGCTTCTATACACAAATAGCTTTGCTTTTCAATGTATTCCCAGGAACAATGAAAGATAGAATTAAGGGACTATTTTATGTGACAGGATGAAAGTCTGAAAGTATTCAAAGTAACAAGGATTTTCCTCGACCAGTAGGTTATTCTACATGAAACCTCTTACAACACCAATCATGAAGTGGCTATTTCCCATGGGAACTCTCTAATGTCTAGGTAGAGAGCGCATTCAGTTGCTGTCAGAAGTTCAGAGTTAAGAAAAATTTTAGGCCACAAAAGTACATACATTCATCAAGATGTCCCATCATTGAGCCACACTGAAACACCACAAGGTCATTCCGAGTATAACATGCTATGTTCTGTTAAACAAATCAACAGACACTCAAACCAATGGTCCACAGGTTTCAAGAGAATAATCTTTTGACTACACTGATCACATCTCTAATGAATAAGCAGATAGTAAACTTGTGAGGAACCTACAGTTTATTAGAAGATAGCCTATAAATATATTAGTGCTTCAAGAATCTCTGAAGTATGGTAGATCTTAAGAACCAATCCCATCCCCAATTGCAATAGAGAGTTTGGTATATAAGGCATCAGGTAAGGATTAAGGAGGCATAAGAGTTCCTTTTCCCCTTTGACATAATATCGCTACTATCAAATTTTTTCATGAACACTGTCAATGCTTGTAAAGATTTAGGCAATGAAGCCCCACTCTGAACTTCCCTCCAGACTGGACAGATGACTGTATAGGAGGAATACAAACCTGTCCAGAGCTTGAGGACATGTACATTTGTCATCCTGGGATAAAATAATGTGTTTATCAGTAGGATAAGCAAAGGTGTGGAATAAAGGTCCAATTCTCCTCCAACGAGAAAAAATAGTGTGAACAAAAATCTTTCTCCTTGTTAATAAAACTTTTTCTCCTTTCCTAAACAAAGAAATAAAATCTGTTTTATAGTTAGAAGTAGAATGGATAAAAGTCTAGCTAAATAGGCTAGCCACAGATAATCCCCAATATCGGGCTTCCATTACTGGAAACATTGTAGCTGGCAGAAAGTGTATTCTTTTTGGACTGAATTGCACAGAACCTCTCCCTGTATCATGGAACTTGCTGAAGGTAGATTTGCTCGAAGTTCATTCCCATGGGAAATGAAAATTCTTAACTGCTTTGTAACTCTGATTTATTCTTTTTAATAGATCACACATGCTAGCTAGAGCCACAGAATGCATTCAGTTGTCTTGCCTGGGGATGCAGACAGTACTGTTTCAAGTGGGTAGCCACATCTGAAGTTTCCAGAGTGCAACAGTCTTGAATCTTCAAGCCTATGGAATAACATCAGTTCATTTGGTATACGAATGAGATACAGAAGTATTCCGCCATATAACGCCACTCTTCAGCTGCAACGTAGATCCCTGCAACACCAAATACTTGTTGTATCATTTTTGATGTATCTTCATGAGACCAAATTCAAATGAGACTGCAATGGCAGAAACTTTCATTACCACCTCTACAGCAGTCTAGGCCACCTATCACTTCTCCTGAATTATTTGTATATTTTTTTCTTCCTGCTATGAAGATCATATAATCATAGAACATTGGAGGTTGCTCAAAGCAGGATCAACTAGAGCAGGTTGCTCAGAGTACTAAGATGTAATAAATATCACTGTCCTGTATCACCAGCAGAGATTGACATTTCCCACACCAGGTTGCCAGGAGGCACAGAAGTAAGATTTTCCTCCCCACAAATTAAACAATTGTTGTAAAGCCCATGTTCCTGAGGAGAGGCCTCCAAAGAAAGATCACCTTTGACAAACTCAACTTGTATTTTTGGTTGTGTTCTCAAGCCTAGTAAGTTTCACAACTGCACATGGAATCACAATTGGAAAAGTTTCTCAATCACAGCCTTCTCCTTTAATATCAACAAAAAGAACCAGCTGGGTGTAAAAGACCTCTCTAAGCACTTCCACACACACGTTCAGTGGCTAGTGGCTGAACAAGATTTAACAAGTTAAGCATTTCCCTTTTTTCCTGAAAAGCTGACTCTGCACACCATTTTTACAAGAGCTGCTTGAACTACTTAAGTTCACACATAATATCAAGTTATAAATGACTTGTTATTTTCCCAATTATTATTTTTTTAATTACTTGAAGGTCTGTGCCAAAATCATTGTGGAGGGTGCTGTTTTGTCTTACGATAATGAGAATCTTTAGTGGAAAACTGCTGTCAGCTACCAACAATGGCTCTTCAAGAGCGACTCTGCTTATCTGGTATAGCTGATCTGGCAGACAATGTATCTGAACCCACATCACCATCCTGAATGTGCCTGAAGGTAAAAGATTCTGGACCCTAAACCGTGAACAGTATCATGTTGTAGAAATATAGCTGACAACTTGATTTTGGCCACTCTGTAGCCATTACTTTAGAGGTGGCAACTGGGTGCTACTGGACAAGCTGCTGTAATACATACAGTATTCAGTGTTAAGTACTATCAGTAAAGTACCTCAGTGCGACACTCTTCCAATTTTCCGTAACTTATGCATCTATTATGCAGTGCTGATACTAAATAAAAGGGTTAATCTGAAAGAAGCCTCTGTGCCCTGAAAAGGGCCCTCGTGGTCCTTTGCCATACACCTTCACTATAAGCTTGCTGGATTGACCTAAAAAGGCTCCTCTTCAAACACCAATTTTCATCCAGGGTTTGTTTTCAAACTGGCCATCCCCACGCTAAAAGCCATTTCCGTACTCAACATACTGATGTAAAAGTTTCTCTCATTATCCCCCCTGTCCTGGTTTGAACAACACAGGATTCATTTCTCTTTCAGCAATTTTACTTTTCAGTAAGGTTTATTCTAATGCTAGGGAAAACTCCATTTTAAAAGACTCTAGTGTCTGAATTTCTGAAAATATTTACTTTATAGCCAGCTATGGTATGCAGCTTTCAAGGTCTCAGTATTTTTGAGCTCACCAGGCGCAGAGATGAGGAGGAGCGAGACCCAAGCACTTGGCCCAAGCTGGCCAACAGGATTATTTCATACCATGAACATCACATTCAATATAAATTAGAAAGTTTGCTGAGGAGTTTCTCCTCTTCTATGATGGCTGCCATCCTGACAACTTCATGCCCCGGTGCCGGACCCCTGAGGTCTTCCCTTGCTCACGAAGCTGTAGCACTCGTAGCGTCCAACATTTGCTGTCCGCTGCTGGGAGCGCACAGCTTCCTACTGATAGAATTGGCTGAGTATAATCCTTGTATATTTTATATTGGTATCGGGATCAATATTGGTTCTTTAGTATTGTTATTAATGTTAATTATCTAGTTTTATTCTATTAAATCTGTTTATGTTTCAGCCCTCGTGTTTCCTTGTTTTTTCCCGATTCTCCTTCCCAGGTAGGGAGGGGTCATCGGATGATAGAATAATTGTCTAAATGGCAAAAACTTGTTGTGGATTCTTCAAACTGTAACACCCCCTGATTTGGACCATTTCATTTTGTGTAAAACAGCTTATTACATCAAACAGCCAGAAAACTACTCCAAAGCCCAGAAATTACAAAATTCGTTTCAGCTATAGAAGACAGAGTACGTCACTGCAATGAATGTTAATTTATTTGAACAGTCATCTCTGATGAGAAAAAGCAAAGTTGAAATTATTGGTTTGAAGCAAATAAAGCAAGGAGTTTAAGCTGGTTATGTGTATTCAAGAGAAATAGTGTAACACTGAATGACAGATAGATAGACAGATACATACATGCATCCATGGAGAGAAACACAGGGACGTTGAGTGGAAGAAGGGAAAAATTCTAAATTCCGCTCTCCTTGCAAAAAAGCACAGCTTCAATAAATTGTCTTTTACTGAATTCAGCTTTTTTTTTATTTTACATCTGCTATTGGAGAGCGTAAATTCACATCTATTTTATAACTTCCCACTCCTCACTGGCTTGATATGCATTTCATTTCCTTGGGTAAATAATTCCAATCTTTTCAATCCCTTGAAAAACTCTGCCATATCCTTCATATCAAACTCTCTACAATACTGTGATTTATCTTTTTTTTAAACTAATTGACAGTTACTATCACACTTTGAATAGCAGATAAAAATTAAGGATTTTGTATAGAATGGCACTTCTTTCTCTATGCTTTTTCCCCACTTCTGATTACAGCTATAATTGGGTAATGATACATGGGCAAACTGCAATGACACCCACATTTTCTTGTTATATTAATACTGTTAAATTAGGAACTTTTAAGACATATAAATGGTATCTTATTTTCTGCCTCCAAAAGACACTGTTTTGCATATACCAACAATCAGTTTTACCCGTCATCCTGCTGTCCTTTCACACAGCTTAGACTTCTCAGGTGACCTTTCCAGTATTTCTGAAGCTGATTAAACATTTTGAATCCTCAGTAAATACTGCTACTTTATAAATCAAATTCTGCAGATGATTAATAGAAAATATTGAATAGCTCCTGATTTAAGACAAAATGTGAAGCCTCCTATAACTTAACATTTATTCCTGTTATTTCCTCTCAGAAATTTTTGTGACCCCTGAAAATATTTTACCTCTCACATCATGGCACTTTTATGTAATAGCCTGGTGTGAGGAACCTTCAACCTTTTAAAAGCCTATGTAAATTAGAACTATATTAAAATTTAATCTGCTATGCTATTACTGCAATCAAAAAACCCTAGTAGATTAGAGAGACACAACTGTCTTTGCAGAAGCAGTACTAACTACGTTAGTAATACTAGTTAGTACTACTAAGTCTACCATCAGTCTTTGTCGTCATAGCACACTTCTAGCTACAGGCAGTTGCAACTGTAAGGAATGAGAATTACGTGTGCATGTTTTTTTCTTTAAGAGGTCCCAACAATTTTCAGACCTGTTTCCTACGCAAACAAACTTTATGACATCACTGGTGGAGGATTTGCTGGAAGCTCCCCTTCAGTAACTTAAAATCTATTGACAAATTTCTACCAAATTGGACTCAAGTACATTGAGGTTCTCCAAATTTGTGAAAACAAGAGCCAGATAGAGAACAGAGACTCAATTAATACTCCCAGTAAATGAATGGAGCTTACCACACAGCAGGAAAAAGGCGAAAAAAACAGTACAAATGCCCTAGCTATAGGAAATGCTTCAACAAAATTTAATGGCTTTTATTAAATGCCCAAAAACCCCACCTGGGTTTAGAAGAGACTCCTGTTGTCTAATAAGTTTTACATGCCAGACAGTTATGGCATTCATAATAATCTACTTCCATGTGGAGTCTGCTGTCAGAAGACAAAATTCACATCGCAACCATAGCATCTAAGTAACGAGTCAATCAACAGCAATGTATAAACTCATTGAAAACTACCCATTATTTCTGCTCTTCATTAAGTGTTTTGTTAACATGTAACTACCTTTGTTATTCTGTAGTTCTTTGTGTGTATAAGGTAACTTATTACACCAACACACTAACATAAGTAAGCTAGCATTTAGTTTAGCTTCCCACCCCCCAGAAAATACAGGCACCTAAATTAATATATATTTTTAGAAATGCACACACTTTTTATGACATTTTCTGACCTCTAACTGATTTAAAAAAAAAAAAAAAAAAATTTTCAGAGAATTAAGACATCCAATATTAAAGATACGAGAATTTCTAATTTTGCTAATTAGTTTATTTTCCTGGAAGCCTATAATTAATGGTTTAGCTGCCTGTCCAACACACTCTGTGTTCAACTTGCGTTGTAAGATGCAGGTTACAGCACTGCATAAACACTTGAGTAGTTTGAAGAGGCTACACAAAATGCTTCTGACCGCTAGGGAGGAGGTGGCTCTGCAAGAAAACTTCTTTTGTTTGCAAAGTCATTTGAAGTAAGTATGACGGTGTAGGTTGTTCCAGTCTTATCCCGTATCTTTTCTTCTTTGAAACCACATCTTGTAAACATGAAATATATAGCCTGTAATCTGTGTCAGACAACCTCAAGATCCCTCCCAAAAAACTTAAGAGACTGATTCACAGATGTACTGGAACACAGAACTCCTATTGCAATCTGGCGCCTTGGTATCTTTGAGAATCCAGGACACAGTCCAAAAAAACAAAAACTGAAAAAGTGGTGTTATCACCCTTGCAGCAGTCAGGGGCTCCAAGGTGGTAAAAAAAAGCAGAGCAGGAGTTATAAAAGGTGCTTCACTCTCCAAGTAGTTAAATTAAATAGAGTACATTAAGATGCATCAGACACAGAAGCAGAAGGTTATAAAAAGGCCCAATCTGAAAGCAGTAACAGTAACCTGATAAGACTTCCATCATGATACCTTTTCTCAGCAGCCAAAAGCATAGGAACAAAGGAAAAAAAGTAATTTTCTTTCAAACTCTGTATTTCCCACAGACAATAGAGCTTCATATTTTAGTTTAATCCTCAGTCTGATAAGTATCTGGCTTTTTTTTCTTCTTCCCTCCAAATTGCAGACTTACAGATCTTGGTGGATGAGAAGTGAGTGTATATGCAAGTGGGTTGATAGCAGTTTAAGAGTGTTAAAAAAATATATAAAGAAAAAATAGAACAAGCATGATTATATGCATCATCTTATGTGGGGAAGAAAAACCAACAGAAAACACAGGGTATGAGATAAAGCACATCCTTCATGGAAAGCGACAAAAAGAACTATGAAAGAACAAGTAAAGGGAAAAGAAAGTAGGATAAAACACATTAAAAGCACAAAGAAACAGATTTCATTATCTACTCCAAGGAAGTAAAGACTTATGTGAAGGAAAAATTGTGAAGTGTTAGGTTAAAACTTAATATACTTTACCCCAGCTTTTTAAGGAAAATAGTCTAATACGGGAAGCATTGGGGAGGGGATCCCCCACTTGGAAACTGGCTGGCTGAATTCAATCAAATTTGACAAGGCTAGGGGTCTCAAAGATAATTGCCTAAGAAAATGCTAAGTTCATGAAACCAAGATGCTATGAGCGTCCTGACCAAGGGAAAGGCTGCAGTATGTGTTAATACCTTATTAGACGTTAGATGATCCACAAAGGGATGAGACTATAAGTGTTTCAAACAGGAAAAAAAAAAAATCCATTAGAGCTTACAGTCATCCATGAGATTTAAAAAAAAAAAAAAAAAAGGAAGAAAAAAAAAAGGATAGGAAGCCAGGCTTCTATTGCTTAAGGAACTACTCTCTTAAAATACTTCTTCCTCTTTCACCTGGGGAAAAATGGAAGACATGGTAATATTTGGTATAGTATTCACCATCAGGAGCAATAACAAGCAAGTGCCAAAAGGCCCTTTTTATATGCAAAAGTGCTGTACAAAGTGGGACATTTTTATCTTCCTTTGGAGAAATAGAAGCAAGAGGGGCAAAGTGACTGCAAGGAAAAACAGCACCAGAAAAGCTGGATGGAAAGAAAAGCCAAGTAACCCAAATCACCTTCCACCCACTACTCCAGTCTGCCTTCAGAACCAGCAGCATCCAACGCATAACATAACACGTTTTCTGGAATCCGATTACAACAGAACATACTTACAGCATACAATAATCAATAAGATGACTTTTTTTAAAAAAAACTGTATCACTCTTTATTTGTTTTATACCAATCAACCCCTTCCTGAATTCACAAATATTCAGTTAATAGTCACTATGTGTTAACATATTAACTCAACACAAATAACAAGCAGCAATTCCCATGCTTTTTCAAGAAAACCAGATTTTAGATAACCATATATATTATCCATCTACACTTTTACAGCGTAGTCAAGTCAGTATTTCATATTCAAAAATGGCATCTGCATGCTTGCTAAAAATTAATCTTTGCTACAATTTAAGCAAAGAGGAACTTCAGACAGCGTTCCACTGAATGCCTTCTTGTGTGCTTGCTGATATACTAGCCTGATGGTACCAGAAAGGCACCTAATTTAAACCAGTAAGTGATTTTCATAGGTTCTACAATGAAAGCTTCTAGAATCTCAAATAATTACATTTTACTGGCAAGCAATCTGGGATGCTTGGACACGACGTAGCTGAACATAACTTAAGCAAACTACCAAAGCTCTGTCAAACATTTCAGATCCAAGGATAACAAAGCAGAATTAGCTTAATCATTTTCAACACAATTCGCCAGATAAAATATCACAGACTGGTTGCACAAACAGATCTTGAAATATTTCACTTTTCAGGAAGAGCACCTTTCAACTTCAGACAATACCCAGCATCTGCATGCCAAGAGAAAAAGGAATGCAGTCATATGGAATCAGTTAACAATTACAGCCAATAAACAAATCGACTGCAGTGGAAGATCCACTTTCGATACTAATAAGCAGTGATTCATGTGAAGCGTCATATAGCTTTCCTTACTTATAGATTCATCATCCATATATTTAAGAGAAAAACTCAACTCATTACCATATGAAATGCTAGCTAAATATAGTATATTTCGGCTGTTGGAGATGCAAACAAAAGAAAGGTCTTTGCGCTGAAAATGCGGGACTGTTACCTAAAATCCTAATTCTCGCATACAAAGAGGCATGTCCGTGTTTAGTAAAACAGATGTAAATGCAGCACCTCGCTCCACTCCAGGCTATGAACACTTTCTATTTGCCCTCACGCTTATTCTATCTTTTTTTTTTTTTTTCCCAAAAAGAATCCAAGTCATATCTTCTCAGCCTAAGGTATTTGTTTAAAACCATCACTGCTGAAAAGGGTGGGAAAACAAAAAAAAATAATTAAAAAATCAAACTAGAGCATTTAATCTGATTAAATGCCACCGTGTCACAATTAGATGTCACTGTATGTTCACTTTAGATCTGAAAGCACATGCAGCATGAAAGGCAGTCACGGCAGTGCACCGCTCCAGGTGCAAGCGCATGCAATGTCTATGCCCAGCAGTAAAGCTCAGCCCTTCAGCGCTCCGGACTTTCTATTTATTCCGTCCGGGAGCGCAGCGGGCGCGGAGGAAGGCGTTTTGCCGGCTGGAGAAGTTGGGAAACCTACGTGCTTTCCCCCCCGCCCCCCCCGCTCCCAGCCAGCCGCGGTCTCCCAGCCAGCCTAACAATGGTAGCAGTGTTCCCCCAGCCGGCAGATCTGCCTTCGACGGGATCGGGTCCCCTCGCCTGGCAGGCGGCAAAAGCCACCGTCCGTCCCCACCTCTGCCCATCCCGAGCCCTCGGTCACCCACAACGGCGCGGCGGCGGCGGCCGGGAGCGGAGCGGAGCGCACCTCGCCTCACCTCAGCCCAGCCCGGCCCGGCGCCAGCACCTGGCTGCGGCTGACGTCACCCCCCGCCGCCCCCCGCCCCCGCTGACCCCGGCCCCACCTTCCCCGCCGGCCGATCCCCCCCCGCCGCCGCCGCCTCGCCGGGTACGGGGACACGGGGCCGAGCGGCGAGGAGATGGAGAGAGGGGAAGCGCCGCGCTCCGCCACAAGTGCGCCCCCCCACGCCCCGTCCCCTCCCCTCCTCCGACTCGCAACACGCCCCCTCCTGCGGGGCGGCGGGGAGAAAGGGGCTCCGCCGCCGCGATGTGCCGCCCGCCCGCCCCCCCGCACGGGCACGGACAAAGGGGAGGGGGCCAACACCTGGCGGGGGCCGGTCCCTTTGTGCACCGGGGAAAGGGGAGCGGCCACCGGTCCCGCCGCGGGGACCGCGAGGGAAGGGTGCGGAGCGGGGGTGAGAAGACACTTACCGGCCGGCCCGGGCTCCCCTTGCGCTGCCCGCCCTCGCCTCGCACCTTCACGCCGCCCGCCTCAGCCCCTCCCTCCGCCTCCCGCCTCAGCGCTGCCCCCGCCGCCGTTGGGGCGCTGCAACTTCAGGCGGCGGCGGCGGCGCCTGCCATGCCGCGCGCGCGCCGCGGCCGGCGGCTTGCGGGGGCGGGGGCGCGTGCGGCCCCGGCGGCGGCGCGGAGCTTCCCCCGGAGGCTTCACAATAGGCACCGGACAGCGCGCGCGTGTGTGTGTGTGTCTGTGTGCCTGTGCGCGCGCGGGAGGAGGGGCCTCACCCGGCGCGCCGAGGCGGGAGGGGGAAGGAGGGAGGGAGGGAGGCAGGGCTGTTTACCCGGCGGCCGGACCCGGCTCCCCCCCGCCCGATACTCGGGCTGGTCCATGAGCCGCCGCCCCCCCCGCCCCAACCCCCCCCGACGCCAGGCAGGCGAGCCCACCCCACCCCGCGGGCGGCAGGTGGTACAGTCCGGCCCGCCGGGCTCCCACTCCCCAGCACGGGCGGGGCGGGGCCCGCCGATCATGACGTGCTCAAAGCCGGCTGCTGACGGCCAATCAGAGGGAGGGAACGGCGCTCCCTCGGGCACGGCCCAGCCCGACCCCGGGTGAGCGGCGGGCCCGGGGTGGACGGCAGCCCTACGGTGCCGGGCTCCCCGGCTGCGCAGCGGCCTGGCCCGGCCCGGCCCGCCCCACTGCCGCAGCGGTGGCGAAAGCCCTTTGTGTGCGGGAGGAAGCGGGCGCCCAGGAGCGGTCGCGCCCACCCTCCGTTGACTGTTTTCCCCTGCCGTTACACAAAGTGACAGGCCGTAGCGGGCGGGGGGCGCGGGCGAGCGGTCGGGCTCGCAGCCCTCTCATCGGCCGGCGCGCGTGCCCGGGCAGCGGGAAGTTCCCCCTGTGCGCTCGTCTCCCCAGCACGGGCAGAGCCCCAAAGCTCCGCCGCCCGGGCGGCAGGACGGCAGCAGCCAAGCCACGGCACCCGTGCCGCCGCGCCGTCCCCCGAGCAGAGCCCGCTGGGCCCGGGCCGGCTGGGGCCGCATTGCATGCTGGAGCTTGTAGTCCCACCCGTGAGTCCTGAAAGGTTAAGCACCATCACCGGCAAAGGGATTTGATTCCCCCCTCAAACGCCTCTATATCCCACTGGATACGACAATTTCTCTTTTAAAACGTATTTTAGGTTTTAGTGAGCTACTTTTTAACGTGCGGCCCCCCCCCGCTCGTTCTGCGGGGGAAGGGACGCGGCGAGCTCCGCGGAGCTGCCAGGACCTGCCCGTCCCGTCATTCCCCGCGCCAAGATGTCGGCGGCGATCGCCGCGCTCGCCTCGTACGGCGGCTCCGACTCGGAGCCCGACTCAGAGCCCGAGGCCGAGGGCGGCTCCCAACGCGCCGCTGTACTCGCCAGCCGCGACGCCGTGCTGCACCTCCGGGCGCCGCCCGCCGCCCCCCCGGCCCTGGCCGTCGACGCGGCCCCGGAAGTAGCCGTGAAGGTAGGCGTCCCTCCGCCGCCTGGGGGGACCGGGGCCCACGGCGCCCGCCCGCCCGCCGCTGCTGTTGCCGCACTGTCGGCCTCCAGCGCGGGGACGGACAGCCTTGAGGCAGCCTCCGGGCGGGAAGGGCAGGGTGGCGGGGCTGGTGAGGGGGACGTTGCCGCCGCCTGGCCTTGCCCTGCCCTGCGGTGTGGGGGCCGGAGCTGGGGAGGGAGGGCCTGCGTCGGGGAGCTCGGCCGGGGGATCCCACTGTGGCCGTTAAGCGTATTAAAGCGTATTATTTCTATCTCAAAGCTATCCCTTGCTTGGAGTTCCTCAGATACTGTTGTGTTCCGTTCCCTCCGAGTTTAAGATGTTTTTCTGTGTGGTTTGCCCGGGTGGTGGGGTGAAATCGGTACTTGAGAGGCTGAGTGCAGCTGAATCCTGTTCTGAAGAGCAGCCTGAAGGCTGACGGGTGTTTCTGTTTTCATTCCAGTGTTGCTTGGGAAGCCTTAGTATTCTAAGTTCAGTATCATATTGGTTCACTTTTCTGATTCCAGAAAGGGGGAGGGGAGTGTGGTGGTTTCGTCTGGGGATTTTAGTACAGGCAACTAATCTCTAATCAAAAACAGGCATCTCACCATGATGACTGTCACTGTAGTAGTGTGTTACTTCCAGTTGTTCTGAAAAGTTTTCTACTTTGTGACAAAGAGGTAGATGGAATCTTTCACTTCGTTGTCATTAGTTAATTCATCTGATGTTGTAACTGATCATATTTGCGTGTGCATGTTATAGTGTACATACTGACTACGTGTGCATTTTCTTATCCCTTCGAGTCTTAGAAGTATCTAGCTTCTTGAATTACAGCCTCTGGCAGACTGTCTTGTACAGGCTTTGAGAGGAATGCTAATTAACATCTGTAATATATCTTTAGAGTGTGAATGATAGTAAGTGGCAAGTAGCATTGGCTGTACTTTTTGCCACTCTTAAGGCTGTAGCAACAGATTTTCCCTTTGCCATGACAGCACAAAGGTTTATGCAGTTGCTTGGTGACTGACATCAGGGAACTGATCTGAATTTAAAAAAAATAATAATTCCGGTGGAGTTATTTGTCCTTGGATCTGTTCCTTGATCTGATTTGCAACATGGCTGCACAAATGCTGTGCTGGCACAGGTGAATGCCCAGTGCCAGAGTAGGAATGAGCAGCTGGAGGAAAGAGTGAGGCGTCAGCAGCACGCTCCCTTCAAAGCTGTTTGCCAGGCTATGCCCTGAAAGGGGTATCCACCAGTGCAACTAGGACCGTCTCTGCCACAGGCGTTCTGCTAACCAACATAAAAAGGAAGCGAGGTTTCCGAGTATCAAGATGTTTCCTTAAAATGTTGTCTATCATTTTTGAGATTACAGATGAGATGCGTGTAACTGAAAAGATCAATGTCTTCAAGCTGAGGCTTTCTGAGTACAAAGCACACTGGAGCTTCTTTTAGCGCCACAGCCTTCTTTGAGGAGTAACAGATCATTTCCTTGTAGCATGATATCAGGCTTTCTTTTTAGACTTTTGCGATTCAAGAAAGAAGTGCTGGTCTCAGACAACATGCTCTCAACACCTTCCACGTCTAAAAATGATAGTGTCCCACCAATCAGCAGTGAAAGTTTGCCAGTCACCCCCTCAGATATTTACCCTAATTCTTTAGGATTAGAAAGCCCTTGCTGAACAAATGTAAAAGACATGATGTTTGAGTATAGGTCACAAGAATTCTTTTAAGTACAGCGTTGGAAAAACAGGAAGCTGAGTGAGGTGGAAAGCAGAGTTACAGTTCATTAGTATCACTTGACTTGTGCAAATGTTGTTTTGACGTGAATAAGGATCAAGTACTCTTAAGTGCATGGATATGTATTACACAAGGGACCAGGAATGGATAAGAAAAGGTGATGGTAAGAGGGAAGGCTAGAAGAGTTAGTCATACAGTAAGTATAAACGACAGCTGCACACAAGTGCATTTTTGGCAGCTGAGAATGTAAACCTTAAGTGGTTGGTATTCTGCAGCCTAGCTCTAATCGTTGTACCTGTTTCTGGTTCAGAATTTCAGCCTGTTAA
This sequence comes from Pluvialis apricaria, assembly GCA_017639485.1. Classification (NCBI taxonomy): domain Eukaryota; kingdom Metazoa; phylum Chordata; class Aves; order Charadriiformes; family Charadriidae; genus Pluvialis; species Pluvialis apricaria. The sequence goes on along the minus strand of CM030009.1, from coordinate 77,861,345 downwards.
CTTGCACAGACGTTGGACTTATGTGTACATTAAAGCCGAATAGGTTCCCCACTCTTTTTATTAGCAAGACATAATTGTTAGCACAGTCAGCTACAGTATTTGGGGTTTTTGTGGTTACTTAAATATGCGTATCAAATATAGCCCTAAGATGTTCCTCCAAGAAGTATTTATTCTACAGAAATCTGCTGAGTCCTCGCCTTAAAGTACATCATAGATATATAAAATTGTATTTCTGTGAAAATTATTTTTCTATAATTGAAAACTGTAGTGATGATTTATAACTTTTAAAAGTTTGAGGGGATGGCTTTTGTTACACCCTCTTCTTACAGTCTGCTTGTTAGAATAGGTCTTTTGCTGATCTTGATGTTAAATTACTTTTAATAAATAACATTGAGTTATAATTATTGGTTACTTCAATTCAGCAATACTTCTACTTTAATTTTAAATTGGAAAGCCAGTTAGATGAAAGTGCATGTTTCTACTACTGTTTGTAGCACCGCTAAAGTGCTGAAAATGTTACACTACCTGAGGAAGAAAATGTGCACTTCTGGTCCGTTCATCCAGAAAAGGATACATAATAACTGCAAAAAGTTCAGCGAAGGGCAGCAGGGCTGAAGGAGGGTCTTGCTTCTGTATGAGGAATTACTGAGGAGGCCAAAACTGAAAAAGAGGTGGCTGGGGTGAAAAGTATGACAGAGACCTACAAAATCATTAAATGGCATGGAAAGGGGGTTGAATACTCACTGCCTCTTCCAGTACAGCAACTTTTAAGCTAACTAGTAGGAACTGGGTTCAAAACAAACACAAGGATGCAGTTCTTCGTGCAACACGTAGTAGGGCTATTCCCATGCCAGGAAATATTGTGTATGCAAGAAGCTTACACTGTTACAAGGAGAGTCTGGACAAGTACTTGGAAGAGATCCATTGAAGGAAGAGTTGTCAGTAAATACACAGATTTCTTCAAGCTCATGGAGTCTTCTGACCTAAAAATATTTGGCTGTTGGAATAGTGCAGAAGTAGTATCATGTACGCTTGCCCTGTTCTTACTCTCCCCTAGGCATCGAGTTATCGTAAGGCTGATGTTTTCTTTTGTGGGGAGAGTGGATAGGTTAATCAAGCTATTTTCTTACTCCAAATACACCGTCAGGTAGCAGGTAAGCATGACAGTGTTGTTGATAGAGGCTGTTCCACAAAGGGAAGCGAGCCCTCTTGCCAACAGCCAGGGCTAGGAAATGTCTTCCCTCCAGCAGTGGTTGTCACGAGGGGCAGGACGCATGGAATAGTTTTGCAGTATCCTCAGCACTTGCACTGTAAGAGTGGAGGTTCAATACTTCTACTTGTCCATTCCATCATGAGTGGACTTTGATTCAGAGAAAAGTCAGGTCCTGTGACTTCTGCAATGGTTTGTGTCAATTCATTGACTTGTTGACATAGATGCAGCTGTTCTCAGCTTCCTGCTGGTACTTGTGTTCTCTGTATGGAAAAAATAAAATCCTGTTCCCCTTTTTGTCTCTAAGATACAGTAGGTTCCTCCAGCCCAGGCAGAAGCAGATCTTTGCAAAGCATAGCTCATCCATCCCATCTGACTCTGTAGTAACTGCACTGGCTAAGCACACACCATCCTGGTGCTTTCGTACTGTTTTTCTACGGATGTTTTTTGCTTTAATCAGCTTCATGGTGAAATTTAAGGCAGCTAAAATCAACAGTAGGTACAACATTTTTGCCTTTGTGATGTCTGCTATGACACACGTGTGGCTTCCAGACGAAGGCAGGCTTATCTCCCTTCCTTCCTCCCGTACAGGAACACCAGTGCTTTCTGCTACTAGTCAGCTGCCTCACGCTGGCAGCAGCTCTTGTTGTCTGTTGCTCCAGTCTACTTTAAGGAGAAATGGAGCTCACCTGAAGTAAGGCCTTAGGCCCTTCTGCTCCATAAGAGCATCTTGCTGCAAGATGGGTAGCTGCAGGACAGTTGTGTTAACTCTGATTATTGTGGGGTGTGATGAACCTATTGAGAACTTGAGGCACTAGGTGTGGATTTGCCACAGAGATCTCCTCCCCAGCGTGGAAGAGCCTGTGATACTGGGCTAGGCACGCTCTTCATCTCTTATGCTCTTAAAGCAATCAGTTTTGTGGACTGATTAACTATGGTTAACACAGTGAGAAGAAACTTAGAATATGTTTAAGTAATGGAAGTCTGATTAGAGCTCTTTTGCTGTTAGCGATGCAGAAACTGGCTAAGTAAGGTGTGTTTGTTAGTGGTGGCTTTTATGTGTGGGGTGAGTTAGGCTAATTAAGAACATAAACTGAAAAAGTCAAGTACAGACACTCATTTACTTGGTCCTTAACACCAATGCATTATGAATGTTTGTTCAGTGTTTTAATAATGCTGGCTTTGATTTGAAAGCAGAGGCCAGAATGTGTTTCAAGTCCTATAACATAGCGGTTTCCATTTTTCACTCTAAACCTCTTCTTGAAGGATTCTTTCTAAGTTATATTTTGCTAGACATTGCAAAAACCAATTATAATTAATTTTCCTACAGCTTCTACTAATTTGAAAAAAAAATCACCCTAAGATTGCTCACAAAGTATTTACCTTCACTGTTGAATTAAAGATGCTGAAGGAAATTCAGGAAATTGTACATTCTGTGAAGAAATCACTTTCACAGGAAATGTTGTGGCTATAAGCTTTGCTTTTGGAGAGAACATTTACTGTTTGATCTCCATCAGTTCAGGGTGAGACTTGGATGGGAGCAGATTTTATGATATTTGTCTATAGTGTCTCCTTCGGTGGTTTTGAGTAAAGGATACTCAACTGGGTTAAAATCAACTAGGCTGGCCTGGCCCAGTACAGGAGCTGGAGGGTTTGTGTTGTCTTTAATGTGGGAAACGGTTGGAAGTCTTAGGTCTATTTCTCTACTGAGTCTAGTTTACCTTTGGCACTGTGCAGGTGTCCAGAAAAATACTACTTCAGGGGAAGAAATACACTTTAGTTACATTTCTTAACATTCTTTGTTAGGAGGTGTTATTTGTTAGGAATGTTTTGGCTTCTTTTAGTATTGTGGGTTTTCCTGCTTTCTTTGACACAAAATATCTTGTAGAGAATAAATGGTTAGAATTTGTCATCCTGCAAGGTGCTGGGAACCTAGCCTAGGAACGTACACTTTTCTTGCTGGTTTATATTTATTCTATTGAAGTTAGTGGGATGGGCATTTACTGTTAAGAGTGTGTGAATGGGTAGGATGACTAAAACCTGACAACGACCAAATTTGAATGTTGGGTCTTCATTGTAAATGCCATTAATCTCTTGGTAATAAATCTAAAAAATTTTAGAATGAGATAATACTGTGTATTTGACAGCCCAAGTGGTTTGTTTATGCAAGAATTGGTAGGTGACAAATTGCTTAAGCCTCTGTGGCTCATGAGATGGGGTCTTAATTTACTGCATTTTAATTTAATGGATAATTAAAACTAATTAAATTTTATGCAAAGCAACCTGCCCTTTTTAGCTATTTGGCTAATTAGTAATGAATTTACCTGGGGAAAAGGGAACATTGTAGGTTTATTATCTAAAATGTCCAAGAAAAAAAAAAACATATAGCCATCACAACTCTTTGCTTGCATGATATGAAAATGGAAAATTCTGACTTTTGCTTTGTCCTAACAAACTTTGTGTTTAGACAAACACTTGAGATTTAAGTGTCAAATTCTGCTTCTAAATGCATAAACGGCTCTCATTGAACTTATAGATAGCCACATATTAGCACAGTGGGGATTACAGGATTTGGCTGAAAGTTAACAATACTGTGAATTAAAAGAACTGTGAGATGCTTTAACATAAACATATTTAAGGAATCTGTAAGAAGGAAAGCTAATCAGATTTACTATATATAGTCTAAAATCCCTTCTATTTCCTGTTCTCTTTCCTATGCTGACTTTTAACTGGCCCAAAGGGCCTTTATGGTAGGACTCAAGCAGCACGCCTTAGTAGGAGCTAGACACTCTGTGATCTTTAGGGAGTTACGGTGAAGCACCTGCTTGGCTATACTTAGCGTTGAAGGCTTCTTTCTGTCTCAAGGTACATTTCTTAGGAAATGCTAATGCTCCAGAGTACAGCCCCGAGTGCCATTCCTCTATGATAGTGTGATGCTGTGTTGTAGGATGAAAGACGCAAAAGGAGACCATTTCAGTATCAAAGAATTTTTTTACCTAATCAAATCATATCTGAGCTGTAAATCAACCTGATAGTGCGAGTAAGTAGACAGCACATCTATTTAAAAAAACAAACAAAAAACCCAACCAACACACCAAGTAGTTCAATGACAAGACATCATCTGCTTCTTTTTTGTCTTGCATCAAGTGATACCTATGTCTGTCTGGACAGACACTGATTTAACCTGTCTACCAAACTTCAGTGGATCTATAGCCTGAGCAATTTCAGTGTTTGGCTGTCCCTATTTCTGCTAAGTTGTGTAATCTGAGTCTTTTTTAGGCTGAGTTAAGTTGCACAGTTTTTCTATACAGGTCATATTTTCTTAGACCTCTGACCATTCCTGATTTTCTCTTTGGACTCTTTTCAGTAGCATGTGTCTTACCTGATATGTGGTGCCCAGTGCGACCGCTGTACTTCAGTGGGGCGTTTGTTACCAGTGCTGAGAAAAGCAGAGGGGTGACATGGAGAGCTGAAGTTTGCAGCTCCATTGTATTATGTCTTCCAAGAAAGCCATATTGAGTAAACCATAACTTCCTAAAACCTTAATTCTTCTTTTCCAGGTTATATGGGGTATACCACCTTTAATGATATTATGGCATGCCATAAAGCCCATATTTCTACAAATTCCAAGTTACAGCAAACACAAGCTGCTTCTCTGCCAGTTCTACAGATGAACTTTTAGCTTTCTCTGGAGGAACACTGTATCTGTTTAAATTGACAGCTTCTTGAGCCCCGTTTGTATGATTCCTGTGCTTTTGCGGCTGGGAAGTGACCTAGGGTAACAGCCCATCACTGAATTCACAGGTGCCCTTCTCTTTCAGCCTAGCTACTGATAGTCTTCCATCCTGCAGGGCCACTTGTGTCACACTTAGGACATAAGCTACATGATGAATTGCTCACCTTAGGCTTTTAGATAAATGAAGGCATGCCGTGTGTGACCAAAGGAAAAACTACAGCACAGCAGAGGGACGTGATCCCTTGGATTACCTTATCTCAGTCACAGCTCTGCGAGACTGCGGCTTGTGTGATCCCTTCCCTGTCTGCTGTAGCTATGGCAAATGCATCTAGAATGCACGCAGGTGAGTTCTGTTGGCTGTTGCCAGCATAAACGGACAGAGTCATAAGACCTGTATGTTTACTTTTTTTGGTTTCTGGGTCTTGGAAAGATGAGTTCTGCTGAAATGGTTTTCTGGTGATTCATGCAGTTGTAGCCAGTGATCTTCACCATGTGCGGGGGTTGCTGATGAGTTCTTTCCTCTCATTAAAAAACAAAACAAAATACCCCAATGCAGATAGGTTGCCAATTTGTGAAATGATTGATGGACTACATTAATATTTTTAATGGTTCTGCTACCTACCAAAGTCTCTTTATCATGTACAAAGTAGCATTTATCGGTTGTTGACCAAAGGATAATTTGTCTGCTGCAATTTGAGCTCTTGCTGTAGACTAACATTTCAGAATGTGTTGTGTCAAGACTTTATTTGCCTATCAAGATTTCCGTTTTTTAAAATACTGAGAAGGTAAAGTGGGGAGTTAGGACACATTCAAATTATTATATAGTTTAAAGCAAAATGGTGTAGTGAAAAGATAACCGTTATGTGCTTCAGCAGCATATTAATAGATCATCATTTGATGCCCAAATATATGAAAGCATGAATAAGGCTGGAGGTCTTGGGGAGTGTAGCTCTGATAAATATAACGTGCTTCAATTTCAAGGCTCGATGGTTTTCACACAGCAAGACTATGCCTGTGGTGGTCTAGGAGTGAACATATTGTGTGGCTTCCAAGTGACTCAGCACTGTTCCACCAGCAGCGAAGTAGAACCAGAATTGCTATAATCGTCCAGCAGAGGATCAGCTTTCATGGCACAATCTGTTTCTTTTCTCAATTGCCGAGCCACATATAATAGGACTTAACAGGGAAAAAAGAGGAGGAAAAATAGCAGAACTGAAAAATTCTTGGCATTTTTGCAAAACTGGATTTTTCTCACTCTTTCAGTTTAAAGAGTAGGAAAAAAACTTGTGTCTTAATTTCAAGTAAATTGATAACTGTTTAAATTTTACTGACAGTTGATCAGATATATTTTTCTGTATTATCAATTATATTAATTTTTATTTTCTCAGATTGTAAGGTTGGTGGATAAGATGTGAAGTCTAGTTGGCAGAGCAAGCTATATGATGTACGTGACCTGAAAACATTGTCTATGGAAAATGTCCCCAGGTCACGGAGCTGTGAAAGGAAATAGAAGTGTGTAGGTAATACAGGTTCGGAAATGGTTTTGATATGCTCCTGTTTTAGCTGGGGATGGGAAGGGTCTGTTTTTGTTGCTGAGTGAGTGGATTAGGCCTGCTGTGCTGTTCCCAGGCAAGTCCATAGTGTATGAGAGTCAGGGCTGTGAATGTACCGGTAGCTGTTGTCGTCCAAGCCCAGTGAATTGGAAAGGTCGTGTGATGAGAGAAATGAGGTCAGGCCGAGAATTGGCAGTGCTGAGGGCTCGAGCAAGAGCAGTGCAATGGCTGGACCTGCCTGTTAAAATAAATGATACGCAGTGAGAGTAAAGCTTTCTAGTTGGACTTAACAGTTCTACTAAGACAGTGGTCTTAGTAGAAAAACACTTGATGGGATTGCTGATGTCATTCTCTATTGAAAAAGACATAAACACAGCTGGGGGTTTTTTTGAGCCATTTTAACTAAATATAATCTTCTTTTTTCTTTTTTTGAGCAGTTTTGACCAAATCTAATCAGGTAACAAGTCAAAGATTTTTAGGTACTGTTTTTCTTTTCTGTGTTCTAGAAAAGCAGGTTTTAAAACCTGTTAAGTCTTGCATGCCTAAGCAAATTTATTTGTAATTGACCCGCTGTTGAATTGGGGAGAAAAAAAGCTTCTGGGCATGGCATGTCAGAGAATAGCTAACAATATTAAATAAGTCAAGAACGTGCTGTTTTGGTCTTTCGAGATACTATAATACAAAGCATGATTGAGTTTGTTCGAGGTAATTTTCTATTAATGAAGTGACTGCTAAAATTCGATCCTCTATTGTGCCACTTCCTCCTGTGAGTTGCAAATGCTTTTGGATCCTGTTGTAGGTGAGCACTCATTAAACACTGATGCTGAGATAGCTTTCCCAGTATAATTACTATGGATATTATCAATATACTAGCACATTGTAATTCCCTTTCAAGTGCATTTATTCTAGAATAAAGATGCAGGAAGCAGTACGCGTAATAATAACGCAACATAACATTCTCTGTCATAAACTGAGCTGTTGAGGCGGGGGGAGATAGTGTCAATTTAGGATCAACGTAAACGAGCCTTTGTAGAGCTCTGTGAAACTAGGTCTTTTTGAGCACTGCTACCTAATCAGCCTTTTTCTTTCCCATCTTCTGTGTCTTCTACGTCAGCTGCATATGCCCTTCTGTGTTTTTCCCTTTGAGTTGCTTGAGAAGTTATTCTTTTGGTTAGCCCCTCTTTCTTGTGCTTTCATCTGTCAGGTTAAATTTTTGTCACAACAAGCCTGGAAATGTGTTTAAATGCTAAAGCTGAATTACGTTTATACCTTTTGGTAGAAACTTGGAGATAAGGAATTGTTGGATTCTCTGAAACTCATTGTTATACATATGTCTGCGCTGATGTCTAATTTTTTTTTTCCCAACTATCTTTCAGAGCAGTTTCTTGTGACTTCTGCCTTCTACCTTTTGTAGAACTCTATAGTTTTCGCACTTTTATATTGAATTAGTGACAATTTTGATTTGCTCTTCTTCACACGGTCTTGCCTCCAATCTTGCTACTGTTTTTAAAATGTGTGCATGAAGTCTTAAAAAAAAAAAAGTGATAATACACATGCAAAATCCTGCATGTATCGTAGATGAATTTCTCAGTGAGGGCCTGACACTGGTTTTGCAATCAATGTTTTTTAAAAATAGACATTTTGGCCAAGCTACTCTTTTCCTTTCATAGTGCTGAAAGTGTCAACTTGAACTACAGCCCTAACTTGGTCTGAAATGGGGTAATGTCATATATTTAGAAGTCTGCATGTGAAAAATGATTTATTAATATGTCTGTTTTATTTCAGGAAGATGTGGAAACAGGAGTCCACCTTGATCCTGCTATCAAGGAAGTTCAATACAATCCCACTTATGATACCATGTTCGCACCTGAGGTAAGAAACAATATTGATCTTTAGAGCAGAAATGCCTTTGGCTTAAAGGGCAGAGGTTCTATAAATCTTGTGTGAAATTCATATAAAACGTATCTTCTTTGGATGGTTGGTGTATTTTGGAATTTTCTTTGGGCAAATTGAAAAAAGATTTTACACAGGTGTGTTGGTATTTTTAATGCTTGAATTTTAATATTCTGCGTAAAGCTGTTCTAAGAAGAATCTGAAAGTGTTTGTCAGAATTAAAGCTACGGAAATTAAAAATCAAGCTAGGAAAATAGCATTATAAAGTTGTTGAGTAAAATGTGAACTGCATTAAAGTAGTCTCGTACTGTTTTCACATTTTCCCTATTTACTGATCATGCTATGCAGAGCAAAATGAATGGTTGTAAGTCTTGGCTTATAAGAGTAAGTATGGCTTTTAAGAGGAGGATTTAAAATTAAAATCTAAGTACTTTCAGTGTAACTGTTCACATCAGTGTTAAGTACTTCAGCAACTTAAGCTATGCTAAACGTGTGTAGTGAATAACCATTTTAAGCTGAATTTGGACTGCCTGGTGCCGTGTGAACCACTTTCTATTTTATTATAACTTACAGCCTATCTGAAAGATAAAAATAGCTGTTCATTTAACTTCTTTTCAGTATTTAACTTCTTTGTACAATTTGTCTTCTGTTAGACCAGGGATTAGCATTCTAGGTAGACAAAGGCTGCATCGATCTGAAATTTCTACATTAGTTATGCTTTATGTTTAGAAAACCTTTTGTGGAACCACATAAATTGGCCTTTTCATAGCAAGCTTGCATTTTGCAACATACCAACGTCATGAAGTGTGTGAACAAAAATACTGATTTAAACTTACTACAGCGTTACCTTCTGTAAGTGCTTTAGTTCGGGAAGCCTAATGTGGGACAGTCTCAGGTGTCTACAAATATGTCTGACAAGCATAGGGGTTACAGTTAAATTTAGTTTGATATTAGTCTCAGTGTATTGCATTTGTTTGTATTCACTGTTCTTTTCCCTAACCGTGGTGTGGTCAGGAAGACTAGCATTTGTCATCTCGCAAGAAGAAAAGCAACACAGGGTTTCATAAGTGTATTTCCTGGAATAACACAGCAAGTCCCAGGTTGCTCTTTAAATGCACAAAAGTATTGTTGGCACTGTACTTCCCATATTAAATATGTGAGTTTAGTAGGAGCTGGTATCTCTTTCTTGGTATCTCCCCCTTACACGGGATAGTATGCTGTGGTTTTGTCTTCTGAGTGCTTGTACTCATCACATACTGAATGGCAGTGTTTTGTGTCAAGTAGTTGATATTGATTTGTCTTCTGTACCAGTAATACAGGCTAGAAAGTTCAATCATTAAATGAGCTGTTCAAAGCAACTGTGTAAGCAATTGCTGTGTAAAAAACACACCAACAAGCTTATTCAGTAGTCATAAGGAAATGTAAAGTTGAAGTCATTTTACTTTACAGATTTTGAAAGATAAGTCTTCCCCCCCCCCCGTGTTTTTTCCTAAAAAAGTACAGACGCATAAATAAGAAATTAGTAATTCTGATATACTTTCTTTTAACATTGATGTAGTTTGGACCAGAAAACCCATTTAGGACTCAACAAATGGCTGCACCTAGAAATATGCTTTCTGGATATGCAGAACCAGCTCACATCAATGATTTCATGTTTGAACAACAAAGAAGAACATTTGCAACCTATGGTAAGTCCTTAATAGTAGAGTTCACCTCCACCTTTATTATGCGCAGGTTGGACAAAACAAGTTGTTCTCTATAGAACAGTTAATAGGACTGCAAGTTCATTAAATTGCTTTTTTAACAGACTTACTAAAATGGGGAAAGGTCTTTGAATGAGAATCCATATGGCTGGAGATCATAATATTTATTTGGGAAATCCATTTTGTAATTCACTTTGCAACTGTAATCAAGTGTTTGACCTCCTACCAAACCCCTCTTAATTAATCCTTCTATTAGTTGCATCAGTGTAGAAAACACAAATCAAAATTTCATGCTTTTAATATGACAAATAACTGTAGATCTGTTATGCAAATAGATTCTTTCATGTGATTCTAACTAAAGGTAGCTCTCTCAAAACCAGAAGGAAGCCTTACTGAGTTGTCAGGTTCTTCAAAGTGGTTGCCTCTAGATACAAGCTGAATTAACAGGAATCAAAGAAAGTGGGAATACATTACTAAAATATTCTCAGCAAAGACAGACCCAAAGAATTCTATATTGGTGGTCTTTATAGTTGCTGCTTTCTTGTCTTGAAGTACCTTTTCACTTGTTGCACTAGTTGCATTTGAAAAATGAAACTTGAGTTTTGAAGAGGCTTGAGTTTCAAATAGACGTTTTATAGATTGTAAGAAAAATTGATTATTCTTTTTTAATAGGGAAAGCATGGAAAGACCATGGATTCTAAGCATTCTTTTGGACACATTTGAAAGAACAAAACTGCCGTGTATTTACATATAGCAGTGGTTAATTTTTTCTTCTGTGTTTCATTGTAAGCTTTCATTTCTGTTTCAAATTTAAAACAGAAATTAAAAATTCTGTTTTCATTTTCTGTTTAAAAAGTGCTTGTCTTGCAAACGTGAATCTTTGTTTACAGATGAAGTATCACTTTATATTCTTCAAATTCAATCTATTAGGCAAGTTCTGATACTTCCTGTGTAAACTTAGTGTCACAACACTCAACTTTTTGCACAGTAGACTGTCTGGCTTTGTTTGTATTTACATTCAAAATACTATTCCCTGCAAACTGTCATGCCTCAACCACTTCCCTACACATGAGTCCCCTTAAATTCATTAGGGCTTTATGCCTGCATGAATTTACTTACTGCATTCTGTGATGGACGAGGTTGGGACTTTATTGCTAAATCTGTGGGAACCATGTATCACAGTGAAACCTAGAAGAAAAAAATTACCTAAAGTCAGAGAATATAACATCCTCGGTTCCTCTTCATATTTTGGTTTTATTAGAGGTTTTCTCATAAATATTAAAAACTGATTTATTTTTTTTTTTCACACAGTTTTAGCTAAATAGGTACTTTTCACTGAGGTGTTAGGATGTGGAATATCAGCAAAATGCCAATATTAAGAAGTGGATGTCTAGTTCCATAGCATAACTTTAATTTACTTGACTGCAATTTTGATGTTAGAACTTCACAGACAATGCAGGTAGGAGCCTATTCAGGATCTGAATAGACAGGTTAGATTTTGTTCTGTGAAATTAAATGTTGCATTGCATGGGTTGTGGGTTTTTGTGTGTGTGTGTCGGTAAAATAGATATTGGAAAAAAGAGTCTGTAGGCGTATAGTGTTAGGTTTTGGTTTTTTTTTGTTTGTGAAGTTTTGTTGGGGGGGAGGGGAGATAGAATTAGTAAGTTTACTCAAAGCTCCTGCTATTGCCTTATATCATCGAGGTACAGCAACTGCCTTGAAAGCTGTATTACAAGAGAGTATAAAAATTTATTTTTAAGACTGATAAAAGTGGTAACCGTGCAGCTATCATATTCAGCTTTCTAGAAATGTTCAATAGATAATGATCTGGATACGGTGAAAATGGAGCTATGGAAAGGCTGAGATAGGCAATTTAAACTGCAAGAACAAGCACTGAGAAGCTGAAGTTCAAGCTAGAAGATGCAGTAAACGAGCATGATATCCTGGCTTACTAGAAGGTCTATTAAAAACAGCACTCCTTTATGTTGTCAAAAAGTTGTCTATTAAAAAATTCAATATTCTCTTTTCTGTTTGGAAGGAGGTGATAAATATCTTCTCAGAAAAGACGAAGTATAAAAACGCAAGTATAATTGCTAGGCGTAAATCTAAGTCATGCATGTTTTTAATGACTAAGTCATAACATATCGGAAGAACAGAGAGTAAACCTTACAATTAGAAGCTGCAGATCTTGAGACCTCTGGCCTCTGTGAGGCTGTTTAGCACTGTTGTGCTAAGGCAGGAGGTCTCAAACAAATCTGCAATGGCTAGCATGTAGATAAGCAGTGATTATAAATGAAGGACAAGCGTGGTACAAGACAGAGGGGGTGGTAAATGAGATCATGTATCCAAAACAGCTCAACTGCGGCAGAGTCTTTAAAAAAAAAAAAAAAAAAAAACCAAAAAAGCTTTATATAAAAGTGGTCTAGTGGAAGGTGTCGCTGCCCATGGCAGGGGGTTGAAACTAGATGATCTTTAAGGTCCCTTCCAGGAAAATCATTCTATGACTCTATGATATCATCTTGAAGGTTAATATATATTCAGTGAGAAACCTATATATTCATCTCAAACAAAACCCAAGTATTTTTTGGCAAAGAGTCTCATCTACTTCCCTTGCAGTAAATATTTACTGTTGAAAGTACTTTTCCTTTGTGATGCTTGGGTAGCTCAGAACATCCATGCTGTCATTGACAGAGCGTCCTTCCAGCCCTCTATCCTATTAGACAGGTGGGCAGCAATGGGTACCTAGTGAGATGTAGAAGAAAGAAGCGAGTGAATAGTGATACATCTGAATACTTTTTTTCGATATGCAGTCTCTCAACCAAGGAAAAGGTCTCTACTATTAATTTTCAGTGAATTTGAAGGTTTTGTTTGGGTTTTGTTTTTGACAAATCTGTCCAGCTGCTTCTTGAAACCAAGTAATTTTTCTGTGTATGTAGTAACCTATTGCAGGCAGTCCTGCAGCTTACCAGAGCCTTGGATAAGGAAGTACCTCGGTTTTGAACTTGTGGAACTTAAGAGCCTCCTAGTTTGACTTGATATCCCCTAGTCTCTTGTGTTGGAAGACACAATGACCAGTCATTTCTTATTCACCGTTTTTGTGTCACTCCTGATTTTATAGATCATGGCCATAACTTCATTTCAGTCTGCTTTTTTTCCACCTGAAAAGAGCTGGTCAATCTTTTTGTTCCTCTGTTGCAGCCTTTCCCTGCCTGTGGCTGTGCTTGTTTCTTTTCTGTGGCTCTGCTGGTTCCACTGTATCGTTACCAAGATTAACAGCAAAGCAGTACACACCTTTTAACATGTAATCTCACTATGAATTTGTTCTGTAGCGTAGTATAGTAAGAGGCTTTTTCCCTTTGGTTTTTAAGAATTCTTAACATTGCATGTTTCTCTGACTCTGAGTAACTTTGTAAAAGCTACTTGCTCCCTTTTTCCAGATCATTTAACAGTATGTTGAACAGCATAGGCCTGAGCGTGGATCCTCCAGCAACTTTCCTGTCCTGTGGAAACCAACCATTTATTCTTGCTGGTGTTTTAATAACTTTTAATCAATTGACCACGTAAAGACCTGTGGGTTTTTGAAAGTGGCTTTGAGGCACCCTGTAATCAGTCTAACTTGGTTTGAGAAAGGTATCCAACATCAGCCAAGCTTTGCTCAGTCGCATGATTGTAACCTCAGAAATATTCTGAAGGTTTTGTCATTGTAATTTACCTGTACTGAAAGCTGTGTTGTCTGCTCTGCTGATCATCCAAGTGATAATGCTCATCCAAGTGCCTACTCGTTGTTTTATTATAGTTTCTACTGGTTGAAACTTCTAACCATACAAATGTCTGGCTGGTTGACCTGTAGTTCCCCAGATCTCCTCTGAAGCATCTTTTGAAACTTGGCACCGTATTTGATATGTTCCATGTCTGTCATATTGAGGCGATATTAGGTGAGAATGTTTGCACTGTGGTTCACTTTTAGATCTCTTGGATGACTATCATCTGGTCCCAGTGTTTTGCTACTACTTATTTGACTCTTTAGTGTTCTGACATTTCACTTTGAGATAGATATTTTGTCATGTTACCCGTAAAGGAAGGTTCTGGCATGGGAGCATACCCAAGCTTCTCCATAATGAACATGTGTTTAAAAAAGCCTCACTGATGCTGTCTTTTCATTCCTTGACCATCTGTTGGCCTACATGCTGTCTGGTGTGCTTTCTGCCCCTGCAGTTTGTGACAAAGGGCAAGTGTCAGTTTTTATACCTTATGTGATTTGCTCCTCATTTTTTTTGTGTGTGCTGCCTTAGTGTAGTATTTACTTTGCTAGGATTTGGTTCTTTGTATTTTTCACATTTGGATGCAACTTCAGCTCTTTGAAGAATAGTTCCTTATTTCTAATAGTTTCTCTTTACATACTGTTCAGCTGTGCTCGCTTCCTTATGGTCTCTTAAAAGTCTTCTTTTAATAGCTGGCAGGCATTAGTTCTTTTTCTCCTACATGGTGTCTTTGAAGTGTCCCTGCATTTGGAAAAGGCTTTACCCTTTGGTGCTCACTTTCTGTTCCTTTTTAAAATCTTCTTTACTTAATATAGCCCTCCTGTTTTATGGCTGAGATCATTGTAGTAAATGTTTTTACGGCTTGCTTTGCTTCCTCAACGATGTTGGTTTATACTGCACTATGGTCATTGTTAAAATGTGTATTCTTAGAAAAAATATCTTAAAATCAAGTTTCCTCTGCTGCTTAATTGGCTTTTTTCATGTGACTCTCTAACATGACTGCTTCATGGTACAAGTACATTGTGTAAAAATGCTGTTTTCATCGCATCTTGGTGTGAGATTTGCACAGTCTACTACAAGGAGTGACTAAAATGTGTCATTTTTACTGTGCTTCTTTCCCTAGTACCTGTTTAATCTCTATTACCATTTCATGGTTATTGCATCTTCTGGCTGAGTGGTCAGTAAGGGAGTCCTGGCAACTGTGCTCACCACTACTTAAACCTGGAATTTCAATCCAAAGGATCCTTTAATGCTTGTTAACGCCATTAACTTCTTCATCTGATGTGTCATTAAGCTATCTGTAGCATACAGCATGTTTTTCCCCCACTGGTATGACCATTGTATTTCTGTATTCTTTCTACCTGGTAGAGAGTGTATTCTATCTAATTATGTCAGTATTGTCCTAGCAATTACGTTAGTTTATGAATTTAAAACAAGATATTCAGATTTCACAATGTATTATTTTTAGCCTCTGCCATTTTGTAAGCATGCTTGGGTTTTCCATTTCCCTGCCCTCAGTTTAAACAGGATTTCATGTTTATTGCTATGCCTGTTACCTGAGGTTTTGGTTTTCTGTGCTACCTTTACTTAAGGATATGGCTTTTTTAAGGTTGTGCGTCATTCTGAATTTCTTATTTTTCTTTAACTATTGGCTATCCCCAACTATTTAATCAAAAAGCATTCTTCGCACCTTCTCAGTACCAACAGCCTTTTAAATCTTGACAAGACCTACCCATCTCAGTAAGGTTCCCTTCATTCCACGAGTTTGGGGAGATGAAGTTGGCAGAGGCACTGGAGATGTTTTCCACATTAGGGTTACGATCTGGAGCTTTTCTCTTTGCAGTAAACAACCTCTTGAGAACGAGCTGCCCTTCCAGAATGTATTTTATACAGATTCAAAAATATCGTAGCATAATTGAGTCACTTTTACACTGTCCTTCAGTCCATGGAAAACTGAGGAAGAGCATGCCAAATGCAAACCTCACATTTCTCACAGATCAACCAGACCTCAGCTCCTTTATCAAGATTGTTTCTGTGATACCGGCATTTGGAAGTAGTCAGGTATCTGCTGCTCTCTTTATTCTTTAGGATACAAAACATTGTAGTTCAAGCATATAATACACAAAAGGAAAAGCCAAATCTTAGACTGCTCCAGTCATTCTCCTTTTATTTTTTTTTCTTGGACACTGGGTTCTTAAGCTGTCATTTCATCCCTGATCCCCAAGAGATTGTGACCCCTTGTTACTGTGAAGGCAAACCTGCTTCTCTCGTCTTTCAGACTCCCCAGAAGGAGTCGGGGTGTTCAGCTCCTGTATCCACAGACAACAGCTTGAAAGCAGTGATCTAGTCAGATGTCTTGAGTCAGAATTGCTTCAAGGTCATTCCTATTTTTATACTATTTTGGCTGGTTTTAAAATCTCCATAAACATTGTAGTTGTAGTTTTTTCACGAGTGTAATAGTTGAGATTTTATTGATACCACCCTGAACCTTCTGTGATGCAAATTTAAACCATTTCTCATATTCACTTCAGCAGTCTTATCAAGCCGCGGGTCATTGTTGTCTCTAACGTTTCGCATATTGAGACTACCTTTGGGTCCATCAGTTTTTCACCGTCTGTCCTTCATCTCTCTTTAGACTGATAAGCATGTTTCTTCAATCTTTTATAGGCCTTCCCCCCACCCCCAACGTTTTATTGTTCTTGTTACTCTCAATTTTTATCTAAATTTTTCTTTAAAATGCATTGCTTCAAACTGGATGTGCTAATCTAGATTAGGCTTTGCCAGTGCTGTTCCATGTTTTATATAGTTTTTCCTTTGCAGTAAATCTCAGATTTGGTTTGTTGGGTTTTGGGGTTTTTTTCCTCATTGCTGTCAGATAGACTCATTAAGTGTATCAACACCACTGCCCTTGCAGACTGTATTTTTTCCCCTGTGCCTAATCAGTTATTTTCCTTTTTTGGTATTTGTCATGTCTTTCAAGTGAAATATTTCACACTTGTCTTTGGTGTCAGCTGCATGTTTTACAGGTACATGATGCTTTGCTCATGGCATAATCCGTAGAAGCATCGAATAAAATAGTCCAGGCAGGCCATTTATAGTCTTATATAAGATCTTCTCCCAGTTTGATGGAAAGCCATTAATTGCTCTGTGAGAGTCTGACCTTTTTTTAATTGGTAACCAGTTTTACATCTGCAGTCATAGGTCATGGTCTATGCTATTTTGAATCCATTGATATAAGGTAATATTCTTAGATAATTTCAGCTATTAGAGAAGGCTTTCTCTCTAGAAAAACTAATTTCTCTTCACAAACCATTATGATGTAAATGGCCAAAAGCTTAACAAGCATTATTTTTTCCAATATTGTATTCCTTGGAGCATGGCTAAAAAGCCTAGGAAGTCCTAAAATACAAGCACTTGTTTATTCTTCTGTGTCTGTACCCTGCGCAGAAGCAGTCTCTTTTCTTGAAAATTCCCTTTTGAGCTCTTTAAAAAAAGGGAATATATTCTCCTTCATTATATGGGCATATGTAAATTTTCAGTGTGAAGAGGAATTACAGATTTTTTTTACATGCTGTACACAAACTGTTCATGAATATGGTAGAAAAATAATTTCATAGCTATTTCAGGCATCAGTACTCATCATCAGTGGACTGCTTCACTCATGTAGCATTTAGTATTTTAAAATCTCCCCTTCATAAGACATTAATGTCTTATTTAATAAGAAGCAGTCTTCTGTCCGTGAATCTCAAAGCTCTTTATGGGTATTCAGTAACTTGGTTATAACAGGATTACTTCATCAGTAAGACTGATATTTTAAGAGCTTAAAATGACTCTGGCTTAGAAATAATACTACTGATTTTTTCATCTACTCATGTTACATGCAACACCTACAGTCGGTATTACCTCTTACAATTGCAGGTGCTTTATTCTCTGATTACTTGGATGCTGCAGAGAGGCCAGTACAGTCAGAATGGGTCAGTCCAGCTGTATTGTTCCGTGAACCTGAGCTACTTTGCGTCTCTGTACACTGCATTGCACACTACGGTGTAAACATACTTAATTAGCTGTCTTTCTGGAATGCACATCAAAGTCTGCTTATTTAACCAACCGTTTTCAGGTGCACTGAAATTATGGATGTAGGTGGAATTGTACCTTTCCTTGCTAAAAGGTAGCGTGAAATATCTACCTCCTAAATAAAACTGAAGGAGACGTAGGAGTCAGGGCACATTATATGGCATACCAGCTGAGCAGGATAAAAGCAAGCTGTCTTCTGCAGCTGCGTTTAGGAGTCCCAGCCAGAAAGAAAAGATTCTCTTTCACATATCCACTAGAAAGTAGAAATTGTTCAGAGCTTTGCGATGAGAATGATGCTGGACCAAATTCAACCCAGCAATAAGAAGTCTCCGCTTCCACGGGAAGCTGTGCTTGGCCCTGGGGCCCTATTCATTAGAATACTGTCCCTCTTTTACAAGTACTGAGCAAATAGAGTCCCAGAGACTGTGTCAATACAGTTGGAGGACAAGTAAACCACTGTATTGATTTTGACACAGCTTGGAAAATAACTCGTTGAGATAGTGGCTTAATAAAAGCAGGCAGTTAAATTAGCGAAAGTCTAATTGCAGTGTCTGCTCAGTTTGGTTATCCATGGAAGTAAATTCCAATAACAGCCTAGAATACCTAAGCCAAACAACAAAAAGAGGTTATAGTGGGAATTTGTATTTCATAAGAGGTCATTGGTATGTTTTTCTCTCCCTGTCTTGTATTCGCGGAGCATCTGGGCGTATGTTGTTCCATGATTGGGTCTTACCAGGTTTGAAGCTCCAGAGTTGGTCTGCAGGTGGATTGCTCCCTTTGTATAGGAACACTTGCTGTGTTCTTGGAATGGCTCTTCTACTAATTTCAATCATTTATTTTTTTTCAGCATCTAAAAATAAATGAACTAGACCACCTTCTAGGACAGTAGTCTTTCTGAGAAATGGCTGGGGAGATGATCTCCTTTGGCTACTGGGATGATGTTGATAGGTTCTCAACTTGTGCCATTGGTCTCTGGGGTGGACTGGGTAATCTCTCACTGTTCATGATTATTTCTCTGAATCAACAGAAATACAAGAATAAGACTGTATGCTGTAAGATTTCTTTGATTTTGTGTATGTGGTAACTTTTACCAGTGGTTTCATATCTCCGTTGCTTCCGTTTTGTTCCCCCCCCCGCCCCCTTCCCCCCCCTTTTTTTTTTACCTTCCTGATACAGAGAAATTTTCATTGGGTCCTCAAGGGATGTTTTGTCACTTGAATAATATTTAATAAAAATTGGTGATATGTCCACCAGGGTGCAGTCTTTCCAAAAAAAAAAAAAAAAAGCCATGGTGGTCAGTAACTGTTCAGTGCACCTGTTCCTCGGAAACTAGATGAGTTTATTTGTCTATCGTATTCTCATAATATCATGCTATAGGAGAAATGGAGGAAAACTGTAAAATATGCATATTAAAATGAGAGCCTCGGTATCAAAAATTGTAAATATCCTGAATATCTATGAAATGCTGATACATTTTATAAATTATTTATAAGAGTAAATGCAGCAGGTTTTGTTTGTTGGTTGTTTGTGGTTTTTTTTAACGAGACTCAATAGCTGTAATCAGGAAATGAAGATGTGAATACTTAATTCTTTTAAAAATTAAGGCCATTGCTGCTGCCTTTGATACCATCCATATTAGTTAAAGCAACTGATTTCAAGTTGAGGGAACAAGCTTTCCCAACTCTGGCAGGAGGAGGATGAAATAATTTCTGCTGGGGGAGACAGAATTTGCACAAAGCCCTAGAAAACTTCATTTGCTTTCATTTTTTCCCCTACCTCTGTCCTCTTCCTTCCAGCTGCTGCCATCCCCAGGACTGCCAGAGATGAGTAGCACTCACTTTGACCCAGCAGAGGTAGTGGGCAGGGCAGGGGGCTGCGGGGCCAGAGGCTGCTGCTGAAGCCAGAGGGCTCTCTGTGTGCAGCGGTAACCAGTTGGTTTCAGCGTGACTTAATGCCTTTGCAAACCAAGGAACAGTGCCCCGAACTAAAGCAGCATCTGTTTAAAAATCACGTGTCACTACACTAACATAAGGTTTTGAGCTAGTCTTTCCTTATGCCGTGTTAAGACAAGAAGAGTTTGCTATGGCATTTCAAAATCTAATGTTTGTATTACAGTAAACTGATCTGAATTCAGTGTTGACCTCGCTTGGAGCAGGGTGTTGGGCCAGGGCCCTCCTGAGGTCTCTTCCCACCAGAAAGATTCTGTGACTTTGCTCCCTGTGACTATGTTCCCTTTGCGTCTTATGTTAACTGTTGCCTAAAATATTTATTTGCTTCTCTGTCTTGTGCAAACTTAAGCATTCTGACAGCAATGCATACTCAAGGACCTCATGGTAATATTTTTGTAGTAATCCTAGTACCCAGGGCAAGTGCAAAGTAGATGGGATTTCAAAGTGTCAACCTTTCCTCATCCCTAGCTCCTTGAGACCCAACAGGAAAAAAAAATCATGGAATGTTGGGGGGAGAGAGTAATGAAAGTTGTACAAAACTAAAAAACTTGAAATAACAGTATTTTATTTCTCCTCTTGTTCTAGGTTATGCATTAGATCCTTCTATAGATAACCCTGAAGTTGCTACCAAGTATATTGGTTCTGTGGAAGAAGCTGAAAAAAATCAAGGTAAATAATTCAGAATCTCATGTAAATGACTTTCAACTGATGACTGTTTCCGTTTCTTCTTCACTAAGAAATGGAGTAGGTATCGGCAAAGGAAGGAATTACGAGACTTACCCATGACCAAAGACACAATAAATGAAGATGTGTTGCAATTGTAATGTGAAGAGGGAAGAGAGATATTGGGGGGCCTTTGTTTTCCTGAAGCGGCAAATATTTCAGGCTATCATTATGTCAAATTTCAAATTAGGATTTGTAATTGGAATCTAGCCTGTGCCATGACATGAATAAAATTAATCTGTATATTTGAAACAGAGCTTTTTGGTCCTCTTAAATTCTGTCTTAGGTAAAATTGTCATATGTCTGCATTAGGATACTTGTATGTATCGCCTTAACTGTGCTACTCAGTAGCAAACTGATCACTCTGTATGCAACCTCTAGCATTCTGTTGGGAATTGCATGTTATCTCTGTTTAGCAGAGTTAAGCTGTTTGGGTTATTTGGAAAAGAAAAACCATTGGAAGGTTGCCAAATGGTAAAGGCATAGCGTGCCACTGGGAGGATTGACTACCAGAGGCATGAGGCTTGTAATTAATACTTTGATACAAGATATTTAACACTCAAAGTGACTTATTTGCATTGGAAAACTCTATCTGTGTAAACATTACAGTTATGCTTTCCCTTGCATGTTGTCTTCTAACATCTTATTTACATGTGTATATGAAGGTTCTTTATTTCTGTGTCCTCTTCTATGGAATATATCCCAGGTTATTTCACTCTTTCCTTCCAAAGTAGGATAAAGAAAATAGACATTTTGGTATAGGAGCTACAGGTATTAGTCAGAATGGCTAAGATGAAGTAATTTCAAAAATAAAAAACTAACCTTTTCATAATGGAATTTTAGAAATCTATTTTAAGAAAGCTTCATTAATGTACAATTCCGTCATATGATCATTACTTTAATTTTTACGTTATCTATTTCCCTTTGCTTATACAAAGCTCTTTTGCTCCTTTGCACTAGGTGAGTATTACTGATGCTGTAGGAAAACATTGCTTGAAAATCGCGTGTAATTGCATATACAACCTTTGGAAAAACTTTTAAGCCATTACTTTAATATCTTTTAACTTTAATTTTTTTTCATCCCATATTTCTATTGTTTAATGGTTTTGAGTAATGAAATTCTGAGGGGATGGCATTTGTGAAAAGCTAGCATTTATATGAAAGAGTAAGATAGTGAGGGGTTGGAGTGAGATGACCGTGTCAATTGGGACAGACTTTTAAATAGGGCCTGTAGCAGTAGGACAAGGGTTTTAAACTAAAAGAAGGTAGATTCAGACTAAATATAAGGAAGAAATTTTTTACGATGAGGGTGGTGAAACACTGGAACAGGTTGCCCAGAGAGGTGGTAGATGCCCCATCCCTGGAAACATTCAAGGTCAGGTTGGACGGGACTCTGAGCAACCCGATCTAGATGAAGATGTCCCTGATCATTGCAGGGGGGTTGGACTGGATGACCTTTAAAGGTCGCTTTCAAGCCAAACCATTCTATGATTCTATGACTTTCTACTAAATTAAAATACATGGTTGGGGTTTTGCGAGAGCTGTCTTATTTGCGGTTTGGGGTTTTTTTTTAATAAACTGAAAGAGGTGAGAGGGATCAGAAGCCAATTGTTAGGACTCTACTCTTTCAAACACTGTACTGTTTAAAGTATGATAATTGATGCATTCATACAGTCTGCAGACTTATTGTAAAAAATGCATGGTTAAATACTCTTAACAAACCATGACACACAGTTTAAGTTGTTCCTCCATTACTGTACATAGTTAGCAGTGTTCATAGTTAGAAAAGTTAGCGATGCTTTGGCCAATTTTGCTCAAATGGTTTTTCCGTTTTGCTGGGTGTATTGGAAGGAGTGGTGGTGTTTTTTTTCTTTTAAACTGTGATATGACCTATGATGTTGTATTCTATGTTAGCAGCTAGGCAGTGTATTGTTTCTTTCTTCAGGTTTAACAGTGTTTGAAACAGGACAAAAGAAAATTGAAAAAAGGAAGAAATTCAAGGAGAATGATGCATCTAATATCGATGGTTTTCTGGGACCATGGGCAAAGTATGTTGATGAAAAAGAAGTAGCCAAACCATCAGAAGTAAGTACTACTTTAATGCAATAGATACAAATTGTTAGTACGTTGCAGTGGTTTTAATAGAGATTCAGCTGCACTAGTAGTTTTTCCAAGCAGAAGGTCCGTGCTATGTTTTAGGATGATAGAAACATTTCAGGTAATTTGTCCAAATAAGGTGTTCAGAATATTCTCCATTCAATTATTTATAAGAATGTTTGGAAATAAAATTAATTGCACCTGTGTGAAGAGTCTAATTAAAAGATGTTTATAAACAGCAGCTTGAAAAGAACTGAAAGTAAAACTTTTTTAAAAAAGAAATCAAATAGAAAAACCTCAAAAAAAATCCTCTCCAACTAAAAAATGTCCTTTTTGTTCAGTCAGTGATGCTTAGCTGTAGTCTGTGAATAGAAAGATAATATTCCATTCTTTTCAGTGTACATCACTCTTTAGATTAGTCTGGTTTGGATAAAGGTATTCTCTTTATCGATGCTTAGATATATTTCTAATCTCATTTAGCAAATAAATGTGTTCTTAATAGTAAGTAAATGGTAGTGCAGTTCTGGATTTTGTTATGTGATTCTAAACGCTGCATTTTTAAAAGTCAAGATCATGTTTTATTTTTCCAGGAAGAACAGAAAGAGTTGGATGAAATAACAGCTAAGAGGCAGAAGAGAGGAAAACTAGAAGATGATAAACCTGGAGAGGAGAAGACTATATTACATGGTAATAGCATCTTCCTGCCTGTTCTCATTTTCTTGCTCACTGTGTTTTCTTGCCTGCTGTGTTAATTAGTAAGGATGGCAGACAGCCTCAGCAGTTTTGCTGAGGCACCTTGATGTTTCTGTATTGGAGATAATAGTGCTCACAGGCATAAGCATAAAGGACAGGGAAAGAGATAAACTTGGACTAATTCCACTTCATACTGTGAAGAGCAGTGTGGAAATGTCATCTTTCAGGGTACTGGTTTTATTTATTTATTTTTAATGGTACTAGATGCACATATCCCTTTCCTATTTTACAGAGCAAACATTTTAAAGCTATGAGTTTGGCTTAGTTTCAACTTCAGAATTACTGCAGTTTTATGTGTTGGTACTTTCATCAGCAGGTACTGCTTAGAGTTATGGCTTACATACAATTTAGAAAATCACTTGGACTTTATATCTCCTCAACTCTTAATGTAAATGCTCTTGCTGTCATACTATGATTAATTGTGTATCAAATAATTACCCTTTGGAAGCCTATAGCATGTGGTACCTGCAAAGGAAATGGTTTGCTTAGTAAGTAAAATTGAGTGATTTTTTGGAAACTATTATTTCAACTCTCTGCGTGCAAAACAGTCCTGCCTTATATTGCTTGGCACAGATAGTTATGTAAACCCAGTCTCTTTCTACAGCCAGGCTTACATGCACAAGCTGGAGCGTCATTTCTTATATGCATTAAAGAAGAAGTGGCTGTGAGATACGCATGGCTGACACTAGTACTTCATGCTGTTTATATGTAGTAGGTCACAACAATATTTATTGAATAGTGATGAGCGTAACAAACCTGAAATATTAACCATTGAGCCTGCTATAGAAGAATTATTTTGTATCCAACTTTTCATGGTCTCTACCTAAAGTTTCACACTGAAAGACCTTATAAGATAACTTTAATCTTCTCAAACACAAACATTCCAGAAACATGCCATTTTGTAGATGATCTGTAAACAAGGATACTGTGCAGGAGGTCACCTGTACAACCAAAACTGCCTTAACAGTATCCCAGAAACTGAGAAATTAATCTGTGTACAGGTTAACGTCATGGTTATCCAACACAAGTCTACTGTGAAGTATCCATTTCCATGTACAATGCATCCCTGCACGTCTGACTGTCCAATCACTTCTTAAGTCTTGTTAAAGAGCAGCTGTTAGCTACTGCTGACCAATATTGGTTCACACTGGCCAAGTGGATCTTTTTTTTTCCCTAGTTTGTAATTCAGTTGACATGACTGACGCAGCACAGACCTGGCTGGAATGTGAATTGCAAGCAAGTGCCAGGGTTAGAGTTGCACATTATAATCCGTGTAGAGTTAGTGTAAGCAAACCCTTGTTGGCCTGAGGAACTCTCTTGCTCTTTGATGATGATGAGTAAGAGGTGCAGGGGAGAGATTGTCTTAATATTCATATTATCAGATTCCAAGCAGATTTTGCTGAAATGACTTAATTTGAGCTCAACTGATGTCAAATAAGATTTCACATCTGTGTCCTGTGAAGTGGGGTTTTCTCACACACACACACTTCACAGCAGAGCAGCTGTGTTGAGAAGAATCTTAATTGTGTGTGGCTGTTGAGCCTTTTGAAGATTATAACCTCTTAAAATGCAGGCTCTTGGATTCTCAGAATTCTGTGTTTACCTTTTCAGTTAAGGAAATGTATGACTATCAGGGGAGATCTTATCTTCACGTCCCGCAAGATGTTGGAGTTAATCTCCGTTCTACAGTGCCACCTGAGAAGTGCTATCTTCCAAAGAAACAAATCCATGTGTGGTCTGGACATACAAAGGTAGGAAGTCGTGTTTGTGAGTGTGCCTCATAAAAACCCACTTCACTTTGTGTCTGAAGCTAAGAACTTCTATAAAACTGAAGTATCGGTAGAAGGAAGGAGTATTTTCGTCTTTACCACGTTATGCATGTAATTGGTTGCATGACATGCTCACACAAGGTATTTGCCTGTGTATACTTTTTCATGAACGTAGTGACTTCCTGACCTCCTTTAAAGGGACAAATATTCAGTGACTTCTCTGGGATTTGGAGTTATTTCCTAAACTACCACGTGAATAAGAGTAAGGCTAATTCTAGAGATCCCTGAAAATGCTTTTTTTTTTTTTAAATAGTAAAAGTACTTAAGAGCTATTTCATATCAAACTTATAAAAAGTTACATAAGTTTTGTGATCATGATGCATCAGCATTACACGATTCACAAATACAGCTATTACCTTTGAGAGGTGTGCCTCATTAAGAGTTTTCTTTGATGATGCTACTTAACATTTACAGTTTCTTCTTGTGCCAGAACCCATAATTGCATACATCATTTTGGTATTGAAAGAGTGCTTCACTGATCAGCTTTGTAAAGCTTATACTCAATTTCCTGCTTCTTTTGTCTCTAATTTTCAATATTGCGTGAGGAAATACGCTGTGCTGCTATGGATAGCACCTTAATGATAACTGAAAGGTGGATGAAAGGAGGACACAGGGAACGCTTTTAGCTTTTATGCTTTTTTAGTTGAGTCACAACTCTGAACTCCTCTTTAATGACTGCTGCATCAAAGAGCTTGTAGCTGCAACTATCAGTGCTTTCCAGAATAACATCTCCACCCCAAAGCTCTAGTCACTCCTCTGCCTATTATCCTATTAGAACAGACTGATGCATGAAATAGCCTTTTCCTTCAAACAAGAGATGAGTAACGGTATCGATAAGAGATGCAAAAGAAAGATGGACTAGCAAATCTAGAAAAGCTGGAGGATATAAGTAGACAATAATAGAGAGGATAAAGCACCCAACTCTAACCAGGGGTGGGCGGAACTGGATGGAATATGAATAGAGTAATTGACATGAAATTGAAAGAAGGCACATCATACTATGAGTACTTGGTGGTTCTTTGGAATTCCTCTGGAAGAATACCTGAAATGCAGATAGATGGGAAGATGCTGAGCCCAGGGAATCTTGAGTTCAGTGGGTAGAAGCCACTGGTAGTATACGTAAGAAATTGAGCTGGCCAGAAACTTTTTTTGTGGAAAAATTCCTCACCTGCCCCAGCTGGAAAGGTTTGGTATACAGAAACAGTCACAATAATTTGTATTTCTGTGCTGTGTTTGCCACAGTAATGGTGTAAGCGTTGAAGGAGGGTATAAATACAGCTGTTGAAGCGAAGCAATTTGTTGCCAATAACAATTGCTCAAAAGGCATCGCTGTTTCTAAAATGGAATGTGGATAGTTTTTTTTCTTTTCAAGGTACAGTATCTGTGTATTTTATGAAGATAAGCTTTAGCTTTTTGCTTAGGAAAGAGGGCAAGTGAACTGAGCAAATATCTAGATGCTCCACTTACTGTTTAATTATATCCTTATTTACAGGGTGTCAGTGCAGTTAGATTGTTTCCTCTCTCTGGGCATATACTGCTGTCTTGCTCTATGGATTGCAAAATTAAGGTGAGTTATTTTTTCTGGTTTCATGTATATATTTTATACCATAATTGAGTATGGAAAATGCATTTTAGAATACTTAAACATTTGGTACTTCTACCAAGTACCTTTTGTCTGTTACTTTTATTTTTCTCACTTGAATTTTAAATTATAAATTTGTTGGAACAAAGAAAGAAATAATACGCAATACTGTGGGTGTTAGAACAGTGTTAATCACTTAGTAATACCATTTAGAAGGTCACAAGTTCCTCAGGTTATTGCCTCTGTTATTATAATAATTCATTTTCTGCGAAGCCTAATTTTACAAATAGCAGTAGCTTTCTGCTGAAGTGTCTTACCAAAGCATTTGTGGTCTTGAAGTAATCTCATTTTAGTCCAGCATATATCATATTAGAAAGCTGCTGATTTTTTTTTTTTTTTTACTAACAAAACCTTAGGTCTTTAAAGTGGACTACGGTATGGGGGTTTTTGTTATTTTAAGGGGGTTTTGCTAACAAGAAGGTGACAGCATTCTTGTGAATTCCTGTGTAGATAGTTGTTATTAATCAGTAGATGTCATATGCTTATAATTACTTGCTTAAAAGATGTTGCCATATATGTTTGCACTTAATTTCAGCATCATTAATTGTTTAACAATTGACATATTTTCTCCCCATCCCTCTTTTTCTTTCCAAGCTATGGGAAGTATATGGTGATCGAAGATGTCTGCGAACATTTATTGGTAATAGTCCTTTTTTTTAAACTGATGTATATTTAAAAGAATTTCATGGAAGGTTATGCTTTAGGTTAGCTTATTAATTTATCATGGAGAGGACCTGTAGGCATCCAAGGCAAATGGTATTCAGTATGATCTTGGCAATAAGAATTGAAAAAGGTGCATGTTTTTAGTGAACCTTTGTCATTATTCCAAGCAACTTAATGTTGATGTATAACACCTTAGGACTCCTAAAACAAAACATTAGTGTACTGCAGTCATCAATACTTTATGCAAGACTCCTTTCCAAAGGCAAAATTGTGAAATTAAATTGCCCCATCTTCATGTTGAGAACAGCAGCCCTCTGTATTTATGCAGTGAGGGCATTTCATGGTGTGATGATCCCAACTTAAATAGGTGGTCTTTTCTGTGCTAAGTTTCCAGTGCAAAAGCATGAGGATTTTTTTTTTAGGTTCAGGTGCCATCTTTGTTCATGTAACAAGTGCTTTATAAAGCAGATAGCTGAGAGAGAGAAATACAAACTTCTTAGCAGCCTCGAATGCAGAACAAAAGCAGCTGGTTCTCTTTTTGAAATGGGAACATTTCTAGAACACTGAGTGAATATATGTTGAGCAACAACAAAGGAGTCTTTTTTCACCTAATATTTCTGATGACAGCAGTGTGGCAAAGATGATGGCTCAAAAAAGGTTCTCTTTCAATAGACTGCTCTTTCTGAACAGTTTGACTGTTTTTCTCAAAAGGTCCTTATTATCAACCAGATTCACCAGCTATTTTGCTATATTTAAGTTACTGTGCCAATATTTTAACTAGAGAGATCTTCTACAAGCCTGGTGCAGTGGTCAGATGAAAGTATTGAGGTTGAGGGGTACCAAGGTTAACAAGAGATGAAAGCATTCTTAATTTTCTGATCTGATATTTCCTATATTTTGTACCTGTTTTCTAATTGTAAATGTTTCTCCTTTAACTGTATCTCCTGTACTGTTTGTCTCTCCTCTTTTTCATTAGCTGTTGGCATTTATTGCAGTGTGTTAAACTTCTCGTGCAGCTCTTAGCTGTGACCAGAACAGTATTTGAAGCCAACAGTACTTAAAGTTCTGCTTGTGTAACAATTCATGAATGATGCACAGTGGTTGGTTCTGTGCAATGCTATTGTTTCTCTCTCCGGTGCTTTACAGGTGTGGGGATTTGGGGTTTTTATTCTCATCATTCTTTAGGAGTTACTTCTTCTTTCTCACTTGTATCATTCTTTACTAGTTCTCATGAAGAACTTCAGCAAGTGATTTCCTTGTTCTCTTTGCAGTGCAAAAGACTGGAGAATTTAACTTGAATAACATTTTCAAAAAAAAACCCTTAAACTTTTATCCATTCATGCATTATCATCACATTTTTTTTCTATCTTGTAGGACATAGTAAAGCTGTTCGAGACATCTGTTTTAATAATGCTGGCACTCGGTTTCTTAGTGCTGCGTACGACCGCTATCTTAAACTCTGGGACACTGAAACAGGTAAGCTTGTATTTGTAGACGCTGTTATTTGGCACTATGTTTAATTAATAGTAAATACCAAGGTATATTATCAGTCAGGGTGTTTCCAGTTATCCTCAATATTATCTCATAGTTCAGTGTTCAGGCTTTCATTATAGGATGAATAGTCTTTTTTTTCCTAAATGTTTTGTTATCTGTAATGGTGCAATTGACACTACTTATATACCTGTATTTCATATACCTTTTTATTTGAGACGTTTGATCATTATTTGTAATGCTAGAGCGACTTTCAGCAAAAAGCCAAAATTTTACCAAATCAGTTAATTGCATGTTTACATTTACAGGTGTAAAATTAAGTAATGAAATCACACTTTAGCCATAAATATGCTTAATTTTGAAGAATTACGTCACTTGATCTTTCAGTTAACCTGAACTTGAAGAGCACTTCAAAAAAGAAAAGGTGGTGGAAATTGAGCTGCTGGTATAGGTAGTGAAGGGTAGGGCTGATGTTGTCACAGAACTGCCTGAGAGATGCTCTGTAACATTCCGCTCCAAATAGTTTCTTAAGCTAAAAAGGTGCAGGATAGATTTTTGTCAGTATTCGTTTAAACTTAAGTCTATTCCTAAGACAAGAAGTTTCCATGTTTGAAAAACAGGCTTTTTTGGTTAGCAGTGTCACTAGTCTGATACAGGTGACAGCCAGAAAGGTATAAGTCAAATTCTCTGGACTTGAGTCTGAACTCAGTTGTTTAGACACCTGAAAAATATATTGAGCTTTTGGATTAAAATAGGCTCCTGTAAGTTACAGATAACATGTAATCAGGGTATTTATGACAAAGGCTTGAGAAGAGGTCAGTGGTTTGTTTTGCAGTTGGATTACTGTTATCTTTTTCTAAGCTTAGGATTGAGGAATTCTTGCCTGAGTTTGTCTCTTGTCAAAAAGGCCTCTGATCCTAAGGAGGTTATGCTTTGCAAAGACAGTGGTCAGTTCGTGATAGCCTGACCAGTCCTGATGTCCTTGATACATCCTGATGACACACAGGGTACTGAGCAGTTATATTGTTTGGAAAGGTGTAATAAAGGTGTGGAACAGTTTGTATGTGTTTATACAGGTGCATACGTACAAACATGTGGAAGAAAGTATAATCAAAGAGCAGGGTAAATTCTATCCTCTAATCTTCTCACAGGCTTTAAAACAAGTATTTCCTTCTGTTAGTAAAGTATAAGTAAAATGAATGGGTTTTATTGATATCTGCAAAGAACTAATCATCCCATAGAATTTCCAAGCTGACACACTATGAATGGCTTGTCTGTTGCAGGGCAATGTATTTCAAGATTCACAAACAGGAAGGTTCCTTATTGTGTCAAGTTCAATCCTGATGAAGACAAACAAAATCTCTTCGTTGCAGGAATGTCAGATAAGAAAATTGTGCAGGTATGTCTACTTAATATCTCTTCCTCTAAAAGTTACGGTAATTAGTAACAAACAAGGTCTTATTCTGACGTTTTTATTTGTAGTGGGATATTCGAAGTGGTGAGATTGTGCAGGAATACGATAGGCATTTGGGAGCTGTCAACACCATTGTGTTTGTGGATGAAAATAGGAGGTTTGTGAGTACATCTGATGACAAGAGTTTAAGAGTCTGGGAATGGTAAGTTTAAAAATTTGAATTTTAACTATAAGTATATTATGAGGAAACTTGAGAAGAGAGTTTATTTTTAAAAGTATACATAGCACATAGGACACTGGAGTGTTCTGAGTTCTAGCTAGCTGAGGAAGAGCTGAATTTAAATTTCTACAAGTTTTTATGTAATTACATATGCAGTAGCTAAAATGTTTCACAATAAAGTAGAACCAGAACAGTCTCAGCTATTGTTGTTGCTAATTTCTGATAACTGTTGAAGTTGGGCATATACTCTGCAAACTCCTGCATATTGCCACTCAGGCTAGCGTGGGTCATAGTTCTTCAACGTTTTTGTCCAGTGAAAGGAAACATCCCTTGCAAAACCTTAGTATAATACTTTCAATGTCTTTGAAATCATTCTTAATGTCTAATAGCGAATTACTGTCCCTAGCTTACTGCCCTACTGCACTGCAATATTTGAAAAGTGTTTTTAAAGTCTAAAAAAACTAAATCATTGTATGCAAAATAAAAAGTTTTAAATAGCATCTGTTTTATTGGCGCAGATTTTATATGTGCATTGGGGTGTACATATTTTTAGTATCAATTATTAATAATTTATCTTAAGATTGTATCTTTTAGAATAATTTCTCTAGAGATTTTAATCTTTAAAACTAGTTGCTTCCTGTCATGTTGCTGAATACTAACCAACCCACCCTGGCTTAGTGCTTGAGACACTTCACAGGTTTCCTTCTCCCCCAAAGAAAGCATAAGCCCTGTCAGCCTGAAGCACGCTGCACTCTATTAGTGATCTCTGTTCTCTCCTTTCCTCAAGGGTGTATTAGCCCTTCAATTAACCTTTTAAAGAAATGTTTGCTCTGTTACATTAGCGTGTGTCAGTTTTGAAAGCTTTGGATTTGGATATGCATAGTATTATACAATATTTGGCCCATGTATGAAATAGCTAGTTTAGTATAGCTTCACTTCTGGTTTTCTGGTAGTCTGGGTTTTTCGGCAGTCTTTGATAGCCACAATATGAATACAATAGATGACAGAAAAGTGAAAGTCTAAGAAATTCATAAAAACATAATTTTAAATGGCTTCCAATTTTTAACATACCTGGGTAGAAACCAAATCTTTCCTATTTGAAATGTTTTCCTCAAGGTTCTAGGTACTAAGATTTTCAGCTTAGGACTTTTAAGATTTCTCTAGGATTTCGAATTTCTTTTTGAAATAATCACTCCTATATCTTTAGGTATCCGTTTCGTTTTGCCACTCACACATTCAAAGCTGTTGCACAATATGGATACTAGTTCAACTGCTCTGTGACTGATCAGTTCCTTCCTAGCTTTTTTTCTTTGTTTTCTTTTTTTTTCCTAAACCTAGACAAGAGACTCCAATCTGTGGTATTGGAATGTTACCCAAGCAGCCAGCAAAACCCTCAGAATGTCTGTGATCGGCTGCTATCACTGCCAGTAGCAGCAGTGGTAATGACCAAAGTCTGGGAACCCAAGCTTAGGCTAGACATGTAATGCTGTCACCATATGTCGCTCCAAGAGAGCCTCTGTTCAGTATTTCATAATTAGGCCCATGTATTTACTGAGGTCTGAAAAGAAAAAATCTTTACAATATCGTATCTGCTAAGGAGTGTCTCCTCTCTGGAAGTGGGAGGAGGATCTCACTTGCACAAATCTGTTATTTCCTTGAGATTGAGCTGCCCTTGTTTTGTGAGCTTTGTGTTGATGGCTGAAATAAATAGCAAAGTGGGTGGATTTAGTCACTCTGTGGGGAAAAGCAGGAAAGGCAAAAAGGTTCTGGCATGGGAACATCGCAACCCGATTGTTCCAGTAGCAGAAGTTTTTTCCGTCTGAAGAAAAAAATACGTAGTGAAGGAAAAAAAATGTATATTACTGTAACGCTGAAGAAAGAGCTCCCTTGTTCAGACAATAGGGAACTCAACTGTAGGCAATATTCTCTAAGACAGTCGTTGGGGATTTTTTTTTATTTGGTTTTATAAAAAGCAAATGTAATGCTGTCTTCCTAGGCACGACTTGAAAACCTTTCTCCACAGCCTGCCATGATATATGTTAATCGGTCTGTAGGCATATTTCTATAATTTCAAGATCCAGATTTTTACAATGCACTAAAACTAAGTTAATATATTAACTACAGAAGCTTTTGGAGTTTGAAAACTTCTGTGGCAAATTATTTCATGCTGCACCTCAAATCCTTTTTTCCTAAGTTCATAAGGAAAATTATTTGCAACTTAGGGTGATTTGGCTACTTCACCTTTTGGCGTGTTTTTTCATATGCTCTTCAGCACAATATTTCTTCAGTATCCTACAGAAACAAAACAGAAGTAATTATGACTTGAGTACGGTCTTAAAAGCCAGTAATTAAAGCTGGTCTAATTGCTTAGTTGCAATTGTCTCGAGGAATTTTGTAGTATGTTTTGTAAACACTTCGCCTTGGCCAGAGCTGGTAATGGGATGCCATGTCAGACTTCATCACAGTAAGGAACTTCTCCCCTGAGAATTTAAATCTCCTTTCCCCAAGAGTTCATCCCCTGCATAGATTTCACTGTGCTGTACGCTGAATTGCAGTTGGTTGGTTGCTGAAAGTTCAGACTGCGAGTATAGCGCAGACTCTTGCAGATTAAATGGTTTCTTTAGGAATCTTAATCAGAGCCCTTTAACATTTGTCTGCTTTCATGTTTCATGTGATTGTATCGTTACAGCAGGGATATTAAAGTTGGCATGGGTATCATATTCTGTGTTCTTTCTTCTAGAAATGCAAAATGTTATTTTGTCTTTGTCTGCGTCTGATCCTACTTGGATAAACAGGGAAATGATTTGGGCAATTGACCTTGGATGCTTTTGTTTCCTTTTACCTTCAAGTCAGCTAGCAAAGCAAGAACTGTACAGTGGTAGCTTGGTTATTATCCTGACAGGTTTAGGAGGCTTGTCATCTCTGTAAAGCTGTGACCCCCCAGCAGGCCTTTTCTCTCCACCGTTCCTGGTAAAGACTGTAGTCTCCTGAGAGAGCTCTTCATGATGTGTAGATCCCAAAATTGGATTGGATTGGGTTTGTGGGGTGTTTTTTCCTCTTCTTTCTTTAAAAGGATTTTTTTCTCTCCTGCTTGTGGAAGAAGTTGTATTAGAACTCCAGAGTACCACGTTTCTAAATTTTGGCTAGCAGATACTACTTCTGATATTTAAAACTTTTCAACCTTTGAAATGCAATGAAGTGGGGAAAGGACTCGAAGATCTTTGAATTTAAAAATTTGAACAAAAATATATCACATGAGTTTTGAGGTCAGGCAACCGTGACAGCATCTTTCTTGGTAATTTTTTTTTTAAGTTTTTTTGAGGGAGCAGGCTGATATTACTTATTTAGCAATTTGACTGGAAGCAAATGTGAAACATAAATGTATCTCTTTATTCTGCCTAATAGTTTAATGCAGTGTATCCTGCAGCTGTCCTAAGTGTGTCTGGTAGGTTTCAACATAAAGCAGAGCTGTCTTGAATAAATTGCAGTAGATGAGCCCGTCTTCATATGCAAAGGGAGAGAAGGCAGGACAACCTGTGCTGCATTTAAATTTCTCACTGCAGTACAACTCAGCATTGGAGATGCATCTTCTTTTGCTTTTACCTGGCATTGAGGACTCCAGGTGACCGGTGTGGGCTGAGGGAGTGTTGGATGGTGGGAGCTGATCAGGATCGGGCCTTACCGCAGCGATGACCTTGTGTCCTGTTGCAGGTGGGCTTTGAAGCTGTTTGGGTATTGCTGCAGAAGGGTGGAACGGGGCACAGGGGCGCTGCACCTCCTGTGCTGCCATGTTGGTCAGCCTCAGAGATTATGTGGACTTTTTGTTATCCGTTTACAGGTTTACTGTCCAAAAGTAGTCTTAGGTCTGCCT
Organism: Pluvialis apricaria; assembly: GCA_017639485.1. Lineage (NCBI taxonomy): Eukaryota > Metazoa > Chordata > Aves > Charadriiformes > Charadriidae > Pluvialis > Pluvialis apricaria. Next base: position 77,826,763 of record CM030009.1, on the reverse strand, counting down.
CTTTGGAAGGCAGCTATCCCTGTGCATGCTTTTATCCACAGAGCGTATTAACAGGGTTGCCCTTCTTATTCTGAAGGGTAGATGATATTAACATCTAACTCTCAGGAGCATTTGTGTTGCTTCCTGACAACAGAGCAGCTTCTCACCCTGCTGTCCATGTGCACGCTGCTTAACACGATGACAGGAAATAACTTACTTCACAATAAAATAGAATTGTAATTACCTTGCTAATGTTGACCGTATTGCCATCCAACAAAGCTCAGTCAACTAGTACAAGGCAGCCACCCACGCTCTCTGCTCCAGTTGTGTCCCAGCAGCCCTTCTACAGTGTGAATTAAACAATCAATTTGTAGTCATCCCCTTTGTATTAATTAATGTTGCTACAGAACACTTTGCATGCGTTTTCTGCTGAATACATTAATCAAATCTATGTTCTGCTGGAGATTTCTTTTGCTTAATGAGAGAGACATGCGCATGCTTTCCCTTTTTAGCAGTCTTCTAGTGTAGGGTATGAGGAATACTATGAATATGCACAGCCCGTTAGTAATTCAATTTATGTAGTGTTTGGCATTTCTGCAGAGTAAGGCTTAGACTGTACTTGTGTTTTCCCTAGGCCTTTGTACATGCCAGTGTGTGTTCTTAACACACTGGCACAGTCCTCTGTGCAATCAAGACCGGGGAGTTCAAGGTTCAGTTCAGCAGCGTACATTTGGAATTGGTTGGTGTCCCGTTTGGGGAGATCAGGAAGAAAAGGGCATTGTCAGAGAGAGACTCACATTTTCTTTTATTATCTTTCTTTCTTTTTTTTTTTTTTTTAAAGAAAAGGCAGAAATATTCTAGTTAAAACTCAAGTCAGTAAGACATTCCAATAAAGCAAATGCATATATCAGTCTATTCTTGCTACCTATATAAGATTTTTATAGGAGCTGCAGTTAAACTGGAGGCAATAAAGTATCTTTGTGTTACAGTTTTACTCTTAACAATTGGAATTATGATTCTGCTTTAGACTCTGGGTCATTTGATTAGGGCAAATGCACTCTATCAGAGGTTATCCTGTAGATGGCTTCGCAGCTGGAGCTCTCTAGGTGGGTGTTCATAATATTTTTGAGCTTTTGCACATTCTTCCTTTGAACACCAGCATACGCTCTCTGTGGTTCAGTGATGGAGTAAATCGGCTGACTGGAGGCAGCCCTTTGGAACATCTCCATGTCTTCATAAAACACATACTTCTTCCTTTTGCAGGGACATTCCTGTAGACTTCAAGTACATAGCTGAGCCAAGCATGCATTCGATGCCAGCCGTGACTTTGTCTCCAAATGGTAGGTTAACACTTTACTGCCTTCTTAGGCCTAGTTTACATAGGCACGTCTTACTGACTATATCTCTGTAGCGTTGCCATGTTGCATCTCCCTGTCATCCCACACTACCCCGCCCAAATCAGTGTGTGCATTTATTCCAAGATTGGACTGGATCTGGTTTAGATATTAAAGCTCAAGTATGTCAAAATGAAGGGTTATACTAGGATAACTATATCAATTCAAATTTAGATCTTCATCTAGACAGGGCAAAAGGACTGTTTCTTTTCATAGAGCTACGGTGTGCTCTTTGCTGTATTTAAAATACTAAGCTAAACAATGGTGGGAACTGGTGATCGCTGCAAAGTTCTAAGCAAGTTCAGCAGTCCTTGTGGTGCCACCGTTAAAGCAGAAACTGCTGTTGTACATGATCCTATTAATGCTGTTCCTTTCTGTTCTGAATATAGCTCAAATAACTCCTATACAAGAGAAATCCCAAATTATCTCAGTGTTTCTGTATATTAATGTTTCACTGGTGTTTATGTTCTTTAATTAGAATCAAACTGAAGGAGGATAAGGATTTAGTGCCTCTAGTAATCTGTGAAAATCCTTCTAACAGGACAAAAATTTCTGTTACCTGTTTTGGCCATAATTAAATAGCTTTAATCTCAACATTATTAAAGGGTTGCCAGATTTACAGTTAACAGTCCCATTACACTGCGTAGTGGCTGATCAACTTGTTGCACCGCTAATGTTTTCAGCCAGCTATCAGCATCAAATTGTATTTGCTTTGCAGTATATATATTTTATTCATAACAATAGAAGTGGGTTTCTAATATAAAAGGAAGATTCTGGAGAAAAAGATAGCTGTATTTAAAAATGTTAGCTTCCCCAGCTGGCCTATGTCAACCCCTCTTTCTGAAATTGCACGACTTGCTGTATTCTAATCCAGTTTTTCAGTTCATCTCATTCTTCCCCATTGAAATACTGGATTTCTCATTCTTTTTCCAGTTCTGGCTGCCCAGCATTTGAGTATTTGATTTCTGAGATGAGACAGTAAAAGATGTTAGGGATGAAGTAGTCATCTTTTCAGCTCAAGATATGACCTGTCACATTTACTAAGATTATCTTGACCTACAGTAGTCCAATATCACACAAAACAAGTTCTTTCGGAATAGTTACGCTACAGATTGTGCCAGGCACATCATGCATCATTTTGGAGTTAAATTATTCCTTTAAAGAAAAGTAAATTGAAAATTTTACAGATGTGGAACTTTTCTGCTTAGGGGCACTCATTTATGAATTGCATCAATTAAAATTTTCCTCCTGGTGCAGGAAACAGACCTTTTAAAAAACAGAAGAGGAGAATAACATGCTTCGGCTACACACTTGGTTTGTTTCTTGGGGAGACTGAAGAATATCCTCAAATTCCAAGCTAGTGGCTGGAAGAGTGGTCAGATTTACAGTCAAGTCGGCACATTCTGTGATTCTGTTATCACTGTTTGCATAAAACTCTGTAAAGGCAGTGACAATACACAGAGTTCAGGACAGAAGTCTCTGTTCTGTGATGTTCTGTAGCATATCATCTTCATTAGATTCTCAGGCAGGAGTTAATGCGCTGCCAAGACACAAAATGAGATAGACAGATTTAAGATTAGGAAAGCCTGTTTTTTTTCTTTAAATAAGATGTCTTTATTAAATTGTATTCCATTAGGGCAGAGAATACTAAATATTTGCAAAAATTTATAAGGATTTTCGAACTCCTGAGCCTACCTTAGACCAGTTTTTTTCCATAAAGAAAATAAAAGGTGACGAACTTAGCGTACCCACAAAACAGGTAATGAAATAGATTGCAGCTAGATGTTTTTTTCTCACCTCATCTGGATTACTTGCAGTTGTACCAGGCAGAAGCAATATCAGCTGCTACCTAGAACCCTGATACAAAATGAAAATCTGGAGTAAGGTAGTGCAAAAAAAGTTATAAAAAATCTCTTACAACTTCCCAGTTAAGTCTGTTTCTTCGGATGCGGCACTCTGATGCCACCTTTGTTTATTGCATTTGTAGGGAAGTGGTTGGCTTGCCAGTCGATGGATAACCAAATTCTGATTTTTGGAGCTCAGAACAGATTCAGATTAAACAAAAAGAAAATTTTCAAAGGTCACATGGTAGCTGGCTACGCTTGTCAAGTGGATTTTTCGCCTGACATGAGGTAAGTTTTTGTGGGAATGAGCTTCATCTTAAAACTTGCCAGCACGGACACTAAATTTCTTTTTAAATCCTCTGCAACACTCATTGATGCACAGCCACCCTATTAACTCCGCGTCAGGCAGAGTTCTCTAGCCAAGCAGCAGAATGGAAAGTTTGCTCTTGTCATTCAGTGGGGCTAAGTTATACTCAGCAGTTGCTCTGAGCAACATTTTGAAAACCGTCCCTGTAGTCCAGATTCCCCATTCTGCAAAGATGATTTACACTGCTGTTAAAGCATCCAGAGACTCCTCTTGTTTTGCCCAGCCCTGGTGCAGCACTGGAGGCTTCCACTTCTGTCTTGCATCTGGCCCTTTTTGCGCATGCTCTGCAGCACAGAGTCGATTCCTGCAATAATGCACTTATCCAGAATACCTGGGATTTGGACTTGCCCAGTTTTCCCAATTTGCAGGTCTGGTGTGGGTATCCTCACTTATTGTGCAGAGAATCATCTTTTTCATTCTATTTGCGTAGTAATATGCTCACACATTTACCACTGCACATACATAAGATACTCATTACTTTAAAAACTGGAGAATAACCTTGGCAAAAGTGGAAGAAAAAGTGGAGAGCAGTGTCTATAAATTTTAGAGAAACTTCTGGCACTTTCTCTTTTGCTGATGTATTCTCTGTAGTTCCAGTAACACAGTGTATGGTATAATTGCATTGCTTAGCACATTTACCTCACAGTTGATGAATCACCTTCTGCAGGACTGGTGCGCTTTAGAGCACAGCATGAATGCTAATTCTTTGGTAGGTATGTTTGCAGCCTGTCAGACAGGGTGAAGCTCTTTTCCATTGCTCAATGTAAAAGTATTATAATACATGCAGTCTTCACACATGATACAGCTTTTATTTTAATCCTGTTAATATAGCTATGTGATATCTGGAGATGCAGATGGAAAACTTAACATCTGGGACTGGAAGACGACAAAACTCTACAGCAGATTAAAAGCACATGATAAAGTCTGTATCGGTGCAGTGTGGCATCCACACGAAACATCTAAAGTTATTACGTGCGGCTGGGATGGTCTTATTAAACTATGGGACTAAAGAGGATGCTACAAAGATCTAAAGATGTAAGTCCTGCACATATCTGAGATTAGAATGAATTCTGCTGTAGGAATGGGTAATTTACAATTGACAATTTGTAATTACAATTACATTTGTAATACTGCAGTTCTCAGCTAGCTGTATATATGCACTAAAAAATGGGAAATCTTCAGGAGACACAACTGAAAGGATATAGTTCTAAACATGACCTCTGAGTATGAGAAGCTGAGGTCATCTGAAGCATGCAGAATCAAGTGTTAGTTTGTCATGTCTCTTTTTGTGCAAAACACTCTTGTAAAATAAAATAACTTTAAGAAAAACTATTTTTGTGGTTCTAGCTGTCAGAGATGTGGGGAGTCAAAGGAGAAAACTAGCAATTGTGTAACTCTCTTCTGAAGAAGAAATCTTTGATATCTACTGCAGTAGAGCTGGAAAAAGAGGGGTATTTTGTTGTCCCCAAAATACTTCTGTCTTTATAGAACACAAAGCCACTTGCTGAGATCTGTTAATTCACAGTAGAAATGAAGCTAGCAGTTGTCAGGTAAACTGTGTCAACTGAAGACTATTCATAAATTCTTGGTTTCTGTCTGTATTTAACAATAATATCATGCTGATCGCTGAGTTTCGACTTTACAAGTACTCCTCGATTTCAAGATTTTGCTTGTAATGGTTGTGTGTTAAATGTGGTTTTTTTCCTCTTCCCATATGCTGTTACCTTCCAATAAGCATGAAATATTAAAAAAAGTGAATGTCTCTTGTTCAGTTTGGAATACACTGTATTATAAGTCCCATAAAGTTTTTGACAATTTAATGTATATACATGTCACACTTTTTCTCTTTGAAGAACTTATTTTTAATAAATCTTTTTGTAAAAATTCTGCTTATCTTCATTCAATTCTTCTGTCTAGCAGTGTCCATATAAAACATTTCTTACCGTTTTGCATCTTATTTTGCAGTGGTACCAGCATTCAGATAAACTCATTCTCTTGCACTGTTCGTATAAAACTCATGCAAGCTGAAAGCAAGAGAAAAAAAGTCCTTTTAACTCCCTATACGCTCTCTTTTTGAGCACATCACTGAAGTAAAAATATGTAACAAATTTAACCCATTGATCAGTCTTTCATTACAGTTTTGAATTGCACTATATTGTTTACTATAAAGGCAATCACTGCTCATCAATTATAAACAATAGCAAAGGAGTAATTGCCTTAATTGACAGCAGGATAGAAGATAAGGCGCTTCCATAGATGAGATGCAAAGAATCTCAAATTGCGCAGATGGAAGGAAATGGGGTGGTGGTTTTGTTGGGGTTTTTGTTGGTTTCGGGTTTGTGTGGGGTTTTGTTTTGTTTTAATTTCCTGATGTGGAAGGATTGATTAACAAGACAATTGTATTCTTTCGAAGAGTACTTGCTGAAGCTAGGCCCTTGTGAGTGGACATGGAGCTTATGCATTTTTAGACCAACTCTCTAAAGCTGGGCTTGAGCGTCTTTGCGCTGTCCGTCCATGCTGTCAATGTCACTGCGCCAAGTTTTCATGTTTCTGTTTACTTTCCCATCTGGGTAGCCCTGTGTACCTGAAAAACTCCCCAGACCGCTTTCAGAAGCGGCGTACGGGTTGTAACTGGGTGTCGCCTAGCCTTGCGCCCGCGTCAAGTACTCGGGTAGGAAATGGTAGAGCCTGGAGAGAGAGCAAAGAGCCGGTCCGGTGTGTCCCGAGGACCGTCTCCTCTGCAGGGAGAGAAGAAGCTGTTCCTGTTTCTTGGCTTTTCAGGATGCGGGTGGGAGTGAGCTGCTGTCATGTCGCAGAGGGTGAATTTCCGACGTGGTTCTTTTTCACAGGGAAGACTCAACTCCTGAGCTGGGAGTTGAGCTCTGGTGTGCGCTGTGCCCCGGGTGCCGCTTCAGGAGAAAGTGGGCTGAAATAATTTAGAACAGTTTTCTGCCTTCAAATACATTTCCTAAATGGATGTGTGGCAGTGTGCCCTGGCCGTTAACAGCTTGTAAGTACAGGGAATGGGGGAGGAGAGGAGGGATAGAGCAGACACAAAAACTTCTCACAAGAATGTATATTAGCTTCCATATCAGAAAAACCTTTCCCAAATGCTTAAAAGCCTTTAAATCATAATGCACAAAATGCTTGGCTCTGTAGTTGGTACTGTGTTTTTCCATAAGTCGCCTGCCAGGCAGAATTTATATATATTTTTTTATACAGGGAGAGAGTATATGCAAAATATAAAAATAAGTGTATAAACTTTTGCAGTAATATACTGGGGGTTGTTTTTGGAGAAAAAAAAAATAAGAAATGTTGACTGAATCAGTTCTGCTGGAGTTGATGAATTGGGATTAAATGTTTGCAACAAGCCAAGAATCAAAATTCCCCTGGAAACTTTAAGATAAAATCCTTTGTCCCTCTCAATTGGTCACCGTGTTAATCTTTTGTGGAATTTCTCACATCTGCATTGAAGCCTGCAGGGGGAATTTTTATGAGGATAATTCCCTCTTGTCGGCTTGAGAGTTGCAAACTCCAAAGCTCACGTTGTCAGCTAGTTTGCTGCGCGCAAGGATAGATGGAGTGTGTCTGCGTGGTGCGAGTCTAGACTTGTCTTTCCAGCAGCCACCTGGGAAAAGATTTCTTGCTGGGCTAATTAACTCGAATCATGTCCTTCTCTTATCTTCCCAATTTCATGTTTCGCCAGAAATTGGTCTGTTACAGATGTCGGTCAGAACAAGTCTAGACTGAGACCCCGAGGCTGAACTTCGCGTGTGAGCAGACAGAGCCAGGGGAAAGGCAGCACTGGGAGAAAAGGGAAGAGCGTGTTTCGAGTTCCCCCAATTTATTCTCCTCTAACATTAGGCGGAGAATGCAACAAAGTGATTCCAGCCGAAAGGAGCTTCTTGGGAGGGCTGGAGGCAAGCGTGTCGCGCTGCTGGGAAGGAATACGTGCAAGACGGAGTACAGGGCTGCTGTCACAGCATCGTAATTCTGTTCCCCTTGATCACGCATCTGTAACTTTCAGAAATGATGTGCCAATGTGTTGCCACTTTTATTAATACCGATTACTTTTACAGTGAAGGTTTTACAGATAAGTGAGCTATCTCCATCATTCTTGGAATCCTGCCTAGGAAACTTCATAGTTCCTTTGGCCTTGTGCCATCTTTTTCTTGGATTTTTTTCATATGCAAGAGGGGGAAGTATCCTGCATATCCTCATGCAACTTGCTGGTAAGAAGGCTGTCTTTCTTGAAGCAGATGGTCTTGGCATCTGTCTTGCACAGAGTTTATAATTGTCCCCAGTAAGATGGGGCTGCTCAGTCTTTGCCCTCATTACGAGGAACGGATATCTAGATTACTGTACATCCAGAAGAGTCCAAGGTTGTCCTTTAAAAAGCCAATTTTTAGCAACAGGCAGATGTTCAATATACCATGTAACACTGTGGTCTTTAAAGGCTGATTTAAACAGTCAGCTTTGCAGATCTGACAGCCCAGTAACACAGTGTACTTTCCTTCTTCCTACCAGCTGGTCTTTACAAACTCCTGCTCCCGTTTGCAAGGAAGACTCCATATGACAAGCAGCCTGCACGAGGGGGAACACGCGCAGAGCGGAGGAGGGAGGGGAGTTTTGCTTGGAAGACTCTAAACAGTTGAGCCTATACGCCAGAAAAACTACTTGCGAGGGAGGTTGTTCCTCTGGAGACTACTTCAGGACTTGCTACTGTAGGTTGATTTCTAGCATACACTCAAAATTTGTGTCTCATATCTTGCAGTAAAATATGTCTCTTTTGTCAGGCTTGCTGATAAAAAAAAAACACAAACCAAACCCAAACAGATATACCATGGCTGTCTTGCAGCACTCAGAGCAAACTGCTTGTGGCGGGGTTATGTTTACAGAAGCTCTGTGCAGAGTTTGGAGCTTTTAGAAACAAGTTGCCATGACTTTCAATGGGGCACGGACCCCTAAATTCCCCAGGTACACTGGAAGTTCGACCTCAAGGCCTGTTTGTTATCTTCTTGTATGATAGAACATTTAAAATGTTTAAAATGCTAAAGCACTGAGTCTTTCCGCGTCTCCTTTTAACCTGCTGCGCTTCGTGCCGCTGGGAGACTGCTGAAATGAACCGTTACTGCAGGTGCGTTGGGTTTGTCGTTCAGAGTAAGCGGTTCTCATTAGGCCTTGGGTTTTCCTGGTTAGAGTGAATGGTGGCAGGACTGAGCCTGCTCCCCCTCTGATTTGGGAAGAAAGGAAGAAAGGAAGACAACAACACAAATCCTCTACGGAGTCATTTCAGTAATAGGAACTTTCTGGAGCTTCAAGACCACTGACAATTAGCTGGACATGGTTCTGGGAGCTGCAAAACTTTCCAGTTCCCCCAGCAAAATTACGCCGCGGTTGGTGTCTTGCTCTAACTCCCCAGCTAAACACCTCAATTGTGGAATAAGTGGGGTTTCGGTGGAGTTTAAACTCTTGCAAAGCAACACTAAAAAAAAAAAAATATGCAAAAATGGCCCGTGCTAGAAGAGGTGTAACACTCTAACTTCCTACCTTAGCCTGCACCAGGCTCGTTTCCCCAGGCAGCTGTGACTTTGCTCGGCCAGGCTTGTTGGTTTTATTTTGCTCCCACATCCATGTACACCCTTGCTCCTTCAGCTCCTCCGCATACACTCTGTACAACGCAATCCCTTCCAGTATTCCTCGCTCAGGAGATGAAGAAGGAAATAAGACTCTGACTGAAGTCAGTTGCCAGGGCGGACATCAACAGGAAAAAGAAGTAAGCCCCGTTCCCCAGAGGTCTCAAAGCCATGTTGAGTTTTGTCAGAACAGCCTCTCTGCAGCAAGCTCCTCTCCTCCTCTGCCCTGGTGCCAACCCTTAGGGAGTACCTGGGGGCGAGTTGGTTTTGTTTGCTTTCTGCCGCAATCCTCTCAATATTAAAAAAGTGGAAGAACATTACGGAATCGTATTTCTTCAGGTGCTGAATTCTGCTATGTCTTGGAGCAGTTTTCCTTCTCTTCACAAAGAAGAAGTAACAAGGTGTTTCAGGGCCTGGTGAGTCAGTTTGGGAGGTCAGCGGGGGGGTGTGATGATTTCCCAGCCCTTGCTGCTCCTGGCTGGCGTCAGCAGAGAGATGCGGGTACTGCCAGGACACAGCTGCTGCTGCTGCATTAGAGATCTGACACTGGTCAGGCAGCCGTCCCCACATCCCTGCAAGGGTGATGGCCCCCAGGGTGGTGGGTCCACTCCGGATATCTGAAGGTGGATGCAAAGGTGGGATTCACGTTGCTTGGGTTTGATTCAAAAATGGAATTTCAAATATAAGGGGGGAAATACCAGCAGAGGCACAGGAACATTTTAATTACTCACAGAAGCTTTGTACTGTGTACACCACTGAACTTTCTTTCAGGAAATTGCTGAAAAAGAAGCACGTATGGTGGTAATCCACCAAAAAGAGCAGGGATGTTGCGTTGGTATTCACATCTGAGTCATCGTTTCTACATGGTGCAAAGCAAGCTCCTGTTTTCTCCTTGTGTAAGGTCCTGCCCATTGGGATAAGAGACGTAGCACGGGCTGTCTGTGCAAAGGTCTCTTTCTGAACCAGCTGAAACTCTTTACAACAGGCGGGTCAAACTACACCATGAACACAGATTTCTATTTAAGGGAAGAAATCCATTCATTATCACAGGCGGTTCCCTTCAAGTGCTGGGCTTGCTCTGCAGATGCTGCCCCTGAAAGCCGGTGAAGGGAGACAAGGATAAATATGTCTCTGAATGTAGGTCAGCACTGAACTTCCAGCAGCGCTAAAACAGGTCTCTACTGACTGCAATTAAATGTCACATTGTGTTAACAAGCAGGAAGAAATCAAGAGTGGTTTCCTACTGAATAACCCTGAGGATCCTTTCAAGGGCGAGGGAGCGGCTAACGAAGCTCATGAAATCAAAGTTTTTGAATGAACCAGATGGTCTCAGCTGTTGAATAATTCACCAGAGAATGAATGCTATTTCTTCAGGTGTGCTACCGGGTGATATGTCTTCTTGGCATCTGCCAAGAAAGGCCAGACATATGTTCCCTTTACACTTTCTTTGATCTTTCACAGTTGAGAGGCACTTGTGAAGAACAACCCTTCACAAGTCACCAATGGGATCAAAGCCTAGGGCTAGAAATGCATGTGATTGATTGATAAACATCAGGTTTTGGAGTGCGGCAGGAGGTGAGACCTTTCTTTGGTCAAATTTTGGAACCTCCAAGGGAGACAGCGTGGCATTCAGAAAGGGACTGGTTCCCCTGGAGAAGAGTGTTAGTGTCCTAAAACCTCCCCCTCTGTGCTGCCATGGACTCTCTATGGAAAGCCAGTGTTGCAGTATTAACTGTGATGATAGTTTGGGGGATTCAAATCCGTTGCTGCTCTTCGTCTTTACCAGGCCACAGACAGCACCTGTAAATCCTGATTCATAAATGTGTGTGATTTATAAATCACTCTGCAGCGGGAACAGCCTCACCGCCACACAAGGAACTGTGCAAATAACCCTGCCGCTACACACGGGTCAGCTCTGCAAAGATCCATTTCAGAGCCAGCTGAAACATCTCCTGGTGGAGGTGTCAAACTAATGCCATAACGACTCCACTTCAGGAACATTACGTCCTTGTTAGCTGGGATTGGCACTGGCTGTGGCTGCCATGATTGAGCTCAGGTGCGGGCAGTAAGGAGGCTCCTGGGCTGGGCTTTACCTGGCGCCAGGTTGGAGGCAATGGGCTGGCTGCTCTGGAGAGCTGATGCGGATGCTTGCATCCCGAAGAGCGAGAAATCAGGCAAGGGAAGGAGACCTGCATGGCTGAGCAGGGATCTTCAGAAAAAGCTCAGGTGGAAGAAGGGAGTCTACAGGATGTGGAAAAGGGGGCTGACGACTTGGGATGAGTATAAGAATGCTGTCAGGGTATGCAGGGAAGAAACGAGAAAAGCCAAGGCAGCTTTGGAATTGAACCTGGTGAGGGATGTCAAGACCAATAGGAAGGGTTTCTTTAAGTATATAGGAGACAAAAGGAAAACCAGGGAAAATGTGGGCCCGTTCTTGAATGAGACGGGTGCTGTGGTGACGGATGATGCAGAGAAGGCAGAGTTGCTGAATGCCTTCTTTGCTTCTGTCTTCACCGCTCGGGCCAGCTCTCGGGAGTCCCAGACTTTGCAAGTAACAGGAAGTCTGGAGGAAGGAAAACTTTCCCTTGGTTGAAGAGGAACAAGTTAGAGAACAATTAAGTAACCTGGATACCCACAAGTCCATGGGGCCTGATGGGATGCACCCGCGAGTGCTGAGGGAGCTATCAGAAGTCATTGCTGGGCCACTCTCCATCATCTTTGAAAGGTCCTGGAGAACAGGGGAGGTGCCTGAGGACTGGAGGAAAGCCAATGTCACTCCAGTCTTCAAAAAGGGCAAGAAGGATGACCCGGGAAACTACAGGCCGGTCAGCCTCACCTCCATCCCTGGAAAGATGATGGAACAGCTTGTTCTGGGCCTCATCTCCAAGCATCTGGAGGAAAAGAAGGTTATCACAAGTAGTCAACATGGATTCACCAAGGGGAAGTCATGTCTGACTAATCTGATAGCCTTCTACGATGGCGTGACTGGATGGGTAGATGAGGGGAGGGCAGTGGATGTTGTCTACCTTGACTTCAGCAAGGCTTTCGACACTGTCTCCCACATCATCCTCACAGGCAAGCTTAGGAAGTGTGGGTTAGATGAATGGACAGTGGGGTGGATTGAACAGTGGCTGACAGATAGAGCTCAGAGGGTTGTGGTCAGTGGTGCAGAGTCCAGTTGGAGGCCAGTAACTAGTGGTGTCCCTCAGGGGTCAGTACTGGGTCCAGTCCTGTTCAATATATTCATCAGTGACCTGGATGAAGGGATAGAGTGTACCATCAGCAAGTTTGCTGATGATACAAAACTGGGAGGGGTTGCTGACGCGCCGGAAGGCTGTGCTGCCATACAATGTGACCTGGACAGGCTGGAGAATTGGGCAGAGAGAAACCTGATGAGGTTCAATAAAGGCAAGTGTAGGGTACTGCATCTGGGGAGGAATAACCCCAGGCATCAGTACAGGTTGGGGGCTGACCTCCTGGAGAGCAGCTCTGTGGAAAGGGACCCATGAGTCCTGGTGGACAACGGGATGACCATGAGGTAGCAATGTGCCCTGGTGGCCAAGAAGGCCAATGGCATCCTGGGATGCATCAAGAAGAGTGTGGCTAGCAGGTCGAGGGAGGTCATCCTCCCCCTCTACTCTGCCCTGGTGAGGCCGCATCCGGAGTACTGTGTCCAGTTCTGGGCTCCCCGGTTCAAGAAGGACAGGGAACTGCTGGAGAGGGTCCAGCAAAGAGCTACAAAGATGATTAGGGGATTGGAGCATCTTTCTTATGAGGAAAGGCTCGGGGACTTGGGGCTTTTTAGTCTAGAAAAAAAGAAGACTCGGGGGGGATCTTATCAATACTTCTAAATACTTAAGGGGAGGGTGCCAGGTAGATGAGAACAGTCTTTTTTCAGTGGTGCCCAGTGATAGGACAAGAGGTAACGGGCACAAACTTGAACATAGGAAGTTCCATCTTAACATGAGGAGGAACTTCTTTCCTTTGAGGGTGGCAGAGCACTGGCACAGGCTGCCCAGAGAGGTTGTGGAGTCTCCCACACTGGAGACATTCAAAACCCGCCTGGACGCCGTCCTGTGCCACCTGCTGTAGGTGTCCCTGCTGTGGCAGGTGGGTTGGACTCGATGATCTCCAGAGGTCCCTTCCAACCCTGACGATACTGTGATAACGTGATACTATGAATGTGGGGAGATGCCCAATGCACCTGGAGACTGAGGGCCAGAAGCCTCAGGGGAGAGCAGAGCTGGGCAATACCCATAACGAAGACACGGAGGAGATCTATGGTGGCTGAAGGTGTCAGGAGCACCTGGCAGATGGCATTGTATGGACGTACAGCTTAGGAAAGGGGACAGGCCCCTCTTTTGCAATGAACTCCCATGCAAGAGCGTTGCTGAGCATGTTGCCGGGAGGTCAGTCTAGAGATGCACGTTTGCCAGTTGCCACCTGATGAGTTGGGCCAATTCGGCCCCTGTGCTCCCGCTCTGCCCTGATTTGGTCTGGGCACCTTCCTGTGCTGCTCCTGGCAGTAGGAGTTTAAAGGATTAATCCGATTTTCTTCCTCAGCTGCTGCCGAGGGCAGGGCCCCACAGCGGGTCTCTGAAGAGTCATCTCTCTCTCTCAGACCAACCAGAAGGAAAAATGGGCTTTATTGCATTCTCCACAGGAGATGCTGGATGCTGCCCAGACCAGGCACTCAGGAATATTTTAGCAATGCCAGGAGAGGCTGGTCGCCCTTTCTTCCTGCCCAGGTATAGCCACACAGCTACCAGTCTCCAGGCTGTGACTATAATGGGAGAATGCTCTGCCCACACTGGTTTTAATGGTGCGCTCTGTACTGGAAGAAGGGGTCAGCTACCACAGCTTCTGTGCAGACAGGTCTGGGAAGCGATGTGGAGTACGACACTGGCACGCGGTTACTGCAGGGCTCACTCTGCAGGGAAAACATCTCACCAAGCTCCTCATCTGCTCCATGGCCTCCCTAACTGTCCCCTCTCCTCCAGAGCTGCTCCTGGCCAGCGCAACGCTCCCTGCAAGGAGCCAGCCTACAGGGGCAAGGCAGGCTCAAACGCGGGTGCGAAACGTGCGCGGATGTCCCCAGAGTTGCTGCTGTGGTTGAGAGCCAGCACGTAGCAGTAAATCTGGGCGGTGGTGGCGGCTGGTGGATCTTCAGCTCTGGCTGAAGCAGCACGAGCCTGTGGATGCCAGCAGTCCCGCATCCCTACCGGTCTCTTCCAGCACAGTCCCTAACAGGCTGGAGACAGCGCCGGAGCTGGGGGTACGGCTGGGACCCTGCAGCAGGTAGGGGCCCATCGTGCTCGGGTACGGCAGTGGGTGGCCACAGAGTTACCCCCACGCAGTAGCCCTCCACGCCAGCCCGTCCGCTGTGGCAGAGTCAGCTTGTGCCCCTGTGCACCTACCCGGCGGCCCAGCCGTTAGGAGGTGGGAACCGAATTCATTTAAGAGTCTCCCCTCTGGGTAAAAGGGATCAATAAAAGAGAAGGGAGAAGGGCACAAAAGCGAGAGCTCCGAGCAGAAGGCTGTAACTCCGCTTTGAGAGACGCTAAGTAGAAAGGCACAGATAGTGCATAAAATAAGAGCGGTTCATTTTCTCCCATAATATCACATAACTGCCTCCGGAATGATAAATGGCTTTTATCTATGCTGTATCTGAGATTAGGTTTCCTTAAAAATTACCATAGTTATTGGAATCTTTTCTTGCAGAAGATGTATTTGCTACAGCCTGAATTGTTCCTGACACCACCTGGCAATCCCGAGCAAGAGATTAGCTGAGGGTTTACTACCCTCTGCGTCTTAAGCAAAGAAGAACCACGATGGACCTCCACTCCATTTCTATAATTTACATATCCATCACCACTTTTTCTTCAGGGCAATAAATGATGGAAGATGTGCATCCCTTTGGAATTTTAACACCTGAGAGAAACCATGTAATTTGTTTTTTAACCTCTATCTATTGGTTTCTTAAACAAATTATAATAAGCTACCAGGCTAGTTACTTTAAGACTAGTCAGGAGAAAAAAACCTGTGCAGTGCTAGAGCCCGTATTTTCATGCGCTATTAATAAATCAGGACTCGCAGCTGGGCTTTTGCCACCCCATTATTTGAAAAATGGGAGTTGAGCCATTCTGCGGTGCAGTAAGTGTGATGATTGTTCTAACAAGCCAGATATCGCTTTAGGAAATCCTGGCACCCTCTTGCATTTTAATGAATCTCCTCATGGCCCTGCATTGTTAAAGACCCTCCATACTTAATGTACGGGGGTTGCAGCAAGCGTGGCTGTCACAGAGAAGGCATTTCCTACCTATTTTCAGAGGTTGCAGTTCTCTTGGGTTGTATATTACCTGGCTCAGGGACAGCAGTATGTAGCTTGGACCCGTGGAAAGTGCTTTGCCCAATGTCTTGGACACAGGGACTCCAACACATCTGCAGTAGCTCATCTTCATTTTGAGCACTGCAGAGCTGAGACGGTGGGCCCAGCAGTGCTCTGCAAAGTCTCTCACCCCCGGTCCAGGTGGGATGTGCAGGAGCAGAAACAGAAGCTACATTTATAGAATCATAGAATATCTCGAGTTGGAAGGGACTTGAGGATCATCGAGTCCAACTCCCTGCTCCTCACAGGACTACCCAACGCTAAACCATATGACTAAGAGAGCATCATCCAGATGCTCCTTGAACTGTGACAGGCTTGGTGCTGTGACTGCTTCCCTGGGGAGCCTGTTCCAGTGACCAACCACCTTCTCAGTGAAGAATCTTTTCCTAATGTCCAGTCTGAACTTCCGCTGACGCAGCTTCATTCCATTTCCTTGTGTCCTATCGCTGGTCACCGGAGAGAGGAGATCAGCACCTCTCCCTCTGCTGCCCCCCTTGAGGAAGCTGTAGACTGCCATGAGGACACCCCTCAGCCTTCTCCAAGGTGAACAAACCAAGTGACCTCAGCTGCTCCTTGTAAGTCTTGCCCTCAAGGCCCTTCACCCCCTCGGTCGTCCTCCTCTGGACACACTCTAGTAGTTTGATGTCCTTCTTACACTGAGGTGCCCAAAACTGCACACAGTACTCAAGGTGTGTCCTCACCAGTGCAGCGTAGAGTGGGACGATCACCTCGCTGACCAGCTAGCAATGCTGCGCTTGATGCACCCCAGGACACGGCGGCCTTTTCGGCTGCCAGGGCACACTGTTGACTACTTGACTTGCCATCAACCCAAACCCCAGCTCTCTTTCCGTGGGGATGCTCTCCAGCCTCTCGTCCCCCAATTTGTAGGTATAACCAGGATTACCCCATCCTTGGTGGAGAATCCAGCACTTGCTCCCATTAACTTATACCAGCAAAGAAAACGGTGGCAGGAGGTATTCCCCAACCGTGGGGCAAACTGGCAAAGATGGCCTGGCCATGTCCATTTGCTAAACTCTCTCAGCTTCCTAAACAAGGTGGCTGCATCCAAGCCGCCCTTGGCTTGGGCTAACCTGCATGGCTGTGCCTAGGAATCATCCGGGAGAGTCCTAGATGGCCTGAGCCAAAATTGTGCCAGGCATCTCATTAATTAGGCGGAGAGGCATTCCTGTGCACGCTGCCTGCCACTGCTTAATTTACTAGCACAGGCACAGCTGGGATCATCATCCGGTCAGTAGTCCTGGTCCAGCTGCACTGTCCTCCTTTCCTAAACATTTGATGTGCAGAAGCCCACGTTAAGCCCCTTTAGAATTAAACTCCACTTCAGAAAATCCTCGTGTAACTAAAGTAGATGGATTTGTTTTTAAAAGGAAAAGAAAAACAGGGAGGCAGTAAATCAGAGACTCCATGCGACGCAAGGCACTGGCAGCGTGACTGAAAGGCAGTAGATGGAAAACCAGCATGCATTTGTTAGAACAGAAAGGGTTTGACATTTAGCCACAAGTTAATATTTCAAATGCGATTTTGAAGACTGATACGAACCCGAATGCAGGAGGGCACAGAGCTGCCTTTCACTGAAGAGATTAAAATCCCCTCCGTTTCCACTAGCCCCTCACCACCCTGGTCCTTCATCACCGAAGCAGTGAGAGGGTCCTATTTCTGCATCTTCCAAAGCAGCCCGAGGTCTGTGGCCTCTGCAGCCGACACGGATGCTCCAAGTCGGATTCACCGCAGCAGTTTCAAGCCCCACGCCGGGCTCTGCAGGGCCGGGTGGGCGCTGGGGCCAGGGCAAGTGGCTCCCCACAGCCCCAGAGCAAGGGCGGTGGGAGGAAGGCTGTCACCCCAGCAGGGTCACCCCCCTGCCGGCCTCTTCTGAGAGAAAGGGAGCTGAAGCAGTTTCTGCTGGGGAAAGCGGTCCCTGCCCGCCCCGGGGCAGTGGGAGCCCTCAGAGAGGTGGGAGAGGAGGAGAGCAGATGCGCGGCCTGGGGCGAAGCCTGGGGAAGGTGAGGGGAATGGTTTCATCCGCTTGTGAGGCAAAGCAGCGGCGCTGGGAGAAAGCTGACTCTCCTGCCTGGAAAGAAGAGATCCTGCATTTATTTTCCCCACCTCCGGCTGCTTGCTGAGATCCTGTGGGCGTGCTGGGTCCAACGCAGGGTCCTGCTCTGGGAAGGAGGGGATGAGGGAGCTGAGGCAGCGGAGAGGGTGAAAAAGGAAAGGAGGGTATGAAAGGCAAGAGGAAAATGCCAGGATAACAGAGAAGGAAGAACACGGGGACAGAGAAAGAGAGAGACTTGCTAAAAGCACAACGCTGTGCTGAGGCACACCAAGGGGAGGAACACTGAGCCCTGCAGAAGTCGGAAAAACCAAAGGCAGTTACAAAGGCCATATATCAGAGACGTGGAAGTGGTGTCACCTTGTATTTTAATGCAAAGTTTAATGCCAAAATTCTTTTTGAATTCTTTCTTCTCTTGAAGAAGAAAAACCCCAACCTGCCACATGTTTTTTACCTCCCCCCATCCCTGAGCTCCTCGGGGAACGTCCAAGGCTTGCTGCTGGGAGTGCACTGCACCACCCGCCCGCCAGCCCGCGGCGCCCCAGCACGCCCGCACACCGGGGCTCCCGCCTGCGCTACCACCGCTGCCAGCACCGGTGCGGACCCGGGGCCTGGCCTGCTGGTGCCAGCGGGAGACGGCCGGGCCGGGGAGGTGCCGAGGAGGTAGGAGGCATCCAGGCGCAGGGCTGGAGAAGGCACGCAGCAAAACATTCAACTAACCCCCAAAACAAAAAAAAACGAAAAAGACCAGGTTTCACTTTCATCTCTTTTAACTGAGTATCTCGCTAGATGAGAAACCATTTGCTACAGCCATTGCAAGAGTAATTTAAAACAAGCTGTCCGTTGAGCAGATGAACGCAGCCTCCCTAGGCCCTGTCTTCTGTGGCTGAAGTCTCCGGAGGGCAAGGAGGGGAAGCACTTGTAGTAGATTTTCCAGCAGCTGAGTCTCTCTGTCCCACTGTCTCCCACGTCAGAAGCGCTGAACTCGCTTCCCATAGCCAGACTGCCTTAAAGAGTCAAAGTCAGAGCACTCGGAAGCTGCTCAATGAAACAGGTAGGAATTTAGTTTGGTGGTGATTTCTGCCTCTGCTAAATTCAGCTGAAATTTGCCAGCGGGTTGAAGAACATACTGTTCTTGCCTAAAATTTGTTCCATGGGAAACAAGGCCAAAGTAAAGAAGGTACAAATCAAAGACGATTGCTTTACAAAGAGAAGTAACACCTGACCCTTCCTGAGAAAGGCACCTCCTCACAAGCCCGCTCCTGCCCGAGAGTCGGCGCAGCTCAGCGAGCCGAGCTTCCCGGGGCAGCCCCAGAGGGATCGCCTCTGCGCCGGCACGCTCAGGCACGGGACAGCCTGGGAAAGGCACGCCCTTAGCCACTCCAGACAAACCTGTACAGAAACCTCTGTCCTCTGAGGCAGCCTATCTGCTGGCAAATATATTGCTGTACAAATTTGCACCGTGTATCTTCTCCTAGTGCCAGTTCTTTCGACAACATATAAAAGGCAGTCCATTTTGTTAGCAGTCACTGTGTGCATATTTAGCAACTTTAGCCATTGATGCCAAAGTCCTCTTCAATAACGCTACGGGGGCCAGATGGCTCGCAGTCACACATCATAAATTCCTTTCTGCTATTTCCATCTTGTATTTACCCAGCTCAGTGTGTAACAGCTACTGGCGTTGAAGGCTTCCTTTTTCAGAAACATCTGTGGTTTTGATAAGTCTTTGTAGGTATGGAAAAGCCTGAAGTCCTTCAGCTCCAGTTCTCGGAGCAGACTGTACCAGTACCGCACCACGGTGCTGTCATTGCCGCTGACCTCAAACCCAGGCCAGTGGATGTGCACCTCGAAGACCAGCTGTCCTATCTGCTCAACAACATCTTCCAGGATCAGGTTTTCCAAAATCTTCCACTCAGCGCTCTCCACATCTGCCTTGAGGACATCAATCTGCAACAAAACCACCATTACTATGTGAAAATGAGAGGCTCTGCAATTATTGTCAGTAACATCTGAGGCCAGGCTTGTCCATTTTATAATATACATAATTGTTATTACGTACAATTCCTTCTGTATTAAAATAAAACATATTAAAAAATCTCAGAGCATCACACGGCTAACTCATAGGGCTAACACGGACAGCACATGAAGTTTCACGCTTGCCTGTTCACAGCTCTTCTCACCCCTCCTCTGACTCCAGGTCTGAAAAGCTTTGGACCCTGAGGTGTCTGATGCAGGCCATCCTACAACCAAAGCACATTACTGTTCCTTCACAAATCTTGTAGAGGCATCAAAGCTATGGAAAAAAGAAACCCACCTAACTAAATGAAGACACTAAGACATTACTGTTCTTTATTTCTCCATCACAAAATCCTGCGACAGAATAAAACGCACTAACAGTGATTACTCGCACCGCAGTAGAGCGGGGTTCTCGTGTGCCAGATGCTCCGTGCACCACACAAGTGCAAGAGAAGGCCAAAGTGAAAGGGAGACTCTGAGCAGCTCAGGTCACCTGCTACCCACGGCCAAGCTGCTGCCTGAAGCTTCTGCAGGCATCACTACGGGTGCTGAGCGAGGAGGACCAAATCAAAACGGAATTATGTGGAGTCTGCAGCGTTTTCAGGGCAGCTTCTCCGAAGAAAAAGGGAGAGCAGGAAAGAAGCCGTGAAGCTGTCTGAAGGGAAAAACACATTTAATAGAAAAGCGCCCTCATTTAGTTTTAGACCATTATTTAACATTGTAGCAAGATATTCAGCAATCCAACTTCTCACAGCCCAACACAACTGCAGGTTGACGTTGCTTGGAGATTAGCTGGGGGAGAGGAGGTGTATGCTTTAAGGAAAACAGAGTATTTTGTCACAATATTAGACCTGGTAGAAAATGATGACCGCAGTAGAGCTCACAAGCTGCAGAGCTCAAGGGCCCCTGTTTCCCAGAGACAAACAGGCGAAACTCCCCCCGTGACAGCGGGGTTTGCCTGTGCCGGTTCCACCTGAGCTGCTGGTTCTGCCCATCTGCTCATGCTTAAGATGCATTTGAAGTGAAAAACTGAGACCTTTATTTAGAGTCAAGAACAGTTAAAAACCAACCAATCAAACATCCTCCTCCCCTGATTCAGCCTATCCTGACCATCATGGCACTGTCGGAAAAAGCACCTGTGTGGGTACAGAAGAGAAATTTGGGTGGGTGATGTAAAAGCATGGCCAAGGCCTTCCTAAGCCGCGCCATCCCAGGACACCTCGCTGGCGTCAGGCCATGCCCCGTCCGTGGGGCCTGGGGCCCCGGCTGGCAGAGCCCTCTGCCCAGGGACGCAGGGCAGGGGCTGTGCTGTGAGCACCTCTCCCGTATGACCAGAGCTCTGCTTCGCACGGGCCACAGCCAGAAACCACTGGGCCATGGCACGGGGTGGCCACGTGTACCTCCCCCTTGCTCTCTGGCTGGCTGACGGGAGGCACCAGGGTCTCATCCGCTGAGGTGCAGAGCGCTCACAACCACGTCAGCCCTCCTCGGGGGCTGTGCTCCGGCGCTATGGATGGCCACGGGAAGAATCGGTAGGTGTCAAACGCTTGCCATTTCTGGTCTCCATCTGTAAAATGAAGGTACTAAGCACTGAACGCCCTCTGCAGGGTGCGAGGGTTGTGCCTGTGAAGTGAAGGGTTGTGAGATTTTTGTGGGACAAGCTGTAAAACAGCTGAAAACAAACCACTGCATTTTTAGAGCAGGACTTGGGGAGAGTGGGACTTGAATGAGGTCCACGGTCACAGACCGAATAATGACAAGCCAGGCCGCTGCTTGTGTGCTCATTAAGGCAGCATTGTGCCTCCTCCACACTGAGAGAGGCAGGGGGCCAGTGGAAAATGACCGAGGGATTATGGAATTAAAGCCCGTATTGTGGCACGTCCGCAGGGGGGGCAGAGAGGAAGGCTGCACAGACAACCTTAGCTCTGGTATTTCCTAACTTGACTCGGCAACAAAGAGCCTGTCGGTCTTTCCATCAGAGCCTGTCAGAGTGTCCATCTGTGGGTTGGTGAAATAGTTTGACATAGTGCTCCTCTGGGTTCAAGGGGAGGCTGCATGTAAATGCTGCTGCTCATGACATTTCAGCTGAGAACTACTTCATGGTTGAAATCACTTGTTTTCCTTTATACATTTAAATAGGTTACTTATTTTTCAGATACCAACTCACAGCTCTACCTGTAATGCAATTTTGCAGGTAGTTGATTCCACATGGGTGCAATTGCCATAGGACCGTGCTGCCACACTTCAGAAACCACAGACTTTTATCTTTGGCAGACTTCTGTAACTTTGAAAGGAGACAAATTATGCAAAATCCTTTTTTTGGAGGGGGAGAAATGTTTCTAAGTGTTTGCTTTTGTTTTCCCATGATCTTTCCTTAAGGCAACAGTAGGACATCTTTTTCCCATGGTAATGTTTTCAGTCATCATCCAGGTTTGTTTGTTTTTCTCTTGTGACACTAACTGCTGCTCCGGCTGCTCAGCAGGCACTCTGCACGCTCTGCGCTGCATTTGCAAAACTGATCCAAAAAGTGGCTGCTAACCAATGTTTCGGTAGGATAAAATGAGATACCTCAGTAACTACTTAAACACATACTGAAACGACCAGGAAAGAAACACAAAGCTAATGGGGATGTGCTGCATACACAAACCAGAGGCTCTTTGTTGCCTTCGGTGGGCCACACCGCTCAGAGACCTGGAGGGAGGAAGGTACCTGTCTCTACCCACCAACTTTGGTGACTGCCTTCCAGGCACAGCATCCATCTCAGCCTAGAGCCTCCATTTTATGCCAAGGATAAGGTAAAATAAATGCAAACCAGCTTTACGTCAGAGTATCACAGCAAATAACAAGCGTCCTTCTAACACCGAATGCAAGTTGTGTGATGATTACACTGCTCAGGAGATACTTACCCTTGGTGATAAGCAGCACACTACTGATAAGAAATGCACTACCACCTTCCAGATGCCTGGATTCAAAGTGCCAGTGAATGGATTAGTGGACAAATCTATAAATTCAGAGCTCTAACTCACCTGGGAGCACAGCTGGAGTCTGTTGCTGGAGAGTAAATCCTGAAGGGCAAAGATCTACAGTGCCTGAAGGTAAAGGATGGCAGTCAATTGCCCACTGGTTCCGAGCACTATAGACTAAGGCTGGTTCCTCTTATCTTCCACAAACTAACTAGGTTATCACAGAAAAGTAAAAAAATGTGTATTTTTAAAATGTTTTCTCAGTGATCAGCTCCCTTGGAAAAAGCACTGCAGCACTGTAGCAGTTACACTTGGAGAAAAAAAAAAAAAAAGGCCTTTCCTCATGCACAACCAAGCATATAAATCAGCTGAATAAGAATGTGTTTTAGTTAGCAAAGGTTAACACATACCGTACTACGAAGGCTCATTTCTTCTTTTTAGGGTAATGACTTGTTACAACTGTGCATCATTTCCTAAAGCAGAGATAAGAGCTCTGTGTGTCTCGATCATTTTTGAACTACCAGGGTTAACGGGGATTTCAGGCTCTGCTCTGCCCCGTGGGCACCATTTAAAGCTCCCCGTGGAGAAGAGTCAATTGAGAGCGAGTAGCTGGAGGAAGCAATTTAGCTGTATTACTTCCAGCACCAACTCAGCATGTGGAAGCGGCAGCCAGGAAAGGCAAAAACAGCAAACGTGGTACAGGTCAGGCAAGGAGGATCCCTCTCTTTCCGTGGGAGCAGCCCTGCGGCGTGAGGTGGGAGCAGGGAGAGGAGAGCTGGTTACAGCTTTCGAGCAGAGGAGCAGAGCTCCTAACCACCCCGTTCTCCTGAACCACAGTGCTGCACTCACGATTTGAGGCTGTGAGAAATAACCCTCTTCTCCGGCTCCCTGATACAGCCATACCATTTTGACATCAGCTGTACAGCAAGATGAACTCTGCTTGCTTATGCATCAGATTTTCTCCTCTCTACAAGTACAATACTCTATTTTCAGCAGACAAAACTCTAGAAAAAGCTGTTTAATTCATATTTTGATAGCACGCGACTTTGCAGGTAATAAGCAGGTCCCTGAGCGTGGGTTGTTTAAATGTAGCTTCCCTCTTTTCCCATGTGCAACCTTTCAGCATGATACTTCCCTCACTTTCCTTCCTTTCAAAATGCATCCACAGCCCCTCCTCCTCACCAGCAGGCAATGGCTCGGATGTTAAGTCCCTTTCACTCTGTTTTGTTCTGAGCTGAGGCTGTAATTGATGGCAGACAGGATGCCACATAGCCTAATGGCAAATTACACTCCCAGCAGCTTGCAACTGCCTCTCCCCATGCTTTCCGCGACCGGTGGGAGGGGGAACCATCCTGGCTCTCTCCGAGCCATCCAGCAGGGAGACTGGGACTGCTGTGGGCACAGTCCGAGCAACACGGATACTGAAAGCAGGAGAAAAGTCAATTGCCACTGGTCAGCGATGTACAGCTCCAAACAGCAAAAGTTCTCCCTCAAATTACCTCCCTTCCTTCCTACTCACATTTACACCCCCCTCTGTGATGGTCCCAACAGCCAACTTCAAAATGACTCTGGGACAAATGTGTCATTTGAGATTATTCGCTCCCAACGTGACAGATCGGGCACATCTTCAAGTATCTGCTTAAGGCATTAAAGCCACAGAGCCGGTTTGTGCAGTTGGGTGCTTACATGGCCTTTGGTCTTTTTTTACAGTAAAGGGCAACTGTCCAGTTGAAGTCACTCACGCAATATACACATCACCAAACCAGAAAACCGGCAGTGAGTGCAGACGAGCTTCATTCCTCTGCTCTCACCGCTGATCCTCTGCAGCCTTGCAAGTGACAGAGAAGTCTTTTTTTCTCCCAGTTTCAGTGATGTGCTTCCGTGAAAGTCTTACACAGCAGGGGCAGGATATTAACTCATTTTATGTTTACCACTTAAGCTGGAGAAAATGTTTCAAAATCGTATTAAGAAAACTTATTTAACTTTCTCCAACAGCCAACCATCAGCATAGCAACAGCTTGCCAGAAGCAGCAGTAGTCCCAGACAAACGTACCCATGTGGAAAGCCCACCCGGTGCACGCAGGAGACATCAATCTCAGCTGAGTGCTCAGGAGCACTACGAGCACTTTGCCCATGCTGTCCCATGGGGGACTGCTCCCGGCAAGGACCCACGCGGGCACCCCAGCTGGAGTCAGTCCCACAGCCGCAGAGCCCAGGCATGGGGGGGACCCGGCACTTTTATTCCCCACTTCTTCCCTTGGTCTCTGACGCCGAGACATTTCCCACATACTCTCTCCATCTGGAAGCAATTTCTCTCTGAAGACTCATGACAGAAAAAAAAATACACTACCCATCCTCCTCCAGTCCAGCCCAGTTAAGCAATGCCACTTACTCCAGTGGACAGGCAAAGAAGAAGAGACCTGTTAGCTGGCAGGAGTTTTTTTTTTTTTTCAATGCCACTTTACCAGAGGACAAAATAATCTCAGGACAAACAACCGGCACCTGATTTAGGGGCTCTGCATGGCCTGAAATCCTTTCTCCCTGGCTGCATTTGGTCAGGAGGCTGCAGGGTTTCACCTGTGGCTTTCCTGTCATCATGAACATCTTTTTTCACTGTGGGATTAGTTCTTGGCATCTTCCCACCTTAACTCATGATGAGCACTGGACCAGCCAGAGATTAACGCCAGCTCACTCGTTAATCATCTTCTGGTCATAAAATAATACACGTCCCCAAGCCTGAATTGATTTTCAGACAGGTTTGATGGGTTTAGCTAGCATTACGCTATAATGACCTTAAAGCTAGAGGTATTGTGCTGAACATCTTGCCTAGCTTCCTACCCAGCAAGACCAAGGTTCCAGAAAACAGGATCTACAAACCCTCAGTGTGGGGCAGGCCGGCACTACACAGAGGCAATGCTGATGGAGAGGGCCTTCCTCTCACAAAAATCCTGAGCATCAAAGATCTTGGTTCCTCATCTCTTTAAACCGAGACCAGTTTCCAGCGCAGGCAACGGGAACCTCACCGCTAGCTGAGGACTCGAAGTGATGCTTTCTCAGAGGAAACAGGGCGAAGAGGAGCTGTGAGGACATGAGCCCCAAACAGTGACCTCCTCACCTGCTCGAAGTGGCAGCAGCTCACAAGTGTGCATCCCTGCTCAGAAACACTGTGCCCCAGCTCCCATTTGCACCATGTTACCTTTTTCAGTTTGCACGGCCGTTCTGTTGTACAGAAAAAGATTAAAACAACCCTCACCAGGTCCCTCAGTCCAATGGCTAGACTGGCCAAGTGGGAAAAAAATCCCACAAGGGAGATGCAGAAACCCTGATCTTAAATTATTTATCAGCCTGATCATCAGCAAGAGCTCTGCTTGACAAAGCCCATGCTGCAAACAGACTTTTTAAGTATTGCGTTTATTCCACCAGCAGCCAACAGCCCAGGCTGGAAGCGCAGCGGCTCCGCGCACAGCCCTGGCCGAGCGCACGGAGTTGCTTTGCAAAGAGCGCATTCAGCCATCTAATCTCACAGGAGATGTCCCGCTGCCCGCTCCCCCTGCAAAGGGGGAGGGGGAAATCCTTTCATTTCTGTTCTTTTGATCTTCTCTGCCAGACGCTGCTGGATGCCTGTGGGAACGGATGTTTACTCAAAAGAATAAGTGCTGTACGCTGGACCCTCAAGTCTCTTCATTAAAGGGGAACAAACATTTGCAGTCTGTTTGTATTGCCCCAGCACCAAGCAAGGACAGTGGGACCCAGTTCCGTGCTTACATAAAGCCACGTTATCCCGGTCTTGCTAAACGTGAAGGCCAGCAGCAGTACCACGCATTACGAGGGAACAATGAGGGGGCAGTCGGCATGGGAGGTTTGCATTAGAAGGCAAATTGTTAAGCAGCAATTGATCCCGAAGCCCTGAGGAACAAGACCTGTGAGCGTGTGCCCACATGTAAGGGACAGAGCGCTTCGGCTACCGTAAAATGGTTGTACATAGTAAACAGCATTTTGGCTGCAAGGCCTGCTATTGTTTATTAATACAGTGCCCATGGGCGCCTTCAAAATGTAAGTAATTGAAGAAAGGTCTCAGAGTCCCACCTTCAAAAAATGTTCACCACAGCTTAAAGAACATCTCTTGCAGGATGAGAACATGCAGCCCCAGTATAACTGAGTAGCTCCAATTAAATCTGGTGGAGCACCTGGCTCCCATCCGTGCTAGCCAGTGCAATAAAGTCCTTTAAGACTACACCCCTTCATGGGGATCTATTAATTTCACTCCATTTCTGGTCCAAGGTGTCAACCTGCCTCTCTTCTGCTTCACTGTTTGTCTGTCCACCCTGCTGTTTGCTTGCAACGGCAGCAGGAAGAAAGCTGCGTGTTCCTGAAAAGGTGAAGGAGGAACATCCTGAACTGGCTGCACGACTACCAGATTTCACCTGGGCCAGGCAGTGAGCAGGGGAAAGGAGAGCTGCTGTGGCTTTGACCTCCGGATTTCAAATTTTTGAGAATGGAGGGATACCTTAAACTGCTGTCAGATGAAAAATGAGACCAGAAAGGATCCAGGCACTAAGGTGAAAGTATTCAAACAAGAGATGGCCAATTCCAACCACAAGAATTTGTAAACAGTGACAGGCAGAGGGATGAGGTACTAGGGACAAATGTGGAGGAAAAAAAATTGTGTGTCTTTTTAGAGAGCTCCTCAGTGCCCTGGATAGGGCATTTGCCTAAAGAACTTGTTAATGTCAATTACTCCCTGCACATTATGAGAAAGACAGGTAGTGGAGAAAGACCAGGATGCTTATGGAAAGGGGGTTGCCCTCAATTCTCGTAAAACCTGTGTCATGCCATGGACCACCACCCTGTGCAGATATTCAGCACCCTGGCTGAATTAAAACCGGACAGATTCACATTACTGTGCTTAAGCAGGAGCTGGGGAGCACACATACAAGTCTGAGCTCAGCAGGTGCCCTGCATCTGGTGCCACCTTGTGAAGCAGGGCAGGTTCCCCAGGCTCCTGCCAAACTCCGGTTTCGATAGGAGGAGGGAACCAGGAGTGACTGGCTTCTTACAGCAGCAGCATACCAATGATGACTCCATGGTGCCTGCAGCGAGTGCCGTGCTCTTCTGAATGCAACTGTTTGACACTGAAATAGTGGTTATGCTGCTGCTGTTGAAAAGAAGGTGGAACGGCGTATTAGTGCACCGAACTGTGCTGGGAATTGAACACAGCTTGTGCAGCCCTCCAGTAAAGCTGGGGGAAAGCAGATTTTTAACACCTGATTTTTCTGAAGGGTCTTCCCCCACAACAACAACAGCGGCAACAAAAAAAGGAAAAGAAAACCCTAAAAAATCCTGCTTCCTTTCTAATTTTTAGCAGACAGTGATATGCTTTGAAAGTGTTTGTTGGTTGGTTTTTTTGTTTTTTTTTTTTTTTTTTTTTTTTTACAGACGACTCACGTAAGTTCTGTTTCAACAGCGAAATATTTTCATTACAATTCAGGCATTACACTAGCTCTTTTCCTAGGGGAAGAAAAGGCTATGGATCGCACCACATTCAGCCCACGTTATCATTAACAAATCTTCACTCTGTGCCTAACAATTGCATACTAAACAGCACCTTCAGGTCGCTCCCTAGAAACACCCCTATTCTTAACAATGTCTTAAGAACTGCTCCTGTTGGAAAGAATTTAAATGAGGTGAAAGGAGATATAAGGGACCAAGAGAAAACCCGGTACAGGAATGTGTATGAGGCATTCCTTGCATTCAACACAGGGAGTGGGAGAGGTGGTGAGCAGTAAATCACTGTCCAAAGATCCTTGCTTCCAGAAACATGAGGTTGTCAAGGCCACTTCTCCTTGCAGCAAAACTCTTCAATCTAGTTACAATTAAAATACTTTACACAGCAGCAGCCTCAGTTAACTAAGCAAATGCAGAGCAATTACCACCTTGATTTCATTATCACTAAAATTAAAGAATATATACATCCAGGAAAGAAACACTGTGTGTCAGGAGCTTGTAGATTACTAAGGGGCAACCGTTACAAGGTTACAGAAGGCAGCATTTCCAACTGCAGCTGGAAACATCTGCACCAGTTCAATTGCCCCTTTTCAGCAACTGGAGTAAAATTCGCTAACTCACTGATGTACCCCCAAACAAAAGGTTCATGCACTGCAACAGTTTGTGGTCGAACTGTAGCTCTGCTGTAACTCCAAGGAAATCAGTGGCGTTAGACAGAAAATTAATTTGGCCCACCATGTACAAACATAACCTCAAAGGGACTGAATGCCTATGTTATGGGCAGTAAGTCTCCAAAGAACTCACAAATCAAATTACAGAGATAAAGGCAGATGCTTATTATAGAATAACACGCTCTCCAGCACTCTGAGCTTTTGCTTTAATGGGATGACTCAAAAGAAAAAATATTACTTTACATTTTCTGGCTAGCTTGCCCAATGTTATTCTCTCCGGTGCTCTCCCTTTCAGCACAACCAGCATGGAAATCAGGCATGTGAGACAGGTTTGCAGAACTTTGAAGTCCTGATCTCAGGACTTGTCAGACAGATGCTGAGCAAAGAGCTGAGTTTGGAGTCACCACCACGGCTCCCTACATCCTGCATTTTTTTCTTTGTGCATGCCTTGAGGTTACCATACACCTGCACAGCTGGCCTAACTCCTGCATCCATTCATATCTTTCTGGTACCCCACAGAAATAGGAGACTGGAGCAAAAAAAAACAAATGGGGGAATTAACAGATTTATTTAAGGGTACACTCCCTCCCCACTGCTCAGGTCCCCCCTCCATCAGCTTGTGCTACACGCTGCACGGGCTGCCCACTGCCAGCCACCAACACCATCCTT
The DNA here is from genome assembly GCA_017639485.1 of Pluvialis apricaria. Classification (NCBI taxonomy): domain Eukaryota; kingdom Metazoa; phylum Chordata; class Aves; order Charadriiformes; family Charadriidae; genus Pluvialis; species Pluvialis apricaria. The sequence continues at coordinate 77,797,260 of CM030009.1, read as the reverse complement.
GTCTGCGCTGGAATCGCAGTGTGCATTACCCGGTCTCCACTTCTTATCCCTTCTGTTTTTTGTGGATCGCTTGCACATGCATGCATTATCAGCATGGCTCAGGTCACATCTGCTAGCATTTTCCCACTACGTGTTAAAAACAAAACAAAACAAAAGCCCAAATACACACATATGGTACATCACTACAACAGACCTACGCTGCTCACAGTGGCAAGAAACTCTGACTCTCAGGAATAACCAACCCACAGTAAATATGAAACTGCAAATCGCTCTCCTAATCAATTAAAAATGATTCCAAACATCCACTCTGAGAGCTGATGAAATAATCCTCTCCCAGGAAAACAAGCCATAGAAGTGGGAATTACGTATCAATTCTCTGGGTGTCCCAATAATTTCCTACGGTGCTGCTGAGAGGGGCAACGCTTCTTGCAGGTCTGAGGAATGTGTTTCTCTCTGTGTTCACCACTAATGGCATTTTCTTATGTTGCAGCAGTACTGGTGTTTGAGGATGTTCCAACATGTCGTTATTTAAGAAAAAGAGAAGACCAGGAAGAGGTGACCATCAGTCTCAGCTGGACTGTCCCTGTGTGATACTAGGGCAAGTCACTTGAGGTGCGATGCACTTCACCCAGCCTTAGACATCTAAGCCCAAACCAGCTGTCCAAGCTCCCTTTATAGACCAGAGGAAAAGAAGAGGAACTTCTGAAGGGCGATTTGAGATGTGCAGTTCACATCATTCAGCCTGTTTTAAGTGTCTGCCCTTGGATGAGATGGACTGCACCTTAACGGTTTCCCTTGAGTTTATGAGGACTTCAACAGCTATCTCAAATGTAGAAATTTAAGTTAATGGAGGTGAGTTCCATGCTCCTCCATTCCCTGGCAGGTCATTTATTTAGACTATAAGGTCTTACAGCTATGGTATTACATCTGCCTGGTGCAAAAAGGTCCAGTGCCAACATGGGACTTTACTGTGCAGAGTTACTCCTACTACAAACAAGCCAGGACCAGTCATTTACACTTTAAAAAAAATCACTGCCCTGGAACAAATCTCTTTCTACTGTGCCACGCAGAAACTGATATAACAGACAGTCTGACACGTCCGCATAAAAGCAAATGAGATGGCAATTGGTAGCAGTGCAGACATTTCCAGGGGAGCAAGGAGAATAAGGCAGCCGAAGCCTGAGCCCTCATTGGGACTTCTGAATAGTCCTGATGGCTGATGCTACAGCTGCAGGAGGAGCAGCAGAACACTAATAAGATGTTACGGGAAATACAGGATCTCTCACATCGGAGGAGACTTAGAGAGGCCAGTATGATGACCCTACCAAAGCAAAGGCTGTTCTTCACAAATGTATCTGAATGGTAAATAACAGCTGCAGAAAAAGGGCCACTTAAGCCTGAAGACCATTGATTGCACAAGAAAACTTGGATGTGAAAATAATGAGGCTAAAAATCAGATGAAGGGCGGGTTTTTTCCTTTAGAATTGAGATTCTGGAAAAGCCCCAAATAAGCATAAAAAACAAAGAAAAAATTAAGCCCTTTCAAGACAAAATGCCAAACATTTACTTAAGGATTTGTACGATGCAGCAATTCAACAGATCTGGTCTCATTTGGTCCTACTGACACTAAGCCAAATGGAGCAGAGTACAGATCTGAACTTGGGTTTCCTGCTCCAGCAAGGTGAAGCGGGTTGTTCCCCAGCTGCAACAGCAACAAGGACTCACCTCCCTGCAAGAGCTCTCCAGCTCCTGGCTTCTCATCCTGAGCTCTGGCTTCCACATCAGGATATAGACCAGTCTGCAGGCACTCATCAACCAGTAATGAGGACCTTCTGTGGGTTAAGATGGCAGCTGAGCTGAGTTTATAAACACCGGTGGCATCCATGTGTTGAACTTGGGCACAGCAGCCCCTTAGCGAATGTAACTCACAGTAACTAACCCCCAGGCTCCCTGTGTAATATCTAAGTCTACCCTTGCAAGGGATAATCAAAGTTAAATGATTTTGTCTAGGCAGGGTCAAGAATTCAAAACACTATTCTGGTCCCCGCAGTCCTGAAGTGTGCGTAGTAAAGAGTAATCATGGATTTGGTTGCTCCAAAACTTGAACATGGACTTTTCCCAACCTTGAGAGTTAATTTTTTGTTTTGTTAATCAAATCTCCGTGCATAACTAAGTTGCTACTGTTTTCCCCAGGCTTTTACTTTGTATTTATTTGTGTACTGCCAACAGAGCCGATTTTAAACCAAAATGGTAAATTGATTTTCTTTAATCTTTGCTCTTTCACACCAGTCTTCACAAAACTGAAAGTGCAGCACAAAATAGACTCTACAGTATCTGCTTTAGGAGAGGGGCAAGTGATAAATTACTTGCCTAGGAGGAGATGAGGCTATTAATCAAAATGGCTTCAGGGTGGAGTGTTTTGAAGTTGTGTCGAGTATTAAGTAACAGGCAAAAGGGAGGAGGTTTTTCCCTTTGAAACCCTAAATCTAAGCCTGTTCAACAAAATGAAGCAGGCACCTGTTAGCCAGGTTGTCACAGAAAAAAGTCTTCATGAAGAGCCAGTGTAAATTAAAGCCTTCAAATCAAAATCAACACTTAAAGATTGCTTTGCTTTTCTTTTCATAATAAACAATGACAGAGTTTGGTCTCTTCCATAATTTGTTCACTATGACTTGAATGGCAGGAGTTGAATGCAACTCTGCTGTCTCCTAAAAGTTACACGTATGAGCACTTCCTGATTAAATGAAGGTTTTACTTTGCATTCTCAGATTCTCCTTTCCAGCTTCAATTGTTTTCCAAGAAACCATCTCATCTACTGCTGAGCTATACTGCCAAGGAATGCAAATTCATAGCGCTTACTGATGGCTTCACACGAGATTTGTCCTACAGAGCTCCAGAAACAGGAATACTACTACTGAAGTAAGAGCTTGCATGTGTGAACACATACGCTTTACTCATGCATGCCCATTCACGACAGAATGAATTCTTGCTTGCTTCAGCTGCTCAGGACCTTTCTGTCAAAGGTTTTAAATTTTGCTTTATAGCATACCCTTTGGAATACAGAGTACACGTAGTAACTTGGTTTAAATTTCTGGTTAAGGGTTAAGACTTTCTGTGGAGGGGATAATATTGGAGTCGGGGAAGTGAGCTCGCATTTCAATATGGTCTTCCCATTAAAGTTTTACTAAAATCAGGGCTACATGGAATATAGCAACCTTCTGAGGACGCTGATACCATATGCAATGCAAAACTATGCTGGGACTAGGTGAATGGTTTATTTAGATAGCTGAATTGGCACTCTTGTAACTGAAATTCAGACAGATTTCTGAAAGTCTTCCCTTGCAAGACCGTAGAACCAGCTGGTTGACTAGTCTAGAAGAGCACTGGGATATATATTTGATGCTGCCTCCCACAGTAGTCTTGTATCCAAGTCAGGACATTACAGTCTGGATGAACAGACAGCCACGTAATTAGGAAACCAGAACCAGTTGGATGGTTGGGCTCAGAGGGCAGTGGTTAATGGGCTGTGCTCCACCTGGAGGTCAGTTATAAGTAGAGTGCCACAGGGTCTATACTAGGATTTGCCCTGTTTAACTTCATTATCAGTTACCTAGAGGAGGTGTTAGATGATACTCTTGCCGTGTTTGTGGATGACAGCAAATTGGTGGGACCACAGTCAGTACACACACTCAAGGGCAGAGCTGCCATCCAGAGGGACCTAGACAGGCTGGAGGGATGGGCTGACAGGAACCTGATGAAATTCCACAAGGACAAACGCCAAGTCCTGCACCTGGCGAGGAAGGACCCCCTGCAATGATACAAGGTGGGGACTGCCTGCCTGGCTGGGGAGCAGTTTTGCCGAAAGGTACTGGGGTTCATGGTGCAAAGAAGGCCAACAGCATCCCAGGATGCATTCGCAGAAGCATGGCCCGTAAACCAAGGGATGTGATTATCTCCCTGTACTCACAGCACTTGTGAGAGTGCATCTAGATACTACATCCAGTTTTGGCCCCCACAACACAAGACAGACAATCTAAACTGAGCTGAGTTCAGCTAGGAGCCACCAAGATGGCTGGAGACTGGAATACTTGAATTCTGACTTGAATTATCCAGTGACTCTGTATAAAGGAAGTCGCCCATCCAGCTACCACTAATCCACGGGGTACACCAGCATTGTAGCATCCTCACTCCAGTAGTTAGGTAGAGAATATGAAACAGAAAGCTTTCACAAAGTTGAACTCTGCCACAATAAGAAAGAAAATCTTGTCCATTCAGTGGCTTTCTCCCTTTTTTTCCACTGTTCATCAGCAGTGGACTACAGACTGTGCACATTCAGCAAAAAAACTGGGGGGGGGGAGGATGAGCAAGATCAATTTTTACATCTTTATCCTTTCCTGTGGCCGATAAAATACTGCTCTTCTCACAAGATACGCCAGTAAATTTTCAGTTTAGATTTGTGTACCAGGAAATAGGACTCTCGTGACATCCTTTGGAGATTATTCCAGGGCTTAAAAGATTTCACACTCTAACAGTTCCCAAAAATACTCTGACTACATGTTTCCTTTGTCAGTCTCATCCTAATATAGTACTAGATAAGTCCTCTACCTCCAGGCTATTTATACTCCCCAGAGAGTATGCCACATAGCCAATTAGAAAGATCAAGTTCTTTTAATCTTTCCTCAAATCCACTCTAACACCAAAAACCTGTTTGTATTTCTTGCAAGGGTTTCCCTTTCTGTGAATGAGGTCCCAGTACCGACTGCAGAATAGCAGGTGCGCTCTCATCCAAGCCAGAGTGTAAAGGAGCGCATGCAAGTTCTTTGATTCCCTTGCACACAAAACCCCCAAATTCCATGTTTTCTTTTCAAGGCTACAACAGCAAGAACTCCAGGAGGCCTTGTCTGTCCTCTCTTCATCAGCCTGATCCAAAGTCTCTGACATCAGTGGAAATAGTCTCAATCACTTGGAGGGTCTTGGATCAAGTCCCAAGTCTTAAAGAATAAAAGCAAGGAGAACACAAGGCATTAACTTCAAATGCAGCTGCCTGGAATTCCTGCCTTGAAGTGGGAACAGAACGACTTTGAGGGTAGGCGGAAGGATTTTTAAAATTAAAAAGAATGGGATGAAGAGCGTGTTTTAGCTTTCTAATTGAAAAAAGTGCTTTGGAAAATATTCTGTGAAACTGTTTTGAATTAACTTATTTATTCAGTCAAGGGAACATTCCACTCACATTCACCGGAAGAATGAAAACCTGAATGTCACAGTATTTACTTTGATGTCCTCTTCATAAATTGGAGCTTATCGGTGTCTTTATGCAACATACAACTTCCCAGGCTGCCTTCCAAATTAAAGAAAAACTGAAAAGAACAATGTGAGGAGAGTCAGCTGCCCTGGGTCCAGCAGCCCATTCAGGTATTTCACAAATAAGTAGTAACAGAAGATTGCAGAGTGCGTAACAGCTTTACCCCCACCGGGAGAAAGTCAGCTCCTGACTTCACTAATGCCGTAGTTTTGCACAGGGGAGCTACCTGAATACTAATAGAGCAAGCGGCTGTATACACCGTTCATAATGCACCAACACACTTAACCAAATCCTATGCCATGTGTACACAGCTAGAGGAAAGCCTGATTGCATGTGTTACATCTGCATTATGTTCCTTGGCTGCCCTCCAGCCGTCCGCTTTCATGTCAGACAACTTTTGTCCAGAAAGTTATATACTCAGAATTCATAGCTACACCCTTCTCATTCACAGAAGGTCTCACAACCACTCTGTATTACACGATAACCTGAGAACTGACTGTTCTCAGCAGGTTCTGCTATATCACAAGACTCATACGCTTTTTCTGGATCAGGTCATTAATCATTTACTCTGTGACTAATTCTTCTAAAATCAAAACAATCAATGCAAGGCACACGTCAAAGGAAAGCCATCTCTCTCCCCAGATGTTTCACTAATGCACAGCCTAGTATAGTTACAGTATGACTAAGAAATAGGAAAAAGCTTCTTTTTTTCTGCTCTTATCTTCAAAATGGTCCAATCAGTAGAGCTGAACCAAAAGAAAATACTAAAGAAAAGCAAGAAATGAACTGAAAAGGACATCTTGCATTTTATAATAACAAACCAAACAAATGTTGCACGGCTTGCTTTGTAAATCTTACAGAAAAGCTCCTCTTTAGCTCAGGCTGCCTATTTCTTAAAAAACAAAGACAAGCAGAAGTAGCTGCAGGCAATGAAGTATATTAGCATTTGAATTCAGGCTTGTGTATCCTCTGAGGGAAAAACTCTTGAAAGCAACCTAAGGAACTTCCTCAAATGTATTTTGGCAACAGTTATTTGAGATTTGAAGATTTCTGATGTCTTTACAGTTCCTTAAAAACAAACTGGGAAATGTTAAAAAAACCCACAGACTGCTGCCAATTTCAAAACAGGATGTTTTTGTTGTTGATGGCTGTAATTAGGACCAGTGACCTTGAAAATGTAAACAACCCATCCATTACCTCTTCTCTTCCAATTATTGTTGCAAATATTTTTTTTCTCTTTATAAACTTGGCTGTATGAGTAGTTCAGCACTTGTACTCAGGCACTGACCAGAACTTCCCCAGGACTGAAAATACTAGCACCCAATGTCACCAACTAGTTGAAGGGAAAAAGGACAGGAGGAGGAAAGTATCTAGTATATGGCTAGTGATTTAAAATCAAAGTGGCTGTTATCAGCACACAGAAAATCAAGACAGACAAGAAATGCATTACAAGTATTTCTGAAGAAAGACCCATTATCAGGAGACAATTTGGAAATAACTTGGAAAATTTGGATAACTTGGAAAGTGCCTGAGCTCCTGAGACACCAAGGAGGAAGCTCTGCAGCTTTCCCAACACCTAATACTGCAGTCAGAAACCTGACAACAGGGTCACAGAATCATAGAATCGCTTTGGTTGGAAGAGACCTTTAAGATAATCAAGTTCAACCATCAACTCAATACTGCCAAGTTACCACTAAACCATGTCCCTCACACGTCTACACATCTTTTAAACACCTCCAGGGATGGTGACTCAACCACTTCCCTGGGCAGCCTGTTCCAATGCTTGACAAACCTTTCTGTGAAGAAATTTTTCATAATATCCAATCTAAACCTCCCCTGGTGCAGCTTGAGGCTGTTTCCTCTCATCCTATCGCCTGTTACTTGGGAAAAGAGACCAACACCCATCTCGCTACAACCTCCTTTCAGGTAGTTGTAGAGAGCAATAAGGTCTCCCCTCAGCCTCCTTTTCTCCAGGCTAAACAACCACAGTTCCCTCAGCCGCTCCTCACAAGACTTGTGCTCCAGACACCTCACCAGCTTTGTTGCCCTTCTCTGAGTGTACTCCAGAACCTCAGTGCCTTTCTTGTAGTGAGGGGCGCAAACTGAACACAGTATTCAAGGTGCGGCCTCACCAGTGCCAAATACAGGTGAACAATCACTTGTGACTGGAAACCAACTGGATTTAATTCCATTCACCACTGCTCTTTGGGCTCCAGCCAGTTTTTCACTCGGCAAAGAGTACACCTGTCCAAGCCATGAGCAGCCAGTTTCTCCAGGAGAATGACATTAAGTACTTCAGCCTTTTCCTCATCCTCCGTCAGTATGTTTCCCCCCACATCCAATAAAGGACGGAGATTCTCCTTAGTCCTCCCTTTGTTGTTAATATGTTTATAGAAGCATTTTTTATTGTCTTTTACAGCAGTAGCTAGATTAAGTTCTAGTTGGGCTTCGGCCCTTCTAATTTTCTCCCTGCATAGCCTTACGCAATCTTTGTAGTCTTCCTGAGTGGCCTGCCCCTTCTTCTATCAGCCATAAATTTTCCTTTTCTTCCCAAGTTCCAGTCAGAGCTCTTGGTTTAGCCAGGCTGGTCTCCCTGCCAGCTCATCTTACAGCACATGGGGACAGTCAGCTCCTGCACCTTAAAGATTTCCTTCTTGAAGAATGTCCAGCTTCCGTGGACTCCTTTGCCCTTCAAGACTGCCTCCCAAGGGACTCTGCCAACCAGTCTCCTAAACAACCCAAAATCTGCCCTCCAGAAGTCCAAGGTTACAGTTCTACTAACAACCCCTCCTTACTTCTCCAAGAATCGAGAACTCTATCATTTTGTGATCACTATGCCCAAGACAGCCTCCAACCTTCACATCACCCGCATGTCCTTCTCTGTTTGCAAACAACAGGTCTAGCAGGGCACCTTCCCTAGTTGGCTCGCTCACCAGCTTCTTAGCTATGTCCTTACCTTCTGATGTCCAAATTCATTCAATATTGTGCCCAGCTTCTTTGTGTTGCTGTGAAGTTTATGAGCAGCAATGGCCGGATTGGGATCTCTCCAGTCAATGGACAGGCGGTGATACCAGAGGTGCTGACCCTCATGAATGTGTGCTGACTTGATGCTGGGGTCAAAGCGATGCACCTCACATCCACTGTTGGCCATGCTGATCTCAAACTGGTTGTCATCGTTGCCTAGCCTACAAAACAAAAAAGATGTAACTAGTAATGCTGCAAAAAGAACTACTATGTAGGACACTCTGAGGACTCATAGTAAAAGAACATAAAATCCAACCTATTTGTTTCTGGAGTAAATTGGTGGAGGTGTTGTGCTCCTTCTTGGCATACATCCACAGCACTGAGCACAGTGTAACCCTAATTCTGACGAGATAACCAGAAATAAAGCTAAGGGCCCACAATAATACCTGCTGAAGATTTGGAATAAGTAGTTAGATAAAAGAAATTTAAAGGAATTTAAAGGAACATGTGTTTTTTTCCCCAATGTCACATTCATAATTGACCTTAATATACTTTTAATGAAATTTTTCATTTATAGAATGAAACTGCTGGAGTGGATTGGATGAACTACATTCAGAAAATTCTACCAGAAAATTCAAGCTCAATGCAATATACTGCATGCAACTAGAATGAAGGAATCCTTTCAGGGCAAGACCTAAACCGCTTTTAGCCAGCCTGATAACCTTCCCAAAGAGCTTTTCCTTAATTCAGAAGTCAACATTTAATTTAATTTCTTGTTAATGATGTTAGAACCTTTGTGCTGCCTTTATTCCTCTACTTATATTTTGTATTTATATATATTCCTCTATTTTCAATTTGCTTTTTCTTGACAAGATTACAATACATTCCTTAGTCCCCACTGCACAAACTTCCAATAACCAAGCCATAAGCAGAAGAGCAAATATATTTAAAATGCATACAATACTGTTTTGTAAAAATCAGGCATATTTCCCACTGTGTCTATAATCTGGTGTTACAGAGATGAGCTATAATGGCCACCAATAGGGACAAGACACAAGAACAAAATGTCTCTCTTTCTCAGTGAACAGGAAGATACAGACAAAAAAGCAAATCTAAAAATAACCCCTTCACAACAGTAGCAGAGTTTTTACACAGACTTAAGAGAAAGGTTGCTACTAATTTGGCAAAGACCCCAATGAAGAAGAAAAATGAACACCCCCATCGTACAGCAGCATTGTCTCAGTCCCGGTCTCTGCAAGGAAAAGATGTACCTTACAAGGCTGTACCACATTCCCACCTCCTATAGCCCATTGGTTCGCACCGGATACATTAAAACTAAGAAATTCTGGTATTTAGCATTGCAGTCACATGTCTAGACCGCAGGCCTTCCCTACTGCATAAAATAGGATGTCCTCTTCATTCCTGCTCCTCCAAGCTTGTTCCAAATGTGGTTCAAATCATGCACTAAACCTTAAACCTAATCAAAATTATGCTGTTGGATACACACACACGTAGCACTGGGAAGAGAATCAAGTTTTTTAAATCAGCGCTTCAAGCAGTTGTACTAATTGAGAATATCCACTATGTAATATCCACTAACACAGCATGGCATTTATCTATCATACACAAACCACTGCAGGGCAGCACTCTTAGCTGTACTGTCAGAGCCCCTGCTACACTACATCACAGTTATCCTTAGAAATTGTGGGAGTCTGAAATAATTCTGGCTATTTGTATCAATATGTATAATGCGACACATTTTAAATCATGCTACACTACGGTATAACATTAAGCCAGCACTGCATGTTTTACACAGATGACATACTGGTAAACCCAAATGAACCCAACTCGTGAAACAATGTTTGGCAGAGCATATGTTTTGGAAGTTACCAATACAGTATGATGCTTGCTGTAATACTGGCTAAGCACAGTGTAACAATGCCCTATTAGAAGGTCTTCTCCTCAACTATCTTCCCCTTTGGGCATTCTGGGAAAGTAGGAGGAGACAGATTTTGCAAAAACAGCCCAGCATGCTTTTAAGAACAACTCTATTTCACAGGATTCCAGCCTGTACAGCCGTGTAGGAGGAAAAGAGAGGAGTTTTCTTTTAATACATTCAACACACATTAGGAAAAAAGTTCAGAAGTTAACCAAGTGAATCGACACATTTGTTTGCATGTGGCTACACTGATGAACAAAGACCAGTGTAATCCCTTAGGAACGGGAAGCTGGCTAAAAATGAACAACACACGAATTGTTGGGGACAGTTACAGCATTAGTGATGAGCCTACCAGCGACTGACAGACACATGTGTCCGTGACACACTTCTAACAGTCCCAGCTGGTACAACCCACGGGGCCAGATGCTTTTGATGTAGACAAACCTCAGGCTGCCTCCAAACAGATTGATAGTCACGTGGACTGCAAAGGGAGGTTCACAGTGGTGCAAAACAGGGGAAAAAACAAAATAGATGAGGGTGAAGAAGGTGCTGATATATCTTCTGGCACTCTAACTAACAGCTCAAATTTATGCCTGAAGAGAGATCTAACCAACAACAAGCATTTAGGAGAGAAAAATGAGGTCATCTCTAAAAGAACGGGTTTCAAAAATTCCTGACTCACGTGTGATTGTGCTAAGGGATAACGCAGCATGAAAAAGGTAAACAAATGAGGTCTCCTAAGAAACATTTTGTGTTACTTAAGAAGGGACCATGATTTTAAAAGAAAGGTGTGGAGGTCGCACAAGACTAGAGAGGCCCTTCCCCACCATCGGGACAGAGCAGCTGCTGCCTCCAGCAACAACAAAATAAAAAAATGTTAAAGACTGACCTATTTTTACTGTGAATGAGAAGAGAGCTCGGTTACAGAGTCGGTAGCTGCAGGCAGTCCCCTGCAGTGGGGGCAGAGGTGGGCTTTCAAAGCAGCAGGAACGGGACCCTGCGGAGGGGCTCTCCTCGCCTGCGTGCGAGTGGAAGGGACGGGCTTGATGGCGTTGCTCCCCGCCGGCAGCAGGGCAGGGACGCTGACCCAGGACAGCGCACAGCGCAGCAGGGAGCGGTGTCCCTTGGCTGTCCCCCGCTCCCAGGGTTTGCAGAGGGTCACAGTACACAGAGCTTCACACTCAGAATAAACACTAGGCTGCAGCTTGCACCGAACAGAGCATCGCACCGGCCCCCACGTCATCCTGGGGCACAGCGAGAGCGCAGGTGGTACAAAAGCTGCTTTGTCTTCTCCAGCACAGCCCTACTGGACACCTGTAGCCGATCCAGCTGTAACTGCAGGTACTCCAGCTCCCACAGGGACCACAGGACACAGCTGTAAGAACATGCGTGTTAAGGTTCATCTTTCCCTTTCTGTGTTCCCCTCCTCCCCTTCTTTCTCAAAGGAAGATAACTGAGCTCTGCAGCTCGGGGAAAAAAAGAAGCATCCCCTGCCTGGATCCTAAAGCTCCTACACTAAGATCCACCTGAAAGGGCTTTTATTCAGTATTGCAGCAAGATTCTTTAAACCTCAACTGGTAAGTTTCTGAAATCCTATTCATTTATATTATCCCAGCTTGAGTGCCTGCCTGTGGTGTTTGTAACAGATTTAGCTTAATCTAAGCAGATTTAGCACTAATAACTGAAGCTCAATAATGCATATTGCAATTATGTATCATACTGGGAAATCCTGTCCCCCAAGCAAAAACATTGCTGCCTCCCAGTAAGGGAAGCAACTAACACTAATCTAAAAAGATCTCCAGACATTTCAGACACTGCTCACTCCCATTCACAAGTAACCTCTTCTACAGCATTCAAGAAGGCAAAGCCTAAGCAGCATGTTTTGTTCCATTTTTAATGATATATGGATTTAATTCAGGATTCCCAGTAACACTCGCACTGAACTTTCACATTTGTCCTCCATCCATCCTCTCCACAGAGAACGTTCTTCATTGGAAGCAGCTGCTCCCCCTTTGCTCTTTATGAACTGTATGAGATAACAAAAATGTTTAAAGGGGATTTTTGTCTTACTCGGAACAAAATTACTTTTCTGCCTGTCATAAGCTAAAGGAAGTGAGCCTGAGAGAAGAGTTATGCAGTAACGAGCTCCAAAGGCTGCAAAAGTAAACTAGAGGATTGAAGACTGCTCCTCCTTAACCTCAAATATTTCCCTTTTATTTTTTAGCTGTTTCATCTGATGGTTGGGTATGTACTGCACATGTGTATCTGATGACTGATGGGAGAGCCAACACTAATTTCAATCTAAGCCCTACTGTTCCACAAGTACAGAAAATCTGGCATTCAGGCTCCCTGTACCATACCCAAAACAGCACCACATATAAAGCACTGGTATACATGCACTAGCTTAGGTTTGTTCAAAACCATTACCAAATTATCTTTGTGCTGGTCAGCTTTGTGACAAATCTACATTTTTCTAGCACAGATGAAATCAACTCTGCATTATGTCTACTGGCCAGTTCAACAAAAATGCCATTCTCGACCCACGCTTGGTCCATAGCAAAAGGGAAGAGAGACATTAATACAGGAGCTCAGGTGCAATATTAATGATCACGTAACTTGAAGTGAAAGGTCTAGATTAATTCCACTGAACTTTGCGTACTTTACCAAGACATCTAAAGTCAGCAGCCACGTTATTCCAGACTTCCTTTATAATCAAAAGAAAGCTATGCCTGCCTCCAGACTATTATTTAGCTTAGCTGATTTTCCACCTGGAATGTGCTTTCCTCTCCTTACTGACTACTAGAAGGAGCCTCAGGCAATGCGCCAGTACTACAGTCAAGTAGGTAAAGTCTGGACCTGAGCATGGCATAACACAGCATCTCTCCTAACTTGCACAGGAACATGAAGAACTGAGGAAAAAAAAATAATCATGTAAACCTTTATTTTGCATTAAAAATAGGTAAGTATAATTTGAAATAGATTGTAAAGAACAGTAAGAAAATTAGAAGCAACAGTAGCTGAGAGGAGTTTGCTCTCTGTGTGTTTGTCTGTAAGGGGCACGTTATTGTTGTTCTGCCACAGAGCAAGGCAACTGAACAAAACCTGAGAGCCCCTGACCCTCTGAGGAGTTTGGTCTTTACAGATCAGTATAAGTTCGATCCATATGCAAGCCCACCCAGATTCACAGAAAACACTCCCTTTGACTGCAGTGCACTCTGCATCCACTTGACGCTAATTGCTGGTGTTAACTGCCATGTGCTAATCACCAAGAAATGCCACCCACACACAGTTCCTTGTTATCCACCATTTCTAAACTCACAGCAGCAAAATCACAGAAGTAAACTGTGTTGGTTCAAGGGAGATGAAGCCTTTTAATACACCTCTAACCTAAAGCTGTCTCCCAGGACAGCAAAGACAGTTTTATTAGGCTGCAGCGATGTGGTGATCTGTGTGAATCGAGCTCCCAATCCCAGCGATCAGTCTCCTAATGCACCTGTGCACTGATGGGTAATGCAAAAGGCCAGTGGCCTGACAAACTCTGAGGACTCACCTCCCTCGTCCTCCTGGGAAGCAGAGTGTTTTATTAGCAGGGAAACAGGCTTCATTTGTGGGTTTACTACCTGTGAAAGCACTTGTTCTGTGAAGAGTGAAAACTTCAATCTGAAGTGCTGTAAATATCATAAACACTACGAACATTTTAAAATAAAGCCACAACTGCCTTTATTATCATCACTTTGCCACGTGTCACCCCGAAGTGCTTAGCAAACACACTCTCATATGGAAATGTACTGTTTTGTCCCAGAGGTAGTTAATGAAGTTTTGTAAGTAATGCTGCTGGAGTACCTGGCAATTATGCAAGTCATTTCTGCTCAGGGAAGATGCTGTAGGATTCTCAGTTTATCTCATTAATTTCCATCTTCCTCTATGTGAACTACCACTCACTACTCACCATTAAGCAATTTGTTTTCATACTGATACTAGAAAAGAGAAGGAAAACAAAGACTCTCATGGAGAAAGGTTTTTCCCTAAAAACAGAGGTTACAGAAGCACATCAACACATAACAAACCCACCTGAACAAAGTCCGTGTTTTAAAAGACAACCTTTTTGTAGCCTGTGTTGCATTTATAGGGCTTTTTGAAGCTAGGTGTCGTGAAACAATTTGCTGTTTTAAAGAGCGCTTACCCAAGGGAATAGAGACGGCATTGCTTGCTTCTGATTCGATGAATGAGGCTAAACCTCTCATCAAGACAGATCGACCAGGGCTTCTTTGTGGTTTCAGAGTACCCTCTCAGGCTGTTCAGGTTCATGTGTTCACATGAAATCTGTTGAAATCAAAGGATGTTTCATTTTAAGACATTTAATTTGTTTTTAATTTGCCTTCTGGGGAAAGAGTGGAAAGAAGAAAAATGTTAATTGGTTTCATTTAAAACTGATTGTCAATCTGATACACAGCTATGGAGATTTGATGATTTTTTCCCTTGTTCATCTGTTCTACTTCATGAAATTTAAGGCTTACATAATCCCCCAGAGAGCAATGCCGTTTGAAAAGCAAATAATTAAGCATTAGTACTATACCCCAAAATCAATTTTCCTGAGAACAAGTTATTTTGGAATTAAAATGTTTTGCTTTTTTTTTCTTTTCAAACCTTGGCGTGGATTCTGCATCCTGAATAATGTTAAAATCATGTCATGATTCAAGACTGTAATCACAAGTCGTGGTGTCACCGCAATGTACACTGTATACCTTACCTAGAGCGTCCCTTATTTCCGTTCCAGAATGGATTTAATCATTACCCCAACACATCCCCTCTCCAACAACAAAGGGATTTAAGCAAGTGCTTAACTAAACAGAGGCATCATAGCACGTGTGGCTATGCAGTGCTGGCTTAGACATCTAGAGTCTAAAGCCAGGATAAAAACACTGCAAAAGGAGAAGAGATAGAGACCCTGCAGGGAGGAACACTGTAAGTCAAAGTCCTTGTAAAGACCAAGAAAGCAAGGACTAAAATGCACTGGATTCATCAGAAACCTGGAAGTGTCAAAAATCACTTAACTGAGAGGGGAAGTCAGCTTTGCCAGCAGCAGAGCAGCAGCCTGCTGAAACACAGCAGGGATGGAGCCAACAAAGCTATGGCCCCGTGAGCGACACCCTACAGTGGAGCCCCTGCCTGCAGCACCAGCTCTGCCCGTCCTCCTGGCAGCTCGGGCCAGCGCTTCACCCCCAGGCTCTGCCACCCCGTTCAGCACCATCCTCTTCCTCCAGACCCACTCTGGAAAAGGCAGGCATGGAGCTGGGATGTGCTGCAGCCTTTCCAGCATTTGGGAGCCTGGGCGCAGCAGGCGATCGGGAAGCCAGCGCAGTTTGTACGGCTGTTACCATAGCAGTGGTAAGGAGAGAACGGGAAGCAGAAATAAGCACCAAAGCTGTGGCTACTTCTGCCCAAGAGAGGCTGTACCGCGCTGCACCAGCATCAGCTTATACTTGGTTGTTGAAGGGCTTTTCAATCCATGTGCAACCCAGCCATCAAATTCAGGCATTGCAGGGCACAGGCTGTTAACAAGCAGATAGAAAAGCAAAGACTGAGAAGAGTTGCAGGAACCCAGCTGAGCCATCATCACAAAAAGTTGTTCCTTGGAGCCAGTACCAACCCTGGCTGCAGGGATGGGAACTGGCACTGCCAGAAAGCCAAAATTAAAAAAGATGGAAAGAACAGTAGTAGAAACAAAACCAGGTTGAACATCAGTCCTGAACTGACTGTTCTCATCTTGCTCTTTCCTTCCTCTACAGCAGACTGCCCAGGCTCAGCTCTCTGTTTTAGCCAGACTAAAAAGCACAGGCCTGACCCCACCTCGGAACAGAAATTGAACAATTCTACACAGGGGTGAGAGTAAAAATAGGAACCCAGCCTTTGCTGTGGCAGGCACTCTCCACCATGTGCCTTATAATAAGTAAATAAACCTCTCATTCTTTAAGAACCTTAAGCTCTGAAAGATCATTACATCCAAAGAGCTGCACGCTGCATCACCACCTCCCTGCTCCTGCTCAGCTCATAATTCCCATGGAAAATTCATAAAAGCTAATATAGCATCTCTTCATGCCGCTCTCAGGATTCACGAAGTTTTAAGCAATGATTTGCACTGCACCCCACTACCCATTTCCCTTCAGTCACATCACAATCAAGGAATAAAATTAGTGCCTGTTATTGCAATGCCATTTAAGACACAGAAGAATAATGTGCTCTCTACAGAAAACTAAGATTCTGCAATGCTGCCACTTAATCGACTCATGGCATTATGAGCAATTACAACACTCAGAATTTGGAGCACTTTTAATAGCTCTTGCTATCGAAAAAAAAAAAAAAATAACTCTGCCTTTAGCAGCATCACCAGTCCGGTGCATGATTTACAGACCCTGATGCACTGATTTCATGTCCTGTTCTGGGCTTCTACTCACTACTATCATACAAACAACAACAGCCCGTGTAAGATGTTTCTTCTGATCATTAGATACCAGCATTGACAGTTTTTTCAGGCCACACTTCGACCCTGCGAACATGGCATCCTCCCCCTCAGCAGTCCGAGCCATTCTACACTAATGGTAAGGAGCTGAACTCGGGCACAGTAATTAGTAGAGATTTGCTCAGCAAACAAGGAAAATGAGATCCCATGCTCACCTACGTAAGCAGGATCCCATTTCCAGAAGTGCTCACACCAGTCATGGTGTTATTCTGTCAGTTATCAATCCTATAACGTCTGCCAGGTCAGGAGCAAGGATTTCTCTCATTTTTTGTTTTCACTTATGCTTGTCCCCCCCACCAGGGTCAGTTACTCTGGGAACGAAACTTCTCGATTAGCGTGTCAGAAGCAATAAACTCTCTGCTAATTGATGTCCTTGTAGGCTCTGACCCAACTAGTGGAGTTTAGCAGCATCTGCCACTGTTTATTAAGTCACGGAGATGAAGGATGTTCTCAGCTTAGTATGCCTGCCACAGTCTAAACTTCTGTACAACAAAACAAGCAGCTCTACACACATCTCTTGCTGTCTGCACAGGCATCATCTTGCCCCCCGCTCTCTCAGTGCTGGCATGAGTGGAGGCAGAGATGTCATTTTCTTGAGCATTTAGCCAGGGGTAACCACAAACTGGAGGATAAGACTCTGCTACCCTCCCAGTTACCACACCATCAGCACAGCAACATATTTTTAGACGTGTTTCAAATGAATCTCGTCTCAGCCTTGAAAGCATTGCATTAACAAAGAATTCTGTACATGAATGACATTTCAGTGACATTAGTACCTGAGGCTTTTTGCTGTTCTCCAGCATAAGCGACAGTACAGTTAAATACGTATTCAAGGGTCAATTGCTGATAGACCTGGGTACCAAAAGCAGCCGCGCTGTCGGATCTGTGGGCATCCAGCACCTTTTCCATTTTTTATTAAAGAAAGTGCGTGCATACATGCTGTTGTGCAGAAGTGATGCCTCCATTAAGACATGATGGCCCAATTTCCATGTATACTGAACCCTGGAAGTATTCGTCAATGCAATCTGGATTTGGAAATGTCACCTTTGAAAAAGCACATAAAAACATTAATTTTTGAGGTTATCACTTTTGTCCTTAAAATATCAGGATTCTATGGGTATCATTGGGGCAACTTGTCCAAGTTAGGGACTGATGTCTTATTGTCATTTTACTTGGAACCTCAAATGCATCCTTTTTAGCTAAAATGAGCCTGGTTACTGCATTGCTATTGAGAGGTAGAGTGGCTGATACACAGTTCTCTCGCTACAGAGTGCTCTGTATTCTTCTGTGTCTGAAAGAGAGTGAGAAAGAGAGAGTGGGAGAGGAACCACGTCTAGAATTTCAGTCATATCGTACTCCTGTCAGGACATAAACCCATCTGGAAATAAAAAGCAACGAAATAATGCATTCTTTCTACCCTGTGTTTTGACCCTTACATTCATGTTGACCATCACTGCTAGGTTAAGCAACTTTAGAAATAAAGCCGTTTCAAAACCAGTTCGGTGTGAGGTTAATTCCTTATCTGACAGGGAAGAGCCTGTGCCAGGCAAACTGTTTCCTAAATGGAGACTGAAATGAAAAACCTACCTGAGAAGTACTAATGTACTTCAGGAACCTCAAGGCCTCGTAGTTGAGGGAAGGAGTTGGACTTGCCCACGGCTGCAGTTCAATGTGCCATCTTACAGTCTGCAAAGCAAAGCAAAAAACACCTTAAAGGAACAGGATTTATTTCTCGGTACAAGCATAAAATGCAAGGACTAAAAAATTAAGGAGATTCAATTTCAAACAAAGAGAGTTTCCTAAGGGCTTGTCTACACATGAAAGTCATTTCAGAATAAAGTAGGATTTGAACTACAGTGAAAGAGCATCTAACTCTGATTTATCGTGACCAGCTTTGAAAGCAGATGTAGGTAATTCAGAAAGAAAGGGCTCTTCATCCAGGATACACGTGTCAACACAGTTATTCTAGGACACCCAAGTAAGCCCTGGCTTGTAGAAATGCACGAAGAAAACCAAGATCTGAATAACTAAATTCTTTCGCAAACCATCTGAAAACAGTGAAATACATTTAGTTTTATATCTGTCGTGTATCTCCACTTGAATGTCCACTGAAACAATAACTTGGATTGCAAAGACTAATCACCAAAGAAAACCTCTGCAAACAATCTCTTTCCTTTTTTAAAATCTAGATTCAATAGAAAAGCAAGCTTCTTGTAGTCTTTGAGAAAAGTCCTCTTCCTCTCCCACGCTTGCCTGACGAGATGCACCACAATTCTTTGTTTTCCTGAAAAAACACCGGTGTGGCCCTACCACTCCTCATTTTCATAGCCCCAGGGAAGTAGCTTTGGTGGATGCTTTCTGCACTCCCTGCAAGGCCCCTCAGCTCTGAACCTCGGGGATCCTGTCAGCTTTTCCAGCAACACTTCCCACATAGGCAGAGCGGGACAGAAGAGGTCTTCCAGACACGTGCTTGCAGAGCAACGTGGCTCTGTGCTCCCATCTGTGCCACATTCTCCAAGTTCTGCCCGCTTTTGTCACGCTGGGAAGTTTAGACGTGTTATCTCTTGCCCTCAAGTAGATAAAAATACAAGCACGGTGTTAAGTCGTACTAAATTAAGATTGATTCCTCATGGCTTTTCATCTTCAGGCGCCATAACTCACTTGTATGGCTGGGCAGGTAATATCAAGCTTCCCTTTAATCATCCCCAATTAAAAGAGCTTTCATAATGAACAGGATGGGTTTTTTTCCCCCATAGGTTCATGTTGACATTCAATAAAATACCAAAGAGAAACCCCATTTGGGATTCCCACAGGACCTTATTTCAAACGAAGCCCTGGAAATAGCAATTAACCGGAGAGGATGGAGGCAGATCAGAGAGGCGAGGTGCTGAGCCCCCGGACAGGACTGGTCTGCGGCGCCAGGAGAAGAGCCAGCACGGCGACAGCGGGGATCCTCTGACACCAGAGAGGAACGCAGGAAAGAAAAAGAGAAGGTGAAACTAGAAAAGAAAGATGATTAAAAGGGATCACCAGACCAGATGGAGTTTGCCTTGAGCTGGTATCATGAATTGATATTTTTGCAGCTTAAGTAAACATATTCTCTGGAGTGAACATGAGCCAGCAGGTCTGTATGAGGTTTACTGTTCCTTTAGGGTTTGCTCTTTGGGGTTGTTTTACTGTAAAGGGATGCTGAAAAGGACATTTGAGGTGGGTTTTTTTTTCCCCAGAAGCAGAGAAAAGTAGCATTTCCTACCCTAAAACCTGCTGCCTGCAGCAGACATGGGCTCCTACACCCTGCACAGCACAAGGCTGGAAGCAAGCTAGTAAGCAAGCTCTGCAGCAGCACCTACCCCTGACCCTCTGATTGCAGAAGGCAGCCCGCAAACATGGAACAGCAGGAGGATAGGTGCACGCTGGGGAGGGAAATGCCTGTAATCTTTCAGAATGAGTCACAGTTCACACGGCTGAATAACGTTTGCAATGACAGGAATGCTGCCGTTTCAACAGGCTTGAAAGATGAAATGAAAATGAAGACTGACAATCATTTTCAGGCAAAAAAAACCCCAAACCCAAACCCCAGACACCTAAACATCTGTGCCCGGTTATTCTGAAATCTATTTGTGTGAGAAGTAGCTCATTAAGTAGGGGAATTGCAGGGTGGCCATTGTGGCACTATTCAGCAAGAATTCCCTCTGCAGAGTTGACGGGGAAGAAAAAGAAAAAAAATCCCTATAATTAACCACGTGAATGAGGTTCTTTTTCAGCAGAGTGCAATATCCAAGAGCCACTGTGGTTCACTCTCAGGTTCTTAAAACCTTAAAGATGATAAACTGCCTTCCTGCTGGCTCCAAAACGTATCAACAAACACCCAAAAATGAAGATAAAAACCCCAGTGACTTAGTAATACAGTTTTCACTAAGAAAAAAACCCAATCAAAGAGGAAAAAAAAAAAACCAAAACACAAAGAGATCAACCTTTTATATAATTTTTAAATTTAGGAGCACTACATAAATGCTGCTTTTGTGACAGAGATGAGACCTGAGCTCCTGTTTGACAGCAATGCTTTTAAATAGCTTCTCAAACTTCACACTTGGTCCCTGGCTCCTTATTAAACAGCAGCCCTTTTCCATTCACCAACAAATACATCAGAGAGGTCAGTTCCTAACACCTATTAAACACCCCTACAAGGCACTTCAATAGCTACATTACAATGAGATCCACAGATGAGGAACGGGGGTGAAAATCCAGTCCATCTCTTGGACCAGTTACACCCTCCCAGCGGGTAACTCACTGATGTCAGTGATGCAGTATGGGTATGTTCAGGACTCACAAAATATCCTCCTGAAGGAGCCGTTCCCTACATACATCAGTAGCCTTTGTTTACAGTTTTCCAGGTAATTTCCAGGCTGTTCCATAGTGTTTCTATGGAAGCCTTCTCAAATAAACTCTGCAGATAAAATGCGTCCGGTCCCTGTGAACCAACTGCTTTGTGAAAATCAGGTTTATTCCCGATAAACACATGTTCCTTATTTTGAAGAATTTTTCCCCTCCAGACTTTGCAATTTTATTTACTCAAAGCAAACCTGACTGTGGCATCATGATTTGGATTTTTTCACTTGTATCACAGAAACCTCTAGAGTACAAGAGCAGGTCCCCGTGGCTGCTGTACAAAACAGGCTGAGGAGTGGCTCCTCTCACAGGGGGCTTCTACAGCAAGTACACAAGAGGAGCAGAGGAGGTATTATGGTCCATATTATGCAGCTTTGGATATGAAATTCTGACAGATCTCTCCAAGGTCGCCCAGGAGGAGACAGAAAACTGGTTCAGCCATTCTGCATCTCTGGCTATTGCCATCACTGTGCTATCTTCCCTATGGTAAGGACTCATCCAACGAGACACCATGACTGTCTTTCCGGAACACCAACATATCCCAATTCCACAATATAAAGAGATGACAGTACCTGGAAAGTTACGATGCCACTTAAAAAATATCATACTGAATATCTTAAAGTATCCTGCTATTTACATTGTTTCACTTATAGACACATTAGCCAAAATTAGCATTGTAAGAAAAATCAGTCTTCAGCCAAGACTTCATCACAGGCACTGGTCAGACACTGACTTCACCTACCCCAGAAGGGTAATGGATAACCAGAGTGATGTCTAAATTTTCACCACATGAGACAACCACAGAGCAAAGAAAATCTTGAGGCAATGCCATTGCTTTGTCAGGAAAACTAGGATGCATTTGCAAGTCTAATTTTTTTTTTTTTCCAGGTGCTCCACACATAAGGATAATGACTGATGTTTGCTTCAGACCAATCTGACAGTAATCTGCAGCGACTCTTCTCTGGAGACCACTTTTTTCTAGATTTTTCTCCCTCATCAGCCATCTATGATAGTCATCTGATAATCCCTTAATAATTTGTTGTACACATATGGTATCATTTGTCCTAAAAATCTGAAATAATAATATAAAGTTTAAATCAACATATGCAAAGGGCTCACAAACCAGCAGGTGTAAAATTGTAGGTCTGCAAAATTTCTGGCTTTCCTAGCATAAACTTGAACACATAAATCATTAAACTCTTTCCAGATCAATCCTAGTTTCAGTGCAGTAATTCAAATAGCCCAACCCCTCCCTTCCCTTCTGCTTACATTTGAAAGGGAATTAGTAATTTTTCCCTACTTCCATGTTTTTTAACTCAGCAACTGTTTTTCACTCCTTTCAATCCTCTTCCTTTTTAGCAGCCTATTAAAATACAGAAACATATTAGCATGTTTATAAACAAAAATTTGGGAATCTCATTGCCCTGCCAAGCAGTCTGTTGCTTCCAACGAAGAAACAAAAGACTTGTCAATACATAAACAGATGTCTTAAGGCAAAAATATAAAATCCTCTGACTAAACTGTGCAACAATAATTTTTTACATTTGAGGCAGGACCAAATGCAAGTGGAAAGCACTTTTGGCAATAAACTCGATCAATAACCATAAATATTTGCTAGCCATAGAAACAAATTACATACATATCTTCACCTCCAACCGTTCTGGCTGTACTCTGTGTATCACCACGCTCACCCTTTTTGGAAGGGCACAGAAGAACAGCGCTTGCCCGTCGGTGAAATTTTGCAAGGGTTTTATCCATTTAAAATGCAATGGGTGGAATTCAAATTGCAAAATTTCAGACATGTACAAGGCAAACGTATATCTACTGGATCGCACTCCTGAAGGCTCACCCCCATGAGAGTAGGTTGTCCCTAGATATGATTCACAGGGCCCGGACATCATTTTATTTGGGCTCCCTCTGGAGCATCTGTGGCCTTAAGCAAATTATTTTGTAGTGGTCTTGTTGTTTTGGCTTTTCCCTCAATGCAAAAGTACCTTAAATAGTGAAAGCAGGGTGTTGCAACCCACCCAAGTACTGGCTTTATGCGACATGCCAGCATGCCTCATGAGGGACATGCAACAAGTGGAAAGCCTGCTGAGATGAGTGGGAGGGCTGCTGAGGGTGGAGGCGGCCAAACCTGGCACGCGGCTCCTCTCTCTGACGACACAGAGCAAGTCCAGCAGCGAATGATCCATCTTGAACACCCACATTTAGTTTCTGAGGCAATCAGCTGGTCAACTCCAAGGGAGAGCTGGGAGTGAAGAAACATTCCTGCAGTGTGGACAACCAGGGACCAAGCTCCCACAGTGGGCTGGGGAGCTAAAGTTATTTGACAGGACAGACAGGCTCTTTAAGCGTATGATTCATCTCACTATAGAGTAGACATCTAAAATAAGTAAGATGAGTCATGCACTGGAAACGTCCGTGTCTCTCCATGACCTGCAAAGGAAGCCTGGAGGATGGGCTCAGAAACACCCAAACTGTAGACGTTCAACATCACTGAAGAGGAACCCCAGACCGGAATATCATACATGCCATGCTGCAGAAAATCTTGTATTTTAGAGGGCTGAGCCTACTCTTCAGTTGTGGGCCTCAAGCAACATTTAACTGCACTTTATTCGTCAGCAGGGTTGACTAACTTCAAATGTTTTATGTTTGGAGCAGCAATACATAGCACAAGTAAAACAAACTCCACCTCAAAAGGAAAGAACAAGCGTGCCTCAGCAAAGACCTCCTTGAGAAAGGTCAGTTCATAAGCTTCCCTTTAGCTAAACGTAATCAGCGTCATACAGAGGGCTCACCAGCAGTAGACCCATGAGAACGTGCTATGTTACATCGTTAATTTAGAAGCAGCGGCACCGTGCACAGGCTCAGTAAACTGTAATTTAAAATACAGGCTTACAAAGTGACTATGACTCACATTTAAATCTGAGTGAATTAATTTCTGTGGTGGCAGGCTTTATAGGTATTGCATCTCTACATGTCTGAACTGCTTCTTTCCTTTTTTTTCCCTTTATTATTACTATTATTTTCTATTTTTCTTTGCAGTTTGGCTTTCTTAAACATATGATTTTTTTGCCTAAGAAACCACACTGCAGAAGTTGTTGAATACACTCCTGCTCTGTATACACGCACATATTGAGAGCCCATCGAGGGGTTCCCGCTGAGCTGTCAGGTATTGGGAGTATCACAGGGCAACGCAGCTGACATAGTCCTGCAGCCACCTAAACTGAGAATTTCCACTCCAACAGTGAAACTTTCATGCGGTGCATGAAGTCCATAATGAACTGAAAAAAAATAGCACAGGTAATCTTTCTATTGCCCCATTTTTTACTTTTCTGAGTTTATCTAAAGCAGAAGCATCTCTGACAACACTGCACGCAAGCACACAGTCTTCTTCATAGCCAGCCACCCCACAGGATTGCCCCATCCTCTGCACGCATCAGGCTGGTGCAGTAGGACAAGTAGACCACATAGGGAGTCCCTCCCACAGAGGAACTCCAGTGCTGTAAAACCATACTGTGTTTGTTATAGAATCACAGAATGGTTTGGGTTGGAAGGGACCTTGAAAGACTGCCCAGTCCAACTCCCCTGCGAGTAGAGGAAGAGGTACCTTCCACTGGATCAGGTTGCTCAAAGTAAATAGTATTGGTCCCAGTACAGACCCTTGCAGGACACCACTTGTCACTGGTTTCCACTTGGACATTGAGCCATTGACTATAACTCTTTGAATGCAGCCATCTAGCCAATTCCTTATCCATCTGACAGTGCATCCATCAAACCCGTATGTCTCCAATTTAGAGGTAAGATTGTTGTGAGGGACCATGTCAAAGGCCCTAAAGAAGTCCAGGCAGATGACATCTGTAGCCCTTCCCTTGTCCCCTGATGCCATCACTCCATCGTACAAGGCCACTAGATTAGTCAGGCACAACTCGCCCTTGGTGAAGCCATGCTGGCTGTCCCTAACCACCTCCCTGTCTTTAGTATGTTTTGACATATCTTTCAGGAGGATCTGCTTTATGATCTTATCTGACGATTTGATGGCAGAACATCATGCTGAGGAACAAAAGCTTTGTCTCAAGACGAGCAAGCAACATAACACATACAGTCAGTCGCTCCCGTGCAGCAAGGCTATTTACCAGAGTAAACCCTGCCTATGGAAACCAGTCCTGTAATAAGAGTGTTTTCCGCATTAAGAAGTGGGGGACTTCAATTTAAATGAGTTTTCAACATAACTTGTGTATGAAGAATTTTAATAGCTAGGGGTGCTTCTATGTCTGGACACGCGTGCTTTATTTTATTGAAAAGAGAACTTCTAGGATGCCCTAAACTCTCCCTGAGCTCCTTGCTCTCTGTGCATCACCTCCTCCAAGCCTCTGCAGCACAGCACACATTTGTCTGCCTGGGAGCAGGACGCGATTGCTGCGAGAGCCAACTTAGGCAGCTCTGAGCATCACCCAGAGGGCTTCACTTGACAGCAGTTTATCAGCACTTGCTTCCCAAGGCTGCAGTTTGCACCATAAGTAAGAGTCTTATGCTTAGCAGGGAAAAGCAAAAAAGCAATACGTCTCAAATGCAAAGTTTTACATTGAAACGCCGAAAACAATTTTCTGACTTCAGTTCTCATTAGAAAAGCTTTGAGCCACTGCACAGTAATTGAAACCAAAAGAGTCTTTACCCTTGTAGAGCAAATCAGTGTGAACATGCATACATAACAACCCCTGGAAAGGCAGCAATCACCAAGCGTTTCACCTCTGCTCTTCTTTTGTTAATATTCATGTTTATTTTCTGCTCCTTTTGCTTCTGATTTCCCATCTGACGGTATGAAATGGAGCCACACGCACACAAATTACAGCTCTCGCGCTCGCGAGGGAACTGCTGGCCTAACTTGCAGGCAAGCCACGCCGGCAACCTCGATGCAGAACACCGATGATGCCGATGTCTTGGGAGGTTCAGTGTTTCACATGCAAAGCTCACTCTCAAGCTCTCTCCAACTCGACTTTTACTTTTGTGTCTTTTCCCCCAAACGAGTGTCTCATAAAGAAAAGCATATGCAGAAAAAAAGGGATGCTTGGCACTGACTTGAAATTATAGAATTTATACCACTTTAAGAATTAAGAAATGGCTTTGGAAAAATAAAGAGCGCCTTCCAAAACTAACATGACACAGCCAGATCTGTATAGGAATTTAGGTGGCTAATGCTCCATTGAATTCAAATTGAACCCCCGACTTCCATAGGAAATGGTTATTGGGAACCAGCTTACCACGTTTAAATTAGCCGTTGTGGACACCCCCCTGTAAATTCACTGGTAGACCTGGGCTTCAGCGACTGCTGTACATCACCCTGTGTGCAGGTCTGGGAGTTAGAGGAAGCACGTGTTTCAGAACACTTGCCAAAATACTAATTTGTAGGCACTTACGAATTCAGAAAGCATTGCATCTAATTTATTATTTACGTAGCATAACTACCAACCCTCGCTACCTCTGAGGAATAAATCCACTGCAACCAAAGGAGCTGGGAGCTGCAGAGGTAGGAACGGGCAGCGTTGCACCAGGGAAGCCCTCCTTGGGCCTTCAAAGGTCACCAAAGACTGACAGCTCTGCCGCTGGAAATCCCAGCAACATCAGGGAGAAATATAAGTTTATTAAAAGAGAGATTGATTTTACTCTGCTAAGAGACACACGGCTTTAAGAACAGTCAAGTGGGATTTCTTTGCTATGGTAATAAAATAAAATAAATAAATCGGGCAGCAGCATTCCAGTGCTATCCAGAGGCTGACAGCGTGATAATTTATATCTGATGGAGATAAAACCAGGAGCCAGAACAGATTGAAATTTATGGAAGCAAATTCTTGAAACTGCTTAAGCAGTGTAATACTCAACCAGCTGAATTATCTCCAGCGCCCACATGCCTTTGCCAACACTTAAGGATAACAGCAAGAAACAGATACAGCAACTACTGGTCACTGCTTGTCAAATTCAGACTTTAGCTAAGCAGAGGCAAGGTCACGGTTTCAACTTGTATTCATAACTACTTTAAATTAAGTGCTTTGGTTGAAAAAAATATGGGAGATGTCATAATCCCTACAATTGGGGAAAAAAAAAAAAGCTATTTTGCTCTAGGTTGGCTTCATTGCAATATTCAAACCACAGTGTACAACAAACAGAATTCATCAGTAAATACTCAGCTAGCCAGATAAGCCGAGTTTATTTTGTGCAAATTCCAGCACTCTAATTGTGATTTACAGATAGGGATGCCTCTGGCAGCCTATCCACTGACTTCAGCAGGCTCTGCCTGAGGCTAAGAACTGGGGAAAAAGAAGGTGCTTCAAAGTAAAACTTAATGCTTTCACACAAATAAGAGCATTTCACACTTGTGCAGCTTTCTCTCTCATCCAAGTGGAGTGCAAGTGTCTAAACAGAAATGGTGCACCACACCTTCCAGCCTAAAGGGAGATCTGAGGCATCAGAAAACCTCTTCCCCTTCATCTGTCCCTCCTGGGCAAGGACCAGCAGGACCTTCTGTGCCTGGGGAGCGGGCAGTACTTGTCACTAGGCATCTACAATACCATAAAGCAAGTAAACATTAATTCTTGTCCATGGGTAAACCGAAACGCTGAGTGACTTCTACAGGTATTCAGATTTCACAGTGTAACACCTAAGGTAAGACAGAAAATATTCACAATAGGTACTTAGGGGCTTCTGTCCCTCCAACCCACTGTCAGTTCACTTGAGCATACTGCGTTTTACTTGATAGCCAGGGAAGACTTAAAAAGCCAAACTTCACTTTTTTTCTTCAACAACTCCTTATTTCATACCAGCTTTAGTTAATAAAACAAGGTAATGGAGCTCCACAGAATAAAATGTACACTAGCTTTAAATGTCCACAAACATACGCCTTTTCTTGGTTTTAATATGTTTATGGATTACTGCCCTTAGTCTAGAGCTATGTAAAAGTCTTCCAAGGAAAATAAAACAGTGTGTTGGGCAATTACTTCCCCATGTCCAGAAACGGAACAAGAGCTGGCTTACAAGTTGTTAGGATTTTAAGTACAAGATGATACGTTTATTTTCCAATTTATAAAGAAGAAAATCAAGCTTGTTTCAAAGCACACAATTTTGAAATATTTTTTGGTCAAGGCAAGTATAGACCCAAGTATCATAAGCCCATGGAGGATGGGCTTGAGCAAACATGCACCATCCTCTTCAGTTAAGGACGTTTTCCAATGTTTTCTTACTAATTCTGAGCATTATACAGAATATAGCACTGAACAGCTATATGGTTTCACCCTGAACTCCTGATGTACCCAGAATTCCCACAGATTTCATAATGAATAATAATTGCAAGATCAAACCATTAATCAAGACATCTAACTAAGAAGAAACACATCAGCTCAGCAGCAGCCAATTGACACATAATTGCTTCTTGTTTAATTTTATCAAAAGACTGAGGGAAAAGGAACAAGATGCCGTTGCTCTGCTCTGTTCAGGATGAAACAATGTTCGCTTCTTTGAAAGTTTTAGTGCCACAAAACAACCATGAGAAAAGCCCAAAAAGAGGCACAACATCAGTATTAACAAATTTTATTGTTCCTTTGGGGTTTTTTCAGGCAGCTCGTACCCTGCAGCATTCAGCTCTGGGATAAATCTCGATCCTCCACTAGTGCCGTCAACTCTGCAGGGAGCAGGAAGTATTTCAAACTGATTCTTATCATTTTTAGGCTTCTAAGTGGCAAGCATTACTTAATATTACGTGCCGTATCAATAGACATTACCATCTCTTCCCCCTAGCATTTCAAACACTGGCTCTTTGTAAAATATGAAAGAGGATGCTAAATAAAGGGCACTGACTTTGAAGCTCCCAGTTAATTATTTGACTTAGCTAGCTGCTAGGACAGGAATGAGGAAGAGGGCTAGGGATGGATAGGGCAAAGCGGGGGAGGTTAAAGTAGTGATGGCAACTCTTCAATGCTAACGTTCACTGGTTCTAACACCATTTTCAACTGCACGCATTTCCCAACCAGGTCCAGCCATTTCCCAACCACATCCAGCCCCTGGCACATCACCCATATTTGCTTCTTTGCTTACTTTTCAGCTAGGTTCGTTTTTCCCAGCAGACCACCCTGTCACACATACCAAAAAAAAAAAAAAAATAGTGACTTACTACCTCATCAAAACCAATAGCAAGAGCACAGAGCACCCACTATTTTAGCAATATCCCTAAGTGAGATGAGTTGCCCAAGTGACTCTTTGTAGGCCTTTCCTTGCTAAGCTCTCAAGGCCCACAAAGTTTGCCTTCCACGCCCCAAGAAGGGCAAGAGGGTTCAATTCCCTCAGTCTGCGGGAGCCACAAAGTCAGTCCTGGAAATGACCCAGAATTTTCTCACTTCCAGAAAAACCCTACAGCAATGCACCTGAAGCTGCACGTGAAATCTATCAGAAAGTGGAACCCGAAGTACACTTCAGTGGGTCCCTTGTTAAATGAGTGGTTGGTTAGAGGTTTCTGCAACAAGCATGTAAACTCAGAGGTTTTCCATGTAAAATTTGAAGCAGTTGGCTTGACCTGAAAATCCTAAGAGACTTCAGAAGCTCACTGAAAAGTCCTCCTGGTCCTATATTCCCAGAGACAAGAGAAGCCCCCATTGCACGATGGGGAGAGGTGGCAGGAAGAAGGACATTCCTCACAAGGGTCCCCCACATTTGGGATTTGCAAAGCCAAAACAGTCCTGAGGTACTGACTTTCGAAGAACACTGCAAAGCCATTTTGTTCCCATCTGCAGAGCACACAGAGAAGACTTCAGCAAGAAACAAGACTTCTGTGTATGTGGTAACAGCTGCTGGAACTATTACATTTATCATTACACAAAACCAGAAGTAAATATTTATCCTATTTACACACGTGCCAGGGAGGACATAAATTACAGGGCTAGTTTTTAAATGTTGCAAAAAATGAAAAAGAAAGCAAAATAACCACCAAGGGGTTCCCCCAGAGCCAAACCCAGGACTTGTGCTCTTCAAGGGATCAGCAGTCATCTGAGGACACTCTGTCCACCCATTCCCTGACAGTGCAGTCCATGAGCACCTCACAGCCAGCACCTTTCTTGATGGCACATTTAAAAGCAAGACTGCAGAAGGCAGGACAGAAGATCAGGCAGGGGAAAACACATGTCATTGAAGATCCAAACTCTTCCACTTAGTAGAAGTGCATAAGCATAACCTGCATAAGCAGCCGGGAACGTTTCCACCATTTCCTGCTTAAAGCGACTGAGTTGATGCCATAAGAGCAAGTTCAAAAATCATGTCTTCCATCTCTCTGTTACCCAAGGCGTCAGTCCATTTGCTCACATGGTTTCTATTGCCCTTAGAGATTTGCTAACTCAAAATAGGACAGTATGTCACCCTGTCACTTTTGTATACAGAAACACTAACATAAACAAGATCAGGGTGAGTAATGTATGTTAGGGATTCCAGGATATACATGCTATATACCACAATTAAAAGAAAAATTGAATCAAATGTCTGTCTTTTTTTCCCTCCCCCTTTTACTTGTTCCACTGAACTGGATGCCATTTGATCTTAGACTTCAACAACATGGAAGGGCTCTGGACGATGTTTCACAATACACAAAAGTATCATGGTGCATATCCGCTAGCTACGAAACCACTCGAGCTGATTGAATGACTCACATCCACCGCATGCAGCTCTGGAGCGCTGAACGGCCGTCCAAGATAAACATGGCTCCAAGTTAATATTAGAACAAGCAATAAGAGGGGCTGTTGCAGATGCCATCAAAGATTAGCTGTGGTTCACACAGACTTTATCACCTACGCATTAAATCTTTTATCTAAGCTATGCCGTGAGTGACAGCTGTCACTACCAGTCTGCAGGAGGAGGACAGCATGGTCTACCACAACCAAACCAAACTGCTTGTGTGAAGACTGGAGGTCCTCACTAATGCTAGCTAAACCTCCAAATTCTACATCTGCTTTGTAAGAGAGATGATGCACTTGTCACATTGTCTGTACGAATCTGCAAGGCAACTGTTAGTGGGTTTTGCTCTTCGCTGCTGGATTTCAGGACTGCATCCCTTGTCACAGGTCACTGGAGTTTGGCTCTGGGTTCACACCAAAGACCCACCAGCTGCACCACAGCCTGAACTGCGCCCACATTTCAGTAAAAATGGCATGAAAGATATGTCTGTCATGGTAGCAACTACCATGCAGCTTTGAAGCACATGCACACCTCTGTTAACTGCCTGGCTGGATGGGTAAATGTTGATGTGAATTGACTGAACAAACTGGGATGAAAACCTTATTAGTGACCAAGTTAAACATTTGTCTCACAAGAAAGCAGCTAAAGGTCAGAGCTGCAAAGGAAAAACCCTAAGGCTTTCTGGGAGAATTTTACTTGTCCCAGACCTCTCTTTCTGGCCTCTTCTCTCTACAAAGAGGGAAGTTTTGGAAAAGAATGAAGTAAGCTTGGCCACCTTGAGAACCGCTGGAATAAGGAAAGCCACATTTTCAAAACTGTCCTCACTTCTATTATTTCTCTTACAAAACATGAAACATGACAATAGATTATTTTTGGTACTAACTATGCTCATTCTCTTCAAGGCTGTCAAAATTTCTGACTTTCAGGCACTCTTGCTCTTTTTCCAACGACAAGACTGTGACTTGCTGTACAACTGACTTTCATCCCAGTGCTCACCTCCTCCCACCTCGTGCTTGACAGGGGCTCTCGTGCAGAAGACATCCCTCCTCTTCCAAGCACATACCCAGCACGTGAAGGGGAGCCCCGCTTCTTCACTGCTAATAAGGTCTGATAACGAGCAGTACGGCAGACAACACAATCCAGTACCCTAAACACCATGGAGGGGTGAAGAAAGAGGTGAGAGCAGAGGATGTGTTTACTGAATTGCTGCCCTTTCGTGGGACACAGAGGCCACGTCCAGAGCTGCTCAGCCACTCTCTGAGCATCACCGCGCAGGCCAGAGAGCAGTGCAGGTCGCTTCCCCGCACAGCAGTCCCCTTCAACAGTTTGAGCTGAAGACAGAAAATGGCACTGGATCAGTATGAGGTTTTTTTCTGTACCCGCTACGACAGTCATAAAGGATTCACATTTTGTATAAGGCCCGCAGACCATCAAGAAAAAGATGGTACAATGGCAGTGGCCACCATGGAGCAAGGTATCTGCATAAGAAATTACTATCTTGATCCCCAGGTTATGTCCTTAAATAGAAAAGCTTATACACCCTGAAAAACATTTTTTTCTGTGCCACAGATATCTAGAAAAATTTACTCCCCTGTCTTTATATGCTGAAAGAAAGCCTTGAGTAGGTATTTGAAATAACTCTGTGTATTATTGGATATAATTAAGTCTCATAAAGCTGTAATGACTTTCTGAAGGATTATATTCCCCAGCTGCTTCTCAAAAATTCATGAAGGAAGAACCTATTTTAGGCAATAGAAAGGGTGTAAGAATCAAGGTTATTCTGAGGGATCATTTACCTCACAAGCTCGCAAGTGACATCATTGTCAGAAACAACATTACCATCTCCTCTTTATGGTCTACCATAAATACATTTCAGTTGCAGTTAAAATACAGCGAAAGGCCAGTATTGCCCTTGCTTGGCTACCTGGAGAAGGATTCCTATGCTTGGGTACCTTCTGGTGCCTCAGCTGCCCGCGTTTAGAGGCAGAGCTGGCTGGTGCTCCTCAGATTTGGTTGTCTGCTATTGAAAACTGATAACAAGAAAAGTTTGTTCTTTTCTTCCAAACACAATCACCTCTCTCAGCCTGTGCTATTAGCCTGAATATTTGAACAAAAACCAACCAAGGCTCTCACAGCTGTTCCCCAGGTACTCATGCCCTGAAGTGATAAGCTCCTACCTTGTGCTAATCTTTCAAGCTAAGCAACTTTGGGTCAGTTTATATTTGCTAAGAGACCTCCAAGTGCCAGACAGAAAAAAAGTTGTCAAGTAGCGTTCCTTCCTCCGGGGTCCACTAAGTCATCACAGGACAATTATGGTGGGGTCTGGTCTCTCTAGCGAGGTATTAAGCCAGGGCAAGGATCGCTTATAGTCTTTAAAGACTCCTTTAGCTCTTTTTATTACATTGACATTAGGTCATTGTTCAGGCTAAATTCCAGTTGGCTAATCACATTGTACCTGCCAGACTGCTTCTCTAATTGCAGAGCAAGTAAATGTAGACAGAGGGACCTCAGGAGGTTGACTGACTCTACCTCTCTGCCCTGAAGCACAACTAAGGATACCTAGATCTTCCCTGCGCAGCTACCCAAAGTTCACGTTTTTTCTAGGGAGCCTTTCCACTGCTTACCCAACCACAAAGCTAAAAGATTTTCCTAATATCTTGCCTGAAAATTAAGCCAGTTACTTCTTATCCTACTTGCAGCAGACCTAGGAAAAAATCGCTCAGTATGTCCCTCAAAAAAAAAAAATTTTTTTTTTTCATTTGAAGAGTCTTGGCACATTCCTCTAAAAACCCACTTTTTCCCTATTCAAGACAAGTACCAGTTCTGCCAGGCTTTCCCTGCTGGCCTGCCTTCCCACACCTCTTCATGCCTTTTTCCTCCCATTGAGACTCTCTCCAGTCTGTCTACCTGTGGTTAAGAGAGGTGTCCAAAAGTAGGCATACTCAAAAAAAAAAATAAAATAACCCATACCCAGCTCTTCAGCACTGCATTCCTCTGCAACAGAATCACAGCTGCAACTCGCGTTCATCAAGCTAGGACACTATTCACTCCTCAATCCAGTATTTAGAGAACACTGTAAAGCTTGTCATGTCTGATACACAGGTGGGGTGCCTGGAATAAGTTCTGGATTTAAATTCACCCGGAGATCCAAAACACTGCCTTGTCCCATGCTGCTGCCCCAGCAGCTCTCTTGTTTTGGCTCAGCCTGGGCAAACCTGCCCCTTTAAACACAGCCTGATGTGCCTCGTTGCACAGCTTCCAAAGTTCTGTCATGTTAAACTTTGCTGTAATGTTAAAACATTGCTCCAGGCATACATAACGAATAAACAGTTATAAAAGTTAAGACCCAATCCAAAACTGGCCAGCTATTACACCGTGGCATATGGAAAAACAGGCAGATACATTCGACTTCAGAATAACCAAGTTTTCTCCAAGAATTTTGGCTCCTGCTCATCAAGAGGCAGAGTAATGTCCTATTCAAGCAGTGCCCAAAGTTTACCAGATTTTTAAAGATGTGAAGTCATCTTGAAAACACTATACAAAACAGGAAATTAAAACATCTGACACTTTTTTTACCAGATTTGTAGAAGAATTAAAAAGGACTCTTTGCATAAGCCCCACATATCACTGACATAAGCATAAATGTATAATTTCAGTAAAATCTGAGCAATAATGTAATGCTAAATTGCATGAGGTTATTTTGAACCTGCTTTATTATTAACTGCCAGTTATTCCACATAACTTTGAAGATATCACTCCAAAATAATTTGTAGATTTCAATTACATTAAAGATAAGACTGTTATCAGTCATTACTGCAGAGAAGCAGTAACCTCTCAGAAATAGTTCCTGTTTAAAGAAAAACAAAACACTCAATGCAGTAAGAAACAGCCAAAGACAATTAGTCTGTATTTATGAAGAACCAAAATACTAATGTATACAAGTGTGAGTAATGCCTATAAAAATACATTCTCACAAGATTGTTGTGGTTTAGCCAATGATACTGCATGTTTCAGAACATCTTATGATCCCAGGCAAAATACAAATGGGCTCAGCAGCAAAATCTAACTCTTAGCTTTCAATCACTGAAGGCAAACATTTTTATATTCCTAGATATGAGATGAAAGAGCATCCAAAATAACATCAGGTTAACTTTGGCAGCATACCGCATTCCCCACCTTTGGACAGCCACAACAACAGATGAAGTGATTTCCAGCAAGAGCACAATTCTCTAACTAAATTCAGCAATTTGCTTGTCTTCCTGCAGGCACGCTTTCAGAAGACACACCTGTGGCTGCCACCTAACAGCCTCAAGCATTTCTCCAAGCCTGCCTTCCAGGAGCCCCCCACCACACAGCTCTGCTACACCCACGCAGAAAGCAAGTCCCTGAAGCTCCGTTTTTAGGAGAGCCAGTCACAGCACTTGCTACATGAGCAAGCAGAACTGCAGGAACTTAAAACACCTGCCCAGACTAATGTCGGCCTATTTTCTTTCATGCATAACCACATAAAACTATTTTTTCCCCTCCTCCTCCATGGAAATAAATCTGCCCAGAAGGCAAAGGACTGCAGCTTTTCTTAACCAGACTCTGGGAAAGGGCTCCTCCTCATTTCAGAGCACGGGAGCCAACATCACCTTCTTGTTGCAATCATTCTGATAAGAATTTGCCGTTATTTCAAATTCCAAATGCAACAATTTGTTTTATTTACCATCACATCCTGCAATTACATTTTAAAACTCATCTCACCTGTCTGTAGCACTATGTGGGTGCAGACCTCACTAATACTTATTGCAAGAGCAGGTACACGTGGCAAAATTTCTGTGTTTCCATGTAGCTGGAGTTTTTATCTGCTCCATATGTTACCAGACCAGTGCTTACCATCACAGTTTATAAGCAGAGTCGGGCATTTTATTATCAACAATGCTGTTTTAAGCACTCCCACCAAAACACAAATGGAATTACAAACTTCCATTTGCTTTACATTTGCAGCATAATATATAACTCATCTGAAGAAGACCATCATACGCTCTCAATGCCAAATTTTGTTCATTATTTGTCAGCAAGAGCAACAGTATCTGCTCTTTGGTAAGCTCCACTGGGAGCAGAACAGCTGGGAGCAGCACAGCTCCCCAAGGCACCAGAACAGGCAGCTCCAAAGCCGTCACACAGCTAAATTACTTTATTCCCTGCTGCTTTCAGCTAGCAATTTTTACACATGCATCTTAAGGCACGAACAGGCACTTGTAACCTTGGTGGTCAAACCCTCCCATCTGCCGCACAGTCACTCTCTCCGCTGACGGAGACTTGCCAGCGGTGAGGAAAAGCGCACGACTGCACAGACGCAAGGGACACTTATGGCTGAGTCTCCGTCTTTCCCATCCTGTCTAGGTCTTTTTTTCCCCCCCTTTTGGTGCTGTCGGTTGTTTGACTGAAGTTGTGCTTGGGAAATAAGTAACACAACTCTGCTTCAGGAAACTTTATAGTGATTCAAAGTCAGCATAAAACAATTTCCCTGCATGTTTTTTGCAATTATTTTTATACGGCCACGAAGCAGGACATTCAACTAGACCTATGGAAATACTCTGTTCATCAGTCTGCTGCGTTAATTCAGTGATGTGAGTGTGAGCAGAGTTATAACCAAGTGGCACCAGGAAAACTGAGCAAAATTTGGCCTCGCTGATTTTTCATTACTGCCATCCTGCTGGCTCACGTATCACAACATATTCCAACACCACCACTGCAATCAGCAGCAGGGGAAAAAAGAAACATACCTCTGCAGGATTCAAAACCAGACTGACAGTGGTTTAGGGATAGATAATAAGACACAAAACCAGATAAAATCTACAGCAAAAGACAATCCCAGCCTGGTACCGCAGGGAGCCTGTCCCTCTCCCCCAGGCAGCACTTACACACGCCAGCATGCTGCCCTGGCTGGCAGTGGTTCCACGCTACTGCCTTTCTCCAGAGCTGCTGGTAGAAGCCACAGACCACCAATTTGAGCAGCTTTTTCTGATAAGAGACCCTATCTTGTCTTAAAACAATCTAAGTGAAATACAATGTTTGCTGATGAGAAAAAATAAAATAAATATAAAACCAAAATAAATCAGCTTTTTTTTTTTCAGCTATCATGCATTATCTCCACTTCCACAAGAAAATATGGCAGTACTCAGACCACTTCTACTTTACTTTCTCATCACTTACACACACACACACCCCTTCCCCGTTTCTATTTAACAACTCTATTTCAAAACCAGTAATTCCCAGAATTTCATTCCCAGTCTCCAAAGCCTTATCTTCACTTTAAGGAGTAGGTTTCTTAGCCTGAAGCAACATGCTCAAGTGAAATAGCTGAACATGGAAGACACCTGATGGTCTCAAACTTAACCTGGCAACTCCACCCTATATTATACTTACTAGTATTTTTCACTTGACTTAATTAGTGGGATTCAAATGAGACCTCAGCAGCAACATGCCAAACACCACAAACCACAGCAGGGATGTTTCACACACTTCACCTGGAGACACACCAAAACGTACTGTGGGTTTTCCAGAGCCTTGAGCTCTCCAACACCACAAGGCGCTGCCAGTTCACCGGTGCGACGAGCAGCCTCTCCTGATGCTATTTCTCCACTAGGACTCCCTCAAAAATCATGAAATAAATTAGGATATGCTTTACTTTTGCCTCCTATTTTTTGATGCCATGCTTAGCACATGTTTTCAAGAAACTACCTGAATCCACATGATTATAATTTCTGCCCCCCACTGTGAATGCTGAACTTCTTCCACAATTACAATCACTTACAAGCTGGGCTTTAAGAGAATACCAAGTAACACAGCATTGACAATAAAAATCACAAAAACTGAGAGTGTAAGATCTAGACGCCTTAACATGGTTTCAATACCACTGCACATCAGGATGCCCCAGAGTCATTATGCTAAAGAAATATGTGACAATATTGTCCTCATCATTGCCACAGTGGTGGAGGAAGTAGGGGATTATCTCATTTCTCCTTCTAAACCTTTCAGGAAACCAGGGACGGAAAATAGCAGTTCTATTTTTCCATCACAACTCCCCACAGAAGATGAGGCAAATCTAAAGTTCAAACTATACACGAGTTCATTGTCCACCTCCTCTTTAAATAAAAAACAAGTTACTGGGGGCACACAGGCAAAGGGAAGAAAGCAGATTTGCAAATGAGACCCTGTAACCACAGGACATCTGCTCAGATAGTGGTTTGGATGGTGTCTTCAAGAGAGAGGTCTCTTCATCAAGGGAGTCTGAGCAAACCCAGATGATGCTTCAGTTTAAGAACAGTAGATTTAGCCATTCAACAGATGACTCTGGTTTTATTTTTGTCAAGGCAAACATCAGAAATATTTACTTTGACGAGGAAGCTGGTCCCATCTCTAGCAAAATCCCATTTGCTCCTCTTCACAGTCACTGCAGCTTCTTTAAGTATCTGCACATCTCTGCTCAGACCATTACTACTGCACCCCATCATCAGGGCCTCAAAATAAGTGACAAACTACTCTTTCCCAGCCTTTGAAAGCTGGCTCGTCTCCCCGAAAGACCGCAAAGAAAACTCAACAGAATAAACACCTGAATCTATAAATGATTCCTGAAAGACAGGCATCTGCCAAAACCAAAGACAGCATGGAGCTGGTTGAAGAAGGCAGCATCCCGCAACTGGTCACACATGCGGCTAACTGGGGGGAAGAAGTTAGTACTGGCGCTCCTCATTCTTGCTGAGCTCCCAATGCTAATAATGACAGTCCACACACCTCCAAAAGGCTTTACAGTCATGACCACGTCTGAACCTAATTACAGGTCCGTTTACCAACTCATTAACTAACTCATCAGTTCGCACGCAGACCATGTCTTAGAAATGTTTCTTGATGGCCTTCAGCGAATGAAATGGCACGTGGGCGCCAAGGGCCAAGAACTTCTCCCAAGCTTGCTCCTGTCGGGAGTGTTTCAGCCTGCCGAGCAAGCTTGGTGGACTCCGGGCCAAGGTCATCTTTCCAGACCGAGGTCCGACCTCCTTCAGCCCCCACACCAGCACGCTCCACCTTTACTGCAGCCCAGCAGTGCCTGCTCAAAACATCTCCTGAGCAGGAGATGCCTCTCCCAGGAAGCCGCCATCACACCACCTCACCTCACCTCACCCACACCCTCCCGCCACCTCTTCTCAGGTACCAGCGACACCCCAGCGACCGGCGTGAGGCCGGCGCTCCTACGGCGGGATGTCCCCCAAGCGGCCACAGAGCCCGGACCCCAGCGGCCCGCTCACCCTCACCTCGGAGTGAGAGGGGGCGCCGTGGCTCCGCTCCCGTCGCGACTCAGCGACGCTCCTATCGCGACAACGCCGGGCGCTCCCCCCCCCCCTTCCCCTCCCCAGCCCTCCCTACCTTCCTGCGGCGGCCGCCCGGGGGCTGCAGGGGGCAGCAGGCGGGCGCGGCGCTCCCTCGCCGGCCGCTCCGCACGTAGGTGACCCGCCGCCTGCCCACCGCCGCCGCGCCCGCCTGCTGCTGCTCCGTGCCGCGGGCCGGGGGGGGCACCCGCCCCGCCGGCACCACCACCGCCCGGGGCTTCTCCTCAGGGCACCAGGATCGCCTCATGCCCAGCTGGAGGCAGA
The DNA here is from genome assembly GCA_017639485.1 of Pluvialis apricaria. Lineage (NCBI taxonomy): Eukaryota > Metazoa > Chordata > Aves > Charadriiformes > Charadriidae > Pluvialis > Pluvialis apricaria. Next base: position 77,757,799 of record CM030009.1, on the reverse strand, counting down.
GGAAGAGGGCGGCCGAGAGCAGGCAGAGGCGGAAAGCCGGGCCCCGCCACAGCGGCCGTTCCTTGGGCATGGCGGCGGGGGCTCGCCCTGGCCGGCGCTGCCGCCCCCCCCGCCCCGCCGCAGGGCTCATGCCGCCGGCGGGCCGGGCCCCGCGGCCGCCGCCGAAAGTTGGGAGACCCCGCCCCGAGCGGGGCCGGCCTGGGAGGGACCGCCCTGCCCCTGCCCCTGTCCCGGCCTCGGCCCCGCCGGGGGGCTGCGGGGCGCCGGGGGTGCCCGCCTGCGGCCGGCCCGCGGGGCGTGGGTCGGGGCACGGGCACGGGTACGGGTACGGGTACGGGTACGGGCCTGGCGCTGGCCCCTTCAGGGCCGCCATCCGTGCCGTGTGGCCTGTCACCTGTGCACGCGCCCAGGCCCGCACTGCCCTCGAAGGCCAGGGGGTAACAGGCGGCTGCTGTTACGGAAACTCCCCTCCCTGTTATATCAACCCGTCTTTATAGTATGGAAGTTATTAATCATAGAATCGTAGAATGGTTTGGGTTGGAAGGGACCTTAAAGATCATGAAGTTCCAACCCCCCTGCCATGGGCAGGGACACCTCCCACCAGCCCAGGTTGCTCAAAGCCCCATCCAGCCTGGCCTTGAACACCTCCAGGGATGGGGCATCCACAGCTTCCCTGGGCAACCTGTTCCAGTGCCTCACCACCCGCACAGTAAATAATTTATTCCTGATATCTAATCTAAATCTACTTTCTTCAAGTTTAAAGTCGTTACTCCTCGTCCTATCGCTACACCCCCTGACAGAGTCCCTCCCCATCTTTCCTGTAGGCCCCCTTTAGGTACAGGAAGGCTGCTGTAAGGTCTCCCCAGAGCCATTAACTTGTTTTTATATATATTTATATTATATACATTATAATACATATATTAGTTCACATTCTACACTGTAACGTCATGAGGTAGTGGAATTTTCCTGGAGACTTGGGTATTGTTCATGCTTAGGTAAAACAAATTAAAGGACAGCCCGGCCCTGGAAGTAAGGACTTTGCTTTGCGGAAGGTTAGAGCTGTCCGTGAAGAATAAAGGATACCCCTGGACAGCCAAGATAACACCAGCGTCCTAGCCCCTCTGACACGTCTTTGAAACCCTCCCAGCGCCGTCTGGCGTTACAGATAAGTAACTCTAGCAAGGCTGACTCCAGGGACGTCTGGATCAATAGATAAGCAGCAAGAATGCTGCAAAAATAGAGTTGCCTTGCAAAGTTTTACTATGATTAGTAATCAGTAATGTGGGTGTTAGTGATTAGTCAAATCATGTTGGACCTGAATCTTTGAAGGGTATGAGAACCCTACGTGAAACCATACCTGGGGTGCCCCAGTTTGGCTTGGGCACCTCATGTACATGAATAAAATAATTACTCCTGTAAGTCTATACTTTGTGTCCTAGCCCCTCTCCTGGGTCAGCACAGGCCAGCTGTGAATTTTTGTGACACGTCTTTGGTTTGACCCGTGAAGGAAAGGCTCTGGGTGAGCTGAGCAAGGCCAAGAGGCAGTGCCGGGGATGGGAGGTCCCACTCACCTCTGCAGGAGCACATGGGGCCTTTTTGTCTCGAAATGGGGACACACTACAGAGAAATATTGAAGTGTGCAAGCCAGCTTTGGTCTTAAGACACAATGCTAAATCATTGCTGAGCGATCAGCAGGTGGTGGTGGTTGGTGGGATTTTCTGAAGCAGGAACCGCAGGTGGGGAGATGGATCAGTGGCAGGAGAGTAACGACTGTATTCCCAGGTGGGATGTGCAAGACACGGACACACACCTAATCCCCATTTCTTTTACGCAGTAGGGGGGGAAGTTGTGAGTCTTGTCCCCTCCATGCAGTACTGTGCTTCCAGTGCCTTCTCTGGTGGCAAGGGAGAGGCTTTCCGCGCTGAGCTCCTGCTCCCTCCTTTTCACTGTCCTCTCCCTGGCAGCAGCCTGCACTGCTCCTCTCTGACCTCTCACAGAATCACAGAATGGTCAGGGTTGGAAGGGACCTTCAGAGGTCATCTAGACCAACCCCCCTGCCAGAGCAGGTTCACCTGGAGCAGGTTGGACAAGAATGCATCCAGGTGGGTTTTGAATGTCTCCAGAGTACGAGACTCCTGCACCTCTCTGGGCAGCCTGTTCCAGTGCTCTGCCACCCTCAAAGTAAAGAAGTGTTTCCTCACGTTGAGACAGAATTTCCTGTGTTCCAGCTTATGCCTGTTGCCTCTTGTCCTATCACTGGGCACCACTGAAGAGTCTGGCCCCATCTTCTTGACACCCGCCCTTTAGATATTTATAAGCATAGGTAAGATCCCCTCTCAGTCTTCTCTTCTCCAGGCTAAACAGACCCAGGTGTCTCAGCCTTTCCTCATCAGAGAGGTGCTCCACTCCCTTGATCATCTTTGCAGCCCTCCACTGGACTCTCTCCAGCAGTCCTTTTTGAACCGGGGAGCCCAGAACTGGACACAGTACTCCAGATGTGGCCTCACCAGGGCAGAGTAGAAGGGGAGGATGACCTCCCTCTCCTGTCTGCGCATAGCCTGGGGCAGAGCCGGAGCTGGGTGCTGCTAGGGGAGCAGGTCGGAGAGGAGCACTGGGAGAAGTGGAGCCCACCAGGAGCCAAGCAACCAGACCTGCTGGCAGTGGGACAGAGGAGCTGCATGCAGGAGGATAAGGGAGGGAGCAGTGATCTGTTTGCAGAAAAGGGATTTCAAGTGTGGCTCCAAGCACAGATGCACTGGCAGGGCAAGTGCATGCTCCCTGCTATCGCTGTCCTCTTTTGTTAGGTAAACTATTTTCTAAAATAGGTTAAAGCAATTCCATGGTTGTTTTAAACCGCCCTAAGTGCAGGCTTCTCTTGGAAGGGGTTAGGTGGAAGTCCTGCCTGCCATTCTTGGAGCAGGAGGGGGGCTCCTTTGTTCTATGCTAAGCCAAACCAGGGCAATAACCCAGATGAAAACTAACTCAAGCAAAACTCTATCTGGAGCAGTTTCCTAATAGACCTGGACACCCTTTTTGATACCATCCTGTCTTCTGGTCAGTCTACAGACAGCATGGGACAGCTTCTGGATGGTTTATGCCTCTGGGAAAATGCAGTGCAGATCAGGGGGCTCTCCCCTTGCCCCTGCTCAGGGGTCCCCGTCTTGCCCTTGGGCAGGCTCTGGTGCTTGCCACAAGGAAGCGAGTTGGCTCTGGCAGCTGACCTGTTTGATAACCACACGCTTTTGCTCTGTTTCCCCCCTCCTTAGGTGGCTCATGAGCTCATCAGACAAGCCCTGGTGCTAGTGTAAGGGAGGAATACGTTTATGAGGGCAAAGGGAGAGTGTGACTGCAACAACCACGACTGGTATCAGCATTGCCTGGAGCTCATCAGCAGATCGCCTGGGCTGGCATGGCGGTGCCTGTGCATCGCTCTGCTCCTTCGAGTGAAATGGCGTCATTCATCTGGAGGACAGAAGTAATGCCGCTGCTCAGGGAAGCGAGGTACACTACATCGAGTACACTAAATGCAGGGATAAATGTGACAAGACATGAGAGTTGCAGTACTGCTAGCCACAATCGTTACATCAGAAAATTCTTAGCACCAGGGTTGTTTTAGAGTGTCAGCATCTGGTCAACACATTATGGCATGTGAAGGTCCTTTTAAAATACAAGTTTGTGTTTGTATGGTTATGGAGAAAATCTTAAAGGCGGGAGTATAAAGGTCAAGACTCAAAAAGCATAAAGTTCTCAAATACATTTTAAAACTCTCTGTTGAAGTTTAAACCTTGAGAAATCGAAGCTTTCCTAAAAGCTTGAACAATGCATATTCAAATAAAGAGGTCTGACTGAGCAGAATAAAAACCACAAGGTCTTTCTTGGTTTTAGCATCACAGGTTCATTTGTTGTTCTTCTCTCATTGTATAGCTTCAACAGAAAGCTCAAATACTTGAATCCAGCCACTCTTCTTGTCATCACTGAGCTGTAACTGTAAATGCTGACCTTGTGTGATACATTCCCTTTCTCAGAAAGCCCATCAGCCCCAATTTGTGAGCATGCTAAGAGTGATCCTGATAAAGAACAGTGCATGAATTTAACTCAGTGTTTTCATTTTCCTTTTGTATTTTAACAAACGATTGAGTTTCTCATGCTTCTCCCCCATCTCTTTTGAATGTAAGTGTGTCTGTTTAAAACAGAACAGAGGGTTTCTAAAGATAGAGGAAAAGGGAACATCGGTAGACAAGGATCTCAGGAAATTTCAGGAACAATGAGAAATCTTATCTGGATTAGCATGAGAATCAATGGGAATTAAGATGGTACCTTAAACATTCTCACCTCTCCAGCATCCTCTCCATTTTAACAAGTGAATTGTAAACCAATTTCTTCCCCAAGGAATCTGCTGCAAAGACACCTGTATGTGAGCAATGCCTGTTACTAAGAAAAGCGAATTAAAATTGCAGCATAACCCATGCAGCTCCAGTTCACTTGGAGGATGGGCCTTTTTGAGGTGATTGGTGGGAAATACAGCTTCTGCAAAACACTCCTGACTCCTTGAGTCAGGCAGCAAATAGCCTCCTGGATGGATAGTGTTAGAGGAAAATATATAACGCTGGATCCAATAATGCACAAAGTACCGCCCACGTAATGCAAGGAGTAACTGAAACTGCGACTCTGAATATGAGCACACAATTTCTACCGAGAGCAGTGAGCATTATGCCCCAATAACCAAAATCAGACGTTTGTCCCAGTGTATGTACTTTCTGTGTAGGTGCCACAGATTTCTACAGCTTCCTTCATTTCTCTGGGAGAAGTCTTTAAAAACGTACAGTTCCTCACACATTTACAGGTTTGTCTATGGTGAGAGCACAGTACTAAACCTCTGGAAGGAAAAAGTTTACCATCAGTGGAAGTTCATTGCTTCGGTGCTGTCTTTGCTGCTCATAAATTACATCTTGCCTGACATGTTGTTGGTAGCAAAATCTCTCCTTTGCAACAGTTATTTAACGTTGATCTCTCTTATGGCCATTTTCAGTTCGAACATCTTGCCTACCACCATCCATCTTCTGCCTCCACCCACTGTCAAGGCTTCTGTTTATCTTCTGGCTAGTCAAAATGTCTGCACAGATCTCTGGGCAAAATTAAACCCCAGGCAGGAAAAACACCACTGGGAATTCCCTGGATTCGACAAGGGCTGTTAATGGAAGTCAAACATTCCTCCAATAAAATGGGTAAGTGAATAAAAATGCTCTTTTTGATTCTGCTTAACGAGCCCACTGGATTTGGTGTGAGCCACTTGCCAAAATCTACAGACAGAGCGAAGGAAGACTTTTTTCCCTCTCCTCCCTCCTGCACTCCTGGCTAATGCTTTGAAATCCAGAGTGATGTTGGTCCATGCACGTGAAAACAGAGAGGTTTTGTGCACAAACTTGCACAAGGTCATTTTAAAAGTGGCTGCATGAAGAGAAGCACGGTGCGTCCTTCCCCACAGAAGATGCACGTGCCTCTGATCCTGGGTCTGCAGGAGTCAGAGCTTTGGTCCAGACCTGGTTTATTGCCTTGCACATTTACGTGTCAAAGCTCTGCCATAGCCCTGAGGAACGTGGGATGAAATGCTGTTTATAGCTCCCCAGCTGACTTCTCTACGATGGCTTCGGTGCAAGCCTGGTCTCACTTCTGTTCCTTAAAACTGCAGCTGGAAATCCTGGAAGTATTTCCCTATGCACCAAGTGACAGACCTCCCTGGAGCCTGCACGCAGCCAGCAGCTCTGCAAGGGAGGTACAGCCCTTACTCCTTTCTGTGCCTTAAATCCCACTGAAAACTCAGAGGAAGAATCTCTCTCTGTTATCTTTTAGATGTTAGCAACGGAGAAGTAAATTGGCCGCATTGGTCTATTACCCACTTACCGCTGCTGAGAAATACGTGTCTGAACAGCTGTCAAGGCTAAGGCTCAGCTGCGTGGATCATTAAAACCACTTCTCAGCTCGCCACTGCTACGTTTGAAGATAACAGCTGAAAAAATATGTTCGTGCACTCTCCCATTAGCTCTTCTCAGGCTCGTGGGCTATTTAGGCAGCTTAACACAAGATTGATCTTGCTGTTCAGCGGCTCAGCGCGAGGCACGGGCAGAAGCTCTCTTTTCCCTCCAGCTATGGAGAGATTCAAACACCACAGCCTAGCCGTGCGCTCTGAATTTGATGAAAGAGATAGTTGATAATTAATGGCCTGGAGAGGGGATTATAGATCAAGGTTTACCTCTGAGTCACGCTCTTGTGTGTTCACTCACAGACATACCCGTACCTGTGCACATACATTCACTGCAGGAATGAGAAGAGGAATGAGATGGCCCTTCAAGTAGAAGGTGCTCCGCAGCCCTCTGCTATCCCTGAGCCTTATCTTTATTTATTTAACCCTAATGTTTGTGGTATCTACAAATGCAACTATCGCCTCCAGCGGCTGTATTTCACTCCTGGAGAGGAACAACAGTGATTTTACGGTCTGCCTTTTACTAAATTGTCTAATCATTCTGAACAAGCAAAACTCTGCCTGCTTTTTAAAGTAATTGCTGGCAATTTTGTTGAAGAGATACTGGTACAAAAATTGGAAACCCGTATCACCATTTTTTAAAAAAGCCATTCCAGTTTACAAGAATTAAGCAGTGATACCTCGTATGCCCTTCATGTGCTATTACACTAAGATTTTTGTGATATTAGTTTGTTGTCTGTATTTCTACTGTATCTATATTGTAATCCCAGACAGATGTCCAGTTTTGCTTAAAAATTACCCTAAGTTTCTGCTGCAAACTCCTATTTTCTGTATGGTTTAAAGATTACCTTGGTGTTACTCTGGGCTCAGCTTTCTCCCTTTTTTTTGGATGCAATCAATTTTACTGTCATTTTTACACTTCTAAGCTCAAGTATGAATATCTTTCATTAAAAAATGTAATTTGGCAAAGGGATTAATCTATAATGCTCAGAATTCTACAAAACGCCACAGCTGGAGTAGCAATTATGGCTTTAAGAAGTTATATAAGCCTTTTTATTACATGTTTTTAATGGGTTTACATAGTACAGTACAAATGGCAACGTATTTATACAGGGGATGGCAACGGCACTGGAGTAATCTAGCAGATGTCACAATTTGATCACTGAGAGCAACTTTCATCTGCAAGCGCTCGGGGAAGAGTGCTCTCCAAGGGGAGAAGAGATGCAACCCAGAGCACCGGCACCACTAAGGAGAGGAACAGCAGCGACATATTCCAGGTAGCAGTTTCACAAACAAATTAAGACCCATAATTAATGTGCTGTGCACTTTTTCTACAGTCTGTCTTGCAATGTTTGATATGCCGGCATGTGTCTACACAGTTTATGCCTCATTAAAGGCAATAGGTTAAAATAAAAGCTGGGAACGGCTGGCAGCATCGTTGATAGACCTGATGGGCAAAAAAACAGCTTTCATAGGATAGGAGGTGTGCAAAAATGTCCTGGACCAGTATGCAGGCCAATTCAATAATATGCATCCACCTTTAATAAGGGTCTCACCCACGTGTCTGAAAAGCGTCCCATCTTTGCAGGACGCGAAATCCAGTATCACTGTCTTTATCTGAAGCAAAAAGCTTGCTTTTCTGAATTGTTACCATGTGGTCAGCCAATCCTCTCCTCCAACTGGTTGCATTTTAAATGTCTTAAATAAAATCCTAATGAGGAGGAAAGAAATAGATTTGCCCTCAGCGGAAAAGATGCCACGGCTCCCCTGCAGCCGAGCAGCCTGGCCAGCACCAGACGGTGAGGATAAAACTCTGTGCTCTTCCCACAGGCTCCTTTCAAGGCAGTTTGCCCTCAATGCCATGTAGAGCAGCATCAGTGATGCAGAGATATCGGCATCGATTCAAAGCGGAATAACCTCCTTAGCCGAGAGTTTGTATATAGGTTAGGTGTTACCGCAGGGGTCATCCTTTTGGCATGTGTCCTCCCACAGCATGTCTACCTCCATCCTCAGCTGTGGATGTGGAAAGCAGAGGCCAGCTGCACTCTTTGAAGATGCGCTGGGAAGGAAGAAGTGGGTTTGTGAAGATGCAGGCACCCCTGCAGACATCACTCCAGGCGATGAACAGTCAGCCAGGCTAACGCTTGTGATTGTGCCCCAGCTCCTGTCTTGCTTGCAGGCTCCGTGTTAGGAGGAGATCACTTTGCCAGAATGCATTGAATTTCTTCAGGAATAAGGTCATTTCTCTGTACTCTGTCAGGAGGTAAGGTACGTGCTTCTGAAAGTGCAAAGACTCTTTGCAGAGCCTGCGTGGTGTCTGCAACTCTTCTGGTGGCAAGGCTGGAGGCAGAGCTGGTGGTTACAGAGGAAAGCCTGTCCTGGTGTCTCCCTGTGGTCCTGTCAGCACAGCAGAGGTGGCAGAGGGTGGGCTGGGCTGTCTCAGAGGGCACTTACCTCCTCCACAAGGCACAGGAGAAGCAACTACTCTGAGCTGTAGCTGGGTCAATGCCCGAAGCCAGGCGACCACAGGAACCTCCAGACTGGAGCCCAGGGCACCGGCACAGGCAGGGAGGGACCCCAGTGCTGGGATCTGCAGAGCAGCGGCTGGAAGAGGGAAATGTTCCCACTAATTTCTTACTCCTCCCTCAGGCTTAATGCAAAGGAAAGAAGAGGCTCACTGATGTACAGCGACGGGAGCCTTTAGGAATTGAGGGCTTTTCGCTCAATCTTTGTGCTGAAGTGCTCAGCCTTACACTGCAAAGACAAACAGCGGCAAGATTGCTCTCAGCAACCCAGACAAGAACATTTTAGTGCATAATTATGGATGAGATGCAAGAGGACGAAAAAAGAGGGAAAACATCTGTTCGCATAGAGTTTATTGCCGTTCATTTAAGAGGCCCATTAAATGCCAGAAAAAGCTATTTATCCTTCTGTTTGAGGCAATTATCCTGCTGCAAATCTCTGTGGCAATTCGCCCCGTGATTATTCCTGGAGTGCTGACACTGTGCAGATACACTCACCGCACAGAAAAAAGGGGTGGACCTTGCCCACGGGATTTTCAGAAGCGGGGTAGCCAGTGCTTCTCAAGGTCTTTTAACTTAAGCTTTGACTGTGCTCAAGCTGCCATCCTACTGAACTGCTACAGAATGAGATAACAGAACTGCTATAGAGTCACCTAGCTTTTTCAAAAACTCATTGGCAGTGAAATGTTACATTATCATTAACCACAGTGGAGAAGCGGGTTGTTTCTTGCAGTCTTTTCCTGGACCTCAGGTGCCTCAGGCCCTTTCTCTCAAAAATCAGAAGGAACTTTTTTATTCAAAGTGGGATTGCGCTTCGTATAACCACTGTCTCAGCGATATGGGATGTGAGAAGCCTGGTTCCTCGCATGCTCAAAGGAGACCAGCTCTCCCATCAACCAGGAGACCGCTCAGCTCACCAGGCTGCAAGGTGTGTCGGGAGGACAGCCTTCATCTCCTTGAAACTCAACCCTGTGCTCGTTTGGTGAGAAGGAAAGCAAGCGCAAGGCTCCCTCCATGGCTCTAGTGCATTCCACAAGGGAAGGACTGTTTTCCAGACCTCCACTTTAGCCAAAAAGCCGACTGGAGGTGCATATGCAGGTGCTTCAGAAACACCTGCAGCTGGCTTGGTTGCTTAATTCTCCAGTGATACAGAAAATAAACAAGCCTCTCCTTCCCTGTTGGCTCATAAACGTAAGTAAAGGCTAATGTAAGGCTTGGGTATCAGCTGGTTGAGATGTTGCAGAAGTTAAATAAAAAGGCAGCAGAGGTGACGGTGAGAGGAGCACAGCACATGATGCACATAGTGCACATGGTGCACACCTCTTAGAATGTGAGAAATATATTGTCCCCATGGTAGATAGTGGACGCGAACAGAAACGGAGGAAGCAATGTGGGACAGTGCTCTCCTAGTGCTGGCTGCTGTCAGTGGTGTGAGGTAGCCTCAAAGGAGGAAAAACAAAACACAGGAAAAAGATTCCCTGAAGAAGTTTCATCTTTTACATTTGGAAACACCATTTTTAGGAAGTTGTTCACTTTCAGAAAAGTTTCTTCCCCCTTTATTTTCTCCTCAGCTGCCACCTTTCCTCATAAGGCTGACTTTTGACTCATGTCCGCTTATCCTTCTCCAAAATATGTAACTTTGACTCCTTCATTGAGAAAAACAGATGTGGGGGGAAAAGTCCCAGAAAGAAAACAGACCTTTTCAGATCAGCCTCAAACCAATGATAGTTCTAATACCTGAGCACCCAGGGTGGTGCGTGGCCTCGCCGGGAGCCAGGCTGAGCAGCGGGTTCATGGGCCGGGCTGCAGCCCCGCAGAGACCCCCGTGGGATGTGTAGCCCAGGCACAGCTCAAGGGGCTGGGGGACCCCAAGTCCCCACAACACAAGGAACCGAGGGCACTTGGCTACCCAAGACAGTGGTTTTCCCCCCAGCCTTTTGGTGGGGGAAAAGCTCTAGGATGCGCTGCTATAGCAACAGCTTTGTCTAGGATTATAATCCCTTATTTTTATGAACAACAGCTTCTGGTGTGCTGTTACTTTCACATTTCTATTTTCTCAATGTATTTTTTTTTAAGCATTCCCCGTGACATTTTACGGCCCTAACTGATTCACGATTACATCTTCAGCCCTACTGCAGCATTCAAGCCCTCCAAGCCTCATAGGTATGTGGGAGCCCGACAGGCACCCACATTTCCACTGAGCTCAGCATCACTGCCTTTTCTCCTTGAGATGGAGCGTGTGGGTTTCTTTCAGTAACTGCTTAATCCAACATCTCCCTCTGGTGGAAAACAGGGAATAAAGCAGGATAAAATAACGCCTTGTACAACACACACATTGATTTAAAATAGTTGTGAAAACAATACAAATCTCGGTCTGGGCTATGATTTTCTCTACTACATTTATTCCAAATGAATTTCAATGTATCACATTGAAGTTTATCTCAAATAGTATTCGACTAGAAAAGAACTGTAATGAATGGTGAATGCCAATTTTCTGTATTTTTTCAGAAATGTGGCAAATTTGTTTTAAATATATGCAAAAGCCTATATCAATACAATACGTCTTCATGGCTTTGTTTCTATGAAGAAAATCAACAATGTTACCTGTTGCAGAAAACTATTATTTTGTGCTTAAGCTCTAAAATCCATCATATAGCCCATCTGCTTTCTGCAATCACATGGATTGATAGAAATGTCTCAAAATATAATCGTTCCCTTTCTACGCCATAATTTACACCTTTGAAGTTCCCTGTGAGTGTCGACAGATCGGTTGCCATCTGCCAGGAGTGCCTATTCAATGTAGATCAGAAAGCGTGGATAAGAAGGAAATGCTCAAGTATGGTCTAGTTAACTTTTGTCCAGACATGCGTGGGCTTAAGAAACGGCACAAGGATAAAATGCTTTGCACAGGTGACAGCTAAGTCTTTCTTTAAGGGTGCCTTTCATCAGCATGGAAAGTTGTGGAGGTTTAATGACCTTCCATCGTTAACCTTCTCTCATATGCACGTTTCCCTGACCCTTGGTCTGCGTTTCCAGATGAAGACTACGGAGTCGACGCAACAGCAAGCAAGAAAGGACTCATCTCAACAGATTTCAGTTGCCTAAAAGCCAAGTGGTCAGTGCCGACCAGCCAGCTTGCAGGCATCAAAATGTTGTGACTCCCCTTTGTGGGTAGGTGTATAGTTGGCACAGGGCAACGTCACTATGCATCTATGGATATCTATGGATATATTTTAGAATATTTAAATTTTCCATGCCAAGGGAGAAAAATGAGGGAGGGATGTGCAATTATTCTCAAAACATTAGGACATATTCTTGACAACTTGAAAGTTTCTGGAACAAGAAGGTGAGGCTCCTGAGTCAGATGCTGAGCCTTTGTGTGGCATAACCTTAGCGGGGAAGAAAACCTCTGTGAGAAAGAGTAAGAATTAACAAGGAATTTCAAGGGGGGAAGTGAGCAGGCAGAGAGGAGCAGGGGTTCATGACGGCGTGTCCTTAAAGGTGCCATTTTGACATCTTTGTAACCACAAGTAAGCAGGAAATGGCAAGGCGCAATCTGGACAAATAAAGCCCCTTTCATCAGGGCACAGGAGCTAGAGCAATCAGGTGGAATGTATGCTTGTTTCTATTTGCTATAAGTCTAAAAATAAGATATAGGACTAAAATGCTTGGTTTTTATATAAGGGTATTGAAATATCAGAGACTTTCCAGAAGAAAGATCATTACAGGCTCATTGTAATAGCATGATAAAAATTACATGGGAAAGAACTGAAACAGATCCCATCCAAATAAGGACATGGAAAAGGACACGAACTCTGTCAAATTAAAAGCAGAAACAGAAAGGCAGACTAAAAAAGGTTTTGAGGAAATAACTTGCTAATGGACAAAAAGCTTCCTCTACCCCCGCAGGAGCAAGGAGCCTGTCGGAGGCTCTGCAGGTGATCAGTGTATGCAGTCAGCAGACGATTGGGGTGGCAAAGGCATGTGAGAGAAAACAAGCTCTAACACAACAGCTAAACAGATTGCTTGTGTCGGCCTTCAGCACAGAAAAGCTTAGTGAAATTCCCACGACAGAGCCATTTGTTAAAGGGATAATGCAGAGAAGCTGCCGCAGATTGAAGGGCCATTAGATGAGGGTTTAGAACAAATAGATGGAATGGGTAGTAACAAATACACGAGAAGCAGATGTTACTCGCCTATGGGTTTTTAAGGAACGCTAATGGGAAATTGTTGCACTGTTAGGGCTGGTGTACAAGCCTTTACTTAAAACAGCCTAAGAAAAAAAGAGGATGACACGTGACACTGTTCTAAGTGCTGTGAGGGATCTAGAGAAATGCAAACCACTAAAGCTGACACCCATAGCAGGCAAACGGTAAAAGCCACAATAATAGAATAGTTGCAAGGACAGATATGGACTAAGAGGGAAGAATCAGTAGAGCTTTGCAGTGAGGAGCTATGAAGCTGTGCTTCACCATCCTCTTATGGCGTCAGAGGGAACAGTGAGGCTGTAGACTAGAGTGATCCGCTTGGTATGATCTGCTCAGCTTCTGGAAAGCCTTTAATAACATCTGCCACCAAGGTCTCGAAGCTAATCTGGCATGGGATAAGAGGGAAGATCCTCTCATGAATCAGCAAGTGCATATAGGATAGAAGGAGGAGGTAAGGATAAATCATCTGGTTTTCACGGGGAAGAGAAGTCACCAATGACATCTGAGAGGGATCTGTAGTAGGGCCAGTGTTAATCCATATAGCCATCAGTCAGGCAGTAAATAGTGAAGTGGCTTGGACTGCTGGTAGTACCAGCTTATTCAAGGTAGTAAAATGGAAACTGTCTGCAAGGAGCTGCAAAAACCATCTCATGAGCCTGGGCAATGAAATGGCAGGTGAAATTCAGCATGAGTAACAGCACAGAAAAACATATGGCTGAGTTGGGAATCACAGAATCATAGAATAGTTTGGGTTGGAAGGGACCTTTAAAGGTCACCTAGTCCAACCTCCCCTGCAATGAGCAGGGACGTCTTCAACTCGATCAGGTTGCTCAGATCTCCGTCCAACCTGACCTTGAATGTTTCCAGGGACGGGGCATCTACCACCTCTCTGGGCAACCTGTGCCACTGTTTCACCACCCTGAAAGAACACCCCTCGCTACCCAGTCTCAGTAATGGCCTCTGAACCACCTAGTACTGTTCAGGAAAAATATCTTGGAGTTAGGTAGTTTTATTCAAGTGACAATTAAAAGCTCATTAGTGACTATAAAACTACTGGGTATTAGAAATTATTAGGAAGGGAAGTGAGATGTCATTCATCAAATACAGGATTCACCCCCTGCCATGAGTACTGTGTGCAGGTCTGGTCCCTCCCATCTCAAAAAGGGTACAGTAGAGTGAGAAAAATCATAAAGATGGGCAACAAGAAAGACCAAAGAGATGGGATGACTTTATGTGGGTAGCAGCTATGTAAACCAAGATTCTTCAAGGTGGAACAGAAGAGTCCGAGAGAGAGAATGGTACAGCTCTATAAATTCAAGAAGGGTCATGGAGAATAACTAGTCACCACTTCTCATAAGGTGCAAGAAAGGGGCATCATCCAGGTTCAAGACAAACATGAAGGCAAGGAGCTCTGTGCCTGGGCAGAGAAGTGTCTCCCATTATGGAACCTGTCATCACAAGATGTTGGGGACTACCAAAGAACCGTATGTGATTTCAGATGCAATTTGACAAATGTGAGGAAGATAAATCATCTGAGGGCCATGAAACGCTATGCTACCCCTCAGCTGAATCGGCCAGGGTATGCTAGAAGTGGCCCTCTCCACTGCTGGCCATGGCCAGAGCTCGGATGCCAGACCGATGGGCCTTGCAGCCGAACCCATTTTGCCATTTTTATCAGGCAGACAACTTTAAGAAGTAAATTAGAAGAACCCCCCCAACCCTGCAGAGCAGAAGCGCACAACCAGACCTCTGGTTTCTCATGGGGCTATGAACACCCCATTAGCATTAGTAGTGTTTCTTGCTCCAGAATAAGCTACAGTTTGTTACTTTTTAAGATTAAAATCAGTATCAGGAAAAAATAGCCCATTCTCATGATTTTTCCATGTATTTTTTCTGTTCTGTGTTAGCTGAGGACAAAGCTGCAGTTTGACAAGCCCTACGCCAACACTGCTGCCAAAAGCAGCAGCTCTGCCCTCTTGTACCGCTGGAAAGGACAAATGATGGGAGGGGGAGAGCAAAATTAGCCTCCAGAGCTGAAGAGAAGGTGGCAAGACTGCTGAAGGCAGCGCTAGCTTAGGCTGATCCCAGGCACTAATTGACCTGTAATTTAATTTGATGACGTTTCTTTCGACAGCTGTCCCTTGCAAAGGATAACTGTCCTCATCCCCCCTAAGAACAGCAGGACTTGGCAGCCATGTCTGAATGTGGCCTTTCTTGGCCCTGTCAGGCCATCCCAAATGAAAGAAACTCCCTTGTTTATGAAAGAAAACACTACAGAAGTGACCATTGCTCTGTTATTAGAACTTTATTTATGGATTCATTTTAATCATGTGAATTCCTGAAGGATTTTGATTCATGAGGACAAAAAAAACTAGTCAAAACTGGATGCTAACACTCTTGAATGAGCCATTTAAGATCTAATGAGTGGTTTAATCAGTAATGTTCAGACCTGTACTTTGACAGTAAGCTCCAGTTTTGGGGAGTGACTATCTTCAGCTGTATCAAAGGGCTTGAATTGCTGAGGGGAGTGTAAAGTCCATCTCAGCCTCTGCCATGGAGTGAGGGTGTGGGCATCGGTGCCTCAGCTTCATTATGGCAGGGGAGCTCGCTCACATCCAGGTGCAGACAAATTTGTCTTTAGAGTGTTTATCTAGTCTTAAAATGGTGCTTCTCTCCTTATGAAACTGAAGCTGGTGTTAAGATCCTTCTTAGCTTGTCACCAATTTATTCATATCAGCTGTTGCAGGAAAAGCAGCCAGTGCTGATGCGAAGTAGAAAAGAGATCCTTGCACTCCCAAGCCCACCCAGAAAAATCCTCTCTGTAGAACACAGGCCATGTCAATGCTGCTATTGGGGGAAAAAAAATCATCTGTGTCTGAGAACAAAATCTGAGGGGCTCAGAGGAAAAAAAAATAAAAAAGAGATTTGCAAAGAAGTGTGAGAAAAGACGCACAAACATACGGGGCAACATACTCTTGCAGGAATTTTGTGTTAAGTTCCTTGAGGTGTAATATGCAGTGATCAGTGTCACAGATCTGCTCTTAAAATCACACTTGCCTGGTCACTGTGCTCTGTAAGAGCTGACCTGGAGCACTGTAATGCAGCACAGGGTGGGGTTTCCTTTTCCTTGTAAATCACATGGAAAATGGTAAAGTTTGTTAGCAAGATGGCAGGAGCAAGGGTAATACTAGATTAGATTTGCTAAAAGAGGAGAGAACTAGTTTTTACTGAATCTGAACCTTGTGCATCTGATACCCATTAGATGCAAATGAAGAAATAGTAAATTGATGTTGTTGACATTATACTGCAGCTACCTGATCCCTGTTATGTGAAGAATATTTACATATCTTGCCTTTTCCTTAACATGAGGCTAGGAGAAATTCCCGGAGCAGAAACAATGCCAGATGGAGGAGGACAGCTGGACTAATACTTGGATCAACCCATCACACCTTTCCAAGGTGGCAGCTGGAAGCCAGGTGAGATACCACTGAGCAGCTGCAATGGCACAAGCTGTTGTCTTAGGTTCCTTCTACCCAGTAATGGAATAAAAGTCCAAAGCTGCTGCTAGGAGATGCAACACTAGCCTGTCGTAAATGGAAAAGGAACCTCTGGGATTCAAAGTTTGGCCCTCGATGAGGAGCCTTGCAGGGCAGCAATGCACTCTGCCACCAGGCGAGCAGCCTCTTTGGCTGTGCCCCTGTGCACTGAAAAGCCACCTGCCCCATGCCCATAGTTGTGGACCACCGGGAGCTTAAGTCCTCCTTGGCTCAAGACCTCTTTCTCCAGTCTCACACAATGCCTGGATGGCCTCAGGCCCACCTTCACCTCGATATCCTGAGCTCCCCGCAGTGAGGGCTCAAGGGAGCAGCATCTGTCAAAGATGTCTTTGGTAGTGTCAGGATCAGAGGAGAGGCTCCAGTTCTCCCTTTCCCTGGTTCCCCCTAGGGTTACCCTGTGTATCCCTGGGAAGATGTAAGTTAAGCCATCCCCGTCACGGATGAAATTTTTCACCCAAGGAGCATGAACCTTCAGTACTTGTCCCCTGACAGGGAAGAGCTGCTCGTCCCCCACCAGCTGGCGGGCTCCAATGCCCGCGCAGTTGACAACGACATTATATTCGCTGTGCAGCTCCCACAAGTCTGCAACTTTTCTGGTGTACATCTGGACGCCAGTTGCTTTCAACCTGCAAAAAGACTTCAGAAGTGAGGAACAAAAGAAACCCCTAAACTCTCATGTAATTATTATGCACATTAAGTAAATGAGATAGATTGCCCTTAACCTATGGCTCAAACCCAAGCAATAGATGGGACAAAAAGCAAAGAAAATGCCACGGGGTTTCTGTTTGTGATTTGTCTGATTTGGTCTCATCAAATCTATTTTTTACCTTGTTTGGGCTGGAAAAGATACAGCAAGTTGATCAATATTAGAGAAGGGTCTGGCATAAGACCCTAGACAGACAGAAAGGCCCTCATGGTCTCATTGATTCATTTCTATAACCGTACCAAGCTTTTTAACAGCTCAAGCAAGCTGAAAAATGTCAGATTTATTCACCGATGACATCACTATCATTCTACACCCCTTTTAATGTGCCTATTACACACTGCCACATTCATTCCCAACTCACCCCCATGATACCAGGAGCCACTTAGTCACCTAGTGCCACATGCGAAGCCCTGGGGTACCCAGGATGTCCCCACAGGCTGGGCTGATGTGGCACGGGACCCCCAGGAGACCCACACCCTTCTAAAGCAGCACCCAGGAGTCACCCAGGACAGCTCAGAGCACTATACATCCATGTCTGCTCTTCAGCAAAATTCACCCCTTCTTGAGGTTCATCTTTGAGCTCAATTTCAAGCCAAATTCCACCCTAAACTTGCCTGAAGCTTGATACCCTTCCCTGTGGAAAAACATTGGCATGAGGTGGAGTCACCTCATGCTGTCAGCTGGATCCAGTCGCTGGGGTGGTTTTGGCATGAACAAGTGGCCGGGGATTTTAGCGTGAGCAGGAGACAGATCTGCGGTGGTGATGCACAAAGTGGGAAGTCCTGTCCTCTGCAATACTCTGGCAAAGCGATGAACCCCGCTATAAAGGCAGTGGTTCCCCACAAAGCAGCGAGTGAGCAGAGGATCCAGGGCACAGCGGCTGCTCTGGGGGCTGGGGTTTGGGTGCAGCAGGACGCTGAGGCTGGCTGGGAAGAACTGGGCAGGTCTCACGCAGCAGCTCTGGCTGGCAACTTACTGGGAGAGCTCATAAATGTTGTAACTGGGACTCTGCCATCACAGCATAAAAAATGCACCAATAAAACAACTGCTGAAAACTCCTGAATTCAGGCAAGCAAGCAGGAAAAAATTCCTGAAGTCCATTTTTGGACCAGCAAGGTGGGCACAAAAACAATTTTCCTTGTGGATTGCCAATAGAATGGTCTATAAATACCGCTCAGGTCACTAGGGGTTTGAGAATTAGTTACACGTTTAATATGCTCTCATTTCTCATCACCAGAGAGAAGAGAGAGAAAAGGAGCTCGATCATCTTACTAGACTACATCCACTGAGAAATAAGGCGGATATAGCAGGAATAAGGAGAGAGCAGAAATTACCTGGCAGATACTAAATGCGTTGAACAACTTAGTTGTGCTTCAGCAGAAATTTCGGATTCGGTTAAGCGATGAAACATGACAGTGCATGTGTGCCGAGGAGGCAGCACAGACCTCACGTGGCACTGGTGCCACCGGAGTAATCCCAGCCCGGCTGGCTGCTAGAACAACAAACGTTTTTTTCACATTTTGCAGTGGGATGAAAGGCATCCAGGCAACTGGCTGAGTCAGCAATTTGTACCACAGTGACGGTACGTGTCTCTCTACTTCACCTCAAATCAGCTTGCAGCCGAGATGCTCTCTCTCAAGCAGAGACGGCTATTTGCTCATTTTAGGGGTTCTTAAGTGGATTAAGTGCACACCCCAGGGTGTCAGAACCTTTTTAGATCTGCATCCCCACTCTCCTATGGTTCTCTGAAATCCACATATTTTGGGCAAATTTGGAAATTGCCCAATTTTCTAACTGTCACATCAATCCAGGCATGAATTCTGAAGCCACAACTCCTCGGAGTGAGTGCATCACCCATCTTGTGCAGGCAAACATTTCCAAAAGATTTGTTACAAGATGATGCTATGTGACCTTTTTTTTCACCCAACCAGATTAAGAAATTACTCCAATTGTTGACCAAATTTGAGATGAATCAAGTCCAGCTAGTTCTTAAGTGCAAAGTCCTCACAAATAAGACATCTTCCCAGACATGCATATTCTCCCAGGGGTTGGATTTATCTTCAAGAACAGAGGGTTGCATTTGGGAAGTTTGGCAAATGAGGAGCACCCACACGTTTTCTTAGGACAGGGCAAGTTCCCACCATGCTTTCAAGGCCTGGCTGGCCAAGCATGGCCAAGCATGGCCCCTGTGGCTATGGCGGTCCTGTGCCCAGAGGCGCTCCCACTCTAAGACCCACTATGCAACCACAGTGGTAGGAAGCGGACATTGCATAGATGGGGCCTTTCACATTTTGGAAAGACTTGGTATTTATTTCTCGTGCTTCTCCCCAAGGAAGAGCTTGCTGCATTTTCCCCAGTGAGAAACAGCCCTTTTCCAGTTTTGCTCAAACCTAAGGCTCTCAAGGAGTCCCCAGCTCCCCCTGAGTCCCTCTGCCTGGGTTTCTCTCCGCATGACCATCCTGCAGCAAAACCAACCTTTTCTCCAGCCACAGCAGGTAGGGTGGACAGTCACATTTCAGTGTCGTAAAGGCCTGACCAAATTGGTGCTGCGGGAACTTTTGGAGTTCTGCTTCGGACATTGGTCGAAATCCCAGAACGACATCCGACCAGAAAGGTGACTTTTCCTCGGGAATGTTTTTAAAGATCTGCCACCTAAGAGGACACAGAGAAAAAGCTGTAAGACCTAGCCGCTCTTGCTCTGCCATGTTATGTGTCACAACAATCTTAGCACAAACCCAGGAACTCAGGAGCCTGATCCCCCTCATCAGTGCAGCTCTGCAAGGTTAACAGCAATGGGCAAACATTGCTGCCCGCTGCTGCGACACTCACCTTGGCAAACAGGCAGAGGGCTGCCACAGCCGACCTTGAGGGTGACACACCGGGGTAAATAAACTGGAGACAGTTCTTCCAGCTGCCCAAGTACAAAGTCCCTTCACACAGTGTTGCCACCACAGCTGCGGCCAACCCTGGCTGCACCTTCACGTAGGGCCACTTGCACACTTGGTGACATTTTTTTGGGTATGCATAAAGCTACAGAGTGCCCAGCCTCAACACTCCCAAGAGGCGAATTTCTGTGTACACAATAAGCAGCATAAAACACCCCCAACACACACACACATCACCTGCATCCCTATACCTAGCTGCTGAAGCTGTGAGATCCTGCAGTCCCATCCCTATGGAGGCCACCCCTGCTGCAAGCAATTGGTGGATGACAGCATTGAAAACATCAGTTATGAAAAGACATTTGGTGCTGGCCAGTCTTGAGTGGTTTCTCTGTGCACACCTATGCATGAATTTTGCTTGAAGATACATCGTATCTGAGCAGCTGCAATGCAGTTTCTTGGGAATATGGTCATGAGAGCCACTCCATGAAGGGAAAATGCCTGAACTCCAGCAAGGAAAACCTCTCTGCCTGCTCAGCACAAACGTACCAAAGGCTGGCCCGGGGGCTGTTCTTACCCAGAGACCAGGTGAATGCCAGCCTCTGATGCCTCGGCTGAGTTGCTGATGGCAAAAAGGTAAGCGAAGGTCTCTTTGAACCACTGCTTCTGCGTCTGGATCGGTGTGCCTGCATGCAAACAAAACCAAACATGCAGAGAGGAATAATGCAAAGAAGAGAAGCGTGCAAGCCAGTGTCGAGGAGACAGGACAGATGGGGAACACAGGTCATGGCACTTTTCTTCCTGAACCTCTGTGCGTCGCCGCACACCTGGGCACGCAGCCGCATGCGGCGCCACAGGCAATGCCACGCCGGGTTGCACGCACCTGGGTAGGTGTGAGGGATGAGTATCCCGGCTGCGACGTCGCCCGTTGTGTTGGGGCTGAACTGGTCTGAAAGGACCGTCACGGAGCAGCTGGGGCAAGTCTCCGTGATGCACAGCGCTGTGGACAGGCCGACGATTCCGGCGCCAACCACTGCGACCTTGGGTGCTGCCATCTCCAGGACGCAAAGCCGGAGGAGAGAGGTACCTACCTGCATTTGGAAATAACACACCCCATGTCACCAATGTCCCTGCCGGACACTCTCGTTAGGCTATGAAATATCCACACAAGACATAACATAATGCCCCTGGGGCAGCTAACTGCGGACTAACCAACACAGACTAAGGTGAGGATTAAAAAAAACCCCATCAGCCTTCAGTATGACAGCAAATTTTTGAAAAGTATTTCAACAGCCACTACCCCATCCTCAGCACACGAGCGAAGGGCAAGAGAGCGATCTGTACGTCCAGCACCGGTGTTTGGGCTGTAGCAATCTGGCGCAAGGCTTTTTCAATAAAACCTGAGGGAGTGAGGCACCTGTCAAGTTTTCCGTCATGCCAGGGGCAAAGCTGGAGCTCTGGGGAAACTGGCTTTTAGGGACCATGAGCAAAAAAGGTTGTTTGAACGTCAGGATCTCTAGCAATGAGGTCTGTCACTGCCTGGGCAGTGGAAGCAAATTGCACAGGAGGCAAATTGGTTACGCAATGGGTCCAGCGCACTGTGGAAGATGTTTTTCTTAACGTGCATCTTAGTTCCCTTGCTGTGCAGGGCTCCCCCTCTGACCCTGAGGACTGGGTTACCCGCTTAGCTCTGTCCCAGAAAACGTAAATTTTAGCTATTAAACACAATGCACAGTTTCACAGGGTACAGCCTGGCTGTTAACAGTCCCACATGCAAAAGTTGTTTGGGCCACAATGCCTTGGTGGAAAAAGTGTAGGAAGAGAAGCTACTTGTACCCCTGGGGGAATTTGTGCCCCTAGTGACCTGAGGTCTCCAACCCATCCTGGGCCCCTGTACCTGCCAGCGTGACCCACTGCCTTGGACAGATTCGTGTGCACCGGAGGCTGCCGCGCTCTCCTGGCAGCACACGGTGGTCCCCTGGAGCCAGCCGGTCTCACTGCCCCACAGCCTGTACATTTGCCTCTCTCTGCCTTGCTTTATAGCCTGCTTTATATCCTGGAGCAGCTCCACTCCACTCCTCAGTATCTTCAGCTGCTGACTGCTACTCCAGGAGGTGCGGCGTCTCTATTTTCCCTCGTCCTGGCCAAGTTTCAGAGCTTGGCACCTGCCGTGGCAAGTGGCGCGCAGCTCCTGGTTGATAATCACCTGGCTGCCCGTCCCAGCGAGCTGCCAGCCTCTGTGCCTGGCCACGGCCAGCAAACAGGCTTCCCGCTGGCGGAGGCACGAAGCGCGACTGAACTTTGCAACTCGGCGCACCCTGCAAACTCCCCGAAGCCAGGAATGAAATGGGCCCGAAAGAGACTGGGCAATCTCAGAGGTGATAAATCCTTCTGCAGCTTTGAAACGGGCGAGCTGGGGTGCTCCCGCTGCCTCAGGCACTCCTTCGAGGGGTTACTGCCAAAAGCTGAGCAGGGATGTAGGGGGAAAATCTCCTTTGCCTATGGCTCCTACGCTTTCCTGAAGCGTCTACCAATATTCCCTCTTGGAGAGGATGTGGAGTGATACAGACCTTTGGTCTTGCTCCCTTCCGATCTTGCTTTCTCCTACAGGACTCGCTCTTCCTTGACAGTAGAAATCCAGCCTCACTAATTGCTTTCCGAGAACATTTTCTGGAAAGCAGTGCCTGCAGTTAGTTACAAGGACGGGCTGATTTCCCATCTTCTTGTGGTTTTTGGCACCTTTGATGTAAGTTTAGGCAAGACAGACTGTGTGGGATTATGATAGGCCAGGTTTATTTAAGAGATCCTTGCTCATCACCCTTCACACAACTTCTCACTCACCCGTGAGGTTTTACTACTTAAAATTTGATATCCCTACAATGTAAGAAGGGAGAGAGGAGCAGGCACTGTTGCCCGTCATTGCATTCCTTCTGCATCACAGCCGAGGGTTGTTACAACCCCTCTTCTTCCTCTCAGGGAGATGCTTACATTTCTTTCTGTTAATTATTACATCTTCTTTCACAAGCCAACTATAAAAGTGCCCACACAGCAGGGAAAGAGGATGCAGTGCAGAAGTAAAGATGAACCCTGAGCCAGAACCGCTGGCCTGCACCGCTGCCACCCACGAACCCAATCTGAAAAAATGCAGATTTGAATGGGAGCTGCACCCCTCGGCTCTACCATCGCCCCAGGCTGCCGCAGCCACCTGCGCCGGGAACACCTGCGGAGGGTCACAGCATGGACAGCCTATCCTTCCCTACCACAGCCTCCAGAATACTACTGGTAATTGTTATTAAAAAGAAAAAAACACAGAAAAGGAAAAAAAAAAAAAAAGAGTAACAAGAAATTAGGGGAGTTTTAATAATGCTGAAATTACTTCTGTTACGAAAATTGGTTCTGAGAAAGGTCTCTAAACACATTTTTATTAACAAACGTTCTCGCTCAGCACTTGCAGCTGTGGAAATGGCGTGTGGCTGTCAGCGTGCCCAGCGAGGCTCCCATGGACGACCACAGTCCTGCTGCAACATGTGTGCCGGGTACGTTACGCATCTGCCAGAGATGTGCTCTCGGCTGCCCCTCACCGCCCTCCTTCACTGAAGCCCTTTGGACCATGATGGAGATTGAATTTCCTGACTGACCTCCCCGCCGCTGGGGAAGAAAGGGGAGCCGGGGTTTGGCGGAGGTTCAGGTTTCACAAGTCTTCCCAATTCGGATGCGATTTTCGCAGATGAACCAGTTCGATATCCACTGATCCCAACGACGCAAAAGCCAGTGAGGGTGGGAAGGGGCTGCCGGCAGCGCTGGAGCCTGCGGGAACAGCTCAGAAGGCCGTAACGGGCACCCATGGAACACACCGTTTTCTTAGCACTTACGGCTGCAATGCAGGAGCGCGTCAAGGCTGGATGTGCTAATGAGCCAAAAATTAAGCGGGTGCAAAGCAGAGGCTACACGTGCTCGTATGAGCAAGCGCAGGGTGGGCTTTGCCGAGCCGCTGACCTGGCTGGGAGCGGGAGCGGGAGCGGGATGCTCACCTGCGGCTCTGCCCTGCCAGCGCAGCCTGCCCCAGCCGGGAGCCCTGCACCTTGCTGGCAGGGCACAGGACGAGGAACTATTTTCAGCCCAGCTTAATGCCATGGGGGGGGGGGGGGGGGGGGGGGAGGGGGTGTGACACTTCTCACCTCCTCAGGCTGGCTTGTGTTGAGGGTTTTGCAAAAATCAGCATTTAAAAAGGCAAATCATTTGCAGTAACTGTTGGGAAGGGAGAGGAAGGCTGTCAGGTGCCATTTAGCTCTCTGTGCTTTCTTAGTGCCAGAAGAATGGGACAGAAGCCAGACACACCCACCTGGAGTTGTAATTCTCCAGCACAGAGGACACTGGCTGCCTGACATGGGCTTCATGCCCCTGCCACTCTCCTGCTTCTCCTAGGCCAGAATATTTTTAAAAATATTGCAATTAGGACAAGAGGTAACAGGCACAAACTTGAACATAGGAAGTTCCATCTAAACACGAGGAGGAACTTCTTTCCTTTGAGGGTGGCAGAGCACTGGCACAGGCTGCCCAGAGAGGTTGTGGAGTCTCCCACACTGGAGACATTCAAAACCCGCCTGGACGCCGTCCTGTGCAACTGCTGTAGGTGTCCCTGCTGTGGCAGAGGGGTTGGACTGGATGGTCTCCAGAGGCCCCTTCCAACCCTGACCATTCTGTGATTCTGTGTATGTTTTGTGATGTGACTCAATCTTTCAACTCCCGCAGCTCAGGAGACAATGTCAGCTTCGTGTGATTTAAGGGGGTCCTTATTCTCACTTGCCTCACACAGCTGTGTGTCACCACTGAGGGCCACTAACCTTCAGCCTTAACATCATTCCAGCAGTGCATAACGTGCTCAATATGGATAAATATACTGGTCCCCAACATACATACGTGCACACACACACACAGAGGAACACGCACACCCACTGCCAGCTGCAGCTGTAGCTTCTTGGCCCGTGGTCACTCCAGGATACCCCTCAGGCTGTGACTGACCCTGGGAAACTGGCATCCCTCAGCTGGAAGAGCTGCACGAATGCTATAGCTTATGCATCTCTGCATTACAGGCACAGCCCCTCTCCGTACCCTTTTCCTCCTATGGCCCAACTCCATGTGCGTGCCTCCCCGGCAGGCTGGCTGCTCTTAGCTTGTGTCGCAACCCGGCTGACCTACCAAACTAAGCATATTTACATGCCCAAATGAACATTGAAACAGCCCAACTGTTCTGTTGACCAGAAAATGCATCAACAGGAAGTAAAAGAAAACCAAAACCTGTTACATTTGAAGTCCTGTGGGTACTTTCAAACAAACTCACCATATCAAAGTGCCAAAACATTTTTTTGGATCACCTGAAGCCCATGGTACTGGGGAGCAAAGGCTTCAGCCTTTCTGAACTGCCAGAGAAGCTCCTCGTCCACCAGGGCGGCTGCACCCACCGTCCCTGTCCATGCCTGACGTGGAGAACTTTCTCCCTTCCTTTTTTTGCAGATCACTCTCTCATTTATTCACTTCCTCAGCACTCTCGGTGTTGCTTCCCTTCGCCTGACCCCACAGAAGGGTTTTGCCAAGCTCTTTGCTAAAGGTTAGTTACAGACGCTATGAAGCTTGATCCGTTCCTGGGGGTTTGCTGAGGAGGGGGCCCTGATTTTGGCCTTTTGACTCTGCCCTGGTCCCTTTTCTGTCATTTGGGCTGCTCTGTGAGAGACACATTCGGGACCTGCCAGAGGAGGAAGGCGAGGATGCTCTCTCTTCATGGAATAAAGAACTCTGTAGGCTCATTGGCATCCCCTCGGTTTTTCTGCAGGTAGAGCACCCCTGCCAGAGAGCAGGTATCTCTGAGCCATGGTCACAGGAGACCCCGGTGCTACCAGGAAGGCCTCAGCTCCTCTTTTAGACAGCTGTTCGCATACGCATGCATGGAATATACCTCTGAAAGGATGCTCGGTTATACCCACCCTATACACTACCAACAACAGTAACCCCCGCCAGCAGCACCCACACGCCGGGCGATGCTCTTGCCTCTCTCCAAACCCGGAGAGGTCGGCGCTGCCCCGTTCCCCGCAGGGGAAGGGTTGTTGAGCCCATGTCCTCCCGGGGCGGGGAGAGGGGGGAAGCAGGGAGAAGCTGAGGTGTAGCCGGCCCCGAGCTCCCCCCCCCATCTCCCCCGCCGGGATCCCTGCCCCCGCGGCTCACCCCTCACCACGCCACCGCGCTGGCCCTGCGCGGCCGCCTCCCCGTGTCGCCGAAACCCCCTCCCCGCCTGGGGACTGCTTTGTGCCCCGCGGAAAGTCCCCGGGGCAGCGCCAGCCCCCCCGGGCAGCCCCCCCCCCCCCCTCCCGCCCGGCCCCGGGCGCCTATCCCGGCCCTCGGCAGCAAAAAGCACTCCGTCATCTCAACGTTTCCCTCTTGGGACTGGAAGTACGGTCCCAAAAAAAAAAAACAAACAACAACCAAAGGCCCCGCGAGCGGGGAGAGAAGGCGATACCTGGTGAGGAGGAGGCCCCCCCGGGTCCCTCCGGGGAAGCGGAGCGGGAGGGGACGGAGCGCGTTTGCCGCGGGAGGCGCAGGGGCTGCCGGCAGCTCCCGTTCCCCGGGGCCGCTGCCCGAACTGCCGCCCCCGCCTCCCGCCGCTGAGGAAGGAGTTGGTTGTGCCGGGGCAAAGGCCGCCTGGGCGCTGGCACCTCTCCCGGGAGAGCCCCGCAGCCGCCTCGGCGGCCTTCACCGCCGGGCGACAACTTTTTTCCCCTCTGTGATCTCCTCGGAGGAGGCTCAAGGGGCCCTGCTGTCCTGCACAGAGTATATTGTCTCTCTTTTTTTTGTTTTTCTCCTCTCTTAGAAGCAATTAATGATGTTCTGGATGTTTCTGAAGCTGCCTTATGATTGCCATCGCGCGTGAGCGATCGTGCTAGCAGTCAGGGTGGCAGAAGCACAGCGTGACCGTGGGGATGGTCATTTCAGTCATCGCAGGTCGATGAAGAACGAGTCCTGCTAAGCCGCAAATGCCTAACGAGCACAGCCAAGTGGGACTGTTCAGGTTAACCTTTTTCAGCAGAAAAACACCAGTTTGTCAAATACAAACCCGTCTGCAGGATCACTAGGATGAAGTTGTGTATCAGCATTTGTTGGCTCCAGGGCGTTCACCGTTGGCAGGACATTTTGGCTAATATTTGACAGCCTGAGCATTCGTCCCTGACCAGGCTCAGCAGGACAGTGCTTGCAGACCATTCCCCTCCAGCCCTGTCAAGCAGCATTCGCCACGGATCTTCCAAGCAGGTGCCTTTTCTTCGTAGCCATTTAAATACAGCAGCCATCCAAAGGGCATCTGCACACACAGCAGCTGTGTGCACAACACACGACCAACTGTTCTCGCCTCCCAGTCTAGCTCCGTTCTTCAGTGGTAAAACTAAAGACATGATACATTACACATACGTAATCACTGACCTTTTTAGACGCATAATTTTTCATGTTTTTTCCTTTAACGGTGAAAGGAACACGGAATAATTCTGCCAAAATTATAGTATAGCTGGATTTTTCTGAATGTTTTGGGATGTGGAAACAGGGTATTGAATGAGACAGGGGAGGCGGCAGAGGAATGAAGAAGGTTTGCTTGTTTAGAAATGAAATTGTTGATGGGCTTGGTGTATTGATTGTAAAGCATACACTGTTTTAAGTTATTTAAGGATATCTGCAATAGCTTTAGAGAGGGGCCTTTCAGATACGGAAATCTCTCCTCCTTCAAACAGAAACAGGTCGCAGCGCCAGCTAAGATTAAAATTACCTGCTATTTCTCCTCTTGAGATTCTACTTCTCATTGCTCATAACTTTGCCAAATTTGAATGATTTGGATTGACATTTTCCGTGATGGATGTTTGTGTAAGGCTGAATGTTTCAGGGAATCGCAGTGTGTCTCTTCCTGAGAATGAGAATGAGACTGAGGAAATGCATCTGGTTTGGGATACCAACTCTTACGCTAATTTCATTAAGAAACTCTTACCCTTCCATGGGCTAAAGTATTTTGGAAGGGTGAACACATTGTGTTTTGCTCAAGTGCCCATAACTAAGGTACACCATTTTTTATGATGAAGAAAAAGCTTTGTTTGTCCTTTCTATGTAATCTAGATGTGTGACTTCTCACCACAAGTGTTTGTTTATCCATGCGGGCATCTATAAGGAGAAACAATTTCAACTCTTTAGTGCTGCCATTGTTTTTCTTACCTCTGCTCCTCCCTAAAATGAACAGCACAATATAAAACCTCTTTGGTCTAACTCCCAGAGCCCTGATTAACTGAAGATCAGCCATTCTGTATTGAGGCCTTCAGATATGAGAAGGTTTCTGCTACAGATGTTGGTGCTCTCTCGTGAAAGATGGGGAAAAAGCACCGGACAGACAAGCTCTGCATAACGGCCCAATTGCTAAAGAACCCCTGGATGTTTGTGTATATATTATTGTGTGTATTGCGCAAAGTATGTCCTTTTGAACTAGCAAATAATTGGCTAAATAGTATTCCAAGTGCAACATTCGCCTATTTGTATTTTGAGAATACTCCCGACAAACGCTGTGACAACGGCTATAGTATCCTTTGGCTGAGTGCAGGTTGTGATTTGGTCACTCAGAAGGGAGTGCCAGCCTTCTGGCGCAGAACAAACACAGCCCTGACCATACTTGGGGCTGTTTCTGAACAGTGACCAGCAGTGGTAACCCAGCACACCACCAACCCAGCTCGAGCAGTGCTTAAGAAGTGTTTCCCTTTACCTTAGCATTTCCTTTGGTTTGTGTACTCTCTTGAATAGAGCAGGAACAATAAGCAGAAACGACCTCTGTGAACACAGCAGTGCTGACCTGTTTCTGAGCTTATGAATGACATGGATCACTTCTCTGCCACTTCTTTAAGCAGTTCAAAGATCAAGTCAAGCATCAGTGTCCATGGCAAGTTACTATTTCAGCAAAGAGGTTAAGCTGCTCCTCATTTTGCCGTTTTGCCATGCTATTTACTTACTTCTGGGGGAATTCTCTCAGTATGAGGGAGATACCAGCAGTACTGACATTCCTATTGAAAAGCTTTGTGAAGATATTTATGAGAGATTGCCTGGTTCTTTTGGTATGTTCATGATCCCCTCGGTTGTGGGGACTGAGGCAAAAGACGGGTTAAGTGTGGTAGAACTAATAGGCCGTAAGCCATGGGAGGAATGAGCAGCTGCAGCTGCTGTTTCGGCAGATGAGGGAGTTGGGGGAAGCAGCACCCTCGATAAGGAAGTGCTGCGGTGGGAACGTTATCTTTTAGAGTACGCGACGGTGTGAACAAGTAAGGTGGAAAATTACTGGCCTTGGTAGAAGGTATAAAGAGCATGCTTGCAGTACAGAGCAGATTTCGATTTCGATTCTGCGTATCGGAGTCTGTGTCTTTCAATCCACCACACTCGGTCAAACCCACTTTTCATATTTATCACTGGCAATGAGACTGTGGAGAGAATCTTCACAAGGATCACCCTTTGGTGCTGGTTTTTTCTTATTTCTGTGCAAGTCAGTTCATCTCCATGCAGAACATTATGAGACAGTGTTAATAACCAGATGCCTGTGAGCACTCCACGGCTGGATCCTACTCACCTGCAACAAACATCCAAGCAGTGTCCCAGCCTGTGTACCAGACAGCAATGCAGAGAGAGAAGAGCTGGTTTGTTACTAAATGAGATATTCCCCATTACCTGTGATTATTCATAAACCTAGGCTAGTAATTTCTTTGAAAGAACTGGTTTTGTGTACAAAGCTCTCTGCAATCATTTTTATATATCAGTCATATTTAAAAATGCCTATTTGAGGTATACCTATTTGAGGTATATGCTTTTTAGGCTTGATTTTTCTCAGCTTGACTGAACTCAGTACTCTTGAAATCAGTATATCAGGGATGATTCAAATTTCTCAACTTTAGCAAACAAATTTTTGAACCATTCACCATGGTTACTTTCAGGGAGGAACCTAAATCACCTGGCAAGGACATACAAAGTCATTAAAACACAAATGATGAAGCCAAGTGCTGGGTGTAACTTGATCAAAAACCATAAGATTAATAAAATATGCATGGAAAATTGAGTAATTTGCACTAATTAGAGATGGAAGTGGAAAATAAATGGGCTCATGAGAAGGGCTAAGGGGAGAAATCACAAAAAAACAGAACTATAAATTGCTGCCATTCTCATTTTCCTTGCACTGTCTGCCCACTCCAGTTCCTGCATGAAGAAGTTACAGTCAGTTTTCACATCCACTGAACACCAAGTGCTTACAAGTTATATTGTTTCGTCATTCCTATAGTCACCTACTCTCTTTTCTGATCAACTCATACCCATCTGCAATATCTGCAGTTATTTGTGTCACTACGGAATGTGTCTGAGAGACTACTGCCCCAGCCAGCTTATATGAATAAAGGCAAAAAAGAATCATATTCTTCCTGCAACTGAAATGCAAAATATGCCACATTTTTAATGCACATTTTGTCTCAGTCACCACCTAATGCATTACCCAAACCTTAGTGCCTGCAAACACCAACAGGGAAAAAACACACACATAATACTTGCCAGCTTAAACCATGGGATCTCCGGTGCCAGCCCAGCTCCGTCCTACAGCAGGTACCAAACCAAGAGTTGGTGATAGGAGTTCATTAAATTTCATAAAGGTGTAAAGATTAAATAACGTGTGTTTGATTTTATTCTTGCACATAATTGCAGATAATAAATACTCATTAAAAAAACCATTAACATATATTGTATTAAATCTACACATTCTGGGCAAACAAACTCCTTCCTATGAGTATCTACTTATCCCATGTTACCAAAACACACACTCCACCTGGTACAGAATCTTGCACAAAATTATTAGGCTACCAGTACATAGATGCGCTTTCATCTTTCTTCATGACAGATGTAACAATGCAGATACTGCTTGACTGCATTTACTACAATTTTTCTTAGTAGAATAGACTTGTTCTTTTGTCAACACTCTTTGTTTGTTTGTTTGTTTGTTTAATCTTTGAGTTTAATTTCTTTGCTATGAATCTTTCTGGGATTCAGTCAAGCATCTTTAAGATGTTTGTAAAGGGCATAGGATGAATCCAGACCCTCCTTTTTGCAGCCACAAATGCCTTTCTGGCATCATGCCTCCACGACACAAGTGACCTCACCTTTTTGATAAACCCTTGTGAAAGGCACTCACAGGCCTGGCATGTTGCTGAGCCCTGTCCTGTGGAGGCTTCCTAAGTGACTGCACCCGAGGAGCTGGTAAAAATAAGCTGTGAAAGGTACAGGAGAACGCCAGTGAGTCCTCCACTCCATCCCAGAGTTGGGATGTCAGACCATCTTCTGTTTCCACAAAGCCATTATACAAAAGCCCTTGGCCTTTAGGCAGGATTCACCCCCTTATTCAGACGTTCAGGGTACAACCCAAAGCATTTGACGGCCTGCACATAGTTTGCATAACTTTTTTTTTACTACATAGTTGTTTAAACTATAGAAATATGCACAAAGAAATTGAAGTGAGCTGTTAAAGTAGAAAATACATCTTTTCACAGAGTTTTAAAATACAGATTCAAAATATCAAACACATTTACTTACTATTTTTCCTTAGTTATCATTAAACTAATGATAATTGCTCTCATTCCTGTATTTAACCCAAAAAGTATGTCCTTAACAAACTGCAAGACTGTCTAATAAAATATGATATCACATTTAGGACAAAAACATCTGTCATTGTGCAGAAGTGACCAGCAATTAAGAGAGATAAGAATTCTAATCCAGTATCTCAAAAAAACATTATGTAACTCCAGAGACATTGATCAGCACAATAAATTTGCATTAAGATAGAGGTGGCAAATAGACACATAAAAGAAGTTAAGGACTTGGATAAGAAACTATGAAAAGGAATTCTTTTTATGAGCAACGAGAGGAAAATATGCCCCACAGGAACAGAAACATTTGTTCTCAAACTCAGTGCTCTCTTGTGAGAGGATCTAGATAATCTAAGAATATTTAAGAGAAAGAAATCAACTCACCCTGTCTGTGCTACATTTATAGTGTACAACTGGTGTTAAACATATGTTTGTCTGTATGGAAAAACCAAGCAAACAGAAATGCTAGAGACATACTATTTCCTTTTTTACAGTAATATGCTTCCTCAGGTTAAAGAACAGGATACCCCAAGGCATCCTCTAAGCTATTCATGCATAAAATCACAAAAGGTGTACCTGTAGATCAGTAAACTTTTTATTTCCAGGGAAAAAAGTAACATCATTAGTTCAGGGAAATTCAGGTCTCAATTGAGTCAAAGACCAAATACCAACTGACTTCAGTGACAGAAGGAACTGTCTTTTGGGATTAAAAGCCAGCAAGCTACATTGTGTTTAAGAATCATCATTAAGTTTTAGCCCATACGGATTGCTCACTGTCATTGTGCATTTAAGTTTTTGCTTTTTTTTTTTTTTCTTCTTTACCTTATGTATTCCCATTACAGATGACCAGGTCCTGAATCCCTCAAGTCAAAGGAACACATAACATGTATTGACTGTTCTTAGCAGCATAACCCCCAAATCAGTTATTTGGCAGGTAAGGAAGTAGAAAAACGAATTTTAATTGTTCTTTAGTATCTTGTTAGAAATAGACTGTACTGTGCCCAGCACTCAAGATGAAGGAGTTTAAGATAAGACCTTGTTCTAATAAAAGAGGGAGTATCAGTGTGAAAGAACCCCCAAATAATGCAATTACTTGGAGCTCTGAAGGAGGGAGGGTGGTTGCAATGTCAGACAGTATCAGTTTAACTCCTTGTTGGGTCTATTGCATGATGTTTTCTTTTTTAGCATGGTTAAACCCCTGTTTAAGGCAGGACATGCAGAGTTTGGCAACAGATCTTGCAGATAAGGAGACTTGTTCTGCTCTGGGAGGTGGAGTGGGTTCTGAAAGCAGTGGAAGAATACCAGGTCTGACGTTCAGCAAAATAAAAAGCCACAGCATGTGAGTCATCCTATCTTCAGTCATCAAAGTATGTATTCAAGTCATTCTCTGAATAATGATGGGATTACTCACGCGGGTAAGGTTAAGCACATGCTTCTGCTGAACTAATATATGTGGACAGAAGTCGCCACAGTATTCTATGCAGTTCCCTTCGGAGGTTTTCTCTGCAAATACTGGAACACCCACAGAATTGAGGGGAGCATAAAGATCCCTTTCTGCTTTCCCTGTACTTGTCACACAAAAACTCCCTGAACGTAAACTTACTGATTTTTGCTTGGCTTTGAAGCATGTTAGTCCTCATATAGGATATGATTTTATCCTAATACCAGGACCAAAATGCTACTTGACACTCTAGGACAGGGCAGTGAGGAAAAAAATCTTTTCTAAGGGGATATAAACCATTATTCTGGTTTCAGAAGTCATTGAAACTAACATGACTGTGCAGATATAATTGAAAAATGTGACCATTAAACTCCACAGTATATAGAATATTTATCTACAGTAATATAGATGTCTTATTTGGGGGGTAGGTGGCAAAGAAGTAAACAAGGGAAGACTTGTTTGGATGAGGTCATACCAGCTAACATGACAGTAGGTGCCTAAGATGAGAAGAACTCTGATTTCAAACCAGGGGTGACAGGGTTCATGTAGTCCAGGCAAAAGAGGGTTGTCTGAACCCCAACACACAGAAGATTCATGTGCCACCCCCTCAAACCAAGGGTGGCCAAGAGAAGACGATACAGATCCTCAGGCAAGGAAGAAACCCCCAGGTCTGGAGGTAGACTGAAAAAAGCAAGGTGGGACAGAAAGCCATAAAAATAGCAGCCAGTACGATGCATTCCTATCTATCAGTTTTCTGTGGTCCACAGTCATAAGGCACGATGATCACTGCACCAGCAAGTAAGTGTTGATGCACACATGAGGTGTAACAATAGTGGGACATTTACAGACACTTTGACTAAAACTACTAGAGTAACTGGTAACTCTTCTATTGATCAGTGTCCTCCAGCTACCATTTTTTAAATTACATTTTTCTAATTGATTTTGTGTGGTATAAGGAAAAAATGAGCTACAGACAGCTGGTCTATGAGAAAAATGGTGTGTAGATACCATGTCTAGTAATCATTCATTAATAACCAAGTCCACCTCTGTGCAGAGAGCCTGAATAAGACCCATTTGCCAGTTATTCTGCTCCACTGAGGCTTGAGGTGGAGGCATTTGGCAAAGAAGTTGCTTGTGTAGCTCTTGAAAGTTATGAAGAACCTGATGCTAGATCTGAGCTGAAATAACTGAGAAGGGGAGCACTGAAATAATGGTCTGGAATGAATATGACTTTCAAAGGCATCAGGCATTTTAGTTTTACCTAAACTACAAAGAACTTACTAAGACAGCAGTAGATCCAGTGAACAACTTTTTCTAAACCACTAATAAAAATATAGTTGCCATTCAACAGAATGAGTAGTACACAAACTATTTGCACATTTTGCAAACTTAGTATTATTTTTTCAGTCAGAAGCGATTCCACAAAATACTTTCCTTTTTTTGCAATGGCACCTTTCCTAGTAGAAAACTGGGGAAAAAAAAGAGAATAAATTAGTTGGACTTTGAAATTATTGATACAACTTGATGCAATGTTAGGGCTTCTCTCTTGCATTACACGTATTTGAGTTTACCATGTTTTGAAGTCTCAAGCCTGTAACTGCCAGCTGCAACAGGATGAGAGCAGACAAGGCACTTTGTGATGGGTTTCCAAATCTAACTGCAGAAAATGTGAAGCAAAGAATTGGCATACATTTTACATGTGTGTAATCAGGTAGGTTCCAACATTTAGAGTAATCATTCCAACTGGTCACAGCAAGTCAGACAGGTTTTCTAAAGGATCTAGAAATCCTATCAAATTTTCTGCAGTACATCAGTCACATGGAAAAGGTTTCATATACTTGCTTTGTTGAAAAGGCAAGACTAGATACAAATTAAAAGGCACAGGTACTATAGAATGGCCACATTTCTCGAATAAAAATATCTTATAAATTGTGTAATGATTAAAATTGAGAACAGCCATTTTGCTGTTACTTTATTTCTCAGTGTTTCTCTCTGTTTCTTGACCAAACATCTCTATCTTTTCTAATGCCGCACCACTGTGTGCTGGAGGAGTCTTTCCTGAAGAGCTTTTCTTCTTTCTTCCCATTTCTGTAGCTTCCGCCAAAGTATTAGTCAATGGTTTTCCCAGTGTTTCTGGAAGCATTATTGTTAATATTCCACTCAGAAGAGCCATGATTCCAACAATCAACTAGAAGAAATAAACAGTAGCTGTAAAGGTAGAAATGTCTTTCAAGTTATGCATATCTTTGATCTTGTTTGAAATTACATTTAAAATAAAGCAAAAGGAACTGTAATGTAAAGCAAAGATTGTAAGTATTAAACATTGACTGTATAAAAGATGCCTTTTTTTTGTTGTATAAATGAAAGCTTATTCAGCAGAACTAATGAAGAGCAAGTGAAGTGTTTTGTTCCACAAGGGATCAATACAGTGCAAGCAGGAATAATTTTGTTTGAGAAAGCAGTACATGTATCTTCATATGGTATTTCTGCTATCAGATGTATATTTAAGAACTGGTTCTAGAATTGCATACATTTTTACATACATGTTCATAGAGCTACAATTTCCCTGCCACCTGTACTCTCAGTTTGCACCCTAGCTCCTGAACCTATTCCCTCTGCTCCTGTCTGCCTGTTCCTCCTGCACACAGCCAGACCGAAATTTCTCAGTATGGACCGCTGTTGGCCTGGAGCCACAGAAGTGCACATCCCTGCTCAGAAAAGCACCTCAGCAGATAATGTGTCCAGCTCTTGACAGGAATCCTTTGCTAAACCACAGTTTCAAAGATCTGTTAGAGGTGCAGGCATCTGCTGACATTTGCACTGGTATCACATCTTGGGTTTGTCCATGGTGTACGCAGTTCCGTAACGACAGCTTACTTCAGCATGAGCGGTGCAGGGATCAGGATCGTGTGTGGCAGATGCAGAAACACACACATGCTCCAGGAGTATCTTCTCCTTCCCTTCATTTCTGTGCCTTGTTCAGTAAGAACAATTCACACTTTCCTCCTTTGAAGTACAGAACAGCAGTAAAACCCTGACATTCTTCCAAAGCCAGGTTATAAATGACCCAAACCTCTCTTGATAGAAATGCTTCCACAGAGTACATCATGCTTGGCCTCAGTGTTTTTCCATTTTATGACTGTGCACTTTGATACTGTATTATCCTTATCTTGCCCTGTGCTGACTCTCATGTCTGTCCCGTTTGTTTAATACTTTCTTTCCAAGTGTGAGAGAGCTTTTGGAACTACTATGCCCGTGTATCTCACATAGAGCTTGAGACAAGAACTGGCCAGCTACCATCTGCAGCTAAGCCAGACTTTCTCCTTCAGTCAGAAAGGTGCTTTAAAATTAGAATTCTCCATTGTAACCTTGAACAGTGCTCTGATTTCATGCAAATGCACTGTGCTGCTTTTGTGCCCCCCCCCCCCCAAAAGAAGAGGACAGTTTGTCTCAAGCACTCTTTTGAGAAGCAGAATTCACACTGTTGTATACACTCCTCTTTTTGCACTTGCATTAAATATAGATGCTAACAAAATAAAAAATTAAGCAAAAAACCTGTTGAATACCACAGACAGCAGTGGAAATAGAATAGTCATGCTCTTACCATGAAAAATTAAAAAAATCCTAGCAGTAACAGGACCAGAGGAGATGGCGCTGAGTGACAAACTGAGGGAAATCCTTGTAGACATATATATGTGACAGGAGTGATACTTAAAAATATATTCCAAAATATTAAAGTCTCACCTCTGAGTGTTAAAACTCTTCTCCACTATTAAAACACGATTTTCTGCCATGGTAAGACAGGATGAATTGACACGTGGCAGCTATTCCACAGTAACCTGTCTCATGCACATCCTTTACGCTGTCATAAGTTTGAGGATACTGAGGGCTCTTAAGGATATTGAAGCTTATGGATACTCATACATTTGGAGTTTATGAGAACAGGGTCACTACTGATGCCCAACAGAACAGAAGGTTAAAGCAACACTGTGTGCTTTGAGTATGTGTGTCTCCTCCTTTTCAGTTAGTCTTTCAGACACTTTGCATTCTTCTCATGTTTTCGTTCCTTATAAACCTACCTCTTATTCCCCTGCGGACTCTCACTATTCTGTAAGCGTACACATCACCATCTTTCCTGCCTTTTCATCTCAGCTCTCTTAACTCTATTCCATCACATGCTAGTGTTCTTTTTTTCAACGTGAAAGTTGCTGCATGCCGACTAAGTTAGTGTTTCCCTTCTCCCTAACCCAACAAAGCATTTTCTTTTCTGAAAGACAGAATATGAAACAATTAAGTCACCATATATTAACAAAAGGACTTCTCAAATGTCATCTACCTTTTCAGGGCAGTAACCACACTTATCAATGAAGTTACTCACATTTAGTCAAAGCAAGTCTTTTGCAGTCTTATCTCGGCATACTTCATAATACTTCTGACATAACTTAGCCCTTTGCTTGCTCATAACAAATGTCTACATTTTGTATGTATGTACTATTTTACAGCATCAGAAAATGTTCTTCTCATATATTAAATGAGTTAAATGTTTATGGATTAAAGTGTACTATTGTACAAAGTATTTAAATATGTTTAAGCTCCATTGAAGTTAATTTGAGAGGAGTACCTGCTTAAATTCATTGCTTTTTCAGGGTCTTAATGCGAAACCTGACTTTCTGCTTAGTGAAACTCTCAAAGTATTCCCAACAGTTCAGTACAGTCAGCAGCTTCTAACAGCTACCATAAATAACTTCAAAAAAGATTTACCACCATTTTTCATATGTCTTCCTCCCTACCTGGAGCAACAATTTTAATTTCACAGTGGTCTAAGACAGGACTTAATACGTTTAGCCTAGACCATAAGATAATTTGAATTAAACATCCCTACAAAATAATACTTTTACTTCTGAGAATAAATGATTATTCAAGTCTGCTATTTATATTTATATTCACATCTGATGGCCCTGAACCAATCTAAGATGTGATCTTATTTACAAAATTCCTATGTCAACAAAAAAAGGTTAAATTTTGTCCTGAAAATTCACTAGTATCAGACACAGGGTTTGCATTCATTTAACTTTACTGACCTCAGTGGAGGGTTTTATTTAATTTATAATTTATGGTTTATCTGAGAGAAAAATCAAGTCTGTTAAAGGGCTACTGTAACATAATTCTTAACAGCTGAGGAACACAAATAGATTATACATGGAGTAGTTGCTTTACTGTAAGTTTTCTAGAAAGTTGTCACATAAAAAACATACTTGGCGAGTTGTTCAAGATTTATAGGCATTCAAATGAGATGCATTACTCACAGGTGCCATAACTGTATATGAGGCAGACTGTCAAACAAATAGCAGTAGTAACTGTTTGACAATGTGTGGTATATACAATAGATCAACATGATGTATATCAGTTTACTTACAAATGTAATCCATTTCATTTCATTGCCATTCCAAAACACTTACGTTACCTGAGACTTGGCATGCTATGCTCCAACTCAAGACAAGCCTATTTAATAAACTGAAAAATGTTTTATAATAGGAGGTAATAATGAAAACATATTCACTGTGAACTACTACACAGCTCTACAAATACTCTGGATACTTTTTGTACACTGAGAGTTGCTCA
The DNA here is from genome assembly GCA_017639485.1 of Pluvialis apricaria. Lineage (NCBI taxonomy): Eukaryota > Metazoa > Chordata > Aves > Charadriiformes > Charadriidae > Pluvialis > Pluvialis apricaria. The sequence goes on along the minus strand of CM030009.1, from coordinate 77,719,200 downwards.
TAGCTGAAATAATTCCTCTGTTTATACTGCCATTTGCACTGCTCTCCAGCATGTCTGAGCATTCCCCATCTGTGGTTTAACTGCAGCACTTCTGCACAGATAAAGCTTATCTCAGCCAGTAAAGCCAAAACACTGACAAGAGAAAAAGAATGTTCTCCCACGACCACTCTGTTGTGCAAATGCTTCCCCGTCTTTTCTGGGATGATATCTTGGTTTGTATGGGGCCATTATTAAGAAAGAAAACACTTTTTAGGAGCTTGGGGGAATAAATTAATTTGTGGTCTCCTTCATCCTCTTAACTTTCATCCAAAACAACTGAAAGTAATTAATTTAAATAATGAAACAAGTTCCCAAGAATTCTCTGAAACCAATCCCTAGCATCTATAATTGAAGAATTTATAGTTGCAAAATCAAAGGACACAATGCCACTTTTTCAGGAAATTTCAATGTGGTAGACAAAATTAGAGTAAGAATCTAGGTGAAAGGCATATCCTGTTACATTTTCACCTCCTGACATGTGTAATCTACATGTAACATTGGTGTGCTAGTCTCAGTAAATTCTAAGGGTTTTGAGAGAACTTAAACTATTTTTAAATCATTAGTAAACTCTTCTCTACTTAAAGCTTTGATATAAACTTTGTAATTCCTTCTGTTTTTACATATAGGGACATAAATTACCCTTCAGGAGTAAAAAAGGGATTGAATACCTGCAGGATTTCTAAGCAGCAAATGCCTAATAACATAAACGTAATGAAGTAATGTGATTCATTTGTGAGCAGGAAGTACATAAAATACTTTGTCCAAAATGGATTTGAAGCTACATAATGCAGACAAAACGCCACAAAGTCCACAAAGGAATGGTCCCACCTCTGTTTTCTTGGGGCAACTGGAGGTAGAAGACAAAACCTAATGGTAGCATGACCTGGAGTCACCTACAAGTAGGATGTGCTTAATGTATCCAAGGTCCTGTTGCTTGTCAAAGTCACTGTGAACCTCATCAATACCCCATTTGCTTCTTTTTTCTATCACATGAATTTTTTTTGTTCTGTTCTTGTTAATGAAAAATGCAACAAAGGAGATTTGGGACAGCTGTGAAGACCAAGTATAGTGAGCATAAGACATTCTTGATCTTTTGGAAGGCTATTCCAAAGATGCAACGTCCTGTGGAAGCCATGGAAAAAACTAGGGATTAACATTAAGAAAAAAAAGGCACCCATGGTGAATTCCAAGAATGGAAGAACTATGCCTTTGAGAAAAGGTAAGAGTAAATCATGAGCACAGTCAAGAACTGCTAGGCCTGCAGAGTAGAAGAGTATGGATTAAGACATTTCCTAAATGTTACATGGCAGGTAAAGTATATTTTAATGGAAAATATTTTTATCAATTTTATACTTGGATTCAATGCATATGTATGTTTATATCTTCCATCATAAAAACTTTTTAGAATATTTCAGTGACTCAGAGTCTCCCTTTTGCTTTAGGTGCATATTCTTAACAATATGAAGTTACTTTGAGACTTAAAATTTAGAACAAGAATGGTTCATTCAATTTCCTTTTCAAACTAAAAGTTCAGCCTTTGGTCCCTGAGAGAAGAAGTGACACATAGGCCTCTTCAAAACCAAAAACATTCACCATTGAAATAAATACTTACAAGTGGCATGAAAATCCAAACACTTCTCAGATATACACAGAAAGGAGCAACCACACTTCCTACACGACACATCATGCTTCCACTTCCAACAGCAAGCGATCTACACATAAAACAAAGACCTTGATAAGAATTCTGGCAGATAAAGCAAACAATTAGAAACGCACAGACACTCAAAATATCAGTGGGATAATATGTATCTTTATGCAATAGTACTAGGAAGCTATTGCTACACCAGTGTAAATTTATATTGTAATGAAATTCAGCTGCTTCTATAATTAAGATTAAAAATGCAACAATAATTCAGCAGAGACCACAGGATGAACAACCAGGAATTTTAAGTCCTGTTTAAGAAAGTATTGAATATTCTTCTAGTTCCTCAATGAAACCAAAGAATGAACATGGAAATGAAAAATAAATAAAAATTTATTATACAACCAAATACTAGACAACTCTGAAGCAGCGGAGAAACTCATCCCATCCCAAGACTTTCGGACCACTGCCATAAGAGCTGCCAGATCTGGCCCAGAAACATAACAAAGAAAAGGAAATAACAGCAGAAAAGTGAAAAATATATGACTGGTGAAAGTTCTTACCTTACAATTGTTGGGTACAGTTCTGCCGTGTAGAGATATATAAGGCCAAATGCCACACCTATTGAAAATTTTCCAGCCATATTTGCTAAGACAATTAATATACTGAAATCCTATTGAAAGAGAACACAAATAAATAAATTGCCAAAAAATAGCACTGTTCCAAACTCAATTTAAATCCTTCAAAAGTTGTGACCCTTCTATAAATATTAAGCAATACTTATTGCTTGCTTTTTTAAAAATCGGTCTCAGTAAGTAACTAGTGTCCATATAACTTTTTACCAGTCCTGGTTCACTGAAGCCCTAGGGACATTTTACATGTGACTCCAGCAATGAAACTGTGAAACCTGTGCTGAAAATACATAAATCTACCTTAGACTGGCAGCTGCATTTTAAAAACAGCCTTTAATCAACTATATGATTTAGAAAGAGCAGCTGCATCCACAGACTTAAAAGCCTTTAAATTCAATTTCTACTACAGGAACACTTTCAACGATACGTGACTAACCTGAGGTATGAACATAATTAAAACACAGATCAGTGCACTTAAAATAAGGAACGGAATGAGTGTGTTTCTCCTTCCCAGTTTGTCCATCCCAATGCAAGCAATGATATAGCAAGGCAACTCCACAGCACCTGTCAGTATGAAATTATTTCGTTTTAAGTCATGATTACACATATTCATGTTATAACTCTACCTTCCCCTTTATGGGGATTCATTTAATCTAGGGGGTAATAAATAAGTCAAATCTAGAGATAACCAGTGTGTTGGGCTAGTTCATTTGGTGACAGAAATGGCAACAGAAGGCAGAAAACATGGCCTAAAATATGGTAGTGCGAGATGGGGAAGGACAAGGCAAACGGGTTTCACAGTGAGAGCAGCTCCAGTTCCCTTTGGGGTGGAAAATTACAGAAAACAGCAAGGCCATGGTCCTGCTTTTATGACACTAGCACTTGTGACTGAAAGCTCGCTGTTTGCTGCTCTTCTGCTTCAGGTATTTTCACATCAACAGCTTAAGCGTGCCCACAAGGAATATTGCTGGTGTCACACCAACACACCTCTCAGGATTTGCCAGCTTCCACCTGGACACAGAATTGAAGCTGCAGGCGCCTCCCCCAGCTTCAGCCCAACGTCAGCCCAGTGTAAAAGGCAAGCAAGGTCTCTCCAGGTCTGGTTTCTGAGTCAGCTCCCCAAATACAGGGAGTGCGGTTCCAGCTTTCTCTCTTCTCCATTAAAAAAAGGGCAGCTGCTTACAATATCCCACTCTTACTCAGATCGTCTCTTCCTAATGTTTCTGTCCAGAGAAAAACTTCTGCAGCTCTAAAGGAACTGGCGGTGGGCTAGGACTGTTCACAAACCCTGCGTAAACACGATTTGCCCCTAGACAAATTATACTGAGCCTAAGCCAGTTCGGACATGTTTTAAACCAATTTGCTCATGAAGAATGCTACGATGTCCAATGTAAAATCGAGGAAGAACATAAGCTACAGAACTGAACAAATACGCTGCATTCCTTTACTAAGCATGTATAGTATCTCAATACACTTACAGTGTCAGGAAACGATCTTTTGGGCCTCTGTTGGTAAAAGCAGGCTATAATTATTCAGTGTATGTTAGTCTGCTAAAATATTTTTGAAGGAGGTGGATACCGTGATTTATGCACTGTACTCCATCGTAACATTTTTGTTTCTGTGCAATACTAGCATCCACTCTTCAACACGTCAGTCTACCAATACACTATAATACGCAACAACGCAAACTGAATTTATGAGTGCCCCAGTCCTTCTGTGTGCTTATGTACACAAACAGACACATTCACTTTACTGAGAGCACTCAGTCGCATAAATCAAAGCACATGACTTAATTCTTTGCTGGCTCAGAGCTGTGTGCCTGATCTAGAGTCTTCTGAAGTCAATCGTATATTTCCACTGATCTTAACAAACTTTGGATCAGGTCTTGAATGCACTGAGTCACCTTTGTAAACAACCCACATACCAGAGGAAGATTACAGGCAGACTGACAAAATTAAAAGAGTACTACTACTAAACTAAAAATACACTTTTGAGGAAACTAAAATTCCTTTTGCTTCTGAGAATTATGAATCTATTTTCTACACAGACTGACACAATATATCATGACTGTAAGTGATTACAGCAGGGGTTTTTTTTCTCATTTTCCTTGTTTGTGCCTTTAACAGAGCTCTGTGAATTTTGTGTTGCTGGTCTGTTTCCCTTGGTGTTTCTGTGGAACTGCTATATGCTTGCAGAGCAAAGAGGAGACAAGCAGAATGCGGTTTTACAATCAGAAAGACAGTCGAAGAAGAATTTTGTACACCAATAAATTTTAAATTCTCTTTTTTTTTCCAGAAACACTGACATTTGGAGTGAATAATACTCCTCCTGTGTTAGTCAACTTTATGAAGAGTTAGCAAGAAACTTTTTGAACAAGGTTCATAATTGAATCAACAAAGTTTAAAAATTTGCTGTCAAATCTCTAGACATCTCAAATTTTATGTTCTAGTTCTGTCAGAATAAAGTACAAAAATATTTACCTATGAGAAAGAGATTTAAATATTCATTGCCTCCTAGACTGACGGAACTGAGGGAAAAGACGTAGTAGCCCAAGCTCCCAGTGAACCAGATCAGCCAGACTGTGATGGTCCTTCTTGCAATGTGCCAATTACAAAACAGATCTAAGATGTTGTGCTTCTTTGTTGAGGCCGTGTCATTGTCACCCGTTCCACCACTGACTAGATCATCTTGTTGGACTGAGCACAGTTCAGAAACTTTGCAGGGAGTGCTTACTTTATTCCATCTTGCCATTATATTAATTACTTTTTGTGCATCTTCGTATCTTTCCTCTGACAGGAGCCAAAAAGGTGTTTCTGGGAGCATCCAGCAGCACAAGACAAAGGGAAGAGTCGCTATGGAGAGAAATATCTGATAGACCCACCAGGTCCGAACCAAAAATCCCACGAGTGCCACAACCATAACTCCCACAGCAAAGAAAGCATGGACATGCATAGAAGCCCAGGTTCGTGCTTTAATGCCAACAAATTCAGTCACATAAACAAAAGCCACAACCAGATAGCCGCTTGAAACCTGAGGGGGTGGGAGAGAGACAAAAAAAGAAAAAAGAGTGAGGTTTGTATCTACTCTCCTTATGCAACAGCAATAAAAACAAACAGCTAAGAATGTTCCACATTTGTGTATGCTTAATTGTCACCGCACTGGCATGTCCCACACTGACAGAAAAAAGGCAACCCTGAAAAAAAAATCAGCTGGATGAAAAGCTCACTCAGACCTTCAGACTACCCGGACACTGTATTTAAAAATGTGAAGTGATTTTGTATGTTTCTCTGTAGTGGGGAAGAGCCAGCAAGAGACACCTGAAAAAGAGCCTAATTTGCTGATGTCATTCAGCCCTTCACCTCTTTACACCCTCGTAAATTATCTCATAAAATCAAATCTTTACAATGTTGGAAAAGAATCTCATTTATAGGTCTTCGTACGTTATCTAGCCATATTAATCAAATGCAATTATTGGCATGTTCTGTATTACAGTATTTCTCCGTTGAATATATATATTATTGAATATATATATTTCAATTTCTCTAGTAACAGTCAAACTCTTGGTATCTCAAAACATTTCAAAACACAGCTAGAAAATCTAGACTAGAAAATATTCCAGTATATTTTTTTGATTAAACAAATTTCTGGTTAAAAATATTCCTAAGCTAATAAACTCTTATTCTGAACCCACTGAAACTGATAGGAAAGCTGCGCTGATCTCAGTGGCATGGAGCTAGAGGTTTAGAGCTCCGTCTCACAAATCAGTCCCAGTGGGCAGTTAAAGCCTGCAGCATCCGTCTGGTCAGAGCTTTTTGCTTTTCTAAACTACCACAGCCCCTAGCATCAACAGCCAAGGGAGTCAGTAGAGGGACTCCTGTTGATGAAGGCTGAAATGCCCATGCTGTTTTTCCTGCTAGAAAATCCTTCTGAGCTCTAATCAGGCAAACGGAACTCCAGATGCGAGGTCCTGTCTTGACTAATGCACTGTCAGCAGGAATAAAATAAATTATGTGATTATTTTCAAAACTCTAACCTCCTTTAAATAACTTACATAATTTTTCTTGTGCTAGCTTTCTAATTTCTTTATGCATTACATAGTGAAAGCCTACAAATATTACGATTTTGGATGTAAAATTGTAATTTAAAATTGTTTACTATATATATAAAAACTGAATAGACATTAGATATTATATATATTGTACATATATATAAAAGTATGTGTATGGATATGCATAAACACATATACTGGAATACCCTTAAGTACATATAAACATCTACGTGTTAAAACATACCTACCTATGTATTTAGTATTTCAGATGTAGTTTAAAAGACCAAAGAGATGCTCAGAAGAGAAAATGCGCATCTCTCCTCCATCACTCAAAAGGGTAGAGATAAAAATCATACTTATTAGAGATTTGTTATTTTAAGAAAATTATACTCCATTTCTAAAAATGAAGAGAAATGCAATGGCAGCTGCAATGCAGAAACCACAGTTTGCTGCTTACGCTTGGTATTTAATTACCAGTCCAGCAGAGGTCGGTATGGAGGAAGTACCAAACACTGCTTCATACAGATGCTTTCTATTAATTCAAAGAGAAAAAGTGCTGTGGTCCAAGAACATTCAGACTCCCTGCTCTGCTGAAATAAGTGCAACAGAGGGGGCTTTAGAATCATGAAGCAGGGGAGGAAAGAATAACAAAAGGGAGTTTTTCGTGAGAAGGGGTAGGAAATGTCACATAAAAAGAGCCGCGGTGAACGTTCTTTCTTACCATAGCAAGGAGAAAGCGCACAATCACGAAACTGTAGTAGTCAAATGTGAAGGCCACTGCGATGCCAAATACAAACTGACCGGCACTTGTGAACCACATAACACGCTGTCTTCCTAGTCTGCAAATCACAGCAGTAATAAAATTATGAATAACCACAAACATTCTATTAAAATAAACCTGCAACTCCAGAGAGCTTATCTGGAAGTCAGTCTGGAAATACTGTACTTAATGCTCTCACTCACCACAGAAACTCTGATTTAATTACCTGTATTAATGTTTCAGTAATTCCAATTACACTGCAGTAAAAGGAAGCTCCTACGGACAGAACTTCCATTCCACAATTCTTGGCTGGAAGCAACACACAGAAGTGAGCATTACATATGCCCATTTCCAGTTTCAAGTTCAACTTCTACATAACTAATCTGCAAATTTACTCTGTCTTATTTATGAGGACAATATGTAAAACTCACTTTTTCAGATATTTTATATTAAGTAATGTCTCGTTAATAATTTCTAAAAAAAGTTAGCTGCGGTAACATATGCTATCTCTTGCCAGAGTAACAACCAATTTGGATAGTAATGCAAGGCTTCGGTAACATATCTTTGTCCAGTTATTTAAAGTTGAATTCTCTAATAAATGACAATTACTTAGTTCCCCTGAATTTTGTGATTGCATCACAGCACACATGCACACATGTACAAACACAGAAATCCAGGAAGCTAGTATATTAACAGGAAAAAAAATCATGTCAAATACTAGCTGCCCATCAACACCATAGTAATTTCCATTCTAGAAGAAGGGCATTTAGTAAAAAGGAACTTCTATTTGTTTATATTCTTCCCTTATCTCAGGGAGAAAACATACCAAGCAGAGTCAGTTGTCCCTAAACAAGTTAGCACATGTTATCAATAAGAAGCTTATCTGAGGCAAAAACCTAGAAATCGGCAGTAGATATACAACACTCTAGAGAATTCATTGTATTCTGCCTACAAATGTTCAGCAATACAAAATGCACGGAATAATTTTTCTTCCCTGATAATATTGTCTTGGACTCTTATTACCTACTACACTGCAAACAGGTTTTATCAGATGTGGATATTACGCTTAGCCAGAGAGTTTTAGGACTTTCAGGGCCGTGGGCTCGTTTGTTGGTTTTTCTCTGTATTTGGTACTACATTAAAACAACCTTGGAAAATGATGTTGTAAATAGGAGGTGTAGTCCAAACAGCCACACAGCATAGTTCTTTCCAGTGCCCTCCTATTTTTCTCCAGCCTTGACCTGGAGTCATGCATATTTGGTCTCTGATCCCTGCCAGAAGAGATCCCAGTGAGTTCCAGCTGTTAGAGCTCTTCTGTTGTGAAATCTGTTAATTGGGAATGGGAGGAACCCACAAACTTATTTTTCACCAGCCAGGATGTGTCAGGAAATAATAACTTTCAGCTGTAAAATCTACAGTTGCAAATCTGTAACTCAGAATGTGTGTATTATCTTAACTGGCTGTCCATGGCTTGAATTAATGGAAATTAGAACAATATGATCATAACCTTATAAATCACATCTGAGTATTAATTAATAAAGCTATGAATGATTTAGAGGGATGCAGAACAAATGTTGGCATTATATTCTGGTTTTGTATTAATTACGGTTTTACAAAGCCTTGGACTGGGAGGCGGGATTGATTCCATGTGTTCTAAAAGCCAAATTAAAACAAGATCATCTTTACATGGTTAGCTTTATACCATTAGTTCTGGGATAAAACATCACCTTCCACCTAATGGAGCTGTTAGTCAACAAGCGCCTTTATAGAAGGAGATAAGTAACGCTAAACCAGCCTTCAAATCAAAATACAGGTACATAAACTTCCTGAGACAAAACCAAGTACAATGTAGCTTAGGGGTTTGACTTTCATATAGATAGCGGGGCACGGCTAGGCATTTTTCTGAGGTGGGAATACGTGCGTTTGTGTTGAGAGAGAAAACTAAGAGAAGCAGGAGGATACAGACGTGCATCCTGGATCTCACTATGGCTTCTCAGTCCAGCTCTGATGGTGGATCTCAGTGCGTGATCTGAGATAACATCCAGGGAGGAAGTGTCAGAGGGGAGCAGGCTGAGGGACAGCCTTGGCACCGTGAGCAGGGGACTGCTCGGGTTGAGTTCCTCCATGGACTGACTCTCCTCATGCTCAAACAGAACTTTGTACGTGCTGGTACCATTTTTCCTCCCATCTGGGCTAACCTTCAAGAGACTGAAGTTTAAGCTAACCATTCAGGGAAAAAATACAATTGGATAGCAAGGAAAAATAGTGTATGGAAGTTTATTTTAAGAACATGGGGCCTGATCAAATCGTCAAAGCATTTGCATCAGCCCCACAGAGCTGTATTCACAGCAGATATTAGGAAATTTGTGATTTTGAAATACAGTAGCCCTTCAGCTGTTTATCATATCCACAAATAAAAATCTGTGTTTCCATGAGGAATCTCTCCTTGTGGAAAATGAGGTGAAAATCTACTCCCAGATTTTACTGTTGCTATTACTACTAACTATTGCTATTCCTGTAAAAATAAAAATAATTAATCTCAGGGCAAATACTAGTTGCACAGGGAAATTTGAGGGATCAAGACCTAAAACAATGAGTGGTATAAAGTAGGAAAAAAATTCTAAAAGCAAATGATTTGCAAATACATTTTAAAATTAGTACTTGCTATTGCAAAAAAAATCGAGTTAAACACATCTGTGAATAAAACAATATCCAAACCTCCTGAGCTGTGAATACATAATTATGAATACACAATGAATGAAAACAACAAAACAGGTAGATACATGTGGAGTTACTGCAGTCTGAAGCTACAATTTTCAGAGGATGGCATTTTACCTGTCAGCAATGTCACCAAAAATCACTGCTCCAATCAAGACTCCAAGCATGAATGTAGGCTGGATTAATTTTGCAAGCCATTCTCGGTCACAGACCAGATCCCACTGTGTAACAACAGTGCTCTTCCATTTTGTATCGTCATAGAGAAATCCATCAGAACAAGAAAATATGGACTTGTTGCCTTTGTATTCGTATGCCAGATCCAAACTCACTTCTCGTTTGGACCTGCTGCATTGATTAAGTTCCCAAATCTCTCCATTTTCCAGCTGGACTACAATGTAATTTTCTGTTGATGTCCATAGTGTCCAGATGTCATCTAGAGTTGATTCAGAAGAGTTGTAGAAGAGAACTCTACTCACATTTCCAGGGATCCCACATACAAAGTTAGGAGTAACAGCCATGAACACAGACGCTAAGTAATGGATACCACATGACACAGCTTGAAAGACAGATGCAAAATAAACAAATGCTTGAAATCTGTAAAGGGAAAGAAAAAAGTTTACTGAAGAAAAGCCTTTTATACATGAAAAAAAAATCAACATAATTATTTTGCTAGGATCAGTAAATGCAGACGTCATTAAAGTATCTAGTGGTTTGTTATATAGTGCTGCTTCAATATTGGCTAAGCCCTGCAAGAGACCAAAGATGAGAAAAGATCCACAGTGGAAGTAATCTACTGTCAGGAAATAAATGCTGCTCTTAGTCATGTGTTTAGCCATACACAGAGAAGACCATTTAAAAGAAAAGAATTTAAAAGAAACAAATCTGAGCTGAAGCATTTAGTTTGAAGCAACCTTCCACCCTCCAATTCTGTGTAGTACATCCCCTCAAAAGAAGGCCTTAGATTACTGGAATGGTTAGAAAAACCAAAACATTGCCACTTCAGGTTTGGAGGTTGCATTACGCCCTTCATTTCACTTAAGTGTACCTATATACCTGTATTCCATCTATCTTCCATCTCTCTTTATTGCCTCCGAAAGACAAAGAATACATGTAGACACAGGTAGAGGAAGATAGAATCTGAAGAGCATGAAATGTTTTGTACCAAAACATAGCTGTAAACTGGGTTGAGTTTTGGCTTAAACAGTGCGTGCAGTTATGCATTAAAGATTATATCATAAAGCAAACATGGTAAAAGAATGTTTTATGCATAGCCTGAGTTTTGGCATTTTAACAGCTTTTAAAACATGCTTGAGATGCAAGTAAATCGTTGTATATAAAATGCACATGTATTCTGAATGTCAAAAGACTTGTAATGAACTTTTTAGTATCACTGACTGCAAATTCCAGACAGTTTCTGATAATCTAAACATAAGGAGTCTTTTCCTCAATTAAATGTTAAAATTATGCACAGAATTAGTACAACATCTGTTCAGAAAAAACAACATAGCTTTGGTTTCTCTGCCACTTTTTATTTCCCGAAGGCAAATCAATTGCACTAATTTGAAGAAGCATTCCGTGAGCTTATATATACACATCCTTACTTCAGTATGTGCTGGGTCTTGATAGTATGAAACGAAAAACAGGCTTTTATAAATATCAAAGGCTACGTCTGCTGAAGTTATAGGAAATGATGCCTAATAAACAATTGCCTTGAAATGTCTTGTGTGAAAAGTCAGAGCAATTCCAACCCCCATAACAAATGCAACCTCTAGATCCAAAACATATCCAATCTAGGCTTGAAGTCTGGTAATAAAGGTTGCAACAGCACCTAGCCCAGGACTTTTAAAACATCTATTATCACAATTTGTAATGAATTTCTAAACTATCTATAACCAAAGTATTTAAATAGAATTTGCTGGATACATTGTATTAAAGTCCAGTTAACCTTTCCAATTAAACAGTTCTCTTGTATAACCTAATTCCGGTCACCATCCTCATTCTCCTCTGCCTTTTCTCTTGTGATTCTTGTTTCTTTCCTTAGTAAAAGTAAACCCAGTTGCCTATCCTGTCTTTCCAACGGCATTGTTGCTGTTCAGATGGAGTGCTTTTTATCCCGCTTTCTCTTGACAACAGCTCTGTTGACTTTTCCACAACAGTCTGAGGAGAGGGCTGAATTGCTAAAACCACTGTGGCAGCTCAAAAGCTGGCTCGACTTCCCTCTTGAAGACGCTGCAAGGCAATGCTCACACAGGCACTCTGACGCTCTTTCCCAACAAACCTTGTGAGAGATATGGTCAACAGAAACTGAATATAAACCCCAGCATCCCTTAAGCCTATCAATCCCCTCTCAAGAGAACAGCTTCTTGAGGACAAAGTAGATAGCCATAAATCTAAGCAAGGCTAAACCTGCTCTGGAAAGCTTTTGGACTATCTTGGACCACAAAAAAGCAAAGATTATTCTGAAATGTAACCTTTGTCCCCCTATTGATGCAGACAAATATGGTCAGCAACATTTTTCAGTTCCTCTTCTCTAGTTTCATTTTAACTGTTCCCACCAACAGACACAAACTCATTTTAAAAATAGCAGGGCAAGACCAAATTCAACAACTTGGGCTATTGTTGCAGTATGCAGAATGACTGACTAAGGACTGCAGAATCAGGACTAGAAGACCTCTAGCAAATTAGCAAACTTAATCCCTAGTAGCTGTGCAGTTACATCTTCTACTAGCTAATAAAGTAGTATACCTGGAAACAGGATCCCCAGTATTTGCAGTATCTGTCATTATGCATCAGGCAATTGCAGTGTCAGATAGCCCAGTTGGTATTTTCCAGACAGAGGAAGAATTAAATAATTTCAAACTCCCATAGATTCATCTTGAGTTTCCTAATTAGCTCTCACACTACAAGAAGTATCATGTGCGTCATTTCTCTTCTATCCAGTAAGAGTGAGCAGGAAAAATACCTTTATGCCCTTTCTTGTTGAAGAGGCTTGAAAGAAGATGACAACTTGTAAGGATACAGACTGAGAAGATGGCATGAACCAATGCATTACATTATTTTTAGAAAACCCAAATCCCACGAGCATCACCAGGGCTATGATTTTGATCAGGTCTAGCTAATCTCTGCGCTAACTGCTCCCTTGAGAGTTTTATCTCTTCCTGAACACTTCTTGTGATTGTACTTCAATAACCATTTTGACAGACTGCTCCACTGTCAAATCTTTCTGTTGGAAAGTTTCTCATTAAATCTAATCTCGATGTCCCCTTTTTCAGTGTAAGACTATTAGCAGCTTATAAAACATCCTTGTGCAACCTTGAATAAATCTTTCTTGTACTTTATCACTTTGTTGTACAGAATTATCAGTTATCCCCCTCTCTAGTTACTTTCTAAAACTATACAAATTACCATCCCTTACCCTTTCATAATTTTTCCTTTGTGTTCTATAGAATAGTTTCCACCTCTATAAAAAGCAATAAAAGATTTATTTTAAAGAAATATCTGTGTTATGCCATATTTCACCCATCTTTCAGGAGTTCAACTTAGAACTAGATATAACTGATTCTTGTAAAAACATCCTTCCATTTTCAATGCTATGAAAATCTTACTCAGTTCCAACAAAGAAATACACTCTGTAGTATCATTATTTTTCTGACCTAGTTTGCAGCATCTATGCTAAGCAAACAGAAAAAGTCAAACAGAATGCCAGATATACGTTAATAGACATAATTTATGCTGTTTATGACTTAATTTAAGAACAGGAAAATATGTTTTTACAGCAAAATGGCTGTGTTGTTGCAGAATCCTGCAGGATGGATTGTGCTGCAGTTTTTAACCTCTAACTACTCAATAAAAAAAGCCAAGGAGCAGGCAGGGGAAGCAGGACTAGGGAAGAATAAGGCCCGATGTGAAGCTAGAAAAGTGTTTGGCAGCACCAGTGGCTGAAGGAATCCCACAGCCCTGCCACCACACCAATGGGCTGCTCCCCTGCCTGTAAAACTACCTACTGCTCTCTCCAGTAAAATTCCACCGTGGGCTGGCTAAGCCTCTCTCTATATATAGATAAATATTTATATAAAACACACACACACACAAAAAAAACCCAACCTGAAAGCCCTCTTTTGCTGTGAAGGCAAGATTCATTGCTGACTACAGTAGTGTTGTAACAGCATCTTCACTGATGCTAGATTGAAAAGCCCAACCTTATGAGCTGCTGAGAATCTCCTGTGGGTAGGAAGGGCTTTTCTTCTAGAAAGACCTATTGCGTAGAGGTCAGGAAATTCATTAATTTGCATAGTTACCAAAAGGAGCTTAATTAGGCCATTAGTGACAACATATAGAAAGCACAAAAAGTATGTAGGGAGGATGATACATGGGATGGGAGAAGACTATAGATGCATTAAACTTTGCTTGCCAGAACAGCTGAAGGGACAGAGAAAGACACATGCCCAGCCTCATGGTAGACACGTGTGCCAACAGAGGTTGGGGCAGCAAACAGTGCTGAGCAAGGAGGAACATAAAGCTGCTGCCTGCTCTATTGCTAGCCTGGGATCCCTCCCTTTGGACCGTTGGGTGCATGAGTTTTATCTCAGCCCTCTTACTGTGGCCATGTCAATGCTCTTCCCCAATCTTAAAACCCCGGGGCTGCTTCTTGGCCCATGCTCACGCAACGGCTGAGCAGCCTCTCCTCTTTGTGGGAGGACTTGGTGGCAGAGGAGCACAGCCGCTCCTGGCCAGGGAGCCTGGCGCAGCCCCTAAGGCAGGCTGTGCTGGGCAGGAAGTCACAGCGGAACGTATACAGGTCATACACTTCACTGGCCCCGAGGCACAGGTTAAAGTCTATACTGTCCTTGCTACGACTGTAAATTATTAACTTTTTTCCTGAATTCTTAATTTAAGAACACCGGACTGATAGGAAACTCCTCCATTACTAAGCTTCAATCTCTCTATTGCAGGCAAATATGTAATATAATCTTTCTAGTAAACTCACCAAATTCCATTTTAAAAGTTGAATTTCCCTGAGTAAAGAGACTGTTGCTCATGCATCAAAATGTTAAGAAAAAAACATTGCAGTAGCAATAGATACTATTGAAAGTCACCAAAAGAAAGTGAGGCTTCTTTCAGCAAAGTCTGTGACCTATTTGCCTGGGCTGATCTCAAAAAAGGCATTTTTTGGCAAGGGTATTTTATATGCCAGTTATCTTTACATACACACATCAGATTATGTAATACACATTGTTGCAAGTAGGAGTTTTCAATACCTCTTTTACAGATATTTTTTTCTTTTTAAAAAAAAGCGCACTTTTTGCAATTTTTAAGATCTGTGAACATGATGACTATCTTAAAAGGTATGATAATCTCTCGCAGTGTTTTTCCATCTCTTCAGTGACTTGCCATGGGAGATAATTATTTGGCAAGTACATTTTGTCACTCTTGCCAGGAGTGTCAAATATAGAAGTCAAGAAGACTTTGTAGGTTACTGCTCCAGTATAGAGACGCTTAATGAATGCCAGAAGTCAAATGAGCATAAAACTGTCTTCACAAAAGCTTGAGCAAGACACAACATGAAAATGGTCCTGTCTGTCTTAAAATATTTCTGTGAAATTTCTCCCCAGTTATTCTTTTTTCAGTTTACAGCTTATAGTAAAAAAGACTTACATTTTCTGACTCCTCCACACAAGTTTTAAGATCTCACCAGTAAAAACAAGCAACTGGCAATATCATAATGTCAGTACCTGAACTGAAGAAATAATAGTCTTTCATAAAGATAATGAACTAGATTTCAGACCACTGTCACTCTGGTTGTAGTCTCATGACACAACATACTCTGTGGCACTGTCACTGTAAAATATTTCCTCCCTTCTCCTTTCCCACTGTTTATTCATCCCATGAGACATAGTGCACTCTACCCTCAGTTGCAGTGGTACTTTTTATGGACTGGCTGTGGATTTTATCTGGGAAACTGATCTAACTTGAAAGAAAAAGTCAAAATAGACGATGATTAAAAAACCAAACAAGTCAGATCAGTTGCTTGATCCAATTTATATTGCATGCACGCAAACAATCTGCACCAGTCTATTTGAAAGGTGGTACATCTGGCATGCAAAAATATCTAAAGTGGACTGCTGCATACATGTTAGAGAATAAATCCCCAGCCTCAGAGTACTTTTACCATTGTCAGTTATTACAGTGTATAGCTGGAACAAAACTTGTTGTTAGACACTAATTTTATGTTAAATAAAATATGTTTCTGATAATATGTTTCCTTCTCTTTCCACCAAAGAGAGGAGAGGGTGAATTAATAGATACTCCTCAAAAGCTAATATAAAGCTTGAAAAATCCTTTCAGTTTAGGATAGAGTCACAAGGCTGTTTCGTGATTAGCAAAAGATCTGTACTATTCCACATGTTTTACAAGAACTATTTTTACTGTTTCTTTTTTTCAACCACCTTCTTAGCAAATTGCTTAGTCAGAAAACACAGTATGTTTTTGTTGTGCAGTGTACACTCAACAAGATGGCTTCAGTGGAAAGAAATTTCCAGATATTTACTATTTCTGAAAGAATTTGTGTTCAGTAACCACTTTCACCTCTGTATTCCATCCTGGTTTTTTTTAATGTGAGAAAAACCATTCAGCATTCTTTCCACTCTAAACCAAAAAGCTGTGATGCACTTACACATTTATTTTTTGAGAGGAAAGGAGCTGAATGAGACTCAGGAGCAGTATTTTTGATATGGTGCAGAGATGCAGATTTGGAAGCAGCCTTAAATACATAACAGATTTGACTTATTTGACTTAGAGTGCCAAGAGCAAACTTCCTTCCCTGCTAAACGTTTTTTAGACTACACTAAGACTTGGTCTCAGCCCACATCAGCAAGATGGTTATTTCCAGAATTTGTTTTCAGAGGAAGAAGATGCTATGTTGGATATCCAGTTTAAACGTAGATGAAGAAAGTCACATTAATGTAAAAACATAGAATTAGTGCTACAGAATTAAGGGCCATATTTTTAATTTTTATTTTTTTAATTAATGCAACAGTTTTTGGTTTTGACTATCTAAATTAGGCACATTAGGTTTCTGGACTCACTTGTGACAAAATAATCCAGTTGATAAATATTGCTGGGTTTTAACAGTTTAGTAGCATAGCTTTCATCTATGGACACATACTCACAGTAGAAAGGCCAGCTGCCATTAAAGATCCCCCAATGTTTCTTGCTGACCCTCTGCCAAGGGTGACTGCCACCTGGGGAGGGCCAGCCAGAAGGATGGTGTGTTCACACCTCAGCCACTTCAGCACAATGCCCAACCTTCTGGTTCAACTGACGGTGGAACTGGACCAGGTGCAAAGGCTCTGGATTTGCACTCAAGCAACCAAACTACACATACATGTTTCATTCTTGACTTTATTGTGAAAGCAACTTCTGCTTGAGGCGGAACGCATCAGCGGGAGTGGGAACTTTTTAATTGCTGGGGCTAGATCCAGTACCTTTCCTGCATGCATAAACTACAAGGATTCTGGAAAAGTCTACAATGGACTTGAAACAGTTTGGCAACAATGAGGCAAGCACAGCTCTTGCATCATACTCTAGGGTCCTTAGTTGAAAGGAAGATAAATGCTATGTAACCTGCCATGGAGGGATCCATCTACAGGTGGATTATCTACTGACGAGAGAGACGTTATCGCTCTCTACAACTACCTGAAAGGAGCTTGTAGCGAGGTGGGGGTTGGTCTCTTCTCCTGAGTAACAAGCAATAGGACAAGAGGAAATGGCCTCGAATTGTGCCAGGGAGGTTTAGGATGGATATTAGGAAAAATTTCTTCACAGAAAGGGTTATCAAACATTGGAAAAGGGTAGGGGTTGAATCACCATCCCTGTAGGTATTTAAAAGATGGGTAGACATAGTGCTGAGGGACATGGCTTAGTGGTGGTTTTGGCAGTGTTAGGTTGATGGTTGGACTTGATCATCTTAAACATCCCTTCCAACCTAGATGATTCTATGACTCTATGATTCTATCTACAAGACCTGCCTGCTAACAAATTCCAACCAAATGACTCGCTTGCTGTGAGGAGCAGCTGTTTTTCTCCTTCACATATTTATAATTTGTACCTTATAACTAGTAGAAATAAAGCAATGAAAGGGAGAAAAAAGTGGAAATTTAAAACTATCACTGAAAACAATGGTGAAACATGATGAAATGGTGCACGTTAATTTCTAACCTTCTTCAGCTCAGCCTTCTTTTTGATTATCAAAATCAGTATGAAATACATTTTTATAATTCTGGTATATTTGCACCCATGCAGGTACCAGTAAATCAGTCCTTAAACTTGAGGTCAGGGCTCCAAGTGGGGCTACAGCAGTTACCAGTGGAGCAGCAACCACAATGGGAACAGGGCTGGCAAGCAGGAATGGACTGCAGTTGCAACAGCAATTCCAACACCTTCAAATGGCAGAGCTGCAGTCAGTCTATTTCATTCTAGTTATCCACTTGTCCTTTCTGCTTTACGTGTGTCAAGGGTATGTATTGGGTAATTTAATTAAAAAAGAACATGACCATGCAGTTTTTAAGTTGTTGAGGTTTGTTTTGGAATTATTTGGATCAGTGATAAACACAGCAGAGTGGTTATGCTTGAACGGTAGTAACACTTCAGGCTCTATACTTGGGGATGTTTCCATTCCAGGAACAGCATTTTTATAAACATCTACCATTTAGAAAATTAGCTTGTACTCTATCTGCATGATCTATTAGTAGCATTACTTCTTACAGGGGAAACTAAATTCCAGTATCTTTGGTAACACTGTTTTCTTTTGGTCAGACTCTTTTTTGGGGACAAATCCAGATTAGGTACTTAATTCTCTTCCATGCTGTAGCCCTTCCGTCAGCTTCTGTAAGCAAAACATTTCACATCATAATCTGTAAAGTATCTAATAGAATTTAAATGCTTTTATTGAGCTTCCATCTAATTATAAACATAGGCAGCACTATATGTATAAACTATTATATTTCATTCTTCCTTCCCCACTTAGGAAATCAGATGTTTTCTGCTGTTGACCTTGATGACACATTGCACTAACTTTGTTGAAACTATGGAAATTTACATTTCTCTTATTTGATTTTTTTTTCTGTCTACAATCCTGAAATAAAACTCATTGATTTTCATATGAATTATGTTCTTCCTTATTTCTTATTCTACTTATATATTTCTATTGCAAAACTCTGAACCTGGTATAGCTGAAGGTACAATTACATGGATTGAATACCTACTTCACAGCAGTGAAAACGGTCAACTCTGAAGCAGCTAGCAATCTATTAATCAGACTGCTTTATGTACATAAAGCAGCCCACAGAAACAGAACAAATCATGTTAATCATGTTCTATTTTGCAAAACAGTCTTTGATGAATAGATTGCTAGTTGCTTCAGAATTGACAGAAAGCATTGTATCACCTGGATAATGGGTCATTTTACTCTCCCTGGCTCCATTTGCAACTCTTACAATGTTCTTTTGTTAATTCTGACTTTCACCACAGTGACTCTTCATCAAGAGCAAAACAGAAGAGCTAAAGCAGAGACCTTTGTCTTATTAGTTTTTTAGGAATACTTCACAAAAAAAGAAAAAAAGAATCACTTAACAAGATGTTACATTTAGGGAATTGAATGTTAGATAATAGTGTTCTCTAAAATTTGAAACAAAGTCAACATATAAATCAAGGCACCACTTTAGAAAAGGCAACTAAATTTCAACCAGTGATTCTTTGCTGCCAAAGAGAATACAGAAAGTTGCAATTTTGTAACTACGTGTACAGGATTCTACACTTGTAATTCTACAGTTCTACAACTTGAAGAAAGGGATTCAATTTAATGCATGCACTGGTATTCTATTAAATTTGGGTTTGCTTATGTATGAATTGTTTAAGTACATCCATGTTTAGCAGCTATGTTTAACATTCAAAAGGAAAACAGCCTCCACACCAAGAGCTTCTCTCCCTTTGTGTAATAGTGTAGCTTGTATCTTCTACAGCCTTTGTTAAAGCTCAGTTAGGACACCGAAGAGGAGCAAGACATAGCTCCCTTCTTCCTCTCTTTTCAGGAGTCTACACTGATGGTCCACCAATAGTTCATTAGCTCTTGCAAGGGCTGTCCAGAGGCTCTTGCAAGGTCAGCCAATCTGTCCCACCCATGTTCCTGCTTGGCCAGGTTAATATTCCCAACAGGCTATCTTCTCCAAGGCAAGGCAGGTTATCTCTAAACTCACATAAAAGAAGATTACTGAGTGCAAGAGGGCTTTCAGCTTCTTTTGCAGCTTTGTAGCTCGCCTTCCCTCCAAACTGCCCCGCTTCAGTGCAAATGTGTAGCTCACTTTTTGCCTCTATGGAAGTCATCAGCCTCTTCTCCCCAAATGGTCATGGAAATCTGCCTCATAATAAGACCTTATTAAATAATTAATTCTCACTGGAGGGCTTTTAAGTTTGTTTTGTTTTTATTAGCAGCCTGGTCTGATTTTTGTTTACTCATATCCCCTTCCAATTTCAGTGCTGAATATTGGTTTGGCTAGCCTGTGCCTTCACAGGACAAGAAAAATATTTCTCTTTTCTTTTCTCTGAGACATTTACACATATATAAAATAGTATGAAATGCCGAAAGTTGATTTAATAGATCTTGGATATTTGACATACTGCCTTTGATTTTAATTAGACAAAGAGCTTTTCTACAACCTGCCTAAAGAAGACAACTCAAAATCTTAACAGCATTATTGATCTTTCCAAAGAAAAGATACTTTCATTAGTTTTATTGGTCATTTATCTCTTCCATGACCAACAGACTGAGTTACTCTATACTGTTCTTGACTTCTTAATGGAAAGCAAGCAACCTTTTCATTTCCTGTCATCCGAGAAGATGATTCTATTACCTTTTCCTTTAAACTGTTAAAATTGGATGTAATTGAAATTAAAACCAAATAAATGCAAATTACAGATTTGACTGTTTCCAAAGCTAAGAATGCACATTGACCTTTTATTAAATATATTCTGTACTACTCTTTTACCTGGCTATGCTTCCACAGTACTGTCAGGTTCTTTCCTTGAGTCTTTCTCTTATTGTAGCTCATACAAGGGAATGATCTGGAATAATGTTGTTTTCTAACCTTACATAAATATTTACAAGCAATATATGGATCTCATTCTCCACAAGAATCCAATAAAGAAGCTGGATTCTGCTCAGACCTACCAGGATTCTTCTGCATGAATGTATTTTTGTACTAACTGCCCCCTTTATTCTCAATGGATAAGTGAGACAGAACTGAGCTCGACTACACTGATCTACAAAGGACAACAGTTCTCCAAAGAGTCTAAAACACAAATGCAACTGAGATGAGGTCCCAGTTGCCCTGGGAGTAACAAGAATTATCTCTCTCAGAAGAGTGGAGCTGTAACAAGTTTATGATATTTCCCATTTCTGCTGACCTAAACCGGTTCCAAAGATGCAGAAAAAAAATCCAACCAATAATTTCTTCTGGAATATGAGCCATGAATATAAATTATTTAAATGAAATGTGGTGTCATCAGTACCATTTTACCATATATCCAATGGTTTTGTGTCAGAGAATGCTTTTGGTTATTGCTTATCTATTATTGCTTATTTTTGACCTTTTGTATTTGACTTTCTTTCTAGCACTAGAGAGGCATTAAAATGAAATATTACATCACAGATATGATAATATTTATTTATAGAACAAGGGCTAAATGTATATTATTAGTAATATTTTCTAATTTTTCATCGACACAAAGATCTACACCTGCAATTTAAAGGCTAAAAAAATGTATTTTCATCTACTTCGTAAGTTCTAAATGACTGCATTAATCTTCCTTTTTCCTTCTCAGAAAGTCAATTGCAGGTTTTATTCCCTCACTTTCCACCCATGTTTTCAGAACAGGCTTGATCTCTTATTTCTCTGATCTTAATGCTCTCGGTTCACTAGTTGGCCTAAGTCTATCTTTCCTGGAATTACCTGTATCCACGGTACTGATTGATTGCTGATGGGAAGCCAACTACATAGCAAGCATTGCACCATTGTTGCATACGTGACAGTTGCACACCTGATTGTTGCATACCTGACAGTTTTTCTCATGTCTGACATACACAGAGCACTGCAAGGATCTTGGTATCTGCTTCATGTTGTCTTGAGAGAAAGATGCTGGCTAATGCTGCGACACAGAAAGCATCCTGCCAGAAGCATTTCCCACATCTCAACCCTCTAGTTAAGCCTTAAATAGTTAATTTACGTTGAAAGTAAAGAATCTGGATGTATACTGTACACTTGGATGCAATATACTGTATGCAGTGTGCAATATACATCTACACTACTTCTCTAGATGCCCTTTTCACTCACAGACAAATCTAGGTGCACCATTTATCTTGACCTAAACCACTCATTAAAATAAGACAGCTGGATCATGCCCTTAAAGGGTCTAATTCTCCCCCTTGACAAGGTGACTAATGCAGATGTCTGAATTTTATACTATAGGCCTGAGAAGTTAGTGAGGTGAGCTCACTAGTGCTTTGATTTGGACAGCTGATTTCCCCACACAGCTAGCACAGGCTTATACAGATGTATCAGGTAGGAACTTAGATCCTTCCACATCTCTTTCACAACTTAGAGAGGAGAAGGAAGCCACAGTATGGCTGGAAACATGGATACAGCACATTTAAATGGCACTGAGCTCCATCCAAAGTGTGGTGCTGACTGCTCCTTATAGAGGGCAAATTATTCCCAGGTTTTTGAAGCCCCCTTTTGACACTTCTTTTCTACTTCCTGCTGCCTGATCAGCCTTTTCCATCTGTTCTCCAAGGCTTGTCCTGTATTCCTGTCTCAGCACCACTGCTGAGGCTGCACCTCTGATGCTGCTATCTAATAGTAATGCCTCCAAATAATAGGAGGAGGGAACCCAACTTCACCTCTTAATGAAAACATTTTCTTGAGGAAAGGATTCAGTCTGTGATCCAATGGATGGTGCTTCTGGATTCCTTAAACCACATTTTCATTGCATGTGATTTTCAGAGCTCTGCTCTGACTGAGGTGAGCGTTATAGTTTGGCTGGCAAGTATGATATTAAGGTATACATTAGCTCTCTAGGTAATTTAAGTATTTCTCAAAGACAGCTGAGATTTCTCTCCAAGTACATGGACAATCTGACATCAACCATAATTATTAGTAATTGTAAATCTCTGTCTTGTACAGTTTGTCATCACACTTTTTCCAGTCTTGGCCTTGCAACTGAAACATAGCTAACTCAGTTGATACTTGCCTTGTCTTGCTATCTTTTCTGTATTTCTAAGAAGTTGAGAATCTCATGTTCTTGCTCAGCTGCTAAAGCTTCATACCTCAAGCTACCTCAAATAAAATGTCAGGTATGTACATATCTCAGTTCCATTCTGGTTGTGTATAGCAACATGGCAGCACAGAAATTTTCATAGCATGTGCTGAAGGCTTCTGGGGCGCTTTATAAAACATTTCTTTCCAACTTTGAGATATCTTAATTCTGCTGAAAATCATTACTATTATGAGAAAATTATTGACAGAGCTTTTACAGGAGTGCTACCCCAGTCCCAGGCATTTGTATTACAGGGAACACACTGTGCAGTGCCTTCTGGATTTCATTTTCATTCATACCATAATATTTTGGGATGAAACAGTGGATCATCAGCTTCTTGATGTGTGTGATAATTGCCTTATGCTGCCACAACTATGTCCATGCTATAACTCTGTCTAGAAGCCACCTTGGGGGGCTGCCAACATTTCAGAGGTGCAGCCTGAATCTCAGCAGCTGGTTTACAAATCGTAATTGATTTACTAGCTTTAAGTCTGTTGCTTGTATTGCAGGTTTTAGCCTTAGAGAAGTAATGGATAGTACAAGTGCAATTTCATCCTGCTTTTATTTAGTTATTTTTCTATTATTGTGATCTACTTTTTAATCTGCTTCTACTATTATAATCGACTTTTTCAATCCAAAAACCGGCAGAGTGAGATTGCCAGCACATTCTGATGCAGTACAGTTTTGTCTATGCAGATCCTGCACTAGACTGCCTCCAGTATGACCTGGATCCCAGCAAACACTGTCAGTACCTCTTGCCGACCACACTGCTAGTGTGTTTGTCACCATTATCCAGGAGCACTTGCCAATATCCAGCTTTGGTTCTGAGTCTTGAGAGCATTTCTCCTTTTGCCTAGTCAGGCATAGATAATAAGATCTTTGTTTAAGCTGCTAGAGTCTACCCTGTGAAAACACATGGCTTGTCTCACTTCTCCAAGCCTATTATGGTGCAATTCAACCAACAAGATCAAGTACTCTTTGCAAAATACCGGGACACATCCCACACACATAAAAAGGAGGAAAAAAAAATTAAAGCAGCCAAGTTCACTTGTTTTATCCTATGAATGTCTGAGATGAGCACAGGCTGGTTCAGATGTTATAATATAGCATAGTTATAAAGCTGAAGAACATTTATCAAGCATTTCTGTCAAACACCACCCCTGACTAGGAGCCAAAGGAGGACTTAGATTTTAGATTCTTCTGTCTGGCACATTCCAGTAAACACAAACAGCTGTCCACTGATACATTTTGAAAACTGAATGACAGGTATGTTGTGATAAACTTTTCCACTGTATGAAAGTAGGCTGTATCTGGGGAAAAAGTTCTTTTTAAAAAAAAAACACTCAAAAACCACTCAGGAAACCACTCAAAGCTTAAGCAGAAGTTCACATTATATTGTTTACAAATATTAGTATTTCAGAAATAGCCTGTAATGTTTCCATTTTCTAAGTAAAAGCTAATCATCTGTTCAAATGCTGCCTGTTTCTCCATACTAACTTGGAAAAGGAAAACCAATTTCTTTGCATGTACAGCAAGTACACTTGTCCCTTTGAAAAATGCACTTTTTGTTAGGGAAGAACCTTTAAAGACATCTGTAAAACATTTGAGTTTGAAAAATCATTGCTTGAAAGTATTCTTATTTTCTTTTTGCAAAAAGAAATGGTGAGCATGCTCTTTAAGATACTTGGGACTCTTTGTTATTTGATACAAACCCAAGAATTCCTGGAAGTATCATGTACGGAGCACAATTTGCAGAAGACGTAATGCGATCGCAACAAGAGCTGTGAGCTATGAAATGAGAGAGGATAAGGGCATCAGTATGAAAATAGGAGCCTGGAAAAGTTCTGAGATGTGAAAAGAAGATAGACTCTTTGGTGTAGGAATTTAGAAGTGAACCAAGAGCCCTGCAAAGTAGGCAGAAGAGAAATGGCGTTAGCACTGAGTGTTCAAATATTGCTGCTATGGCACCGACCAGCAGGGTCTGCACTGTAGAAATCCATTGAAAGAATCTCCACATACCTCAAGCCAGTTTCTTTACCAGCTAAGCATAGTCTCTGATCTATTTATGAACACTAGAAAAGTTCCAACGAAATTAACAAAAGAAGGCTGAAACTGTTGATAAGAGTAGTAATCTCTACTAAACTCCATGTTTGGCTGCAACAGGTGGGCATCCTATCCAACAGGCAGCCTCTCCTGCTTCTCTCCTCCTACTAGCAGCCATTCCTAATCCTTATATTGACTGCCTCTAAAGCCCAAATTGTAGCAACTCCACTGATCAGGCAACAGCTTCATATAAGGCAACAATGTAAAGATGTTAAAAAATGAATAAATACACAAACATTTCAGTAGGGGGCCGTTATTGTTAATTATTAAACAGTCTAACTGCTAGTAAAATCCATCATTTATAAAACCAACATTTGAAAATCTGGATAACTTACTCAATTTTATAAGAGACAGAATACTTTGAAAGTCAATCTATTAAAAGATTCTGGAAATACTTCATTACAAAACCTGGAAAGAGTGTCAGTGACACTCTATCTTCCCTTCTCTCCCTGACAATTTTTACCACCTGCTTTTAGCTAAAGTATAAGCCAAGATTTGAAAACTGTAAATCACAGAGAAAACTCTACATACCATGTAAACTGCATCTCATAGCTACCAGACGTTCCAGCTGGGAAATCAAATCCTTACTCTCATCCACACTTACGATAAGAGGTACCTTACCAGATTTCTCTCTAGACAGCTATTCCTGATTAGATCATGTCTCTGTTCAGCACTCCGCCATGGTGTAGAGCAGAGCTGCAAAATACATAGCCTGTTTCTCACCAGCAACCAGATAAGTAAGTTCTGTGTCCTGCTGGTAGATTAAAGTCACTAAAGTTATTAAAAGCCCTTTAGTTTACCTGGGCACTAGGTGTGCGGGCAGTGTGAGCCAGGCAGCCAGGTCCTAAGGCACACCTCCCCACCAGCATATACGCACAG
This sequence comes from Pluvialis apricaria, assembly GCA_017639485.1. Taxonomy (NCBI): domain Eukaryota; kingdom Metazoa; phylum Chordata; class Aves; order Charadriiformes; family Charadriidae; genus Pluvialis; species Pluvialis apricaria. The sequence goes on along the minus strand of CM030009.1, from coordinate 77,693,011 downwards.
GCTGTGCCACCAGCCTTACACCCGTCAGTCAGGTCTCCCCTTCCCCAGTACGGGGGCGCTGCCAGTGAGGGCAAGTGGCTGACTATGTCCTCTTTACCTGACAGGCCCCTGGGTGGGTTTCTGCAGTCGGAGTGGGTGGGCAGAAAGGGGCCGGGGAATGGGCAAGGGGCAGAAGGGGAGAGCCCGAGGCACAGCCTGGCAGGAGCTGCCTGGCATGGGACAAGGGTGCAGTTCAATGCAGGTATATTGGGAGCTTTAAGGCCTGGCAGCTCATTAGAGGTGAGGCCATTTGAGGCAGACCGGACTATTTTTTCTCATTCACCTTTGCAATAGCGAGCAGTGATCTCACGCTCCAGAGACAGATTCAAGAACAATGTTTAAAACAACCTTCTTGAATTTATAGGCCACAGATGCTACCCATGCCCAAATTCAAAGACAGGCATACAGTATTCCTTTAATGGCAAAGGAGACAGAAACCATTACATTTTTATGGTTGTTCATGTATATCTCAAGACCCCAGTAAGAACGACAGCATCACTGAGACTTCTAAAGGAGAGTCCAAACAGAAAGCAAAATGTTGTCAGCATCCATGCGAATGTCAATTCTGCAAAATTCACAGTCTTAATCAAAAAGTGAATGGTATATATATTATCTATATATGAATAATTTTATAGCTACATATATTGTATATATTACATACATATAATGCATGCATACTCTCTCCATGTATATATTTATATGCACATAAGCAGCTGGCCATTCTTTACTGCATCTGTCAGAGTTTAAGAAAACCAACAGTCTCAAAATACTAACAGTCACGCTTGGATTGCTCAGAATCTCACTGTGGCAAATCTACAGAACCTGTAGGTACTGCGTAGCTTATACGGGCCTTATAAGAATTGCTTGAATTGGAGAAATGATCGAATACCTGTCAGTGTCATGATGATGCATAAATACAAACTAATCAGAATTAACTTCATAGTTATAGTTAAGAACAACTTTTTATGTGAACTTTGATTATTTATCTAGCAGTATCAAGGGATTAAAAAGAGTTTTTTACAACATTTTTTTAAATAGCTGCATCCAACATAAGCTACTATTATAGTTACTTTTAGCATGCGGTCTTTGAAATCTCAAACATGAGTCTAACGTGACTACACAAACTTTTGGTAGCCTGCTGTTCATCTCAAAGGTCCTAAACCTAAAGCAACCCCCGTAGAACTGCATCTTAAATAATCTGGCCCCTAGATGTGAGGTTATCGCTGTAGAATGGTTCTCCCTTTAATTGCAAGAAGTAGTTGTGAAAACTTTATCTAAAGTATTGATAAATGTTCTCAAGTAGGAAAACTACTTCAGCAGTTAGGAATAACCACTTTTGTGTTATTTCAGTATTCAGCGTCAAGTGCTTGCTTTCCACAAAGAGCACGCAAGACAGAAGAGCAACAGCAAAATAAACCATTTGCTAGGATTCCTATTCTAGTTCACACAGAACAAGATATTTTTGTTGCTGACCCAGAACTGATAATGAATGAGACATTGTTCAGATAGATATACATGTAAGTCACAACTTAGCCAAACGTAATTTACGCATAGGTCACAGTTAAGCAAAGTCTTTCCATCCTGATCACCTGCAGAGGCTATTGATACCCACCCCTACTGTTTACACATAATATTAAGAGCCTATTCTGCAGTAGAGCGCAGGTATGCACTTCTACCATTAAAAGGAGCTCCCAGGCTTTGTTCAAAATGCCGCTCCTGCCTGCCTCCGACAGAGAGATCAACACCGTGGGTTAGGCTAGCCCACTGGTGCCCGGGCTAGAAAGCGCAACACTGCAATTCAACAGCTTGAACTTGTAGCCAAATTGTGACACGTGGGTCTATTCCAGACATCTGCTCCGAGGACTGTGTGCCTGCAAAATCCACGCTGATCAGTGCATCGTCAAAGTACAGGACAGAACCCACTGCGAGGATGTGCGCCTCTTAGTTGTACAATTCATAGCCTCTAAAATTTCATTTCCTTGCCAAACGTTTCTCCTCCATTACCTGCTATAAGCAGAGTCTCATATACCATCCCTGCACCCATGGCCACAGAAGCATACACCTACACGCGTACCACATCTGTGTATCCCATCTAACAAACGGAGGCTGCACACACACACATCATAGCCACAAACCACATCGAGGAACACTTGCCGCAACGCCTCCCACCATTTACCACACAGATAATCCCTCGCCGATAAATATATATCCGCACACTCCACATCCAGGTATCCATCACATGCAACAAGCCCAACCTCAATAAGAACACGCCATCTATCGCACACAACAAGCCTGCGTCCCTACGCAGAAACAGCCCCTCTCTGTGTCACGCAACACTCCTATACGTACTGCTTGTACCCTCCCGTCACCCTCGAAGTGCCCAGGCTGCTGCAGGGCCTGGGGCTCTGTGTGTGTGTGTGTGTGTGTCTGTGTGTGTGTGTGTGTCTGTGTGTATGTGTGTCTGTGTGTGTGTGTGTACACTCACGTGTGAATGTTAAGCATCTAAGAGTGTACGTACGTGAACGTGTGTGACTTGCATGCACAGTGTATATGAACACACGTGGTGCCTACAGGTGTGTGAGCCTATGCGTGCGTGTGTGACCGCGGCATACCTACAGGCGTGCGCGCGTAGCGTGTGTGAGCATACACATGGGTCACTGCATGTGTATAGGAGACTGTATATCGGGGGGGGGGCGTAGCGTGCTGCGAGTACATGCGTCAGTGCCTGTCTGTATAGCGTGAGTTTACAGACCGGGGTGCAGCGTGTGCCAGCGCGTGTGTGTCAGTTCCCCTGTGGGTGTGTGTGCGTGTGTCAGTGTGTCACCCAGTGCGTGTGTGCGTGTGTGAAACACCCCCCCCCCCCCCGCCCCGCAGCCGATGCAGCGCCGTGCGGCACAGGCGGCGCACAGCGATGTCTCCCCGCTGTCAGCCCCTGCGCGGGGACGACGTGCGACCGCCAGCGCCACCGTCCCCCTGCCCGCCCGCGCGCGCCGCGCAGCCCACCGGCACGGGACGGGGCGGCCGCCGGTACCTGCCGAAGTGCCCCAGGGAGTCGAAGAGCCGCTCGGAGCTGGGAGCCATGGCGGGGCGGCAGCAAGCCGGGAGCCTCGGCGTCGCTGTCCCGGCGCTGCGGAGGAGATGCACCCTCCCCTCCCCTCTCGGCCCGTCCCGGCCCGTGTTCCCCCCCCCCCCCCGCCCCCTCCCCGCGACGGGGTACGGCGCCCCGCCCCGCGGCGAGGAGGGCGCGCGCGGCGCGGGCCGCCTGCCTAACGGTCGCCGCCCCAACGGCCGCCGCCAACCGCCCCCCTCCGTCCCCGCGCCCGCCCCGCGCGGAGCCGGTCGCCGGCGGCGCCCTCTGTTTGCCTCGGGGCGGCGGGAAGGCCGCCCGCCGGGCGGGGGGAGCTGGGCGGGCTTTCCCCCGGCGGCGGCGGGGGGGAGAGGGGCTGGGGACTGCGGCCTTGCGGCCCGTCCCGGGGCGTTGGGTCCCCAGCGAGCGGGGCGGCCCCCGGCACAGGCGGAGCGGCTCGGACAGGCTCCTCTGAGCGGTGGGTCTCCGCCTGTCCCGCCCGGCACCATCTGCAGCAGGCTCCGGGGTTGTTGTTTGTTTGTTTGTTTGTTTTTTTCTCCCCATTAAAATAATTAAATTAAAGGAGGCAATTATATGCTTACATCCTCCTGTGACGAACATTTATAATCTAATCTATTTAGGCTCTAGCGTATTTCGTATGGACGTTTTCAATTAAGGAGGGTAAAACCAATTTTTTTTTTTTTTTTCCCCAGGAAAATAAGAATCTAAAAGTAAGATTCTAAAAATAAGAATCATTTTTAGTAGCCTTATAACCTGCTCTGTCACTTGGATATATCGCATGGGTTTTTTTAGAAAGTTTTAGCACACAATGTAAAATAGTGTTATAATTTAATAAAGGTAAAATGTGTGATGTGTCCCATATCTGCGTGGCTGTCATTAGTGCTCCAATTTGTAATGAAGCCTCTATTATATTTGGACTTATTTTTCTGTCTTACCCAGAGTGGGCCAAGAGAATCAATTTGAAATTGTTTGAGGATTAGCAAAGCGAGTTACAACAGGAGACCTTTGTAATTAACTTAGCAGTGGGTTTTGTTGGAACAGATATGCCCGAGCAGCCCAGCCGCTCCGGGCTCTGAGAATTAGGCAAGATACAGGAAAAACTGTTGCAGGTCCAGCTCCTGTATTTAAGGTTTTTCCTCCCCAGAACACTTGATTTCCCTTCTCGGGTAGATCCAAGTTCAAAGCTGTCCCTGCTCTGAGTCAGGAGATGGACCAGATGCCCTCCACAGTCTCCGTCCAACCTAAATTATTTTATGATTCTGTGATGAAAGACACATTTCCAGCAGATTGCATGAGATCTTTCTGGGCTGCTCTATTGAAAAACACAGAAGAAAAAAACAAACAAACAAACAAAAAAGGCAAGTCAGTTTAATCTTACTATCTGCATGCTTAATTTTTCAGGAAGCACAGAAAAAGCTGAGAAGTAAACCCCTGTTAAATCCCTGGAAGTCAACCTTCCCTTTCCAAAACCTGACCCAAATACTTCTGCCACCAGACGGGCTGTCGGGCTCCACCATTGCGCAGGGAAATGTGCCTTTAAGAGGTTCTGGCACCAAGCAAGCGCCGCAACTGTTCCTCTGCACAGAGCAGATGTTGGGGCTTCAGGGTGACAATCTGTTCCAGCGTAGACCTGGAAAAAGCAGAAGTTTGTCAGGCTCCTTGGCTCCCAGTGACTCCTGACCCGACCAGCAAAATGAGCAAATATCACGTTACGCAACTAGGAATCGGCATAGTAAGTTCAGCAGAGGAGCTCCTCACAGCTAGCATGTTGTTAGGTCCCTTCACCTCACCCAACAGTTTTGAAGGCCTTCCTACATGCAACAAAGCTCCCCATATGTCTCTCTGCATCTGCAGAGGACTTTTTAAACACTGAGCCTAGGGTTTGCTGCTGTTACTTTCTTAGGATATGTAAACTAGTAAGTCTAAGGACAGATTTGTTTGCTTTCGGTAAGAATTTTTGAATTGCTTGGGTTTTACCTTGTAAATATCAGCATTAAATTTAATCGTCCTGGGTTGGTTGGGTTTTTTTCTGGAGAATGTTTTCAGGTTTGAAATGGTATGTGCTTGAATGCAGCACTGGTACTTGAACAAAACATTTCTTTCTCCAAAGAGCCACACTAGTTAAATAGTTATTTGCAAAACCAAACACCAATGAATAGTAAACATTCTGGCTAAATATTGCATTGCTGCTCATGTGCCTGTTTTTAGTGTCTTGCCTCCTACAACAAGTAAATTGACCAGTTTTCAACAGCATTACGGTACAGGGAATATTTTTGGTGTAAAAGTCAAGCAGGAAAGAAATAGATAAACCCCTTTCAGTACCATTTTTTAAACCTAACAAGATCCATAAACAGTTTTCTCTTTGAGGAATCTCTGGTGGGCATTCTTGCACACATTTCTCTCTATGCTTGCCTCTGATAATACCATGGCTTTACTGCCCGTATCAGAATAAAGAAAGGAAATTTGCACTCACTCATATTAAAGTTAATAACAAACTCCCACGTCTGTGTTTCCAAAGGCTATCAATGTAATGTCTGCAAAGTCTGCTCTCTTAAACATGTGGTGGTCACAGATTTGCCTTGTTTCTTTCAAGCCTGAGAAGATGCACAATGTGCACTGGAGCCTGCAGCCCTCCTATCCTGTTACACCAATGCTACGTGAAGTAAAAGAATCATAGAATCATAGAATAAGTGAGGTTGGAAGGGACCATTAAGATCATCAAGTCCAACCATTAACCTACCCTGATTTAAAAACACCCACTTCTAAACCATGTCCCTAAGCACCTCATCTACCCTTTTCTTAAACACCTCCAGGGATGGTGAATCCACCACCTCTCTGGGCAGCCTATTCCAATGTTTAATAACCCTTTGAGTGAAAAAATGCTTCCTAATATCCAATCTAAACCTGCCCTGACATAACTTGAACCCGTTTCCTCTTGTCCTATCACTTGCCACGTGGGAGAAGAGGTCAGCCCCCATCTCTCTAAAACCTCCCTTCAGGTAGTTGTAGAGGGTGATAAGGTCACCCCTCAGCCTCCTCTTCTCCAGGCTAAACAACCCCAGTTCCCTCAGTCGTTCCTCATAAGGCTTGTCCTCCAGACCCCTCACCAGCCTGGTAGCCCTTCTCTGGACACGCTCTGTGTCCAGATAACTGTGCTTTTAGCCACCATTATTCCTCACTGAGTTGTTTTTCACCTGAGTCGCCTAGAAATAGTCATAGTACTGTTCACATATCGTCCACGGCTCTCTTGCTTTCTTTCCAAAGGATTGAGCTGTGTGATGAACTGTTGGGCTACAGAAAATACAGGGAACATCTAAAGAAGAAATGAAAGATACCTACAATTACAACATGTCAAGATGAGACCATCCACATCCAAGCTCTACTTGCTTCAGAATTTTAGGGATTTTATTAGCAGAAGGAACAGAAGGGAGGTTGTGATCCCTTTCCTACAACATCTTTGGAAACCACTGGGATGGGAAGATTGAGGGTGTTCACAACAGACAACTCTCCAGGGTATTCCAGGGGTTTAAATTGTTGGTCTTCTAATCCCTCAAGGGGAATATGCAATGGCTCATCACAAAAAAACTTCAGTTACAGGTTTAACCTAATTTCTGGCACTCACAAGCAAGTTGTTTAACAGAGCCACTCAATATTGCACAATCCTTGAGGAAGAAGTGATCTTAAGAACTTGTAACAGGAGAGGAGATGGCTTACAAAATAATCTCCTTCAGTTTGTCATTCCCACTAGGAAAAATCTGGCATCTACTGGTACAGGCTGTTCCTGGTCTCCCCTTTTTTAAGTCAAATTACAGTGTTACCAAAATATAAGAGATATATGAGAAACATGCCTGGGGTGTGGTTCTGATACATTCATACATGCACGCTGACCTTCAAATTACAGCTGAACCCCAAAAACTAAAGTGGTGTGGATGGCGGATAACGGGTAGTGTTGCCAACACCTTTCCATGGACACAGGTAATGACTTCTTATACGGAGCCAATTTCTGACCCATCTGTTTCCCCGCTCCTTTTGACAAGGCTTGTGACCCACAGATGAGGAGCGCTGTTACAGGGAGTGCAGGAACTGCAGCTGTATCAAGCAAGAAACACAGATGGTGTAACTAATGTCTCCTGATCTAACTAATGCCACCAGCCCTCAAGTGAAGCATGCAGGTAGAGTCCATCCCTGAGTGGTCTCTGATGTCTGCTTTTATCACGCTAGCGAAAAATATCTCACTGAAATCCACCACAACACAGCTTGAATGGAACCTTCTCTTCCCTCCTGTTTTGAAGTTACCAATTTCTGTTCCCTTCCAGGGAAAGCCTGCAGGACCATTGCAAATGCATTTATCGATGAAAACACAATGGAAGCTTCTAGACGGTAAGCCCAAAATGGGTCTTTACTTGCATAAATATCTGTCAGCCATTGAATTGCTGGTGTTGGAAAAAGCTTGCAGAGGACTCGTCTTTACAAAAAAGTAGGGAAGTAATGCAGATGTTGCTTTTGTCTGCTGGCAAGTAAAATAAGGCATTATATGAGCTTTACTTTGGTGGTTTGGGGGTTTTGCAATTAGATTGCAATAGCTTGTGTGTCATTATACATTTAAGAGACTTAAAAACATGGTTAGTAGTGTAGCAAGTAGGTTGATAAAGTGGATCAGCACGTGCACCCAGCTATGCAAAAATTTTGGGGATTCTCCTGAACTCCAAGGAAAGAACCCTGCAATTCCCTGTTTCCTCATGACAGTCCAAGCATTTTCTCAACCTTAAAGAGCCAGGGTCATAGCAAGCTTGATGGGAGACTGGTTTGTTGGGAGCCACTACAAGACAAATATGCTCAATGTATCTTCCTCCCCCTGCCCCCACTGCTACTCAAACAGCAGGCCAGGAAGGCATGAGGCAGTTGTAGCAGCCCGAAGTCATTCGTTATGGCTTTGGCTATATTTTTTTCTTACACAATTTCCTGATGGGACCCCGGAATAATCACAAAAGACTCCTCTGGAGAACTCACTCAGGATTTATATTCAGGCCAATAAAGGCCCAGAAAGGATTTTGGAAGCCTAGTGAGTGTCTCCAAGTTGTACTGTGGACATCTGCAAGGATACATCTAACCGTGTTCAGTGTGGACTACTTCAGTTTCACATTTTTAAGAGCTCTTCCTCCACAGTATCCTTTTGTCTGGAGTTATTCCAGCCATACAGATGATGAATGCATATGAACAGAGCACTTTGTCATGGAAACTTTCTTTACTGGTACAATATGAATAAAACCCCTTCTTGAATAAACTAAAAATAATTCAGAAATTCAGAAAAGCAAGTTAAATGTGCAGGAAAACCATGAGAGCTTTACAAGTCATTACTCCACCTAAACTCTTTGGGGTAACAGAAGCCCATTAGTCCATAAGGAAGACAGCAATGAGAATTTATCTGGGTATTTTTTCAGTTTTAGACTACACCTACAGGGTGTACATTTAGACTTTGCCTTCTAGGGAAAGCAGAAGCTAAACTCTATGATAACTTTCTATGATAACTTCAATAGAGCTCTTCAGGGATGCCTTATAAAAGTCAGAGAAATCCAATAGACATCTTAAAAATACCTTTTAGGAAAAGCTTAATCTACAGAGAAATTCCAGAGAGAAATCTGTAAGTAAACATAACGTGGTACACTCAAAATCCCAAGTCTTTAATTTTGTTTCAATTATTACTCTTTTAATATGTTTCCTCCCTTCCTGTAAGATCAGTGATCACATACTGGCCAGGACACAACGTCAGAAAGCCTGCCAGGGGACACAGGGCTCAGTGGCAAAGTCTGGGCAATGTTGTCTCAAGCTCTTTCTGCTCCAAGTTTTTCCACCCAACTTCCTCACCATTAATGTGACCAGAAAAGTAGCAGCGTGGTCTTGTGCACTCCCCAGAGCCCTCCTAAACCTGCAACATGTAAAAAAACCCAAACAAAAACGTCAAAGAGGGGAAGGGAGCTCACAGCTTAATTTTGTAATCTTGTTAGAAATAAAATTAAGAAGTTACTAGAATTTATGCTGCATTAGAACCTGAAGAAGAAAAAAATTACAGTTACCAAGTGACCCTATACATTAGCAGAGACAGAGATAACATAAGCCAAAAGCTGAAAGTTAAAGCCAGATTCATTGAAATGAGAAACAAGGTCCATGTCCATAGCAGAAAGTGTAGCTAATTGTTGGAACCATCAACCAAAGGAACTGATGGATTCTCTACTCCTTGAAATTTTCTAAACATCATCAAATTATGTGTTTTTCTCTTTGATAGATAGATAAATAGATATTCTCTTATATAGAGATATTCTCATATATAGAGATATTTATCAAAGTTAATAATAAAACAAGTTGAAAGTTGGGGTTTTTTTTTTGTTGCAGCTGACTAGTTAAACCACACCGGCAATGACTGAATTCCTTTCACTGCTGTCATGCTGATTACACGGAGCTGTCTCTGAAAACTGGAGTTTCTTTGGGACTCCACAGACAAGCGTTGTGACTTCTTAACAGTGGAGAAAAACCAGCAGCATATCATGTTAGCCTAAGCTATTTAGTATGAATAACCAAGGACGCAGTCAAAAGAGATCTGACAGATTTAGATGAAGTGACTGAAGATGATACCAATGCCAGCTGTCTGCTCTGTGGCCCTCTGCTTGATGCCTCAGCAAATATATGGTCTGTGAAACAGGCTGGCTGAGGTACAGATTTCATATTATTTGGCCCTGTGTATGCTGGCAGAAAGGTGGGTTGGACCTGAGTGCCAGCAGTGTCTTAAACCATTGCATTTTGGACTCCCAGGTCCTGTCTGTTGGTGGTCTCAGCAATGAGGAAGTGGCAGCACAGATTTCAGGGCAGGAAGGACGCCAAGAACAAGCGCCTCGGGGATCTGGAATACATACTGCCTGTGTTGTATATTGCAAAATAGCACCCTGGCTAATAACGCAGACAAGCAGAAATTATACTGCATACATCAGTAGGAGCTACTTATTTCCTAATGTGAGATGACTTTAACACAGGGTGAAGAGTAATGAAATGTAACTGAAATTTTTGAGAAAAATACTTCCTTCGTGTAAGAAATGTACTGAAAATGAGAGGCGTATTTTGTGTGTGTTTGTCAAAAATCAGACAGAGATTATACACAGACATGCAGCCAAGTAATGTCAGGGACTCTCTTTAAAAAGTCTCATTCAAAGGCAAAATATTTAGGCAACTTTGCCAACATACTCAAAAGCTATTGCTACACAAAATTATAGAATCATTCCTATCCTGCATACCATTTGGGTACAGGTTAGTTTGCATTCACTGGACTGATTGCAATGAAAAGCTATGAAGAGCAAAAGAAAAAAGAGGCTTTTTTAGCTGAGTTTCCAAAGACACATTCAAGCATCCCTCGCTTAGAAAGTCTAATCTCAGGCTGACATTGGCTATGTAAACACTGTAAAGCTTTAAAGATTACTGCAAAGCTGAGCCAGATGAAATCTGCAAGTGGCTAGAAAGCAAACCCAAGCGGCTAGAAAGCAAACCCAAGCTCATTCTACAACCTTGACCAAGCGCAACTCCATAGAAAACCTCATACTAAGTCCTATTGCCACGTCTGTCGTTTCTGAAAAAGTACGGAGCAGCCATCCTCATCAAGCAATACTCCAGATGGGTTTTTCCACACAGTAGTCAAGTGAAGCAGGAGTAAATGAAGATAATGCCACAGCCAAGTGGCACAGACAACAAACACTACAGCAAGGACCTCCCAGGAGAAGTCCTACCAAGCAGCAGTCTCACCTTTCTTTGCAGAAATACCACCACTCCTAGACAGCAGAGGCAAGAAAAAGTGCGCGTTTTGGCAAAATTTGCTAGCTATCTTGGGTATTATGCTCTTAACTGTAACTCTTTAGTTTCCTGCACGGGGTCATCCATGTTTGTGTATAGGGTCCCTCAACAGATGCTGTTTTACACTCTCTCTCACATACCCTGCATCAAAAAACCTATGCATTTCTGGTGTCTCCCTTCACTTCACAGCAACCACCACTAGTTTAACACAGTGCCAGCTGAAGCTGTCCCTCCTTTTCACTTCTGAAAATGGTATATGTGATTCTTGAAAATTTGGGGAGTCCTGTTCTTCTTTGGACAAATGTTGCTGTGAAAGTACAACATGAACTTCCATGACATGCTAGCAAACCAATATCCTTACAGCATTTCTGCTGCTTTGCCTTCCCTTTGATACACTTGGCTCTTAAATCTTGTGGTGGAAATGGCCTGGATTAAATACTATTTTTTTTTTGTAGTTGCAGTTGCTTTTCTCCCAGTTGTCCCAGTTTATCTTTTACTGGATGTGCTGATGCCTGCTATATGCTAAAAGACCACAGTGAGGCAGGTATGCTCAGTGAGTTCCTGCCAAGCCTTTGGGATTAGCAGTTTATTTAGTATTCCTCCTACAGCCTGTCACGCTGGCCTATGTGAGATTTCAAGCAGAAAGCAGTGATTACTCAGAATGCTGCTCCTGTTACTTTTAAATTTGCTTGGCTGACTCGAGGGACTGAACTAAGCCTGCACATGCTCAAGGATTTACAGTCCTCTCAAGACAATTACTTTAAGGTACTAAATATTGTTCTTCTTCAGAAAAAAACCCCACAGGATACACAGCTGAATTTTCTGAAGGACATCATTAAAACCCGCAAGGTTTAACCTAAGCACTTGATTGCAGAAACACACCAAACCAAACCACTCAGTATTTTGACAACTGGAATATCAGCAACTCGGGAAACTAAAGGAATGATTTTGTGCACTTACTATACATCTCGTGCTTCTCTGAGATTCCCCAACATGCAAACACAAATCATCCCAGAACAGTTACTCCTGACATCAACTTGGACAAAGCGCAAAATCAGGTCCCCCATCCTCTGTAACTGCTTCAATTCCGGTGGAGAAAATGAGCACAATGTTGTGAAATGAAAGAAGTAAAATAATGAGGTGCTGGATTTTCTTCCATTTATTTGAGAAACATCAAACTATGATTGATTTCAAGCACACATGAAAAAGACAGAGGGGACAAAATGAGCCAATTTGTGGCTTTGGATGTGCTTACCAAAATGCTTGTTCCAACAAGCTGTGTCCCTTCTGTGAGGCCAAGTGCCCTCTTCTTCCCTTCCCTTTCGTGTGTCCACATAATTTCCTGATTATGCAAATGCACAGCAAAACCAGTTCATTTGAAAATGAAAATCAAGATAAAACACAAAACTGAACCAGTACATGAGTTTTTTGTGTCATTTGTCATTGCACAAGGGACAGTTTGCTAGGCTGAGTTGAGAATGCCAATGTTTGAGCATGAGGGTGAGCAAAAGCTTTCACAGTGGAAGCAGGTGAAGTTCCAGCTTACTCCTGCACCCTTTTCCATCCCGACACACTCTTGCTGCACATCTAACGTTTCTGTGAGATTCACCGTGGGTTTCCCTTGTTATACCAGGTTTTGTTATTCTAAAATTCTGGATTAAGCTATAAACCATCTCAGATTTTTTAGGTAGACTTAGGCTACCCATACACCATCGGGAAAGGTGGTAACTAACTGGCTAAGGGAAAGCTTCCAGATGACAGCACCACTTTCAGAGAGACTCGCCTCCTCCCCAATATGCTTTTGAGCGACTTCCTCAGCTCTTCCTTCACACAGAGCTGCACTGAGCCAAGGTGCTCGCTCAGACACTTTTTGATTCATTTGGAATGAACAAAATAAAAAGTCTTCCGACTCCTGTGCCAATCCATGAGGCGCTTCTGTCTTGCACATGCATAGTTTTTGTCCTCCCATCCCAAAATAGATGTACTAGAACCAGAGGGAAAATGAAAGCCAAGAGGGAGGAGAAAGTAATTTCCATGCAATGGGAAACTACATAAACTAATACTTGGATGGATCCTCAGCCAAGAGATATGATATGACAGAGGCCCATAAAATCAGGAGTGGCACAGAGAAGATGGACAGGCAACAATTATTCACAATTTTTCATCACACGCAAGTAGGGACATGGAGTAAAACTACCAGGTATGAAAACAAATTTATGGAAATATTTATTCATCTAATTAAATTTCAGTTTTAAAGTAAGAATACATTTCTATAAAGAAACACTGCTGCAGCTGAAAATATAGAAAGGTTCAAAAGAAATGAGATACATTATTAAAATGCTGACCTCAGGGCCTTATTTATCCATTATTTTTTTATATCAAAAGCAAACACATCATTTCAGCTCTGAGCTCTGCTCTTCGGAGCAATAATCTGCTTTTTACCATGTACAGGGAAATAATGGCACTAACAAATGGTGCCAGCCCTGGTTGCTCTCCCCCAGGCAGGAGAGCTGCCTGAGCCTACGGGTGCCACACCGTACCCACCCACGCCAAGGTTGGAAGAGTCCTTCGAGGCACAGGTCTGGCCTCCCCTGGCACAATGCCTGCTATGACAGCAGCCGGAGGACATGAAGCGTTTGGAAGTCACGAAGCTGACAACTGGGGGCAGATGCTGGGGGTGCCTCTGGCTCTGAAGTCTGTCTGCTCCCCGGCGGGGACCCTCATGTGCTGTAAGAAGGAGGCACAGCTGGGGACACGCTCCACTCTGCACCAGCCTGGTGTGGGAGGGAATTTCCAGGGAATTGGGCAGGACAGTCTCCACAAGCCTGCCTGAGGATACATGAGCTGCTAACCGGTGGGAAACAGGCTCTATTTTGGACTCTTAGCCTTCAGCACTGCTTCTAAAATGCACAGGCCTGATTTTTTTGTACTTATTAAAAACCAGAAACTCTGAAATAATTACTTGCCTAGTGGCTGCCTGCTCACTTTGGGACTCAGTGGCCACAAACACAAATCTCCACTTTGCCCTGTTTTAAAGAGAATATCCGAGAGTCTAATAACCCCCACTGTAGATAAATATTGGACTAAAAATCAGTGAGTGAATGATTTTGGCACGGTCGTGAGGGCACAGAGAGCAGATTTGCACCCCAGTCTCTGATCTGAGGAACTCCCATACTGCATACAACGCCTCCAAGAGGAGAAAGACCAACCCGAGGATAACCAGCTGCCGATGACAGCTACAGAGATGTGGGAGACCAAGGCCTTGGTCCCAGCACCACATCAAGGATGTGTCCATGAAGATGTGCTTCAGGCTGGCAGAACCACACCAGCCTCTGCAACACTGCCAAACCTGAGGATGGCTGTAGGGCCTAAAAGAGTAGAGTAAAGGCAGCTGTTAGCCTCTGCAGGCACCAAAGCACCTGAAGTGTTTCAGTCTGAGGGAGACGGTACCTCTCTTCCTGCATGACTGCACTCTTTACCAGTTCGATATCTGTTTTCTCTGAGCAGTTACTGTGCTGTTTCTGCAATTACCCTCAGAAGGACCCGGATTCTCAAACTACAGTGTAGGTGAACAGTGTCATTCAATTTGTGCACTCAAGGAAGGTGTCCAAAGGTTTAAAATAGGATGAGAAGCAAAAGGTTATTCCACTTCAAGTGGAAAAGAGACATCATTAAAGGAACTCAGAAGTGCCCTGTCGATATTAAAACAGACTGTTCAAGCAGGGTCAGTCAGGCACTGAGAGCCTCTGCCGAGCGTGGCTTCTCTGGCCAGACCAGGAGATGTGTCTAGAAAGGGGCTTTTCTCCTTCACTTTCATAGCATCTAAATGAAAAGCTGGCCAGAAAAAAAAAATGTTTGGAAAGAAAGTATAGTAAATTTTAATCACTACCAGGATTATTAATTGCATGTAATTTGTAGTGTTTGTAGTGATTTACAGGCCACTAAGAAACAGCATTCCCATACATGGCTTGAAGCAAAATCCTCTTCAGAATTTGTTTACACATTTGAAGGATCTGTCAAAATAACAGACGCAATATTTGCATTTGATGACAAGATTTACCTCTTATGAAGCAAGGGTTAATGTCCCTATACACAATTCTTAGCCATCTTTTCAAATGCATTCTCTTCATAGGAAATACTGGGGACATCTGATAGGAAACATATTTGGTGGCTGAGCTAACCAGTTTTCCCAGCTCCAGTTAAGATGGTAGCAAGTAACTGTAGAGGCAGTGAGTGTTGAAACAGTTCAGTAATGCATTTTCTCGCTAAAACTGGGTAACACCATTTTTCCTCTCTGTAAGAAAGATAGTGACTCTGTCTCCAAGTTCTTGAGCAAATCCCTGTAAATCACGTAAAAAGAAGGCTGTTTCTACCAAGTATCTAAAAAAATCTGCAATGAAATGCTGTGTAAGATGACTCAGATCTTCTTACTCTTCTTAATTACACTGTATGGAACTAGATCCCACTTCAGAAATCAAGTACATAATTAGAACCTAAACTGTAGGAGGCTCATTTTCAATTCTAGCTACTTGATATAATGATATCAATGCTACTTACATGGATTTTACTAGTACGGTAATATGGAATAATTCCTCTGCTAACAGGGAAAAAGTTTGGGTTTGTAACAGTGCCACTGAGAGCAAATCAGCTTTATATTTATTGAGGTTATTCATATCTAGTGCAGTCATTGACATCCGTCTAGCCATAAAACCTGGTGCTGTTGTTAACTGAATGAGCAAGCTTTCTCATGTATTTCTATTCATAGTATTACAGCTGTTTTAGCTTTCCTGTTTCAAGTAGATAAATATTTATTTAAGGATTACTGTAGCAGGATTATAGCATGTCTGAAGGTTTTCTTGCAGATGTAAATTTATTTAAATATCACATGAAATCCTGAAATACTTCTGCCAGAGCGTGATTTGTAGTTCGAATCTGGATTTAACCACTGACTCGGCAGAAATGTACTCTACGATAGCTTTTCCAAGAGAACTTCAGTGTTTGGAGAAACAACGTTGTGTCAGTATGTAATGAAACTTGTGGGTCCTGGTAAGCCTGGGTTCTTACCTCACTGAAGAGCTGCCAAAAAAGAGGCTTTTCCTGGATTCCCCTACATGCACTGAGTGGGATGGTACCACATCTCCAAAACACCCTGAATGTTCTTAGGGCTTGAAAGCTTTTGCAGGTCTTACAAGTGTCCTTGTGTTGGGGACATTGCTTCGCAGTGAAAATAGTACTTTGGTTAAACACAACAAGTCACAGTAACACCAGCCCATAGCTCAATGGACGAACCTGTGCCAGAAGGACACTTGCAGAGTTGACAAGCTCGGTGTTAGAATCTGAGCTGAGACATGCTCTTGTACCCCGAAAAAGACATCCCAACAGCACTCTCCAAGTATTTTTCCTCCCTCCATCTTGAAATTTTAAGAAAACCAAACAGATCAAATTAGGAATAGTAAGTCTTGCAAGGCAGATGATACTGTTTTAAGGTTGTTTTCACTATTAAACTATCAGAAGCTTTGGCTAAAAGTCATGGACCATAGTTTCAAAGTAAATCTTAACCAAGTGGTAACGCCCAACATGGAAGCGTTATCAACTCGTTCCTCTGGAAAGAAAGCAGAGGCAGCAAGGCGTTGCTGGCGCTTCCCTCATAAGTATACACTGAGTTGTTAAAAACTTTTTATCATCAAAATCATTTCTAGACTGCAACTGTCCTTAGCTGGCTTCCTGAAAGACAACATTTTCAGAAATGTGATAAAATTCCAGCCAGTCACTTCCAAGTTATGCAGATGTGACAAAATCATCCTGTTCCTGTATTACACTTTTAGTTTCTTCCTTCCTACAAAAATTCAAATACCATCATGTCATTTTGGTTCCATACTTGCCCTACCCCCAAATTCCTTTTGAATTTATGTATTCAGTAAAGATGCAACAGGAACAAAGTCCTGTTGCACGGTGTGGGATAATTACTGGAGGTGACTTAGAAATTAAGTTATATTCACATTTTGAAGAAAAGTACAGCATCGATGAAACTTTCAGGGGCAGAGTGCAGCTGGTGTGCAAAGGATACATTTCACAAAGGTTCCCTAGGCAACCTTAGATATTAACGACATTGGGGGAGTCCGGTGCGCTAACTCTAAGAAAAACAGTGCAGAGGATGGAGCAGAGTGGAGACACTGCAGCCAAACTCTGTGATAAAATGGGAACTTGAGGGTCAAATGGAACCCTTGAAGGTCTTGTGGAACTGATAAGCTACCTAACTGTTACCCTGAGCCAACGATCTGTCATTTTTTGACAAAATGCTATCGTTTGGGTTAACTTTGCTCATTCTAATGTCATTATAATACCAAAACACACCTCCATCCCAAAAGCTACCCGCCTCCAAGGTACGACCACTCCTCACGGAGTCTGCGCTCTGAATTTTTCATAGTCTATGTCTTTAAAAGTGAAGTCAGAGAATTTTACACCAATCATAACAAAAGTATGTATGACTAGAGACCCTCAGGCTCCACCTGAAAGGTAAAAAGTAGTATAAAAATAGCTTAAGAGAGGAGGGATGTCAGGCAAGATACCAGCGCGACCAGGGAAATACCATCGCTGACCACCCCTGACTTCTGGTATCAGTCGATGGGCTGAACCTCTCTTCCTCCTGATAAGGACGCCTGTGGGTAAGATTTGAACACTTGGTTATACCAAGTGCTTCCCTGGGAAACTTAGAAATCTCTACAGAGTTGTTTTATAACTTAGCGCATTTGTAGCCAGGCTATATTACTAACATCTTTAGTATTTGCATGTGCTTTGCAGACAGTAACTATCACCGGCAATCCAAAAGAACTTGTGCATCTGTTGCTTCAATAAACTACAGTTTTCACCAATCTAGCCATAAGAGTTCACAGTGAACGTGACCCAACTCCTTAAGTGTGGCCGTGCTAGTTCATGGAACGCCACTAGATCAAATTGTGTATGGTGTTATTAGTGCACCCATTATTGTGATAGTTCAATATACATATTGAACACAACCAGACTTTTAATGCTGAATTGGGCATCACTCAGAATCCAAGCCTAGCTGCCCCCAGCCCTTCTGACAGGCTGGAACACAAGGGCATTTATTTTCTGCCAAATTACTTTGCATTTTAATGCAACACACGGGCACTCTGTGATAGGCCTGTTGGATCTTGAGTTTCTTGGCTCAGCTTGTTCCAAGGACCCCAGGGATGTTCAGGGCCCCTGCTCAGGGCTGGATGTAAAGCACCAAGTGCTTTACTGCTGCTGGGCAGCTCTAGAACTAAGCAAGCACATGACCTTTACACAGCCGATTCAAAACCCACAGAGTTTACATTTACATAGTAAAATCAATGCTTTCTCTTGGATCAGCTTCAAAATATATTGGAAACTAGATGAAGGGGTTGATCCTGCAACCTGTCTTCATGTGAGTGATCCTAGTCAATGCCATGGTACTGTTTACCTGGCAATAGGCAGTAAAATGAGGCCGCTGTGTACCAACGCAAATGTCACTGAGCAAAGGGTCTCTAATTTGCAGTAGAACGAGGGATCCTCACTGAAGGGAGAAGAAAGAGAGAAGGGACAACTCTGGTGCAAAGCCACAAAGAAACCCCGTCTCTCTTAGATAAGGTAGCACAATAGATTTTTGCAGAAGCTAAAAAAAGGGCGCGAGGAATGTGTGTCCTGCTTAGGAAGTAATAATAAAAGAGCACTTTCACTTGCATCAGCAAATCCAGAATTTATTGCCAAGGAAAGCCCAAGCTTTCTCCCCAGTGACAGAGAGGACTCAGTTCCAACAGGTGTCAGAGACAAAAATACAAAACCAAGGATACCAGGGGAGACCCAGGGCTGCCGGCACCCTGATTTCAGCAAGCAACACTTTGAAAAGAATAAAAAAAAAGGAGAGTTGTCTGTGTGGAGGTATCAATGAACTAATGAAACAACTAGTTTTGTTGTGCGTGTGATTCAGGGGTGTGGCATATTTTTTAAGTGGCTGCCTCCATAAATAGGTCTTGTATTTTGCTTTTGCAAAAAAGCAGAAAAAAGTTTTGTTAATAAGGTGTTTTGAATGTTGATCTACTTGGCACAATCAAATGGGCAAATCCAAAATCCAAAATAGTCACTGCAAAATATATTTTGGAACATATTTTTCCTCTGATCTAACATCAGTGGTTGCCAACAAAACAGTGAAAAATGGCTGAGGCAAAAATTTTGATATTAAAAATATATTTGATTTCAGTTGTGGGGTATTTTCATAATGCCCTTCTTAGAAGTTTATTTATGTGGTAGAACTCTTCAGAGAAGCATAGGATAACTACAGTGCACAAAATAATGCCTGATTTGCCGATACGCTTGAAAGATTTCTTTTTTTTTTCTTTAAAAATTTAGTCAAAATAAACTGCAACACCACTAGTATTGGAAAAAATAACAAAGCAAATGATCCATGGACATATCTCAAAAGTCACACAAGTATTCCCTGTGCAGTCACTGGCATACTGAAGGACACTTTCAATACATAAGGACCACAAAGCTGAACCTAATTCTCCCTTATATCATGGTGGTACAAGAAAAAAATAGCAAAGACATTTAGCTCAGGCCTTGAGATCAGACATTACTCATTTGCCATTCTCAATGTCTTCATTTGGCTCCAATGAAAATAAGCCAAAGCAAAATAATCTGAGAACAACAAAAATCTTAATGGTTATAGCAGCAATGACCTAGGAAAATGAACCTCTGTCCTCCTCTGCTTTCTTGGGAGAGGCAGGCAGCTGCTGCAGCTGCATTTGCAGTGGGGTAGGAAATGTTTTGCTGCACTTTCCAGCCTGGGGGACAGCCCCATTGCCTGACATTTCCTTCTCTGCTGTCCCAGAAAGATGATTGCGTTGTATGCTGGACTGTTGTCCTCTTGCACTAGCTCCAAGCCACACTGCTTTTGTGTTATTACATATACTGGCATGTAAAACCACTAAATTAAAAAGGGACACTTTGTTTCTTTTGCAAAACTAAGAGTAAGAAAACTATGAGAAACTAGAGTTACAGCTGCCCCTGCATCCTTAATCCTACTCTTTTGTATGTTTCCCCTGGGAAAGGATTGTCTAGCAGAATCATATACTTAAGTGCCATATCATAATGTACGGTGTATGCTTGCAAGAGTTGCCTTTTTGAAATTAAAAATAGATTTTTACTTGAATTTTAACGCCTACTTCTGTTTGTTTCATGTTTTACCCGCAAGAGAAGAGGAAAATCAGCTGAAAAATTTCTTTCATTAGAATTTGCCAATTTAGTGATGTTAAACATTTTGTGGTTTTGTGGAAAGGTTGTCACTTTGACAAAGTTCCAACAGAGCCCATACATATCCTAAACAGTGTCTCAGCACTCTTCACTGGTTGTCTGACAAGGAGTCATCACCCAGCAACACAAGTTGCTATACTTTCAACTCCTCGGGAGCCCACAGTCCCACGATTTTCAGGACCTGAGACTTGCTGCCTTCCCCAGAGCCAAGGTTGCAGTCTCTTTCATAGAAAACCTGATATATAGAATCATAGAATAGTTTGGGTTGGAAGGCACCTTAAAGATCACCTAGTTCCAACCCCCCTGCCATGGGCAGGGACACCTCCCACTAGACCAGGGTGCTCAAAGCTCCATCCAACCTGGCCTTGAACACTTCCAGGGATGGGGCATCCACAGCTTCTCTGGGCAACCTGTTCCAGTTCTCACCACGCTCAGAGTGGTGGAGTTTTGTGGCTAGGTGGAACAAACCCAAAATATTAAACAAACAAACCCAAAATATTAAAATGCCCTGTGCCTGTGTCAGAGGAGGGCCCCAGTGCAAACTGCTTCCTCCTAACTCAGCAATTGCTCCACCAGCTGTCGGGCACTTGCAACCTGGTGTGAGCATCAGGCAGGGATGCAGGCTGTGATTGCTGTGGCACCTTGCAAATGCCCAGAACAGTAAACTGAAGAGAGGGAAACAGCAGTGATGGCTCATCCTGTATTTTCTTTGAAACCCAGAGGTGTTTCTCTTTGTTTTCTGATGGCCTTTTGCAAACAGAGAGGAGATGATAATGCTTAAAGAGAAGTCATAATGTCCTCAGTAAGAAAAAGCATAAACCACCTAAAAGATGGGTTGACTCTTAGTCCCTCTTCCTTCTGATTGCCTTTTAATGGGCAATCAAAAGCAAAGTCAATTTAGTAGACCCTGGTAGTGTCTGTCCTAGAAGTCCACATGAGGCATTTGGTGGATGCTGGGGTTCTTAGGAATCTCTCTTAAGAGTATTCAATGCAACAGGTCCGAGTAACCTGGGAAGAAGAGACAAATCTCCTGTGCACCCTTATTCACTACTGACACAAATGTACGTGCAGTCCGTTTCTATCCTGCTGACTCAGCAGAGACTGTGTCCACACTCAAACCTGGATGCTGGCAACTGCAGCAGCAGGAAGCTCGGCCCAGGCTTCAAAACCCGTCCAGCAAGCAAGGAAAATTACTGTGTAGGGAATAAAGCTGTGTGCCAATGTTGTACTGTAATCTCCAGGGTGGCTGCCACCTTGACATGCTGTGCACGTAAATCAAAGGCAAGGTTTTATTAGCAGGCCAAGTCACACAAGTACCTTGGGGGAACAGGGGAAGAGCTGCTTTACTGAAGTACCCCACCATGGCCATGAAGTCCTTGGCTGTTCTCTTCTGTCAGTTCCTGAGCTGCTTTCTGATACCCTCTCACTCTGTTTACTTCTATCATGTCCCTTACTCCTGCACTCCATCTCCCTCAGACCCTGCAGGTGCTAGGACCTGCCTGCAGCCCTTTGGGAAGTTATGCCAGCTGGGTGCAGGTCATCCATTGCCCACTGCTGGTGGTCAACTCCATGGGCTCTGCTCTCTCAGCTCATCCAAAGCATGCCACACCACAGGACCACCTCAGTGACGTTGCCTATACACTATTGTCTCTCACTGCCTTCAGCAGATGGGACACGGTAGCTATGGAGGCCCTTGAGCAAAGATGTCCCACCCCCAGCACTGTTACCACCATCACTGTCTCTAGCTGTGCTCACCTGTCTTCACCTGCTGAGGGCTCTGCACGAGTTGTGGGACCCCACACCTCCACTGGGGGATTTCTGGAGAGTACAAGCCATGCCATGGTTGTGCTTTCCCCCACTCTTCAAGCAAGGACAGCAGGAAAGTCATGGCCTGTGGAGCGCCCTGCCTGTCAACAGCAGATGACCCCACCTCCTCCCTGTCCTCCAGGTCACCGCAGCTTGTCACGTCTCTCTCTGATCTCAACAACCCATCAACACGTGTGAATCAGAGCAGCAAATAGCATCTTCCTATCTTCACACACCCCTGCTCTGGGTTCACTGGTCACTTCGCTGCAAAGGGCATAGCAGAAACAGGATCTTTTCTGCACTTGACACCTGGCTGTGACAGCCTGGAAGCTGCCCAGCTGGCCGCAGCCCTTTGCGGCCCAGAGACCTGAGCCCAGCTCTCTGCAGGGAAGGACTGGCTGCTTCCCCGGGTAGCATGGCTTGCGGGCACAGCCTTCGCTTCCCATTTCCAGGCAACTGAGCCACAGCTGCGTCAGCCCATAAGAACGTCACCCTATACAGCACACAAACAATATGCAAACAGTGCCAGGAGCGTCACCCTTTCCTGCACTCAAGACCGAAGAGCAGGCACAACCACAGCAAAGGCGAGTCAGAAATACCCTGCCAGGCTCGAGGTGCTCTAACGCAGCCAAGGAGGCTTCTGGAGGGGGGACCCGCAGGGTGAGGCGGTGCAAAGCAGCCCTGGGAGCCACCAGGGTTCTCTGCAGCATCTCACACGGTTACCTGACAAAAGCACAGCCAATTCTTTGATTTCATTACCTTCTAACGTATTCTGCCGTTATCCTTTCGGCCGCCAGTAGATGGTGATACTTTATCTCCGTCCAAGATGCATGTGTACGCTGGAGAGCCAGGGAGGCAGCATGACAGCCTGTTTGAGAAGAGACTGAAACATAAAAAAATATATATAATTCCAAAAGTCGGGCTCCAGACAACCTCCTGCTTGTGCAGACGCTGATTTTGGAGGTCTAACTAACATCCCCAGCCTCACTGAGGGATCCTGGCTAGATTTCCAGAGCTGCAAAAACTGCAACTTTGACTATCACTGGCTTCCTAGTGGGATCCTTTGTGTGTTTGAATGAGCGGTGAGAGGAGGCCTGAAGGCACAGCTCTTCGTGGAAGCTGCACAGTCTGCACACCAGAAGGATGAAGAAAATTTGTTTATTGCTGAGAATGCAAATAATATCCTTGTCATCTCTAACGAAGCAAAATCCTGTGTGTTTGGTGATCACGTTCTCCTGAAAAGCTCCCTTTATTTTACAGGCTTGTCTTCCTGCCGCAAGTGAAAAACAGTGTAAACTGCCAATCTGCATAGCAGTGTAAATTGCTGATCTACATAGGCCTCCACGGAAACGTGTACTGTCACACTTCCAGCTCAGAAAAATTGCCTTCAGAGCTGCGCTTGTGCAAGAACTAACTTGATCGTAAGAAAAATTAGACCAGATCTGGCGAAACACTGCCTGAAATTGCACTGGCAACATTTTTGTCATTCCTGATTTATTGATATATCATTTACTTTGGGGCAAGACTGGTGTGGTCATGAATGATGTGGTCCTAAGCACAGGCATAGGGTGGCAGGATAAGAAAGCCCTGCCTAATGCTAAGCCACATGGCCGGCCGCCTTGCAGGCGTGCTAGGAGTGACTGAAAACACATGGAGCACAGCAGATCTTTCCCCTGTGATTGCTCCAATTACAGGCCTGATCTTCTCTCAGAAACTCTGTGGATTACATGCATGATCATTTTGTCTGTCCTAAAACCATTGCTAACACAAGCTCTCACCCATTCAGCTGGAAGCCATTTTTGGCAGGTGCATTTCTTAGCTGTTCCCATCTCCATTGTCTGGAGAAATTACTTTACAGCCTCACCAACTCATCCTTGTTTTGCCAGGATCCACCTCCACAGGTGCTACAGGTTGCGCCTTCAGTGCCACCAGCCCATATAAGCATTTCACAGCTTAAGGTTTGTCCAGCTCGTGGCCTACAAAGGGCAGCAGCAGATGCCAAACCTGTGGACACCTGGTGGTAGGGAGGGCAGGACGCAACCCAAAACGCCAGAGGCTGGGCTCAATTCAGTAGTTTGCAGGGGGCGTTAATATACTACCAATACGAGCTCGTAACATAATCATGAAAACAGGAATCTAAAATCAGTTCTCCCTCTTACACAAACAG
Source organism: Pluvialis apricaria (assembly GCA_017639485.1). Taxonomy (NCBI): domain Eukaryota; kingdom Metazoa; phylum Chordata; class Aves; order Charadriiformes; family Charadriidae; genus Pluvialis; species Pluvialis apricaria. The sequence continues at coordinate 77,668,787 of CM030009.1, read as the reverse complement.
TACACGTAGCCCAGTGAAATGGGCGTCTGAGAAGGAAGCAGCCTCGGTTAAACCTCCCCAGCTGGTGGATGTAGCTATCGCTTGGGTTTCAGCCTTACCTACTGCAGTTAGTAGCAGTTAGCAGTATGGTTTTTCCCTCAAAGTACAATTTCCAGACAACTAATTTGGACTCAAAATATCTCTCTCTCTCCTTAGGGTTTGAAGAAGACAGAAACACAAATTAGAGAGGAACCAGTCGGATTTAGCAAGAGGCCGTAAACGTTTCACCCAACAAAGAGAATACGCATCAGCCAATAATTTTAGAATCCCATAAAAGAGGCAAAAGCCACCCAGGCAGACCTCAGAGAAAGACCTCCAAAATGCGCATACAGAAATAGGAGATAGATAAAACCCTGAAAACAGTCCGCAGAAATTCCCACCCAGAGCAGTAAGACTGAGATTATGCTGGCCAGGCCCAGGAGGGAGAGAAAAGAGCAGTCGGGGCTCCAAGAGCACCCGGGTGAGGGAGCGGTGCCCATCAGCAGCCCCAGCCTGTGTGTTTCTCACCTTCTGCAAAATGGAAGTCCCGCTTTGAGCCTCTTCTGCATGTGTGGGGAATAGCTGACTGCGGCAGCTGGCAAATGGCTCTGGTGAGAACAGTAAAAGCCGTCATTAAAATTAAAAAAAAAAAAAAAAAAAGAAGAGTGAGAGCAACAGATACATTTGACAGAAAAATCACGTCAGAAGCAGGTTACGGGGAAATGCCTGTGGTGAAATTGCAGCTTCGGGCTAAAGAGACACCTGCTGTGCCCACTGTTAATTAATTGCCACGGCGTCAGATTCCACCAGAAATGCCTCACCATGGCTATGCAACATATCGTAACGTTACGAGATGTGCCTTGCGTGCGAAAAACTTCCCCTCTGTGCATCCCTCCAAGCAGCTTGCTGGGGAATAAAACCCCTCAAGCCATCTGGCAGGATAAACTCTCCCAGTTAGTCTGGATCCCGCAGTCCCGGGACAGGACTGGGGCAGGTGGAAGTTCAACAGCCTGTGACAGGGAGGCTTCAAACCTTCGTCATCTTAAATTGGTGGTCTCAACCCAGGCAGAGGAGGAGCTGCTCGTGGGAGGTGTTCCCCATGCAAACTTCTCCACATGGTTTTGATAATTTCTACACCCCTTCTTTACAGGATGCGCCACACAATGCCACGATGGATGGCAGAGCCATGCCAACTAGGAGCTGAGGCAGCATCTCCTCCCAGCTCTGTGCAAGGCTGTGGAAGAGAAACGTGAGTCCCCAGAGCAGGCACTCGGGCTCAGACCACCTTCATCTGCTTCCCTGCAGGCACACGAGAGTTCCCCTGCCAGCCTGTGGCTCCTGCCTTCCCTTCACGCTGCCCCCCAGCCTGCCATCAGCGGGGGCTCAGCCCACCCTTCTGCTGGGTGAAGCCTCAGAGCTGTCAGGCTCCATCCCCTCTGCCTTCCCCCTGTCCCACTGAGTCACTCGTCACCTCTGAGCCGCAGGGACCCCACTGCCCCCTGCCTCCATCCTTGCTCATCCCGGTCCCCATCCCACAAGCCCCATGTCCCCACTGTCTCTGCCCGGAGGGGAAGAGCTGTTTGCAAGGGGTGGAAAGCCTGGGCCAGTGCTGCCAAAGGACGCTTGGTCCCAGTGCAACATCAGGAACAGCATCAGGCCTGTAACACCTTCATCCTCACTTCTCGCAGCACCAGTTTTTCATTACTTCCATGTTGCTCAGTTCTCTTACCAGCCACCCCTTTTATCCCTTAATTTTAGCCATGAGTCTCCTATCCCTATTTGTAAAATACTCTCAGGGATGTATCTGGCACGAGAGCGGCTTGCACCCTGAAGCCGCACCGCACGCCAGGGATGCAGACAGTCCCAACTCTGTGGCATTTCAGCATCAGATTTATTATTAATTATCGGTGTCATTATTACAGAGCACCTATGAGCCCTGGCCGTCTAGCAAAGCCCCGCACAGAATATTAAAATGCTAATTTCCCTCTGAGATGAGAACTTGCTGGTGTCTCTCTGCTCATTTGTTTGCAAATGTCGTTTTCCTGTGGAGGCTGTATTCCCAGCAGGCGCGGCAAGGAAACGCTTGCATAAACAGCCCCTGTTTAAGAAACCATGTATCTCACACGTTCGTGCATTATAGCCCTAATCGGGATTACAGTGACACTATAAGAAAACCATTTCGTTTTGTCTGATGCGTTTTTAAGATCTTATTGTGCCTTCAGAACGCCTTGATGCAGTGACAGCTTTAGGATATATGGTGGAGGACGTAATTTTCTTCTGCAAAGCATGGCTTAGCTGGCTGTAATAAGTTATATTAAGGTGCAGCTCATTTTTGTGCCCCTGTGTAAGTCTCCAAATGGCGCGCTGGTGTGTGACTGCTGCAGCTGTCCCGGGTTTTGCCTTGGTATCGGGTTCTCGCTCGGAGAGCAGGCGGCAGCGCAGCTCTTGGCAGCGACGGCTGTCCTGGGCCAGAAGCCAGCAAACGCCGGAGCTGATGGGAGCCCTCACGCCACCACCAAAGGGCTCAGGGGCTGTGCTCCCAGGCGGAGACACCCTCTCTATCGGCACAGGACAGAAACCCCTCTATTTTTAACGGCAGCGGTTAGTAGGGTATGGTTTTTAATGCCAGCGATAGGTAGGTGGAGGGGTGGCTCAGGGAAAGCGGAGTAAAAGGCTGCATCTCTGCAAGCAAAGAAGTGCTGCTACTCCTTTCCCTCCTACATCGAGTTTCCTTGGAGAGCTGCATGTGAGGTGCCAACCCTCTGAGCATCATCTTCCCTTTTCACTGCCGAAGTATCTCCTGCAAACACTTGAATTCTCTTCTCCTCAGCTGCATGATTTCCAGCAGTTGATGATGCGCGGGAATTGTTTCAGGCTATATTTTAAGGTAACTAAACCAGCATTCAGTTACATGGCAGAGGGAGCAAAAGAATTTGGCATCAACAAATGCAAATACAGCAGTTCAGCTTAAAACAAACATGCAAATTAAACCAGGATCTCTCCCCACAGGTGTTTTTTGTAAGAGCCTGCCATTATTATCCCTCTGCCATTGAGCAAGACTGGCAGCGTTATCTCAAGTTGTGAAATACCCCCAATGCTTAGAACTATTTCAACAGCTCTGAATCACAGGGGATACAGAAACACAGCCAGAAAGTAGCTTGGAGAGAAAGATGGACGGTTTTTACAGCTTTACAGCAAATGTCACACACATACATAGTACAGACCATCTCATTAAACAGGATCTTCCTTCTTTTTACAGTCGCACTTACAAATACCTACCTTACATTAAGGCCACGTGTCTGCATCCAGGTGCTGTTGGGAAGCAATTGCAGTGGGGTTTGCTGCCACCAGATAGGAACTCTACATGACCCGTAATAATCCCCTCCCCAGATTAGGGATGCAATCGTGTTTGCAAGTGTTTAAAAGTTTATTACAAAAGAGACATGGCTAGCACACCCGAGCGAAACAAGAGAGTCAAACAAACTGGGACAACTTGCGGATAAAAAAATCGAAGTTAAGATGTAACAAAAAGCATCCCAGATACTGGTTCCTGTAACTCTCAGGGCTAAAGAAGTCACTGTCGCAGCAGCCAGAGTTGATACCCGAGGATGCCTGTCTCCCGGTACCAGAACTACTGCCTGCTTCATTTCTGACCTGCCCACACATAGCTTGAATTCAGAGGTGGTTCAAAAATGTACAGAAGGGCCAGAGCAGACATACTGACTAGTTTTGCATGGACGGATGCCCTAGAATGTCACAAACTTCCAGAAAAACTCACCAAAATCTCTGTCTCGCACAACTGCCACTGCTCACAAGCAGGGTCTGGCACTGCTCCAGAATGTCCAGCCACAAAACTCAGCCTAATCTAGTCCTAGTGGGAAAAAAAAAGGAAAAGAACAAGAAACAAAAATCAGAACCGTGGCCACGGTGGGCAGTGCTGCAAAGTTTATTGCAGCTTGGCTTTTCACAGAGGGGGAAGAAATCGTGAGCAGACAGAAGCAAGACTGAGCCAACAGCACAACCAGCAGTGCTTTCTAGGGCAGGGGCTGGTTCTTGCTCTCCTGCTGAAGCCCTCCCCTCCCCGTGCTGCCTGGGGCTGCCTGGTGTCCTCGCTGCCGGCGGGATGCTCTGATGAGCATCTGCAGCAGAGGAGGTGAGTGTGGCACCTGAGAAGAGAAGCCCCAGCCACCGGTGGGGAGCACAGAGCATCCCAGCTCAGCTACACGAGATCTGTGGCATGTGGGAAAATCTGCTGTGCCTGCTGATGGTGCTAATGGTGCTTAGACCCGGCAGGCTGGGCTCTTGGGGTACTTTTACTCTGCGCATTAACTTAGTCTCCTGCGTTATCTGACAACTCAGACATGAAGAAGCCAAAATACGTGCCCACTAATCTAGACAACAGGTTCCCTGTGCAAGCAGCAAGACTCAGGCAAAACACATCTTATCTCCACAGCAGAGATAGGGGGAGGGAGGCACTTGCTGTAAATCACAGCATTGTCCTTCCTGCACCGGGAACACGTACAGATCCTCTTTGCCTGGTTGCCTGGCCCCCAGACCACAAGAGCACTCTGCTATGTAAACAGATTCAGGCACTGCTGCCCAGAGGAACAAAACTCCCAGCCGGCCAGTCTGAACTCACTGACATTTGCCCCATCGCACCGCTGAAGTGCCCAGCTGCCTGCTCCCCCCTCGCCCAGACAGACCTCGCTGCTCTGCCTGCCCCAGCCAGGCACCTCGGCAGCTCCTTCCCAGCCCGCAGGAGATCAGCCTCAGCTCTGGTGTTGATCCCAGCATGGGCAGGTGAGGGGCTTGTCCCAGGGGCTGCTTCTCTTCATGGCCTTGGCCCGTTGGCCCTGCAACCAATGCTCCACTGTGGGATCATCTTCACCCTCCTCCAGCCCCAGAAAAAAGGCACTGAGAACACCTGCTTTGGCAAGGCAGCCCTGAATCCAGCATAGCTTGGGGCTACAAGACTCTGCAGAGGACAGGCTGACCCTGGGGGTGGTGGTCACTGCGGGCCCTGTTGGAGGTGGGCAAATGTTGGACACAGAGGCAAGATGTTGGTATCAGGATGTACGTGGATGTCAGGCAATGGCAGATCAGGCATTTCAGGGCTTGGCTTTGTCACGGCCACATCCCTCTGCACCCCAGTCAGAGCCATGGGATTATGGAAACAGGTTGGATGGTAATGCAGCCTTCAGCCTCACCAGCTGGAAGCATCGCTCTGACGGGCCCCCGGCTTCTGGTCCTACCAGAAAAACATAGTATTGTCTTTGGCCAGAGTGACACCACCAAACCACAACAGCTTTCTTTTCCCAGCTCCCTTCTGGGCTCCATCCATCCCGTGGGATTTGCCAGCAGATGGCAGGCAACCCCTGGCAGAGGTTCTTGCCAGCCACAGAGGTCCTGGCCATGCGTGCTTGGCTACTGAGCTCCTTGGTCCCATGCTGACAGCAGAAAGGTCTCCTGCCAGCTCTCCTGCCCCTTCCCTGGTCACCCCCTCACCTTCGCCTGCACCAGGCGCAGCACTGAGCCCTGAGCCCCGGAGGGTGCAGAAACACTCTGCGGGAGTCTGCAGCACTGTCCTTACAGTGGAGAAAAGGTGGAGAAAGAAGAGCCAGTGTCCAGTTAAGGCTGCACAGAGGTGTTTGATTCCAATCCCAGCAGTGCGGAGAAGAGAGCTGCACTCAGCTACGTGATGGCCATGTAGCCCAGAGAAACACTTTTACATTAACATTTAGAAGAAAGAAAGAGCAAGCCTGTCACCCTGCGCAGGGTTATCTGTTCAGATCAACCTTTGATATCAAATTCTTTTTTTGTATTTAAGGAAAAAGAGGCCCATTATCAAAGACACGGTGTCAACATCAAGGTGCAAACAGATACTGTACTGCAGACTTCAGATTCGGGGCCCCTGTACATACTTACCCTGGTTGGGCATTGCCCAGGACACAGACAGACAAAACCCACATTTACAAACCCCATGATGACACCATGGAGGCTGCTGGCAGAGAGACTTGCCAAGCAGAAAACGGCAACGGCTGGGGACAGACAGACTGTTTTCAAGCCTCAAGAAGCTGTTTGCAAAAGCAAAGTCAGACTGCAACAGCTTTGCTCTGAAGCATCCCAGTGAAACCAGTGACAAGTCTGCTCTGAAAGGCTCTAGGAAAGGAATTGGCTCAGACCTGCGGTAAAATTGTTTGAGGTTTGTGTGACAGAGAGCACTCAGCCAAACTCCTGCCGAGAAATGTGAATTTCAACATCTGTATGTAGCTGTCTATTAAGAGGGGAAAACCCACAAAACAACCCCCCTAACTGATAAACAGCACCAGCTTCCTAAAGAGCAACTCCTCTGTTGGCAGGGCTGCAAACCCCGGCTCTGCCCTGGTGCTCCTGGGCTCATCGGGAACCATGGCCGGTACCGGTGGGACAGCTCTGACTCCGCGGCCATTTCAGCTCAGCTGAGCTGCCCCAGTTCTGCAGGCTGCTGGGCTGGGCAGCATGGCCTCACGGCTCTTCGGCCTCCTCCAGCTTGCACATACTCTCTCCAGCTGCCAAAGGGCATCATACGTAGCCCATACGTTATTCATGCTCTGGCACCTTCAACGTGCAGGGCCTGGGTGCGCACAGCCCAAGGTGTTTCTCACTACGGCTCTCCCCTTACAGATGCATACATAGCAGCTCAGAGGAGTTAAACACCTCTCCTGGGCTTTGGTTAACCAGCATGACCAGTGGGTTTTCGTCCCCCCATTGCCACTGCCAGTGGCCAGCTAGCTTCTGGGGGGACTGCTGACCACAGCATCCACCAGCCTGGCTACCTCTGACCTGTCCGCACCCACACAGCATGCAAGCTGGTGTGCTCCTTGCACAGCTGTAGGGCTGCTCTCCTCTCCAAGCATGACGGGAGCTACAGCACAGCCCTCGAGGGTCACCATGTGCATGCTGCCCCATGCCTCTCATCTTCCACACATGTTCCCCCGAGGACTGCACCAGCTCCTCGGAGCCAGGACAGCCATCCGCTCTGCAGCAGTACCCTCTGGGCACTCCTCCTCTGAGCTGGGGTTTGGGACAGTGACAGCTCTACTGTCCTGATGCCTGAACTTGCTGCAGTCCAGATCTGGGCCACCCTACACCTTGTCTCCACGGGATGGTCCTATGCCTTCGGGCTAGCAGTGGCTCAGAGAGATTTCAGGCCCTTTGCTCCTAGGCTCAGGTTGCTTCTGGAGCTTTCAACAACCCTCCTGGGGGGAGGTGGGGGGTTGCACTTCATGATCAGGAGCTTCACAGAGCAGCTTCTGGTGAACACTGTCATATTACTGCTGTGAGCCATCCCACAAACATCTCTCTTGGCCTGGGTGTGCCCCCAACTGAGGTTGTTGCCTCAGAGTGGTGCTCCCCTAAACACAGTGGCATGAGACAATAATCCTGTCTTTTGACTCCAAATCCTCCTCCCAAGAGGCTGCTGCCCAACACAGCCCTGCTTACGTGTAGTTAGATTTAGTTAGACTCTTTATATTAAACAGGTCAGAACTGACATCGCTTTACGCTTCACAATACAACAGGCAAGAAAATTTTAGTCCACGTGTCTCTGGACAGTGGGTGGGAACCATGGGTCTGTGATGACCCCACCACCGCTGAGGTCCAACAGCAGTGACTGCTGCAGGCTCATGCTGCCCAGCTATGCAGCAGGGAGAATAAGCATGCTGGTGTTCCGACAGCCCTGCAGAGCAGTCAAAAAGGGGCTCCTCACCCCTTGCTGGAGAACCTTGTTTAAAAAACAGAAGCCGGGAGAAACTCCTGCAGAATGGCACTTGCGCATGGTTCTATCATAGAATCACAAAATCGTTTAGGTTGGAAAAGACCTTTGAGATCATTGAGTACAACTGTAAAGCTAACGCTGCCAAGTCCACCAAGCTGAGACAAAGTCAACCTAGCCTGTTCCCACCAGGCTCGCTGGGTCTCGCACGCACACACACATACACACGTGCGCACACACACGTGGCTGTTAAAGCGTGTTCTGGTGACAGAGAAATGAGGGGTGATTCAAAAGAAAATAATGGAGCCGCTCCCACCTGCCCGTGTGAACGTGAATCATATGGGCTCAAACCCCAGCCAGATGCAAATCAACAGATCATAAATGAAATATAAACGAGCAGCCCCTGAGGCCTGGCAGCTTCCCTTACGTCTCTCCCCCTCCCAGGATGTCAGTCCCTCTAATGGGCTTTGGAAGGGTTTGTTCACATCTTCCCTAAATAACCTTGTGCTTATTCCCTGCCAGCACCTGCAAAGGGAAGCAAAAGTGTTCATTTTCAAGGGCTTTCTCAGAAAGGTCCAGCTCTTGCTGTCTTCTTCCAGAGTGGGAGAGTCATTCGAGTCTGTGCAGGTTTTTTGCTGGTAGACTTCCCCCAGTGCAGCTGCCACCTGGGACTTTGGGGTGGGCAGGTGGGGCTGCAGAAGGAGGAGGCTAAGAAGATGATGCCGGTGGGGTGCTAAGGGTCCCTCTCTGCAGAGCACGAGGGGCAGCCAGGCCCCTCCTTGCTGTTTAGCATCATAGAATAGTTTTGGTTGGAAAAGACCTTTAAGATCATAGAGTCCAACCGTAAAACGTAACGCTGCCAACTTACCACTAAACCATGTCCCTCAGCACTACACTCTTTTAAATACCTCCAGGGATGGTGACTCAACCACTTCCCTGGGCAGCCTGTTCCAATGCCTGATAACCCTTTCAGCGAAGAACTTTTCCTAATATCCAATCTAAACCTCCCCTGGTGCAATTTGAGGCTGTTTCCTCTCACCTTATTGCTTGTTACTTGTGAGAAGAGACCGACCCCCACCTCGCTACAGCCTCCTTGAAAGGAGGAAAAAGAAACTACCTGAAGGTAGTTGTAGAGAGCAATAAGGTCTCCCCTGAGCCTCCTTTTCTCCAGAATAAACAACCCCAGTTCCCTCAGCTGCTCCTCATAAGACTTCTGCTCCAGACCCCTTACCAGCTTTGTCGCCCTTCTCTGGACACGCTCCAGCACCCCAATGTCTTTCTTTTAGTGAGTGGCCCAAAACCACAGTATTCAAGGCTTGGCCTCACCAGTGCCGAGTACAGGGAGACGTTCACTTCCCTAGTCCTGCTGGCCACACTATTCCTGATACAGGCCAGGATGCTGTTGGCCTTCTTGGCCACCTGGGCACACTGCTGGCTCATGTTCAGCTGACTGTCGACCAACACCTCCAGGTCCTTTTCTGCCGGGCAGCTTTCCAGCCCCTCCTCCCCAAGCCTGTAGTGCTGCATGGGGTTATTGTGACCCAAATGCAGGACCCGGCACTTGGCCTTGTTGAACCTCATACTATTGGCCTCGGCTCATCGATCCAGCCTGTCCAGATCCCTCTGTTTGAGGCAGCAAGTCATCATGCAGCCCTGCAACACATTACCAGAGACTCCCTTCTTGCTTCAGCCCCTCTGCTGCCTCCCTTCCTTCCCTTGGTAGGACAAGGCTGCCAGCCCAGCAGATGATTTATGGAGGCAGCAGCTTCCTGCTGGTGGGGAGCTTGCACAAACTACGCCTCACCTAATCCAGAGGGCCCCGCGGGAGCGCCGCATGAGCAGGGCATTCGCAGACTTTCGTTTGCGTGTCATGGCCAAGGAATCTGACTTTCCATCAGCCCTTTCTGTTGGACTTGCAGGTCAATGAGATGCATTTCCTCAGCAAGACTCGTGTCCTCCAAACAGAAGGTCCAGCTTCATAGCAGATGATATCTGCCATACTGCTGACCTGGCTGGCGCTCTCCTATCTTTCTTTCCTTTCTAGCTTCCTCAGTAGTCTCCCACGAGGCGTTTGATGCTTCCATCTGCAACAGTATAATATGTAAGAAAATTTAAAGACAATAATCTCAAGAGGGTTCAGGCCCATGCTCTGAAATATGTGCTGTAATGTCAGATGTCCTGATGGACAAACACCAGAGCTGTCAGACAGCTTCCCAGGACAGCCAGGACCCAAGCAGTACTGGCAGCAGAATACCCTCCCCGGCAGTAAAAGCAAAGTGAAACAAACAACCTAAGGGCTCTCTGAATATACTCCTTTTTTTAAATGCATCTACCATTAGCCATAAAATGGTATCCTCAGGTGGAAGATGCCAGGCGTCTGGAGAAGAGAGGGTTTGTTAGGACTGGGCAAAGCTGAGCCATGGTATGAAGAGGGGCATTTTAGCCAAAGCTTACAGCAGTCCTAGGAGGTGAGAACAGGGCAGGGAAGAAAAGATTGAAGGGGATCAGACCTCCCCCAAATCCATCCAATTCCAGTGAACTGCCAGTTACTGTGCGACCCTCCTGGGAGACAGACCTTAAACACAGCAAAACGAGATCTGGAGCTGGGACACTGCAGAAAAGGAGGAGGATACACTTCAAAACACTTCCAAAAGTCCTACCCTCACCCATGCGTGGGACTCATCAGACCCTCTGAGAAACATCAGGGCCTGAAACATGTTGGAGACATGGATTCTGCAGGCCCACTCCATCAAGCTGCGGCAACTCAGTGCATCACCTTTCCACAGTCAGGAGTGAGCTGGTCCTCACGCGGCACCTTCTACCTCTGCCTCTCCTGCCTGGAGGCCCTCGGGAGCGGCGTGCGTGGGGAGGAGAGGCGGCATGCAACATGCCCATCGCTGTGCCGGCTGGCACCTCGCTTCTGGCTCCAGGCTTTTTCACCCTTTCTGCTGCTTATGCTCTAATTTGTGAGGGCGGGAATTGCGATCGGGCTCCGGGGAAGGGGTTTGGTGTGTGTCCAGAGAGTTTTTCTGAAGAACCACGTGTTTGTAAAGTGTCCGAGAAAGCACACCCCACTGCCAGAGCCTCTCTGTCCCAGATAAGAGAGCAGCCCATCAGCAGGGCTACCCTCTCCCTGCCCACCCCAGGCGCTTCTGGCACCTTCCCAAGACGCCCACTGCCTGCAACGTGTGCCGACAGCTTGCGTAAGGTGGGCCCATTGCTCCTGGGGGCTGGAAAATCTCCCTTCCCATCTCCGCACGTGGGCCTCGCAGTCGGAGCCACCCAGCGATGGCACGTTGCGTTCACCACCGCAGCTGCAACCCAGGAGGGGGACCTCCACGCCGACCCCACCGCTTCCAGGCCCTCTCAGAGGACCGACTCACTCAGTAGTTTGCAAACATCTGCAGTAGCAAACCTCCACATCAGATGGGTGCCATGGTCTGTGCAGGGGCTGAGAAACCTGCCCGTGGCACAGATCACCTCCTCTTGCGGGAGGGATGGTTCTGGCTGGGAGGAGGTGGGTCTGGGCCAGGTAACTGCGTTCCCCACCAGCAGCTGTGGGGCTGGGAGCTGGTCCCGCACCCAGCTGAAGGAAGCGATCCTGTTATGCATTGGGGACGTCTGGCCCTGAAAATCCTAAGCTGCGGTACTTGGTGTAAACCTGAAACCTACTCTGTGAATGCTCAGCACTGTTATATTTGGTATGCGTAGCTATTCTGGCTACACAGCGTATCCTGTTTTGTCACTGCATTTTTGGGAAATGAATTATTCCTTAGCTCCACACTTGGACATGTGTGTGAGAGGCGCAAGGCACAGGAAACTTGGTTAGTCTTTTTTTTTTTTTAAATTTAAGACATGACAGATGACTATCAATGTCAACATGGTTTTATTAACCATGCCGGCCTAAATAAACTTAGGACATATCCTAACAATTTAAATAAGCGTACTGCTGGAGTTCACCTGTCTGGCAAGATCCTGAAATCCAAAAGCAAAAGTACATTTTGCTTTGAGATCCACATGTAGCATATCCAGAGACTATCCCTGATCCCACAGAAGTCGGGATCCTTCCCACTCTCTTCCCTCGTCCCCTCCACAAGTATGCCACATCGCATGCACTGGGGTCTCAGTCCACATGAGGGCAAAACTCAATACTGCTGTGATGCTCTTTTGATTTCATTTTCAAGGTAGTGTATAGACTTATCCAGAGTCACAGACCAGTGAAATGCTGGTCTCCCCACACTCATACGCAAAACATCATGAAGGAGCTAGGTAGAATACCACTCATTACCTCAGCTCTGATACATGAGAAGCTGCCGCGATAACACAGTCTTGGAATAGCACAACCACTGTGTATTAATAAAAGCATGACGCACTATGACTGATATATGAGTTTGGCACGTTAGGTGGGAAAGAACACGCCTGCTTCTGATCTAGCTGGCAGGTTGTTTCTTATGTCCTCCAGCACACATGATCCACTGACAAGTATTTCATAAGATTTAGATTAACAAGCCACAGTTGGGCATTTCTCCACGGACAATATATGTAAATGTTATCGTGCAAGATTGAGTTCTTGGAGATGAAAGCGTACAGCCACTGCGCAAATATGATACACGTCACAATCTCAGATGACTCAGATACACTTAAACAGCTCTAATATCACTCTGGATGATAACAGAAGTTACTTCATTCCTGCTTCCCAGAACCGATGGTCTCAAAGTCACAGGGGACTTCCAGCTTTCATCCAGCAGCAGCATGCTGTAGAAGCAACTCTTGATAATCCCCATTGGGACATTTCCACCAGGGCGTTAGTAGATGTCCCCATTGTTTCTTAAATGGGTAGGGATTTATTTCTATGCTTGTGGGATACTGCAAGCTACAAGAAACTTTTAAACGTTTAAACAAAAGCTCCATTATTAACAGGGGGAATATTCTGAAACCATAAACCATGCAGATTTTCATGCATTTATGGGCGGGTCAGACCAAAGTCTATAAACTTCTTGACATGATTGAGTAAGTCTGCTTGCTATGTGCAGGGAATTTTGTAAAGGTGACTCACTCCTGTCAACTTCACTGGGTATACCTTCTACAGTTGCGATGCTGTACTTACGAGATAAACATTTCTCTCTCAAACTCAAATGTTTCCCAAGAACTGCAGTTACTACACAATGCTGTGATACGATCTGCCTGCTTGAATCTCCTCCGATGCAGCAAAAGGAGGACACCAGCAAGGGAGGAGCCCGATCTCCTTTGGTTCTTCTTTGTTAGCAACTTAACATTCTGAGTTTTACTGCCAAAACCAAACTATTGGAAACTGTCCTTCTTTCTTCTGTACCACTGCAAGAACGAGTCATACAATTAAAATAGGTTGAAAACAGAAAATCATAATTATAATTTCACAAACTATTCATTCTACATCATATTAGATAATGGCAAGACCAACAACAGATGTTTTTGAACTGCACAGCCTAGCAATAATAATACAATCTGACCATTTACAATCATCTCATAGCACACACTGTCAAACTGGAGGACTACAGGAGCCTTTTGCAGTGAGACTTTAAGCCTTTAATTTTGCAGTTCTCCGGCTCACCTTTCAGCCAAGGAAGTATGTTTTCTTTAATAGCTGATTGCTTTTCCATAGACCTGCGTGACCTAAGCTCAAAGGTTAAAGTTCAGTGTCCACTTGTGTAAATTGTCTGCAAGACTCTGAATTGACAACCCTGTCCCTGCCGAGGTCAAGCATGCAGAGTTAGAGGTCACCTTTCCAGAGCAGGGCTGTGCCACATTGCCCGGATAAGGGCAGAAAGTATTTTTAACAATATAAATGTTAAAAATACACATTTAAATGTATTTAAAAGTTCACCATGTTCTGGAGAACTTCAGACACCTAAACTTTATAGAATTCAAACTTTGTTACAAAATCAAAAGGCCACACGCTTCCAGTCCCCCCCCCCCTCCCCCCTTTTTTTTTTCCTAACATCCCAAGGAATTCCTGTTTGTGGATGTGGGGAAGAATCTTACCAATGTAGGCTCAAATACAGGCTGTGGAAAGGACATCTGAGGCATACGCCATGCGGCAGGACCTGGCCCATAATTAAAACTTCATCTGCTGATGATAGGTATGAAGAATTCCTTTCTCCAGTGCTTTGCATGTTGGTTTTTTTTTTATTATTTAAGACACATGATTAGTCTTGTGGGATGGAGACTGCATAAAATGCATTACTGCTGGCTACCACGTCACATCCGAGACTCAGTAACAAATACCTGATTTTTTTTTTGTTCCTTATTTTAAAAAGTAGTATTTAAAAAACAATGCAGATTCTCCTTTACTAATATATTTACAGCATTTGCTGCTAGTGTAAGCAAAGCAAAACCCCACTCTGCCAATGGACTGGTATCCTTTCTGCAGTGACTTCAAACACCAGTTATTTCACATAACTTCTCACTAAACATCTCGAGCAGACATTTTAGCTAAAGGAGTGTATTGCTGAATATTTCCTTCAGCCATGTGTTCAATGTATGCAACGTACACATAAAAGTTACACACTCTCAAGCTCTCTGTCCTCTTCAAGACACTTCGAAGAACAAACTACAAAATAATCACCGAAACGGCCTGGTACAGTCCCTCCAATACACCCACCAGTATGCTGGTATACAAAGCTGGAAAAATGGATCCTATAGCAGTATTCCAAAGCAAGCACATTATATAGAATTATTAGGTGGGTTGGCATTACTTTCAGACTTCAAATAATAATAAAAATCATTATTTTTCCAAACACCTACTGTGGATTATCTTGGGTATCTGTTACATAACAGCTGTGGTACTCCCACAGCCATTTCAGCAGCTCAGCTATGGCTGTACACACATCTTTCGTAACCTTGGTGGTGGTTTTAATCTACCTCGAACAATTGTTGTTCTAATAAGTATTTCTTGCAAATGAAAAAAAAAAAAAATCAATGTAGTAATCATGCAATAATATTTTTCTACATTACTATAAAAATACCAAAGTAAACCAAATCTTCTGGGTTTTCCGTGATCATAAACAAGGGCATGAGGTTCTCTGGAATATGAAAAAGCAGTACCTGCCTTTTCAAAAAAAACCTATTACAGGTAAACCATCGTTAACCTTTGCTGGCTGTTGGAACAATGCTTGCTCAAGTTCCATGTTTAGTCAGATCAAATTGATACTTGGCACCAATACGATGCTTTTTGTGTTCAAACAGCACATGGAAATTACTCCTCACACTACTACTGCGTGTTGTCCAGTAGTAAAACCCCATGATATTACAGTGATTATTATTTGCTTTACAGAGTGCCTGCAAGTGCCAGTGATGAAGCTACCGTGTCAGGACAAAATGACTGTTCCTGTCCCAGGGAGCTTACAACGGGTGCACAGGGAGGTGACAGATGGATGCAGATAGACTGGACGGTGTAATGAAACACTGGGACAATTTGTCATTAACACAATAGGTATGACTCATAGCACACCAGTAGCTTAAAATATTAAACTGCAGACATCAAAGCCAAAGGGCTTTAAAGAGGGATGCAGAAGACATCCGGGGGGAATTTTTCAGAAATTGATGCAGCAGGTCTTCTGGAACAATGGGCAATTGGAAACACAGCATAAAAATGCTTATTTGGAAATTAAAACGGGGGGTGTAGAGGTTGACCTGATGGGATGATCAGACCAGGAGATGGTAGAGCCAGGGCAGTAATACAAAGCAGAAAGCAACAAGTCAAAGCAAGTGACTAATAAACAACCTACTCCACAACTTTCTCAATGACTGTGAAAAGTGTCTAGCTGTCAACAGAAAAAGAGACTACACCATAATTCCAATCAATATGATGAGGCTGGATTAGACTGTAAATTGCATGTCCAGGTAGGAACAAGAGTGAGACATGCTGTAGAAGAAGAAATATTGGGACAGAGCCAACATCGGAGGTTTTAAGGACAAGAAACAGGACAGCAGAAGCACAAAGGAAACTATGAGGGGTATAGAGCTGGGGACGCTCAGTTGCGTTAAGGCTGAAGCAACAGCTCTTTATCCATAAGGTGTCAGAAGTGCAGACTAAGCTTCTGTGCAAAAGGCTACTTTACTCTCACCCTTGTGCAAAAGGCACATGAGAAACCGAAGCCTCTTTTTTAATGTGACTGGTAGTGTAAGTAAATCCCAACCATTCTCATGCATGCAACTGTTATGGAGAAGACAGGTGGGATTTTTGGAAGAAGTTAACTATCCATCTGTGAAAAGATGGTTAGATGCAACAGAAACACACGGACCAGCAAAGCACACAAAACCTCACTTTGAAAACCCACCAATATGCTCTAACGCGTGCTTTCCATGTTGTCACCTGAAATACTTGAAATCCTTCAAGGTCCAGCAGGAGGAAGTAGTAAGAGGGCATTCAACTTTTGAACGCAGTAAAGCAGGTTTTTTTTCAGAAGACATGTCTATAGTATTGTCACACAAATAATAATGAATCTCAGCAAGTGGCATCGGCGTGGCATGCCAGAATACTTTTAAGAAGAGGGCAAAACCTAAGAGAACCACTCCATCGATTCTGTTTTCCATGAGGCTTCATTCTATTTTGATAGACACATACCCATGAATATCCTCGTGGGCATTTTAAAAGCTGTAATTTCAACTCTGAGGTTTTGCAAGCTTTGTTTTGTGTGGTGTATGATATCATAAACATCCTGAATATAATTACAACTGCAATTTTGTGGGCTATATTTTCCCTCTTGGTAGCCCAAAGCCAATGTTTACAAAAACTCTTCAGCACACTTACTTGATTTGAACTTTTTATTATTATTACAAATGTATATTATTTTATTAAAAAAATTCACACTGAAGCAAAGTCAATTCCATTTCATTACAACCAAGAATATAAAATAAATGCAATGAACTCATAGTTTAGTTTTAACAGTCATTTCAAGAGTGACATCAGGACAACTTAAAAGCAGTAAACTCTCAACTCTAGAACGAGAAACAAGAATTTTGCTTTGTGGTTTTGCTAGCCCATTGGCACAGGCACTGCCGAATGTGGCCACCACAGATCTAGAGTGGCAAAGTTTTGTGGCAGCATGAGGCGCATACACAATAATTTCTAATGAAAACTACAAAAATGAAAGATGCGTGCACAAAATTATTAGAAAAAAAATATAACTGAATAGAGACAGGCACACTTCCACAAATAGTAAACATGGGAAAATACAACTAGAACAATTTGAAAAGTTACTACCTTACATATATAAAAAGTTCTTTAAATTGCTGTTAAAAAGGACATGTTCTGTCCAGATTTTGTGTAATACTTTTTAGTGTCTACACAAGACAAATTTTTAAAAAAATTAAATAGTATTAATTTACTACTAAATATTTAGGAGATAACAGTGCATTAAGGACTTTTCTTTTCATATAGTAATAGATATCGCTCCTGTCTGGCGACATTTTTAGAAGATTACGTATGGCCTTATGTACAATACATTTATTTAATCCTAAAACAATTCTTTGCTTAATGGTGTTAAAGTACCATTCCTGAAGATTATGAAGGGGAACTAAGCTTATTATGTTTATATAAAATATTATACATATTTGAACACTTCTAGCTTCCCGCCACCCCTCCCGCTACGAATGCTCTTCCCTCCCCCTCCCCAGATACAGTGTCACAGATACAGTGCAGGACTCGCAGCTTTCCCTATATTTTTCCTTCATTGTGCAGTTTGCGCTACATAAACTTCACCAACGCGGACCACCAGGCTGCTCATCCCATTCCTTCCCCACACGTTTGTTTCCTCTGAGCCACGATGGCAAAAGCTGTACTCAGTGGCCCGTTCTCCCACCAGGAGACCAGGATGGAGAAGACAGCTCTGCTGGTGTCACCTGCCTCTTGGTACCGATGTGAAACACTTTTGGTGGGGCGTAAAGATTATGGGCAGAGACAGAGCTATGAGTTCTACTGAAACTGCAAAGGCAAAAAATAACATAAAAATGATGTGGTCCTGGCTTCCCACAACACACTGCACGATTCACTGCTGAAAGCGGAATGTTTTTACCTGATGGGATGACCCCTGGAAAGCAAGGCTTCTTCCACTATGACTGCCACCCACCCCAGAAACGCGTGTCGAGCTCCCAAGAAAAGGTGAATTATTTCACCACCAGGAATGAACTAGAAGAGTGTGCAGAGCCTACATTTTGCAGCAAATGCTTTTGCTTTTATTCACTCTCCTCCCAGTTGTGAGTTTGAAGGCAACGGAGGAAGTCAGCTCGGCTTCACGTGTGCACACAAAAGCTAGAGAGAAGCGGCGTGTGGTTGTCTATCAGACCTATCCAAGGCAGAAACGCCGGTTCAGCTTAGAGAGAGGTCATGGCAGTCGCTCTAGAAGCTGGAAGCTCATTCAATTAAAGCACCTTACATTGCTGTGAAGTTTCACACTTTACATACAGATTAACCTACATCATGATTTTGCCTTATTGGCACAAGAGCCCACCTTAATTAACCGTGCGGTAACATGTCTCCTCGCCACCTCCTGATGTTACATGAATTTTGACAAACAGCTGCAGGTCACAGTAGGGAGAAGAAATGTTAGATAACTATAATGGAAAAGACAAAAGGTTTTTGGGAGAACAGAAGGGTGAAAAGAACCGGAGGGGACAAAAATTACTCTGCCAAAGGTCAATTTCCAGAAATGTGACATTCAAGTCACAAAAATATAAAATAAGTGTTACTTTATGGCATTAGCCAAATATCCATTAGCTCAAAGGTACCTCATCCTAACATCAGTAAGAGGTGAGACACTCCAGTTATGGGAAGCATGTAACCCCAGACTCTTTGAAATAAAATAAATGTACAAGTAAAATCTGTTCTTTCAAACAGGCTACTAGGGTACATATAACATGTGGCATTTCAAGGGTTACACATTGATTATTTTTCCCCAGAAATAATCTTTTCCTTCAAATTGCTTCATTTAATTTTCACCACCTTCTTACCCATTTGATGACAAAGGTAGGGTTTAGTTGCTTTGCCAGAGAAGCTGGGTGTTGTCAAAACCCCATGATGGTAGATATGGCCAAAGCAAGCCAACTGTTCACAAAAAGGTACGAAAACAACATGTGTTTGAGGAGGAAGAGTGCACTAAAGGTGATCAGGAGATCAAATCCAGTAGAAACATGTATGTGTCTAGCTGTGATGAAAAGCATTCTCCTCAGAGCAAACAGATTTACTCATCTTGCTAGGACTGATCACAACATCGGTGTGAATGCATACGGCTATATACAATTTTTTTGTGTGGACGCAGGACAGAAGAGAACACACTGCAGTATAGAAGCCTGTAACATTAACCAGTTACATATGAACTGTTCTCACTTCACCTCTTCTCTAGATACCAGTTGTACAAGCTTGCTGCTGTTACATCGCTAGTAGCTTTCTAAATGTGTTTTTCCAGGTTTTCTGCAACAAGATCCAGCCTTATTTCTGAAGGCTGAAGAAAAATGAAACTGTCCCAAATTACATGTTGTGTCTCTCCGAATAACTGTGGTTGCAGAAGTTGGACAATGATCCTCTGACTCTGCTTCTGAACTCTTGCTTATTTACTGGGGATTTTCTGCCAGCTACCCATCCACTTACAGTCCTTAGGCACAATCAAAACATGTTTGCTCTAGGGAAAAAGAAACATTTCAGTGCAATCAAGCGCATCTGGTGTAACTAATCTGGGTTAATCACAGCAATGTGAGGGACACAGAATATGCATTATAAACATGAAAAAGGAACAATTTTCAACGTGCTTTTCAAACTGCACAAGAATTTCTCTTAATTATTAATTCTAACATAAAATGATTAAATGCATTTGTTTTCGCAAGTCTTAGTACTTCTGTCACCTTTATATTTAGAAAACTGACTCAGGAATGTGAAAGAAAGCTAAATTTATAGAACTCTCACATACATTAATCAGCTGCTTAACAGAAAAACAAGCCCGTCATCCACATTCCTACTGAGACTTGAGGGCAGTAAATACATTTTCCTGACTATTTTGGTGTCCAGCCTGGGAAGACATTCCATTCTTCTGTTCCAACAAATCCTGAAAGCATCTCCTTTTTACGTGACTGTCCTGGTTTCATTTAAAATAACGCTTAATTTAAAACTAGTCAGAGCATGATCACTGTGATTTCAAGAATTCAATGTGAATGAGTTAAGAAATATCAGCAATCTTCTGTTTGGCGTTCAGTCCAGTAGCATGAAGCATATTTGTTGCTGCAGAGACTTGGGTGGGTTTTTTTCTTTTTTCCTTTTCCTTTTTTTATTTTATTTTATTTTTTAAACTTTTTATTTTTAAGACCTCGCCTGAAAACTAGACTAATAAAAACAGAATAGTAAAATACTCTGGAACAGTAAAATTTTGCTGTTCTTGACATCCATGAGCAAAACAGTAATATCCTGTGAAAATAACATAGTGCTTTAAAAAGGTGCAATATACCTGTATAGCTAAACTGGTTTGCCTAGTATAAAACTAACTATATACAAGCTTGAAAGCCTGGGAGTTCAAGATTTTAAAACTTTAAAATCCCATCAAAGAGATTGAAAAGACAGATTTATGGCAATCACTACAGCATAAGGAAGGTGCACCAGGAATCCTTCAAAATTCCAAAGGTTAAAGAAGTTAAGTGCTGGGTTCAGATCAGAAGGGTTCATTAGAGTAACCACAATGGAGCACATGCAAGGGCAGGGAGGAAGGAAAACTTCACGAGAATCTCCTTTATGGCAATAAAGGGACAGGGGACGGTGTGGGGAGGGAAGTCTTCAGTGAGTGAAGTTTTCCTTTTGTCATGGTGAACTTTAATTCTGCATCATAGTTTGTATTTTTGGTTCTTCTCATCGTTATGAACTTCATATTGCTGGAGTCTTCTGGCTTTTAGTCCATTCCTTTCTGAGTGCAGTCTGTTAGCCCTCTCAGTACCTGTGAGACTGATGAGATTGGTGATACTGGGAGCTCTGCTGAGACGACGTGGAATAGCCCATTGTACTCTGGGACTGAGAAGATCCCTGAATGTTGCTTTGGTAACTCAGGCGTGAGCTGGAGTGCTGCAGGAAAAGAGAGTGGGATCAGGGGAATGAAAACCAGCCTGTTAGGACTATGCAGCTCAGGAAACTTTTAACCTCTCTGAAGCTCATTAAAATATGACTGTCGGAGAAGCTGACCAAACAGTGTTACTGTTTAAGGTCCCATAAAACCAAGTCATCAATCTGATCTGCAGTCAGCCTTTACACAGCACACAAAACACCCAAGGTCACTGGCAGACACCTACAAGTACAGCACGTACACACCCATTTTTCGATGGAAAAATACACAAGACGAGAGCAGACTCCATTCAAAATTCAGCTATTTCTTAAACATGTCTATCATTACTGCAAGCTCTATTAATGCAAAAACAAACTGCTAAGCCACTAATACCCCTTTTGAGATAGGTGACACTAAATGTCACAGAGAAACTATTTATTCTGTTCTTGAGAAAAAGACAAGTGTGGTCTAAGAGTTACTTAATTTATCTAAGTGAAAAAATGTCCAGTAGGATAAAATAATACAATTTTAGGTGAGTCTTTCAACCTGCTGCCTTATCTACTGGAACCAAGGACAACTGCTTAAAGATGTGCCTGTGTATGTGCAATAACCTAACATTCATTTTCCTGAATGTTTTTTTCCCCCTCCATTGTTTGGGATGTTAGCTCAGTGGACCCCAATCTCAGCAAGCCAAATTCATGGATCAGACCTCCAGTCTGCTGAATTTGCCCTTTTATTACCATATCCATTGCCTGTCCAGAATTAACAATGAGCTGCAAAACCACACAAGCTGCAAAAACACTTTGTATGAAAAGTACTGCTCAATGAATAGAAGACTCTCTAGCAAGGTAATCCCCACCCCAATCCACAAGAAAGGAGAGTCTACAAAAAAACCCAAAACTATTTGCAGTCAGCAAACGGTTTGTTTCCAGCCAAGTTAAGTTCGGGGTCAGACAGCCATTCAATAGAGTTCTGTTCACCATCCAGTGGATGGTTCTACCTGGCTACGTCCAAGGGTCATCAGCAAGACTGTGGTCAACAGCAATCATAGAATCATAGAATGGTTTAGGTTGGAAGGGACCTTGAAGATCATCGAGTTCCAACCCCCCTGCCACAGGCAGGGATACCTCTCACTAGATCATCATATAGGACAAGTGTTAAGACCCTATATTCTGATTAAATATCACGATTATGAGTTACGGAAAGCCTCTGGAGAAGTTTGAGTTCTGAATGGAAATCCCATGGAGACAGTGGGTCTGTAAGAATACCACATCCTTCACAGACCAAGCATCTGCCCAGTGAAGGCAATACCCTGATCAGTGGTCTCATCTAACCATCAGATCCCAACCAGGAGAGCTGTGAAAGCCTCCTGACAACTTTTCAGCTGGATGATAAACAGCAGGAACCTACAGTATACAGGCAGTGTAAAACACTTCTGCCCTTTGTTTCTGTACATAGCTTTATACCTTTAATTTTACATAAATTGTAAAACATACTAAACCCGAAAAATGTCATATTACTTTTTCTGTGTTCTGTCTAATATAGGAATATGAAGGTTGCTTTCAAGGTGAAGCACAGTGAGGCTAGACAGAGAGGTAACAGTCCAAGACCTCTGTATCTCAATATAATATCAATGTAACTTCATTTGTTTGTAAGGGTCAGTTTGGGAGATAACAGCATGCCGGCTTTGGAAGAGATGTCTCCCAGCAGGCACGGATGCTGTTAATAACCAGATAATGCTTGGCCTGCATGGCTAGATTGTTAAGAGAGTGTCTGAAACCTGGAATTTGTCTCAAAATTCTGAAAGTTTTTGCAACTTCTAACAGAAAAGGAAAAGAATTGTGATAATTGCTATGGCTTTATAGGAACTCGTTCTGGATGAAAAACATCAGTTTATCATGTTAAGCAAAAAACCCAAGGTCAAAAAAGGAACGCTCAGTAAAATTCAACAAAGAATTTGCACTGTCATTTGTGGAAGCAGCATGTGTTGGGGTTGGAGAACTAAAAAAAAAAAATTTCAACGCAGGCATTAGATCAAAAGCTGAATAAAACTCAAAGCAAAGGGAATCTTCTTCCTACTTCTGAATAAGATATAATGGAATAAAATTAATGCCATAACACTACAAGAATGCATTAACTTGCCCATGCTTATTTTTGTTCCACAGAAGAAAATTTGTTTTTAACGAAGTCAGACTTGGAGAAATCGCAGACATTCCTTTCTGGAACAGAAGACAGTCAGCTAGAATTTAAGGGCATATAGCCAAATGCAAATGTAAAAATGGATAATCAGAACATACAATTTAGTGAGTGATGTAAAGGAAATCTACAGATCATCATTTTGATGCCTGTGCTGTTGAAGTCTAGAAGGAAGGAGCCATAGGGGGTAAAAAAAAAATCTAACTATCTGAAAAAATCAGATTTAGACTGCTAGCAACTTGTAAGGGGGAAGTTTGCCAACAATTCAGAGAGCTGTATAAGGATTCTATAATGGATATCATCAAATGCAGCACACCAGTCCTCAAAATACAGACCAAAACAGGGCAGCCATAAATACTGTGTAGTCAGACAGCTGTAGTGATCTGTCCAGACCTCAAGCCTGTCTGGAACTTTTCAAAAAAGAAACCTAGTTGTCTTTACCCTTAAATTGCCCTCAATGCCTTCATGATCATTTGTAATTAAAAGAGTAAAACAGAAATGGGAGAAAAATGTCTGGCACTGAGAAATCAATTGTCTGTGGAGAAGGTCTGGAGGGCTAAGGCAAGGCAACTCCAGAGCTGGGTTTTTTTAAAAGCTGCTTATTTTAAGTTTAAAGCAGCCTGAAAAGACCCTTCTCTGAGGTGGGATCCTCTTAAAGGGTAGTAGCAGACAATTTTTAAATCTACCTTTAATATCTACCTTTCTCTTATTCTGCTTTCAACTCATTACTGTCCCAGCAAGTATAAACTCCCAAGTATCGAAGATCCTGGTAAGTTCAATGCTTTCTATATTTAGTGTAAGTCACTTTTTCAGTGGAAAATATAATTCTAGTAAGCAAAGAGAAGTATGCAAATCCAAAAATAATTCAGTGATGCCGCTTTTACTTATGAATGCTACTGTACTGGAAAACATGAAATCTATTCAACTTCAGTCACATTAGAAACAACGCCTGTCTTTGTGCCCTGCTTGAGCATGAATCATACTGATGAACCAAAACATCATTCCTGTGCTAACACGCATTTTTTCTTTAACACCAGAAGAAGACTTAGCAAGAGACTAGAATAAACTAGAGCCACCCCACACATGTGACGTTACGAGGTAGAACGAAGCAGGAATCAAATGAGCGAGCTCAGTTCTCACTTTGCTTCTGCTTCTCAGGATCTGCTTCTCACACAGGATTTAATATTGCTAAGAGCTGAGTATCCCGAATGTGATCTAACGCAGCATTTACGTGTATGAAATAGTTCCATTGGCTTCAGTAAGATTACTCTCAAACATAAAGCTAAGCAGATATTTACGTGCTTTCCTGGAGTGGACTAGTTCTCAACACTTTACAGCCTGCAGCAGATAGGACTCATAGTGGTATTCTACTGAAAATTACTAACCACAGAACAAAACCTTTTCACTTTAAACCTTTAAACCCACATTTTTATCTAATATAAAGAGCCACCAGCTCAGGTTACATGAGAAATTCATTAAAATGTGATCTGTTCTCGCAGTGGGGAAGGGGAAAAACGACATTTTGGCCCCACGGTATCCAAAGCAGCAAAAATGGCAGAGGTACCTGATAATCTGAAGGCATGACAGGCCCGCCTGAGTTAGCGCCTGAAGGCCCTATGCGTGGTTTCTTGTTGGGAGGCACCTGGTTGAGGCTGGAGTCCTGGCTGTGCTGAAGTCCCGCGCCCGCGCCCCCTCCTCCGGCGCCAGCGCCCCCGGCCGTCCCGTTGGTCTGGGTGCTGTTCTGCTGCTGCGGCTGCGGCTGCGGCGGCGCTGCCTGCGGCTGCTGCTGAGGTGCTGTTTGCTGCTGATGTTGATTCTGCTGCTGCTGATTCTAGGGGAAGGAGCGACACAATACGGTCATCGCTTGTTCTGAACGAGTTTGTGAGCTTTATGGAGTCACCCACGCCGGTGCCACCATGCCTGCGGAGAAGGAGGCAGGTCTGCCTGCTCGAGGGGGAAACACAGCAAGGCTGCGTGTCTGGAGAAACATGTCCTCGTTACGCTCTTGCACGCTCTACAGGGGTATCCTATTTGCGGTTCACTTTCATTTTTTGTTGTGGATGTTTTGTTTTTGCAACAAAGCTAGACTAAAACTGAAAGAACAGTCTAGTGACTCCTACAGCTAGCCAAGCGCTCAGAGAGGAGGATGGAAGGAACCATTTATAAAGCAGTAATGGCCTAATGAACTGAATCAACCCCCCCAAATTTCACTAGTACTCAGTGGCAGATGTGGTGAACCACAGTAAATTATTTTAAGTGCTTCAACAGCCTTGTTCACTCAGAATCAAAACCACTTCTCAAACTTTCACAAATGACATGTTACAATAACCCGAAGGAGGTTGGCAGCGTTACTGCCAGAAAGGTAAGCAAATTGAGACCAGAGAAATGATATAATTTCTTCCAGGTTGCGAGGAAATTCTGTGGCAGAACCAGAAATGGGTTTCATTACCATTTTGCTCTCCTGTGCAAGTACCTTGTAAAGAGTGGTATGCTGGGAATACATGGTATGTTACATAGAGGGTCAGAAAATCTTACTGAAATAGTAGAAAAGTGAAAATTGATCAGAGACAAACAGCTGAAGACAAAAGCAGAGGAAACAACTGGGGGAAGAATCTGGCAAGGGAAAGAGAGGACTAGCAAAGGAAGAGAAGACAGGCAATTAAGATGACAACAGGACCTGGCAGGAAGAGAGACAAAGATAAAGGTGCCACAAAAGGGAGGAAAAGAAAGTTAAGATGGGGAACATGAGAGCAAAAGACATTGTACTCTTCTGGCTTCAGAGGGCTACAGACTAAAAAGATTATTAAGGAACTGGAGGGAACTTTAGAAAACCAGCAGAGTGCAACTCTGCCCTCCGCGGTTAGACAGTTACAAGGAAGGACCACCCATCTGTCTGCTTTCAAGCCCCAGGGATGACTCTTCCATCAGAGCACTGAAGCACGTAAGAGAATTGCAAAGAAAAGCAATTTCGCTCCAAATGTGAGATGTCACTTGTTCATCATGGAAAAAACCTACAATTGTCATGGCTTGAATCAAAAAGCTTTACCACCCTTCCTCCAAGATACTGTATGGAACATTTCAGGATAGTATTTTTTTCCTAGGATATCTGCTTGTGTAATTATCAAAGCTCTGGTATGGCAGCCTTTTATAAAAACATCACATTATTAGTTTCTCAGAAATCATGACAACCAGTTGCCACTAGCAGAAAATTCTTGATGCCCCCAATCACCAAAAGGCATTTAGTTACCTCAGATAAATGACATAAAAATCTGTATCTATGCCATTCATCACAACAGGGTCCCAAGATACATTCAGATGAAATTTGCAGTGATGTATTCATTTAAGGTTACAAAGAAGCCTTGCATCTTCAAGGACTTAGAGGTGGATTGCATTTTCATTTCACATTTAGCAAAACCAATAATGTATCCTCCTGCTTATAGTCCTCAAATCCCATCTTAGTCAGGTTCTGTTTCCCGGGAGATTTAAACTTTAATAATTTTAAAAGTTAATCAAGCCAGCGTGTAGAAAAAAAACCCCTGATAAGCAGCAATTTACCTTTTAATAATGCTTCGAGCTTCACTTACACAAACAAGCACCAATAACTAAGGCAGTATTTGTGCTAGAATTCTGAAATTTGTGATTTCACAGGGGTGTTTGGATGCAAGTGAGGTGGTTGCTACTGTGAGAGCTGAAAAACTGAAATTTTGGTACATGTAAATATAGCAGGAACTCTCACAATTAAAGACAACAGTTTGTCGTAGGTCCCATGTTTTGCGCTTTGGATATTAGCACAAAATTTACTTGATTAGCCTGAGCTTGCTCTTCTGTGCAGCTACTACTGCTACTGCCTGGGTAGAAACTGAGATCTACTCTGTCAGACTCTGGCTGGGGTTTAGCTGCACGCAAAAACAGCTTAGGCCAGCAAAAACAACATCCTCAGGTCAGTTTATTTCATGGTGGTTCTCAAGTGAATAAACTTATAAAAAGTCTGAAGTTAGCAACATACTACCAAGTGTCACCTCTCAGGCACAAATTACAGAAATGAAATTCCGGTCCTGCCTAGAAACCAACCGAGCAGAAACTTGCCTAACAGAATTTGAATGAGAAAAGAATCTTTTCACTTTGTTTTACAAACACTCATTTTAGCTTTGGTAATGATTAACCATTTTGAAGAATGGATGCTTACGTTAACAATTATTCAATTCAGATGCAAATTGCAAATAAACAAACACAGGGAACTCCTCTACCTTTCCAAAAGACTATACAGACATGTGTGGTTTTAAAAACAAACCAGAAACTAACACTATCATTTTTAAAAAAGGAAACCTTTAACTTGCAACAACCTCATAAAGAAACAAAACATGGCACAGATCCAACTTTCAGAATATCCTTTACTTTCATATTTTCTACACTGTGAGAACACATTCAATGGGTAATGCGTAACTTAAATTACCTAAATGGTCTGAAAAAAGTTTAATTTGGAGTGTGTGTAAATACGTGACTGCCACCAGCAATCTCAAAGACCATTTATATAATGGCTGTTTTGAATATAAACATGCCATTGTTTTCCCCCCCAACACTCCCAGGAAAAAGACAGATATTTACTCTTAAATAGACTGACCTAACAAAAGCCAGAGTCATTCTAATTCATACGGTTTGTTCTTGTTTTTGAAGCTGTGAGAGTTGAAGCAAAGCTAGTAATTAAATTACAATCAAATCAGTATAATGACTTTCTTTGTATTTTTGCTTAGGTGTCTGTTTCCGCTTTTTGAAAAAACTATCTGGACACAAACATCCAGGACGTTACCACTTGTTCTCAGTACAGAAGAATCTACAATATCTGTTCTAAAACCAAAATTTACTGTCTGAAATATATTGATAGACATACTTTTAAACTCGTTTCTCATGTTATGCAGAAAATCTGAGAACAGAAGATGCATGTAATCAAATAGTTTCTCCGAAAGATTAACAGTTCTTCTCATGTAGTCCTCAGATAATTACAGTTCAAGACTGTTTTCTTCACATTTTGCTAGCTATACATTACTGTTGGTGTCTCACTACACGTTTAAGGGAAAATAACAAGCCGTTTCATACACTATAGCAGTATTGTCCAGCCTTCACAGCATGACGGGACAATCACTGCAGTCACGTAGCACAGCTGAGCTACATGCACAAAGCAGGTCAGACTATGTTGCAGACACCCCAAAATTTACTACGCACACAAACAAGTTCTTGCCCACGTCTATGGGGCTATGAGAAACAGAGTATTAAGAGCAGATTGTCGCTACCAGAACAGTTCATGGTCGTTATTACTCCTTTGTCTGAGGGCCCTTAAAACACAATCAGGAAACTGGGTGCAGATGGATGAAATGTTCTGATGTAGTGCCAGAAGCAGGCTGCCACTATTTATTTGAGACCCTGACAGCCATCTACTTTCAAATGGCTGGATGCATGCCAGTCATACAATGGAAATGCCATTCTTTTCATGTGAGCACAATGTATTTTCATCATGCGGTGCAGGAGGAGGTAGCAAGGTCCTCTTGGAATGATGGCAGCTGAAAACAGGCTACCGCTGACAGAATAACCCATCCAGCTCATTCCCCACAGGTCAGGGCAAACCGTGCTGGTGATACTACCTGAGACACCCCGGTCATCTGATACTTTTAATCTGTCTGGGAAGCAGCGCTAAGAGAGCCTTGCCTGGACAACACATTTTTGGTTAACTCTTCACGTTTAATTAGTTTTCATTTGGTAGCACCATTACTCTTTCGTACTGCATATGTAAAACAAAACAAAAAAAAAAAAAAAAAAAAAGAGGAGTTTATTATACCTTATCCCCTTTCTCTTCAGGTTCATCTTCATTGAGGAATTCTCTTTTAGGATATGGAATCTGACAGCCAGCAAATACACTGAAACACAGTAAACAGTAAACACTCCACAAATATGTACATATGACACAGACTTACTTAATGCTATACTAAAAACAAGTGAATATAACACAATTTAATTTCTTGTATTTCATGGGTCCTGTTTCAGTAAGTGAGCGGCACTGTGGGCACCCAAGACAGCAGCAGATACCAGCAGCTAGGTGCTGATCGTAACGTCAGATCTCTTTGCTGTTGGCATGAGGCCATCATTTAGAAATCGTGGCATGGTTGAGCATGCCTGAATGCCAGAAACCACTTGTTGATTCAGATGGCAAAATGAACAAATACACTGTCAGAGGTTCCACAACACCTAGTTGGAACATGCATGGCTCACCGAATAAAGAGCCTGATCCAAAGAGTATTAATGTCTTATGAGTCCGCCTTGCTTACAGTGGCCTTAAATATATTTGTCAATCACAACTGCAGAGTTACTTTCAATCAGCTTCTCAGGTCTTGCTTAGAGAGAAAAAATAGCTTTTAAATTCATCTGGCTAATGGGATTTGAAACATTCCTTAATGTTTATGGCAGAGACTTTATCATAATGTTATCCTGTAATCCATGGGGAGCTATAGCTTTACATAGGACAGCATCAGATAAACACTAAATCGAAAATTACTGCTAGATCTTGACCAGTATCAGTTTTTTATATTTCTGTGCCAGCATTCAGAACACAATCAACGTGACATGATTTTTTAAAGTGTGTAAACAGCTCCTAATCTAGCTGCTATGTAGTGTTTGGCTTATCCAAACAGATAAAGAAAGAAAAAAAAAAAAATCTCAACTAGTCTCAACTAGACTCCTTTTGCACTCCAGTGGCTGTTCCCTCCTTTTAGTGTTGCCTGCTAGCTGAGGAAGCAGCAAAAGCAAAGGTGGAAGTCTCCCTGCAGCCAGCTCCTACAGATCATAATGCTACAAACCATCACGCTTATAAAAACTGGGAAGAGAAACTGGAAGAGGAAATCTGCCAGTAGGAACTGAATATATAATTTGAATTTTTCATGACAGTAAAATATATAAAGGTATAAAATCTGTACTCTCAAGCCTTCTGAACAAGGGACCTGTGAGATTTTAAGCAGCCATTTGTCCCTTCACTTTTCTCTCCTCATACCGTTACCCTGTGCAAGAGGGCACTGGAAGGGGCTGTAGGTCAGAGAACTATCACAGTCCTAGGGAGAGGCACAATGAAACCAGGCAATGGAGAACAGGGCCCTGTGAGGCTGTGTAAGGCAGAACAAGGCACAGATTAATTCCCCAAATACTGCAATAATATTGTCCCACCAGCTTTGGTCGTACATTCAGAATTCCAACACTAGTGCAGTACTGTGTTATTGTCCACGACCCCTCAGTTCTGGCATCAGAAGTTACAGAAACTTCAGTACTACACCAATAGTTTCTACTAAGCATGCATGAGCTACTACTTCTTGTGGATATAGGTAGGTATCCATGAATTTTTCAGCTGTCATCTCATATCAGGGCTCAGCATTTAGCAGAAAGAAGACACCCCTGAAAAGCACAGAAGAGAGAATACATACTCTGATGTAGGCAGAGGATCCTCTTGAAAGTAGGGGTCCTGCAAAGCCTGCTCTGAGGTAATTCTCTTTGTAGGGTCCATAGTAAGAAGCTTCTGAAGCTGCAAAATATAACATTAAAAATAGCAAAATGCTTATCAAACTATCATTTTTCAAACTATGACTTATATGTCTTGGATTGTGGATTGTTAAATTATTTGTGGCTTGTCCAGACAAGCCTAAGTTAGCATTGCTTTTTCAGTAAAGTTCCCAAGAACCAGAATGCATATCCATCAAAGCACTATGGCTGTGAAGTGCTTCTCACGCAAGAAATACAGTTAAGTGTTATCAGGCTTATTAATTGCTAAGGGTGAACCACTGTGCTACAGTGACACTAAATTCAGCTATTACAGGTTCATAAAGCACCATTTGTAAATAATGGTGTTTTGTTGTGGCACATGTATAGCTTTTATACTGTTCTGTACTGCTGACACAACAGGAAAAAAGTGTCAGAAGAGACTGAACATGACCAGGACTCTCCGTATCGCTTTAGGGACAGAAACGATAAATCTTCATCTCTCACACTGCCGACATTCCACAGTCAGAGCACTCTGCCACTCCTGCAGCTCCCAATCCCACTGTAATTGCTATTGAAATGAGAAAGAGAAGGAGCAGACCCTCCTTTATTAGCTAGAATGCTGTTGACTGCAGCAGGCTATAAAAGAGGATTACAATATATTAGTAGTATAAAACAGGAATTATAGGGATAACATACCATTTCTAGTTATTCATTTATCACATTCTGAAAAACTCAGTAGGAAATCTGGGTGCTCAAATTACGTCACACACCATCCTGCTCTCACACAATAATCTCTTAATTCAAGTCAGCAGTGAAAAAATTCCTTCTGCAAAGGGTATCGTAGCTCGAACTGTATCTTCCAGGCCTCCAACAAAAATTCCCTGGATATTCAGCAAAAGAATGTGGTTTTTGGCATGCGTATTTGGGGCTTTTTGTTCCAAGAAATCAAAAATCTGACACACAATTCTATATTCTATATATATGGTACAGTAAACAGCCTCAGTAAAAGCACTCATGCTCATCAAGAAAGATAATTCTCTGTATTTCCTTTCTCAGTAGTTGTAGTTAATCCTGCTTTGTAGATGACGTCTTATCAAATTCTCTGTACTTTTACCACTTCCTTCCCACCTCTCCTTGTTGCCATACTTCATGTGCCATGGACCCCAACAGACTGACAACACTGGGCTGTCTCTCCACCCATCAGTTCACTTGAAACCAGCTCCTGAATTGATTCCTGCTGCTTGTCCAGAAATACATCTCAAGATGGTCCTGCATTGCACACACCTGGAGAGTTTGCATGGCACACTTATTTACTGTGTTTTGTGTTGTCAGATAACCCTTAACCCTATGTTTCCTGCATATCTTAACAAATTCAACTTCTAATGTGCTGTTGGCTCTCTACACAGTGATGTCGGCTCTCTATACAGTGACTTCACATGATACAATGAATACAGACAACAGCTTTGGTATTCAGTATCTTTACTTCAAATCACCGCCTCTCCCTACGTGTAAAATTTTTGTTAGTTTTAGTGCCTTGTGACACCATTACAGGTGATACAAATTTCTTCTTCCCAGTTCCTCCACAGTGACTGCAGGGACAAACACTCATGTTTTGTATAAGGCGACTCCTGGTATTCAGTACTAGATGTGGTCATTGACAGAAGAATACAGGACATCAGCCCCTGTCCCCTGGACTCCTATCTCAGCACTGGTTGCTGCAGTACTACTCAAGAGAAAGCTCCTCCAGTCTTCTGCCATATAGCAGCCTTACCACAAAGCTGCCTCCAAACATGACCTGTATTCTTTGTCATTCAAAGATAACACTACTGTACCACAGCAGAAGATCTAAAGATATCTTCAACCTTTTAATGATCTGCTCATTCCCTTAGTAATTCCCATCCATCCCAGAGAACATAATCATTTTGCCCATTCCAGGTGATACCACATATAACATCACTCGAAGTGAGACATCCTGCCTATCAGTGATGCTACTGTGAACCAACTTGCTTTGACAAAGTCTGGTTTTCTGTAGCTTGTGTTTCTCCTAGGAAAGTGAATGAAAAACGCCTGGACACAATTTGTTTTCAGGGTAGCAGCTGCTAACACAATATAGAAAGCCTGTCAGACTGGACTTCATCAACAACCTCATACTTCTCAGCAGCTCTCAAGACTGCCCGCTGTCAGGCTCTACTGGCCTGACACAACAGCTATAAATACTATGGCTTGTAACTCTTCCAGGCCAGCAAGAACAGATGCCTCTTCCTGGATGGAAAACATTCTGCCCTTCATGTAGATATTAACATTCAATGTCAATCAGCAGAGTGGCACAATATCCTCCTCTTTGTCAAGAGTCACTTGCTGTCCTGCACTGGTCTACTTGGTGTCGTATTTTCTCCACGTGCCACACTTGCTGTACTCATTAGCACAAAGTCTTGACCAGTGAAGGTTACAAAGTAGATGTATCCGGAGGTAATCTTGCAATATGGAGGTTACCTCAAAAAAATAACATAACCACTTTGGATAGGTTTTTTTGGATAGTTGGGAGTTTTAGGGAGTCTGCTTATGCTATACATATACCTCCAAGCTCATTAGCAGACACATTTCCAACCTCTTGATTTGGGAGTGCAATGCATACCTTTACTTCAAAATCTGCTTTTTTTTTAGGATCTTTCACAAGATAAGGCAGGTACTGAGCCTCTTTTCTGTAGCATAGCTGTGGCAGTTTAGGTATATGGACCTCCTCAGTGCAGCAATGAGGCATGAAGAATCATGGAATAATTTAGGTTGGAAAAGATCCTTAAGATCATAGAGTCCAACCGTAAACGTAACACTGGCAAGTTACCACTAAACCATGTCCCTCAGCACGACACATCTTTTAAATACCTCCAAGGATGGTGACTCAACCACTTCCCTGGGCAGCCTGTTCCAATGCCTGATAACCCTTTCAGTGAAGAACTTTTCCTAATATCCAATCTAAACCTCCCCTGGCACAACTTGAGGCTGTTTCCTCTTGTCTTATCACCTGTTCCTTGGGAGAAGAGACTGACCCCCACCTTGCTACAACCTCCTTTCAGGTAGTTGTAGAGAGCTACAAGGTCTCCCCTGAGCCTCCTTTTCTCCAGAATAAACAACCCCAGTTCCTTCAGCTGCTCCTCATAAGACTTCTGCTCCAGATCCCTTACCAGCTTTGTCGCCCTTCTCTGTACATGCTCCAGCACCTCAATGTCTTTCTTGTACTGAGGTGCCCAAGACCACAGTGTTCAAGGTATGGCCTCCTCAGTGCCGAGCACAGGTGGACAATCACTTCCCTAGTACTGCTGGTCACACTATATCTGATAGAAGCCAGGATGCTATTGGCCTTCTTGGCCACTTGGGCACACTGCTGGCTCACATTCAGCCGGCTGTTGACCAACACCCCCAGGTCCTTTTCTGCCAGGCAGTTCAGAAGGTTGTCCATGTTCCTGGGCATTCTTATGCAGAGCACTGGGAGAATGACCTATTCGAGACCAGCCTCCATCTCTGTGGTTGATCACTAAACCACCCTTATTCATCCAGACTATGGACAGGGAGAAAAATTTGACTAAGAGAACCTACCTTGCTAAGCAAATTGTCTTCTTCATGATGTTCAGAAATAGCCCTTAGACTTTTGGAAATCTCTGTTCTCATTCTCATAATTATATAGGGGAATAAACAGGTAGACACCTATATATTCGTTCCGTCACCCTGTAATAACCTTGTGTCACTACTTCTCCATCATGAAAAGCTCCTTTGTTTATATATATATAAAAACATATATAATATGCCATAGGGTCGTGAAATGTGTATGTATATTTTTCCACCCTATAGTTAGTTGTGTGTTCTTTAGAGATCTGGTTAATATTTCCCCCTGAAAAAGTAGTCTACCCACCCACGATGGCTCTCAACTTAGTGTTCATAGCCATATAACCTGATGAATTAGCCATATAAGCTGACAGCAACCTCTTCGTTTTTTTGCCTGTCCACCAGACTTGCTGGTGGCTTCCACCTTTAGTAGGAAAACAAGGGGAAATTCAGGTGCTAACGATGTCTCTTACAATTGCTGTCTTTTCACTTAGACTCTTCCTCCAGATCATTCCAATGTGTGCCCAGTAAGTTGAGTTTAAAAAATGTCAATTATTTTTTCTTGAAATCTCACACTTCTTATGTGAATGCTTCCCTTCCACCCACTTGGGATCAACCTATTCTGTTTCTACAACTATTTGTGTCATCATCTAGCAGCTACAAGTCAAAAAGCAAATCTTTGCCAGGACCTATAGAGAAGACTGCTATGCTGAATCTCTAACTAGTGATGAAAACAGACTAGAACTCAAGCTGAACTAACAGCCTCATTACAGAGACTCCCCGTTCACAGCACTAGCAAAGTCACTTTGAACTTTATTCCTAAATTTAGACAGCACTAAGTCATCACAGAGGCATCCAGAAATGTTGCTGTATTAGAGAAACCCTGTAGCCACCTACAATGAATGACTCAATGAGGTAGCCAGCAAATACATGTTTAGGGATATTGTTTGGAATCACTCACAGAACAGAGGTGGACTACCATTAGAGGAAAGAAAAAGAAGGGAAAAAAAGAAAATTACTACAGGAAATAACTAAATTTCTCCTTTCTTCTTCCCTTTTTTCACAAAACTTTTTAACTCTTGGGAGCTCTTTACCTCTCGAAACAACATGGAAACAAGGGATATATAATACTCACTACACAATTTGCACAGAAGACCTAAGGGTAAGGCTGGGTATGACTGCCTTGCAGATCTTAATTAGATAAAACATTCAGATCTTCAATACCAGCAGTTTAAGCACACCCTCAGCATGAATGTATATGAAGAAAACACATCTCAAAAATGGCTAGTCAGTGATAAATAGCTTTCTTTAATGTTGTTGTTCATTAAAATGAGATAGAAGAACAGACACAGGTATTACCATTAGAAATGCATTTCATTTGTATCATCACAGTGATTTTCAAGTTGTACCTACCAAAAGAAAAACTTTGCTGTCAGGCTTGACTTTGTGTTTCTCCATGTATTTTATGAGGCTACTATTGGCATATCTGAAAAATACAGTTAAACAAAGACATTTCTGAAATAATACAGCATTAAGAATATGGAACTCTACGAAGTAATGACAAAAACATTTACCAGCCCTTAATAAGTAAACTGTAAAAAGAACTGCTATGAGAAAACTTGTCAGATACTTAGCTAGCAGTTGACACCCTAAGCGTGCTTTTCACTGACAGCAGTAGTATCAACTGTGTACAGATTACTTCCATGGAACATGCAACTTTTATAGCATATGGATAAGCTGTTGACATGGGTATATGAGAGAGAAACTCATCTTGAAGTTTACACTCCGGTTTTCTAAAGCAACTCTGCCACAGACAGCATACAGCAGCTCGTAACAGCACAACAGCTAAGCTATTAAGTTGTTTCCAGTTGCAATTTGACAGTGCAGTTAGTTTACCATTCTGTCTCCACAGCCCCAACCTGCATCAAACCATACAGTCCTTACAGTTCCTAAGCTCAAAAATGCCACAAATATGTATGACCTGTGGCTTGCTTTTAATCTAAAACTCCAGAGGTTATCTATAGCCATTTTCAAAAGAAATAAGCTTCATGCACAGATAAGCTTCATATCTTATCTAAAGCCAGCGTAACGAATCCACATCAGAGCTGGAAACACAATCCAAAACTCCTGAATCCATGTCCTCTGCCTTACAACAGAGCCTGTGTTGCTCCTTACACCCTCTGATCTATCACCACCACTTCACTAATTTAGACTAATTTAGCCAAAGCACCAGGAAACACTAAAAGTGGAAAATTCTTAGATCCCAGATAGGCTTTGCATCACAGCCTATTGAACACATTACCTTCCACAGAAATTTCTGTCCACTACTTTACTGTCTCCACATATCTGCTGGTGAAAAGAACCAGGGAGGTGCTTCCCTATTCCTTCTCAAACAAAATGAATGAAGTTCTCTTGAACAGTTAATACAAGCGTTTCAAGCAAGCTCATTTGTCTGTGCCTGCCATAGATTAAATGGCACTTATGACGACCCCTTCTAGAGAAAGAAGGAAGCCACTCAGTTGATCCTTTTAACAAGCAGCTGAGAGAGAGAACACCATTCAAGCAAAACAGTTAATTCAAATAGGACAGCTGTCACAGCATTAGAACTCAAACACTTCAAAATCCCCTCCCCAAAAACTCAGAGGATAGGAGCCAATTTCTGCCTATCTGCTACATTCACTGGACTGTTGTTGCGTTATAATCACTTACGTTGTTCTCCTAAAATCTTTCTGAAGAGTTGGATATTCTGGCATCTTCCTGATGTCTTCCCAATCTTTATCTTTGGTGGGGGGGGAAAAGGAGAAGCATTTACAATTCTGAAAGTGTAGGCTAAGTAACACACAAGAAGAAATAACTACAGCAGTTGTATGACTTCATTTGTTGGCCAGTGCTATTGTTCCATAATTGTCAGCATTTCCAAATCCATCAAATCGACAGCTTCTTCATACCTATACAAACAACTAGTCTTTTCCTTTAGAAAAAAAAACAAACAAAAACAAACAAACAAACTCAGTAGCATTACGTCTGTTGCTTTAATGAAAATAAATTACCTGCAGGGAATCCCATTACACTGAAAATGCGGTCTAGCTGATCGTGATGAAAAGGATTACTTGTTTTGATGTCCTCCTGACGACAGTGAAATATAGGTTCCGAAGTCAATAGTTCAGCAAATATGCAGCCAATTGCCCAAATATCTAGGAAAGAAGGAGGATAATTAATGCAAGGTTACTGTACTTCATCACTCTGTTTTTTGTTTCTGCACAACTTCTCAACAACCTGCATAACCACAGTAAGATAAAATGCCTCGCAGTATAATTACCTCCGGTACTTTAAAAATAATGCATTGATAGAATACATTAAAAAGGGTAAAATATGGAGATATAGGGTTTTTTCAATCAAAATTAGAGTCTCCATATTCTGTTTCAAGTTGTGCAGTGGCAGTCCAGCATTTACATTATTCACAGTTATGGCAGAAACCTACACAATAAGCTGTGTCATCAGCAAATAAAGGGCGTTCAACTGCTCATCAAAACCAAACCATAAATCCCCCATAAAGATACATTGAAATAAAAGTTCTATCACATATTTCAGAACAATTCCAAACAGACAATCGATAACCAAATAAATACTAAGAAGAAAAAGAATAATGACTTATATGTTCAGCCAAATAGTGCAAGCTAGTTAAAATGGAGAAACAAGATCCTAATTTTAATCAAGAGTAGAAGAGTGATTACCAAAATTTAAGAAAAAAAAAGTGTCCTACTTGACAACTGGCTCCCACTGGAACAATAGTGGAACTGTCTCATCTATGTCTCATGTACGTACAGAAAACAACAGTATGATATGCTAATATTTTAATGAAAGAAAATAACAACCTCTATTTCATAAACTTATTAATATGCTTTTCAAAATTAAATTTGTTGTGGACAAGAATATTAGTTTCATTTACAGGAGAAGAAATTTCTAGATTACATGTATTCATTCTAGTTACTGCTATTACCACCCGTCTTAGTGTTCTGTATGACCTGAATGCTTTATTATGCATCTTAAAATGAAAGTGTGAATTTGTCAGTGAGAAGGTTACTAGCAGGAATGAAATGAAATGAGTTTGCTACATAGACAAATACGTGTCTGGGATATAACTCTGGGAAAAGATGGAGATCAGATGAATAAGGAGCATAGATTGCTGAATACAAGAGTGTGGAAACTTGCTTAGCAGTTGAGGTTAAACTAGATGACCCTGGGAAACTTTTGGATTTTATCAAATTTAATAGCATAAATATAGAAAACAATTTACCCCTATTTTATAGGTCTGAGAGATAAAAAAAAAATTACCCATCTAGAGTTTGGTTAATTAGATTCAGACTAAAGAGAACACCAAGAGAAGTCTCTTGTTTGTTGCAACTAATCTGAGACTCAAAACCCCACCCGCCATCAATAGTGGTGTTTGGCTCATGCTGCTCCTGAGACACATGACCTCCCGAAGAAAGAAAAAAGCACTGCTCTCTATGTAGGGAATGAAAAAAGAGCCATCACACTATTTACCAAAACAGGTCAGTTCCATTTACATCATGTTACAGGTGTGGAGCGTGGGGTGCCCCAATTTATAAGCCTTTCTCCTTACTTCCTTTACAGGAACGTCTGACAACATTTCGTTCAGACTTTACAGTTTCAACAGGGCATAACTTGCTCTGTGCATTACATCACTTTCTCAGGGTTTTATCTTCCTTTGATTTTTTTTTATTAGCCTTATCTGCATGAAAACAAGATGTTTAGCTCTTGAGATTTTATCTGCTCAAGCAGCTAATGCAGCATATTAATCACAACTCCTGCCTGGGTAGTAGGCATAAATTATCTACTCCAGAATGGAAATTACTGACTATTTGAAGAATAGCATCTTCATTTAGCAGTATCTATTCACCCAGTTGCCTACTAGATAGCAAATCTTTTTGGAGATGGTTTATCTAGGGGCCAGAGGAGTTGCAGCCCTCTTGGTTTTCACAGCTTTCTGCAGTGCTCACTGTCCACCATGTAGTGAGGGACAGGCCGGCCCACTGCTCATTATCCTGTTCATTACTGCTCTATCCAGACTGACCTCTTCCTTTTAAAGAAAAAAAATCTAGTATTCTTCTGACAGCAAAGCTGAACTGGGAAATCTCCCTGATGTGACACAGCAAACTTCAAAACTCTGTTCCTTCTTCATCAGCTGAGCTGTGAGAGAGCAGAGCCACTGTGGCAACGCGTTCCCACTGCGTGACTCTGTGATTAATACAGAGAGCACATTTTAAACCCTTTGAGAATTCAGAAAGGCAGACATTGTACCAACTGGAAGTTACATCTGAATAAACACTGGTGACTCCCAAGCTGCTGTTGTATTTTCTGTGGGACGGCATAACTAGACAAGTCAAGCATGAGAATACTTTAGCTCTGATCAGTCATTATCGTCTCTAGTAGTTCATAGTGCTGGGGTTCAACCCTTCAGGTCTCTTGCCAGATACTCTTCAGCTTCAAAGAACTACTATAAAGTAACCCAAAACACTTAGTACAGAAAACCTGAAGCTTTAATTTCCGTAAGTGAAGATTAAACAGCTGGAAAAGGCCTTATAGCCACGCAGCTCAAGCAGGTCAGGATCTTCCCTTCACGAATCTAACTTTTATGTAACCTGATCTCAAACACGTCCTTGGCACATATTGAAACCATTCTCACAGTTAATGATTTTCTGCCCAGTTTGGCCAGCCCCCTTTTTTTTTTAATAACATTCATAATTTACAGTAATTATTTACCACATGTGGCATTTTTCCTTGCAGGAACGCCTCATTAAATTCTGGCAAGTTTAAAAGCTTCATCAATACAAGCAGTCCTAATAGGTATTTATCTCCTACACTGTTCATATTAGTCAACCAAATACAAACTTCAGCTCTAACTATGGAAAAATGTGTCAATAATTAGCAATTTCCCTATCCAGTGCCATTTCATATGTTTTCAGTTTGTGGTCCCTAAAAAAGATTAATCATTTTTACATCTATTCCAAATCTATTCCAAATAAAAAGTATTACCCCTCTGAAGTAGGCATTTATAGGGGCAAAGCTTCAAACACAAGTATTTTTCAGCTACAGTGCATTATTAATCTAGTCCACATCTGCCTCTAGCACAAGAGGAACTTCTTATAATGCTGTATAACAATTTCATTATAAGTAACATTTCTGTTTAAAAGCAACCGCCAAAAATAAGAGACAAACTATAGACAGTATCCATTTTAACTTGTTATGTCCCAGAACCACTGAAAACAGGGCCATATATGTCCTACAAGGTTGCATTGGGTACTAAATGTTTTCCCATCTGATGTCCCAGGAGGATCCTAATAAATATACCAGAGTAATACAACCATTCCTATAAGGACGGTTCTGTTTCCTACGTTTTCCTATCATTAGGTTTCAGGAATGATCCGTGGTAAAAGGTTTTCACTGTTTGTTTTTTTTGTGGTTTGGGTCTCCCCGCCGCCCCCCAAGACTTCCAAACTCCCCACTTTGCCCGAGTTTACACAGAAACTGATTGCAAGCCAGTTTTTCCCCCCTGGCTCTGGAAAGAGGGCGGGAGTGAAGGTCTTTCTTACTCCT
Source organism: Pluvialis apricaria (assembly GCA_017639485.1). NCBI lineage: Eukaryota > Metazoa > Chordata > Aves > Charadriiformes > Charadriidae > Pluvialis > Pluvialis apricaria. The sequence goes on along the minus strand of CM030009.1, from coordinate 77,628,032 downwards.
TACCAAACACCCTGCTCAGGTCCCATTCAAACTTATTCACCAGTGAAATATCCTTCCACTGTAACAGTATTTCTCAAGTACTACATAATAATTTTATAAAAGGAGCAAACAGCCTTTTAAAGATGGTCACTTGTAGATGGCAAACAGACTTTTCATATGTATGCCTGGGTGCACAGATTATTAGAATATTTGTATGGATGTCCATGTCCCAGTTTCAAAACCTGTGACTCTAACAGCTTTATAGGTCAGCTACTAAAGCTGAGAAAATCCTGTGTGTCCTGCTCTACTTTAGCGCTGTGGCCAAGGAGCAAGTACAAAAGGATGCTGACATAGCTGTTTTAATGATAGGGCTGATTAAGCAGACAAATGCTCATGTATTCTTTCCTTTCTATGGCACAATAATCTCATTTTTGTATTTGTTCCAATATTTTGGAAACATTCTTTAAAAATATTATGACAATTTAAGACAATAAGACAATTTATTCAGCAATAGCCTTGATTCTCAAAATGAAACATCTTTTCCCATGCATATTAACTACAACGCTTCATTGAAGACAGGACATAGTCAAGACAAAATACTTCATGCTTCTTAAATATATCCAAGAAAAGAAATACATAAACAAGCTCTTAGCCTCATATAGTTCTTCAAGAAAATTCTGTTAAAGAAAGCAAGTTAAGAATGGGGGGGAAAAAAAAAAAAAATAAATCTATTTAGCTGCAATCTATCTGTGGAATTCATCATTACTGAATTTGGTCTAGCAGCTTCACCAACCTGCTTTTTTGTTTTTTTGTGTTGTTTTGAACACAAACTCTAAACTCTAGGACATGTCTGAATGCTGGTAAAGGAAGCAAACAGTGGATGGACGCCAGAATACACCTTCTCTACGTGTGCCAAGGGCTAATGCAACAACCAGGGTAACCAAAAGCTAGTTAGCATGGCCTTAGCCCAAACAAGGCAATCCAGGTATCCTATAAAGAGCTACAATGTTTATATAATATTCACCAAACCTTTCAAATCATAGAATCATTTAGGTTGGAAAAGACCCTTAAGATCATAGAGTCTAACCATAAACCTAACACTGCTAAGTCCCACTAAACCATGTCCCTCAGCACCACATCTACATATCTTTTAAATACCTCCAGGGATGGTGACTGAATCACTTCCCTGGGCAGCCTGTTCCCATACTTGATAACCTCCCATATTTGATAACCCGTTCAGTGAAGAAACTTTCCCTAATATCCATTCTAACCCCCTCAAGTGCAAATCAAGGCAAGGAAAACAAATACGCCAACATACTCAAACCCCAAAAGGTGGCTGCGCAAGCAAACACATGCCTAATATTTTCAAATAAATATCAATGGGTCTAATGAAAAGGTATAACTTCTTTATAAGAAAATCTTGCCTCTCTTATGCTGAGTAGAGCAGCAGATTCTAAACTTTTCTGGAATCTTTATGCACAGTGACCTAAGAACATAGAGATACTACAGAAAAAGAGTTGGGCTTTTTTTTGTTTGGTTTGTTTTTTTTTTTTACACTGGATTCAAATACCTAGAAATTAGATTTAAAATAATAATACACCTTTAAAGGGGAATTTCTCTGGTCTAATAAGGTGACTAGAACATAATAAGGTGACTAGAACATACTTGTTGCTATCACACACAGACACGAGGAAAAGGTCTTCCCTTTCATACATTAAAGTCTCAATTTTTGTATGCTTCATTTAAACTTTAGTTGGCAAAACAGAGGTCAAGGAAGAAGTGGTTAGTAGCCTTTTAAATTTGACGCTTTCTATGAAGAACTGGGAATGGGGTCAAATATTTACATGTGACAGGCTTTTCAAGGGGAAGCAAAAAATGGTGTCAGTAGGCTAAGGGTCAGAAACTTGCTATCACTCATTGGTAAGTTGGGCAATGTTTACTGATCTTTAACAAACAGCATCTCAACAGAACTTGACTGAAGAACAGAAGTTTATACTGTAGAGCCAAAGATGAATGTTCTGCAGACAGAAAAAATACCTCTCAGTAATCTGAAGGATGCTCACAGTCAGGCAAACACACATCTAAGAGCAGTGTTTTATTTCAAGACCGCGTAATCTCCTGTGCCATGATGCAGGGTCAAGATAATTCAAAACTTTTAAAGGCAAAACCATATTAATTCAAATCAGTTGTGAAATCTATTATCCTCACACTTTTTTTACCTGTATGCCTCCATCCTAGCCTTTTAAACTAAGCTGCCCTTTTCTCATGTTTGTACTAAGAATGCAATTAATTTCAATTACTACACCTTAAAAATTTTCAAGCATCTTGACTGAAATTCTGAGTTCACTGAAATCAAATGTAATTTTCTACTGTAGTAGCTTTAGTGAGCCATGATTTCTTCCTTTTCTCTAAACAGAATTATTTTAGGTTGTCTGATATTTATTTTCCCAATTATATTTCTATTCCTCAGTATATCAGCATTAAATGAAGATCCTGGATCATATGATTTCAGACTTCTGCTGTGGATTAGACACATGATGTAGCTTGCAACATTACACTTAAATTACTGTGGTAAGCTTGACAACACAGGTACAATAGATTTGATACAGGGAGTGACAATAGGAGCAGAGGCCCTAAGTAGTCCTCTTGCACAGCAAAAATATGATTGCAAGCAAAGAAACCCTGCTAAAGAACTTAAATCTTTAATTTACAGAACTTCACATCCAAAAATTTGGAAATTCCAGGTTTATGGTTCTATATGCAACCCTGTGTTTTCCTTGTGCAGCCTATGTACTGAAGAAAACGGGAATCCTCAAGGTAGGGAAAATGCAACCTTAACAATTGTACCACAGAGCACGAGAATTAAACTTTTACCAACATTATGCCACTTTTGCAAGGGTTTTCAGCGTCTGTCTTCCCAAGTACTCCCCTTCACCTCCCCAAATCCTATATACCACATTTTCATCAGCAATTCTTCAAATTTTCAGTTGCATCTCCAAGACTACAACTGTATAAACTACAAATTAACTACATCAGCTAGCGGTAGAACATCCTTGAGAGACAGAATGGAGTGATGCATGAATGGCAAATAGAATGATGGTTGCATCTTCTCTCATCTCTCAGTTCTTCTTCCAGAAACTGGGGTGGGCTCCAGCCTCAGGTGACGTTGCTTCAGGGCAGGGAATTAGGTCACTGGGACAAGTGCCGAGTTCTGGCAAGGAAAGTGTGTTACAGCCTCATTTTCTCCCTAATCCTAAGCCTTCAGATGCGTCAGAGACGGCAGAGGGCTATTATTTTTATGCCAACTCCAGTATCTCCAAGATGTAGTAAAGAACATACTGTTACTTTCGTTCCAGCAACAGCAGTGCTTATACCTCAGAGGGTCCAAGAGGTACTCTGGTGGGCTGCCAAAGCTTTTCACAGAAACAAAAGTAAAAAGAAAAATGTTCTTTCAGTGACAACTCATCAAAAGCACAAGGAATGTAATGGGTGACACAGAAGGCAGCTTTGTAGCCTCAGGGCTACTTCCCCCCACCAAATATCAAACAACTGCAGCAAGTAAAGGAAGTATGAAAGCTTCTCATTGCTCAACGGTCCCAAGTCTCTTTTATACTGCAAAGTATTAGAGAGGTCTGATATAGAAATTGTTACCATTTCCTCCTGTAATGATGAAGGAATTAAGAAAAGCCAAGATATGCTGCTGTTTGATAAAACAGTATTTACAAAGCTTTTCAGGGAACATCCACAGCTTTGCATTTTCACCTTATCATATGAAAAGAGTGATTGACATTATCGTATGATCATAGGACCAGGAACTCCTGATCACTAATTATGGTGCTTTATCATTAATTTGCCCCCTCCTCCTCCATTTATTCGATCACTGCAGGTACGTGTCCAATATTGTACAAACAGCACAGCACGTTAGAGAATTGTTGCCATTTTCTGTGTTCTTCTGAATTGTAGCAAATGAGAAGTGAGTACTATATATTCTCTGAAAGGGAAATACATGTTTTTTTCTAATTAAATGCAGCATACTTTAACAAAACAACTTTCGTGTACACAATGGAGCTCTTTGGAGGTTAACTTCATGCTAAATGAAGAGGGACAACGAGTTTATAATCTGTTGTGTGCTCTCACTTGGCTGGTGTCATTAACTATTACAACTTTTTACTGGGTCCAACATGTCAACACCTTCAGAGCTAACATCAGGTGAGCAAAAGGCCTGCTATCTGGTAGATTAAGTTATAACAAGGAACATGTGTGAAGAGTGCTTTCCTGGCCTGTTCCAATTCACAAGCCATGACAGTCTTTTCTGGGAATTATTAAAACGTTTGATGTCTACCTTATTTCAGTCAACAGAGTGGAATGCACACAAAGAAATCTTGCATCTTAGCACAGAGAGCCTTATTTGTCCTAAACAGAGTGCTTTACAATAGCTTAACATTTCTGTTACTAAGGGGTTCAGCCGTACAACTATTTCTAATAAGGCATTGAGAGTAATTCCTACATACTTTTAAGCAAATCTATTGGATAAGCAATGAAATAACTACTGTGAAATGTAATTCTGCTGTGAGTCACTGCTATTGCCAAGAAGTCTACTTGTGAAGCAATCCCACCTGTCTTGAGAAAAAAGTCATTCTACTGAATCAATGCTGCAGTGCTGAATGCTTCAGTTGATACTGCTGAAATAATTGTGCCTGAAGGTCAAACTGATGGATTAGCTAAAAAAATTCCTCTGCTCCAGAAGTATGAACCTTCTTATGATAGCAGGTACTTGGTTTTCAACCAAAACGAACTTTTGTGAATCAACATTGTACTGAAGCTCCCTATTATCATTAACTGATTTCATCTTGAGGACAATACCAGTAAGTAGCATCCCCACTTTATATGTAACAACACATAGGATGGATTAAACAACACGCGTTAAGCTACATACACCACCTGGGACTGAATCCATATTTAAATGTAAGTCTCCTGAGACCCAGTTTAGTGTTCTAAGAGATAAAACTTTACCGTCTGCCCCACATTAGGGTACCTCCATTGGTTTTACAATAGCAGAAACAGGTCTGACCCACTGCACTGTTCTCATTCTCCTGGCTATTAAACTAGTACACACTCCAACACACCTCTCAGACTCTTCAGAGTTGACAACGGCCACCAGCTTCACTAGCTAATTTCCAGACATCAATATATTTAAGAAGCAAGGGCAACAGAGTAGTTCGAAAAAGGCAAGAACTAGTAGGCTAGATCTCAAAACAGTTAATGTTTTAAAGTGTATAACAATCCTGCGGACAATATTCCTTGAGATGCTGTTGGCATCTCAAGTTTCGCAAAATAGTAATTAATGTAGCTTTAAAATGTTCTATTTAAGCAATCTAATAATCCTTTATAAAACTTTACATTTCTTAGGTGACTGCAGTGATAAGGTTGTGGAGCGTAGCAAATGCTTCTTCTTTCAGAAAAAGCGTATGTACAGTATTTTAGAGATGACTGTCAAGCAAGAGGAAAAAACAGCAATAAATCACCCAGCACCTGCAATAACTAGATAAGAAAGCAACAATTAATCTTTGGTATTAAAATATTTTGCCTCTCAGAAAAACCATGAGAACAACTGTGATAATCAACATGAAGAAAGTTTACCACATGCCAAAATAAGTTTACCACAAAATATCATCTGAATCCAATTACTTCCCATGTCATATAACATTGCCCAGGGCATGAACAAGGCTCCCTTCCTGGTGTAGCCTGAGTTTTTCTTTTCAGAGTGCATGAATGAATATTTTCCAAACTTCTCTACTTTTCTAGTTTTTCCACAACCCCTTCCCACCAAATTGAAATCTCTAACAAACAGGAATGTGGATCCCTATGCAGCAAACAGAAGCTGACTGACTATAGATTTGCTTTTCTTAACTATCTCTCATGGGCATTTAAAAGCAGTCCCCATACCCCCATGACTCCACAGACCACAGGTGGGGAACCTCCCCTGTGCATCTTTCCTAAGGACATTTCAATCTTTTGGTTGGCCCCATTTGTAACGTTTGGTTTACCAGATTTTCCAGATAGTTCTTATTTTTCTTCCTTCCCCCCAACCCTCCCAGAACAAGAGACCAGAAGAGCTTTAGGCATCTGTCCAAGATTTCCAGAGGCCCCACAGCCCGGCCAGCGTGCCAACAATCTGTGCGCATACAGTAAGGACATCTGATGCACTCAGAACGTGTGGGACTTGCTGCATAGGCAATATGGAACACATATGCACATATTTCCATCCTAAATCCTACATAATACACCCCAGATACTTCCCCCTCTTTTTTTCCCTGCATAAAGTTGAATGGAGTTGCTGAAACTCTGACGGATCCCAGCATTCGTTATAAATTCATTCCCTTTGATACACCTAATACTTTCCTGTGACATTTGCTTTCAAAGGCATTTTGATATCTGCTTATACCTTTCACACATTTCCAGCTTCCACAACCATATGTTAGTCTGGAAATAGAATGAGGTGACAGTGCACTGCCCAAGCTTTAAATTACAGTTTCTCTATACCTAAATCTTGTTCGGGTTGGTAAATGCAGTTGCCACATGGCCACTTCTGACATTCCTGCTGACTTACAATCTAGACAAGTGAAGAAAGGTAACTAAGCAATAGCAATTTCTCTCGTTCTCAGATTTATTTTTTCACAATAAATAATCCCATCCTTTTTTGGTGCAGGACAGTGTTTCAGCCTTGCTTATGAGGTGCTTGAACGATCTATCTAAAGAACTCTTTCGCCAACAAAATCCAAACCATCTAAGATACTATAAGCCATCCGATGCCATTTATCAAATATACTATTTCATTAATTAAAGCAAGTGGTAAATAGAGGTAAGATAACATCTTATTTGATAGCACTGATAACAATACAAGCTGCAACTTGATAAAAAACAAGCCTTAATTATGCTATTTTCTTGATATTATGCTGCAAGATGCCCCAGAATGAATCATAGTAGAGACTGCCAGACACTTTCTTAAAAACCTATGACGAAAAAAGAGTTCTTACCTCTTACTTTACTAAAACTTTCTTTTCTATTTTGATGTTCCCAGAGTGAAAAAAAATAAAATCTGATTAATGTCTCCTTTCAAGCTAAAAGTCAGCTTACCTTTTCCTTCATTTCGCCACAGTCATTTCCTTTACTTCCCTTAAAATTATAGTCCAGAAGTCTTTGCCCATCAATGAAAGGAGCACTGTACCTTACCACTTACTTCAACCATGTTTCTCTAGCATTTTGAGTATAAAGGCATTTTCTGTTGTGCTGGAGACTTTCTACAAGTTCAGTAATTTTATTAACATTTCCATGATCGCAAGCATTTTACATTTTTGCAGTTACTTGGTTTCACCTGAAGCTTGTCCAAGTTACTTTTATTTGCATATCTTACTTCTTTGCTACAGTATTAGGATCAATGAACACATGGGAACAGACTCTGCTTTTAAACTATGGTGCTGGAAATGTAGACGAACTTCCACAGGCTACAATAAATTTAGTACAGATTTGTATTGCGGTAACAGAACAGAAACTGACCATTGGCTTCTACGACACCATTTTCCCAATTTGTATTCATCTGGTAAATTAATTGCTTGTAACTATGATAAGCAGATTATATAGGAAACTTTATTAACAAGTAGGGCTTAGATTACAAACTAAATATTATTCCCCACGAAACCCTAACATGGGATTTTTACTATCCTTTTAACACGCAGAAAGCAAAAGCTATTTCTGTTTTTCAGCAACAGTATTTTCCTGACTCCTGTATCTCCTTAAAACATGATGTTATGTATGTGACGAACAACTACTTGTTCTGCAAGCAAGTAAATGAAAAGTAGAATATTTCATTACTATGAAGGAACAAATTAAACAAAGGGGAAAACGTCACTGAAAAACCACCTCTAAAATAATGAAACATGCTTACATACTGCTTTGTGTAATATATAGTTCTTTCTAAACAGGGTGTATTTAGTCCAATTTTTCCCCAAAGTTGAACCCACAAAACGTAACTAAGATCAGATCCAGAAAACAAAGACAAAAATCCTAAGTGAGACAAAAGTCAAATTCTAATTGCATTCTTTGATAAGAATTATTTACATGCAAGCAAGCCTACCTTGCTTTACTACAAGAACAACAAAAAAAAGGACACTATAGTAGACAATGTCCAGGTTATCATGACTACACTGCAAACAATTAACATTATATGTGAAGCTAAGATAAGGAAAAAACTATTAGATACAGAAAACAGAAAATATATTAAAAAAAAAAGCAAGACTAAGCCAGTAAAAACCTAAGCAGACATCTGAATTATGTAGCAACTGTTGGACAATGTTCAGTGTGTTACAGCAGAGAACTGATGACAATGCATTCCTAGTAAATTCAAACACAAATATTTCTCACAATGACAAAATTGGAAGAGAATAGACTAAACCCGGCATGACATTGCTTTTAGCCTGACTTTACTGATATTTACTAATTATAAAAAATTATATCTTGTATAAAAGGCTTAAGAAAATAGCTACAGAAAATAAGCAGCTATACCAAATAGCCTGTCACTTCCTCCTTCATAAATTGCTATATCTAATCACCTTTCTTCTAAATGATTATTTCCAACTGAAAAGCAGTTAAATGAGAATCTTATACAATTTATGAGTTATTACTAAAAGCGATACATTAGGGCTCCTGAGAATTACGTAATATTAAGAGATGTAAAAATTCTATTTCTTGCACAGAGATTTAAGAGAGAGCTTTAAGAGTTGCGTCCTTTGCCAAGAACATTAGCATTCAAGTTAAACTCGCACTAGTGTGCTTATCTCATTAAGATTGCCTTTTTTTAAGTGCACATAATGCTAGAAGCAAAACACAAGTCTGGACTCATAAACTGCATGAACATCACCGCTGTCATTTTGTTACCCACTTCTTCCCTTTGCCTTAATTAAAGCTGCACATAGATCACCTCCAGGTACCTTTATTCTTTTCTCTTCAGTCACATCCTTCACTCAGCCTACAAATCTCACCTTGCAACTTTCCTTGTTTTCATATTTTTCACTTTGTTGCCCAAACCATTTTGAGTGCCCTCGGCACTTACGCTCCACACCAGATACTACTACATGACCCATTCACACCCCTCCTGGGCATTCACCAGTGTGGATCTGATACAAGAAATAAAAGCCTAAGAAATAATAAACTACCAGCAAAACCAGACCTCTCTGAAGCAGCATCATCCTCTAAACTTTCACAGGGACTCCTTGTCTATGTTTTAGTACACACTACATATCCCTCAGGGCAAGAGCCAAGTAATTTATGACATAATTAAAAAAAACAACAGCATTATACTAATTCATTCTTCAAAGAGATATCCTGAGATAATGGTACATATCACTCACATAAATCTGCAAACAATATGCTATCTATCAAAAATAGGTACCTGTCAGTTAAGGCAACTTCCCAGTACCGCGGAGGCAGGCCACTCAGTAATTTGGTCCACTCACATCCATGTTTCACAAAGCAACACAGTCAGGGCAGTTTAAGCATCTAATTTACAGGTGTTTAAGGTAATCCTGTCAGTATTTTCTTTAAACACTTCTAGTAACTGTTTTTACCCACTACAGGGTGCAGCAAACAGAGACTTTAGAAGTCAGCACCCCAATTGCATGGTGGCAGATACAACGCAGGCCATAAGAGTCTGCTTCAGACAATGTGGGATTGTGCCACAACCATGGCGGGGGGCACTACAAGTCATCCCCAGCACCCACGGGAGAAGACACCCTGGGAAATCAGAGGCCTCAACGGAGACAGAGCTCCCAAGGGAGGGTGCTGCCTCCCAGAGCTCAGGCTGCAGGGTGACACTGGTCTCACAGCGGGAGATACACTCCGGTTGGGGCACTGCGTCACCAGCAAAAGGAGCTGTGGGAGAAGGTGAACAGACTCCATAGCATCATAGAGAATAAACAGGACATGAACAGGGTCACCTCAGGGACCTTGCAAGGGTTTCTGGAGGATATCGGGGTAAATTTCTTCATACAGATACTACACACGTCATTTTTCAGAGCTGCTACTCAGGAATAAGGAAGAACTGGTTGGGGATACGATAATCAATGACAGCCTTGGCTGTAACAACCATGAAACTCTGGAGTAGTGAAGGCAAGTAGAACACGGGCTGTGGGCTTCAGGAAAAACTGGCTGGATCAGGACACCTCCCACTAGACCAGGTTGCCCAAGACCACATCCAGCCTGGCCTTGAACACCTCCAGGGACAGGGCTTCAACAACCTCTCTGGGCAACCTGTTCCAGTGCCTCACCACCCTTAAAGTGAAAAACTTCTTCCTAATGTTTAATCTAAACCTGCCCTCTTCCAGCTTAAAGCCATTCCCCCTCGTCCTATCACTACATGCCCTTGTAAAAAGTCCTTTCCCAGCTCCCCTGTAGGCCCCCTTTAGGTACTGGAAGGCCACAATAAGATCTCCTTGGAGCCTTCTCTTCTCCAGGCTGAACAACCCCAACTCTCTCAGCCTCTCCTCATAGGAGAGGTGCTCCAGCCCTCGGATCATCTTCGTGGCTCTCCTCTGGACACGCTCCAGCAGGTCCATGTCCTCCTTATGTTGGGGACTCCAGAGCTGGATGCAGTACTCCAGGTAGGGTCTCACGAGAGCGGAGTAGAGGGGCAGAATCACCTCCCTTGACCTGATGGCCACACTTCTTTTGATGCAGCCCAGGATACGGTTGGCCTTCTGGGCTGTGATAGCACATTGCTGGCTCATGTCGAGCTTCTCGTCAATCAGCACCCCCAGGTCCTTCTCCACAGGGCTGCTCTCCAGCCATTCCCCGCCAAGCCTGTAGTTGTGCTTGGGATTGCCCCGACCCAGATGTAGGACCTTGCACTCGGCCTTGTTGAACTGCATGAGGTTGGCTTGGGCCCACCTCTCCAGCCTGTCCAGGTCCCTCTGGATGGCATCCCTCCCCTCCAGCGTGTCTGCCTCACCAGACAGCTTGGTATCATCAGCAAACTTGCTGAGGGTGCACTCTACCCCACTGTCCATGTCGCTAACAAAGATGTTGAATAGTACAGGTCCCAGTACCGACCCCTGAGGAACGCCACTCGTCACTGCTCTCCACTTGGACACCGAGCCGTTGACCGCAACCCTTTGAGTGTGACCGTCCAGCCAGTTCTTTATCCACCGAGTGGTCCATTTATCGAATCCATGTCTCTTCAATTTAGAGACCAGGATATCGTGTGGGACAGTGTCAAGCGCTTTGCACAAGTCCAGGTAGATGACATCAGTAGATCTTCCCTTGTCCACTGCTGCTGTAACCCCTTCATAGAAGGCCACCAAATTTGTCAGGCATGACTTGCCCTTGGTGAAGCCATGTTGGCTCTCGCCAATCACCTCCTTGTTTTCTGTGTGCCTCAGCAGAGTTTCCAGGAGGATCTGCTCCATGATCTTGCCAGGCACAGAGGTGAGACTGACTGGCCTGTAGTTCCCCAGGTCTTCCTTGTTTCCCTTTTTGAAAATAAGGGTTATGTTTCCCCTTTTCCAGTCGGCAGGAGCCTTGCCAGACTGCCACAACCTCTCAAATATGATGGCTAGTGGCTTAGCGACTTGATCTGCCAGTTCCCTCAGGACCCGTGGATGTATCTCATCAGGTCCCATGGACTTGTGCACCTTCAGGTTCCTCAGGTGGTCTCTCACTTTATCTTCATCTACAGTGGGCGGTGCTCCGTTTTCCCAATCCTCTCCTTTGCAATCTGCGTCTTGGGCAGTGCAGCTGCTGTCCTTGTATTGTGCCACACTACTTGCTAATGTAGACATTGCCATCTGAAGAGTTACAATTTTCCATTTCAGCAGATGAAAATCAACGCTAAACCCTGATTTTTTGGCTTTGTGATGCTGACAAACTTTGCCCAAGGATAGAAATGTGTGTTATCTGCCTGCAAGACTGAACGTATATATCCTCACTAGAGCTATGCAGAAGTATTTTTGCCTTTCTTAATAGTTCCTGCACATTCAAGGCGAGATCAACAAACAAAGCAGCATTTTGCCCAATCATGCCCTCCTGCATTGGAAGATTCCAAATGGGAGACAAGAGCAATAAAGAAATGTGAAGTGCAGGTCCATATCAAAGAAGTTAGGTGACAGGTCATTCATTTTTTAAACCTTTTGCTGTACGTGACAGTTTGATAAACAGGAGTTATTTGGAAAAGCCAGACTGTGAGACTTAATTAAAAGTGTTGGTCCACCCAACTGAACATTCAACTGAGATGCTAGTATAACACGGTGTTTTATAACTCTCTGAACAAAGGCCCACAGAGCATCTCTGAAAGCTTCTGTAACAGAAAGCCACCTGCAACTGCCAAGAAAGCCCCCTCTGTACACATAGGAACGATTTAACCCCTTTAACAGAGGGACACCACTTCCTTTGCAGTTCTCTTCAATATAACCTAATCATATAGACAGGATACCTCCTGTGCATCCCAGTGTTTTTAATCTCTAACAGCTAGGCACCAAGGCTGATTGTGCTTATGGAACTTACTATGGGGGAAGGAAGACAAGAGCCTGGCCACCAACATTTCCTGAACATGGAGCTTCATAAGTCATCAGGAGTAAATGATCTGCAGATTGTGCGCAGCGCAGGAGACTGCCCTTCTCCCTGTCAAGCCACACACTTCATAGAAGCATCTGGACATGAACCACCCTAGGAGAACGCCACTTCAACAACTCTAGCTCTTTCCCTTTTGAAGGTTTACAAGATTACAAGATTTCCGAGCCCATATCAGAAAACCATATAAACCAATGCAAAGAATATTTTTAGTTTAAAAGCAAAACAAAACAAACACCACATTTAAGATGTCTAACATTAACCTTAACTCATATTGAAAAATAAAAGCACAGTCCTCAAAGTTTCAATATGGATTTATTTTTTATGGATTGGATCATACTCCATCTGCTGCTACTTCAGGAAAAAAAAAAAAAACTAGCTGGTCAGCCAATCATCATATCTAGTATAACACTACCCTCCTTTACAAAACTTAAGAGGTAAACCTCCTCCTTCCCCAGAACTTACCAATGGCCTTTGTATAATGTCTGGCTCCAAGTAACAGCTCTGGAGCTCTATACCAGAATGTTACCACAACTGGATCCAAGTCTGCCAATGGCTTCAAAGGTGAGTTGAACAATCTTGCAAAACCCATATCAGCTGGGAGAGAAGGAAGAAGAAAAGAAGGAAAAAAGAAAAAAGAACATTTAAAATTTTAATACAAACAAATCCAAATTTAACAGTATTGCCAAAAAGCAATTACAACAAAAGCTCAAAAGCATTAAAACTTACAAATCAAAGTTTCTAAGAAGGCAACAAGTTACTCATAACAATACTGGGCCAAGTTTATTTAAGGTTAAATTCCATTTACTTCATTTATAAAATGATGAAGGATAATGTTTGACTTTTAAGTGTTTTCATCATTGTATTGTAAAACTACGTAACACAGATGCCTAGTTTTTTAACTAGAACTGTAACAGAAACCTGGTTAACTAGAGTCAATAGTAGTAGGTCTCTAATGTACATTTTCTCTTTTATTTTTATATATGTTTACAAAACTGTGAGCCCTTGTGACTGCTATATATTTACCCAAAGTGCAAAACCAAAACGACTGCAGTGTAGATTGTTTTGCACTATTTTTCAAAGTATGTCTCCTACTTGACTTGGATGAACGAACGTCAGAATCAGGAAAAAGTTTTTAACTGGGAATTACTGCAATCAGTGAGTCTACACTGTTACAGAGGTATATTTTAAATGTAAGCATTCATTTTATGTAACTCAAAAATTCTCTCTAGAAACAACCTTGTAAGTAAAATTAAGAAATGTTAGTCAGGAAAGTACAAAATTTGGATGTATATTCAAAACCACACATTTTAATCCAAGTCTGAAAGTTATCTTTTACACAACCTCATGTAAATCTTTCTGCTTCCAAAGTTATGAAATGCCAAGTATAAATCTCTTGCAGTTGCCCATACTAATACAAGCATATGAATAAAAAATGGTTAGCTGAACATTTTCAAATACAAAAGTCGATGAATAGAAAAGAGGTTCCAGTATATTACTTCTTTCTTGATGATTGCCACATGCCTTACTAAAAAAAAAGTTTATATCCACATGACTAAGGCTTATGATCTTCACAGGTAATAAGATTTTGGATAAAGACCATCACAGTTACATGTGTTTCCCACCTTGATGCCGGATTGCCTTTTGCATAGCAAACCTTTGGACCTCTACAAACATGTGCATTGATTATTTATATAAAAATAACTAAGAACAAATACAATTTATAAGTAACAATGTTATACTAATTGCTCACAGTCGAAGTCAAAAGAACCCTGGCCATAGTCATTGTTCTACGTGCTTATTACTTTCTTGTTTCTTACAGATGCTTTTATCTCACCAAATATCCTTGGCAAGCTTTATAAATGTCTAATAATATGTTTGGAATCTCTTAAGCTTGTAAACTCAGTGAATAAGATTTTAAATTGAACTAGACATTGTGTATACATACACTCAAAGAATAATGAAGATTTGTTTCTCTCTTACACTGACGATGCAATTTTTTACATAACACCTTAGCTATGCAATTAAATTTTCTCAAAACGTTTACCTATTTTGACTCTTCCTCTTTCAGGACCTTCACCCATTACCAGAATGTTTGCCGGTTTCTGGAAAACAAAAAGCAGAATATTTAGTTGACCAGCCTTTGATGATTATCTTCAAGAATAATAAAGATACGTACATTTATTTTATAATGAAAACATTTCTATAAATACACTTAAAAGTGTAAAATTACCATACCTTTATGTTTTTCTGACATTTAGTTTTTATCCCTAGTTACCAATTTCACAATTAGAAAAATTGCAAAGTACTTTGACATTTTACAGTAAGAAATGCAATCTTTAATTAAATTTGCATTTCCATTTTTACCAGAATGATCACGTTCATTGGCAAGACTGTCTTCTACAGCAAAATTTTAGACCAGGCTAACATTTATGCTACACATCAATAATCTGGCAAGAACTACTTTTGCTAGTGTAACTTACTGAAAATGATGCCAAATCTTGGTATGCAAATGCATAGATGAGAGTTGCTTTTGTTATCATCACATATAACATTTTTAGAACTATGCTTGTTTTCAGTGTATGAATGATAAAAAAACACATTGGCAAAAGCATTTTTTTCCACGAAGTAAGTTGATTTTATGCTATGAGAATTCACTTAAAACAGGAGTATACACAGACAGCTATATCCACAAGCTTTTAACAGTGTAGACAGCAGCTTTACAAGTAGAACAAAACCTTTACAAGCATTTTATGCAATCTGCAGTTGTTCGTAACCAACTGCTTGTGAACACCGTATAAAATCTGCACATGACATCATGGCAATTGTTCTGCAATTAGGATCTAGGTTCCCTCAGACATCAATAGTCATTCCTTGGAAGCTTTTCCCCTATTGTGTTAACAGCTGTAAAGAAGTAAACAAGACTGAAAACATTAAGTGATTTGAATCAAGAGATGCATAACAAAGTTTCAAAGCAGGATTTTTGGAAGGTTAATCTGAACACTAATCACATTTAAAATCCCTAATGCCTGAAGAGGTCTGCTCGAGCAGGACTTGCTCAAGATTCTGAAAGAAATATCCAGAAAGCCAACATCAGAATCTCAATTTCTCAGTTCCTAACACTTGACACTATTTACCTGAAACGAGACACTCAAACTAGGATTACTAATTTGGTTCAAAATTGCAAATCCTTAGCTTTTTTGAAAACCAACCAACCAACAAAAAAGCATTACTTCACCTATTCTTTCTCCTTCCCCCCAAGAAGCTGTCCTCTCTTCCCACCTCACTCCCATGCTAGACATTGCTTTTTCCCTGGCTCCAGCCACAGCCACTCTTTCCAACCCTGCTCCAGATGCCATTGCCTCTTTTACTCCACCTTTTCTAATTTCAGGATAATTCTAAACAACATCCTTGACTTCTCATTCCCCAACATATTTTTGGAACACTTGAAGAGGGAATACGCACTTTCTTCTTGGAGAATGCAATAACTATTTCAATTGATCTTGAGTAAACACTCACCAGCAGATCTAGTAAAGATAAAGACGATGCTTGCTCTTAGCTAATATTTAATGATAATGAAATCAACACTTCAAGGCAACTGGTAAAACTCTGGTTTTACACTTATGTATTACCCTGAACTGAATATTCTGGAGAACAGATCAATCCCACTCTGCATATTCAGAAATCAGGCAGCAAGGCAAGCATGCAAGTTCACACTACACTTTACCTCTTTTAGAAATCACATAGCTAAAATTATCCCAACCAAGCCAGCAAAATTCCTTTTTCCTTGTCAGAATTCTTCCCTAAAATCCTGCCTAGCAACCTTGATTGAAAGTTGAGTATGAATCAAAAACACTTCAATAGACCTTTAGATTCAGGATTGGATTTTAGGCACTATGAAATGCATTTATTTGTCGTGGGAACAGAGCTGATAAAAATGTAGTTACTGCACTGATTTCTAGGTTAGTTTTTTTTCTATACGAGAATTATGTTGTAAGAGATAAACTGCATAACACCAGGAGATGTACTAAGATAAAATTTAAAATCTAAACAGATACAACAGGATTCTCAAAACAAAACATCTCATAAGATTAATATTTTACCTTTAATATTACAAGGTTCTTCAAGCAGCAATTTCTTCATGGAAAAAAGTACTACTTTATCTGCTGACATAAACCACAATATTCATAGATGAGTTCAGGTTGGAAAGGACCTCTGGAGTACGACCCCCCTGCTCAAAGCAGGGTCAACTACAGCAGATTGTTCAGGCCTGAGTCCAGTTGGGTTTTAAACATCTCCAGAGACAGAGACTCCACAGCCTCTCTGTGAAACCTCTTCCAGTGTTTGACCACCATCAACAGTAAAAAAAAAAAAAAAAAAAAGGTTTCTTCATGCGTTTAATTTATGTCTATTGCCTCTTGTCCTGTCACTGGACAGCACTAAGAAGAGTCTGGCTCAGTTTTCTTTACTCCCGCTTATCAGATCCCCCTTGAGCCTTCTCTTCTTGAGGCTGGACAGTCCCAGTCCCTCAGCCTCAGAAGGACACCCCGAACCCCTAAGCAACTTAGTGGCCCTATACATACAGGGGATACACTAGGAAATTGTCCATTTATGTATTTTTAAGCCAGAATATTTTGAAGAGATGTTCTTCCATTTAAAAATTTAAATCTGTACTAATACTTAATCCACCGAGGATCAGAACCCTGCTCAGGCAGCCAGCAGAGAAGCATGCTGATTTATAAATTTACCAGATTACATACCCATTAGCTCTTGTGAATCTCTATCTGAGAGAGTCGTGGGGGGGGGAAGAAAGGGAAAGCAGAGAAGGAATAAAGCACAAATACAGGCTGGGCAGAGAACGGACTGAGAACAGCCCTGAGGAGAAGGACTTGGGAATGTTGGTTGATGAGAAACTCAACATGAGCCAACAATGTGCACTTGCAGCCCAGAAGGCCAACCGCACCCTGGGCTGCATCAAAAGAAGCATGGCCAGCAGGTCAAGGGAGGTGATGCTGCCCCTCTACTCCGCTCTCGTGAGATCCCACCTGGAGTACTGCGTCCAGCTCTGGAGCCCTCAGCACAAAAAGGACATGGCCCTGTTGGAGCGGGTGCAGAGGAGGGCCACGAAGATGATCAGAGGGCTGGAGCACCTCTCCTATGAAGACAGGCTGAGAGAGTTGGGGTTGTTCAGCCTGGAGAAGAGAAGGCTCTTGGGGAGACCTTATAGCGGCCTTCCAGTATATGAAGTGGGCCTACAAGAAAGCTGGAGAGAGACTTTTTACAAGGGCATGTAGCGACAGGACAAGGGTTAAAGGTTTCAAACTGGAAGAGGGGAGATTTAGGTTAGATATCAGGAAGAAATTTTTCGCTATGAGGGTGGTGAGCAACTGGCACAGGTTACCCAGGGAAGTTGTTGAGGCCCCATCCCTGGAAGTGTTCAAGGCCAGGCTGGATGGGGCTTTGAGCAACCTGGTCTAGTGGGAGGTGTCCTTGCCTATGGCAGGGGGTTTGGAACTAGATGATCTTTAGAGTCCCTCCCAACCTAAGCCATTCTATGATTCTATTATTCCATGAAAGTGTGAAGACATTGAAAACTTTTAGTCTTATTTCCAGAAGAGCAAGTGCTTCTCCTGAGGCACTACCAACAATCTGGAGATGATGGGCATTTCATGGATGGCATCCTGATGGCCTGCAGGATCCCCAATAATCTGCAGACCGCTGTCTCAATAACAGCTCACATCGTGGCAGCTTCCTGTGAGGTGAGAAGTCTTCACTCAAACCTGTTCCTTAAGTCAGAAGGAGAACACACCTGAACTTGCTTCTTATTTCCCACATGAGCAAATTACTGTTTGGTTATCAGCTACTAAAAAGGTAAGCACTTTCTGAGTTCCTCTTGATAATCACAGCTGTTCTGGTTAGGAAAACATTTTCAAATGTATGTACGCTGAACCAGTTGAAGAGTAACACTAACCTGATAGGACCCACCTTTCTGAGATGAGACAAATGATATCCAGCTCCTGTGCCCATGAATTTTTATTTAATAAAAACAAACAGCTTCAGAGAAGCTTAAAACATAGGTCATGTGTTTTGTGGTTGTTTTATACAATAACAGCTTAAACACCTTAAAGCAAAACTCCTCACCTCCCCAGACTCTTCAGGATACACAAGCCATGCTGAGAGCAACTCAACCCTCACGGAGCACGGGGGGCTTTCTCGGGGCCTTGCCTAAACGAGCGGCACCAAGACAGAGCAGCAGAACTTCACGAGCTCAGGTATGGAATAAACTCTTCAGGTTATTTCAGAGGGATTAATTTGGCATCAGAGATCCTCAGGAAAGTAGGTAATGAACGTTTCCATCATGAGGTAAGAGAGAGGACTGCTAAAGTGAATACAAACAACTTCTGCTTTTTGGAGAAGGGAGAACGTGTTAGTCTAATCTCTGGGTATGTAGGATTTTACTCTGAGATAGTCACTTAATAGTCTACTATAGAATTACAGTCTAGTATGACATAGTTACTGGACAGCTGCAAAAATCAGATTAAAAAGGGAGAAATTAGAAAGCCCTGTACCTCGTGTATGTTCAGGCTACATGCAAGTTACAAGCACCAGTCTAGTTCCTGAAAGTAATCTTACTGCTGTCCACGTGATGAAGAAAATGGGGTTTTAGGTGGAAGAAAATATGAAGCTAAAATACAAAGCAGCTAAGAGATCAAAACCGGACACAGAGTAAATCATGTCTTTTCCTGAGAGGACAGAATTTTATTGAAGAAAGTTTGAGAAGCCCTGCTTAAAATTATTAACTAACTCCTTAGTAAAGGGCGAGGTAACTCAACAAGGACTACGCTTCTGAGCCAGTTCCATGGCAATTAAAACCCTCTCTATTTTCCTCAAACTCTCCCCTTGCTGAGAACACAAAACACCAGCTGGGAAGCAAAGCAACGCTGCTGAGTCTCCACCTATCTAGTTGCTATAGAAACAACAGAAACAGTAAGAGTTAGGAGTCTCAGCTTGAAGATCAGCTATAAAAATGAACAGAGAAATCCCTGCTGAGAAATGTAGTTGAGGTTTGACTGTCTAAAGAATATTTGCAAAAAAGAGCAAGGTCAACAGCAATGAACAACTGGAGCAAAAACCTGAAATATCTGCAAAAAGGGACGTAGATGGCAATAATTTAATGAGTTCTTTACAAGTAATAAGCATAGATAATATATTTACTTTTCTACATCAGAGGGAGAGTGGGAAAAAAACAATTAAGAGATCCTGGTGGGAGAGAAATGAAAATGTTGGGCTAACAAGTATGTTTTCATAAATAATAGAAGTATCATGAATGAGACTCATATGGACATCCATGTTATCTTAATCAATATGCTTCCTATTTAAATATTTAGACAGTAGATTAGAATAAAGGTTGAAGGAAAAGAAAACATCTATGGTTTTGAAGGAGCATAATGGGTCGAAACAGGAACAACAGCCTAACAATAGATGGCAATACTTTTATTTTTAATGGTTATTGTTGTTATCTCCTCAAGTACAGTGGTGACACAATTCTTAAGAGATTTGGTGCAGAATTACATTCCTGTGAGAAAACGTCCATAGGGACATACCACTTTCCATACACCATTCTTTATTGTTTATATCCAAACAAATGTGTTTCCCTTTTGGAATGTATCACTGAACAAAGAATAATCTGAAATTAAGAGGCTTCTATTGTAAAAGCTATTGCAAGTCTTTTATCTAAAAGCTCTCCCCACAATTAAAGAAACCGGCTTGTGATGAGGTCAAGTCTCAATTACTTAAAAAAGCAACTGTAAACAGCACAGTGTTGATACATAGATGCGCTTTCAATTCACAAGCCAAAACCAAGAGTAGTGGTGATTTTGTCTTAGCTTTTAGCACACTGCTCTACAAAAGACAAAGGTCCTATATGAGATCACGGTGTTCTACTCCACAGCCACTGCTCAAAAAACCACTGAACCTTTAAGTTCAAGACTAAGAGGGAGCTGCAGATTGTTCACAGAAATTTGCACACAAAGCTTTTGCTCTTCTCATCCACAAGGAAATGTAGGCACTTTCCTGCCTCAAGTCAACGCTATTCAAACCCAGACATTGTTTTCAGATCAATATACTGGCACACTGGTACTAACGTTTTTGATGACAATTGATCTAATTAATGCAGGATTTAAAAAAAAAAAAAAGGGTTCTAAAAAGATTTTATTATGCACTGTATTATGCACTGCAAACCTCCAAATCATTATCAATTCCATTCCCATTACTTCCATATCTTGAAAACTGCACAGAAAATTTGTTATCATCACTTCCCTCTCCTTTTTTAGAAAATGTTTGGTCAACATTTTTCCGATACTGAAGCACTAGACAAAAGGATACCATATAGAGTAAAATATCTTCACATCTGCTTCTCTTTACAAGCCTTACATACTGTGAACTCATATTAGAGTCACTGCTCTGATTACACAGCATCACTTTCAACTTGCTTTTTTTTCAGCTGTTATCCTTAACTATCTCATTTTTTTGGCCTAGATTTGTAAATCCATGCAATTTTCTTCTACTGGTCCTCTAATCTGTTAAAATGCTTGACCTTGCAAAGCAATATCATTAACAAATCCCATCAATATATTTATCATTTAGTTCAAATCAATAATGTTTCTACAGATATTATCAAATTGAGCAAGGCCAAAAGTAAAGCTGATTACTACAGCCCATGATCTAAAAAGGCAGTAAAATCACAAGGAATGCAAAATGCTTTGAAATAGTACATCATTCAAATGACACAAAAACTTGTTTAAATCTAGAACGGAGGGGGGAAAAAAAACAGAGGCAGACACATTAAGCAAATATACGGCAACACAGGAAGCACAGAGTACCACAGAGGGCTTTTACAGCTAAATTAAAAAAAAAATAAATAAATAATCAGTCCAAAAGTTTTCCCAATAAACAATGAAAATACAAAAAAATGTGGACACGTAAAATTTTACAGCTAAGTGTTACCAGATTGTTATCTTTAAATCCAAAAATGTACTTGATTATCGTCAGAGGAACATCAGTGACAAAACCATTTTCAAATGTATTCATAGCATACAGGAAACTAAACTTAATGCATATAAACATTTATTAATATGATAATAATACACACATGGTAACAATTAGTTGTATCTCCACCCTTGCTTCTTATAAAAATAATTCTAAAACAAAACATATACAGAACTGATAAAGACATGGAAGTGTGTGCCACTGTTTGAGAGGAAAAAAAATTTTAGCATAATTCTGAGAGATGGAAACTGAATATTCCATCATAAACCATGGTGTCAGATTATGTTAGAGACTTATGTATTTCATAGCTGCTGAACCGATATGGTCAAAAGAATCATTAATTCCAGATACCAGAAATTCTAATAGCAACTAAAAGTGTGGAATTTACCTCAAGCTCTGGAACTGATGGTAAGTAGCTAGAAGTAAGAACAAACTGTACAGAAGATATCTGAAATATTTCTTTGGAATGCCTTAGATAAAGATTTTGGTTAAACACATTCCTTGCCTGTATCCGTTACATGTTGAGAGGGGAAACGTACTGTTTTCATATCAAAGCTGGCTATCAAAGAAATAATTTCATGTTTCCATATTCTTATAAAACTTCTCTATGCACAAAAAGCAAAAGAAAGCAGAAATACTAAAACTATGCCTACAGTGCAACCATAGATCTGCACGTATTAAAGAAAAAAAAAAAGTCCCTGCAATAAACTTAAGATTATCTAGCTTACATCAATAGCAAAGACATGACTATGCAGGCTTCATTACAGACTGATTTAAACCAGCCCATGACACTGGATACTCTTTGGAGAATCAGTCAAAATCATACAGTGCTTTGGGCTGGATGGGGCCTCTGGAGGTCATCTGGTGCTCAAAACAGGGAGGTCGCCCTGCTCAAAACAGTGCCAACTTCAAAGATAGAACTGACTTGGAAGCTGCATCAAGTTGCTGACTGTCATAACTGAGGGAGCCGCAATTCTCCAAGGACGGAGGTTCCTGAAACCTTTCTGGTGGGCAACCCCTTGCACTGTCTGACCATTCTGATGATGAAAAACTGTTTCCCATCACCTAATCAAAATCACAGAATCTCCTGGATTGGAAAAGACCTGTAAGATCATCTAGTCCAATCATTAACCTAACACTGACAAGCCCACCACTAAACCATGTCCCTGAGCACTATATCTACATGACCCTTAAATACCTCCAGGGATGGGGACTCCACCACTGCCCTGGGTAACGCGTTCCAATGCCTGATGACCCTTTCAGTAAAGAAATTCTTCCTAATATTCAACCTAAACTTCCCTTGGTGCAACTTGAAGCCATCTCCTCTTGTCCTATCACCTGTTACTTCACAGAACAGGTCGACTCCCACCTCTCTGCAACCTCCTTTTAGATAGTTGTAGAAAGTGATGAGGTCTCCCCTAAGCCTCCTTTTCTCCAGGCTAAACAACCCCAGTTCCCTCAGCTGCTCCTCATAAGACTTCTGCTCCAGACCCCTCACCATCTTCGTTGCTCTTCTCTGCACACGCTCCAGCATCTCAATGTACTTCTTGTGGTGAGGGGCCCAAAACTGAACACAGCACTCAAGATGCAGCCTCACCAGTGCCGAGTACGGGGGTAAAATCACCTCCCTGGTCCTATTGGCTACACTATTCCTAATACAGGCCAGGATGCCGTTGGCCTTCTTGGCCACCTGGGCACACTGCTGGCTCATGTTCAGACAGCTGTCAACCAACACCCCCAGGTCCCTCTCTGCTGAGCAGCTTTCCAGCCACTCCTCCCCAAGCCCGTAGCATTGGCGGGGGTTGTTGTGGCCAAAGTGTAAGACCCGGCATTTGGCCTTATTGAAACTCAAATGTCTCTTGGGGAAATGTGTGCCTGTACCCCTTCCTCTGCATACCTCTTAAAATGGCTTCATCTTCTCTACAACCTCTCATTAGGCAGTTAAAGTCCATGCTGAAAATGCTGCATGCTGCTGAATGCAGTGGCAGTAAAGCTGACGCACGCAAAGCTATCTGTCACCCTGTTATACTCCCTTTTGCACCTTTGGCTGCACAGTTACACAGCTATATATTTAACAACTGGAAACACGTATTTGAGATGACAGAGTCAGCCTAGAAGTCCAAACTCTGGAACACACTCACTACAAATGTATTTTACTATGGGAAAGACAGACCTTATTCCCCTCCACCCTCTCATTTTTACCAAATTGCATATAATCACATACAGACGAACTACCCAGTATGTTCGATTCAAGTTGCAATGCCTTTGGTTACTCTCACATATAACCACCCTTATGATAATGAAATCACTGGTCAGGTAAAGTATTCATTTATCTCTTTTACTTCATTTTTCACAGGTTGGATGTTCTCGAGAGGTAAATAAGCACATACCTCAACTGACATTAATTCTTTAAGTTCACTCCCCTCAGCCCTACCCAGGAACTCCCCCAAAATGGCCAAAACATCCATATTCCTTGTAAGAACACTCTGCTTCAAAAGCAATTTGAAACAATGGCTTCTTAGGCCACTGCTAGAAAAGATATTTCATTTATAAACTCAAGGTGTTTGATCGTTGTTGAAACAGGAAAAGACTGTTCACCAAACTCTATTCCGTGGTTAATCAATGGATAATATAGTTCCAATTATGTCACTGGAAAATGGACTGCAAACACAAGGAGAATATGAAATAAGAGTAATCACAAGAGGATAATATAATTCTGGGCTACATAAAAGTTCAGAAATGAAACAATCTTCCTTTCACACACCATTTCTTTCAGGTTTCTTACGGTTGACAGAGCATTAAATTACTGCAAGACAAAAATGAAAACTCCAGACGACTTTGGATGTCAGGCATTGCTTCTATTATAACAATCTTCACAATGTACTAGTGTACCAGCGGTTTCACCCCAATCAGTGACAATGCAGTTCAAATGAAAAAGAAAAGAATGAAAAAACCCTCACATTAGGAGAATGCCAAAACATTTGACAGAAATTAAATTTTATGTTGCTATGCAACATTATCCAAAGCATTCTGCTGCAATAGCATATTTGAACTTAAAGTGTTACATGCAACCTTGAGAAGGACAAAGAAGGGGGAAGACGGAAACAAAGAGAAAAATATGATCATAAATTATCAATGAAAAATAAAATGTCATAAAGCAAATGTTTAAATAATACACTGAATTCTCATTGTCCCTAGGATTTTCAACACATTACAGTGCACGCTCCAGCAAAATTCCATGAAGCTACTCAGCAATCATCTAGGGCCTTGTCTTTAGATCTTGTCTGTGCTCTTTGGGAGCGCCAAACAGAGCACAGGACAAGACAGATTGCTCAACCTCTGCTACCCCATTTCTGAGTGGTGCAGATGTGCAGGCCCATCGTGCACAGGAACAGAAGAAAGACTCACCTCAGAAATAATTTGCAAGAATTTTCTGCTTTTGAATATATTACAAAGAGGCAATGGAGAAATAAATTTCACTTCATAAAAGAACAGTCAAACAAAAAACAAAAGAACAGTCAAGAGACACCCTGAATCCCCCAAGATCCTGCAGTCAAGCCAAGTCTATGCATCTCTGCTGTCAAGTCCTTATTAGATATTCTTCACACATGATCTTTACTCAGAGTAACTACCCAAAGGCAAATAAACTGAGAAGATATTTGCACGTGTGAAACATTACAAACACTACCACTTTCTTCACCTTTTTAAAGGCAAAAAGCTAGGAGACAGCAAGTCTGACAGAACACTAACATGAGAGAGCCTACGACTGTACTAAGCTTGGGATTAGAATTTGAGAGAAGGGGGAAACGAGATGATGAGATTCTCACGTGTTCCTGCTGTTGGAACTCTTTGCTTATTTGCATTACTTTGTTTGTTACAGGAGCATGAAAATTAGACACCATAACTGCTGTATCTGGCAGTTCTTCCAGTTGCAGCAGTAAATTCCACCATCACCAAATCCTGGCATTTGTTTTATACGATATTCTGACTACTCCTCCTCGTTTAGAAGGGTTATTAAGACAGGAGGATGAAGCCTCTCTCCAATCACAGGACAAATGACTGAAAGTGAGACTGCTGACACTGCCATAAAACATTTTGTTAATTGCCTTTCACAAAGTATCTTTGGTAGTAAAACTCCAATACCTCCATTCCCCAGAGAGTCTGCTAGAGTCAAAGAATTAACAAAGCTTTTCTGACTGCAATAAATAACATAGTACCAAACCAATAGTTATAAGTGTAACCCATTTTCATTACAAACCAGCTTCTGCTTGGATAGCTTAGATTGACTGAATTAGGTTGAAATAATGAGAGTCCTTTAATGGAAATTTCAAAGGAGGAAAAGAATAAGAAAAAGGTAGCATGCTTACCTAGAGAGGTTACTTCCATGTTGAGTGGGTCTTAAGAGTCCCTTTTTGTCTGCACATGGACGTGGGAATAGCTTAAGGGACTCAGCACTATGGAATACATTTCTCTAATTATTATTTTAGGGTATAAACTTTTGGTAGGATTTAGAAAAGCAATAAATACATTGAGTTTTACAGGATTTTAACAATCAAAGGTTATGTCTAGTAATATTTCATATTGTTTAATTAGCTCCTAGCAGTTTATTACATTATTTTGCAGCATTAAACTATATTATTTATCCATTTTTCATATATGCTCTTTTCTTATGCTTATAATCTCAAGAGGGAAAAAAAAAAAATATGAGGACCCATCTCTCCTCCTGGCTTCTTTCATGCTGAGTCTAAAGACTAGAAAATCTAATCTTTATATGAAAAATTTAAATGTTTGTTATACTATAGCATCAACTTCTCTTTTGTGTGGAAATAGTTTACAACGTAACCCAAATCTTCCTATAATCCTTCTCCGAGTATCTTCTCGAAGCAAGCTCTTGGCTTCCAATATATGCAGGGATAAGTTACATGTCCCTTTCTCACCATGGTTTGTCCAGCAGATCAGTGTTGAGGCTTCAGGAATAAATTTTATCACTCTAATACAAGCCTTGATGCCTACAGCAATGCTAATTGTGATTTAACAGTCCAGTGGACCATAAGGTCTCAGACTCACCATCCAGTTGCCACGTTTCTAGATGACATACTGATGTATCAGTTGAGACAGCACAACTTCACATGGTTTGCAGTGGAAAAAAGCTACTATGGACCACAAAGTGAACGGATGCACAAAGTACCACTGCTCAGCTGACACATTCATTACAAAGGAAGTTAAGCAAAACATACACTTTAAAATCCATCCTAACAGAAACTTTCACTAGTTTATCACCATCACTCTGTTCTCCCCAGCCCCCAGATAAAACCCCTCTCCATCTCTCAGTCAGTTCACGTTGAAGCTATTCCCTCACTCCTCAGCTTCCTGACTTTTGGGGGATCCTCAGGCCTACCCAGGCTCTGATTTTTAAGGAGCTGAGCACCAATGGCCAGGTTCTTTAGCAACAGTTGTATTTCAAACCCAGTCTTGTATCTTGGAGAAAACTGATTCTCCTAGTTTCCACTTGGAGGTTGTCCCAAGGTATCTCTGTCTGAACGAGCAGCTACGGAGTTTTAAAAGTAACCAGTATACGTGATCTGCCTGGGGCGTGCTGCAACCGTGGTAACAAATGCTCCGTATCTCATTTCCACTGTTATTCAGAAGCGCAACTGTTTTACAACATTAACCGGGAGAACAGAATGCCCACGTCATCTCAAGAGCTGTCCTGCATCCCGCAAGCCCACCGCTGCACAACCGTGCCCCTTAAAGCCCGGCTCTGGGGGTCGCTGGCATGCTCTGCCCCCACACCAACAGCCTGCTCCTGTGCTCCAGCTGCTCCGTCGTGGACAGGGCTGCAACCCTTTCTCTGCATGGAAAGGTGCTCATGAGATTTTATATGGCAGTGAACCTAACAGGAGACACAGCAAAACTTTTTCTGATATACTGCCATACCAATATTCAGTGTCAGGCTTCAGTATCACAAAGTTAGTAAAAGACCAATACGATACAATGTCCTCTTAAGTCTTTTTGTTCTACATGAAAATAGCCTAAAAAGTCAGGCAGAGGTAACAAAGGATATGTTTCAAGGTAGACTCAGAAGTTACAATATGTCTACTTGTTTTCTGAAGCCTGAAAGAGATTTATTCGTTACCTGCCAGTTTTAGATACTCCCACACACAAATGAGATTAAGAGATATTAAGTAGCACATCTGTGTGTGTTTACGTTAATGATGACTTTATAACATTTCCCAATACAAAGTAGATATTAATGTATGCATTCTCCATAAAATGTAGAAGAATACTGCATTCCTTTTCTGCTCATTTTATCAGTACATGCTATGGAAAGGAGCCTAATGTTCAGCTGGCAGTCAAATTTTTACGGTATTCCTTCTGTAGTACAAGCACCAATCTTCATTACAGCACAAGCCCAGTCTGACAATAAAGGTCTACAGGGTCTAGATCTGACTGAAGAACTGAAGGCCTAACGCTTAAATCAATAATAATTCAGAATTACCAGCACCTCAAAACAATTTGAAACCTTCTCATCAAGACAATACTTCAGATAAATTAAAGGTCACATAGGTTTAAGCAGATTTTTCACCAATTTAAAATAATTTTCTAACAGTCTGGGCAGGAAGAGGCATAAACCCTTTCAATCCAGAACGTACTTTCGTTAACAACCACAAACAACTGAAAGTTATAGATTTAGAATACGGCTATTCCAAACATGAGTGACCACTACCTACTCAACAACCCAATTCAAGTATTTTATTATTTATTTATGCAACCCTTCTTGTACACAAAGGGCAGAATGGGTAAAGTACCCAACAAACAGCTGCTGCTTTGGAGAGGCCAGTAAAGCACGAAGGCACAGGACCGAAGGTAGAGCGCTGCACATCACGTAGGGAAGAAACCACGACTGCACAGACAGGGCTCAGGAGTTTGCTGTCAGGGAGGGAGAGCGCTCGGAGAATGGTAACCAGAGAGGTTCTTT
Organism: Pluvialis apricaria; assembly: GCA_017639485.1. Lineage (NCBI taxonomy): Eukaryota > Metazoa > Chordata > Aves > Charadriiformes > Charadriidae > Pluvialis > Pluvialis apricaria. The sequence continues at coordinate 77,599,408 of CM030009.1, read as the reverse complement.
CAAGCAAAGACTGACCCATAAAACACCGGCGCTGGCAGGAGCAAGGGACAGAGACCGAGGAAAGTGTCTGCAGCCACAGGCATAGCTGGTGGAGGCTGGGAAAGGGATATTAGCAATGGGGCAAAAATTGGCTCAGGATACAGAGACTGAAAACTTGAACTTTGTTCAAGAAGAGAAAAACTATTTAAAGTTAAGGTTTAATACGCCAATTGAAAGTTACGAAGACCACAAATTATCTTTTAATAATCTCAAGCATTTATCCCAGTTACTTAGCTGCTGTATGTATACTCCAGGATAGTTAAGTTTTCCTGTCTTGGAAAAGAGAAATATTTTTGTTTCTCAGATACCACAGTATTTACACAAGTTGATAAATATTGATTTGAAATATTTTTTTTTCAACATAAAGCAGTTACACTTTATAGAACGGCATTTGTTGTTTGTGTTTTAGTATCAACAGTCACAGTCTAAGACAAGCTGGAAGGAAAGGCCGTAAGTACTGTTACGTACTCTGCCCTCTTGGGCACAAGAAGCATTTTTCCCTACCCATAACTGGTTCTACCATTTCCAGGTTTTCACTCAGAAAAACATCACTTCCTTATCCAGAAGAGTCCTTCTTTCTGCAGAATACTTTGCAGCCGTTCCATTTCAAACCAGCACCTCCAAAATTTCAAAATAAAGATTCAGCAGATACCGAGGCAAAGTATTGTGGACATAACTAAGGAAGATTCATAGCTTCACAACACCATCACTTTAGAGCTGTGAACACTGCTCCCTCCTTTCCATCTATGAATTTCTTACTAGCAACGAGATAGCGTTTGAGGGTAAAAACGTCACAAGAGTTTTGGCATTCTTGAACCTAAAAACCCCGGCCACAAAGAGCTCACATGGTGCTTTGGTGCTAGTAGGAAATGCCTTGATCCCTCATACATTTGCTTGAATAAAGAAATTCAGTAGGCTGAGTGTTTCTCAACAGCATGAACGAGGTGCGAGATCCCGCTTAAAAAATGGTTCATATACACATCCATTAAACAATCACGGTTACATTCTTAGTATTTTCTACAGGCATTTCCAAGTGCGGAGTAACACATTTGGAGTAGCCTTAGAAATTCGTGCAGCTAGATGAACAAATTAATTAGGTTAAGTGAAAGTGTGAGTTGTCAGCACCTCTGCTAACATGCGGGTAACTGCCATGGGCACACTCTTATCGTGTGGTATCTTGCAGTGAGCACTAAGCAACTTGCTCCTTTTCATGAAGGAATAAAGGTATCTTTTATTTACCACAGGATACCGCTGGTAAAATTGTGCCCACAGGCAGGCAGAGCAGCTAAAGGTTTTCGAGTTCATATTCTCACTTGCACTCACAGAAAGTTGTTTCCATCAAGAAAACATGCTTATACTCAGACTTGCATGTCTCAGCCATGTTTAGAGGCCACGTGTATGATAACCGAGCTGTAGCAGAGCAGTGGAGAAATCTCTCTAGACTAATAATGAGTTTATCCACCTGCTCCAATTTCTTACTGTGTTTACAAAGTCAACACAAGATTGAGGCAATGACTTGTCAAATTAATGATTATTCCATTAAGGCTTCCATAATATTTATGGCAGCTTTCCAGCCCTCAAATTTAAAATAACCCAGGTAAGATAAAGAAGAGCGTTTGTATTGAGCATATTCGACATAGTGACTTGAAGTGTTCATAGAAATCACTACAGTTTATTAAAAGCGGCACAGGAGCTAGTAAAATGTTAATCTTCTGTCCTAAAACTGTCTTGATTTGTGAACGTAAACAGAAGAAAAAAATATGTTGGAACAAGCAATGAAGGCGACCAGACTAGAAGAATTTACACGAAAAGCAAGTCATTTCTTCATTTCCTTTCTTCAGAACTGTACAAGAATCTTTGGGGAAAAATTAAAAATTAAAACATTAAATATATTTATTTTACAATATTTAGTGTAAGGTAATGCTACAACATCGCATTTCAGATTCTAAAAGTTAGTTTCTGTAGTATATTGCTAGTATCTTCATTTTTATTTTACTACCTAATAAAAATGCATCAAAAGACAATTATGTTAACAGATGCTTTCATGAACAAATACATTAGGTATTAGTATTACTTGTCCTCATTAATGCAAACCAAAAAGCAGTTCTTGGCAGGTTATAAACAGGTGTTGCTTAAATATTTCAGGTAGCCAACTTAAGACAAGGTGTGGGAGTCTGATCGTTAACCGCTTTTGAAGATTAGGCTCTTTCCAAATGACATATGCAGCACAAAAACAAAAAAAATAAATCATTAAGTCATCTTAGAAAAATTTAACTTAACACACTACCATTTATTTATTTATTAACTTGTTCATGTCTCTGGAATTATTTGCAACACTTTTATAGTAGTTCTATAGTAAGCATCAAGACCCCTCTTACACACTGAATTGATATTGCTGTACAATATCTAATACCATGTGGAAGAGCTAATTAGTTATTGACTTGGAATGCCTACAGCCAGTTTTCAGCATCAACTATTAAAAGGTTTTTCAATCAATCACCAATCAAGGCAGACTCTGGACTGAAGTCTGTGATTGAAGATTTTCCGACACATTTACAAACTTGCCCTGCAAAATAACAGCAAGTTAACTAATAATCATGATATGGGATCAGCTTGACGCCTCCAAAAAACCTGTAGTGTGTCATATACTTCCAATAACATAAACAAACATTTCTGGAAAGTTTAATTTTTTTATTTGGTTGGGTTTTTTTATTTTTAAAGTGTAAGGACAAAAAGTGATCTGCTGTTAAAGAAAAAACCCAAAAGCCTGCCAAACCCAAAATAGATAAAACCCCTTTTTTTTTATTTCATAAAGCATTTGAAGATTATTGGTAAAATCCTTTACAAGAATTATATATAAACTAAGACATGAGTACTATAGACTGTAATAGCTTAAACATACACAACCACGATCACACTATTCATTCTTAAAGCTACTAATGGAAGTTAAAAGCTAGAAGGCATAGGGAAAGAAGATTTGGTACACCTGATTTTTAGTGGGGAAACACAGAAAGGCTGTTTTGGGAGGCAAAGGCCTTAAGAAAGCCAGTCTCAAAACCTTTTCTGAGGTAGAACCACCACAGCAGGGACCATTACCAAATTCAGAACCTAGAGACCCTTAGGTTTTAATGAGTCTATGAAGTTTTTGAATGAGTATAGTACTTTTAACGAGACACTAAAATAAAGGAGGGTCACTTCATCTGGAATGAGTGAGCTTTTCTCCCTGTGTCAGTCCAGGTATGAAACGTAGCATTCTACCTGTACCAGCCACTGCAGAGCTCAAATTTGCGAAGGCCAAAGGGAGGAGCAATAATTAAGGTTGTGAAGATGAAGAAAGGGGAGTATTTCAGAAAAGTCAAAACTGAGTCAAGGTTATATGAGTAACGTTAAAGAGGTGGCAAGAGGCAGATCAACAGATATGGGAACGTGGGCAGAGGAGCAGGAAGTTGGAAGCAAATGAAAGATTTGCGTCAAGAAAGAAAACAGAGAAGAGTTGTGAAGATGGCTCTACGTGCCGAAAACAAAATCTGAAATAGTTCAGAACTAATTATAATATTTTTCCATTCAACAATTATGCCCTTTTCAAAAATGAAAAACAACCTGCACAGGCATGCAGTGGCTGTGAGATACCGCCAATTCCTGAGAAAACATTCTGTGATTCATGCCAAAAACATGAGCATGTTAAAGTATGGCAGGTCAAGCTGTCCTAATTTTTTTGTATTTTTTTTTAAAATTAAACAACTCCAAACACATAGTACGCTTTCAAAGAAAGACATGATTGTCCTTGTTAGAGCAAATTTGCCCCAATTTACTAGGAAAAATATCTATGTTTTTAGTGCTTGAGGTTTTACCTCACTGTTGACGTTGCCAACAAGTCCTTGGACATTCTCAGAAAACATCAAGTGCTTAAAATGCAAATAAACTCCCTGTGGGAATTTTTATTTTTCTGGTTTCAAACTGCATAAATAGGCTAGGCACTCAATTCCTGTTCCTCAAAGCCAGATTGTGACTTTTGAAAAGCCTACTGTGCAAGAAAATACCTTTCAGAAAACCCCTAGCTTTCAAAACATACCAGAGAACTTTCTACTCCCTGTTGCTCTGTCCCATGCTTTGTATATGCTATGCGCATCAGCTGAAATTCTTCTCTATAGTTGCAACATCCATTTTGAAAATAGTCACGTTACAAACTTAGGACCAGTGTGAAAGTCTAGGGAAGCTTTATTAGAGGCAATAATAGCGTTAATCCAGATTTAACGGCTGTAATGTCCCTCCTATTAAAATTCCAAAAGCTATCAACTCATTTGACTTTAAATCTGATATTAATAAGATGAAAAGGGATACTGACACATACCCCCAATTCTGAACACAATTTTTTGTAAGACTGCAGTGGTTCTAGCACACTAAAGACATGCACTGTACCCAAAAGGTTGACTTGTTCTACAAGCTCAATATATGCATACCAGTCAGAAAAAAAAAACCCCATACAGTTATTATTATATTGACACTTTAGTTACAAGCATTTTAATGAAATCATCCTCAAAAACAATGTAAGGCACTTGGAAATTAACACAGTAGCTGTCCAGTTTTAATGATGGCAATTTTACTCAGTCTCATTAAGGAGTAAGATATCAAAGGACTATGCATTTTCTGCAGGATAAAAACATGCAGGTGAGCAGTTACTACAGAGCAACTAACACAGAGTAAATCCACACCCTAGAGTGCCTTGCTGTAACTTGTTCATGTAGCCATACCCCCTCTTTAGTTTAAGTTTTTCAACTAAATTAAATTAAAACTACCTAAATACAGAAGAACGGTTCCAACTCGTGTGCACCAAGAAAAACAGCTGTACAGTTTCAAACGTTACTGCCTCTAGCAGTCCACGCTGTCTCTCCGCTGGAGATAATCACCCAGACAGCAGGCTGTTGCAGTGAACAGGCTCCTCTCTCGCAGCCCTCCAGCCCACTTTAGGACCTCGGCACGAATAAATATACCTTTGTCAAGGCAAAAGTTAGCACCCGGACTGCGGGCTGGAACAGCCGCAGCGGAGAAGCACACTCGCATCGCTGACTGCCCGGTAGCAGGGATGCTGGGAACATCGCCTCCGGTGCAGTGGAGGGCTGGACAGTCTGAGGCAGCACCACTTCGCAATGGCACGGCTAAATTGAGCACAACTCAGTTTTCAGACACTCAGAATAGCTACAAAGAAGTTTAACACAATTTAGTTAATTTATTTCAACAGTTAATGCAGACTTTCCTGAGTGTTCCCATGTACACCACCCCAGAGACAGAGAAAGGGAGAGATTAGCATCTAGTATTTTTCTAGTAAAGCAAAAAGAAAAGTCGTAAGTGAGCAGAACTGTGGGGATCAGCATTTCAATTATCTACAGGTTATAAAAGGATATATTTCTCTATAGACAGGGATAAGCATCAAAACTTCCATATTGCAGGAGGATAAATAGCTTGAAAATGAGATAAACTAGAAAGCAGCTTGATTTGTTTAACATTTTTTCACACTTAACACATCACTTGCAATGTACACTCAGGTATTTTTATGTTACATAGAAAACATGACTTTTAAGCCCCCAAAAAGGTTCACTGCTACTGCAAGCCCTTCCCCATCCCACTACTTAAGCTGGCAAAGAAGAACAGCAGCTCTCCACCACAGCAAGGAGACACACACAGAGGAATAAGCTTCCAAGTAAATCTTGCATCCTAGCAAAAAGTGGCAGTCAGCCAGCCATGGCATATGTATTTGCCGACAAATAATTTCCAAACTTATTACACTATCCAGATAATCAGAATTTCAAGCACACACATTACCCTAAATCTAAATGGGTCTGCAATTCTCTTGGTTTTAACTATCAAGAATTCAAATTAATGTTTACTTGATAAGCAATCAGTTTTAGGGCTGAGATTGGAATTCACATCCTGAATTTTAAGAAGTAAAAACAACTTTAACATCCCATTTAAAAGACTTAATTTCAGCTGAGCTGGCAAACAGCTAATCATACTCGCAGTTCAACAGCCACAAAAATAATTTTCATAGCATTAGAAGTCAGTATCAGCTCATTAAAATGTAAACTACTGGAGTTTGCACTTAATTCATACTTCTAACAATCATCATCCACAACTGTTACATCAAAAGTAACTATATGAAAGGCAAATCAAAGTAAAAATGTACAAGCATGTTTCATGGATTAAAGAAATATGTACAACAGAAGACACATTTGTGAAAAACCCACTCTTTGGCAACAATTACAGCATAAGACAAAACGGCTTGAGTAGCTGAAATCCCTCATTCCAAGGAGAATTTCAGAAATGTAAGATATTGTCTACAGAATTATTTTCTTAGACATGAGTTATACTTGAGAACATCAGCTACATAGAACACTATCATGCTAAGTTTTGGGATTTGGGCTCAATATTTAAGCCAGTAGAATAAGCAAGCTTAAACTCTTAGTATCACATTACTTCATTTTTATTACTATTTTGATTATTTTAGGGTTTTTTTTAGGTAAAATTCTTAAAAAGAGTGGTTAAATAGTCATAAAGTAAACTAATACAAAACTAACCAAAATTTATATTCAAAGGTTATTATACCAGTAGGAACCAAAGCATCACAGAGGGGGGCTAGCTTGGAGGTGGGAGGGAAAGTTTGTTTGAGAACACAAAACCATAATCCCAATATAGAAAAAAGAAAAAACCAAACATTTTTCAGATGCCATCAGCTTACTTAAATAGAATAAAAGTTTTCACGCTGTTTTTTACTACTTTACAAAGTAGCACAGGAAGGTTACTGAGCTGCTGGGGAAGCACTTCTACAAGCCACTGGACAGAAAAACCAGAAGGTCAGAGAGAGTTGTGCTTTAACACCACCGAGGCACTGAACAAAGTGGAATGGGGGTCTGTCAAAATGTCTGTCATATATTCACATGGGCTTTAGCTTCCAAAGGGCAGGAAAACAACAGAGATGAGAAAGAACAGTTAAAAAAAAAAATCCTGTTAGTACAGAAGTTTGGTATACAGAGAACTGTATGTGTTTAAGGCCAACTACTTGCACTATGACAAGTCCTTCTTGTCTGGAAATCTTCCCTGCTTCACTATTTATAATATTCTTTCAGTGAAGAATATTATAAATACTGTTACCAGGGGTCCAGACATGCTGAAGGTTTGTTCATGTATTTATTAAAATGGCTTGAAAATTTAATGCCAAGGCGTTTTTACATGAAATTCAGAAAAACAAGTATAAGACTACCATAATCTTCCCTAAAGATGTATTCGAAGACCTAATGTCCTGTTTCTGAGAGGACCACCTCACATGGTCACCTCACAGACTGTATAAAGAAAACCAAGGAAATCCTTTAACTGACACAACTGTGGTATTTGGTCTTAGAGCTACAGTAAGGCCGATCATTTCTGAAACATTAGCCAGGAAGCAGAAAGGATGGAGGTTGAAGACAAAGAGGCCGCGAGATGAGCCATCAGTGAAACACCAGCTGATCAGTCCTTTTCTGCAGCAGATCCAGTTTCTTCGACAAGGTTCACACACAACAAAAGTGAGGAATAAACTAACATCCTTTGTTTGTCACTGCAACTTCCTGGACCGCTGATCAAAGATGCTTCATTTAAATGCAAGACAATCTGCAATGTTATTGCAACATCTTAGTAAAGCTGCAATAATTACAGTATGCTCACAAACAAAGAGAAATGCACAAGAGAAAGTGCAAGACAGCAAGCAACATGAAGAACAAATGCAGTGTTTTCATTTTTTCTTGATTATATGTTGTTCTATTAGTTGTCTTCATTGATTTTAACATACTTTTTAAGCTTCATTAATTTCTACTACTATAATATGAACATGTCAACAATGTGGTGCCAACCCTTGTAGCCTTCCTTATTCAGAAGGGGCAATGAGTCCAAACAGAATTAGTGATAGATGCATTTGTAGCCAATCCTGTTACCCCACAGGTACTTTCTCCAACAGAAAAAAAACAAAAAAAAAAAAGTGGCAAGTCTTTTTTAAAAGAAAAGCTTTTAAAAGCTTCTTCTAAACTTTGCCTTTTTTATTTAGAACGCAAAACCCAGTTTGCTCACTCCAAATGGTCAGCTGCACCAGTAAGCCAAACACATCATGTATTTACTAGAAACCTTCATACAGCAGATGGGATCTGAATTGGGGCTATTAGAAAAGATGACATTTTCCTTCTGTTTTTTCTGTATCAAGAAAAAAAAAACCAAATAAATTCTACAATTACTTTAATACTTTTGCTTCCTTCTCGCCCTTTTTCCACCTCAGGAAAGAGATACGAAGCTCACAGCAGCCATATGTTATCTGTTGAATTTAGCAGCAAAACGCAGCCAAAAGAATATTAAATCAGTCCCTTTGTTTCTTCTGACTCATCTGAATTTATATCCAGTCAGGGTTTTATGGGCATAAGCTTGTTTCAGAACCTGGGGTAAAACATTTTTCTTCAACTGTAATTATTTTTATTAGTAAAAATTAATCTACAAACATCTTCTTAATACTCTTGCCACAAACCAAAAGGTATGCATTAGTCAGTCTCGGAAAAATTGCTGTTTGCACATACTCAATAGAGGTAATACTCTGTGCACATCTTCATAAACTTTTCTAAATCATGTGAAGATTAGTTTTTACAACTGAAGGAGAAAAGCAAAGTTCTGAGTAATGAGAAATACACTATTTTTGAGTAGGTGCCCCTCAATATACGCCTATCATTCAAAAAGAAAAAGAGAAAAGCATATGCTGATAAAACTCAGTTTGCTATTCAGCATATAAAATTTCTTGCTCATTTATCTATCTAGAAGCATGTATCCGTATAGGCACACATATAAGCACCCACATACTGTTGCTCCTCAGCAGTAAATAAAAAAGGGTATAATCTCTCTAACCAGATATAAAAGAGGAAAAATGTGTTAACCTTCCAGCTACTAAATTCAAACCACTTTCTAAAGTCATTGTGGAGTCTAATCTCTCGAAATACGTAGGTTTAGCTTGCATTTCCTTTCTTTGGGGAAATCTGCAACCTGACTATGATCATTAATAAGGTTCTTTGACACTGTGGAAAGTCCCCTTCACCCCAAAGAGATCGTGCAGATGGAATAATAAAGGATTAAGAGGCCCGAACCCATACACAGGTAGGGAATAACGCGAGTCGGGAGTGCGTGTCCGTACACATTTGTGCATCCTTCTCATGCGTACACACACACACACGGTGACACAGAATGGTGGGGATTACAATTACAGTGTTTTTAAAAAAGTTTAAAGGAACTGGCAGACAGGTTGACTTGTTATTTATTTATAGGAGGCATGTGCGCACCCAAATGGGTGAACAGGGCCAAGACGCTTTTCAAGCCAGTGCAAAATTACTGGCAGAAGGCAGGACCCAACAGTTCTGCATTCCTACACAGCAGCTGCTTGTCAAGAGAGGGACGCGTGAAACTACGTCTAAATTTACTTTTGATATCAGCACATAAAAATCCTTTTTTAGAATTGCTGGTGAAAGGGGAGTTTCCCACACTCGTAATTTTACATTTTATCTTTCAAACCCACAGTTGGCTTGCTTAGCAAAATGCAAGTGGTGCATTTAAAAATCACTTCAGTTCTGCTGCTTTGTAGGTAGCTTTCCTAATTACTTTTTGGCCTGGAAAATCTTCTTGGAAGGGCACAGGGAGGAAGAAGAGGGAGTAGTTAAATACTATAAACCAGTAATAATAAGCACTGAGAGACTTTTCTCTTTCTCATTTCTCAAAGGCTTTGACATGAAAGCAGAAGTAAAAAGTCAGTATCTGCTTAACAAAATTTTAAGAAACTTTCTGGTGCCTTCATACAACATGCAATTTATTTTAATTCTTAGTCTTTGATAATACTTCCAGCTCATTAGAAGAAGAGTATTAAAAAGAAAAATAGTTAACTACATAAACCACACATATTGTACTGCTTTCACTCAAAGATTTCATAGCACATAAAGCAGTAAGCTACAAATTAGACCCATAAATAGCTAACAGATGGGAAACAGAGGCAAAGACAGGTTGAGTTGTGTAATGTGGCAGCAAAGTTCCAGAGCAGAGTCCAGGTATAGGTCCACAGTAACAGACTGCAGATTTACATACTGGCTAGAGGAGGATTACTCTGAGAAAATGGCTGGTTTTTTTAATTAATCCCTAAACTAAAAGTCAACCAGTCAACTAAAAATATGAAAACTGTTGGAGCTTTATTGAATTTAATATAATTGAGTTACTGAAAATTTACTAAAATGGTGGTATTCTATACACACATCATGACAGATCATTTAAAATACTGACCCTGAATAAATTAATAATGAATATTATTTTTTTTAAATTAAAAATTATCAGAGTCAGAGGATGAAACACTAATTAGTTCCATCATTTCTGAATGGGCTGTGCCTTTGAGGGAGACAGAAGTTGCTGATTCCCACAGAAAATCATCTGTCTGGCCCCTTCAGCTTGGGTTTTCCCTTTCTCCTTTACTTCTGACAGAAGAAAACCCACAGTCTCCAGACAGCGATGGTTTCCAGATAACCCTGAGAGTGGATAACTACTGCATTGTCCTCTATTGCTCCACAAGAGATGCAGAGCTGGAAAACCAGAGAAGATAGCTTGCCCTGAACGCAATCGTGGCCAGTCAGAGCTGGCGCCCGTCACCACGTAGGCATCTTGTGGCTCTGCTAAAGATTTACCCTTGGAAAGATACTGGGTTTACTGTTACTGCAGCGGCTGGATATTCAGGGGACCTGTTAAGAAGCCTGAATCTGGGAGCTCACATGTCTGATCATCCAAAAGGCTGTCTATAGACATTTGCTATATAAACGGACACGTGGAGTCAAAATTGTATCAAACCTCAGCTGTCTGCTATGTCCTTCGACCAAAAATGCCCAGATTAGCACTCCATAAATTCTGCAGGTGGCAGAAGTGCATGGATGCTTCATAATCCACTCTGGGAAGAAACACAAACTGATTATCTTAAGCACGCAATGAAAATAGCTTCTGCTAGTACAGACAACATAGTGAAGCAAACTACAGGACACATATACAATCTCCTCCCACGTTAAGAGACAAGGGAATGGTAATAAAAAAGCTGGAGACTGGAAAACCGGCTAAGTCTTCACCACAGCTCGATTCCTCCTCCCTCCCCCTCTTAGTGAAATTAGAGTGAGAAGGTTGGTTTGGAGAGAATGGGTTACACTGAGAAAACCACACATGGACATGGAAGCACCACCAGCTTAGCCCACTCAGCAGCTGAAGTGACAAGGAACGGCCAGCTCAAGTAAGATTTGGGCCTGACTGTTACAATGGGGTAGGACATCACAAAAATCCTGAGAAAAGTGAGTCTTTGCTACCAGTGAGGAACGTGATGCACAGTGTTGCAGCTCACAGGGCACTGTACACAAAGATTGCTGAAAGAGAGAATGACAGGAAAAGGAAGATTTTTGTTGACTCTCCTTCTTGCTCTGTTAGCTGTGCCTTCTGAAAAAAAATAAAAATCCATCCTTGCTTCAGTGTCCTACTGAGATTCCTTTTACCTGTTTTTCTTCCCCGTTCTCTACTCCTATCCAGTATCTCTTAGCGGTATAAGCCACAAACTCAGATATACCAATGGAGTAGAGACAGAAATTATCAGCTTCAAAACTCTAAAACGTTTGCTGTCTAAGTGACAAAAAACAATCCTTAAGCTTTCACTACAAACACTTTTCTTCACTGAAAAATACTACTCTAAGAGCTGTTCTGCGGTATATAAGGACCTTACACCCAGAATTTGCTTCAGGATTTAGCCACTTGGTTGCAGAAGTCTGCCATGTTACCATCCATTCTCTTCCACAGCAAAAGCAGGAGAAGTTTCCTTGCAACCGCTGTTCATGTTTGCTTTAAATGCTAAAGAAGGTGTCTTTATACTGACAGGATAGACTGCAAACTGGAAGACCTGAGATACAAGCTCACTCTGCTTTCTGTCACCGGCAAAAATATTATTTCAAACAACTGTAATTAGATTCTTCAAAAAACACAACTGAAAACACCAAACCTTGGATTTCTTATGTTGAGAAATTTCAGGTGCTCATTTTATTCTTCCTGGCCAAAAGCTAGGCACCAACAAATTCACAGGTACCAAAATGGTTAAGGAGGAGGAGGTTACAGACCATATACTTAACACTGCCAGCAGAACAGGACAATGCCACTGAAAAATGGAAGTCTACCCAGCCCTTATGTTCCCGTCCTCGTCCACTTGGGTCCCACACGTACACCCATCTTGCCCATATATCCACCTTACCTAAGTATTTGTGTAATTGCACGCTGAACCACATCAGGGAATAAACTCAGATACAGATCAACCTCTTCTTCGTCAGTCTAATATTAACTCATGTTAGTTTTCCAGTCCCCAGCTTGGAGGGGAAGGAGTGACATGGTGGAGCAGAGGAGTAGAGGCAGCATGGCCTCCTTCTGCATCAACAATAAGTCATCCATCCAAGCCTGCTCAGGGAACCATCTCGTCCAGAATCCACCCTCTGTCTCACTTACATTTTAAACACCCAAATCATCTTCTAAACAGAATAATGCAAATCAATTATTAGAGTGAAAAGGAATTTGAAATCTCTGCAATGTTAAGACTCATGGACACCTTTTGTTCCATCAGAACATGTTAACTCTGCCCTCTGTACATAAATCAGTTGTGAGTCCACAGGTGTGCCAAACAGTCTTTTCACCTGTATCACTACCGTTCCATCTAAGAGACTTGCTGTAAGATAATCTCTTTAATTTGTAAAATGACACATGCAGTCAATTTAGACATTCTAAAGCTGTAGATGGGTAAAACCAGAGAAACTGGGAAATTCGAGGTCAACAAGTATTTAAAATTATAAAAAATACACTTGAGGAACTTGGGTCATTTTACAAAGTTAGTTTACACAACTATTGCAATGAGCAAGTTTCCAATTTCAGAATGCTGAAAGGAACCATTTAACACAATCCTAGGGGAAGGAAAAAAAAAAAAATCTTCATTTCTCTGGTGAGTTTGATTTCCAATATTCATTTTGCAACCAGTAGTTTTAATAACATTAAGCAGAATTCTAAAGAAATGCTCAAGGACGTAAGTGGAATCTTAAATGAATTCCTCAATATGGTTTCTGTGCAGTTGAAACATCTCATAGATAATACCTCCCTCCAGGAAAATACATCCTATTACAAATAGAAATTGCTTTTATCAAGTTCTAAAGGAAACTGTCTCTGCCTGCTTTTGTCCTTAAGCAACTAACATCAACTACAGAAGGGTTATTAGCACAAGAAAAAGTGCCAAAATCCTTTCTGTTGCCAACATGAACACACACTGTGAACAGTGTATGGAAGATATCCATTTTCAGATGTCCCTGCAAAGTAAGGTCTATTGCTGAACATTCCTGCAGAACCTAAATAATTCATGTTTGGGGGAAGAGGGGACAAAGATAATATCCTGAAATACTGTACTCCACATGGTGCACCTTCTAACTTGCTATTGACTCAAGGTACGGTGCACAGTTTAGATCTCCTTCAAGTGGCCAGCCCGCAGTGTACACAGAGCACTTTAAAAACAAAAGCTTCATACCAAAAGGTTCTTTCTCTAATATTTATCTATATTAACCTCTTGTTCATAATAGCTCAGCAGCTAGCAGAGCCAGCAAAGCCTCCCTCCTCCCACATGTGGCTTTCAGGAGTGCTGCTATGTTGAATAGGTGAAACTGTCGCTGCCCAACAACGTGTAACCCAACAACAAAATGCCATTCCAAATGGCTTGATAGGAGAACAAATGTATGGATTTTTATAGACTTATGTCAACTCTAAGGTGTATAAACTGACTCAATGCTATTCAAAGAAATCAAAATTCTAATGCTCGTGTCTCATATTGTGTATTGGTTTGAATCTTGCCATAACAGAAGTTAGTGCTGAATATGTTTTAAATTAGCCAAAAAAACCTACACCTAAAAAGCTACTTAGCACCTTTCAGCTACCTTCAAGGTAAGAAACCCAGAAACAAAATAACCCCAATATTACAAGAAGTTAAAGGATACACTGAATTATTTTTGTATTTCTAGAAGTACGAGTGAGAGTGTATTTGGTGTTGTAATTTGCCTAAGCTTGGGCACTTCCCTAAATTTGGACTTGCATTGAAAGAGTTCAAACTGATGTAAGTTTTACATCAGAAGAGATTTGAGGTAAACATAAAATCACACTGATTTAGAACCACAATTGAATTTAATCTTTTAAAAACACTTGCAACTTTCATCTAAGAATTAAAAAGGTGCATTTTAACAAAAAAAAAAATAATCTGATCTAATAGTAGATGATGCTAGAATGACCTGTTGAACTTTCTGCCACCACCTCCAGCCTCACGCTGCTTCTGCGCCAGCTCCCGCACACATGTATCTCCCAGTGACATCCTGCAGGGAGCTAATCCTGCGGAAAACTTTCTGTGGGTTCAACTCCCTGAATGAGCTCACCATGACTCAGGTGAGTGTCACCTGCCAGGCCATTAAAATGGGTGGCAATGCCTAGCAGTAGTGAGGAAGGGAACAAGACTGTCTCCTTGTGGTAGAAACTATCCATTAGCTCAGCCCAAGGACAGGACACGTATTGCAAGTCTGCAAGTTCACCAGTTTTATTAGTTTGTCATGCTTTTGCTGGTTACCACTGTTCTTAAAATTGTTACTCAAGTTTATTTTTAAGGTATCTAAAAATACGGATCCATTGAGAACCAGGGTTTTTGAAACGCACATTTGGTATTCTAGCTTCTTTAGAAACTCTTTGATTTAAGACAGTACCAAGTTAAGGTTTGAACAATGTTCTTCAAATACCTTCAAGCAAGTGCTCTCGCAAATATCTAACCTCCCATGTTCCTGCTTTTTCATTGCAACATTTGTTAAATAAATTCTAAAGGTTGTTTCCACAGCTCAGGAGAATTTGACTAATATTATGATAAATATTCTTAGAGAATATGATTTTTTTTTAAAAAAAAAGCAATGAAATAAGCATAACATGACTTTTACGGATGTCACCATCTTTGGTCTACATCCAAATGCATGCTAAAAATAGTAAGAACAGAGTTATATTAAACCAGGAAAGTACAAGGTGTCTTGATGCAAAATATTGGCTTACATAAAATAGAAAAATATTTTTCCAGCGGATGTAAATTAAAACAGTTAACAGAAAAACACCAGACAAACTGCTCCTCATATTAAGATGACACTAAAAATTTAGTATTGATATGTTACACAAGAAATTTATGCCAACAAAACTGCTCCTCAGGTACTGTTCTTAGAAGCAAAAGTCACAGGTATGAGCATATGCATAAAAATTAGAGATATATAAATTTTTTTGTTAACTGAGAATTTAAATTGGTTACTAAATGATTACATTAACTCCTAATTTCAAGAGCAGACAGGACACATCCAGAATAATATCATTTTTTTCTTACTGTGTTCAAGATACAAATAACTATTTTGAAATATCTGAATTCTTCAGAAATCCACAATGATTTTTAAAATGCAAAAGATTCTGAATACAGCTTTAAATCACCAGTGTAGCAAAGCAATTTTTTAAATGGTTTCCTTTCTCTCACTGAGGTACCCCAGAATCCATTAGCTTAAATTTATTCGCATACCAAGAACACATTAAGACTTCACAAATTTCTGTTCTTCTCCCTTCTCAATTATGCCAGCATCAATCAAGCACTAGCATTCCATTGCCATGAAAAACAGTCATCTTTTTCATAACAGCAACCATCACCTCCCAAAGTTCCAAGAGAAAAAGACAGAGACATTAGGCATCAGCTTCGCTGCAACACATCAACAGATAAGACCCGTAAAGGAGCAGCGCTAGTCACGCAAAACACCTGGTGCTGCAGGCTGGAAACAGCAACACCAGCAAGAAAATTCCCTAAGGTATTTGTTATTATTATCCTAGATACCATCTTGTATTTCCTGTCAAGTTCATGTATGGCATTTGAGTGTATATATATTTAATAGTTCCATGAACACATAGGCTTCCCTTAAACATAGCTGAATATAGACTTTTCAGGTGTTCCTTCTCAAGCTCTATCTAATTACATCTCAGCACTCTGCCAAAGTAACAGCTGTCTCCTTAGGAAAGTAATGATTGTAGCACAAAAGTCATGGTTGTACTTGCTTCCTGCTTTTGCTCATGACTACTATTCCAAGGGGGGGGGCACAGATCACAAACATATTAACATCTGGAATTTAACAGAAAAACTGACAATACATACTGATGAATGAGGTAAAAAGAAAATAATTCTTACTAAAACCTGAAACCCCATTTCTGGCCACTGTTATTATGTATTATGACAAAAATTAAATAAAATTTATTTCAGAAGATGTCTGTGACTTCTATTCCAGGCCTGCCTTACGTTTACTCACATCTTTCTAGAAAACATTTGCTCTACATCCAAAAATTAGTGCAAGCCCCTATTTACTATTAAAGATTCAAGAACAATCTGTCTCTCACAAAACTTAATTAGCAGTTATAAGTTTCTGGACATGCATCCCTATTTTGACCTACTGGGGCAACTATGAAAAATAACCAAATAAAAGCAGTGGCTTTATACACAGATTACACTATATTTCCTACCATACCTACTACTGATGTTACAATAGCATAACAGATTTGGTATATTAACCATCACGTTGTTTATCTCATGCCAAAAATTCTAGTTACAACACAAGTGGCAGCAAGCACTATACCCATATTAGTATTCTTTTTGCAACTCTTGGTAGCACTTCACTTAAATATGAGGAGTGGTGGGAAACTTTAAGGGGAAAAGGGTAACTAAGACAAGGCAACTGGCTGCCCTTGTAATCTGCAGTCAACTTAAAGAGCCACTTCAGGTCATGAGAAATTTCAAGATGACAACTCTTTCATAGCTCTCTTCCCACGGTCAGAAAAAATACCACATGGAAAAGAAATACTCCATGAAAAAACTACTCTTTCACTAGCTTTTATGGTAACTTGCACGTAAGCCAAACAACGTACAAGGGTATCAATCACTTTCCTACTTAAATGCCTTTTCAAAGTCATGCACAAACTTAAAGAATGTTCAACCAACATACATCAGCTGGCTCATGTACTGTTTTCGGATATTGATATCTGCAATCCTTTTACCGGATCTACCATCATTGTCTGAGCCCCGATGACTCAGATAAAAACAACGTGAAAACATAGTTTGTTTTCATGTTTAAAGTCTCCATTGGTCTCCTGCAACAATAACAGGAAGAGCTGTACGGATCGATACGCAAGATTACTAATAGGGACTTTTCTTCTCCTGCCCCACAACATGCATGTGAAACTTTCTTAACCAGGTAATACAACACTTACCAGATCCCTGTGAAGCACCCAGTTTGCATGGAGGTAATGGATTCCATCGAGGATCTGGTAGAGTAGGGATTTAACCATAGATCTTGGCAACTGCATGGGCTTTTTATTTGCTTTTGAGGCACGGTGAAACTTGATAATATGCTAGAAACAAAACAAGTAGAAACATGAAGCACGTCAGATAAGTAGAAAGGTTTTCTGTTGTGTTGGGTTTTTTTAAGCTATTAACACTAAATAATGGAATGAAATATAAAGTTTGTTGTACTTTGCAATTAAAAGTAGTAGTGATGTGCTCAATTTTCTTAAATTATTTTTATTCTCTGAGTTGCTTTAAAAAAGCTGTCAAGCTTTTGTTAACATCTAAAGACTGGCTACTTACCTCCAGTAAAGTGTCTTAGACATTCTCCTCCCTCCCTTCTCCCCATTTGGGATCCTCTTATCCTCAGCTGCTAAAGCAGAAGCTTTCAAATGAACAGTATCTACCAGAAAGAGGACCACACTCTATGCTTTCACACCTTCCATCCTCCTCTCCAAGAACACCCAGGACAGAGTGTTTGCAACTACTTTACTGCTCCCCCCTAAATGAGAATCCCAGGTGGAGAGAGGTTAAATAAATATTTAAAGCTGAGGTGGCAGAGGTAACTCCAAAAACCCCGCACCACAACATTAGGGTGAGATCCTGTGCAAACATCTGAAAATGCTTATATTCTTTCTTCGAAATTTTGGCTGCATACTTCACTGATGATGACAAGCTAGTGGTTCCTGGATTACAGAATACCCACTAGAGGACAAATACCACTTGAAAACATGGAATGCAAAAAGAGACCCCAGCATTAGTCAGTTGAAGGAATGAAAAAAAGATCATGAAAAGATTGCTGAGAGATCATGAAATATTCATAAACTAATTAATATTTATTGTCAGATCAATGTGGAGATGATGGGTTAGGTTTGGTTTTGCTACCCCGTACAAGAAAAAGTGGGGCGAGGCCCTTCTACCTTTTCAATCCCCAGACAAGGTGCAGCTATGCAAGGCACAAACCCAATCTTAACATATTGCCATTCAGCAAACAACTAAATCCATTCATTCAGATGCAAAAAAAAAAATTTAAAAAATCTCCCTTTTGAAGGTGATTCAAAGAAGCATCTCAAATAACAAAATAGTTTTCAATTACTTGCTTTTTGAAAGACAGAAATAATAAAGGCAGTTTGCATTTTTACTGAAAGCGATTCAAAATGCTAATCTGTAGAGTGACAAGACTACTAATTACCCAATTCTTTAAACAGGATTTGTCTAGTTCAAGATCATCCCCCTCCCCAGGTTAAAGAGGTAGCCAATGGCTGTGCTTTCATTAGACCTCTGCTCCCTCCACCACCACCCCCCACCAAGTTTGTCACTATTGTTCCCAACAAAAATGGTAATCGGTTCATGTTTCTTTATGGTAAATGCTGCCTCTGGCTGTCACCAGTACTTTAGCCACCGACAAACTGTGCTTAGCAAAGGTGTAGACAATATTGTTTAAAGCGAAATTTAAAAAAGGCAAAAAAACCCCAAATGAATCAGAACAAGAGCCTGCTTACTCCCTATCGACAGCAATGTTTCCACTACTATACGTACAACAGTAATAGCTGTACATTAAAAAACAGTATAAAAGAAATCTACAGGATTATCCGTTTTTAATATACAAATGAGGATCAGTAAACAAAACAAGCTCTTAGTACCTGATCCTTTAATTGTGCAATCACTTTGAAAACTATAATGGAAAGCTTTAAGAGATCATCTCCTTAGAAAGACTTTTTGTTGTCATGCCACAAGAAGATTCTGTGTCAAAACTTCAACTGAGAGTCCCTACCTTCTAGTATCGCACAGTGCTCACTGGATAATGACCTTCATGTGCAATTACAATATGATTTACAAAGCAGTAATGATACCATAAATCCCCAAATGACTATCTTTATTAATACATGGTATGAAAAAAAATACAGGAGCACCAACAGGCAAAGCTCACAAGACAGAGACCCATAAACCCAGCCCAGCCCTTTTTCAAGGTGTAAGCACTATGTAAGCACTAGAAGGTATTTCTATACCCATTTAAAAACTGACTAGTGTCTACACAGAACATTATTCCTTATAATAAAGGCATATAGGAAATGAAACTGAAAAGGGGTCTCATGGAACGCAATTAACCACAGATGCATAGAGGAGGAACCTCTACGCCTCTGGCACCTCTCAAGGAAGGGAGCACGATGGCACCAGGCTGGTGCCCTCTGGTTTCTACCCCTGCCCTCCCCTGTGGCTCCCTGCTTCCTTCCAACACATTGGGAACCCTGCTAAATGCTTTGTCCCATGAGAAACTATAGGACCAAGCAGACATTTAAAGCAATGCGAGAATCTGTTCAGGAACAAGACACTATTAATCTAGATCAGCAAAGCAAATCTTGTATAAAGGTGGACGAGGGGAAGGTTTCCTGCGGCAACTCAAAGCAGCAGCATCCCTCTTTCTTCCTCTCGTTCTACAGGAGCACCTAGGTGAACTTTTGAGGCAGATAATCTGCCCTTACGCTGAGCTTTAGGCATGTAAATTACCTCTAAACCAGAGCTAACATAACTAAATCAGCGCACTACGAAGCTAAGTTACCCAGCCAGAGCTGCCAGCTGAGGCTCACCACCACACCTGCCACAGCTGGCTCATGCTACAGAAGACAGTAGAGCTTGCTCTTATCTGCCTCCGAAATACCACCTAGACATATTCTAAATCATCTTGCTCTGATGCTTGCTTGTCCCAGTCAGAAGGACTAAGCAAGCAAGCTCCCTTCTTGAAGGAGTTATTGAATTGCAGAAGTGAATTAAAACTGATAGTTTTGCTTTAAGCAAGCACTATCACCATTAGATAAAACTCCATTTCCTACAACAGCAAATAAAAATTATTGTTGCCAACTTACTCTACAGAACTTTATATTCATTAAATCATAAACTTCACCCCATCACAATTTAAATTAGAGAACTGAACAAAAATTAAACTATACTGGAGGGCCAAACAGTACAGGGAATTGAAAAGCTGAATTTGCCCCATGCCATTGGAATGAATCCGTAGTGCTTCTGACCAAGTCCTACTCTCAAGAGTTTTGTAAAAAAAAGCAGGTCACCCAATTTCTTGTATGCAACTAGCCATGTGAAGAAAGACCACCGCACATAACCACCACTAAACAGGAATTTTAATGGCAGTATCCATCTAAGAAACAGAAGGGCAAAGAGGTGCCATTGCTGAACAGCATCTCTTCTATCAGAGGCCGCAAGCCCAAGCTTTTTCTTATTTCTTTATATTTTCAGAAATATAGCTATAAGGCCTTACCACTGTTGTGGGGAAATACTCTTCAAATTAAAAAAATAACAATAATGAGCATCAGAACAGAAATAAATGAATGGTCATAACAATTTGACAAAAGTTTTGGAGATCAGGCAGATCAGGTGTACAGCAAGCTCCAAAGCAAAGGATGCCATACCAGCACAAGTATGCTAATGGAATTTTTTTTGAACTTGAGCAATCCTGCTGACTTCAGCTATGGCAGGGAGATGTGCTCTCTCCATGTCAAAACATTTCATATTCAATAGTTTAAATCCAAGACTTCAGGTGTAGAAGTGGGTGCAGGTACCAGCACAAACAAGGATGTTCTTTATACGTAACTTCACTATGCAAGTGGATGAGGCATTCTCTACTAGCTTCACTTCCTCAATAGTCCTAAAGTGCAGCCTCAAGTACAGCACAGAACAGCCATCATTTTAGACCTAATAAAGGTATGGAATAATTTACAGGAATTATAGGAATTGTAACCTGCATTCCCCATTCCCCAGTTGGCTGCCCTAATTGCTAGGCTTCAAAACCACACTCCTCCTTTCATTCAATAAATGTTTTTGCAGAATAGCATAGCATCAAGACTGTCCCACCAGCTGGGAGTATAGATTTGAATCCTGAGAAGTATGAAGGACATTCAGAATCTCTCTCCGGGAACCAGTAGGTGTGCTTGGACATTGCAGCTTCTAACCTTTAGTCACGCTCAAGTTCTTTGCTGAATCTCACCCCTAATGGATAACCACTAAGAACAAAACGTGAGGACTTCCACAATTCAGTCAAGTCAGAGAGGCATGTTTGTGGCAAGAAGCCAAGCAGACAAAGCATCAAACAGCTTCAGCATTCTCTATGTATTTTTTCACTGTCACTCCCTAAAGATTACTTAATTCCCGTATTCTAATAGACCACCTCACCACAAAAGCTGGAAAATACCCAGATACGTTCAGCAAAAGTTTAGGGAAGCCTTAATTGTCAGCATGCACTATACCAGTCACATGCTACAGAACAGAAACCCACTCACAATGTTATCCAGCCATAATTTTATTTTAATTAGTTCATTAGAACACTGCAGATGCAGGCGTCCCTTCTGATATATCTAAAATGCTTCAAAGCAAAAAAAGAACACATTATACGAGGTAAAGGAAACTCCAAGCAATATTAAAATCTATTCAGCAAAAGTAGCCAAGTCACTCTCCCTTTCTATGCATCCATATTTTTCATATTCCTAAATCTTAAAAACATGCTGCCACTAATTGGAGCCTATTAGGTATTCACTTTTGAAAATAGACATAATGTAAAAATATTTCTATTGCCTTTACATATTTTGTTTTAAATTTAAACAAGGCATCAACTTTGTGGCACTGGCTTTAAATCTGTATAATACTTCATTGACCAACATTAAAGTATAAATTTATAAACATTTAGAAATGCAATGAAGCTTCCAGAGGTTTGCTATAATTTGCTGTTTGCAACCTCTGGAACTACTGGTTTTATTTACTAACTGCATATTCCAAATTTTCAACTTCAAAAAAAAAATGTAGTAAGATTGAGAGGGAAAAATGGATGAACCAGCTTATTTCAGCAAGACCATTTTAGCTTTAGCAAAGCCAGGACCATACAAACAATAGCAAATAAAGAAGTGAAACAGAGCTAAGCATTCCAAAAGAAAACACGGTGGTGACTCATGAAACAGTATTCAATCTAGTAGTTCGTCTGCCTTCTAGGTTACCTAGTGCGTTGAAATTG
This sequence comes from Pluvialis apricaria, assembly GCA_017639485.1. Taxonomy (NCBI): domain Eukaryota; kingdom Metazoa; phylum Chordata; class Aves; order Charadriiformes; family Charadriidae; genus Pluvialis; species Pluvialis apricaria. The sequence goes on along the minus strand of CM030009.1, from coordinate 77,576,888 downwards.
GTTTGAAAATGGGCTGATGAGAAACTATGTACATTTTAGAAAATCCTCAACCATAAACAAAGTAAACATAATGCATGACAATATGGAGCAAACTCATTTAGTTTTTCTCCACGAAACCCCCTAATATTTACCCAGCAGTTAAATGAGCATTCAAAAAAAAAAAAAAAATCCTAATTTTAGCCTGCTTCCAAGGAAGTCAAGCTGATGCAAACATACATTGCGTTTGTGTCATCCCATTCCTGACTCCAAGAATTGCTGTTCACTATAACAGAGTTAAAATTCGAAAATTTGTTAATTATTCAATTTGTTTGTTGTTAAAACAAATAAGTCAGACTTGGAAAGTTTTCATGGAAGTAAGAAGCCAGCTAAAGAAGAGATTTTATGCCTGTCTGACTAAGTGAAGTTACAATGTGAGCTCTCACCTCAACAGAGACGAGGTGATCCATAGACGTCAAGACACAACCCCCTAGAAGACCTGACTTCTTGAGTTTTACTGCTTAAGGCAATGCTCGTTTCAAAATTACATGCATCTCCATCGAACTGAAATGCAATCATGTCAACACAGATGCCTCTTCCTGCTCAAGTAAATTGTTTGTTTGCTCCCACACTTTAGCAAAAGCACTTCTTTCTATCCAATCCCTAATCCAATCTTTGAGATTAAAACAGAATTATGTCAGTGAGCCAGTAAAAAGTAAAATTACATTTTAATATTAAAGAAAAGGAAGCTTGGATACACATTAAACTTGTGCCACGGTCAAGGAAGATTCAGATTATATGGCCTCAAGTCTCATTTTAAACATAAAATTATTTCCACCTTCTTTCTTCAGCAATCAATACCCAAACAAAGGTGACAAAAATTGAGTGTTAAATGTAAAGCACTTAAAAGGCTATGAAAAAATAAATCAAAATCTAAAGGTAGTATAAGAACTAAACGTGCATTACTTGCACAATTTTCAAAAAGAGGAAGCAAAGACAGACCCAACTAACCTGAGTAACATTTGTTTGCTGTTCCAAAAATACCTCACAGCTTCATAAGCCTACACTTCGGACCCATGTCAGAGACCAAAGGTTTAGACGCTAAAAAAATTTTGTCAAGCATATATCACAAGTAAAATAAAATAAAATCAAAACAAAAGTGGGTAAAAGTATTTCTACAGTCATAATTTAAGTTTCCAATTTCAGAAGCATTACAGCAATCAATAGGTAACAGTCTTTCAAAAGAGGATGGGAGAAAAAATATGCCTCAAGAGCCTCCCTCTAAATGATGCCAGTACACTGCTACCATCAAGTATCTTCTTTAGAATGTCACTATCCAAACTGCGTCATGAAAAATCCATTTCCAAGTGACAAGAGGTCAACATTTTAAGTAACAGTGAAAGGAGCTTTAATACACTAACTTTTGCTAATGTCAACTTGCTTTAAATACCTATGCTTTGAAGCATAGAGAAGACAAACAGATTCAGTATAATTTTCCCAGGTTTTGCTGGGGGTCCTTCTAGGTCTTCTAGATCTTTCAGACCTAAATATATCAAAATAACTCTATATGATCATAATAAAAACCGTCAGAATTCAGATACCCTTTCAGTATATATCTGAAACACTATTCACATTAATTCTTTGCACACTTTATGCTTTTGCACCCTTGCCTCTGTCTTTGACATCTGTTCCTACCCGTTGTCTCCTTCAATTCTCACGCTTCATGGTACAGAAAATGAACACACAAACTACCCTCAAATCCCTACAATTTGGCAGAAAACACAAATTTTGTGACGAGACAAGAGCATTCTCAGAACACACAGCTATCGACAAGGAACGGCGCTGCTCTCTGCAAGAAATCCAACCACCACTTTACTGTCAAAAAGATTGGAAGTGACAAAACATGCCATAAACTTGCCGTAACAATGGCTGATGATAAAAATTGTAACTTTAAAGCAATCAAAAGCTATGCAAGCCCACTTCCTTCTGCCCCAACAAATCTTATATTTGAATATTTCTGCCAGCTAGCAAAAATCTTACTTTGGTAAATATGTACACAACAGGAAAGGCTGCATGAATAATCACCCGATTTAAATCACTGATCTAGAACAAAAACATACACATGACTATAGAAAACTAAAAGAGAAAAAAAACACCTCATACTCTGAGAAAGGAATTTTCACGTATATAAAAACACTTGCGATCAACTAGCATCTGAATTATCCTCATGACTAAAAGCTAAAATGAAGCCTAGTGGAAGTCAGAATTACAACTGATTACACCAGATATGAAGAACACTTTAAAACTCAGATCTATCAGAAAACATTTATGTGATTAAACAAATATGCAAGTTTATTGCACAAATTGGTATGCAACACCCTCACAACTTCATTTATAATACAAGAACATTACTCAAAATGTCGTTAGCTGAAATGAAGTGTATTTGTTTATTGAGAGAGTCAGCTAGTGTTACAAAATTCACGTGTAGGAAAATTATTTTCTCCTGTCCATTACTTGATGATTATTTTTAAGTACACACAACTATGCTTATAATCTCTATCCTACATTTTTAAAAAAACCCCAATATATATGTAACAAGTATTTCATATAATACAAAGCCAGTCTGTCCATACATTTTTATTATTATCAAAGATAGTTTCAAGATGAATTTTTTTCCAAGTTTCTCAGTGGTATTTGCTACTAAGCTGTTAGTTGTTAGAGATCACTGGAACCTAATCATAAGAGACAAACATTCAATCAAACCTAAAAAAATCCAGATCGTGGTTTAACTGGTCTTAGACAGTGACTGTATCATCACATTCAATATTATAAAATCATATTTAATAAACTATTTAATCACTTAAGAACCAACAATGTTTTTTTATGGCTATAAACCAGATTCAACACATTTCACTGTGATAAAAATGTCACTTTTTCAGAATGAGATAAGAAAAAATTTTGGAAGCTTCTGATTTAAGTTACAACACAGCTTTCCAGAAAAAGTGATCTGAAAGCTTTTAAGTTACACACACATATTAAATGAGTCTGAGAATTAACTCTGTACCATAGATAGAAAAGTAAGATACCCTATCAATTCAGAACATAGAAAAATTATAAAAACGTTGCTTAGCATCAAAAATCCTATTTAAAAATATAGAGACTGTGGAATTGAAGACAGCTTAGCTGCAGTAGTAAAACCAAAAATGCGTGCTTTAGAAAATATTTCCAATAGTAAAAAGCTGATGCAGTGAAAGTACAGGAGACTAGCTGGGAACAAAAGAAAAACTCTAGTACTACAAACTCTCCGAGAGCTAAAAGTAACTACACTGACAACACATAGAATTCACTTCCAGAGCAGGTCTCATTTGTATCAAAGCTTAAGAAAACTCCAATTAAGTAACCACCATGCATTTAATGAATTTAATATACATTTGAACGATGTCTTAAAATGCATGAGTTTTACATAGGAAGTTCTGGACAGCAGTATACAACTTAAGATTAAGGTAAAATAAGAACATACGTGAATGTTGAATAGGAAAGTAAGTTATTCGTTAGTGGTAAAACAGCAAAAAAATCATGCATTTAAAATGACCTTTTTTTTTTTAAAGGTCAATAATGAACACAGCAAAAAAAATACACTTATCAGTTGAAGGAATTACGCTTTCTTGGGAAGATTTAATCCATGCATAGTCTGTAAGGCTATGAAGTTTTAACTGTGTACTGGAAAACATAACTTAAAGACAGTTCCAGTTCCACTCGTGGACTTAAGATTAACTCAGCTATGTGTTAACCGAATTACATTTTTTTATCTCAAGATAAATTAATCAAGGCAGAAAAACTGCACACAATCTGGACTGAAAGCATCCAAGACCTTAGGAGCAGACATTGAAAAAGGAATGTCCCTCACAAGAGAAGGAACAGGACATGGTTGGTTCTGTGGCTACGAACACCTGAAGCTGAAAGTTTCAGACAACTGGAATATAAAGGTGTGAGACTGAAGCAAGTTACCAGGAATTAAGAAAGGATATGGCCTATGACGTATGAGATATTCAAAGGCATCTGTGGACATACACACTTTTATCTTGGCATCAGATCCTCCTTTTACGCTAAGGAATCTTGCATTTACTTCATAGGATGAACGTATATAAGCAGTGACAACAGTGTAGACAATACACTGTAAGTTAACATATGTGGCACATCCAACAGCCTAAGAACTTTACCAGTTGACAAAGACTAATAGGCAAGAAAAATCACAAGGAAACAATTTGTGGATTACCCTAAGAATTTTGGTAACTAAAGCAAACGAGTTATAAATCAATTGGTCGAAAGAACTCCCATATTCTTAGATATTCTTTATTATAATCTCATGAATGGCTTTGCATTGTTTTGTATAATGTCACTTGAGAGGTGATAAAGGAAAAAACTTTGATAGGCTTAGTTATAAAACGGTGAACATGTTTGTAAGCAAGGACAACATAATAGGTCTTTACCGACACCTGTCAAAAGTAGTTCAAATTAGCATAGCTTTCTTCATCCCTTAGTAATGGTATCCACAGAAGTTATAGCAAATTATTAAGTATGCTGCTATCTATACTGAAATTTCAGATTTGAGCAGTCTAATCCTTATGAACGAAGTGCAAAGTGGAAAACAAAAGTTCTTGATTGCCATAAAAGAACTTTTTAATAAGCTTAATTGGCACCATCACTTTTCCCTCATTGGGATGGGACAATTTTTTTTCCAGTATTACAAAACGAACAGAATAAGATAGTATCTAATACAGTTTATTCATCTCTTGCCAAGTGTTTCCAGTACAGAAGCTGAAAATGTAATGATTTTAATTAATCTGATGTTTGCAAGTGATGAGCATTTTCTGTCCTCATTGTAGCCAACAGGAGTTACTGAAGTTGGGCGGCTTTGAACAGAAAGATGATTCCCACACTTACAGACAAATTTTGGTAAGTAACTCTTGAGCTACCTGCATTTGAAACCGTTGGTCTCTGGGAATCTGCATCTCTCTAGTGACAGCACATCTACAATTCCAAAACTTAAATCCTTCTAAACTGACACACACAATGAATAGACTTATTTTGTTTTTACGTATTGCTGGGGAAGCACATGGTGCTAAGCAATAACAAAATATGCCAGTCCCCTACTACGACTTCTACCCCAAAGAGCTGAAAGGGCCCAAGCTGTAAAGCACAGGAAATGCAAAACACAACACAACACAGACAGAATGACAAGTGGTTGTTATTACTGAAATGCGTTACAAAATAAGTGGATTTTCAGGAGTTTTTTGAAGGAGGATAGTGAAGGATCTTTACGTACGTTAATTGGGAGGCTGTTCCATGTGTAGGAGGGCAGCGTGGAAAAAGACACAAAGTTGGGAGTGAGCAAAAGAGACAAAAGGGGAATTAAGAGCGATGCTTGGGAAGTGCTGACAGTAAAGGAAATGAGGACCAAGCTTAAGCCAGAACCAAGAGTGCCTTGAACATGGCTAACTTTATGCAAGGGAGGAAAAAGAATTCCTGGCAAAGGCTTAAGAAGCAAGGAAACACGGGCAATTATACAGGAAAGGAGAAGTGATTTGTGTAGCATGTCCCATAGAAAAAAAGGTAGGAGTTAGGAAGCGGGAGACCAGTTCACATCAAATAACGAGGGTAACAAACATTTCAGTCTCAAACAATAGAAAAGAATAACTTCACTGAGATTATTACCAATACCCAGCCAGATGTGGAGTGGTAAGAACATTAGACTGCAGTGATTCTTTATCTAAAGCTGTTAAATCCTGTGAAAAATCACCACGTAGTGTAAAAACCACATGCCCAAAATAAACTCAAATGAAAAAGCTCAGAGAAAAGGTGTTTTAAACACGCCATTCAATGTAGCAGTAAAATGTGTTTGTTGTGGTTGTTCTATAAAATGAGTAAACTCAACTGATGCACAAATAAATTCTGTCCATACAGGGTTTTAGCTGCTGCATTTCCTATTCATCATCACTGTCACCAGTTGTGAAAAATACATGAACTCGCAGTGTATACTGAACTTTGATGAAGAAAACTTTTAAAATACAAAGCTGCTACCCCATAAGCGAAATCAAATTCAGTATTTTTTAAACATATGAAGGGGAATGAAATACCATGACCTTACTCGTTCTGAGCCAGAAGTATCTTTTTGCATAGTCTAAGTTTACTTTCCTTCCAGATTACAATTTTGTGTCATTTACACATACATATTCATTAGCTCTTGAGAGCTAAGTACAAAAAAATTGAGCAATTTGTCAATAACATCAGTAATAGCAACTTCTATATTACTGAAGCCTTAAAAAGTAATATTGGAATTAATCTTAGGACTTCTTCTGCTTGCCCGTATTTTCAAAGGAATTATAAACAGACTGATTACTCTTAGTGTTTGATATCTTATAGGTTTAAACACAAATCCAGGTCCAAGCAACTCACATCTTATCAATAGGTGTGGAGCTTGAATATTTGTATCTGAGTTCACTCATGATGTCATTGATGTCCACCTCTACAATAGATTAAATCAAATCATAGAATATTTTGCTGGAAACTTGAAGACAGACATCTAAGTCTCTACTCTTCTTCCGTGTAGTCCATCAGTAGGCCCAATTAGCAGTGCTTACTTTTTTTTTTTCCTTATTCTCTTTCCAGTCATACTATCACAAATTCACTGTTTAGAATTAGCCGATTGAATGTTGGTCACTTCCACTATATCTTAGTGAGAGGATTCAGTAAAGCAGGCTCACTCCTTTTTTTGTTTTGTGTGTGTGTGTGTTAAACTGCAGGAAAAGAAAAATGTTAAATACATTTCCAACCTCTACTTTAGAAGATCTCAATTTAGGAAAGCTTTCTTTAAGTCCAATTAAAGCTTGTAGGAAAATTCTTCTAGCTTCATAATGAAATCTGACTTTAAAAAATTCTACATAGCCTTTTGCAGGTTTTAAAGTGTACAAAGAACAGGACATCAGTTAGACCCTTAATTACAGAGCAAGACATTTCTGCATCTCTGCACTGTACTAAGGTATGCCACACACACTTCAGTTTGAACAAGCTCATGTTACGCTACCTCAAACACTCAGGGAGATCTGTACTTACCCACAAATCATGTTCAGCATAATCAAAGAGCAGCCAAACCTTTCTGTCACTGTGAGAAAGGAAAACCTTCTGCAATGCAATCACGTTAGGGTGCTTCAACTCTCGTAAAAGCTGCAGAGAAACAGAGAAGCTCTTGTTACTTTTGTGCTTGTTCAGAAAAGCAAACACAACAACAAAAAAACAGAACAGGTCTTAGCTCAAACAGCAAACAAGTAATCCTAAAACAAGCCCTAGAAGAAAAGACGCCACTGATTCAGCACATTATCTTCAAAATGTCTAAATCAGGATATACATAGCCTCCGTGGCATGGGTTGCTGTTCTGCAAGCACAGCTGCCCACCGCTAGCTCCCTTTCTCTCTGTCCCACGCTCAGCACCCAGCTGCGCATCCCACCTATTCGCCCCTCTCGCCCTCAGCTTCTATCTTAGAGGATGATATCACACACAAACGCAATTGTGCTCTTATCAAAGGTGAACATTGGGATTTAAGGATGCCAGAATGAAGCTTGTGCAGCTGGTCCAATTCTTTGTGTGGACAACACGGTTCTTGATCACCACGTAATCACTGTATTACCAATAACTTCATTTTGCATGGGATCCCTGCCTCACTTCCCTGGAAGCCTATGGGGTGGGTCTTCTCAGAAGATAAGGGTGTTTTCAGAGAAAAGTTTACCAAACCCCTTTTTCTAATGGTTGTTTCAACTACTGTCCTGTAATCCAGAAATAAACCCAAGCTTATTCACTGCTTGCCAGAAAAAAAAAAACTAGGTCTCACAACTAATTAGACAGCACATTAAAGCAGGCACCGCTGCCGAAGTCACCCTTCTGCCAGATTAAATCAGTCCTCAGAAAGAGTTGGGAAGTGGTACTCCCAAAAATATCATTTCCACGGAATCACTTTCCCCTCCCTGCCCCCCACTGCAGCCACAAGAATGATTGATTGCTTCTGTTTTATCTGAAAATTGCTTGCATCTGCAGCAGTAGTACATAAATTGCCAAGAATCAATTTATAATGGCAAAACAGTAAATGGAGCAGGTTCCAAGGCACATTTGAGACAAATGAATCTTCCCTTTTTTCACCTTACAGAAAGACTCAAATGCTTATTTTAGGGGAAAAAAAATAAGGAAAAGGATTAATTTTAAATTATATTATCCTTTGGCTATACAGACATCTGTCAAGACAAGAAATCTTCTAAAGAATATTACAACTGCTTAAATCTACTCCAGTTTTCCAGCAAATGAAGTCATTTAAATGCTTTTTCTACCATGCAGGAAATGTTTTCCTTTTGTTTCTTCCTCTCCTTAACACCAAGCATTTCTAGCTGTAAAAGAAATTCCTCCCTAATGAACTGATCAATAGTCATGCCCAGGTATCACTTATGAGATACAGCAACAATCATTTTGTCACTTAACAAATAGTAAAAATGTGCAGAATTATAAACTAACAAAACCCTAGAGATTAAAATTGTCACTCTTTGACATGCATCAAGAGATGTTGCTGTATACCTTGTCTCTAGTAATATTAAAAACTATTTTCCAATAGGGATTTAATGTGATGTCTCTGCCTTTTTTCTTTTCTTTTTTTTAATAAGGAGTTCTTTTCATTTTAGGATAACTTTTAAACTAGGGGGAGAAAAAAAACATTATAATAGGCACATTTTTTTTAATTGCTATTAGATTGTTCTTAAAGACACTGTTGGCATCAATAGCAATATGAAATAATCCTAACTTTAAAAAAGAAAATGAAATAAAGCATTGTCTCAAGGTAAGTAAAACTTTACAGCAAGAAAAAGCCAAAGAAAATATAGTTCCATATCAAATGCTAGCATATAATAAACAAGTAACAGAAATAGTATGTAGAACATCAGAATAAAAAGCATGCCTAAAGTGTTGTGCATTAACTGAAAGATGCTATATGAAAACGAGACAGGAATGCGTATATTCTGCAGCTCTCAAACACCGCCACTCACGCCAGCCCACACAGAGAAACTGTACATAGCAGTGGCTACCATCAATCAGAACAGCCTGATTAATAAATGAAAACTGAAACCTCTCCTTTTCACAGAAGTCACGAAGGAGGTCACTTTCATATTAAGGAAAGTGGTAAATTTCTTAACCAAAACCACTGTCACATACACTCATTTACAATGATTAAGGTATTTCTAATGCATTGTTCTCCTCTTTTGATTCAACTTAGATGATACAACAAGTATCCTCATCCAAACCCAACATTTTTCACGTGATGGAATCAAACTCTTACTGGTACAATCTTAAACACTGATTCTTGTAAAGAAACATGAGATCACAAGGAAGGAATCATTATGTTAGTGTTACACTACAGGTGTAGCGTTTCTAGCAGAAAATGTCTGTATCTGACTTGAAGCTGAAGAATACAGCATTCTAAGGTGAACAAACGCTCTCTGCAATACAGTCCTGATGCTGCATTTTTCAGCTACTGGATGACCGGTTATAGTTGCAGCCATAGATGGCAAGAGCTCCCACCAAACGAACAGTCTGTTTATGCAGGTTACAGACACACTCTCTACCCACCTGCTTCTCAAGTCTGCCGTGCTCAGAAAACCTAGCAATTTTTCTCAACCATATTGTAAATGAACATGTTAAAAGCAATAAGGTTAGTTTTAAAGTTGCAATCTAGAAGATGCTGACACGTTCCTGATACCTTAATCACAGGGCCTACAGCAGCCTTATAAATAACAATTATTTTTTTTTCTGTCAAGAGGAGCAGTTACAACATTTCAGAGACATGAATGCTTACCAAAACACATCTTATCTAATAGTTATACTTAAGAGGAGATTCATAATTTATACAGGACATTTAAGGACTTGATTCCCTGACTTAAAATCATTCTGTAGTTGCATTAGACACCAACCAGTATCAAAAACGAGACTGAAAACTTGTCAAATTACCTTGTTCCATCTAACAGCGTCTAGTAGAAAATATTGATGTTATAATTAAGAATATTTAAATAAGCTTTTGTGTTATCTGTTCTGTGCTCCAACAGATGAACAACTTTGTTAATTAAGGAGGAAGACGGCTCAATTTTTGTGTTGTCATTTGTCTATCTTAAGTGAATGCTTTGCAATTACCACAGATAGTCATTTTGGAAATGCTTTTGTAGTTTTAACAAATAACTGACCTTTATACCCTCCTCTTCTACTGAGCCACAACCTTAACATAAGAGGAGGCTGTAAGAAATTTCATGTAAAATAAAAAGCTTCAAGTGTAAAGAAGCGGTACACAACCCAAACCAGAATGGGTTTAAAGGCTCTGTGGCATTCTGGCCCTCAAGACTACCAGTGCCGCAGCAGCCGGTGCTTCAGCAGCAGGAGCCAGACCAAGGCGACATCGGCTGTAGAGTCCAATGCACTGGGTCAAGAACAGGAGCTCTGCTCTAGCTACACTGGGCTTGTAAGGGTGCTAGGCACCAACTAGACGAGATCAAAAACCATAGCTTAGGGTACAAGCAGCTAGCATGAGTCACAAACAAACGTTGGTCAGATTTACATCTAAAAATAATCTCCTCTAGACATGGACTACAGCAGATGAGAGGGTGACCACAGGGACTGAACCGACGTTGTGCACAGGTATGACAAGAGCAGAGATAAAGAGTCATTCAAAAAGCAGTGGAAAGATGGGATCAGAAAGGAATATAGGGCAGAACCAAATACACAGCTATGGAAGTCAAGTGACAGAAAATTTGAGACAAGTGTTTCAAAGACAAGTATTGATCTAAGACTTAGCTAAAAAGAAGTCAGAGACTTCAGAAACAATATTTTCATTAAAGCAGACAGATGGAAGTCAATAATGTGACAACATGGGGACGTCTGTAAAGCTACTTGCATCACTATTGCATCAACCACTTACCATAACGACTTTTATGTTTAGCAAGAATTTTGTCAATATTTAACTTCTACACCCACTACCTATGTTGTCATTAATTTTCATCTAAATGGCTTCAAAATCACGCATTGCTTTAAAGGATGCCAGGTAGCACCTAGTTCTTCAGCTAACCCTAATCCTGAAAATAAAGACCTAACTCATCTCATGTTAGATTTGCCACTTTTGCTTTTCTGCCAGCTTCTGCTATGAAGAGCTCGGGGTTCCTATTGTCTTTGTGCAGACCGAGAATGAACTCGCCTTCCAAGTCTTTGAATAAGGGAGCAGAACTCATTTTTAAATACATTGTCCAAATAGGAGATGTAGGGCAGAAGGGAAAAGAAGAAAGTAATAAGACTACATTTAGGTAAAACTTCAGCCTAGTATAACAGCTCACTTCGGAGTTTTGCCCTTGCACTACTCACTTTACTAGCTGTCGCATGCCACATACATCTAACAGTCAAGTCATGCACCTTTTTCTGAAATGGTTGTTATATCCGTTCATCACCATAAACACACTTCACAAATGTGCATTTTAGCCATACCTAGAATCCCAAGGACAACTCCAGAGACATGGTAAATCATTGTCTACAACTTTTCTGCACCACAGATTGCCATATAAACTTTAAACATACAAAAATGAATGAATGAAACATAATACCAATATTATTTTTCTTAGGTCTTGTGCAGAAGTAAATCCATTTGGAGACTGGGTTAATTCAAGTCTAAAGCTAGAAATAAGAAATGAATATACTGTCCTAGTAATTGAAAGATCCAGTGTACCTGACAACATCATCTTACGAGATAACAATCTGAATGTAAAAAGGACTTGCAACTGCTAGAATTTATTATGAAGTCAACACAGCACCATATTTTAACAGTACTTTAGCTTATCGTTCCTCTAAAATTTAAGTACCATCATACCCAACTTGCAGTAAAATGCAAATAAAAACCTGTCTCTCAGGTGAGTTACATTACATTTCTTTCTTAGTAACAGCGTACAAAGTAGGTTAGGCAGAAAGTCATTGAGAAGGACATCGTTCTGAATTGTCAACATCTGTGCAACTTTGACTGTTCTGTACAATGGCTTTCTTGTAAACAGATTAGGTTTTGTTGTGGGTTTTGTTGTTTTTTTTTTTTAAATTACTCTTCTGGTCAAGAGAATCATACAAACATCTTTGCTTGTTACAGCTCTTGGTTGATGCCATCAAATTTTAAAATGCTGCATTTGAATAGCCCAAATAGCATGAAACAGCTTGTAGGATTACAGGTAGCTACACAGGAGATAGAGAATTGCTAGTAATTTCTTCTGCTGTCTGATGAGCAAGTTCTCTCACACGGGACACTGAGCATTCCCCTCACAAGTGAACGCCTCTTATAGCAGGGGAGGGGTGGGGATCATGAGGGGAAAGTCTCTGATGCCTGAGAAGAAGTTAAGTTGGCAACAGAATTGGCATAGAAGCTCGAAGCGTTGGAAATGTGAAGTGTCAGCAGCCAAGCTGAATTAGACTTTGCATGGAAAGTCAAAATAAACAGACAAGATTGTCTAGCCAGAGAAGGAGCACAAGAGAGTGCGCGAGCACAAGACAGTGCACAAGCACAAGAATAAGAAAGTAAAAGTGGAATATCATATAGCTTAAAGAAAAAAATAAAGACCTAAAATATTTTACCTCAGGCAAGGGGACAGGGAAAGGAGACATGGCATTTGCAGACCTGTTAATCCAAAGCATGCAAAACACCATTTTGGAACAACGAATGTAAAGAAAAATGTGCTAAAACCAAACCACCCCAATTTTCTTCTCTGATGACTGATTTTTTACATAGGCAGAAGATCTGTGTTCAAATTTCAACCTTATAAGAGCATTAAGTACTTTGTCAGATGGGAAAGTTGACAACTGGAAGAAGTCTGAGGTGAGCAGGAAACTACCTAAAAAGGCAGCTGCTGACAGAAAACATTCCAAGGTAAAGTAGTTCTATATATTAACTATTTGGAGAGTTACCAAAGAATAGGGATTATTAATACAACCCATCTTAGCATCAAAATCATGAGTGTGAATGAAATTATCTGATTAAATAAAGGTGGCATTCCCGATGAAGGAGTGTGATAATACACCATCTTTTACAATGCTTTATTCTATGACTGAATAAACAAAGGGTAACAGAAATGGGATGAAATTGACAGCACAAAATCTGAATTCATGCACTTAGAAACTAACCAAGAATTTCTTCTACAGACAAGAAGTCACCAGGTGCAAGTGACAAAAAGGTAGAACTGGATTACTATAAAACAAAGAAAATTAAGAGGGCAAATCTGATATTAGATATACTGGTTGAGGTATTTACAGAAAAGAAATGAATGTATTGATATCAACGCATAAAAGGCTTCCATGATTTATTTTTTTTTAATACTATACATGATTTTCTTTACCTATGCTCAAACACCTCCCCCTCCACACACACACACACAGAGGAACTCACCCTGAAAGAGGCAAAGGATGATCAAAGGAAAAAACAATCTATCCCTCAACAGGGAAAAAAAAGCTTGCTCAATTACTGTAATAAATCAAATATTGAAAGGAAATAACATTGATATCCATTGAAAATACGAAGGTGTGAGCACCAAAGATGAGAGACATAATTATGCTAAATGGCAATGATGGTTCAAGAACAAACAGATACAATTGGTAACAGATAAATTTAGCCTGCAAGATGGCATCTTGTGAACAGGAGGGTTCAGGAATAGCTTTTCAACAGCAGGGAAAAGAGAATCTCTCATTTGCAGCTTGATCATCATTGGAAAAAAAAACATTACTTGATTAATTTGATATAACAGTCACCCACTAGATTCAGTGATGTAATGTCTATGTAGCATGTACTTTTATAGAAGCCTTCATGAAAGGTGGGTTTGGTGAGGTTGTATTGATTATTTCCAGCAGATGAAAAAGATCATGTACTGATCGATACCCAGTTCCTACAGTAATTTGGTTTAAATTCTTTGAACTTAGCCTACAAATCGTCTGTCACCATATAATGCAAGTGACTTTTACGTGAAGCAGACTAGCACCTACAAAATCTCTTGCACTTCTGAGGTATAGAAAGTTCTGCCTTTTTCTCCCCAAAGACAAAAAGACAACTTCTGTGAGACATAAGAGTTACACTGTTCCTAATGTAAACAACATGATCAATTATGAAGGCGTTTAGCACATTTAAAAATAGTCAGACAGTACATTGCTCAAGGAAATAACTCTTGCACAGAAGCAGTTTTTCACCATAGGATGAATAACGCTTTCGGGCTACCACCTACAAAAGCAGGGTGAGGACAGATGCTTTCATCTCTCTGTGAAGGAAACCTAAGAAAAATTAGAGAAAACAGGAAGACAAACACTGCTCTCACTACTTACACTAGTAAATCTTGCAGTAAACATGTATTTCTGTGTCAGCAGAGACAAAACCCATAATCATCTTCAGAAATTTATTCTGAGGCCAATCTCATGTAACAGGTGTTCCTATCTATCTTTCATGCAGTTTACTCTGGTCTTTTATCTATGTAGTTAAACTAATCTGGAACAATCCTGGGAGTTTCTTTGACTGAAACGCACTTTGCAATGTATTTAACCATTTTCAAGGTTAGAACCTTTAACTGGCAGAAAGGTGGAGCACAAGTAGTCATAGGAAAGACCAAAGCGTGAGCCTGATTGCTCATAAAAGCAATTGAATGCTGCAGAATTTTAAAGCCACCTCTGGTATGATGAATATATACAAAGCCTCTAGGGTCACTGAAGTTGGTTTTAAATTGAAGCTGGGGTTTTCAAAGGAACGTGAAGATCATCATTTTACTCCTTCAGAAGCTCCTCAAAAATTCCAGCTTGTTTAGATGTTATTAATCAAGACTAGATACTCTCCTCTATCTTATTAATATTATCCTTTCCACATAGACCCTCTGATGCCCATTACCATACTAAGCTCATGCTGCAGCTTTACCCTTAGGGAGGTATATATGGGCCTCTCAAAATAAAAAATAAAACCAGGCAACTATTAATTTTATTAAACTTGTAAGAACCTTTGTTAACTGTGCTACAGGTCCCAAAGTTACCAGGAAGAAGAGAAAGAGGGGAACTCTGCATACCACATTAAAAAACTACTCAAAATTCAGCTTTGTTTAGTCACCCAATTGATTCTCAAGTTTGGGATTTTCCAATTTGGATTCCCTTTTCTAGCTGGAGAAATCCCACTTACAGAGTTACTGCATAACTGCAGTAAAAATAAAAATAATAATTTTTAAAAAGTCTTTACTTAATAGTAACTTCAAACTGAACAGGAATGGTTGGTTCATTTGTCAGTCCTTCCAGCTACAAGCTGTCTGTGGCAGACACATATATAAGAGATCTCACAAAAAGATGTAGGCAACATATAAAGACAGATATAGACACACACACACACTAAAAAAAACCCCAACAAACAACTGTCCAAAGAACTTGGGAAGAAAGCTAAAAGTTTAAATGGCAGCTTAAGCTCTGTTTCAGAGAGGACATATTCTTTGTACATTGGTCAGGTCGAGCCCTGTCCTTGAACAGCCTTTGGCACGCAAAACCAAGGTGGGGAGGCAGACCCGAATGCCTAAAATACAAACTGGAATAACTTACATGAACCGCTAGGAGTGCTGCCTCAGTTTACAAGGCACGCTCCAAATCAAAATTAAAAAGCAAAAGTTTAAAGCATGAGGTTAAGCAGACTCCCTTCCTCCAATTTTCCTATACAAGCACCCAATTTTCATTAGTTTTATTCCAAGCAGTCCTTCACATTGAAACATCCCTTCAAGTCTGCTCTATGCTTCCTTCAACCTTCTCCTTTCTACACGCTTCCATCTCTCTAAAGCACGCCATCCCCAAAATGTGAGCGCTCCAAACTCCCACAAGAGAAAGATAAAAACAGTTTTAAAAAATAAGTAAGTAAAGAGACACTGAACAGAATCTAGTCAGTAAATTGCCAAATGTCAGGACAGGAAGAGGACAAAAACCTGCCCCACCCTCCTCCTATGACAAGGATTAAGAAAGTATTTATTCTATAAATATTTTCATTTCGGGAGCTGAAAATGGTCTGGCATTGCTAAATAACATTATTATTCTGAAACAAAAGCTTGGCAAAAGACTTTTCAAAAGTATTACATTTTAACTAAAATAAAGGAATAGAAACTAGGGTAGCTGCATTTTTAATTCTTGAGGTTCCCAGCAAAAGAAAATTCAGTACTTTAGCATTTTTCTTGAAGAACGTAGGCAGAAATACAAGTATAATGATTCTTCCCGCTTCATTTTTACCAATATGGTATATCATGCCATGGACTTTAAAGAGAAAGAAAGAACTACTGTAAAATTACTTCCGAAACAAGAAAATTGTTAACTTTTAATACAACTATATAAGGAAATGACGATGTTAAGATCATACAGTATCAACTTAGCTTTAGTGCACCTATTAAATATATAATTTATTTTCTTATTTTTTCTATATAATATATCTGAATTATTATTGAATTTCTGTATCTTCCTACAGGAAACCTTGTTTTTCTCTGGACAATCGGATTCTCTGCTCTCTCTTCTCTTAAAGGCAGCTCTGTAGTCAAACTTGGTCAGTCTCACAGATTTAACAATAACTATTTTCCTCCCAACTGAAAGGTATAGAGAAGTTTAAACTTCATCTCTCTCAACAGAGATTTTGCTCCTCATTTGGCCTACAATAAAATAAAAGAACATTCACTCACTCAGATAACAACTAAATTGAAAACACCTAAAGAAAGTAACTTGCTAAAAAGCTATATGAAATGTTTATCATTTCTGAAGATTTTAAGATACCCTAAATTCACTTTTTGATTGACTAGAAAAGACACTTATTCTGTTACTGAGAAGATAAAGAAGTTTCTCATCAAACTAACAAAGACTTTTAAACCTAAAACTGTATTAGAACAGTCTTTAAAATGGGGGAGGGGACACACCACACCACTTCGCTAATAAATTTTAAAATTCAGAAGTAGTGTCACATAACTCCACAAACCTACACATTCAGTCTAGGTCTTTAAACTGCAACAAGTTTTCCTTTGCAGTGCCTATTCTAACATTTCTGCACTTTTCTGATTTCCTGGCAACCAGTTGCCACCTTGTTCTTGCACTGTATCTCACAGAGAATGAACAGTGACAGCAACTGATGTTTTCCAAAACCCTTGTAGAAGAGCAAATAACAAGACTAGACATCAATTCTGATCAATCATTCATCTTTCAAAGTAGGTTTTCCTCTGAAAAAGACTTCAGAAAGGTAATGTTACATGAACCAGAGTAAGAGAAACAGTATTTTAGCAAGAGAATGACCAAAAAGTATGTTTTTCCAACCTCGACATAATTCATTATGGCACCATAGTGATGCATCTCCCAAGAGGTAATAAATTTCTAATCTGTGCAAAGGACTGGGCAGTGATTGCAATGCTATCCTGAAAAAAATCCCAATAGAAAATATTTTTACAACATGTTTTCCCCTTTATTCCCAAAGCTCATTTATTGTCTCGTCTACCTAACTTTTTGATTAATGTTTTTATTATTAAATCAAATTTTCATTTTTGTGACACTTTTCCATTGTCTACAGTTTATACATTACAAACCACGCAACACAAATTATAATACAAGTTATTTGACAGTTACCATGAAAATAAAATCTAGACCTTGAAAAAACTTCCATCCAACAACTTCTTCTATACTACTAGTAATAATGACCAGACTCCCAACTTGTTAAATACATCTATTGGACTCAGAGAAAAGTGCAGCTCTGTGTTTCTGCTTTTGATCCTGACGTTGACTATCACATCATAAGAAAATTTCCCAGGTTTGCTTCTATATAGACCCAGAGCACATCAAGAGTGACAGTGCCGAGCTGCTAAACACCCCTCTCACACCTATACCCAAGATCCAAAATCTCTGCCAAAACCACCTGTAAAATTCAATCCACAAGAGATTCTCTCAGATGACTGTAACAAATTGGCTGGGAGACTGCCAGCATCTCCTCTTAATCTGACAGCTCAGTAAACCAAAGCACTCCCACCAAGTGGCAAACCTGGCTTCAGTCTTCTCTACTGCTCTGACCTGCTGAATGGAAGGGGCGCAGTGCCTGAAAGGACACAGCTCAAGCACGTAAGACTTCATGACAATATTCCAAGTAAATAGAGGTGACTCGGTGACTCCCTGCAGCTTGAAGGAAGGTATCCCAGCCCTGGAAAGAGCCAAGAAATGTTGCATACATCATGTAACTTAAACCCTACACAGCTTCTCAAGTGTGTATGCTGAATGTTACAAATCCAACTCCAGAATTTAATTCTACCCCTGCTTTGGAAAGAACTCAGTTCTTCACGGTTGAAGAGTATGCTGCTGCTGAGTACTGTCACATCCAAGACCTAAACTTGCATACAATTATTTCTCAGATACAAAAATGCATAGGCATATAAATCAAGTGTTATAATTAGGCAGCGGTCTAACATTAATTTAGAATTTCCAATAGCATACTAAAAAGGCACTCATCTCATAATACAAAGTATTAATCCAACACCCTCCTGTGATTCAAAACTGTCTGAAAAAAAAAAATAATCTATGATGGCTTAACTTTGCACCTATGGTTTTGCAATAGATCAGGTATCAGCTGACCTGCAGTCAGCATAAAGCCAATGCTCTAAGCAACTGAAAAGAACTTAAATCAAGTGCCTACGACCCAATCTGGATCAAACATTGATGGATGATTCACCCACACAAGAGCAACCTCGAGTCAGGATACAGTTCTGTTAGGTACCGTCTGCATGATGCTTAATCACAGAAACAGTGTATTATTCATTCCTGGAAAATCTAATCTCATACATCACACTAAGTTTTCAGTGACAGTACTATATGGCATAAGTTGTATGTATTTTCATATTCCAGGATTAAAAGAAAAAATTACCTTCTTACAGCTAAAGAGAAAGAAAAAAAAAAAGAAAAACTAATGATTATTCTTCATATGTACTCATTCCACTTACTCCAGACTATGAGGCAGGAGTTTAGATATATAATTTATAGTTCAAGTCTTCTTTAAACGGAAAATTAAATCAAATCAGAGGGATGAATTCAAAACATATTAAGCACATTAAACCTCTGTTCCTTATGGGAATCAAGTTAAAGCTGCTTCAGTTCTGAATGACAGCATCCATTAAAGTTTGATGTACTTCAACTGATCTGCTTTAATGTCTTACCTCTAGTTAAACAAGCTAATAGACAAGCCTAAAGTTGCAAGTATAAATTGAGTCTAATACCACACTCCAAGTGAGAAATGCGCCTGCAGACTGGAGGAGAGAATGCGAGTAGTTTGTGGTTCTTAACGTCCTTTCATTAACTTGGGTCTGTTTAAAATAGCAAAAGTTTTGCACAGTTTTACAATCAGGTTTCTTGTATACTGTTTCAGGATAAGATTCATTTAAGAATATTACTCTTTCAGAGCTTTTACTCAAGAATTACAGAGGTAATTAGTCTGTTGACAGTTATTTAATGTACCGTCTTGCAGCTGGGAAAACATAATCCAGGAGCGCAGCACAGGCTGGGATCTACGCAGCAAGGCAGGAGCTCTGTGGAAAGGGGCCTGTGGGTCCCGGTGGACAACAAGCTCAACATGAGTGAACAGTGTGCTGCTGCGGCAAAGAAAGCCAACAGGACTGTATCAACGTGGGCATCACCAGCAGAGATAAAGAAGGCATTATCCCACTCTACTCAGCGCTTGTCAGGCCACACCTGGAATACTGTGCTCAGTTTTGGTCCCTGCTTTATAAAAAAAGATGGGGACAGGCTGGAGAGGGTCCAGAGAAGGGCCACCAAGATGATCAAAGGGAAGCCTGCCATATGAGGAAAAGCTGAGAGAACTGGGTTTCTTCAGCCTTGAGAAAGGGTGGCTATGGGGAGACCTTATCACCATGTTCTAGTATTTAAAAGGTGGGTATAAAGAAGATGGAGATTCCTTTTTTACAAGGAGTCACATGGAAAAGATGAGGGGTACAAGTTAATCCTGGGGAGATTCTGACTGAACACTAGAGGAAAACTTTTCACAATGAGAACAATCAGCCATTGCAATAATATCCCCAGCGAAGTGGTGGATTCCCCAACATTGGACACTTTTAAGATTCAGCTAGACAGGGTGCTGGGCCATCTTGTCCAGACTGTGCTTTTGCCAAGAAAGGCTGGACCAGATAATCCTTGAGGGCCCTTCCAACCTGGTATTCTATGATCTACAACAAATTCAGCATTTCACTCTGGAAGCACAAGGTTAGATCACTCTTAGCATTTATTAACACAATTACCCATTAAATTTGTTCAGCTTTTGCTCATAGGTTTTCACTTTTCACCCAAATTTTCTGCGATCTTTTTAGCCACACGTTAGACAAACCTAATGTGTAATGCAAGCTAAAACAAGATTTTCATTGGCAGTCTCCCAAGTCATTAAACGCCTACCACAAGATTCCTCTCATACTCTCAGGATCAGACTGCAATGGGAATTAAAAAAAAAAGCTTGTAATCTAAAGCCTGCTATTTCGCCATTCTTCAATTAAATATGAAAAATTCTTCAATAAGGTAATGAATGCAGCAAAACAGTATTTCCCCCAATAAGGACTGATGCAGTTTGGGAAGGCTCAAAAGGTGGCTTGATGTATTTCGCAAAATTTGGTGAGCGAAGAGATGCAAATATAAGCAAGGTATAGCAAATATGCTCTTATGGCAACCCATAAGTACGCAGAACAACATCAGTTTTGTGAGAGAGGTTTTGAAACAACAATAGGTAATAAGATGAAGAAATTAGTAACTGGTTAATATTTACCACCACGAGAGGTTAGGCATGTGACATTCTGCATTTAAGCTTCCCCTGAATACAATCTTTCTCTAAAGTAACTTGTGCTGCAAGCAAATAGGTGCTGAACTGACTCTTTGCCCAAGGCAGCAAAAGTCACGTGGCCCTGAAAACAAGATACCATGAACACTCTCGTTATACTTTCTTCCTGAGAATTGAGTGCAGATACTGTCCGAGATATTATGCAGAAATGAGAACTGGAAGTCACTTTCAAGACCTACAACAGAACTCTTCCAGACCTGGTATATCTCATTTAGCGGTAGCAAATAACATTTTTATAATCCTAACCAAAATGACAGAGTTCATTTATGTGCATCTTCTTTCCAGAATAACAAATTCAGACTGCCCAGAGAAAAAAAAAAAAATACATCTTTCATAAGTTAGGAAAGTTTCTTACACAATTATTCCATCATCCACTACTAAGAATCCCCAAGACTACAGCAAGCCTCCTGCATGTTTGTAGCTAGTAACTTTGCCAAAGTAATTGTTTAGGCAGAGATTTTCCAGTTTGGGTACTAATGAACATCTGATTGCTCAAATAAACCATGTAGCCATTTACAAGAACTCCACTGAGGACAAAACATGTAACACATTATATGTTCCTGCTCAAAGGAGTAAGAGCTGCTGTACTTGATTCAGACTCAAGAATTATTTTAAGAGTGCTTACTACCTTGCCCCTGATGCAGCTGAGGCAAATGCCAAGAAAAAGAGCAAGTAAAGCAGCACAGACAGCACAAGCCTTTCATGGCATGGTCATTCTGCTTCCAGCAAGCCACCAGATCAGGGACTTGAGATCCAGTTTAAAAATCAAGGCTCTTCATTGGTTTTGTGTATTTGCTCAATTAGCCCCCAACCGCATGCCTCTTCCCTAACTTAGTCCTATCCTTGGTCTCTACAAGTTGAGGAGCTATTTTTCAAAATTAAGTTGTATTGCGGAGAGATTGACTATCTTCCTTCAGTTGCCCTAGTTCTTCTGTTCCAATAAACACTGACTAACAATTCCCTAATTAATTTTCCCATATAAGTCTGCAATTTTAGACTGCCTGCATCTTCCTTCATCTCCCTCCGCTTCCAACTCAGATTCCTAGCCTGTTCTGTCTCTGTTCATACAGAAGTAGTTTTGTATCACCAACTTTATTGACTTGCCTTCTCTTTACCTTTTCTAGCGTTACTGTATCCTTTCAGAGGTGGAAAGGGACCAGGATGGCACATAGACACTAAATGTCGGAATGCATTTATGAGATTGACCAAGTCTGGTTTGTTCTCAGATCTTGACTTCGGTAATTCTCTTTAAGTCACTCCAGTGACTTTGAACTTGCCTTTTTGACTGCTCCTGAACTTGGAGCTCTTTCCAGAAGAATAGTGATGAAGATTCAAAGATTCTCCCCATACCCTCAGCCTGCACCAGAGTAATGATCATTCAAGAAGCCATCGCTGTCTGTAAATAGCTAGGGTTGTTTCTCTCCCATTTCCACTACATTAAAATTCAATGCTGATAGACACAAACATAATTTTATCATACAAGCTACTCAGTATTATGAGATATTTTGCACTTCTGCACAGGTTAGCAAAGGAACAAAACCAGGCTAAGCAATTTTGTATCATCAAACTGCCATCTGATGCTTCACCTTCCCTTGGGGGGGGGGGGGGGGGGGGGGGGGAAGATGACTTTATTTGTGCATACTCTGTAGAAATGGACTTAACGAGACCTTTAGAGCTGTTAAATGACACATGTCAGAGACAGCTCTGACACTAAAACAAAGGAGGAAGTTTCCCCCATTTTTCTCCTGCTTAATTCAGTCCCTGAGGAGAAGGCTGACTTCCTCTGGGGCAAGGGACATGAAGCTCATTTCAGAAGAAGGAGAGGTAGGAAGAAGGTGAAGGAAGGGTCAGTCAGGAGCACCACCCCAGGGAGAAGGAAACCGGCGTGGCAGCCAGAAGGAGGAAAGGGACACAGGCTGCAGCTTACTGGCTGCTCTGCTCAGCACCACTGGGAACGGGAGGAACAGTGGAGCTGGAATCAGCAGTGAGGAGACACAGGAGACCTTGGAGAAGGACACTAGAGAACTAGAGACTGGACCAAGGGAGAAGGATGCATGGACTACAGTAATGACTCAGTGGTGAGAAATAAGTCTGCTTCCCACAGCATTCTCCTGGAGAAACTGGCTGCTCATAGCCTGGACAGGTATACTCTTTGCTGGGTAAAAAACTGGCTGGATGGCTGTGCCCAGAGAGTGGTGGTGAATAGAGTTAAATCCAGTTGGTATCCAGTCACAAGTGGTGTTCCCCAGGGCTCGGTGCTGGGAACGGTTCTCTAATATCTTTACCAATGACCTGGATGAGGGGATCGAATGCACCCTCAGTAAGTTAGCAGATGACACTAAGCTTGAGGGTAGGAGGGCTCTACAGAGGGATCTGGACAGGCTGGATCGATGGGCCAAGGCCAGTGGTATGAGGTTCAACAAGGCCAAGTGCCGGGTCCTGCACTTGGGTCACAATAACCACACACAGGGCTACAGGCTTGGGGAGGAGGGGCTGGAAAGCTGCCCGGCAGAGAAGGACCTGGGGGTGTTGGTCAACAGTCAGCTGAATATGAGCCGGCAGTGTGCCCAGGTGGCCAAGAAAGCCAACAGCATCCTGGCCTGTATTAGGAATAGTGTGGTGAGCCGGACTAGGGAAGTGATCATCCCCCTGTACTCGGCACTGGTGAGGCCCCACCTCGAGTACTGTGTTCAGTTTTGGGTCCCTCACTACAAGAAGGACATTGAGGTGTTGGAGCGTGTCCAGAGAAGGGCAACAAAGCTGGTGAGGGGTCTGGAGGACAAGTCTTATGAGGAACAACTGAGGGAACTGGGGTTGTTTAGCCTGGAGAAGAGGAGGCTGAGGGGAGACCTTATTACCCTCTACAACTACCTGAAAGGAGGTTCTAGAGAGGTGGGGGCTGACCTCTTCTTCCGGGTGACAAGTGAAAGGACAAGAGGAAATGGGTTTAAGTTATGCCAGGGGAGGTTTAGATTGGATATTGGGAAAAACTTTTTCACTGAAAGGCTTATCAAACATTGGAATAGGCTGCTAAGAGAGGTGGTGGATTCACCATCCCTGGAGGTGTTTAAAAAAAAAAGGGCAGACACGGTATGTGGGGACATGGTTTAGAATTGGTTTTGTCAGGTTAGGTTAATGGTTGGACTTGATGATCTTAGCAAAGGTCCCTTCCAACCTCAACAATTCTACCATTCTATGACCGTCTGTGGAAACAGAAGGGAAGATAAAATAAAGCAGGGGGCATTAGCAAAGCTGTAGAGGCAGAAAACTGTGTTGGTAAGGCAAGGAGTGGGAAATAGGACAAAGAGTAGAAAAAAAGGAATGAACTAGGTATGAAAAACAAGACTGAGGCAAAAAGCCTGGTGGAGAGTAAAGCAAAGGGCAAATACAGAAAATGTCAAGGGGGAAGAGATTCACAGAAAAGTGTCGAACACAGCAAACACCCCTCCTAACCCTGGCATGAAGTCCAGAGTCCCACCAACTCTCTGGGAAACGCACACTCCTCTTCTCCTCTGTTAAACATTAGTTCCCATGAAAGTAAGGTTTCTTAAGATGACAGGCTAATGTCTGTGTGATGGGCAGAAGGTCGGAAAGAAGAGAAAACAAGGCATAAGAGAATGGAGCCATTACAGAGAAAAGAGGGGTAAGGAAGTAGCTTGTCTATTCAGGATAGAAAATGGAAAAATATATAGTACCTGTCAAATTCTTTTTTCCTTTCAGCATAGCCTTCAGGAATAAAATCAGTCAGATGCGTATGAAAAGGGAAGGCAGAAAAAAAAGAGAGCTCAAAGAGTATGTCAAGGGTGGTGAAAGGAACCTGGGACTGACAACACGTGATACAATTAAACTGTGAAAATGCTCATGAAAGCAGGTGAAAAATCTGCAGAAGCTGATTGTAAGATTTTATTATAAGCACCCTAGCATACAAAAGAAGCAGCAAAAGTAGTAAATATTGCTGCTGACAGACCCTCTGATAGAATAGGGAAACACAAGGAGAATCAAAAAGTGTATCAACAGAAGAAAAGCAAGCAGGAACAAAAGCACATGAGAAGTGAAGAATACTTACACATCAGATATCATAAGAAAGTACAAGCAATAGAATATGAAAGATACTATGCAAAGAAGAAACTTTACGTCAAAGAAAAGGTTTAGAATAAGAATTTGAGAGACAACAACATTTGATACAGACAACAAAAAAGCAGCTCTGCTAGTGAACATGGAAGATTTAAGTAGCATTGCCCCTGACTGAAGAGGCCAACACAAGCTAATACATACAGCTATGCAACCAGATGCATCATCTGCATCAAATTACAGAGGATGAACACAGAAGAGTTCACAGAAAGAGTCAGGAGTCAGAGTCAGAGGAAGGATGACAAGCGAAAGATTAGAAGTTACATGAAAGTAGCCTGGTAAAGAGGATTAAAAAACCCAACAAATAATACTTTTTTCCTACTCAGACCACAAATGTTTTACAATGGTTATTGAAATAACTGAACGTAATAAGACATTTTGTCCCAATCAACATGTCACTACTATACAATAGGATAACTCAGCCAAATAATCTAAGAAGTGCAACGTGCACTTTGTTTCCACTTATTATGACATTTTCCACAGTTAGATAAAAGTCAAAACAGCACGTCCCTTATCGGACCTGATAAAAAGAGAGTAGGTCAAGGATTCTTCCTTTATGCTATTATTGCCAAGACAGAAAACATGTTTTTGCAATGCCCTACCTAAAAAACATAGAATAGACCTTTTATATTTGGCAAGAAGCATGGAAAAGTTCAGGCAAGCAGCCAGATGTTTTGTTAAAATGCATAATGGTATGCCTTAGCTTTGCTGAGGACCCACAGTGTCCTGAGAATCTGGTCCCAATGCCCTCTCTTTTTACTTAATACCCAGCATCACGTTTTACCCCAAAACTATAAAAACGTATTTACATACGCCCACCCCCAAATCTCTTATAAAAGACAAGAGCATATCCTATGCTGTAAAGACTACAATAATCTCCCAGGAAGACAAAGTTATATCCATAAGCACAGTAAATACTATAATTCATACACGAAGTTACTTTAGCGCAACCTTTCATAAAAACAAGGCACACTGCTGATGAGCACTGCAGTGAGAGCTTGGGCACTCTTGGTCCACACTGCCCCTTTCAGCTCTCCTCTCTTTCTTGCAGCTGTCACCACCTGCTTATCCCACCACACACTTGCCATGTTCCCACCTAAGCAGCACGTAGAGGGGTTTCATGTCTATACGGCTTCCCTTTTGCCCCAGCTTTTTATTGCACAGTCCCTATCCAAGTAGCTGTGTCTGCATTTTGCCACAAAAAAAATAATCTCAGAACAGATTTACATGACTTAGACAGGTCCCTCAGTCTCTTATCCCACTATAAGCAGCATTCTTTCACCCCACCGCCTTCAGATTTTTAGGTATTTTAAATGAACAAAATAAATTAATGTGATATGACACAGATTTGATGGAGCAATAGGACTCAATGATCATGAAAGAGCCGTTACAAACACCAATAAAAAGACTGAATGATATTGAAGAAAATACAATGATAAATGGAAGTGTGAAAATACACACTGATGAGTCCTATTTTATAAACTGCAAATATTTTTCAAAAACCTCATTCAGGAAAAGCCATGCAAGGAAGATTCCTTCCTTTAAATTTTCTTTACTATTCATAGCATATGAATTGGACTGTATGCAACAACAGAGCAATTAGTTTAAATACTGCCAGTATTCTCACTGGTGATAATTGGTCGCTTCTTGCAAGAACATCTGTTCCATCTTTCTTAAGAAATGAAGTACAGACCCTGTTACCTAGACAACAGAATCCTTCTGAGCATCACCCACTATAAAAGGGCAATATCAACCTAAGTCACACTTCGCATTCGTTCTCCCCACCACTCCCTTGTTGCCGTTAATGCAACCGAATGCCATGACTTTTTAACATTAAGCCCGTATTTATCAGATCATATAAACTCAGGCCCACTTTCACATGCATTAGAAGTAACAGCTGTGTTACTGTCCTTTGGCCAAGCAACAGTCACTTTGGGGCTTTGTATCTGGCCAGTTTCCATCACCACGACTGCCAAATTGTCAAGCTGAAAATGCCGCGGCTTACGAGTACTCTGAGAGCAAGTCCTATCAAATCTAGAAATCTCAGCTCCATCCCCTTGAATGCGGTCCAGAAGCAGTCACCTTCACCACCATGACCTTGGATTACTGGGAGATATTCACGTGCTATAGGAACCCACCCCATACCAGCTCTCACTAGTGCCCTCCAGCCAAATTAAGGAGATTAGCAGCAGATTAACCTTTGGAAGATGTCTTTTGTTGCCTTAGCAAACTCACCACAATTTTATAAATATTGATGAAATATTAACAACAATGAAATGCACCAGATGACAAACTCTGTGTGCTTTAGTTAGATGGATGGATTTTTTTTCCCCTCTGTGTGCATGTGATGGAGGACCAATGAACACGGAAGCTCAAATGATATGTGAAACCTAAGGATTAAGTCCTGAGAAAGGAAAAGAGCTCACTGGGGCAGAACAAGCTGCAAAACCATCACCACCACTCAGCTATCACCCTAAGTTCACCTCACTTCATCTTTCTTCTGACAACACTCTAAACTACTTTCCTTCCTCCTTCGCTTTCTTCCCTTCTTCTTGGCTGCGAGGAGAAAAGCAGCACTGTCTATCCTTAAATGCATATGCCGTAGCTGTCCCTGTCGGGGGGGGGGGGGGGGGGGAGAGGACTTCTGTAGGAGAACCCTTATAGCTCTTATGCATTTGGTTTTGCACATGCAATAGCAATCATGCCCTGGGTATGTACTTAGAGCTTCAAGTTAGTGAGTTGGTACAAGCCAACAGCATCAGAAAAATGCAAAGCAAGAAACGGAGAAAAGGCTATTAAACCAAAATATAAGCAATCAGCTCACCACAGACCACACAAGAGAACTGAACACTTTAGGACTTTACTAATCCAAAAATGACTGGTACTTTCATGGGAATGCTCTGACAAGTTATATTTCCACTAGTATGCAGAACAACACAGAAATAATTATATGAATATCTGATATGCAAGTAAGTGGCATTTTGAGCATTACCTAGAGTAACCAGGAATATTAACTTTAACCATAGAAAAGTATGGGGGTTTTATTTGTTTTGCAGATTTTGCATTTTTAGAGGGGACTTCAAGGCCATGTAATTTGATAAAACAGAAATGGAATGGTTTAAATAAAGGTTTCTATAGCAGCACCTTATACAGCAGCATTTCACAGGAGACAGATAACATTTAAAATAATCCCAGTGGG
Source organism: Pluvialis apricaria (assembly GCA_017639485.1). Classification (NCBI taxonomy): domain Eukaryota; kingdom Metazoa; phylum Chordata; class Aves; order Charadriiformes; family Charadriidae; genus Pluvialis; species Pluvialis apricaria. The sequence continues at coordinate 77,548,637 of CM030009.1, read as the reverse complement.
ACAGGAATATAGATCTGTTTTTTTCAGGCCCATTTGTGCTGAAAATAAAACAAACACATGAGTTCTGGAAGAACTGAAGAAAGAAAATAAAAGCTTGAAAATGGTCTGGATTTGAGATGCCCAGAAGAAGGAAAAAATGAAATAATCCATCTGGCCTCAGACTGAAAATCTGAACAATGGAGATAGCTGAAAAGGATTAAAACTTAAAATCACAGTAGAATTCCTTATTTACACTGCAAGGCTTTGAGCAAGTTTAGTGGATTTCAGACGTGGAACAGTGCAAAAGAAAATTTAGTAGTGGTAAAATATTTTTTATACCACAAGTATAATAAATACTTAGAGATAGACTGTAAATCTGCAAGGATCACTCATCCTCAGAAAAATAATAGACTTGATAAAACATAGGCAAGGACATAATGACTAATACATTAAAAAAAAAAACAACAAGATGTCAAAAAAAAAAGGAACAATTATTAGTTTGAAGAGCAAAGAAGCAAAGATACTAAGGCAGATGAGGATACTGAACAAACCTTGGAGTTTGGTCAGACAGAGATCATTAATCACAGTAGTAATAAGCTTTTTTAGAGTAGAAGCTTAGAGAAGTCAAACCAAAACCGATCCAAGACAGGGCTAGTGTACAGGAAACCACTGTATTGCTTGTAAATATTAAAGGCATCTGAAGATAAAGGGAGAAGAAAGCAAGGAAAATAGTACAAAAGGCAACTGAGGTAAAAAAGAAACTAGAGTAATCTAATAAGCAAGTGAAAACATGGAAAGACAATGAGAGCTGAGAAACAAACTCTGCAGGGGCCATGGGATGGGGTAAGTTCATTAGCACAGAAACAAAAGCCAGAGGCTTCCTCAAATGTCTTCAAGAACTGGCAGCAGATCTTATATTTCATAGCTGTCTATAATCAAAATTATTCTACTTATAGCTTCTTTCAATATGCTGTTCACATATTCAAAAAAACTGATGACTTTTTCCAATAGTACAGTCTGTCAGGACTACCCTAACTTCTGTATCCTCTGGTGGCTGCATGTGAATAAGCTCAAGGTCAAGTATACTGAGCATACACATATACCCACAATTCAGTACATGTGCTACATACAGGCAACCGGCAGCTTTAAGGAAGCATCCTGACACTGCTAATGAGATAGGAAAGACTAGCATGATGCTCTTTCTAAAAGGCAGGAGCATTTTGCCAGTCAGATGGCCAAATGGAGCACAGAACAAAGCCATGATGTTCCCACCTTTCTTATCAAAATGCAAACTAAGCAAACTCTACATAGTCACAACCTCACACTGTAAGCCTGCGTACAAGATGCATCACAGAATCAAAGACAGCCAAGCTACCCATTTAGTGACTATTGTACTGTTAACTACAGTTTGGAAACGGGAAAGCCTCCCTGTGTCTCAAAATCCCCATACAATAAAGTATCAAGTCATCATAAGGACAAGAAAAATGTCAGCAAGTTACAATGGAAACTGTATTTAAACAGAGCTATTTTGCAGCTTACCACAAAAATAGACAGAGGTTCACAAGAAAACCAAGACCACACTGAAACTTTGAACATAATGAAATTCAATGAAGTGAATAAAGTTTTAGTAGAAGGTAACATGACATTTTGCCTTCAATAACAAAGCTGATTGCAACTTACATACAAAAACCTGCAGAGTAAAATATGACTGTAGACTAAAAACACTATCCACTTAGCCATACACAGGGCTGAAACCAATGCCAAACATGTATTGAAAAAAAGCAACTTTTTAATTAACATTTGATCAAGGACTAAAGATTTTTCCACTGATGTTACATTTTCAATCCAGCCATCTCTGTTCTGCATTAATTTATTCACTATAGGCACTCTAATAACATTTTGTTTCTGCCTCACAGACTCAGTGGGCACAGAGAAGCCTCAGAGAGTTTGCGGGTCAGGATCAGCAGAGTCACCAGTAAGGATGACATAGTGTTGGGAGTACATTACAGAACCACCTGATAAGGATGGGGAATTGGATGAAGTCTTCTCCACGACGCAAAGAAGTCTCTGAACCACAAACCCTGGTTCTCATGAGAGACCTTAATCTCCCTGACATTCACTGGAACGGCAACACAGTGGGGCGCAAGCAACCCAGTTAGTTTTTGGAGCTTATCAGGGACAACTTTTTGATATACATACTGGATGGGCCAACAATGGTGGCACACAGCTGTTCTCAAACAATGAACTCATTGGAGATGTGACAATTAAAGGCAGCTTTGATTGTGGCAACCACCAACTAGTACAGTTCAAGATCCTGACTGGAGTGAAGCAGCCAAGTAGCAGGGCACTGGAGAAACCTGGAGCTTCACGAGAACAGACCCCAGCTTATTGAAGGAACTGTTAGGTGGCCATGGGAAGCAGCTCTGAAGAGCAAAGGAGCTCAGGAAAGCTGGCAGGTCTACTCAAAAATACAAATATCAGGAGACTGGCTTGGTTAAGCAGATCGTCAGAGCACCAATGCAAGAAGGACAGTATACAGAAGGGTGCAAACAGGGACAGGCTACATAGGAGTTTAGAAACATATTCCAGGCATGTAGGGATGGTGTCACAAAAGCCAAAGCTCACCTTGAATTGACACTTGCAAGGAATGTTAAAGCCAACAAGAAGAGTGTCTGCTACTACATTAATTGTGAAAGTCTGAGTAAGAAAACATGAGCCTGTTGCTGAATGAAGTGGGCAATTTAGTAACAGTATCTGCAGACAGGAGTCCCAACTTAAAAAGAATCCATCATCTGAAAGCCCACGCCATCACCTCTCAGTCTGAGGCATCAAAAACAGTCACATGTAATGTTAAAATAGAGAAACTCGTGTTCTAGAGTTAAAGTCAATTAACATTTAAACAATTTTACAACTCCACACAAAATAAACTGAAAACATGTATAAAGTAATTTTTCTTGACTACAGGGAAAGTAAAAATGGAAGAACATAGGGAAAACATGTAATAAAGAGAATGAGAAACAAAAGAGAACAAGAAAGGTTTGTGACACAAATTCAGAAAAGAAACCAAAATTTACAAAACATTGCAGCTGAAGCTTTAGAACATATAAGTGTATGTTCATGTGTGCACACACACACACATGTAATCTTGCAAGGAGTATTTAAGTTTGGCAAAAAAGTATTTTAAAATGTCTTTACTGCATTATCTGCAACTCTGTTGTTCTTTACCTGAGTGATAAAGCAGCTATTTGCTTTCAGTGCATTGCTGCCTACAGTTTAACCTGAAGAGGCTCGGCTTTGCTCTTTTGTTCATTTCTGTTGAAGGTACCATCAGTTGGTTTTGCATTTGTGTTCTGAGAATATTCAGGATCTGAAGTGAACAACAAATTCAAAGGGAAAACAACTGAGCCTGAACAGCACTGAATACCCATTTTACCTAGTCAGCAGCACTGTGAATTTGGATTATATCCTAACTGATGTCAAGTACCAAATTCGCAGAGAAGCTTCTTTGGCTCACACTGTGTTAGAATGGGGTAAAAACTTTCTTTTTCTTCTTCTTTTTAACATACTTGCCGTAGATTTGTTGATATTGCTTTCCTGCTTTGAGCAGAGACACAAGTTCAAGAAAAGGAAGGAACCTCTGTATGAAAAAAAATAAAGATTCAAATTTTGTAGTTACAAAGCAATGGTGTGCTAAACGCAGCATTTCCCTTTTCCTTTCTCCTCTGCATGTTCTTTTTTTGTTGTTGTTGTTAAATTGCTTGAAGGAGGTGGCTGTAGTTAGACAGTGCAGCTGATTAGCTGCTTCAGATGATGCTCTGCTTTTGTAACAATTACTTGACAAAAAACTATACTGCAAGCTGTGAAACATTTTCATAAACATTGCAATGTATTTATGGGGTGATAAGAAAAAAGTCAGCTTAATTGATTAAAACAAAAATCTCTTTTTATTCCATAGATTTACTACGTGTAACTACTTTTTTATTTAATGAAGTTAATTGTTCTTTCAATAAAATAAAAAAATACAAAAAAAGGTCCACAAAACCCTTTTGAAGAATAACCAAAGCAAGAATTTAAGTACTCCCTTACACAAAAAGAATCTAAATTACACAGATTATACAAGATTAGGCCATGTAACGCAGGAAGCTCTTATTCTTCCTACGGCATGCAAAACATGAGTTATCATGTAGCTGAACCAAAAGCCTCCTTCCAGCTGATTCATACTTATAAAATCACAATGCACAAATGCTTCTAGCCAACACATGCCTTAACTCTCTAATAAAAATCCCTTAAAAAAAACTTTTTTTTTAAACTTACACTTATTTCACTACCTCCAGCTATTGAAAGAGGGAGTGGAGCTTCAAAGTTTCCACAAACAAATCTAAATCTTTTCTAATTAGGTAGTAGAGAATTTATGAGGAGATTTTACATTGCCAAATATTCTACACATTTATATTATCTTGGCAAGGGAAAAGAAGTTCTGACATTCAAAAAGAATCTCCTACAGCAAATGTACTCAGGGACAGAGACCTTTTTAAAGCCTTGTTTTACCTAACCTCACCTTAAACAGAGCCAGAAACCAAGGTTAGAAACCTATTTTTCTACACGACAGTAAATACTGCTAACTGCCACGATAGTCAAGGTCAATGAAAAGGTCAATGCAGCCAAAGCAGAGGACTGGCACCTGTTATGAAATTCTATGTAACTGTACTTGAAGAGAGCCAATGGCATTACAAAGCTTCAAAGTGTTTTATTAATACTGAAAAGTTATCATTTATTCCTGTACAGCTGGGCTTTTCTGCATTCCTAAGAGATGCAGAGACAGGTCAAACAGGTTACAAGGCCAGCCTGGTCCACAGACTCAAATTAAGTAGCTTCACATTTAGTTCACTTGACTAAGCGGTTTCCAACCAGGGAGGTGAGAGCAGCTTGTGAGTGACCTGCAGCACCTGAGAGAGGTAAAAGCAAAGAAGCTTTATTAGGTCTACCAGCAAGGCAGGACGCGTCCCCTTGAGCATCCCTGCGCTGTGCTGCCAACAACACTGCCGAGAAGCACACAGCAAAGGCACAAAGTGCTTCAAGACAGAGACAGTGAGTCAAGCTGGACCTCCCTGCCTCAGCTTCTGCACCACACCACCACGGACCCCCAAAGCCGAGAGGAGGGAGACACAGCCCCAGAAGAGCTGCCTACATGCAAAGGAAGGCCACAGACAACAGGGAGGAAGAAAAGAACATAAATATACTGAGACAGAGCCTTGCTCAAGAGAGCTGAGAAACAAAAAGGTTACAAAAACCAATTGTTTAACCTATAAGGCTTCTACAACTCTACCCATCCTCAGAAACTGAGGATGTGAAAATATATGTACCCTCTAGCACTTTGTAATATATATTGCATCAATAGGCAAGAGGCCTGAGAAGAATTTGCGCACGCTAAATTGCTCAAATGAGCTTTCAGTAACTCATTTAACATTATTTTAGCCTGGACCCATAAATGCAAGTATAAACACAAAGGCCAACTAATGCTCCCACTAGTGTCCTACAGTGTACTGGCACCATTTCAAGGTCTCCCAGAAGGAGCAGCCTCCAGCAGCTTCACTAACAACCAGCACACACAGGCACAGGATGTGGCAACTAAAATGGTTATGTGTCCCAGACCCACATTCATGCAGGGCAAAGCTGCAGCAATTCAGGGCACTCTTAAGCAAGGCTAGGAGAGAAATGCTGCTGGATTGTGGCTCTACCTCTCACGTTTAAATAATCTATAACAGCCTAGTCTAATTTTTCCCCACACACAGAAAAAAGGCTGCAGAGCTATAAAAAGAAAACTGATATAGAAAAATCCAATGAAGTTCAGAATTAAGATCACTATTTACAGAGCAGATGGGTAGAGCTGGTAATTTATGCTTGGAAGAGAGGAAGTTCTTGGTATTGCGGGTGGGGACAAAAGCTGGAAGGAACAAGGAGTTGACAGAAGAGCCTCCTAGGACCTAACTCAAGTCACTGGTTCACACGAAATCTTTAGTAGTCATCTTTGTCCACTGTGCTTTAGATGAAAAAAAAAAAAGTCTTACAAAAAGACAAATGTCTTACAAAAATGTCTTAAACCATTCTCTTTTGCGTTAAGAAGAATTCCAGAGCAAGACTGTATTCACTGCAGTACAAGTGACTGTTACAAACACTTTGCTGGTTTCCAGGACGTTCTTACTACTATATTTAATATACTTACATGGAACTGTCTCAGTAAAAGACTAAAACACTGACTGTTTTTCAGAGAAAAACGGAACTTATTTTTCATTTGCCATTGATTTTTTTTTTAAAATATGTGCAACTCATAACAGGAAACTGTTGTAAGTACTAGATTAAATGTGTGTTTTGGTGACAGACAGACCCAAAAATAAATTTGGGAATAAAGCTCAGACCCTTCAAAAATTTTCCAAGAACATTGCATAAGATACCTAATTTCGCTGACCAGTCAGGAACCTCAGAAGAGCAACTCAGGATACAAGAGGGACTTACATCTTGTATTGGAACTTATCAGACCAATGTCTCTTCATCGAATTTCATTGTCAAATCGTGTATAATCATGCTATTTTATTAGTACAAAATGCTTATCGGCTTATTAGAAATCCCACTTGGAGGCATGGCTCTATTTCTACTTAATGGAGAGAAATACTAGAAGATTGTTTTACAGAATCACAGAATCTTTCAGGTTGGAAGGGACTTCTTGATATCTAGTCCAACCTCCCTGCTCAAGCAAGGTCAGGTAGAGCAGGCTGCCCATGACTCTGTCCAGTCGAGCTTTAAGCATTTCCACAGATGAAGACTTCACAACCTCTGGATAACCTGTTCCAGTGCTTGGTCACCCTCACAGTAAAGAGGTGTCTTTTCATATTCAGATGGAGTTTCATGTACTTTAATGCGCGCCCATTGCCTCTCTTCCTGTCACTAGGCACCACTGAGAAGAGTCTGGTTCCCACTTCTTCATTCCCTCCCATCAGATATTTACATACCTTGATAAGATCCCCCAAGCCTTCTCTTCTCCAGGCTAAAGAGTGCCAGCTCTCTCAGCCCCTCCTTATACGTTGGATACTCCAGTCCCTTCATCATCTTTATGGCCCTGCATGGGGCTCGCTCCAGTTGCTCCACGTCTCTCGCACTGGGAAGCCCAGGACTGGACATAAAATGCCAAGTGTGGCCTCGGCAGTGGTGAATTACAGGGGAAAGATCACCTCCCTTGACTTGCTGGCAATGCTCTGCCCAATGCAGCCCAGGATGCTGTTGACTGTCTTTGCCCTGAGAGTGCATTGCTGGCTTGTGGTCAGCTTGCTGTCCACCAGGGCCCCTCTGCAGAGTTGTTTCCCAGCCAGTCAGCCCTCAGCATGTACTGGTGCGTGGAGTTATTCCACCCCAGATGAGAGACTTTGCATTTGCCTTTGTTGAACTTCATGAGACTCCTCCCATCCCATTTCTCCAGCCTCTTGAGGTCCCTCTGAATGGCAGCACAACCATCTGGTATATCAGCCACTTCTCAGAGTTTTGTGTCAACTGCAAACTTGCGGAGAATTGACTCTGTCCCAGCATCCAGTTCATTAATGAAGATACTGAACGATATCAGCCCCAGTATGAACCCCTGGCGTACACTGCTAATGACTTGTCTCTAACTGGACTTAGTGACACTGATCACAATCCGCTGGGCCCAACTGTTCAGCCAATTTTCAATCCACCTCACTTTCCACTTACCTAACCTGTACTTTCTCAGCTTGTCTATGAAGATGTTACAGGAGACACTATCAAAAGCCTTACTAAAGTCACAATAAACAGCATCCATACCATTTACCTCATTCACCAAGACAGTCATCTCATTGTAGAAGGCTATCAGGTTGGTTAAGGACAATTTCACCTTTGTGAATCCATGCTAACTACTCCCAATCACCTTCTTGTCCTTCATGTGTTAAAAAATGGTCTCCTAGGAGGATTTTCTCCATCACTCTGCCAGAGACTGAGGTGAGGCTGACCAGCCTGTAGTTCCCCTAATCTTCCTTCTTGCACTTCGTAGAGACAGGAGTCAATTTGCGCTCTTCCATTCCTCAGGAACCTCTCCCAGTCTCCATGATCTTTCAAAGATAATTGAGAGTGACCTCATAATGACACCAGACAGCTCCCTCAGCTCTTGCGCATGCAACCCATCAGGGGTCATGGACCTATGTATGTCTGGTTTAAGTGCTCCCTAACGTGGTCCTCCTCAACCAAAGGTAAGTCTTCCTTGCTTGACTTTCTCCCTGGACTCAGGAGCATGGGATTCCTGATCTTCCAGGAGCTGGTCTTCCCAACGAAGACTGAGGCAAAAAAGTTATTCAGTACCTCGACCTTTTCCATATCCTTTGTTCCCATTCTCCAGCAGGCTCATGTTTTCCTTAGCCTTCCCTTCTGCTGTTTAAATCCTTTCTTGTTGCCCTTCAGGTCCCTTGCCAGACTTGTGTCCAGGTCAGCCTCAGCTTTCCTAACCCCTATCCTTGCAAGATCAGGCAACAATTCCATATTCCTCTTACTCTGTTACCAATCCCTGCTTCCATCTCACATATGCTTCCTTTTTATGTCAGAGTTCAATAAGGAGCTCCCTGTTCATCCATGCAGGCCTTCTACTGCCTTTGTTTGCTTTCCTATTTGCTAGGATGGAACTTTCTTGGCCTTGGACAAGGTGATCCTTGAATACTGACAAGCTCTCTTGGATCCTTCTTCTCTACAGGGCTGTGTCTTATAGGATTCTTCCAAGCAGATGTGTGAAGAGGTTGAAGTCTGTTCTCCTAAAGTCCAGGGTTGTGATACTGCTTTTTGACACGCTCCCTCCACTTAGGATCCTAAACTCCACCATCTCAGCCAAATAAGCCAATAACAATAATCATATTGTAGCTCCTCAGGGTGTTCAAGCCTGAAAGTTTTCTGAGGATTTCCAGATTAACCTCTACTACCATTCAGCCTTTGGTTTTTGCAATTCCTGATGTGAAAAGCAACAGATAACCACAATTTTTGAAAGCCACTACAATAAGTTTCAATGGAGATAGTTGTGAACAGTTTGGGGTCCAGCACCATAAGCCTAAACCCCACTGTCCAAATCAGTCTAATTAATCTCTTTCTCTGAATAAAAAAAATGAAATTCGCAGAAAGACAATTTACTGCTTTCTCCCACCCTCCTTTTTATTAATACTCACAATGAGATTGTACTTTTCTTACACCTTTAGCAAACCTTCGAGATCACAAAAAATTCTTCCACACTCAGATACAGGATACGTATCCAGACATTTTGAAAGTAGCCATTGAATGGCACTGATTAAGAACAGGCTTACATTTTTCTTTTCTCTGAATTAGTTTTTCTGAAAATTCACAATTAGAAGTTTATAGTCTCTTCACTATGGAAAACAAAGTACTTGAAGTAACCAGCACAATCCTTTCACAGGAAGTGAAGCCTTTGGAACAAGATATCTCAGGTAAAGTTCTATTACTCTGGCGCTTTTTTGATAAATAAATGCAAAATTCCATTACTGTTAGCTGTTTGCAGACTTTTAAAGTTATAGGTATTGGTTCTTAACAGATGATGGCCAAGACAGTCCACAGGAAGAAAACAGCCCTAACAAATAATACCCCTCTGGTCTGTTTCTTCTGTTTCTACCTGCCATTCTAAGAAAGCTACTTAGATAAAGTAAGAAGCAAAAAGTAAAACACAACGGCAGAATTGAATAAAAGTCTTCTTTTAACCCAAAAAGTAGCTAAGTTATCTTTTCAGCATAGTGAAGAAAAACTTTTCGCAAAACACACATCACATTATTTACAAATCCAGTTTATTATCCTTGTCTAGCTCCATATTTGATTACATTCAACTCTTTAGTTTCCTTCTTTCAAATCAAAAGACACAAGAAAGTTCTTTCTGCATCAAGAAACCTATATTCTCACACTAATATCCAGTAGCATAATCACATGCTCTTTTGTTGTGCAGGCTTCCAATGTATCTTTAAACTACCTTGCAATGAATATACCCTGAAGTCCCACCTCTGAATGGAAAGGAACAAAGTTTTCTTAAGGCCTTAATGTCTAAAAATGTATTTTATTTCTCTTCCATCTTCTACAATGCAAACGGAATTAACAAATTCCTAGAGTCATTTTGTCTATAAATAGCTCTAGGAATTCAGGAAATTTTTTTGCCCACATTACAAAAAGAATTAGAAATCCCACCCTGATGTTCAAGCAATAAGGAAAACATTTCATCCATCACTGGTTCCAAAATAAGCTAATACAAGTCTTGAGCTGAAAGAGGCATCACATTCGTCAACTAAATCATGTAAATTGAGAACTCTGTATTTCGTAACTCTCATTCACATTTTCCAGCTCTACTTCTCAAAAATGCTGTTGCTTAACCCCAGCAATAGTCTGCCTTGTAACAAGAACACAGAAATAATTGGCATTTCAGTTACCTTCAGAATAGACTTGAGTTACAGGAAAGAAATTAGCTTTCCCCCCCCCCCCCCCCCCTCTCTCTCCACAATTCTTTATCACATAGAACCCCCTCCAGTATTTCCATATTCAATATAACAGAATTGGCTGAAATATGGATTCCTTCAGCAGGTATCACCCTACAGTTGACAGAAAGTAATCATCACTTGCCCCAGGAACCACTGCCTATATGATGTTTTCACTGACATAAGCCTTCTCCCATGAAGAGCTCATATCAGTAGTCGTAAAAAAGGCCTTATGTTTTTCAAAGTCCTAAGCAAAGACAGACCAACTTGACCTGCAACATCAGAAGAGTCTGCTTTTTCTCTTTGGGGAAGTTAGCCAGTAGATCTTATCCTGAGTGTCCAGGCAATACTACACACAAAATGGTATTGGACTGCAAAACTGAATGCCTTTTTGTTCAGCAATGTATTTTTTGAGCACATTGTCAAGTGTCTTCAGGTTATAGAATTGTTAAAATATTCTGAAGACACACACACACACACACAGAACCACGTACACCAATGCTTCTTTCAGTTTCTCAGCTTCCATAGAATATTGGTGGGGTTTTGGTTTGGAGTTTTTGGGGGTTGGGGAGGGTGGAGGTTGCAGGGGTTAAACGTCAAAAGAACTACTCAGGACATTTAAACATGGCCTCTTTTCAGGCCCATAATCTTTATTTAATCAGTAAACATTACGTTCTTTGTTACCTATTTAAGCCTTTAAATACAAGATTAACTATTAATGCATTAATTATAAGTCTGCTTCTCTTTATGGAAAATGCACTTGATTCTGCTTGTTTCTGTGGGACAAAAAGTTCATATGTCTTTTTCGACTATTTCACCTTTACCTTTTTCATATTTCTAGTATTTGACCAACCTGAAATTTCACTGAGGCAAACAGTGATCTGCTACATTATCTCAGGTTATAGTTTCACAATAAAGTTTGAAGAAGAGTAAAATATAATTCGAGAAAGAATTACAGGAAGAACCATTGAGAGGATTCAAGCAACTTACACAGTAGTTGTGAAACTTCCCAAGCTGTACTGAGCTTTGCACAAAGCTTCATCAATTAAAAAAAAGTTTAAAAAAAAAAAAAAAATCAAGACTGAAATGGTGATGTATCATCAGAGGAAAAAAATAATTCCACACTCTCTACTTCCTCTCGATATTGTGTCCAGGTATGACAGAACCAGCTCCATACCACAGCGCTATTATGACAACAGGAAAGCCTCCTTCAGACTATTCCACATATCATCTCCATAGTAGTACAATTTAAAACAAAAACAAAAAACCCTCAATGCTGCCTAAACCAACTTTATAGTAACAAGAATATAGTCTAGTACTGGTATCCCTGCCTGTGGCAGGGGGGTTGGAACTCGATGATCTTCAAGGTCCCTTCCAACCTAAACCATTCTATGATTCTATGATTCTATGATACTGATGTTAAAAGAGGCTTTCTTATTTCCTCCAAAGGCAGAAATATTAGCAAAAAGGTCACTAGGTAGATTCTGTGTGAAGTGACTGACAGCAATGCAACCACCTCTCAAATCCATGAGTGACCTTGACCCTATAGTGACAAACACTTTAAAAGGATAGTAGTTTTATCTGTTAAGTCTCTTCATCCAGAATTACCATGGGCACCACACTAAACACAATACAGTAGTTTGTTCAGTTCACGAACATCATGAGTTTCTAATGCCTCACACTGCATTACACACCTGATTGCTGTATCTCAATGCAACACTACAAGATTACAAAAAGCTTTAGGCACAATCCTAACATACATTTCAACAGCCCTCAGCATAATGACATCACTAAAACAAGGTAAATATTTAATCAAGCAAGCACACTTCTTTTGCAATGCAAGAAATTCTTGCATTACAAAATTTTACTCGCTATCCAGCACTTGGACAGTAATGCACATTTTCAGTCATAAAATAAATATTTAAAGATTAAATTCTACCTTCATATACAAACACAATTTTTACTAACTTTGAAGGAAGAATGGAGTGCTACTATGCTCAAGAGTGTACAATTTCTGAATCCATTTTTTCCTCTTAAGACACATGTAATAAAAATACAATTAAAGCTGGGTTTTATTCTGCTATGAAATTTCTCTGTACTTAGCAAAACAAATAAGGAATGAGGAGAACAAAGTGTTCTCAGATACTAAAGCAGACTAACCTACCATTAGGCTGAAATAAAATACATTATTAGCAAGCGGACTTGTAATGGCAGTTGTAATCTTTCAGAACCTTTTTCCCTCATTTTAAAAACATCCCTTTTTAAAATAAATCTTCATTAAAAGGTTCACATGTATTTCCCTCTCAACACATAAAAGCAGATAAAACAAAATTATACCAGAAAGAGGCATTACTATTACCTAGCAAGAACACCTCTTTCCAATGAAAAAAGAATAAAACGTACTATTTAGAAAGAATTTTAAGAAAAGCTCACGTTTGAATAACTTTCATGCTTGCATACTTTGAAGAAAACACTTAAATAATCTTTACGTTACTTAATTCAGAGAAAATAAAATATCTGTTGAATAATAATGTCAGTAAAAATACTTTCATTTATGTACACTTACTGCAATCTCTCTACAGGCCGACATGGATATCCCTGTACCTTCAATTTGCTTCAGTGCATACTCCTTTTCATCTTTTCTGTACACAAAAAAAAAGAGGAATATTTTTAGCTCTGACATATTATATCAATCAATACAAGTGTAATGATTTATTTTAACTTGGTCTGGATCAAGAAGCTGAAAAGTCAATCTGGTTTTATGCATAAATTACATTTAGATATTAGAAGCAAGTTTCCTTTTAACACAGATTTCAAAAATTCCAAACAAAAACTCCTGCATAAAAACAACTTTGTTAACCTATATCCATTTCTCTCTGAAACCATACAGCTAACTGCAAATATGTCTACAGAGAACTTTGGAGGACACTTTTCCCAAAATTCCAGGATACTGTCTACTACCACAAAAAAAGTCACACACTCGTATCCCATGCCTGGAAAACTCCTAGAAATACTTAGGAACCACACTGTTCTTACTTGATTTTACGAGCCACTGTCAATCCACTTTTACTTCTGAAATACTATTATTTTAAACTAATTATACTTTTTATATAAGTGCTTCCTACTGACAGGCCCCTACATGGCATATCAAACTGTGTGCTTCGAAGTACAAAGCCAGAGAATGTGAAAATGCTCAGCCTGAACACAGTAGTATCCTTAAAAAAAAATAAATTAAAAAAAAAAAAAATCACAGTTTAAAGTGACTTAGAGGGAAGACCAACAGAACAAGACAGTGAAGTAGTATCTCAAAGCACTTGTGATACAACATAACCAGCTTACTGCCTATGGTAAGGTTTGGCAGGATTCAGCTGTCATCAGTAGATGTCAATAAGCATCGATACCCACAGTGCTGATGCACTTCTGCAGACTCACCAGTTACAATTCAGGAACCCACAAGCCGCCATCCAAATTCCCTACGGCATTTCTGGTAGACTTCAGTTTACCCTTCTTCCAGTCCCAAACCCTTTTGTTTTGCTACGCTGAAAAATTAACTTGAATTCATTTCAGCCCCTCTGGCTTTTAAGTCCACCAGGCCTGTGTCCTGCCCAACACCAGCCCCTTTCCCACCCTCCTCCAGACCCTCCATCTCTGAAATTCAAGGGATGAGAACTGGCTGCATGGAGGAATGCGGGGAGGGGATGAGATTGACCAGAAACTATAACTGCTTACACAGATTAGTAACTACAGGTGATCATTTTTCTCTGTAATTTTCAGCGGCAGCTAAACCCACAATGCATATCTATAGTTAACATTGTGCTTGGCTTCCATTTTGCACTATGTTTTTTGAAGCAAAAATATGACAAGAAAAATTCCAGATGCATTCTGACTACACATGACAACTTAGTGGGCTGCACCTCTGAAGCAGGAGTCACTCAGCAGCTGTTCCAGCTGGGAAACCTGAGTTCTGGTGCTGCACCTTAACTCAAAAACAGTTGATTTTTCTCTCTCAAACAAGCACTTACACGAAATCTTTGGAAATCTTCTAAAAGATATTCCTTCCAAATTTAAAAACAAAAACAGAGAAATTTGGCTGTAATGAAATTACAATCTGCTTTATTTCAAGCAGAGTGTTTCAATGTGTTTGGGATTTGGTGCAACATTGATCTCTACGGAAGCAAGTACCAAGCATGGTCGGCTACAGGCTTGAAGGGCCTCTCTCTCCAAATAGGTTTGGAGTAATAGAAGACCCTTCTGGAGCTGAAACTGAAGGAATGGGTTACTTTGAGGTGACCTAAATGATTCTGGAACTGCCAAAGAGAAATACATTCACGTTCTACACATATTCTCCATGGAGAAACAAGAAGGACAGCAACTTCAACATGCCCTGCAACTACCCCCAAAACATTCACCCATACAGATACTTAAATGCAAATCTTAACAACCAACACACATAACAAACAAACATAGCAAGACTGGACTCTTCTCTTCTAAAACAAACTTTTATACCTCTATGCTAATTAAAATGAAATAGCCTCGTATCACATTATTTTGAACACATAACTTCTGACTCTGTACTTTGCGGGGTGGGGGAACACCCAAAACTTTTCAAGGGCAAAAGAAAGCCTAAGAAGTTACCATTACTACACTTAGACAAAATACTACATTAACAGCTCATAAGAGCTGTTCACCAAGTACAGTTTCAGGAGTAACTTCAGAAGTGGACATTTGCTTCCTAAGCAGAGGGATTCACCAGGATCTACTAACACAAAAATTCAAATTCCTTCTTTGCTCCCCACTGAGCAGCCCTTTGAATTAGTCATTTAAAAGAACCTGGCTCAAGATGCAGAACCAAGAAATGTGTAACTTTACAGGTAATAAGCTCATACCTTATCTCACAGAAATTGCTTTTGATTTCATTAATTAATCCAAATTTTAAAGAGTAAATACTAAATGCCCATCCCCTCGCATACACGGTTCTGCTATTTTTGCAGAAGACTTACGCAAACTGAAAAGTATTAACTCCACAGCCTCAGCAAGCGATCTGAGTTCGGAAGACAAAATGATATTGCCTGCAGAACTAAAACCAACTCTGGATATTTACAACTGGTCATAGCTTTTGAACTATGGTCATGTTTAAACTACACAGTACAAAACAATCCCGTGCAGACATATCAGCTTGAATCCCAAAACGCTACAGCACTGCAGTATGCCATTCTTTTGGCATGTCTACTTAACCGGGCATAGCACCGCACTGATACGGCTGCCCTTGAACTAGTTCTACAGATGCAAGCATTGCATTGAGTTACTCAGACCTCCACAGACTGAAGGTCACTGTGGAGACCAGGAATGCTGTTTGGCACACTCCGAGTCTGTCATCACTTAACAGCCAGCCACTCTACTTGGGATTTTGAGATACAAATGAGAAATTATGAAAGATGTTTAAAAGAAAAATAAACACCCCAACAGCTTAAGGTATTATAGCACGTGGGAAAAGAAGGCAATCTTACTGAGCTGCAAACAAGATACTTCTAGGACACTGGCTTTTGTGAACACTGAGCAAAAACAGGGATAATGAAATACTTGCCTAAAATAAGTGGGTATCAAGGATAAAGAACTCCAAAGATACCATATTCAAGATCTCACAAATTTTTTTTTTTAACAACAGCTTCAGAATCATAAACACAGCCTCCTTTAAGTATATAAATATCATTTACTTGCTTTGGCAGAAATGCAAAGTCTATATGAATACTTTTCTAAAGTTAACGGTTCTTATCATGCAAACATAATAGCTGTTTAAAGCACTTTCCAAAAGATCTCCACCAACTCGTATTTTAACTAGTAATATTTCCTATTTAATAGTAATCTCATCATAATTTGATAAAGAAATAAATACATTTAAAATGTCAATACAAGTCAGCCAATGCAATCTGACGAAACACACAATTCTGGTTACTCAATAATATGGTATTAAATGGCCAAAGGGGGAAAAAAAAAAAAAGGTACTTTATTAGCTATTTCCTGACCTGTAAGAATTCAATAAATAACATCAAATTGTGCGTGTGACATGTAAGTATACTGTTCAACTCCCTAAAGACCTATGCTCTTATGAAACACTTGAGGCAGGTGGAAGTATTTCTACTTCATGTTAAACATACAGCAAAACTCTCGTGAACTTTGAACACGTTTCAAGAACTTGTACAGAATTATGCAGCAGGAAACTTTTCATAAATCCTTTTCCGACACATCCTATATCGGTACATTTCTCACTAAAGAGCAGAGCAAAGCGTGATGAAGTTTAAAAACCAAACCCGAACAACAACAAACTACGCAGCTCCGGTAGGAGGCAAAAGGCACCCATGCTAGGGACAGCCAAGCAGAAGCAAGGTCTTTGTCCGTAATCATTTTCATCTGGTCCACAGATATACTGGCTTGGGAGCAGGCCAGGAGACTTGAAGGTCGCGCTGTGTGTGGGTTTGTCTGAGGGCAGGGAGCAAGTAGCACAGACTAAGGTTTAATCAAATAGGTTCCATTAAACAGCCGGCCCAACCTAAAGGTGGCAACGTGCTCGCTGAATCTGAGCAAAAAACATAGCAAAACAGAATTGAAAGGGAACTCTATTCCTTAAGAGGCTGTGACGTAATTTTTATTAAAGCTTTTCAAAATCGATGCAGAAGATGCAATGATAAAACAGATACAACATCACACCACTACCAGGCTTCTCCACGCTTCAAGTTCCCTTATCCAAAACTAGGGGTAAAGACTAAAATCAACATTGGTTCTAGTTCCCGAAGCATTACAACTCATGCTATTTTAAGAGGGATTAACTTTTTACAAAAATGAAACTGCTGATACGAGATACCTCCATCCTGAAAACTTCCTGCCTCTGTATTTCAGATTGCCATAGGCAGCATCCAAATGAAAGGGTCCTCACACCTACCAGCAATAACTGAGAACATCTTTCTGTTATAAAGTGTCAAGCTGTAACATGGTCTTTGAGATTAAGCTTTTCCCTCTCATCAGTAAATATCCCATCTTGCAATCCTTAAGGTTAATCTCAATGTTTTAATTTGTACAGTGCAAAGGAAAACTCTGCCCTC
Organism: Pluvialis apricaria; assembly: GCA_017639485.1. Lineage (NCBI taxonomy): Eukaryota > Metazoa > Chordata > Aves > Charadriiformes > Charadriidae > Pluvialis > Pluvialis apricaria. The sequence continues at coordinate 77,531,053 of CM030009.1, read as the reverse complement.
TTGCCCCCAAAAAATTTACTCGGCTGGCTTACATCCAATTGCAGTATTCAATGCAGAAAATGGAAATATGTTTACTACTTCTTCTGGGTAATACTTTCAGTTTCTATTTTCCAAATGCTTTGAAAAGAACACAACGTACCAAATTCACTTTAAAGGGTGCAGTTCAGAAGACTTAGAATAATTAAAACATTTCAAAGGAGTTAAACTGTCTGAACTATTGCAGTTGTACTTCAGAGTGCTCCCACCATATGAGAAACTACTTTACAAACAAGCCAATGGGAAACTAGAAACAACTTGCCCAAGACCATAAGAAAAATAGGAAGATTTGAAAATAGTGCATGGTTCAAACTATTGTTTTATCCCTATTATTCAGATTTTTAAACTTTTAATGATGGTCCCTCTTCAATTTACAGGTAATTTAACATACATCCCAACTTCAGAATTAATTATCCACATCAAGGAACTGGCTTGAAAGACTGCCATCACACTGAAGCTACAACTGTGACTATCACATCAGTTAACACAGATATTAACATTACAGTATATACTAATAATAACTTTCTTAAATTAAGTGCACAGTATCATAAATAAATAATAACAAAAGTGCACATTTTCTTAAATAAATGAAGCGTACCATAAAAACATTGCAAGACCTAGCTAGAAAAACCTAATAGAAAGCAACAACAATTCACCCTTGTACGCAACACTAATGGAATTTAACCATTTATGACTTTGCAGGACAAAGCCTGGGTACACTATGGAGTTTAGTGCCCTTCAAACACAGTACTGCCTGGAACACAACATTCATACAGATATCTTGTTACACTCGAATCAGTTTGTTTAATTGCTGCCATACAGCACAAAGTTAATCACTCAGCAGGAGATCACCAACAAGACTCACAAACTTTTTCCCACCCCTGAGATAAGGCAAAACCACGACACTGAAACTGCAGCTAGAAATTAACTGAAAAACCCTCTGTTGGGTCTGGAACGTGGCAGCAAATCCACTAAATCAATCACATTCAGCACTGGTGACCTTATGCAAGCTGCTCACAGATTTAACTCTATACATAGCACGTGGCCATAGCCCCTTACAAAGGTAATAGTACCAGTAAAAATGTCTATGATTGACTGGAAAAAGGGACCTAATCCTTCCCCAAAAAGTGATGAGCTCTTATGCTTTAGTGTTTTTTTATGCATCTAGAAATAGCCACAAACCCAAAAGAATTACAAGGTGAAAAAAATCCACACATGGTGTCACTGGGCTATATGTTATTCAACAGACTAGGAAAGTAATTTTCTTTTATCATTATCCTCAAACCATATCAAGCCTTATCCAGTCAGCAGCTCAGCCAGCTCCTTTTCATCCATGCAGCAATCAGCCGCAAATGACAGAAGCTGGGAATCTACAGGTAGATCTTAATTCATTCCTAGAGAACAGTGTACATCCCAAATTTCAATGCATATATATTAGTTCATTTTGAGAGCTACATAAGAAACTCTGAATGTGAAACAGTAAGGACAGTAAGCAGAAATTTAAAAGAAATCTGTGACCACATCAGTCCTTTTAAAGGTTTGCCTTTCTTCATCTTCAAGGGCAGCTGTCTGCTGCTCTGCCAAAAAAACTTCACAGCAGCTACAGGTTGTTCCTACAGCCCAGTCCCAGACAAGTCCTATATGACATGGATGCCCGAGTTACATTTGGCTGGTTTTGGCCATGAAAAGAATGGATGAAACCAGCAGACTTTTACCTCATTCCGCTACGGTGAAAAGTTTACCGTTTCAGTAATGTCTGTAGACTGTGTAGCTGGCGTGCCTGCTGATGCACCCCTCAGAGGTTTGGTGGGAACCTTCTCGGTGTTGCAAACAGAAGAGCACACAGGTGTAGGGCACAGGAAAGGACTTCTCGTACAGAAAGAGAAGACATGTATGTCACCTCATCTGCTCTAACCTGGGCCTGGACTTTCCTCTTAATGGCAGGGTGGGAAGGCAACTTCCCCAGCAGGCAACGACTACACGGTCCCTAAAAGCTGAGCTTGCATCTTGTCCAGAACATCATCTAAAAGTAAACTCGGGGAGTGGGAGCAAGGCAACAAACCTGCACCAAACAGGACAGTCTTTACTACGCAATGTAAAAAGAGCTAGAGTGAAAAGAGAATCTCCAAGGCTGATCTGGGTAAACACAAGTAAAAAACATCTTGGAATGGAAACAATATGCTGCACGTCATACTGCATTTCTGAATCTTTTGCCTCAAAATCCTTATAATCACAATTTTCAAAAAGAGGTCTGAATGCTACACAGCTCATTGACGCAGCTGCCTGACCATACCCACTAAACTCTGCTACGTCCCCCTCCAAATGTCCCAGATGAGGCCACCTACCTCAGCATATACATTCAATAACACCAGAAGGTAGCATTTTATCTTCTGCCACCTCTAAGACTTGAAGTCCATACATGAAGCCCTTCCGGAATTTATGAATACAGCAGAAGTAAAGGCAGAAGTTTGTGTCATTTTAGACATTACTCTTCTCAAAATGCAGTAACACCAAGTTCCTGAACACTAAGCATAGTTTCCTTCTCCATTTTCCAATAATTTTGTAGACTTGCCAATGTCAGGTATTGCATAAATGCATGCCCAAAAGAAGGCTAACTCAGGATTTATAATACAATCTGTGAATTTTTAAAACAATGATGTTGTTTGGTTTTAAAAAAAACTTCAAAAAAATGAGAACTTTTTTTTTGTTGGAATCAGCATTCTAAAATTAAGTGTACTATAAACATTTATAAATTGGCACAGACATTGAAATATAGAACAACTATTACAACAATTAGCCTTTTTTTAAAAATATCTGACTTTCATTACACACATTATGAGAAACATGCAGAACAGCTACACAGAACTTAGCCTGCTGGAAAGTCTGGCCTGTTGCACCCATATAAAAGAGATCATACTAAAAGCACCACTGGCATCAGTTCATGATTAGACACTCAGTGTTATCACAGCACCCTATCAGAAGTTGAACCATACCCAGATTTCATTCTATCATCTATAGAATATCCCCAGGTGTACCTCTAAAACCAGCTGTTGATATGGCTACCCTTCTGTTTGTTTATTCCTCTGAGTTTATGAACTCAGGAAGAAATGTGCATATTAAAGAACAAGCCAAGTTCTTAAAGCGATGCTAAGCTACTTGACACTAAACACAACCCCCCTATGCTGTGTGCTTCCACGGAGACTCACAAAAGACGCTAAATACCTATTAAAAAAAAACAGACAAACAAGCAAACCAACCTACCATAGGTGATGTGTTCTTTATGTATGATAGGACAACTCATTAAAAAGGCAAAACAGTGAATCTGAGCACTTAAGATTTTTTTGTTGTTGTTATTAAAAGAAATTCCTTTACCCAGCTATAATTTCATTAGACTGGAAGTGGGGAGCAGAGGTCTCTTAATATCAGCATGAGAAGACTGGAACTATTCCAGCACCATTACACATAACCTAACCATATCCTCTTCCTTTTTTTCCAGTAGTTTCTAATTCAGAAAATTAAAAGCAAATCTTTGTAGCATAGATAACTTCTAACTGCTAACAACAGACTATTTCACAGCCACAACCACAGACAGATTTTTAAGATCTCTGTAATAACAGACCATTGGAAATCTCATTAACCTTAATCTTATTAAAATTTAGCCTTTACACTATAATAAAAAAAATTGGTATTTGTAAGGAAAGAGAGCACAACTTCAGTCACTGCCACCCTCACTCCAAATCTATTGATGAAGATTCAGAGACCTCAACCAGCTACAGGGTTGTTGCCATTGCTAAAATTAGATCGGCTCCAAAACATCGAGGGATTGAGAACTGTGAATTTCATACAAGTAGGTTTGTTTTATAACAGATCAGCATAAGCAGACTTGACAGCCTGTTTACAAAGGTAAAAACTGAAGCATTCACATTAAAACTTGAAGCTGTAAAATTATTCTGCGGCTCCAGGTAATTTCTCCAAGCATTTGCTATAGTGAAGCAGGGGACGGAGGTGTACCTGATCTTATTTCTTTATAGACAGGCTTGATTACAGATAATGAACAGATTCAGGAAATACTTCCCTTCCAGAAAGGATACTGCATGTCAGGATTTGTTACCTTAATACAAGGAACAGCAGCAGCAAGGAGAAAAATACCTCTGAAATAAAGAGGAAACAAGCTTTTATTTATCTGTGAATTATCTACCAAGGCCACAGACAGGGTCCTGTAGAATTTACTAAAACATAATCTACCTTTTGTTTCACCAAATAACTTACAAGAATGTTTGTGACTAACTATAAATGTCAAGAACACTAGCTGTCTGGCTTTCAATAATTTTATAAGTATAGGTCCTAAAGCCATAGTGTAAAACCATACTGTAACTACACAGTCCAGCTCAATGCGCATCACACCTCTCTGTAGTGCTAAATACTACAACTTCAATAGGTGGGAAATTACTATTAAAACACCAAATATTAGGAAGTCTGTATTTATTCTGGATCTGTTTGGTGAGAACCTCAGCTTGGAACAGCAAATGCAAGGTTTTTTTCTAAACCATTATAATGCATTAGGTTCACCTATAGCAGAAGAAAATAATATTGACTCAGTGTAAGACCTATCAGAAGGAAAATGGTATAAAACCTGCAGTTATTTAGCTTTCCTTTTCCAGTTTATTTCACAATCAAATGCTTCCCCTCAAGCATATATAAAGCCCAGACTTATCAGAAATATTTTTCGCACAACTGAGCACATTTATTATAGTTGGAAAGTTGCTCAGTAGAAAAAACACCCTCACAAGAAGGTATAAGGACCAGAACGAAATTCTACAAAGTCACCATAGAGTTCAATTTCATTCAGTCTGAAACGGAAAAAAAAATCATTATTGCTAACAGAGCTTCAACATCAGGCAATCAGGATTTCACAAAGTTACAGATGTCTTTATTCCAACCACTAACAGAGTCTTGCTACTTCCCAAGAAGGAACAAGGTCTTTAATCATCTAGTTTCTGCCTCCAAGTCAATTGCCTATAGCATTTATTATCACTTGACTGTAAAAAGAAATCAGTAGCATCTTCTACTTAAGTCAGCAGGCAATGAACACAAAAATAATCATACCACAGACGAGGCCCAGTTTATAGAAACACGTGTTTAAAGCCATACAATCTGAGACTGTCCCCAGTTCATATCTGTGCTCTTATTTAGCCCAGAACCCTTATCCTTACATGAGCGATGCAACGCTCCCAGCATGCACAAGCAACTATATATATAGCTGTTACTTTGCCTATTGGAAAGCTTGACCCCAGGGTGGTTTCATCTACAAAAAAAATGACCCTAAAACTTTTCAAGACCATGAACTTTGTAGAAAACAGATGACAACCGAGAGAGAAACAAGCAGTTATGCAGTAGCCTTATCTGAAAATACTTATTTAAAAAACATTAATCCCAGAAAAGACAGAAGCAAACATGAATAATGCCCTTCAGAAATCCCCTATTCCAGTAATCTCAGCTCCTCCAATTTTTCTCAGAAGAAAAGTCAGTTCTGCTCTCCAATTAACAAAAAAAAAAAAACAACACACAAGCAAATAACCCACCCGCCCAAAAAAAAAAAACCCCACACTTACAGACACCAATTTTGCAGAGGTCAGTTAACACTCTCTCTACAACATTTCTTTCAGACAGTCTTATCAGATACACTAATATTTCATAAATTCTCAAAAAAAAACCTGCTAAACCAAAGAATTGTTCTACCACGGAAAAGTCTAAGAACATACTAGGAAATTCAGATATAGAAGTTAAGTATCAGTTGATTTAAAGACTATCACAGGATTCTGTTAATAACAACTCATTTTGATTTAAAATGTTTCTGTGCTTTTTTTCTTCCTGAATCTGTTGAGACAGCTGAACTTCACAAGAGGTATAATAATTTCTAAAAATCATCACAACTAGCATTTTTATCTGTCAGTGATCTAACTTATAGTCAAGTGATCCATGTAAACCAAGTCCCCAGAGCTGGGAGGTCTTTTATAAAACTAAATTATTTAGATACATCACACTCATAAGTCAAGTCAAAACAGTAAATTTTTTGTCTTTGCTATACAAGCAAAAATTGTTCTTCATTTCCTAAAGTCACATGCCGAGTTAGCCAATTTATTCTAAAAGCAGTTGTCCTGGACCAGTTTCAGCATTCCTTCAGACAAACATGCTGGTATTGAAAGAAATAAATAAATCTTTTTAAGTTCTAATACTTTGTTTCAGTAAGGAGGACTTAAAAAAAAAATAAATAAATTGCAGCCTGCGTCAGTTCTCAAATGCCAGCAAGGAAGCTCAAGAAACAACACATCTTTGGAAGCAGAATGTAAGAGCTGCCAATCACTTCCGCTAACGATCCCTTCCTCGATCATACACGTGGACTGTATTTTCCCCTGAACTGTACATTAAGCAGCAGTGAACACATGCAAATAGAATCTTATTTTACAATGTAGAACTCGGCAGTTAAAAATAGAGGAGAAAGACTTGGGTCAGAAGGCATCTATGCAAATCATGAGCTCGATTAAGGCCACAGAAGAGGCAAACACACCTCTTCAGCAGGTATTTTCAAAAGACATGGGAAAATTTAATGTTACTAGCAAATCTCTAGTAAAATTTTGTTACAACATTCCACAGATATTCTGGTTGCTTGTGCAAACACATCTGTAGCATTCTGAATCATGGCAATTTCTGGGGCCTGGGGTTTTTTGGTGTTTTTTTATTTTGTTTTGTTTTTAAATCATGCATGATATGAAAATACTCATCTTGAAAGTAAATTTATGAACAAAACTTTCCAAAGCTTTTAGCTACAATACATCAGATTAGATTGGATGATCCATAAATACACCAACATATTAAATTTCTGTGTCAAGTAGTTCACACGGGAAGTATTCAGCTTCTGACCCAGCCCCTGTTCTACCTTGCTTTGCACCCTCTTACCAAGTGGGGAGCTGAAAGGAATCTCTTCTATCCTCTCAAACTCTTACCTCCTTTTCTGTAGCACTATTGGAAAACTCTTAAGCCCTTCACTCTGTGACAGGAAACTTCTTATCCTCTTCTTTTCTTTAAAAAAAAAAAATCACCAGTAAATCGAGAGGTTTCCCTTCACAGCTCGTTATGGGCTAATTTATGCTCAAGTCTTCCTCTGCAAGCTTGGCAAAAATTTTTCATCTGTTTCTCTCTCAAACGCAACCTCTTCTACATCTCGTCACCTGCACTCACCTCCTTTCCTCCTCAACCTCCTACCACCACCACACCACCTTTGTGCTTACCATAGCAGCAAATAAAACACCAGCTGAATGCTGCTTGCTTTCTATGGGCTGTACAGCTCATTTCTGCACTTGGTGTTAATAAGAAAAAAGGACAAAATAACCATGGGAGAGACCATATGCAAGAGCCTGTGGGAAGCACTAAAAATTACTCATGACCGCTTGCACTATCCTCTTGAGCAGGAAGCAAAGCCATGGCATAGTTACACTTGGCTCTCAGTAAGGCACAGTTATGAAATACTAATGATCTCTTCCTAGATTGGGGTTTTTTATTAGAATGCATTGCAGGGAACTAGTTATACAGGTTTGGTTTAGTTCTGATGCTCTTTCTCACACATATGAAGAGCACTCAGTGCTAACAAGTATTTTCAGGATTCACAGGTAAATCTAGTATTTAGGTTTACTTAGCTATTGAGAGATTATAGCAAGGCATGAACACCTTCAGTGATTCTACCTTCCTCTAGATAATAAGTTTCATCAAGAAAAAAAAATATTAAACTGAGGAGCAAAACACAGCTTTTCAGATGCCATGATTGGTAGAGATTTTGCTGCAGAGAAAAGTAATTGCTCAGGATCAAATACACTGCTTTTTGATTTGGGTCAATATTTCCGTGCTTTAGTTTGTCACAGGATTAGATTAGTAAACAGCAACTACAGCTGAGAACTCAAATTACTTACATTCAAGACAATGTCAAATAGAGGAAATAAGATGTAAATACATACACTATTACAGAGTCTCAAGTATCTTACAAGTATGAACTTGCATGGGTACATAACACTCCAGTTTCACATTCAAGAGAGTATAATCCTTGCCACATCAATGAGTTGCCTCTCTCTTGACAGTAAACACAACTGCAGTACACATGTAACCCATTCCCCTGGGATTTTACCACCAAGACTGTTCACTTGTAGCATTTAGTCAACTTGAGTGCAAGTTTTGTTTCCTGACACACTCGTGCTATATGACCCCAGTAATTTAAGTTCTGCAGAATAACCATACGGGAGAACAGTACACAAATTATCGCTATATGAATACTGATTTTAAAGACTAAGCAGATTACATTTGTCTCTTCTACACTTAGAAGTTTTCTATCAGCACAGTGATCTCAGTCATAGTGCGACCAGCTGCCACCTCTGAACAACATAACCGTATTAGCAGGAAGCCCAACCACAGCAAGTCACTCCAGCAGAAAGCCCATTTTTCCAATAGAGCCATGCCTCCCAGCACACTATTTTTTTTTCTCTCTTAATCAATATTTTTCCACTTCTGCTTCACACAAATAAGATTCATCCAATAAAAAAAACTAAAACAAACAAAAGGTTACATGGCCAGGACCACAGCCAGCATTCCTAGGTTAGATTACACACTTGCCTTGGCTACGCACTTTGTCTTCCTTTCTCTTCCTATGCTCTAACTTCCACTCGACGCTTATGTGGACTTGGATGCTGTAAGCACCTCAGATCTGCGTTAAGAACTCTACATTAATACTTCTGCACACCGCTATCAGTCCAAGGAGGAAAACAGACACTTCTCTTTATTTACAAACTTACAGTACTCAAAAAATGGGGGGAAGGGGAGAAAAAGATTTCATTTGTCTCCCTCCTCCTATGCCTGTACTTTACAGTGATGTTTTTGGACTTGCATCATTGTTGCCCAATTTCCAAGGGCGAATTCCATATTTGGCAGCTAAGGTGAAGCCTGTTTTATACCAATTCTCTTGTTTGAAGTTACAGATACATTAACAACAAAACAATCTGACAAGTTACAAATAGTGACTTTCTTGGTTTGGTTTTTTTTTTTAAAAAAAAGTATATTACTATATTAGCATATAAGCCTACACGCGTCATTCAGCTGATATATCATACAGCACAGGGCAGTGCCAAACCTTTTATACTTGCCAAAGGGTAACATGGCAGGAGGGTCTGCAGAGGCAGCGCCCGCTACTGAGCAGGTGGCGAGCCTGGCAGCTTCCCAGGGTCCAACTCCTGGCCCTTCTCCTGCCATCCTCTTGGAAGCTGATCACTCTGTATTTCTGTCATCCCCTCCATAACAAGATTAAAAAGGACATACCTGCTTTTTAAAAGGTGTTTTGAAACATACAGAATAAAAACATTACTTACATAGTTACTTGGAAAGAAAAAAAAAAAAAAAAAGAAGTCTGTTATTTTATTTTAATAACCTCTGCTGCCCAAACCCAGGTAATGAGTCAAAGAAAACCAACACAGCCATAGCATGAGAGAAAGCAGCCAGCTCAATTGTTTGCTTAAAGGTAAGCAGAAGCAGCAATAACTAGAAAGGTTTTATTCACATGAAGATTTCAGCTTTTGCAAGTGTTACCTCCGCTGTGAGGGCTACAGAACGAAGAACAGAGTGGCCTATTTTCTGCTTGATTCGTGCATCCCATTATTCCTCGCACACTCCTAACTAACCAACAGCGGCATCTTTTCAGCTCACTGGCTCATCCAAACATCGTCCTGCAGGTGAGCTGACATCCTGGTGAAGGAACAGAAATACTTTGTAGTGCCCTGGACTGACAGACTGATCTTTCCCAAAGAGTAACGGGAAATAATTCAGACGTATACAACAAAGAAACAGAATTTCCAACCCTTGCTTCATACTAAAAATTGCCTCCCATGTGATAAGGGGATACACGAAGTGAAAAAACTAAGCACAACATCGTGGCTTAAACTGTGACCAAAGAAGCAGCAAGGAACATAACAAGGAGAGGTAAGGCATGAAACTGAATCACACTTCCCTAACCGTGACTGGAAAAATTGCATTCTTTGTTTTACTGGACAAATATGAACAAGTGTCCAAAAAATGTTAGTGAAAGTCAACATGACGTTTTGAGGCAGTACACACACACAAAAATTGAAACATATTTCCCAGCTACATAGAGAGCCAAAACCTTAATACTGACAACTGAATTGCAATCACGAGGCTTACATCATTATTTCCCCCCCTCAAAGCCACTGATCCAGTTCTTCTGGACACTGAAATAAACCATTAGACAGCCTATGTAAGACCTATTTTCTAGCCCTTCTGGACTATAAGATATTAATGAAAGTTTTGTAAACCCAGGTGCCTAATTTAGCTAAACGCATGTAATACCTCCAGACCTCAGCAGAGCACACAAACACTACTGAAGTAAACGGAAGCTGCAGGTGCTCTACATCTTTAAAAATATGCTCACGCAGTGCATGCAAATGTCACACCAACATTATTCAAATCTGACTGCCTATTTAAAAAAGAAACTTTTAACTTTCACAGAAATCAATCAGCTCACTAGAAACATGCCCAAATGATACTCTACTCTTGGCTGAAAAAGCCAAACTAAGCTGTTACTTTATTGAAAAACTGCTTTTATGCCCAAGTCATTCACGGAGTTCTAAGCAATGCAACCACTTTTTTTACAAGCATTTTATCGAACAGCTTGCCAAGCTCCGTATAAACACATTTTACTATTTCACAAAGTTTATGCGCCAAGTTTTTGAAACACGAAGTGACAGGCTCTCGGTGGAATTTCTGCAGAGCTACAAAGTTCTCATTGCCCTCAGCCTCCCGAGACTGTAAATTGACTATATGAAGCAAGTAGCCAGAATCTTTTTTCTTTTATACAGGAATGCCTTGCAAATTTGAAGTACCGAAACAGTCTCTATGATCAGCCAAAGAAGAATTCCTTTACACAAGGCTCAGAATCCCCCAGTGATCAGCACACTATAAATATGCATCACTGCTGGGCTTCTGTTGACAGTACAGGAAAAAGTTTCTCTCTGTCATTAAGGACCCCTTGAAGTTAAGAACTAGTGCTAAATACCCTCCATCCCACAGAGACATTTTAGCTAGATATTTTCATAAGAAAATCACCTTATCCTAATGATTCAGGTTGTTTTCTGATTTTTTTTTCCTCATTTGTTCACATCTTACTTTCACCCAAGGTCCTAAAGTTACACAAAAGCAACTGAGAGTGAAGTCACCAATGCCATACAAAGGCAAACCACAAAAAAGGGAGAATAACCCAGTTTCCAAGCTTCATGAAGTAAAACCTTTGACTGTATAGTTCAGTTACTTTTGTGCCATATTATATTGCATTTCAATCTATCTGACTGCCTACTGAAACTTTGCACTTCCTTTCACCAGTTAAGTTTCCTTACGGCTCAAGGTCTCCCTTTGATTATTCCCAGCTCTGACACATTAGCTATCTTTTTATCATGTTTACTTTTGCTTTACTACCCATTTGTATTTATAACACTATTATTATTGTAGGGATTTTGAACACATGTCCTTTACGGTGCTTTATAGGATCAATGTAATTCTTGCAATGGCTTTCCATTGCCAATGATGGAAATGAAACAGATAAATTAGAAATAGACATCAAATTTCATTTTTTCATAAAACAGGAAACCCAAAGCTCTGCCTCTTTTATGCGGTTCTTACAAGCAGTAATTTTAGGATTGCTATATCAAAGAACAGCAAAAAACATTTTAACAGCATTTCGGGTGTTTTTATTACCGTTTCCTCTCATATATGCATGTATAAAATATAAATAAATTAAAACTTAAAAAAAAAGCACAACTACTAAACCCACAAATATTAGAAGAGCTCAGTGGCAGCTGTAATACCCAGAAAAGCTTTAACATTTCCTTTTCAAGTTAGCTATGCTCCAGTATTCTTAAGGTTGCAGAGCAAGCTAGTCAGATTCAGAACTCATTTCCCAGCATTTGACCCTCCACCTGAATTAGTGTGCTAACTTTCAGTTATTAATCACTTTGATATTACATCCTATTAACTCAGAGTTTAAATTTTCAAGACACGCATGAATGCAATTTATTCCTACAGAAAAATCCCTGGACTTCTCTATTAATCTAAAGCAGCAGTATTCCATTAACCGCTTCCAGAACTGTATTTTAAAACTTGCCATTTTTCCCTATTCAGTCTTTTCTTTTTCAAAGTTTCAGCTGCCCGTAACAGAAGGCTATCACCCTTTGGCTTTATTCTGTTAGAAAGGTATCGCTTGAGATTTGCATGTATATTTTAATCAAACTTTACAGTGTGCTTAGAACACGTCTATAAATGCAGTCCGTGTTTGTTGCACTATTCACACGCCACAGCGAAAAGGCACTCCGTGGTTCTTCTGGAAGGAAAGGGTTGTGTTCAGAACCCGCACCTGCACGAGAGCCTTAGCCAGGCCTCAGGACTGCTCCTCCTCAACGCCTGCACACCAGCCAAGCAATCCCAAATTGCAATCCCAGTTCCCTACTGCTCTCTTAACCGCAGTGCACAGCGAAAATGGCATCCACTGGACACCTACGCCACGGTGCCGGCTGCCTTTTCCCCAGGGAGAAGAAGAAAGCCCTGCTCAGCCAACATACAACAGTAACGGCTAAGTGACCTCGCTGGACGTAGCCAGCAGCCAGGTATTTGGGGACAGGAGCAGGTACGGTGCTCTCGCATGGGAAACGAGGGCGATGGAGGCACACCTGTGCCCAGGTACCGACAGAAGCTGCCAGCCCTGCCTGCAAGGAGCCTCCCAGACACGCCGCCAAGCCAAGCCAAGCCTGCCCGGCTGCGGGCTCAGCCACGGGGCTGCGGCCACACCAGGGACCCACCGACACCCTCCCAGGGGGTTTCCCGGGTCGCTCGGGCGCATCGGCCCGGCGGGGAGAAGCCGGGGAGGGGCGGTGGGTAGCCCGATGCTTCCTGGCATCGAACTTGGCTCGTTTCCCAAACACACACACACCCCCCCGCAGCTTCTGGGAGCAGGACGTCACAGCACGAACGCCGTGACACAAAAGATGAAAGCGATGACGTGAAACCCGGTATGGGAACCACAGGCGATCCCAACGGCACAGCCCGCTGACACGGCGCGCACACACACACACACAGGGACAGACGGACACACACACACACACACACACACCCCCGCCCGCTGGCGGGGGCAGAGCGGGACGCGCCACCGGGGCCTCGGCCGCCACCGCCGCTGGCGGCGGAGCGCTGCCGCGTCACACGGCCCGCCCGGACGGCGGGCACAGGCGGGGGGGGGGGGGAGACCGCGACAGCGGGGCGGCGGGGCAGAGGCGGGCGGGTTGGTCTTCCCCTCCCGCGACGCCACGCAGGGCTCGACGGGCGGCCGGGCACCGACGGGCGGTCGCAAAGGGCACCGCGCCGCAGGGCCGCGGGCCGCCCCCGCCGCAGGGTCGGGGCACCGGGGCCGGCTACCGGGGCGGGGCGGGGGCTGCCCGGGCGGGCTCGGCGGCCAGAAACTTTCCGGGGAAAGGAGGGGAAGGGCACCGGCGGGGGAAGGGGGGGAGGGGGATGAATGGGGGGGGGGCCGGCGGCCGTTGGCGGCGCGGCCCGGCGGAGCAGCGCGGCCCTTACCCGTCCTTGCGGCGGGCCTTGTAGACGTGCCCGTAGGTGCCTCTGCCCACTTTGCAGCCCTCGTACTCGAACAGGTCCTCCACCCGCTCGCGCTCGGCCGCCAGCTTCGACTTGAACTCGTAGTCCATGTCTCGCCCATGGGCGGGGAGGGGACGCGGCGGCCGGATTCAGCACCCCCGGCTGGCGGAGCCCCCTCCCGGCGCCGCCATTTCCGGGGCTCGGCGGGGGCGGCGGGCGAGCGGGCGGGCCGGGGGGGGGGAAGCGGGGAGAGGGGGGGGGGGGGGCGGTTTGTTTTTGTTTTGGTTCGGGGCTTTTTGGCGGGGGGGAGGGGGTGCGCTGCGCCGCCACCCGCTTCAACTCGGCTTCTCGCGGCGCGGCGCGGGGGATGCCGGGAGTCGTAGTGCGGCTGCGGGCGCCAGCCCCGGCGGCGCGGGCTGGACGCCGTGTGGCGGCAGGACTACAACTCCCGGCATGCCTCGGGCCGCCCCGGCCAGCCGGCGTCGGCGCACTTCGCTCCCCGGAGACACCGAGCGTTTGAGCGGCCGCTGGGAACTTGCTGACTCTTCACATTGCGGGGGAGAGGCGGGAGCGGCGAGCGCGGCCGGGCTCGGTGCCTCCGGCCGGGACGAACATGTTCCCCGCCCCCCCCCCGCCGCCGCTATCGCCGCGGGTTGCGGGGCGCCGAACAGTGCGGCGACTTGTTTATCTCGCGAGCTGCCACTCAAGATCCGGCCCCGCCCCCCTACAGGATGCTGCCCTCTGATTGGGTAGTCTCGCCCCGCCCCCGCGGTGGCTCGGGCGCGGGTGGGACTTGGCGGCCGCCCCGCCCGACGGCGGCGGGGGCGGGGGCCGAGCTGAGCCGACCCGAGCCCGGCGTGGCGGCTGGTTTCGAGGCAGCGGCCCGAGCCCGGTGGGGTTGCGGCGTTGGGGAAGAACCGCTGCTCGCCTGAAGGGCGGGGGCGCGGCCGCCGGAGCCGCGGTTGCCGCCGCTGGGCCCGGTGACGAGCAGCGCGCGGGAGCGGCCGTTGGGCCGCGTGCGGTGCCGGCAGCGCTCGCGCCTTGGCCCGCCCCAAGCAAACAGCTCGTCAGTGGAGCGGAGGCCTCGTCCCCGTCCCCGTCCCCGTCCCGGCGGGGCGGCGCTGCGGGCCCGCACCCGTTGGGGGCTGGACGGGGGGCAGGTGGGGGAGTGAAAGGCTGGAGCCGGTGGAGGCGACCTGCCCGGTGTCCCCTTTCGTGGAGTCAGAATGGTTTAGGTTGGAAGGGACCTCGAAGATCACCTAGTTCCAACCCCCCTGCCATGGGCAGGGACACCTCCCACTAGACCAGGGTGCTCAAAGCCCCACTCAGCCTGGCCTTGAACACCTCCAGGGATGGGGCATCCACAGCTTCCCTGCGCATCACCCTCACAGTAAAGAATTTCATCCCAATACCTAATTTAAACCTACCCTCTTTCAGTTTAAAACCATTACCCCTCATTCTATCGCTACACTCCCTGATAGTCTGTCCCCATCTTTCCTATAGGCCCCCTTTAGGCACTGGAAGGCCACTGTAAGGTTTCCATGGAGCCTTCTCTTCTCCAAGCTGAACAACCCCAACTCTCTCAGCCTCTCCTCGTAGGAGAGGTGCTCCAGCCCTCGGATCATCTTCATGGCCCTCCTCTGGACTCACTCCAACAGGTCCATGTCCTTCTTATGTTGGGGGCCCCAGAGCTGGACGCAGCACTCCAGGTGGGGTCTCACCAGGGTGGAGCAGAGGGGCAGAATCACCTCCCTCGACCTGCTGGCCATGCTTCTCATGTCACCGCAGTTCTGTGTTGGAAACACAAATTCTCAGAAAGTGGCTAGATGTAGCCAGGTGCTGATAAATAAACTCATGCTTTTTCATCCTAAGGATCACGAGGGCAGATTACAGCGTTTGCATTCAAATACTAACCCAATCTTATTGCTGAGGCTTTCTGATTCGATAAAGCATAGATATTTTTAGACAAACATGAGGCTACCTACTTTCAGGTTCCGATTTCATGCTGAGTATCTTGAGATCATAGAAATATTTAGGCCTCTTAGAATTATGTCTCAGTCTCTCTCATTCAGGGATTTCTTTGTGAAAAACATCACTCTGCAAGCATGTTTGCGTTATGGAAGCACCACACAGAGCTAAGCAAATAGCAAGGTTATATCCTGTCATACAAGCAAGTAACAATCCCCGCCTTGCGTACTCAACCTTAGTTTATAGCAGTCAGCAGCAAGTGAATGAAACAGAATGAAATTAGAGAAGGGAAGAGTAAAAACGGAGGCTGTCCGTATAGAGAAACCATCTGGGTTCATCACCTGCCCAGCCAGCATTCGTTACCTACACGGTAAGTTTTTCCGCTGCCTGACCCACGCTGGATGGGAGGGGTAGGCGAGCTGATGAGAAGCTGTCGTTGCTGACAAAGCAAAGGGAGGGGTCAGCTGCACTATAAGGTAAGGTACTATATGTGATTACTAGTGCATAGCTAAGTCGTGAGGTTCTAACCAGAAGTTTGTTTCTCAAGCGATGGCAGGAGGAGTGTAACCATTTTGAAGTGATTATTTCTTCCAGAAGGCAATAGATGATTCAGAATTTCCCTTGTGCCAGGTAGCTAACAACCAAAATTCTCAGAAAACTTCAGCACTCCTTTACCAAAGTAATATTTTCCAGTGAACTAGAAGTGCTTTTCTCTGCAGTTGCAGACATGGATCTTTCTGAACAAGGCCCAGTCATGAGCTGGCAAATTTCCTAAACACGGGAGAGAGAGGACCATTGATCTTTCAGTGTCAACACTAAAGACATTTGCTAAAATTAGAGCTAACCATTTAAATTTTGCAAAGCGTTCACATCTTTGGTCACGTAGTAATCAAAGCCAACACCGAGAAGAAAGGGACGCAGACTTAAAAAGGCAAGCATGTAGCTGTAGAAGGTTATGCTACCCAGATGTATTCATCCAGTCTTAAAGTCACCAGGAATAAGGACTGCCTTGCTGTTGGTAATAATAAACTCTACAAGTAGTTACAGTTGCCCGCTTTGACAAAAAAAATAGCTGCTACTGCCCATTTTCATCGCTGAGGCTTTTGTTTTCCACTCTTTCAGTTCCACCATGTAATGACAAGACTGTCTTTTACTATAATTCATTGTGTGTCTGCAGCCCCAGTGAGAGAGGGCTAACGGCACCCCTGTTACAGAAGCCTGGCTAGGCTGGCATTTGTAAGCCAACGCAGCTTAATTCCCCTCTGCCCTATACTCTACCCAGCTCCCTTGTGTTGCAAGCAGCCATTTTATCCTTTCTTCTGTAAAATGATCGTGCTTTGCCAGTAAACATTTTGGCCCTCGCTGTTGCTACTGGGAGGCTGTCCGAGGCAAACCGCTCTAACAGCTGTAAGCCTTTTTAAAATTTCAAACCTACATTTCCCCGTGACCAGTCCACATCCATCTTTTCTTCCTGTGCAAATAATGTCCTGAAGTAGCCTTTCCCGCTCTCCTGTGTGTATCCCCTGCCAAAAGTATTTATAGACAGCAATCTCATCCTCACACAGCTTTTATTTTGCTGGACTAAACAAGCCATGCCCTTCTCATCCCCCTCACGAGCCCCCCCAGCGGAAGCTGGACTGGTACCGTGCTGGTTATGGGAAACGCGGAATAGGATCTGTGCCCTGGTTCCTTCTCTTGTGACACAGCCCTGCTTCCAGTTTCTGAATCCATACGTTGGCCACATAAAAGCCATTTAAAGCATAGAATCAACTAAGCAGCTCCTACACTGGCCAGCTCAAAGGCAGGTAAGAATGAGGCTACCTTCTCATTTGATGCAAAAGTTGTATCGATTCATGGTTGAAAGATGGAAATGGGCACATTCGTCTCTTCTTGAGGTTGGAGCGCATGGCAGGATTCCACTTCAAGCTCATAAAGATGGAGAAAATTGTTTATGTGGGCACCCGCGGTCAGGCCTGCTGGAGAACAGCTGCCTGGCATCTCTTCTCCGGGTGGTTCCCAGAGGAGGAGCAGTGGCGGGCAGCCGTTGACAGGGCAGAGATGAATCTTGAGCGGTGGCAAAAGGGCCAACAGAGAGAGGCAGAACAGTACTGTGACATTTCCATGGCTCTTCCATGGTAGTAAAATGGTGGTGATACTGGTAATACATATTTAATAGCATTCACATTTTTTTAAAAGTGTTTCAGCGTTTTTTTTAAAAGTTGTATTATTCACTTCTAGTCAGAAAAGAAATGACTGTAACATTTTTAATATGTAATGCCCTATCATTTGTTAGTTGTGCTGATGCAGAAAGTTTGAGTAGCCCCACCAAAAAAAAAGAGAGAATGACGGGCTTGCAGATTGCAAGTGTGATTTTTTTCAGCCTGCCAGCCTAACTGAAGATGCTGGGTTGTTGCTCGTTAGAATTATCATTTCTTCCAAATTTAAAGTCACTGCAGTTAAATAGTGCCCAGACTGTTGGAGAGGAAAGGTGTTTCAAGAAAGACTGAAAGTTGAAGAATTTAATATTCTCACCAGTTCTCTAACCAATTCTCCAAGACAGATAAGACATGAATTTCTAATGTAAAATGAAGAATTTTGTCTTTATCACTTCAATGTCAAGAAAGTGAGGCACACAGACCATTTTTCTTCTTTGCAAATTGCACTGCGCATAAAATACACCATTTTATTTTCTTTCCATCTTATCTTACATCATTCCTTGGCTTGGAAAGTTGTATTTTCTGTCATAGGCCATCTCTTACAGTTTTCTCTTCATGTATTAGTGAGACCAAAAAATATGTGGTGTTTTTTTTTAATTTTTCTAGGCCACATCTGGAAGTAGTTGCAACTTTTCTCAACTTACTCTCTTTGTAAGCTTTTACTCGTTAATCCAGTGGGAAATTTTGGATTCTTAGGCATCAAGACAGCATTTTTCCAGTAGACCTTGAGTGGGGCATTAATAAGCATGTACAAACAGCGTTTATTCATGTCAGTCACTTTTAAGCTGATGTTGCTTCATTTAAGAGTGGAAGGATGCATTTCAGAAGTCTGAGGAATAAGAGGAGAGAAAATTGAGAAGGAACAGAGGACTCACATGAACTGTATTATCATCGCTACAGAAGCAGAGAAAAACTAGCAGTTCTATTCCAAAAAATGTAGAAATATACTTGGGATTTTTAAACATATTCGTGTGAAAGTGTGAATATGTTTTTAAACATATTCGTGTGAAGAGCCTAATGAAAGTGGGACAGCATGCCAGAGGATTTCTAATAGGGATAGATTAGAAAGTCTTCAACCAGCTGTAAGTTCGTACGTTATCATTCCCAGTAAAACTCTGAATTTTGAAATCTTTTATGTCAATTGACGTCTAAACACCTGTAATAAAAGTATTAACGTTATTTTATAGGTTTAGAAAATAAAGTACATAACCGAGGAGCTCTATCAAGATTTTACAGTAAATCTAGAGAGTATGCTAGGAATGGAAGATGGGAGTCCTGACTTCTGCTCTCATAATTATTTGGTTAGCTCTGGGTTTTCTTTAATTCATTTTTATAGTACCATAATCCAAACAGTACTGAAATAGAAACCTTGTGCTGCTTTTCTTGAGCATAATCCAAGAACCTGGTCTCAAAATAGACTGTACTGCTTTTCACCATATTTTTTTCCCGAGAAAAAGAAAACCCTCACAAAATCACAAAAGCTACTCCCTGCCTTCTCTTTACAGACTGGCAAGATTGAACAGTTACCTGACAAAAACAGCAGAATCCAGTGTTCAGCAACCAAAAAACAGTGGGAGACAGCAAAGTAAAAGTGAAATAATTCTGCATTGCATGTTGTGCCACAGTTCATCATTGCGCAACTACGACTCAACCTTATCGCTGATCAACTGGTATAACCACCGGTATATCTTCTTAGCGTGTCCACTTTGGGGTACAGCATGCAGTATAGTGGGCTTGCTTCAGTTTGTCAGAAACAAAACAAAACAAAACAAAAAGCCAGAGGATACTATTAACTAATGCCATTGCGTTCACATTTGAGAATCAGCACAACAGCTGGTTCAGAGGACCAGCCAATACCTCCAAAGCACAGATTTGGAGAAAGCCTTGAATTCTAAAAATGTAGAAGTTGCCCATAATTATGGAGAAAGCATACACTCTAATTCTGAATATAGCAGCCCAAAATGTCATACTTTGGAGCTGCACAGTCAGCGTAACTGGGTTTCCTTGGCTTTGTTGGTGTACATGATTTCAGTCTACCTGCATTGTTGGCATCCTCATTCCAGCGCCACCATATTCCACCTACTGTATTTCCTTCCAGTCATTAAAGTTTTCAGAAGCTAAAATAATTCTAAACTTCCCTGCAGAATCCACTGATCTTTTTCTATGAACTGGAAAAGACAGTAGCATGTAATGAAAAAGGAAAGATGTTTCTTTAATTATCCTTGAATTATATAAAGGAGAATACAGCAAAACTGCACTGTCTGATAGCTTTTTGAAGTTAAATCCATTCCCACAGAAGAAACAGAACTGTGATAAACAGATAACCTGCACCGTACCAAGTTCTACTGTTATGCTTTCAACTTTTTTTCCATTGGCTGTTATAAGTTTTATACCACTGTACTGGCAGAATCCGTCCTATGGCTACAGAACGGCATTTCATGACAAGTCTATAGAACATATATAATTTATATATATAGAACTATCATAATTTAGTGTTGCTCCTAGCCAAATACATTGTGGTGGTCTGTTACAAGTGTTTTCAACAGCAAATGTTCAAAAGGGCTTCAATAAATCATTTTTGGATAGGAGACATAGGACAAGAAATAATAAACTTCAGTTGTACAGAGTGAGATTTATACATAGGAAAAGCTTTGAGTGATAAAGACAATTACATACTGAATCTGTCTGGAAAGACTGTGTAATCAATAGACTAAAATTAAAATAAATAGATATTTTTAAGAAAAGGTCAACTCTCTGTCATACATTTTGTAGGCAAGGTAGCATTAACATGATGAGGAGAGTGGCCAGAAATTAGATTTCTTGTTTTTCTTTCCAGCCCTATTTTTCTATGACTCTGACATTCTATATGACATAAGAAGGAGTCTCATCTCATGGATTAATCAGTTAAAAGACAAAAACAAAAGACAGAAGTAAACCATGTGTTTTCATGACAGAAGGGTTATCCCACAAGCATTTGTACTTAAAGTTGAGCTGCTCACAGTTCATAAGTGAACTGGGAAAAGGAATGAGTGATGATGTGACAGCATTTGAAGGACGTATCTAATAATTCAGATCTAAAGCTGATTGAAAAGTACTGCAGGAGGCTCCCAGGACAGTGTGTGAGTAGTGGTAGTTGAAAAGCAGTGTTCCAAAGTGAAGGGGGAAAAACATACAGACACGATGATGGACTCTGAAAGCTATTATCAGTCAGGAAAATGTCTTGAAGTCACTGTGAGTAGTTCTCTGAACAGAAGTTCAGTGCTCAGAAGTAGTTAATAGGACAAGAAAGGTAAACTTTTTTAGGAAAAGGATAAGAAAACAAAACCTAAATGACATTTATAGTACTGCATATAACTGTGGTGCACTACTTGCGTATTGCTTTAAGTTCTAATTACTCTGTCTCAAAATCCATGTAGTAGAATTACAATAACATTCAGGCTTGGATAACCAAAACTCAGAAATATGAAATGGCAAAATAATGGGATACAAATACCTTAGCGCTATTAAACACAAAATACTGCCTCTGTCTTAGCAAGTCTGCAGGACTGAGGTTACTGGAAGCTGGAAAGGCATACAGAAGGAATTACTGCTATCTGCCTGTGCTTTTCTTACACTCTTTCATTGTGTTCTAGATGGGCCTCTGCTCTGATCTACTACAGCCATTCTTATGATCCTATGAGTATAGGCTAAATAAATTTGGATTTGTTAGCTGGCAAAATAAATGATCGGGGGGGTGATAAATGATAAAAAATAAAATGATTCAAAACCCTAGCTTTATTAATAGTAACAAGTAACAAGTGGTGTCCCTCAGGGGTCAGTACTGGGTCCAGTCCTGGTCAATATATTCGTCAATGACCTGGATGAAGGGATAGAGTGCACCATCAGCGGGTTTGCTGATGATACAAAACTGGGAGGGGTGGCTGACACGCTGGAAGGCTGTGCTGCCATACAGCGTGACCTGGACAGGGTGGAGAGTTGGGCAGAGAAAAACCTGATGAAATTCAACACGGGCAAGTGTAGGATACTGCATCTGGGGAGGAATAACCCCATGCATCAGTACAGGTTGGGGGCTGACCTGCTGGAGAGCAGCTCTGTGGAAAGGGACCTGGGGGTTCTGATGGGCAACAGGATGACCATGAGGCAGCAATGTGCCCTGGTGGCCAAGAAGGCCAATGGCATCCTGGGGTGCACCAAGAAGAGTGTAGCCAGCAGGTTGAGGGAGGTCAACCTCCCCCTCTACTCTGCCCTGGTGAGGCCGCATCTGGAGTACTGTGTCCAGTTCTGGGCTCCCCGGTTCAAGAAGGACAGGGAACTGCTGGAGAGGGTCCAGCAAAGAGCTACAAAGATGATTAGGGGATTGGAGCATCTTTCTTACAAGGAAAAGCTCAAGGACTTGGGTATTTTTAGCCTAGAGAAAAGAAGACTGAGGGGGCATCTTATCAATACTTCTAAATACTTAAGGGGAGGGTGCCAGGTAGATGAGAAGAGTCTTTTTTCAGTGGTGCCCAGTGATAGGACAAGAGGTAACGGGCACAAACTTGAGCATAGGAAGTTCCATCTAAACACGAGGAGGAACTTCTTTCCTTTGAGGGTGGCAGAGCGCTTGCACAGGCTGCCCAGAGAGGTTGTGGAGTCTCCCACACTGGAGACATTCAAAACCCGCCTGGACGCCGTCCTGTGCAATGTGCTGCAGGTGACCCTGCTGTGGCAGGGGGCTTGGACTCGATGATCTCCAGAGGTCCCTTCCAACCCTGACTATTCTGTGATTCTTTGTAATACTGTGTCGTTTGTGGCTATTACGTACCACAGTCCAGAGGAAACTTCCAGCTCAGGAATTCACTACAATACAGTTTGTTAGAAGCTGAGATGATGTACTAACAAAAGAAATGAGCAATCCAAGAGCTGAATCCCTCCTGCCTGTGAATGATTTTGAGCTTTTTTGTGAAACTATGATGGAATTAGATTTAGGAAAACCTAAGAAGAACTCGTATGCTGAGAGCCTCAATATGTTACTGAAGTTCTGGTTTTCTTATTTCCACTCTAATTTTATTATTTCCTAACTCCATCCATGCTTCAGTGGCAAAATCCTAAATTATCTAGATTCCAGAACTGTATTTACAGCCAAATAGGAAATGACAGCATCGGCTGCTGGCTCACTACGCTGAAGAAGTTGAGCAACTCTGAATTTTAAAAGAAAGCCAGATGGTCTAAGGAGAGCAGGAACCAGGAGTTCCATTGTCCTGTGTGGTTTTATTTCTTTAGGGACCAGGTTTTCTATCTGTAATGCAACACAGAATATTTCCCCATCTTTAGGAAAACTTTTGGATTGAAGTATTACTAAACCTATCAATCGGCTTTGCTACCTATGTCCATTGAGCAGTAAAGAATTTGCACTCACCCAAATTTCAGTCAGCCTGAAAAAAAGAACTGACCAAAATTTTTTTATACTTCAGGCTATGATCTTGCCACTGTAACTCAAAAAAAGATTATCTGGAGACAAATACCTATTGTTAATACCATATACAGAAAAGACTAAGCACTGGCTGTTGAAGCGAAAATACTTTTTTAAACCCTTGCCACCAGACCTCAAAAATTTTATTGTCAAACCCCTACAGTGCTTCTGGCTGGATAAAGTATCAAGGAGAAGGCGACTATGACTTTGACCTCACAGAAGATGCAGAAACAAGAGCTGATGCAAGGGAAGTATGGGGATGATGCATCCATAGACAATCACTGGCTGCTCTTACTACAGAATGTGAATGCCCTCGCTGCTGAGTGAGTCTTCTTAATGCTAGCTTCTGTGTTATCCTCATTCCAATTTTACATAGACGCTCAACAAAATAAAGGCAATCAAAAGTATCAAATTAATGCACCTACGCTGAAGTACTTTCAACTGCCATATTGACATTTCTTTGAAAGATAAAGTACCCTTGGTTCCCTGTAGCCTCTGATAGTGCATTGTGTCTGGTTGGGATGGGGTTTATTTTCTTCATAGTAGCCTGTATGGTATTGTGTTTTAGATTTGTGACCAAAATAGTGTTGATAACACACCAGTGTTTTAGCTGTTGCTGAGCAGTGCTTGCACAGCATCAAGGCCCTCTCTGTTTCTCACTCTGCCCCCGCAGTGAGTAGGCTGACACGAGCTGACCAAAGAGATATTGCATGCCATGTAATATCATGTTCAGCGATAAAATTCGGGGGGAGTTTTTGCAAAGTTGCCATTGCTTGCTGACTGGCTGAGCATCAGTCTGCTGGAGGGAGGTGGTGAGTGAGTGCCTTTCCACCACTTTTTTTTTTTTCTTTGTTTGCTTTCCTTGACTTATGAAATTGTCTTTATCCTGACCCACGCGTTTTTCTCGCTTTTGCCCTTTCAATTCTCTCCCCCATCCCACTTTGGGAGAGTAAGCGAGCAGCTGGGTGGGTGTTTAGCCGCTGGCCAGGGGCAACTTACCACTCATAGGAAAACTCTGAGGAAAGAATGAGACAGAAGTGGGATGCGTCTTACTAGGATAACTGTTTTGCCATGGTTCTCATCTACTCCCTATGTGGAAACTACCAAATCCCTGTTGTTAGGACCAGGTGGAAGAAGTCACAGGTCATTTTCTCTTTCCCATCTACTGGTGTCAGCAAGAACGCAGTATGGATCTCAAAAGGATTCACAAACTGATAACAATTCCTGTTGTGTGAACCAACCAAAAAAATGTGCTGCTTCTATGAACCTCTAACACAGCCATAGGCAACCTATAGCTCTTAAACCACATGGAGCTTGTGCGTGGCTTCTGCAAGAGCTACACCATATGACAGACAGCAGGCAGTGCAAGTATGGACGTTCCTGCACATTCTGTATGTCCAGCTGTCAGAAAAAGCAAACAAACTGAAGCCGCTGAAGCCAAAATTACCCTGTCACCTTGGACCCAGCTCTACTCTCCAGCAGAATGCTTTACCAACAGTCTATAATGTCATCTTACAGAGTTTGCCCTCTCCTTAGCGTGATGAGATGTCACATGAACTTGAGCTTTCATCTCTCATCTTCCTCAATCTGAAGCTGTTTTGTTTGATTGTGCACAGCCACAGGCTGATATCATGACAGCCAAACCAAAATCTTTCTCTGACTGATGTTTTCTTACCACTGGGTAAACCTGTGGCAAAACAGGCTCTTCCGCTAACCCTGTGACTTCTGAGGAATTGTAGGAATTTGAACTCTACAGGTGCGTGAGCTTTTCAGGACTGTCTGAAAGCAAAAAACATGGAAAGGTGGGGTTTTTTTGGTTATATCATATCTCAGAGTAAGGAGACTTAAATTTTAGGGAGTAAAATTCATACAGTCTTTAAATCAAATGGAGCTTCAATCGTAATTTAATGGAGCCACGTTTACCCCAGAGTCTGTTCCAAACCTCATTGTTGTCACTGGAAAAACTACATTATATGTGTTTCAGTTCTTCTGTCTATAAAGTAGATACAATAATATTTAGACATCCTCGATAGGACTACCTCAAATCTAATTGGTAATTTTGGATGCTCTGAGTATTAACGATTATTTTATTTTTATTACTTTATTATTGCAAAATGATAGTTGTTATTGCAAACAAAACTTTCTTCATGTAGCCTACTGAGTCCACCACTTGCAATGGATTCTTTGGTATAAGACAAAACACAAGGAGCTGTAACTTTAGCACACGTGTTTTAGAAGCAAGCATGCCTGAAATAGAAATAATTGTGATATCAATGGTAACAAAAACAATAGCAGTAGACTAGCATCGGATTACCAAATTGTTCTCAGTAATGAAACCCTGAACACTGTATGTAGTGAACGGGATGCTTATGGAAAAGAAGATAAACTAACAGAAAGAAAAATTGTTGAAATGGTGGCCATTGTGCTGGTTACGCTAAGAATCCATTTTGGGTGCTGAGCCCACTTCAGTCTGTTTAATTTTGATGTGTTGCTTTTGACTCTGCTCATTCCTGGGCTGTTGTGCTGTTAAGAAGTGGCAGAAACGAAGCCCTGGCTTCTTTGGATCTGCATCCCATTCTTCGTCCTTTCCCAGTGTCCACAGCTCGGGCTCCCTGCCCATCATCAATCTTCCCTTCCCCCAGTGTCTGCAGCTCCCTCCTCCTGCCTCCCAGCTACCAGCTGGGTGAGAACCAAGGGGATGTGGCTGCTTTTGAGCTAGGCATGTGCTGGCTGCCAGCAAACTAAACATAATAAATAACCTTTGAGCCCGGGCAACAGCCTTTCAGTCACAGGAATAATTTGAAGGAAGTGGTCTTTCCTTTACTGATCTGTTACGTTTCATGAAGCTTGGAGGAATTTTATAGCCTGAAGTTTTCTATTTCTGCATGAAATGTAACCGAAATGAGCTCATGGGCTCAAAAGTTTTAGAGAGGGTCTGACAGGATGGGTAGGCAACCAGCATATGACCTAAGCCCTGTTTCCTGAGGCTTACAGTCACAGAGAAATACCCTTTGATGATATAATAGTTACAATTCCCAGTAGTTTATAAATAAAGTTTGAGGACAGAAGGTCTGAGCAATATGCAAAATTTTGGTCTAAGGAGTTTCCACACCATTTACAATTACCGTTCAAGGGAAATCTCCAAAGCCATTTAGATGCATCATGGCAGAAAACTACAGTTGTTTTGATTTATCAGGATTAATGCAGAAATTAGTAGAGACCGGGATCGCATTTCAGGAACCAGAACGTGAGTCTGTTAAATGTCTCTGCTCCAGCAGTTAGGCATCATTTCCCAAACATAAAATTGTAGTTTGTTGTCAGAACCTGGGGGGAGATATTTGTAAATTTAAAAAAAAAAAAAAAAAAAGTAAGTATTCATAAGTCCATACTGTACAACCCTACCGAGTGAAAGATTTTCACTGTCTTTAGGACTTCCTGGATATGAAAGATCTACTTGAACATCCACAGATGAGAATCATATGCTGTGTATGTGTAAGTGTATTTTCTGCCATTATTAAGTGCATTCTTTTTTCATGTTTCCAACATCTTAGACTGTATCCGACTTAAATTCAGATACAAAAAGAACTGGTTTTGGCACAGTGCAGGTAATATGATACCTGTTCTAAAGTCTGATAAAATTGCATGCTTTCTTTTGTGTGTAATCTCTTTCCCTTGATATCGTTTAAGTATTGATACCACATGTCATCCTCGTCCATCCCAGAACACTTTAAAAGTTGGGGGACGGGGAAAGCCAAATGTCAAATTCACCTTGATATGATTTTGATGGAAAAAAGACAAAGACATGAGCTGGACTCAGTGGCATTACAAATTAATTTATTTCTGTCTGTCAATAACTCAAATTTCATTGAAAGTATGTCAGGTCACTGAAATGGTAGAAAAAGCCATCTAGTGTCAAAAAGATGTTTAAGAAGAACTTAATGCCTGAAAGCAATCTATCTGGTGGTTATACCAGTTCTGGATGAACTGAAAATAGAGGAGTAAATTTGGTAAATTCCTAATGAGCAAACAGTATGCAGTGATTATAGCTCGTATTGGTCAAGCAGCAGGGCACATAATACACTTTCACAGAGAAAGGAGGTACTAGAGAAGTTCTGCACATCTATATGAGAAACAACATTGAAAATAAAGAGAAAAGATGGAGGAAAGCCCCAGAATATGGGGAATTTGATTTCCCAGCTCAATCTGGTCATGCGTAAAAACCAGATCTAAGCGCTGTGCTGTGGACTTAATTCAAGTGATATTAACTGAACAAGTTCAATTTTTGCGTGCAGTTTCTCTCATATTGACTTAAACCTATTTTCATCTGTTTGTTTTATGACTATGCATTTTGACCATAAGCAGAAATTAAGGTCGCAAACAGTTGCTCAATTCAGAGTCGTTACTACTCCCCAACCCTTCGCCACTGACCTTTTGCAAAAGGCCGTTCCCACCCACAGCTCTGCCAGCCTGCTCCAAAATGGGTCTGTCTGTGCCAGCGAGGCTGGCGAACAACCTCCAGCGAAATGTCCAAGGGGGGAGCCAAGGAGCACCTACACAATTTCTGCCCGGGTGCGGTGACCTACTGCTGGATGGCGACAAGCAACGAGACGTTCTGTCTTCACCTGTTCCACTTACGCTGGGAAAGGAATGGCAGTCTGCTGCCTTGCTGATGGCTAAACCGGTATAAGCAGATCTAAGCCATGCTAAAACCTTGACTGCACACAGCCTTGGGTACTATACTTGCTATGTTGATTTGGAAATCAATACTACTAGCCTGGTAACCCCCTTGTGCAAACATACTTATAGCATTCTAAAGGGGTTGTTTTGGTTTTTTTCACTGATGTGATACTCCTACAAGTTTATTGCTAATGCAGTAAGTTATTTTATCATAATCTACAGCAGGAAGTTGTGTTGCATCCTGAGCCAATACATAAGCACAAAAGAAGATGAGTATCTTCTCTTATTTTTATCTACATCTTTTCTTTATCTATCATCTCACAAGACATTTTAATTTAATCTTATCTAATTATACTGTAATGTAAAATAGTGCCATTTTTAAGTAGCTCTAGGAGGCCTTTATTAGCCTAATGCAGCAAAAGGAACACCAAAGAAACTACTGAGCAGCGCCAAATGAAGCTGCAACATAGCTGGGAGGGATGGGCTGTAAGTTATTATGTTGTTCTCATGCTATGTGGCATGGAGTGTGCCACACTGAGGGGTGCTAATGGCCCCCAACTGTAGCCAGGTCTCCTGAATGCCCTTTTGTGGCATTTGAAAGCATGCAACTTGAAACCAAGTAAAACTGCAGAATAAAAGGGTAACTTCTGATATTAAAAGCCTTCAGTCCCAACATTGTACTTATTACACAGTATATTTCTAATTTATGCTCCGTATTTAAAAAATATCTTCCTTGAGAAACCTACCCAGAAATCATTACTATATGCAAATATATATTGAATGCGTAAATACATAACATGTAAAATCATTACATTTTTCTAATTGTAAGATTGCATTAACAGGGGTGAGGCTGCTTACCTGCTTTGATTGTTCTATCTGTACTTTGTGGGTGTGCTTTATAGCAGTATTGCATGTCATCAGTTTTATAACTGGTGAATTCTTGCCTTCAGATGCAGTTTAGCACCATGCCTTCTCTGAGTTTACATACAGTCATAAGGGTCTGCTCTTCCCTTTCAGTTTGCCTGAATCACGAAGTCCTCAGAACCTACCATCCTGCTGAGGGGAGTGAGTTGTAAAGCTATACACATGCACAACAGACCTGGAAAAACAATACTTGCAGGCAGGTAATGCATATATAAGCACCATGCGTCTGTGGCCGCATGGTGGGCAAGTCATCCCATAGCGCAGCTGCCAGCCACCCAAGTCCCTAATAGAGCAAGAACTGAACGACAGTCTTCCCAAAAGCAGCGTCAGAGTTAGAGACTTCAGAAGGGGCTGAATACTTGGTAAAAGCTCCACCTAGGCACTCTACGAGTCTTAGGAATGCAAATATTTTGCAGCACTCTGATCCTGGTAGGAGGTTCCTTCTTTGTAATCTTACAACAAACCCAAATCCAAATCCAATCATTTCTGCATGAAAATAGTGAACTCAGATATCTTTTTTAGTCAGAGGATTTGAAGCTTAAGTCATTCTGAAAGCTTCGCTGTAATTAATATTAAAAAAAAAGAAAGAGCCTGCTAATATAAAAACCAGCAAGCCCAGCATATGCAGGCAAGAAGCTTAATTTCTTGATTTAAATCATCTGGATACAGCATTAGAAAATTCTTAGGTGAGACATAAGAAAGATTGTACATTAAGACATCAATCTATCTACTTTTCTAGCCAAGGTTCAGTTTACCAGAATAAACACATTTTGACAGATAGGTACCAAAAAGAGGTGGCAGGAGCTGATGTCCTGGTAATGATGGTATATTGTGTAAGGGTGTCTGTCCCAGAGGAGAGGCATATTCTGGGCCAGCACACTGACAGCCATAACATTATTTAATCCTGCTGGAATTAATGGGATTACTGCTACCCTTCCCTGTTTTTTCTTTAGAATAACCTTGCATAACAGAGAGAGTTTGATGGAAAGCGTGCATGTCTTCCCAGCTCAGGAATCAGAAGCTCATGAGAAGGACGCTGAAGACAAACTACCCATGAAGCAAAAAACTAGTGCTTCCTGTTACAAGTCAGGACACAAAAAAAAAACCCTGACGTACACCCTGTCTCGGAAAAGGTTTGGCAAAACATGACTTCAGCAGCTCAAAACAACTGGGCCATTTGGTACTCTGGGTGGGTAGGCTGCAGTAGATCCCATTGTCGCTGCACTCTCTTGCGTAGTCTAGGCCACCTTGCACCATCATCCTTGTTGATAGAAAATAAGGGAGTGGTATATCCCTTTTTTTTCCAAACAGATGATCTCAGCTCCTGGCACAGAGCATTTGACTGCATTTCTTACTGCCCTGAGTTCAAGCAGATCAACGTGTGGCTGTGCTGTACCAGAGACCGCAGACCCCGAGCCTTCACATTATCTCCGTGAGATGCCTATCTGCTACTGCTACTGCATTTATGCAGAAAATGCGGGAACGCTCAGCAGCTGGCCCAAGGTGTGTCCCTGACAGACATAAATACCTTGTACCCATTTGCATAAAGTCTCACATGCTGTGTTAAATCAGTACAGCGAGCGACATGCCACAGAAGAGCTAAACAAACCCAATGTTCAGAGCATCAAATTTTCCCATTCCTTGAAAGACGTCCCGTTGGAGGTAGGGTTTGACAAGAAGATAGTCTGTCGTTTAACTGACAGACTTAAGGTGCTGTATGAGAGCCGGTTGTGACTTCTGGAAATTTAGCATGAAATCCAGAGAATAAGGAATTTGTTGTGTCTATTGATTGAACCAGTGTAGCACCTAAGCTGTGTGTAGACATATTTGTAGAATGGTTTCAACCTTTGCATAGCCCCCCTATTGTCAGTTGCAATTACATGACAAAATTAACCACTTCAGTCTCGTACTAAGAATGCTACTTCTGTATTACGTTTATTACATTATCTTATATACTGATAATAATCACACATACTCTTGATTTTTTTATACTGGTGTTTTCCATTAAATGCATTTGTCTCATTAAAAAAAAAATCAATAGCTGTATTATCTTCAGATTGCCTTATGTATTGCAGCACTATAAGAAACTAAGTGTTGGAAACAAAATGTTAAGCCACCCAAAGCCACTGCAGTTAATCATGTTTAACACCTGACTAAACTGGGCTCACCCAGAGCTTTCGGTAGGATTGGGAATAAACAATCCTGCTCAAGTAATTCTGTTGTATTACACGAGAGCCCATTAATAGCTGCAGTTTCTATTGAAGCTGGATGTAATTCTAGAAGCCAAAGGCCCTGTTCAAATGTAGGAATATTTTGCACCTCTCATTTCTCTGGTACAGCAGGTCTTGGAAGGGCCTACCATTTATTTTTCATTGATTTACAGATAGACTGACTATTGGTCATAAATGTATTTGCTTTTAATCAATATATCATCATAAGAAGCATATGAGAGGAGATTGCAGAGAGTATGCTCTGCTGGTTGACCTCCATAGTGATGCCATAGCACTGAGTTGCTTTTTATTTATTCTCTTGGACCTATAATGAAAATTTACATACTCTACCAAAATGAAAGTGATAATTTTTGTCATATTTATCCATATTTCCACTGCCAAACTGATGTGAAAACTCATCTTTTGTGTTGCCTGAATAATGTAATTCCCCCAAACAACTCACACTTGAAGTAGAACAAAAACGCCATATCAAGAGCAAGCACAGAGCAGAGTGTTAAGGCAGGGCAGGCATCTGTGTGGAGAGCCAGGGGTTCTTTGAAACAGGGTGGGAATAGAGACTGATTCCCAAAAAGTCAAGATGAGTACAGCAACGAAAGGGGACAGGAGCTCAAGGATGTCCTACTGCATTTTACTTTAAAAGGTATGCTTTTTCCTTTGTGGCAATGCTTGCGCTTGACATTTTTCTCTTAAGGGAACAGCCTTTTCTTTTCTTCTCTGGCTTAGCATAACAAAGGAACAGGCTTTTAATGGTAGCTTGCTTTTCTTTGGCTTTCAGATGGGGGAAAAATTCTGATTTCCTCAGAATATATATTTTACCCATAGAAAAATGGCCTTTTTATCCTCCTGGATCCTTTTTGATCCCTCCATGTAATTTTCTTAGCTTCCCGTGCTTTCCTTATCTTCACTCCATGAAGATATGCCCTTGGATCTTCCCAGTACATATGGCTGGGAACCTGCAACTGTGTGTACCTGGGCCTCTCACTGCTGGGGACATTATGGTGGTGATAACCATTGCTTCCTGTACTAAGTTTAACACTGACTATGCTGTTCCAGCGCTCATAACTTTAAGATCCCCTGTACCAGCTCCCCCTTCCATAGGACTCACAAGCAATCCCCAGCAATCCAGCATCCCTGCAGCAATGCCTTTACCCAGAGCAAGCTGTCTGGAAGGGGACAGACCTTCCTGCAGGGAAAGAAGTCTCAGAAATTTCCAAATTCCTTCTCCTTCCTGTTACCGAGAAAATCTAACAGTCTCCCCTTTGATAGAGGGTCCTAGAAAAACACAGCCGCCATAATTGCTGAAGGGCTGATGCAGATTAAGGGGGGAAACAGGTTAAACAAGGGATAATAAACTCCCAGAGCCTCTTTATTCCACAGAGAATGCTGACCAGGAGCATACATGGCAGAAGGAGAACATCCTGGGGAGATCACAGGAAAAATCCTGGTGCTGAAAAACAACACGCTTCAAGAAAAACAGAAAGGCAGATAGGTGCATCTGTTATCAATCAGCTCTTTAGACAACAAGTTTAGGAGTCGTGGAGCAAAAGAAACAAGCCTTCCCTCGGGCTCAAATTCCTCCTTGGAATTTCTCAAATGTAGAGCTGTAATTCCTGGTCTGCCCTGCGAACCGCAGCTATTGCCGCCTCTTTACCGGCTTGACAACCCAGCCAGGGAAACTTGCAAAGATCCGACTACCTGTACAGAAGCCATACTGGCTAGCTAAGAAAAGACACAGTTGCCTTAACAGGTTTAGCACATTAATCTAACAATCCAACAAAACGTTGATCAATTCCTGATCATGTACATACTCAACCATTGATTTTTTTGTTTGTTTGCTTTCAATAAGCATATTTAAATTAAAAAATTAACTTCCTGTGAAGTTGTCTATAGTACCAATTCAGCTTCTCTCCCCGAGAATGGAAAACTGCAGAGCACATTACCACTGCACTGAGTGCTCATGTAGTTATGTTGAAAGCAATCAAACCCCAGCAGTTTCCTTAGCATAAGAATGGGTTTGCTTTGTAATGACAGTGCTGACTGAATAGCAAAAGTTTCTGTAAAAACACTTGCATTTAAAGCTTGAGCACAAGTCCTTGTACAACACCCTACTCCTTAGGGCCCTCAGTTCTGGCTCCCAGCTCCCTCCTTCCTCCCAGCTGCCCCAGCTATCCATGCACCTTGTCTCTAACCCCAGGCAGCCCAATCTGCCTTGCCCTTTACTTGTCCTTCCCGGCTTATTGCAGGAAATGTGGTTCCTGCCACTCGTTGCTCTGGCACCATGCTCCCCTGGCAGTTCTTGCCAGGAAAGCGGGGCCTGAAGTGGTGGAGTTCTGGGAGGGGAGGGGAGAGAGGGAGGGAACCTCAGGGAGAATGTTCTGGCCATACAGAGAGTGCATCCGCATTAGTATTTTTGTTCTGCAGCTCCATTCCTAGAGGCGTGCGTCCTGATCATGTGCGCGGCACCAAGAGGAGAACCCTCCAGAAGTTCCCTGCATCAGTGCTGTACGTTCTCTTTGCTTCCAAAATGTGTTCTTATGCTCCTGGATATTTCCAAACCTTCCCTCAGCCTCTGGACTCTGACCTCAAACCAAGGAGAATTCAGTAATGAATGTAGTTAATTTGAAACTGATTATTGTTTCTAAGGTCAATAATGAGAAAACTATCAGCAAACAGCCCTCCTGAGAACACAACTCTACAGGGATCTAATGTTTCCCTTATCCAAACAATGCCATAGTGACTAACCTGATATTTGCCTACTCAACCTACTCAATCTACTGCCAGGCTTTCCCTATTGCTTAAAGCAGGCCCCACAAAACCTGAACTAAAAGTACGCAACAGTTACAACAGCATCCTTATTTCACTCAGACTAGGCTTAATAGGATGCGTTACTTGTGAATTTTAAGTCATCCAAAGTCACCTTGCATTTGCTGAAACAAATGTTGACTCTCTTCTTTTTGGTTTCTGCATTTGGGAAGCAAAGGCTAAGTTTCACTATCCACGCTTCAATAAAAAACCAGTCAAAGAAAAATGTTTCCTGTAAGGACTGTGCATCTTTCTTCATCAGCCAAGGCTTACATCATGGACAAATATGTCCATTTGTATTCAGAGGATGCAGACTCAGGATGCCTCCAACCTATTTCCCTACCACAACCTCGTCATCCCTCACTTCAGATTCCTCTGTTCCCCAGGCACCACCCTGATTCATAATCTCAAGAAAGTAGGAGATGCTTAATGATCTTAGAGACCTGCATGACAACTGTTTTCCCCGTGGATTTTCCAGCCCAATTGATTGCCCACTATCTGGTAAGCAGGCTAGAGTTGCTAACTTCTAGAGCATGAATGCTATTTGCTTATCTGTCATCAGAGTGGCTCTCACCCTGGTGTCTCTTTGATGAAGACCAGGGCCGGTGCCTCTTCAGCATATAATTTCTTTTATGTGGCCTTCTTCACTCTGAATTTCTTCATCCACTGCTAGTCACCCAAATCTGCAACACACAATTTCACCTTCTGGTGTGTTTTTTTTCAGGCCCAGAAACATTATTCCGTGGTATGAAGTTATTTTTATCTCCTCCCCAAAATTTCGTCATTCTTGTCCCATCACTAATCACCATTTTAGAAGGAGTTGCTTAAGTTCCACATATATGAAAGATACGCAAACCAGAAATGCAAGGTACATTACCTTTCACCGATCTCACGTTGATGGCAGAGAGAAAATTGCAAAGTATGGATTTAAAAGAAAAGGAAAAACTGTGTTTTAGAATGTGCGATGGAGAATTGTGGGGAACTGATTCTCATATCTTGACACTGGAAAAAAATCTGCACAGGAGTGCAGTACAAGTTAGCACAGGGAGACCTCCTCACATTTTGGTGTGGCTCCACCCAGTACAACCACACATGGTGAAGCTGGGCTGCGTCAGGCTGAGCAGCTATGTATAAAAGTACTCTGATGTTGCAGTGTCAGCTGTTGGAGGCTGACAGCATACTTTCTTGTGCAGTCATATCTTTAAACCTTGGGATTGTCAGTTACGCTGCTTTGACTCAGTCTAGAGAAGTAGCTCAGATGCAGACATCAGTACTGCAAACAACTAAAGTTAGATAACACCAATTCCAGTGCTGATGCTGTAAAGATGGAAGACAAATGCTCTCAGATCAATGTTCAGCAGGGGTCTTTCTTGCCATTCTTTAAAAATTTTCTAAGAAACTGATTAATATTTTCTCTCCAGTAAAGATGATCAGTCTTTCAATCCCTGAAACAGACAGGCATACTTTCATGCAGCCGTTTCACGCAGCAATCATGCAAAATTCTTAGCAGCTTAAATAAATTATATTAATACATTTATTCCATATACCGTGATTTATTATAACTTAGTTCGTAGTGTTCCTGAAAATGTGTAATAAAACTGTTGCCGTTGCTTCACAGGCAGTTCAATTCTCTGCTCACTCTTCCCAGATTGGCCATACAGTTTCACTGCCACCCTTATTCCCACTTTTCCAGTAGAACAAGTAGACCCTTTGGTGTACCTAGAAAATTTAATGAATCCTTGTCTAAAATAGGCCAGGTGATTCATGCCCTAAACCCACCTGTTCTTCTACATTGACCATCAAGGGAAGCCCTGGGTGACGCATCTTAGTTATCAACATCTGCATTGCATATGTAAAAGTTAAATGAGATTAATTTCCCTGGTGGTGTCTGTAATTGCTTCAGACATTTCACAGCAAAAATGAAACATGTGACACCTTCCAAAGAGCTCAAATACATGTTTTTTGAAAGCCAAGAAAGGACTTGAAAGTTCTTTGACCAAAGGAGAATACTGATCAGCCTTTTCATTAATCTTTTTTGCCACAGAGTGATTTTAATGTCTTAAAACTGTCCCCAGAGTAAATGCACACAGACACAGTTGAGAAGAACACATCAGCAGGGAAAGGTGCAGAGATCTGGAGCAGATAATCTGAGGCAGAGGAAATAGGCAGGACCTGGCCAGAACTCACTGAGGGTCTGTATAAATAATATTTTTGAGTTTTCTGTATAAAATTCAATATGGAAAGTTTCTCAAACTGAAATATATCCTGTTCAAGGCTAGAAAAATAAACTGAGAAAACAGTAAAACTTCGTTGCTCTAGTAGTCATGTCAAATGTCATAGTGTTAGCATGTTGAATTACATTATTTTCCTGACATAAACAGACCTGAATACAAAGAAAGGTAAATAAATTCTTTGATTATCTGTCCAAATCTTGCCATTTCCCTTATAAAACTAGAGACTGTAGAGATTAGATTAACTTCTTGCTCTAAATGACAGAAGAGAAATCTAAAGTAATGTTTCTAAAAGATGCTTTACAATTTGAAGGACTAATCTGAAGTTATTAGCTTCTTGTACCCCAACTATGTTGGGTGACTATAAGTCAAGAAAATCTGCACTTTCTCCTACCATTGTTTATGAATGTCACTCAGTACAAGGAACAAGTTTCCTTGTTGGGGGCAAGTTTGGATATAGAGTATCCACATCAGACGAGTTCTTCAGATGAAAAGCCTTGAACGCCTTGCTGAAATATGAATTAAAAAGACCAGAGAGACGGTAAGTAGAATAAAAGAGATTTTTTTTTAATGTACAATCAAGTTATGTTATATGGTGCAAGTACCAAGTTATAAAAAAAATCAAATTATTATGATTAAACTGACTGTATTGCTTAAGATGTGCCTTTTTTCATAACCAGGCAGCATATATTCTATAATTGCACACAGAATGACATCACTAGTAAGAGATCCTCTGTTATCAAATGGCAAAAAGGCTCCTGCACTTGCAGTTAGTAATAAATGTATAAAAGTTCAATGTGTGTCTCCTGCGACAGTTGGCCTAGCTGGTGCACAAACGCAAAGCTGCAATCAAAGACAGTTGTGCAATTTAGACCTTACTTAGTATTTTGAAAACATAGAGGGAGGGGTAGTATTAAACTACTAGAGCAATATTTATGAAAAGTAAGGGCATGACGTACACGCTGGTTTAATCAAGGACTACTGATCCATGGCAAAAAAGAAGTGCAGTCATGAAAAACTAATATATTTTTGCCAGCACCCTGTTGGACATTACGATCAGCTGCACTTATGTATGACTCTATGTAAAAGCTTTGCCTTCCAGTCTCCAAAACAGCTAGATTACTTTTTTGTATCATCCAAAAATATGCCCTCTGTCACGATTTATCCTAGAGCAACTTTCAGAAATGAGTCACAACCTTTGTTTAAAGGTTTTATTTTTGAAATCCTGACACAAGCTTAGCTGTAGCATTGTCAACAGGGAACGCTACTACAGAGAGACTTAAATGACGCTGTCACGTAGAGTAGAATAAATTATTTCAATTGTAAACCAGCTAATTATACATGAAATCTGGTATCTACTCCTCTTTGTTATAAGAAAGCTTTTTCCCGCTATGGATGAAATATAGCAGTGTGCATAAAGCCACATAAAGAGCCATTTTGTTTTTATCATATCAGTATTGCTCAGTGTCTTATTTTAAGATTTGTATTTCTATTCATGTTATAGACTTGTGTTTTCTTTTGGATTCAGTTTCAGAGTTTTAAGATTTTGAATGTACACATTGACAAATACCCCAGAGGTCAAATCCTAATTTATTAATGTCTGAAATCTCATTATTTTTGAACAAATCTCATTAGTTTAAGACCTAACTGGTGATTTTTTATGCTTAGGCTTATTAAAATTGATAATAATATAACCAATGTAAATCCTTTCTTTATATAAATGAGCAATTAGAAACAATGTAAGCAATTACAAGCTATAGAAATATTTTTTCATTACTTTGGTGATAAATGTGATGAAATTTTCCCTGCAGAAGGTTGATTATAAATCAATCACAATCAGATGTCTCTGCAGAAGCAACCAATATAAAGAGGAGACAGCCTGGCTTTCCTCAATCAAGTCAACTTTAATAAAGATCTCTTATGTGTTCATTTAGTATTTAACTACAGTACATGCCAATGCAATAAAATAATTTAACTAAAATGTCTAATTTTTTGTGACGTTTCTCTTGTTCTCTCACCATGGGCAGATAGAGGGGAGAGGGTAGAGCAGATACAACCTGAATTCCTGTTGTAAAAATAAGCAGAATAAAATTTTGTTTTGACAAAAAAGTCATAAAAGAGAACAAAGGGCACAGTGCATTTTCCTCCCCGGGACCCCTCTCTGAAGGTCAGTCCTGGTTATCCTGTATCCCGGCGACAGATGACAATAGATAATACTGTAAATTCTCTTGTCTTCCTCTCAAAGGAGCTACGAGGAATCTGCCTTTCTCATTCTGTTATGCATGTTAATGCTTCGGTACATGAATAGCTTCATAGATTTGTGTACCTCTATTGACTTCAAATTCGTTTAGAAGTTAAACATGTAAATGTTTGCAGGAGCAAGGCCTTTGTTTGCATAGGGGCTTCCTTTAGACTGGACTAAAATGACCAAGATGACCAGGTGTGTTTGGAGATGGTGGAAGGGGAGAAAGGAGTTTTGCTTATATATGTGTAAGATTTCTGTTGACTGACAGCTTTGTTTTCAAGTGCCAGAGGACGACTGGGGTCATAAGGAAAGCTATTGCTTTACCTCATTTAGTAAGGTTGTTGGATATTCTGAGGATCGAAACCGGCAATTTTCTTGCTTTGTAGTGGTGACTTCAAATCAACATTGCTTCAAAGATACAACTGACGCCACAGGATAGAATGAGGAAAGCTTAAATGAGTCTCGGCTTTTTTGGCAACACAACTGCAAAAGATCTCAAAGCAGCGGTTTCCATGTACTTTTTAATTATCCAAATGGAGGGATTGACACAAGTTTTCAGAATACTGAAAAAATAACACTGATAAGAAAAAAAGCAGGATTATCCAATTCTCTTTTTTCAGTCCATCTTTGAAGATCACCTGTAACTTGTTTAAAATATGTTTATAATATATATTTAGTAAATTAGGTACAAATAGAAAGTGAAGTAGAAGGTAACGACAACTAAGCTGAAAGTATTTACAAGTAATCTTCATAGATAAAGACAAAACGTTTATGTTGTAATCTTTACATTATGAATTACATTTATAATTGCATTCAGGGCATTATATTAACTAATAAAATCCATATGACAAAGTGTATAGGCATGATCGTCATTGCCTAACAAAGAGAAGTTGGCACTAATGACAAGAAGGCGGCTACAACAGATGTAAAACAATTTGCTTAGGTCAAAATTGACTTGGGGAAAGATGGTAAGAGCTTCTACTCCAAAAGTAAACAATATTCTCAATTTGAAAAGGACAAGCTTTGATAAACAAGGGAACTGACTTGTGAAGTCAGTGACCGAGGAATTCAAATATTGAGGATAATGTAATTATTACAAGTGAAAAGGATAAAAGTGTGTGGACTTTGTGCCTCAAGAAAGCGGGGAAAGTTCTACTGAAGAGCTTCAGAGCTCGTTGAATAAATAACCACATGCGAAAACCAAAACATTTACAAAATGGCAAAGAGGATTAAGCACAAAGGAAATGTTATCTAAGGGATCAAGAAAAGGAAGGACAAAGTGAGAATTGCCAAAAGTCAAGCTGCGTTAGACTTCCAAAAAGATATGAAAAGCAAACAACAAAAAAGATTCTTCATCCCCATAAACAAAAGACAATAAAGAACAGACTGTAGTGCTATGGAATGTGAAATGGAGAGAGATGGGAGATAATCTTGGCAAAAGATAAATTGCACTTCGCTATTGATCTGGAACGAACACTTTGCCTCAGTTTTTAATGAGTACAATGACTGATTTTGGGAGCAAAGACAGTTTAGATAATGGCAGGAGTGTGTGGAAAAGCACGGTTCAGAACAAAGGTAGAGCAGAACTCAAGAAAATGAATGCAGCCTGTTCAAGGGACCGCATCTTCTCCACCCCATTCCTGAAAGGAATTAGCACGAGCCCACAGGTCTAGTGTGAGGTGAACGGTGAGGAGCAAATTTCACACCTATCACCAAAAAGGTGGCTAATTCCAGCCGTAGTGTTTTTATAGCCCATCACCATGACATCCAGGCCTGCAGAACACACGTGGACTAGTAGCAATTACAATTCAGGCCAAAACTGAAATTCCTAGCCTTTTTATTGCATTCACCTTTTCCAAATGTAATTGAGTGATTATTCTATTTGCCAAATATTTGCCGCTGGATATGTAAGCTAAACTTTGAGAAGCTTCAGGAATTTCATGTTTCTAATAAGACATAGTATACACTGTCCAAATATGAAATGTATGCTGCTTCTACTATTATGATTTAATGTATACAGAATCTTACAAGACTTACTTAATTGTCAAAATTTCCTTTTTTTTTGTCGGCAATTGTCATTTGTCAAGAAATGAACTGCGTGGCAGTACTACACTTACAACTATCAGTCAAATCTGAACTAACTGCAGAGGAAACCAAAATGGCATCCTGAAAAGGATTTCACAGAAGAACAATTCATTGTATTTACTTTCCTCATTTAATTTAGAAGGATATTTGCTGGCTATAGATAATAAATTCATTTATTCAGTAGGAAATAACCATATGAGGTGCTTGCAATCACTATTTTGATGTAAAAATAGCTCGAGTCACTGAAAGATCATTGCTGCTTGTTACTATAATGACACAATTTAGAATTTCTATCATACAGAAGAACAGCCCAGATTTGCTAAGAAATTCTGTTCCATGACTTTTGACTCTCTGAACTGTGAAGTTGGCTGTGGTTGCTGTCCCCTCCGTAAGCAGAAATCTGAGAAGTGGGGCAAGTACATCAGAATGGGAATGGAGGACCAGGGCCAGGTTGGCAATATTAGAGATGAGTGCTTTTGTATTTAAAAGAAGGGAAAAAATGCCTTGGAAGTCATGCATTCCCTGAGCCTACACTGGCTCTGTAGCAACTTGCTTTTCTGTCCTTTTTGTAGCAACCATGAAAACAATTGAGGAAGACAGCAAAAGCGCTCCTCCTCAGAGCACTCTACAGTTTTGCTTTCACAGTCACATACCGGGGTTGCACAGAATTAGCGTAACATAACCTCTACATAAATATTAACAATGAATGTTCTCCTTCACAAAGAGTGAGCACGATTCTTTGCTGCCCGTTGGGTGGAGGGCTGGTAAATGCAGTTTTATTCTACGTTCGAATCTTCATTTTTCTTGGCAATGCCTCTCATGTAAGTTGGCAGCTCTAAATTACTTTGCTGCCACAGCCCCCTATGGATCATTGCAGCAGCTCAAAATAGCTGTTCAAAGTGAGGAAACCTCTACACAAGAAGTATTCCCTTGGGAGAAATTTCAAGAACTCTACAGCCCCTTTGTGCTACTGGGAAAGTGTAAAGAGACTGGATAAGAATACAGAATTCATCATTGTCCTTTCCGTACAATAAAACATTCATACTTCCTCATCCTTCTTTCTGGACTTGATTATTTGTTGACACCAAGCTTGCCCTATTCAAGAATATGGGTAAGAGCAAAGATTGCTTCATGCTAACTCTGTGAGCTCTGTGTTCTGCAGCTGGTTTAGCACTGAAAATGGGGAGCAGCTTTGGCATCCTAGGGGCTTGCATCCTGTTTCTGACTGCCCCAAAGCTCTGTTTCGGCATACAGGGACTCTGAACTGCTCTGACTGTTGGACTTGGTTACGCACCTAACATAAAAAAGTGCAAAACGGAGTTAATATAGTTAAAACAGTTTTTTACTACATACAACATACAATTTCCTCAGGGTAATGCACCTGGCCAGTTATGGCCTGTTGCACCAGCAGGGTACTACAAAGGAACCAGATCATAAACAATTTTTGGCCCTCTGTCTCACAATCATATCATGGTATTTGAGCCTTCTTGTCTTTTCAAGCCTTCCTCCCAATTCAAACGCTTGAGTAATGTTACTAGATCAATTTACAAACTGCTCTGGTTAAATTAGTGCAACCCCTTTGAATGGGCATTTTCAAACCTGCTAGTCCTTCAGCTCCTGTTCTGCTCTTTATCTCTGGGTAATCTCTGTTGTAAACATGAATTCAGCAACCATCTTTCAACGATGACTCACAGAACCTCCCTCTAATCCACAACAATCTCCTTCTGTCCTTCCTGAAACCTCAGCCTGTCTCTCAGACAATACTTTGTTCATGTCTAGTTGTCAGTCAAGTTCAAAAAAGAGCTTTCAGTGTTTCCCTCCTTTCTCTCCTCCACCTGTTTGGTGTGTTTCTTTCAGCAAACCAGCCTCTCACGAAGGAAGGCCTGCAAGCCTTCAGCATTAATATAAACCTCTTCTTAGGTGTTCATACCCATACCCTCTGGCTTCAAATATACTACATCACCCTGCTACTTTTCTATCACTTCAGACAAAGTACTTGTCTTTGTTTTCAAATTCTTTCAGTGTTTCATCTTACTCAGCATTGAGATCATTTCCCTCCTCGTGTCAGCTGGTGATACTGGGCTGTATTGTCCCTTGTTAAACTTTCAAACCAGTATTTCACACCGTTTTGTAGGTTATCCTTCACACTGGGAAGCTTCCTAGAAATACAAGAGAATTGACTTCATTTTTTTGAATCTTGTCCTCCTCTGCAGTGTCTTAGAAACATTCTTATAAGCAACTGGTGTTCCTTAAAACCAAGAGACAACAGTCACAGCTAGAGCGTTAGGCCCACTCAGACCAGTGGCTGGTAGCAGGTGAGAAGACACTGAGGTCCTGAATGGCCGAGAAACAGCAGAGAAAGCGCTAGTTGAAGGGGGCAGGTGAGAGCACAGTCAGACTTCAGGAAATGCTGGAGTTGGGTGTACATGGTCCAAGACATGGAGTGAGACCACCCTACAAAGATCAAGAAGTCAGAGACTCCATACAAGACAGGATCCAAGACAAGAAAAAGACATGCTTGGCTTGCAAACAGAAAGTAGGCTCAAGTAACTGATCAAAAATCAGGGACTAATGTTAAACTAACAGGAGACAGGACTAGGAACCGGTATTACAGATCCAGAAACAAGGATGAGGGGGCTAGTATTAAAAATAAACAGGGGATATGGCTCGGCAGAGTCCACAAAGTCTCAG
The DNA here is from genome assembly GCA_017639485.1 of Pluvialis apricaria. Classification (NCBI taxonomy): domain Eukaryota; kingdom Metazoa; phylum Chordata; class Aves; order Charadriiformes; family Charadriidae; genus Pluvialis; species Pluvialis apricaria. The sequence continues at coordinate 77,487,812 of CM030009.1, read as the reverse complement.
CTGTAGTTTCATAAGCATTTTAAGCCAATATAACCCATCATGGCTACTAAAACAAGTGGTCCTACACTCTCCATCCATAATTTCTTGTGCATGCCCAAGCACAACCTCTTATTTATACCAACACAAGCATTTATGTAGCTGGGATGTGAAGTGGCTTGGGAAACTGATGCAAGTTAAAGCTAACCACGATTAAAAACTATTAACCATGATTAAAACTAAGTAGTTAGCATTAAACCTGATGCAGTCCACTACACAGCCACGAAATGCTTGCACTGGCACAAAGAAGGAGGCAGAACGCAGGCAGAAATTAATGGTTGAGAAAGGAAGACCTTCTTCTTATGGTAGTAACAATTTACACAAAGTTAATAAAAACCAGTGAACCCACAGCACTGGAGAACATGTTTCTCTGCCAGCTATAAGGCTGCGTTAAGGGTGCATACAGTGGCAAGCGGCCACCTAGGGAATGATTCACATCCAGCTGCCTTGGGAATGACTCACTGGCTCTGTGAGTCACTCCTCCGCTGGTGGACAGAGCCCACTGCCTATTATGTTGACCGATACTATCTCACTGTCTCCTAGCAGGGACTCATTCATCTGTCCTCAGCCATCTGCTGCTGCTTGTCCCGTGCTATATATTGTAAGCTCATCGGGGCAGATATATTTTCTGTTCTTCGTTTCTTCAGTAGCGAGGCTTTCTTTGGACTGCGAAGTACCAATGATACTGGACCACAAGGCATTATAACACTGATGAATAAAAATGTTTTAAAAGACCATAAAGCCGTTCAGTTTGCAACAATTTGCGATTGCAGGTAGTCAAATATTTGCAGATGCCCATACACTCCCTCCTCCCGGCGGACGCTTTCTCCCCTGTGCGGCACATCCAGCTGCACATGCCCTCCCCGGTCACTCGCTCCTTGTGCCCCACGCACACACACACGCGTGTAAATAACTCCTTACTTCTTGGTCACACACACACAGCAAGAGGGGAGGGAGAATTACGCCCGAACGCTCGGCTCAGCCTCCTCTTTCCCAGCGAGTAATGCGCGTTAAGAAAGCGCAGAGGGACAGAAGTGTTCGGTGCAGAGGCAGGACCGCAGCTTCGGCCCGGGAAGAGGCTTTCTTCTCGGGCTTGCTCCTTGCTACGCGCATACTTGTTTCGGGCTTTGCTCCCCCGTCGCCTCTCGGCCATGTTCAGCCCTGCTCCCCCTCGCACACACACACACACACACACACCCCCGATCGCTCGCTGCTGACCACAGGCCGCGCTTCCCTCCCACCCCCGGCGGCGGCGCGGTCCGATCCCGGCGCGGCCGCCACACCGCGGCCCCGGGCGCTGCTGCTGCTGCCGCCGCTGCTGCCCGGGCCCCGGCCCCGCCGCCGCCCGCGCTCCCGCTCCCTGCGGGCGGGCGGGCTGGCTGCAGTGGGTGGGGCTAGAGGAACCGGCATATTCCTCGACAGGCGTCAGCGCCGTCCTATGGGAAGAGGGGGAGGGCGGGCCCGAGCGGCGGCGGCCCAATGGCAAGCGCGATCCTGCGTGATGCGGTTACCTGCGGGGTATAAAAGCGGCTGCGTGCGCCTTAGCCCCTCGCTTACACAGTATGGCCGGCGACATTAGCTAGCGCTCGCTCAACGCTCTTCTCTGTAACAGGGGAACACACGGACTACAAGGAACCGAACCGCATCGCCTGCCCGCCCGCACCCCCGCTCGGACTGTAACCCGCTCACACACGCTCACGCCGCATCCGCCGCCGCGCACTCCGGGTGGTTTTCGCTGGTTTAAAAAAAAAAAATATTCTTCCTTTTTCTTCTTATTCCTCTTTTTTTTTTTTTAAATTAATATTAAAAAAAAAAAATCCCCTAGAAGGTGAAACCCGCCCGGGACGGACTGGGACCCGGCGGCGGCAGCGCGGCCCGTGCAGCAGCGAACGGTAGCGGCCGCGGGCGGTAGTTTGGTCGTCGTTAATTTCTGTGGTTGTTGGTTGCCGAGTTGTCTCACCATGAAGGAGAACGGTGCACACTTCTTCGAAGGGACCGAGAAGCTGTTGGAGGTGTGGTTCGCCCGGCAGCAGCCCGCGCAGCAGGAGCCGCACCAGAGCAAGGGGTCCGGCGATCTTCGCACCATACCCAGGTCCGTTAACGGCCGGGGTGGGGTTGGGGGTGGGCGGTTGGGAGCGCTGCCCGTTGAGGGGGCCGGGGGGTGGGGGGGTGGCGGTGAATGGCCGGCGCAGGCGGGGCCGGGGGGTGGTGGCGGCGGTGCGGAGCTGGCTGAGGGGAGGCGGCGGGCGAGAGAGTGTGTGAGAGAGGAGAGTAGCGGGGGGGAGGGAAGCGGGGGGAAGGTTAATGGCTGTGCGCGGGCTGGCGGCAGCGCTGACGGGAGGCTGGTTCCGGGGTGGCTCGGGAGAGCCGTTGGTGGCAACGGCCGCGCGCGCGCGCCGGGCTCGCCCCCCCCCCCCCCCCCTTCCCCCCTTCGCCTGCCTTCCCCCTGCCCTCCCTCGGTGACAGCCCCGGCATCTCCCGCCCGCCGCCGAGCCGCGGGAGGGCAGGGGGTGACCTTCCGCTGCCCTCCAGAGATCCCCCCCCCGAAGGCGGAGGCGGCAGGGAGCCTCCCCGCGTCCCGGCCGGAGGTGGCAGTGGCGGGGACGGCGCGGGGCGGAAGCCATTCCGTGCCGCCACCTCGTGCAGCCCCGTGCGGTCCCTGCTGGCAACATGTGGCGGCGGGGAGAGGAGGGGAGAGCCGGGCGTGTGCCGCGCCGGCCGGGAGTGCCTCTGCGGGAGAGGGGGGGGAGGCGGGCGGAGTGTCGCAGTGTTGCTGGCGGCCCGGGGGGGGGGGGGGGGGGTACGGCAGCGGCGCCCACCCCTCTGCACCAAGCCCCCCGCGCACGCTGCGGCTCCCGGCAGCCGGCTGGCAGTGGCCGGCCACGCTCGCAGGGAGAGCCGCGGAAGGCTTTTTACGGCGGGGCTTCTTGCTGCAGACGGCTTCGGGATGGGAGGGCTCGGAAAATCCCTGCCCGTTGAGAGCGGCTGTGCTTTGGAGACTGGGGACATAGGAATCTCGTTCATGGAAGCTGGGAAAGGGCAGGGGAGATCCCTTTTGCTGTCGCGGCGAGGATTGATGGTTCCCTCACGTGGCCGGTTTCGCAGCGCCCTCCGGCAGCGTGTAGCCGGACAGGTTGATACAGCGGCTCTCACGGAGGGAAGCGGTCGGTACGCGGGAAACCCTTCCCGTGCCTGTGTGTGGCGGGGTGGGCACGGGGGTGAGGCGGGCAGCGGGGGGTGGGTGGGGAGGTACCCCCCCCCCCCCCCCGAAGTGTGGCTGGAGCCGCGGTTTACACGTGAGTCCGCTGGCCCCGCTCCCGGGCCGCGCTGCCGCTTCCCCCATTGACAAGTTGAGGCCAATGGGAGCGGGGCGCCGCGAGGGGCGGGCCCGCGCCTGTCACCCAATGGGCATCTGCGGAATGTGCTGGCGCTTCTTTCCTGCCACCCAGGGAGGGAGGGAGGGAGGCCCGAGGCCCACGCAGCTCCCGGCGTACACGTGTTTCAGAGTCGGCCCCCTCTCTGGGAGGGGGGCGGCACTCTCCTCCTGTGGCTGGGGGATGCCTTCTCGGCCTTTGTTAGCACGGTTAGCTGATGGCCACCTGCCGGCACGCGGCTCATCCTGAAACCGTGATGGGCAAGGCAGGCGTGAGGTGTCTTACTGTAGATTGCCACTACTGTATTTTGTAGGGGGGGTAGTCTGGAAAGACTGGAATACCTAGACTTCCAATTGCAATAATAAGGGGTCCAACTGTAGATCCACAGAAAATCATGTTCTGGCACAAGTGTCAGAAAGTGGGAGCTGCAAGCTTGAAGCACAAAGCAAAAATCTGCTTATGGACCCAGAACTATGTACAGGTTTATAGGAGGGACAAGATTGGTATGTAGATGTAAGCAGCTGACACAGCTGAAAAAAGTAGGCTTGTGTTAAGCATACAGGGCAAATTTGAAGGTTATACTTATGTCAGTGGCTTACTCTCAGTATGGTAAATGTTCAACTTTTCAGATGATAGCTGGAGGGTCTGGTGTTTTCAGTGTATCCAGATCTGTTTGTATGTATCGCTGTTAGCCAGTGGTCTTTGGTCAGGGGCCTTGGAGGAGAGCTTGTCATGATGTACTGAATGTTTGGAATATGTTAATGGTGGTAGTGTCTCCGTTCAAAGGCATACTTAGCATATGCGATTTGTCTTTTCCTTTGTTCTGGCATCTCTCAGCAAACTTGCTGTGTATATATTGGTAGAGTTAGTTATCCAAAGACCTGAATTGCCAGTGAGAAGATAACTGCCTCTCCTGAAATAATGAATAGCCCATGTTGAGTGTGCATGTGTATATATGTACACACCACTAGTTCATGGGTAGTGGAAGCTCCATTTCTTCTGTGCCAGAAGCACTGCAGAATACATGTTTAGCTCTGACCTGTTGGTGTAATAAGGTAGCTTGTTCATGTAACTTTCAGACTTGTGAAGCTATTTAGACCTCTTGAAGGTCTCTTGTGATACCCCACCTGGAGTACTCCATCCAGCTCTGGGGCCCCCAACATAAGGACATGGACCTGTTGGAGTGAGGGTGATCAGAGGGCTGGAGCGTCGATCCTATGAGGACAGGCTGAGAGAGTTGGGTTTCTACAGCCTGGAGAAGAGAAGGCTTCAGGGAGACCTTATAGCGGCCTTCCAGTACTTAAAGGGGGCCTAAAGGAAAGATGGGGAGGGAGTTTTTATCAGGGAGTATAGTGACAGGAGCAGGGGCAATGGTTTTAAACTGAAAGAGGGTAGATTTAGATTAGATATTGGGAAGAAATTCTTTACTCTGAGGGTGGTGAGGCACTGGAACAGGTTGCCCAGAGAAATTGTAGATGCCTAGATGCCTCATCCCTGGAAGTGTTCAAGGCCAGGCTGGATGGGGCTTTGAGCAACTTGGTCAAGTGGAAGGTGCCCTGGCCATGGCAGGGGTGTTAAAACTAGATGATCTTTAAGGTCCCTTCCAACCTAAACCATTCTATGAATATTGTGTTTAACATGGAAATCATCACATGTGGTTATATAGTTCCTTGAGATTTAGTGGTGTAGCAGATACCACAAGGTAACAACTTGTAATAGTTAATATCCAGGCAGTCCTGGAAGACTTGTAAATCCTAGCTGAAATACATACAGATGGTCTGAGTTATGTAGGCACTTCAGGATTCCTGTCGTATTTGACTTTAAATGTGAAAGATGCCAAAAGTACTCATTTGACTTTGCAGTAATATGCTGGTGTTGGAATATACAGATCTAGTTTAGAGAAGGCATTCTGCAAATGCTTTCCATGTTGACACATTCGTGCTCTCTGGTGTTCTCTTTGTCAGCTCAGGCTGATGATCACAAAACTGCAAACTTAATTTTTAAAAATGCTCAAGAACATTTAATGTAATTGCAAGGCAGGTACTGTGACAGTTCCTTTGTATGGTTTAGATACGGCTGTAAAGTTTTAATGGAGTGGATTCAAACTGTTAACTGTTGAACACGTGGTCTTTAACACAGTTTCAGAGCTGTGAGCAAGCTTTGAAGGCCTTTGTGTTAATTGGCTCTTAATACCAGATGTTAATTGAAGCTGTGTACCTTTTTGGTAGGAAGCTTTAACATGTCTGAAAATCGCTGTTAACTTGTGTCCAGGAGTAATTATCAGTGATACTGTATTGCTAGTGTGAAATCAAGGTTTAGAATCATTCTCTTTTAGAAAACTGTAGGAATTAAATTATTTTCTACAGCTGATAGGTGCAAATGAAAAAATCCTGTATACAATGTATCCCACTATGCTAATTCTATAAAGGCAATTGAATAAGCTAGTTTACGTTGAATAGAACTTGAAATCAAAGCTGAAACCGTAGAACAATAGCTAAATTAGAATCAAGTTGCAAACCAGTTGAGCTTGCCTTTTGTATTGTAATACCTGCTTAGTAGTGAAACATGAGCCATTCATCTACTGAATGACTAAGCTGGTGTTCAAAGCTAAAAATTTCCATGTTGCATGTGCTTGCTAGAGATTAGATATTTTAAAGTTTTTGCTGGATATCACCAGCAAAAAAAAGGAAAAAAGTTCAAGAACTGATGTGATTACAAATTTTTTGACATTTTTTTCTTCCTGTGCGCCAGCCTGCTTTCTAGAGAAGAGTTTGGATAGCTGTAAAGTATTTCAGAGAAGATCTATACTTATTGTTTTAATACATTCAGTAAAGGTCCCAACTAAAAACTTTAAAGTATTGAACCATGGGCTTTAGTTTGCTGTTAAGATGTGGGGGGGGTGGGGAGGGGGGTGGTGTTCATTTGCTCATCAGTTCTGCGGAGAGGTCTTGTGGTTATTTAAACAGTGGCAAGCATCTGAAGATGCTACCCTACTCATATTGAAAAGTGGAATGAAGTTAAACGTTTTTGTGGTCTTGAAATAATTTGCTTTAACTTTAGTGCTTGTCCTCACTATGCTTTGCAAAGCATGTTTTCCTTTAAATATGTATAAAAAAGGCGGGTTTGAAAAGCATGATGAACATGCTGTGAGCCATGGAATTCTGTGGTGACTTAGTGCATTCACTATCCCCACCGTAAAATAAGCTGTTTATTCCTTCAGATGTGCAACTATGTATTTCCCATCTCAAGGCTCATCTAGATCTTGAATGTACAGAAATTTGAAACCATAGGTTAATGATGCAAGTCTGTATGTCAAGCATTCAACCTTGAAGAATACTCTGAAATTAAGCTTGTTTATGAACCTTTAATGTGCTTCCTATTTGCCTATGTTGTGTGTACACACAAGAAACTGGAGAAAAAAACAGTGGTAATGAGCATTATGGAGTGACACTGATACGAGATTCTCACCCTGTGCTACGTGAAAGCTTCTAAGCGCCGGTACAGTCAAGTGTCTGATATGAGTCCTGTAATTACTTGCTTTGTACTGCACCCTATGGCCTGAGTCAACTCACTGCTGCAGCGCTGCTGCACCTCTGCCCCCTCTCCCAGTCCTTAGGACCGCAGCGGTGTTACTGGGCTGTTCTCCCGCAGGGAAGGTGGAAGGGAGCCGGGCCATGAGCCCTTTCCTACTTTTACTCCTGCGGTGCTGCCGCAGAAAGCGGAGTAGCGCTACTCTGTGAAGACTGGGAAGAAGGCGGGGTGAGCAGGATTGTGCCAGGGTAAGGGCTTCTGTCACTCTGTGCTTGCTGAGCTCTTTTATGTGGAGATGAAAGGTAATCTGGAGAACTTTAAGAATTCAGTCTTCCTCCCGTCGAAACTGATATTTGTAAACTAGTTTTTAGCAAACATGTTCAAAATTACAGGTAAAATATGTTTGCTTGTGGCTCTCCCAATTGTAGTTAAAGAATGGTTTTGCATGAAGGAGACAAGCCCTTTTACACTACTACTGATTGTGATACTGCTTGTGGGAAGTTTAGAGTTATGTTGAAGGCTTTTTGATGTTTTCCTACTGCACCACTGAAACTGCTAAAGAATTTGGTTAGTCACTTTCTGTCAAAGATCTGGTCCCTAAGTGAGACTCCACAGGGCATCCTATTAAAATATGTAGCTATTGGTATATTCCTAAAAGGGCTTTCCCAATGGCTGTTTACTCAGCCAGAACAGGAGGATTTGAGGCTTATGGTAGATAGTTGCTGCCTTATAGCATGTTACTGCTGGAGAAGGTTACACTCAAACTGGCCCAGAATATTGCCTGTAAGTCTTGTTTGGGGTTCATGCTTCCTTAAATACCTTGGGTGTCAGGTATGTTTTGTCCTTTGATATGAGAGACTTAGGAATACCTGTTGAATATCTTTGGGTGTAAATGGTGGAATCACCATTCCACGTACACTGCAATAGCAATAAAAGGCCTGCAACAGGAGCAGTATGCAGCATTTAAAGCACTACCTGTGCCTGTCTTCGTGCCATTGCTGAAATATCTTGGTGTCATTTGGGAATTATTCTCTTTACTAGTTGGCTCAGGACCTTCTAGGTAAGAAGTGTGTTGTGAGGAATACTGCTTAGAATCACTTTTGATGTGGATGCATTTTTCATTCAGGTGCCTGTCTTTAGTTCAAGATAAAGTGCATGTCCCTGGAGAGAAATTTAAGGTAAGGGAGATAGAGACAGTTCTTCTGTATATCTGTGTTCAGAGCATATAGAGGGTGTGTGGTTTTTATGCACTCCACAGATACTGCCGAAGTAAAATTATCGAGTTGCCAGTGCCTTGTGTCTAAACTCAGGGTGTGAACATGGTTCTAGATAGTCTATCTTCAACAGCAATTTATAAACTAAGTTATAATTCTAATAGGAAATAATTCCCATGCATCTGTCTGCAGAAAAATACACCAGCTGCTAGGAGATGCTTTAAAAAAACTTGTAATTTTTGTGTAGTTGGTCTGTACTGTATCTGCATGTTTCAGGACACTTGAAACTCATGTTGCAACTCTGCTGACACTGATACTTAGGGGGTTTCCATGCTCCTTGGCTATAGCTCCTCTGCATAGGCAGTTTAGACAGGGCATTGAGTTTGGCTGTTCTGGATCATGGTATTCACAGGAATTTGCCTACTTAACTGTAGCCTGCTAATGAGGTAACTGATGTATCTGTTGGCTCCTAAAAATACTTAATAGGTAACAGGTGAGGGAATAAAAAGTTGCTCTGCAGTTGAATGCTTGTTTTTAAAACAAGGTCTTACAGTAAAGTACAAGATTAAAATGCTTATTACTTTGATTGCTACAGACTTGCAGCTGTTCTATTTTAATGAAAAGCCATGCAAGTCTATGTATACAACTTAAGCTGTCTGTAGGAGTTTCATAGGATTTACTTCCTAAGAATTCCTGCCCTACTGCAAAACAACTTTTCTTCCCAGTGCTGCCTGGGCTGCGTTAGCAAGACACTGTTACTGGGATGGTGGGATGGCATGCTTGTGAAGGCTGTTAATTGCTGATAAAAACAGGTTCTTGATGTAGTTCTTTATCTCTTTAAATTGCTGTTATCCCTTTCCCAGTTGGCCTGAAACAGCAGTATTGTGCTGCTGCCTGATATGCTTGACTCCTGTGTTAAGAACCTGTTTTACCCCTGAAGGTAAAGGCTCAGGACAGGCCAGTAACTTGCATTCAAAAATAGTTTTATCTAGCAAGGAAAACTTGATTCATAGCTTACTCATTCTTTATTTCTCAGACATATGAAATAAAGGAGCAAACATGATGGATTAGAACTTGGTTGAGGGGAACTGTTGACTATGTATTTCACTACACTCTCTAAACATACTTCTTAAAAAAAAAACTTCTCAGTTCTGATGGGGTTTCCATACTGACATCCCTGGGTGGCAGGTTGCATGGAAGTTATTTGCACTCTGGTAACAAGTCTGTGCTGATAAGGCACTAAACATTGCACCACAGGTATAGGAATAGATTGCGAAACTTGATTATTTTTTTTATTCTTCTGGCATGTTCTGCTAGTCAAGTGTACAACAAGTAGCTTTCTACCATTCAAACATGGACAGTTTTTCACACTGGAGTAGATGTATTCCATTTTCATTTGGTGTTCTCTGAGCATGTGCAACCATTTAAGATGCATGGTGCTTGCCTACTGGAGAAAATATTTTGACTTTCAGTAGGTGTCAGTTATCTGAAATTTCAGGAGGAGGATCTTAGCTTTGGAATGAAGTGGGTAATAAGCGTATGTAACAATGAGGAGTTGGTCTCAAATACATGTTCAGTTTGTAGTTCCATTGGATGCAGGTCTGCTATGGAACTTAGCTACCAATAATTCTCTTGCATTGTATTCTAGTATGCTTGGCTTGAGTACAGGAAAGCAGTCTCCAAAGTGTTTAGAATTGTCCTCGTATCTGGCTATGGGAAATAACTTAGGAAATAGTAATGCAATCCACATACTTCCCTTTGAAAGGAGAGTTTTGAAGAGCAGAAGCCCATAACAGCATTTTGTTGAGAATTAATCGCTTTGGTTCCCCTTTTTAAGTTGGAGGCTTTGCTTCGCAGTTAAAAGTTCACTCAGTTATGAAATAAGTAATGTTCAAGTATTTCAGAGTTACTAACTTTGAGAATTTTTACTTGACAAAATAAAATGGGATTAGCTGCAATACATGTACTGATAATCACTGACATACTGGTTTTTAAGGTGGATTTTTTGTTTCCACTTTTAAGTGGGGGTGGACGTTGCTTGTCTTTAACTAGTAATGCTTAAATAATTATACAGATTCAAGAAAGGGGAAAAAATGCAAGAGTTAGACTTGCAGTGAACTCAGTCTACTTGGTACAAAGTAGTCCCAGATGTTCTTCCTTAGCTCTGCTTTAAACAATGGAAAATGTCAAATACTAAGGTCATCTTGTTTAAATAGATTATATTGAGATCAAATCCAGCATGTTAGTGGCCTTTCTGTAGTTTTCTGTGCTTAACTTTAAAATGCATACAGGTGCAGGCCAGTATCTCCGCAAAACTCCCTAATGTGGCCAAGTCTCATGGTGGGTGCTGCAACCCTTTTGGCTGTGTTATGTATGCTTCTGGATTAAGCTTGACATCTTGGATGTTTCTCAACTTGTAGTTTTTCTTCCTTAATGCTACTCTACTAAGATCAAATGGTGAATTTACCCTTTATTCCTGTAAAGGCTGAATACATGGACATTTAGCATATGCTTAGCTATGGTTTCTGTAGTAGAATAGTGAAGAACTGAGCGAAGTTTTAATATGCAAAAGTCTTGTACAACAGCAGATTTCAGCCATACTAATGAGCGTAACTAGGGACTTTCTTTGTATGGTAGGCTTTGGACTTAACGTATAATATTGTATTGTTGGTAGTATGCTGTACTGATCCTTTGTGATTGGACTACTTGAAAACCAAAACTGTTACATCTTCTTCTACTAATATGTGACTGAAACTTAAATTAGCCATTTTCCTGAAATGTCTGTATGTGAACTGCACTGCAGTGATGTTTAAAGAAAATTCTCACTTGTCTATATAAAGCTAAGGTTTTGACTGTCTGACCAGGTAAGAAGCTTGTGGAGGCTGAGACACATGCTCTTGCAAAGCCTGAGATAGTTACATACACATTAATACTTAGACAAGCACAAAATCAGATTTGTAGTGATGTACAAATGGGGTTACTGCAGCTCAGCATCAGGCAGTGTAAGGGAACTCTACCTCAGCTTTCATAAATGCTATATCAGACACTGAGTGTTTCTTAAATGGCAGATAAAATATTGTCAGTAGTACTGCTGGAATGATGTGAACAGTTATTCCACCATACCAAACCAAAGTAACATGTTACCTAGTTTAGTTTACAGGAGGAGTATAATAGGGTGTTAGAGGGAAGATACTAAGGCTCACAAATTTATACAGGTGTGCTGTACCTTCCAGAGAACTAAATTCTTTGGTCCTTTTCTCAGCAAAATAGCCTGATTGTCTAGGAGCATTTAAAAAAGATATATTATATTCACTCTTTGCATTTACCAGGTTCTTCAAAGATAAGCAGACACTTGCATCTTCATACATATTTGAGTATCAGGAACAGAGCTAAACCCAGTCAGTGACATAAGGGTAGAGCTGAATAAATGCATGGGGACTGTATCTGAGCATTAAAAACAAGCTGGTTTTTTGATGTGCAGATTTGAGCAGTCTGTGCTGTCATGTCTACAGTTGCAGAAAATTATTTCATCAAAGTTCACTAACTGGGGTGGTAGGGAAAGCCTCACTTTGATTTTAAGTATCCAATAATTACTGAGTTCATAAACTTGTTCAGATGTGTATTTAATTATGAGGGATTTTAAGATACATAGGATTCTCTTAAACTCCTTTTTAATAGCTTCAGTCTGATCTAAAAGGAGGCTACAGAGTGGCTTTATAAGTTAAGTATGTTGTTCTGTTTGACTCCAGTATAAATATACTGGTTTAGTGCAATAGACACTTTAAAAGGGAAAATCCTCAAGTATTAGTAGTAAAGGTACAGAATTCCGTTTCAGGAGGCATTTTCAAGTCAGGGAGAAATTAAGGCACTTATTTGCTGGGGTGTTAAGCAAAGAACATTTGGATATTTTTATTTATATGTACAATAGAATCTAAAACTTCAGCTTTGCAAACTGACCAGTTTTCTGAGGGGAAAGACTGGTGGCTGCTGGAGGAATCCTGCTGGTAGTTAACAGTGAGTGCTGTGTCCTGAAGTACAACTATAGAGCTTTTGCAGTGTCAAAGGGAGAGAGGTTTGACTCCTGAGGAAGGATTAGGCTGACAGTTATGTGGGCAGCTGAACCAACCTAATCGCTTGCTTGGTGATGAAAAACTTGCACTTCTTTCATGCTCCCAGCTGTGTAGGGTCCTATAATTGTCTGATGGGCAGCCTAGTTTTATGCTGGGTTAGTAAATTTCTTGGTTCATGACAGATCTGAGCACAAGAGCCAGCACAAACCTGCAGGTGGAGTATGCTGTGGGAGGGGGGAGATGGGAGAGGTAGGGCAGCTGGCAGTCTTGTAATTTTGCAACTTCAGGAAGTTCTGTCTGTTCTTGTCTGCTTTATAGCAAACTTGACTATACCGGATTCTACTAATCCAGTGTAGACACAAGACTGAAGTGACAACCAAAGTAGATTTTTTGCAAGTCTGTCAGTTCTCACGAGTACTTGGGAAATCTTTGGGCTTAATTTGAGACCTTTGATTTTTTTTTCAGTTTCTTAATAAAAATCCATGTAGAATGAGTAATGATAGTAAAGAATTGATATGTTAAAATTCTGCCACTATACTGAAATCTTGCACTATATGAAACTTGCTATGTCTTCTATATCTTCTAGAGGTAGAAGGAGTTTTATGATCATGGTTGATTAAAGAGGCATTTGGGTCATTGAGATGTGTCAGTTTTTAGGGCTGGTTTTCAATTGAATTATGGGCTTGACTTTAAGCTGGACAAAAAACACGTCAATGTTAACTTGCAGGTTTATTACTCTAGTAATTGCCAATGACTACTGTGATTGGAGTACGTGGAGATTCAACCTAAAGCATACCTTCAGTTATAACAACAGATTTTATCTTGGGATATGTGAGATGCAGGACTTAGTTACCCTGACTTGCCTAGTTAGAAGCCTTGGGTTGCTGTTTGACAATTGTCTTTGTGCAGCAGATTACACTAACAGATCGTGAGGAATACGTAGCCATTGGGAGCTAAGAATTGGATATTACTGTATCGTGATGGTTCCTATATAAAAATCCTTGCCTTTTGTGCTCTCAGATCCAGCAATTCCAAACAAGAGCTATAGTCTTGTTTGGGTTATACTTCTTACCCAGGGTTCTGGAAAGCTTCAGTCTGTTTAATGTGCTGTTTGTGCTCTTCTGTAATTTCTTCACAGGATTGAGTGGGACAAACTTCTGGAGAATGTGCATTGTTTGATCATAAGTGTGACAAAAACTGACAAGCAGGAAGCTTATGTACTCAGGTAAGCTGCTAGCTTATTCTTTTAGTCTCCAAAAGGTAAAAAAGCTAAAGCTGTTGTATGGGATCCACTTGGCCAAGAATCCAATCTTGGGTTAAGATCCTGCTGTTCGTGACTACAACTTGCAGGGGTCTGCTAATCATAGTACTGTCATGCTTCTGTTCAGTAGCAGAAATGTTTTCATAGTCATCAGTGTTTGTCTTTTGTCTTTAACTAGAAGGATTAAGGACAGGGCTGTGGTGTTTCTGCACCTGATCATTGAATTTTGTCCAGGGATAAGTAAGTCCCCCCAGTTAAGAGGTTTAGGATTACTTCAGTGAATAGTGCATGTAAGTGTCACTTTTAGATCAGCAAAAACTGTATCAGTAGATTGGCTTTAACTCCAGATAATGCAGCCAAGCGGAACAACTCTTGCAACTGGGCTAAGGACATCTGTAAGAGTGTAGCTTTCCTGAAACCTTGGAATTCTTGTGTTGTGCAGCAGTTAGTTATAAGGACACTACTTCTGCCATGTGTTTTTCATCTTGCAAAATACTTTCATGCTCTTTCTACATTAACTTTAGACTCACTCACATGCTCTGTTTTACTCCGGATTACAAAAACTGAAGCTTTTTGTACTCTGAAAGCCTGCCTTGAAGGCAAGGTTGGGCTAAGAGCAAGCTAAAGTCAAAGAAACTGTGCTGAAGTCTTGTTTGTGCAAGCTTCACATATTTAAAACAAAATTCTGAAAAGAATGTAACTAGTTACAACTGTATCCTGGATGAAATATAACCTTTAAACAGCATTGCAAACTGAGTTACTTTAAGCTAGACTTACTCCCATTGTTCAGTTACTTGGTGAGAAGCTACTTGTTATACATGTTTAAGTGTTCAGGGTGTAGTATCAATGCTAATCTCCAGTTCAGTGGGACTGTAGTTAAGTATCTGATTTACAAAGATTAACTATACATAAACTGTATTTTATACATAAGGCACATCATATAGCTGTGCCTGTACTCTTATTATGAGGCTTCCTGTGTCTGTGGACAGGTGCTGATTTACCGCTTTCTGGTAGTCAGCTTTCCTAGAAGATGCAGCCAGACAATTTATGAAATTCTCTTAAGGCTTTTGTGTGTTTTGAGTCGACTTCCTCATAGGCTTTATTTCAGCTGAGAAAGTAAAACTTCAAGTTTGACCCTGTTCTGTCTGGGTTAAGAAATTAAATTGTGTGCCTATGTTGTGTACTCACTTCATAGCATGTTTGTATTTCTCAAATAGATTGAGGATGTGTAATGCATGTGATACCTCTTTTCCGATGGTGTGGTAGCTGTGTAATATCATGCAGCAGGTATTTGTTTTTGGGAAATCATAACAGCTCTCAAATGATAGCTAGTATCTATTGGCTTGATCCTTTTGCCAAACATGTTTATGTACCATATGCTGAATGTTCATTTACAGTAATGCATTTGGTTGGGGTAAGAAGCCAGATCTAACCGCTCTCTCCTGTCTTGTTTAATATAGAGCACTTAATACTTTTTTAACACTTTTTTTTGACAGTGAGAGTAGCATGTTTGTCTCCAAGAGACGTTTCATTTTGAAGACGTGTGGTACCACCCTCTTACTGCAAGCACTGGTTCCCCTGTTGGAGCTTGCTAGGGAGTACAGTGGGTTTGACTCAATTCAGGTAAGGTGCCAGAAATGCTACATCTTCCTTAGAATGTACAAAAAGCTTTTCACTAACATTTTGAGTCCACTGATTTTATTAAATATTCTGAAAATTCCTTTGGCATTTATGTATGCTTCCCATAATGGGAAGACTAATGTAAGACTGCTTGGTCTGCTGTAGCATTTGACCTTCTATTTGCCTCTTAACGGATGCTAACTTACAAATGCTGTTGTGTCTGAGTTAAGGTTACTTACGGGTGAAAGAATTCCATGTCCATGTTTTCAGTGCCGGAGTCACCGATGTTTTCTTGTTGAAAACAAATTTGGAAGTAAGCAGTCTTCTGTAGCTTACAAATTAAGATGGGAATAACCATATACCTCTGAAATGGAAATAGAACAGGTAGCAGACTTTGACAATGAAAACTTAGGTCCTGTGGAAGCCTATACTAAATGCATGCATTTTTCTAGACTTTTAGATTCAAGGTCGACAGCTGCATGCAATACCTAAGATGCATAATTTTTTTTTTCAGAGCTTCTTTTATTCACGTAAGAATTTCATGAAGCCTTCCCACCAGGAGTACCCACATAGGAATTTCCAGGAAGAAGTAGAGTTTCTTAACGAAATTTTCCCAAGTAAGTTCATTAACCTTTGGCAGAGTTGCACAGCTTGTGTGAAGTGAGAAGTGACAAGCAGTACAATACGTACAGGCTGCCAGGCCATTCATTCAGCAGTTCTTGCAGTTCTGTAGCCAGCACAAGCTTTGGCTGCATAAAAATACAAAGCTATAAATACTTATTTTTTTAATTTCTTACACTACCTTGCCAAGATCAAAAATCTAAATAATACCAGCCTTGACGTTAACACTTTGTCTTAACTGAGGTCATCTTTGGGCTTCCAAATGGAGGGTAGTAAGTCAGTCTGCAGAATCCAGCTCTCACTAATCTTAAAAGCCTCATTAAAAAGGTAGAATAGTAATTTAAGGGAACTGGTGCATTGTAGAAAAATGGAAGCTTTTCTCAGAAAAGTTGCCTCACTAAAGATTGAATTTAAACATTTAATAAAACCTAAAACCTACAAGAATAACCTTGACTCTTAACTACTGGCAGAAAGGTTTTTTTTGAAGGAACATGGAAGCTGTCATACTTATGAGTTATTTGAAAATAAATGCTAATCACAAATTCATTAAGTAGATTCTTAAGAATGCTAGGGATTCTGTCTGTGCATAGCTAAAGCTGTAATCTGAATTTCCTGCTAGTAGGCTCTGAACTGGGGTGCCCAGACTACCTTCTGAGGGAGCCTGTTTTACTGATTATTGGCTTTACATTCCTGAAGTTAAATGCCTGCTTATTTGATACAGATGCTGACTGTATCAATGAACCTCTTAGTGGTCTATGAAAGACTTCTACTGTCTTTAAATATGA
The DNA here is from genome assembly GCA_017639485.1 of Pluvialis apricaria. Taxonomy (NCBI): domain Eukaryota; kingdom Metazoa; phylum Chordata; class Aves; order Charadriiformes; family Charadriidae; genus Pluvialis; species Pluvialis apricaria. Next base: position 77,471,300 of record CM030009.1, on the reverse strand, counting down.
AATGAAGCTAATCTTTTACATAAAGCATCAGCTGTGGTACATTAACTGGAGACTTTTTGTCTTGTCAGATGGAGCAGCTTATTGCATGGGGCGTATGAATTCTGATTGCTGGTATGTATGTGAAGACTTTGAAATCTTTGGGGCTTACAGTAAAATTTAACTTGGTGCCGCTAATATTTATTACATAAGCGATCTGTATTTTATATAGGTACCTGTACACCCTGGATTTCCCAGAGAGTCGGATATCCAATCAGCCTGATCAGACACTGGAAATTCTGATGAGTGAGCTTGACCCAGTAGTTATGGACCAGTTCTACATGAAAGATGGTGTTACTGCAAATGATGTCACTCGTGTATGTTTGCTTGAAAATTAAGCATTTTTGGGAATGGTGGAAATCGGGCAACAAAATGCTTTGCTTGCCATTTAATACAAGGTTTATTTTTTAGTAGGAAAGATCTCATAGAAAATGTTAGTTTAATGTTTTGAGGGTAAAATGGATTTAGCTCTCTAGAATGTTTTTAGGAATATAACTTTACGTTTTCAATGCCCCTGCTTTAGTCTACTGAAAGGAGCAATTTGCAGTGCTTTAGGTGATTGGACGCTTATCCTCTAAAAAATGGAGGAATAGGAATAAACACAATGGAGTGACCGCCATTGAAGGATGGATGTTATGAGGAGTAAGACTTAGACTGAAGATAATGAATATTAAAGGAATCTAGGTATCAAAATCAAGGTTAAATCATGGAGCCATTTGGATGGGGGGTGGGGGGCAGGATTTAAGGTCTAAGCATAACTTGATGATTTTTGCCTCCTTTTCTCCATTTTCCAAATGGGAAGGTCCTGTGACATGAACAAGTTTCTCTGACAAGTACACTGACTTCATCTGGTTTTCCATCTTAGGCTTTGATTCTAAGGCTGTATTTGCTATTGAGCTATGGCTGTAGCTCAAGTACTGTGTGGGAAATCAAAGTGCTTGGGATTGCACTTCATTCTAGAGTGTAAAGAAACATGGTCTCACTCTGGAGCAAATGTAAACAGCCTTCACTTTATGGATACTGGTTGCACAGGAGTTCTATTTCCCGTTTTAGCTGCAGAGGCAGTTATGTATTAAACTGTAAGCTGTCCCCTTGTCTTGGAGGTATACAGCTTGGTTCTGTAAGAGGTAGCTCACGTATCTGGTAACTCGTGTGCAATTTGACACTCAGTCACTTACTTGGTAAGTGACAGGATGCAAAGCAAGTTCATCTAGTGACACAGATGATCAAACTGACTTGTTATTGGGAGAATTCTTTTGTTCTGTCCACTAATTGGTGTTCATTCTGCCTTTGAGTTAAATCTAAACAAGCATAAGGATGGATGATAAACTAAGTGGTGTAACTTTAACTTCTGTTTCAGATGAGTGGAATTCGTGACCTGATACCAGGTTCTGTTATTGATGCTACAATGTTCAATCCTTGTGGGTATTCAATGAATGGGATGAAATCGGATGTAAGTTTTATACTTACTGATAATTAATGTTAAAATAAATAGTGATTATTTGGCAGTAATAATATATTATTTTTTTCAGGGAACTTACTGGACTATTCACATCACTCCAGAACCAGAGTTTTCTTACGTTAGTTTTGAAACAAACATAAGTCAGACCTCTTATGATGACCTGATTAGAAAAGTTGTAGAGGTTTTCAAGCCAGGAAAATTTGTGACAACCCTCTTTGTTAATCAGGTGAGTTTTCTTGCATTAGCTTGTCAGTTCCTGAAATGCATAAGAGACAAAGCGAGGCTAGAGATTTTTTTACTGGGGCATTGTTTCCAATGTGCCTCTATATCTGGATGGTAGTTTCTTTGGAAGGTGAAAATACACTCAGTATTGCTTTGGCATGTGCTAAATCTGATCTCCAGAAAACTTAAGAAATGCTAAGATAAGGCAGTACAATCTCAGTATTTATTCTAATAGTTTCCTATGCAGTTCTGTACAGGCATAATTCTTGCTTTAGCATTTTTTTGTATTTGGCTGTGGCTGTCAGTTGTAGAAGCACCGCTGTTAATGGTGACACTGCCAGCTAATGGTTTGTAGAAAAGCAGTACCATACACAGGGAGCAGAGTCGCTGCTTGGGATTGAATCTTCCTGCAGCACTGTCAGGCACAGGTTTGAAGCATGAACAGTATCACAAGAACCACGTGTAAAATACATATTGTGCTAGTCCATCTTAAAATGCGAAATTTAAAAACAACTTTCACTTTTTTGTTTTCTAGAGCTCTAAATGTCGTACAGTGTTTTCTTCTGCCCAGAAGATTGAAGGGTTTAAACGTCTTGATCACCAGATTGCCCAATTCAGTGATTATAATTTTGTTTTTACCAGTTTTACAAAGAATCGCCAGCAACAGCACAGTTGATTAAGAATGAAGAAAAAGCGCAAAAAGAAATCCCATATAGAAGGTGGTGGTTGCTTTCTAGTTAATGATTCAGGGGGCCATGCTTTCCACTCCCACCACCTTGTAGTTGTGGAAAGCCCTAGGTGTAATCATAGTATAACCATTTTGAATTGTATGCATTATTATATCAAGAAGTTAGATATCTTGCATGAATGCTCTCTTCTGTGTTTAGGTACTCTATGCCACTCTTGCTGTGAAATTGAAGTGCATGTAGAAAAATCTTACTGTATGAAACTTTACAACACTTGTAAAAACAATTCAGGTAGAATTACACACAGTATAGTTTTTCTCCAGGTATCACCAAAAATTCCCCACAGACAAGGCTTTCGTCCTCATTAGACTTTAGCCTCAACCTACTCACTGGGGACAGTTCTTTGTTAAATTGTCGCTCTTTTTTTCATCTATGTTGTGATTTCAGTCTAAAACTGTTTTTGACAAACTTATGATTTCTAATGAAACTGATTCCTAATTAACACTTCCGTGTTTGGAGAAAGTTCTTAAAACAGTTACAAAATGTTTTGCTACTACAGGTGATGGTTGATTTATTTTTAAATCAGACTGACTTTTCATGCTCTACTCAAGCTTATAGGAATTTGCTCAGCTATACTGCAGCACTGGGCTAATGCATTGGTCTTTCACCTCTAGAAACTTCGATATAGGTACTAATGCAGGTTAAATTTTGTCTTGCTGTAATGCTCATTTATCTGTCTACATCTCCACGCTGTCACACTGCTACACAATGGCAGAATTTGAAGAAGGTCCCAGACTAGATAGGGGAAGAGCTGAGTCAGGATGCAAGTGTTTTGGCATGGTTGTGTGACAGCTTTGCAAAGTGCAAGTTCATATCAGCACCAGACATTTTCTTTCCTCATCACCAATTATGTCAGACTAAGAAGCCGGTGCTCTTGAGCACTGGCAGGTAGATCTAGTGAAGGAGTGGAATTTGCCAGGCTGGGTGTGTTGATTGGTTTGGATTATTCTCAGTAAAACCTGTGACCTACCACTTCTAACTGTAAAGAGTGCTTCTAAACTGGTCCAGTGTCACTTCATTTTGTTGTTCCAAGCAAAGCTAATGCCTCTATCTTGTGACAGTCCTGTGACATTGTTGTGCATGTGACTTACGTTGTATTTGAGTGTTATGACTTCATCTGTTTTTTCCTCCTAATTACTAAGGTGGTTCCTCTTACTGTGACTTGAGGGCATTAAGTGAAGGCATAGAAAAAGAACTGTCTGGGACACCTGGACAGAAGTAAAGTAGAATGCTATTCATAGAGCATGAATAAGTGTGTAATTCAAAGTCACTTTAATGGGTATTGACTAAAATGCAGGCTTTAAAGAGCTGGCATGCTTTCAGCTATGTTTGGAAATGCTGGGATTTTAACAGCTGTGAGACCAGCATGTTAACTACAAAATTGAGATTATTTTTTTTCCCCTCTTGTCCTCGCAATGTTTTGACTCTTTCTGGTTTGACGCAATGGTTTTTTGTTCCTTCTGTATTTATAAATGAAGCACTTTTTCAGTGCTTCTAAACTAAAGTCTGCTTGGTTAGAAATCAAGTGGTTGGAACACTTTATTTTTTTTTTATTTTAAGCATATTGTTGAAGTTCTTTACCAATGTTACCAATTACTTGCTGTAAATGGCACTAATGCTTTTTGGTGTTAATATTGAGGACCAATATTTCAGTGGCTTTTTTGTTCTTAAACATTATCCCAACTGACCTGACATTTGTTGGCTTGAGGTCCTTTAAGTAGACTGAAGATCCCTTTTCAAGTAATACTGAAAAACACATTTTACAAATAGAAGCATAAGCCTCGGCTATAAAAATGAAAGCTGTTGAATGGATTATTGAACTATCTAGGGTGATCAGGATGGGGGGAGTATGGTGTTTATAATTTCTGTGGTGTTAGACTTTGATCATTTAAAAATATCTGTACCACAACTTAATGCTTCAATAAAAGTTCGCTTAAATTGTTTGTAGTGATGATGCAGCAATTCTACCCTTCACGCTCTTCATGCTTTTTGGTACCAAATGGTTTAATTCTGAAATAGATTTGTTTCTTGTCCTAAATTACTTTAAATTTACTTTGCCCTTGTAGAGGATGCATCTCAACTGTTAACATTTTGGTAGTTTAAAATGAGACAGCATGTCAAAGGAAGCCAAACAAGAATGTTACAATGTTCTTGAGGCTAAAAATGTTCGTCTAAATGAACACACAAATTTGAGATTTGCTGTCTTCATCTAACCTGCATTTTTTCCTCAGCATTAAATATTTAAAATATTCCTCTGAATTAAAACAACTCCTGCTGGTCTTAAGTAACAAACTCTGGCATACATTTATGGTGCTGAAGCTTAGACTGAGTTTGAATTCAAGGTGAAGTTTGTCTCAAGATAAAGTAGGCATGTACAGAAACACGTGGCTGGGAATGTCAGTGCTAAGCAGATGCAGCCAACATAACTGAAACTTCCTCGATTCCATGTGATCAGTCCTATGGGAATAGCAGCTGCAGTTTAACTGTACCCGCAAAGCTCTTAACAATGCTGATATCTCCCCCAAAGTCACCCAAGTAGGGAAAACTTGTGTTAGGGTTGAAGGCCTAATACCTTTACATTGTTCATGTCTGAATACAGGTTTCATTAGTCACCCAGAGCATATTCTGTGATGATAGACTTCTCTAATAGTGCTTTGGATAAAGTAGTGACTTCTCCTAGTTCTTTCAAGTACTTAACAGTGTTGAAAATATCCAGCTACGTCTTCTATGAAAAGAAGAAATTCCATCTTACAGCATCAAGCAATCCTGTCTAACAGTCTCAACTATGGCAAGTTAGCAGTAACCTACCTTTGAAGACCTATTTTCTAGACTCAATTCCACAAAACTGAAGATTCATCTTTATGTTTTTCTATTTTAACTCACTTTGCCTGAAACTTGCAAGTTTCCTGTAAAATTACTTATCTTCATGTTTTACCTCAGGAGTGTTCATGATTACTCCTTTACACTAGCCCATCTCTCTTGTAAATGGTGCCGAGAACTGATACCAGAACACAGTATCTACATAATTCTGTCTGTTTTAGCAACACAAATGCAAAGCTTGCTGTAGTCACTAGCTGTGTTAGTTTCTGTGAATAAATCAATGGAATAACCACTGTAAAGGGTGGGGAGGTCCTTCTGTAGATCTCCTGCTGTTCGATGACTCCCATCCAGTCTTGCTGGTCTGTGAGGTCCAACTTCAATAGTTTAGCTTGATGCCACCTGTAGTGTAGGGAGCACATCTCATTCCACAAACTTTACTACTATGAAGAAAGCCTGTGCGCTTTGAGAGCGGACAGTCTCAGTGAAGACTGACCTTCAGGAGAAGGTACTGAGTATATTGTTGGGTTTTTTTTCCTGGTGTCAGGTCACCTGCTTGATTCACCAGTTTTAAAACTGAACTTGGCTGTTTAATTTTATTTGTGTGTCTAGGAACTGCTTTATATTTCCCCTTGGTAGCCTGTCCTTTCTTCCATTTCTTGGGGACTTTCTGCATTTGAGCTCAGTCTGGAGTGATGAGTGCTGGGGTCACAATGTCCCAAGAAAAAGAAGAGATTGAAAGCTGACAGAAGCAATTGAAAGTCTGAGGAATGAAGATAATACTGGTTGCTGCAAAGCTGAAGGGTCTCATCTTCTATGTGTGGGTGGAGGGGAATGGGTAGACTGCAGATAGCATGACTGGGCACCGCAATGTAATTTCAACACAGGGTGGAAATAGTGCTGCTGGCACCAATGCTGGTATCGAGCTATTTGAATAGGCATTAAAAGCCACTAGGTTTTGGTCCTAGACCTCTACTGTAATATGTATGAAATGATGAATCTGCTCTGGTACTTGGATCCAAGGGCAGAATAACTCTAGGAACAGGTACTGGCTGTCAGTCTGGCTGCTGCTTTGGTGGTGCAGGATTATGTGTTGGCAGAGAAATGTTGAAGCTTCCCAGCTGGGGTGGTGTAAACTCGGGTTTCCCTAGTGATAGTCCTAAAACCAATGCCACCAATACCTAAAGGCACAAGGCCTGGAAACAATCCTGAGGATGGGCTCCAGAAGTAGGGAGTTCTCCCAAGCTGTACAGCCAAAACTATGTTAGAGGTGGAAAAAAAATTGCTTCCAAACACATTCTGTATAATCTGAAGTCTGAAGTGTTAAAGCAGAGCCTGTGGCCAAAGCCTGGAAAGAACAGGATAGTTCAGTGCTGATCTATTAAGTTCCGGTGTGACCATGGTAATGACAGATCAGTAGAAAAGTTAATGAACAACTGGGGAACTGCTCTGACTCAGCTAGATGGAGCTAAGCAAGCAGGATTCAGGTGTAAAGGAATGGAGAGAATCACCTGCATGTTCTTAAATACTCTCTAGAAAAAAGTATTCCAATTTGAAATGCTTCCACAGCCACACTGTGACTGTACCTACAGACAAGCACTTGGAAGAGAACGCTGTCATTAGAAAGCTACTGAGTGAGACAGGCATTTCCTGACAGTTTGTTCCATTTCACTTTCAGTTACGTGTTTAACTTCAGGTTAAGTTACGCTTGCACTTTTTCATCCTGCTTCATTTCGTGCTGTGGAATTGCTGGTGGCGTAGTCCATGGGGTATTCTGCATCTTGCTTACAGTTCAGGCAGGCCTCTGCTGCTTCGGGGAGATTGGTTTAGAATAAAAATTGCTTATAATATTTGGTGTTAGTATACTTCATGCCCACAAAGAAGCACTGCTGGAAATGAGCTTTAGCCAAATTTCAAGTTAACTGTTCAGTTTTCTTCTGTTTCTTGTTATACACTGTACTTGCAATACCAGAGCTGCTGTTATATTTCATTTAAAAACAAACAAACAAAAAGCAGGCCCTAGAGAACCTTGGTTCTGCAGCTGCCCAAGAGCTGCATCTTAATACAAATTTTACATTCTCTGTAACATGCTTAGTTCTGCTGTTTCGCAACTGCTACAAATTTTAGATATATGTAAACAAGTATAATATGTAAAGTCACATTTAGGAGCGAATTCAGACACATTAATACAAAAATCTCAGCATTTTTAATTCCTGGATTTGTTTGCTCTTAAAGAGTTGTAGAAACTTGATTTAATTGCAATCAACGAGAGTCCAGGTACAACTATCAGATTATCTGCAATATGTAACCTAATATTAACTGACTTGCAATGATGTTTAATTTTTCATTTCTTTAGCAACATTTGAAGATTTATATACTTAAAAAAATCATTGATTTATGATATGCAAAGTATTTGACCTCAGAAACCCTAAATTAGAAACCTGATTTTCAAAATATTGCTGCACTACCCATTTTGCTCAATTAACTGTTACATGCAATTTAATGGACTCAAGTATCTCCTGTTAAACATAATTTGTGTAAATATGTAGTTGCTGGCACACCAATTACTGTAAACTCATAAGCAGCAGCATGGGTTGGTTAAGATAATTTTTTTACTAGGCTTGTGAGAACGTTACTCCAATGCAAAACCGTAAGGCACATGTGTGACAGACAAACGACACCCACAGACATGTGCAGATGTCTGTGCCTTCTGATTTTCTGCATCCGTTTGAACAGAAGCAAAGCTTGTTGAACAGGCTGCTCGAGATGAGCTCCATAGTGCTGGACCTTCTTTTGAAGGTCTCACTGGCCAAAAATGGGTTTGTTCCCAAAGGTGAGTTATGAAAGCAGCTGCCTCCTGCTTTACAGCTTCTTAAATGGTTTTCTCGAAGGAAATCTTTCACTATGGGTACCATGCTTGATCTCAGTGATCCAGTTTTATAGTATTCGATTTAGACATCACCAGTTAAAAGCTAAAAGTTACCTGAGCTGCTGGTGGCCTTCTTATGAAACATGCCTACTTATAAAAACAGGAGACAGCAGACTTCTGGAGACTCTGAAATAAATTCAGCTTCCAGAAGCTGTGTGGAAAAAGGAAAATAGAGCTTCTGTCAATTTGTTATTTGATCTCCTACACTCTTGAGAACAGTGTGTGGGGGTAGAAAACAGTGTGCTGCTCCTTCCAAACCACTTGAATAGATAATTAATTGTTCATTCCATGATCAGAACTTGCAGAAGACTTCTATGTGTATGCTTCATGAAGCAACCTATGTTCTCTTCTAAACAGACATATTACTGCATGTTAAAACTGAAAAAAAAAAAACCCAGGTATTTTGTAAAAGCTCCCATTTTTCAACAGTTGAATTTAGAGTCTTAAGTAGCTCAGAGTACTCTAAGTTAACTCAGAACTTCTACTGCTGTTGATTAAAGCGGAATGGATGGGGCACTGAACAGTGAACTGTAATGAGTGTTTACTCTTGTAAATTCAATCCCAGGGAACTCGGTGGAATGACTTATATAGGAGTGTGTTCCATAATGGAATTGTAACTCAGTGCTACAGCCCTCAAGAACATATTTCAAATTTCACACTGATGTCAAAAATAATGGTGCAGTTTGAGTAAGAGGATCCTTAGCATAATTCAGAAATGCAAGGGGACTTTAAAACAAACCTCCCTGAAAATAAACATAGCTTTTTAACTTTGAGAGTGAATAAACTGATAGCATTATTGTTAAATCTATTTGGCCACTTAAATGTCTATTGAGCCACTAACACAATGAAGTTAGTTATGCAGACTGCATAGCTGTTATGCAATTGTATATTATATCTCATCTTCCTGAGAACACTCTTTGTATTCAGTTAGAACATGATTATGTTCTTATTTCACAATGAAAAGGAAATTATTGCGCAAATGGATAGCTATAGGATCACTGATTTATAACTGCAGATACATTGATACATGCCTGTGCATTAGAAAGGTGCAAAGTTCTGGTTTGAGTTTGTAAAGTAGCCATAGAAGTGGAAGTTGTGACTCCACTGGTTTAATTCTCATCTGTTAAATTTCATTGTCGTACTTCATGGGTGAAAGTAAGGTTTTGGTACTTGTTTTACGCTGTTAAAAATGCTGCATGAACCAAGCTACAAAAAGACCAGAGAAAAGCACCATAGGATTGAACAGAGTTGGTAGTTGCAGTTACAGGGCTAAATTGCATTCTCTTTTCTCTGTGCAATCCTACGGTGGACAGGAGTTACACAGATGTAACAGAACAAGACAAAATGTTCCAAGTCTGTTTTTCTTGCTATAAACTTAGAGCAATATGGTGCCTCTTCACCACCTGCTTCTAGAAGAGGCACTGGCCTCTGTGCCTGCCAGAGGTTCTTCTTTCAAATGCACCATGTGAGAGCTCTGTCAGGCACTGTAGCTTTACAGCCATCGCCAGTCTCTAAATTTGGACTTTTTTCCTTAAAAGAGGAGCTTACTGTGTACCTATCAGTTTCACTAGACTCATCTTTAATAGCACGTGATCTTAGGGGTTAGAAAATGTTTAGCCAAATACAAGTCAGATGTCCAATTATGAAGTTAGAATCCAGGCTATAAAAAAAGTAGATAAAACTAGACTATACTTAACTACAAGCTTCCTTCTTAGCTGCTCTGGTATGCTGCGCACAGAATCCTGAACAGCCTAAACATCAGTAACATACATTTTCCATGCTATTTCAGGATGAAACGTAAAAATAACCAGAGGGCCTAAGCCCTTGAGGGCTATTCTCTAATGGTAACCCTCTCCAAACTCAATGTCTTCTCTTTGTTAAAGATGCGTCTCTCCTGTTTTTATTTCATGATGCTGTTCTAAAGCAAAGATAGTGCTGCTGCATTATCTGAGAGGAGAGGGAAGAATGTGATTTTATTCAGTTATTAAAATATTTCCAATTCTGCTACAATGTCCTGCAAGGCATATGCCATAAGGACTATTCATTGTATGGTCATTTGATTAGACTTTGAGATTTGTGTTCTTTATATGCTGCATATTGCCTAAACCCACATTATTAGCTATGTTATAGATAGGATGCTCTGTCCTGTCCAAGCCATCTCTCTTGTAGATCAAATTTGCCAGTTTTAAGGATTCTTACAGACATGTATTTTTACAGACATATTCAGATAGTGCAGAAGTTGGTGTTTTTTTTATTTGAAGATCTAGCATTCTAAGGTTTCTAATTCTCAGATTTTATTTATAGCAAAAACCTGATATAAAACAAAAAGTTTTGATAGAGTTGCTGATTTAAATAAAAACCTAATTTATTTATTCTCACAAACTGTTGTGAAATATAAGGGGGCGGGGGGCAGACGGGGATGGACATGGACACCAGAAAAATAAGATAAATAAAATTACCCGTTCCTGTTACAGAAAGTATGTTTTACCTAGTGTGCTGTAGTGAAAGCTGGCATATTTAAGAACAAGACAAAGCTACAAAGGCTTCAGGGTGTAATTGCTGAAGCCGCAGTACCTACAGCTGAAGGGCACTGAGCATGAAGCTGACAGGACCAGTGAGACAGTAAAGCAAACAAACAGCCATCGTTGTATTTATCTGTACTCTCCTATGCTTAATATTGGTTTTAATGTTGTATTTAATTTTTTCTGCTGTGCTTTCACTGTTTTTAGGCAGATAATCAACTGTAAATTCATAGTTTTTAATATTCTAGTTTTAAGTTTTGTAAAAAAATTTTTTGCAGCTGTACTCCATTGTTAAGTGCCGTGACATAGAAAAGCTGAACAATTTATGTTTGTGCCTTTCAACTCTTCCATTTAGAGTGCTGCTACATAGCAGGAAGATATGTTTTCTGATTACCTGCTCTAACACTGTAATCTCTTCAGTACTTAATTCCTGAAATATTTAAACTATGCAGACCACCCAGAAGGGCTGAGCAGACAAGAAGTTAGAAACCAGTGATTTTCTCTTCAACTTCTCGTGTTGCTATGTCAAGCAGTAAGAAAGACATGAATCAGCTACTGGAAAAAGCTATCTGTTCTTATTTTTCGTAAAGAAAATACCACAGGGACACACAGAAATCACATATTTAAACCAGCTTTCATAAACTGTTCTAACTCCTTTTTAAAGAACTGTAATTCTGCTTATTCTTAGTAAATTTGGACAACTGCCATCTCAATGAGCCACTTCTCAGTTTCTTACCGTAATAAAGCTTGACTGTAGGGTTTTAGTGTAAAAGCTGACCTATAGATTACATTTGTTTCCTGATCTTATAGATCTCAATCAAGCAAAGGCAGGAGAGCACTTCACCTTATATAACATAAATATACTTATTTATATGCTAGAGAAACACGCTAGTATTATTTTTAAGCAACCACTGCTTATCCAGGCCGAGTTTGCAAAATATGTCACTGACTAAAATAAACACGTATATGAATCTGTTCAGAAATCAGAAGGGTGTGAGTGGAGGGTACTGCTTGGTATGATTCTGCCTGTATTTATGTGCATATGTGTGTGTTAGAGAGAAGAACTCACACAGGAATAATTACAGAAGTAATAGAGAGCCAGTAACAGAAGGGTTAAGAATATGACTCTTAAAAGCATATTGATAAAACTATTAGGTTGAGTGCTAATTGAAAACAAGTGGAAGCTCTGAACAAGGTAAGTCTCTGCTTGATTCCTTCTGTGTTCAGAGCAGGACTCTGCATACTGTTTTTTGCAGTATTGTATACAAATCCCTGGGCAATTCAAAAGATTTGGGGAAAAGGAGAATTAAATCACAAAAAATAGATGGTTACAAAAACAGTCAGTCTGTACTGAATCTCTCAAATTATTCTATTTTTTCAGTTTATGTGATGGTGTCAAGAAATTAATATAACCTCTCTATTCCACATGTAATATGTATTTTAGATACAAAATAAATATACACTTGTATATATTTATATATAAATATGCAAACTATAAACAAACACACAAAATGTAAACAATTCTAGAATATCGTTTTTGTAACAGTTCCTCAAGATTTTTTTTATTTTGGAATCCTTAATTTTCAAGATTATTCAAGACTGTGAAGGCACTTTAAATTATTTTGATCACTCTATCTGCAAATCCAACCAAATTGCCCTCTAGCAACAGAGCCTGAGCTCTGAGACTGTGATGTGAAGTTTCTGTTATTCCAGGAACCACGCATCCCGTACAATTTCTTAATGGACCACTATCCTTCTGTAGAAAGATGTGGTTTTATGCATCCTGGGATGGAATGAGAATATTTGAAGTTAGGCCTTTTTGCATATGCTGGATCATTCATTCCACCACCACTGGGACCTTATAGGGGTCTGAGGAAGAGTTGCTTGTACGCTGGTGGGAACACAAACACGATGTGCCTCTCCCCCTTAAAGAATATGTTGAGTGCAGCCAAGCTGCTGAGGAAAAACACAGCACAAAGCATAAGTACAATTTGCCACACAATCCAAAAGAGACATGAAGGATTTTACTGTACTGATAAGCATCCTGAAATACAATTAAATCTGACCTCATCTGAAAACACCCAGGAAAACAGGCAACTGTCTGTTTAAACTCTTTGAGGATCAAATGGGAATGAGACGTGACCTATAGGTCTTCATCTTGAAACTTGGACTTCTAGTGAGTAGGTAGGACTGCCTGCAGGAATGGAATTCCTTACTCTTTTCATGACCTTATAAACCAGTTATACGGTATGAAAATAAGGATATTCTACTTCACTTGACAGAAGCACCAGTGGCAACTACAATGTTAGAAAATGTGGCAATGTGCAGAGGCTGAATTAAATGATCCTTCATTAGTAATTACGCTGACTCCCCAATATAATAAGGATTCTTTTAATAAGACAATCTTAAGGCTACATAAGAATAAACATATGTATCCTAAATTAAGTCAAGAGATCAAACTACTCTCTTCTGAGTAACCAAAATTACATCGATTAAAGTCACCACCCTAAAAATGTAAAGTTTGAATCTTTTTTGAAGTTTTTTGGTGTCTCCAGCAGGGAGGCAGCTCATCATAGTATCTCTTGTTTCAGTGCTGTACTAGGATTAGTTTTATAGTTTCTAAAATTCTTGAGAACACTTCCTGAAAAAAAAAGGATGCAGTTGGGGAATTCCAGAGAAGCAGCAGAGCCAACTAAATGAATCATTTTCTGCTGGTCACTGTGTGTATCTGCTAATATGGGAGGAAGAACTGATTGGAACAGCATAGAAGAAGGCAAAAGATAAAATTATTTGTTGCTTCTAGTCACAAATTCAGGGCTGTCGTCTGCTAATTCTGAACTGATCAGAGAAACTGAAGCAAAAGAGAGATGTTGGCAGTGACCACTGCTCTTGCTAGCAATGCCAGAACTGGCCATTCTGTAGCTCTTGCCAAACACACAACCCCTTGCCCGGACCAGTCCAAAGCTGGACCAGTATCAGCAAAATCTTTCCATCTGGATTGCTCCCAAAATGAAGATGACAGAAGGTATTTGTAATGCTTGTAATGCTTTGCCTTGCTTTTTCTGGTTTCCAGAACAGCGATGGCTGAACAAGCTTAAAGAAACTGAGATGGTGCCAGTTACACATCATTACGTGTTTTAGCACACTGACTGTAAGGGGGAGAGAGTCTAAGGTGTTACTCTGTAGCTTCTACAATGGGAAAAACTCTTCTGCTTCCAAGTGGCTGGGCATGCTTTCATGCACAGTGGAAGTGTGCTATATTATAGAATTATTACCTAAAGACAGAATGTCTTAGGGTTTGCCATAATATCTTTTAAAAAACTGTCCCCTTAAAAAAGAAAGTATTCTGGTATCTTAAAATTGGTACCTGGTGTTTTCCTCATAGGAACATATGTATCTAAATACCAACATCAACTTCTATTTGTTAAAACAGTACTCTCTTACTTCTTTGCAGGGGAATCCTGAGCCCATGATAGATAATAACAATGGACCTTGTGGCTAAGATGTTCCAGTCTGACATTTGGAATGTCATGTTCAGTCCTTTAGGGAGGATAAAGCAATAATACCAGATCAAAACACAGATATGACGAGTTTAAACTATCAACATCTTCTCTCATGTCCTATAATTCTGTTGCTCAATTACAGTGTTGTCGTGGTTTGGCCTCAGCCGGCAGCAACAAACCACGCGGCCGCTCGCTCAGCCCCCCCACAGCCGTGTGTGGGGGGGAAATACGAAAAAAGGCGAAACTCGTGGGCTGAGATAAAGGCAGTTTAACAGAACAGCAAAGGGAAGAGAAAACAGTAACAATAACACGGATAAAGGAATATACAACCGCGATCAGGGCACCGCCGCTCACCGACCGGACCCGGACCCGGACCCGCGCCGCCGCCGCCCGCGCTGAGCAGCGACTTCCGGCCCCCTCCCCCCCCGGCAGCTCCCCCCACCGCCCGGGCATGGCTCACATGGTGTGGGATACCTGTGTCCCCTCCCATCCTTGGGGAAATTAACCCCAGCCCTGCCGGAACCAGGACAAGTGTGAAGGCAGAGAAAGCAGTACTTAGGAGCAATCTTTTTTTAAAACTCAGGTAACACATATTCAGGTGAATGTACTTTAGCATCAGTCACCATTCAACAAATTATATTTTATTCAGTATAAACTACTCAGAATACAAGAACTCAGAATGCAAGAAGGCGATTGGATCCTGGCTTGCATTAGAAATGGCGTGGCCAGCAGGACTAGGGAAGTGATCATCCCCTGTACTTGACACTGGTGAGGCCGCACCTCAAGTACTGTGTTCAGTTTTGGGTCCCTCACTACAAGAAAGACAACGAGGTGCTGGAGCGTGTCCAGAGAAGGGCAACAAAGCTGGTGAGGTGTCTGGAGCACGAGTCTTATGAGGAGCGGCTGAGGGAACTGGGGTTGTTTATTCCGGAGAAGAGGAGGCTCAGGGGAGACCTTATTGCTCTCTACAACTGCCTGAAAGGAGGTTGTATCGAGGTGGGGGGTCGCGCTCTTTTCCCAAGTAAGAGGCGATAGGACGAGAGGAAACAGCCTCAAGCTGCACCAGAGGAGGTTTAGATTGGATATTAGGAAAAATTTCTTCACCCAAAGGGTTGTCAAGCACTGGAAAAAGCTGCCCAGGGAAGCAGTTGAGTCAATATCCCTGGAGGTATTTAAAAGACAAGCAGATGTAGTGCTGAGGGACGTGGTTTAGTGGTAACTTGGCAGTGTTAGGTTAAGGGCTGGACTTGATGATCTTAAAGGTCTCTTCCAACCAAAACGATTCTATGATTCTAACTGCAATAAAAAGTTACAAAATTAGTTACAAAAGAAGATATGAGAAGCTCACCCGCTGGGGACCTAGTACAAATACAACATGCCTGGAAGAACAGAAATACAAAAGAAAGTCCTCAATTGTACATAGAGGGTATAATACATGCATGTTGTTGCCGACTGTAAAAGATGATCGTAAGTGTAAACAACATGCCTTCAGAATCTCCAAGAGAGCAAATAAAGAGAGCTAAAATGACCAAGGCCAACAGAATTCAATATCCTGCATTTTTATTATAGACCTGTATAGAGTGCCTCAAGCCTATCCACCATTCAGAAATCCACAAGACAAGGTATAAATTCTTCTCTTCTCAGAACAGATCTCTACAGCAAGAAAAAAATCAAATCAGCAGCAAGCACCGCTGAGGCATTTTCAGACAGATAATAACTCCCTCCAGAGCTCCCTAGGTCCAATTTGGAATCTGCGTTGACAATGGTATCTCCCTCTCTCAATCACTTGCTGGGAAAAAACAGCTATGCTTCCCTGCAAATGTAAGTAACAAAGGATGGTAAGCAAGGTCTTTAAGCCTTAAGGCTAAAAGATCTTTGGTTTTTAAAAAGATTGTTCATCTGCTTTGCTAAGGGGGGGAAAAAATATTTAAAATCACTCTTTTAAAAAAGAATCTGCTCTGGTATATTTTAGAAATCAAAAGTGTACATTCCTAAATATTTAAAATATCATGAGTTTACTGTAAACTAAATGACGCAATTGTCAGCATTGAATTTTTTTTTTTTTAATAAAGGCAAAAATCTCATTGACAACAGCTATAGAAATATAGATAAATTCTCTCAAATTTTATCTCCCGACCTGCACTTCTGACTAGCTTACAAACAGATACGGTCATGTCTTTGCTCTTTTTATGCTTTGAGCCAGCTGGACACAAGACCAGCTTCTTTCCAGAAATCATGTGGCCACATTAGAGCAGTTCTGAGCCCAAACTAATATATCCCGCCTTGCAGCCAGCCTTATTAACTCAGGCTCGGCAACACAGGAATCACAGCTACACAGCTGCGACACTGGAGCTGGCTCCCAGCTGGCTGGTTCAGGGCACAGGCAGAGCAAACGTGTCACTGTCCGCACCCATCCATGTAGATATACCCTCAAATGACCCTAGGCATTGTGTGCTGTAACAAAAGCTATTTTTAAGAATTGGTTCTCCAAATAATTGCACTTTAATTACATAATGCAAACCATTTTGGAAACAAAGCAACAAAATCTTACAGGATACAGTAGTGTGAGTTTGTGTCAACATAGCCACAACAATGGGGCACCTGCGCATGTCTATGAACATACTTTAAAAAAAAAGAACAGATCCATTAACTTGCTTTACTTAATTTTTTTTCATTATTATTGAAAATACATTAAAAAAAATTCATCTTGTTCTGTAGCAGGAAATTGATACTCTATAGAATGCTTCTACATTGCCATCTAATGTTTGTGACCATGTCATTTCCGTCGTCGCATCTAAAGCATTACTCTCCTCTTAAAACAGCAATATATGTAAAACATTTAAAACGATCCAAATGTTGTGGGAGAGCTTACCATGTTGCAGTGGTTACCTTGCTTTCCAAACACATTATCTATCAAACAATGAGGTGAATCAGGAAGGTAAGAACTACTGAAAGAATGTGGTCAACCATGACAATTTCCTTCTTTCCGCTTTTTGCTTGGCATTTCTGAACAGTATTCCTAAAGCAGCGGAGCCGGTAAGCGTGCATTGCTATAGATTCAGGTCCTTCTCCCCCATTCATTACCCCCCCTTCCTCTTGAAAACAGAGGCAAGACATGCTGTCAGTGGGTCAGTGCACTGCCTTTGCACCAGACCAATTCAACACAACTCCTCAAAATTACTTTTCCAATAGCTTTAAAGGCTTAAAAGTAATTCATAACAGCATTTTTCACAGTCTTCCTACACAGAATTCCTAAAGAGCTCAATAACAGCCGCACAATGCCTTCATGAATAAAAGGAGTAATTATAAGCATACCAAATGTCATGCTATGTTAACCGACAATGGGACCTTCACAGAGATTTCCACCTCTTGTTCTATCATCTGCTGCAATTTATTTACTGTTATATTCCTCTGCTTCTCTACAAGAGATAGTTGAATTAAATAGCTGGAATGAAAAATGAAGCTACTAATCAGAATTTAGGGATCATACAAGGGTTCATCCTTTGGGCCTAGCTAGCTCAGTATACTGTCCGCAGCAGTGGCCACCTAGTGAAGAACGCAATTATATATGGTGTACTCCCAACTGTTGTCAGCTCAGTTGATGTCCTCAGCCTGATATGATTTGCCCATTTTATTTTCCCCAGCGGATCCCTGCTTCAAGTACTTGTCCAGTCTTCCATTGAGTTCATGTAAATTTTTGCCTTTACAAACTTTGGAAAGGAATCTAACAGGTTTACTACCTGTTTGGTTTGTCACTTTGAACCAAATTTAAGAGCCCAAAACAGCCACACACTAAGCTAGATCAAAGATCCACGTAGCCAGTACCCTGGTCACCTAAATCAACCCATAGTGAATGCCTGGAAAAGAGCAGAAAAACAGGCAGGATTAGCATGCAGAGGTATTTCACCTTGTAAATCTCCTCAGTCTTCAGCAATCTTCGGCTCAGGAGTTCCTTAGCCAGAGAATGGTTGCAATTCACCTGCCATTTTAGCATCCAGCCATTCATGTGCTAGTCTTCACAGCAGGCTTTCATTTTTACAGCCCTGAAAACACAGTATTATCATCCAACCTCACTACCTCACTTTCCACCACTTTAATTTTTTTTTAAACAAATAATTTAGGAATATGCTTAACACTACAAATTCCCATGGATATCCACTAATTGATCTCCCTTCATTTTGAAAGTGGACCATTTTCTCCTACCCTTTGTTTCCCACCTTTTAACCATTAATCGATCTATAAGAACAACTTCTTATTCCTTGGCAGCTTAGTTTCTTTTAAGAGCCACAGTCTGCAGCACTTTGTAACGCAAACAGATCATTATTTTGATGCAAGAGCATCAACTGCAAGATCACTGTTTCAGAATGGCTCTTCTATAGAAACAGTTTGAAGCAGATCATGCACAATGGTGACCAAAAATCAAGTCCAGAGTTAGTTTCTATCCTGTAGGTTCCTTCACTGGTCACTCCATGTCCCGGTTTGAGGTAAAACAGAACCAATTTGCTGTTCAGCAATTTTACTTTGCAGCTAAGCCTCTTCTAATTGAACTCTCTGGAATTAACAGCATATTGTGCAGACACTGTTCGCTCTCAGAGAGATAAGACCTATGCTTATAGTTGACGCCAAGGAATGGTATGCAGAGAGGCTCTTGCTTACACTTACTGCTGTAACGGCCAAGGCCAACCAACTTTGTCACTTGCCCCGTTGGAGGGTCGGAAGCAGAAAAGTGTAGAAGGGTCGCACCCATGGGGAGGAGCAGACAGGACAGGTGACCCAAAACTGACCAACTGCGTATTCCATCCCATCCGCCTCATGCTCAGTATAAAAGCTGAGGGATCAAAGGGTCAGCCTCTTTCTTCAATGGCCGGCGTCCGAGGAGGACTCTGTCTGTTCGTCTGCCTTTGATCCCGACTCGTGTTCTGGAATCCAGTTCCTGTCCATTGCTGAGTCCCGTCTGGGACTTTCTCAGTGCCTGTCGGTGACCTGATTGTCATCCTGGGAGCTCGATATTAGTTTTGTATATATTTCATTATTTTATTTTTATTTTATTATTAATATCTCATTAAAGTAGTTTAGTTCCTTCTAAACTCATGTCTCTTTATCTCTCCCTTCTCTCTGTGGAGAGAGAGGTCGGGGAAAACATCTGTCATTTGTCTCAGAGGCCAATCCAGCCCAAACCATGACACTCCAAGAAGCCTAAAATGTGTGGCATCAAGAATTTTAGTCTCATGACTCCAATCAATATGATATTTACCTAGAATACTCAAGAGTACTTAGACAATCTTTTCTTTTTTGTTTTCTGCTTTTACAGTGTCTGATTTTCCTTATCAGGAAGTGATTGCCACCATCTAGACACTACAGTCCTAACGATGCATTTCCTATTTAGAATTCATACAAGTTGTATATTACTCAGTATCTTTTAGCAGTGCAAAAGGCTGTTTTCACCTTCCCTACATAATTTATACCTGGTGTTAACAGCGTTTACCCTCCTTCCCCCAAATGTCTAACATGCACAGTATAACACTATCCCAATTTAAAGTAGCTATTCTTCTTCTCCTGTTCTGGATTTGGGGTTTTTTGAGTTTATCGAGCAATAGATTTTTAGTACTTACGGAGATGCACACACAGACAACTGAGTCAGTGCATGCTTCTGTTGGTTGTACAACTGGCCTTATTTGTTTATGACTGCTCTTCACTATTTCTGACCTCACTTTTCTCAGTCCTGTCCTGTTCTTTGAAGATATAGAATGCATCTCTGATTTCATCCACATAGCATGAGCTAACATTGAAAAAGCGACTTTCTAACACCTTGTAGTAATATCACAGTAAGAAAAACAAATTCATACAGCATTTGCCCTCAGGCTTCAGCAATATGATTCTTTCTTTTTATACTGTGTGAGAAACACTTCCTGTAGGTCAGTGGGCATACCTACAAAAGCACTAATCTACCAGGAATTCCAAATTGCTGCCAAGTTACACCTCTATAAATGTCTACTGAATTAAGACTCTGATGTTTCTGATGCAGATTGACTAATAAGTATTTTTTATTTCCTGCACTGCAAACCACTTTGGCAGTTCTTGAGGTGTGTAAAAAAATGCTTTTAGCAGCACTTCACTAACAAGGAAAGCGGTGTTCATGTATAAGGAAAACAAAACACAATTCAATAAAAACATTTCACTTTAATGAAAAGTAAGCCCTGGGAGCATTGATCAAGATCAGTAAATAAATATGAAACAGAAATAACCTTCCGCTTTTACATAATTGTACGCAAAAAAAAAATTCGACATGCCTTTTATATCAGTTTATTTTAAACATATTTTAAACAAATACAGACAGGCCAGCTGAGATTAAATAAGAGCTCTACCCTGAAAAATAGTGAGTATTCCCAGTGATCTTTGAAGTCAATGGCATTCAACTGCTTTCAGCTCAACAGGAGTAAGAATTTACATCTTGGTATCTCAAATAACTGATGCCAAATAATCTGAGGTCATGTAAAAGATTCCAAACATTAACATTTCATACGCTAGCAACTCAATTCTATAGATAGACATCCCCTTCTAATCCAGCTGGATAACAAGTAACAGAATTTACTCCCTACTTGTTACCACCTGCTTCAGAAGATTGTCACCCGCTGAGTTTTACTGGGAGGGATCCCAGTTTTAGGACTCCACGCAGGAGCTCTGAGCCTGCTGTGTGCAGGAGGCAGTGTTCATTACTTTTAACAGCTAAGCTTTTTTCTCCTGAGGCAAAGAGAAAAAGACAAAATTAGCTTCTTCAAGGACTCTTGGTGGAGTCCCATGGGATAAGGTGCTGGAGGGAAGATGGGGCGCAGGAAACCTGGTTAATATTCAAGAATGACCTCCTCCAAGCTCAAGAGCTGTCCAGCCCAATGAGTAGGATGTCAGGCAAAAATGCCAGGAGGCCTGTGTAGATGAACAAGGAGCTCAGCCAAACTGAAACACAAAGAGGGAGCAAAAAGAAGGTGGAATCAAGGGCAGGTAACCTGTGAGGAATACAGAGACGCTGTCCGAGCCTGCAGGGATGAGGTCAGGAAAGCCAAAGCCCAGCTGGAACTGAAGCCGGTGAGGGACGTCAGACAACAAGAATTCCTTCTTTAAGTATGTAAGTGACAAAAGAAAGGCTAGGGAAAATGTGAGCCCACTGCTGAATGGGACAGTGGCCCTGGTGACACAGGACATGGAAAAGGCTGAGGCCCTTAGTGCCTTTGCCTCAGTCTTTATTAGCAAGACCGGCCTCCAGGAATCCCAGGCCCCAGAGCCCAGGAGGAAAGTCTGGAGCAAGGAAGATGTACCTTTGGTGGAAGAGGATCAGGTCAGGGAATATTTAAGCAAACTAAAGTAAACACGTAAGTCCATGCACCCTGATGGACGACTACTGAGGGAACTGTCCAATGTCATTGCAAGGCCACTCTTTGGTAATCTTTGATCCATCCTGGTGACTGGGAGAAATACACGAAGATTGGAGGAAAACAAATGTCATTCCCATCTTCAAAAAGGGCAAGAAAGAGGACCCAGGAAACTACAAACTGGTTAGCCTCACCTCAATCTGTGGGAAGGTGATGGAGCAGCTAATCCAGGAATCCAGGCATATGAAGGACAAGAAAGTCATCAGGAGTAGTCAGCATGGATTCACCAAGGGGAAGTCATGCTTGACCAACCTGGTAACCTTCTATCATGAAATGACTGATGGAGAGCAGTGCATCCTGTCTACCATGACTTAAGTAAGGCTTTTTAGACAAGCTGTTGGATAAGCAGACAGCACAGTGGATTGAAATCTGGCTTGAACAACTAGGCCCAGAGCATGGTGATCAGTGGCACAAAGTCTAGTTGGAAGCCAGTAACTAGTGGTGTACCCCAGGGGTCAATACTGGATCCAATCTTGTTTAACATCTTCCTTAATGACCTGAATGATGATGGGGCAGAGTGTGCCCTCAGCAAGTTCGCTGACACAAAACTGGGAGGAGTGGTACCCCATAGGGTCATGCTCCCATCTAAGAGGAACCTAGATAGGCTGGAGAAATGAACCGTATGCAGTTCAACAAGAGGAAGTGCAAAGTTCTGCATCTGGGGTGGAATAACCCCAGGCATGAACATATGAAGGGGGCGCTCAGCTGGAAAGCAGCTTTGCAGAAAAGGACCTTGGGGGTCCTGGTGGACAGCAAGCTGACAATGAGCCAGCAATTAGTCCTCACAGCAAAGAGGGCTAATGGTAGCCTGGGCTGCATTTGGAGGAGTGTTGCCAGCAGGTCAAAAGACATGATCTTTCCCCTCTACTCAGCACTGGTGAGGCCACACATGGAGTGCTGAGTGCAGTTCTGAGCTCCCTAGTACAACAGAGAGATGGACATGCTGGAGAGACTCCAGTGACGTGTCACAAAGGCTGGGACTGTTCAGCCTAGAGAAGGCTCAAGAGGGATGTTATCCATGTATATAAATACCAGAGGGAGGGTGCAAAGAGGACTGAGTCAGGCTGTTTTCAGTGGTGCCCAGTGACAGGACCAGAGGCAATAGGAACAAACTGAAACACAGATGGTTCCCTCTGAACATCAGCAAACAGGTTTTCACTGTGAGAGTGACCAAGCACTGGCACAGGTTGCCCAAAGTCTCCATCCTTGGAGATATTCAAAAACCATTTGGTCATGGTCCTGGGAAGCCATATGTAGGTGGCCCTGCTTCAGGAGTTTGGACCAGATGACATCCAGAGGTCCCTTCCAACCTCAACCATTCTTTAATCTCACAGGCTTTTACTTGGCTTAAAAAATTTAAATGTGTGGTTTAAGATGAACTTTAGGAGTGATATCTTCCTGTTGTCCAGCAGTGGCAGTGGCTGGAGACAGCAGCATGTTCAGCTGAAACAGCTGGGCCCAGAAGAGGACCCCTTCCAATTCTGAGCACACTGGCTTTAGCTCAAAGCCACCTACTCCAGTAAGACAAAGAACAGCTCAGTGAAATCCACTATGTCAACTGCTGAATGGGTATATAGCATGGATCTTCCAAAAAGTTTTTAAGGGGCTACGTAGGGAACAAGTTAATAATATCTATCCAGAAGCAGAACTTGGGAGGCTAAGACACGCACCATTTCTCAGTTATTTTTTTAAAAACAATAGTAAAACAATTTCTCCTAAATTTCTCCTGCTCTTAACTCCTCTCACCTGCTACCTCAGCCCAGGAAGCAGAAGAGAAGAACACTCCCCCATGCTTCTTCTCCCATACAAGACAGCGTGCTGTGGGGGAATAACAGAAGTGGTGCTGTTTGTACTGTGTGCACATATAAGGCAGGTATGAGAGGGTTCTCAGTAAGAAGCACCCACCCTTGCCCGCCTCTTCTTTACCTCTGATTCCCCAGCCCTTCCCAGCTCAATTCCCCTTTCACAGCTGAGATGCAGTAGGTGGCAGGATGCTCTCACATGCTGCTTCTCAACTTTCCCTGCTCCCACCATGACAGATCTTGCTCTGAGTGTCTGCAGAAATGAAATGGAAGAGACTGGGGAAGCAGAGGCCAAGTAACAAGCACCTGGGCAGACTAACTGCCTTGTATAACAACTGGGTCTATGACACCTAGACTGGCGTGAAGCCTCCAGACTCCTGAGCAGAGAACTCAGGGAACATCTTAACCCTTCTTTAATCTCCTACTATACTGGCATCTGATTCCAGCTGATAAAAGTAAAGCAGAAGCCCAGCAAATTACTGTAGGATCATCTGTGCCCGAGCCTCCCTCCCAGCCCCTCTTCTCCCTCCTCTTACTGTGCTCTTACTGTGCTCATTCCAAGACAACTGGAGTGTGACCATCTAGACTAAGAACTGCTGGAATAGAAAGGTCTTCACTTATTTTCTTCCTTCCCTCCCTCCTACTGTACTGCATCTCACTCCATAGTCTTACGACTAGACATTTTAAACAGAATAAGCACTGTGGAAATAAAGCACCTTTAACTTTACCCTGCTCTTCTCTGACTGTGCTTTGTCTAACAGGGTTGCTAGGATTTCCTTACACGATGTCTGAGGAGCTTTTTGAAAAGACAAAGGCACATACGCAAAGGAATCCAGCAGGTCCGTGGGGTTTTTTTCAGTGACACATATGAGCTGGTTTGGCTTGCAAATTCCTAATTGAAGAGGCTCAGCAATGTAGCTGCAGGGAAATGGAAATCACCCTCTGTAATACTATCAGCAAATTACCTTTTCCTGGGGCTGATTTACCTTTTGTAAGCCTAGTTAGAGCCAGAAATACACACTACTCTCTTACAAGCTTTCTTCTGCATCTTTCTGCACCTTACAACACTGTATTATTACATTTGGCCATTTCACATAGCAACATTTTACTGAGGAGTCTCTTCTGATATTCACAGACAATCACCTTTTGTCCCATCGTCAATTTTAGTTACACTTCCAATTTAAAACGAGCCTAGAAACTGCAACACCCTTCTGAGGCAGTTAATTCAGCAAACAGTACAGATACATAGACTATTTATATATCATGTGTGTGTATACATGCACATGTATGATCTATTGTATTTTTTAAAATACTAAATTCTGTGTTTTTTCACTACATAATACAAAAGGTTTTCAACCAGAGGCACTCACAGTCTAAATAGACAGACAAAACTCAAGAACTTAAACAAAGACTCTGTCTTACCCTGTGTTTTTACAAAACATTTAACCTTTTACTCAGAGAGACTAGTGCCAGGGCCTCACAAAGAAAGTAAGTGTTCAGGAGGGAACAGAGAAAGGGCAATTGCCTTCTGCAAAAGGATTGAGAAAGAATTCCAAGCATGAAGATAAAAATCAAAAGAAAATGGGAAAATGAGACAAAGTAGAAAGCCAGAACTTACTCATTATGTGTTTCAGTGAACTTTCTCTGATTTCCTGTAATGTACCTTAACTGCAATGTTTATTTGCTGAAACAGACAATCCAAACCTCTAATCTATGAACTTCCACAGCTAAAATTTGCAAACTACAGGGCCCAAAATAAAATATACATTAACACGCTTAAATTGCAAGTGAACCCACTGAAACTAGTGCATATGTATTACATACATGGATCTCAAACACGATCATTTATTTTAAATTTACCATTTGGTTGTCACTGACTCAAATTGACCTAAGTGCCACCTAGGTACTTGCCTCTGGAAGCATGCACACATAAATCTGTTCAAGCACTGACAGAACGGTTAGCTGAGGCCTCAGAAACCCAAAACCTGGATCCTCAAAACACGTATTTCTATATTTATCTCATAAAGCAATTCAATCTCCCTGGCAAACTCTGAGGACAGTCTCTTAAAAGAGGTAAGTTGTTGAAATACTCTTGCCACGATATGATAGACCAAGGCAAACCACTAATGCCCGTGGCAAGTTTAGCCTGACAATGAGGTAGTCTCTTTTAAAATACATTTGGCACTAATGCACCAAAAATCTCCCATCATCCAACTGCATGCCCTGACTCATGATAACTAGGAGACCGAGACAACCCAAGATACTATGTGTCACTTAGGCTGGTAAAAAAGCAAACAAATGTACTGGCTCCTTCATCAGCAGTTCATGCCAGTCTATGATTTACACAGGCTGATCTGGCACACATTTATGTTCCTGTAAGGGCTTTCTGTAGTTTTAGTTCAGTCGCTTAACCTCCTGCCATCTACAAAAAGAGAATGATGGTGTTAACGTAATGTTACAGAACCACTGTCAGTTCTGACAATTATTTTTTAAATATATATTCAGAATAGAGAGTTTATTCTCCTTTATTCACACAGAACTTTTTTAAAACAACAAAAATTTTATCAAAAGACAGAAAGACCTAGTGCAAAAATGTAATTGCCAAATAAAGCAATTTAATAAATAGAAATCAGTAATTAAGAACTATTAAAAGACTGGGTTTACTATATATTTACTCATATTATACAGCATAAGACCAACTACCTAAAGTTACTAATATTTACATATGGCTTTAAAAGTTAGCTCATTAAAAACATCTATCAGAAATGTTGAACAAGCTCTCTAAGCATAATTTTATTTATCTATCTCCTTCTAGTGGCAGAACATGAAATCAAATACTCAAAAACTTATTTTTGTTATTTTCTAAAGGCCACACTAAGCAAATTATATAAACTATTATTTTAAAATATCTGACAGTTAACACTTGTAATATACCAAACATCTGTTCCACAGCTATTATCCCCCGCAGTCAAAATTCAAGATTTTGCAATTTGCCTGACAAAAACATAATATGCCCCAGCATCTTATTCTGTATTTAGAACTAATCTGAATTTATAGGCTGTTCTTATCACAGCAGCATGCAATATTCTAAAACAAGCTCTAAGAAAAGAATAATTAAAACCATGAAGCTTAACAGAAAGTGACATGAAGCCTAATGCTGGCTTCCCAAAGAAAAATCCTGCTAAACTTACTTGATAAGTTTAAAATCAGTGATTTTTGCAGGAAAAGGAGCAACACATTAGACTACACATATCTGGACATTGTTAAACACTTGATATGGTGCTACGCTGACATTTATGTTTATCTTATATAAGATAGAGGTTAAGTAGCGGCTGGAAGAAAATCTACAGTGAACTCCCTTGGGATCAGTTTTTGTTTAACGTTTCAATTAATGACTTTGACACAATGATTAGGAAGACACTTTTGGAACAAAATCAGAAACACAGCATACAGAAGGAAAACAAGGGAGAATTACATTACAAAAACCAATATGAGACTGAGGATTATGGAGTGCAAGGTCCTGCATTTATAAAGAAATTAATTAACGCGTTATCTCAGAAATCCTTATCAGACAGAAATCAGACAGGAGCGTATTGGAACCTGACAAGATAAACCAGGAAACATCAGGCACAGGCCGTGAAAATAGCAAATACAATTCAGCCACGCACAAAGCAAAACATTTCCCTTCCTTCCACTGAAAGAAGGGTTTGGGAAGATTTGATCTGCGCGCAAGGCTAGCACACAAGACGGGAGACGAGCGGCACAGGTGCAGAGACGGGCTACAAGGATGAGGAGGGAAACCAGGACTGTCTAGCCGGGATGATGCGCCTGGTTTCAACCTCCAAAACGAAGACTGAGAACGGGGTGTGACTCTGGCGAAGCGCTGCCTCTGTGGAACACCTCATAGGTGGTGGAAAGCCCTCCTCCCCCTGGGCTGCCACTCCTCCTGTCGTGTGTCCGTCCCCCCCCTCGCTCCCCCTCGCCGCTGCCCGTCCCTCCTCCTGCTCCCACAGCCCCGCATCTTACCCCGGCCTCGGGCTGCCTCCCCAGCCGGGCTTCACTCTCTTCCCCAGCGCCCAGCGAGCCGCCGCGGCCCCGCCGCACTCCGGCCTCCCCCCCACCTGCCCCCGCCGCCTGGGGACGGCTCCTCACCTCCCGCCGCTCAACGGCCGCCGCGGTGCGCGCCTCACTCCCGCCCCCTGATGGAGGGGGGGGGGGGGGGCGGCTGGCGCGAGCGGCAGCGCGCGGGCGGGGGCGCTGCCGTTGGCGCCGTTTCCAGCCGCCGCAGGGACGGGGGGGGGGAAGCGGCGCGGGCGGGAGGCGGGGCCGGTGGCGCTCTAAGATGGCGGCGCCGGGCCCACGTGGTACGCGCTGACGGGAGAGGCGCCGCGGGGGGTGGGGGGGGAAGCGCGGCGTTCCCTGGCGACATGGCGGCGGCAGAGAGCAGGGAGGAGGGCGAGAGGAAAGATGAAGCAGAGGAAGACGAGGTGGAGGTTGGTGGATGGCGGCATCGGGACGCGCTCCCCCGGGCTTTCCCCTTCCGTGGAGTAGCGTTTAGAGGAAAGCATGCGGCCCGGCCGGGCCGGCCCCCCTCGGGGCGTGTCCCGCCTGTGGCCCCGGCCCGGCCCCCGGCGGTGCTGAGCGGTCCGGGACAGGCTGCCCGCCGGCTGGTGGCGGGGGGACCTGCGCCCGCCCTCCCGTGGGCTGCCGGCGCCCAGCGCCTGCTCCGGGGCCCCACTGAGGGAGGGGGTGGCTTTTCTCTTCTCACCGTACCCCTGCAAGGCCTCCTCCGGGAGGGGGCGTGAGGAGAGGCGGCGGGGGGGGCGCCATAGAATCATAGCATGGTTTACATTGGGAGGGACCTCGAAGATAATGGAGTTCCAACCCCCCTGCCATGGGCAGGGACACCTCCCACCAGACCAGGTTGCTCAAAGCCCCATCCAGCCTGGCCTTGAGCACCTCCAGGGATGGGGCATCCACAGCTTCTCTGGGCAACCTGTTCCAGTGCCTCACCACCCTCAAAGTGAAAAATTTCTTCCCAATATCTAATCTAAATATACTCTCTTCCAGTTTGAAGCCATTCCCCCTCATCCTGTCACTACATGCCCTTGTAAAAAGTCCTTCTCCAGCTCTCCTGTAGGCCCCCTTTAGGTACTGGAAGGCCGCAATAAGATCTCCCCAGAGCCTTCTCCAGGCTGAACAGCCCCAACTCTCTCAGCCTCTCCTCATAGGTGTGGTGCTCCAGCACTCTGATCATCTTTGTAGCCCTCTTCTGGACCTGCTCCAGCAAGTCCATGTCTTTCCTATTTTGGGGGCCCCAGAGCTGGATGCAGTACTCCAGGTGGGGTCTCACCAGAGCAGAGCAAAGGGGCAGAATCACCTCCCCTGACCTGCTGGCCACACTGCTTTTGATGCAGCCTGGGATATGGTGCAGCCTTCTGGGCTGCAGTTGTGTGTTGCCGGCTCATGTTGAGCTTCTCATCAATCAGCACCCCCAAGTCCTTCTCCTCAGGGCTGCTCTTGATCCATTCTCCACTGAGCCAGGATGGTGTCAGGCACAGGGCGAGCGGGGTGCCCTGGGCCTGTTGGGTTTCTCTGTCCCTGCAGCGGTCTTGTCCCAAAAGTCATATTGTTATGGCTGTTTTACTTAAGATTTTATGTAAAACGGCGTTGTCAGTGCTCTTCCAGGTTTAGTTGCTTCCTACCCCTGTAGTAACATCTGAAAATACAAACTATTGCTCATGTAATACTGTGTGTATTCATGGATACCTAGTAGATTATGATTCTTGAACACTTTTTTTTTCGTCCTTGAATAAAAGCTTTTTCAAAGTGGTTATTTTCTGGTTTGTTGTTGCATTTTCTTTACCCAAACCCGTAAGAAATTATGAACAGAAATTGATTGCAAGGCAATACGTTACAAAGAGTTAAAAGTAACCATTTCAAGCAGCATGTTGCTTAACTTAACCTCTTGCTATGGTGTCTTATTTAGGTAGGTCCTAAAGTTTTAGAAAACGTATTTTGGAATATGTAACTGGTCATATTGTTATAATTAATAAATCACACATACTGATTTCACCCTTGAAAGATGAGCTCCCGTTCTAGCTAGGAAGAAAAGCCCAGGAAATATGGGTATGAAACAGGTGTATGATGGAGTAGTGTGTTGCTGCATTCCCCTGGGTATTGCAATATCTGTCTACCATTTTCTCTAGACAAAATATGGAATAAGTCAGATCTGGGGTCTGTTTATTCTGAAGGTCTGTGTCCTTGTGTGCTAGTTTTTTTGTTTTGGGTCGGTTGTTGGGGTTTTTTTTGTTTTGCTTTGTTTTTCTCCTGAGTTCAAATACATCAATTACAGATGTACTTCATAAACTTATCTTGTAGGAGCAACTGGTCATGGTGGAACTGTCAGGAATTATTGATTCAGACTTCTTAGAAAAATGTGAAAACAAATGCAAGATTTTGGTGAGTGATTACAGCACAATAGGAAAGGGGTAAGTCAGTACACATGTGAACAAGAGACTGAGGCTGTTTCAAAATTCCTTGAAATTGATAACATTTAGATCAAATCTCTGATAGAGAACTAAGTGCACTCTCTTGGCTGTATTTGGCTGCAGGTTGTGAGCTCTCTATGTCAGAAATGGCATATGGTCTTTGAATGTAGTATTGTGTAAATATAAGGAAGTATTTTCAGAAGTATTTATAAGCTAGGACCATTAATCCCTCTGATTTCAACCTCTTAGTTCAGTTTTTTTAAATGATGTATCTAACACATTATAAAAAAATATTGTTAAGCACATATCTTCAAATTACTTGAACACAGCTGACAGGTAAACCCAAAATCTTTCTGAATTGCACTGTGTTTACAGGGTTGGGTTTTTTTCAGATACTACCTGGCAAGTTTGAGTGTTGTAAAGGATAATTGGGTCTTTGGTAAACAGTTTATGATGTTGTTTCCTTCACTTAGGTTATTGTAAGAATCTGGCTTACCTGTCCTTTTTTTTGTTTGTTTTTTGAGTTGTTTAATCACTTTTTATGGGACAAATTTTATTTACCTTTCAAAATCTACTTGTACTATGTGAGCTGTGTAGGTAGATAGTACAAATACTATTGATATGCAAATACTTTGTGAAACTAGACCTTTAATAAAGACTGCAAAGATGGAAGAGAAAATCTGAGAGTATGCAGCTGATCAGAATATATGTGAGGTGGTAAAGTCAATTCTGAAAATCTCGAATGTAGAAATACAGTCAAAATTCCTAAGTTATTCACCACTGCTTGGATATGCTTTTATAAGCAGATTTGCCTCCTGGGTCTGACCTAAGTCACTTTAAATGTATTACTTAGATGGTTCATTGCTGGTGGCTGAGTGGCTACATATTCTTCAGTAGTATTAATGTGATTCTTTTATATTTTGTGCTTTGAGATTCTCTTGTAATGTTGCTAGAAAAATTTTTCAAGTATGTATACTGTAGCATCCTTGTATCCAAATCTACCTGTGCTCAATCCACAGAGGAATCATTCCTTGAGATTTTTCATAAGGGACAATTGTTGTTAAAACTCCAATAAAATATTCTGCTTTGTATTATTCTGTTTAGCAAGTTTTCTGTGATGCTGGTCACATAAGGGTGAGACAGTCTCCGTTTTCGCATAGTCCAAAAATTAATGCAATCAGTCAAAGAAATGAAGTTTTGAATATTAAAAACCTTAATGTTACTGCCTAGTACTGCTTATTAATTTTCTGTAGTAAAAAAAAATCAATCAAAAATACGTTCTATATTTTAGCTTGATGCTATTGATGTTCTCAACTTATGCAGCAGAAAGAGGATCCCAGAGCTTAAATCTTGCTGATCTTAGATACTTCTGTTTGTTAAAAGTACGAGAGGAAAATTGCACAAATTCCTAATAACCTGGGTGATATTCTGTATTTTACGCAATTTACCACGTAGTACTTCATCTTCAAAACTTTTAGCATGTGCTTATCTTCATGTCCTGAATAATGCTAATGTTCACAATGTACTATTAAAAGACATCTTGCCTTTATTAGTGTATTCTGTTCAGGCGTTGATTTTTATCAAAATATTCTTTCTAGGTATATCTTATGTTAAAAATAATGGGATCCTGGCCTGTGTATTTGGAAAAGCTCTGCTGCAGAGAAAGGGAATGAGCTGATAAAACTGATGCCTTACTCTTCCACTCCTTGTTTAAAAAAGTAAAATTAAATAACAGCAATTTCCAACTCCTTCACAGTGTAGATGCACAGTAATCATAGCAGCTTCTGTCACCCTGCAATTGCACTTTGGTGTTGGTGTAATGCTTTATTCCGGACTTCTTCACCTTGTGTCTTTTCCAAAGAATTTTGAAGATTCTCCCACTTTACAGAGCTGGTATTAATTGGAGCTTAGAAAATAACATCATTTTTTCACGCAAATATGTATATTTTTATTTGCTAATTTAAAACTGAGGTTAAATTAATTTCCTAGAGGAAATAACAGCATTTTAAAGTTATTTCATGTAACCTAAATAGACAGCTGGCTGCAGTTTAATCTGAATTTCTTTGGTCCTTTTTAACATACTAGAGCCCTTTCTATACCAGTTCAGCATTGTTGGTTTTGTTGTGATTACCAGAACAGTATTATCTGGTGTATTCTTTGTATTTAATATACTTAAAATAACATGTATGATAATAGACTGAAAAATTGTTGTTACTTTTTTTTTTACAGTACACTGATTCTACAGTAAGATTGGCTAAACCCTTTGTAAAGTTCTTTCCTCTGCTTAACTAAGCTTCCTACAAAAATAGGAAGAGAACTCCTTCTCCCCCCACCCCCAACATTTAACATTGTGGAAGACCTCAGGGTCGCTTGTAATGGCTAAAACTACTTTAATACATTTTTTAAAAAACTAACAAATATTGATTTAACTGTATGTCTTGCCATGCTTTCAGGATTCTGCTATTTTCT
Source organism: Pluvialis apricaria (assembly GCA_017639485.1). Taxonomy (NCBI): domain Eukaryota; kingdom Metazoa; phylum Chordata; class Aves; order Charadriiformes; family Charadriidae; genus Pluvialis; species Pluvialis apricaria. The sequence continues at coordinate 77,438,874 of CM030009.1, read as the reverse complement.
GTAAAATAATAGCCTCTGCTATGCTTTGTTACCCGCTTCCATAAATCCTGTGTTAAAGATGTGCTTTTCTTCATATGAAGTTGATAGCTTGAGAAATCTTTACAGTCTGGAATGCATTCCTTTAATACCAAAAGAAACTTTTTATTTCACATTTACAGTGTTATGGAATATTTATTTTACTGTTGTTACCTTATGTTGTTTTTTTACACTATTTATCTTTTCAAGGAATTGATGTAATCTAGATTCTGCCATATCCATCTTCTCTGGTCTCACAGCAAGAAATTTGCCTGGACTAATGGAGACCTGACATCTGTGCAATTTTGTCCCTCTTTTTGTAGGGAATAGAGACAGAGAGGCCCATTTTACAAGTGGACAGATACGTATTTGCAGGAGAATATGAAGGTAAGTAAAAGGATGTGGATACAATCTCTCCTTTTTCATGTGGCCCAGAGAACTTCCTTAGTGTCCGTTAATTGCACTGTGAATGGCGAACAGGGGCTTGTGAGGTGCTGAAGTTCTGGGTGGTGTTTGTGTAACACCATATAGAGCAGCACCAGTCTGAGTTCACTGCTAAATTAGCCATGCATCCATGTTACTTACTGGAAAGTATGCCTGGAAGCTGAGTGCAGAGTGCACCAGCTGGTGTTTCTGCAGGGAAAGATGTGGGACATAAAATGCCTTAAAGTGCTTGTTGTCTCCTGAATAAGCAGGACTGATACATTGTGCAATCTGTAGTTCTCCCATTTGCCTTATGGTGACAACATTGGTCTGCAAGAAAATGACCTGAAGTCCTCCCTTGTAGTGACTTTCAATGAGTGTCTGTCTGTCAAACTCCTGTCTGTTTCTGAGTTGGCAGTGTGGTTACCAGTGCTGGGTCTGTGCGAGGGCTTGAAAGTCAGAACATTCACAGAGCTGTGCCAGTGGGTGCAGTATCTACAGCTGATATAAATTGGTCTCTAAGACTTTCTCACTTTGTTTTCCATAGATACCTTGGGAACCTGTGTGGTTTTTGAAGAAAACACAGAGCACGGTAATTGTTGTGATTTGATGTCCTGTTCATTGTGGTAGCCTGGGAGGTTAATAATAATACTTAACCTGGTTTCAGTTGATAGTGGAATTCACTATAATGGTTGGGTATTGTGTTTTCTCCTTTCTTCATAGTAGATGCAGAAGGCAACCAAAAAGTACAGCTGAAATACAAGTGCCATACAATGAAGAAGTTGAACATGACACGGACACTTTTGACAGAGAAGAAGGAGGGAGAAGAGAATGTTGGTTAGTGCCTCTGCTCTTATGCGTAGGGACATAGATGGATTATGCTTAGGAGTGTCAGACTTGATTAAGTGTTTGATTCAAGAGCATGCAGGAAGTTAGAGGAACTTTCTTCTTTAGGCAACAAATGTGTATATTTAAATAGAAAAATACAACAACAAAAAGAGTGCGATTCCTTCTGTCCAGTGTTGCCTCTAGAAGTGTGGCATGGTTTGGGCTAGCAAGATTCATACAGAAGAGTGTAAGAACAGGGCAAACATATGCTGACGTTCCCTGGTATGTATTTTCTGTCATGTAAAAGTTTTGGCACCAGGTCTGAAATCAGAGGTGCTATTTAGTAGTTCTTAATTGTTTTTCTCTCTCTTTTTTTTTTTACATTCAATTTTTCTAATGACTTTCTGAGTCTCTGTAATTGTTGAAAATCTATAATATCCCTACTAAGAAGTTCCATGTTGTATGTACTGCAACTGAATTGTTCTTACTGAATTTACAGTTACCTGTAAATTCAGTTAACTTACTTGCAAAGACATATGTAGCAGACCATTCATACTGATTTTTATTCTGTAGGCAGATCTCAGTGCTCGTATGTTTGCTTTATGTCAGTGGTGTTTTTTTCGTACAGAAGTCAGTGCTTTTACATAGTCAGATATTGAGTATCTGACTATATATAGTAGTATTCATTAGCAGTACCCTGTTGCTTTTAGTTGGTTTTTTTGTGCAAGTCAGTGTTATTGCTTCATATTTTAAGAATATATAGCCATTTTACATTAAATATGTGCAGTCAGGTGGACATTGGTCACAGAAGGTATAACGTCATCTAGAATCTAACCAAACATCAGTATTCTTACCAACATTGTGTATCGTTTCTTCTCTCCATATAATTAACTAGGTAATATTAAACAGAAACTGTTATTTTCAAAGTACAATAGCCTAGAGAATCTGTTGCTTAATACAAAGGCCTGTTTTGCTCTGGAGGAGCAATAATGATGATACCTGCTGAAAAACATTGTTTCTGTACCCTGACAGAAGTTTAATGTTATGCATACAAAGTAACTACAACATCTTGTGACTTGGCAATACTTACTGCCTAAAAATCTGAGTGGGGGGGGACTCCCAGTTCTATTTGGAGTCTCTTTGATACATGTTGCCAGAGCTTGATATACTTGAGTTCGGGAGATGACCCAAATTCTTAGGCTATCTCTGATGTCATTCCCTAACATATTACCAGATGTTCTAAGATTTAGGTGAAGAAATATTTTATTCTCCTTATTGCATTTGGTAAATATTTTCTCAGCATTTTGAATTATATTTAAGTTACTTTCAAAGTCTGAGTGGTCTCTGGCACCTAAATACAACAGGAACTGCCATACTGGTTTGGACCAAAGGTGTTTTACATTGTGGTCAGCAGTAAATGGGTATGTGGAAAGTAGGAGGAGGGGACGTATACATGAGTAGTCCTTTCTTTTGGCTAGCCTGCTGGTGGTCAGCAGTTCATGACTACCCTGACAAGAGTTTTCATCTGGACTGCTATGCCTTTAGTCCATAAAGACTCTGTCATCTTCACTTGCTTTTTGAACCTGTCTATACTTTTGACTTCTGCCATTTCTTATGGCAGTTAGTTTTCAAATCACATTTCTGTTGTATGGAAAAAGCACAACTTTACCATGGGTTTTCTTGATTGTTTGTTTGCTTTCATGGTTGTTAAAAATGTATGATCTCGTGCTTCCAATGACCGCAAGTTACTTATTTTGTTACCAGAATTAGGAGGTAAGTCAATCCCTACTTGTTTTCTCAGTACAGCCTTATAAACTTCTGCCCCCTCTGAGCTGTCTCCTCCAAGTAGAATTCTAGTCTCTGTTCTTTGTTGCCTTTTTTTGTACTTCTTGTTGTTTGTTTTTGTGGGTTTTTTTAAAGACTCTTCCCATGTAGAGCTAACTTTACTCTCATCGATTCTTGTTTTTCTTTTCTAGTTTTACCGTATGGCTTGAGTAGGACACAGAACTCATGACGTGAACATAGCATAGTTTTGTATCTCTACATTCCTGCTTTTCATTGCTTTCCTAATAATTTTATCTCTACTGTGACTGTTCTTTAGAGACCGAGCTGGTGACATGACTTAACCATATGCAATGCCTCCAGTATCTGGATAAAAACCTGTAGCTATATGTCTTGGTTAAGTTGGTTTAGCCTCTGCATGTTGTTAATTTATCAACAGTTAAGTTTCTCTTCATTTTAAGCTGGTCTTTCTTTATCAAATGCCTTTCTGTTATTCATAGCCTTATTTTTCAAGAAAATGAACAGTTTAGGTCCAATGGTGAGACTCGCCACAAAAATTAGTGTTGGTCCACGTTCTTGAAAGACATCTTGCTATCCTAGGTGACTCTTACTTAAATGTTGGTCAGGCTCAGCCTTAATAACAGTGAACTTAAACTGAGACAAAACTACTGTTAACTCTTAACTCCTTTTGTCACTAATATCAATTTTCCTTCTTTGCATCAGGTGGAGTAGAGTGGTTACAGATCAAGGACAGAGATTTTTCCTACAGCAGGCCTAATATGATTTGCAGCTTTCTGCGTGAAAAAGAAGATTCTGAGGAGTCAGCTCAGGCCCAAGACAAATTGACTGAAGAGTCAGAGGGAGAGGTGAGTGGCGGAGGAAATTCTGACATGAATTGTGATCTGGAGAAGCAGCATAGCTTGGAAATAGACACCGCTATTCCTCTGCCTGACAGCCCTCCTTCTGGTGCAGAGGATTCTCCTTCTGGAAGTGTTGCTTTAGACGATGCCCCTCCATGATACCAGCTCTCATCTTTTCAGGATTTCTTCATGGAGTTAATGGGCCATCTTTTAATTGCCAACTTTTATATAGGCCGTGACATGATTTCCAATTTATCTGAGCAATTAATAGTGGGAAAACGGGCATTGTGTTCTCGTGCATTGCTTTTATGTTTGGATTATAGTGGGGAGGGCTTAAGTGTTTTTTTAAAATGCTGATTGGAAATGTGTGTATATCTACCTCAAAATTGAAGAAGAGGAAATGGTTACATAATTAAAAGAACTCTTACCTTAGAAAAATGTTGATGTATTGTACAGTCTGGGATATTTTGTAAAAAGAAAAAAAAAAAACATTGTTTAAAATAAAGTCCTGAATTTTTCAAGTATAGCTTCACCTTGTGTATTGTGTTCAGCCACATAGTATGTCTGTTCTTGTACTGCAGTTATTGAAAGAAAAATTCAAGTAAGTGTGGCTTTTATTACTTGTTTGATTACTCATCAAACTGTGTAGTTTGGATTTTCTCTGGTGTCCTTTGTCCCCCTGATGGATTTTAAAAATGCTTCATGTGGGAAGGGACTTGAGGAGGTCTCTGGCCCAGCTGTCTGCTTAAAGTAGGGTCAACACTGAATTCAGGCCAAGTTGCTCAGGGCTTTGTCCAGTCAAGTCTTGAAAACCCCTGTCAGCAACTGAAATCTAGGTCTTAATTAGGCATCTGTCACTCTTCCTTCACCCATTTTGTATATAATATAATGTATGTTATTGTCCTGGTTCTGGCAGGGATGGGGTTAATTTCCCCAGGGATGCGGCAGGGGACACAGGTATTCCATGCCATGTGAGCCATGCCCGGGCTATAGGGGGAGGCCCTGGCCAGGGGAGGGGGCAACAAGTTGCCACTGGGAGTGGGCTTCGGCGGTCCAGGTCCGGTTGGTGAGCGGCGGTACTGTAATCGCATTTGTATATTCCTTTATCGGTGTTACTGTTTTTCTCTTTCCTTTGCTGTTCCATTAAGCTACCTTTATCTCAACCCACAAGTTTTGCCTTTTTCTTCCGATTTTCCCCAGGGCTGTGGGGGGGTTGAGCGAGCGGCTGAGCGGTTATTTGTTGCCGGCTGAGGCCAAACCACAACAGTCCCAACGTGGGGCTGTGTTTCCACCCCTGGGGCAGTGGGTTCCAGGTGTACTGGATGCCCCTCCAGTTGAAAGCAAACTGTGGCCTGCACTCTGCTGCCAAAGGGATTGAGAAGAATGCATTGGTGATATCAATTGTTGCGTACCACTTGGCTGCCTTCGACTCCAGCTTGTATTGAAGTTCTAGCATGTCCGGCACGGCAGCGCTCAGCAGTGGTGTCACTTCATTCAGGCCACGGTAGTCCACTGTTAGCCTCCATACAATGGTGTCGTCAATGTACTGCAGATGTTCCGGAGCTTCACCCTGGTCTGGATCAGTCCATGGCAAATGGTGGGTGACGCAGGAAGATGGGGAGGTCCAATGTGTACCTCATTGGGATCTGATTTTGGGTGAAAATAGCCAATGAATCAAATTTTATGATAAGTGCTAAATAACCCTGCCACTATATGTCATCATTGTTATAATTGCTATCAATGGTACTACAGTAAGAGTCACCCAAACCAATAACAAATGGACTTTGATGAAACTGAGTAAAGTGCAGCAGTGATGTAATAAGAACTGACCTCAGCAGCTGGCGCCCAGCAAATTCCTTGAGATTGACATCTTCAGCCCGCGGGCTGTGGGCATGGGCCGCACCAGGTACACCAGCCGCCAGCCCCGACTCCAGCATCCACCAGTCCAGCACCACACAGCGTCTCGCCTGCCCTGAGACTGTTTGCACAGATGGAGCCCACAGTCGTGGACTAAATTAACTCAATGGACATTTTAGAGGGATGGCTCACGTGGTATGGAATACCTGTGTCCCCTGCCGCGTCCTTGGGGAGACTAACCCCATCCCTGCCAGAACCGGGACAGTTATCCCTCTCCTCCCTCCCGTAACAGAAACTCTGGCATTTTTCTGAAAGTTTGTATGCCGAAGATCCCATAACCGTGCCTCAAACCAGGACAAGTAGATACCTATTTAGAAGAGATGTTCCCACTTTAGGGATTTTCGGGTGGAAATAAATCTTTGGCGTTTGGTTTCTGTTGTGTGCGAGGACACGTTCTCCAGCCATCACAGCTGCATCCGTCCTCCCAAATAAGTAAATTTGGGGAGAAATTAGGCCTAAAGTGGCCTAACGCGCTCCCGGGTGCACCCGGGTACGCCAAAAGCTCAGAAACACGGTTGCTCGGCTGCTGCCGCAGTTACGCACAGCGACGTTAACGGCGTTGGTATTTGCGCGTTAATTAATTCGCACCCGCTACGTAGGCGGGGGCTCGTGGCTGCAGTGCGGGAAGGCAGCGCGTGCCTCACAGGCTAACGGTGCAAGCGCGCGGACAACGCCCGCAGCGCCTCCACACGCGCCTCCCGGTCTCCACCGTGCCCTGGCCCCGCCTTCCCGCGGCGGATGTGACGTACCGGATGATGTGGCCTGCCGGCGGCGGGGCGCGCGCGTGAGGCGGCTGGGGCGGCCATGGACGCGCTGGACCGGGTGGTGTGAGTGTGGCGGGGCCGGTGGGGGCCGGGGCCGGGTGGGGCTTCCCCCGGGGCGGCGGGAAGCGTGAGGGGGCCCTGAGGGGAGCTCGGGGCGGCGCCGGTCTGGGGGAGGGTTGGCTGAGGGGGGTGGGGTGGAGGCCCTGCAGAGAGGAAAGGCCCACGGATAAACGTGAGGGATGGAGGAAAACCGAGCGCTGCCGTCTTTTTGTTGGGGGCAAGAGCGGCCTTGCTCGGTGCGTGACTTAGAGGAACCGTGGTGGCCACCTGGTATGGGATTTGTGTATTTCTGTTCGCTTGAGAGAACTGTCTTCACCTGCGGTTGGAAGTATCCGTGTGGTTGTATTTTTTTTTTAAAATAAAATAAAGATAATGCTTCGCGGAGAAGACATTAAAAGCTTTACACTCATCCAGTGGAGAAATGTAGTTCTTAAGCCATGTAGTTATTAATTTATAGAAGCTCCGTGCCCCTGCCGAGGCTGGTGTGTTTCACCTAAATAATGCACGGTGCTGCCCTCCAGTTCCTGCCACCAGGTACGCTGTGCTTGAGCTTTTCTTTCGGATGCCATTGGCGGAACTTTGATTTCTACTCATTTCTTCTCAAGGAGCTGGTGTGAGGGAAGCTTTCAGCCTGTCCATAGTCTGTGAGAATTCTGGTGTAGCTTAAGCTCTAAATTAGCAGAAAACGAAAAACCCAAGACTGTAAAATCACCTTTGCTAACTTGGGGAGACAGAGAGGAAGAGGCATGGCAGTAAAACGCATTCATCTGAGACTGGATTTTAGCACTGATTGCAATTCTGGAGGTTGGGATCAGTTTGAATAACTGACATGTTACTTGAATGCAACCTGTTCCAATACTTGTTTTGTTTTACCCTTTTCTGCAGTGTCAGCCGTTGTTACTAATTTGAAGTTTTTAACTGTTAATTTATTGTTACAGAAAGCCTAAAACTAAGAGAGCAAAAAGGTTTCTTGAGAAGAGAGAACCCAAACTTAAAGAAAATACAAAAAATGCTATGCTCATAAAAGGAGGAAATGCAAACTTAACAGTGACTGAAGTGCTTAAAGACATTGTAAGTTGTTGGACACCATATGCAACCTTTAATTATGTAACCTTTTGAGCTACACCAAGAGTACCTTCCTTTCTCTTTTTCTTAAAACTTGTATATTCTCTACTGCAAGATCAATGTTTTCCGTACTCTCCCTGTTCCTTGACTGATACTCCAAGGGTGTCTTTACCTACCTGTCGATGGAGATTTTCTTCCAGTTTCTTCTTTGCCAGAAGTTTTGAACACATTCTCTTTATTATTATTTTTTCCACGGTTGTCTAGTAGATAAGGTGAAGTGTTGCAAGTCCATTTGAAAACAAGAGAATTGGATACTGGATTGTGTAGCTGAAGTCATATCCCAGAATCCTGTAAACTGCTTCTGTGTTTGAGCTTTCAGCCTTTCCCAAAACTTAAACTTACTAATCTTGCGTCCTAACTCTGTACCTGAAAAGATTATAGCTGTTCCTGCACTCTTTTCTCCCCTTGATTTGGCTGCTTCTTGCTAGCTTATGCTGATGATAGTCAGCTTGTTGTTCACTCCCTGTTTTTCCTCATGCCACTAGAAGCAGAAAGATTCCATTATGTGGCTTTGATTTCAACTGTTTCTCAGTTACTTTGACATTTCTTAGTGTCTAGAAACAAGTACTTTTGCAATTAATTTTGAACCAAGATTAGTATTACTAACTGGAAGGGTAATATTGTGAGCATACTTTTTGAAGTGACTTCTTTTCTAGATCGATTTGCACAAACAACTATTGTATTTCATGTGATCGTGTAAGTTGTTGGGTTTTAGAAAACAGTGCTGTGTATTTAAATGTATAAGAGGTAACACATGTTTAACTGTCTTTTGCAGTACGCTGTCAAGAAGCCTTTTGCTGTACTGTATAAAAAGTAAGTGGTCTCACTTTGACATCTCGTAGTCTTCTGACAAGACAGTGTTTGGTAATTTCAAGATAGAGATGGTGGCTAGCTTGGGGGCTCAAACAATGGAAAGGGTTGCAGAAGGTAGCCGAGATTCATCATAAATTTCAGTAGACTGGAAACAAGCTACACGTGATCAGTGTTGGTGCTGAGCCCAGTTCTGTGCCAAGTGTTACGGAGCAGGATTCAGCAAACTTCAACAGTTGGCTTCTCTGACTGATCTGTGCAAACAGCTAGTGAGGTTCTGTGTCCAGCGGGCAAGCTGGAGTTCTTATATCCGGATTCTTATAAATCTGAGTTACAGGTGAGAATGATAGATACGTCTTGCTCAAAATGGGAACCCAGTATCTGTATGGATGTAGTGCAGAGACATTAATTGTAATAGTTACCTTTAATGTTGGGTAAACAAGCAAAGGCAGTTGTTTATGAAGTGTCGCTGGTGGTGGTGGTCTGGAAGTCAAGAGACAGGAAACCTGGAGTAAAGTACTTAAAAAGGCAGTGGTGGCACTGAGGAACTCCTGGCGTTATTAATGTGGCTTAGGGTTTGAACTGAAACTGAACCCCTAATGCTGGAGTTTCCAGTAGAATGCAGAATCTGAATGTTATCAGAGAACTAATTAGAAGTGCTTGTCTGGGCCTGTACTTTTCTTAATCCCCCCCCTTTTTTTCTTCCTCTCAGAAAAAATATTACCAGGCCTTTTGAGGATCAAACATCATTGGTAAGTATAAACCGCATCTTGTCTTATGACATTTCACAGCCTTAAAGTCATGAAGAACTTTATTGGAGGATAATCTTCTATTACTCTGTGAGGAACTAGGTGAAAAACAAAGTTTACAGGGAATTTGGGTAAGTTGAAGCTGGTGGAATAGAGTGTACCATCAGCGAGTTTGCTGATGTACAAAACTGGGAGGGGTGGCTGACATGCTGGAAGGCTGTGCCACCATACAGCGTGACCTGGACAGGCTGGAGAATTGGGCAGAGAAAAACCTGATGAAATTCAACAAGGGCAAGTGTAGGGTACTGCATCTGGGGAGGAATAACCCCATGCATCAGTACAGGTTGGGGGCTGACCTCCTGGAGAGCTGCTCTGTGGAAAGGGACCTGGGAGTCCTGGTGGAAAACAGGATGACCATGAAGCCAGCAATGTGCCCTGGTGGCCAAGAAGGCCAATGGCATCCTGGGGTGTATCAAGAAGAGTGTGGCCAGCAGGTCGAGGGAGGTCATCCTCCCCCTCTACTCTGCCCTGGTGAGGCCGCATCTGGAGTACTGTGTCCAGTTCTGGGCTCCCCGGTTCAAGAAGGACAGGGAACTGCTGGAGAGGGTCCAGCAAAGAGCTACAAAGATGATTAGGGGATTGAAACATCTTTGTTATGAGGAAAGGCTCAGGGACTTGGGGCTTTTTAGTCTAGAAAAAAAGAAGACTGAGGGGGGATCTTATCAATGCTTATAAATACTTAAGGGGAGGGTGCCAGGTAGATGAGAAGAGTCTTTTTTCAGTGGTGCCCAGTGACAGAACAAGAGGTAACGGACACAAACTTGAACATAGGAAGTTCCATCTTAACATGAGGAGGAACTTCTTTACTCTGAGGGTGGCAGAGCACTGGCACAGGCTGCCCAGAGAGGTTGTGGAGTCTCCCACAATGGAGACGTTCAAAATCCACCCGGACACCGTCCTGTGCAACCTGCTGTAGGTGTCCCTGCTGTGGCAGAGGGGTTGGACTCGATGATCTCCAGAGGTCCCTTCCAACCCTGACCATTCTGTGATTCTGTGAAGCTATGTCTGGATTTATGGTGTCAGTAGGCATTTTTTTCCTCTGGTTGCAAGACAGAATTGCCACGTTGTGAGGACTTTGTCTTTCCTGTAAATGCATGTTTCTGTAAACTGACAGGCAAATTTAGGAGTCTCTAACACTGTTACAAGTCACAGTGCTTAATATGACAGGAAGATTAAAGCATTCTATTTTGGTTTTCTAAGTCAGTTCTTTAAACTGCCGTAGCTTATGAACAACTTATATGAATTCACCAAATTGAAAACGTTAAGAAAGTTAAATGGGGAGGTCATAGCTTTCTGTGACTCTTTCCTTGATTTTGAATAGAGGAAGAAAAGCGCAGCAGAGTACCACATACAAATACACACATCAGCTGTGCAGGTGTGAGATGGTCGCTGAGAGTTCTGTTCCAACATTGAGTCAAGAACTCAGAAAATTGGGCAATTTCAGTTAAATATGTGTATTTGGCCTGTAACGAGTTTGGAAAAATGGTTCTTCAGAGGCTTGGAGGTTGTTTTGGAAGTGGGAGTGTGTTTGGAAATCCATCTAGTGATATGGCCCTGTCTGGATTTGGTGTTGATTCAGTGCTTTAAGGCCAAGATAATTTATGAGCAGGAAGGCAAAAACAGAGGGGCTAATCCCAAGATTACATCTTGTACGTTTGCTCTTTATCGATGCGTTACTTGAACTGCTGAAATATGTCTGTTATAAAAGCACTATATGTATTTCCTTCAACAAAAACAAGATAAAGGAAAAGGTGATGTATAGTTGTGGTTTTACAATAAACACAAAACTGAATTATCCCCAGGTAAGTTGTTTTCTTCCCAGAGATCGTGATCCAGTAATGTTTGCTCTGTGCCACTGCTAACTTGCATAAGGAAATGAGGGTCAGCTTTCCGATGTGAGAGGCAGTTGCTGAAATAACTCACTGAAAATGCACACTGAAGTTGGGAATTTTGGGGTATGGTGTTAAGTAAATCTGTGTATGAAGACGTGTACACACTGGGCAAAAAATGCACTTTCTTGTCTGAAAGGAATTGTGAAAATAAATGGGAAACATATCTAAAGAATTTTCTGTAAGTAAAAAGGGAGAGGAGGGGAGAGATAGCTAAGGATCCTTAATGATAATTAAGGATCCTTTTTTAAAAAGTGAAGGTAGCCAATAGTGAGTGCCAGAGGAGTTGCTTTTAGACAGTTGAGTTAAAGCATTTTTAATGCGTTAGGAACAATAGAATGATTGTGGTTGCAGCATAGGTACACCAACACAGAAAGTTACTTAGTCTGCATTAACTCTGATGCTGAGGAGTTGTGTTATGTGCCTCTCTTCTGTTCTTGGCATGAAGCACAGTAACACAGCCGTCCCTAAAACATCTCAAGTGGAACGGAAAACTTGCTGTAGGCAGCAAGGAAAGATTTGCAACATTATTTGCTGAAACTAAACCTTTTGCAATCCCATAGCTGGATGACTTGGTTTCACAGTCATATAGGAACCAGCTGATCATCAGCTGACCACTGGTTTAAACTTCTGATAATTGATAACCATGATAACATGGCAGCTAAAATAATTCTGATATTTTTAAAAGGGGTCCTGCAGGGAACTTGAATTCTTGTAACCTCAAAACAACGGGGCTGGGTCATTGAGAAAAGTGTCAACAAATAAACAGAGACTAGAAAGATATGGAAAGTCAAATCAAGTTTGGTGTTTGGTTTTTTTAACTTGGTTACAGGCATTATTTTAAAAGGACAATTTTGCAGTGTATGTGATGTTGCAATATATGCAATGAGGTATTTGAGTTTGTTGCATCTTTTTAATAAAATATCATACAGCTGTTAGAGAATTTAAACGTATCAACACAGTGATTAACAGAGCTGTATGAGCAAGTGTTTCAAGGGGAGTCCCCTCTGGTCTGTTCTTGATCTGTCTACAGTCAGTATTTTTCAGGGACCCGGCGGCAGAGCTCAGTGCTGAGCTGTGATTTGTATGTGCAATTAATCCAGCCTGGGATTGCACCTGGGGGTGTCCATCCTGACCTCCCAGAGGGGCGGTGCTGCAGTGTCCTCTCTGAGCTGCTGCTGTTGCAGGGGGTGGGAGGAGATGCAGTAGCTTTTTCTGCTTCACAACTGCTAAGTGCAGATATAGAAACTCTGGTACTTCTGGGAAGTACTGGATAAATAGCTTGTGTGTGTATCTCTAGGAACCGTGGTTGATACACAGAATGAGGGGCTGCCTTGGGAAGCAGCAGTGCATAAAAAGGCTTTGGAGTTGGACATCCTCAGAAAGAATTGCTGTAATATTGGCTCTGGACTTAATACCACAATAGGTTCTCTATCTACTCTACCTGGAGAAAAGATCTTCTCTGTGATAGTCACCACTGGCTTGGTTTTAAGTAGCATCTTAGTGTTAAATACTAAATTGACGTGAAGTTGCTCAGTAGTAGGACTCTTCTGCCCAAGTGTGAGAACATTAGATATTTGCAGATGTCCCGAGGCTTGCTGTTGAGGGGATTGACTGGTTGTTGAGAAACTGTTAGGCAAAGCTGATATGCTGCATAAAGCTTAGCTGGGTAACTAGAATGAGGCATTTCAATTGCAGCTGACTTGAAAATACTTACTCTTCAGGCAAGGAGAAGTAGTTGAAGGTATCTTATATGAAAACAAATAATGAGGAATTACAAAAAAGGGCATTACAGATAAAATGGCAAGAAAAAATTGCCTGTCTTGATCTCTACGACTGCAATGGGAAATAAAAAAAGAAATTAATTGTTATTTGAACCTTGAATCCAGCTGTCAATTTTAGCTTATGTGGACCTGGACATGCTCAAAACTCTTCTGGTAAGTGCAGTTGCTCTTCTCATTAAGCAGCTCCTAAACTCATATGTTTGTGACGTATACCTTCACCAAATATTTTAAACACTACAAACTGGAACTCATGAGTTTTATTCTTTTCCTCAATTATAGGAATTTTTTTCCAAGAAATCAGATTGTTCTTTGTTTCTGTTTGGCTCTCATAACAAGAAGCGACCTAACAACCTGATAATAGGTAATATGTCTCACTTGGTTTTTATTTGGATGAAAGGTCTAGTTTTCAATGAATATTTAAATAGCTGAATTTTCTTTTTTTTACTTTCACAGGTCGCATGTTTGACTATCACGTCCTAGACATGATTGAGCTAGGCATTGAGAAGTTTGTATCCCTAAAAGATGTGAAGGTAAGGAACTGCTACTTCAGTGTTTCAGTGACATCTACTGGTGGATTTTTTTGGTGCGTTGGCTTTTTGTGTGCTTTGAAGTAAGGACAGTTGTTTAAAAAGTCCTCTATGCGGTGTATGAGGATTGCTAATTTGTGTAACCCAGAATGTTATTTTCATGCTCTGCTTTTTATTTGATTTTGGTTGTTATGAGCAAGTTTGCAACTTTCATTGCAAATTCTTTTTTTAGACTTGGTGTATTCCTAATATTTTCATTATTATTTAGAGTTATATTTACAAAATTCCTTAGGTTCTGCTTGTGGGAGGTTCCTATATAAACTGGCATAGGCTTTTAAAACTCAAATCCCTCTTCTCAAATTATAACCAAAGAGGGTCAGTCTGCTGACTGAGATGATTCTGAAATTTCCTTTAGCTTTCAGTAGCACATAAATGCCAGTTTTCAGGGAACTATACTTAATTCAGTCAGGGACCTAGCATCTTGATTATTTAAACCTGGAGAAAATTCACCTTTTATGGCCATGTTAGGCTCATTTTGACAAGACTAAAACATATTTCATATGTTTCTACTTTTGTATCAAGCAATTCATACATTGCAAAAATAGGATATTTTATGATCCCCATTTTCATCACAGTGTGTAAATTGTCAGGGAAGTCTAGAAGGGTAGTGAATCACAGAACCATAGGATGGTTTGGGTTGGAAGGGACCTTAAAGATCATCTAGTTCCACCCCCTAATATCTTCGTAATATCTAATCTAAATCTACCCTCTTCCAGTTTAAAACTGTTATCTCTCATCCTACCACTACAGTCCCTGATAAAAAGTCCCTCCCCATCTTTCCTGTAGGCCCCCTTTAGGTACTGGAAGGCCACAATAAGGTCTCCCCAGAGCCTTCTCTTCTCCAGGCTGAATAACCCCAACTCTCTCAGCCTCTCCTCATAGGAGAGGTGCTCCAGCCCTCGGATCATTTTTGTGGCCCTCCTCTGGACCTGCTCCAACAGGTCAATGTCTTTCCTGTGCTGAGGACTCCAGAGCTGAATGCAGTACTCCAGGTGGGGTCTCACCAGAGCAGAGCAGAAGGGCAGAATCACCTCCCTTGACCTGCTGGCCACACTGCTTTTGATGCAGCCCAGGATGTAGTTGGCTTACTGGGCTGTGAGTGCACATTGCCGGCTCATGTTGAGCTTCTCATCCACCAACACCCCCCAAGTCCTTCTCCTCGGGGCTGCTCTCAATCCATTCTCTGCCCAGTCTATTTGTGCTTGGGATTGCCCCGACCCAGGTGCAGGACCTTGCACTTGGCCTTGTTGAACTTCATGAGGTTCACATGGGCCCACCTCTCAGGCTTGTCCAGGTCCCCATGGATGGCATCCCTTCCCTCAAGCATGTCAACCACGCCACGCAGCTTGGTGTCATCAACAAACTCGCTGAGGGTGCACTCAATCCCACTGCACCTGCATTGAGGAAACTGCCTTTTATAAAGGTGAATCTTCTCCTTGAAATCAGATTGTTTGTAGTGTGTATCTTTATAACGCTGTTTATAGCAGGGAAATTGTAGTCAAGTAATTGTATTTGTTAGCCAAAATTAGCATTGGGTGATTGACTAAGCTATGCTTTTAGCCTTTTTCATGTACTCTCTAGTGTCAGAAGTACAAGAGAATTGTTTGCCTCTAATTTTAGTTTTCTTGTTATTAGTTGCAGTCAAATTCACTCTTGTTTCACTGCAAGGTGTTATCTTATACATTTTTATAGTAGAGAGTCTCCTTTTTTATCCATCACAAAGAATAATACAATTCACCCATTTGAAAACAAAAGTCCTTCCATACATACACAGTGTTGTTCAATGAAAATAAGTGTCTATTCTGTCCATATTGATCACAGGTCATGATTTTTCCATTCAATCTTGAATGGCTAACCACCTATTAAGTCAATAATATGTTCCCTAACACGGTCTGAATTTTTGTTCTGTTTTAAAATTCTTATTTCACAGAACAGTAAATGTCCTGAAGGAACAAAACCGATGTTGATATTTGCTGGTGACATGTTTGATGTAAATGAAGAATACAGAAGACTGAAGAGCCTTCTTATTGGTCAGTATTCTGATTATTTGAGCAGTAGGATTGCATAAATCTGTAGTAGTATGATCTTTTGGGAAATGCTGGTTTGTCAATAAATGTTTGCTTACGTTCAGCACAGAAAGAAAACAAGAACAGGTGCTTGTAAATTTCATGTCACATGAAATAAAATTAACTAATCATCATGACTGGTAGAGGAGGGGAAAAAAGACTAGCCTAAAAGACTCTGAAGTTGAAACTTTGTGTTCACTAAAATTCATTATTTTGATTGTGGGATTTTTCAAAAAGCCTTTACCTTGTAATTGTACTGGATCATCACTTTTCTAACCAAATAATGTTCTTGAAGTATCTAATTTTAAATCAGTGGATTAAGTTCAAAAGTGGGATATTTTTGCTTAGGAAAAAAGTCAGATCAGCATAATTGAACTTGTGTTTTTATAATGAAAGCATTTTCTGTTGGAAATCTGACCAGTTCTAACAACAGTGCCATTGATTAGAGTATTTGGAAAGAATACGTGCAGTAAAAATCAGCTGTAGATAGTAACTGTGTCATAACATCAAGGCAGGCTTGGAGCTTAGTAAACACACTGGCATAAAGTTTTTTACTATCTCAAAGCTGGAGGCTCTAGAAGATAAAGCACATTGTGTGTTTTTTTTTTTTTTTCTGGGGAACTACAAGAAATGATTATAATTTTCATAGGGTAGCTTTTTGGGTCATAGAAGTCATATGGTACTATATCTCTTGACACTTAAAAAATGCATCTTGCTTGGTAGAACTAGATCTAGTTAGCGGGGTGGAATTGTTTTTCTTTTTAATAGGTTTCCTAAAAGTAGATTACTTTTCTTTTTTTTCTTAAGCTCTGATAAAATACTGAAACCGGCCCGATAAGAACAGTCTTGTTCTTTCAGTTCCATTCTTGGCTTATACCAGTTTATAACCTTACGGCTTTGCAAGATCTCCCTTTCATATAAAATAAGTATTGGTTGGGCTTTTTTTTTTCTAGGCAAACAGATAAATGATTGCTCTTTAGAAAAAGACCTTAGAAATGAGATTTTTTTCTCTCTTAGTCTTACAATTCCTTAAAGTGATATGGAATGAGACTGAAAAGGGAGCATGGGAGGAGAAAACTTGCATCTTCTCAGTACAGCTGACTGGTTCTTGGGGATAGATGAAAGGCTAGTAACTGTGCTTATAAACATTTGAAGGTGGGTAATATTGAATGCAAAGATAAGTGTTTTTTAGCACTGCCTGTTTGTGTCACTGTTAATGAATATTTACACTGCAGGAAGCAGGTGCATTATTTTCTGAAGTGTTGTGCTCAGGCATCTGCACGATGTTGGTGATTGGCATGCAGATGTGCTCATGCACCCCATGATCAAACAGCTTGATACCTTAAATGGAAGACATGCATCGTTAGATAGTTGCCAAATAACTAACTAGTCTTTCCTGTCCTATTTCTTTCTCTTATTTATTTGCCTTTAATGACTTTGCAGTCAAATGTGATCAAATCGACACCCAATCTTTCTTCTTGAATGTACTCCAAGTACTCCAGGTCTTGATGTTCTGCTGACTTCTATGAAATACCTAGATGCAAAACAACAGACAAAGGAGAAGGTTAAGGAGTGTAAAGGCTTGAAGGTATCACTAACCAATTAAAATCGTTTGGGTAATAATTTTACCTGCTTCGAAATTGCCCTTAACTGATAGGGAAGAACTGATTCTTTCTGTTCCTGCAAAAGATAGTGCTTTTAAGCTGCCACTCTATTGCTAAGAAAGATAGAAAAATGTCTTTATAACAACAGCAACAAATATTTTGTTACTGTAGCAGTATTGTTGGGATCCCAGAGGGAATATTAGATTGCTAACAGCTTCTTATTGCCAAATCAATGTGATGCCAGCGATGCTGGTGAACAACCAAGCCCCATTGGCCTTTGTGGTATCAAAGGGGTTTATGTACTTTTGGAATATCACCTTGCAGCAGTGTCTTTATAAAATTAAAGGCAAGGGTGAGTTATTGTCTTCATGGTAACCAAACACTGTAGTCTGCTTAAATTGTGAGCTGCAAGAAGTTATTTAGGAGAAATAAATGGCAGCTGCATTTTTTCTTTAAAGACCTGGAAGACAAAGACATCCCTTTCTTTCTCTTTTGTTTTTTGTTGCCTACTGATGTGGTAGTGTAGGAATTAATTTACGATATAAGTCCTTGGAATGCAGTTCATGAAATTCTAATAACTTCTGATGCTTGTATTTATAAAACGTTTCATCTTTCACAACACTGCCTGCTTGCTAGTTCTGTTACTGCACACCCGTTTAATCTTAAAAATGGCTAGGCGCTACGTGACTTGTTTATACACTTTCTAAAATGTTGGTTTCCAGGAGACCTCTACAATTTTAGATTGACCATCAGCTCGTTCTTAGTACAGCCTTCCTCACACAGACTTTTTAGAGCGTCTCAAAGATTTGTGGGTTCCTTGTGGCCAAGAAAGGGGATGGCTGGGAAATGTCTGGCATACGGTTTAAACCCTTGTAATGCTAACCAGAGCTACATAGGTTACAGTGTTACCAGCTTTTGGATATGAATTGATACAAAAAGTAGCATATAGACTCCTTCCAAAATAATTTAGGAGTTTAATCTGGAAATGGAAAGGTCCTGTGAAGCTCTCTGCAGGAAAAAGTAAATCAGAAGTTCTGGAAACACGTTGAGCACAAGAGGAGAAAGAAGTAGGAATGGAAAGAAAGGAGAAAGCAAGTCTCTAGTCCAACCAAAGCAAGAGTTGTAAATTAAGGTACATTAAAAAAAAAAATCAAGTCTCTGGGTATACTGAAGCATAAGGTTTCTGCAGCTGTTCAGCAGTGCCAGGAAATAGAAATTCCTGACCACCTGCATTTGTTTGGAAGTGATCATCCTGTGGGTAAAAAGACATATGATGCCACAGGAAAATACGAAAAGGAGGTGTTGCCAATAAAACCACTGTAAATGTAAGCTTGTGTACTGCAGAGAACTAGTCAAAGAGAAAATATATGCCAGAAGCAAATAAAGTATTTTATTTTCAAATTTTTTTCTAACTACGAGTTCAATCCACAAGAGGAGGAGAGAGAATATTTAATTGACCAAGGAAATTTCCTGGCTAGATTCCAGCTGATATCTGCCAGCAAGACTTTGTTTTGGATGTCACTCCAGTGCTGATACTCTTGAAAAAGGTAGTGGAGGAAGAGACAACTAGCCGAGGGATCTGAAAATGGGACAGAACGGAAAAGACTGATGGGTTTTGCATCTGTTAGCAGTTCTCCTATGTTTCAGCATTGCCCTGTCATGTTTATTAGCACACCTTGTTCCCTCAGTCAAGGTCACATTCTTTCTCCACCCTCTGCATATGTTGGACAGATTGCTGTGCTTATTGCAAGCTTTCTGATTGCACGGTATTTTTTTCATAGCCTGATGTAAGAACCTTGCTAGAGACGGCTTATTTTGTATTTAAGATGTATTTCAGTGTTCTCTTTACAAACTAAGCAAGTATTTCAAGTGTCTTATTTTTATAGTTATGTGTTGCTTATTAAATAGAGAAAACATTAATTGTAATGACGAATACTGCTTTACCTAAAGGACAGAAGTGCTTTGTTGTGAGGCAGGTATGAAGGAAACAGTATATTTAAACTTCTTCCCCAAGTCAGTGAGAGAAGATGTAGGTAATAGTAGACAAGATACAGTTTCATTCTATTTTGTACTGGTTTGATCTTTTTTTGTACTTGTCCACACCTGGCTCTGATTAAGAATCTTAAGTATCAGTTTGTTGAATGATGTCCTTAAACAGATATCTGAACTAATGGCTTCTCTGTATTGATATATGTTTACCTGAGCATGAACTGGCCTAAACACAAAATAAGATATATTTCATTTTTCCGACTTTAGAGCTGAATATTTAGAAGAATACACAATGCAATTATCCCAATTAGCTTAATAAAACTAAGTTACTGCTCTGAAACTATATTTGCTCTGCTCCAGGCACTTATTTTTAGGTAGTGTGTAAATTGCTACCAAATTATCTCTGGGAAGTCACTGTGTTCCTATCAGGCTTTCTACATGTGTTTGGTTTCACTAGTGCAGGAACTAACACATGTAATGTTAAGTTTCTCTCGCGTGTTTTCTCAGGGCTGCAGTTTTAAGTAGCAGCTATTTCATGAGATTTCAATTAAACTTACAGATTTGGCTTTTCTAGAGCCGTCCCATATATAGCCTTGCTTAGTTATATGCAATAAAAACATCTACATAGGTAAGGAGTTCACTTCAGTCTTGCGAAGTGGATCCGTTATGAAATAAACCAATTTGTTACAGTCATCTGTTGGTTTGATTTTTCAGCCAAGAAACCTGGCATTTATTCTTTTTAAATATTATTTCAGATTTCTTCAGGGGTCCTAGTGTGCCCAATATTCGTCTGGCTGGTTTAGAGTATGTTCTGCATTTCACAGCTCTAGATGGGAAAATTTACATGCGAAGCTATAAGTGAGTATGTGTTTTATCTATTTGTTTGCTTTTTGGTACACTTGTCAACTTTTCCCCCAATTTAGCCCATAGTTGTGTAATTCAACTGGCTTGAGAAATAGTTTGCTGCATTTAAAACATGTAACGTGTAGAGGTGTTCCAGCATAACTCAGAGTAACTTATACAGCAGAAGGAAAACACGTAAGCCCTAAACCTGCTCCTTCCTTCCTTGTTGAGCTCCCCTTCTAGCGAGGAGGATTGCTCTTTCATATGGTTGGATTAGGAAGGTGGTGTGAATTGATTTGGTGAATTCCAAGTACTGTCTTAGACTTCATAGGCAGTCTGTTCTCAGGCTGATTTCTAGGACTGTCCTGACTTAGGTGTTTGTCACAGAACGACAGCTGGGAGGCTGCAGCCAGTGGTGCACCAGGAAAAAGCAGGACAAGACAGTCTTTCTTGCTACATTGGTGTTCACCCTCACAGTTCACGGCCTTGCCTTAGCAGGCTGTGAGCATTCGTAGCTTGTGTTCCATGCAATTTTGATATAATAAAATCACTTTTATTAGTCTTGTTCTTCAAAACAAACAAAAAACTTTCTCAGTTAGCACTCAAATTATTTTGCTGTAAATTGTAGTAAATATTTTTCGTGTCTATTAATACCCAGGGCACTATTTTGAATTTGAGGAGTGATATGGCTTTCAGGGTACTGGGATGAGTTTTAACAGTAATGCTGATAATACCATTCTCATTTTAAAAAAAAAAAAAAAAAGTTACCTTAGCCAGGTTATATTTTGGGTGTGTTCAAATTGTGATGGAACAGATATAATATATTGTAAATTGTTACTGACAGACATCTTTCTCAATAATGGAGTTAGCAGTAGCAATTGTTTTTAATAGTCTTCTGAACTACAGGATTGAACCTGCCCTTTAGGAAGACTGGTAAATCTTTATCACAGAGGACAATGTATTTTGGTTGCTTTTCCCTTCTAGGGTGCTTCTGAAGAAATCTGGCTGTAAAATACCAAGAATTGAACTGGAAGAGATGGGACCTTCATTAGATCTGGTTATGAGGAGGACACATTTAGCTTCAGATGACCTTTATAAGCTGTCTTTAAAACAACCAAAAGCACTGAAGGTATGTACCTTGGAAAGTATATCACTTCTGTATCTATCTGTGAAGAAGTGCAAAAGCTGAAGTATTAATTACTGTATATTCAACCAAAGTTTACTTTTATATAAGCCAACTGATATTTCTGGGGCCACAGCACTTTTGTGGTGATCAGCTGGCATACAAACTCTCTTCTGGTAGCATGTAAGAACAGAACAAATCTTAATCTCTAAGCTCCAAGCAATGTATGTGGCCTTGCTTTTGGGCACTTGATTTGATAGTTTAGTTACAGGTGAATGTGGTGATGGCAAGACCAGATATCTGGCTTCTCACCAGAGCTCCTGGTGCTCTTTACTCAGAAATACTAATGTTCTTCTTTCCTTACAGCCTAAGAAGAAAAAGAATATCTCCCATGATGTGTTTGGTACAACTTATGGTCGAATTCACATGCAGAAGCAAGATCTTAGTAAACTGCAGACACGGAAAATGAAAGGGTTAAAAAAGAGGCCAGCAGAGAAGTCAGCTGAAGATGGTGGGGTTAGTCCCAAAAAATCAAAATCAGGTTGATAGTCTGGAATGGTTTTGAAAACTCCTTGTACCTTCACATTTAGTATATATATTGTAATATAAATGTGTCAGACATAAAACATTCAGCTGCTGTTAGCTTTAGTTTTATAAAAAAATCTTTTTAATGATTTGTCATTTTAAAGGGAACATGGGGGTATTGAGTTTTAACATGGAACTTGGTTATTTAAAATAAAAAATCTGATATTACTTGCTTAGTTTTCCGAAGCCGAGTATTTATTCTCTTGGTGTTAGCAAACATATGCTAGTCAAGCAGGTGACTCATTTCCCGAACAGCTCTATGGCTATTATGCTGGGAACCCTTGATCAATCAGCTCATCTTATAAATTCTCTGCAGGCCCAGAGTAGTGTATATGCATAATATATGCAACACAACTTCTCTGTTCGTTTGTTGTTTATGTATTTCAGTTTTTGCACAATCGCAGTACTCAAAACTATAAACCATTTTCTAAAGTGTGAACTCACAATATTTGTCTGATGCCAGAGTATGTTTTTAACTATTGCACCAAGCTCTGCTTTACACTTGCAGAATCAAGAGTGATTAAGGTGTTTTTACTGTGTTCGTCACCATGGTAGCAAAGTACCTGATGTTTGCTTTAGGCATAGATGAAACCTTTATAGTTTGAATTTCAATCTTTGATGCTCGATTTGTGCCCAGAATGGAAGTATGTGAAGCGACCATGAAAGGTACAAGTCTTTTCTTCTTACCCTGCTTTCCTCCTAAGTTTGTGCTCGTGAGTTGCTGAAGATTCTGTTAAAGACTTGGCTAAGGGGGAGGAGAGTTTAAGAGCTTAGTGAGACTTTGGTGTGGTGTTCTGTGTTTTGGAACATATTAAAAAGAACCTTGCTTTTTTTTTTTTTCCTTCTGCTTGTCTCTTTGGAAGCTATTACTCTGCTCTTTAGCATAATTATGATAAAAGTGTACACGCTTTATCATGAACACAGCAAGCTTGCTCACCCTAGTTACGTTTTTAATACTTTATCTTTTCTAGTTAGTTTTCTCAGTGTAATCAGCTGGGGTGTCACATTAGAAACAGGCGATTTGTTATTTTTACATGTCTTCTGCATCCTGGATGGAAGCAGTGGGGCAGCTTTGCTCTCCTCGTGTGAGAGCTGAGCCCTAAGTGTGGCATTTGCACAGCCACAGTTAACGTGCTTGCTGTGCTGGTTTAATAAAACTTGGAGTGTGAAAAAGAAAGGGCTTTAAAAGTTTCGGATCTTTCTGAGGGCACAAACATCTTCAATGTATTACCTAATTTTTTTCTTTGTATCATTACACATAATAAATAGCATAGTGCTCTCTAAATCCTTTTCTCTGGTCTATAACCATGTGTTTGAGAAATTGATAATTCCAAAAACTACTTCAGATTTGTATTTCCCACCATATCTTTCTGAAGTGCAAGTCACTACGCTTTTGACTGAAAGCCATGTTTGGTAATAGCTGTAGAAGAATTGTACTAATGGGTGTGCTGTCATTTACGAACCTATACTCGTAAAACTAATAGCAAAAGACTACTCGTAAAAGACAGTATGCCCTTAGTTGTAAAATACTATAAGTTGTATTTTCCCAATTTGGAAGCTAATTTTGGTGCTCAATTTGGTGTTTAAAAACGGAATTTCATAGCAGTAACGTAGACCATCTAACATCCTGTTAGTGTAAAAAGTGAGAGCTACTCAGTAGTAGCTGTCAGCGGTAAGCTGTTGCATCCTGGTGTTGGTTTTGTTTAATGCTGCTGCTGGTTTCCTTGTACGAAGAGGAAGCTGGGACAGGTGAGGGCTACTACACCTGCTGACAAATGAGTGTGGTTACTGCACAACTTCAGAGAGATGCAAAGTCCTGGAGCAAAGGAAATCGGGTCAATGGGGAGAACCCAGGTGCATTTATTCACCCTTTGCAGGGTCTTTTGTCTCTGCTGACTAAAGGCAGAACCTGAGCTGCCTGATGTCCCACACCTGTGGCTGTTTGTATCTTTCTAGTCTTCGTTTTTGTGCTGGTGAAATCCAGCCAGGTGGTGGACAAAATGCATTAGATGTGTGAGGCAAGGAGAAATTCACCTAGATATAGCGTAAGGATATTTAGGCTATGCTTTTTCATTCTAATAATTTTCAAGTTGTGTTGTTAGCAAGAAATAAAGCTTGCTCCATTTCTGTTGCTGTTTTGGTGCAAACTCTGAGTGGGAAGCGGAAATGCTCTCGTTTTGCTCTCATGGCAGAAACGAACCACTCTGATCTCTATGACAAGATCGGATGAAGCCAAATTAGCAACTGAGTTCACTCCGTTTCTTTCAGAGAGGTTTCAGCCTTGCTGTGAAGCAATGATTAAGCCACAAGGCTGGTGGCTAGCGTGATTTCAGATGTACGGCATGTACAACTGCTCCTCTGCATGGCAGGCAATTGCTGCGTCTTGAGTATCTGATTTAACTCAAGGTGAATGGAGATAGGAGGGCTAAATATAACCTTTCCAGTGGCATGTTTTTTATTTCCCAGAGTCTTTTAAAGTGTGAGGAAATTTTTCAGGTGCTGCAGTGTAGCTGTGTGCATGGGGAGGAGAACGCGCCGTGCTCAAAGGGCAGCTGATGAGAGGGGCTTGCCTTGCCTCAGTTGCCCCTTGCTTCCAGAGTTCACCGGGCTCTGAGAACATGTAAACATGGCCCCAGGGTGTGCGTGGCACGGGCAAGGCGTAACTGGCATGTTTACTCCTTTCCTTTGGCTTTCATCTCCTTACCTCCCAACGCACTGGAGATAGCTTTATTTACAGGTTGAGCGCAGTAATAAATTCAGCTTCAAGAAAATCCCAGTGGGCACAGCGTGGCTCCCGAGGCCGTACCTGCACGGTAAAACGGAGGTGGAGTTGCAAATCAGCAGTGGAGCCCGTGCCGTCTTTAGCCTAGCTGGCAGGGCGGCAGCGGCAGGGAGGGTACGATTCGTGCCTTCTGTGGACCCTCGGTTTGTATGCTGGTGTTGCCCAGCTGTGCTTCTGGCATTGTCATTGCTACTGTTAATTAGGCCACCGTCATGATAGATAACTAATGATACACGTAGAATTTATAGTCTACCTGCGCTATAAGTTTACTTGGCTCTTTTTGTGTGTGGTGTAATTTAAAAAAAAAAAAGTAGGAAGAGAGGTAGATACTGTCAAACGGCGCAATGTGCTAGGTTCTTGGGATTCCCACATTTTGGGGAATCGGTCCTGGGCATGTATAATCACAGCCTTAGCTCTGTGCTAGTATAATGTGACAGACCGAGCGCAGAAGGGACTGAGTGATCCGTGTTTGAAAAAGGCATGTGAACACCTTTCTATTTCCTGGATTTTGTGGGTTTGAGTTTATCTTTATGGTTCCTTAGCAACCTTATTTGTTTTCAGTAAGTGCTTTCTGGGTTTGACTGTGAGGGTTTCCTTCCCCCACTGGCTTGGTTGCAGCTGGGGAGGGTTGAAGAGAGCGTGAAGGGAGGACGGTTAAACATCACGGCCGTACCAGGTGTCACGCTGACTGCTGCAGCCCCCCGCCAGGGGAAAAAAGGCTGACCATTGCTTATTCCATATGCTGTCAAATATACGGGGGGTGAGGAGACGAGAGCAGAACTGCGTTGGAGACATTTTCATTATTAAAGAGAGGGAAGTGGAAAACGTTAGCTGTGCATAATATATATAACATAGCCATACATAATACATATTAACATGTGTATTACATGCAGTGCAGATAGTTCTCCCCTGTCTCCAGAGCAATTTATCTCCTCCTTTTGGACTTTGCTAAAGTGCCTCTAGCAGGGCTGACGCATCCCGGGTGCAATCCAAAGACATAGCTGAGAAATAGGTCGGTTGTAGCAGAAGTCAGGTTTCCTAAAAACATACAAGGAAAAGAGACACGAGGGTCCTGACAGTGAAGCCTGCATAGCCTTCCTAAATGAAAGAGTGTTCAAAGTGAACAATATGGCTGACACCGTATAGGAAAAATAGCTTTGCTGTCATGCATTTATGTAGAAGATAGCGAGGAGGAGCTGGCAAAGACGTTTTGGGAGGACATAGGGTTTCTGAGGCCCCTACCTGAGAAGGCTGGGAGTTGATTATCTCAGATACCGTGCTAGGGTGGAGGGACTTAAGTGCTGTATGGGCAAAGAAATGAAGATGGGCATCGGGAGAGGAAAAACTTGGAGAAAAGGAGGCTGAGGGGAAACCTTACCACTCTCTACAACTACCTGAAAGGAGGTTGTAGAGAGGTGGGAGTTGACCTCTTTTTGCCAGTTGCAAGCAATAGGACAAGAAGAAATGGCCTCAAGGTATGCCAGGGTGGATTTAGATTGGCTATTAGGAAAAAGTTCTTCACAGAAAGGGTTGTCAAGCATTGGAACAGGCTGCCCAGGGAAGTGGTGGAGTCGCCATCCCTGGAGGTATTCAAAAGCTGGGTAGGTGTGGTGCTGAGGGACATGGTTTCGTGGTGGTTTTGGCAGTGTTAGGTTGATGGTTGGACTCGATGATCTTAAAGGTCCCTTCCAACCCAGACTATGGTTCTAATTTATAGGTGCTCTGGGATTAAGCCCTACCCTAAATAACACAGAAATTATCTACTC
Organism: Pluvialis apricaria; assembly: GCA_017639485.1. Lineage (NCBI taxonomy): Eukaryota > Metazoa > Chordata > Aves > Charadriiformes > Charadriidae > Pluvialis > Pluvialis apricaria. The sequence goes on along the minus strand of CM030009.1, from coordinate 77,412,463 downwards.
AGAGCAATCAGTGAATGCAATAGGTTTATGCTGATTCAGAAAGGTGTCCCTTTTTCTTTCATCTTTTCTTTGGCATTCAGTCATACTCTGCCTACTTGACACCCCCACCCCCCCCCACTTTCTTATCTCTAAGATAAGCACAAAGTAATTCAGGGGAAGTTTTGAACGGAACTTAACAGAAAGCACGTGTGCTTAATGACTTTCCCCCAAATTCTCATCATGTTCCCTCTTTCCCCCTTGATAATCTCATGATCTTTCCTGTGACGCAACACAACACCTATAAAATCTGGATTTCTCACTCCTTCCATCATACCAAAGTACACCCATGCGGCCCTAACTGTCTTCTGCTTTGATTGCTGCAATTTTCTCCTCTTGAATTCCCTTCACTCTCACATCCTTCAAAAACCAAACCAGACCCAGCTGCAGTGGCCTGTTTCCTACTGTTTGTCCAGATCATCTTTCCATGCTGGCAAGAAGTCAGGTTTTGTCCGTTATTGCTCATGGTAATTGTTAAATTAATATCTTCTTTTGGTTGTGCTAGTGGTTATAATATTGGTCTCCCCCATCTTTCTTGGTTATCTTCTGTACTCTGCACTGGCCATTATTTGCTTAATTCCCCGTTGTGTTGATCACTGTAACAAGGCACTTACTGAGAGCGGCCGGACAAACTCAAACAAGGAATCAAGAGCCACGTTCAGGTCGGGAGTCAGACTTCAAAGCCAGAGGTCAGGAGCCAGAATCAAAAGAGGGAACGGGATGAAGCGCTGTCCTGTCAATCGCAGCATTAGGCAAGTCAGTCAGGCAGGGAAATCTGCAGGAAAGGCCTAACCAAACCCACTTCTCCAGCTGATACCAAGTGGGAAACTGTGAGCAAGAGCACTGACCTGTTGGTGCCAGGGGAGCAGGTGCCAGGCTTTGCCCAGCAAACTTGGAAGGAGATCCTTGGTTGATTATGCCCTGCCAGGGGGTTACGGATATTTTCCTGGTGCTACGTAGCCTGCAAAGATCTGAGCGACGCACAATAAACTTTATTTTTTTTTATAACATATACAGTGCTGCAATGCAAAGTGAGATGAATTTAGAATCTATCTTTATCTCCCTCTTCCCTAACATTAACGTGTACTCCATGAAGAAGGCAGCGCTCAGCACGCGTGCAGTGAAGGGGCCCTCACCGCGGACTGAGCCCCGTGTGATCAATTCTAAGGCTGCTTTAGGTGCTGACGTTATTTCTCCCCTTTTTAAATCTGTAAAATTAAACCACTGAGTGCTGCTGCTGGCCTCTAGGCAGGAGAATTACTGACGCTGCTTTATGCTCTGGAATTACTGTTGCAACAGCGGCTATCTGCATTAGCCGTAGATAGGCACGCTGGAGCCTGATATCAGCTGTTGCCAAAAGATAGTTTTAAAGCCTCTTCCCTCCCTGCCTGTTTTTCAGATAAAGGCATCGTCCTTGTACTAAGTCAGGGTTTCTGTTTTCCTAATTCAAAAAAGTCCACAAGCAGTTATGTCTCTTCAGTTTTCGTTGCAAGTTGCTAATGTTTTTCTCCAGTGGAAATTGAGCTCCTTGGCTGAGAAGTTGCTCTCTCCTCTGGGGGAAGGTGAGGAAGGGAACACAGAAGTGAGGGGGAAGAAAGGACTCGGGCAAAGTATCCTCTCTCTCTCCTGTTGTGTCATGCTTTTGCATGTGACAGAAATCAGTCCTAATGCAACAAAGAAATGTAAGGTATTTGGCGGTGCAAATTGACACCAAACACCTCTAAACAAAGCTGAACGCTCCTGGTTCTCATGAGCAAAGAGCTGTTTGGCACGTGTGGCTGCCAAAAGACGGGCAGTCACATCTGCTCTATCCAGAAGTTTGTATTGGGATGGTTCGCTGCAAAAAGTGCAATGCAGAACTTGCATTCACCTCTCATCACAGCCGTTTACTTCTTGTAATTGAAAACAGATTATTCTGAAGAATTAATGAGACCCTCTGAAGTGCACATGCAGCATGCCAATAAACAGTAATAAGCTTTTAATTCATAAGAGGTGATAGATTTCAGCTCCTGTTGGCGTACTTTACACACAGGAATAATTCCTTGTTCATTAGGGTTATTTGAATGAAATATTAGGCAGGCTTGAAAAGAAGTCTATAGGCGCTTTTTTTTTTTTTCCTTCTTTCTTCTCTGAACATACCTGAGATACCTCGGGGTTTCCAGGATAAGGTAGCACAGAAAGGCAAACAGCTGTGCAACTCAAGTGCGCTCTGTAGTTGATGGGTGAGGGATTTTTGGTTGAGTCCAGGATGCTCATCTCTTCAGGGCTGAGCAGGAAGCCTCACTTGAAGAAAGATTCAAAGACCTGGTAACTGCTGAGCATTTCCTTCTCGCTTTCCTCGCAGAGCGAGAGGGGTACCCACCCTTCCCGCCATTAGCCGCCTCCAGTTTCTCAAAGGCGGCAGGTCAGACAGAATGATATTTCTTTTTAAAAAAAAACCCCACAAACCCAACCACTTTAGAGATAACACCATGTGGGGAGTTCAGCAGCAGCGCTGACGTAAGGAGTTATGAAGGTGCAGCTGTTTGTGGGACTGGCAAGCAGATTAGGGAATTAAACTGGCTTTAAAAGGCGGGGGGTGGGGGGAGAAGGGAGGGGGGGGGCTCTTTGTTTTGAAGCTAGATCCCGTTCCCCGATCTGGCTCACAGCGCAGCTGGGGGGTGCACTGCCGCACTGGGGAGGGAGCAAAAGGCTGGGAGCGGGATGGGAGGTGTGAGGGAACTCCTGCCGCTTGTATCGCTGCGTACAGTAATATCTGTAAGGCAGTGCCCGAGTTTGAGAATTACTATGGCTCTGAGCCTGTTCTTAAGGAAACCAACAGGTTTTTGGGACGTACATTTACCAGCAAGCTTCATCACAACTTTCCCTGCGAAAATCACTTTTAACACCATTTTACAGCTGTGACAGCGAAGTTTAACTGACTTTTTTAAAAGGGATTTGCTTTGGAAACAAAAGTAAAATGTGAAAGTTATGAGTTTCTTGTCCATGTGGTCTCTGTTGGTGGCTTTCGTGTACCTTCCTGTGGCCGGAGTCTGTGCTGTCTGCACTGTGGTGGAGCTGGAGCAGCTGGCAACAGCGCTTGGCCAGAAAGCAGTTGACCTAAGTGGAACCACTCACGATTTGTGATTTTCTTTGCAAAGAAAACCCCTCAGAAATTTTGAGGTTTATCAACGAAGACCAACACCACCCAGCCCTGGTCAGTAGTAAGAGAGACACTGTGTGCCTCTCAGCAAAACATGAAGAAATCGGTTCAGATTGGTTTTAAGGCAACCTTCAAAATAATATTCAGGAAACTTCTTTCCATCAGGAGTAACCTTCTGACAAAACTCCTTATGTGGCTTCTGTTTTAGCTGGAAAGATTTTCTCCACTATGAAGAATTTTCAACATACTTCGTTCCCTTCTGATCCTATGGAGCTATGGTGATGAACAAGACTTTTTGAGCTGCGTTGAATGCTTTTGCTTTACAAATTTGAATAAAAGATTAAGTTGTGCTTGGTCTAGTCTGAGCATGACCAGAAATACTGCATGGTGGTATGTTATGTTTAGAAAGTTAACGCTGCATCTGAGCACAAGCCTCAAATCTTTTGAAGACAGATTTAGTTATTTTCTCCAGTTATGAAAAATATTTTAAATTTCATTTAAATTCTACTAGACCTGTGTTGCTATTTTCAGAAGGTAATAGCTGATTAGGTTCTCAGTTACGTTTCTTTCAATTCCTGGAAGGAAATCTCTTCTGTGGCTTACGTGGTAAAGCGACTGAAGAGTTTAAGTGCCTATAGACAAAGCTGTCCCTGGTAAGGAAAAAATATAGTTAAAGGAATATTATGAAAAAGTGAAAGGTAAAATGCTTTTTCAGCACGTGGGCTGCGTAGGACACGATAAATCTACCCCAAAGATGGTCTCATGCATGAGATTCTGTCAAAGGTAAATCTTGTTCCTTTAGAGACTCGTGCTTGTGGCAGGAGATTTATGCTACCTGACTGGTATGCCTGGAGGAAAAGACGTATTAAATGCTAGCAGAGAAGAAGGGAAAAACTTGTCAGAATCTGTGGTTTATTAAAATGGTGCCAGCATTTGGTCAGAGCCAGCTACACTAGCCTTGTAATGGATTCTGGGAGCTGAGTTTACAGGAAAGTTTTGTTGTTCTATTAAAAAGTAGAACAGGATGAACTTTTCAACCTAGTAGGTAAAGAGCTAGTTTCCATGGGCCTAACTCTGTCAGCAAAACAAATGAGCGTTAAGAAAAAACAGGCAAACTATTAAGACATGGCATTAGCGGAGGTGTTTTCCCACAGCAAAAGCCAGATGACTGAAATCAGAAACTTTCTGGTATTCTAAGTCCCCTCTTGGACATTGAACTAGACATCTGACTTGGAAGATAGGAAAAGGAGAGATAAGAACTTACGTGATACTTATTCATATTTGCAGAACCGATTTTGAAAGCTGTATGAAAAGTGGTCTTTGCAGAGGAGAGAGAATCATCAATTATAAAATGCAAGTTGGAGCAAGATCTTTAAGACCTTTTCCCATATGACACACAGAGAAAGCTGTCCCCTCCCCACACACACAGCTGCATGGGTCTCCATGAGTGCCCTACAGTATAAAGTGGCATATAATTCCTACCTAAAGATCATGAATTGTTTTCCATTTGTAAAAGGTCTTAGACCCCATTGAGACTTTTTTTTTTTAAAAAATACAAACCACAACTTCCCAACTTTATATTTACTTGACACAGTCTGTTTTATAGCAGACTTGTTGGAGAGGTTTGTCTTAAATCTTACTCTATTCTTACCCAAATCACAGTCCAACCTTCAAGAAGAATAAGTTTTGAATGTTTACAATTATTTATTTATTGTAGGACAGTAATACCCAGGTTCCTCCGAGAAGGATCCCAGACCCCGGTTGTGCTAGGCATAGGGAAAAACACAGAGCAAAGAAAAAGTTGTCACCAAGACATTGCAGTAGCACGTGGCTCTTTAGAGACAACATGGCTTTCCTGCATTGCGGTAGCTTCTCCTTAAAAAATAAAAAACAAAGTGCCTTAAGATCTTATCCTCCAAGGGCTCCTGTTTACTTGCACTCACACAGAAGAGTGTTGAACACAGTCTGCCCTGGAGAACGCTGTTTCTTATTGCTGCTGAGTAAAATTCAAGGGAAACCCTTAATGAGAACAAGCATTCCTGTTTCTTTGTTTGGAGAATCGTTATTCCTCTTTTGCATTTTATGCTTGCCAAGAAGTGCTTGTGTGATTAAAGTGGTTTGTTGTTTTAGATCGATAGTTCGGGTGTGGGATATGAGAATTGCTGGATCCAACTTCCATGGACCAAAAAATCTAAGTGACCTCATTGCCGCTCTGGCTCCCTGCTGAGGGAGAGATCTTAGTGGGATCACTAAGGATTAGCAGTCGTATGAATAAAGATATCTATGAGATGAATGCTTGTAAGTGACACAAGCCTTCCCTTTCCAGACAAAACACACTGACATTTCAGTCAGTCTGTGATGAGGAACAAGCTGTTAGGAAAATGGAATTTCTGGGAATTGTAACATTTGCAAACCTTGTGTTGTTCCAAATCAGAACTAAGAGCCAAAGCTTCCCGTTGAATGAAAACTCTGGGGATAGGAGAAGGTTGATTCATGACCATGGAAACATTTCATATCTTTATATTCAGTATAACATGTTGATAATGCAAACACCAATGCTAATGTTTCATAAGTTGGAAAAAGAAAAAGAAATTCAGTTCAGTGAAAGCACAGTGCTTTACTTTGACATTTTTACTTCTACCCATTTCAAAATTTCATCCATGTCACAACACCAAAGGAACAACCATGCTCAATTCAGATCAAGAGTTTTTTTCATGTGAGGGGACATGATTTAGAAAGCGACTTTTCCAAAGGTGAGACTCACCCCTTACGTGCTGGATGTGTTGTCCATGCAATTTCCCCAAATATGGGAAAATAAACTACAGTGTCTGTGGCAGCAGGGAACTGCATTTGTGCTTCACCCTGGAAGTTTAAAATGAGTATAAGTGTCCTGCTCCAGGCGCTTTGGAAAAGAGCATGAGAATGGGGAGAGGCTCAACAGAGCTTTATTTCAATACCTGTCCCATTGTTTCCAAGTACAAGGATAAAGTTCTTGAGCTGGAGATAATCTCCAGTTTGTTGTATTTTGTTGTTACGGCATCTTTCTTTTATGGCTTTTCCTATTGGTTTGTTAACTATAACATTTTGGCATCTTAAACACTTTGTATTGATTAGTTCCGTAACTTAGTTTTGTTGAATAAAGTAGTAATTATTGAGTTAAACTTGAGGCTTGATCATATTCTTGGATGTCCCTTAGGTCTTTTATTTGAGAGTTAGCAGATAAACACTTCCCTTCACCTGTCTCATGCCAGTGATGATTTTACTGGCCTCAGTTTCCTTACTGATCTCCTCCCCAAGCTAGAGTCCCGATCAACGTAAATGCTTGTCACGCAGAAGCTGTATCATATGGCTAATTTGTCCTCTTTGTACTTTTTCTAGTTCTGTTGTATTCTTTCTGAGAACAGACTTGTATGTAGTCTCAAACGTATTGTTGCATGACTAATTCTGACGTGTGCAACACTTACTTTTTAAAATTTTCTCTTCTTAATAATGATTAAAGTTCTAAGTGCCTGTTAGACACCATTGTTTAGGGAGCTATTGCTACCAGACAAGGAGCCAAAATAAGTCCAAGATCTCTCCTCTGTAATGAACTTCCTAATGATAATAACATACTAGAGACCATTATTTTATCTACCTAGAGAAGGTTTTTTTCACATTTATGTTTCTCAGTATCAAATTTAACCTGCTATTTTGCTTCCCAGTTACTGGCTATATTCAAATTCTTCCACAGCTTCTAGTTTGATAACATGATATGATGAAGTTTGCTGATGATGTTGGATGAGTTGACGTTGTAAAGATGAGTGTCACTTGAAAAGATATCCTGAAGACTCTTCTGAGGGTGCCATTTTAATGCCACTCAAATTAAATTGTGTTGGTATGTACAAATGACATCATCTTAAAAAAAGAGATGGGTTCTGAGCTAACCGTGGCTATTTGGGAATGAGACCTTGAGATTATATTTGAGAATGAAAAAGTCACTCTGAGACTCACAGTCAAAAAATCAAATCAAATGTTAGGAATTAGTATGGGAGGAGGAAAATTAAATAGAGTACAAACATATGCTGTTGCATGAATTCAAAGTGTGCCCATGCCCTGACTGCTGTGTGCAGTTCAGCTATCCACGTCCCTCACCTTGAAAAGAGCTATGACAGAACTAGTTTTAGAGATTTGGATAGACTAGAAGGCTGGGCAATTGCCAACCATATGAAATTTAACAAGAGCAAGTGCTGGATTCTCCACTAGGGACAGGGTAATCCTGGTTATACATACAAATTGGGGGATGAGAGGCTGGAGAGCAGCCCTGTGGAAAGAGAGCTGGAGCTTGGGTAGATGGCAAGTTGAATGTGAGTCAACAGTGTGTCCTGGCAGCCAAAAGGGCCACTGTGGCCTGGGGTACATCAAGCACAGCATCGCCAGCCAGTCAAGGAAGACGATTGTCCCACCCTGCACTGCATTGGTGAGGACACACCTTGAGTACTGTGTGCAGTTTTGGGCACCTCAGTGTAAGAAGGACATCAGACTACTAGAGTGTGTCCAGAGGAGGACGACCGAGGTGGTGAAGGGCCTTGAGGGCAAGACTTACAAGGAGTGGATGAGGTTACTTGTTTTGTTCACCTTGGAGAAGGCTGAGGGGTGACCTCATGGCAATCTACAGCTTCCTCAAGGAGGGCAGTAGAGGGGGAGATGCTGATCTCTCTCCAGTGACCAGCGATAGGACACAAGGAAATGGAATGAAGCTGCATCAGGGGAAGTTCAGACTGGACATTAGGAAAAGGTTCTTCACTGAGAAGGTGGTCAGTCACTGGAACAGGCTCCCCAGGGAAGTGGTCATGACCCCAAGCCTGTCACAGTTCAAGAAGTGTCTGGACGACAGTCTTAGTCACATGATTTAGTGTTGGGTAGTTCTGTGAGGAGCAGGGAGTTGGACGCGATGATCCTTATGGGTCCCTTCCAACTTCAGATATTCTATGATTCTATGGTTCTACTTCAGAGAATGGCAAAGGTGGTGATCGAAAGATGTGGAATGGCTTCTATAGGAAGAATGACTGAATCAGCTTTTCTTCCTGGCGAAGATATAACTGAAAGGGAATATAGCCAAGATACATGAATTCATGGATAATATGGAGGTGGTTAATAGAAAAAGGTTGTTCTTGTATAGGAAGAGACAGTTAATTTGGGACTATCCAATGAAGCTTACAGGAAATAGGTGTCACATAAAAGGATGCATTTTCTTCACACATGCAATTAAGCTATTGAACTCCTACCAGAAAATACTGAGTGATAGAACAAGTCCATTTATCATAAATCCACTAAGGTTGGGGAACATTAACAGGAAGCTACTGCTTTACGTCTTTACCAACCAGCTGTGCAGTGGGATGGTCTACACCTTAATGAAGCTCATGGATGACACTGAATTGGAGAAAGCAGTCAATCTGCTGGAGGGCAGGATGGATCATTCCTCCAGCTTAGCAAGTTCCTTCTGAATGGCCAACAAAAACCTCATGGAGTTCAATGAAGGTAAACACAAAATCCTGCATCTGGGATGTCATAACCCCATGCACCTGTGCAGGCTGGGGATACACAGGATAAAAAAATAGCTCTGCAGAAAGGTGCTGCTGAGCAACCAGCTGAATAGGCATCTGCAGTTTCTCTTGCAGCAATGAGGACTAACCACATACTGGCCTATATTAGCAAGAGCACCGCCAGCAGGTTGAGGGAAGTGATTATTCCTCTGTATTTGACACTTATGGGGCCATGTCTGGAGTACTGTGTTTGGTTTGGGCCACCCCAGAGCAAAGGGGATATTTACAAACTGGAGAGTCCAGGGAGGGTCACCAAGATTGTCAGGATGCTGGAGAATGTACTGCATGAGCAGAGGCTGAGAGGGCTGGGTTTGTTCAGCCTGCAGATAAGAAGCCTAAGAGGGGGCTCTAATTCCTGTTTTCTACCACCTAATGGGTAGTTATCAGAGAAGAAGTATTCAAATAAACCTGCCCTGCATCTGTGTTTCCCAAGACTTGTCATGCCTTTCTGCCTTCTGTGTCTTACCCAGGTTGACTTTAGAGAGGTAGAGTTGTTCTGAGCAGGCAGAACAGGAGAAGGGAAGCAGCTGGGGCAGATGTGAGGGCCTGGGGGCAAGAAGTGTGCCCTACAGGTTGGGGCTTCTTGGGGTAGGAAGGTTGGGGATGGGAAGGAGTGTGAGTAGGGGAAGAGGAGGAAGTCTTGGGAGGAAAGAGAATTTAGGGAGGGTTGGGAAAGAAGATGGAAAATGGTGGGGGTTCTGGATTGAAATGATGAGGAGAAATGTTTTGACTCTGAGAGCTGGGGCGGGTTGGGAAACAAGTTTGGAGGCAGAAGGGCTTGGGAGATAAAAAGTCACAGCTGGGAAAAAGCAGATAGATGAGAGGGGAGAGTGAGGGGATGAGTGTGCTGCGCTACACAGGCTTTGGGGTGAGAATGGGCAGGGATTACTGTTGTGCCTCTCTGCTGCCTCTAACCAGCTCTGATCTGGAAACCGAAATTTGCAGACACCTGGCCTTCCTCCCCCAGCAGCACAGGGTTTGCCTCCCCTCCATTCTCTTTTTGTCACTCAAAAGTATAAAATTTCAAGTTTAATTTCCAGACGAGAAGATAATAATAATTTTGCTGGCTACCTATTTTTAAATCAACATCTCAGCAAATCATAGTAATGACACGGATCCCTCAAACCCATCTCCTCCTCTCCTGTTTTTCTCCTCCTTTTCCAGCTTGAGACGGGGAAGGACGCGCAGGCTTCTGTCCCAGGGTGCAGCCTTAGCTGCCAGTTGCAGTGTCCTGCTCCCACGTTGCACTGTCTCCTTTGCTCAAATCCATTTCCAAATTTAGCCAGACAGATGAAGAAACAAATCGTGGACAAAGACCGTTCCCGGCTTGGCCAGCAGATGGCAATTACTGCTCTCGAAGAGATCCTGAGGTGGCCTTTAAAGTGTATAGAAACAGGGGTTTGCAGTAGATGAGTCTCTGTAATATTACATCGAGTGCAAAAACTCTGGAACCTGAAGTTCTGGAAACTGAATTCACCTTTTCTGTTATCTATTAACATATCAAATATCGGAGCTTCTTAGTTCATGAAATAAGTACTGTTATACATTAAGGAGAAAAGCACTTAATGTTGTTCTGAGTTGTTCACTCAGCAGTTAACCCTTTGTTATGCTGCCATAACATGCAGTACAGGAACTTTTGGTCCCTTTTTAAAGGTATCATAAAATCTGTGTTGTTTCTGCGATGCTTCCTGTCACATCAAAACATCCTGATATGCATTGACATGGAGAGTTGAAACTAAAATTTTAATATATGTGTGTGTTTCCTACTGTTGTTAAAGATGACTGGGAAATGAGCTGTTTAATTTCAGAAGCAGCAACAGCAGAGCATGCAGGTACGGATAATTTATGTAATAAATAACAAACTTTTGGAACAGGTTAGCAGAGAAGGCTGCTGCAGCAAAATAATGTAAACTCGAGTTAGGTTCTTTGCCGAATAAGGAGAATGTTTCAGGGATGATGTAAAAAGCCAGCAAGGAAGCAAGTCAGAGCTATGGTTAATGGACAAATATGCTGACATTCCCCTTTTCCTTGCGTGAATTTCTCTTTCATTTTCACAGTGAAATGGCTCTGTAGAGCTAACTACGATGGGGTATTTAGGGAATGCTGTGAGTTGTTATGGCTCATGAGGGTAATTCCCAACGTGGGGAGGAGGAAGGGTTAAGAAGGAGGTTCAAGCTGGCAGTACAGTTTGGTTCCTGGCTATCATGCTGACTGGGCCAGAAAGGAGTACAGAAGTCCTGAGTAAGTGTGGGGGGAAACGTTTCTTAAATCATTCTCTTGTGACCTTTTTACCTCGAGAAGCATAAATAGGATATGAAGCAAGCTTTATCTAGCTTTGCATGGCTCAAAGTTTAGTTGCCCTGACATGAGGTTGAGGGCTGAAGGGAGCAAAGGAGGAAAATTAGTGGGAAGAGGAACTCGGGGTCCTGCCAAAAAGGCTGGTTTACTTTTAAACACTCAATATTTCAGACTGACTGAAATACTATGTTTTACTTTCCAGTCGTACAGATACAATCAAACTATAATGAGAGAATGAATTCCTAAACTGAGAGTGTGATTAACAGTTTTTAACTCAAGGTCCTTTCCCGAGCTATTGCAGACAGACCAGCAGTGTGCGATGTCCGCCCTTGCGTTGCTATCATTAGTGGCCGGTGCTTTGTGAAATCCCGAGTTAGAAGCCCTCTCATTGTGAAAAAAGAAAGTGCTTCCTTGAATAAGAGAGAGTCTGTACCACCAGAAACAAGCCAGTCGAAGCGGAAGTCTGGAGGGGCTGTCTGGCCTCAGGCTTCAAAGGAAGCCCAGGATTTGCTGGTGGTGAATAGTTTGAGCAGACCACAGGGACTATGTTCAAAAGTTTGTTTAAAAACAAACAAACCTGTAACTCTTACATGTTCACCGGTAAGAAATTCCTGTACTAAGCCTGTGCCCCTTGTTTTAACACCAAAGTTGTTTCTGAAAACCATGGAAACCATGTTATTAGGAAACAGCAAGGTAGACTAGGAAGGAATTTATCCAAGTAATTAGGAGGGTCGGTTTGGGGCTAAGAGACAGAAGAGACTCGTGGTGGCGAGAATGGGGTTAAACAGGGGATGTGTAACTGGCAATTTGCTTGAGAAATCCAGACTTAGGAACACTGGGTCTATCTGCGTCAGCAGTCTTTGAAACGCGGAAGATTGAGGTTGGACACGATCACAACAAATCGATGTCTAACCAGAGACCAGAAATCAACCCACCTGTGACAATTAGTGCTTCCAGTTAATATCTCATACTTATATTGCTCCCCAAAACGAGCTTGACATCCCATCTTTATAAGAAGCACACAGCTTAGCTAGAAAAGATCAGAAGTTTAGCTCTCTCACATTGCTCCTGCATATCAGGAAAAGCAAAATGAGAAAAAATGGCACTCAAATCCCCTTTTAGGATACCCTGAAGTATCAGTGCTACTGTGAAAGCTGAAGTCAAACACAAGGTTGGGATTTTATGTTTGTGTCTGGCTACGGTCGGATTCATTGCACAACCAGAAAACTGCTTTCTCCAGCCGATAGCCTTGCAAAGTCACACTGAAAACAGAAATTAGTGTGTACTTTGGCTGAGGTATTACCAGCCATAAAGATCTGGCAACTGCAGCTTGCTTAACAATTTTGCTAATTATATTTACGTTGGAGTGGATCAACCCTTCTAACACTGAATAAAAAGCAACTTTATTTTTCCCAAGGAGAAAAGCAGATAGCAGACTGGACGTACTCAGGTGAGCAGGTTTTTAACAAGTGTTTCCACACTAAAATTTAACATCACTTTAACTATACCCATTTGTTAGGCTGGTGCGAGTTATTACACCGTGTAAGATAATAGATGGTCTGAAATTAAAGCTCTGTAGTTACTCCCCAATAGTTCACATGTGAACAGAAGTTAAAGCTCTGCAGTTATTCCACAACAGTTCATATGTGGACAGTCTTATATCAGAGTAAATTTTTTTCTTCTGGTTCAACTTTTTCCACATGCCCATGATATATTAAGCTAATTCATGAAAAAATAAAACCCTCTCTTCTATATGTGGATATACATCAGTATGTGTAAGAAAGGGCCAGTAGTCCTTTAGCTTCTGCTTTTCTACTGAGTGGTGGCAGTACATCAGGTATCCTGCAGAAGTACAATTAGCAAAATGCCTTAAGATCAAAGGAACTACAGAATTACAATGTCTGGGAACAAAGTGGGTCATAAAAGGTCAGAAAACATTCTTTCTGTAAAAACAAGGGTCCCGGGTTATTTTTAAGATCACCTCCTTTTGTCAGCAGTGACTTTCTTAGAATACTAGGCATGTTTAGATAGTGATATAGAAATCTGAGCTGATTTAATGATTAATAACGCTATTCTCCATAGTAACTTTACTTCAAATAGAAGAATCGTACCTCATGTAGTACATAGTTTTCATGCCCAGTTAGTAGCATTACAGGTCTCATTAATTGTAAAATCCTGTTAGTACACTGTAGTATCCTGCAGTAAATTCCAGCAAAGTGAATTTTGGAACTATGATACTGCTGCTTGTGTACGGTTACAAATCAGATTCCTGCGTGCTTAGGAATCATTCATGTGGTTTAAGTGGCTTGGGTTTATATCATCTTATTTCTTATTTGGCCCAATTTGAGCACACGATCGTTCCCTTAAAGGGTGGTACTCTGTGTACTATATTATTCAAACAGTTGGCAACTTCTTAAAGGTTTAGATGATGCTACTTGGAGAGCTTAAAGGAGTTGAAGGCTTTTAGCAAAGTAATTTAGGTGGAGTGTCATTTAGTTTTAAATATTACTATCTCAGGGAGAACTCACTCTTATATAAGATGACCTTGATTTCACCCTGGTGAGAGGAGAGAAGGCTCACCTTTTTCTTTAAAGTGTTTGTAACTAAAATATGACACAGCAGCCACCTAAACAGTTAGACATTTTATATACTGAGTAATTCTGCCTGAAAACTTGATACTGCATCTGTTGTGTCACATCTTTGTGATCACATGCTGCTGTAATGCAGAATCTTTTCATAGTCTATCTTTTAAATAATTGGGAGTATCATTATGATGAGAAAACAAATTGATCAATTTTATCCATCTGAGGGAATGCAATCTTGGTTTCCCAGAGAGGAATCTTAGTCTATTTGCATCCCTTGAGTTACCAAAAAAGCTATTTCAGAGGGAGTGCAAATAGCACTTGGGAGCTACTGAATCTGGACGATACACATCTGGCTTTCATGTAAATACTGCACTATGAATCGATAGCTATTTGGTAACCTGGTAGTCCTTGTAAGTGAGGTTAGCCGGGGGTAGCACGTTGGCTTTCTCAACCTAAGCAATACAGGAGGCAATAGTAGTTAATTTTAGGATTCCTTTATGAAATTGACTTGTGTGAATATATGCTATGCTATAGATCCTTTTTTTTTCCTGTATTCATTTATTTTATTTCTATATCTAAAGTAAGGGTTATCCCACTAATCTGGTAGGGATGGATTTTTATCAGAACATAAATACAAAGTGCAGGGCCTATGTGTGTGCTTACTTTTGAGCAAGTGGTATATTTTTACTTAGCCACTAAGTAAATATATATTTAGAGGAAGGGCATTGATATAGGATTTATTTAACTTGAAAAAAAATAATCCCTGTCAATTCAAGGATTAATTTAGTTCTGCTTTGGCAAGAGAGGAGATATTTGATGGTACTAACAGGAATTGTTATGTTTATTTCACAGAATACAGTCATTGCAAAGTGAATGAGGCATTTCCATGTGCCTTTTTTTGAAATCTCTTTTACCCACATTACCAGATATGGGATGAATTGTGGGTTACATAATCTATCAGTTGGAGAAAACTGAACCAGCGAGACTATGTAAATTTTGTTCTGAACTGACCTGCAACAGACTGGTTTTTTTGCTGTAGGATACCCAGCTTTAAATTCAGGATTTCAGATAATAGTTAAGAAATAGATGTAGACCTTGCACAACCATTTAAAAAAAAATATTGAAAAACGATTGCCTTTCTGTTACTCTTTCATGTATTAAAGCAGCTCTATGCAAGTAGAAAAGTAGAATGAAATGAAGCTCTTCTGTGCCCGCTACAAGGAAATATGCTGTATGAAGTGATTTATCATATATTTAATATGTCCTATATAGTTTAAGCATTTAAATGCAAATATGTACAACCTGAAAATATTCCTTGATATATTTAGTATCCTTATACTACTCACAAAATGTCAGATTTTTAAAATCTTTGTATTTCTCGACACAAATCTGTTCAATTTGCAAAGGCAAGTAGACTTTCTACATGGAAGACTTTGTTAACAGTTTTCGTATACCTTAATATTTTAATTGACTCACTTAGATACATGGTTTTGCTTATCTAGTAAATAAAACGTTGACAGTGTTGTAAATCATATCTTGAAATGGGACCACTAACACCTGGTAACCCTTGCTATAGCCTTTAATACAGAAGCACTTTCAAAGTGACAAAAAAAATGGTGATAAAGTTAATTTAATTTGAACAGAAATTAGAATTCTCAAAAAGCAGGCAAGCAAGATTAGCGTCACTTCTATTCCTGGTGGTTTGTTACTTAGGTAGTATTGGCGGAGGTAGTAGCTTTTTGCTTTTTGGATTTTTTGCAACCTGAAAAGTCAGTTGAGTGGCAACTGAGCAGACAACCAAAATCTGTTTCTAGACAACAACTGGATTGGGTTTATTTAATAAAACATTTGCTTCTGTGATGCTCCAAACTTTTGTTGAAAACAAAATTGAGTTTTTGAGATTGCAAAGGTGGCCTGGAAGATATTAAATCCATGTAAACAAAGGAAGGAACTTTGAGGTGCTTAGATCCTATGATAATGGATGCAATATGAAATACTTGACCTGGATAGTGGTATCAAACCAAGCCTGAAGACAGCCTAAAACAATGGCTTGAAGCAGTTCCTGCTCATTTGAAAGAGATGTTAACTTTGAAGCTGAATGAGAATGTTGCCAACAGTGTTAGTTATTTCACTGCCAAGAAAGAGGTGAATGATCATGCTAAGACAATGTATTCTTCACGCTTCCTCATTTAGCAATGGGATCAAAACAAATTCCATGTTTGGGGGCTGAATAAAAATTACCTTAAGATGTTCTTCAACTTAATATCTGAGGGTGGGATTAATTTCACCAAATTTTAGGTGCCTAGAGTTCTCACATCTACATCTAAGCTAGTCATCTGGGCTCCTTTAATATCGCTTATCTCATCATAAATGTTAATGTTTAAAGTGATTTGTCCCCTGGAATTCCCTATTCCCTCCTACCAACACTATGTAGGTGACCACCTCTGATCAGATGTTCACAGCAGAGACAGCGACAAGGTAGGATAGAGGAATCCTTCACTGAAAGACTGCAATCAAAAACTTGGCTTTGTGCAACTGGAGATTTGCAAGGGACAAAGGGCTTTTACAGTTAATGACTACCACTTTCTTTCACCTGCCTACCTTTAGTAATCGTATGTTAACTACGTCCCAGATAACAGCCTGTCAAGTCCCATGTACCCTTTGTTGAAGAAAAAAACAAAACTGAATTTAATTTGCAAGGGAGCCAGACCTGAGCCATAACCCACACTTTAAGTGAACCTAAAAGAGGAAAACGTTAAGAGAAGTCTGGAACTGTTTTAAATAAAATGTAGGAGTGGGAATCAGACCTGCTGCTTACCCTCAGCTTCACTAGTTAGACACTTCGACTACGCTGTTTCCCTCTCTCATTCAGCTCTTTTGAAAGGACAAAAAAGAAAATTCTCTAGCTATTTGTGAAGTAGGAGGGAACCTATATCTTGATAACGACTTGCACTTTAGGAAACTTTTACTGTAGGTATTACCACACACTGCACAAAAGGTTAGACGCTCCCAACACTCCCCACAGTCAACAAGTAAAATCTGTGCCTTTTATCTTCGAAAATGTGACTCACTCGCTTCAGCAGTGAGATGCAGTCCCTGTACTTCATACGACTCAGCTGGAGGCCGGTCTGAAACATCAGTAGAACATCCTGTCTGGCTGAGAGATGCATAAACACTGCTTACTGAATGGGATTTAATCTAATGTTGATCTTCACGCAGTTGGTGATACCATATGTTTTTGTGTTTTAATGGTTATCCTGTTTATCTCATCTTTCTGACTTAAGGCCAAATCCTTCTGTTGAATAGGTGCATTATTAATCCTAGCTGAAAATTGAACAACAAAAAGGCTTAATCCTTAAGAGCGTGCATTAGCCTAAGCGTTCACACAATTTTGTGCTAGCCTTATGTCCTCTCAGTATAGTGCCTATCTTTCTTGGTTTTGCATCTATTGTACCACTTGTTGCAAGTTTATGACAAAGTTAGACATTTTACTAAAGATTATTTCTTTTCTGGATGATGTAGGCATACCCTTTTCATTGATTACAGTACAAATTCTAGTCAGATCAACAGAAGAAGGAAGAATTAAACTCTCGCAACATGTATCCTTCAGGCTTGGCATCCTATCCACTTTAACTTTGCAGAATACTACATAATTTTGAAATGCTCGACAAATAAAATGAGTTATGGAAAAAGCTGCCTTGGTATATCACTGACAGCATACTTCAACTGCATAGGTAAATTTTTTTAAAGCAGTTGGCAACCGAAACATTCGTTATGGTCAAAGAAAATGCTGCATGTGAGGGCTACTGAAGTATTGGTCTATTTTCAATACCTTGTGAGAAAGAGACCGAATGTTTAATAGGGAGCCGACCAGAATTTCAGACAGGGTTACAGGAGACGCCGTTTCCTGGTCTGTGGCTTTTGAGGGCCCACAAGTGACAGGCCAAATTCCTTCTTTGGCCCTGGCATTTTATATATTGATCCTAAAATAGGCATAACCGAAGTACCACCAGAGCAGGTGTCTTTTGCATGCACAATTGCTGTTCATTTGTTTTATCAGATGTAGAATATTAATAAAACATGTAAAATAAGTAAATTACTATAAATGGGAAAAAATCTTAGACAAAACTAAGGGTTTCTCACATTACTTTTCTAAGCTTATCCATTTGCCGTTGATTTTTTCACTTTCCTCTCTGTTTCGGTGTTGGTTTAATGATTTTTTTTCCTTGCTCATAACAGCAATTTAGCTGAAACAGATACAGTTGCCTGTATACAAGTCTGTAGACTCTTTATTTTCACTGTTTTTATGACAATTCTCTCATGTCCATCTTCCTTCTTTTTCACCTTCCTTTTTAAACTATTTTTCCTGTGATCATGCAGGGCTCAAATAACAGAGGAACAAGGGTGGCTTCCTTTTACATATATTTCCAGAGTTAGTACTTTTTTAAATTTCAAGTAGTCTTTTTTTTTAATTCTTTGATAGCAAGAATTTAAACGCCAATGCATTTATTGTGAATTGGTGGGGTTACAAAAACTTTTGAAATCAAACTGAAGTCAAACCTGCCTGTATTCAGTTTGCAAAGTACATTTTCCATGGAAGGTGGGGATTGAAAATTATCTGACTATGAAGAGCGAGCCTTTATTGTTCTTGTTCTTGGAAACTACCAGGGAAATAGCTGAGATCTCAAGAGACCTCTCTTGAAAGGGAAGAGACTTAGTTTTTGACAGGAGCAGAGTGTACCAAAGAGCAAAGAGGTACAAAGTTTCCCTAGATATCTACTTAAGGCCTGGAAAGGAAGGCCCTACGTGCCCTATTTTTTTGATAATATAAACCTTTTTTTTTTTAGTTTAGATAAATAGCAATAGGACAATAAGATACAGAATGGTGAAGGAACACACAGAACAGTTATAGCCATCAAATTTATAAAAATTTTATGTACTGGAGAATCAGATTTTGTGACGCTGCGTTCCCAACAATGTGGGGAGAAAGGGCAAATAGTTATTTCATACTAACCAGGGGATAAGAAACAACAACTGGAAAATTGAATCTATTTTAAAAAATGCCCAGAAGTAGAAGTTGCACACATGTTCACAATGTTTTTTTAAAAAAACACATCCTTCATCTTAAAAAGTGGGGGGAGTCATTACACTGTTTGTGAGAAACAGGGAAATGAAACTGCAGTACATAAATATTATATTGAAAAAGATGTGGAGAATTACTCTTGTGCTTAACTGAACACTGTCCAAACCAGAAAAAAATATATGGTTCTTCCCTCAGGCTGATTTGACTGTCAAACAGTTCGGAGCCCCCTGTTCAGGAAGGTAGTTGAAGCAATCAGAGGACTCTAGCTGGAAGTTTAAAACATATTTAAGTGCTTGCAGAACTGAGCCCCTTTTGGTCAGTCATATTAAGATCCAGTCTTGGATTTTGCCCTTGTTTATTCCTATGCAACCCAAAGTTTAATTAAGTTAATCATTGCTGGCAAATGTAATGAAGATTGAATCTGGTTCCAAAAAGGGTTCGATCTGTCATAACTGTTCAAAAATGTTATATTGTGGTGGGCAAAGCTTAATTTATTGTAAGAAAGCTCAAAAGATTTGGACAACATTCTCCGGACAAAGACTGCTGGAGAATGTGAAGTGTTAACTTTTGCATGTTAAATTGCTTACAAAATATTCTGAGCATATTTAAGCTTATGATAGGCTTGGGGTTTCTCATAAGCATTCAAACTTGTTCCTTGGGGGGAACAGATGTGTTTTTCAGTGGTCAGCCAAAAGTTCTCTCTTTGCTTTGACAATTATTATGTATTTCATACGGCTATATTGTGTTTTGTTGTGGGCTTTTATTTTTTCTGTATTCTACTGCTGTTGTATGTATATGTGTAATGTTTCTGTGTTTAACTTAGATGGGCATGGGTAACAAGACAAAGGGAGCATGCAGCAAGATTAGGGCATCTATAAAAAGAACTTCATTATTATCATAAATGTATCTGTAAACTTTTTTCAAAAAACTAACTTATTTTAAAACAAATTGGAGGATACAAAATATGCAAAATTAAAAATACAAAGGTCAATTAATTCTAAAAGTCAGGCATTCTTGAAGCTGACAGCCATTCAACGTGCATTATTACACAGGCTTTCATTACATCATTATATGGTTTTCTTTCTTTAGCTACGACTTTTCATGTGGAGAGCGACTGAGTAATTTGTGCTGAACGAGGCATGGTCTTAAGAATCTGTGCTTTACTTTGGACTAAGTTTTGTTTCCCCATGTGGCCGCTGGTAGGTAGGAGGGAGGTGGTGATTCGGGGTCAAAAAAGGAGGAAGAGGCTTTAACAGGGGAGTTGGATGGCGCAACTGGTAGAGCAGTAGCAGCCCGGGTTCTGAGGGAAGGAATGGGGATGGCATCTGATGGCATCTCCAGGCCTCATGGGGAAGGACGAAGTCTCCGGGTTTAATCTGCTGATTTTCTTTCAAGAAGCTCCTCTTCCTCATCAGGCCCAAACTGCTTTAAAACATAAGTAGCTGCCAAACACACGAACAGATGTGCAGTTGAGAGTTTTGGAAGCAGGCTCGGGGGTCAGAGAGCTTGTCATTCAACACGCCTGACCTCAGCTTTCCCTATCCTCTCACTTTGCTGGCGGTGGGGAGAAAAGGTCAAGAGTTGATGCCTCTGTGCAAGCGGGGAACATTTCATGAGGTGTGCAAGTGCAGTATTTCTCCTCCTTTGTTAAAAAAAAAACCAAAAAAACCCAAACCAAACCAAACCAAAAACAGCCGGGGAGAAACGGTTTCACCACGGCCCTCCCGGACAAAGTGCTCGGGTGTCCCGAGGGGAGGCGGAGAGCTGTCCCGAAGAGCAGCTCCCTGAGGAGGGCGGATGGGCCCTGGACCGGGGTGCCTCCGGAGCGGGGCTGACAACCCCGAGCCCGGGCCGGCCCGCCCCTCCCCTCGGGAGGATGAAGAGCTCCCCGGGGCCCGCGACCGCCGGGGAGGGCCGCGCAACGGCCATGAGGGGAGAGCAACGGCTGTCACCGCGCGCGGGCGGGGCGGGGAGGAGAAGGCGCGGAGCGGCGCCCCTCCCTTAGCGTTTTGGGGTGTTGGTTTTTTTTTTTCCTTCACTTGGTTGTTGTTAGCGAACCGCCGGGGAGGGGACATTCAACGCTTTTCCCTCCGTTGACGGCTGCCCAGAAAGGGTGGCCGCGGCAGGACACCGCCGGGCGTAACTGCCCTGCCTCACGGGGAACTCGCTCGGTCTGGGAGCGGGGCCAGGGGCTTGTTTACTGCTCTCCCCCGCGTCCCCGCCGAGGCTCGCCAGGGCAGCGCGCGCGCGCTACCTGCGCGTGGAGACTTGGGGCGCCCGCCCGCCCCCCCCCCCCCCCCCCCCCCCCGGCGCGAGCGGCGGCCGTTAACTGTTGACTTCCAGCCTCGCGCGCGCACACCCCCCCCCCCCCCCCCCGCCCTCCCCTCCCCGAGAGGCGGCGGCGGCGGCGCGAGGGGCCGCGGCACGAGCGCTTATCGCCGCGGCTGACACGCCGCGGCCCCGCCCCGCCCCCTCGGCTGAAGAGGGCGGGGGGGGGGGGGGGGGGGGGCGAAGAGGAGCGTGGCTTCACCGCCCTCCCCTTGCGGTTCCCCCCCCCCCCGCCTCCCGCCGCTCAGCCAATCGGCGCGGAGGAGAGCCCTCGTGCCGCTGACGCCCCCACGGGAGCCCCCCTTTTAAAATAACGCGGCGGCGGCGGGTCACCCCTCGGCGCGCGGCGCGGCGGGAAGAGCCGGGGGCGGGGGGGAGACGGGGACGGAGGACGCGGGGCGCGCGCTCGCGCGCGCGTGTGTGTGTGTGTGGGGCGGACGGGCGGGCGCGAGCGAGCGGCGGGGCGGCCTCGCTCGCGCGCGCAGGCGGACCGACCGAACGACAGACAGACAGAGCGCCGCAGGATGCCCGCAGCTCCCGCGGCGAGGGGCTGAGGCGGGGCGGGGGCCGAGAGAGGTCGCGAAGAGGAGGAGGAAGGCGGGAGCGGCTCCGCGGCGCGGCTGAGGATGGCGCCGGTGAGCGAGCAGCTGGCGCCGCAGGGCGCGGAGGACCCCCTCCCCACCGCCGCCGCCGCCCCCCTGCCCGCTCCGCCGGTGGTGGAGCCGCGGCGGGAGAACGGCGGCGAGTGGTGCCCGGGGAGCGGTAGCCCGGCCGAGCCGGGCGGCGAAAGCGGGGCCCAAGCCCGGACGGCGACGGAGGATCCCGGGAGAGCGGGCTGCCCCGGGAGCGCGGCGGCGGAGCCCCCCGAGGGCGGCTGGGGCTGGGTGGTGATGCTGGCCGCCATGTGGTGCAACGGCGCCGTCTTCGGCATCCAGAACTCGTGCGGGGTCCTCTTCGTCTCCATGCTCCAGCTCTTCGGCGGCGGCGAGGACAAGCAGCTGGCGTTCAAAACAGGTGAGGGGTTGGCGAGGGAAAGGGTCGGGGCGGCTTCCAGCCCGTTTCGCCTCGGGCCTTCCCCGCCCGGCTGTCAGTGTCCGAGACCCCCCCCATCCCGGGCCGGGCGGGAGGGCCGGGCCGGAGCCTGCCCCGCCGCCAGCACGTGGGGCTGTGCTGAGGGACTCGGAAATAGTCGTTGTCATCCAGGCGAGGAGAAGCTCCGCTCCCCTCCCGGCGAGGGCTTGCGCTCGCAGCCGTGCCCCGGAGGCAGGGCTCGGGGCAGCGAGCTGCTGGGGCGCCGGGGGAGAAGCAGGTGTACTCTGACTCCTTCCACAGCAGTATTTTTAGGCATCTGTCATCGTGCATTGTGGGAAAAACGCGTATTGTTGGTCCCAGAAAGTTTTATTCCCCTGTCCCCGTTAGCCTAATGATTAGTCTAAATGATTAATCAACAGCGGGGTATAGTGGCACTTAAAATATGTCAAGAATGGGCTTAACAGTTGCCAAAACCAGCATTTTGATGTGCAGATTTACTGCTGTAACCAATATCCCCAAACTCGCTGGTAGAGTTAATGATGTTTACTAAACTCTGAAGACATAACAGTACTATTGCAATCAAATCTCCACTCTGCCATTACTAATCTAAATCATTCCAGGCACACCAGTATAAATTAATTCAAAGGTGAGCATACGTTCTATTGTATTTTATGTAAGTTCTGTTTGAAAAGCATCTTGTGCTTTGACTTTGTAAATTGAGGAAATGCAGTAACAACAATTTATAACGAATTAATAATTATAATTGTTTATTATAGTAAATAATAATAAAGTTGACTTATTTAAAGGGTAACTTACATATTAAAATGAAATATTAAAAAAACAAACATCATCTTTCATGGTTTTGTTCCTCACTAAAAAAGGTGTTCTAGCTACGTAGCCCTGCAGAGGTGTAAGCATTCTAGGAAACTTTCTCGGTACAATGTGATGTTACAGACCTTTACAAGAGTTTTGAAATTTATGTTTTCCTTAACATTGGGATAAGTGGGCCTAAAGTTGAGATGTAGGAGACAAAGAAGCTAATTTTCCTCCCCTCACTTAATATTTTTGTTTAAAGTAGAAAACCAGGGCAGGTGTTTAGACTGAAGTAAGAATGCTGGAAAGCTGTGGTGGAGCGTTAAGCAATGCGCTCTCCAGTGTTTGAACTGTTGTGGTGACATACAAGGTATATTGCTCGGCGCTCTTCAGCGAGGAAGATGGGAAGCTATGTATGTCTACATATCGGGTGTGGCAGTGTCTCTCACAGAAGGGAAACACACATCCAGAAGTAGGTGCCTGGGCTCCTTAGCCTGTACAGGAGAAGAATAAGGTCGTTCAGAGGAGGTGCTGTGAACATTCACATGCTGATCTGGGAGCTGCTGGCCAGTCAGAAATGCAGAAACGCGTGGGTGGTTGATACTCTGTTCATGGTACAGAGATGTAATTGCTTTATCTGAGGATCTGGTTCTCTAGTAATGATCTCTCAAAATAGTTGTCTTGTACTCAAAAAAAAATTTGACTTTTAGGTGATAGTGCAGTAGTCAAAATAATCAACAAGAGAAGTATTGAAATTATTATCTCTTACCTTCCAGAAGAGTAATTGCACCCCTGGTGTTTAAGTGAGGTGAGATTGCGGGTGTGCTCCACCCATATTTTTGAACATTTGCCCATCTGCAGAAAAGAGTGGGGGGAAAAAATGGAGCCTGGCTTTAGAGCCTAGTTGTTTTGCATCCTGCTTCGAAGAGCAGGAAGAGTTCCGAGTCCTGGATGTGGCCAGCACCTCCTACATCACTTTTTCCTCTTTTATTTTATTTTTTTTTTAAAAAGCTACAGCTGCATTTTGTTTTGCTGTCAGATGTGCTCTTTTTTGGGCAGTGCATAAGACACTCATTTTGCTTTTTTAAGCCCAAATGGGCTTAAGTTGGAGGAAATGGCACGAGACAGCTGCATTGACTAGATGGCTCTAGTGGATGTGAAGGAGGAGGACTGCAAATACAAAAGTGCCTCCTGTAAATAGCAGAACAGCAGATAAAAAGGTGTCCTTCCTTTTAATACCTGAAACTACCCTAATGAGTCTGGGTGCCACAAAGGCTAAGCAGCAGCTGTCAAACAGGACTTTTTTTCCTTAATGTTGAACTTCATTGCCTAGAAACTATTTGTATGCTATTTTTTATCTTCCTGAACATAGGACCATGAGTGAACTGTACTAAACAAATTCTTATACAATATTACCATGAAGGGGAACTATGATCAGAAATGACAAATTGCACTTAGCGTAGCTCCTGTTGAATACTGATGGGTTAGCTGGTATGCTGTAGAAAGAAAAAGAACGACTTAATGGAATGAATTCAGTATGATTTTTAGTGTTAGAGAAAACTCTAGCCTGATCATTCCCGTGGTATTGATTATAGTACTTAATCTAGTTAGTCTCTTGTGGTCGGACTGATTGTGACTCAAAACTGACAGTGGAAACTGAGTTTGAGTCACGTTTAATGAATGTGAAAACTGGGATTTGTAACGAAAGTTTTCTTGCTGTGTGGTTTTGTTTTGGAATACAAAGTTTAATACTGTAATCCTTCTGAAAAAAAAAATCTGTAAAATCTGAAATGTTGATTTTTTTTTTTTTTGAGTCATGAATATTCCAGATAATCTCTCCTGGGACCCCAGGTGTCTGGAATCTTGCAGTTGATCCAGATTACCACAGAATTCAACTTTTCTTAACTACTTAGCTGTTGCCAGAAGCATATGTGTTGCCAGAGGTTTTTGTGTGCCTGCTCTTTTGGGACCAGCCAGTAGTTGTCTCTTGCCTGGTGTTTTCCTCAAACAGGAATTAAGTAGACTATAGTAAATGATATTTTTGTTATCTCTTAAAAACATTTTGTCATTTCTTAATAATGGGTGCTTATCTCTATGTAAGGCAAAATGGGAGAGAATTAAGTAATCATAGTATGTGCTATTTTTGTTATTTTTAGTAGATGGATGGATATTTATCGGTATGAAAGGCAAAATGGGAGGAGGCAGAAGGGAGGAGGATGTAGTCAAGAAGTGACTTTGCCTTGCAGATAAGGAGTGGAAGGAACCAAAAGTACAGGCGAAGCAGCAAGGCTGCCTCCAAAATGCAGCATCAGCACTGGATAAATAAAATGAATAACTATAATTAACATTGTTGCAGGATTTAGGAGTATTAGTAGAATAACTTGTGCTGTGGGTTATAGAGGCTTCACAAATTTCTTCAAGGAGCATCTAACTATAATTCATACTATATGAAAAATTTTGAACATAACTAGTATACAATATTCTGGTATTCATATTGGTAAAAAACTAATTTCTTTGCTTATGTGGTACGCTTTACAAGCATTTCCATTGTTTCCTTGTGTAGCCAGTTTTCTGTTCAAAAGCTAATTGATGCACAACTACAGAAGAGGAAAAGCCCCCAACATAAGTATAAAACGTCTAGAAAGATGTGCCTGAAGTCTCAGGAAACTACCCCTGTTCATTGTTTATAGCTCATTGTGTTTGAGGAACAAGTTGAGTGGAAAAACACAATGGCAATGAAATACAGGAGGCTTTTAGTCCTTGGAATTAGGGAAGACCTAGTAGGCCTCTAGTGTTCAAATGCAATTATAGTCTGATTGTCCTTGAAGGGAAAGGATTGGGCCCTGCAGCCAGCCCAGGTTCTGGCAGGAAGAGCACTTGGTTCCTCTCCCTGTTGGCAGTGGCACAGAGCCAGCTGCTGTGTTATCTTGGTTAGAGATCTGATGTGTGAGCCCCATCTAGTCCTCTGTTGGGCTCTCATGATAGATGCCTCTACTATAAAGGTGTTTGTGTGTGTATATACACATACCTGCTTCCAAAAGGTAAATAAATGCTAAGATACTAGTGGCAACAGAGGAAAAAAATGTGGGTTTTATTTAAAAAGGCAGATGAAAATACTAGTTCTACCAGTTGAATTACTCTTCTTTCTATGATTTACAATGCTGATTCTGTAACACCTCTGGATTATTCTCTGTATGTTTGTTCCTCTTCACTTGTACAAATAGCCCTGCACAGTGAGTATATACTGTTATTACTGTTCTGCATCCTCATGTTTGTTTTGTGTTAGCAAGTGTTAATAGAAGACTGCATCAGCTGGCTTGAACTGGTTATCTGTGTGCTTGTATGTATCTACCTTGGTTTGACTTTGTAAGGTGCAGCCTTTGGTGATGTCTCTGGATGTCAGAATGATTAGTAGTTCATTGAACTGGCTTAACACTGTCAGCTGTGGGTCTGATAGGGTAGGGAGGAAAATCCTACCTTTGCTGTCATGTCCAGGCCATAACTCAGATACTGTGACAATGCTGTTGGATGACTACAGAGATCTACAAGTGTTGAACAATTGAACTAGAGTTATATACAGTAACTTAATGTTGCTGAGTGGGGCTGGCTTTTTAATTTAACAGGACAGTTTGAGGTTGAAATCTTTCCTTTACTCTTTCCTTGAGTCTTTTGCTATCTTCCTGAGCTTTGCTTCAGAGGTAAAAACACCATCAGCAGTTTTGTTATCATCCAAGACCTTTTTCTGTAACTGTCCTTCAGAACCATGCTTTCATCTTTAATTCTATGGGATGTGGTTTCCAGTAAATTGGGAAGCTTGGCAAACTGGAACTATGTCACATGGCTTATGAGAGAGCAGTTGACTTCTTTTTCTTCTCCCTTTTTGAGAAGAAATAAATCAAATTTGAAACATAGAAATTATCAGAGCACACAACTGTAATTTGTGTGAGGTACAAGAAAGCACACTACCATGTAAGAGTTTGGTCAATAAGGATTACATTGCAATGAAGGATGTAGTTCCATAAAAACTTGAACCTATGGATATTGGTGCTGCTGTAGCATGTCTTCCTTCCCATGTTTGTGTGGCCATTGAAACCAGTGCAGGGAGCCAGCAATGGGAGCAGATTGTCTGAAAACTAACCCAATGTAAAAGTAATGATTCGTTTTATTCAGCTGCAATTATATTTTTGTATTCTCTTGACCTTGCTTTGTGATTATAAATATGTATGTAAATGAAGACTCTGGAGCAGTTGAAATTATGACTGGGTCAAACGAGAAAGTTGAAGGTAGTTTTAGTGCGCTGCCTCTTTAGGACAGAATAGCTAATACCACTACTGTTTATGCATGCACACATGTACATATATCTTTATGCCTCCAGCTCTGGGGCGTTTCTGTTGTACTCTCGATAACTAGTTTGCAGACTGATTAGCCTTGTGCCTGCTAGTTAGGTTGTCTTGTTTTTTTTTTGTCTTGTTGGAATTCACATTGGTTAGATCTCTTCTTGTTCCAACTGTGGATGAACTTGCAACAAGTTGCTTAATTAGGGAGAATAACCTTCCTAATGTATCTGAAAGCTAGTTACCAGTTTATTTTTATGGGCTTCTTTAGAGGCAGTACTTTAATTTCACAGTGATGAAACATCCTTATAAAACTTAAAGATGGCTGGCTATCGCCCCTGCTCTGCCTTAAATGCATGTGCTTTAAGTTATGTGCTTTTGTGTGCTGCCTTTCAGACAAAACTGTATCCTCTAAAAATCCCCTTCAATCAAACCCAACCAAATTCAAAGTTTTTACTGTACTTCATTCATGAGGTTAAAAGTTGGATGAGAGCAAAATGTTACTGAATGTCCTGCAGAGTAATTTGTTCTTCGTGTAACCTTATCTGTAAAGATGAAGCTGTCTTAAAGCTATTACATTGTTGCAACACTAAAAAGCTAAATGCAGTTTAGTGCCTGCCTGTAGCTATGCTAATCTAGTTACATGCATCAAAGTAATGAAAGAGCTCTTAAGCATGAGGTTAAAATAGTTTAAAACATCTTTAAAAAAAATGAAAGTGTTAAAATGAAAATTTACTTTGGCTTATTTTTTATTCATAAGAGAAATGCCTTGTTTGATGGTTCTTGAGATAGTCTTAAAACTGTTTTCCAGTCTCATCCTTAAACGACCATTTCTAAAGGGTGTCTGTAAAATCATTGTGTTGAGTGTTCTCATTTCTAGTCCAAGTAAGCAGCAGTGTCATGTGGCTAGACTGTTCTGCAGATGGATGTAGACTCAAACATAGTTTGATTTCTGAGTAGCAGAAGAAACTTTTTTGTCCTTCACTTTGAAGACACTTTATCTAGATGGCTTGCTGGTCTGTCATCTGCCACTTCACTTTGCAGACAAAGTGGACTGGTGTGTGTGTATATATTATGTGTGTGTCTCCTTATGTCTTTTCCTCAGATAAATCTTTGAAGGCTTAACAGTTTTGTTCCACGTGGAACACTTTTCATACTCGCAGTTAATGCTATTTCTTTGTCATTGTCTCTGATGCCTCTGTAACCTTCTGTAATATGGAGAAAGTACTGTGTGTCATATTCCAAATGACACTGACATTTTATGGCATGGCATGATGTACTGTGATGACATTGTGCTATCTAGTTTGCATTGTTCATATAACCTAATGTTTTTCTTGCTGCTTTTTATTAGTACCTGCATTCAGTGGAATTTAGTTGACCTTGAAGTTTTCCAGTGTGCATTGCTCCTTAGTCTTCAGCTTTGCTTTGTTTTAATTGGTCCCTGTAGACTGTTTAATATCTTCTTATTCATCCATTTTGGCTACCATTCCTTGAGGTTTGTCAAATCCCTTCCTGATTTTTGAGTCAGCCTAAGTAGCTGCTGCCTAAAGAGGAAGTTAACAAAATGTATATGTCTATTAATAGACCATCTTCTTAGACTTAGCAAGATGTATCAGTGCTTAGTGCTGTTTGCCTATCCATAAAGATGATTTCACCTTTTAACTTGGTCTCTTTTGTCTCCAGACACTTCAAGTTTCCTGAACTGTCTCTCTTCTCATGATTTGATTTGTTTAGCCTCTTGAGAGGAGTGTTGCTAAGGGCCAACTTGAAGTTTAAATGTTACTGGTCTCCCTTCCTTTTATTCAGTTACTAGTTTTGCATGAAGAAATGTAGTATTCTTTTAGCCAGTTTAAGTTAATTCAGTAATTACAGATAATAACAAAATGGCTAAGGTTATAGCCTCTCTGCTTGGAGCAACATCTGCTAGAGCAGGTTGCTGAGGACCTTGCCCAGTTGAGTTTTGACCGTCTCCAAGGACGGAGACTCCACAGCCTCTGTGGGTGACCTGTGCCAGTGTTTGACCACCCTTGCAATAAAAAAGATTTTTCTTACATTTAAATGGAATGTCACATATTTCAATTTGTGTCTATTGCCTCTTGTCCTTTCACTGAATACCACTGAGAAGTCTGGCTCAGCCTTGTTTTTTAACTTCATTTCCTCAGGTATTTATGCACACTTGTAAGATTCCCCTCCCAGCCTTTTCTTCTTGAGTCTAACGAGCCTCACTGCACTCAGCCTCTCATCATGTGTCAGATGTTCCAGTTCCTTGATCATCTTTGCAGCCCTTTGCTGGACTCACAGTAATAAGCAGACTACCTGCCTCTCCTTCAGCATAGTTGGAGGGTTCAGATTCTTGAAGCTTCAGAGTCTCAGAGAAGATAAAAGTAAATCTCTTTCTTACCATTGCTGATGCTGTGTAGTGTGCTGACCAGTATTTCCTTCACTGGGTAAGACATACATTCTACCAGCACACCCCTCCTGCAGGCAGGTAGTGTGGCTCCCGCTGCCTCAGTGAGGGGCCCCAGACCTGCTCAGATGCACCCTCCCTCAGGAGCACTGTCTGGGTTGGAACCTATGGTGTGACAAGCACAATTGCTCCACTGGTTGCTGGGGTCTGTGCTGTGTGGTACCACCACTGCTGAGCAAGCGTTTGCTCTTCTGAGAAGAGCTGCTGGCCCTCTTTGGTATGCGCTGCTGTTGGCTAGCTGCTGTGCAACTGCTGTGTCTGGCTGTCTTGGCTGTGCTGTGGGAGCTGTGCTCTAGGCTGGCCCCTTTCATAACATAGGGGTTCAACAGTATGGAATCTAATGTTTCCTAAATTTTTTATAGATACTATTTACTATTTGAAGAGCCACATGCAGATAATCTTAACTGAGGAACTGAGTGGCAGTTCAGGTTTAGCTGTAGAATTGTTATACTTTTGGAAAATATCCTAATCTGTATTTCCATTCCTCGTTTCTAGATTTATGGATTAGTTTATTAATACTTATAAAACATTTGGAAATTGGTATAACTATTTGATCAGTCACATGAAAGCATCTTTAGTTTGCTAAATGTTAAGAAAATCTTGTAATCGGAACTCTTGATATTTTCTAGCCTTTTACTTTAAACAAAATGTGTGTAAAAAGAAAAAATCTTCAGTTTAGTTTTCAGAAATGCCTATATAAATCTTAGTTTGGTTTTATGACTTTTTTCCAATTCTTTATGTAATGTAACACCATCATAAGGAAGAAAAGGGTTTGTTGTTCTGCATTATGAATGAAACCTTTTAATGGAATCCTACACCTCAAAGATCATGCTTTGAAATGAGAGGAATATTCATAAAATTCTAACTTGTATTGCTGTGTGTTGCTAAGGAAAACAAGGATTTTCAGTAAACATTGATCAACAATGCTTAGCAAGTAATTGCCCAATTTGAAGTTGCTTCTGCTCCATGAACTACAAGGAAGGAGCTGTACTGATTACTTGCATCCAAGCTAATGTAACGCTGATGATATAACTCTGTTATTTTACAATACTCATTATGGCAGAAGGAATAATATAGGTTCTCTCATCTTCCACCATTTTTTATTCTTTTTTTTGTGAACACGCACAGTTGATGAAGCCTTAGTCTACTGCAGTTTAACCTTTAGCAAATATGTACAGAAAGGATAATTCTATGAGAAAACATTCCCTTGTGATCTTACATTATCTGTTTTGCTTCCAGAAATCTAATTTATTACAATAATAGCAGCTCTGTTTTATATCCTGCTGTTAATTTTCATGGGAACTGGATAGGAATCACTCTTTCTAATAGCTAAGTTAGAGTAG
Organism: Pluvialis apricaria; assembly: GCA_017639485.1. NCBI lineage: Eukaryota > Metazoa > Chordata > Aves > Charadriiformes > Charadriidae > Pluvialis > Pluvialis apricaria. Next base: position 77,381,420 of record CM030009.1, on the reverse strand, counting down.
CAGCCCTTTAGCAAGGATGGGACCAATTTAAAAAGCATCAGCGTTAGTTCCCACACAGAGGAAGGGATTACTGGGATGTTGAGCCCAGCCTTTTGCTGTTACCAGCAGCATGTCTGTAATCCCATGGAGCATCGTCTCCCTTAGGTGGTGGGGTTGTATTTGGATTGCAAGTTGTATAGCAACTTTTTTGTTGCCTTTTTGCTGTAATAAGCAGAAGAATTCTTTGGTTGTCTGTCTTCTGCAGTGTGCTTTGTTCAGTAGAGCTGTACTTCATGTATATGTTCAAAGTACCTCAGAATAGCTTTTTTCTTCTGCATTTTTAAGAACATATATATGAAGAATAATAAGTAATTTAAAACATGCTACCTATTAATTTAATTCCCTTAATCTCTGTTGTGCTTGTGCAAATGACTTGTAAAATGGGCAATAAGGATTGCCTTCTGGCTCACGGTCTAGGTTTTAGCCATTTTTTTCAAGATGCTTCAGTAATAAGGTTCCAAACAGACAATGCATTGGGTAAGTACCCCAAAAATCTTTCTCATTCACCGTAAAAACAACAACAAAGTATGTTGGTATCATGGTTGACAGATTTTTAAAATACTTAATTTTAACTCTGTTTTATCAATGCTGTAACTCTGAGCAAGGATAAAAGACTATGGTAGAATGTCCTATACAAACTGTCATCTTCAAGCTTTCTGCTTCTGCAGTCTAGAAGGAATGAACAGTCCTTTCTTTTGGAATAAAACACAGCTGTGATAGTTGCAAGTTCATTATACAACGTCCAGGAATAGCGTTCCTTGTGGACAAGGTAAGAAAGCTGCTCTTTTGCAAAAGAAGGAAAAAAAAAATCTTAACTACAACACCAAAAAGGGATTCTTTTAATTAGAGAAGCCCTAGTTTGGGCTCTTAGTGTATTGCATTGAATGCTTAAGAGCCACAGAATTCAAGAAAAGACAATATTAGTATTCATTAAAAAGTGATCCTTGGTGAATGTTGAGATGGTCCATATCTTTAGAGGCTTTTGTCTGTGCTGTCTCTGGTCTTGGCACTCCAGAGCCCCCTGTTGTCCTTGGACTGACTGTGTCTGTCCTGTTTATTTTCTGCATCTGGACGTGTGCTATGCAGATGTCTCTTAAGGAGCTGCTTGGTTTGCTCTAGACTGGAATCTGCATGGCAGCTAAGCGCTATACAGAAGGAATAGCTGAACAACAAGGACACTGGTGTGAAACAGAAATCAACTTGGTTTGCCCAAGGAGGCCTGTATCTCCTATGAAAAGAATCAGAAGTGCTGAGTGTTCTTGGGCCACACAACCAGGGCTTACTTGGCCAGTAACCTGATTCTGTGTTATAATTAAACATGCTGGAGAACATGCTGGGGTTGGAATAATCTCAATGGGTTACATAGGTGAGACTGAGAGCAAACTGACAATAAATAGGCTCCATGTTTAGTGCATACTATAGTGGTTTCAGAGTGGTTTGAACTGGTTGACATCGGCTGCTATATAATGCTGCTTTTTTTTTTTGAGAGGAAAGAAGGTATGGTAATGGCACTTTAGGTAAAGATGATTTTAACCTCAAAGCAAGTGAGATTGAAATTGACAACCTGAACTCTGGTGCATATTTTGGATGTGTCAGTGTGTGTTAAGGCTCAGAGTAACAGCCTTCTCAGAAATTCAATGTAGTGTTGCTAGATAATGTTTTTCAAATGTTGGGTGTGCAATATATGATGACTTTTGGGTTCTCCTTCAATTCATTTGCAAAAATACTGCCCGTGGCCCCTCAAGTTCATTGGTTTAAGTTGTTGTGTGTGACAAAACCGAAGGTATGTACTTTTAAAGAAAGCCTTTATGGCTTTGGCACATAAAAGCGAATTTGAAATTGCCCTTTGTTCTTTTATACCGTCAAGCCATTTCCTACCTTTGAAATATTTATGTAGCTTAGGCTCTTCAAAACCCAACATTGCATTCCAAACTTGAAAGAAATTAGAACTCTCAACTTATAATTTCTGACACTGCTGGGTGCAGGCAGTGATCTAGAAAATTAAATCAACACTAGGAAGTTTTCTGGAAGCTTAAATAAAATGTGCAATCTTGAGATGTATTTTCTAATCCTATCAGAGTAACCCTATTTTTTACAAATTGAAGCAGCTTTTTACACCTCTGTACATATCAGAGTCTTTTGTTCATAGTGCAGCACTTTAATGAACATTTAGTGTCATGCAGTGAAATCACTGACCCTTGAAGGTGCGTGTCGGGGAATGGGGACAGAACTGGGTAGCTTAGTGGGAAGGCTGCAGTAGAACTTCACAAAATCAGTATGGACAACATTAGTCTTTGTATGCAGAGTCAGAAGTTTAGTCAGCATGACTTAACTCTGGTGTTCCAGATTTTCATTGTTTTTTCTAATATTAGGCAAAGAAAATAGTATGTTGTGTGTAATTCATGCTACCTAAGAGTTGTAAAACTGATTTGCTTATGGAAGTATTGTCAAGAAATGTGACAAAATGTTTTTGTAAGATTCTAATTTCAAATAGTGTTAATCCTGAAATGAACACTGCTCAGTGCATTTGTTTTTCAGACAGTATTAATCTCTTGTACATGTGTTAAATACATTTAATTTACTATTAGTGTATGTTATATGATAAAACTTCAGTCTCTACATCAAGCTCTATAACAAAACAATTGTATACTGTATTTTTTACCTGAACGTGTTATTTCAGCAATTGGCCAAAATATTTTAAAATAGTCTAACTCTATTTACTAAGGATAATTGTATTAGGAAAATACAGGTAGGGACGAGTTTATATCCAACATACTACTATGATGCTTGTTTTTTGGCTGCCCCTGCACAACTGAGATTTCTTTCCTGTTTTGTGAGATATCCCACCTACCCATCTTCTGGGTGCATATTTTCCTGATCAGGGTAGGTAAGTGTGGTGCTATATACAGTAAACTTAAAAGCCAGGTGAAGAATTGTATCATATCTTTAAGGCTGCGCATAAAAGCAGTCAGCGGAGGGGGAGAGGTTGCCCTCTAACAACCACTGTATTTTGTATATACCTTTTATTTTTTCGCAAAGGCAGAGCATCTGATGTAGGGTCCTCCATCAGTTCATAAGCTCTACATTTTCTTGACTTTAAATTTCCTGATAGAAGAATCATAAAGGCTAGAAACTGTTTTTTCTCAGTCTCCCTGCACTGTCACCACTGGAACTACCCCGTCTCTGTGCACAACTCAGAGCTTGAGAGCGCGATCAATTAATTTTAAAGTAATCTTGCCACTAAGTGTGAAACTGTATAATTAATAAAATTCTTCATTTTCTTGAATAAGTGCCTGTAGTGGCAAACCTTTTAGTGATGTGTTGAGTGTAGCTTTGTATAATAGAAGACATTGATTGAGAAATGGGATTAAGGGTTTCTGATTGGAGGAGTGCATGGATGTTTAATGGGCGCCTAAGGTAGTTAGAGAATGGCTTAGCAGTGTTTACTACAAAGGTAGTTGGAATTAGGGGAGTTCAGGACTTGTGTAAATGCAGAGGAAGGAGGCTCCACCAGTTGTTAAGGCTGGCAAAGAAGAGATCAGAGGTAAAATCAATCTGCTTATTTTAAAGGTAGGATGTGTCTTGCTAAGCCACCCTCTAGTGAGGGTGCTGCATCCACACACATTTATTTGCTTGATTGTGTAAGCTCTGATCTTCCAAATTGACTTGTACTTCTTCTGATTACAGCTATGCTTTACTGTTGGCATTGTTGTTTGTTTTAGCAGTCACTTTTTGTCTTTAGCTACTATCTACATTTTTTTATGAAGTAATTTCATAATTGTGGAGCCTTTTTCTACATGCAATTGGTTTAGCTTAGACAGGCACAGGTCCTTTGAGATTCTGTAAGTAGTGAATTTAGTTTAGTAAGACAAGGATATCACAACTGTTTTGTGAAGAAAAACCGTGCCATAGGATTTTAGAGCTACTCTGTTCATACGCTTGTCTCCAATTTAAGGAGTATCACTTTGCAAGTATTATAGTTGCATTTTTGCCCTCAGTAGTTATTTCTGCCATGTGCTAAAATCATAAATAGGTAAACTATATTTAGTAGTTCCCCTCCCTGCCTTTCTTTTTCCTGGTTTTATCTGGGTCACTATGGGACTGTTGAAGCAACTGTGATGGTTGGAGGGGTTTGTGTTCTGAAAGGCGTGATATGTACTGAGGTGCAATGCAGCCTTCCTAAATGGCACTGGTGCCAATCATTCAGTGATGCATGGGATTGCACTGGATCAGTAATGTGCATTTTGCTTTTATTGGTGGTGTTCTTTTGCTTTGCTCTGCTTGTCTGTTCTGTTGTACTGGAATATTGGGTGATGTGTGTATTTTCAGCCAGTGATGCAAAATGTACAAGAGGGATGTTAATCAGGAGAGAGAACTGGCAAGGTATGGGATTCAACTTGCAGACTAGAGTAGATAGAGATGTACGCCATATATTCAGTGGAACCTGGAGAGTTACTCAGCTGGCCAGATGCAGGCTTTAACTTTAGGGTGGGCTGAAACTATAGTTTAACCTAGCTGTGCTGACTAGATCCCCACTGACCTCAGTGGGAGCTTTGACTGCTCTCTCACACAGATATCTACGCATGGGTGCTTTAACACAGAAGTTGAATCCAACTTTAGGGGTCTTGTATTTACCCTGATCATTTCACTTTTTTGGTGGGCACAACAAAAAAATACTGTCATACACTTGTATGTGCTACATCTGTTAACAGTATCCATGCTCCAACATCTCACCAGTGCCTGCTAGTTAGAAATCACATTTACGAACCCAGTTAGTTGTATCTTTAGTGGGTTTATTGTCCAAGTTATCTTCCCTTTTGAAGGTTTATAAGAGCCCGATAAGATCAGTACAGAAAACAATGACCAATAGAACTGTTTGATGCTGTGATGCTTTATGTAGTTACTAATTTAGCTGTATTTGCTGAACTGTCTTCTATGGGATGTATGAGTTTCAACCTCTTAATTGCTCTAGAATTTAGTTCATGTGCATATGGAAAACAGGCTGTTTCTGTGGCCAAAGCTTTTGTATGATTCTGTTCCTGAGAAGTAAATGTCAATTCATCTTTTAGTTGTGGAATGCTTAATTTGTTTATATAGCTCCCAACAGTTAAGACTGTAACTGTAGGTGCTGCATTATTTTCAGCCATTTCCAAATATGAGGCAGCTATAGGCAGCTTTTCCAGGCATGACTGTGGCCAGTGGTTTGTTGATGTGCAAAGTTAAGCTACACAGAAGAAAAATCAATGTGCATACATCAAGAAAGATGAAGTAGTTTACCAGCCAACATTAGTAGACTTCTAAAGTGTGTTCTCAGAGGCAAGATATAGCTGCTCAGTGTGGTGTGTGTTTTTTTTTTTCCCTCTAATCTTTCTGGTTCCAGTTTTGATCTTGGCAGGATTACAGAGCCCCTGGCATATACAGAGGCCAGACAGTGCCAGTCAGTTATGTCCTGTCTTTGGGAGACAGAATTCATGCTGAGCCCCATATTTGGTTGGAGCTAGAAACTGAAAATTGCTTTCTCTGAAGCAGTATGCTGCTGCTCTGAAAGTTGTAATGGCAGGGCATAATGCTCTGCCAAAGTATCCAGGAGATGCCAGTTGGTACCTGCCAGTCAACTATTTTTTTAATTTTAAAGTGTTGGCTGGGCTAATATGCTATTTGAGACTTTTGATCATGTGTTAATTATATCGTATGAAGATGACCAAATACTTGTAAAGAAGTTTGGAGTTTTTTCAGGAGTAAACTTTCTAACTAGCTGATTAGGATTTAGCTGGATATAAGCAAATACAAGTGGAAGCATCTGGTAATGTTTTCTTATTCTAACGAAAACTCTTTAAGGAAACATTGTAGCAAATATAACTTGAAAGTATTTAGCTATAACACAGAATTTGTACAAACTTTAGGGTTATGTTGGTATTACAGGTTAGATAAAACAACAACTGAAAAACTGAATCTGAAAGCCTAGACATTATGTATGCCGATCTCCTGATGTAAAAAGTCCCAATTATGTTCACATTTGTACTCAGTTTTACATATGCTGAATCTATATGATATGTTAAAATGTTTCTATTTTGTTTTTATCATTTATTTAACTTGAGTGTTCTACTCTTTGTTTTGTAATGCTTTCAGTTTCTCTGAAAACACACCAGTTGCTATGAAAATAGATTGTTGGACTAGCATGCTGCTGGTTTTGGCTTAAACGGGTGTAGACAACCAGTGGCACTCCCAAGGTTCTGCATGCAAATCAGAGGCTGCTTTGCTTCTTAACATTTATTGTCTGTATCTGGGCAGCATTTGGAAAGGTCAGTGCTGCCCTATTAGAAAATGGTTTGAAGAGTCCTTTGGGTTTTTTCTTTATGAAATTGCTCCCTCTTCCCCGTAAGTAAGAATGTTATATAGACAATTCATCTTAATTTTGTTTTGTTGTTGTTGATCTTCAGCAAGATGTAAGGTCTCTGACTTCCTGTATGTATCAGCTCTCAATACTTTACTGATGTAAATTGCCAATATGAAGCACTAGTTTCTACAGTTTCTGTAGCTGAGTTGTTTGCAACCATTTGCTTTTCCGAGCTCTTGAACCAGAGAAGAAATGCAGGAAAATGGAATTACTCTTCTGTTATTTTACTAGTTTTACTATTATTCTTATTACATTTACTTTTACATTCCTCACATTAAATGAGGGAAAATGCTCTCCATTTTCAAGCAGAAAGAGGGAAAGGTAAAAGTAATACTTAATCCAATTAATGTATTTTCCTGCTCTGATTCATTGTGATGACTTTGAGCATCTGGTAGTAACTGAGCATGAGCTGCTTAAAGTCACAGAAACCCCAATCCCCATTATTTCTGCTCATTGAAGGGAATAAATGAATTACCAGACACTAATCTTTGGATAATTGCTCGCTGAGCAGGAGATCTTAGCTCTTAAAGAAATTAGTTTTGTAAGTTTATAGAACTGTCAGAACTAGTGAACTATTTAAAAAGGTTAACTGTAAATGAACAGAAGCTGAACTTCCAGTTTTTATTCATAACTGTTGCAGTTGAACATTGCAGTATATGTTGTATGTGGAGACAGATATCTTTCCCCTTAGTGAGTTTTAGTATAATTTATCAACCGAAGTTTAAGCTGAAGACTGAAATTTGTGTCAATGTTTCTGGCAGTACAGAGTTAGGACGGACGTGGAATAAGAGTATGTACTGCTGTTTTGAACGACCAAAACCATTTTGGGTTTGAAGTAACTCTTACTCATTTTTGGTTGTTCTTCTAATTTGGACATAAAGGGTCTACCCTGTGACATTACATTGTGCATGTCATTTTCCCGATTCTCCTTTATTTGACATAACTTAGGCAGGTTAGTTTCCAAAATTCTTTTTGTTCTTGATAACTGTGTGGACTTGTGATTTATGTCTTTAGGGTACTTGTATTTGAAAATCATGCTCCTTGTCACTCCCTTGACTTTAAGGAGCAGCCTGAGAGGGTGTTAGGAGTCATTCATAGCTCCTACTCAGTAGCCTTGGGCCACCCTTACTGCTTTGACCTCACTGAAGTCTTTTACTTTGTGTAGGAGCAGACTTCCTTCACCCCACACATCTGGAAACATTCAAGGCCCCAAAATAATTAGCTAAGCAAGCCTTAAATCCACATAAGAATTTATTCTATCAGAACATGGTGCCTGTTAACTTCTCAACATCTTGTATTTGCAGGATAACTAAGGAGTAATTTAAGTGGTTCCAGGATCTTTCTGACCTGACAGATACTTTGTCTCCTGTAGATTGTTGCTATGGGCAGTTATGTGTTTTTTTGAGGCTGTAAGAATCTGTTTGCCTCTGTCAAATTCCTATTCTGCACCTGGTCTTTACAAATTACAGGATATATTCCTTTTGATTCTCTTACACTGTATATTATGTTTATTACATTACATCTTTGATCAAAATTCCACAGGGATTCTGGCAAAGGGATAACACCCTGGTTAACTCAGATTAAATACTCTGATTTGAAGCAATTGTTCCATGCAGTATGTTTCTGCCTGTCAATGAGAACTGGACTTCTTTCCTGTAGATAGTCTTTTCATTGTGGAATCTCTGCTTGAAACTTCCTCAATTTAAAGAAATAGGCTTTATTTAATCTCCTTCCATCTATTTTAATTACTGTCAAAATATCAGGATATAGCAGACTTGCCGTATGTGGACACTAATATTCTGTGAGGACAAAGTGATTTCAGTAAGTTATGCTTGACTTATGTTATAGTTGAAATTAAGGCCAACTGAATCAAAAACAGATTCACTAAATATTTATTAAGGTAGGAAAGCAAAAGCAGCGCTGGGCAGCAGGGGAGTCGCAGCTCCACCTAGGCTCGCAAATTCAAGCGAGCTGAGCAGCTCCTTTTATCTTCACGGAGGTCGTCGATTTCGACATCTTTGGTACACCCCTCTGCTTCTTTCGTTATCTTGATTTCATCAGATCTGTACTTGCTTGAGGTAGTTTTGATAAAATGTGCAAAATCAACTTATACAATCTATTCTTTACAGGCTTGATTGGTACACACCTTAACAAAGCGGTTTAAGGTTTGCTCAAGATAACATTGTGGTTCTATCTCTTCTTGTCAAATGGGATGTTCTCAAGACTACCACAAGGGGTTCGTTCCCCTTGATTAACTTGATTTGATCAGCAAATCACCCCTAGTTACTTATTACAATCCCCCCTTTCTCTTATTTACAAGTGATTTGCTGATCAAACCTAGACAATACTTCACAAGCTGCATCTAATTCAGGATCTTCGTTCAGTATAATTTTCATTTCTAGTTCTGATTGCTTTATCACCATTAGCTGCACTTTTTCCAATCTGCTTTTAACAAAGGTTACAAATTTGTTAACAATACAAGGTCTGAAGGTCAGAGTTAGTAGCAGCATTATGAGGGGCCCCGCCAGGGTGGAAATTAGAGTAGTTAACCATGGTGACTGGTTAAACCACGATTCATACCAAGAGGATTGCGCTTCCCCTTTCCCTTTTTCGCTTCTCTAGCCCCTCCCTTAATTTAGCTAATGAATCTCTTACGACTCCTGTATGGTCAGCATAAAAGCAGCATTCTTCACCTAGGGCAGCACACAATCCCCCGTTGTGCAAAAACAAGTCCAGTCCTCTCCGATTTTGTAATACTACTTCTGACAATGAAGTTAAGGATTTTTCTAAATAAGAGATGGATTTCTCTATTCGAGTCAGATCTTCATCTACTGCGGCTCTTAGAGAGGTTAAACTTTGTTGTTGCACTAAGGAGGTTACACCGGTTGCAGTCCTAGCTACTCCTAAACCGAGCAGAGTAGTTATAGTGATAGCGGATATTGTTTCTCTTCTACTAATTTTATGTCCTAAATTGTTCCAGTGTAAATACATAGTCTCCTCCCCGTGTAAAGGTATTCTAGGCACCACAGTGACTTGTACACAAAATTCTGAGACATTTTTCTTAGTAACAGCTGTGGAAAGGCATGGTGTTAATCCAGTCATGGAACAAACCCACCATGCCCCAGGGCTAGGCAGGACCCGTTTAATGTTTGAAGTAAAGACTTGAGTCTGGTTAGCACACAGAGCTGTTGTTCCATTGGTTACCTTACCTATGCACCACCCACTCCCTCTAACTTGTTGGAGAGTAATTCCTGGTTTCCGCTCTTTCCAGTTACATCCGGGGGGATTATCCTCAGTAGAGGTATTAAAAGGAGATGACACTGCTATCCCTTCATAAAAAGGGGGTTTTATATCATAACATAACCAACAAGAAATCATAAAATTTGGATTTGTAGTAGTCAGAGCTTGATAAGCTGCCTGCATTACTGCCCATAAGGAATCATTATTATCTTTAGGTGTTTCTTCTACCTTATTTATTGGGGTTTGATGTGTTCCTGGGGTGACTGAGACTGTAAAGTTTCCTGGTTTTGGTTTTTACTTTTCTCCTTTTTGTTTCCTAATAACCTGATTGGGCCCAACTGCTTGTGGTCTTCCAACTTCTTGTTTTTGAATTACTATTAAGACTCCTGTATCAGTCCCAGGTTGCCAATATCTTACGCCCCAGGTTCGCCCTATTAACCATCTGTGATCTTGGGGTTGCAAGATTGAGACCTTTAGAGATAAACAGTTTCCTCTCTTCCATACATTACCATATTGGGCATAACTGGGTTGGTCGCATCCACGCGGTTCCCAGGTAACATTGAGATACTCATCCTTCTTCTCAGGTTCCCAGGCCATCGCAATAGTCTCACATCCCCAATAAGCACAATAATAATCAAAAGGGGAGTTACAATATCCACGTCCTGGGTTCGAACTGGGGCACCAATAGGTAGCTTTAGAATTCCATCCCCAGCGGTGTAGGTTTTGAGGACTACAGTCCTCATGACCCATTAACTCGTAAAGTGTTTTCTGGTGGTATTTGGAACCACTGATACAAACTATCCCTTACTTCTCTTCTGGAGAAGTGCATTTACCAGTCTCGCTTTTCCTTAATCTTACTCGAAGGTCTCCCGGTTCCGATGTCATAGTCCTCCTTTCTGGGAAGATAGGTCATTTTATTCTGCTAGTGTGGGTCCATCCTTTCTCCGCTGTCCGTACTGCTGTATCTGTGGTAAGTAAAACAAAAAAAAGGTCCCTCCCAGCGGGGCGTTAAGGATGTTTCTTTCCAGGTTTTGATCAACACCCGGTCTCCAGGCTGAATTCGGTGTATGGAAATGTCCAAGGGAGGTCTCTGTACGACCAAGCCTTTCTTAGTTCCTGCCTCCTTCTTGTAAGTTCTAAAATACATTCCGTTAAGATTTTATCCTCGACCTTTGGGTGTTCTACTAATAATCTGAAATCGTAAGGCATTCCATACAACATTTCAAATGGAGAAATACCAGTATCTGTTCTTGGTTGAGTTCTAATATAAAGCAAGGCTAATGGTAAGCATTTAACCCAATTCATTTTTGTTTCTACCATAAGTTTGGTTAGGTGTTTCTTTATTTCCCCATTCATACTTTCTACTTTCCCAGAACTTTGGGGGTGCCAGAGAGTATGATATTCCCATTTTGTACCGAACAGTTCAGTTGTTTCTTTAATCACTTTGGATGTAAAATGTGGGCCTCTGTCTGAGTCAATCACCATAATAGTCCCATATCTTGGAATAATTTCTTCCAAGAGGATTTTAATAACTGTTTTCACCGTAGCCCTTACCACTGGAAAGGCTTCTACAAAGTGCGTAAGGTGATCAACCAAGACCAATAAATACTGATATCTCCCAATCTTTGGTAATTCAGTAAAATCCACTTGTATTTTCTCAAATGGTCTTTTAGCCAATTCACGACCTCCTTGAACCTTTTCCCTAAGTTGTCGCTTATTTACTTTGTGACAGGTTAAACATCCTTCTAAGATCTTTTTTGCTAGGCTGTATATTCCAACAAAGGCATAGTTTGTTTCAAACTGATCTACTAAAGCTTGAATTCCCCAATGTGTTTTATTGTGCAACTTGTTTAGTATGCTTCGGGCTAGTCCTTTTGGAAAGATCTCTCTGCCATCTGGTAGCAGCCATTTCTCACCATCTCTTTTTGTTCCAATTAGTTTTAGCTTATCCAATTCTTGGAGGGTGAAAGTCTTATCTAATTTTAGTCTTTCAGGTTTCTCTCCCAAGGTCTGAACCATTAATAATGCAGCCCTTTTTGCCTCTGCGTTGGCTAGGTTGTTTCCTCTTACAGTATGGGTTAGTCCCTTCTGATGTCCTTTTACATGGACTATGGCTATTTTTAAGGGACCTCTTAATGCCTTTAAAACTTCTAGGATTAGCTTTTCATGGACTAATCCTTTTCCCTGGGTGTTAATTAAGCCTCTCTTCCCAAATTTTTCCAAAAGTATGTACCACCTCAAAGGCATACTTTGAATCTGTATAAATTGTTCCAATTTTATTTTCTAAGAGTTTTAATGCTCTCAACATAGCATATAATTCACACACTTGTGCAGACCAAGCTTTACTTAATGGTCCTGATTCTTTTATCTGAAAAGTATACCCATCCACAATAGCATATCCTGATTTCCGTTGTCCTTCAACCACTCGTGAGGAGCCGTCCATAAATAATTTTTCTCCTTCTTCTAAATCTTCTCTTATTTTAGTCTGCAAATTTATTAGTTGGAGACAGTCATGTGTTAAATCTTCTCTAGGTTCCCCATATAAAAATTGGGCAGGATTCTGAATGGAGGTGGTTTCCATTTCTAGCCTAGGGGAGTTAATTAAAATTCCCTCCTACTTTAGCAATCGACTATCTGTAAGGCACTTATCAGCTCGTTGTTTCAATACTCCTCTAATGTTATGGGGGGTGTATACTTTTAGTTCTCCTCCTAAGGTGACTTTTCCGACTTCTTCTACCAATAATGCAGTGGCCACTATTGCTTGCAAGCAAGTGGGCCACCCGCGGCTTACAGGATCCAGTATTTTAGAATAATATCCTACAGGCTTTCTCTGCCCTGCCCATCCTTGGGTCAGAACCCCATAAGCTGTCCCGTTATCCACATTGATAAAAAGTTGAAAGGGTTTACGGATATCAGGTAAACTGAGGACAGGTGCTTCTACTAGATCTCTTTATATTCTCCCAACGATTCGTATCTTCAGGGGACCATTTTACCAACCCATTTTTAGTTAATTTTTCGTACAAGAATTTTACTTTACTGCTGTAATTTTCTATCCACTGACAACAATACCCTAATAATCCCAATAACTGCCTTATCTGTCCTTTATTAGTGGGTGCTGTTAGAGACAAAATTCCTTTTACTCTTTCGGCATCTAATTTCTTGTGTCCCTTTGAGCCAATGCCCCAAATATTTTACCTCTTCTTCAGTAAACTGTAATTTGGATTTAGAAACCTTTAAGCCTTTGAGGCCTAAAAATTTCAATATTTTGCTCTCATTTCTGACTCCTTCTTGAGTTTTTCCAGCGATCAATAAATCATCCACGTATTGTATTAGAATTAGTCCCTGACTTAATTCATAAGATTCCAATACCTGTTCCAGAGCTTGTCCAAACAAGTGGGTCTTGGGGTTCTCCCACTTGAAAGCAAAATAGTCCCTACATTTTTCTTCTAAGGGACAGGCCCAAAAAGCATCTTTTAAATCTATAATACTATACCACTTATAATCTGGACTTAACTGATTAAGTGTGTGGGTCAGCCACTACAGGAAAACGGGTAATGGTTCACTCATTTATAGCTCTCAGATCTTGTACTAAGTGGTAGGACCCGTCCGGCTTCTTTACGGGCAATATGGGAGTATTGTGAGGAGACATACAGGGTTCCAAAAGTCCTTGGGCCAAAAGCCTCTCAATTACTGGCTGCAACCCTTCTCTCCCTTTTCTGGAGATGGGATACTGTTTTATCTTAATTGGCTGGTCTGGGTCTTTTATGGAGACCATGATCGGTTTGATATTTAACTTTCCTACTGATCCTGGGCTATACCAAGTTTCTGGATTAATCTTGGCTTCATCTTCCGTGGTTAATAAACATAATCTTACTTTTAATCTCTCTTGATTTACTTCCAAATTGATTCCTAATTCCACCATCAGGTCTCGTTCCCAAAAGGTTATACTCAGCTTCTGGGACTAATAAAAATGTTCCCACTCCATATTTATTTGGAGCTTCTATTGTTACACTTTTTATCAGGGGCACCTTGAAAGGCTCCCCCTTTGCACCGACTACTTGGAGTTTGTCCTTGCACCGACTACTTGGAGTTTGTCCTTGCACCGACTACTTGGAGTTTGTCCTTGCACCGACTACTTGGAGTTTGTCCTTGCACCGACTACTTGGAGTTTGTCCTTGCACCGACTACTTGGAGTTTGTCCTTTGATTCAACACATCCAGAGGGTAACTTCTGGACAGTTGATCTTTCGGCGCCCGAGTCCACGAGGAACTCGAACACTTCATGCTGAGAACCCTATTTCAATTTTATCAAGGGCTCAGTAACCTTATGGGTCCCCAGCAAATAGAGCCCCTGACCCCCCTAATCTTCCTTAAAAATCTCCTCATCCTGTGTTCTTTTCCGACAATTTCTCTGCAGATGTCCCTTCTTGTGACAATAAAAACATTCTATTTCCTGCGAACCAAATCTTTTTCTCCTGTCTACTGGGCCCCTCCAGGAACTTTCTTTTCTCTTGTCCCGATCTTGCCCTTTCCTTATAGCTGTCATCAGGATTCGGGCTTGTTTCTTCTGACTCTCTTCAAACACTTTCTGGGCTTCTCGTAATAATTTGTCTAACCCTCTTTCCTGCCAATCTTCTATTTTTTCTAACTTCTTTCTTGTATCCGTCCAAGATTTAGCTACAAATTGAGTTTTCAGCAGGGCTTGACCCACTTGGCTATCAGGGTCTAACCCAGAATATAGCTGCAAACTCTTTCTCAACCTTTCCAGCCATTCGGTAGGGGTCTCATCTTTCTTTTGTTGTTCATTGAAGGCCTTATTAATGTTTTGCCCTCTAGGTACAGAATCTCTAATTCCCTGAATTATCATATCCTGGAGATCAACCATGTTATTTCTATGTGCAGGGTCTTGGTTGTCCCAATTGGGCCGCTGTAAGGGCCATTTTACATCTCCAGTGGGACCATGCTGATGCCTCTGATCCCAATGCCTCATGCCTGCTGTTCTGATCGTTCCTCGTTTGTGAACAAGATCTTGTCCCAAGTGTAAATGTTAAGCCCGAGGAACGGATCAAAACCTTCTGCTATCCCTAATGGGTCCTCTAGCAAGTGTCCCATTTCTTTCTTAAATTCTCTCACATCCCTGGAGCAGAGAGGTACAGATACAAATCCAACTCCGGGTTGTGGTCCCCCCATAGCAGTCTCTCTTAATGGATACAATAAATTTTCCTCCCTTTTTTCTCTAGTTTGACTTATAGTTATTCTCCGATTAAAAGGAGGAGCCCCTTCCTCTGGTTCTGGGGGGGCTATTAGAGGGAGATCCTGCTCAGGATGTTATGGTGGCAAAGGAGGTGGAACATAGGGTGGGGGAGATGCTGGAGGTTTGTTTACATTCCACCTTTTCTTCCTGTCATTTTTCTTTTCTTTTAATGAAAACAAATTAGCAGTCTGAGCAGTGCCCAGGGTCCATAAAAAGGCATATTCACTCTCCTCCTTGTTAAATGGTCATTTGTTGTTAACATATGTTTAATTGTTGGCATATCCAATTCTCAAAAGATCCAAAAATTGGCCAATATAAACTTTTTATCTGTTTTTCTCCCCATACTTCCATACAATAATGGACCATTTTCTCCTTGGACTTCCCCTTTCGAGAAGGGGAGCTTCCCCAATATTGGATCATTAGGCCTGACGGGCTATCTTGGGGTATATCGGGGAGCCCACCCCCACCCCGTATCTCCTTTATGGAACCAGAAGCCTTACTCTTCTTCTGTCCCATCTTCCGAGAGTGCCTTCTTTCACTCAGATTTCACTCGTTTTCCCTCCGTTCGTGGCCCACGTCCTCACGGACAATGGGAACCGCACTACTAGGAGGTCCACACTCACTTCACCTGGTGGACTACTAAGTCCAGTGGACGTCTCATTCACTTGCACCCCGGGTACCCAATCCCCGACTGAACGGTATCGCAATATACTTACTCACTCCTGAGTCTTCATCCGGTTCTTCGTGCACAAAAATTATAGGGAACTGCAGTATCTCCTTTCTTTTTCTTTTTACTTTCCTATCTCTGTTCGGAAAATCCAGGTGAGCTAAGTCGGAATCTCCTCTGGGACCATCCGAAGATGGGGCGCCCTCCCAGAGTTGAATTCCGAGTCGCCTGTCTGGATCCGAGTCATGGCACTAAATTTGTTATAGCTGAAATTAAGACCAACTGAATCAAAAACAGATTCACTAAATATTTATTAAGGTAGGAAAACAAAAGCAGCGCTGGGCAGCAGAGGAGTCGCAGCTCCACCTAGGCTTGCAAATTCAAGCGAGCTGAGCAGCTCCTTTTATCTTCACAGAGGTCGATTTCGACATCTTTGGTACGCCCCTCTGCTTCTTCCGTTATCTTGATTTCATCAGATCTGTACTTGCTTGAGGTAGTTTCGATAAAATGTGCAAAATCAACTTATACAATCTATTCTTTACAGGCTTGATTGGTACACACCTTAACAAAGCGGTTTAAGGTTTGCTCAAGATAACATTGTGGTTCTATCTCTTCTTGTCAAATGGGATGTTCTCAAGACTACCACAAGGGATTTGTTCCCCTTGATTAACTTAATTTGATCAGCAAATCACCCCTAGTTACTTATTACACTTACATCTAGAGTTGTCAGAATTTCATGTTAATACTGCTGTAAATTGGTCTTCAGAATGCCATTTTAAATAATAGGGGAAAAAACCATATTGAATCTTCAGACTTTATCTGGTTAAAGTTCGTTTGTGCATTAAGAAGTGAAATGCATCTATACCTTTAAGAACTAAGGCAATATCCTCCACAGTCTTAAATACATTCCAGTTACAGATATACCATTAGTGTTGGAGGTAGGTCTAGCTATGCTTTTGAAACCACTTTTCCTTAGACCTAGCTGTGGCCAGACCCACAGTTGAGTGGATCGGTTTTACAGCTGTTCTTAACACATTAAGAAAGAGGGGTGGGTGTGTATGCATATTTTCCTCTCCAGAGATGGGTTATAGGAAGCACTTGTACTCCCCCCACCCTGGGAGAAAAGAGTGCTAAAAGCTCTGCATGACTCCCAAGGGCTATTGGGAATGCTTGCAGTGGGCAGGGAGGTTATTGCATGTATTTGTTTTTACAGATCTGAATTTTGATATTAATACTGATTAGAGAAATAAAATTTAAATTTATTCAAAACTTATTTGAATAAGCTGATGCAAAATGCAGAGGTATGTGACTTCAAATTTATGGGTCTGCTGTACCATGCATATGCAAACCAGAAAATGGCTTATTGGCGTTTTTCAGTAGTTGGGGGTGTCGCACTTTGCATAGCTTATCAGAGGCACAGCAAATGGAGCATGTTACTTCTTTCCCAATGTTGTTCTTGAGTTTTTAAGTACTTTAGTGTTTTGCTTTCCTGGACTACTGCTGATAGAAACCTACTCGATTTGGTATTTCCTAATGTCCTTTTATTGCTAATTTGAAGTTATTTAGAATTGCTTTATACCTTTCTTCAACACTTGAAAGTTGGCTCTAAACCCAGATGGGTCAACTTCTGAATTTTACAAAGAAGTTAGTCTATGCAAAAGAATCTATACGTATATATAGTATTTAAACATTAGACATGTTTTAGTTTAATAAAACAAAATGCTTGTGTGGTAGACCAGGGCATTTGTTCAGCAACATAGCAGAAATGTAGATGTAGGTCCTGAAGCTGCAAATTTTAATATAAACTGGCTACTCGTTGTCAGATTGCACAAAGTTTTCCAAATGAGGCTGCAAACATGATGTGCAGTATAAACAACCATTATTCTTGCTGATACTTGGCTTCACTTCCCAAGTTCTTTTTCTAGTTAGTAAGGTAAAGTTTTATTTGGTCCACATACTGTTTGAACAGTTTGCTTTGGTTTATCTTTACCATGATTTTCTTAGTTTTCCAGTGGTGTACCTGATGGATGTTTTGTGTTGACTGTTAACAGGTCCTAGATTTTTTTCTGCGTAACTTTAAGGATGAGAATTCTATTAAACTTAAAAGTCAAGAACTTGTTATACATAGCTGTTAATGTTATTAATAATTCAATGCTAATTCTGCAACTGTTTTGGATTACTATGCAAGACAGAAGTCTTATTCCTTACAACTTCCATTCGTGTGCTCTCAGGCTTCCAAGTCCCTAGCTGTTAAAATGCTTAAGACAAAATTTGTTGTCATCCAGGCTTTTGAATGCAAACTGAGACCGCAGCATCATAAGAAGCAGTGGTAGCTTTCACTTTGTACACAAATGGTTGCATACGACTGACCGTGTGATTTACTGCTTTTTTAAAATGGGATTTGAATTGTTGTGACTAATGAGTGGTTAAATTGTGTCAGTGTGCTCAGTGGCCTGACTGTGGTTGAGAAAACAAATGATCTTTGTGTTAAACCTGATCATAAAGCTCTTGGAATAATTGAGTTCAACTTTTTGTCTTTTCGAAGTAACAACTTCAGTGGCATGATAACTCAGAGAGAATCAGAAGCTGCTGACAGAAATATGTAAACTCTGTAATTTTTCTGGCAGAAATTTAATAATTGAAATTGATGTTTTACTCAGTGGCTTGAGCCACTTGGGAACAAACCTCTAGGGTAAACTAATAAATGTTTCACTTAACAATGGCCGTATTTTTTTGATATTCAGTTGTATCTTATTTTTATTTGGTAGCTATGGAGAAGAGAATCTCATTGCATAAAAAACATTCCAAAACCTCAACTTATAATGCTGTGCTTACATAGACCCTCCTATTAATTGCAAGAAAGATCTATGACCTTTCCGTTCAAGGGTCCTGGCAGTAAATTTTAGAGGAAATAGCCCTGATTGCAAAACTCTCCTAGCTGTGGTATCCATGTTCATAGAATCATAGAATAGATAAGGCTGGATAGGATCTCTGGAGACCCTCTTGTTCAACCCCCTGTTCAGAACAAGTTCAGTCAGATTAAATTACTCGGGTCCAAATGATTTTGGATAGAGTCTACTGTTGCTCTGGGTAACGCATTCCAATGTTTGACCACCCTCGTGGTGAAAAATCCCATGCTCCATCTTGTCTTCTGCCTCTTGTACTATAGCTGTGCACCTTTGAGCAGTGTGATTCTGTTTTCTCTGTCATTTAGGTAATTGTAGACAGCAATAAGATCTGCACTCCTCCTGCCTCCCAAGCCTTTTCTTAAGGCTGAACAAACCCAATTCTCCAAGTCTTTCCTCCTGTATTACGTGCCCCAGCCCTCAATCTTGGTGGCCTTCTCCTGCACTCGCTCCAGTATGTCCATGTCTGTGTCCTGTTTTGGGGAGCAGAAAACAGTATGACTCCAGATATGGCCTTATGAAAGTGGAATGCCCATGTCCCTCAGCCTGCTGGCAGCGCTCCTACTAATGTAACCTGGAATGCAGTCAGTTTTTGTTGCTGAAGGGCACACTGACTCAGATTCAGCTTGTGTCCATGAGGTCCCCCATGTCCCTTTCTGCAAATCTGCTTTCTAAGCAATTGACCTGCAGTCTGTACTGGCTCCTGTTTTTCATCCCAGGTGCAGGACTTTACATCTGCCTCTGTTGAATTCTTTCTCATTCCTGTTGGCCCGTTTCTCAGCATGTTGAGGTACCTGTGCATAGCAGCCCTGTCCTTCAGCATATCGGTCACTCCTTCCAATGTGGTATTGTCCAGTCTTGGTGCATGTGAAGTCTTTCTTTTCATCCATATTGTCTCTGTAAAACCAGGTGTAGGACTTTAATGCTTGGTGAAAGAGACTGTAACGCTATGTATTGCATGACTGTGTATCATGCATGAGCAAACAGAATTACATGAAAATAATTGGTCACACTTCAAATTTACCTAAGCCAGTGTTCTGTATCCAATACTAGTAACTAATGCTTTAAAAGTAGTCCTTCCTGCTATATACCTTCTTCCCTTTGGCCAGTCAGTGTTTTTTGGACTTGGAGGGGCAGAGAAGCCCACCCTGTATCAATTGCTGTTTTCAAAGTCACTTAATACCTGTGGACTTCAGAATGCTAAGTTGTAGAGGATGCACAGTTGAATTTATTTTAACATAATTCACACTTCTTTTATCAGGATGAACATTTAGAACACTTTGAGAGTACCATCCCACTTTTGTTCTAAGAGAAATAATAAAAAAACACCCCTCTCCCTCTTATATCATCCATATATATTCTCTCTCTAAAAACAAACAAAACACAAAAAAAAAACCAACCCCGCAGACCCACCCTCAAAAAACCAACCAAACAAAAACCCCTGCCAGCTCCAGTCACCTGAGTTCTGTTCTAGGAGGAGCAATGTTTGTCCTTCACCCCTTCTCCCTTTTCCAGGTATTGTTAATATTACCAAACAACAAGGGCACTCAACATGGATTCTTTCTGGATGTTGTTGGTAACTGCTCTCTGTATGCTAATCTGACCTCTTCTTGTTTCTTTTAGCCAGTTTATTCATACCTCCGAGGGCTTTTTCCTCTTGTCCAATGGAAACTTTGTTTTTTTAAAGAATCTTTTGTTATGGATGAACCTTTTGTTGAAAGCTGTAACAAGTTCTAAGCAATTAACACTAGTCTTATTTTGAATGGCATGTTTATTTTAGCATTATCCAGATAATTCTCAGTAAGTGATTGTATCTAAACACTTTTTAAAAAACTCTTTTTATTCAAAACATGTTTAATCACATGATTCATGATTGCTTGATGAATGATAAGTATTTAAAGCTGCTTTTAGGTATGCAAAAGCTCATGATATTCAGCTACTTTGAAGAGGCCTTGCGTCAGAGGAGGCATCAGAGAAGGTAGTGGCTTCATTATGGTGAAGAAATACTTCTGTTTTGTTTTAGTGCTTTCTAGAATAAAATGTAGATGCGGGGAGAAGAATCCTCCCAAGAAAAAAGACAATAAACCCTGTAAAATAATAAAATATCTTTCACTTTTTCTTTTAAGTTTTAGTCTGGATTCTTAAAATGCAAAAAACACACTTAAAAATACCATTTCTCAAATTTACTGAAGGGCCTTTTTTCATCTAGGGGATTGTCATCTAGAGGATTAGTTTTTAAAACAATTCCTAGCTCTATCTCTGCTGTGAAGAAATGCTGTGGTGTGTTTTTTTTTTTTTTCTCAAACGAGGATAAATTTTTTTTCACATCCCCATCTTTTTAATTTTTTTTAATACCTTTATTGTATCTGGCTATATTAAAGCTATGAAAAAGTAAACGTTCTTCATGAAGCTCTTACCAGCCTGCGCCTAGAAAGATATTTAGTTCTGATTGTTAGGAAGACTCTTATATATGGCCACCAATATCAAAGTGTATAGCATCATCTGTTTGCCTTGGCAGGATTATGTGAAGATATTCTTTGACTCGGGGTGAGGGGTAAGGGTGAAAGATACTCTCATGTCATCCTTGCAGGCATTTTAAGAGCAGGAATGACACTGTTTGACAGTAGCCATCTTGAGTATGAGAAACTTAAGTGAATTTGACCTCTAAGAGGCTGTCCCTAGCTGCGTTTACCAAAGGAATATAAATGCTGCTGTTTTGAATCTTTTTATTTTCAAGCTTCTGTAATTTCTTATATGAAGTCTGCAATATTTTTAGCAGTAAACTGGCTGTCGAACTACCTGAATCCTTTATTTTCACTAGTGGATATGTTAGGATTTTTTTTAAATGGAGTCACTTCAGAGCTCCTGAAAGTAAAAGCATTGCCTCAAGCTAAGCATGGTGTTGGCAGGAGCTATGCAAACTTCTTTGTGTAGTTTTTGCCAAAGAACCTCATTCTTGACCTGAAATATCCCTGCTGTTTCCAGCTGTGAGCTTCATGAACAAACACAGTGAATTTTGACAAGCTGATCATTATTCATGCAGAATAACTTATTAGATCAAATTCCTGTCCTAATTAGTTTCCCTTTGTTTTCTAACAAGCTTTACTTTGTTTTTGTTTTCACTCGTTTTCTAGCAAGTCTTACTTATTGCCAATTCCATTGGGTTGAGTAGGTAATCCTAAGAAATGACTGAAGGATGCAAGTGACCTGATGTTGCATTGTCTGGCTTAAATGGAAGGCACCACATGTAAGTTACTGTCTAAGAATGTATTAAAATGCAACATGGTTGTATTGGTGTATGGAATTGTCTGAATTGATCTTTAAATTGTAAGGTTCACAAGCCAGGAATACCCAGGGAGAGAATTAATTAAATTGAAGTTAGAAAAGAATGCTGAATTTGGAGTGGTTTGGCATTTAAATTGCTGTATCACTTTTTTTTCCACAATAAACTAGTGTTATGTACTCTTTAGAAAGGCAGGCATTTCTCCCCAGTCAAATAGTGGGAAATGTTGAGTCAGACATAAAATGGTCTGCACTAAGGCTAGTATGTGCGATTCCTTAATGCCTGGACTGTATGTGGATGGATGTTGTGGTCTGTTTCCTTGGTTGTTATACTTTCATTTTTTTTCCCTCTTACCTGTCCCATTCATCCCCCTCTATTTGCGTGATGAATAACGTTTGTCCTGGTTTGAGGTAAAACAGGACCAATTTTGTTCAGTAACTTTGCTTTTTAGCTGGGCCTCTTCTAACTACTGAAATCAGCAGCATATTGTGCAGACAATGTTTGCTCTCAGAGTAATAAGACCGATGTTTATAGCTGATGCCCAGGCATGGTATGCAGAGAGGCTCTTGCTTACACTTATCGCTATAACATCCAAGGGCAGCTCACTTAGTTACTTGCCCTGTTGGAGGGTTGGAAGCAGAAAAGCGTAGAGGGGTCCCACCTGCGGGGGGGAGCAGACAGAACAGGTGACGCAAAACTGACCGTCAGGGTATTCCATCCCATCTGCTTCATGCTTAGTATAAAAACTGAGGGATCAAAGGTCAGGGCTCTTTTTCTTCAATGGCTGGCGTCAGAGGAGGACTCTGTCTGTTTGTCTGCCTTTGATCCTGACCCATGTGTTCAGGAATCTAGTTCCTGTCCATTGCTGAGTCCAGTCCAGTCTGGGACTTTCTCAGTGCCTGTCGGTGACCTGATTGTCATCCTGGGAGCTTGATATTGGTTTTGTATATATTTCATTATTTCCTTTTATTATTAATATTTCATTAGAGTAGTTTAGTTCCTTCTAAACTCATAAGTCTCTTTTTCCCTCCTCTGCCTCTCTCTTTGAAGAGGGGTGGAGGGGAGCATCTGTCGGTCCCAGCTGGGGTCCTCACGTCCCCCTGTAGCCAATTTAGCCTAAACCACGACATGTAGCAAAGCTCACTGTGAGCCCTTAGACGACGGGGAGGTGACTTTTAATTAAAACAAACCAACCCAAAAACCCACACCAAAAAAACCAAACACCCCCCAACACACACACTTTTATACACTGTCATACTCATGAGCGTCGAGGCACATGTATCCAAGTAGTCTGTCAAGCAACCAGACCATGCAGATGAGTGTGTCAGAGTGGCCTTGCTAGAAATCCTCCCAGTGAAGTGAGGGATGACAGATTCCTGTTATCAAATCATAAAATCGTTTAGGCTGGAAGGGACCTTTAAGATCATTGAGTCCAACCATCAATATTGTCTTCTGGGTTCAGAAGCTGTGTGCTGAATTTGGATGTGACTTTTGTATCCTGTAGGAGCTGACAGTGATGAGGATCTCTCCATCCTGTTCCACCTCTGAGTCATTAGGATTTACTCAGTCTTTTGTCTCTGTATCTTGGCTGTCTTACCACTTCAGTCCTGTTACTTATCTTCCCACCATTATCTCTTAACAACTTAAGTCTATAGTTTGTCCCTTGTTTTAGTGTAAATGTAGTCCTTGTTTTACTGACTTGGGTATTTTGAGCTGCTGATATGTAGCTGTACTGTGATCTTTGATCTGCTTATCTAGGTGTCATCAATACATGCTGTTCTTAAGGCCTTTCTTCTGCCATCTCTCTGGTGTTTCCATACCCGGGCATTTCCATTCATTGTCCAATCATAACAGTCTTAATGTTTCCATTATGAAGTGTCTCTACATTTGCACAAGAAGGGAACACCTGTCTCTATTTCATGCTTGCAGCTCTTAATCTGTTACTACTTCTTAAATCACCAAAATATGTTTATCAGACCTATTGTCTGACTTGAAGTTACTCATTCTTTGTTTATTAACATAACTTCTGCTAGCCATTCTTGTATGGGGCTCTAGTTTGTTTGCTAGAATCTTTTTGTTCCTGTCTTGTCATCCATGTCTTCCTTCTCCCCCTTTTCTTGCTTTTTTTTACCTTGCTGGTGCCAGAGGATACACAGGATTGCTGTCACAGCAGCCTTAGATGTTGGATCTTATCAGCTTAATCCTTTTCTTGTTCTTGGTATTGCAGGCTCCTGTCTTGTTCACACATGCAGATTTCCCCATCCTAAAATCCTATCAATCTGCTCAGTACTTTGCAATTTCTCTGTGCCTTAGACTCCTGTTTCCTCTCATGGGCTGAGTATGCATTCCTTGCACAGTAAACCTTCTATTGTTTGCCTCATGCTCTGAAGAGCAGCTATCTTCTTCTGGACATGGAGTCCTAGAGGACTGGTGGGGTAGTTGTTACCGGGTTTGAACTGCCAAGGGCTCCTCACATTGCTGCTGATTTCTTTCTCCTTTGGCACCTAGTGCTTTTCACTAAGAGCACAAGCAACAGAGCTTTCTGTGCTCCAGTCTACAGGGTGGACTGAAAGCAAGCAGGCCTTGTTGATTCTTTGGGTTGGCTAGGAGATGCTAACTGTTAACAGTTTTTTTTGAAGCACCTCAGCTAAAATAACACTTGCAGCATGCTTTAGTTTTTAACTTTGGAATAATTGAAAAACTTTGTCCACATTCCCAACAGTTAATTACTCATGTAGTGTATTGGATTGAAATTTTTTATTTGCTGTCTTACTTGGAAGTTCTTCCAAACTGTACTCATGGGCAGGCATACTATTAATTCATGGTTTTTGATTTTGCTTTTTGATTGTACCTGCTGGTATATTTTTTTTTGAGAGAGAGAATTATCCTGGTAACTTTTACCTAATGCTGGTTTACACCATGTTATGCCATCAAGATGAAGTTATGTGCACTGAATTTCCATTTCTGATTAGGGATCAGTGCATGGAAGTCTGTCACTTTTTCCATGAAGATATTTGGCCCTTGCTGTCCTTTGGATGCTTTGGGCTTTGCTTCTTGAATGCTTTGGCTGGTGTAGTTTAAGACAGCTGCTGAGTTTCCTAACTCGTATTCCAGTTGCTGCAAGGAGAGTGTTCTGTCCTAGCAACTCCTTTTACACTGTGAGGGTCCTTGGGAGGAAGTGCAGAACTTACCGGAGGTTTTCTTTATGATACAGTAATACCAGTAAGTACTCCTTTTGTCAATATAAAAGCTACTTGTGAATTTAACTGATAGGGAGACCTCTGGGGGAAGTGCATTATTTTAGTGCAACTGAGCATCTCTTCCCCTCCAGTACAGTTTAGCACTTCTGATGCTGTGTCAGTTAGCTCTGTAGTAGCTGGGAATAAGCGCTACAGTAGCTCTTCAGGAGGATAAGCCTGTTTCTGAAGGGGCAATATACATGAAAACTCCTTTAAGATAGTAGAATTAAAACTGAAATTTCAAAATTTGCACTGTCTTGCGTAGACACCTTTACTAAGCTTTATGGTGTCACGGTGTTGTAGTAAAATTGACATTAACTAGGAAAATTAAATGTAAAATGTAATTGAAGCAGCCAAGGAAACCTGCTGCTGTTCAAGTCCTCTATACTGCCCCAAACCTATTTAATTATTTACCTAATATTAAAATAGAGAAATAATAACTAGACATGATGTATCCATGCTTCGATTAAGGAACTAACCAGCAGACAATGTAGCATTGTTGATAAGCAGGGTATTTCTGTCAAGAGAGTGATGAACTGTAGGCCTGGTCAGCAAACCAAGAAAACCGCTTGGAACTGCCAAGACCAGAGGAGTAGGTAAAAGGTAATTTTGGCAGGGGGAGATTGTGACCACTGACTCATTGACCACCTACCCAAATGATACCACTTACTCAAAAGAGAACAATGGAAGAAGACCGAGCCTGCGCACTAATTTACATAGAGGTGAATGAATCTCGACCAAACATTAAAGAGAATAACAATGAATATGTATTAATTGTTTGAATATGTAATCAATATAGAAAAGTGGAGATTTTTGAAACTAAGGTGTGCTCCTGTTTTGGGATGAGCACCCCATTTCTGTGCATTACTGGAATAAACTTGGAAATACCTCTGCTATGTGTGTTAATTGGCTTGCACACTGGGTGAAGAACCCAGATTTGGGACAACTGTTTTTTCATTGGCTATTTCACCAGACCTGGTGGAAGAAAGAACCAATTGTTCTAGTATGACAAGTGCAACTTCTCGAAAATCCAAGCTTGAACCAGAAGTAAAGGACTAGTGTATTTTAAATAGGGCTATAGTGTTTTTCCCAAACACTGAGAACAAAAGGGAAAAAAATAATCAGGCCAGAACCAACAGCCTGAGAGAAGTGAGGCTGCCTCAGCTTTGTCCCTTGTCTAGCCAGTAGTGAGGCTGAAAATGTATTTCTGATAAGCACACTCACATGGAGTGCTCATGTACAGCACATACACGTATATACATGGCTGAACTGACAGACACTCAAATAACAGCACTCATGAACACAGCACTAGTGGCCTCATCCTGAACAGAATGGCGGTCTGCTAGTGAGAATATGTGTATCTATATAGTGTATGTTTGCAATGTGGATCCCTCCAGGTGTGGGGCTCAGTCACTCAGATATGCACACAGATGGAGTCCCTTGCCCAGGAGAAGGTTAGAAAGGAATTTAGCAAGAAGCCAGGACAGGCTGTGCTGATCAGGGACAGGGCATGGCCAGCAAAGTGTACTGACCAGCCAACTGTTTACATGTGACCAATCCTTTTCATCCTCTTATCCCTTGTCTTTTTTCCCCATGCTTGCTCTTCCCCAGATCACTTAAATGCTGCCTTCGTTCCTCCCATGAGCATCCCGTAGTAAGTCCTGTGGGATCCTGAAATGCTTTTCTATGGCATTCCCCAATGTGTCCTATGCCCCAAGGCTGTAATCCCTCTCTGTCCCAAAAGAGCCCTGGCATTTACTTATCCTGATGGGTGTCACACTTGGACACAGGGGCTGAGGCTCTCTTGGGGCAGCCCTGGGAGGGACTGGCCAGGGTGCCCCTCTTCTGAGCCTCCAGCTCGGGTTCCCACCTGCTTTCGCCTCCAGGCATAGAGTAGGCTGGCGCTATCAGGGTGGAAGGCTCCTGCTCCTGCTGTGTGCTTGAGAGGAGCCAGGGCAGGCTCTTTTTTGAGCTCCCCCACTCCTGCCATTGCCACTCTCTGCCCGTTTGTGGGTGTGCAGATGAGCTTTTATTGCATAACCCCACACTGCGATGGAAGACAGGTTCTGATACCTGTTAATAAAGGCAGTAGTGATGTCTGCAGCAGGCCTTTGACCAAGCTCAGCGGAGTTGTACTCCATGAGCAACAGAACTCAAAGACTTTGTTCAGAATCTTCCATTTAATACATGTAACAGCAATTTTCCTTGTTCTATTACTTTTTCTGCATTTTCTTCTCTCAGAAGCTGTAATTTGTCAGTGGAAACAGCCCTGTCTTAAGCTTTTAGATCATTTTAAGAGCTAGAAGCTTTCTTTTTTATGTTCTAGAAGACCGAAAATCACTGTATATGTAATTTGACTGTTTTCTGTGAAGTGTGGGTATGCATTACATGCACATTATTATTAATAATGTTAATATTATTACTTGCACATTATCTAGTGACAGTTACTGTTTACATAATAGCATTTTTGTGAGGTTTAATATTATTTTTAGTTTCTCTTCTCCCTTCCCCTTGAAATTAGAAATAGGGAATAACAGTTCACTTATTCATTTGGAGTTGAGCTGACTGTGAAGATGGCAAATTGTTGGTGTAATTCCTTAATTGATCTAGTGGAGTTATTATTCTGGGAATAGCATTAAAGTAAACATAGTTGTAGAAATGCTAGTAGCCAAGCTACTAGGTGCTTAGATTGCAAGCTGATAAAATAAAAACATATTTAAAATGCTCAGGTTCTTCTAAGAAATTAGAGTGTAATGCTAATGGGATGGAGATTGATCCTTCAGCAGAAAGACTTGAGTGCTTTTCTTTTTTGATAACAGCTGTTATACTATTTTATAGTGTGCAATTATGGAATATAACTGGGAAAAAATCTCTGTACTGATTATACATCATTGACACAACAAAAATGTCTGAGTCACTGCAGGAAAGAGTATTTCAGATTTGTGCAGCTTAAGCAAGACTATTGCAATTGCTAGGCAGAGTGGTGGATTTAAGTTTCTTTTCAACAACTAGAGATAAAGATTCTCTAGTGAACAATTAAAGAGTAAGACATTGAAACTCCCTAAGGTCTTCTAACCTTCATTATGTATTTGAAGGGGACAACTGATTCCAGCAGTTTTCTTGACTAAATTTTACAGTTTCTCTAAAAAGAAAAAAGACTTTCATATCTTAAGGAAGTAATAAACAATGTTTTAATCCAGGACTTCAGAGAAAAAAATTTATACTAGACAGCATGTGCCTGTGTCTGTTTGCTCATGGTGGGTACAAAGAGTCTTTTTAATACAGCCACCCAGAAGCTTGAAGAGCTAAAGGCATTGGTGAAAAATGGGGGAGGAAATGAACCAGCAGTACGATTGGCTCAGGGTTTTGTGCTGTTGTACCTACTTATTTTATAAATAAGAGCTTTGGACTTCTGATATTTTTCAGAATACAGCAAAATATTCAGTAAAAGCACTGTTTTTGTTTTTAAGATAGTGGGATCTTTATTGAGCAAAACTATTATTTCTTTTAAAGAATCTTCAGAAAGTTGTATCTGCTAACAGAACTTCGGGGGTTTTTGGGAGTAGGTATCATAGTTTTGATAAAAGATCACTAATAGGTGGATCCAAAGTAAAAGGATAAGTAATGTAGTAGGAATACTACTGGAATAGAAAGATGTGTTTCTTGAGTTAAACAACAAATTTATTCCATATATCATTGTTTATATATGCTTTTTATTTTCTATATATGATATATATGCTTTACTACTCCCTTATTTTTTGGCTAGATCTTACCTGTATAAAACTTAAAAAAAACTTAAATATTTTCTTTAGAAGTACACTCAGTATTTTGAGAACTGATTATGTCTTAAGCATAACAAAATAATTTTTGCAGAGTAATACAGTATGATAAAGGAGACCACTTGTAATGCTAAAGAATACCTACATATGTGACAAATGTTGCAGAAGAAAATTTGTGCGCAATCTAAAGTAAATAGAATTTTAGTTCAAAAGAAATATTGTAGTTTTGAAACTATAAACTAATGCTAAAGTAGCTCAATTACATGCCCATTTATGTGCATTTAAAAATGAAATTGCTGTGTTTTGCTGTGGAAGTACCTGGTGCTGAGTGTGAAATACGGAAGCTGTGTGAAAATGGCTAAGAAAAAGTGAGTTTAAATTGTATTTTGGATAAACTCAGTAACCCAGATAAATCTGTGACCGTGTGGAGAGAGGAGCCCATGCTGGAGCAGGTTTGCTGGCAGGACTTGTGACCCCGTGGGGGACCCGCGCTGGAGCGGTCTGTTCCTGAGGGACTGCACCTTGTGGAAGGGACCCACGCTGGAGCAGTTTGTGAAGAACTGCAGCCTGTGGGAAGGCCTGATGCTGGAGAAGTTTGGGGAGATCTGTCTCCTGTGGGAGGGACCCCATGTTGGAGCAGAGGAAGAGTGTGAGGAGGAAGGAGTGGCAGAGACAAGGTGTGATGAACTGACCACAACCTCCATCCCCCGAAGGCCTGTGCCACTTGGGAGGAGGAGGAGGTAGAGAAATCAGGAGTGAAGTTGAGCCCAGGAAGAAGGGAGGGGTGGGGTCAAGGTGTTTCAAGACTTGGTTTTATTTCTCATTACCCTACTCTGATTTGATTGGTAATAAATTACATTAATTTCCCCAAGTCAAGTCTGTTTTGTCTGTGATGGTAATTGCTGAGTGATCTCTCCTTGTCCTGATACAGACCCACAGGCCTTTCGTTATATTTTCTCTCCCCCTGTCTAGCTGAGGAGGGGGAGTGATAGAATGGCTTGGTAGGCACCTGCTGTCCAACCAGGGTCAACCTACCACAAATTTAAATTCTCAGCTGTAGAATATGAACTTAAAATAAATATGATGCTCCTTTTAAAATAGTATGGAAGGGTTTGCTTTCATGTTTGACTCAGTAGTGTTTCCTAAGAAAAAAACACTTTAATAGTTGGGAGAGGGGGCCTGTGATTCAACAGCTTAACAGGAAACTTTTTGTTTAAAATTTTTTTGTACTTTAACTGTTTAACTGTTGTTAACTATAACTGTTAGCAGTGGCAAGTATTTGCAGTGTCTAGAGATTCTAGTCAAAAATTCTAGTTGGTATTATGGATAAATAAAAATGTGTAATCTCTTGCTTTTGATTTTTTGCAAACTGGATATTAGACTAGATGGGACAGATGTGAACTCCAAATTTAAGTGCTTCAACAAGCTGTAGTTCATATGTCCTTTATTTGTCAGACTGATTTATCTCAGTTGCATATGTGAAATATTATATTTACAGCAAGTCACATTCATGAATGTTCCAGCTGTATATCTAAGATAAAATTACTTTGTCTGTGCAAAGTAGTAATTTGTTTGGGTTTTCTAGATCTATGGCAAGTGGGCATTTGGATTGCTGGAAATCAGATAGATAAGATAACTGCCTGAGTAGCTGTGTGCTAAATTAATGAGAAATAGTTTGTCTCAGTGAGTGATATTGGCAGACTTGAAAATTTTGGGTGGAGATGAGGTAGAAGAACAAGGTCAAGAGTTATAGTGGCTGGTTCACTCGGTTACAAGGGTTACAGAGTGCACAGGCTGAGTCATGTGTGCATGTAACTGATATAAAGGGCACATGCTGACACAGAGAATTACCCCATCATATATGCTTTTTCTTGTATTTTCTCTTATCAAGCTTTTCATGCAAATGATTCTCTCTTCCTGTTAATCATCTGAAAGGGACAATGTTTTAATCCATATGTTTGCTTTGCAAAAATTTATGGTACCCCTGTTATTTTACCAAGTTTTCAGTATTTGAAGGGAAGAGAATGGGGGATAGGGGTGAAAGAAAGTATGATGTGTGTAAATCCCTTTTTTCCTCAGCCTGCATAAACAATGTTTAATTCTTAGTGTCACTTAAAAATAGTCCAGTTTTGGACTTGTGTTTCCATTTGGCAGTGTATTTGTGATGAGACTGATAAATTTATATGTAAATATTGAAGAAAAAAAGGTAAGCATTCTTTATGAAAGATAGGCATACTGAACTTCTTACTTGTCACCTCACTTTACCTTAAGATTGAAAGAAGCAATCTTAGCTTTCCACATAACTTATAGGACAAAAGTAATGTTACAATTGGAAAGACATAATTTTGCTGTATAGTTCAATGTTTGCACTTGTTATACTAAATGCAGACACATGCCTCTGAACACTTGTCTGTTTTTTGGATTGAAACGTCCTATTTCAAAATAGACACTTTTCTTTCTATATAAATGCAGATTCTTCTCTGAAGCAGATGCTAGTTCAACAATCAGATCCTCCCTTGAAAAATATTTACCTGTTACAGCATCTAAATGATTTGTCCTAAAATCACTTGTTCTGTTTTATTTGCTCTGTGTGATAGTATTTTGGGTTTGGTTAGTGTACTTTTTTCTTTATGGTAAATAGTCTGTCCCTTGCTGAAAATGGGGACTTGTTTGCCTGTAAAGCTCTAAATGTGATACTCTCAATGACTATTTTAGGGTGGATAGTGGGGGATGGTGATTTGTAACACTAGGAGATCTTTTAGGTAAGTTTGAGCCTTGAAGATTTGGATTTAAGACCTAAATGAAGTTTGATTATTCTGTAGGGACCTACAGAACATAAGGGGAATCTATGTTGATGTAATGAGAGAACTCATGCTGTTATAATCTGTCCTGAGGATGTTCACAAAGTTATTAAGATGTGATGGGGTCTGTTAGCCAATTCTGATAGGTTCAGAAGGATCTTTGCATGTGAAAAGTTAAGGTTAGTTTGTGAGCTGCTTGGTGGCAAACTACGCTCCTGAACTTCAAATAGTGTACCAAACTTACTTGTGAAGTCAGATTTCTTTACCTTGTCCGTTTTTATCTTCATCATGGTCTCACAAGGACTTCTGATGCTGTAGAAGTGAAATGTATGCTTGTGCCATGTAAAAGGCAACCTTGATTTGTAGGTCTTGCCCCAATGCAAGTGAGGTGGCGGAAAGGAAGAAGACTAGTAGCTCCATTAAGAATTTAGGAATTTGGGTCTTGAGGTCTAATCTATGCTATAGCTCTAAAATGTGAGACCATTGCATTACATGCTTAGTTGCAGATGCATTTGGAATATGTGTGTAACTGTTGGTTATGAGAGCAGTTAGGATTAAACCTTTCTGGCAAATCAGGCTGTCAACTTTGAAGTTAGCAGTGAATACTTTCTTATGCAGAATGTTACTGATCCTAAATCAAAACAAAGCATGATCCTTGGTGTTCAACTGTTTGGTATTTAAAAAAATGAATAAAGAAACCAGTGCTAATTTGGGGGGAGGGGGAGGGGAAGGGAAGGAAAGATAAAAATGTGCCTGGAAATCAGTTCTGGAATTAAAATTTTTTTTTTTAGGCTATTAGTTAAAAATGTGATTACATTGTGCTTTGAAAACTGTCTCAGACAGTCAGCAGAAAACATTCTTGTATGACTTCTAAAAGGAAAAACAAGTGGTTACAACCATTTCTTATCGATTTGTTCCTTGTTTATTCTTCCTACCACAGCATTTTCAGACTTTATTAAGTGTCAAAGGTCAAGCTCAGTTTGCCATGAAATCCAAATGCATGTGTTTTCCTGTTAATGATTGACTTCAGCCTTCCTTTAAAGGTTCCTGAAGGCTTAATACTTCTAATCTCTACCAGCAGTATTTTGCCTAACTGTGCTTTTTACTTTTGAGCTTTTGTTTTAGCTTTTAATAACTTAAGCATTTGTTTATCTTCCTCTAACTTTTTAAACTAAATAGAAGATCTGCAGTCTCTCTAGTAGTAAAAATTGTTTGCCTATAAGAACATCTTTTTAACTGTTTCAGGTTCCTATTTTGTGCCACATAGTTTGAAGAAAATGTCATGATCAGTTTCCAATGATACTTGCTTTGAATTCACCTCACCATTACTGTTTTGTTGATTTGTTAAAGGGGTAACCAACAAGCAAAAACCCCCTAAAACTCTGCCTAAGCTTGTGTTATTATAGCGAGTGTAAATTAGATGGTAGTTAAATAATCGGCTAGTTGCAGTGATTCAGTATGTTTTGTCAGTGCACAAATACCCATTTTTCTGACTTTTCTGTTTTCCTGCTGCTTATGCTTAGAAGGACTTGATTTCAGTAGAAATTCTGATCTTGTGTTGTCATTACTTCTCAAGGCAGAGGGTAAAACTGGTCTAGTCCTATTTTTGTAAATGGCAAGCTTGGGGAGGGCCACTGTATTAAGGATATACGTAAATCTCTTCT
This sequence comes from Pluvialis apricaria, assembly GCA_017639485.1. NCBI lineage: Eukaryota > Metazoa > Chordata > Aves > Charadriiformes > Charadriidae > Pluvialis > Pluvialis apricaria. Next base: position 77,348,152 of record CM030009.1, on the reverse strand, counting down.
GGCACTTGGCCTTTCATCTTTCACACATCGTGTCAGATAGCATCTGTGGTGTATAAAGCCTTGGAAGAAATCAGTGCACGTTCTGACTTGATATAATGTTTGTTTTTGTTTCTTACTCCTACTATACGAGCTTATTTTGCTGATTTTACCACACATTGCTAAGTTTATGCTTCTTTCCACCTTGTTGCATCGAGACCAAAATGGCACATACAAACTGAAACTAGCATTTTGGACTGTCACTAGGCATGTATACTGAAGAGATGCTATCCATAGGCACAGGAAAGCTTACAGCTGTTTGTAAAATCTGAGAGTTTAATCTTTTAATTCAGAATAAACTAATTCAGACTGTCTGATGATGACCTAACGTCTGCTGAAAACAGGGGTTACACTTTCATGCTTGTGATAGCAGTTGCATTATGGAAACAGGGTGTCTGTTCAAAGGTCTCTTTATTGGGATCCAGTGGGTCATATGTAGTTCTTGGTTTCCGAATCATTGTAACTACCAGTATCTTTCAGTAATAAGGTTAGTCAATAAAAGACTTGTTCCTCAGGGGCAAGAAAAAAAAAGAGTGGGGGAAAAAACAATGTCTTGTATTCCTGTTGGATACTTCCACTAGTCCCTGGTTCATAAATCTTTGTGTATTGGTCATGATCTCTTTGAGTGTGTTGTGGAAATCTGATTAGATTCTTTATAGATAATTCTGGTTCTTAAAGCCTGTTCAAGATAGCTTTGGTGTCCAAAAGAGATGGTATTTCCTTGGGCTAAATTCCCTTTGCCCAAAATAATTTAGAATTTTCATTTAAATTGGGATTGAACTTTTTCATTGGTTGGGTTTTTTTGGATAGTATTGCTTTAAGGGAGAGCCTAGCTCAGACATCTGCAAACTATACTCTTGAAAGTAAGCAAACTGAAAGCTGTAGTCATGTAACCTGAGTTCAGAGTATAGGATACTTCCTGTGGTAGCATTATGTCATAAATTTATTTTTAGTCCTTAAACACATGCTTTCTCTAATGGGATCAGCAGATCTCTTTTGAATAGAACAAGCAGTGCACTCTTTTGACAGTAGAAATTCTAAATGTTTCAATACATGCATTTCAACACCCGCTTTCCTTTCCTACTGACTTATTGTTCTGTGATCTGTGGTTTGCTCAGTAATGGGAATGACTGTGGAAATTCAGTTGTTCTCCCTTTTGCAACCACAACTAATGAAATTGCTCAGAATTCATGAGAAGCTACTGAGCAGTCTCTGAAACAATTTTCACAGGTTTCTGGAAGCAAGGCATGTAGCACAAGGCATTTGATGTCTCCTTTGCATAGTGATAGGTTGGATAATTTAATTTAATTAATTTAATAAGGTTGGCAATTTCCAGGAGGCTGACCTACAGAAGCTCTGTGGGCATGGGAGGATATTCTGATACTTGCTGGGTCTAGTGGTTCTGTTGCTTTGTTGATTACCTAACATCTGTTGAACAAGTTAGTCTTTTGGAAATTACTAGCTTCTCCCTGGAGAAAGAAAAGTAGATAATGGATAAAAGAGGATGTATCCGGAGTGCCTTAGGCAAAGGGTAACCCTGTGCTTCTGGGCACAGGCAACAATAATAAAACAATATTGATGGAAAAAGTGCATCAGTAGGAGGGAGATATAGTAGTTCTAAGCAATGAAGCTTAGATCTCTAACGCCAAAAACAGGTTTCATGAGATCTACTTGTAAGGATCTATTTGGCTGAGAATTCAAGGATACCTTCAACTCCTTCCCCTTTCCTAAGGCCGGGGGGGGGGGGGGGTAGTCTTTAATCATAGAATGGTTTAGGTTGGAAGGGACCTTGAAGATCATCGAGTTCCAACCCCCCTGCCATGGGCAAGGACACCTTTCACTAGACCAGGTTTCTCAAAGCCCCATCCAACCTGGCCTTCAACACGTCTAGGGATGGAGCTTCTACAACTTCTGTGGGCAACCTGTTCCAGTGCCTCACCACCCTCACAGTGAAAAATTTCTTCCTGATATCTAGTCTAAATCTCCCCTCTTCCAGTTTGAAACCATTACCCCTTGTCCTGTCATTACATGCCCTCACAAAAAGTCCCTCTCCAGCTTTCTTGTAGGCCCGCTTCAGATACTGGAAGGCTGCTGTAAGGTCTCCCCAGAGCCTTCTCTTCTCCAGGCTGAACAACCCCAGCCCTCTCAACCTGTCCTTATAGGTGAGGTGCTCCAGCCCTCTGATAGTCTTGGTGGTCCTCCTCTGGACCTGCTTTAACAGGTCCACGTCCTTCTTGCTGAGGACTCTGAAGCTGGATGGCAGTACACCAGGTGGGGTCTCATAAGAAATCTTATGGTTTAGTTCTATTTTTTTCTTTCTTACCTTAAAGTTTTTACATCTAAGATTCACAAACAAGGGATTGGTGGTCAGCCTAATATTGCCAACCTTTTTTTTTTTTTTTTAGAACTACTAATGTTTAATGTGATCTTCAGAATATAGTTTTTCAAGAAATAGGGGTTTAGAACAGTATTCTTCCGTAAATTATAGTGTCTTAGAATAACTTGAGTTGGAAGAGGCTGTGGTTATCTGGTCTGACACCCCTGACTGAAAGCAGAGCCAAGCTAAAAAATACACTGAACTTCTGAATTAGATTAGGTTGTTCATGGCCTTGTCCAGTCAAGTTTCCAATATATCCAAGGATGGAAATTCCACAGCTGTTCTGGACTACACATTCTGGTGTTTGACTGCCTTCATGGTGAAAAAATTGTTTCATAACATCTAATTAGAATATCCTTTATTGAAGTTTCAGTTGTTTTTTGTCCTGTCATTGTGCCCCACTGAAAAGACTAGCTCTGTATGCTGTAATAATCACCTGTTAGCTATCTGGAGGCACTACTTAGATACCTTGTGAGCTGCTGGTCTTCTCATCTGCAGGCTGAGCAAATTCAAACTTTTTAGCCTGTCCTCATACATGAGCATGTTGGTGGCTGACCTTTAGACTTGATGAGTTCTTGTGTTATTGCTGAGTGATTAATATGGCAGATTAAATTCAGTGTACATACGTGTCTCATGGGGAGAAATATAATCCAAATATGTGCTGGGAAAAAAAATGGCCTCTTCATCAGTCATTGCCATTAGTGGGAAAATAAGGTCATGGATAATTTTCTAAATGTCTCTACTCTGAAGCAGTTGCAATACTAAAAAAAAAAAAAAAAAGGGAGATAGAGAATGGGAAAAAAAGTTATGTTAGCACAGAAACTTATTGTTTGTCCCATATAAAATACTGTATGCAGTTCTGACTACCCTGTCTCAGAAACAGTATGATACAATTAGAGTCAATATAAAGAGGGAAGAGGGAAAAGTATATCTTCTATACAAAGACTAAGTCAAAAAGATGATTCATTTTGGAGAAGGAACTAGTATGAACAGATCTCATAAAGGCATATCAAGTCATAGGTTGCAAGAGGAAGCTTAGCAGGGATGATTAGTTCATATTTAGAACAGGAGTATTAAAGTACGAGCAGGTTCAAAGGGAGTTTATTTTTTATGTGGTGCTGGTGCCTGAACATGTACTGTAACTGATTACAATAAAATGCAGTGAAGCCAAAGTAATATTGATGGAACTAAATGTTCTTCAAGAATGGCTAGATGCAACTTTCTGCTTAGGAGGTTTCTAGGCTGCTTATTGCTCGATGTTGGGAGGACGTAGCCAGGGAAAAAGTGTTGCAGGATGCTAGCCCTGTGTCAAATGTTCTTTGTCTAAGTATTTTGTGGTGGTCAGAAACAGGATACTGGGCTAAATCAGTCTTTGATCTACACAGTATTGCAGTTGTTTTGTTCTTAAAAATAAATGCCATGTAAATGTGATTATGCAGGCAAGGAATTATTAATACTAGCTGGAGACAAGCGAATTATCTCCAGAAATAACTTTGAACAACCACTTCTGTTTCCTCCGAAACAGGATCTCTCAAATTCCCAAACTACACTCATAACAAATCATGTTATGGAAGCCATTCTTCTGCTTTGCTGAAGAGAATATCCTTGTACATAAATGGCCATGATGGAAGTGAAAGTCCTTCACACGGCCGCTGAAAACATTTTAAGTGTTCCAGGAGAGGATGGAAGTTCATGGAGGAGAAATTGCAAGAATATTGATAAATACACTGGAAAAAAAAGTGATGTCCAAATTTGTTTAGTAGGAAAGAAAAAAACAAAAAAAACCCTGACTTAAGAAGTTAATGGTTTGAGGCTGGGAGAGTACGTATAGGCTTCCTTATTCTTGCATAAATCATAATAACTTAATGGAAGCATCAAGATTTTCATATTGTAAATATTGTTATTCCCTTTTCTCCAAGTATTTTTATAAAATACAAGGAAAAGTGTCCTAAATATTATTAAAGCTGAGTTTTCAGAAGTTACTAAGTGCCATTGTTTAAGCAGTTATATTAACTCTGCATTATGATTTTATTGTAATAGGCTACTTCTGTACAAACCTTTTCAGTTGAGACAATGAAACATTTTTAAACATCTGCCATTCATATAACTTGTCCTATATTATTTATTTTATGCAATCATTTAAACATAATTTATTTCTTGGAAATCTGCTTTGTAGAGTACTTCACACAAAACAACTTCACACACTTTCAGTATGAGAAGTATTATTTCCACCTTATAAATCAAGAGATTGACTCTGAAGCAGTTTCTCTGGTTCTGTACTTTCTGCTCATTATGAGTTAGTGCAAGATTTTCTCATTATCCAGCATCATTATAGCTTGTACTTAAAGGTATTAGCAGTGTAGTACAGCCCGAACTACTGTACTGGCTACATAATGAGATGGTGGGAGAACGGATTTTTAGGAAGGATGTCTGACAGTGAGCAGAGGTACTGGTTTGGGAGATGGTTGGCCAGTCTATTTTGCAAGTGCTTAAAAACAATAGCTATAGGTCTTTGCACATGAGAATCTGTTATATTAAATGTAGAAAGCTTGGTCTTACTTTCCAGTCTGTGCTTTTGTCTTAATCTGTTTGGCATTACACATACTATTCTGCAAGCTATGCAGTGAACTGCAATTATACCGTTGTCTTGGTTTGCTCCATGAGCTACACAAACAAACATTTGATTTTTTTGATGTGGGGAAACAAAATATTTTTGCGTTGATTTTGAATCCTGAGTTTAAATATTCTTCTTTTCACTTGCCTCACATCACTTGTCTTCCAGACAGTAGCTTTTTGTTCCCTGTCTCAACCAGAAAATTCTCAGGGGAAGATACTAAAAAAATTCTTAAGTTCATTAAAGAATGAAGGGTGTTATTACTGTGTTAAGCCAACCACTTGAAAGACACTTGTGAGCATAAAACTGATAAGATTCTTATTGTAATGCATAGAAGAATTTTGATTGTTAAGAGGTATGCTGTGGATGAGTAGCCTTTATTTAAAGTTATGCATGATAAAGCATTCCGTTGTGATATGGTATTAATGCTTTCTTTTCTGTTGTCTTGTAAGTTCTAGTGCTTGAGTGTAAAGAATGAACTAAAACATTTAACAGCGTGGTTCATAGTTTGCTAGATAAATACGTATTATGTAACCTAGCTGTGAGAAGGGGAATGATTTTGTAAATGCTCAGATACTAGATACTGTATTTATTGCTGAAGACAAAAGGCAGTCTATTTAAAATGTGGCTGACTAAAAACTCATGGTAAAATGGCAGCATATTTGTGGAGCAGGTGGTATAGTTTCATAGTTGAGCAGAGAAATAATCAAAAAAATATGAGAACATGTACTCAGATCATAGCTGAAGTACATGCATTTGTAGTGAACTGATAAGAAAAGAACATGTAGCTGTGGCTTTTCATTTTGGAATAATTTTAGTTATCAAAAGGGGTTGTTTTTTGTAATCTGTTATGTGTTTCAATGACACAGAAACAGATTTTTCAGTAAAGATGATACCAATAGGCTCTCTGGTCTGGCATTTTTACCTTAAGGATAACTTTTGTTATGTCTTCTAGGAAAGCTTGGGAATTGGTTATTCTGCAATTACATATTTGAGGATCTAATTCTTAACTTCCAGTGCCTTAAGGAAGGCTTAAGTCCTTAAAGTAAGAATAGCTTTTCTTCTATGGCAATCAAAATATTTTGTGTATGAATATGAATGCGGTTATATGTAGCAATTAGGTGCTGTATTAGTATCTGAATTAGCAGCTCTGGAACATAGCCAGCTTGTGGCCAGGAAAGCAGCCAATAGCCTAGAGGAGAAATGTTTTAATTAATATGTAATAACTGCTGTAGAGAACTCTCATTATCCTGGCAAGCTGCATTTGTAATTTTTCATATTACTTATTTGGGACAGTTGTTGTAATTTCTATTTAAAAAATGTGGAAGACAATTCATTGTACCTTTTTCATACTGAGTGAAAAAGTGTAAGAGTGCTTGAAAACTTACTTGAGCAAAGTCAAAGATTACTTGGATCTATTGAATGTATTTTATATCCATCAGTTTCTTCATTGGATCAACACTGCAGCAAGAATTATTTGCCCTCAGGAAACTAACGATTTAAACATGCTGTTCTGTTTATATCTTAATTCTTTTTGGTGCTAGATTTCTTCACAGAGGATGAATACAGTAAATTTGCTTGAACTATGCATACATGGGAAGTTAAACTTCAAGAACATTCTTTTCATTAAATAATAAAGGTGTTCATACGAGATATGCCAACAACCTCTCTCTAAGTTACATTTCTGTAGGACTCAAGAGCCTTATATTAACTTCAAGTTGTAAGTTAAAGGGCACCAGTTTCCATGAGGCAGGTAAGTGGCAGAGCATGGGCTCCCACTTGTGCAGTTTAATGCAGAGTCCTCCTGAAATACTTCAGATAAGGTCATTGTCCTTCCTCCTAACTGCCTGTTGTGTTGAAAATCACTGGGAACCTTTCTTCTCTTTTAGGCTTTGCATGTCATTGCTGTAACAAAAAGAAGAGAGAATCAAGTGATAAGAAAGGCATATTTCTTTCATTAGTACCTGGAAGCATGAAGGGACAGTCAGCACGTTGTTAACTGAATGTAATTTGAGCTGAATGTTTTCACTTCAGGCTTTTATATTCCAATTATGTTATTAGCTGTATAAGCCATTAAAAAGTACCACAAACTATTTTATTTCACTAAGGAGAATGATAATGGAATCGCAGCCTATGCTAACCGGAAATGAGGCCTGCTGGACTTGTATCTGTGGCTCTGAAGTAGTTTAGTCTGTGACTTTATGCAAGCTACTTAACTGGGCAACTGAAACAGAGTTTTCTTTACCTGTCTGTCTCCATGAATGGGGTGCGTGTACCTGTCCATGTGAGATTGGATGCTCATAACCAGTAATCTCTGGTGGGCTTGTCTAGTGCCACAGTTGCCTTTGTGCCGCCTTGTACCCAGGCAGGAAGGCTGGCAGGAGGTTCAACCATTCCTTGGTACCTTCATACCACCGTGAATCTGATGACAGTGAGTCTTGTAATGTCCACTTCTCAAGACTTAGCTGCCTTTTTTCTTGCCCTTGCAGATACCCAAGGTGTTACAGGTACTCTCTGATTTTTAGTGCTGCCCTGCAAGTTATGCAGAGATTCTGAGGACTGTTCATGGTGGTGGAGCTACAATTTGAGGGGGTGACAGGAAGCCATGGACATTCTACCTCCTAGTGTTTGCAGTTTCCTCTGGACAGTAGAACTGCAGGGTCTATATAGTTCACTCCGGGAAAGATAAGTAAAAAGATGAGGAGCCTTGTAGAAGTTGGACATCTTAGAAGCTTTGCAACTTGCTGGTCTCTAGACTGTATGAGAGCATTTACTCCCTTTGACTCCTGCTTACAAATTGTAGTTGGTAAATGTTCTCTTGCAGCATCAGGAGCCGTCTGGGCTGTAAAATGGGACAGATCTCTATGTCACCTCGTGCCACACCCAAAGTGCATTTGAGCCTTTCTTGACTGCAGAGGAAGAGAAAGGACAGACTTTCATAAATTTGGTCTTTGCCTTTCAGTCAGTATCACAGGGGCTTTGTTCTTCCCAGTCTTTTGTGCTCTCCCTTCATACAGCTCATGTTTCTGTTGCAGAGACGCAAGGCTGGCAGGGCTATCTTGTCTGGGTTAGTCATACCCAGGAAATGCAGGAAATACCCATAAAAGTACCTCACTCTTCTTCAGATTGTGCCTTGAAACTCCATTGTATTTATCACATGCTCAAAAGCCCCCAATAATGCCCCCCCCCCCCCCGCCCCAAACAGTTAGGTCATGGTTCATTGAGATCATTGTTTGCCCTAAAATAAAGGTTTTATTTCTTGTACTCTCATTTCTGTTTTTCTCTAGCCATCTGTTCTCTTGTCTGTCTTTACACTGTAAACTCCTTGAACAAACAAATTTTTTTGTTTGCTTGTTTGTTTTGCTGTGTTTTCTTCAGTGCGTTGCACAATGGGGTCTTCATCAATGCATAGGGCTCGTTAGTGCTTTAACAACACTAATTCTAAGTCTTGGTATTGATAGATATACTTGCAAATATTCTTCATTAGGCCTCTTGGTTATATTTTTTTTCCAGATTATTTTATTTGCCCTTATCACTGGATCACAATTGTTTACCTAACTGTGTCTTTAGGAAAGATATTCTAAACAAAATTCCAGTTACAGAGATATAAGTCCATTCCAGGTTGAAAGAGTTCTTTCATCTTCTGTACAATTCAAAAAAGTTAAAATATTTTTTACAACACATTTTGCAGCTTTTTCCACTACTCATTTAGACCAATTTTTTTTTTTTTCCAAATAAATGGGGACCCACCTGAATATATTTGCCGTAACTGTTGCACTGCAGCAGCTTGATTTACCTTTATGCCCTGAGAGAACTATTGGGTGTAACAGCAGTAACGCATGTTTGAAAGAATGATTAGACGATAGCAGGTAAATGATGTGGTTCTGAACACCTGTATGAAGTGAAGCAGAAAGTTGACTTTTAATTTAAAACGAATCAAATTCTCATCTATCTAAGTTGTTTGAAGATATTTTTGGTATGCTTGGAATAAAAACCACAGTTGTGGCCGAAACTTTAGTGTACTCACCTGAACTGAATCTTAATGATCTAAAGAGTCATTTATAAACAAAGTACAGTTCTAACAATGTCTGTAAAGCTGGAGCAGTATCAGATGTAGTGACTTTTTCCCATTATATATGGAAACGGTTGTACTAGCTCAAGTTCTTTTAGTTTAAAGTAAAATTATATTCCTAATGTGTATATTACAGTATAAAAGCCCGTTGTTCGTTTACATATTAATGTTCAGTATGATCTAAATCTATGTAATTAAGTTAAAAGTTTGTTAATTTTTTTCAGCAAACTTAGCTGTTTAAAGTCATTAAAGTCTAGAGTTAAATCAAGTGAAATGTGTTAATTGATGTCAGAATGAATATGGAGCCTCAAATGTATCTTTAATGGCCTAGTCATCAGTTTGAATACTAGGTTAGTTACTGGAGGACAAACACTGTGGTGTTTGTTTTTGTTTTTTTTTTTTAGAAGGAAAAGTAATAACTTCTGTAGCTAATTGCATTCCTTGAGCTGAAAAGTCTAAATTAGTTGATTATATAAATGTGTTAGGCTTTTATCTAAGATTTTATGTTGCTGAACTAAAACTGAAAAGCTGAAAGCTTAAATTACTTGGTCTTCTAAAATGCTGTCTTTTTCTATTTTGCAGCATGGGTGAGCTCTCTTTCTATGGGGATGGTCTTCTTCTGTTCTCCAATAGTCAGCATATTCACAGACCTGTTTGGTTGTCGAAAAGTAGCTGTTATTGGAGCTGCAGTAGGGTTTGCTGGACTCCTTTCAAGTTCTTTTGTAAGGTAAAAAATTCTTTTCTTTACAGTTTTGAAGTATTTTATCAATTTTACAGTGTAGAGGTAATGCTGATCTAGCAACAGAATATGGAGGAGTAAGCAGCGCTACTTTATATTATCTGTTAGAGTAGAAACCTTGTTTTATTTGTTTTTGTTTTTGTCTTTCTAACTATGACTTGTCAAAACTCCAAGTGGTACTTTCAACTTCAAAAGCAACTTTAAAAATATAATATAACCTCATAATGGCACTCCCTATTTAACAGGAACCACTAGTTATAAATGTATCAACAGCAAGACTAATGCTATAAAATGAACAGCATTGTCTTGGATAAACTTTTTGTATGTTTGCTTGAGGTATGCTGTGTTTTAGCAGGTACATGAACATTGTTTCTGGCTTCCCCCCTGCCCCATCCCCTCAATTTGCTTTTAAAACACTGTTTTGATGTTGATAAATATGTAGTAGGACCACCGGGAAGGTGTTAATGTTCTAGTAAAATTTGATATTTTCTTCTACTATTACTGGTCCAATTGCCAAACACAGAGCTAGTGAAAACCTTGGCATAATGACATATACTTAGGGCTTGTTTGCTTTATTAAGAAAATCTCAGTTCTTCCTTGTGTTATTGAAAAAACTTGAACAGTAGTTGAGTGGGTTTTTTTTCCTCCAGATTACACTTCATTTTGTACATTTCTGTAACTTTTGCAGAACAAATCCTAAGAAGTTCAAGAGTGGCTGACTTGGATGTGCCCAGTAAAAGATGAGGAAACAGGAAATTTACTCACATATCTAGTCATCCGCAGAAATTGGTTAGTGAAGATAGGGTAAGAAGTAGCAGGAAAATAAGCCACAGTTACCGCTAGTTCTCAGTCTGCTTTTTTTCCACCCTTAACAGAATAAGTACAGGAGCAATCAAAAGCAAAATTCAGAAGTTTCCTACATAGATGTCTATATAGACAGGCTTGTGAAAATGTTTTCTATGCCTGTACTCCAGACCAGATAGATGTGAGCTCACTGTGATCTGGATGAATGAATATCCTCGCTATGTGACACTATGCCTGTGCTAATATGTCTAGTTTGGGCATATGTCCCCTAATGTGAAAACATATCCACAAATTTACAGGAAGAGAAGACAAATAGTTCTGTTTTAGGTACTGAGACTACTGTTCATATTTATTCTTGGAATAACTTATATTTATTGAAAAAAGAAAGCTTTGTTTTCTTGTTACTTGAGCAAGTTTCTGATTTTTATTTTATTTTTTTGGTTAATCCAAGTGCAAATATTTTGCTTAATTCATTTTATTAAAGCAAACAAAAACCCCACTTCCTGATATGTTTTAAGAGGCTTGTTACCACAGGTGAGGTAAAAACTAGAAGAATGCATATTGGAAGAGTCTTTCTTCCTCCTTGCCTCCCAGAAGTGTGTTAAGTGATGAATATTAAAACAGTCTCATTATTATAAATTAAACCTCTTTAAGGAAGATGTTTTCTTGCTTTGAACAAAATGCTATCGTCCTTGTGTTTCCCTGATATCCAATGGAACAAGGGCACAGAAGAGGCATACAAAAGGAAGTTATTTTGAAAGGTTTCAAAAAATATTTTAGCTTATTTGAATTTTGTTTTAGAATTTGAGGAGCACTTTGAGAGGAGAGGTGAATTCTTGTTAGAGTAGAGTACATGGCATGTTAATGTGCATTCTTGGTGTTTCATTATGTTACAGTAAAATGATTTATGCCTGTGATGTTATCGGTTAATTGAGGGAGTAGAGTTCAGATATGGAAGTCAGTGTTCCAAAAGTAAAATATTGTATGGTAGATAAATGTAAATATGATTTACTGCTTTTGTTACATAGTGATTTCTTAATATAAATTTTATCTATTGGGAACCTGAGATGTAAGAATATTTGTAATGCAGGAAAATATTTTACTATGTATGTCATGCTCAAACTCTTTGAATGAATCTACAGATGGAAGCAGAAGTTCTGTCCATACTGTATTGCATTCCTCCTCTCGTTTTATAACTTTTGTTTTTATTTTTCCTGGTTATTTTCCATTGATAAAAGTAATCAGTCGTTTCCCCCCTTATGTTGTTTCTGCTGGCTTACCTTGTGTATAATCAGTTTTAGAAATTGATAATTTAATGTGGAAAGCAACAATATTGTTACAGAAATATTCTTTTTCACTATAATACACAGCACCAGAATTCCTGGTGTTTGACCTTTGTTAGTCAAGTACTATTTTCTAAGAATTTCTGTAACTGCATGGTAAGCTTCGGTAGTCTATTTTGATAACATGGCTAGTAGGTAACATCCTATGATGAAAAGCACTGCATAAAGCATTCATACTCCTTAAAAAAAAAGTTAATATATTGGCTAACAGGTTAAATGGCTTTCTGTAACTGCTTTAAAAGCAGGTGTTAGCTGATAGAAAAGAGCCCATGGTTCATTGAAAGCACAGTATTTTAAAAAATAATTGAATAAATCATCATGTGCCACTTCAGGAATCTTGTATAAAAACATTTCTCACACATTGCCTGTTTCATCTAAATGTAAAAAATGTTTCCTTTGACTTATTAATGCTATAATGCTAATTTAATGATACTGACACTGTTACTTCATACTGTTAGGACTTATTTTACAAGTACCTTTTAACATCACATATCTGCCTGTTGTCTAATACAACGGCTCTGCTTCATTTCAGTTGAGTAGTAGATGGTAATGGTGGAGAACCTTGTGATTAAGAACCTTCTTAATATGAGCTGAAATATTTCTTTCTTAGCATATCCAATATCTGGATCAAAACACTGAATTTAGTATATTTAATAAAAGGAGATTATTCGTCTGAAAAAAAATAATACCCAAAAAGTCTATCATTGGCTAATAATGTATTATATTACCCAAACTTGGCAGTATTTTTATGTTTTATTTTTCATTATTAATGATTACTGCTTTTGCTATTGTATTTTCATGATAAACTGTAAATATGTGATTTATCTGGGTTCATGAGGAGAGTTCAGTATTACATTTGAACTGCTAGCACAGTGAAAAAAACAAAGGAAAAAAAAAAAAGAAAATAAAATACCAAAACCCTGGCAATGGTTGAACTTATATTTGGCTAATTCACACAGACAATGATTTTTAAAACTCTTTTAGTCAGACTGGAGTAGTTATGCTTAAATATTATTTTGCTTTTTTACCTGTTCAGTGAATTCTATGAAATTTTCAGTGGAAGAAAATAGAATAACTGCTGAATTAAGCTGACACAGTGTATTCAACTATAAGTACATACAAACTTTTAACTCATTCTGGAAATATGTCAATTCATTGAAAAACTGTCGTACGTATGGTAGGTGAATGTGAACATACAGTGTTGTACAAAACACTAATTTTTTTCTTTTTTCTTTTGATATAGCACCATTGAACCTCTATATTTCACTTACGGAGTCTTATTTGCCTGTGGCTGCTCGTTTGCGTACCAGCCATCCTTGGTCATTCTTGGGCACTATTTCAAGCAACGCCTTGGACTAGTGAATGGCATTGTCACTGCAGGCAGTAGCTTGTTCACCGTGTCACTGCCCTTCCTCTTGAGAGTTTTGATCGATTCTGTTGGCCTATACAACACCTTGCGGGTCCTGTGCATCCTTATGTTTATTCTGTTCCTGGCTGGCTTTACATACAAACCCCTTGTTCCCAATGCCAAAGACAAGGAGGGAGGAAAGAAGGGAAAGTTCAGATTTCCTCCTGAAAAAAAGATTTGCAATTTCTCCGTTTTCAAAGTTCTCAGTTACCGAATCTGGGCTTTTGGGATCCCAGCTGCACTTTTTGGATACTTTGTGCCTTATGTTCACTTGGTAAGTACATGTTTCTTCCTACATATGATATATTTAAAACTACAGCTATTTCCCTTTGTGTTATGGACTAAGAAAATGATTGGTGATAGGAAGCAATATTTAAAGTGGAAGTTGTGTTGGGAGGTAACATGAAATTGTTGTCTGTGATTAAAAGAGATTCCAGGGCTCTAATCAGAACTATTAGTTGAGCTAGTTAAAATTTTAGATCGTTGTTCTCAATCAAAGGTTTAAAATACTTTAACCATGAAAAGAGACACTTGAAAAGTATTCTGTGCTGTTCCAAAGAGAATTATTTATTTTGGTACCCAGCTACATACATTGCTGATGATACTTGTGCATTTCAGAGCAATAATGGAAGAAGTAAATAACAGAAAACAGGTGAAATGTCTAATTTTTGTTCCTTTAAATTGAGTTATGTTTGTTAAAATGTGTGGTTTTAGAGTATATTTTATTGACCATTTTCCAGGTTTATTAAAAACAAAATACTTGGATTTTTCTGTCTCTCAAACTTTAGCTTTGTAGTTTACTGCTATAGCACTAATATAACTGATCCTGTTATCCGGTGCTTTCTAGCTGCCAGTTCAGCTGGTTTTAGTTGCTGTCTGTAGTAACTGAGAGAGCTTTAGCTTCTGATGATGGAGAATCTGTCAATCAGCTAATTCTGATACATGTAGTAAAGTTAATTTTTTTCCCTAGCAGAATTCTTTTTTTCCTGTAGTACACTTAATCTAAAATTCTGATGCAACAGGGAGATGCATTACATGAAATATATCTGGCTGGCGCTCATTGCACTACCTACTTAAGTGGTGAATTATTTTTGAACAGCTTCCTGATGGTGCTGTCTAAACTGAAGTGGTGCAAACCGAAAGGCTTAAAAGGGAAAGGGGAAAAAAAAGCCCACAACCTGCAGTGGGACGCTCTATTTAGACCATTACACATCCTCATATTCAAGAGTATATGATAAAAAGCATGAACTAGTAGAACTAGTACCCACTATGAAAACAGAAGGATCATATTAATATTTATTATTCATCTGTGATATAACAGTAAAATTAATGATAATAAATGTCTTGAATTCTGTTAAAAATCTTCAACTCCTTAAAAGCCCATGGGTTTGTATGCGATATAGCAAGTGGTGTCACTGCTTTCTGGTAATACATAGGTTAGACTACTGAATTTGCGTTAGATATTTGTTTTAAAAATTACCTTAGGGTGGGCGCTGGTTTGTTTTTTAGCAGATGTAAACTGACTTTTATTCATGGCTAGTTCTTGTTACTTAGTTTTTAATCACGTAAATGTTATTCTATAAGACTTAGAATTAGACTGTTTCAAAGGACTATAAAAGATGAGTAAGCTATTGTGACATCTTATGCTATTTCCCCATAAGTTTTGTAAAGATGTTTTGAAATAAAACAGTGTTCAGAGGAGTAGAAGGGAAGTGTTGTAGAGAACAGCATTGGGTAGATTGTAAATGATCATTAACAGTTGCAGAGAACTGAAGAACAAGGCGATACGTGCAGTCATATTGAATCTCTAAAATACATTTATTGTAATTTTTTTACCAAGATGCTCGTACGAATGCTTCTTGTTTCTAGATTGGACTAAAGCTGCTGGTCAACTTGTAGAGGACAAAATCCTTTGTATCTTTTTTTAATATTATATATATTTTTATGGTGTGTTTTCACTCCTGTTGAGTGCTACCCTGCCCCCCCCCCCCCCAATCAGATTGGCACAAATTCTGATTGTGAAATACAGCTCCAGTACATGAAAACAACTTGATCAAGGCTGTTTCTAATATAATGTTTGATAACACCATAAAACTATTCCAAACTACAGTTAGAATCTAATATTTTAAAGATTACCTCATAATTATAGTAAGAGATTTAAATTCCAGCATTTTTTTTTTTTCTCAGAGAATCAGAGGAATCATGAAGCTTAACTATTTATAACATAAAATCTTCAATGGTAGTCAGTTTGCTTTGTATGCCACTTCGGAGAGGGGGAAGCTTTACCTGGTCTTCGGAACTCTTCACTGATAAATTTTATTATCAAACCCCCTACCTGAAACCCACAAGTTTTTGTTTTAATGTACTTGTCTCTAAATACTCAATTTTACTGTGCAATTCTCTGGTCCTCCTGTAAACTAGAGAGGAAAATCTTCTTAAACAGTGTATAGTAAGCTCCCACTACTTTTAACTAAAACCATTCTAAACAAGAAGGTTAGCTTTCATTCGTAGCTTTGCAGATAGCATTATTAACTGGAAAATAGCTGCATTTTTTCTGTAATCTTTAATCTAATATAGGTACCTTTCAATATATACAAGGAATGCATGGAGGATTGGGGTACTGTTTAACTTGTGTTATTTATGCAGGAATCTTGACCATACTCTGAAATATGTAAAGCCTAAACCAAACCTTGATCAGTGGGTATGATAGGGATGGTAAGAAACAGTATGAATTGGAATAAAATTTCATGTGTTTGTTTAGACTGATAAGAAACTATGTAGGTACCATCAGTGTCAGATTTCTGTTTGCTTATGTATCTGGTCCATTAAGTACTATGTAAATGCTCACTAATCTTTCAGAAAGCTTGACATACAAATAGTTTACTAAAATAATCCCTAGCTTTACTGATGTTGAAACAGAAAATTAAAACTTGAATTTCATAAATAGCAGTATTTCCCCTTCCAGAACATGCAAGATTTTTCTAACCTTCAGTCTTGGGTAAGTGATCAGGATGAAGAGAGCTTAATACCTACAGGTCATATATTTAAGATTATTTAATAATTATTTTGTATGTGATTACCAAGGATGGCTGTATACTAAGTTGCAGAAATCTTTGTGACAGAAAGCAGGAGTTCGAATTGCTGGGTTGGAGGATACAGTTGTAGGACTAACAATAAACTTGCTGCTTGGGGCTTAAAGAATGAAGTGTTCTTGCAGCTAAACCCACCTCTTCTGTAATTATTTCTACATAAACCTAAACTTATTCAAGAATTTAGGTCTACTTTTAGAACTAAGCAAACACTTGTCCCTCTTACTCAAATTTAATGTTTCAAAAAGAGGGGAAAATCTTTTTAGAAGTATTTCTTTTTATGAAAACACGAATAAGTGAAGAACCATAGTGTTAATTGCTGGTGGGCAATGATGTGTGCTGGGAGGACTATTTAAAATGTTACAAAGTTTCTGTGTATCTGTATTTGAGGAAGTGAATAGATCAGTGTTTACCAAGGAACAGCATGAATTCTGCCCTTCAACACAGATACTTCAACTCCAGTAGACAGCTCTGGACTTTTTTGTACTAGTTTTGTCTGCCTTTGATAAGAACCACATTTTTATGTACTTCTGGAAGTACATAAAAGTATGTAATTCCAGATAAGTCAAAGGCTAGTACATAGTTCCAGATAAGTCAAAGGCTATAAGAAAAAAAATAACTTTTTTTCTGGTACATCTACCAAACCAGAGATTACTCAGCTTTTGAAAATGAAAGTTACTATTGTTCCACTGTTTAATGCATTTTAAAAATTGTAGCTATAGTGGAAAAAGGGATACAAGATACTTGGACAAGTGACAGCTTTGGTTATGCTAAAACTCTTGAAATTTTCCCACTGTTAAGGATGGCCAATAATAGCCAGACTGCTAGAATGGGATGCTGGTTGCAGTGCCCTAAGAAAAAACACTTATATGTGGAGCCTCATGCCCACAACTCTTCCCTTAGCGCTCATGTCTGGTTCCTGTACTTATCAAATCCCATTTTTCCTACCTGGAAAGGCAGCTTTGCAGAGTAGAGTAGCACCCAAGTGTTGGGTGCTCTTGACCATGTGCTGAAACACAGGTGCCACAGGCCCTACTGGTGAGGGTTGTTGCGTGTCACCGCTTGGGTCCATGTTAACTGGAGGTTGCAGACTTGGTGTGCTTCAGTCACTGCACATCAGCTGCAGTCTGCCAGCTTGGCACAGGAGAGGAACTCCTAAGGTCCCAGGAAGGTCTCTGCTTCTGAGGCCAGCTCTGATTTCTGTTTGTCCCTCTTGTGTTTCCTGAAGCGTGTTGGAAAGCAGGATGCATGTTGTGAACCTTGTAGTAAAAAAGAAATAAAAGCTCATTTTGGGCTTTGGAATAATAGAATTAGTCAGGTCCTTGTGATTTTAACCAGCTGCACAGTATTTGCTAGATAAAAGTAAAAGCTTGATAAAAGCAGAGAAAATAACCTGCTCATGAACTAGGCTCTAACTAAAATTAAACAAATCAACAAATTAATTATATGGCATGCTAGATAGGATTCATATCAAGGAGCTGGCAAGAATTGCCAGTCCCTGACAGATCAGCTGCATGTGAAATAAGCATCATATTCCTTTTGGCTCTTGCAGGGGAGAACTGAAAAGGGAGAGCTTTTCTTATCCCAGTTTAATTGGTGTCAAATTCCATTAGTAGGTGTTTCATTCCATGTGATTTTTGGGGAACTGGGTTGGGAGAAATACTGTAAATAGGTTTTGACTTAAATTTGTATATACTTTTAGCATTAATTAAAAATGTTAAGAGCAAACTGATAATTCATAGGATTACTAAATCAAACGGTTGTTACTCCTCTCAATTTTAAAACCAGTCTAAACTGCAGTGATTGAGAGGTGTTTTTTCTTTTTCTTTTGATGTCTCTCTAAAATAGACAAATAGCCAAACAAAAAAATAGTTTAGTCCATTCAGGTTTAAATTGTGAGTCCACAACAGAATTCTGTCAGATTAATGCAAAACAATTTCCAAGTTGTTTTTAATAAGAACAGTCTCACAAGGAAATTAAGTATATTTGAAAGAAAGTATACCTTGCCTCTGTGCCACTTGTCTTGTGCTTGTTCTGCTAATAAACAGATAACTTCTGCTTTTCAGGAATTGCAGTCTAATGTTGAGCATTTAGTGCTGTTCTCTCTTATACTTTAAAAAAAGTATGTACTTAATCAGGATCCTAAATCCTGAATTCTTATGAACTTGTTAGGTTAATTAGGTTGATGCAATAAATGTGTGTTGATAAAGTTTACCTTTCTAAGTCTAAATCTTTTTTTAATAAAGAAAATACATACTTTTAAAGAATGGCTAGATCTGTTTGAAAATTAGGCTTATTGTTTAAATATGGTTATAGACCTGTATACAAAGCTACTCATTAATTGGTAAGCAATGTGAAAGTTGCCATAACACTAACTGTACTCTTAAAACTTCATAATAGCTCAGGAAAAATAGCTTTCAATATTTCTCACCCTGTTTTGCTGCCTGCTTCTTAATTTACTGTGTAAATCTGACTTTTCCTTTTGATGCTTATCCATGTTCATATTCCATGATTGGTACATACTTGCATATGTAGAAATTTTTTGGTTAGGAGTAGCTATGTGGAGTGCACGCATTCTGTCTGTGTGTTTGATCTTTAAGATATGAAAAAAATGTGTGTGCCTGGCCATTTGTTCCAACAACTACCTCAGGAGAATCTGTCTTCCCAAGATAAATTTAAATACTGGATTTATTCTCCTTCATAGATAGATACTGAAGACTCAGTGTCTTGTTGCTTCTCTGAATCTGCACGTGCAGGTTCAGCTGGACCTCCAAGGAACAGGGAAGTGAGACTGCAGACTTAATGCTTGCAAAAAATAGGTAGATACTACTTCAGATTCTAGAAACTGCCACTGAGAAACACAGCATCACCTTGGAGTCTGCTCCAAGATCTTTATGAACTGTATTGGACAAGAAAATGCATCTCACAATGAAAAGTAAAGAGACTTCCAAGCAGCTGGCCAGCTAAAAGGTATTCCCAAAAGATATAGCAGCCCCAGGACCATTGTTAGGTTCATACTGTCAGGCTCTGCTGGCATCTTCTTTGAAAATACAAGATTTGCTGGCTCTGGTAAATTGGCTTTTCAGATTCTTGGGGAAATTTTGTACCAACGAAGTGAAGGTTTAGGCTCTAAATAAGCCTGGCTGCCAGCAGTGGACACTACGCAGCTGTTTTTCGCCAGAAATAAAAATGTGCCCTAGTGTATATGTTCTCTATGGTGCTGTGCTTCGCTGTGTGAAAACAAGGAATACACTGTGTTTGGAAGAATTCAGAGGAGATTCCTTGCTCCCCACAGTATTGTACATTGCATGAAGGTAATCAGCTTAGCTGCCTTCTCTTTTTATAGACCTTAGGAGGGGCTGGGAAGAAGTGCCAGTGATGACAAGCATTCTTACCAGGCCAGTACTACCCTGCTCTGCTTAGTCCACAAACAGCTATGACAGACTGAGAACCTTGCTGTGTCCTTTGCAGACCACTTGGCCCATCTTGAGCATTTGAGTCAGCATTACCCAGCATCTTGGGTAGTCATCTTGGGCTCTCTTTCATCTGGATAATCCTTCCAGTTCAGTTCATTTCCTATTCATTACCTCCCATGGTCTTTCACCTGTCCTTCCAATGATATCTTTTACAATAGGAAATTTCTTGGGAAATAGGAAATTACTCACTTTCTTCTCCAAAAATGAAGAGATTTGGGGAAACCTGTTCATCTGTAAACTGAAGTTAAATGTAATTGGAAGACTGGTTCTTATGTCTTAACTTTCAGAATTCAACATTTCCACATGAATGAAGTTCCTTAGCTTGTGTTAGGTCAAAACCATTAGCAATACTAGGGGCCTTGTCATTTGAATTGTTGACAGCTTTGAGGATTTTAACCCAGGTCTTTGAGGTAGCTGACTAACACAGACAGATCTTCTCTACAGAAAATATTTAGTGGTGAAATATTCAGAGACCCGATCAAAGAGCTCAGTAGGGTTTTTAAACCCTCAGAAGTCAAACCTTTTCCCTTGGCACAATAAAGGCTATGGTGGTCTGTTTGGTTTCCACATTTGCAAGGGTGTACCTCTCTTGCAGTAAGTTCTAGAGCCTGTTCAGGCTTGCATATCAAAACACAACAGTGAAAATGTACATTGTGCCACATGCCAAGCTACATCTGTGATCGCATATGGGCTGTTGAAGGCTGGCCTGTTCCACAGGCAGGTATTTTTATACATACTTCTGCCTTCTTGAAATTCTAGAAGAGTTTAGTAAGTGTCTGGGGTGAAACTCCTTTTGACATCCAGGGCAACTCCCTCACTGGGGGAAGCTCACTGGTTTTAGTGACAGATACAGCGCCTTCAAAATGTAAACTGCCTTTCAGAATTCATGAATCTGTTCTCTAGACAATCTCTGGGCTTAAAGATAGCTGTGGGCAATACTGCAATTGTATTTTCTGTTATCAAAGAGAAAGGTCATGGTCCTTCTGCTGTACAGGGAAGCTTTAAAGCAACGTATTTCATATATATCTCATCAGAACAGATGATGGGCACTTAAAGGCTAAATTGTTTAGGCAGTCTGCTTCTCAGATGGAAGTTGAACTGCATTCAAAATCTACATCATCCTAACAAGACACACTTTTATTCCTGGGAGGAGCATGGAGGTGGTTGGAATATATGTAAAGTACTTGTTAGTGGTAAGAACTTTTAAATGCATATAAACAAACTCATTTTTCTAGGCTGCATCACAAAATCGGACAGCTCAAATAAATATTAGTCTGTCCCTTGTATGACTTAGTCTGTCTCCAGGTATTCTCCGTTTGTTACTTTGACATTGCTGGGTCTAGTGCTGTGCCCACATAGTCTGTCCTCAGAGAAAAAGATAGTGCTGTCTACTGGTCTATACTTCATATCTTTTGCTGGAACATCTATTTTGTTCCTGTTCTTTAGCTAAGAAAAGTCATCTTGTTTTTACTTTAGAAACAACATAACGAAACGAAGGACTTGCTGATATGGATTATAGGTGATGCAGGTTTTTGTTGCCAGATTTGATTCCCCTCTCTTTTCCCCTCTCTAGTGTAAAATCCTTGCCTTTATCTGATTTAACTGTTGTATCACCTTGGACTGCCTTCTTAAATTGAACCAGGATGATTTGTCCTTCAGCTCTGTTCTTTACCAGGCAGCTATTTTGACTTGTCTCTACTCATTTATCACTCTGTATCAGTGATGTACTTTGTTTTTGTTAATAAGAGATCAGATTCTGCTGTGCAAATTCAATGTCTGAACCTTTGCACCCTAGAACATGTGCCAACAAAAACTGTCTTCCTGTGCAATTAACTTGGAGAAATGAAGAGCCAAGCTCTCATGAGATCCTTTGTATCCACAGTTTTTCTAGGAACTTATATGAAATTCTTGCTATGTACTTTGAAAATAGTGTTCACTTCCATATACTCATTTTCTGAAAGGTCTTATTGGGACAAGCTGTAGGATAGTCAGGATGAATCTTACTGCAGTAGTTGACGTTCTGCCCAACAAGACCCTAGTCATCATCCATAACATTGCTTACAAATATTTTTGTAATTCTTCAAGTCCCCTTGTTTATGTTGTGTTCCTTAAAAATTGTCAGGTGTGACATCTCTAGATTAGACTCCTCATTTGAGAAACCAGTGTTTCAGTTGCTGTCCTTGCAAGAGTGGTCATCTCTGCATAGACAGCGGTAGTTGCTTTGTGTTCTTTGTGGACAGACATGCATCTGCTCAAGGAGCCATAGTAGAAAGGAGTTATGTACCTTGCAGTAAGTGAAGCTCTTCAGGTTGTGCGTTCTGTGTGTACAGTTCTAATCCTGCACCTCTCTCCTCCCTTTAAAGTTCTATGCCCTGGATTCCCCAGTGGAGACAAACAGAAGCACAGATATAAATGCTGTCCTTCATGTCTGAGTGCAAAGCATGATGAAAAGTATGATGTATACTGTACAGACTCTAGTAACAAAAAATCTCTAAGCTTAAACATATAAAACACATGCATACCCACAGTAAAGTGCATACACATAGCACATCTTGAAGAAATTCAGTTCTTGTAAGGTAAGTACGGTCTCTGTTTTGTGAACCACTTGTATTATGTCATAAATCTGCTACTGTTAAAATGTGTAAAATAATGTTTAATATTTAATTGGTATGTCTGGATTTTTTTACTCAAACTGGAAAAAAAATCAGTCTCCATCACTACATTCACTTGCTTTTATGGGCTGCTGTTGAAGAAACCTGTTCATTTCTTCAGATCTCCTACATCAGTCATTTGTCTGAAGTCTACATCTTTTATTTCCCGGAATCTGCTGTTAGTCTGTTTTGTAATGAGAGGATAGTATCTTTTAAATTATGTCCAGTACTAACAGATAACTGTGTGTCAAACTGGTATTCCTCTACACTGTAGATAATCTAAAAAAGTTAAAACTGTAGGTATAGCTGTCAATTTTAGCACTATTACTTTTCTCATGCACTTAATCTACCATATTTCTGTCTCCAACGGAAGACTAACAAAGCACTAGTTTTGTAAAGGTCCAATGTAATTAAGCAGATATCTCTGAGACCCCAAATCTTCAGTGGCTCCCCATGCTTTACTTGCTTTTCTAATCTTTGCATTTATCTCCCTTCAGATCTCAACATCTGCTGCAGTTTGACTGCCCAGGTTAGTGAAATTTTCCCCCTTTATCCACTTCTGTAATTATCCTGTGCACCGACTTCTTTCCCAGTATTCCTCAATGTTGGTCTGGCAGTATTTATTCTTGGCTAGATTATCCACTTTTGACATTGGGGGTGGTGGTGGGAAAAGAAATAAACTATTTCATACTTCGTGCTTGTAATTGTTGTGAAAGCATATTTAAACTATGTTTTCCAAATAAGTACTGGAGAAGAATAAAAGTCATAAGTACAGAAAGAATAGAATCTGAAAAGAATAAAACAACTATTTTTTTAGAAGTAAAAGTAAATGGAAGTTTACAAAAAATATATTTAGGTAATAGGTATACTCAGGTATAAACAATCAGATGATGTGGAAAGATAAGAGCAAAGCAGTCTTCCTCAGGTCTCTGCAATACTAGCAGATTGAAAGGTCTGAGTTACATTATGATTTCCTTTGTGTTAGTCTCTAACAGCACACTAGTTAATGTACTCTTGTATAATACAAACTATTCCGGTAGCAAACAGAGCATATAGTTTGAAGTCAGATTAAATTGTAAAGTGTAAAAGTGTATTCTCTCTTTTTTTTTTTTCTTTATTAAATGCTATCAGCATCCTGTCTTTGGATGCTTGAAGCATCTTGACCTGGACTTAACTCTTCAAGCTCCACAAGTGCTCAGAAGCCTGAGATCACAGTTGATGTTTTTTCCTGCTATCCTCATACAAAGTAAACTATTCACCAAAATTAAGTGAAGAACCTTCCTTCACTCATATACAGACCAGTTTTTGTGCCCAGTTTCTGCTCCAAGAAGAGCTGCATAGAAACCCTCTTTGCTTTTTAAATCCAGTTCAGAGTTGTGAATTTCTTTCCATGTGTTCTGAATTTTCCTTTGAAGAAATTCTGGAACCTAGCTCTTTCCATTTGATTGCCAGTAATTGTCAAGCTGTGAGCTATTTTTCAGGTTCTTTTCTGATGATTAAGTTAAAATTTGCCATTACTATGGAGCAGAATATTTCCTAGGAAAAGGGAGAGGGTGTTTTGGATTGCTTCAGGCAGGAAAGAAAACTGAACATTAATGTCTGTATCCTGAGTAAGGGCTATATCTCTGTATGAGGAGGGGAGACTATCATTATCTCTTTTTGTTGTGTTTTAAATGAAAATATGACTACTTGATTCAATTTCTCTGAGCCCTCATCTGGTAGATATTCGGCAGCTTTCTTCTGTGTTTCCCAGTAGAATGAGACAGGCACTTCACCCAGCTCTGTGAAAGATGAGGTGATTATGACCATGTGCACAAATAGATGTCTCATATTGAAGTGTTATGGATGCCCTCAGAATTGTGGCTCCTGAATAAAGGTCTCAGAATCTTTTTTCATTTTACTCACCTAAGTCCTATGGTTTGACGGAGTCTAGTCCTGAGAGACTTGATAAAAGTAACAAATTCTGTTGTGGAGTAAGGAAGCAACCTCTCTTAAAATATGACAGTAGCATTGTAACATGTAGGTGGATGAATGCATCCCTATTGTACTAACGAATGAACTCCCAGTTAGGTGCTTATTGTGTTGTTTTTCGAAATAGGTAAGAAATACAATCTTTGTTTGTAAATTTAAGAAGGAGCTACTGTAATAAGCTGCTTTCTTTTCACACAAGTGAGCCATACAATCTTGTCTGGTAATCTTCTTGCGAATTCTGCTGGTGAGTTGAAAAATTTACTTGAGGTAACAGCATTATTTTGTAAAATGGAAACCCATCCTTTTGTAAAAGCTTTTTGTTCCTGGCTAATTACTTTCACTGATGCAAATAAACACTTATTTTCATTCTGATCTTAGTGCATCTTCCAGTGTTTCTCTTTGCCTTTGTTACCTTCCCGTCTGAGTAGTTACAGAACATAAGTGTTCTCCGGATAAGTTTTTCAGTATGGCAGATTCCAGAGACCTTGAATCAGGCTTGTAACTGTCTTTCAAAACATTTTTCAAGCTGAGGGGTACTCACCTCACTTTTGACTTGAAGACCTTTAGTTTGACTGACTAGTCCTTACAGTCCAAAGAATGAGAAGCTTCTCCAGGGACCAATTTGAAGCATCAGTGTCAGGCTTCTGAATTGCCTCTCAAATAATATCTTTTTTTTTGGTATCAGTTAGGAAGACTAGTTGGCTAAGGCAGACACCTTAAGTTCAGCAGTGAGAAGACATCCTTTTGTGACATGTAAATACTGTAGCTAACACAATATTCTAATAAGTCTTGCTTGTTGTATTGTAATGGTGTTAGCACTTCTCTTTTTCTACTTAGTATGTAATTTCATTGGTTAATACACTGTTAGTCCCGCTTATCCTCCTGTATAGTTCAATGTAAGATTACCTTCAGCTTTGAACTTAATTGTCAAAAGCTAAATATATGCTTTCTATAAAATTTATGTCCATATATCCAGCAATGTCTAATTGAGGCAAAAATAAGGAAGGGAATTAGTTATTTAACTGAAGTACCTATAACTTCTAACAATTCTTAATTTTAAAAAAGTCACTTTCGTTAGCATATCTTTGCACTTATTTCTGGACAAATAGCATATGCGGTTATATCCCTCTTCTCAGTATTCTTTTATTATTTTTATTTTTAAGCTAGGGTAATGAAGCTTGACCTTATTTGTTTGAAGTCAAGGCCAAGGCATTATCATCACTAGGCAGAATAGTACAATAGATGTATTTTTCATGTTTTAAAGTTGATGAAGACTAAACTGGACTTGTATTAAAATTTTACTGTAGTATGCTAAATAAAATTAATCCATGCTATAAGACTTTAATATTATAAAAAGGATAAACTTGCTATATTAGGTTTTAGCTGCTTTGAGCATCCATTTTAAATTGTGTTTACAACAATTAGCCAAAGTGGTTTTTTAATAAGTCCAGTGCATACAATGTTAATCATCAGTGGTTAGTGAAGTATTTTCTTGTTACTTTGGGTATTTGTAGAGGATATCTTAATCCATTGTTTTGATATTCCATAATTTCTTAATCATAGCATATCATATAATATGCTCAGTTTTAATTACATAAGTTATAACCTGATAACACTTTGTCATATTAGTAAATGCCATGATGATTTGAAAAAGAATTACTTACATTACACTTCTAAAATTTAAGTGGTAATGTCAAGAAACTGCTTCCTTTGGTCAAAAGGTTACTTTTAATCAAATGTGCAGCAGAGTTTTGCCAAGCTAGAGCTAAAAAAAAAGTTTTCATGTTATAGGACTCAATACGTAATTATTTGACTATACTAAGACATCCATCAAATCCCTTCATGAATCATAGAAAATAACACTAGAGGTATCCCAGTACTTTATCCAATTTACCTGTTTTTTTGAGTACAGACTTAATTTGGTAAATATATTTTTTTTAAAATTTTTTTTCATAAGTCACGCTTACGAAATTTCTGCTTATTGCCAGATCATTCTTTTGGATTCTGTATACATAGTCCATGTCTTTAATAATGAGTAATGACCAAAACAGGACATAACTCAGCTGAGGCCTTACTGGTACTGAGCAGTGTGTGAAGGGCATGTTGTGTCATGAATTGATATATTCTGTTACTTTCGCAATATGATGACATTACAGGAATATGCTGAAGTTTAATCTACTAAACCTCAGTTCCCTTTCTAAAGAGCTCTTGCCAGATCATTCTTCCATCTTGTATTCATGCATCTGATTTTTACCTCATGTAGTGTTTTTTCAGTGTTATTTTCCTCATAATGTTTTTATGGAAATTAATCATTTATTTCATGCTATTGACTGAGATGCCAGGTTGCCAAGATCATTTTGAATTCCAGTCTTTTTCTTTACAGTGGCTGCAATACTCATCATTTGATGTAATTTGCAAATTTAATAAGGAAATTCTGTTTCACTGTCCATATCACTGATGAGAATGTCAAATAGCGGTAGATTTAGGAAGGTTTTTATGAAGCTTTCTTTGGCATATTCAATTTTGCAATGAATCACTAATTAAAAATAGTTTTTCCAAACATTTGAACATCCATCTTTACAGTTGTTCCATTTAAGTCATGTGTTCCAAGCTGGGTCATAAGAATTGTTATGTTTGAGAGAAATTCAAAACACTGGCCAAGGTCAAGATTTGTTACTTCTGTCCTTCCCTCTGTTGTCAAGGTTTGCTACCTACCGTGTAATAGACAGAAATTAAGGTTGTTTGTTTTCTCACAAATCTATGTTGATCCTTAGCTGATGATGTTAATGTGACTCTCTAGGGCTTGCTGATAGCAGCTAATTTTGGATGTAGCGGCTAGTTGAGTAGTTGAGTTTTGAAAGTAAGATAGGCCAAGGAAACACTGCTTTAGGGCCACAAGGAACAGATAGATCTAAGACTAAATTGTGGATTGTAGTCACAAATGAGAATCAATTTAAAAAATGCTTAACAAGGGTAAATTATTTGACAATTTATCTCTCAGTCCTCATGTAACACTTCAGTTCTTACATGTCCCTGGCTTTATTCCTCACCCTTGTTCTCAGTCACTGTGAGCTTCCCCAGATACCTGTGTGCCTTATCTGTTTTGCTGTTGCTGCCCAAGCCACACCAATCTACCAGTATCCTTCTGCCTATTTCTTTATGCTGTCTCTTGTGGTTCCAATGGGATCCAGTCTTTGTTGGCACCTCCAGGAGCTACTAGTGGAGGATAGGACCTGAAAATTTTCTGAGAGATGAAGAAGGAAAGAGCAGAAGCCATGGACTGTCTTTGTCTTGTTCTGTACAGTAGGGGTTTCCTCCATGCTTCATGTTTTTCTCAGTCCCCAGCATGCTTTTTTGCACTATGCCCTGAATATCTTTCAGGCCTACCGATTGGCATTCACTCTCTCAAGACCTGAAAACTGGTTTAATTGCTTTAAAAATTATTAGCATTTGTAAAATGTAGTAGAAAAACCGTTTATTGGTTAACAACCATTGTCTTGGTTTCTCCAATTTAAATTTTATGCTATCGGTTGCCTATTTTGATCTCTGGGATCGTGCTCATCCTTCACGTGCCGTTGAAGAGAACACTAACAGCTCTGAGATTTTATTTTTTTTTATTATTTAGGGCAAATTTCTTCAAGACTAGCTATTTTGTGAGGAAAAAAAAAAACCAAACAATTCTAACTATGTAATTGTCAACCTGAGTTTTTCTTAATCTAATCGGAATTCCTAACCTTTTTTATGTTAAGTGGGCTTAACAGGTAACCTGTTAACTGTTATGTTCAGTTTTACTTAAGAAATCCAGATTATACTTGTTCTGAACCTTCATGATGTATGGATTATTCTGTTTAATCTGTTTTACTTAGTGGAATAATAGAAAATTTCCCAGTTGCCATGTAATAATCACCTTGTTTCTTTAATTCTCTTCTTGTTCATTATGTAGATTAAATTGCCCAGAGATAGAAAGAGATGCTATCACTGTTGTGGCAAGTATGTAAACAGGAATTATCTTGAAGATGTATATACGCATATTTTTGTCATGTGAAGACACTTAATTTTCAAAAAATGCTACTGTAGCCATCTCGGGATGATGGCACGCCCTTAAAAACAGATCTGTATAAAGTATTAGTGATGCTATTTCATGTCTCAACGTGAAGAACATTGTTTCAGTAGATGTTCAGGAGTCAGGAGCTGCTGGTTCATTTGCTTGTTTTGGGCTCATCAGTAAAAGTCTCTTTAGTGGAGTCTGGACCAGAAATGTATTTGCATTAAATGATCTTCCCTGTGCCTAGTATCATGCAGCTCTCTGGCAACCGAGTTTCTTTCTCTGATCTACCCCTCCTGCTACCCCCCACCCCCCCCCCTTTTTTTTTTTTTATGGTAAGTCCTTATGTTAGAGAATAAACAGTGACTTGTCCAGAGTTACTTTATGTTCTGTTTTTCAGCATAGTCGGAAAATGTCGATCTTCCAGTGACGGTTTGCTGCAAAGTTTTTGACATATCTTTATCAAGACACCAGTTAGCATTTTTCTCTAGGCCTTTGAAGGAATCTGCTTGTTCAGGAACATAGTTGACTTGTTAGTTGAAGGAAGGCCGTTGTGTGATGTCATTGATGGCACAGAAAGATCTGTATGTCGTCAGTAAGGTTGTTCTTTTCTCAGGAGATATGTGTGAAATAAACTTAAGCTTTTAGTTTTCTGAAATTTTGAGGCTCTAATTGTAGTCTTGAAGATGAGCACCAATATAATTCTTAATATCCAATCCAGTTGTGTCCTGTCAGTTGCTAATATCCTTACTTGAACATGCACTTAGTTTATTTTTGTCTTTTGCCTTTTTTGCACTTACAGCTTGGAAAAAAAATAATCTTTAGTGATGGAATGATAAGGCCATCTTGTCTTCTAATAATACTGAATGGGTTTTTGAAGGCCTTGGTAGTAATAATCAAATCAATAGATCGTGGAGGTATTGCCATGCCTACACTGATGGTTAAGTCTCATACATTATACAAGTCTAGAATTATTTTGGGTGTCTGGATTTAAAATTGTTGCATGGCTAAGAGGTCCAATTAGTACTGAAAAAAACAGTATTATTAAAATGGTTCTGGATATTACAAGTGCTTATACCTCGGGGCAGATTCCATACTTTGAGCACTATGGTAGATTCAGTCTCTGATCACAGCTTTTGCCTGTAAGGTTATGTTTTAGACTCATCTGACACCTCACACAAAGCTTCATCTTTGTTACTTACAGGCATGGTTCACCAATTTTCATTCCAAGGAAGCACAGTTTTGCCTGGGTTTCTACAGAACTTGTACATTTCTGGAAAGCATTAAGAATGAAAAGTTTGTTTGTGTAGGCTATCCTTTTCCTGTCTGAGAAAGAAAAATTAAAGCCAAAAGAACCCCCCTCAGCTCTTTCAGGAAACTGTTAATTTGGAGCAGTTAGGAATAGTATCTCCAATTTACAAATGGTACCAGCAGTACTCTGCAAACGTTTCCTTTTATCCTTACACTAGTTCTCAGTGAAAGTGTCAGACTTAAGTACTTGAAGAAAATGCTAGTTTTTATGTGCTCACACTTTTCTAGGTTATATACTGCTGTTGGCAATGTCTTTTGGTGAGAAAGAGATTGCACTGTATTTAGCCTACTCAAGCTTTACTTGATTGGGAATTCCCAAAATGGAATATACACGGGAGGAGAGCAGTTGGCAGAATTATTTCTTACTAGTTCGCTACCACTTCTCTCAGATTCAGGTTCTTTGTGTTTGGAAAAAGGAATTGATGCTAAACTGAGATTCATCTCTCTATCTTTGATTCAGTGCATGAATATAGCTGAAATGTGTTTGTGTTGAATGGAAGATCTTGGCAAAAATCATCTTGGTTGGATGGAGAGAGGTTAGCCAAGACAATATATCTGAAAGCATTCCAACCACTACCAAGTGGCTAATCTTTCCTCTAGTCTCATCCTAGCAGGAATGAGAATTTGGACAATAAGATCTGTGTTTGTATGCATTACCGTGATAACAGAGCAAGGATGTAAGTTAAAATTCTGGTGCCAGGAATAGATGCATTCAGTTATATTGTCCACTGTCTATGTCTTGATTTGGAAAATGGGATTGTACAAAGATAACTTACTTCAAAATAGTAAGGAAGCCGTGCTACTCTGGAAAATCTTATACTGGTTGGCTCAGACAAAATTACAAGCCTTTTCTACATTTGGAAAAATCAAACTTGCAATTCAGCATGCATACAGCTCTAATGAGAGTGAAGAGCTAGCTACATTACTGAGAACAGGCAAAACCCATAGGGAAATGCTTTGGTCTTTGTGTCTGCTGTGGGCCTGGGTCCCCATTTGACTGCTGTAGATAATGCCTAAGGAGTCGTATAATTACAGCCTCTATAGTTCTGCAATGACAAAAGCATTAATGCATGAGATGCTGCCTGAGAAGGTTCACAAGTAATTGCCCATCATGGGATTTTTTTGAGTAGTTCTATCAGTTAAATATCTGTGGAAATCTGAATCTCATTTAAGCTACTTCTTCATAAATAAATAAATATATTTAACCTATAGTTACAAGAGATGTCGCTAAGTCCACAATGAGTTAGCATTTACAGTACTGAATTAATCTTGAATCACTGTATTTTCAGATATTCAGTTAATAATCCTGCTGTTACAGCTAGTTTAGTGACTATATCACTGAGGATGGAATATGCTGCTAAGGATCAGAAGGTCAGCTCTGAGATGTGACCAGGTTGCTCAGGACTGTGTGCGCTTGGGTCTGGAAAACCTCCGCGCAAGGAGACTGAACAAGCTCTCTGGGCAGCCTGTGCCACTGCCTACTGCCCTCCTGGGGAAAAAGTTTCTCCTTACATCTAGTTGGTAGCTCTCTCTAAGGTTATGGTATGCTTAAGAGGAGTGAAAGCTAAAAAAAATAAATACTAATTTAGGTATTTGAAGATCAAGATGAGTAGTGGTTATTTTCCTACTTAAGGAGTTGATTGAATCCAACATTTTCCCCCATTGATTTGAGAGGACTGCGTTTCACCCTCAAAGTGCTGCTTTGAGAAATCCAGTTACTCAGTTGCAGATGCAGAGTTAATAGTTATCTAGACGGAGAGCTTTATCTTACCTCTTGAAAAGCCTCTGGGGAGTGGATGAATCGGGTCTCTTGATTAAACAAGCTAGAGGCTGCAGAAACATGGAAATGGAACAGGTGACAAGAATGGCAGAAAATACCTTGGCTTCTCTTGCTGGCTGGGCCCGCAGGTGTTGACAGACACATAAAGGTAGGGGTGGGAAAACTGTCAGCTTTTCCTATTCTCACCTTTGACAGAAAGGGAATAAATAGAACAACTTATCTTTTATGTTTAAATATCATTCCAGAAGAAAAATTTCATCAGCTTCTTTCCCCAAATGTGTCTTAAAGCAAAGAAAAAAATAACCTTAAAAAATAAAAAGAGCAAGCATCTGTCTTCAATTGAAGTTAGAAGTTATTCTTCAAAAACAAAACAAAACCACTAACCCATGTTTTTAATTTGCTTTCTGACAAAATCAATTATATAAGACAAATTAATATTAGATTTAATAGACTTTCTGTGATGCGTAAACAAAACTGAACTGATTTTATACTTAAGAAAATCTCCATCACTCAGCAAATCCTGTTTACGGGGTGGGGGTGGGGGGAGGACAGGACAGGGGAAAGGCTCTGCTTGTGTATTAACAGTCTGGCCAGGAAAGAATCTTGACTATTTTGCTCTAGAAGGATTTACTAAAACTGGACTTTTCTATTTTATAGTTAGGGGTTCTCTAGTTTGAAGTGATATCACATAATCAGGATTAATAACAAAAACTGGTGTGCAGCTTTTGCTATCCAGGTCTGTCAGCCTGTGGTCACCTTGTCTCTTGAATATTTTTACTACATCTTTACTCAAAATCAGTTTCTTCCATTTGCTGCTTCACATTTCTGAGTCTTTACAGTTTCTTGTTTGGAACTAGTTATGAGCACAGAGACTGCAGCACTACGCAAGTGATTTCTACATCTTCTAATGATCACTTTGACATATGTGGTATTGCCACGCATATTTCAAAAAGTGATTGTGCAAAAAATCTTTCTTATAGGAAATTTCTGGTCTTCGTGGTGGATTTAAAAAAACAACCAACCAACAACAAACCACAAACAAACAAAAAACTCTGGAACCAGAAAGAAATCCAAATCCATCAAGCCAGTCTTACGAATTTTTTTTTAACATGACTGGAAAGGTTAGAATTACTGACAGTGGTAGTTCATAACCATCGGTCAGTTGATTTAGTTCTTTTGGTTGAAGTGGCTGATAAATCATTCTTCCATCTTGCCCCATTCTTTGTCGCTGCAGCTGCACCCTCTCCTGGAAGCGCTTGCTCTTGTGTTTGACACTGCAGGTGGTTCCTGCTCTTATTCCTCCTTGCCCCTGGATGTCATGGTGATCGTGGATGTCAGGATGAGGCAGTCTGGAGGGGCCCCTCCTACTCGCACTCTCTGGCCTCCAGCGCTCTGCCCCCTGCTTCTTGCTCCTGCCCTGAGCTATCTTCTAAGTTTGGTAGCGTGTATCTCTGCCATAATGCACAGAACAGTACTGTGGTGGTACTCTTTAATCATTCAGTGCCTTCAGACCTGAGAGCATGCCTCGGCCAGTGAAACAACCCATTCTAGACATCCTGTGTGGATTCTGCGTTACGTTCAATCTATGACTAGTAAGTTAAGTGTGGTTGGGGAGAACACTTCTGGGTTCTCTTCAGTTTTCTTGGTATTAGACACGGCCTTGTTGTTTTCTTGAATTGAGTTCCTTAATTGTGAATAAAGCAACAATAAGTTTTCAGATTGTTTTAATTGTATTGTGCTTAATACTGATAAGCCAGTGCAGAATTTATTCTAAAATCTGTAAAAGCAGAGTAAGTTAGTTGACCATTTGTAGCCGTATTTGTAAGTCTGAGATTCACAGATTACTTCTATTTAACCCAAATTTTCTAAGGTTTGTCTTCCTTTTAATTCTAAAGTCACTTTATTTTCTCAACCTTCTTTTTAAACAGATGAAGCATGTAAAAGACAGATTTGGTGACAGCGTGCCAGAAGAAGTGCTTCTACTGTGTTTGGGCATTACTTCAGGAGTTGGCAGATTGATCTTTGGCAGAGTTGCAGATTATATTCCTGGTGCAAAAAAAGTTTATTTACAGGTATGTCTTTACACTGTTCTGAAGGAATGTACAAACAATATTCTGAAGGCATTGGTTGTAGTATTAAGTAAGCAGAATTAACTGATTGGAGATTCAAACTTGAGAAATTTCAAAACTCTAGGAAACTCAATGTATGGGTTTTGATACTAGGAGCCTTTGGTTCACAAATCTTTTTTTTTTTTTCTTTTTTTTAATGCTAAGTAAAAGTGTCTACTACCTTGTCATGGTTTAACACCAGCTGGCAACAAGGACCATGCAGCTGTTCACTCACTTCACACAAACACACCCCCACAGCCCCCCCCAACCAAAAAAACAACCAAAGCATGTTTAACAGAACAGTAATGAAAGAGGAAAAATAAATACTAATGATAATAATGGTAAAAGAATATACAAAATGAAGTGATGCAACACAGATTGCTCTTACCACCTGAGGATCGGTTGCCCAGCCTGTTCTGAGCAGCGATCATAGATTCCTGCTAACCCCCATTTATATACTAAGCATGACGTCTATGGTGTGGAATATTTCTTGGAAAACAGGACATACCTGCTGGCTGTTTTCAGCAGGGAATGAAAGAAATTACTAATCGTTACCATGTGAGTGAGAAAACCTTTGGGGATTCTCCAGATTCTGCTTTCCAAACTGTTTTATGCCATGATTTCATAAGAGTTGCAGAAAAATTATTTTTTTCCTGTGTTCCTCTGTTAAGGATTTTGGTTCTCTTTTCCTGATCTCTCATAGCTGATAATTTGGTGTCAAGTATATTCTGTGCATAGTGCACACTGGTAAAAG
This sequence comes from Pluvialis apricaria, assembly GCA_017639485.1. Taxonomy (NCBI): domain Eukaryota; kingdom Metazoa; phylum Chordata; class Aves; order Charadriiformes; family Charadriidae; genus Pluvialis; species Pluvialis apricaria. Next base: position 77,313,574 of record CM030009.1, on the reverse strand, counting down.
CCATGGGAATATAAGAGATCCTTAGTTGAGATGATTTTGCTGAATGAAGGGAGTTACTTGCAGAAAGAGTCACAGCTTCTGGAAATGCTGAAGTTTGGGGATGGAGGAGGATATACACTTTTTTCCCTCCACACTTACAAATTCTGCTTTTTTTGAGAAAGTAGCAGTGGTAGTGTAGGTTTTTTGAACAGCTTTAGTTAATAACTCGCATGTTATCAACTACTGGATGCTCTTGTTGTGTTGTTTTAAAATTAATAACAAGGGAGACATCTAATGGCTGTTGTGTGTACTACATTGTTGAAAATAAAAATTAGGAAAGACCCACTTTTCTGAAGATGAAGTATTTGTTGCCATAGTTACACACATTTTAAATTCCCTAATGATAGAGACTGGGACTGTATCTCATTCATTTGCATTGATTTAATACCTATTGTTACACTTCCAGGTAATGTCAATATTAAGATAAAAAGTGAAAAGGCAGCATGAAGATGCCACATACGATTTACAAAGCACAAATACCAACCTTGCAGTAAAAACGACAAGCTTTTTTATTTTTTTTTCCTTGAATAGCTAGAACTGAAAAACATGGATTTCTGCTTGGGACATGAACTAGGATGCTTCTGAGTACTGTTGGTTTCACCTAGTTTTAAGCATGAAAAACACATGAACTTTTGCTAATCCATGCCCCAGCATCTTCAGCTCTCCTGTTTCAAATCAGCATTTTTGAGGGAAAGTGAATATTCACCTCAAGTATTATTCTGGATTGTCCAACAGTCACACTATCATCCTATCTCATGCAAAAATTAAAGAACTAATTTTGACTAACCCAAATGAAACCTCTTTCCTCTTAGAACTTTAGTGTCTCATAATTGAACAACTTACAAGAATTCTACCCAGCAAGTTCAACCTTCATCTTTCTGTTCCTGCATTCTTTCTTACAGACCTGTTTTGCTGGATTTTCTTTACGAATTCAATCTTTAGTAACATGATTATAAATCCTGTCTTTAGTAGAATGATACATTCTGTCCCTTGTGGATACAAAGTTTACTGATTCTGGTTTTAGTGCTGCTTTTACCATAATATGATAATACAAAGAATCTGCTCAACAATATCTTGTTTAGAGTTTGTCTACAGATAACCACATTACTACTTAGATATAAACTCATCTCGAATAATACCTGTATTTTCTGTATCAGAATACACAGAACAGAGAACTTCTTCACCTCTATCCTTAAGTTCCTATAAGAAGCCCAGTTCTTCAGTTTCTGGTTCTATACTGTATTTTAGATGCTTCATAACAGTTTTTCTTTAGTGTGCTAAATAAAGTACATTACCTAAAATAATTTTAGTGCTGTCTCAAAAGTTAATATTCATCTAGCTGTCTGCTTAAAGACTTTTCATAATGAAGTAATTTATTTGATGTCACTTATCTGTCAAAAAATTGTCCAGTAGTTTGTAAGTGACCTTGTTTTGCTTTAATGGTCTACAAGTGACCAATGCATAATGCATATGTCTTGTTTGGAAAATGCGTTTGTACAGTTAGGTGGGACATTGGTTTCCTATGCTGACATATTGATGGTACATAAGCAAACCGCTTTTTTATTTTCTTCTTAATTCTGCTTAATTTTGCTGAAATAAAGAGTTTTATTCCTTTAATTTACAACAAACAAATAATAATCGTAATCTAGGATTATAAGATACGTTTGTATGGAAAAAGTGAAATGAGACTTTCAAATACCCCCTGTTGAATATAAGCACCCTGAAGTAATCACTCATAATACTGATATCTTCACATAAATTACAACAGTGAGGAGTCTAGTTAGAGTGGTTTAGCTATATTAAACTTTTGATATTTTTGTGGCTTTCATTTGTGAAAAGAGCAGGGAGTAACTTTTCAAAAAATGTTGCTGCATAAGAAATGACCTTACATTCATCCTCACTGCAGGGTATTTGATTACAAATTCATTTTGAAAACTTGTGAAATGGGCAGTGGAATTTCATTGATTGCATGACATGACAGTTATATGTGTTTGTTTTATCTTGGTATATGACTTCTGATGGTGGTAATGCGTAGAGACTGCTTATGTTTATTTTAAAGTAAATACAGGCAGACAATTCACTACAAATGCAAGAAAGCTCATCCATTTCCTTTATCTTTGCTGATTTGATGCAATGTGTTTTTATATTTTTTTCTTGGTCATGTTTAGGTGGCCTCATTCTTCTTTATTGGCCTGATGTCTATGATGATTCCATTGTGCCACGTCTTTGGAGGTCTCATCGCTGTCTGTCTCTTCATGGGCCTTTTTGATGGGTGCTTCATTTGCATTATGGCTCCTATTGCCTTTGAGCTTGTTGGGGCTCAGGATGTCTCCCAGGCCATAGGATTTCTACTAGGACTCATGTCAATACCTATGACAGTTGGTCCACCCATTGCAGGTAAGCATAGATATCGTCTGTAGCTGTAAGTATGTTTCTATGGTTGCACGACTCTTTGGCCATATTTTCTGTTCCCACATCATATGCGGTGCACTTACATTGGAATTTTTCTTGGTATGTGCTCCAGAATGTGTGGTGAATTTAACTGCTGCTTGTGGGTTATTAATTTACTGTACTCTTTAAAGTTTGCTGCAGTCGTCTTTATTGTTATGCAGATGTAAAACATTCCTCAAAAGAAAGATAGGTTTCTAGTTGGACTGAGGACTTGACATTTTCCATGCTGCTGAGGTCACAGCCTATATGCAGATTGTGTTACAGAAGGACTCCAAATTAGAATCTGAAAATTAATTGGACTCCAAAATTTGCTCATGCAAAAACAATTGTGAGGATAAATGCTCCAGTTACTTGAATTGCTGCTTATAAGTAGGAACACTGGCTTTTTTCATTCTTTGATGGGAGACTGTTTGACAAAGTACAGGTTTTGAAGATGAAGACTGGAAGTTCTTTGGGAGGTGGAAATAGCTTAAACTATAATCCTTACCACTCCTGATTTTCAATCATAATTTACCCTAAGGTCTTGTGAGTGCTACTGAAAGACACTTAGTAAGATGTAACTGCACTATGCTGATGACACCAAGCTGAGTGGCATGGTTGATACGCCTGAGGGATAGGATGCCATTCAGAAGGACCTGGACAAGCTCAAGAATTGGGCCCTTGTGAACCTCATGAGGTTCAACAGGGCCAAGTGCAGGGTCCTGCACGTGGATCGAGGCAACCCCTGGTATCAATACAGGCTGGGGAATGAAGGGATTGAAAGCTGCCCTGCTGAGAAGGACTTGGGGGTACTGGTGGGTGAAAAGCTGGACATGAGCTGACAATGTGTGCTTGCAGCCCAGAGGGCAAACCGTATCCTGAGCTGCATCAAAAGAAGCATGGCCAGCAGGTCAAGGGAGGTGATTCTGCCCCTCTACTTCTGCTCTGGTGAGACCCCATCTGGAGTACTGCATCCAGCTGTGGAGTCCCCAACATAAGAAGGACATGGATCTGTTGGAGCGGGTCCAGAGGAGGGCCACAAAGATGATCCGGGGGCTGGAGCACCTCTCCTATGAGGAGAGGCTGAGAGAGTTGGGGTTGTTCAGCCTGGAGAAGAGAAGGGTCCCGGGAGACCTTGTTGTGGCCTTTCAGTACTTAAAGGGGGCTTATGAGAAAGATGGGGACAAACTTTTTAGTAGGGCCTGTTGTGATAGGAGGGAGGGGTAATGGTTTTAAACTAAGGGTTTTGATTTAGACTTGATGTAAGGGAGAAATTCTTTACTCTGAGGGTGGTGAAACACTGGAACAGGTTGCCCAGAGAGGTGGTAGATGCGCCATCTCTGGAAACATTCAAGGTCAGGTTGGATGGGGCTCTGAGCAACCTGATCTAGTTGCGAATGTCCCTGCTCACTGCAGGGGGGTTGGACTACATGACCTTTAAAGGTCCCCTTCCAACCCAAATGATTCTGTGAGTCATTATAAAAACCAAAAATTTTAAAGCTAGAAGAGCATAGACTAGGCAATTCCTGATCTGGATACACTATCACAGCTATTAATACTTGAATAGATTTTGATTAATGGGAGGAGTTTTGAGACAGCAATTAGAGTGAATTGTTGGAAAACACACTTTTTAATAAGCGGCTACCAGGAATACAATATATGCAGCATATCTAGAATAAGATTAAAAGGCACCTTGATCCAAGGCAACTGTTACCAAAAGAGGGAGAATTTCACCAAGTCATTGCAAGATTCAAGTGCTGCAGAAGCTGAAATAAGCAACTTTCAAATAGGAAATATGGTATATATTTTTAATGATGGGTGATAATTGAGCAGTTGGGCAGTGACATACTGAGTTCTTTGTTACTTGGAGTCTTTAAATCAACTCTGGAATATCTTTCTACCTATATATACATCTATATTTGGCCATCAGGTAGTCAGATTAGTGGTTATGATAATCTGTGCCAGCTCTCAAGTTTCTGATTCCAAAGAAAAAAAAACATGTTTTTTGTAGATTCCGATGCCCTGTTATTTATCAGTTGTAACTTTGTCTTTCCAGGTTTGCTGCGTGATCACCTTGGCACCTATGATGTAGCATTCTACCTGGCTGGAGTCCCTCCTCTTATTGGCGGAGCTATATTATGCGTCATCCCCTGGGTCCATGAAAGGCAGAAGTCAAAAGAAAGAGCAAAACCTGTTGATGGAGAAACTACTGAGAAAATGCTGGAAAATGAAAACACTTTGGTGTCGGACACTACAGAAAAGCCAGTCAAAGACATGGAATCTGGTTTTTGATGCTTTCTTTTCCTATGCCAGCCTCACCTTCTTCTACCGAAGCTAGATTTGTACTTTTTTGGCTGAAGATATTATATGATACTGAAGAAGTTTTGAACTATTGCTCAAATTGCAAAACTGCTATAAGAATCTTTTATATCAGTGAACTTTTTTTTGATGAGTTGTTGAGTTTGATTTCAAGCCACAATTTCAAGGTATTTGAAGTTTTGTAGCATTAGTGTGTACGTGCATAGTGATTCTGTGTGTGAAGAGAATATTTTTCTAATTCATCAGAAGCTATTTCTGGAAGTGTGAAAGCTGGTTTTGGTTTACTGACCCAGGATTCTTCAATAACATTTATGGTCCATCCAATGCAGGCACACCTGTGAGTGTTTATACTGGGAAATTGTAGTAGCTCTCATGACTGATTTGTTTTTTGAAGTTTCTTATGCTGTTTTACATCCTTTTACAATTCTGTATCATGAACATGAATATGCATCTTTTTGATTCCCTTAACTCTTGCTGAAATCATTAGAAAGCTAAATTATTAAACATCTATTTTATTTTCTTTAAATAGCCCAGCCTGCTGCTCGGCTTGCTTAAACATTCATCTGGTTTTGCATTGATTCACCTTTTCACAGTAGCCCAAACAAAGAACATTAAGGATGAAATTTTTGATGGGCATAGGTTTTGAATATGCACAAACTAAGCTGTGAGTGCAAACACATTCAGAAGTAAAGCTGCTGAATGATGGATTTTTTTTATTTCATGAAAGCAATACTATTAATGTATGTGTTCATTTATTTTTTTTTTTTCGGCTAAACCTCAGAATAGCTGATAGTTTTGAATTGTACTGACAGTAATACTTTGGAGCAGTATTGTGAATGATACTAAATTTCAAATTATTCTGTTGTACTTGTTAGGTTCTTTTTTTATTCTTAAAAACAAGACAGCTTTAAAGAATACATTCTAAGTGCAATAATAAGATGGTTTTAATGTGGAAATATACACGAGCTATTAAAATGACATTCAACAATTAAAGATTTTTGCACTAAGTGAACATGCAGGTTTATTATAGATCTTTATAGCTGTGTTCAATTGCGTGTAGGATATAGCTCCATATTTTATTGAGATCTAAAGAAATGTCTTTACATGTCCTATTTCTTGCTTAACATGCTACATGTGGCCCTATTATTTATGTATTCTTAGGTATTATGCACTGTTTGTCAAGCAGGTATTTCTGAAAACCTCTTTCTCTGAAAAATATTTGAAAACATAATACTTTGAGATGAAAACACTGCTTTCAGTTTATCATAAAACACTTCCAAGGACATTGTTTATTTGTGGATATGGATCAGCAACACAGTGGAATACTTAAACAGTCTTTATTTGAGGTCCATTCAATACCAATCATTTTTGTTTTCTTGTTTAGAAGTGTCATAGCAAAAGAGTAAACTAAATGTGATCTGAAGACAAAATGCACATTGAAGTGCGTTTTCTTAATTAGTAACAATACCTGTTCTTTACATAAACCAGAGGCATACTGTTTTAAAATTATAACCTTTATTGTCTTTTCTATTTTCATTCTTTTTCTTTCTCCAGAGTTGTAGTAAATTGCTCAGAAAGCCCATGCACGTTTGTGATAAAAAACATCGTTAGCAATACTATTGCTTAGAATGTTTACATCTATCAACTTAGGAAAGTCCTTTAAATATAATCATGTAAAGCATCCTAATTATTGGAGACCAAAGCTTATACCTTTTTATATATTGCAGAATTTCAATCCCTGCTTTACATGAGTGAAGTTTAAAAGAATTGAATCTTAAAGTGTTAGAACTGTATGGGAGGGATTTGGAGGAGGAAAAAAAAAAAATCTGTAAAACAGAGGTCCCTTTAGGCTCACTGGGACTTGTGCTTCTGTACCTCATAAATGCTTCTAAAAATGTCATTAAAGTACTCGTAGTATCGTTAATTAAAAAGACTACAAAATGCTGCCTTCATTACAAAAATGATGTTCACAGCTTATGCTGTTCTTGTTGGGAATATTTCTGTAGAAGATGTTATTCAGTATTATCTTCTGTTTAGGCAATGCAAAAGGTGTTGAGTAAGTGTGGTAAAAGCTTTTTGTTTCCTATTGCTTTGTTATGAGAAATTAGTATTCATCACAGATCTTACATTTCATGTGTTTTAGCTTTGAGTTTTTAACCAAAAACAAGGCAGCTTTTTAGCACTGATGCAATTTGAAATCATTGTGACCAGACATCTTGATGTAACCGTGGCATCTTCCTGACTTGCTGCTCTGTATCTATATAAGTTATCTGGGAGAGAATACAAAATAATTGTTGTTAAGTTTTAGAAATGATACAGAAATAGTATAACAATAATATGAATTTAATTATTGCTGTACCCTTTAAAAATGTATTTGTACATAAAAATCCAAACTCTCATATTTGAGTAATTAAAATTTTAAATTATGCTCACAAATATGAAGGACAGCATTTAAAAAACGCAAACCCCAGAGACTCTGGGAAGAGGGTATGATGAGTGAATGATTGTTTAGGAGTGACTACTATGTTAAAAACAGCTAGTGAATGGGATGTCAAACAAGAGGTAAACAGAGTTAGAGGTAGGAAGCTATGCTGTATGATGATGTTATAATAATGAACCTATTTCTGATGCCAGTGTTTCTCTTATAACGCTAAAATTGAGAAGGTCTCAGAAAAAAATGAGATTTCAGAAAAGGTAAAAAAAGGTAAATTAATGCATGAGAATTGTTAGCATCTTTACTGTTAGCTTGTATCTATGGGGGAAATGTCCAAAAGAAAATGCTCTTTATTGAGCACAAACATAAGATTGCATCCTAAAGCTAGATAAGTTGCAGTTGAAATGAAAGTAAAGTTCAAGTTGTTAGTGGTGAGGCTAACTAACCATTGAGAAACTTATTTAGAGAGCTACCGGATTCTATATGCCTTGAGGTTTTAAAAATGAGGTTAGCTGTCTCCCTTTTAAAAAAAAAAACAAACAAAACCCAACCCAAACCAAAACAGAAAAAAACAACACAAATAGCCACCACTTAGTAAATTTATGAAACAAATGATTCAATAATGTAGAAATGATTGCTATTCTGAAAACTAGGAGAGAAAAGCACTGAATATTCAATTTTATTTTGACTCAGTAAATGTAAGTAAATTTTTGTAACAAAATTTAATTTTAGGTGTGAAAGCCTATTAATGGGAAACCTGCTGGACTCATATTTTGATGACCAGATTTCATCTTGTTGGGGGTGGATTCTGAAATGAAAATACTAGCTTAGTTCAAGAAAACCCTTAAATCTTTCAGATGTATCCCTCTCTTGAGAACAGTTCATAGACTACTTTTCATAGACATTGCTCTCCCATTCTATAAACAGAGTAATGGTCTTTTTTCCATTAAATGTTCAGAAGAAATTGGGTAGACAGAGATTCACTTAAAATGGCAGTGTGACATTTCCAGTCCTCCTTGATGCTGTAATTTAATACACCAGATCTTGTAAACCAAGCCTAATTTTGAGCAAGGCGTTGGTTTTATGTGTGGCTGACACTTAAGTCTTTTCAGTAGGTATGAGATCCTTGTAAATCGTAATATATCTGTTCAACGAAGAGTCTGAAATAATGAAAACCCTTCAGGTTCTTAATTACATCTAAGCTATGCAACAATATACAATGTATAATTGATAAAAAAGTTTTGTTGGATTTATTCTGATGACATGTTAAAGGACATGTACAAGTCTCAAACCAAGACTTCACATTAACATACTCTTAATTAGAATTTCTTTCATCCAGATCTTTGTCTGTTCAGCATTAACACTTAAATTTCTTTTCTAAGTTGACTTTCAGCGACCATTTATGGACCTTCCTAAATTGCTCACTCAAGTCAAAGACAACACGGCAATTCTGTGGCTGTCCTTCAGGGTATATTCAGTATCAGATGAGGTAGACAACTGACATTTTTCTCCTTTGGCTGTTTATGTATGATGTCTGGGCATATGCATTCCCCCCTTCCCTTTGGAGACACTGGATTGTCAAAGCTGATGCACACCATATTGGGTATGGACAGTACTTCTCAGCCTTCCTTTCTCAAACTTCCTCCCTGCATTAAACCATTGAATAGCCATCGCCTGATAGACTAGGCAAGTTTTGATGAAGTGGGAGATGAGGTTGAATCAGCTCACGAGAGCACTGAAGGCAGTTCTCATGCATACTAGATGAATGCTTTGATCACACTCTTTACGATGTAAAAAATGGACACTACCTTTTTAAAGCAAGAATGCTTATTTGCATCAGGTAGTACGTGCCAAAGGGACAGGAGATGCTTCCTTGCAGCCCCAAAAGAAGTATCTAAGGATGGGAATCAATGCTACTATCTTTGGTGTCATCTTTACGGCTTAGCTGAAGCAGCCGGCCTCTCGCTGTGCTGGCACGGGGCAGCTCCCTGCTTTGCCGCTCGCTGGGCGGGAGCTCAGGCGGAGGGGCTCAGCTGTCCTCTGGGAGCAGAGGTGCTGCCTTGTTTGGGGCCCGGGGTTCCCCGCCGGGGAGCTGGAAGTGTTGCGGAAGCTGACTTTCAGGCATCTTGACTCTTCTGTTGGAACTGGCCCTCTGATATTAAAAGAGTGTGTGTGTGTGTGTGTGTACATATATATAAATACAATGTATTTTGACCAGGGCATACACAAACATTTTGCATTTAACTACAGGAGCTGTAGCACTGGCATGTGGGAGACAGCTGAGGAAGAAGTAATTATTTTCGTTTGTGTGTTTCACTGTTGACAAGCGCAGCACCATTACAGTTCCAGCCAGCCAGTGAGTTTCTAGTCATGTAAACTTTGGCATACTTTCAATATGCCTTTTAGTCTTATATGTATTGTGTCAACATTTTTAATGTTTCAGAACTGCGTATGCTAAAATTAGAGTGATTTTATACTAAAATGTGTGCTAATATTGATAACACTGACGTGTTTGAGTATCTTTATAGACATCATATTTTGTATGTTGTTTTTGATATTAAAGAATATACGTTCTGCTAGCCTTAACTCCATTCTTTAAAGTTCTGCTTTGTTAGGAGGGTAAGAAATGAATGTCCAATGTTTTCCATGGTGCTAAAGTAACTGTGATCAGTCTCAAATTATTCAGAATAAAGATGGTAGTTCTTAAGTGCCCTATTTGTTACTGCATGCATCATTTTTAGTGTTGTTCTCCTGTAAAACTTATCTTTTAAAAGTAATTTTTTGTTATATTCTGATAACTATTGAATCGCATAAAAGTCTTTACAGCTTTTATTATCACTGTGCTCTGATTGGAATGTCCCCATTGCATTTGCTTCTAAATTAATATATGGTGCAACCCATTTCATTCTGATTGCTCTGACGATCCATTTTAAGACCAATGGATTATAAACCTAAGCTACTGATTTTCAGAGTTACATGCTTAGGAAAATTTTATCTACTGTATTTTCCATTCTGGGGTTTAATATCAAACTTACAGAACAGTTGCATTCGCAAAAGGCAGAAGTAAAATGGAGAGAGGGAGGAAGGGAGGGAGGAAAACTGTCTTGGAATAAACCTGAGTGGCGTTTTAGAAGAACTTTGTATTTTTTGCTTCATGAACTGCCAGTGTAATTCAGTGGACCTTTGATCATTTACTGGATTACTACCAACTTCACCTTGACTTACCTTGGCAGTATGAAGTGTTTCCTCATTGACAGCTTCAGTAAATCACAGGAGTTCATTCACCTTTCCTTTGTAGTAGGGCCAAATATTTCCTTTTCTGATGTATCTGATGATAAGGGGGAAAAGGTTCCCATTCTACCCTGGGTTATTCTCTAGACTGCTTGTATTTCAAATTAAAATTTGAAAAAGATGCCCCAAACCTTTATAGAAGCCTGAGTGCTGTTGCCATTTGTACACCCTCAAGGTACAAAACCTCTTTGTAAGTATGTAAAACAAAAATGAGGAGGAGCCTATGGAATACATTTAAAATATTTTTGTACCTTTTTCAGGAAGCTATTTTTATACCAGCATTTATCATGAAAGTTAATTAACAAGGCAAAATACTAACATCTAGAAATGCAGTTTGACTTTGTATATGATTTTCAGAAAAGAAATACTGTTATTTTATACTTGAAATTAGTTTATTTGGAATACTCTGTACTGATGACCCTATGAACAGAAACCCAGCAGTGTGCTGCAGATATCTAACAGTAAGACTTTGCATGCCTTGCAGAGTTATTAATGTGGTTATGAACAATCAGATTTATATGTTATCTTGTATGGTTATTCATTGTAGCTAGGGTGTTTTTTTTTTTTAATGTATACATTCATTCCCTCAGGTTATCCTTAATTAGAGCTGTACCTGCAACATGCTATCCGGTGCCAGGAGAAACAGGATTAGGTTGTTGCAATCTACAGTGCAATGGCTGTTATATTCTAGCGTATGTTTCTGTTCTGAACCACTCCAAAACCAAACCAAAACAAATCCAATTTGGAATTATCTTTGAGTTGTGAGGCTTAAAAATAACAAGTGCGCTGAAAGTCAAAGCCTTTCTTACGGGGAGTAGCACCTCTGTGCTGAACAGCAATAATGATGTGAAACACTCTGAAAAGCTGGCGAACTGCTCCTGGCAAGCAGTAGAAATTTATATAAGAGTGTTTTAATATAAGCTAAGAGCAGACCCAACAGCTATGTGTGTCTTGGCAAGCTTCGCACGTGTGACATGGCACAGGCAATGTAAAAGACAAAGACCTTCTATGCAAAGTTGTCTGAAAGGCCCAGTACAGTTTGAGTTATATGCTAACAGTGATTAAAAAAAACCCCAACAAAACAAACAAACAAAAGGCAACAAAAACGGCACCTGCTTTATGTCTGACCCAGTCGATACAAGGAATGTTACTTATAAAAGGGGATCCTAAATAAATAGAATCTTTTAGATCTGTTTAAAAACTTGATTATTATAGCTTTGCTCAGTGAGGCCTGCGTACAGCCCCCAGCTTCTGGTTCCATAAGGGCACATTTAATTAATTGGCTCCTCGATAATACAATGAGAGCAGTTGCGGCGCAGGGCTGCAGCCGTTTGCGGTGCGCAAGTTCAGCTGTTCGTTGCCCCAGTCACACCGCTCTTAAACACCGGGCGGGAGGCGGCAGGCGCTGCAAAAACTCTTCAAAATAAGGTAAAACGGGCCCTGACCGAGGCCCCCCCGCCGCCATGTCCCGCGCGGGCCCGTCTCCCTGGCAACGCCCGTGGGCGGGGCCTCCGGCGGCGCGGAGCACGCCGGGACACGCAGTCCCCGCCCCCTCCCCCGCGCCGCCGCGCGAGGGGGCGGGGCCGGCGGTCCCGCGGGCCGCAGCGGCCGTTGGTGCCGGCGCCGCCGGGGCGCGAGGAGCCATGGCCGGCGCCGAGCGAAAGAAGCACGTGCGGTTCGCCGCCCCGGGGGAGGCGGCGGCGGCGGCGGCAGTGGGGCCGCGGCTCCCCGCCGCGCCGCAGGCGGAGGTGGCGGTGGTCGGCGGTGGCTGGCGATGCGGCCGGGGCGGGGAGGGAGCCGCGCTGCGGTGGAGCATCTCCGGGGCGCTGTGCGCGGCCTTCCTGGGGCTGGTGAGTGCGGGGAGCGGGCGGGCGCCTCACCGCACCTGCCGTCCCTTCTTCCCCCGGCCGCCTCACGGCCCGGCCGCGCCGGTTCACCCCCTTCGCTGTTGCCTTGCAGGGGATGAGCATCGCGGTGCTGGGGCCCACCTTCCCCAACCTGGCCGCCAACGTCCACAAGAACGTCAGCGACATCTACTACATCTTCGTGGGCCGGTCCCTGGGCTACCTGGGCGGGTCGGTGCTCGGCGGGGTGCTCTTCGACTGCATGAACGCCCACCTCCTCCTCGGTGAGTGCCGGGCCGGGCCCCCCCGCGCCGCAGCCCCGGGCAGAGCTACGGCCGCGGGCCCCGGGGGAAATGGCTCCCTCAGAAGCCGCCGCGGTCGAGTTCCGCTTGTCTTTGGCTGGCGCGGCCGCCGGGGAGAGGAGTCGCCTGGGCGCGGAGGTGGCGAGACACGGCAGGCGGGGGCCTGCGGCCTGTGGTGCCGTGCCCCGGGGCCCGCCGCCGCGCTTCTGCTGCCGCTCGCTATCGCGATAGTCGGCGCGGTTCCATTTCTCTCACCGTGTGTGTCCGGGCGTTACAGTGGTGGTTTCCAAGTGGCTGGGGCTCGCTGGGCGCGTTGGTAGCGGTAACTGGTTTTGAGCTGACAAAACCTGTTTGGATCGACCAAAAGGTGCCCTTGGTTTGGAAAAAAAAAGTTCAGCTGGATTTTATTTTTTATTTTTTTTCTTTGTATCAAGTAATATGCTTAGTGTAGGTCCTCTTGGAACATACAGGCTTCTGCAATATCACTATATAAAACGCATAAACAAAACAGGGGAAACTTTTGGCTTTCATTTGCACACAGCGGAAACATTCTTGAGCATAGGAAGTTCCATTTCAACATGAGGAGGAACTTCTTTCCTTTGAGGGTGGCAGAGCACTGGCACAGGCTGCCCAGAGAGGCTGTGGAGTCTCCCACACTGGAGACATTCAAAACCCGCCTGGACGCCGTCCTGTGCAACTGCTGTAGGTGTCCCTGCTGTGGCAGGGGGGTTGGACTTAGATGATCTCCAGAGGTCCCTTCCAACCCTGACCATTCTGTGAAGCCTCCAGCAGTCACGCTGAGGTACGTGCCTGTGGGGAGACCTTCGTAAAACCCTCCCCCTTCTTAAAGCGGCACAGAAGCAATCATCTTCCTGTACTGGACAAAAGTAGTGAGAGTTTGACTGGTGGGCCTTAATCAAATTAGAACTTTATTTAAAGTGGAAAAACATTTAATACCACCTGTGGTGGTGGGAACTTGCTGCTCAGTTGCTGTCAAGCTTTGAAAATGCTCTCTACAGGAACCACAGTTTGTGATCTTAACAGTTTTCTGGACGCATGGGAGCTCCCTCCTGTAGGAGCACAGGACTGGCTTCGTCCTGGCCGAGCGGGGCTGCTTGGCCATCAGGTTGCCAAGAGCCACGCTCTGTCCAGAAATGAGGTGTTCCCTTCAGAGTCACGTTAGTGTCTCGTTCAGGTAGAGATTCTTGGACCATACCTAAAATAGTGGAAGCCCTGTCTTTTTTTTTTTTTTTTCTTTCAAGTGCAGCAATGGCAGTATGCGCCTTCGTGCTGTAAGTTAGGGACTGAAGCAGACACCGGGGCTCGCTCTTTTCCTTCTCCTTTGCATACTTTTACTCTGAGAGATTCAAACAGAACTGTGCTTCCCCTGAGCACGGTGCTGTAATCACAGGGTCAGTTCAGAGAATACGAGAAGATCCATTTTCCATTGCCAGTGTTTGAACGAAGTCTGTTCTTATCCCTGTATGCCTGTCTCCCGCTACCAGGAGTAATCACGCCTGTTTCTTTTCTCTCTCCCCGCCCCCCACTTCTTGTCTTCATCTTCCTGGATCAGGTTTTATTTGCTCTTGTTCTAAGATGTCTTTATTTGGTCTCCTCCCTGTTCTTTATTCCTCTCCTCAGGAACACCTGCAGAGTGGGTTTCCTTTAGCTTCCTTGTACATCTGACAAGGTCAGAGTTGTCTGTGTCTGACATTTGAGACTTTACCTTCCGTAATGGAATTAATACACCTATGGAAGTGAGTGTTAACTTGAAATAGTTTAGTATTTGCTGCTTCTCCTGAGGTATCAGGCAAGATAGCTGTCTGTCATCAATGCTTGGAAAATGATTCATCTCCTAATCCTTTCCAGTTTGGTAGCACTTACGGCAAAAGCAGAACTTGAACTACTGAATCTTCTCTCATTTCTGTCATCTGATGGCTGCCCGTAAGAGATTTTGGCTTGTGTGGTTTTACCTCCCATCTTTCAACTGCTGAAACTCTGCTACTATACAGAGAAGAAATTGAAGAGAGAATTTGTCTACGTCAAGGAAGCTTTTAAGTACCAATCTTCAGATGAAGAGTTGAAGTGGACAACCGAGAATTTGCTGACAAATTACTTTTCAGCTCTGAGTGGGGCATCTGAGAAGCTGTACTTAATATGCCCCATCTTTAGCTTTTTCTCTGTGCAGCTCATCATGGTAGCCTTCAAAAATGTTTTGAGGCAGGTATTCCAAGTATCTCGCTAGGGCTCTAGGGTTCTGGATATTTATTTTTTCCTTTGCTGTGTTGTTGTTTTTGTTTGGAATTAACCTAAGTTCTTAATTACATCAGTCCCCTTTGATCTTTAAGTATCTGCTCCACCTATAATCAAGCATTGATTTGAAAAATAATAAGAGTGTCTGAACTGGTACAAGGCTTCTAAAAACCTAAAACTGTATATTCAAGATACTAATTGCAGATCATGTTATTATGAAGGTGATTATAAGCACAGAATTTAAATGCTGAACTTCCTCCCAAATTGTAATAAAAACAATTTCCATCCGCTAAAAAAGATTTTTTTTGAAATGGCATGTTGTAAGTCTAGTTAATAATAGCAAAACTAATACAGTTAACGCATTGCTGCTAGATTTATGGTGAGAAGTTTTGTAGTTCTGTCCCTTAAAACTCCAGAGATCCCTTGGAATACATCCCTCATGTGAGAACAGAATGTAAATGAAAGTCAGCATTTTCAGATGGAAGTTGCTTGTTGGCCAAGGTGCAATCGCTCTATAGGATTTTAAGAGTTTAGTGATTTGGGCTCTCTTAAAATGGAGCCAAATTTAATGCTCTGTAGTTCTCAGAGGGAGAACTTCATACTGTTCAAAAACGCGTTGTACTTATTTCGTGGCAAAGTAACGTTTCTAGATCAGGAGTTTGGAGAAGATACTGAAATAGCACTTCAAAAGTTTGCAGAAAAAGACTTGTTAGTGTTCTAGCAGCAGGTGCTACTCCCTTTGCAAACAAAGCTTCAGCAAAACAGGTTTTTCATGTAGTGCTTATATTCTGATGAAATTCCTTTTCTCCAAGTGAAAAATGCTTCTGTTGAACTTTCTAGCTGATTCTGCTAATCATGAATTGAGGTAATTAGGTTACATCACCTATTAGGATTAGCTGTGACTGTAATAATGATGCATGTATTTGTATTTCTTGGTCTACTGTATGTTTTGTAGTTTAAATTGAAACTGTGGTATCTGGCTTTTTTGTTTGTTTTGTTTTTTAACTTTTCTAGCATTATCCATGTTTGGAACAACGGTTGGTCTTTATGGGATACCCTGGTGTGAGAAATCCCTGCTGTTAACTGTCTTAATGTCAGTTATTGGAGCTTCCATGGGAATTCTAGACACAGGTAAGGGACCACGTGGTCCGACAGTTCCTTCACCGAACTAATTGGAAACTTCAAGCTCACCAAAACTGTTTCTGGTATTTCATGTGATGCATCTTGAATGAAAAGAGGGGAGCTGTTTTACCTGGCCGGGATTCCTGGATTATTCTGGTCCTGAGACTTCAAAACTTCAAAAACTTGAGTGTTTGTGTCTCTGTAACGGGCTGTCATCCTTAAGGGGCGTGGGGAGCTGGGTATCTCTTGCTTCCTGGAGAAGATCAATACACGCTTCAGTGGGCAATTACAGACGCAAAGAAAGTGTCACGTGTTGTTTTGACAGTGTTTTCTTTAAATTGCTCATCTACAGGAAGCTGGTTGGGTTACTGTTCATTAGTGCCAGCTGGAACTAAGTTGGTCCTGAGCAAACCCTGGTGTTTGAGAGAGAGATTCTCACAGTTGCGGTGTTGGAGAGTTGGCCACCTAAACCTGGCCAGGTGTCACGAATGAGTGATTTTGGATCCTACACAACTTTTGAGGTAGCAGCAATTTGAGATTTATTAACACTGTTATGGTAAATCATAGGATTAGGTTGTATGATATTTAACAATATTAACAGAGTGATTTAACAAAATTTGGTTTAATCAACACAGTGACTTAATTAGAGATTTAAGAATGGCAAGGTTCACATGAGACTTAGGACAAGGTTTCCTAAATCAAATCATATACACACAGAGGTTAATGTATGGTTAGGAAAGAAGATTTTTCTCTTTTTTCAAATTGTAGTAAATTATTGGTACCAAAAAATCTTTGAACCTCAAGAAATCTAATTCTAGTGAATTACTCACTCTTCTCCTTTGTTGGCGTTTCAGCAGACAATCTTTGAACCCTTCTCCTTCATCTGCATCTATCATAGAATCATAGAATGGTTTGGGCTGGAAAGGAACTTGAAAATCATCGAGTTCCAACCCCCCTGCCATGGCCAGGGACACCTCCCACTAGATTAGGTTGCCCAAGGCCACGGCCAGGCTCAGGGATGGGGCTTCAACAACCTCTCTGGGCAACCTGTTCCAGTGCCTCACCACCCTCAGAGTGAAAAACTTCTTCCTAATGTTTAATCTAAACCTGCCCTCTTCCAGTTTGAAGCCATTCCCCCTCGTCCTATCACTACATGCCCTTGTAAAAAGTCCTTCCCCAGCTCTCCCATCTCTCTGTCAGGGGATGATCTTTGAACATCGTGAAATCTACCCTGAGAAGTGTCCCAGCTCAGGGGGAGATGCTGGGTCACAGTCTGCTGTGATCCCGGAGAGCTCAAAGAGTGAGACTCTGGAGTCTCTTTGGATCGCTATTTATAGGATCATGAGATGATTGACTTTGGTCAGTGTTTTTCTATTTTTGGCCACAATTCTTGTTGGGTAATTCTGGTACCTTCCAGATGGGGCTACGATCCAGGCAGCAGGAGTTTCAGGTATGTTAGGGAGTGCCAGGTGGTCCCAACTCACTGCATTTGTAACCAAGACAAGAACACCATGTTGGCTTGCCCTGACACTGCAATGTGGCCTGGGGGGGCTGCACCACCGCACCAAGTGGCGTTTGGGGAGTCACAGCAGACATTTACTGCCACAGCTCACTTAGAGAACCATCCATCTCCCTGAATTAAGGAATATTTGCTTCCCTTGGCCAGCCTCGCTTAGGTGTTTGGGAATACAAATTTATTCTGTGCCCTAAACTGTGCATCTGTGGCATGTGCGTACTGCAAACAGCCTGGGAAAAAAAAAAAACACTTTTGCTGGAAACCTGTGGAAAACCAATTTCTTAGTAGAAGCTCCTGATTGGAGGAAGATGTGCCGGTGAAGTTGTAGAGCAAATGCCTACAGGTATGGTTCGAAAGGTCAGTTACACCAGAGGTATGAAGAAGAAACTCTCACGGAAGTCAGTTCATCGGGCATGGCTTAGAAAGGATGAGTCAGTGACGGGTGGCTGTAGCAGGCAGTTTGGATCAGGAGGCGAGGCCACGGCCAGAGACCAAGGCATGCTTAGAGCCGACTGGGTAACGCGTACTTGCAGATGGGGATCAGGAAACAACCAAGAGCATGTCAGCGGTGGAGTGTTCTGGTGTTGCTGTAGGAGGCAGGGGTGAAACCGCAACCGGCGGCCACTCAGCTGGCACCTCTCCAGTGGCGTGCCAGCGGTGTGCTGCCTTTTCTGGCTCACTGAGGGAGCCTGTGGTTGCTTACTAGCCAGCAAGGTATGACTGGATCCAGTTGACCGGCTTCGGGGCAGGCTTATTTCTGAATAAGAGCTGGCTGATGAATTAGCCTAGCTGTCCCAACAGCTCTGGAGGCAATCCCAGCCAGGGCCTGGTTTCGGTGGCTTGGCTGGTAGGCAACACGGAGGAGTGATGGCTGCACATGTGAAGCATCTGCCCTAATTCTGCAGAGCTTGAAGGAGCTCTGTTAACACTGAAGAGAGCATGATACAGGGGTGAAAACGATGGTTTTGTGTGGCACAGGTTATGCTAAATAAGCTGAGTGCAGAGGTGTATTTGTTGCCTCTGGTAGGATCATTATACATGGCACTTGGTTTAAAAATTTCTTCATATAGGAAAATCCTGTCCGCTTATTGTGAAAGTGCCTTCAGTGAGTGGGTAGGTGTGCTGCTTGGAAGTCAGACCTTTGAGGCGGGGAGACTTCCCAGCAGGAGAAACGAAGAGCAAGGCGGTAGAGTGTAACTGAATTAATTTGGAAGCGTGTTAGTGCTGCGTGACAAGGGTTGCTGTACTGTAGCACAGGAATTTAGTTACTGTTCTTATTTTCCTGCATTCTTCTCAGGGACTGCTTAAGAATGCCTCTCTGAGATCTTATTTTCGAGCATTATTGTTGATCTGAGGGTGTTGTAGTTTGGTCTCTGCAATGGTATTATTGTAAACCTTTCCACTTCTGGAAAGTCATTTGAACGCAGTTGGGGTAGTCCCAGCCCGTGAGAAGCAAGCGATTCTTGATGCTTCCTGGGATGTTGTTTAATGAGGCCCCTGATTCTTCGCATTGTAGCTTTTAAAACTTACAGAAACGAGAAGCAGTTAAATTTGCTCTTTTGAATAAAGGCTGAAAAATGCTGCAAATTGTCAAGTAGGGTAATGAAGTACAGCCATTGTTGCTGGATGAAGCCAGTGTGTGGCTCCTCATTTTGACTGCTGTGAATACCCTTGTAATGCTCAAGTGATCACGTGGGTTTAAGGTGCTTACGGGCAGAATTTCAGTTAACTACAATTTTGCACATTGTACTTGCTAAACCTGGTATTATTGCAAATTTAATTAATAATACAGGTTACGGTTTGGTTTGGTTTATCTCTGTTTTTAAACCCATATCTGATTTCAGACTGAACTGAACTGAATCCTCCTCTCTCTGATCTGCAGGTGGCAATGTACTGGCGCTGAATACCTGGGGAGCAGAGGCTGGGCCACACATGCAGGCCTTACACTTCAGTTTTGCTGCCGGAGCGTTTGTGGCTCCGATCCTGGCTAAAATGGCCTTGGGAGGCTCTGAATCTAAAGACTTTCCAGTGGCTGAAAACACAAACCAGTCTGTCTGGAGGTCTGTGCCGACAGCATCAGCTGCATCAGCTGCGTCAGCGCTGAAACATCATCTTGGTGCAGATTTTTTGTGGTCCTATGTTGTCATAGGGACCTATCTTCTGTTTGTTTCTTTCTTCTTTCTTATTTTGTATTCAAAGGGCAGCTCGGCTCGAGACAAATCCAAGGTTTCTTTGCAGAAATGCACATTTGCCAAATACCACTATGCCCTTATCGCTCTCCTGTTCATCTTCTTCCTCTTCTACGTGGGAGCGGAGGTCACATATGGCTCTTACATATTTACTTACGCAAAGGTCTTTGCCGAGATGAAAGAAAACGAAGCAGCTGCTTTGAATTCTGTCTTCTGGGGTGCGTTTGCCGCTTGCAGAGGAGTGGCAATATTCTGTGCTGCGTGCTTGTACCCTGGCACCATGATCCTGCTGAGTATCGTAGGCTCCGCCGGCTCCTCTTTGTGCCTGGCCTTCTTTGCGAGGTACCCGGTCTCCCTGTGGGTTGGAACCGCCGTGTACGGAGCGTCAATGGCCACCATCTTTCCCAGCGGCATTTCCTGGATAGAACAGTACACGGTTGTGCAAGGAAAATCGGCTTCTCTCTTTGTGATCGGCGCCGCGCTGGGCGAGATGTGCATTCCCGCCGCCGTGGGGTATCTTCAGGGGAGGTTTCACCACGTTCCTGTGGTTATGTACACTGCCGTGGTGACTTCTGCAATGACAGTTATACTCTTCCCTGTGATGTACAAATTGGCCAACTGTCCCGGTGAGAGCGACTTGAAAGAAAGGAGTGAGAGCGAGGACCGGAAAGCTTTGTTGTCAAACTCGGGGCTTAATGAGGATGAAGAGGATGAGGAGGATGCGGGAGAGTGGAACGAAGCAGACTTTGAGGTGATAGAAATGAATGACACGCTGAGAAACTCTGTGATAGAGACCTCCCGAAAGATACCAGGGGACTCCCCAGCCCCAGGCTCTCTCCAGCCCCATCTGGACGATGTATTGCGCAATTCTCCAGCCCTTGCTGGGGGCTCCCCTGGGAGAAAAAACCTGAATGTTGACCGGGAGAAGAACGATTAAAGTAAAAGCTGACTTTCTTTTCTTTTTTTTAAAGGGAAATGCAATCGAATTGCAGCTGTTCTTGTAAAGGGGTTCAAGAATCCTTTTATAGTGGCGTGGAGCTCAGCCTGTTCATTTCTGTTTGTCCGGCCCCTTCTCCTCTTTCATTTTCAGTCTACAGCGATGTGTCTCGGAGTGGGAGAGTCCACCGTGGCGTGAATGGGGTAATGTGAATGTATAGACTATACCGAAAATGTTAAAACATGAGATGTTTTCTAAATGTGAGGCGTGCATTTAAGTAATACACGCTGTAACGAGAACTAACTAGGAAAGAAGGGGACTGCTCAGTTTTTTTTGGGGTGGGTGGAAGGTGCAGTTCCAAGGTTCTTGGTCACAAAATGTCCTCTCGAGAGAGGAGAGAAATCTATAACCCGTGATGCTGAGCTTTCTTACCGTCTCGTGAAAGAAGAATGTTTCTACTGCGTTGAAAGTTTGTGTGACGTAAACCAGGAAATCAAGTCAAATTTCAGGTGATGTCCAGTAGCTGTAAATCAGTCAGGCTTTTGGCAAACTATAGGATTTCCTGGTTCTGTCACTAAGATGAGAAAAAATTAAAAATTAATTTTTTAGGAGTGGAACCATGCCTTTGGGTCATTTAAAAGTGGAGTATGGGAAGGGGGACAAAATGGGTTGTATTAATCTGCTGGAGTGCTTAGTTCTGATTTACGAGTTGAACGGTGATGACAAATCTAAATAGTACTTGTGATTGTACTTGTGATTTTAATTACTGCACTACCAGTGAGATCAAGAAATGTATGAAGAAGATAAAATAATATATAAACAGATTACTTAATATATGGTATTGACGTAGGGCGGTGATATTTTTACGCCAGTTGTTTAAATTAAGGTTATAATGACTTTTCTGGCTTCCTGTGCCAAGACTTTCACGTAGTGATGTGTTAAAATGGAAATCTGAAAATGAGAGGGAATTACTGATGCGACAGTCCTTTTGGGTTGCGCTGCACAGTCACCTGCCCCGGGCCGGTTGGGTTGGTGCCATTTGGGTTTTCTTTCTTTGGGTTGATGATTTCCAGGCAGACTCTTCCCAGCAGAGCAGCGGCGGTTTGTATTTGTAGGTCCGTTGCTGTTAAGGAGCAGTCCTGCCAGTGAGCCCTCCCCAGTAAGAGCGAAAAAAAAAAAAAAAAAAAAAGGCAGCAGCTACTGGCAAAATTCTGACTGAAACAGTAGCCGTGCAATTTGTCGACGCTTCAGATTTGTAGGTTAAATGGTTTTTTTTTTAAGGCTGTGTGATCAGAATGTGCTCGTTTGTTGTTTGTTTTTGTTTTTTTTTTTTTTTACTTTGCACTATTACGAGTATTTTTCTTGCTACAAAGTTTAATTTACTAACAAAAGCACTCTTAGATGTAGCATAGCACAGAACAGCAGCGTATTTTCAGGTCTGTTCCCTCTCTTGTCCTCTGAGTGTGCAGCCTAGAACCTCGTGGCCTTTTCCTTTCTTCTGAGAAGTTAGTAAGAAGCAGGAATCAACTTGTAGTGAAAATGCTTTAATTTTTTTTGCATCTTGCCATGTTGAAGGGCCTCCCACTCCCCTCTGCTGTTGGCACTTAAATGCCATTGTGGGTTTCTTTTGCCCGAGTCCTTTTTTTTTTTTTTGGTGTTGTGTGTACATGCACTTCCGTGGCATCTTTCCCAGTGCAATGCATGAACCTGCACTTTAAAATACAGACTTGTTTCACTTGCTCCACAAGGGTTCTCTTCTTTGCTTTAAGTAATGGTAAATGCTTTTAAATATCAGACCAAGTCCTGTTCTAGGTACACGTGACAGTGGCATTTGATGACCGAGAGGAGTGGGTCTGTATGGCCTTGTGTGTTTAGCTGGGTCCACATGATAACAAATTAAGTGGTGTGGCAGAGGTGGCGCCTTACGTGCGTGCAGATGAAGTCTGCATTTCTGCAACTGTCCTTTTCCCTCCCGCAGGCTACAGTAACCGCGTTGCGTGTGTGGAAAGCCGGGGGTGTTAAGCCCACAGTAAGGACAAATCCTGCTGCTGGACTGGGGAGGGCGGCATTTGATAACTGCTTCTGCTCTGCTTTTGTGGGAGTTCCCCCCCCCCCCGCCCCATGGAGGTGATGAGTTTCCTTTGGTAGATACTGGGTTTAGTGCAGGACAAACCAGAACAGATGGGGAGCTGGTGCTGTGGCAGCTCCCCGCTGTAACCACAACTCATAGGCTTTACCTGAACTGACAGCAATGTAAAAAAAAAAAAGTTTCCCCATACCTGAGATCACGTTGCCAGAAGAAAATGGGTTTAAGAAACACACCAGGGTAACCAGGAAGATTTTAAATAACCCCCAATTCATACGCTCATTTTTGGAATGAAATTCCAGATTGGAATGTGGTGCATGTAAGATTGTTCTCAGGGATAGTTTACGCAACTTGCATAATCAACTACTGCAAAAACAGAAAAAGACATTAAAGCCACATTGGGAAATACGCTGTAACCTCTTTGAACCTCATCTACTTCTATATGCACACTTGTTTGTGTTTCTGATTAATGTCTTCCCAACAATTGTAAAAATACTGTGCAAAACAAAGACTTTTATTTTTTTTTTAAACTGGCTATTCCTGCACGAGGCACTTAAATTGGTTCCCGGTTTCCCCCCTGAAAGCAGGAGGCCTGTGCAGTAGGGATGGAGCGCAGTGGCCTGGAATGCCACGGTGAGAGCAGCCTTTTGCCAAAAGTACAGGCTCCAAACAGCGGTGGCAGGAAGACAGAGTGAAACTCAGATAATTATCTTAACTCATATCTGATTGATTGATCCATGGAGGCCTTTCTCTGGGTGACATCTAAATTTTGAGTCAGCTTAGTGAGCACTCAGAGCCTCCACTGTCTTAATTCTGGCCTCAAACGTGAAATGGACTATACTTACAGAACTCGTTCTCCTTATCCCCTAGAAAACATGCTTTTAATAGCAGGGGCTGCCCTGTAATGAAAAGGAAATGTTCATGAGATTAAAACAGCTCTAGGACATTGCCAACGACGAGTCCAGCTCACAGCAGCTCCAGACATCCTTGGTGTTCAAGGCTGAAGCTTTCTTAGTTCTTGGATTTTGGTGTTCCTCGAGGCTTGTGTTTAGACAATGAATGTTAGTTGTCACATGTTTAAATTTCCTTCCACAGTAAATTGCTTCCTGGCATATACAGTTAAAGCGAGGATCTATTTACAGTGCCTTTTAAGTTACAGATCTGCCAGAAAGCTTAAACAAACACTTAAACTTACATGTTATGGGTTGAAATA
The DNA here is from genome assembly GCA_017639485.1 of Pluvialis apricaria. Taxonomy (NCBI): domain Eukaryota; kingdom Metazoa; phylum Chordata; class Aves; order Charadriiformes; family Charadriidae; genus Pluvialis; species Pluvialis apricaria. The sequence continues at coordinate 77,289,599 of CM030009.1, read as the reverse complement.
ACTTGAAGTAAACTGTATTACTTTACCATTGCCTTGCTTATGCTAGAAGAGTCATCTCTGTGGTCAGGACAAGAGCTGTGGTCTGTGGATTAGATATCTGAAATTAATAGGAATCCTGTTTTTGTCCATAAAAAGCAGGACGGGTTGAAGATGAGCACTCGCCCATTTACTCCGGTGTTAGAGGTCACCTCTTGCAGTGAAGCATCATTTACTATTTTTATTTCTCCCTGAAGCACTGCCAAATGCTGGATTATACCGCAAGCGCTACCACCTTCGTCCCGGCATTTGCACTTTTATTGTGTACGTGACCAATGCTAGAATGCAAGAGTAGGCAGAGTTTTGTGCCTTGATGTTTTGGTTTTTTTTTTTTTTTCCAGTTACTTTGCATAAAAGCACATGGCAATCTGTGGCTGTTTTATTATATATTTAATAGTTTTTATTCTGCTTGGTGTGGGTTTACATTGTACTGTATCATGTGAAATTTAATAGACTGACTTGTGTCTCGAATGTAATAAATTCTTAACTGGAGAAGGCACTCAGGTTCCTTGATGTAAATAAAGTTTTGTTCTATTTTTCAAAGCTACTCTGGACTTCTAAATTTAAAACTTACTCCCGTTTTGGCTAATGGAAAACTGGAAATGTTTCCCTTCCCAAATGTAGCCCCTTTGGCTAATGGAAAACTGGAAATGGTTTGGGGAAGGCTTCCAGGAATCGATACCGGGGTTATAGATCCCAAAGCTTAAGCTGGAAACTCTTTTGTGGATTCTTAACTTATTTGAGCAGTCTCGTTGACGTTACTAGTTGTGCCAAACGAGGGAAACAAAGGTGTCCGCAATTGAGGGTAAACATAAAAAGAGAGTATAATTTTTACCATATCATTTTATTCAACTTTAATATGGTTTCCATTATTAACTTCTAAAACAAAATGATTTCCAGTTTAGAAAACAATGCACTGACCACATAATTCCTTTTCCATTTTATACAGTTATACAAATATTCTAAATACACATTTTGTCAAGATGGTGGCAAATAAGATTTAACTGTACAGTACATAAGGAAAGAAAATATTTTAAGCATATTTAGAAGCAATAGAAATGTCTATACAAAACAAGCAAAAATGGAATAAAATTTTATATTTAAAGTATTGCAACAGTCCCACAGGTTTGTAACAAAAATGTCTTTGCACAGTTCCTCACAATGCCCCATTAATAGCTAAAGCAAGACAGCAATTTTTAGAAAATAATGTTTCAAAATGCTACACATGGTACTACTGCTTGCACAGTCTGATCAAAATAACAATCTACTTGGAATCGAGCAAAACTTAGGAGGAGATATACCAACCAACTTTAAAATTATCTGTATAAAAGTCATTGCACATTATTTTACTCAGTTGTTTGAAAAGTAAAAAAGTGTATTTACAAAATATTTCGCAGACAAAATTATAAAGTGAATGGATAATATATAAGTAACACGTCTTGATACTGACAGTTCAAGAACACACACTAATGGGTTTGTCGTTTCAAGAGGTTTTCAGTGCTCCTTCCTCCAGGAAGTAAACTTGACTTCTACTTTGAAATGGATTTACAAGATGTTACACATAGCTATTTCAACATCAGCATTATAAAACAGTATGTTAGAAACATGAAAGAAAGAAGAAATTTGTACATCTTAAAAAGTGAGCTATTCATAGGTCAACAAATGTAGTTTTTCTCTTTTTAAATTTAGTTAGGATAAGCGTTCGTTATTCTTCAGATAATAAACCCAACAGTTAAAATGGAAATCCTGGACTAGATGAGAATTGAAAAAGCACCATGCACAATAGTCTTAGTGTGGTAAACACTGAAAACAAAATAAAAATAGCACCTGGAATCCTGTAACACAGATCCTTTAAAACTGGTCAAGTAGCTGGCGAAGATACGGTGCCTTTGACAGTTCTCTGCTTACTCTGGAGAGCTTGAAAAGCACTGGACAGTTGAGGGAGACACACTGGATCTGTCGATCAAAGCAGCCTGTACAGTTCTTGCATATCTGGATTTCATATAAAAAAGCAAACCACATTATTTTAAACTTAACGCAAGCCAAGGCAGAACTCACTTCTTGTATCAGCAGAAGAGGCAGAGCCCCGAGGCAGCCAGCGCCAAGCTGTTCCCGAAGGCTCTCCGCTCTCGGCTGCCGCCTCTCCCGCCGCTGCCAGGCTGCCCACTCCCCCGCGGCTGCTGGCCGGCATCGGCATCGCCTCCGCAAACTGGGCAGAGAGCAACAGCTTGACGTACAGCTCGCGTTTCAATCCTGCTAACTAAGTGCTACTTGTATGTGGTGGCCCGTGGAAAAATAAGGTAAAGGAGTGGATTTAAGTGGGGCAGCATGTTAAATCCAGGATAGACTTCTCTATAAAAGCTTTGTAGTGCAAAAAGACAAAACTGTTACTCTGCACTTATTCTCTACACAGGAAAGGGACTTAATAAACTACTCCTGTTTCAAGGTAAGCTTCAATTAGAGTTTTGCTTTCCAAGTCAGAGCTGATCAATCCCAAGACAGAAATAGGCAGGCAGGTCCCCCTGCTCTCCTCCTCCACGGAACCACTCATTACTGTAGTTAATGCTGCTTGAAAGTACTTTTAACATGAGATACCTGATGGAATAAAATAGCAGCGGGCACAGTTTTTCCCAAAGGCAAGCATCGGGAAACTAAAGGGCCCCTGCTTTGCTCTTTTATTTTTAATCCTTTCGAGTATCTGCCACCTCCGACAGTTTTTCCAAACACTCAGAAATTGGCTTCCAACCACACTTGTCTTTTGTAGTAACATCAGAAGACTACACAGTGTTATCCTACCATTCGCATAGTTTCAACAACAAATGGAAATCATATCTTTTGCCCTTAAAATGAGTTCCTTTCCTTCTTTCCATGTTAAAATTATTTGGGCACCAGTGACCCTCTCAGCCAGGCCTGTATCAATCAGCACCGAGTCCCTGCAGACCAGGAACTCAAACTGACAGCAGCCGGAGAGGAGCAGCCCCTCGCGGCCAAATCCCACGTGCGGCACCTCAGAGGATACCAGTTTTCTGACCTGCAACCGTGACCAAAAGGAACAGGATTTAAAGGGTTTGTTCCAGGTTTGTAACCGCTAGAAGAACCTCAGAAATAAGTCTAAGTTCTTTTGAAAGAGGCTGTGGCTGGTTTCAACGCATGGGACCAAACTAAGTGGTATTCGAGACACTTTCTAAGATCAGTTTGTGTAGAGAGGAGAAGTCTATGGCCTTAATCTATGGCAGGTAATTTTTAATTGCATTTTAAAATAATGTATGGTTTGGTGTCATATCAGTTTCCTGCTGGCTCTGGCATGTTTATAATCTCAGAGAGCCAAGAATTTAGACTGTGAAGGATCTATACATCTTTGTATTAAAATAAGGCAGATGCTCTTGAGGAGAGGTTGACTCGTGTGACACTGGCTCGAGCGGGATCCCGGGCCCTGCCGACCTCTTGCAAGGGACAAGAGAATGTTCTCGCCAAACCCACTGATCCCTCCGTGGGGCTGGAGCAATCTGCCAGGTTCTGATTTATTCCAGAACAAAAACAACGTAAAAGGTTCAGAGTACCGCAGGAAAACTGCAGAACATACATCACCTTCCTTTACTGCCATTTACAATGCAGATCAGAGCAAATATTACGAAATACAGCAAGGAACAGAAGTCCACACCTTAGTAATGCAGGATTTATGAGTAGTGATTATACTGGTTTTCTAGCAACAGAGCCCCATGGGAGCCTGCCAAATCAATGCCGAGGCTAGAGGAACATTGACAGCCCTGCAATTCAGACAAGTCTTTAAAATGGTTCACATGCTAGTGCTAAAAATAAATTTTAACAAAAATATTTATTAATTATAAAAAACAACGGTGCGAAAATTAGGTGAGGATACGCGTATGTTTCTGCAAGTGGAGGCATTCGGCTTTGCTGTAGTATATTCGTGAGGGCAGTCGGCTACACTCTTAGTTGATTTCTAGCTCAAAGGGAAAGAACAGCTTGGAAAATTCCTATCGAGAGGAAAGGTAACAAGAAAACCCCCGAGCTAAACCACATCCACATGATACATATAAGTAAATAAACTTTCTGGGACAAGTGTGTTTGTTACTAGAACATCATCAGTTATTTTCATGCAAAAAAGGTGATTCTTTCATACTGTTATGACTCTCCATCACTGTAATTATAAGGAGGCACCTACAAACCATATAAGATGCTCTTAAAAATAAAAGAGGAAAAGGAGAAAAGTATTTTCTGTTCCGATCCCCCCGCTTTGCCTTCAGTTTTATGCAAAGCTAAGGAGAGTAACAGCTGCTATGCTGCCTTCAACGGCAATGGGAAAAGCAAACAAGCTGTAACGCGTTTAACACCCGGCTGGTGCTTCCCATTGCTGTTGAGAGTATTCAGTAACGCGCTGCTTTGAAATTTCAGCCCCTGTCTCCGGCTGACAGACATCTGACAATGCTTTAATCATACCTTGACCAGCTGTTCCTGCTTACGCTCCAGCTCTCGGATTTCTTGGTTGAGAATCACTGCCACATGCTGCGGCTGGCTTCTGCATTTATTACAGATCCCGTACTGGGTCAGTTCATCACACACGGGACAGTGTAAGGTCGTGAAATACTGGGAGATTGTGCCTTTGCGTCCTTCTAGCTCACTGCGGGCAGTCGAGGCAGCTTTTTGAATCTGTTAAAAAAAAAAAAAAAAGAATTAAGGGGTAATGAACTTTGAAGAGAGCAGCTCGCCTTATTCCTAGATTACATAGCCGGTATTTTAAAACGGGAGTATGAAAGTGCAACACAGCCTTCAGGGCACGGGTTCATACGCAAATTACTAACATGGATTGCATCACTCCGAAGAGTGTAGCACTCGCTCTGAAGTGACACATCGAACAGAGTCCACCCGCACCTATTTCACAGGGAATCTCACCAGAAAAGAGAAAGAGGATCCAAAGCAATCCTCAGTCACAAGCTAAATTCCTGATCTCATCCCAGACTCTGCCTCCTGCAGTTGTTCCTTTGTAGGTGCTGATCTACTTCACCTCCGAAGGTGCCCTGGCCGCAGCCAGGGATCCTGCCTCCCTGTGCCGGTCCGGTCCCGCTCACAGAGCTGCCACTGTCCTTTGGTCGGTGGCTCTAGCTCACGCTCTGATTTCCCTGGATAAAGCTCCACCACTGCCCTCTCCCGCAGGGAAGTTTGTTGTCTGCACTCGCTCCTGGTGCTGCATGACTACGCTTTGTGCTATCCTTCACTCTCCTGCTTCAGACACCCAGCTGCTCTGCTCCCTACGACCTCCTTGGCGCTCCCTGGCCTTGCAGAAACTCAGGGCTCCTTTCGCCTTTTTAGAGCAGTTTGTTGGAGATACTTAAGGTAAGAGTGTCATAGTGCCATGGGGAAGGTAGAGGAAAGAAGCAGAATTGAAGTAAATCACGGCTGTATTAAAACTCTGCAGTGGGAAACATGCTGTATTACTATGCTGCTGAAGTCTACGCTAAACACAGTAACCAAACTACACAAAGACACCATCTTTCACTGTCCCTTTCTGTCAGGGGAATCACAAACTAAACCCCAGCTACCTAACATTTCTCTTCCTGCATCTGAATGATTTCTTTAGCTTTTACAAAAGTCAGTTTAAAACTTCTAGTGATACTGATTTTTTAAAAAGGGTTTCTGCTGCTTGGGCATTACCACCTTTTCTACGAAGAGGAAAGATCTTCAGAACATCTTGGAAAAACAGGACATCCAACATCTATTACAGAGAGATTTAAAAGGTGGTGCAGCCAAATAGATGCACATACAAGTATTGCTAATAAATACACAATTATGGCAAAATAAGACACCAAGCTGTGTGGCGTGGTTGACATGCCGGAGGGAAGCGATGCCATCCAGAGGGACCTGGACAGGCTGGAGAGGTGGGCCCGTGCCAACCTCATGCAGTTCAACAAGGCCAAGCGCAAGGTCCTGCACCTGGGTCAGGGCAATCCCAAGCACAAATACAGTCTGGGCGGAGAATGGCTGGAGAGCAGCCCTGAGGAGAAGGACTTGGGGGTGTTGGTGGATGAGAAGCTCGACATGAGCCGGCAATGCGTGCTCACAGCCTAGAAGGCCAACCGTATCCTGGGCTGCATGAAAAGCAGTGTGGCCATCAGGTCAAGGGAGGTGATTCTGCCCCTCTACTCTGCTCTGGTGAGACTCCACCTGGAGTACTGCGTCCAGCTCTGGAGCCCTCAGCATAAGAAGGACATGGACCTGTTGGAGCAGGTCCAGAGGAGGGTCACAAAGATGATCAGAGAGGGCTGGAGCACCTCTCCTGTGAGGACAGGCTGAGAGAGTTGTGGTTTTTCAGCCTGGAGATGAGAAGGCTCCAGGGAGACCTTATAGCGGCCTTCCAGTACCTAAAGGGGGCCTACAGGAGAGATGGGGAGGGACTTTTATCAGGGAGCATAGCGATACGAGGAGGGGTAATGGTCTTCAACTGGAAAAGGGTAGATTTAGATTAGATATTAGGATTAAATTCTTTATTTGAGGGTGGTGAGGCACTGGAACAGGTTGCCCAGAGAAGTTGTGGATGCCCCATCCCTGGAAGTGTTCAAGGCCAGGCTGGATGGGGCTTTGGGCAACGTGGTCCAGTGGGAGGTGTCCCTGCCCATGGCAGGGGGTTGGAAATAGATGACCTTTAAAGGTCCCTTCCAACCCAATCCATTCTATGATTCCATGATAAGGGGTCAGAAAACAGGAAAATGACAAAGTGATCAACTCTGAACAGAAGGTTTGGCAGGAAAAATTGATTTACTAAGTGGGGGGGAAAAAAAATATCACAAAGATGACCTAAAAATCAAGTCTGCATGTTGGGGTATCAAACACTGCCTTGTAAAACAATTAACCTTTGCTGTTACCTCATATAAACCTCATTCCATTAAAAAGCATGACAAGAGCAAACACCGTATAATGCACTGCGTTTGTAATCTGTTTGTTTTCAAGCACTTACCCGTGGCAACTCATGGTACCAGCTGAAGACGTCTATGCCAATAAGTGAGAACACCCTGGCCAGCGGTGGCAGAATTTGTTTGGTAATATAGTACGTAGCGTTCAGCCTCAGGTTGGGATCCTGCAGGACTTCGATGGGCCGCCTCACCAGCTGTATCAGGGGCAGCCCGGGCATGCCGCACACAATGACGTAGGGCACTCGCTCCCCAACTCGCGGTTCCGAGCGACGGTCATAGGCAAGCATTCTCCTGTTTAAAAATAGGCTTTATAATGCATCCAGAGACAAATTCGTAGCTATTTCATTTGCTTGTAAACTTCCCCATCTGATTATATTAGTAGCTCTCCAGACGACTGAAGTTAGTGTCTATTAGGAAGCACAGGACCCAGTTGTTTCATTTTTAATTTGTCTCAGGATCAGACCCAAATTTTAGAACTTGGAACACGAGCCCTAGAGATACGGTCACTTGGATTTGCACGCAGGTTGCTTTGTAGCTACCCCTTCCTTAAAGAAGTATTTTAATAAAGAGCAGCCGGGGTACTAAAAAGAGCTCAAGTCCCCAGAAAGCAAAGGACAATTCAATTTGAAGCAGGTATCAATCCAGGACTTGAATTTTATTTTATTTAAAAAGCACGGCTTAATTTGAAGTCCTTTTATATTAATGAAGGTGGCAAAATGCGCCAGCTTGCCAGCTCACATTATCTCTTACTGATAAACAATATCAACAGGATGAAATAGTAACTTTAAGTAAGGTACTTTTTTAAAAAAATGAAAAATTATGCCTGGTAATGCACTTCACAGCACCGAGAGCCAATTTTTAACATATCCAATATCTGTGAGTGATGGGCAGTCGTGAAGAGTCAAGCACTTGTACAAAACCCAAAGCATAAGTAACAGCAGTGAACACAGTGTTACAGCGTCCTGACAAGAGACTTTACTCTTGAACACGTGTGGCTCTTTCCAGGATTACGAAATGACTTTCTAGGACTATCTGACCCCTGATCTCTCTTCACACACAGAGGAAAGTCACAGCCAACTGCTGCAACGATATCTGAAGGAGATCTCTCACTGCTACCCATAACTTGGCAGTACAAAGGTAAAGAGAAAAAAATGTCTATGATCAGCACTTCTTAATGTCATTACCTGGTGATTTCCAGGGCTGGTACGCAGGATCCAGGTTTGTAAGCCGAGCTCCCTCTGTACTCTTTTGCAAAGATGAAGTCTTGCATGCTGGCTTTTCCTTCCAGTAACTTCATGCATTGATTCTGAACGTACTGTTTGATCTGACTTATGTCACGTGTTTCAAATAGCAGCTTGATAGAACACTCAAGTATCTTTACAGCCAAAGGAGAAACGTGAGAAAAACACGTATGTTTAACTAAAAATTATTCATTATTAATTAATTCAAAATAATTCAGTAAATGATATGGAAATATTAATACACTGCTTAGGAAAAGTATCAGTTGTGAACTAGAATGCTAATATGACAACAGGTTGTATTCTCTTCCACTCAAATACATTCATAAACAGATTACCGGACAACTTTGTCCTCAGTTTGACACATCTTTCATTACATTATCCATACTCTGGCACCAACACTGTTTCAACAATTACAGGGGTTTTCCAGAGTATGAGAGAAGATGTTTTTTTCATAATCTAAAATATTTTGCCAGGACTTTCTGCATGACTGACCTGATTAAGAACAAGAGCATGTTCTTTTTAACCCCCCAATACACAGCTTAAAATAAACAGGTAAGGAAGTTTATTTTAAATGAATTCTTAGCTAAACTAGATTTATGTAAGTGAGCTATTTAGCAGACACATCAGTGTGCTTCACTCATCTTGGAGTAACACTTCCAGTTAAAGTGAACTGGATCAAGAACGGTCTTCTAGAGAACTTACACGGGGCTGAGGGCTTTTTATGGAGTTTTTACGGGCTGAAAGAAAGTAGTTAAGATGGAAAGTGTAAGTCCTTGTAATGCTGTGCAAGATCTTCAATTTATCTTTCAAATGGCTCATACCAGAAAAAGAGACAAAGTTGCAGACAACTCGCAAAGACTAGAAACTCCGAGAAAGGACAATGACATAATACAATGAAATAAAAGAATACTATAATTTCATTTGGGAAGAAATGCGTAAGTATTTTACCTTGGAAACAGCAGGACAGGAGTCCCTCCGAACTGTCTCTATGCCTTTTGCATCAAATACTGGGTCCTTCTGGTCCAGTGTTTCATACATGTAACCCACGTACCTCTTTTTAGTTTGCAGGACACATGGCAAGTAGACCTGGAATGTTTAGAAAGAAGATAGCCCGATCTGGCGCATGTTGGGAAAATACGGTGGCTCTGAGCATAGAGGGACTCCTAAGGAATACTTTGCTTTGTTGGTTGGTTTTTTGTTTGGTTGGTTTTTGTGTTTGTTTTTTCTTTTTTTTTAATCAGTAAAACAAATAAACTAGATCAAAGGGCTGTCAAAAGATGGCTGAGGAAGATGGGATTCAGTGGTGTTCCATTCTTAAATCATTTTATATTTCATCTAGCTGTGAAGGCTAAGCAACCTGAAGCTTAGATGAAAAGTGACACACACATAAGTTGTTTCGAGTACCCTTATTTTTCTGGATTGCATCTATCAGCATTTTTAGTGTAACTGTATTTTCTCTTTCTTAAAAAGACAACTTCATTTTAAACATCAGAGAAGAAAACTTTCGCAGCAAAAGTAGTGGCTTTGAACTTTCTATTTTCCAACTTTGTCTAATTACGAGGTGCTTAAAATCAGTATCTTGATTTGGGGAAGCATGCTTCTTAAATGCCTATGTTTGCAGAAAGATGTCCTCATGAATGGATTTTTAGGGTTATGCTCTCTTTTGCTTGCTTTCTACGACCTCTCATGTCATTCTTGATTGTGTCAGTATTTCTTGACCAGTTTTAAAAGAAAGAATGGGGAATAATTTCTTCCCAGTAGTACTAGGATAATGCCACATCTTCCTGGCTCTCATGAAAGAGGGAGCAGCGAGTTTAGATTGCCTCAGGCTGAAAAAGGTGTCCCACTTCTTGAACAGATGCTCCAGCTTTGAGGCATTTTCCTCTTCCTGGGCTAGGAAGCTACCCTAAGAGAGTACTCGGTATTTTGACCCACAGGTGAATATGGGCACTTGAAGTGAAGCACTCGGTACATCTTCTCAAGTGTATCCTTGCACCTAGTATTTTTTTCTGGCTAATTACTCCTTCAGCTTAATGACACAGAATTGCCTCAAAGTGGGAAGGTTCCCTGTACATTAGTCAGTGAGAAGAAATTGCTGTGCCTTCCATAGGCATCCTAACTTTTCTTGCTAATATTTTTCTACTGTATTTTCCGTGAAAAATGGCAATTGGCTTAAAAATTCTGGTTGAACCTGTTGAGTCAGGTACGTACTTGGAAAATATCTAGAGCACCTGAACTGACTGCTAATGACTTTCCAATGATAAACTTCCACCAAAATTAGTTGCCTTGCTCTTCTATAAAAGGTTTATTGTCATTAATGCTTCTTCCAAAAGCCTACAGAATGGATTTTTATGATTTTTCATGTATATGTATCACACAGACATATCCTGAAGTGTGCTAAGGGTGGCTGAAGAATAAATATCAGGTTTGCAGTTAACGCACTGGAATCACTTCAAGGGATGGTGCACATTTTCTCTACCAAGTTGCACACATTGGTTTGATTGTACATATATAATAAAAAACTGAGGGAGACATTTCCAAAAATTAATGAGACGGGAATTTCAAATTGCCTGGTGCTGCCAGTGCAACAGGCCACCAGGCATCCTGATGGGAAAGTAGGAATATTTCTTTTTGTTGGTCATGCTGCAGCGCTCCTCTGACAAGGTCCCTGAGGCTTTACGGAGCTTGCAATATACCCACAGAAACAGTACAGCACGTGACTGTTGTATATCCTTATGCTACGTCAGTGCCCAGAAAAATCTTCTATCTTCACTATTATTTTTTTTTTAGGATAACAATGTTTTCACCCAACACGCTTGAAGCAAAATATTTTCCTTTTACCTTTTCAAATTTCAGTTTAACAGGTTTGGGGTTTGTTGCTGTTACAGCTTCAGCAATTTCTTGACCAATCTTAAAAGACTGCTCCTTCGTGGCTCCTTTCAAGAGTACAAACATGCTACGAGAAATCAGACACAGGACATAAGCATGAATCCGTTGAACATAGCTCCTGAAACTTATAAGCTGTAGTTTCCTAGTGTCAAAGCAGGGATGTTGTTATCAATTCTGTTCCCTTCCTTCAGCTAGAAAAGTCAAAAACCCAAGAAACTTCAGTGTTCAGTATGAGATCAGGAGTGCCAAAGGCACGATGAACACTGTGACTCACTGGTGAGGCAGGGAACATGACTGCTCCCAGGCACTGCAAAACTTGAATCCCCCAGGAGAGAATTGTAAAGAGCTCTGGGTACGCCTTTTGAAAAAAAACCACTACAGGCAGCAATAGGATTTTACTTCCTTTCTCCAACTTTCTTTTTTTTTAAATTATTATTGGTGAAGCTACTATGGATTTAGTATCTTTGAAATTTGAAGTCTTTCATCAGATCTGGCTGAAATCAGTCATTGGATCCACAAGTTATCAAGGAAGGACAGCCAGACAAGCTTTGTTTCCCACGGCTGAAAAATTATCCAAGTCTAGCACCAGAGAGGGATATGCCTGGAGCGTGGCTATTCTTTAGATGAAAGATTGACTGAGAAAGGGGAGAATATGATGTATTTCAGACAGCGTAACCATATCTTTGTATGCTTTGGTGGCTGCTTCTGAATTGTATTCACTCTTCAAGCTTAAAATAGTGCCTTCCTCTACGTATCAATGTGCAATACCTACTATATTATAAATATTCTATTTTCCAAAATAAAAATGGCATCAGAAACAGGCACAAAAATACTCATTTGATAAATAAGACATATTAATTCACACCTGAAAAAATACAATTTTTCCCCCCTCTTTCTGTTCCACATAATTTGCAAAAGAAAGGAAACCCTCAAAGTGCTTTCTATGAGTCCTAAAAGAAACTCCAAGAAAATAAGTATTATTTATGTTGCAAATTCTGCAAGACAGTAACCAACATCCCAAAAAGGGTCCACACACTCTTTTCAGTATCATAAATTCCCCTTGTTGAGACAAAAGAAAAACGTATCTATGAAGAACTACTATGATTTTAAAACATTGTAGGATGCAGACCACTAATTACCTGTCAGTGTCACCATACACAACGTGAGCACCCCATTTTTTTGTATCGTTCACCAGTTTTATAGCACGCTCCAATGTTTCTCTGGCTTTGTGGACAATGCTATCCCCAACCTGCAAAGTTAAAGACAAATTGAAAATCTTTATTCTGGTGCTAAACCAATACTAGTTCTTCGTAAACAGTCTAACTTCGCTTGATCTGTTTATGAAAATTACTATATTGAGATAATATATTTTATTTCATGGTTTAAATGCATATAATAAGTAAAAAGGTTACTTACATTACCCCAAAATAGCAAGAATTAAAGAAAGAGTGATCAAAAATTATTAAGAATTAAAATAAAGGAAAATTTTGTTTAAACTTCCATAGGCATATTAACATATTAAAAGTGTAAGGAACAAGACAAGATTGCTGAGGTTTGTTTTCTCTATGTTTTGGATTCTGCTGATTCCTCCTTTTATGAAAACTATGAAACAATTACAATGTTTTATTTTATTTCCACTATTGGAACTGTAATCCAGTCTACCTTTGGAGAGAGTTCTACAGAAATGCCAACTCCAAATGCTCTTTAATGGGAAGAAGAAAAATAAGCCCCCCCCCTTTTTTTTTTAAAAGGATCATAAATAAATCCCAATTGCTGATTTTCAGTACTACAAATAAAAACAGCTTTTATGAAAGTATTTAGATTAAATATGTTTCAAATAATAGTTTTGTGTTATCTGACTATACTTTATTAATAGTGTCTTTTCCACAGTTTTTCTGTATTTTTTTCTGCAACCCTTACCTCAACACATGGCATTCTTCCAGAAAAATTAGCAGCAGTATAACCAAATGTAAAATTAGCTATAAATTTAAGACCCAACTGACGAGCTTCCAGCATTCGAGTTACAGCCTTGTCATGCTTATAAGCCTTCATTGACTGTTTCACCATTATCCTCGTCTTCAAAATTTCTTCTAGCATTCTTGGCAGCACACCCTTTCTTACTGAAGGCTGCCGTAAAGGGAACAAAGAAAAAAAGCGATGTTAAGAAGCCCAACCTAAACAGTTAGGAGTAAAAGCAAAACCCAGAACTGTTAGATAATCACTGTTAAGAAGACAAATTAATTAGCACGATGCCCTAGGCACCAACACTTTGGCTCTTCCCACAAACATTACAAGCAACCTAGAAGACAGGCAAAGCTCTTAAGGGCAGGGTAAATAGCTTTTTGTTCTTTGTTTTCACCAGACCCGCTAATGCAATATTTAGATAACCTTATTAACTAAAATGGGACTTGTATTTAACTGTTAATTCTCAAAATGTTAAATGCTGAAGGAATATTATCTTTTTTAAATTCTGCAAATATTCTTTACTTGAAGTTTTTGGTTTACATTAAATACATGTATACTGGTGATTGGCTAATTATTTGTAAGAGCTCTAGGCCATATTTATTAATTCATTACCAATCAGCCAGCAGTACACACAACACAAAATGAGAACAATAGAAAGCAATTCAGGGAGTTTCATCTCCCAAACCGTGACTCTTTTCCGAGGAAAGCATTCTGCTATACAGGCAGGAGAAGAATGAAGTGTTACGCACACATTACTCTTTGATTCCCAAACTGCACAAGTAAACTACAGTTTAATTATAGATTAAATAAGCCTTCAGTATAAATGAAAGCATAAAGATGACATTTTATTTCCTGAACTGCCAGAAGTTCAGCACTCTGACAAATACTGAAAAACACTGGGAAATGAGAGACTGAACCTCCCCGCTTCTGTCTGCTCTTAATGCAGCAAAATATAAACTACAATATCAATTTGATCTTAAGCTAGTCAGCCAACAGGAAGTGAAAATGCCTGTCACAGAGCACTAATATCATTACCTTGACAAAAGCTACTCCACTGGGTGACACTGTGATATCATGCCTAATCTGGTAAAGTAAGTCAGGAGGTACTCTGAGAGATGTACAGCCAAATTTGAATGCATCATACCTAATAAAGAGAAAAATTAAATATGACGACAATTAATTAATTTACAGCCTGATCAAGCAAAAGCATCAACTCACATTAAAATGCTGATAATGCGAGCAAGAATAGAAACACAGGTATAAACAAACGTACTATCACTTAAAATTTCTTAGCTGCATGCAAAAGGCTCTAAGAATACCAACATGTGTGATTCATCAATTCTGTTCTGCATTAATGCATTATTTCCAAATGCTGAGTTGGTGGAGGCATGTACTCATACCGCAATCCCCTATGGAAACCACACATGTTTACCAAGTAACACATTGCAAATGTTCTCTTCCTACAAATTCAGAATTTCAAATCAGAAACTTGAAAACCTGATGGTGACACCTAGCAATCATCGCATGCACCCTCCATTGTTTTATAGAGGTAATTACAATGAGCAATGAGATTTTTTTTTTCCAATTAACAGAATTACTGTTAAGCTCAATAAGAGATGCTACACAGAACAACTCATTGTATCTTTTAATTCTGAATAGTTAAGACCAGAGTGAACTGCGATTGTTAAAAGAGAACAACAACAATTTATTAACATATAGCAGAATAATACTAGTCCAGTTTTGAAAATAGGTAGTGGATTTATAGAAAATTTTAACTTATTCTGAAGCAATATTAAAAACTAGCATCACCACAATAATTGAGCAGGTGTACACATGCACATACAGGGTTAATTTTTTTTTAAACAGAATGGAGACTAATTTTGTATTTAATTAAAAATACATATTGATATGTATATGTATGTGTCTGTGTGCATATATACACATGCACACACCCACATGGTAGATCTTTATCATCTCTATTGTGTAACAGAAAATGGTCCTATTCATACATGCCCATTGTTTCCAATGACAGCCAAGGGTTCTCTGTACCTTAGGAAAGATGCTAAATCTCTACAGAATCAAAGTTTCTGAGAAAAGAATAACAACTTACTTTCCTAAGTTTTCAACATGTCCCAGGCACGTTGAAAAACAGTAGTTGTATGCTATCACAATGGAAGGATATAATGACTGGAAATCTAATACAAGAACAGCATTGCTGTAGAAGCGGGATTCTGGCTCCATTATTAAGGGAACACATTGCAGGGCTTTCATTTGAGCTCGCTGCTGGACACTGGGTGTCACAGGAATATAATTCATTGGCTTTGCAACACGCAGCATCATAGACTCCACACGATACTGCAAAACAGTTTGGATATAATCATTATAATTATAATTTCAAAAAAGCAGAATAAACATGAGTGTATTAAAACTGTGTAAATACCCACTTACATTTCCTGAATGTAAAGTATGGACAACTAGTTTTCCAAAATAAATAGCCATACTCTTTTAATGTATATTTTTTATCACATATAGTGGAACTTTACCATGTGTTTCCTCATCAGTTAGCCCTAATCATTGAAAATCAAGTACTTCTCATTTTTATCTATGGAAAAAATAAACATCCAACAGGCTGCAACAATATATGGCCACGCTACAGTCAGTGAATGAGCATTTGCTAAACTATTTTTGTTAGACTTGCAGAACAGTGAAGAAAACAAAGTATAATATGCAGTTGGTGACCATTTTCCATAGCAATCTGCACAGCAATTTTATTTCAACATTTGGAAAAACAGAGGAATGACATGTGAGTTGTACAAGTTGATAATTGTGCCTCCAAGCTTTTGACCATGAGAAGAAATGTACTCGGTGGCAAGAGAACCAAGGGAAGAATCTAAGTCAGTCCATTTCAAAAGTCTGCTGCTTCGCACTGGGCATCACACTTTCTCCCTGATGATGCCACAAGTAGTACAGGAAGCATAAAATAACAAAAAGTTTAAAAACTTTCACCTTATTCAGGATGTCACAAAATGTCATATGTGGACATAGCAACATGAGAAAAAAACAGCCCTACTTATTATTATTATTCAAAGCTTTAGTAAGGCTTTAAAAGCACTAGTAGCCAGGTATCCACTGTGTCCATTCACAACAAAAACCAAAATAGCTAAAAATTACATACATGGGTGGGAAAGGACTGAAAATCTCAAAATATCAAAGAACAATCCTATACAATCCTAAAATCCCGTGCTTTGCAAGCAACTAAATGACTATTCAAAAGCCCTCTGCCTGACGCACTACATATTCAGTCATTGTACTGAATGGATTAGGTATAATTTCTTTAACTTTGATGTTATAAATGAACTTACAGACCCAACAGCTTTAACAAGATCCTGCCACTTTACAAACAGGTCGGGGTTTGAAAGTAGTTTTGCAGCAGCACATGCCTTGCATTACCTGCACGCTAATTTGTGTCCAGATGTGTGACAATCTGGCAAGAGTTAGGGTTTTTTTGCTAGTTTTCAGCAAGTTCTTCAATCATCTGACTAATAATCCATATGCGTATGACCATCTACTGTTAGATTGGTTCAGTCTACTATGGAATATTCAAGATAGCTTAACAAAATAAAATAAAAATCACCTTTAAAAAAGGTCTTGTAAAAATAAGAGATACAAAAATATGGAAAAAATAGCAAGATATCTAAAATCTGTTCCATTTTAACATCTTTTTCAGCTAAGGAGAAAAGAAACATCTTCATGAAAGGTAGCAACGATTCTTCTGAGTGAAAAAAAAAAGTTATTTGAGGTGACTGGGAATTGTTGCAATTGCCATTTTTGTGATGTAGAAAGTTTCAATGTAAACAAAACATATGTGCACAGAAGGAAGGAGAAAAGAACAGTCAGGATAAAAAATGCAGCATGTTTCTGTTGCTCACTCCCACTCACAGCCATTTGAGAAAATGACAGGCAGAAGTGTCTTTGCGGGCTGCAATCATGACAGTTTAAGCATATCCACGTTGGCAGTACGCCAGTCCCACCCTCCCTGTCCCTATCTGTGCATTTCTCTTCCCTTACTCCAACAGTGGTACTTTTCTGATAACACGGCAAACCAGATCAAGGAGCTAAACTGGCAAATATCTATTGAACACCACCACGGTTCTGCCACCAGTGCCCACCCCGTCACCCCTATTCCCCTAAAACACAGGGCCAGTACCAGCAAATCTGACAAGAACCTGCACTGGATCAAGAGCTGACGCAGACAACCACAGTCAAACAAAAAAGGGTGGCAACATTTTTAAATTGGGTTGAATTGTCAAGGAATTGCAGCTTCAGACACTCCCGTTTCTGGCTGGCTTAAGACAGTGCCGGTCTGCTTGGGACATTAGTTTTTAAGTTGTCTTTTTGTCCACAGAAGTTGGCAAAGTAATCAATCCTGGTCAGCTCAGTTAAATGTCTATTAAAACAGGAAGCAGAAAGATGGTAGGAAGGAATAATTATGGTAGGAAAGAAGACAACAGAAGAGCAGACACGTGAGCAAGAGTTGTTGTCTCCCATTTCAGGTGCTGTTCAGGGTTCACGTGAAGCCATGAAAACAAATCGAGTTAGTCTAGTCACTCAGAACCTGGGCAAGGAAAGCCTTTGGTATTACTGGAGACTGCTGAGGTCTCAAAGAAAAAGTAGTGTAATTCTCACTCTGTCCTGCTCACTTTCCCTCTGATGCTAGTATCAAAATAACAGAACCACACACATCTTTCATGACACATGTACTTAATAAAGCCAGAGCCCTTCTTGTCTTATCACCAAATCTCACCAAAGGAAATGACACTTAGAACATATTCAACACAGCTTTGTCTGCCCTGGAAGAAAATAACCTCATCTTTCTAAACCATGCTCAACTGTATTTCTTAATGTGTTAAAAAGCATTCAACATCAGACTCATCTAAGTGTGAAAAATACCAACTCAAAGGGAAAACTTAGTGCTCCCAAAGTCAGTAGAAGAGACTTACTGGCGTGATTACATTTAGGGCACTCCATTTTTAACAGCTATTTTTAATCTCTGAGACTAACCATTCAATCCATTACTACTGCTTTTGAGTTGCCTTTCTTTATGTTTCAACTTCATGTTATGCAGAACAGTCTTCTCTGACCTTATGAAAATACATATACAGACTGAAAAGATACTGAAGAACTATAACACTTTGTAAAGACTATCTTGTTTTTGTGAAGTGTAAGGAAAACTAAATCTTACCTGGGAGCCTCTTGTTAATACATGTAAGAACTGAATGCCAAAAAGTCTTGCCATTTCACTTGTTCTGTCAATCAAATCCAGTTTGTCTAACAACTGGAGATTCCCACGGACCCGGGTGACATAATGATCAACCATTTTCCATCTGTGAATGTGAACGCCTGGTTATAAACAGAGTGTGCTGCTCTTTCTACTAAGAAAAACCTATTTTTACGATAGCTTGTTACAAAACAGCAAATAAAATTTCACCTAGGGTAATTTCATAGGGCTTTTTAAAAAATGTGGTGCACATAAACATACACTTACGTATTCTAAAGATATACACAGAATGTGTTACAGCAAACTACTGTTAAGGCATATCTCAATGACATACTATATCCTGTTTTCCTTACTGCCCTAAAGGATTACTGAAACAGTTTCTCTGCATCTGTTTACATGGTTTTTTTTTTTAACCGAGGGGACTTTTGTGGAAACATCCTTCTGTATTAAGAGTATCTATAGCAGTTGACCATAAATTTATAGTTTTAGCCCTAAATCAAGTTTCCATCTAGTTGAAAAGTATTCAACTTTTACAGAAATTATATGTACGTCATGAATGACGTTCAGATCAGTTGTCAGTTTTGTGAATTGTTCATATCACACAATACCAGATCACTCTAAGGAAGAGTGAAGCCCAGTGTGATGTGTGTCATATAAAGATATTTTTAAGCAGCTATAGTGAATGTCTTAACATCTTGCACACTGTTTTGTACTATTTTTAAGCCTAGCTTGGTTGACGTGCACTGCTAAATAAAACCAGAAACCTGACAGTTCAATTAGAAGTCCTTCTAATGAATAGTATATTCAAAATAAAGACCTCACAGAACTTCAACATAGCACATCTATTCAGATATGTTGAAACTGTAACTGTTTTGTTTTTATGTAAACAGAAAAACACACAAAGATGAAATATTGAGGCCACAACTACGCAACAGAACACAGCAGAAGTGCAGAGTAAATAAGCTCATGTTGCACATAGGCTGTCCTACTACCTCAGCTAAATTGATTATTTCTTCCTATGCTGACTTTAGCTTATACTTATCCAATGTTAAGAATCTGGCCTTAAAAAGAACAAACAAAATTGGATTAATAGAACATTACCTGTAGACATCTGCCTTATTATCAAACCAATCAGACAGAACTCGGAAAGTAAATAAAGGAAAACGTTGATGAAGAACATGAAAGCCCACATTTTCAAAAGTGTAATTCATTAGAGTCACCTACAAAAACACAGAGGACATGTTAACATGCATGATGTCTTCCATAGTCAAAGATATCTCTACTTTTTAAAAACCGTAGCAACTAAATTTATTAACTTTTTATTAGTATTCCTTGTTAAAAAGCTAAACATTTATAGTTAGAAGTCCCTAACTATTTACAAGTCAGGAAAGAATATCCCTCATCAATTGAAAAGAATATGTGGAATTAAGTAGATCACAAAGATCAGGTCTGAATTTGGTCAGAACAAGATTTGTAAAGACTGAACCATTTCAGTATTAAACGTAAGGTCATAAACAGCAAAACAATGAGTAAGTCTGACAGCTTAAAATAAGTATTTAATTTCGTAAAAGCACGACACTAGGCAAATTGCTAAAACAGGTAAGTTGTTCTCAAAACCCACAAACAAGTGAAAAGGAATATCATTAAGAAACATTACTGAAAGATAAGGGCTTCAGTATTTTATATTTCACATTTTAGTGATATGCAAAACCCATTCTGACAAAGTGGCAGACTGGTCTATTTGAAAAAGTGTACAAATAAAGAACAAAAAGTTACTTAAGTCACATGAAATTTTCAAAGTCTACAATAATCAAAAACCCACAGTAAGTCAAACACATTAACCTTTTGAAAACTTTACCTCATTTCTCATCATTCTCCAAATATTTAAGATAATTCGCCCAACAATATTTATTTCACTCATTGTATCCGATCCATATTCATCCAGCTCAGCCGCAAATCTGTTCTCCTTCTTTTCATCTAGACGTTAAAAGACAATATATTTAGACAAGTTATAGGACAGTCAAGACCAGATCAAGCTATCCCTCTTCCAATTTGAGCTCTCTAGAAAAACAAGAATTCATAAAGACTGTTACTGACTGCACAAGATTGTTTATTTACCAGTCTTCCACACAATCTCTAAATAAAACTCTCACAGGTTTTTCTTCTTTTGCACACCTCTTACATCGGTTTCATCGAAATGGTGTCCACAGCAATATATTCTCCATAGCAAATATACTGGTTAAGCAATGCTGAATGTTACTTGGGACCCAGCTGCACACACATTAGTGCACAATTAAAAAAAAAAAAAAGTGATTTCTGCCCTAAAGAGTTTCTAAGTCAAGGCTTTACTTGTAATGATCTCACACAGTCGGAACCAGGTCGTGGGAGAGAAAACTCAGTGCCTTTCATACATTAAAAGCAAACCCACTGCAGTGGGAGCAGGTAGACATGAGTTCTGGATAGCACAAATGGAAAGAGAAGGAAATAGGAAGGAACAAACACAAAGATAGAAGTAGCACTCTGAATCTTTCTGCAAGGCAGCGGTGACTACAGTGCAGGAAAGATATCCTCTGTTGCCATCCTTGGTTTGTTTTCATGCTCTGAAATACTACAACACAAGAGAAGACAGTCTTTTTGGTATAGGTTTCTTGAAACTGCCTTTTTTTGAGTCAATCTAAGGCTACAGTTTTGGTATTCTTTCCTGAGTTTACAAAGAATTTTTTTAAATGTACAACACTATTTAAAATTCTATATGAAAACAGAGTGTATTATTTGATACTCCAGTCTTGTTCCTTCTTATTAGTTTAATGGAAGAGAAAGCACTTTGAGGCAATTTTCCCACAATTCTAAATCCATACCCATTTTTCTACTGTTGGTTGTGTAGTCTGCCACTACTCATTTAGTACATAGCCCTGTACAGTACTCTAACAAAAAGCAGAACATTTTGGACAGAGTGTCTAGAAGTGCGGATATGCAATGCTTTGCAATAATGATCATAACTGAGCAAGTAGTTCCTCAGACAGCCAGGAAACACATTTATCCTTGAAGACAGAAGTAAAAATTACCTGAAATTCTGCAGAACTGCTGTGAAACAACATAACACACTCACTTTGTATGATGATCTTTCAAATGTGTATCATATCAAACTACGGTTAAGCAAACCTGTTTGTCATTTAGTGACCTTCGCAATAATTCAGAGCCTTGACAAAATTTAGCAGACCTTTCCTACGCTTTATCAAAATGCATACCATCTTTTTAACCTCCTTATTATTTCAGATTTTTAAGGAGGAAAAATAGGAATTTATCTTTTCATGTTTGGATAGAAAAAAAGCCCCACAAGCAGCAACATTTTTTCTTCTGCTTTTCTCCATTTCCACATGCTGGATCTCCTGCAAAAGTGAGGAACTTGCAGGAGGAACTTGAGGAACCCTCAATTTTTTTTTTTTTATTGGAAGCAGAAACTGTCAGTTAGTTCTACTTTATGTAGTGTCATAGTGTCATCCTTGTCCTCTTTTGACTTGTTTAGGAGATTCCCTATGTTTCTTAAGTTTGCATCATGTTTTGCTGGCAAAGACAGGCAACAAGTATAGTGCAGTGACAGAAGAGACCCACTGCCCTGATGAACAAGGGACCGCACGTGATGTGCATCACAAAATTACAAAAATCTGTAGTGCTCTAAAACTGGTGTGGGGAATATATCACCAGAACCATGTAAGCCTCTGGAAAAAAGTTGTTAAGAAGCAGAACTGGACATTCTCCCTATCTTTCAAGTGCATGAGATGAAATAAAAAGAAGTCTCCTCTCATCCTCTGTTACCCACTCCCTAACTTTGAGCTGTGATGCAAAGGAGGAAAAAGGAGGCCACAGTGCACACACAAAAAAATGCCACTACGCACAGGCACAGTACTCACTTCTCTTGTGGTGTGTCCTAATGACTTATGAATAGTTCACTTGTAAATGGCAGAGGCAGCACCAGACTCAGCCAATAAAGCAAAACCAGAGAGAAGTCCAGCTTTCTTTTTGTTAAGTTGAAATCACAGGAAAGGGAAGGAAAAGTACCTTCCATCTTTATTTCAATAGGAGGAAAGAGGAGCATACTGCTTGAAGGAGCACTTCCTGTTCTGAAAATACAGCATGTGAAGAAGGGAGGGAAATATGAAGCATAGTGGTTGGAAAAGCAAGAGGAACATAGATGGGGTCAAAACCATGGACAAGGAGGCCACAAAGCAACAGAGAACACAACACTTGTACGTTTGTGGTCATGCATGCAAGCCCGCACTTATGGCATGACATTTTTGGGAGGAGCTTGTCAATGTGAATTTCCTTATCTTTCTCCTGCAGTTCAGTCAAAAAAGAATAATCACTTACCTTACAATAACACTAGTTCTTAGAAACATTTTAAGTGTTATGTATTCCACTTCTGGGTGTGCATCTACCACCTGGCACAAGAACATCTGTACAATGAATACCTGTGCTGTGGAGATCATGCCTATGTCCTGCACGCCCACTTGAACTTTATGTCCAAAAACGTTAAGGGCTAGAACCCTGGTTTCCTTCACTAGAACTGAACCCATGTTGTGCGAGATTTCATAGTTGTAGGGAAGGAAGCCTGACGGTGAAATACATAAGGACATCACCATTAAGAACCATACAGTTCCCAGAGAAATAACCTTTCTTCTTTGAGGAACTCTTCATGTGTATCCCAATTGCAGCAACTTGAACAACACCTTATGTCATGAAGACGGGTACTATCGACAGCTTTGCTGATGTAACTGCTGATTCTGCATCAACTACAGTGCAGACATAGCTGTCCTGCAAGACAGGAGCTGTGACTCAGCCTTTGAGAACAAAAGCAGAGACATATTAGTTACCCATCCCAAACTGAAGATGATTGTTCAGCCTTCATACTTCTACAGTAGAGTAGTAAACCTTTGTGATCTTTGGGGTTTAAGAAAACTTTGACTGCAACACTCATCATTCTCCTTACCAAAGGCATTGCAAATCTTGAAGTGTAAGGGGTCAAAAGTTTTTCTGAACATCCTTCAATACAAGTGAAGACTGCACCCAGAGGCATTATTATTGCAACCAGCGTATCATCTCAATTTGAGCCATCAGTGGAATTTAATAACAAGGTTCACACAATCAGTTATTATTCCTGCTGAACAAATTTGATACCTTTGTGCTGAAGAAGGCAACTTGTGACCTTTGATGGCCAATTCATATTTAAACTGTCATGTGTTCCTGTTTTCATATATTAAGTATTTAAAAATTCACCAAGCTCCAGTTGCCAACAACTTTCAACTGAAGATGCAAATTTGTTCTCATGTTTTCTTGTCCCTGGGTGGTCCCTACAACTCAGACCTTTTCTAAACAGGCCACAGGTATCAAAAGCATTAAAAGACTTTGAACGCATCAAAAGAGTGCACAAATATTCAAACCTCAAGGATGGAGCGCATGAACTTGGCTCTTCTAAAACATCATGTTCTCCTGGCCAGGCACACAGGATACCAACATAAGAGATGCTATTGCTATGCTGGGTAAGCCCAAAGATGCAACTAGCCCAGTATCATGTTCTATCAAGTACCCAAAACTAGATGCTTCAACAACAGGGGAAGCAGCTATTGATAATCTCTCTAGAACTCTCTCAGCTTCTAACATTTGCAGCTTCCTGGGCCAGACATTATTTTCACATATGTAATAGTTTCCAATGGATTTTTTTTTCCAAAAATTTATCTCCTCTTAAAGCAACATACATTTTAAGCATTTATACTATCTTCTGGCAAGGAACAACAGTTCAACAACCCAGGGGTGAAAAATCAACTCCTATTTCGTAGCTGCCATTTGCTAGCTTTATTTTGTGATTTCTGGATCTTGCATTGGAAAAGACCACGAACAACCAATTTGTACTTCCCTTTATATCCCTCAAGATTTCATAGGCTTTTACCTTCATTACCCAGCTTTGTCTCTTCTGGAATCCTACCTTACTAAACACATATGAATTAGCCTTCTCATCTTTACTAGTTGTCCTATATCCATTTCGTTTGGGGAAAGGTTATGAAGAGGCTAAAACTGCAGTATTTGAGGTGCAAGCACACTACAGATTTTTACATTTACATTCATTGTTTTGTATTTTCCTTGCTCCATAACTCCTAACACTTCATTTGCTTTTTCAGCCATTACAGAGTAACAGGATCAAGCTTTTAACAGGACCAGCACAGGAAACCACTTCTTATTTCACAGCTATTTTTTTTTTTTAATCTTTGGCTAGAGCACTGAAAAAAGCAGCTTTTTCAATTGTTTTGATTTTTAAAATCATCTCTCCCCCATCCACATCTTCTTCATGACTGCAAAGAACTACAACAAGTTTTTGAGACCGTTTTTAACTTTAGAAAGTCATCTTGACTCTTCTTGGGTCCAACACTCACTAACTACATTCTTCAGAAGGACAGATAGCTTCTATTGGTTGGCTAAGTATAGACACTAGACTTACCACTCCTGGATAACTTTCCCCAGGTTTTCAAGAAAAAAACCCAAACAGATCTTTTTCTGAGTGTTGGAGGAAAGCATCAGCACTTGGGCCAGTAAAATTTGCCCACAGTACAAGAACGGCTATTGAAAGCAAGGATTTTATTACAGAGCTACTGACCAGGACGGGTGCTGCTCACGAGCATCTTTATGTCCTTGTATCCCAGTCAGAGAAACCGCAAATAATGATTATGGTAGGTACCCTGAATAACATGTACACATGACTGAAGCCAAGGAGAAGCAAGAGGAGGTTTGGTAGCAGAAGCACCTCCAAGAACTGAAAACTTAACACATGTGACTACTGAAAACGAGTCTAGGTTCACAGATACAGGATATACCCAGAAGTGGAATACACAAGGAATTTAAAAATTCAGAAAACACTGCAAACCAGAATCTCATTGGTATTTCAATTGTTTTGGTGTGTGTGATTATACCTATAACAACACAACAGCAACAACAAAAAAAGAAGTCCATCTGAAGAAATACTCTGCATTTATTTTTTAACTTATTCGTACATTTCAACTTGTTTCTATTGGAACTGAAATGAAACCCTATACAATAACTTACCTGGCACACGAGAAATCATCTGGCATAAATCAACATTTAGTGCAGCAGCCCTCTGTAAGAGATAACCCCAGGAATGCATCTGGACTTCATAGCCTAACAAAAT
Organism: Pluvialis apricaria; assembly: GCA_017639485.1. Classification (NCBI taxonomy): domain Eukaryota; kingdom Metazoa; phylum Chordata; class Aves; order Charadriiformes; family Charadriidae; genus Pluvialis; species Pluvialis apricaria. The sequence continues at coordinate 77,264,069 of CM030009.1, read as the reverse complement.
GTCTGGGTCATATCTAGAGAAGTGGGGGAAAAGGAAAATGTGCTTCATATTATTTAAGAAAATATTTTCCATGAATAGAGTATAAACAGGATTTCGTTCTAACCACGTTGAGTTTAAAAAAGAAGCAGCCACAATGGGTTTCTACGAAAGCAGCATCTGGACTAGGAGACAATATTTAAAGCAAACAATCTTTTAGGATTTTCAATAACATTCAACCGAAAAATTTTTAGAAGGAGTATTTTCATCGGGAAATAATATTTTTTTTTTTTTTTTTTACATACTTTATTTTTAAAGACTGAAATAATAGAAGAACAAAACCTAGGTCTAATCAGGTTTTATTGATGGAATCAAGCTGTACTGAGCATAAACTGAAACCTAGCTACCAGCACAAGACAGCTGTGCAATGAAATACAGTCCTGTCCTCAAACTTTGTTGCACTATTTTCCTTTACGAAATAGAATTTGCTACTAGGCTACCTGAATGTTTTGCAAATAACAATGTGTCATGCATACTGCAATGTAGCTTGTAATAATCAGAGGACACTTCTGGTCCTAAATGGTAACTGTTTGTTGGGAAAGTTACAATTCACAGTTGAGTGAGAGCTGTCAAAACTGAAACATGGAGAAAAGCAACCATATCATAGAATGGTTTAGGTTGGAAGGGACCTTGAAGATCATCGAGTTCCAACCCCCCTGCCATAGGCAGGGACACCTCCCACCAGACCAGGGTGCTCAAAGCCCCATCCAGCCTGGCCTTGAACACCTCCAGAGATGGGGCCTCAACAACTTCCCTGGGCAACCTGTTCCAGTGCCTCACCACCCTCAAAGTGAAAAATCCCTTCCTAATATTTAATCTAAACCTGCCCTCTTCCATTTTAAAGCCATTACCCCATGTCCTATCACTACATGCCCTTTTAAAAAGTCCTTCCCCAGCTCTCCTGTAGGCCCCCTTTAGGTACTGGAACGCTGCTATAAGGTCTCCCCGGAGCCTTCTCTTCTCCAGGCTGAACAGCCCCAACTCTCTCAGGCTGTCCTCATAGGAGAGGTGCTCCATCCCTCGGATCATCTTCATGGCCCTCCTCTGGACCTGCTCTAACAGGTCCATGTCCTTCTTATGTTGGGGGCTCCAGAGCTGAATGCAGTACTCCACGTGGGGTCTCACGAGAGCGGAGTAGAGGGAGAATCACCACCCTCGACCTGCTGGCCACACTTCTGCTGATGCAGCCCAGGAGGCGGTTGGCCTTCTGGGCTGCGATCGCATGTTCCTGGCTCATGTTGAGCTTTTTGTCAATCAGCATCCCCAGGTCCTTCTCCTCAGGGCTGCTCTCCAGCCATTCCCCACGGAGCCTATGTTTGTGCTTGGGATTGCCCCGACCCAGATGTAGGACCTTGCACTTGGCCTTGTTGAACTGCATGAGGTTTGCATGGGCCCACCTCTCCAGCCTGTCCAGGTCTCTCTGGATGGAATCCCTCCCCTCTACAAGTTCCACCAGTTCTATTTAAATACCTCTTCCTTTACGATAACCTTCTTTCTATAAGATACAGAAGAAAAACTCATTTTATGCTGTATCTCATGCTGGGTGGAAAATTTGATTGGCTCAGGTATGACAAAAAGAAAAGGCAGAATTGTCTTCTGACACAGCCACTCTCCATCTTCCAATCAGGCTCAGAGAAGAGTCGACTAGACAGAAGGACAAATAAGGTGGCTTCAAAGTCAAAGCACAGGCAGGAGTCAGCTTGGAGGAGCCAGTGTATTTGATAGTGCCTACCTTTTGAGTAAGCACTATTAAAACCAGAAGTCATGATCTGGTCATTTGCTGAAGAGCCTAAGAGTGATTTTTCTTGGGCTGGGCAGAAAGAGACTGATCAAAGTAACGTCAGGTATCTGTTATTTTTATAGCAAAAAAAGAAAGGAAGCTTCACTGGGAAGAATAGCTGCTTCTTTCAGTGAACTCGGTCAAGGGGTTTTGAGTTCTAGCAGGCAGCATTCAATACAACTGAATGTCAAAAGTGCAGCTGTCAGGAGACAGAGGACTGGACAATAGGCTGAGGGTCCTGTACTGCATCTATGCCCAACCCCACAACAGGATGCAGACTTGTGGACCTTAGTTTATGGAAGAAGTAGACAGGAGCCATGGCTTATGAACAGGATCTCTGTACTTTTTGCATCCTTAAATGCATCAAAAAATGCCAATGTTCCCTGATGACTGGATATAGAATATCCCTTCCTTGAATCCTAAGTTAAAGCTGTATCACAGATATTACAAATGAAGCTTCAGACTTTATCATGAAAGTGTCTTCCTTGCTTGTGTGTCCCAGCCAAAGGCAGATGATAATTCACTTTGAAGTAACTAACTACTCTGAGAATAGCTAGAGTAGAAAGAGCTTCTCCACTCTTCTGCAACAGACATGAACGTTTTTGTGAAAAATAAAGGGAAAAGTACTTGAATCTTCTTTCTCAGCATGACTATCATCTCTCTATTACAATTTGGGCTTTTGCACCAGACAGCAAAAGTTACAAAATTCCCTTTTACCACCTACTTCTACCTGTGAAGGAATGGTTTTGATACAATTTTTGGCTAAAACAGAGGATTCTAAAGTAAGGTTTTGATTTCTAGCATTCTGGAGAAAGTAAAAGAACTAGCACTTTGCGTTTTGGGGGTATTTTGCTATCTGCTGTTAATGTCGAATGATTCTTTGTTTTTGGAGACAGGAAACAATCATCAGGAGTGAAGTAGTAAACTTAGACATTTTGGAAGCCTATTCTACCAGTGGTACAAACCCAAAGCTACTTGGAACAATTTATGGACAAATGAATGAAGCTAGCCTGCAGTTCTTTCCAGCAGCAGAATCAGTGTCAAAGACAGTTACGACCATTTGCTGCTCCACACAACATACAATGATTGCCAACTGAGGTTCCAAAATTATGAATAGCTCCACCTAAGCTTTGAAATAAAAAGGAATTATGTAATGGTTTATACAGTCATAGAATAAATGTTAAAAAAATTAACGTATTTTCAGTTTCATTCTTGCAGCTAAACTATCCTGGTCCTAGCATATTGCAAAACACTACTGATTATTTAAAATGCAAGAAAATCTTACAGAAGTAGTCACTTACATTCATATTTGAAAACTGGTTTCACATAATTCAAAACAGAAAATACTTGCAGATTTTACACAGGGCAAGACATTATGCTGATGGGTTCCACGATAGATGCAAATGTGCATGAGAAACTTGTGAAGAACTGCTTATGTGGTACATAAAACAATAATCATTATGCCAGGAATTTGCTTGCTCTTTTAAGCCTGTTCTGAACAGAAACAAGCATATTGTTTGGAAGCAGCAAGTTGCCATAACTATATTAGCAACTACCACCTGTGATGAAGGACAGTTGCTTTGGGTTCTTCCTTCCCCAGGTAGTCCATTACCTCCCTCACTTCCTACTTAAATAAATTTTAGTGGGCTATTATGTTACTACTGCAAATACTCTATTTGCATTGCAACTGAACACAACATTTCATCAATTCTTGAGTTAATCTTACTACTCTCTTTTCAGCTAATGAATAAAATGACCTCTGTAAACCACCTGCGTATAATCTCAAGAATTGTTTCTCTAGTGTCCTTCAGACGGGAAGATGTTTTATAGGACAAGGCATAAACCTGCTTTAGTTTATAATGTTTTCAGATACATGCATTTTCTTATATAAGTAAATTGTGTCTAACAAATATTACATTTTTAACACAATTTTATGTAGATTCACATGTAGATCGGAAAGTTTATCACTCAAAAGATTTAAAAAACTTAGTGTGCCAGTTTTGAACTCAGCCTTTCTTGTACAGGCCATTAGGGATTGCCTCTAATGGCACATTATGGAGTCACAGGGTATCACTTTACAGTGTGTTACTTACTCTGCTTTTCCTTCCCAACTAGACACTGCACATGCATTATGGGAAGGGTCTAATTTAAACTAATTTTGGCATCTCAAGTTTTCTAAGCTGGCCTCTTTATTGTTATTGAAGAAAAAAGGCCTCTCAGGGTGAATTATTCCTTATATTTTTGCCACCTCTTGCAGAATGAGATTCTTTTCTTTCCATTTAACATACATGGTTATGAGGGTAGCTACTTAAGACACTGACAATGAAATATAGGTGTCTAAGTTTCAGTCAGACTCTCATACAAAGCTCTGAGTAGCTAGTAAATGGTGAATTCAAACCCTACTGTAAATTCCCTGCAAACATAGTCCCTCAGTCTCAGTTTCCTACATTTAAAAGTTGGATCCAAGTGGTATCCTTCTGAAAGCATGAGAAATGATAAACACAGTACCAGCAATTGAGTTGCTCAGGTATTGCAGTAAGTTACACACATGTATTTTGTATGTGTATCCATATGCATTCACAATGTATATGCACAAGGACTACAATTCGTATTAACAAATCTATGGATGCTTAGGTTTTTCCTTAATTTTACAGCCAAAATAATTTTTGGTTAAGTGTATCTCTGAATTATCTTTGAAGGGAAAAACAAAGTAAGATTATATTCAAGTAGAACTCCCTTTTACTGAACAACACTCGGGACCCCAAACTCCTGCACTACAGTATGCATAAGGTCTCCCTTATGCAACAGGTTGAACAGACCTATCAGATTTCTTGCACCTAACACGAGGTGCTGCTGTTTCTTGCTTCTTACTTCCTTGCTGAGCAACTCTGTCTCAATTTATGCAGCAGAAGTGCCCTCTCCTGCAGCCCAATCCCATGTACCAGCTGTACCAATGCACCAGTGCGTCTTTTGTTGAGACGTCCTGTGGTATTCTTTTTGCTATTAGAAAAGAAGAGATGCCTGGAGCTGAAAGATGACATTATTCCAAATGAGAAAAAGAACAGGTAAACCCAAGATTTAGCTGATGTCAGCTCAAGTGAAGTCTCTCTCTCGCTTTCTCTCTCCCTTTTTCATGTGGTACCACAAAGATGACAGGCTGTGAGCTAAGGAGAGGACAAGTTTTGTATTTTCCATCCTCCCTTCTTTTAGAGTATACTATCCAGTTGGTCTTCATCATCAGTTTAAGCTGTTTTATTAAAAGAAATTGTAATGAGACCAGTGTTTACACCTGCAAGAAACTAGTAGGTTGTAATACCTACTTGATATTTGAAAGCTACTGACTAGGACTAACACGACAGGAATAAGAGGTGTGCCTGCCAACATAGTGCTCTTTTGTTAAAAGGATGGACACTGATACTGCTTTGCATGCTGTTGCCAGTCTCTCTGCAAAGATGAAAAGCAGCATTTATACTGGCAGGATTTAAAAACGACAGCATTAGCATTCAACTCATACATGCTGCAGAGAGAAGAAATGCGATTATTTTCCTTTCTAGCTAAATTGTATGTGCTGTTATGCCATCTCTTCCTCTCTCTCATTTGATAATTTCGTGAATGAATACTAAAGCTCCCAGTTATGCCTTCCCTTCTATTAGGGGCCTGGTTTTCCTGACTGCTATTTTTCTTCCAGCTAAAATTAAGAGAAAAAGGTGGGGGGGAAATTAGGCGAGACTGATGGTTCAGACAAAAGTAGTAACTGTGCATGGGAGCAGAATACTTGGTGATTCAAATACATAACTGAAATCTCTGAAAACATTTTTCCAGTTTGCTTTGGGCAATAAAAATCCATAAAGTTGATAAAGGACATTAGAGTTTTGTACAGGAAAACACCACAGAAGATGATACTGGCCTGGGAAAAGAAGGTTAGATTAACACATCTCTATTTTAAACAGAAAACGTTGGTAGAACATTTACAGAAGAACAAAATATAATGCATCGTATCCAATACAAAAAATTGATTAGCATCATACTTTACAAGAAAAATATTATACAAAATATTTAAATGTTAAATATTAACAACTTTTAATTTACAAATGCTATATCCCCAAAATTTTTAAGAAAAAACTTATAACTTTATACTCTGGTTTTGTACTTTTATCAGAAACTAATTCCATGGGGACAAAGAGCTGTGGGTGGCTGGTGAGTCTCAAGTAGCCGTGAATCTACTACTTTTTTTCCAAGCCCATCCTGTTTCCACATCCTCTGTGTGTCACAAAGATGGGGACTGTGCATTCCCACATGAAATCCCCAAATTTTGCTTCTCTCATGTCTGCAGGACCAGCCCTTTTCTGCTATCTGGTAGTATCTGCACTTGAGAAGAGTGGCACAATTTGCCTTAAAAGCGAAGGAGAGGCCCAGACATTTAATTTCTCTTTCATGGGAATCCACTGCTCCATCAGGCTTGGACATCTCTAGTTTTCCTGCTTTTTTTAAATCTCCAAGACAAACATTCTTGTAGTATTCCATTCCTCCTCCTCAAACAGCCAGCTCTCCTGCGTTTTGTACTGACTGGTTTAGGGAGCTATGTGAATGTGTTTACTCTTTTTTTCTGACTTCAGGTTCAGACAGAGAGGTGGTTCTGTTTTACTTTTTTCAAGCAGACAGATTCTTCCAATTTTTCTCCCAATTCATTGCAGCTGACACCTTATGATAAAGAGAGGGTCTATTCAAGAAGGCTGTTCAGGCAGCATGACAGAATCCTTTAGGACAGCAATATAGGTACAGGCTCCACTTCAAGAAAAAAAATAATGGATTTCCCCTATGACAACTCCAAAGAGCCTACAACTTGCCTTTCTGTGCTTGTAGATCATCCACACTGGCTGCACAGGATGGGAAGGAGGTTGTTTCTCAGCTGCTTTATGCTGGTTTTGAGCTGAAGTCCTATTTTTTTGTTTACAGCCAGGGGACAGCTTAACAAAGAAGGGAAAACTGGACCTATGTAGGTGAAGCTTCCTGTCAAACTCTAGGTTGTTGGGGTACCAAGAACCACTTTAACTATGCTTTTCTTTGTTGCAAATCCATACTGTTTATTCTTCCCTGTCTCCTCCAAACTCACCTCTATGGCTCTTCCTTTCAAACTGTTCCCTGCCTCTCAACCCTCAAGCAGCTCAGTATTTCAATACCTTTTAGAATTGAAAAGAATTCTCAAATTCCCTTTACAATTATGTGCTTTCTTTTAGCTGTCTCTACATAGATTTTGGTACTCACACTTGTAAATACTCCCATTTCACAGCCAAATTACTCTCGGTAATAACCTCCAAGAAAAAAAAAGGTGCTTATTCTTCTCAATATTTGGACAAATCTGCTGTTTTTTAGCATAGATGAAATCATAGATCACAATTTCAGAAAAACAAACAGGTCGTCTTCCGATCTACAGACCTCAAGATGACTTATTTTCAGTTGCCAACTGCTCCGAAGTAATCAGAGACAACACCTACTAATTTCACAGAGGAACATTTAACCTGATATTTACTTTATGGACGTCTAGGTGGAAACACATGTTAATCTTAGTGTGGTCACTCAGGGCTAGAACATGCTGAACAACTTCACAGTGAAGGTATAACCAAAGCCAACTTCAGCTCATCGATTCCAGTGAACTTTCTGGAGCGGTATTTATCTTCAGTGAAGAAGTAACAGAGTAGCTTTAGCTCTGCTATAAAAAGTTAGATTTGGGAAACACTCTTCAGTGTGACAAAAGGCTAGTGGTGCAGCCCAAGAATAAAACGCCAGCAAGCATTAAAATCTCAGTAATTTATCACTCTTTGCTTCAGCATCTGTGTACCTCAACATCAATCAGCACATTATAAAGACTATTTGTGTAGATACTTTGGGTCATTTGTTCAAAGACAAAATGCTTGCAGATTTCTGATGGAAAAAGAAACTGATGAGTTAAGTGATACATTTCCCAGAAATCACTTTTCCCTCATCAGTGTGCTGGGAACAGTGGTCAAGAATTCTCTAGGTGCTCTTCCAGAGTTTACATCTATTGACAAAAAGTGACAGAATCAACCATTGCTTATTTTTAATAGCCAGAATAGAATAAAAACAAAAGGCCTAAACAGAGAAGTAGAAGGCTGGGAACTTGAAACACATGAGCGTGTTCCACGATTTCACATATATGAAATAAGAGAAAGAATGAGGCCAACTACTGAGAGAATGACTAGAAATGGGAACAAGAATTCTTCAGTTGGACTGCGTAAGACAATACCTCCCATAGCTGAGGTACCCTCTGTCCAGTGCACCAAGTTGATAAAGCCTGTTCCTGGTATTGATAATCAAGATTGAATAGATATTCACTGTGCCAGCAATCTGGAATTTCACTCTTCCACCCTTCCCTTCAACAGCCAAAGAGGCCAAGAACATGAACCAAAAGCAAGTTGCACTCACGTTGGGCATGCTATTTGGTCACAAGAACCTACTATCCTCTAGTCTGATACCTACATCAGTATATAAAATACTGATACCATCCTCTGCTGATAAATTAAGGTGATTTTGCGTTTTGCTCCATGAACCCCAAGTACTAATGCTTCTTAAACACGGCCTGATTCTTCTCTTTCTCTAACCTACCAGACCTACTATTAAGTGCACCTACCAGAACAACTAGAGTACCTAGCTTGTGCTGGAAAAAAATAACACTAAAAACAGCAACAGAAGATTGTTTAAAAAATTCCCATTGAGGAAGACTTTTGCAGTCCACTACTTTTTAATCGGGTAGTTTTCATAGTTTTTCCTTCAGTTAAAGCTACTCTGGGCCTAGACATTTATTTTGTGCTTAAGAAACTTAAAACATTTACTTCAGCAAAATTTCTTACTCTCTTTCGCCTAGCCTACAGAAAATAAAGGGGGGAAAGAGCTGCAAACTGCAGATATGGTCCAAGTTTTAAAAATATCTTTGTTGAGAGTTCAGCAAAAGTCTGATTCCTTAGGTGATATTGCATAGAGGGGGGAGGGAAGTAGACTAAGATGATGACAGCAGTCTGCCTCTCCATTAATAGATCAAATCTTTTATCTTCCAGGAATACAAGTTAACTAACTCAATCTTTGAAGATAAAGTTGTTGAGTCAAAAAGGCATGCTAGCACAGCGTTGAAAGAGAAGATCTCTTCAGAAGAGATTTCTCAGTCAGCAACCTGGTGATTGGTACATTCCATCTTGAAGTACTACAAAAATTGCATAGTTTTTTTCATTCCGTAATGCCTTCAATATGTACAGCTGTAGCCTTCTTCTGTTCTTCACCAATAAGTATATATTCTAACTGCCAAGTTCTCTCTCTCACACTCTTTAAGTCCTGACACTTTTTAAACTGGTGGAAACTTCTTCATTTATTGGCAGCTTCTCATTGTCAGTAATTTTCCTAAGTTTGATGGAGCACTAGATTTCCAAGAAAGAGAAAAATAAAATTATGTTCCTTACCTGAATTTTGTCTTCTCTGAACAGGGATCTGCTGCTCTGTCAGGACCCACCCTGTGTTGGTTGCATTCAGCAACTCTTTTTGTATTCTGGCTTCATGGGGTTGGTCAATGTCTTTCTCATCAGAAGTTTTCTGGTTGGAGAGAGAAAGAATTGCAAATGTACTCTGCCTAGTACACATTTTTTTCTTGTGCCTCTATTCCAGCAGGGTGACTCATAGTTTAAATCTGTTTATTTTTCCTTGCAATTTTACAGCTTTGCACCTCTGACAGTAGGGCCTGGAGAGACGTCTGCAGTTCCACCTACTCACCAGCCGAGAGGGCTACCAAACAGGCTTCCCAGTCTTGGTGGAGATGGGGAAAACCAGCAGTTTTCCCAATCTGATGGAGCAGGGGATTTCCATTCAGAGAAGACAAAACTAATGAAGGAAACTGATTTTTCAACTACTGGTTATTTTAATCTGTCCATAGCAGTTTCAGTATCATGTAGGTTTTTTTCTGTCTTGCCTCAGAATGCCTAGAAAAATTCTTCCCATTTGAGGGTTTTCTATAGCTGTCAGCACAGTTAATATCCACTATTCTGAGAGTTTCAGAGAGAGATGTGTAATGAATTCTGGGATTAACAGGAAAGGTTGTATGTTAAAGAAGATTTCTTATATGCCTGATTAGTTTCAAGACTGTAACTCAGCTGCTTAAGAGGATCTGAATGTTCTTGCTGTCAGAGAAAAGGAAAAGCAAAAAGTATTTTTATTTGAAAGACCACCATGCTTGTCCACTCTAGAAATAAGCCTTCGAGGGAAACAACAACAAAAATCAGTATTTGAGAGACTGGCAAGGGTTGAAGGAACTAAATCTGCTGTACCAAGCCTGAAAAATAAAAGCAGAACGTACAGATATGCTACCTTTTTACAATATTCACTACTTCCTGGAAAAGAGTTCTTTCATCAGTAGCGTAACTGACTTCTAGTCCTGTAACTCCAGATCTTGTGAGCAAGGGGGCTTGGTCTCTGCTCCCTAGAAAAAAAAAGTAATAAAAACCATTACAATTTAGAAGGAATTACATTACTCCAATCAACAATATCGCTTTAGAACAAAACATACAGCTGAAAAGAAGTATGGAATACAACCTATTTCTATCTTTAACACTCATTATTATCACAATTAATTCCATGGATTTATTTTGTTCCTCTTGGGTGGAAAAGTTTGTTCTTTTCACTTTGTAAAATTCTACCATAGTGGTAATCTTGCACAAATTCTCAGATATAGATCAATTTGATTCAAGAGAAATTTCACCGTTTTACATGTACAAGAGTCCAGCTATTAGTGAATTAGTTTTGAGTAAGAAATATTGAAGGACCATATGACAGCTCACAGAGTGTTTTCATGCAAAATATGTATTTTAATTGCTAGCTTAGAGTAGTGTTTTGCAACATGCTTTGAAGAATGAAAATGCTACATAACGTAGTATAGCTCTTTTTCCAGTACAATTTAAAAAAAAAACCTGCTAAGTTACTAATAGAAATGGAAAAACACGAGCAACTGCTCAGTTAGTGTACATTAAGAGTGTCTACATTGATAATGTGTGAATAATAGCTAAATTCGTATGCATGCAGGAACTCAGCATTTGCCTTCCATACAAAAAAACCCCTCTTTAAACAAGTAATATGCAACACATACCCTGTCTTTTCATTTTCTCTTTATAACAGATAGTAGTATCTTTGATTAAGGCAGCAATGTGGAGTTTTTAAATGGCATTCTACTTTGACACACTCTTAAAATCTTGAGAATTAAAAGAAGTGTGCTTTCAGAAATGTATGTTAAAATGAGTAATGTAACTTACATAGCAATTTTACAAAAAGGGGGTGAGGGGGGAAGGTGTATCTCAATGTCAAGTCACACCACAGGGAACTCAAAAAGTTTTAACCAAGAAAATATTGACAGCACACATCAATTAAAGCAAGGAATGTCACAATAGCATTTAAACATATAATTTTATTTCACTAACAAAACCAGATGAGAACCTTTGATTTTTCAAAATACTATTGGACCTCTTTACAGAGAGCTTTTTCTTGATAATTTACCAGTGACACACACCTAGGGAGCCATAGTGGCTATACTGTGGAAAATCTCACTTAGTAAGGTAATGGAGATAATTTTTTTAAAGATAGTAACAAGCATGTAATACCAGAATAAACTTCACTGAGAATAGTAAAAACTTAGCTTAACATGATATAGTATCTATAAAACTTTGGAAAATAAACTGGTAAAAGAAGGAGCTGTTGCCTTAATGCTAAATTTATTTTTGGTAGGTTTTTGTCCACACTTAAATTTTAGACAGTATTTTGTGGTTTAATACATATTCACAATGCCAAAGAAACCCTGAAAGAAAGAGGACTTTTTGTTTTGTTTTTGTTTTTTTTTTTTACTAGCCTAAACCAGTGGTACTCAACCTTTAACAGCTGGAGAGCCACTTCTTTATTAAATGGAGTTGTAGAGCACCATAAAAATCAAGTATCAACAGTGTGATTTTTTTTTTTTTTTTCATCATGACACTTCAATGTGTGACGATGCTGCCTCAACATCATCACATATTGATACATCACGACATGACACATCAGCATCCTCTCTCCCAGCAGCATTCTGTCTTCAACCCCTTCTGGCTGCTAGGAAGGAGTAGGGTGGAGGGGTGGAAGGGGCAAAAGGGCAAGTTTTTCCCCATTCTGCCCCACGGCTGCTGGGTGGGAGGTGATCTCTACTCTTACCTGTGGGGGGATCCCAGCAGCTCCTTTTCTTTCCCCCTATGGGAGGGGGAACTTCAGCGACTCCCACACTGCTGGTCCATTTGCTCAGTGCTCCCCGCGCTGCCTGATAGAGTGGAGCGCCGATCAGACGCCTACATTGCGAGAGCCGCCTGTAGGGCCATGAAGAGCCACATCCGGCTCTAGAGCCACAGGTTGAGTATCACTGGTCTAAACAAAGCCAAAAAGGTACAATAGAATAAGGGCCCCTGTTTAGATCCTAAAAGGATCAGATAAAACCACAAAAATAACCCTTAAGTAAAATATAAAACATACTGTCTTGCTTTTAACATTTTCTACTTGTAGCTATCCAGCAACTCGAGTAGGAAACTAAAGGCAGGTTTTCCTAGTTATACTTTTAGAACACTGCAGGAGCTTGTCCACAAGTACGCAGACACAGGTATTTTGCACATGCATATGTTATCTGTGGTTTACAGCCCATGCAATAGTTCTTTGGAAGATATAAGCAGGAAAACTCTCTCTATGTTTAATATGGCCATTCATCCAACAGTCAACAAGACAAAATTAAATGAGCTAAATAGTAATATAGATACTCGATTATATTTTGCTTGCTACTGTTTGATTACTATGAAATAAGCATTTTTGTAAATTATGTTAAGAAAAAAGAAATAGGAACCTTGGCTTGAGAGTGTCCTGTCTCTATCAATCACTATAGCACCAGTGATTTCTTTTTTATCAGTATTTGGCAGTGCTGTGTCTGATGAGATGCAATAGAATAAAGCACAGATCGGATCAAACTCTGGGTCTGGTTCCAAATCTCGTCTGGTTCGAGCATGTAACTCCATACTGATGAGGGTAAGGTGTTGGACCTACCAACAAATAAATACAGTAAGTTAGTATGTTTTGAAGCTTTCTTCAAAAAAATTTAAGAGGAGATTATTAGTGCAAATGAATTCATTGCAACATTTATATGGTCATACTATATTGCAACTAAGAGGTCACACGTGAAAATTAATAAAAATGATTAAACATGCATCTCTGGATCTCACTTTTTTGCAAAAAGCATTATCTTACAAAAAAAAAGATTAATCACTTAATACATTTTTATACTCAGTTATTAAAATTCAATATTTGTTTCTGAGTACTAGCTTCTACCAAAATCAGAAAATACAAACAAACAGAAATGCTCAATTTCAACAACTGTGAATTCCTGTAATGTTTTCAAACAGCTTTGCATATTGAGCTGAATTAAGTTTCTGGACTGACCAAGAAAAAAGAATCACTGTTGGTCTTTATTTTCCTTTCCCACCCTCACCAAGACATGCAAACAAGCATGAAGATGAAGTCACTTACAGGAAGATATGAAGAATACCTAACTTTCCCTTCACTTGCATTAATGAACTCCCACATCATGTTCCTACATCTTTTTGCAGAATGGTTTGCATTAAGAAAACACTAATCCCTATATACTGTAAAGTTTTGACTCTACAATAAATACCGTAAGTATTTAATACTGTTTCAATGCTATGTTGTTGCTCTGTTGTCTTGCGTAATATAGTTGATAATGTGGACTAATGGGCAAGTTGGAGGGATTACAAGGGAAAAGTTACAAATATTTCTAAGCACGTAAGCTGTCCTGGGGGCAGCCTGATTTCCTCTAGATTTGCATCCTAAATCACTACAGCCATCACTGAAATTAAGTTTTACTGTCAAGCTCTATCTCCATTTCCTGCAAAATCATTAGTTTCTTGTGGCTTCTCTTATGTCATCTACTCAGTGTATAAAACTTCTGTCTCCCCATGTCATCTGTAAATTGGTCAACAGTTAATTTCAAGCCATGGATGTGGTGACTGTCTGGGAGCGCACACATGCTGGCTAGCCAGTTAGCAGCCAAACACAGCATTACTGTATTCACATCGCATCCCTTTCTCCAGCACCAGTTTTGAACTCTCTTCCCAGATCAACCACTGACCTACATGAAATATGTAGAGACACTCTGAAGGTAACACGTAGAGACACAGGGAGGGCCTGACTGAACGATGCCAGATGTCTTTTTTCTTAAGGAGATGATCCTTGAAAGTTACGCTCAACTAGTGTTTCCAGTAGTGTTTTTATACAAAATTTCCTATTTCTTCCCTCTGATCTTTCCCTTATTTTTATTTTTTAAAGGAACATTTACCACCTTCTCAACAAAAATACCGTGAAATTTTAGTTCAATACTATTAAATAAAGGCACTTGGAGACCAAGCTGAAAGTAGTAGAGTGATGACTTAGAGCTGCAGATATCACACACTGATTAATTTTAAGTCAGGCAGGGACCAAGGAGAAAAAGATTTTTAAATTATGCCATTATAAAACTGGTCTGATAAACTATCATTTTATAAAATAACATAAAAGTAAGTTACCTCATGTAAAGATTTTGCTTCCTGCAGGTTTTCCACACTGACTTTAAAACCATAAGTGTTATTTAAAGACGGTCCTTCAATCTGAGAAGTCTCTTTCTTTGGAGCACCGAGAGCAGCAAATTGATTCTTATTGAGGGAGGGAAAAGAAAAAAAAAAAGAGCATAGTATAATACTGAAAAAACTATAGGCTGATAAATTCATGCGCAATATTAAATACAAATTTATCAATGAAAATACAAATGCTACATTACAATTAATTTAAAAAAAGCTTTCACTGTCTCCTCATGTAATTTTTCGACAGGGAAACAACAGTTGTATCTTTTTGCCTTTTAGGAATAATTTTAATGAAACCTCACAGTAAAGCAAGAGGCAGTTTGAAATACTTAAAAAAAACCCAACAACCAAACACAAAAAACCCCAAACCCCACATATATTGGCTTTCATAGAAGCCTGAGGACAGAGGAACCAGCAAATCTCTATTCTCTCTTGGGCAACAATTCATCAAAAACCTCTGTTTCAGTCACCACTTTTTAATGCACTGAATTAAGGGTACACTTAAGTATCCACTTGAACTGGGTGAAATATGTTGAGAACAAAAGAAAAGACTATTGGGTCATTTCAGTAATGCATCTATCTAAATGTTCTGTTTCCAACATGCCATCCAGAGGGACCCTAACAGGCTTGAGAGGTGGGCCCATACCAACCTCATGAAGTTCAACAAGGCCAAGTGCAAGGTCCTGCACCTGGGTCGGGGCAATCCCAAGCACAAATACAGGCTCGGCGGAGAATGGATTGAGAGCAGCCCTAAGGAGAAGGACTTGGGGGTGTTGGTGGATGAGAAGCTCAACATGAGACAGCAATGTGCGCTCACAGCCCAGAAAGCCAACTGCCTCCTGGGCTGCATCAGCAGAAGTGTGGCCAGCAGGTCAAGGGAGGTGATTCTGCCCCTCTACTCCACTCTCGTGAGACCCCACCGGGAGTACTGCATTCAGCTCTGGAGCCCCCAACATAAGAAGGACATGGACCTGTTGGAGCAGGTCCAGAGGAGGGCCATGAAGATGATCCGAGGGATGGAGCACCTCTCCTATGAGGACAGGCTGATGGAGTTGCGGTTGTTCAGCCTGGAGAAGAGAAGGCTCCAGGGAGACCTTATAGCAGCCTTCCAGTACCTAAAGGGGGCCTACAGGAGAGCTGGGGAGGGACTCTTTACCAGGGAATGTAGTGATAGGACAAGGGGTAACGGCTTCTATCTGGAAGAGGGTAGATTTAGCCTAAACACAAGGAAGAAATTTTTCACTATGAGGATGGTGAGACACTGGAACAGGTTGCCCAGAGAAGCTGTGGATGCCCCATCCCTGCAAGTGTTCAAGGCCAGGTTGGATGGGGCCTTGGGCAACCTGGCCTAGTTGAAGGTGTCCCTGGCCATGGCAGGGAGATTGGAACTAGATTATCTTTAAGGTCCCTTCCAACTCAAAACATTCTATTATTCTAAATAGCTATGTAACATGGGGAGCAGAAACACTGTTCAGGGAAAATGTGCAAGTCTGATCATTTTACGTGATCCATTCCCTTTCTACTCTGTCAGAATACCAGTGCCATTCACCATGTACATTGTTTTCAGAAAATGCTTAGAACATTGTCTAAAAACTAATACACACAGAGACATGTAAATATACACATCTGTGTGTGTGTATATATACACAGACATGTAAATATACACAGACATGTAAATATACACATCTCTGTGTGTGTGTATATATATATACACACACACATATGTAAAAGGGAAATCACAACAGAACTTAAAAAGTGTGCTGCAACTTAAAGAGCAAACCAACACCCTTATATGGTGTCTCTTTAGTGTTTCAGTAGCATCTCAGTACCCTAAAACATAGAACATACTCTCTCAATATCCAACTTTTTCTTCCCCCTGCAAATCAAACTGATTTCTTCTCCTAACTTTGAGTGTACACTGATTGCATCCTACCATTTAAAATGTATTTTCAAGATCTTGACAGCAAAAGAATAAAACAACACAGGAGAATACAGAAGAAAAAGAGAATGGAAATGTGCATGCATAACATAATAAAAATACATCTGTTTATAAAATCTTAATTTACCTTCATTTGTGTCGTTAGAAGTACTCTTCGAAGACCATCCGTATTATTTCCCCTCTTGTGGCTCAGTTTCTGGGCTTTTGGTTCTGTAAACATATATGAGTGAAAACTGCTTAGCCTCAATAATATTGTCTAAACATTAAACAACAGGTTGGAAACAAGCAGAGGCATTTGGTTAACACGATAAACAAATATTATATATATATAAGCAAATACAACAGCAAAAGGGTGCTCTGCTTCTAGACTTCTTTCATAATTCATAGTTACTTTAACAATAATGCACAGGCCTTTTCTTTTCCAAAACTAGTTAAACTAGTTTTAAATATATTTTTTGTGGAGATGTATTGTTTTCTCATTATGTCAAAAGAAATATAGTATCTTCTCATATTCAGAAATTTTTTTTGTGTATCATTAGAATCACTTAATGGATTTACCTGTGGATAAAGGAGTAAATCCAAGAACTTCAGGTACTCCATCTTGATTTTTTCTCTGCACAATGGGTGTACTATGTAGGCAAACGCATTCAGAATTTCCAGGATCTTCATTAACTGGAAATGGAGATGTGTCAAAGGATGTCCTAACATCCTCTTGGGTGGATGGAGAGTTTTGTGCACTTCTAACAGGTGCTACATCATTTTCTTCCACAGAAGACAAAATAACATCCTGGCTTTTCCACTCTGTGTCTTCTAAATTGGACTGCTTGGGATCTGGAGATGCTACTTGCTGCCAAGGAGGAAGTACTGGTGAATCTGGTGAACTGTAATTGACGTAATAATCTTCCTCCTCCTCTTCCTTGTCATGTTCTAATGTTGAAGTAATAAGTGTCTTACTTTCAGATGGAGTTTTATTAGAGTCTGTGTCATTTGTAGAATTTATAAAAGTTCCTATAGTGCTTATAGACTTATCACAGGTTTCCTTGGTTTGTGTTTTTGTAGTTTCTGCCACAGAAGCAGGAGAATTCTTTGTAGGCACAATAGGTCTTTCATCTTCCAGGCTAGATAAATTTAAATCTTTAGCCACTTTTATTACTTCTATAGATTTCTCTTCAGACTCTGCAGAGCTGATATTCTCAGCTACCTTTTCCAGCTCAGCAGGATGATTCTTAGGCAATTTCTTGAAATGTTCATACTCTTCTTTGGCATGAAGCCATATCTGAACTTGCTGTTGGCTTGGAGCACACTTGCATGGCATTATGACTATTTTTTTGTCTTCACTAGTTTTATGGCTATTACTTTCTCTTTTGTTAACAGTGGAGTGACCGTAACGGGGAGGAGATCCTGGTCTAGGACTTTCTGTCATTGCTGAAAATGCAGTTTTCCAGAGACGTAGACCTTCTAATGAGAAGTCTCCCTCAAACTCAAGCAGGTCATTTGGCAGTCTAGTTTCCACTGTGAGAAGCCGTCCTCCAATCTCCCTGAGAATAAAATAGTTTGAATTATTGTTTTGCTTTAAATGCCTGCTTTTGCATTGCAGGCAGTCCTCAAGATGATATACAAGCAGAGCCCTGCTAACTCATTTTCTTTCTGTGCAACTCCTGTGGGAAGTATCTTTTACAAACCAAGCAGGCACATTCCCACTTACTACAATAACATCCAGCAACAAAAAAAACCAGTGTCATGAATGAAAATGGGTATTTGCATGAGAAGTACAGTAATTTTCAACTTCAAATGTATGACTATCAGATGGGATCTTTCTTGAATCTGTGCCACAAAACAGCATAAAATTGTTTACAGGAATAAGTTAAATTTAATATAATCACAAGCATATGTAGACAGAAATGCATTTAACACAGTACCTTGGCTTTTCTGGAGCATCTGAAGGATTGCTGCAAAATGGTTCCTGATAAATTGTTTCTGCGAGATCATGATCCAGCAAAGTTGCCATGATTTCTTCACGACTAGGTGGGGACATGAGAGGCTTAAGAATGTGAGCAGTACGAGGTGTAAAACTTCCATTCTTGGACTGTGAGGGAGAACTGGTTGATCTTGGTGAACTATCTGGAGTTGGAGTTAATGCCTCATTGTTTCTTGAAACATACAATTCTAAATCCTCAGAAGCTGCATCCATAAGTTCACCATCAGGAGAAGACAATATGGATGTAAAAGAGGTATTAACTGAATCAAGTGGTTGACAGGGTTCAAAAGTGGTTTCTTTTCTAATGTGGCTTTGAATCCAGTCTGAGCTGGTTGGCTGAGGAAGGTTAAGAAATCTCTCTTTATTTACTGTATTTCTATTCAATTTGAATTTTTCATTTAAACATACCTCAGTCTCTTGTGTACAAGAGGTATCAATAGAACTAGATCTAGAAGTTGAAGGATGAACATTTTTCCTCCGTTGGCTATGGCAGTGGTTCTCGTTATTATCCAGTGAGGTTTTCTCAAAAAGCTCAGGGCTCAGGGAACCAGACCTTATCCATTTGCTTGTGCTTGAAGAACGCTGCTTTTCCTCCTCAGGTTTTTGGTCATTATGACACAGAAAGTCATTTTCTGTTGTTTGTCCAGAACCAAGATCTTGAACTGCATCACTCAAGAATTTCTGGGGCAAATTTTGATCTGCTGGGACAAACTGGCTTGCGGAATAAAAACTGCAAAATCCGGTTTGCCCTATAGTATTAATATCAAAGTTGTAATTGTGGTCTGGAGACAAGCTGTCTTCAAGTGAGTAGCAGCTTTCAAAACCAGGGTCTGAAAAAAAAACGGGGCTGTCATCAGACACAGAGTGATCAATACGACTAGTGATCTGCTGGCTTAAAGACTCCATTTTTGAAAGTTTTGGTGTTTTTTCTCTAGGTTTTGTATTCCTGGGAGCACGAGATTTTTTTGGCGATGCGACTGACCGTGACCTTTTGATTGCTTTATTCTGTTCAGCAGGGCATGGTATATTCCTGCTTAGCTGTGTTTTAGCCGGTAATGGTTCCTGTGTAACATTAGCATTCTGAGCTTTCTGCTGTCTCTTCTGGAGTAACTCTTTCAAAACAGCTAGGCCAGACTGTCCTTCACTGAATGCTGATGGGGCCACTATAGTCCTGTTTTTATACTGGGAGATGGGTTTTGGTTGCATGGTTGTTTCTGATTGAGACCTTTGTTTTACCGTTTCGGGTTTAAAATGTGACATATCCAAAATAAATCCTCTCTGGTTTTGATCCCAATTTAACTGTTTCACTGGAGTCTTCAAAGATGTTACAAAACAGTTCTTCGGCAACTGAAGTGGCCCAGGGCTTTCCTCAGATGACTTAAGAATAGAAGAACAAGGATCAGAATGCTTGGATGCCTCTGGTAGACAAAAAATCTGCTGTTGATTATTGTCTTTACAATGCAAATAGTTAGTGGCATGTAACTGATCCATCTTCACTGTGTCCAAAGAGTCATGAGCTTCATTTAATTTCCCAGCTGGTGGTAAGTATCTGTTTTGCAAATTTTTTACCTCTTCTGCTTTTGCAGAAGTCTTACCTTTAGAGATACGGGCATTCTGTGTTACCTGAGTTGAGTGATTAGATGCATCGAATATGTTTCGAATGAGAGCAGAATCCTTCATTCTAAATATAGCACTTTGAGTCCTGGGCCTTTGAGAGCTTATTTTTGGTACTTCCCTTTCAGATGCCACAGGAGTAGATGCAAGAGATGCATGAGGGTCTTCTCGTGGAGCAGGTAGACACTGTGCATCTACAGGCTTATCAATTTCCATCAATGAATGAAAACAGCCTGATGAATTACCTTGTGCATCAGCTGCTGAAGGGAGCTGTGCTGACGGTAGATATCCTGCTGAATAGTCAGGAAGAGAACTGTCTTTCCGGTTATGAAGTGGTTGTGAGTTGACAGAGTTGTAAGAAATCTCAGGCAGATCTTGATGTTTCAGCATAAATTTCACTTCTGCAGTAGAGTGAATATTTCCTTTTTCATCTTTTAATACAATGCGTTTTCTTGAGGATGCTTTTTCAGCTGTTTTTTGTCTTTGTTTTGTTCTAGGTTTCTTCTTTCCATCATCTGCTGTTTTATCAGCCTGATTAATCTTTTTCTTTTTCTTGGTAGATACAGTGGGGCTAGCAAATTTCTTTTTACATTTCTTAACCTGAGTTTTTGCTCGACTACTTTTTCCTACACTAGAATTAACAGTCTTGCTGTTGTACATATTGGCCCCCCTACTAAATAAAGCTTCTCTGTCCAGGTTGGTCAAAATTTCTTCTGCTTTTGGGTCAGTGGGAGACCAGCAGCGAGGTGGAGATGTGTTTACTGGGCTTGTGCTTCTCTCAGAAAGAAAACCTAACTTAGACATAACATCACTATAGTTATAGTCACAGTCTTCAGCTTCAGCATTGTAGGATGGTGAAGGAGGAGAAAGAATTGTATGAGTCCTTCTTCTGAAAGATAAAGTTCTTTTAATATTTTTACTACCTGTTTTTTGCGGTTTTCCAGCTTTTTTCTTGGTTGACTTGTGTTTTGCTTTCCTTTTGTGACTTTTCTTTGGTGTTAGTGGATAAATAGGATATTTGGTTGCAGGAGAGTCAGGAACTTTTGGCCAAAAGTCCTTTAAAGGTGCAAGCTTTTTATATAAGTTCATCTTTTCCTCTGTGAGTACTACTCTTTCCTCACTAGAATCTACTTTCCCCAGTTTAACAAGCATATTTTTTCTCCCTCTAAATCTATTGATGATAATATATTTAATAATAACAGGTGGCAATTTTTTAGAAAGTTTTCTACGCTTTCGAGACTTCTGAGACCCATCCAAACTTTCAACACTTTCTATCGGTTGAGGTAGATTAATTTTTGAGTTGTGTGCGACAAAGCTTGATTCACTGTCTTCAGTTTCATAATTTACCTTCCGTTTCGTTCGGAGCGTGTATTTATTCCCACATAATCCAAATGACTGCTCAGTTTCAAGAGATCCATCTGCAAACTGGCAGTCAGAATAATTAGCAGTACTTGTAGGCATTTTGTTTTCAAAAGCCTCAAGAGGAACTTGAACTAAGTCGCTAGGTAAAGCACTATCCTTATCAGGAATGTTACTACAAGCATTACCTTGTGTATAGCAGCTTTCCTTCACTGATGAAACATCATTTACATTTGGAGGCTCCTGATGATTGATAAAACTATGTTTCTTTTTATTCAGCTTCAACCTGGACTGTTTGTTGCCTTGCTGTAATTTATATGTCACAGGAGCTAACTTCTGTGGTCGACTGAGACAATTAGAAAGAACAACACTAGGAAAGAACATATAATGTGCTGCTTGTTGACTGAGACTTGGCTTTTCTGCCTTATGCTCCTGAAATTCTTCATATCTAATTTTAAGCTTATTAAGGCCACCTTCATCAGTGTTATTTTCAAGTGAATGTACCACAGTTCGACTGCCTCCTGAACAAGACACCAATTCACAATTTTCTGTAACTGTTGCTGGAAAAAAACTATTTATACTTGCACTGCTGGACTTTTCATTTACTTCAGAGGACATTTTACCTTTGGAGTGGCTGGAGTGGCTCAAATCGGAAAAATTAAATAAGTTTTTATTCAACATGCTGTCACCAATGTGGCGGCC
Source organism: Pluvialis apricaria (assembly GCA_017639485.1). Lineage (NCBI taxonomy): Eukaryota > Metazoa > Chordata > Aves > Charadriiformes > Charadriidae > Pluvialis > Pluvialis apricaria. The sequence continues at coordinate 77,241,978 of CM030009.1, read as the reverse complement.
CACATGCATAAAAGACACATCCTTTTCAGCCTTTCTGATGCTAGTGTACTTCCTACTAGGTATCTGTCTGCTCACTGATGAAATATCATCTTCATACTCAAAAATATTATTTTCACATGAAGGAACTGGGAGAGTATCTTTCTTGTTACTCTCTTTGTGAGAGTTTTCTGCATGGGTACTATTGCTGAATGGAGCTGGGTACTTTGCTGAGTAAGTGCTTTCTTTTGTAAGAGAATGGACTGAAAGTTCAGGTCTTGTTTCTGTGTTTGGTTGTGAGAGGTCTTCTACTAAATCTTCATTATTCAAAACATGGTTAGAAAGGGCACTTGTGTGTTTACACTGAAAAGTAATTTTAGCAGAAGATGGGGGTTCTAGCGTAGCAGCATCTTTGTGAAAGATTGAGGTCTTTACAGACATTTTGCTTGTTGCAATGACGGAGGAGTGAGTTCGAGAACTTTCATTATTCAAAGGATTGTCTGAAATGGAAGACAAGCAATTTTACTCTAGTTTTCCTATAAAAAACCCAAAACGTAAGGCATTAACCACTTTAATGACATTTTCCTGAAAGCCCTCCCACCCAAAGAAGAAACAAACCTTTTCTAAATCACATTGCATTTATGATCATGACAACTACAGACCCTGAGTACATGAATTGCTGTATCAAAATCAAGTTGTTGGTACATTTGTGTCTCAGCTGTTGTCAGCTACTCCTAAATGGTATGCTGCATACAATTGCCAAAAATTTCATGCTCATTTTCTGAAAAAAGGCTTCTAAAAATCATTTTCAGATAACTGAATATAAACAGATTGATTTCTACAAAAGCTCATATCCTGCTTTCTCCCTGCGAAGTATACATACTCATTGGCCCTGAAAAACAAAGAACTTATTTAGATTAATTTCCCCATATAGAAAAGTCATTGCACAGAAAGCTAATTTTCTATCTTACAACATGGCAAGGGCTTTGTATTAACTGTCCTGTGCGCTAAGCATAGGTAGGTTTGCTGCACTTTTATAAAGCAGAGCAATTCGCCACCCATTCAAGTGTTTATGCAAGGCGCTCGCACCATTTAATTATGCATTCATATCCATGCATTAACATTGCCACACAGATCTGTGACCAGCACGTGCTGCAGTAACTGTCCTGTGCAGACTCATCACATGATACCTCAGACAATTTCTCTCTTTCACTGACACTTTCACCGCATTTACTGCAGAGTAAGTGTGGACAGGCAGGTGGTAAGTAACAAATTAACAACTGGTTTGCAGCAGCTGTGTGCTTGCTCATAACCACAATGAACACCAAGTAATTTGAAGGAGTTTATTCCTCTGCAAAGAGGCAGTTACCACAGAGCTGCTGGCATGCAGCACTTTGTTCATGTGTCCGCAACTTTAGCTGAAATGTTGAAGGGTGACAGGAGTTATGAAACACGCTGTATGACCTGGAAGCACAGGCTACACACTGTCATTCTAGACAGGGGATCCTTTGGGCCTTTACTATTAAATCTCAACCAATTTGGGGATTATCTTAGACTCATGCTGCCTTCTGCTTAGCAATTTATTTGTTGCCAGGTGAGAAAAATAAAAGGAAGTCTCAATCTGTTTCTAATAACGTTTTCTAATGCATACACAGAGTCCCTGAGCTGTGAAACACGGCTGGGAGATGCTGCCTATGATTCTTTGAGGGTAGGAGTCGACAAAAAGAATGAGGATGATTAACTGAAAACCAAGAAAATGGGGGTTTCATGAAGTGTCAATGAACACTTGGAAGATACCTTACTATTCAGATATAAAAACTGCAAAAGTACTTGTCAGTCAGTCAGATGTTATAGACCCAGATTCATGTGTGGATAAGCATTTTCTAATTTAGAGGCACTGGACCGAGATCTGTTTTGAATTTACTGTATCTCCTATTATAAGAAGTTGATGTAAAAGTTCACAGTAATAAACTCATTCTAAGCTGACATTCTTCTTCTGCATGTGATATTTCATATACTTAATATTATAAAATTTAAACAATGATTTAAGATACAGTCTCATTAGCCAGAAGAACCCCTTTTTACATTAAATTTCAAAGTATTGCAAATAGGGAAATTACAATTGTATATTTTGCAAAACCAAATCATATTAGTAGTACATCGTCATGTATTAACCCTACCATTATACCTATAAAAGCAAAGGAAAAAGGAAATTATGCTTTAAACAGTGAACACAAAATAATAGCTGTGGTTGTCTATGTAATAAGATCATATAGCTCACTTTCTCTAATACAGAATTGCTAATAGATATATTAACACATATGTATTTTATGTAGTAATAGATTATGTTTGCTATTTTTGTCAAACAGCTTCAAGCGACACAAGCCAATACAGAAATTTTGTAAAGGATTACATTCCTGTCCCAAAGAGCAAATGCAGTAAATAGGAAATTAGGTACATACATGAGCAGAAACAAGATTTTACATTAACCAGTTTGTACTATGGATTAATAAAAAAGCTTCTGTACAAAGTGATGTTAACCACAAATTTCAAAGGCAATGAAATATGACTAATACAACATTTCTAAACAAAGAAGAACAATTACTGTTGATTAGACCACAAAGAAAAGTGAACGTAATAACGAGAATAGCCTGGATACAGACAGGCATTTTCCCCTACAAGTGCCATACATTCTACATTGTTTTGCTCAGCAGAATTTTATAAATGTGGAAATATATAGATTGTTTAATGAAACAAATAATAATATTTATATATTTGCCTAACGTCAAAGCGTGCATTGTATTAACTAAGGTTATTTGATCAAAGACAGCAGGTTATAAAGATACGGCAACAGAGATCTCTACAGATTAATTTAATTTTTTATAGATTTTGAAAGGCAGCTTCTTTTGCACCAGCTTTGCCACTGCATAGTTTTAACTCATGCAGTCCCAAAACATAACATGCAAGCTGCTGAATGAAACATAGGCTGAAACAAAGGCTCACTGTATTTTAGCATGGGTGGCAAATACTTGCAAAGCAAAGAACCATCTAAATTCACATGATAATACATTGCCTATTTACAATGAAATCCTAGCAGAATAAATGATCCTACAGAATCATTAATTTTAATACCACATTTGCGTAACAGATAGTAACAGAAAAACACCTTTTCAACAAGGTAACTATTTTTTTCATAAAACTAATAAAACAATGCCCTTTTTTGATCATTAATACAATAGGAAAAAGATACTGATAATTCGTTGAGGGCACTGAGATTAAAATATTGTTGGCTTATAAGGAAGATGTTAAGGGCCTGCTTCTGCAATCCATTGAGAGCATTTCCATCCAATTGAAACAAGAATTGAAAACGGTTAGCACTTCCGAGAACTAGCAAGTTGATCTGAAAACCAACTATGACCCAGGTAATAATTCAACTTCCACAGCTGTTTTTTCTATTTACTTACCACCATTTTCATCTGCAGTCCCATCTAACTGAGGTATAGAGAGATTAGTTAGGAGCATATTGTTACCACTCCACTCCATTTCTTCCTCTGAAGATGAATCCTCTTCTGTTGAACTTTGATGCGTATTTTTGCCAGCTGACCTAGAGAAAATGAAGGAACTAATTAATGCACAATACTTCTCTTAGAAAATACCAACAGCCACAGGGAATCTCAAAATCAAAGGGGTGTGGTGCTATGTGGTTGTGTAATTTAGGGGAGCAAAGGGAAACAAACAAAAAATTGTTACATTACTCACTGAGAAACTCAAAATATTATTCAATGTTACTATTTTAAGAGGCAACAGTGGTAGCCAACCATTTAAAAACTACAGACAAAACCAGCAGGATTCACCAGCTTAAGAAGTTAGAGAGAAGACATTTAGATTCCTACTTTTATTTCAATTTTACTGAAATCTAATTTCATTGCTTAAAAGTCCTTGAAATTTGAACACTAAACCAACCATACAAAATTATTTCAGTTTAGCTCTTAGCAAACGTTTACTTCTTTTTTTTTTTTTTTAAAATAAAGGAATCTTTACCGTATTATAACAATTCTCTCTCCCGGCAGGCTTAACTAAAGCACAAACACCAAAACAATGCTTGTTTCCATCCCTCCCTGAACATTCTGAAGTTGACGTTGCTAATACTTAAGCTGTTTTCGCTAAGTTAACTGTTCTACACTGTCATTTTTACAGTCATAAATCTGCTGGGGGAAAAAAAAAAAAGTACATCTACAAAGAAAAGCTTCTATGAATTTTTCAGGTTTTTAAGGTGGCATGGCTTTATACGGGGGGGTGTAAAAATGAATCTATAGAACCCCCCCCCCAAACAAACCCTCTGGTATATTACAACTCTAGAAGCACTTAGGAATTTGATTTCTTCTTCTGTAAATAAAGCATGAGCTGGACATAATTCTTCATAGAAATAATCTATTCTGTGGCTACAAGAGAGAAATGCAGATAAATATTAAGGAACTAAGGTTTGGTGAGGGGAATGGTTTTGGTTTTTGTTTTTTAGATAATAATAATCTATCCTAGTAGCCTGATATATTCAAAACATTATTGTGTAGTGCCTTAAAAGGTATAAATACAAAGGTTTTGAAGTTACAGGAAGGAAAATCCACAATAACCTAAATACCATCTACTTTTGAAGGATTCTTATCTGTGGAGTTTGACCAGAGCATGAATTATATGTATCATAAGCCCACAGACATCTAAATGTGCTCAGCACTGAGACAACTTAGATCAAGCCATGTTTATTAGTTCAGGAACAATGGGCTCAAAAATGGCTATATAATTTCCAGACTAACTTAAGTCTGGAAGCAGCATGACTTGGAAGAGAAACCTAACTAATAAGCACAGCTAGGTATACAGTGGCCACAATCTAAGTGAGCTTAGATGTCCCTCATCTATATTTCCAAAACACGGAAAAAGTACAGTGCAAAGACATTCAGCTCTATATACAAATGAATATCAAACTGGGGAGAGCAATCAACACTCTGGAGAGAAGGGCTGTTATTCTGAGGGATCTCAAAAGGCTGGAGAACGAGCTGACAGGAACCTCGTGGACTTTGGAAAAGACAAATCAAAATGTCCCACAAATAGGATGAAATAACCCCATGCGCAGCTACACGCAGGGAGAGAGCTGGCTAGGAAGTGGCTTTGCGGAAAAGGATGCAAAAGCCCTGGTGGACAACTAGTTGAACATGAGAGTGTGCAGTGTGCCTTTGTAGCAAGGAAGCCCAGTTGCATCTTGGGCTGTGACTGCGAGACTGTAGCCAATTTCAGTAGTTGTGAGGCTGCATATAGAGCATTGTGCTCAGTTTTGGGCATCCCACTACAAGACAGACACTGACAAACTGGAGCAAATCCAGCTGAGGAGCACCAGGACAACTCGGGGGCTGGGGCACATGATGTATAAGGAGAGGGTAAGGGAACAGAATTTATTCAGTGTTGAGAAAAAACTAAGAGGAGATCTTTTTGCACTTGCCAAGTATCCGATGAGTGGGTATAAAGAAGATGAAACCAGATTCAGAGGTACATGGTGATATGAAAAGGGCAACCAGCACAGGGCTGCCTCAGGGAACGTTGTGTACAGGAAAGCATTCTTCATTATGAGGGTGTTCGAACACTGGAACATGTTGCCCATATAGGCTATGCAACCTCTGTCTTTGAAGATGCTCAGGGCCTCAGCTGGTCAAGGTTCGAGTAACTGATCTACCCAAAGTTGTTTTGACCAGGCCACCGGACTACATAGCATTTAGATGTTTCTTCCAACCTGAATTATGCTATAATCCTGTGCATGAAGCAAATCTTTAGTAAACGCAGTCACGCTGGAGACAACTTCTGCAGATGATAACTTGGATCCCTCTACATCCAAGCCCATCAGTTTAGATTCCCGGAAAATTTGTGTAACACAGCATGATAAACCAGTCCAGGTCTTGATGGGCTTTTTTCTCCAGTTCAGCACAAATCAAACCCAGACCATTTAATTCAGTCAGTAGGGTATTGTTACTCCTCATTATCTCAATGTATTTCCTGAGAGAATGGAAGATTGGTGAATACTCAATAACAGAAAAGTGATAGTATGGATACGGTAGGATGCATTAGGAAGCAGTACAGATAGAACGAGCCTGAGCAGAATAAGATTAGATCCATTGTCAGACTCAAACTGGCTCTTTATGCATAAGAAGAATCATGCAGGGGGCAGAGATACCCATGCTCTGTTCTGAAGGCAGTCCAAATTCTGCAGAGATCACAAACCAACCTTGTAATTCCCTCTGAACAGGAGTTGACTCCCTGTGGAGGCACTTGGTATGTACATTCTCCCTAGTGCTTTCTGTCTGGGATTAAGATGTAGGCAGCTATGAGCATGAGCCAGCTCATCAAGTCTGATAAGTTTTTAAATAGGATTCTTTAGTCCATAAAAGCAGTTAATTGCTTCAGGATCCTACCTGACTCCAGAAGCTGTACAGTCATGCCCATACAGAGCTGTGCCTGAGCTAATAAATTCTGGAAGATATAGGCTGGTTTTACACAGAAACTACCACTAAACTAAAGATGAAAGTTTAAGTGCTTTAGACGGAAATTCCAACTTTTCAGACTACTGTGAGGGAAAAAACACAAAGAAAAATCAAAGGTCAAATAGGAGAAGTAGCTTTAGAGATGAATTATCTCTAGAACCAGGAGACTAATGATCTAACTTTTGATTCTGTTACAACTTTTCTGCATGTCTTCAGGAAAGAAAAGATTAAATATTTCTATGCTTCTCTTGCTCTCTGAATCATAGTATAATTATGATTTCTGATGTAAAAAAAACCCCACCCAAATATCAAAATGTTATGCCTGTGAAGTCTCTCATCTTTCAAATAGAATTATAAATACCAGAAGGTCTGCCCAAAGCAGGGGTGAAGAGAAACTGGATATAGCTTCTTTCAATGCCTGTCAGTGCAGACTGTACAAAAGGTCATTACAACCTGAGAAGGTGTTCCAGGAATCTTGGCCTTAAAAATATTCAAGCTGCTGACCTTTAGCAGTCCAGCAGAGTGAGCAATATTCATGTTTTGATTTAAGCTTTGAGCATGAAAACAAATGGGTGTTTTTCTCAGTCTTCTGGGTCAGTCTTCATAAGAATGCTTCTTAAATATCCACTCAGTAAAAGTTACAGGCACATGCGATGTACAAGATACACCTTAACATCTGTACTATACCCAAGGTGTGACCTTTAAAGGAGGTTACAACTAAAGTTTTTTGCATTTGGACTTGTAGGACAAAAAACCTACTCAGTGTTTCCTCAAACAGCAAACTAGAAGCTTAGGTCTAGCCAAACCTAAACATTTAATCTTTATTTCCACATAAAACTGACAATTCACAGCATCATCTGAACAACTACATCCTATCCCAAGACCTGCATAGATTTTTCCAATGCTGTCAGAGACCTCTCTACAGCTCACTGGGCTCATAGCACACTTGAAAACAGGGTGGGAGGGAGGAACAATCTAGCAGAACAGAACATATTAAGAAAAAAAAAAAAAAAAAAATCACATATATACCTTCTTTTTGGCCCAGGCTCTTCAATGCTACTGTCCCACCTTTGGGACATTAACAAGCTAAGTTCCATTTCTTCTTTCTCGCACTGTGGCTCATTTTCTTCATCATCGCTGTTCTGAGAATTTCGACAGCTTCCAAGAGAACGATGATGAGAGAGTGTTTTGTGATGTCCCATCTGATATCCATCATTCTCCAATCCAGCCAATAGATCAATCATGGCCTCATCAGCACTACTGTCCACTGCAGAAAAAGCCCATACAAGTAGAATCTATATTTTGTTCTACTTGTAAATGACTAGTTATAGTCTACCAGTAAAAACCAAAACCAACGAACCAAAACCCAAAAACCCCCCTCAACATTTTAAAATCTACTAGCTCCTTACCGTCTAAAGCAAGGCAGGCTACAGAAACAAAGCTCTTTTCATATCTTATTTTTTTCAAGTTTTATGATTTGTTATCTTTTCTAGCTCTTTATCTAGAATCTTGACAACCTTTTTTTATTTCTGCCCTCCTCTTCTGATTGTAGTAGATTTAGTGGAAGCACTTCTTTCTCTCCACCCTCCTATTACCTCCTCACATTCAGTAAAGCCTTAGTCTCCCCTTTTATTTCAGCACAAGTGCCAGCTTCTGAAGCATCACTGCCTTCTCCTGCTCTCATGATTTCAATGGCTGCATTAACTTTGTTGGGCACTTCCCTCTGTATCACTTGGAAGAATTTCAATCACCGCATCTCATGAAATGTTGATGCTGATTTAGACAAACTAGTTCATCTTTCCTTCTGTCCTTTACTATAATGCTTAACTTCATCTTCCTTTTCACTATAACCTATTCTCTTCCTAGGTTCCTCTAAACACTGGAAGTTTATCTGATTTCACTCCTCCCTTAGATTTTGTTTTTTATTTTCCTTTATTTGACCCAAACTTACACTAACTCATGCACTTGCCTTTACTTTTATTTCTTAAACATCCTCCCAAGTCACAATTTTTTCTCACTCTCCTCCTGCTTACCTTTCATCTGACCTCATAACCAATTTATGATCTCCAGTCTACCAGGCATCTTTGTTACTTCTCTCCTCCTCTGGCTGAAGAACTACAATCTCTACTTTCCTTCCTCAGGAAATATCATATGATTTACAATGATCCTGAGAATCATATAAAATAAGTCTCAACATTGGTGAGGAAGGCATTTTCCATATTTTACAAAGGCTTCACAAGACACCATGCAACCATGTAGAACGGAAACCATCCCCTTTGCCAGAGTTCTGAATTAACCCACTTTCAATTGTACATTCTGTTCTTGGCTCCTTTGCCCTTCATGAGGTCCATCATTCAACTCCAACCTTTACTTCCCATTAATATAAACCTTGTTGTGTATTTCACAGCAGCAGCAGTAGAACTAGTGTGCTTCATCGTCCCTGTGATGCTATGACTCTACAAAGGCATAGTAAAGACTAGTCCATGCTGTGAAAGACCATAAGAGACCCAAAGATGCAGCACGTTACTCACGATCACACAAGACAACAGCAGTTAGTAGCTCCAAGAAGAAAAAAAAACACCCAAAACAACAACGACAAAAAAGTCATAAAATCTCCATCTGATTCCCTAGCCACTTGAAAAAGACCATTTCAACACTCCTGTTTGGTTGATCAATTCAAATGCATAGTCATAAGATGTACCCTATAAATTATTTTAGCCACTTCTCACCCTCTCAGCACAACCTTCTCACTCCAAAAAACAGAAATCAATGATCATGTTTGCCAGCTCCCACATAACTTCTTTACTTTTAGTTCTCTTCATAAATCCAAATCCTTGCCTAAAACTTCCATAACCAAAATCTTGCCTACTTTCTGTAAAATAAAACAGCACCAAAAAGTACTCTTAAGCTCACTCGATCCACTCCTTTCTTTGCAAGAAAAGATTGTATATTGCTGTATATTGTATTACCCACAGACATACACTGTTACCCATATTGTATCTTGTTGCCCACGCACATATTTACACCGTATACGTATCAAAAGCACGGAGGCTATGGGTTTTAGATCCCCCCCCCCACCTCGGAGGATCAACTGTAGTGCATATTAAAATTATACCTTATGTTTACATGAGAATACATATATAGAGATAGCATGAACTATACGCTTTTCACCTCCTCTAGAGTATTTGAACTACTTCTACCTGAAGGAGCTTTTCATACAAGTTCCTTCATTGTGTTATTTTATTATTGTTTCCCTCTCATGCCATTCACATTTGTTTGCTGTCATGGTTTTTCTCCCCCTCTTTAACATTTTGCTTCTTGTTTTTTTGCCTTCAACCATTCTTTTGTATACACAGATTTTGGAAATGCTCTGCTGCAATTTGTCTTTCATTATCAGCCTACTATCCCCCCGTATATCCAGACAGTTGACCTTCTAAAGATAGCCCATGAGTATGTTCTCTACCATAATGTAAGAAAGATGCAGGAACTGCAAGAATATAATGGACAGACAGTCAAAATCCTCTTTATTCTGATACTTTTAGTGTTATAACCCTAGGAGCATAAGGAAGAGCAATACCCATAAGAAACTGCATTGAGCTGCTCTGGCAAGAGGACAAGCTTAGCGAACCAGTAAAGCACAGTAGCCTCTACAAACACACTGTCCTGGTGACACTTTTAGAAAATATAAGGTGGTTTTTTGGGGGTGGTGGTAGGGTGCATGCCTGTGAAGTCTCAATCTGCTTGACAAACTCCCTGAGGTAAACCACTTAACTTTCTTTCATGAGTGGTAAGGTAAGTGAACACAACAAAGACTGTGGAACAATAAAACAGCTTGGAAGAAAAGACATTCCAGTCATACTCACTAAAAACTGTAGTCTGACTCAGCCTTTGAGACAAAGGCTGAAAGCTCTGACTATTCTCCACAATGTTTAAAATCGCTTCTTCGTTAATAACTGCTTTCTCTTCTTTATCAGTATGCATCCTATTGGATTCTTTAAAAGAAAAACAAAAAGAGAAAGGATAAAACTTCAGAGTCACAAACATCAATACATTATAAAAGCAAGCCACTTTAAAATGGATTTTACTAGTCATGTATGTTTCCATTATTTGCTATGGCAATTTTAAAAAAGCTTACTCTAACAATGATGAAAATAAAAGCAAAACTACTTTTAATTTTTTCATGACTGACAATCAGATCTTCCTTGGCTTACTTCTGCTGATAGTAGCCAAAGCATGACATATATTTATGCCTAAACAATTATGCTATTAAAAATACTCACCTTTGTTTATCTTTTTATCTTTATGCACTTCTATCATATTAGCTGGCGTACACTGAAAGGCTTCAGGAGAAAGTACCTCAGAATGTAGTGTTAGCTCAGCAGAGAACTCCTCTGATCCATTACTGTAGTCCACTGATCCTGACAACGTTCTAGTTAATTGAAAACCAATTTTTAAATGCATATTTAAGGTTTGCATAGAATACTATACTTTAAGGCAAATGGCTAAACACTTACACAGAGAAGTCATTTTGCTTGAGGATTTCTTTAAGCCTCTTCTGAAAAAATTTTTCACTCTCTGTTGCTGGCACAAATCCACGGTCTTTAAAATTTGAAAAATATTTGTTATTCAGTTTTACTTCAACCTCTCAACACAGAAAGCAGCAAAAATTACTAATTCTATTAGGAAATGGCTCAAAATTGAAGTGTCCGCTAATTTTAAGTACCAAATTTGAGGGCTGATTTTTCAAGTGTATTTAAACACTTTAAAATACTTCACATACTCTCATTGATCTCATTTGCAACTGCAAGTATCAACAGCATTTACAAATCATGCTGCAATTACACCAAGGTGAGCATCCAGGAAAAGAACAATCAGTGACCAATTTTGAAAAGTCTGGTTTATGCAGCCTGAATAATATCACACAGAAATGCAGGAAAAAAGACAGTCAGAAAGCAGCCTGCCTTAGCCAGGAACCTGCCTCCTTCCTTCTTGCAATCCTCAGGCTTACTTGCCAAATATCATTCATATTTTAAAAGAAACATGGCCTAGGTTCTGCAAAGAATTGGTCTGTTCGTTATGCAATTAATTTGCAGGACACAGTCCTCCCTGTGCAATGAATTTTACATAAAAATATAGGATTTGTCCACCCTTTTAAAATTTTTATCTAACATCACCTTAGTTTGAATTCCATTGAAATTCAAAGGAACTGCCCTTGTGCATAAACTACCATGGAAAGCTTCAGGATAAGAGATCTAATTTTGCCAGTATTTAAACACTTAATTGTTTTCCATAATAAAGCATGCAATCTTAACTGTCATTATCGTTCATCCTGTCTAGAATGCTTTGCAGCTAGCTGAATAATGATGTTTTTAGGCAAGGTTATGTATCTTAGTTTTAAAATTGGAATACACATATTGGGCAAACAATAAGCTTGGAAGTGAAAAACCAGTACATCTAAAAAGCCCTCAAACTTGATACATTGATTTAAATTCTACCTCCTGCTTGCTTCGCATTCAGTTTTTGATAAAAAGCTGCACAACTTTATTTTTTATTTTTTTTTACCTTGCGACTCAGGTGACTTAATCTGAGAAGATTCACATTTCTGTCTCCGTCGCTGCTTTTCATCTTCCCATATAGCTTGCAAACCAGGGTTCCTGCCAATCTGGGCTGAAATATGCAATAATACATGAAGGGAAGTCTGTCAATGTGATGAAGCATTCTTCCCCCCAAATTAGATTCTGACACTCTTCTTCATCTGTCATTCTAATCTGTTATTTTTTTAATTGCAATCCTTACCTTACTCTAGAATTCAGTGTTAAGTAAAAGTTAAGATGTAACTTTATTTGTTTTCTAGATCTCCTATTTGTTATCTAGACCTTTGGCTTTTGCTGGTCTTCTCACCAAGTATGTGTGTATACGTATGTATGTATAGATGTATGTACATACACATGCATACTTTATATGTTGGTATTTCACTCACTCTCCTTATAGGTCTGAAACCTTCTGTTATGCATTAGCAAAAATATCTATTGCTCTTACAATAGACTATTCTTATAACCTGTTTTCTTTCAGAGTCCATTCAATAATTCTTTTTTTTTAACTTTATACATTTGCAGATCAACAATTCACTAACACTGAAATCCGGACTGTGGCTTAACCAAGCTGAGCCTTAAAAAAGATGACAATATAGTTCCTGTCCTAAAACATTTTACATGGAAAGTTATTAACACTTCACCTTCAATATCCAGTTGATTTAAAATGTCAGCAGCTACTGCATCCACCTCCAATTCACAGGTACTTTGTGGCTCAACACCTTTCAACATTAAAGAGCTGTGACAACATAAATACCACAGGTTAACTTTATAAACATATTGCCTTTGAAAAATGCATCGTCACTGTTCTCTAACTGGACCAACATCTAAAGTATTTCAGGGGGAATGGGGGTGAGTACCTGAATACAGAATTACCAGTTCTCATCCTCACCTGCAAGTCCTTAAATTAATGGTGATACTCAAATCTAGATAAGAAATTTGTATCTTCAACTTAAAGGGATTAGCTTTTTCTTTTGTGGGGAGAAGAGAAAGAAGTGGTAGACAATTCTTAATACTACAGCAGTTACAATAATGCTCTCCTCCTCAAATACAAAATGAAATGTTCTACAGAACTCTCAGCCAATAGGACCACCTGTATTCGCATGATCTTGCGCCCAGTAAATGGAGTGGCAAGAATGTTTCTCTCATTCACAGCTCAGAGCTATGCAAAACAGTTTAACATTTCCAACTAAGGGAAGAGAAGCAAGAAATGTTTTATTTTTCAGATTTTTTTATTTATTTAGGGGAGTTAGGGGTAGCCTGGTGAACACAAACAGAGTATTACACAAGCAGAACTAAGGATAACTGGCTTGGTAAAGACTTAAAATACTAGAAACAGATTCAAGCTTGTTGTATAATGATCTGATCATCTTGCTGTGCTTTTTCAGATCTGCTAAGGTCAGTGGCCTTCCACCTGTTACTGTCAGTGAACTAACTTTAAGGAGTCCACAGAGGAAGCTAAGAAACAGAAATCTGCTCCCAGGTTTACATGGAACTCTGTTTAACCTTTGGAAATTTTTAGAGAAACACAGACAATCAAAGCTCCCCATGGTTAAAATAATGCTATTCTTCAGGGCCCTTTGTCTAGGTTAATTAACTGGTGACTTACAACATCTGCTTGTATCTCTACATTCCCTGACATAAACAGAGCCTCAAAAATCTCAGCATGGAATGTAAGATATAATTCATGAATTTTTTCAATGCTCTCTATAAACTTTGAATAGAAGTCACTATAGCAAAAGGAGGTAGTAGATGATGGAATTAAAAGCTGGATATCCCTGACACCTTCTTTGAAAATTAAGTATTTAACTATCTAGAAACACAAAATCTGAAAGAAATGTAAAATTAAACTGCTTCACTTGTATTATGGATGACACCAGGCTGAGTGGTGCAGTTGACACGCCTGAGGGATGGGATGCCATTCAGAAGGACCTGGACAAGCTCAAGAAGTGGGCTCATGAGGTTGAATAGGGCCAAGTGCAAGGTCCTGCACATGGGTTGGGGCAACCCCTGGTATCAATACAGGCTGGGGGAGGAAGGGATTGACAGTAGCCCTGCCAAGAAGGACTTGGGGGTAATGGAAAGCTGGACATGAGCCAACAATGTACACTTGCAGCCCAGAAAGCCAACCGCATCCTAGGTTGCATCAAAAGAAGCGTGGCCAGCAGGTTGAGGGAGGTGATTCTGTCCCTCTACTCCACTCCTGTGAGACCCCACCTGGAGTACTGCGTCCAGCTCTGGAGCCCTCAGCACAGGAAAGACACGGACCTGCTGGAGCAAGTCCAGAGGAGGGCCACAAAGATGATCAGAGGCTGCGAGAGTTGGGGTTGTTCAGCCTGGAGAACAGAAGGCTACAGGGAGACCTTGTCATCACCTTTCAGTACTTAAAGGGGGCTTATAAGAAAGTTGGGGGCAAGGTTTTCAGTAGGGCCTGTTGCAATAGGACAAGGGATAATAATTTTAAACTAAAAGACGGAAGATTTAGATTGATATAAGGAAGAATTTTTTATGATGAGGGTAGTGAAACACTGGAACAGGTTGCCCAGAGAGACAGTAGATGTCCCATCCCTGGAAACATTCAAGGTCAGGTTGGATGGGGCTCTGAGCCACCTAATCTAGTAGAAAGATGTCCCTGCTTACCGCAGGGGGGTTTGGACTAGACAACCTTTAAAAGGTCCCTTCCAACCCAAACTATTCTATGATCCTATGTAAGAGCAAAGATCTAATGACTTCTCAGTAAATATCAGAGAACTCAGCCACAAAAATATTTTGAGTTTCTAAAAGGCTTCAGGGCATCATATTTATTATCAAGAGATAAGATAGCACGCCAAGAAAAAACTGACCCCTTCATCACATTCCCAATCTGTAGTTTTCTAGAAAAGACAAATATTTACTTCTAAACTCCTTTTGCAGAGGTCTATGGTACAGACTATCAGCAAACTATAGATTATATGAAGTTAGGACCGAAGCTAGTTTAGACACATCCTCTTCCTTAAGAGGGTTATCTATGGGCAAAGCATGTAGATTTGCTCCGTAGAGAGCTAACTAAAACTGCTAGGGAGGTTGCCTCTGGCAAGAAAGCTCTAAAATAGTTTTCCTGACTTTGAAGCAGGTGGTTTTCTCAAATGCACTACAGAAATTAAACTGTTTTAAACAGCATGAACCCAAACTGAAGGTAAAGGGCTGCTTTCAAGGCAGCTTCAGTGGTCTACTGCTTTACCGTCACACCAGAACTCCTGAGATACAGCGTGGACTTTGTGTGGGCTGAGTAAGTGAAGTACAGATCAAAGGAGTACTTGTAAAGAAGTGCAACATTTCTCCTGTGTCACCTCCTCCTGGCCTTCAGCTTTCCTTGCTCCCCCAAAAGAACAACCCTTTCCTCCACAAACTGAGAAGAAAAGGGCCGGGGATGGTGGTGGGGACAGGAACACACAACTCAACAAATTAAGAGGGCTGCTTATCTGAAGAGATACCACAATGTGAGCTTTTACTGACTGCTGTCCAGTTCTGTCAGCAGAATGGAGATCTAATATTTCTGAAGTGTATCCATGTACCATATGACTTAGTTTAAGATACTAAACCCACTCATTTGTGATTACAGAAAATTATTTTTAACCATAAAAGAGCAAAGTTAAAGGGTCCACTATTTTTTCTTTTATTTTTTTAATCTCCAGGGGAGACAAAAAAAACCCAGTAAACTTACAGCTTGTTAGCTTAATGGTTTAGGCAAAGAACTAAACAAGATGGAAATAAACAGTGTTAGAAATGTAAGCAGAAAATAAACCAGTCCTAGAATTTACTGACACTTATAAGGGAGAAGACAGAGAGGACTGAAAGGAGATCTAGTTATGTGGTGATTGACTCTTTCTGTATATTACAGTAATACAAAATTCAATTTGTATTACTAGTTCAATTGCTCAGCTGATGTGTAGCTTGACTTCTGGGGCAAGAAATATTCACCTATGTAAGGATGATAAGGTTTACTGTGATAACCTCAATCCTCTCTACAGCAGACAGCTTTCAAGAATCTTGTTTGCTCTCCTCCTATATCACATTATAATAATGGAATTTTTATTAGAAAATAAAATCCTGACTTATACATAATATGAAACTGAGAAACAAAACAGAAATCTCAGCAACTGGATTTTTAATGAAGGGATAAGACAAAAAAGGAATAGGCATCCTCAAAATCAATTTTAGAAACTGCTTGACACTTAACATTTTGAAAGCATACAGTTTAAAAGCACAGAAAATAAGTTTTCCAGAATAATTTCTTGGCAACCATACTTTTAATATTTGTGATTTCACATTTTGTGGCTGCATTAATACAGTGAGTGTATTTTTCACTCTGTATGTAAACATATGTTTCACTTGGTTACAGCAAAAGAAGGCAGAGCGGGATATTTCTTTGTTCTAAACATCCAAAAGTAGTCTGGCAGATGTAGGATTCTTTAACGACTGTAAGATGCTATGCATTAATATACAATTACTAATCCCACCGACTGGTACTGTTTCAGACTTACCGTGAAAATTAAGAGAGCAGATGATAGAACTCCTAAACCAAAGCAGCTCAGCCTTTTAGCACAAGTAGACTGCCCATGCCCTAACGCACTCTTTAAGGACAACCCATTACCATCACTACTCTCCCTTCCCAGTCACGCCATCAGCTGAGAAACAAGTCCATAATATGATCAAAATGCATAATTTTCATGTCACACATTTTGGGCGCCCGTATTCAAAGTATTCAAACAGCGCCTGCCTGCACAGTGGGCGACAGGAACTGCAGGCAAGCTGAAACTTGCATTTTGATCACATAATAAGAAAGAACTGCAAAATCACTTGGAAATAAGAACAAGGGAGGAGGCCTCAAAAATTTTGTCTGCTCCCATCGTGAAATCAAAGCATTTCTGGGAACAAGTGAAAAGGGACCACAATACACAATGGTCATTGATAACAGAAGAGTCTCTGGTTTTAATACTTTCCTTTGCTAAATGACACACGTAAATGACCAGAAATCTGGTCAAGATCTGTCTTTTACTTGTTTGGTAGATACAACTGCAAAGCTCTGAGCTTCCTACTTTCATTAATTTCCTCTTTAAAAAGAATCCAATAAAAAAAAAAGGGGGGGGGGGGGAGGGGGAAGAGAGAGAGAGAGGAAGAAAAAAAGTCTTGAAAATTTTAAGACAAAATATATTTTTATTGTTAGTGACCTATTTCTGAAGAGTTTGTTTGATGACTAAAACCATTAACTGAATCATTTGCCTTTCCTCTGACAAAAAGCTAGCTTTCTATTCTTTTCCCCTTTAACTAGTTAGGACATTTCCGTCAACAAAACGTGTCTTGGCTTTCCACATCCCCATCAAGAGTGTGGCCAGTGATTTGTCTTGAGAACTTATCAATACCATAGACAGAATAGGCCAAGAGCTTTCCAAATAATCAGATTTCTTATTTATAAGAGACTCTAATATGGATTTATCCTATAAAAATAACACTAAATTCAACATTGCTGAATTCAAAACAAACTGGTAGTTGTCACTGTAACTTAAGTCTTTTTCTGTAATCATATTAATTTGAAACACGTTCTTTGTCTGCAACTCACCAAGATTCAAATGATTTGGGCGATTAGAAACAGAAAAGCTCATTTTGCCCAAGCTCTAAATCAAACAGATATAAGCAGCCTTTTTGTCAAAAACTACAGTATTCCAATTAACATGGCATATTACTCAAATTAAAAACACTGAGCTAACAAGAGCCCTTTTTAGAAACAAATTTAGGATTTATCATCATAATTCTCATTAACTTTTTCACGATTAAGGCAGGGCTGGCAGTCAAAACTTCACACTTTTATCTGAGTACTGTCAATAGCTTGATCAGCTGTTAGGTGTGCTGCTTTTGCTCACCTGAAACAAACATGCACATCGGGAAAATAGATGAAGCAACTGTATCTCCCCCTCTCCCAGATCAAGCTACATTTCCTGAGCAGCTACAGTGCTGCAATTAGCAGGTAAGAAGACAGCATGAAGAAGTCAGAACATGCCCGGTCTCCTAGCTGTAGTTAGTTGAAAATATGAGCCACTTCAGGCCATTAGCAGTTTTTATACCTTGGAATATACTCAGAAGTGGTCCGTTTGACACAGATTGCCCTATACAATGGACTAACCACCTGCCTCACATCACGTGCATCAGTTTTGCAAAGAAAAAGATAATTTCATGTCATGCCAAAACCATGATTTTGAGAACATTTGTATTAGAACAAGGTTAGAAAAGATGACTTAGCAAGTCCCAGCCAAAGGCTTTTCATAGCATCTACGTTTCATTTTATAAAGGACAACGTAGCTAGAACTGTTCACAAGGTACAACTTGTAATACAGCTATAGGAAAGGCAGGGTTAAGTGAGGTGGCATAGGAATAGAAGCAACCCAGCTGCAAAAGAACAAAAGTTTACTCCCCTAAGCAGCAAGATAAATCAGGGTTGCACGACATTGAGCTGCCATGGCTAGACTACTTGAGATGCACACTATGCTGAAAAACTGCAATACAAATCCATCTTACCTTTGTAGAAAAAGCTCCAAATAAATTATTTTAAGAACAGACAGAATGGTCCTTATTTTTGAAGAAGTAGAAGTTTTTTGGCACTATCCACTAGCATAATAATAATAATAATAATGTAGGATGAAATGTGCTCAAAGAAAGTACCAAGGTTTGGTTCCTCAGATGCTGAGGCAATGAATTAAAGCAACAGTGGACAATTTTAAAAGTGCCCAATCCATACACTTCGTTAGATTGAAGTGCTCAAAAACCTTAAAGAATGGACAAAGTCAGTATCTCAATTCACCAATATTAATGGAAGCCTAAGGAAATGAGTTCTGTGATGATCACATCTCAGGTATTTATGATGTTAAACTGAGGACAGTAGATAAAAAATTAACCCCACATAGAATCTGAAAGGTGTCACTCAACTACACTGATAAGGATAAGCTTTGACACAATAATTTTCCATATTCTGTTCACGGAAGAAAAAAAATCTTTATTTGCAGGATGTTCCAGTGACTTGAATAATGTGCATATTTCATTAAGAATCAAATGGCAAAATAAAAACGTGTACATCCTGACAAGCAAGAAAAGCAATTACGACAGCCACAAACCTAGTAGAAATCTGTAACATCACATAACTGCTAGGCTGCGCAATAGTGTTATTTGTCAGATCTCTCCATTTCCATATAAACTAGTGTTCAATAGCAAATCTAGGATTTAAAAAAAAAAGTGTTTCTCAAAAGAATTCTACCAATCATTCTGCTTTTAACACGTCATGTCCAAGTGGTGGACTTGACCGGCAGATTACTCCAAGCCTCATGTTTACCAGAGAGTTTTCTCACTGGAACTCATGGAAGCATTTCATCATTTATTACCAGCTACCTGAGGGATAACATAAACATGTCTCACGTGAAGAACTCCTCTTGTCAAAACTGTTGGATATCACTGCCAGGCTCACGTGATTACTGCTTATCTTAAGGTGGGGTTTCTAGGTTCCAGTCTGATAACACTGGCAAGTATCATACCTAAAAGCTTTACAACATCTGGGATTCCTGGGAGCTAGTGGCTTTGGACATTTGTCTGCTTCATAACAGAAGCACTCTATAATTAGATTAAAAGAACTGTCCCTGGCTTAGTAATTACAGCCGTAAGTTAGTAATGCAGAGATTTACCAGGAGCAAGACAGGACATGGCTGGGTTAAATACTGTTCTGGAAAAGTGAGAGAATAGCAAGGTGCTAGCTAGTACTGAAAAGTGAGTCCAGTCACCAAGAAACTTTAGCATGGTTCTCAAATGCTTTTTTGAAATAAGGAACCACCACTGGCATTTACCCATGCAAAATGCTGCTAATGTTACACACCACTTCTGAATAATATTTGCATATTACCTACTAGGCATCCAGCATCAGATTTCAACCACTTGATATACTGTACTTCAAAGTCAAGAAATGCCAAATCACTGACACTGCTTGGTTAAACCAGAGCACTTGTCCACTGCCACTTGCAGCAAGGACTTGGCAGATACATGTTGGACTATCTCTAAAGTACACATTCTTGATGTACACAAACCCCAGGATAATGAGTCTAAACAGACATCCCAAATCAACGCAAGGCAGCCCTAGAAATTTTGTGGTCTCAAACAACGTCTCTGTCTTCTCCCCTCTTGCTTTTTATTGAAAGAACAACAACTTAAGTGTAGGGATAAAAGGTAGGGAAAGATGAGATCTTCATATCTGATATAAAGGACAAGCAAAGACTTAGAAGTTCAGTACTGACACATAGCAGAAACTTCAAATACTGCTGGAAATAACAGTGAAATGGTGAAATTTTTTTGCTATAAACATCTCAACTTGAACTCAAGAGACTAGATAATAAAGTGAGGGGCCTGTGCTGGTATTGCACATGAAACTAGAAATCAATATAGCTGTTGATACAGCTATACACAGAAACCAAATGTTTGGAATATACTTTTGTTAAGGAAAGACAGAAATAAAGGAAGAAGGGCAACTTCACAGATATCAATGCTGTAGACCGCAAGAATAAAAACAGTACGGAAAAAATCTGAGTCACAATCATTTTAGGAAACAGCTACAAAGGTTTCCTTGGATAGATACCTCATATACTATCTGGGTCAGATTTAGCCTCAGCAAGGTTGATCGTGACAATTATGAGTCCATTAAACCAACCTAGATGCAAATTTTCAGAATTTTAAAGGAAATAAAGTAGGAAGGGTAATCTGAAAGTGGGACACATTGCAGTATGGGTTTGATTACAAGAACACTGGTTTAAGTTGATGCCTCCCATAAATAATCCTGGAGAAATTATAACAGTCTAATAATTTTGTTTAGATACAGAACAGGGTAAAATCAGGAATGGAAAAGAATTTAGGTTTGTTAATTTGCAGTGGCATGTACATCCTACAGCATGTGGAAGACAGTCATGATAGAACACCTTTAATAAAATAATTCATTTTATAGACAAATGAATGTTTGACACAGTATCAAATGGGAAACAATTTCAGTTGGAGGAGATGTAAATTAGTTCCTAAATTATTAAAGCATTTTAAGAGCTGGCTAAAGGTGAGATTCCTATTGGTTACATAAAAAAAGACTGAGGGTTGATTCGTAGGACTGAATATAGACTAGTTTCGGGGACTGAGTTTACTTCACATCTCATTAATATTGTTGGCAGGAAATGCAGCAGTTTATTAATGACATATGCTGATAAGGCAAGCTGGTAGACACACTGGATACATAACCAGATCATAGTATCATAAAATGAAAGCAATATAACTTAGAAGTAAAATAATAGAAACAGGATGAAAATTAAAAATGGGATACAAGACCCTATATGAACTTATAAGGGATTCCAAATGGAAGATTATCACTTGGAAAAAAAGGAAAAGGAGAAACATCTTGTATTAATAAATCCTGAAATCTTTATAAGCCAAAGTGACATGGTAAATGAGACTGTAAAGCATATCAGGGAGAGAACTACCAGTATCATTGCATATGGTACTTGAGAGAATTTGGTATACTATGTAGGATTCAGGCTTTACGTTCAAGAAAGAAATTCCTACTGGCAAAAGTACAGAGAATGAATGCTAGGGAAATGGACAGGCTTGGTATATGCCCCATTACTGCTAACATCCCACTGCTGGGATGTGTGTGAGGAGGACTGGCACAAATGAGGTGCCGCACGCCTGGCTGTATACACAAAAGTCTGGAAGAAGAAGGAAAAGAACCCTCTCTGGGTTTGACAGCCAGGAAGTGTTATTTTGCTTTCTTTTTATCTGCCTTCCCCAGATCCGTGTAAAGTGACATCAGATAATCCTGGTCCAACTTATGATCCAACCCCCAAAAGGTTAAGTAACTTGGCTTACATAACCAAGCCAAATAAAGATTGAAATGGACTACGAACAAAGTATGCAGCCAAAACGGAGAAGAAATAGCCTAAGATCAACTGGATAGGAATTGACCACAAGTAAAATCACAAGACAACCATTAGTTGAGTGTTATTTCAAAACCTCCTTAAAGTAGGAGTAGCAGAATGAGAAAAGCAGATGCTACCTTGCACAAGCTCAGGTTTTCGCACGCTAGGAAAGTCTGAAGTACGGTTTAAGGCACTTACTTTCTACTGGGGAAGTGAATGCTCCTGTATATAACTCTAGCAAGCAGCATGGCATATTAAGCCTGATAAGCTATTCAGAGAAGAATGACAGGATCTACCCCCTCAATGACTGAGAAAACTACTAGGTGACAGAGTATTTACACGACCTGTCAAACATTAGAAAATAGCTTAAAGAATGAACTTGCTATGGGCAAACTATACAAATCAAGGTAGCACCAGATTACTGTCTGTTTCTCTCACCTCCACAGCCCCAAAAGCCCCAATAGCCCAGATATATTCCTTTTCTTATAGAAGTAAAGCTATTACAAATTACAAGCTGTAGACTAAGAAATGTCTAGAAAAAATGAAGAGCATGACAGAAGGACAAGCAAGTTCTAACCTGAGATTCTTATGTAGCTACTATTTGACATGGACAAATTGGAATACTCTGACAGCACACTACTCATGTCAGTTAAGGGTGATTACAAAACCAGAATCTGTGAGCTGATGTGTAAGTATTCTCTACAACTATTAAACTTGATTAGCTTTTAATCGGAAGTCATTACCTAGAAACTTATCTCCCGAAGACCAGAAAGTTGAATTTGCCACATATATTCCTATTGTTATCCCCCAGTTAAATTTTTACAACCACATACCAGAAAGTGTCAGATGACCAAAACTATAAAAAGAAACTAAATAATGATAGTCTGTGTCACATTAGCACTTTTTTTTAATATATAAGACATATAAGGGGTCCCTAAATGAGGGGCTGGAACCCTGCAGCATATACAAGTTGATGCATAAAAGAAAATGCAACATACATAAAAAAAATTTGGCATGCTGACCTTGGTATTTCATCTTCTTCCCATTCAGTGAAAGACGCACTGTTTGAATTTTCTGACAAATGAATTCTGTGACGTTTACTTACACCTGATATATCACCTAGAAAGAAAAAAAGACTGAGAAATTAATTCTTTTATGCAGCAATTTTTTTCCCCACATATTTCATTATATAATTGCATTTATTATTTAATACCACCAGTCCAAATGCTCCTAAAGAATAAATAGCACTGCATGTCATCTTCAAAAAGTAACTATGCTATCATTTAAATGATCAAACTTATTTTCTAACATGTAGATACACATAAAAAGAAAAATACATTCTCAACACACTGATAGAATTACACTTGCTGTGTTCTAGTCATATTTTAACCTAAATTCAATCTTTGTCTATTTGTGTGAGTTTCAAAGTAAATTATACACAGTCTGATGTAAACTTCAGAATTCCCAAGTGTCTGGGTCCTCAGGTCAGATCCCAGTGGAAAGTAGAAGCGCTAAGTTCTACTTCACACTTTTCCTCTTTCTTATCTGTGAGCTGAAAGAGAATACACAACACATTCCAGATGCAGTGGCAGTACCAGTAAGTGGAAACCTGCAATGAAGGCAAATGTTGTCTGACCTACAAATAAAGAAAACACTGTGTAAGTTTGCTTGGAGGTCTCAGCATAAGGAAGTGTGCTCCAAAGTCATGCTGGAGAAATCCTCGAAGATTTACTACCTCCCTTGTAGTCTCCTCCTGAACCTTCACTCTTCAGAGGAAGGAAAGACAACATACAAAGGATGTGGCACAAGAAAGAAAAAAGCCCAGGAACAGAGCTGGGGGGAAGCACAATGGGAGAAGACCTTGAAAATTACTCGGTCTCCCACTTCTGTGTGAAAGACCAGCTTGAACCTTGAGTTTTCTCAGCTATGTTGGTGTCACACACTAGCAGGTTTTTTTTGTATTAAATTTACCTTTCAGCAATATCAAACACTTTTGCATTTGTTAGATACACCAATTGAAAAATTCAATTGTCAGAGGCCTTCAATAAATATTTATTTATTAGAACAGGTATTTTTAATCTATAATGTTAAAGTAAATTTCATAACAGAGTCTTGCCAGTGTGAATTCCACTACTTGGAAGAGCAGGGATAGGGATATCTCAGGTAGGAAAAAGCCCTGAATAATATAGTTACTACAGAAGCAACTGGGAAATACCATGCAAAAAGTACCTTAGAAGCTACAAATAGAAGTAAATGAAATCCAACAGGCTTAATTAAGTGTTCCAGATCAACCCTACTGCACCCAGACTAGCTCCTGCAAACCCTGCCCTTACATCAGACTCCTAAGTGCACTGACATAGCACACAGACGCTAAACTCCCATGGGAAATGTGGCACTTAAGCGTGGTGAAAAGACTTGCTTGTGCTTATGCAGGAGCTAGCTCACATTCAGCCACACCTGCACTAAGATGGTCTATGCACTGTGATGCCTAAGCAGGTGATTCCAGAAAGACAACAAAAAATATATGATCCTGTTTGCACAGACCCGGCTCAAACCTAGCATAGCTTAGTGTCCATGCTGTTCAAAAGTGATGACTTGCCCCTGGGCAGAGCTGGTCCAGGAAGAAACACAGCCATGTTTCTACTGTGTGGCATATCAGCTAATTCTCCATGTTAAAATGCAAACTGACTATGGATGGAAACATATCTCATTGTTTTTCATCTGCAACTTGATTATTCTGAGTTGATGAAATGGGACTGAATAGTTGTATATTGTAAAGGAAAATACATCACAGCAGCTATGCAAATTTATAGGCCAACAGGTAAAATATATACTATTATTTAAAAAAAAAGTCATATGCATTTCAAATACCACACCAGAGCAGTTTCAGTGCAGCTTTTTACTCCCTAAGAACCCTACTTTCAAATACTTCTAAAAATTGAGGCTCAAATTCCTGTATCAGTTTGTTTCTTCGGTAAAGTTACTCATAGGGATAGAGAATTAAGGACATTCAATATTCCCCTTTTCTCGGCATGAAGACCTTTAGAGACAGTAACAGTGACACATCAAGGTCTTTCAGAGTCATACTACAGAAGACAATTCAACTACTGAAAATAAAAGTTTTGTAATAGTTTTAGTGGCATGTGGTGCGTGAATAGATTTGCAGCCTTCTTCCTCACTATCCATGAAGAAAAGAACTTGAAAAAGAGGAACTGCACCTTCTGGATACAGGCTGATGAAGGCACAGTATTGCTGCTACTACAAATTTCCCTGCTGACCTCTCTCAGCCTTCAGTCTACTGTTTTGAGAGTAGAGAGAAAAATACCACTGCAAACAGGCTCCTGAGGTTGCTTACTTACATTTAGGAACAGATCTATTATTGAATTTTCTATTCCTTGCCAGACCAATTTTTATATTATTGTCTGCAAGGGAAGAAAAATAAGTGTTTGCTGCATATCTTTAGGCAAAGGTTTTTACTGCCATCTAAGAAACAATGTTCAGCCTGGCCTGCACGGCACAAACTACACTTGACTGAAATGAACGCACGCTCCCAAGACACAGCAGCTGTGGAACAGGCAGGTAAGCGTGTCAGTCATAAGCAGAGGCTGTGCCTTCTACACCACTCCAACAGGTCTGAGCTTAGAAAGGACCACGCTTCTCAGGGCTGCCGTGCAAGGACCGGCCTCTTGACAGCATTGCCTCTATATGGTTGTACCAGGGACAAACCATTTGTTGCTCAGCTGCTGCGCTAGGAGTAGTAGATAGTGACCCTTCGCCTGGGGACTGCAACAGACTGAGGCAGGCTACTCATACATGTGCGATGTAGAGCCACGCAAAGCGGTATGAATCTTGCTAGGAGCACTGCTGCCATTATCTGATCAAGCCAGGACAAGGTAGTCTGTCACTTTCTTGCTTTTATCCTATTGCAATCTCCCCTACCAGAATAAAGTCCACTGGTCTCAGCCCATGCTCCTCTTTCATCCTCTTTTTCCCATTCAAGACCTAAGTCCTTCATCCTTAAATAAATAATGAAGGAGAATATATATAGCTTATGTCTTTCATCTATCACCTGAAAGAGAAAGGGAAGAGAGATATGGAAAAAGAATCGGAGCAAGTATTCGATACAATCGCATTACATGTCTCCAGAAGTCCACTGCGGACGTTTGGAAGACTAAAGGCACCTGACTATACTTCCTCAGGACTGAAGATCCTGAAGATGCTCTGTCTGTGGCTGAACTTTTGTCTTCCTACAGTTTTGACACCAGCAAAAAGCATGGCCTATTGTTGAGCATGAGAAGAGTATTTTTCTTTAGATGAGAATCAGTTATGAAACCCCATGCACTGATCTATTGCTGTCTGAAAATACATGCATAAAAATAATGGGACAAAATTAAAATCAGCATGATTCTTGCTCTTTTAACAGATAGATACTTTACTATTCTTTTCATCTCTTGCTTTAGCCGTAGGAACAATTATGATGTAAGTAAACAATACTTTTCTAAATGTTAAGTACCAAAGACGACATGGTTTTCCTACTGTTATCTCCCCTTTATACTGATGCATTTAGGTTACAGGATGGATGTTCTTGTCAAACAATTTTTATTTAAGTGCATACATTCAAAATGCAAAACTTTTTTTTAAAATGAAAATTTAAAATACCTCCTTTGCTCAGATATTTATATTTCAAATTTCACCTTAGAGCAAATGACCTTAGTACAAACACAAGCATTTTAATTAAAACCATTATTTGTCAGGACAGCATAATGGTTAGCCATAATTTTGTAAAGACACTACTGCAGCAAAAAAATGATTTATAATTGATACAGGGATCAAAAACAAACATAAAAAAATTAGAACAGCAGCATTAGCATGCTTTCACATAAGTTCTTCAACTAAAAATCAACTATTTTTAATCTTCTAACTTGTAAAGAGGTGTGGTCACCTTGTGAAAATGGTCACAGCTACACTGCTGACAGAACGCATGTTTCTTAATACATAGCATCTCATTTCAGGAAGCAGAATCTTCCTCAATCCCAATATACAGGCACAAAAAGGAAAAATGATAGAAAGCTACACACAGACTTTGTTTTGACATGGAAAGCAAACTATAGGGAAACAACACATGATACCTATTCAGCCACAGTTAAGGCAAAAGTCTGACAGCCAGTGATGTTTTGTTCAAAATGGTAGTTTTTAGCCTTCAAGACAATTATTTGGTCTTAAGAAATAAACACCTTACTTTTTCTCCTTGCCTTTCTGAATTTGACAGCAGCCAGGTTTATTAAATTCATTCCATATAAGTTGTAGTCTATAAAGAGTTGAAGGAGGTAGGGAATATGGGCTTCATGAGGCTGGTAAGATTTGTTCATTATGGCTCCACCTTGCAGAAGCTCACATACTCTAAAATTAAAGACAAATTAGGATATAAACCAAAAATTATTCCAGTAAACAAGATTGAGATTTGATTTTAATCAAAATATAAAATACTTAGACTTCTTAAATTTTGCCTTAGTTGTATTTTTAACTTAAGAATTTTATTTTTACAATAACAGACCCACAAAAATGATCTCTGCTAATAGTGATTCAATATTTGAGTGTTTGTTACAAAGGAGCTGTGAATCCTCTGGCTTAAAAAAAAAAAAAAATCTCTCAAAAACATCATATCGTGTACTATTCATGCAACTAATCTGAAGCCACTATAGTCCATGGAAATATTTCTACAGAATAACTGAAGCAGCTGTATGCCTACACACCAGTAATAACTTTGAAAGTCTCTCTAGTTCTCCTTCATATATATATGAAGGTGTCCTGCACGGTTTTAAAGTTATATACTGTATACACAGAAGCAGTATTTTAACAACTTTCTAGAAGCACAACAAATCTGCTCTTTTAAACATCTACACATTAAAAAATAACTAGATATTTGGATAATTATAAATTGGTGTGATAAATTTATCTCAAAGTAACAGGATATATCTATAAATCAAAGAAAAGCACCAGGCATTTCTCAATGCAACAAATTGAGTTCAAAAATAGTTTTATATAGAAAAGTTATAGGAATAATTTAAGCAAAGTGTCAGTCCTTATTTGGACAGGAGCAACTCAAACATGAGAATCTCCAGGGTACAAAAAAGCTATCACATTAGACATGCATACAGATTACATTAAGACAGAAAGTTAAAATCATGCAAGATTTTACTAGTCTAAAATAAAAACCAGACAATAGTATCTTATGATCATGTATTAGATCTTTAAAAAAAACAGTTATGATAGGTAATACTAGATGCCCAAGGGATTTCAGTTTATGCTTGAGAAATAATCCCTCCTCGTTTATTCCTGAATTTACTGCAACTACTGTGACACTAAGATTGATATCAACTGTGCTCTCATGTAACGGAACATTATTCTACTGAGAAAGAGAAACAATAACAAAAATATCCAGCTTTCCAAGCATATTTAAAATTTAATAATGGGTGCTTGAATTTATAAACTTTAAAACTACCAAAATCTACTTCATAATATACAAAAGAGTACCATATTGTTTTTCTTAAGAGTTACAGGAAAAGTAACCTGATGCAAATTTGTTCAAATGTTCAAGAATTACAGTTAATACAAGACAAATAAAGGCAAATGTATTTTGGTCTTGCTTTCCTAACATGCCAGTGCTTTGAAAAGATTATTGGTGTGCTTAGAATTAGCAATTTTCTTATGTGTTTTGAAAAATTTGGACAATAATTTTGTTGCTTTTATTTTGTTAAGATGTAGGCGAATCTTGCTTCAAAATTGACTTTTTAATTCAAGATATAAGGAAATCAGCCAGAACTTCATATCACCACATGCTTACCTTTTTACCATTGCAGGATTGTAAAGATAAATCTTCATAAACTGTCTCTCCTTTTCATGGTAACCATAAAAAGGCCTGGAGAGGAAGAAGTAAAAGCAAGAAGCTAGCTGTGGCATTTACTCAACCGCATTTTACTATAATGAGTATTAAAATCCAGGGCAAAAAAATTAGAAGATAAACTGCATATCCAGGAGAATGAAAATTTCCTTGTGTCATGCTAAAGGGGAGCATTATGTTACTATATAAAGACAAAAAGGATAGGCCCGCTGCACGTCAAAGTATCTAAAAAAAACCCAACAAAAAGCACTAGAAGGCAATTCTGACTTAACATTGTTTCTCACTTTCCTCACACGTAAACACGCTAATGGCACACCATCATAATAGTACTTTTAATAAATTTATTAGTGCTGGATTGCTTCAAAACCAGCATTCAGCCGTTCTGATAAACGCTGTAACAAAGTCCTTAAGGACATTAATTCTGCAGATCAGGTGTAAATGAGTAAATACCGGCTGTGTAATATAAATAACTGAACAATGAGAACAGCTTAAAAGAGTGAATAGCTGCCCCTTTTCAGTGATTACTAATCATCCTGTGCACTAAATGAGGCATGAATCCTGAAGAAAATAGGATTTGAGAATGCAATTAAAGAATACATAGCATAATGAATATGTCAAGACTAAATTGAGGTTGAACAGGCAGCATTAATTCTGGTATTACTTGACTGAATTACTGACTTTTCAGCATCTAGAATTCTAATCTAATCTAACATGCTTGTAAAGCAGCATGTTAAGGAAACTGGCCATAATTCAACACATTGGGTGAATGCAAGTATCTAGAGTTTGCAGTAATCACAACCAAAGTCAACAGAAATTCAGGAAAGCATTTAAATGTTACGTCTACAAAATAAAATCTGTTTATCAAGAATATTATTAAAAAAATGCAGCTGGGATGCTTATCTGCTAAGTCAAAAAAATTAAGTTCAGTAGTAAGAGATGTTTCAGTCCTGAATTAAATGCAAACTCAGCAGAACTGCACAACTACAGCATTAATACTGCTATCCTTAATATGGTTAAATAGGCACACATTTAATATCTCCAAAAGCTAGACTGAACTGTTTAAAAAAATGCTCATGACGTTAAAACTGAGCTAAGAAACAACAAACTTAAGGCTGTTAAAAGGAGTAGATCAGATCTTGTATAATGAATCAATCACTTTCTTACAGAGATAGTATAAGCCTAATGACAGGTTATATACATCGAGTTGTAATGACTCAATGTGCTGTAGGCACATAAATGAAAAGCTACTTTAAAAAAAAAAAAGTCAGCACTTGCATGGCAATTGATCCATCCTCAGACTGACATGGCAGCAGGGAAAGCAAGATTTACAACAGTACCAAGGTTAGCTATGAACACCTACTTTAATTTCACAATGCATAAGGACAGCATACTTCACCTCTTTTTATTCCTGGACCTCCACCACGTTTGGAAGTTAATGCAACAAAAATTTTATGTTTTAGCAAACACCTTTATTACATAATTTTCCTGCTAATGCAAAAGACAAGGGATAAGATCATCTCCAAGATTTAAAGAAAAATACAGGTTTCTCACCACAGAGACAATACAGTATCTATCAGCAGAATCTGACTCAGGTCAGAACAGAAGAAAACAAATAGAATTGTGTGACTACATAAGCATGTCTTATCTACTCAGGTAAAGATGAAGCTGTATTACAATTTCTGTTGGTTGCTTCCCATTAGCCTCTTATGCAAGCAAAAAAAAATAAAAAAGAAACTCTCTTTCCTATGCTTCTTTGAGGCAATGAGCATCTAAGCTCTAAAGCAAGAGAGGTGAAAAAGAGGGAGGTTCTCCTAATCTGTCTGTTGTTTTCTCACTGATTTGAACATTGTCTTCAGCAGTTTACTCTGCTCAGCTTTCACTGTTGAGATGAACAGCTATACTACAATTCACATAGCTCTCACAAAAAGAAGAAATTCGGTGGTTAGCTTCCTTGTTACTGCAAAAACACATCAGAAAGTTCTGATTAGAAATGAAAAGAAGTTATTGCAGCTACTTTACTAGCAGTATCTAGAAGATACCACTAAAACTGGCTGGGAACAGAAAGATTATCTTCCTAAACTTAACAGTCAGAAAGAACGTATTTCAAAAGTGCATGAAAAAAAGTAGGTAAAAGACACTGCTGCACAGTACTGAAAATTAGCATTTACATTGTTTTGAAGATGAAAAAGTCAATGCACGTATAGACTAACTGTGTTCCTCCAGGACAGCCTCCTATTAATCACAACGATTTGACATATTTTTCAGTCCTTGGTTTTCAGTTCCTTTTATTTTTAAATAAAAATTGATTAAGAGAGTCCTTAAAATGTTAACATTCAATAATAGCATATAGTTCCAGCAGTAGCAGAAAGCTGCGCCAAATAAAACATGACAGTCAACTTAACAGAGAAGTAAATTAATTTTTAAGAGCCTCCACTTCATGGCTTGTGCTGCTGGGAGAACCAGATGGCTAAACATGACCTCTATGATGTGCTTCCTAAAGAGGCCATCTTAGATGAACAAAGAAAAGGAGACTTAAAGTCAGGCTCCTGCAAGACATGCCTGGTCACAAGGAACCTAGAATAACCCAGACAGGTAGAAAATGCTGGCTGGAAAGCACTGCTGCAATAGTAGAGACAGAAAAAGCTAAAAGGAACAGATTTGGAAAAGTGATAGACACTAGAATCCAAGTTTAGGAAAAAAATGGTTGTGTCAAGTGTTTGGGGGAAAACCTGTGGATTATGTTAAAGCCAAAGCAAGTGAGAAGTGTTATTTAGTAGTTGTACAGGCCTGTACAAAGACACACACAGGGGAAAAGAAAAAGGAAAAGCGCTGCAGTCAACCAAGTCCACAGTAAGTGCTTCTATGTAGGACAACTGCAAAAACATTTCAAAACAAATAACCAAAAATCCTAACAGATCATACTTACATTCCAGATACTAATGACACTTTAAAAACATGTTGAATATTAGAAGATGGATTGCCTAAAGCCACATTAAGTGCTCTGTCAATGCTGAATGCCACTTGACGAAGATAGTATTCTGGATGCTGTCCAAAACCATCATATGGTACATAGAGGTAAGGAAAGACACCGTGTAGGTGGAGACAAGTCTTCTGACCTAAAAAGAAAAGGCAAACATTTATTTTCTAAGGAGTACATATTTTTTTTCTTTCAATTAGTCCCTAACTTATTTTTTTCAGGTTATTTTTAGGTTCTGCAGACAGAATAAGTTTATGAAACACGTTCAGGTGTATTTCAAACAAAAGGTACCAATTTAGAGCAGCTCTCACATTTGAATCATTGACAAAAGCAATATAGAACAGACAGAGTTAAATGACATACACAGCAAATTCTGCTGTTATACAAGCATAATCCTAACAATTTTCTTTGTAGTAATAACACAACACCTCTCTGAGAATAATTTTGCATATTGAGTCAGTGTTGGATGGTTAATGGTTTCTCAGCCTCTGAAAATTTTGCAGTATCAAAATTCTTCCCATTCCTCACTGGGATGAGCACACCACCTCTCAGAAATTAAAAAGAATGTCCAGAGTATCTACAATGACATTCAATATTCTAGTTATTAAGGCATAAATTGGGATATGGAAAAAAAAATAATTGTCAGCTTTTTAAATCTGTGGATCCCTGAGAGTTCTCTACTGCACATGCAGATCTCCAGCATTAGCTTTCATGAGTCTGGCAATAAGAGCAGAATGAAAGAACACACCATGAAAACCATTGTGTTAGACCACAGCTTGAGCTTTGGCTGCAGACAAGGCGGTAGAGTAATGTGGACTGCGATCTCCCAAATCTACCATGTTTGGGGGGGAGGGGGGGGGCTAGTCTCAACTGTAGTGTGTGTTCTCTGCTCTTTCCTCATCACAATACAACAGAGCATGCATTCACTGCTGAAACTAACATCAGAACCTGCTCACCACCCTTCCAGACCCAAAAATTGTTCATGACTTCTTACTGGTTAATTAAAAAATTTTCACAGAAAAATACTAGGAGCACATGTCACTGATTAAACCTCACTGCACCATAATGATAGGCAGATTATATCATCTTGCATTTTCTTTGGATAAACTCTCTGCATGAAGACAGCAAAACAATATCTAAAGGCAGTGCTTTCATCAACCAGGAGATAAATATTACAGAAAAAGAGGCAGCACAACTTCACTCATCCACAAGACCAATAAGAAGACTTTCAAAAGTATTCTTTCAAACTGAGATTATTTCTCAGTTGACAGACCTTGCCCAAACTACTTACACTCATTCATACCCACATCAGTGCACCATTGGCCACCCAGAGAAGACAGCTGTAAGTCCAGTGAAGTGCAGGAAGAACAGAGCTTCCGAATCATGACTGCTTGCAAATTTTTACACCTGTGAAATGCATGCCTCCAAGTACCATAAATAGGATAGCTTTTTTTTTTTTTAACTGGAGGTCATATGTACTCATCTTTCTTCAAATATTTATCAGACCTTCAAGTAATGTCTAGAAGTGAGAGAAATTGCTCAAAGGAAGGTAGTACACATCCATTTTCCAAGGTGAGTTTTATTCCTCCTATAACTCACCCCCATCAAGTTTCTTCAGCAATGTTTAAATACATCCTATAGATGCATTCATAATGTTGAGATCATCATCTACAATGAATACTTCCCATGCTTTTAAACTATTTCAGGAGAAGAAATTTCTTATTTATGTATTATGTACTTCAAGTAACAATAGACCAAGAAAAAGGGGAAACTAAAGAAAGAGAAACTATGAACTAGAGGGGAGGTTTAATAGCAGAGTAAAGGACAGTAACAGCTTTACATGGCAGGAAAACCTCTGCCCCCCCTAATGTGGGAGAAGTCATTTATTAGTAGCATGTGAACTGAGAGAGTATCGATCTGTGCAGTGGTAGCAGACCATTTATTTTCTGCACTGATTCATCAAGGCTGACTTTGAAATAAAGGATTCCCACCCCTCCACCCTCCTCAACATAATTAACAGAAAATTAATAGTTGTTTAAACCTCTACAGTTCCTCTATTCATTTTTTTTTTGTTTGGGTTTTTTTTGGGAGGGGTTTGGGTTTCTTTTTTTTTTCGGTTGAGTTGGAGTGGGGGTGGGGGTAGGGTGGTGTGTTTTTTTTTTTTTTTAAATATATGCTGGGATCAAGTTCAGGGAGAAATTCAAACTTATTCATACCTATTATTTGTCTGAATGCCTACTGAAGCTTTTAAAAAAAACAAGGGAACAAACCAATCCACCCCAAACTAAATTTGATATTGGAGCTACAGACTAAGAACTTCTGGCAAATATACAGGTCTATCCCCCCATAAGTTTTGTAAGTTCAGGTGTTTGTTACCTACAACTTGTCAGTCAAAATCAGTTCTGCACTTTTGTTTGGGGTTTTTTATTTGTTTTTAACACTAATAGCTATGAACTCTTGCTCTTTTTGATAACACTTTAAAAAGCACCTTTGCTTTAATAGTGGCCCAAATAGTCTGAGTTTTATTTATTTTATGTTCCCCCAGAAAACAAAAATTGCAAAGCACCAGAATACATAGGACAGGGAGATAGTCTAAACTCACTGTACTTAAATCCAGGTTGCTTTCAAGTTATGCAAGACCATTAATTAATAATGCTTTTACAGCTAACACCTGATTACTCAAATTAATTAAGTTTAAAAACAATATATCCATATCTACAGCTATTATTAATAGGTCTTGCTGAACTGAAATGAGATTTTATTGTAGAATAAAAGAAACACACACCACGTACAAAGAAAGCTTTCTTCTATTTCCTTCTGTCCTCTTCCCCTGCACTTCCCCCTTCATGTGCAAAAACCCATGAAAAATCCCATAGCTTTCAAGTGACCAAAGAGTCAAATTAACACCAGGGAAATCTTGTAAAAACATACACACTGAGTTGCTTTTCATTTTTGACTCTGCCAAGAAAACAAACAAGCCACTGCTGATCTAAAACTCCTATCAGGCCAGCAGCTGTCGAGTTACATGGGTTTATACAGGTACTCTGTTCCTTGTTCGTATTGACTCATTTACCATGATACTTGGTTATACTGCTATTTTTATTTACAATCCATATTACTACAGGTCTTACCCTGCTAGTGTACGAACGGAGCATTTGCTTCCATCATTTAAGTAAAAGCATCAAATTGCACCGAATGTTAGGGTGTTGAGTCCAAAGCCCAGACTCCAGTAATAGCAACCATGGTTTGCACTAAGCCATTACAAATTCTAGTGGATTCTTTCCAATAGAGCCACAAGGAGAAAACAGATCTACCCGCCAAGGATCTCAGGCCACACAGACTCAGAAATTAACATAAATTAAAAACTGGGCTTGGGATAAGGTTAAGAAGTTTTATGCTTCAAATGCGTCAATCTTATATCTCTGTTTCTTTTCAGAGATACAGACCGAAGGAAATCTGTACCACTAGAACAGCAGAGACTGCTACAGTGACCGCTTACTTATTACAACCAGCAGATGTTATTTTTACATCTATTCATCAGTTTCTTTATATCTGTAGAATCAATGGAAGTGGTGCTCGACAGCAGATTCTGCCAAAGCTATACAGTTTATACGATCACTCTCCTCAGAATTTCCCAATGCAAAACTGGATGCCTGGAAGTGATTCCCAGAGTTCCCAGATGAGACAGGCCACTAAAATATTTCACGCTGTGGCCTCAACATAGACCTACTGTGCACGTGCATCACAACCATTCTGTACACAAGCAGTACATATAATGTCTGTATTAACAAACGAACATAATGTATACGTAAAAGCTAAGACTTGTGGTGATCATGGGTTATCAACCCGCAAGAAGCCGCTATCCGAACAATTTCTCTAGCCCACACTCTCTTAAAGAATGAGGTCTGCACTGGTGGAATTATCTGCAGGTCACAGAACAAGCGTCCCAGTGCATGACTCAAGGGGGCTGCTGAATAAACATACAGAAATCTGAAAGTAAAGCTGAGACATTCATAAGCCTTTCTCAGGTACCGAATAAAGCAGTGAATGAAGGCACACAAAAGTGCTGCTATAACATAAAAAGAAAAGAGGCAATACTCAAAACCTTGAGACATTATGAAATACTCCACTAGCAAACTGGGTATTTTCTCTGAAAAGAAGAAACTGCAAACTAAATGTCAATATAAATGGTCAGAATAATAGTGAATCAATACTTCAAAAATAATGTAAATGCAATATTTTCAGACAGTAAAGAAAGTGAGCCTACCCCCCAAACCCATACTTACAAAAGCAAGCAACAAATATTACTTAAGTATTAAACCCAAATATAGTGTTTTGCATACTTGAAACCCACAAAAGAGATTCAGAAAGCTAGCCTGCTTTTTTTTTTTTTTGAGAGATGGTTGCCATATGCGTTACTATTAGGAACACGTACCAAGCATAATCCTTGAGCTACTGTATAATTTAAAATATCAGAAGAAAAATCTGTAGCAACCTTAAGACAGAAAACTTCAATATAATTAGAAAAGAACTGAAACCGGTATGATAAAGGAATGCAAAAGTTGCTCAACAACTTCTCAAGAAGATGCAAGAACTGACGTCTTCTGACCACCAGACAGCTCAGCCATACAGAATGATCTGGTACGGACAAAACTAAGATGTAATCTATACAGAATCACAGAATGGTTGAGGTTGGAAGGGACCTCTGGAGGGGATCTGGTCCAGTCCCCCTGCCAAGCATATGAACACCTAATTTCACAGTACAACAAACCAGAGAACTTGAGGATTATTATTCAAGTGTCCTCAGAGAAGTGCTTTTTCACCATTTGAAAAAAATGATTTTGGTTTAAACTTCTAAAAATCTATTTCCGCTGAGATCAAATTGGACAAAATTCTGTACAAAAGAAAAACATGGAAATTATTAATAAGTGACAATACTGTATTGTCCAGTTCAGGAATAAAGTTTGCAAACAAGTAAGATGAAGAGCACCTAAGGATTCACTACAGCTAGCACATGAAAATCTCTATATATATTTGAGAAGGAGAAGACAGAAGTCCATCCGTTCTGGATGTAATTACACACACGTACAGGACTACCTGCTTGGCTCATGCTCCAGCAATGGGAGAGCTCATGCAGTTACTGCCTCCAGTTATCTCCTCCGGAGGACTTCTACTCTCATGGCAGGATTGTCTGAACAGAGCATATAGATGATCCTAAACCAATGCAGTTTACAGCCTAGAATATTAAAGTACACTGGAAGCTACTGAGGCTGTAAGTCACTGTTAAGGTCAAGGCACCCCAACGAAACCACACACCAGGTTTTAGGATCTGTTCTACCTATCAATACCCAAACCCAACATTTTCACATTAGCCTGACCTAATCACAAGGCTACAGGCAAAGCTCTACAGACCTGAATTTGTACCACCACCACAGACAGGAATGCAAGATTTCTACAGTAAGATTAAGAGCCTGACTCTGCAGCTCAGGGGCATTTCAGCCTCGGTATTGCTTATGCATTAGATAGGATGATTCTAAAATACAAAAATCCTTGCATCTGACATTTCTAATAATGAAAGAGAGCATGTCCTACAGTTGTAATACAGTTTTACTAACTTTTTATAAATGATACGCAAAGCCATTTAGCTCCTATCCTGTAATTCTTAATTTAGGAACTGACTACACAGAGCCCTCACAAACTGAAGTCAATACTGGAAACATTTTGAATAGACATAGTCTCATTTAGTATGTAGAAAACAAAAATTAAAGCTAGATAAATATGACTTCAGAAAACAGTTCAATGCTGGTTTACATGCAAACATATTTTGCTCTGATACTTCTGCCACAGAACAAGCCGACCCCAGTATAAGAAGCTAAGCAGAACCGTGGGGAACACCTACACGGAATCCACTGCTATATGTAAATGAACAACCAGTTTTATTGAAGCTCTCCCTAAAACTGTTATTTTAGTTGCTCAACTATGACCCATTTTTCCCAGACCGCTGTAAAATACAATGGGGTGGGAGTAAAAAGGAGAATGCAGCAGTGCTTAAATACATGGCAAAATCCCAAGATTTTAGGAAAATTCTGGCTGAAGATTAAAAAAAGGATGCAGAAGATGGAAGACAAAGGGGTTTTTATACACTTGCCACCTATTAAATGTACTTTAAGTGCAGTTTTGTAAAGTGGCAGGACTAATTAAACATGGACGGTATTAGCAGAAGAATGCACATGAACGCATCAAGCATGTCGCTGCAGGATGCAGAAAAGTCTAGACAGTCATAAGGTATTTCCTTCCTTTAACAGCAATGGTAAAGCAGAGTCATTAGAAACCAAAAGACAAGATGCTACCATCTTTAAAAGATTAATAGGTACTTTCAAATAACTGTTGAACCATCTAGATTAAAAAAAAAAGAGAAACAAACTGTGAATAATGACTACAGAGAGTGGGAAAAGTAACAATCCTGTTAGAAAAAAATTCTAAAAACGAAAATTTCTAAATGGAATAAATATTAGAACCCAATTTCAAAGTTATTTCTTTCCCACAATAAAAGTTACCATACCATAGGCAATCTCACTTACCCTTTCTCCAGGAATAGGCTTCAGAGAGCAACATCAAGTTGTAACAGGAGTACTTACTCTACCCTGATAGCTAGGGGCAACATGAGCATCTTCTGCACAGTTTAGATGGTGTTTTAAATTTAAGCTATGTCACTTACTGGAGTGCGCTTGTCAAGACATTGATCATTGAATATCACTCAGAACTGAACTCCTGAAAATGCGTAGGACTCAATTCTTTAGAGTGCTAATACATTCTATGAAATTAAAGTCACCATTCTTTAACTCTCACAGAAAGCAAATAAATCACATACTTGGATTGATACAAGTAAGGTAATACTTTGATGAAGACAAATCCCTTCCCTAGCAAAACTTGGAAAGGTCTTTCCCTCTTAGAATGTTTGCTATGTCATTCAAAAATAAGAGTTTAATCTTTTAATGTCAAAGAGTTCTTTAGTAGTATATTACATCAATGTAACTTCTTCAGTGATTAAATGAAACTCTCAACCTTTTCCCAGAGTCTTGAATCAAGTCAGCTTTTTCCAAGGGGTGAGAATAAAAGGAAAACTACACACACTGTGGTCTTAAATACTGGATACTAGAGAAACAATAATAAAATAAGGTCTTGCAGCAGCAAGATTTCCTCAAAGCAAAATCAAGACCTGAGCCCAAAGACCATATTTCATATATAACATTACATATTGGTGTCAAGGCTTTCAGTTTTTCCCTGGCATACGTGAAAACAGTTACTTCAGTAACATTTGTAAAAGGGACAGAAAAAAATATTTTTAATTACATTTGTTTGAATCCAAATGAAGTGTTTGGTTATTTGTAATTCTTTAGTCAGTAACTGTTCCTTGTGACATGTAATACCTCTACTCTCGTGAAAGAAAAGAAATAAAAAAGCTTATCCACTAGGAAGATGAGGGCCTGTGACTCAATACAACTACCTTACTGCTCACCCTTAATGTTAAGATCCTTAGAGAGGGAGAAGGGCTGGGTTTTTCATCTGTACTTTAAAATTAGAAGTCTCTGTATAACTAAGTGCATATTGGAGTAATACCTAGCCTAGAATCAGAGAGACTAGAGTTTAATCCCCATCTAGGGAGACTTCACATGTGGCCTTGGGCAAGTTACTTATCATAGACGATACACTTTCTCATTGTGAAATGGACGTAACACCACTTTCACATCTGAAAAATCTGTTAAAGGGACAAATATACAGAAGGAACGCTCTGAGGCAAAAAAAAAAGAAAAAAAACAAGAAGAGGGGTTCTAGGAGTACACAATGGCTAGGAAGACATAGGACAAAGTGTTCAAACAAGCAGCAGTATCCTATTCAGGATATTGCCATGTCTGTCTTGACAAGCCTTCAAGAAAGGAAAGCAAACTTTCATGAGCAATTTGAGCCCTAGAATCACACTACTGAATATATTCTTCTTCCAACAGCAGGCCTCCTGAATCCTTTGTTATCTCACACTACTAAACCCTGAAATTGTACCCAGCTTTCTTCAACACTTTCACATGCAAGAGCAGCTCTGTTTTTCCTTTTCACATAAATAACAAGCAAACCCCAAGAAAAGCATAAAAATTGAGACAGGATATTTAATAAGTCAAGTCAGTGAAGATGTTCTGATGATCTCCATAAAACTACCTCCTCCTGCCTTGAATTGATTAGGACTTTTTTAAAATTCCTGCTGGGATATTAGAAAACAATCCAGTCTTCAACTGCAGAAGAACTACTGATAAATCTAACCATTTATAGGATGTACAGGTACATCATCAGAAAGGAACAGCTATTACCTACAGTTATTACCAAGCAAAATAAGTGACTTCATAGTGGAGATTGTAGGAAAAATATAACTCACGAAGTTTACTGTTACGCAGTCAAACTAGAAACAGAGTCCAGAGATGCAGAAGATAATTTAAAAGTACAAATCTCCTGAAATAATGGAGACCAAAGTTAAGCACCTCAGAGATCAAGCATGAGCTATGTACAAACCATTCTTCACAAGTTTGATCAGTTATGAGTTATCAGAAATGGCAACAGTATTTTCTTCTTTTCTTAGTAGAAGCAAGCAGACACACAAGGAGATGCTAGGTATTTGCTTAAATAAATACCCATTTACAAAATGAGCCAAATACAAAACATTATTCTTGCTTCCTCTGTTGACAGATTACTCATGTAAGCAGCCGGACAATATCAGTAATATTTCTAGAATGCGTGTCAAAAATCACTAGGATGCCAGCTAAAATGAACTAAAACACACGAAGAAGGAAAACGTAGCTGGCCACAGCTACAGATTCTAGCTGTCGTACCAGGCTCTTGGCATGCACAGGCTGACAACACAGGCCAAGCTGCTATTCCTGTAAGAAAAGCAACCACATGAATGCAACAGAAGCAGACTGTATTAGACCACACTGACGAATGCATAGCTGAATAGAAAAGATCGTATTTACTAGTCCCAGATAAACTAATGGTGTGCACTTTACTGCATCCTGTAAAGACTAAAAAATAAGTCAGCAGTAAAAAGGGGGAGCAGTGCAGTCATACAGCCTTTCGTTTCCATTTCCTTCAATTAGTTTTCATTAAAGACTGTTACTGCTACACCAGTTCTCTTAGCTATCTTATTAGTCTTTCTTGATGAAAGTATCACAAGCCACATGTAAACAGAAATTGGTGCATATATATTCAAAGGAGAAAAAGTTTTGCTCGTTGGTAACTGAAGTTGAACTTTCACCTCCGCATGAAGCTCATCTGTCTATTAGATGCTGTAATGAGTGTGCACCGTTCCAATCACAATTCCCCTTTTTCCTGTGTCAGACAAAACCAGTTGAAATGTTTTTGTTCAACTGGAAGAAAACAGGTATTTTTCTGTCAAATAGTTAGAAAAAAAGCACCACAAAATATTGCCAAAGACTATTTGTTACCGTAAATTGCAGGCAAAAACCCCCTGACATTAATTGTGACCAGATTAACAGTGTTTTCGTGAGTATTATCTTCCATAGACACTGTTCAGAAATGTTGATTACTTATAAATTCCTGACCACCACAAAGCTTGTGTAACCCCAGAGAAATGATACACTGAATACACACTCTCACCAGTCAGATTAGTTTGCATTAACAAGTAAATGACACCACCGTCTGTTTGTTTTCTCTTCCTCCATTCTTCACAGTGCTAACTAATTCTATGAATACTTCTTGGAATTTTTCTTTTCTTTTGTATTTGCATTAAGATCTCCCATCTGCAGGTGACTGTCATGTCAGCCTATTCCTCTAGCTGATGAAAGCTAGATGACATGCTCCACAAAAACAAGCACTGGCCTTAGGATAGACATAAGCGAATCTGCAACACTTGATACTCCTTATCACACATACCCTTTTATTTCATTAAAGAAGTTCTTAACATCTTTTGTATGTTATATGCTTATCATTTTTGGACAAGCAGCAACTTACTTCGAGAGTACTTCCGTACTTTAGACACCTTTTAAATTCCTCTATAAGCTTTTGAAAGGGCTATAAGGTGTGCAGCAGCAATGGCAGGGAACAAAAACTTCATGACAGAAAACAAACTGTGTTCTTACTATCTTACTATGTTCAGGGTTCATGTGGCAAACTGTTGGGAGGGGGGGTGGTCTGCAGGGCTGGCTGCTGTGGGAAGAGGCTGGGGCTGCCCCATGTGGGACACAGCCAGCTCCAACAGACCCACCCCGGAGCACAGCTCAGCCCTTCAGCCAAGCTGGCAGCACCTCTGGGAAAACATGTTTAGAAAGGGAACACCAAAGTCAGAAAAGAGGAGGAGAAACAGCTCCGTGGCAGAGCAGATATCCCCTGCAGCTCATGGAAGAGCCCACACCAGAGTAGATACCCCCTGCAGCCCGTGGAGGACCCCACAGGGGAGCACAAGGATATTGCTGAAGGAACCGCAGCCCATGGAGAACCCACACTAGAGCAGAGAAAAGATGTGAGGAGGAAGGAGTGGCAGAGAGATACCACTATGTACTGACTGCAACCCGCCTGCCATCCTCCATGTGAGCTTGCAGGGCAGGAGTGGGGAGTCTGGAGTGAAGGAATGAAGCTGAGCCTGGGAGAAGAGGGAGGAAAGGTGTGCTGTTTTAATGTTTGAGTTTCTCTCTACCCGAATCAATTTTAATTGGCAATAAATTAGTTAATTTTCCCCAAGTAGAGTCTGCTTTGCCCAAAATGGTAATTGGTAAGCAACTGCTCTGTCATTATCTCAACCTATTGCTTTATTGTTTCTGTTTTTCCTATTTTATTTCCTATTTTATCCCCCTGCTCTATCAGAGTGAGGGGGGGGTTGGTGTAAGCAAGCAGCTGGGTGGGAATGTGGCTGTTAGCCATGTCTAACCCACCACACACCAGTTAAAAGAAATGATCCCCTGGGTGTCAGCCTCTAGAGCCTACAAACTATTTCAGAAGGCCTGAAAAAGGTAACAAAATAAAGCAAGTCTTAGTATTAGTAGAAATATACCTGCTACCTTGTGATATGTAACGTCACCAAAAGATTTCAG
Organism: Pluvialis apricaria; assembly: GCA_017639485.1. Lineage (NCBI taxonomy): Eukaryota > Metazoa > Chordata > Aves > Charadriiformes > Charadriidae > Pluvialis > Pluvialis apricaria. Next base: position 77,198,954 of record CM030009.1, on the reverse strand, counting down.
AGGGTGTTACAGCTGCAAGTCCCTGCTTTAAACCTTTACTCAGAGTATGAGCTTCAGCCTACCCATATTAACTTAAAAAACAACATACAGCCCCAATCCCCTAAGTAATAAAACCTTTAATGCAACATTAACATATTTCACCACAAACTTTCCATAAATCAGTCATATTACCATAGAATCATAGAATGGTTTAGGTTGGAAGAGACCTTGAATATCATCGAGTTCCAACCCCCCTGCCATGGGCAGGGACACCTCCCACCAGCCCAGGTTGCCCAAGGCCCCATCCAGCCTGGTCTTGAACACCTCCAGGGATGGGGCTTCCACAACTTCTCTGGGCAATTTGTTCCAGTGCTTCAACATCCTCATAGTGAAAAATTTCTTCCCAATATCTAATCTAAATCTGCCCTCTTTCAGCTTGAAGCCATTACCCCTCATCCTATCACTACATGCCCTTGAAAGAAGTCCCTCTCCAGCCTTCTTGTCGGCCCCCTTCAGATACCGGAATGCTGCTATAAGGTCTCCCTGGAGTTGAGTCTTCTCCAGGCTGAACAATCCCAGCTCTCTGAGCCTGTCCTCATAGAAGAGGTACTCCAACCCAACCATAACTTACATTAAATACCATAATGGTATAAACATCGTTTAATTATTATATTAATACAACAGATGGACAATGTAGGAGAAAGTATTGTCCTTTACAACAAACCTATTTAAAAACATATTAGTGAAAGATATGCCTGTTTGTGAGTCTTCCAAGAAAGGCTACGCAGGAAGGTGCAGAATGTTCAAGACATTTCCAAACGGGAAAGAAGCTACAGCAAGCAGATAGGGCGACAAAATGCTCTAATTCATTGAAGCTTTTTTAAAAGATGCTACAAATTGAGATTGCACAAATCCTTATTCAGAGTTTTCTCATTATAGGACCCCTTCAACCAGCTACACAAGGAAAATGATTTTCAGCTGATATAGCAGCCTTTGGTTTGCTACGAACCGATCCCCAGCAAAGTCAATTCCATAGAGCTGTTTGGTGGACCAGCTCCACAGATGATTTACAGAAGCTGTATTCTTGAAAGCTGGTGGTCTGAATCCCGATTCATCTAACCGAACTGCAAATCCCAAACAATTCTATAGTTTGTATCACACACGAATACAAAAAAAAAAAAAAAAATCTTACCGCCCCCTTTTCCTTCAGATAACTTTTAACCTCTTTGCTCCAGTTTAACAGTTGTTCGATAATTATTATATCTTCAATAGCTATTCATGATTAACTCTTAAGAGGTACTGTGCAAGTGCAAAAATAACTGTTTTAAACAGCAGAAACAATAGCGGCATTAGAAAAATAAAATTCAGATTATAGTATATTTCAGTATTTTTTTTTTATTCTGATGAAAGATGTTCTCCTTTACACTACAATAGCATGGTATAGGGAAATCATGCTACAGTAATGTTATTTCTCTATTTTTATTTTGCTTGCCAAAATATTAGATAGCCTGCTTACTGGTCAAAAGACATGGGAGGGTAAGAGTCTTGCACAAGAAAAAAAAGTCCTTGAAGCCAAAAGTAAATGAAACTAGCTCTTTTCAGACTTATTCTTTTCCCATTGATTTATCCAGGGTATTTCAAAAGAATCTATATTTTAGCTTTTTGTCTTCTACTGTGAATATAGTCCTCAGATCTCTGCCACACCCTCAGCTGTGGTTACTAACAAGCAGGGGGTTTTCCCCCCACTCCAGGTAAACAAAGACCTTAGCATCCACTGAAGTCAATAGATGCTAAATACAGGCACAGCATCTGTCACTCTTCAAATGTGATCTTTTTACGCCGTCTTCTGTTCTTTTATATATTACAAAATATGTAAATGAATGCTCTTTCAGTAATACAGCTGGTGTTACTATTTTAATCTGCACATTTTGCAATACCATTAAGTATCTTACTTCCTATTTCAGTTTCTTTTGGGACACGCTACTTCACTTCCTCATCTTGAATTAGGCATCCATCTCCCCCCTCTTTTCATCTTCTGTAAAGTCTGCTGCCTCTTGGCAGCACTGGAAGGGTTTCATGGCTTTTTGCCTGCTCTAGCCTTTCATTCTGCAAAGAATGCCCAGTCTTTGTAGCACACATCTCAGGTTTGTTACAGTCATTAATTGATAACATACACACTGTTCTAGTTCTTCACATCATTAGAATCGCAAGATCTTTTTCTGTCACAGCACTACACCAAAAAAAAATCTAAACATTTGAGCACTTTACAGAAAGCATGTATCCAAAGACTGCTTGTCTTATACAGACCATTTCATGTGGTCGCCTTGTATTTACTCAATAACCTTCAGAGCGGCTGTAATGACAGTGTAGACTGGATGTTTCACTTGCCAAGACAAGGTATTTATAGCAATGTCTGCATTCTTTAAGAAATGTTTTGAAGTTTTACTCAGAAGTATCTGTTGCTGATGTAGTATCACCCAGTCCAGATGTTCCTATTTTACAGGGTTATCTCACTGGCTATTAAATTTTAAATTGTTGAAATTCTGTGCACAGCACAAGTCTAATTATTGACTACCTTTCTGCAGTGAAAACAAAAGCTCTCCCTCACATATAATTAAAAAGAACAAGGGGAGAAAAAACAACTAGCAATCTAGCTTCACATTTTAAGCTAATTCAACAAATGCTCAGAGGGAGTACTTAACACCCGTCATTCTCTTGCACCGTTCAGATCTGAATCCTCTCTACCTCCACTTACTCCTTTTCCTAAACTAACAACAGCAGTGATATGTAAGCAGTATATTTTAATGCTTTTTAACCAGCCTTCCCAAAAATGTTTTCCTCACATTTGACCTTAAAATTTTAAGATCAAGACCAGAACATTATTGGAAGTGACAGAAATGTGACAAACTCCTTCCAACATTGATGTGTTGTCAAAAAGGATGTTTATTTTTCACTACCAGTCCACAGCTTTTTCTAAAACAGAGTTTTCTGTTAATGCTTTAAGAGATTTTCTTTTAAGCATCAGGATACTATGCTTTAGCAGCTCCATTCATCCTGCATTTTGAATGGCCTACAGCAGACTGAAATCAGAGAAGCAGAGAAGATATGAGTATACTTTGGGTACAATCAGCATTGTTCATGTTCTTGAAAGGTCACTGTGGAATGAACTCACTACTCGAGCAGCTCACTAGGTATTATCCTCGAATCTTAATAGCGCAGATGCATCCTACACCTACTGAAAGATTCTCATTATCACCGTTATCATTGACAATTTAATGGACTGTGTATCCACAGATTTACAATAACAACTATGTGGACAATGATGATACTTTTAATTACTGCTGTATATGGAAACTGTTCAGATATTGAATTTTTCTTTAATGTACCACTTTGTTCACAGAAAAATTAACAGGAAAAAGCCTGAATAACTGTAGGACCAACTAGAAGAAAAGACAAGTTAATACTTTGTGACTAAGTGATATACTACACACTACAAGTTTTCCTTTAAAAATAAAAATAAATTCTGAGCAAAAATGGGGATTACTTCTGTGGCTTTGTCTAAGAGCATTAATAATGTGGAGAAAGAGCAGAGTAACTGCAATCAAATACAGAGACTCCCCCTTTCTCAGTTCTCAGTAAGCCCTACTGCTGGTAACCAGCAAGCACAGAAAGAAAAATGAAAAAAGAAGAAAACCCTGAAAAAACAAACCACGCATGGAGAGGGGGAGTGAAAAGATAAATGAAGAGATAAAGAAACATAGGGAGAAAACAGGAAGCAGGAGTCTGAGAATGACAGGAAAAACAGACGGAGCAGTCTGGCAGATGATAACCGCTGATAACCTGAATTCAACTTGCAACTCAAACAGCCAATCTATTGCAAGAAAACTTCGTAAATGCTAGAACTAAGTGCTACTACTTAAGCCTTTGGCTCCTCAGGTATGTGTATTAAATAAACATTTAATTGTGTAACTGACGGTGATTCTTTCACAGAACCTTAGCGTCACCTGATACACAGGAAAGACCTGGAATCTGCAAGTAAGTCAGAACAACATGCTGAACAAGTTACTCCCATAATGCGTATCTCATTTGTCACAGTAGCTAGAAATTTATGCCAATAAAGCAGGCATCAACACATACAGAAAGAGTAATCATCAAGGCAGATGAATATCACTCTAGAAAACAGATGCCATTCCCGCCTTTCTCTTGGAATTTTTATTGTGATGCTGAGTAAGTCATATGTAAAAAAGGCAGAGGGAGCCTTTTTTTACACTGAGACAGCTAAAAGTGATTTAGAAAACTGCTAGGTATTTCTATGCTTAATTAAATCATTAAGCACTGTAATAATATAAAAAATTAAACCCTAGAACACTTAGACCCCCCACAAAAGGTCAAAAAATTTAAAATCCAATATCTTCATTTTGGAACCTGAGTTCTTCATGTACAAGGTAATATCATTACCTCAGCTCTGACTTGCAGGTAACTTCACAAAAAGTTATAAATACATCAATATTATAGGAAAAAAATCCCTCTCAAAGTGAATGTTCTGTTTGGGTTAAGTTTTTGACTGTGGTTGATAAATAAGATTATGCCTACCAGCTGAGTAATTGGATAAAAAGTCACTAAGCAGCATGTGCTAATTGCTAGAGAGAATGTGAAAAAATAGCATTTGATCACATTGAAAATCATCCTAATGCTTTCACACAGGGGAAGAGATTTCTGGCATACCTTCGCACCTTTTAGTGACTGCAACCCTGGTGTTCTTTTAACAAAGAATTTAAATGCAACACTGATAAACAGGGACTGCAGAACTCCTACAGAAGATGAGGAAAAGATGAGATGGGAGGGGAACTAGTTAAAATTTGGCAGCTTTGAAGGTTGAAGATGTCCCAGCTCATTGAAGGGGGGTTGGACTAGATGACCTTTAAAGGTCCCTTCCAACCCAAACCATTCTATGCAGGTGAAAAACAATTTGAACTGGTCAGTAGATGCCACTTGACAGACCTAGCTAGGTCAAGAACTAAAATAATTCGCTCTTTCTCTCACGAAACAGAAGGACAATTTGCCAAAATTTCTGTTGGTATTTCCAAGGGTCCATGAGCCTGTATTTCTCCTTTGTTGCCTAGGTGTAGCTGATATTTCAGGTTAGGCCTCTGATGATTTACTACATTTTGATAAACAGTATAAAGCAGCAAGCCAATTGACAATAAGACATTGAATAATGGTAGAGTTTGAGATAGGCAAAAGCTAGACGTGTTCAAGCGGGAAGCATCAATTTATTGAAGTTCAAGGTTGCTGGTAAGTCATAAAATTCCTATAGGAAGCAGCAATATATTATCAGAACATACAGAACTAAGCAACCATGAATGGTATCATAACACATATGCTTTGCTAGTGTAAGAATGAAATCAGCTTTTACATATCACTTCCGAGAACAACTGTGTACCAATCACAAATTGACTGACATTAAGTTCAACTTCAGCACAACTGACATCTAACACACTATCTTCTCAATCAAGATCAGGCCAGGCCAAAAAGAGGGAACCTGTTACATTACAAATTGCACTTGTTTCAGCTATTTCTGTATGCTGTCCTTTATTGTGAAGCTACACTTTCTCATACAATTCCATCCCTATAAAAGCAACGTAACAATACAAGTCACCTTGTGGCTGGAATGAATAACGTCCTAGATTCCTTATGAACTTTAATCTAAAAACAGTTTTATGACAGTACTGCATGTTCAGCATCTGCATACATCAACTTCAGCAAGCGTACCAAAAGGTGAAACAAGGAATACAGTTGGTTGCAAACACTACAGCTGAATTGCTAAAGATTTACTGCTCATACCAGCACATCAGAAGCTACATTGTAAACATATATAGATTCATTTGAGTTAGAGGTAAAGTACTTGCTTATTGGTTGTTTTTTTCCAAATTAAAATGTCAAATTTATTTAAACATGACCCATGATTTATTGCTGAAATAAGCATGTTTTAAGTTATTACATTTTAAGGTAATTTTGAGATATTTATTAAAGCATCATTTGAAGCCAGCATATAGCACACTGTCCATTTAGATCTTTGAGTTTTCAAATTACAGCAAATTGAATGAAAAACACTTCAATGTTTAAGATACTACCTCCTTTCCCCATCCACTTTTAGTCATTAGCAACACTAAGAAGTTAAATCATAGAATAGTTTGGGTTGGAAGGGACCTTTAAAGGTCATCTAGTCCAAACCCCTTGCAATAAGCAGGGAGATCATGTGGCTCAGAGCCCCTTCCAACCTGACCTTGAATGTTTCCAGGGATGGTGCCTCTACCACCTCTCCGGGCAACCTAAATAATAACATACAGCTATACAAAACTGCTATATGTGCTCCTCAGGTTTTAATTTTTGTCCTTTTATTTGTCTAGGAAAGGCAAGGGAAAGGAAAAAAAAGCAAAATACCGCATAAGGAAAGAAAAAAAGAACCACTCCCAAAACGAATTTGTGCTCCAAGCATTTCAATACAAAAGTATCCTCCAAGTGTTTGTACAGAGAGAAGACATGACATAGAAATATCATTCTTCAGAAAAAGCAATTCAGCTGTTCAGCAGAGATAAAATCACATGCAAACTAAGCTGCCTAGGTTCTCCATTTCTCTTTTGAGACTGTACAAGACTTTGGACATCTGCACTAGGAACTGAGCTGGAACACTAATCTGGCTAAAAATTCTTTCTGCAAAAATGATTATCCTTTCAAGATATATCAGTTCCGCCAAGTTCACTGTAACTGCGCAACTTATTGTGCCAGCACACACAGAGGCAAAGCTGCACAGGGCAGTTGTGAACAGTTCTTGCTTCATACAGTATCCATGTCAGCTAACAGACAATGTAAACAGCACTCAAAACTATAAGCTAAATGTTAGCTGCTTTAAAAGCAAACGAAAACAATCCTGTACTGACACATTCTTAAAAGTGGGAAGGAACAGTTAGACAGTATGTACATCCATATGGCTTTTATGTTGTGACACCTCCACATCTTTACTAGAGAGATAAAAAGCAATATTTTCTGCAAATACAAGGAAATACTAGAATGCCAGTTAACTAACTGCTATAAAATATTTGAGCACAGCCTTTTTTGAGGTCAGCCTTTCATTAGCTATTTACAGAAAACTCTTTAACTATTATAAGTGGTTTTAAAAACAATAACAATCTCTAGATGTTTCTTACTTTTAAAGCAAGTTGGCCAGCCAGTATTTTACAAGTTTTGGCAAACTAGATTGACAAAGCAAGTAACTTCCAAAGACTAATAAAACGGAATGGGATTTGGTTCTACGTTTTCAAGACACAAATCCTATTATTCTTACCACTTGTAAACTACATACAATGACTTGAGTTTCATGTGGAGAAAAAGAACTAATTAATCTAGAGTGTACAGCAAATCAAGTGTTTCTAAAAGCAGAGCAATTATATCAATGTTAAAATAACTGGATCAGACTTTGGACAGTGGCTTTTGAATGGGGAAACTCACACTTCTGCTTTTTTTTTTTAAAGGGCAGTTGGTTCATAATCAAGAAATGTACCATTCAAGGTTTATATACTTTGTGACAGAATAAATAATCAATGTGAAATCATGTGTTCATGCTTTAAGGCTATGGGATCACAATACACCAGAAACGAACAATGAAGTTTCAAGCTTTAGGACAGATTTACTGAACACCTACAGGTCAGAAAACAGCTGTGACTCCAAAACTGATTAAAAGAATTAAAGAGAACGCAAGCATCACAAAAGCGTGATACAGCAAGAATTCCCCCCTGCCCCCAAGTGAACCAATGCCAGTTTTGGGAATGTCCTTTATAAATAAAGATCTATACAATGAAAACAAATGTGCATGGAAGTTTTCAAAGAAATCATAGCACGAGAAATTGGCTCAGCATTGGAGATTCAAACATACCCACAGAAATGAAGCAATGCTTCCTCTGGGATAGTACAGCACAGTTTTTAGTTACTGTGTTAGAATTATGATTTATCAAATCACTTTTAAAAAAAAAATGGAACAAAAGCAATCTAATTGTAATACCCCCAATAGAGGATTCAAGACACACCCACCACAGTCTGCAGCTAGACATAGAAAAGAATGACAATTTACTTAAAATTCAGGAAAAAGTAATTCTATTGTTAAGAAAACTTTCAAGAAGTACTGATGATAGAAATCAACATTGTGGCCTGCCATGTGACCAGGCTTACATTTTTGCTCCAGAGAAATTTGAGGTTAACCAACTAATAATTAACATCTGCATTCAACTGGAAGACATATAGCTCTAGGGATGTGTATTACAAAACATGCTATTTTCTAAAGTCTCTTTATTCTAGTTAAAAAAAATGCTTAACAGTCTAATTTGCAGTTCATTGCTTATAAAAAAAATTGTGCAGACAAGCCCCCAGTGTACACGATAAACATGCATAAATATAACTTTCCTTTTTCTAATGGAAACACATCTAATAAAGGATTGTCTAACTTCAAATGGAGCTAATACGGTCAAAGTAATTTTTAAAACTTTCCTAGTCCCAAGTCAATTATTTCAGCAAAAGCAAAATCATTGCAAAAATAATTAGACACAAGACAATATACTGATAAAATTACTCTTCGTGTAGTTATCACACCATGTGTAAGTGACATGAACTGTCTAGTTATCTGCCTGCACTTTTAGGGCGCATGCATCCTGTCTAAACCTGTGAGGCTCTTTATTTGCAATTCCTTATCTTGGTTCATTTCACTATGTTTACTTGAATGCAAAGCTTGTATCACATACTTTGTGCTACTGTTCATTCCATAAAGATGTTTGTACTATTGCCCCCTGGGAAAAAAAAGAGTACATTTATTTTCATGCGTCTAATTGTCAACAGAACTGTACTGTTTGCATAAACCTAACAGTGAAACAAGCTTAAGGACTCCTACCACTGAAGTTTGGCCTACAAGGAAAAAGGAAAAAGATAAGTGTTGAGAAAGAACCATAAAAATAGTAGGAACAGCACCATCATATCTACCAAGTTGCATATTTTGCATACCTACTATGAGTCAGGTGGATCTTTTTTCTTGGTCCAGAGGCCTACCTTTGCTTTTGAGTATGAGGTTCATCCAGTCTAATGAGTTAAGCATTATGCTGCTTTTAAGTCAAAGAGGAGTAGGGGCAGATGGACCTCTTCAACAGGTCATTCATCCAACTTTAAGACAGCAGTTGTACAGACAACACCTCTCCAGAGGTTCAGGGGCACAATCAGATACATCTAGAAACAGCAAGGAAGCAGAACAGCAATAGGAGATGGAAAAGTGATTCCCCTCCATGTAAATTTGGAACTACATTTTACAGGCACGTTACATGTATAAAGACTTGAAGAGCTGGATCAAACTTCAGATTGTCACCACCAGGTGAATTTTCTAACAAACTTCCAATACTTTCCACCATGTTCTAAAATTGCCTTACTTTTCACCTCTGTGTTGTATTTACCAGATGATACTAAATCAGGTTTCTTTCTGTTACCATCCAAGCTAAAACTTTACACCAGTATATAACAGGAAACGGAAACTGAGCATCACTTTTTGTCATGCTATCATTTCCCTTTGAAGTTGAGGGGAAAAGAGACCCTCCAAAATGACATTTTCATAAGCACAAAGAGAACCACTTCTTTGTGATATTTGTGAAACGTTAAATTAAATTATAAGTTTCACTGCCTTCCTTAAGGACAGGAACGGTCAATGGTCATCGCCTCCTTAAAGTCTTCTTAAGAGCACACTCTCCTTAAAGAATCAAAGCCACAGCAATGTTTAATCAGAAATATCAAATACAACTTATGTTGCCAAGCAAATCATAGTGACCCTGTGTTACAAAGCTTGTAGCTTTATGAGGAATATAGTGAAGGATACTTGGTAGTTTGCCACCAGAGTATAAAGTCCTCTCAACTAAGCCCATTTTTTTAGACCTCTTTTGTCCCTCAAAAAGGAAGATATGGCATAGCTCTGTAGCTTAGAAGTTTCTGTGAGTCACCTGAACCCTCAAATTGACAGATGAAGACTGCTGATAGAAGGGGAAAAATAGGCAAATTGTGATCTTCTGGCAAATAATTTCTTCCTTTATTAGTTTCTCCCCTTTAAGAACTGGGTTTCAACCAGGAACAATACTCACTCAAGCTGGAGTGTATACTCCGTGAAGGACATAAATGACTAATACTGAATTCAGTGGGTACTCAGTGAAGGAAGTCTAACTCTTGAGACAACAAATGAAGCTAGTCGTCTAGAAGAAGCTCAGTCCTCCTGCGACTGGCATGGGTATTGGAGTAAACATGACAATGTCAGCTGCTTCTTGTATGAACACAATTACATCTCCATTCCACTTGAGATTTTTCCAGTGATTCATTCTGTCTTGTATTTTATCAACACAGGTTGTGTAAAATATGACTGAGTAAGAAACCTCTGATGGCAATGGGTGAGCTTCTTTCAGTAGATGGGCCTGACTATTTGGAAACATTTGTTTCTGAAACAATACTGAGGGGTATTTTGCAATGACCTCTCACACTCTCAGAAAGAGTCAAGGGCAATGATAGTGCCAAAGGTCTCTCTCAGTGCCATAAATCAGTGCAATACAAGTGAAATACTTGTGTTGCCATAAATGAATAAATCTGTCTAGAAATAAAGATAACTGCTTCAAAGAATATTGTGATGCTGTATTTTGCATTAGTACACTTGATGCTGAAGTGCTCAAGAGTAACAGGAACAAATACACACTTGCTTTAGAAAAGAACAGCAGAGGCTTTCTATTTCTATTTTACACAGTACAGAATTAAACCAGGTCTGGCCTGATGCTGTGGTCTCCTGAAGCTGCTTTTGCAGTGTTACTTTTTTATATAATAAAAAGGTGTTTGAATCAAAATAAACTGGGTATGCCAAACTGTGTTTTTCTCTACTAAAATACTGGCTTTATTAGGCTGGCACACTTGCCTCATCTTTCTGTAGATCTAACCAGATCAAACACTGACTGAAAAGGTATCTCAGGTGTCTTTTACATCCTTTTGGAAAAGAGTTTTCTCACACAAAGAAAACAGCATCTGCCAAAATGTAATATGCATCAGAAATATTTAGCAATAACGGGTACATAATGAAGCCAAATGATTCAACCCAAACGTTTCTGGCTTTGCACCTGGCCAAAATGGTACTATATATAAACACTGCTTATCTTATCTGAAAGGGAAAAAGAATCAAGAGGCAAGAAAATTCTATCCACACTACATCTAATTTATAAGCTAAGAATTGAATTGGTTACTAAGAGTAAGGTATGCATTCATTGTAGGATTCTCTCTTATAACCAGAAAGAACAGACAGCAGGTTGACACCACTTGCCCTTTATGCCCTGAGCTACATGGTGCAAGAGCACTCACAGCACCGGCATCATCTTCTCTTAGGTCACAAACCGTCAGAAGAATCCAATCCTGCACATGCTGAATTATTAATCAAATGCATTTCTAAAGACAAGCCAATCTCAAAAATCGGTTTATCAAGCTAAAGTTTACTCAAATTGTGTATTTAACAGCTGCTTTGGAAGACAATACAGGCTGCCCTGCTCCATGACCCTACTCTCCCTCCCCCATAGCAAGATAATGGCAGAGAGAGACTCTGACTACCCAAGGACACATTTCATAGAAAAAGTTACATTTAGCTTCAAATTCTGATTCCACTGTGACAATACCCATGGTGACAGTGACACCAGGTGAAGACACTGCAGCTGATTGCGCAAATGCTTTGGAAGTACAGGCATGATGTTTTGCCTGTCATCCCTGGAAGTGTGAGCACATGCACAAGTTACAGCAGGTTGAACTAGCACATTTATGCAATTTATTTACAATGTAGAAGCTGCCCCTGCCATGACAGTTTGCATAGCTGTTACTACAGGCTAACGCCATTAGAGTGGTGTTGCAAAGACAGTGAGCTCTCTCGTGAGCCCTAAGACACAGAAAGCACAATCCTACACACAGATTTTTACCCAAGTCCCCAGTACTTGGGGGCAGCTGTTTACACGCAGCTCAGATCAGCACAAGCCAGTAAGCTCTGAGATAACACAAGGAGCCTAATGGGGACCTGGAACTCAAATCTTTCTACTTCACAAGCCTATGGTTAGTACTCTACACTGCTGAGACTGAACTAGAAGCAATACTTCCCACCCAGCTTCAGCCCTGCACTCATATAGCACTGAATCCTATTGATGTAGTGCACCGATTTTTTTTTTTTTTTTTTTTTGAGTTATGAGGAAAGACATCATCAACTTATCTACCTTCCAGGATATTGCAGACCTAGAATTTAACCCAGTGGTCCAGTAGCTCGCATGACAAAAGCAGCCATTCCAGAAAGATCCATGTCTAGCTTTAGGAGAAGAGGAGGCTACTGCTTCCTTTAACAGGCACTTAAAAATTCCTTAAACTCCTCTCTCTAAAACTTTTCTTTGCTTAAATACTTGTTTGAGCTGTTCAAATTTGACTAGCTTAACTTTCAGGTATTTGTTCTTTCCATGGTTTTCTTCACTAGACTAGAGCTTCTCATCACTTCTTCACAAGCTCCTGATACAATCTAACAAAAATATACCCTAATATCCTCTAGAGGAGGAAAAAACACGTTTGAGCTCTTTTCTGAGCCTTCTATATTTTTTCAACATAATTTAAAATACATTGGCACAGGAGTTGGATACCTGCTCCTGACATCTGTTTCACAAATGCTACCTTCAACCTCCTCAGCATTCTTCTGTTATTAATGTAACCAAAAATGACATTAGCTCTTTCAGCATCACACTGATATTCATTCAGCTCCTTGCTTGCAATGACCTGAAATTCTTTTCACATACACTGTTTTCTATACCACGACACTGCTTACATTCTTTGTTCTTACATACAACATCCCATTTTGTTTGAATACCCAAACTGTCGAGTGATTTACATAACTATGTATGACTGTTGCATTATGTAACTTTCTGCAATTCTTTGCCTTCCTTGAATTCTATCATCATTATACATTATTGATATAAACTAATTACAGAGTAAACTTGCACTAGAGTAGTTTATTACAAATAAATATTATAACCAGTAGCTTCTCATGTTAAATATTTGTGCTCCTTAAAGGGATGAAAACCCCAAAGTTACTAAACTTTTCTAAAAATGAAACCCCAGCTTTTACTTTGCAACCACATATTATAATTAAAAACAAATGAAAGGATATAGTATCAGGTGACATCTCCGAGTTATCTGAAAACTTCTACCTTGAATTCTGTACATTGCAGTATTAAAAAAAAAAATTAAAAAAAATCACCAAGCAGCTCTTCTGTGTCCTCTACTCTCGACAAATTACTTTCATTAGCTTTATTACAGTTAGAATGAGTATTGTTCACCAGGCCAGAAAGAGCCAGTATGCTTATACTTCATGGCACATGGCTAAAGAACAATAAAGCTGCAATAAAACAAACAGTAGAAGAATAAAAACATAAAAATGCATCAATAAGAATACCAAACCCATATGTGCAAAACCATGCAAGAATTAATATTTTTATCATAGAGCTCAAAACCAGTCAAATTGCATGCAAGATACATTGTATTTTAAAAAAACTCATAACATTCCTAACTCTGTAAATCTTATCTATCTATATGGTAGTTACAGCACGTGCGTGTGTTTGTTCAAGTAAGGAGCACTCTAGTTGAAATCTCTGCACTCTAAAATTTTACTTGCAGGACTAAGAGAGCACTGTCAAACTCAGATTTTTTTTTTTCTTTTCACTTGTGTTGAAGTATTCCTAATTTAAAATTCTTTGGTAGTCATTGCAATCACCAAAACTGACAAATGTGAATCTGCTGAAGGGATACTCTGCATGCTAAGCAAGCTGTTAAATGCCAACAATCAAATGTAACTTAATCTGAACTATGCAAATTTTACTAAGTGTTGGCTGTTTGCCTTTGTTTCATGATTGAAGATTTAATCACTTACTGACTTAATAGTGTATCTCTCTTCAAACTCAGTTCTTAGAAGTCTGTAATGCTTGAGTGCAACAGCTGCACTATGTCAACACGAACAACTACAGTGTATTGGTTAGCTGCTCTGAGCTTCTCCCTTAATTTCACCTGGTTAAAATAGTGGTCCTTTATCCAAATAGTTAACTGTCAGCTTTATACTCTTAGGGATTTACGAATTATATGCCAGTGCTATTCAGTAATCACATTTCTGAAAAGACCAATTAATGTAACGTAAACTAAAATATAATCAACCCAGCTTTAAATCACTGAAATAAGTGGTGGGCAGTACCATTTGACTCTCACAAAATGGATACCAAAACCCCCTCAGCAACTAAATATCACAAAACTATTAAAACTTTTTGATAGCGTCAAATTAGAGGACAGCCATAAACCCAAATGGTTTCCATCTAAATAACTTTCAAACAACCCCCTTCCTTTTAAGGATTAAGTTTGAAAGTGTAACAATTTATACTGAGGTTTATGTTTCCTGTAAACCATTAACATAATTTCAATCAAATGCTTTTAAAATTTAAGGAAACTATGTCCAACACAAACATTTTTAAAGAAAATCAAACCACGGAAATGGGAAAGTAAGTGGCCAGTAAGAAGTAAAAGTAAGAATTAAGAGTTTTTCTAAATCCAGCTTTGGACATAGACTGTCCCTCTCAAGCAGGTGCAGAACAAGTATCTTCAGTTTTGTCAAAGAGATCAATGATATTCATTCAAAACAGAGAAAGAGCTGAAAACTTGTTTTTAATTTCAATTCCATAAATAAATACTAGGTAGAAATGACTTGGGTATTCTTTCTTTTAATTGAAGACAACATAATAAGTTAAAGTATTTCAACAAAACAAAGAGCACAATAATCTGAAATACAAACTAGTTGGATAAACCTATTTTAATGGGGACACATTAAATGCAATTCTTCTGTCACATAACAGATTGACAGAACAGTTGAGGTTGGAAGGAACCTCTGGTGACCATCTAGTCCAACCTTCCTGCTCAAAGCAAGGTCACCTAAAACCTCATCTAGTATTTTAGTTGGGGTTTTTTATTTGACTCCGGTTTCTACACAAATGTATTTTGATAAATGTTTCAGCCATCCAATCACAGTTAACCTTAAGCCCAACAACAAAGAGAAACAAAAGAAAAAGCAGTGAAGGTTCTTTTTCTTCAAGGAAATAAATATCATTAAACTTCACCAATTAATGTGTATGCCCTATGACTGAAGCATCCTGAATTGACAGTAATTTATCAGTAAGTCTAAAGTTTTACAATACTTATTTCAGAAAAGCAATTCCAAATTTAAGAGTTTGCTGCTGTTTAGTTTAATATCCATGTATGTATGTTCTTTTACTCATTTTATTGACTCTACCAGCCTGTATGGGCTCTACATTTTTCAGAATGCAAATAAGATGCATATAAATATGGTACTGCTTTCTAGAGCTCAATGAATAGTGAAACAGGAAAGTACTCTGATATTTTAGAACATCACTATTGGCACTCAAATTCACATAGTTAGTTCACATCTCAGAGCTATTGTTTCAAGCTCTCTGACGGCTCAAGCAGACAGCATTTCATTGGATTGATCTGGTTGCAGTGTTGAATGTTTCCTTGCAACTACAACTACAGAAATTGTTCTCATTTGAAAACAAAGTTAAGATAACAAATAATAATAAAGAAAAAAATAATCAGAGGTCTACCTGTGTTCCCAAGATGCTTTCTTTTATGTCCCCTGGGATTGCTGCTATTATTCTAAGAAGTTTGGCTTTACACAAAATCCTGCTTAAATTGAAGATGGCAAGGAATAGCGTATATTACACAAACCAGCGTACAAAGTTCCACTAACAGAACTTTGATTCAGGTTTTGAAAATTTATGTCTACTAAGTACCATGTTTAGAAAAAGGATTCAAATATCTACACAAGTTTAATATAAATATTTCAAATCTTAATATAGTAAGCCTTTGAGTTGAATGGATCATCAAAAGCAACAGGAATGCTTAAAAAATGCGAGAATTTGCATTTCCAATGCACTGAGAAAACAATAATCATCATCATCACCACCTAGTTGGATCAAAGTAAGTCCTCACTTTTCATCTGTAATCTATTTAAAAGCTACATATTGTAGTAACTGGATGGAGGACATGCCACATTTAAGATACCCATAGGGCTTCATTAAGCTCCTCACTACAACCTGATAACTGAAATAACATCCAAACAAAACAGAGACATCTCACTGCATTAATCAAAGGTCCACGTGGACTAAGAGGGTTTTATACAAAAGCAGGGGTAGTACAGAACTGAAAAAAAACAAAACAACAAAAAGCACATTGGAGAATTTTAGGACTAAATATTAGCTAAAAAAGGGAGCAATGAGGAGAAGACAAAACAAAACATAGTCCACTTAACTCTGAGGACACTGTACACTTTGTAAGTAAACAGGATGAAGTCTCCTTATCACAGTAACAGAAACTTGGGGATAACAGTATAGATTAGCTATGAGAGGTAATTTTATGCATTTTGAATATAACTTTGAAACTAATACAAAGCAAACATTTGAAACCAGTTTATTCCATACTAGTTGGTTTTCTGTATTGGCTTTATTGCTTTTACCCAAGGGCTTACAGAAGCAAGCATTTATTAGGTCTTTTTTTCAGCTGATGGCAGAATACACATATGGTAATCTTCCCAAACCATTGTTTTCCCATGCTATGACTACTGGAATAGTAGAAGTTAGCCCTAAAAGAAAACAAAGAGGACTAGAAGCTACTGAGCATATTTTTCTTTTCATTGTCAGAGAAGTGATTGTCTCCATCTCTTTGAAAATAGCTTTTGCCTTATTCATATGTGTATTTAGATGCCTATGGAGAACTCCAAGATTAGCAACCATATCTGAAGACCCAGGTTAACCTTGTAAAACACCATTCAGTGATTCTGCATCTTCAACACTGGTTTTGTTCATCCACATACCTCTAGTGGTATATTCTACTTTTCATGCTGAGATCCTCTAAGAGCCTTTTGCCAGCCTATTAAGTCATCTTACATGCCCTTTGAGAACGACCACAGCAAGAGGATTGGAGGACTCCAGGCCCTCAAATAATTTTACCTGCATAGTGATGGCAAGCTTGAGTAAGAAATGTGTTTGAATTCCAGTCTATGACTTTCCCTAAAGTCAGTAAACTTGACCAAATCTGAAAGCACATACAGGTTGTTAATGTAAATAGTATGATAGACTTTTGGGCAAGAACCCAATAGCAAGCTTTGGGCAAGCACTGCTGCTAATTACTTAGTGAAGACACACCTTAAAAGACCATTTGGCATTTCCCCCAGAAACAATTATTTACATTTTCAAGAGCTGAAAAGAAAGGACGGCTTCCTGAAGCCATGCAACAACTTCACGCTAATCACCCAGTGTCAGGAGACAGACGAAGAAGTTTATACAAGTTCAGAAGTACACTGACAAATCACACCTCCAATTTTTTTTGTCCCTGAGGTCTGTTGGACAGTTATTGCTGCAGTTAACTCACAGTCCATAAAGATTACTAATTAGTAAAATGTTTCTGGGCTGTTGAAGTATGAAGTTGCCATCACCTCTCACTCATTGTTTAAAAAAAAAAATTTAAAAATTCTCAGCATGTACCCAGTTCTGTAAAGCAGTACGAGTACTACTGGATTCCCTAGTTCAAGTCCAGAAAAATCTCTGAGAACACCAATATCACAGAACACAAACATTCCCATTCTCATGTTTTTCCGATTTGGAAGTATTTGCCTTTTATTTCCAGTATTAATGGTATCACTTATTCCAGACAATGAAATCTATTTTGCTGCCCCAGCTCCTGGCCCTTTTGAATGAAAGGTTTAATTCAACTCTTTAAACAATAATGATGAAATTATTAACAATGAGTTTAAGAAACAATTGATGCACTTGAACTTGTTCAGGCATCCAGAACAAAGGAACCTGGAAGTATTGATAGCAAAGTTCAGCACGATGAAGAAAAGGATATATATTTTATTTGCAATTAGACTAAAAGGTGAAAACATGATAACATAAATTCAAATTATTTAGATCAGATTACCAGTGCAGCACTGTGCCAATTTATAAATTAGGACTTTTCATCTATCTCTGTTTTATATTTTTATAGATATTAGAAGCATTTTCCGAAGCCTCACAAGAAACTGATGGAAAAAACAAAATCTGAACTCTAACACCCTAACCATCAGACTGCACTTCAATGCTTACTCTCCCAGTGGACATTCAAACACTTGGGACAACTGGAAGAAACAGACCACAACCAGGAATAAAAATCTGTGCTTAAAAAGTATTCTGCAAAGATCAACACTTAATGGATTATTTCAAATCCTAGTCAATTAACTTGAATACATCAAAAGTAAAATAAATACAAAGTGCATCAAGAGCAAAGCACAGACCAACAGGAACTTCTCACACAGGTGACCACCACATCATAGTATTAATAGTGGTGGCTGTGGACTGGGAAAACAACCTGAAAACCTCATATTGAGAGAAAGTAATAGTAAATCTTGTGCAACTCCAAAGAGAAGCTGACTATTAAAATCTCTGGGGCTCTAACACTTTACGAGACCAGTAATTCCTTTATTTCTAGGAAGAGCAGAAAAGAATTGCCATCAAAACCACCAAAAGACCTTGAGATCTAAAAACATAGGTAAGGCTATTTATTTTTTGTCTTGGCTTTGGTCAGAAAATCATTCATAGAATCATAGAATCATAGAATGGTTTAGGTTGGAAGGGACCTTGAAGATCATCGAGTTCCAACCCCCCTGCCACAGGCAGGGATACCTCTCACTAGACCAGGTTGTCCAAGGCCACGTCCAGCCTGGCCTTGAACACCTCCAGGGATGGGGCTTCAACAACCTCTCTGGGCAACCTGTTCCAGTGCCTCACCACCCTTAAAGTGAAAAACTTCTTCCTAATGTTTAATCTAAACCTGCCCTCTTCCAGCTTAAAGCCGTTCCCCCTCGTCCTATCACTACATGCCCTAGTAAAAAGTCCTTCCCCAGCTCTCCTGTAGGCCCCCTTTAGGTACTGGAAGGCCGCAATAAGATCTCCCCGGAGCCTTCTCTTCTCCAGGCTGAACAGCCCCAACTCTCTCAGCCTCTCCTCATAGGAGAGGTGCTCCAGCCCTCTGATCATCCTCGTGGCTCTCCTCTGGACGCGCTCCAGCAGGTCCATGTCCTTCTTATGTTGGGGACTCCACAGCTGGATGCAGTACTCCAGGTGGGGTCTCACGAGAGCAGAGTAGAGGGGCAGAATCACCTCCCTCAAGCTGCTGGCCACACTTCTTTTGATGCAGCCCAGGATACGGTTGGCCTTCTGGGCTGCGATCGCACACTGCTGGCTCATGTCGAGCTTCTCATCAATCATCACCCCCAGGTCCTTCTCCACAGGGCTGCTCTCCAGCCATTCTCCGCCGAGCCTGTATTTGTGCTTGGGATTGCCCCGACCCAGATGTAGGACCTTGCACTTGGCCTTGTTGAACTGCATGAGGTTGGCTTGGGCCCACCTCTCCAGCCTGTCATCAGTTTCACCAGGGTGTTTCTGCACTGTCCTATTCTAAAATGACTTTTCCAGCAAATTTTAAATTCTGTTTATTACAACATACTATTAATTTATTCAGAAAAAAAACTTTAAAAGAAAAAAGCTATCTTTCTAACTCTTTGACGACAAAGGCAGACTTCCAAATAAGAATCATTTCAACCCTACACCTGTAGAAAAATTGCTCCTCTGCCTCTACTGTTGCTATTCATAGATCTCTAAGCAGCTACTAGTCCAGACCAGATGACTGTAACAAATTCAAACAGTTCTGGCAGAGGCATGTTTATTATTTTCCAATATGACTGTCTGCCAAGTTTCCCTGTCCAGGATTTTTTTTTTTTTTAAAGAAAGGAACTGTGTGAGCCAAACTATGTCAGAGACTATCCTTCAAACAATTCTTTCAGAAAGTGGAAGTGCACTAGCATGTATGCAGGCTTGTATTTGAATACGGTTCAAAAACATTAGAAGACACAGTCAAAACTTTAACCTTCAGAAAACTAAATACTGTGCTGTGAGTCTTTGAAATCATTTATCAGTACAGAATACTCAAAATCTTCCTTAACATGATGAAAAAAGCATAAACTTTAATGAAATAAGCTGCAATTGAACACAGCCATCTTTAACTGCCCTCAAAATATAACCTTTTAATAACACCTTTTGTTTTATGACTTTTCAATACATATTCTACAATGTCTGTTTCCAGTCTATTGCTCATTAGTTTAGCTGTACAAATCTGCACACAATATTATGGCATAAAGTCACACATTTTGTAAGAAATTCTTAGAAACAGTGGTGCATATCATTATCTTAAATGATGGTCTTGTGATTAAGACACCTAAAGGCAAGAAAAGGAGGATGAATCCCACTTTAAACCCTTTATGATCTTGTACAAGTCATTCAATCTCTCAGTCTTGATTCCACATCTATTATACCAAATTAAGAATTACTTATTTTAAAGCACAAAATCATTCACTAACAGCATACATGGCATTCAGACAGAAATGCAGTCATGCAATAAACACTCAAAAAATATATTTGCAGGAGTAGAATTAAAAGAAAGAAGAGTCAAATGTCTTTGCAAAGGTTCTGCACATTATTCTCAGCTTTCAATCTGAACATGGTCTTGCAAGGCCAACTTGAACGAATTACTCTTGCAAGCGTTTAATCCAATTTAAAGTAACTTTAATTAGTAAAAGTACAAAGTAATCACCAGACAACAGAGATATTGCTTAAAAGGCCAGTGGTTTGATATGGAAACTCTTTTGATTTATCTTGCTGTTATCAGGTTTTAGATCTTGATGTATTAAAGTTATGTTTTGGACATGAACTGGGGAGCTGTGGGGGAGACAAAAACCTTAAGTTATGACTGCATGAAAAATACCAATCACTTAAAAATTACGGTCATAAAGAACTAAAAATTTAACCCCATACACAAATCAAAAATGAGACCGTGGGTTCTGCTTATTCTCTCTTACAAATAACTAACTACCCTTGACAATTATGCATTAGAAGAAACACAGGACTCCAATTATTGTTTCTAAATAAAAACATTTTTAGCACACTACTTCTATAAAAAAACGACCGTAAGGGTGGAATTTCTGGAGGTAGTCAGAAATACACTGATTTTATAGGAATTGTGAATACTTTCGAAAAATCAAGTCTTGATGTTACGGAACCACATTAGCCAGATGATCTACTGACAAACTTCCTTGCACCCAAATTAAAACTGTCCCTTGAAATTTTAATTATGTCTCAAATACTAAGAAATTGTCTTGGAAAAAAAATCTAATACATTATTTCCTACAACAATGGTAAGTTAACAAAAATCTTTTAATGTGTCAAAAATGTCACATTTATCTTGTTATTGTGGCTGCTACTGTTCAATAGCTAGGGATCAAGATCTCTGTTAACAGACAATTACAGAACAAATATTTATCTCCCCACTGGAAAAAGCACAATCCATTTCTAAATAAATATAATAAATATTAATTATAATCATAATCTTCTACTGCATTTCTCTTTTTTCATCTTTCACTTAATGGAAATTATGAGTTTTAATTGCATCCACAATTCCGTTTCTATCAGTTTATTTCTCACTTTTCCAAAAGATCACTCCACTTTCATCACATTCCTTACAAACAGTAGAAAATGTCTGGTTTGTTTGGGTTTTTTTGGGTTGGTTTTGTTTTGGTTTGCTTTTTGGGCTTTTTTTTTTCCCAAGCAGATTTCTTAACTGCTTGAGCAAATTCTAATATCAAACAACAATTCCAACAATTCCAAACCCTCTGTGGAGTAAAGCCTTTTGTCTATGATTGGGCCTATGTAGAAATATCACAAAGCCTCATCAGAGATGATTTTTAGAAGCCTTTTAGAAATGAAATAGTTCAACATGGCAATGAGAGACAATGAGGTCCAGTTGCAACTGAGCTTATGTTAAAATGTGACTGAAGTTCCTGAATGGAAAAAGAGCTTTTGACCTCACTGTGCAACTACAAAAACAGTCAAAGGGCAACAATTTTTGCTACAGATGTGACCTGTTTCATGAATTCAGAGCTAAATTTCAACTAACTCACAAAAGCTGAAACTATCTCAGTTCAGATTTACCTCTGAGTTAGGGATGAGTGTACACAGAAGCTATTTGCCAGAAAAACAACACTTCATGCAGTTGGCGCCACATCCTTTTACATGGCTAGCCTCCAATATCAACTTGGGAGATTTCCTTGTTCTAAATGCTGGCAGCTACTAGAACACAGGTTGATGAAAAAACACTTTTCTGTTGTAAAATATGTAATGTATCATGGTGATGAATTCTGTTGGTCAACTGAAAACTAATCAAAACCAGAAAAAAAAACAACCCAACAGGTTAGAAAAAAGACTGCTTCCTTACGTGCAAAAAACTCTTATTCTTTCCTTCCAATTCTGATCCTAGCTTGCAAACAATAATATCAGAGAATATAAAGTTCCTTTATATTACGTATTAATAACCCCAAAACATTAAACACTCAAATTAGAGACTGCTTAAAACACAGTGCTTTGGAAAGAACAATCATTATAATCAGATGCTGTAAAACAGCTGCTGTACTTTGGAATATGTAATCTTGTTTTCCTTCATAAAGTGATTTTTTAAGTCATTAAATAGAACTGCATGTAGTTCTGACATTTCTTTTAAAATTGAGAGAATACAAGGACTACAAGGAGGAAAGAAAAAATCATACTTTTAAAAATAATTGATTAGTATTCTAACAGTAATCACAGCTAGGATTTTATTGTTTATTCCTCAGTTGGAACACTGGAAAGAATTTGTGGAGTTACAATTAAGGTCCACTTTACTACCACTATGACAAACAGATCATGCCATCCTTTTCACTAGCACTGTAAGTTTCACAGAAAAATCTACACAAGAAGTAACAAAGCAACACAGAGATTTTGGCTCTCACCAGTGACAATAACCTATTTTTAAGAATATTTAGAAAGCTGACACCAAAAAAAAAAAAAAAAGAACTGGCATCACTTTTACAGAAGTTTACTAGTGTCATCTATAACAAAGGAATGACTTCTATCACCCTTAATCACAAGTTTCATCTTTGGACTGATTTTTAACCAATATTTTCCTAAGCATTTTAATTTTCCCATACAATCACACACCAACAAATGAAACATACCCTTCAAAGTATAATCACAAAAGACTGCACTCATACCTAATCACTCTGGTATTGACAGAGCCAAAGATTTAGTGGATAGCTCTCCCCATCACATATTCCTCCTCTCCTGTCCTAAAAACTATAAAAAAATAAAGGACATCAATACAACAGGTACAGAGTTTTCCAATTATGACTTAATTGCAAAAAAAAAAAGTGAAAAATTAGAGTTCTATTGAATGTAACTTCCAAAGTTTTGTTGAAAACTGACATAAGACCTGTAACAGCTATACTAGGTTCTATTCTGACAAAAAGACTATGGTTCTGGATATGCATCTACGTATACAGTTTACATTTACATATACTATACAATTTATATTCAGAATAGCAGAGTATATCTAACTCCATCATGTCTAGTTACATTAAGGAATGGCTGGTATCTGTAATAGATCACTACATATTTGAAGAAATTAAGAAATCATCTTAATAATGTTTAGAAGGAAACAAGTTGAGGCTCCTTCATGAATGCAGATGAAATGGACTTCTAATTCCCCAAGTTTTATTTTTTCCTCTATTTCTCTTCATACATGTCTTCCTGCAATCCTCACATGAATACACTACCTCTAGCACTAGCAGTATCCTGTTTTACTGTTTTGATGAACTGAAACTGCAGAATTCTTCTGCAGAGCTTCAGTATGTGCAATATTTCAGAACACAACTGGTAGAAAATCATCTACCCTTCTTTAGTTACCCATTACAGCATCAATAAGCAGCTCACAAAATACTCTGAAACAGTAACTTATTTTCAGCTCTACAACAGTTGAAACCTCAATTACACTGTGCTAACAAAGAATGCAATTATTTGAGGACAGCAGACTGAATCTACCTCCATAAAAAAAAAAACAAAAACCACACAACAAAAATCCCCCCAAAAGCCTCCTCAACTCAGCAAATACATTGCATCAGTCTTTCCCCTCCTCTTCCCCCTTCCCCGCAATTCTAAGTGACTTCCTCGTGTAAAAGCACTAACAAATAACCACACTGTGCATTTGTCCAAACACAAGCCAAATAAAATCAGATGGCTTCAGAAAGCAACGTTTATGCAAAGTGACCGTTACTGGAGCAAACTCTTGGACTAAGAAACTCCTGTTCAATAATGCACACCATAAACATTTAAAATCATTAACTAAATACAGAAGAAAAAAATGCAAGCTACTGGATTTGAAAACTCATCAATCTATCTTAGAGGCATGTGCAGAGATTCAACTGTATGATCAAGCTTTAAGTTTCAGCTGACAACTGCTGCAGAGCAGCTGTAAAAACAGCCAAAGTTTTGTACTACTCAGATTTAAACATTACTTGTGCTTCTCCTGACCCTTGTATATCAAATTATGTATCTTCAGATAATAAAAGCATTACACTGCAATCTTAGTCACCAGATTTTCTCCTAAACCAGCTTCTTACTAAGGTTCTCTGGCCAACTCCACTCTGATCTACTGTTATTTTTCCACCACCATTTTATCTCCACAACTTCATTGTCAAATGCATAAGCTTCAGCCTCTCTCACCATCAGTGTTCTGCTATCAAAATAACAAGTCCCTGGTCAGGAGAGTTCAACAAGTAAAACATGCCATCACTCATCCTTCAGAAACTACAGAATTCAAACATTCAGTGAAATTAAATGGTTTACTATGAGTCAGATGGCTACAGAAGCTATTTTATTAATAAAATTAACACACTGTATTGCTAGTGGTTTCCATAAGAGAATGACATCCTGAAAAAGCCAAAGACTAACTTGGAAAGAATAAGACGTTGCTAAGGTTTTCTTTCAGCAAATCAAGCTTACACAAAACAAGATTTTTACAGAAGCAACTGGAGAGCACGACACACAAACAGGCTACAGAAAGCCCATCTGCACTAAAGAAGAGATGATCAGTTGAACAAGCGACCTGTTTCTCACTGTGTTTGCTTTTTGTTCTGTTTTTTAAATCTGCCACGTATACACCTACGTTATGCAGGCCCACCTATCTTTCTCTGCCAGTAAAAGATGTATTTTCTTGTGCATGCTTCACACTGCAGAACCAGGCTTGAAGCCTGGCTGGTTTTAGTTTATTTCTACTGATACACTGGGGAGATGAAGACCAGCTATTTAGAATTTTTTTAATTTACATTTTCACATCCCTTAACCTAAAAATAATAACACAAATTTTCATGAAAGCAGGCAACACAAAACGTGCTCACAAACTGCACAGTGCTCATGAGAATACTGCGGTTCTCCGCTATGTTCTACACCTCTTGGACAGTTCTCAGTTGGGGGGGACTTTGTTTTCTTTCTCTCTTCTCCCACTGCACAGAGCAATAAACCTCAAGTAACACCTCATCTACTTCCAGCCACAAGTCTGGAGATAAGAAATTCCAGGGGATGAATCAGCCCCATGAGCCACGGCAAGTGAAACCAAAAGGGAGCTGCCTTAGATAACTGGTCCCTGTTGTTGCAACTCAAACGTCAATATTTTCCACAGTCCTGGCTCGCAGCACTCTCCCTTCCTCCAAACCCCCCCCCAGCTCACCTCACATGCTCCACATATTCCTTTCCGTTCCCAGCCTTCCTTTCAACACATCCTCCCCTCCTCCTGTTTTTCCATTCAAGCAATCCCTCCTACAAAATTCCACTTCAAAATAATGACTAACAATATTGCCATGCCATCTGTTTTCATAACGTATCACTCTTTCTACACCTTTTAACACTCCGTTTATACAGAACAATTTTTTTGGAGTGAGGACTATCCACCAGTATCCGCACACCACCTAAAACAACTGGTTTCTGTTTTTAAGTCTTTCATCTTTAATATAGCAGTGGTTAAAAATGACTATTTATTTCCTTGATTAGGTTTCCAACTGCTGGCATAAGAACACAAGCTCACCAAAACCTGACATGCTGGCATAATCTGTGAATGCTTAGCAGAACTTCGTTCTGTTCTTCCCATCTATCCACATGTGGGGGGTTTTGTTGGTGGGTTTTGGTTTGTTTTTGTTTTTGTTTTTTTTTTTTAAAATGCATCAGACTCAAAACATGAATCTAAACTGTAAAGATACTAAATTAATCTCTGCATGGGAACTGCAGGCTTACAAACGTACATGTGAATGCACAAATTCCTTAACAACTGTACCTAAAAAAAAAACCATAATGAATGACCTGGATTACCATGGCAAGTTAAATTACTTTACGCACAACATATGCCACTTTCCTGAAGTAGGGAAAACATGGGACAATTTAAAATTGTATTTCTGATACAAAGCACCTTTTTAGTCAAATGATGACATGTTCAGCTATTTTACATTCCTATGTTTTCTGTTCAGGTAAAATGTACCATCAAAAAACAGAAAACACAGATCCAGGATTTATTACTTTTACACGGTCATACCCTACTCGAGATATCTACATAGAAGTTTTATAAATGCTACAAAACAAACCTTGCTGTAATCAGAAATGAAACAAAGTGCATATACTTTCACCTCAGAGGATGGCATGTTAAAAAAAAGGAAGAGGTAACAGCAAAACACACTGGAGAGCTCTAAAACCAGATTTGACTGTTATGCAATAGGGAGAGAAATGAAACTTAAGTGAAGAGAAGCAGCCTTGTAATAATGGAACATGGAGGCCAGTCATTTGTGGTGTACCCTAGAGGTCAATACTGAGGCCAACGTTGTTTAAACATCTTCATTAATGACCTGGACATTGAACAGGTGCACCCTCAGCAAGTTTGCAGATTATAAGACTTGGAGGAGTGCCTTATACACCAGACGGTTGTGCTGACATTCAGCAGGACCTTGACAGGCTGGAGAAAGGGGCAGAGAGGAATAAACGCAAACTCCTCATCTGGGTAGGAGTAGCTCTGTACACAGCTATGGGCTGGAGGCAGGCTGTCTGGAAAGCAGCTTTACAGAAAAGGACCCAGGGGTCCTGGATGAACACGAGCCTGCAATGTGCCTCAGCTGCAAAGGTGGCCAACTGTGTCCTAAGCTGCATCAGGAAGAATACCACCAGCAGGTCAAGGGGCACGAGCCTTCCCCTCTACTCAGCACTGGTGAGATGCATCTGGAGTGCTGGGTCCAGGTCTGGGTTCCCCAGTACAAGACAGACAAGGACATACTGGAGCCAGGCCATGAAGATGATTAAGGCCACATGAGCCAGGATTTTGTAGCCTCAAGAAGAGGAGGAGTGGGGTGGTGGGGGAGGATCTTATCAGTGTGTATAAATACCCAATATGAAACAGTAAAGAAGAATGAGTCTGGCTCTCCTCAGCAGTGCCTGGTGAACAGACAAGACGCAGTGGGTACAAACTGAAACACAAGAAACTTCAAAAAAGTTTTGGGTGGGTTTTGGTTTTTTGGTTTGTTTGGCTTTTTTTTCCCTGTTGGTTTTGTTTTTACTATAAGGGTGGTCAAACACTGGAACTTACCCAGACAGGTTGTGGCGTTTCCATCCTTGGAGCTGGTTTAGGTGACCCTGCCTTGAGCAGGGTGCTTGGCCTAACTAGACGATCTATAGAGGTCTTTTCCAACCTCAACATTAACCTGAGGGTAAAAATATACTTCTATTGTAGGAAATAGATAAACAGATAACACTCATAGCAGGACTGGGTTGTTTCTACTGCTACTATTTAGGTCTAGCAGTAAAGATAGTTAACCCTCAGTTCTACAAAGCTAATTCAAACAGCTCAAAAATTAAAATATTTGATAACAATTATTTATAAAAATATTCATTTTACCTCAATGTAAGGAGCTGCCTGTAATCTCTTCTAATTTCCTACAGACAGTAAAATAGGTTTCACTGCTTACAAATGTGAATGCCACAAAACCCTTTGCTTAATGGTCAATGGATAAAAACATAAAAGAACATGAAGGAGGATTCATCTGCAATGAAAGCCTTTTGTAACATTTTAGCTAGGTTAAATAGGTAACTTTTAAAAAGGAAATATAAAAGCTGCTGTATCGGGAACTCCAGACAATACCTCCTCATCTGGAAAATAAACATAATAGGGGTGGCAGCAATAAAAATTTGTTTATTACTGATCTGAAGGCAGTACCTGCAGAAGTGAAGGCTGAATCAGTTTCCAATTCCCACTGCTTAATAAGATTTCTGCTATACACAAACCCACCTAGGTAGTTTCAAACACAAAATGAAAGACTCATTATACATCTCATTATACAAAACTCAGAAAACTTGTATTGTAAACCTCCCCTGAGGAGTAATGCCAAGTATTATGGATTAGGTGCAACATTCCACAGCCCTTTCAATATTCGCACTGAGTACCGCGTGTTGATATTGCACCTAAAATAGGACATACAGCCTTGCTGTAGTAAACACTGTTTTAGTCAGCAAACAGTACAGAGGCACAAATTGAATGTAAATAAGCAGTGGCTGCTCCTACTTTCTCTGTAATGTTTAGGAAAAGAACCTGTCACTGAGGGACAAACCCAACCTAGCAATGGTCTCTGTAGTGAATATTCTTTCTTTTCTTCTTTCCAAATCTAAATCAGTTTTCACTAACACCGCCAAAACCTTCCGGTACCTTTTACAGCTGCAGGGTAATCAAAGACAGCTACCTGGCAACCCTTCCACACCATTTGGATGCAACTGTGTTTACCTGGACACACGAACAGGCTGTACAAAGCACCTGGATACTAACTGCTGACAAGAGTAATCTCGGTAATCACAGAATGGTTGAGATTGGAAGGGACCTCTGAAGGTCACCTGGTCCAAACCCCCTGTTCAAACAGGGCCACCTAGAGCCAGCTGCCCAGGACTGCATACAGACAGCTTTTTGAGTATCTCCAAGGATAATGACTCCACACTCTGAGAATCTGAGAACACACGCACAAGTACACCAATGTCACATAACATGAACTCATAAACATGCAGTCAATATGATAGACTGCATATATATGAGTCGGGGAAGAAGTTATCCGAAATGGCCGTCTGCATGCTGATGGCAGAAAGGCTGGAGCATACAGACATCAAATGGTTCCCTAATAAGCCACATGGCCTGCCCCTGCCAGCAAGTGTGAAGTTTTATTTAAATGCCCTGCCAAAAAACCCACAAACTTCTACACACCTTATAACTTCTCTGTAATAAAAAGCAGCTCTTGAAAGAAAAGAACCTTAACAAACATGCATGAATGAAGCCTATGCAAACACTGGCATTTCAGACAGTCCCTGTATATTGTACAAACTTTTCTAGTATTTGTTGAGATTCCTGTATATTTGGGGCTCTATCCTCAGTCTTAAAGTAACCGTATCACAGGCAGAAAAATACTGCCTGTTTGCAAACTCATATACTTGATTATTCCACTTCATTCCTCAAAATTACTGGTTTCACCAGAATACATACAGGTATCATGAATAACAGTGCAATTACAGTCTAACTATACAGATTTCATGGCAGATCTTTGCAACCAGTCCCTAGATCTTGTAAATCAAACCTAGGCCTTAATGTTATACCTGTTAGCACAACTATAGCTTTGGTCAATATGTAAAAGAACATTATTTTATTGTTTACCTTAATTTATTATTGGGCTGGGTAGTAGAACAGAAATAACGCTGCTTGTAGACAGCAGTTTCTTCATTGTACTATCAGTTCTGCTATTGATTTGATGTGGGACCCTAAGCAAATCCATTCTTTTCTTTACACAGTTATACCTTGTTGTCTGTCAAGAAATGTGAGACAGCAATTCCATAGACAGTAAATCAATTTCCCCCCCCTAGAATAAATGTAATGTAGAGGAGACATATACAGGAACTTAAAAAACACACACAATTGTAACACACAGGGACAGTGCATATGACATGGCAGACAAAGAGGAAGAAGCAAGTTCATCAGTTGTCAACTCAATGTCCAAAGATGACAAATGAGGAGGATGAGATGCTGGCCTTTCAGAAACTGGCTTTGCAATAGCTAGAGATACAGAATGTTTAATTAAAAAAAACCAAAAAACACCACACCAAAAAAAACCCCAAAACCCCAAACCAACAAACAGTTGACTGCTAATTGTCCTGAGATTTTGATCAGCAGATCTCCCTTAGGATGAGACTGAATCTCCAGTGACCCTGTCCAATCATTCTGAAAGATTTCAGCTGCTTCACCTGTGAGACCGAACATCCACTGTAAATCTTCTAGTGTGAGTGTTCATGCTGCCTCTTTCCAAATGGTTACATTGTCATTGACATCATCATCCTTCTCAGAGGCCCAGTGCACACAGAGGTCAATCAAGCCAATCAAGGGTAAAGAACAAAAACAGGGTAATGACAACAGTTAGCAGAACAGGGTATTAAATGATCAATACTGGAACTCTGAAACAAGAGACTGCGAAGAAACAGATAGCATGGTGTTATCACACCTGTTTCCTTCTTCCAGAGATTTATCTTGACTACTCAGACTGCAAAAATTACTAAGCAGGAGCTGCTTCTTGCTGAGTGTTTACACATTGTCTAATCCTGCCAACCTCAGTTGTGATATGCATGTGCTACTCCGGTAAAAATAAGAGAGACAACTATTTTCAGGCCAGTGTGTTATTTTGAGGAGGTTCGTTTTACACACTGAAAAAGAAGATATTTCAAAACGCAGCCAAAAAGCGCCCTTAAGAAGTATGTAACAGAACTGGAAGTTGTAGCTGAGATAGATAAGCTGTTAGTCTACTTCCAGGGGCACTGATCATAAAAATCATTCCCAAGTTATACGTTAGACCCAATATAGATGCAGCTACTTTGTGAAACACATTGAAGTCTGCAGCTGATGGAGTTTTAAGCACGTAGTATCAGTTATACATGTATTTTTTTGATTGAATTACAAAAGTACAAATATATTCAGTGATTTGACCATGATGTATTCTACAGTAGCAAACAGAAGAATGGTTATGAAACCAATATCTGGATTCTAGTTAGAACATTGATTTTGTCACAGTATTTTAAGGTTTACTTAAGAAACAGTATTAAAGCAAGCCATATATATATGGGTACTAAATTTGCTACTTAACGAGTTTCATGCCAGTGAACAGAATCTCACAGTTTATCCAGGCAGCCTCTCATTGCTCAAACAACTCAGCAGGCAATCTATACAAAGTATGTAACAAATGTCTCAAAAAAGGAGAAGGTTCTTAAAAAAAGAACAAAACACAAAAACAACCCCAAAACCCCACAAAAACCTCACAACACACTAGAAAACACATCCTTTTAAGGACCAGCTAAGTTACAGGCTAATGATCTCCAACCACATCATCGACAAAACTCAAACGTTGAAAACAAGCTCAGAATAAATACGTTATCTCAAATTCCTCGTTCCTACTCCAGCCCTGTTCACATCTCACAGAAGCTGTAAACTTCTGGAGAAAAGAGAAACAAATGGACATGAGGCTATTTTTCAAAAAGCTCTTCAGAAGCACAAGAAGCCTTCCAGTGCAAGACGCAGAAATGGTATGCTGGAAGTGGAGTTACACTGTACGATGCTGAAAATCTTATAGGCAATGCCACAGTCCACAGAATAACTCCCTATCAAGAGTTGTGCACTGGTACATTTTGGGAGAGGGCGTGAGAAGGTAAGGCAGAAGCATAAGCCTCACCACAATGACTGTATCCTATTTTGCATCCTCGTGCCCTTGCTATGAAGCCACAGACGGGACCGGAAGACAGTTAACGAGAAGCGCTCACTTCTGAGAAATGGAATATGGGAAGTAGAGGCAACTGGAACGATGCTCGGCTGTGAACATTGGGATACTGAACTGAGTAGGCTACCGGGAACAACCAGGGGGGGACACAGTGTCTGAAATGGTCGTGAAAATGAGGGGAGAAAAAAGTTAATCATGAGCTGAGCGTAGAAAGCAGCAAGTTCCTGCACCGAGCTCGTTCCTTCTCAAGTGAGCAGCAACAGAGGAGAGAAAGAAACTGGGATGGGATCAGATATACAGCCTAGCCAGGTCAGTGAAGGGGGAAAGGGGAGGGAAGAACAGAAGAAAGAAGATAAGCAGGCCCCCTCACTGAGTCATACCAGAGCTACTGCTGCTGGAAGGGAGCCAGATTTGAGCTGGAGCATTTGCCTCTGTTTTTTTCCCCTCTCAGAAAACCAAGAAGTGAAGCCACCAAACTTAAACATTTACCTGAAATGCATTCAGATTTTGTTGACTCTAAACCCCTACTGTAAATTACACCTAGCCTCAGAAAAACTTGGCATCAAAAGCATGCAAGAGTAACTGAAAAAGATCCTCCTTTTTGGCTGAGTTTTTGTGCTGCCCTGAAGTAAGATTCATTACTGGATCAGTGATTTCATAATGTAAAATACAAAACCCTTCAAAAAGAGACAACTATATAAAGTGGCAGTTGTGGACAGCGGAGTTATATTATTCCTCAAATTACACATTGCTTTTTCTTAGGTAAATTCCTAGTCTGCCTTCTCCAAAGGCCCTCCTGACAACTGAACACACACTTCTCAGCCTAACACCCTTCCAAAGAAATTTTAAAATCTGCACCTATTTCTGTAAAATCTATCATGTATATCAGCCTCAAATGACACCCAAAACAGAATTTGGATTTTTTTAAAATATTTCAATTATCTGTCTTACAATACTCATTATCACACACCAACAGGTACCTTGTATGCAGTTTATGATTAGTGTCCTCAGCTACTTGTACTCATTAGTAATTTAGCAACCTCAGCTTGTTTGTTAATGTCTGTCCTAACATGACATCGTCTCACCCTGATTTCTTTATGGATGGATTTACAGTTTGGTTCTGTCTTCCTGTAATTGTATAGGCACCTGTCAGAAACACCCAACTGAGCATTCACATACTTATTTTGAAGTGGTCAGTGAAATCTTGAGGAAAGACTGCAAGAGCTTGAAATGTCCAAAAGCTAGTAGGGAATAAATCAAAAGTTTCATACCTCCATACATCACAACTTAGCAGCAAGAATAACAATTCAAGACTTGCCAATTAAACAAAAGACCACATGTAAACAGAAAATTCAATTTTCATTATGATTTCACTCTAATAAACAGGCCTTGCAATTCCTCAAAGGTATTTTTTCTTTTTTTGTAAAAAGCATTTACAAAAACTGCTAGCTAGCAGGAAAGAAATACTACCTGAGAAGATAATGAAATTTTATTTCATAGTTGAGCATTACCTAGTGAATTAAAATCTATTGTTTTTAAATATAAGGGAGTCTCATAATATTGCTGCTTAGAGATACAAAGACTACTGTATCAAATAGTATCTACAATCTTATAGAACAAAGCACGAATTTAACACTGCTTTCATTGTATTACCACCATGGCAGGATTGCAGCATTTCTGAAATTATACTTTTGTCCAAATCATTATGTCAACAGACATGCCAGTCTTCTTCAAGCACCAAATGGCTAAAACTGAATTAAATGGCCCAACCAGCTAAGGTGCATTCAAACATAAATTCCAGCAGTGCCTCACTTCACCTTTTGGTATTGTAGTCAGAATTCTACTCTTTGTATTTCACAGAACAACAGAAAATAGTAGGTGGGTCTTTGGGCTTAAACAAAATTTTGATTCCTTGCTTTTCAAGCTCTTGATACACAAAGATGCAGGACATCAAGAGATGACTTGCATAGTTTTGTCAAATACAATGAGATTTCTTCTTCAAAAGACCTAAAGAAGTTGTTAAATGTTATTGCCAACACAGTCCATTCTAGAAGTTCATCCTTTCATTATTTTTAATGAAAAGTCTGGTTTTTACCTCCCCCAGCCCCCGTACTACAAACCACTTTAATTTTATAGCTTGTGCCAGCAAACCTTTACAAATCTATTATTGAGTACAGGATTACATAGAAGCCCTCAAAGATAAGAACACTAGCAATCCTTGGCATCCATATACCTCCCTAAGCACACCACCTCCAGAAGAAGAGGCGGCAGAAAGAGGAGGTAGGTGCCTTCAGAACCAGTGTCCATAGCTGATACTAGACACAGCGCTGCTAGACATTTGCCTTTCTGAACATCTGCATAAGCCACTTCCACATACCAATCAATCCCCCCTCACTCAGCAGGTGGAATTTGGAGTCTGTTCTAAAGCTGACTCCCAATTAGCTGCACAGCATGGACACACAGCCTTAAACATACTAAGATTCGTGCAGAGCTAATCAAGCCAGAGGTGAAGCAGCCTATGCAGACATAGTGGTTTGCTGTCACGTAGGCAGCATGGCAACTGAGCACCTTTCCTGCGGGCAAGACATACATATTAAACCCAATGAGAAAGGGTTATTTTTACGCAGACCAACTCAAGTGAAGACAAGCCAAACAGCAAGTATACCCCATTGTCTTATACAGTATATTAGAAGCCATTTTTACTATTTCTTTTTCCTCAAAGAAAATGTCATTGTAGATGTGATTTTACTTAATTTCATTTTATATTTCAACTATCAAGTAAATAATTGGACAGCCCTCTCTCTGAAGTCACATACACTACTTCTGACAACGTCTGTTTAGGTCCAACACTCCTGAAAAGAGACAGAACTACATTTGTCTCCTTTTTTTAAAAAGAAAAACATAACACAGAGATACAATAAGAAGTTCTTGAAGCTTATTAGCTAACATTACTAAAGGTATAGAAAGGAAAAGAAGCCATAAAAAAGTTTAACAAGGAAATAAATAGAAGATGGCCAAGTCACGCTTCCTCTGCAGACTGTAGTGAAGTATCTCCTCTAACCAAGATGAATTAGAAACACTTCTATTATGCAAACTAATATTAAAGTTTATTGTTTGGGAAGCCAGGGATTTCCTACTGTATTCCTAATAGCTGGACAACTCAAGTACTTCACTGTTTACTTTATGATGCTACATTCATGATATGGCATAGCCTAAACATTTTCTTAAAAGAAAATAAGCCTTAATGAGTTAACCACATGCACGCATAGAAAGCCTGCTACCTGCCAGACAACCTCAGGCTCTACATTTTTTAATAATGAACTAGTTACTCATGCCATTACATAAATATTATTACATAATATCTCCTTTGTATGTAAAATTAGAACTACAATAAAATAAGTCCCACTATTTCAATATTGGATCTATTAATCCCACTCATCCACTTAATATTTTGGAGAGGAAGATGCATCAGATCACAACAGCTTTTATATCTCACATTCCTCTGCCTACACAGAGAACAGACAGATACTTCCAAACAAAAAAAAAAAACACCAAAATACAAAGCCAACAACAAAAAAATCTGTTCTACTATAATAACTGGATGAAGGGA
This sequence comes from Pluvialis apricaria, assembly GCA_017639485.1. Taxonomy (NCBI): domain Eukaryota; kingdom Metazoa; phylum Chordata; class Aves; order Charadriiformes; family Charadriidae; genus Pluvialis; species Pluvialis apricaria. The sequence continues at coordinate 77,163,468 of CM030009.1, read as the reverse complement.
AAGATACCTTTATTAAGCTTTTTTTATTACATGTTTTTTGTCTTGCCTAACATTTAATGTACATACCAATACCTCATTTTCAACTTGTAAGTCAATAAAATATGCAGAAATACCTTAATTCCCAAGGTCAGCGTTACACAACATAAGTCTATGACACTTAACATGTCTAACATCTCAGAGAACAGGGTGGGTTTTTTTCCCAAGTCAATATTTAATGTATGGGTAAACTACAATAAATATTAAATTCATTTTCCTAAATGTTAAATTTGTTCGAAATTTATTCCGACAGTCAGAACCATAACTGAGATGTGGGAAGACTATAACCACGAGCGCACAGAGAAGAGGCAATGAAGAAGCGGGATGTGACATTAGGAAGTCTCAGGGGGCAACATGTGGCCAGCGGTTAAGACGTTCCCTTCTGCAGTGCAGCACCAATGCCTATCGCTTTCCGCGATGTGTACCACGCTAGCGTTTAAGACCAACATACACCCCCCACTTTGTAAGTACTGCAGAAGTCTCACTTGTGACTACGTTCAAAGGTTTCCTCTTGTACGCTCACCCTTTCGCTATTCGCCCCGCAGAAACACACCTCCCGGTGTGCCGCCTTCACACCCCCCCCCCCCCCCCCCCCGCCGGCGCCCCCCCGCCGGTATCCTCGCCCTTTACGAGGGTGGGGGGCGCGGAGCGGGCGGCTGCCCCCAGTGTTTGCACAGCTGCCGCCGCTCGCTCGGGGCAGCCCGCGTCGCGCACAAAGCCCCCGGGCGGCCGCGGGCCCTCCGCCCCGGCCCGCACCTGCGGCGCGGCCCGGCCCCCGCGACCCCCCCCCGGCCGGGCGGGGTGGCCGGCGGGACACGACACCTCCGCCCGCGGCGGCGGCTGCCGGGCTCCCCCGCGGGGACACCCGGGGGCAGGTACCCTCCTCGCCGGCCACCGCCGCCGCCCCGCGGCGCCGGCTGGGCCCGGCGCGCTCCCTCGCAGCCGCCGCTGGCAGGTGAGACGCGCCGCAGCGGCGGGTGGGGAGGGAGGGAGGGAGAGAGGGGGGCGCGACCCAGCCACAAAGAGCAGAAGCCGCCGCTGCCTCCGCCGCGGGGGTGGGGGAGGACGGGGGAACCGGCGGCGGGCCCGGCGCCGGCAGGACCCGCGCCGCAGCGGGGCCGTCCCCGCCCGGGCGGCGGCGGCGGCGGCGGGGGGCGGCGGCAGCAGCAGCGGCGGCGGCGCCGAGGGTCCCTTACCTGCAGGGGTGGCGCCGAAGACTCTCACGACGGGCACCCGCCTGGTCGGGGCCTGTCGGAAGTGGGACTGGCAGGGGTCCAGGCCGGGCAGCGGGCTGCCCATGTAGTAGTCGGCAGTCACGATCCGCACTGAGAACATGTTGTTCGCCGCCGCCGCCGAGGCACGCACTGAGGGAGCGAGCGCGGAGCCCGCACGGCTCCCCCCGCCGCAGCGAGCGAGGGAGGGAGCGAGCGAGCGAGCGCGGGAGCGCGCGCACGCGCAGCCCCCCCGCCTGCCTGCCTGCCTGCCTCGCGTCTCCTCTCCTCGCCCGCCCCGCCGCCGGCACGCGCACCGGCGCGCGCCCTCGCACGCGCCTTCTCTGTCTGCCGCTGTTCGCTCGCGCTCTCTTCCCTCCCCTCTTCCCCCTCCCACCCCCCCCCCCCCCCAACCTCCTCCCCCCGCCGCCGCCGCCGCCTCTCCGCTGCTACTGCTGCTCCTCCGGGCGCGCGCGCGATGGCGCGCGCCGGGCCGGGTCGGGCCGCCCCGGCGGGCTCGAGAGCCCGACCGGCCGCGAGTGCCTCACGGGCAGCGCGGGCCCGTCCCCCCGCAGCAGCACGGACGCGGCGGCGGCGGCGGGTCCCCGGCTGCGGGTTGCAGCTGTTGTTGCCATGATGATGATGTCACGGACGCAACCATTGGGGGAACGGGGAGGTGGACGGGCCGTGGGTTGGGAGGGAGGTGTCACTCCCCAACGCACGCACCCGACCCCCCCCCGCCCCGACGGGTGGGCTCGGCAGGCGGGGCACCAGTGTGCGTGGGAGTGGGGGAGATCTTCCCGGTGCTTATCCTCCTCCCCGCCGGGACGGGGGCGGGTGTGTGTGTGTGGGGGGGGGGCGGGGGGGGGTGTTCGGTGATTCGGCGATCGGCCGCGCGGGCTGGGGTGAGGCTGCGGAATCCCGAGCAGCCGATGGGGCGGGGAGGGAGCGCTGCTGGGAGGCGATGGGGTTAAGCTGGGTCGGCCGCCATTTTGGATGCCGCGCCGCCTCGCTGCGGGAAGGTGAGTCTCCGCAGGCAGCGGGGGCTAACAAATAAAAATAAAAAATGGGGGCGAGGAGGGAGACGGGGACACCCCCTGCCGTCGCGACTCACGGGGCCGCGGAGGGGAGTGGGGGGTAGCGCTTCCGCTGAAGCCTGCGCCCCCTTTGGTTGTAACGGTCCCTGCGCGCGGCTTGCGGGGGATTGGGGGGGGGGGCGAGGCCTGTATAAGGGCGGCGGCGGTTGGTGCCGTTGCCGAGCGCGCGGGTGGCGGCGGAGCGGGGCGGGGCGGGGCGGGGCCGGGCGCGCTGCGGCGGAGCGGCGGGGGCTGGGCCGCGGCCGCCTCCTGTCGGCAACCTCCCCCGCCGCCCCTCCGGGCGGCTCGGCCCCGCCTCGCCGGCCTCCTGCTTCTCCCCACCCCCTTCGCAGCCTCCTCCGCCATCGCCCTCCTTTCCCCGCGGCCACCGTGTTTCTTTCTTTCCCCCGCCCGCCTCTCTCTTCGTGGTTGCCCGTTACCTTCTTGCGACCCGGGAATAAAGGTCGGGCTGGGAGCTGCCCGCGCTGTTACCGGGGGGGGGGGGACGGGGGAAGGTGTGAGGGAGCGGCCTGCTGTCGTACGGCGGTGTTGAGGCCGCAACCTCGGGCCCTCTCCGGCTGGGGAGGGGCGCCCCGAGGCCGGGGTCAGGCTCCCGGCTTCTTGTACCCCAGCAGAAGTGGGCGAGACAGCCCCTCAGAGACCTGCGTTAATCGGGAGGCAGCAAGTCCTGAGAGCTAGGTGCCTCCCTGCCCCCGCCCCCCCCCCCCCCCGTCATTTATTTGGGTAAAATTCACGACGATTTAGGTTTCTCTTATTTGGTTCTTAAGCCTTTAGGAGAGCGTATTTTGTATTTTCCTGCTCTCTCGTGCAGGTTTTCTCTTAAAATTATAACCAAAGCCTTGAGTTGGTATTCCTGTTGCAGTCTCTTTGTCTCAAAGCTGAGGATTTGGGGAAAAAAAAGCACACCAAACATAGAAAGAATTGGCAGTGTGGAAGATTAGTCTATAAAAAGGCCAAATATTCTTACATATACTTAGAATGATATTGTAACATATGCGTGCAAGACTGGATGATATGAGACAAACGTACAAATCTATAAAATCTGACAAAAGTCCAATATGTAAAACATATGTTTCACATTTTGCTTACATATGTTTTGGTTTTAGATTTGAACAAAAGACAGGTCAGGCAGTTGCTACCCTTCATTTTTTCATTGTAATGAACAGGAAGCTTGCCTGTCTACTCAAGGGTAACTGGTTTCCTACTCTTTCTTTGTAAGCTGTTTATTTTTTCTAGCTCATTTCTGTTTTCCTCTTTAAAGTAATTTTTATGCAAACAGAAAAAAAAGTCAAATCACCTAGTCATCAAGTAATCTTGCTTCGCAGAAGTAAGTAGTTGAAATAGGGTTTAAACCCAAACTATTTTTGTTTTATCTAAAGAATAACTGAGCTACAACTTTAATTTTTTGACAGTTAATTACATTTGCAAGGCTAATATTTGGAAAACCTTTGGAACTGCAAGATTACTCTTACGAATACTTAAATTTTGCAAAGGCTAATAAATCACTAGGAGGTTACTGGTGAAGCATATTAACAAGTAGCATCTCTAACTCTTGTTATATGAATACGTTTTCTGCTGCTGCTTAACTAATATAGTTCCCTCATTCTCCATAGGACTTTGGCAGGGACACTGCTCTGTTCTTGTGTTACTCCATCCCATGCTCTGTTGTCATTCTGTTCACATGATCGTCTTCCTAAGCATTATATCTTCCCACCACTGTATATTTCACTGACGGCTTAATGTCTTTGAACACTGGCAAATATTGCCCTTCCTGCATCAGTTTAAGATACTATGCCATCAGCAGTCCACTTCTGTGCTAGGGGATACCCGTCCACTACTATATTCTGTTGTCATATACGTAGACAGCAGAACATGATGTTTATCTGCACCTCAGCTGGGTTGGTATATAATCCAACACATTTAAGCTACTGGAGGATTCTGGCTTCTTCTAAACAAGTGTCATTGTCCTGGTTTCAGCTAGGAAAGAGTTAATTTTCTTTCTAGTGCTTGCTGTGAAAGGAATGTTGATGATTGATGGTTGGACTAGATGATCTTAAAGGTCCCTTCCGACCTAGAAAATTCTATGATTCTATGTCAATAATGCATACTGGTTTAGCTGTTGCTAAGCAATGTGTTTACTTTTCAGGGACTCTTCTCAGCTTCCCATAGAAGCTGAGAAAGAGCACAGAAAGAACAACGGAATGGCCAGTGGAATATTCCATACCATAGACATCATGCTCAGTATATAAATGGGGGTTAGCCCGGGGTGGGAAAGTCATGATCACTGCTCATGAAGGTACCAATTCACCGGGTAGTGAGAGTGACTTGTGTCATTATTATTATTGTTATTCTCCTTTTCTATTATTGTTCTATTAAACTGTCTTTATCTCAACCCACGAGTTTCTTTCTTTCCCTCTCCCCTCCTTTGCTCCTTCTTCTCCCTACCCTTCTAGGGAAAGGGGGAGAACTGCGTGAGCCTGGTTCTAGCTGCCAGCTGGGGTTAAGCCACGACAGTGGTGCGTGAGGCATAGGCACAAGTTCGTATCTGGTAGTCCTGCTGAAGAGAAAGCAATTACCCACAATAGATAGTGTAGATAGCTGGAATAACTAATTTTTTAGAAGCACGAAGCAGGATTCACTAAAGCACGTCATTCAGAGTCTTCTATTTCATTACAAAACTCTTTATGTTGTTATTTAAACCAGAGAGAACTGTGCTTTGAATTAGGAAGAACTGTTGCAAATGGAAGATGGCAGGACTGAGACAAGAACAGTTGATACCTAACCTAGAGCCAGTTTCCTGTTCATATGACGTATTAATTTGTTTTCTGAAGGTGCTGAATGTTATTCTCAGAAAAAAAAAAAGTGACTTTTCTTTTTGATGGAAATAGCTTAATCCAAGTGGTAGTCTTAATAGTCATGGAGACATTTATATGGAACTCACGTGCTTTCTGAGATGTACCTTTTCGGTTTCCCTTCGTTTCTTAGAGCGCACTTCTGCTTTCAAATTCTTCTTGCAGTCAAGTAAAGAAGTTAGTCTGCAGGGTCACACCAAGCTAAGAATATATTTTCAGAAAAGGTTTGAGTCAGCACTGTCACGGGACGTCCCCTGCCCCCCTCCTCATGTCAGTGCAAGCATTTGAATAGCTGTGTACTAAACTGGGTTTGGAAACTGATTCAGGTAATCCAACTGAAAAATAAGGGTGAGTTTTAACCTAGATCAGGCCCCTGATCTGCTTCATTGTGTAGGTGTGTGAAAGTCTCTGCTTCCACAGTGGAGGAGGCAGTTCAGGGGCTGAGCTTGAGCAGCAGGAAGAAAAAGAGGATGTTTCTTCCACCAGTCTTGGCTTGTGGTAGCTTAAGTTGATGGCTAGTTTAAGTTGCTGAAGTCTAAAGGAATAGTGTGGTGAGCAGGACTAGGAACTAGGGAAGCGTTTGCCCCCCTGTACTCGCCACTGGTAAGGCCCCACCTTGAGTACTGTGTTCAGTTTTGGGCCTCTCACTACAAGAAAGACATAGAGGTGCTGGAGCGTGTCCAGAGGACAGCAAAGCTGGTGGGGGGTCTGGAGAACAAGTCTTTTGAGGAGTGGCTGAGGGAAGTGGGGTTGTTTAGCCTGGAGAAAAGGAGGCTCAGGGGAGACCTTATTGCTCTGTACAGCTACCTGAAAGGAGGTTGTAGAGAGGTGGGGGTCGACCTCTTCTCCCTAGTAACAAACGACAGGACAAGAGGAAATGGCCTCAAGTTACGCCAGGGGAGGTTTAGATTGGATATTAGGAAAAAGTTCTTCACAGAAAGGGTTGTTAAGCATTGGAACAGGCTGCCCAGGGAAGTAGTTGAATCACCATCCCTGGAGACATTTAAAAGACGGACACGGTGCTTAGGGACGGTTTAGTGGTGGTTTTGGCAATGTTAGATTAATGGTTGGACTTGATGATCTTAAAGGTCCCTTCCAACCTAGACAATTCTATGTTTCTAAAGGTAGGTTTAACCCTTACAGTAGATGACAGACACAAAGCCTGTTTCTGGATTTCCTGCAGTTCAGCTTCTGTGCCAGGATTGGTCTTTAGCACTTGTTTTATTTGTTGTTCATGCCCACATGTGTGTATGCATCTACTATATATAAATTTTCCTTTTCCTATATATAAATGTATCCTTTATTACCTGAAAATGCTGACATCCTAGGATGTCAATAATTGCAAAAGGAGACATCGCGGTTAGTAAGCACTAGCACCCATTTTCCCTGGTATCTCCAAACTCTGTATGTATTCGCTCTAAGGTTTCGTACAGTTTTCTGTTATAAAGCAAGTCACCCCCTTTCCCTGTTCCTCCAGTTGCTAAGCAGCAGCTGTTCTCCCCATTAGCCAGCCATGTATTTGCATGAAAATAATCAAGCTTGAATATATAACTGCTTCTAATCATGCACAGTTAAACAGCTGTACAATTAAAAAAAAGAGTATTAATAGTGTTAGTTATCATCATAACTGATGACTGTCTTAAAAGTTAGAATTTCCCTGTAGAGTAAAATCAATGTAGCTTTTTTTTTTAACAAAAGACATCAGGTTTTTTCTGTCTCTTAATCTGTACTATGTACCTACTTAAAAAAAAGGGTCATAAAATGGTATCTGCGGTTCACAAAAAAATTATAAATGCAAATATGAGGAGACACAGAATCATCTAGCAGCTAGACATGGTGGGAGCCAGGGAAAAGCCACATTTTTTAAATACCTAATTATAGGAGCAGAATGCAACAGAATTTGGTGATAAAAGTTTAGATAATAACACAAAAGGTAAAATTTTGAGCAGTACATCCTAACTTCAAAACTGACTTGTGTATCCATGTTTGAGTTGCTGTTGGTTTCCAGGATATTCAGTATTTCTGACATCTGTGGTCTGAAATCTTGGAGTGCTCGCAGTGTGGGGGTGCCCTGGCTTTATCCAAACTATATTTCAGAATGAGAGCTGGGTGTGGCCCACATATTCTCAGGTGCTGATTCTTCAGATTACAGAAAATTTTCTGCAGGGAAGAAAGCCTGGGCACATGGATCAGGAGTAATACGTGATCCACCCCGTTGGTATCCTGACCTAGACAGTCAGACCATCTATATTACACAGGAAGTTTATTTCCCAGAGTGCCCCACAGGCTAAGTAAATAAAAAAAGACTAAATCTTCAGGCTAAAATATTTGGTGCCGTGTAATTTTGGACTGCCAAACCTGTACATATGTTGCCGCATATAAGAATCCATAGTCTCATGTTAGGCTCTAAGGCTCCCTAAACACTCCGTGCAAGTAGTAGGCCTCTGAGTCCACAAAAATGAGTACACTGAATGGGAAGCTGCCTAGAAATGCTGCGAAAGTATAAACTGAATAGTCACCTGCCCAAAGGAGTGAGGCTGAAGTCTTCTCTCAAGATTCTCAGTTTGGAGTCCTCTCCTAGAGTTAGGTACATAAGCAAGTACGACCCTTATTTATCTTATTTGGGAGATAAAAGAACAGGGAAAGATAGGTCTTTCTTCCAAGTTGAGCAGATCCAGGATTTGAAAACAGACTGTATTTCACATATGAGTACCTTAACATAGGTTAATGGATGAACTAATTCATGTGTGCAAAATATTAGGAAAGATTAATTTCTGGTGGTCTTTCATGTGTTAAGAAGGCTTATTAGACCAAACATCATTAGGTCATCATACATTAGGGCAACGAAACTGGTGAGGGGTCTGGAGCAGAAGTCTTATGAGGAGTGGCTGAGGGAACTGGGGTTGTTTAGCCTGGAGAAAAGGAGGCTCAGAGGAGACCTTATCGCTCTCTACAGCTATCTGAAAGGAGATTGCAGAGAGGTGGGAGTTGACCTGTTCTGTCAAGTAACAGGTGATAGGACAAGAGGAAATGGCTTCAAGTTGCGCCAAGGGAAGTTTAGGTTAGATATTAGGAAGAATTTCTTTACTGAAAGCGTCATCAGGCATTGGAATGCGTTACCCAGGGCAGTGGTGGAGTCCCCATCCCTGGAGGTATTTAAGGGTCATGTAGATATAGTGCTTGGGGACATGGTTTAGTGGTGGACTTGTCAGTGTTAGGTTAGTGATTGGACTAGGTGATCTTACAGGTATTTTCCAGTGTAGGAGATTCTGTGATCATAGGCAAGGTACACAGGAGGATTCTTCATATGAAAGTCCTGACAAGCCTTGCTTGTACTTCAGGTAGTTAGGCCCACTTATCCAGAAATTGAGGCAACATTGTGCATGCCCATCATACCAGGGGAAGTCAAGTACTGTCTGAATGTTATCAGATAAAAATCTAAGGACAGCATGAGAACAGCAAGAAATGGAGCAACATGTGGATACCAAATGCTTGAAGTGCCACTTAGGCTGCTGAATTCGTTTGTGGAGCTCACTGTGCTTTGGAAAGAATGCTTATAATCCTAATTCATGAGATTTTGGTTTTTTAATTTTTTTTTTTTTTTTTTTTAAATTCCCAGTGAATAGGTAAGGGCTAGGCAATAGGCTCTGAAGTGTAATGCAGTCAGGTTCTGTCAGAACCAGGGCAGTCACACATTTAATCAATGGCCGTACATCAACAACGTCTTGCCACTAGAAACCTGATGGGAAAAGTAACCTAGGTCTCAATTATGAAAATATTAGAAGTATGAAAGCAGTCTTTCAGCAAAGAAGCTTAATAAACTTATGGGGGCAAGAATGGTGCCATGTGATTGAAAAGTAACAAATGTGTTTGAAGGAAAGCCCAAGGAAGTGTTATGTGCAACTGTTGCAGTATGTGGGACATAGGAAACAAATTATAGGGTAAGCAAAAGCATGGAAGTAAAAAAAAAAAATATATTGTGTAGTAAAGGTAGATTTTGTTGGGGTAACTATGTATTTTTTGATAAAATAATTTATTGACAAAGGAAACAAAGATTTAATCTGTACTTCATAAAAGGATTCAGTATGGTGCTATATGAGAAATTAATTAGGATGCATAATGTAAAGAATTGCTAGTGGGAAATGACAGTGGATTGTGTGGAAAGGAGGACTATAAAACTGGAAGTTGGCTAGAGGTAGAGTCTGCCCATTTAATGTCTTTCGCATAGTCCTATTTAGCATAGAAATAAGAGTTGCTGGTAACCTTAAGTTTGGAGGAGAACAGGCATATCATATAGCAAGAATTATGTGGTTTGGATTGGAATAATAGAAATGTTGTAACATTTTGAATATGAAAGGCAAGATTTTGCACTTTAAAATTGCTACAAATTTTCTGCCCTGAACTAGAATGGCAGAAATGACAGAAGAAAAGATCTGGGAGTCAGAGTAGTATGAATCTATGCCCATGATGTGGTCTAAAAGATAATTACAATCCTAAACGTCACAAAAAGTGAGTTATTTCTGTCAAAGCAAGTGATATATCAATGGGATTATACAAGATCTTAGTCATACCTTATTTGGACCATTTTTTAAGTCGTCAAGAGGGATGAATTAAAACTAGAAGAGGTACAGAGTGGGGTTCTGAAAATGATCATAGATGTGAAAATCCTTTTTATCAAGAGGATAAAAATCAGTTGACTTCATCTAGAAAAAATAAAAGATGAGAGAATATAAGTGAGCTTTGTAACTTTGGAGTAAGCAAGAAGAAAAAATATTTAAGCCAAAAGACAGTGTTGATGTAGAATGATTAGATATAAACTGGAAATTAACTGGCCGTGAAAGAAGGTTTCTAACCAATGGAGGAATGAATTTCTTCTCTCAGTGAAAGTAGCAGGGCAGAGCATTTCAGCAAGTTTTAATATGGAGGTTGGTGAGATGATGAAAAGGGTTACATGAGATTTGCTGGTTACTGCACCTGATGATCAACATTCTAGAAGAATTGCATGTAGTTCACCAAACATTTCAATAGTGGGTTCCTCTAATTGATGCAGACAGTTTAGCCATTAGGATAATGAGTTTTCATCACCATTCACCATTGTACAAAATACATTGCATACCATGGATATGGTATAGCTTTCTGTTTCAGAAAACCTTGACTGTAGCACAGAATGCAACCCTGTTGCAACACGTATTGTGGCCTTATGTATACGTTCATATCTGTAAATGAGTTGTGTATACAAATTCACATACATAATGTTTATATGAAAATGCAAAGCCACCTTTGACTGGTTTTGTTTCCTGGGTTGTATTTGCATTTAGCAATTTATATTTCAAACAGAAGTTTTAATTGGAAGTTATTAATTTTTGTTTGTTTGTTTTGAAAGTAACAATTTTTTTTTCCCAACATTTTCAGGTCTTGCTGTTGCTGTATATCAGAAAAACCTACCAGTGAACATGGGTACAGGAAAACGCATAAGTATTCAAGAAAATGATATAAACTGAAATGTAAAAATGAATAAAGAATTACATGTGTAATGATATAGAATTATATCACTTTTTTTTTTGTTTAATTGAGAAAGTATATTTAATTGAGAAGCAGCATATATATAATGTAAGGGAATTATCAGTAAACACTTAATTTTAATTCTAAAGATGAGATTCCTGCTCTGTTCCGTGCTGACAGAATTCTACATGTCAAGAAGGGATTGAGGTACCCTCCCATGCTTGGAGAATGACCCATTGTCAAGATTAAAATATTTATATGATTGCATAAGGAATTAAGTTTAGTATAACAAGAACACACACATTGTTGAGGAACAGTTAACAGTGTAGTATTAAGTGAAGTTTTGAGAAGTAATGAGAATTTCATAGATAAAACTTGTTTAAGGTGAACTGATTAAGTCTTAGGTAATTGAGGAATAGTACTAGAGCTGTTTTTATCAGTGGCATTGCTGAATCAGCATAATAATTAAAACTGCTGTCTAGTGCTTGGGTCTAATGACTATAGAAGTTGGGTATGGACTTCAAAGGGAAAATTGTGTGTAATGGCATGTAACATTTGAGCATTAATACTTTTGGTGGGAAGGGTATGTCCAACAATGTGAGTTACTGACAAGTAGGGGAGTATAAAGGGAAAAATGGTTGAGTGTTTGAATAGCTTTTGTTGCAAAAATAAAAGTAATTAGTTTATTTTTACAATAGAGCTGCCAGTTGAGACTGCATGTGGTTGATCCTTCCATCATCTTCCCAGGAGAAAGCATATGTGACTGGGTGGGATTTATTAATTGTAAAAGTATATTTAATTTATATGTACACATATCTACATGTGTACGTATCCCTACTGAACTTTGAACTTTTTTTTCCATACAATGCAGCTCAGGTAAATGGTTGTAAGAATTGTTTTTAAACAGGGAAGCGAAACATAATTTTTCACATTCTAGTTCTGTTAAATAGCTGAAGCATTTAGTTGAAACTCTCCATTGAGAAATATGTCTGGTGTGAAGAGAGTTAGCCCAAATGGTTCAAATATTAAGTAATTGAAAAAGATTCCATAATGGAAATTTTTCAAGTACTATAACTGTCAGCCTCCTGTAACTTATGTAGCCAAATATACATGAGTGTGTAGTTATTATTTAATTTTTTGTTGTTTTAAAATGTGATCTGTGTTTCTGTGAATGAATCATAGAAATAGGGCTGGATGGTAAGTGGTGAAATAGATTAAATTCTAGATGCTACATTTTTTTCTGCGTAACTTATGGGAGGCATTCCTCATTCATGCATCAGACACAGTGAAAGAAGCCTCAGTCCAATATGTAGATCACAAACGGCCATCTGTTATCCAAGAAGAGAGGAGTGTCGCCATACAAGTAAACTTAAACTGTTTTAAGATTAGATTAGAGATGGCAGAGCTCCATTAAACGCTTTGTCCATCTTTGTCAGTATTGGTCCCTGTAATATATGAATATGTACCTTATGCTGCAGTTTTAGATGCCTACTATTTTTTTCTGTTAGGACAATTACTTATAGTTTAGAACTCAGTATATGTTTCCTGTATTGTCTAAATCTTTCAGTTCCTAATTGTTGTGTCATGTATATGTGATCTTTTATTGCCTCAAATAATTATTTTTCCTTGTTGGGGTTTGTTCCTTTGAAATAATTTTCCAGAACAAACTGAATGTTAAGAAAAAAACCCACATTTTGAACTTTTTACTTGCTTACTTTGAGCAAGTAAGGTAACAGTTGTTTAGGTTTGTAACATTTCCTTTTGAGTCTTTCCAGCTCCCAAAGAATTTCTGTTATTTTTATGTGAATTCCATCCAATTTGCAGAGATCTTTCTTGTAATACGCTCACTGGTGAATTCCAGGCATGGTTGTAAAGAGCATGGATGAAGAATTTATGGTTTATGTCCAAATAGAGTTTTCTACTTTGTTTCAGGCATCCATATGACCTCCATGTGTAGGGCAGAATTAATTACTTGAGGGTATTAATGTCTGGTCCACCAAGAGGCTTGAAGGACTTTGTTGGTTGTCCACAAATAAAATGTTCTACAGTCTGCCCTACAGCTGTATGTAGAGAAACTGTTACCTTCCTGCTCCAGGATACAGTGCTTCCAAATATGCAAGTCAAATCTAAATTAGTCTCTTTGTTGGTACTCTGTTACAAACCTATTTGTAGTTTCTGCTTGCTTGTTATCCTTAGATCCTTTACAAATATTATGCCTTTGGGGTATTTCCATCCTATTGAATATATTCCAGAATATTTCTCTTAGTCTTCTCCGTAGCAGTAGCTTGCTTTTTCCTGTACTCAGTTTCATTTTACTGCTTGTCTGGCTGCATTTTAGTCACACTAAGTTACTTCGAGGTACCTCAATGTCCTCAAAGTTCTCCACATTGTGGCCTCTCAGGGATTAATGAAGATGTCAAACAAAACAAGGCCTCACAACAGTTCCTGTGGCAGCACACATATAGATAGATTGCTGCTTGTCCTTTATCCTAGGAGTCTTTTATTTGCTGTCAGTTTTCAGTTTTATCTTGAGCCCTACAATAATCACTGTTTTGCTTAAGCTTCAGAATTTTTACATGGTCTTTGTGTCCTTGTCCCTCTCATTCAGCATTGTAATCTATCCAACACATTGAGTGATTTTTGAGGTTTCAGGAGTACCAAATATTTTCCTAAAATTGAATTACATAACATCGAAAGATTTCCTTTGGACTGTGTGTTTTGTTCTGGCTTTTGGGGAAAGTGTGTTGCTTGTTTTATTGTAAGCTAAATATTACCTAGTATTCTGTTGTCCTTTAAGGCTAACATTTTCAGGTTTGCTTGGCCTGAAATTAAGTTTAGTGTCATCTAGAATTTCAAAGGTAGTGCTCCTGTGTAGATGTTTAAAAAACTAATTTTATGACTACTGAAACTTAGTTTCAAAAATTTTCACTTACTGACCACTTTTTGCTAGTGTTCTTTTTTGCTTAGTACTTGCGTTGAAGGGATGATATTATATTACTGTTATATATTGAGATGATATTATTGTTGTCATTGCTGTTGTTGTTGTTATTATTAGTAGTAGTAATCTATCAATTCTAGCAGCATCTACTAAAGGATAACACTGAAAATGCAGGCTCCATCATCACACAGATCTACCGCAACAATTTTGGAGTCTTGCAAATAAAATTTTCTTAACAGCATATTAATCATTTTATATTTCAAAGCATGAGATAGGTACAGTTGGAGGTACAAATCTGGGAAGGAAACAAATTTGTAGACCAGATCTGCTAATCTAATGTGATATGTTAATTGAAGTTAGGAAAGATTGAAAGGAAAGACACAATGATTCTTGGGAGGAAAATCGGGTGTGTTGCTTGTGGACCTAGTCAAGTATAGAAATTGGATACATTCTGTCTGGAAGCTGTGCAGTTAAGTGACTGAGACTGGATTGTGTTATAATATGGTGCATGTTTCCTGCTGTCTTGAGTAATCTTGCAGCTGCTTTAGTTAGAAAACCAGTGATACTTGTTTTCCTCCAAAAGCAAGAACTTGATGGGTTGGCTAATAAGATTAAACATCGCTGCCCCCAAAATCTGTAAAGTATTAAGTACTATGCCATATTCCAGTTTCCCCACCCACTGCACCTCCACCTTCCTTTTCTGATGCAACTTTTTAAGCTATTTTGTGGAGGCGGTATTTTGTGTAGCTGTTTTTCTGAGGACAGGACTGAGGCTTTTCACCTTTTTTTTTTTTTTTTTTAAATAATTAAGTGATGTGTTAGCATTAGGGTCATGCTTTTTTCAAATAAAGTGATTGTTAAGTGGAAGTACTAATACACAGGGAAAAATAGGAAATGATTATGCTGTAAAAATAACCTTGAAAGAGTCTCAGATTGTTCAGAGAGGGAAGAGAGCTTTCCAAGAAGTGATCACATTCTCACACTCAGCTTTAAATGCATTCTTTATCTTTAAAAGGAAACAGAAGAGAATCAGTCAGTAAATCAAATGTAGTTGTGGGCTTGTCTGCAAAACCGTATCGTTCTGAAATAAGGCATTAGGACTGGACATTCAAAACAAGAATTGTCAGTGCTGGGACCTCTTGGGCTTTGTGAAAAGCGGGTATGTCTTTCATTAGACAATACCCTTCCTGTACCCCTTGATTGTTTTTCTTCATTGTTGTCTAAAGATAGCAGTTATGGTGGAGATTCTGGGTGAATCTCCACCTTTTCTTAGTTGTTGTTGGAGAAAAAAATACATGTTTAAAGACCACATGTTCTAGCTGCAACTTTTTAAACCTGTTTTGTGATGAAGATTTCACTACTAGTAAACTAAATTTATCTCTGTCTCTCCAGCATGAGATTACTAGTCAGTTCCCTAATTTCTTCTTTTCCTGACTGGCACAAAATTGCTCTTTGCCTGCGGTACTTCAGAAATTGCTTATTTTAAACAAAAGAAATCAACAGCGTCCGTGTTTTTCAAGCTTATCCAGAGTAGCTTTATCTTTTATCACACTTTGAAAGTATTAGTATTTTTTAAATTATATAGCTCTGTTTAGAAGTAAATTTCGCTCAGATAAAGAGAAAATACAGCAGTAGTTGCCAAAAGGACTAAAGTGCGCTACCTGGAAACATATCCTTTATGTCTTATGTTCTAACAGAAAAGGAGATGAATGAGTATGTTACAGGCACAACATTTCTGTACATGTTCTATCGTTTTAGCATAATTTATTTCTATGTCCCTAACTTTTTAAGCTTACTTTAATTTAATCAGGTATAAAATGATAACACTGCTACTTCAAAGGTTTAAAAATGCCAAATGATTTGGCATGAACTGTACTGTGACGGTAGAGTTCTTCATTTCTTTGTTGGCTTGCTTGTAATGTTCCTTACCATGTATTAGATCTATACTGTGGAATGAAAAAGGGATAGAGAGACTGCCGTGTCCCTCTGCCTCCAAATGCTGTCCCCCTGAGCAGTGTTGGGAGCACAGTTTCAGTTGGTTCTAGCTGTTACGGGCCTGAACTGCCACACAGCATGTTAGCAGCTTAACAGTGTGGGTGATGAGCAGCCTGGTGTTCAAGCTTATTCCTTGGTGCCATTTTACTAAACAATATAGGCAGAGCAACAGTGTCTCAGATAAGGCTTTTATAATGTGCCAATTTGCCAAATTCAGAACAAGATTTTTGGGAGTATTCAGTTCCACTGATTTCTTTCTTTTCTAAGTGCTTCAAATACATTAATTACTTTTCATAACATCCAAATAAGTGAGTAATAAGGGCACTTGCTGAAGAGCCCTTGGTCCCTGCACTCAGTACTATGTATGTGGCTATATGATTACTGTTGAATGAAAAAACATAAGCAGGCCCAGGAGAGTAAAGCTTCCTTATTCTTTTTGGCCTGTAAGTCTTCCATTCCTCGGTACTGATTGACAAAACCCAAGCTGGAGGTAAGAGATACTTCACGGGCAACCACCTGCTGATAGGGCACTCTTCTAGGAGACAGGAGACAGGTTTGGTGTCCTTCAAGCAACGGAAGGCCTAGAATCCAATCTACTATTTTCCTCTTCAGCTGCTATTGAGTAATGCAGTGTGCTGCTCCCTAAGAGTATGCAACAAAGGTATGTGTCCCACAGGAGGGGGAGATATCCTTAACCTCTGCCAAGACTTAGTTCTAGAAAAGCTCTTAGGCAGCAGATGTAAATTTGCGCCTGATGAATGACCCAAATTTCACTAAGGAGAGAGACAGACAGAACAGCAATAAATGGCCTTCTGTAACCTGCTGTCTGAGCTATGATAAGTATGTCTCTGGTTAAAACTGTTAAAAATGTAGGAGTTCTGGTACATTTCTGTTGCTAGGTACTGCTGATGGAGGACTAAACTCTTGTTCCATACATTCACTCGTCTTCGTCGGTTGGGTGTCGTGCTGCTTAGAATAGCAGCGTTCTGTGTGCCTTTCACGTGGGCATAAATGGCTACCCAAAGGACAAAGTTCTGAAGAATTAGGTCAGTAGGTTTTATATCTAATCAGGCCTCTAATCCTACAAACCACTTATGGTTTTGCATTATTATATGTTCATTGTGTCTTAAATGGAACTACTCATTTGAGTGAAGTTATGGCTGTAATTGTATGCAGGATCAGATCTGGGCAATCGCATTTTAGCTTATTATTCATACTGTAGCACTGTTACAAATCAGGTATCTCTGATGTTACCCCTTGCCCAGTCAGGGTGAAGGGATATCTGAAACTGAATATGTTTCTCTGTAATGGCTATCCAAACCAAGCACTTAAACAAAGGCACGCCATAGAGATTATTTTAATTGTTAAGAGAGTCATAAGGCATAGATTTTCAATGCAGAAGGTCATGAGGCTGCAGTTTCACTGGGTTATGTGCTGTATTTTCATAGACAGATTTTCAGACAGTTAATGGTAGTGCAGAATGCTTTAATGATTTTCATTTGCATCAAGCTGTTCTCACCTCTTAGGAACATAATGGATAAATAAAAGAGGCCTTTTGTTTGCTCTTCATGAAAGTTACCAGTGATTAAGTGGTGCTGAGGGAACAGGCTCATGCTCTCATTTAGAAAAAAACAAACCCCAAACCCAACAAAACTGTCCATCAAAGCTGACTTTAAAGTGACCTACTTCATTTTGATTTAAAATGGCACTTGAATAATTTTATTTTAATGTTATGCACATTTCCTAACTCAGAACACAGAACCGGTCACTCCTAACTGAAAATACAGAAATAGTTATTACGTCAGACACAAAATACTCATCATTTGTTAGGGGACTCTTTATAGTGTTGAATTACAAACAAAGCTATATACGCTTAGATCAGTATTTCCTCCAAATGGATTCAGCAGTCACTTTTATTATTAAAAATTATGCCCAGAATGTAGTTGTGGGCAAATTGATACTTTTTGCACTATACTATGGTATTTCATAAGAAGGTCCATGCCAGGGCCTTGCTAGAGAAAATCTTACCATGATTCCTTAAGGTGTTTTCTCTAAGTTTTGCTCTTAGATATAGAGTCATCCTGTGGAAGATTTCTCCAAACCTTTCTGGAATGTGGCATATTCTTGTAAACATATAAGACTTCCACACTTTGTCTTGACCCCTTGCAACTCAGCATCAGCTTCTTGGGGTCCTCTGCCATGCATCAACTCAAAAGCCCCTTCTTGAAAAGGGCTCAAAGGAAGTTAGCATAGTCTCTGCCTATGTTATATTTTTAGGCATTTTCTGAAGGATTTCATGCACAGTTCAGTCTCTTTCAGTGTAATCTTGAAAGAAATCTGAGTGGCCTTCACGGATCTTTGAGAATAAAGCTCTGTTCTTAAATACCTTTGTGTTAGAATGGTCATGCTTAAATTTTTGTTCTAATGTATAGGCACACATGTCATAATTCCATTGCCCTGATTTAAGCATTGGCACCTTGGTGCCAGTATTTTTTTATTGTATTTTTCTAAATGTGGTAGTTTCAACG
Source organism: Pluvialis apricaria (assembly GCA_017639485.1). NCBI lineage: Eukaryota > Metazoa > Chordata > Aves > Charadriiformes > Charadriidae > Pluvialis > Pluvialis apricaria. The sequence goes on along the minus strand of CM030009.1, from coordinate 77,145,309 downwards.
TTGTGTCACATTGAGAAGCACAGCCAAGGCACTCCATATCCCAAATACCCAAATTTCAGTAGTCTCCATTTAGGCTACGAGGGTACAATGTTCCTGGTAGCAGCAAGGATGAACAGGCTTTCAAGTACTTGGATCTTTTGTTTTCAGTTAGTAACTTCCAGTCCTTTCAGTTTCTAACCTCCTGCCTTTGAGATAGTGATCTTGAGTACTTCTCATGGCATTCAACTTCTCTCTCTCAAGCGCTGTGTCATTTAAATCAAGATAGAGAACTTGACTTCATGTATTTGGAATACCCTCCATTTTCACAGAATTAATAGGATATTTGGGGAACACAGAATATGCAAATTCAGACCTGCTGAATACATAATTTTATGGCCCTTCTGTTTTGTATTGGCTTTGTAATTTGTCCAGTGTTTGACTGAGGGCTAATTAAATTACTGAATTTACAATGAGAATATATTAGTCCATCCTTCCCTTCGCTGATTTTAATTCTTTACTCCTCCAGTTAATTTTCTTTTAAATCTGCCTTTGTGTTCTCAGTGTGGCATAAAAGGGCTAGTCAACCGCCTGAAAACGGACAGTTGAGGGAAATTTCCGTCTGCAATCAATCTCCCCACTGCAGCAGGAGTGCTGGATATCCTTACATGTGCAATAAAGATGGCTGAATTCAGTGATCACTGCCTGACCAGCATAACAATTCCTTAGCGATTTATGGCAGGTTGGGAGAGCAAGGGTTTAGGATTACATCTAAGAGATCTGTGCATGCGAGGATATGGCTGTCTTGGGTTAGGAATAAAAGACCTGTTTGGAGGTATGTGTAGTTCAGTGTATAGGAAGATGCAAAGTGTCTTCACGCATGGAAATAAGATCCATTACTGACAAGGTGTTTCAGTACGTGTAGATAAAAATGTATTTTACATGTATTATCAGTGTAGTTTTTTTACGTTTTGTGTGTTTATAGTCTCACAATGGCCTTGATCATCTTAATCTTGGTTTTTAATTATGCACTTATATGCAACACATGGAAATATAACTTATTAAGTATATATGACTAAGGAGATATTCCAGAAACAAATCCTAGAAGTGAAGGTGAAGCATTGTGGCTGATTCTGGCAGAATTACAACAATTCCTTGCTGTAGTGGGAAAACTTTGTTCAAAACCAAAAATGTTCAAATGTTCTTATGGTTTTAATTGAGTGGCAGAAAATTACTTTTGTGTGGTCATCCCTGCTAAGAGAGTCTTTAAAACCAACATTTTCCATTTTTCCTTTTTTTTTTTTTTTTTTTTTTTGGCTAGTAGTTGCCTCCATGAATTGGATTTATAAACCATGAATCTAAGAAGGATAAAATGTTTTCTGGAGAATTTGATCCAGATGTATATTACTGTTTCAGTAAATATCTTTTAAGTATTTAAGGTGAATAAGGTTTTGGGGTTTTTTTTGTTTGTTTGTTTTTTAAAATATCCTGGTTAACTTAGAAGCAGCCAAATTCTTGCTGTGTAAAACCCCAGGAAAGTCAATAGTATTTCAGCAGGGATTCATGTGGCCTTTGGGTTTTGGACTGTATCATATTGCAAGCTCCTAAAATAAGACTGTTTGGAAAGCTACAGGCTTCCCATCTTTTTGTCTGGAAAAGTTATAAAATGGAACAGGCAGGCTTTTCACGGAGCTGCTGAGAATGCAGTTCTGGCTATGCAATCAGGACTAAATAAGGAGCAAGATCTGCACTAAAAATAGAAATGGATGCTGATCCAACTACAGCGTGAATTATAATCCTTGCACAGCAAAGGGCTGGTAAGTTCAACTGAGGACACTCAGTTACAGAGAATCAAATAAACTTTATCCTGCTCCTAAAAAACCATTATACCCTAGCTGCTCTAACCAGATTTTTACCAGTCAGCAGAACTATTAATCATTCTTGCAAATTATTTAACATTATTTCAGATTCAGATTTTTTTTTTTTTTTTAAGGGAGAGGATTATATTTGCCACATAGTAAGAGGGAAATGTGGGTTGGGTTTATGTAACTGTTTGAAGAACATGGGGGAAAATGACACAGATTTACTGCACTTTCCTCACGGCTGGATAAATACATTCTTGTCACTCTTTTCAGCGTTAAGCTAACGTGCCCGCTGACATTACAGGACTCCGAGTGGGCACGCTGAGCTGATTTGGGTATCTGGCCAGGCCTGGTACCTTGTCACGAACTGTGCAGCTCACAGTGTGTGCTTCGGGGGAGGTTACTCTGCTTGTTTCAAGAACAAAGTACAGAACAGTGTAGGTCATTCCTACCCCCTCCCCTCCTCTTTGTTGGTAAAATAATTCAGAAAATATTTATCTTTTATTTGTGTATTTCCTTTCAACTACCACATGCCTCATAAATTTAAACCAAAACTTGCCCAAAGGAGTTCAAATATGTCCTTTGATACAGAATAGATTATTATTGCTTATTTATTGTTAGGAACATTTGGCTATTAAATATTTGGATTACATGAGCCCAGCGAGCTACAGCTATGTTCTGCTTGCTTTCTTTGCCTGTTCCTTTATCTCTTCAGGCAGTGATACAGCAAGCATGAACAATTTTTCTGTTACTCCAGTCTTAAAAGTGAGAGATTCTGTAACAGGCTTTGGTAATTCATCATATAATTTCAATTTCTTTAAATATGATTACATATGAAAATTAACAAAATTAGTAGACACCAAATCAATCTCTTCTACTACCTAAATGTTAAAAATATTTTTATTAATTTTTAGTTTTCAATGAGCTGCAGAATTTGGTACTGAAAATGCGCACTGTTCACGTACCTCTTGCCTGTTAATCACAGGAGTAGCTCAGTCAAATTGGAAGACAGTCAGTGGAGGAGAAACATTTGGGTCATTTGACACATGGGAAGGCTTAGACAGCAGTGGGAGTATGTGGAAGACGACCAAAAAACAGAGATCATCAAACCTGCACAGGCCAAGAACAAGGCAAAGAAAATATGCAATGTCAGTGAGTCACGAATCAATTGTTTGGTTTCATTTTCCTTCTTTACCTCCCTCCCCACCATAATACGAACTACAGTATTCCCTGCTTCTGACTTCTATCCCAGCACCCGTATCTCCTCTCTTCCGCATCCAATACTGAGTGCGCAGCTTAGCAGAAGCTGTGAGCAGCTGCCTCACGGAAAGGCAAGCTGATCAACACCATCTTGTTGATGGGAAGGCAGCAGCCTCCATCTCCAGCTGAGTTCAGAGGCCTTTTTTTTGTTTTGTTTTGTTGTTATATTCTCATTACTTGTGCTTCCATTTGAAGATCTGTATTTTCTGGGGAAAAAAGCAGTACGTGCAGTCCAGGAAGCATAGAGAAGGGATGGTGATCAATAATTGCTGTGAGTGCTGAACAGTGAAATATGTGTATCATTATGTCGTAGTTGCATTCAAAACTTATACTGATTAATTACTTCATTTACCAACTTAAGCTAAATCTTTATATGACTATATAAGGCTTTGCTTTAGTTTAACAATGGGCTATGCACACCCAGTTTTTGTATACCTTTGTAACAAATCATTTGGTGTAATAAAAGCAACATAAGCCTGCATTGCAGTTACAGTAATTTTAGTGAATTTATTAAAATAAGCTAAATACTTTTATCAACTTAATAATTACACTTAAATCATGCACAATCCAACAAAGAATTGTTAAAATTATATATGGAAAGACAGAAATAATTTTAATAGAATATTTTAGGTAACTGAAGGTTCACAGAGAGGAGATGGCATAACTTGAACTCACAGATTGAGTCCAGGTAGAGACTTATGGGAATGTCATATTAGTTTTCAACGTGTCTGGTTCTAGATTAGAAAACCGTGGTGGTGAACTATGCAGTATAGCTAAAATGTTAAAAGGTAACTCCAAAACTGAATACGAACAGGTGTGCAATTCTACCTTAGCTGCCTTTTCACTGTTAATTTTGAATGCAATGAAAACGTGGACTAATTCTTTGGGTCCTTACACATGCAGAATGAATGAATTCAAATTAAGAATTTTTTTCTTAAAGAGGGTTGGTTTGTTTTTTTTGTCAGAGCCCTTTCAAAGTACAAGGGGAGGTCACAGCTGTTCTCTTCATTCACATGTAGTCTAATAAAACAAACAACATATGTATGGGGCATAAGAATTTAGCACTCAGAACATGGGGGTTTGTATATGACTTTGAAAACTGTAAGTAACCAATTATACTTAACCTTTATCCTATCGCCCATCAACCTGATTTGTTAGTAAAGATTTGTGTTGGAATTGAGGTTTTCATGTGTTACATTGTTCAGAAAAATAAAACTTCTCTCACCAAATGCAACATAGCAAGGTCCACATTTACATTCTCAGCCTTAATTCCAATTGTCATAAGTCTTCTAGATTTACATAATTACTACATTTGCATAATCACTTAAGGCCTAGATCTGCACTCCAATGAAAGGAGACCTGAAACCTTGGTGAAAATCACACTTACCTACATTTTATACTGTGAGCATACGGGACTGACCTCAGATACGGGCACATCACCTTTTCTTTAGAGCATGTTGGCATCTGGGTACCTGAGTGAGCTTGGTGGGTTAGTACACTAGCATGCTAATGCTCACAAGCAGTCTGCTGGTGGTCCTTGCTGCCATAATGTATCTGGAGTGGATAGGGCTTGGGGAGAGGGGGTACCGATTATATCATGCTTAGTTCTGGTCCAGAGGACCTTTTATTCCGTTACAGTGTAGATGTAGCTGTGGTGGTCTCATTTACCTTGGGAGATGGAGCTTCCAAATACTGAGGATTAAAAAACAAACCCAAAATGCATCACTCGGTTTCTTACAAGTCAAGCAGGAAGATTAGCTGAGTATTTTACAAATACAAATCAATTCATCCCTCTTTTTTTTTTTTTTTCTTGTTGGAGACAGTGAGCTACACAAACCCATCAATTTGCACATTGTCACAAGGAAGTTTGCTTTTGAATTACATGTTGAACTTCCCTTTGACTTCCTTAAACCGCAGAACCCTTACCTCTCATTTTACTCTAAAAATACCATTGATTCAGGGGAATTATGCTTGCTAGACTGAAACACTGGAAAGCAGACAAATATTTTGGTGCAGAATAGGTGGTTGCTATACGATAGTACAAAGATGAATTTCCTGTAGGAAATGGGTACCTCACAGGATCTTGACACCACACAAGTCATGACAGAAAGTTACTGTCATCTGATAGTATTTGGATGGCCTCTTTACAGTTAAGTCAGACCCTTAAACCAGTTTCCAGTGGACAAATATCTAAACCAGAAAAGCCCTCATGATTGTTAGCAATAGTCTCATATGGCTTCATGTCAATAGTGTGAGAATGTGGCATTACTCTCTGTGCCAGGAAGAAATTAAATTATGGCACTTGCATAAAATCTTCTTTTTTGTGTTATGCTTAGTCTGCAGAATAGCTGGATAAAAGATTTCAGCAGATCCTCTTCTTCAAAACACAGACAGGAAATCAAAAACATTTGAAGGCGTCTTCACAAAATAGAGTTGTCCTGAATGGACATCTTTACAGGACAGGTCAGCCAGACAATGATTTCCGTGTTCCAGGGATAGCTGTTTCCTTTTATACTTACCTGTCAGTCCTAATGCCCAGATTACTTGGCAAAATCAAGTTAAGGCTCAGCAAAACGAACGTTTTTAATCTCCACTTGCCAAAAAAAGTCCTGGTTTCCAGATATCCTGAATAGAATATCTGCAGAACTTATGGACTTCCTGCATTTGGAGCCACAGAACAAAGGAGTGGTTTGATACCTGTACTTAAAGTTGTTCCCTCTCGTAGCCTGCATGCTGGATGACTGTTAAGATAAGGAAGTGCTGCTTTTCAGTCAGTCTTGATCAATGGTAAGAAGACCTCTTTGAGGCAAATTTAATTGGGGAAGGAAATGAGATTTTCCTCCTAGACCTATGAAGTATCTTGAGAACGTTTGAGGAATTGCTACGTGACATTTTAAACTACCTTCTGGTTTACAGCAATGGCAAATCCTGAAAGGCTGAAAGAAGTTGAACTTGCAGCAGTCTATATTCAGTGGCTTCTCCCACCTTGCTGAATTGTGGTTCTTGAAGGGTCCAACCAAGGTAAATATGCTAGTTCTCCCACCTTTGACTGGAACCTGTGCCTGGACCCGTTAGCTCCCAGGAGTCCCTATCCTTGACGAAAAAATTATGCCCTTCATGACTTTTGTCAGCTAGGATAACCTCCTGGAGACCATCACTTCAGTAACAAGAGTGAGGGAGAAGAATTGGAATCCTCCAATTTCTGCCAATGATGGTTACGGACCTCCATCTAAACTAGAACATTCGTCTTTCTGTATTCTTCCCTCAAACCACGTGTTTCTGGAGACAGAGTCATCTCTCCACACTTGGGATGTAACTGGTACCCTGTTGGCTACAAAAAATGAAGTATTTTAAGATATTTACTCGACTTTTCCTACCTAGTTACATTCCAGACTGCAAGTCTGTATTTAGATTGTTACAGCAGTTCCAGATAAACTGTTAGATCATAAGATGTCAGAGCAGCATCTATGCTGGTAATTTCACCAAGAAAACTATTTATCTTAGACATCTACAGAGCATCAACCTGGAGCTCTGTCTTCCCAATTCAACAGATGTTACGTAGAGTATATAAACAACTCTTGATGGGATACAACATAAAGCATTGTTCCAGCCACAACCTCCCAAGAATCCGAGTCTGCCATGGAGGAAACTAATGATTGCTACTTAGTACACTATGGTGGAAAAATGGATATATATTGCATACAGATAACTGCCAGAAGAACAGAAAATGAATTACCTATCAGCAATTGATCAATGCCAGATGTGTGCATAGCCCACACAGCCCCCGTTCTCTTTCTTTTATACTCCTGCACGCTTGGGATTCTCATACACATAGGGTGCACTGAGCGTGCTGTTGCCCAAATTAAAATCTCAAGGAGCGTCAAGGCTTACATGTGCTATATAGGTATACCAGGCCCCATAGTCCTGTAAACAAATGTGCAACTCCAGCAGACATGCATATATACCTCTTATCCAGCTCCTGGTGCTATATCATAAGTAACTTTTCATTCCATCAAAGGCATGAAAAGCTTTCCTACAGTTCTTTGTGCAGTGAAAGTAACGATATCTGATAGCATAAGGGTGTTCAATCATACAAAGCATAAAGCAATTTTAAAACCCCCACACAAGGCAACAGTAAGAGTACCTGAACAAAACACATTTGGAATAGTGTAAGTTGCTACTTTTAAGATATTATTCTTAAACTCCAGATTTTAAAACTTTCTAATTAAATGTGTCATCAATAAATAGCTGGTTTTAAAGCTATATCTGCCCAGGAAGTGTGCAATTCTACTGTCACGTACAATATTTAGGAACCCAAGCAAAATTACCAATAAACATTACCAGGCAAACAATTATAAGACAACGGTAAGCGTTCATCCCTAAAAGCAAAAATATGGACTAATTCACAACGAAATAAAAATTGGCAGGAACACATGACGTTTGCTCTCAAAGAGTTCTGTACATTTCCAAATTACAGCCAAGCAAAACACAGGTAGACATCTGTCTACAATCTGCATAGTTGCAGGATGTCTCTTCTGCCAATTAATCGCTTAAATAATGAGCATTTCTGTATAATCATGTTGTTGTCATCCCTTATATACAGTGGCTTGAACCTTTCAAGGTCACATAAATAACGACAGTAAACAACACTGGGGACTAGATAGTGCAAAGCCTGATAGGAAAATAAGGATTGAGGAGACTATATAAAAAAGTAGAAAAGACTGGGAAAATGAGAGCAGAGTAGAAGGGGACCAAAAGAATAAGCTCTGAGGAGAGAGTCAATGCCAGTAAATGTAATATCCTACTCTCAAGAAAAAATAAAAAGCACAGATGGAAACAGGAGGGTGTGTTCATCCGAACCCATTATAGGAAAGCAAGACAATTGTTCCTCTTTTGTTCTTTACCATGTTTTAATACTACTTCTGTATCAGGTCATGCATTGTGACTTTGAGGGGAAGGTATACCTAGAATGTAGTTAGGCTCTTAAAAGCAAGCATATGCTGTAGAAAGTCGTGAAACGGAGAGATAGGAAACAAATTATGATGGTCATTTTTAGAGAATTCACGGGCCTTCTGAAAGCCAGGGATCAAATTCAGACTTGATCCCCCAATTCATTTAAGTAAGCTCCAACAAACCCACAGGTTTGTTTTCTTGTGAGTCAAACTTCGGTCTTACCTTTACCCTTTTGTTTCAGTGGAAGACCAGCATGTACATATGAACATGGAATTATTTTATTTTCCGTAATGATCAAACCCAAATGTTATTTTACCTTTGCCAGCTTTGTGTAGGGTGATGTGCCATCTTGCATATTTATTTTCCTGGAGTGATTCCCAGAAGTATGCTATGCTTTTTCTTGCTCCTGTCTCACTAGCTTTATTTATGAGTTGTGTACACCAGGTTTTCAGTCCCTGGGGACAGGCCTACACAGGAAATCTGTGGATGATATTTAATACATACAAGTAAGGGAGTAGAAAAAAAGCAGCTACCGAATGATACTCCAACTTGATCTAATTTCAGGCTTGATCATGGAAAGGTTAGCATCCATGGTTTAAACCACAAACACCTTTATCTGTTTTGTCATATAGAAGGGAGAGACATGATAAAGATTAGTAAGTCGGAAAGAAATGTTACTGAATGCTCACTGATGCTCTTCGGCTGCTAAATATTTAAATATGAAAGTCTCACAATAGACCTTTGTAATAGGATTATGTGGTGCTAGATGAGTGAAAAATCAAGTACCAAAGCATGATTTTCTATTTGGAATACCTAGACTCAGTACGCCTCATGTTTTTAAAGGTCTCCTTTAGTTCTTGGGGGATTCGAGGGGTTCAGTTTCTTAAAACCGAGCACACAGAGCTCGGGACACACAGATTTAACATAAAAAACGTACTGGTTTGGTTTTTTTTTTTTCTTTTTAGTTGCTTCCTAGAATTAAATTATTTTTACCTGAATTGTTTTGAGTGTGAAGTGGGGGAGAAAAATCCTTTCCTGTCCAACATCCATAATAATCTGAAATACCAAAGTTGCAAGTAGAATTGAAGGGAAGGCTTTGGGGGAGTATACTCAGTTCAAAATACCAAAATGTGATTAAGGACAATGAGCCAGCATTTCCAGGAGTCTTCCTTGTTGAGTGGAAACAAAATAATTTAAGGAGCAAATTTTCACTTGGTTTGCAGAATTAAAATTCAATTGTTCTCTGATGACTGAGTCTAATAGCAGTATTGTTATTGTTATTGATTGGAACTGATTGCATACAAAGTATGTTTTAAAGATACCTTTTTTCTCACTATTAGATGCATGAACTCTCTTTGGCTGTGAAATAGATCAAGATAAGACCCTCTTTCTCACATGCCATCACAGCTATTGCGAGCTGATTGGTATCATATTATCCCTTTGATTACACCTGTGCAGTCCTATTAATTGGAAAATAACATGACCCAAGGAAACTTAATGGCTAGTAACAGTGCATAGGAAAGCTAATATACAAAGCTTGATGTACATTTTAAACTGCAGTTGTACTTACAGGTTGGCTGCTTGAAAAAAAACACAGGTTTTACAATCCCCTAGGACTTCTGTGAGATGCTATAACTGCTGGACCATTCCTCAAAACAGAACTGACAGATAAGTATTCTGATGGGTCAAGCCAGGGACCAAGGTGTCCCCCCCACCTCTCTGGTGCTCTGATTCCTTTGACAAGTCAGTTTGATATTCATATATGTGTTCTTCATCTGGCAAATGTTTCATCCCTAGGTCTGTCTATAACAGCTGCACTGGGTGTGCTGAGTCTGTCATGCCACGTAGCATGTTAATACGTTGGTATTGTACTTCAAGGATGCTCCTAGGCTTGCCTCTGGGCCAGCTCTAGTGTCCGTGTAAACTGCAAGCACAGGACCTCACTTGCAAGGTTGTCTGCGTATCTGTGCGTGTCTAATACATTGGTAGTCAGTGAGGTGGTGTAACGCTGCTCAGTACAACGGATGGGCCGTGTGGGGTGTTCGTGTGTATGAGAAGCAATTGGAGTGGAGAGCACAGTGAGGTGCCAGCCATAACCAAGATCGTTCTCCTAAGTGCTGTGCAAAAGCAGCCTTGTGGCCGTACAGGCTTTCTAGCGACGATGCACAAGCGATCGCACTTCTGTGCCAGGCTGGGCATTCCTGCCTTGTGCAGTACGGCTGCGGAGCGGGAGGGAGATGCAAGGGCTGTAAGTGTGGTAGGGGAATTAGCACTGCCAGTTGGTTCCACTGCGCGTCATTGACAGATGTCAGACCAACTGGTGGTGTGCAGGGCAGAGCTGCTGAGGTGACGTGTCATTTACCACCCTTTACCCTCTTGTTTCTCCTGACACCTGAACTCCCAAAGCAATTCCCTTTAAGGTGATTTGCCCAGTGACCCTAAAGAGCTGATTATTCGGTGGGATGATACGGAGTGAGGTAGCCTGAGGACATGTGTTACTGGGGGGGGGCATGACTGGCTTTGCAGCTTCTGCCATCTGGCTACAACTCTACAACTTCGTAAGGTCTGGAATCTGGATGGGGGGAAACCCAGTGTTCAGTAAGTAGCTAAAAGGAAGGGCATTATCCATGCTCCCACTGCCCCTCTGCTGAATTAAGGGTCCCAAGTAAAGCCAGTTACCTCACTTAGAGCCCGGCACTCGTGTATCTCTCCACATGCTCACTGCCAGCAGTACCGTACCTAGCTGAAACTCTACCCTGACACCTGAAAGTGCCATCAGAGCTCCTAGCCCTTTTCTGCGTAGTAGAGCCTTTACAGATATTTTAATCAGGTATTGGACCAGCCCAACACGCGTGTCCTGCTGCAAACAGCTGTTGCCCGTGGTAGCAGGAGCACATGGGTATTGCTGCTCAGGGAGCAGAGGCTATTGGGGTCTTTCCCTCATCTCAGCCCCAGGACTTGAAGACGACTTTCTTAAAGGCAGCCCATCCATCACACGTGCTACAGCTGACACCTGAGTCAGGGATACAGCCCTGGGCTTGGAGAAGCAGCACCATAATTTATGGTGACTGACGGGGCAGGAACAAGTACGTCCCATGCTTCGTCCCTGAGCCAGGGTGCCTTTTGCTGTAGCTTGTTACCTGGAGACAACATGGGAAAATGGGATAAAGACGAGAGGCTGTGCTGCTCAGAAGGAGACACGACGAGCCTCTAACTGGGCTTGAGGAGGGAGCATAGCAGACGCTGGTATCGTACCCTGGTCATTGGTCCTACAGGTATTGGCCAGAACTGCAGGAGATGCTCTTGAACATGGCCTGCTCTTGGACCTCTCTCACTGTTGCCAGTGAAATGAGGTTTACCCTGTGGTGATTCAGGTTGACTTAGATTTTTATTTTTTAAACAAATCAAACTAGCATGTGTTACTCGTCAGTTTGTGCTCAGTTTTTGTTTGGTTGCAGTTTTTTTGGTTTGTTTTATTTCATTTTCTTTAATAAGAAATCACTCAGAAGCATGAGTAGCCTCACTCGCCAGTGGTTGCATTTAGCTGTAATCTGCCCAGCGAGTTGTAGGAGGAAAATTGCACTAGTTTGAACTGGATTTAGTAGCAAGGATATTTTAATTTGGGGCAGCAGAGAGAAAATTGTATAACACTGTTGTGCTGTCCCGAGTAGGAGAAGCAGCCAGTGAATTGCATGATTTTTCCATCTTTGTAATCAGTTTGTTATGCAGAGAGCAATGCCGTGGGATTCAGCGTTTTATCTGCTGGGTTTCCCCTGGCAGCATCTGAAGAAGTTCATTATAAGTGTTTATCACATGATCCACTTAATCAAACCACTGAAACTCGGAGAATAAGTCATTCTAACAAGACCCTTCAGAGCTGCCTTATAAGCTACTTACTGCTATACTCTTCCTTGGTGAGCGTACAATGAGTTTCCTTGTGTCCCGGTCTATGATACAGGAAGTTCATTATCCCCAGTCCAAATTCAGATGTAAAGAAAGGAAGCAGGGCTGACAAAGAAGCGACAGATAATTTGCAAAGGATTTTAGTTAGCCACTCAAATCCCAGATAGAGTCGGACTGCAAGCTCGTTGTAAGAGCGACCTTCTGGTTTTCAGCGTTAGGCACAGAGCAGCTATCTACGTAGCTGGCTCTAGCGTTGTAAAATGCAGACAATGCAGGAGAAATTATTTGCTGCTTTTGGTTAGAGGTTAACTAGTGGAAGCATGTGAGAAAAAAGAGAAGTCAGAACTGAAACCACGCTTTTAGCTGGGCGGTGGCACATACACTGCATAATAGTAGCAGAGCCGATATCTGGTCTGATGCAAAATGCCTTGAAAGCCTGCTAAATCCCAGCGTGTGCTAGGGTTTGAGATACTGAGGCTTGTCTGACAAGCTAGGAGCTCGCAGACATGCTGTTTGCAACCTGTGTTTGTACACTGGACGTCTGGTAGGATAAAATGTGTTTCCCTGTGATGTACCTAGGAACTGTTATGGTCCTAGGGAGCAGGTGGGTCGAGGGCTGCTCTGCCTCCTTGAAGGCATTTATTTCACTGAGCTCTGTCACAAGCAATGTGACACCAGATTTTCTGGCACTCACTGGATTTTCTCACTGATGCTGTTTCACAGACGGTGTCCCGTAAAGGCTTGCCTTCTTGCTATCTGCTGAAGGCCAGTGTGGGTACCACCACAGATGTCAGCTGGGACCAACCTTAATGTAGAAATGCCCTGGATAATTTTCCCAAGCACCACCCATCGTCTCCATACGATAGCGCTGCTTGGCTACACCTCTTCTTTTCACCTCCCAAGCCCGTGTGAAGGCCCTACAGGGTCACACCAGACCAAATGTTGACTTTGTGTAGGGATACACAGGCTGAGCCTGATGTTGGTCTCCAGATGAACCTTTTTTTGTACTGGAAACTGCCATTGGGACAAGGAACATCGGGCAGTTCAAGACAAGCTTCTCTGTAAGACATTAAAAACAGGGAAGTGTGCAGGACTGAGAAATATAGGCAACAGAAACACCACCACCACCACCCCCCCCCCATGCTGGTTTGATGGGGATGATGCTTTTTCCCTAGCGTAGCTCCAGTGAAGCAGGTCACAAAATTCATGCCATTGTGCAGGCACTGCCTTGGGGAAACGGTGAAACCTGTCTCTCTAATGCCAAAGTCCAGCCAGCCCAGAGCTTTAAAATGCAACCTGTTAATTACTCCTGGGAGTAATTAGCTCCAGCCTGGAGTGAGCAAGGAGTCTGGACTGCATCAATCAACAGATGTGAGGGCTTGAGATGTGCAGTTTTCGTTTGTTGTGTTACACGAAAAGTTATGTGATGATGCTTTGTCTTTGTTTTCCATGTACTTTGTACTTGGCTGTCTTGTCTTGATGCAACCATCAGTCTCTTGACTGCTGATGTACCGATATACCAAATTGGCATCAGTATGGCTGTGTCCCCAGGAGGGACTGTGCTGCTTTAGTAGGTTGGTTTCCAACTAATAAATTAAAACAGGAAACAAAAGCCTGGAGGAAAATACTGTTCTGCTGTCCTTATCCTCTCCATACCTCCTTTAAAATGAAGTATGTAGCCAAAAAAGATGAATCTATGCTAGCTGGTTAATTTTGCTACTTCCTTCAATTTGATTACAGTATAGTTCCCTTCCTCTTTCTCATTTCTTTATCATACTCCCTGTCTGTCTTCTTGGTTTCTGTTGAGCCTATTTAAAGAGCCCCCCTTCATCTCTCTTTTGGGACAGTCTTACTGCTGGCTTTCTGCTGTTTCAGCTTCTACACAGTCGGTGCTTCAAGAAAAAAGTGTCTCGCATAAAGCTGGGAGGAGAATGGACCCATAAGAATAAATATTGTTTGGGTGTGCGTAGTGCTTTAATCAGTCAGTTTCCAATAATTTTATCTAAGTGGCCAGTTTACTGTTGTCTCAGCTTCTTAGGTAAGGAGACTGGAGGAGAGCGAGCTGATAACTTTCTGCTGTCTGCGGCAATGCAATAGTAAAGTGGAGAATAAAACCACTGTTTTACAAATGATTTTTCGGTGCCTGACCCACTGCCATGTACACGGGGAAAGCCAGTCTGAGCATCTGGAGTCATTGTTGGTAGGGATGTCTTTAGTCTGCTGTAAAGAGAGATGGTCAGTTGTCCGCTGCGTGCTGTTACTTTGTCATTCAGGAACCACTAGTGCCGGTATCGATGCTGAGGCTGGATCTCAGTGTCTCTGCACGACCTGCTTGGAGGGAAGACTTGGGAGGAAGGCTGCGACGGGCGTTGCGTGCATCTGCCTGCGTGCGTTCACACATGTGAGTGAGATGCACACAACACCCACTGAGAACTGAAGCGATGCTACCAGATACTAACCTGACTGGGCTTAGTCAGTGCCAAGCCGGGCTCAATTCTCTCTCCCAGCCTAAGGATGAAAGACTCTTTAATGCACTCGCTGCTCCTGGGCTGTTCAACTCAATCCCCAGTAGTGTTATCTGTTTAGGAGTCTTTCTCACTAAATTGCTTCCTTTGAAGACTGCAGGCTTTTTAACAGCGGACTGCAGCACCTGCTGCTTGCTGGAAATCCCGAGCAAGAGAGCGTTGCAACGCCAAACATGCCAGTCACAAAGCATCACATTTAGCAGATTTTCACTGGAGGTAGCTGATGAAAAACAGAATAGACATGCTGTAAGGACTGTCAGCCCAAGTAAAGGAAGGTAGCTTTGAAGAAAGCCTCCAAGATAGTATTTCCAGACTACACTCCTTTAGAAAAAAGTGGAAAATTCAAAGAATGAAATGCAGCCAGAATGAGCTCACTGCAGGTGGTGCTGGTCATGATTTTTTAAAATCACTTTTAATTATTAACTGCTTTAATCATTGTTTTTGTCCAGTGTCTGCCATTACCGTACCTTTTTCTGCAACCCCAGAAAACGCACACTTCTGTGGTTCTCTGGGGCTTTCCCACAGCGTGCATTTCCCCTCCCTTAGAAGACTGGTGTGATACAACAGAGAGGACTTCATCTGCCCAACCCGCAAATTAGGTGCTGGGAGCTCACCTGCTCCCTGGCAGGATTTGGGTCACCCCTTTCCCCCTTCCACAACGGCTAGTCCTGCAGGGATTTACACCCACTGGGTGCATCCATGTTTTTCCTGAAATTCCCTGGATCCGTCCATTACCCTCATGGGCTCAGGGGATGCAGAAGTTGCTGCAAAGCTCCCCCTGACGCGAGGGTTAGGTGGACAGGCAGGCACTTGCCCTCTCCCCCTCTGGAAAAGGGTGGAGAAGTCCCTGATGCCTTTCAGTGAAGAACAGGTATTTAAACAAAAAACCCTCCCTTTGCTCTTGGTGGCATTTCTTCCAGTTCGCACAGAACTGCACAACGGCGTGCAGTGCCCAGAGCTGCGATGGAGGATACGTGCGTTTATATTTGTCCGGTCCCATCTACACCAGCGAGCCCTTGAAATGTAGCCTTGCTGGCAGATCTGGTCAGGCTGGGAAACTTAGTTTTAGATGGTTTTTTATTTGTTTACAAGTGATCTTGGCCGCAGACGGGGACACACAGCTGGTGGTCTGTGCACGGCTCTGTGGTCAGGCCGAGGCAGGCTCTGAGCCTGGGAAGGCAGGAGTGGGGCTGAGCTCTTCCAGCTTACTCCTGGCTTAATTTGGAGCTGGCATTGGAGTGGCTGCCGCTCTGCTGGCATCCCGCGGGGTGACATCTCGGGGCCTGGTTTGGCTTTGCCTGCGTGGGCAGCAGCACCCAGCGCCCGTGGCTCAGAGCAGACATGTGATGGACGCCTCTGCTCACTCCAGACGCGCTTCTCCCACAGACCAGAGAATGCCTCTCATTGTTAGCAATAACTGTTTTAATACAAACATCGCACAAATACAGATGTCGTTCTGCGTGTCTGAAGGCCTAGCGTCTCGGAGAGGGCTTTGCAAGCGGCTTTTGTGCGATGTTCGTGTGCCAGTGCAGTTGGTGCGGGCTGCGGGGACCCGCCTGAGCGGCTACTGGCACAGCTCAAGCAGAAATGGCACAGTGGAGATTTCTGACAATACTGATGTGCTGCTGTGTGCCAGCCTTGAACTTCAGAAAGGGAGAAGGAGCAGCACCCGTTGGTACCGCAAACCTGGTATTGAGGGAGCGCTTTCCTGCAGCAACATCATGACGAAGGGTGGTGGAGGGGGAGACTGCTGACAGCTGTGACCTTCCAGGCAGGATCTGTTTCCCAAACATGCGTTAAACAGTGGCAGACTCCCACAGGTGTGGGCATGGAGGAACCTGTTAAATTAAAGCCAAAGCGTAACAAGAGGGATGTTTGCTTTGGAAGATAATGCGCACCTGTTCTGCACGCAGAGGGTGAGGAAACTTTTCTGTGAGGTGTTTTCTTTTGTTACCATGGTAGACCTTTCACATTGTGAGGCCACGTAGCTCCCCCTTCTCCCGCTCCCTTCCCTTTTAAGACCAGATATCCCCTCAGCTTTACCAGCGCCTCTAATCCGACAACCCAGAAGCATAATAAATGGTGGCAATTGCTCCTTTTCCTCCATCAGTACATCTCATTGTGGAGCTCCCCTGATCACACGGCCCAAGTTTGCTGCCCAGACCGATGCTGTTATTAAGACACCTGGGTCTCCGGTACCTGCAGCCCGGTCACCAGCTGGAGACGAGGGAAGGGCATGTTCCCAGCAAGGCTCCCTTCAGTGGGGCTGCTCTAATGAGCTAGCTTCGTTATCTGCCTTGCTGCTGGTCCCAGAGAGGCTGCAGGGACGTCTGCTGCTTTATTTTGTTAAATGGTACCAAATGATGGCAGTTAAGAGCCTACCAGGAGAAAATGAGCTCTTAGGGCAGCTTTTCATGTCTTGCATGCAAGGCTTTATTGAATTAACTTTGTACCAGAACCGCCGTACACTTCCCTTGCTGGAGAGGCCGAGCTAGATTAACTGTGGGATAAAAACGTTACGACTGTATTTTTGTCACACAGGTGTCTTGCATTAAAAAATCTTTACATGCTTTAATGTCATCTGAATTTCTGTAAGCCTGCAAAGCAGGCTGGTCTTCAGTGACCTCTGTCTCTGTCTTAACGCTGCACTCATCCCAGTCTTAAGTACGTAACTCTCTTGCTTTGCTTCTTATTTTCCACGTTAGGGACAGTGTATTTCCTCTCCCACACAGCCCTTGCAAATGTAGAGGTGCTGCGAGAGAAGCCCCGGGCACTACCTGTCGCCATTCAGGCGATGCCTTTTGCCTCGGTGGGTACCTGCGGCTCAGCGGCTCCAGCTGGGCAGCACTGCCAGCCTGCGGGAGGGAGACTTGCGTACTTTCAGTTACTTTCCCATTATGTACACATAAAGTTAATAACTGACTCAAGAGTTCATCTACAAATACATTTTTCGGGCTGTTCTTGGTAAATTTTTCCCCTCTCAGCCACAAAGCTCTCATTTGCTGTAATTTCCTTCCTATGTTTTCCCATAACTCCGATCTATTTTAACATTAACGTGTTAGTTTTGAAACAGCTTGTGCATTTTCAGCCTCTTCTCCCTTACCTGCTGATTATTTCTTTTCTCACTGTCCTCGGTCCCTACTCTTGTTGTTTGCGAAAAACCGCTTTTCTCCTCCCTCTCCCTCTTCACAGCTCCCACCATCTGTCTCTCTACAAATACAAAGCTTTAGGGGAAATGATTCACTAGGTTGCTAGCTCATTACTCACACTCTCCCCATCATGGTTTCTGTCCTTGTAGGATGCTCTAACTAATGTAAAGATCAATGAATCCTGGGAATTGTTATTCAATTAAAAAAAAAAATGCCCCAGCAGTTAAATAGATTGGGCTCTTTGTACTTTCTAAACACCAATGCTTAGTTTTTCTTCCTCACTCTGCCAGCATTATTTTTCAGAAAAGGATCATTGAAACAGAAGAATAGAAATGATCACTGGACCATTTAATGCAACCTTGTGTAGCACATGATGCAGGAGTTACTTAATGAAATTCCCTGGCCCAAACCAAGCAAATCTGTGGTAAATCTAGAGCACATATTTTAGGATGACAGCCAAAATGATGAAAGGAATTTACTACCCAGCCTTGCTAATCATTTTGAATGCTTAACTGCGCTCCCTAATATGCTGCTTTGCAAGCAGCAAAACTGACACAGCCTCATTCCCTACAGATTTCCCTCCTCCAGCCTTGCCCAGACCAGCCCTCTCCAGGGGCAGGGTGGCCAGCTGTGACTCCTGTGACTGCTGGCTGGCCAGCTGCCCACCTCGGGGAGGAGACCTCCGCAGGCCTGAAGCCCCACTGCCTCTCCCCCTGCAGCACGTAGGTTTGGGGCTAGCTCTTTGCTCAGGGAACTATTTCCATGAAACTCATAGGCACTGAATATCTTTGAGCTTCTGCCTGTTAAATGTGGTAGAAATTGGTTAAGGGGCTGAGAAGCCGTTTGAGATGCAGTAGTTCACTGTGTGAAAACACTTCAGATATCTCAAAATACCAGAGACAGCCATATTGAGTTGGCAGATAGGCCGTAGCATTTCAGGAGACTTGCTCAACCTGGAGGCTGAGCTCAGTAGTGTAGGGCACTCCAAGTGACCCTAAATGTCGATGTTTAGGTATCCCACTCCTTTTGTCTTCACTTTGACCTTTTAAGAAGGATTTCTGTCATGATTTTAGGCTTGTCACCATATACTAGAAAGTTATTTTCTTAATTGGAAGCTTAGTTTTTCATTTTATCACGTGGAAAATGGAACCCCCTCACTCCCCACATGTAAGTAGATAACAAAAAGTACCACTACCTAAAACAATTCTGTTGCGCCTGGTCAGGAAGCTGCTGGCGTGGCAGGTATTAGCCTATTTCAGTCGTTGAGCTTCCTTTTAGAAATCTGAGTTGTAAGAAGCACAGCAAATACCACGATCAAAATTATAAGAGTTGATAACACTGCATACACCCTTCTCCCAGTGCTCTTAAATGGTTGTAACTCTTTATGGAAAAGCCTGCTGAAGGAAAATCTGAGTAGAGCTGTAATGTGGTTCTTCAATTGTTTCTCCTGAGCACCACAAAGCACGTCCTGTATCAGCGCACCACACTCGCACCACCTTCATGGAAAGCCAATTAAATAATTCGGGTAATGTAACAGGAGTATCAACTTCTGGGCTGATTTACTTTTTGGACTACTAAACACATGTACTTTTTTGTAAAGCTGTGTTTGGGTCATTCTATAACAAACAATAAAGCTGAGGAAGACCTTGGAAAGAGCCTGCACCGAGCAGGTCCTGTGTCAGAGCAGGGCATTCTTGTATGACTACTCTAAAGAATGAGGGCTGTGGAATTTTAAGCCAACAGGGTCCACTGTTACCCCAGTAAAGTTAAAGCGATTTTAGAAAAAAAAACCCTCACCAAAGTCGTACTTATGTGCTCTGTAAAAAAAAAAAAAAAAAAAAAAGTTCAGACTTTAGCAGATGTGATGTTTTTGAGCCTTCCTGGTTGCCAACACCCTGTGGCTCTCCAGCAGCTTTGATTATTTTATCGTTCCATACTGCATACAAGTTGTAGGAGTCTATGTTGTTTCTCTTAACAATCAGCCCTGGCTTTCCAAATGCCAGCTGTCCTTTGACATGCTGTGTTTTGAATATGGGCTGAAGAGAGCAATGAAGCTAAAAGCCTGCTGTAAAAAATACTGCAGCGTTCCATGGTACTGCCAGCACACACGTAGTCACGCATTTAGTTCTCCTTTTGTGGACTGTTCCTGCAACGCACTGAAGGTGTTAGGGGCTGAGCTGTAAGGAAACGGAACTCCAGAGATTTCAGATCCGAGTCCTCTAATTGAAGAGAGTGTCTTTATGCGAGACAGGCTAAGGAAAACTTGCGTTACCCAACAGTTACCATTCCTCTGTTGTTACCAGCAGTAAGAAAAACTGACGCCGTACGTAAGGTAGCCTTACAAAAGGCAGATATATTTAATAGTGTATATACAAATTCACTGTTCGATAATGCTATACAAGGCAGGAATGTCTTTAAAGAAACCCTGAGCAAAAAGGAGGATGTAATTTTTATTTTACCCTTATTGCGACATTATTTCTGGTATTTGTTTGCTATATCGACTAATAAAGGAATATGTTAAAAACAGATGTTAAAATAAAACTGGGCATTCTTTCCATTTGCAGCTTATTTAAAAACCTAGAGAAAAGAGTTCTGCCCCATCAGCTTCAGAAATAGATGTTTAACATGGTAGAGAACAAGCCGAGCCTGAGTTACCCAAGACAACTAATTCCCTTAGCAGAAAGAGTGTCTTCTGTCATCAAAAAGAGCCATCTGGAAGAGCGCTGGCTCCCTGCCAAGAACAACCCTTTAACAACTGCTTGTCGTGCACTTTAAGTAATAACGTTCATAACGGCACAACCTGGAGTGTTGGTAAAGGTCCTATTGGAGGAGCAACGTATTCCTCCTCCCTCAGTAACCGCAAAAGGATGTTCTTCTTATTCTTTGGCCAGTTATAGATGTGAGTGTTCTGCAGCCAGGTAGGCACATGTTCCTGAAAAAAACAAGAAAAAAAGCGCGAAATCCCATAAATCCTCCTGAATCTGTACCAGAACCATGCAGATTCCATCAGACCCTGCCAAGCAAGATTTCATTTTGTCTGTTCTAGGCACTTCCCGTAACAACAAGAAATTTTAATTTGGCTTCAGAATTGTATTTGGGTTCCTAAATAAATGAACTTTGTGTGATCTCACAGCTTGCCTGTCTCTCTTTCTTTTCTGCCATCATGTTGGCTAATTTCACCACGTTGCAAAGGGAGTCTGATCTCAATGACAGGCATCCAAAGCCTTGTGAAAATAAACATTGAGGAGAGAAGGAAGACATCTCAGTGCCCCTACCGGGGAAAGGCTGCCACCTTAGTAGCTGCTGAAGGATCCACACAACATGTTCAACCTTGAGATGAGAATCAATAGGGAAAGAGCAGGACCCCAGAGGAGCATTTCTCACCCTGGTAGCCTTCTCCCCCCTTCCCTTGCACCTTCCTCCACCAAGCGTGGTGTCCTCTGGCCACCTCCTGAGCAGGAGATTGAGGCCGACGCTGAGCCAGAGGAGAGGCTCACGCAGCTCCAGATCAGCAGGGTCAAACCTCCACCACTCCCTACAGCCTGGGAAAGATGCAGCCTTGCAGAGGGGTTGGCTAATGTCCATTAACATAATGAAGCTGGGACCACCATGGCCCTGAACAGTGACAGCGGGCTAATGGAGAGGAGCCTGCTCAGACCTCATGTTCCCATGTCTCCACAGTCTTGGAACGTTTCTGTATGGACAGCTCGGATTTGTAGGGGCTATTATCATACCACTAATTAAAAGAGGGTCAAAGTCTGATCCTTGACCAAAACCAGCTCACGTCCACTGTGGAGATGGAGATTCCTTTTTGGAGAGCTGTTGTTGGAGACAACAGAACACAGCCAAAGACAGCAGGTAAGCGGCATGAGCAGTCAAGATATCCAACGCTCACCCCCTGGACCTCTTATTTAGCAGGGTAGTATTTTCCCAAGGTGGCCCCTTTTAGGGGGCGCAGTCCCTGTCAGTGGAGCTAGCTCCAAGAGGACAGAGCGAAAAGCTGCTGGCGTGCACCATGTCTCTGGTGCCTTGCCAGGGGATGCCCTGGCATGGGCAGCGCATGTCCTGCCTGCCAGCAAACAACCTAGCTGCAGTCCAAATCTTTCATTCCCAAGCCGCACGCTTCTCAAATTGGCTCTCTTTTCCTTGGCCTGTACAGCTGTAGGAACGAGGCTGCATCGTTTCCACTGCTCAGGGAGCGGTTTGTGTTAATTGATGCAACGGCTTTATTAGATCTATAGGATTTATGTATAAGAAGGTGGTGAGTCATGCAGGCACCTACAGACCCGTTAGTCTGACCTCACCGAGGCTTCTGAACAAGCAGCCTGGTGAGTGGCAGAAGTATCTATCAATCAAGCCCGATCTTCCTCTTTCTCCAGTGGCCAAGAAAGTATAGTTTGGTCAACATATATTGGTCAACAGTCTCCCCAAAGTGGAGGTTTTAAAATGTTGCTCTTTCAGGTGGACACCTGACTGCCCAACAATGGTAAGGTCCTGCAGCATTCCCTTTGGTAGGAGCACAAATAAGATTTCTCGCCTCAACCTGTAAGTCTGTTTTTGCATAGGAATGGATTTTAATCTTTGTGAACTTTACTCCTTCGACAAAGCTGTTTGAAATTGGCCAAGAGATTTAAATATTACTGGGAAAAAGGAAGATACCTATGTTTGCGTGTACGCCCTTATTACATAAAATCTGTTTCTTTACTAGATCTTGTTAAGAGCTATAGAAGGAAACGCAATGAAATACAGCAATGTTTACCAAATGAGCCCTCTCTCTGTCTTTGATAAGAGACTACTTTTTTTGGAGGAAGGAAATGCAGTAGATGTAGTTGGGCTGGACTTCAGTAAAGCATTCGATATAGGTCCACGTGGGAAATCGTTAGTTAGGCTTGAAAAGATGGAAAGTAGTGTGCGAAACGTATAGTAGGTAAGAAACCAGCAAGTGGGGATACAATGAGAGAGGGACTATGCCTCCAGAGGCAGGCTCTGCGCCTTTCTTCCAAAACTGCTCCTAAGACCAATTTCATGTAATGTCCTCCATAATGAACTCGATGCAAAAACCACCTGCACGCTAATCAACTCTGGCAATAACTTTAACGTGAGGGAGGTGTGCAGGGGTAAAGGGGTAACTCTAGCTGCTATTTTGATCTGGAAGGGGAGCAGAGAAAGTGAGAAGGGGGCTTTTCCTTGCCATGCGACGCTGGCTGTCATTGCAGGTGGGAGGTTATCATAGAATCGTAGAATGGTTTAGGTTGGAAGGGACCTTGGAGATCATTGAGTTCCAACCCCCCTGCCATAGGCAGGGACACCTCCCACTAGACCAGGTTGCCCAAGGCCACGTCCAGCCTGGCCTTGAACACCTCCAGGAACAGGGCTTCAACAACCTCTCTGGGCAACCTGTTCCAGTACCTTACTACCCTTATAGTGAAAAACTTCTTCCTAATGTTTAATCTAAACCTGCCCTCTTCCAGCTTAAAGCCGTTCCCCCTCGTCCTATCACTACATGCCCTAGTAAAAAGTCCTTCCCCAGCTCTCCTGTAGGCCCCCTTTAGGTACTGGAAGGCCGCAATAAGATCTCCTCGGAGCCTTCTCTTCTCCAAGCTGAGCAACCCCAACTCTCTCAGCCTCTCCTCATAGGAGAGGTGCTCCATCCCTCGGATCATCCTCGTGGCTCTCCTCTGGACCCACTCCAACAGGTCCATGTCCTTCTTATGTTGGGGACTCCACAGCTGGATGCAGTACTCCAGGTGGGGTCTCACGAGAGCGGAGTAGAGGGGCAGAATCACCTCCCTTGACCTGCTGGCCACACTGCTTTTGATGCAGCCCAGGATACAGTTGGCCTTCTGGGCTGCGATCGCACATTGCTGGATCATGTTGAGCTTCTCATCAACCAACACCCCCAGGTCCTTCTCCTCAGGGCTGCTCTCCAGCCATTCCCCGCCGAGCCTGTATTTGTGCTTGTTACCACCCTTTAATTTTTTTTTATTCGTCTGTGTATCTGAGAGGAAAATTCTTTCTATGCCATAGAGTATTTGATAACTCTGGGGATCAAACTGGTAGGAAGAGGGCAGAGTGCAGGGCTGGGTGTTCAGGGCCGTGTCGGTGGAGCGTGGTTTGAACTCTCCTGGCTTACCTGGCACCGACCCTGCTCACCTCACCCTGCCGGCTGCCTCCGCACTGCCGGAGGGAGCCTCCAGTGTGGGGCAATCATGGCTTAATGCTTTGGTCATCAGGTGACCAGATCAGGAGGACACATTTCTGTAGATTGGCTGGATGCAAGCCTTGAACCAGCAAGACCCAGGTTTCCTTTGGCAGCGTACGATGGGAAGCTGGAAATGCCAGTTCCACCTTAACTGTGTGTTGTGCTTTTTCCCCTCATTATTCAATTTCCTAATGAACGCTCTTCAGATCACATAGATACCTTCCTGTTGGAGGTCGACTATCGCATACCAGCAGTGCTTTATGATGTGCTTCGTATGAGATTAACTCATCTAATAGCCACATCCCCAGATGAAACCTTCCAGACCTTGCTTTCCTGCTCTTTTCCACTGTCAGCTACAGTAGTACTTGAACATGTAAAGGACAGTATAAAAAAGACAAAATGAAAGTAATTTGCCCACCAACATCATCCAATTGTACATATACGTGGCATTTTTCAGGTACCTCACTTCATCTGACTGCCCACAGACTTCATTACTGCAACTTGTTCAGGCTCTGGTGCTCTCCTTCCACCCGTGATGTCCTCAGTTGTATTATCATTAACTACTTAGATGAAGGTAGATGATGTACCAAAGAAACGTGTGGAGAAAGGGAGCAAAGCTTAATGGGAATAGAAAATGCTGATCTGCATAGTTTAGATGAGAAAGGCACCTCTAGAAAAAATGAGGGGTGATGTGGACTACAGAGGATGGGCAGGAAGGCTGCCTGGAGCCTGATGCTTTGATAGGAGCAGCTGAATAAACCAACCTTGGAAATTCCTTATAGATCACTGTCTGAGAGAACCACTGCTATATGCTAAATAGTCTTCTGATACACGAAATTCAACCAAAATTAACGTAAGTTTATTGTTCTTGTGTCTGCCTGAAAGCCCAAAGGCAGCTATAGTGCCTGCTGGGCCACTTGTCTCTGCAACCCTTAAGGTGCCAAGTGGGTGCAGCTGCACAGTCTGTTCGCGTGGCAGACACTCAAGGAGCCCCCAAGGTTAGAAGCAGTCCTGCCCTTTCCCCCCAGATCAAGCTGCAAAGACTGACTGAAAATGCTGACACGTTCCCTGCCTTTGGGCTGCCCAATTCCCACCAGTCTGGCAAGCACCAAACTGAGATTGTTCAGGAAGGGAGCTGAATGACATGAAATACCAGAGGTACTGTTCATTCCAAAGGACCTCACATATTTTACAAGCCCAGGGACATATTTTCAAATTTCTGGGCTTGCGTTAAATTGGTGCCTTGATAAAAAACTTTGTTACACTAAAATCCACAAGTGCAGTGGGACTTCACAGCCCTACGATCATTGATAATATTGTTTAAATTTTGACTCGTGTTCCAAAATTTGGAAACCCAAAGAAATAAAAAGAATCTTTCCCTACTTTTCCAAAATGCACCTGTACCTAGGGGTAACATGACAGCTACCCAACAGTGCACGCAGCGTTTAGTGACAAAAAGTGAACTCAAATACAATACATCCATTCTATGTTTGGGGGAGAATGCAATTTCTCAACTATAACTGAAGTCGTTTAACTTCTGGCCTTGTAAAAATCCAAGAGTTTCTCTCAGAGTGAGGAAGAAGGGATGGGAATCTTTTGCATTACTTATTTATTCTCAAAAGAATCTTCAAAACCAATAAGGAGCGCAGATGAAATTGTAGGTCCTAAAAAACCTTATAGTTTGCCTTTGATGGGCCCATTAAAGTTCAAGCAACGGCCTAGTACTTTAATATTTATTATCCTCTTTATTTTTATATTCTCAACCCACCCTCTTCCAGATCCTCACTTCACATCAGTCATAAATCTCTCCCATCTCACTCATCGGCATTACATCTGGACAAAATTATAAAAGGGTTAATGCAAAAAGCATGCTTGCTGGATAGATTGTCTCTCTCCATTTAAATTCTTTCAATGCTCAAGACAATTTGAGTTTTAGTTGTACATTCATCATCAGAAATACATTTATACACTGATTTATATTGCAGATGAAATGTTTTTTATTTGTATGTACAGAAAACTATAAACTTTTCATGTAAAATGTAGCTTTGGAATATTACTAGTAGGATATTAAGAACCAAGAAACTGAGGGTTTGGGTTTTAAGATTTCATCTGGTGCATCATGATCAAAATAATATGTGCTTAATCATGCGACAAGTATATATGCATGTATGCATGTTACCTTTTTGGCATTTGGGAAAAGCACAGGGATGAATCTGAAGTTCATACTTCCTTGTTGTATAAACTCGATCTGCATCTAGAATAGAACAAGTTGCCAGATTTATTGTAATGACATGTTAATTTTTCTTTGCATGCATCTGAATCCTATGCGTAAAAACATTTGTTGCTTACTTAAACTGCTCTTCTGTTAAGTGATTTGATCTATTGCTGGTGGACTTGGTATCATTTTGTTTGGCCACTTAATCTGATTCTTCATTACTACAGAAAGGATACAGGAAAGATCTGTCAACATTTCTTGAGCATTTAGTTCTGTGGTGTGGAATAATTGTGGGTTTAGCTGCAGTTGCAATCCCATGAAATCCATCTAGAACTGACGAAGCTTGACTCGACTAAGGCCCCTCTGTTCAGTCTCCAATGGGCTGAAAGACTTCAGCCAGAGGCCAGCTCTGTGTCCGAGCTGGGACCCAGGCTGTCCCCCGTGTCCCTGCTCCATGCCTGAGCTGGGACCCAGCCTGACCCTCATGTCCCTGCTCAGTGAGGCACAGGCATCCCGGGGGTGACAAGGAGAGCAAAGTACTTCTGAGAGCTCATCTGTTGGCGACAGCTTCTGAGAAGTTTGACTGCAGGATCAAACTGGGGGATCAGATGGGTTAGAGGGTGAGAAAGGCAGCAAACTGCGAACTGAGGGAGAAAAGAATGATTTTCACGGCTCTGTGGGCTCTTCTGGGCTAAACGTCCGTCCTGTGTCAGAGCACAGAGATGGGCATCTCTGACTTCCACTGATCCCCCCACCCTGTGCCCCCAGGACCCCCCCTTCCTTGCAGCTCTGGCCTTCGCTCTGCAATTCCGCCTTTCAGCCAGCTTTACTGCTGCCCGAGAAAAGACCTCAGTTACAGGATCGCCAAAGCGATAGGGGCTGGTTTATAGGGAGGAAGGTCAGGCAGCGTTAGATACGGTTGTGCTCAGGGCGATACGACAGGGCAACAAGGGCTTGAGGAGGTGAAGGAGGGAAGAAAACATCGAACAATAAAGAATATGTAGGAATAAGATGAGCAAGTTTAATAGGATTTTTCTTCCTTGAACCTCTTAGCAGATGTTAATGAGCATACGGAGCTGATGAGAGGGAGGATTAATGAATTCCAAAGGGGGGTGTTTAACTATGGGGATTAGGGAAAACAAAGCAAAGAACCTGCCATTTGGAGACAGATTTGTGTTTTGAGAAGAAGAGACAGAGTCTTTGTAAAACAGCAAATGCATGTCCTTGCTTACCATCCTGTGGATGTATTTAGTATGTAAGCCGTGTTCATCCCTGTCCAGCTGGGATTCAGCCCCTTCCACATCCTGTTTGTATTTTGGACTGATTGCTATGATTATCATCACCGTCTTCTGTTAGGGAGAAAAGCACTTTTATGAAATTGGGAAACGCTGCGTGTTTGGTAGAGGCAGATCGGAAATCTGCCAGTTTGTGTTTTAAGTGATCTTTATGTTCTTGGCAAGCATGAGAGGATCTCATTCATTCTGGCAGGAAATACAGGAGAATTCGTACACTCGTTTTCCTCATTATTTCTCAAGATCTCATAATATAGAAAATCTAAATGTCAAGAGATATATTAGCAGCTACCAGTTTACAGTTGGAATCCCTGTAATAAAAAGCTACTTTTTATCGGTGTAGAGTGTCTATGTACATACACAGAAAAGTTTTATCTTCAAATTCAGACCGAAATGTTTTCCAACAGCTTATGTAAAAGTGCATCTATTTAGCCATCTATGGCTTTTTATACATAAAGCCACTAAAGGCAGTTGTCTGTGGAGGATACATCTAGGGCTCTCGGCAACAGAAACAGCAACTTTTCTTGCTGATCTCCTTAGTGGTGAGGTGTGCAGAGAGATGCTGTGCAGAGAGGTGGGCTGTTGTGGATGCCCTGGGCAGGTTTAGGGGTACCTACACACTCTGTCGCACCTTGCTGCAGTGGGCTGAAGGCAACGCTCCTCCCCTTGCTGGGACAGCCCAGATCCTGCCTGTGACCTGTTTAATCCCAGGCCCCCACTGAGCTCAGGTTTCCACACAGGAGCCATCCTTCGTATCTGGGAAATGTCTCTTCTCCTTAAGGGTGGACCAGTGAAGAGGCTCAGCAGATGAAAGCCTCCTACTTGTGTTTACCTAGGGCCTGTCTTTCATCCCGGCCACGTCAGGCTGTGTACGGCTTCCAACTCTGTGGCTCATAGTCAGCCTGGCACCTAATTAACTCTTTCCTTCTGTGCAATATCAAGGGAATTTGCCCCACCACAGGGTCAAATACGGTAAGGAGCCATTATCCCTTACACTGAGTTAACATACTCCAGAATTACTTTCGCTTGTGCCTGACATGCATGTAAGCACTTACAGATGTTGACGGTTTGCAGAGACATGCCCGGTTGCACACATCCCCCTGCTTGTGTCCAAGCAGTCCCTTCTTCCTCACACATGTAAAGGTTTTGAAGTTAGAAACTGCCTCTACAGTCAATGGAGGAAAATGGACATTTCTGGGGCGGGCAATCAGAGAACAATCCTCATGTGGAGGTGGGGAATTGCTCTGTGTACATACCGGTCTCTCCTACTGACTGTGCGGGAGTCCCAAGGGAGTTCTGCCAGTTTGTATTTTAAGTGATAATGAAGTTCTTGGCAAAAGCAAATTCACCCTGGCTTCTAGTTTCAGTACCTCCATTATGCATGGTGAGCCCAAGCCTAATTTGTCCTGACAAAAGCCCCAAAATGCATGACTGCATGGCCACAGCAGAGGCCCCAAGCTGGCTCTGCATGCAGTAATGCCATGCCTGTGTGGTAGCGCACTTGAGCTAAGGTGTCCTGCTGGACACCTTTAGGAAACCTGTGTGGTGCTGTCTCTGATGGTTGAGCTTCCTTGCTCAGGTTGGGGAGAGCCCACTGCTTTGTCATCCTGTTCCTGAGCCATGGAGATCTCCCCAGAGTGAGTCAGAGGCCTGGTGGCTACCCAGCAAGGCACGAATCAAAGGAAGTCACCCCATGATGGCATGTGTTGAGTGACAGAATCGCCAGTTTGTGTCCAGCTGTACTGGTATAATGGGACCACTTGGCTTGATCCTAATGGAGATGTGCACTCACTGCTCCTTTGAACTTCAGAGGAAGCTGCTGCTGGGGGAGACTGCACTGGCAGCGATGTGAATCTCTACTTCACTGCTTAGACAGATACAAAGTGATGAGAGCAAATCTATCATTCAAGTAACAGAATACCAATTTCCAGTTTACCTATGGGATGGTTTATCCAGAAGAACCCTTTAGTGTTTTAGATAGTAACGTAAATGCTACAGGTGAGAAGCAGGATGAACATGCTATGTTCACTACTATGCAGCCTGGGATGAAGTACAGATATCATTTTAACCAAGCATAGCTAAACCCCACTATTTAAAAATGAGATGGAGGAACAACTTGTCCAATGGGAGCTTCAGGCTGAATGTAACAGCCAGCACTGGAATTTGGCAGGAATGCTGGGATTAGCACTTCATTTCTTAAAGAGAGAGCTCTGGGACCATAAGATGCAGAAGTGAGTGACATGTGCCTACGCTCTCTCTGCAAGGCCTCTGCCATTTCAGTAGTGGTGGGGAAGGGCATAGTAGGGTCTTGCATTTTGATTCTGCTCCTGTTGCTATTAGAATAATTCAGCCATTTTCCTCAGGTCACCTCTGCCATGAACAAGGTTAAATTGCCTTTACATACATCACCTAGGTAGCGCTCCATCCACTTAATGATGTCAATACCTCGTACCGTGTCCTCAAATATATCAATCTGCAAGAGAATGAAAGTCTGTGGTGAGCATCCCTTCGCCTTTCCTCCCCATTTGGTGGCACTGAAAAGGCGCCTGCTCTTTTCCCTCCTTTCTAACATGCATGCCTAATTCCCTTAGGAAAGAAACATCACACACGCGCACCCATACCCCTATGCGTGCACAACTTCTCCCCTTTCCCTGCAGTCCAGAGTCGAGCTGGACAGGCACCCCGTGCAGGCAGAGGAGGGCTGCTGCAGGCACACGAACAGGGCAGCCGCCCTGCCAGCTCCCAGCCCCCAGGCACTCTTGCTCATCAGAACAAGAAACAACCACTGACAGTGAACATCAGATATCCAGTGTTTGCAAACTGACTTTTTTGCCGCTCTAAACGCCTCAAGAAGGTGGATGGCCGCTCACCTTCTGTACCTGTATAGATGCAAATGTCCACTATTTTCTGGCCGCAAGGGTATGTACTGAGTGTCAAGTTTTAGCTTCATATTGCACTAAATTGTCAGGGTGTGTGGTGGGAAGTCAGCCAGGTCACTGATACTGGATGCTGTAACCCAGACTTCAGTGAGAGCAGAGTGGCGGAGGACTTCATAGTCCTCACTCTACTCTGCCCTGGTGAGGCCACATTTGGAGTACTGTGTCCAGTTCTGGGCTCCCCGGTTCAAGAAGGACAGGGAACTGCTGGAGAGGGTCCAGCAAAGAGCTACAAAAGATGATTAGGGGATTGGAACACCTTTCTTATGAGGAAAGGCTCAGGCACTTGGGTCTTTTTAGTCAAGAAAAAAGAAGACTCAGGGGGGATCTTAATACTTATAAATACTTAAGGGGAGGGTGCCAGGTAGATGGGAACAGTCTTTTTTCAGTGGTGCTCAGTGATAGGACAAGAGGTAACGGGCACAAACTTGAGCACAGGAAGTTCCATCTTAACATGAGGAGGAACTTCTTTACTCTGAGGGTGGCAGAGCACTGGAACAGGCTGCCCAGAGAGGCTGTGGAGTCTCCCACACTGGAGACATTCAAAACCCGCCTGGACGCCGTCCTGTGCAATGTGCTGTAGGTGTCCCTGCTGTGGCAGGGGGGTTGGACTCGATGATCTCCAGAGGTCCCTTCCAACCCTGACCATTCTGTGATTCTGTGATTCATAGGACTGAATATGACCAACACTACTCACTTCCCTGCATGCTCAATAAACCCAGGAACTGGCAGTCAATGACCATGACCGATGGAGTCAGTATTAACTTAGCCAAGGTTTTGATAGAAGAGTCATGTTCTGCTCTCAATTCTTTCTTTTTCCCTTTTTGAAAGTAGAGAGCATATTTGCTTCCCTGCTTTGGGGCCATTTTGCTATATTTATTATGCTGCAGCAGGCTCCAAGAATTGCCTGTCCAGCAAAGGTGCTATTAATGAGCTTTCTACTCTATACCTCTACAGTGCGCAGAGCTTTCTTATGAATTGGTCATAGTACAGAACTGCTGGAAAGTAGTATAATTGCAGTCTCTGGAAAAAATCTTTGATTCATGAAAATAAATAAGTGTGTGCAAAGCCCCCCACTGAGTCTCGTTCAGTTTAATGATGGCCACTTGCTTAAATGCTTTCCTGAACTGAAGCCAAAGAGTGAAGGTTGAGGGGTCAGACAGCATATGCACTTGAAATAAGAAAATATGAATCAAGATTTTGATGAACACTGAATCCTAGAGCCTCTGTGGATGGCTCCCTTAGAGAGGGCTGTTATGATGAAGCAAACTCACGAGAACTTAAATGAAAATATGGATGGCTTATGGGATTAAACAGTAGGACCTTTTCAGGCCAGTGATTTTAGAATCCCTTTTAAAAATGTAACAAAGCAAATGAAACCATGAGATGGGCTGTTTCATTAAGCTGTGTGAAATACACTGATTTTAGATCACTTTTTAGCAGAAAGGTATTCACATCTGAAGAACCAACGATGTAACAGCATTGCAGAAAAAAAGCTGGGATGGGATGAACATGAAAATTGACCTTTTTTAATATTGATATTACAGATCAAATATGAGACAATGTTAATGGAATAGCTCACAAAACCTCATACTATTACCTATATGGTATCTGGTGCCACTAAATGGAATTTTCCAGGGTCATTATTAAAACACATTTTAAAGCATAAAATTCAGTTAAAATATGAGCAAATGAAAAGGCAAATCATTTAAGTTACAACTTTTAGAGCCAAGGCTAGTTCATTCTATTTGTATCTTCTTTAACCTAAAAAAATGCAATGAGAAACAGAAAAACATTTAAATGGACAGTGTATTGCCTTTGCTGTTTAAAAAAAATGTCTCTTTTCTCCCCTGGTTGAAAGTCATTTTCTCCGGAAGGAATACTTACAGCAGTCTGAAATCCATTTACAAGCAGGAAGTTCACAAATTTCATAACCTCCACCGCTGTGTCCACCGAATAGGTTATAAAGACCTTGCCTATGAGAGAGAGTCCATATGAATATGCAGTGCATTAAAATCCACCATTCAGAGGATGAGACTTCCACAGCCCTCCTTTTCCACTGCACTGTGGGTTCTGCCCACCTACGTCTTTTCGGATTATTTACAAAATGGATGTGGGATAGCGCAGTGGCTTGGTGTTGAACTCAACCCCCCATCTAGAAACCTCGCTCTAGATTTAAGCTCCTACAGCCTTACCGCTGGCGAGCGCCCCTGTGGAAGCTGCAGAGGGTAACATCACTCTGCTGCTCGCCCTGCCCTGTTGCCAGAGCTGCTTCTTCCCCAGCCCTTTGGTTGGACCCTCACCCACAACTCGTGTCACCTGCACCAGCTGCAACCAGCCCAGCTTTCCCCCAGACCTCACTGATCTGACTGAGAGCTGGAGGAGCCCTTACGCACGCCGTACTGCCTCACCTTGTAGCAGCATTAACCCCCCCTGCGCGGGCAGGATGGATGGCTGATGACAGCAATGTCTTCAGCTGCCCTTGCCATCATGGAAGGAGTTTCCTTACTAACAAAAGAACCATGGATTTGCAGGTCAGGGTAAACCAGCTGGCTAATCTAATCCAGCTGTGCGTGTCGCACAAATGACACAATTTTATCCAGTAATTCCTGTATCTAGGGCACGCTAACTGATAAAGTAGGGTCTACGCCAGAGTGGTATCCGGTGTCATAACTCACTCCTACAGGCCAGAGAGATGCAGCTCTCTGGATTTGAAAGGTGATGCGCAAAATGAAGAATAAAGGAAAAATCAAAACCTCAGGAAAGTCAGGGAGGGTTCTTAACAACGGTATTTCTCAGCTGCTGGCCAGCATGGCATTAAAAAGACAGTTTTCTGAAACGTGACTTTCCCGTAAGAGTTGAAGGGTGAAAGCATTTCAGGGGCTGGTGGCAGGGGAAGCACCTCAACCAGCGCCTGTGCTGCCCTCAGCCCTCAGTGTGGGCTTCTGGCCCAAAGTCCTCTCTGCTCACCAGGTCAGGAAGAAACTGAGGTCAAGACTTGACATATTTGTCTGGTTTGGGACAGGCAGAAATGCTTTATCCCTAGGGCTTTGTTTGTTATTAGTCTTTTACTGTAAGCTTCAGTGCCTCCTGCCTCAAAGGGACATCCTGTTTAGCAAGAAGTCATGAAAGCAATCTAAACGGTATTTATTTTTTGTAAACAAAATAACAAGCAATTAATGACAATTATGTTTTCAGGATTCAAGGGGCTAATTCCATCCCACCAAACACAAACGCTCACACCCTACAGATGTGATGACACACAGTTTTTTTCTTTTCTTGTTGTCTTTGTGTCTTAATGTCGTCCCCCCTGCCTTCTCCCCCCCGGAGCTTTCCCACCTAAAGCTGTCAGGCTGCGCTTTAAAATCTTGCACAGAGCAAATTTGCTAACCACTTACGCAACTCCTCCGGCAAGTTGCTGGTTCTCAGAGTTCCCTTGGCTGCAGGGTTACTGAGAGGTCTCGGGACGGCAGCTGGAGATGGAAAATTGTCAGAAGGACAACAGCATGCTTCATCTGGGCCACATGCCTTGGGGGGCAGCTGACCGTTAGGTAGCTGGTTGTATAACTGGTTTCTACAAAGAAAAGCAAGCGAGGATTTTAAAAATATTTATTTTCAGGTAAAATTCACATTTTTTGTTCTTTTAATAACACACTAGAAACTTTATCTGTGTATTAGCTAAGAAAGGTTCTTGTAGAAATGCGTGGCTCGGCAATTCTACTCAGTTATTACAGCATCTTTTGAACAGATACCTTGGTGACAGTCTACCACAAGACGCAATTTATTGCAGAAGCAACATTAGCCACAGGAAGTAAATGCACCTCATAGCTGAAAGCTGTTCAGTTTGCGATTAGCAGAAGCAAAGGCTGTTTCTGAGAGAGAAATAATGCCATGGCGAGGATGTTGTTACACACGTACGGGAGCAGGGTGGCACCTGGGTAGCCTCTTCCCATTATCTAAAGGGTGCTTCAAGGATGTCCTGTGCAGCACAGGAGGCACAGCACAAGGTGGGGAGCAGGAAACTGGGGATACAGGGCACTCCAGCTCCAGCTCTGGCACAGCTTGGAGGGTCTCCAGTTTTGGACAAAACTCAAAGTTTTGCTAAAGGGAGAAAAGTTAATCTCTTGACCAGCAACAGTGAACCCAATGAGGGTTTCTCATGTTAGGTATCTGCACTCTGGACCTGCAATAACCTTGCCTAATGTCTTCTCCATTGTAACAAACAGAGAGAAAGAGATAATTTTAGGAAACTTAGCAATTCTTGTCCTACAACACTTTGGCTTCACGGCTTAAGTCAGTAGGAAGGGGAACCTACACAGATTTTTTACGTGAGGTGTGCTTTGAATCTGCTGGGCTGAATCTGTTGGACGAGTTGATAGGTTTCTGTGAGCGCTTTTCCCCAGAGCAGTGATGTTTAGTCAATCAAGCCCGCTCTCTTTTTTTTTCCTTTGCCTTCCTTAAATGAATGATGACAGGCTGGTCACAGCATGTTTTCTGTTGTCACATTAAGATTTGGTTTATTCATTTCGGTACAGATGTTTTCTGTTACAAAATACTCTATAGGCAAATATTACCAACATATAACTGCCGTTCCTGGAATCAACATGCAAACACCAGCCACGCAGCCGCAGGACAGACCCTGCATATTCTGGATTTCTTTTAGCAGAAGAAAGTACCAAGAAAAGCAACACGCACCTCATCAATGGCCACAAAAAATCTACCCTGTGGCTAATTTACAGATCTTACCAAAACATCACCTTATCTAACAAATGCACCAAAAACTAGGAGTCGGGTTTTAAATTTTACTCCTGCAAAGGATACCCACAATTCCTCAGTATTTTTACATTTTCATACAAACTCTTCAGTGCAATTAGCTCTGCTGCCAGTACTACCTTATCTTGCTGTCGCTTTTCTGTCACAGCCTCTAACTTTTCAAAGGCCTGAGCGCTGCAGTGTTTCAATCATCTGCCCTCTTTTGTCCCCCCTGTTCTCCCAATGGCCTGCCAAGACCCCCTCACGTAAGCAGACACTTTCAAACACGGATGCCTGTAAGTTTAGGACTTCTAAAAGTACTGTGGCACTTAAATAAAAAAGGTCTGCTTTTCAGAGGTGCTCAATATCTGAAGCTTCGGTTTAGATTCAGGTGGCTGAGTCTGGAGAAAACCCTGACTGGACAGTATTTCCCATTTGTTATTGACATACTTACAGAGAGGGAGATATAAGGCCTGGTAAATTAATATTTGAAAATGAATCAAAAAGCCCCAAATGAGAAGTGCTGGACACTGGGTGTTTTATTACTACATGAGAAATCATAGAAAAAGGCTGCAAACTGCAATGTAGAGGTATATCAGTGATGGACGAGATTTTCTCCCTTTTTCTCTGCACTACAGAAGAGATAAGAAGGAACTCACTGGAAGCCAATGATTGAGGTGTGCCAGGCTGGTACACCGTAAAGCTGAAGACCTCAGTGAGCCACGGAACTGACCTTTGCTCTCTGGCAGGAGAGCTCTAAGATTTCAGCTGAGATCTTTTTCAACCCTTCATCCCTTTAACCTTCGAGCATTTATCTTCCTTAATGCATGCATTTCAGGGTGTGCTGTAACAACATATCGGGTAACCGGCTTTGAAGTTCTCTGGGGTAAGGTCAGGCCCCTGCTGGGTGTAAAATAGCAAATAAAGAAAACTACCCAGCACCTCGCATGTACCCCTGCAGCCCGGGCACGCTAACATTACAAGGCTTCAGAATTACTGGTTGAAAGCCCACAAAATCAGATCAGAGGAGCTTCCACTGTGCACAACCCACCCCCCCCTCCCGAGGCATACTTACGGGAATCGAGGAGGACCAGGGGAGGAGCATGTCCTCTGGGGTGGTCGGTCTCCGGTGCCCTTGGGAGCACGAAGGTTTGAGTAATTTGGGACGACTTGCTGGGCCAGGCGGATAACTCTCATGCAAGGTCCAGGAACAGGAGGAAGCGGTTGCGATGTATGTGCAAAATGTTGGTAAGGAGCTCTGCCATCTGCAAGGGTGAGAAAATAAAGGCAGCAACTATCATTTCAGCCAATATGTTTTTGCCTCAATTTGTATTTATTCCTCTTCAGGCAAGTCCCCCTTCATGTCTAGGGAACCTGAGCAGTTTGGAGGCATTTGCAGGTACCTTGGTCTGAAAGAAGCCAGATTAAGGAACATTTTACAGTCCAAAGTTTCCTATTCACATACAGCACGGTTCAGATCCCCACCCTCGGTTGGGCTGTTGGGATAACTGACAGTTAAACATTCAGGGCTGCTTTGTCCCTGCACTTACTATGCCTCAGTGTTTTTTGGTTGCTTTTTTTTTTTTAACTTCTTTTTGGCAATACCTTGTGAAAATGAATCATCCCAACGTTCTCATGAAAGCAGATGCAAAATCCTGGAACAAATCAGTTTGCAACACTAAGGCTAAACAGACTGTGATGATTGTAAATGAAAAGAGAAAAAATAATCTCTTGGTTTGTTACTTCACCCTGTATGAATTTTCTGCCTAAGTGACCTTTTAAGGCCTTGCTGCTGCTCCTGTTGCCATCCAGGAGGCTGCAGAAGAAGAACCCCAAAGTGACAATTTTGCTCAAGTTATTCTGAAAAAACTTACTGTTGTTTGCCGCGTGCACGTAATGCTATTTAATAACTAACGTACAGTGGAACTGTTGGCATAATCTGAAAGAGAAAGCAATGTAAGCTGTTTGTTTCCCAAACGGGAAAAACTATTTTTTTATTTTTATTTTTTTTTAGTCTTTCTGCTTGCAGTTTTCATTAGGCAGCAGCTCTGCGCACTTTCAAGCTGCTGTGCGCAGATCAAAGTCCAGCCTGGCAGGGCTTATTAGCACTGCATGATTATGGTGTTATGAGCTGGCTCTGAAAGCTGCAGTACTCAAACACTCTTTTTTCCCCTCCCAGATTGTTTTTTTAAATCCTTTTAGCTATTTTGGGGTCATGCTTTCCTTTTCCTAGCAGCCATGAGGACTAAAATTTTTTTCGAAAGGGGAGGAGAAAAAAAAGAAAGAAAACAAAGCTTTGATGAAATAGTCCAATTCCAGGAACCTATACTTTAAAAAAAAACCCAAAAAACAAACCCACAATTGCGAAGACGTTTCTGATGAAATTGTGAGTCGGCAACATTGTATCTGTTGAGATTGTTTTAGGAGATTTTCCTGCTCCCCCCTCCTAACTATTTGCAACAGGACAGGGTGAAAGAGGCTGGAAGAACAAAATTGAAAGTAAATATGGTCTTCTCATGGATTCCTCGT
Organism: Pluvialis apricaria; assembly: GCA_017639485.1. NCBI lineage: Eukaryota > Metazoa > Chordata > Aves > Charadriiformes > Charadriidae > Pluvialis > Pluvialis apricaria. The sequence continues at coordinate 77,107,755 of CM030009.1, read as the reverse complement.
TACCAGCTCTAGGGAAGGTGGCAGGGCTCTGGGAGATTCAGTTTGGTGTACAGGTTTTTAGGCCGATGTTTCAGCAGCTTCCTTTGGTTCTGTCTGATGCTACAGTATTTTAATAGATGCAACCACTGCCGTTCAGAAGCACAGCATGGCCAAGCGTGCGTGCCCGCACACACCAATAGCTCTCATATATAAAAATCTGAAATAATGGTCCCTGGACACATAGCATTGCTGCGAGGATTTCTTTGACTTCAGAAGCAGTTTTGCTGTTGTAGCTCAAATAGCAGGTGTCCGGAGCCAGCTTAGAGCCTACGGGCACAATTGCTATTCCCCGGGAGAGGCATGTTGTGACACACAAACTGCAGAGCTTTGTTGTGGGTTGCCGCTGCCCAACAATTATCTGAAACGCAAGGAGCTGTCAGGAGGTGATTTACGCTGTACTGGGCATGTGAGAAACAGGAGTACAGTTGCCAGCTTCTTGGTCCTGACCAAATCTGCTCTAGCCATCTGAGTTTATTTTATTCTTTTTGCCCTCTGGATATGGTTGAAATGGTAGTGATTTTTCTAAAGAAAGTCTTTCAGAGTTCCTGCTTTAAAACAAAATGGCCTCATTCAGTAAATGTCCTACTTCTCACTATGCCTGCGTGTGGAGGAGGTAAATGGAGGTAAATAGTGAGGGGTGTTGTGCAACCAGCTCTTTGTCTGCCTAAAGCTGAACAGAAAGGAGAAGGTATGAAAAGAAAACGAGAGGACATTTTGCAAATGTTCAGCTGTAGACATTGATTAAAGTCCATCTGTAGCCCCTTCCCTTTTACACAGTCCAAGATCAGAGGTGAAAACTGAGGCTCTGATACCCTCTCTCTTTCATATACCTAATTATAGCACATTGCTGGAATGACAAAACTCCTTAAACAGATGTAATATAAATGCTGTGGAGTCAACAGAAGGTTAAAAAAAAAAAAAAAGGGTTATCAGAACAGGCCTACAGCTTTTTATTACAAAGCCAGTCTAAATCAGGTCGGGGTCTCATGAGTCTAATGTAATATAAATTATATTAAAACAATGATACTGCTGTTGAATGTTCAAAGCTCACTTCATAACAGATAAAAATCTCAGACTGAAAAGGAATACTAATTAATAGCAGGCTGTAAACTGCATCATAGTCTCCAAGAGCCAAAACACCCATATTGACGGAGTCACATCAGCGTTCACCAGCAGCTGAGAGGGCTCCATTTTAAGTAATGAGCTTTCATTTCAGCTGACAACAGAAAAAAATGAGAATGATGGATGTCACGCTCTTTTCACATAGAAATAAAACACATGGGTGAGTTTGGTCATAATGCTGGGAGATACTATTTACAGAGATCAAGGGCAACCTCCCATCCTGATTCTGGCAGGAAATTATCAACTTCAGGGATTCAAGTGGGAGCAAGGAAATCTATGAAAACAACAGGAATTAAGTCGGTATAGGAGGCTGCTGAATGACTGATGCAAGGAGGAAGGAAATTACTAGAATATGAAATAACAGCAGGGACAAGGCTGTGTATGCTCAGCGTGACTGACAAAGGCTAGTTTCTAGGCAAAATTATTAGCCTTCATTTGATGAGTAACTGTGAGCTCTTTAACTTTTTATCTGGCTCAGAGGTTCTGCATCAGAGAGTCTGGCTGCATAACCTCAAAATCTGGAAATAAAAAATGGACTGAAAATAGATGTTTAAAAGGTTAATAATTGCATGCTGTGCATTGCCATTAAGTACAGTAGGAAAACACCAGCTTGGCAAATGATGGCTGTGGTACACCTGGAAAACCTCCCATGGGGTGAGCAGTGGTGCTACTTACATGGCCCCTGGGGGTGCTGCTCTGCTGGGCAGCGGTGCCCAAAGCAGCCCTGTGCTTGCGAGGAGGCATTGGGATGTGGCAAGTGCTGGCACATAGGGCACTGCTGATCCTCAGGTCCAAAAAACTCTCTGGAGATCAGTGGTCCTGGGAGGTCATGGGGATTCAACACAGACACCAGTGGTAAGGGGGGCTCCAGGTGCCTGATGCCCATGACGTCTCGTGACTGGGAGTTGTACCCTGTGTCCACGGTCCCCAGCTCTGCTGGGGGTCTGTTTCCTGAGGGTTGCTGTGACCGTGAACTCCCTTGGCTGCTCTCCTCCAGCGGGTCCTCAGGAGCATTAGACAAGCTCTGCTCTGATTTACTGGAGTTATGCCCAGTGTCAGCTGAAAGCTGTGATCTTGGCTGCACGCCTGGTTTGTCCATAGCTACAAGATGCATCTTGGAGGGAAATATTCCAGCTATTGATTCACCAGGGGAACAGAAGCGTCCATCGCCATCAGGATTGGTATATTTTGACCACAAGCTGCTGTCCGGCTCCATGGATGGTGCTGACTGATGATGTGCTGGTGCTCTGCAGAGGCATGATGGGTCTGCCACAGGCTGAGGTGTTCGAGCAACACATGGTCTCTGGGATTCCTCATCCTCCGTATCCTCTCCAGAAGGTTGCAAAGCGTTTTCCAAGACATGTTCAGGAAATGGGGACCATGGCATGGATTCATCCACTTCGACTGGTATGCTTCGACCCACAAAAGCACCTGAAAAAGTGGGACAAGAAACACTGTAGGACAGCCATACAGACAAATGCCTGTCATCAGTCATCACTCAATAACTGTGAGTTGGAACACTGAAGAGCAAGATGTATTCTTTATATTCTTTGTATCGTTATGTTTTTTAAAAAGATGGGCAGAAAACAGCAGGAAAGGTCCAGCTGAATTTTGGCAAAGCAAGAAAGTAGAGGGGTAGCTAGAGTGTGGCTAGCACAGAGTTATAATTTGGACTAACCTGACACGGAGGCCATTTCCAAGTTTTGTAGTCGCACCGGAAACGAGAGTCAGCTGCCTTACTGCAAAGCCAGGATTTTTCAGCAAACTGGAAAACAAGAGAAAGTACTCTTGTGAACATGGTACAGTTTCACACAGGCACTAATCCCAAAATAACTCTATCTCAAAGACTGGAAAAGAAATACTGGTTGGAGTTCTGGAAATCACATTGCGCAAAACAAATGCTTTTATGGGATTTCTGGAACTTACTGTTCCTGCTGAGACTGGAGGGGGGAAAAGCACATGAACTGTCTCTCAAAGGTGATTTCTGCACCTGACAAAAAAGCAGGCTGCTTAGGTCTGGACGTTTGGCTCAGACATATTCCAGGCAATACAATTACTAGCAATTATTTTACTCTGGACTTTTTAATAATAGCTTCACACTGATGCCTCAGATCTAAACCTCACTGGATGCCTAGCTGAGTTATTTCATCTCCAAAGCTTGTTTCCAAGTGTTGCTGCTTATTTTATCAAACCACTTCATCCAGCCTATTATCACATGGCTGTTGTTATTTCAAATTATTGAAAAATGAAAAGAAAATTTAGAGATGTTAGTTACTGTTTGGATTTTTTCCCCCTTCCTTTGGAATTGGCTTGAGCCTAAACATCAAAATTATTGCTTTCTTTTGGGGGTGCTGCCAGTAAATTTGGTCCAGCCAAGCGATCCCTGGTGATGGATGCCTCTCCTCCACCTTCACTCAGAATGACAGCAGCAGTGATGGGTGAATGGTGAGTGGGCTTCAGGAAGAGCAGCCATCTTCATCCTCTTATACGGTGGTACAGATTAGCTTTGTCCCAGCAAATTTTGTCTGTTACTGTGGAGTATAGAGAAAAAAGCCCAGTGCTCATCATTTCCCCAGCCATTTTCCTCCTATCACATTGGAGAAGCTAAAATCCAAGTAGGAGAGTTATCAGAGAAGAATGGAGTAAGCACTCAAGCAACGGGAATGACAACATTTGGCAACAGAATCTGGCTTGAAAGCCTGGTAAAGAAAGTCAAAAATCACAACACATTTGAAGAGCTTTTAGTGATCCAAGGATTTCTCCCAACTTCAGTCACACTAGCTTGAACAGAAAGGTCAAATAAAGAACATATTCAAATGACCACACTGTTAAGAACAGTTGAACAGGATCACAGAGAGGTATAAGGCAGTGTCCCAACCTTTAGCCTGGCTCCTACAGCAATTCTGTAACAGCAAATGGTGTGCCCCTAGCTATAGGGCAAGAGTGGGGCTTTACGTTCATGCTGATCAGATCAAGTGACATGTAGTCCCCTCTGAAAGTACCTCTGGCATACAAAATTCTGGGTGTAACGTTTGCTGGTAAATTGGATAAAACCTGTGCTTTCCTGCTGGGCTGCAATGTAAATATTCCTCCTCTGTGTAACTTAATACCCATCTATGCAGATGATTTACCATATATTCGAAATACACATCCTATGTTGTAAGAAGCACGTCCACAGGGAGAGTTATCCTGGGATAATTACAGAGGGATAATTACACTGGTAAATTTTCCCATGTAGGCAAGTCCTCAGAGAAGCTATTAGTTGCACCAACACAGTGAACACGCTGCTGCTTTCACAGCTGCAGCTCCCTGCGTGAGAGCACTGGGTCTGGTGCCAAACCAGCTCCTTCCCATACAAGCATCCAGGCTTGAAATCCTGATGGCCAGCTCACCACCATCACACATCTCTCCTTGTGGTTTGTATCCCTTTTCCTCTACGCCACGTCACTAACGCCGGCCCTGCTCTCTGAGTCACGGTTCTCCAACAGTCATAGCTGATGTGATGGGAAAGGGATGAACCTTGAGCTCTTGTAATCAGCACAGGACTGTGACAGGGACTTGTGTGGTGCTGTCCGGTGCGGTGGTGGCACAACGTCACTCAGCTGGGACCTTTGGTCAGATGGCAGTTTAAATGATGACTGCCCTGTGGTGGTGACTCACCGGGATGGTACAGCGCAAGGTCAGATTTACGTGATACAGGGTGTAAAGCTGTCGAGCAGTCCCCTGCCAGACTTAGAGAAGCGCCTGTGAAGCTTAAGTGTCAAGCTCCCTGCAAGGCATCTGCCTTTTGCTCATCTCAACAGCTTCGTAAACCTGACTCCTGGATCATCTGGCCTCAAAAAGCCTGCTCAGACATGCTTTGACTTGTGGATATCTTCTGTCCGTTTGCTCATAAGCTGAATGACGCACACTCCAGCAGCACAAACTTATTGCAAACTTTTATTCCCCTACTGAGCATCTCCAGTGAACTGGTTCCCTGTGCAAAATTCATCCTTGTGTTCATGAAGTGCAAACTCAGCTGTGGGGTACCAGCATACAGCTCCAACTCTTTAGCCACATGTGTTGTCTGAACATCCCACCTCACTAGATATAATCCTTAGAAAACACCCCAAACATGGATTTTCAGAAACAAATTTGCAAAGCCTGATACACTAAGATGCTTCTTTGATTGTCTCTGAAGTAGTCAGATCAAAATGCTACAAAATACTTTGAATTCAGATCCTCTTTATTCAACAGCCTTTAGTTTAGCACCGTGAGAAAAAGAACAGATTTCTGTGGAGAAAACAAGAACTCAGTCCAGAGCTCAGTGAAGTAAATGGGAATCTCGCTATTGACTTCAGTAGTTTTTGGATCAGGTGTCAGATGGGATTTAAAAGCTACTAAATTCCTTTGGAGCCTACTACCTCCAAAGTTTTTTGGCCTTTTTTTTTTCTTAGTTCCATTGCTATCATCGGCTATTTACGAAATGGATCATGCACAGACTGTGTAAACCTAATGAAAGGCACAACACGGGCAGAAAAAAATCAGACTTGTTCTCTTCAGCCTTGTTGTTTGGTGTATTTGCTCTGCCTTTTGGAGAAGGGATATTAAGACTGTATTAAAGTGTATTGCAAACGATCAGCTACCAAACTCTTCAAATGGCTTACTTCAGAATAGTTTTAAAATGTCGTTCCTATTAGTTTAGCCCTCTGAAAGGATAAATGAATCTTTATCTCTCATATCAACTTAATATTTAAATGACAGACTTATTTCCTTCCTGTGTATCATGAGCTAAACTTTATGAAAATTACTCCAAATATCTAAGTAAAAATAATTAGTGAGACAGAAGAAAGACCTGATTCCATCACCCGTGTTTTTAGTTGCAAAACCTTCTAGTATTTTTAAATATGATTTTGCTTAGACCCTGCTGCAGGGTAACCGAGCAGCAAAACCTGAGCTTTGATAGCCACGCACAGCCCCTGCTCCCGTGGGGCCAAGGTAGGAGGCACTGAGGGGACGAGGGCTTTGGTGTTAAAACAGACACATCATTAAAAAGGAGGGAAAGCGACTGCATCCTCCTCCTCCTCCTCCCTCAGTAGCTCTGGTTGGAGAGAGAAGCTGTTAAAACAGCAGAGCTCTGTCTGTAGAGATGGCCCTGAGGCTAAATTAACCCCAGGACGTGCTGAACACTTTTTGAGCAATGCTGGCAATGGTATGTGGATGGGAATTCCCGAGAGAAATCCCCACACTGCTGGAAATGTTGCAGATGATTCAGAAACATCCTCCTCCGACAGCAATGCTTCAGGACGTTGTTTCTGCTCTGCTGAAGATCCTTGGCTTTTGGAAAAAGACCCAATGCTGAGCCCTTTATCCTGGTATTTTACATTGCCTCGTGCTCCAGAGTTTCATCAGGCTTCCTTTGACTTTTCTAGTTAGCTTATCCTGCAACCGTACTTATGCATAGGACAGAAAAATCACTCGCTTAGGTCTCCCGCGTTGAAGAATTAGGGTAAAGGAATGTCTCAGCATATTGAAATACGCTCAGAAACCTGTAGCCTGATCCCTTTTCTGGCACGAAGACCTCTGGCGAGCGTAGATCGTGCCCAATCTCTTTTCCAAAGACACCACGGCTTCAAGTCAGATCATGATATTGCCAGAAAGTTTTGAGAATTTAATATTCCCCCTGCACCTATGACTATGCAAGAGATTACTGATAATCAGCTGAAGCCGTTGCACAAATTCCTGCTTGTAATAAAGTGAAGAGGCCCTTCCTAAAGGGACAGAGTAGCCAGGCCTGGACTGTTCTCAAAAATGTCAAGGGAACTCCTTAAACCACCCTTTCTCCTTCTCTTCCTTTCTCTGCTCGTGCACCCAGTTCTGTAACGTGCATTAATTCAGCAAACAACCTTCCTGGGTGGGTGCTCGGTGACCCAAGCTGCTGGGAAGAAACCCTATCCCAGCTCCCTTGGGAGGCTTCCCACGCCTGGAGAGGTTCTTCCACTGCTCCTGCCAGGGAGCCGGGAGGGAGGCTGCCCGGCCCTCCTGCTCACAGCCGGCTGCTGCTGGCGATGGCCGCTCTTGGGAAGGTGCAGGGAGAGCATAAATGAAGGGGAACAAATTCCTCTGCAGATTGGTAGAGATGGGCCTGAGCACACCAATTGTGAAGCAAGGGCCAATCACCCCTAAAAAAAGTCCGATGGAGGCACGGGCCTGGCCAGGGAGAGGAAGGGTGTTGGGCTCCGGCTCATCTGTGCAGTTTTCTTGTGGCTGATTGCGAAATCCGTCAGGTATTTCATCTGTTTCCCAGCATGAAGACTTGTCAGGATGCGCTGTCCCAAAACACACACTAACCATCTATCTGCTTTTGATTAGAAAACTTCTGTCATGAAGAAACAGAAGAGAGACTCTGCAGCGGGAGCGTAGCTGCGCTCCCCGTCACTTCCGGAGAGGGGGAAAATATCTTTGCCCTTTTGATCAAAGTTATATTTGCCTACATAGTTAAAAAAGAAAATATTAGGATGAGAAAGAAACCTCACCTTCCTTGGTGCACAACGCACAAGGGAAGGGTTTTTTATTCACCAGTTATGGCATTTCTGAAATGGCACGGCTATAGATTACGGCAAAGCTGAGATCACAAGGGGTGGGGATGGACAAGAATTTCTTGAATTCCAAATAATTCCTGTGTACTTTGGCTGAATCCTTTAAGCTCCCTGGTGCTGCTGATATCCATATGCAGGATGGGAAGAAGTGGATGCAGAATTTGCAAGCTGCCGTGAGGATGCACAAGTTGAGATTGCAGCAAATGCTGTTGCCATGGGGTTAGATGAGCGTAAGTGTGTAAGTGCACTTGCTTTAAGTGCAGTTCTCTCTACAGAAACACTAGACACAACTTTCCTCAAAAAAACCCCGGGGACAAATCCTTTTAGGAAGAGCAAGTGAAAATGTGGGAACTGTTTTGGGTCTATAACCTAAATAAACACAGCCAAGGAAATCCAAGCTCCAGAGTTTCACACTTCACCATGAAGAATTTTGGCTGCTGTCATCACGGATGCTTACCCTCTCCCTTGGGTACCCTCCACAGCGAAGGCTAAGGCAATGATGTGTCACGTTCCTAGCCCAGATTTTAAGCCCTCTAGGGCAGGTAAGGTTTATTTTTATGACTTCTGGAAAAAGTAGAAAAAGAATATGAAAACAACGTTCCTCTTCCACACTGACTATACAGTTGCTTTTACATATTTTCTCCAGCCATGGCATGACAGTCTACATATGCCAGGATGTCGTGGCTTAGACCAAACAGGCCATTGGGTGAGCGACAGATACTCCCTCTTACCCCTCTTCAAAGAGAGAGGCAGAGGGGGGAAAAAGAGACTTACGAGTTTAGGAGAAACTACTTTAATGAAATATTAATAATAAAATAAAAAGAAAATAATGAAATACATGCAAAACCGTATCAAGCTCCCAGGATGACAATCATGTCACTGGCTAGCACTGGGGAAGTCCCAGACAGGACTCAGTGACAGATGGGAACTGGATTCTGGATCTGGATTCAGGAGTGGGATCAAAGGCAGATGAACAGACAGGGTCCTCCTGGGACACTGGCTATTGAAGAAAGAACCCTGACCCTTTGATCCCTCAGCTTTATACTGAGCATGAGGCAGATTGTATGGAATACCCTGGTGGTCAGTTTTGGAGATGGGATGGAAAAACCTGATGGTCAGTTTTGGGTCACCTGTCCTGTCCCCCCCGCAGGTGGGACCCCTCTACGCTTTTCTGCTTCCGACCCTCCAATGGGGCAAGTAACAAAGTGAGCTGCCCTTGGCTGTTATAGCAGCAAGTGTAAGCAAGAGCCTCTCTGCATACGATGCCTGGGCATCAACTATGAACATAGGTCTTATCATTCTGAGAGTGAACAGTGTCTGCAAAATATGCTGCTGATTTCAGTAGTTTGAAGAGGCCCAGCTAAGAAGCAAAGTTACTAAACAAAATTGGTCCTGTTTTACCTCAAACCAGGACACAGGAGAACAGGAGAACATACTTCCAACCCTGCATGGCAAACATCACAGTCCCTTTTGCAGCATTAATGTTGCTTCACTGGGCAATCCATGGTGCAAAGGCTAGCGTAGACCTGACATTTTTTGCCTCTTTAGCACAGACTTCAATATATATGTAATAGAAAAGCTAGGCAACAAGTAGCAAGAAACTAGAAGTGCAATATCCTCAAGCAGGATCCAAACAGGCATCTCACATACAGGCAGAATTCTTTTCCAGTTTTCTAATATTTGTGAAATATGAAAATTATTGCAATGATCTGAGGTAACCTTAAAAATGTGTTTGTTTTCCAGAGATTACTTCCCACCCATTTCTGGTGCTGATAAAACTCCCATAGGCACTGGATAACCCCCAAATTGAGACATCCCACAGACCAGGAACATCTACAAATCCTGGCACAAAACTGGGGCTAGCTGAGTGGGGTTGGACAGGGGGACCACCCTGAGAGGCGTAAATGTCCCCAGCCTGCTTTCCTATAGCTTCATGCCTTATGTTGGAGCCTCCAGTTCCTAATAAGGGAGAACCTCCGGTGTCTCACGGGGCTGACGTATCCCTTGTCTCTAGCCACTCTCCCCGCTCCACAGCACGAGGGCTGCAGGGTGCGTGGGTGGTGGGATGGCGCGGGGAAGCCTGGGGGACCTGATGCATCTCCCTCAGCTGGCGTGAGAACAGCCTCCCTCACTTGCTTTCATGAAACGTGCAGAAACGTATATATCTTTCAGACGTGTACCCTCTGCCAAACTTCAAAAGCCACTGCTGGGGGTGGAGGGCACTGACAGACACGAACACCATAATTGCACACGCCTTGTTTCCTGCCTTAGAAAGACCAAAAGAAAACCCAACCCCGTAAAAAAAAAAAAAAAACCAAACCAGCATGATTCAAGACATTGCCGGTGCTGAGCAAGAGCAAGCCCGACCTCAGAGGCTGACGGCATCGCAGGCAGCAGCACAATCGGCAGATGCTCGCCAGCAGCCGGCGGCAATGGGTGAGCACTTGCCGGGCCACCGGCCTTGCCGCCTGCGCCCCTCGTGCCCCCACCTTTGGTGTCACCCGCTGAGGGGCTCACAGCCCCGTCCAGTGGTGGTGGGGCATCGCTGCCTGACTGAGAGGGCAAGGACATGGCCAGGCCAGGCCTTGAACCCACCTGCAGCTTGCAGGAAATGGGGATTTCTGGTCTGGTGGCCCCTGGTGGCAGTTGAGGACCAGTAAGCCCAGATCTGCCTTTCTTGTTGCCCAGCCAACGCAAGCACTACAAACCCTGTGTTCTGAAACAATCAGTTACTATGTGAAATGGGAGCAGGTTTTAAATGGCTGATTTTATTCTAATCAAAAAGAAATACTACCGTCTTGCTCCCGCTGTTTCCATACCAACGCCATGGGGAATGGCATCTACGATCCTGTTTCCTTCACGCTTTCCAGCCACCTCTCCCTCGCCAGGTCTGTGGACCTGTCCTGAGGAGAGGAGAGGAGAGGAGAGGAGAGGAGAGGAGAGGAGAGGAGAGGAGAGGAGAGGAGAGGAGAGGAGAGGAGAGGAGAGGAGCGGAGAGGGCCAGCGGCCAACAAACCACCTTGAGCTCGCACAGCCGTGGAGGGCGGGAGCGGGATCAGGCCTGGCTGCCAGGCATTGCCAGGCAGCTATGTAAATAGGCAGGACAACATTTCGACACCAGGCGTGACCGTTCCCAGTGTTTACTCCCAAACCCTCCTGATTTAAAAAAAAAAAAAACAAACCCAACAAAACTACAGTGAAATGGCTGAAACATGTTGTAACCATCTGTGAAACTCAGGCTATCATTACATGAGAGGAGGGGGGGAAAAGGGAGTGAGACAATTTGAGGGAGAACACCCCCCCCCCCGCCCCGGCCGAGAGCCAGAAGTGGGTCAACAGCTAGTTACAAACCAGGACCGAGAAAGGCAGCACCTCTAACACTTCTTACCTTGCGGGCGAGAGAGGCTGGTGCTGAGCTGGCCGAGGAAAGCGGGAGGGCTGGCGTGCCTCCTGCGCACACCGTCGCTCTCTTGGCGTGCCCGGGTCTCCTTCCTCGGCCGGCCGGGCTTTTATTATTTATTTTTTTTTTCCTCCTTTTACGACACCCTCCGTGCCTCTCCCAGGTAAGCGGCAGAACTGGCTCTGCAGCAGGAAGTGGAAGAGGCATGCACGGCACCGCACGGCACGACGCGGCGGCGGGAGAGCCTCCGCGGGGGAGTGACACTTTGAGGCTTAAAACTCTCTCGAAATGCCTGCGTGCGGCTCGCCCCCTCTCTCGTAGGAAGCCAGGCTGCCTCTGCGTGAGCCCCGCAGATAAATAACTCTAGGGGAAACCCGTTGCGATTCCTGAACGGTGTGCCTCGCCGGGAAAGTCGTCCTTCGCTTTTCGTCCTCGGGCACTTGCTGTCAATGCCAAACGTTAAACCAACTGTGATTCAGACTACTGAAGACAATCACATGATGAGCGTAAGAGCTATATAAAGAACAAAAAAAAGGATTTCTCGTCTGTTGTTTTTTTTTTTTCTTTTAGTTTAGACTTCTAGGCACTTCCAAGTTTCTCTCTACACCCCCAAGGAGCAGAAACTCCCTTTTCCTACAAGCTGAAACCCTTATGTATTTGCACAGCTCTTGAAAGCCGAGTAACGTCGGTGCTGATGGCGGGGCGCGGTGGGGTTTGAAGAGATCTGGTAAGCCATGCCGGCCGCTTTGTCGGCACAGTGCCAGGCTCCATCCACCGCAGCGGCCCCCGGTGCGCCCGCTGGCCACAGCTGCGCCTCCCAGCCCACACTGCCTTCCTGACCCCCCGCGCTCGGCACCTCTCCCTGCCAAGAGGCTCTTCCTGATCTTTAGCCTACATTTTCTTAGTTTAACCCTAGGAGGAGTCTGACTTGCCTGCAACTTGTGCACGGCTCTTCATCCTCCCGCCTTCCATGGGCCGCTGCCACACGCTGCCTTAACGCTTGATCAGCCATGGGTCTAAACCACCCCCAGGGCCCTCACTCGAGCAATGTCGCCGTTTCTCCTTCCTGGGCCCTTCCCCTGGCACGGGGGATGGAGGAGGGAGCTGCCTGCTCAGCATCCCCTCTGCCCCGGGATGGGCCCTCTCTGGGCACCCGCCGCTCCACCAGCCCCACTTTGTCGTCGTGAGGCGAAGCTGTGACCCAGGCACTTGTTTCCTCTTGTCAGGGAATGGCTGCCCGCGTTTCTGTAGGGAAAATTCAAGCAGCTGGGAGCAGCGCCTGCCCCCAGGCCAAGCACTAAATATGGGGTGGCAGTGCAGTGACGCCTCGCAGCCTGAGCTTACCTTCCTCCTGGCGAAACCCCACATCAGCCCTGCTGTCCCACTGATGCCCCTGACCCTCTCCTTCCCTCCCTTCTTTCCTCCTGTGCCAGGGCATGGGCCAGCAGGATTCCAAGCCTCCCTTTTGGGACATCCCAGAGCCATCCTTCGCTGCCCCGAGACTGCCCAGACAACTCCAGCCAGATCCAGACACGATGGGTGGCTTTGTGTAGATATAGTGCTTAGGGACATGGTTTAGTGGTGGGATTGTCAGTGTTAGGTTAATGATTGGACTAGATGATCTTACAGGTCTTTTCCAATCTAGGGGATTCTGTGATTCTGTGATCCTGTGATACTGATTCTGGGATGCTTGCGGCCAGAGAGGCTGTGTTACCACCGCGGCCGCTTGAGTCAGCCTAAGCTTTAATCCCTCTGGTTTGGACTCAAGCGTGGCAGCTTTGCCGCACAGCTGTTTTGCACCATGAACACCCTGACAGCTGTCATTTTCGGCAGGGTTGCATGAGTCCCGAGTAGTGCCAAACCCAGCTCTGGTGGCCACCCCACTTGCAGGCTGCCTTGCCAGCCTCCCTCCTGGGTGCAGGAATGTCCCTGCTGCAGCTCTGTGCACCATGGCAGGGAAGGGAGGTGAGGAGCCCAAGGCCACACAAGAGCCAAAATCAGGGCCTTGGTGAATGTAGGCAGGATGGGAGTGGGGAGGGAAAGCTGCTCTGAGGAGTTCCTGAGCCTGCGGGGGCTTATGCAAAGGACTTCTGCAGTGTTTGTAGTGTGTCAGCTGGCTCCCCAGGGAGTGTGGGCAGTCACGGCTGGGCACTGGGACTTGGCAGGCAAAGTCTCCCACGGGGACATTGCCTCAGTACCTGTATTTGTGGGTTTTGTTTCTAAAGGTGTCTGTTGTGCAGCCATCAAACACCTCTCCCTTCATGCACTGGAGCGGCCTCTCTTGCTGACAACAGTTACGGACAGTCTTCTTCCGTTCTCCACTGGTCATACCCTGGACACCAGGCCGCAACACCCAGTGAACAACAGTGGCCACCTGCTTCTCCTGTAGCCAGCTGCCAGCTGGCCAGAGGAGAGTGGTTGTGGCTGCGACCCACACCAGCCTGCCCCAGCAGAGCCTGGCCAGGGTTCTTGTCTGGTGGGGTGCCTGAGGGCCAGCACATGTTTGAAGCATCCGGCACGTGGCTGGACAGCGAAGCTGCAAAGCCTCAGGCTGTTCATTTTCATACAGAATCACACAGACAACCACAGCATGGCTGAGGCTGGAAGGGACCTCCGGAGGTCACCTGGTCCACCCCCCCGCTCAAGCAGGGACACCTAGAAATGGTTACCCAGGACCATGACCAGATGGGTTTTGAATATCTCCAAGGATGGAGACTCTGCAACTTCTTTCCTGGGCAACCTGTGCCAGTGCTTGGTCACCCTCACAGTAAAGAAGTATTTCCTGATGTTCAGAGGGAACCTCCTGTGTTTCAGTTCATGCCCACTGCCTCTTGTCCCATCACGGGGCAGCACTGGAAAAAGCCTGGCTCCGTCCTCCTTGCATCCTCCCTCCAAGTGCATTGATATGATCCCCCCGAGCCTTCGCTTCTCCAGTCTGAGCAGTCCCAGCTCTCTCAGCCTTTCCTCATACATCAGATGCTCCAGCCCTTTCATCATCTTTGTGGCCCTTCACTGGGCTCTCTCCAGTAGCTCCATATATATTTTACTTGGCCACCTAGAGATGCCCCTGGAAATTAATGCTATCTCAGCCAGCATTCAGTCTCCTGGGGTCATTTCCATTTTGACCACTTGTACATATCTTCATTTGAAGTGGTATTTGTGGCCCAAAGAAAGGAGCGCAGAGCAGCCTGGCTACTAAAGACATGATGCCTGAGGAATATGCTGTAAAAACTGGCCCCTTGTGTGAGCGCTTCCAGGTTCAGAAATCATACCTACGGACCTAATGATGTCTGTAGCTGCGGCCAAAGGACCAGTCTCTGTCCCCTCTTTAACTTGTCAAACCCCAGAAAACAGCAGGTACTTGGAGCAGTTCCTCTCACTTGCACTTTGTGTACTTTCTTAGCAGCCTGAGAAAGAGAAAAAAATGCTTGAAAGACGCTCTGCTGACTCTGTTAACAGCACTGTCTGCTCAGTGGGTTTCAAAGCAAAGATGAGGTCCAGCCCAAATCCAAGTACTCTCCTACAATGTTGTAGAAACTGCTATCAATTAACTAGTTTTTGGATTAGGAAACTTAGAGAACAGATATGCAAGTTTATTTCAGCATTTCAAAAGGCTCCCCCATCCCCAAAACCAAGGCCATCCTAGTTGCTTTCTGAAGGCCTGTTTTATATTTCTGAAGTCTTCCTACTGATTTCACTGAAAGCCGGATCAAACTCCACACTCTTTAAAGTTATTATCTCATCCGTACGTTATTTACGAGCAGAATGTGATGTGTCATATTGGCCCCGTCATAGAAAGTACGCATTAATACTCAAGTGCAGGATGAACGTTTTCATTGGCAAGGCAACTAACATGGAGCTTTTTTATAAGAAGTGGTTCCTAGCCCTTCAGGAGTTGTAATATTTCTCGTTTGATTAGGAAGATAACGCCAATAGCAAGTGCCGCTTCTTTTATTTCCTACCACATCTATGTATTCAGAGAACTAAATCATAAATGATTTTGCTTCCAGATGATTAACTGTTCAAATAGAGCACTGTCACATTGCTCCACTTTCAACGTTGTTGCTGTGAATTAACCTGGAGACATTGCAATGAGCATTTAATCCCATCTGCCCCAATGTAAAGCACACGACACTCTCGCTCTGGTTCTCCGCGTTCGGCTCACCCCTTGCTGCATTTGCACTGCGAGGGAAACTGGGGCTTTCTTCCATATCTTGCTGTTTAGATTGGTAGGCACATGCCTACAAAAATATTTTCCACTTATTTTTTTTTTAAGGCTCTTGCTTTGGCATTTTTCAGTCACGCCCTGGAGAAACACCTGAAAGGAAAGAAAACAGTACCTGGATGTTAGCTTGTGCAATGCTTCTAATTAAACCTTGCATAATGACAAAAACCCTCCTGCCATTTGTTAAGATTTTCCCTGCAGCATTATACATCCTCTTAATTAAGAGCAGAAGCTAAGTAATACCTATTTTATTTCCCCTTGCTTCCAATTAGTCATCCATTGATCGTTACCCACTCAATATTTGACAATTAACAGAGCCCCCACTCCCTGCAGGACCAGGATGTGTAGTCCTTCAGAAACGACACGTGTAGAATAAAGTGAGGGGAGCTGCGTGGGTGAGTAATGGGGCGAGAGGTAGGGGGAAGGGGAGGAGAAGGCCACCCAAGTGGAACAAAAGACGTGTAACATATGCAAATGTTCAGTATGCGGTATGTGTTTTATACGCTGGATGTATATGAGGTCATATACAAAGCTCAGCTGGTGGCTGCGCTGCTTTTGGGAATTTGAGGGAACACTTGAGCTCTCGTAGGATCAAACATACCTAGTTCCCTGTCTTTAAGATGCAGAGAGGTTCCCGATTTGGCTCTTTGCCGCTGCTTTTTCAGGAGAGCAGGAGTTACCATCTGCTTCTCCATCATCACCAGGGCTGGGGACTGTGGGCTGTGTCAACACAGCCCTCGCCAAGTCACCCCAAGACCCATTTGCAGCTACACACAGTCATGCCCAAGCTGCTACTGATGGCTGGGAACATGGCGGCTCTGGGAGGCAAAGGGGCCTCCAGGGAAGCTGCGGACCCCTTCTGCATCACCAGTTCCCTCCGGGAGCCTGGCCCAGTGGCAGGGACAGCCTCAGCCCCTGTGCAGTGCTGGGACCACTGCATCCTTTTCCCAGTACCAGTACACGCAGTGACTGGTAGCTGGGGGAATCCTGCAGTGTAGCGGGGCTGGAAGGCAGCCCAGAGCCTGAACTGGGGTGGTCAGTAAAGCGTAGGGGATGCCAGAGCTTTTGGGCAGGCTTCTGGCATGAGGGTCAGCGAGTAAAGCTACAACATGGTCAGAAAGCTTCCCTGCATCCTTTTTTTCTTTTTCCAGATGAAAATCATCCATTACAGGGCTCAGGGATTTTGTGTGAAGCTGTGACAATAAGTAGCTGAGCAAACTTCACAAGACTCTGGGTGTGGGGCCTTGACAACAAATGCTGATGCACAAAAAAGCAAACCAGAGCCCTCAGCAAGCTCTAAGCCCGGCCGCGGAGGAAGGAGATAATCTCATTTCTTTGCTCTTTGCCCTTTTAGCTATTCACAAAGCCTGATGCTGAGTTATTCCCAACAACGAGCCAAACAATCAAACTCCCATCTGGCCTAGTCAGATGTCACTTGCCTTTCAGTCACAGGCACACCAGTCCTGTCATTTTTTTTGCCCATCTTGAACATATACTATTTACCCCGGCCTGTAACAGGGAAGATGTTTACACTTGGTAACAGAAACTGCAGTTGAGGCTCACCAGCCTGCTCTAATCTGATCACCTAAATCCCTGGCCACAGCGAAACACGGGCGCTGCGAGCACAGCTGGTGCTGCAACCTTTGGATCTCCCTCTACGCAACACGATGTGCAGCCTACCAGTTAATGACCTGTTTTTCCTGGGAGGGCACTCTTCTCCCCTTTAAGCCCTCCTGCATACACCTCAGGACCCAAACTGCAGCAGAGACCTCGGGAGAAATGTCTTCCCTCCCCAACTTTGAAATCAGCTGCAGGTTGCTCTTTGCAGTAGCCGGAGACCCACAGCATCACCGCTTGCTGCTACCTACCCCTCTCCTGGCCTGGGAATAGGGATTATAACTGATCACGTAGTGGGAGCCAGGGAAAAAAAAAAGAGAGAGAGAAAAAAAAAGAGAGAGAAAAAAAAAAAAGAGAAGCTCTTTTGGTGTTAACACCATTCTGTCCTCTAATCTACTCACGTCCTGGTCTTACATTTTTGTTATGCATTCAGCTGCAGGGGAGGAATAGAAGGAGAAGGACTGATGTTTGCGTAGGTATAGATGTTTATGTGTGCGAATTGCATTTTGAGATATATGTATGTACACGCACATATAAGAAGACTGGTTGTATTAAAAGTCAGCAGAAAATCTCTCACAGACTTAAGTGAAGCTAGCGTTTCCCCTCTAACATTCAAAATGAATCTCAGTACCCTGTTTTTAGCTGTCAGAAGTTCTCCTGACAAATTCAGAAGCACTGCGAAGAAGACACTGACACCCTACGCCAGCGGCATCCTGGCAAGGGGCCTCTTTCCCTTTTCTGCTGAAAGGGCACGGGTTTGAGTTTGGCCTGTGCAGGAAAATCTGAAATTGAAGTGCCCCCTTCTTCAGTTAAGATGGCAGGGAATGCTGGCCCGATTGACAGGAGCCCCTTCAGTGATAAAATTTCCCTGTGTATGAGTCACAGGAAATTATAATCACTGCTTAGCGAGACTGCAGAACACAATGAGATTTCTGAGCTACAGACAGACTTCAATTATTCTTGAAAGACAGACAGACCCCTCAAACTGACACGGTTGGAGAAAATAAATATCCTTTTGTCTGCACTGCTGGTGGTAATTTCCCATTAGACAGGAAAAGCCTTCTTTGATGAATGAATATTGTCTACGCATTAGACGAGGAGCTACTGTATATCTCCTAATAGCTCTTGCATGCTTGGGCTCAGCCTCATGTGAGGCCCTTAAACCCCTCGGGTACAATGTGGTAGCATTCATTAGTGTACTGCATCTTTTATTGCGGTATTTGAGAAAAGGATGGTGCATATTAAAATAAAACTGAGCAACTTCCCACTCACCTTGAAGTTACGTGGCAAGGTCAAGTACATTTAGCAATCTGCCTTCTCGGTCTGCAGGTAGTCCTTTCCAGGCTAGAGGCTTCAGGAGAAACACTCGCACTAGGGATAGATTTTCCATTTATGATTATTCTTGTAATTTTAGCAGTTAATCACTTTTCTATTTTGTATTTACTTTGCTTTTCTGTAGTGGTAATTAAATCAAAACCAGAGCGACACATACAACTAAGTCGAACACTATTTGCAGAAGCCAGAGAATATCATGCTAATGCCTTTGACAAATTTTGGACCTTTTTGACGACCCACCAAGTCTCACGTTGTTTCCTTCCCATAGAAATATGTTAACAGGCATTAATCATACTAACTGTCCCTTTCACGGCAGTGTTGCATTTCCACCAGTCATTTTTCCTGGGACTGGTATTGGATTAAGCTTGGCCTAGAGCAGCCTGGGTCACCCCACGGAGTCCTTTCAGCTGCTGGTAGATACCTTTTTCTGGAACTTCGCCACCACACCACAGACCAGTTGAGAGTCAGGTGGGCTGGTGGGGGGAGCGTTTGGCCAATAGTTTTTATCTAGATAAGATTTATTTAGCCTTACATTAAAAAAATTATTGGAGGGAACAGGAGATTTGTAATGTGATAATTCAACTCTAAGAGTCACCACACAGCTATCTGTGGTGTAGACACAGTGCTTAATAAAAGGTTTTTATTAATTTATTGCAAAAATGCTAACAACCTTGTTTAAATTTTTGCTAATGTTTTTATTTGAGAGATTAAAAAACCCAAACAACAAAACTCCCAACATTAAGAAAAAGAAGCAGAAGAGCTACCGATGAGAAATGGTCTGGATTTGCCGCTCAACAGCGGCACCAGTCTGCACACAAGCCAGCTGCAGGCAGAGATGCGGCAGAGACCAACATGGTACTCATAGACCGAATGCTATACAAGAAACAACAAACCCAAGAATCAGAAGTAAAGGCCATAAAACCCCAACAACACCCCATCTGAGTCTTACTTCCAACAAGAGACATAGGCAAAACTAATGTTTTAGGCTCATCCCGCATTGCAGATGGAAACTGCATTTAAGTTTGTGGCGTAGCAAAGGCTGCTAGGGAACTTTGCCACCGAGCACTGGGCTGAGTACGTGACATTTTGGCTTCGCCAGCTCGCTGAGTTACTATGGAGTCCTCAGTTCAGTGGATGATGTTTTAAGGCAGGGGGGTAGCTGTGGGAAAAAGAGGACCACAACTTGCTTTCTAAGTACTAAGAGGAAGCTAAAAGTCCAACAAGAATTATGGCCTCTTCAGTACTCCACAGCTACAGGTACAGCAACATTGAATATATCATGTACATAACATTACTTATAGACTCTACATGTAAAATGTTAACCAATTTACCATGGAAATCTGGTAACAAGCAACATTGCCATATAAATTCACACTTCAAGAAAGGCTAAGTGGGGAACCTTCCTTTGCAAGAGGATTTTCAGTCAATGTTTTGTATAGAAAATATTAAACCAACGATGATAGTTTGTTCTCTGAATCTCAATTCATTATTGGGTTAGTTTTCAGGAATGGAAAAAGGTTCTCTTTAGAAAATGTATGAATATTCAGAATATGAATTCACAATCTAAGTAGTAAATAATTAAAAAAAAGTTTCAACTGTCAGAAAGTCTTACTTGATCGCAATAGTTTAAAGCAGTAACAGCAATACAAGTCAGAAAATCTTTTCCTGCAACACTTGTAAAGGTATTCACGTTAAATGCAACAGAACTATTAAAGAATAAACTGCTGGTAGAACAGAGAAAGGAGAGACTAGCTATGCATTCAACCATCTTCCTTGCAGTTGAACTCCAGTTGTTTAGAAACATATTGACTTCATAATTTGGAAAATGATGTCCCATAGGTAACTGGTCTGCATACTCCTATGAAATACGGTGCCCCACATGGCATGACACCCCTTCTTGAAAAGTCTTGATCTCATCTCCACCATTATCTCCACAGGTTAAACAAAAGAACAACTATCCAAATGTAAAATGCTCTTTTTTTAATTACTAAATTAAGAAAGTTAAACAGTTTTAAAATGTAAACTTGCAAATAAACCATAACAAAATGTAATTAAGACTTTAAAATTTGCAACTCAGTATTAAAAACTCAATAGAAATAGAAAGGAATTTTTTTTTTGGTTAAACGTAAGTAATTCAAGGCTGGTACAGACAACTAAAAAGGTAATACTTTGTTCTGTGCATCCCCCATGAAATGTAAAGAAGTGCATAGTAATTCCACTGGAGAACTTGCAGACACAGAGAAAGTAATTTCATTAGCGGTACAGGACATTTAACACACTTATTTTACAATGGAAAAATGTTACACATAAAACAGAAAAGTCCTAGTTGCATGACCAACAGTTTAGCAGGTGGACATGGCTAAAATGCTATGATTTTAAGACCATCTGAATGTGGTTACACTGTTTAATAAATCCTTTTGAAACATTTCAGTATATGTGTTTTGATACAAGAAGTCCTCGCAGTTTCAATTTTCCAGTTCAAACGGTGATGGTGTAGGATTTCTTGCTTTAAATATGCTCGTTTTAATTTCAAGAACAAATCATCACACACTTGTCAAACATTGGAAACATTACTGTAAATACAGCACATGATTCCTGAAAGAGCAAAGTTACAACCATCTACAGGTACATAATCATAAACAAAAAGTGCAATCCAATTTAAAAAAATCATGCTTGGCAAAAGCCAAAAATTAGATCACTGGCTTTCAGAATCCCACCAGTGTTTTCATGTCTGCAGTAAAATTATCGCTTTCTGGGTACTGCTGCAGCAGGTTTCATTCAGTTCCAAATGAGTTTCCTCTGCAATAGCACCCATATACTGTATGTACAGGTATGTATATATATTATATATATTTTATATATAAAAAAGCAAAAAACCAAACACCTGTCCTGATTTTTTTTTTTTTTATTCTATTTGTTAAAACATGAAAAAAAATGTTTTAGACAAAGAGGCCACTTCTGGAAAATAATACTTTTAGTTGAATCAGGAGAAGACTAGTTAAAATCACATAGGTTTTGCGTTTTAAAAAAAGGAAAGCACTAGGATCAGTTATTGGCACTGAGTTACTATTTACAATGAACAGAGGTTTTGCAGTTTACATAACATCAATACAATGCAGTTTTGGAGTCTTTGATTAAGAAAAACCAAGTATTTTTCTCCTTTTCATCCAGGACATTCAGAGTATTAGGACAAGTGGTCATAGGCAAGGGCTGCAGAAGTTCCCAGCTTCAGCCCCTCCTGTGCACGGTGGTGCTGGAAGATGCTGCACTCTGGAGAAGCCGATCACGGAGTTGGAAGCTGAAGGGCAGGTGGGGCAGGGCTGAGAAACACCTGGTAATTCGTGACAGTGTCTGGAGACCAGGGATTTACAGGTTGTCGCCGGGCTGGTACTGGGGTTCTGTTGCAGTGAAGTAGTCTTCAAGGAAACCCTGCAAATATTCGAAGGTTGGACGCTCCTCTGGGTCTTTTTTCCAGCAGTGGATCATAAGCTCGTGCAAGGAGATGGGACAGTCCTGAGGACATGGCATCCGATAACCACGCTCTACTTGCTCCAAGACTTCACGGTTATTCATGCCTGTAAAGGGCAGACAAATCCACACTGTTAAATTACAGGAAAATTAATCCAAGTATAACTATGTCTACAACACATATGGTTTTCTCGGTCATACTAATTTTTTTTTGAATCAGACAAGTGAAACAAAACCACCTCAATGTCCTGTTTCAGCTCTTCCTCTACTGCAAGGTAACCTGGATCATTTTCTTTTTCAGCAGAGGGTTTTAGGATCCAGTGATGAGTAAAACGCCGCTCCCATGGTTACCCTCTTGGCTTACTCACAATGGGCAAGATTTGGCATGTTCCCTCCGCAACAACAGTAGCCGTGAAATATATTATGTGAAGTGGTTAAAGAAAATAACAAATACTATTCCTAATTCTAGAAATTAAGATGAATTTTTGAAACCCTCAGACTAAGCGTGGGCTACCAGGGATGTCCAGCGGCATTACCTTCAACACTGCTTCAGAAGCTTACTACTGCTGATGATCTGCACTCCCTCGATCTGTGCTGGTTAGTAGTGTTTCTACCATATTCCACTGTTGCATCCCAACCCAGAAGAGAACAAAATTGCTCAGGAGACAAGTCAATCACCAAGCAAAACAGCTCTGCTGCAGACCCATAGCTCTCTCTCACAAAAGGTAAAAAGTTACATTACCATCATGCTTGTCTCTAAGAGGCAAGCCAGGCCCTTTGCTACCTTGTCTTTGCTACCTTTGCTACCTATGCAACCCCTTTAACCCTTGATTCTGTGCTGAAGGGTTTTTCACCCTACATTAATTGCAGTCAACCACAACGTTAGTTTAAATCGCTCTTCCAGTAATCCTTTCGGCTTTTTAACAGTACCAGGAGTAAGACTAGCACCGCGGGCACACAAAAGTATTTCAGTGAAAGCATGCTCATTGACTGCAAGCTTTGTGGCTTGCCAGTTGGCAAGCCCTGCCCCAGTCCTCTGCTGAAAAATATCTGCAGGCTTCACTCCCCTGACTTAGTGGGTCCTGCCAAGCAGCTCTGCAGGAGAACTCGGAGGGACACTTAAGTTCCTCCATGACCGAAGCTAGAAACCAGCACTTTGATGTTGCTCTTTCCATTAGCTTATCCTCCCTCTGTCTTCCATGACACCACCCTTCCCTGGGTCTCCTCCACTCTGTTCTTTCAGGGTGTCCTCTTGAAGAATTTTCTTGGCCCACCTTCAGGACCCAGGGGATCGTCTCTTTTCCCTCTGCCCTGTATTTTTTGTAAACTTATTTGTGAGAAATAATTCAACTACCTTCTGCAATACAGATTCATTTGTCCACTCTGCACCTTGACTAGTGGCAATATTATCCCCACACTGGATGGCACCCAGGCTGGTAACTTAGCTGTATCCTTGGATTTGGTCTTTACTCTGTGTCCTCACGTCCTGGCTGTGTTTAATTCTTAAAGATGTTTAAAAAGAAGCATCTGCAAAATACAGCCTTTCCTGACCATCCACGTATAGATTCTCATCTCATGTTAGGATTACAAAACACCTTTTCCTCTTATCTTGACAGGGTAATTTCCTCCTGCTGACATCCATTTGAAATGTCTCTGCAAAGATCATTTTCCTAGCCTGTTGTTGTAACCATCCCTTGCATGGTCTTGCCACTTGCTCCTTTTTCCCTGCGACATGAAACACAAGCTGCTTGTCTTCACTGTCAAAGCCTCTCACAAGCTGCCCCGCCAGCATTTAGGCTCTCATTTGGCCACGTCCTGGTGAATCCACAGTTCTGGTTAGCCTACTGCAGCACCTTTGATTTTCAAACGAGCACTGATGTGCTGTTTCTTATGCTGCCTGTTGCGCATCGAGGAACCTCCCCAGAAAACTGCCTCATCCTCCTACACACCTCTCCTTACTATTCCCTTTAGCAGTGCTAATTGCAAAAAGAAAGGTTAGACTACTGATTTACAATATTTCCTAGCCTGCAGACCCACACTTTAGCACTGTTTTCTTATTTGATTTATCACCTGCATCCACCCACTGTTAGATGTTTATGAGTAGGAGAAAACACTTTGCATGGCACCTAAAGTGGTCCATGGTTGGGACTCCACAGAATGATGAAAATAGAGTAATAACGGTCCTCTGCAGACATCAGACTCTGCATAGAGGTAAGGTTGTCCTGTGTTATTGACTCCAAGCTGATGTTGTTAGGTCACACAGGCTCACGACAAACCAGAAAAGCTTCCCACACACCGAACAAATGTTTGGGTGTTCCTCATTACCCAACAAGAACATTTTCAAACATATTTTACTTTTTTATTAAATTACAAAACAACACTAGTGGTCTGTTAGTCATCACCAGCCCAAAGGCAGCACCAACCCAAACCTTCTGGCCTTGCTGTTTTCAAGATGCTACAAGAAAAGAAACGGGTGTTTTGCTCACGTTGGGTTCTCAATATTAGTTTTTTTTAATTTGTGTTTTGAACAAAAATCTGCACCCTTTTTTCATACCCTTGTCTTTGAATCAGCTGAATTACCTCATGTTTTGTGGTAAGAACTTCTGCTGTGCTTTGCTTCCTTTACATATTAAAGACTATGAAAATAAGTGTTACCAGTAACTCATCTATTGTAAGTAGTTAAAACACAAACTGAATTCTTTGTTTTTATTTTGGCAATACTCCTCTAAGTACAACTTGGGTGGAAGCAACAGCAGCAGAAAAGCCGCTTCCCAACTGATTTGTTATTCTAAGATATCAAATGTTTGGTATTTTTATCCAGTGCATTACTCAGTGCTGCAAAGCACGCTCTGAAACTTGATAACTAACTGTACGCTGGAAGAAAAACCCTGAGGAGAGAGAGGGAGGAGGAAAAACATAAACAGATCTTCACTTCCTTTTAAAAAAAAGGATAGAAAAAAAGAACATAAAAGAGACATTGCTGTCTGAAATTATAGTTATTTTTTGTCTCTGGAAAGTCAGTCAAGCCAGGTTTTCTCATCATGGTATAATCCAGGAAAATGCCTTTCTTTTCCTTTCTCCTTTTCCCTCCCTCCCAGTAAAACCCCGATATGAAACTGAACCAAGTAATCCTCATGTTCCTTACTGGAATTCATACGGCCAGTAAAGGCTGCAGCACCTAGGATTTGCCAAAGAAATTCTGTGGGTTTTGACGTGTGCTGCTAATTTAAAAAAGGAATTTCAAATACATTTGTTTTTTTCAAAATCAATTGGATTTTGGATTGGGTAAGTCAGACTTATAAAAATAGCAGTGTTTCAGGCATACTTTTTACCCCTTAAAAGGTCTATTTATGTTTACAAACCTATTATTTAGATTCGCTTATCTTATCCTACAAGTTTTAGTGTTTCTCTTGATAGCAGGAGCCTGTTGTATCTGCACTTCTAACACCACAGAGAGAATATTTGAGCAGTCTGTACCACTCCTCTCTCCTAATGAATACCCGAGAGTTTCAACTCTTTTAGTAAATAATAAATGAAATTCTGCTTGCAGTACGCTTCTAGACCCCTTAAAAGTTTATCCTAAAATCCTTAAATCTGTGGAATAAACTACTCAGCACTATTCTTCTGTAGACTACAGCTATTTCACCTGCTTGAAAATCAGTTTGTGCTCATGATATTTCTAGAACTGTCATTTGGACCAAGAAGGAAACATCCAATTTCCAAAAGATCGCTTTTCCATTAGCTTTTTATTCCCTGTGAAGAGCAAAAATGAAATAACCTCCCACCATCTAGCTTTATTAGTGAAACTTCCCATAGTCTTAGGATGCCACAGGATATGGCCACTTTAATGCTCAATACCATAAAAATGTACTGCCCATATGGCCTGGGGACAGAAACGCAATGCTGCTTGACTTTTCCTAGAAAAGCTTCAGTCATAAGAGTTACTGTGACATAAAAAGGGATGTAATGTTTCCAGTTGTGGCTAAAGAAAACACTGAAAAGTGCTTTGGAGTGCTCTGAGGAGCTTGATTAGATGGAGCACAGCAGATGTGCAAATAGCACAGATCTGGGCAATGCTTCTCTTCCAGAAGACCGGAAACATTACTGTAACTAGGGAGCATCCCCATGTCCAGAGCTAATAAGCTATATAGATTACTTTGGGCAACGTGAAGTCCAGTGAGGATAGTGATAGTTTTAAGCTACTTTATTCTTGCTTTCCTTTGTTGGACTGAGAATTATGGTCCTTCAAGTCCCACTGCACGATTTCAGACCAAAGATCAAACTAATACAGACACAAATGCTTAAAGTAGGACTCTTAACAGCTCAGCTGCTGCCCATCCCCAGAAATGCTGTATTTCAGATTCTCCAAGAACCCAGAGCTGTGCCTCTGCTCATGTTCAAAGGTTCCTCAGACGTGGACATGTTTGCCCTTTTCTAGTACAGTTGAGAAGGTAAAACTGTGTCGTCCTCCAGAGGGGCTGGATCACACTGGCACTTAGAATGTGCTCTCAAAAGAGAGGTACAATGCAGACAGGTTGATTTTGGTGTTTCGTTCAGTTTGATCTAGCAGCAGAATTTCTAACTTCTGTGGACAGCCCCAAAGAAAAGCCAGAGGTGTGGCCACAGGGGTGGCATATGGCAGTTAGGCAGGGAGATTATTCCCTATGGAGGCACAATAGTGCACTGAAGGGAACAGGAAAGCTGCTGCTAAAGGAAGACAACCTTTGAAGCATAATGCTCTTCTTACTGAGTACAATAAGAAGCTAGTTACTTCTGTGCAAAACAAGTAACAAGTTTTAAAAATCTGGAAGTCATGCCACTTCATTTAGAAATTAAGGCCTGAAAACCCCCAACAACTCCTCATTCTCAAAACACCCACAATCTAGGCTCTCAATATCTGTTGGTGGGGGGGGTTGTTCATTTTGGTTTTGGTTTTGTTGTTTAAAATAAGTTATTATTTGCTTGGTATTAAGAGAGGCAACTTTGAGCTACAGCATTTGTAAGTGGAGCTTTCCTGCTTACAAAGAAACCCACCTGAGCTTATCTGTGTTGTGTGCTGACTATGCGTCTCTCTTAATTCGTTACCTACCATCCGTGATTACAGTACACGCACATATAATGGATCACTGGTGCGTACTTTGGCCCCAGGCTTGGGCAGTGTACCATGTGCTCTCTGGCACTTGTGGCCCAGCTTCCCTCAGGGATGAGGAGGCTGAACACATCTCTCAGGGTCTGCAGAGCTGCTTGGAGCCCAAACTCAAAGACCTGCCTGGCCGGAGGCAGCAATGTGGATAGCATCATGGTGGCTGTCACGCTTGACATAAAATGTAAATGCTCTTGACATGACAAGTGCAGCAGAAAGCAGAAATGGCAAGTTCAGAGGTGCTTGTTTAGTGCAGCTGAGATTTTTGCCTGTCCAAAAGGCAACATGTTAAAAAACCTCAATTCTCTGACTACTGCTAGAGAAATGCAGCCTCTTACTTTTAAATTCCATTAAAAAAACCCAAACTAAGATCCAAGGGGAATTTGTGAAAGGGGAAAGAAACAGACACTGAAAAAGGTTGACTAAGCAGACTGTTTTTTAAACTTGGCTCCTCTTCTGCCCGATATCTAGTTTTTATTTCCCCACTGTAATAATGGAAATAGAACCTCAATGCTCAGAAAGACTGTGAAAGTTGCTTATTTCAATATGCTGCCTTGTGAAAAGACTGGGAAAGCATTAGGGAAGGCTAGGAAAAGCACTAATAAATTAGTTATCATAGAGGTCCATTGTGTCCATTGACAGAGAAACAGGCTTGGTTGAAGGATGAAGATGAGGACACCTGTCAAGAAGTCAGTCTTGCTTGTGGGAGCTATAGGGTCTGGGGCAAGGCTTGATTATGAACTCTAGCCTGGTCTTCCTCTCTGCCAGCAAAATCTTTATGGCTCACACGTCCCACCACTGCTCCAGCCTGTCTTCCAAAATGGGGCATCAGGACAGGAACAGGTTAAAATCTGGGGGACAATGAATGCCAAGTCCTACTCCACACAGTCTGTTCCCCTCCTATATACTGCCTGCCTTCTCCTTCTGTCCTCCTTGTTTGTGCTTCTCCCTCCTTCTACACAAGCTTAAAACAATGCCTGGTTCTCCAAGGCATGAGGTACAGTGCCCTGCAGGCATGGTTACCACTGCAGGACTGGAGTGTGTGCTATAAATAACCTCTTCATGCACTTAGATCTTGTCAAGCAAGAGAGCAATCCCTTTGTCTGAGGGCCTCTCCCGGCTTCCCCCAGCCTGCTACAAGCTGTAAGCAGGAAGATCAGGACAACATGCCCACAACTATTTCAGAAACTGGGTATTACAGCAGAGTGACAGCTCCATGACCCTCTTTGTTTCAAGGCTGACACTTTCCAGAGCTTGCAAATCCAAATGCCTTGGGTGTGAGAGTCATTGGCAGTGCCTACAAACTGCATTCTCTCACCTATAGGTTGTCTACTTGGGTGAGGAGGACTGAGTCTTGCCTCTCAGGGCGGTTGAACTCCCATCTTTTCCTCCTTGAGCAAGCCATGCCACTATGGCAGGAAAAGCCCTGTGGGTGCATCTGAACCCTACTCCCTGCTCCAGACAGGGACCTGAATTCATGAAGCTTTATCCTTCCAAGATGTCCTTCCTCTCTACAGCATGAAGCAGGAGACGGATGATCCTTTCTATGCCAGGAGAAAATAGTCTTTTTTGAGGAGCTCAGGAGGTCTTGGGAAGCCTGAGCCCTCTTTTCAACCCACGTGCAAAGACAGAACCTTCTGAGAAGGCCCCAGTTCCTTTCCACCATTGCCTCAGCCCATAAAAGCTTTCCCAGTTAGGGTCTGGGGAATGAGATCAAATTGAAATCTCTAAAGACTTTGGAAACTAAAATTTAAAATAGAGGTTGCCCTTAGGTAAAACTGACAGAGAGAGGAGTGATGGCGACCAGGAGAATGGTTAAGGCCTCCTGGCTGAGCAGGGTGGGAGTCCAGGTGGGGAGGAATGGCCCTGGTGTAGAGCTTGGGCAGCGCGTAACCGAGGAAGTACGTGACCATCCAGAAAATTGCTGTCTCTGTGATATGTAACACACAAAAAGTTGCTTTCAGCTACTTGATGTCTTCCTAGCACGGGTGGAGGAGGGTGAGCCGGAAGGACTTTCAGGGTGTGAGGGCTTTATGCAGTGAGGGATGAAGGGGGAAGACGGCGCTGAAAGAGGAGAGATGCCGCTAGTTGTCTTTGATGTGCTCAAACTGCCACATAATAAAACTGTCCACATGTTCAGGACACAGACCATGCCTGAGATTTCTGTCATAGGTCCTGTAAGAAGTTATATATTGCAAGCACTTAAATGCACATCCAGTGGTCTCTTTCTCCTTCAGGGAGGGTAAGAAACACTTGGGAAATGCAGACATCCTCTGCTGCCATGGCCAACACCGTGTTCAGTTACAAACTTGTGAGTTAACACGGGGCTTAGACGGTTTTTCCTGTGTGTGTGAGTGTGCCTGTGCTCACGCATGTGGTAAGCGAGAAGGCTAGTCACTAAGCATCTCCGCCCCACCCATGTGAAGCTCAGGAAAAAAAATTCACCTTAACTCTGTCCTGGCTGGCGAAAGCCCCTGTGCACCTGCTCTGCTGGTGGTGACACAAAATTTCCTCTTCCTGCAGCCCATCGAGGAGCATTGCCCACCCTCTGAGAGCAACACCCTATCAGCTAAGTCTTACAAATATTCTTTCTGTCTTTCACCTTTGCACACCGTGACATGTCTGCATTTAACCCTCAATAAACCCGTGGAAATCACGGCCCTCCAATGCCACTGCCAGTAATCCTACTGGCAAGAAGACATTTGTGCCAGTGACCTACATGGCCACTCTGCGTGGTGGCAACACCCGCTTTTCTTTAACCGCATAGGGAAGTGCTGGGCAGAGGGACTCATCCATCCCACAGGAACACGTCATCTCACTTTCTGCTATCTCATTCTGTTGTCACTGTCACAGCTTTACTAAGCTGCTCCCTGTTAATCACGCTGAAATTCACTGCTGATCACGAGAAGCCTTCCAGTCCCCATATTCTCTTCCCACAAATCAGCTACTGGCTGCTAGGCACTAGCAAAATTGAAATTCCTGGTAAAACTCTGGGAGTTTAGTTTTGCTGAGCTCAGTCTTCTGAGGCAGTGTGAGATACCACAGGATAAACTGAACTCCACCTTGATGTTTCTCCTGCACAATTTGATATATGGATCTCACTGCTTGATTATGGCAGATTGGAAAATTGAAACTGCTTTAGGGCACTTTCCATTAAATCAGCTGCAGTACACGCAGCCATACTGGTGAGTATTTAGAGACATTAAAAAAATAATGAAAGAATACAGATGCAGCTAGATGTCCTGATGTCATATCTGTGCTGATAAGAAAATGAGGAGATTAAATTCTTTTCCACGTAATGCACTGCTTTCACCTCACCCTTTTCCTCTTCACCTGAATGCCTACAATCTTCAAGGGGGCAACAGAATGAAAAGCTCTTTCTGCAGAGGCAGACCTAATCACCCCTCCTACAAATCTTAATCCATTGGATACTTGGCAGGGTTTCAACGAAGAGCCATGGGGCCTCTGGTTCCCCCATACAGAGAATCTGGCCCCGCTGTGACCCTGCCATGAGCTCCAGCCTGCACATTACAGAATTATTTTCTTTCCTTTCCATCCACCTCTAAAGCAAGGTTTGAAATTTAAGAGTTTATAAAAAAGAGATTTGGTAATACCAGACATTCAAACAGTCATCAAACCTTGTAGAGAACCAGACTGACAAAATAAGCGGCGTAATGCCACTCTGGGATTTTAACTGTTGGTATCTTAAAGTGAATGCAATACTGTGGAGAGCTATTTGCTCCACAGCATAGTAATTTTACATTGTTTTCATTGTTTGGCTAGAAAGTATATTAATTGAATTGAGAACAATTAAAAAAATTAGAAATCAATATGTTGGATTTTCTGTCCCCTTGTCACTTTTGTCACGACACAGCGGCTTTCAGTCAAGACCATTTTCAAGCATACACAGAACTTATGCATGACAACCATCCTCCTTTGAGCCCAGTGAAAATAAATACACATTCCGATTGAAGCCTACAGCTCATTCCCACTCCTTTCCCCAGATGAAGCAGGGCTGTTTTCTTACCTGGGTATGGCACTCTCCCTTTTGTTACCAGCTCTGTCAGTAGGATGCCAAAAGACCACACATCTGACTTTATTGTGAACCTTCCATACAGTGCTGCCTCTGGCGCCGTCCATTTGATGGGAAACTTTGCACCTAATGGAAGAATAAATGAGACTTAATCAGAATAGAGACAGAATCAAAGTATCGGCTCGCAGGTGACTGTTGTATTCTGCAACACGTGCAGGGGGACAAAGCTGCAGGCAAGTGTTAACAAACAGCTCCATGGACTACGGTCAGGGAGGACAGGCGGGTGGAACATGTAGAGCAGAAAGAAAGACTTAACGGGGAAGGAGTGGGTTTGTCTTACATCCCAAGAGAAGGCTAAGACATTTTAATTCAGGTTTGAAGTTTTAGAAAAGAAAAATAAAGTTTAAAAAACCAATAAGCCCAATATAATAGAAATTCTTTCTCACAAAATGTTTTAAATTAACATTTCCCTGTGATATTTGCAAGTCAAACACAGTTAGCACGTATGAATAGAAGTGAGATTTATTAGAAATGTACCTCCCAGTTTCCCTGCTCAAGCTGAGCAAAATGCAAAACAAACAAACATGGTAAAAACGTAAATTGAAAACAAACCTAATATTTCATTAGAAACATGCAAGGACTTAAAAATAATACTGCCATTCGAGTTGCTTGGAGTGCAATGATGTCAAGGCACAACTTTGGCCTGTGATTTATAACTTGACAGTGTACTTTAAGCTCCTGGCACTGAAAAGCCTGTAGTGCCTTAAATACGTGCAGTTCTAATGTGCTCATCCATCATCAGAGCTTGCAGGAGCCAGTTGTGGTAAGGATGGTAAGATAACAAGCCTTTAAACACTGATTTATTTGCTTTTCCAATCATTTACTGTTTTCTTAGGGAAAATATTTTCAGTATGACTTTAAAGAAAAGTCTTGTGGTAATAATTAACTCGTAGTATGCACAAAAAAATATGCAGACATTTCCCTGGTGCCTTGTATTAACATACAGGCAAAAGAGTTGCATTGCTTATTTCTGATCCCTAGTGACAAACACTCTTGAATTTGGAAACAGACTGACTTTGACTTCTCACCACCCTCTCATAAAAGTTCTCTTAGCTTTCAGGAGGAGTGTGGAAAGTGTAACAACGTGGACAAATCACTCTCAGGGAGTGAAGTTATGGTACTGTTTACAGTTCCCTGCTGGTGCTGTTCTGCCATCACATCCAGTGCTTGATGTCCCATAATCTGCTACACACCGCTATCTGACTTAGAGTACAAAGTAAACATGGTAATTCTCATCTCCTTACTTAGTAAAACATCAGGTGTGCTAAAATTTTTCCTGGTCTACATGTGAGTGATCCTAAGAGAGAATACTACTCAGAAACAAATGCGTTTTTCTAGGGAAAATCACAGTTGCACAAGTAAGTCGTGCTAAAATAAAAGACGCAAGACAAAGTTTCAAATCCCCAGTGCCTGAAGACAGGAACTTAAGTCTAGTTAAGCATCAAGACATCAGTGGTTAGATTTGCAAAGGTGCTGGAGGATTTTTGGATGTCTCTTCACTTTCAAAAAAGTCTGCCTCTTCTGTATTTTTAGTAGTTGATATGCAGGCAGGAGCTAAACTTTGGGTGCTCAGCTTTGGTCTTGGTCTCCCTAGCTTACACTTCTTCATGGGACCAAGCTTAGTTTACAAGACTCGAAGACTTAATCTTCTCTTAAAATTCACCTTGGCCATGATGTCTGAGATCTCTGCAGCAGCAGCCTGCCACCACTTGAGCCTCTGGAAGCTGGCCCTGCTTCAGCAGCACCAGCAGCCACGTGGGGTTGGCCACCAGCAGATCCTGGGGTTATACACCCTTTGTCAACCCCCAGAAAAACTGCAAACTACATATACCTGGTGGTTGGGTTCCCTAGGCCTACAGTGCATGGCTTTAGAAGGGCTTATGCAGTCATGCCATGAATATGAGGGCTAATGTCCTTCTGCTCTCTCATACGTGCAGCTGAGATGGTACATAAACACCGTGCCAGCTGAACGAATAACTCCAGGCTGGCCAGTAGCCTGAGGGCCTGGACATTGGCTGATGGTATGTGAGATAGCCAAGCACGAGGGTTTGCTCATTCGCTTGTTGCACACATTTTGATCAACAGTTTTTTATTTATTTATTTTTTAATCAGCTGCGTTTTTCAGAGAAGCTGAGCCAAACCTGGTCTAATTCCCTTATGCTTCATACTCAGATCCAAAGGTAACAACCACCCACAAACTCATCTTTGGAGGAAAGAAATCTCTTCAGACTCCTTTGTGGCCAGCTCCCCCGGTATTTTTACCTTCCTCATCTACTGCCAGCATGGCATTGGGAGCTGAGTATGTGCAGTGTCCAGGGACCACGGGAAGATGAGAAGCAAGGCAAGTAGGTGAGAAGGGGGGACAATTCCAACACATCCCTTTTCCTGAGAGCTAGAGCAGTGCAAATACCATTGGACTGCGAGGAACACTGCTGGAGAAGACAAATGGTCTGTGCTGTGGGTTTTCTGATGACAGGATAGCTACTCATTACATTTCTATGTTGCCCCTGCTGCGTGTGATTCTCTGGCTGAAACAACTAATACAAAAATCACGTTCTGCACTTTGTGCAGTATTTGCCAAACTTTGGTTTGAAGTGATAGATGGGGAGGAGGGAAAGGCAAGGTTGGCAGAGAGGTCACTAGCACAGACCTGCCTCGTGGTTTTCTGGGCCTGCAACGCGTGCTGGAGGCTAGATGGTCCAAGAGAGCCTGCAACCCACTAGGGCAGAGCCATCAGTAAGGGGAGTGCAGAGACCAGTGAGGATGTACCAGCCTGGCCACCTGCGCAGCTGCGGGTACAATGCATGTACGGCCACAACGTAAAGAGGTCACACACAGCATGTGTGTGTATGTGTGTGTGTGTGTGTGTGTGCGTGTGTCCGTCTGTCGCTCTAGCAGGGCCCCCCAAGGTGCCGCCTCCCATCTACTGTCTGGCACTGGAGACACAGGCAGTGCACTTCTGTGAAAACACAAAAATCCCCGAATGTGTTGAGCGCCACTGCGAAGCCTCCCGATTGCTACAGCTGTACGAGGTGCTCGCACAGGCCGGACGCTGTGCATGGCTCCTGACCAACACGCAGTGCCCCTACTCACTCTCAACCCAACACACCAATTAAAAATCCCACCCCCTCCCTCTGCCCAGGTCTCGGCAGCTTATTAAACAAGCTCAGTTTGTGCTGCAAACAAATTACAGCATCAGAACATCAGATAAAATGCATATTACTGACAAGCATGTTAATAAATCTGATAAGCCAAATTACCCCAGCTGACAAGGCAGCCTATCTCCTACTTCGAAGGCAGATTTTACATCAGTGGGGGGGATTTGACTCTTTTTTTTTTTTTTCCTGGAACCCATTTCGGTACAAACTAGCAGGTCAATAGCTCCACACATACAAACAAACCGTGCACTGCGTTCATTAGGTCAGGAGAGCCTGTCTTTGCCCCAAAGCAAGGTACTAATTTGCAGCTTTTATCTCCTTTTTTTTTTTTTTTTAAACATTTCAGCCTGGGGAAGGCCTTTTTTGGGTTTCTGCACTGCTGCAAGCACCGAGCCAAAGCTGCTCGTACAATTTACTGTTAGGGCAGCCGGCCCTGCCTCCTACCTCTGAGGATTTTTGTGAAGCTCAACCCTGTTCTTGGGACCTCTGCCCAGCTCTGCCCAGGCATTCACACAGGTTATCTCCCAGGAGGAATTCCTTGGGAAAAATCAATCCGTGGCCCTGCTTTAATTCTTCGTCGGCTATAAGCAGATCACGTGATGAGAAGGTGCGGAGGGGGCTGGGATAATTGAGTGACCTTGATGTACAACTCTCAGCATGGTTTCTTCTGAGGCGAGTGAAAATCCCTCAGAGCTTTGTTTTTTCAGATCTAAATCTCGACGAAGCAGAAACCTCTGAAATTCATGCCCCAGAGCCACGGACAGCTTGATAACAATCCTGTTTCCGGAAATGCTACACAGCTGCTACTTCTCGTACCTTAAAACCAAACCCAACACAGCACCCCAAGCTCTAAGACCCCAAACCCACGGGAACTCTTGGGTTAGCAACCAGAGAATGTAGTGCAGCAGTGAATTGCTCCTGGGGCTGGAAAGGGAAAGCCACAAAAGGTAAAAGCGAAGTGCTGAAGCAAGCATGTAACAGGAAACGAGTCAGCCCTAGTAGGCGATGATGAGTACCGTGTGGGAGGGACTGCGCAATTACATTTTTTTGTGCTGTGAGAACGAACATGAAATTACAAGCCTGGCAAAACATCAGCGATCAGAAGCAGGCTCCCCAGGCTGACCCCTCCCCGGGAAGCGGGGCACAAGTGGCGGAACTGCGGGTCTAAACACCCCTTTCGCCCCCTGCCTGCACACCCCCCTTCCCCTTGCCCTTCCTCTTGACCCGGCCACGCTCCTTCTCGCAGAGCAGATGCCATCTCTGTAGCAGCGCTATGAGTGATCCCCCTCCGGGACCCCCAGGGGCTGGCTGTTGAGAAGCAAGAGTCCTCCCTCCTATCCGCTCCACGGCTTGCCTGGGGAACGGCAGGCAAAGAGCAGGAACAAAGCCTTGGACGCTACAGCCCGCAGTAGAGTCAGTCGTGAACAAGAGAGATCTGATTAGCTGGTGAGCTGGGAGCCAAGTCTCCACAAAAGGACTGGGGAGAGTCTGGAAGGGGAGAAAAATCCCCACTCATTTCTAGGAAATCAAAATAAGAAGCATCACTTGTTTTTATGCAGGGCAGGAAGGAGATATTTCTAAGTGTTAAGGAGGCAAAAATGATCTGAGAGTTTACAAACACGTACTAGAACTCCCAAAATAGCTCTGACTTGTCTGGAAGGCATCAGAAAGATCCTTATTGTTTCATGTGTGCTTGGAGCAGCATTGCTGCAAGTGCTGCCAGTGTATGCAGTAGAAACAAGGCCTGGAAAATAACTCTGCTCTTTTTTTATTAAGGCAATTTTAAATTTGTATCAGCTGCTACTGCTTAGAATAGTAACAACTCTTCCCCAGCAACTCTGTGGAGCACTCAGCACTCTCCACAAAAATGCCATGTGCTTGGCCAAAACTCCACGTAGCTGCGAACCAGATCACTGTAAGGGTAGCAGAACTGCATGGGAAATCCTGTGTTGGAGGTGATGGGAAGCTTCTCTCTGTCCTGTAGGATACCAGAGGTTTTAAGGTTTGCCTTACAGGACTGACACAAGCATCATCACAGATGGAAGGAAACAAGACTGAATGCCTGACACTGGTGGGGGGGAAAGATGTTGCAACAGCAACAGTCAAAAGAAGCAAGACCCGACGGTGCAGGCTGCAATACAGTCCACCAGTGTAGCCTTTAAAATGGGCGTCACTTCAACAGACATGTTTTTCCCCTTTGATTACTCACTTCCTCTAAAAGCAAGAGGAGCCAAATGCTCATTACAAGCCAAGAACTTTTTTTTGGGTATTATTTAATGGCAGTGTATAGCTGCTAGTCACACACTTTAAATCATTAGTGGCGTGACCATCTCTTTCCTTCCTGACGATTGCTAAGAAATGGCAGTGCAGACAACAAACTGCTTTTTATTTACCTCTCATAAATCACTGGCAGTCAGGCCTCCTTTGTTCAAATCAAAAAGAAAATAAACCGGTCAGTAAAACGTTACCACCAGGCTGAGTAATACCCATACAGGTTCAGGAATCCTGCACTCCAGCCCGCTGGGGCTCAAAGCATCCCCATCTGTTTCCTTTCAAAATATTTAATCGGAGACAAAAGTGACAGTGGGGGAAGGGAGCAGGAGATCAAGCAAGGCTGGAGAAAACCACCCCTGCCCCATGCCGACACTGAGCTCTGTACTAACACACTTAAGCCAAGAGAAGGACGACTGCTGAGGAGAGAGTGGCCAAAGGCTTTAATCTTGAGATTTTGTAAGTCAAAACATTTCCTTTCTCCCATAGGAGCTGCCAGTCTGGAGCGCTCCCCGTCCCCCTCCCCTCTGCTGGCCAGGCTCTCCTCCTGTGTCAAAATTCCCACTGAAGCAGTAGTCAGCTAGATAAACAGAGCAGTCCCCAGATGCATCCCCTTGGAGGCTGAAGTAATAGGTCATGGGAAACAAGCAGAGGCGACCATTTCCTTCTGATACTGTGGTCTCCACCAAGCACAGCTCAAATCTGAAGTTTAACTAAACAAACCAGGACTGAATCCCACTTGAAGAAAAATGCCAGTGGCACATTATAAACCACGTTTCTTCCTCAATAAATTAAAGGTCGTAGGCTCACACTGGCTGCACAGCTGGCTTGGAAGCCAGGTTAATTGCAATGAAATGTAAATTGAGAGTGTGCTGCTTGGTCAAAAGTGCACCCCTCCCTAGAACAAGCTACCACTTAAGAAAGGGTCCAAAAAAAAGAGTGAATGTAGGAAAACCTTTCTACAAGATGCCTGTGATCACAGCTCTTTGGGTCTCTCATAAGGAATTCTGTAGTTCTGAAGGACTTAAGCCTGACACCCTGAGGTCAGGGGAAGGAAGTATTGTCCATTGCCCTGAAGTATGGGAAGCGTGGGTGACTTCTCCATAGTCGCGCCATGAGGTGAAGCCAGGCAGATGTGATTCAGATCTCCCGATCAGCAGCAATGCAGGTTAAAAGCCAAACTACTTCTCTCTTCCAAGCCACTTTTTCCACAATACAAGTGATTTCCATCATGGAAGAAGGCAGGAGATACCCACAACTACACTCCCTCTCCCTGCCAGTCCCGACATTAAGTTTTTCTCACCTCAAAGTTTTCCCACCCAAAATCCAGTAGTTTTTGTTGTCTGAAAAAATCTAGGCTTCTCCTCAACATCAGTCAGGTAGGTTTTCACGGCTTTCTAACATGTGAAGAGGGCAAAACTATTTTCAGAGATTTAAACCAGGAAGCAAACAGGTCATCAGAGGATTTCCTAGGGATCAGGAGCCTGAAGACATCTGGCCAGAAGTAGGTCGCATACTTGTCTATTAAACCAAATAATTAGTCATGTCAAACTATATGTTGGGTGGTTTCCGAAGGGAACAAAAGACATGGCAGTAAACCAGACAGAAAAGGAGATAATATAGGACACCGTTTCAAAGCCATTTTGCGGACTGGATCTGGCTGCCTTGTTCAAGGAAAACTTGTCTCTTTTTACACAGGGGAAGGGCAAGCAGGCAGCTTTCTGTCTACCAGAGCCTGCAGACACTCTTGTTACTCTGGAGAGAATGACACGAGGCTATTTTTTCTAGCAAGGAGCAATTCCCGCCCTCAGGCTGGAATCGATAGTGATTAATTCTCTGCATTAGTACCTACCACAGGTTCTTCAAGGGCCCCCCCCCCCCCCAATAATCAGGCCTCGCCATCTGAATGTGAAGTGGGCAACTTTTAGGGTGGACACAGCCTGTGGTCCGCATCCCTGTGACTAGGTACTGCTGACAGCAGTTCAGAGGGGTGTGAATGGCGTGAGAGCTGCTGCTCCCAGGCCGAGACAAGGCATGCTGGACACTCTCTGGCTTCTTCTGTCGACACTTGAAAGTCACAGAAAGAGGTTAGCTCTTTCCTAAGAATTAATGGCAAAATCCATGCTGAAACCGAGGCTTCTGGTAAAGAGAAAAAAACTCGGAACTGGAAGGGGTAAATGCAGGTTATGAAGTACTTAACCGCCCCGTGCTTTCTGACGACATACAGCAGGGTTTAACGGGATGCTCTTTGGCTTTGGCACTGAAATGGACGGAATGGTATTTACTGACACATATTGAGCAAGCACTACCAATGTACTGCCAACAGAAAGAGAACAAAACTGTAGCTCTGCAAACTTGGACCAACATCTGACAACTAAGCATGACTTGTAAAGAATGACTAACTACAAAGAGCCTGTGTCATGGCTCAGTCTGAACACACACATGCTTTTTAAAAAAGGCTACAATACTCTTTGATACATTTTTATAGCGTATCAGTGGGCGGCTGTGCCCAGCACTCTGTGTGGCACTGGGAAACGGCTTTCCTATTAAAGTAACTTCTTAAGTTCCCAGAGAAAACATAGCGCTCAGAGAGAAAGCTCCACTGCATAGAGACACAGTTCTTTGACCCATTTGCAATAAGGAAAACAAGACTAGCACAGCAATGTTGATAGCAGTTAGTAAATACTAGAAGGCACACTACAAAAGTAATAGCTTTCATAGGCTTTTCTGGATTACACTACTTGGGCTTTCAAGGCTGGTAAGTAAAGTATCCTCTTTGTTACAGCACCACGAGGATCTTGTCCTTACTGTCACTTCACCCACCTGTGCTCCCACTCATCATGCTTGTTTCATTGCGGTCAGTTTTAAAACGGAAGGCAACTAAATGAAACGTTCTCTTTAGGACATGCATTCAGCAGCGAAGTTCTGGGCTGGGAGTTAATACGAGTTCAGGATTTACTGAAAGCAATCCCAAAGCATATGGAAGAGAGCTTTTTAAAGCCACGTCAAAGGAATGACAGTCAGTGCTATGCCTGCTGCTGTATCTACCTTGTCTGGCCGTATATTCGTTGTCTTCAATCAGCCTTGCCAATCCAAAGTCGGCAATCTTGCATATTAGGCCATTCCCCACCAGAATGTTTGCAGACCGCAGATCTCTGTGTATGTAATTCATTCGCTCGATGTATGCCATTCCTGCAGCCACCTGCGAGAAGCATGAAACACAATCGGTGCATTTTAAAATAAACTCAGACATACACGGGCTATAAAACATATACACCTAAATCCTCAATACTCTGAAGACAGACCTGGGCTGCCATGTCCACCAAATTCGGTAACTTCAAAGCTCTTCCTTCTCCATCTTTTAAGAAATCTAGCAAACTCCCTGTAAATGCAAAGTTGACACAATAGAGAGATGTTAGGGAAACAATGGCTACTCATCAGGATGGAGGTGCAGCAATATGTGCAATATTAAAGACAGCAACATTTCAAGTTCAAGTGGACAGTTTCAAAAAAACCCACAATATCTTAGAATTCGCCTATTATACTTGTTTCTCTGCTTTAAGGTTGGCTTGCAGAAGAATATGTCACTAGTCAAAAGACAGTGGCAGGGAAAAGAAACAACATTGGTTTTAATTTTCCTACCACTACTGAGAAAGCCAATCTTTCTTAACTTTTCCAGTGCTCTTTGAAACTACATACCTGCTGATCTCTAAAGGCCTCAGCTAGCTAAAAAGCACCAGCTCAGTTCCAAGCCACACAAGTTATGGAAAAAGTCAGATCCCAGCTCAACCTGCTCCAAAAGAAAGGTCAGCCTGGAGCCTGGTAAGCCCAAAGGGCCTAGCATTAACAGAGACTAATTTTCCTTAGATTGGTAGTGCTCCTTCTCTAGGTAACCCATAACTAAACGGAGCATGAACCATTAATTTTAGAAGACCACTACGCAAAACTAAAGAAGACAAAGCAGAGATCAAACGAAAACAATTTTAGCAAAAGCAATAAGGACATAGCTCCCTTGTGCAAGGGAAAGCTAGAAGGTTCCCTGTAGCTTTTAAAAATAGCCTAGGATGCTATAGCTCCCTTCCCAATCTTGTATTCAAACAGAGACGTGCCACAGTCTCCTTTAAATAAGGTCAGTGAATTGGTTTAATAAATAAGGGGAAAAGACAGATGATTAGGCGTTTCTCCCTTGATAAATCGTCAGCCTCAAGCTCAGATCCAAAGATGTAAAATGTTACAGTAAAAACTAGTAAAGTAAGCCAAAATAAACCACGTACTTCAGAAGGATTTTGAGAAGTCTTTTTTTTAAAGGGGAAAAAGCACACGCTTGTCACTGAGACATATGATTAAAGTGTGAGTTAGTCAGGACTTGGATGCCTCTGAGGAGGGAGGTGGGCAGGCACCTGCCAGGAAAATAAAAATCAACTCCAAATAGACTGAAAAAATGCACTTAAAATTTCAGCGTGTATCCTCCAATGTACAATGAAACTTCCCTGTGAGAACTTATGTTTCCTATTTGGTTCATTTGCTTTTCCAAAACAAGCAGATTTTTTGCTCTGCTCTCAGCACCCCTGCTGGAGATCTGACAGAGTGAAAAGTTTTCCTTTTCTCATTTTACTATACCGTTACCAGTTAAGTAGCTTAAAGAAAAAGAGAAGGGAGAAGGGGAAAGGGAAGGGGAAAGATGAGGAAAGAATCACATGTGCCAATCATGTATTAAAATGATAAATGGGGTAAACTGAAAATTAAGCTGTGATCTGAGAGCGAGGTGCACGAGACAGAACTCAGGATTGCTAAAAGAAGAAACAGAAATCTTAGGCCAAAAAGTAAACACCGAAAGAAGATACCATATGAACTCTCTGGCACCAGGAAAAGCGAGGATCTTGGGAAGCAGCAGGTAATATCATTCAACCCTAGAAAATGCAAATCTCCACTTGTCAGGGAAGTTTAGATGCTGATGCAGCTGGAAGCACTTAGGCTGCACCAACTTCTCCCTTCCCCACCTAGTGCAAGTTTTCTCTCTACATCTAGGGCATGTCAGTTTCTGGGCCCAGTTCAGAGTTGAATTCATAATTCTTCTGAAGCCAGAGGTGAATTTAGCTTCCTGTTCCCTCTCTCCTTCTTCACACACTGTTCATGCATCCCACTGCACCTCCCTATGTATCCCCAAGGAGCATTAACAAAGAAAAAATATTGTTATCAAGGGCAGCGGCTCTGGCTTCACCTTTGCTCATGTACTCTGTGACAATATAGATAGGTTCTTCAGATACCACAGCATAAAGTTGGACCAGTTTGTCATGTTTTAGCTTCTTCATGATTTGGGCTTCCTCTAAGAAGGATTCTGGAGACATAGTGCCGGGCTTCAGGGTCTTGATAGCCACTTTAGTATTTCCGTTCCACGTACCTACAAGCACAGATACTTTGTTAGATTAAACATCTCCTGCTCCTTTTTCTGCCTGATGCCTAGTGTAACCAAGGGATAAACTAGCAAGGACACTTAATATAATTCTTTTTTAAAAATGTGGTTTCCCATGTTGCCTTATCATTATATTCCTCCCACGCCTCCCTCATATTTTAGTCTTTTTCTATTATACAGAAAAATAATACTCCCATTGGCACTGGGGCACAATTGCCGTTGTCCTACTCAGACAATGCTTCCACTGATGTCCACAGAAACCTTCTCTGAGTAAGAAACTTGGGACTGCTGAAATCCATCTTATGTATTCCCTTGCTAACAAATAATTGCTACAGAAAACAACACAGCTCCAGTCACAGATTTGGATAATAAAACTGGTTAAACCCAGAACTTTCCATTTGCAAGACATTTTAACATTTTGGTTTTGTTCTGACTCAGAGGGAAAAAAAGTATTCTAAGAAAAATTCCCAAGAAACAAATTCTGAATCCATTTCATTTTAGAAATGCGGATGTGTTTCCAAACTGAAATGCCTCTTTTTCCTTCCCTTCCTCATCCCCAGAAGCCCAGCAGCTGCTGATTGAAACCGAGGTGGTTCCCATCCACTTCACTTAGTTCTTTACTTGTGGTCAGCACTGAAATGGACAAGTTGCGTCATTTTTCAGCCATCATCTACCAAGCCTTCTGTAACACCTGAAAGCTTGCACAAGGACCTGGAGAGATCTGGGGAAAGCTGACTCAGGGCAGCCCACAGGAGGTGGGGCTTCACTCAGGTATTTGCAAGGGGGAGAAGGAGGACTGGAAAGAAAAAAAACCACCAAACCACCTACATATATTAACAGTTTTTTGGGGGGGATGAGGCACTGGGGAAGAGAAAGGAAGGAGAATTTAAATGGGCAGAAATAT
Organism: Pluvialis apricaria; assembly: GCA_017639485.1. Lineage (NCBI taxonomy): Eukaryota > Metazoa > Chordata > Aves > Charadriiformes > Charadriidae > Pluvialis > Pluvialis apricaria. The sequence goes on along the minus strand of CM030009.1, from coordinate 77,064,989 downwards.
CACTTTCCTAGTGCCTTCTGGTTGTCCCTTGCCCAGACTTGCCAGAACCCTGCTCCAGAGCCAGGGCTGGAGTGGCTTTGGATGGGACCTGTGATCTGTTGACAGGGAGCTGCTGTGTGATAAGGCAGAACAATACTAAATGACTTCAGGAATTAACCACATTGGGTAAAAATTACTCCTCTGTGCTTAAGCATGCGGACAGCTGAAGGTCTTCAAAGTACATAAAGACTCAGACTCAGATCTAGTTTCGCTAAATTAAGAAGTCATCAAAAAAGGTAACGTGTAAAATAAGCCTGGTTTGTCTTTGTTAAAAACACATTAACAGTTACCAGGGCTCAGCTGCTACATGGGAACTAGTTAAGCCAAAATAGCTTCATCATGAGCTTTTGCAACCTGCCAGAGCATAAAATCAGCTGGATTTTGTGCAAGTGGTCAGGTCCCAGCTGGCACCTCGCCTGGCCTAGGACAGGGGAGGAGCGGCGGGGGGAGCCACTGCCTGTGTCATCCCTCATTTGCAGGGCAATCCCCACAGCAACACACGATGCTGTCTGAGGGGAGCTTGAGGCACGTATTAGCCAAAAGTGTGCAGTGCAAGTTCGGTTTTCACTATGCCTTGATTTTCTTCTGCCAGCTCAGTGCCCAGTGCTGTCACCTCTACCGGTGTGGAGTAATGTCTTGAGTTACTACCACTGCTACCCCAGCGTGCTTGAGGAGGTCCTCTTGAGATCTTAGTTTCTCTCAGTCCTTCAAATCAGAGCTGAAGCAGGACTTTGCTTTAGTGGCACTCCCATGTAAGCTGGGAAGGATGCGGTTTCGCCTTCTAATTTCAAGCACGGTGGCCAAAATCTTTTCTGATGGGTAAAAGGAAGCGTGTTTTATCTGGAGCCACTGAGGCTCTGGACCACAGAGTGCTATCAGTCACAGCCCCTTTGCAGAGGTACTGCAGATTATGTGAACCAGGACTGAAACCCTGGTCTCATGGCACCAGGTTTCTGTCACTGGCATTAATAAACTCGGATTTTACCTGGTATGTTAACAGGATTAACTGTGTATTATCTGTTTGCATTGCCTTAATAAAAATCCCAGGACTTGTTCTATTACCATGAAGTGTTTTCAGCAGTTCTATTTTTAAATACTTCTATGAATTTCCCCAGTTAAAAAAAGAAAATAAAACAGAAAGGTTAACTTATCCTCTCAGCCCAGTTTTCAGTTTAAATTGTTAAATTTCCTTGTTGTGCTTTGGTATTTCTCTCTCTAATAGAAAATTAGCAGACCTCCCTCTGAATTCCTCCCATATGTAGTTAGTTACTACTTAAAGCATTTTTTATTAATTTTTACTGTGTTAATCTAGTCCTATTTGCTAATGCTTCAGGGCTGTAAACATATTTTTACTATACATTACTTTAAGAAACATAAGCATTTCTGACAGATATTTGGTACTGATACTTGGCACTGTATTTCTCGTAGCTGATTGTTTTTTTTAAACTGCATTTGCTACTTTAGCTTATTGTAGCAGTTTAAGATCTATGGCGCACAAAGCTGACCACTAAGTATTAACATCAACTTGAAACTCTTGCATGCATTCATGTTGTGGTTTAGGCTGGACTGGCCACCGAGGCGAAATAACAGATGCTCTACCGACTGAGCTAGCCAGGCAGATGGAGAACAAGAAGGTGAAACTGCAGTTATCTGGGGACGCTAATATAAAACACAGGTAGTTTTCTTTGCAACAGGTCAACTGTAATTCTGTGAAATTCTATAAATTTCTGTATTTCTATTCTACAAATTCTATAAATTTCACAGACTTGCTGTCATGCAACAGAAAACAGCTGCAAGAACGCTGGAGAGCCTGCTGGTTATTTTTGGTGTACATACTTTTGTGTCACTGCAACAGAAAGAGCGGCCAAACTGCTCCACTGAATGATTCTGACGTAAAGAAACAACATATAGCGATTCTTTATTTGAATCGCTCATTTTAAAGAGGCAACAGAGAATGCAATTTGGCACAAAAATTGAGCCCACCTCGCATTAAATGGCCACTATATTGTGTTTCAATGCTATGGCTATACTAAGATTTATGTATATTTTAAATTGCTATTGTTTTATAGTCATTGAAAGAATGAGGCCCACAGAGAGGGGAGCAGTAAGTAAAGCTGGCAATTGTACAGAAAACAATGTCAGTGGATTTGGAAAATGCCAGTATTTCTGGACTTCCAAGTGGTGGTTCAGCTGGGCTGGGCAAGTCTTGCCTCTGCTGTCCCTGGTCTCTATATTGAGTTACAGGGTTCTGCTGCAGATACAAATTTCAAAACAGCCTTAAAGAAGTGGATGCATGGGAAAGCTAGCGTGACAATATCAGTTTGCTGATTCTTGCCATTATTTTTAAACTGGGAGACTGGATGGAAGCATTTTTAGGGTCTGAGCCCAGCCGTGCTAAAACACACGAGGGAAAAAAAATGCCTACTTACCAGATTAATTTCTGGTTAGCCATTCTGCCTTACAAGTTTCCTTACATCATTCCTAGTTTAATACCTAGCAATTGTGTAGTCACCCAAATAAACCCAATGCAATTAATGAGGTTTAATGCCCTAACCTCTCATACCAGTGTGTGCAAATGAAATGAAGTTTCCCCCTGAATCACTGTATCTAGGTCTGACTGTTTTAGGTGATATAGAACTAACATTTCATTCTATTCTGATCTTTAAGCTTTAAGATCTCTACTCAAAATGTTTATTTCTGCCAAGAGGGCCTTAAAAGATCCATCCAAAGCAAAATATATTCTCTGCCTTACCACGCCACACTTCAGCGAAACACCCCTGACCAAGCTTCTGTTCCAGAAATAATGAATCACGTGCAACTTCCCATGCATCTTTAGCCAATCCAACAGTTTGTGGGGTATTATTCGTAGCAATCACAGTTAAGTTAAAACACAAACCATCAGCTTTCTCTATAGGAGAGGAAATTAATAAAAAAAACACACTTATAATCCAAAATTATGCATGCATTGAGAAAGATGGAAGGTGACTTGTCTTTCAGTGCTGCATTAAAGTTCATTTGCAAACACTGATTTTTGGATACTGAAGGTAAGGAGGTTTTTGTTAGCTTGCAGAAAAAGGCTCCTTGGTATAATTAATAGACTACTATGTGAGCCTTGATTTATTAGTAAGACAGTGGTAATTCATCAAAATTGAAACCCTCCAAGGAAACATGGAATTTCAGTTTCTTTTGCCATCAATTACAGTGAAAGTTGAAGATTAAAGAATTTCAAAGTCAAAGACATGTTTCCAAAGGTACTTTTCTGAACAGTTTGAGCTTTGCTCATTTTTTTTCTTGTGGATCAGCATCCTACATTTTCACCTTCCATCTTGTAATCCCCACACTGAGAGCTATTTTAGAATAATTATTTTGCTCCATACCCATCCATACTTCCCCAAACTGCCCATTTCCCAGTCTCTTGATCAACTGTAGGGATTCTCGTGGAATTTCCCAGACATCTTTGGTTTTGACAGACAGATCAGTAAGCCTTGGCATTCCTTTATGACAGGGGACTACTAAGCGGCAGCAAAGACCTGCAGCTCTCTCTGATGGAGCCAGAAGTGAAGCCAACAGCAAAGGAGAGGAAAGAAAAAAAAGTGTGACATGAAACAAAAACAGTAAGCATAAAAACAATGCTACTCACAACAGCTGTTAGTTGCATACCACAAAGCATCCTGGAAGATTAGAAATTGAACACTGAAACATATTCATCTGAGACAGAACAGGAAATATTTTAGTCTCTGCTTCCACAGCCTGAAACAGAAGGTGACCGCCAATGGTTTCTCTTGTGGACTCGGGATTTCCCTTCTCCCACAATGCTGCGTTAAGGTAACTCCATGAGTAACTGGTACACTATCGTGCAGTATAACTTTTTAAGAATCAATCATCTCTATGTCACAAACTGGTTTGTTTCTGAACTGAGTAAAAAAACCTCAGAGAAGATTCACTTTTTCTGAAAATCACAGCAATGAAAATTTGGTGGACTTTTTTTCAAATTTTTTTCTAGGTATCTTGGAAAAAGGTATTTTCTACTCTGTGAAAAGGTGTTTTTCTAGGTGTCCTGTAAAAGTCTTTTTCTGCCATTCTTTATAGAGCAAATCTTTATTAATATATGCAGCCAGTCCTACACTGATTGGGGCAGATTCATTATACTTGTCTCTTGCGAAGCTTCACAGAAGACTGAACTGTGACAAGAGTCACAAGATAATTTACATTAATATATAAAATATATATAAAACCAATGATATATATAAATATATACACACACATATTGTTGTGTAGTATGCTATGGTGCACAAAACAAGAGTACAATATAAAGCTTGCACAGCCACTTGTATCTTAAAACAGCTGTAGCAGAGCAGAACACGGTGGGGAACTGCAATTGTAATTCAGACTGAAACATAATCTTTATTCTCCTGTGCAAGGTTTCTTTCTGGACAGGTGAACAGTTTGTTTCAGCATCACCAGGTGGGCAAGCACCGAAGGTCCTCGCAACACCAAGCTCTACCTCCTCAGAACAAATGTTGTGGGATGGTGGGGAAGCTCCTACGGGCACCCTGACATGGACCTTGTTGTGTTTCCTGCAGCAAGACAACAAAGACCACAAAACAGGGAAGATGAGCTGAAGAGTTGGCATGTCTTATCCCAAGGTAATTCCAATGGGAACATTAGGAGAGCATACTCAAAATATGGATAGTATCTGGAAAGCTTCCTTATGAGTTTGGACAGCTGCAGAAAGAAACTGGAGGTTTTTGAGACCTCCTTGTTTTCTTTAGTTGAAAAAAAAAAAAGCAAGCTTAGCATGCCGATGCTCCAGTTGAGCCTAGGCTGCACGCACAAGAGCTTATGCTTGACAGGCCGGCTGTGAGGGGTTGGGTGAACGGTGCTTTGGCTTCAGACGTGCCATTACTGGATTTCAGTCTGACATCAGGACACCCTGGGGATCTCAATATTTTTCGTTTGTAAATCTCATTTGAAAGTCCAGACACCTAAGTTAATTTTATTACCCAGGTAAGAAGGGGCTGGGATAAGAGGGAAGTGTGGGTTATAAGGGTACTCGGCAGTGCAACGGGAGTGCAGTGCAGGGATACCTGTGCTGTGTCTGCACAAAGGTACACTTTGTACCTCCAGCTCCTGACCCGGGACTGCTTCTGTGAGACCAAACTGCACACTGTCCACCTGGGTAACCTGGTTTCCAGCTGCCTGCCCAGGACAGCTATGGGATGAAGGCTGAAGGGTGGGCTGCCGAGCATACCAGTCCTGCTGTGAAGGCACTGGCCTGTGGTCTCGGCACTGGTCCTTCAGGAACCACGCTGATCTTTACAGAGTCCTTTGGGCACCTTTGAGCTCCTCTTAGAAGTAAATCTAGGCACCCACAAGGCATTGTGCTAATCTACCTCCTGAAATCCAGCGTGCGGAGCAGGTGGTTAGAGGCAGCCTTTATGTGTCGAGGCAGCTGGGGCTGGCATGGAACGAGGGCTCCTGTGTTCACCTGGGTCTGAGAGACTGCAGGTGAAATCTCTGGAGTCTGTACCATGCCTTCCTGAGCCACCCTACCTGGATCCTACTGATTATGCCTCTGTGTTGCACAGAAATGGCTGTTTCCGGATCTGTTTCTGCATCTGTGCATGGAAAATACACCACCCAAATAATTTGACCACAGAAAACTAAAAGTTGGCATATACCAGCTGGTATACTGGGATTGAAAATTATCTTCCTTAGATGTGACTTTTTATACATTATTTAGCTTAGTTTAATGTAGAGTCACCAGAAACAACTAGAAATTCTCCCAGGCAGCATACACCCATCAGAAATTGGGCGGAGAAGACAGCCAGATGTCTAGTATGAATAGCATAAGAATACAGCAGACAGAATACAAAGAATACAGAAAAAACACCCCACAGAGAAGTTGATTTCCCAAGTAAAAATTATGAAAAGTTTTTGAGCAGCGAGCATTTGGGGTCATCTGTTAACATTACAAAAAGCTAAAGTAAGGAAAAAAAAAAGAAAATAATTCAAAATCCAAATTTCAGCTTAGAAAATGACTATGTTGAGAAGCGTGGTGGTCTTCTACAAAAGAACTGGTTGTCCTATGCAGAGGTTTGGGGGGCTTTAAAGTTGTACCTGTTGTACACCGATCGCCAGTGACAGCAGGATGCGCTTTTAAGTTGAATAGTGCATGCCATATTTTAATTGCAGGAATTCAAAAAGAAGAAAGAGCTTGGTGGGTAGACACAAACAGTGTGCATAAAGAAACACCCACCTTGCCGTATTTATTTTTAAAATTTGACCAATTATAATTTAAATGTGAATACTTTGCACATTGAACACAAATCTCGTGGCAAAATTTGAGTCAGGTAATATATGCAAACCTTTTTGGTCCTTGCTTTAGGTGACTGAGTTCCACAATGCAATTCCCTATTTGCTTTATTAGCAATACTGTGCTGCAAAACGGTACGTATTAGCACTCGCTTATGCACAGGGAGTTCATGCTTTGAGATGTGCAAGTCAAATTCAGTAATTCTGTCTGCTCAGAAGAGGGAGAGCAGGCAAAACCTTTACCTCAGTAGAACGCTAGCTTTTAAAAGCTCTGCTGCTGTACACTGTGAACGGCACTCAGAGCCATTTATAACTGTAATGGGAAAGGGATAATGGAAGATGCATTACAACAAGCGAGAGACATAGCTCAAATGACTCTTTAGGGCGTCTTACACATACATCAGCTCAGCAGCAAACACTTTTGTTTTAAAATACTTCAGAGCGTCATGTATTATCTGAAAAATTACCTGAATAATGCTGAACCAGCTGCTGAAGAGTTTCAAATTGTGCCCGAGTTGTGATATAATATCCACCATTGTCAAGTTTACGAATCTTATAATGTTTGACATGATCTCCTTTCATATCATCCCAGTCTCGAATAGACAGGGAATAGGCACCTGTTTCAAGCAAAGGAGAAATAAAAAAATTGTAAGCAGCTTTTAGACACAAAGATTTTGGTTTGCTGGTCAGTCGTTATGAAGCGATAGAGAAATTGCTTCAAAAAAATGCTTACTATACCTTTAAAAAGAACAAGTGAATCTAACACAATGAAATAAGTATCACAGAAATCCTATGATGTTCACACCATGTCCCTTTCACACTTTTCTAGAAAGAAATCAGGACTTCTATGTAAATGAAAACTCGCATTTTAACATTTACTTCTTCAGGTTGTTAAATTGAATTTTCCTATTTTAGGTATCAGGTTACACTGCAAATACTATACTTCAGGAAAATGCCAGTGGGTGGTAAATATCAAGATTTTCATAGGAAGCACTGGAGATAATGACTTTATATGTGTGTAGTGTTGTTACCCAGATAGATCCCAAACTTCTTTATAAACATTGAACAACCAAATTAGCATACTTTGCACGTCACAGTCTTTGGAAGGTGGTGCTACACCAAGATTGTGCACCAGTAGGTCTGCAAGAACTGCATGTTTCACTTGCCAAATAAGCTTTAGAGCTTACTGGTGGGATTCAGATGCCCAAACGCAGGGGTTAAGTGACAGGTGAGATGCCCCAGGACAGCCTGCTTGGCAGTTTTCCCACAAGCTATCACCTTTGTCTGATCCATGTGGATGCCCTTCAGGCATCTAAAATAGCTCTGGATGCTCATGGCCAGGTAAAGGAACCCAGCTGAGGGCTGGATTTACTTTTAGGCGTAGCGATGGCTGTCTGCAGGTGGGCTACGGGCTTGATTTAGATGCCCATACATAAGTTTCTGGTGCTATTACGGCAGCTGAATCCCAGCCTAGTTTCCATGAGAGTTGTGGCACTGTAGGTATCGATGGCATAACGCAGGTTTGAGCACAAGGTGTCTGCAGTCGTGGGCAGCTGAACTGAACCCCAGCTTCCCACTGACTGTAAAGGGAGCTTGGCCACCTACATGGGGACCTGCACATTCAGGTGTCTTAATTTGAAGCACAGTCCTATTCTACATACAGTGACACCCACATGTCGGTTCTCTACAGTGTCAAAAGCAAAGCCACATTTTATAGCATCGTGCAGTTTCTGAGCAAAAGCACGGCCATTTCAAAGGCAGTGGAGAAGACAAGTCTTCACTCATGGCTCAGACGAATATTGTGTTTACTCAAAAGTAATTCAGACATTAAAAGAAAAAAAAAAATGGAGGTAACTGTAAGCTCCAGAGATCTCGGGAAGGTCCTCCTTCTGGAGCCTGGGCTGCTTTCACTGGTAACCATGTCAGATAAGGGCAGGAAAGGAAAACCACCAGCAGACAATTTTGGACAACATGAAAGGTGGAGTGATTTCCTACAGGTCTAAGCAAACAGCACCAACTGCTGCTTATCCCAAGTCAGGGTACTTTTCAACACACCTGGCAGGTTCACATTCTCCAGAACCTCCTCCAGCTAAGTGAAATGGTTTAAAGAACCCCCCACAGTTAGGTGGTTGAGACTCCTGGTGTAAGATGGCTTTCCTGGTTGCCTCCCTGGGAAGAAGTTTTGCCGACCACGTTAATGTGCAACAGGTCGCACTGGCGGGTGGCTCACCACCACCACCGAGGGAGCCACAGCGAACAAAACGTCTCCACCCTGACTCCAAGGACTTCTCAAATTCCCTGTTCTTTGTCCTCTAAATAGGAGGAAAAGAGCCAGCACTTACACAGATGATTCTGGTTTATGCAAATGGAAGACACCCTGAGAGGAGTGACAGGGTTTTTATTTCTAAGTGTAGAAAAATGCTGTTTGTTTAGGTTATTTTTCTGAGGAGGTTCTCCCACTGAGTAAGTACATCTCTCTCAGCTAGGAGTTCAAAGCTTTTTGGGCATTTGCAAGCACATCTTGTGCATGCTTTGTACCACCACTCCGGGTCGTACGCTGTTAGCCAGCCTATTTTCAAAAATTTCCAGGCAGTGTTCTCCACCTCCGCATTTGTGAGTTCTGATCCACTGGCAGCAGCTGTATTTTCTTTAGTCACGCTCCCTGCCTATCTGGTCACTATTTTAGATTCTTTAGGAAAATGTAAACAATCTGTGGCTCCGGGTCTGCAATCAGAGCTGTGTGGGTGGGCCTCTGTGGACCCCCGCTGACCTCAGATCAAGTTGCAGGACTGGAGCCTTAGTTCAAATCTGGACAAAACCAAGATCCAACATGGATTTCTTTATTCATTTATTTAGGCTGTTGGTTATTTATACTATTCATTATTATCTGATGATAAATTCAAATATAAAAGATATACATAATAAAAATTTGGATAGAAATACAACATCACAATATATCATACTAATGAATTTTTTTTTAAAAAAACAAACCTAAACCCAGACAGCCTTGGAGGGTGGAGATTGAAACCAGGTGAAGGATTATACAGACAAGAGTTGATGAAGTACCTGGGTAGCCAGGCATTGAAAAAATGAAAAGCCGGCTCCATATGATTTATTTTGGAAGTAAGAAGAGAAGACAACCATCATCAGGGGAGATTAAATCCATGCTGAAGTCATCCATGATGATACTTTTAACATGATCCTGATTAATTTTATTATTCTTATTATTTAAAGCAGAAGGGACGATTCTAGGTCACAAAACAATTCCTGCCTCAAGCCCAAGACAACTAGCTGGAGTAAGGCATTTTGAGAAGACTTATAGGAGAATGCACCATTTGAGCCCTCCCAGCTGACTTTTTCCTCTGTCATGAACAAGCAGCTCCTTCTGGTTTCTTCTAACAGCATACTGAAACACCACAAGGATAAGAAGGGAAACAGGCATTTTTGACAAAAACCATGCATATTTGTTTTTTTCCAATGGCTTTGATGCAAACTTAGCCTGAAGATGTAGAAAACCTTAAGTTCAAATGGAGAGAAATTAAGCTTGCTGCTATAAGGCCATCCATGATGGATTACTCCATTTCCCCAATGCTTTTGTGCCTCACAAGAAGCTCCAGAAAAAAGCCCTGACTTAGCTAAGTAAACAACCCTGCAAAACATATCCCCCATCACTGTATAAAAACTGGTCAAAAAAACTAAACTGTTAATGTGGTTTAGAGAAACAGTGTTGTGTTTGTTTTTAGGATCCATGGATGCCTATATGACTGAGTTTTTAAACTTGGAATGGAATGAAGTCCTGCTCCTCACACATATCACCACTGTTGGTGAAAACAAACAGGTGGAGGCTATTTGCAGGAAAAGAGCAAGTTAGAGCCTGTCTTGCTCCCAGTGAGAATGCCTCACTGCTACGTAAGGTATGGTGAAGCTGTGGGGTGACAAGATGGGATATTAGCTGTCTGAAACCACAGCACGTCTATTCAGATTTTGCATCAGAAACAGTCTTCAGCATTACGGGCAGTGAAGGAAGAATCCAGTGACTGCAGGAGTCAAAAATGTAAAACTTACTTACAATTTTAAATGACAGAATGCAGCACCCAAAGATAGGTCAGGTAGAGAGGAGTGGGAAGCAGTGCTTTTCTTCTTTAAGCCTCTTTACCAGCCATGACTCTAACCAACTTGCATGCTAACTCTGGCTGACAGAGTGTGCTCTGATCAAAGCACTGACAAGTCAGTGCTTTAATTACACGAACCATCATTAGACTTCAGAACTTACATGGAATTAATTCTAGTGACTTATGCTTCCCACAGCTATTGTTTTGGATTGCTAGTTAATTGAGAAATGGCCAGGTTTGTTTTCACTTAGTTGCAGGTTTTCTCCTCGATAGTTGTATGAGTTAGAGAGATCTTTTCATACATGTGAAGCTTTGAAGGAGATGTTGACAGGCCTCACGAACAAAATGTAAAAGCAAAGATAGCACCCACCAAGAAAACTGGAATTCTTCCAATATTTTTAGAGGGAAAGAGGAGAATACATCCTTCCACTTGACTTCAGCAGAATGGATACAGTTGAATACTTTAGGAATATATTAATTAGAACTATTTTCAAGCCTTTTCACTGTTAATCTATGAATTTAAAACTGCTACATCTTCCCCCCCCCCCGGATTCAGCATTTCAAAGGGGAAAGGCCAAAAAATCCCTGAATCTTCTCGAAATTAATAATAACTCCTTCCCACCCCAAATCTTGTCTTACGTCTTCCAGGCAAGAATCTTCAGATATTCTCCTTGTTCAGATGTAAGTAGTAATTTTCACCAAACTAGACTGGAGATTCCCAGCATCTGTTCACAGTAAGCTAGCTGACTATGCCTGGACCCGAATATGGACACCAGGAGGTCTGCCTCCTGTAGCCCCATAGCTGCTGTTCTGAGGGGCCACTCTCTACCCAACGCCACTGCAGTAGTAGTATCTTCACACACGCACTGAGAGTGAGAGCAGAGCAGAGCAGAGCACCCTGCCTGTGCATGACCTGCGCTGCAGATGCCATGGGTTGGGCACGGCATGGGTTGCACTCGGATTGTTCTCTGCTTTGAACGCTCACTCTAAGGCCTGGGATGTCCAGACATCTAATTCCCTAGCACACATATGTACAAGATGACACTTGTCTCTACCCTCATACCACTGAAACCAGTATTTCACAAATTTAGCACAATTTTTTTTCATATATCTTCTTGTTCATAGTCAGAATAGCTTTGGCCAGCCTACCTTTGGTAGTTTCGCTTTCCCGGATCAGGAAGGTACCTCTGGGGTTTCCAAATGACAACAGCTGCCTCTCAGCATCTTTTCGGCCAAGTTTGCCAAAGTACCACCTTAGGGAAACATCAGAAATAGTAAGACAAATGCTACATAGGATTACCAGGTAGTGTCATGGAGCTCTGACATGGAGGATTATTTGCGGAAACTATAGTTACTTAAGTATATTCAACCATTTTTGTCATACTGTGTCTCTTTTATTCTGGTGGGAAGCTAGTGTGACAAACTGCGTAGTAGATATTGTTTGTATACATTGTGCAGTAGCACTTTGCATTTAAGCCTATCATCAGTAGATGCTGAGAATGCTTGTTTGGTGTCTTACGACAAAGGCCAGACTGACAAGCAGAGAGCAAGACTTGGCAGGGGGAAGGAATAGACAAGGAAAAGGGCAGAAAAATGCATTGCTGCTGAAGAGCGGTGTTTTTACAGATGTTGCTGGAAACTACATATTTGACTTACATAGTGATGTATTAGTATTCAGTATTTTTGCTGCAGCACAGCTATAAAACCTCAGTAGAAGGACCAGATGCAACCACTTTACTGTGCTTGTATAAGGCTTTCAGAGTTTCGATACCTTTTTCCTTCCTGCAGCTTTTTTTTTTTTTTTCTGGTTTCACAATCAACCAAGTACAACCCTAAATACAGACTACAGTAGTATCTGCTCAGCTATATAAGCTCCTCCGGTGTATCTTTTATAATGGAAATAATATGGATAGGCAAACCACTCAATTTTTCGCATAGATATGTCCTCATTATGCTGTCTGCTGTATGCGTTGTAAGCATCCTACCTATTGGTAGGTATTTGTTGATACAATGTGCCCTCTTTAATAGACAGTTTGCACACTAATTGACTCCAAATATTTTTACAAGTTGGTTCACGAAAAGCAAGGGCACCTTTTGCTCAAAGCTTGAAATTAGCCGACACTCGAATAAAGGAAGCAGACCTATGTTCCTTTAGGTTTTCTTCCTTTGTTTTGACATTGAAAAAGCAGTAAGCTTGTGCTTCTTTTGTTACTAATTACCTAATTATTTATCAGTGCAGTTAAGAACTGAAATAAAAATAATGTAAGTCATTTGAAAAATTGCTGCAATCAATCAAAACCAACTCCTCGAGCCTCCTTCAAATACACGACTAATGGGTCTTTACAACAAAAAGAAAACATACTCCTCTGCTTGGATGGAATCGACTGGAGCCACATAATTACTGGGAATGTAACCAGTTTCGCCTGTTGTCAAGGACCGGGCCTCCCACCAGTCTCCTTCCCTGCAGAAACAGAGGTGAAGAGGAGAAGTGAGAGCAATGCACAGCTGTAAAGACAATGATCTGACTCTGCTAACAGCACCCGCAGCTGCGCGGCGTAAGAATCCACAGCAACTCATCTCTTTATCACCGGCACGCTTCTGAGAGCACTGTTTGCATCCTAAACCCAAATAATATGCATATTTCTTTACACCTATTATTATTTCAGAAGTGATTAGTAACGTAGCAAACATAGCATGTCATAAACAGGCATAACAACCCAGTGAAATCAGGTTTGGTGAGGGCTGGATTTGGACTAGAATATTGAAAACTGTCTCCATAGCAATTATTCTAATACAGACCCTTGAGAGATCTCATAGAAAAACTGCCAAACTGAACACTGTCACATCCACTGCTAATTTTAAACTTCTGTGGGGATAATTAATCTGAAACCCAAAGGCATCAAAAAGCCATCTATCAACACAAGGTTTTAGATAGCCCTTAAGGCTGATCACACTTCATTGTCTAGATTCCCTCTCTTGGTCACCTAAAGGAGGTATCTGAAGTAGCGAAGGGCTTAGCTGCATTTTCAAATACTTACAAAACCCACGTTCTTCTACAACATTTAAATACGAAGAGGTCCATGCAGGATCATTTTATGGCAGTGTTTCACAGGCTTAGCATCAATTTTTGTCATACACGTGTGTGTACATGGTACTGTCCTTCAGACAATGCGCATGGCTGTAGAATGCGCAGCTTTAAGAGAAGTTTATTTCTCAGCTTTTTACAGGACACAATGATTTGGGATTTAGCAATTTGTATTTAATTCTCAGCACCAGATTCACTGATGTTTAACTCCTACTGCTACTAGTAAGCCTTCTCTTTTCTATTTCTGGACTGCTTAGAAATTTTTTCTCAGTTCCCCTCTCTATAAAACAGAGATTTGTTCACTGAATAAAACACTATTATCAAGCATGGCCAGAGAATTCAGCCTCTTCTGTGAGCGAGCAGTTACAGAAAATGCATTGTCTAAGCTATTACTGGCAGGAAAGGTTGTGTCAAGGTGATCTCTTACTTTAAGTTGTCAACTGCACTTTAACAGTTTGAAGGAGTATGAACTCTATGGCAAACAACTAGAAAACAGCTGTGATTAGTCAAAAAGGAGACATTTCCAATTCTACAGTTCAAAAAAGTGAAGAACAAGTAGTTGTTCTAGAGGCTGGCAGCTGACACTGTTTTAATACATCTTGTGTGCATTAGTATGTCAGGCAAATAGCCCTATCTGTTTACGTGCCTAATTTTATCAGCTGAAGTGCTAACCCTGTCCCCATATGTTGCTGTAGAATATTTCTGAGAGATTATGCTATACTGTGGGTGATAAATTGTGCCATTACATTTCCTCTCCTTACCATACAGAGAGTCCACTAGATGGAGGTATTTTATCATATCTAGGGAGGAAGAAAGCAGCCCCGTAGATGATCACAGCATCAGGAACAACCCTCTCTGCTTTGACAGAGAAGCTTAAATGTCTTAAAGCACTGCCAGAAAGGAGGAAGAATGCAGACTTTTTTCACAGCTCTTAATGTTAGACATCCAAGTGAGGCAGGAGAAGGCTCGTCAATGGGGCTAGCCAGGGTGTGTGGAGCGGTAGTAGGGATGCTGGGCATGGCTGGGTGCTTCTGAGCCCTGGAGTCAGGCTCTGCTCCGAACCACCCCTGCAGTTACCTCTTTTCCCCAGACTGCCCTTGGTATCGTTTCTGACTTCAAATCGCAGTAATACCCCTCTGTACGCCATTTCAGGTATTGCTCTCCGGAACTTTTAACCCAAAGCGCAAATGAGATTTCATTTGTTGAGAGTTAAAAAAAATCCAAACCCTCCAAAAATTCCAGAAAAACTAGTTTTGTGCACATTGGCAGATTCTTAAAAAAAAATGGGCTTTCATGTAATTTCTGATATAAGTGAAGAGAGGAAGCATTCTCACAGAAAAGCTGTTTTCTGCAGATTCCCAGCCTGGGCATCAGTGCTCCAGGAGTGTGTTAGGGTCGTGTTTATAAGCAGACAGAGCTGACTGTGATGGGAACTGAGCTTCTATAATCCTACAGGAAAACCAGTGCATGCTGATTTTTTTTTTTTCTCTTAGAAAACCTTCCTCCAGGCAGTAATTACCTGTATCAAAATGCAGGTACTGCAACCGCCCACATGCGGGGGAAACTCTCTGGCCCACCGACTCCAGTATGATTGTTCCAGAAGTCCCGGTGAGCCCCTGATTTCATCAGCTGGCACATGTAAGGAATTTATAATGTGCGGAATTTCTTTTTGTTTCAAGTTACGGCATAGTTTGTGCAAGGTTAGGAAAGCAGCAGGCAATGTGAACAAAAATGGATGATAGGTTAAAAAAGGTTTTTTTCCCAAGTGCTAATTTAGAAGTAGAGAGGTTTTTAAACCGCTGCTCCCTCTACAAGTCATAACTGAAGTTCTGTGCTTTCATCTACATCAAAGCTCTTCAGCTTCATGGCTTCATGAAATATTCCACAAAATTACCTGATTATTTTTTTTTTCTTTTACTTTAATGCACATTGAGCCAACTCCAACCCTGGAGTTGTTCTATTAAAATTAACAGGAGTTGCACCAGGAAAGAATTTGCCTCACTGTCACAGTGTAAGAAAAAAAGATCAGAACAATATCACAAAGTCTCTAGAAAGCGACATACTTGGTTCTTAACCCATTTTTACCTCTACATGATAGCATACTGAACATAACACAGAGCCTTCAACTTTATGTTCTTAGCCAAGAATTACAAGATGTTCAGATATAGGTCAGTAGCACAGTAAGTTGTAAATGTTATTTTTAAATTGCCAAGGGATATTTTTCTATGGGCAGTTAATAAAATTAATTTTAAGTTGATGATTTCCAGGATGGAAGTGTGGTTTTCATGCCAAATGCAACTGTACAATGGTGCATTCTCACTTAACAGAACTTCCTAGCATGTTCTGACTGTATCATCTACCTTTAAAAGGAAAAAAAAATGCTTTAAAGCTTATGTTGGCACTCAAGTCTGGGTAATGTCTCTTTTGTGAACCCGTTTTTAGCTTGTTTCTGTGTAGCGATACTTGCAGTAGACTGCAAAAAGTGTTGTTACATGCCTTGAAGAACTTCTGTGACTACTGGTAAAGTACAGAGCTGGTACTCTCAGTTCTGAATGTGAGTTTACTGTGAAATGTAAGCAATGAATCACACAATCTAACACTTACTTTTGAAGGAAAGCTGCATGTGGTTGAAGGCTTTTTTTTTTCAATAATAAAGCACTTTGCAAAATGCAAAGACAAGTAAGTATGCAAGCACAGAGTAAAACCCCTACGTATCTTGAATATCCAACATTAGATTTTACTAATAAGATAAGCAAACAAATATAATTGTCAACATTATAAGTTTAAAAATATTAGAAAGCATATTCCCAAGCCTAAAACTTACGAGCTGTTAAGTATTTGAAATTTTTCTCCTTTGTGAAAACTCAAGTCATCTTCTGTTCTTGCTTCATAGTCATAAAGCGCCACAAAAAGAGTTACACCTAAAGAAGAAGATAGGTGAGTTACACTCCCATCACAAAAAACAGGAGGGAAAGGAGCCTCAAGAGATGAGGTGGCTAAGCCAAATATAAGTTACTCTGGTTGCTGAGGAGCAAAATAAACTGAAGCCCCCTACTTTTCGTCCGACCATTTTAATCCCTCTGCTTTTACGCAGCCAGCGGGCACGCCACTGCCTTCAGTTTGTAGAGACATCAGTCTTCTTGGCTTGGTACCCACACACAATGCAGGATCCCAAACAGGCAAAGGGGATTTGAAGAGAGGGTTTAGGCATAGCCGTGGCAAGTATTTCCTGTTAACAACTTGAGGGGGCTCAGACCACACTTCTCATTCCCTGGTAGAGGGATGAGGCAGTCAATCAGCCAAATTGGGCACGTATATGTAATTTCTCAACCCCCAAGTAAACTAGCACCTCCAAGTTAGCAAAGTTAGGGCTGAAGACCCAGCTCCACCCCTACTTCAATTCTTTGCACTATTTCATGAAAAAACTCTTCTCAAACCCAGCATGCCGAGACAGCCGTGCCCCTCCTGTAGCTGTGTGACTGATACTCACTAAAAGCACTGAAGGAAGACTTTAAAACTCACCTGTTCCTCCTCTTGTACGCAGCGTCCCTGTATGAGAGGAGGAATTGACTCCACCAAACACAGTCAGTCCTTGGCCTCCTGTGGCATGGAAGTTGTTGTAGTTTGGGATTGAAGTCACACCAAAGCTGGGGTAGTGCTGCGGAGTGGGATCTGTCCCATAGCGGTAGCCTGAGCTTTGAGTTAAACTGCCATCCCTCTCGTCAGTCAGTTTTGTTGCTTCTTTATCCTTACATTGCACACAGCCCATTATCTAAAATCCTAGGAGAGGAAGGAAAGGACAGGTGCTCATCCGTTGATGCTCGCCAGATCTCTACCAAACCCACAGACGACGAGAACCAAATTAAGTTCACTGCTTGAAAGTTAAGTTAAAAAAAACACCACAGCAGTTTGAATATAAACAGCAACACACTGGGAAAAGCTCATACAAAATCTTCCTTGCAGTGGTTTCCCATCAAGGCCTGGGGAAGGAGGTCCTGACTGCTCTTACGGTGGTGGCAGCGCTCTGCCCAGCCCTGCTGGGCAATGGCTTGCATGGAGGCAGTAGGAGCTTCCCCTCTTGCTCGCCCTTTGCCAGGAGGGCACAACTGGCAGGCGAAGGCCGCAGCCAAAACATGCAGATGGAGGTGTCCAAGTCTGCCCCCAAAACACAGAGCGAGGCACTTAGCTCATGGTTCA
Source organism: Pluvialis apricaria (assembly GCA_017639485.1). Taxonomy (NCBI): domain Eukaryota; kingdom Metazoa; phylum Chordata; class Aves; order Charadriiformes; family Charadriidae; genus Pluvialis; species Pluvialis apricaria. The sequence goes on along the minus strand of CM030009.1, from coordinate 77,047,241 downwards.
TGTTCGACCTTGCCAACTACACAAGAGCTGACTTCACCTAAAGGCAATATAACCTTTTTCCATTGCTTGAGCTCTGCGTAACAGGCAGAAAAGCAGACACAATGAGCCGATAGTTATTACGGCACAGGAAAGTAGGAGGGAGCTATCTGATGGCACAACTAAACCAAAAGAAAGCACCCTTTAATGCAGTACCGACCTGAAGGGTAAAACCTGCTGGTAGCAGATGGTGGGGCTGCCAAAGGTTAAGTTAAGAAACTAGAGAAAGTCCTGGAAGAATTAACATGCCGAATGCGGAGCATCTCAAAGCCCTGATCCCAGACGGAGGAAACAGAGAGGGTACGGCTTGGAAAAGGTCACTTTAAGTTTTTTAATTCTTGTAACCTCTTGTTCAGTCCCCACTTGGGGCACTACCAAGGCCTCGGTTAATCTCTCTTAATTTTTGGTGCCTATCTCTCTCTAGGTGGAGGGAGACAGCGGGTGATTCGCCACATCTTAGAAGCAGCCCTGCAAGGTTACTCCTGTTACCTGGTATTGCTTTTCAGCTGCGAGCTCTAACATTTTATAATCCACATGCTGATGCTACTAAACTCTTTCTTATTGACTTGAGCTGAGTCTAGACACAAAACCTGAGTTTCTGAAGCTGAGCGTGATGAATCTAGGGAATCAGATACTCATCTGGATGCACCCTTGATCTGAACTGGTATGGTGACGTTTACACGTAACCTGGCACACAAACAACATACTCTAAACATTGGAGCTGCAAGAAGAGCAGTGACAATAGAAAAATCTTTACTTACTAGACTTACTTTGTCCAGAATATATATATAGACGTGGAGAAAATGCAGAGAACAGAAAAAAAGAAAAGTATGGCAAAGCACATTTTCTTCCTTCCATATTTCTTTTCACATTTCAGCCAATATCCGTCACTTAGGGTAACAAAAAAGCCTATCCTTTTTCAAATATCCTCATTTTTCTGTAGTTGCCAGGCTGGCTATTTTGTATGCCTTACCCCAACTTCAACACAGGAAATTGGTTTTGACAAACTCATAGGATTCAGAAAAAACATATTCCTCTGCTGCTAATGCTTGAAAAATTATGCAGCCTCTCCCTGCTTGTGTGTGACAGTCCACAGTCTGGATACCTGCTTCCTAAGTCGAACCTGCCTAATTAAAAAACCCTTCTGTTGAAGGGTATTTTCTACAATTTGAAGATACTTCCAATTACTCTACAAGCCTGTTCAGAAAAACAAGCACCATTTTAATGTATTTCCCCGAGCTGTATCGCCTGCAGTTAGCACAGGTCTACTGTCTCTTGCTCTTAGCGTAACTTAAAGGTGCCGTTTTTGCATTTCTTTATTTCCTTCAGGACACCACATCCATTCAGCAGAGTTCCCTCACCAAAATGGTTAAGTCCCTTCACATGAACAGAAACAAGGGCTCCTGACTCTGTGCTTGCTGCAATGGGTGGCGTGAACGGGGATCCCTCAAGAAACTGAAGCGACAACAGGTCGAAGGAAAGGGGTTTGCAGCCCAGAGCCTGCAAAACACACTGCTGCTGCTACTGCTGCAGCCGTCGTGCCCGCCTACAGCCTCTGCTCGCCCTGGTAGCTGGGTCAGTGCTGAAGATGCAGGGTACCATGCTGTGACTCAAGGTTGTCCATCCTTGGGACCAGCAGTGACTCCAGGTGAGCCCACAGGGATGGTGATGGGTGCAGAGGTGCCCCGGCCAGCTTCGCATCAGCTGTGAAAAACTGCTTGGGAAGATACATTTGCTGCTTTTACTCATTTCAACAGCAGGACGGTCTGGCTCTGGAGACCCTCTGTTTGGAGATGTCACTCAGAGGTGAGGTTTTCCCGGCTCCTCTCAGAGCCAAGGAGCCCCATGAGGAATGCCAGGGAGCGAAGCAGGACCACAGGGAAGGCAAGGGCCCCACAGGGCTCATCTCACCGCCATCAGCACTGGCAGAGCCCCGGGAGGCTTCGGGTGCGAGGGACAAGTCTGGGACTCACTGCTTGGACACTGCTGTGCCTCTGTGAAAGCGTGCCTCTGGTGCGCGGAGAGCAAAACACGGGCAGCGAGCAAACGCTGCATGGGAGATGCCACAGAGGCAAATCCCAGCTCGAGAGAAAGGGTAGAGAGAGGCGCCAAATGTCCAAACAGGGAAGAGTGAGCCATTAAAGCAGACTGGTTAAAAAGTGCAAGTGCTGGAACATACACTTATTCACCTCAAAACAGTTAAATGATATGCAGGCTTTACTATCTAAAGAAGAATCTGAGCAGCCTTTTTGTTGGCTTGCAAACTTACCTCCCTGTGAAACTCTACTGCCTCCTCCCTTTCCCCTCCCAGCTCTGTTTCTCCTCTTATTTTTTTCCACTTGTTTTCACAGGAAAAAGTAGAAAAGAAAATGAAAGGATGAAAGAAAAAAAGAGATGGAAAACATGAAATCTGGGAGAGCGGTGGGGGAAAGGGGTTTTCTTGTTCATTCAAAAACAGTCAGCTGAGCAGGGAAAAAAATCTCCACTGAAATATGGGAAGATTTCACATGCCAATTAACAATTGCTGACAAGACAGCTCTTACATGCTATATTTACACATTGATGAGGAAAAAGTTAAAATAACAAATCAGGTGCAAAAATAAAATCATTCAAAATATTAATTCTAAACAATTAAAAATTAAAATTAAACCAGGAGATGGTAGACATATGTACCGGTAGTTTCAGAAAAATAATCGTTTGGGGTTTTCTTTTTACTAGGAATGATATAAATAGAAAACCAACGAATTATCAGTTTCTTGGTTTTTATTTGGTGTTTGTTCCCTTTATCTTTTTGCTGGCAACAGCAGCACACAGGGAAGGAGAATTAGATGCAAAGTGAATGATTGACATAAAGGGCTTTTTCTTTCACTTGCCCTCTCCCACTTTGTCACAGTGTCTAGACAATCCGAGTATAAAGACTGCTTGATTGTAGCTTCTTGTAAAATGTGACAGAGGGTGTTACATGCATGCATCTTTTCAAGCCAAGTGCCTGAAAGTTGTCTGTTCCTGGCTGAAAGAAACCAGCATCACAGGGAGTTGGCTAAATGTGAGAGAATACATGTATGCATGTACATGCTTAAAGTGGTTTCAGCTAACTCAGGAGTTTCATAGACAATACATATAACCTCCATTCAGCATTGGCCTTTGTGTCAATGAATGGATTCCAAAAACTAATCTCCTTCAGTATCACAGAGCAGGCTTTTAATATCCAAAAGTCTCATCTCCCTGCATGTCAGCATTTGGAGCTGTGGAAGGCTGGAGTTATGCAGCCAACTCTGAGATCACCAAACAAAATCTGGAGCTGTTTTACACTAAACTCTCTAGAGACAAGCACACAACATTGTTCATCCAACATGCCGTGCAACTTACAGTAAAGGAACAAGATTTTATTCCAATTCCATTAGGAAAGGCAGAATTTCTCAGATGTGTGAGTTATGGGTCACGTAGCATTATCATAATTTGACAATTGTATTGTTAAAAGGTATGTTATTAGCCTAATTAAAATTAACTTTTCTGATGCAAGCAAGTTGTATTTGTTTATTTTAAAGTTGTGTTTTTATGAGCAATATAAAATGTGTTTTCATCAAAACAAAAAAAATTTACATGGTTTTTGAGACTTCCTTAGAGACAAATGAAAATAACCATTATGTTGTTTGTCTCCTTTCTTGTCCTTGCTCTATTTCTTGGACTCCAACATTTACATTGCAAGCAATCCAACATCAGCCTAACCAGAATAGTAGTTTCCTCCCACATGTTGGATACATTATTCAACAAAGATATAAAATTAATTATATAATTATTAATTATTTATATAGTCATAGCACCTTAATTACTTTCAGTTAGGAAACAGGTGAAGGCTAAGAAGATGTTATTAACACTGTTACTATTATTGTTGATCACCCTCCTTCAGTTTTTCTGTTGGTTCTGGATACAAAATGGAAGCCAAGACTGAAACACCTGCCAAAGCCAGACATCCACTCCATTAACAGAAACAAAAGCAGCCCTCTGTTAGCTAATCAAAGCCTAGGAAAGGTCCAGGACTACCAGGAAAAGTCAATTTTTCATACTTGTATTTTAAAAGTTAAAGCTCCAACACATGAGATTTGAAAAGCAAAAATTATTGATAAGCCTTTGCTTAGTCTACCTTCTGCAGTTGTAAGCCATCCAGAAAAGGTGGATGGGAGGAATACTGGTGTAAATTCACTCCTTCAGAGCATCAGAAGTTTTTTCATAAGATTTTGCAACTCACAGCTGAAACTCTGAATTACGGTACCTCTTCAGAACCTGCTTTTTTCAGTGTTGTAGGAGAAAATGGGTCCTTAAAATGTTTGAGAGAGGGATACAGGGGGATGCAGGGAAACACTTGTCTATTCTGCACCCTCCTAGCCATGCCAGGGCCTCTGTCCTCCAACCCCTTGTGTAGGAAAGGAGACCACCATGCGACAGGGCTCCAACCTGCTGAAGAGACGTTGAGCTGGTTCAGGCCCAAGCAGGGAGCATTCTCCTTCCTCTTGGTTTTGTCTGGAATGAAATTTGATGGTATATTTTTAGGAGGACTTCTTTCAGTGAAAGACATGAAAGGGAAATGCTGGATGACTGGTAACTGTCAACTGTCTTTTTGTGACCGAATCTTACAAATCTTGTCTGGAAAGCACCAGCAGGAAAGCTGAGTTAAGAAACAGTTATGTTAAAAGGGAATCAGAACAACAAAATCCTTGGCTTTTATTCAGCGTCTGTGGTGAACATGCTTGTTAATCAAACCAAGGGTTGTATCCAGCATGGCTGTGAAAAATATATTCTCTAAGGGATCTCTTCTTGGTGTTTTATGTTTTGCTGAAAGCACCACAGAAGTATCAGTCTGTGACATCAAATAAGCCAAATTTCATGAGCTACAGTAGGATTTAATATTCAAAATGCCACATTCTGAGTTCCTGTGAAGATGCAAGAAGGACAGGAAGGGCTTTCCAAGAATAAGAACTACAAGAATTTTTAAAAGAGACTTTAGTTTTCTGTGGAATGCCTCCTGCAGGCTGGATACGGGGAATAATCAACACAGAAATTTACCCTGAAGTTGAAATGTCTTACTTTCCATGCCACCATTAGTAGCTCCCTAGACAGAAACTGGTGGAGTACGTATTTTGAAACACAATCCTGAGACACATTAAACCCCCCAATTTTCAGAGAAGTCTTGCTCACCTACTTTGACTATTACAAGTCGTTAGGAAGGCATTCCAAATTGGGCAACAAATAGGCACTTAAATCTAGTCCTGTATAGGTCAGTCATTCTCACGCTGTCTGCTTGTTGACCTCTCCTTGACTTACATCTATGCTGATGGAAGCATTTTGGATTTCCAGAATTAATTCGGTGTCAGTTTCAAGCCAACTCAAATTAAACAGATGGAATAAAATAGCAATACTTGTTGCACTTGTTTTTTAATCTATTAACTCTGAGTTCTTTTAGAGGAGCCCCTTCATTCCAGCTTGATCAGTGATTACACAATTTTTAGGAATCATAAAGCAGGTCAGAAAGACACAAACAAATACTTTAAAATAATTGAACTCTTGGGTGTTAGTCATTATTTCTCAGGCTTGTAGGTTGCCAGTTACTATATATATACATATAATTTTTATACTAATGGCCTGATCTAGAAAGAACAGAATTTTACTGCAATGCGATACAACTGGTTCAGCCTTGAAAGAGGCTGTAGACTGGGGATTTGTGTAGAATGGCTTCAAATCTACATGTGCACCACACCTGTCATACTGCATTAAAAAATGTAAATCAGAGAAGACGCAGTAGTACCACTGGATGTCCTGTGACTATTAAAGATATGCAGAAAATCTCACTGCCACAATGTGGTATTCCTGAACAAAAGGCCAGAAACACCAGGGCAAAACTTCAAGTCAAGTATGTATCAGGATCAATGACTGCATTGAAACGGTGTTTTTATAAGAAAAAGAGCACTGGAAAATGCCTGGGCTGCATTAATTTGACTTTTGAAGAGAGTCCTTTAATGCTTCACTCCCGGATTCTGCTTTAGTGGGCTGAGCAGAAAAATCTCAGCAGTTTAATTGCTTGTTTGTCTGCAGCAGTCAAAAGTCAGGCCACTGCCCAGTGTCAATGGACACCCATGGCTGGAGGAGTAGGAAGAGCAGTCTTAGATGAGCTTAGATGGGCTCCTGCTGCCATACTGCTCAAAGCAAATGCCTTTTACAGTGCTGGAGTGCTCTTACTATTGTTTCTTGTCAGCATAAAGTTGCTTTGGAAGTCTTCTACAATGGTGGCAGAAGGGACTCGGGAAAAGGAGCAGCTCCTGCTGCCATGAGAAGAGCAGACCCTGCAAGGAGCTTTGAAGTGCCATATTCTGCCCTGCTGTTCCTCCCCATTTACTGAGTGACTGGGATGTGGCTCTGGAAACGACAGCTTCCTGACACTACAGATGATGTTTAAGTTGTAACACATGTCTGCAAAGTATAGCAGTGTGCTTCCCTTTCCTCTTTTTCCCCTTTGCGACTGGAACTAAAAGTCAATTATGAAAGATGAAGATTTGGGCTGCTTCTTGCCTGTTTAATTTCAGCCAGCCTCAGTGGCCAGGACCGGCAAAGGGAAGGTGTGCGCTGATGGGTTTCATTGAACTGCAACCTGACCTTTGGTTTCTGCCAGAGATTGTGAGCACAGCGGTCCATGGGGCAGGGTGGGTGGCCACTGAATGCCAGGAAGAAAGAGGATGAATGTCTTGACGAACAGATCCATCATCCTGATGGTGGGGCATGGTCCCTCTCTGGCAAGAGATTTATTACAATCTAGACAATCTATTTATTAACTACATATCCACACAATCTATTTATTACAAGCTAGAGAGGAGAAAGGAAGTCCGTGTTCCAGCCGGGCAGGAGGGACAATAACCTTGTCCACGTGTGGTGCCTGTTTGAGGGACAGTTATGGTGGGGGGGCTGGCCGGTAGCTGGCTGGTGGGGAGGTCACCTGGCAAGGCCACAAGAAGGTGCATTAGCACGATGTGGCTGTTGGAGCAAAAGCTCCCCAATGCAAATGATGCAAGAAGATGAGATAAACCCTCCAAACCGCCCACAAAAGGACACGTTGCCACCCTTTCAGTTTTCTGCAGCTTCTTTGCCAGCCGAGTCTGTGAATGTCATGGCCTCATCTTTTTCAAAAAACAGTGAATTCTTTTCCAATCTCTGTGATACATCCCTTTCAGCAAAACCAAAACAGAACAAAATATTACAAGCAATTAAAGCAGAGTCTCACCCTGCAATCTCTTAAAGTAACAGTAACTGAGTTATACCTTCTATTGTCTTAGGACTTTTATTACTTTAAAAAAAGATGCCCTAGTAAAAGGTAGCACTGGAAGATCAGTTCTATAGAGAGTTTCTTCTGTGTTTTTTTCTTTTCACATCAACATCCAAACTTTAATTGTAATCTAAAAGAAAGAAGATTACGTATAGCTAACTTGAGAAAGAACGCCTGCAGGTTTTATGTTCGTAAACCAAAGAGCAAGTCAGACTCAAAACTGCACTTAAAATGTCTTTTCTGTTTTTTTTTCTTAAAATGAGTTAAAAGAAGCTTTGAAATTAACAGCTAAAGGCAGCAGCTACACACAGTAAGGACACTGCTTACTCTACAGTTAAACCCCCCAAAGTATGGGTCTATCCTTGGTTCTGAGTAACACACAAGAACACCATGTAAATTCAATAGCGCGATTTCAAGCTACATTCCTCCTTCATCAGGCTGCTTGTGGTAGCTCTATTCATGAACAGAGAGAAGTGGGTGGATGGTCTGCATAAGCATTTTGAGCTAATATGCCTAAATTTTAAAGTGCCTTTTAAGTATATAAATTAGAAAACCTATATCAAGAGAACAACTGCTGCAAATGCCAGAATCATTTCATCTTGGGAAGAGAAGTGAAACAGTGTCTCCACTGATTTCCTCTTTCTTTTCCCCTGTTAAGAGAACAGAAAGATGATTGCAGGTTGATTCACACTGTTCTGATTTTCTTTCTTTCAATTCTTATTTTAAGAATCTACCTGGGATTAATGGGTGTTCATCTGATCCGCAGTATGGGAGCGGCATGGAGCAGAATGTGAAATGTGAATCAGGATGGGCAGGGAAGGAAGGGGGGAAAGAGACCGGTATAGAAGTTCTGCCTGTTTGCTTCTTTGGAATATGTAAGAAGCATAGAGACAGATTTTGTCTCAAAAAACCCCATTGTTCCCTCCCCACCCCCCTTTGCCTATGCACAAACGAAACTAACCTCTTCTCCGCCTTGTCTGATTTCTGGTTTGTGACTGAAGCACTCGGAGGATGTCACAGCAAGGAAATGGGAGCAAGCTGAGTCTCCAATCAGGAGATTATTTACTTCGAGACCATTCCAGACACCATTCCCTCCCGAAGGGGCTCCTTTTTCACCTAGGTTGCTACTGCTAAGTGTTATTTAAATTCCTTATTTGTCCAGTTACATTGGGGAAAAAAATACCGTCCTTCCTAAATGGGAGCAAAAATTTACCTGTGGCCAGCTCGCAAAGAAATCCCCACCACCCCTGCAGCTTGCTTCAGCTACAAAGGAAAGATGCTTACAGGTAGAGAGCCCAGACAAAGTGGTAACCACATGGTGACAAAGGCCAGCGAGCAACCAGAGTGCTGAAGGTACTAACTACATCAGTAACGGGAAGACATGAAAACTCTGCCTGCAGTTACACACAACAAAAAAAGTGCTACTAGTGAGACCTGTTTTCTCAAACCCAGCTGTTGCCACTGTGGTTTCAGTGTGTGACAGCTTACAAAAGTGTACTGGGTCTGGATGGGGTTAAGTTTCTTCATAGCAGCCCGAAACCTGCTGTGCTTTAGATTTGTGACCAAAACGGTGTTGATAACACACCCGTGTTTCAGCTATTGCTGAGCAGTGTTCGCACAGTGTCAAGACCTTCTTTGTTTCTCACTCTGCCCCTGCAGTGAGTAGGCTGGAAGAGGGCAAGAGGTTGGGAGGGGACATAGCCGCGACAGATGACCTCAACCGACCAAAGGGATATTCCACACCGTATGACGCCATGCTCAGTGATAAAACTTGGGGGCACTGTTTTGAAAGTAGCCATTGCTCGAAGACTGGCTGAGCATCTGTCTGCTGGTGGGAGGTGGTGAGTGAGTGAGTGCCTTCGCATCACTTGTTTTCTTTGTGTTTCCCTCACTATTTAAACTGTTTCTATCTCAACCCACAAGTTCTCTTGCTTTTGTCCTTCCGAGTCTCTTCCCCATCCTGCTGGGGGGCAGTGGAGTGGAGGCTCAGCTGCTGGCTGGGGTCAGCCCACCACAGTGAGTAATATGTAAATGATGATCTTGGTCTGGAAGATAACTTCAGAGGCACACAGGTTAAGCCTTGTTAACCGGGCAGGCAAGAATTGAGACACTGCTTGGAGATGAATTTGTCAGGATTACAAAGATGAAACATTACCATCTAGTCCATTTTTAGCAGAGATTTTGAAATCTGGAAAACCAGAGAGTGGGAGGCTGAGGTGACAGTGAAACACACTAACACGCATTCCTTCTTACAGAAGACTGGCAGTGTTGATGCATACAGTCCAACCACGAGGCCACTAAGACCAGTGATTCTCAACTCTGTTTTGCCAACTACCCTAAAAACTGCAGTCCCCCATGTTCTACAATGCTGTGCTGCCACAGGCTTCATTTGTGCCACCAGGGATGTCTTCTAGGAAGTCTATGGTCAGTCTCTCCTTCCTTTTAACCACACACAGTCCTTAGTGCCAAAGATCTGGGAAATGCCCCTAGAAACAGAGATAACCTACACAAACCTGGCTAGGGAAATTGGCAAAGCAGGAGATAAGTAACAGGAGGGGAATCGAGACAGAATCCACAAGAATGGGAGGAAAAAGAGAAGCTACTGTCCCCTTCCTTGGCTTCTGCTGAGGACCAGTGACCCACAGCAAAGTCCTTCTGCCTCCAAAGGCAGATCAATGCTGTTCAGCTCAGAGTGCATGCTGCAGTATCACAAAGCCCAGTGAGGTTGCCTACATCCCACTGCTACCTCAGGGAACTCTAGGAGGTAGTACCGAAGCTGATACACATGAACCTATGTCCCAAAAGGCCTGCTCCTCTCTGTCTTTTTCTGCCTTTCTTTCTCTTTCCCTCTCCTTCTGCCTCTTGAAAAGATACCAGTTTATAAGATACCAGCAGCAGCAACAGAGGAACACAAAACAACAATGCTGAAGAGATGCCTTCTCTCCTCGATGTATTGTCCTCTTTGTCTTGGTATCCATGTATATGGTTGTTATGGTATATGGACTGATGAGTTTTCAGTTTAGGTGATTAATCCCACAGTGTGCCCTGACTCTTAGGTGGCTGCACTGCCTGAATTGGAATGTCACAGCCTGGGGGAGAATGGGCCAACACGAAACATGGGAGAACTTCACAGGTGCTTCAAGAGACAGGACTTTGAGTTTAAAAAAGGGGTGATGGTGGGAAAAATCATGAGAGAAGGTCCCTTCTGTTAACCAGAGAAGATAGGGCTTAAAAAGGAATCAGGTGTCATCTAAGGGCCATGAAAAAGAGATTCTGATAGTAAGCATTTTCCAAAGGAAGCCAGCAAACAACTAAAAGGCCCTTCCAGTTTGGTCAAAATAATTAAGTATCACTAAGCATATGGTGGTTCTATTTTTAGGTTTTATGTCCACGTCTGAGGGCAAGTAGAAGAGATAATTTGATTTCATGACTAACCTGAGGTCATTACACATACTGCTCAGGAAATGATCTGCAAGGGGATGCTCATGTGCAGTGACTCTAAGCTACGGGTCTATAATTTGGTCCTTGAGCTTAAAGCTACTGCAATTTCCTCAGCACAGCTCTAGGAGGTCCTACTTGAATCCTTAATGGCCTAAGCAGAAAGTCACATTGAAATAATGGACTAAATGGAAGCTGTGGGTGTTTAGATTAGGTGTCAGGGAAGAAAATCCTTTCTGTTGGCAAGGACAGCAAAACAACCTGGAACAGATTGCCTAAGGTGATGTGAAGGCCAGAGAAGTATCTGCCAGGCACGGCACTGCCTCTGGTCAAGGGGGTGGGTGAGTCTCTTTCAGTCCGGTTTTCTATTACTCAATGAGTGACAAAATCAGCAGACGCAAACACTTTTTAATAGCCCCTCCCCTCAAGCTGGAGGAAGTGCGATTTCTTTATTTCTTTTGCTCCCTCTCTCATTCTTTCTCAAGGTTCATGTGCTTAGCAGAAGAAACTGTGCTTTAAGCCTGGCCTGTGAATGAAGGTACATTTGCAAAGCTCTAAAAACCCACCTGAAGATCCTGTCAGTCACACAGAACAGAGTGTGGATATTTGCCCAAGTGGACATCTGCTCAACCTAGCATGCAGGATTATGTACAACGGTGTTCTGTGACCTGTGATCCAGGGAGCACTGGGGTCCATAAATCATTAGGTGGTCCATAAGCCCATTGCACATGCATGACCAAGCAAATACACATGCACTGGACACTGTGCCAGCATTTTGCCGGTGGTGCTTGAGCTCCCCCTCGCACTGCCTGCATGCCCCCCCCTAGTTCAACTGGTTCTCTGAGCAGTTGAAAAGCACTGACCTAAAGTGCTCCCGAGGACAGCTTCAACCATCCTCATCAGGAGAATGAAAAGAGCATTGTGTAAGGAATGTTTTCTCCGTTTCTTTGTATTTAAGACACAAAAGAGAAGTGCAGGACTGGATGGTAAGCTGGAGCAGACAAGCAGGGTTTCCCCTTGTGGACAACACAACTGTCAACAATTCAGGAGATCTGGAGATTCTGTCTGGACTTCCTTCCTGTCTCCTAGCACAAAAAGACAAAAAGCTGAAGGCTGCAGAAGTTAACAACTAGGTGAACAGCACAGGGGACAGACATCAGATTTGTGGATTGTGTTGCAAAGAGAAAGTGACCTCTCGATAAGGAACCAACGCACACTCTGTAAGCCAGGCCGGCTAGGTAAGTCAGACTAAATAAGAAACCAAAAGCACATTCAGCCCCCGACCATGATACCAAGCAAAACATTAACCAAAGCAGAGGCTGTAAGAAGATGGTCAATGCCTAGTGGTCAACAGCTCAATGTCCAGATGAAGACCGCTGACAAGTGGTGTCCCTCAGGGGTCCATATTGGGACCAGTACTGTTCAATATCTTAATCAATGACATAGTGGGATTGAGTGCATCCTCAGCAAGTTTGCAGATGATACCAAGCTGTGTGGTGCGGTTGACATGCCTGAGGGATGGGATGCCATTCAGAGGGATCTGAACAGGCTTGAGAAGTGGGCCTGTGTGAACAGCTAGATTTAGACTATTAGAATATTAAAAGAAACAGTTGTAACCAATTTAAGAAGTCCAAATGGAAGAGGGGAGTTGACAGGCCCTATACGTCACAAATAATATCTGAGTGACTGACAACTTGGAAGTAAGAAAACTTGGATATTTATGAATCAAGATACACACAAGATGGGGTATTAGTATCTGTTACAGACCACTGGAATCACTGCAGAGCACAGGATGACGTGCTTCTTCAACACCTATATGTAACAAGTATAAACCCACCCTCGTGTTATCTCAGGCCCATTCAATCCGAACAGCTTATGCTGGAGACCTTATGTCACTCCACTAAAACACACACGGACTTTCCAAAAGGCTATGAATGGCAAATTACTAACTACTAATTTAAGGAAAGATCAGCCTTCCTAACCCTGTGAACTAAAGCTCTTACCAATTAGCTAAATGAGTCACAAACCAGAAGGTTACTGTTTGTTTAGACTGAAAGGGACTGACACTTTCTGTGCAAACAACTAACACTGTCTATGATCAAATCCAGACTAGTACAATTTTATGCAATATATGAACATACCTTCTTCATATATACATAAATTAAAATCACAGTGCATGTTTTCTGAGAGGTGATTTCACAAAACTATAGGGAATGGGAGTCAAATCAGGCTGAAGACAGAAGGTACAGAAAGTTGCTGACATCTGTGAGCGGTTTAAGACATTTCCTAAATGCCTACAATGTTACAACCACGAAAAGAAGACTGGGCTAGATAAAAATAACACACAATGAAAAAACCCAACAGCTGGGTTTACCAGGGAAGTGAAAAAACATATAAAGTGTTATATACAAAACCAACACATGAAGGGCGAAAAGGGAAAAGATAATAACAAATAAAAAAGCTAAAATAAAGATTATCTAGAGAAAGCAAGAAGATACTAGAAAAAAATAAGGCAGATAGACTCAGAAATGTAATGTTTTATTTTTCTTAGTGGATTGTGAAAGACGAATCCTGAACAATAAAAGTGGTAGAATCATACATAACAACATGACAGCGGCAGAAGTTATTCAATGAGTATTTCTGATTAGCACACAGGTAAAAGGCCAGACTATCTGTTTATAATGATGATGAAATAACTTCCCACCACAGCAGCCCCAGGAGAGGGGATGTTAAGCCCAGAAACATGATTCTAGGTGTTTCAGGTTAGTTGTTAGAAATAAACTCGTCTCAGAAGGTTTTAGAGAACTAGCCTTGGAGCTGCTTACTGCTGCATCTAAAGCAGTTCTGGGCCCCTGAGGAACGACCAGGGGCAGGAGGAAGGCTTATGCTGGGCCACTGTTCAAGAAGGGTAAAAAGTAATTACAGGCCAGTAAGCTGAGTTTCCAGTATTCTGCACAGGATAGAACAACCAACATAGGACTCAATTAATAAAATCTTAAAAAAAAGAAAACTCTATAATTAAAGTAAATCAACTTGGCTTTAAGGAAAACAGATCCTGTCAAACTAATCTGATGTCATTGCATGCAAAAATTACAAGTTCACTTGACGAAGGCAGCGTTGTTGACAGTATTACAAGTCTAAGTCATTTGACTTGTTCTGTAGAACATCTTTATGAAGAAACTGAATGCTTTGAAGCCTGCATGGCGTGTGCTCCCTCTGTGCGTGGAGAGCAGGACTCCATAGGTGGGAAGCACTGTAGGAGGTCAGGCAAAAATCTCAAATGTATTTTATACTGAAGTCACTTCTGAGTCCACAGTCATACTAAATGTATTAAAAAGTTGATAAATGAAGGAAACCAAAGTGTAACTGTAAATGGGAAAGTATTTATTAGCGAACAGATGGGTTCCTATTGGGTTCCCACAGGTATTGGTGATCATCCCTTTACTATTTAATAGCCTTAACAGTGACCTGGAAAGTTAAGTCATTACAGTTAGACACAAGACTGGGGACAACAGAAAACAAACAATGGAAGGACAAGCCTGACACAGAGCAACTGGGGTCTGTAGAAAAATGGGAGAAACCAGTTTAGGTGTTAATATGGCCAAGTACAGAATCACCTTATTAGAATAAAGAATACGGGCCATACTTACAGGATGAGAGGGAGAGAGAGGACTCTATCCTCCAAAGCAGAGACTGAATATGAGACCAGGGGTCCTGGGAGGCAATCAGCTCGACATGAACTCCCCACGCAAGGCTGTGGCCAAAAGGGCTAACGCGAGCCTCAGCTGTACAAACAAATGAAAATCAAAAGATGAGTAGGTAGGTTACAGTGATGCTGTATTTGGCTCTCGTTCCTCTGCTCCGTGAATAATGTATCAGGTTCTGCTGCTCCATTTTTCAAATAAAGTGTTGGAAAACCGGAAGAGTGTTCAGGGGAGAGAGATTAAAGAACTGAAAACACTGGGTAGCAGAAGGCTTCATTTTAAGCAAAAAGCTTAGAGGGAATTTTGTTGCTTTGTTCACAGTAGAGGAGTATTCATACAGGGAATAAATTTGCTATCAGCAGGTTCTAATCTAGCAAAGGTGGAAAATGCACTGGAACTGGAAACTAATCCAATACAGATTGTGAACAGGCGATTTTGTTTTGCTTTTTCAGCAATGATCTGTTATGGGCAATTAACCAGTAATTAACCCTTTATACCACAGGTTGTGATGTACTGTCCATCTCTGCAAAGTTGCGAAAATAACCGTGCTTGATTTAAAAAGGATGCACATCCACGCAGATTGGGTTATTAGGCATGAAGCAGGAACTCTTGCAGGTGAGATCTACTGCCTGCATAAAGCCGGGCGTCAGGTGAGTGTCACTGCATCAGACAGTGCTTTGTGTTTCCATTGAGAAACACTCTCTCGCCTCTCAGGGTAGTAATCCTGGCAGCCTGTCTGCTTATGGCCTACAAAATGCCTCCAGGGCAAACCCCAACCTTTTGGGGTTGAGGTGCCATCTAAGTACGGATGACATCCAACTGTCCGTCTTCTGCAGGATCTGCAGGCAGCCGTCTCTGAATTCCCAGCACCTGGCTCCACACAAAACCTCACTGTGCAAAGCTCCTCACACTGAGATGCCAGGGAAACAGCTTTTAGGAAACTGATGGGAGTTACTACAGTTCTGCCACTGAGAGAGTACTTCTGACTCCTTGTTTCAGCAGTTCAATTCACCTGCTGCCTGCTACTGGGATCTCATCGCAGGGATCTGCCTGGGATCCCATCCCAGGATCCCCCAGCCACAGAAGGTGACCTTGGAGAATTAGGCTGAGGGAAAGAGTCCTCCATACCTCACAGATATTTCCTCTCCCAACTTCACCAGATGAACCGACGCACTATCTACCTTCTTCAGGAAAACAAGTTGGTGCCTTTAAGCGGGGTGAGTGGATGTGAGCACTGCTCCTGCAGGCACCTCCCAGCTCACTCTGGATATCCACCTCTTCTCCTTCCCCCTCACCCTGCTGAGGGAATTGGATGCTGCCAAGAAAGCTTTTGGCTCTGCATCCCAAGGATGGGGTCTGGAAGGTGGACTCCTAAGGACGACGTGCTCAGCAGGGGGTCCTGGCTACTGAATTTGCTTCATCCCACAACCTGCCAATATTTAAGTTTGGTGGTTTTTAGGGATGCAGTGCAAGCTTTTGTCTGTGCTGTCTGTCTTAACCCGGGCCTTTGGCCAGAAAGTATTAATCCTGTCAATGTGCAGGAGTAGAGAAGGCTGGGAGTGTTTGATTTGTGCCAGTTGCTGGCATCAGCTCATATTAAGCTTCTGGAATGAACCCACTTATGACTGAATGCTGCAGTGTAAATTCTGTCAATAAAACAGATAAAATAATCTCAATTACTTGATCTCAGCGTTGGTTCACATATGCCACTCCATTAGAAGGCATTATTTCATACAAACATTAAATTATTTTTAATTATGATTATACAGATATTTTTCTGTTTAACAGGTGGGAAAAAAAATGTGATTTTCAAACTTTCACTTTCAGTAAGTGATGCCTGCTAAAACACAGCATACATAGCATAGTAAAAATCTCCATGCTATGTTACAAACATAAAAGAAACATCCCATCTTAAGTAAACTATTGTAGTACAAGACTCCTGCAGAGTGAACTAGAGCACGAAAACTTGTGAAAATTAGGGAGGAAAAAGGCCTGTCCAAGTGTGGTGTAAATATATATATGTGCACACGGATTCACACACACACCACCACCTGGTCTCTGCTATACCCGGTATTCCTATCAACAGATCTCAAGACTCAAAACTGTGATTGGAAACTCTTTAGTAACTAAAAGAGCAAAAGTTTTGGGAAAGATGATCAAGAGCAAGGTTTCAGAGCTACTAATAAAAGATGAACCAGTGTCTGCTAAAGCACAGTTTGAATTGTGCATTTTTTCATCTTAATGCTTTCTGTCCTCCTGGATGCATTTTTGTCCCTCTTCCTCTGGCGCAATCCTGTCTACATTCTACAGTATTAGGATGTTCCTGTTAAGCACATGTGCAACGGTGTTTTTAAGCCTTATAAAGGCTTGCTGATGTCAAAATATGTACCATGACAAAGATCACATAGGCTACGCTCCACAAATTTATTTTTTGCAGATGAAGTAACTGTGGTAATCTTCGTAAATGCAAATGATAAAAACTACATAGAAGCAAACAAATTTAATACATGGATTTGAAAAATCTTTTTGAAATATTAAGAAACAAGTCAGATGTGAGGCTTGTCCTTTTACTCCCAACACGCAGAAAGAGAATTAAATGGGAGAATGTGAGACTAACCATGCCATCTGCCTTTGTAAGTCACCCAGACCAGACGCAGAAATGCTATGGAAGTTAATGCAATGAACCCCAGAAGTGTCACTTTCACAAATCTCAAGAGGCATCATTGACCCGAGGCTGGCTGCAGTTTCTGCCCCAATTCCAGTTTAATGTATTCCAGTTTGACCCTCAAGCGACAGTGCTGCTCGAGAACACGCTAAGAAACAAATGCAGGCAATTGCTTTGACATAATTCTTTTGGGCGCAGGCAGATCGAATGTGCTGATGTCAACAGAGACCAGAAGAGAGTTTTACCCAACCTCCCTTCCTCACTGAAGAAAACAATAGGAGAAAACAAAGCACAACCCAAACACATGCCCACCTCTCAGCCATAAAACTAATGCATGCTGTCTAAGAAAGGGACAACCAAGACAAATGTATCATTTGGATGTATACAAAGCATTTTATTTATAGCTTAAATTTACCTGATGTATGTATAATTGCCTCTTTGCACGTAGCACACATGAAACATCTGTTCTGTAGAGGATATTCATCAAAAACCCCAGGAACAGCATAATTCAGTCCTTTATATATATATATAGGCCATATATATATATATAGGTCATAGTACATTCAAAAGAGTTCCTAACATAGTACCCTCACCTTAAAGCAAACTGCTCTTCTTCCTTCTCTCCTATTCTTCTAAAATTTAGGGGATTGCATGGACCTGCTTTCAATATGATTGTCAGGATGAAACTTTCTTGCCTTGCCACTCATTTAAATGCCCAAGCTTTAGCAACTTCGAGGCTGCATAGTCTGATATCAGAGAAGATTGAGACAACACTGACAGGGACTTCAAGAATAGAAACTGGGGATATTTTTTTCCAAGGTAAAGACGAATTATGGTAGGAAACCAGATCAAGGAAGCCACGATGACTATCTTGAGAATAAAAGGTTAAACTAAAGATTTTCTTCTCTACCTGGTTGCTGTTGCTCCTGAAATAACTTCTGTATTAAAGGAAAAGAGAAAAAAACCATACATCAATGGTACAGTTTTCCAGAACTCCTAAGGGAAAATACCAGGGTTGAATGGGGCTCGTCCCTCAACTTTATACAATGAAAACAGAACAAAGAAACAGATCCCAAGCTCGTTCCCTCCTCCCTCTTTTACTTCCTCTCCTGAGAAAGTCTTCCACCTCTGCTACTCGCAATTTTCCTTTTCTTTTGTTCCTCCAGCTCCCCATCAGTCCATGCAGACAGATTGTCTGTAATGGTATCATACAAAAACCAGATGAGATCCTCAAGACTTCCCCTTTCTGTGTGCCTAGAATGCTTCCAAGAAGAGAAAGTCGTGTGAAGAAATGGATTATCACTTCCCTTTTCGGCAGCTACTTGTGTGAGTCACTCTACCACAATAAAAGTCCGCATCTGCTATGTGACCACAACGAAGATAGAGATAGAAATTACCGTTTTGAATGTTCATCAGAAGCATGGTCTCTGAGAAGAGTGATCATGTGTTACAGCCACTGAAACTACTTGATCTAGGACATCAAATCACCCTACACAAAGGAAAAACAGACTTGCCCTTCTTCTTCTCCTACCCTTTATGTAATTTGCTCCAAAAATGTGGTCACAAAGTGTGGTCCACACTTTGGCTGATCACCAGAGGCTGCAGGACCTTTTCGGCTTTGTTGGGACCTATGCAAATGCTGTGATGTTCAGGAAATAGGAGTTTTAAGACCACCAGTCATCAGGAATTATCACTTTAATCCCTGGAGTGTGTGGTGTCCTGCTTCTTGTGTAATCTTCCAGAAAGAAAACTCTGGAATCACTGCTCTAGAGAGTCAGAAGACAAAGGCTGATCAAAACCACGACTGAATGTCCTAAGGAATTCCTTTAATTTCTCATACTGTCATGTTATATTTTTTAAAGCATTTGTCAAGATGCAACAGTATGGTTGAAACATTTTCTAATACTAGAAATGAGAAGGCGGCTTTAACCAAAATAAAAGTTTACTCTCTACCTTGAGTTCTGTAAGGTCTTTGACACAGACCATACAACATCCTTTTCTCTAAATTGGAGAGCTATGGATTTAATGGATGGGCTATTTGATGGATAAGGAATCAGCTGGATGGCCATATTCAAAGAGTTGCAGTCAATGGCTCAATGTCCAGATGGAGATCAGTAAAAAGTGGTGTCCCTCGGGAGTCGATACTGGGACTGGTACTGGTACTGTTCATATCTTTATTAATGACATAGACAGTGGGATCGAGTGCACCCTCAGCAAGTATGTAGATGACACCAAGCCAAGTGCTGCAGCTGATACACTTGAGGGAAGGGATGCCATCCACAGGGACTTTGACGGGCTTGAGAAGTGTGCCCCTGTGAACCTCATGAGGTTCAACAAGGCACAGTGCAAGGTCCTGCACCCGGGTCAGGGCAATCACCACTGAGAGATGATTGAGAGCAGCCCTGCTGAAAAGGACTTGGGGACAATAGTGGATGAAAAGTTGGATGTGAGGTGATAATGTATGCTTGCAGCCTGGAAAGCCAATTGTGTCCTGGGCTGCATCAAAAGAAGCGTGGCCAGCAGTTGACAGAAGTCATTCTCCTCCTCTATTCCACTCTGGTGAGACCCCACCTGGAGTACTGTGTCCAGTTCTGGGGTCCCCAACACAAGACCTTGGACCTGTTAGAGCAAGTCCAGAGGAGGACCACAAAAACGATCAGAGGGCTGGAACATCTCCCCTATGAATAAAGGCTGAGAGAGTTGGGGTTGTTCAGCCTGGAGAAGAGAAGGCTCTAGGAAGACCTTACTGCAGCCTTTCAATACTTGAAGGAGGTTTATTAGAAAGACATGAGAGAGACTTTTTACCAGGACCTGTAGTGACAGGACAAGGGACAACAGTCTTAAACTGAAAGAGGGTGGATTTAGATTGGACATAGGAAGAAATTTTTTACGATGAGGGTGGTGAGACACTGGAACAGGTTGCCCAGAGAAGTTGCAGATGCACCAACATTGTAAATGTTTAATGTTGGACAGGGCTTTGTGTAACCTGGTCTAGTGGAAGATGTCCCTGCCCAGGGCAGGGGTGTAGGACTAGGTGGTCTTTAAAAGTCCTTCTAACACAAACCATTCTATGATTGATGATTCTGTTATTAAATTGAATTCCCACCTCCATGACTGTTATCACAGTACCGAGACAGTGCAGTTAGCGCAGCTGGGACTTAATGGTGCTGTAAGACAACTTGCAAAATAGGGTTACAAACCAGCATTACTGTAGTCAGAGATAAATAAAGCACCTGCACTATAGCATTAAGGCACATGAAAAAGAGAGGATAAGATACCCACGTGATTTTCTCTAAATGCATCGATAATACAAAACAAAAAGCAAGAAGCAAACGCACCCATATCTTTACATTGCTGGTTGTATGAAGAGTCAAAGTTTATTATTTCTTCCATACTGTAAAGCCACAGCTGTTATAACAATCACAGCAGTTATTATGTAGTTCATGCTCAATATCTTCTCAGAGCACGAGAGATCTGATCGTCTGCAGGCTTTGAACACTTCCCTCTAAACATGCTCATCTAACATGACTCCACTTTTCAGTGACAGTAGGTTATCAGTTGTTCGGCTACTGCAGGCTGTTACAATATTTTTACAACAGGAAATGTGTATTCCATACCTAAGAAGACTACACTTACAAGAAATAATGCAGGAAAGGAAAGTGATCTAATTTCTATTCTGCTTCCTTCCTTCTGCAGCGTGCTGCATCGAGTTGTTTGTTCCAAAACACAGATATTAGTTCAAGGCCAAGATTTTATTTACCCTGATCCTACAAAACAAGCCTGCAGCTAAACTGCAATTCAAACACCTCAAGCTGTTGTACTGCATTCACATTCATGTAAGTGATTTACGTAAGTGGGCTTAAAGTTTTTCTTTTCAAGGTTATTGAACCTGCCTTATCCATGGCTGGTAATTTTTGTGTAACGCCATAGTTTTCAAACTCCTGTGAATTAGCAACACTTCCTGAAGACGCAAACACTACATCAAGCAGGAAGCATCAATTTTGAAGGGTCTCGGTTGTGGGCCTGACCCTCAGTATTGCAGATTGTAAGAAAATGGTCATTGTGCTGCATTTAGGGAAACAGCATAACGCCTTCACGAAGCGCTGCACCCATCCATGGATGTTACCCAGCTGCCACTGCTGAACAAAGAAACCTGACTGATTACTACGCTTCACTTCTCTGCTTTTGCAAAACCAGTTTTTAATTTAGCAAGTCTGGGATAGCTTTTTAAGATGAAACTTTAAAGCATTCTCTTATTCTTACCCCGTTTATTACTGTGACCGACAGTAGACGTATATAATAAATTATAAATGGCCACATGCAACTGCCTCCTGTCTGCAAGCTAAAAGCTGGCAACAGACTCTATACCGCTTTGGTGCCAAATCTGCATCAGGCAGGTTGGTGAATTTG
The DNA here is from genome assembly GCA_017639485.1 of Pluvialis apricaria. Lineage (NCBI taxonomy): Eukaryota > Metazoa > Chordata > Aves > Charadriiformes > Charadriidae > Pluvialis > Pluvialis apricaria. The sequence continues at coordinate 77,025,676 of CM030009.1, read as the reverse complement.
GGGAGATTTGAGCACCAGCAGATTTGCAAGCTGACCGATCAGTGCTGACTGCTTGTTGCCAGAGTTCTTGGGAAAGCATAAACAGATGGGCCAGGAAAGGACAGTACTCTGAACTGGATTGCATAGCTGTAGAAGTAACATCCAAGGTTCATTTGTTCTCTCTCGTTTTATTCTAGCATGGAGGACAGAGAACCATTAAAAACCATTAAACCTTAAAAACCCTCCCCACTATATCCTGTACTTTTTGTGAGCTGACAGTACTAACTCTTCCATATTTGTGTCAGAAAGGTAGGGGAGTTAAAAATAGAAATAAAATCAAGGGATACCTCAAAAAGTTTTGTTTGTTTTGTTTATGATGTGAGCAGTGACTCTTCTGGCAAAGCAATATTGACTCTGAAATGCAGAAGATTTGCCTAAGGCTGGGCTGGAGCTTCTGCTTTTTGTTTGCATTTGGCTACTTAACCATCTTCAGTGAAGACTTTCTTGAGCATGAAGAATGAGGCTACATGTTTTCTTTTGTACATACTTTTTCAGAACAGTTTTTCAGATGCCAGGAGCATAAATGTAAGTGAAAGAAAACAGTCCCAACTTTGTGAGCTTCCCAGCACTATATTTTGTATGCTAGCGCTTTTGTCTTCTTGCAAGTTCAGCACTGCTTTAATGGCAGCACCCTGGATTCCCCCTGCCCCCAACAAGTGATACATATTAGTACATCTGTTTTTTCTGTAAAGTCTTTTTGCATTCTTTGCAGGGCACAGGAAGGATGTGGGCTCCTTTTCACATTCAAATGAGGCAAATTAGCCTTTGCCTGGTTCCTACAGTATAATGCTTATTTTACATTTAAGCGTGAGAAAAGGGGAGGAAATAAAACCCAGTGCGTTAGGTGGGTTACATGTTTCATTTTGGTACAAGGCTCACTTAGCCTTCTTTTGTGATCTGCTTTCCACAGGACATAATTTCAGGATGGGGTTCAGAAGTTTATTCATGTAAAGTGACTGAATAGTTTGCACAAAGAAACAGCAGCCACAGATATATTAAACGTGAGAAAAGGCTGAAAATGCCAACCTGAATCAGCAGGGCTCAAGCAATCCAGGAGATTCCTGAAGAGCACAGATGGTAACTTCCTCACACAGGTGACCAAAGTGATGATAATGGGAAACATTATGCTGGACCTTACACATACAAACAAGGGTCATGGGATGTGCAGGTCAGGGGCAGCATGGGCTCCACTGACCATGAGATGGTGAACGGTCTTTTTTCCAAAAAGGCGGCTCACAACTCTGGAGCCAGAGACCAGACTTTGGCTTCTTCAGGGATCTGCTTAGAAGAATCTCATGGGATACAGTCCTAGACAAAAAAAGGGGTCCAGGAGAGATAGTTGATTTTCAAGGATCACTTCCTGCAAGCTCCAGAATGGGCCATCTCAATATGCAGGGAGTTAAGCACAGGCAACAGGAGACCCACATGGATGAACAAGGAGCTTCTGACTAAACTCAAACATGAAATGGAAGTGTACAAGAGATGGAAGAGAGGGGCAGATGGGGTTAGGAAAACCAAAGCCCACCTGGAGTTGACCCCAGTGAGGGTTGTCAATAGCAGCAAGAAGGATTTTCACATAGAATCATAGAATGGTTTAGGTTGGAAGGGACCTTGAAGATCATCTCGTTCCAACCCCCTTGCCCTGGGCAGGGACACCTCCCACCAGCCCAGGCTGCTCCAAGCCCCATCCCGTGATGTATATCAGCAGCAAAAAGACTAGGGAAAATGTGGGCCTGCTGCTGAATGGGCCATTAGTGGTGTACCTCTGCAGTTGATACTGGGGCCAATACTGTTTAACCTCTTCATTAATGATCCATATGATGGCAGACAGTGCATCCTTAGAAGGTTTGGGAGGAGTTGCTGATACCTGAGATGGTTTTGCTGCCATTCACGGGTACCTTGACAGGCTGGAGAAATGAGCCAACAGGAACCTTATGAAGTTCAACAAAGGGAAATGTGAAGTCCTGTGCTTGGGGAGGAATAACCAACCCTATGCTGGGGGGTACACGCTGAGGGCTGACCAGCTAGAAAGCAGCTCTGTGCGAGAAAATCTGAGTGTCCCAGTGGACACAAACATGAGCCAGCAATCACAGAATGGTAGGCATTGGAAGGGACCTTCAGAGATCATCTAGTCCAACCCCCATGCCAAAGCAGGTTCATCTAGAGCAGGTTGGACAGAGACGCATCCAGGCGGGTTTTGAATATCTCCAGAGTCCCTTATAGCAAAGAAGGCTATCAGTGTCCAGGCCTGCATTAGAAACAGTGCTTCCAGCAGGATGAAGGAGGTGCCCTTTACACAGCACTGGTGAGGCATGTCTGGAGTGCTGGATTCAATTTGGGGGCTCCCTGAAATTTTGGGACTCTCCAGTACAGAAGAGACATGAACTTATTCAAGTGGGTACAGCAAAGGGCCACAAAGATGGTTAAGAGTTTGAAGCATCTCTGCTATGAGGAAAGGCTGAGAGAGTTGGGGCTGTTCAGCCTGGAGAAGAGAAGGCTCAGGGGGATCTTATGAATGTGTGTAAACACCTGATGAGAGGCAGCAAAGAAGACAAGGCAAGACCTCTCAGTGGTGCTCAGTGACAGCACAAGAGGCAATGGGCACAAATTAAAATACAGGAAATGCCGCTTAAACATAAGAAAGACCCCCTTTTTTTTTTTTACAGTGAGGATGTTGAACACTGGAACAGGTTTCCCAGAGAGGCTGTGGAGTCTCCATTGTTGGAGATACTCAAAATCCAACTGGACATGGCTCTGAGATACCAACTTTAAACTGACCCTGCTTTGAGCAGGGGGATTGGACTAGATGATCTCCAGAGGCCCTTTCTAACTGCAGTGATTTGTGATTCTGTCAGGTCGTACTGAGACCTGCTGCGCTTATTCATGTCCTCCTCTCCCTCCTTTTAGAAACTACAGACAAATGCAACAATTCAGTAATATAATAAAAACATGGTAGACATTTTGCAGGGAAATGGTGTGGTTCAAATTCCTGCTTTTTTAGGACCTGTGCTCTCATCCAAGTGGTAAAGCTAAGAGATGAGATGCAAGAAACACCAAACAACTGCTTGTGTTTTACCACAGGCAGTTAGCACTGGGTGGAAGTTCAGTGCACATTCATTATGCTACAGCAACTTCTCGCACACTTAATCACACTATGTGTGAGGTAACATACTCCATGTACAGGGAAGTAGTAGGGTGTTGTAAATTTACACTTGGCTTTACTGATGGCAACCTCCCAGGGCAAACAATCCCTCAGTTCTGGTGACAGTCATGTGCCAGGTTTGACAGGTTTTACCGAGAGAGCTGGAAGAAGTTTTGACACACCTAGTAATGCATGGAAGTGCTTTCTCCAGCTCTGCTGCTGTCTTTATCCATGGTTCTGGGATGGATGGACGATGGTTCTGGACAGCCAGTTCAGCAATCAATGGGCTGAGGACCTGCAAGATCCATGTCCCAAGTCCCTGTTCTGCTCACAGACTACCCCTTGGAATCAGTTACTTGTTGTTTCTTCTTGGTTTTCCCTCTATTCTGACCTGAGTCACTGTACAATGACCTCTTTTCTGGGTCTGTGTGAGCACAGCCCTGCCACAGCCTCCCATTCACCCCCATGGGAGCCTTGAAGCCTGCTCCAGCTGCAACAGGGAGGCCACAGAGGAGGAGCAAGAGTTCCTACTGCCTCAGAGCTGACACTGGTTTTCCAGACACCTGGCTGTCCAAAGCACACAGGCGCCTACTGTTCTCACCCACCTCTCTCCCCTTTAAAGCCAAAGACATCCAAATTGATTAGTCTTGCAGCATACAACAGAACAGTGACAATATTATGTGTGCTGGCCTGAACTCCCCTTCTCCTTCTCCTTCTGCTGTCCTTAAAACAGCAGTGCAATGCTCCAGCTTGTAGACCTAGAGTAAAGATAATCGGGTCTGGATTTAGATCCGGACTTCCCCCAAAGCCTAAGCTTGCTCAGTGTCAGGCTCTGGCTGTCACAGAATCACAGAATCTCCTAGAGTGGAAAAGACCTGTAAGATCACCTAGTCCAATCACTAACCTAACACTGACAAATCTACCACTAAACCATGTCCCTGAGCACTATGTCTACACGACCCTTAAATACCTCCAGGGATGGGGACTCCACCACTGCCCTGGGTAACGCGTTCCAATGCCTGATGACCCTTTCAGTGAAAAAATTCTTCCTAATATCCAATCTAAACTTCCCTTGGTGCAACTTGAAGCCATTTCCTCTTGTTCTATCAAGCTGTAGGAGCAATGAGGCTGCTCGATTGGAGCCTGATGCCTTTAACACACTGGTTTACTTAAAAGTGTTGTGCCAAAGGGGTACGTGGAAGGTCCTAAATAATTCAGGAAGTTCTCGAAAAAACTGCAAGTGAAAATATGTTTTAGGCATGCTAGGAACAGCCAGTTTCTGTCTGCTGAGGCATCCATAGCACTCTTAATCCATAATTTCCATTGTAGTCTGCTAAAATAATGAGATTTGTTATTCCTGTCACATGCCCTTTCTGAAGACGCTGGGAGGGTGTGGGAGAGGGAAGAGAGAAAATTAGTTATCAGCCACCACTTGCCAAGAGTAGATTAAGCACGTGAGTTATACATTCATGTATAAATGACTCAAGGGAGTTTCATTTATTCCTTCTCTCCTACCTTATACTTTTTTCGTCCTGTCCTACAGCCCTTGTTCCCCTGTTGCACTCAGTCACAACTCGCATGTAGTGGACAAGTTGGAGAGTGGTAAACAATTCTGGATTTTTCCCCTTTCACCATGAGATTTCGTTTGGACTCCCTTTCCCAGACCTCAGAGCATGCCTGATTTCTGGGAGCAGAACAGAGAACAAGAATAGAGTTAATCTTTAGTGATGTGATAAAAATCACTCCCTCACACAGACAACCGGAGAAGGATTTCAAAAGAGCTGTTGTGCCAAGCAAAACTTGAAATTGAAGCCAACGTACACCTTCCTGCTCATAGACGCAGCTCGCTCATTTTCTCCCCAGCACTCTCCTCTACTAATTCTACCTGGAACTGAACTGTAAGTCACCACTGAGCATACCCTCACAACGAAATGTGCTGTGCTTCAAAAGTGGCCACTATTTCCACACCAAAAACACAAGCATTGTTACATTACAAGCAGAGGCACCTCATCTCTCTCTCTCTTTTTTTTCTTTTTTTTTTTTTTTTTTTTAAATTAAGTTTGTAAAAGCACATTAAAGCAACCAGATTGGAGAGATGGCATAGGAGAACAGGACGCATGGAGATTTGGTGGCTCTAGCGCAATCTGAGACACGGAGGAGCAGGCAGGTGAGTGGAGCAGCTGGGAAGGGAGGAGAGGAAGGGGCAGCAGGAGATGTGGAAAGGGCTAGCAGCTTGCGCTCTTAATGCCAGAGTGCCAGCTGGCAGCTACATGTTGCTGGTTGCGTGTGGGCTGTGAATATAATAGAAGAGATGAGCCTTTAGGGGAGGAGCTGTCTGATAAATCATTAATGAATGAAAATATGAAGTAATCTGTCTGCCTAGGAGGCAGAATCATCTAATAATGAGGATGGTGGACTGGGAAGCCGGAGATGAGGTTCCTATCTCACCCACAAGACCGCTGGCACACCAGCTCCTTTTGGTGTGCATAAGAAGATACACCCGTCTCCTTATGTTGAAGGGCTGCTTTCTTAAAATCAACACAGAAACCCCATGATCTAGATGAAAACATGATACTAAAATTTACAGCAGCCTTTGTGAAAACTGCACCCCCTGCTCCTCTTTTGTTGCAGGCATCGCACAAAGAAACAATATCCCTTCTCAGAGACAGCTTTCACTAAAGCAGGGGGTTTCTCAAAGCCATAACAAAACCTACTATGACCTTTTGCCAGTGCCAGTAGCATTTAATTTTAAATCGATTAACTACATATACAGTAGTAATTACCCATGAGTATATTTTAGCAATCAGTCTGTTGGTTGGAAACGTAAGGGTACGTCTGTGTGTGGACAGGGACACTCTGCTTTCTCTGTGCTCTCCAAAATGAAGAGGAAAAAGCTCAAGAAATGATGTTGAAAGGTACATTTGTGTTTATGGGGATAGCTGCAGGGGCACCAGACACAGGCAGTGAGAAAGCGATGAGGTTGTCAGAGGAAGGGGCAGGAGGTTAGTGCGGTTTGTTCTGCACAAAGACCTGGCAGGATGTGTCGTGCAGCAGAAAATCAATACGGACCCTGCATGAAAAAAATTTGTTGGTTTTGTACAATTCTCAGGCTTATTTGGAAACATCCTCACAAAGGTGATTCCCAATTTGTGTGAAATCTTTAACTGTCCTCTCTTTCCTCTGTCTTAAAACCCCCTGAACGTTCAGGAATTAAAATAGTTTTAAAATACACACCGAAGACAGACATGGCACAAATCAGCATGAATCCATCTAATGTTAGCGCATTTGTGGGTTAAGAGATACAACTGCTTTATCAATAAGCGTACTTAAAATCATGATTTTCCGGAGCAAACGATGCATAGATTACAGCAGAAACGATAAACAGAAGACGCATATGGCCATGACAGAGCCTATGGATACAGAAACTTAACCAAGCACCTGAGCAGATCTGCGGAGTTGAATTGCATACCTATTTGTGGTGCTGAAGTCCAGTTTAATTATCCTGCCAAATGCCCCTGAGCCACAACAAGGTTATTACCGTTTACCAAAGGACCTGCTCAGGATATTTTACAAGGAAATTTCCTGTGCCTAATCTAATTGCTGAGAAGCAGCTAAAATCACCTTAGACTTGGAAAGACCAACAGAGCAGAAAGCTCCAAAAGGTTCAAGAAGCTTCACGAGACTATTCCTGTAAATCACAGCTGCGGCGATTTGAGCTCCCTGGAGGGGCTCCCAGTCAGAGTCAGACACTGTTTTCCACCCAGAACAAACATAATGCAGGTGAGATGACTTACAACACACAAAAGTATGGTTTCTCACATACATAAACCTTCTACTCCTTACCAAATACATTTACATAATAAGTGGGATTTGTAAAGTATCCACTGATGATGTCACACAGATTTAAATAATCTGCAGCGTCAGTCTCTGCTATTTGCAAGCCATATATGACACTTTAACAGCCTTTGCAAAAGATTTAACTGGGCTCCATTGAAGAATCCTATTTTTCAAGCTTTTGTTTAATCATAAGGTGAGCGACATCTATAAATTTTAACAAATGGATTGAGATGGCTTAGATGTTTCCAGCCCCTTGCAGGAAAACAGTACACAACAGAAGGAACTACTTCTATCAATTACAGAAAGTTTAATTGGAGACTGCTGGATATGTTAAGCTACAGTCAAGCTTGTTAGCCCAGGAAATGTGCAGCATTACCTGCCAAATAACCACAGAAGTACCTTTGGAGAATCACTTACTTGTTTATGTCCAAACTGCCCAAGAACAGATTTCTGTTGGTGCTGTTACCAACAGCTACTTCGACACATTGTGTGGGACTGCCATGATTTCAACTTGTGTACCGCCTGCTATTTTGCTCATGTGTTCTGGGTTTAAAGAAAAAGCAAGGGGGAAAAAAAAAAGCTCCCTTCACACTCCACCACTCCACTGACATAGATAAGCCTAGGACAGATGACCTGGATTCAAACTGGTTAAACACAAGAAAGGGCAACTCGCGAGCAGACAAAGCAAGCTCCAAGGGGTTTTCTCTCAGACTTTCACAGTTTTCTGGCGCTTTAACCAACCCTGACTTGCAGAGCATATTAAATTTGCTGCTCTCCCTGTCCAATATCATTAGAGAATTGTCTGTCAAAGAACAGATTTCTACCAGAGCTGGTTATCAACCTGAAGAAACTATACAACTAATTGTCAGCCATGCCTACAGTGTCTTCCTCCACCACCATGGAACTGAAAAGATGTGTGTACATATACGTATTATTTTTTCCCCCTATTTTCTTGTTTTAAGTAAGGAAAATTCTTGTCTGGGTGACAAATAGAAGCATCTCCAACCCAGAGGAGCCCAGAGCTACCCCTTAAAGCTCCTGCAATTTATCCCAGACGTAAGAGATCCAAAAGAAAAAGAAGATAGCAAGACATTGACTATACTCATGTGTAGCTTCTAAAAGAGTTATGTTCTGGGAAAAAAAACACCATGAGAATTGCTGGTGACAACGGAAGTGAAGCAGCAGCGATAATTTGACATAAAAATTCTCTGCACGGCAGCACTCTTACAGCTCCTGATGAAGCAGGATGGTGGCCTGGAATGGTACTGGTCTCTCATAGTATTGAGGAAGACTTTCCTTAGAGAACAAGAGGTGGTCATGGCTTAGCAATTTTTTTTTTTCTTTAATCGGAAGTACGACTATGGAGATATTTAATACAGCAATAGAAACTTTTGATGATAAGGAACAGAAATATTTAACACAGCAATTATAAGTCCCCTGCAATACATGTGACTTTCAATGATGTCTCAAATATATGCCTTGGAGGAAAAACATAATTTGGAAACTTAAAGATGCTGTAAAAGGGGTCTTGCAACACCAGAGTAACAGGTCTGCGTTTCCTACAAAATTTAAAACTTGGGCCTCACATACATTCACCCAAACCATACATGCCTAAAAGCACGGGTAAAAGCAGATGCAAGTTTGGAGACCTACACTGGATGGGAAAAGCAAAATGGCAACAATGATGTGAGTGTGAGCTCTTCGCAAAGACCCCTCCCTGCCTCTGCACAACTAGCAGCTCGAGTGCTTTGGTCACTCTGCCTGTAAATGGAGGTTCTTTCTCAGACCTCTGCACAACATCCACCCTCTGAAATGTCTTTCTGCACGCTATGCAACACACAGCCCTTTTACACGCTGCTGCAAGAGATATTAGATGAAGGGTGCTACATCTTTTACTGAGCGCGAGCCACGTGAAACTGCTCAGAGCAAGACAGGAGCCGCAGTTACGTGCAAGATTCGCTACTGTTGATAATAGTCAATGGCATATTCCACACGCATGACCAGACAAGTTTCTCCAACTAAGTGTTTCTGGATAACACCTACACGGCATGCAGAGGATGACACACACGTGGAAGGCGCATGCTGCACTAACACAGAAATGATGAATACTTTAGTATCAACACGCAAGGATTCTGCTTTCCACTAGCAATGCAGCTTGTGCGTTCGGCATGCTTTTACTTCCTCGGCCTGAGCAGAAGGCTGCTGCAAGCAGCCCCTTGATTGAACACAAGCTTTTCTTCTGCTTTGTCAGCTTTTACTAGTGCTCTCTCTCTCTCTCATCTGAAACACTGAAAACAGTCTAATCCAAAAGAGAAAACACAGATATATACTGTCATTTACAACTGTGCATGCTAATCCCCCAACAACATCTAATGACATACAGGGAAGCTGGTGGCTAGACTCAAACTAAGCCTCCCTGTGTAATTATAGTCAGTTAGAGGGCAAAACTCAAGAGCAAAACATTTAAAAAAGCAAATGGGATGAACTTGGGCTTCTGCAAAGGCATTTAGCATATACCAAAATGGTCAGAGAGAATATCTTAAAAATAAGACTGTGGATGTCGCATAGTTTTCCTGCCCAAAAAACCATGCCATTTCACTCATATACAATTTTTTTTCTCTGTGTTTTGACACATTTGGCATAATTACCGTGGTAGAAAACAATGAGAATCTACAGCATCTATCAGCTGTCAGTCTTTATGCTTTCTATATGTCTATAGATGTATTTGGAGATATCCTGCTCTATAGATAAAGCAGAATTTCATATACTGGATCTTCCATCAGCCTCTGTTTTACAAGAATAAAGCCACGTAGTTGCCTAAATATTTCTTATCAAAGGATGTAAATAAAAAAGAACGGGGGAAAAAGGGGATTATATTTGATAACAAAAGACATGCAGAGAGAGGCGAATGCCCTAATATTGAAGAATTAGCAGAGAGGAGAAAAAAGGACAACTCCTAAGTGTTGTACACAACCAACAAATACCACAGCAAAACAAGGACTTTCCTAAACTGATGATTCAGTCCAACCACAGCTAACTAGACTCAGAATTGGTGCTGGTGCACTGATGCAACCACTAGCTTTAAGCATACTGTACTATAATTTGGTGTAATTTCCCACTGAAAAAAAGACAAACTTTTAACTTTTAATAAACAGCAAAAAAAGGACAAGAAATGACCTGAACTCCTGTTCCCAAAGTGTGTTGTGGAAGTTTCTTTCCATGGAGTCTTCTTTCTAACTACCATCTTAACTGCATGAATGGGAAAGTTTGTTAACCAGGGACCACAGTAGTTAACAATTCAGATCACATCTAAGATCTACATATATTTTTTAACTAATAATTTTACAAAGAATCTAAAAAGTCTCACATTATTTCTATTTTCATCCTTCTGCCTGTAAAGCCACTTGCTTCAGTTATCACAATTTTTGCACAAAATAAAATACAAGGTAAGAAATGCAGTTTGATAAAAAAGGCAAAACTTATGTCAGTAAATCAACACGGTCTGAAAGGTTATTACAGGATTAGATACCACCTGATAAGACTAGAAAGGCAGGGTTGTCAGCACTCAGCACAGCATTCAAAACCCTAACAGGCTGAGATAGTAGATTTTATATTTCTCACGACTGCTGTTGCGTGACATGCTCAAGGATGCACACAATCTTCAAGGCTTTTCAAGCATTTGCCAGAGGGAAAATTTCAAAGCAGGCTTCTCTCTGCCTCATAATACTAAATGGGTTGGGCAGGAATGCCATTTACACAGTTGAATCTTTTCTTATTTTCCTGAAAAACAATAGGAGCAATATGACTTGCTGTATTAGATATATTCCTATAAGTGGCCGGAGAAGAGGTATAAAGATCACAAGGACAAAATACTTCATCATAAGTCTGTATAAACCTCTGCTAGCTCTGAAGTTTTCAGGGTGATACCTTCAGCACAAACATGAACTTCTCATGAATTTAAGCTCACTGGATATTTTCTAAAAATTGCCACCAGTGATTTCCCTGATAACGTGTCTTGGGAAGAGCCGACTCTCCCAGACCAGTGAAGGCTGTGTGGGACCCCTTGGAGCCCATGAATGCTGCTCACCGTTGCTAGCAGGGCTGTTGCAGGACGATGCGCAGCGCTCCCCGACAAGCCTTTCCACCTCAGCTGATGGAGAGTGACATGTCAATCAGGAATCTCCCCCACCACTGAGCACTGCCCTTCAAGATCCACCCATCTTCATTTTTATTTTGAAATGGGTATTGTGACACAGCACTGCAGGCATTCTCAAAACATGCACTAATGCGTGATCTTCACACTATCTTCTTTAGTTTCTCTTCTTGGTTTTTCTGGATCGCTTCCCAGGCTTGCTTTTATCTTTGAGCTTAGCAAACTGATTAATATAAATAACTCAATGTCCAAAAATATTCGGCTTTGGTAATCTGCAATGAGATCTCTCCTCTTCTTCACGCTTCTTTATATGCAGTTTCATTATGTTCGTGCCAGATGAGCATTTAAGCGAGAGGGAGCCGTAATGAGAGATGAAGAACTGGAGCAGTGTGCTTATGCTATGAGGTGGAAACACACACTCGTGCCTAGAGATCCATACCAAACTCTTATTGAAGAGATAACTTGTCTATAGTATTTAGTGCCCATCATAAAGTTTCACAAAAAGCACAGAGAAATCTCCTAAATAAATCCCATAATAATTAAATCTTCTTGACATTGCAGCATCCTATATCACACACATACATGCATTCTATTCTCCATTTAGTTTCAGCAACCTCCGCTGTGCTTGGCTGATAAAATAATCTCCCAAAAGATTGTAGCTCTAAAATCTATTAAATCCATGAAGTATTGATGAGGCAGAATTAATGTCGAGAGAATTACATTAACCGCCCCCTCCCCCTGTATTTCGTGAAAGAAACTCGCTAGAAGTAAAGCAGCACCATTGATGTACTACAAAATACAGCACGTTCGTGTCAGGAAAATCTACATCCATCCACACACCTTAAACTCTACCTACAGATGTATTTATCACTACAACACGTATTCATTTGGTAAGAGTCTTATCCACAGAAACAACCTTATCTGATGCCCAAAATCAGCCTCTCTATTCCTTTTAATCTCTGGTATGATTCATGTCTTACACACAGCACATCACGCAAACCAGGCATCGGGCAACAGCCCTGCCTCTCTCTGTGGCATTCCTCACTCCCGGCGCTGCGGGGCTCATTAGCTGTGGGTTGAGAGCATTACCTACTAAGACCCTGTTGCTGCCTGGTAATAAACTTGGCACAAACAGGCCCAAGCTTGGCAATATTCTCCATGCTGGATGTTTGCTGTGAGATTTTTTTTTTTTCCTTGCTTTGTTGCTGTTTTGGATTTTTGGCATGACTTCAGCCAAAATTTTTCAAGCTAATTCTGGAACAAAGCATGGGAAACTGGAGTGATTTGTTCATGTTAAAAGCTTCTGGTCATCCCTTGAACAGCTCTAGAGGTTTTGTGATTTGGACCATAAACTTGCAAGGTGTCAAGGCAAAATCTTTGTATTTTGATCTCTGCAGAAAACTCCCAAACATGACTAAATTACTAACTTCTGAAAAAATAAAGCTCCAGTTTGCATGAGCTCACTAAGGAAGTGATGCTTCCTAGCAACTAAATTCCCTGGAGATCCCACCTACAACGCCCCAGGATCCTGCTACCAGCTGGGTGGGACCTGCCTGCTCCAAGCTGCACTTACACTTCAATATTAAATAATCAGAGCTCGATGTGAAACCAGGTGCGAGGCTGTTCCAGATCTAAATCTGAACTCACAACGGGTTGGACAGTAGTGGCCCCAGCAGTGTATCACATACAGGTTTTTATTCAGTCCTGTGGAGGGGAGGAAGGGGAACAGAAGGTATGAGAACATGCCAGTGGGACGGAACAGGAGTTTTTGTATCAACTGCACTGTGACAAAAATACCCTGATGCACACATAAAAAAGAGCAAAGTTGATGTAACACTTCCTAAAGCAACATCTGAATTTTCAAATTTAATGCTTTTCTTTCAACAGAGCACTTGGAGGGCTTGTTATCTAGATTTAAAAAAAAAAAAAAACAACCAATTTACCACTTGCAAAATCCTATCCTGGATCTGCTGCTCTAACATCACGATCCACTGCAAACATCTCTGCCTTTGCACCAGCTCAGAAAGCCAGGAGGTACAGCTGCACGTAGTGCTCTGCTCCATCTGCTGTCTTAACTGTCCTTCCCTACTTCTTCTCCAGTGGCTACAGCAAAAGGGACATCCAGATGGATGGTCCACAGACCAGCTCTCTTTTGCTGAGCAATTCTAACAATTGGATCACCTCAACTTCAGGGGAAAAAAAGAAACAACAAAAAAAAGAAAAGCTAAACTAAAGGGATTACTAGTGAGATGTAGGAAAACACTTGGGAAAATGATAGACACGAAGATCTCTTCTGCAGGAGACTGAAACATAACCTCACTGTGTAGGGTTATCTGATTTAATAAATTCAACACAAGTGTAACAATGCTTTGCGTCTTTTAGAAGCGCAGACTAAATCCAACCTGACTGGGACACGCAGTTCTGGACAGGGGACAAGCCCCATTCCTTAGAAATCTTATGAACCAGATTTAATATTTACCACATCCAGTGGCACCAACATGCACATCTTTTGCACAGACTAGAATGGAAGAAAAGAAACAGACTAAAATTGAAGGATTTACAAGCATAGTATAGTAAATCTTGGTAAAGCCCAAGATATTTTTAAGTGCTCAAGCATTTCCACACATTTTCCTTTCCAAGGATTCATGATAAACTTCAGCCCATAGAAAGAAATAATGAAGACACACAACAGAAACACATTATGAGACACATCACTGCCTAAATTAATGACTCTGGAAAATGAAAAGCTACTAGAAATAGGACCAAAATGCACCAGGTCAGCCCTAATTACAGAGAACGGCTAATGATTCTGGCAAAGCCTCTTGTGGGTGTGGCAGAACACAGGTAATAAAGCAAAAGTTGCAGCAGGTTATTTTTGCAGTGAGAGCCCATATCCCAAGCTCTTTGCAGATAATGCATAGTTGCTTTATAATACTTCATGTCAGAAACCTGACACAAGAAGAAGAATCACCAAGAGAAATTCAATAGCATTTTCGGTAGACATCAAGGTTGTAAATAACTGTATCATACAAATGGGACACCCAGGAATGCACAGGGCATCACAAGATTTCTAAAGGCAAACAAATTTAATATACATAAAGATGCTGAAAACCTGTTTTTATATAATTTCTAAAAATCAAAGCAGGCACTGCCTGCTAAATTGTTTAAAATAAAGAGAGAAAAAAAAAATGTGACTGTCCTTAATGGGAAAAAAACCAAAACAAAACACCAGATAAGTGTCTTAGCAGCTGAAATCCAAATTTTCCATGATATAGCTGAGCAACTAGGAATAACTGAAACTGTTGTTTAAGATGTGCAATTGCTTTTGCTCTACAGAGAATTGTGCAGATAAGAGCATGGCATCTCAGATTTCAGCTAAAAAACCTCCAAGTGCTCTGAAACTTGGGGATGTACGCCTGCCTAAATTCAAAGTCAAAAGAGCAGTGGAGTTCCAGTCCCCGAGGTATACACTCAGCTTCAAGGCCTGTGTTTGAAGCATTCACAGCTTTCCTGGGAAGAGGAAATCTACAGCAAAAGGATGAGCACACAGTGGCACACCTGGAGCAGGAAGATGCAGGTCAGGTTTATGATACAGCACCCCCTCTATTCACTTCACAGCTTGGTCCTCCTCTGATCTTGATGGCTGTAACCAACTACAGGGTCTAGATGGGCAGGGACAGAACACCATACTGTACAACATAAGTCATGCTTAGAAAGACAAGAAATTCTTATGGAAGGCAAGAGTTTCAAGGGGAGTCTGGACTGGCAAAGAGCAGTCTGACTAGGGAAAAAAATAAAACACAGATCATCCCAAGGTTTTCTGTCCCATATCAGCCATGCTTCTCAAGACTTCTTGCAGTTGTGTGAGTATTTCATGCAGAGCAATGGCCGTTCTATGACTGCCTACGGAACGCTGTGCTCAACACAAGACAGGTCAAACCTGTAGTGCCACTGCTCTGACATCCTCAAGGCTGCTTTTCAGAAATCTCATCAAAAGAGGTCTCTTCTCACACTGCTCAGAAAGATATCATCAGCTTAGCTGAGGGAGTTTTAAATTCAGCCAAGATTTCCCTCCCAGCATTCAAGTATACTTCTCTAATCAGTTCCTGAAGCCACTACGAATTTTGGATCTGGAGGCTTCATGACCTTTTCTAGGACTTTGATACAAGATGAATAAATAACTGCTGAGCCTCTGAGCTCAGCTGCTACGTCAAGACAAATTCAAAACGTTCTCTTGATGTCCAGTCCTTCTTGGATTCAGTGGGTTAGGGACAGAGACTGGGCAAACCTGTTTCCTTGTCTTATATCTTTTGTAACCATTTTTAAACTCTCTGGGAATTCGGAATGCCATAGGCAAACCTACAGTGGGGTCAGAGATATTTCAGAGATCCTTACAGATGAGATACTCAAGGTTACTGATTATTCTACCTCAAAATAAGATTTTACAAACTGTTTGAAGTGGGAAGAGGGTAAGGAACAGCTGTGAAAACAAGCAAAATTTGTAGAGTCTGTTTACATATTACAGTGGCTCCAGGAAAGCAATATTAAATTATAGGGCAAAATCTTGGAGCATGGAGCGTTACAAACCCAGGTCCAAACTGGCTTGAAGAAAGTCCAGGATTTCCTTGGAGCCACAAAGAAGCAGCTTCCCTGATTATGGGGTCTTTGCTAAAACTCCTCTCTCACAGGCAGAGAGGATACAAAGTCCGCACTGATTGACAGGAGCAAGAACAACAAGAAGCAACAAGGGAAGGACTTTTTCACTCTGAGGATGGTCAGACATGGGAACAGGTTCCCAGAGAGGATGCAGAGTTTCCAGCCTTGGCATCCAATTGAATTTTGAAAATGAAGGCCCTGAGCAACCTGACCTAACAGGACCTGTTTCAAGTGGGGGTTTGAACAAGATGACATTTTGCATTTTCTTCCAACTAAAATTATTCTACGGTTCCAAGAAACATGCTGCTTCTGTCTCTTTCCTCTTGCTGCTCTTGAACTATGCTCTTTTATGCAGCCATGGAGACTAGGCTGATACATCTTTGAAGGGAAACTAAAACACAACAATCTTACTACCAGGTCTTCCGATAAACTTTTTTTTCCTTGGTGGTACACGACATCACTATTTCTGAATTATAACTCTACTCCCTTGACCTGTGAACGCCATAGCTTTGTCACCCCCCACACAAAGATCAGCCAATCTGTAAGGACACTGGATAACTTTTAGGATTGAAGTATCGTTACTACCACCAAAAAGAAAACTAGATATAGCTCCTACCTCTTTTGCAGTAACAGAACTCAGCACAAAATCTCATGGACTAATGAGTTCATGCTGCTGGTCTGTGGCTTATCTTTGGCCCTACAACTAAATTCTAGTTAAATAACTGTTGTTCTCATTTCCCAGTATACGGATATAGGTGCAAGCTTACAACATGACATGGTTGGAAAAGTCAAACTGTAGAGAGAAAATTGCTTAAAAGAATAAGCTACAGTAGGGTTTAACCAGGTACCATTATACAGGACTTTTCATGCGTTTGACCAACTTCTTTGTAAAATTTTGATCTTGGTTATCTTATCTTATCTTTTCTTATCTTTAAGACTATATATTCTGCAGAAGCCTAAACGATCTACATTTAAACATCTGTTAGCTAATCCAGATCTTTCTGTATGATGTAACAACATCTGGTTTTTTTAAATGGCAGAAAAGAACAAGTGTTCTCACAGAGCCAGCCTTTGATTTTCAGTTTTCTACCCTGCAGGCTATCCGAGACTGAAGTCTTCTGCCAGTGGAGAATAAGCCAGTTTTCATCTGCAATCTGCACATGTTGGCTGAAGGAAAAATACCAGTCCAATACCCCGCTCAGCCAGGGGAAAGAAGGGACACAACCTTCTGCTGGCATTTTTTTCCCAAGGGTGAAGGCGATGGATTTGCACCAGCCAGAACTGTATATATTGGCAGTATCCTAGAGGTAAAAGCAAGATGAGCCTACAAACTGCTCCAGATTTGCTGCTTTTTTGCAGGTTGGAAGAGTTTTCTCAGGTTTACTTCCCTCCGGTTGGGGTGTGTCACTAATTACCTCCTGTTCTTCTTTGCCTCCTTCTCCTCACAACAGGGCAACTCAGCAGCACAGACACGTCACACATACATAGGGCCTGTAGGACCAGAATTCTGTAGGAGCTGGTGCCTCTGAAGTGTTACATACAGAACAGCCAGAGAAGCAGCAAAGCTTGTCACATGGGATGGAAAGGAGGAATAAGAAAACTGGTATAGCACACAGGAGCATTAACTACCTCCTTATCTCTCAGGCATAAGCGATTCATTCTAGCTCCATGTAGCAAGTGTGCCAGTCAGACGTTCTGGGAACGAATGGAAAGATTTCAGAGAGACTGGACACCCCCGCCGCTTTGGGAGGTATGTGCTCCCTCTACATTATTTTTGCTCCTGATTTTTTATCCCAATACCATGCTTTTTTGTTGTCCTTGTTTTTAAATTAGGCCTTTGTGTTTCTTCTACTCTAGGTTTTAGCTCAACCACTCTTCACCAGAATATAACAGCTACAAACACAATAAACAGATGCCACTGGAGCAAATGAAACTACATTCCTCACCCTGAGGCCTAGCATGCTGGTTTCTGTCAATGCTTCTCATACTGTGAGACTCCATACCAGAGGAAGAAAACCACATGTAATCAACTACGTCTCTATTTCCCGTCAGCTAAAAAAATTTAAACTGAAAAAAGCTGAAGCAATCTTTCTGAAATTCTCATTGAGAACTGAAATTGATCAAGACAGCACCACTTACCAGATTTTCCCCCCAAAACAGAGCAAGTTTACATTCACCACATTTCCTCAAAAATGGCTCAAAAACATGCCCTGTAAAATAAGAGAGAAAGGGAAAGAAAAAATTAGTGAGTGGAACACCACAATTTATGTTACACTTCTTTCTCACTCTGCTAACATTTATCACCAAACTTCCACCATTTTTTTCTGTTTTAGGGAAGGAGGTAATTGGATTTGAACCTTCACAACTAATTATTACATTCCACTGGTATTATGCAAAATACTAAAATAATTGCAGGACTCCCTCAGACATATCACTGTCACTGACACGACAGCTATTCAGACTTCAGGGAGATGAGGTCAACAACATGAAACACGCAGCAGCATACAGCAAGTGTGCCAATTATTTTAGATTCAGCCCTAAAAAAATTGGTCAACCTAGTATCTCCCAGTGATTTTGCTTTGACAAACTGTTTTTGAAATATGATACACGTGAGACTCTTGACAGTCTCCTTGTCTGAAAACTACACAAAGGAAAAAAAAAAGGGTTTATGCCACACTTCATTTTTAGACTATATTAATTACTCGGCATTCTTTAGAAGAACAAAGAGGGAGAAGCAGCAAGTCAGCGCAATATCCTGTTCGACATACACTAGGGCCAGTTTGAAGAAGATGGAGAGCAGAAGTGACAAATGCCATCATTTTGCCAACCCTGAGTAAATTTCAAATGACAGCTACTCCTTATTTTTCCTTGAGGCAAAATCTTTGAAAGAACAACTCATGGAGCACAGACTAACAATGATGTTAAAATGTTTAGTTTGTAAACTCCTAGAAGATGAAGGAGCTATGATTCTGCTGGTGTTCATGTTTGGGAGTGTTAACTGTACAGCACAGGTTTCAGTGCCCAGGTGTCCACACCAGTGAAGCCAGACTGAATTTGAACTGCTTTAAACTCCCGTTGCACCCCTCCCAAGTACATGGTTGAATTTTCCATGAGAGTGGCATCTGTGAAATTACTGCTGGATGAGTAACTTTACAGCTATAGACGGATAACTTGGGGCCCTGCATTATCGATCGCGGAAACCTGCCTCAGCTGCAGAAGCAGCAGCACCTCTCCTGAAGGATGCTGGAGGTATCCAGAGGAAAGGAAGGGGGAATGACTTCTTAAGTCAAATTACTTTTACTGGTCGTTACATGAAAAGTAGCTAGGAAAATAAAATTTCTATTAAAGAATCACCAAATAAATCTGCCTTAAAACACGGCAACTGCATTACACTGCTCTAAATTCTGATTAGCAAGCAGAATTCTGGTCTCATAAGGCTAAGACTTCATTTTGGGTGGAGAGTTCAGGGTGGAGAGAGAAGAACAAAAAAATCATTACAAATCAGAAGGGGCTGTTGTGAAAGATTTTAGGAACAGACATTTTTAATCACAAAACTACAAACCAAAGCCTCGTCTTCTCTGCTTGCTTTCTTTGTTTAGTAGTTGAGAAAAAAACCTGGGCATATCAAGGAATAAAGAAAAAAACCCAACACCCCTTCCTCCCTCAACACCTTTTGTACAGCTTGGCAGAATTTGTGAAAACACTGAAAAAAAGATGAGTCTTAACTGCTTTGCTCCAACTAGGAGAAGGTGGTTATTATTCCAGTGCCATCCATTTCCCTCCCTAGCTTCCAGGCATTTGGCCTGGAAAGAAAAAATCAAGTCTAGAAACTCTGCTTCTGTCTCCGACCTAATTGGATAACATCTGCATGCAGAAAAGTTAGGAGCTTAAGAGACGAGCCAGGTCCCAAACAATCCAATAGCACCTCAACTCCGGATTAGCTCATTATTTTCTTCTACACCGAGAGACTGATTTAATAATTTCCCCAGAGAAGTGACAAATAAGGGAAACTCTGTACTCCACGCTGCTGGTCCCATGAATACTTGAAAGACAGGGGCTGGCATCGCTGCCAAAAGGGGCTAACCACACACCACCACCACCACCACCCGCCCTCCGGCACTGGTGTGGAGCTTCTGGATGCGGCCCCAGCAGCGCTCCCTCCCTCCCTCATCCCAGCACAAATGCCTGTGCAGCAAACGGGGCTGAGGGAACAACTGGGATTAAAATGAACTGGGTGAATTCTTTAGCCCAGTTCGCAAAGTAACTGCAAAAAAACCCCAAACCCCAAACTGAAACCAAACCACCCTATGCTTGCGCTAGGGAAAAAGGGAGGAAAGGATGGACAGGCAGATGCAGGATTTGGGGAATGGCAAGTCTGTTTATTTGGCTGCATTGCTAGTTTCAACCAACAGTAGAATTCCAGTGTTATGGTACTGGATTGCATGTAGCTGTCTTAACGCATGCTAAAGGAGTCTGGTCCAGGTCCTCCGATGAGACCATGTACAACAAAAAGTAGCAAGAGGGCTAGGTAAAGGGGTGTCTAGCTAAACCTGAGGCAGAGACACTATTTACCACATCTCTTGAACTTTGGGGGTGGCAGGTAGAAAGCTTGAAACTTTTCCAGGGGATGCTTTTTGCTTGATTTTGGAAGATGATGCAAAACGTGCCCTGTCTCTCTGGCTACAAAGGAGATGAGTTATTTGGGTGTAGAGCGGGGCGGGGAGGGAGAAGGGAAGGGAGCATTTTTTGCTGCATAATTGGGGGCGAGGGCTGGACGTGGCTCGCAGAGAAAACCAAAGATTATTCACTCTTTCTTTGTATCCAGTCTGGGGTCTGTACAGAACACAGTTTTAGCCTTAATGATTTTCATTCTCCCTAAGCATGTAGAAGGAATATTCCTTTTTCTTGAAGGCTCTGGATAATGCTACTTATCTCCAAATTTTGACCAGCACTTTTCAGAAAAGCTTTGCTGACTTTGGAGAACACAGCATAGGAACTGCAAAATAAATTAATATTGTCTTCAAGACACATCCATTTTGGCTTCTTTTGCAATTAGTATAATAAATAGAAGAGGTGACAAAAGGTTTGTCTGACCAGAATTACTAATGGAAGAGAGCTTGCCTTCCCAAGATTTTGTGCTTGGGAAAAATGAAAATCTGGAGGTAGCCATCTGACTATTCAGTGAAAGGTGCCCTTCTTTCAGATAAGTCTGTTTTCACAAATCATTCTTTTAAGAGAAGGCATTTACCATGAAAGGTTTTGACTTGCTTCTGTTATGAAGAGTTGGCTATAAGTGTACAACAGTATACCCTAATATCCAACAGGCTGCTGGCACAAACTGAATGGCATGTAGTAAAAGTTTAAGTTTATTTGTTACCCCAGCCAGGGGAAGAGTGGGGAAAGAAGAGAAGTTGCAGGCAAAGGAAAAGCATTGAGAATGAAAACCTTTTCTGAAAAAATTCACATTGAACTCCCCTTCTGCTTGCCATCTAAAATCAAATACAGAATGAGGATACTTTAGAGTACGATCAATTGAATAGTATTAATTTAAACAACATCAGCTTCCCATAAGTAGCTGCAACTTGCTACCCATCCCAGGCCAAAACATTTACAACGCAGTCACCCCAAACCGTGACACACACACATCACTGCCAATATGGAAGTGGTGTCCAAACAAAAGCTCTCCAGGCATCTCCTCCTAAATGGTAAGACATGGTAAAATACTTAGCACACCAACAGACATGAAAACTTGTTCTGAAGCTCAGAAAAGCTTGATTTGAAAATTTAAAGAAAAATGAAACACTCTTGGGAGATAATCAGGCTTACAACATGCCAGGAACAGCCTTTTCCTTTAAGTAGCACCAGCTTCAACTTCAACAAATTGCATTGTTTTACCAAAAAACCATACCACGCCCCCCGTGTTGCACATACACCAGCAGTGTTTTTATGCAGCCTAGTGTAAAAATTACTTTCTTTTTATAAAGTAAAAAGTATTTTGTGAAACAGAATGTGGTGAGTAGCATAACCACACATCATTCGCGTATTGGGTTTCATGACATTGCCTGCTTCATGAGGCAACCCCTGCTTATTCTCATCAGCTTCCTGATACATTTTTGTGAGTTCGTACTGGGATAAGGATTATGTTTACTACCACCGCCAAATGAGAAATCACTGTCGGGAAACACAGTAACTACTATTTTTTCAAGCCTGCACTCCCAAATCTGTTAACATCCACCAACTTCAAGGATCTTTGGATCAAGTCCACTGTGAACAATTCTAGACACGAACCCACAAAAGCTTCTTATTTTTTATTAACTCAATAATTGTTTGGTGACAATTTATGCACCATTTGAAACAGATGAAAACATGATTTAAGGCATAAAAACAGTTACATGGAGGATTCTGGTCTGGTACACGTTGCAGTTGCTGCGGGTCATGTGAGCTTCACCCAGATGGAGGAAGTGGGCTGGCTGAAGTCATAAGTGGTCTTACGTACTTTTCAAATGCTAGTAGATGCAATTCAGTTTATGATACTCAAACACAGAAGAAAATCTACATAATGATAAGCATCTGACACTTTTCTATTAGTAACGTGCTTCTGCTGCTGGTTTTTTTCAAACCTCAAGTAGAAGCAGGCATCTCTGGTTCTTGGGCTACTGTTTACATGGCAAAAATTGGGAAGAAGGTTTTCAGGTTGGAGAACAGTTTACAAATGAACATATCTGGGTCAGGATGTCTAACCAATAAATAGGCTGGATCCACTTTGTAGAGAAAGTGTTGGCTAGTCTGCAGAGCAACAGACTTCCTTTTTCGTATGTTCTAAGGTAATTCGTGCTTATTTTACAACACATCATATTACGTAGATTATGGGCCATGAATTAGTCCAGAAAGCATTTTTCAGTAGTAGTTTACTATGGCCCTACAGTAACAGAGTCTTGAGTCACCCTTTTTAGACAGGTTGAGGACTCTGTTATCTGGGAGGCTGTTGACACTGGTGTTTGAATAAATGTACGGAGGCGTACATGTTCAGTTTTGCATAGGGTGCAGTATTTTCCACCTATTCCCACAACCTTAAGATTTCTAATCCTACTAAAACCCAAGAAAGCATTAAAAAAAAACCCACTTCTAAAAGCAACATTGAACACAAGAAGAAAAACAATTTCCTGCATGCTGACTGTATAAGGCCAGTTTATAAAGGAACTACACATCTTAACTTACATAAAGCAACCTTTTACTTGTGCACTGCCAGATTACATATAAAGACCCCATTTCCTGTGAACATCTGAAAGCTTCCCAACAATGAAATGTTTAAAGTTTAAGGGAAGCTTATAGGCTTGCTCTCAGACAGAGACAGAAGCCTCCCTGTTATCCTGAAACCACTCCTTTCCAAGCGAGGGTCCCAGATAGCAGGCGCATGATATGAAAAAGCCTGGTCATCAACAGCAGGGGGAGAGCTGAGCGGCAGACAAAGGGAGCTCCAACAGGAGCCCACTCTTGCAAGGAGGACAGACATAACCCTGGACACCAGCAGAGGGGAAAAAAAACCCCAGCAACACCATTAGAAGACTCTACTAAGACTAAACAGTACCATTCTGGTGGTTCCTCCTCCCATGTAATGGTACCAAAACTTGGAAAGAGGACAGTAGCTACAGGACAAGGACCCTGCATTTTTTCATGTGAAACTCACTGGGTTTCTAAAACAGTTATTTGAAAGCTTCATTCAGTTGCAGAATGTAAATAAGGATAACTAGGATAACTTCTCTCTTAAAGGATTCCCAAAGAAAATTAGTAGTTTCGAAACAAAAATGTTTGTCTGCCCCATCAAATTTGTGGCTGTCTAAAAACAAATCTTTCAAACTGCTGCCCTTTCCCTTTGGAGCAGGAGGAACTTAGATGCAAAGTCAATGTTGCAGCAGCAACAAGTCCTAAGAAACAGGAAACGAGAGAGAAAAACATCAGGAAAATACAGAGGCTTTGCTTGAACTTTTTCTACTTTTATAAACGGAGATACGAAGCGAAAAAAAAACCATGAACTATGTTAAAGATCATAAGCTGAACTGCTTCTTTTCTGTCCCACTTTAATCTCCTCACACATCAGATCTAATGACTTCTCTGTAGCAGATGTGCTGCTGTCAGCTGGTCCCCATGTCCTGTGTGTCCTGAGGCTTGCAGCCCTGCCGAAGCACGCTGCTTGCTCTCCTTCTCCTTGGGATGCTTCACTTCCACAGGCAGTTTAAGCCCCTCAATAGTGCCAGCTCAATATTGGCGATACTAGAACCTTTGTCCTCTCTCAACTTTCAACCAGGATAAACTAAACTAAATCTTCCTTACAGTCACAGCTGCTTTTCCAGGCATCACCTTGCTTTATAACACAGCAGAGGGCTAAAAGCATAAAGGAGCTGGGATCTGAAAACATCAAGGCACCATCTAACCAAGCATTCCAGCACGGAAAGTGCCAATACAGGTAGAGCATGTGGGATGCATCCAGGGAGGTAGCAGAGGTGGATGCAACAGATCAGAAGATGCCAAAAGCATTAAGAAACACTCAGTGGGACAGCTAGTAGTTATGGTGAGCAAGTGGAGCACAACACTGCGAGGATACCAGTCACAGAAAGGCAAACGCAGCGGCACTCACTGCCCATTCTTAAATCCTGCCTTTCGAAATCCTTCTGAGAAGATCTCACAATCTGTGGCATCCCTTGCCATCTGCACTGCCTGGGAGAGAAGCAGGCATGCCTCTCTCTGTAAGCTGAAAGCCAGCACGTGTATTGCCTACCTTGGCTGTCCCGCTGGAACTGTGTCAGGTGGCCATCGGCAATCGCTAGGGCTGAGCGATCAATAGGGGAAGCTCTTAGCAAGCGCAATACCCAGCGTGCGCTTAGACGGAGAATGTTACTCATATATGAGGAGCATGTGACTGCAGCAACATACTTCAGTTCTCAAAACAGTAGAAAAACAACTTCATTAATTGCGGGAAGAGTACTCGCATTTCTCTTTGCAGAAAAATGAGAAGTACTATGCCCCAAACATTTTTTTTTAAAATAAATGAATGGAGCCCATAGTCCTAAAAATAGATTGCACTCTCCAACTGTCTGGTCTGGCTCCTAGGAACGCTGCTGGGCACCCCTGGAGCTAAGGGAGGGCACGGGCAGCCAGCGAGGCAGGGACGCGGTGGCTGGAGCCAGCGCTGCGTCCCCTCTCCTGCACCCTCAGCCTGCACATCCTTACCTGCCTAATATCCCAGTGGCATCACTGAACTGCTTCTACGGCCAGAAATAAGCACTCACATAATTATGAAAGTTAAAAAAGATAGCAAGGGGAAAAAAAAGCAAGCATAATACAAGATTTTAGAAGCTTTTGTTTTAATAATTGATTTTGCAGTTTGTCTCAAAAAAGAAAATGTTTTTCTTCTGAAGATACTGGATTGACCCTAAAGTACCTTTAGCAGAAACTGGCTAAACAGCAAATTTATAAACACACCGCAGAAGCAGTAAAGGCCATTTAGAAGTGCAAATACATTGCAATGTAAATACAGTTTTTTAACTACAAAAAAATTTGGTGTATAAAAAAAATATTTATAAACAATTTTTCCTCTCCCCCTTAAGAGAGAATCTTACTCATGCAATAAATATTTTTGTGCTTTAATCAGTGACCAGGCTTTAATTAAGGACGTTATATCCGTGACATACAATGAAAATTATCTGTATATATAGAACATATATGCTAATGCTGCAATACTATAGTACCCACAATGTCAGCTATTCCCATTGTGCAAGAAATCATAAAAAATACACACATGGGAAGAAACAGTCATGGACAATTTACTTCCAGGCTTTAAACCTTGAAAGAATTCAGCATATATCCTGTATTCATAGGACAAATTGGGGGTGAAAAGGGAACAGTGTATTACTAAGACCTTCTTGTAGTTCAGTCAATTCATAGATTTAGCTAGTTTTGAGTAGGTCAAATAATATTTCTATCTTGCACATGTAATGCTTTAATGCATAAATCACTCCATATTTTGTATATTTGGTTTTCCTAGCTACTGTAATTCCAAAACTGTCTGAGAGCGAGACGAAAGCGTGGCATGGTCTGCAATCACACCCCGCGAGCTGGGAGGGCTGGGGGGAGGAAGGCAAAGCATGTCTTTGCAGAAGCTATGCCACCTACACGTGGTCACATTTCCTGACGTGAAATACAAAAATGTTGAAAAGAGGCTGAAGTTTTGCAAGAGTGAGCTATTTGTAAACCTATTTCTGTATCAAAGCAAGCCTGTGAAGGAAAAAGTAAACAGTGTAAGAAAAGAACATAGCAACATGATTAAAACACAAACAATGAAAATGCTGTGCTGTAAACTAATTATTAACTACAACCAGCTGAAAATAAACTGTTTCCTTTTTGCCATGTTCTCTTTAATCTTCTAAGAGGCAGGAAGGGGGAAGACGGGAGGAGGCAGCAGTGTTAGACTTGTGGAGCTTATCAAATCCCAGATCGGATGATTAGAGCAAAGCTAAGAAGAAAACATCCTCTCTCCACACCTCCCTCCCTCCCCAGAAAGGAAGCACAGCCTTTAGGACCAATCTGCAATGTTTGTTTGTTGCTCTTTAAAGGATTGCTCTGGAGAGCATTTTTCCTAAGCTGTTTTTATCTCTTTCTGGAAGTTTCAAAATAAACAAGAGTACTAGAAGCGGAAGAACAGAAAAGGTGACGTTCTGGTTTATTTTTTTTTATAGTGAGACAAGTAAACCAAATAAATAAGGTCCTTGGTTGTCATACAACACAAAGCGGAAGGGAATAAGAACTTTCAATCTGAAAAGCATCACTGCAAAACCTAGGAGAAATCACTGATGGGCTGAGGGTGGGGAAAAGTGAAATAAAATAAAAATAGAGGGCTGTCTCTTATGCTACTTCATTGATTATTTATTTACTTATTTTAGTGATGAGATTTCATGTTGGTGAGATCTATATCCAGGGGAAAAAAAAAAAAAAAGAACAACTCAAAAAAAAGTCACTGTACTTTGACAGTTTACTTTCCAAAAAAAAAAACCCTGCTCTCTAGTGGCTTCCAAAAAAGACTGTCGTGTAATGAAAAACAGGAAATTAAATTCTCAGGACAACACACTAGAAGTACAAACGAAAAGATTCTGCAGTGACATAGTGCTTCGGCCTCGAGCAAGTCTTTATTCTTTCACGCTGCCCTTAAGTACATCAGGTCTCCCCTTAGCAAGCAAGTGTCCCAGTGTGAACCAGAATAAACACAAGGTTCATGTAATTCCAGGATTGCGCTACATTAATATAAACCTCTTTGCAATACAAAAGCCACACAAAAGCATTTATTATGCTGAAATATTCTATGGATTTAAAATGTCATTACTATTCAGTACAACCCCCCCTACTTTTTTTTGTCTTTTGCTTTTCAAGATTAAGCAAATGCCTGAGCGGCGGAACTAATGAAACTGGATTTCCAGATTGTTTGGGCTCGTAATGCTAAATTTACAACGCGAGTCCCTCCCGCGCTGCTCCTGGCTCCCCCATGCCCCGGGGTGCCCGGTACCCGGCCACATTTGCTGGCCAAGCTTGGCTGCAGCCACCGGCCAACTGGTCCCAGCGTGCCCGTGGCACCCTGCCCCTGCCGCCCCGCACCCAGCCCCATCTCCTCGCAGCAGCTAATGCGTCGGAGAAAGGACCGGGAAGCCTGATGCTGCCCCTGAAGCCCCCTCCCTGGTTAGAGACAGCTTGCAAAGCTATAAGGAGGAGGACTGGCGCGCAGACACACCGAGTTATCAGCCTAACCCTCACTTCCTCAGGAAACTAGGCTAAAAATCTGTTTTTCCTCTTGCTGTGCCCCCCCTCCCCACCCCCAACTATGCAGATATGGTATAAAAAAAAAAAAGAAAAAAGAAAGAGTAGCACAAACGTAAGGCTTAAGGGCTATACTATATCCCCGAACAGCATCTGGATTACTGTCTCAGGCATGTTTCAGAAGTGTCATTGGCTTCCTGTTTAATATTCGTGTTTTATTGCTGCACAAAGTCAGCCTCCGCTCAAAGTGCAATATATTACTCTCACATCCTCCGAGCAGATCCTTAATGAGGATATTCTGGTTTCTTGATATTCAGAGACCTTCTGTTGGTATCAGCAGTAGATCAGCATATGCTCGAACGCACAGCACGGAGGGAAGGAGAAGTCAGCTCTCCCTATTAAAACTGAGCCACGGGATTAAAAGGGACCTTGAATGACCATCCAGGCTGCTTCCCCGCTCAAGGCAGGATCGAGTACACTTATGTTGTTCTTTTTATTAGGCCACCTGACCCACCTGGGAGAAAAGAGATACGCTTTGGGGCTCTGAGTCCCTTCCTACGCCTGAAACCTCACTCCTGCGTCACCCTGGTCCAGCCCTCAGCCATGCCAGTTGGTCTAGTAAGATACCCCTGCCTGCAAACCCTGCTTTCCGTGCATTGCCATGGTTACAACGCTGCTATTACCATGCACGTCGAGCCTATTTTTAAAAGCCTGCAATGACAGGAGGTGCTGGTTAAGGCCTTAATCTCAATAAGGTCGAAAATTCCTCCAATAAGTGCTTACTATTTGTACAAGTGCTGCACTCAGAGGAAAAGATGGGTGGTGAGCTGCCTCAGGCGGGGACTCTGCATCGCCTGCATCCCAGAAAAGAAAAAAAAAAAGAAAAAAAGAGAAAAGCATTTTAAAGGAGATGCCTAAAGGACAAGGAGAAAGTAGTCCTGCCAACATTAATGGCGTGGGTTAGGTCAGCAGAAAACACATAACTATTTGTTAGAAAGCAACTCGTGTGTGGCGGAGAGACAGCATCATAGGTGACTGGAGGAGAAAGATGCCCTCCCGGAGCTGGCTGACAGATGGGAAGTAGAGGGGAGTGAGGGGCTTTGGTGATAAAGATGGGCACCTTATGCTGAATAACGAAGGAACCAGTAGAGGAACCCATAGGGGAGGTTACACTGTTAAAAAATGAGGAAATTGGACAAATTCCTTTTGCAAAGGCAGTCTGGACAGACGGAATTATAATTTGAAGAGACCGGAGAAAAGGATGTTGCAGTAATTCAAGACATCAAATGAGTGCTTAGATGTGAATTTCAACTGTGTGGTCTGGATAGCACAGGGCATTTCTTAAGGGACATTACACAGGAAGAATCTGCTGATCGTGGAGTAAAGACAGAGGGAACTGGGAGATGGACAGATTTTGGCCTGACTGAGGGACACTAGTGTTGCCCATGGCAACAGAGGCGGGAGATAATGGGGAGAGCTGCAGGTGGAGGGAGGAAGGGATGTATCAATGGATATCTGTTTAGCCATGCTGAATGAGACTTGATGGCTTGGTATCCACAAAGAAGTGAAGAAAGACTAATTGAAGTTATAGCTTGGACGAGGGGGAGAGGATTAGTTTTAAGTTCCAGTCCTAAGAATTGTATATATCTCTCTCTCTCTACATACCTATGACTCTATGATGATTTTTATATATATTTGTATATAAATACACATTTACATATATACATGTATTAGTTCTATCTGTAGGCAAAGGAATCTGAAATAAAGTTGTAGTCAGAAGAATAGGAGAAGAGAAAGAACACAGACCTGCACTCCCTGCCAAAAACAGAAGTGGATAAAGGTCTTTCCCCTTATTCCTTTTTCATAGCATAACAGGTAACAAAGCACGTAGTAGCAAAATGGTTGCCTGGAAAGTTTAAGCAGCCAAAAAAAAAATTCAAAAATTTTTGTTGTAGCCAGCTTCCGCATCCTGCAGCTCGACAAATCCTTCCACGTTTGGAGGGCAGGCGTCTCACACGCTCACACACCTCACGGGATGCGCGAGCAGCTACTGGCCCTGTCAGCAGTCACTTAGCTGATACAACACCCCTTACAATACTGGGGACGTGTATTTTGGTCCAGTGATGGATATGTGTGTAGCCATGTGTCAAATCCGCCAGCACGCTGAGTGCTGGAAACAAATGGCACTTTCAGAGCAGCGCATCTGGGTCACTGCCTGCTCTCGCTGTGCCTGCGAGGACCTTGGGGAAGAAGAGCGGAGTAGGGAGGAGCAGGCTGCAGATTTGAGGAGCTGGCAGGTCTTATCTAGGCCATTGGCCATAAACTGGATACCCTCACCCTGGAACAAGAAAAGGGGATTTTCGGTACTGTAAGGGTAAGTCTTTTGCACCCCCAAGTGATGAGGTGGCACTGGTTTTTCTTCCTACTCTCAGTTTTGCAGGTGTAATCAGGATTATAAAAGCACATTCAAACTCCCCCCCCCTTCCCCCACCCCCAGTAAAAAAGACCATAAATCGCTGAGAAATAACACACAAAAAGCACTCACAGGCTCCGCTTTTTAGTTCTGTAACTAGTTTGGTCTCGCGCATTTAGGAAATGTCACATTTGATTTTGACCTAGAATCAAGTTCACTCCGCCTCGCTGAAACACAAGACGCACCATTCATGCGGCGCCCAGAGCGCAGCCTCCAGCTGCAGAATGTGGGTTACCAGAAGCAGGAGACATCTGAGAAGGAGCATTCAGAGCAGCACGTGTGCCACTTGCAGCCGCGAATGCATTCGATTATGAACTCTGCAAAATGTATGAATGGTACAGGCTGATGGTACAGTCCCTGGAAGTACATATCCGTAACAATCCTCTGGAAAAAAAAGAGGGGTGCGTGCCTGAGAGCCACAGAAGCAAGACTTTTTTTTTTTGGTGTATGGAAATAAGCTAGTTAATTTCCCCACCAAAAACTATTTGTGCAATCTGGGAGCTGTTGCAAGGGCCAGTTGTGAAGATTTCAACAGCAAACACCATCAGGAACAGCTAAGGGAGCCATTAAATCAATAGTCACATTTTAAAACTAAACTATGCATGCCAAAAATGTCAAGTTCATTTCTCACACATATACTTTTACATCTAATGGCAAAGTGTCAACAGAATTTAGGACTACGACAGTCCCACAAAGCCACCGGCGCTGCAGCTGGACAGCCTGTGCAGAAACATTACCTGCCACATCAACATGCCCTTCTCTCCGTGCACGGCAGTATCTACCATGGATGACAACCAATTTATCTGCTCTGCTTTGTCTGGCTGTGTTACATACGTGCCCACCCACTGCTTACTCCACTTTTAATCCACCAGTACAGACATACAGGTATAGCAAGTATTTTGAAGCACCTTATGCACAAAAGGGTATCAAGAAGGGGAATTGTATTTGACCTTGTCATACATGTGCGTGGGGAGTGAAAACAGTACAGCTTCCACAAGCAGACACATGCATCTAAAAAAAGGACAGAAAGTAGGAGAGAGCATGCTTCCTCATAAACACACGTGTTTTATCAACTCCAAATCACTTCCCTTTTCCAGACAGACACCTCTGGGTCACATCTTTCAGCTGCGTTAAAACTTCAACAGCTCACTGGCTGCCATTTCATGCGAAGAGGGGGAAGGGACGCAGACTGAACATCAGAGAGTCAAATGCAGAAACGTGTTTAAAAGGAAGCAGAAAATCTTCTTCCAAGGAGAGGGCTTCCAGTACCAGGAATGGGTAAGAGGAAGGAAATAAAAAGCTGCAGTTCTGCAGCGTGACAGATGCATACCATACAGCTGGGACCATTTACATCCATAGACTTTCTACTGCACTAGCAGTAACAGAAGACTGTTTCCTCCTGGGCAAGCTCTTTCTCACTCTAGGAGTCACAGCAGAGCAATTACAAGCTTCCTAAAAGCCCTGTGAAGCTTTCGAGGCTTGCAGTAGCTACAGCTTCTGACCCGCACCAATTGCAAGCATTAGCAGAGAGCAGGGCGGTAGAAAACATTCCAGCCTAGTTGAAGGTTTAAACACCGGTGAGCGTGGACTTCAGCAAGTTCTGCCCTACTTGCCTTAAAAACAGCCAGTGGTCCTTTTGCTACCAACATGTGAAAAATTAAAGCCATAACAGGTCTGTTTATGAAGGCTGACTCTCTCACTCCATCAACGGAGCCATGTCACCCTGCAAGTGTCAGGCTTACCTCTCATATTGAGGGGGGAAGTGCTGGCATCCCAACAAGCACGTACAAAGTGACAAGGGCATACAAAGCATTTTGTGGGCTTGGAACAAACCCCTGTTTGTAGGATTCACGTAGTGAAAGAATTTATGTTAACAGAGCAAGCTATTTATAGCAACTCTCCATAGAAATGAACTGTCTCTTGGTTCCTGTCCTTGTGAAATGCAGCTTTCTAACCAGAGAAACCCTCTCTTTACTCTAAAAGCATGGGCAAAGGGGGGAACGGGGAAAGGGAAGCTACTCCCTGACATACACCCTGCCACCTCCAGTTATACTGGAGACAAGGTCTCCCTGTGCTGCCAACACAAAAGGTCACACTCGTGGTTTGAGCCCCTGCGCAGTCACACCACTCTTCCCCAGCCCCCTTGGCTGGGCAGCCAGGGTGAAAGAGCTGCCTGTGCCACGGCCCATCGCTCGCAGCTCCGAGCTGTGCCCCTGCTGCCGACAGATGCACATAATCGAGACGAACTGCTCTTCCCAGGCTCCTCAAGCCACACATGTTTAATTACAGGCTCTGAGCCAACATTAAAGCAAGTGTACCTAAGGAAGACTACAGTTCCTGGAAACAGCACAGGGACAAACCAAGAGGGAGAGATCCCGGTCTCTTCCCAGCCAGCCCTTCAGAAGATCCCAAACCAGAGCACGATCACATATCCTCACATTTTGTACACTCTCTGAAATAAAAGTATCGGTACTTTAATCCTGAACACACACAGCCAGCCAGCTAGAAACCCACACCCCTGTATACACAACCTCATCAGGTTCTCAGAATCATCACACAAAATCTCACCTACTTGTTACAAATGACCCAGATCCATGGCCTTCTTACTATCCAAGCTTAATTAATTATTTCTACAAGTTTGCTCAGACAAGAAGCTGAGCAAACTGCAGGCACATGACTTTTCTTAATAAAACAAAAAGCTGGTTTAGAAAAAAAGCAAAACAGAGCAGATTTGCTGTTTCAAAGTACAAAAAAGTAGATAAACAAATAAATCAGAAACTAAAACACGCACATGCAAACAGACAAACCACATAAGAAAGATTTCCACTTAGCTCTCCCTCTTTTCTTTCGTTTAAATATTTCCACAAATAAGATGCAATTAATTCTCTACATCTGTATCTGGGAGAGTTCTGCTGCTGGGCTTTTAAATCTTGAGACCAGAGCTACTTAGCCAACAAACTGTACCACACTGTTCACAGATTACAGTTTAGACCTGACCCGTGGGGAAGAAAAGAAAGAAAGAAAAAAAAAAAATACATTTTTTATCTACAAATGGTTTTTACTTTTTGGCAAAAGCTGCGTTTCAGACTAAAATGACCTCACTTTTTCCAGTTGGGACCCTATATATCCTCAGTCCCCTGCTCTTTCCAAACTCTAGATGAAACACAGGCTCTTGCTGCATACCCTTGCCCCTAAATCTCATCCATCAACGTCTTTGCAATAGAATCCCTCATAGATGGTTGCCTCATGCTGCTTCTTTACAGTATCTCATACTAACACTCTTTGCTGGTTAAAAAAAGGCATATCTTAAATCTAATGATTGTACCAATAAACCTAAATTAGACTAACGGGAACCCTGAACTGAAAATAAAGCTCTAAAAGCTATAGGGTATACATATATCATGAGACTTTATTAAACTATAAATCTGTTGATTACAGTCTTATTTTTTAAAGATAGAATTATCTTAAGCCAATTTGTTGCTCAACATAATAGCATTTGGTGTCTATAATGAAAATTAGATTATATCAGGGTAAGTTTGTTTATAATTTTAGATTAACAGAATTAGACAGAGTAAAGCATTCACACAGATGAAATAACGAAACACAACACGTTTTCCTTTTATTTTCATGACATAATATCTGGTACTCTCCAAGTCATAAGCAAGCATCTTACTTCACAGTACTTGAAATATTATTGAAAAGAGTAATTTCTCCTTCGTATTCCACAAAGAGTTAGATTAAGCTGATATATGACATCACTTATCGTAGAGGTGTAGATCCAATACAAATTGGGAGCGCTGATGAAGAAAAACCCTGAGCTGTTCCTATCCCTTAGACGCAGAGGCTGTTCTGCTGCAGTTCTTCACTACTTCAGCTCAAATGATTTGCCTGTTGGTTACACTGCTCTGACCGCTGGGTCCTGGAGACACCAGGGTTTAAAAATCAATCATTCCAAAATGTTTTGTTTCAAATGCGGAAATAGCAGTGGGTGAGCTGCACAGGAGAGTGAGCATGAGGAGGAACTTTGGAGATCGGCTATGTTGCCCCAGAAGACTTGTCCTGAACCACACCCCAGAGGGAAAAGCAGAGGGGTTTGGGTCCTTTGCACTCGGTATAAGTAGAAAGGTACACACACTAAAATGTAAGTGACATTTTCTTGGGCCATCTGACAACTCCAACTTGGAGTCCTGCAGACTCACAGGTCATTGGCTCATAGACTTTGCACCAACCTCTTCATTGATGACTGACCAAATCACAAACCTCTGTAGGATAGTCATCATGCGAGCTTCTTCCTGGCATTTTCTCCACCCCCACGTCCTTTCCCAGCAATGGCTGTGTGATAGGGTTGTGTCTGTATCGTCTCTAGCTCTCAGTCCTGGCTGCATTCAGATTCCTTCAGAAGGAAATGGATGACATTTGCTCTGCCTCAAGCCATGATTTCGATGTACGGGCTGTTTGGGAGGGTTGGGAGGAGGTGAAGTGACGGTGGTGTGCAGCCAAAGCTGCTTCTAAGCCTTTGCCCTGCCCAGCTTAGCCCTCTGAACCTGTTTCTTTACAGTGGCTAGAAATCAACTGCAAAATAAGAACGTTTTCCTTCTAGCAACCAGAATTCTTAATTCTCTCTCTGTCCAGTGTGATAGGCAATGAAGGAAAGGAAAGGGCGACCCCACTAGTTATTTATTTAGATTTTTAGATTTGCTGCAAATACTCAGAGGTCTCAGTAGCCCTGTTATCCAAAAGGTAAACAGCAGTAGTGACGCACTCCAAGAAAGCATCCCCCAAGCCTACTCCAAACAACAAAAATAACTACTGCCAGCACCAACTGGCATGTGTCAAAACTCAATGCTATTCTTGGAGCAGATGCAGGCTCAGGATTTTTTTTTCTTTTTTTTTTTTTTTTAAAGCAAAGTAATTTCAAACTAATCCAACCAACACATGTGATGTGTGTGATGGTCTTGGCAGCCACTAATTTTCTAAATGATAATTACTGGCAGTTTATCAGTCTTAACAGTTTGAGACAGGCAGTTTGACAATGTTAACGGACGCTGCTGAACCAAAATACAGTTCCCACAGGCTCCCTCGTGCACATTTTTTCCTTCCTGCTGGTTTGGAGAATTTCAAGTGCTCTGCTGTGATCTGGCAAATCCTCAGATCACTGCAAGTGGGGCTCCATTACATCTCCATAGCATACACCATTCAAAAAAAATATTCATTTTTACAATGTATTAATTGTGCCCCTCTGCCACATGGTTGCAAATAGTTCTGGCAAACAACTGCACCTCAGTGAATAAAAAGTTTGTTTGACCAAAGAGTAATTGGAGTCGCTTGGCACTGAAGATGAATACAGCAGTGCTCCAGCTGACACATCTTGCACGGATAGTCCTATCGGGTCTCCCGCACTTACTTGTATATACAAAACACAGCAAATAACCTTTCTTGGAGCTTTAGACTTAAAAGAGCAAGGTTTCTAGGCAAACTGAAATATTAGCCTCTTTAGACTCTGAATGACTGAACTTAGAATACTGGCCCTTTACATTCAGTAAGCCACAACAAAGTGTCTTCACAGACGATCTTTGATGGATTCTATTTTTTTCCTCCAACACACGCAGAATTTTTATTAAACACATCAATAATCACAAAATAAGCTGACATTAAATGAATACTAGCAAGAAAATAAGATAGCTTTTATTTTTTTTTTTTTTTTTAACCTGAAAACTGATCTTCCACATTGTATTACAAAAGCTGTAACTCTATACTTGGGTGAGTTGAGCGAGTTAAATCACAGATAGTCAGTCTCTGGAATGTCAGAGTGCTATACCCACTTTCAGCCAAACATTCAGTGCTCCTGATGTTTTTTGCTTCTGCTAAGCCCACTTCATGCTGTTAAGTGTTCACATGATGCAGTCACCAGCTACGTGTGGTTTTCCCCTCTTGCAGGTTTTTATACCCTCTGTCTTTTAGAGTTTCTAACAATAATCTCTCTGTGCCAGCAATTTCAAAGTTTCTGCCACAGAGGAGAAATGTGCTTTTTGTCATTATTCTACATCCAGAACTCACATCCTCATTGCCAGGGATTTTATGGAGTAGGATCTTCAGAGGGGCAAAGCCAGATGCTTTACATCAAAAGGACCGAAACCACTAAGGACTCCTAGCCTGGAAGCTTTACGTTTTCCTGCTCATCCTTCCTGCCAACATCAATGGGAAAATTCCCATTCATTTCTACAGGAGCAGGCTCCAACAGACAGGGAAAAAACACAAAGCATGTACAGCTGCTTCCTACTGTCAGTAAAATGGAAGAGGTTCCTTTTCAGGGAACAGCAGAATTCACCACAAAAGCTGCGTTCAGAAAATCACAACTATTCTAACATAAAATACAACACCTTAGTGAAAATACACTGCAGGCCTTTGGAAAGTTAAAAGGGACAAATAAACCATTTAACCTTTTTGTTTGAAAACCTCAGACACGAACTGCAACCTTTCATTTCACCTTAACGCTACCACAGTGGTCTGAGTCCCAACACAAAGCAAACTTTTGAAAGAGAAAGAAAATGAGCCAAAAGCCCTGAACAAAAGCAAACCCGAGCATATACTGGAAAAGTAAACCCGGGTGTTGTTCCGGAGGACCCCCTTGATTGCCCCTCTGCCAGGGATGCTCGGGGATGCTGCCCTCCAGCTCTGAAGCCAGAGAGCTCCTGTCCCAGAGGTCCATGCCCAGCTGGGGAACATGCCTCGCCCATTAGCACCATTGCTCAGAGCATGGCTGATGTACGAGGTGACAGCAGGACCTGCGGTCCCACGCACAGCCCTGGGGCAGGCCCAGGGGCTCTCAGCAGGGACTGCAGACAGGTAGCCCAGCCTCAGCCTCTTCTGCCCGCCTGACAGCTCTACCTGTCTGTGGTCTGCAGAGGGGAGAGACTCAGTTTGCCTGAGGGTGCTCAGAAAAAGCATGCAAAGCATCGCCTTTGTTTAGGTTTTTATTCATCGATTGTTTTTTTTCTCACAGATACCAATATTATTATGAAAGTAAATGGTCCCCTTGCAAGTCAGAACATTTTAGATATTGAAGGGAATGCATTTTTTAAAAAAAAAATTAAAAAAGAGGATTTTTTTGGCCATCCCCTTCTTCTTCCAATATTTCAGTAGAAACATGAGTTACAAAAACCGAAGCAGTGGGAGAGGGACTAAAGAGGACACACACGGGAAGGCAGGTTGATAGTGGATCAAACGTTCATCCCTGCGTAGGAACCTCAGAAGAATCTTAAACTGTGGAAAGATAAGTATGGAGTAAAAACCTACTAGCAGGCAGAAAGAAGGTGAAGAAAATGTAATTTCAGTTTAAGTTGATGGCAGGTGATGTTGCCCAGTTACTGGAGGGAATTTCCAGGACAGTGAAGGTGAGAAATACCTCCACATAAAAATCCCCACCAATGCTCAGCAACATAAGCAGTTTAGCACTGATAGTATCTGCTCTACAAAGGGTGCAGCAGAGATCTCCACAGTGCTCCCCTGGTGGGGACCAGGACAGGGAGGCACCGCTGGCAGCAGGTGTGAAAAACAGCAGGTCAAAAACGTACATGGATTCTGGAAATACCGAAGCCCGTCTCTTCTCCAGGAGAAGCGGTAGGACTTTTTACAGAGTCCCTCCAGCGCTGCACACCTCATAACTAGGACTCCAGCAGCTGTATCTCAGGATATCAGTGTGCACATGCACATGCCCTGAATCGTCACAAGGCAGAACCTCACCCAGCAAGAAATACCCAGAACCTGGTCAGGCAGTACGGGCAGGCAGAGCCCCTGTAGGTTGGTACGAGTGCTTTGACAAGCAATTGCTTGAAGATGAACTTATAACATCATCTACTTCATGCCACCATTTTCTCCTGGGTCAGTACTCATTCGTGCTGCGAAACCACTACTGGCCTTTTCAGAGGAGTAAGTAGTTTCTGAGGAGGGAGCGAGCAGCTGGCACATCCCTCTGGACTACATCCCTCTGATATGCAGAAAGATAGTTTGTAGCTTTCTCAGCTGTGACAAACTGTGAAGATGAATATGGCGACTGTTGTTAAAAGATTTAGGGATAAATCCAAAAAAGGCGTTTAGGAATCTGGCTTTTTAATCCTATCCAATGTAAGTTTAAATCCTTAAGCACCTCTTTGGCTTTAGCCCTACAAATTTAGCAGAGAAGCCAACAACATTTTGAGTAATCACGTGTTTTTTCAACTTTGCATTCTTACTTCCATGAAAGAGAATGTTGCAAAAGAACTAGATTATGCTTCTTATTTAAATAGAAAATGAGAAAGTCTGTGTTATGCACAAGTGACTGAAAAAGAAGGATTTAAAATATTTGGCATTTGTACTTCTGAATGTAATCTGCATTAGAAACAGCCATCCAGACAGCTAAACACAATTGCAAGCAGCTATTAGATTTATGCATGCATGTAAAACACAGAAGCTTTCATTCTTTGTAACCTGATTGACATGGGTGACCATGCAGCCCTCAGCTTGCAAAACATCTGTGTCCGTCTGCTTTCTCTTTCCCTTTGAGCTCACCTCCTTGCAGCTCTCAGTAGCTGTGATTAGTCATGTGTGCTTGGGAGAGGAAGATCACTTGGTAGCAGCAAGGTCAGAGGGTGCATATGCTATTTATTTCTATGGTCACTCTACAGGTTCCTCAATGCACCCAAAAATAACATCCTCTGGGCCACACTGTGTTCAGCAGAGCACACAAAACAAAGTCGGGGAGTACTCAAATAGGCTTCTGCAACGGATGGGGATGGCAACTCACTAAACAACCCCACCTGTTTTGAAGTGGGGAATTTAGGTGCTAATGATTGCCTGAGCACGGTGGGGGAGGCAGAGGAACAGCAGTTATCAGTTACCTTTCACTGATTAAGAAAAAAAAAAAGTTTCTTTCCTTGCAAGTGTAGATAACTTGACAAAATGTTAGGGACCAACACTTCTTCAGGAGAAAAAGGGAGAGGAGAGGAACAAAGTGTTCAATTTGTTCCCCTCCCAGATGCTATAACGGTATCTGAGATGCCCACTGCCAATTCCCCCAGCTGTATGTTTGTAGGATAGAGGAAGAGGGACAATAACCCAGGGTTCACCATAGGCACTAACAACTTTACCTTCACAATGTTCTCTTGCCTGTAATTTAGTATGTTGAGCCAGATACCTCACAAAAGACAAGAGCTTCCAGTTTAAAAAGCTTTTTGTTGTTTCATTGGAGATTTCTGTTGATGCCAACACCCCACTGAAAGAACCTGAGCATCTCCTTGTTCCTAACAGAAAAAGGTGTCTCAAAAAGGAAAATACTCCATTAAGAATCCAAGCAATCTTGTAGTCCACGTGTTTGCCCAGCTCTCAAGACCAATATTGGAAAAGGGCAAACAATTTGGGATTTCACACATGTGCTTTTCCTCAGCCACATATGATAACAAAAACTCAAGGCT
The DNA here is from genome assembly GCA_017639485.1 of Pluvialis apricaria. NCBI lineage: Eukaryota > Metazoa > Chordata > Aves > Charadriiformes > Charadriidae > Pluvialis > Pluvialis apricaria. Next base: position 76,986,125 of record CM030009.1, on the reverse strand, counting down.
TCAGTCTGCCTATAAGACTACATGGCAGAATTAAAACAACAACAAAAAAACCCCAAACCTAAAACTATTCACTGTCTATATCCTGGGGAAACAGAAACAGCACTCACACAATTTAAAACTGCTGGTACAATGCTTCCTCAGAGCCTTGAATGGAAAAGTTATTAATATCTCCTACTCCTAATAAAATCCCACTTAAGAAGTTGGTATGAAATGACTGTATTCCATGCTAGCAAAGCACACCCAGTCTATGAAGTACTTTGAGGTCTATGCAAATAAGTTGAATATTATACAAACCAGCTCTAAAACACTAGAAGAAGTAGGCTTCTAAATGAAAATAATAATTTTCATTTTTTAAAAGAAGTGATTAGTTACCCCAGGCATACAACTTGGCATTTGGATGAGGCTGGATTTTTCCAGACAGTTTTCTCAAGTAGCCCCAAGAAGCACAGATCATTTTGTGATGGCAGCACCTTTAGGTGCCCCATAAACAGTTAGAGATCAAAAATCATGAGCATCCTTATTTCGTTGGAATCCTGATGCAGAAAAAAGGTAGCTGGAGAACAATGAAATCTTAAAAGCCCGTCCAAACGTCCCACAAGACACACAGTTGTACAGTCAAAGCAAGAATCTAATGTGCACTCAGATTAGTCACACACTGAATGTGTCCCTACAGATGCCCAAATTGGCTGGCCTTTCAGCACGGATCTCAGGTGGTCTGTGCCGCCAAGGCACTGCCAAACGGCCCTCCTCCTTTGCACCTGAGCAGCAGGTTCTTGAGCAGCACCACAAATGGCACCGCTGCACAGTAAGCAAGCCAAAGACATGAAGCAATTACCACTTTTTCCTCAAGGCCACACGATTCTCAAGATAGCTGCTGCTATTGCACCATCAGTTATAAGCTCCTACGCAGGACGTTAATGGCAGCTAACGCCCTTCATGCTTACCAGTGAGAACCGTTTCACAGAAGCAGATAATCTTTACTATTTCTCCACCAGTTTCCTTTTATAGTTTAAAAATCGGTAAGCAGTATTAACTCCTATCTGCAGATTTGTCTTCACGCAGCTTTGCTTATAAACAGTCAACTCACTCTCTTCAGCAATCAAATTTTTTTCTAGTTTGGAGTCGCTGCTGTCAGCTCCATCATCTCTTGCTTTGCAGTCACTCCAGAAGTAAGATAGAGATATATGGTTAATTCAGATATTGACTGTGTGCCATGAGATCAGTGTTTTTATTCACCTCTGTCCCCTCCAAGTCCACCATTACATGTAGTCACTATGACTTGCTCAACAGTCAGCAGTAGAGCTGTGCATAGAATGGCAACTCTGCAGAAATGATCTCTGATGCACTTGTCTCTTTCTCCAGTAAAGTGAATACAAGTGGTTTCTTTGGAAGATTTGTTCATGTGGACATTGCAACACAAGTCAGCTTTAGGATTTTATACAGGAAACAAGTCATCTGCAGCTGGAAAGTCACATGCTTACATCTGAAATAGTGCTACACTTAGACCAACCGATAACCGAGGCAACTGCACAAGTAATACTGTGTGGGAAGGAGACAGTAGGGGCAACAGTGACACCTTGTAGACCAAAGTCTTACACTTGAGCACAGAAGAGTTATAGTGAACACTAACACGCAGGAAGGAGCATCTTTAAGCATGAGTAGGTATTACCCAGAATATTACTATTTCAACATACCATCTGGACTTCACAGGACTGAGCATACTGATGTCGGCTTCAACTTAACAGTTAATATAGGCACATGCAAAACCACATTCACCACCACTTCTACTAAACCATGCGATGACATAGTTTTATTTCCAGGTAGGGACAAGACGTTGGTTACTGTAATAGCTCTGTGTCCAGCTTTTGCTAAGGCAGTTGATCAGTATCCTGTGGTACTTCATGTTCATCAGAAGTTGGCTAGATTATTAACAGACTCATGTAATACAAGCTGCAGAGTCATTTAGTTTGAAGATCAAAAATACACGAGGAATCTTCTCATAAATAGTTTTGGGAGGTTTTTTTTATTATTATTTATTCTGGTTATAGGATACTGACCTCTGAGTCTTTATGCAATTTTTATTATACTTAATAGTATTCAAGTAAATGGAAAAGGGCATTCATGATTGGATGTTTTAAGGAAAGAATATATCAGGATGCGTAGGACTGTCAATATCAGAGCAAAGCACATAGGCAAAGTTGGGCTAGCTTTCGATTTGCTTCCTTTTTCCTGGCTCCAAATGAGGCTAAGAAATGGGAGACTTGCAGAATCTTCTTTGGCTGCTAATCCATGCAGGAATAAAAATGGAACACTATCTGGGGAAAAACTCCAACCAGCTGTAATTCTTTTGGATCATGGAAAGCACAAAACACGAGAAAAAGGCTAATTCTTGATAAACACAAACAACATGACACTCTGCTTTACAGTGAACTTTAGGGAAAGGACAGTCAGAATTCACTTTTGAAAGACCAAGCTCCTAACTCATCAAGAACATTAGATCCGTCAGAAAGGAGCGTATAGCTGTGATTCTGCATGGTTTATCTATATGAAAGAATTAGCTCCCTGAAGTATTGCTTTCATTGAAAAAGTTTTCATCGCAAAGACTTTCCTGACTTGGCAATCTGAGGTATTTGGAGACTGTATCAGTAATTCAAATACACGAATCAGGCCATTTCCTTCTTTATACCAGCTGTCCAGAAGGATTTGGGAAAGTGATACTTGCTTTTTCCCCAAATATCCAATAATAAAGAGCAGACATGCAGAAATACAGATGTTTCGTACAGGGTACAAGCATGAAAGTGAAACAGGAAGGGAAGAACAGAAAAGCAGACAGATCTGAGATTCGAGAGAGCTCTCCAAAGAAAGCTAGTTTTTATGGCATACAGGCTGAAGAAGTTGCTTCCTTTGGTTTGCATTGCAGCAGCACAATAAGGCCTGACACGCTGAATTCACAATCTCAATTCAGTCAGGATGAAGGCAGCACACTCCTTTGCTCTTTGGCTAGCATGAGAAAGAAGAGATGCAGAAGCAAAGGTTGCATTCCCAGAGCTGAGATGAGGGGACATGACTGCCTTGAGGGCAATGCTGTTGGGCTCCGGAGAAGTTACATCAGCCACCTCTGAGGTTGCCACTTCTTTATGGGCTCTCAAGTGAGATTAGAAGTCCCGGGGGAAATGAAATATACACCTTTCACCCTCCCAAACTGACAGGATTTGGAGGTCTGTTAGTGAAAATAGCCTCACCATCACTTTTGCCAAATTATCTAGAAAAGGAATTAAACCCACGAACGTCTACAGCAAGGTATCTGGAATTAGAAACCAAGACCTGCCCGGCTGTCATGCCTTAAAGTCTTAATTGAAACAACTTCAGGCAGAATATTTTGTGCATCTCTCCTAGGAGCCATTATAATGAAGTCAGTGACTATGAGAAGGCAGATGATGAAATCATTAATACATTATGTACAAACACACACACAAGAATTCCTTGAAAATAAATCTCAACTTTTGAACCAAATAAGGATGAGAAATGATGCTAAAAGGTACAGAAAAAGTTCATCCAGACTGCGGTAATGTCTATTCATCTTGATCCATAAGCAATGAAGAGATACGTTCAACTGAGCAGATGCTCTTGACAGAATTTTATTTCCTGTATTCCTCACTGGGATGTGTAATGAGGCAAAATCGAAGAGAAGCTGTGGCTGAAGGGAGGCACAAGCCCTCCAGCTACTTCATGGTGCTGCATTTTCCCTCTGGACCAGGACCAGGCATGCCAGGTTCAGTAGGCAGGCAGGCTGGTTGGCCGTGGGGTCCCAGACCCACAGGTACTCACTGCTGTGCTGAGGTTCCTCGAGCTCGTGATGTGGAGTGGCACAGGGTTCCTGCTGTGGCAAGAACATCATGCCCAAAGCTTCAGGAGTCAGAGACCTAATCGGTTAAGACCGATATTCCTCAGTGTGCAAAGAACAAGGTGTAAACTAGGAAAATATTCTGACCGCCATATGGACAGGACTACCAGCTCAGCACTAATTTTACTGTGTTTCAGGGTTGCCCACTAGAGGTACAATCTATGGTCATCAACTTATCCCACTCCTGATACTAATCTTTTCCAAATTGATAATGAGGAAAAAAAATTATTTCCAGGGTAGTAGGCAATTTTTGTGTTTGTGCAAAGCTCTTCCTTTGGCCGTAAAAAAATGCCTGTCAGGTTATTCTGTTTACTTTTTAGGCTACATAAAATGCCTTAACATTCAACTGATACACCTTCTCTGTACAGCTTTACTTTGGTGCATTGACAGAGTCAGGTTTCTGTCTTACAGGGACTGCCTAGCCGAGCTGTCACACAAAGCAAGCTGTGGAGCAGGAATGACTAATGAATAAACCTCAAAAAACAGGGATGTAAAAGGATGTTTACAGATTTCCACATGGATGTGGCCTATTATGAAGCTATAACTTCCTATCTATTGAGTGTTTACTAGAAAGGCTGAGAATTAAGATAGAGTCTTTTGTGGACAGGAAATGATCCAGGGAAAATTAAACAGATACAGCAATTCACTGTCCAAATGGGAGGAAACACTTTAACTGCTAAATAACCAAAAGCTTACACAGTTCTAGAATACTATTTAAAATTAGGAATAAAGATTTCGCTTTGACATGCACTTCCCCAAGACCCTTATATGAGATTTTACCCAGCCCTCCTTTACTTAATCAGATGGCTATAAGTTCCAAGGGGAGTCTGACAGATTAACGACTGTAGAATTAGACACATGTTTAATTAAACATAAAACCATATGATGTGATACGTATGTTTTAAAAACCTCTTCATTTGAAACATGACTGGTGAGATATACAGAGATACATCCGCACTTCAAAAAAAAAGCATTATGTACCCATACATGAACAAAGAACTTGCAGGAAATAATATGCAGTAATATTTCAACTCTAGGCTCACACCTAATGGTCAAAACACCACTTAATTTTTTCCTGTAAAAATTTCATAAAGTCGCTTTAACATAAACAGACATCATTGAACTTGGGTAAGAAAGATATAATCCAGCAAGAATGTATATTTAAAATTTCAATATCTGTTTGATCAATTACAACCTCATCTAGATTTTCTAACTGCAGAATTATATGTTACGTATGGCAATTTTAATCTAAATTCCACAGGAAAGGCACTTCCCATCTGCAGTCGAGCTCTCGGTACACACCCAAAGGCTTCATTCGAAATCTGCTCTTCAGCAGCCAGCGACAGCACTGCGCATGTAGCCATACACACAGCAAACACAAAGAGCTGTTAACTATTCGTGATAACGAGCACATGTAACAGGACTGAAAGTGGTTACATGCAGCCATAGGTGCACTGCTTTTACAGCATTACCCTGAAAGAATACCACAGAAGGGCCTTTTCGCCAAAGAAATTGCAAGTCCCACTGATGTCAAATTAAGGTTTTCCCATTAACTTCGGTAAGCTCCCCATCAATCTCCAGATATTTGTTAGAAAGACTTAAAATAGGATGGAAAAAATTTAAGTTCATTTATAGCCAAGGCTGGCAGTTTATCACCCTGCAACATGTAACTGCCTACACCAAATCTTACACTGTTATGGGAGAGATCATAGCCCCCCCCCCCCCCCCCCCCCCCCATCTCAGTGCTGTGAAGGAAGATTCACGTGGGAGTTGAGTATCACTGGTTCTGAACCGGATATGAGGCAGTTGTTAATGGCACTGCTTTGATTTCCAGCTCCTGTGTTGTGTTTCAGACAAGCACAAGTTCATCACATGTACAAGCATCATGTAGGCCCTGTTACTAAACAAGCATATATTTTGGCCAAATTACTAAACTGCAAAATATTTAAAAAATATGGTAGCAAAATTATTTTTCATTAACAATCACTTAACAGGGCATCAGAATGTGCTGTGGAAAGAAAAGAAAAGAAAAAAAAACAAAAAAGGAAAAGGAAAAGGTTTAATTCTCATTCTCATTTCCATCCTTCCTCTCATCACTCCAGATCCAAGTAGTGTTAAGTTTTTGGATTCCTTACCACAACAAAGCTGCGACTCCTCTATGTTTTCACCAAGATAAATGTCAGCTTGACACATTACCAAGGAATGAAACTTGTGCTATCTATTTATATTCAGAAAGGCAATAAAAAAAATAAAATTGGGTTTTGATCTTAGATTACTGCCATTGCGAAACAGTGAAAACCAAACAAACCCAAGTATCTAGTTACTTTTGGGCTATTTTAAAGTGGGCTCAGTCTTTAAAGTTACACATCCAGCATGGCCGGAGACCAACAATGGCAGCTCAAGAGAAGAGGGTGATTAGATCCTGAATCCACATATTGTAACTGATGATAGATGCAAGTTTATTTAAGAGTGTCAAACATCACGGCCATTTGGAATTGAACTGAACACACGTACAAAGACAATTACAGTCCTTACTGTAATTAATCAGGAAACATTGTTTACTATGAGCGAAGAATATGGCATCCTTCAAACCAAGCCTCCGTCCTAAAATACAGATTCCACTAACATGGCTACCTGAAAAATGTTTAAACACAGATTTCTTTGTACATGGAAACATGATCTGTGCAGCCCAAATTTCGTGAACCTTGGGCCACTTTATGATCCCAAATGCTATGTAATGACTTGTGGTAGCTCGTGAACTTCTACTCAAAGGTGCATATTGTGTGTTAGCTATCCACAAGCATACTTTTATCCTGTGTTATAGTTGTAGGACAGTATGGAGTTATCCAAGGCAAAGGGTTGAGCGTTTATACAGCAGTTGCTCCTCAGAAACCCACAAACTGCAAGCGTGCAACCCAACTTATCCCATACTGACACATCTCCTCTTAATGCTTTGTTTCTCTTCAGTAGATAGTGTTCCCAACACTCATTTAAGTAGATAGTGCTCCCAACACCCATTTAATAGCAGCAATACTAAATTAAGATCATGCTGAAATCACCTTTAAAAAACTTTTGCAAGCAATTTTTTTCTTGCACGCATACACTGATGGCAAATATCTTAAAAGTTAATTTCCCAGTTGGAAGCAACCAAAAGGATGAAACTGTACTCACTAGAATACACAGAAAGAAAGCAATAATCAAAAGCTTTATGCATGCTTACAGGAAAATTTTGAATTGCTCCTTGTCTTGCTGGTCAAATTTAAAAATAAAATTATATCAACTCATTAGAACTCAGATTCACAAACCAACATTTTAAAAGTACTTTAAAGGTTAAAAATAAGGTTTTAGACTAATCAAAAAGATTTTTAAACTAAAAAGAGAAACCAAAATGAAAAAAATAATAATCCCAGAGGCTTTAATTAAACACCTGAAGTGCTAATTTCTAGAATAAAATAGAAAACCAGCTGGAAGCATTACTAAACATATTGCTAAATTAAAAATTACACATCAACAACATACAGGTAATCTCCAGTGCAGTTCTCCCCCAAAAAGAAACCAATCAAATCCATCCACTAAGAAACTGCTATACGCAAGAGTTTTTGGACTTGAAAAACTTACAATGCTTATGCTGCACAAAAATGGGGCAACCTAGCAGTCCTTTTGGCAAAGGAAACGCCTCTGAAGTTGTGGCATTTTACGCGCGTGCAGTCTGTGAGGCTCAGCTTAGGTTGCAGAGTATCAAGGTTGCATTCCCAGGCATAAAGAGAAGACTAGAAAAGCAACCCAAAACAGCAAACTACTAGAGGTCAGAGTCAGTTAAGAGAAACCTTCTTGGCTTGTGCAGTGAAATCTCATGAAGCCCCCAGAAGACATTCCCATGCTTCCATTGACTGGTGAAGAAGTGAACAGAATTTTAAATTTAATTTCACCAAATCTAACTCTCATTAGTGCTACTGAAACACATGTAATAAATTACTAAATTGCTTCAGTAGCTGAGATGATTCCAGCTTTCTTACGGCTGCCAGTGACATGTGTAGTGGAAGCAGAGACCTTCAGCAAATACTTGAGTTTGGTCGAAAACACTGTTTCCCTTCTATCAAAGCCACACAAATTTGGTCTGAATAAACTCACAGGAGGAGGGGAGGAAGAAGCTGATGCTGACACAGAGATGCTGACTGGGAGGAAGACTGGAAGCTGAGCTCTCCGTCCTGCTGCCCGATGTCCTAACGTTAACCACTAGATAAAAGGAGCCAATTCCGTCAAAGAGGCAAACACTTGCTGGAATTAAGCCCTTGATTTCATTTCCTATGGCTTGAGAGTCCTGAGGAATCTCAGAAATACAGACTGATGAGACCAGGATGACAAATAAAGCCTTAGAATAAAATTGCAGGGTGGGTAGGGGGAACGCTTTCTCCAACATCAGGCACCACACTAGACAGCCACATCTCTTGTCTCATTTTACAAACTAGTCATCAGCACTGCAGTAGCATTTCCCTTCACCACTGCCGAGTTTAAACTCCGAATCCACCCTGCTGCTGCTGCGAGCTCCACTGGCACTTTGCACCTTGTGCAGGGGGGTGGGAGCTTCCCCTCCACACTGAGATATCAGTCCAATCTCACTATATTATTTAACCACAAGTTTTGTCTCTTCCGCCCAGTTGGCTTCCCAAGAATTACAATGTTCAAGACCACAGACAGAAGAGAGGCAGCAGGGCCTTATTCACCCATCTGTTTTAATGTGGCTGCCTCAGCTTTACCCAGGGCCATCAGGTCAGAGGACCGCATGCTCTCCCCTCCTTCCAGCTCGTCACACTCTCTGCAGAGGAAGAGGATGAGAAGGAGCCTCTTCTGTGGCTCTGGCCACACGCCTCAGCACCAGCTGAGCCAAGCCATAACCACTCGCCTCATTTTAACGGGGTAAAAACCAAAGAGCTAGCCCAAGGCAAGAGCCCGACAGCACCAAAGAGTGGATTAGCAAGCACATCGCTAGAATCTCCCTGACAATTAGAAGCTGAAGTGTCAGAACACCGACTTTATTCAGGCACCACAAATACTACACAATCCGGTGAAGAAAAATTCTGAAATAAGCTGTGTGAGGCAACATAGTTATTGTAATACTGTTTTCTGTATTATAAACCATAATGATACCTTTTTTTATAAAGCCTTCTTTTTCAAAAGTTTGAAGCCGTAGGTTTAGACAAAATTTTCTTTCAGAAAGTGGAAGTCTGACAATTTTGACCTGATTTTGCCATTTACGTGATGGCTGCAGCACTGAATATCCTGATGAAAGGAATCTTAGCTGAAGCCTCTACTCTCTCATTTCTACTTCTTAGAGCTTATTCTGCAGCACTTCAGAGAGCTCCAAGACATCACTGTGTCTCTGTCCTATGAGATATGGTACAGATACAGCTGCTTCCTGGGATTTTAAAAATAATTAAAGGCAAGATACAACAAAGGACGTATGGAAGAAAGAAAAATGTGACAGAAGCAACACCAGTCTCTTGCAAACCAATACATGCACATTCAGGTCTGTTAAAAGGTGTATTTTTTTCCATGTTATATGTTTATCTTACCTACAAACCTAATTTGACGAAATAACCCTGGGGCTTTTTTATCCCAAGAAAGCAAGGTGGCCAAAGTTTATCCAATTTGCTACATTTCAACACCCTCCCAGAATTTAAAGTCTTCCCATTCTTTTAAAAAATTGTGGCAGGGATAACATCTGATTAAAATTAAATAAAATTCTGTGGTTTTGCTGAAAATAGATTTATATTTGACAGGATTAAGTTTACAACCACTGTTTTAGCTGTTCGCTATTAGCGGCAGCTCAGAAGCTTCCCCAGTTATATTAAGGAAAATGCTACTAAACAAAAAAAACAGCAGCAGCAAACCCAACCAAATAAAAAAAGGAAGGGAAGGCGGATTACTTCACTGTAGGAGGAGCTGCCCTGACTTCCTGGAAGTCTAAAACCAGCTGTAGCCTGTGTGCAGGAACCAAAGAGGGCTCTGCTGGAGAAGTCTCACCCTCCCTGCACATCGCTGCTTTAACCCACTCCGCCATCACAGCAGGTGGTCAAGAAGTGCCTTCAGCCCAAGACACCCTGAAGTGTGGAGGGACATAGCCACAGGAACATTTAGGCATGGAAATCAAGTATCACACATCGCGCTCTTGCAGTGTCTTTCTGAGCTCTGTTAATAATGTATGCAGCTGTTAAGGCAGAGGTTGCTTCTCCCCCAATACACTAGCGCTCCTCAAAGAGGTGAGCTCCAGGACCTCTGCAGGCTTGTTTGCTACCCAAGTCCCAGTGACCTTCAACCAGGCAACACTGCTTCAGACAACACGACACTGAAAGGGAAACTCACGAACAGCCCCCTTCCCCCCATGGCATGATTACAAAATAAAGCCACTTCTTAGAGGAATTGCCTATACATCCCATAAAGGAGCTGACAGGAGTATGACAGATGACTATCATCATCCCCCAAGTCTTCTCCCCAAAAGCAGAAAGTTACTTCTTAGGCACTTAAGTAATCACAAACAGAAAGCAACAAGGGTAATGTTAGGCTGGAGATGGAATAATTCCTGCACACATACCATACTAATGATTAAATATATTAACATAAACATGGATTATTTATGGTGAAACACATAACTTATTACCACTATTGTCTAGAGCATTTAAAGTTTCAAGAGTGAGGGAAATGCTCATGAAGCACAAGTAGTTTGTCATTTTATCAGCAGCTCTCAAACCTCCAAAAATACTTTTTAACTACATCCATAAAAATTACAGACCACAGCCATGTTTGCCTTGTGATTACTTGAAAGCTAAATAAATCTTCTCTTTGAAGCAGAAACAAGGTTTTTGAAGTTTTTACCAAGTTTTTTTACCACAGATTTTATATATAACAGCATAGATTTAAAACTTATTATACCCCGACCAGGATAATTTTTGGAAACACTCTGCTTGCTTCTTGGATGGGTTTCCGTTTGATTCAATCACAGTAATTGTACACCTCTCATAGTACTCAGAACTAGTCAGGGAAACAAAAAGTATCGCAGAAGTTTCCATTTATAGATGACTGGGCTGCAGTTTAGTGATCTTGCAACCATGGGTGGGAGAAGTCATTATCTTCTTTTCAATATCACATGGTAGAAGTAATTAGAAACAGCCTCAGATTACATGAATTCTCTTTTCCTGATTTAATATATGTGTGTATGTATATATACCCTCTTATCTTAAGCCTTTAGGTAACCCTCAAGTCCTCGCTCTGAAAAACCGACACTACATTTACATCTTCAGTCCCATCTTTGCAGGAAAGTTAGTTGCTGGTGAAGTGAAGGTGGGACATGACTTGTCTCATCTCTGGATAATGCAGCCCCTTAAGAGGCTCAAACTCTGGAAGAAGAGGAATTATGGAAATTAAGCCACAGCAGAAGGAATAAGTTTTCCTATAAGCTAGTAGCCTGCTGAAGTCACCGTCATCGGAAATCAGTGGGCTGGGAACCATAGAATGGTTTGAGTTGGAAGGGCCCTTAAAGATCACCTAGTTCCAACCCCCCTGCCATGGCCAGGGACACCTTCAACTAGACCAGGTTGCTCAAAGCCCCATCCATCTCAGCCTTGATCATCTCCAGGAATGGGGCCTCCACAACTTCCCTGGGCAACCTGTTGCAGTGTCTCACCACCCTCACAGTAAAGAATTTCTTCCTAATATCTAATCTAAATCTACCCTCTTTCAGTTTAAAACCACTGATCCTCATCCTATGACTACACTCCCTGATAAAGAATCCCCCTCTGTCTTTCCTGTAGGCCCCCTTCATATACTGGAAGGCTGCTATAAGGTCTCCCCAGAGCCAACAACAACCCCAACTCTCTCAGCCTGTCTTCATAGGAGAGGTGCTCCAGCCCTCTATCATCTTCAGGGTGCTTCTTTGGTCCATATCCTTCTTATGCTGGGGCCTTCAGAGCTGGATGTAGTACTCCGGGGCAGTCTCACAAGAGCAAAATAGAGGGGCAGAATCACCTCCCTTGACCTGCTGGCCACACTGCTTTTGATGCAGCCAGCTTTCTGGGCTGCGATCGCACATTGCCGGCTCATGTTGAGCTTCTCCTCAACCAACACCCCCAAGTCCTTCTACTCAGGGCTGCTCTCAATCCATTCTCTATGCAGCCTGTATTTGGGCTTGGGAATGTAGGTCCATTTCTCCGTACTCTGTTATACACAGAATAGCACCTAGCTTTGCTGTATTGCTGGTAATGGTGTTAGAAGGGCCATCATGTGTAAGGTTTTATTACAATCTAATTACAAAGGAGGTAAGAGAAGATTCATTGTCTCCTCCCTATCTCCTCTAGTATTAAAAAATCTTTCTTAAACCACCATGATCTGGTTAAGTCTAGCTACTGGACTTCTTGTGCCACAGGTGTGACCCAGGTGGAGCAACTTTGGCTTTTGCTTAGTATGGAGTAGAAAAAAAATAAAGGCTGTCTGATGGTATCAGCAGAAAAGGAAGAAATGGCCCAAACTGAATTCTGTCATGCAATTTTTAAATCCCAAATCTTAAAGAAAAAAAGCAGCAATTTACATTTGGGGGTACCTGTAGCTTCCCAATATGTTGCTCTTCATTGCTTAGGAAACCTTTGTGACTCTGTAGACCTTTTGTGCTGAAGTTGTATGCACTGAGTTCAGGCCGAGTTTTCCAAGGAGCTGCAGCCAAAACAACCCGGTCACTTCCAAGAATGTAGCTGGGTGAAAAAAAGGAACCTTTTATTCGCAGAACACAGGGCATTGAAACTTGTCCCAGCGTAAACGCTTTTCACTCCCCAACTTGTGAGTACTTGAACTTGGAATCCCAAGGCGACTCTTCCGCAGTGTTTTATCTGCGGATTTGTATAAGTCAAGTGAAACAAAAAAAATCATCCTGACCACTGTTTTGCAAAACCTTCCTATTTAAAATTAGGTATGAGGGAACAGATGGCCAGTCTGCTAAATCAAGGGACAGCATTAAGACTTCTCAGTCATTTGATAAGCACAAGTTACAAAAAGATGGTGCTGGGGTGTGCAATACTTTCATCTCACAGATGTAAGCAAGTTCAACTAAAGCCTATCGAGGACTCTTATCAGATGAAGTCTGAAGAGATATTTACTTGAAGGAGATGAGAGAAATACTTAAAATTCTATCACAGTCCATGTAATTTTCTTGAGAAATTTTTGTTTCTACCCATCAAGGATATGAAGTCTTTGTTTAAAATATTCTGTATTCTACAGCATCTTCCCTTCCATTCAAAAAGGCTGATTCCCATTTTAAAACAAAGCAGAATTAAACTGCGATCTCAGCTTAGTATTAATGGGGACAGCAAATATAGCACCCTAAGATAGAGTGCCTATAACACACATAACTTATCTGTGCAGAACAAGCTGGCAGAGCAGTTACGTCTTTAGCAAACCAGACTCAATATAAAAAGGATTTACTTGCATGCAAGAACATTTGCAGTCTCTATGCAGTTTTACTTTGAATAGATTTAACATTTAACTAGTTCAACCACATTAATCCTTGAGCTCCAGACTCCTGGAAAAGTATTTATCATTTCTCATTTAGAACTAAAAATGACATTTGCAGCAACAAAAGGTGGAATTTCAAAGAACTGTATGCAAATTTTAAAACATCACTACCCAAATAAATATGAAAACCTCCCAACTTTCTCAAAAAAGTAAGATTCATAGCAAAGCTACACTGTTCTCATTTATATCAGAATGAGTTTTAAGCTTTAAAAGCCAGAACTCGGTGCAGCTTTTTCTCACAGTAAAGCCCATCATTTTTGAAGTGTTCCAATTGCAAAGGATAAATTGCACCAGTAATGATGAAATACTCCAGTCAGAAGGAGCTCTAGATTGAAAATTTAAATGAGAAACCAACTCAGTGCAGTTACTGATAATGCAAGTTAATTAAGAGCATTTTTGAACATTTGTCCTATTTCTTCACTGTGATTTCCAGTTTCGCTAAAGAGTTTCCTATTGTGCTACACACCACGCTCCAGGGTACGGCAATAGCTGCCCTTTATGCAACTCTTTTATTTGGTACTTTGAATTTTAAATTTTATCTTGAGATAAAGGCATAGAGAAATGGATTAAAGGAAAGCATGTTTTACTGCTATTATGCTTGCTTTCCTAATGGAGATGGGCAGATGGGTGTTTGTATGGCTAAATCATCTCCAGTTGTCTCCCATTCCCTGGCACTATTCACTGCCCCCTCCCCTCTGCTGCAGACCACAGCCTTCCAAAATAAACCCCCAAAATGCAAAAACCACTCCCTCCAGATATTAATCCAAGAAGGGGAAAAACCATGAAGCAATTGAGAACAAACATGAGACCCTAAGCCTGTACATCTCCAACTCTGAGCTAGTTAAAAATACGCAGAAGTGTTTTGACATTTTACCATGTGTGCATTTCACCAAGACGGCACATACGGACCAGCAGGCAGAGGGGTTGTCATCTTTTCTTATCCCAAGTAACTCCTATGTAAATCGCCATGGCACCTGGCCCGCAGTTCTGGTTCGGCGAAGTATAACTTGCTCTTCACCTTGACGTAACTTTGTCCCTCTCACAGAGGGAGACTCGCACAACAGCTCCACCATCACTGTGGCTGGCAAAATTTCCTTGGAAGCCAAAGCCTCCTCTGCTTCAGACAGACGTGAGAGATGACTCTGCCTTCTGCAACAGGGTCTGATTCTTCAAAAATAGCTCATGCAATGGTTTGTGAAACTGAGTCTTAAAGCGTGTCTCCTATCAGTTTAATCAAATCCTCCCCACAATAAGCTGCAGCCCCAGTAAGTCCAGGTCCTCTCCTGTTCCCTGGAGAGCTACAGGAAAAAGGAAGCTGTCTCCTGCTCCCCCCGTGGAGAATCCCTATCCCTCTACAGCACCCAGCACTCCACCTGCCTGTCACTACCTCTCTACAACAACTTGTCTTGAAAAACCACCACAACAGCTTAAGCGAGTCTCATCTGACTACTGGGCCTAAACTCAGATATTCCTTCACTGCCTAAATCTCTTCCCTCACACTTTACCAAAGCACTTTTTTTTTTTTTTTTAATTTTACTCTCCCAGGCAGACCTCAGAAAAAGCCCTTGTACAGCAACGTTTGCTCTCTGTACTACATTCAATTTGCATCTCCCCGATAAAAATTCTCATCTTTTCTCCCACCAGTTGAAACTTCTGCTGCCAACTCTCCTAGCCCTCTTAATCAAGCATATTTGTCAATGTACTTGCAAGAATTCACACCGCAAACATATGTGCTTGGTAAAGCAAAGGTACATGTAGGAATAAGTGGCCAAACTTATTAACCTCCCTCCTGCTTCCCTCGCCCCAGTTCAATCCCTCTCCAAGGGTTCATATACTCCTTCTGCCTGCAGCCACCTCTCTGCCTCTTTTTCTGAGCTTTTGTGTCCTCAGCTTGGTTCAGCCTTTCCATATCTCAGCATCTCTCAGCAGCCTCATGCTCAGACTGGAACAATGCAAAAACCATTATCCTACTCTTTAGGGACAACCCAGATTAAAAAAAAAAAGTTCTGCACTACCACATCTCAAGCAAACACATTCTGAAATATCAAAATGCACATTACCACATTTAATTATAACACAACCAAACAGCTTTCTGGTCAATGAACTTACAGCATCTCCAGTGGTTTTGTTAAAAACTTTGACTTCTTGGCTTCAATCCACTCTTATTCGTATTACACAGTACTGTGGATTTTACGCTTCTGTCAAGGGTATGTTTTTTGCTTTAGCTTCAATATTTCTGCCTTCTGCAGACTCTTTCCTGTCCTGGCTATATATTCTGTCTCTACCACCTCCTCCCTAGAACCTTTTCTCAACCTTTATTAAAAAAACCCACCCATATTCTCTCTCTCACCTCACCCACGCTCCGGCAGACGCCCGCTCAAACTCCCAGGCTTGCTTGCGATCTGCCTTCTGCACACTCTGCTCGAGAGCACTTCCAGGCAGCTCTGCTCCCCCAAACTCTCTGCAACACACACTGGGACCGGGGACAGAGGGGTGGAAAGCAAGCCCACCTGGACACTGCTGCTGTTTCTCCATTACCTTAGAAAAGCAGCACTCCACCAGAGTTATACTCGCCTTTGAAAAAAAGGGGCTGGCTGCAGCTATACCCTGGGACAGGATCAGTCCACCCCAAGTAGAGAAGCAGGTTTTATTTCCAAACAAAGAAACAACCTCCACTGAGGATGGGAGGAAAGTAGCACAGAAAAGGGAAATTTACAAACATACCACTTCTACTAAATCTTTGTCAGTGGATCTTATTTTCTTCACTCCATGCAAAGCCTACACTACCAATCCACTTAAATGTTATTTTGTTTGCAAGAAACAGTGCCTTCTTCCTCACCGCTGATTTCCTGATTTCGGCAGGCTCGTAGAAGGGCTCGCAATCTCTTTACTGTCCAATTCATTAGCAAGCACGAAGTTTTCCACTTACCACTTCAGCTTTCTGTGAGCTCTAAAGATCAGGAGATACACCACTAAAATGTGATTTGCTTGCAAGTAAGCACAGAAAGAATAAAGTGGAATAAAAAACTACACATACTCATTATTTCAGGGCTGGTGGCTGGTGCTAAGATCCCTCATTTTGTGGATAAATACTACTTTTTCTTCAAAGATTGAACAGCACAAGCAACATTGCCCTAGACCATTCTGCTAACACCACTTTTTCCCCCGAACACAAAGTAAGTCAATGTGGTTTTCATGCTGGTTCGCTCCCTGACCTCTCCAACAGAGCAGCAGTCGGACACTCCAATTAGCCTGGGTGGCAGCAATTTTTGGGAGTGGAAACAGTACATTTGTATTGTAGGCCAGTGGATTGGTGGGAGACAAGGCAAGGGAAAACAGACAGATACGTTGAAATTCCTTTTTTTAATCCTTCTGATCCTTAAAAGTGTTTGGAAAACACACAGACTTGGCATTTCCTTCTTGTAGACTTCAGTGAAGTTTTGCAAGCAAGATTTTCACCGTACTGAGACACAAGAAGATTGAAGTCTGGGCTTCATTGTGCTCCCCAGCTAGAATGAAAGCGGTCTTAATAAAACAAATTATGGCAGAGACCAGAAAATTTCAGTTACTAAAGCAGCAAAACCCTCAATACCATGGGCATCTATCATCTTTTCACGATGTTTTTGTGGCAGGGATGCTTTAGTCACACAATAGCACAATATGTACTATTGTAATCTTGCTTAAAAACATCTTTCCTGGACTCTAACACAGGTGGACTAGAGCTATATTTCATACATTTTTTTTACGGAATAATTTTTCCTTCACATGCTGTTTTAACAGATGAGTGCCTCCAAAATGAATCACAAAGTAAGTACATCTCCACAAACACACACTACTGCAGTGAACTAACGCAAAACCAGCACACTAAGAATCTTAAAAAAAAAAAAAAAAAACCAAGAAAAAAGATAAAATAAGACCAAAGGATCATACAGTTCATTTGGGAAATGCTTCCTGCAGCTGGAGCAAGAGAAGCTCCACGCAGCACTAGCATCTGCGCAAGCCGGAGGGAGAATTTATTTCCCCCTCTCCCCAGAAAGAAACAGAGAGGGAGGTAGAAGAGGAAATGGCAGACGGCAGATAATCTCTATTTAACACTGACAGACAAAACGACAATGGAAAACACCACTGTCCTCTGGAGACCGCAGGAAATCAGTCACAGGATGTGCCCCTTCCAATTCAGCAAGTTAAACGTACACTCTGGCCACTTGTGTCCTGAAACACAAATGGATTTTTCTTAAAGTTGCAACCACAAGCAGCATCACACTTTGCAGACCCTCTTGCTGTTTGTATGTTAAAGAATCTGAATATATTCTTGAGTAAATATACATATATTTAAGTCTAGAAGCAATGATTCAAAACCTGTTTGATATACATACGGCACTTATCACCTGCTTTACTTTGTTCCATTAAGCCCAAAGAAGAAAACCTCTCACAGACACATCTGATCTGTTTTTTCTGTTTAAAGAAGCAAAAACAAAATTGCAAATCCAAGTTCCATCAAAAGGCTTTCATGTAACCTTTTCTCAGAGCACAGTATAAATGTTTACCCACTTCTCTCAAAATGTCATCAACATCGTGTTGGGGACATGCAGTATGGGCACTGAACCAACTTTTATTAATACAATAATGTTAATGGACACAGGAAATGGTTGTGTGGGGTTTTTTTTTCCCCCTTTTCTTTTGACTTTTTAAAGTGTTCCATCAAGTTTCCAAATATTTCTCACCAAGGGCTTTTTTGGATTTTTTTTTTTTTTCATTATAATTCGTAAGCACCTTATACAAGCTCACCAAGAATTGTATGAATCAAATGCTATTTTGTGGCTTTAAAAATATTTTTACTTCAAGTAAAAGCCAATGGCCAAACAAGATCTCCTCTCCCCTAACCTTCTCTAACAATCCTCTCCCCCCTTGCTTCTAAAAACCAAGGTGGTAGTAACAAAAAAAAAAAGAAAAGAAATTAATAAAGTAACTTTTTAATAAAGTAACTTTTCAGAACTCTCTCTGATAAATTATCAAGCCTGTCATGTTTTATTTAAAAAGTCATTATAACACTGAAAAACAGAATTGTTTAAAGAAAAAGAACAAAACATTTCCTTTTTATTCATATTTATAAAATTTTTGTGAGTGCCATATTGCCAGCTGTTCAGTGACTGCCTTTATGCCTTATATTTTCTTGCACTCTATCAGTACAAACGACGAAAAAATTTCAGCTCACGTTTAACAAAGGGTTCATCCACAAACACCTCATTTAGCAAGTAAAAGTCATATATAGTTTCTTCCTTGCCTGCCTTCTGTGCGTGCTATAATCTTGCTTACCAGCACAAGCGCATTTCATAGTATCCTATCGTCCCCATTGCCAGCAGGCCAGAGTTTTTAGATATTTCCCTGAAGTCTCCTGCTGAGAGTCAGAAAAGGACGATGATGACTCGATGAGTTTGTGCTTTGACATACAGGGAGGCCTCCAAACAGTTGAGAAGTGTTTTACCCACTTGTTTTTAAACAGAAGATACACTAGGTTATAAAATTAAGAGAAATTAACTTGAGAGTATTAAATCTCCGATGAGATGAGGGAAGTGAGATCATAGGACTGGAGCTCTTCATAGAAATGCATGAAAAGGGGTGGTGATGGTTAATTAAGATTGTGCTGATAAGCGCCAAAAGTCAAGTTCTCAATTTCCCCTACACCTTTCAAGTATAATTAGGTTTAAAATAAAACAGTGTAACAGTGCTGACAGACACGAGATCGCTTGTTTATGTTCTGACTCTGCTTTGTGTTACCTGTAAAGGACAGTAAGGTTTAATATATATCCATTAAAGAGCTGCTTCACATACTTTAACTGAAGAGCTCTTAGCGCAGTACAGACCAGACTCCTAACTATTAGTGTTTAAAAAAAAAGAAAAAAAAAAGCCACTTTGGTCACCCAAAACCACACAGGACCAACCAAGAGAGAAAAATAGAAGTCTGAGTTGTAAGATCCTGCAGGGTGCCAGGCTTCCTCCCAGAGTAAAAAGCAATGCCTCTAACCCGCTCGGGTGCCTCAGAGAGCCGACCTGGGGCTCAGATCAACCCTCCCCACACACAACGTACAACACCGTCCCACCCACGGGAACAGAGAGACGAGGGGCCTGCGAACGCCTACGGCCCCAACAGCACCAAATTTCCATTCTGCCTTGTGCCTTTCTGGTTTCTCGCTCGCACAAAGGCTGGTTTGTCATCTTTGCCACAAGCACTGCAGGCAACGGCGAATTAGCGTGGTTCACATGTGCTGACTTGCAACACCGGTGAGCAGCCAGACCTCTCCGGTTCTTGAGTGTGCTGCTTCATACCTGAACAGCGTAAAGCTTCACTCCTCTGCTTTCTCTGCCCCCCCCCCATCTCACTGCAAATTCAACACCAATTACACATGTTTGAGTGACAAAAACATTAAGGTTGTGAAGTTGTGCATGCAAACGCTAGACTTTCCAGAGCTGGTACTGGTTGTGCCACTCGTGTTCGCCTGCCCTCCCCCAGCCTGCCTGTGACTTCACTGTGATGCAGTTCTTAATTACATGATCACGCTGAAAGTTTTCCCTAAGAGCACAGTCTCCTTCAGCCCCTAAAATGGTTGGTGCTCATTCAATGCGGTCATTTAATACTTTTTTTTCTTTTTGACATTCAGTGTCATTTCACAGAATACTCTTCCCAGCCTGCTCTGAAAACACAACCAGTTCACTCATGGGTCGCTGCGCCGCTCAGCGCCTGAGTTTTTCCTCACAAAGCCTGCATTTTTTACAGCATCCTAAGACACCAGGAGTATTATTGGCACTTTATGACAAAGAGAAGATAAATTCAAAAGTGTTCTTTATTTAGGTGCCCAGTTTGAGACAACCGAGGCCTGACTATTTAGTACGCTCACAGCAATGAGTCCATTGACTTCCTTTGCAGTTGCACGTACTCGACACTTCTCCAGTCACCCCACAGTCTATTAGCATGGTTATGCAGCAAAATAAGTCACTTCTCATGACGGTGTGTACTTAAGTAGATTTTCTTTCCCAGATGCCTAGCAGATCCTTGCCTTTCCCTTCCTACAAACTTCCCCACCTCTTTCACGTGGCTTCTCCCAGCTCCTGTGACAGATGAAGCTGTGATTCAGCAGGAGCCAGTCTCTCCCGTTACAGTCGCAGTCTGCTCCTGCGTGCACTGAAGGAAGCAAGGATTTCTCAGCTGAAAAGCCCAGGATCATATCATGCAACTAAAACCCAAACTGTAATGCACACACACTAAAGCTGCAAGTGCTTACGCATCCTTGACTCAAGAAAAAAAAAAATCATGGAAACATTCTTTGAAATGAAGCTATTTTAAGATTGTTAAAAGCAAACTAACCTTTCCCATCCCCTGAGAAATTTTCATCACATGAGTGCCTGTGATTAATCAGCAGGCTGTTGCAGAGTCTCTCCTTCTTAAGCTCAGGGAGAAACTGGAAACTTCGTGTTGCTTTTATCTCTGTGCTAACCAGAATCGAGGGGCAAGAAGGGTGTACGCAACGCTTCATTTATCATCAGATTTCGTGGGTTATTGCTACCGGCGGAAGGGAAGAACCCAAGCCCTCAAATCCTCAGTTCAATTACCTCCACATCAGACAACCCAGACTGAAATCCGTGACTTCTTCCCCAACCTGCTCGAAAGTCTTCTCCCTGCCATGACCTATGCAGAGAGGCTAGAGAAATCGGTCAAGTTGATTAAAAAGGGGAGAGGATGGAAAGGGAGTGTAATAGCAGTCTTGAAAGACGAAGAAGGCTGTTTACAAAGAGGCAAATTTTGCACAAAGTGACAGTCTATTTTAGTAGTCTAAGTAACTCAGGCAGGAATAACAGACAGGCTTTCAGGACCTATGCCCTTTCAGCCTTCTGTTTCTCCACATACGCTGAAGATAATAGAGATGCTCTGTATGACTAGTGATGTCAGTTGGATAGTAGAAGCTCTCCAATGACTGAAGTGTAGAAGAGACATGTCAAGAAAGAGACGTGCTCTTCTTTCCTTGAAGCCTCTAGGATTGGGTTAGGCTATTAGGGGTCAATAATGACCTGTGTTCACTGTGTTGTAACTCATACCATTAGGGCAGGAATGATTTAAGATCCCTCCCCGTCCTAAGTTTCTACAACGCACAACTTTGTGCCACTCTACAAAGCTATTCTCAGAAAAGCAAGATTCATGAAACCTCACCTTGCACCCGCCCGCCCTTATTTCAACATGCCTGTGTGCTTTGTGGTTTAAGACCTAGCCTGAGTCAATTCAGATTTAAATACACACATGTTATGGCAGTACTGGATACAGACACTGCAAAAAGCCAAGTGAGATACTTGGTAGAGATTATGGGCAGGCACTCCTCCCACTTAGTACCCATTACTGAACATGTACATGCTCTAACAGCTGCCAGAATGCTCTGGGCACGTGTTTATAACTGAACTGGCAATAAAAGACTATTCTTTACCATACCAGTACTTAGGAAAAGCAATTTCCCTTACAGAAGCAGTAGGTTATTGGTATAGACGTATTGGCAATACTTTAGGAGCGACACTTCTCCAAACACTTCAGTCTCCTTTATGAGGAGTGAAGAGAGTCTCTCCCAAAAAGCAGCAGAGCTATTGCAACTGTGAGCTCCTTACTCTCTGAAGTAGCTGTGAAATGATCTGTTCTGGACGTGTATTAGCAGCCCACACAAATATATAACACAGGGAAGATTATAAAAAAAAAGACCACAGGATTTGTTCCTTCTAGACACTTCTGCATAGCAGTTTAGGTGAAGATGACTGGGAAGAGAAGGGGGTTGTGCTGGATGTGAGTAGCCACAGCCAAACCTACTGGAGTTTAGGGTGCCCTCATCTCTGTGGTGATGGTAGATGTCCACACCACAAGTGCCTCCAGCTCAGTCAGCCTACAAGCTGTCAGGATGCCTTTGCACTAAAATGTCAGCCCGGGTACTCCAGTAACTGCAGTGTGGACAGACAGACACCCACACCCCTCCTTCACCCTGTTCACCAAGAGCAGGGCCAACACCCCAGTCTGAGCGAGCTGCCCGGGGGTCAGCAGCCTGGGATGGGCAGACACATCCCTTCCACTCTCTTGCAGGCTCCTGTACTTAAGAGGACGGTAAAACCAACACAAACCATGCCTCAGTATGACCATAAAGGTCCTACTCAGAGCTCTGTACAGAAGAACGCCACTTCATCATGCTTGTGAGGGCAGCAGCCTCCGGCAGAAAGGCAGGCCCCAGACTGGTAACACATTAAGGAAAAACAAACAAACAAACAAAACACTGTCAAATCTTAGCTATATCCATTAGAGCCCTTGCATGGGTGGATAAATCGCTTTCACTGTATCAGTTTAACAAAAGAAAATATCAAATGAAGCCAAGGCAGCACGATTTGTCCAGCCCTACTCAGTGAGAACTAACACAGGATACTTATCTACAAGATATAAAAGGGGAAAGAGTTGGTTAAACAAAACTGACAAATCACCCAATTTTTAACAGGAGCTCCCACAAAACACCAAGTTTCTCACTCAAATAAAATTGCAGCAACCAGTTTCTTCCTCTCCCCTGACTCCTCCTTCATTCCTTTTCTCTAGAGCGTGCATTTATCTTGAAGAAGTCAAGTAAAAGCAGAAAAAGCGCAGAAAAAAGCAATGTATTGACTGGCACCTTTGCTGCTGTTGGAAATGCAGAACAAATACTCTCAGAGGAAACGGCTAGCCTGAGTCAAAACTGCTAGATTAAAATGCAGAGACAGAAACCTCAGCCCAGAAACAGAATGAAAAGTTTTCTCTGTTCCCCGTTCTTCTCTCTTCAGCCCCAAATTTCTCTTACACCGAGTAGTCCCCATATTTTTTACTGAAATGAGACCCTCAAGACCTTAAAGGGACCAGGCAGACAGTTCCAAGAATGGAGAATGAAAGAGATACCGGTAAAACTTCACTTTTAAGATGTTAAAAATCCCTACTCCTAGGAAGAAGAGATTGAAAATTCGTTTTACACATTCTGCGTATTACCCACGTGAATTTAAATATAGTAAGACATTATTTCTGGTTACACACGAGTCAACCATTTTTCTGACAGACTTCAGGAGGAACATTACTCAGATGCAGATGCAGTCAACTCATTTCACTAAAATGCCACAACTGGCTGGTAGAGTCACTCTGGGAGATTGCTGGGTATGCCTAGAAGGCAATCAGATTTTAAAATCAGATTTAAAAATCAGATTTTATCAGATTTTAAAATCCTCAATGGAGCATTGCCAGTTCAAGTGGCTTTGGTTACTTTTGCTCTATAACAGCATGACAAATAAGTCTATGGACAAAGATTTTTCATTTAAAAAAAATCTGTTTCTTCAGGTATTGAGAAGCTGCAGTTTTGAACTTCCTAGAAATAAGGGTCACTGAATTTAGAAACCAAGTTATAATCGCTGGACCAATGAAGCTCTGTTTTCTACCAATGCATCCTCCTGTTCCCCCTCCTACTTCCTAGTCACTTGGATCCTAGAGTCTTCCCTTTCATCTCCCCTTTTCTTCCACGTCTCCTAACGCCCTAAAGAGATGAGAGAAGAGCTACAGCTAGTCGAGCAAAATATGCATGCTGACTCAGTTTGGCAGCACTCAGTTGTCTGCGATTTCTAAGCACTGAGTCTGACTGTCCCTCCGGGAGGGTTAAAAGCATAGTGTCTCCTCTGCATACCTGCCTCTCCTGAAAAAACTGGTCATGAAGATCATTCACAGCCATCTTCAAATTTACTCTGATAGATCAAAAGGCTCCAAATTTGAGAGGGACAAGGGAACTAACTGCTTAAGGCTTATGCTTACAGGAAATCCAGAATATAAAAATATTCATGCTTTTAACATTTATTTATTTTCTATATTAAAGAAACCCACACACTATACTTTTATATGCTTTTTAAATTTTGCAGTATACAATCAACTGTATTGTGTGGTCTCTCACACTACACCAAGAGGGACAGGAGACTGCAGGTGCAGTTTCAGGAAGCCATAAAAGCAGCACAAATCTTCAAGTAATCATTATGTAGACCTGTAGAATTTATTCTACTTCATATTACTAGGCTTAGTTTGATAAATATTCTTCCTAAAGAAAGCAAAGTTGTACATCAGGAAAAAATGAAATGGTATTAAAAAACTGAAGCAAAGAAACCCAACTCACAGGTGCCAACAAGGAACTTAAAATTAATTTGTAGAATTCTGGCAACTCATCATAAATGAACTCTCATAGGAATACCAAAATTAGGTTAGCAGTTTCTTCTTGAACATCAGGTAGAGAGAAATAAAAGAACAGCAATTAAAAAAAAATACTAAAAAAATAAATAAATCAAGAACTACTGCCAAGAAGGCTCATGCTGTTTTTTCAGGACTCAGCCACTGTTAACTAGTAAAAGTCATCATCCAGTTCTCTCTCTCCCCTTGAGCCAAAAAGGGGTCAGTTTCCTTCTCTAACATGTTCTCTCATCCCCCACAAAACCAACCCCAAAATGCAAAAAAAGAACTGTTAAAAACCAGTTACCTACATATACAGGCAATGGCACGTACTATACCTCTAGTCCAAGCATGTGGCACATACTCAGATTTAAGTGCACCAGCAAAGGCAATTTGCAAAGTAAGGTTTAGAGACTAAGACCCTCCCTACCCCTTTTTTTTGTTTGTTTGTTTCTATACATTTTATGCCTTGCTTTGCCTCGTTAGCAAATGTGATAATTGGGTTTAAGTTGCTAAAAAGTAACTCTTAACAAGATTGACACTTGGAAATTCCTACAACAAAGAACTGTAGGGAATAAGGAGCCACCTTAAAAACAGCAGTGACGCGCTTAGGGTCAAAAACTAAGGAGCCACTTTTCAAGCAGTGAGCCGCCACAAGCTTGTCAGAGAATAAAGTCACAAGATGATGTGAAAAAAAAAATCTGACTCACACCTATAACATAAAAGGACCATTTCTGACATTTCTGGTTCATAACCATATTGCACACAGCAGCAGGTGTGCTTGAACAGCCCAAGGTCACCTATCCTGGAAGGCATCTGCATCTTCAGGAGGGTATGATATCTGGCCGGGGTGGGAGGGGAGTTGGTGAGCTTGTCTGTTTCGGCAGCACTGCTAATGCTGTAACTATTGCAAAACAGAGGAGAGAAAGTGGTTTTAAATTACTTATTCCTCCTAAACAGCACACTGGGATGGCCTCAAGTGCCTCATAATGAGCAATGCCTCAGCTCGTACCACTCCTTTTATAGAGGCCTTTGCGTATTTCTTTTTTTTTTTTTTGCCAAAGAGATTAAAAATTATATACAAAGAAGTCAGTGTATTGCTTGGGAACATCTGCCAACATTAACAGAAGAAAACGAAGAACATTTTTAGGATCAGCCTCTATTACCCTCGTCTATGTACCAGCAATTTCAAAACAGCATATATTAGCCACAAATCAACTCTACCAACTAGTCTTCCAGACAGGGCAATCAAAATACATATATTAAAAATACCTGAGTCACCCTGGTGGAACTGATCTCCAACATGATTTGGATATCTTACATTTAATTAGAAGGTGTTAACAGGCACAAACACATTTATTCCGTAAGAAAAAGACAGCAGCCTTTGAGATATTCAGCAGCAGCTCCCACCAGCCTAGGCTTGGACATCAGTGGCCCAATGAACCCATGTAGTATCTCCAACTCCAAACTCCAGCACCACCTTCCTCTTCTCCAAACCCACTGCAATATTTAAAAAATATTTGGGGTTAGTAACACTTGCTTCCAGTTCTGCCACCACCCAGATTTTACTCAAATGAGTGGTCAGGGACAGGATGCAGCAGACTGAAGGTGCTGGCATCATTTGGAGCAGGTATTGACATGCTGCACTCAGTGCTGTTGCCTCACCTCCCAGAGTTTCTACCAAAATAATATACTTTACACTTTATTTGGGGAAGGACACCTTTTGTGACTTCTCTAGTCTGCTAACAATAACCTAAGTTATCTTGCATAACCTGTTTAAACAAATATTAAGTATGAGCTGACATACATCCCCCTCATCTTCCCACTGAAACTATTTTACTCAAGCTGCCACCAAACACCAGAAAGCTGGTGAGCTTTTCACATGAGTTAAGTTAAAACCAGAACAAAAATTCAAAGCGCGTTAAACTCTCACTGTCTTCCCCATGAGAGCTCATATGTGGCACCAAGTGACCCTGGTTTCTGACTAAAATAAAAGCAAATAAATGTGGCTTTTCTGTTGTGGAAGGAGCATGCACCATCCCGGGATGGTCAACCTCACCCGGGTGGCCATAGCAAAAGCCGATCTCCAGCACGGCCAATGGTACCCGGGGAAGGTTTGTGTCCCCGAGGGGTCCTGGGAGTGCATTTATTACTGTCAACAGGAAAAATTCCACATTTCTTCACATCATACAGGGACTAGTTCAGCAGTAAGCCTCCACCTTGGTATAGCTCTTACACATAGTCCTTCTGCTACACATCAGTTCCTGGGTAACCTGAATGAGCTGCGCAACCCAAGGTTCATTTCCACACCAGGGGGGGCTTCTTACTCAACTCTGAAACCCACTCAACTCAACCTATGGAGTTTCACTCCAACAACCGTACAGAGTTAAAATATACAACTAATTCTCCAGGGCAAGAGCAAAAAATAATCCACCTTTTTATTTTTTAATCACCGTGAATATAAGCAGTTCTGCGGCATTGTGATCAGAGCATTGTGAACACCCATTAGCTCAAGGATAAACAGCTCATTTGTGTAGGGACACGAGAGGATTTGCGGGCAAGACAAGGAAGGTGAGCAATGGAGAAGATTGAGGTAAGCAAGCATGAAGGCAGGATTGCTGTAAACAGCATTACGGGAACAAAACAGGGGAAAGAGGGACCTCTAAAAGAGCCTCTGTCATCCACAGCCCGTACCACAGAGGTAGAACAAATACCCAAAGAAAAAACCACAGGAGGGAAACACTGGGGGCAACGGGCAGAGTAGGAAGGGAGACTTTGAAGAAGTTCCCTAGTGGGGACAATTACGGAAGGGGAAAAAAAAAAAAAAAAAAAAAAAGAAAAATAGCCTGACAACTCCCCTCCCTTGTTCACATTCCCACCTTAAACCTCTCTACCAATGCTTCCTTTAACACCTACTGGACTTTCAAGGCTTCTTTCTTCTTTGGTTGTTATGAAGATACCTGGGAGGTCCTAAAGGCACAGCAACCGCTCAGCCTCCCTCGCCACCAGTCAGCTGAGCAGCAGTCAGTATCCACTCAACACCCCAGACACTTACCTTTCCACAGCTTTTTGGGAGCCAGAATTTCCTAAGCTAAATACTAATATCTCACACATTAAAGCAGGCATATGCATGCAGAAGATTTACACCTTCAGCTGCTCTCCCACACCGGGGTGTGAAGATGTCTGAGCTAGGTGATGTGCGCCACACACTCCTCGAAGCAGCAGCAGCTGCAGGACAAGTCCCATGTGCCCAGGTTTGGTGGTAGTTGTGGGTTTCTTTTGTATTCCAATTGTTCTGGAGGTTTTTTTCAGGCAAATATTAATTTAAGTACTTAAACCATTAATCATAAAATTTTCATTTTGTGTGTGTTTGAAAAAAATATATAAACAATTAAAATATAATATGAAGATTAAACCTTTAAAAAGCACAGACTATAGCTAGTCACATGTACTTCAGTCACCTATAATAGTGCAACTTGCAATGACAGGGTCAGAAACGTAGTGGAAAAGAAACTTCTTCTGGGTATAAAATATTAAGCACGGTTATTGTCCCACAGCTCCCATGAGGCTCATCTGAGTGGTACACCTGTTATTTCAATCCTCATATTTGCTACCAAACATTCACTTTAAAGTAGGTAACTTAGCTAAAGTACTGCCAGGAAAACAGAATGCACACAATACATCTCTTTGCGTGTGCTGTTTACTATGCATTTTCTTCACTGTTTTACCAAAATAACCACTGTGATACTATCTTATTGCTTCAGGTTATATTGCTGTATGCAGTGTGGAAGCCTGGTGCAAAAATTCGCTACAGGGAAATGAAAACCTTTGCAGTTTTGTGTACGTAAACACTGGTTTGGTCATCTGCTTCACATAATTGAAGCGAAGGGCCATCTCTGTTCCAGCTCTTTTTGAGGTGTCAGAGAAGCCTACCAGTATTGCCCTGCAAGGGAGGGTTTCCACCACTCCAGCTTGAGGGAAGCAAAGACAACTGACAGCAGCTGAAGATCTGGCACCAAATAAGCAATTTAATTAGCCGGCAGGTGGAGGGAAGTAATTATTCCTCTCTCTGCAGCATTTGTGAGACCACATCTGGAGTACTTGGTCTGGTTTTGGGAGTCCTGGGAAAAGCAAGATTGACATACTGGAGGGAGTCCAGTGGATGGCCACCAAGATGCTGCAGCACTTGACATATGAAGGAGAGATCGAGAGAGCTGGGTTTGTTTAGTCTGTTCTGGGAGATACTCAAAACCTGACTGGATGAGGTCCTGGCTTTGAAGTTATCCCTGTTCTGTGCAGAAAGATAATTTCCAGAGGTCCCTTCAAACCTAGATTCCAATGTGTTTAAATTTTAAAAGGAAGAAGAGCTCATCTCAGAGAATTTAGGAGGACTATTAAAAAGTAGTTTAATAGAAGAACTTTTAGAAAAGAAGTCTGTTAGCTCTAGAAAGAACTCGGTTACAGAAAATAAATCGTTACAATATGATTGGGGGAAGAAAAAAAAAAAGCATATCACCACCCCACCCCCATCCCCAAATTGTAGGTGATCATTCCTTCAACAAAACTAGCTTTTCCCCTCCCCCTAGGTGTAAAGCATGACATAAAGGAGTCCAAAGCTACATACTTGTCACAATATACACAGGTTTAGCAAGTTCCCATACCAACAATCATAAAGTAAATCTACATGATGCGGTCTGACTGTCATTTTCAAGATATTTTCTCAGAAATTATACCTCACAGTGGCAACTTATTGCTGATTACGGAAGAAATTCTTATTATCGTAGTTTGGGGTGACTACATTATTGGCAAACACAGATCTTATTTCCCTTGCAGGGTTGTTCATACCTGCATTCTTTTAAGATCTGTAATATTTCACTTTTGGAAGAGAGTGTTAACAATGGTCCAGTGGCACTAAAAAATCCACAGAAATATATTAACACTTCAAAATTAAACACGAGCAAGTGCTCTAAACTTACTTTGAAAAGACCTCACTCATCAAGAAATACTTTCCCGCTCTCATGGTGACATGATTTGGATGGCGATTGCATCTTTCTTTATAAACAGAAGACTGAAATAAATGCTGCATACGATTGCAGTACCATGTTGTCTTAAAGCTTGTGGGTAGCTGTTATAGATGGAGCTCATGAGGAACATAATAACTCTTCTTCAGCGCAACAGATAATGTAGAAAAAAAATAAATAGAGGATTTCTTTTACGTTTAGTAGCAATTTTTAAAAAAGCTAGTTTGAGTAGTCTTTAGTGGTGTGAAAATGAACGTTCAACTAGTTAATCCATTCTTTCAGGTCATTGCTCTCATGTCTCTTCTATTTTGTGTCAAAAAGCAAACTACAGCCTCCCCAGCACCACATAGGGCTGCACAGATACACTCGCAACTATGAGCACATCATGGTGGTCCCGGAAGCTGTGCAGGCACATCAGCAAGATGCTTCTCCTCCTGGGCCGCTGGGGCTACCCTGACTCTCACACACGAGCTTTTCTGTCCGCCTCTGCATAGTGCTGTGCAGACGTATCCCAAGTCTGAGGCCTGCTCCAGCCAAGGAAGTAAAACCAGAGCAATGCTTTTTTGACCCACTTATCCACATTCAGGTCCAGACTATTCTCAGCACAGTCCTGCTGTGCCACGTTAGCTCTACAAGGATGACAACTATCTTTTCTAAGACACAAACTTACGTGGTAAATCGTGGAGGAGTTGACCACAAAAGAAAAATTTGGCTGATACAGCCAGCTTCATAAAGCAGAACTAACTCTTTTGCATGGGGAGGAAACAAAAAAAACCAACCCAAACAGCATAAATTTACAACAGTTCAAATTAAGACTTGCTGAAAACTCAGCAAGAGTAGAGACAAGGTCACCTCACCCTTGAAGAAGTCACTGCAACATACTGATGCCAGAGGAAGCCCACAATTTTAAAAAAGCCTATAAAAGAGAGAAGTTTTTTAATCTTTTACAGGAACGGCAGCAAATTGTTCTGAATGTCAAGTCATCAAGTAGTGCAACCCAATGCTCTCCCTGTTCTGCCTGCGATGACTGAGGAGAAGGAAGAGGGACACAGTCTTCCCTGTGCACTTTGTCCGCAGCCCTATTTGTTCCTTTTTGGCAGCCCCACTTGAACATTAGGACAAGGAGTTCTGCAGTTTTTAAGCATGTCAGTAATGCTGCCCTAAGCAAGAAAGGTAGTCATCTTCTACCTTCCCCAATGCACACAAGGAAAGTTTTGACCTTCAGATGTAAGAGATGTTTCCTTCACAAGGTCACATTGTTTAGTGGCTCTCTTCTCAGCCAAACTTTTGGGCTCATTACTTTTCCTACAAAAGGGAAACTCCTAGAGAGGTGGTGAAAAGAAATCAAAGCCAACACTATGCATGTTTTTTGAGAGCATACAGACTATTACACTGAGAGTTAAATCTGGCTCTTCAGCTTGCCAACTTCTGTGCACTGACCTTACGTGAATTATAGGCTGATGGGCTTGCAAAGTTTTTCAATGGTGGTTACAGCTAATAAAATGGGTTGCATTAAACACATGTTTGCCTTTTTTTTTTTTCTTTTAAAGGCAGTTTGCCTCAGTCTTTCTGAATGAAATAGAAGAGATTAAAAAAGAAAAATAAAATAAAAATCCAGTTTCTATTCCCGCTGACTAGTCCAAAGTATGAGGTCTTATGAATATAAGATTGCTGACCATTCAAAGACACCCAGAGAACTTAGTATTTGGAACAAATGGCCTGTGTATTAAGCTACCGGCTTCAAATGAAAATTATGAATGACATCAGATATTATGTTATTCAAAGGATAAGGCTGAAATAGTTTTATTCCTGCCTGAAGAGTGAAGCCAGCAAAACACAATCAATGAGTTTGGAAATGGGACCTAGAATGTTGTGATGAAATCACCGATTCAAATGCTGCCTGGAGTGATAACAACCAGAAATGCCATTGTCTATTGGTTATTTCGTATCCAAATCCCAGAAGAAAATTTAGGAGTTTTCATTTACTTCCCAGGAAGACAGACAGGCAACAGAACTGGCATTTTTGTTCATCTTCAAAGAAAAATCTTACTGGATGCGGGTTTCCCCCTCTGACGTCTTATTATTCAGACCTGCCCATTTCCAAACGTTATTAGCATACAGTGACAGCGTGCAAGAAGACCTGTCCACAGAGATGTCTAAAAACATGCAAGAGGTCATTAACCTCACCATAAAAAAACCCCCACCACTAAAAATAAACACTAAGCATTTACATACAGTTTAAGACAAGAAACAGTCTCATTGCCTAGTCAGACAATAGAGGTTTTCATTACTTTCATTACTTTTCATTACAGATGCTTGCCCCCCCACCCCGGAAAAATATATCATTGCTTCCTAGTGAGAGACTGCCCACAAAGAAAAACCCAGTCTCAGGAACAAACAAATATTCTTTCTTTTAACGGTCTGAGAGCTGCTTTCTCTTACACCTGCTCTCCTCCCCCTGGGTTAAAAGCAGCTGGCTGTAGGACGCAACCATCACCATCTTCCAAACAGGGGTATCAGCTAGTCTTATGCTAAGCCCTAAGAAATGACCAGGTATGGGATTGAGTTGTCCCAGAAGAAGGAGAAGTACTTTTGTGGAGAAGCAATAGAAGTCCAGAAGTAAGAAAGTAACAGACAAGCTTCTGCTGTGGTTTTTTTGGACAGTTAACATAGCCTCCAGAGTTGCAGGATGTTGATTGATACAGAGATAGCTACAGCCCTCATGAACATAGCTGTGAAGTTTGTACAAGCTAAAAAGAGAGAGAAAAAGTCCACGAGCACTCTTATTGTGCACCTCAGTGATGGCCCAGAGCTGACATGAGGTTGTTCACCAACGTCATTGCTAATCTCAGTTCCAGCTAGGTGCCCAGTGCTTTCATCTCCCTGCACGATGCTGCAACACAGCGCGCTGTCACGGCTTCTGGCTTGAAGAACTTCTGAACTAACCAGCAACAAGTCTTCACAATTATTTTGGGCAAGAGCATTAACTTCAATTATAACCCCCGGGGCAATTCTGCAGTTTAAAGGTCAGGCACAAAAGGGAAAAAACCCAACATATTTGTAAAAAAAAAAAAATATTAAAAATCAGCAATTATCTGTTCACCCATATCAGAAGCCAAGATGGGAACTGCATAATATTCCAATGTCATGCCAGGAAAACCTTCAGAGCTGCTTCTTTTGTAAGTGGTACAGCTGCAAGTCAAAGATCAACGTTATGCAAAGTGCTCTTTCACACACAGGTTGTTCTAAAACAAGGGAGGTTGGAAGGTCTTTATTAATACAATAAAAAGCCTTCAAATGAATGTTAAAGTTTATTTGTTTAAAAAAACAACAACCTCACTCGAGTGAAATAATAGAAATTGTAAAGAAAAAGGATATTAGGAACCACCACATATGGTCATCAGAGAACTCTCATGGAACAGAAGTTTTTCTTAAAAAAACCCACCCTAGGTGGGTATTTAATATTAATCTTCATTTTCATATCCTGTTTAACTTCTCTGTATAGCTTCATGCAGCAAACTGAAGTCTGACAAGATAAAAATTATCTGGCAATAATATTTTCATCTTGGACTACACCAAAAAGGCTCGAGAACTATTTTGGTCAAATCTGTTAACATGGGAAAACTGGAGCCAAGAGGAAAAGGACAATTTCAAACAGAGAAGATATTTCATCGAAGTCAAGCCAATCACTTGAGGTTTCCTCCTTCGTCCTCCAAAAATTGCTAAAACAAGAGTTATTTGCAAGTTTAAGTGGTGCCAAACACTTTTTTTTTTTTTCTCCTATTAAAGCAACTGTCCTCACTCACTCACACAAGAGCAGCTTCCTCTGCCTGCTTCAGCCAGCTCCTTGCTTGGGCTGTTCAATGTCCCTCCACCCCAGCTACTTCTCTGCTTCTTCGTATGTTGTGCTGGTGCCATTACCATCACTTTCAGCTTCAAAACACTTTCCAAATTCACCACAGTAAGTGACATAGCTTTGGTGAATAAAACAACATTTTTAAAGTGTTTCTGGAAGCTTCAGTGCTGATGGTACATTTTGCCTGAAACTTAAGATCTCAATCTCAGGTTAAAATAAATTGTTACAGCCCCTACACAGCCAAGGCTTTAGATGTTTATCTGTCTTTTAGAGCTCCCAGAGCTGTTGTAAGGCAGCATCGAGGATGTGAGGAAGCTCCTCCCCAAGCCACCCCAAGAGCTATGAAGCAAAGTGTACTGTGCATGGTAGAGCCTTCATTCAGGGCTCGCTGCTGACAGTGCCACCGATCACGGGGCCATGCATTTTGGGGACAGCTCAGTAACTGCTCTCACAGCACAGGATCCGATACCATTAAAAGTAGCACTGGCTCTTTTGAGGAGTTCTGGCTGGGCTGCTTTGTACTTCAAAACACCGAGCACATCACTCAACAGCCACTTTTCAGCATCCCTTCTTTCTGGTTGTAGCCACACACACCTAAAGCAGGATGGGACAAAGAATTTCCCTAGGCTAGAAAAGGCATCCAGTCATTGCTGCCTCCCAAAAAGGCCACCAAAATAAAATAAAATAAGTGTAGAAGAGTGATCTTCCTTGTTCCCATCAAAATATTTTCACATTGCAGCTGCCTTCTATTGTTCATCATCTTAAACCATATCTCAATCCGAAGAACATCAACTAACTTGCTCTCAGAATTTAGGTTACTGGCTTAATCAAGTAGGACTTATTACTCACAGATACTTTAGAAAATTATAGCGCGGAACAAGCAACTTTCAGAGGCGTGAGTCTTCCCTGAATCTGGAGAAGCCGAGCTGGAAAACGTGGGGTAACATCTCCCCATATCACCTTGTCACAAACAACATCAGTAGGTCCATTCAAATTGGGATCCTTTAATACAAAAAAAAAGGAGCTGCATTTTGGGAAGGGCATTAATTTTAAAATTCATTTACTGCCCTCTCCCCTGTTGAAAAAACAATTTCACTCAGGCCATCTAATTCAAATCAGTTGATACTGCCAGGCTAGCTTTTCGATCATTTTTTCAGATGAAAACTGTTCATTCAAATTCATGGTGTACAGGGAGTAGAGCTAGTCAGGAAAAATCTGACAGTCATTTTCTGCAAGAAAATTTAGTTCTATCCATATCTAAAAGTTCTGTAAAACTGTTGCTGACTTTATACTTCAGTAAAAAGCCAAGATGTCAAAGGTTTTATTTTGTTCCAAACAGGTGCCAATATTTTGAGTTGAAATCCTTGCTTTCATATCAAGTTACCATTCAAAACAGTCAGAAGCAAGATGAGGCGACATGTTTTGATTGACTTGAAGTCATTTTATTTTTCACTTCCCCTGGTAAAAGTGCTGATATTGTTCAGTTTTGTTCCCATTCCAAATGAAGGAAAGTTCTGAAAATCCTTTACAAATTGTCATTGTTTTCCTGCGGCCAGTGGTAAGGAGAACAACGGGGTGCTTCTCCTTGGTTGCAAATTCCCGTAAGGTCAAGCCTGTTTCTAGTTTCAGGGCTGAAGGACACCTCCTGCAGACAGGTTTAACTTGACCACTCTCAAACTGAGAGGCAGCTTACCTGCCCGAAACCAAACCAGCGCTTCAGCACGTTAAGAAGCCAGACTGCCTACAGCACAGTGCTAACGAGGCCCACGTGCTCCTTAAGGAGTGTCATACGCTTCTTGGATGTACCGAAACAACTTAAACCTTTCACCTGGACCTGTCATTTCTCAGTCTAGAAGAAAGTCAGGCACTAAGGGAAAAACCTGTGAGGGGATGCAAATGCTAAAAAACCCCAATTCTTCTACACCTGTGCATTGGTCACCTATTGAAATATAACACATAGTGGGTTTTTGTTGATTGTTTGGGGTTTTTTGTTTATTTATTTTAATTATCACTATCTTATCAAGTGCAGCTTGGGGTTTTTAAACTGTAAGAGCAAGCCACTGCGATGCCAAGTGAGACACCCAGCAGGCAGGCAGATGCACCACTGGAGTTTCACCTCTTTCTGAGGCACTTGGTATTGGGTCGCCCAGCCAGCATTTCCCCCAGCACACCGGCATCTGGAGTGCAGCTCCGAGGTGCCCAATGTGTTCAGCACAGCAAGCAGCTACATCCCTCGCTCAGGGATGCGAGATCCACAGGGGTCGCAACCACCCTGGCAGCGAGGCCTCAGGGTGCTCCACACTGAAGCACACTAACCCTTTTGTGGGTTTCACCCTAAGTGAATTGCTGACTTGCACGATACAGATCTGTAGGCCTTTTGTCACCAAAGGAGTCCTTAATTGCTAGTTTTCAATAAGACCGCTCGGGTGAATTAGATTTGTCAGTTCAAGTCCTGTTTTTGGAGTAATGGGTCAAAATCACTTATGAAGTCACTTCTGTGGGAGCTGTAGGGGTGGGAAAGGGACAGGAGTTATTGGTTTTCTCCCTCTCGAAGGAAGGTCACTTTGACAATACATGCTGCCAAGCAGCAGACCTGCCCATAAAGCAAATTACAAAGCACTGTCCATGACACAAACGAACACCATTATTATACATTCAAAGTAGTGCCTAAACTGAATTAAGCAGAACTTTACAGAACAAGTTTGAATCAAATATTAATGTATGCCCCAGAGTGAAGGAGGAAGGGAAAACACATGCATGCAGCTCTTTCTCTCCCTGAAGTAAAGGCACTATAACACAGCACGACAGAAAAGTGAAGACATTGGTTAAATAAAAGTAATTGGGCATAAGGTGGCCAACAGCTCTCAGCCTTCTTTAGCACAACCCGATATATGGTATTGTAGATGTATCATATTACAGTGTTAAAGCATCACGAAGGCACCGAACAGTTTTCACTCGTGTAGCCACAATTTTATTACACTGTAAATCCGTGCAGACCATATAATGTCCAGATTAGTATATTTGGTTTAATTCAGCTAAGCCATAGGGCCAGTGACCACAGAGGTCCTCTCCATGTCAGACTCCACCCATGCATTTTGGATTACACTATTCAGGCATTTCACAAAGTTATTGTGAAATCTAGTACAGTATCTCATAAATATATACTTCCTCACCAATGCTTACTTAAACAAAATATAAATTTGTCAATGGGCCTTAACTTTTAAAGATACTTAAAATTAAAATGATTAATAAGCAATTTCTCTGTACCATTTTCACCACTTTTGCCTTAAATCAACTGCCATGCCCATATGCCAAAGTTGTTTATCCTTCACTGAAGACATGTATTTATTCAACATCAAAACAATTTCTAGAGAAGCCTGTTCAGGGTTTTGTACTTAACTGGTATTTCACACCACTACATCTTCCACCAGCAGGCAACACAGAATTTCTGAAACAACATGCCTGAAGCATAAACCACAAAACACCACAGTCAGTGGCCTACCATTAGACAACCTCATGTTGGAAATCTTTATTTTTGCCAAAGATGAGCCATGCAGATGAGGCAGTAATTTGTTAGAGGTTGAGAAGAAGCAGCCTTACAGACACCCTCTGAGAAGTGTCTGAACATTTCAACAAACCAAAAGAAATCTGCAGCCTACTGCTAATGGAATACAAATTCTGAAGGCATTAATTAGGCAACCTTCCTTTCTCTTTTTCATCAAAATCACAGCTTTGTGAGGTAAAAAGAGGCTGAGTAGTGGAACCCATTTTTTTTCCCCCCCAAGAGATTCCCTTCTCAAAATTGTTCTTAAAAATTGTGAAAAGGCACCCATCTACTGACTTTCACCCAGTGTTACCAGCTGTATCACTGGGGGAAGGTAACAATCTTTCCATTTTACTGATACTAAGTAAATTTTCAATTGTGAAAACGAATTTCGCTCCCCTCCAGTTTTCCACCAGGTCAAGCAGTGGCTGCAATGGATGTCACTGAGAAGTTGAAGAGGTGGCCTTCCCTTCCCACTCTGGTATTTTTCTTCTGGCCTCCTTTGTCCACTTAACAGAACTTTGTTTGAAGTGTGTTTTTACTCCTTCACTGCATGACAAACCCACACAGTCAGAAGACAGGCTTATAAAAACCACAGATCTC
The DNA here is from genome assembly GCA_017639485.1 of Pluvialis apricaria. Classification (NCBI taxonomy): domain Eukaryota; kingdom Metazoa; phylum Chordata; class Aves; order Charadriiformes; family Charadriidae; genus Pluvialis; species Pluvialis apricaria. Next base: position 76,948,403 of record CM030009.1, on the reverse strand, counting down.
CAGCAGGGAGCTTGATGGTGGGTGTAATATTGGACACAGCTCTCCATTCATCATGCACATTCTCCGGATTTCAAGTTGACAGTGTCCCTTTAGCTTACTGTTCCTCCTCATAGGAGATCAGACGAGTCAACCCTAATGAAAACACTTCCTCCACCAGCGCATAAACAAACAGATCTTCACCTGCAATTGTTCTAAGCTTCGGCCACAGAACGCTATTTAAAAAGATATCAAGAAAAAAAAAAAGAGATGGGTGTGTGGGGAGGAGATACTGGAAAGTGTTACAGCTGCGGGGATGGTGGAAGGAAGGATGTGGGAGTTAAGGAGGTTGTACACAAGGAGGAAAATGACAAGGTCTCAAAGGCGTTCCCAGTCCTGTGCATGCATTTCAAAAGCCTGGTCCGTTCCCACTTGTTATTTAGCATTTTAAGAATCACAGCGTATCAGAATGATTGATGAACAACTGCAGAGGGTTGCTTTCCACTCAGCCTAAACCTTCTCCTCCAGCACCGACTCAGCCCTGCCCTACCCATCACCGCTGAATGGACCAGGATATCATGGTCTTGTTTTCACAAAGTGACCCTCTTCCCTCCCTGGCCCTGTCCTTGCGCTCACGCACACGCAAAATCCACACGGAGCAGAAATAAGGCGAGTTCCTGAGGAAGCAGAGACCAAACCGAGCGTTATTAAGGAGGTCGGGCGACACGTACACCGTAGCTCTGCAGACGCAGCAAAACGCTGGCACCCATGGTGTGGCGTTTGGTATCTCTCGCTAATCTAAAATGTGGCTGGAAAGGATCTGGCACCAGATCAGCGGCCTCATCTGGGGAGGAACAGAGAGGCTCTAGGGGGAAGACAAGAAACAAGCCTCTTTTCACATCCTACCACCCTTGGGCATTTTGTGCGTCCCTTCTTTATCCCCTGAAAGAGGCCTTTGTCACAGACGCACAAATCCTATACCATTTATTTCAGAGGGAGAGAAGGTCTTTTTATTTATCATCGCCTCCCCCGTCCCCCCCCCTCCCCTTTTTCGCAGTTCGGAGGCAACAAACACAGCCCTGTGCAGCGCCCCCTCCCCTCTCCCCGGCCGGCTGCCGCGGGGGAGGAGGAGGAGGTGGGGGGGACACACACACCACGGACACGGGCGACCCTCGGGCACGCCGGGGCGCAGCGCCCGCCCGCCCCGGCCCCGCACAGCCGCTCACCGGCGCTGCCCCCGGCCCTCCCCCCGCCGCAGGCCGCTGCCGGTGGCGGAGAGGGCGGGAGGGATGTGGCGGGGAGGTGGCGGTGGTGGTGGTGATGCGTGGGGGACACCCGCAGCAGCGCGGCCGCCTCCCCTCCCCCCCCGCAGCCCCCGCACCCCACCACCGCTCGGGCGCACAAAGGAAACAGACGCGCCGCAGCATCCATCCACCCCCCACCTCCTCCCCTCCTCTCCCCGTCCCCGCTCCCCCCGGGCGGCGGCGGCGGCGGCGCGGGGGGCTCCGGCCCCTCCGTTACCTGAGGCGGCTCGGCTCGGTTCGGCTCAGCGCAGCGCGGGGCCGGGGCGGCGCCGCCGCACTCACATCCTCCTCCTCCTCCTCACTCCGCTCCTCCGCCGCCCTCCCGCCCGCAGCGAGGGACGCCTCTCCGGGCGCCGCTGGCCTCTCCTCCCGGCGGGCAGACACGCTGCGCCGAAGCCCCGGCCGGGCGCGGAGGCGGCGGCTTCGTGCGGCGGCGGCGGAGCCGCAGACCTCGGCAGGGACGAGCTCGCACGGGCTTTCCGCGCTGTTGCTGCCTCGCCTCCGCTGCGCTCCGCCCGGGCGAGCGCGGCTCGGGCGCTCCCCTCCCACCGGGGCTCCTGACAGATGGCGCAACCGCAGCGCCGCCGCCGCCCGGCCCCGCTCGCCCGCCCGCACGGAGCCGGCAGCCACCTCCCCCCCCCCCGCCCGCCGCGCCCCGCCGCGGGGGCGGCCCCAGACTGACAGCGCCGCCGACCTATGGCGAGGCGCGGCCGGCAGCTGCCGCCTCTCTGATTGGCGGGACGGCGCGGGAGGCGGGGCGGGCGAGGCGTCCCCTCAGCGCCCGCCCGCTCGCCGCGGCCGCGGGGAGGGTAGCGCTCGGCTGCCGGCCCCGGGTAGCGGCAGCCGCCTCGGGCGGTCCGCGGGGAGCCTGGCGGGGCCGTGCCGGAGGCTGCCGGGGAAGAGGAGCCGGGGAGGGAGCGGAGGGAGAGAGGAGGGGTGTCCAGCCCCTGGCGGGGGTCGCGGGGCCGCCACCGGCCGTAGCGCTTGGCGTTGCTCCGCGCCCCGCTGCGTGCGGCCCGCCGGGGCGCCTCGGGGAGGCGGGAGGAGAGAGCTGAACGTCTCAACATCCCCCGTGAATGGGAGAACAACCTTAAGCAGATTACGCCTCTTTGTGAACGACGACGTCCTGTTTGTTATTATTTTTTTATCCCTAATTCTTGAATTTGGCAATAGCGGGTTACATGGCAATGGCAGTAATGAAATAAACGGAGGTTTCCCAGAGCTGAGTTTTTATCCCGTTTTTTTTTGTGTTTACTCGCAGGGTATTTCAGCCGGCCGTGTCGGGAGGAGCGCCAGCCCCGCCATGGGCATCTTCCAGGGGTGTACCTGCTGTCCCCGTGCCTTTGCTGGGGCTTCGCTCTCGCACAGCAGCCAAAGACGTGGAGGCTTTGCTGCCCGCCGGTCGCCATGTGCCTTGCTCTGCAGGCAGGTGATCAGACAAGGTGCCCCTACGCTTTGTCCCCATCACATCCTTCGGCATCATTGTAACTCATCCTGGCATTTCTCAAGGTGTTTGTGTCCACTGCCAAGGCCCACTGAAAGCACCACGCGCTCCAGCTTCAGGCCCCCTCTCCAACGCCACCCTGCCCGTGACCTCGGATGCTCCCGTGTTGACAGATTGGCACGGCTCGCTGTCACTCGTCTCCTAGGCTTGGAAAACACTTTTGCCTTAGCACTGAGCAAATCGCAGTTTAGGCTCCAACCAAAAAAAGAGACACACAAAATGCAGATGCAGAGGGGGACAAACTTAACATGTTGAAATAGCAACGAGAACTATAAAAAAAGTTTTCAATAAATAAGGTTTATATTTCTCTCTCCCTTCTCCTCCCTGGATTCCATTTTTGGCTGCTGCCTTTTAACCAGAGGATCATTTCATCTTGATGATTTGATTTCCTGATGAAATTACAGTCTTATGGGTTCAAATCTAACCTTGTTTCCTATCAGGATGTCTACAGCTGTGTGTTTACAACAAAAAAAGTGTTTCACTTCTCTGTCTAGGTGACTCTGTAGGTTGCGTGTAGGTGACTCTTGATCGTTGCATTTCAGGACCCTACAGAGTTTGTTCTACTAATTCATATAAAGAATTTGGAAAGGATGGGAATTCCAAAAGAAAGTGTCACTCGTGTCACTTCTCATTTAAAACCTGATTATAGATGTACAAACAAACCAAATTTTTAGGCTCCTAGATAGCATTTTTAGTTTCCCTCCTAGTCTTTCCACACAAATTGATTTTTTTTAAAAAAATAAATTTTACCACGTAGAAGGTATAAACAGCACAAGAGTAGAAACGTATAGATCAATTGAAAAAAACAATTTTTTCTTTTCGTCCTGTTAGGCAATAACAGAAGCTCAGTGGAGAGATCTGGTACTGCCTTTCCAGAAACACCGGGTGGGCTCCTGTTCCTATGGACTTAGAGGAGCTGAGGCTGCACCCACTGGGCCAGCACCAGGCACAGGCTCAGGCAGAACAGAGCTGGTGGCCAGAGACCAGCTTCAGCTGGCCCAGCGCAGTCTGGCGGGAGAGCAGAGTTACAGTCTTCCAGCTTGGAGACTATCACGACTGCAAATGGTGCCTTAATGGCCCACGCCCCTCAGCAAAAAACTCAGCACCTGGCTCTAGGAAAAGGTGCATTTTTGCATGCCCTAAGTTTGCCTTTTTTACAGGGTTATGCATGATCTTACTTCCCCACAAGTCAATAGAGGTTTATATTCTTGGGGATCTTAGGCATCTTGGAAATTAATCAAAGAACCACATGTTCTTCCTGCAAGGGCTATAGAAAGAAAACGCACTTAATTTTATAATCAAGAAAGTGAGAATAAAGAATCCTCATCCAAAACTTTGAATGCTCTTGCTGTGAATTAAAACCAGAATGGCACAAAGAAAAAAAAAAAAAAAAAACAACAAAACACCAAACAACAACCAGTCATTCTTTTTTGAGCCAAACCAGAAAATAACCAACTAATCAATGAAAGCAGACCAAAACAATATCACACTTCAGCCACAGAGCTGCTCTAAACCTGGGCAGATAAACTGGCTTGGCAGCAGGCCATTGAAAGCCTGATGCTCTGAGCTAGTACAGCTGAAGAGGAGCGAGGCGTGGAGTCAGAAACCAAGCGCTGGTAGTTGCACGGGAAGCATGCGAAGAAGCTCTGGGTTTCCGCTGTAGGGGGGCTGTAATTTCTTTAGGGTCATAAGGACCAGCAGAGCTGCCGTGAGTTCCTATGGCCTCCGCGGGAGAGGTGAGACATGCTGGAGTGTTGCCTCTGCGTGAGTCAAGCCCATGCATGCCCACAGTATCTCCTCCTCGCACAAGTCTTGTTTCTTTGGCCCTCACCACCATGGTGTGACCATATTGGTATCTGCCTTCAGATATCACCCAGAAAATCTGACAGGCATCCTCCCGCCTAAACAGAAGAAATAGTTAAATTTATCTACATACTACAGGAGCAGCTCTTTACATTCTCCTCTTTCTCTCTTGACTTTTCTAAGCATCTTAGCCTTAAGTCTGTAAGGCTGTTTTCTCCGGCCTTCATCTATGTGGCCTTCCTCCTCATGTCAAACTACTTTCTCCTTCTTTCTCCAACCCTAAAACACTTATCCATTGAAATCTTGAAAAAATGTCCACTGAAACACTGATTCCCCATCAGCCATTTTCATGGAAAACATGAAAAATACTGTCAAAACCTTAATTCCACAGAGAGTCATGTGTTAAATGATGTGGTGTCAAGATTTTCCTGTTCCCTTCCTATTCCCTGTTCCTGTCTTCCCATAGAGTTGCAAAAAGCCATGCTATTTTTGCAGTTGAGCAATATGAAAATTACAGAGCCTGATTAGGATTTATTTGTGTTAATAATTTAGCATCTGGGAATGCAGTGCAACAGTCACAAAATGACACGAGTGCCAGTCGGACTTCTCAGCAGGCAAGAAATAAGTGACAGATATCATGAATATATGCTGAATAAATAACAGCCACAGTTTGTACTGAAAGGCAATATTTTGAGAAGCAGAACATGCTGAAGTTGGTGATAGCAAGGAGATGTAAAGGCAGCTCTTTTGTAGAACAGGGCAGGACATCAGTTCAGTTTTCTTGGTTGTTTCAAACCACTGTTGGTGAAACTAAGCTGCCTCTCAGAATAACACGTCAGCATTACTTGCTGGATTCTTCTGAGCCATAATTTGTAATAGTGAGAACCTGAGAAACTTGTATTTTAAAAGATTCCCAAAGTGGTAAGTTTTATGGTGTCTTTTTTTTAATCACAAACTTTTTGATTGAGACTGCCTTTCAGAAGGATAAATGTCCAAATTCTTCTCTCAAACCAGTACACTAATGACGGACTAATAGGTCACTAATCAGCTTCACCATTTTATATCCTCTCTTACGCTTTCTCCTTTTCTACATTGCTAACTTGGCGATGCTTCCTTTCGTTTTGGTTTTGGCTGTGTGTATTTTACCGGCTATAGCCTGTCATGTGTAGCACATTATTATAATAATAGTAATTACAGAGTAGTGGGGAAAAAAAGGATCTGAACTTGCCTACAGTATTTTAAGAGGCTGACAGTATTTGCCTGAAACATCCCACTGTGTTTCCAGGAGGTGCTTCGGCTGAGGAGTGCTAAATGGGTCCTGCTGACTCACGGGTGATTACTGCCAGGGGATGCTGAGGTGGCAGCTCTGCCTCCCTGGGGAGACTGTCTTCGAGGTGGGAGCAGCAGCCTGGAAGCGGAAGGGAAGGGTTTGAGCTGAGCTCTTCATCCTGCTCGTCAGCGCTAATCACGCTAATACGCCAAAGCTGAAGGAAGGGTATTGGCAGGGATAGGAAAAGAGCACTTTGCATTTTGTGTGAGAGAGAGACCATTTGTGGGAGCAGGTAGACAGAGGAAGCTTGATCAGAATTATATCTTCAAAGAATAAACAGAAGAGGCCTTCCCTATTACTGTAGCAGGCTAAATCTCAAATGTTTATGTTCATACCAGACCGTTTCTTTTATTGTCTTATAATATCCCTAAAACACAAACTGGAAGAGGTGTTTCCTCAGGCACTGCACAGAGGTTTTCCCAAACCAGCAAAGCAGGTGCTAAACTGTAAAAATAGCATCTTCAAATGGGATCATGCATTTTCTAAAAGTTAAATATCTACGTTTATAAGCTCTGGATGTGTTTGCACTCTCTGTGGCTCCACACGGACATGGGGAAAAACCCCACACATGGGGCTACCCGAGGAAATCTACATGTAACATATTAAATCCATCTTTGCGTAACTTCCAAACTTCTTAAAATCACATCCTCCTAAAGTCACAAAAAAAACCCCTTACTTTTATTTTACTTACTCAAATAAACATTTTAAACTCTCTGTGAAAGCTGGTGAAATATACTGACTTTCAGTAAAAATACTTTTTAAATGACAACGAGGAGCCTGTGGGAGAAGGACACTGGGAACAGCAGTGCATCTATAATCCAGCCAAGGAACATATTAATTCTTTTCTGGGGACAGTACCTTTTTGAAGATACAGGAGGCAGTGTGTATATTACATTACATAATTCTGTAGAAATGAAGAACAGTTAATCCACTTAAAGATGCATCATTGTCCTCCTCCTGCTGTCAGCATTAGCCCTCTGCTGAGCATCAGAGGAATGCTGGAAAGGCTGGCTTCCTATGGTGGGATAAACCTGGAGCAAAAAAGCTTGAGCTTATTCTTAAACATCACTTTCTTCATTTGCTTATAGAGACCAACCCCATACCAGAGGCATTGATAAATTGCAGACGCACACTCCATCTTCCAAAAAAATAGGCTCACATAGGGCTTTGTGATTCCCAGAAGTGTACAGTTTCCAAAGAATTATCCCCAAATGCCAAAAAATAGAAGTAAACTGTTTCTTGTTCACTGTTTGTCTCCAGACCACACCATGTAACAGAACTAACATAGAAGTCATCAGGTCTAAAATGTAAACGGGTGCTAAGAAATAACTTAGCCCATAAGGATATATCAGATTAACTGAGGGAAAACTTTGATTTTAGTGCCCTGACCCTAACATAAAATGTGGATAACAATGTCTTCTTACTGGCACAGCTTGAAGATTAATTACTATTTGTAAAGAATTGAAGATATTCTGGGCAGGCTGTTCTGCAGAAACTCATGAAGGAAATTAATAATTCTATTTCCATTGTGGGCTGGATTTCTGCACAGTGCCACTTCCTGAATGTGAGAACACCAATATTCCTTTTTTTTTCTCTTTAATCCTTTTGGCCATTACATCACCAAATGAGTCAGGATTAGCTGGAAAAAGGACCCACGATCCTGTGACTAACTGCTGCATCCACTCAGGGAGGCTACAGCAAAGTTATGTAAACTGTCCCAGTTCTGGCACTACCCAACTGTTGAACGCTTGACCTTCCACTTCTCATGTTCTTTTAATCTATTTTTGGATGTGATTTCCCAGGGTTGTTTTTTTTTTTTTTAATGGTAAAATAGCCCAGAGATCTGTCATATGGGAGTAGTCTGGTTCCATATGTATCGTTAACAAAGACATATGCTAATGAGCTTATTAAAGGGTTGGGAGAGTCATTTGGCTGCCTGCACTCCTCCTCCTGGAGGCTGCAGAGTTACCACCCAGAAGCAGTGGGCTGTCATCATCTGTCTGGGACAACGATTAGGCAGGTACAAAGTGCGCATCTTACCAGCGAGTTTCCAGCTATCTGCTGACTGTGGAGTGCTGGTGGGTGGTCCTGGGGTTTGGAGCAGGGGCCCAACTCCTCATAGATTGTCTTAATTACCTTCTTTCCCAAATCTGCCCCTTTCTACTCATGCTCATAGAGGCTGTTTTCACTCTAGTGCCCCATCCATTAGTCCTTGTCACATACTTAGGGCCTTGAAGCACTGCTTTACTGATACTAACTCTATTTCTAACAACTTGCTGGCTTGTGGACTGGATTCCAAGTAAGGATTAATAAGATTTGTGTTTGCTTTTAGCTTGTTAATCAGAGTCTCTCCTGCTGCTGTTATCTCCAAGGAAAACACGTCCAAGCCAGCAGTGGGCTCATTGTGCTCTTTGCCCACGCTGTGTCTGCTGGCACCTGTAAACAGATGTGATTCAGTGCGAATCTCCCACGAAGCAGCCGTCAACTTGGCCGTCCTTACGTTGGCAGCACCGCAGGCTGCTGTTGTCAAACTGCAGGTTTGAGTGCCATTGCCCTTGTTTTGCCTCGTTCTCACCTTTTGCACTATTTTGAATTGACTATTTTGTTGACAATGTCAAAGTGAATGTGTGCCCTTATTGGCTTAATTTCTAACTGGGAGCCTTTTTTGCTTGGGAATTGTAATTGCATTCATCATGCATGGGATGAATTCTGGATCCTTCAACGAAAGAAAAAGCAATAATCATGGTGCCATGCCATAGCTGCCTGTGTGCAGATAGACCATGCTCATCATTTGGATATTCCCTAGCTTGCAATGGAAAACAGATATAGGATGTAGTGAAGCCAGGCAGAAGGAGCAACAAAATAAACGCAGCCACACTGCTCTCTCAGACAGACACACAGCCGCGTGCTGAACAGATGCGTCAGCACTAATCTGGTGAGTACCCAAGTGCAGATCTAAAAACTCTCTAAGACTGTTTTCACCCAGAAAGAGTATCTGCTCAGTGCACGCAACCAAAAGACTGGAACAGATTATCATCTTGCTGAACAGTTCAAGATTCATGTGATTATCAAATCTTAAAGGACTTAAATATGAGAATTTTAGACTTAAAAGAAGATTTCTCAACAAGCCTCCAAAAGCTGGAGCTGTATGTGGGTAAGGTGCATTTTCCCATGTAAACGCAAGATTTAAGATGGACCAGAACTAGAATTTTTAATCCACTAAGTAGAAGAGAAAAAACATGAAAATGTACCCATATGAATGCAAAAACCTAATGCATAGAGGTAAAAAAGTAGACAAACAAAATCAAAAGGAAAACATGAATAATCTGAAGGGTAATAAAGGGTGTCCTGCATCAAGACTTTGAATACAATAATCATGGAAAGAGAAGTCATTGAGATCAGATGTACTGATAAAAGAAAAAATGTAAAATACTTTGTAAAGGAGGCAGGAAGTGAGACCAAAAGTGAGATTTTGCAGGCACATAATCTTAATGCAGTGCAAAGGTGTGGAAAAAGAAATGCTGCTGTAAACCTCAGACAATCTCATGATACAAAAACCCTGCCCCAAATGAAACCCCGTGATACAAACAAAAAACCCCTCAGGAAATCAAATGCAAAACAAGCAATAGGGTGATAGTAAACATGTGAAGTGATAAAGACTTCCTCAGCCTTGTTGGAGAGATGAACTCAGTCAACCAAAGACAGCTAGAGTGCTATAATGGTGGTAGGATGATGTAAAATTCAAGCTGCCATAATTATTCTGAGTCCCTTGAGGGTGAGGTCAATAGGGCTGTCATGGGTGTCACCGTGTGAATGACTGGACCAACTTGGGCACGATAAGCATCTTTCATTACACAGATCATGAGGGCTCTCTGTGCATGAGCGTTTTGCTACACCCTTCTCTTGTGAACTTTTCCTACCCGACAAGGTGCTCTTTCTTTTCAGATGCCTATGCTTTGTTTCACTTCAGTGCTGCCTTCATTTGAGACCTTAGGAGAGTCGGTTGGTAGTCAAACTACTTTTGCCCAAAAGTACCTTTCGGGTGTCCCTGGAACAGTTCTGCGAGTGTGCTTCCATGCTATGGGATGAGGAAAAGATAAGCAAGCACCGGTAGCCAGACAAGCTGCGCATTTGCAGACGACTGGAGTTCATGACTAAAAACCTTCCTGGATGAGGGTTATTGACTTTGGAGAAACAGAACGATTCCCAGTGCTTCATGGCAAACAGTGGTAATGGCAAGAGCACTCTGGTGAGTCAAATGGCTCCTCTGCAAGATTGTGGGCCTCATCTAGGTACAGGAAGTTGGGAATGGCATTGAGGATCCCATCTGCAGAAGAAGTGAGTAATGCCTGCAACAATAGGAGTGGGATTAGTTGCATCTACTGGGAGCAGCGTGTATCTCACAACCTTCTACTGCGCCAACAAGGAAACCGCATGGCAGCAGCTTGAGCTGACCATGGCCACAACCTTGTTTGAGAAAGTTCAGGAAGTGGATTAAAATTTGGCTGAAAACATAGTAAAATGCACTTTTCTGCCATGTCATTCACAGGCATTTGCTGACTTCCCAAGAACTACATGCCAAAGAGGTAAAAGCAACACAGCTGCATCTAAAGATAATTTCTAAAGGGCTTCAATACTAGATTTTTAAACTAGCTGACACTATTTCTACTGTTTTCCCACCATCAGACAGCTGGTGACTTCTGAAAAAAAAAGAGAAAAGATAGCATAGACATGGTTGCCACATATAACCATTACATACCACCAGGGAACAGGTGACTGAAAAGGTGACCACATGATGTGGTGCTAGTGAGTTGTAGTTTGGAGTACCAATTCTACAGCAGAGACAGCTGGTAGCTTTTGGACTCATCTTATTATCACCACAGAACCAGGAGACACCCAAACCAAGAAGAAATGTCTAGCAATTGTGTTTGCTGTGAATCGTTTCATCATTAAGTTTGAGGATGTAAAGCAACTGAAGTAGAAAATGACACTAAATCACTAGAGAGCATTCTAAACGAGTTATTGCTAGTGACTCTTCATGATGCTGAAACTGCAATGCTACGATTTTGAGGTACACAACGAAAAGAGGGAATTAGATATACATAGCTGACTTCATTTCCTGGTCATGAAAGTACAGCAAATGAGCAAAATATGAGACCCTCAAATTGCTGGAAAAACGAATAACAGAAAGGCACAGAAAGCAATCAAGCCAATTATTTACCATTGTGAAGGAAGCGTCTGAAAGGAATTTGAGAACAAACCATATGAAACAAGTGCTCACATCTATCATTTTGTAGAGCTGGGCACATGCCAAGGGAGAACTCACACCCACACGCATAGAGTACTTGAATTATCGAGACAGTCTGAGCATACGAGATAGCATCACAGTTACAGGCAGTTGGCTCACAGCGCTCGGATCACAGAAGCTTCCTCAGAGCACCTTCTGAAACTGAAGTGTGTCTCCAAAAACCTGGAGATGTCACTGTTTGGCAGACATGACCAGGGATATCAAAGACCTGGTAAACAGTTGGGGTTCATATGGGAATGTGCAAAACCAACCCAAAGCTGATGAAGTGTACATAGCATTTAGTTTGCCTGTTCTCTAGATAAGGGACAGCGTGGGAATGAACTTGAACATTGGTAGCACGTTGTCCACACTGCTTAATTGTCACTCCTGGCTTCTCTTGGGTGACTCAAACTTAGCTTTCTTCAGGACAGTCTTCTGTGAAGGTAACTGCCTCGCAGATGGGTGGACGTGATCTAGTCTGTTTGGCTTGGAAATTGGGACCAGGGATCAGTCCCTGTCTCTCCCTTACTCAATGGTGCAGATGCAGATAGTTACAGGTGCCTCAGGCAAAAGTTAAAGCTTGCTCATCCCCTCCCATCCACACCACAGATGCTTTCCACTATCACCTGGCAGAACTAACCTAACTAACCCAGGCCCTGAAATTGCCTTTGCTGCTCATCCCTCCCTGTCTATGCACACATTGAGGTCTGTCTTTCAGGCTGCTGGGAAGCAGACGACTGTCAGACACTGCACTGACCACAGCAGGAATAATTTTGGCAGGCCTGGTACCCTCAGCCTTGTGCTTGCAGATAACGGCCCTGACTTAGGCCACTCTGTTCAGATGATTTACCTTGGAAGAGGAGTTCTACGCCACCGTCATGTTACAATGACAAAGCTTAATGGCTGTTTAAAATTGCTGCAGCCCTATTAAAGGAAGCTGCTGAAAAGAAAATGTATGTCAAACCACTCCTGCATGGAGAAACGTTCCCTGCAGAAAGTGTTAGTTTGGTAAAAATGCTTGCTGTCCAGATGAATGTACCTTTGGTACTTAGCTCCAGCAAACAGCAGTGGTAGTAAGAGCAAGAAATAGGACAAAGGGGAAACACCTATAGCCCAAAGCCTGCCACTGTGGGCAAGCTACAGTCCACTGACAACTTATGTTAAATTGATAAAGCCAGAGAAAAAAGTATCAGCCCGTAATGACTAAATACCACAGCACCAGAAGTGCAAGGCAGTGGATTGCCAGTGGGAGAAAAACCTGCTATGTATTTCAGTAATGAGCACCTGGGAAGTGTACACCTGACGTTTTACAGTACCTCACAAACCCACAGGGTTTGCAGCCAAGCAAACAGGTCACCCAAAGAGAGATTATCTCTACTGATAGTAGGTTAAGTACTACAATGTAAACAAAGTAGTAGTATTCACACTCTCTCTCATTTTTTTGGGACAAAATGAAATGTTACAGGGAAAACCACCCAAGTAGGGGACATTATACCAGGACTGGGTGTGGGATTGCATCTAGGGACCTCAAAAACTCAGTGTGTAGTGTTTGATAAATGCAGAGAGCTGCAAGGTAGCTCTTGGCTATGCTGGTACTGGCAACTGCAGTAGAGTGGGAGTGGCTGGGGAAGGCTGGGGCGCCTGCCGAGGGGTGCCTGGAAAGGGGGTCCCGGTCCGTTCCCTCCACCGCTGCCATGTGAACCGCTCTGTGCCCCTTGGCCAGTGCACACGGCGAAGGGATTGGAGCCGAACAGCTTATTATCTTGTCTCTCCCTCTTTCTGTCTCTGCTTGTGTACAGAACAAGAGGCATGATGTTTTGGAAGGACTTGAAGGCCAGCCAAAATGAAAGCGAGAGAAACCATTGGAGCAGCCAACAGGCTGCAGCAAGAGGAAAAAGGGGACACTGAAGTAAATAGCAGCCTTTCCATTAATTTCAGGGCAGGCTGGATCAAACCCATTTAAGCCCAAGGCTAGAAACAGGAAATGTCATGCTGAATATTAGGAAACAAACTGCGGCAGTGAGTGTAATCAAGCAATTTGTGCACAGGGAGGGAGCAGAGCTGTGCCCTGTGGATGGTGACATACTATTACAGCACTCTAGAATCCTTTAGAATGAGTTCCCTCACTGTTACCTCATTATTGAGGATTTCTTTTGTTTTTAATCCATTGTGCTCTGAAAGAAAAATACAAAGAGAACCCTCTTCCTCCCTCCATCCTTGGGAATAACAGGCCGTTTCAGGCGAAGAAACCTCTGACACTTCAAACAGCAGCAGTAGAGCTAACATTCTTTAATGAATTATTTGGCGACATAATATGACAGTGCCCAAGAGATTCATACTTTGAAAAATATTTTTGTTATTTAAATTTAAAGAAAGGAAAATTTAAATCTCAAGCCAGGAGTCTCCCTTTTCTCTGTGGGGCCTGTTACTTTGTTCTTCTTTGAGGCGTGCAAAATTTAGTTTGACATCCCTTTATTTTGGAATATTTTAAGTGAGAGCTGATTTTTTGACAAAGCAATCTAATTTTCAGAGGTTTGTGTTTCAACACCTCACAGATGCTTGGAATCAAATGGGCCAGATTCTCAGCCCTAAAAAAAGAGTAAAAAGCCATGTCAATTGCCCCCCTGAGGTGGTTGCCGTAGGATAAAGGGAACTCTTAGGTTCAGCACAGTGAAAAAAAAAAGGAGGGACTTCACTATGAACGTGTCTCATGGATGTAAAGAAACAGGATCAGTTAGGTTAAACTAGTATTTTATATCACACCGTGCGTGGTGTGCCCTTTACTCACTCACAGTCTACTCCTGAATCTCTGTAGACGGTTTTCTCTGCAAAATGTGCATTGCCAAATGCTGTCACTGAAAAAGCTAGAGCTGGGGAAACCCTCCATAAACAATCCCAAAACGCCCAGAAAATCAGCAATCTATGGCTTCTCCCCCTTGTTCTGATCTGGGCTATTCTTTTGAGCTGTTGCTGGCACAGTACTGGTGTAGTGTCCCACATCGTTTTTAAGTGCAGAGACTCGAGGTCTAATCAGTATTAATGACACTACGAAACTTAGGGCATTACCACTTAACACTGTGCAAGAACACTGCATAGCTCCACCAGTTAGCATCACATGAGCTCTTATGGAATGGGAGAGCCATATAATCGTGCTGGTTTTTCCAAATGAATTTGCTACTTTGGTGAAGCTGTGCTGCTTCGGGAACCCAGGCAAAGGTTTCTGCTAGGGGCTTCCTATGCCTCTTGCCGTGCACCAGCAATTTGGAGCAGGACTTTCAGCATCTGGTGGGTTCAGGCGTGTTAATGCTCTGCTCCTTGGAGTAGATCTACCTGTAAAAGCACCTAGAGCTGCCAAATGTAAGATTCTCTTGGAAAAGAAAGGCAGACACTAAGATGGGATGGCTGGCCTAGGTAAAAACTAAAACTTGCTTATAATCATTATTTTGCCCATATGCTTAAAAGGATTTAATTTCTGTTCTCCTTAATATCAGTTTGGAAGTCAGCAGCTATGGTGACATGTATGCGCTGGGATAGCTTTGCTAGATTGTCCAGTTTGGGGCATTCATCATGGAGGTCTGCTATGCTGCTCGTGTAAAAATCTGAGAATAGGCAGCACATCTGACCCGGCTGTGTCTCACACCCTGGGCAATAAGGAGAGGCAGAGCTGTTCCTTCTCCATCCTTCTTACAGAAAGCGTGAAAGGCGCTCCTTTCCTTTTACTGACTGGAGAGGATTATGAGCTTGTGGTCTGAGATTAAAGGATGTCTGCAAGAGATGCTGTGCCTGGACAGACCTAGAAAAACAGTGAATAGCGCCTCGCTTATTCATGGTATATATCCCAACTTGTAATCAGCCTGGTTGTTGAAAGAACAGCCCTCCAAAAAACTCTTGCTTTTGGCTGCTTTTTCACAGTGGGCTCAAACCTGAAGCCTTTCTTCCCGTGTGAGGAAGGAGCACAGGAGGTACCTACTGTTCCTGCATCAGCTCCCATCACGCCTCCAGAGCCAGTCGCTATTCCTGTGGTAGCCCTGACTCTAGCATGCTCACCCAGCTCACTCCAGATATACTCACACTCCAAGTGTAGAAGGGCCTTTGCAGAATTACAAACCCAGCCAGCTTCCTAGCAGTTACACCAATGTGTACACCAAGGAGTAAAGTTCTTTTGGAACTGCAGTCACTAGATGCGGTAGCTGGTATTATGTTGCATATCTAACATTGGCATTTTCATACCTAAGGATCTGTTATCGACAGTGATATAATCTGTGCTAGGACAATTATGGAGCAATTTCAAAGTCGCAAGGAAAGAAGCAAACAAGATGTAGCAAGAGTTGGGTTTTTTTTTAAATTAGTAGCTACATGAAGTTACAAATGAAATGCTAGAAATAGTTCTCAAGAGTGTTTAGTCAGTCAAAAGCCAGATGAGATGCTCAAAAATGTCTGATAAATACCATTTGAGGGCGTATCACATATCTAGTAACTACAACATTTAGATTTTATATTTAAACATTTACATAAGAATAAAGGGAGTGGTGGAAGTAGCTGTGAGGAGCTTGACCAACTCATGACCTAGAACAGTAATATGAGGCTCAGGCACAAATTCAAGGGACTCCAGGATACCTGACAGATAGCTAATAAAAGAAGTAGGGGACAAATAAGTCCCTTGCCTTATAGATACCTCTTCTCATTCACCTAAACAGCCTCTGTTTGGCGTTAAAAGCATATGAGCAAGCTGTCCTGGTCACCTGAACTGTGCAGCAGGCTGTTGGAATTGCTTCATTGGGCCAAATGAAGGAGGGGTTGAGGGGGTGATGGTGGTGGGAGAAGTAAATTACCGTGTCTGACTCCAATAGTTAGAGTATACGGAATTAGCCATCTGCACTTCTACGCAAGTGAAGCTGCCGCTAGAGAATGGGATGTTGGTGCTAGCACCCTCACTGGAGGCCAAGAAGGAGAAACGTGCTCTGCGATGAGCCCTCACCCCAGCACAGTCCGTGCTGGCAGCCCCAGAGTCATCTATTACCAGAGCATTCAGGCTTTCTCCTGTGAATGAAATTCCCTATTTGTGCTGTAGTTTTGCTCACTATGTTACGCCTTATTCTGAAAAACAGTTTTCTCTTTTAACATATTTCTCTTTAATATGTACACACAAACTGAATGTATACTTACATTTATATAACTATGACTAATTGTACTCATTTATAAGAATCTGTGATTTTTATTGTCATGCAGCATGGGTTTTTCATATGCAGTTTTGGAATACTGAAATGTAGTCATTTCTTTATTCTTCACCACGGGTGTTTTCGTCGATCAAAAGTATTCATATCTCAATGGTAAGAGTGTTCAAAGGCATTCAAGCCCCATAAATTATTCCACACAATACAAACACACAGCATTCACTTTTCTTCATTCATCTTCACCTACTGCTGTCATATAGCTATGAAGCCATTCTCTTTCTCCCCCCTCCCCCCACCTTTTTTTTTTTGTTATGCAAACTTGGCAGATTTAGGCTGCGGATTAAATACATTTAATGGTTACACTTCCGCTTTGTACTGAATGGACTCAAAACCTAGTTTTCTGTTTCAAGAAAAAAGCTAAGAACTTAAAACTATACTTGTTGGAAACTCAGGCCTGTCCAGGTTTCCAGTCGAAATCAAATAAATATTGCTAAGTTACATGTGGTTTGAGAGACTTATGTGGTCCATAAAGCCTGATGAAAAGATAAATTTCCTTATTTAAAATTATTTAAAGAAGCACAAACCATTCCAAATGTTCTAACCTGAGTTTAAGGCTTATACTAGTACCAAAATACAGGTTGATTTCTCCAAGTTTTTTCTTTGTTTCTGAAAGGACTTTGCTATTTGTGACAGAGTTGAGTATGTTGGAAAGGGAAGCATTAATTGCTATTATAAGTCCACTTCCCATGGCTTGAAAATCTTGACTGTTAAAACAGCCTGCTTATCATTTTAAGCAAGCCTTTGCTTCTTTATCTCCAGTGTACCCATAACCTCTCAAATGCTATTTTTTCATTCACTCAGCCACTTTTCATATAATATCCCCAATTTAGCAAAATTTATCTTGGAAATGCTTTATTGTTTTAAGTATTTTGACTTTGCTGTATGCATTTGGAAAGCAATATCAACTTAATAAATGAAAACATATAGGTATTCCCTTTTTATAAAGTGTCATTCTGGAGTGAACAGAATTGTGAAGTGCCTTTATTTAAGTTGTTTTCTTCTCAATTATTGCTAGAGGCTTTCAGAAAAGGTAGCATTAAACGACAATTGATGAGAGCACTTTTGGGGCTGATCATGCCGTCATAGTGGGACTACACTGATGTGCACTTGCTATATTTAGTGGAGTTGCTCCCAGTTTATACTAGCACAGATGAGAATATTCACAGAAATAAAGGCTGTGAAGCCCTTAGAATATGTCATCTTATGTCTTTGCTGTTTTAGACCTCAATTTTCCCATCATCCGAATTCTGCTTTGAATCTCAACAGTTCATTAAGTCCTGTGTGCCGGTAAAGTCAGAATTTGGAAAATCTGTTAATGAGTTGCTATTGGGGAAGGCACCTTAAGGTGATGGATGTGGTATCGGATTTTACTGAAGTAACAGTGAAGAAGATTTAGGAGGCTTATATAAAAGTACTGGATGATTTACGAAGTAAAGGAAGTTAACTGGAATTCTGAAAGGTGGTTCTGTTGGCTTTGAAAGACAGACACTCTTGTTTCTTCCGTGGGAAGGGGGATATCCCAGCAACCTTAAGCTTTGAATCTCTTCAAAACAGATTCTGAACATTCTATAGCACAACCCTTCAACTCAACCAGGTAATATATGCGCCTCCTCTCAGGAGACCCACCACTGGGACAGTTATGAAGAACTTGATGAGGTATCTGACGTGACTCCAAATTATCCCCCTCTAGTGACCTCTCTGAAGTCAACAGGCTTTAATGCTGCCTACAAAGTGGCCATTTATATTAACTTTATGGAAAATGAAAACAAAACAGACGACTCTTTGAAGACTAGAGCATACCTCTAGCTCCCCAAAACTTGACAATGCCCAAGGCCTTTTTTTCCACTATTCTTTTCTTGAGATTGTTTTGTTTGTAGTATTCAATATTGAGTCCTCTCTATCTATGAGGCACGTAATCACCAAGTATTAAATAAATAGCTCTGCAAGGTGCCTTGAGGAATAAACTTGTCCACAGCCCTTGACCAAAGGCAGGTCTAGCTATACTGGAATGATTCCTAACTTTTATCTGTCCCATTTGCTCTAAGAAACTAAGAATGATGGATATTCCACATCATCCCTAGGAAACCTTTTCCACTGTTTACTGTCCTTATCATCATCAGAAGCTGTCTCTAGCACCAACACTCAGTCTCTCTTCATGCAATCAAAATGCATTATTCTTGTTCTGTCTCCAAAGAACATATGAATAATTTCTTTTCTCCCTTTTTGCATCTCTCTTGTCCTTAAAGGCTCTTAATGTCTCTCCTTAGGATTTTTCTTTTTGATAGATTGATCAACTTTAACCTTTCCTAGCAGGTCAGGTTTCCTACACTTCTTTTTTTCCTCACACTTTTGTTTCTGTCTGATTACGTCTTTTTGAAGGCTGGTCCCCAAAACTGGTTGATATAGAATCACAGAATCATAGACTATTTTAGCTTGGAAGGGAACTTTAAAGATCATCTAGTCCAACCCTCCTGCAATGAGCAGGGATGTCTTCAACTAGATCAGGTTGCTCAGAGCCTTATCCAGCCTGGCCTTGAATGTTTTCGGGGATGGGACTTCCACAACTTCCCTGGGCAACCTGTTCCAATGCCTCACCATTCTAATAGTGAAAGTTTCTTCCTAATATCTAATCTAAATCCACTCTCTTTCAGTTTAAAACCATTACCCCTCTTCCTATCGCTACAATCCCTGATAAAGAGTCCCTCCCCATCTTTCCTGTAGGCCCCCTTTAGGTACTGGAAGGCTGCTACAAGGTCTCCCTGGAGCCGTCTCTTCTCCAGGCTGAACAACCGCAACTCTCTCAGCCTGTCTTCATAGGGGAGGTGCTCCAGCCCTCAGATCATCTTCAGGGCTATCCTCTGGACTCACTCCAGCAGGTCCATGTCCTTCTTATGTTGGGGCCTCCAGAGCTGGATGCAGTACTCCAGGTGGGCTCTCACCAGAGTGGAGTAGAGGGGCAGAATCACCTCCCTTGACCTGCTGGCCATGCTTCTTTTGATGCAGTCCAGGATGCGGTTGGCTTTCTGGGCTGTGCATGCGCATTGCTGTCTCATGTTGAGCTTCTCATCAGCCAGTACCCCCAAATCCTTCTCCTTAGGGCTGCTCTCAATCCCTTCATCCCCAAGCCTGTATTGATACTGGGGGTTGCCCCGACCCAGGTGCAGGACCCTGTACTTGGCCTTGTTGAACCACATGATGTTCACATGGGCCCAATTCTCGAGCCTGTCCAGGTCCCTCTGGAAGGCATGCCATCCCTCAGGCATGTCAACCACACCACTCAGCTTGGTGTTATCCACAAACTTGCTAAGGGTGCACTCAATTCCACTGTCGATGTCATTGATTGAGATACTGAACAATACTGGTCCCAATACGGACCCCTGAGGGACACCACTTGTCACTGACCTCCACCTGGATATTGAGCAGTTGACCACCACCCTCTGGATGCGACCATCCAATCAATTCCTCATCCACCAAGCAGTCCACCCATCAATTCCATATCTCTCCAATTTAGAGGCACGGATGTTGTGGGGGACTTTGTCAAAGGCTTTACAGAACTGCAGATAGATGACAGTTGTAGCTCTTCCTTTGTCCGCTGGTGTAGTCACACCACCACAGAAGGCCACCAGGTTGCTCAGGCAAGACTTGCCCTTCGTGAAGCCATGCTGGCTGTCTCAAATCACCTGCCTGTCCTCCATGTGCCTTAGCATAGCTTTAAGCAGAATCTGTTCCATGATCTTCCCAGACACAAAGGTGAGGCTGACAGGTGGGTAGTTCCCAGGGACCTTCTTTCTACCTTTTTAAAAATGGATGCAATATTTCCCTTTTCCCAGTCATAGGGGACCTCACCTGACTGCCATGACTTTTCAAATATCATGGAGAGTGGCTCAGCAACTACATCAGCCAATTCCCTCAGGACTCTGCGATGCATCTTGTCAGGTCCCATAGGCTTATGTATGTTCAGGTTCCTCAAGTGGTCATGAACCTGATCTTCTCTTACAGTGGGAGGGGCTTTGCTCCCCCAGTCCCTGTCTTGCGGTCCATCCACTCGAGAGGTGTAGGGGTAGAGGTTGCCAGTGAAGACTGAGACAAAAAATTTCTCCAGCAGAGGCATTATCAGCACCAAACAGAACAGTAGGATTATTTTATACGTCTTAATAACAATTCTTCTGAGTGGCTTACCAGAGTCCATTGGAGCTCATATAAACTAAGTCTTGTAAGCCCAAGTTTCCATCAAGCTGAGGTGCAAGTCACTTCCTTCAATGGACTGCTCAAGCTCACAATGACCATGAACAGAAGTGCTATTTGAAGATGTAATAAGGAAAACCTGGAAATCAAACCAAAGGAATGGGGACTTACTGCAGGAAACACTGGACAGACAGTCCCTCTGTGTTTTCAATCTGTTTGGATTCATGGAATATAATCAAGTGAAGAGACCTTAATTTGTCCTAGGAAAAAAAACCCCAAACCAAAACCCTGACCAATAGCCTATTTAAGATGTAGATTTCACAAGTGTTGAAGGGATTCAAGAAGTTATCCAAAATGAAAGCAACTGGAGTCATCCAAGTCTGAAACTGCCAAAGTGTGTGGGGAGTGTCAGAGTGTGACAGAAATGCTCTGGTTTTAGCAAGCCAGAAGCAGCAGTGGAATAAAAACCTATGTTGTGGGATGCTGAACTAATTCTGGGGTGATTAATAAAAACAACATCATTCTTCATTTACATACATTAGAGAAGCAAGCCAGACATTTAGCCACTTACTGTGGATAAGATAGTTTGTCCAGAGAACATCCAGGCGCTACCATCTGACCTGGAAAAATGCCCAGATGAGAATGCTAATTTTACAGATGTTTTAGATTAAGCACTGTATCTGGAAGTTAACTTTTCACTTAACAATGAAACCTCATTTTAATCCAATGCCTGTCTATTGTAAGCAGAGCTACCACCAGTCATGCCTCTCAGTGCAGTGCTGACTTTACGAGTTGCACATGGTTTGTAAATGAGGGGATAAATAGGATACCAAATGCTCTGTGCAAATTTACCACAAAGACATCTGGATCTGAGAACCTCCCAGCAGGCAAGTTGCTAACGACCTCAAATATTTCCTTCAAAGAGAATGACTTGGTTGGGTCTCTGTATTCTTTAAAGTTCTACAGGAAGTTCAAATAGGGAAACGGTATAGGTTTATTTTTAGTGATGGACAGAGCTTCCTTCAAAAGAATATGCATCTCCGTCTTGTGAAGTAACCTGCTTCTTGGTGTTGTGCACTCTCAAAATGCTCATGCCTTCCTGCCTTTCAGAATTAATAGCATTTCTATTGAAATGGTAATATTTCAACATGGCAGTCATGAATATCCCTGTTTTGCGGATGTTCTTTTGGGCAGGGACATGTGTCCCTAAGGGAAGCTCGGTTTGGGTGACTTTGCTTCAAGGACTACCTTTCGTCAGCCTTGGGACTGAGGAGGGACAAGGCATGGTAGAGAGACAATGGTGCCGTGGCAATTCCTAACCACCGGTTCAACTAAGTGGTGCAGTTCAGCAGATCCTGCTTGGTTGCTCTTCAGGACCAGCCACTACCAGTTTGTCTTTCAGCCTTAAGGCATTGGTTCAGTTTCTTATCTCTGCCCTAACTGGACTGGCTACATGGAGAAGTCATGGCAGCAGATCAAGCCAGCTTTCTGCTGCTCCAGTAGAAATTAAGGGTAAGGACATAAGAGTTGTAGGGATCTGTGTAGCCATGGGTGTCCTAGCCCAAATCCTGGGAAACTGAATAGCCTGTTTGTTTCTAAATTACTCACCACAGCTTTCTTTGAGGACTGAAGCATGGTGTTGATGGAGTCTGGTGCATGATCCCATGGCCCCAGGCTTTCCCTGCACATTGAAATGCCCAAGGCTTTGCTCATTCTAAATAAATATGTTGCTAAATACATCCTTAGACTACTCAGGGAGCCCTATCTGTTTAGTCTGCAGAAAACCTTTTAACTTCTTTTGTTTTAGCCCACAAGTGGGGTCTTTGCCTTTAAGCCCAGTCCACTCAAATGTGTACACAAAGCCCATCTTTTCCCGGAAAGCAAGGCCCCAGGATGGAGGATGTTGACATTGGAAAGATTTCCTAGTCAAACTGTTTTCCTGCCCTGATTCCTCTCTGGAGTCCCGGGCATGATGTGCATGTGGCAGTAGGGGCAGAGAGAGAAGGGGAAAAAAAGCCTTCAAAAGGCTTTGTGCTGCAAGTTGCCAAGTTTTGTGAAGCAACTGGCTGCAGAAACTGAGCTTCTTTTAGAAACCCCTCCTCAGGGAGATTCCTCCTTCCTTGAGGGAATCAGCCCAAGCCCATGCTGTAGCTGGATCACACCCAAGAAAAGCACAACTACTCAATATTACCGGTCTCTGTCTTACTGTTTTCCACCAGCCTGTGTTTCACGTCACCTGTGGCCTTCTTGGGGCGGCTTCAGGTTGGCTTTGGTTGCTTTCCCCCACTAACTGCACAGGCAGCCAGGCTTTAGCAGCCTTGTGTGAATCCCATGGCACCCTTAAACAGAAAGACCGTAGTAGTTGAGGCACTGGCAGTGAAAGCCCACAAAAACTCAGCATTAATCTGATGAGGCTCTTTAGTTGATGATGAGAGAGGAAGGTGGTTGGGGATCCCTTCCAGGGCTAGGACCAAATGACGTAAAACCCTAGCTGTCCTCTCCCCTCTCTGGATGGACAGTTGCATGGATGGTTGAGACCAAGGACGTCTGCTGAAAGGAGAGAAAGGTGAAAATGCTTCGGGACAGACATGGCTTGTTACTTTGGCCACCCCTCTCAGGATGCAGCCTCCTCTATTTGCAGTTCCCTTTGTTCTGCCTGAAGTGGCTGTGCACAGCAGATGTCCCCAAGCAAGTACTCTCTTCTTTCCTCTGACGGAAATGGTTTTCAGGCAAATATTAGTTTGGCTACAGGGCTTTTGATCTGTGGAGAGAAGTTAAAAAAAGCCCCGTATGGCAAGGGATGTTTCTCTGGCAGCAAGAAGTTTGGCAGTGACACGTCTGGGCACATCCCCTCCGTGCCCGGAGTGTCTGTCCATCTGTCAGCTGATAGCCAAAGGTTAAGGCAGATATACTCACTGGCCAGAGTTTTACATCTCTTGCCTGGACTAACTGAGGCAAACAAAGCAAAATATGGCCAGAAATAGGTATGTGTGACCTCATGGAAATCCTGGTTTGGATTCAGTGGTGACTTAACCTGGGGGTGGGAAGTTACTGCAGTTGTTGCTTAAGTAGAAAAGTGCAGGAATAACAACACAGTACAATCTACATCAGAACACCATCAACATGAGCTCTGTCCTAAGCCCCGTGATGATCCCTTGGCAGCACTCGGGTGCTATGAAAAATGAGTGAGGGGATTCCCTCGCCAGGGAGGCAGGAGTGAGTTGGCAGAACAGCTCTGCGCTAACCCTACCCAGCCCCTGGGATGTGCTTTAAAGCAGCCTGGCAGCAAACGTAAAACAGGAAAGCAGCTAACTAGATAAGGTTTCTTCCACACCCTATTTTTATGTATGCCCAGATCCTCCATGCTGTTCCCAGGTCCGAAGCCGGAGCTGACGAGAGCAGGCAGGAGCCCTGGTGACCTCAGTGGAATCACGTCCCTCCTTGGCATTGCTCATCGTGCGATTCCACTGTGTCACATACACAGGCATGACTTCCTCTGCCTGTTACTCCGTCTCTTGGTTTGCATACAACTAACGCAGACTTGGTGGTGACAAAAAATGGGCAGCGTATCCCCCATGCAGCCGTACCTGGGATTTACACTTCAACCGTTTGTTGCCCGTGGCCAGAAGGGCAGCCCAGAGGTGAGCTAGAAGGAGGCCTCCCATGATGGAGCTGACAGGATCTGCTAAGCTTCTTCCAGGGCTTTCTACATCTTTTCATATTTGTACCCTTTTGTGAAAGATTGGACTCAGACTCTTAACCTTCGACTTCTCCTACGTAAGCCGTGTTTTCTTCCTCTCTCTTCTCCATGGGACTGCTATTCAGAACAGCATCATTCTAGGCAGAGTTCCTCCTAAACAAACGCTTTTGTTTGCTGCAAGCTTGGGGAAAGGAAAACAGGAATTTTAGACCACGTGGTAGGAGCTGTCACTGGGAGAGGTCCAATACTCCATATTCAGGGATGTGAATATCTCCCTCCTATTCAGTTAAAGGGCTACAATTATCCTATGAGAGCAACAAGAGAATCTTAAAATTATTATAAAATAATATCCTTCTAAAATTATTTACTGTTGTAACTCCATACCTGTTCGTGCATTTTTTGGAGAAGTAATTAGAAGGCAAAACTGAACTCAAAATGCTATTTGGGTGTACTTACAATCCAGGAAAACAAGGCAGCTTTCATGATGCTGGGGCCAGGTGGTGGGAGACAGTTCATGCTCAGGTGGGTAAATTCCTGTCCCATCCAAAACAGGGTGACCCCATCCAAACTACGTCAGTGAAGTGCTCCCTAGCACCCCCGCTCCCCTGGGAGCATGCCGGGTGGCATCAGCCATGTGCTGTGCCATGTGGGTGCAGGAGTGGGCGCATGTCTGTGACACAGCAGTATTTCTCAACATGGGTGAATGTGACAGCCCAGCGTGCCCCGGGCTGCGTGGGCAAGCCGGCTATGGAGGATGAGGAGCCCATGCATGCCACAGCCCCATGGTGCATGCACAATGACTCTGCCCCACAGCTGGCGGAGGCAAGGTGGTTCTTGCATGCATGCTGGTTGCAGATCTGAAAAATCCTCTCACGATCACTGATGAGCTATCTTTGGTGAATTGGTTCAAAGACATGGAAGCAGGAGGCACATCAATGGTAGGCTCTGCACCATGTGGCACATGCGAGGGCTGCGGGGACTTCTTTTCCCTTTGGGTGGCTTCTGAGGCTGTTTTCTTGGGATCATATTAACACCACTAAACTGCTTTCTACAGCTCTGGAACCAGCAGCACCACTCGGCAACTGTTTTTCTGGTCAGTTTTTCTTTGAAGCTGGTTGTTTCTACTCCCAAAATATCACATCAGGGTGGGTTTTGATTCCTGCGAATGGGTGAGGATGTTTGTTGCTCCCAGCAGGACTCCTGCAGCACACCCACTAAAAGGAAAGAAAACAAATCCCTGCACCGCCATCAAAATTGCCTGTGATAATAAACATTGCTGTCCTGAGGGGCGAGAGTGGAGAGCAGCAGGTTAGAAAGCACGGGAAGCTGACAGCTCAGATTGGCTTTTCAGATCACCCTGGCCAAGGCTGATTCTGCGTGAACTGCAGCGAGGAGCCTGCTCCAGATAAGAAGGGAAAATGCTCGGTCATCCTGAGGCTTTTCCACAAAGCTCTGGTAGACTGAGCTTCGAAAGACAGCGTGTTGAGAAGGAATGCAAGTGATCACCGAAATTTGAGGGGGGGTAGCTGATTTCTGCTGCGAGTTGCAGCAAAACTCCTCTCCTCCCAGCCAGCCATATGGTATGCCCGGCTCACACAGATGAGTTGTCCTGGGTGAGCTGGGGCTGGTACTTATCAAGCCTTCCTCTAGCCCAGCAGCATCTTCTAAATTGTATAATCTCGTGCCCCCAGTCTGCAAGCTGTTTAGTTCTTCCCTCTTTGCCATCCCTTTCACAGCATGTTTTCTCTTAAGAATGAGATGTCAGTGTGACCTGTTGTATAAATCCCATGTTTAGGAAAAGCCTCTTATGCTTATTTGAAAGCATCAGCAGAGAAGTGAAGGGCTTTGATATAGGATGTAGGAAGTCAGGCAGGGAAGCTAGTAAACTCCGGGTTCACTGTAGATTACATAGCTGAAGAAGAGTATTTGCTATGTACTGTGCTGCAAACTAACCAGCTTAAATAGACTACTTAGATGAGCCAATTTCCAGACAGGTATAATAAAACTACATATTTTTTGAATGATGCCATTGACAGGCTTGTCAGGAAGGCAGACGTATGTTAGATGTAGACAAATCCATGACATCGAACATTTCTTTGCTTGTTCAAATGACTCCAGCACTGGAAGTCTTCAAATCACCCCTCTGAGAGGGGTCCCAAATCCTACAGACCAAACAGAATAAGATTAACCCATTATATTAATTTATTGTGAACCTCTGTAATTGTAACGGAAAATGATATAGGTCCTGGTGAAAACTTTATTTTACGCTGTGCAATGAAGCTGCTGCTAAGCCATGACTGCAAGCTGAAAGCTGGCTTTCTGATGTGATCTTGCCAACTAAGAATGAAGTGAATTTGGGTGGAAACCAACAAAAGGATTCAATTTAGAGATCACTATTTCTTACAGAAGAATCGCTTTCCTGCTGTGTGAGCATACTTCAAACTAGGCCTGTGTAAATGCCAAGAGTCCGATGTTTATCAGATTCATTCTGCTATCTTTTGGTTTTGGAAAGGAAGATTTTAATTTTGGGAAACTTTTATACCCTGCAGTCTACGTTCTTTCTTCCAGTATTGAAAATTTATATTCTAAATACATACTTCGTTACTAGTGCTACCAGCAATACCTGAAATTATTAAATTTAAGATGAGTTAAAAAAAAATATCTCCCTTTACATTCTGTGTTTGTTTCTCAGCTCGGGGACTGAAATGGAGTTTTTAATTTGGGTAGTTTTGCTGTTAGGCTCCTAGTGTTGCGTTGTTTGTGCTGTGTCTATTACACAGTAACAGAATATTTATTTGCCTAAACCCAGCTGTTTTCACTGGAACAACCCCTTACCCACCCCAGCAAACCTTTCAAAACATTTCTATTTACTTCAAGTTCTGAAAAAAAAAAAAAAACAAACCAGAAAAAAAAAAGAAAAAAAAAAGAGGGCCATCTGTAAGCTGACAATAGCCTTTCAAATGTAATGGTGACGATCCAGCTAATTGCCAAAAGTACTTTTCTAGTGAGAGGGAAGCTTGTGCCACAGACAGATGCTCGGGGACTGCCCCGCGCCAGGGCTGTGGGTCCATAGCTGCCCCTTTGCCATCCTGCTGTGGTTGGGCAGCAGGGCTGGCAGTGACGGGCTGTGCCTGTGCCCAGCACCCCCTGCTCCCTGGGGACAAGCTGGTGGAGCGGAGGGGCTGTGTGGTCTCCTGTCAGGGCAGCAGGTCAGATACAACCTGCCTCCCCCGGGGCTGGTGGCGGAGCCCTGGGCTACCAGTGCTACCTCGTCCCCTGTCACACGCCCTGTTTACTACCTTCTTTGCCATCTTTCATGGTGGAGTTTTCCTTCTTTCCCCTCCACCCCCTCTTCTGCTTCATCTCTGTCCTGAGGAGAGCAACACCCCAGAGCCTTTTGGAGAATATTCAAGTCAGACAATTCACTATTCAAGCGGAAGAAGTTTGTCCAGCTGTGCACCGAGTGTTTCTGAACACCAGAAGGGAAGAAGCACTCTGTGGTACTTCCTTGAGTATTTTTTAGTACTTATTTTAATTTTACTATTTATTTCAAAGTCAATGCTGCTGGCAGCTTCCTCATGGGGACACTCCATTCCCTGATTTGAAATCTGGGCTTTCAAATCAAGGTCTTTGGGAAAGCTTTACTGAATGTGTGTCTGTCCTGCATGGACCCGAGATGCTGATGCTGCTGGAAAGGCACATGGGACCAGGGCACCAGCATGCGCTATCAGCCCATGCTGGGCACTCCAGTGTCCCTGGCATGCAGCAGGATGCTGCCCTCTGTCCTCATCCTCCTGGGAGGGCACAGCTGCCCCAAAACACCTTGGCAAATCCCATGGGCTTTGAATTGCTCCTCATGCCTCTTCTCTGCATCACAGCATGTGCCAGCCCACCTGCTGCTCCTGATGGACCGGGGAGAAGCCAGTCCATGCCTGGGGAGGCTGCCCGGATGCTTTACAGCCATTTGTTCTTCTTGTGAAATCTCTCTTAGCTGAAATAGTTCTTCCCACCCCCGATGCTTACCCCCACCCGGTGTATTTATAGAGAGCAGCCGCAGTCCTGCTCAGCGAGACCGAAGCTGTTCAAACCTTGCTATGCTACCGTTGTCCATGCTTTGACAGCCCGCGTCTAATAAAAATTCAGTCCCTCAGCTCCCAGTCACATCAGTATGCAAATACGAATGCAAATACAGGAGAGGTCTTGCTGGTTGACGCAGGTGATCAGAGGATGGTGCTGCCCTTCTGTTCATCTTTTTCCTGTCTTGGCTTTTGTTTTTGACCTTGTTGCAAGTCTTGGCTCTGGGCTTTTCACTGCCTTTTCCTGTGGCATCCCTTGTATAGGGACAGAATATGTTAGCAATCAGATTCAGCATCGTTTTTTTCACTCTGTCTGGGACTCCGCAGCTCTGAGGTGTCACCTCTCCTGCTGATTGCTCTGAAGCTACTTTTTACTGTTTCAAAAGTGAAGCTAAATTTTGAGATGTCTCCTTGTTAGGAAAGATAGGCAGATGTTGCCGTTCAATTTTCTTTCCATTTCTCCACTCAATTATTGCTCAGCACAACTCATTATAGCACGCAATCATTCTCTTTCTGTCCAGCATGAATTCCAGCCAGTTGATTTCCCATCAAGTGCAATTTTTGCTATTGCCTCACCTTTTTTTTAAGTGTATGTAGCACATAAGATTACTACAAAATCATCAGTACAATTTTCCAGCCTATTTCTGTAGCTTCTTTATTGGTATCTAGCAATATTTATGTAATGTTCATTTTGAATACACATATTTTAGAGCCTGAATTTTTGGCAGTTACGTTCCATGGGGTCATCATTTCATTGTTAATTTTTGGACAGCTGCTCCTCTGTCACATTTTAAACACTGGTTTTGGTTAGGGATGGGCCAGGCAATTTATTTCAAGTAAGAACAGATCAGAGCCGTCATTCCCCAGGCAGACTTGAAGGGGAACAGCCAAAACCGTGGGAATAGGATAGATTTTTTTTGCCCTGTGGCTGCAGAGAAAGTTTCATTTAGGAGATTCACTCTGTTACCCTTCAGATGTCAGTCAGGTAAATTTTTCCTTCAATCTGGTTGGCACCTTTTTTCTTGGCTGAGAGCAAACAGACAGCTCAATCTAATTGCGCGGAGAGGTTAGCTTGCTTTCCCTTTTCAAGTAAAACAGGTTTATATGTTTCTGTGGGGCTGGCTGAACAAACAACAGGTGGATCCAAAAAAGCACTCTGGAAAATCCCTACAAATGACGCACTGGGAAATGAAAAGGGAGTGCATTAGAGCCAGCCCCCTCTCCAGGGCAGCCTGTGTCCTGCTAACGCCCTGAGAGAACAGGGAAGGGGAGGACGGGAACAGTGCCGGGGGCGGCGGGAGCCTGGGCATGGTCCTAAAAGTTCAGGCAAACTGTGCAAAAGTCAGGAGTTTATGTGCTTGTCCACATTCAGCCTCAAATCTCTGTCTTGCTGAAATTTCTAGGGTTCTGCGAAGAGCCCACTTTAAATATAGACGGGCATTTGCGTGCTTGTTATAAAGATCAGTGTGAACAGGGAGGTGGCCATCTAAAAATGGGACATGATGACTTTTCACGTAGTTGTTAAATGAAAATGTGACAGCACAGTGCAAGGTGTTAAATTACTCAGTCGTCTTTGAGGGTAGTCCCACTTACTGTCTTAAAAAATGCAATCTGTACCTCTTTACCTTACTGCCCATACTAGGTCTGCTACTGGTGTAATGGGACCAACCTCCAAATAGAACATATTTTTTTAAAAAAAAACCCAAAACTTTCAAGAAGAGCTTGAAATTGGATCAGACTTCATTCTCAGCCGTTGGTCTCTAAATCTACTACGGCCTTTTTCCATTTGGGCTACCCAAGGGGAGGGAGGGCAGCCTGAGGGGTCCCCAGTCAGGGCTGTGGGGTGAGCCGCAAAGGGAGAGGAGGGGCCTTCCCCCCCGCTCCCCCCCTCCAATCCTCTTCTTAGGCATCCAGGTAAAGAAACGGGATTGTCGGTACCTTAGGGCAGCCAACTGGCCTGGTTTGTTGGTGAACTGAAATACCACAGGCCTTTCATACTAAAGAAAAAACCCAACCTAACCCAAAACCAGTCAGACAACCCCTCTAGTCTGAGCATTTTAGCTGTCTCCAATAGAAAACCCATATGGCAGCATTTGCCCTGGCAGTGACTTGTGCTGGTACACACTGGGAGAGACTTTTTCAACACTGTGGTGCTGGGCCAGGAACAGGATGGGTTTCTGGACACAGGCTTTGCAATGATGAGAAACATCCCCCTGATCTTGTCACACACAAGCTTCTGGTTTTTGCTTGTCAGGCGCCGCTGTGTGGTTGAATCCTGGGCTCCCACCTCTGCCCTGCCAGTGGCTCTGGCCCTGCCTGCCTCCCGCTGTGCGTCCCTGCCTCTTTTTGTGAGGTCTGTTAAATGATGCAAAGCTCTCTTCTGCGATGTTCAGAGATGTTTCCTACTCCCCTGGAAACAGGGTTGGAAAAAACCCTATAAGAACAACTGCTGCTCTAAAACACACACCTTTGGTTGCACCATGACACCCCAGCTCAGCACATGTACCTCTATTCCAGAAAGCGATTCACACTTTTATCAAAAACAAGGGCTGAGAATCCATAGATCTAGGTTGAGACCGTGCTGCATCCCGTCCCCCTGTCCCTGCTTTCTGCCTTGCTGCCTGTAGTGCCACGTCCCTCCCGCCTGCCCCCAGGTGTCCCTCTGCCTGGGGCGGAGGGGGGTTGTCTGCCCCGCACCCCTCTGCCTAGCCTCCCGCCTGCACCGAGGGAGCTGATATCTAGCAAATTTATTTAATGAGAACAGAAAACAGCATTTAATGAGCAGTGAGACCAAGAGGCATCTCCATGTGGCCAGGCGGGGCAGGTGACTTCCAGTGACTTGACAGGAGATGTGGTGCTCAGAGACATGGTTTAGCAGTGGTGTTGACAGTGTTAGGCTGATGGTTGGACTAGATGACTCCTCTAAGAGTTTTTCTCCTCATAGTGACACAGCAAAGTACCCAGTCAAGTCCATCTTCATGAAGGATTTTCTGCAGTAAGTTAATTTCTATCTTACAGGAAAGGCCCTCTGAAATAGCTCATTCATGGTCATCTTTGGTGTGCTGTGTGTGACGTTTGTTTGCTTTAATTACTTCTAACTTTTGCTAACAGTTGTCTGGTAAGCATCATTAAAGCTCACCATGAAAGCTATAATAACCTTGTGCGATTCTCTTGGTAAAGAGCTGCTCCTGGGAGGGATCTACACTCCTGTGGTTCAGCACAGACTGTCTCCGGTTTCTCTCCCTCTGAGTCACAGGGCTGTGTCACTGGGAAGGTCATGGGACTGCAGAACATACCAGTGGCTGGAGCTGGGGTTTCTTTCATCATAACCTCAGCTGCTACCTCTTTTCCCTCAGTGGCCTCCTGCGGGTTTATACAAAATCTAAGCCATATGCAGTGTTGACGTATAACCATCCAGTCAATATTTAGGTTCCCGGGAAGCATCCCCTCCATGTGGATGTCATCGAGTTCGGTACCCACAGATCAGTTTCCATAGTAACTAATGTGCTTCAATGAGAGGAAGAAAATTAGAGGAATTTGAAAGGCAAAGACTAACACTGGAAGGGAGTAAGTGGAACAAACAGTGTGCACAGTGGCTTGGAGCACACCACAGGTTTTATGATGTGTGTTTTAGGAAGACTTGCATGGCTTGTGAACCGTTCCTTTCCTCATGAGACATGTGGTCATGCCAAAAGCTTGGCGATGCAAAGTAAAATGGTACCTCACACTATTGCACACATATAAATCCCATGTCAGCATATATTTATTCACACATTCATGAGCACATGGAAACAAGAGGAAAATGAGGTTTTATTGGCTATTTCAAAGAGAATTGTGATACCAATATTTTATGGCCTGTGGAGAAAGAAACATGCATTCTTCCTCATCCCTTCTGCAACAATGGAAGATGTCAAACAGCGGAAAGGAACATGACTCAGGCAGAGCCACTTTCCAGCTTCTCATTTATTCCATGCTGTCACAAACGCCACCATCAGTGGGTATAAAATGATGTTGCCGCTAACTTACATATGCTAGATGGAGTCAGTACTACTGATCCATTTCTGCTTGAGCTGTTGGAAGGACCAACTTTAAGGGATCCAATGAATTGGACAGAACTGTATATTCACCTTCACCCATGTGGTATAACTTGGGGAACAAATATGGTTGTTAAAAATATATCTGAAATTCATTTATGTCACGAATGTAGAATCTAGCACATCACACGTTGTACAGCATGACATATATCCCTCTAGAAAGCAAATGTTTAGAACGTGAATTCTGTCTGCACAAATAATCATTCAGAAGTCAGGAACCATCAGCTCAGAAATGTATAGGAAACTTTGCAATAGTACATTTGCGCCAGTAGTGTACTAGTTTGACTGACAGCACGCGTATCACACTGCCTTATCCTAGGACTCAGTAAGGTTGGTAGAGGCAAAACCACATAAAGCAAGATTCACATCACCCAAGTTTAGCTGGGTGAAGATAGCTGTCTACGTTAGTCCTCTTGGCTCTGTCTTTAATTAGTGGATAGTAACAGATGTCGCCTGTTGGTGACTCACCCCATCTATTTTAAGTTGTCCATTAGAGGTTCCTGTTTCTGTCCCTTTACTAAGGAGGGAGTCTAATGATTGTAGTTTAGATTTAAACAACCAAAGGCTGGTGAGGTGAAGCTCACCCTGAGATGTACATCCAGTGAAGGTCAGAAGGTGATAACTCTACAGAGAGAGGAGAAATTTGGCCCCCCAATACCTTTGCCCCATCCATAAAAAGGGCTAGGATCTGCTTGCTGTCCCCGAAGTGCAGCATGTTCATATAGTTACACATTTCAGCCTCCAGATTAGGGTAACTGCACCCAGTCTGTCTATTAGAGATGGCTCCTGCCCAGTGCTAACCCTAGACCGGTCCTGGGCACCATCCAGGAGAGCACTGTGGGGCGTGGGTCTGAATTGTGCTATATAGCCCCATTGGCAGTTTGACAGTGCAGAAAAACCTGAGGAAAGGAGCCACGACACAGCATTGCTTAGTTTACTGGTGGAGGTGTAGCCAGAGCATCGAAAACAGGACCCTGTTAGATGGAAATACACAGCGACCGGTGTGACATTATGTCTGGTAGATAAGGAAATGACTAAGAAATTTTCTGTGACTTGGGCAGCACAAGCGA
This sequence comes from Pluvialis apricaria, assembly GCA_017639485.1. Classification (NCBI taxonomy): domain Eukaryota; kingdom Metazoa; phylum Chordata; class Aves; order Charadriiformes; family Charadriidae; genus Pluvialis; species Pluvialis apricaria. Next base: position 76,914,840 of record CM030009.1, on the reverse strand, counting down.
GGGCTGTGACAGAATTAAAAAGGAAAATCCACATGGGCGGTGAAGATCTGGGGCACACACAGCTATTCTGGGCCCAGTGAGGCTAACAGCCAGACCTAGCATTTTCTGGCAATATGCTCAGGAGCAGTGGCTTGATACTCATTTTAGATCTACATCCACTTCTTGCCTCCATAGCCAACGCAGGTAGGAACAGCCAAGCAGGGAACATCACACAACACAACTCCCTGTCTGAATGATCCTTCTGCTTCTGGAGCAACGTTCAGGAGAAGGAACCAAAATGTCCCAAAGGAAAGGCAAGGTGAGGAGGAGTCGAACACCCTGCGGGGCTGCGGATGAGAGAAGCGCTTTCCAGATGCTCCCTGTGCTCTTTTCCAAGTGGGTCCATGTTCCTGGGGCACAGGGGTGAGCAACCCAGCAGGAGTTATCATCTCTCAACATCTTTGAGGCCTGCTGCATCAAAGGGAGAGAAGAAGGTAGCTGCCAAGACACGAGTGCCCTGAGGACTGTGTGAGGTGCTCAAGGAGGGGGCAGCCTGGCCAGCTCCGTTTCCTGATGGAGGAGGCGAAGCAGAATGCAGACCACAGAGCGCTGTTACCTCGCGGCAGCTTGGGCTTTCACACGTTTTGCCTGATGATAAAGAAATTACACAGGTCACAGCGGGATGTGGAAAATATGATTCACCCAGTCTCCAGAGCGCGGGTTCCTCCGTTTGTCCCGCCCGGAGTGCGCAGTTCTTGCAGCGGCTGAGACGAGGCGAAGGGTCTGTCTGGCCCCATCTCCTTCTGGCCTGTCACCCTTCTTTCTAAACATGGGTGACAGGATCCCCTACGTGCTAATATGACATGGGGAGGGGGGGATGGGACAGTTCCAAAGAGCTGGGCAGCTGCGGGGGTACCCGGGGGTGCTGCTGGTGTCAGTGAGCCGGCCCGCTGTGCTGTGTGCGCTCCCTCTGGTGTCTGCCGGCCTCCCCTGTGCCCCAGGAATTCATCCCCATCCTCCTCCTCCTCCTCTCCCCTTGGCCTGCCATTTTCTTCTACGGCGCAGCACAAATGCCTATGACAATGCCCAAACCCAGACTTGCTGCTTCTCTTTGATGAAAATAAGGCATTGCGTTCTGTGTATTGAAGCGCTATCAAGAGCAGATAAAGCGTAGCGGGTGCGCAAGGGAAACTATGACTTGCTTTATTCGTGTAGATAACGTCCCATTTGCAAAGGTGTGAAGGTTTCCTGTAGTGACATCGTTGTGGTTAAGCCTGTATTCAAAAGGAGAATGAAGAAGTTACTTGGTTTGCTTCCTGAATGTGTGCAATTGAAAGTATCAGTTATTTGATTGAAGAATGAGAAGCCATATCCAAAGCATCTGTATAACTCCACTTGTAGCTCAGGTATTGCCGTATACTTCAGTTGGTTTAGCGCTGGGCAAGTGAGCAGTTCTTACTTATCCACCAGCACTTTTGATTTACAATAGCCACACAAATTTGGCAACTACAGCAAAAATGCTATAGGGCTTTGGATTCCTCACTGGAGTTAAAGAGAGTTTTAACTGGGGTAAGAGAGCCAGATAAGAGATGAGAAATTGTAGTAGAATCTTTAATATTTGAAATTTTTCATTCATATACGATTCATTACCTGATATTGTTGTCACGGAAGCCTCAGGATCCATCAAGGATTCAGAGCTTTTAGGTTTCAATTAAAACACCATCATTTCATGTGATACCATAAGAAATAAGTAGCTCATTGTTCGGGTGTGAAGGAACAGACAGCACGTAATCATGTTAGGGCAAATTAATTTTATACCTGCCTGTCAGTCGAGCTGTGGATGTGCTGCTTGTAGCCTTCCCCAGCACAAAGTAACATTGCTGTATTAAGCTTCAGTGATGGTGGATTAACCTAAGGTAGGTTTACTCTGCCTTTGGGCAAGTCTAAAGGCTAAACCTGGACCCTCACCTCAAATATTTCCATAGCAAAACCATATGGAAATATAAGATTTTAATGCTATTTCCCTCGTACATTCTCACCCAAGCCATGTGCTTTGTTGGGAGTAATTAGCCCCACAGCTGGGTCAAGGCAGGTACATTTGGGGCAATCCTGACCTGTCTCAATGCAACGTCCATCGATGAAACCTGAACTGCTGCAGGGAATGGTGTGAGCTAAGCTAGGGGACTGGGCACTGAAAGACGTGTGCCTGTGTATGTCCTATTCTGCTTGTGTTGCAATGGCAAGTGGTAGCCAGGGACAGAGAATCATAGAATCATAGCATGGTTAGAGTTGGAAGGGACTTTAGAGATCACCTAGTTCCAACCCCCCTGCCACAGCCAGGGACACCTTCAACTAGACCAGGTTGCTCAAAGTCCCCATCCAACCTGGCCTTGAACTCTCCCAGGGATTGGGCATCCACAACTTCCCTGGGCAACCTGTTGCAGTGTCTTACCACCCTCACAGTAAAGAATTTCTTCCTAATATCTAATCTAAATCTACCTTCTTTCAGATCAAAATCACTGCCCCTCCTCCTATCGCAACATTCCCTGATAAAGAGTCCCTCCCCATCTTTCCTGTACGCCCCGTTTAGGCACTGGAAGGCTGCTATAAGGTCTCCCTGGAGCTGTTTCTTCTCCAGGCTGAGCAACCGCAACTCTCTCAGCCTGTCTTCATAGGGGAGGTGCTTCAGCCCTCAGATCATCTTCGTGGCCCTCCTCTGGACCCGCTCCAACAGGTCCATGTCCTTCTTATGTTGGGGCCTCCAGAGCTGGACGCAATACTCCAGGTGGGGTCTCACGAGAGTGGAGTAGAGGGGCAGAATCGCCTCCCCTGACCTGCTGGCCATGCTTCTTTTGATGCAGTCCAGGATGCGGTTGGCTTTCTGGGCTGTGAGCGCATATTGCTGTCTCATGTTGAGCTTCTCATCAACAAATACCCCCAAGTCATTTTCCTCAGGGCTGCTCTCAATCCATTCTCCACCCAGCCTGTATTTGTCCTTGGGATTGTTGCGACCGAGGTGCAGGACCTTGCACTTGGCCTTGCTGACCTTCATGAGGTTTGCACAGGCCCACCTCTCAAGCCTGTCAAGGTCCCTCTGGATGGCATCTCTTCCCTCCAGCATGTTGACCACTCCACACAGCCTGGTGTTGTCAGCAAACTTGCTGAGGGTGCACTCAATCCAACTGTCCATGTTGCTGACAAAGATGTTAAACATCACCAGTCCCAATACTGACCCCTGAGAAACGCCAATCGTCACTGGTTTCCACTTGGACATTGAGCCATTGACCACAAATCTTTGAGTGTCACCACCCAACCAATTCCTTATCCACTGAGTGGTCCATCTGTCAAATCTATGTCTCTCTAATTTAGAGACAAGGATGTCATGTGGAACAGTGTCAAATGCTTTGCACAAGTCCAGGCAGATGATGTCAGTTGCTCTTCCCTTATTCACCAATGTTGTAACGCCGTCATAAAAGGCCACCAAATTTGTCAAGCATTATTTGCCCTTAGTGAAACCATGTTGGCTGTCACCGGCGACCTCCTTATTTTCCATGTGCCTTAGCATGGTTTCCAGGAGGATCTGCTCCATGATCTTGCTGGGCACAAAGGTGAGACTGACTAGTCTGTAGTTCCCTGGATCTTCCTTTTTTCCATTTTTAAAAATGGGGGTTATGTTTCCCCTTTTCCAGTCAGCAGGAACATCACCCAGACGTGATGATAAAGAGTGTGGAAACAGATGATAATCAGTTTGAGAAGTGCATGTGGTCTGTGAGTATTGCATACAAGTGCAGCATCCCAGAAGATCGGCAGCAACTCCTAAAGACACTGCTTCTGGATTCACAGTCAACTATGTGCCCATGCCCTGAGTTCCAGAAAAGTGAGTGAGTGATGCCAAAGACCTGAAGTCTGGTGGTTTATATGCCTGCTTTTAGAAGACTGAACTCCCATTTCTAGCTCTACTTTGGCCTCTTGTATGCTTTTGGGAAAATTGCTTAAAGGCACATTTTTCAGAATAATGCATTGGAAACTTCCTTTGATACCACTTCCATGAGTATCTGTGAATTAAGTCCTAGAAGCAGGTCTGTGAGAAAGTATTTTTACTTGTGTTTGATGGCGGGACATGGGAGAGCCTCCTAACCTAGATCAGGACAATGCCTGGACACCGATAATTCCCTTTTTGCTCTCCATGATCTGGTTTCCATCAGAACGAATTCTTCATGTTGGGAAGGAGAAACAGCTTGCTCCACTCAGCTCTCCATCATCTGGACCAACCCCAGCTTAGCCTCCCTGTGATGCGGCTAAAATACCTACTGATGCTGATAGAACAGCTCGACCATAAAGTGAAGTTCTGCTAGGGCACTCAGGATTAGGTTAAGGGAAACTGCTCATAAGAACGTGGAGAGAGAGCCCCAGAGACATTAAATATTTTAGTTACACAGTCTGGTTTGGGTGTTTAAATGCATGCAGGGATTAACACTTTAACACTCTCCACCCAAACCCAAAATCTCAGCCTAATAAAGTTTGCAAAAGTTTATGCAAATATTGAAAGTGGAAGATTAAAGAAAGATTATTGAAAATAGAGACCTTGAATAAGTAAAGGAGTTTTATAGCTTGTTACTGTTATTTTGACCTTTCAATATGTTTTCTTAAGTTTTATTATGAGGCAATATTATGTTTGGAAAGGAGGTGTATGACCTGCGAGGTACCATTCAGTGGGGAAGATTGTATAAGTAGTGAGGAACCAGCTAGGTCCCTCTTCCACACTGGGTAGGATAAATTAAATAAAATTTTATTCATCTGGTTTCCTCACTCACTTTAATCTTCATGGACCAGCACGCACACACACAGAACAGTAAGTTTGTGGGGTTCTGAAGGGAGAACAAATGACCAAACCCTTTTTTTAAAGCACACATGACTTCTTCCTTCCTTTACAAAGCAGAAGTTTGGGAATACAGTCCCTGACATTCTTGTCAAGCAAGACCACTAGGCCAGATGACCCTTTTAGCCTCTGAGCCTGAATCTTTTTCTGTGTTCGGTCAAAGTACTACTGTTGTCCTTGTAAGTAGTATCTCCTGCTGACTGTGCTTCTTGGCTCTAGCTCTATGTCCGGTTTTCTCTGTTGACATGAGGCCCATTAGAAGAACATCTAGTAGTCTCTTCCCTCAATGGCAGCATCTCAGGCGGTGCCTTCGGTGTTACCCTGCACTCGTAAGACCAATCCTCAGGCCCTACAATTTTGCTTGTAGGTGAGTATTCTCCATGGGCACCCAACCTGCACAGCTCTGGTGGTATCCCTTAAGCCTTTCTGTTACCTTTCCTTCTAAAACAAAACTAATCCAACAACTAAAATGGAAGATTGCCCTCTAACCTTCAAAATTCCTCAAACTTATGTTACAGTCTATTGTGCAGAAGTAGTTCATCATAAGTATGATACTCAACAGAGTAAAGTATGGTCTTTGGATACGTCCCATGCTGCTCATTTGCATTAACTTAGTGGATACTCTGTGTCAGGAGGTAGGTGATTCTCACTGCATTCAAGCAGATCCCATGACTATTACTGTTAGATCCTTTATGGGACATCATGAATCATCTTCAATTCATAGCGAGTTTGTCTGTGTACCACTACTACAGCTATTTCCTTCGTTTGTGCATGACTCTGAGACCAGGTGTGTTCTGGCATGGGAGTGCACTTGTCAGTGTTTTACAAGTCTTTATCCTGGTCTCTAAATTGAAGAGACATGGATTCGATAAATGGACCACTCAGTGGATAAAGAACTGGCTGGATGGTCGCACTCAAAGGGTTGCGGTCAACGGCTCTGTGTCCAAGTGGAGAGCAGTGACGAGTGGTGTTCCTCAGGGGTCGGTACTGGGACCTGTACTATTCAACATCTTTGTTAGCGACATGGACAGTGGGGTAGAGTGCACCCTCAGCAAGTTTGCTGATGATACCAAGCTGTTTGGCGAAGCAGACACGCTAGAGGGGAGGGATGCCATCCAGAGGGACCTGGACAGACTGGAGAGGTGGGCCCAAGCCAACCTCATGCAGTTCAACAAGGCCAAGTGCAAGGTCCTACATCTGGGTCGGGGCAATCCCAAGCACAAATACAGGCTCGGCGGGGAATGGCTGGAGAGCAGCCCCGTGGAGAAGGACCTGGGGGTGATGATTGATGAGAAGCTCGACATGAGCAAGCAATGTGCGATCGCAGCCCAGAAAGCCAACCGTATCCTGGGCTGCATCAAAAGAAGCGTGGCCAGCAGGTCAAGGGAGGTGATTCTGCCCCTCTGCTCCGCTCTCGTGAGACCCCACCTGGAGTACTGCATTCAGCTGTGGAGTCCCCAACATAAGAAGGACATGGACCTGTTGGAGTGGGTCCAGAGGAGAGCCACGAGGATGATCAGAGGGCTGGAGCACCTCTCCTATGAGGAGAGGCTGAGAGAGTTGGGGCTGTTCAGCCTGGAGAAGAGAAGGCTCCGGGGAGATCTTATTGCGGCCTTCCAGTACCTAAAGGGGGCCTACAGGAGAGCTGGGGAAGGACTTTTTACAAGGGCATGTAGTGATAGGACGAGGGGGAATGGCTTTAAACTGGAAGAGGGCAGGTTTAGATTAAACATTAGGAAGAAGTTTTTCGCTTTAAGGGTAGTAAGGCACTGGAACGGGTTGCCCGGAGAGGTTGTTGAAGCTCCGTCCCTGGAGGTGTTCAAGGCCAGGCTGGACGTGGCCTTGGGCAACCTGGTCTAGTGGGAGGTGTCCCTGCCTATGGCAGGGGGATTGGAACTCGATGATCTTCAAGGTCCCTTCCAACCTAAACCATTCTATGATTCTATGATTCTATGATCGGGAATGTGTAGGGTCATATTCTTGGAGCACTCATTTCCCTTTTATAATATTATTACTACTCTTTGCAGTTGAATTACTTTTAGTTAAAGATTCTGATAACAAAAGCATGGTATCCTGACTTTACTGCATCTTTAAAAAGTTTAATTTGCTGCTCTTATTGATTTCCTGAAGGTCACGTTCCTTGACTGGTAGTAAATGCTACACTACTTGTAGTTTCAGAATAGATGCTGCTTGTTAGCTAAGGGCTACTTCTTGTGGGCTAAAACTCCTCTCCTCTCCTCTCCTCTCCTCTCCTCTCCTCTCCTCTCCTCTCCTCTCCTCTCCTCTCCTCTCCTCTCCTCTCCTCTCCTCTCCTCTCCTCTCCTCTCCTCTCCTCTCCTCTCCTCTCCTCTCCTCTCCTCTCCTCTCCTCTCCTCTCCTCTCCTCTCCTCTCCTCTCCTCTCCTCTCCTCTCCTCTCCTCTCCTCTCCTCTCCTCTCCTCTCCTCTCCTCTCCTCTCGTGAGCTGCTGTTATTTCTGATTAACTTCGTATAGTCGTTATAGATGACCAACCTCATTACATTTTTCTAATAATTTGTGGAGAGTCAAATTATGGTTTTAAGTCCTTTGTTTTATCTGGATTGTGTCTGATGCCTCCTCCTGTAGATGTCCCTATGCTGCATCTGTACTTGTGCAGTTTGTTGTGCCCCAGTTTTATGTTACACTCCTTATTGCTTGGGAGTAGCGTTAATAGTTTTCCTTGTGCTTCTTTCTAATTTTACCAGGGCTGATGATCTGACTCCCCTCTGTTCCTCTATTTTGGCATATACATTTTTCTTGCACAGCTGTTAGGACAAAGAATATTCTTTTGAGATGACATCTTTCAAACCAAACTGGAAAATGATCATCTGACAACTCCTTGTCCAGTCTGACTAGCAGCATCGGGTACAATAATACTCAGTATGCAGCTGCTGAGGAAAAGTTTTTGTGCAGTGGTGTTTTTCTTTCTTAGAAACAAATGAATCAAAGTAGCTTAAGCTCTGTGCTTCACTGGACTTGCCATGAGAGACCTGTGCTTTGTGGTGGACTTCTTCGCCTTTTTACCCAAAACGTTTTAGAAAATGAGCTTGGTTTTAGATTGCAGACTTTATCTCCTTCAGATTCTGTAAAGATCCACCCCATTAGCTCCTTCCATTGAGCTCCTTTCTTTACAGAGCTTCCCAATTTAAGTCTGTAGGTAACATTTCTTGCACTGTTCTGTGTAAAAGCAATAGTAAATAAATTTATTTCTCCTGATCTGGAAAATTGTCTTGATTCAGACTTCACAGAAATGCAGGCTCACACAGGGGTCAATGGGAATGGGTAATGGTTTTCCTTAACAAACTTTTCAAGACTTAGCCCTCAACTGCTCAGCTAAAATAGAAGTAGTTAAGACTAGTGATCAAGGTGTCGTACCTTCTACCCTGTGTGTCTCTTAAATGACTTGATTAACCAGTTGCCAGTTGTACGTAAATCACATACAGAGAGAATGGTGATATTGTTAGATTAGACACAGGCTTTGGAGATATAGGGTTAGCTGCTGCCACCCCATTGGGAAACTTGGGTGACCCATTAAATTTTGCTTTTCTTTTTCCTCTGCACTTATTAGGGCGCTTGGTGTTCCCTTGTTGCCCCTAATACTTGTAATATATACTTGTGGGTGGGGAACACATCCCCTGCCACTGCATGCAGCCTGCTGCAGGCAGGGAGTCCTGGGACCCTGCTGTCAGTCTTTCCTTCCCTGTCCATGGCACCCGGCAGGGCAGAGGGCTCCCTCCAGCTATGTTCCCTTGCTTGTGTCATGCTTATTCCCAGCCTTGAGATGAGGGGTGTGCTCACCCTGCCCTTGCCTCTGCAAACGTTTTGGTGATACTCTAATAATTAATTGTCAGAGCCCTTCTTTTCTTACAAGAGGTGACTTTTTATACCTGATACCTGACACCGGGCTTTAGTGCCAGCTGGACTTCTTCAAAATACATTTAAAATCTTAAGCGCTTTATAATAGAATAAAGATTTGTTTACCAAGTCTTCCCCTTCACACCTTTTTTAAAGGTTAACTCCAATTATTGGTACTGTGGTGTCACAGTGCTGTGACAGAGCCCACAAAAGCAGGCAGCATAGGAAGGGGGGAGGCACTCGTGTACCAGGGGGCTAAGGGTCTGCCAAAGTGAGACTGGGCACGGTGGAACTCCTCTGTGGCATGGCTGTCTGGCCTTAGCGTGAGGCAACGTCCTGCCAGAATGGCATGGTGGTAGGTCAAGAGTAGTCACCCATTGAGAAGGAATTGGTGGTTCCGTTTCACACATGCTGTGTTACACGGGCATGGGGAACAAGATGGCACAGATCGCCTTGTACTGTCTCCATAAATCCTGCATCCCTGTGGCCATGCAGTTGCAGTTTATGAAATGCCCCATGTCTGTGGAAAGTGATCTGGGCACTGAAAGCCTTAGAAAAATAATCATCTCTGTTTGCGTCACATCGCCTGTGAGCAGGAGAGTCCCTCACACGTCTTATTTTAAATTGAACACCTTTGCATATTTATGTTTTCCTTTGTTTTCTACTAAGAGTACATAAAGGCATTGGCAATGCAGAAGTAGAAGCTAATTACAGGATCCTTACTCCAGTCAGAACATCTTGCAAATAAATTAACGAATTTCTCCACGATCCTCTGAAGCAGAGAGGCTTTGTTAATATTACCCTTCGCAGATAGCTTGCTGTTGTTTTGACATGTTTTCCGCACACGAAGGACAGCAATATGCTTACAGTCAATACACTTTCATTTTAGTCAGGGGAAAATGGGATGGGAAAGGAGGAATAGCAGGTGAGAGCCAAACTAAATTCTTTATGAGGAAGCATGCTGTTTCCTTTGTAATGCGGGGCATCTGCATGGCTTGGCTGAACAGCAACCTGCACACCTCCTATCCTTCGCAAATGGTGGGATAACCTTCCCTTTGCAGTCTCAGATACTCAGAAACCTCCACAGCCTAAGCCTGTGCTAACTACCAGTCAGTGAACACAAAGAGATTTGAAAACGGTTTGTAAAAGTCCCTCTGGGAAAACATACTGCTCAAAGGACCTCTCTAGTCATCTCAGACCTCTCCAAGGGCTCCACACTAGCCACGCTTGCCATTTCCAGTGAAGACATCTTGTTAGGATGGTGGCCAGCACATACTGCTCAAAGGGGCAGCACCCCGGGACCACATGAACCTTTTGGCTATTTTTATAGCATTGAGACAGATTGGTCCCCTAAACAGCCCCAGATTATGGGGGAAGCAAAAGTGGTTTACAGCTTCCTGTCCCAAAAGCCTGAGAATGTCCCAGTGATTGAGAATTAGCTCTGTGGTTTGTGGGTGTGTCTGTGCAGTCTGGTATTAGTCTCCAAGAACTTTCCAAAATCATCCTTGGAAAACAACAAGGAGAGGGTTATAAGGAGGCTGGTGCCAGGCCTTTAACATTCTGAAAAGTCCACTTGGGAAAAAAAATAAAGCCAAAACCATTCAAACAATGCAGTCCTGCATGCAAATCTCCATAACTCAGCAGTACATCACGCTAAATGTTAATAGTGATTTGCTTAGCATCCAAAAATTCATCATATGCCTCCATCCCAGCCCCAAGGAGCATTCAGCCAAGTGACATGATGAAATTTCACGTGTACAGTTGTGATCCTACTCCTTGACACCACTTGAAAACAATGAAAACCTTCATCCATACAAATACCAAGTGAGAGCATGACCTCGCTCGGGGAGAAGTGCAGCACGATCAGACTTATCCGCTGGGGAACTTATATAAAGCAGATGTGGAAATCCCGTCCCGGAAAGGACCTCAGGGGTCACTAAGGCCAGATCCCTGTGCTTGCAGGAAGCCAAGCAATGAATCTTACCCCAGCTCCAGCTTAAAGCTAACTAGGGGGGTTGTCCTTCCCCCACTCCTGTTTTGGAAATTTTTTAATCTGACGTTAAAATTATTGCTTAAATTTGCACTGACATATCTACATGCAATCCAGGTAAATTCATAATGAAGCAACACATGTTATGACTAATTTATTCTTCTCTTTATACACAAGCTTAAAATTTTTGTAAATGCAAGTGGGAGATAGGAGCCCGACAGAAATATTATATAAAATGTGGAGTTGAAATATAATGTATCTGGCTTCTAGTCTTACCAGAGTTTTCCAAACCATTCCTTTGCAGGATGAATTTGTATGAACTAGAAAAATGAATGAAAGTACCACATTACTTAGCCTACTTTTGTTTGGTGATTAAACTTGAGAAACACTCCTATTGTGGTCTTCTGACAAATGCTCTGCACTCTCCAGGTGTCATGTGCATGTTACCAAAAAGCTTTCCAGAGAATAGTATGTGGTGATGCTTGTGTGCAAAATCTGCTTCAGATCTCAGGGTCTCAAGTACCTGCAAATAAAGAACACGAGTAGGGGCGTAAGCTGAACAAAAGGTGTATGCACACAAGTTTAGACCCCAGGAGGAAGAATGAAGAGCCTGTGTAGATTTGGAGCATGTACAGCAGCCCAGCTTAGAGATGGAGTCAGCTTTGGGATTTATTGCATGTAACAACATCAAAATACACCCAACCTTAATGCTGTCTCCACTATTTCTTATGATGTGTTAGAAAAGTCAGCGTGAGCAATAATTTGTAAAAGCATTTGAAAGAAAGTCCCTTTTGAGAAAAATTCACAGTCTAAATGACTGATGTTCAAACTTTTCTCCTCGTGACCTTGTTCTTCCATGGCCTCAAGTGGCAGTGTCACTGGCATGAGTGCTTCTGAGCTCATGGCTCCAAGAAAGGGAACCGTTGACCTAGAAACACCGTCTAGTCAGCAGTTCTGAGCCAACCCTCTTGCTTATTATTTATTTGTGTTGCAGGGAGGCCTACAGAGATGCTGCAGGGGTAGGTCCCAGCAGGGCGGCCAGCAGTTGATGACAAGGAGGGGAGGAAGCACTGTGCTGGCCCCAGCAGACCAGCTGGCTCACCATCATGAGGCTTGGCGTAGGCAGTCCATCAGAGGGATGTTTGAGGGAACATCAGAGAGGGCAATGCTGGGCTGCTGATAGAGTTGTTGTGGGGACTTCCTTTCACAGAAGATATATGGCAGGGCAGGAAGTATTTATGTATTTACTAGAAATCTTTGCAATTATTGTGTAATACTGGGGGAACTATGCTATGACAAGAATTCCTCCAGATGACTAACATATTACAGTCTGCTTACTCTGTGCAAGGTCTGGAAAAGAATTGTCTTCTACTTTTCTTTCTAGCCTCCCTGCATTTCAACAGTATCACAGCAAGGTTATTTTCAGTTACTAAGAAGTGTCAGGAAGGTAATGGACATGATCAGAGACATTTTGGTAGAAAGCAATCTTACACTACATGGAAAACACTCTAAGTACTGATAGTTCCATATTGCTCTTTCCCAAAATTTGTTCTAGCACACTGCATGCTATAACAAATGTAACTTTAAGTGAAAATTATTAGACCGAAATAAAACATGATAATGTTTTTCAAATGAATTTTTCTTGGGCAGGGAGAGACTTATAGCAATGAGATTAATTTTGGAAACGGTCCAGCCTTATAGTTTCTGGTGTATACAAATTGGAAATGGATACTTAAGTAGAGGTAGGAAACCTGGGAAATGATCATGCTGAAAAGGCATAGGAGAAATAACAGACTCAGGCAAAGGATGAACTTGACCTGAAACTGTAATATGAAGTAGCTTTAAAAAGCTGACCGTGTTTCAGCTGCAGATGTAAAGCCTAAAAGGCCCAAAAGCATATCAAATGTCAGAAGGAAAAAATAATTTGCAGATTTTTGAACAATGTTCCCACTGGAGATGAAGAGAAATTCTTTGGCTACTCTTAGCTTGGGAAAAGAGGCAAAAAAGGAAGACGACTTAGGGGTAAGAAAGATCATAGTTACAAAAGAAATATATAAAGCTGGGTGTCATGGATAATGCTTTGGCAGCAAGCTGTACAGGGATAGGGTGATCTGTGAAGAAACTGATTAGACCTTAGGTGGCTTCTGTAGTGGTGATGGGTTCATCTCTTGGTATGCGACATCTGACCAAGATGAAACATGAGAGAACACACAAGAAGTTAGCACGGAGATGGGCCTGGACTGTGAGATGAGCTGAGCTGGTATCACAGCTGCCCAACATGAAAATACCTTACCACATTATGTTCCTGCTTTACGTGCCATTTGACACAAGAAAAGAACAAAATTGTGAAAATTAAATGAATGGGATAAAATAATTCCAGAAGGATGTGAAATACTGGAACTAAGACTGAATAAGGAGAAGCAGCTGGCAAAATATATTTTTGAGCATTGTGATAAGAAATCCCCTGGACAGGATGTGCCACGTGAAGATGTGCAAAATCATCAGGAACCATGGTTCCTATAAAGGAAGCAAAACAGGAAACATGTCATGAATCATCAGCAAGCAGGCCCTGGACAGGTTACATGGCTGTCTTGAATGAAATTAATAATTTACCGGGGCTGGGAAGAAGATATTTAAATAGCATCATAACATTATGACAGATGCTTAGAAAAGACAGACTGAAAATTCAGGCTGATCACGTCTGCTCGGCAACAACACGCGAGAGAGAGAAGTTAGCACTGCCAGAGTGTGGGATGCCTCATTAAATAAACAGTCCCAGACACTAATTAAGAGTATACAGAAACAGATACAAAAAGGCGAGCATGCTTGGAGACCTAGGAAGCCTCCAGATAAATTGACTGGCACACGGTTAGCAATGACAATGTCTCTACAGACAGCTATTTCTCAGCATCCCACCTATAATCCTCAACTAATTATCCCCTGGTTTGCATCTCTGATTTGTATTAAACTACCTTGTGTCCATTTATTACCAGCACTATTTAGCAGAACTCGGATGTGGGAGATGAAGGCAGCATTGGGCTTTTGGTCAAGATGAGCCAACCCAGTAGTACACCCTGCAGAGAGAAAAAAAAAAGGAAAAAGACAAAAAAAAGGCAAGAAGAGCAGTGTGACAGAAATCCCACAGGTTGACGTAATTTTCCAGTTCCAATTAAACCAATTGAAACTGATGAAAGTGAACTGGTGTTTCAAAATAAAGGGTCCCACACTTCCGTCTTTATCCCTCTCTCCAAACATCTGAAGATCTCTCAGTTTTCATCTAACTGAATAGTCCTTATTCAGTGATTCTTCGTATTTGACGAAGTACAGTGTAGTTCAGTTAGCTGTTGCTTTTCATTATGAGTCACCTTATAATAAGGTGGAGAACAAACCCTGCCTTACCTGCTAGCTAGCTCTTTCCTTTATTATAGCAGTGACCTCTAGTGTACAGCTCTCACTATCCAGACCTGGCATTCCCAGCTTACAGAGCAAGGCCATTTTCCATCTCATGGGAAGGAAGTAGCCTTACAAAGTGACCTTTCTGTTTATTTTGGATTCCTTTCAAAGAAAATTAAAAATGCTCCCTTGAGACTTTGATAGTCGATAGGAGAGCAACAGCAGCATGTTGGATCTGTGGCTGCCCAGCACTTGAGCTCTAAAGCATTTTCATTTTGATGTGGCTCAGGGAGAAATTTTGCAGCCTCTAGCACTGCCTGCACTGTTATTTTATACTTTGACGTGCATAAATCTTTGTTAGAAAGCTAAATCTCAGGTGCATTTTAGTGCAGGACATACTAATCTAGTGCCTAGTAGGTAAAGTCAGCTGGGATTTCTTGAAATGAAATGTACTAATTACTTGTAAGATGAGTTACGTTTAATTTGTTTCTGCTCTAGAAATTCCAGGGGAATCACTAGGAGACACAGTAATAATCCTTCTCTAGCTCTGAGCTCTGTTTTTGATGGAAGCCAACACAGGACATTTTACCACTTGTATTGCTGTAGGAATACTGTGTGTTTCATTGTGTGATGCTTCTTGACACCACTTTCCCAGTCAGCGAGGACGGTGGTTGTCCTTCTTGCTGTAGCTGCCTGAAGGGAGGCCTCACACAGGGTAGTTACTGCAGAGGAATAGAGTGACTTGGGGAGATCAGAGTTGTCCCTGACATCTTCCTCCATGAACCACTTGAGGGCTCCCTGAGAACTGCATCTTTACTCCTGTCCTGGGTCACCCAGAAGATCTATGGCCACCCCATCCTTATCTCCCTTGCAAGCAGAACTGCATGGTGCTTGGAGAGGAACTTGTCAGTGGTAAGTAACGGGCACCCTAGATCTCTCCAGGCCTCTCTCAGCTGTAGAGGGGCTGGGATGCAGGGCTGGGGCCACAGGGGTGGGCATGTAGCCATGGGACTTTCATGCCCACAAAGCCGGCCCAGGGCTTGCCCCTGACAGAGTGAGTCCCGTCATCCAAGGTGTGATGGTATATCACGTCTTCTGGTGACACGGCAGCACGGGGCACCTCTGACCTCCCACAACCAAATTTCCCTGATTGCATTTTCATATTCAACAGCTGTTGATAATTACCTATATTAATTTAGCTTAAGGACATAAATGACCATGTCAGGAAAACAACTCTTCCTAAAAACACGATTGTATTTCAATCTGTCCATCTTGACAGGTATTTCTATTCAGCAGTCACAGAGGTTTCAAAATAATTGACTATAATCCAAATAATGAGAAGGTGAATGGTGGCTGGTAGGGTCTATGCACTGTAATAAATAAGCTAACCTCACCTGTAAATTGCTTTCTGGTTGGTGAAGCTGCAGAAACTCATGGAGGAAGGGGTCAAGAGCTTGCAGGAAACTGAAGAAAACATGTTTCAATACAGTTGGCTTCCTGCTGCAAAACATCCAGCCTTACTGCTGAAGTGTTCCAAAAATAGACAAGCTTTCTCATTAGCCTTATGAGCATTTAAATAGGAGAGGGATCGTTACCCAAATTATATCCCTTAAAAGGGACTTTCACACTGGGGTAAACTTCAAAAAGAACATTTACGCAAAAAGCAATTTTCTTTGCCTGCAATATTCTGTATTCCCCTAACTCTCATTGGAATAAAAAACTTCCTCCCTCTCCAGCCTGATTCTCTTTTTTTCTTAATCCAGCTGTGAAATCATAAAGCGCAGTGTTTATGACAATAGTTTGCTACCATGGAAACAATTATGTCGTCATAAATTTAGCCTTATGATATGACCTCCCTGGCTGCAGGAACAAGTCAAAAAGGAAGATATGTTAGAAATGACACCCTGTTTAACCAGAAATGTCTGTTTTAAATCTTTTTGCATAGCACACTCAGCAGCTCTTTAATAAGAGGACCTTTGATAGGAGCTGTGTACCTAATTACATACTGCTTTATTATGCCATTTGAATTGCTTTGAATGTCACCTTTGAATGCAAGCTCTCTTTTTATTGTTGAACATTTTGAATTCCCAGCATCCTAACACAGCGCTGCGATGATTTCTACAACTTCAGATCATTGCCCTTTTGCGCAGTTTACTGTGCCCTGTCGTTTTGCTTGTTTTCTTCTTTTCAAACTCAACAAAATTTTTTAAAAAGGAAAAGAAAAATCTATTATTGTGCAGATGTTGGAGTGAATCTATTGGGATTCTGGGACACCTCCTGCTGCCACACTGTACGTGTGGTCCTCTCATTATCACTGCACAGAGGAAGGGTCTGCATTGGCATAGCCAGACATTTAAAATCTGACAGGCATCTGTCACACCTTGCCGCAGTATCCTCTGCCTCCAAGTGAGATAACCTACACACGCACACACGCACATGTGGTTTCTAATACGGAAGGTGCTGTCTAAATATAAAAACTAAACAGCAAATGGCCTGATGAAAGACAAGAGCAGCATGACCCTCTCTACACAGAAGCAGACATAAAATGTGGCAGCCGAAGCCATACACAATCTAGTCCTCCTGTGTCCTTGCTCACTGAGCCTGTAAGATGTTTCCCCGCAGACCTCTCGCTTTCCAATGAATGAACCCATCTGCTTTTGTCACGCAAGCCCGGTGGTTTCAGGGAGCTGCAGAGCATCGGGGGGCTCCAAAGGGCTTCCTGCTCCCCAGCCTCTGCAGAAGGGAGCTGTGGGAGCAGACTACTGCATAGCATAACCTTCCCCCTGAGTAATTAAAAAAAAAAACAACCTTTCAGGAAATCCCCATTACAACATTTGGGAAAAAAAAAATTAAGCCCCGAAGTTGGGAAAAGTGTTACAAATTTTCCCCTTAGCATTTCAAAACAGCAGCCCACCACTTCTGCAAGAGACAGCGTTCAGCTCTGACGCGGGGCAGAGGGGCCCCACTGAAGGTGTCACGTTGTGGGAAGGTCCCTCTGCACCTCTCTGTGCTGGCTGATGTGTTGCTTTGGACCTCCACTCAAAAAAATTCACATTACTATCAGCATAATAACTATGATATAAACCAAGGAAAAATTAAAACCTCTGTAAGAAAGATGAGTAAGATTTTAAAGTGCCTGTAGTTATACGTAAGCAACTCCCACTGAGGATGGCTGAGTTGAAAACCCTCGTTAAAATAATTATACTGAATGATGTGTGGGAAGCATTGTCAGAGGGGCAATGGGGCAAGGCTCTGGTGAGTAGAAGGGGAAGGGGGCTTTGAGTGGCCGGCTAAGACCAGCCGGGGCACCGTCACCCCGTGGCTGCAGGAGCCGGTGGGGCTGCCCTGCTGCACGTAACCAGCGCGGCTGTGGTTCAGCCGTGCTGCCTTCAGCCAGCAGCACAGACCTGCCCCAAAAATGCAGCATGTCCCATCTACTTCCACCAATTATGCCAATTCAGCACATTTTCTTAAAAATACATACAACTTTATCCTTGTTTTCCCTTCTTGTCCCCTGCTTGTTATTTTGTCCTCAATAAACAGATAAAGCAGTGATCTGTGCAATTGTAGAAACGCTCTTCTATGCCCCACTGACCTCTTTGGACATCTTCCTACCCCTCTTGAACATGGTCAGTTTCACCTTCTTCAACTGTCAGATTTTTTAAAACTTTTTGTCCTTTTTTTTTCATTTCTATCTTTGAATTTCCTCCAACATTTCTCTTGTCAGTTCTGACAGAAGGACGCCCCCAGATGAATGCTGTGTTCACACCAAGACCTACCTGTGGAAATCTAGCTCAGGAAAAGCCTCCACTTGTTTTATGCTTGACCAATGTTCCTGCTTGGGATGCACTTGCCTTTGTGCCGTTGCCTCGTGTACAGCCCAAGATCAGCTCTCCTTCCAGGCTGGGCTATGCTGTGAAAAACAACATCTCTACTGTCTGTGTTTATGCGTTTGATGTTTCCCTTAGATAGGAAGCATTTCACATTTGTCTTTAAGTCTCAGTTTGTTCACACTCTAATTTTGCAATATATCTAGCTCATACAGTATTTTGTCTGCGTCCTCCAAATCACTCCTCGATTTTCTATCATCCACAGACTCTACTGTATACATTTTCACATGGTACTTTCATACTGTATGAAAGTGTCAAGTAGAGATGAACTTGAGGCTTTTAAAAGATCCATTGAGGCCCATCGCATTCTCTTCACTTATTGCAATACTGACTTGACTATGAAAATTGTCCTCTCTGTTTGGCGATTGCAGAGGAACGTTTACCTCAAGAAAGGCTCTTAGCCCTAAATAGCCTTCATGTGTCAGACTGCCCCAGTGTCTTCTGTGCTTAAGGACTACAGAGCCACCAGAGTATTCCCACACCCCTCCTTCAGCCTCACACCCATTTTGGGGTGGTTTGTCAGCTGCTGGGGCCTCCTTTTAACATGCTGCTTTTTTCCCCTCCAGTACTAAGCAAAACATGAAGGGCTCAGACCTTTCTGTTGCTGGCTGTGGCTTGCAAAATTCAGATGTACAATAAATGACAAGGCTTGCGAGGGGTGTTGAAAGGAAGCAGTGGCGGGAAGCATTTCGGTTTAAGGAGAAATAATGTGGGTGTGGTGCAGTACTGAAAGAAAATTGGATAGAAAATGAAATTGGGGGGTGAAAACCTATTTTTAACAGGGCTTTGAAAATCTGGCTGTGGCCAGGCCCTGTCTGAAATGATTTAGGGCCATAACTATTTCCTGGGGCTTGCATTTTCCATAAGGGAAAACATCTGATAGCAGAGCAAGAGGTTTGTTTTTTCTGAGTAAATCCAGAGCCTTATCGTTCTTATGGGAGAAAACAGAGGACACTTGCTACCCTGCACATAGCACAGATGTCTGGCTATTCTCCATGCCATGTGAGATCTTCTGGGCATGCAGAGAAAACGAGAACTCATATGGTGAGAGATGCATCCCTTTGCAGTGGAGAAGAGACAGCATCTCACCCAGGCAGACATCGTGTTTGATGAAGAACTGCCAGGAGAGAGATATGCATAAAGAGGTGATGCATGTAATTACTATATCCACTGAGTTTATCACAGAAATATACGTTTTGGTTTCTACAACCAGGATTCTCTCTGCTTGTTTTTTAGTTTTTCACGGTGAAACATAGAATAAAATAGAAAGCCTGGTTACTGTTGTGCATTATAAGCCTAGGAGAGGAGTTGGGCAGGAGTTGAATGAAACGTACCGTGGTAGCCAGAAAACACAAACACAGAGCAATGATACCACTATACCTACCGGCCCTCTGCGTCACCACTAGCAAGCTAAACTTTCTCTTGAAATACCTCACTTGTTCGACCTCCCTGGCGTGGAGAGAGCTTGTCCTACAACCAGCTAAAGAGGAAGGACTCCAGACTGCCAGGCTCATCTTTACACTAAGTTTTGGTCACATTTAGCTACATATTTCCTTGCTCCTACTACCAACCCTTGGGTAAGTAATCTAAACAAATGCACTTTGCCACCTTCTATTTAATGAAATTTAAGTTGCCTAAGTAGCAGCGTCTGTGCAGAGCCTCTGCTTTCCATTCTTTAGTTTTTCTTGGCGAGTAAAAGAAGCCTATAGAGTTGACTGAAATGAAATAATTTTCTATATGGGTTGGAAAAAAAATCTTGATGCCAATATATCTAATCAGCCATCTACCTGTAAGAGTTAAAATAAGTGGTTGTCTCAAAATAAAAGGGGGGGTAGCTGTATTTGGTGGACAGTTTGATAGACATTTTCACTTACCAGAAATCAATGAAAAGCTGATAGACGAAATTTGCTGGTCTCTAGTGCAGCAATTAAACTTTCTTCTGCCCTTTTTTTTTATGCTATAAAACAGGTGAAGCTTTGGATGTCACACTCCCAGAATATGATCTCAGTCCTCTAGGAAAATCTGTAATTCTCTGTAAAAAAGGATTATCAGCAAGTTTTCTGGAGTTGCAAGTGGCCAGTTGACTAATTTACTTACTAACATAGTTTGGCCCAATCTAAGATCTTGGTAGTCACTGTTAGACTAAGATACTGCAAGGATGAGAAACAGCAGCAAAAAGCAAATTTATGACTGAGGAGATATAAACCCAAGGAAATAAATTAGCCTATTGTTAGGCTTTGTCTTTGCATGAGGTGTTACTGCTTTGGTGTGTTTAACTTCTAGCGCTCCGCTAGGACCACAGCCCAAATATCCCAGCGTTTGGGAAAAAGCCAGAGGACAGCATAGGATTTGCACACTCAAACTCATGACATTTCAAATGGCTATTCTGACCAGACCTTATTGAGGGTGCTCACAGGAGGCAAAGCTGCACCGTGTTAAAAGCAGATCTCTCTGCACTTCCAGGGTGGGGGTCCCTGGGAGGGGTATTGGGGAGCACCTGTGCTGTTTGCATGGGACCGCACACTGCTGGTGCCTGCTGCTGCCCTGGGCACCCCATGCTCCCCTTCCAGCTGAAGGACAGACGTAGATGCTTCTTGCATGTCAGTCATCTGACCTGCTTAGACCCCTGCTTTCTGAGAAGACTAATTGCACTCAAAAAATACTTATTTTCCACTGAGGACAAAGGAAAGGTGGATATGCTAGATGTGCATTTGGAGCGGACATCTGCCTCATTTGCAAATGAAGAACTGCAAAAAAAAAAAAAAAAAAAAAAAAGACCTACTGACAGCTGCATCTGGTCTGACAAATTACAGCCCTGAGCCTTCCTGGTGGAGGAGCTGAGCATCAGCAGGCAGGAGCTGGTGGTCACTGTGGTACATGCAGATAAGACCCCAGGACAGGGACAGAGGAAACGGTTCAGCAGCAGCTCCTGTGGGTCGCCGCTGCCCCACAGACACCAGCGGAGCATTTTGCTGCAAACCATCTCTCCCCAATTACCAGCTGCTTAGCAGCTGTGCAGCATTGCTGAGAGCATCACGAAGTCTTTGAGGAATTTCGTTCTCAGGCGAGCCAGCTGTGGGGACCTAGTTGAGCAAAGGCTGTGCCTGTAACGGCCCATGCTGCTCCCACCCACGGGTGACCCTTGGAAATGCAGCAAACCTTGCCCTGTGGTGCATCATGGGGGGATTTCCACTGAAGCACAGTCCTCAAGTCTTCTTTCTACCCGGAACAAGTGACTCAGCTGCTGGCACTGAAGGCACCTGTGTCCAGGTGATGGGCACCTGGCACCGCTGCCACCTCTCTGAGAGGAGCCTAGACTCTTGAAGGAACATTTTCAAGAATTTCTCTAAGCAGTTCCCTTGTAGGGATGTCAAGGGCAGATGGTGATATCCCTGGAGCTAGATTCTGGCTTTCCTCTGCACAGCCTCAGCACGCAGAGGGATGGGCTGCAAGTGGAGGCGGCTGCTGGTGCCACCCTTGGGTGACCTGGGTTGCTTTCGCCTACCTCAGGGGAGTTTGGGCAGCCCTGAGGTCATTTGTTTTTATGCTGAGGGTGATGGGAGGGTCTGGTTTGCCCTACTGCAAGGGAAACGCCAACATGGTCTGAAAACCAGGTGCTGAGGATGGCCAGGTAAGAGCAGCAGCATCCAGGCTACTGAATACCAGATTTTTAGTCGGGATAGAGAAACTTCACAGAGCAGAAGAGCAACCCTGCTGATAGCTATCAGCACTTTCTAGCTCTGCGCAGGCAGTGAATTTGGCCTTGAGGCTGTGGAAGGGGACCCAGAAACCAGCTGGTGTAATTATTGTGTACATTTGTGATAGCAGCCTCTTTTCTCCTTTTTCTCCTCTTTGTTCACCTGAATAATAGCTACTAACAGGTTAGATATACTATGCAACACACCCATAGTAGTGCTGTGTATATGTATACACATGGCAATCTTCTATTTCTGGTACAGTTAGCCTGTTTTTGAAATGCATCTTTTACTGCTAACAGCTAGTTTTTAGCTGTGCATGAAAACTGTGACACTGAAACCTCCTTCCTTCCCTCTGCACGTACTGAATCTGACAAGAGGATGAACAGCAGAAGCAGCCGCATTGCTGATAATCCAAAGTAAATTCAGGCGGGAGGAGCCTCTCAAGTTGAAGTGTATTCCTTATCTCCACATCCCCATGACTCAGGTTTCCATAATGCCTGAGTGCCTGAAATCACTCACATTCAGGAGGGAAGCATTGCCCTTTTGGCTGCTGCTGTATAAAATGTCCTGCGTTTGGGAAGAGCGGTGCTCCTGCCAGGGTCATACTAAAATCAGTGTGCACATACTGCCTCGGCCCTGAGTACCAGATGCCTCCCAGGCGAGTGCTGTTATAGTGTTCTTTATTTATTTCACCTTCATCTTCTTTACCAGGGGAGAATCATGTCCCTGATTATCAGCTGTGGGCCGGTAAAATGGAGCTGTTTTGGTCTTTAACCTTTTAGCAGGGTTCATTTCTGGGGCAATTTCGGTATGTGTGAATGCAGTCCATGCACAGTGCTCCTTATGACTCTCCCAGCAGAGCCTTGCAGATAGTGCTGCAATACTGCTCATTTTCTACAAAGACAAAAGCTCTGACTGGTGAAACTGTCAGTGCACCGTCAGGAGAGTTTCAACTGAGAAATACCAGGGCATCTAAAAGCCATTAAGGTGGATAGCTACCAAGCATCAGGCTGGAGAAATGTAATATCCTCCAGTCTCTAAGGAAATGTTTACCATCAAAGACATTTTTCCTAAGCAAATATCCAATTAATCCATCAGGGAATTGTTTTAAATTCACATATGAGCAGCAGTAGGGGCAGACACTGTAGCGACGGTAAGGGGGTACTGTCTGGATTTCTACAAAATGCAAGTTAATGGAGGGAGCTGCGGTCATCCAGAGTGACCTCCACCCAGACTTCAGGTCCTTGGGGTCAGCTTGGTTTGTAGACTGGTCCTATGCAGCTTCCCAGCAGCCTGCAATGGTAGTGGTGTACTGGAGGTAATAAATGTGGAGAAGATTTAGCTCATCAGAAATAGTTTCTTGAGGGGAAGGGAGAGGATGGAGACGCGCTGAAGAACTTCATTGTCTAAAATTGGATTTTCCCTTAGGTCTAGCTAAAAATAAATTAGCTAATAGTATATTCAATTAATTTTGCCAAATTTGAGCAATTCTTTTAATTAGGAGGGAAGAACTTAATCTCACAGAAAACAGACAATTTCCAAAGGCTGGCACAAGAGTATGCCACCAGAGTGTGTCCCTATGAATTGCTGTGAGATGAGGAACACACAGACTTACACAGAAAGTATAATTACATGCAAGTAGCAGAGACGGCAGTGCAATGGGAGCTATTTAACCTTGAGGAAGCGACATGTGCTGTTGGGAGGACAGGTATTGTAGAGCTTTTAATTTCTTTTAGTGAAAGAGATTGGCAAGCTAGAGTATTATGATAAAATCAGAATTTCATCTTACTGCTAAGGCTAGGCAAATTAATCGAGTGTCCTTACACATGTACTGGTGAGTGGAACTGCAGCTTTCACAGTTCTGAAAAGCATATTTGTCTGCAGCTTAGCAAATGCTGCAAGAAGTTTATTTATAAACTGGCGGGAAGCAGGGGGTGGGGAGAGACCTTGTGTGATCATGTCTTTATTGAAGTTACAGGGCAATGGCACCAGTTCCAAGTGTAGATGTGAGGCCATTGGGATGATTGTGCCTTCGCTTCCTTCCCAGCGCTCACTGGTGTGAAAGGCCTTGTGATGGCAGACACATAAATTCCGCAGCTTTAAAAATGCCTATGTTGGGTAGCTTTTAATGCCTGGTACCTTATATTCATACATGCTCAGACTTTGGAGAACAGATTATTTAATTCCGCTTTCTAGCTACTCCTCTCCACTATCTCACTGACAGCACAAAGAGACAAAATGCAAAATAATACAAATTTTTGCTACCTCCCATTTCTTATTAAGGCAACTGTTAACCCACTGGTGGTAAGCTACGTAATTTTATTATTTCTTTAACTGGGTTAACAGAACCGTGTGTGGGATTGCAAATGATAAAATTTGACAAAACTCTTTTTACCTATTTTACAAACTCATCTTTTCCTGCACTATGCATTTATTTCCATTTTCTGTCTTTCCAGTTGAACAATAAGGGAAAGCAATTTAATATTTACTCCACTCTTGTATTATTTGAGGATCTGAACTAGGGAATATACTGAGACAAGAGCCAAAGTTTCCTAGCTGAATCCAGCTGGATAAACAGAAAACTGCCTCTTTCTGCTCCCTGACACAGTCAAATTCTGAAATGCTAAGTATCTAAATATTGTAAGTAAGTACTTCAGGTGCCACACTAATCCACAAAAAAAAAAAAAAAAAAAAAAAAAAAGAGAAAAGAAAAAGTTAAAACGGAAAATGCAGTACTCAGTTTTTCAGCAGTTTCCACAAAACCAGAGAGCATTTCTGAGGATTTTGAAACCATCTTTCTCTGCAGGCTTACATGACAAATCATGCCTGATGCCAAGTCCAGAAAATTATCAGGAGTCTTGTGATCTTTGGTGTTTTTTTCTTAGTCTCAGTTTGTGTGACTAAACAATTCCTTGACAAGCTTGGCTTTCATTTTTGGAAAAAAATTGAAGCCCTTTGGCTGCAGAGCCAACCTCAGGGACCAGAAGTCTAGAGACTGAGTAAACAGAAAAATAATAAAAAATGTTACTTTTTTTTTAATCATGTGCTTTCCAAAACAACTTTATGAGTTTTGAGGTTTGTGGCATGATTGTTGAGCGTGTTAATTTGGCAGTATCGATCTATGTTTGGGACGACGCTGCTTTTCCTCCTCTGCTCCTGGGATTGCTCCTTCTGCTGAGGACGAATTATGGGGACTCGGGTGATGCTCCAAGAAGTCATGGCCCTGTGGTCGAAACCTGTAGCTTTTCCAGGCAAATTGTGGAGTTTTGTTGTCTTTTGGGGGCAGAGAGCTGGTGTCCGGCTGCCCCAGATTAAAAGGTGGGTCAGGGCATCTAACCCAGCTGCTGCCCTTTCATTTTGAAGACAGGTCACCCCTTGGCTGGGTGATGTCATGGAGTGAATTTTGGTCAGTTTTTCAAATGAAACACTAAAAGTAGCAATTTGGCTTTTTTACTGTATATTTTCCTCCAACATTTTGCTGTTCGGTAGGATTCCTGATGTGCAGACACCTTTCCCATCCAGCCCTTGGGGATGGGGATGACAGAAGGGCACAGGTGGCATTGGGAGCCCTTCCCAAAACACCTGCAGGGATAACCAGCCACCTCAGGTCTGAGAGAAATCTGGAGATCTGGGTTTTCCTGGGGCTATGCTGGGCACAGCCCCGGGGGCACGAGCAGAGGAGAGCCCTGTTTGCTCTGCCTGGTGTAGGAGGGCGTAATGCCGCTGGCTGTACAGATTTGATAAAGCCAGAGCATGGTCTTTATCTGCACTGCCAAGTTCGAACATATACTAGATAAAATAAGTTGTATTTATGGAGCTCTTCAGTATTTATAGGATCTGGTATAAGAGTAAAGGCTGAGGGAGAAAAGGCAGAAAACATGGATAGGTGTTATACGTATACCACAAAGTATCTCCAAAGAATCAAAACTTTTTTTTTCTTTTGAAACCACAGCAATGGTCACAGCAGAGACACCTCTGTAGCTTCAGTAGCACGTTACAGCTGCATTTAAATCATACGTATTTCTATTCTTAGCCAAATTAACACATCATTATGTACATCTTTCCCAGATTGCCACCGGTCAGATGAACAGACTGTTTTACTAACCTATTTCCACTCCTACTTCCAGTTTCCATTCATTATTAATATTTCTTGTGTCCCAACAAATTTGGAACTTACACCTTCTTCTTTACTTAGCTTCTGAAAATGTCTCTGGGGCAAATATCATCATAATTTCCTGCCTCCTTCTGACAGTCCAAAGTAAGCTGCTAAATCAAGGGCAGCATGTACTCCTGTTTTATAAATTGCCCTGGTTGCCTGCTTCCCACTGGCAGCTGCTTGAAGCCCTGACTTGTGCCATGGGCACCCTCCGTATCACCATCCACCACCTCTTGCTCATCCCAGACCTCCATCAGCTCTCCTGGTGCTGCGGCTCTATGACTGTTCCTAACGTGAGGCACGTATAGCACAGCTATAGGCTGGTTGGAGACAGGCAGAGAAAGGGCAACCCATCACCCAGCAGTAACGGCCTCTGAGCTAGCACAATCCCACCCAGTACCCTTGTAAAAAGCACATTTTCGCCCTCCATGCTTGGCAGTGTGAACCAACAGTTGCTTAAGCAGTAACTAAATAGTTTTTCCCTAGGAACAAAAAGTTCAGAAGAAGGTTTCCTTCACCCCAAGGACAGCAAGAGCATGCTGTCCATGTCAGTGATCCTGTCCTTCTTCACTAGGCAAGACAAGCAGCAGTCTGCCTGCAAATCCTACTGCAAACATTTCTGGCCAAGTCATGTTAATGCTGCCCAGGTGACGCATGACCAGGCCTCACAGTGCAATGGGAAAAATGTCCCTCTGGGAGTTTTGACTACCGAGTCGCAATGCTTCAGGGTGGGAAGGGCAGTGTTTACCTGGGTGTACCAGTGCTGCCCTTTTCTTTCCTACCTGACACGCTCAATGTGTGGCGCAGAGCAGAGTCATGCCTGGAAAAGTCTCTTTGCAAGAGCTCCCCCTTATCATGACCCAAATTCTCAGTCCCCATTAGGTCACACTGGAGCTGTTGTTGCTATAAAAAGAATTCTTTGGTGGTTGTCTCTCAGAGCTGCAGCCATCCAAGAATATCACAACAAAGCCACTTTCACATTTGCTGTGGTTTTTTTTCCTGATTATCAGAATTTAGCCTCCTCACAGTGCTCTGTTTGGTATTTCCAAAATGGCATTAATAATCCAAGTGGTGAGAAATGTTGGAGATGCTGGACTTGGTGCCCCATTGTGGGGCAGTGATTCTCTCCTTTTTCTCACCAGACATCCCACCTTCTGCAGAAATAACAATTCTGCAATGTGTGAGATTGTGGCAAGACACAAAGGGGACTATGAAATATGCCCTCTTCCCCCTAATGCTAAATTCAACCAAAACTCCCTTCCTGCTCCACTGTGAAGGAGAGCGATGGTTCACAGTGCTGCCACCCACACTTTACCCAGACAAAATATCGAGCCTCAGGAGTGTGAGCTTTTAGAGTCTCCTGCCTGTCTCACCAAGGCAGCTGCCTATGAGAATCTGGACAAAACCAGGAGACAGTGGTAATGACAGCTGAGTCAAAGCCCTGATCTCCAGGTGACCACGGCCAGTGGAGAGCCACCGCTGCACAGCCTCCCTTGATGCTGCTGGACATACAAGCACCCGCATTGGGCTGGTTCATTGCCTTTGCCTCTTTTCTTTTACTAACTCTGCATTTCAGTCATTTTCCAGCCCACCAAAAAAAAACCACAAACCCAACAACCAGAGACAAGAGTAAAACCCTGACTTTTTCTTTCCTACCCCAATTTCAAGGAATATGGGTTTACCTGAAAAACAGTATCACAGTATCACAGTATCGTCAGGGTTGGAAGGGACCTCTGGAGATCATCGAGTCCAACCCCCCTGCCACAGCAGGGACACCTACAGCACATTGCACAGGATGGCGTCCAGGCAGGTTTTGAATGTCTCCAGTGTGGGAGACTCCACAACCTCTCTGGGCAGCCTGTAACAGATTAATTCTGAAAAATCATGCCAAGACACGCTGGGGTGATGATGGGGACAGAGGCAATGGGGCCATCCCACAGGACACTTCTGCTTTAGCCTGTGTATTGCGTTTGTGTGGCAAGGTTTTGGTAGCTGGGGGGCTACAGGGGTGGCTTCTGTGAGAAGCTGCTAAAAGCTGCCCGTATGTCCAGCAGAGCCAATGCCAGCTGGCTCCAACTGCTGGTGGAGGCCAAGCCCATCAACGACAGTAGTAGCAGCTCTGTGATCACATTTTTAAGAAGGGGAAAAAAACCTGCTGTGCAACAGCAGCCGGAGGAGAGGAGTGAGAATATGTGAGAGAAACAACTCTGCAGACACCAAGGCCAGTGAAGAAGGAGAGGTAGGAGGTGCTCCAGGTGCCAGAGCAGAGATTCCCTTGCAACCCATGGTGAAGACCATGGCAAGGCAGGTTGTCCCCCTGCAGCCCATGGAGGTTAATGGTGGAGCAGATATCCACCATGGATGACCCCATGCTGGAGCAGGTGGATGTGCCTGAAGGAGACTGTGACTCCATGGGAGAACACTGGAGCAGGCTTCTGGGAGGACCTGGGGACCCATGGAGAGAGAAGCCCACGCTGGAGCAGGTTTGCTGTCAGGACTTGTGACCCCATGGGGGACCCACACTGGAGCAGTCTGTTCCTGAAGGACTGTACCCTGTGGAAAGGACCCATGCTGGAGTAGGTTGTGAAGAACTGCAGCCCGTGGGAAGGACTGATGTTGGAGAAGTTCATGGAGGGCTGTCTCATGTGGGAGGGACACCATGGGGAAGAGTGTGAGGAGTCCTCCCCCTGAGGAGGAAGGAGCGTCAGAGACAATGTGTGATGAACTGACTGCAACCCCCATTCCCCGACCTGCTGTGCCACTCCAGGGGAGGAGGTAGAGAAATCGGGAATGAAGTTGAGCCCAGGAAGAAGGGAGGGGTGGGGGGAAGGTGTTTTAAGATAAGGTTTTATTTATTATTACGCTGCTCTGATTTGGTTGGCAATTAATGAAATTAATTTCCCCAGTTCAAGTTTCTTTTGCCCATGATGGTAATTGGTGAGTGATGTTGCTGTCCTTATCTCGACCCATGAGCCTTTCATCATATTTTTCTCCCCTGTCCTGCTGAAGAGGGGGAGTGATAGAGTGGCGTGGAGGGTACCTGGCATCCAGCCAGGGTCAACCCACCACAGGCTGCTGGGAAACAGGTAGCCCTGGCTGTAGAAAACCTGTAGGACATTTTTGTTATTGTTTTTCCAATAAGTGCCATGCTGCTTTGACCCCCTAAGTCATGGTTGTCCAAATCATTGGCAGTGAGTTTCCCTGCTGCAAGCACAGGGCTGTTAACAGGACCATTTCACTGAGGGCTTCAAAATTACTGATGTGTCCCAATTAAAGGGAGAGGGAAAAGATGAAGAACAAAGAAAATATGACCCAGACGCCTTTCTATTCCTTCCTCCTCCCTTTTAAGGAAAAAGAGCATTTCTTCAAAGAAAAAACACAGCACTTGGAAAAAAGTTGCAGCTTAGATGGCCTCATGATTTATTGTGCAGCTGACGTGCACAGTCCCTGCTGGGAGCAAGGAGTCACTCGTGGGAATCGGTGGCTGGGGGAGCCTGGGCCAGAGGGAGGCCCTTGCCCAGCACAGGGTTGTTCCCTGGGACTCAGCCTGATGAGAGCTCACTCCATCAGAGGTCAGGTGTGAGCTGAAGCACAACGAGAAGATAAAAAAGCTGATGGAGTAACGCTCACCACGAGAAAATGAGAAAGAAAATATAAAAGAAGAGGCAACAGGTCTTGTAGTCTGTGGAAGAGAAGGTGAATGGGAGAATTCCTTATGGCCTATAAATAAATGTCTGGGATACATTCAGAGAGGAGTCACTATGTCAATATCGAGAAGGAGCAAGAGAGTCAAGTGGCTGAACTTCAGATTCAGGCAGGCTGGGGATATGTGTTGGACATATTTACCCAGGGGAAGAGAATTCTTCAAATCCAGGCCGAGTACTCTGCAGACAGAAGCACTGTAAGTCAACAGGAGGCTTCTGCGCTCAGCTCTGGAGCTGTCTGGCTCAAAATAAAGCTCTAGGTGAAGTCGCATGTGAGGATGTAGGAGTCTTAGAGACTCCTTAGAGATTTTAAATTATGGGTCAAACTTCATTCAAGGCATAAATCAGGGAAGATTCCCTTGTTCCTTCCCTGTGTTCAACATTGCACAGCTGGACATTTCTAGTGTAAGCAACTTGATGGAGGTGGGGATGTTTGCATCCCTCTGAATCATCAGGTCTTGACGGGACTCAATTAGTTCGAGCATTTAAGAAGAGCTCCTGCATTTGTCTCTCATAGGGACAGAAGTTACTGGTCACAAATGGCTTCTGATGCTGCTGAGCGCCTCAGCTTCAATTGTGTCTAACCAAGGTTGAAGTCCACTGTCACTCTTACTACTTTTCTCTAATTTTCTGTGCTCGTTGGGTCAGGCTCTGGCCCTACAAATACTTAGACACAAACCCTTATGCACATCAAGCGGCCCCTCTGCACAGCTGCTCTGGGCAGATGAAAGCACATCCTGAATTCTTTGAAGAACTGAGGCTAGAGGTCCTGGAGGGCAGATGCTCTCAGCTGTCTTTGTAATTCCAGTCAAACATTAGGCACTCCTACTGCATGATGAAAATACTAACAACTGGTGTTCAGTAGTGTTTATTTTCCTGCATTGTGTATGTTTTTTCTAAATGTTTTAGAGCTGCACTGCTATTCAGGAGAACTGCAACAAAAGCCCTTTGCTTTCCAAGTGCAGTAACTTCTCCTGTCAGAAGGAAAGTAGTGAAGGATAATAAAGCCAGGTAGCTTCAACAGCAGTAATTGCTAGTGCGACAGCCATCTGCAGAAGGCTGAGGGGAGAACTGCAGCACCACTGTACCGAGAGCTGCTCCAGCCACCGGCAGCAACGCAGCTGTGTCCTCATTGCTGGGGACTCGCTCTGATTTCACATCAGGCTTACATGGGTCTCTGATCCCAATGGGTCTCTTATGCCACGGGCTTACCCCTTTTCTTACCTGAGCGGTGATTTTAGGTCTCAGGTTGATGCTTTAAGAGAGAGGGGCAAGCCAGGTTTTCTTTAAGCCTGGTTTGTTTTAAAGAAGTATCCATTAGAAGCTCTGAATGGTTTGTCACCTTTGGAAAGGCAAGCAAAGATGTCCTGCAGTGCCAGATCTCTGCGCTGCCATGGCAACTCTGTTTGCAGGACCCCAGCTAGACATTTTAAAGGTGTACTTGGTATTTCCATGAGATCCACAAAGAGCTGACAGTCACGTAGACACACTTCCAGCACGCACTTGAAGAAAAAGTTGGTAACTGCCTGACAGCTATAGAACTGATTGAATAAAGTGACTTTTAATGATAGTAATTTCCTGATTTAATGCACGGTAGGAGACTCTACTTTAGATCCTGCTAGCAAAAAGTACATGGAAAAATGGTCAGGTACGTTTTAGACCTGGAGGTTGTCTCTCCACTGTTATAAAACAGACCAGAGACTATTACCTGGCCCTGAGGCCAGCAGGTACAGCACAGCTCATAGCTGTACTGCTAAATTCACTTATGCCCAAAACTGGATCAGTGTCTCTACCCTAACTACTGCTAAAGATGCCACACCCACACTGACCCTTAACTGTGTCTGGGAAAGTGTGAGTGGCTGGAGGTCCAGCATCACTGAGGAAATGTCCAGGTTAGTCCAATGTTTTGAAGATGCCTGGAGACCATGTGGGTTGTGCATGGAGCTGAGGTAGTATGATCCAATGTGACCTGCTTAATTTAGATGGTGTGGACACCCTCCCTGAACTGGTATATCTTTTTGCCCTCCCCTCCAGGCTCCTCCATGGCTGGGCAAAGTTCATGCTGCGCGTACATGTGTACGAGCAGCATGGACGCTAAGTGAGACTTTGCTGAGATCTTGACAGTTGAGATTTACCCCTCCATGTGCGTGTAGTTACATCCTTTGGGCTATGTCTGCGAGAGTGCATTTGCCCATGGCGAAGGGTTGGGGTGCATGTTCTGTCATTCATTTAATGTCACCTTGCTACTGTCATAACTCAGGCTGGGCGCCAGGCAACGTCACTCATCCATGTGTGTTTGCCCCAAGCTATCTCCCAGCACAACATGACCTTCCCTTGGTCACACACATGACTCAGGGAAGCATTTTTGCTGGGGTTCTCCATTATTTTTGTCAGGCTCCAGCTGCAGTTGGGGCAGGACCAAAGTTCCCCAAGAAGTGTTGAATGAGTCTGTTGTGGGGAAGAACTTCTGGGGGTAGGAAAACCTCTCAAGTTTTCCTGTTGTTTCTGCAGTGGCTTCCTTTAGCTGCCTGCCAGTTTTCAGAGAGAAAATTTGCCTGTTTTGACACAGCAATAGGAGTTGCGGTGTGAAACTGGAAGAGACTATTGGAAGAACAGTGCAAGCTCCCCACTGTGAATACACCGACTTTTCCAAAATCCTACTTCCAACAGCATACTCCAGGGAGCGGCTTCTGCCATTGCCTGCAGCTGCAACAGCATCTTCAATAAGTACTTTCTAAACCCTGCCTTTCATAATTTCATAAGAAAAAAGATCCAGTTGCCAGTTTAACTAACCTTACCAGGATCCCTCTACCTGGGCCTTCTTCTCTGTTGAATGTAGCTTAAGTGTATGAAGACAGAGGCCAGAGTGCTCGTTTCTTCTGTTCAGAGTGAATGAGTAATATGAGCATATTCAAAATCATCAGAGGCTTGAATCAGAATGATGTTAATGAGCATATCCTCCATGCTCAGAGACCCTCTGGTAAGCCTCTTTTCTTCTTTTTTTTTCTTTTGAAACCCTCTTCATGTTGAAAGGAAGGATCTGATGCTGGGTGTTGTGCTGGACGCAGCTGCGGAGTGAGTGCTTGCTGGGTAACTGCAGCTCATTTCTCCTGTGACTGGACACCGAGCACTGCTGAGGGACATCCTCTCCCATTGCCCCTCACATAGAGCAAGGAATCAAAAGCACTTTTTGAGATTGGTGAGACCATGGGCTGGCCCTGACTGCCAATGCCAACCCCGTGGCAGGCTGCACCATGCCTATGGCTCTGCTGTGGTGCCAGTCCCAGAAACACAAAAAGCAAGGCCAGAAGGGACTGTGAAATCACTTAAGGACATCTAAGCACCAAGTTTTACACTGCAGCCAGTCACCTGGGCTTTGGGCATCATTATTTGTGTTTCGTTCAGATGATTCTTCCAGGGAGATGCCTAAGCACGAAAGGTGCACTTCTCTGACCAGATGTCACCCCAAGCTCCCTGTATGATCACCAGAGAGAAAAGGTACAGAGGTACTTCAGGGATGTCATTCACCTCCTCCTGAGGTTGAAGGGTCCATTTGAAGAAATGAACTGCACCATGGAAGTGCCTGTTGCTTTCCAGAGACATAAAGCATCCCTAGCTGACACATAGCTGTCCCCATCAGAGGACATCTAGGGGAATCTAACCCCAAAAAGGCAGAGACCTGCCACTTTGCTCCATATATTGTGTTATAGTTCATCCTCTGTTAAATATTTGTGTCTAATAAGAATTTGTCTGGCTTGAGATGCTCATCGCTGGGTCTTCTTAAGCCTACCTTAGAGAGTCTCTTAGTACCCTGGTCTCCATCCCCTGGAAAGTCTCTCTGGAGCCTAAACAAGCATATATGACAGATTATTTGTTAGTCTTAGGTGAAAAAAAAAAACCCTTTTCTCTTAAAGGGAACCTTTTCATTTTCATGTGAGAAGATCCCCGCAGAAGCAGGATGTTGCTATCACTGAAGCCTGTTTACACCTTTGGTGAGATGGGCTCTGAGGTAGGAGCGCAGCCTTGGGCACAAGCTGTCTGCATGGGGCTCTGGGTTAACTGGACTCCCTGGGAAATATCAGGGTCGCTGCTGGTTCCAGAACTCCTTTAGGAACGCAAACACATATTTGACTGAAATAAAAACCCAAGCAACTGCTGTCAGGTTTTTTTTCCCTTATATTAAACAAGCATTTAATTTAAAAAAAAATCCGACAGATGGCAGGGCTGTACCTAATGCAAGACTGAGCACTTCTCCAGTGATTTTAAGGTGGTCTGCAAGAGATTTTAGAAGACATGAACTGAAGGATCCATGCATTATTGTGGGTATACATAAAAAAACCACCCTAATATCTTTCTCACTTTTAATTTAATTGGAAAAGTTTTAATCTCTTTTCCTAATTTGTTCTTATCTTTGCAGTGTGGGGCCATGCCTGGTTTATCCAGAGGCCTCCTGGGTATCTGTGCAGGTACCTCTGGAGTATCCTTCCTCTGGTGACTGGTCAGCAGATGAGGCAAGGCAAGGTGTTCGGTGCAGTGCCTGCACCCGTCAGCCCTACCTGGGGCAGGAGGACAGGACAGCAATGAGGGGACACCAGCTCCAAAGATGGTCCCGAGAACGGTTTGGTTGCAGTAGCATTAAACCCTCTGTTTCTCTCCCCTTTCCCATTTAAATTCCCCTGGTTTTGCTCTCAGCCACTGCATTGTCCCACCAGCAGTCAGCGGCCATGGCTCCCACCTCACGGGGAACCAGAATTTTAATGCAGCAAAAAAAAGTAAAGCGACGTCTCCAAGGCCCAATTTTCGCAGAAGCAATACGGAGACTTTTGTAGCTGTCAATAGGTCATGACTCATTTACAGAAAATGCAAATGAAATAATCTTTTCTGCAAAATGGGACTGAGAGCCTTGGATCTCAAACACATTATTCACTTGTTTATGTTTGAGCTCTCCTGTGGGCTTTTCCGGATCGGAGATGACTGAGCCAGGCGCAGTCATTCACTAGGAGACTTCTACCTTAACCCTTTCCTGCTTTTTTTCGTTCCCCCCTTCCACCCACATGGCAAATGAAGTTTGGACAACCCACCAGCCAACCCTTGCCTGCCATCTCTTCTCCTTACTTCAGCCTGGTGGTGGTGGACATGTTACTGGGACCGAAGTAAATGGACACAGCTGTGCAATGGAGGGTGTTATTTTCATTTTCCTTGATGATTTACAGGGAATTCTGCTGCAGGCATGAAAAAGGAAGGGTAACTATGCAACTGAATTGCTGGGGTGGTCAACCCAACACAACTCAGCAACATTTTCTTGCAAGCTAAGCAAGCTTGCTAGCCCTCTGGAGAGTTTGAGTTGCTGTGGGGTTTTTCTTGGATATTTTGTAGATTTTGATGCTTTTTCTATAGAGGAAACTGAAAAGAAACCAAAAGTGGCTCTTTGGACTGAGTTTCCCATGTTTTTTTCCACTCTTTCATACACATGCTGAGGTGAGATTCTTACGTAGAAAAATAAAGAAATGTGACACTATGCTGCATACCCATGCAATAGAAAGGTATGGATTTTTTTCACTTGGATACTTCATTGCTTTTTAGGGCCTCTGTGAGACAGCCTGAGGGCTCAGGCAAGAATGCATTTATGCCCTTTCTGAAATCCTCCCTTGAAAGAGCCTGAAGACAGGCTGTCACTGACCTGGTGTGCCCATCCCATGTTTGCTTTCCAGACTCTCCACCACCAGTTCCCCAGCTTCTGCTATTTTTAATGGACCCAATCAATGAAGGAGCAAATCCTTTCAGTCCTGAAACTCGGAGCAGCTGCCTTGTACATGGGAGGAAAGACGTGGAGGTGACTGCACCAGTGGGAAGGAGAGGGGCAGGCGCAGCCTCCCTTCCCCTTGCTGGGGGTTCCTCACCCCCTGGGACACTTGCCATGCAAAATGGGCACCAGATTCATCCAGTGCCCTATGATCTATGGGTGTCTCTGGGTCTCTAGAGATCATCATATATTTTCCCGGTAGCTCAAAGAGCTGAGTTGGTCTTTTGGATGACTTTGTGCCAAAATAAATCCGGTGATAGCAGTGGGAATCCGTCAATGTTTAGGCGGGATGTTTCTTAAAAGGTTAGTAAAGTATGTACTGGGAATAAAATTAAAAAAAATACACCCCAACCAGTGGTTTGGGGAAAAAATACAACTCTCTTTCTGTGTGTCTCCCATGCCCTCCCCTCAGGGAAGGTTTGGGTAGGACGTTGGCTGGGACCTTATTTTCATTTCCATTGGGAATGTTTTTTAGTTGGCACGCAAGCTACATGTGTAAATAGCCCAGGAGTTTGGGAAGTTGCTTTACTATTTCCTCCTACAACTAACAATGGAAACCCTTTGAGAATCATACGAGCCTCAGTGGAAGTTCGCGTGTCTCCTGACACGTGGGATTAGCCACCGTGCTCAAATATTTCTCCTGACGGCACTTCTCCCCGAGGAGCAGCTGGCTGCCTGCTCTGCAAAGCACTGGCCAGCTGTGGGGGCAGAAACGTAGCCGAGGCTGGAGCTGCCGGTGCCCACAGAGCCAGGCTATGAGGAGAAAAGCTGCTTCGTGAATATGATTTGGGCTGATTTGAGTTTATTCTGTCACAGTGAATTCAGCATCAAATTAAAACGAGAAAGCAGAGCCGCTGCACTGTATGCAGAATTGGCCAATTCCAGCGTGTAATGAGTTAGCTCAGCGCAGTTGCACTTCTTTGCCTTGCTTGGTGGGTCCCCAATTTGTATTCATTTTTATTCCTGTCTCTGCCTTCACTCCTCCTGGCCTTTATTTTATAGTTTGTGCCTCTCTGGATTGGTTGCACAGTCTGCTGCAGAGAGCTGGGCAGAGCGCAGGCTAAGCCTGTTCAGCATGTACAGATATTTTTAAATGTTCTGCTAACAAGAAAAATGAAAGTTCAGCCTCTATTTGCTGACAAATATTCAACTTAATTCTGAGAGTTTTTTGTTTCACATGGCTGACCATCATGGAAAGATGAAGCATTTCAGAGTTGTGTCCTTAGGAATACAGGTACTTTATGGCGTCTTACCTGTGTCTAAGGCCTGTTTGAAGAAAATAGGATATAGACAACTACCTGCATAAGTCACTTTTGAAAATGGGACCTAGACATCTTATATCAGCGTGTAGATATCTTCATAAATCAGGTAACACATTCTGGCTCTGAGAAGCTTTATAAATTACTTTAGAAGTAGACAACAGCTGAAATAGAAACAGTGGCACACTGTGGGGAACATATTATAGCTGCCCTTGTACAAAGCATTTCTATCCCTCTATCCCTCCCGATGTTGCACATGGCCTTGCTGAAGTGGGTATGAAGGACAAGATGAGTTTCTGTCGCATTGGCAATATCCCTGTCATTTCAGGAGAAGTTCCTTGCTGAGCTGCATTGAGGAATGTGCTGTTATTGGTGGTGCTCCAGGAGGAGAGGTAGTGGAGCCTTTTTGAGTGCAACTCATGTCTGAAATGCAATTTGAAAAGAAGCAAAAGTGGCCTAAATTCTCAAAAGTTGAGCTGCTGACCAGCTGAGAAGGGAGACACCTCACAAGAGCTCATTGGTGGTGGACGAGTGGCTCCTCCACAAAGGCTGTTGCAGTACCCGGCTTGAGGGACCCAGATGGGAACTTCCCTGCATGTTTGAGCATGGCTAAGCCCAGGACCTGGGGCATGCCATGCTGCCGGGGATCAAACTTTGTTGCTCCCAGCAGTGAGATTTCTGTGCCTTGGTGTGGCCAAGCTGCCATCAATAGCAAGCGTTAGTGAAGTCCATTGGTGTTTTTGGAGCATGGTTGTTTTGAAGAAGGCAGATTCTTTGCAAAACCCAAGTGAGCAAATAGCATGTGAGACAGGGTGAGCCAAGGGCAATATGTTGTCATATAACATACCTATTTCTTTTTACTCATCTGTTTATTTTTTTGAGCAAAGAGCCGCAGACAGTAGGTTTGACTGACTGAAATAAATGAGTCTCTTTGTAACATCCAAGCACAAAGAGTGACAGAACAGGACATGTTAAAACCTTTCTGCCAAAAGGTGAGCCCCCAGCTCTGGTGTGCATCTGTGACGTATGCCCCATTAATAGGAATGACTGAACTCAGTCCTGGCTTTGCTGGATTTAGACACAATAACTCCACCAAGCCCAGTAGGGAGTATTGAAAATCCTGGCCCATAACAAATAGCAATAATGAATACTTCTGGTATTTTGTCTAAGACAGGGTATACTGTTAGAGTGCATGGTTGTATTAGTTTATGTATTAGTTTATATCCCATACTTTTCCATCCCTTCAGACAATGGATTTACATGGCATATTTCACAGGCAGGAAGATGATTTTTCGGCACCAAAGAAATGCATGCGGTATGTAGAGATCACTGAATGTATAACCAAATTACATTTCCCTTCAGGGTAGCATTAGAATGGCACCAGATAACAGGGCGGGTTTAGTTCAGGAAATGAATGATGCTTTATGTAATCAAGTCTGCAAGGGAGATTTGGCAAGAAGGATGCATACAGACAAACTATTGCTGAGTCTGGACATGGCATTAAAAACATTAATTTTTAAGTTTGGGGGATCACTAAAGATTCACAGAAGAGGAAAAGGGCACACAGCCTCCATTTATTTAAATTAGAGCCAATACTAGCAGACACACAGACTCTAATACTAAGTCAAAACATTGGTGCATTATTTATGCAACGGAGTTGCATAAATTGTTGCTGTCTTTGTGGTCTTATGGCTCTCTATTAAATTCACTCAGGGTTCAGTACTGCAGGTACTGCAAGCTCCCGATAGCCACAGTTAATACATTTGTTAGGGAGAGGCAATGAAGGCATATTATTGCTTTGGAGAGCTGAGTCCTACTAGTAGGAGCACCATTCCTAGCAGCAGGCCCTTCCCGGACTGAAGAAGCACGCCAGTTGCTGTGCGCACATGTAGGCAACCATCCAGCCACATAAAATCATATTTTAATGTGTTATATCATGAGAACATCTTCCTTGGGGAGTATCCTTCCTCTCATCCCTCCCAAACCCAACATTTTTTATCAGTCAGCTTAATTATACTCGAATCACAGTTTCACACTCTCTAATCCTGAAGACATTGTGCTGTCCAGGTGAATTTCAACAAAAATACACCATACAAAACAAATGAATAATCCTACAGGAACATCTCTCTCCCGTTTCCCAAGAAGAGGGACTGTTATCCACAGCAGACCGGTCTTTGCCAGCTCACACAGAGCATTTCCAGCCCTGCACTGGCCACACACTTCATTTCTGCGATGCAAAGAGGAACAACAGGTTTCAAATGAATGCTGTGTGCTCCCCTGCACCCCTAGGAGGAGAAGAATGGGTGTCCTAGTCCTCTCATCTTCCTTGCTTCTTCCAGGCTGGAGAGCGAAAAGGGGTGTCTTTGGGTCTGCAGGAGAAAACTATACCTGGGATGTCCTCAGACAGCCTGCATTGCTCATTATTATCACTCCGAAAGGCTGCCAGAAGAGCTCTGGCAGTCTCCAATCTAGGAGGTGTTCCAGACCCAAACAGGCAGAGCCCTGAGTAACCTGGTCTGATCTCAGGGCTGACCCTGCTTGAGCAGTGGTTGGACTAGAGACCTCCTGGGTCTCTTCCAACCTCAGCTATCCTCTGATCCTATGAAACAAACCGTGTTTTGAAAGTATACAGAGGAGATTTTTGAGAAACCTAGGCGCTATGTTCATAAGCTTTTAATGGGAAATCCAAGGCTTGAATCAGACCCGGTCTGCACGAATGCATACTCAGAGTAACGTCACTGAAATTAACTGATCTGCAGCATCCACTTGGCACCTAGGTATCATTTGGACTTTATGTTGAAGTATGTGAGGAAGCAGATGTGCTAAGGAAGGTCAGTTTTCAGTGATTTACAGCTGACTGCTCCAGAGTTTGAAGGGTGGTTCAGGATTCGTTTGTAACTGCAGAGGGCACGTGGTGCTCCGAGGCGGGGAGCAAACCAGAATTGCTCGGATTGGATTCGGTTCGATACTGCCACTACTGCCTCTGTCCACACACAGCTGCCGTGTGAGCGTGGGCTTTGGCAGCCTCCCCTCATAACTCTTGGACTTCACGGGAGGTGACTGAGTGAGGACAAACATTCACTGGGCCACCCCCAACACCACTGTTGCAGGGCTGGAGCTTTTATCTTACCCTGGAGATCCTCATTTGTTAGCCTGAAAATCAGGCCCGTCACCTCGATAGTATTAGGGAGGAGGAAATCTGGAGATTGAAATTGTCTTGTGTCTAAGCGGGGTGGCGTGACAGTAAGACAAGGTGCACACTTCAGGGAAAAGCATGTTATAGGTTGGGTTTCCCCATTAGGATTCCATGGAAAGCAGCAGTGCAGAACATGTACTAGCATTATAACACACTACAGCATCTCTTTCCCTATTTAGAGTGCGTGTACTGACTGTGTTAATTTTTACTCTATGATTTTGCTAAGCACAATACATTAGAAATTTTGAGAAACTCTGCTTTCTCTGTTTCAAAAAATACACGTATTTGGGGCTCTGCCCTTCAGATTTCAGAAATTCCTGTAATATGGACTTAAAGACAAGTTAAAAATAACCCTACATTTCCAGCAGCAAGATTTTAAGAATCAGATGTCACCCCACCCGACCTCAATTAAGTCAGGCAGAATCTGCTGAAGCAGCTGGATGGGATCAAGCAGGGTGTGAAAATCTGTATTCTAGCGCCGGGCAGAGAAAAGAAGATCAGTTGGAAATTTCAGTGTGAAGCTGGTTCTGTATGAAGCAGAGAATTTCAAGTGTGAATGCGTGTATGTGTTCGTGCATGTGCTGGGGAAAGTAGGGTTGGCAAGGGAGACAGAGGAGAGCTTTGTGTTCAGTGCTTCCTCTGACACAGCTCAGCCTGTTCCCTATCTCCCAGTTTCACTTCTGAATGTGCAGGAACATGAGGTGGCTCCTTTTTCCCACCATCTTCATCATCCCTTGTACGCAACAGGTAAGTTCATTAAAAAGAAGAAAAAGATTTCTCCCTCCCTCCCTCACTCCGTCCCGGTTTAAAGTTTTTATTTGCTTAATGACAAAATACATTTCAGAGAAGCAAATTCCTCGTAAAGAATAAGGAGCCATTCCCTACTCCTGAGGAAATTTCATTTGCAGCTTATTTACTGTATCAGTCTTGATTTTGGTATTTTTTTTTTCTCTCTAATCTGTACATTAATATGATTTGGTGGAAAAAAAAAGTGTTAGGGAAGCTGAAATTGTCAGTGACTTTGCTTTTTTTTTTTTTTAAATATAAGCACAAATGGTTATCTGATGCAGTAAGAAAGTAAACATCTTGTCCATGCTCATACTCCATATATATATATATATACACATATATGTACAGAGTGGTCTGAGTTAAGGCTAGTTTTACAAATGAAAAAGGCACCTGGTCTGTATTATGCTTTGTCTCTTATGAGAAAATTTTAAGTGATAGCTTTTGCTGAAGGTATTTGTGTCAAAGGCCAATTTCATTATTTATTTACCTAACTTTGAAAATCCATTTTACATGTACACAGTGTATTTTTCCTTTACGATCAAGATGAATGTCAAATGGAGAATTTTCAAATGCCTGTCTCCCTCTGCTAAGTTTTGTGTATTTAAAGCCGGACTAAGATAACCGAACATAAGCAATAACACATTGCCTGCTTTTGCTGTTTGCTTATTTATGCCATACAGACCTTGTTCAATCTTTAAAACATAAGAAAACAAACAACACATGAAGGATTCCTACACAATGGTCTCATTTTCTGATCTGCCCATAGGATCAGGGAAAGTATGCAGTGGGCTTGTGTGGTGTAGATAGCTTTGGTATAGAAGCTTTGATATATATATAGAACATAATTCTTGCAAAGCAAGAATTAGAAAAATATTTGGCCTGTAAACTTTACAAGCAGACTTTAAATTGTCATTGTAACTCAATTGATTTTTG
This sequence comes from Pluvialis apricaria, assembly GCA_017639485.1. NCBI lineage: Eukaryota > Metazoa > Chordata > Aves > Charadriiformes > Charadriidae > Pluvialis > Pluvialis apricaria. Next base: position 76,873,299 of record CM030009.1, on the reverse strand, counting down.
AGGATTTTTCAGGTAGACCGAACTTCTCAGTAATTCTACACTTGAAACTGTCAGATATTTGCTGGATGGTGTTTTTCTTACTGGGAAACTTTGTAGTCTCACACCTTTCAGTTGACATCTTTCCCTAAAAAAAGGAGAGGAAAATCACTTGCTTAGGTAGAATTCTGTAGGTTTAAAGCACGTTTTAATTTGTAATACAAATTAAACCTACTGGTCGCAGCACATCGATTATTTCCTGCTACACATACCCGTTTTGAAACACAGTATCTGATTTAAGTCACATAACCTCATATAGCTGGCACATGGCTAAATTCCTAATAATAATACTTTACTTAAAAAAACCAAAAAAATCGGCAAGAAAGTGTTTCCTAAAGCAACCATACAGCCTTGGACACTGTTAAATGTACAGGAACACCTGTGTGTCTTGTTTCCAGAACAAGCCTTTAAGAAGCTTTACACTTCAATGCACACGTTCATAAAATTAGCTTTATGGTTTATAGGAAAGGCTTAGCTGCCTAAAAAAAAGTATACTTAAGTTAGTTGATTCTATATTATTGCTGTGTTTAGGTAAAAAGGATTAGAAGAAATCCTTTATCAGCAAATGATTAACAAAATAACACATTTATAAAACTATCTGCTGCATGCTGCATGGAATACCATATGGCATTGTTTAATATTCATTTACTATATAAATTGCTTCTGTGAATTAATATGTATCTTAAAAATCATTCAGCCAAAGGAACTTGAAAGCTACTACTTTGGAGCTTCATTAGTAGCCGTGGATTAAGATATCGCAAGTATAGTTGTAAATGACCATGAAAAATGGAAATTAGTGGTAGAAAAAAGCCTTTTAAAAGGTCATTTACTGCTGCATGCAATTAGGCCAGCTCAATTATGCTGCGAGAGCTTTTGCGGGATATGACATACGAAATGCTGAATTCTGCAGATACTTCCCGTTTGAAAGTTGAACTGAAGGGAAACCCAGCCGAACAACCCCTTCCCCAGCGTTCCCTTCGTGTCTCTGCCAGAGGTGGTTTCTACATCAGTAGAGCCCTGCAGTGTGGAGGAAGAGAGAGAAACTGATAGGTAGGGCTTCATGTGCCCAGAAAAAATATAGGGGGGAGAGAGAGAGAGATTTTTTTTTTTTTTTTTTTTGTTTCTGCAAGCTAGATAATGATACTGGTACCTGATGAGGGGCTGCATCTTCTCTTTCCCTCTTCCTCTTTGGGCAGCCAGAGCTGCCTGATGAGAGCAGCTCCCAAGCCTTACATCGTGCTTGTGGCCAAGCGCTGTGTGTGCCCCCACTTAACTGTGGCTCCACTCATCCGTGATGAATAACTATATCACGATCTGCATTTCTGCTGAAATCAGCAGCATGAAAAGATTTAATGCTAAGATGCTTTAGATGTAGTTCTTCAGAAAAGCAGATAGAATATAGCTATCTCAAATAGATCCTTTCATACTCTGGGCTGGCTTAATCTTCTCCCATGCCTCAGAAAAATAAACCCATCAAGAATTACTTAGGACTTCCTTTTCTTAAAAAAAATAAGAAAAAGAGAAGAAAAAAATACATTAATTCTGAGACAGAATGTGGAAAACAGTAAATTCTGGCTAGATCTTGACTTCCTACTGCTGCTCCAAATCTCTTTTAGAGATACATCTTTGCCCTCTAAGCCCTGGATTCAATGAACACTTACTCATGCAAATAGATACACTCTTAGAGAATGACGTATTAAGCTCAGTGCAACTATTAGCTTCCTTATTAGGATTCAGTTTTTGCATCTAGCACAACAGAATTGGTAGATACTATAATGCTCCTTCCCAAACAGCTACTCAAATTTTGGAACAAAAGTAACACTCAGAAGAGGTTTACTATTTGAAAAGGTTTTTGCCATCAGAAGTGGCACACAAGGCAGTGGCTGGCTATCAAACAGCGGGAGGAATCAAAAGTTAACTAATTTGATAAGAGGCTTGTGGGAAGGAATATTTAAAATAAATCCACCACTTATTTTAAAACTGTTTTTTTCCTACTTTAGCTGTTCTACAGCTTTTGTTCTATTGAATGTAAAATAAAGACTGATGAATTGTGTTTCATGCAAGCTGTAGGCCAGGCTCACTGGTGGAATGAAACCTCAGTGCATGACAGTAACTGATGAAATTGGTCCTCTGTCTCCTACCTAAACCTCACAGCCTCTCACTTTTTGGATTCTGTGGGATGAGAAATATTAAGTGTCTTCACGCAACTTCACAGGTTTTTCCATCCCAGCTCCATTTTATGCTGTCCCAGCTACGCATAATGCATTCAGCTCTCAAAACATCCCACTGCGTGTAAGTTTTTCCACAGCCCACCAGTGAAGCCTGGAGGAAAACCTTCCGAAACTGGTGAAGTCCAGCAACGCAAGGAGGTTTGTCACTGGCCATGCAGATGCCCGCCTGTGCCAACCTGCACTCCCGGGGTAAGCCTGGTGAAGGATGGTTGTGGCTGCTGTAAGGTCTGTGCCAAGCAGTCAGGAGAGACCTGCAATGAAGCAGACATCTGCGATCCCCACAAAGGTCTCTACTGCGACTACTCGGCAGACGAGCCTAGGTACGAAACAGGCGTGTGCGCATGTAAGTTGTTCTTCATGTTCCCTTCTTGAAATCCAGGAGGGTGGGACCACGCTGGTGGATGGTTTTGAGGGAAAATTCTGCTTGCCGGTGCCACACGGCTCTGTGCTAGGCAATTTATCCTAATTTAGTCCTCTGACTGCTCAGTCAGAGAATCTGAGTAGGGCTGGGACCATCTTTAAACTTACCTGCATATGCGTTAGTGAAACCAGTTCATTATGCACAAGCATGTTATCTCTCATGAGACCCCATCTGGAGTACTGCATCCAGCTCTGGAGCCCGCAACATAAGAAGGACATGGACCTGTTGGAGTGGGTCCAGAGGAGGGCCTGGAGCACCTCTCCTGTGAAGAAAGGCTGAGAGAGTTGGGGTGGTTCAGCCTGGAGAAGAGAAGGCTCCAGGAAGACCTTATTGTGGCCTTCCAGTACCTAAAGGGGGCCTACAGGGGAGCTGGGGAAGGACTTTTTACAAGGGCATGTAGTGATAGGACGAGGGGGAATGGCTTCAAACTGGAAGAAGGCAGGTTTAGATTAAACATTAGGAAGAAATTTTTCACTGTGAGGGTGGTGAGGCACTGGAACAGGTTGCCCAGAGAAGTTGTTGAGGTCCTATCCCCGGAGGTGTTCAAGGCCAGGCTGGATGGGGCTTTGGGCAACCTGGGCTGGTGGGAGGTGTCCCTGCCCATGGCAGGGGGGTTGGAACTCCATGATCTTCAAGGTCCCTTCCAACCCAAACCATTCTATGATTCTATGTTGATGACTGATCAGGTGGCTGTAGTTATCACTGGGCATAAATAAAAAAAAAAAATGTGCTTGGGCTGGGAAGAACTGGAATCTATGGGTCCAGTAAAGGCCGATGGCATTTTAGCAATCTGTAAGCAGGAACCACGTGCTCCTCCTGTCTTAGTAACTCTTGTTTACCATTTGCAGATCTGGTAGCTGTAGGATGTGAGCTCAATGGAGTTTATTATCTTAACGGGCAGACTTTTCAATCTAATCCACTTTATAAGTGCCTGTGTGTCAGTGGTGCAATTGGATGTACACCTGTGTTCACACCAAAACTCACAGCAAGTCCCTGCGCCGGGGTCACGGTCAGAAAGAAACCCGGACAATCCATCTGTGGCCCAGGACAGCACAAGAAGCTTCAGCCAACAAACTACAGACTGATGTCAGGTGTGCCTGGCTACACTGGTAAACTTTTCTGTACACGAGCCCTGCTGCGTTTAGTGTCCCTGGCTCCACCAGCCAGGCAGGTGGTGTGCTGGCTATTTCTAATTTCTTGCTGAAGGCCATTGTCAGGGTGACTGGTCTGTCCCAATCACCCCTCTTACTCTTTTACCCCACAGACTCCTTTCTCTAAACCTGATGAATATGAACACCAAAAAGCCTTTTGGCTTCTGTCACTGGGGAACTGGCCAAAGCTACCTTCGCCCCATCTTTTTGCAGAGGTTTACTACTCATCAGATCAGAGCAGTTAGGGTTGCTGGTGGACAGTCCTTTCGCAGCCTGGGAGTTGTCTCACTTTCTGCTGCTTTGTGGTGGCAGGGAGTCTTGGTTTTCGCATAGATACATTAACATGTTGCAGCCCTCTTTCAATAGAAAGCAGACGATGATAAAGACTGCCTTGCAGCTTTAATCAGTTCACAAAATTTCAGGTCAAGGACAACACTCCCCCCACTTTCTTCTCTATTCAGTCTGATCAAAATCATACAACAGTCATCCAGGCAGCTCTGCCAGGGTCAGCTGATATTCCCTTTAACCTCACTCTCGCTCTGCTGCTAAGAGTGCGGCTCTCTTTTCCACTTTAAGGAAGCACCATTGCCAGAAGCAGCCATCCTGGCCCTTCCCTGGCCACAGCTGCCTGCCCTTGTGCTGTCTCCTTCCATGTGCATGTGCAAGTTTCCATGGTGAAACTCATCTTCATTACAACTAATGTGGGTACCAGAGAGCTGAGCCATTTATTTGGTAGCAACTTGAATTGTGGCCTGAATCATCATCATGGATCAATAAAATAAAAAATAAAAGGATCGCAAAACTTAACAGAAAATCTTCGTAAAAGACTGCTGAGTAAATATGTAAATGCACATAAGTCAATCTGCAGATAAGTAGACCTACTTGCAAAACCTGAAGTTCAGTTTGGACAACATCTAACATGTTAGCAGTGGTTATGCAAGTTGGCAAAAATAAAAAAGGAAGCTCATCTTTTCTTCAAAATTATGATACAACACCTCTAACTACTGTCAAAGACTTCTTATGGAAATATACTTAATGTCGTGTATAAAAACACACTCGGTAAGGCAACTAACTCCAAATGATAATCTGATCAAAGAGAGAACATAACACATTGAAAACAATGGCAACCAAACCATTTGACCCCATGAAACATATTAATTGGATTTGTGGGTAATTCAGATACCTGGAGAACAGCATTAAGCAATTTACTTTGTAGCACTTTGATAGATCCAAAAGCTGAAGTCCAACTTTCGGTAACTCCTTGGGTGAGTAGACTGCAACACAGCACCACACACCATTTATTCAGGAATTTGAACCAACTGTGCAACATAAGCTTGAGAAAAGATATCCAGCTAGCAAAGCAGACTTCCTATTTGACTTGGTTCAGGGACCCAACAGTCTGTCCCTGTGGTGGCTGTATGTGCTGAAGGATGCTCTAGGTGATACAAACCCATTTAATTGTTTTCTCCAAAATGCGGCTGATGGAGGAGGACAGATAACCGGGACAGTGCTCCCAGACAGACCAGAGGCATGGCTATTCCAGCCAGATTCCCTGAGCTACCATCGACTGACCTATATAAAGACAACAAAACTGAAGCTCTGGGCCAAAGAGAGTATTTTGGAAACAGCAGACAACATAAAAACTGAGGAACTGCAAAGATGTAAAGCCCCCAAAAGAACCCTATCTCCCTCTGAAGAAAAACACCTTGAAGCTTTGTTTGAGTGAGGCCTTCCCCCTTCCCTTTCCCAGCGCAGCAGAAGAATCATGTCAACTTGTGCAAGAATTGCATGAATGGCTCAAAGGGCAAATACCTATTTTGAAGTCTTTTTTTCTGTTAGCGTGGTCAACAAGGGCTGAGTTTAAATTCACCACTCTTGTTTTGTTTTCTGGCTTTCCTTGTCAATTCTGCTTACCTAATTAAGATACATAGGGAGGTACGTAGGTCATATTTTAAAAACATACCAAGTATAAACAACCATTTAACTTCCCTTTATCTGTTGCGGATCTGTGACAGGCTTTTAATCTGCTTGCTGCAATGAGATCTTTAAATTGCTGTCTACTTTCCAGGTATCCTTGTAATTCTGCCCATGCTCTTACCTGAACATGCAGATTGCACATAGTCAGGGTTTTTTTGCAGAGTTTCACCGTGAACTTTTGCACTGCAATTTTGTTTCTTTTTTAAAGTGTATTTCCCCTAATCCAGCCCTAATCCATCAGAAACTAGGAGTTTTGGTGATATCTAGAAGTGTCTGGAGAATTTTACTCCTCAATACAAAACCTAAAGCCTTCACAATATCTAGAAAGAAACCAACATTAATGTTTCGTGCATCCCTTTTCAAGCTATGCTTGGCCTTAAATAATTTTCAATGTCTCTTCCATTCTGGACATTTCATAAAAATTCCACAAGTAACTCTCTCTGCATTAACTTTTCCGTCACATTAAATTGGAGGGTCATACAACACACGCAATTTCATAGTCCTTGCTAGGGTCTGAGTACCCAGTGTCAGTAAAGCTTAACAGCGGCTCAGCCGGCTTTGTATAACTGTGTTTACGCCTCATTTTTTGATTTACCTACAAAAGCACCTTCATGAACAGAAATCAAATGCTTATCCTTTTACTTTCAACTAATCCTTTTGGGGTTGTTCTGCTGCATAAATAATATATTGCTGTCTTAGCTTACAGAAGCTTACCGTTAGTTTTGAAGAAAAAGTGCCTAGTACAAGCAACTCCCTGGACACCCTGTTCCAGGACCTGTGGCATAGGCATATCCAGCCGAGTGACCAACGAAAACAGAAAATGTGAAATGAAAAAAGAAAAGAGATTATGCTTAATCCAGCCTTGTCTGACCAATATACCGAAGACAATAAAGGTATTTTCTAATATAAAATGACTTCCTAATAGAAAGTGAAAATATTAGAAGTAATGGAAAAATGGATGTATTATGAACTACCAATATAAAATGACTTCTTCCTTTTTTTAAGGGTTTTAAAATAACTCTGTTTTCTACCTTCAGTCTTCAAGGTTCAATAGTAAACTACAGATGTGTAAATTCAAACAAAACAATACAATGTCCTGAAGTATTGCTAGGGCTGTCCTGGCCCAGTCACTCAGAAAATATTTTCTATTTGTTGGCTGATAAAGAAAAAATAAGAGCTTTCACAAGGAGTAATTTTCAAGATACTGCTATGTAAGTGTTGCAATTTTTTCTTACATGTTCTGTTTTTAATGTGTAAAAACCCAGTCTTTTCTTTGGTTTTGTATTAAAGATTCCAAAAGGAAGAACATGTCAACCGACATTCCAGCTTCCCACAGCAGAGAAACTAGTTTTTTCGGGATGCACAACTACTCAAAGCTACAAACTAACCTTCTGTGGGGTGTGCTTGGACAAGAGATGCTGCATACCTAATAAATCCAAAATGATCACTGTACAGTTTGAGTGTCCCAATGAAGGCTTCTTTAAGTGGAAGATGATGTGGATAACATCGTGTGTATGTCAGAGGATCTGCAGTGCTCCAGGAGATATATTTTCCGAACTCAAAGTTGTATGACAAGTTACACCATTGACTGTAACGTACCAAGAGTGCAACAGCACATTCACACCCAGAAGATTTAGCGTAACCCCCTGCCACAGCAATGTTTATAGTAAAAATACATATCTGAATATTCGTTTTTTAAATAGCACCTGGAAAATACGAGTGCATCTTTTTAAATGTAATTGTTTTCATATGTGGAAATACCTTCTTGAGAAGGACACATATAACACATGTATTGTCAAAAAAAGAACTTTTGGTAATTAAAAAACCCACAGCAAGATAGCTTTATACCCCACTGTAACAAGTTGTTGCCCACAAAGAGAGAAATACATGTAAATTCACAGATGCTCTGACTAACCTATTAGAAAAACAAATTTTCTAGTATGTACCTGCAATAGTGAAACAACATCAATGCTGTTTCAAACAGAAGTAAATGTTAAGATCAGATTGCTTTTTGCAGGGGATAATCTTTCTGTAGTGTTGTGAATATAAACAATACACTTGTAAAGGAACAAATACGTGGGCACCTGCAGATAATAGAGGCAGAATTTCAAGGAAATCACTATTTAAAAAATGTTCTCAACAAATGTTATCACAATGTTTTATTTAATACTTCTGGACGTATACATTGAAAACTGTGCTTCCTTATACACCCACTCCAACTCTGCTAGAAGGACTTCAAGCTTTAAGAAATCATTGTATTGATCCATTCAGATTTGTAACAGTTCATGACTTGTGCTGTTCTAAGACAGCCAAGGCTGGCAAGCAACTGGAAATAGCTGTAAATTCTATTTTGTAAAAGTTCTTACTGTAATGTAAAACTCTACTTACCCTGGTAATTATAAATATTAAAACAACTGTTTTACTTGCATTCTTTCAAGCATGTAAACTTTGTTCTCCAAACAGTCATTATAAGTGCATGTTTCGCTCAGAGGTATATTGCATTATCTCATTATCAAGTGCAACTCAGCATTCATTAATATGAATCATTAAAATAATATGTTAATTAATACTCCAAGTATAATACTTGAAATAAAGTTTATTTTGTTCAATTTTCTGATATTGCCAATTTTGATATCAACTCAGAATGCTCTAATACAGCTAAGTACAACATGGAAGCAAAAATATTAAAGCTATGAACATAGCTTAGAGCATTCTGAAATGACTACTACCCTGCAAAATTTAAGAAACCAGTTTCATTAGAGACTTGCTTTCATCTTTGAAAAGACTGCGGGCTTTTCTTCTCTTCGTAGTTGCTTGTTAAAAAACAAATCTAGCAACGGTGATCCTTCTTTGAAGCAAGGCCTGCCTTTAGTTTACCACAAGCTGAAAGTCTGAGAAAAGAACTACATTTCTGGCTAGTACAACCTCTCTTTCTTCTCTTTACAGTGTGTGGTATGCCAATTTACTCTACAGTTAGGAAGACTGCTCTTACTGATATCCACCATAATTAGCAGCCTTCAAATCTTTCTTACAGGCTGGGCCTGTCACTTAATATGACACCTCTCAGAGCTGAGGAATCTGTTGTCCCAGTCTCACTTTGGAATTACAATAGTTAGGCACGCTGCAGTTCATTCTGGTTAACTGAAGTGGTTAGATGCTTGGGTGAATTTTTTTTGTCTTTTATAAAAAAATCAGTTCTTTCTTCTTTAAACAGCTATCTTCAGTCTTGATGGATCTGCTCTAGGCACACCTTTTGTGGCATCCAGTTCATTGTACTCTTCTATTAGATCAGACAAAGACGATATGGCTTCAGTAAAACAGCTTTGCTCCATCCCGTCTATATGCAGATAATGGTGAAGGTGAGCCTGTAAGAATAAAGAAAATTCAGTATTATCCTTGTTCTTGGCACATAATTTCTTTGACTCAATAACAACCACTTACCCTGCACTGAAGATGGGAGCCCAAGCACTGTAGAAAGTAGATTTAAACACTTATATCATGACATCCCTTGCTTAAATACTTAGCAACTTTAGTAACAATCCCCTATGGGATCACAGTTGATATTACTGAGTTCTTACACATCCATCTTTCCACATTCTGTCTTCTTGGGTACACCTGACCAAATACCTGTGTATTGGGTTTATGTGGCAAGGTTTTGGCACACGGCTGCAGGGGTGGATTTTGTGAGAAGATATCAGGAGCTGCCCCCATATCAGACAGATCTAATTCCAGCTGGCTCCAATATGGACCTGCCACTGGCCAAAGGTGAGCCCATCAGTGATGCTGGTAGTGCCTCCGTGATAGCATATTTAAGGATGGCTAAAAACTGCTGCACAACAACTGTGAGAGACAGGAGTAAGAAAAATGTGAGAGAAACAGCCCTGTAGACACCAAGATCACTGAAAGAAGGAACAGGAGTGAAACTGAGTCTAAGAAGGGGGTGGGGCAAAGGTGTTTTCAGTTTTGGTTTTATTTCTTGCTATTCTACTCTGTTATTAATTGGCAATAAATTAAATTAATATTCCCCAAGTCAAGTCTGTTTTGCCCATGACAGTAACTACTGAGTGATGTCCCTGTCCTTGTCTTGACCCATGAGCTTTGCCAAGGACAACCCACCACAAACTGGTAGGCAGATCTGTCAGATACTGCCTCATTGCTGAAGAAAAGTATATTGCCTGGTAGGTACAGATTAGTAAGGGGTTTATGCTTTTTAAGTAGCAGCTGTTGGAACGATTCCTGGATAGGTAACGCAAATTAAAATCTCGGGCTGTTACTTTTAAGCAGTCCCTTTATGACACTAAGATTTGCTTCCCACAGTAACATAAAATGCTAATGATTAGTGGCTGTGAATGTTACAATGATAAGAGTTGTACCTTTTTCTTGTAAAGCTTCATAAATTTGTCTTTGAGTTCAATGAAAGTTGGTTTTACACAGGTGTTGTTTGCTAAAGCCAGAAGGGAATGCGAATGGCCCACAGGAGGTACTGAACACAAACCAGTTTTCCAGCCCTCTTGATTCCAGGACACAAAGTGCAGGGAAGGCTTCAACCTGCGATACAAAAATTTAGTTACCTCAGGAATGTAAAGAACACAAAGTTTAAGTCTCCTTTGCTAACAAACAGTCTGAAAAGGTTAACATTTAAGCTTTTGGAACTAAGCAAGCCAGTTATAACTATCATTTTGAGTAAGATATTTTAGACTTCAAACTAAAACACTGTATCTATTTTAAATTTAAATTGCAAACACCAATTTTGTTTTGTTAATTTAATGTATCAGGGTTTGAAAAGTAAAGTTACAAGCGCCTAATTCTGTAACAGGGACTGCAAGAACTCTGATATTTCGGAGGGGGCAGATTAATACTGTGTGGGGACAATCAGTCTACCAGTAGTTCAAAAATAAGTAAAACACTTTAGATTCTCTGAAATTTTCCCCACAAACCCCTGTCTGCCCGTAAACTCCATTCTATACGTGAAGCTTGCCTGCCTTTCCTGTTATAACTATATAGATCAGTGTAGAAGGTAGAAACAGAGTGCTAACAATACATAGTTGTTAAGATAAGGATGATTCCCTATCTATGTGAAAGTAACCATGAAAGAGAGAGGCTTTCTGTTCAGTACAAAAAAACACCAAAAACTTCTACTACAGAACTTATTCCTCCAAAATCCTTTACCGACAGGAGAACTCTGGAAGGCCAGGCTTTGCTTTCTTTGGCATTTTTGAGAATGCGAGGAGCAGCACAGGGACATCTAGATGGTTCCCTTTATCTGGAAGTCCAAGAATGCTATGATTTATCCTAACTCATAATGTAAATTACATTTTCCTCCCTTCTGAAATTAAGAAAAATATTTCTGACTAAACCAATTTGGTATCGAAATTCCTCAAATGAAAAAAGTGAGAGTGCTCTGGGCAACTGACAACAGTTTAAATAACAAATTCCATGACTAGTTTGCGTGGTACTACAAACCTTTCAATATTTCTGCGAAGGTCTGAAACCTGCACATTTCCCCGAACGAGAAGTGCACAGGCAAGGTAGAGGCTATGCTTTGGATCTGCCTGAATTAGCTGATGATCTCTGCTAAAAGCATCTGAAAACATCTGATCCAACCTAGGTGAAAAGAAAACAGTTATCTACTCTTACTAAAGCAGGCTACAAGAGTTCTTCAGAAGGCCCATCTTCAGGGCTTAAAAGTTCATAAAATTCTGGAGATAAAGGTACATTTAACCTGGGACCATGAATGACAGGAAGAAGATTTAAACCTTTATATGTATGTATGTTGACTTTAGAAGCTTTTAAAAAACACACCAGATCCATTTTTCCCTTTCTTCTTCCTCATGTTACAAGCCACTGTTGAGCCTAAAGTCAGAGAAGTAGACAGAGTAAGAGACCTTTATCGTGGCAGTTTTAAGTCTAAGGTTTCAAAATATTAAAAATATGTAAAAAGATTTAACTACTTGAGGTTCTGGTTATATGACAATTTAAGTAGACAATCTCACTGCTTGTGAAGGATCTGACAAGGAATACCAAAGTGCCATTGACCCTTACAGAACTGGTTATCTGCCTCTGTTACACTTCATTATTTAAAAGGATCAATGAATTGTAGAACTGAGTAATTTTCATTAATGATTTAGGAAAAGACAGACTATACATATTTGTCTACATATTCTAATTTTAGCATTGTCATGGTTTAACTGCAGCTGGCAACAAGGACCATGCAGACATTCATTCACACCCCCACCCCAGTAGGGTAGGGAGAAGAGAGGAAAAAAACCTCGTGGATTGAGATAAAGACAGTTTAATAGAACAGTAACGGAAGAGGGAAAAAAAGCGGTAAAAGAATATACAAAGATAGAGTGGTGCAATACAACTGCTCTCACCACCCGATGATTGGTTGCCCAGCCCATTCCGAGCAGCAACTGACGATTCCTGCCCCCGGCCAACCCCCATTTATACACTGAGTATGACATCTATGGTATGGAATATTCCTTTGGCCAGCTTGTCCTGTCTATGCTCCCTCTCAGCTTCTATGGGAAGCTGAAAAAGTCCTTGACTTAATATAAACATTACTTAGCAACAACTAAAACAATATACACTGTCAACTAATTGTCATACTAAATCCAAAACACAGCAACTACTAGGAAGAAAATTAGCTCTATCCCAGCTAAACCAGGACAATAATGTAGGACTCCTTTAAAAGATGACACTGCAGATCACATTCTCTGTCTTTATCTCCTCAAGGAAGTTCCACTGTACTGTGGGATATCAAAGATGGTGTCTTGAGGTAGTTTCTATGGACCCATAACATCTAAGCTATTCTTTCCATCTGTTCCAAACTCTCTCCATCTATCATCTCTCTTTTTTTTTTTTTAAATCACCTCTGCCTACTAAAAAAATAACGAAATAAAGGAGACAAAAATATTACCATTCCCACCTGATTCTGAAACATGATTGACTGAGCATCTCCCCATAGTCTGCTATCTTCCCTCCAGCACTGTATTGTCTCCTCAGGGTATGGTTTCAAGAGGTCCAACTGATTGTCACAACTTGCTATCATAGAAAAGGAGCGGTCCTGCCCTCTTCTCCACTTTGCATACTTTAATTTGGACCTTTTGTTGACTGAACTTAAATCACTAAAACCAGTACAATCTATTTCAACTGGTTGTTTTTCTGCCATGCCAGCGGTATAAGTAATCTCACAAAATTTGAGAAGTGTCAGCTTATTGTCACAATAAACTGTTAAATAGGCTCACTGCATGTCCAGACTGAAGATGCCATTACTTCCAAGGAATCTAGTTTAATTCCTTGTTTGTCTTTACAGTATTTTGTGAGTCAAGTGCAAACTGTTACTCAAAGGAACCTGTGGTGTGGGTTCTATCTAAGTAATACATTTTTCCGACAGAAACATTTCCCAGCAGAGATAACAAAAATACATTTCAAGTTTATTGGCTCAACCATTCCAGAGAAAAGGGACAAAGGATGTTTCTAATATCAGCAGGACAAATTTAAGAATGTGGCAGACTTAAAACTTTTAGAACTTCTACCCTTAGTTTTGCTATAAACAGAATTTTTTAAATGAAAACTATGGAAGAATCAGAAATTAAGCTTCAAATGTAAAGCTTTCACAATATTTTCTTCTTACCTTCTAGAAGGTACATTAACATCAGCCAGTGTATACAGAGGAGTCAAGCTTGAAACCAAGTAATGAAGTCGAGGAAACGGAACCAAATTCATGCTGATTTCATTAAGATCCATGTTAAGGGAACCTTCAAACCTAGCAGAGCTGAAAAATTAACAAATTGTTATAAACTATGTAAATTACTTTCATAATGTAAACATTCATTAAATCTATTTTTCAATACAATACTGTACAATAAAACAGTAAAACAACACAGCTTTCAAGAAACTGTTCATGTATAATTACTAAACTTTCACATTTGGCAGTACCAGTGCTGTATCTTATTTACTTACACTTCTCATTATAGAACAATAAATGACCAAGAAAGAGACCTTATTTCCCAATTGTAGTCTTTAGCACTGTTTTTCAGTGTGTGTACATAGCTGCTGAATACCAGTTTTAATACATATGCTATAATAAAACACATGGGACTTCGCATTCCTGACAAGCTGTTTAAAAGAAAAACAGGCCAATACTCCAGAAATATATTTCACCAGGAGTTTCTTGCAGGAATAGACAGTTTAGGAGCCACAATGGTGGTATTCATAAATAATGGTATTTATAAAATAATACAACTGGCCTAGAAAGGCAAACTTCCCACAGCTCCGTTAAGCATTAATGGAAGACAGTATCCTTCCACCTGTAAACTTTTTCTTACTTCAGTTCCAAGACTATCATGGCTAGAGCAACACCACTGCAATTGAATACTTCCAAGTAGTTTAACATTTAGTAACTAACTCTCAAAAAGAAGAGACTCATATCAAATGGAAAAAAATTAATATTCTTTGAGTTGATGCAGGCCTGCATATTTGCAGTACATACCACCTTCAGCAATACCATTTTTAGAGGAATAACCTGTAACTTTACCTTGTCAGGTTCAGCAGCAAGTTGGCTACGATATTATTCATTGCGTCAAATGGCTTCTCTTGTACAGTTTTTGCACTGCCTGCACTTGATGTTACCAAGCTGTTTTGCTTCACAGTTGACCCTAGTTTCCCAGAATTAACCATCTGATGAATTTTATTAACTATATCAAACAGAGACTTTGGGAAAGAAAAAAAGTATACAAGAAATCTTGAGCACAGAGTTTTAAAATTCAGCATGCCAATTTTTCATTTCAATTAATCTTAAAGAAAAAGCTTAGACATGGTACTGTCAGTTCAAAGAGTATATGTTTGATACACATAAGTCCAACTTTTGACCAATTCCAATTGACTGAAGTGTTTCTAAAAGTCTGTTTCTTACATGAAAAAAACATGTACACAGCTTAACTCAGGAGATTGAGTTTGATTCAACTAATCAAAATCCTCATCTTCTAAAATTACATTTTAAATTTTCATAAATCCTGTCAAAGGAAAGATACATTCTCTAAATATATTTCACTTTCCCTTCCTTTTTTCACAAGCAAACAGCAAGAGAGTCATCCAAGTCAGATACAAATTAGTCTAGTCGTTTGCGTGGTCAGGTATGCCTATGATGCCCATATCACTGATCAGTAAAGTCTGTTGGAATTTGGAGTGGTTAGTCATTTCCCTTGCAGGACTCTACTACTACTACTACTCACAAATTTATTGCTAGAAGAATATAAGACTCTCAGCCTCAGCAAATAGAAGCTTTTCACTATTTACCTTGAAATAGACATTAAAAAATTCACTCTAGACTACTTTGAAGGTGCAGAGCAACTTTTTAGTGATATCGATACTAATTTCAAAAGTTTGCAAGTGACTCAGGAGTTCATTTATTACTTTAAAAAAATGAAAGTATTCTTTTAAAGACTTGGCACTCAAATCAACACACAGAAGGAAGAAACACTTCCTATATGCAGTCTAATAAAAAATAAGTTGACAGAAATAGAATATTATTTCTTACTTCATTCTCTATTGGTAGCACACAGTCTGCATGTTCATTAAGCTCCTTCATAGCCAGAACACTGTTATATGGAGAAGTAATAACATCATCTTCACCAGAGGGATAAATTGAAGTAACAAATCTATATACTTCTGGGAATTCATCCTCAAGTAAATTTAGTACAAAAGTTCCGAGACCAGATCCTGTCCCTAATTATGAAGGAAGACAGAATGAGAGAAGATAAAAGGTTCCTCACATTATCTTAAGCCTTAAGCATCATATGTTGGAAACATACAACTTTTCAATTATATATGTTCAGGAATATTTTCCGAAGCGTTTCGCTGACAGTGGTGGCAACTCAGATGTAAATTGAGGCAGGAAGGTTTTTACCAGACAGGAAAATAATTAAGTGATAAAGTATTTCCAATAGTATACCACACATGATGAAGTATACAATCCCAAAAATTTCTGCAAACCAGAAAGTCCTATTACGTAACCAGCATTTTTCTGACCTATTTTTATGTCTTTATGTTTTGTTTTTATTTTAAATTCTTTAATTTGAATTTTGAAATAAAACGTTTGTTTAAAAACCTTGAACCACCCCAAACAATTACTTTCCTTTTGGGGTTTCTTTATAAAGTTTTCTCATTCTCCATTCAAAACATAACAACCCCTTGCCCCCAGCACACATGCTTTTTTCCTCATTAGCACTAAGCACATAGCACTGACTTCAAATCAGAGAATGGAACTGTGTTTTTTCTGTCTTGGACAGCTAACATTCTCAGCAGCAGACAATTTCGTCTATGAACAAGACAGCAATTTTCTACAATAACAGAGACAATATCTGCAGGGTCTCTGAAATTAAGCAAATGGCCACAAAAAAAAATAGGCCCTTGACAAAACTCCTGCTGCATATTTAGAACTATTTTCTAGGTCTTCATAGCCAGTTATACCTGCTCCCTCCGCTTTTCTGGGGGAGAAAGACTTAGTGGCAATACAGTAATGACAAAATCATCACTACTCTCTTCTGGTTTATTAACAAAATAGCTAGACTGGATTCAAGAGAATTACGTGGAAGGAAAACAGAAAAAAAAAGTTCTTCTAAAGTTAAGCAACATTAGAAGTCTCCTTCAAAGCCTTTCGGAAAACTCTTTCTCCACCATTAAAAATAACTTGATCACAACAACGATGTCAGTGTTCTGAGGCCACTGTCCCTTCTTCTAATCAGTAATACCTCAGTGTTTCCTTGTATTTCGTACCTGTCTTGATCTATCCACTGCCTTGTATTTAAAATTTTAGCTGTATTTTTGTTCTGGGTAGCACTTCCCTTAGGGCTCTAATCCCCTGATTAGTGCTCCTCAGTACTCTAACAAAAATAAATAATTGCAGGGCCACTTAATTGGACTGTGTTATTTTTTTTATTCTGCATTCTGAACGATGTAGATTATTACATTGATCTTTTCAAGATCCAGATTTTTCTTTTTTATCTGTGGCTGGTGTAATCATACTAACCATAAAAAAATTACTTACCACCTCCCATAGAATGAATTATAAAAAAACACTGTAGACAGTCACAATGTTCTGCGGTTTTCCTCAGCTTTTCCACAATGCTTTCCCGGTACTGACAGCCATACAGCTTATGACCTACAGCCCTGAGGAGATTAAAGGTACTTTAAAGAAAATAAATCCAACAATCAATATTTCAGTTTTTTATTTTAACTCTTCCTGTTTGACATTTTAGAATTCAAAGCCCAGAGGTGGGTGTAACACCTAATCTGTGAGAGCTGCTAAATTGTGACTACATCATGTGAATATGGGAGTCAGGATATGGTTTTAATTTTGAGGATGCAAGCAGCATGAAGTTCACAGCTTTAGAGTGTGCGCTGTTATTTCGTACCAATGAGGAAATCAACTCCCACATTTGACTTCATAATTATAATTTGATCATCCAAGTTATACACTCCTTAACAATAAGGATATCCCTGTGTAATAGGTGTACTGATCTTCCTTTGAGTGCTATGTGAGTCTGTTGCTACCAATAATAAAAAAGCCCAAACAGCTCATTTTCAAAACATTTGCCTGCTAGATGGTGAAGTTACCATATGCTTTATTCCTTGTATTGCACTCTCTTTTGGTACATTTGCTGATGCTTTGTTTTCCAGTCTGCAGTGCACTGAATATTATTAGTGATGCATTAAGGTCTCAGGGAAAATTCGGAAATCAGTATGTTAATCAATCTTTTTCTGAGTTTCTCTTTTTGGTAATATAGTTTATATGCACAAAGCCAGACTCTGTGATGCTTAGAAATCAGAAGCGCGTTTGTTCACATAGCTCATTTCCACACTAGTTGCACAGTCTCAAACCAGATTACGGCTTTGACTGAGCAATGGATGCAGCTGAATACCAAAGAAACAAAAATAAAAAGCATTTTGTTTTGAAAAAGAAAATCAAAAAAAGAGGAAGAAAAAATAGACAAAATGACATATCAGCAGAATTATCCTTCTGTAAAAGGCTTTTCAAAGCCCTCCTCCAGGCAACAGTGGCTCCAAAGTTTACTGGCAATATGCTGCAGCTCCCCAGATGCAGAACGAACCAGAAAGCCACTGTTATCATTTCCCTTTTCAAATGCCATCTAATTAGTTGCCAAGATATGCTGTCTGAAGAGGTTCTCACCAGTTGTTTCCTGAGCCAGAAACATCTGTGATAAGCTGCTTGCTATCAAACACATCCCTCAATGGTCCCTGCAGAATTTCGTTTACCACACCCTCCTCCATGTCAATCAACAGTGCCTTTGAGAAAGGAAAAAATTAAAATTCAGTCAGTAAGCAAACCACCCTTTGAAATAATCACACAAAGAAATATAAAATGATTTATCATATAAAAGGTACATTGTTTCTACCGTGCTCCAGAGAATTTTTATTTTTTTTAAAAAGTTGTTAACTAGGAGACCAACTAGATTCACCTTGGCTGATTTACTGGAAGTCATTCAATAGGACAGTGTTTCAAATAATGCAGTTATATTAAACTTTTTTAATATTTTGCCCCAATACTTTGGAATAAAGAAATTAAAGCATTTTTATGTTTCAAGTTTTCTTGCTTCTTAATCACTTAAAGTGGCTCAAAGAAACCCACTCCTTAGAAAATTCAAATAAAAACTTGGTTGGTAATATCTGCAATCATTTTATTAAAATCATAATGTAAATTACTCAACAAGACTGGCAGCAAACTACATCACTCCACTGAACCATAAAAGTTACGATTAGAAATTTTACTATTCAAGGTAGTATTTAAAAAACATATGCAATCATAAGGCCCTTATGAAAATTCCGACACAGTTGGATGTAAATATGCAATGTAAAAAGAATGACCTTTATAGATTGCCTTACTCGTGCTTTTAAAGAGCAGATCTTTCTTTTGTAAATATCAGGACCATCACCACCACTTCTGGGGAAAAAAAAGAATATCCAAGCTCAGAATTGTAATAGGCAATAAGGCAATATATATTAGAATAAAATTCCCTCCTTAATCTTTCATGTTCAGAGGACCATTATAATGTAAACAAACAGAAACACCCTGAACATGCTGCTAAGAGAGCCCTGATAATTCCCTAATGTAATGCAATTACAGGACGCTATCTCAATCAGAAACATCCTAAGCAGTACTTCAGGAAGCTGAAAAGATAAGCATTGAAAGTTTACTCTCAGACACAGCCTCTGCTCTGTGGTAATCCTACAAGCATTGCCAAAACTTGAAAGGATTATCTTTTATCCAGTATGTGGTATACCTGCATCATATAATGGAACACAGTACACCAAATAGCACCACTAGCTTTTCAATGGGGGTAGTACAGCACTGTACTACTGCCCGAGGCGTGAAAGCTGTATAACTGCACTAGCACACCACTGCGCTTGACTTATTTTGCCATTAAGATTTACCAGTCCAGAAATCATGCTGGGTTGACATAGCTTAATTTTCCTTTTTTTTTCAGGATTGGTTGTACTGAACCAACCTAGGGGACTGTGCATTGTGTACAATCACATTTTTCCCCACAATGAATGCTGGTGCTTCTGCACTCAAAGGATGAGATATGCCAGTCTGGCCAAACTATATTCAACACAGGGGAAAAAAAGCCAGGATACGGGAAGACGGATCTAATTTTCCCCTCAATTTGGGGGGGGCGGGGGGGGGGGGAGGGAGACGACGACGACGACTGCTGGTCAAGCCTAAATTTAAAGTATCTCTTAGACTATTCTACATTCAACCACAATAATATTCCAAAAACATCAGCTGAAATCCACTACAGCATCAGATGTTCTGACCATGCTTAGTCCCATCAGAAATGAGGGGAAGAGAGTATGGGGCTGCACTATATTCCTCAAGGATCTCTAAGCCTCTCAAAGCAGCTCTCCAGACACTTCTCATTAGCTGAGCAGCTCACAGCAGCCTCCAGTACTCAATGACTCCTCTAGCCTGCACAACTCCCTATATGAGTCCACTATAAGACCAGTAAATCCAGCTAGAGAAGTTCTATTTCTCTTCAGGGACTAACAAAACTCAAAGAGGGAGAAAAAAAAAATAAAATCAACACTTCTTTCACTTACTATTGTCTTTGTGGTCTTTCATGCCAACCCCTACTTTCAATCACTCCGATTCAATTGCTGAAGACAATCCCTGTGTTCCCTAGGATCCCCTAGGCTTGAGACATGCATTTCTGCATATAAAACCATACATACGCGCAAGCACATTTTCAATATTAAAGTTTAATAATTACAATAACAGGAAAAAAAAGTCTGTCTGGCTCTGCCAGAGTGTTGTTCACAGCTGTTTCTGACAGGATAACCCACCTGGAATAATTATTTTGAACAGTGGTAAGACATAGCATAGAAAACTGAAGTTTGTCACTTCCACAACAGAGGATTTTATGCTTGCAACGACCTGGGAGGTGAATTAATTCTTTCTGGTAAAACTAAAACAAACCCCACACCAATAACAAAAGGCCAAAACTTCAAAGCCTGAGCAGAGTTTGAAACCACTCTAACTAAACTATAGTTCAAGGCTACAGTTAAATGTGGGGATTGTTTCAACAGGAAAAGGTACAGCTCTTGGAAAAGGCGAGATTTGAATAATCATTCTGTGTTTCACAGGTAGGGGAATCTTCCATCAAACTTCTACAGTATTCAGTGAGACAAGTCCTTCCTCTTTACAGAGAAAACAGATGTTTCTATTGCAGCCAACCAACCTGTCAATTATAAATTTGGTGGTTTCATCTGGCACATACAGAAACATAGACATTGTTTACAACCAAATTTTCTTGGTTAAAAAAAAAATATTCTAGGAAACACCCACAAGGAATGGCAATGATGAATTTCAATGCACTTGCACATTCTTTCAAATAGGTAAAATTTTAATTAGTATTTCAATGACATTTTAGTTAAAATTACATGCTGTATTGCAGCCTTGCCACAGGATGGAAGGAAACCAAGGATGGTCAAATGCTTTTTAATTAATTAAAATGCAACAGCAATATCCAAGTGCACAACTGTTTTATTCTTGCAAACTGCAAGGATTTTTGTAACTGGACAGATAAAAGGTGACTAAATACTCTTAAGGTATGAATTGGTTAACTTTAAAAAAAATAATCATAGTCACCATTCTTTATGTAACAAACCAGTCATATAAAAGGGATTTAAAAACTGATGACCTTTTCTGACTACTTCATATACAACTCCTCTTACAGCTCTTCAAGAAATGCTGCTAAGCTGGCGTTCAGAGAACTTGCAGTCTGATCATGATTTGCAATAGCAAAAGATATCAGATCCTGACTGCCCATTTTTGGGACAGAAGGAAAACTAAACCAAACACTTTCAACACCTTTAACTACTGAAGTAAGTACAGTTGAAAAGGAAAGGTAAAGATAGTGTTCTGAGGAGAATACAAAAAAAGCAAAATCTTTTTCTGGCACAACTTAAATATGACCCGAAACAGAGATAACTATCACTTAGGTTAAGAGAAAATACTGGAGTTATTGATGTTCTGTGTTAAACTCATGAGCTGTTTGATAAGAAGACTTACCTTGTATCTACATTCCTAAAGAAACTGCTTAATGCTTCATCATAAATTCCTTTCTAAAAGGAAAGAACACAACATAAGATGATGTGTAACATCAGAAATTCTCAGTGCTTTTTCATAGAATAATTTAAGTTGGATGTGAATTCTTAAGGTCACCTCTCAAACCAACCATCCCACTCAAAACAGAGTGAATGTCTATGTTGAATCCAACTAGCTCTAGTCAGCACTAAAAAACATTTCATTGAAGCATCAGCTTGATATTAAAAACTCACAGGAGAATGTAACTAGGAAATTAATTTTTCAGCACAAGATTAAACAACTAATCTTCCTTAATTTTTAAAGATTCAGGATTTTACTGAAGATCCCAATGCAATTATTAAATTGAATAGCAGCTGTTCAGCTGACTCAGTTCATCACTGATACAACACTCAGTTCCATCACGGGCTCCATGCCCATGATACCAATGTCCATGAAGTTCTGTGGAAAGGAAAAGCACATCACACTGTATCAGTGACTCCTAAACTCCCTGCTAAAGGTGGCATGGAAATTACTTACACCACCATAAAGCTAAAGAGACCTGGCAAGCTTAAATACTTTATTATGTTACAGACTGCTTACCATACCCCTAAAGACTCAATGAAGCAGAATTTGGAAGTCACTGCTCCCTACAACACTAAAACCAAGAGACTCTCCATATGCTTATGAACTTCATCCATTGCCTTTTTACAGCTGCTTCAACAGAAGGCATTGAGAAGGACTGCTCATCATTATCTGTTAACATACAATGTTTACCAGGAAATAGTATCTTTACAGTCATGGCAAGAAGGGTGTATTTTTGTTCAGGGTACTCAGCACAATCCTATAGCCTCTCTACGCTGCTATTCTGGTCTGCACAACCGTACAGTAAGTCACAACATGGCATGTGCTAACATGAAAAACAAAGGTGGGCTTTGGTGGGCTGCTTTTGTGCTTTACTGCCTGGGGCAAAGAACCTGCACTGAACAACCTTCTCTTTTCACAAACTGCCTCCAACCTGGTCACATCTGCCTGTAGGGAGACATCCTGGAGCTTTCAAGGTGGAAAGGCTACAGAAAAGCCAATCTTGATATACTTTAAAAAAGGTGAAATTTACTTTTAAAAGGTAGAATGTATTTTAGAAGGCAGAATTTCTCACTGTGCAAGAGCAAAAAGGTTACAGGGCCTTGTGAAACCGGCCACGCTGTATAAACGATGCATGCCTTGCTAATGAATATACCCTTGAAGAAGAACAGAAGGATGATAACAAGGGAACATCCCACTGCAGAAGGTGTCGAAACCGGCTGAAAACCGGACAGCTGCTGGAAGAGGCCTAAAGCCAATGAAGATTAGCAGTAACTGGGGGAAAGGCAAAGGCGGCGGTGAGAGACCGCGACCACCGACTCAATTAGAGACTGGACAGAACTCCCCCCTTTCACTGCACTGGAGCACGCGCACATCAGTTAAAGGACATGGCAGCCTTAAATGAAAGCGAGAGGCTGTACTAACCAATAGAAATTGTTAAGATAAGGTACTAACCAATAATTATCATTAAGGGCGTGCATTTCCGTGTTTTGAACCGTATAAATATTCCAAAGAGTTTGCAGGCCGGTGCGCCGGCTTTGCGGATTACCGCCTAGCACCCACCCCTGCCCAGGAACGATTTAAATAAATACCTCTACGCTCTGTGTACACCGCGTAACCCACCCCGCTTCGGGACAACAACCACCTGAACCAGGGCTGCTTAGTGAAACGGCATAAGAACCCCGGGGACGGCTTTTTGCCGGCAACGAAGCGGCCTCAGCTTCGTCAAGTAAATCCCGCGCTCCGCGGCAAAGAGCACGGGACGAAGCGGGAGCCGCCGCGGCCTCCCCACGGCCACTGCGACCGCCGCGCCCGCCCCGGCCACCAACAGGGCGGAGGGGGAAGCGGCGCCGTTACCTTGTTGACGGCGGCGTGCTCCCGCAGCGCCAGGTCCCAGAAGCGGCAGCCCACCTGGTTCCCGCACTGGCCCACTGCAAAGGGAGGGGGGGGACGAGAAAGAGAGAGGCGGGTCAGGCACGGGGAGAGAGCAGCGGCGGCGGGGTTGCTCTGGGCGCCGCGACCCCTTACCCTGCACCACCACCGACTGGGCCATGGCGGGGCGGCCGGCCGGCGGCTGCCGCCTCTTTCGAACTCGGCGCCCGGAAGCCCCGCCCCCGTAACGGCCGCGGCTGGGGGGGGGGAGCGTTGCGGCGGGCGGGCTTTGCCAACGGTGCCGCTCTCCTTCCCCCCGCCTTCCTCCTGCGGTGGAACGTCCCACGGGGCTCTCGCCGCCTGCCCGTCGCGAGTGGAACATTCCATTCGGGGGCGGCGGGGGGGCGGGGAGAGGCTGTGCCTCGCGTGCAGCGTGGCGGGTGTGTGGGCTCGCCTGAGGCCGGCGGGTGCCGGTCTGAGGGATATCGGCGTTTGGGTGTTGATCCTGGTGGCCAGGGCTGCTTCTGTCAGGTTCAAGATGTAAGAATTAAGTGTGCAGTGAGAGGAGCTGGGGGAGTAGTCAGGCGCCCGGCGCCAGCTCGGCAGTACGGGAGCGGTGGCCGTGGAGAGGTGGTCAGAAACTCGGTGTAGTCTTGAGGGCGAACCCGTGAGGTTCCCCTTTAGCAGGGTCCCTGCTAAAGCCCAAATACAGGAGACCTGGCAGGGACCTCAAATGAAGTCTTTCTGTGGGAGAACAGAAATACTTCCATACGGTACAGTTCATTACCTTTTACGGCTCAAAACGTGTGATAAGATGTGTTTTCTTTTCCCCAAATACATTATTTGGAGTGATGCTGTGAAATGCGCCGAATGATACGAAAATACAAATTAAAAATTAACTGAAAAAATGATCATGTGGAAACCGCTGTAATGACGTACCCTCCCCTCAGGCTTGCAAATTCTGTTTTCCTTTAAGCTCAGTTTCATATTTCTTGTGCAAATAACTGTCTTCAGTGTGATTAGGAGGTGCTTTTGCCTGTGTTGAACATAGCAACTTTGGGACTAAAAATGAGAGACGAGAAATGTAGAGATGCCATCATCTCTGCATGGTAAGACTGGTCCACAGCACAGTTACGCTGCAAAAGGATGTAAGGAATGTTTGATACGCAAAGCAGTCACTTGCACAAAGCTCCCTTGTGACACACATGGCATTTCTGCTTCCTGTGGGAGAATAAAAGTACTTCCGTGCCACCCAGTTCATTAGGTTTTATGGCTAAAACCATCCAACAAAATATGCTTTTTCTGAATAGATTGTTTCTAGTCCTGGTGTGCAAGTAAAATTTGCTAAATGAAATTCTTAATAGAAATCTGAAGTTCAGTGTATCTTAATCCTTTATTTGCTCTGGAGAAACCAAGGTGCTTACTCCTGGACATGACCCAGGATCCTGTAGAGATAATTGTAAGTCCCCAGGAAAATAAAATTATAGCACGTGACTATTTTAAAAAACTTTCCTGGAAAGATTGAATATGTATTGCAGCAAATACAATATTCTACAATACAATAATGCATTATATGTAAGAAATACATATCAAGACTAATTTTTTTAAACTTACTTGAAAGAGAAGAATCCATCTTCTTCACCATTGTACTCAATGACTTTTTTGCCTCAGTCTTCACAGACAAGGACAGCAGCCACACTGCCCAAGACACAGATTGCAAAGGAGAGGATTGGGAAAACGGAGCACCGCCCACTGTAGATGAAGATAAAGTGAGAGACCACCTGAGGAACCTGAAGGTGCACAAGTCTATGGGACCTAATGAGATACATCCGCAGGTCCTGAGGGAACTGGCAGATCAAGTCACGAAGCCACTAGCCATCATATTTGAGAAGTCATGGCAGTCTGGCGAGGTTCCTGCCGACTGGAAAAGGGGAAACATAACCCCTATTTTCAAAAAGGGAAACAAGGAAGACCCGGGGAACTACAGGCCAGTCAGTCTCACCTCTGTGCCTGGCAAGATCATGGAGCAGATCCTCCTGGAAACTCTGCTGAGGCACACAGAAAACAAGGAGGTCATTGGCGAGAGCCAACATGGCTTCACCAAGGGCAAGTCATGCCTGACAAATTTGGTGGCCTTCTACGAAGGGGTTACAGCGACAGTGGACAAGGGAAGATCTACTGATGTCATCTACCTGGACTTGTGCAAAGCGCTTGACACTGTCCCACACGATATCCTGGTCTCTAAATTGAAGAGACATGGATTCGATAAATGGACCACTCAGTGGATAAAGAACTGGCTGGATGGTCGCACTCAAAGGGTTGAGGTCAACAGCTCGGTGTCCAAGTGGAGAGCAGTGACGAGTGGCGTTCCTCAGGGGTCGGTACTGGGACCCGTACTGTTCAACATCTTTGTTAGCGACATGGACAGTGGGGTAGAGTGCACCCTCAGCAAGTTTGCTGATGATACCAAGCTGTTTGGCGAGGCAGACACGCTTGAGGGGAGGGATGCCATCCAGAGGGACCTGGACACGCTGGAGAGGTGGGCCCAAGCCAACCTCATGCAGTTCAACAAGGCCAAGTGCAAGGTCCTACATCTGGGTCGGGGCAATCCCAAGCACAAATTCAGGCTCGGCGGGGAATGGCTGGAGAGCAGCTCTGAGGAGAAGGACCTGGGGGTGCTGATTGACGAGAAGCTCAACATGAGCCAGCAATGTGCGATCACAGCCCAGAAGGCCAACCATATCCTGGGCTGCATCAAAAGCAGTGTGGCCAGCAGGTCAAGGGAGGTGATTCTGCCCCTCTGCTCCGCTCTCGTGAGACCCCACCTGGAGTACTGCATCCAGCTGTGGAGTCCCCAACATAAGAAGGACATGGATCTGTTGGAGTGGGTCCAGAGGAGAGCCACGAGGATGATCAGAGGGCTGGAGCACCTCTCCTATGAGGAGAGGCTGAGAGAGTTGGGGCTGTTCAGCCTGGAGAAGAGAAGGCTCCGGGGAGATCTTATTGCGGCCTTTCAGTACCTAAAGAGGGCCTACAGGAGAGCTGGGGAAGGACTTTTTACTAGGGCATGTAGTGATAGGATGAGGGGGAATGGCTTTAAACTGGAAGAGGGCAGGTTTAGATTAAACATTAGGAAGAAGTTTTTCACTTTAAGGGTGGTGAGGCACTGGAAGAGGTTGCCCAGAGAGGTTGTTGAAGCCCCGTCCCTGGAGGTGTTCAAGGCCAGGCTGGACGTGGCCTTGGGCAACCTGGTCTAGTGAGAGGTGTCCCTGCCTATGGCAGGGGGGTTGGAACTCGATGATCTTCAAGGTCCCTTCCAACCTAAACCATTCTATGATTCTATGATTCTATGATCTACTCGAGATTCATATTGTTCGTAAGAAAAAAGTAATGAGTGACCCAAGCTTACTCAGGATTCACGTTTGAAGTTGCAAAGGACCAATGGCTTCAGTCTTATAGGCAGGGGGAAGGTTTAGCATGTATAGAGTAATACTGCCTCAAACACTTCTTTTACTGTTATAAACGAATCACCAGTGTAAAACTACATGAATACTAATTGGGAAAGCAGGTAGTAATTTCTTACCTCTCTCTGGACAGACTAGATGTAACCTATAGCTTAATTTTGTTCCCTGTAGTTACCTGAACTGGTCTGAATCTGTAGGCTGTGGTCTGTTCTAGCTACTAGATGTGAAACTATTTCTATACTTCTTGCCTACCATCATGTCCTTCAAGTCTTCCCTTCACAGGTCTTTTTGACATTAGTTAGGCTAAAAGCAATACAACGTTGCTTGTAAGCATTCTAAAGCATAATTTAAAGTCTACAGAAATCTCTTAATATTACTATATCTGGCTTGCTTTCTTCTTGTGTAGTTAGCTACACTTTCTACGTGTTCTGTCAGTTAGCTGTAGTTTTTGTGCTCTGTGTCCAGTCAAGATTCAGCTTAATGGGATTCGCTCCATTGAACATGAGATTGCAGCAAGAAACTCTGTGCTGTGGCTTCCAGTATGCTATTAAGAGGTCTGTGATGGCAAATGTAAAGTGATTATTCTCACTGAGCTTGGAAACACTGTGAATCAGAGATGCAATTGAGATTCATATTCATGTGGGAGTATTTTTTAGCTTTCAAAGGAGGACCAAGGGCAGGAAGTGGATGCGTAATAACCAGTTTGGCTTGATGCATGTGCTCAGAGGTTTAATGAAATGGGCAGCTCGACTATGTGAAAGAAATAATCACACATTGACTTTCTGTTTCATTGTAGATGATGAAGCTCTACCATAGTATAAATGCATCAATCTAGTCAGGTCCCCTCAGAGACTTTTTGTCTATGTTAATCATTTAATCAAAAGTCTTATGCTAATGTGTGTTTCTTACCCTTATTTTCTCAGTAACTTTTTGTTGTTGATGCTATACAGTAATAGCATTCCACAGCTTTGGAAAACAAATTGAGTAATTGAATTGTAGGAATAACTTACTATGTTATTGAGAGGAAATGAGTTGACAGGGACCACTGTGTGAATCTGTGAATAGCCCTTAAATCCCAACCGTAACAAGAACCAAACATACATCACAAATTAAATATATGTGCTATGCTTTCAGCACTTTTTTAATGACAGTCATTTGACTATTTAGGCCACATGCTGCTGTAGGGAGAATACAGTGGAATTTGAACTAATGTTACTCCTTGATTTATATCAGGGCTTAGTTCACATATGAAGGTTTGTTGTTTGTTGTTTTGGTTTGTTTTTTGTTTGTCTTTTTTTTTTTTTCCACTTAAAATGGTTGGCTTTTGGGGAATTACTGTCAGGCCTGTAACTCTTCATCTTTCATTTTCCTTTTCAGGCTGTTGTCCGTACTCTTAATCCTTGAGGAGAAGGACAGGTTGGTAAGAACCTTTAACTATGGGAGATCTCTACAGATCTTCAGAAATAAGAGATAGAGATGCCAGAGATCCTAATTAAATACTCTATTTTGAAGCATTTTGTTGAGTATTTCAACTTGAAATTGGAGTCTTTCTTATATACCCATGCAAATGTCAAATTTCAGAATATTCCATGATATAATAGTGTAGTTGTAGCCCTGATTTAGATAATGGCTATAACAACACTTATTAAAGCCTTGAAGGTGGCAGAGAAAAGTTCTACTCTCAGTAGGGTCAGTGCTTATTTTTTTTATAAGCTTTATCCAGAATTGAGGGAGTTATATTAATATTGAAAATGCAAATGGACAGTCTGACAATGTACCTCAGAACTTGGAGGTTTTTCCCAAATCTTTGTAGATGAAGGGTTTTGTACTTTGGAGCTATAATTTTTAAGGTAGATACAGAAGACAAATTGAATTCTGGGAAGATTTTGGCTTAGGCAGTTGCCTTCTCTTAGCCACCAGGAGCTGTGAAGTTAATGTGGAGGTGTCTGTAATGTAATGCATCACATACAGACTTTCTTTGGGTGCATATGAAGTGGTAATTTCAAGGTCTATATGGATGTTGGGGGCAGGGGAATTTGCATTATTCTCTGCTCTCTCCCGAGTCTGCAAGTATCATCTGGTTTATAGTATTTTTCTTCGTTTCCTTGTTTTGCAGAGGGAAACCCTGCATCTCTCAGGCCTAGAAAGGAAAATTGAGGAAGATGTCCTCCACAAATATTGCTGTGTTTGATTAGCTGGTGATAAAGTAAAGAGAAGTAAATTGAATGGTAGCAGTTTATGAATTTTAATGTGCTTTTTATTCACATGCTATTTTACTGTATTTTTAGTTTTCCATATATAAAGTATGTAAAGGACTGATTAATCAGAGAATTCATTCTTAAATGTAAATCCATTGAACAAAACCAAATCTCATTGCAGCAAATATGGCTAAGAAAAATAGTTTATTCACAGAGCTTGGATGTGGATATGAGAAAATATGCTTTAGTTTGAAGTAGGTGTAAGATGGAAAAATGTTCTGAGTATGTATGTACCAGTATGTATGTATGTATGTATGTACCATACAATGCTCCACTTAATACTAGCATTGACTAAACTGTGATGCTCTTAGAGCGCACAAGCATATGCTATTCCTGGCTATCTCTGCTTAGCAGCTGCAGACAACCTTGAAAGGAATTTCAGTAATCGTTGTAATGAACCTATCTAAGCAGGGAATCTGCTGTTCTTTTCTCTCCAGCTACAGGGTCCTGAAGACCAGGCCTGAGGAAGCTTAGCTCAGGTTGTGGTGTCATGAGATTGATTGAGCCAATCTAACAACTCGCTGCCACTGGAAGGAGAGAGACTTGTTTTTGTTGTACCCCTGCTCCCAGCTGCACAGCCCTGACACCGTGCATGGCCTCTGGTACCCACTGGGAATGCAGCTCACTGATCTGAGGATGTTCCCCCTCAGCCCCAATAATAAAAAAAAATCCCGAACCAAAAGCTCTAAATGTTTTCTGTTCAGAGTCTAAGTAGCAGCTGGGAGCAGGAAAGACTTGAGCAGACATACTGGTTTTGGTATCTGAGACAAAGATGGCATTTGAAGGCAACTGGATTTGGGGACCCACGATATGCTTGATTCAGAGAGACTGCAGAGGGGTACTCTTCCTGATTGCTTCTGAAGTATGAACAGTGGGCTACGGAGTGACGGAAAGAGGGGGCTCTATACCACTCTCAGAAGTAGGGGACCTCCCTATGGGGTTGGGAAGGGAATCAGTCCTGGGCACATATTGCCTGAGAGTTGCAGGGAAGAGAATAGGAGCCGTGTCCAGAAGAAGGCAGTTAGAACAGGCATGGGGCTGAAAGCATGAGCAGAGCTGACAAGGCTGGTGGAAGGAGAGACAGTGGCTGTTGGACCCACGCTATCTTCTCTCATCCACTTACCACCCAACACTGGACTTGAGACAAGTGGAGAGGCATTGACAGCATCCCAGCTGCCGGAGAGTTCCTGTGCCAGTCTGTCCTGAGGTTGCAGTTCTTTATCCAGGGTAAGCCAAGACCACTTCAATCTGTCAAAACCTCCTACTGAGAGAATAGTAGAGAAGCTACTGACTAGTCCTTACACATGTGTCTTATTCTGGTGGTTCCTCCAGCTGTCCACAGATTCAAGATCCTTGGATTCCAGTTGTCACTTGTGTGTTTTCCAGATGAGCTCCTATTAATTTCTAGTCTGTAGGGTGTTGTCCTTTATTTTCGCCTTTCATACTTTCCTGCTTTGCAGCTGGTCATGTTTTGAGTTGGTTCCAACAATAATTTGCCCGGCAATCATAAAACTTTCTGTCAACAGTAGTTTATTCTTTAAATAAAAGAAACCTAAATGGCTTTGATGCCTTGTAGGTTATCACTGAAGAGACTAAGTTTTGCAAGTGACTTGTGTGTGTTTGATGTTCAAGCCTACTGTGAGCTAAAGCCTAGTATTTACTTCCATCTGCCTTTTATGGTTTTAACATAGCTCAGATTTGCAGCCCTTTTTGCCTTCTGTTTATATCTTCCTGTTTCACCCCCAGCTCCTCTGCAGCAGCGTATCTTCCGGGATACATTTCACAGGAACATGGTCCTAGTTTGAGGATTACTGCTGTAAACTGAAGTCCTGCAGCAGTCTTACAAGGAAGTAGCGATTTGGTATGATAAAGGATTTGCCTGGAACTCTGACTATGATTCTGCTTTCTATGCTTTGCGTTTGCTTGTATTATATTAGTGCAAATGAGATCACAATGAGATTGTGGGTTTAGTGCCATGTTTGTATGTAAGTGCATTTAAAAACTTAGAGAAAAAACTTGGAATTTTGTCTCTCCTCTCCCTTCCTATGTAAGGCAAGTATTGCTCTGAAATTACCTAGCTTAGGTAAATGATTGGTTATATCAAGTGTCTGTCTTAAAAGATAAACATCCTATCTTCACGTTGTGCTAGAACATATCCATAAAGTCTAGAAGTGGAATAAAAATCTTAGTTTTTCATTTTTTGGTAAGATTACATAATTGGTACGCTCTCTGCCCCCCATTTTCAGGAATATATAAATGAGCTGGATGGAAAGTTAAAAAAATAAATATTTTTCAACAAAGTTATTTGCGCTGTAAGTGAATTATCTAGCTTTATTGTTTAATGTGCATTAGCAGATCTTCTGCGAAACAAAAGGTGACCTAAGGTATGGAATGAAATGATGTGGAAGATCTATCTTGAAAGTAACATATTTAATATAATTTTAATTTCTTTTATAATCGTACATTTTCGTGTAACAGACTGGCCACACATACACCATAAGAAATGGTAAAGCTCACTCTTGTGGTATAGTAAGAGAAGTGCAGAAGCAACAGCCCTTTATTCTTCAGTGATTTTTTTGTTTGCACATAAACATTAGCAGTGACCCTTAAACATACTGCTTTCTGTAGATGGATCCTTGATATTTTCATTCTTCTTTTCTTGATGAATGTGGTTTCTTTTGTTCTATTTTTCTTTCTGTGGTCTAAGGAACCTTACGGGATTGATGCAGTGCACTATCAGGCTGCTGGACAAGTATTGATGCTTACAGCACCACTAACCAAAGCTGCTTTACTAAAACTCACTGGTTTTTCATCAATCATGAAGTTACGAATGCAGCCAATGAAGGAGTTACGTGTAGTCAGGCTGGATGTTAGCAGAGACTCTGGAAGAAGCAGATTTAAAAAAAAAATTAAAAAATTAGAGCTCATAATGGCCAAAATAATCAGTTTGGAGTCAGAATATTTTAAATTTGCTGCTAACTGCAGCTCTGCTGAATCTTCTGAGAGTCTTTTAAAATGTCTGGCCTACTGCCAGCCTCCTAGGGGCCATTAGAGTAAGTATGGGGAGTTACCTACATTTATGTAAAACTTTGATAATACGTAGTTGATAGAGGCCTAATCTTGCATTTTTTTTACAACTGCATTTTCTTTTAAGTAACAGAGTAGATGAATCCCAGGGTACGTGTTTGCAATTTCTTTTAACATTACATGTATTGTCATCTGTGTCTGATTTGTTAGTTTGCATTTAGTTTACTATATTTACATGGTATTAGTCAGTATTATATCTTGTTTGTTGTTGTGAAGTTCTTTGTAAGATTTTTCTGTGTCAGGGTGATAATAGCATTATAGAGCCAATGTATGGCTTTACTTTAGTATTCTATAATTAATGTAGAAATAGAAGGCTCTATTATGAAGCAGAACAGCATTTGCAATTACCACTTTATATTACCTCTCTGGGAAGAGTTCTGTCCTAATAAAATTCCAGT
Source organism: Pluvialis apricaria (assembly GCA_017639485.1). Taxonomy (NCBI): domain Eukaryota; kingdom Metazoa; phylum Chordata; class Aves; order Charadriiformes; family Charadriidae; genus Pluvialis; species Pluvialis apricaria. The sequence continues at coordinate 76,840,716 of CM030009.1, read as the reverse complement.
TTGGATTTAAAGAGTGAACAGGCATCTGCACATAGATTTTATTATTCCCTTTAGGCTCATTTTTCCTCCTGGTAGTGTGGAATGGATGAGAACATCACGCACTCAAGCCACTAATCCAAGATAAGCAATATAATAAATTTTGTAGTTAGAGCTGTTCATGATTGACATGCAAGGCACAGAGAAATAATGCTGCATGTTTTCAGTGAGAAATGCACAGGAGATTACTTAAAAATTGGATCACGTAGTGTTGATTACAGTTTGTATATGAACCCCAACAGAGTAGCTCTGTCTGTTGAATAAGGGAAGTAAATGTAGTAATCTTGGCCCACGCTACACAGATGGTCTGTGAGTCACAAATTCACATTAGCAGACATCTGTGCAATAGAAATCACTAGTCAGAAAAAGAATCTTCATGTTTTGTCTTGTGTTCAAAGATGCCATTTCTTGAAGAAGAGAAAAGAAGCCTACCAGCAACAAAACCTTGAGAGTCCAGTGACAGTGACAGTGAGTTTCCAATCCCATAACTAAATAAATCATTTCTTAAAAACTAGTAAGACCACACCGGAAAGTAAAATGGAAAAAACCCGATTTTCTTCTAGCTGGCTGGCTTCTCTTCTGAGTCCATACCTGACCCCCTGGCAACTGTGAACATTTTAATTTCAATGAGGCAGCACTTTTTTTTCTTTGAGAACTTGAGGCAGAACATTTCTGATCAGCTCTTGAGCCTTTGAATTTTACCAGATCATTCACATGAGATATGTTTTGTTCTTTTTTGAAATGAAAACTAAGTTTCTATGCTTTCTCTGGAAACTGTGTTAAAATTTAAGAACTACGTACCACAAAGCTGCCAAAAACTTACCTGGTACACCTCCAATAAACACTGGCTCCCTGTGGTCAATTGCCTTTGGATTTAATGGTCCTACCACATGGTTGACTTCAGAGTCTACATCCAGCTGCACCACATTAGCATCTCTAATAACTGAAAGGAGAAGGAACAGGGATCAAGAAGATTGTAAGAAGTAGCATGGGAGTTTTCTATGACAGACAGGAGCTAGCTGTTTGATCTGAGTAGTTTCATTTAGTGTTTGCTAGATTAGGTGTGAGCCATCAGTGACAGTATGTGGGCAGATTCTGGCATAGAGCAGGACCAATGGAAGATACGGTGTGGGAGCAAGGGTGCTTTTGAGTGGGGCTGTTGATTGCTGGCAGCTGTCTAGACTGCAGGGTATGAGCATATGATGGCATGTGGCTCAGAAAAACTGTTTGCCAAATCATTCCCAGTAGGGGACATAGTAGAACACAGTGAAGTTTCCTCCTTGCTTGTGTGCCTGGGTTTTCTTCAGAAGGAAACCGGAATGCATGGGGAAGGGGTACACGCTCAGATCTCTTCTGGATGTGATGCTGGGAGACATCCCAGGTCAGCATCTAGACAGGAAGCTCACGGAGTTCAAAGTACCTGAGGTTTAGGAGTACTTTTTGACTTTCAAACCCAGGAAAGAAGGATGGCTGTCTAGCACAGAGGCAAAATCCTGACTGTAGACATCTTTCTGTGTGAGGCAGGGGCTCCCTATATCTGTCCTGTTATTTGACCTTTCAGGGCAGCGTATACTTGTGCCTACTACATTCTACCGACTTATTTAACCTCTAATTAGGAAAAGAAGAATATCAGCTGGTAGACGACTTAGGAATTCCTAAGTTGTCAGCGTTTTAGCTAGGCTGTCTTGTGTTCTTTGAACAAGGAGCTTGTTCTTTGTAGGAACTTCTGCTTGTCCTTCCAGGAAGCACTCTACAATTCCTATATCTCAGAGACGAATATGACTGTATCTTTCACACAAACTTGTGTCTTGACAGGTGAAAAGGAAACACTGAAACTATGATCCCATTGCCAGTGCACTAGCCCATGGAGATGGATATCTGGGGAAGGAGAACCGGGCTCTGTCACCATACTTAGGGGATAATCATGTTTTACTGACCTGCAATTCGGTGCCACCTGCCATCGCAGAGACTCTGTTTCAGTGTCACTGAAGTTGAAAAATCCCTGATTCCATTATTCAGTTTCACAGTAACCTGGGGGAAAATAATATAGTCATCACTGTAAACCTCCCCTGTTCTCTTTTTTCCTCCTGTTGTAATAATGCTGTATTCCCCACTCAAAACATGTCTAGCATGTAAAAGAAAAATGTGTGCAAGATGTGAAAGAAAAACATAATTTCATGAAATTCTTTAAAATAAAGCACCTTTCTAATGCACTGATTTAGTTATTGTGTTGTTTTGGTTTTTTTCTATATTCAACAGTTCTGCAACATTTCTGATTTGAACTCGAGGAAGAGTTCAAAAAAAGATTAAAAAATAACAGCTAATTTCACTCAGATTTTCTAGTACTGCTACTCTATAATTTCCTGTGTGGTAAATTAGTGTTTAGAGGCATCATATGATGTTTTGGCATCTTGCTAGCCACTTAATAAGGAAAACAGTCATGAAAAACCCAAGTATAAACAAACAGACAAGATGTGAGAAAGGAATAGATAGGGAACTTAAGAATGACTTTTAAGTTACTTGTTCAAGTTTATCAGCAAATCTCTGGCAGAGCTAGAAATTGAACCTAATTCTGAATCTTGCACCTCTGCTTTAGTTAAGTGGATTAATATCTTTCTGCATGGAAATGTTACAGCAGCAGCAAAGCAGCGTTGTATCTGTGTTGCGCGACACAAGTGGTGATTGCCAGAGAACTCAAAACACTGAGTCCACTCAGGCTTTTCAAATGTCTAAGTTGTCCCTGATAATACTGACCCCTTGTTGACTTAAAACATTGCAAGGAAACAACTTACTTATTTTAATTTTAGAGGATCTCTGTTTCAGTATGGTTGTAACTAAGAAATTTTTACACTTTTTTTCCACAAGGGCACCAGCAAAGAAAAATGAAGTGATCCTCATGTTCTCTTTTATCCACTCGGACAAAATATATAGGAGTGATTAAACAAATACAGAATCATGAGAGAAAGTGGCTCCTTAGTAAGTCACCCAGATAAGCTGTACTGATAGAGAGAGGTGTACATTTAAAAAAATGAATTAAAGTTGCTGAATGTTCTTATTTGTCCAGCAAAAATGGTTTCACAAGACAGGTCTTTGGTAATGCATTCAAAGAGAGCAGATGGTTAATGGTAAAACCCCACAGATTCTTACGAGGAAGGTAATTGGCATACCTGTTGCAGTGTCAAGCAGGGAAGAGCTGCTTTTCCAGGGTGAATTTTGTCTATGAATTGCATATGCATTATACAGGAAGCGAGGTTTGAAGCAGTAAGTGAGGCAATATCTTTGGTTAGACTAACTAATGCAGTTGGAAAACCAGACAAGTTTCTGGAAATGCAAACGTCCCATCAGATCCTTACAAAAGTGGTACTAGGCTGGACCAGATGTATAAAGATGTAACCTTTAAGTGTGACATGATACACAGCAATGCAAAGTGCTTTAAGAAGTTCTTCGTTAATTCACCGAGGACTAGTTACAGCTGTAAGAGTGGGCTTTAGCTTACCTAGTCAGCTGTCCAAAGTTAGTTGCCTAGCTGAAACACCTGTTCTCTCTATAGTCGATATAGAAAAATTGATTATCTGAATGACAGCTCATTTAGTCACCTATATTAGACACCTGCTTTAGGATAGGATGAATCACCATGTTAAAGTGTCTACTCAGTCACTCTACTGTAGGTTCCTGTAAGAGAGGTGACAGCACGTTTCCTCAGGTGTTGCATTTCTAACTGAGGTACAGCCAGCTTCATTTAAATGCCCTTCCACTTTGCTTGGCAGTTAGATACTGGGTAGTGCATTGCAGTGGTTAAAGAATATCCATACTGCTTAGTCTCTTGACTATGCCCTGAGTTTCTTTTCTGCAAAAAGGAAAGAAAAAAAAAATTTCTTGCTCTAAACCTTTGCTTGTTTTGTCTAGTTAGACTGCGACCTATTACTGTATGTGTGCAATGCCTAGCATGAAGGGACCTGGATTTTAGCAATGAACATAACAAAAAAATAGCAACAGCAACAACTATTTGGTAAGTTCATTTCAAACCTCTCTCTTGCAATTGACAGCCTTACAAAAATCTAGAGGCTGTAGAAACCAGATCAACAATCAGAACTTTCCCTTTGCCTCACTCTCCCCATCAGACACGTATATGTTAGAAGCAGACTAAGCGCAACCCACACTTCTCTTTTAACAAACAAGAAATAAAAATTCATCAACAGTTACCTTACTTGTAAATGTTATAAATTTTTAATGTGTGGATGAAGGAGCAACCAAAGAGTCAGTGTTCTTCCTTCTCAACTGTGCATTAAATATTTCTAGTTGGTATCAGTAAAGCAATCTGATTTTGTCTTGGGTGTCATTTTTTGTGTCTTAAGACAAATATCGGGGCTGCCTAATCTAAGCAGTTAATATATTTAGGAGAGAAATAAGAATTAATTAATGGCAAATTTGAAAGACAAAAGCTGCATATAGCAGAGCCCAAGTAGGTAGGAGAGGAACCAGTCAAAGCAGTGGAGGAAATGTGACCTTCATTATACCTGTCCATTCCTCATGTGCATATTCAAGTACTCTCCATTCACGCTGTGACCATGCAGTAGAATTCCTGAGCTGCTTCGGGGACGTATTTCAAAAACAACTTCAAATTTCAGGCCTAAACTGAAGGATTCATCTGTGAGGTAAAAAAAGTAACATTCTTTTTGTACTGAGTTAGTGATGAAATCGGACATTTATTCAAAATCAAAATAGATATTCAAAGCCCAGAGGGGAGCTTATTCGTCCTGTCTTTAAAACTATTGAAACATGTGCCAGTACACATACTTGAAGAGATGGCACGGTGTGCCGTCAATGACCCATTTCAACTTTTGTTTTGATTATGTTTGCTTAGAGTACTAATAAAGGTGTCTTTATTTTTTTCATCATTTTAAAAAAATGTATTTTGTTTAAAAATATTTCTTAGCAATGAAATGGACAGCAGAAAGTAAACTATCTGTTTTTTTTGGCAGTTTCTTCTTGTGCAATTTGCTAGACATTCAGCAGTCTTTATGCAGTGAGTGGGAGTTCACTTGAGCTTTGATGATTCAGTAGAAGCAGCTCCCTTTTTCAATCTGGTGGCAGGCCAGGGAGCAAATTAGAAACACTGTCTAATTCTTGGTGTTGCCAATGAGTAGGGTTGTGCAGTTTCCTTTCCTGTTCAGATCAGAGCCTATGTGACCAAAAAACCCTCATAAAACAGTTCCTGGAACACAGCAGGCCTAAATGTCAGAAAAGATGTGTTCTGTCATGCTGTTCATTATCAAGACGTGCAGAAAGATTTTCCTTAGGGTTTTGGAATTACATGTTGTTTTATTAATTAAAGAATGAAGGGATGACCATTAGCTGGTGTACCTGATCTTAGCCACTTTGACTTCTATGTATCTATGATCATTTTTACCATATTGTAATCTGTTTCCTTGTGAAATTATTCTAATTATTTGAAATACATACATCCAGATGTATTTATGTAACAACTTATGTTTCATGGTGACATTGTGACCTGTCAACATCAACTGCTTACCACAATGATGATCTGTATCTAATAATCGTTACATCTCACAGCCTCAGAAATTACCACATCCTTTAGTGAAATATGCCATTCTGAAGCACAGTGAACACTACAGTCTTATTATGGGATACATTTGTTTAGTAGTGTATTACCAAGGACGACATATCCTCCTTCTGATGAAAAGTATGTTCCTGCTTCTGATGGGCCTTCAAAGCAAGGCGTTACACTAAACGTTTGCGAAGCTGAAGTAATTGGTCTTCCATTGAGTTGTAAATTGCTGAGACAACCACTAAAACTGTAGATAGAGTTAATCTGAGGGGGGAGAAAAAGCATGATTAGTAGATGAAGAGCTTGTGGAAGGAAATAAACTCTTCTGTTGTTATTTGTACTTGTTTATGAGCTGTAAGGCAGTGATTGTCTGGTGCATCAGTTTTGAATTAAAATACAGTTTCCAGAGACTAGAAGCAGGACAGATGCTTTTCATTGCCTCTCATGTCTCTCTGATGACTTCAAGGTAACTCCAGCTTGCGTTGTTTCTCAAACAATCCTTACTGAACTGTGAGAAACAAAGTGCAACTAGAGCAAGGCAGTGTTACACGTACCTCATGCCCTCAAGGCAAGACAGGGGTCTACTTTTTTCTGACTAGTGTTTCTGTCTGGTTAGGCACATAACACTAAAGATTACCTTGAAAGAGACGTGGTTATGTTCATTTTTGCTTTAACACTCCTTTCCATATACTTCACTACTAAGATGTAGACCAGAATCCTGACTTCTAGGTAGTCTTAAAACAGAGATGTCAAGACAACACTAAAATCTCTCCAAAACTCGCCTATATCTCAGACCTTAGGGTGAAACTGCTCTCACCTAACTTTACCTGTCTCATCTAAGCTTGGATGTCACTAGAATTTCTCTGTTCCTCAGGGACCACTGGCTTTCCTGTTGCTGCTGCAAGTCTATTGAAGTCTAGTGGAGCTTTCACCAGCCCAGACCTGGGGGAGCTTTGCTATCCCCTTGAACTGAGCTGTATGCTCCACAGCGTGCTGAGGATTCAGATCATAGTATGCTTTTGCCTGAATTCATCCCTACAGTCAGCTTTTGCATTAGGTGTACATAAAGGTATGGGGTGATGTCATGGGTGTCTACTTTACCTGGATATTTTTTACAGCTTTACCGGGAGCTACACCCCCAATATAGAGTGGTTCAGTGACTTGCCAGGTATTAGCATTACCGCCGAAAGGTTCTTCCAGTACTCGGAGACCATCAATTATCAAGCGACCAATATTTTTTCCTCTAATAAATATCACCTAGAAAGGAAGGAGAAAAATTTGGAAGATTACTTTCATCTGTTGAGGGAACGCTCCTGTGCAGTGGAAGAAGATAAGAAGTTTGAGAAGAAAAGCTTGTGAGTCATACTCTACATTAACTGCCAATATTCTTTGCTGGACAACTCTCTCTTTTCACATTTATGCAGGGGCTAGATAGTAAAACTGCTGTCTTTCATACATTTTGGTGTACAAGGCAGAGGTAATCAAGGTGTCACAAGGTCTACTGGGATCTGCCCATCTTCTATTAGCAAATATCATTCATTGCTACAGTGCTATCACTGTTAGCAATTTTCATAGTTTTCATCAGTTTTATGGTCTAGATTCATCCAGCCTGGTTTAAACACTTAAGTGCCCAAGTTAGGAACTTAGTAACTGCGGACTTCCTTTGTAGTCAGTGAGGAGAGAGAGGCACCTGCAGCGCGAAATTCACCTTGACCCCTAAAATTGTCTTTTTATATTCATAGACCACAGAGGGAGCCTAAGACAGCTGTGCTCCTTGCTTAGGCACTTCAAAGAAATTTGCTGAACAAAATTGTCCTAGTCCTTCCTTTCTTAGGTAACTTAACTCTTAATTGCCTCACTGTTCTGCTTGTTTCCGTCACTTCTGTTCAGCTGTTAATGTTGGGAATTGCTGGATTTTTATAACTGACTCACTTACCTGTTCCTAGTTAATGACTTGATAAAATGCTGCATGAAAGATTTAAAAATATTGGCAGAAGTTTCCCAACATATAGGTGTGGTTATGAACACAGGAATGAAAAGTCCTTGAGCTGTCACATCAGCAATGTCTTTTACTGCAGCCTTGATAGCATGTGCCATCATAATGATTGCTTTCTTTTACTTACATTGTGCCAAAGGCCATCATTGTATTTCTCTTGGCTCTTAATCCTTATCTTCTGATGACCAGCATTAAACATAAAAATGAGTCGGCCATGAGCAACAAAAAGGGCCATGAAGTTGGTCTCTTTTTGATCCGAGACGTAGAAAATCATTCCATGGGATGAGTGAGTTTTCAGACTGATAGAGAACTGAGCTCTGGCACATAAAAACACAATATTAAAATTAGAGCAGATATAACTGACTTAAATCAAACTGCAGGTAAAGGAAAACAGAGATTTTCCTCTCATCCAAAGTAATATACATCTCCTTTATGGAAATCGTGTTTCTAAGAAACATTCCGTACTGGTTTTTGGAGTAGAAGTCAAAATTGGAGAAGAAGCTGCCTTGCAAGGAACTTGTTTTAAAAAACTAAAATCTCTGGAGTCAATAAAATTAATACAGACCACAAATAATTGGCACTATGTACACTACATTTCCATTCCTGTTGAACAGCAACGTTGGGGGACTTTTTAACTGTGATGGCATGGAGGCCCGACAGTTCACAAATCTTTAACGTTATTCCAGCTAAGCTCCTTCCTTGTAGTTTCTTGGGAAGTCCAGGACAACATGGGAAGTTGTACTGACTTAGTTTAACACTGTCAACAGTGAAAATTTCTTGAGTGATTGGTATTATTGCTTTAGGTCTAAAAAATGGCAAAGCTGTAGTAGTGTAGAACAGTGCCAGAACTGACTGCTCCCGCTTCTCATGCCAGGTGACTAGCCCAGCTTCCAATCTTTGTATTGCCTGAAGGATCTATACGTTCCCCATTGCACGTGTGTGTACATTCCACACACACTTAGGCCCTTGCCAATATCGGTTGTTTTAAAACACCACAAGTCGTTTTTTTAAAATGTACATTACAATGATGAAGCTGTAATAACAGTTGTAAAACAAGTATGTATTGTATGGGTGAAGAGACATATTAGAGTTTGGGTTTTCCTTCTTCATATGGGCACCATCAGGACTGCCCTAAGTAAACCACTATCGAATTAAAACGAATATAATGCTTTTTTTATTTAAGTCAGGAAATAGCACTCTTCTTTACTGAGTTAGTAGTCTGGTATGCTTCCAGGAAGTGCTGTGTTGTTGAATTTATAGTCTTTCATGGAAAGTATTAAACCAAAATCCTTTGTTGGTCATAACATACCATATGGCATATTCTGTGGGAGCCTGAGCATTAAATGTCCACAATATCTGGACTCATTATTAAATTAAAATTACTTGAATTTCCATTATGACTTGAATTGGACATGGTTTTCATAGCTTTATGTCCTACTGCACTGTGTAGATTCCTGACTATTAAACAGCTGACAAGGTCCACTGAACACATAACTGCTTAATTTCTTAGTGAACTGTCATGTTCTTTTCCAGCTCTGGTCTAATGCCATCGCTTCTTGTCTAAAGAGACCAAAGGAGCATTGCTCATATAGAACTAACATGCTCAGAGTCTTCATACAAATAGGCAAGGAGACACATTTTGTTAATATACAATGCAGACGAAGACTCCACAAGAGGAATGTAACTGGAAACACATTGTATTTATTGCTTTTACTCAACTGAAACACCTTTTAATATATCCTAACAACATACTCTATACAAAAATTGGCCTAAGATATAAAGGGAAAAGCCAGGGAAACAGCAGAAATCTGTCCTTTTTTTTAAATTTGAAATGCATCTTTCTCCTCCCCAGTATATTTAATTTTTATTTCTAAGGTCCCTTTACCTTTGACTGAAATCCTTTGGTATGTGATCAAATTCTTGCCGGCTGTTTGCTGTTCCTCCAAACTGATACGCATGTTCGGTTGCCTTGGGATTCATGGGCAAGTGGCACTGAGGGTCTCTTTGCATATTCACTTCTTGATACAGTTTTTTGAGGCCAGTTGAAGGCTGTGAAATCTTGTCTTTATCTCTTCCAACCTTCACAGAAAGAGAACCATTACTCAGAAATTTTAACTAAGATTGGATGTAATAAAATAACAGTATAATTTCTATCTAAGCTAGTAATATATTTTTTCTTTACAAAAATACCAGGGATAGTTCCAAGTCAAATTTTCCTTGAATAGATCTACTGTAGGTGCTGATTTAGGGCAGAAGAAGGGATTAACAGAATACTTATGTAGCTAACATAATTACAATTCAGTTCTTTTGCAGTTTTCCTAATTGAATCTTTTCCTGTCTGCTTTTGATGATATCAGCTATACTGTAGGCATAAGAGGGCATGCTCGGACTAAAAGTTCTGCATAATGGAAGAAGGTTTCTTATTCACATTTATATTAATGTGTGCTAATTGTACCCAGTAGAGAGAGCCACACAGAAGTAGCTGAGAACAGGAGCAAGCTTATTGCCTTTAGGATATAGAAGAAATCAAGAAGGCTTGTTTCTGCAGTACTTTTTTGAAGATGTCATAAATTTTGTTTTACAATTCTAGCAAGAGAGAATGATGCAAGTGTAGGCCAGATAGGTTGGGTCAGGGCAGTCATTTGCAGTGATGGAATATGTAAAGGAACAGGATCCTTTCCTTCATATATCTGAAATAGTCTTCACGTGGTACATTTTGGATCCGTGATTTGGAGAATTCCCAATCATGGCACAGTATGTATCAACTTTGGAAAACTCTAGGGTGGTACTGGGGCAACATGTAGCAAACCTTTTTATTACGGTTTCCTTTGGCTTTTGACGAGTTTTTTCCTTTCTTGTGGAGAAGAGCAACTGGAGGAGATTCAACAGGGCATCCATACAAAGAAGTCTGAACTTTCTCAGAGTACTGCTGGAAATCTTCTACTTCGACCTCTCGATCCAACCTGTGTTTCAAAGAGGGGATGACAAGAACAGCTTTTTTCCAAGTGTTGGAATTGTCTTCAAAAAAAATGACAGGATTTTATATTTATAGTTTAAGTGATGTTTGGATGGGCTTTTTTTTCATTCTTGGATCATGGATAAAAGTACAGATTTATCAGTCAATATTTGGGTAATGTGGGCAGCCTATACTACCTCTGCCTGTTGTATCCATGCCTGTGTAAACGGAGAGTATCAATCTGCAGCATCAAATTCACTTTAAAATTTTCTATATAAGAACATTTCATAAGGCGATTAAGGTCAACAAATTCTGACCATTTTCACATGACCAAACTCCTAACTTCCCCAGCTTCTGTGAGGTGCCTTAATAGAATTTTGTTCCAAAGGCAGAGCTGAAAGCTACATAATATAAATGTAAATTACAGCTATGCAAATTATACATTGTACTAGCAGCATTAGCAGGTGCAGTACTGAAAGCTGATTTACATCAAGTTATTCTCACTTTAATAATATCTTAACCTGGCAGGTCTGTGCCAACATATTCCATGGCAAATAAGGTAAGAAACTTATTCACACATACTGTCTAGTCTCACAAAATGAGACAGGGATTTTTATTGTGACAATAAATCAGTTCTCTTGAGCTACTATTCAAGCTGTCAGGCAGCGACTGCCTGGTAATGTGTTTGGGAGGATGCTACGCACCTAGTGAAGTAAGCGTTGCTTATGCAGCCTGTAAAGTTTGCTTGCTGCGTTCTGAGGGGAGAGCCGCCAAAATAAAACTTCTTGATGCTGTCCAGGCTTTTTCCTGCTCTGTCCTTTGCTGGGTTCTTCTTGCTTTGTTTCTTGTCATCAACAGTCAGCTCATACCTGCAAAGGCAAAGCATCCATTTTGTAGGCTAGTCTTGTAAACATCAATGCCAGTGGTTAGACAGCATATTACATGTGCCCAAAATGCTCCGCTCGGTGTATACATCACTGAATGGCAGTGCTCAAACTCATGAGAAGACCTTCTCGCTTCCGGCTGTGCAACAAGTAGCAGTGCAATAACCCACTGGCAAAGTTGAGTCAAGAGGCCCATGGATTTCATAATATCCCGGGGTTGATTGTGAAATCAAAAAGTACAGTCCATTCAGTGAAGATACATAAACTAAGGATTGCTAATAAATGGATGGAGCCACCATTTGGGTAAAATAAGATCTAAGCACATGCTAATCCTTTTTCTTTATGCCTCCATCCCTTTTTCCTTCTCTTTCATCACAGTACATTGATGTTTGAGCTTATATGATGTTTTTTACCTGATCTCATTTTGCAACACATTAATTGCTGCAGAAGTCAGGAAGGATTCTATTCCTTTAATAAGAAACTGAGTATAACTAAAGCATCAGACATTGATTTTGTTTGTCAAGTTCATAATTCAGCACACTCAGGGAAATATGACAGTCCCCAAGGCTATTCCAAAGCACCTTTTTGCACCTTCAGCTTTTCAAACTGTTTCCTGGATGTCAGAAGTCATAGGTACAAACCTCCATTTCCATTAGAAAACTGAGAATGACCTGGTTGTATCTGCGTAGGCAAGATTCTTGAAGAAAGCTGCTTTGATTATTTGACCTTCTAAGAAAATTTTAAACATAGAAAACGAGTAAAACCTACCAATAAAATAATGCTTTCTAGTTTTTTAAGAAGCGCATAGACAGACTTATTCCCTACTGCTGTATTTAGTCTTAGACTTGTGTCTGTCAGTACTAAAAATATTTTGAACATGTTCCACTGTATATATCTCAAATGAACGCTTTTTGTGAAGACGCCTCAATTACTTCAGGTCAATTTGGGATTGCTTTGCCAAATCAGAACAATCAATCCTGCTGAAAAATTAATCTTATGCTAGTCTTAAATTATATTAAACTGCTTTCATAACTGAGGACAAAAAAAAGACTAAGCTTTTAGAAAAACTATTATTTTGGTTTTACTAAAAATTCCCAGCATCTTTGTTCTCAGGTCAAGCTGGCCAGTTTTCAACCACCTAGATTTTTGACTTCGTATTTTTTTAAGCGAATTGATCAGTTAAAAATATCACTTAAAAACCCCCACTTAAACATCACTTTGCAAGTGAATATTACTTGATAGCGTGCTTTACAAGAAATATTTGTATTCTAAAGGTAGGGAACAAAAGATGCTGGACAGCTTTACCTTTCTGGGGTGACAGAAGTAATGATGAAGTGGGTTTTTCCATCATTGTAATTTCGGTCTGGTGATTGAATTTTGATTCCACTTGCATTTAAAACCACAGCACCTCTGTCCATGGAGATGGATAATACATCTGACTGAAATACAGAAAAAAAAAAAACATCTTCATAAGCAAGGGTAACACAGAAAAATTAACAGTTCTGTGCATTTTCCTGTTGTATTTATTTCTCTTCTTGCTTTTTTCCCTATTTGTGCTTTATTTGCAGAAAGGTATACTGAGAAGCAAAACAGGAGATGATCTCATTAGAAGTGATATTCTTGCTGGTTTTTAAGCCTGAATTCTGGGAATTGTGCTGCTGATTATGTCTCATGTATCTGTCACATGAACTCCTTCCATCTAGCACGGATGTATGATGTTTACATTTCATTTGTGTTTCTGGTACCCCTGGTACTGTATAGAGCAGCTGTTACTGCAAGATTCCTGCTGTCATAAGACTAATACATTTTTTTTTTTTCCCTAATTCCCTCTGATCAGACCCGTTCAATCACTCAAAATTATCTCAGTGATAAGATCTGCTATCTGGGTCAGGCATACCAGATCACCATGCCATGTAGCAGGAATATCGTCTGCTCCATTAGAGCAAGGACTGGCACTGTGCACTCCTAGGAATCATCCTGGCTCATTCTGTCAAGTGCTAAATAGCTGAACCTCCATTTGTTAAGTAGGGCACTCGGCACCTCATCGGATTAGAGCTTTTGAGTTAAAACCAGAAGTGGTGTGTGTGAGACCTCATTTATGCAAACGATGTGGATGACTGACATGGTTACTGATTTCAATTTAAGGTAATACTCCAAGCTGTAAATTGTAAAAGTTCAGGGGTGGTTATCGGTGTCACGCAGCCTTCCCTGCCGCACTGCTGATGATTGTCTGCAAGTATGGCAGAACAGACATTTGGGGGTGGTTGCAAATGTTCTGTCATCGGAGCTCATGCTTGCTGCAGATGTCAGTCTGAGCCTGCAGGATCTTGGAACCGCTCTGGCTCACACAACATTTTGGAAGTGCAAGTCCATATTTCTGCCCATGTCACACCTCCGAGGGGGAAATTAGAGCAGCCTGGCTTCCCATAGCAGCAAGGAGCCCTTCTCAAGTGCAGCTTTCCCCAGTCACACATGGAGGTCTAAGTGCCGTCTGGGAATACAGGCAGCTTTCTGACTGATTTCTGTCGACTCAGCAATGCTCAAAATATCACCCCACTAATTCAAACACACTTTGTCTTTGCTTGTAGGGGATTGTCTCTGGATGGAAAATGTCAGGCCCTTAATATTATTTGTACTTGGGTAACACCTACAGGTCCAAATAGGGATTGCGGTGCTGCTGAGCACAGCAAAGATCCACTGTGCATTTCTGCCCTAAGGACTTTATTGAGCACAAATGGGTGCGTGTTAATTCTAGGCATATGATCAAATCTTCTTCTCAACATGAAAACAATGTCGAAGCATTGCTGGGTTTCATCTGTAGATCAAATGCAAACTGTGAAAATGAGGTCATCAGTGAATGCTTCTGTATTGCAGTGGGAAATTGTATTATTCCCCTAGTATTCTCCTGGGAAACAATGCAAGGATACAACAAAGCAAACTGTAAAGAAATATATACTCACTCCTTCAGAATAGTAAAACAGAAGTCCGTTGGGCTGCAATGTCCGGAAATTAAAGCCTCCTTCAAATTCATTAAAGAGGGACACTTTTTGGCTTGATGCAATGAAGCTCTCTCCATTGAAATATGCGTTGCGGGACATCTGTGTATTAAATAAAATTAAAAGTAAACATCAGAAAACATTCACATCATAAAAAGAATAAGGCTCTTTCTTTGTTTTTAAAGATGCAGCCAGTTCAGTTCTATAAAACCTTCAATTTTTCCCGTATGTCTTAATTTATACAGGCTTTCCCTCGCATGCTGTGAAAATCTTAAGAAAGTGTAGCCATTTCAGACAGTGTAAGCCAAATTGTTCTCAGTTTCCTGGGATTCTTGGCCTCATCCTAAGTCTGCTGATGTTAGTGAGCATGAAGACTAGAAGCAGCGGGAACTCAGCCCCTGTCTGAGCTGTGTGGCCCTGAGTCACCATCCCAACGTGTGATGTATTTGTTTGCGTGTTGCACTGAGTGCTGGGGCAGGTCGGTGGGGTGTTGGACATGGTGGTCTGTAATCTTCTGAGTCTCAGGAGTAAAACGGGGTCCAAGGTAGGACAAATTGCAGCTAGCTTCCTTGTTGACAGAGGGTGAGATTATGTGATAAGCTCTATAGGTGGTGGCCTCCTTCATCTTCACAGGTTCACAGTATGGCTTTGGATAGACATGGCCGTAGGATAAAGACCACACTGTTTAGATTTATCAGCCTTGCATTGGAATGGACAAATGAATAATGATGGAAGGGATCAGAAATGAAATGGCAATTTTCTCAGTGTTAATGCTGGTAGTTTGTTTGTGTGTCACAGAGGCTGGCCTGACCTAAGGGGAAGACTCATTTGAAGGGTGAATATCTTGGTGTCTTTTTCATTTCATACATTTGTATTAGGATGCATGTGAGGACAATTCTCCTTGTTTCTTTAAGAATACAGCACACAAATTATTTCAGATCCAGCTTTCACATGGCAATCTCACATATGATAAGAATATCAAGTGAAACACCTTGTGCTGTAATTCAGGGTGAAAACTGGGTAGTGTGTCAGCAGACTTAACACACGCACACCACCCCCGCCAGTCAGTAAGTGCATTGTCATTTCCTTGGTTGAAGACTTTCTTTCTGGTTTTTTTTGGAGTAAAACTCAAGCTCACAGCTGTATCCATTGCCAAAATTTTGTCATTATCTCACAAACGATGTTATGCTTACCAGTGAATCCTCTGGGCACCCATAGCTGATTCCCAGGGTTCCTGGTTCTTCTAATAAGTTGAAATCCTTCTTTTGGAACTGGAAACCCTTCATGCAGCCTTTAAAGCCGATATTTCCTGCCAGATGTGAGCTAATGCTGTTGGAAAACAATGCCAAACAAGCTGCAGTTAGACAGGCTTTGTCTTTCTGAACAGACTTTTATTGCCAAGGTGCTCTAAAAAACATGGAAGAGCCTCAATCATTTGCCTCACTAGCACACAGTTCCTGGGTCTTTATGTAAAACAACTAATTAACCACATTATGTGTTTTGAAAAGTCAAGATGCACCAGTTTTAATAAATGTTATGGGGAGAAATATATGAGAGTTCAGAGGGAAGATCCATATAGCATAACTTTAAAAAGATAAAAATAGCCGCTGAAATGAAAAGACTTATTTTAAAATGTATTTCTACCCACTTACAGTGAAAATCAATGGATTTCTATCTCAATTTTTTATTGTTTTAGAAAAGTTTTGGTTTAGTTTTCCTGTCTTGCTTTTACTAGCATGCTCCATTCTTACCTTTGGAAGCAAATGGATCTTTATTTCTTAACAAACAATAGTAACAGAGGTCAGGGAAGTAAGAGTAAATTCTGCTTGCTGATGAGTGGGTTTACATAATTGTAAACGAGAGCAGTGGGTGGGCTTCTGGGATCCTTTTTATGTTAGATTTGAGGTAGATAGCACAGCAGTGTATCCCAGCTGCTCCTACTCACTGCTCCAAGTTTTTCTACTCCGCCCCTCACCAAGATATCACAGCCTTATGGCACAGGGCAAACACAATTGAATTTATCCGCACAGTACTCAAGGTACATGAAGAAGAAGTAATTTTCCTAAAATCACAGACATTCTGTGACATGACATGGGATCTACTGGGTACCAGTCCAGGTGGTAACTGAGGAACAAGTACATGGAAGGAGTGAATGTGAAATCTGGAGTTTTGACCTGGTCTTTGTTCTTTTGACAGGATGTACCTTAGCAGTGGGTTTCTTCTCATTTCACATGAGATGATACTGACAGTGTTGACATCTACTTCTGTGCTAGTTGTCTATGAGTTATCTTATTGTAAGGCAGACATTGGAAACATGATGAATCAGGCTCTGGAAGTGCTTATTTTCTACATTGGCAGAAATGGACCATCAGGTGAAGAAGCGCAGATGTGTGTGTACATGTTTGAAATAAAGTGAGAGGAGGAGCACTGTAGGGGCTTGATCTGCTCTTCAGTGAAATCAGCAGGAAGGCAAAATCAACGGGAAAGATTTTGCCATCCTCATTGGGATTTGGATCAAAGTGTGGGGTATCCGTCAACCAGTTTAAGCTCTACTCTGATTGACCATGTGACTGGCTTGATACCACAAATATGCCTTTCTGTTAAATGCCATTAACTTAAAAACATTTTCTAGGAGCAAGAACTATAGAAAATAGGCTTTAACCTAAATAAAGGCTTCTGAGTTTGTTTCTTAACAGTTCCCAGTGCCCAGTGCTCATACCTCCTCTTAGCTTTCTGCTTGATGCAGTGATTGAGTACCACTATATATAACGTAGTACCACTATATGTAACATATTTGGGTTCTGAGGGAACTGGCAAATGAACTTGCTAAGCCACTTTCCATATTTGAAAAGTCGTAGCAGTCCAGTGAAGCTCCCACTGACTGGAAAGGGGGAAATGTAACTTCCATTTTCAAAAAGGGTAAACAGGAATACCCGGGGAACTGCAGGCCAATCAGTCTCTTCTCTGTGCCCAGCAAGATCATGGAGCAGATCCTCCTGGAAATTATGCTAAGGCACATGGAAAATAACGAGGTGATTGGTGACAGCCAACATGGCTTCACCAAGGCAAGTCATGCCTGACAAAGCTGGTGACGTTCTATGGTGGAGTTACAGCATTGGTGGATAAGGGGAGAGCAACACATGTCATCTACCTGGACTTGTGAAAAGCATTTGACACTGTCCTGCATGACATCCTGGTCTATAAATTGGAGCAACACAGATTGGATGGATCGACCACTTGGTGGGTAAGGAACTGGCTGTATGGCCGCACTCAAAGAGTTGTGGTCAATGGCTCAATATCCAAGCGAGAACCAGTGATGAGTGGCGTTCCTCAGGGGTAAATACTGGGACCAGTGCTGTTTAACATCTTTGTTGGTGACATGGACAGTTGGGTTGAGTGCACCCTCAGCAAGTTTGTTGACGATGCCAAGCTGTGTGGTGCAGTTGACATCCTGGAAGGAAGGGATGCCATCCAGAGGGACCTGGACAGGCTTGAGAGGTGGGTCCATGCAAACCTCATGAAGTGCAACCAGGCCAAGTGCAAGGTCCTGCACCTGGGTCGGGGCAATCCCAAGGACAAATACAGACTGGGCAGAGAATGGATTGAGAGCCCTGAGGAGAAAGACTTGGAAGTGTTAGTTGATGAGAAGCTGACCATGAGCTGGCAATGTGCGCTCACAGCTCAGAAGGCCAACCGTATCCTGAGCTGCATCAAAAGAAGCATGGCCAGCATGTCAAGGGAGGTGATTCTGCCCCTCTACTCTACTCTGGTGAGATCCCACCTGGAGGACTGCATCCAGCTTTGGAATCCTCAGCACAAGAAGGACATGGACCTGTTGGAGCAGGTCCAGAGGAGGGCCACAAAGATGATCAGAGAGCTGGAGCACCTCTCCTATGAAGACAAGCTGAGAGAGCTGGGGTTGTTCAGCCTGGAGAAGAGAAGGCTCTGGAAAGACCTTATAGCAGTGTACCAGTATCTGAAGGGGGCCTACAAGAAAGCTGGAGAGAGACTTTTTACAAGGGCATGTAGTGATAGAACGAGGGGTAATGGCTTCAAACTAGAATAGGGTAGATTTAGATTAGATGTCAGGAAGAGATTCTTCACTGTGAGGGTGGTGAGGCACTGGAACAGGTTGCCCAGAGAACTTGTAGATGCCCCATCCCTGGAAGTGTTCAAGGCCAGGTTGGATGGGGCTTTGAGCAATCTGGTCTAGTGGTAGGTGTTCTGGCCAATGGCAAGGGGATTGGAAATAGATGATCTTTAAGGTCTCTTTCAACCTAAACCGTTCTATGATTCTATGATTTTACTTCCAGGTTCATTTATTTGGGAAAAAAGGCAATTGACAGAGGAAAGTGCTGTTGAAGTGAATGAAAATACACTGCTTTGAAAGAATATTGAACTCCTCCTCTAAGACCAGAGCTAGTTTGCCCCCCTACTGCTACCCCTCAATGTCAGTTAAGTGTAAGTCTGTCTAGAAAAAGGAAGCATAAATATCAGTAGTAGGTAGAAATAGTAGTAGAAAGATAGTAGTAGATCATCAGTAGATATATAATTCTAATACCGACTTATGCTTCTGATGATAATGGAATGATGATACCACATTTGGACTGTACTTTTTGCTTTCTATCTTGTCATGAGAACCAAAGCTGAATACAGTATCAAAGACAAAGGTGTAGCTCTGCTAAAATAATTTCTGTATACATTTAAAAATTTTATAATTGATCATATTTTTACAATGCCTATGGATTTTTTCTGATACAAGTTGTTTGTTGAGATGCTATTTTTTCTGCTTTGACAGTACCTTCCAGGTGTTTTGCAGAATAACCACAATTCACTCAGAAAACCACGGGCATAATTTATGGGATTCATCTTATATCCTACATTTGTGAACAAGTCTCATCTTCCATTGAGCTGCTCAATTGCCTATATTTCTAGGTCCTTGTGGGCTTTTTCAGTGTTCTCTAGGCTTGATTAACCAAAGTAATTTTCACCATGCTTTTGCCCTTTGTTTCCAGATCATTAATGCATTTAATACCAGCCCTAAGAGAGATCCTTTGGGCATATGCTGTAGACTTTTTATACTGTGAAAATTGGAGAGTTACTACTACATCTTATTTTCTCTTTCCCAGCTGCTTTTTAATCCACTGCAGCCTTTCCCCTCTCCACCCCACTAGTTTTCTTAATAGCTTCTTATGACAGACCTTTGTAAAGAACTATTTGAAAGGCCAGGTAAATTATATACTGTTTCTCTCTTGCCCACCATTTTGTTTGCATGTTCAAATAATTACATGGGTTTGAAAGGCACCATTTTCCTTTACATGAAGTTTGTTCCTATCTTAAAAGCTTAATCTGTAAGTATTTTATATCTCAGACATTATTTATCGATTCAACAGGCTGTCCTGACAACAAAATAACATTTCAGGAGATTTATCACTAGTTTCTAGAAACTATTGTGCAACATTTGCTATCTTCCCTTTATTTTTTTTTTTTTAACATAGAGGGTATTTTAAAGAGAGATGGTATTTCTGTTACCAGTTGTGACACTTGAAACAGCAGCTGGAGCCCTTCTGAAAATACTGGCCTTGCTATCTGACCCCGGGAATGAATATTGCCTGTCAAAAGAGCATACCCTTCTTCAAGCAGCCAGTCTGCTCTCCCAGAGCGTGACCCTGGTCCAGCAGATTCCCACTGCAGGAAATGAGAGTTATACAGTCTACTGAGATTAAACTTGGCTTCTGTCAAATGGTACAATGGGAAAATGAGACTTTTTCTTTTCTTCCCACGCCTACACAGAGCCAGCTGATTTGGGTCTAAAGAGAACCTGAGATGGATCAGAACTGAAGCGTGTAGTAGGAAAAATATCATCTTTAGATTTGCAAATGCAGTTGGTAGAGGGTTTTGATCCTTCAGCTAGTGCGTTGTTATTTTACCAAGATCACTTTTTGCAGAGCAAGGAGGAATGGTGATTCTATATATTCATGTGTTCTTTGAAAATGTCTTTTTGTTTTAAGAAGACAAGAGTTTCTGTTACCCTTACTAAAACTAGACCAGTTTCAGCAGAATTTACCTGTGCTGGATCAAGCTTAATCCTTGGTACTTCAGAACTCTGAGAGACACTTGGAAGAGTGTCTGAGGGGTTGTTTTACATAAGGTGTTGAGGCTGGGAAATATGTTTTATTGTAAACCCTTCAGCACAGATCATATAATGTAACTTAAATATGGTGATTACTTGAAGATAATGATTGAATCCCAGTTGTAAACCAACCTGGAGTGCAAGATCTCAGCAGGTGCTCCTCCAATGTAGATGTCTGTGAATGGCATTGCTGTTCTTTCATTGTCCACACTTTTTATATGTCGCCTGTCTACTACCAAGATCATCTTCTTAGAATTGTGATATATAATAGAAATCTGAAAAGAGAAACATCTGCTTAAAAGTGTCCAAAATGTTATCTTTTCTACGTTGTCATGATTGCATTGTAATTGATTGCATCTTTATATTTTTTTGTTTGAAAGGTTCCTCCTATTTATCAAAAAAGTTGTTTGTAAATTGGGAGAGGCTGACAGCAATTACTAGTAGAGAGCTTATTTTAATGTCACAATTTCTCTGATGACTGAAAACCCAGGATATTTCACTTATGAATAAATCCACATGTAAGTACCCCACGTCAAATTCTACACTGTGGCAAACAGATAAGCTCCATTAGCTTCAGAGCACTTTCTTGATTCATCCAAGAAGTTAGAGCATACTTCTTGAAAAACTTATTGCATTGTCAAAGCACAAAAAGCTTAATTGTGCTCTGCTTAAACATGTTGAACAGAACTGTAGCTGTAGTTGTGGATTGGGAATCAGACTTTGAATTTATATCAAGTAAATGGCAGAAGAAGCAAGCCACTAAGGGGGATTTGCTACTGTCGCTGTCACAGTTACACTGGCTTAAAGCAAATTCTCTTAAACCAAATGCAAGTAGATATTTTAGGTCTACCAAAGTCCCTGAAGTACTGTGCATATATAAAAGACTGCTACCAAATTAATTCTCCCTTCAAATGAAAGGGGAAATGCAACATTTTTTGTACTACAATGCACAACGACTAAGGTGGTCAAGTTAACATGGCATGTTTTTAGTTGAGGAGAGTTGTATACTTGAAGGATATAGTGGTCCTGGATATAATTTAGTTTTGAATTAATAACGCTTTTCCTCCCATGTGAACTGTCCTGTCCTTGGCTAGTAATACACAGAATCGGTCCACAAGCACTGATTTACCAGGAGGCAGGGAGAGCTTTCTCTTTCCACCTCTCAGTAGTGCTGGGACTTGCATGTGCTCTTTCACATGCAAGGCAGGCATGCACTCTACTCCTCTGCCCTCTCTACTGCATCACCACCTGGCCCCTCGTCTTTTTGCTCCTTTCATTGGTGTTGGAGCAAATTATTGCTGCTTTGGAGCTGCTGGGATAGTTGGTCAAATGGCTGAGATTGTAATCGCAACTCTACCTCATGAAATTTAGCGTCGTTAATCTGAGCTTTCTTCATGGAGTCCTCTAGCAGTACAGGGCCAGTGCTGAAGCCAAAGTCATAACGGAGGTACAAGAAACCATTGTGCATCTCTAGACTGAAGAACATACTCTGTATAAAACAAAACAGCAGTCAGAATACCACTATGATTGTGACAGCAATTAAAAAAAAATGAATAAGCAGTCTTATGAGAGTGTCTGACATTGTGAAAAGCATGCTGGTATAAGGTATTTTTATTTGCTAAACTATAACACAGTTTCTGGATTGCTTATATATATATATATAATATATGTGTATATATACACATACACACATAATTGTTTGATAAACAGCACTTATTTGAAGACTTGGTGAACTGTTTCCCTGTAGGAATAGTATTTGGTAGCACGATAATGTCAATATTCTTTACCAGCAAAGTATTCCTAATGCAAACATATCTGTTTACTATCAAGTAATACCACATGCCCCAAATGAAGGATGTTATACTGGTAAAAGCAATGTTGTGCTAGAATGGCTGTATCTGCATTAGCAGCTTCTGCTGCAATGCCTGTAATAGCTCAGGATTATATCTTTTCACAGCCCTGAGCAGCACTGATATATTTACTGAAGGCTGAGCAATAGATAGAGTGTATTTGCTGTGTATTTGGTTTCTGGATTTCCTGACTATTCCTGCTTCATGGTTTAGTTTCTGTTCTGTGGCTGGGTGACCTAAACTTTATAAACAGGAGCTCTACTTCAGAAAATCTTTAGGGAGCAAACTGTGCATCTGGGTTAATGCTTTTAATGCTAATGTTTCTTTCCTAGTGTTCATGATGTTGTTCCCATGCCGTTGTTCCCATGCCTAATGGAAACATGGGAAGAATAATTGTCAAAAAACTACTGCAGGTCAAGAACTGCTGTCTCTGACACAAATGAGTGCACCTTCAGAAGTCATTACTTAAAGTAGTAAAAGTAGGTTTTAATCTAGCACTTTTAAATGAAACTGCAGCTTGGGTTTCTTTTGAATAGTTTGAACTTGAAAATGAAACAGGGATTACATTTGATATGTTTATGAACTGTCTTAGCAGAACTGAAAAATTATCTGGCTTACACAGTCTTTCTAAAAGTGCCTGTGAGCAGGCATGGTCTTCCACAGCTAATGTCCAACTTGATTGCGGTTTCCACCGTAACACACAAAGTGCATACATCTCTGACAAATATCTGGGCACTTTTGCTTAGAAGAAAAACAACTGATTTGCAATAGAAGCTGTTAAACTCTTAATAGCACTTGCTCCTAAGAGCGAAGGTTAGTGGTGGCATGCTATGCTGTAAAGCAAATTGCTCCCCACAGCTCTCCTCTGGAAGTTACCCTAAAGGCAGACACGAGGGAGTAGCTCTTCTAATGAGAGTGAATTTTTTCTCTTTTAAATGTTTAATGCGGTGCTACATGCAGATGTCTAGATAAGTGTATGTCTGTGGACTGCATATACATAATAAAATGTTTTCTGTGGCTTTACCAAGTTGTAATCCACACAGGACTTGGGAGTTTCATGCGAAGATACCCAAAGACCAAAAAATCTGAGTTCGTCTGCAGAGAATATTTGCATGTGGAATCTACTTTCTTCAATCCCTCACAGAGTTTTCATCACCCTCAAACTTCTGAAAAGTTGGTGATATTTGGATCAAGCCTTTTTATTTGGACTACTTTCTATTTTCAGTAACTTCAATAAACATTTAACTCTAGTACACCCTGAGACACAGTTATAAAGTGGCAGCTACCACAAAGTGGCTGCTTTATGGGAGTTACTTCACGGAAATTTCCTATTGCTTTGATTGTATATTCACATTTAGATGAAGGTGCCACTACTGGGCTTAACTGGAGTTTCTCTCAGTGTCATCACAAGGCTATGACTGGTCTGAACATCTTTCCAGAAGTTAAATGTAAGGATGTAAGCATTTTGGATTTTCCATGATACTGTAAGTACAGGGGAGCTTGTGGTGCTCACAGATAAAGGGTACCAGCAGGATTTGGTACTCACCCCATTAATCATCAGCAGGATCAATCCGTTGTCTGTAGGTGTTCGAACTTCTATGTCAAACCGAGTCACCTGGCTGAATCTTCCCCTTCTCTCAATGTTTCTTGCCAAGGCATAGCCAGAGCCATCAAAGAAATAGCTCACAGCCCGGCTCTGAGTGAAAGCCAACTTATTTCTATGAAAAAACAAGCAGGGAAGTAATATTTGGCATATCCCCATTTTTATTTGGGGAAATTTAAATTTTTTATGATTAGAATACTTTCTTGAAATAATTGTTCTGAACTGCTGCTTCTTCCTGGCAGCAGTGAGACCGATGACTTTCTTTCAAATTCTTTCTGGGAATTTTTTCTGGAAAATAGTATGTAGCTTTGAAGATATATCTAACTCTTTCATCATTACATCATGCTTTTATCCTGTGTTGTATGTAGAGGACAGGAAAATTCTTTGCTCATCCTTGTAAAGTGACAGGCCCACAACACCTCCTCATTGTAAGGATATATATATATTTCTATTAAGAGCTTGCCCGGTTTGTGCAGAAACCCATTTGAATTCTCCGAGGCCTGTAGCCGAGCATGGGCTGTGCTGGGGAGCCCAGGAGCGGCCGGCGTGCACTGTGCTGGAGAGCAGCGGCTTGCGCTCCCTGTGGGAATGGTGCGGGAAGCAATCATTTGCTCTGTCCCGACACCTCCTGCACTTCTTCCCAGTGAGAGCTACAAGTTTCTCTCCTATTCTTTGTATAGAGATTCTACTGTTGCTGCCTGTTGTATGAACAAAATGCCTGCTATGTCTGTGCTAAACGAACCCTGCGGTTGATGTTCACTTCTACTTTAGGGGCTGCGTTTCCCAGTTTGTGAATGGCTTATCTGAGGAATTTCTGCTGTGGGTTTAAGAGTGTATGGCAGAAAGATAACTTCCACACGGGCTTTACTGGCTCAGGGTGGGACTGCACTCAAGTTTACCAGTCCCACTGGATCTAACTGGTTGGGGCTGCATCGCTTGCAGCGACAGGATTTGAGTCAGGAGTGGTCCTGTGCTAGGCAAGCGGTGGGGGTAAGAAGGGAGCCTGGACCATGCCCCATCTAACATGGCAGTTTCCCTTTCGAAGGCATGAGCAAGGTTGTGAGATTGTTAACGGAGACAGCAGCAAATCGTAGAATATCTCGAGGACCCATAAGGACCATCGAGTCCAACTCCCATATGTATAAATTCAATTTGTTGATGCAACTAGGAGTTAAAAGTGACGGAGTTCCTTCTGGACAACTCAATATCACCTTCACGTTTGTAATCTAAACCAGGAATGAACCACCAGGACTGGCACTTGCAACGAACCAGAGCAGCAGAGTGACGGTGGGACTGTCCCCTACCTGGCACAAGGTGGCGATGTGGTGGTGTCGATGTTATAGACGTGCTTGAAGTTGTATAGGCTGATCACCTCATCGTTCAGGGTAGCCAGTTCCAGGCAGCCGATGAAACCAGGTAGGTTTAAGCTAGGAGGGAGCTGTGCAGAGGGCAAAGAAAGGTAAAAGGAGTAAGGTCACACTCTTTATTTGGGTATCACAAAAGCATTTGTGCCTGGGATCATTTTTGTCTCTGTGTTCTTCATATTTTGAAAGAAATGGGATGATGCTACCTTGGAATAGTCTTTGCAGTCCTTATAATGATGTGGCCGTTGTGCTGTAAGTTACAATGGAGCACGTAAATGGTCTCACAGTGAGAACAATAGACCAGGTAAGGCAACTGCAAACAAAAACTCCTGTAGTTTCGAAGGGAGCACACTTGGAAAAGGGGAAAAGGGTTAAGATTTGACTAATTGCAGATCTTGCTCAATGTAATTGAATCTCTCAGTAGATGTTTCATCCTTCACTGCCAGAAAAATAACTTCATACTGTGACGAAAGAGAGAGAAATGAGAGAGCTCTTTAAACCCAGGAGACTTGGGTTCAAAGTCTGTACCGGTGGCTAATCCTCAGTAGGCATTATTTTTGAACAGTTAGCAGGATACAGAAACTCCTTCTTTTAACAAAGGTCACTGCAAATGGAATTTAAATAGCCACATTGGTAAGGGGAAAAATGCAAAAGAATAAAGCTCACAGCGCTGGTGAATCATTCTTTTAATACTAAAATACTCTGCCCTGTGGAACAGATGTGATATTGATAACACCTCTTGTACTTCAGAGTCTGATCTCTGCGAGTAACTTTTCTTTGGCTTCTCATTATTTCCATTTTGCTTACGATATAATAAAAATGGCAATAAAGCAATGCAGAATATGTGTAACTAAGAGAAAATGAGATTCTCATCTGCAGCACAGATACATTTGATAAATGATCATGTTTCCTTTTTGCCTTTGTTTCTTCTACTATTATGTTAAATTGTGTTAATTTGAGACATCTAACAGTTAAGTGGTACATTTCTATTTACACAGTATGTAACAGGGAAGCAAAGGCAAAGGCTTTTAGCAAATAAGACTGTATGTTAATAAATGAAAATGTGGGATGTCCATTCCTAAGGGAGAAGAGACCCATATGCTTATCAAATAATTCCATGAATCCTTTTCTTCCCATTCTGCTTCCCATTTTCCTTCACTTTTCTTTTTTCCTGTTCCTCTGCCCTGCTCTGGAACAGACCTGGAGGGTTCATGTAATGGATTACGTTTTTCTTGTGTGTGTGCAACTACTATTCAGTCGTTGCTCCCAGGCAATTTGCATCCAGGGCTCAGTAGCCTAAAATTTAGACCATGGCATATATCTGGTACTCACAGCAATGCAAAAGCTCAGGAATACATAAGTGTGTTGAGTCAATATTTGTTTTTATATTGTTAGGAGGGCTGCTTGTAGAACAGTAGTTGGATAGTTTTGGCACCTACTACAGTTAGCTTAAAGAATTTAGCATTCTCTAAAGTCTTTCTAAGTGTGTTTTCATTCAGCCATGCAGTTTTCATAGCCAAGATCATTCATAACCATTTCTAAATCCAAAAAGTGGACCTGGTATGTTCATAGAGGCAGGTAAGTGAGGTGCTGATTCGTGCTGAGTATTAGGAACTAGACTGAAGCAACTGTCTCACACAGATCTTCAGACATGTTTTTCATGGGCAAGTCTTCATGATGTTGTAAGGCTGGATTTAAATCAATGATAATTTAAATTCAAACAAATCACTATATTGCTAGTTTCCCACACTGTCCTAATATTCACAATACATTACTTTTCATATTTGTGACAGTTGTAAAAGAGGAATTGTAAGCACCAAGATCTCATTAGCATTGAAAAAAAATGGTAGCCTGCAAATTTGTTAAGCTGGGCTAATAGGCCTTAATTTATGCATGCTACTTAACAGCTAGCAAGCTTTTTTCTCATTATTACATTTCAGAAAACGTGAATAATCTGATGATCTTACTGTATGACGTGATACGCTAGAGAAAATGGTAGTTTTCACCATGGCTGGAAGATGGAGTCCTAAGATGATAAATGACTAAATAAAGACATTTTATTTATTAAATATTTCTGTGTTTAAAGGGAAGCGCAGCAAAATAAGTTTGCTTTATTTAATTTTGAATATAGAGTATTTATGTGACCAACCTTGAAGTCTGGAGGCACTCCACCAACGTAGAAAACAGCATTTTCAGGTTCCAAATTAAGGAGAGAGCCAGGACCGAGGACTTCTCCCTTTTTGATGAATTTTTCTTCAGCTGTGCTGCTAAGACTGGGCACAGTTAAAAACATTTTGCCATGTCTTCCAATCCTGTAGAGGGGAATTGTAAGAGAAGGGAGTTTTGTGTTGGCTAGACTTAAAAAAGAACAAGCAAGCCTGCAACTCCAGGAAGGGTTTTTATTTCCTTACAAGCAGACTGGTACTCTGGGGGAAAAGAAAGAGAGAAACCACAGACACTTTCTCTTCCCCTCTGTGGCCCCTTGGGTCCTGGCTGTCTAAAAGTAAAGATAATTTCCATTTATTTCAGCAGGAGTAGAACCAGGCACTGAAGACTCTTGGTGAGCAGTTCTGACCCAGCCTTTTCTGTTTGATTTTTTTTTTTCACATTAACTGTTTGGTTTTGGGGAAATGCTTTACCTCTCAATTTTGACGATGCTGAAGTAAGAAGGCCAGGTGCTGACTGGCTTGGCATCCAGAGGTATCTCCACGTCTTGGCCCCCCAGGTTATAAATGTACACAAGGTTGTCATTTTTGATTGCAAGACCAATGTAATTTTTTGCCTAAAACACCAATGGAGAAAGATGTCAGAGCTACAACATTGAAAGAGATTTAATACAGAACATTAGTAAAGGGTGGGCTTTGATAGACTAAATGACACCTTTAAATATAACTAATAAACAAAAGATTCATTCTGTAATGGCTTTCTTTCACCAGATAAAACTGTACAGAAAACATCTCTGATATTTTACTTTATATCATTTTGACTGAGGTAAATACAAGGTCATCAGATGTCTACTGGCCGTAAATTGATCACGTTCAATGGGAAGCTGTTCATCAGTATTTAGTGTGCAGTGTCATATGCAGGAAATAGGAATGTTTGTCTAAAGCCTAGGTATTATGCTGCAATTAAATACTCTGCCAAGAGGGGTTTCACTTGATTTATATTCAGTAGATATTCTTTTTTGAAAAGCTTAAAAAGAAAAGCCTGCCTCTCTATCCTTCCCAAGTAACAGCTTGCCAGGATTATACCTGGTTTGTGAGGTGTGATTTTTTTCCTTTTAGGAACCACAATTTAAAGAACAATTATTTCACAACACTTACAGGTGGTGAGAGTACACGCTCTTTCTAAGTGTTTCAAAGTAGTGATGTACAGAGTGCACAAGCCACAGGCAAAGAAACCTGCGTATCTTGTGGGCTTGTGACCTCAGAGATTTGGAATTGACACTGTCAGCAGCATAAACCTGACGAAAATGTGGCTGACAAAAGCCAGGCTGGTGACATTAACTGCTTCAGAGCACCTCAGTACCGGCAGTGGAGATAGCAAGTGCGGCTTGCAGCAGTGACAATCACAGCAGCATGCTGCGTGGGCAGTCTGATTTGCTTCTTAGGGAGAATCTTTCATTGTGTAGGGCGAGAAACTTCAAGGACAGTGGTCTCGTGAACCCTTGCTCTTTGCTTGTCACAAAATCAATGTCAGTCATATAATAGACACCTCTTAGTTTGAAACATGGAGAAATAGCGAGAGGAAAAACCAAGGGCAAACAAACTTCAAACCTATTTCAATTTTCTTTTTTTTTTTTTTTTTAATATATATAAAAATGAACTGGCTTATTCTCTTACATTTTTGCTTCCGAGGTACAAAATAAATCTGTCTGGAGATGCTGCCAGTTGTGGGTTGTCTTTCGGAAACTTTATGTACAAGCTCATGGAAGTGAAAGATTTCAGTTCCTCCACGTTGATCTTTGGATTGACTTCAACGGCTGATTGGCCTCCAAACATCATAGAAACTTGGACCTGCAGTTGCAAGTGTGCTAAATGAGACACATTATTGCTGCCTGGGGACATTACTTAAGGTAAACGTGCAAGAATACTTAGCCAGCAGCCTTGCTTACTGCAAGAGCAGAGTTGGCACCTATATTTTGACCGTGCAAAATTGTATGTCTATAACAATCACTTCTGGAAGACACTGTAAGGAAGATGAAGTGAATGAATTTTAAAATTAATTAAAGCTCCTAATTAACTGTGCTTCAGCATATTCATAAAGTAAATTAAATTTCAGTGGGACATAAATGTGTGCTTAGTTGAATCAGGGCTACATCATTATGTATGGCACATAATGGCATTCTTACCTAGGTGTAAAACTTCTACCCATAATTTATTTCTTTGCTTTGGGAATAGTATGACCAATTTTCTGTTCACGAGTAATCCTGTTACATTACTGAAGTTACCGTGATATATATGAGATGCTAATAAAATTTTAAAACGTTCATTTTAATTCAAAATGCCTTCAACATAACTGAAATAATGTTTTCAACTTTAAGCACAATATGCCTGAATGACAAATACATTTGAAGACGTCGAGCACTGTGCACATACTGATTTTTCCTTTTCTTTTTTTTGAAGTAATGTATGTAGACAGCATATTCCAGCATTGTGAACATATAATAATGCACTGAATTTTTAATTTCTCTGAATGAATTAAAATATACTGTTTTAATTTATGACCTTGGTGTTCTTGTTACAGAAAAATCCCTCATAATTTATGTATGATAATGAAAGTGTTTTTCTCTATTAAATATGTGTGACCTAAAGATTCTCTTAGCCTGCAGAAAATTAATTCAAAAGAAAAAAAAGAAATACTGTCATCTCAGAAAAGTTTGCATTAAATTGCTGTAATTATTACTGCTTGTAACTAATGTTGCTAGCTAAGTAATGACCTATTAGTTTTAGCTTTAAATTGTTTTGTTATTGTAGCCATCTTTAACACTGTGCCAATTACTTAATTAAGGTTGCTACTGCAGTAGCAGTAGTGTCTACCATAAATACCATGGTAATGTTAATGGCTTGCAAATAGCAACTGTAAATATTTTAATGACTTCCCTGGTACTTGGTTTGTCCAGTTGTTGGGAAGTGATGTCAAGGTTTGGGCTTCTAACGTAGCCCAAGAAAGTGGAGCTCCTAGTAAGGTGCATTTGATTATTAGCACTAATAACCAAAAGTCCCATCCAAAAGTTTTACCTTGCTTGCTACACTCCTGGTCTGAGCAATTAACTCTCTGATCCGCTGAATGTTGGAAGAAATATTGTTTGCTGGTGCCTTCTGTTCTACTGTGCGCAGTTTATCCAGGAGTTGAGGGCAGACTTCTGTAAGTTTCTTCACTGCAGTTAGAGAAGAAGTGACAGCTTGTTTTTTTCCTCTTTGTAAGACTGGTTTTGCACCAGGAAAATTCCTCCTTACCCTCTTAGGTTAACTCAGTGATCTCCTTCTGCTTTAAGAACACGTCCTAACTGTGGTGTGCGAGAAGCAGTGATTTCAGAAAGGGCAGTGATTTATCATAATCTAGTATTGCAGAAGATTTTGGAAAGAAGTTTGCACAAAAGAGACTACTTTTTCATGGGACTCCTAGGTTCTACCATGGTGTTGTACCTCTGTAATACTTTCCTCGAGGAGCTTTGCAAATAATCATTTTAACCTTTTCATCTTCCTTCAAGGACAAATAAATGTTAAACCCATTTTTACAGATATGGCAACTGGAGCAGAAGGATTATTTGTTCAGTATCTCACTGGATATCTATGGCTGACCTGGGAGCTGCATCTAGGAGCTATGGTTCGTGAGCTCTTCAAATTCATTTGAGGGGAGATGAATAGGTTGTTTCCCTCAGCTCTCAGCTGTGCATGTCTCCCAAAGGTTATCACCCAGATAGCAGCAATGGCTGCACAGGTGAAGTGTCTGTATGTGGTTCACAGCCCAGTCTGCTAACAGAAACACCGCTGCTTTCGGACTGTGATAGCAGGCCTGTACTGTCCACTGGTAGAAAGCCTTAGCTGATGATACATGTACACCTAAACTGTGCTTACTGCCTGCCCCAGCCCTTGTGAGTGGTAACCTCTTCAGCTTTCCTGCCTACATCTATCAGGGGTCATGAATCAGAGTCCTGGACCTTTGGTCTTTTCACTGCTGTGTCTTCTGGTATGTGTGCAAGTAGGATTGTTATCAAAGGGAAATGCAGGTGCTTTGTTGTATTCAAAGGGAGACAAGTCCTTTCCCAGAAAGATAAGCAGACAGAAAAATTACCGAGAAAGAAAAATAACTACCCCTAATTATAATCCAATTTCATCACATCAGATTCCAGTGACATGCTGCCCTTTGAAGGATATTTACACATCACATCATTTTTCATCTTTAATTAGATTTAGGTACAACTAGCTGAGTATAATGACATGCAATTTTAGCCACAAGCTACATGCATATAAGAAAGATCCAGTATTCATGGTTGATTTTTAATGACATGGATTCACTATAAAGGTTAAGAGCAGATTTGTAGGGTTTGCAGTTATATTTTAGGGGTTGTCAACTTGCATCCACCAGCTCTTGTGTTCTTCCCCTCATATTTTTTATTCCTGTCTGAGAAGATAGTGGAAAGACAGGTAGAGGAGTTAATCCTCAGATGTACTGAGACTGTATAGAAAGGAAATCAGGAAGAGGCTCAAATCACTTTTCTGTGCTTCCAGTTCTGTGTTGACTAAAGACTGAAGCAGCTCTCGGCCTCATTCAGAGCAACCCAGAGTATGAGAAGATCCCGTGGAGTCCTACACGTCACAATTCTCTTTGGATAGACAGGAAAGCTATATTTGCCTCAGTCCTGCCCTCTCTCTGTTGGGCTCTTTTCACTTGTGTTTTGCTTTCCAAGTCCAGTGTAGGAGTGGGCCATATAGAGCTTTAGACTCTCCAGTCATTCCCATTAAGTCCTGAAAGACCTTATCTGCTGGGGGTCAGTAGTCAGATATCCTATATAAAGGTTACTGTACATTACAATGTTGTTATTTTAGCAAATCCTCAAAGAACTACAATGAATTCTGGGTAACACATTAATTCCACAATGGATTAAAATTTCTACTTAAAAAAATAACTAGTATAATGAATGAACTTACAGAAAGTTTTCTCTGCCTTTTGAAATGAATGTTCCATTGCACTGGAAAAAAGCCCATCTTACTCTTACAGTAAAATAAATGCAAGCTCAGAAAGTCATTTAGCAAATTTCAACCACTTTTTTTTTTAATAATTAGCCACTGAATTGGAATTGTGTCTGATCTGATATCTTGAAAAGCTGGCTTTTTTCTGTTTGAAATTTGAGGTATTAAACTTGAAACACAACTGTAATGTGAAAACACAAAACTAACATCTATTAGTGCTAGTACGATTATAAAATCTCACTGTAAATCTCTTCCTCTTGTCCTTTATAATGTCATTCTTCAACACAGAAGAATATTGATTTTTGATTTTAGTCTTTGGGATGATGGTGACAGTGAAAAAGGTAAACTAGTCTTACCCTGTGATAAAATACAAAAAAAGAACACAAAGGAATCTATCAAGGAGGAAATACCTTAACTATAATCTTCCAGACACTTTCTCCTTTTGTGTTTTCCTTCCCAAACTGCCCTACATCCTCTCTGCTGTAGCCCACCAATGCCCTGCACAATAGTGACATGGAATGTTCTCAGACAAACTGCTCAGCCAAGACGTGCTCTCACCCTTCCAAAAATCAAGTGTGAGCTTTATTCAAAGGTAATCCAGACATGTCAGCTTAGAGGCTTCAGCTACCACTCTAGTGTTACTGGCATGGTGATCAGGTGTTTTGGTGTTTCAGGCACCTGTCTGAACATTTTTTGTGACTTTATTTTGGACTTCAATGGACATGCCTCCTGCCACTTCAACCTCTCTTGGCAACACACACAGCTGCTCTGAGAACACTCCACCATGCCCCAGCATGTCTACAACTGTCTTCCCAGGCTGTGAATCACAGTCACATCTGACTGGATCACTACCCATGCCAGCCTCCTTTCTAGCACTGGTCTGTCTTCTCAGCTATTTCCACCTGGTCTTTCTGGCAAAAAAAAATCATCGTGCCTTAAAACAAACAAAAAATAAATTCCTTCAGACCAAAAATGACATGGAAAAGCTGTGTCTACAAATGTAGTAGGGCACACATTGCCGTAGTTTGCATATTAGCATTAGTTTGTGGTCAGCAGACCCTCCAGGCACTCTGATATGATCACAGTACTTTCAAGGTGACTCCCTACCTGCAAAACCCACTATCGCAGAGAAGACATTTTTGCCAGACACATCACATAGGAGCTGAGCTGTTCTTTACAACTCATGGTGCATGTACCATGCATGCCTTTTTGGGAACATAATCAAGTAGGAGAGCTGGGCCATCTTAGGTCTATCCATTCTTACGGAGCCTCTCAAATGCTACTGGAAATATTTCTTCCAGTATCACAGCTAGCATGAGCAGATATTTTGAATCCTGAATGTCTGCTGACATTTTGAGCATGAAAAGTCAAATGCAGTTTCTGTTACTGCTCTATCTACTAAGCTGGCGCTGGTAAATGTTAAATGTAAATCAAGTGTAAAGGTGAATAAAAACAAAAACCTTCATCCTTGGATGTATTTAAAAGCTGTCTAGATATGGTGCTCAGGGACATGGTTTAGAAGTGGGCCTGGTAGAGTTAGGTAATGGTTGGACTTGATGATGTTAAAGGTCTTTTCCAGCCATAACGATTCTATGATTCTATGTGTAAGCTATAGCAGACTGTTTCTCTTTTTCCTCATACCATTCCCTCCATGGATGCCAATCGTATCCACATTTACATTAGCTTAAATGGGAGTTGGAGCCCATAGCCCACAGCCTAAACTGTGCTCTGTGGTGATCCAAAACATTTTATAGCAATGCAATACAACTACTCTTATATTAACTACACCCTTATGGAGCTCTGTGCAGTGACTAGCAGCGAGCCTACCCATTCCCAGGGGGAGGGGCTCAGTGTTTCCTTTGGATGAAGAGCTCAGAGAAATGTGAGTTGCCTCCAGTTCTGGAGCCAGAAGTTGGGATATTGCATAGTACTGAATTTCTTCTTGCGGAGGGAACCACTTTTATACCAGTTCTTGGGAGCACTCACTTAGCCAAAAATATTAGTACGAGGGTCTTATCCATTACTGAATTCTGGAAATAACATGACGCTTGGGATTCCCCAGTCTAGAGGGAAGAGTGTGGCTTTGGGACACTGGAAGCGATGTTTGGTTTGGTACTCATAACAGTAAATGGCAAGTTGCAAAGCCTCTGACAGAAGGAGAAGGGATTTGGGACAGTAGATCTGAGATTCAGACTTTGTGGAGATAGAGTCAATGGAGTTACGGACCTTCTCTGAGGCACTTTCAGGAGGCAAAACATCACTGAACAGTGCTGCAGGTGATGGTACCTATCATCAAACATATGCAGGAAATTTCTTGTTCTGGATTTCCAGCTTCCCTGGCCATGAATAACTTGGGATTAGTGAGCCTCCTGAGTAGAGCCAGGAATACCTTGAGCAATAAACAGTGGCGCTTGTCAGCAATTTTTTATTCTGAATAGTTTCACTTCTAGGTTTATTCTTTTCTTTCCTAATTGTTCTTTTCCTCCTTTCGCCAGTCACTTCATCTCAGCTTCACTTTCCCTGCCTCTTTTTCCAGTCTTTCCTATCATCTTCATTTCAATTTTGTATCTCCTCAGTTTTTCTTTTGTCTTTTTATTTACCTTAATTTTTTCATAACAAATCTTTCAATTTTTACTCTGTTCTTCCTCCTCCCCCTGATAATAAAAGTGGAATTAATGTGATGTTTACAAGCTTTTCCAGCAATCACCCTGCTTAAATATTATATTTCCTCCCTAATCCTCTTTGCCTCCTTTGTTTAGACTGCAAGCTCATCAAGTCAGGGACCATTTCTCCTCCATGTTTGTACTACTGAGGACAAAAGGGCCCTGTTTTCAAATGCCTCCCAATGTTAAAAAATAACTTAACTGTCAATCATAATAGCAAGAATTATTTAAACAAGCTGTTTACCATTCAGTGTGACCTTGGTACCCTGATAAAAATGACTTAGAAGCCAATAAGACTTCAGCCCTTAAGTGTCTAAGTCATTTTTGGAAATGCCCAAGTATACAAAATTTTTGAAGTATAGTCAAGTCTCTAGACAACTGCTAATTTTTTAAATGTTTTCATGGAGGTAAAATGCTAGAAGATTATATACAATGGATATGCAAAGTAAACAATTCATACAACACGATGTTGCGATGATTCCCTGACCTTTTAAGGTGAAGGAATGGCAAAATTCAGGTCACCATACCTGCGTCCCCAGCTGAACGCACAGCACTGTCGTATGCTGCTGAATTGTGCTGGAAGTCTTGCAGGTTTTGGGACCACAACCGTATGTTCTCATCCATGGGTGTTGTAGCCTCCGTTACTGTCATGGTAGCACTTACGGCCTCTGCAGTCTTCAGTTTAGCTTGCTCCAAACGCTCTCTGGCCTCCACTACAAAATAAATAGGGGATGAGAAGAGATAAACTCTTTCAAAGGTTCAAGCGAACTATAACCAGTAGTTAGAAAGTGGTGAGGCTAAGGGGATTTTACCTTCTGCAGAATGGGGACCCAACCTTGCTTGTCTGGTTTTCTCTTTATTTCCACAGGGAATATTTAAAACTTCCTGGGGCTGGTCTACAGTTATATTAATTCTTAAAATTTAACAAATTCTCATTTCCATTCTAGATTGTTAGAAATTTTCAGTGTCCTTGGATTTTGGTGAGTGCTATATAGCCAAGGAATTTGGAACAGAGATGAAAAAGTACATTTTTTTCATCAAGTTTTTTAAAAGAAAATGCATGTATTTGTTGAATATTTTTCATGAAAGTTATTTTTGAAGGAGAGAAGCCCAAGACACTGAAGTGGTTTTATTTTTTCATACCTGGCAATTTGGGGGTTTTATTTTTTTTGGGTTAGCAACTACTGTATTTGTAAAACCTGTGTCATTTTGCATTCGATAATGTCTTGGCAGTAAAACCCAGACATTTTTATGTGAAGTTAATGAATACATCTTGACCATGTCAGTTTTGAACACTTTCAGATATAATTGCTGGATGCTCTGTGATGTCTCTTTTCTGAAAAACTAAGGTGAGGTTTTGTCAGTCGAGACTGCCAGTAATTACCCCCTAAATACTGTACTTGCCAGGTGTGATGTATATGTCAATTACATTTTGACTATCAATACAATAGATCCACAGACTTGTAGATTCTCCAAGCGCTGAAAAGATCAAGAGTAACATGGGAGAGCACAATTGTAGTAAGGAGGATCAAGAAGGATGTTAGTAATTTCAGGTAGCAAAACATACAATTTCATTATGAATGTGTTAAAGCTGGATGTTTGCTATGTAGGTATTGTAGTTTCAGTCAAACTCCTTTAGGCCTCCATGGGACTGAAATCTTAATACCAACTTTACAGTCTATACGCAAAGATAAAATATGCTTTTAGATGTATGAAGATAAAGCATTGTGAACATAAAGTTCCTCTTACAACCTTGCTCTGCTGATTGCATTTTTGTGATGGCTCTCGTCAGTTGGCTTCGCAGAGCATTCATTCTAGCAAGAGTGCCATTAACATGCTGGCTGGTGTCTGCAATGGTTAAATCGCTACCTGTGGGGAGAAAATAAGAGGTATAGTTCAGTGGCATCAAGGTGGCATTTAAAAAGGTAAATTTTATTCTGTGGAGGTATGTTGTTAAGCATTTAATGCACCGTAGGCAGTATACTATGGCCTCTTTTAGTATAGGGCGTACTAGCACTCTTGACTTCACATGGTCTAAAGGAAAAAGCAACCTTGCAGCTCCAAGCCATTATTTGCTTCCCACAGGGTGTCTCAGAAGAACGTGGAGACCTGTATCTCAGTCAGTGCTGTCTCTCTTTGCTTTACCAGAGCTGCTGAGCATAGCTGCAACAAGTACACAGGAAAAGTTTTAAGGAACTCAAAAGGTCCTGAAAAAATGAAGATATCATTTCTGTAATTTTAGAGTTTTCTTTTGTTTTCAGTGCAAAAAGGCCAAAATCCTTTAACATTTATTATTACCCTTCACTGGTGAAATCCAGCTTTCTGAACACTTAAACTGTTGTCAATTGATTTCAGTTGAACTACTTGATTGAGTGTATTTACCTGTGAACAACTCTTTGCTGGATCACAAATTTAAACAGTGGTTGTATCTGAAATGGTCCTTTTGTGAATGAAATAAACTTTCAGCATCTGGCAGGATGACAATACATGAACTACTCAAACTGTGCCTGTGGCCATTTCAAGTACTTTGTGTGGTAACTTCAATCAATACACCATTCTGTTACAGCAGTAGTTCCACCTTAGTGATGTGCTTTTGAAATTTGTTTTAACGTACATGCTTATAAACTGACTGGGAAAGTAGAAAGGATGTATATTTACTGTCAGCTGCTGTCCGTTGTAGCTCCATGGCTCGGTTGAGCAGTTCTTCGCTTTTACCTTTATGGTAAATGATCTGAGTATCAATTCCAACTGCAGCCTACAAGTATGTTCCCAAAAAGAAAGTCAGAATAATGCTTATCAAATGTACCCCTTTATTGTGTTTAATTGTGGACAACATGTTAATTCATATGAATGCAACTGCAAAGTCACTGCAGTTTCGTTTGCTTTGTTAACGTTTAAGATTGGCAGTTGGTTTGAAATAAAAAGTATGAAAAGCAAAATTTTCTGTAAATCACAATTGAAGTTTAGAGAAATGTATGTCTTTCCAGATAACAACACTGAATAACGAAGGTGTGGAAAGTGCAAAAGTCCTCTTAATTTATCAGCTCCAGTGTGGTCAATGTGATACTCATGCTAGGTGTTAGTTTGGCACTGTGACTGTTCATTTCTACTGCCACCTCAGATGGGTGATGAACACTTGCACTGCATGGGGACCTGCCTTGCAGTCCCCAGTAGCATGCTCGAAGCGGAGGGCTGGGCTTGAAATCCCACAGCTCTCTGGGGTTCACGCCACTGTAATCTAACCAAATCCTCTTGCTATCTCACTAACAAATTGCTGTTAAGTAGCATGTATATATATAGGTTGGAAACTATATACATACAAAAATACATTTAAATATTGTAGAACAGCAAGGCCAGAGACAACATTAGCATCCTTGCCCCTGTACTGAGTGTGTGAGTGGGCTATTTGCCCCATTTTAACTTGACTTCCTATGAGAAACAGTGATGCTTCTGTTACATGTCTTGACCACCTTTCCTGCCACATGATGCTGTGTGGAGTAGGAGGACTTGGGCCCTGAATGCCAGCTCAGGTTCCTACAGGGCCAGGGAGTTGTCTGGACTTTCACAGAAATGCCTCGATTTGAGTGACAATCCAGAACAGCATCACCCTGTACTTAGGGACAGAAGAACCTGTTGCGTCTTTTCGAGTAACAGGGGACTTTAGGCTGGCAGATTTAATTCAGGAAATAGTAGATGAAGCAAAATGTGCAGTGAGAAGTTCAACGCTGACAGTTAAGCTAAATCTTGTTTTTTCTTTATAGTTAGGTGTCTGAAGTCCCTGAAGCATTGCAAAGTAAAAGCTGATATTATGAAAATACTTACATCATTGACCCGGTTTGTTGTGTTCAGTGCCAGCAATGCAGCTTTATTAGCTTCTTCGATATAACCGGCAATGTTTTCATACACATTTGAAGCATTTATTGCCCTTTGTACCAAACCATTTGTATCAACACCATACAAATTCCTGTTAAAAAGAGAGTAAAAGGAGGAAGAAGCCAAAGCGAATCAAAGTAGTTTCAAATGGAATGGTTTTCTTAAGATTCTGTGAAATCTGACTACGTAATCACACACATAAATATACTTGGCCTAAGTAGGAGACTCTTCATTGAGTATGACCATTTATGTCAATCTGAAGTGGGTGAAAACTATGTGGATAGAAGGTACTTCCCAGTGGTTTAACTCTGGGAATTTTGCCCTTAACATCTATGTGAGCAGCAACAAGTGACTACTGAGCTTTTATCTTTTTTTAAAAATCTAGATTAGATATTCCATAAATTAACAGGATAACAGATCTATCAGTTGTCCTTCTTTAGGGATAATTCCTGGCCGTGAATGGAAAGACCTGTGTGTGCCCGTGATCAGGATAACTGTATCACTGGGCTGTTTATATTTTCCAAAAGTAGGTGGGGAAAAGGGGAGGATCAGATGAAGAACTGCCCATGGTCATGAAATTTCGAAAAAATGGGATTTAAAAAACACAAGATAGCTTTGCTGGCATGGTAGAGCTTGATTTACATATTAGGTGATAACTGGTCTTCAGGGGAGATACCAAACAGCAGTTGGTTCAGGGCTCAACCTTCAGATTTTAGCAACTTTGAATAAATATTATTTTTTAATATTTTTATGAGAAACAGGTTTCAGAATATATGTTAGCTATAGACTATGTATATATATTTACACGTGTGTTTATTAACTTGAACTTGCACACTCAGTGGTTATTAAGTTTCCAGATTCAGTGTTGTTGCAAGAATTTCTTGCTATTTCCCCTAAGTTAAAAGAAGAAACTCTACCAAATAAAAGCCTAACAGGCTTGTGAAGCAAACCCATAAAAACAACATGATTTGAAGACAGGCTAAATGTTTTAAAGGATTAAAGTTTCACTGCAGGACAATCTTCTCAACAAATAAAAGAATCGGTACATTTCCATCTGGATATTTTGTAATTATTTCTGTTTACTTTCTGTTAAATTCCTAATGTGTTGGACTTGGTAGTAGTTTTTACGTTATTTTGGTAAGGGATGAAGGCTGGCCATATGGGGTATTTTCTTTCAAGTGATTC
This sequence comes from Pluvialis apricaria, assembly GCA_017639485.1. Lineage (NCBI taxonomy): Eukaryota > Metazoa > Chordata > Aves > Charadriiformes > Charadriidae > Pluvialis > Pluvialis apricaria. The sequence goes on along the minus strand of CM030009.1, from coordinate 76,800,412 downwards.
TGCTGCCCCCAGTTAGCTGATCTCAGACTGAACATATTGTTTGTTTTTTAGGCTGTCTGTAGTTTGTGTGGCATTATAGAACGTTATAGAGTTTCAGATGTCAGCTTTATACAATTGTATAAAAGAAAACCATCTGTTATTTTTTCTCTATTTTAATCTCCTATCTGGGGCATACTAATATTAAGAAACAACTGGTATTTAGATAATAAATTTGAAGAGTAGTTTTAAGTTTATCTTCCAAAAGCACGTGTCCGTGATGTTGCTTAAGGTAGAATTTGGTGAAACATTTTATTTAAGAATTCATTTGCAGCAGTGATTTTTCCCTGGGTAGTCCGAATTGCAAATAAAGTCATATTTCAAATCTGTCTAGAGGTGTTTTTTTAGTAAACTGGGGGAAAGTTGATGCGTCTAGTATCTTTCAGCAAAATACGAAGTCTTACAGTAAGTTTTTGGTGTTACAGTGGGCCAGTTTCACTGGGACACAACCTATTGAGTAGCAGAACTACTCCATCTGTAAACCCATTCTTGAACAAAAATTATGCCAAAGCCCATTTTGTGGACCATAATAATGAACATTTTTTAATGTGAATGAACTTACATGAGCTGTTTCTGCAACCCCGTTTAATCTGCCTGTATTATTTTACTTTTCAGTAATCTACCTTTCCTATTCTCTTGCTATGGGAAGAGAAGAACATGCCAAATTAGAAAAGGGAGACTGTCATGCAAGATATATGTTTATTCTTTGGAAAGATTAATAAATTTTGCTTAGCTCAACTTCAGCTGTTCCCCCTGGACCGTGACAAGTCCTTCCATACATGATTTAACAGTGATTTGTTTAGTGCCTATTTACAGATAGCATATTTAATGTCACTGTGTTTTGCTTGTCTTTTAGTTCATTCAGCTGTTTAGTCAGTAACACTTGTATGAAAAGAGTCTACTGAAGTTAAATCTTACCGGTCCAGCTCATCAGCAAGTCTTCTTAGGTTGTGTGCATGATGCATAGCCTTTTCTACCAAAGCATCATCAAACAGAGACAGATTGGCTAGTTTTTCTTGCAATTCCTTTTTTGCTCCATCTATTTCTGCGTAGAACCCTGAAACATTCTGAATAAAATGTGGAGGGAAGAAAAGAAGATGAAAATTAAGTCTGTATTTTGATTATTATGTTTTATTTTACCCTTTATATTATTATGATGTTCTTTTCTGTTCTATTTGTTTTCTGTTCTATTTTTAAAAGACAAAAAAGAGGAAATATCTAAAAGAGTCTGTCACGAGAATGTCAGTGTGGCAAGACATATGTAGGAAGATGAAAATCAACCAAAATTCCAGGAATCCCTTAAAAAGATTTTAGAGAGATACGTATAAAATACAAAAGAAAGACAGTTGAGAAATGTCTTACTATCTTTTATGTTTACTCTAGAATGGTGCCAATGACAAGTCTTTCGGAATGAAGTGCTAATAGGTGAAGTAATTAAACCAGATCTTTGCAAAAATCCCCTCATTGTGGTTCTTCTTAAATTGGGAGGTGGAACCCATAATTTTCTTTTTTTTTTTTTTTTTTTAACCACTTCTCTGTGAAGGCTGCAGGCCAGATATTAGTTTTTGGGACTTCTAAGTGAAGTAAATAAGTAAACTTCTATACAGTTGAACTATATAGTGCTGTGGTGCTTGGGCTTATGCATCATCACATTACTGCATGGGCCCTGGCACTGTTTTGGCCCTGGCCAGCTGCCACTCTCCCAAACCTGCCTCCTTGGGGAATAGCATGGGGCAGTGCCTGTGCCCTGGGGACAATTTGGCATTTGCTGGAGCGGGGCAAAGAGTTTAACTGTACAGCTGTGAGCTGTGCCACGTTTTAGAAAATGGGCCCTGGCCCCTTTCTGCCTCCTGGCACTGAGACATCCGTCATGCTAAGACATCTTGGGTTAGTCTAGTTTGTAAATCAGTCTGCCTATATACTACCTATATGTATGTATAGGCAAGGAGACGTGCTATCCCTTTGCCTTAGCCATACTTCCTTATATGAAATACTTGTGGGGAAGACCAAATGGGCCTGCATTCACCTTTTCTCCAATACACAAGCTTGCTGATATGTTTGAGGATTATGAATGTGGCCTCAAAATACATGAAAAAAGGATGAAAAGGAGGTAGAGAAAAAGGATGAATGAGTGAAGCATGAAAATACTTATTGCTGATGAGGATGGAAAATGTATGATGTTTGCATACTACTTCCTCCCCTGTAGTGTGAATGTCCCCTATGTGTAAGCTTATCCACAGGAGTAGGGGACCCGAAATTATAAACTGCAGCAATTTGTTTTGTACAAAATGCAGGAGGAAAAAAATCATACTGCTTGATCACCTAGGGATGGTTATAAAGCAAGCTGTCTTCTTTCTGTTTTCTCAAATTACTTTTTCAAAGAAAAATTAATGACTTTTGATATTTACTTTTGTGTTAAAAAAGAAGTTAGCAACTATGAACAAAAAGAATGACTGTGGAGAATTTTCATTTGTCTTAAATTATCTCAAAATTTTAAAATAAAACATGAAAACCCCGCCGACACACACTCTGACAGTGGCTGTTTTTAACACCAATATCTGGGATCTTTAGCCTTCTCCTATGCTCACTTGTGGGCATGAGAAAAGGAATTTAGCTATAGTGCAGTCTTACCAGAGCATCTTTTGGCAGCTGCTTGTAAAGAAATGATTGAGAATGCTACAGCAAAATCCTTCATTCAGCTCTGCCTACAGTAAGGTGCCCTTATAATATAGTTATTTTTCTGAGGCAGTAAAATGTACTTACAGAGCTTTTCATCCAGGAAGATTTATACTTTTTTTAGGGAATATTCATCAGTATTTCATTGAGGCATGAAATATATAAGGAGAGCTTTTTATTTTGTGGTCTAAACACATGACTTAAAAGTTCAAAAAATCAGGACATATTTAAACAAGTCACTAAGGCACCTACCTTTATTACCTCACTTAACTCAGAGTTGACCTTTTGTGGTCCTGCCAAAATAGTTGTGGCACTTAGCAGAATGCCGTTCACTTCATCTATTTGGTCTTTTATTTTCTCATGTTGCTTCTACAAAAAATAAAATAAAATAAAATCACATCCAAAACCATCTGTGCATTGCTAAAATGCAGTGTTACCATTTTTGTTAAATTTATTAAAGTTAATTCAAAAGATAAGGTGATGAACTAAATAGACTTTAGACAAATTTGAAGTTTAAGTTTTTCCCAGACTTCTCTAATAGCTGCATATTATAATGTGACTTTCTGCATTTTCTTGTCTTTGTAAAAGAAATGTTTTTTTTTTTAAATTTATTAGTTTCACTTTATATTACAGCATGAGCTGGAGTGAAGCATTATTCAGTGGACTGCCAGCAGAGACAAATTAAACATGGATTTTTCATAGTGTTCTGGAGACTAGTTTTTTTCTGGAGTTTTTTTAAATCTACGATAGAGAGATCTCTTTTCCGTGTCGATAGTAAAGCTAATGTGAACAATCTATTTTGTACAGCATCTGCCTTCATTGTGAGCAATAATGAAGATCCAACTGGTTAAAAACAGTGAACAATTGCGACTACACACTTCAGGCTTTGCTTCATAAATGTGAGACGAGCTGCAGCTTGGCACTGTAATTATGAAACAATGGAACAACAGAAGAGGCTTTGTACATAAGGATCCCAAGCTGCTTGTTGAAGAATTCACGACAAGAGCACGCCTGATTTCTCTATTGAATTATTAGACCTTCCACATCAGCATGAACTTCTAGCACTGCAAATTTCAAGAGCTCAAAACTCAGCCACTGATGCTATGAAACCCAGAGTTTGGCCTGAATTTGCAAGATCGTTCTTCAAGTCACAAAAGTGCTCCCTAAACCCCTCTCCTCCAGAATCCAATTTCAGCGGTTGAAATGAAAACACTTCGCTTCAAATGATTCCAAATTGTTCTCTTTGTCATTTTATTCCTTGCTGAAAAAATAAATGAAGAGAAAAGTTTTAGGTGGGACATTCTGGTTTTGCATCCCTAAAGAAAGCTAAAGAAAACAGTGAAAGAGTCACAAAACTGCTGGAAGGAGAAAAAAATAGTCTTTTTGTATGGCTGATGGTTTGGGTACTTTTCTGGGATAAGAAACCTGAAAATTCAATTTCCTCATCAGTCAGATGGGATTTGAACCTAATACCACCACTTACAGGCAAACATGCCCCCCTTCCGTGCTGCAGGGGACAGGTCTCCTCTGAGCTCTCCTCTGGAGTGATTACTTTGTTCAAAATACTGAAACTATTCATTTGAGTGAGGGAAAACTGCTGCAGCCTTATAGCTAGGCTGTTCACCCAGCAAGTAGGAAACTCAGTTTCAAGGTATCTGTTGTGGAGCAGTTAAAAACCGGATTTGTGCTTGAAGATGTGAGGACAATCATCTGCTCTTCCCGCAAAAATGGGGATGGATTTTGTTTAAGGAGGACCGAAGAGAAAGTTTGGACGAGACAGTATGAATGCATTCAGCCCAGGGCACGAATGCAGAGCAGTCTTTATAAATAATTGTTTTGATAGAATAAAATTGCTTTTGTGAGCATGAAGTCCTTCCATATTATAAATCAGTACATAATAAAGAATCCCACCACAATATTTATAGCAGCTATGCTACATGGAATTTTAAGCTTCTTGGGTTTTGTTGTAATATGTCTTCCTAGTTTAGACATCAGTATCCTTGTCTTCCTTGGCCTGCTGAGACATGCCATACCAAAACTTGTCATTTATTGTCACTCTGTCAATAAATAACAGTACCTTGCACTTCCACAACTTGCTTCTTAGAACTGGAGAGTCAAACTCATCCTGCTGAGTGGTCCAAGAAATTCTTTTTTTGGTGTGCTGATTCCTCAATCTAAATTGTTTGCAATCTACTATTTTAAGCATCAGCAGAGACGGAGTGTTCACAGACAACAGTTATGATAAATGTACTGCATAGTACCTCACGCCGCTGAAGACTGGCTGCATTTTCCTTATTCATATCCTCCGTTTGTATAACATAGTCAAGTGCCTGGTCTAATGCCACCTCCAGGTCAGACAGCTTGACGTCCTGTTCGCTGAGCTGCTCCAGCACATCAGACACTAGAGATCTGGTGTCATTGTACCTCTCATGAAACTCTTCAACTTGCTGTAGCACTGGGAGAAAAATCAGAGGCCACTGATTAATCCAAAGCTTGGATTTCTAACAAAACTTCCCTGTGCAACAATTTCTGTTGCTGTTACTCAGGGGACAGTAAAACACATTTGTTAAAAGCTCACTTGAGAGATCTTAAACCTGGATTTCAATCTTCCCTCCTCTTTTGAAAAGGAAAGATGCCTCTCATGTCAGTATCTCATTTTAATCTCATTAATTCCCCTTCTCAAGTAGCTTTTCCTGAAAGAAACTAGGTTTGCCTTTCCTTGCTCTTCATTTGTTTCTCATTGTCGCAGCTAACCAGGCTGATCTGCAGAAGACAGTCCTTATTGTCCTGGGGCTCTGACTCATGGTCACTGAGCTGTGAGAATTAGGCTGCTGCTCTTTCCCATACAAGCAGTTTTTCTCTCTCTGCTGGAGTTTACTCTCCCCATGGCGGAGCTGGCAGGGGGGGAAGGAAGACGTTCACACGAGTAATTCCAGCCCTGGCACGAACCTTCCTAAGCCGCTGTCGCTGAGGTGCTGCAGTGCACAGGCACACACACACGCACACACACAGGTATTTTTCTGCCTGTTCTGCCACGGGGGCAGCAAGCGCCAGCAGAGGCTTGGGGCAGGCATTTGGAAGCAGCAGCATCTTCAGCACACCAGTCGGTGCTTGCCAAGCACCTGCTGGTCCTCCCCCAGCGCTCAGCAGTACATCCAGAGCTGCCCGGCCTGCGCCAGCTGTGCATCAACATGTGGGTGAATGGAAAACAGACTTAAAACTCACACTCCTCCGCTGCGTTTTCCTCCTCATCTGCAAGTTGCCTCTGATTAGTGAAAGGCTTACGGCGTTTGATCTCCTTCAGCATCTCCTCAGCCACACTCAGCTTCTGGGCAATTTCTTCAGGGCTCAGCTCTTGTTGAACGGCGTAGTATTTCATCTTGCTGCTGATTTCTGTGGGAAAAAGGAACAGATGGTCAATCCAGCATGGCTACAGAGAAGTAAATACTGTGGAGTGCTTTTACTTTTGTGAATCCAGATCATGCTGATGGCAAAAGAAAGTTTTAATTATCTTCCAAATCTATAGTAGATAATTATTATGTTTAATCCAATCTTAAAATTAAACCAGTAAATAAATCACACTTTCTGGCATATGTGGGGTCTCATCAGAAGAGGATGACGTTAAGCAGGCATGGGTTGTGTGCTTTATTTGGCTTGGCAGTTCTTATAGGCTGGGATCATCATTTTATTCTGAGTTCTGTGGCATGTAGCAGGCTGGGGCTTTTGTCCAGGACTGCGGTTTTTAAGTGCTGCTGCAAAAATGTTATGTTTATTAAATAACAACAACGGCAAGGAGACTGAAGTAACCTCTTTTTCCATCTGGAGAAGTTTGAGGCACCCTAAAGAGGTAACATATGGCTTCTGGCCTGATACTGCCTAGCTGGTTTGGAGATGGATACTATTTCAAGGTTTTGGTCTCAGTTCAAACAACACTGTTGGATTCCTACAGCTGAAATTGAGTTTACCCATCCCCAGTGTAGGCATTACAAAGTTTACCCACTTCTCACTCCCTGGCCTGGAATACCAATCACCTCCTCTTTTATGCCCTATGATGTGAGTAGCTTTGGCTTGCATTCATCACTACTTTTGTGGATAACCAGAGCTGGCAAAGCCAGCACTGTGCATCTGTAAGATTTTTATAAAAAATTGATGTGTAATTGTAGCACAACTGATTCTTTGACAGCGTGTCTTTGTATGCAGTTTGTTTCTGGCTCCTGAGCTTGTTAGTGAAGCTTTAAAGGCTCATACTGAGCAGTAACTGATCACCACCAGTGACTCCATGGATTTCTTTTTCCTTCTCATGTTGGCACACCCATATGCATGTGTGCACGCATACACCTTCCATTCAGTAAAAAGTGGCTTGCCTTCTACTGGTTTGATGCCCATGTAGAAGAATAGCTTTGAGCATGGTGGAAATAATTTTCAACTACTTGTCTCCAACTGCTTTTTATGTGAACAATCACTCTCTTAATTCACAGCCATGGGTGTTGGTTCTTGGTGTTGGTTCAGGTTCTTGGCTCAACATGATGGTGTGCCAAACATGTCTGCCTTCTGGTGTTGTGCCCCAAACCAATTAATAATACAAAAGGACAATCCACAGAGGTCAACCAGTTGTTGTTGGTGACATAAAATGAGGCTCATGCCGACACTTTTGCTCAATAATTGTAGAAATAAAATGTGATGGATGGCCAAACAGTCAAAGGTGATTTAGCATCACAGGTGTAAGAAGGTAGTACAAATGTAACAACCTGTAAGCCTGGCCTCAGCCTACCTCTTTTGTGTGGTGTGATACGTTAACTTAACGATGTTTTGTTGAAATAAAATAATGGTTGAAGCACCCATGGAGATAAGGATATGCACGGGTAATAGTTGATATGTGACCGCTCTTCCTTACACAAGTTGCCACGGAGCTCTCAGTAATTGCTCTAAGACAGAAGTACTCAGGTCTGTTAATCAAGTATTTCTATTGAAAAAGGGCTGTTTTACCTCAACTGCCAGTCAGCCTTTCTATTCTGGTGCTATATACAGCTTTTGTACACTGTTGACTTTACCAAAGACTGGGGGGAAATCAGTGTGCTCTATGGCAGGATGGAGGCTTTGAGGGTGCAGGTGTGCAGGGGACAGGGATACTTCTGCGTACATTCACTTGGGGTTTTATTGCTTTCTGTAGGTATCAAAGAAGAGGCTGCAATTGGTTTAATCTTAGTTTTATATATCAGCATGATAATGATATGTCATAGATATTCCAGATGAAGATTATCCCCTCTGACTAGGAAACCTTTTTTAAGTGCAGTTGTGCTTGGGAAGGTGTTCACTGTTGTCATTTATCCTGTGATATATAGGACAGTAAAAAGATGCAAGAAGTTTCACAGGCTTTAAATAAAAAAAATCTTCATCTGGGAAGGTGTAAAATAGAAGCATTTACAGTCAGAAGAGAAGTTATATTTTGAAATTTATGCTAGTTCTAGAGATGCTTTTATTGCTGTAGTATGTTAGTCAAGGATGGACTTTATAAGTTTTATCTGCATCCCCTCACATTATATGGACAGATGAGCAGGACACTGAGACAATAGGTGACAGTTTGTCCCAATATTTTAACATGCAAAAGCTCTTGGTTTCACTCTTGCCTAATTTTGGGAGCTCTTCATCATCGTGTTTACCTCTCCTACTGTGAAACAGCATCACTATAACCATTTCTGTTTCTGATGGTCTGCACTAGCAATATAGTTTAAAACTCTGCCTTTCACTTTTACCAGAGGCTGCGCTTTCTTTGTGGAAAAAGAAGACAATGAGGATGCAGTTTTCCAATTCTACTTCTGTATTTCGGAAAAAAAAGGAACAAGAGGAAAACAGCTAGTCTGTAATGCTCTGTAGATGAGTCCGGACGCAAACTCAATTGGAAATTCTGGTCAGATGAACCAATGAGCATCTTGAAAAGAAAAGCACCACCACCTCCCACACTGATCTTGGGGAAGCAGTAAATTCACCAAATTATTTACTGTTCAGCATCCTTTTCTTTTTATACACATCCGCATGAAGTTACGTGAACCAGCACAATCCTACTCAGCAACAGTTCGCTAAAAGGCAAAAACTGTATTTAAAGTAACACTCACTAGTGTGACCACCAGAGTTAGTCAGACCCAACTGACTGCCATGGGTTCAAAAGGGAAAGCATAATTTTAAAAAAACCTGCCTAGGTATTCATATGGCATCCATTACTCATCAGCAGGGTGAGGGAAGTGCACTTGCATGGGTCTGCTGACAAGTAAGACATAGAGCACTCTCATCGCCCATCCTGTGCTTGTGTTTGTGCTTCATCCAGCCCCAGTCTGATACTGGCTCTTTTTTTTTACAAGTGTATATAAATACCATGAGCAGCTATTCAAACAAACAGGCTAAAGGCTGAATTAGCTTGAAGTATTTCATGTAAACCTATTTAGTATTATTTTGCTCTGTCAAAAAGAGAAAAAAGAAAGAGAAGCTCTTGTTCTGGGTGTCAGACCAAGTCAGCCCATGGTGTCAGTTGTCTTTTAAGAGAGACAAGTTTTTGTCATGGCATTGCAGGCTGCAAAAGCTTTACGTACAGGTTGCTTTGCGAGAGTGGCTAGGTGCTATGACATTTTTTTTGCTGGAGGTTTCATTAATACCTGCTTGACACTAAGCTGAACCAGAAAGAAATCTATTTACCTTGAATGTTGTCCCTCATATTACTGAGCTGCTGCACAAGCTGAGTAGCACGGTTGTTGGTCTCCATGGTTTCCTTCTGTACCTGTAGGCCTTTGCTGGATGCTTCATTTCCCTATGAATAAACCATGTGAGTTAGACATTAGATTTCTTTTCAGATCCATATGCATGTGTGAGGATGAGCAGTGTAAACACACATTTTGCTTTCTCCTGATGAGCATGTGAAAGTCCATTTATCACATAAAGTGGTATTTACAGAGGTGTTTGAAGTGAAGAGCTGTCTTGTCGGTATTTTCAGAATTGCAGAGTGAGAGATTAAAATCTGTCCCATATTTATCCATCATTTGCTGCAATCAAATTGCCATAAATTATGTACAGTTGTAAAACTCCCATCTGCTGAGTCTCCTAGGCATTCGGCAGGGCTGGCTCATTTTGCTGGGTATGGTGTTTTCTGAGTAAGCATTTAGTCTGAAGAATAAGGTGTCAAGCTCACAACCATTTTTAGATCAGTGTCTCCCTCAAGTGAGGTCCCCAGCTCTGCAACTTGTTAAAATTAAGAAAAAGCATGAGGATTCAAAATGCTCTGAAGAGCATGGCCACCCTCCTATGCTATATTACAGAAACACACAGAATCTCCTAGATTGGAGATTCTTTATCCTCATTAACCTATCATTAGGTTAATCATTAACCTATAACCTAACACTGACAAGCCCACCACTAAACCATGTCCCCAAGCACTATATCTACATGACCCTTAAATACCTCCAGGGATGGGGACTCCACCACTGCCCTGGGTAACACATTCCAATTCCTGATGACGCTTTCAGTGAAAAAATTCTTCCTAATATCCAACCTAAATTTCCCTTGGTGCAACTTGAAGCCATTTCCTCTTGTCCTACCACCTGTTACTTGAGAGAACAGGTCAACTCCCACCTCTCTACAACCTCCTTTTAGATAGTTGTAGAGAGCGATGAGGTCTCCCCTGAGCCTCCTTTTCTCCAGGCTAAACAACCCCAGTTCCCTCAGCCACTCCTCGTAAGACATGTGCTCCAGACCCCTCACCAGCTTCGTTGCCATTCTTTGCACACGCTCCAGCACCTCAATGTCCTTCTTGTGGTGAGGGGCCCAAAACTGAACACAGCACTCAACATGCGGCCTCACCAGTGCCGAGTACGGGGGTAAAATCACCTCCCTGGTCCTATTGGCTACACTATTCCTGATACGGGCCAGGATGCCCTTGGCCTTCTTGGCCACCCGGGCACACTGCTGGCTCATGTCCAGCCAGCTGTCAACCAACACCCCCAGGTACCTCTCTGCTGAGCAGCTTTCCAGCCACTCCTCCCCAAACCCGTAGCATTGGCGGGGGTAGTTGTGGCCAAACTGTAAGACCCAGCATTTGGCCTTATTGAAACACATGCAGTTTGCCTTGACCCATTGATCTAATTTGTCTAAATACCGTCTGCAGAGCCTCCATACCCTCAGGCAGATCAACTCTTCTGCTCAGCTTGGTGTCATCTGCAAACTTACTGAGGGTGCACTCAATCCCCTTATCCAGATCATTAATAAAGATATTAAACAGGACTGGCCCCACTACTGAGCCCTGGGGGTACATTGGAGGCTGTACTCAGGATTGCGTTCCATTACATGTAAGGGAACTGAAGAGTTGCCATGTCATAGTTCTCATCTTTCTGAGAAGGTCACTGACTTTGGGAGTTCTTAGATTTAATTTTCACTGGTATTTCCCAGGAAAGAGAAAAAAATACAACTGCTGTGCCATTGATGTTTCCTGGACCCTGTGTGTGCGTGCACACACGTAAGTCTGACCCACACGCGTGTCAGTGGGAAGGTGTTTGATTTTTGGGTATCCCTTGGGGCTGCAGCAGCAAAAAAATTCCCCCTGTAAAAATTCGTTTCTGGGTTTGGGGTGCCGGGAGATACTTGGCTGTTGGTCTGCTCACTTCGTACTTGCTTAATGCTGCAGGAGCGGCAGAGGGCTGCGCGGGCCCCCTCCGGCCCCGCAGGCTCAGCCCCGGCCCCGGCAGCGGCCGAGAACCCGAAAATGCGCTTTTCGCGCGGGGTTTGCAGAGGCACCAGATGGCGCTTGAAGGCCGGGCCGCCGGAACGGATGGGCACCCGAATAGAAGAAATAGCAGCGTTAATAGAAAGATTTTAATTTCATTTCTATTTACTTGGTCTTTTTTTTTAGTATTTGAAGGGCGACAACTATGTTTTTTATTCGTATCCCTTCATCAGGGTTTCTTGTGGATGCTCTCTTACTCAGCATCGCCGCTTCACGCTTATTTTAAGCAACCTGTTACTGTTTTTGTGCACACTTGCCTTTCCATAATACTCTTTCCTTGCCAGATTTTTCTTTAACTATGGAACACATGGGGAATTGCTGAGACAGGTTTGCTGATTGCCATGAGATTGATGGGAGACACAGCAGCACGAGTGAGAGGTGCTCTTAGGGACCCTCAAATTCCTGAAGCTTATCCTGAAACTTGCTAAGAACCCCAGCAGGAAAGGTGCTCGGCTCCCCCAGGTCTCTGCCAGACATTCAGGATTGAGCTACGTGCTGTTTTACTTTAAGCTTATCCCAAGGAGACTCAGGGAGTTACAGGTCGCGTTTATTCTTCTCATGTAGCAGGAGGGTTTGCCTGCAGCTGGTGCATTCATCCTGCTTTTGGCGTTTAGATCAGAATCTGCGGCAACCCCTCAGACATGGGGACATGCATGTGAAATGTTCTGAACGGAAAATGCAGCACATCCCTGCAAAACCCACTCAAGGCCCTCACACCTGTTTTCCATAAAAGTGCCTTGAAAAAGCAAAAAGTTCAATATATTCAGAGTTAATGCTGTGGTCTTCCTTCTACTATGAGAGTCCAGGGCCCTTATTTCCCTGCCTTTACAAGCAATCACAAGTATTCATGTGGAACAAGCATTAGAAATAACCAGGGAGAGAAGACCAGAAGGAACGCTGAATTTATTGGTTCAGGGACAGTCAAACTGAGGAATGAGCTAAGAAATCCCCAGGTAGTACTAAAGATGGCAAAAAAGTTATTATTCAAATTCACTAAATATTCCTAGAAAACCTAATGCCTTAATCATCCTGCCTACCAACTACGTAGAGGGGCACTGAGGTGTGTGAGCTCTGCTGGATTTTCACACAGGCATAGTCTGTAATTCTGCAGTGCCCTTTCTGCTAAGTAAGTGCTGATTAGAAACACCCGAATTTTCTCTTCCACCTCTCTATACAGTCCTTTCTCCGCTTTGTGTTTTTTTTCTCCTACTTGCTCCTGTATTTGAGTTTTAGTCTAAGGTATAATTTTAATTTGTCTTGTGAAGGAATTGGTAAGTGAATATAAGGCCTGTCATTTTGCAATAAGCATGAAATATACTGTAGTCCTACTACAGCTGTGGTTATCTCTGAGGATAACATAGCGTGATGTATCTCAGTAATATATATACATAGCTTAGCAACAGAAAGGTGTTTAATAATATCTCTTTAAATTAGAGGAGAAGCAATTTTGAACCCCATTTCTTCTCTTAACATATATCATATCAGTATTCTTCTAGGGTGCAATGAAAGTGTTACGTGAGCTGAGAGCAGATAACCTTAATTTTATAGCCTGGCAGTTGAATGTGGATGCAACATTTATGATTACAATTGTGTTAAAACGTATCTTGAGGGCTGATCAGGCTCCCATTTCAGTGGGCACATGAAAAACCTTTTAAACTGGCAGTTTTGTAATGTATTTTGAAGTGTCTAATTGGGGCTAATTTAATTTTATTAGACCATACACGTAAAATAGATCTAGTACAAGTACTCCCAAAGTCAATCTGAATTAGTTTAGTGCTGGTTACTTCACTTAATTAGAAATCAAAATGTGAAATAGAAAGGCAGTGTGTCTGTCTCAGATCAAACATGTTGTGTAAGGAAGGTAGGTGGGAACTCAGGTCCTGAGGGGAGGTTTTTTGTGATTGGTGATAAACCTCTGACCACATTCAACAGACTTTGGCCCTACACCCTTCCTTTTCTGGGAAGAAGACTTGATAGGTCATTTATGCTTTTAATTCCGAGCTAAAGTAAAGTAGGTAGTTTAGAAATAGAAAATAGAAAGTCCTCCCAACTATCTTTCAGGGCACTCCCACTCTTGTTTGGTGAGCCTAGAGGTTCAGACTAGATGTTAGGAAACATTTCTTTACTGAGTTGGTGGTCAAACACTGAAATGGGCTTCATGGAGGGGTGGTTGATGACCCATGTCCGTCAGTGTTTAAGAGGAATTTGGACAATTTCCTAAATAATATGCTTTAACTTTTGGCCAGGCCTGAAGTGGTCAGGTGGTTGGATTAGATGATCATTGTAGGTCCCTTCCAACTGGAACTAATTCTATACTAACCTCTTACGCCAGCATGCAAATATGACAAACTGCAAACCCTCAGAGCTCTGGCAGGAGGCTATAAACAAACCTGTTCATCAAGTGTTGCTGCCTCTCTCAGGAAATCATTCATTTCGTCTTCAGCATCACCAACCTGCATGGTCCAAATCTCAGTATGGTCCTTTTTTGTGGACATTGCTGTCTGTGGAGGAGGGGGAAAAAGTCAGTGCATCTGAAGACAAATTATTTCTTTAGTGAGGGCAGGGATTGAAATTTACAGGAATGGAGTGGAAATTTCATTAAAGTTACACTGAAAAATAAAATGTCATCAATGTTTGTACCTTGAGATTGCTGGCAGTGAGGTTCAGGTCATTCAGGCGCTTTTGAGCTGCAACACCTGTAGAAATGCTCAGTAAAGTCGATTTGCTTTCATCAATAGCCAGAACTGCTAATCGGATGTCATCTGTCAAATCCCAAATACATTTATCACAGCCTGATAAGAAAATAAGAGTGTCATTAGTGTTCTTTCGTGTTTGTGTCAGTTAACAGCAAATATATTAAATTCATGTTATAGTGCTCTTGCCCCATGGTATTCCCTCTCTTTGTCCTTGATGGATCCTGATGGATACCCATTTTTCTTTCATTTTCATCCACCCACTTCCAAGGTCCCACAGTAGTCATGACGCTTCCAGCTGAGCCGCACCAGATGGGACTGCTCTGAGAGGCTGCCATAGCAGCTCTGTAATCAGTAGGGAGAGAGAGAGAGACGAGGTATTTCCTGGCTATTCTCTAGAGGCTCTGCATGTTTGTGGCCTGAGGAACAACAGATGAGGGCCAAAAAAACAACTTCATTTTGTCAGAACCCAAAACTCTGTACGGAAAATTTGGTGGTATGAAAAGTAACGATGTCCAGCAGATGGGCTCTTGGCTGCCTGTTTTATTAGGAATGCAACTTCTAGAAACACAGTTATAATATGTTTGGAGTACACTTGTGCAGAACTATATCCTTGTCCCTGCTAAATGCTTGCAATACCACCTTGTTTTTGGTGACATTGATGCCACCACTAAATGCAAGAGACAGGTTAAGTGAAACACAGATTCCTACAGAAACTTTTGCTTGGTATTGTATAGTTTGCATTCTTGGTGGCAGCAGCACCCAAATGTTTTCCTTCTGCTTGCACTTCCAGGCACATGACCCCTGTTACTGGGAGTCAGTTTAGGAACCCATGTGTACTACATGATCTGCATTATACCACAGGCATAATTATAATAGCATTTCAAAAAATGTCAGTGGTTACCAATAGTTACAACATAGTGCTTCTGGAAACTCCCCAGGCTTCCTATCATTAGAATAGGGAAGATGATAGTGGAAAAGCAACCGACTGATGGATATATGTCAAAGTGTCAAGAGCAAAATTTTTTATTAGATGTACAGGTAGAAAACCAGAAATTATCTGCAAGATGGCACAGATAAAGTTGTGATAGCAGTTTTTAGGACCAGAATATTATTCTGCAGGCACTGTGTCTCAAAGTCTATAGAAATGGCTTTCGTGATGCTTCCCTACTGCTGTGCAGTTTGTACCTAAACATTCAGTCTGTGTCACAGGGTTGGACTTACGCATGTAGTCAGTCAAGCAAGTCAAAACATGTTTAAATACTCAGTCAGCGGGCATTGTGCATATTCACATGTTTAAGTGCCCTGTGGGACCCAGGCCAAAGTGCTGAGCCCACTGGAGAACCAAGCTCTTAGTTAGTTAGTTAGTATTTGTAAGCATCTAAATACAAGAGCAATATTAATTTTTGGTGTTCTTATGATAATCTTCTTACTGATGGTTGGGCAGTCTGTGCCAGTAGAAACTTCAGGACTGTCTGCGAGGCATTCTCCAGTCTGGCTGTCACACATTTTCCCTCCACAGTTACATTCTGAGGAAAAAAGAAAGGATTTTCGAAAGAAGAATCTTCAAAATGTACAACTCACCTTTCCTCTCCCAAGACTAGTGAAATGATTGTATGTAGGATTGTGCGTGGATAGTTGAACCAAAATCAAGGACTTCTTGGACAGATTTTTCCTTCAGTGTGTAGAAAAAAGTGGGTTTTGTGCTGCGGTCAAATCGGACCAGATAAAATATAAGGTGGGAAACAGAACCAGAAAACCTCTACTGAAACGACTATTTCAAAGCTTCCCAGCTGGTCACAAGCAGAAGAAGCAAGGCCAGAGTTGCCCAGCTGGGCCATTATGCATCACTGTCTAGAGAGGGTGATGTTTAGGAGACGGGCTAAGAAAAGCAGTACAACTGAAGTTAATTATTAGTTACAAATCTCTCCACAGCCCTGTGGAATTTATCAACGCTGTGTCAGGCTGCCACTAAGTAAGTTTTCCAGCTATCAGGGACTGACAGTGGACTCCAATTCCATCATCAGCTTGAGCATATCAAAAAGTAAATATCTCCTACCACTTACAAAGAAGAATAAATGAGGTTTTACATTTTTTTAAACTTGAGTAAACTACATTTTTACTGCCAGCACAAGTGGCTTTTAAAAAAGCATAATTTTTAATTTCAAGTATCTCTTTCAAGGTTTAATTGGCCTTTAAAAATATATTATTTTAAAGATTAAAATATTATTGGAACACTTTGATAGAATAATAAAAACAAGCAAACCAGAAGAACAGCAGCAACTTATCTGGAACTCGTTTTGCTCTTGTGATTCATGGTTTCAGAAGAATCTCATATAACGAAATTATTTACTGCCATTTTATTGCAGCCCATTCATTGTTCTTTATGAATTACCCTTGTATTTACATTCCCATTGCACATTTGAGGAATTATCAGGGAAAATGTGTAATACAGCTTCAAAGTCAACACAGTGCACTAACATTGGAATAATTCTGTGTGGGTGAACCAATGTTAGAAGAACTACTCAATTTTTGTAGTAATGTAAGAACAGAATTTGGTTACGAATTTTGTGGGGCAATCAATAGTTTGACCTCAACACGATCTGTATGAACTGGGTGCCTCCCATCTTTTGGATCTACAATTTTTAAAATTTTTTTAAATTTGATTTGGTAAGAAGTGAAAGAAAAGTTTCAGTTGAAAGCAGAGAGTTCTCTTTACCCGTATCACAGTATCCAGGCTATCCCCACGTGCCAAGATTACAGTTACAAGATTAAAATTTGGATGAGATTGGTGCTCAAGAAAATAAAATTGTTTCTTCTTGTTTAAATGGATAACTCAATTCACTATACAGATGCTTGTAGTAAATTAATTTCAAAAGCGATCCTGACAATTTTTTGTCTACTTATTTAGGAGGTACCACATTTTTAGTAGTGAATTAAGACTTTCATTACTACTGTGGCTTACTGGTGGAGAAAGCTTCTAAATTTACCTTCATTTCTGAGGGACGTTTGTGGAAAGCTCTGAAGTATGGCTACAGGACACGTGGTTAAAAAAATTATTGAAAAGAAGCTGAAAACGGTTGTTGACATCTATACAGATTTTGTCTTATGCTCAAAATTAAAAAAGATGGTCCTAGCTGGATAGTGCTCTGTGGAAACCATGTACACAGCCTCTCTTGTTTCTTACACTGGTTTCTGCTCTGTATTTTTGTATTTTAAAGAAAGTATTTGTCTTATTTCAGAGCCAATATTTTTCTAAATAAGTGTTCCTAATTGCTCCAAAAGGCCAAACAAAGTATAAACTTGCCTTGTAAACTACCTGAATAGTTTGGAAATCATGGATGTATTGAGTGGTGCACACAATCTAACAGCGCTGTCAAGCACACCACGTTGTGGTGTTCAGCAGAAATGAAGATGAAATGAGAAGTGTGTAATTCTCTGAAATATAATACTTCAAAATCAGGGTTTTCTAGAGTCAATGACAAGATTAAATTCACTCCTAGGTAGAGAAAAGCTGTACCTCTCACAACACATTCAAGTGCCCAGGCACTTTTTATTTTTAGCAAAGATCAAACATGACAAGGAAATATGCTCAGCAAGAGAATTACCAAGTTGATTCATAGTCTGCATGAAAAACCTGCATAGAGAAGTCCTGTGCACCATGAAATCCCGCTTAAACTTTACCTCAGAAACGTAAATAATACCGAGGTGTTCTGCCTGTAATTCCTGCAATTCCTTAAGGGTGAAAACCAAAGCTATACTGAGGTGATGAAAGTTTGACTTAACTTCACTTTAGAAATTCTGTGTTCAGAGATGCCTTCCCAAATTATGTCTTGCATAATCTGCTTAGACACTCAGAATGCCCTGTAATCCTCAGACTTCTGGCAAAGTTACCCTGAGCTGTTTGAAGCTCTGCTTTTGCACATGGCCAGGGCGTGATTTCTGCAGTTTGCTGAGTTGTGCTGGGTGAGTTTCTCCTGCCTCATGGCATTCAGGAGCCACAAACTAGATCCTGTCATTCCTTACGGGAGAACTGCAGAACTGAATTAGGTGAACTGAATTAGGCAGTGAAGTGGATAAACAAGGTTTGCTATAGCAACCTCAAAATCATAGAGATGTTGAATTTCAGGCATGTCTTGGGTGCCTAAACCAAGGCAGGACGTGAGTTTTGGGGCATGCTGTTCCCTACAGCCGCTGTCTTTTTTGGCTTGTTTGGATACCTGGGATTGGCTTTTGGGATTACTGTGTGTAAGCACCATCTCTCCCTGTTCAGCACAGATGGAGTTTAAGCATGTGACTTAGCTATGTGAATTACATCCTGGAGATGGACGCTCAACTTTAGCTGTCACCGGAACATAAAACGAGAAGGGACCACTAGTGGCATCATATGCGGTCCTCTACAAATGCAGACAGCAGCACAAAGGGCGCTTGAGTACAGAGCATCCTCACAACCTCCATCCTGCAGGTCCCAAAACACACTTTAGCACTTTATAGTAAGGTAGTAAAAAGCGAAGTCCAAGTGTACAGTGAGTTGCAAGAAGGACGTAGGTTTGATCAAGACATTGATCAAACAATGAGGCCTGTAGCTCTGTACCTTGAGATTCCAGAGCACTTCAGAGGTCCGGGTTGGATGTGTGTTTTGGCTGTGTTTTACCTTCGAGTCAGGCTGAGAGCTAGGAGTGATGCATCTCCCCCATTTGTGTTCTGATCCTTGAGGGAAGTACCCTGGCAAAGAGGTTGGGCGGGAGCCCCAGGGTCTTTGCCCTGAGCACCTGCATTTTGCCTTTAGCAGTGGCTATTCCTCGGTGCTTTGAAAGAGGTTGTAATCTTGTCTCCCAGAGTCAAAGCAAGGACAAAGGGCATGAGGCCAAAGACCTACTTGGATCGAACTCCATGTAAATTATAAGGATGATTATATTTAGAGTTTTGGTAAGATCTTCTAGGTAGCACTTTATCAGACCCTGGAAGCACAGTTGTCTCTGGTATGGAAATACAGTAACCAGTAAGATTACACAGATGCATGGGAAATGCAGAATGCATTACCAGTGTGAAAACTAGCAGAAACTGAGCGGGGGACTGGGTCAGGACAGGAAGGATAATCCCGTTCCCATAAAAAATGCTCTCAAATCTTTAAGCACCCTCAGTCTGAGTGGTCATGTTGGGCAGCATGTGGTGTGAACAAACACAAAGGTGAAGTCTCTGCCCAAAGAAAGCTTAGAGACCTTTAAAGCTTAGAGAGCTTTAAAACAAGATGCAGGACACAACAGTGCCTACATTCATCTTGCCCAGCCATTTGAGATGTTGGAGTTTGGGGTCTGAGACTCCCTTGTGGGCAATGGAAAGACTGCTAGTGCCTGGGATAATTCAACTGAACAGGCATCCAAAGTACCCCCGCCAGGTAGGCGGCCAGGAGCACCCCCTGCCTCCCACGGCCACAGGTGTTTGAAGACTGATTCAGGCATCTCTGATCTCTGGGAGGTTCGTTTTTCTTGGCTGTGCTATACTAAACTGTAGACAATACCTGTACAGTTTTTAGCGAATCTGGCATCCCCATAGTAACCCGGAGCGCATCGTTCACACTTGAACCCGGTGGTGTTGCGCAGGCAGTTGCGGCACTGGCCGGTCACTTCATCACAGTCTTCAAAAATCAGGTTTGGGTCCGAGTTGCCACTGCAGTCACATTTTTTACAAGTGCTTCCAATTAGCAAAGGGTTCCCATAGTAACCAGGGGCACACCTGAAAGGAAGAGCAAGCACAGTGATGACGAGCAATGACATTCCCATCTGCAGTACCGTTTTTTCTCTGACCTTATTTATGTCACCAGGAATCAATGACAGTCTGCAGCTACTAATGGACAGAAGGCAAATTAGGAGCTGTATTCCTGCAGAGGCTGGTTTGTGCTCTAATCTCAATCTGTACAGTTATATATTTTTTCCCTTCTTGAACACTCCTGCTATCTCAATCACACCAGTCTGCATTCTTTTTTTTTTGGTGTGTCTTTAGCAGTAAAATGATTTGTTCCCCATTGTTTTAAAATCTATGACAGAATGACCTTGGCAGAGAGGCAGCTCTAGTGTTTATTTTAGTCTCTTTCAGTTTTGGATCTCACCAACTATATTGTGTTATATAGGAAACTGGGGTAAGAGACTGCATTTCATGATGCTGAAAGTCAGAGGAAGTTCAGACCTTATTTCCATTATAATGCATATAACAAAGTCCTAACCAGAAAAGGTTTATATAAATATTCTATGGTGAGGCATTGGGATGGTTTCTGGTTTTTGCAAAACAGAACAGGCACTGAACCAGCCTCCGTTTTTCAGGTTTGTTTGATGTTATCCTGCTGGCTGAGGGCAAAAGGCCGAGAGCAGCCACCAGCCCAGGAGGGGAGGATTCCTCTCTTGGTTTGCAGAGGGAGAGAGGGAGGTGGGTAGCAAGCACTCCAGGGGAGGCCTGAAATGGGTCCAAATTGCTTTTCATGTCTTGTCATGTTTGGGAAGCATTTCAGTTGAAAACTTGCTGCATCTTAAAATGGAAGAGATGTTGAAACTGTAGGGGGTTTTGAAAGTCTAGAGAAACTGGCAATACCTGATGCTCCTGGGTGACCAGTGACCCTGAGCTAAGGCAAGAGGTAATAGATTTGGTGTCATCATTTGGAAAGAAAGGAGAAGTTTCAGTTAAAGAAGTTTCTGCTGATCGCAGGGAGTGTGCTTAATTCTACGAGCTAGAGGAACTTTTGTGAAACAACCAGTGAGGTGAACAGAGCCAGCACTGGAGTGGGCATGGAGCAGCTTATGGGAGCAACTCCTCGAGCAAGGACATTGCTGGAGGAGCTGGCAGCTGGAGCAGCGCAGAGCGGTGGCTGATGAACTGGAGGGGACAGCTGGCAGGACAGGGGCAACCCACGCTGTTCATGGTGTCACTACATGGTGGCAAGAGGGTCCATGACCCAGCATCCTGGGGCACAGAGATCAGGGAGTCGTACCTCCAAACTGGAAATGAATAATTACTGTGGGGACGGGGATGACTAGCTGGTGCAGCAGTTACTCACTGCAGAAACTGGAGGATTGAATAGTTGTTGCAATGATTTAGGTAAGGAGTAGTTATTGTATTTCATCCCGTTTTATCACCCTGTTGTCCTTGTCTTTTCTCCCATCCATAAAGTCCTGTTTTAAGATGCTGTTTGCTCTGCTGTTTTTGGGTGGGGAGGGTGAGGTCTCAGGCAGTTTAGTTTAACTTTTGCAGGTTTCTGGCTGAGGACCTGAGCTGAGGTCTGTTGACTCCTAAAATCTGAACATAGTCAAATCCAGGTTCTGCTCTGTCTGAACGATGATAATGTGGGAGATCTGATAAGAGCTTCCACTTTTGATCTGTTCCTACATTTGCTGAAGTTGTTTTTTGCTTTTTAATATAGAAAGTAATTTCCTCAGTGCTGCTTTGTTCATGTTCCAGTCCTGAACCCCCACAGTAAAAACACATAAAATTTTAAGCATCTTAATATAAACCACTTGGCTGCGTCAAGTACTGCCTTTGCCAATGGCAAAGACTCTATTTGTCTCTTTGCAGCACTGCCAGAATCTTTGGTGCAGATCTTATCATTTGGGTGACCCAGATGTAAAGCATAAAAGTGTGACCTGGAGTTCTGTGCGCCCCTTGAAGGACTGTGAATGTGACACAGAGCATAATGAGTGTGATTTAGCTGACTTTGGTAGAGTCACTCCCCATTCTCATGAGAGTTAGAGCAGGCAGTGATGGGTAATGCTACTATTTAGTCGTGCCAAAAGTCTTGCTATAATTTTCTAATGTTTCAGCTAATGTGGGATAGTACTATTTCCCCAAATTTCAGAATTTCAGTATGTTTGAACAAGGAAAAAAACCCTCTGTTTAAAAAAACCCCAACAACTGTAGAACCATTTGCTTTCTTCTGAACTCTCGAAATCTTGCAGAGTTGCTTTTTAGTTTGCTGTACTTCGGTATTTTCCAAATGATTGTCTGTCTAGTGTAGCTACCAAGTCACAGAAGTCATTGAGCTGGGGTGAGACCAGCATTTTGCTTACTGCTATCCAGCTCTGGCTTTCAGCCAGCATCTACCAAAGACTGCATGCTATTCCCATCAGCCCCACCGTGTCTGCCCTCTTGTCAGGGCAAGGTGATTTCTTTTTTCTTCTTTTCTGATATATACACCACTCAGTTCACTTGCCAGAAATATAGTGGACAGTTTCTTACAACCTCAACAGATATCTTTTGTAAGTGCTGCTTTTTATGACCATCTGACTTACTTTTATTAGCCATATCTCCTCATCTGGAGTAGCTGTCTAAAACAAATAGAAACTTTTAGAGCTAAAAATAAATGTGTCACCTTCACTTTTCCCTTCCCTTTGCCATTCAGTGAATCTCATATGGCTGCACTGTGCTTGGCCTCTTTTGAATAGTTGGTAGCATGTGAAAAGAGCGGAGACGGCTGGATGGAAACGTACTCCTCCATCTCTGAGCTTTATGGTCTGAAAAGGTAGAGGCCTGTGGTAAGTGTCTTTTCCTCCGTTGTATCAATAAATGGTTCTTTGTTGCTGGAAAAGAGTATTTTCTCTCCAATAATAAAGCTGCTAAGCTATCTTTTTTTCGTTTTAGAGCCATGTTTGCTTCCTGTAATTATTGGTGAGTAAGAAATTAAATTCCTCTTCCCTGGAAATGCCAAAAGAACTTTTTTTTCCTCTAGTCACTTTGGACACTAAAGTATAATTTCTTCAGTTATCTTTTTTAACATTTGGTCATTAACAAAACCTGGATTTCATGCGCCGCCACCACCTTAATGCCTTATTGCTGGGGTCCAAGAGCGAAATGACTCATTCCTAAATTTCGAATTGGGAAGCTGTTTTCCTCAGTTCCTAGCAAAGGCCTCCATGATTTCACAACACCGTTTGCTGGCAAACATAAACCAGATAGGTTTGTGCCAAGCCCCTGGAGCAGCACAAGAAAGCCTCCTACACGAATGCCAGAGGAAACGGAGCAGATAGATAGATAGATTGCCTCCCGGTGTGCCGCCCTGGAGAGCCCAGGCGCTGCCCGTGGAGGGGTGTCCCGCAGCTTGCTGCCCCGCGGTGCCTGTCACCCACCGCTGCAGAGAGCTGGGAGGGAGGGCAGTGAGCGGGACGTAGCCTTCCTCCCCCTGGGGACACGAGCTGCTATTTGGGCTGCGGGGAGGGACAGGGGCAATGCCCCTTCTCGCTCAGGATCCCCCAGTCCTCCTGCCAGCATGTTGAGGGCACGATAGCTGCCAGTGGGAGCAGGGAGTGGTGGCAGTGCCCAGAAGTGGTGTATGTGAGGCAGGGACTTGCTCTTTAGCAAGTGGACAGGGACGAGCAATGCATTTCTCATTAGTCGTTGAAATGCTTTTTGTTGTTTCTGCCACAAATGGGAGTAGGACTGGGAACCTGCCAGAAGGAAAGTCCCGTTTGCCACTGCTTGCCACTTACCCCAGCAGTTAGTCAAGGACTTAACATGGTGACCGGGACAGGCTGATTTCTTTCTGTGGCTTTTTCTAACCCATGTACACAGCTTTGTCTTCCTTGAGACAGATGCACTGTGTCAGGCTGGGGAGTGGCTATTAGAAAGCAAAGCTGATGCTGTTTTCTGCTGTTACAATGCATCTGCTACTCATTTCATAGGATTTGAATTGCTTGTAGTCTAGGCTGACATTTTAATAACTATTAAGAAACCTCACTGACCTTTTAATTGTCTGCATTATCCTTTGTGTATATATCTGACATTTTTGAAGAACGAAAGAATACAGCCATAGGCCTGAAAACAAGGGTGGTTTTTTTTTTATTTTTGTGCCATCTGTCTAAAGGGCTTTCACTATTGCTGTCACCATGTTAGTGATGCGGAGGTAATACGCTGATGTTTTTGCATCATCTGTAAGGGCAAAAGCCTTCACTCTTTTTTTCATCTTTTTCGTACTGATTTCTCTTTGCATCTTAAGTATCCTCTTGCTCCCTTCTCTGATAGTTACATTAAGTATCATTTGAATTCAAGACTTACCCATTAATGATAGTGGATTGAAGGCTTAAATACTTCAGGGGCTTTAAGGAAAAACAAAATGAGGTGTTCAGGAAGCCAGTGTCTGAGCCATCCTATACCCTTCAGTCTTTGCGTTATAGCAGTTGTAATTTATTGGCTGCTCAAGGAGAATTTCTGAATTATAATCAGACCTTTGACATTTATTGAAACATCATCCATGTGTGTTCATAGTGAGTAACATGTCCCCTTTGCTTTTGAAAATTTTACTTGGTAGAAGCCTGGTATACATTTTAGAGTGGTGAATGGCAAAAGGCATCTATGTGGTGGGTATTTTTCACTTCAGCTGGTGTTTCTGATTTGTATTTTGGATTTTGATTCATAAATTTTGTTCCTTTTAGGAAGATCACCACATGAAGGTACACAAAGTGCAAGAATTCGATCAAAATACATTGGATGTACATGTCTGTCTTACCCTGACATGTCTCCACAGCATGTTCTTAAGGTTTTTAGTAGGAACTGAATGAGATCCTTTAACAGACGTGATTCAATCTGACGAAAACACATGCACAAGATTTCTTCCCTATGTGGCAAGATTCCCTCAAATACTTCTGGGCTTCAGTATGGTTGACCAGTAAGTCATCCTATTAGTTTCTTACCTTTCACAGTTAGGTCCTGCATAGCTTTCCTTACAGACACAGCGCACGCTTCCACTTTTTCTGTAACAGGAGACTGCAAAGCTGGAATTTCATTAGAATGAATAGTTAGAATAGCAGGCAATGGTAAACACTTGGGAGTATTTCTTTATTACATTATGGACATTTGTTGTCAGTATGAGGTCTGGCTCTTGGTTACTCATTGATAAATAGGTATTCTTAAGCTCTGTATGTTATTCACATTATACCCTTTGTTTAGTCTTTTTAATTAGTGTAGAAAGCACTAATTGGTATATAGCACTATGGAGCTATATAAATACAAATATATGTAAGTTCTTGTCTTGCAGTGTAGGTCAGGCACACCTGCAGGTTTTGATACACGTTTTAGATAAGGGACTGAAGATAAATGTGTATATCATGCAAACCTAATTGCTTCCTGTCTCTTATTCCAAGGGGTAAAACATTGCTTATGAAAGACACCACAGCGAACACTTCAGCAACTGAGATTCTGGAATGGGTGCAGCAATTTCCTATGCAAATCCTACAGTTTTCTTCAAATCCAGTCTGGAAGTACCGAGGGGTGAAAACTGACGTCAGTGATGCCATCCCCATTTACAGTAATGGAGGCTGCTCTACCTTCTCTCTTGAGTAAACCTGGAAGAGACTATAGCCTCTTGTGAGACCAACAGGGGTACTGATTGCATTAATGGCTTTGGCTGCAATTTTCACTGCCATGATTCTAAATCATAGATTCCTTTGCTTTCTTACGTTTTCAGGATTTAACAAATGTTTAGCTAAATATGAGACCCAAGGAACAGCAGCAGACAGATGTGGAAAGTGCAAATTGTATACATTTCAAACACAGTAATAGACGTGGCTTAAATACATTTGCAAGAAAAAGACATACAGTCCTAAAGATGTTTCCAGTTATTTTGCAAGATGTGTGAGTAAATTCCTGCCAGCACTGGAATGTGACCAGAGTAGTGAGTGGCAGCAGTTGCCAGCTGCAGGCCTATAGTTGCTAAAACGCGGGTCCTGCATCATACAGTGTTGCGCAGCTGTGGCCAGGTTGCCAGGTTGCACCCCTTTGGCACAGAAGGTCAAAAGATTCAGAGCGATGTGAAGAGCATGATCCACGCACTGCTTGTTCCAGGAATGAGCAGCACTGAAAGGTGACAAGAATTCTTGCATAATTTCAGTTCCCACCAGCATTTCTCAGCTGGTGGGACAACCAGGGTCAAATAAATGTGTGTCAGGATCTGTGCTGTCTCAAAATATTTCATTTAACCAGAGAGAACATAAAATGAGATTCTTCTCACAGAATTCACAAATTAACTTCAGTAAAGCATTTTTGAGAACATATCGAGAAAATCATAACAGTTTGGCAGCCTTCCTTTTCTTTTACAGAGGCTAATTCCTTCACGTAGTTGAAAAAACCACATTGTGGATTTAAGTTATGAAATAAGACTGAAGCCTTCCTGAGGTTTTATACATTTTGTGAACTTTTAGGGAAAAAAAGTTTGTAAAATTCCCTCAGGTTCGAACAGAAGTAACATCTGCTGGACTGTGAAGCAATCTCCCTCCTCCTTTTTTTTTCTTCCAAAGAGATGACATGTGTAATGTCCAAAAGTTATTCCAAAAGTTCCCAGGATAGCAGATATGAAGATCGTCTGGCCAGAAAATCTAGAAACACACAGATGAATCCCAAGAAAAAATATGTATCTGATGAGTCTGTCAGGTTACAGATTTGGTCACTTTGTCTCGCTGTTACGAATTTGCTGGCTAGTTTCAAAGTAAAAAAGAATACAAAACAACATCCTTTGGATGTTCTTTATTTAAGGCTTTTAATGCTTCTCTGCTTTCTGGTAGAGTTACTGTTTTGCCTTAATATAAATGGAGTAGGCTTAATGGAAGAAAACTTAAAAAAAAAAAAAAGAAAGAACTGTTGTTCTTTGAATTTAGTTATGCAAGGCTAAATGTTGCTCAATCATTATTATTTGCCTGTTCAAGCCCCAGCTGAAGGCTATTGCTGTGGTCAGGTCTTTCTCAAGCAAGAAGCTGAACAGGCAATTTCTGCATGTTATTTAAATAGGAGTATGAGGCAAATTGGGATGGGATATTCCTTTAACTATTGACTTCAGGACTTTTCCAAGGGAAAACCCAGGCTGAGGTAGTTTTAAAGGGATGACAGAACATAGAACATCCTGAGATAGAAGGGACCCATGAGGGTCATCAAGTCCAACTCCTATGTTGCTGCTAATATTGAAGTATCTGCATTCAGGCTCCTTGCAACTTTTATTCTCCCTTCCCAATCCCATGCTGCTGTCCTTTTGGGTTCAGGACTTCTTTATCTCTAATGGTCTGGAATAGCAGAGGCATGTGTCCCTAGCAGGAGGGCTGAGTAGCATGTTAAAGCAGGGAACACTCCTTGGCCTCTGCACCCATCTCTCATAGCACTGGCAGAGGCAGCCTGTAGCTCAGGTCCCTGCTGGTCCCACCACTGGGCTGGTGGGCCAGCTGGCTCCCTGCAGTTGGGGGACACTGCTGCAGAGCCCAGTGGGCTGTAGGACTTGGTGAATGCAGGCACGGCCATGGACTGTCAAATTGCACCATAGGGAGGACAGCCTAGAAGTTCGCTTGACAGGCTGTGGTTGGTAGAGACTGGGTCTTATGATACACTAGTGCCTCAGGCACGTGCAGCCCAGGTTGTAGTTGAGTGAGCTGTTCCTTACACCAAAGTGGCTGCTCTGTGCCCAACAGGTTAAAAAAAAAAATCACTTTCCTTTGCTAAGGAAAAAGCGCTGCTTCCGACTGTTGTACTTGTACTATTTCTGGCATTACAGCTGCTACTGAAACTGGAAGAAGCGGTCTGCTTCATCTGTGAGCTCGCTCACTCCTAAACCTTTCTACGTGTGAGCAGAGCCAGGTTCTTCCCCTGTCTCTGGAGGATTTTCTCTCTAATCCAGGCAAAGATGCAGTTTTTCAACAATAGCTGTTCTGCACCCCATGGCCCTCCTCACATGTCTGCAGCTCACTACGAAAGCCAAGAGGTGATCTGTGGGAGTTTGGCCGAGTGACTTTGCTCCATTGCCATTTTGAGCCTGTGCCACTGAGCAGCGGAGCAAAATGCAGCTCATCCCACCTTAAGGCTGTATGAGTAATCCTATGGCAACAGCAAACAAATACAGTGAGGAAATTCCCCTTTGCTGAGAAGCCCGGCTGAAAGCAAAATAGGAAACAACACAAGGGATTATGTAGCTTGCTAAAAAATAGCTTCAGCCTGCTGGCAAGTATTTACTAGCATCTCCTCTGTGCACTGTAGTGGGATTTGCATAGATGCCTCTCTCCCAGAGCATGGACATCTGCATTACTGAGGTACGACTAAAGTTTCTAATAGCTGATTATGTTTTGTAGATATTTGTTTCTTCTGAAGGCACAAAGTGGATAACAGCTGGAGCTCTTTGGCTTGGTCTTGGTTTTTTGTCAAGCTTCAGAGTTTCTTGTCCAAAGGTAGCTGGGCATCAGCTGAAGGGGCACCGTAGCTGGCACAGGGTCCTCCAGCCCTCTCCTTTTAACTGCTACCATACAAACCAGATGCAGCTGCTGTTGACTCAGGAGACTGGCAGGCCATGCTTTTTTGTGGTTGGTTTTACTCTCCAGAGGTCATGGATTGATCTTTCAGTCTGTCTGTCTATCTCTCAGTTACGTACATCCCTGATGCCACCTTCCTTGGGAATTTGTCTTTAAGGGATTCTTAAAAGTAAACAGACAGCTGAGTAATCTCTCCTACACAAAAGAGGGTGAACTTGAATTTGCTTAAATATTTTCCGCTCCCTCTTGGTAAGAACTGATATGGGCACTTAAGGATATTTTACACCTTCTAAATGAAATGCTGTTTCCTGTGTTTGGTGATAAATGTGAGCAGCTGGAAGTCCTCTCATTTTCCCCCGGTTGGCAAGAGCAGCAGCCTTTGTCTCCTGTGTTCAGGAAGGGATGCTGGCCCCACCTTGGAAAGGACCAAAGCCAACCCAAATCAAAGAGGAGCAAACACTCTTTACGTACTTGGCAAGTGCTGGCAGCGGGCAGGGGCAGGGCTGGCAGAACGTGGGCACTCCTCTGACAGCGTCACCAATGTAGCCATCCGGACATTGCTCGCAGTGCTGTCCTGTTGTGTTTCTCTGGCAGTCCTTCAATGGGAAGAGAGACAGTGGTGAAAGTTAAACGGAGGTGCTGCCTAATTCAGCAAGAAATCATTTCGCTGAAGACCCGGCCAAGCAGAATAGGGGCTGATGCCAGACCCCGACCCTTCAAGGCACTGACAGATGCAGCCAAACCAGCTAGCACTGCTGCAACTAAAAACGCTATAAATGATTACACTGGCCAGCCAGCAAGTGTTGGCAAGGTGCGGTACAAGACAAAAAAGACATATGTGCCTGCCAAGTGCTGGAGCAGAAGCAGCACTGCCTGTTGTCAGAGGTGTCGGGGTACTCAGGTATAGCCGGCAGCCCTGTTTTGAATTGCATATGCCAGCGGGAAAAAATCCCTTTTACTAACACCAAAACAAAATGGAAAATATCTGATGGTAAATACTATCAACAGATTTCAGCCTCAATACAGGTTTCAGCCAGGCTGCTTCTTGGACTTGATGACTGGAAAAGAGCACCGGGGGAATCTGCCTGCAAATGGTGGCTAATACATGGGTGGCTCTGACGTTTTTCTCCTGAGATGAAAAGTCTTACAGTGTGAAGAGATGTGTTATCACTGCACCTTGTTCTCAGCCTGAAAGGAGGTCCACTTAATGGAGGGAAGAAGCAGGAGTCTTCTCTAAGTGGCCTTTCTATAAAATACAGAGCAACTGTGCAAAACGTGACTCACTTTATAGGTAGGTTTCATCTCCAGAGTTTAATGTTTGTGAGGAAATATGCTTCCTCATGCAGAGGCAAATTGGCCACCAGTTGATATTGTTGGGGCTCCATGGAAGTAAATTGAGCTGTGGTAATTCATACAGAGTATTTGTTCCCAAATATTTCATGATGCTAGGTACGAAATTGTGCCTCTCGATAATATTTTCAGTCACAAAAAGATGTCACCATTTTCTGTAAACAATTCTCAATAGAATTTGTAAGTCCTGCAAGCTTAAGTAAGCATTGTTGTATCTTTTGATTTACAAATGGACAGACTTAGATGCCACAGGTTATGTGGGCTCACCCCGTGGCCCATGGCAAGGCAGTGGGTGACTGGTGCAGAGTGCATGAACAGTGCTCCTGCACACTGCAGGACTCCTGCAGACTCTTGCCCCTCGTTCCACTTCAGCAAAATACCCAGAAGTTGTCATCAAAAACCACAACCCACAAATTCTAGATCTCTCATCAAATTACTTTAAAAGAGTAGGAAGGGTGCAGAAGTGCTTTTCTTTCTTGAAACTGTGCAATGATTTTTGCAATGTCCCTCACTCAGAAGTCTCCAATTACACTACTTTGTACCAATACAGTACAGATGCAAACAGCTATGCAAGGCTTGAGGCAGCAAGGAGTTAGCTCCGTGGCAGAAATATGTGAACTACTCTGTCAGTGCATATTTGCTGTGGTTTTGTGTTAGTGTGTTTGGTTCTTTCCTCTTCTGGCCTACAAACAGTGGAGGCCCCAGAGGAGGGCCACAAAGATGATCAGAGGGGTGGAGCACCTCTCCTGTGAAGACAGGCTGAGAGGGCTGGGGTTGTTCAACCTGGAGAAGAGAAGGCAGACCTTATAGCGGGAGAGACCTTATAGCGGGGAGACCTTATATATGGGGAGACCTTATAGCGGCCTTCCAGTATCTGAAGGGGGCCTACAGGAAAGCTGGAGAGAGACTTTTTACAAGGGCATGTAGTGACAGGACGAGGGGTCATGGCTTCAAACTGGAAGAGGGGAGATTTATATTAACATGGGTTTGTGAAAGGCAGGTCATGGAAACTGCAGACTGACGGATATGATTTCCGTCCCTGGTAAGATGACAGTGTCTATAATAAAGATCTCTAAGTACATGACTAAGCATCACCTGAGTCAAGAAACACCCTCTGTATAGTGGTGCAAATAAGCAAGTGTATGAAAGGGAACCGGAGGACATAACATATCTGGACTTTCAAAAAAGCCAACTAAGTTGTCGTGAAAGTTGAAGAAAGTTTCTTTTATGAGCAGAAAGCTGGTAAAGGCTAGGAAGCAAAGGGTAGGATGTAATGGTCTCTTTTCAGAGCAGGGAAGATTTAGTATTCAGATGACCGGTGCTGAGACCAGTTTTGTTCAGTATTCACCAGTGTCTTACAGAGACCAAAAATGCTAGGGCTGCTAAGCTGGGAGAGGAAGGCTGACAGCAGGGTGTGTTTGGGTTATGTAAAATTATGAAGTTGGTAAATAAACTGAATGCTGGACAATAGTTCACCCAAATCCTGCAATACGAGAGCTGAGGGGCACTGACTTGAAAAGGTACTTCTCTACACAGAAGGTAAGAAACTTCTGTAATCTGCTGCCAGGAGGTGACAGTATTTGCAGGGGAAAAAAGGGTTTTCCTAGAGAAATTAATGGGCCACAGATTCATAAATGGATTCGAAAAGGATTCAGGTGCTGGTGGACTATGGAATAGAGACTTCAGAAACGGGCCAGGCTAGGTGCCCTCCCCAAACATCATCTCCTACACCACTGCTGGAGACCCAACGTGGGCTGCAGATGCCTTTGGTTGGGCTCTGCAGGGGACCTCTTCTGCTATGTTCAGAGTTGGCACAGGTGCTAGGAAATGACCGCGGTGCCCCAGTTAATTCTCCAGTGGTCATTTAATCCCATCACAGACGTTGCTGTGCTGTCAGCAGTTGGCAGTCCCTGGAATAACAGGGAAGCTGGGTGTGGGATTTCAGGAGGCCTTGCAACGGGAGGGAGGTCCCCTGCATGGGACAAGGGCCACCTTGGCCTCTCTGCGGTCGGAGCCTCTTCAGCAGCACCAGCCTGGGGGTGCATGAGCTCAGCTTACTGATTTTTCATCTGAACCAGTCCCTGCAGATTTGAGACTCACTTTCTACTCTAACCATGGTGTGTTCTTTGAAGAAAAGAGTATGAGGAGAGAGGAATCAGATTATGGAAGATGTTTAATGAAAACAAATAGTCAAGTTTCACTTGCACAGGCACTACTAAATGCATTTTGTATCCGAGTATTGAAACTTTGATTTAGTGGCAGAATTTTTCCCTGGCAACACAGATGTTATGTTTTCCTTTCCCCTTCCCTTTCCCCTTCCCTTTCCTTCCCTTTCCTTTCCTTCCCTTCCCTTCCTTTCCTTTCCTTTCCTTTCCTTTCCTTTCCTTTCCTTTCCTTTCCTTTCCTTTCCTTTCCTTTCCTTTCCTTTCCTTTCCTTTCCTTTCCTTTCCTTTCCTTTCCTTTCCTTTCCTTTCCTTTCCTTTCCTTTCCTTTCCTTTCCTTTCCTTTCCGTTCCTTTCCTTTCCTTTCCTTTCCTTTCCTTTCCTTTCCTTTCCTTTCCTTTCCTTTCCTTTCCTTTCCTTTCCTTTCCTTTCCTTTCCTTTCCTTTCCTTTCCTTTCCTTTCCTTTCCTTTCCTTTCCTTTCCTTCAGCTTGTGTCCAGTTATCATCAACCTGCACTGAAAAGTGTAATTTCTGTAAAGGACACTTGCCCTTGTGAAAACACATCTGATGTTTTTTAGCCAATATTCCTCATTTGAATCCCATTAAAGACACCAGTTGGGACTCATTAATTTAGTTCAGATCCTTTTTGATTCTCAAAGACTTTGCTTATGTTGCTGCATTTTTTATAGTCATATAGAACCTCTTGCACAGCAATTACTTATATCTACAAAGCTGTGATTTGGCCAAAAAACTCTACAGTAGGTAGAATATGATAAGGAAAGGAAAAAAGTCCATTTCTTTTTCCATGGATCTTTAAATAGATTAAACACCAATAGCTGTAGAGCTACAGGTGGTTTTCATAGTAATATTCGCTGTAAAGAAGAGAGTATTTAGTATACAGGAAACCAGAATATTTTTTTTAACTAAAAGGTTCTAAAATACAGAAAGCTTGACTATAAGGAAGAGGAGGAGGAAGGAAACTTGGTGAGAGCAGAGAAGGTGAGAACAAATGATGGCAGAGTGGTGTGCGGCTGCTGGGGAGATGTCCAGATCTCACACCCCTCTCTAGCAAGAGTGCACTAACTGCGAGGTACACGATGTGAGCTGGCAGGCACTAGAAGGCTATCACAGTTTTAAAAATAGTTTGCATTTGCCATTATTCAAAGAAAAAGTGATTTTAATGTACCACAAGAGAGAGATGAGAGCATGGCACTGAGTGCTCAAAAAGAAAGAGCAATCCTGTATCTGAAGCACTGGTGGAGACCTCAGGTGGGCTGCATTCAGTTGTAGCCTTCATCACGCTCTTCGTTTGTGCTCTGAGCAATTCACTTCACCTCTCTTGTCCTCAGCTCTCCAAACAACATATGGTTATTATCAGAATAAATCCGTTATTGGTTTCCAAAGCTCAGATACTATTGTGATGAACAGAGCAGGGCAGCAGGGGAGCTGATGTTACTCTTTAAATCTGCAGTGTTTTTCATCTTCTAAACCAAAGAGAAGTGCTAAAAGGCCCTTTTACCCCAAAGACCCTGTTAGCTGAGCGCTTGAGGCACTTTTGTAGTTTTTCTCTGGTTAGTGATTATGTAAAAGTGGCTTTATCTTATTTAACAAGTCAGAACTCCTGTGGGTATTTAGAATCATATTCTTACAGTGATAAAAAAAGTGTCCTTATATTTTATGTTCCATCAACTTGCATCTCCAACAAAACTGCTGACTGCAATAAGCCTGTGAGACATCTCTGAAGGCAGGGAGGACACCCTCCCTGCTGCTCATGGGTGATTCTCAGTGCTGGGTGGCACTGCTTTGGTAGCTTGAGAAAAGTGTTTTGCTTCTGAATGGGTCACCTTTGACGGAGAAGTAATGATGAAGAAAAAAAGGGAATTCCATTTATGGCAATTTTTGTGAAATTGGATTTTAAAGAAATGCTTTGCTGTAGGAGTTCCAAAAGCTACTCTTGATCCCGGTATTCATACATACTTTAGAATGAAAGGCATCATTTACGGTTCATGACGTAAATCGGATGTGATTGTTCCCAGCCTTCCCTGTCTCAGTGGTTTCTTCGAATGTACTCTCAAAATTGCAGAAACGTTTACTGATATTGGTGTCTACTTTTTCAAATAAAGAAACTCAGTATAGTTTTTGTTTTGGTTTCCTTTGAAAAATAAGGAAGACAAATAAAAACCTCTGGAAAATACTCAGTGATATGTATCTTAGGACATCAAACACTGAAGCTAGCAGAAAATTGCTGCCTGTCTTTCTACAGAACAGAGTGAGACATGGTAAAGGTCACGAAAACAGATACAACCATGCAGTTAGAAATATTGTGACTAGGTGTTATAATGCTCTACTTTTGGTAAACTATGTCTTAAATTACAGTACGTGAAAATTCTAAGCTGAATTATTTCCATATGCCCATGTTAATACAACCTTTATTTTCATAAAGCAAAAGTCAGGGCAGAGGTGTCCCTTCTTCATGGACACTTCAGTTTCAGAGGAAGTAATCCAATGTAATAGCAGCCTGGCTTCTAAAAGCTTCTATACGAGGATACAGCATGTAATCATTCATCCATTGGTACACCAGTAGGAGCTTGTCAGATGAGAGAGCAGCTGGAGTGTATTTTCCTATGTTAGCCTTTGCTGGTCCTACTACTCTGCTTTCATGGAGTACCATCAATCAGGGTGATCATTTCTACCTGGCCCTTATTGTAACTATCTATACTTTACACACATGAAAAGTACATGAAAAGGTGCCATGGGGGGATACTCAGGAATGGTTGTCAACACTGAGCTCCTGCACTCATCTTCTTGGAAAGTAAAGTTGGAACCACTTTGTACTAGGACACAAATGGTACTTGGACAAGTTTCCCAGCAAAAAAAACAAACATGCTTTTCTGTAAATGAATATAACTGAAAATCTAAGAGGTGGGAATCTGCCCCACCTTAATTTAGGAACATGAAATTAAGAGAGAAGAGCTCCTTCTAATGGTTTTCAAAGGCACCAGCTTCATTAAATGTGCCATTTGGGCAGTTATTTTAGACAGACTGTTTCATTGTATGGCTAACACTTAGTGCAATTTAGGCAAGCTGGATCTCCTCCTTGGGAAACTGAGGTAGCAGACCGGTTTTCTGTTTGCCTTCTAGAGTTAAAGGAGAAAGACAGGACATGCCACAAGAGTGATGCAGAACAGCTGTGCTAGGCACCTAATGCTCAGTGGTATGGGGATTCTCCAGGGCAAAAAAAGTTAATCCCCAGCCCTGCTTCTAGTGAAGTTAGTACAACAAAAAAACCAAAAAAATCCTAGGGTCTGAAATATTGTCTGTGAAATCTGGAAGTGTCCTCAGACCCTGGCTAAGAATTCTGAATATTATTTTGCAGCTGAAACCAGTCTTTCTTACAATATAGCAGGAACTGGTTTTTCTTTCCCTCCCCCCTTATTTATTGTTCTCCTGAGAGATAGTCTTGTAACAATTATTCATGCAGAAAGATTGCACAAAAATAAATAAATTATATAGGAAAAGAGATGCAAGTGGTTTACATTGCTGTGCAGTCTGTCTGTATTTATTGCTGGGCCTGTAGATATTGGTGTGAGGTATAATATCTGGATGTAGATTTAGCCCTCCTCAAATCTGGGAGATGCCCTCATATCTGAGGTTACAGTACTGTGTAGCATTGCCCATGCCAGCATGCCAAAACTTATTGCTGTCCCAAAATACTAGCAGTAAAAAAAGTACTTCAGCATAATGACTTGAAAGCCAGGAGATTTACATGTTTTAACTTTTTCTTCTTTAAGGTTTATGATTTCAAGCCTTCTCTCTCCAGCCACTGTAGATGAGATGCAGTAGTATTATCCGAAAAGAGTTCCTTATGGAAGAAGGAGATGAGGCACTAAAAAGAAACCCTGAGTATTGTGCAACTTTTACTAAAATAAAGACAACTGTCAACCTAGAATAATGAGAAGAGCAACAAAACTCAGTTCCTGATCCAGTTTGGGTCAACACACCTCCTCTGTGTCAGAGTTTTGGTTTGTAGAACTTGTCCTGTATGAATAAGTGAAGTGGAAGTTGATGTCTTGACAGAACCACCTGGCCCTCTACTTTCTCAGAGCATCACTTGTCTTAGCTTACTGCAGGAAATGTGGCTGAGCAGGCATGAGAGCAATGGCAGCCTTTCCTTGCAGTCTTGCCCTGACTTCCTACATGCCTCTTGTACCAGCTGTGCAGGGAATGGAAACGAAGTAGTCGCATGTTGGGGTCACCGTTGCAAGTTTTTGATAGTAGAACACTTAGGACAACAACTACTAAGTTAAAACATAGCTAAAGGGGAGAGAAATATCTACAGCCGAGGCACGGAGACTATTAACACTGATGCTTTTGACAACTGTTGCATACCAAAACACTGGAGAAGGGCTGCATTTCAGCACCAGACTGTTGTAGTTCTGGTTGGCTTTCCAAACATGTATCACCAAGGTCTATAGATCTATAGAGGTCATCTATCTATAGATAGATGTAGTTCGCCTTTATAGAAAGAAACAGCGAGCTGTAAGCTGCAAGGCTTTTTGTGAA
The DNA here is from genome assembly GCA_017639485.1 of Pluvialis apricaria. Classification (NCBI taxonomy): domain Eukaryota; kingdom Metazoa; phylum Chordata; class Aves; order Charadriiformes; family Charadriidae; genus Pluvialis; species Pluvialis apricaria. The sequence continues at coordinate 76,763,910 of CM030009.1, read as the reverse complement.
GCCAGAAGTACCTAATAAGCTGGAGAGTTTTGCTAGCTCCCTGCTGCTTTTTGCTTGTGCTTGATGGATGGTTGTAGATCCATTGGCGATTCTCCAGACCTGCCTTGGCAATCATGTGGAACATATTATCCTCTCGGGCAGAACTGCCAAATCCATTCCAACCTTTCCACTCAGCTGTAAACCCAAACACTTAAACACAAATCACTTACATGACAATATGCTCTATTGTAAAAAATTCCATAAAAGGCTGGAAAGGATACCAGCAAATTTCTCCTCTCCACTGTTATGATCCTTTGGTCTTTCTTGTTCCAAAAAGGTAATATTTATTTATTTATTTATTTATTTTTGAGTAATCTTTGAATGCCTTATATACATACTGATCAAATATACGGGACTGAATTGATAACAAAACACTTAGTTATTTTTAAGTAGACATCCACCCTCTGCTATAGTGCTGTCTCCAGACTTAGAATCATAGAATCATAGAATTGTTGAGGTTGGAAGGGACCTTTGAGATCATCAGGTCCAACCATTAACCTACCCTGACAAAACCACTTCTAAACCATGTCCCCACGTACCATGTCTGCCCTTTTTTTAAATACCTCCAGGGAAGGCGAGTCCATCACCTCCCTTGGCAGCCTATCCCAATGTTTGATAACCCTTTCAGTGAAAAAATTTTTCCTAATATCCAGTCTAAACCTCACCTGGCATAACTTGAACCCATTTCCTCTCGTCCTATCACTTGTCACTAGGGAGAAGAGGTCAGCCCCCACCTCTCTACAACCTCCTTTCAGGTAGTTGTAGAGAGTGATAAGGTCTCCCCTCAGCCTCCTCTTCTCCAGGCTAAACAACCCCAGTTCCCTCAGTTGTTCCTCAAAAGACTTGTCCTCCAGACCTCTCACCAGCTTCGTTGCCCCACCCTGACTTGTTGCTTCTGCTCCATGTGTTTTCGTGTATTTATGAAGATTTAACCTCTATTAACAGTGGAAACATCAGAAAGGACACTGATAACTCAGTCCAACACAAATTTTGTCTGGATGTCCAGCTCTGTAATTTTTAAATCCTTTCAACCTTCCAATCCATTTTACTGTGTTCTGGAGTCATGGCCATAGTACATTGCAGTCACCTCAAGCGACTTCCTTCCCTAGTGTATGCAATCAAATTTTTTATCATGGTAAAGCCCTGCCCATTATACTACTTGCATATGGTATCAGAGCTCATTGCTTTAGACAAGCTGTTTCACCTCCATATACCACTCATTTCAGAGCTGACCATCACAGCTGCTCTGACATTCTGCTCATCTGTCAAGTCATTTGAAGCCCACTCCCATGTCTGAATTTTATGTTGAACCCTCAATGGAGGTGCTGTAAAGAAATATCTCAGCCGTGGGTTGCTGGTGGAGTAGGGTCTGGGGATGGTGAAGGAGGCAAAAAAATTCCCTTCATATCTCCGTTTCTTATTAGCAGTAAAACCCGATGGGCTTTGTGCAGGAGAAATGCATATCACTCTGTCTGCAGACTGCCACTTGTAGCTGTTACGGTTTCACCCAGTTAACATCTCATATATGCATGTTTCCAAAATCAAAAGCTAGAGGGTCCTACAAGTTACTTCCTTTTTTTCTCTTAGCTAGGATTGAGAAGGTTACATTAGAAGTCTGAAGTCTAAAATCTGTACAAAGAATTGGTGTTTCTTTCTCTACTAGTCTTGCATGCATCACCAGATGTCTTTGAAATGAAGCATTATTTGACATCTATATTGTATTATATCATAAATGGAGTCTACATTGTGCTGGTTTGCCTTCTAACACTTGGGTGATTTTCTATACTGAAAAAATGGGCTGAGTGGCTCTTCAGTTTTAATCACAGGACAACAGGATTGATTTCTACACCATTTTTATGTGGACATCTATGCAAGAAAGGCTCTGTCTGCAATAATTTCCTCTGTCTGGTTACTTAATGAGGTTGTTGATACACTGATTGTGTCATTCAATAAGCTTTTAAAGACTTGTGGATTTGATTTACACTCTATGAATAAGCTGAGAGAAGTTTTGAAACAGAACCCTGAGATAGATACTTGTGTCAGCAGAAATTAAAGATGTGAGTACTTTACCCTAAGGCATCATTGATATGGGTTTAATTTTATTTGATTTCAAATTTGGGGCAGAGGCCAATGAAAATTTCATTAATTTGTATGCTGTGGGAACTACATTTGCCAAATTGATTTGCAGGATTTGCATAATATGATGGTCTTAGAGCATTGTATGGAGTCTGACCCTTATATTTCATCCTTTTTGAAGTAGAGTACTTTTTCTTTTTCATACTGCCTTCTTCATTTATTGAGTTCTTATAGCTTAGTTATTACTTCAACTACAAAAAATAATTATCTACCAAATGAACATAATTGAAGTTTTTATTACTTTCATGTTGCTTTCCATCATTGTTAGCAGAGTTACCTTTTAAAAAGTTGGGTTTTTTTTTTTTCATGTTTAAATCATTCCATTGTGTGTGTAAACATGTAGACATAGAAACTTTTAGCTTTGGGAAATGTTGACTTTTCTAAAGATCTTCTGCTAAGGCCAATCCGTAACATCCATGACTGTGTGGTGCTGGTGGAGAGCCCAAAAGTGATAAACCTTTAGAACACTGTTGCATTTCAGAAGCAGGGAGATAGCAGGTTTATACTGACAGAAACGGAGGATCACAAGTATAATAATATGGGATAAATACATAATCTCTCTCTTTTTTTTTTTTTAACAGCCTATTGAAAACTAACTGAATGCAGAAAGTCTTATGTCTTACCGTCAGGTGTAGTGGGTACCACTGCAAGAACTACTGGAGTAATTTGCCTAAAAATTTGAGGAAGGAGAAAATAGTGACCTTGCAATACCATGTGGTCCTATCTCTTTCCAGAAACTCCCAGCCATATAGGTACCTACTCCTTTCTACCCCAGCCTCAGCCCCCAGCAGGCTTTGGCCAAATTCATTCCTGTACTTCTCTAGAATGGTCCTTAGGGAGGGCTGCTTTGTCCGCTGATTCTAATACAAATCACATTAGCAACCATCAAGTCTCCTTTTCCCAAATTATTTGCATTCATTCATCTAACATGCTTCTTCCTGCTGTAATTCAACTTACACCTTTCTTTCTCTAAGCTTTTCTTCTCCCAGGTTTTCTCAGTCACATTTTGCAGTTGACCAATTTTATCAGTCTCCTGATGTCCCCTGGAAATTTCCAAATCCTCAGGGAAGTCCTGTTATTGAAGTCCCCATGGGCATACCTGGTTCTGTTTTATGCTATCAAACCTTCAAAGCCCCTTTTAATTCTGCTCTTTCCTTGCACCACTCTCTTTTCCTCTCCCTTTCACTCAAGCCTTTTTGCTGTTCCTCTTTATTCAGAAGTAAATGGCCTGAGCTTAATGGCTTATTAAGTCATTCAGATAAGCCATCAAATGACTTATTTGAACTCAAGCAGTAAACTGGAGTTTAGCTCTTAGTTTTGTTCTTTACTACCTGATCGATTCTGAGAGTTTAATATCCCAGAGAAACACCAGTCAGGAATGCACATATACTTTTGGATTATTTCCTGCTGATACAGTAACTTTGGTTTTGTTTGCTTTTTTTCCCCCAGTCCTTGACATCAGCCTTATTTTTGTAGCAGATAGGAAACAAGCCTTCTGTTGTGTTTGTAAATTGAGGATCTAATCACTTCCCTACCTCATATATTCCACTCCAGAAACTCTGGAGTAGATGACCAGAGCCATCATCAGCAGACATTTGTCAAGCTCTCTCTCTAGTTCTCAAGTCTTCCATTGGTAGTTTCCTCTTATCATTGTCACGCGACACTAAGGGGACAATCATCCCATGAGCAAAAGCCATGTGCATGTGAAAGAGAATAGCTGGGAATGCCTGGCAGTGTAAAGCGACTCCTAAAATTTTCATTTTAAAACACTAGGCCAATATGTGTTCTGCAGAAACCAGCCAATCCTAAGCACACTACAGTGGCCAAGCCATAATAATTGTCAGATGCACTGTCTTCCTCTCATGGGAATAAAAATGGTAGAAAATATGCCATGGAGCATGGCTCTGTGGATTTGTGTAACTGAAAATTTGATAGACGCTACAACGATGCAAAGTATGTGACTATTATCAAATCATTTTATGAAGAGACAAACTGAGGGCAAAGGTTTATGACTTGTCAAAAGTAACACATGGCAGAGCAAGGAGCTCTAGGCTCTACTCCTGCTTTACAAGCCTGTAAAGAGTACACCAGTGCCTAGCTCTTGCTATGTGGTTCAGATACATTACACAATTACCTTCCTTTTTTTTTTTTTTTTCTTTTTTTTAGTATATTACTGCTCTAATTGCCCACTAGTAATTGGGGAAAGTTTTACTGGACTGATTTTTGCTCTGGAGGTACAAGTGATCAACTGCTAATGTTAACTTACAGCTTTCTCTGTGAGCTGAGGCTGAGTGAGTCTGAACATACGGGAAATTGTAATACTGCCTCGGAGTTCAACACGCTCTTCCCTTGGTGTATTATTTCAACCTCCTCATGTTGTTCCTTCCCAGCAGGAGGCTGCCATGCAGCAGAATTACTATGGATAACATATGTATGTACACTCACGGGGGTCACTCACCATTGTAAATTGTTTATATGATATACAGCGCTGTAGTCATAAAGGGGAGAATGAAATGTGTTTGAATGTATACATTTTTCTCCAGGGATATAAAAAACTCTCTCCGTATTTCTGATGGTCTAAAAATTTTCCCCAGCTTACTGACTCTCACAAATACTGCATGCAGGAGGTGTTTTGAATCTACAGAGATAATTTAAGTAAGTGAGGATGAAATTTGGCCAGGATAATCTTATTAATGTATTGATCTTGGCTCTACTTATGAGTGCCCTTCAGCAAAAAACGTCTGTGGTACAGACACTGCTTTTGCTGTGTATTGAAATTGAGCATTGGTGTTAACAGAAGAGTCAAACCATGGCCCGCAGTTTCTTGGATTTGCCTGGGAAATATTTCCTTCATGTGAATCCTCATGCAAGAGTGAAAGAAGGTGAAGGGGTTCATGTTACCATTAATAAAAAATAAAATGGTACTGTTATTCAGTGAGGGACCAGCAGAGAAGACAGGAATTCCTTACCACACAGATTCCAGATCCATCAAGACATCTGTTTGCATTACCATTACAGTTGCAAGGAGAGCATTTTCCTGAGCTGGTACGGTAGAATCCTTCTTGGCATCCCTGCAATGAAAAAGTAAAAATAAAATATTTCTTACGCATACGTATTCAGAGAGTTAGGTTTGGCTGAGCGGCAGGGGAAAGCAAGAATTACAACCATCAGGTCTCCCCAGAGCACACCGCACAACCCCACCATAGCGGACCACACACACGCTGCTGAACTCCAGTCTGTTCTTTCACACCCTGCCCTGGTGCTGCGTTTTTTGCCTTACAGTATTTGAGCTGCCACCATTCCTGCCTGGGTCCTGCCCCCGGCCAGCAGTGGGTGTCTGCCTGTGGGTGAGGAGCCGGCAGACTCTTACTGCATTTTGTACTAGAGGATGAGTTAACTAGAAATGATGATCCTTGTTCAGTAACGAAGGTGTACTTATAGGAAAGAAAGAGCTTTTACTTAAAAAAGAAAAGCTTTAGAACGTTTATTTTACATCAAAGCTTTGATGAGCTTTGGTTGAAGAGCCTAGAGGACATAGAAGCATATCTGCAAAGACCAATGCCCTTCTGAATGAAAGGTGGCTGGCTGCTGTGAGAGGCTACCAAAGCAGGGTTGTCTGTCTCTCTGTCTGTCTGTCTGTGAGGCTGGTGAGATGTCCCAGCAATAATCTGTTGTCAGTCCCTGGGAGATGCATCAGTTCTTCAATCATTCTTCATGCAACATAAATAAATGGTGGGAGATTGCATGAAAGGTGGAATTTTCTTGTTATTTCTTACATGTATAGCTGTGCCTGGTGTATATAATTTAGTACTTTTGATAACTTACCAAAGCTTACCAAAATTAAATGGCAGATTCTAAATATTTAAATCACCTTCTTTTAAGCACTAATTAGAGCAATAATATGAGGAATCAGAAACACAAACAAAGCTATTAACATACCCCTCTAAGACTGAAAAATAAAAAGAAAGTGAAAGAGGATAGCTTTCATTTGATATTGATATATTGTATACTTATTGTTGTGGTGTAAATTCTTGTTGTCCACTGAGGAACTTCTACCTCATTTTGCAGAACTGGTGAGACACGCACAGGGTGACCTTAGGAGCAACCTCTATTACTCAGGCAGCACCTGGTCAGCCTGTGCAGTGTCCTTGTGTCACATGTGTTATGTTAGATCCATGCAGACTCACGATTTTTTGGATCCTAAATTTCTTACTCTTGCCTAACGTTTGCAATGTTGTAGCAGAGCTGACGTGAAGGCCCTAGCACATCAGTTAGATCTCCAGAAATTATTTACCACACCCTGTTTCTGCTAGCATTTGCAAACACTATTCCCAAAGTGGCTGTCAGAGCCCGAGATATGCCAGGCTCTCGTGGAATATTTTTTGTGGCTGCCGCTACAGCACTTTGTGTATTCTGTGGCTCTTGAGGTCACTTACTCTTGCAAAAAGTGGGAAAAGCGAGAGGTTCAAGCGAATCAGGAGGGTATGATCTTGCATAGCTTGCATTTGTATGAGGTACGAGGCTTCTTATTATATTGTACTGATCTAATTAGGAGTAGATTTCCTTTGTATCTCCCTCTTCCTCATTTTCCTGGGTTGCCCTGAAATAAAGGATGGCTCCTTTTCTGCAGTGACCTAACCATTGCTTCTCATGCCCATGGTAAGCTATGACATGAACAGCAGGTCTACAGTATTGAATGCAGCACTGCACAGTGATACCTCCACCAGCTGCAAAAAGTAGCCCGTGAGTAGTATTGCTAACTAGCCCTGCTAGTGGCTGTGACTAATTATCCCACAGCACAGTGCTGGGACCTGAACCTGCACGTCTGCACGGTGCTGTAGATACAGCTGTGGACCACTGGTAGCAAGATCCAGCAACCCCGAGATTCATCTTTGTGTTAGCTTCCATTCTCAAGGGTGCTTAGATACTTCTATCCAGCCAGATAAACCGCTTGTTTAGAAAATACTGTATCTTCCACGATGACTAACAACAAGCTTTAAAAATGAGGTTTACAAATGAATCATTAATCCAATCTTATCCCAGAGCGCTCTGAGAAGCTGAGATGAACATAAATGGAAAACTCAGTTGCCTTTACCATTCTTACACAGAATATTTTATCTGGTTTGCTTTGGAAACACTTTCTTAGATAATAGCTCCTAGGAGTAAAACCCTTCATACCATAGCCACTTTGGGAGCACAGAAATACTGTCTATTTGTACTGCTTGTTTCTTTCGGTTGTTTAGTCTTAACACAGTGCTGTAGGACTGGCTCCCACCAGACTAAGGCTTTCAGCTGAATGATTACGCCACACACTGTGGAAGGGAGACAGTTAGTTTCTAAATTGAAAACAGATTCTTATCCCAGTGTCTGTCTTGGCAATATTTCTCTCCACCCATGCAGATCTAAGGCATGTTATATTCCTTCATGCCCCTCAACTGGTGGGTGGTCCTAGCTGGTCCATTAGTGTCTGCCCAAAGGCTTTCTTGGTTTTGCAGGTCTAAACAGAATAATTTTTTACTTACAATGGTGAACATGGACAACAGAAATGTATGTAAAGGTGTCTATGAAGAACCTTCAGTTAGCCATAAAAATCATGTCCTTTACACTTCAACTAAGGGTATGCCTGCATTGCTGCCATGAGTGAGCTTTCCCCTAGTCCACTCACCGGGCAGTAACAAGTTACGTGGACTTCAGTGCAGCATCACTGGTTCCAGCTGTATGGGCAGAGTTTGTACAGTCTTTGCTGAAGTCCACTGGGAACCAGATTACCCCCTCTTCTGAGCAGACACACTTCTCAGTTCCTTAAGACAACTGCCCCAGTTTTGAGTGCCTCTGCTATTCTCGCTGCCAGAGCCCCTCTTGAAAATGAGTTGCAGGCTCCTAAGTCACCTGGGTATTTTCTGGCAACATTTTTCCCCCACATTATTCAATTCATCATAAAAACTTTGAAGGTGCTGATGCTCACTATTTCAGTACAATATTTTAAACCACGGGTTGCATCAATTCAAACCAGAAATGAGGTATTGACAATCAATGCCATGAGGGAAGTGGGAATGAGGGGAAAATGGGATCCAGATTGTTTCCTTTGGGTTCAGAAGTTTTCTCAGGCATTCTCAATTATTCTGATATATTTTTGTTGCTCCTTGCCCTACTAGTGATAATGGAGTGATCGGTTAGTTGTTCCAGGGCATGAGCCAACATCATATTTATAAAAAGAAGTGTCAGAGTGTTGAGCTAATTGAGGGATTCAAATGGCCAAATGTTCTGGGAGCACAAAATTATTGCACACAAGGCACAAACAGGTCTGGAACAAAATGGTACTATCCTGCCTGAAAAATCATTATGTAGGCAATTGAGTGAGGAACATTTCCGTCCACTGTCTGTTTCTGAATGGTGAAGACAATTAGTAGGCCAAAATGCTAGGTCTGCATTAGCAATTACGTCTTCACAATTATTAGATTTTTTTTTGCCCGAGGGACAATGTTTGTTCCAGTTCAAGCTGAAAAGTCCAATCTAATGTGGATCTTGCTGAGCTCTTGAAAATCTTTTACACCCATGGTGCATTTATTCCCCCCCCTTGCATCTGGATTTAATTATTACATTTCTTAAAAACAAGAACCAGCTGCAGTGCTGAAAGCGCTGTGGAGCCTGTAGTTATTCTGTTTCTTCAGACCCCTCTGCTGGTATGGGTGCAAGATGGAACTGAAGATGGAAGACAATTGATATACATGGGGTATGAATTTACCCCGTTTTTATTATATTCAAACTGTTCCACAGATTTCATTGCAGCTGCTTCTGATCTGCGCCTGCATAACTGAGGGCAGAATCAGGTCCCCATTCCTTCCCTGCTGCCAGCTAGCAGTAGTGGTGCAGCCGTGCCGGGGTAGGTATGTTTGCTGTGACCCTGCCTCTTCTGGCTTGCTTCTCCTGAAAGAGTGCCGTGCTGGTAACATGCACAGAGCGTTCTCTGCGGTTACATCTGCATCAGCCAACTGAAGAAGGCCAAGGCATGGTTTCATGGATTTTGCTCTTTGGCAGGTTGTGGTTTTCCCGACAATGTCCAGGCACAGCTCAGACCATGGCATCTGTTAGGATATGTTCCCACAAGGCAGTCTGTGTTGGACTGTCCTTTTCTGGGCAAACACAGAAAGAGCTTCAGCACGCGGATATGGGCTGTGTTATGCTACTTGACTAGGAGGTCTCCACATTGCTTTATTCTGTAACTCAGATGTTGCCATTGACTCTCTCATCTAATGGTAAGAAAACATGGTATGTTTCTTTAGTCAGTACTGGAACTTGTGACTTTCCTGTGAATATATAAAAGCACAAAGGGTTTCTTTCTTTCACAATAAAAGGCTCCCTTGGATCCACACCAGCCAGTGTTTGTTTTTTTCCAGAGTCTTCTCTTGAGTACTGGGGTACAAAAAGGGATGTGATTCAGGGTTAAATGGTCTACATTAAGACATTTCAGTCTTTGTTATACTCATTATACTCATGCCCACCAATCTTGGGCCAGGAATCTCATTACATTTGGTCCAAAACAAACCAAGAAGAAAAAGATGGACCTTGCCTCCAGGACCATTGTAAAAGGGGAGACAGCTGGTGCACTTGGGGAACTGAAGCTGAAGAACAGCACTCAAAGTAGCAGTCACGGCACATCGGTAGCCAAGTTACTGCTAAGTTTAGTGTCAGCTGAGACTTGGTTGTAGCTGGCCAGCAGTGTTATGCTCTTTGCTTCTAGAGATAGAGTCAAAAGGTGTGCTTCCTTCCAGGTCTAAGAAGGATCCTTAGTGGGCTGCGTGGATGTTCAGACACAAGGAGAAAGATCAAATATTATGGTATTACTTGGTAGATTCTCACTTCAAAGGTCTGTTCAGGATAGTAAAAGTGAGCGCAGCCTGGGTGCAGCTTAATCCTATAAACAACTCATGCGCTTGTGATGAAATTATAATGAACTTAATTAACCTAATATCCCAAATCTACCTGCAAAAATGCAAAGAAGTTCTATTCTGTGTCTTAAATACCTGTAGTTTGTGTAGAAGGGTGATTTTTGATGCCAAGAGGCAAAAGTGCACATTTTTTTAGTTTCTGGCAATCTTCACACATTACTTCTTCATATGCCAAGAGGCTAGACAAATGACTGTAGCACAATTTATGGTATGCTACCCAGGTCATAGTGACTGCTCCTGATCATGCTCTTTTAGCCTTTGGTGGAAGAGAATTAAATTAATTCTCATTGCCTGCTATCTAGTGATGGTCAAAAACATACATAGTTACCTCTGGCTAAGCTGACGTACCACAGCTTGTTTACCTGCTTTATCTTGGTGGTGTAGTAAGTTCATTGGACATATAGTTTCATTTTGAAAATATTTTTGTGCATTCGAGTTTCTATTTTTCTGCAGTCTGACCTGTTCTGTAAAGGTGGCAAAAATATTGTCAGAATACATATACTTAAGAGAGTCTTAGTCTGACAACTGTGAAGTCTGGCACAATAGGCTATCCCTCAATTGAAACATCTATGGAGAATTGTGACACATATTGTGAATTTTTTGCATAAAAATATTTATCACTTGGTGTCAATTGATCAACAGTTTCAGAACTGTGGGACCCTCAAAAGTCCTCAATGTCTCTTACAGAGTGAAAGAAAAGAAGAAAAGAAAGCAAACTCTACTTGAACATTATTAAGCTTTGCCTCAGAGCCCAGGGAAAAGAAAAAAGAAAAATGTTGCTTCTCTGTCTGACATGACAGGCATCATACCAGCCATAGATACGTGTAAAAGTAGGACACATGAGTAAATAAAGCCCAAGTTTTTAATGCATTGATGAAAACAACCAGACAATCAATTGAGTGGAGCAATGGATTCTTCCTTTCTTGACAGTTTCCCATCAAGGTTTAATGTTTTTCTGGAAGGAACAGTTTAGCCAAATAAAAGTTTAGGACTCAATGTAATGCTATGTCCCTGAAGCTCTCCATCTTTTGGTATGCCGGGGTGAATGGATACTCTAAACATCCTCCACCCATTTTAAAATCTGTGGATCTAAAAGAGAGACCAGTCTGCTGGAAGTGCATGGCATTGCCATGGAAACAACAGCCCTTTGCTCCCTGGGGACATTTCCAGACCCAACCCAAACATGCTTGCTTTTGTTTATTTTTTTATGAGCAATATTTGGAATTGGCAGCCACAGTTCTAAGACCTTTTTGAAGATTGTTTGCTTAGGCCAACTTGAGATAAATAGCTACTGCCCTTCCTAAAAATAAAGATGTGTTCCTGCTTGAGTATGTCCCAGTACTTTCATTTATGTATTTATTAGAAATAAGAACATTAGAGAAACAATTCTAAGAAAGCAGTCCTCCTACTTCGATGCTATTCCAATTTCTCTGGTCTCCTCAGAACAGGTAGACTCTTTTCCAAAGAGATTCCTTGTCTTTCTCATCTACAACAGGGTCTTCACGTTCAGAAATACTCAGTCGCCAGCCAAGCACTCACAGAAAGCACTCCAAATTTTCAGCATTCATCAGGTCCCACCTGACATGTCTATGTCACCCCTAAAGTCCCAGGCTGAACCCCAGAGGAACTCTCTGTCCCAGGTGCAGTGCTGTGCTAACACAGCTGTGGCCGTGCTCATGCGGGGCCATCCTGGCCAGCAGCCTCCACAGCTGGGCGGCGGGACTGCTGTGTGTACGAAGCCCAAACCACAGCAGGCTGGGAGTCATCAACAGGGAGACATCCACACGAGAAGAAGCCAGCTAGACACCCTTTGTATGGTTTAATTCCTTCTATAATAAAATGTGTCTAAAGTAGGTCAGCTGTGCCTGTTGCTCTCCACTGACTGCAAAGGGGGGCTTGGAGGGCTCGCTCACATGTTGGCACCTCTCCTGCATATAAAGTCTGGGGAGATGAAACCTATTGCACACGTCAGGTGTGCTGTGCTATATAAAAGTGTCCAGGTTACAGCCGCTGTGCCACAGATTTGGCCAAACTGCTGGACACTCTGTACCTTTGGAGAAGTGCAGAGGCTCCTCACAGTCTGTTACACTAATCAGTATCTTCAGGTAGAGAAAGTAGATGGATTTAAAGGAAACCTTGGTGTCTGACAGGCCCAAGTAATTCTGTTTCTACATTTGAGTTTAGGTTGATTCTGGCAGTTCAGAGTGTGATCATGGGATGTTTCCCTTTGTCCAGACAGTGTCTCCTCTGATATTTACGGCTAGCTCTCCAAAGAAGCTGTATTATGCTACACTGCACTGGTGCCACCTTTCTGACTGAATACTTGTGCATTGAAAAATCTGCAAACAAAACCTTTTTAGCCCATCTCTGAGATATGTTTTTCTTCTTTGGGGGGCACAAAGCATACATATCTGCTGGCACCTTTGGTAAAGCTAGAATTCTTAGAAAGAGATTTAAAATGCCACTGGACATTTGCTATCTGGAAATTAATTTTATTGCTGCTGGTAGCTCAGTCCCACTTCAACTTGATGGCTTTGGGCAGCAAAGAATATATTTAGGAAAGAAATCTGTAAGAAATTATTATTAAAACTTTGTAGTATCATCTGAAATATTTGGTGGTCACTGCAAACGGTGACTTCTAACACATGCCTGTGACATACAAGATTATCCCATTTTACAAAGAGTAAAACTAATCCCTGCCATCATGTTAGTGCTATCCTGTTCATTCCTGGCTCAAGTTGCAATTAAGCACTGTAGATACAGCTGGGAAGAAGAGCTCTGATGCTGTGAGTGACTTTGACAATCTCCAGAGCTAGTGACTTGAGTAAAACTCCCTGAATAACTATGCAGCTAAGCTCCAGCACAGAAAGGAGCATGACCCCATTCTAAGGACACCTCCTGGTTCCCTCCAAAATACACACTTTTTGCAGCACTAAAAATTCTACTTTGCCAAACTGGGATGTAAAGAGAAAAGGTGTTTGACTCCATGGACATCCTAGCTTAAAACCAGTCTGGGTAGGCACAAATTGTATGGCTTATCATGCCTGGGAAGCATTAACTGCAAAGCAATCTTCTTTACCTCGGATAGATATACGAGTCTGTTTCTGGTGTTTCATTCAGCAAGAAAGCACTGAGGGCACCAACATGACTTCTACATCTGCTTTTCAGTTCAGGACATAATTGACTTCCAGTACATTTAAACATGGACTTTTAAAATCCAGACTGCCAGTTGCAGACTGATGGACGTTTGACCATTTCTTGCTCCCTGGGGCACAGTAACAGACATTTCAAATTCCTCGGGTGAAAAACGTGTTATTCATAAGCATAGACACAAAGATTTAGTTCTTCTTCAGTCTGCTGGGAAACTTTATGCAAACAGGAAAGAGCTGCAATAACACTGCGCCCCACTGTCCTGACCTTCCTGCATTTGGTGACCTGCAGGAGAAACCCCTTTCCATTTGTTGCCAAAATACAAAATCCAGCAGATATGCAGTACACACCGTGTGCAACTGCAGCTCGGTGCCGACACGTGCCACTGGTGAGCAGCGCACTCAGAGCCCTGGGCTCGTTGCTCTCTTACACAGCCACCATGCACTTTACTGACTATGGAAAAGGTGCTTAACTGTTGGAGGTTACGTTTTGGCTTGAGCATTCAGCACGTGTAATATTTAGGAGTATCTTGTGAATACAGGGGGTCTCAAAAGTGTGCATGTACATGGGAATGCATGAGGGTTAAGTAGGGGGAAAGGATATAACTATATTTGTTCCGCAGGAGTTGCTCTCCTGGTGTTGACTCAGCCATGCTGGTTGCTGCCTTGGTCCCAGAGAACTGGATGGACTTGCGCGTTCACTAGAAAACCTATGAACTGCACTGGCTGTGTAGAGCCAGCTGACAGAAATGCCTGTGTGCATTTCCCTCTTTTCTGAATGCATAGGCAGCTGCACTGGACCCATCAGAGATTGAGTATACCTGACTAATAGGGTGTTTATTAACTAACACTCTAGTTTGAATGGTCTACATGGACATCCCTTTAAGTTATGGAGACGGAGCCCTATTTCTGGCAGGGGATCAACTGCCAGAAGCTTTTATCCCCATCTCATGTCTTATACAGCCAATGCTCTGTCCATCTTGGCGGCGTGTGGTGCTCCGGTATACTTCACATCGCGACTTTTCCTCTTTCGTGGTTGAGGAACTCACTGGCTCACCAGCTCGTGCTGGAAACACTTTTGTACTAAATATTGACTACAGCTGCGAAACACTGTTAAGTGAGTCTTAGAATGAATTTGACTGATAAAGGTTATAACTTTAGGTTTTGTCTGTCCCCAGGAAACAGTACATATTTTACAAGTAAAGTAGCTCATGTAAGATAGCTGAGAAGTGTGCATCAGCAGGTAATCTGGCTTAGATAACCATGAAACACTCTCTTGCTACACTTCATAACTAGGAGATAACAAACCACTGAACCCAGCATCAGGTGCTGCCAAATGCATCTGTGTAATCAGACTCCTGATTCATGTTTTCTAAAAGCTTAGGACAGTCAGTGATAACTGCATTAAAACTGCTTTTAGTATTATTTGCTGCTTTGAATACTAGTTGCCATTGCTCCTCTTCCTCACAACTTTTATCCCAATCTGTTCCACACATGATCACTAGACTGTTCACAAGATTGCCAGCAATGTATAACCAAGAAATGCAGAGCAATTTTTTGCATTTTTTCCCATAATACTTACTATGGGAGAAGCTTGAGAGGGTGGTCTCTGTCTCTCAATAGCTGAAATGGTTGAGATAACAGATGGCTGTATTTAAACAAGTATATTTTTTTACTCCTCCAACCTGCCAAAAGGATCCATCTCTGCAACTACATTTGACCTAACTACGGTAGGCCATGTGGACGAAGGATCTGATGATCTGATAGATCCTATGTGAGGTGTATGACTTGGAGTAAAATTTGTCTAATTAAATTCTCTCTGCTTTGTTTTGTTCTGATTTTTTGAGGCAGGAGAGAGAAAAATATTTCTAGAAGTTGTCCTTGGGCTCCTGATAGACAAATATTTGATGACAGCTCTTGTATTGTCCCAACAGTCATTCATACCCCTGCCCATTTTTTACAATCATAACTAAGTAGTTGCAAATCATTTTTTTATCCATTTCTTCTAGCTCTCACATCCCCAAAATTTGAATTTGTCAAAGGAGAAAGAATAGTCATATGGGTAGAGGTTTGTGTAGTTACAGTTTCCTCAAAAGCATAGTGAGTACTTGTAGCAATAAAGAGTTTGCTGCAGACAGCCATGTTCCAATAGGTCCGTTTATGTATAATGAGGCATTGATTAAATCCATGGCTCCTCAGTTTATATTTATAGCACACATTCACTCTAGTTTTTATTTATAGGTTACCTTTTAGTCTTGTCTATATTATATGTCTCTCTTGTTGGCAACAAGGCTTGAATGTCATTTAAACAGTCTTACAGTAAATGCCAACCAGATGAGATGGTTGTTCATTGGCCCTTCTTGGGGGAGGCCTCTGTACTTCTCTTGGTCTGTTTCTATTAATGGAGCATCTGAACATTACGCTTATGGGCTGCGGATCTCCACCCGCACCCCATTGGCTCCCACAGCCCTTCTGCTGCTGCTTCGTTCTCTACTCACACTCATGTCCTCCTACTCCTCTTCTCCACTTTGACTTTCCCTGCACCTGGTTCTAGTCACTCACCCACTTCATGACATACCCATCACCTCTAGTCTCCTAACATCTTCACAGCAGTCGTTTCATTGTGCTATTTGAAATTAACCTAAGGAAAAATATTCCTTCTCCCTGAACAGATGAGAAACTCATCACTTTGTTTCTGTGCATGATCTCCTCTGTTCCTAACTATGTTCAGAAGGATATTGGGACTCAGGAAAACACATTCTTCTTTTCATCTCTTATGAGACTATGAACATTACTTTTTCACTCAGTTTCTCCATCTGTAAAATGGAATGATGACCATAGTCCCTCAGAATCACAGAATGGTTGAGGTTGGAAGGGACCTCTGGAAGTCACCTTGTGCAACCCCCCTGCTCAAACATGGCTACCTAGAGCTGGTTGACTGGAACCATCCCCAGATGTACCCAATGTAAACCACAGAAGTGTACTCAATGTGATCCCAGATTACAGTGTTCCAGAAGTACCCAATGTAATCCACAGCAGTGACACAGTCAACAGCTTCATGTCTTTTAAGAGAACTAGTCAGAACCACTAGGAATAATGAATATCCCTACATGGGCAGACATTTCTGGTAGTCATGATTTGCTTGTTTCAGATGCCTGCAGTGAATATAAAGCTGTTGCTGCACCCAAGACTTCCAGTCTTTTTAATCCAGTGCTGAAAGAACTTTTCTGGCTTCCAGCTAAGCAGCCATACTTTAAAGCCATTTGCATATTTACACAGCACTGCTTGGCATTGTGCCATCGTTCCCTTTTTTTTTCTCCATCCTTTCTAAGGGATAGACCACGCTCTGGTATTTGAGGGCAACTTTTATGAGTGACCTGAGAGGATTTACTGCCAAAGCATACCAGATATAAGAAAAGTATTAGTCAAAGAGGGTAGGGAGAAAAAAAAAGAATTACATTGCAGTGTTAAAATTTCACATGAAAAGTTGAAGATAACTTTGTAGGAGAGCTTTTAAGATATTTCAGGAAAATCTGTTTTCTTCAATTCATAAGAGGAAGGAAATATGAATATGGAAAAATTATTTGATATAGAAGTTGTTTTTGTTAAAATATCTTTCAGGGCATTTGTTTTTGTTAGATACAATGATTAAAACATTTTCCTCTTCTTGAAAAAACAAATGAAGAGCTGGAGTTCTTACTGAAGGTACAAATAGCATTAGTTATGCTGATAACTTCCCCTTTTAACCTGCCCTGTTCATTTCTCGTCATTTCCTACATGCATCTTCCTAGACCGGGACTTGGCTATGGAAGAGATTGCTGAGAATTCTTCCATCCACTGCGTTAAACTATAGCTAATTTTAAAAATAAAATGCCCTGGTGATGCCCTTTCCAAGAGCTGTCATACTTCACTTCATCTTAAGTTATCATTTGTAGAAATAAGTGGATTTCAAATTCCCAGGCCTTGAGTAATAGCAAATTCAAGACTGTCTTTGTAGTTGAACCTATAAATACCTATGAAGTGACATTTCAGAGGGATCTTTGTCTTTTTCTGGAGAATGAGGATTTCAGAATTTAGTAACTGACCTGTTGGCCAGACATGCTCTACCATCAAAGTCATCATATAGAGATATGGACAGAAGTCCTTCTCTACACCATGAAGTGCTCCACAACATGCAGACAAAAGCAGACATCTGCTCTGCAATTTTATTTCTTCTCCATTGATTTTTAGTAGATTTATCTGAGCTTTGAAGCCTCGCAAACCTAGAGAATTAAAAACAAACAAGCTTGCTCACCAGCTTCCCCTTGGGCCTCCAGGCTCTATTTATAATTTCTATAAGCCTTCATTAGCTCTGGTCTACAGTATCAAATTCTTCTGAACTAGAAAGGTCACATTCTAACTATTATTACTGGAGAAATTAATTCAGTGTGTGACATCATAGCTAGACAGTTAATTACCCCATTTAATAAGACACTACAGCTGTTAGAGAACTGTCTGCATGCAAAAAGCCACTCTATAGTATTTACCATTTCAAGGGCAGAAACCTCATGCAAATTAGCCATTTGCGATTTCAAACTTATTTTTAAAATTGTAAATGTTTCTGAGAGGAACATATTTTTCAGATTAGCCTCCAAATCAATATTCATGATAGTTTTATAGTAAGTACCCTGGTGCAGTACATTAAATTCCTGTATTGTTCTCTTAAATTTCTGGCTTTGTTAACCATGAAATATTTATTACTTCCAGTGCTCCACTGATGTTGCAAATTAGGAATTAACCAGAAGTTGGTGAACAGTTTTGGGCACAAAGCTAGTAATCTTTTTTTATCCACTTATCTTGACAGGTATCTCAATTCTAATTGCATTTAATGAGATTACAAACTGAAGCAATTATGTGAATTACACAATAACAAGCTTTCTGTTTTGTTATTTAGCTTGCAAATGTAAAAGCAAATTATTTCTTGCTGAAATAGTCATTCAGTGGCAACCCCTAATATTGTTGTATGTTCTTATTTTTTTAAATTAAATTCTAAGATGAGATAAGTTCAATAACAATTAAAGCCTCACTGGGTGTGTTTGCCATAAATCTGGGCAAATAAATACAATAACGTTTTTTTCTAGGTAAGTGATATGAAATTCTCATTAAAGCTGCAGTGCTTTGTTTTTCTGAAGCTCAGTAATTTGAATCTTCATAAAAAAAATAAGCAGTGACACTGGTTTTGAATCTGTGATCTTTTTCAGTAAATGAACTGTTCAATGAGTGATGAAACAAATGAAGCCTTATTTTCTGTGACTAGTGTCCTTTCTGTAACCCCCAGTGATGTTCCCACCTGAGAGCACAGTGCTATGGCTGGTCTGGAGCCATGCACACCATGTCTGGCCAGTCTGCAACTGCTAATGAATATACCTGATTGCTGAATTTAGTTTGGTTTTCCAGTTGTTGCTGTGTTGAGCAACAAATTAACACCATAAGATCTCCATTATTTATATATACAAAGGGGCTGTCCTCAGAATTTACTGAAAAAATTGTGATTGCCTTGAGGGAGATGGGACAAGACCCTAACTTAATAACAGCCTTATTTGAAAACTTCACTTGCTGAATTATCCCTGACAATTGGGAATATTTATGTATCACCTGAGGAGCTACCAAATCATCACCTTCCAAAAGAGAAAGGTTTTTTGATGATAATAAAGAACAGATTATGATGCTGATGGAAACCATCTTCCTGAAGTTTTAGACAAAAAGCTCAGAGATTGCTAAAACTAAAACTAGCAAAACTGAAACTACTTGCTCCAATTCTAGGTAAAATCCTGCTGGTGGGGGAGATACAGAACAAAAGTTACCTCTATTTCTTCCTGTTGCATAGTAGAGTTAGGAGTCAGAGGGAGAGTGAATATGGCTAATTGCACATGGGTAATCCCCAAACCAGTAAGCGAAGCAAGGCATGGGCAACAGGCAAAAATGACAAGGAAGCCCCCTTCCTCAGTCCACTGTCACTGTGTATTCTTGTTCCTTGAGTGGAATTGTGCATGCCTCCATTGTAGCAGTGACAGAGTAACGGTGAGTCCCACAAAAAAAAGCAATAGCTGAAAGCCAGATGGCTTTATGCAAAGCAACAACAGGATCTATTACCTTGACTAAGTAATTGTATTTAATTTTAAAAAAATTTCCTGTGTTGAAAATGCTTCCAGACTGTTACCCCTTCCCCAGTCCAAGTGGAAAACAAAATGCCATTCAGCAACAGAGATGGGGTTGGATCCAACATAAACATTTCTCAGCTAGGCATTCTCCATAGAAGCACATAGTCATTTTTTCCATATACAGTGGGAAAGACAAAGCCTCTGCTTAAAAGGCATTCCTCTTCAAAAAAGGGGAGGGCTAAAATGTTTTAGCTGTCTGCAAGCTGGCTAAGGATTAGAGATTAATACCAGCCTCTGCTCTAATGTACTTATTACTACAGCCACTGAGTAAAAAACTTACTGTTATAGATGCTCACTGCTGGAAATGGAAAATCTGCAGTTGGAAAGGTAGCTATTTGATTTTTCTCTTTCAAACAAAATGCCAAATTTATACAAGGAGAACAATTTACAGGAAAAAGGGTAAATAATTTTGCATTGTTTCCTCATTAACCACCCTCCACCCAGTCCCCACAAAACACTTGCATGAGATGTAGGTTCTGAGTCATACTTTCTCCTCTTGAGTCCCCCAGATAAGTGAGACATAATTGGTTGACAAACTACAGCACTCCCTGGGAGATTTCCAGATAGAGACAAACATTTTCAAGGGATAAAAAATAAAAGTGGTCTTTAAAGCAGGTACAACTGTGCTTGTGGGACACTGCTAAAACTGAGAGGGTAAATCTGAAGCTTCCTTTGATTTCCCTTTTGCAGCAATCTCCCCCATCCCAGATTTCTAGTATACACTGATTTGATTTTGCAACTCTGAAATGTTGGAATTGGAGTGAGGACATATAGTGATCTACTTGACCAATAGCCAAGGCATCAATTTAAAAGCCCGTTAGCAGGAAACACAAGCCACAGTGTGAAAAACTTGAAAGATCAGGAGAAAAAGCTTTCATCCATCACTCCATCCCAAGGGTTGCCCAAATGTGGACAACACAGGCAGCTGTTTGGTATGGCTGATGGGAAGGTGCCATCTTTCTGGGCTGTTCTCCCTGCATGATTTCCCCCTTGATAGTCCCAGTGCTTTACAAATGAGAGTGAAGGAAGGGAAACAGCTCAGTGTGGTTAAGTTTGTACTACAAGCTGTAACATCCAGCATGCAAGTGGGCAGAGGCTGTGCTCTGAAAGGAGAAAGGGAAGCCCAGGCCTCGGGAGAAGGGACAACCTGCCCTGATCTCTCACCACCTCTCTATCCATGGCTTGTTTCATCACAGTCATGGTCTGATAATGAAGAAATTAGTTTTTTGTTGGCTCAAAGAGGGCAAAGAGTAGATGCATCAAAAAAAACCCCAACATTCAATCTCTTTCCTCATGCCTCACAAAAATCCTTTGCTCAAACCACTGCTTCCAGCTGACTTAAAAAGTAGTTAGCTAGTGCTTTAGTGATGATGTAGAGCCTCTGCAGGCAATCCTCCCCATTGATGGGAAGCAGGGAGCCACAGAAAACCACAAACCTGCAAAAAACTGAGTACGACTCACAAACCCCCTTTGACTTTAAACCACGTCTTGACCTTCAACACCTGCTCACCTCCCCCCTTGAATGGATCTGGGCCAGGTACTGGTGCTCTGGAGACCTTGCCAACCCTCAATGGGCCAGGCTGTGTTAGCTTTTCTGGGACACCTTGGTATGTAGGAGTTTAATAGGTGGGGCAGGGAGGGCTGTGCCATGTGTTACCCTGCCAACTCTTTTATTTATCTTTTTTTTTTTTTTTTCATTTTTGGATACTGGAGCAGATTTTCTCTGGACAAATACTTGCTTCCACAGAGTGCTTTCGAGGAAGGGTCCCTGGAGCCAGGACGGGGGTAGCACAGCATAAAGGAGTCATGAATGGCAGGCTTTCTGTGGCTCTCCATGGGCTATCATCCAAACTCAGAGGTGAAAAACCACAGTGAGAAGCCCTAGGACATATTGGCCTTGCATTAGCCTTGGCAGAAAAGTCTGCTCATCTCTTGCTGCTTAGAAGGCCTTTCATACAACAGCAACAGGATGCATTGTAGGGTGGTAACAGGGTACAACGCAGCCCAGAAATGATCCAGTTCTGTGTGCTTTTTCTTCTACCTAATGGCAATGGTGAAAGGTTGAATGAGTTCATTTTTATTGATTTTTGTTGGGAAGACAGAGTCAAACAATGATTCAGAGCCTTACAGTTTCAGCTAAAATGGCTATTTTTACAGAGCATATTGGAAGTTGTTCATGCAGGTAGGGTCTTTTTACCCAGTAATTATTAAATTATGTTTCAAATTAACATTCAGCTGTGCCAGTTCTTCTCATGCTCCCTGGCTTCCACATCTCATGACTTAAAAAATAACATTTTCATTCTTACAGTCTTGTAAACTTGGAATAGTAATTTCTAAAATATTTTTCACAACCCGCTCTTATTCTTTGGGTCATATTATATATCTTAGTAACTCTTGAATGCTGGGGTTTTAACACCGTTTCTTGCTGGATTGTCTTGAAAGAAAAAAAGGAGTTCCAGTATTTATGAAGTATTTATTTTAAGAAAATGACCATCTAAAGAATTGCACAATACAGCTAAACAGCAACAACAAAGCCAGATTATATTTACTGCATTTTATTCAATCTCTGTTTGTGTGTTCAAAGGCACACTGCATGTATCCTGACTGATAGTTAGGAAAAATCTCTTTGAGATCATTTAATGAGAAAGAATTAGATTTAAAAAACTGTGGAGCTCTAACAGCTTTGTATACAGTACTATTCAGCAACTGTTGAATCTTACATTCGGATGCATAACCCAAACACCCCCAGCTCATGGTGTGTCTGAAAATGAACTGGGATCAGATCCAAATGTTCAAGAGGACCAATTAAAATACAAAAATCAAGGGTGTCTGGTGTTTGAAACCTAAAACCAGAAGCAAATTGTAAATTACCAGTGGCTGGTTATATATTACTCAGAAACTAGACTTATTTTACACATCTCTGGACAACGAGGATCTCTAATTGATATCAGTTTAAATCAGGACAAGCTCTCCTTCAGAAACCAATTCTTTTCCTTCTTCTCACGCCGCCTGGAAAAACTGGACTTCTAATTCCTTCCTTGCTTCCCATGTCATGCGTAAGAGTGAGCATGAAATGCCTTTTATCAGTTTTCACAGCCCTGAATAAGCTTTGGGGCACTTTGCTGGTACTTGCCCAAAACTTTGTGGGAACTTGCTGTAGTGGAGTATAAATTGCATTGTTCTAGTGGGTGCTTTATGCACCTTCTTGAAATGGAGAACATTTCCCACTATCCATCTGCTCTATCCTGTGCTTCCATTTGCTGCAGCTTCCTATGATTTAAAAAGTTTGGGGTCTGGCGGCTCGACTCCAAGCAGCTGATTTTCATTAAAGCTTTGATGAGAAACTTAAGCTGGAATCACAAACATCTGCAGTAAAACTTCCTCCCCACTAATAGGCGTTTCTTAGAACATAACCTTGTTGTACCAGAAAAAAACAGCAGCTAGAAATCCAAATTGCCCATTATGGGAGTTAACCTAACATAACCTCAAGGGTCTGAAATGAATTCATTTAAAGATCTGCCTTTTTAAAGGTAGATGCAATTCCCATTAGCTTAAAAGAATATAAAGGTGTCTGTCAAGCTAAAACCCTTTTTGGCTCACACCTCAGGATTAGATCTTCTGCTTCTTCTTTTAGTGCTAGTTTGTTTTGAACAGATTAATGCCACAAGTAAGAATCAAATTGTGGTTTCTCTAAACAACCTGCAAGACTTTCTGTTCCAAACTTTATGGGGGAAGGGGTGAAGGCAATTTGGTGATAGCTTGAGTCTTTTTTTAACAAGCAAGTAGGACTTGAGACTGCCGTCTTTTTATATATTTAATGTGAGTCATTTTAGAGAGGTGAGTTTATCACAGGTCCTGTGCTAATTATTGCTTATCACTTTAGACAACCAGAAAGAAAGAACCTCAAATACTCCTTCTTGCTTTTGAAAATTTAGATCAGCAGCTGCTGTTAGAAGCTGCTGGTGGGAAAAAATGATTATCAAACATGTCATTTTAATGTTCAAGCTCCAACAGATAAATTCTGCCTCTTACTTTCTCTTATAGTAAATGGCTAATTTTGCCTTGACTATGATAATTGTTTCCTTTAAAGGACTTCTTTAGCCTCTCTGCCTTTCCTCTGAGCCAAAAACACTGATGCTGGAAACAGTTTTCCTCTTCCATCCGTCCAACAATATCATGCCTTCCTTCACTCTGGGAATTGGCTTCATGCCCTGTCCCAACTACTTCATTTTTTTCTTTACTCTTAGAGCTCTTGATTATCTCATTCTTGCTCTAATTTTTTCCTCTCCTTTGTCTTCTTACTGCTTCAGTTTTCTTCCTTTCCCACTACTTGCTTTGCTGCTTCTTTCCATAACGGACATCTGAAATTATCTTTTCGTGCTTGGCAAGTGACTCCATAGAATGTCTGTCTTCCCTTTCTTCCACTAACCCTTCCCACACTCGTCTCCTGTACAGGGCTCTCTTTGCTATTTTCTTGACCTCATGTAGTCATTTACATCAGAATAAAATGAGTCTTTTTCTGGATGTCACCTTACATTAATTTTGCACTAAAGTGAGTGACTGCACAACGTGAATCACAGGGCATCATTGCCATACTCTCTAACATTTGAAATCTTGTACCATTGTTTTTTCTCACCTCAGACTCTGTAAAGAGCTTTCTTCCTACTGAGGAACAAAGTTTAAACCCATATAAATAAAGTCATCATGTCAGTGGAATTTACAAACACAAATGTTGACAGTGGCAAGCTTCAGACCCAAATGGTAATGTATGACCTGCCTCTTATTTTAAAGGCATGTGTTTGACAGTGGGGTATAACTGTTCTCAGGAGTTACTTCTGGTTTTCATTTTGAACTCTGTGCCTCACCAGAACTGGAGGTGTCTCACCACTCCCTTTCCTTCTGCTGTGTCCAAGCTAATGAATGGAACCCCAAAACAAAGATTTCTGATGTTTGCCACTCACTTCTTTGCTTTCATTTGATATGCCTGTCAGTTTTAAATCCTCTGCTTCTATCTCTGATGCATGTTCATTGTAAAATATTTTAATCTATCTTTATTTGGAAAAGTCAATCTCTGACTTAATGCTGCCAACTGTGGTTGGGTTATGCTGACAAGCTGGATCCAGTGCTTTGTGTTCACTCGTTTTCTCTTTCTCACTGTCTCCCCATACAAATCAGGATTTGGCACTGCAACATCTCCCCCACATCCCCTTATTGTCTTTGTGAGCCAAGGAACTTAATCATCTTAAATAGCACGCACGAGTAACCGAGTACTTGAGAGTGATTTTCATATTGATCTGCCTCTTGATAGACAATCCAACACAACTGGATAAAGTCTCCAGTGCTTAATTACCTTTGAAATGAAAATTTGTAACTAACTTGTAGTCTGCACTGGGTCACCTTCGGTTTCCAGTTGTTGCATATAATGAGACCTTTTGTTAGACTAGCGAGCCTATTACTATTTTTTTTTTGTCTGTGTATGTGCTTACACAATAAGTTCAAAGTTTTTTCTTAACCTCCCTCTGAGCTAAGCAGATTGCATTGTATAGTCTCTCAGCTATCTTCCGATACCTAACATTGTAAGACTTCTTATAGTACTTTTCTTAATCATTTACATCAATTTATAAGCGTTCTTGACACAGAAGCAGTGAGCTAGATACATTATTCCATGATGGTCACTACCAGTGCTCATTATGCAGGTAACATGACATTTCATTGGGTGGAATCTAGTCCAGTTAATTTAAGCATCTACATTTTGTGCCCCAGCCTTTAGCTGATTACTAAATCTGTCATGATGTGAGTACCCAACATAGTCCTTACAGAGGAAGAGGCTCCTTTGAGGGCCTCCAGGGAAGACAGCTAGGAATTAGGGGTTTAGAAAACCAGATGTCTCCATTACTGTATGGTGAATTTGGGTTTACACTTGAAGACAGTGCCTGACTTGTATTCAAAAAGTTTAGGCATAGTTTATGTGCCTAATTTAGGTGTACTGGATCACATATTGATTAACAACCAATACTATGCATAGTATTGAAAATGTAAGTTAGTCCTCTCTGTCGTCAAGAGGCTTTCATTCAAGTCCAAGGCACAGAAAAGCTACACATTAACATTAATTCTGAATTTTTAAATCATTTTTCCCAGTTCCTCTGAGTTTCATGTTGCCAAATATGAAATAAAGAGGAGTGGAAAACGGAGAAATATTCATTAATATTAATTTAAATTAATTGGGGTTTCCTGTTCTTCTATAAGTTCATAATATCAAGCTCTTACCAAGATTTAAAAGCATCCCACCAGTTATAGCTTGGAATCTCCTACCAGCACTGTTTCAGACTCTGCAGATTTCTGAAGATGTTGTGTAGAGCAGAATCATGTGTGGGGCAAATGTTGACGAGCACCTACCCCGCACACAGAAACATTGTGATTTCTGTCTACCCTGATCTGTGCTCCGGCTTCACAGTGGTGTATTTCACATCGCGGTTGACTGGCACCACAGTCCACCACGAAGCCCCATCCGTGGCTCTATACCTCTGCCTTGTAAAGTTGCCCCCTTTGTATAATTTGGCACTATTCAATGTGACTAACAGCCTCTGTCTGCTTGGGAGAGCGATAGGCCTGAGTCAATATTTAGATGAAGGAGCTGAATCAAACCGCGCTGTGTAAGGGAATTTACTCTGTGGTTCACTGTGAGCTGCGGGTTAAGAACTCAGGCTTTGAAAGATGCTAATTCAAACCTCCTGGGACAAACCCTGTTCCCAGGGCCAAAGGAGGGAAGGTGGGCTGTGGGAGGGGGAAAGGTCTCTGAGGACCAAAGGAAAAGTTCCTTTTTTGGCCGAGAGACTACCAGACCATCACTCTAGCTTCTACATCAACCTCTGGGCTTAGAGCTGGCTCTCCAGCTCCTGTTACCAACTAAGTACATGGATCAATGGATAACCAGATTCTTACTGTTACAGAGCCATCAGCCCTATCCCAAAAAAGCATCCTACTGGGCCTCCTTGGAAATTGCCATGGAGGTGGGCCCTGAAAGGCAATAGTAAAGTGAATCTGCAGCTAGCAAAGGGACATGAAATCCTGGCTCTTTCCTCATGAAACCATAACATTCTGCAGCTTTTGTGTGATGATAGCAGGCAGCATCATTCATTTGTATCACGGGATCCAGAGACTAAATCTGCCATTGCAGGGGCTGAAGTAAACTGCCAGAGCAAACACTGGTTAGTTAGTCTATTAGATCAGATTGTACAAATGAAACTTCAGGGAGGGCTGAAAAGGGTAAAGGAGGCTAAAATTTCATTCCTCTGCAGTGTCCAATATATCTCAGAGCACTTTCCCAAGGTAAAGTGTATTATATTAAAGTAAAACAATGTGAATTGTGTCCTTGCGAAAGCCATGCTACACAATCATATCGAGAAAGGCTAATAATCGCTTATGTTCATTACTCTGTGAAAAGCAGCTACAAAACCCATCCGGCTCTTAAATCAGGCATTTCATTGAGGGACTTTCCTTGTTGTAAGCAACAGGTGGCAATGCAGCTTCCCAGGGCTGATCCCAGGCCAGGGGAGAAGACATCCCACGTCATGGAGCCTGTCCAAGCCCGGGATGGCTCCTGAGAGCCCCTGTGCCGAGCAGAGCAGGGTTTGGCCTCCAGTTTTCTCACACAGGTCATGTTTCGTGCCGAGTCCCTGGCAGGGTGGGCAGGTGTTTCCCGAGGCTGGCCAGCTGCTTCGAGCTGCTGCAGCAGGGGGACCAGCTCTGCCCAGCCCCACGGTAGCCCCGATTGGCTCAAGGGCTTGTGTGCTTATTTCCACGGCTGTTAGTTCTGGCAATTGGAGTGTAGGGGGAAAATTAGCCTTGTGATATCAGAGATTGCGATCTTGATATTGTCATAGTGACACGGCTGTGCTAATCTCACCTCATTTTTGGATGTTGTGCTAGAACTACTCTTTCCCTTCCCATGACCTTATGTAACTCAATTTGCCTCCTACTTTGCGTCTCCCACGCATGAGACATTGCTGTCCCCCTCTCCCAGTGTGTGCTGGAGTAATTTATTGTTTTCTCAAGCTGTATTTTTGAGTAGTCCATTCCTGACACAGCCTAGCTAGAATGAGGAGTATCAACCAATCCCAAAACACAGGGGTTGCAGGAAAATTTTCCACGATCAAATTGCTTCTCAGATCTCTCTAAGTTCATTTGTCAGTAATCCCAACCTCATATTTTTTGGAAGTCTTAAAATCTCTGCAGGTGTTTTCTCTGCAGGCTGTTCCCTACACGTTTGATTTATTATCCCAGCTCTTGTCACGAAAAGGAACTTCAGATTGTGGCATTCAGAGACAAAAGCAAAACTTCTACAGTACAGTGTTTGCCATCAAAACACGGACCCTTTCTGGAAGTTTAAGTGAATTACAATTGCAGGAACTACAACAAGGCAAGCAGAAAAGTGTTGTGACAATTAACCCTTGTAAAATAGCTCTGTTTGGACAGGCCTGTTTAGTTATGTTGGCAGGAAAGTCAGAGACGTGCTAAGCCAGCCTCAGTGCAAAGTACAGCAGCTGTCTGCTCACAGCAGGCAGGGCATGTGTACATTTTGAAGTCTGAACTGTATCTCTCCAGTCCCGAAATGCAACGTCTCAGACCCCCCGCAAAAAAAAAACCCCTCCGGTATCGCTTTAAGGACGAATGATTAAGCTAACATTAACCAGATGGGAGCTTCAACACAGACAGACGAAAGCAGAAAAGCGCAGACACTAGAGAGAGAAGGGAGTTACTGTACCTCAGCAAAAGGCACCCAACTTCCAGTAGCTACTGCCTGCTGCTGCCCTCTGATAACAGTGGCTTCTTGCGTGCTGACCGCTGAGCTACCTTCAAAGTCAAACTGAAAAACGCCTCCCTCACTCGAGGCTGTGCTGGAGGAGAAGCATCTCAAAAAGAATAATATAGGAGAAATGAGGGGCCAGGCGGAGATCAAAGCCATTTCCTCCCCTTACATCCAGCAGTGGTCTTCTAGCGTCTCAGTAATTGTTTACCCTCTTCTGCAATCAGCCCCCCTTGGCTTAGTGGTGCCTCTGTTATTTTAACTTTCTTTCAGCATTCAGTTTCCAGATGTGGCACTTCAAGGCAGTCTAACCAAATCCTGATTTAAAAGAGAAAAAAAAAAAGAAAAAAAAAGAAAAAAAAAAGGAAAAGGAGGGAAGAAAAGCGATTTTGCTGCCTCCCTCGTTCACTCTCTGTGCCTGTGGCTCCTCTTTTTCCCCAGAGGCTCCAGCTCAATAACATACAGATGGGCAGTGCTTAAGCAGAGAGTGTCAAACAGAGATTGTATTCCAGGAAAGCATCGCTGGCTCCCCAGCCACCTTATCTCCCCCTGTCAGGATACAGACTGACGCTCTGCTCGGTGCTCTGGCTTCCTTCACATGTTCACATCGTTCCCTTTTTTTACCTTTCGTGTTGAGACCCTCCCACTCAAACTTTGCCATTCAGAAAGTGAGGTCACCCTTTCCGCCCCCCACACCACCCCACCCCCCCAACTCCATCCGACTGCTCCACACGAAGCATTGACTCTCATGACTGTTTGTTTTTCTTTTTTTTTAACATCTCCAGTTTATTCAGTAGAAGGCAGAAAGGTGCCAAACTTATTAAAAAAACGGCTAGACCAACCTTTTATTTTGACATGGGGGAGGGGAAGCTGTGGGCAGGAGGAGGAGGAGAAGGAGAAGGAGGAGGAGGAGGAGGGAGACAGCCTGGCTGTGCCATGGGCTAATAGAACTAAGTGGTTTCTCTAACATGCTTCATTCAGATCCTTTCTCTCAAGCCCACCTCTCAGCTTCATTGGCTTGTGAAAAAGAATATCGTTCACTGCGATTTTGGAAAATGACTTCATTACTCAGACTCATGAACTTTTATTTACAAAGAGCATCTTGTATTCCTTTTTCAAGAGATGCTTTGTGAGGCCCTGGTAACAAGGCTTGCAGTGTGTGTATGAAAGTGAGCTGAATATATTGCCCATAGCTGACTTAATTTTATGACTACAATCTCAAAAAGACAACGCAGTAACCCTTGCTAGGGTTTGGGAAAAAGGCAGGGTATAATTAAGCTAATGTTCACCGTTGGCAGCCAAGCGGTCAGCACCTCGTCCCTCAGCTGTCCTATGTGCAGGGGTTTGTAGCATCATTGGCCTGTCAGACTTCATGCTTAATTCTTAGTGTAAATTGGCTTATTTGGCTTAATTCTGGGAACAGATTCCTTCTTTCTTCCTCTCTCCCCCCTTTCCTATCTGATTGAAGAAATTATATGAACCAAGGAAGCAGTGAGTAGAGGATTAAGGATAAAATAAAGGGTTTTGGTGATCTGATAATTTCTACACATCTGTAGACACAGCTTTGGGCCCATAAATGCTGTACAGATGTTACATAGGGACTATAAAGAAGTTAACCACCAAGAAACTGCCTGTTTCAGAAATGGTGTAGCTGAGCAGACGAGTTGACTCAAGCTTGTGGGACAACATATTATACCAGTAGAGAAGGAAAAGCTGTGTGACCCAAGGCTATGAGGTTCAGGACCAAGGTTTGGAGGAGGAAATAAAAGATGGCAATGGTCATTGCAGGTAATTCTGTCCTGAGAGCAATGGAAACATCTCTCTGTTACCCGGACCTGATATGGTGGCAAGCATGCTGCCTTCCGGGAGCCTAAGGGTGGGATGTTATTGAGGGCTGCCAGGACTTTTCTATCCCTTTCTGCTAATGGCAGTCCTGGGAACGACCTGGAGCAGGTCTGAAGGCTCAGGGAGCAGAAGACTGGGGAGGCCCCAGCCAGGGACCCTATGAGGTTTGCATTAGGCTTCCTGCTATAGGGACAAGTTTGAGGTGTAAAGATAGCATTAAAGCAGGGGCAAGAAAAGAGAATAAAACATCTTGGCAGTAAGTGAGAGAATCACCACTTGTGTGGTGGCAATAGAGATTTTTAACTATCCCGTGAATTGTGCAGCAAATTACTGGAATATGTGTGAGACAATTTTTTGGATACCTTTTTTTGGAAAAAGCAACCACCAGAGAATCTTCTACATCTGTGCCTAGGCATTAGGGAGGAACTGTTGACAAACCAACAGAGAAAGATAACTTGGGGAACAGTTACTTAAGGTTTGTAAGCCTTTGGATGGCAAGAACAGGAAAATTAAATCTACGTGTTTCTGGCAGTCAGTCTTCAACAAATTCAGAGACTTGGGAGGGAAGTTCTCTTGTCTAATAGAAAAAGGAATTGAAGAAAGTAAGTGGTCTGTAAAGAAATGACATGAACCAGAAAGACAGGAAAGACGAGACGATTTGGCCAAACTGCAAGCTCTTTCTGAACCTGAAGCTCAAGAAAGAAACATGTGGGAAGTGTAAACTGAGACTACGTCTGAGCACAGGAAGAACATACAGAGATGAAAGCTGCAAGGTAAAGGCAGAAAATGAGATGTAATTTTAAAGACAATAGGTGTGAGAGGAAGATATGGGAGATCCTTGGTTCAATATCCATCAAAGAGAGAAGGTTAGCAAAGAATAAATCTGAAATTGTTTCAGGTTGAAGACTGTGTTAAATGGCTTCTTGAGGATTTTCCTAGCTCTGTGAGCTTTAGTTTTCCTAGGAAGACATTAGCTGTTATGGTTTTGGCTCTGGAGAACAAGACTTCTAATTATAGTGGAACAAAAATAAGGTGTAGCACTGTTTTTCTACAATTGACTGTGCCTTTTTTTTTTTTTTTTTTTTTTTTTTTTTTATTTTCTTTTCTTTTTCTGGATTGCATTGCAACAATGAAGAACAAGATTCCTTCCAGAACATTTTGGGAGAATTTCAGAAAATAAAATTTCAGAATAGAAGACTCTTTAAAAGAGCTCCTTTCAAAAAGGTAATTTGCAGAGTGTATAAGGTTTCTTTGTGTCTTTTCATCTGCCTAGTGATGTGGTTGGGGTACAGTTTAGGACTGGGAGTACGTCACAAGACGTATCAATATGTAAGAGGAATTGGAGACCAGTGGTAGGTACTAGTTATTGTGTTGAGTGATTCATAATTTTGACAATTTAATTAATTCAAGGAAATAAAATTGACTTATTAAACTCTGAAAATTTAATTTTTTTTTTTAAGTCTTTTTATTGCAGGGATGGTGAAAGCAAGTTAAATGGTGTATTCATGCATACTTAATTTAGGTCAAGATCCTGCAATCATGTGTATAAGTCACTTAATGACTTTGAAGAGTTCAGGGCTTACGTGTTTGCACAATTGGGCTTAACTAAGTCGTTGTATTGGGAACCAAGAGCAGCGTTTGGGGGACAGCAGCTGCAGGGTGCCCTGGGCCGGTCCAGCTGGCTTGACAATGGATGGAAACAATCCACAATACCCCCAAACGTGGCTCCTCTGCTCCAACGGATGCTAAAAAGGGCAGTAGTTGCTGGGGCAGTAAATACTGGAGTAGACATGTGTGGGTGCACTGAGGACACACAACAGGAAAGGTACGAGGATGCAAAAAGGGGACTCATGAGGCGAAATGTCAAGAGATGCAGTTTGAGAAACAAAATGGAGGAAAAGCGGTAGGGGACATTGCTGGGGAGATTGCTGGCGATGCAGCCTTGGAAGGACAAACTTGTTGCTGGGTAGAGTGCCCACCTGAGGGTGACCCACACGAGGGCAGAGATGCCCTGAGGGAGTGCAGCCTATCTGTGACCCATGCAGGTCAGGGACAGCCTTGAGGGTGTGGATTAGGAGGGGGCTAGGAAGGTGTTGGACAGAAGTTGAGCCTGGGAAGAGGGAAGGAAGGTATTTCTCCTAGCGTTTATTTAATTTGTTTTCTTGCTCATTTCTCAATACCTAAACAAGTCATTAAAGATTTCTGTTTACTAATTTCCAATAAATTAAATTATGTGAAATACCCTGAGTCAAGACTGTTTTGCCTGTGACAGTGGTGAATATGGAAGTCTTGTGAATGACGTGCTGAATGAGATATAGTCAACCAGAGCAACTGTGAGCTTCATGAGCTTTGCTCTGTGCAGTGAACTGACCATCTGCACCCTGGAGATGCCATTGAGGGACTTTCTTCTTCAAGTATGCATCTGCTTTACCAGAGCAAGAAGTACTACTAGAAATATCATTAAGGATGCTTAGATTACAAGTTCCTTGAGTAAAGCCTGATTTTTATTGCACATATGTAGCAGGTGACAAAATGAACCTCAGTGTATAATGAAGGTGTCTCACCTAGCAGGTTATTAATAATTGCAAAAACCCTCAAAGACATTTGCAGAAAAAAAAGAAAATACCATTCTTGAAATGGGCAAAAGTTACCAAGTGCAAACAACATTGTTACCCATCACATCTCTTTATGTAAAATCGGAGCAAAGATATTCATATCCCTGTAAAAGAGTTCAGAATGCTAATTTACAGCACTTTGAAAGAGGTAAGATTTTAATTATCCTCAAGATCAAAGTCTTAAAAGGAGGAAGATGTCTGTTAAACATCTATGGGAAATCAGATCCTTAAAAAAATCTCAGAATGGCCCAAGGCATTAAAAATCTGGAAAATCTCATGTTGTGAATTTATGTAGGAAAGAAAATACAGATAACTTCAAATGGTAGAATTATTAAATAATTTATCCTTATGAAAGACAAGAAATCAAGAATGACAAAGTCCATTACAGACCACAAGATATAAATCTCACCACAAATATATTAGTCCCATACATCAAAAATTATAACCAAAATCTTTTGAGCAGAAATATTATATATATATTAATTTCCCTAAATGTTGCTATACTGTGAAATACCTTACTAAAAAACAACTGCATTGGTTTCCTGCATTTAATTTTAAATCTTTAAAAATATTGTATTCCTTTTAAAAAACTGCAGATTTGTGTAGAAATTCAGAAAAATTGAAATGGTGCATAGGGTGCTTGTCAAACCACAAGCTGCTGAAGGTAAATTTATGTTGTGATGGACTTCCAGTTTCTTTTTCCTAGGCAGAGATGATGTGGGTGTGTTACATGAGCAGTCTCATATTTGGAATAGGACTTCTTCAATATGGCAGGGTACAGAAACAGGAGTTTCTCCTTCTGTTTTCACAATATCATCTTCTGTTCTTTTTATGAGTTCTTTCCCCCGTCTTTAACATTTGGTTTTGATTCACTGTGATAGACAGTAGGATTAGTGAAAGACAAAAGGAAGAATCCAGTGGAAGGCTTATTACAAATAACATATTCCAAATTAACCAATCTCAAGCTGTTGTGTGTGGGCCCCTGGTGGTTTGTCATGTCCCAGTGGGAGATCTGCGAGCAGTCTGTCGAGCTTTAGTGCCAAGTGTTACCAGTTAAACATTTGATAATGTTGCATGGTGGTCCAATGGAAATGTTGACAGATGACTGATGGTTGCGATCCAAAATGTTTTGGAGCCAGTGTTCAAAGTACCTTTGTAAAGGTTAGAAGATGTTGGCAGCATATCTATGTATCATCAAATGAATTAGCTATCTACAATCTGCAATAGAATCCTATGTCAATTGAGGGGCAACAAGCAATAATTTGTCTGTCACAGTTTGTGCCAAAGAAAGATACTAATAAACTCTCAGTTATGCAAGCAAAATGACACTTTTGTTAACTTATTTCATGTGTTTTGGATTATGTCATACTAGCAAAAGTCTAAGTTTGCAGGTAGAAGGTAGAATTTATGCTGTAGGGTTCAAGGACAGCATACCTTCATGACCTTCAAGTTTTAGATCTGGTGCAAGGAAGCACATGCATGTTCTTTGCTTCTTTGCTGTACTAGTTAAGGGCATCACCTAATTAATTTCCCAAATGATAACACTTTAAAGCCAATTACTCTTATCCTTCATGTTATTAGTTACTGGCAACACTGGGATCTGGCTGATTCCAAGCTGCTTTCAACGAACCTTATAGTGTTTCTTTTCTGCCTTGATACTTGTTACTGCCCAATTTTATCCTCTGTAAAACTCTTCAATTAAGCATGACAGAATCTTGCAAGTCTGATGAAAATGCCATTATTCTTCAGTACTGCAGTATTAAAGGCAAGCTTATTTACTGAGAAAGATTTCTCAAGATTTTCACCTCCAGAGTGCAACAGGGAAACAGCTGCCTATCCTGCGAAAAGCATTGTCCTTGGTAACGGTATTAGACCTGGTAAGACTAGAAATGAACCACAGCATCATGTAATACTGGATAACTTAGTTGAAAAATCCAATCTATGCTAGTTGCTAAAAGTCAGTCAGATTTAGAATAGTGGTTTTCCCAATGCAGTATCCTCTTCCCAGTGGTAATCAATAAGCAAGAGCACCATTTTCGTACCTTTTTAATATTAAAGTCTTTCAGTACTTCTGGTCACTTTGTCACCCATATCTGAACCCCTTGGTACTCTTGACATTGTTATTCTTGTTGAATAGCCTGAATTATAGAGGTGCTGTACTACCATTAATGATATCTGCTTCATTCCTTACAGATCCTAAGGTTCTGCCTGCTTCAGAGACAGCTTCTCAACACAAATTACTGAGACGGTGGTAAGAGGTGTTTTTAGCTCAACTCCTGTTGTAGAAGGGTGCATGAGAAAATAAAACACCATCACGTGTAGTGTTGCATAAATAGCAAAGTCTCAGTGGTCTTAAAAAGTGAATTAAAGTGGACTAGAGGAGGTGGGGCTGGAGGGATGAGGGTGAGGGGATATTTGCAGAGATGGAGACTGTGCTTCCTGTCTTCTGTGGACGAACGGTTGAATCTTTTCCTTTCCTGTTACAACTCTCATGCCATCTCAGCTGTGGCAAGAGGACCAATGTAATATTCCAATCATTCAGTTTCTTGTCACCCAGTGTTTGGCTCTGACACCTTGGCTTGCACATCCAGCACCTGATATTTCCAGATGGTCTCCCATACAAGTTCTTGGCATGTCTGCTTATCTTTTAAGATGAAAAAAGCCAAGACAAATCAATTCAGTCTGTTATAGCCAGGAAAGTGATACCCTCTGCTAGAGCAAAATAAAACGTTAAGTGAGAAATTTCAAAAAATAAGATGTTATTTCTACAAAGGAAGTGTCCCTGATTTTGTCAAATACACCTGTAGGTTTGTGTGAGTCTGGAGGCAATATGATTAGGAGGGAACAGGAAAACCATATTTTGCTCCTAGGTGATGATGATGCTCAATATCAGCAGATACATTGATGGAGAAAGACATGGCACTGTAGCACAGCAAGAATGTATTTATTGGGGTTATTGATAATGGCAAAATATCATACAGAAGAGAGTAGATGGCCCTGACTAACGAAGTGTCAACAGCTTCTTTTGAAATTGATAGGAATAGGCTTCAAAATTAGACTAACAGGGTAGAGATTAATTGTTAAACAAACATGTATTTTGACCTTATTTACAGGCAGATAGGGAAACCAATGTCTTCTTATAATTACCGAAGTTGCACTGGGTATTAGTGAAGACACAAATCATCACTGGGTACTCCAGCATAATGCAGAAAGTCTAGGATGTGGAGAGTGGATTTTTTTCTGCTGTTAATTGTGTACTCATTTACTTCTGAAAAAGATTACATAGGGAAAGATAATTAATTTTGCACAATTCAGCCATGTTCAGACTAATGATGGGTGAATAATGATGCAGCTCAGATAAACACTTCCCTTAAAGTGGAGGCCTATCCTAACCTCAAGTTTCCTTATGTTTTTTTCCTTTTGCTATTCTCCTTGCAGATCTTCTGCAAATCTCCAGAAAGATACTTCTTCATTTGCTAATCCTTCATGATTTCCTTTGTGTCCATAACTGCCTCTGAAAATTCCTTTATTGGACAGTCCTCAAAGCTACAACAGTTCCTTCATGAGGCTGTCCTCTTAATTTGATGATTCCTCTCCTTGATTTTAGCTTGGGTGCTTCACTAAAATGTTAGGCACAAGGGACTAGCTGCTCTTCCTGCTCAAGTCAGAAAAAGTTTATTCTAACAACAATGAAGAAGATTAAAGCAAAAAAAGCCTGATTGCTTAATTTCTAATCACTCATCCTCAACCTGGTTTTGGTACTCACACCCTGATAAACTGACATATTTAATTATTGCATTCTTACACAGTGCAGCATTTCCCATTGCATTATGCTTTGACCTACACTGACCACTTTCCTCTCCATCTGGAACCTTCAGACATTTCCCTTTCTCTCCCAACTTGTTTTTCTGATTCAAGTTGCATATCTCTTTTTTTTTTTTTTTTTTTTTTTTAATTCTTCATTCTCCCTCCAGGGAAGCTTCCCCACCCTTCCTCATCAGTCGTTGTTTGATCATAATAACGGAACATTGGTTAGAGAAAACAAGTTGCATAAAATCTACACTGAACTTTATATCCCCTCTAGAAGTCTCCATAAAAGAGCTTTCCAAAACTGGAAAAAGAAACCCCACCCAAAACCCCACACTCTGGAAAACTGGCTAACAACTCTCCCAAATCAGATAGTGCTTAACTTAGCCTTGGATATGAAGTCAAACAGAAGTAGATACTCCGTTTCACTGCCAAAATGCTTCCCATGGATCCTGTGCGGTCAGCACAAAGGGGAAATTGTCTCAGATCCCTTCAAGTTTATCCTACGCACTCCAAAGGCGTGCTGGCAGCCAGAAAAGAGTATGTCACCTACAGCTGACAGCAAAATTGTAATCTAGCAGTGCTAACTGAAGGAATAATGAGAACACTAGCAGTCCAACCAGGGCAGCAAAGCATTCGGTGCAGCTTGTTTTCTGGCAAGTTAGGTGGGTTTTGTAGCCTCCACTGATCTCTGAACTTACCCTGATGTATCCCCTTGTGCTAGATGTAGCAGAGAGATAGCAGTTTGGACTTGCAAGAACAATCTTTTCCAACCCTGCGTGTCCCATAGGAGGGCATCCCAACGCCAACCGGCTCTGTCTGCTCAGTCATTCCCTTTTTAAGCATTGCACAAGTTTTAAAATTGCTCTGGGCCAGCCGTGCTTGAAAACAGCCTTAGCTGGCTTGCCGAGGAAACCTAAAATGCAGTCCAAAACTTCTCTACTGTGATGGGAAGAGAAATGTTGCCCTGTAACATAAACGGTTCAGCAAGGCAGATTCAGAACATTTATAAGTCTAGATTTTTGTACCACGCCTATCGCCGTATGATCTGATGGGGAATTTTGCAAATCCTTGGTTTCTCTAGTACTGATTTACGTTTAAGTGGAGGGAGCTGTGAATGTGCTCTGTCTTAGCTTATTGGTTTTGGATGCTAAAATTACTTCTCCTGAATGGCCCAGTAAGCAAGAAGGAGGAATAAATTTTGACTGCATTATGCCACCTGTATTCCTGACAGCTTAATTTGTTAATGTCAAGTCTGCAGGCACTAAACGAATGCTCATAAAAGTCTTGACTATCTGATGAAGGGCACTGACTAGTATGATGCAATTAGCTGAGCTCATCGATTATGATGGACAGCTGGAGCTCTCTGGGTTTTTCCGAAAGAGCTTAATCAAAGGCATCAGAATAATAGAAGCTCTCTAAATGAGAAAGGCAGTGAACTAAGACAGTTAATTAGATTTTTTTGAAATTGTTGTGTTTATTATACTTCCCATTTGTCCTTGACATTTAAGTGTCGGCCACAAATGAACATAACTGTACTGTTGATTTCACTTCAATCAAAAAGAGTTTTAATTTGCATAATAAGCTGAAAGTATTTGTATGAAACTAAGACCTGTAATAAGGTAAAAAAATAAATTCTCACACAGTTTTGCAGGATTTTCATGTCTTGTCTTAACAGCAAGGCTGTATGAATGTCACTTTCACATATACTAAACACCAGGTTTCAGATTTTTTTGTTTCATTTTTTGTATTTTTTTGTGATTTTCTCCCTGGCCAACTGATGGATTTAATAGAATAACAAAGCAATTGCCTTTGACAGGAGGCACAATACCAGCTAACCCAGCTTGTCTGTTAGCAACAGGGCTGGCTGAGCAGCTGGCCCCTGTCCCACTGCCAGGAAATGCTGACAGCAACAGCTACACCATTTCAGCTGCTAACTGGCTCCATAGTGAGTCTTGATGGCTAATGAATTGCGTAAGTGCTACCCAGATCTGTCCCGATCTGAGGAAAAAGAACAGCAGCTTTGGGATGTCAGCTGCTTTGAGAGAGACCCTGCAACACAGAAAGTTTCATTACAAACGTGTGGGTCACGATCTGTCCGCAGTGACTTTCCCTAGTGCGATTCCACACACCAAACCTGCGGTGTTTTCAGGTAAAGCAGAGTGAAAAAGGGTTTAGGAGACACCAGCATCTTTCAGCTGGCACAAAGTGTTTTGCTACGACAGCAGCCAGCCACGACGGAGCCAACAGACAGAGCAGTGTGCATGCATGTTGAAAATTGGCTGATTTAGTTGCCTACCCACACGTACACACGAATCCTGGTAGCTCTCTAATTGCCAAGCTGTTAGCTATGCAGCCAGGCAGCTCCCGATTAAGCCAGTCCCTTCAATTTTAGAAACTTGCTTTCATAGCTGCGAGGAAATCCATGTTGCTTTGTCCACTTCTATTAAGTTATCGGAGATCTGAATGTGTACGCATGTGGACAGGCATTGTGTAAAACTCCAAACAGATCAGTGCTATGAGGCAACTGCCCTTAGATACACATGCTGTGTGGGTGACCAGAGGCAGCTGTTTCTTCTCTGGTGTCTTAGGAAGACTTTATCTGAAACAGGAAAAGCTGTCTGCCTTTAACAAGAATCAGAATCTTTACTTGGTGGCTTTTTCAAGTAGTAGAAAGTTATTAACTTCAAGTGGGATGATGACAAAAATGATGTGGTGAGTTTTAAAGGCAGATCTGCTGCACATTGCTGAAGGTTGTGTTGATGGTACAAGCTGTTGCTTTGGGGGAAAACTGTCCCTGTGGCATCTCTTCAGTTGTGCGTTGGAAGTTCAGGCCTCCTGGGAAGGTCTCACTGCTAGATAACTGACATTTGGAGAAAGAGCGGAGTGTTTAGATACCTT
This sequence comes from Pluvialis apricaria, assembly GCA_017639485.1. Classification (NCBI taxonomy): domain Eukaryota; kingdom Metazoa; phylum Chordata; class Aves; order Charadriiformes; family Charadriidae; genus Pluvialis; species Pluvialis apricaria. Next base: position 76,724,463 of record CM030009.1, on the reverse strand, counting down.
TAGAAATACTTCCTTGGGTTTCTCTAAGCTTTGCACTAAGCTCAGGTGATTCTTCTGGCTAAGCTGAGAATACCTTTTTGAGAAACTGCTCTTCACAATTAAGGTGAAGGACAAGACAAGACTTGGTTTCTGAGCTGAAAGTGTTAAACAACCCTAAGAAACGGGTCGACCATGTGGGTCTGTAACTACAGGCTACCTGGCCAGCTGGGATAACAACCTTATAACCTATGATGAGCATGGATGGACGCCACATGGACTCCAGTTTCAGTGCTCCCCTTCTGTTCTCACAGAGCTTGTTGCCATGTGCTGTGTGAATGGATCAATCCAGTAAAGCTACCATCTGCAGTGTAGATGCAGTCAGGGCCAATTGACTCACCCATACAGGGGCAAGGAAATAACAAACCAGTCACTTCACCAGTCATTTAATGCTACACAGTGAGGTATACTTAGACTTTTCAGGTTCTATATTTATTTTAAAAGCAATGCCAGTGGTTGTATCCCAGTCCTGACTCAGAGTCTGCTATATCATTCCAACACACATACTGTGTCTCCATGGCATCACCCCTTACCCTGGTAATTGACGGGAAGTCCAAATGAGGCTTGTGTAGCCAGCATCATTCTGATAACTCCTGCCAAAACTGCAGGATACAAAGCACTTTATAGGTTTTTGCTTGCCACTAATCTAATGGTGAAAAATGCACCCTGTCAGAATTCCTGGTACAGAGACAACAGTAAACCCACTAACACTTTGACACCATTCCCATTGTGGTTTCCAAGAAAACCAACCACTTTCCTTAGTGACTATCACTAGTTTCCATAGCTGAGAAATTACCGCTAGCTGCCAGAAAGTTTTCTTTCCCATTTAGGTTTTATTCTTACTTCCAGCTGCAAAAGCTGTCTTTAAGGTCCTATTTTCTATTCTCTGTTTTTCTTAATTGATGACCACAGGTAGAGGTTTAGATTGCTTTCTGTTGTGACAATCTTTCATGACATTCTTTCCCTAGCTGCAGACCTTATCAGGCTTGGCAAATGCTTGAATCAGACGACACAGTGCTCTCTTAAATTTTGTGTTATGGGAGAATTCATGGCTGCTGCAGTGACTGAACTTGTTGTATCCATAGCAGCCAACATCACACTTGACTGCTTCGGAAACAGTCCCTGATGAACACTAGATTTGCATGAAAGGCTTGATTGTTCATACAGACCATCAAATTAAACAAAGGAAATTTCCCTTTTTGGTTGCATTTGCAGAAAGACAAGAATAATTGCTGTGGGCCTCATACTGTGAGTCCTCAGTGCTTGCTGGGCCAGACCAGGTTTTTCCTATGGATTAAATCAAGATATCGAAAAATATTTTGTTTGCCAGATGCCAGGGCTGACACACTCCAGCCTGACTCCTCAATCAGAGCAGATGATTTTAATGTTGTTCATCATACAAGATACCCTTTCATTTCTGATCCTTTTGCCATCTTGTGATGTCAGTGGTACCTGCCCTCTCACCTCCTCACACACCAGCACGTCCCTGCTCTGACCTGAGGATATTATTCTGTGCTGAGATGCTCCCTTAGCTCCCTTTCTTTGATGCAGCGAAACTAGAAAGATTAAATATTTTAAGATTTTAAGCTCATGGAGTTGGGACTGTCATTAGCTAGTGTAAGCTGTCCAGTTTTTTAGGCTAGATGTTTGAGGCTAGATTTCACAGGTTTTTGACTTTTGTGTTAGCACTGGAAGCTCAGCTCTGGAACCTCTTGCTTGTTGCCCACCTGATGTTGGTTGATGGTGAATTTAGGCTATCCTGGGTTTGGTTGTGGGAGCCCAAAGTTATTGCTCTAAGCAGCGCAAAAAAGGCAGGCAAACTCAAACCACCAAGCTTTTAAAGTTTCATGACAAATTTACCATGTAGTTTTAATGGTGCCATCAGGAATACAAAATGGTGTCACAAAAGAAAAAAAGAATCTTTCCATAGACTTCTTTAGAATCTCATAAAGAATGACGTATAGAACTGTACCTCATTTATAGAATTACATGGGATAGTAAAAGTTCCCAAGACTGTTTAAAAAAAGGGAAATTGCTCTGGCAGATCTTTTCATGAGTAATTTCTGGACAAACCTACTACATATTTATGTAGGCCTATTGACAATTTCATGCTATTTTACTCCAATAGCGCTGTCCAAAACAATGAATGTGATAAGTATGAAACATTGAACACAGTCATCAAATGTGAATTTAGTCAGTCTCTTACCGTGCTGCTCTCACACTTCTACCTAACTGCCTTGAAGCCTTATTTTCCAACTCTCTAACAGTTTATGCTGATCTAAGTCCATATACATTTTTCTGCCAGTCCACTGGCATTTTTCTGATCCTGTGGTGAGCCGTTTCAGGGAGCTGAAGAGGAAGAAAAGAGGAAAAAAAAGCAAATTGTGTTCAGTCAGTTTGGCTCCCCGAACTTGATTGCTAAGAGATCAGCAAGTAACAGTGCTAGGCAAGTTTAATGAACACTCTAGGAAAAGAAGCTATACTTCAGGAGCTGGGTATCCTAAATCTTACTTGATCCCTGGCTTCTGAATGGAGTTTGCTAACATAAATCAGAATTCATCAACTTCTTTACTAGGATAAATTGGTTTTCTGTTTCCCAAGCAGAGTTTGTTGTGACGCATTAGGACACACCTTGATGAAATAAAATGCAAAACAAATAACTGAACTGACTTAATGGATCTAGGAGTTATCCACATGCCAGTAAGAAAATGTAAGTAGAATATTTTGAAATATAACAAGTTTGAAATTTGTTAACCAGGTCATTTACGTAATTTCATAGTTCTGCCAAATAAGCAGATAAGGTGAAGTCTTGACCCCTCTGGAATCCATAGGTGGTTTTTTATTTACTTGAACGAGGATTTGGCTGCAAAGATTTTTCTCTTACAACAGAAAGCAGAAAATCAGCATTTACTCTCTCTGCATCTACAGTAGCCACATATTTGAATATGTAAATACAATTGTTTGTATAAAAGGGAGCTCATAAATGCAGAAACACAATGTGGATTTAGAACAGAAAAGAGTGGATAAACACCTAGAATCAAATCAGAAACTATTGAACTATCCATATATGTATTTATCATTGCAATATAAAGTCAAAGAAAACAACTGATATTTAGGAGGAAAGGAATGCTTTAGCAAGCATTTAATTAATCTTAATAAATTTAATTTAATAAATCTTAATTTTTCAGTGTAGTGTCTTGATACCATGTGCTGCAGTGGGATATCTGCAGTTGTGACACCTTGAAACATCTGATGTTACTCTTTACCTGCTAAATCAATTGTCTGTTTCAGTGAGAAACTATACCAGGTTATTTGCTGGGATAGAATACAATACTGGTGAGTAGTCCCAGAAATTGCATTCCTGTATTCTTATATTTATTTGTTCATAAAAATCACTGAACGATTCAAAGATGTGTAAGGAGATTACAAGACAACAGCACAGGTATTGTGGCTGATCCCTTTCTCAGATGGGATGTTGTCAAGGTCAGGCTATTATTCTGACATAGCATTGATTGTTTGGGCAGAGGGAAGCTGACCTTTTCAGCATAACTATGTCAATTTGAATACGAGTAATATTTCTCGATACTTAATCTGAGAAAAGCTCTCAAAGGTCAAAGCTACAACCTGAAATAAAAGAGGAAGATTCAGAGCTACGAGATGTCTGGCAGTCAAGACTGAAAACCAGAGCACAACCGAGCCTCAGCATGCATGTGATTCTACTAAAAAAGAAAGCCAAAAAAAAGCCCAGAAAGAAAAGAGAAAGATGGTGTTTAACACTGGCTGTGCTTAGCAGAGTGTATTGCTGGTCTCCACCCTGTATTAATCAACTCCAGAGACCATGCCAGTACACGAGACTGCAGTTTTAAGAGGCTTAGTGTTTGGCAGCTGTTTTTCTTGTACAGTAGGCTCCATGTACAGAATCATGGAGTTCTGGGTTTACATTTTATTGCCCGCTCCACCTGAATGTGTTCACTTTCTTTCAACTGTATTGCGACTTAATTACCTCAGAAGAGGGAAGGGGGAAAGGAGGAGGAGAGAGAAGAGGAAAATGTCAACACATAAAAATGCTATGGAAATCATTCGGACTAGAAATATGCTTCACATGTCTGGAAGCACAATAGGTCTTTCAAGGCCCAAATTACCCCCATACGATGACCTTTGAAACATTCTCTAAAGTTTTTTAAGACGGATCACGTCATGGCTTGGAATTTGGATGCATTTTCAAGTGCAGTGACAGCTTCATTGTTAGGACTTTTTCTGCTACTCCTCTCTGGTCCCTAATGAATTCAGAGAAAGTAGATTCGGCAAGAAACTGGAATTGATCACCTTTTAGTGAAGGTCTCCTCCTCAACTGCCATCATTAAATGTACATGGGATGCTGCGATATGGGACGATGGGCTTCATTGCAGTCAGTGGAGCTGCCATCCTTTATACCAGTAACGAGTGGCGGTAACTGGATGGAAACATCTTTCTCACATCTCTCAGGCAAAAGTTATTCTATCACACTCCCTAGACCATGAGAAATACAGAGATTACTCCTCCCAAGCCACCATCCTTCTGCATATTTCTGAATTCATTCCCGGCTGTTGAGTGGAGATGTGGAAGGCAAACATGTTGACCCATTCACAGCGACTGTCAGCATGCTAAAATAATCTAGAAGTGATTGTATTGTAGGCAGTGTAAATATTTTGTGAGCTCCAAGATGATGCAATTCCAGACTGGCTTTTAGATGCTGAGAGTAGTTTGGCTCTTTCTTGTCTCTGCTTGGCAAAGGTCTCTTAATATCCTTTACAAGATCCCTATTTCAAATGGTCTATAGTAAGAAGAGCAAAGTGAGGAATGTGTTGACAAGTATTTCCTTAATTATTTACTTTACACTGTGAGGGAGAGGAAAACCAGCATAAATTCATAGGGTGTTCTCTAATACTTTGGTTTATATATCCTACTAAAAGATACAGAAGTTCTTTTTTGTCATGTAAGAAGCCGACTTTGGAATCTTTGGACTGTAGACATCTTTGACTAAATGTTTGCTAAAATACTGTATTTCGTGCCTGAGGTAGACAGGCAGGGAAGGGAAGAAGCTCACACACATACAAACATAGCATGTACCTGCTAGTTTATTTCCTTGTGCAATGCAGATCTCATTGCTTTGTTTAACTCTGACAGTAGAAAGTGCTGGCAACATCAGAAGTTTGGTTTAGATATCTTGTGTTTACTCTTAAAATTAAAAACCACATCCGTTTTAGACTTTACCCAGAATGGCCCCAAGGCTACTGATCACCCTTAACAGGCAAGTTTCCCTGATTTTGTGCACTGAGTCTGCCTAAAGCACAAAAAGGACCTGAATAAAACAAGAGAAGACTTTTATTTGGAGACAAAAGAAGCACAGCATCACCTTTGGAAAAAGCTCTGCTGGCACAAATGGACTCTATATAAAGTGGACTCACATCAGTATCTTTGGCTAAAGCCTTTTCCCTGCCTGGCTACGAAACCTTTGGAGGGTGAATGACCCTCTTAACCAGCACACTACCACCTCTGTAACACTCTCCTAATTGGAGAAATGCATGTGGATGAACTCTGAACATCTGCACTTTCCCTTGCTCACCCAAAGGTAGTGACAAAGGTATTTTCAGACTAAATTTATGTGTCTCTTTTCTAGGTTAGCAGGCTTTGAGTTTGCTCATCACTTCTCTTTCCTATGCTGGTATAGAGCTCCTTACTCAGTTGGTAGATGTTCAGACCCCAGGGATTATGTGCACAAAGACTCTGTTAGCTTCACACAAAAAAGGAGACTTCAGCATCAAGATGCCTTTCTGCTCCTGGAGGAAGAGCTGCGTGCAACTGCGGGGCCTGGGGAAGAGCCATGAAGGGGGTGAGCAGAGGTCAGACCCAAACAGGCAAAGGGTACATTCCTTTTGTGGATGTCATGAGCTTCTAGTCAAAGGGCAAATACTTCCCAATGAACTTAAAGTTGCCACTTTGTTGTTTCTCTCATGTTTTTACTACCAGGATATATATAGTAGTATGAAAAGATTGCACTGGCCTCACAACAGTGCTTGCAGGTAGCTACTGTGAGGTCCCCAAGGTGCCTATGCCCACATGATGTGTTTGTGCCATGAAGGCCATTTGCTAGTGCCACGGTGACCGCCTGACCAAGGATGCTGCTGCTCGGTTCACACCAGTGTGCAGCTAGCTGTGTGACTGCTGCATTTGAGATACCAAGCTATGTGCCCTGTGACAAACATACCTCTGTGAATGACGATCAAAATACCTCCCCTACATCACTGCTTGACGTGTGCAGACAAGCTGACCCTACCACCTCAGCAAACAGCCTGAGAGCACTTCAGCCACAGCACGGGTGGCCCAGTCCTGACTGTGTGGCAGTCTGTGCCCTGGCTGCATGCAAACCCACCCCAGCTGTTAGACACCCTGGTCTCTGTATGTACAGTTGTGGAACTGAATGGATTCATTTTCTGAATGTCTCAGAAACTCTCCATATTTAGTACTTGAAACTAAATTTAGTACTTTATTTTTCGGTAATTTATTTAGTACTTTAAAAACTCGCCAAAAAATACAAACCTCTGGATAGTAGGATGATACAGCTTGCTTCTTCCTGCTCTTGCCTCTTGGTCCTGATGAGCAAATGCATTTTTCAAAGTCAGGAATAGCTCTTACTCTGTATATGGAGCATCCTGAAGCAATGGGGTTGACTCCAAACAGGTGATATTACTGTCATAACTGGTCAACACTCCTGGTCTACCAGTCAGCAAGTAGAATTCAAGGCTTAGAGAGAAAAGCTCTAAGAGACGCTATAGCCAGCTTGTTTGTTCTTCATACTTTTCCCCTTCTTTATTTAGTTTGTTAGGAAGTCTAGAAAGGGGCTTCGGGGGACTTACTATATTAACATTCTGCTGAGGAAAGTGAGTGCTCAATGGACCAGACAATATCAAAGCTGCAGTGAAATGAATATTGTGAAGTATCTCATGTGTGCCTTTGAACTCAAAAATTTTCAGTGATTGGTTAGTGCTGATAATTCAAGTTGCACAGAAGTCAGAAGCTATAAAAAGAGATTGATTTGAGATGGGAAAAAAGAAATGGAAATAGGATCTGTATTAAGCTACGAGCACTACAAGCTGCAGTTTTTGTTCACCTTCTCCGGGTTTGGAGGCAGAGATGAGAGAAGATTTTTAGTTTTATTATTTATGAAGAAAAAAATCAAAGAAATTCAATAAGAAAAAAAGATAAGAAAAAACTTCATCCCCTTGACCTTTCTATCAGCATATGAGACCGTTTCTCCTGAGGAACAAAACAAGTCACGAAACACACAAGAGGAAACTTGGTGGAAGCGAAGCAAAAGGATTTGGGAGGAAGGATGATGCAGTGGTTAGCACATGGGCTTGCAGTGGTTCAGTTCTTTGTCCTTTCTGGTCTTGTGTGGCTTCAGATGAGTCATTTCAGCTATGTTTTCTGTTCCTTTTAGTGCAATAGCATTTCTCTGATTATTGCAAGTATAAGCAGATGGAAACTAATTATGCCTTGGGCTGGGAAATTTATATGGCTCTTACCTTAGGGCTAGTAGGGTCCTTCCCTGGCAGAACTTTATAACTCTCAGTAAAACTGTCTCAGTCTTATTTCCCTCTTGTATTTAATATGTCTAGTGCACATGCTAGCAGCAAGTCCAGCAGCACCACACATTGGAAATGGAAGTTTACGGTGTGTGGCTATTCCCAAGCTTGCACAAATGGGCATGTGACAACTTGGGCTGAGCACAAAAAGGGAGTATCAGAGGAAGTGACAAGTCCTCTACAAGGCGATAACCTTTTTTCTGTTTTCTGATGTACTGCAATTAAATATGCTCATCTGGCTAGTGTTTTTGTTGTTATTGACAATAACTTATGCTGTTCTTGTTTTGTTTGATATTGTTCTCTTAAACCTGTGTTGCATTACAAATACGCGTGTGCACACAGACACACAGTCACACATGCATGCATCTGCTACAAAATGGTCTATTGACATCCTCACCACTTAAAAAATATCAGAGACATCAGTGCTGAAAAGCGTCAGCTTCTCCATATAGATTTGGTCAGCTCCCACCCCCAAGACCTCTGGATTTTGGGAAGCAGGTCTCTCCTGCATGGATATGAGGACCTCGTAGCTCAGTGCTAGGAAATCTTTTTACTAGGTCTTCCCATGGTGTTCCAACTTCTTCTGTAAAGCACTGTGATCTTTTACAGAAGGAGACATTTTTCCTGGCTTCTCCTGTGATATTTCTTATGGTGCAGGAAGAAGGGGAACACATCTTGCAGTTTGGCCATACTCCCCAGGTCTGTCACTCAAACCTCCAGCGACATCAAGCAATGCTGAGATCTTCATGGAGTTGCAAGGAGATGAGACTGCAGCTTACTGGCTGGAAAGCAGCTTTGCAGTGAAAGACCTTGGGGTCCTGGTGGACAAGAAGTTGAACATGAATCAGCCTTTGTGGCAATGAAGGCTGTCTGCATTTTGGGCTATGTTACCACAGGCTGTAAATTGAATGGAATGGCTACTAGCCCTTCTCCACTATTTGACATTTGTGGGACTGCATGTGGAATGCTGTGTCCAGTTTTGGGTTCCCAGTACAAGAAAGATACAGTCAAACTGGAGCGAGACTAGCTGAGGAAGGTGTTTAGAAGGAGTATGTGGCATGAGAAGAGAGATTGGGGGGTCAGGTTTTGTTCTGCCAGGGAAAGCAAGCTACTGTCTTCAGCCGTCAAAATGAGGTTATGGTGATGATGGAGCCTGACTCTTCCTAAAGGTGCACAGTGCTGGGAGTGAGAGGCAGTGGGCACTGGCTGCAGCCAGGGAAATTCCATTATACATAAGGAAAACAGTTTTCAACACAAGGGTGTTCGAGCGTTGGGAGGTGTTGCCAGGATAGGTTGTGGAATCTCCATCCTTGGTGATATGACAAACTCAACTGGTCATGGCCCTTAGCTGTCTGAACTAACTTTGTAGGTAACCCAGCACTGAGCAGAGGCTGGACCAGATGCCCTCCAGAGGTCCCTTCTAGACCTAATTATTCTGTGATTATGTGATTCTACAGTATTGTCGTGAAACAAACCTGAATACAAAAATACACACAGAAAAAGGGTATGGGGAGTGTCCTTGCAATGATGAGATCCTTTAGTCTAGGAAATTTAAATAGTAATATGACTCTAAGTACAGTCCCAGCAGAGCAGTGACCATACCAGGTGCAGAACAGCATTCTAAGAGTTACAGACACTTAAGTAAATGTTTCCTTCCACTGTTCCTCTTGAAGAGAAGTAGCTGGCCTACAGCTAGTCTTCGTCTCTTCTGAACAGCAAGGCTCTCTTCATTCAGATCATCGCCCACTCAGAGATAATGAATGGGTTCTTATTTTTCATCTACTGCATTACATGCATACATTTTGCAATAAGCAGAAGTCTCTGTCACTGATGGGTTACAATGCTAAGAAGAGGGACAAAGCCATAGAGACCAGCTTTTAAATTTAAGCTTACATATCATTAAATGGTGCTTTTCCTGGGAGGCCAATGTCTGTAGTTGCTCACCCCAGAGAACCTGCATTTGAGATGTCTGACAAAGAAAGAGAAATATATAGATGGGAAAGCAGATGGCAAAAGGAAAATTAGTGAACAATAAAATAAATGTGTTTTTACATAATTACCAAGGCCAAGCTTTCTCAGATGCTTACATCTATGCCTCTGTGGTGCAGAACTATCTTGGTTTATTTTTGAAATGCAGCGGGTAACATCTTGTAAAAATGGGATTACATGAGACTTTCAGAAAGACAAAATTTCATAAAGTGACGACATTACTGTGTGTTTCCACAAGCTTGACATAACTCAGAAATTAAAGAGAAGATTGCCAGCTTGTCAAAATAACTTCAAAAATTGAAAGGGAGGCAATTTGCCAAAGCTTAATACAAACAGATGACATCTGCTTTTTCAGAGTCAGACTGATACTGCTAGCTACCTTAAATTGTACCTTATTCTCAATCCTGCAAAAACTTTTGCCTGGGCTCAACTTGACTACTATTGATTTCAGTAGTACTATTGATAATAAAGAAGTAAGATAAGGGCATATATTTAAGCTCTGCAGGATCATAGTCTTATTCTGCTGATTTTTTTTTAATTTCTCCAAATGAAATTCATTGGAGATAGGGATACCGCGGACACAAATAATTTGATTCTTTTTTAATTAGAAATACAGCATTTCAGTAAGTTGTCAATTTGTGAAACAAATCAGCATCATCTACTCTTTGTTTCTTTATGCTGATACTTCAGTGCAACAATGGCAGAGTTACTGGCATAAAATGCTGTCACTAAGAAAGTGTCAGAATGACTTTTCTATACACGGTTCTGTTTACAATATTTTACAGCAGAAAGCTATTCCACTGACATTATCTCTTCAATTAGACAAGACTGCTGTGCTGCTGATAATTGTGAAGTGGATTATTGTACCAACACAAAGAAAGTTCTTCTCCAACACGTTTGTGAGAGCATAGCAGGTGGGGGAATTATGCCCACAGTTTGGCTCTTCAGAGTTTATGAATGTCACATGTCAGAAGCATTGGGATATTCAGACTACATTCAACTGTCAGGATAAACTGAGGAAGAATGACCATAGCGCTCATAAACAGAGCATACTCCATTTTAACAATCCACTCTGGTCTCTAATGTGGGCAGAAAATTAAATGACTGCAAGACATTGTCTGGTCATAATGTAACAGCATTGGGCTCCAGCACCAATAAAGATTCACTGTTGTAGACAGTAAAAGTGTGGCATTAACATATCTATATTGTCCTGATGTAAACTTTTCTTTGCGCCAGCTCTGTGTGCACTAATCCTATGCTGCCTGCTCCGGGAGGGAGCGCTTTTCAAACCCTCTTACATTCAGGCTAAACACGGCACAATCTAATGGAAATGTTGTGACTGCAGGACACTTGAAATGAAGCCACAGGCTGTATGTGCACAGGCTCCCTGGCTTGGTCAGGGAATTTATTTTCACAGCAGATCCAAGCTTAAATCTTTCCTGTGCCTGATAGGACTCATATCTGAAGGTCCCATTTTGCAGGAGAATGCCTTTACTATCAGACAGTGCAGAGATTTTAGTACTTTGTAGGCCAACTGTTCCCTTCACCCCAAATCACATGGGTCACAGCCTATCTCTAGACAAAAAAACAACAGTCCTGGGCTTAGTCCTGTCCCTCAATCAAAGTAGGACAATAAAGAGTTTGCATTGACAGACTCATCTTTTCCCTTTAAATAAAGAGAATGCATAAAAACTGCTTATTGAAAACACTCCAGCATTTTGTGCTGTCCTCCAAACTGTGCCAAATGAGCCAAAATTGGACCAGGAAACGTTATAATCGTTTAACAGAATGAACGATCATTCTCCAGAGGCTGGGTCCATGCCCTGTTCACTTTACTGGTACAGATAAGTCCTTGGGGATTGGTGTGCCCAGATGAGGAGACTTGGTTTGTTGCCTTTGTCCCAAAACCCCTTAAATGAGACAGTTGCTGGCTATAACATGAGGAGGCAAGACTCTTCCTACTGGTGGAGAAAGGTATGTCTTGATCAGTCCTTTCAGGTGGAAATTATGTGAAAGATACTAGACTGGGTTATAATTTAGTTCAAAACCTGACCTTAAATGAGAGCGCGTACCCACAAAGCAGAACTCCAGGCAAGAAAAAGAGGATTCTGTATGTGTAAACCTGCATGGAGCTGCTATGCTCTGCTGGACCCCAGAAGGGAAGGGGAAACCTGGCAGGAGGGAAGCTGGCAGAAGGGGGGATGCTTCTCTCATCTTGCAGGACTTCCTGTGGTTTCAGAACATTTGCCATTCAGAGGAAAAATGAAACAGAAACAGTTCATAGCCTTTCAAAAGTTAAAAGAAATCAACTCTTCCCCAATCCCTTTCCACAAAACCTCTCTCCCTTACTCAGATCAATCCAAGCAAGCAAAAAGTTGCTGGTCAGGGCACTCATCTGGGACACCTGAATGCCAGGTTTAGGCCCTCGTTCTAGCTTTCCCCATTGTGATCAGGAACTGGGACTTGCTGCAGGTTCTCCATATTGGAACCAGCAAGCTGTAAAGTCTGTCTGCCTCCTCAGCCCCATGCTTATTTAATGATTTCTACAGTATGGAGCTGCTGCATGGAGAGAAGGGTCCATAGGCAGTAATCACATCCAAGGTCTTACCCAGGATATTGGACCCTTCCTGTTCTTACTCCTTACTGTCTTTACTGTCTCCTTACTGTCCTTTTCTCACTCCCAGGAGAGTGTTATTCTGGGATGGAGACTTCTCAGACCCGAAATCCAACTCAGAATCATATAAACCCTTTCTGACTAATTTTATTTCAAAGCCAGCAAATCCGTCCATCAATGTGCTTTTGACAGTGGCGTTTCCCAGCAGTGACAGAAACAGCATTGAGTCATTAGAAAATCACTTCAAGTCAGACTTTTATTGCATTGTACTTATAAATCTGCAGAGACCAGATAGTTATTGGGGAAAATTTTCCTGATGTCCTTGTTTTTCAAAGGTTCAAAGGATGTATGACAAAGAAATGCACAGATGCTTTTCCTATATATATATGCTTCAAAGTAGACTAAGAGATTTAGCATCAAAATCATCTCTCCCTAAACACAAAGTAGCACACTGAGATTAAAAGGGAATGGCAACAGATCCCTCTGCCAGTATGTGGGGACGGATTCTTAGTTTCTTGTGTGATTCATGCTGATAGCTAGATGTCAAGTATTTTCTGCATACAATGAAAGAAATAAAGGATAATAACAACAACAAAAAAAAATCTAGTAACTTCTTACAGGAAAAATCTGATATAAGGATGACTTATCTAAAAGAAGCTACATATGTTAGGTCCATTAACTTTATTTTCTTAGGAGTGCTGAAAAGATGTGTTAGGTAGCATGAAGGGTTGCTGACATTTTAATGTATATATTTTTTGGTTTAACTTTCCAGTTATGTGATTGAAAGCCACTGCATTTTTATGAGATTTTGCAGGAAGCCAAAGGCTAATATTTTTCAAAAGCAGAGGTGTCACTGAGGAAACTGAGCAACTCTGAAAGTCAAAGTCTGTTAATCACCTACATCATTTAGGCCAAGACCTTAACAACCGGAAGTATTTGGCTGCTTCTTTGAATTCCAGTGACATCTTAAAATACACCATCCACCTTCTGCCAAACATACTGCTATTGGGTTTGCTTAAAACCTTCTAAAGGTTGATACTGCTCTATGGGGTTACACGAAGTCTTAGGCCAAACTCAGAACTGTTATTAAGCCAGTTTTTTTTTAAGAGCAGAGATAGGAATGGCTGTGCCAGACATTGACCAATAATCCATCTTCCCCTGTATCCTGTCTCGGTCAGTGGCCAACAGCAGGCATGTTGGAAAGAGTATAGGAACAAAACCGTCACATAGTAATACTTCTCTGTGGTATTTTCCCAGTGTCCAAAAACTAGCGTTCAACAATCTTCTGAGCCAGCATTGTTGTCTTTATATCAAATGGTCCTCAATGTATTTTTCTTCCTTGAGTTTTTTGGTGAAATTTTGAACTTGTCTTAATTTTTTGCTTCCACAGTGCCCTGTGCCAAAGGACTGTTGCCACGAGCCGGTAACATTTGATGCCTCCTGATTGTTAGGGGTTTTCTTCACTAAAAATTTGCTTACGCAACTACCTTCCAATCACAAGTTTTGTAAAATCAGTGGGTACTTTGCCTGTGGATATCTCTCTCTTTCAGCTTCCTCTTTGTAAAATACAGCCACGTTCCCACAACATGTAAGGATGCTGCTTATGAATCACTGAGACGCTGTGCCAAGCTTGTGGAAAAACCCATCGGGAAAATGAACAGCTGAACAGCATGCTGTACATGAAACTGAGGCCCAGATAGTGAATAATGAGGAGAAAACAAATTATCAGTGGGATGCTCATTAAGTGAACACCATACTCTAGTGTACTGGACAAACAGACAAGCTTGTTATCCACTTCTGTAATTAGAAGCAGTGTCCTAGTAGATAAGCAGAAATGAGCTGAATTCAGGTGACTCACATTTGACTTTGCAGTCTTAAAAAGTTGTTTCAGTGTAGCTTGTGTATGTCCCATGTCAGACATAACACTTTTCACTTAAAGCGAGACAGCTTTTCATTAAAAATTGATATAGTATTTTTTCATGTTAAGTTCTAAAATATACAAGAGATTCAGTTTTGAGAACAGCTGAGTTATTTTTCTTCTGAGAATTTAATTTCACATCCTACCCGTTGCATTATGGATAGGCCAGTGCAAATATTATTTCTGTAAATGAAAAAGACCACTGATAACTACTGTGACCTGTATAGATCATATGTGCTAGGGTTAACTGGAGTGTTTATCAGGCTCATGTTAGTAATAAAAACCAGCTGCTCTTCAGTCTGTTGTGGTTTGAGCCGGACTGGCCACTGAAACCAACCACAGACACCGAGTTTTTCATAGCTAGCAGTTCCCATATGCAACTAAATTGTGTTTTGTATAGGGAAATGTGTTTGCAAGATGTCTCACCCTGGTAAATACAAAAGGGATGGATTTAGAAACATCTCTGAAAGCAGTGTCCAACGACATTTGTAATCAAGAAATATTTTTGTAACTATTGAGGAAAGGGTCCAATACCGATGCCAGCTGTCCAGCTGTCTTAGCAAAGACCCAGGAGTGAACAGGCCCAGAAGAGGTCTAAGTGGATTTCTAAAGTAAACTCTCCTTGTTCTGACAGCTGGTTTACCTCTGAGGTAGAGCTGACATAAGCTTCCTTGTGATGTTTGAGAGATTGCCTTTTTCCTTCCCAAGTCTTGCTTTCCTGGGGGTAAAGCAAGGTCTTACTGTTCCACAGCTGTCAGTGGCCCATGGGACCCAGCAAAAGAGAAGTAGTAGTGGAAGTTAGTATTAGTGAAGGTGGAAGCTAAATACATAGACAGATGAAAATTCAATAGTCCTATGTTCTATGATACATATCTTGTGGCAACTAACTGGGGCAGTATTCCACCATGGTCTGGTGTGACCACACTGAAAAAGGATGGGAAATAAACACTTTTTAGTTTCAAAGTCAAAAATGAGGGAATATAAAGATAAAAAGTAAATGAATGAAGCAAACTTAGGTAAATATAAACTGAAAAAATAAATTGTTTCACATTTTCTGAATATAAAGCAGTGGTTGGTCATACTTCCCAGCATCGGCGTAGAAAGATGTGCCAGCCATATGTCTAGAATGGCAGAACTAAATACTAGGACATAATGGGATGGAGGTGGCTTTTTGATATTAAATTTGCATTACAGCCAAAGTAATTGCAGTCGTTCCTCTTAGGCCACAATCTGGAGCTGAAGATGTGGTGTAGTTAATTTCTTAGTGACAGAAGCTGACTTTCTCTGCAGCAAGGGAACTCATTGAGGAAAACCTGATACAAGCCAAAGCAAAGTCTCACAGCTTTGTTTTTTTAGCTGTTAATACAAATAGTCATTACTCCATAACTTCTTTCTTGCAGGAGGTGTAATCTGCCTATGCTGAGGGAGACAGAAGCAAGGTGCAGTGTAAGCGATAAGGTCATATATCCATGCTGTGGCATTACTGATGCAGGGTGTTGCAGGTCTGTGCTATACATCTAAATGCACTGTACAGAAGGCAAGGGAGGATGCATGAAGCCAAAAGGAGAAATCACTGACAGTGTATGACTTTGGGGGACCGGTGGGAAAGGGACTCTGCTGCGTGGTCGCTTTGTGGTCTGTAGCCTTTGCTTCCCCCGGGCTTTTTGCTCATTTACCCTGAGACAGATAAATGCAAACCACATCTACAGCCCTCGGGCAGGCATTCTCTCCAGGCAGGGGCACATAGGTTTTTGGGCTTGCCCTTCTGAGATGCTTAATTCTGCAAGGTGGCAGAAAATGGAGACTACTTTCCCAATCCTAGATATTAGGCACATGAATTTTGGCTCCACAACATGTAAAATGTTGCCTCCCTCAGCTGTTTCCACTGTTTGGCTTTGAGAGCAGCAGCCTGTGTAAAGCTCTGGTTTTGGCAGCATGTTAGTACTAATTTTGCTGTGGGTATCTGGAGGTGGAGGAAGTCTGAGGGCTGATGGCAACTGCAGAAGTTTGGAATCACCAGTGACTGGTGGCTTCTCCAAATGAGGCTATAAACCTCCTCCCGGGCTGGCCTGGGAGTGGACAGCCATCATTTGCACTGATGGTCTGGCTTTCTGCAGCAAGTGTGTGAGAGTGAAGCCATGGAGCCAGCGCTGGCTGCCAACCAGCAGAGTCATCCAGCAGGGATGGTTCATTCGCCTGTTACCGCATGTGCAGGGAATGCCTCCTTCTTCACTTGCCACCTGCGCAAGAGTGAAATGCTAACTTAGGCAGGGTGTGTGTGCTCGTAATGAGAGACCTTGCTTGGCATCGAGACAGAAAATGTCAAAGATGGGGGGTAAGAATAATATCAAAAGAAATTATGGACAACTCCATCACTCTCCCTGCAGCTTTGTGTGCATGATGCTGTAGGAGCAGCCTCTGGCAGCTGAGCTTTGGACATATTTGAGTTGCTAAAAATTGCTCAGGAGGGACCTGGGGGCACAAGGTCTACATGGTGCACTGTGGGAGTCACTGGCAGTGTGGTCCCAGACCTCACTGAGAGGGGAACCAAACCTGTAGCAAACCTGGATTTCTGAAAGGCAGGATGATAAGGTCACCTGCTGAATGGATGAGGGAACGGCTGTGGGTGTTGTTTACTTGGAGTTTAGTCCAAGAGCCTTTGACACCATTTCCCACAGCATTGTCCTGGAGAAACTGGCTGTTCATGGCTTGGATGGACATATGCTTTGCTGGGTGAAAAACTGGCTGGATGTCTGGGCCCAAATAATTGTGGTGAATGGAGTTAAATCCAGTTGGAGGCTGGTCAAAAGTGGTGTTCCCCAGGGCTCAGTATTGAGGCCTGTTCTCTTTAATATCTTTATCAATGACCTGGATGAGGGGATTGAGTGCACCCTCAGTAAGTTTGCAGATGACTCGAATTTGGGCAGGAGTGTTGACCTGTTGGGGATAGGAAGGCTCTGCAGAGGGATCTGGACAAGCTGGATTGATGGCCTGAGGCCAATGATATAAGCTTCAACAAGGCCAAGTGCCTAGTCCTGCACTTGGGCCACAGTAACTCCATACAGCACGACAGGCTTGGGGAAGAGTGGCTGGAAAGCTTCTTGGCGGAAAAGGACCTGGGAGTGCTGGTTGATAGCCAGCTGAACACAAGCCAGCAGTGTGCCCAGGTGGCCAAGAAGGCCAACAGCATCCTGGTCTGTATCAGAAATAGTGTGGACAGCAGGACTAGGGAAGTGATTTTCCACCGGTACTCAGCAATGGTGAGGCAGCACCTTGAATACTGTGTTCATTTTTGGGCCTCTCACTACAGGAAGGATATTGAGGTTCTGAAGTGTGTCCAGAGAAGGGCAACAAAGCTGGTGAGGTGTCTAGAGCACAAGTCTTATGAGGACCGGTTGAGAGGACTGGGGTTGTTTAGCCTGGAGAAAAGGAGATTGAGGGGAGACCTTATCCCTCTCTACAACTACTTGAAAGGAGGTTGTAGCGAGGTGGGGGTCGGTCTCTTCTCCCAAGTAACAAGTGATAGGACAAGAGGAAATGGCCTCAAGTTGCACCAGGGGAGGTTTAGGGTGGACATTAGGAAAAATTTCTTCCAGAATGGGTTATCAAACATTGGAACAGGCTTCCCAGTGAAGTGGTTGAGTCACCATCCCTGGAGGTATTTAAAAGATGAGTAGATGCGGTGCTTAGGGACATGGTTTAGTGGTGGTTTGGCAGTGTTAGGTTTACGGTTGGACTCGATGATCTTAAAGGTACCTTCCAACCTAGATGATTCTATGATTCTATAAACAGGCAGCTAACTCCCAACACTGGCAGAGCTTCTGGAATTCTTACATTGTTGTAGTTACCAAAGGTGTCATCTTCTCTTCCATCATCACAGTAATCACTTCTACCACACACTGTGCAAAAGGCTATTTGGTATCTAGCAGTTCTTTTTCATTCAGTTTTGGTGACTTGTTTATATTAAAGGGGAGATCCCTGAGAAAATAACAAGAAATTAAAAGTTAGTTCTAGAGGTGCTTTACCGGTGTATTATTTGGTATTGCAACCCACCTGGGTATATGTGATTAACATTTAGATTTAAACAGTTGAAAACCATTTAACATTTCCCCATCTTTCAGTTGTTTCTCCTCCTCTCCCTTCCCAAAATACTGAACTCTTTGAAGAGTGATCTAATTAAAAATGAAATCATATTTACTTGCTTTAAAATGCCTGTGTCACTTTTTAACATCAAGGGAGAGGCTGATGTATGATAAAAATTTCAAATTCAGCATTCTTTTTATTCACATAGGGAAAATAAAGGAAGAAATGCTAGGTTATTTATTTCCAGGAAACATTAAAAATTCCCTACCCTACCCTGCAGTGTGTTTTGTTTTGTTTTATTTTATTTTGTTAACAGTCTGTATTCTGATTGCTGCTTGGTAAAGAATAAAAGAGGATTCTTTAGTCATGGGAATGCGGAGTTGTTTATTTCCACTTTGGGAGTATAACATACTTTAAAAAAAATTCAGCTGTTTCCAGAGTTAGTTACTGAAGCACCTGGTATCCCACGCTCCACCCAAGATTATAAAAATATTTGAAACTGCAGGAAGGCAATACAGCTGTGCAAGCTTATATGGGGACTTGCTGATTTAATTAAGTTCAGAAAAAGCAGCAATACTAATAAATGTGTAGTTGCTTGAAAGACAGAGATGCCATTTGCTAAAATAAAGTTTTCCCCCTTAATTATCTAGTATCTAGTTAACGTGATAGTCTCCCACAATTTCTTTGGCAGTGTGACATAACCAAATTCTGTTCTCTTTGAAATCATGTGTTATGTGATTAGTTTTTAAGGTTGAAAAAATGACACAGTAAGGAGAAATTCAGATCCACGTCTTGCTGTTGATGTTTGTGGCAGTGCAACCTGGTTAAAAAAAAAATCCAAGCCAAATTAAATTTTCTGCCTTTGTGAGTGATTCTCTTTGGCAGTAAAGGCAATCTCTTGTATGAATACCATTCTTGCCTTGATTTACTGGACAAATATATAGTTAAAAGAGAGCCCGGGCTGAAGGATACCATACATGTGGGGCAAAGAGCAGTGAATGTTTCAATGGATGAAATTCAATTCCCGGAAGGACTGGATGCGTCACCTCCGGTTGGTCCAGCTGGGGGAAAGCTCCAGCAGTCATCCTGGAAACAGGAAAAGTGACACTGTACATCCTTGCTCAAATTAAGTAAGGGAGGTGCTAAAATGATGTTCAACATTCAGGGATAAATGAGAGTACGGAAAATGGTACTGCATATTAAAATGGGTCTACCTCTGAAAAGGAAAACCGAAATCCAAAATAAAAGTTATTTGTTGCAAAGGAAGTTTCCTGCAAAACCTTAGTGCGTGGCATAAATAGGGAATTTTCAGCTTTCCTTAAACTCAAGAATCCCAAACTATTTGGAAAAATATCCACAAATCTTTATGGGAAGCTCTTTGTAATTTTCTAGGTTACATACCATATGTGGCAAGTTTCTGATGTTCAAGTGTAATGACCATAAATCACTATGTGATTAGTTAGCAGAACACATATTGATATAGGGGTGGTAAATCAGTACTAAATGCACATCATGTGGAACGAAGATCATCAGTTCACTCACTGGTCTCTAGCTTTTTGGTTGAAAACCAACTGATCATTTGGTTACATAAAGCATGGATAGATGGGAAATTGTTTTCACGTATTTGCTCTGCATCCTAGCTAAACTCGCTGGCAGTGTTTTCATGTGGTAATATTGTATTTGCATATTGTCAGGGGATGACTCTGAAACTTGAGGAATCTTGTAAGTGAGGTTTTAATATAAAAGCAGAATGACAGAATTTTTGGAAACAGAAAACACCAACAACTGAAACAATGGTCACAGTTAGGATATGGACAGAGGAAAGATGGCGCATCGCAACCCTTTTGTTACATAATTTTGCTTACTAGAGATGCAGTTATACTTGACATGTGCTGAATCCTATCTCATTTGACTGGGTAATCAATGAGGCTGACAATTCAGAAAGACAGTTCACCATAACTTCTATGCTGTAAAGCATATGACATGGATTAATATAAACCACTCTTTCGAGTTAGGCATGATACATGTGAGTGTTGAGGACACATATTCTAAAAACTGTGTAATATCACTCCAAGTCTTCACATGTTTCTTCTCTCCCTCTCACTCCAGTGATACGAAACAAATAGAAAGTTGAATTAATTTGGAACTATTTCATCTTCAAGTACATGAAAGCATCCTTGCTAAAGGTGGTCTCCTCAGCTTGTTTGTCTATATCAAAAGCTGCTGCAAGTTTGGTGCAATCATTGCCTGTGATTCAGAAGCACTTCATCATAGAACCTGTGCCTGAAAACACAGGTGCTCAATTTCCTGTGTCAAACAGTACTTTTCAGGACTGGGTCTGTGCACTTTGCTAGAGGTAGGCATAAATGTGTCTGAACGGGTTGGGAGAGCATTTTGTTAGGGAATCAGCTGATGATCAGTTTATACAGTGACATACTACACCTTGAAATTAATATAGGACTAGGATATGAGATATGAGAAGTGCAAATATAGTATCAATAGAGAAGTCTTCTAACTTTTTATATTACAAGGGGGAAAAAAAGAAAACATAAGGATATGCTTTTCTATGAGATGCTTTGCTAATTATGATAACAGATCATGACCTTAAAGTGGTAAGAAATTATAAATACCCATTTTATCATGCAAACTCAATACTGTTTAATGACAGGATGACCAATTCAACAGATAAGGTGAATGAAAGATGAAATGTAATTGGGTTTTAGGAAGTATTAGGTAATATTTCAAAGTCAATTCAAAACAGCTGTGATATGAACACCATCATGTGGATCCAAATCTGGTTAGCTAGTGATAGAAAGGCTGTAAAAAGAACAATGTGTTAAATGGGAAAAGATATCTAAGTTGGGTGATGTCAGGATTAGCTCCTCATTTCTAAATTTCCTGGCCTGGAAAGCAGTGAATAACATCCTTACAAAATTTACAGCTGTCAGGGTCATGTTTTAGAAAGCAATGAAGACATGAGGAAAAGGGGCCTAGAAACAGAAATGAGAATTGCTAAATAAAAGATCGTCTGCACACCCACAAAGGGGCAGAGAGTGGCAACGGCAGGAGGGGGGAGCCCAAAAAACAGCCTGCCCTGGCTCCTCCCAGGCACACAGCAGGAGCCTTCAGCCCTGATAGCACCAGCCCACTCTGTATGTCCGGAGGAACACAGAGGGCCAAAGGCAGGTGGGAACCCGAGCTGGAGGCTCAGAAGAGGGGACACCCTGTCCAGTCCCTCCCAGGGCTGCCCCAGGAGACCTTCAGCCCCTGTGTCCAGGTGTGACACCCATCATGGTGAGTCAGTGCTAGGGCACTTTTGGGACAGAGGGGGATTACAGCCTTGGGGCATGGGACACATTGAGGGATGCCATGGAAAAGCGTTTCAGGATCCCATAAGACTTATTATGGGGCATTTAGGGGATGAACCAGGGAGGGGTTTAGGTGATTTGGGGAGGAACAAATCTGGGAAAATAAAAGGGATAAAAGGATAAACAGAATCGGTCCATGTAAACAGTACGCTTGTCTGGCCATGCCCTGCACCTGATCCGTGCAGCCTGTCCTGTCTGCTTGCTAAATTGCTTTCTAACCTTTTCATGGGTGAGAGACCCTCCATCTTTGTGCACGTGTGTGTGTGCGTCTGTGTGTGCATATATACAAACACACACACATATATATATTCTCACTTGCAGCCAGAGAGGGGAGCACGATGAGGCCATTGGTTTTGTCTGTGTTCATGTGAGTGCTCTGTGTATTTGGTCTCTGTGTCCAGCCATGTACACATGCACAGATGTGCTCTGTGTAAGCACGCCTATTGGCAACACATTTTTAGCCTCGCTACTGGTTAGAACTGGGGACATTGATGTGCATCAGCCTGGCCTTTGGCTGTCACATATGGCCCAATTATTTGCCCCTAACAAGAATGACAGAAGAAGAAATGACACTCTGCTAAAAATACCTAGAATTATCTGTATGGCTGAGCTTTGTCTGAAACACATTTGAATCTGAAAGGAGATGTGGCCTTGTAAAAGAGGATATTAGCATGCAGAAGAGTTCTGCTCTAAATTTCCAACCCGACCTTTGGTTGACTCTTAACACATGGTTTACAGTGATAAAGACTATCTGATGACAAACTTGTAAAGATTAATTGGGTTATGAAGCATGTAACTTTGATAGTGGGGTTCATGCAGCTCTAGCACCAAGATCAGATTTAGTAAGAAAGGCTGAGAGCTGTACCTTCTTGCAATGTGCCATTGTCATCGGCCAAGGTAGCTGCCTTTCCAGGTTGTGTGAGGACCGCTGCCTTCCTTCAGCATACTACAGGTGTATCTAGCTCCCCACAGCCCATTGTGACTCGTGAACCATTTATTCGTGTTCTTAGTAGGGTCCGGCCACGTGTGCTCAATTGCTGGTTAATACATCTCATTGCGAGCTGTACCTCCCTCAGTGGTGTGAATCTGCCTTACGCATTTCTAAACTGCACTGCAGTTGCAATAGTAGAAGGAGGACATATGTTATCTATTTTCCACTTTTAAAGATGGTTGTGATAGTAATTATTTTTGTATTCGCTAGGAAAACATGAAGGGAGGTCACTACTTCATCTAACATGAATGATCACAGCGCTGAGCCTGAAATTCAAACCAAGTGTCTCAGGTGGGAGGCAGCAGTCCCCGGGTGACTGGTGACTGCAATGGGGAAAAGCTGATTAGTTTTGTCTGGGTACCTCACTTTTGACTGCTGGTTATGCGAGGTGACAAAATGTACACACAAGACTTGTCAGTGTGCTTCTCCAGAGCTGGATTCAGCTCACCTCTGTTAGGTGTCAAAGAGATGGTTGTCTGCAGAGAGTTCCCTGAGGCTTTCTGTGGGCAACAGAGGCAGGCACCTTCAGGGACTGATTCCTCCCATCTGAGGTAGGGCAGGTGAATCACCTTCTAGAGGTGTTTATTTCTTTCCTTTGAAACTAGAGGGATTCCAGCCCAGGTTTGGGTGGGCATCTAAGGCACAGATAACTCCAGCTAGGAGCAGGAATCCCATCCACAGTGCTCAGGACAATGTGGCTCTGCCCCTTGTTAGCCCTTCAGAACATCGTTGTAATAGAAATCACTGCACGAAAAACCACGACATTGAAATGCATGCTTTACATTTATTAAGCATTTGATTTCTCTGGGGCTTTCTGGAGTGCTCATCACTCAAAAAGCTGGGTTTTTCAGAGTTAATGACTTTCTTTTTATTACAAGTTGAGTAGGTGACCCAGTTCATCTGTAAACGAGAAACAGCTACAGAGGTTGAGATGGAAATGTCTGTTATTTTGAGCGGCCAATCAGAGGTGGATAGTACCAGTCTCTCTGCTTGATCTTCCAGTGTCCTTGCTTGCAGGTTTTGCTCTCTGATACTTCCACAGCAAACATTTTTCCTCAGGATGCCTTTGCATCACAGAGTTAACATTTTCTTCTGCTCTGCTTAGACCCAGCTAGGGAGCCAATGAAAACATACAGAAATCCAGCTCTCATATGAGGTGCCTGGACCAAACCTAGAGCAGCTCAGAATTGCAGTTTTGTGCCTCATTGTGCAGTCTTGAGATGTTTTAGCTGCAAAAGTCAACATGGTTTCTGTTGAACATGCACGAACTGTGCTTTTGAAGGGTCTGTAATTTGGCTGAATTTGTTCAGACTTTCACTGGGTAGGGAAAGCCATTACAGGTAGACAAGCTGTGCTGTCAGTGCCAGCTATGAAGTGTGTTCTCTGAAGTTCAGGATTTTGAAGAAAAAGTTGCCAGGATTTACCAGGACTGAGTGCTACTTGTTTCTCTCCTTCGTCCAGTAAAGACTGAGGGGGACAAAACCTAAAACCATACCACCCAGTGTGTAAAATTTGAACCTCAAATGGTGATAGTTTGACAAAGCCATAAAGTGAAACGCAGGCTGCAGAATGTGAAGTGCTGTAGGCTGGCCAGCAGGCTGGACTTCCAGTCCACTGACATAGTTCCGTTGCACACTTCTACAAAGTTGTTTTCTTGTATTTGCTATACTATACTACGCTTATGCGCTTTAATGCCCAGAATGTATTTACCTATATATACCTTTCCAGGAAAAAGTGATCTATCTACATATACATGCAATTCAGACTGATGGAATTTATTCTAGCCTATGTAGTACCAACAAAGATGTGCCCTTTTTTCCCCTGTATATTTAACTTAAAGTACTTTTTGAAGGCCACCATCTGCACAGCAGTATGCTTCAGCAAAACCCGCTGGCCCTGAAAGCCATTAACTGAAAAACTCTGCCCGCTCTGAAGCAAAACCATTCTACTTACACCCCCACCTTTTTTCAAGTGCCCAAGGCAAAAAAGAAACTAATAGGTGTCATAAATGTCATAAGGTGGTTTTGTGTTATTTTAGATAAGCATAGCTGTGAATTTTAAAGCTGTAAATTCATTATATCCACACTTGTTAATTAATAAAATTGCTTAAAGACAAGTTAGGCATCCATGTAAATGTTTTCTTAATAAGTTGTAGGACGGGCCCAAGAGCGTGACTGGAGAGCAGTCCTTCCACACACGCTTCTCAAGCTCCAGCCCAGGCTCACTGCCTGACCTTTGCTTCGATGTGTAGGCTGGAGACAGCTTCACAGTGCCCGTATTCTATTCAGTTCAAAGGAGATGGATTTAATTACAAGTGCTATAATTTGAAAAGATTTTGTAATTCAGAAAAGCTTTTAAAAATCCTCGCCGGCAAACTAAATAAATGATCCCTTTATTGCATTTCTTCATCTTTGCGTGGCTGCAGGGAGTTTAACAAGGACCTCTGCTGTTCGTTTAATTTATTACACCACCTTAAGCTTTACATTCCTTTAAGTTCTCTTTTTATGAGTTCTCATTTTGTTGGTCTTCCGCAAGATTTTTTCATGCCCTTTGTGTGCTTACATGCACTAATTATATGTCACATAAAAATTGTAAATCCTCTAATACCAGCTGGTGTAGTTAATAAACTTGTAACTTTACCCTTGTTGAACTATGTCAAATCCCTGTAACATCTGGCATGTTTTAATTTCTATGCTATTGAGGGTTGAATTTTCATTTAAGAGCTCCCAGATACGGAGCTGTCAATAATTTCTTTGCCCTGTAGCTTCTTTAAGCTCCTTAAACTTTTTCTGTAAGTGCGAAGACTTTCAATTGACAACTGCTAAATATTTATAGATTTTTTGTTTGTTTGTTTCATTTGTGTTAATGATTTATTTCCTTTTCTTTTTTTTTTCATTTTCTGTCTTGTTTTCTCATCTGGTGAGGATCCCAACCAAATGAATACTGGATTGCCATTCCTGCTTGCTGACCTGATCTTTCTACACCCTCTCCTTGAAAAAGGAGATGGGCAGCTTGGAACAGGGAGAACATGCAAGCTGTGGTGGTTAGGTTAGAAATACAGTTTTGTCTCTCCTGCTCTGTCATGTGAGATTTTTGTAGCATGCCTATTCTTAGTATTTTTTAATAGCACTGAATTTTTGCCCTTTGCTACTCAATGGTGCTCCTTAATACAACTGGGTTTCAGTATTTTTTTCCCACCCTTTGTACAGGCTTGGACACACAGGTCAGAATAAACCCTCCAGAGGTTTTGCTTGTACCACATTTAGTCTCAAAATCCTGCCCTCCCACCTGCTCTCCCACCCTCCCACCCGCTTCCTTATTTTTTAAACAAAATTCTTGTTGAGGAGGTTTGCTGGAGTGTGTCAAAGGGTTAACATATTCCTCTCTCACTGCAATTTAAGGGATCATCCATGTCTTCCATATTAGCTCATCTGAGACTACCCCAAATGATATATGATCTGTGTAGGCACTTTCAGGCAAACTATACCATTAGCAATGCTTCCACAGCACCCCCTCAGCTGTGTGAAAAAAACGCTTTGAAAAGACAGGCTAAAGCATATTACTGGTTTCACAAAAGGGATGAATGAGAGGAGAGAGAAGCAAAACAGAATGATACTCAACTGGGGCCTCACTGTCACCATATCTTCTCCCTCAAGGTTCAAGGTTATGGGTCTGTGCACCAGCTCACATTTAAAGTCTGTCATGTATCCTTCTCTCTTAGCTAGATAGCTATAATGGTATTAATATGGAAAGAAATCCCTCTAATTTGGGGAATCAGTGGAAATCCTTTACTAGGAATGGGTATGGCTCTAAATATACTCATAATGTAATAACACAATATGTCCAGCAACCTGCTGGAAAGAGCCGTGAAGGCAGCTGTTAGTCTGCACAGACTGGAGGACCTGCTGAAAATAAGCTAGCGTGTAGCTTTGTGAAAGGCTCAGCCAGAGAGTGGCAACTGGAAAGATGCTCAGCTTCTTGGAAACGTCTCTTCTGGACAGAATGAGGGAGGGATTTCAGCACGTGCATGATTTACCATCAGCAGCATAACTCACACCAAAGCACAGCATTACTGGAGGGAGAGGGGCTTGATGACAATTTCCTTTGTCTGGGGGTTCCTAGGCAGAAGTTTGTGTGGAGTGGCACATGTACAGTCAACACGAAACTTTGAGAAAGTGCAAGAGTTACAGGTCGTGCCACACAAGCGCATCAACGTGCTTCGTGTTAGCAACCGTAAAGCACCATCCAGAAAATTCAGTACTTCATGGCTGCTATACGCATACCATAAACTACTTGATATTTCTGTATGACCAACTTCCCAGTCACAGCTGTGTGTACCTGGAGGTGCAGGTTGTCAAGAAATCCCAGGCCCATATATGCAAGTCCTCCAACCTTGATGAAGAAAAGCTGGACACATGATAATCTGTATGGAGGTAAGGCATGTGCTCCCATGAGGTGAGCCCACAGCGCAATAAACCTTTCCCGCTCTAGTTCAGAGCAAAAGCTGTCTTTGCATTGCTGTGTGAGCTGGATTAGGTTATTTGCCCCTCTGCAAACTCTGAAGGAAGGACACTGTAGTCTACAAATATAGTTGGTCACTAAAATACTTGTAAGTAGGTACTATAGATTAACAGCATATTTTGTTTGTTTTATATGGTGCAACGAAACACTGCCTTTTTCCTGACTGTCATGCTTACTATCAGCAATGCCAGTATGCTTTGGGAATGGCAGTGGACCTGGAGTGGGTTATTTATGAAGCTAAACTCCCCCTGCTGACCTACACACGCATGTCCCAGCTGTATGAAGGACCAAGAAATGGGATTCTTGTGAAAAGGGAGGGAAAAGGAATACAACCACTCACTGTTTCTAACTGGAATTTGAATTTAGGAAAAGAATCTCTTTCTTCATGCTGAAGTGTTACCGTGCCAGGGATAAGTGGTTGTGTAGCTACTAGAGCTAACCAATAACAACAGTGCAAAACAGTTGCTCTTCCTCATGGATATCTTTCAGTTGATTAGCTGACTTTGGATTTTACATCAGTTATGTAACTTTTCAGACTTAAAATAAATCATACATTGCATAATTCCTAAAGCAAATGGCATAATTTAATTCTAATGTGTTTAATTAACTTATTACCTTTAATTAACACCGTGGAAATCACTAATACGATTCAGAATTTGCTACTCTCTGCATGTTTTCCTTCTTGTCTGCACATAATGAAGTCTGAGCTAGGAATAGAACATGGACCTCCTAAACCTACAAGATCCATACAGTTGCGTTTGGTGTCTTTATGATTCTCAGACCATGCATCGCTCTTAGGGGTGGTGAACACTCAAGAGGCTGTTAATGAGCTATGAAGCCTTGTACGTTCAGCTTGTCAATTCCAAGACAACTCAGGCTGACAAAAGCTGAACAGTCTGTATATGAGTTGTAGAGGTATTTATGTGTGTGACTGTGCAGGCTGGACTACATATTCCACCTACTTTGATGATTCTTCAGTTTTCTGCTAAGTTAGGGAGGCAGAGCAGTGAGAGGAACATTGCCCTTTCTGTATTTATCCTGTGGACAAAGCATAAACATTAATTCCCTTGTTTCTATCAAGATCCCTGCTATACTTTTTATTTCACACTAACATCTAGTTCTTGGAAAGCCTGCACCACTAGTATAGTGTGGGTTTGCAGGCAGGAGGAGAGCCTCTTCTCTACTCACACCCTGGCGTGGTGCACCCTGGCTGGTGCTGCTGGGCTCGGAAGCATGCCCTCTGTCTGTTTCATCAGGCACACATTTCACATTCAGCTCCACCTTACGTACAGGTAGTTTACTGTCATGAGGAGGGTTGTTCTTTCTGATGTGGGCTTCTCAAGCATGTGAATTTTGTGTACAACCGAATGGTACACCACCTGTATTGCCGTTTATCAGAGGAAGCCAAACATTATCATGTCATCATGACTTACCCATCAGCTCTGCATCAGCATCAATTTAAGTTCACCAATTAGTTTATATAATGGTTTTATCTTTTGGTGTGTATTCGTGTACACATAAGCAGTAGTGGAATTACAATGTGTCTCTCATTCTGTGTAATACTTCACCTGATCTCCAGCTGATACCAGTGTATTACAAACCAAGTACAGCATTACCTGTATCAACTGGATACAGATAATACAGAGGCATGCAGTGATAGGACGAGGGGCAATGGCTTCAAACTGGAAGAGGGGAGATTTAGAATAGATATTAGAAAGAAATTTTTCACTATGAGGGTGGTGAGACACCGGAACAAATTGACCACACGAGTTGTGGATGCCCCATCCCTGGAGGTGTTCAAGGCCAGGCTATATGGGGCCTTGGGCAACCTGGTCTAGTGGGAGGTGTCCCTGCCCATGGCAGGGGGGTTGGAACTAGGTGGTCTTTAAGGTCCCTTCCAACCTAAACCATTCTATGATTCCATGATTCTGTGATAACTATGTCAGTTTATGCCTATGATCTTTCATGAAGCTTGTATGACACACTTTTTGGTTTTGGGGCATAAAAGACTATTTGGTGTAACATTTGAGGAACAGGAGAAAGCTGTATCGAGGCATTATTTGTGCCTCGATATATATAATGATGTTTTGGCTTATGCCTTGGTAACTGCATAGTATTGTTTCATTTTCTAATTGTTGAATTCTCTATCTCCAATCAAATGTTACCTTAAGTGCTTGCTAATTTAATTAAGCTTTTGCTTGCATATATGAGTGAAGTTCCTGTCTAAATAGTACTAGCTTATTCGGAGACTGTCAAAAGGAAGAGAAAATTACACAGTGAAAATACTTTTCCCTGTACTGGTTACTGAGCTTCAGCATACTTCTAAATATTTTCAAATTGTGGCGGTTCCAGAAGGTAGCCAGTCTGAATTGAAGATGTGAAAGGATGAAGGGTTTTTCCTAAAAATGTTTTGTATCTAACCGACAATTTTATCATCTAACTTCCAGTTACTAATTTTTGTCATTCCTTCCTATCTGTTGGTTCACAGGGCCCTTCAATATGCTATTTGTCATTGTGAAAGTGCTTGCTGTGACCAAGCCAGCTAAGTCTTCTGGGGCAATTTGTTAGCTCCATAGGTTCAATGTTTCTTACTAGAAAGATTTTTTTAGTTCTTAGATTATTCTATTAGTTTTTCATATTTAGCCCTCTCCATTTCTCTCCATTCTTTGTAAAATATGGATACCAGCATTATGTGCAATATTTCTGCACACTGTGTGTAAATGTAAAATCACTTACTGCACTATTCACTGCTTTCTTTACACAAAGGGATCACAAGAATCACATCCATCCTTTTTGCCAGTCTCATACTGAGAATTCATGTTCTGTTGCTCTTCACAGTTTGGTCTTGAAAAATTTATATCAGCTTGATAGTTATGCCCCTATTGCCTCAAAAAGATTGTTTCTATTTTTCAGTATTTATTCTTGCATGGCATTTAAGTCAGCTATTCCACAATTTTTTTGGGGTGTCCTTCCCTCATTCTCAAAGATGGGCACTATAATGGGCCTTTTGCATTTTCTGGAACTTCTCTTTTTTTTCTATGAATTTTGCAAGGTGCAAAGATGAGTTCATTCAGCTCCCTAAGTATGCCAGAGATGGTGGGAGTGGGACCATGTGTTTGTGTAACATAGGTAAGTAATCTCTGACTTGTCTTTGTTCTAGCCTGAGCCATTACCACTTTATCACTGATGTTAATTGTGTCAGCCATCTGAGCCCAGTTTACTTTCTTAATGAAGATGAAAGCAGAGACTGAAGCAAAAAAAAAAAAAAAAAAAAAAAAAAAAAAGGACTAAATGAATTGCCATTCCCAAAGCCATCTGCTACCAGCTTCCTCTTTCATTTAGCAGAAGACCAGGTCCTTCAGTTTGTTCTGATTTATCATGATTAATCCACTGTAACCCTTCCTTTCTCTGCCTCAAATCAGAAAATATTTTCCAAATGTGTTTTTTTCATAATATTGTTGCCCCCATGTCAGGCCATATTTTCCTCATTGTGAGGAGCCTTGCAAATGATTCCCATTTCAGGGTGAAAACCCATTCTTTTAATTTTGCAGTGTAGAGGTTTTTTTTTTCAGTGAATTGCGGTTTATGGCCATCCCTCTCAGGTGAACTGCCCACAGCAGTGCTTTAGGAGTGCAGTCAAATGTCACTCATGCAGTGCAAATAGTATCATTTGATTTGAATCTGCTATTGAATCTTACTTCTTTATTTGCCTCTGATGAAATGCCCTCAAACTTCTACAATCAAATTACTTCCTCACTAACTGAAATTCCTAATGACCTTTTATAAACATCTCAGTATACCAGCGTCTCAATTTTCCTGCAAATCTTACACAAGTTCACAAATGTAGATGTTGCCTTTCAGAGAGGTTTCAGTCTTAATAAAATTTGTTAGGAAGGGGTATTTTATTTTAAATCAGCTTTGCTGACTCAGTACATGTTTCCATGCTCCAGGTAGCAGCAAATCTGGACAGTCAAAGTCAGTGTTAGGCTAGCAGGCAAGTCACGAGCTGTTAGGGTAAACCTCTGTGCTATCCCAGCCCAAGCTAACTTGGTTGGAATCTTACAAAAGAGAATAAATGGGAATGGTAGCGACACCGTATAAACTGAGACCAGTTTGCTGCGAATTATTTTGTAGGAGGTCTGATTTGTCTCCCCAATTTAATGTTTGGCTGATCTCAGATCAGTTCTAGGTTTCAGTGCTCAGCCTGAAGCTCTGCAACCCTGAACATGATGCTCTGGAATCATGACTGGTGCTACAAGTACAAACCTCCCAAGCCTCAACAATAAAACCTCCAATGTAACTGCTAAAGTCATCCCCAATTCTATTACTACTTGTGTTTTGCTCCTCATTTCAATGGATATGTCACATGAATTCTACTCTTTAAATTAGTAGAGCACAGCTTTGCATGTCTCCTTGGTACGCTGTCATAGTCTCTTACAGAACTGTTTAATCTTTTAAGAGAACCTTCCTCCTTTGCCTGTGGGATTAAAGAACCCATCTATGACACTGTATGAGTTCAAGTTCCTCCTCTGCCTGGTTGGAAACAGGATTTATTACTTCTCGTGAGACCTTTCTTAAGCAGGGTTTGGCTGCATATCCCAAGGTGACCTACTGCACCATCTTCATCTGAGGATGTTCCATCTTTACAAAACATTCATTCCTGAACTAAATGTAAGCCAAGACTCTGATAAACATATTCCCCACTGAGCTCTTGTTTTCTGTGCCTGTGCCCAGTGGATATTCGATAAGCAAGACAGAGAAGCACTATGAACAACTAGTAGATAACTAGCAGATTATTATCTGTTAGTTTGGGAAGAATAAGATAAGGAAAGAGAGTTTTTGTTAAAATCCCTACTGCAAAAGAGGCAATACCACAGGACTGCTCGGTGGAAAGAATGGTCAACAGCGCCTGCTGTATGTTGTGGGCATGTCCCAAATAGCTGGTCATACTCTGAAAATTCCTTGCAGATTGGACCCTGGGAAACAGAAGAGGCATCACAAACACTGAAAACCCTTCTGGGGATCAGGTACAAAACAGCTAGGGTCAAGTGTATATCGTCCATAAACAAAACTTAATGGAAGGTGTTGAGTAGGGAATGTATTGGGAAGGTTATTTCAGTATCTTGACGGTTAGGCAGTAGCTAAGTGTAGCTATGAATTCTTGGACAAGGACAACTAAAACATCATTAGGATTTTAATCTGGCTTGTAGATCCTGCCTAAGATCAGAAGAAATAATGTGCATACTTTGCAGAGACCACAGGAGCATAGATCTCCAAACATGGCAAATGCTTTTATATTTCCACCAGTTCTGAAAAACCTGCTAGAAAGCTTTTTCTTCTGTTCTTTTTTTCCCAGAACTTAGAATGCCTTTATCAAGGGTTTAGTCTCCCTTGAAAAGGGTCTGCAGGTACTTAAACTTTTCTTCCCCAGAAAAAAATAAGGATAAATAAATTAATAAAAATAAATTTTACAAAATTTTGTTGATTCATCAGCTTCAGCAGAGTTTCAGGTCTAATGTCTACATGGAAACAGCCTTCTAGGGCTCTGACCTGTATTGCAAATTGTCTGTAATTTAATAGTGGGTGAAACTTAGTGGGAGCAATTTCTTTCAAATATTTGCTGCCATTAACTTAGGGGAGAGGAAATTAGAGGAATCCAGAAGTTTTCGTTTCCAAGTGAAGCAAGTCACACAGCACAGTACAAGACCTTTTTAAATTGCAATATGGCATCATATTAAACAGAAGCCATCTGTGTTTCCTTTGGCTTTCCATCAGCTTACATTTTTTCCTAGATGTAGTAGTAGCAAATGTCAGAGCTTTTTGACCCTCTGCTGTAATGCAAAATTAGTATGTGACTGTCTGTAGGTCTATAGCTTTCAGCTGACCCACTGCTTCAAACCCTGAGCTGTGTGAGCTGCTTGTCTTCACTGAAGTACCACCAGTGAACTTAAATGGTGTCTCACATGAACTGTGACCTAGATCCTGCAAAGCATTAAAGCACTTGTTT
The DNA here is from genome assembly GCA_017639485.1 of Pluvialis apricaria. NCBI lineage: Eukaryota > Metazoa > Chordata > Aves > Charadriiformes > Charadriidae > Pluvialis > Pluvialis apricaria. The sequence continues at coordinate 76,691,311 of CM030009.1, read as the reverse complement.
AATTAGCTCGCTAGAGGGGAGTTTTGAATTAGTTGTGTTTTTTCAGAAGGAGAACTGAAGGCAGTTGCAATAACATGTGTGGTTCCTGAGTACCTTCTAAAATGACATTGTAGTTTTCTATATTGCTGGCTTCCAGGGCAGCTGTGCTAAATCTGGCTGTGATGATTAAAAATGCTGTGGTCCCCAACTGTTTCCCTGCCTCTCTGCTGGAAGCTACTGTCTCTGCAGTAGGATAGGCAGCTATCCTGCTATACCCCAGCTGCTCAACTTGTGCAGTTCACAGCCTGGGCTGTTAGCTTCTGCTGCAACTGGAGCTAGGCTGGTTTCTGAACAGCATTGCCTTGAGGTGTAATGCCTCACTGGTCTGCTATAGCAGCAACAGACACCAGCAGAAAGGGAAAGGCAGTTGCTGGGAGGTGAGAAAATATTTTTTTCCCCTGACATGAGCTGCTAATGCCTGCGAATCTTTAATGACTTCTGTTTCTTCAGGATTTTGCTAAAAGTGGCACTGTGTGAAGTGACTTCATCAGTGTTTTACTGCTGTTAATGAAATAACAGAAGAGTAATTAATGTGAAATGATGCCTGAAAATGAATGGAAAGCACTAGCAGATATTGTTGGGCTAGGTAGTCACACAGGCCACTAGCAAGGTGTATGGATAGACCTTGACACTAGCGGTGTGTAGGAGCTGTCTCTCTGCGGTGTCACTGCTCCACCAGCACGAGGGAGGAAGGCTGGGCTGTCCGAGCAGGGATGGGGGCTGCCAGGGGCTGAGTTCAGGGTGGAGGGCGGGAGCAGCCTTGAGGTCTGATCCTGCCTCTCCAGGGGAGGAGAAGGGGCAGGTGGTGTCTGCTGAGCTGGTGGCAGGGCAGGAGCCCTGGGGAAGGGAAGGGGTCTTGCTGGGGACAGCATTAATCATCAGCTAAGGAACAGTCTGTGACTTTAACTCCTGATTCCCAAGTGCTACTGGTTTCTTGTTCTTGGGGGTGATGGTGTGAGCGTTTAAAGAAAAATTGCAGGGGATTTCTGATGGTGGGGATGAGAGATTGATGTGCTGCTGCAAGGGCACCCAGGCATGAGGCCATGCGTGTCTGGAAGTGAGGTCCTGGCGTGCAGCCTGTGCCTGTGGGTGCCGCCATCCCTCCTCTCCCCGAGGGCTGACAGCTCGGGGGGCTGGCTGGGAAGCTGCACTTAGACGGGCTGTCAAAGCTGCCTTGTGGGGGTGACGCCGTCAGGAACGGCCCTTTGAACTGGACCCTGCGGGGAGCTAGCACAGAGAGACGAGCTTTGGAAATATGAGATTTTGATGATTCCTGCTACTTAATGGACTGCCTATTGGGTTTGCTACGAGTGGGCCTTTGTTTTGAAGGGATTTGCTGCTAGGGACAAGGGAGGCGGATGCCTTTGATAGCTGGGGGTGGTACGGCTAGAGACGATCCCACTCCTAGCACTACTTCAACAAGCTTAGCTTGAGTCTGGCAGTGAGAAAACCCGGGGAAGGTGTCTGTGATGTGCGAAATGCTGTTTGTGTGTCAAACACTGCTGTCCTGGCTGGGGTGGTTCAGGGCTTGCTGGGATCCCTCTGTCAGCTCACAGGGTACAGCAAGGGAAAGAGTGCAAGTTTTCAGGTGTATAGGGTGGGATTGATCTTAGCAAACTGCAGCAACTCATCTCATCCTAAGGCAAGCATGCAAATTGGTTCAGGTGAGCTCCTCTCTGGAGGCACCTAGCTATTTTTCAGGGTATGAGTCTTAATGACCATCTCAGACATAAATGGTGGTATCCTCTGCATTCAGAGCTAGCGGAGTTGACTCCCACCAGCAGCAGCCTGTGGAAATGACCTGTTGAGGCAGTCTGCATCTTGCTGCTGTAACTGTATCATGTGTGCTGGTGAAATACATCTCTCTCATGATATTTTTCTCCTCTGTTGATCCCAAGTCCATAGTTTATCGCACACAGGCACCAAAGCGATACCTATCAATAGCTTAAAGAGTAACATGAAGGTTGTTGCGGTTGATGCAGTCTGCTCTATGTAGACAAACACAGAGAAAGACGGGATCACTGGGCTGTGTGGCACTTGCTTCAAGAGCAAAATAAGAGTGACATTTCAGTAAAGACTCAGCAGTGACTCTGACAAAACCAAGCTAAAAACATGGGGAGCACTTAATGTATTTCCAAAATTCAAATGTCGCCTAAAGCAGTACTTAATGTAAGTCTCCATTTTGCCCCCATGGAAGCTGTGGAACATCAAAGGGCAGAAGAAATGCACTGAATTTTTGCTTTTTATAGACTTTCAGCAGTTTTGCTTCTCATAATTCATTTTCTTGGTCACTGCCTGGCCCTTCTAGTTTGTTATTACACATACTTGTGACAATCATGGGAGCTTTGTGTTGATTACAGTAAGTGTGTTTAATTAGATCAAGCTTTTCTTTATGTATAGATGTACGAAACATGAGATGGATTAGAGGCCAGATGAAAAATTTCACCTGATCTTTTAATTAAGAGTTTTAACTTATCTAACATTATATCCTGTCTTTTGAAGCAACTAAGATTGCTTGTGGGGACTTTTTTCCTAAGTTGTTGAGACCCCGAAAAGCCAAGCAGATGCATGAACTGAACAGCCATGAGAATAGGCAACCTTTCTTTTTTTCTTTTTTAACTGATTTTTGAAAGCTTTTCTATTTTCTTGCTCTGTTCCTGAGTCTTGAAGTTTTCTGAAAGTGTAAAGTCCTATGCAGCCTGAAGAGATGCAATGAAAGGTTAAATAAAAATGGCAGTGGTTCTTTCTAATATCTGCTTAATGATGTAATGCAACATAGATTAATGCCGCTCCTCCAGCTGGCTAACTCCAGTGGAACTCATTCACATACTCACATGTACATTCACATGCTCATGCATTTTCCCTTTTTGTGGCCTTAAAATACCAAACCCAAAACAAAAACTCCAACAAAATCCCTTTATGTTCACAGAACTAGCAGATCCTGGTCTGCTCTGCTGAAACCATGATTAATGAAGTACAAAATGGATAGTTTTCTTATTGAAGGGCTACTGACAGATTAAAGGCTGATTAAAGTTGACTGTTGTTTACATGTGAAAGGAGGCAACTACTTGATTCCTGGTGGGCAGCAGTCATTATGAAAGTCTGTGTGCTTTTGATGGAGCTGAAGGATTGGCAGAAGGATTCCTGTAAGAGTGCAATTTTTTTCTCTAAGATGGAGCAGCCAAATACTTCCTATGCAGTAAGCCTCAGCTTTTATATATTAAAAGGTATATAAATGCACTGAGATTAAGGAGGGGTAGAGAACCCTTGCGGAAGCACTCAATAAATCCTGCATCAGCTAATAAACTAGCTGATATCAAAGGGCTTGTCTGCTCCTTAGAGATAAGCTCTTATGAGATTTGATGCTTATCAATGACCCATGAGTTTGCAAAATTTAGTTGGGAAATCTTCTGAGCAACGGCCATGACAAGCCATTTGTGAAAACAGCATGATGTATTTCACAGCTGTCAAAGCATTAGAGCAGTCTTCCTTGCAGTATCTTAGAATACTTTAATTTCTTGCTGAAGCACAAGAAACTAGGGAAAAGAAGTATTGCCAGCTCAGACATATTCAAAATATCTTTGTGCTGAGAAGATTTGGCCACTGGGAAACCTGTATGCTGTAACTCAAGGTGCCTCATCAACCCGTACAATATGCTGTGGTCATCCCTACAATCTGTCCCTGTGTACCATGATAGCGGAGGTTTCAGCAGTCACAGCATTCTTGCACGGTGTGCATCCTGCCTGGCAGCTGCAGGAGATGTGGCCCAGCTTCATCCAAAACAAGTCTTGCTGGCAGCTTGCCCCACCTTGCCTTGGGAGCTGTGTTTAAGCTGGTCCATGCCTGAACTGCGTTATGGCTGTACCTGTACCTGGCCTTGTTGACCCAGACCCACAGGCTTGGTGCCTTGACTTGAGCAAGAGTTGATGTCGATCCATGTGTGTGCTTTATCTGTGGCTTAACTTTATTTTCTTCCATTGCAGACCAAGCTACATCAAATAACTGTTTCCCACCAGGATGTACGAGGAAAATCAATTGAAGTCAGTGCCCTTACTCTTTGAAACTGGTCTCTGAAAACAGGATCAGCCTGTTCTGGTGTATTTTGTGGTCACATTTTATTTTTCCTTCTAGAAACTGCCTTATTTTGTTCTGATCATATTGCTCATGACAAACGTATGCTGGCTAATAATAATCAACAGTCATAATACCATGAATGTTACAGTTTTGAAAGTCTATTTACAAATATGTCAAGTGGAATTTGTTTGTAACGCACACTTTGATATTTTCCTTCCGTTTTCTCTTATGGTGTCTCCATAACTTCAGTTGCTCTGCAGTATACATCACAATAATTGCAGTGTAAAGAGACATGAACAGTGCTAAAAAGGAGGCTGTTCAGAGTTTGTTTTGTTAGTTTAAAATAACCAAATGAGTATTATGTGAGTTGGTAGCAACTTTTCTACCTCAGAGAAGTAAGGAGGCAGGCTAGTGTGTCTACGCTGAAGATGTTTGAAATGGGGCCAGTGACAAACCTGTGAGCTGTATCTCTTGCATATTGTCACAGTTCAGCACCACATCCCCAAGCAGTAGTATGCCCCAGCGTGGTAAGCATGCAGGAGAGCAGCTGGCTGCGCTAGGTGAGGAAGAGACCAGCAGTGCTGGGAACCCCCCTGTGGGGTATCATTCCTCACTAATGGGCTTAAGCAGACCCAGGCGGAGTGCAGACGCAATAGGAGAGTTTTTGTGGAAACTCCTGGCATCAGCATGACTACATAAATAAATGGAGGAAGGTTTTCTTCCTCAGATATGAAACAATTGGACAGCTGAAGAAGGATGCTGACAGTCCAAAAAGAAATAGTTATTTTGCTTTGCAATTTGTTTTGAATGTTTAGCAATGCCTGGTTGGTTTTTTTTGTTGTGTTTTTTTTCTTTTTTTGAGGGGGTGGGGAGGGTGTTATTTTTCTTTTGTTAACCAAAATATATGTCTTATTTTCTCTGTCACTAATTTACACTGTCTTTAGGACTTAACCTATTTCCTTCAGGTTCAGTTAAAAGCTGGTTGAGAGCCTGGTTCATGCAAGAAGCTGGGTTTACTGAGACATGAACTTCCTCCCTCCTTAAAGGCTGTTCCACATGTTGTGAATAGGACTGTTGGCCGCGTTTATTCTCACCACCTGTAGGCATCTAACTCAACAGTTAGAGCAGGAGCTTAGTGTGTCTTTCAGACCTTTCTATACTTGATCTAGGAAAATGTGCATCTTCATCCCACTTGAAGTAAATCGCCCTGTGAGGTTGCTTTTCTCTTTCCATTCATATAAAGCAAGTCTGTGGTGACGACGTACTATATGTCTCTCAGGTAAGAGAGATGAATCCAGCCACAAACAAGTGAGTCCAAGTATGGTGTTTGATGTTGACTTGTAGGAGCTATGAATGAAGCTTATACAGAGGAATTTGCCTTTTTCATTACTACTTTCTTTTTTTTTTTTTATTTAGCCAACTTATGGTATAGTATTTGGTATGCTTGTTAGAATTCCTTGCCAGATTTTTTTTTTTTAAACATACACAATATATTAAACCACAGAAATACAATCTCTGTGGAATCCCTTTGGATTCCCTGTAAATGTTTAGCTTCCACTTCAGCTTTCTAGCTACCTTGTTGTTTCTGTCCTATAACAAGATCCTTTAATATAGCTCCCAGATCTGCAGTATAGAACCTTACACCTTATAAAAAGGGATTTTGCAATGGACGTAAGGAAATGATATCAGAAATATCCCTGCAAACAGCTTGCCAATGAGTTAGAGATAGTGTCAAGGCTGGCATGATGCCAGCACTGGGCGACCACTGCTTTTGGATATTTTTTCAAAGTTCATTTAATTCTTCACATATGTTCTTTCCCCAGCCCCCAAAGAAATATTTTTGCAATGCTTTTAAGAAAAAAAAAAAAATCAATGCCAGCTGTTGGGTCCTTAGAAGAAACTTTTAACAGCAAGGAATGCAGCACACACAATGGAATTAAATACCCTGGGAACAAGAAACAGATTTCTTTAAAGATAAAGATTTTGATCAGCAGTAAATAAAAAAAAATAGAGCTTTTCCCATAAAAAAACCCAACAAACCAAACTTGAAGAGAATGAAAAATCCAACGTGGTGGATTCTTTCCAGTGTCAAGGAGGAAGTGCCATTACTGCAAAGTTTGGTTACTACCTATCAAGTGCACCCTCAGCAAGTTTGCTGATGATACCAAGCTGTTTGGCGAGGCAGACACGCCGGAGGGGAGGGATGCCATCCAGAGGGACCTGGACAGGCTGGAGAGGTGGGCCCAAGCCAACCTCATGAAGTACAACAAGGCCAAGTGCAAGGTCCTACATCTGGGTCGGGGCAATCCCAAGCACAAATACAGGCCCAGCAGGGAATGGATCGAGAACAGCCCTGAGGAGAAGGACCTGTAGGTGCTGATTGACGAGAAGCTCAACATGATCCAGCAATGTGCGATCACAGCCCAGAAGGCCAACCGTATCCTGGGCTGCATCACAAGAAGTGTGGTCAGCAGGTCAAGGGAGGTGATTCTGCCCCTCTGCTCCACTCTCGTGAGACCCCACCTGGAGTACTGCATCCAGGTCTGGAGCCCCCAACATAAGGAGGACATGGACCTGTTGGAGTGAGTCCAGAGGAGGGCCACAAAGATGATCCGAGGGCTGGAGCACCTCTCCTATGAGGAAAGGCTGAGTGAGTTGGGGTTGTTCAGCCTGGAGAAGAGAAGGGTCCAGGGAGAGCTTATAACAGCCTTCCAGGGGACCTACATGAGTGCTGGGGAATGACTTTTTACAAGGGTATGTAGTGATAGAACGAGGGGGAATGGCTTCAAACTGGAAGAAGGGAGATTTAGAATAGATATTAGGAAGAAATTTTTCACTTTAAGGGTGGTGAGGTACTGCAAGAGGTTGCCCAGAAAAGTTGTGGATGCTCCATCCCTGGAGGTGTTCAAGGCCAGGCTGGATGGGGTTTTGAGCAACCTGGTCTAGTGGGAGGTGTCTCTGCCTATGGCAGGGGGGTTGGAACTCGATGATCTTCAAGGCACCTTCCAACCTAAACTATCCTATGATTCTACCTGAGGTAGAAATATTTCATGTGCGTTACGGTCAGTGCTTTCAATAAAACCTCTGGCTAGGGTGTGGCTGCAGCTAGTGTTTGCATAGATTTTGCTCTGTGTAATTTGGTACAAACCTCTATTGCGAATGCTGCTGTATTACAAGGGAGTTGTTCTTGCCACCAGAGCTATTTTTTAGCAATCAAAAACCAAACAAAACCAAAATTATCCCCAACCCCAAAAATCAAAGAAACTGAGCCATTCTTCCTAGTGTCCTGCAGGATTATAAAGTTGCTTGGACTGCCTGCTGACTCACAGCCTCATTTGGTCAAGTGTTGAAAATCTTCAAGGATGGAGATTTCTGTTTTCCTGAGCACCTCTTGCAGTGCTTAACCACCATCACTGTGAAACCTTTCCCTTGTTGCAGCCTGTGTTTGTTGCTTTTTCTGGGCAGCTCTAAATCATCTGGCTCCACTCTACAACCCCATTCAAGCTGCGAAAGACTGCAGTTAGATCACCCGACATCTCCCTTTTCTCCAAGCTTAAGCAGACTCAGTTCCCTCAGCCACTCCTTGTGCATTCTATATTCCAATCATCTTGACCATCAGAGTCAGCTTGCTTCTTCCTGAATTAAAAATAAACAAAAAAAACCCAAAACAAAACCCAGAAAACAACCCTAACAAAAAAACCTCACCCCATTTTGCTCATTGTTCCTTAAAGGGCAGAGTTTTGTAACGTCAGTAGTGTTTGCTCCTCCATTATATGTGAAAGGTTCAGGCTTCGATGGGAGCGACTATTTGCTTTTTCTCATTTTCTCTTTTCTGCTAATGGATAGTCAGAAAGACAGTACTACCTTCAGCTACTTCTCAACCATCTTCTTGAAATGATCTTTTCTGTTGATCTACTACTGCAGAGAAGGCCTCAAAGGAGCTTCAAGGTGTCATGTCATCCATCCTGCCGACCTAATAAAACCGCATCCAGTATACCACTGCCATCTCTCTAACCAAGAGTTGCCTAATGTGTTTTTGAAGATCTCCAAGGATGGGCACTCCAGAATTCTCCAACACTTCATTATTTTTTTACTATCAGGAACAATTTTCAAGTGTGCAATATGAATCTTTCTTATTGAAATTTTATCCCCTTACATCCTGTTTCCTCCAACATGGGTACAAAGAACAAATTTATCCCTTCTAAATAGTTATGTGGGCAGGCTGTTCTCGTGTTCCTTCTCAGTATTTTCTGTTACAGGCTGAACAGGTCAAATACCCTCTTTCCTTCCTCCCAGGTTGTTTTCCAGACCTCATTCAATCATCAGTCTCCTTGGGACTCTTACCAACAGATTTAGAATTTTCTTTAAGAGCAGCACCCTGTGCAGTACTCCAGCTGAAGTTTGCCCAGTGCTGTGTAGGATGGAGAGATGGTCCTGCCAGTGCTGCAGACTACATTTCTACTTATTCACCTCGGTATGATGTTTCTCTTTTTTGCAGTAGCATGATGGTGTTGACTCATGTTTGGCTTGTGATCCATAGTAACTGCCAACTCCTTTTTTTCAGAATCACTGACTATTCATCTGCCAACCAGCACCTGTGGAACGGACTGTCCTTACCTAACTACAGTAAATTATGCATGTCTCTCTTGAATAATATTATATTTCTGTTGAACTGTGCCTCTGATTTGTCATTATCATTCTGAATTCTACATTTTTTTTTAATGTACTCCTATGTTTGTAAATGTGATAAGCCCACTATGTTCCATCACAGAATGGTCAGGGTTGGAAGTGACCTCTGGAGGTCATTTAGTCTAACCTCTCTGCCAGAGTAGGTTCACCTACAGCAGGTTGCACAGGATGGTGTCCAGGCGGGTTTTGAATGTCTCCAGAGTGGGAGACTCCACCACCTCTCTGGGCAGCCTGTGCCAGTGCTCTGCCACCCTCAAAGGAAAGAAGTTCCTCCTCATGTTTAGATGGAACTTCCTATGTTCAACTTTGTTCCCATTACCTGTTGTCCTATCACTGGGCACCACTGAAAAAAGACTGTTCCCTTCCACCTGGCACCCTCCCTTTAAGTGTTTATAAGTATTGATAAGATCCCCACTCAGTCTTCTCTTCTCCAGAGCAATCGTGACAATATTGTGTTGCAGTGCACTCTAGGTATACCTTATGGCACTGTGTATGGTGCATACCTTCATCCTGATGGTAGCTGCATGTAACTCCTCTGGTATGGTTCGCCAGTCCATTTTTACACCCTTGGATAGCAGTTTCATGTAGTTCATGTTTCTCTAGGTTAAGTGTGAGAATGCCATGTGCCACAATCTGAAAAAAAGTACCAACATCATAGGAGCTGTTATTGCCCACAGGGTCATAGTTTTGTTGTACTGAAGAAAAAAAACCACCTCTACTAAGTTATACCTGGGTAAGAATGGTAAATAATTTTAGACTGTGGAAGACTTCAGGGAGTGAGGTACCAAGATGTAATGAAGAAATATTAGAAAGAATCATGAAAATAAAATAACCTTAAAATCATAATTAATTCTGACTCCATATGTTGTTGAATGTGTGGTTATTCATCTCTAACTTGGACATGTGCTGAAACAATTTTTGTCACTTAGTGTTTGCTAAAGTAAGGTTGAGGACTGGTAGAATCAGTCAGAGTGGGTAGTGCAGGTAAAGAAATTTTGTTTTTTCCAGTAGGAATTCTTTGCATTGCTTCATTCTTGCATTCATTACAATGTTCAGGTAGAGAAAGATACCACCAAGAAGGAAAAAAGACCCCAGGTGTGGCTACAAACCATGTTATGCAATAGATCCATGATGGTATGCATGGAGATGTTACAGCACCTGGAAGGAAAACAGGCTTGTGTGTTAAATGAACAGATCTTACAACTTTTTCCATAGGAGAGCTACTTCGTAATGTACCAAGGTACCACAGGATTATACCTGTTTTACAGGGAGAAGAACGTGATGCCATGACTAGTCCTACTGAAGCTGGCAGAAGTGTGGGAGGGCTGCCAATACCCACAAGATTCCTGGCAAAATTTTATGTTTCCTTCACAAAGTCCTGCACTGCGCAGAGTCTATGTATTTTCTCACTCCACGATTGCCATGTAACACTTCGTGGTCTGCTCTTAGCACTTCAAAAGGCCAGCTGCTCCCTCAGATTATCAGATAACTGGTTATCTATAAATAGAGTATAGCTACTGCCTTGGGGAGATTCTGAGCGGGAATATAAGCAAATGTATTTGACAGGTTTTCTGAGGCTCACTCTTGGGGGCTAACATAAATTTTCATACAGGATAAAAGTCAACAAGACATCCAAATATTCTTACAAGCATCTTATGACACTGAAGATTTTTCTCATTTATTTATATATGCTATCACTCATTAATGTAATGATACACATCGAATCCTTATTTTCAAAAAGAAAAAATATGGGCAGTCTCCTTACTGCATAAAACTTGGGACCTTAATGTCCATATATGCCACTTGTATTTATTTGTGCATTGGTTTGGATTTGTTCTCCATACCCTTATGCAGTCCCTTCTTGAAGCACAATGAGAGTGACACGCAGTGATAAGTTTGTTTGAAGTTCCATATCTTCTAGGCTTGAGTTTCATGTCGTAGTTTGAATAGAGACACAGTAGATGGCAGTGCATAACATAAATTACCTCTGCTGCACATTCCTGTTCCCAGTGGTAATTGTCCGGAGCCGGTGAGATTACACGGGAGGGCACCCTCTGCTCCCTGGCTCTATGTGGAGGAAAGGAGGAGGATTCTGCGAAGCAGCGTACTCTGAAGCATCTCTTTTGCTAAGTCTATCAAGACTGCTGAATCAGCAAAGGAAGCTGCCCCTGATTTAAGCTGCTTAATCACCAGTAGAAGACTCTGAAGGCCTCCTACCTCCCAACAGACTGCGGCTTTCACCCATATTTTCATCTTCCACACCTTGATCCATGTTCTTAGTAGCTTTGCTGCTTCAAAATCTAGGCAACTTGCATGTCAAATTCATTTTTTCCCGTTTATCCTCATAGGTCTCTTTTGGGGTAAAAATTAGAGTGCTCATTCTTGGTGCTTTGTGACATTTGAACTAATACCTGGTACGGAAATAATGATGACATTAAACAAAAGTTCCCTTACCAGGTCCTGATGTGTTTCATCAATTTCATCTGGTGCAAGGGACCATATGCAATAGAAGGATGGAGGGGAAAGGGAGGAAACAGGACTTTCCTGAATGTGTAGGAAATTAATGCAGGACTGCTTTGATAACAAGGACTGGCAACACAAGGAAGAAAGCCTACAAATTAGAGAATTTTAAGTGGAAAGCATTGTTTTTAACTGAAACATATAATTATGGAGCTACTAGGGACAGCCCAGTGGAATGCCACTAAGATGATGAAGGGGCTGGATCATCTCCTGTGAAAAGAGGCTGAGAGAGCTGGGACTGCTCAGCCTGGAGAAGAGAAGACTCAGGGGGATATCACCACTGTATATCAATACCTAAAGGGAGGGTGCAAAGAAGACAGAGCCAGGATCTTTCCAGCAGTGCCCAAAAGCAATGGGCCAGGCAGTGGGCACAAACTGAAACACCTGAGGTTCCCTCTGAACATCAGGAAATGCTTTTTTGCTGTGAGGGTGATCGAGCCCTGGCAGAATTTGTGGAGTTTCTATCCCTGGAGATTTTCAAAAGCCTTCTGGACACAGCCCTGGGCAACTGGCTCTAGGTGGCCCTGTTTGAGCAGGGAGGTTGGACCAGATGTCCCTTCCAACCTCAACCATTATGTGATTCTGTGAACTCAAAGGGATGCCAACTCCTGGACTTCTGGACTTGGTAGCTCTACAGTCATGTTATGGTGCTTTCCAGTGTCAGATTACTAATTGAAAAGCATTTGGAGCATTATTAGATAAAATCAATATCTGAAATTACACTTGGAAAACTAGTTAGGCAATGTCCAACACGGTCTCGCTATTCAAATTCCAGAGGACTTCTTGAAACCTCTAAGTTGCTACTCCAGTTCTACTTTCCAAAATACTTCAGCAAATATGCTGAGTGTTATTTTTTTTCAGAATTACATTTTTCAAATGGATCATGAAGTGACAGAAATGCTAGGATAGTACAGGAGGTTGTCTCTTCTGTTTATTACCAATTTTGCACCTGGGCAAGTAGCAGTCAGGTAATACCATGCTCTCATCACCTGAAATTCAAATGAAGAAAAGATCTTGTTGTCTTTGTTTTGATTGGATTTTCTTCCTCTTCAACAAAGAGCAGGAAAATTCTAAAATACGGAAGAATTCTAACGACCAAAAGTGCTACTTAGAATAACAATCTGGGAAAAAATATCAATTGTTTTCAATAAAGTGAGATGCTGACAGAATCTTCTAATGAAATTGAAAACAAATCTGCAAGTGTCTTAGTGAAAGAGTCACTATTTTTTTTAAGCAAAAACATGATCAACATGTAGGAACTTGTGTGTGGAACCATGTATTAATAGCAATTTTTCTTGTCAGTGGTCTTATTCAGCACAGACTATTTACCCTCTAGTCTGGATCATTTTGGACCAGAAGGTGTAGAAAAAGATTTTGATTCTTTCTATTACAAGATAAGAAGATTGCTTTAGGATCTTTCTACTAGAGGACAAGAAGATTCATTCAGGATCTGCTTCTTAAATTGTATGCTCTCTTTCAGGAACGACTAAATAGGAGCAAAAGCCTTTTCTCAGGGAGCGCTGGTTGGGAAGTAGGTTGGGAATCCCTCCAGGAAGTGGTGCGTGCAGCAAAATCTTACCCTGTGCTCCTCAGGGTGTTGTTGAGACAGTGTTCCTGGGGGACAGATGTCCATGTCATGACCATCCCCTTAGAAAGTGGCCCTGACTTTCACCTCAGAAAGGCCAAAAGATTAATGAGCAAAAATACTACATTTTTCTTTTTCCCCTCCATGCTATTCCTCCAGGATAGGCTTGAATGGTCAGAAATGTCAAAAGCACTGTGGGGACATTTGCACATCTGCGAACTGGGGAAGAAGCTCCTCAGTCAGAGTAGTTGATTTGGGAAACAAGAATACTGCAGCTAATGCCTATTTCAAATTCTCTTTATAGAGTTAGCTTAGGATTTTATAATGTGTAACATTAGCACTTCAGAGACCCTTATCTTTTTTTAGAAACTAAGAGCAAATTTTGACTGCAATCTTTCTACTGCTTGCCTCAGAAGATGAGCAGCTATTAAACAACACAGCTAACTTTCAGCGGTCCTCATATCACCGATACTCACCACCTTTGTGAATTTTTCAGAACAGACAATCACTAGTTCTCGTGGTTAAGAAACAGAACAGTATCAGTGGGAAATCTCTGCAAAGTCACAAGAGTATCCCACATAGAGTTCTTAAGTTTCAACGAGGTCTCACTTTGACACAGTTTAATGCCCCAGCCACCACTTCTGCAAGCTTTGAAACAGGGTGTGATCCCTTTGCTGGTAAGACAGGCTGCTTCCTTAAGCTCATTTGGAAATAGGGTAACCAGAAGAAAAGGTCTGGACTGATAGTGCCACAAAACAGGATATCTGCTACTGAAAGAAACTGAACTCCTGCAAGCCTGAAACTTTGCAGTGCAGTTGAGGAACAGTAGGAAATCCAAAATTTTCTCCCACTTAGCTGAGCTGCTACTTTTTCGTTCCTGCCCTCCCTCTCTTCTCTTCCGATTCAGTCTGCTTTGAGTTTGCTGCTTTGTGACCTTCAGGCCAGATAAATTCTTTCAGAGTCCTGGTTTTCCACTGCAGCTCTCACAGAAAGCTGTGATTTTCCTTCCAAACTGAGCCAAGGAACATGTGAAATCCCCCTGGTTTTCCTGGAACATGCTGCTATTGGTTATGATTTGTCTACTAATGGTTTGCTTCTGGACTCTGGGCACTGGTTAATTATTATGACAAATAGTCACTCTGGAGACAAGCAAACTGAAAAGGAAAAAGTGAAGTTCTTATCTCTGTTGATTTACTGTAAAGTCGGAAGAGTAGATCTGCTAGCCTGTGTATGTTACCTCTCCAAGAAAGTCTTGCCTGCTCCTACTGCCTAGCACATGAATAGGTTTAATAACAGTAAGGGAGGGGGTAATTCTGCACCAAAATGGACCTGGATTGGCAGGTTTGACTCACTATTCTTGACAATTCCTTCTTACACTGAGTTCTTTTCAAGCACTGTACCTTTTTTATTTCGTGCTTTTACTCTGCTTTTGCCCTTGGTTTTGTTCTGAGTTTTGAGGGTCCACTTGGAGGAGATGGGTGTCAGGTATTCATCCATTTATAGATCAGATTTGCCTTTTTTTTTTCTTTAGACTAAGTAATTGCAACTTAAATCACTGATTTTTTTGTGTGTCTCTGGAGTTTTTCAGTCTTGACTATATCTTTCTTGAGCAAGGGCATCGAAAACTGAACAGATGTTTCTCCCACAATAACCTTCGTTCATAACAGGCGTTCAGAGAGTATTGCTGAAATATTCATAAGCCTTAAGAGATAACAATGCATGAATACTAATGAATAGTAAGTTGTATGGTGCCTTAAACAATGACACAATAAGGCAAATCCAAACTAAAACATCACAAAATTAAACATTTCCTTAGTTGCATAGTCTTAGTGAAGATTTCACATGTATTGTTTCTGCTAATGTTCACAATAAACAAAGAAAAGGGCACTGTAGAAAAGTGCATTTCAGTTTACAAAGATACTTTGCCAATGTATTTAATATATCTCGAATCAAGGAGTTCACAAGAGATTGTTTAATAGCCTCATCACTATGATTATTCCTAAATGGACATCTGTGGAATATATTTAAGGCTAATTAGAACTTTTTCTAGTTATTTGTTTATTTTAATTGAAGATGATTCAACTTACGCTGCATGCATGCAATCACTACCAGTTAGAGCTGGAAACTCTGGTTTTGTCATGGAAATTTCTAATATTCATTAACTACTGGTTTCAAAATTTTTATCAAAAACAAAACTTTTTTTGATGACATTTCCCCACTCACTAATTTACATCAAATGAACAACAAACATTTTGACCATGTCAACTGGCAAGCTGCTGAACACAAAAGCAGACAGCAAATACTGTCACAATTTAGAAACAGTAGGTTTGTGCTGGGCTTAGGTTTTACTATTGTTGAAGCTGTCCAGTGGGATGTGGCTAAAACTGCTTCAGATTTGCGATCCATCCTCGCTTAACACCTCCAGAGGTGGAGCACAGTGGGATGAACCTGCAGTTGAGCAACCTGGCCGCCCAGCCCACTAGCCACTGACGATTGCTCTGTGAGGTCTCTGTAGACTTGTGCCTTTGCCCTGCTGGCAGGACATGCTGGCACCAGCGTAACACAGAGTAGTGCCACCAGCGAGGATGTCGCTGTCTTCTGCTTTCAAGTCTTTCTGGTGCCCTTTGGCTTTCAGCTGAGAATGGCTGTGTTATGCAAATGCTGTGTTTTCAGCCCTGTGCGTTCTGCATTCCCCTGCGCTAATGAAAGAGCTGCTTTAGCCCAGTGCACTGAGATGAGAATATCCCCTCAAATACTCTACAACTTGTCCCATTTTACATAGTTTTTAAATTACAAATTACATTATTCCACCTCCCTGCTGCCAGTGTTTAAAGAGTTGTTACCATGGAATTTCAGATGAAATAGAAATAATGATGCTGAGAGATGTTAGCTGACACCCTCGGCGACTGATGAGTTCCAGCGCTTATCAAGACAACCCCTCTCACAACGTGATCAAATACTGGAAACGCTGACATTTCACAAGCATGTGTCACCAGGAGATGAGAAGTCTTAAATGTTTTTTCGGGAGGGCTCAGGTAGTCAAAATATCATAAATGATAAAATCTGTGATTTATAGCACAATGGCTAATTCAGAACAATGGCTTGTCATGTTTTTATCAGGGAAAACATGTAAGATCGTGTGAGGGAAGACGTAATGCAAAAAGCAAATGGAAGGTAATTATAAAAGCAAAGGTTAGCTGTCATACTGGTAACAGTGCCTGGTATCAATCTGTTTAATTGCCACGTTAGATTGTTAGCGGGGGGAGCACATAGACCTGCCAACAAAAGTGATGGGGCCCCCACTGGCTATTTTAGCCCCTGGAGTTTCCCTGTGCTTTACTGTCATGCAGGAATGAATCTAGCAGACATGGTTCCCTTGCAACTAACCTTAGTGGCAACTTGGAGAGACGTAATCGTGATGAGGGAATTGCCTGAACACAAGCTGTACAAATATAATCTATTTGTAATGTCTTAGAATTTACACAAAATAACAAGTGTTTCCATCAGTACCTGTGTTTTCTGAAGCATTGACTTCTCTCATCAGTTGCATATTTATCATTCACTGAAGTACTAAAAAGGAAGAATTATTCTTCATTAATCAAAAGAATAGTAGTTACTTTCAAATATTTGTTTACTTCCATATATCCAGCCAAAGGAAATGATCATGTGACTGTTATTCTCTTTACATCTATACCAGGGTTTGACCAAATACTTGTAAAATTGTATTTGTTACTGGGCAAACTATTTTGCATAATAGCTGAGAATCTTATTTACCAAGATAGTCTTCAAGAGCTTCACAGAAATAGGTTTGGAGTTATACATTTTGCAAATCAGACTTTGAAATGTACAGTAAACCATGATAGAAGCATTAATAAGGTTTGAACTTTGTTCTTACTATGTATTTCCAAGATTTTTATGTCTCTCAATTTATGATAGCTTCCACATTTCATTGCCTTTTCCTCAATATTTCATGGCTTTGCTTCTACATTTTAATAGAGGTGTCTTCTAGAAGGGAAATTTATGGAATGAGCTTGATTTCTTTTTTCTACAGCTCTAATGTGTCTAGGTGTGTTTTTCATTTCTGTCACCTCTCCTGATGAAATGTATCATCTGCTTGAACCATATGTAGCTCTCTGGGATACCTCAGGAGGTGGAGAGGAGAGGAAACAGCAGTTAAAAAAATCAACACCTTTAAAATGTTATTTTTTTCTTTAAAAATCTGCATTGTCTTTCTCCTCAGGATGAATATTAGCCCTGACAACCATATATTCATTTATAAATGTAGGACCAGGCAGGACCTGACTTTTTGCAGTGTGTGGTTCATAGATTCCCACTCAAAATGCTACCCAGGAACAGGTTGTGAAACGAGAACAAGAGCTGCCCCTTCAGGAAGACACATGTTGCCAAGTTAAGGAGTTGAAAGGCTGGAAAATTTATCACATTCTCTTCAAGATAGTTAAAACAGTTCGTTGGCTTTACTGTTAGTGTTTCCAGAGTGCAAGCTACTGCCTTACTGCCTTTCTTTTTGAGGACAGGAATGGTGGCTCCTTTACCCAGCACATCTGAGAGATTAATAGTCTGCTTTTGCTTGTCCAGAGGTGGCCCAGGAGGTTACAGCTAAATTGTGTGGTCACAGCATGCTTCAGCTCACCCTGCTCTCCTGGTGCTCTGAACTGGGGGTACGGCTAGGATATGCCATAGCTCCTTTCTGATCCAGGTGTCCAAGTTCCTGCTATGGAAGCAATTTAGCAGGGACAGTGCAAGAGGGAAGAGGACTGATCTCTGCCTGGGTCATTCCCATGCATATGGTCAGCATGTGGCTAGGGTGCGCACCTCAGTGTGGATCCACTCCCCGGTCTGCAGGTTTAGATACAGCATCAGCGAAGATGTGTTTTTAGATCATTGGCTGGGCTGCTGCTGGTTCCTTGGGTATATAC
This sequence comes from Pluvialis apricaria, assembly GCA_017639485.1. NCBI lineage: Eukaryota > Metazoa > Chordata > Aves > Charadriiformes > Charadriidae > Pluvialis > Pluvialis apricaria. The sequence goes on along the minus strand of CM030009.1, from coordinate 76,673,467 downwards.
TAGTTAACAACTAGTGCAGAACTGTTTGCTTATAGAACCCCATTAACCGGTCTGTATTTGAATATTGGTCTAACTACACATATATTTTGAAGTCTGGGAGCTGGTTAGCGACTCCTGAGACATCAGCAGAATAGGAGGGGCTCTGCAGAGGATTCTCTGCTCCAGCAGCCTGTTTTTGGCAGAGCGAGAAGCTTTGGTTAAATGAGAGAACAGCAGGGTGGCCACACAGGGTGATCTGACGGGGCTGACATGACTAGAAGTGACAGAATGTTATTATTTTTGCCAGTGGTGTAGTGATCCATTTCAAAATTATAGAATACCAAGACATTGCCTTATCTCCTTTCAATCACACTCATTTGGAGAGCAGGAAATAAACCCACCAAACAGCAAGTAAGAGAAACAGATAAATGCTGCTCTACTTTATGTAGAATTAGGTTAATGCCATTCACCTGTACATGACCTGGGTACTCTACTGACCCTATTAGGTAGGAGCTGGCAGCTGAGAGAGAGCGAGGAGCAGCCCTATCAAATGCTGCTGGTGTCTTCAGCAGTCCAAAACAAGTCTCTCCACCCTGCGTGGGTTGCCAGGGTGCTTTATAGGTACCTCGAGAGTGTTGCTCATGCAGCATAATGCAACTGCTTGACATCATAGCTCTGATTTGCCCCCTCGTGTCCTTATCTCTTTATTTTGATGACAGAGAGAGCCCAAACTGTGCATTTGGGCCATATACATACCGAGAGCGTGGAAGTTATGGAAAAGTACTCAAACTCACGTAACACTGCAGCTGAGTGCCATGGTGGTTTCAGAGCAGAGCCGGGCAGGGGCTGCAGCTCCTGCTCTGCTCTGGTGCACGGAGGGGACCCTACATCCAGCTGCAGCCACTCTGGGGCTCAGGCTCATGCAGTCCACTCTGTGCCGTTTCCTCCACTGTGTTTTTGGGTTTGGTGTTATTCCTGTAGTATTTAGCACTGGATGACAAAGTGGAATAAGACAGTAGGGTAGGTTTAAATCTTTTTGCTAAACTATCTCCAAATGCTGCTTAGAAATTATGTGTATGGTGTGTTAATGCGTAGTACTCTGTACCATTGCCTTAACAGCCTTTGTTTTAAAAAGACTCCTGTACAAATACGTGGAAAAAAATAAATATGTAGTTTTTATCTCATGATAGCACTACAGGAACAACAGAATAACTTAATGCTAATAAGTTCTATGAAAACAATGAATAGAGCTAATGATGCTTGCAGCTAATACATGTACTTTCCCAGGCAATAGATACACCTCAGGTAAAACGAGAAATGTTTTAAAGTGATCATGATGTCCATTTTAAGGAACAATGAAAGGAATATTTCCTTTTTCTTTTTCATCATCCGTCCTCTTATATGGGCATAAATGTTTATTCAATAGTGTTAAATTGAATAACTCTGAACTTTATTACTTTCTTCTCTAGCTGAAAAGAACAGTTTTATGGAGATAATGTGAACTATATATTTATTGCCTCTTAAATCTATAATCAAATTGAATATATCAGAAAGAATTAGATTGTTCACTTGGTTAACCTCATTGCAGCCTTGAAATGCGCTCCAGATGCTGGGGACACTAACTTAATATTTAGTTTAAAATTAACATTTTTATACTTTAAGCTTGTTGAATATCTACTTAGTGAATAAATTAAAATGAGATATTTTCCTTTCCATTAAACCAGCAGTGCAATTATTTCTTTCTGATATGATACAAATGTTTTTTATGAGATTTTATAAAGTATTACTTTTAACATTTATCGAAACTTTAATACATTTTTCATTACACAGTGCAACACTGCCTTTTGAATTCATGTCACAGTATGAGCCACATAGGGTTGCTTATAGGGGATGCACTCCATTGGCAGGATGCAGAGGGAAAACAACTAGCAGTTAGTAAGTAGTAATAGCTGTGTATAGTCTCAAGTCAAAGCAGCTTACCTATAAATTAGAGCTTCAGAAAAAAAATTTAAAAAGACACAAATTCTCTATTTCGCTTTTGAAATCTGAGTATGGGTTCCTATGCCAGTTAAATTCTTTAAAATTTTAATATTAAATAAAACCTAAATTTTTTTTCAGTATAAGGGGTCTAAGTAAACAGAATATGGAATTTGGTTTAGCTGAATTAGAAATACAGTGTAAACAGTCTCCCTGTTCCATACTAAACATTTATATGAGCATTAATTAGAGAATTTTATGCATATATTGATAGGAAAAATACAAACATACCATACAGAATCTAACAATGACATCAATGATTATTAAAGTTCAAGTTCAGTAGAAATTTTGTGCAACGACATGGGTGGATAGCTAATTTAGCTGTTGTGCTTGCCCTTGCTTTCTGGCAAACTTCTAAAATTGTGTCTTTCCTTTCAAAACTTGTTACTAGAAAGTCTATCTATCTGTTTAGTTGCTGCTAGCAAAAGAGATGTTTATGTGTCTACTTCCTTTGTTGAAGAAAAACCCTTTCACTCCAGCAGGACCTCTCCCTGTGTTGCATGTGAGCTTTAACTCTTTGTTTATTATTGCGGTGATCTTATTTCTGAAGGACTGGGTGTTGACAAAGCATAGCGTAAGAGTAATCTTTTTGATTAGGCCGTAAACACAATATACATGGAAATGAAGAAATGTCACCAGCATTGGGGTGACATATTTCCTTTATCCATTTAGAAAGTGTTTTTTTCAAGGGATGCAAAATCCAAAGCATAAGCAGCTGCTAACTGTTTTGCTGCTGTTCAACCAAAACACAATCAACTGCATCCTTAAGTCAAATTGCTATGTGAATGCTGTAGAAATTTGGACCTGTAGGCCACTGGACCCTGTTTATCAGCAGGCTACCACAAACCTCTGGACTTAGAAGCAGAAAAAGTTTGGGCTAAATTAGGAGTTGATTGTTATGGTGTGTAGACCTTGGCTGGACACCAGGTGCCCACCAAGCCACTCTATCACTCCCCCTCCTAAGCTGGACTGAGGCTTGTGGGTTGAGATCATGGCAGGGAGAGATCATAGAATTGTAGAATGGTTTAGGTTGGAAGGAACCTTGAAGATCATCGAGTTCCAACCCCCCTGCCATAGGCAGGGACACCTTCCACTAGACCATGGTGCTCAAAGCCCCATCTAGCCTGGCCTTGAACACCTCCAGGGATGGGACATCCACAATTTGTCTGGGCAACCTGTTCCAGTGCCTCACCACCCTCATAGTGAACAATTTCTTCCTAATATCTAATCTAAATCTCCCCTCTTCCAGTTTGAAGCCATTACCCCTCAACCGACCACTACATGCCCTAGTAAAAAGCCACTCCCCATCTTTCCTGTAGGCCCCCTTTATGTACTGGAAGGCCACAATAAGGTCTCCAGGCTGAACAACCCCAATTCTCTCAGTCTGTCCTCACAGGAGAGGTGCTCCAGCCCTCGGATCATCTTTGTAGCCCTCCTCTGGACCTGCTCCAACAGGTCCATGTCTTTCCTGTGCTGAGGGCTCCAGAACTGAATGCAATATTCCAGGTGGGGTCTCATGAGAGCAGAGAAGAGGGACAGAATCATCTCCCTCAACCTGCTGGCCATGCTTCTTTTGATGCAGCCCAGCATACCATTGGCCTTCTGGCCTGTGAGTGCACATTGACAACTCATGTTGAGTTTCTCATTCACCAACATCCCCAAGTCCTTCTCCTCAGGGTTGCCCTCAGTTCATTCTCCGCCCAGCCTGTATTTGTGCTTGGGATTGCCCTGGCCCATCTGCTGGACCTTGCATTTGGCCTGGCTGAACTTCATGAGGTTTGCACAGGCCCACTTCTCCAGCCCGTCCAGGTCCCTCCAGATGGCATCCCTTGTCTCCGGTGTGTTGACCACACCACACAGCTTGGTGTCGTCAGCAAACTTGCTGAGGGTGCACTCAATCCCAACATCCATGTTGCCAACAAAGATGTTAAGCAGTACTGGTCCCAGTACTGACCCCCAGGGAACACCACTTGTCACTGGTCGCCACTTTCACATGGAGCAGTTGACCACCACTTTGACATGGAGCAGTTGACCGCAACTCTCTGAGTGCGACTGTCCAGCCAGTTCCTTATCCACCGAGTGGTCCATTGCTCAAATCCATGTCTCTCCAATTTAGCAACCAGGATGTTGTGTGGAAGGGTGTCAAATGCTTTGCACAAGTCCAGGTAGATGACGTCTGTTGCTCTCCCCTTATTCACCGATGCTGTAACATCATCATAGAAGGCCACCAAATTTGTCACTCAGCAATTGCTGTCATGGACAAAACAGACTTGACTCAGGGAGCAGTGTGATGAGAAAGAAAACCAAGTGTTAAACCACATTTCCCCTACCCCTCCCTTCTTCCTGGGCTCAACTTCACTCCCAATTTCTCTACCTCCTCCCTCTCAGCGGGGCAGGGAGTCAGGGAATGAGGGTTGCAGTTGGTTCATCACACGTTCTCTCTGCCATTCCTTCCTCCACAGACTCTTCCTTTGCTCCAGCATGGGATGCCTCCCATGGGAGACAGTCCTCCATGAACTTCTCCAACATGAGTCCTTCCCATGGGCTGCAGTTCTTCACGAACTGCTCCAGCGTAGGTCCTTTCCATAAGGTGCAGTCCCTCAGGAACAAACTGCTGCAGTGTGGGTCACCCAGGTGGTCACAAGTCCTGCCAGAAAACCTGCTCTAGTGTGGGCTCCTCTGTTCACGGGCTCACAGCCTCCTTTGGGCGCATCCATCTGCTCTGGCATGGGGTCCTCCATGGTCTGCAGGGGAATCTGTGCTCTGGCACCTGGAGCACCTCCTCCCCCTCCTTCTTCACTGACCTTGGTGTCTGCAAAGTTGTTTCTCTCACGTATTCTAATTCTTCTCTTCCAGCTGCTGTTGCATGGCATTTTTTCCCCTTCTTAAACATGTTATCCCAGGGGCGCTACCACTGTCGCTTACAGGCTTGGCCTTGGCCAACGGTGAGTCCCTTTTGGAGCTGGCTGGCATTGGCTTTGTTGGACATAGGGGAAGCTTCTAGGAGCTTCTCATAGAAGCCACCCCTGTAACCCCCCTGCTAATAAAACCTTGCCATGCAAACCCAATACAATTGTTATCAAAGAGAAAATCCTGTTCTCTTAACTGGGAAATAGTGAAGGTCCCACATCCATAGCAAAGCCCTGAGCCCCCAGCATTGCCAAGAGACGTGAGATGTTTTCCCTGGCATGCAGCGGTCACATATACACGCTCCCACTGTGGCTCCTGTTTTCACTTCAGAGCAATAATTAAGGATAGATGACGGCAAAGCTCCAGAAAACAAGGAAAGTCTGAGAGGCTACAGAGTTTTATTCAATGTTACCATGCGAAAAGAAAAAAACGAACCCAACAAATTACGGGCTTTTTTTCATATTGCATTTGCCCTAATTTTTACTCTTTGACCCAAGCACTGCTTAGGTCAATTACAGAGTATTATGGTACCAGCTAAAAGCTGGGATTGTTTTTCTTGGTAGAATACTGCAAAGAAAGATATATTGTTAACGGTAGCCATGCTCCTTCAGTCAGATACCATGGAGGCGCTGTTGAAAATAATTGTGATTCCTTTCTGACCCATTTCAGCTGTCTGGGTTGCCTTTCATCACTCAAAAACGTCAAGTGTATGTTGAATTATGTGCCTTTATCAGTGTCCAAGCAACAAGCAGAGAGAACTTTTTATGTGTACATTTAATACACAGCACTAAAAGCAGTTTTAAATAACAGAAACTTGATTTTTTTTTTGGGGGGGGAAGGATGAAATAAAATATAAATCACTCTTCAAGGTAATTTTGTTGTACAGTGAAAACACCCATTTTAACAATATTTTCATCTTCTGATTGACATTCCCTTGTGTGCGTGTGGGAGGGCCAGCAGAATTTACACATTTTAATCTCAACTAAGAAAAAAAAGTCACACACTATCATTTTGTAACCTGCAGCTGAAGGTATCAAAGGACTCATTTTGCGTGCATGCTATAAACTACAGCTCCTCAGAGACACGGACTGCAGTCAGGCTGGGATCTTGAATTGGTGTGCCTTCACCAGGCTGGAGTGTCTCACTAAGCCAAGTCTTGGACCTGTGGCTCTGCTCAGTCTTCATCCTAAAAAAACTTTACAGAGGGTTTTTTTTGCTATCCTCTGATAAAACACGAGCCTTCATGAGAGAACTGAAGGTATCTGTCAAGCAGAAAGACTGGGTGCTTAGCCAGCTGGAGGAGTGGCAGGGCAGGAGTAACCACAGCTCTTTCCCTCCTCTGCTCCATCTCCATTTACTGGAAGGGCCCCTTCTCTCATTTTGGAGCAGCTTGGGGCTGCCCGCTTTCTGCATGGATGTGGCCTTAAGAGAAAAGAAAGGGCTTGCTGTACACCCACCTATTCACCTGCGTTATGAAGAAATGGGTGCCTTCCTCTTACTCCTTGAAATCTGGGCTATGGGTACCCAGAATGAGGGGCTTGATGCTAATCTTTTTTTTCACCTAAATGACAGATACTCTGCAGCAGCCCGTGCGTTGGTTCAAGGGGTGCTATTTCATCAGTGCTGTTGGGGACTGCTGCCGTTTCACAACTAGAATAACCTCTCTGTATTAACTAACTTCTCAGTACAAGTGTCTTTAATTTTTAGAAAACACGTGGAAATGTTTTCATTTTGGCCTGGAATCACTACTTTTTTCATCCTGTATTTCCTTTAATGTGATTAAATGCTTGCTTAGTTGTGCTGTCATAACTGCTAAGCTACTGTCATAACTTACTGTCATGCTGTCATAGCTATTACGATAGTGCCATCTGTATTTAACAGCTGTCAGCAGCGCCTTAGTAATTCTTATGTAGCAAACTGCTGTTATTTTGACCAGATGTTTATTTTCTTCAACCACATTGACCAAGCCCAATATCTTATGAAAACATTTGAGAACACTGTGAGATCAGTAAAACTGATGACAACATCCTAGTTCTCAAGCATGTCTTACAAAATCCTTCTTCCGCTTACATTATGATACTCTGCTATAGCCAGTGCTGTCCTACATGTGCAGAACGAAACAGGTGCTTCAGCTTCTTCATTAAAAACAACCTAGTCTCTGCACCCTTTCCCTCTCCCTGACTTTTCCCCACAACAACCCACCAGACACCACAGGCTGGTAGGACATTTTCTGCAGTGGCAGGAGTGGTGAAACAAACCTGGATGAGTCAGTGGTTTGATTCTCTTCAGCATCCAAACTTCAGAAATTTCTACAGGGTCCGGTTTATAGAGGTAGTTAGGTGCCTAGAAATGCAAAAAGGTCTGTGTAGGATTTGCTAAATCCTAAACGGATTATATACTTAACTCCTGTTGACCTCCTTTCAAATGGTTTTGATTCTTTTGTCTGCAAAACAAGCTGAAAAATCTGAAACAATCTGCTTCTGAAAACTCCGAACGCTTGCTGATTTTGGTCAAGACAGAAATGACATATGGCAAAGCCACCAATGAAATACAAACACTTCTGTACACAATGTTACAGACGCCAGCAGATGCAGAAGGAAGTGAAGAGGAAGGGACCCTTCATTCCAGTTCTCCCGCCTGCTTTCCCCTCTTTCACCTATGTCATTACTAGTTACAAAGCCAATATGTCAGCTGAGAAACATCGGGTGTCTTTCCAGAGACCTACTTCTTGTCTGCACTGGGTGGGAAAGCCGGACCTGATCTTTTTCATTTTCCTTCTCAGCCACCGGCATGGAACTGATGGCAGACAGGCTTCGTCACAGAACAATTACAATTAAAAGAAATACTGTAAACAAGAGAAGGTAGCTACAGTTGTCATCTATTTCTTCTTGTTTGTGTTTATTTGTTTTAAATTTGAGGTGTCCAAAGCAAGGCGACATAAGTTCAACTGGTGGAGTGCCTTCCCGCTCCATCCTATTCACAGACAGTAGTGTCTACATTAAAAAATTCTAGAAAATAGAAATGTAACTACTAAGCAAATGAAAACACGAATCACAAAGATGGCAGGGGATGGTGGCAAATGCTAGTTGTGTTTCTATTGTTGAGACCTTCCCAGATGAAGGTGGTGTGAGAGGAGGCAAACAAATCTCCGGGGACAGCTGGAGCCTTTATCCAGTACCTTGTCGGAGCCTTTATCTACTTACCTCCTGTGGTGCGAAGGTTGTTCTGGGTAGGACAGAAACAAAGCACACAGGAAAAAGGCATGAAAGAAGGCATTTTAAAAATGGCCTAATGTACTCGATTCTTTCAGGCTAAGGGCAGCACACGCTGACGAGAAATGCGAATCACACTGAGAAAGTGCCAGAAGCCCAAGGTTTGCTCCTACCTAATTGGCTTGTTAAGCTGTTAAAACTGAAAGCACCAAATCCTTGGATATTTCTTGCTTGTATTTTTTTTTGCATACACAGACATGAAAGGACACATGTGCGTGGCTAAGATCTGATATAAAACTGGCTTTGCTATGTTTCCCCTCCTGTGTGAGAATGACTTAATTCGTTTTATTCTGTGCTTGTGCAGCACTCAGCGCAGTGGGGTCCCAAGTTGTGCCTGGGGTTTCTGGTAACGAGCATCATCGCTGCCACTGCGTGTGGAACATCTGAAACATTATGAAGTGTGTCCGCTTAGCTTTTCTTTTTGGGAAGTAAGGCTATTGTCATTACCACATCATTTCTGTGTCCTGTCAGTTAGCTATTATTTTTTAGATTTTGACAGTACTAACAATGATCCATGCATAATAGATCTAAGCAATTTACAGTAAAGAGATAATCCACCAGCAGTAAGTACCCACACAACGTATTGACATCAGGTCTTTACCTCATTCTTTCTTGGCCTGTCATCTAAAATTGTATAAAATTTTGGAATCACAAAACACCTCCCACCTGCAAAAATGCCAAACCAGCCTAGAAATAAGCCTTTGTCCAAGTTTTAACCATCCCACATCTCCCAATCAATCATCTCCTCAGGTTTCCTGTGTATTTGCAGAAATGCCTCTGTCTGAATTATGAACCAAAGTGATATCATTTTTCTGTTTTAGTTTAGTTGAGGTTCATGACTGTTTGGCTGCTATAGATCACATGCTACAGACACCGTGTCTCTAATTGATGCAGCTCAGAGGATGAAACCGGTTAAAAGCAGCAGCATTTTATGTGAAAGCTAAAATCTTGTTGCTTGTACTCAAGTGACTTTCTTTCTCTGTTTTCCAGGGTCTTTGACAGGAGTATGCCTATACTTGAAACTCTCACTGATTGAAAACTGTCTTGTCAACCACTTATAGTGTCTTGAATCAAAACAGCTAAGTGTCCTTCTTCTGTGTACTTCCACAATCTTGATTTTCTCATGGATTTTTTACACTAACAACTGCCATTCCTGGTAGCGTGAATGAAAGAAGACGAGTTAGGAGAAGGGGTGTAAAATGCCTAATTCTGTAACGAAAAATGTGACATTCAGTGTGTTGTTGTACACAAGATGGGGTTTCTGAGAATGTTCAAAGAGCCAGAAATGACAGAAAAATATAGAGCTGGAAAATATTTTTAAAGAGTTATCATTCTTTATTTCAGAAGCACGTACATCTTATGGCCTTGTCAAATGATTTATCATCCCCTTTCTGAGACTGTCCCTGATGCTGTTCTTCAGCATCTGAATTTTATAAGCCTTATTCCTGGTTTCTAGGTCACCAAGCCCAGAGGCAGCTCACAATTGGTTGTTGCCTCACATGCACGCAGGGTGGGGGATATTTTGCTCTTCATCTATTAAAGTGCAGTTAACGCAATCAAATGATAAGACAAATCTGTATCCTTCCTTTTTTTATATTTAATGTGTGAAGGCAGTTAGACCTGAATACAAAACAGTAAATGAGATCAAGCCAAGTCAGAGAGGAATCAATAAGTAATACTCTTTTATAAGCCAAGTATTTGATTTTCCCTTGCGATGATTTGCTGGAGAAGCAGATTTCTTGTTTTCTCAGTAGTAACTGAATTAACAAGTGCAGAACAGCAGTAAATTTCTGACACATACATTTAAGAATTAGCAGTGTATCTTACACACAAATATTGTGTTGTTTCAACCCCCAAACAAAAGTTCTGGAGCCCAAAGATTTCCAAGTTAATGAATGACAGTTTGACTACAGCATAACATCTTGGAAAAGTTGGTATCTCTGTGGGGATTCAGTAGTCAAAAAGGTCAGTAAAAATAAGACCTGAAAATTTCTGCTTATGTTCATTACTGTATATGTTAATGTTTTATTTCAGCTTTTGCACCACACGCAGAATTTTATGCTCACAGGGCCTATATGTGCTCACACAAACTCTCATTTTACAGATTCAGGGAAACATAGTAAACAAGGCACAGTCATGGTCAAAAGCAAATTCAATTAAAATGTGTTCAGTTCTAGTAATTTATATTCATACTACGGTGGAAGTTGTATCACAAAGCATTTCTGCCAATATTTGTCTGAAAGTAAATGAGACTTTGTAGGGACTTTGTCTCCACTCATTTAGTATTTGCTACTTTCAAGCATTTTGTGACTGAATTTTATGAGCACGAATGATCACAGAAAGCAAGTTTTATGCTCCTGTGATCATAGGGAAAATGTGACTTAGGGAAAATGAGCTTACTTATTAAATACAGTGTTTCCCCAAACCGAAGAATAAGTGTGTTTTTCTTTGAACCAGAGAGCACAGACAACCATAGCGAGACAATGAAGCAGAGATTTCTCCTCTATAGTAGCAGGTATAAGGCACAAAATAAACCATTCAGGCTAACAAAAACACCAGAGAAAATGGGGATCTGTGTGGAGAAGCTATTTGAAAAGAGAAATAGTTTGTCAGACATGATTCACTGTGGACCTCTCGGAGCTGCAGTACTGAGTTTCTAAATGCTTTACCATTACAGAATTTAAAGTGGACGATGATGCCTCATTAAGAGGTTTTCCTTAATGCTCATTTGTCTAAGCCAACTGTTTACACATGTCCTCACTCCTTAGCTATTTTCTCAAGAATCTGTCAGAAGGTCCAGGAGACACCATTTCCACAGACGACCAGTGACTTGGGATGCTTTGATTTGAGACGGTACAAAGGGAGAGACTTTTCAGATAACTCAAGCGTTTCTCGTGTATGTTCACCCCTAAAAATTGAGGTTATGCAGTTTTGTGTTTAATGCCACACTGAACACGTCTACAGTGAAGACCCCTGCACTCCCAGGAACTGTGGCCATGGCAGCCAGGACTACACCTAGCCCTCAGAGTATGAATCATGAAGTCTCACTAACATAAGACATCACAAAACCAATTCCTAAATCTTATGCCCCTGCTTAAGACTGCACCGAGTCTGTTTAACTGCAAACAGGGCATTACTCTCTGTATTTACGGAACTGTACTCAAAATAACCTCCTTCACTCTGGAAGAAACACCCCAGCTCTGTTAAGAGCCAGCTGCTGGATGGTCTTCCTCCAAATCCCTATAATTAACCAGGCTATTCTGATGTCACCCTGCTGCTAATAAGTGTTTCCAACCTTAGTGCCTGATGGGCTATGAAACCTCAAAAAGACATCTGACTTCTCCTGAGACAGAGGCTGGCTGCCTGCTGTTGAGAACTGCTACAGATTATTTATTCCCAGCAGAGAGCTGGGCTGACTTGACATAGATTGTCACGCGAGGAGTGACTACAGACCTATGTTATTTGGGGCATTACGTCTTCCTCAGCCTTGCCTAAATGGATCCCAAAGACTAGCCGTGTTCATGGCCATCGTCACATCACAAATGTGTCTTCAGGTTTCTCCAAAAGCATAGGCGAGAGGCTACAGGGAGGAGGCAGAGAGACTGCCACCCCCCTGGGGCTGCAGGGTTTCTCGTCCCATCCTACTTGCTCCACGCTGCCTTACCCCTGGTAGAGCGGCGCGGGGCCGGGACAGACCCAGCCAGCCTGGCTCTCTGTGGCTCGGGCATGGGCAGAAGTAAGTAACGGCTGTTTCACTGCTCCTGGAAGCTGCTGTGTGCCCAAACTTGGCCCAGGCCTTAAAGGAGAATTTCCCCTGCTTACAAGACTAAATCAACTCTCTTCCTGCCTTGATTTTAGCAAAATCACACCTTTATTGGGAAATCTACACTTGTGGTTCAGTTGGTGGTAGTCCACTAACCACCATTTCTCTCAAAATGCCAGCAAGTGCTTACTATGTATGATTTTCAGGGCACTTGAATCTATAACTTATTAGGGAGAATTAAGTAAATGGAAATAAACAAAAAGCATATATTGGTCAAACTTAAAATCTGCTATGCAGAAACTCCTGACCTTAGTGGAAGTTTGTACACTAAACTAAACACTGACTGCACGTGACTTTACAAGACAACAAAGCAGAAACCTGTGTCTTGAAATCTCCAACTCCTTTCCCAGGTCTCCAATTCTGCATAGATTGGACTGGGGCACAATGGCATCACAAGTAAAGAAAACTTTCCAAGTTTTTGTTTTCAGTAGGCACCTCCCTGCATTCATTCACTGCTCATGAACGTGTGGTGTCCTGGTTTGAGATAAAACAGAACCAATTTTCTTTTCAGACACATAGGATGTACTGGCTTGTTTCAGTGGCTGCAAGGCTGTGGCCAAGGCCTTTACCCCCTCAGCAAACTGATCCTAGGGAGAGACAGTCAGCTCACTGAAGTACTTTTTTTTAAGGCAGCTAGACTGGAGACAGACAGAATATAGATTTATTCATGGAAGCATTTCAAATCTTAGCACACACATTTGTGAACTTGATTTACTAGCATACATCATGACAGTTATGAGTATATTTTAACCAGAGATACAGTCTGCCTCTGAAATATATGCTTTGTCAATTGTGGCTGCAATTTGTATGCAATTTTAGAGTGCCTTTTTTTTTTTTTTGTAATTGATTTTGGAGTGATATCACTGGTAATGAATTAGGTAGATGTAGAATTCTCTGAAATAGTTGCTAAAACCAAATATAAAATATTTGTCATGTGATACCTGTAAAAATCATCTATTGGTATTTGTAACTTTATATTCCATTCAGGTGCAAGCACAATGATTAGCTGGAATATGTCAGAGCAAATACAATCAAAGTAAAGTACACAGACAGAAAGAAGGCAGCAAAAAGGACTTGGTATTTTTGAACCAGACTTAAACTTTATTATCTGCACATCAATATTTTGTGCAGCTGCGGGTCATAAAGAGCATGTGGTTATTTATTTTATTAATAATAATCACAACAAAATTCTTAAATATAAGCAGGTTAGTCATTTTGCAGTATCACTACTAACAGTGAGTTCATAAGCAAACCCCAGATGTTTTCATTTCATACAAGGCGATACTCAGTGGTCACAGGATGACTAACCACTGCCCATCCCTGATCACATTGCAGCTGTATCTAGCTGTGATCATAAAAAAATGTTTCTGCCATTCAACATGCATAAATCCCAAATGCTAACTCAGCTTATTAAAAAAGCTTGTTTAAGTGAAAATATTCCTATAGACTTGGAAATGTATGGTTTTTCCTGGATTAGTTTTTCAGTTGAGAGCTGACGCCAATTAGAGGTATGTTGTCTAATTCTGGCCCCATCTACTGATAGAAACTGATTGCAACTGTACTTTTGTCCTGTTTCAGAGAGAATATGCTTGAATACTCCATGGAAAACTTATTAGTTTTTCTTACTCAATTTTTGTGTCCTACTACCTCTGGGGTATAGTTCAGACTAGAATGTCTCTTTTCAGCTTAAAATAGAGTTGGAACAATATGGTCTTTTTAGAGGAATGGCAGGAACCTCCATGTTTTGGTCGACACTTTGGTTTACAGTTCGTTATTACTTGCTTTCACAGTGAAAACAAATACGATGAGGAGACATATGGGGAAAAACGAATGTGTGTATTCTGTTCAGAGCTGGCTGGGAGTGCCACATGCGTGTGTGTATAGGACCGTGCTGCTTCTGCCCCGGCAGGGAATATGCAGGATGTACTGAAATGAATGACAGAGCACCAGAAACCAGTGCTGGAAGATGTGAAACAACCGGGAACTAAAGATGACACAGGAGCCTGCTCTTCACCTTGCGAACAGCTAATTTCTGCCAGTTAGTGGGAAGAGACCTATGGGCCATGAGCAGCACATGGTACTGAATAAGGCAGGGGTCATGAGAAGATCTGCTTTTTGAACTACTTTGAGGGCTTAGAATCTAATAGCAGACATTTCCCATGAGTCTCGTCTAGAAGTAATGGAAGGAGTCACAGTTCCCCTCAACAGTTTTATTGGGTTATGTAGGCAAAACCCAGACATCTGCTGGAAAGTATGTAGAAGGGTACTGTAGTCATACCCCAAATCTGGAGCTCCCAGGCACTTTAGGGAGTAAAAAGGAAGAGATTATATGAGGTATACTCTTAGCTTTGTAGGTTTGTAAACAGATTTAGGGGTATGTTAATGTGAACTCTGCCAGTTCTGGGAGGTGAATGTATTCAAGTTGCCTGTGTCCCACCAGACTTTTTAGCTACAGACCTCCAAGGGCTGAAATGACTGGTTTTCAGTGGGATATTCTGCCCGGGATCATACTGTATTATCTCAGGGAAAAAAAAAAAAATGCGTCTCCAGGATTTTGGAAGAGAGAGAGGGATGGGAACGTGCTGTAATGCTTATTAATTGCCACAAAGAGGGAAATGCCTCAGACTATAAGAAGGCTGGCATTGCTGTTTGGCTTGGGACGTGGGTCTGTCTGTGGGCTATAATGGGACAGAAAAAAGAAAAAGAACCAACACATCACTGATTTGGGATGGGACTTACCAAAGAGTCAGTTACAGGACCCTACCCAGAAATGCATGGTCTTGGACTCATTTTAGCCCAACACCAGATAGATGCTGGGCAGAAGCATGCGAGGAAGCAAATTCAAGCTGAGATGATAAACAAAAACCTCAAGCTTGCTACTTAAAACTCATGAGAACAGAATTTATAATCCACTTGTGAGAAGATACCTTCAGGTGTGACCAGCACTACTTCTTTTTCCTCTCTTTCCTCAAAGCTGACTCTGGATCTGAAAGAAGAAGAGTTCATCCTCAAATGAAGAGAGAAAAAAATCAATATTATAAAGTTATAGAAAGCAGGTTCTACCTTATATATTGGCTAACGGTACTGTAGCTCCGTGTGTTTATTTGAGTGTTGGCTAGTACACAGCATAGCGCTGAGACAGAACAGCCCATAAATCTCATTGCTGGAGCTCAGGTTGAAATCAGATTCCCTGAATCAATTAGTGGCCTTTTTTTTCTGTTTGTTGTTGTTTTCTCACAGAAGATGGGGAAATGCAACTGTGAGTTTTGGGTAGCAGGACAAAGAGACTGTGAGGTACACAGATACAGCAGCCAAACTTCCTAAAACTGTCTTCTTGGCAGGTCTCTATTCCAACAATGTGGTTGGTGAGCTCTGTACTGAAATAGGACATAAATACAAGCCCCAGGCTGGTGTATGCAGTGGTCCACAGGCATCTCTACTCATTGCCAGAGAGTGCAGTATTTCCTGAGCCCCCTCTGTAATTTCTGATCTCTGTAAAGCTTGGGAGTGTTGGTCTATGAAATTCTGCCCTCTATTTGTAAGAAAGGTACACATTTGAAAGGCTACCCAGCAGGAAAAATTGCATTATTATTTCAATGTGATACGAGTAGGAAAGAGAGGGAGTGAAATGTGAGGCAAGGTTCACCCTTTGTCTGTTCTTTCCTCAACTGGCACCGGATTTGGACGAAAGCAATCTTTGCAAAGACAGAAATGTTTGTTGGGATCTTGAGAGTGAAATTTATAGTGCAAAAAATATGAGGTTAACCTATTGTCTGCTGAAATGTAACAAATTATGTGTTTTATTGGTGGTGTTAAGCATTTTTCAAGCACATGGAAAAGGCACAACATCTGCTATAAAAAGCTTTACTGCTTCAGGGTGGAAGAGCAAAATATACAGGTGAGTTGAAAGGTCTGTGCAATCATGTGGCATCTCCCACCAAAGGCTGTGAGGAGCTGAACAGCACTTGCAGGTACAAATATGGGGACTGTTACCCCATTGCCTGCCACAGCAAATCTAAATGGAGAGGCAGGGATGGCTGTGTCTTGGCAATCCAGGGTGTTTTATCTTTTATTAAAAAGATATGGACTATTATCAAGTCTGAAACTCCACACAATGAACAGGTTCATTTCTTGGAACATCCAAGGTAGATGGACTTCCTTTTGCTAAGGATACATTAATTTAAAAAATCTTTTTCCACCACAAAAAAAAGAGAGGACAAAAACCTTATAGCTAGAGAGGTGTTTTTCCTTCACTATGCCTCTCTTTTCCAACTCTTTTTTTTTTTCACCCAGAAAATATGAGATCTATTTTTCTACTGACCTGCAACAGTTTTTAAATGGGCATTTTTCAGTTCAAAATCTTTCTTTGACTAATGAAAAAAATCTGCTAAAGTGAGAAATCAATTTCTGTTCTATACTGGAAGGGCTGAAAAAGATTCAGTAGGAAAAGAAAAAAGTATTATCATAGCTACAAGCAGAGTGTTTCACACAGTTGTGTCAAAAAGCACCTACCAATAAAAAATTCTTGGAGGCAAATTACAGGTTTGAAGCCAGTAGCATAGTGGAAAGGAGGAGGTAGATGATGGGAAAATGAGCAGGCAGAGAAAGAGCTTTCTTTGTGAGGTATTGAAAGTAACCAGTTGTGGTGAACTTGATATTTTTAAGGGACTGGAAAGAGAAGAGGTTTTTGGGAGGGCCTGAGCATTGCGCTTAATATGGAATGGAAGATCTAAAGAAAAAATCCAAATACAAAGGCAGAGGAAATTAATACTCAGGGACAGATGTCAGACAGAACTGAAGAGGTTTACATATCCCAAGGTTGCTGACTCTGTTCATATAAAATGTTTGCCATTTTAGACAGAGAGAACTTGAGAGAACTTGTACTGGCACGGCTTGATAGAGGAAAAAGGGACTATAGTGGAAAGTGGCACCGGTTAACTGCCAAACCAATATGCTGTGCCAACCCTTGGCTTCAAATCTGGTTAGGTATGGATCTTTTAGACCTTTGTTCTGCTGATTCACAGGTTGTATCTTATCAATTCACTTGTATGAGTGAGAAAATTAACCCTGGAAGCACATGTCAGGGAAGAGGTGGAATATAGGTGGGATTTGCTTGCCTGACATGATTCAGGGTGGTATCATCTTGTCAGGGAAGTTGCAAAGCTGAGATAGCAAATCTGCTTTTTCACATCAGGGCCTGAAGAACAGCACATAGCAATGACAAGCTCCATAAGAAGCAGTGAATTTGCAGTAGCACAGCTTTTTACACTGCATCATCACTATGCTGAGGCAGATGGCTTCCAAATGCCTCGTTTCTGACACTGTTTGATTTTGAGGTGTATTATCTGCTAGGGGATGCTCCAAAAGAGATCCTTAGCAAATTGCCCTATGTCAGTAGATAATGAGTGCAGAATCCAGCTGTATTTTAGTTTCCATGTGTCACTCCAAGTTTTCACAGTCTGTCCTGTCCTCAGGCAGGCCTCTGCTTGCTTCATGTTTCACTCAAAATGCCTGACCTTCCCATGTAAGAGCTTAGGTTTGCCTATTGCGTTATGCTCTGGCCCCAGAAAATGAGCATCTCAGATTAGATTATTACACTAGTCCTTTTACAACAAGGTGGGCACAGGATGGATAGTTGCTGGTGGAAGATACATGTTTTCCCTCGTGGATTTTGAAAATTGAGAGTGTCTCTCATGGAAATGCATGCGGAGCCAAGACTCATTGCTGTTTGCATAATGTATGGTGGATACTTAGACATCTGAAGGCAAGTAACCTTATGAATAAACTGTGCTGACTGTCTACATGCCAGTCCCCCTGGATCTGCCCTGTTGTGATCTCATTAAAGTATCATTTAGCTTTCATTAAGGCAGAAAGCAAATATAGAAGTGGTTGTCAATCTAAGTCTATTTTACAATTCCAGGGCCAATTCCTTTTCACCTCATTGGAGCAAGTTATCTCACTGACACCAGTGAAGTATTTCTGTAAGATTTGCTCTTGATCAAAGTAAAGTGACCTGCTACTGCTACTAATTAAGCTCCTCTCTACTGAACCACAGCAAAGTTTGACAGACATTAATCTCTCTTCTTGCTGAATGGTAAATTCACCCTGCTCATAGGAGAACCCCTCAAGTCTCAGATAGGCAAGCCTGAAATAATGGCTGAACATATTGATTCAGTTTGCTTTAAAAGGAAGAGAGGATAACTTTTGAAATCAGACTTGATGATCCCTCGCTCTCCCATCTGCCCTCATGGGAATATGTTCTGGTACACAGCCCGGCACTCGAGCCTTGCTGGTGGCCAGGGCTGAGGGATCAGGTGGAGATCACAAGTGAACGGGAAGTTATTTTACACTCAAACTCCATATTGCAGAGATAAACAAATCTATTAAGTAGGCTTCTAGTGAAAAATGAGAGCTGACAAAGTATTGCAAGGAGAAGCACATAAAGCAATAACAAGATGTATAAGCATTAGCTGGTCTAGAACGCTTCTTTTCTTTTGCTTGTTTGATCTGACAATTAAAGTGGTTAATTATATCACAGGACAGCTTTAACAAGAAAATTCTCGTGACAGCAGACACATCATTGAAAAACATTCAGATCATTTGTGGTAACAAGTCGGATACTATACTGCACAAGTTTAATTTGTAGGGCATTTGGATAAAATGAAAGGTAATGTGTTGTGCATTACACATCACATGTATTTGTGATGGGGATTTGGGATTGTAATTATTTCCCATAAATGAGGAATTCCCAGTAAGTATGGGGCATAAACTCACTTTGATAAAGTCCTTGCTCTTTGTACATACCGCCCATCACTACTACCTATTGGATGGTTTAGTGAGGTGCCATGTGCTATGCATTATACGTTGCACTATTCTTCTGTTCAGAGTAGTTATTGTAAATGATTTCTTGTGCGGTAACCAAGTCCTGATGAGGTCTGGCAACCTTAATGCTGAGTGCTGTACAGGAGCAGACTAAAATGGTTTCCCATTCTGAATTGCTTTCAAGCCGGAGACTCATCCTGCGAATGAATCCGTCCTGATGTCTTCAGGGTTCAAAAAGGACTCTGAAGACACTACTGGCACACAACCCATCTCGAAAAGCAGAAAAATAAGTGCAGTGAATGACTAAAATACAAAACAGATGAGAAGGGAGAGAATGATAAAAGCATATACTAATGCATCAGAAACAAGAGAAATGTCATGGCTGAAATTCTATGTCTGTTGAAGTTAATGAAAGCATTGGCACTAACTTAATTAGGACAGAATTTCACCAGTATCCACTCTGCTTACCAGAGAATCTTGCTATTCCTGACTGACAGTTTCTTAAAAGCATCAGTATAAAAGTGGGTATTGATGGGGCCAGAGTATAGATCTTTTTGAAGAATGTGCTTCATTTATCAAGGGTAACACAGAAAAAATTTAAGATAATTGTTAATATGAATGGAAAAATGGGCAATGGAATTCAGAAAATTTCTTCAAATGTGTATCTATTTGGCCAGAACTTGGTGGTTAATCTGGAAGAAAAAGATACTTGAAAAGATTGATTTTTGAGAATTTTCAAAGAAAACATTTTGAAACATTAATCCTGTTTTGAAATTTTCCTCCCATTTATTGGTTTTAAATATGAAATAATGAACCAAATTATATATGTAGTTCTATGGGCAACAAAACATCTCATTTGCCTTGAGATGATTATTCTTTCCATTTTGTCATATGGCCCATTGCACTGAAAAAAATTTCTTTTTTTCATACACTTCTGAACATCATCAGTGGATTGGAGGAAGGGGCACACAATAGAATATTGTGGTTTAGAAAAGCATATGAGCAGGTGTAAAAAACCTGGAGAGTGGGAGGTATTGTTCTAATTTTAATACCCAGTAACAACAGCCTGATTCACAATGCAGTGATTTGATTGCTTCATTCAAAGTGTAGCAAGTGGAAAGGAGAAGTACAGAGAATTTGGTTGCAATGCAGCAACATATATGTATATATGGAACATATATTGGAACTAGATGATCTTTAAGGTCCCTTCCAACCTAAACCATTCTATGATTCTCTGATTCTCTGATATATGTATATATGTATACACACGCACAGGATATTGGAAGATATATACTTAGTTTTATACCTATTACAGTCACATAGTCATGGGCTTGAGGCATAGGGCACAGGGCATTACAAGAGGTGCTCACATCATAACACCACTTCTGGACAGAGGACACCTGGATGTTTGTAGCAGATAAGAGAGACTACAGAGCCTGGCTCAGCCCTGGCTTTTTCTCTCACTTTACAAGCTGTATTGGGCAGGATGGGTTTTCCTGCTCTCTAAGCAGTGTTTTAGGTATGAAACTTTTAAAGGATTTGGACTGTGCTGTAACAACGCCTTCTGATTGTGACGAGCGGATGTTTGGTTGGGTGACAGTGTTATGACTGCTGTCATGGTAAGAAAGGGGCACTTCCAGATCTTTTGCCTCCCTCACATGCCCTTTCCTACAATAGTGTCTGGCATTATTCGCAAGGCTCCACATGGTCATAAGGACCAGCTCACGGTTCCCATAGACTAATCCACTGGCAGTAACCCCAGAGCAGGTGGCTCCACCTTTGGGACAGTAATAGAAATTTGGGCATGTAAAGAATCTCCTTCCTGTACTGCTTTGGTCAGCACAACGCTGCTCTGGGACACTGGCACAGGCAAATTTCTTCAGAGAGGTTTGGCAACTACACATAATACCTTAGGGTGGGAGCTGTTGACCGCCCACTCGTACTTCTACTTGTGTGTTGGCGTAGTGCAGCTTTGTAAATTAAATTTGTTCGGAAAAGATGAATCTGCCTTTGAGTTGTACAGCATGCACAGATGATAATAATAAAAGCTGCAGGAATATTTTTCCACTAGTGATGCAAATGGGAAATGAACCTTGCCTCTCTTACCCTTCCCTCCACCCTTCTGCAAAACAGGAATTACTGGTGGGTGGACAGAGTTGAAAGTTGTCACTAGTTTGCATAAAGTGGAATTTGGACAGCCTGTGAAAAATTGTTCAGAGTTGGTTTTGCTTCTTTTTCTTCTCTTATCCCTGGAAGGATGGATTTCTCAGCAGTATTTCCACGTGATTTCTCACAGAAATCCTTCAAAATGGGAGTTGCTTGACTGGCACCGTTGTTTTTAGGCAAGAAGACCACCATTTGCCTGAGCAGTTTGGCTGTGTCCCATGGAGCCAGATGCTTGAAGTCTGTTTTGAGGTGTACAAGCAATTTGTGAAAATTTGTGCTGCTGTTTATGCACGTTACATCCCTCTGCCCAGACTGCTTATGAGCACAGAGTGCTGGTTTCCAGGGCTGTCAATCAAGCAGCTTTCACCAGAACTAAATTGACTTGAAGGAGTCAAAAGAAAAATAACCCTAATTTTTCAAAAGATATCATTTGCAGCGTGAAAGCTGATCATTTCAAATTCAGACATTAATCCAAACCTGTAACCTCTAACAAGAGCACAATTTACTTGTTCTTTATTGCCTAAATGAATCCACATCTCATTTTTTTTTTTCAGTACAAATCCAGATGAAGTTCACATGTTTACTTGGAGTCAGTCATTTCAAATTTAACCATGAAAAGCAGAAATATAATCTCCTAGTACAGAAAGACTCCCTTTCATTTCCTCTAGTACTTGCAAAAACACTCTATAGGAAGCTGTTTTAAAAGTCCTGGTATTAGTTTTATAGGCTTCCCCGCTCCCTTTAAGGACTGTCTGATTGCTCAAACGTTTATGAAGTTCAGTGAATATCTGATGAAAATTGAAGACGCTTTGAATGGATCTTGTGTAATGGATGAGTTTCACAATAATGTGGTGTAATTGAATAATGGACCGGTAATTCCTCCTTTAGCTTCCTCACTCCTGGCTGGAAGCTGTGCACATGTACCTCCTCAAGACCCTACCTTAGGCATGGAACACGTTAAACCTATCTCACCAAGTACAATGGGCATGTCATGAGAAGGCAGTCTGGAAATCTTATTAAGGATCTATCTGCACAGGCATTACAATTTGGCCCGACCTGCAGGTTGGGGCAGGTGTAGGTGTATGTATCAATACTGGCAAATGAGCTGCTAAGAAAAGGGTAGATGCTTTCCTCCCCCTCCCAAAAAAAGAAAAAAAAAAAAAAAGAGTAGAGGGTGTTTATCTGTGCTTACCTTGAGTTCCCTGTTGCACAAGGCCCTGAGGAGGAAAGCACAGCAAGCTGTTTTGAGGATTTTAGCCGGAGCAGCGCAGCTACCAACACTATGTCGGCTGGTGCAGAGTCAAGCGCCTTACTGACACATGCCTGTCAGGATGATAAACCCAAGGAGGAGGTCAAATCCCTCCCCCACTACTGTTTTTTCAGAAGAGAAAATATGCCTGGAGGGACTGTGACTAAATAGTTTTACGAATTCTTAGAAGTAAATGCTGAACCAGATAAAGGGGGGTTGAAACCAGAGATTTCCTATCTGTCAGTTCATCTGGCAGGTTTGATAGGGCACAGCTGCCACAGTCCGGTGTTACTGTTTTTGTACACCAGAGATAAGGCTATATGGGCATATGAACAGGTTTGCTTACGCTCCTGCTGGTTTTCATGTAGCCACTAAAACCAGAAAAATCTCTGACTCCTTTCCGACACGTCTTCTGTCTCCTCGTCTTTATTCTCTGCTCTCTCCCTTCTCCTCCTTCGCCCCTCAGGAAGGCCCCTTCCTCCAGATTTGTCACTGCTGGCAAATGCTGTGGGAAAAGTCCAAAGCAACACTTTCCCCAAGAAAGGCCATTAACCCCTTTGCACCCTCACCTAGTGCTTCCTTTTAATACTGCTCCACACTGGAATATTTAAAATATTATATAAACATGAAGGGTGTTTATTTTCTGGATGAAGCTGTAATGTTCTCCAGTCAAGGACTTGCAAGTGCTAAAAAGGAAATGTTAAGTCAGATTGTACTATTAACCCTTTCTCTGAAGAAACTGCTGGATTTAAGCATGACAAAATGTTGATTTTTTTCCTGTTTCTTGAAAACATTATTAATGGATTATACACTGAGTGGGAAATCCTGTAGAAGAGAAAAAAATATTCATTTGCTGAGCAATCTGAAAAGTGAAAAGAAAGCATAAGCATATCCTGTACCAGATTTCCTCAGGGAAAATTAAATTCAGGATAAGAAACTAGAAATAAAAATATGAACGGATTTACTAAACATCTCTAAATTGTTTTATCTCTTTGGTGGCTAAACAACAAAACCAGTTTTGCGTTAATAGAGACAGATATGAGCTGAAAATCTGAGAATGAGCTTTTGAGCCTTCTTCCCAAAGACTGCTGGCTTTGCTAGCCATGATATCAGAGTAGGATCATTCCCAATTTTTATATGCAGAAACCATGAGTCACACAAAGCCCCATAAATAGTGCTTAACAAGGTAAAAAATCTAACTTCAGATTAATGACTTCCAAGAGAGAAAATGGTAAGTGGAGCAATACTACTTATCTTAGATTATATTTGGCTTTGCTGTCCAGAATTTGGGAAGTGTCCAGTAAAAAAAGTTTTTCAGTAATCTTTGCTGAGATATAAACAAACCCTCCACACATAAGTTAAATAAGATAGACTGATTTTATGTAAAGGTCGTTTAACAATGCTTTAAAGAAAAGGACTTTAAAGCATTAGCTGTTCCCTTAATTCCCTACTATTCAGGGCTTCAGAAAACTCCGGAGATGGGAGGAATTTGGAGATGTTGTCTTCTCCATTCACTTGTGCCAGAGCAGGATCATGTGTTCTTATTCCCACAGACCAGCAGGACTAGGGAAGAGATCGTTCCCCTGTACTCGGCACTGGTGAGGTCCCACCTTGAGTACTGTGTTCAGTTTTGGACCCCTCACTACAAGAAAGTCATTGAGGTGATGGATGGTGTCCAGAGAAGGGCAATGAAGCTGGTGAGGGGTCTGGAGAGCAAGAGGGGTCTGGAGAACTTATGAGGAGTGGCTAAGGGAACCGGGGTTGTTTAGCCTGGAGAAAAGGAGGTTCAGGGGAGACCTTATCACTCTCTACAAATACCTGTTGGTTGGACTCGATCTTAAATGTCCCTTCCAAACTAGGCGATTCTATGATTCTATGACATCTGCCTAACCTGATCTTTATGGTCTTTCTTCAGGAGACCCACAGCCCCTCCAGGCAGCAGTGTTTCATTCCCCTTACAACCTACCAGCTTTTCCTAGAGTCCCTGAACTTCTCCTTGCTCTAAGGCAAGGGGGTTACTTGTCGTGCCTGCCACAGAAATGGACACAAGAATACTTCCTTGCTCTGCCATATATTTGAAGACTTTTTGTCCAGCTTACCTTCTGGATTATGCTTAGTAGTATAACCAAGTCCAGTGTCCCTAGTCTTTCCTCTCAGCTTGTTTACTTGTATAGATCCTAATTATTCTTACTGAGTTCTTAATCTTGTCTAACAGGTTCATATTTTCCTCTTTTTTTTTAATCCGTCACCAATATCATTGACTAGTGCTGTGGGGAGTACTGCAGCTACATCTTGACCAACACAGAGCAGAACAGATAGATGACTTCACGTGTTTTGCAGGCTATGTCTCTCTTTGTACGTGTTGGTATGGGTTTGCTTTTTCTGCAATAGCAGGCCCTTTTTCACTCACATTCAGTTTCTGATTAACAACGACCCAAATTCTTTTCTTCAGAACAGCACACATCCTGATAATACTTCTGTGCACTGAGAGCAGATTTAATCTGCCATCAAAATGAAGGTATGTCCCAATTGGAGAAGTTTGAGAGAAGACGATCAAAGTAGCTTCTGAAAATCAGCTAATCCTATTAGGAAACTTCAGATTGGATAAGAATAGCTAAGTGTGCATATAGTAGAAATCTGTCATATCACAAGTACCATAGAAAAAGGGAAAACAGATTTATTTTTTCTCTTTTCCAAAACAGGAAAGAGGGGAAATCAAATTAAATAGCAAGAGTCAGATTCAGAACAAGTGGACATGGTCACGTACTGCAAAGTTAAGTTCTTAGTATTTCTTGCCACAGGATGTTTTGAATGCCAGAAAAATATGCTGGTTCAAAAAAGCAACCAAACAATTTGCAAAGAAAAAGTATAAAGAGATCACTCTGTGCTTAGACAGTCCCTGAGCTACAAGCTGTTTGAATCAAGGAGAGTATTCTGGTAAAGCATTGCGGTATTTTTTCCTTTTTCTTCCGTTCTTCCCTCGGGATCTACCTTTGCCCACCTTCATAGATGAGATGAAACCACTAGTCCCTTGAACCTTTGGTTTGATTGTGTCAATGGATGGCTGTATTTTTGTGTCTTCAGTGCATAGAATTACTGTCAGAATGTGGCATTTCAGCTACATTTCCTTAGTCTGCTTAGGAAAATGTTGTACAAAGTAGTCAAACTCCCAACTAATGTCAAAATAGCTCAAATCTATTGTTTCTCCTCTCTTTGCCAGACCTGTTGCCCTGTCAGAGAAATAAATGAGATTGGCTTGACAGAATTTTCCCCTGACAAATCCATATGGGTTATTTTTCAGTGCTTTGTTTCCATTTACATGCTTATAATCATTTATTCATTTAGCTCTTCCAGTATTTTTCCTGAAAATGGAACTAAGTAGATATGTCTGTAGCTCCCTGATGCCTTCTTTTTTTTTTTTTCTTCCCTGAAAGTAGATGCCATATGTGCCCTCCATTTGTTTTCAGGTATCTCACCTTTCTCTATTACTTTTCAAATGTATCTGCTAATGCCTTGGAGATTTACTGAACCAGATCTTTAAAATTCCCTATGATGACATTGTCTCAAGACAGGTCGATTTGAAAATATTTGACTTCTCAAAATACTTTTTAACTTGTACTTTCCCTACCACAGGTAGATGTGTTTGCTTGTTTATTAGGAATAATTATACTCTCTATCTGATTGCAGCTGACTTTCATACCTTCTGAGAGTAATGTCTCAATAGCTTCTCATCTCAAGTGCTTAGTGGATCAATCTTTTCTTCGCCCTTCCTCTTATCTGTGAACATATTTCTGAACTTGACAATTAATAGAACATTTCTCATATCACTACCTGCTACTCTTGTTTCAACATATTGTACTTTTAAGCTTGTCCTTTGTAATCTGACCCTATTTCCCCTGCCTGCATATTTTGTTGTGATGTGTAAAATGCATGAAGGACTCCTCACTTAGCCAAGTTAATTCCTTGCGACACCTTATAACTGTCTTTCATGGTGATGTAGATTATGTTGGTGCCTTTTTTCAGGAACCCCCTGCTTTTTATGCCCCTTCCTTCTTCACCTGTTCTCTCACAGGACCTCACATGACAGTTTTATGGCTTTCTTTGTTGACTTTGGAGTTTGTCTGTAATCATTCCACATGCTCCTACATGCTCAGTTGCTGCTTCTATTAATGGGAGCTATGTTGGAACAATGGCAGAGAAACTCCATTTTTTTCTGAATAACAATCAGAATAACTATATTGAGTTCAAGAAAGGATGAGTGCTCTCTTTTGGCTAAGCCTAACTAACTATGCACAGGGCTGGAAGAGATAGCTCAGATGCCTGAAGTTCAGCAGGCGATTGCATCCCTGGTTGACGGTGCTGTAACCATACATGTGGTCAAGTGCTGGGCTGAATTCTGCCCCAACCTTTGGCCCAAGACTATTATGAATGAAATAAATACTGGGCTTATTGTTGTATTCAATTACTTATTTTCTGTTTTCTGTTATTCTTTTTTATTATTTAAGCTCAAAGACGGTAAAGATTTCACTATTCTGTTCTTTCTGGGGTAACTGCAGTACAGCTGGGTAGCTCTCACCTTCTCTGAGAAACATTCATGAGAGAAAAACTGCAGGCTGGACAAAACAGATTTTCTTTGCTTTTGATTTTTCGCTTCTCTCTATTTTTACAGTTCTTTCTTTGCTCCGATGTGCATCCTCTCACAGCTTTTCTGTTGTGGTTATATTTTTATTCCCATAATATCTTCACAGTTTCAGTTACATCTGCATGTGCCAGGGCAACATAATCAGAGAATTCTATAACAACAGCTACAGGATCTTGGATAGTCTCTGGTGAGTTTTTGTTAAATGTTTTTTAGTCTATTGGAATTGTTTAATACTATGTTACTTTGCTTCAAAGCTGTCTACTTCAGAGGATGCACCAGCCATGTCAGAGCTCCCAGCATTCCTTAGCCAGATGTTTCACAGCAAAATATTTTCTCAGCTGGATGGGAAATCAGTGAAACTGCAAAAAGTGGTGGTGGGAATAATCAGCCTCAATGATACACTTATATTCTGATTTCACGTGGGAGAATGGCACAAAAATCTGAAATACGAATCCCCATCTTGCTCCTGATTTACCTTAATAAATTCCAGTTCCAGCATAGCAAATGTAGATTGACAAACATGGACTACATGGAGTGTAAAAATATGGAACATATTCAGAAGTTATTACAGCTCATCCTGCTTCCAATCATACATTTGTTCTACTTCAGTATGATAAATGAATGTTCAGTGTATATTTGCAATGATATTTATGAATGTCAAAAAATTGTTGTTCCTACTGCAAGGAGTTTATGGAACTGAGTTGCATCAGGCCTGCAATCATGACAAAGAGGTTTAAAGTGATTTTAATTGATTTTGATAAGGTATTGAAAAAGAAAAAAACAACAACTGTAGTCACTTGGGGTGGCTCCTGAGCTGTGTCGGTGTATATCTGTCACTGAATTCCCTGCCCAAAATGGTCATCTGAGTTAATATCATTTATCAGTGCATTTACAGAAAATTGTGAGGTGAAGGCTGGAATCCTCTAAAACTCTGGATAAAAATGGAGTAAAAACTTCGGCAACAAATCAGCACAGATTTCTGCTATAACCATCCCCCTGCTCTCTCTTTAGAGGACAGGCCTTGGGACAGCAGTCTCCAGGCAGTGGTGAGGAGGCGAAGAAAGCAGGATTTTCTACCAAGAAATACCTTGTGATGGTGACTTTCTTGAAGCTGTGTGTTATGGCTCCTGCAGCAGCACGGCCTCCAATGACAGCCTGGTGTCAAAGTGCATGTATTGAAGCAGGGCTGAGGGGAGGAAGCTGGAAAGACCTAAAAGGGTAGCTCTGGTTTTGGAGTAGTGAGAGTGCGTAGTCTGGCTGTCTGTGCTAGAGACAACTAACCGATTTATATTGATCTTAAGTGTACTGTGAAGAAGCCTGTGTAGAGGGTAAAACTCATCTTTTCGAAAAGAGAAAAATACAAATATTGATGAACTTGTAGACTTGTCTCAACTTTTCCCATTCAAAATCTGCCACAGTAAATCTGAAATAACTCTATGCTTTGCTCTCGCAACAGCTTGCAATAGAAAAGGATTGCCTGGTATATATGATGCATCACTTTTGTCAGGGCTACAGTAATTATGAGTGATGCTACATTAATAGTTATGACCTCTTGGTAGCTGGCCAATATTAAAATCTCAGACAGGGAAATTACCTGATTTTATGAATATCTTTAGTTACTGACTGAAGGCACACACTGCCATTAGAAAGTCTTTTCCTAAAGATCATCTGAGAAAACCTGTGCTCATGACTTCTGATGCCACAGAAACTGAAAAAAAAGGGTTTATCAAAATATTTTTCCTGGATCAACACGTTCTGCCCATACTTTTCTGATGACACCCTGAAGAAAAGGCACAAAAAATGGTACCCTTTTCAATGTCAAGTCCCCAAACCTATCTTGCTTCACCTAAGAGTATTTCCACGACCAAGACTAGACTCACTCAGCTTTTTAATTATCACTGAGCAGTAGTATGTGTTGTCTGGCACTGAATCCTGAGTACTGTTCCTCTTTCCATATGTACCTCCTTCTGATAATTGTGGAAGCATTTATAAAGGTATTTCTGACCTGACATTTTTTACAAATCTGAATTCCAACTGTATGCTTGTCAATGTATAGAGCCAAATGTGCTTCATTTATGTTGATGGAGATCTTATGTAAGTTACTAATGCTCCTGTTTCTGTAAGTAACTCTACCAAAATCTTTGGGAGTACTAAGGATTTGGACATGGCAGACCCATTCAGTATTCTGTTTCTCTTCCTGGCCTTTTGGCCTCTCAGCACATATTTTTGTTCTTTTCATTAAACACTTTCCTCGGAGTTAGACTCAGAATGTCATTTTGCCGGCTCCTTCCTATTTGTGTCAGTACAAATCCCTTTCATTACTTCTTCCTTTGGCACCAGTTAAGGCTGCTCTCGGGCTGGAAAGTCAGTTCCTGTTCATGCTGTAATCTTTTCCAAAGCCCTCACTGTCTCCCTCCTTCTCCCTCCTGTCCTTGGGACACCAGTTCCTGAATGGGGCTTCTGGGACCGCTGGCTGCTGGTTCATGGGGAGCTGGCAGCATGCTTCATTCAGGCTTGCTTCATTGTTTCCAGCTCTAAATTGCATTGGAAGAAGTTAAACTCCATTAACATTTTCCTAATATTACTTTCCTTCACACTCAATTGGTGCCATTGCCAGAGGGGTGTTATGCGATCCCCTTTGGGAAAGAAAGAGATCAGCACTTTTCCAGTTGGGAGTGGAACAGGAGGGAAATGGGAGCAAATACGTGACTGGGGAAAGGGGGAAAGAGATGGAGAAGACCTGCACCTGGAGATATGTTCCCTGATGGAGATGGGAAAATGCTCTATTCAGTCCTTCTCCTTCTACTAACAGATCTTCTTCACGCACTGATGGAAGGGATGGATACCTGTCCTGTCCTGGAGTAGT
The DNA here is from genome assembly GCA_017639485.1 of Pluvialis apricaria. Lineage (NCBI taxonomy): Eukaryota > Metazoa > Chordata > Aves > Charadriiformes > Charadriidae > Pluvialis > Pluvialis apricaria. The sequence goes on along the minus strand of CM030009.1, from coordinate 76,643,701 downwards.
TGTGACAGGAGGAAGAAATGAAAGAGGAGTTGTGTGCCTTCAGTCCAAGTAAGAATGAGGGGCCAGTCCCTTGGTACAGGGACCTGGGATGTGGCAGTGTGACTGCGGAGGCACAACTGCTGTTTTAGCTGCCCCGCACAGCTGAGACTGGACTGAAGCCAGGAATAGCCAGTCTGGGTAAATCTCTTTGGAGCGGGCTGTGTTTGTCCTTGTGTTTTGCAGGCCCTATCTCTAGGTATTTCATCCATGCTTGGCTTTTAGGAATGTAAAATAAGGAATACAATGGAAAAGTTTTGACAGAAAACTGAAAGAGAAAAGGAGGACAAAACTCTTTTAGGTTATGCTTAGTTTCTCTAACAGAATTCCTTCTGTCCAAGTTTGCATGACATTTCAAATAAGGAATATATACCCTGTTTAATAGGAATTGAATAATATTCCCTCAGTTAAAGACAAAAAAGATGGATTTCCAACGGGTTAAAAAATCTCATAATATATGCTCTAGCCACCTCTTATTTTTTCATGTTTAGGAACTGATAAACTTTGCCCTTATTTTCCTCAGCTCTACAGGGGCCCAGGCCAAACACAGATCAGCTGAAGCTGTAAGCCAAGGAAGCTGACAGTGACTAAGCTTGGATCCAAGCCATGGTCACCCATTTCCTACACTCATGCTTTAGCTGCTTCCTTCCTGCAGGCTGCCTGTGCCTGAGGTTCCCAGACTGTTGTGGTTTGGGCCATACTGGCCACTGAAACGAATGACAGATGCTCTCTGACCTCCCTCCATTCAGACAAGGGAGAGCATCTCCCTTCAGGGAGAGGAGGAAGAGAGAGAAACAGCTTATGAGTTTAAAAGAAAACTAAACTACTTTAATGAAATATTAATAATAAATTAATGAAATATAATGAAATATATGCAATATATACAAAACCATATCGAGCTCCAGGGATGACGATCATGTCACCGGCTGGCACTGAGAAAGTCCCAAACTGGACTCAGAGGTGGACGGAAACTGGATTTTGGATCTGGATTCAGTAATGCATGGACCGGTGTCAAAGGCAGATGAACAGAGTCCTCCTCAGACGCTGGCCATTGAAAAAAGAGCACTGACCCTTTGATCCCTCGGCTTTTATACCAAACATGAGGCAAAGGGGGTGGAATACCCTGTTGGTCAGTTTTGAGTCACCTGTCCCGTCCGCTTCTCCCTGCAGGTGAGACCCCTCTATGCTTTTCGGCTTCCAACCCTCCAACGGGGTAAATAACCAAGTTAGCTGGCCTTGGCTGTTACAGCAATAAGTATAAGCAGGAGCCTTTCTACATACTGTCATTTGGCATAAATTATAAACAATCAGGTCCTGTCTGGGAGTGAACAATGTCTGAACAATATCCTGTTAATTTCAGAGAATTCAATTAGTTAGAAGAGGTTTAAATGAAAAGTAAAATTACCAAACAGAAAATTGGTTCTGTTTTACCTCAAACCAGGACATTACACCCTTTATTCCCACCATTTATGTCGTGCTTAGACCACTATTACTTATATCCACCAAAGTTTTATTGATGTTGCTTTTTGTGTATGCAGATACCTACTGCATGTAAATATTTTTTGCCTTTTACCACTGAAGCGGGGAAACACTTTTCAACCGTATCGTTTATATGGGCTGTTCTTTAGGCCATGTGCTACCTGTGATGCAAAGCTTGGCAGCTGAGCAGTGACTGCATTAGTCATGTTTATAGTCTATACAGAGCAGAGATGTACAGTGCCCAGCCTCTTCCCTGAGTGTCCTCTAGGGGATGTGGCCGTCCTTCTTCTACCAGTAGTCTGCACCCGGCCCAGACAGGGATCTCTGCAGGGCAAGGGGAAGAATTTCTTCTTTGCAGGCCATGGAAAAGCAGCTGAACTATTTCTGCCTTGTTTGACAGCTCCACTTCCCCTCTCCAATCCTGTGCTCAGGGTGCTTTCCCTGCAGTGAAGAAGAATGCTTTTGAACCCACCTTCCAGCTGACTGGGACAGAAAACTTTCCATGGGGCCTTTGACTGGGAAGGTGATGGACAGGGTTGGGTGGGAAAGAATATTGCACATGGAGATAGGGCTATGAAGATGATTTTTTGTCTTGGGATGTTGTGTTGTCTTGGTGCCTTCTTGCTCTGTCTCTCAAACATCAGCTATGGTATCAGAATTCAGTTGGCTCCTGCAGGTTTGTGAAATCAGAAATGATGAGTATTTTCAAACTCCTCCAATTCTCACCACCAAAAAACCTATTTAAAAACAGAGCAAGCAGGAAAACAAAAATTACCTCATCAAAACAGATTGTTTGAACAACCTGTCACATTCCTGTCCCCGAGCAGATGGTGGGAATGCATTCGGTGAGCTGATGCGCTCTAGCTCATGGTGGGGAGAAGTCAGAAGCGACTGGAGCTGGATGCCAGTGTCCCTGTCACTCTGCGCTGATGGCTGGCAATAGAAGAGGGCTGGTCCTTGCCCCTTTCTGCCACTGTGGGGCAGAGACTGCAAGTTGCGTCAGAGCTGCCCTCATCCTTCCATCTTCCTGTGTCTCTCCATCACAGAGGAGACGGCTCTGCCTGGCCGCTCACTGACACCCCTCTCCTCCCCTAGGCCACAGCAGTAGCAGGAGCAGCTCCATTGGAGAGAGGGAGCTACTATTGGGTGTTGGGTGGTTAGGCAGGTCCTGATGCCCACACTTCCTTAAAGGAATATAGGGAGGAAGAGCTGAAGGTGCCTTTGGGTTGGCCTTGCTTTAGATAACTCTGGATAAGTGATGTTACTCTAGTGGATTCAGTAAACCAATACAAAAGAAAGAAAAAAAAAAGGAAAAGAAAAGAAGGAAAAAAGGGGTGAAAAAAAGGAAAAAACAAAAGATGAAAAAAGACCCCAGCCAGATTCTTACCTTTTTCAGTTCAATACATTCCCTATTTCAAGAGTGTTTGGCCAGTGTGGAGCAGATAAGGGGGTATATATATACGGCACTAAAAGTATTCCAGAAGAATTTTCAACCAGCAGTCAGAGAGATGTCTATTTAGTGAGTCTAATCAAGAATTGGAGAAACAATGTATCTGAGTTTTGGTGACCTGACTCATGCAGTTAGCACATTTTGAAACTGATTCGTGATGGGTTGGTAAATGTAATGCAAAATGCAGGTGTTTGAAAGAGAAATACTTAGACATCCCACGCTAACTCTGTCAAAAGTTGTTGGCAGATAAAGCAAATTGAAAGGTCATGTCTAAATGCAGAGCAGAAGGGGCGCAGTCTCAGAGATAAACCATTGATAGTAATGAGAGCACAGACACCCCAACATCAGCACTGTGCAAAACCAAATGCAAAACAACAAAGGAGAAGAAACCAACACAATGCAGAAAAATATCTTTGAGCACACGAGGGAAAAGCATGAGAAAGTGACTTCATTTGCATGGTCACAAGCAACTTAAGCAAAGCACTGAAGAGAGCTCCTTACCCAATGCTTGTAATTGTCTGTCTTGCCAAAAGTAGTATCCTACGCTGAAGATGGATCTTGGCAAGTGTTGCTGCACAAAGAAGTTTTTTCTGGCCACATTTGTGATCTCTAGCAAGCAGAGGTGTCTGAATAAACTTTAGGGGATCAAATAATTTGCAGGACAGTATTAACAGTGCTAGAAAACAGTACCCAGGTTTGCAAAGAGCTGCATCAAAATGCATGGCTTCTGTTGCAGGGACATGTAGCTGGCCTGACAGATGAGCTGTAACCATATCCTTCCCCGTTAGCTTGAAAGTCTCAGGGAAAAAGATTTGAATAGAAATAAGGGGAAATGGTTATAAAGTACCATCCATGAGACACCTATTGGCCTCCACTGAGCTGTCGTTCCATCCAGACAACATAGCAAAAACCATACCAGAAGATATTAAATAATTTCAGAAACTACCTAATTTTGTAAAAAAATCCAAGGTTTTTGGTTGTACAGAAATCCTTCAGCCTACACAGACAGAGATGTAGCGTGCCAGGGTTAACTCAGTGTGCACCAGCCACATCATGCATCAACAATGTTGTGAATACAACTCCTGGGCTAAGAGAACAAATTAAAGCTAGCAGCTCCAGAAAGCTTTCTGCATGTACAAGTCAAACAGCATCTTTGCAGCTTTCTCCAAAAAAGAAATGGTCTTATCCAGAATGGCATGGCAATACGTTGTCAGCATAGAAGAACAAGAGATGTAGGGATGCTGAAAAAGTTTGCAACATCTTTTTTTTTTTTTCCTTGCTGAGGAATATCACTGTATGGAAACTGAAATGTCTACAGCAACATATTAGCCTAACTTTTGTGGCAAAGAATGCTCAGTGCTAGGACAGAATAACACAGAGAGACACTGAGTTAGTGGCAGAGAGAGACTTGGTGATGGGTGGAACACTCACATGAATGTCAGTCCGGGGTAGGTTTGCATTTCTTTAACACTCCCATGTTTGTGATGAAAAAATTATAAAGGATATAAAATTTCCAACAAATATGATTTCACAAGATGATTTAAATGCAAGGTATACCCTTCCACCTATTTCTCTTTCCCCTCATCCTAACTCTCAAAAATCCTCAAAGCATTGAGTATGTAAAAGAGAATATATAATGCAGAAAGACAGCTGAATCTCATCTATGTGTTCATTGGGATCAACAAATATGCTGAGATTAGACTGGATACATACTGGAGAAGATGTATGTGCTGGAAAGCATACACCTGCCAGACATGATCAGAGATACGCAGAGCCTGGTGAAAAGAACTGGTTTCTTGCAACAAGTTAGGAACAGGTTTCTTCACTGCATACTTCCAAAATATATTTTATTGCAGCCTTGTGAGTTTTGTGTTCTTCTTCTTTTTTTTCTTCTTTGATTTACAAATCTTTTAGTATATTTTCACTACAGATGCTGATCAAATAAATTCGTTTCAGGGCAGGCTACGTTTCTTTAATTGCTTTTCATGGACCTATAATCTAACCATTCTGAAGGACATAAGGACAGCACTTTGAAGACCATTCTGACATCAAATCATGCCCACTCTTTAGCCAATAAAATGACAAAGCTTAGTTGGTTTTCAAAATTGACTAGACTCAATTGGTGAGAGCTCCATGAAACAAATAGAAAAATGCGGTTAGTCATTCTTGAACGAGGAAACACTTCCACAGAAGGCATGAGGGCAGTCCAGCACAATGTTTCATTTTAAGAAGCCAGTGAATAATGGTGACTATACCTCTGTTTTTCTCAGTTGGTTTATATTTTACTTGAGTGTCACTGTGCAAGGCCTGATTGCTTCAGTAAAGGGTCAAGACTTGTTCTTAGAAGCTAAATAATATATCCTGCAAATGTGCTCTGAAATTCTTAACTCTCCTGTATTAGCCAACAGTTTGTGTATCTCCTTCAAAGCTGCACACTGACTGTTATGTCTGCTGTCACCTGGGTACCAGATGAGAAGGTATCATAAGGCTCATTATTCACTGAAGAAAATGTTGTGCATGTTCTTCTAGGATTACTAGGAAATACTGGCATTTTATAATGAAATTACCATCCAGACCTATGAAATTTACTGCCCCAAACTCTGGAGTCTTGGTTTTGTTAGCCAGAATTTGACCCACATCCATCTCCCCTTTGAAAAGACCTTTGCAGATCCCTGATGGATATAATATTAAATTATATCTTAATGGGGCTCTAACAACACCTTTAAAGAAAAGAAAACACCACCCCATACCTCTTCATTGTTGTGTGTTTTAATAAACTAGCTGTGCAGAAGCTAATAGGCTACGGTAGGGAGGATAGTTCCTTTCACTAACAAAGCTAAATGGAGAAATGTTTCATCCTGCTGATTTCTGTGTTTTATTTTTTTGAGTTTCCAGCTGGTCTGAACTATATCTTTCAATTCAGTGCTGTCTTTATCTTTGTTTTTTTGCTGACCTGCAAGAAAATTGATACTGATTTAGGTCTGTTGCTTTGACATCCAGCTCAAATACCCGATGAACATTTGGCTGTTGCTCACTGCTGTGTCTATGCCTCTTTATCTGAAAGTGCTTATGTGCTTTAACTGAAACAGAAACATTTCAAGAGGAATCTCCAAATACAGCATCAATGAGGTACTCATTTCAGCAGCAGGAACAAGGAAATCTAGTATCACTGTACAGGAAAACACACAGAGCTCTAGTTGTAATGAGAGAGCTATTGAGAGGTATTTTATTTCTGTAGCTGGTCCAATTGTAAATCTCATAATTTCCTCATCTGATTGCTGAAGAATGCTCAGGGAGGTGGTGTGTGTGCCCTAATCTATCACTGCTTCACCTCAGGCTCTCATATTGCAGCAAAGATAATTACCATTTTTCCAGCAACACAGCATGATCTCACATTTGTTTATCAGAGGAAATATAAATATAGTTTTCAAAACAAAAGCCTTACATATATATCACAGTACAAAAAAGTAAGGGCTATGGGGGAAGGATTGAGGATGGAAAAGAGAAAGATTCCCTTTTTACAAGGTTTATAGTTCCTTGGATTACGCTGTAAACAGTCAGATCATTTTCTCCTGTGCATTGTGTGACATTTTACACCTAATGAAACTGTGGCATTGGATGTGCAAAGGCAAAACAAATCTTATGTTGTAGGAAAATGACCTCAAAGGGATCTCTTTATGCTCTCTTGATAGCTCAATGTATTATGTGATCCTGACAAATTAAATTTATATAGGGCAACTGGTGCTGCTCTGACTAAACTGCCTTGATATTGCTACTGCAAACACTCATGTGCATGTAGAGGCACACTAGTGCTCTCACAATTCATGGCATCCAGAAAGCTTTATTTAATGTTCTCATTTCTATTTGTTTAATTTGTTAGCAGGGAGAGATCCAATCAAGGTGGCAGTTTGGTTATTTTCTCTAGTGTATTCCTGAGCAGACTGAGCATAGCAAATGCAGCTTGTCACATACCTCCCCTGGCGGCTCTGCCATTCACGTGAAACTTGTGTTTCATATATCCCACTAGAATTATATCAAACATGCTGTTCTCTGGGAGATAACACACTTAGTCTAAAACATACCGGATTATAAATATCTACTGGCACACAGAGGCTTCTTAGACAATAACAGAACAATAACAGCTCGGTCCCTGCACCTCCCCCTGCATATGAAACTGGACCTCTGTTCTGTCAGCTCTCTGGGAGGACGCCTTTTTAATGATAAATCACAGATGATGGGATTGAAAGGATCAAGGCACTACTCGTATCCAGCTCCTTGCATTGAGGAGGGGAGGACCTGTGGTACTCGGTTCATTGTGGGCATCTGACTTTTCCTTAAAGCTACTGAATACCTGTGCCATAACTACCTCATTAGTCACAATGTTCTGCCAACTTTACTGACAAAGAAGTTTTCCCAGGATGTGGGTGAGATATACCTATTTTTCATCACTAGCCTGCAGTGTGTTACTCTTGTGGAATCCAGCATGAGGCATTATTTTTCTCCCTGTACTAATTTTCTTACCCCAGATAATTTGACGAGACCAGAACAGGCTGAATGACAGATGTTCAAGGGAGATGAGACTGGAAAGGTCACAAATGAACCAGGCCCAGCAGCAATGTACTTTATAAGGGGCCCCCATTTGATCCACTGAAGCATGATGGCAAAATTTATGACTGTTCTTTTTCCTTTGCCATTCCTCACTCCCATTACAGTGTCAGTTTTCCAGCTGAGGAACAGAGAGCATGTCCCATGACCGAATAAGCATGACCACCCCTGCTGTGCTGCTGGCTGACAAACACCCACCCAAGCTACCCAGTGAATAGGTATCTTCCTAGTGTATGGCTCCATGCACCTCAGTTAGAAATAATCTGTGAATGATTCGTGAACTGGGAAGAATCTCAACTCAGTAGCTTTTCAGTTCCCTCAGTTTTGGTATCACACTTCCTTTTATGAATATTTTGAAGCTTTGCAATTTTAGGGTAGCATATGTATTCTATTTCCAAATTATAATTTCTAAAATAAAACTCACACACACTCTTTTAGTATATAAATAATATTTAGCACATCTACAACCTGGAGTGATTCATTTAGCAGGTAGAAACACATATGACAATATCTTTATAATATAAAATGAGTGCAACCGTTATAAGCCCCATTCCATTTGGTAACACCTTCCAACCACCCTTAAACTTTATAAGAAATGTCAATCTTTAAGTTTGAAAAGCAGTTTCAGGAATAGGACTTCAGAGGACAAAAAAGAAGAGAGACAACATCTTGTAACAGTACTGGTACGTGCACCTACAAAGGTTGTTGGGGCTGAGTGTTTTCAGAAGAGCAGTAGTTTCTCTTTCTCTGCTGCTTTTTTTCATTGCAAATTTTTTGAGGGCGGAAGAAAGAGAAAGGTGTTAGATAACATCTTAGCTCTCTGCTAAATTTTTTCAATGTTACATTTGTTGGAGAACATGAATATAAGTTGTGTTTGAAAAACGACAGTATTTTTTGTAAATGGATTGGAGAAACTGTTTGATTGTGAGGTAACTCTTACTCTTTCCCTGTCACTTAGGATACTGAATTTCTTGTGCCACAGACACCTGGGAAAAAGTATGGAGGCCTCTAATCTTTGGCACTAGTTTATCAGTTCAGTTGTACTTTGTTGCAAATGTCTAATTTTGAGCATGCAGCCCTGCTGCTTGCCACATGAATTAAGCCCATACTTTCCACCCAAGGACCATCTTTAAGAAAGACTTACTCCAATTTGCTAACATGGGTTTACTTGCTTTGTTGAATCAGGATCTGATTCAGGTTGTGGATCCGTATTTTCCAGCAATGTCAATAAAGAATGAGGGGGGCAGGATCACAATCAGACACTCATAGGATCATGTAGACTGATGCACTCAGCTCTATTGATGGAAAACAAAGTCTCTGGCTGATAATATCTGATATTTCATTTGACATTGTTCTCTCTCTTTTTCCTTGATAACAATAGATATGACTGGTACTGGGCTTTTCTTTCATCATAAACTTTATTAAGCAGCAGTGGAAAGGTACTTCAAACACAATATGAGGTCACAGAATTTGACTATCTCTGAATAGAATTTAAATCATTAAAAGAAATAAACATGCCAAAAGAAACATCAGTTTTTCTTTTTAATTTTATAAAAATAAAATAAAAAAAATGCCATGTTCCCACTCTGTTTTAGTCAGCTAAACAACAAAAAGAAAAATAATCAATCTGTGCTCTCTCAACCATAAAACACTATAGCTAGGAAAAACTAGAAGCCTGACACATTTGGCAATTAATACATGGAGACATTAATTCAAAACTCATTAAATTTTTCTCCCATTACCACTACAAAAAGGTAATTTATGTAAGTTTGAACAATATATTCCAAGCAATATATATGAATAATATGAATAATAATATGAACCTGAGAAATACCACTAACATCCAGACTTGGAAAAGTCTGTGCTCATTGCCTGCAAGTTTATTGTACTTTTTTTGATGGTGTTTCATTTCTTCTTGACTGAGCTGCCCATCAGCTCCCTGTAATTTACAATGTGATGTCAGAAAACAAAGTAAACACACATAAACACTGCCATGCAACTCACAATTGTGCAGATCCAGGGCAGTTTAAAGAGAGTTTCTTTCAGCCAAGATACTCATCAGTTCCACCTTCTCTTGTGCAAGCCCCTTCAATTACAGTTATTACAGTTTGAAATTCATAACAAAGGGAGGAAGAGCTTCTGCATGCAAAATGGATTCATGTCTACTTGCATGTTGCTAGCACCCACAGAGATCCCCTGCAACCCTTCTGAACACTCCCTTGTCTTGCTGCTTACCCCAAAATGCCTTCACAAATGTCCTCCAGAATTAGCTGATTCCACCTCTTTTCCACCTTAAGGCAGCTGAGAACCCTCTACACCCTGAAGAACAGAACTAAGGTACCTTTGAAAAGACATGATGGCTTCATGCAATAACAAGTCTACCTATAGTCTACAATGCCAAATATGGAATAATTCTACTCCAAACTGTGTTGTCATATGTTCCCTCACAGAAAGTTCAGAGAAAGGTGTTTAGGAGCTAAAAGCCAGAGCGCCTACTAAGATGGGTTAAAAAAGATGGGGTAAAAAGCATTGTGGGTTCTGGAGTGGTCTTGGTAGAAAATCTAGGAGCTGCTGAACTCTGGAAAAGGGCTCAAGCTGACCTTCTGTAACTTTCTAAAGGTGCCACTGCAATTCCAGCTGAGAAATGATTTTTTGATTTTGCAGTGTGTGGGCTCTGTTTCAGAGCAGGTGTGAAAGACACCTGTTCACAGCCAAGTCAAGATATACTCTTTATAGGAAAAAAGTAAGATTTACTCAGATTCAGCATGCTGCAGGCTATGTAAGAACTCTTCATTACTTCTGCAGCATTGATATCCAGACAGGGAACATACATTTTGCTAGATTTTTGTGGATGTATATAGTGTATATTTTGACATAGAGAAAATGCATTTCTTCTTGAATTTAAGTTGTATTTTTTGGTAAAAAATAACTCATGTATCTTTTCTAGTTTACAATTATAGGATGTTTGTATATGCATTTCCAGCTGCTTAGGAGTGCAGGCTAAATGCTTCTGGGATTATATCCCTTCCAATGGCATTTTTTTACTCTGATCATATAGCGAGAACAAAGGAAAATTTATATCTATCGTATTTAAACAATGATGAAAATAGTGCAAAGGACATAAGCATGAATTTCAAAACGAAGAAATTTAGCTGCAAACCTCCTGTGTAAAAATGTCTTTGATCTTTTAGAAGGCATAAGATTGTTGCAGTCATGTGCAAGAATCCATTTTGTGTATTTTTGAAAGTATTGCAAATGAATGACTGGGCAAACTTGAGCGCAATGAAGAATCCACAGCTAAACTATTAAGAGAATTGTCACGGGGAGCATTAGTGTAGGAACTTCTAGAGACCTGGACACACACACACTCTTTCACACTGAAAAGCTCTGTAGCAAGAACACTATTAACTCCACAGATGACATCCTTGATCAAAATGTACAAAGGACGATAAAAGTTAGAGAACAAGATCAAAAATTTAATCTGCAAAGTTATTTGGGCCTCTAATCATGGACCCCAAACCAGTTATGGTAGGCTTTAGATAATCAAACAACTTGTGGATCTGAATTTGGGTTTTTTGGTCACAGGAAAGCCAGAGTTGCAAATTAAGCAAATCATTCCTGCTTCTTCTCTCCCCTCGGTTATTCCAGTTTTCATAGACTGCCAACTTTGTTTTTCCTTGGACTGGCTAAGGGCAGCAGGGTTATCCCCTGTATTTGCCAATGGGGTACCCATACCTTTGCTTTTTGCTGTGATATGGCTTCAGTTCCCCCATTTCAACACCTTGTACGATTTAGAAACAACCAGGAAATCAAAGCTCTTGCATCCTGGCAAACAAGTCCAGCACAGATGAACAAAAGTAAGTTTGAAGCTAGCTTAATGAAGAGCTCCTTGAGCCTTTTTAGTAATGTAAAACAGAAATGCACCAAAAAATTGAAAGTCTTCATTCAAAAGCAGCTGAGCTTTGTCCTCCTTCTCTCTGTGAAATAACGTGAGACAAAAGTTTCATACATATTCTTGGTGTAATGAATGACCTCATCACCACCAGTTTTTACTTCATTTATGATTTTCATGATTCTAACCTGTCTACTGCAATCTTAATTCTCTCAGCATTTCACAAAACACACAGGAGCAAGTCTGTGCCCTTGGAGTATTGGTGGCTCAGTGATTTTCATTTTATTTTAGCCTATGGGTTGGACACCAAAACTGTGTCTATGTAACACCTATGTAACTGTGGCTATGTAACGTCTGCCAGTCAGAGCCAGTTCCAGAACCATGCGCGGCAGTCTCAGGGCTAGCACAGCTCTGCTCCCACCAGAGAGGGCAATTCTAACTTTGACATGCTTGTTCAACAACAGATGGAAATGAAGGTGAAGAGGAGGGTAAAGAGTCAAAAGAAGTTAAAAATATTGTAATCTGACACAGAAGGATTGTGCTGCTAACGTTAAGAGACAACACAATCTGAATAACAGAACCTGAGCAGCATTAGCACTGCCTGAAGGGGAATTCACTCTATCTCCTTCCCAGACATGCATAATGCACGTCTGCTGATTTTTTAATTTGAATTTGTCATTTTCTCTCCCTTGTACTTCATTGGCAGAGCAAGCAATAATTATGAGGTTTGTGACATGTAACTAACCATATCAACTGTTTAATAGCTTAACTTAACATCTGTTAGGTCTTCATGCACAAACACCGTGTACAGTGTTCTGTGGGATGTAATTATGGATTTAAAATTTGTGTGCCAAGGGCTCAGGTAACTCTATAAAGTTCAAATCTTCCCTGATATCATGACATACTATTACCTATATTAATTTGTAGTATTAGTAAGTCACACACATTTTTATGCTGCCATTTCTGCAGCAACCTTCAACTGATGAAAGTGCAACATGCGTAAAGATGTGTTGTCTTCTACTTCAGTCTCAAACAGGAAAACCTGCTTCAGTAGATCAGTATGTAGGTACCATCCATGGAATAACCATGTTTGCTTCAGTGAAGCAGGAGATTTTATGAGATCAGGTGAGGTAATTTAAAAACTGTTCTTTTGACTATATGATGCTTAATGTTTTGAAAAGCTACTCCAACATTTGTGAAAGTGCCAGAAGCATCTTACAAAATCAGGGGCTTTGTTTTCAAATGTAGTGGATGGCCTGAGAAGTTTGTGAAACATGCAGTCCAGAAGACACACAGACTTGCTCTGTGAGTTAAATGACTACTTGAAGCCTTTCTCTGGTGTTTTTCAGATCATGTGCTCTCATAAGCTGTCCCAGAATATTATCACAGTATCATCATTGGGGTTGGAAGGGACCTCTGGAGATCATCTAAGTCCAACCCCCCTGCCACAGCAGGGACACCTACAGCAGGTTGCACAGGACGGCATCCAGGTGGGTTTTGAATGTCTCCAGTGTGGGAGACTCCACCACCTCTCTGGGCAGCCTGTTCCAGTGCTCTGCCACCCTCAGAGTAAAGAAGTTCCTCCTCATGTTAAGATGGAACTTCCTGTGCTCCAGTTTGTGCCCGTTACCTCTAGTCCTATCACTGGGCACCACTGAAAAAAGCCTATTCTCATCTACCTGGCACCCTCCCCTTAAGTACTTATAAGTATTGATAAGCTCCCCCCTGAGTCTTCTTTTTTCTAGACTAAAAAGCCCCAAGTCCCTGAGCCTTTCCTCATAAGAAAGATGCTCCAGTCCCCTAATCATCTTTGTAGCTCTTTGCTGGGCCCTCTCCAGCAGTTCCTTGTCCTTCTTGAACCGGGGAGCCCAGAACTGGACACAGTACTCCAGATGCGGCCTCACCAGGGCAGAGTAGAGGGGGAGGATGACCTCCCTCGACCTGCTGGCCACACTCTTCTTGATACACCCCAGGATACCATTGGCCTTCTTGGCCACCAGGGCATATTGCTGGCTCATGGTCATCCTGTTGTCCACCAGGACTCCCAGGTCCCTTTCTACAGAGCTGCTCTCCAGGAGGTCAGCCCCCAACCTGTACTGATGCATGGGGTTATTCCTCCCCATATGCAGTACCCTACACTTACCTTTATTGAACCTCATCAGGTTTTTTTCTGCCCAACTCTCCAGCCTGTCCAGGTCACGCTGTATGGCAGCACAGCCTTCCAGCGTGTCAGCCAGCCCTCCCAGTTTTGTGTCATCAGCAAACTTGCTGATGGTACACTCTATCCCTTCATCCAGGTCATTATGCAAAGGGGGTGTTAGTCTTTGCTCTCCCATAATAAGAGATCCCCACAGGATGTTGTTGAGTTTGTTAAAGCAAATAGGTAGAGGGCCGAAGTCTGGAATTTTTAATGATAGGAGCACAAGAAGGATGTGGACCTGTTGGAGCAGGTCCAGAGGAGGGACACAAACATGATCAGAGGGCTGGAGCATCTCTCCTATGAGGACAGGCTGAGAGAGTTGGCGTTGTGAGAAGACAAGGCTCCGGGGAGACCTTATAGCTGCCTTCCAGTATCTGAAGTGGGCCTACAGGAAACATGGAGAGGGACTTCTTACAAGGACATGTAGTAATAGGACGAGGGTTAATGGCTTCAAACTGGAAAAGGGGAGATTTAAATTAGATATTAGGAAGAAATTGTTCACTATGAGGTTGGTGAGGCACTGGAACAGGTTGCCCAGGGAAGTTGTGGAGGTCTCATCCCTGGAGGTGTTCAAGGCCAGGCTGGATGGGGCTTTGGACAACCTGGTCTAGTGCAAGGTGTTCCTGCCTATGGCAGGGGGGTTGGAACTCAATGATCTGTAAGGTTCCTTCCAACCTAAACCATTCTACGATTCTGTGATTTACTTAAATACCTTGGGAGATCTGGGCTAAGTCCTTTGAGTTAAACTATAGACATTATAGTACAAGACTGTCACATATAAACACAAACTCCAACTCCAAATGTCAGCTCCTGAAGTGCTGATTATTCAAAGACTTCACCTATTTATTCTTCCCTGGCCCTGCATCTGCTTAGTCACAGCAACGTGTCCAGTGCTGCCTGACATGGGGCTTAAAAATGAGAGCAATGAATCCTGTAGCTGTCACTAATTATCTTCACAGCAGACAACACAGAGCTTTCATTCTCCATTTCAGACTATGTGGACCCAACAGTTGCCATAATAATTAATAACTCTTTGACAACTTGCCTACAGCACCAGCTTTTCTTGCACTTATGCTACACAGACATGCTCCTTCTTGGTGGCTTGATGGTCCAGAAGCAGCCTCTCCCCTTTGTTTTTCCCCTACAACATTGGGCAGCTAGCTAACACAGCAGTGCCTTCATGGTGTCTCCGTCTGCCATCATGTATTTCTTCCTTGTCCTCTCCTTCGCTTCTGTGCACTCTTGTAGCAACATTAATCTGGTTTGCCTGCTATGAATTTGCATTTAGTTTTACATTTTTTTTTAAATTAAAACACACGTTTAAGCACAGTGAAATAACTGAACCCAGAAAATGTTTGCTGTAAGCTACAAAAATTCTTTTGTTCCCTAAGGATTTAGAATTTCACAATTTCACGGTTTTTATACCTGTATTCCTAGTGAAGAATGTATATATGCAGAACTTTAAATATGGCAGTGCTTGGACACAAGCCCCATTTTGTTTTTCCTTCTAAGGAAACCCCGGCTTTCAAGGGACAAGTTTACACATTATATTAAAGACAAAATGTACTCGTAACAGAGCTAACATGAGACATGTGTAAAAACATCCAGTGCAATACAGACAGATGTTACCTCAATCCAAAACATAAAAGAGTTGTTTCTGCCTACCACTATGCCTCAGCTAACAAGCGCTGGTTTTCCATGGAGAAAATTAATTAGGGGCAGAACTGCACTGATGTGGTTACAATACTTCAGGAACCAAGGACATCTCTTGGGACATTTTGTAAGCTTGGACTTGGGAGTCCATATTTCTATCCATTGTGCAGGGTTTTACAGTACATAAATAAATAAGCAATTCCAAAAGGAATCAAAAGGTAGATTGACAGATAGATAGTGCTCATGCACTAATTTTTAAACAGTCATGTGATGCAACGCTGTTTCTCAGTCAGGCATATATCACCAAGCCTTAGCTAGAATAAGTCAATACAACCCTACTAATGGAATTTATGAGGATCTGCAGTTCTAGCAGGTTTCTCATTACTTTTAGTTCACTACTTTGTAGATAACATTTTTCTTCTTTTCAGGAGGAGCAGGTCCTGCTGGGGAAGTTGAGCAGGAGGAATAAGGTGTATCTCACTTATATTAAGCATTAGAGTTTTGATCTGAGGCAACGCCTTCAGCTTCCTCCATAGTCAGAGTACCAAAGAGTGGTTGATGCCACTTGCAGCAGACCTCTATTTTAGGATGAGATGGGGAATCCTCTGACAGTGCCTGTCCTTCTCCACTGGTTATAAAAGAAACTTAGGAAAATAACTTCAGGCTAGATGGACAACCTTTTTGGACAACCTAAATTAGGCAAGAGGAAGAGTACTCAGAACATTTTTCAGAGCTGGCTGTACAGGCACAGAGCTCCAGTTGTTCCTGCTGGAAGCTGTGTGCTACAGACCCACGCTTAAACCCTTTTCTCAGGGGGTTGACTTAAGTCACAACCTGCTGGCTTGCTGATTATAATACAGGTGTAGCAGCAGGTTCACAGCCACACGCCATCCTCCTAGGATAAAGCTGCAGCAATTGTTTGTGTTAATAGGGTTTTAAATTGTGTGAGGAGGCACAAAAGGTGCCTGACAACTGGAGATTGAGAGGGGAAAGAATAATGCAAATATGGTATCTAATGATTGAATTTTGCTTCTTCTTGCAGTGGTCTTAGCTCCTTGGATGGAACAACAAAGAATGTGAGCGATCCTTTATATTATACTTCAGTCTGCACTGGCTTTGTGAAGCTCTCACTTCTCACTTCTCACTTCTAAGCTTCTCACTTTAAGATATGCCCCTAACGATGTTTTTGATTTACATCATGGAGACCTGTACAGGATGCCTTTCTCTTTTTGATCATGATGGTTCAATCAGATTTAGCTGCTACGCAGCGGATGCTTGTAGTGTTTGCATTTCCTTGCACTGGCACATCTAAATTAAACAAAAGTAATTCCACATGGTGCAAGGGTATTTCTAAAGACAGACTGTGATGGAGAGAAATATATGTCTGCATTTCCCACAGAACAGGGTGTTTGCAGTAGAGCCATCTGGAAATGTGTCTCACTGTACACCTGATTTATAGGATCAGAAAGAGATATGGCATACTGATTAATGGGAAAACAAGATACTAATTCAATTTTTAAAGAATAGGTATTCAGAGATTTTTAGATTGCATTACTATATTCATCTGTTTCCTTTTATACCCTACAATAAAAAGCCTGCCAGATACTGTAGTGTGATATAATTTGGCTGGGATCTTATCTCATCTGATGTCTTAAAGCTGAAGTCATTTATTTAGACACTGGGAATTAACATCAAGCTAATCTTGTTTCCTTAATCCACTGCCCACCGATGCAACCACATTATATGGATATAAGAGCTCTGCAGGTAATGTATACACAGGACACATTAGTGACGCTTAACAAATCGATGTGAACTATAACTCTACATGTCAAATAACACTTAACAAATAAGCATTTGTGATAAATATGGCAATTTCCATAATTTTATAATTTTAAAGAGTCATTCAAACACGCGTCCCTGGACAGCACTTTAATGTTTTATCAAGTACACTTGTTTATACTCAAAGCGTGATTTTTCATATATTTCCAGAATAGTTTTTTCTTTTATTCTTAAACAGAGATGATAGAGATATAGACAATGTAGATAAACTTAATTGAAGGACTGTGGTCAAAGCCACTTACTGATATTTAATAAGTCTCTTCTTTTCTCTCTACCCAAGTTTCTAGTTTCCACACATTATCTGATAAAATGTTTCCCTTGCTTTCCACAGAAAAGTACGGTAAAACAAAATTTTTGAAAAAGCTTGCTTTAAGTCTTGCCAGGCCATTAGCCTTGCCTCCATATATCGCACTGACAAACCTAACATGACAACTTTGCTTAAATTAAATTCTGTAGCGGGATATAAAAACATGAATCAATCAAAACTGAAGTGATGGGGATTATTATTACACTGAATGTAGTACGAAAAAAAAGAAAAGACCCAAAGTGAAAGAGGAAAGAATTTCTTCCACAATGACAGGATGAAAAGGAGGTTTGAAAATTAAACCTGTGATAACAGAGAGCTTCCCCTAGCTTTTTTGCTGTTATCCAAGGACGTGCAGAATAGTGGCTGTTGGGTGTCTAAGCCTTGTGTATGACTGCAGGTGTCACGATTCTCACTCTTTGTTTCTCCATTAATGTCCTTACAGCCAGCAGGAACATCGCACTACATTTGTAGCTGCAGTGAAAGGCAGTTTCTGCCCACTCTCTATTACTCTGGTATGACTGGTGGATGAAAAGGGAGAGAAGAGCAGCTGTCTGCATGTAATGCTCCTGTAAGGGAGTGGGGGGTGAGATGGTTCCAGGCAAAATCCGTATGAAGTTTTGGGAACCCTGACCCAAACCAGGCTTTGTGAAATTATGGTATAGTGGTTCATTTTCTGAAAAAAAGTTTCACAGCTTCCATTCAGAAATAGCATAGTGAAAAAAGCAGTTCTTTTAAGATGATGGTTGTGCTGAATTTTATGGAAAATATTAGCCCATGAACAAAACATGTCGCTGTTAAGTCAAATAAATTTAAATTTATCTTAACTTTTTTGGAGGACTGACTGGCTTCATTCTGCTTGCTGGTTTCTGCTAGGATTTCTGGGAGCTCTGTTTAAGGCACCTGTACAATGCTGGAGTCAAGGTGTTGGACTGGCTGAGGTAGAGAATGTGGGGTAACTTGTTTTGTTGAACCGGACATGTCCTGCATGTTTCATGTGTATCTGGTCATTTCTGGGGATTTCTCTTGCCATATTTTCCACTCTGCCCTTGAGCTCCTGTAAACTTTGAACATCCTTTGACAGAGCGATTCATTGCTCTCCTGTTCCTTGGTTTCTGTTTCCACTGATCCTACTAATGTGGCCTGATGTTCCCTAGTTCTGGAATTGGTAATGCCTGTTTCAGTTTTGGTGTGATACAAACACAGAGGATTACACTGTTCTAGCAGTACTCCAGAGAACTCCACGCTGGCAGTGAGCCTTGCTTCCGTTAGCTCATGGTTATCCCCACCCCTGTGTTTGTGCGGGTTGGGTGAAGAGGGCAGGGAGAGGGTGGGAGGGTTGCAGACCTTCGCACTAATGTGGATTGCATGTCCCTGGTCACACAATGACACAGCCCTCTTTTTTCCCTCGGCAGCACTCAGCCCTACAAACAAGTCTTCAGACATTTCATTTGGAAGACCAACAGTCTGTTGATCATCATCTCTGCTTTCAGAGACAATGCAACAAAAATTTAGGGGTGGTACTTAAGTGCAGAAAGCAATGCCTCAATTGAGTAACAAAAAGTAACATGAAAGAATTTTCAAGTTTTTTCCCATTTCCCTTTTGTACGATATTTTGTTTGGTTTGAACTTGCTGATCTTTCTTGTGCATTTGCCTGGTGATTTTGCCTGCTGCTTTAGCTTTCTGCTCCTTTTGCCTTGGGCATTCTTCTCCAGAAAAACCACTCGCTCCCTAATGCTCCTTGTCTTCCCCTTTTTCCTGCAGTGTTTCTTTTAATTTCTTCATCTCCAATATGGAATTACAATTTACCACCGAAGTTGTGACTGTATGATATGGACGTCAACTTATAAATCAGATCCAAGAGCACTTCTGCTCCTGCAGATGTTTACTTTGAAGGATGGGGTCTGGAAGGGTAACAGGGTAACAGTATTTTTTGTATTGTGTGCAGCCATTTAAAGTATTTGCTCTGTTAATAACTTTTGTGTTACTCAGTGCTACTGAAATGTGAAGCTCCTGTAGGAAACACCTGCAATGGTCAAAGCCTACACGAGGTGGCAGTACTGGAATCACATTGGTTTGCTTTTTTTTTTGGCTTACTGGTTTCCAGAAAATCTCCTTGTAAATTAATTGATTCATGTCAGAAGTGGGCAAGCTTGCAAACAGGTCCATCTGGTAAGCAGCTTACTATATTTCTATATAAATAAAGAAGATCATCCAACTTTTCCAGGGTCACTCCATCCCTCAGATCACGAGAAAATCTGTTTTCAATGTAGAAAAATTCAGATCTGTACAATGCCCCAAATGCATAGCTGAGCATATCCTGCCTGGCCAGACAATGATACGCAACTGCAACACCTGATGACTTAGGGCAGAGTGAATCAGACCTTGTACAAAACCCAGCACAGATTTGCTGGGCAACCTGGGTAAAGTCTTTTTCACTTCATGGAGATGCGGTAAAGACTTACTTCTGTTAGACCTAGTCCCAGGGAATAGGGCCTTAGGATGGGAATTAACTAGGGTTTAAGCCATCTACCACCAGAAGAAAAAATAATTTCATCTTATGTATGGCCCTATTTTCATAAAATGCTTTAGCTATGTGGATAAAAAGATCTACATCACAATCAGACAGTTATTGCAATCAATAAAGTCAAGGGAGAAAAATGAAACAAGTGTTCTGGTGCAATTTCTTCTGCCTCCTTCTGCTTTCTAAGATTTTGATGCCAAATTGCTTTTCTCAGATGAGATTTTGTTATTGCTACTTTTTAAACAAATGAACCAACTGACAATGTGGCTCATCTTCAGGGAGACTGAGACCTGTGTTTCAGCTAAAAATATCTGAAGTGTATTGCAACCAGCAATGAGAAATTCCCTGCATTTACCATCCTTGCTTTACTCCCTGAAAAAATTAGAAATCAGCATTCCCAGGCAGATAGCTCGAAGACTTTTTATTTTTTCTATGCCTGGAACTGCGCTGGCAGGATATGCCTGGGAACACAGGAGCGGGTCTGGGCACGTGAGATTGGAAGGGGTGCAAGGCAAGTGTGACACCTGGGGAGTCACCTGTGGGAGACATGCGAGGTGGCTCATCCCTGGCAGCTCTGAAAATCAGTGACCCCGTGTGCTCTGTGAGCCCCAGCTTCAAAGTGCAGCCGGTCAGGGGATCATGACTGTGTTGCTGCAAAGACAAGCTGCGTGACTGTGCTGCGTGTGAGGTACAGGCCTGCCTGCAAGGCATGTAGAATGGGCCACAACCATATGAGTTTTACAAACATTGCCTGCAACTGAGCCTATCTGCTCCACCTGGTTTCCCTGAGCCTCCGCACCAGCTCCATTCTATCTGTTCTTCCCTGGGTATTGCAGGTTGGAGAGGGACATTGGTATGGAGAACAGATGCTGCTCATGGACTATTCAACTCAGGTCATTGTAGAGAGCCTCTTGGCTACCCTGGGAATTAACAACAGGAAAGCCCACAGGCAGCCAGTAACTCGCCAAAACCCCTTCCCAGGCTGTGTTTCTGCAGCTGCAAACCAAATCAGCCAGCAGGAGTATGGTTCCCAGAGGAGATGCTTGGGAACAAGACCACAAAGAGGGACGTGCAGATGGGCCAGGGACAGTGCTGAGGCTCTGTGATTTGAGGATATGGAGCATTCTCTTGGATGCCTGTGCTTCCCACCTACTGAATGTGCTCCAAGACTTTGTGCTGCTTTTCATGTCTCCAGAGCAGCTTTAAGGGTAGAAGCATGTGGATATAAAGAGGGTACACAGAAAAAGACCCAAACCTTTGGAGCAATTTGGTGTCTGAACTTCCACTGAAGTCAGTGAGATATGATCCTTTACATCCCTTTCCCAGTTTGGGTATAAGGATTTTTACACTGAAAGATTATTATATGACTTGAAATAGAATCCAAACCAAAAAAAAAAAAAAAGCAGCTTTCATAACTGTTTTGGGAGACAGAGAGAAAACCAAACATTTAAAAATAATTGTGTGATCTTTTTATTTTAAGGCTTCTTGGTGGGTGCAGAGAAAGCAAATGAAGTGGTGTAAGAGCAGACAGTTCATGTCCTGCAGCTCACCAGAGGGGGATGGCACCGGGTTCAGCGAGGGCAGGTATCCATGCCTTCGTCTCAAGAGCTGTCACGTTACAAGAGAGGTTCTTACCAGCCCTGTCAGCCTAAATGGCAAGGACCAAATAAAAAGTGAGATTCTCTCCTGCCTCTTTTCCATATTTTCCTTCTAAAACTGAGCCTTTTTCCTGAGCATAGTAACTAACTGCTTTAAAATCTTTGCTCTGAGTAATGACCTGAATTCCCTGCATCATAAGGCCATACTTTAATTAAAAAGAAAAAATGACCAGATAGCTAGAATGTCAGGCAGGGAGCAGACAGTGTTTTCTTACATTATGTGTTTTTACAGAATCTGTGAGCGCAGCACGTGTTGCAGTTAGGCAGTTTGCAGTCCCAAAGTCCTTTGCTAACCTGGGATGCAAACAGACCTCATCTGCAGCCCTCTGCGCTCAGGCCCTGGCTGTGTGGTAAAATAAGATTATGTCACCCTGCCTCACATCTGCCGTTCTTCTTGGGGAATATCTCAGTTCACTGTGACTCAGTTGCAAAACTGTGGTTTGCTGAGGAATATGTACTTAGAAAAAATGCTGAAAGGACTCATTAAATGGCTTACAATTACTTTTCCCTTGTGCTTTGGTGACCACTTGCTTCTCTCATCCAAGCAAAGATGGGTAATGACTTGTTTTTGATTTTTAATTTATATAATAATAATAAAAAAGCTGAAAGAGCAGCCCAAGAAGGGGACAATACATTATTCATGCATTTGTTTAATCTTTTCTTTGTTGCTGAGACATTGAGGTGATTCAGTGATTCAACCAAGCTATCTGTTTCCAGTACTGCTTTTACAGTAGAAAAAATCCTTGAGTTTGCAGTTACCAGTACACAAAGGAATTCTGCCTGCGGTGAAAAGAGAGTGGCTGGGAAACAAAAACTACTCATCTGTTATCGTTCACTCTGAAAGAGACCTCCCCCACCTTAGAGCAGGCACTTTTGGTAGCTGGTTTGGGTAGATACTCTCCTCGAACAGATTGTCTCATCCCTAGTTCTCATCTCTGCGATGCCAAATTACGAAGCTGACAAACACAGTAGATGAAAACACCTTCCTTTGCTAAATTAATGGCTCACGCAAGGCTGCACGTGTTGCTGATCCACAGGTGCCACTGAGCTCGTGACTCTTCTCCTGGTGGAAAATCTGGGCAGGCTTCCAGCTGTGACTCTGCTGCTGACATGAGCCTTGCCAGGCTGTCGACAGGCACACAGCATTTCTCCTCAGCGTGTTATCTTGCAGAATATAGCATGGTAGTGCTCTTTTTATTTTCCCTGCAAAGCTATATGAATTCTTAATTGTATCTATGTCCTTAAAATGCACTCTGAAAGCACCAGCAGATGCAAATCCGTCAGGATCAATATGAAAACTGGCCAACCACTTTGTTCTTAGGGCAAAGCAAAAGAAAACATATAACAAGCAAGTTTGAGCCCATGAAAATGTTCAGACTCAGCCATGCAAATTAACTAGCAAGTGTGAAATGTACATTGCTGAATCATGAAATGAGATTCAGCTTAATCACATGGAGAGCATGTGATTTTTGAAGATTGCTTTTCGAATAAAGAGCCGTCTGCACTGATGGTACCTCTTTTTATGTACAAGTAGCAAAATGACAGTGCACAGAAATGAAATTTCTTATTCCCTAAGCCTGCACAGTGCGACCTATTACAGAGATGCAACAGTGAGATCACAGCAACAGGAATTCGTGCCTCCTTACAGAGGTGTGCTGTGGTGGGCCCAGCCTCTGGTGCATTGGGGAATGCTTCCACCAGGAACAGCTGCCAAAGCGGGCCCTGCATTTCCAAGTGGTGTAGGGACAGAACATCTCTGACCTCTGTTAATGCATTAACCACACAAAATGCTAAGTGATAAATTTGATAAATGGTTTGAATGGACTGCCTTCAGACATTTTTTTCTTGTTTTTAAAGAGAGCTTTCTGAGGCTGAGAAGAAATTTGAATACAAGAAAATATTCAATATAAAAATGTCAACAACTTAATAGACTACCATAAACAAAGTGTTCAGGAAATGCTTCATTTTCTCTCAGAAATGAAATGGTTCTTTTCTGTGAAGCACAGTAAGAGTACCCAGATGTGAAAGAACCAGTAATCTAGAATAGGACAATAGTGGATAAATTCAGCTGTGACAAGATGATTGCCTTTTGCCTGCATGTTGTAATAGGTAAACATAAATCAGTTAAGGTATGCAACTGGTTGATCACTGAAAAACATGTAAAAATACCTGATTTTTTTTTCCACTTAGAGCTGCAGCAGGCACAGTTTTTGCAGAGCTGAAGTGGTCTCCATTTCTGCTATGTGCTATAAATGACATTGGCTGGGCAAATGATTACAACTTTTTCCAAGTTAAGAGTTACAACAGAATTCATATGTCTGCATTAACAGCTGGGATCGACACCCACAAATCCATGGGCCCTGATGGGGTGCACCTGTGAGGGCTGAGGGAGCTGGCAGATGTTGTTGTGAAGCCTCTCTCCGTGATTTTTGAAAAGTCTTGGAGAACAGGTGAGGTGCCTGATGACTGGAGGAAAGCCAATGTCACTTCAGTCTTCAAAAAGGGAAAGAAGGATGACCCAGGAAACTATAGGCCAGTAAACCTCACCTCCATCCCTGGAAAGGTGATGAAACAGCTCGTCCTGGATGTCATCTCAAAGCATGTAGAGGAAAAGAAGGTTATTGGGAGTGGCCAATATGGTTTCACCAAGTGGAAATATCCTGGTTTGAGGTAAAACAGGACAAATTTTTTTCAGTAATTTTACTTTTTAGCTAGGCCTCTTCTAACTACTGAAATTAACAGCATATTATGCAGAAACTGTTCACTCTCAGAATGATAAGACCTATGTTTATAGTTGATGCCAAGGAATGGTATGCAGAGAGGCTCTTGCTTATACTTATTGCTACAACACCCAAGGGCAGCTAACTTTGTTATTTGCCCTGTTGGGGGTCAGAAGCGGAAAAGCATAGCGGGGTCGCACCTGCAGGGAGAAGTGGACAGGACAGGTGACCCAAAACTGACCAACTGACCATCCCAGCTGACTGGAGGTTGGCAAATGTGACACCCATCCATAAGAAGGGCCGGAAGGAGGATCCGGGGAACTACAGGCCAGTCAGTCTGACATCGGTGCCTGGGAAGGTCATGGAACAGATCATCCTCAGTGCCATCACACGGCACATGCAGGAGAACAAGGTGATCAGGCCCAGTCAGCATGGGTTTGTGAAAGGCAGGTCATGCCTGTCAAACCTGATCTCCTTCTATGATGAGGTGACCCGCTTAGTGGATGAAGGAAAAGCTGTGGATGTTGTCTACCTGGACTTTTGCAAGGCTTTTGACACCGTTTCCCATAGCATTCTACTGGAGAAACTGGCTGCTCGTGGCCTGGACAGGTGTACCCTTCGCTGGGTAAAAAACTGGTTGGATGGCCGTACCCAGAGAGTGGTGATAAATGGAGTTAAATCCAGTTGGTGTCCAGTGACAAGTGGTGTCCCCCAGGGATCGGTGCTGGGACCGGTTCTCTTTAATATCTTTATTAATGATCTGGATGAGGGGATTGAGTGCACCCTCAGTAAGTTCGCAGACGACACTAAACTGGGGGGGCGTGTTGATCTGCTTGAGGGTAGATTGGCTCTGCAGAGAGATCTGGACAGGCTGGACAGATGGGCTGAGGCCAATGGTATGAGGTTCAACAAGGCCAAGTGTCGGGTCCTGCACTTGGGTCACAACAACCCCATGCAGTGCTACAGACTGGGGGCGGAGTGGCTCGAAAGCTGCCTGGCAGAGAAGGATCTGGGGGTGTTGGTGGACAGCCGGCTGAGTATGAGCCAGCAGTGTGCCCAGGCAGCCAAGAGGGCCAACAACATCCTGGCCTGCATCAGGAATAGTGTAGTGAGCCGGAGTAGGGAAGTAATCATCCCCCTGTACTCGGCACTGGTGAGGCCTCACCTCGAGTACTGTGTTCAGTTTTGGGCCCCTCACTACAAGAAGGACATTGAGGTGCTGGAGCGTGTCCAGAGAAGGGCTACCAGGCTGGTGAGGGGTCTGGAGGACAAGCCTTATGAGGAACGACTGAGGGAGCTGGGGTTGTTTAGCCTGGGGAGGAGGAGGCTGAGGGATGACCTTATCACCCTCTACAACTACCTGAAGGGAGGTTTTAGAGAGATGGGGGCTGACCTCTTCTCCCACGTGGCAAGTGATAGGACAAGAGGAAACGGGTTCAAGTTATGTCAGGGCAGGTTTAGATTGGATATTAGGAAACATTTTTTCACTCAAAGGGTTATTAAACATTGGAACGGGCTGCCCAGAGAGGTGGTGGATTCACCATCCCTGGAGGTGTTTAAGAAAAGGGTAGATGAGGTGCTTAGGGACATGGTTTAGAAGTGGGTGTTTTTAAATCAGGGTAGGTTAACGGTTGGACTTGATGATCTTAATGGTCCCTTCCAACCTCACTTATTCTATGATTCTATTCTATGATTCTAACAGGGTATTCCATCCCATCTGCCTCATGCTCAGTATATAAACTGAGGGATCAAAGTGTCAGCCCTCTTTTTTCAATGGCCAGCATCCAAGGAGGACTCTGTCTGTTTGTCTGCCTTTGATCCCAATTCTGAATCCAGATCCAGAATCCATTTCCTGTCCATCACTGAGTCCAGTCTGGGACTTCCCCAGTGCCAGCAGGTGACGTCATTATCATCTTGAGAGCTTGATATGGTTTTGTATATATTTCATTATTTTCTTTTTATTATTTTATTAGTACTATTTCATTAAAGTCGTTTAGTTCCTTCTAAACTCACAAGTCTCTTCCTCTCTCTTCTTCCTCTCTCTTTGAAGAGAGGTAGGGGGGAGCATCTGTCGGTTGCCCATTGGCCAGTTTGGCCCAAACCATGACAGATTTATTGGCGCCCAGTGTGGGGCACGAGCATGGCTTGACCAGAGCTGTGAAAGATTGCCTGAATAGTTTGAATTCCAGCTTGTTCAGAGATTAGAACAGACAGCTCACATCATGTCGTTATTAAATGAAATGTTATGTCGTGCCCATGTTGGACTCCAATAAATCTGTCCTGGTTTGTGCTGAACTGGCCACTGGGTGACCAACAGATGCTCCCCAGCCTCTCTCTCTCTCCTCTGCCTCTCTCTTTGAAGAGAGGTAGGGGGGAGCATCTGTTGGTCACCCAGTGGCTGGTTCGGTCCAAACCATGACAGGAAATCATGTTTGACCAATCTGATAGCCTTCTATAATGGAATGACTGACTGGGTGGATGAGGGGAGAGCAGTGGATATTGTGAGGGCTGTGTGGCCCTCATGGAAGATTTTGGGTCAAAATGTCTTTGGGAGAGTTCTACTTTCTTTCATGGTAGCAGAAATGATCTGATATTGTAATGTAATATATACAGTCCCACTGGACTACCCACTATTACTGCACACCTAACATGTGGAGAGTGGTGAAAGTAGTCTGATGGATCTACAAGGCACAGAGTGGCAGACTGCTGGGCTGATGGTTTCAAAAATGAGAGTTTTTGAAAGCCAATATTACTGCTTCAGTAGTGGCTTCAAAGTAGTTTATCTCAAAGTCTTTTTACTCTTAGGCCACAACTTGTAGCTCTTCAGCCAGCCCCACTGGTACCTAGTAAGGAAAGGGGGGTATTAGGTGGGATTTTCTCAGTGTACAAAAAGTTTCATTTGGGAAATCATGCTTTCATGAAAGCAAAAAAACATGCCATTTAGGTTCAGATTCAGCTTTGGATAGAGACACATAAATTTAGTCTGTGCTTGTAGAGGTATATTAGTATATGTACACACATAAGTACATATAGTTACACATATAAGTATGTATAAGTTTCCATATATGTACATGATTATATTACATCTCTACAATACATACGGAGAAAAGCCTATGTAGATACACATACACCTCCACCTACATCTACAATTATACTCATGCATACTTATATACGCATCTGTATTTTATGTTATGTGCATAGATGCCTACACGTGTATGGATGTGTTTAGGTATGTATATAACATGAGGTATATGTCTAAGTCCAACTGTTGTCACTGGAGTTAGGACAGGTGGCTAAATGTAGCTGTCCACAATGACCTGACATATCCTGTGGTATCCAAGACAGCCACACTGGTGTGACAGATGTGACACAATTTCTGAGGGATTCATGGCCTTGTCAATTGATCCTTTTGGATGTTACAGATGACTATTTTCATGAGTCTTAAATGATATCAGATGCATAGGTTTAGACAATTAAATGCAGCTCCAAGTCAATGGATTCCCCAAAGCTGCTCAGCTGAGCTCAGAGCAAGCACCATTTGTTCACTTAAAGAGCTCTCAAAAGTCCATTCACTGTACTGACTAAATTGCCATTGATGGCTAAGGAAGCTTAAGCAGCCAGCACACATATCAACACCTATATGAAAACACCAACACTTAGCAGTCTTAACCTAGAGCAGAATCACAGAATGAATCACAGAATGGTAGGGGTTGGAAGGGACCTTCGGAGAACATCTAGTCCAACCTCCCTGCTAAAGCAGGTTCACCGAGAGCAGGTTGCACAGGAACACGTACAGGTGGGTTTTGAATATCTCCAGAGAAGGAGACTCCACAGCCTCTCTGGGCAGCCTGTTCCAGTGCTCCACCATGCTTAAAGCAAAGAAGCTTTTTCTCATGATGAGATGGAATTTCCTGTGTTCCAGCTTGTGACCATTGCCCCTTGTCCTGTCATTGGACACCACTGAAAAAAGACTGTTCCTATCCTCTTGACATCCGCCTTTTAGATATTTATAAGTGTAGATAAGATCCCCCCTCAGTCTTCTCTTCTTCAGGCTAAACAGACCCAGGTGTCTCAGCCTTTCCTCGTAAAAGAGGTGCTCCATTATCTTGATCATCTCTGTAGCCCTTTGCTGGAACCTCTCCAGTAGTTCCCTGTCCTTCTTGAACCAGGGAGCCCAGAACCGGACACAGTACTCCAGATGCGGCCTCACCAGGGCTGAGTAGAGGGGGGAGGATGACCTTCCTTGACCCCCTGGCCACAATCTTCTTGGTGCACCCAAGGGTGCATTGGCCTTCTTGGCCACCAGGGCACACTGCTGGCTCATGGTCATCCTGTTGTCCACCAGGACTCTCAGGTCCCTTTCCACACAGCTGGTTTCCAGCAGGTCAGCCCCTAACCTGTACTGATGCATGGGGTTATTCCTCCCCAGATGCAGAATCCTACACTTGCCCTTGTTGAATTTCGTAAGGCTCATCTCCACCCAATTCTCTAACCTGTCTGGTTCTTGCTGTATGGTGGTACAGCCTTCTGGTGTGTCAGCCACCCCTCCCAGTTTTGTTTCATGAGCACACTTGCTGATGGTACACTCTGTCCCCTCATCCAGGTCGTTGATGAATATATTGAAGAGGACTGGACCTAGTACTAACCCCTGGGGAACACCACTTGTTACAGACCTCTAACTAGACTCTGGGCCGTTGATCACAACCCTCTGAGCTCTACCTGTTAGCCAGTTTTCAATCCACCCCACTGCCCATTCATCTAACCCACACTTCCTAAGCTTACCTATGAAGATGTTATGAGAGACTGTCGAAAGCCTTGCTGAAGTCAATGTAGACAATGTCCACTGCCCTCCCCTCATCCACCCATCCAATCATGCCACCATAGAAGGCTATCAGATTAGTCAAACATGACTTCCCCTTGGTGAATCCATGTTGACTGCTTCTGATAACCTTCTTTTCCTCCAGATGCTTGGAGATGATGCCCAGAACAAGCTGTTCCATCATCTTTCCAGGGATGGAGGTGAGGATGAGTGGTCTGTAGTTTCTGGGTCTTTCTTCTTGTCCTTTTTGAAGACTGGAGTGACATTGGCTTTCCTCCAGTTCTCAGGCACCTCACCTGCTCTCCAGGACCTATCAAAGATGATGGAGAGTGGCCCAGCAATGACTCCTGCCAGTTCCCTCAGCACTCGTGGGTGCATCCTATCAGGACCCATGGACTTGTGGATATCCAGTTTACTTAAGTGATCTCTAACTCGATCCTCTTAAACCAAGGGAAAGTCTTCCTTCCTCCAGACTTTCTCTGGTACCTGAAAAGTCTGGTACTTCCACCTCCGCTTCTGGAAATGCATTCCATTTACTGTAATGTATTTTTTTTAATTATTATTATTTTCACAATTTACACATACAAACATATTAATCTTTTTTTGTAACTATTTTCTCATTAAAGTACTCCTCCCCTGTCAGCCCAGAGTTCATCTGTGCCCTAATGATTTCTTTTGGTTCCAGTGTGAATAAATGAGGAATGTCACTTACTCCTTCAGGAGCTCTAACTTTGGCGGTTATGTTTACTTTTAGTAATGAGCTTTAATTACTTTAGCAATTACAATGTATTTGACTGAATTTCCACTGACTGCACACAACATCTGTACTGGTGGGACTGTACATACTCTCTGATCTCTGCCCAGGGCTCCCTAGAACATGATAACAGCTGTAGTCCATTAGTGTATAAAGCAGTAAGCAAACAGACGTCCTCCAGATTTACACCAGTAGATTTAAACTAGTAGTTCTTGCCTTTCATGTCAAGTAGAGATTGAGACATCCTGGATCTTGCCTTGTTTCTCACCTAGTGTAATGGTTTAACCATTTGATATAAACAATCTGCTCACTACGTGACTTGCTTTGGGTTTGTATGAGAGACTCTTTCAATGCTGCTTTCTGAGCAGACGTCTCTAGACTGACGTTTGTTGATGTTTTTGGGTATAGTGTGTCAAAAGGCCTTCCTTCAAATGATTGCCCCATAAAGTGAGCGCTACTGAGGCAACCTAGTCAGAGGACTCTTTTCTCATTGAATTACATGTGGTTGTCCATAGTTCAGGAGTTAGGAAGTTGAAGCTCACTGTAAGATGTAGTTATGTTGTCTTCTTAAAGATACTGTTTAAAACTGTGACAGAAGATGCTTAAAAAAAACCCAAGCCCAATGTTATTTGCAACCATTTTCTTTGTGTACATGAACTAGATAAAAGGATGATTATGTTTCAAAGCCATGCACTCAAATGTTAGGAAATGCCAGAACTGAAGATGCTTGTTCATCTTTGTGCTTCTGGAGACATTTTCCCTCCCTTATTCTCCAGTGTCTAGGCCTGTGCCCGCCCTCTGTGATCATTGGTCTTCTACAACTCGAACCACATCTCTTGGATCATCTTCTTCAGCATCCCAGGGAAGCACTGAACACATAGGAGTAGCACCAGGGTCCCTACTCCATGCTTGCCTGCCTGCCATGCTCCTAGACAGTCCTTGACAACCATGAGAGCAATTGTAAAGTAGTCCTACCAAGTCGCAAACTGAGGGTGCTGATAGTGAGCTCTGCAGGCATGTGTGCTTGCCAGGCTAGCCCAGCGCTGCAGAAATGCAGGGCATGCTTGGTGTGGACAGTCTCTTTTAGAAGGGTTTTCTGGGATAAAGTTCCACTGAGCTTTTCCAGTCTGCTTCTGCCCTACTGGGAATGGTAGGAAAATAACGTGCATAGCTTTGAGATCTTCAGGAGCAACACTGAGTTCTGCAGTACACCACAGTGTTGTGTTGTGTTGTGTTGTATGCAGTTGAACTACCTCTGTCTGAACTCATTTGGGTAGTGGGAACAGTCTTGATGGAAAGTGAGATAAACTGGTCCTTTTGTAGAGAAGACTCCTTTCAGAGGGAAGGGGACAAGAAGGAGCCCTGGGAAGCAGCAAGGAAAGCAGAGTTTTGCTTTGACATCCAGAATGCATTACAGGAACCCAGAAAACTAATAACTCCTGGCTTCCCTGCCATCTCCTACAGCTCAAAAAATCAACAGATCATAAAAATCCCTTTGAGGTGATTAAAGATTAAATGGAAGGATAAACAGACTGACTCTAACCCTGTCTCTCCTCCCCTTTGCCCACTCTCTGCACATAACCAGTCAATCCTAGGTGAATGCCAGAAGGGCCAGGTGTCCTACCTTTCCCTCCTGCCACTACCATGAAGTTTCAGGATACCTTTCAGTGCTCTCCTGGAGTTCTGCAGCTGTGCATTATAGCTTGTGAGGGGAATTGGCTAGATAACATGCTTTGGCTCCTCAGACAGTAATTACTTCAATAGAATTAATAGCATAAATGAACATTTCTCAGGTGAATGAGGACAGCACAAACATGCAGGTTATATTTCTCAAACCGTAAACAGAGCCCAATCGTTCATGCAATGACTTCTTCCAGTGCCAGTCTGTCCTCCCCTACTTTCTGGAGAGAACTGATAGGGAGGGGGAATAGTTTGTGCTCATAAATAAATTTCCACAGAAGAGTTAATGAGCTGTGGAAACTGCCACAGACCTAGTCAAAGACAGATTTTTCAGAGAAGGGGTCACATATCTTTTTGGTACTGTAAACAAGGCTCTTTAAGTAACTGAAGTAAAAAATAAGTGAGAAAATCTTCAGTTAAAACTGACCAGAATGTACATAATTAAAAAAGAAAAACAACCTCACCCCAAAAGAGCTGAAAATGCTTTCTTTTTTATTGTTACAGATATGAAAAGTATATCCTGGGGTCAATTCACAAAGCTGCTGGAGGAAGGCATGTAGCCTCCCCCACACTTCTTGAAAATCTCAGCCATGATGAGAGAGATCTGGGTCCCAATCCGATCTTCCACTCTTTTGCCTGAGGCTGTGATTTGACATGACAGTGGGTTTGGTGACAATACTGCATATGTTCCCACCCCTTCAACTGCTCCAGCAGTTGATCCATGCCAATTTCTACAGTCACACTGTGATCTGAATCAAGGATGTCTCTTGCAGAAAAATTACTTGGCAAAAAATTGTACCTTTTTCTCCCTAATACAGATGGGTTTATTAGAGTGGCTCACAGTGCACCTGGGTGAAGAGACAGCAAGAAAGATTGAACAGATTTTATTGGTAATTAATACTTTATAGCACCAACTCTGATCAAAAGTGCCTTTATGTGTATTGATTTATTATTTTCCACTCCAAGAGAAGCTTATGTAAATGAAAATCATGCACTGTTTCTCAGACAGAGAGAGTCTTATACTCACGGCAGGAGTAGTAATTGAAATAATGGTTTCCTACTATCTTCATGTTTACTTACAATTTCTGACAAAATCTGCAGAAACATGGTATGTCATTATTGCATAAAAGCAGTCTCTGGGATCAGAAGACTCTTTTCTTTAAAGGCAAACAAATGCCTGATTTTTGAAAGGAAATCCTGCGAACTTCAAGCTGTTACCAGAGTGGTTCATCTCAACAGCAAAGTGGCTTTCTCCCCAAGGACTCCTGCGCAGAAACCTGCGTGCTGTACCAAAACCCATGCTGGGCAACACTGTCCTGTTCTGTAGCCCAGAGGGACTCCAGTTTTAAATGAAAGATGACAGACCTGAAGCTTAAGCTACCAGCTATTCAAATATTTATAAAAGGATAAGGGGGCTGAAGTTTTTGAGAGATTTCTATCAGAAGAATAAGAAAGAATAACTGTGGCTATAAGATTTAACACATCTTTAATTCTACAGCAGTCAAAACCAGCACTGAAGTGCTTTTGAAATTTATATCTTTGCGTTTCCTCTCTTCTTTTCCAAATAGCCACATATCACCAAAAGGCTTGAAGCCATTTACATTTAATCTCAAGACTCCCAATAGTTAAGTATGAGTTTAAGAATTTCACTGATTGATTTGACATGACTTGGGAGGTGCACCTAAATTCAACCAATGCCTAACATTTTCCTGATTGTAATGGAACAAGAATCTGGAGAAACAGAAAAAAACATGTAGCAGTTAGAATGGAAATACTGTTTGTTTTCTTTCAGATCGTCGAAGGTGGGCTTACCCTCTGGAATTTGCCATCTAAATATAAAAAGTAATAATAATCTTAAAAAGTAGCTCTCATATTAGGTATTTTAATTGACAAATTTCAAAACATTTTGTTCAAAGAAAGTTACAAATGCACATCCAGGGAAACTTCTGCTGCCTATGCCCATTTTGCTCTAGAAGCAAAAGAGGGTTTGAACAAGAATCAGTCGAGATCAGCAAATCATATAAAATTCTCTGAAAAGTTTTAACTCCTGAACTGTTATTCCACGTTTAGCTAACATTCAGTTGCATGGCTGGAAGTCAAAGAGAATATATAGAGATAATTGATCTTCCATATGCACTGTCTACAGTAACAGGGATAGAGTGCATTCCTTTGTGTTATGCAGAAGCCATCCAAATAAGAAATCACTTTTTTTGTCTAATGTGTTCTTCTCCTGCTTTCTTTTTTAGAGTGTATTTTGATCTGTATTCTCTGCTCACAGTGATTTTACACTGCTTTATCTTCACTGACTTTGGAAGAATTAAATCTGAGCAACATGGATGTGATTTACTGGGAATGAAGCCCATTATAGATAATTAACTGTAGTGTATTGTTATAATTCTTTTTTTATTATTATTTATAAGAATTTTTTCCTCCCTTTCCCCAGGGTGTGTTCCATCTGCTCCAGGATAGGAGGTCGAAAGGGAAGCTATTTATTTTTCATATTTTTAAAGGCACAGAGAGCATGAAGAATGTTATCTGTGTCCCACTGTTGTGAGACAATTTTTCTATACATTTCTCTTTGATACTCTCTGGATTGCTGAGGCATAATTATTGTGGCGAAGGACAAGGTCACTCTGGAGATCAACAAGCCATTAGAAAAAGACTAAGAAAGCATGAGAATGGACTAGTGATTTAGCTGAGGCATGGACCTCATTCCCCCAAATCCCTTTTGAGACTACCGACTGCTCACGCGCAACCTGGAGCCACATGCAGACTTTCCGCAGGCAGTGGTCATGAAACACCAGCTCAGTGGCCAAACTCCATCCCACCTTTCCTTTGTATGACGGGTTCCTCAAGGCAGCTCCTCACACCAAGCAGCCATTGTTCACTGGTGTTTTCAAGGCAGACCAATTACACATGCGTGTAGATATGTTGAAAAGCTTTCTTGTTTGTTCCTGATGCTGAGCTGGGTACCTCAGCTATTTTCATTTTTGCCCACCTGTATCATGCGTTTGTGTAAGAAACCGTCTTGAAGAGTATCTCAAAAGCCAACTTGGACAACTGGACGCATGCGACTCATGGCTGACCTTTGAAACTTTGGTGCATTGTGAAAAGTAAGTGTGTAAAACAAGCTTTCTGGAGGAGGGAGATGCCTGCTGACTTCAGGGGGCTTCTAAGAAAACTGCAAGGCTTTTGCCTTTGTCTCAACAGCAAACATCAGCTTCATTGAGTATGATTTTAAGTGCATTGGTCTGAACAGAAAGAAAGGGAAGGCCCTGGAAGACAAAGCCCTGAGAGCTAATTTTGATACACTTTTCATACATTAGAAGCAGATATAAAGCATTCCAAAATAGCTCCCGCATGTTGGTTTCCTGCGGTTGATTTACAGGCTGTGACAGAAAATCCATTTCTGTTCCTGTAGATGCTAAATTCATTACCTTGCCACAGAATTCAGATTCTCCACTTCTCCTTGAACTTCAGCTTGTTGCTATGGCAACCAGTGCCAGACAATATATTTTTTTCTTCCCACTATTTTCCATTGGCACAGTTGCATATTGCAGTAAAAATAGTATCCTTTTGCAATATTAAAAAAGACCAAACAAACCTACAAAAAATCACTGTGTTTTATTATAAGGGTCCCCCCTATACTGTGAATTTAGGCCATATATTATATATGCAGCATAAATCTGATTAATCACAACACAATCAAAAGCTCTATAAACTAACAGGGCACATTTTCCTTATAGCTGTATTCAAAAAGCTTTTTTTTCTTTTTTTCTTCTTCTTTCAAATCTTCCCAGAGCTGGACATTTTAGGTTACAGTAAAATGCTTTTGAAATGGCCACGAAGATTGCATTTTTCTTCAATAAATAACTGGTCATTCTTCCCTGTTTCAGATGTTGCCTCCACTTACAGTTGTCAGAAGTATTCGGGGATTAGCTTGCCGATAATAGTCCATGCCGTTTTGAGCCTCTCTCTCTCTGAAGTCTTGTTAAAATTGCGAATTAGTTTCTGAGGGGGGGTGTCTGATCTTTGCTGCAAGAAATCCAAGGAATGTCAGGAGGATGGAAATGAAATCAGTCAATCAATAAGTTGCCCTTGCTCTCCTGAATGGGATGGAAGGCTGACAAAATAAGGCAAGTACTGCAAAGCAGGCATTGAACACTGCTGCCTTGGCACAACATGGGAGGCTGGTCAGTGGATGAACTGAATTTTGTGATTAGACTGGTTGGCAGTGCCCTGGCCAGAAACAGCAGGGTCTGTAAAAATGATCAGTAGGTATTCAAGAATAATGAAGTTAGGAGTAATTTAGTTGTAATGGTTAACATACATTAACTAAAAGATGCTTCTCCATATATATAATGTCTTGTTCAGCCTTCCCTATGCATATTGCTTATTTAGACTGAAAAATTTTTAGCACCTGAGCATGCTTTGCGTGAGCATGGGAATTGTACAGATAGTTACACTGCAAAATGCCTACATAAGAGGAGTGTTAAAGTTGCAAAAACTCTCAGTAAACAGTTTTTTTTTGCTCTTCACACAGAGCATGGAATTATATTACTCTGCATCTACCTTTCCACATGTCTTCTGTGAGTGTTTAATCTTTCAATTGGTTTTAATGCACCGTTCTTACTGCGGTGCATAAGGGAGATACAACTGCTAAGAAATTGATTTTCTTGACAACTCTCTGAGATGAAAGCGTACTGGTATCCAGGCTTGTGAGACGTGTCATCTAAGTGACTTAAAAGTTAAAGCTCAAACTGTACAAGACTAATCATCCAATCTGAGAAACCCATGGACTAATTTACAGAGTCTTTAGCTTTTCATGATGCACACCCAGGACACAGACATTACTTGGCTGCAGTTACAGCTGTGAGTGCTCAGTAATTCTGCCGGTTTAACAAAGCCTGATTAACAGCACAGCCCTGATTCATTCTCACAACATGACACACCACATGTATTAACTGAGGTAGGAATCCTGTAGGAAAATTGTAAGGCGATCATGCACTTAAAGTTCATAATAAAATGCATTAATAAAAGGACTGAACTAATGTCAGTGTATGCTGTTTAGTTCTGGGGTTTCCTATTTTTGAGAACTTAAATATGAAGCTGTAGTATTACTTTAAGGCTTTGTTAATGGTTATCTCCAATATTTTTTTTCCAGTAGTGTATTTAATCTGCCTTACCTAGCATTGATGACCATTCTCACTTAAATATTTATGCTATTTTAGTTTTGTGCTTTCTGCAGAGATCTGTACCCTATGTTTTGGTACCCTCCTTCCAAGGAAAAATAGGGGAAGTCTTCTGTCTCTGCGTGATCCTAGGTTCTGCTAGACATGCACTGGGCTTGTTCCCTGCACATTTTCTCCACCCAGCACTTTCAGCACAGACAAGCGGCTTGCATCTCTGCAGTGAGGTCAGGATGAGCAGTGAGAGAATAGAAAAGGCAAGCTTGATGGCCAGAAGTTAGACCTCTCAAGCTGAAGCATGCACACATGGGAGAAATGTTGTCCTTCAGGGTGCCTTTTGTCAGAGATCTGAGGTAAGGTGAAACAAGGGTGAGGTCTCTGCTTTACATTTATCATTTTGAGTTTACCAAGAGCATCGCTTTTTTTCCCCATGAGGCATGAGAGATGTCCTTCTTCAGGGCAGATTTAGTGCCTTGCGCATTCAGGCCCAGATTCTTTCATCGTGGCCCTCTATTACTTCTCCTTACTCTATACTGACGCAAATACATGATTTTGTCATTTTTGCTCATAGTCATTTGTGTGAATGTTTGCGTATGAAATGAAAGTTATAAACTTTCCTGAAAAGAGACAGCTTCTAAGGCTTTTCCAGCACTTACATTTCACTATCAGTTATATTGCTCATTTTTATTGAATAACTACCCTGAAATTGAATGTGCCAGAGTTTGACACTATACAAATAAATGCCACAGAGAGCGGTACATCTGGTTTCAATAACAACAGCAATAATTTCCAATATTTGTTTTCATAACGAAGGACCAGAGTCCAACAGCATTACTGGTGAGAAGAGCACTGAAAGTGAGAAGGGCATATAATTTATTACACATACAAAAGCTATGTTAAAAGAACATTATTAAGGTTGTAAAGTCAAACACTTGAGACTTAGGAAATGCCAGAATTAAGGTGGTCTGTGCAACTTTAATTTGACCTCGTCAATGTATGCCTCAAGACAGTCTTTAGTTACACGAATGTATATGATTTCTCTCCAAGACACCCACCTCAGTCAGTGCACAGAAAGTGTAAGTTGCCCATTTAAGGAACAGCTATGCAATACTTATTTTCCTTTGCGTGTCTGGCATGCGATGCTTTTACTCTGTGCTGCAAAAACCTTGCTCTGAAGGAAAAATGGTTCATTTCCTCCCAGGCAGTTTTCTCTTGCCCATCACTGCTGCAACTGAGCATTTTGTAGCATCATTTTTGCAGAAATCTGTGTCTA
Source organism: Pluvialis apricaria (assembly GCA_017639485.1). Taxonomy (NCBI): domain Eukaryota; kingdom Metazoa; phylum Chordata; class Aves; order Charadriiformes; family Charadriidae; genus Pluvialis; species Pluvialis apricaria. Next base: position 76,605,625 of record CM030009.1, on the reverse strand, counting down.
TGTTAGTGAGTGGTGAGGCCCTGCAAGACCACCTCTGCTGTGTGGAAGACGGGGTGCCAAGAACCCGATGCTCACACTGCAGGGGTCTTCCTGCATCCCAGCAGCATAGTTTGAACACCCGTGAGCAGTCAGAGTTGTGTTAGGTGGAGTTGCCTGCAGAACAACATCCAGTTTAATCGCACCCAAGGAAACCTAACCTGCGTGCCCCAGAAGGGCTCAGGAATGGAAACCGAAGCACAGTGAGTGGCAGTGGCTGAGAGATTCGCTTCAAAAACACACTGCAGACCAGACCTAAGAGGCTATGGTAGGCACACCCTGTGAGAGGACCATCTGTTGTACAGATGGAGGAACCACACACACAGAGGTTAAAGCAAAAAGCATCCACTAATTTTGGGTGCTGAATGTGAGATACCAGGAATTTAGTCCCTTCAGACTTACCACTTCCAGCAGTCCCTGCCCTGTTCCTCTCTCTGACAATGCCTTGCTGCAGTCACAGACCCTGTGGATCTGATATTTTCCTGTTTTAACATTTCATCCCCATTGTAATTCAAGCTGACCCCTCACTGCACACTAGAATCAGTAAGTTACATAATCTACTTCTAGATTAGAAAACTACGCACAGCCAGGGCAAGGGTCATAGCACAGCTTGCTTCCACATGGTTTAATTTTCTCCCTCCCAGCATCCCCAGAAAGCCTCATCCATATTGCTTACTGGGTACATACTCTTGCCCATGTTATCGTCCAAGCCGTGGTTGGGCAGCTATTCTTGTTGTGACTATTTTCTCATCTTTGGCCTGGATAATCATGCAGTTGCCATAGAACAGGGAATATAACTGTTTTCTTCCCTTACCAACATCACATTTCCAACATGGGGAGTATGAGCTCATATTTTTTTCCATGTCCACAGAGTTTGAAATAAAGCCAGCTGTATATAGCCAGGAAATTCCAGCACTTGGTATTTCCATTTCCTTAAAATATTCTATTTGTTTTATCTGCATTTAATTTCAGCTGGAGGTTGGGGCTGACAAGTTGCTGATCTGTAAACTTTGCTTGGTTTCATCCCCAGAGCACCATGAACTTTCTGTATGAAGGACAGGCGCACGCTCATAAATATCCATGCAGCTTGCGCGTTCCTCATCACATGATGTGGGAATGTGGGTTTTCTTGTCCAAGTCTCTTACGCAGATCCCACTGGCACCCAAGAAAGCAGAAGAATATTACTTCTGTATAACTTAATCAGTGTATTTGCTGCCACATTGCCCCAGAACAGTAGCACATCTGATACTACTTTTCATTTGGACTTAACATTGGCCAATCAGCAAAATTTTCCAAATGTCCAGTATGAGGTATGCTGATGTTTAACGGGCAGTGAGAGTCACCTATCCTAAAACAAACAACAAGTAGCATGTCTTATTAAATTATTTCAGCTGTACTGAGCTGTTTTTTTAATCAAATATCATAATGCCAAAATAATGACTCATAGGAGATTGTTAGAAACACTTTCTTGTCCTGAACATCATAGAAGATGTTCAAGTAAATTAAAATCTTACTAGTGTACAAACCACAGCAATAAACCACTACTATATGTATTTTTCATAGTGGATCATCATGCACATGGTTTTTTTATAAAATATATGACCTAGTCCCAACCTTGGCTATTACTTCTATTTATCAGTTATAAAGACACCAGACATGTTTGATTTCCCTCTTTGGATGGAATCTGTTTCTGTCTTTAGGTTATTGCTGCTTCAGAATCACATCTACCACATTCCTGATTGGTTTTAATTATCTTTCTTGCATTCTCTTTCTCAATATGCTTTTTTCCAAGTGTTTTGAATTGTTTTATGTTGATGGCAAAGCATCTTGCTGAGGGCATGTTTATTGAAAGATGCTGCTTAAGAGCCAATTATAGGATAGATTATATTTTTCTTTATAGCAAATGCACTTGACTATTTTCATTTCTTGGCAGAAAGAAATAATTAAGAACTATCTTGAACACCATACTATGTATGTGTGTGTGAGCTTGGTGAATGGATGCTAAAGTTCATGACCCTGCTTTGGTATCCCCTAGATAAGGAAAGACCTTTAAATACTTTAGAAGGAAAGATTGCATACATGGTAACAGTAACAGGGAAGTAACAGATTATTCAGAACTATTTTGTGAGAAAGATATATATGGAAGAGTTTCTATAAAAATTTAAAAACTTGGGCTAGTTCCCAATCTGATGTGAGTCTGTGTGGTGTGATTGACTTAGTCAGAATTTACTAAGATTTACTTTGGGAAATATGACCCAGATGGCATTGTTTGCTCATGTTGTTCTCTCTTATTTGTCTGCTCATTTTCCAGCTGATTCTACAGGTGGGCCTTTCCAAGAAGGCAGACCTGGTAGAAACCAGGCAGGAGAAAAAACAATATGCTAACACCCCAGCCGAGAGCACTTGAAGTTATTCCACAGGTTAAGATGAAGGCATATGGCAAATGCAGACCACTAACATAGGGATTGGAGAAGACTTAGCATCTTGCTTTCTGATGGTTTTCTCTAAGCCTTAAATCTTTGCTTTTTTTCATTATATAGGAAATAAATCTCTCTTTTCTTGCCCAGACCACTTCATAAAGAAGATCCAGAAATTCTCCTTGACTGCTATTTAGCACATCTTCAGCAGCTGAAGAGGGTCTCAGCACCACATAAGCAAAGAGCAGGAAAGCTCATGGTGAGAGCCTTCGGGAGCTAAAAGTGCCAGAGTATTTTTATGCAAAACAAATGGTTGCTACCTCATCCTGTGGGCTTAATGCTTGTTATTTTCAGCTTTCTCCATTTTATTAAAATAAAGTAAGTGTCTCTGGTATTTTAGACCTGTCTGGTTTTAATTTTCTCATCTTTCCGGTTTCAAGAAATACGGAAGCAAGAAGGAAACCTGAAATTTTTCACCACAGTGTTTGCCTTTTAGGACTAGGTTCAGCCAGCTTACTTTAGGTGCTCCGTTCAAATGTCTTAATGCCTGAAAAGGAGGAATCCAGCCTTGATGGATCGTTCAGGATACTCCCGATTGATGTGTGTGCTTACCAGAGGGATAGAACAAGACAGTATCAGCGGAACTGCATCTCTCTGGACCTCACCAGATTGAATCAGAGCTGTGCATTGCATGATTCCCATCACGTGGGGTGCAGGGTTCCGAGTTTCACGGACAAGTAGGCGTTTGCCTGCTGTGCTTATGTTTCTTTTAAGCGGCTATGGGAAAAGCACAAGGTCCTTCCATGCCACATCACTCAGTCGTGAGAGAGCTTTGGCAGGAGTGAGGGAACCTAACGATTCAGACAAGGCTGCCTTTATGCACTTGCAGGTGCCTAAGCTGAGGTATGCAAGGAATTTCATAGACCAGCCTGGATCTTGTTTTTAGTCACATATCATAATGTTTGCTGTGCCTACTTAGCACGTATCATACCAAACCCATGCCAAAAATGGAAGCAATGAAAGTCTGAATAGGAGAATATCACCTTTTAAAACACATTAATAAAGTTTTCAAAAATAAAAATAAGTGGAATTCATTAGTCTAAAATATAACCTTTAATCTTTTAAAGGCTGGCATAAGCCTATAACCATAGATTTTGGAGTACTTAAATGATCGTATAATACCAAAATATTTATATGGGCATTCATACAACTAAATTTTAGACCTGTTGTGCTTTTCAGTATGATCTAATGGCTGGTGCACAGAAGCTGTTGTTAGGACTCCTGGGCTCTGTTTCCCTTTTCTGCCAAGATTTACGGCTAATGAGATGCTATTTTCTGCACTCCTTGGCTATTGCAAAACAGTATTTGTTAGGGGTTGTTTTTATGATCTAAGATTTACAATTTCTAATGATCACATGCAAAGTAAACCTTTTATTTACTTAACCACCATGGGAAACTGCATGTAACAAAATCAGCATGCAATTCTTGCTACAGAAACGTCGTTGCTTTATACCCACTGTGATTTTTTAGACTTATACAAAGAACCAAATCATGACACCTTTGCTTGTGCTGAGAAGAATCTTTGCAAGTAGCAAGAGGAGATTTTAATTTTCACGAATGATTTCCTAAGACTTTGGTGGAGCAGAAGAAGTCTGAAAACTGAAAAAAGTGAAATGAACGTAATTTTCCATGCCAGGGAGAAAAGTGGTCTATTGTATTCAGGTATGTTGAATTCAATCTGGTTACTTGAAAAGAGAATTACTATTTAAAGCCAGAGTATCAGAATCTGGCCCAGAGTAAACAACCTTTTTCATAGCAAAGCCATAAAAACCCCATACTATGCCCAAATTTGTACAATTTACAGTAACCCTGAAGTCAGTGATAATTCAAGGAAAAATTCAGTGCTCTTTCTGAAGTTCAATGATAATTCTGTGAATTCACTTCCTTTCCCTTTACACTTTTATCCGTCAGTAAAACCGTGCTTGCTGTTTTAAAGTTTATACAATGATTTCGGGTCACATATATACTTAAGACATGATGTTTATTATATTAGTGTTTTGAACAGGTTCGGCATGAGTGAAGGGATAATTTTTCAGTAAATTTCTCAGGCTGAAATTAATGGATTGAGCTCATGCAATTTCCACAGTCTTCAGCATTTTTGGCTTGTGGTCTTAGGTCTAAAGTAATGCATGCTTAGATGTTTTACATGTCCATTTCAGTAGACCAAGCAGTAAGAAAGGGCAAGAAAACCTCTGAGATGTTATTCTTGTGACACCAGATTAATATCCAAGATAAAGACACAGTATCAGCAGTGCCATCACTGCAGTGACCAACAGCTAAGACCTAAATGTGCTACACCATTGCAGAGACTTGAGTATTGTTACTCTGAGGTTCAAGCCTCATAGGCTTTTGTTTCATTAAGAGTACAGAGTGACCTAAGTGTATCTAAAGCACTTGTGGTTTTACATTCTTATTGATTATGTGTAGAAAGAAAGTAATTTTCTGGACCCGGATCTTTTTCAACTATTACATTTTGACTATCACACTCTCTGTAATATTGCAAGTACCTCTAATGATGACATGGTGGAACTTTTTTGATACAGTTTTAAAATACCCTTTGATGTCAGCTGTAAAATGGATCCTTTACAGACATCTGGTATAAGTAATTCAGCTGGCCATCTGCCACAACCCCAGACTCTCGCTATAGATTCTGTAAAATCCACCTGGCCAGTATATTTGCTTCCTGGGACACTGTATACCTATAAACAGGATTATTCAGTAGTTGAGTATGAGTTTTCAGGCGATGAGTCTGACAAGAAACATTGTTTAATGTACTATACTTGCTACACGCAAATATTTAAGGTTGTCTTAATGGAACTCAGATAGTCACTACTGTCCTACTCTCCTGGCTTTGGGCATATCCCATAGTCACAGGCACTCTGATGAGAGGAAGAGCATCTGTACCAGGTATACTGTATGGGTGGCCAGCTTTGCTTGGTGCACAGAGGGCAGTCAATTGGATGTGTATGAGGACATCACAGTTTTGTGTTGAATTTTCTGAAGGGGTAGGATGAGCACTTAAGACCATAAAGGGTCAGCAACAAAGAACAGAGTAAGAGAAAAGTGTATGTCTAGCAAATTACAGCCACTGAAGAAGCACAAATGACCAGACTGCTGTAAATATTGGAACTATTAAATATTCTGCTGATCACTCTTTAGAGAAACAAGGCAAACAACAACAAAAATAAACTCACCAAAACATGTATTAAAAACATGACATACCTTGTGCTACAGCTGGGTTTGTGGGTTTATGTCTTTCTACAATCTAAACCAACAGCTCCTTCCAGCAAAGACCAATGTTTGCTCATTGATGCCGAGAAGACAGCTTGTTTGATGAAGGTTTGTACAACACTGAGTCAAGTTTGAAGTTGTAGTTTATAAGGCTGGTAAAAACAAACAAACAGACAAACAAATATAACTACTTCAGGCAGCTGTTACTCTATTATAATATCTGCACTTATTGAAAGATATGGTCTATTCAAAATCTTTACTCAGGATGGATTTAAGATGTGTTTAATCTACAGTCACCGAATTTGCTGCAGTGTAGTGTAGTGATTTCTAAACTAGCTGTAAGCTAGGTAGGCTAGGGATAAAATCAATCAACTTCCACAATATAAAGCTTGAGCCAGAAGTTGAATTAAGAGTACCTTGTGTATCTGGACGTCACACAGCTTTCTTTGATTGCTGTGTAGTAATTGTCTTAACTGTTTGGCCATCATTTATACTAAAATCATCCATATTGCTCCATCAGTACAAAAGCACATTAGTGTTTCCTCCATGTTGACAAGACCTGGCCTCTAAGCTAGGAACTCTTGCTAAGGTTATCATGAAGAAGTTAAAAAATACTAGCAAATGGTGATGTTGGTGGGGAGACACCATGAGTAGAATAAATTGGTACAATTGTACTGTAAAATACTTATAGCCAGATGGAAGTTTTCTCCCTCACATACCTTGCTGAGTAGGAAAGCAGAGCTATTATATAGCAAACTCAAGGAAGAGGGCAAGCTAGTATGCAGAATGAGGACAGGAGTTTTGGTATAAAGGTTCATGGGCTGCAAATGAAAGTGCTCATGACAGAAGACAAAAGAGCTGGTTTGCTGAACAGTGAAGGGGGGGGCAGGATATGCATTCATGAATGTGGGTTAATATTCAGCAGCTGGGGTCTAAGTCATTGCAGGCACAAGAAAGAAATGTTGGATCAGTGACTGTCCAATTCCAGATGGCAAGTGAAATGTGTATTTAGATAGCACAATACCCAAGTCCTGGAGCACATAGCAAATGGAGTCAAACCCACTAGATTTTCTGGAAAGAACTGGAGGTTATGGGAGCAGGTAGAAAATAAGCACATAGAGAATCTCGAGTTCAACCCCCTTGGGCTGCTGACTTTGTGATATTTCTGGATTATTCATAGGATTACTGCAGCTTCATATTTTTAAAGCTTGTCACACCAATGCTGGAGAACCCAGCAGTAAGGTCCGTACTAACCACAATGGAAGGCTCTGTCTGTTTTGGCAGGATCATACTTAGATTTTCTTTTTTTGTTATAGCTGTTTTTTGTTTTGGTTTGGTTTGGTTTTTTTGTTTCATTTCGTTCTGTATCCCCTCCCTGGCTCTGGCAATAACAAGGATATTTTCTAATTAGATGCCAGCCTGGTGAGTTTCCACGGGTAGATAGAAATATTAGCCTAGAGAAGTGCAGAGAGCCATTGTTCATTTCAGAAAAATGTTAACCTGAGGTCTAATTAAGGAAAATTAATGACTAACAAGGTGCTTTTGACTTGCAGGAGAAGTTTAAGAAACTGGCTGAAGTATGATGACCATATGATTAAATTTCTATTTTCTCTAATGTGAACAGCCCAATCCTCATACAGGCGAGATAGATTGAAAATACCTTCCTTAAAATGGACTTTCACACTGAAACTGATAGCAGTGCTGCCTCCGATTTTCAAAAGGGCCAGTGTGGCCAGTGGTGTGACTTTCCAAATGAGCTAGGAAGCTTGGTGGCATTACAATTCCCTAGTGCACATAGACCTTTTACAAACGCTACTGCCTTACAGAACAGCGCGTCGCCTCTACCCAACACCAGACAGGCTGAGCCCGTGTCAGCAGCCGGTGTCTGAAGTGCATCCTTTGTCTTTCTTGCTTCCAAGTTTGCTGGGGAGGTCCCCAAGGCAAGGTCCTTGCTGGCTACATGCCCACGCCACACCCTACATGCTGCGAGTGAATAATAGCAGTTTCCACGCATAAGGAAGGAGGAAGGATGGCCGTGTGGCTGGCTCAGGAGAAAGCTGCTTTCTGCTCCTGGGGCTCCCTTTGATGGCTGGTTTGGGGGTTGGGGGGGAGGGGGAGGAGGGTGTCACAGGGCAGAGGGAGGGAAGGGGGCCAAGAGAGGAAGGGAAGACTTATGTGGCACTTTTGTCTCTGCAAGTGTCAGTCCCAGATAACGTGCTGCTGCTTTTGAATTGTAAAGATGCAGCAGTGGATATAGATCCTCCTCGCTTTCAGTAGCCATCTTTTCTGGGTGAAAATCCTCTCTCACAGTACCCCAGAAGGTAATCTAGCAAGGTTTGGAAATTTTAGCACATTGTGTCACTCCAAAAAATCCATGAGAACAACGCACATTTTTCCAAACCTGCTTTGCACGCCATGCACTGTCAAAAATATTTTGCCTTCGTGCTTGCAAAAATGAAGCTTTTGAGTGTAACTGGGAATTCTCCTCCTCCCCCTGGCTTTACGGATGCGGGATTTCACTTGCAGCAACGACTCATCCTCTGCATGGGAGCCTCCGTCACGTTTTTGCTCTGTGCCAATCCGTCCCCCATGGAGTGAGTTTATAGCAACCAACAATGAACAGAGAGGACTGAAGCAGATGTAAATAAAGGGCTAGTGAGCATTTTTAGCTCAAAAGAATGAACCGTGATCACTTGGTTTCTAAGCAGGCTGAATGGCAGGACCTAGTTGGTATATGCAGCATGCTCACTATACAACAGACTGACTAATTCCTGTCTTCTTGATCATCACTAATAAAATTAAATTTAATTAAAATGCTTTAATTGCCAAAACTACGTACCCCACCCACAAATAATGCTAGGTGCTTCTTGCTGCTCCTTGTGAGTTACTTTGTACACTGATTTTCTCAAGGATAATCAGTGAATCAAATATTTCAGACTGATATTATATTTTATACTTTAAATGTACACAGATGTATTTAATATATCAGATATAGTAATGTCATCCATATGGGATACATTATATATGATAACGCATATATTGGAAGTCAGTTATAGTCTCCCATTATAGTTCCATTGTGTAGGATGATGTATTATTTATTCATATACCAGTATCTACATACATGTGTGCAGAAGCTAATTTGCATGTTGTACGTCTCATATAGTAACAAGCATGCACAAACACATGATTTAAGTATAAATGGATAGATAGTAAACATTTTTTTAATATTGACATAGCAATAACATTTTGTTATTGATCCCATCACAAATGCGAAACACTTATTCAGCATAAAATGTCTCTGTGCTGCAGAAGCTGCCATCTTTTTTTTTTTTCCTCCTTTCTTCAAATCCTCTGACCTCCCTTGGGAAAGCTTTTATTCATGTTCAGTATGCTCACACAACTATTTCTACCAGCACTGTTACCATAGAAACCAAGTGATTTTTTTTTTCCCCCTCCTCCCCTGTCAGGGTTTGGACCTAGTGCCAGACCTCTTTACTATTAGCAATAATATTTTTTCAATATTTGGACAGATCTTTTAGAAAAAAAATCTGTTGTTTACATTTTCAAGATGTGCTACTTTATTTCAGGATAAAAATTTTCAGGTATTAACATCAACCAATTGATTCACATACTTCAAGGAGCAAGACAGCTCTTTCTTTTGTAACATTTAGACCATGACATTTTGTAAGGAAGATGCCAGAATTGGTTATTAATTGTAGACTTCAACTCAGAACGTGAATGAAGAGATTTATGTAACAGATCAGTGGACTGTGTCTCACATTTTCATTTTTTTTTGGTACTCATTGTCAACATGTTTCTTTAGCATACACAGAAATGGTTTGATCATGCCTAACCATAAAGAGAGACATGTAATTAATTACTGTTTAATTTACAAGTTATTGATTGGCCTAATTTGTAGTGTTCACCTTAACAGCTTCCTCATATAAATTTTTAAGTATTTTGATTCTCTGACTACAGATTATATTGATTTTTTAAATGAATCTATGCTCAGTTAGATACATAACATTATATATTAATTTTATAACTGTTTTATAACTGGGCTGAATAAATTATTTCAATTAGCATGACAGAGAATGTAGCTTTTCATTGAATCATCTGACATTTTAAGTGTAATTTGACCTAAACAAAGTGCACATATACATTAGGTCATATTTACACTACAACACAGATATATATATCTGTGAGAATTTTTAGGCACTGTTAGTTTATGTAAAATATTATACTGGAAAGCTGAATCACAAGCACATATTTTCCAGAAATACTGTCTGCTTCTAGCATACACTGTAGCTTTTGGGTCCAAATATCATATTACACCAGCAAAATGCAGAAGGGAGAGCTAAGATGATTTGAAAGTGCATTTTTGCCTTGCTGTCAGGCAAGCACTGGACTTGCAGCCCCTTGTCCAAAACAAACGAATCTCCTGTAACATAATTATTAAGTGCAAGGCCACCAGAGTGATCTTTGGTCGTCTTCTTTCCCTGTAATGTGTGTTTGGCGTAAAAGGCAATTATAATCATGCAAACAGGAAAAATAAATTGTAGCGCGTTTCAAATGCATTTTTTCTTCAGTGACAGAAGAGGGAGCAGTTCTTCCTTCTCACTCCCTGAGAGATACCTTTGGCCCCCATCCCCCCCTGCCTATGCCCCTCTTGCCAAATGCAAACCTGCTCGATCATAATCCAGACACGGCTGGGTTTTACTGTGGGGGCAAGCGGCAAGACAGTTTGGGGTCGAGGGTGGAGGGGGGACGGACCACCCACTTCGTCTTCGGAGAAACAATGCTCAAATTCTTTCTGGGTTGCCACTTTCCCTAAGGATATAGTTAGATATCAGGGTCTTTTGTGCCCCACTGTATATTTTTATTTGTAACAATGCTTTTACTTTTTTTTCTTTTTTTTTTTTTTTTTACCCCTCCTTGTCACGCTACAAAGAAGCCGTGGTGGTGTGTAGTCAACTGGAGTGAATGTGTACGTTCTCCAGGCCTCGTTTTGTGAGACTTTGTCCCACTGTTGTTCCCACTCTGAGCTGAGCAGAAACCACGCACGTCTGAATAACGGGGCCCTTTCTGCCTGTTGTAATCCCGGATTGTTACAGTCTAGGGGCCAGCCATGCTGTCACCGTCACAAATTGATTTAACCATCAATTGCAGTGGTCATTAAAGCTGCTAGAAGTCCCAGCCAAGCTGATGAATTGCAGCTGAATGTGAAATGAGCCTCCAAGCCCGTTTCCCACCATCTCATATCAAAGCCTATTGTGTCCCTCCAAAGTAAAGGGTCGGAGGTTCAGCCTGGAGTTCAACAATGGGCTCAGTCAGAAGATAGAGCCCCCTTCGCCCCGGCATTCCCAATTACAGTTTTCTTTCCATACCTTATTGTGCAGTATTTGCATCCAACTAATACATTGAATTATTGACATACCCCAGCATCAATGGAGCTTTTGAGAGATTTATCCCACAAATATATGGAATCCCAAGCATCTGGTGGCTCCCCAGTAATGACAATGAAACGATTCCCCGGTTTTCCTCCTCCAGCAGCGTAGTTGACTGATCTGAGCTGAATGGCTATCTTTACTCAGCAGAGATTAGCTGCTTCCAGGCCTCACACAAAAAAAAACTGAGTCTGCTTCTGGAAGTCCTTTTCCTTCAGATGTATTGTTCCCTGGACTTGCCTTGCTACTCATTTTTATATAGCACTTAAATCTGCTAGTCTTTTGCTTAGTGGCCGTAAGTAACAGGGGAAAAAGAATAATAATAAAAAAAGATCCAATGTACTCCACTCTCTTTTTTTTTTGCCCTGCTGTGTCTGCACGATTGATACAGTCTTCTTGCATTCTGGGTTTGTTATTAAGCCGCACACAGTATATGCTACCAGATGAAATTACATCCCTTCCGTTCAGGGGCAGCGTTTGCATGCTGGGCACACACAACCTGGTTTCGCTTGCATACTGGGTCTTGTCGATGGGTGCTGTCCCTGTGGGCAAGGGACTCTGGGGCGCAGGTGATGAAAGGAGTACAAGGTGGGACACCGTGACTGTGATTGCATATGTGCAGAGTCCAGGAGGGCTCCCACCATGTGCACAGACAAAAAGAAGTTGCAGGAGGGAGGAAGGAAGATTCAGTAAAGAGGTCACAGGTCCAGACTATCCTGATGTATTAATAATGAGCCAATAGGCAGTTGCAGGCCTGTGTTTCCCTAGGCTGTATTTATTATAGACTGAATGTCTCCATGAAATCTGCATGGAGATGCTGTTAGCAAAGAGGACCAACTGCTACTGCTGGCCTGTGTTCCTCGGTGGCTCCTGTGGAGGTCAACAGATGCCTGGTCTTGAAAGCTTCATTGTCCCAAAGACAGAATGAACAAGTGAATAAATAAATGTATACACTTCTTATTTAAAAGGTTCTTGAAATCTGTTTGTGTCACAGAAGAGCAGTATTTTTGTTGAACTCTTGGATCTTTCTGACCTCTGGACTTTTTCACTGTATGTAGCAGAGAACTTTCCTTAATGGAAAGTAATATCTTTGCTCGTTCGGGGTTTGGGTTTTTTTTGCCTTACATGTTCCAAATGGAGCATCTGAAAAGTCTATCAATGCATACTAACACCAAGTTGTCTTCACAAAAAGTTGGACTGAATGATTTAGAGATTAAAAAATAGAGCAGTACTCTGTCCGGTTAATGGCCCTTGGTATTGATTTCATGTCTGTTGAGAATCTGGGATTTAAAAAAAAAATATGCCCACCCTCCACTATGACAAGCCCAAGAATTTTCAGTTTTTTTCTTTAAAAAACAGAAAACCAACCCCAAATAGAAAATAACATGGCAATAGGAGACTCCTCTGAATTGGAGACACTTGTCTCCATTTTTTTCCACAGCACAGATAAGTATCCCACCCATCTGATAATGTGAAAGCATTCAGTGATAATTCTTAAGTTTGTCTCTCTCAATCTCTTTCCTGAATAAGTAAATATTCATTGTGCCAGAGGCACAAACCTGAGGCGCTCACAAACTCGCCCTCTGCCCTAATCACTAAGCAAGAGAGCAAAGCACAATTTTTGGTCAGATAAATGTGGGAGCATCCTCAGGCTGCCCATGCCAGCTCAGTGCCAAAAATCAGGGAGAGGATGATAGAAAGTAAAAACTGCATCTGACAACTCCTAATCATGCTGTTTTCTGTGCATATGGAAAGTGTTCAACTGCTGCAGTGCAGAGCCTGAAAAATAAATGGAAGAGAATACAGATTACAGTCCATCTACCCATTTTGTCCAAGCTTCAGTACAAGTGAACCACCTTATAACTTTAGTTACTTATTTACTTTTGAAACAAATTTGTACTCTGAGACCACCCTTGCTTCTCTGCTGAGCTATTGTAAATATCTTTCTGGCTGGTTTCTACCAAGAAGAAATCAGTGGTATTGGAGCTCTGGTCATGTAACTTTCTCAGTTTATACAAGCCCTGAAATGTGGTGGTCAGGGATCACATAAACAATCTTAGCACATTATCATTGTCTAGTTCCAAGGGAGCAAGGCTGCACTGAGATATGACTTTAACAGGAGGAAAGTTCCCTTCAGCTCGACTATCAAAATTGCCTCTGTGTTAACTCCTGCACAAACCAAAACTAGGAACACCACCACAAATTCCCAAGACTCAAAGCCTGCTCACTTTCTCAGGACTTGGAAGGCTGTCCACTGCATGGTTACTTGATGGATCCTGACCCTGTAGCATTTATAATTGTTCTTGAAAAACTGATTGTTTCCTTGTGAGGTGTTGAGTCAAAGAGGAATTAAGAAAGCTTCCACTTTGGTGAAGAATAAAGATGTTTATGTTACACATTTGCCTTCCACTGAAAGAAAACAATCTTATTCTGGCAAAATTTATATTCACAAGTATATACCTATAGATCTTGGCAAGACTGGGTTCACTGACAGATGAAGATACCTTTTGCCATACAGGACTGGGTCCTCCAAGGCCACAGAGGACACAGATTTTGTTTACAATATTCAGCTACTCTGGGGAACAGACTAAGCCTCCCACAGAAAGCAATTTTTTCTGTGAGCACTGGAGTAGAAGAAATTCTCTTTCCCACAGGGTAGTGTCTTGGCACCTCTGCCCTTTCACGTGTGATTGAAGTGAGTTAAAATGGGCACAAAATGAAACACGGGAGGCTCCCTCTGAACATCAGGAAACACTTTTTCACTGTGAGGGTGACCAAGCACTGGCACAGACTTCCCAGAGAGGTTGTGGAGTTTCCATCCTTGGAGATCTTCAAAAGCTATCTGGACATAGTCCTGCGCAACTGTGTGTAGATTACCCTGCTCTGGCAGGGCGGTTGGACCAGATGACCTCCAGAGGCCCCTCACCTGGGGACCCTTCTGTGATTCTGTAGAAGCCTGAAGACTTATTAGAAGGATAGACTCACAGGCAGACACACAGTTCATCTCCGCAATTATATGTCTTCTTGTCTCATGACAAGTGAGGTAAAAATCCAGAAATCTTTCATAGAAGAGTTGTTGCGATAAAAAAGGTAGTTTCAGAAGTACTGAAATGTAGAGATATTGAATTCACATTTGCAAGGAAAAATATTTTGATAGTGCTTGTTTTTAGCTGTATGGCACTGAAAACAAGGTAGTTTTTCCTCAAGGCAGTCAATTACTCTGCAAGTCCAACTCATATTAGTGCCTACTTACATCATTAACTTGTATATGATTAACTTATTAACATTTGTAGTGAATCTTTTTTGACCTATATTTGCATTGTACTCCGGAGTTCACGGTTAATTGTACAAAATAATATATTGGGTATTTGTGGTTTTGTGATCAACGAATACAAATAAGAATTAATAACAACAATAATGCCACATTAAAGAATAGGCATGTTAGTTAGAAATCTACTTTACATATGTAATATTGAGGGAATAAAAATATTTACTCCACTTCACAGAAAATGGTTTACTTTTCTTTTTTTCCCACATGCAGCATTGAAAAGGAACAGCATTGTAAAGGCATCCTTGAATCAGCTGCAACTAGTAAAGTCTTGTATCAAGAATGTCAAAAAGGATCTAGATCCTTGATAGATTTCTTAATTTTAAGATGTTAAAATAAGAAGTGAAACCTTTTGACATTAATTGTGGGTGAAACAAATCCTTGAACCATTCACAATTCACTCAGTCAAATAATATGCAATAAGTGGCAATTGCAATTGCAGATTTTCCCTGTCTTCCATGCCTTTTTGAGCACGACAATCAGTGGGTGCTACGTGAAACATTTGCAAGAAATTTTCTTCTCTTGTTTTCCTTCTGGAATTGGGAGACAGTTTGCTAGCTTTCAAAACCTACTCGCAATGCAAACATGATAATTGTTGCTTGGAGGTGTTGCAAAGCTGTTGCAGAAAGTGTTCACATTTCACTTAAAAACATAGATTCTGGTATGATTGCTTATGCAGAACATGCGTGTTCTCCGTGGTTCTCTGACTATCTGAACATAACGTATCTACCAGGTTTTATTGGATGCAGCTGAACAGGCTGCTAAAGCCTTTTTGGTTCTTTTCCTTATTAAGTTCTCGTGGCTGCAGGAGTGTATAATGTCTTTGACAAACAGAAGACGAACCTCAGCCAGCCTCATTCAATGCGCTGGAATTCTCTAAAGTCCTGCAGTATGCATGTCCCTTGTGGCCAGTGGCAGCAGAGAATAGTATTTTTCTGCAGCATGTTCTATTTTGTGTGTTAAGACTTTCCTAACCCTGCACATAAAGCCTCCAGGAGATAAAGAACCCCATTAACTGTGACAAAATTTAAGTAATCAATGTGGCTGAGATTTTTTGCTGCGAGCCTGGCTTATGCATCACTTTCGGATGCTCAATGACCACTATGCTTCATTGCCCATCTTTTTTGTTTATATTTGCTCATGATAAGGTTTTTTCATATAGTTTTGCTGTGGCAAAGCTGGTTTATAACGTATTTTACATGTAACACTGGGGCTCATTTGTTTTTAATTTCTTTTATTTTTCTACTTTTAGCTGTAGAAACAGAATAAGAATTGCTTCAGTGGGAAGAAGAAATTGTTATTTCAGTTTGGAATCCAGCAATAAATGAAACAAAGTTGTTAAACCACTGTAAGCAGCACATAAATAAAAGTCAAGGTCAGTACGGCTGTGGCTGCCCATTTGGTACTAAGAAAAAGACTTATTTCTGGGGACAAGACAGCAAGGCCTGCAGAAATCTGCTGCTTCTGTACATGCTCAAATTAACGGCCTTACTTTTTTAGGGCTCTTCCCCAACTCTTATGTTTATCTTATGGTGGGCAGAGATTGCAAAAGGCATTCATACTGGAGTTCATGAAAGGAAAAAACACACTGACTCCTGTTACTTCCCTCTAAAACATAAAAATAATGCTGTGCTCTTGCAGCCTCTCTTTCAGTTTTTCTACTTCAGATACACACTCAAGTTCTGCATCCTTCTTTTTTTTCTGGTGGATTCCCAAGGGAAGGGTGGAGGAGACTTCCCAGGCCACCACAATGCAGAGGGCTGGTGCTCCCCCTACTTCCCCCATCCCCAAACACGCACTTGGAGACATGTCTTGTTTTCCTTTCCTGTTGTGTTTCATGTGAAACCCAGGTAGCCACAGAAAGGTTTTTCCAAATGTATGCTCTTGTTATGGATGGGATCCAAAGCCCATGGAAGGCAGTGCAGACACTCCCATTGATATTCATGGTCCTATGCCATCTACTGAATCTGAGGAGCCATCCGTGCTCACTGCTGCTGAGTTTCCAGGAAATATTGAAGTCATTTAGCACTTATATTTAAGAGCATCAAATGTAAGTGAAATGGTGTAGCTAGGTTGCCAAAAATATATTATACAGCTGGCTGTAAAATAGGTGGTAGGCACAGCAAACAGGATTACTGTGTTCTAGTTTTGCTGTGTTGCCATTTTCCCCTGCCCCTTCACAGAAACCAACATTAGGCTTTAATAAATTAATATGAGCTGTAATTAAAATATCAGACCAAATTGGCTCCTGAATATATTACTTGCCTAGGGATAGGTTCAGTGATGTGGTGACTGACATCATTCTGCCTATTGAATGTAGAAGTTGCAGGTATTTGGTGTTCCTGTTAACTACAGGATGAGGGGTCATTATTTTGAATTTCAGAAGCCATCCACTGATTTTCAGTGAGACTTCAACTCCTAAATCACTTGGATGTTTCTGAAAAAAACCACACACCCTCTTTCTTTTGGAAAAGAAAAGGCCCCAAGCATATTTTGTAAGAATAAAGCTAATTAAATGGCATGGCAATGAAAACAAATAAAACTTAGTCCAGAGTTAGATTAAATACAAGTAACAGGACTGAGTTTCTCTCTGGAATAAAACTCTGCTGGCATCAGTCAGCTTAGAACAGGAGTGAATCTATTCCACAGTTTCTGTTTAACTTACAAAACCAGGAGAGAAATGTGGAAACACACAAGGGAAATTCTCCGAAAGGCCACTGTAGACTACTAATGAGATAAATGTCCCTGAGGTCTCTTGATAGCCCATGGGGAAAACAAGACTTCTCTAGAGGGTGATTCAGAGTGGGTACAGTAGGATCTGGTACCTTCTCTGGAGAATCTTCTTTCTTCCTAGGGACTGTAGGAAGGGAGCATGGAGTTACCTCACTAGCCTCAAATCTGCCTTTGGAAATGCCCTCTAAAAAGCACCAGCAAGGAAACTACAGACGATCAATCAAAACAGAAGGCCAACAGTTTCAAAACACTATCTCTGAAACAGCCTGTTCAGCTGCATCCAATAAAACCTGGTAGATACGTTATGTTCAGATAGTCAGAGAACCACGGAGAACACGTATGTTCTGCATAAGCAATCATACCAGAATCTATGTTTTTAAGTGAAATGTGAACACTTTCTGCAACAGCTTTGCAACACCTCCAAGCAACAATTATCATGTTTGCATTGCGAGTAGGTTTTGAAAGCTAGCAAACTGTCTCCCAATTCCAGAAGGAAAACAAGAGAAGAAAATTTCTTGCAAATGTTTCACGTAGCACCCACTGATTGTCGTGCTCAAAAAGGCATGGAAGACAGGGAAAATCTGCAATTGCAATTGCCACTTATTGCATATTATTTGACTGAGTGAATTGTGAATGGTTCAAGGATTTGTTTCACCCACAATTAATGTCAAAAGGTTTCACTTCTTATTTTAACATCTTAAAATTAAGAAATCTATCAAGGATCTAGATCCTTTTTGACATTCTTGATACAAGGCTCTACTAGTCGGTGTTTCAAACTTGCTAAATCAAGAGTTAGCATTTCCAAAATAACAGATTCTACGCTGGAGCTAATTTTTAAATCTTCCAGGCATGAGGCAGTGAAGGTAGGCAGTCTTTAGTCCCACAGTGGCTGTTACTCAGTTATTTCACTTCTCCACTTTTCACTACCCCCACCTCTGAACAACTATCGTCGCCCTTTGAGCATTTGCTCTGCCTTCGCCTGCTCAGAATGTTCTTCTGTATTATTTTGGCCTTCAGTAGCAATTGGCCTTTTGGTGAAAGGGCTAGTATAAAATATATAATCAGGGTTTCCTGGAAACTTGAAGGACTACACAGTCCCCTTCCATCTGTTTTCCAGAGTTCTATCAGGCTTAGAAAAAAAGCCATGAAAATATAATAGTGCAGTAACTACTGCCAAGGGCCTCTTGTATCTTCTGCTCCATCTCAGCAAGGGGTTAAATTATGCGATATAATGCTATATAACATGACAGGATATTTTTCCATTTTAGGCTATGACATCAGTATTCTTACGATCATAAAACCAAATCAAAACCAAGTTTTCCTCTCTTCTCATTAAGACATGCACTACATATTTAAGATTGTCTCTTGAGAAAATTTTACAGACAAATATTACAGAACATGCAGCAGATGTTTACGATCTCTAATTCCAAGTAAGCTCCCGCCTGGAAACTTAATTGAGGCACATTTACACTGATTTCAGGGGAGTTTTGCCCAGATGAGGATTGCGAATTCTAATCCATATTTGCTTATGGATCCTTTAACATTTACATTAAGTACAGATGGACTTGAACAGAATCCAAATCTAAATTAAATCAAAGTTTGGATTACCTGGCCCCAAGTGCTCAGGCTTTTCTTGCATCTAAAAAGAAAGTAGTAGATCATGAGGTGAATATATTTCAGAGATGCTTGGCACTGTGTCCATTTTTACTAGAGGTTCCTGGGGCTCATTGTTTTTGTAAGGGTGGCATTCTTTTAATCCAAATTGTGCCTAAATAGGGGTGCACAGTAAAGGTTTCTTTCTTTGTTGCCCAGAAAGAGAAACCTAAACCAAAAATTCCTACATTTGGCTTATATATGTGGTCACTAGAGGAGAAAAAGAACAGCTTATTTTGAAAGTTCAGACACACTCAGAGTTAAAATACTTCTCTGACAACTCTTCTCTGTTAGTGGGCAGATGGTTAGAGTACAAAAGGATGTGGTTTAGATTTCTCCACCAACATAAGTGTTTTTCCATTTACATGTACAAATTTTGTAGGTTCTTGCCTGCTTGAAAATATAACAGCACATTTATCTTACAGAAATGAGGGGTTTTCTGTACAATTCATATTGTGCAATGATCTCAGCATCCAAGTGACATTCCAGACTGAAATGAGATAGAAATAATGAAAACAGAAGCAACAGTTTGTTTCACTTTTCCAGAAGCCCTCTATTGGCTGCTCCAAATCAGATCTTTTTTAAATAAAAAAAGGTCTCATGTAAAAGTAATACAAGGTCAACATTTTGATTTCTGTCATTTGATCTATTTGACAAAATTCTTTTCTTCTTCCTCACTAGAATGTAAATATTAGTTCTGGAAATTTGCTAACACGAATGACCCATTTAGCTACCTCATAAATATATATTGCCTTTTCTAGAATGTATCGTGTTGTGATTTAACAACTAGTATTGTTAAATCTTTTCTCTGATGATTGGAGTTACAGAAGACTGTATCTATAGAGCATTCATTTTGTTTTTTCAACTAATTCTGTAGGCATGTGGCATTCATGAATGGCCTACCTCCAACAACATAGGAGTCTGCAGATGCCTTTAAAAGCAGTGAGCCCTGGATCAATTCTGGAATAAGAAGGTAGAAGATCCATGGATGGACACAGTTTGTAGTGTGCAGTTAATTATATAGAGGAAGAGATGCCCATGGTTTCCGCTGCTTTTATTATATGCTCTATTTTTGCTAAGCAGGTTATGCTAGAGTTCTGAAATTCAACTTCCTGTCGATAAGTTCATAAGAAAACCCACCCTAAAACCAGTGCTTCTCTTTCCAAATATTTTTTGGAAAATGTATTATTGTCATGAGAAGAGCCATGCTAGGTGATAACTGAAGTTCATCAAGCTCATTATCCTGTGTTAACAGTTGTCAATCTATTGCTTAGTGAGCAAATATAAAAAAAATAGGAAATCATAAGCCAAATAGGCTGTTGCTCATGGCAGCAGACTAGCAGAGGAGGAAGCTGCCTACAAAGGGCAGGATGGTGAGAAGAATTAGAGTTGTGATCCTATAATTCAGGAGGGGACACCTTAGGAGTGAGGTAGGCTGAAGGCATTTCCTATGGCCCTGGGGATTTCGGGAATAATGAAAGAGAGAGCAAGAGATGGAGGGATCGCCTAAGCCTGCAGAGAGCCCCGTGACACCTATAATCCGCCACAACATCCTGATCTCTGCTGGCCCCCTTCCTGAAACAGAACTCCTCCAGTTCTCTCTCCTCCTCAATCTTTCTTTCCTTTCTGAAACTTCCGATCTCCAAAACTCGTGCTCTTTATCCCATCCCTCCCTTCCTCCTTCCACAGTGTATTTTTGACGTTCATTCTGGTGTCACCACAAAATTCAGCTTTGTGCCCCAGGGATGCAGGTAAGTAAGAGGTTTCTTCGTTTGTTTTCTTTCTTTCTTTTTTTTTTTTTTTAAACCTTCAGGACAAGAAAATGTAATGCTTGTGCTATTGATGATAAACCATGAACCAATTCTAAGAATGAGGACAAGTGTGCAGCAAACCTTCCCTTAATCACTTTACCTGCTAATGGTTTTTCAATGGGGACTCAGAAGTAGGAACTGGAACAGGCTGGAAGGTGATGAAAGAGGAAGAGAAGAGAAGTTGCCTTTTCCAATCAAACCTCTGCTGAAATTTCCATTCATCTTCTGAGCAAAAAGCTGTGACTATTCCAGATTGATGATAGTGTTCTCCAGCTACTATGGTTTGGGTTGTTTACATAAGCTGGTGCAGGATTTCAAACCATTTCATGTGTAGCACAGTAGAAAAGATTTCTTTTCCTTTTTCTCAGAATGGTAGAGTAAAATCCAGGAGCATTTCTGGAATAATAGTGGATAAGAAGTGTTTGAGGCATATAATTGTAATTTTACTCATTTGTCACAAAAAGTCACAAAAATAATTTGATGCATTTTCATAAATTTGGTGATATATTGGGTGACAGGAGATGACAAAGGTATCCAATACCCTAGCAATCAAAACTTGAAAGACATTCTTTCAATCAATTTTTTTACCAGTTAGGCTTGATTTTGTGAGAGATCCCGAGTGCCACCAATTCTAATGGCAATGGCTATTTCACTTTTTTGGATTGAAGCCTGAAATGGTAAACCCTTCAAGGAGAGGTGATGATTTTATGCTTGTTGCAGTCACAAAATCACAGAATGGTTGACATTTGAAGGCACCATCTGGTCCAACTCCCCTGCTCAAGCAGGAACACCTAGTCACAGCTGCCTAGGACAATGTCCAGATAGCTTTTGAAGATCTCCAAGAATGGAGACTCCACCATCTCTCTGGGTAACCAGTACCAGGGCTCAGTCATCCTCACAGTAGAAAGGTATTTGCTACTGTTCAGAGGGAACCTCTTGTGTTTCAGTTTGTGCCCATTGGCTCTGGTCTTGTCACTGGGCATCACTGGAAAGAGTCTGGCTCCATCCTCTTTGCTACTTCCCTTCAGGTATTTATATACATTGATATGATCCCCCCTGAGCCTTCTCTTCTCCAGGCCCAGTTCCTCAGCCTTTCCTCATAGGAGAGATGCTCCAGTCCCTTCATCATCTTTGTGGTCCTTTGTTAAGGATTGTCTCCAATACGGCCACATCTGTTTTGTACTGAGGAGGCCAGAACTGGACCCAGCACTTCAGGTGTGACCTCACCAGTGCTTAGTAGAGGTGAGGGATCACCTCACTCAACCTGCTTGCAACACTGTCTAATGCAGCCCAGGATACCATTGGCCTTCTTTCTTGCAAGGGCACATTGGTAGCTTATCTTCAACTTGGTGCCCACCAGGACACGCAGGTCCTTTTCTGCAAAGCTGCTTTCCGGATGGGTGGCCCCCAGAATATACTTGTGCATGGAGTTGTTCCTCCCCAGGTGCACGAGTTTGCAGTTCTCCTTGTTAAACTTCAAAAGATTTCTGTCAGACCATTTCCCCAGCCTGTTGGGGTCCCTCTGGATGGCAGCATGACTCTCTGCTGTATCAACCACTCCTGCCAGTTGTGTGTCATCAGCAAACTTGCTGAGAGTACACTAAGCTCCATAGTCCAGATCATTAATGAAAATGTTTAACAGGACTGGACTGAATATTGACCCTTGGGGTACACTGCTAGTTGCTAGCCTCCAACTAGACTTTGTGCCATTTACCTCCACGCTCTGGGCCCGGCTGTTCAGCCAGATTTCAATCCACCTTGCTGTCTGCTCATAGTGCAACAGCTTTTCTATGAGGATCTTGCAGGAGACTGTGAAAAACCTTACTTCAGTCAAGGTCGAACATATCCGCTGTTCTCTTCATCTAACAAGACAGTCATTTCATCCTAGAAGGTTACCAGGTTGATCAAGCATGACTTCCCTTTGGTGAAACCATGTTGACTACTCCTGATGACTTTCCTGTCCTTCATGTGCATGGAAATGCTTTCCAGGTTTAGCTGCTCCGTTGCTTCCCAGGGATCAAGGTGATGCTGACCAGCCTCTAGTTCACTGGGTCCTCCTTGCTTTTCTTAAAGATAGGAGTGATGTTTTCTTCCCTCCACTATTCTGACATCCTTAAAACAGTGAGGCTGAGGCCTCTCTCACTACTGTTGTTATATATGTAACAAATAACCACAATAAAAAGCAACTCTTCACATGGTGGTTTCAACAATAGCTAGATTGCTGGCACCAAAGCAGAACAGGAGAAGGCCAAGGTCATCTTTTTCATTGGAATGTAAGTATTTGCAAAGCCTTAGAGTTCTACTGGTCTGCAATATGGGTGATTCATATTTTGGGTTTTTTTGTTTCTAAATCTTCTTAAATCTGCTGGAGTGAAAACTGTTTTTTAATTTATGGGTTAGACAAATAGTCTACTGGGAGAACTCTGGCAGATGATTCATTCCCTGGAAGACTAACACTAACATTAATTTTGTTGAGAAATATGATGGGAATCACCACTATGATAGAAGAAAAAAGATGTATACATTTTATTAAAATGTTATGAACACCTAAATTGGCAATAACTGGAGCTTTCCCTATACTGGAAAGACTGAAGATACATTACAGGTACAACTGTAAGCCACACAGTCACTCCACTTCCCACATCTCGTAAAATGTGATTTTTTTGGTGAAGAGAATTAAAGTGACACCTCTTTGTGTGCTTGATTTTTGTTTCAATGAGAAGTGCCAAATGGAATAGATAACAGAGGAGTTCTTGCCTTTCCTTTTTGGAGGCACTGATCTCTCCTCTCATTGCTAATGTTTACAAATTATTTTACGTGAATAATTGCTTGTGGGATTTCTACCCGTTTTTAAGATTTGGTTGAATTTAGACAAAAGTATTCTAAGGTTATGGGGGATTACCAGGTGGACTGATAAAGTGATCCCCTAAGCCTATTTTCGTCATGCTTAAATTCAGGCTAAACCAACCTTTTTTTTTGTTGGTTGTTTTAATTTCTTATATCAAGGTTATATTAATTTAAATCTCTTCAGAGCAACAGGATCATTGCACAGATAGGATTCAAAGTTGTTATTAATCCCAGGCACATAACCTGAACATGCGCATGAATAAGTCAATAGCTGCATGCGTGTGCACTCACACTCTTATTCTCCCTTTCTTTTTAGGATTCATTCTCTTCAACTCAATTGGTTTATGTTGTTTCAATATTTTAGTTGATTGCTATAGAGAAGGCTGTAAATATACACAATGGGCTTGCCAGGTACAGGAAATACATGCATGCTTATTTTCTAAGGCAGTAAATATTTTCTATAAAGTCTCGGTAGCCAAATTACGCAAGCCAACAACATAAATGCAAAGTGATGTGCTTTTTACTGCTGCCTTTCTGAGGAAAATGTGGGTCCTATTTATTTATTTATTTCTTCATTTATTAATACAGTATCTGCAAACCACCTGCAATGGCAGCCTCTTCTGCAGACTGACTGGCACCCTAGTTTCTATGGCAACCAAAAAAAAAGGGGTGAAGTGAAATGAAAGCGGTGAATGCCTCAGCTTTACTGGTAGCAGGGAAAAAAAGGAGGCCTCATTTACATTCTGGTGTGTAAACCAGCTAAGTGATGTTTCCTGAATATTTTCTGGTGGCTTGAAACTGCACATTCATGTGGAGTTTATATTTTTTTTATTAGGACAGAATCAAATTTCCCCGTAGCATTTTATCTGTGTAAATTTGAGGTGGAGGAAAAACACAGATGAACAACTGGAATTTTTAGTTAATTGTTCTGTCTGCTTTAAAAAGAAATAAAATGGATTATTAAATTATAATTACTAAAACAAGGGAGGGAGTTGGAATGTTTTCTTCATCTGTGATACAAATATGTTGTGTTGAGGAAACATCTGCTAGGCTAAGTGACCATTTCTAAACAAACAGCTTAAGAAAAGAGAGAAATGTAAATGTAAACAAAGCTCCTTTTAGTATCTTAGACAATTCCTTTGACAATAACACATTCCAAGGGGATGTGCATATAATCTATTTGTAAGACTTCTGCCTTTTGGTTTACTACTGCCCTCCATATGAACAGGGCCTTAATCCTGAGGCTTTGAGGTGCTACGACGATAAAAGTGAATGATATTAAACATATATATATCAAAGTTCCTTACAAATAACAATAAAATGTATTTTTTATATATAATTCATTAATGTCTTTGTTCCTAAAGTGATTTAGAGGAGTACTAACTTATTTTAAGAAAAGTATCTTAATTTTAGAATTCATCTATCAGTTTGTGAGAAATCACCTTAAAACATTAAAAAAACCCCTAATATGCTCAAAACACCTTACTGGTTTTAATTTTAGTCTGCCCACTAAGGATGTGCCCAAACCCAGTCAGAAATCCAGAACTGCTTACTAGTCTGCTATTCCCATCCTTGCAGGACCAGGCTTTGGTCTGGTAAGGTAAGCCCAAGCTTCTTGTAGAGTCTGGAAGAACCAGGCATAGATGAACCCGGGGTACAACAGCCCAAAGGACACCTCAGTTACTCTCAAGGTCAGAGTGGCTGCACTGAGCCTAAAATGCAGCCAGACTGCAGGCAGGAAAGAAAGCAATTTCACATGGACTGCAGAGTTCAGTGTCTTTACCTCTCCTATGAGCCAAGATTTCAGCTCACAATAAAAGTGACTGGTTTAGGAGCACCTTTTATCAGGACTTTTTGAGTGATAGACCTTCGATTATGATTTTGCTGTATGTGCTGGACTCATCAAGCCAAATTCCAGTGATTCCCCTAGAAAACATGTCAAGATTTTATTTCTTTAATGTTAAGCAAGATGATTTCAGCTGAATTTTGTGATAATTGATACTTTTCTTTAAGCCAAGTCTACTGGAATAATGAGATTGCATGAAAATACTTGATTTAAATTTTTAAAGAAACTTTAAAGATCTTGATTTTAAAATATGAAACTTAAAGACCTTGAATCCATGAAGTAAATAACAAGAAGAAAAAAATTAAGAATTAATGTATCTTGACTTTCAAGATAAATGCATGGGGTTTTTTGAAAGCATTCTGAGTGTGTCTGATCATGCATGGCTGCAGAGGATTAACTTTTTAAGGAAGAACTACTTGACTGTTTTTTTTGGAAAAAGTTTATAATTTTGTTTTTCTGTGTGAATACATGTAAAATACAAAAATACATATTTATAAATTTTTCTCAAGACATGCTTAATTACATCAGTGTTGTCCAGTAGTATCAACTCTGTTGATTTAATTGCAAGAATATCTTTCATTTTAGGTATATAACTGCTCTGATAGATATCAGCAAAGAGCAGATGGCTTCACAAAAGACGTTTGAAAGCTGCCTCCCTCCTGCCAGAAGCTTTTCACACTCTCACTTTGTCTGGCTTCAGTGGGATTCCTCGGTGAGAGAGAGCTCTCTCCATGCCCCACTGCTTGTGGAAGTACAGTCACGTAACCAGTTCTGCACTGATTAATGCATTTGCTTAACTCCAGTGGCTACAGCCCTTTAAGAGGACTACCTCCCTGCATCCACCTCGGGAAGGATATATATTCAGCGCATTAAAGTTGGATAGGTAGTTAGCCTAGATGTTGACGGTGCATGAGCTCTAGGGGATAGCTCAGTAAACCACTGGAGCTCAGTAATTCCAAGGGGGGAGCCGCAAGTTGCCGATGTGGCACCAGTGCTAGGGCAGAACGGTCACACAGAAATGTTTGGAAGTTGTTAGGCATGACTATTGGTGAGAGTGGATTTTTAGCAGGTCAGCCCAGGTTCAGTCCAAATCCAGTCTGGTCCTGTCCACTTCAAATGAACTGTGGAGGAGTAGTCTGAAATGGTAGAGATCTCATGATACTTCTCCCGGTTAGAGGATCTTTCTGGGTTATGACACTGAGCATTCACAGAGACACTAGAGTCTAGAAAATGTAAGCATGCAACAAAAAAAAAACCCCAAACTGGAGGGTTTTTTGGTCATAGTGACTGCGTACTGTAAGAAACCACCAAAACCAGCCTTAGCATTGTTCATTAGTTTGTTTTGGGGCCAATAAAATCATGTTTTCTGTCTACTTATTTTGTAAACATGGACTTCTTCAAAGGTTTTTTATTTTTATGTTGCAATGCTTCAAATATTAATGGGCATAATACCATCATTATTTTTTGTGGTTAAGTTAGCTTTCAGTAAATTTTGCAATTGCAATATTTTGGTTTCAGTGGGTGAGCACTACGGATCAACTCTTCTATTTGACAAATAACTACAATGATATTCAAACAGTTTATTATTTGACCAGGTCTTCTATTCCAACAACAATAGGAAAACAGTACAATACAAATGTTGGTGGAAAAATTGAATGGATTTTTTTCTGTGGAACGTAGGAAATTTTCTGGCAAGATATGACTAGTAGAAGGAACTCATTACTCTCTTTCTTGTGCATGGTAAAAGATACATCTGTCTACTCCTGCCTGCCATACCTTTGGAAAGAAAATTTTAAGTAACAGGATTGTCCTTGGTCCTCTTTATCTTACTTTTTCTAGTGTGGTACCAGAAATTGGTTCTGCTAGAATTGGTAATATATCAAACCCTTGAATAGCTACACATTATGCTCTAAAAAAAGAGAGAGGAAAACCCTTTGTCTTTCCTCAAAACATGGAGTTTCTTTTCCTAAGGCTGTGGGAGTCTCTGGAAGTACCAAAGAGCTAGGGAATCCTCCATATATTTCCAAATGGACACAAAGGTATAATGATACTGTGATCATCCATGTATTACAAGATGAACCCTCTCAATAAAGGCACCTGTAGGCAAAATACTCTGTATCAATAGCCCTACAAAAACTACACAGGTCTGAAACCCATATTGGCAAGATTTCTTTGTGATTTAGGCTTAATATCATAGCTGTGATTCTCTGTGCATATGTGTTTGCTTCCTTCTTCGAAGTGGCACAGGCAACCTGTGTTTCTAAACTGGAGATCACAGACATTAAAGTCACAACAGTCTTTTAATAACTTTTAGATTTTTTCAATTTTGTACTTTCTTGGAGAAAACAGAGGCAGGCTATGGTGCTGGGAGAGCCTGAATTTTCAAAGCGAGAAGTGTGAAAGTAGTGCTGATGCAACATGAAATGGATTTATCTTCTGATATGGCATGGGTGATGTGGTATGCACAAACACATGGTGTCATGGAAAGGTAAGTGTTTGGCATGACCAGACTTGCTTTTGAGTGATGTAGCTGTTAAACTGAAACCACATCATGTTCACCTGGTGTGGTCAGATTAATGGTGTTCACTGTAAGTTGTTATAAAACCATGAGAAATTACAAGGTCAAACACTCATATGAGGAACAATGAAGTTAAAAGTGCATAAATGGCCTCTCATTTACCCCTATCCCTTCTTTGTAGAAATGTACAATGAAATTTGGTGATGCTCCTTTGAGTACTTGACTGAATGTCCCAGAAGTCGAGTGTCTGGGGGTACATGGAGCAGCTTGTGCATCAATGTGGATTGCACTCTCAGTACTGTATGAGGGTAAATGAGAGAGTTGTCTGTTGTTATGTGCTGTGTGTTACCCATCTGTATAAAGTTCAGATAAACTTCTGGGTCTATAGCCAACCTGTATCTTCATTGCGCCTTGCTCAGTGCAGCCAGTTGTTGATAGTTCTTATCATTCCCTACTCTATTCATAAGCCATGAAAACTCCTTCTCTCCCTTCATCTACAACTTCATCATTGTGCTCAGAGTTCCCTCAGTCTTTTTATTCACCAAACAGCAGTCCATCGAGCTAACTTCCACACATTTCCTCAGTATCTTATTTTATACTTTCTGCTGGGACTGTCTCAACATTCAGGTTATACCATTTACTATCCTCTTTTGTCATAGTCCTCAAGGAAGGTGATTCTTCCCCCAATCCATGTGGGGTGAGAGAAAATCACCATTTGTTTCTATTTGTAAGATATCTTTAGAGTTAATTTCACCAGGGATATTCTGTGACAGATTTATTTTGCCTCGGATCACAGTTCAGGCTCCTGAACAACCTTTTGATGAAAAGGTGGAGTTTGACAGGTTGCTAAATGAATTGTAGGTACCAATCTCACATTTGTGTTCCAAATTTTATAATGCAGTGAATTCATGGAAAAGATAGCACAGCCTTGCAACACTGCTCACAGATGTATAAAAAACTCCTCACAAATAAGTCGCCTCAAATAAATGAAACAAATTTATTTTTAACACCTAGGTGATCAGAATATTGTTTTCATGTCCCTCCCTGAATTTCATTCAATGTTAGGGAGCAACAAAATAATCAGATCTTAATAAGTTTAAACGAATGGTTCCTTTGGGGGAGAGAAAGGAAGGAAGAGAAAATATTTAAAATTTTTAAGCTCTTGAGCTCTTGAATATATGATTTACATTATCTGGTTATCTTACTGCAACTGCTGACAAACTCCACTTGGGAAAGAAGGGATAATTTGTGGAAGTTGTAGCTGAAGCTAAAAAGCTGGCATAGTCTTCATTGTAAACAGAGCTGGTTGCATGTCATATTTAAAATACGAAGCCTCTTCTCCCATTGTATACATAAGATCCTGTACCTCATGCTCCTTAACAGAGAAAGAAAGGTTTTATTTTTGATCTCTACCAAAAATAGTGGTCAATTTTGATTTTTGGAGTGTAATTTCCATTACTTCATCATCATCATTATTATTCAAGATCCAAAATGATTCCATTTATCTGATAAATCATGTATGTAGCACTGTTGCTCTTAAATGGCAAACTTGAATTACAAACTTGATAGCTGAAACACAGATATGCATTGGAAACCTGAAATTGAGATTTCTTTAAGCCTGACCCACTATCCACACAACATGCTGCCCTTCAGCTTGTCAACAATATTTAGAAAAATCTTGGCAGTAGTCATGGACCATCTATGTCATTAACACTTAGACAACTGACTAGTCAAAGAAAAAACCTAGCAGGAGGTATAAGAATAAATCGACGCCTTTGTTTCTTCTACTCAATTACCCTCATTGCAAATGAAAGACAAGTTCAGCTTCAAACAAGACTGTAAAGTTTTCTTGAATAAAACTTGCTCTCCAGGACAGGAGAAAATTTGCTTATTTCCTAAGATTACAAACTAGATTTGCTCTGATTTGCAATTACAGATGAGCCTTTGAATATGAGCCAGCTTTTGGCTGTCTTCTGGGTCACATGGCATGAGGCACCTCGGTTTCCACATGAAAGACTCCACCTTCATTGCTCGGTCCCAGCAGACTGTGCCCAGCAGGCAGAGGCTAGAGATGCTGGTTTCATCAATGGGGTCGCTTCCCTGCTTTGCAGCTGGCACAAAATTGGGAGCTTCTTTCTCTCTGCCTTTCTCTTCCTTGTAAGGAAGTAGTAATGTACACATCATTACTGCGAAGTCCGTTATCTTGATGTCCGGGGTGCTTACTCTGCCCTTTCACCTAGGAGAGGTGCGAGGTTCCTTGAACACAAGTTGCCTTTTGCCACCTACATTTTTGGCTGATTTCTCTCTCTCGTCAAGAATCAAATATAGAAAAATCTCCTGCATAACTGGTCTTCCAGCCTTTTGGAAAAAAGAAAAAGAAAAAAAAAAGGTTTGTAACACATTCCAAGAAGTTGCTGGACTGCCTGTGTCCTGCTATATTTCTTTGCTATGCTTTCAGTAGAACTGGGAATATTACCTTGCAATCTTATGCCTTGAATGTTTCTTTTAATAAATAGCTGTACCCCCCCCCAAAAAAAAAAAATAATCAGTTTAGCATGACCTTATACTTTTTTTTTAATCTTTCTGCCACAATACAGCACTGTCAATAGATCTGTTTCCCTCCCAATGCTAGACTTCAGGCAAGGCTTGCTTATTTGCAGGTCCTGATAAGCACGTCAGATCTAATGAATTTGTCAGGGTATCCATCTTCTCCTTTCTCCCATTTATACCGCTCAACTGGTCTGAGCATAAGCAAAGTGGGTAGCTGCCTGGGGCATCGAGCTGTAGGGAATGAGATTGCTGCTCTTGCCCTCAAGCTTGTGCTGCCTTTGCCAGATATCTGGAAATCCTCCAGTTTGCTGTGGGTGCTGCCCTTCAGGGAGTGTGTGGTGGATCCTGCACCAGTGACAGCAGGATCAGTGAGCTTTGATTCTTGGCTCTGGCCCCCCTCGCAGGCATTGACCAGAACTGAAGTTAAGTTTTGTTCACAATACTCAGAAATTTCTGCTGTCTTCCCTGACAAAAAGCAATAGCTATAATCTGTCCTGGGACTGCATTCAAACTTCCCTGTGTTGTGCTAAGTAGGTCAGCATTTTGATTATTTTTGAAGGCTTTGTTTTTCATCTGTTTATTCACCATCTTTCATTATCCCCAAAACAGCGAAGAAAGGTCCCTGTAGCAAAAGCCACAACATTTTTTTGCAAATAAAGGAACTTGAGATACATGCTTCGTTTGGAAAACTTCTGTATGAATGGATGTGATTTTGACAATATTGCAAAACTTGGCAATATTACAAATGCTAGGATACTTCTAATTATGACATTTATATTGCTGCAAATGGTTTTACATACACATACATACATACATGCACACATACACATATATACACACGTGGTTATTTGAACAGAAGGATAGTAAATGGAGAGAAAGAATGCTTTCACAAACAGCTGTAACTGTGGTAATATGATTCTTGAGGAATAACAGCATTACATATTCTTGCAAAACTGCAGTCGGAGCCGAGCAAAATGCCAGAGATTCTCCTCTTTCCTTTATGCTGGTATTTGTTATATGAGATTACATGATCAGGATCAGTTGCTAGTATCCTTAATTGGTGAGACTGACTTTATGACAAAGGAGGGGAGCCAAGAAAATATGATCTTTAGAGATGCAATTAGAAGTACTCTTTGTGCAGCATTTAGTATCTTGATCTGAGTATTTCAACCCCAGCTTTGGGATGTGTGTGGGATTGTGGGACTTTTTTTTTTTTCCCTGGCATGCACTCTGCTATAAAAATTGTAAAATCTCAGTGTAAAGTTGATTAAAAAAGAATCCAAGCTGTTGTTTTATGAGAAAAATCTCCTAATAAAATAACATAACTCTATTCATATTTCTGGTGAAATTCCACTGTAATGATAAGTCATAATGGTGATGAGTTACACATAATTTCAGTTCTATGGACTCAGTTATTTGTTAAATTACTCTGTTAAATCATTGCAATCCAACAGAGTGGATGCAATTTCAAATACTTTCAGTACCAGATTTGATTTTTATACCCTGTTTTCAACAGGGGGTGACAGCACAATTTCAAAACAAATGCATCCGGGTGAGCTGCTAACGTGCTTCCAAAACACCTCTGATTTTATTATAAAAGGATATTACATGTTTACCAGCCACACAATTATATCCCATCCTGTTACTTCATTCTGCTGCAAGTATCTGCAGGGGACTGTGTGATTATTGAAATGAGCAGACTAAGCACGGTTAATCAGAGAACATTTTGGGTATTCATTTAACAGCAAGTCTGAGAGGAAGTTTTAATGATGATTGTGGCTACAATGTGACAGTTGTAGCAGAGCCCTTACAAGAAAGATTGTGGAATGTCATTTTAGATGCACGATCTCTCTGCTGCATTAAATGAAGACTGGGTATAACAGTAATAGGGCATTTTCCCCTCAATTCCAGCTTGGAGCTGTCTATAGACTGTGCAGACCACCAAAAGAGTGAGAAATGCCAGAGATTATTGTATTAGAAAAGGACATGACACATGGCTAGATTCTCTCCTAACTTTTATCTGTTTTGTCAGCTCAGCCAACAAGGGAATCGTAAAGGTGGCAATCACAGGCTTTTAAAAATGAATGTTGCATATATTTTTAAAGGGATAGTTATTTACAGTTTATGAAAAATAAATGATACTTTTTGTTTGAGATAAGTCTTTTCATCAATATTGGGCTAGGCTCATTAGGACTTTCCTTGAGTTGGAATGTCCTTTTTGAGGCCAGAAGTAAGAAATATTTTTCTACCTTGGAGACGGATAGCAAGATAACTTGGGCTACAGATGTCCTTCATTTCGTATGGTATTTTCTATTGTGCACAACTGCAGTTGTCCATTTCATGCACTGCTCTCATTTCAAAGTTCTGTCTGTACTATCTTTTACTTAATACTAAGTTGGTAGATGCAATCATGTTTGAACTTCTAGTACTGGAGGAAAATATTGACCAATATTGGTATATAGACTTGCAAACAAACAAGTCTTAAAGCTGCTGCACTAGGAAAAAAAATCCTTAACAATACAGAGTACATGGATACAGTCTTTAAAAAATGCGAACTCGTCAGTGAAGCATAAGGCAAGCTTCTCAAAAAGGTCATTTGAAAGCATCATCTCTCTTACCATTTAAAATATGTGAGCAGTGGAATTCCCCCATTTCACTGCCAGCTCTCTTGAGTCGCAAGAAATAAAGAAGGGTGGAGAAAATATTTTGTTAATAACAATGTTTCCATTGAAAATGCTATCAAGAGTGTCAACAGCAGTGCCAACAACTCGAAGTGTAGCCTTCCCCCCATCGATGCCCGCATGCAGCAGGAATGCATCCCTCTCCCCACGGCTGTCCAGATGCTCATTACAACATGATGAGCCCTCCACAAGTATCCATTGTACCGTAATGAGCATCGCAACCCTCCCGCAGAGAAAACGCATCAGATGAGGGTGTGGGAGGACTGTGAACAGCACCATAACCACGACTGTTTGTACTAGGTGCTGGGAATGATACTGAAACTATTTTGCCGCATGAAGGGGAAGCTGAGTAACAATCATTATGGCACAGACTCCTCAAACATTCCAAGATGTTAATGTTTTTCTAATGTTTTTGAAATACCCATACGGAACCATTCCTCTGTGGGACTGTTTTGCTTGGTTCAGAAATAGAGGGCTATGCAAAAAGCTTGAATTTGTTGTGTAAAAATACAAAATTTTGATTTGCAGTGATTTTATGCTTATTGTAGACAACTGGGAGTCTGGGTAAAAAGGCATATATTGTTCCCAGAATAAGATAGTGTCATCTTATCTACTGGATCTTCTGATCTGTAAGTCAGCCAGTCAAGGCTTTTTTAATAAATCCGTATTTAGAGACTAGCAGTGATGGTCTGTTGCCATGTAAAAATGCAACAGTTTCCATAATTTAAATGTCAGCTGGATTTTTCTCAAGCAATCCCAAAGTTACTGTTGCTCAAATATATTTTCTGTATCCTCATGTAAGCTTTTCTAAGGTGACCTACCTACTCTCTGTGTAAATGTCTCATCTACATTGTCTTTGCAGATGACACAAGGCAGATACTTTGGGCCCTACATTGACTAATATTTTTGAAATAGACATATTGGAGAACTCCTTTGTAGGTGTGTAGGTATGGAGGGTGGCTTGCACATACACTGCTGGCCCCCTCTGGTACCTTCTGGTCACATTCACATTCTTGAAGGTCAGGACCCATAGAGTGGCCATTAGCTTTTAATAACTGTATGTTTTTCTTTTCAGTTCAAAGCATCCAAAACAAAGAAATGTGTTGCAATCCACCAAAACTGTGTGGTTTTCTGCAGGAAATATCTCTCATGTCCTGAGGTACAAGTTGGGCTGTTGGAGGCACAAGTCTCTCCAGGAAACTGTTTGGCGCTGTCATGGACTGACAGTCCCAAACTGAGTCAGTCCCTGTCCATACTGCCTGTCCAGAGTAGTTCCTATTAGCTGAGGCCAGTCTCTGTCTCAAAGACAAGGAGCTGACTAAGCTCAGGAGGTGCTCAGAGGAGATCTAGCAGCTCTATAGAGGTGAGTAGGCAGTAAAACAGAAGAGTGAGACAAGCTGGAGGCCCATGGAGGGTTAGGCGAAGTGGCTTGCTTCACTTGGACTGTGGGACCTTTCAGCTTCAGTGGAAAGCAACGACTCTCTTGAAGGCGTGGATGAGTGCCTACATAAGTTGAAGTTGTGCAGAAAAATGAATCCAAATTCAATCTGGCAACAAGTATGTGGTGGTACAGAAAAGGAAGCCAAGCAGGCTTGGCTTCTTTCAATCAAGGCTGGGACAGGTCCTTCAGAAAAAATAATTGTGCTCAAAAAAAGGATTTCTAGGAGCCCACAGATCTCCCTAATCCCCTATTGACAGATGATGCAGAGAAGGTGGAGTTGCTGAATGTCTTCTTTGCTTCTGTCTTCACTGCTCGGGCCAGCCCTTGGGAGTCCCAGACTTTGCGGGTAATGGAGAAAGTCTGGAGGAAGGAAGACTTTCCCTTGGTTGAAGAAGAACAAGTTAGAGATCACTTAAGTAAACTGAATATCCACAAGTCCATGGGTCCTGATGGGATGCACCCACGAGTGCTGAGGGAACTGGCAGGAGTCATTGCTGGGCCTCTCTCCATCATCTTTGATAGGTCCTGGAGTGCAGGTGAGGTGCCTGAGAACTGGAGGAAAGCCAATGTCACTCCAGTCTTCAAAAAGGACAAGAAGGAAAACCCAGGAAACTACAAGCCACTCATCCTCACCTCCATCCCTGGAAAGATGATGGAACAGCTCATTCTGGGGGTCATCTCCAAGCATCTGGAGGAAAAGAAGGTTATCAGAAGCAGTCAACATGGATTCATCAAGGGGAAGTCATGTTTGATTAATCTGATAGCCTTCTATGGTGGCATGATTGGATGGGTGGATGAGGGGAGGGCAGTGGACATTGTCTACATTGACTTCAGCAAGGCTTTCGACACTGTCTCCCACATCATCCTCACAGGCAAACTTAGGAAGTGTGGGTTAGATGAATGGACAGTGGGGTGGATTGAACAATGGCTGACAGATAGAGCTCAGAGGGTTGTGGTTAGTGGTGCAGAGTCCAGTTGGAGGCCAGTAACAAGTGGTGTTCCTCAGGGGTCAGTACTGGGTCCAGTCCTTTTCAATATATTCATCAATGGCCTGGATGAAGGGATAGAGAGTACCATCAGCAAGTGTGCTGATGACACAAAACTGGGAGGGGTGGCTGACACACCAGAAGGCTGTGCTGCCATACAGCATGACCTGGACAGGTGAGAGAATTGGGTAGAGAGGAACCTAATGAAATTCAACAAGGGCAAGTGTAGGGTACTGCCTCTGGGGAGGAATAACCCCATCCATCAGTACAGGTTGGGGAATGACCTGCTGGAGACCAGCTGTGTGGAAAGGGACCTGGGAGTCCTGGTGGACAACAGGATGACCATGAGCCAGCCAGCCCTGGTGGCCAAGAAGGCCAATGACATCCTAGGGTACCTCAAGAAGAGTGTGGCCAGCAGGTTGAGAGAGGTTATCCTCCCCCTCTACTCTGCCCTGGTGAGGCCTCATCTGGAGTACTGTGTCCAGTTCTGGGGTCCCCTGTTCAAGAAGGACAGGGAACTACTGGACAGAGTCCAGCAGAAGGCTACTAAGACGATTAGGGGATTGGAGCATCTTTCTTATGAGGAAAGGCTGAGGAACTTGGGTCTTTTTAGTCTAGAGAAAAGAAGACTCAGGGGGGATCTTATCAATACTTATAAATACTTAAAGGGAGAGTGCCAGGTAGACGAGAACAGTCTTTTTTCAGTGGTGCCCAGTGACAGGACAAGGGGCAATGGGCACAAACTTGAACATAGAAAGTTCCACCTAAACATGAGGAAGGACTTCTTTAGTTTGAGGGTGGCAGAGCACTGGAACAGGCTGCCCAGAGAGGCTGTGGAGTCTCCCACTCTGGAGACATTCAAAACCTGACTGGACGCCATCCTGTGCAACGTGCTGTAGGTGTCCCTGCTGTGGCAGGGGGGTTGGACTTAGATGATCTCCAGAGGTCCCTTCCAACCTTGACCATTCTGTGATTCTGTGATTCTATTAGCCAAAAGGCAGATGCAAAAGATGTTTTAATGAACCAGTAAGCATCACTGTTGTTAACCTGGTCCTTATTGCTCATGTACAGAGGTGTACAACTATGACATCACTTTACCTTCTGGAGATCTCTCCTGTTGAGCAATTATTGCTGTTTGATCAGGGTATTGATCTCAGACCTCTTACTTGGTGGACCATCATATACTTATCTGCCAACATTATGTAAATAGAGTGTGATTTGATTTGTTATCCAATAATCAATAGCTGGATAAAGCAGTAGCTGGTCTTTTTTAAGCACACAGTGTTGAATGGGGTAGAGCTAACAAACTACACAACTCTAGTCATTTTTCCAAGGTACTAATCTATAGTAAAATTACCACACAGCAGAAATCAAACAGCATGAAATAGGATGTTCCACTGTATTGAATAATTTCTCGATACAGCATCAGTGACGTTTAGAATAGTGAAAAGATTTGTACGAGTGTGGCAAAAAGAAAGATTTTTATGCTCCCTTGGCCTGCATGCACCAAGTCTGACAGTCTGTTTACATCCCTTTCTGCACTCTGTTGACTTCCTAAAGAAATAGCAACATGTGAAGTATTGACAATGGGCAAACAAGCAAAAGCAGTTACTTGTGAGTATCTATTCAAAGAAAATTCAATTTAAATTAAATCCAATTTGGTTTTATTCATCAGTACATTTGTGTTAATTTCTCATACTAAAGATTTAAGCTGCTTTACTGGCAACACCTGTGAAGAACAGATTTCAAGAGTTCGTTGAACGTAGGTGTCAAATGCTCCATTTACAATCATGTTGTAAATCAACAATCAGTGTGCAATGCTGATTACTTAGGAAAGCCTGGGACATACAGGGTAGCTGATTTCCTGAGTGGATGAGAGGACTAGAGGATGGTGTGAGGACCAAAATATGTCATATGAAGGAGAATTATGCATATCAAATTCATTGCATGGTAGTATGGCTGATCTACAGGAATCCTACCTCCCTGGGAAATGTATGCCAATCATATTAAAATGGGCTGGGAGTCAGATGAGAAGGGCTTTAATATTGGTTTGTTGAGTAGCCTGCTCTGTGACTTTGCGTGAGTCACCCCACCTTTCTTTTATAAGTGTAATTTATTGCTTTATACCATATGTTCTTTGCAGAAAAGACCTTGCATTGGATGCAGGAAAGGACTGAAACATCACCTCCCAGAGAGCAACCCCTGGCAGCATCTAGCCTTCACCAGAGCAAAGACAAGGCCAGTCTCAGAAACAGGGATGGAGAGTCCCTGATGGTACTGCTGTGTTCCTGCTCCGCTCTCAGAGCCCACACATTTGGAATTATTTCTAGTGTGTTAGCCCAGAAACAGGTACAGCCCCTGCTGGATCAGCCTCTGCGATGTTCTTGTGATAGGTGTGCGTGCAGTAGAGGACAAGGAGACCCCAGTCTCAGCAGAGGCCTTGTGGTAGTGTGGGAACACAGATGTGAAGGAACGGTAGGATTTTTTTTGAGGGCAAACAGGCATTGATATGTGACTAACAGAAGTCACTAGCAGTGCATGAACTGACTAACTAAACAACTTCCATTCTACTCTAAAAAACAGAGATAACGTGGAATAACCTTAATGAGAAATATGACTGCAACATCATTGTTCATTACATGGCACATTTGATGAAGGACAATTTGTTCTAACAACATTATGTTACTCATCATTTTGATTAAATATATCAAACACTACTTAGAATGCAGTGGAATAAGAAGCCTATAAGTGAAGTATTAAGTGGACCTGTCAGCCACCTGTATGTTGTTTCGAAAGCATGCAACATATTTGAAAAACGCAGCTCAGAACTGATTGTACTTCATTCCCAGTAATCAGAATCAGCTTGCAAAGAAGCACGTAGCTTTATAAAAACAGTCAATCACAATATGGGTTTAACAAGATATATTGATGATATGGATTTACAAGAATTACAGAGAATTGGGCAAGTGAGTGCTTCAAAAAAGATAGATTTGTGTAGGGAAATTTATCTTTGCTTAGCTTTCAGTTTAGCTCTTCCAGGCTGAGCTAAAATCTGTCTTCACCACTTTGATTTTAAACTGTTAAATAAACTAGCACTATCATTTTATCAACCCAGCAAAGTCTCCTTTATGCCTAACATATTTCAGGTCTTCAGAAACTTTTCACTTGTTGAAAAATTGTATAATGAACCTCTTTGCATAGTACTTACACTCTGTCAGTCCTTAGGCATTAAAATAAAACTTTCCAAATAAATGTAGAAAAAATGTTTGCTTGCTTTGCTTTTAGCTTGCCTGGATGGCACTAATGGTTGTTGGCTAATTACGTAACAGAAGATAATACGTAATAGAAAATAATTTACATGTTGTTTTAGACTATATGATAGTGACCATGTAAAGCCAGAATAGATATAATAATTGAAAACAACCACTGAAAGGAAATTTTCCCAAGTAACAAAACAGTACTTCCTTGGTTCAGGAGCATGCAGTCTCTTAGGTGGTGTCCCACTTTAGTTTTTGAGTGCTAGATCTGAGAATGGACTCTGAGTCCAAGGGCTGCGGGAACACGGAGAGTGAGGTACCCTGGAGTGGTGGCCCTGACATTCACTGGCTTGTGGGGAGAGATGAGACAGCCCCTGGTGATCACACCACCAATTTTGTTTAGTTATCTAGGAAGTTGGGAGTTCAGATTCACTTCTGCAGTTTTAGGGAATTTGAACTGGGACTTTTCCAGTCAAAGGAAAGTTAGAGAAGGAGAGATAGGAGTTTCATTGCCCAGGCTGAGCAGACCTTGAGACCAAATCTACCCCTCCCTGTGCAAGTGCTCTAACCATTCAGCTCGTGCTCAAATGAGGATAAAGGTGGTCATTATCATCAGTCAGACTTCTTTTCAGAGTGTATTTAAAAATGAAAGCAGTTTTCACTGTGCTTGTGAGGAGTTTGATCCTTTCATGTGTTACATGTGAACGAAGTGTGCTTTGTTGGATTGGTTTCCTCTAGTGGGCTTAGGTATCACTTTGTTTAGTTTCTGATTCCTCAAGGGGTTTAGCAGGAACTAAGTGCCTGACAGCTGCTGACCCTGGGCCATTTTCAGTCAAGCAGGCTGCAGAGACATTTTGGATCGGGAAGCAAGGTGTCTAATGGCTGCAAAACCCTCCAGGGAAAGAAATGGGAGAATATTTTTGGATAGGGCACATTTATCTGGATCTAGATTTTCGTTCTGGGGACCTGACTTTCTGTTCACCTTAGGTACCTCCTAGACTAACTGTTTTTCTTCTCTCAAGAGTAATTTAAATTCTCACTCGTCTTTGATTTTAGTTCTGTGTTCTATTTTTGGTTTTAAGACACTGGTTGATAGCTATAACCAAATCATTTGTGGTATGGTTGTGCTTCAGTGATTAGAAAACTGCACGTTCTGTCAGTAAAAGCAAGTGGTAGCCGCTGACTCAATTGTAACAGCAAATTAAACAATTTAACAGCAATTATTTAATTTCTCTTCTTTTAGACTTTCGTGCTTTCAGAGTAAACATATCACGGAACTGAGAAACTTAGAAATCGACTCCTTGCCATAAACCTGAGGAAGCTTAATGAGCCTCCCATTCCTCTTTGTCAGGATGCACAAGCAATGTTAGAAGTCAATGATATGATACCTCCAAAAAGCTGCAATGGGGTTACTCTTTTGAAAGC
Organism: Pluvialis apricaria; assembly: GCA_017639485.1. Taxonomy (NCBI): domain Eukaryota; kingdom Metazoa; phylum Chordata; class Aves; order Charadriiformes; family Charadriidae; genus Pluvialis; species Pluvialis apricaria. Next base: position 76,565,358 of record CM030009.1, on the reverse strand, counting down.
CCCGAGCTTAGTAGTTGTCAGGCTGAGATCAGTGGCATGGTCTGAACTTCAGCTTTTTCAGTTACCCCTGGAGCAAGCAAGTTGGATCTGTCTGAGGTTTCCTGTTAACTTCCACCAGGCAGAAAAATTGGGAAATTTGTGTGATCTTCCATTTTCATGAACAGCTGTAAACTCTCCTTCAGAGACTTTTTGCCCACATCTCAGGATCAGAGGCTATCTCCTACTCTGATTTCCCTGCAAAGCTCACCCCTGTGCAGAAAATGATTTAAATATCTGTCTTGGTGGGAATTGAAAGAAAGCTGCCAAAGTGATTTATGCTGCAGAAAAGGGGAAGAAAGTGGAATAACTGCAGAGGATGTGGATAGCAAGAGGGAATGAATAGATCTGACAGTATGTGTGTAAATTGTTTGACTTTGCTCTGTCCATACATATATAGCCTTTAATTGTTTGGAACATCAGCACAGCCAACTGGATCTGAGGTTCCTGCATGCAAAGCTGGTTCACCTGTCACACTTGTCATCATCAAGCTTAGTGTCTCCAAATAAAAGGGAAAAGGTGCTGTGCTTTCTTCCATATGTTGAGCACACCTCCAGAGAGCTCCAGATTTCAGGCTCCATTCTAAGCTGAGCACCTCCCTGTTGGCTGGCAATGGGGCTGCTGGGTGAGCCTGCCCTGCACTGTGCCAGTACACGTGTACCCTGGGTATCCTCCACCTGCCTCCAAGGCAGTGCTGCTGTGCAGCATTGCAGGAGGGGTTGTGGGGTTGCAGTGGATCTCAACATCTCATTGGGTTGACAGCTGAGAGCTGTCTAGCAGAATCAGGATGAATCTGTTACTCAGATAGCCTACCTATGACTCTGCATTGATTTGTCTGATAGACTTGAATGGAGTGCTCATAGAATCATAGAATCATAGAATGGTTTAGGTTGGAAGGGACCTTGAAGATCATCGAGTTCCAACCCCCCTGCCACAGGCAGGGATACCTCTCACTAGACCAGGTTGCCCAAGGCCACGTCCAGCCTGGCCTTGAACACCTCCAGGGATGGGGCTTCAACAACCTCTCTGGGCAACCTGTTCCAGTGCCTCACCACCCTTAAAGTGAAAAACTTCTTCCTAATGTTTAATCTAAACCTGCCCTCTTCCAGCTTAAAGCCGTTCCCCCTCGTCCTATCACTACATGCCCTAGTAAAAAGTCCTTCCCCAGCTCTCCTGTAGGCCCCCTTTAGGTACTGGAAGGCCGCAATAAGATCTCCCCGGAGCCTTCTCTTCTCCAGGCTGAACAGCCCCAACTCTCTCAGCCTCTCCTCATAGGAGAGGTGCTCCAGCCCTCGGATCATCCTCGTGGCTCTCCTCTGGACGCGCTCCAGCAGGTCCATGTCCTTCTTATGTTGGGGACTCCACAGCTGGATGCAGTACTCCAGGTGGGGTCTCACGAGAGCAGAGTAGAGGGGCAGAATCACCTCCCTTGACCTGCTGGCCACACTTCTTTTGATGCAGCCCAGGATACGGTTGGCCTTCTGGGCTGCTTGATCATCGCTTGATGCAAAAAAGTGTAGGTAACATTTCTTGTTATTTGTTTTAATTTATATTTGTGGGGTTTTTTTCTATATTTCCTTATTCTTCCCTACTTATTTTATATTTCCTTTTATACTTCTTAAAGGTGTTCCATCAGAAAATGGCTGGCTTGGCATAATTACATTTTTTGGTGTTTTTTTATTTTCTACAAGACCGTTTTCTAAATAATTCCCTGTGGTCCCCCTCCTCCACCCCACCCCAAATCCCAGCTTTTGTCAGAAAACTCTCCTTTCAAGGTATTTGCAAAACCAAAATTATTATATTCCACAATGACAACTGAAAGAAAGCAAAATCAATACAAGGGAAAAAAGATAATCTTAGACAACCAAATTCACAGTTGATGAGATTACTTTCTCTGGTCAGGAAGGATGAAGCTTCATTAGGGTAGGAAAATATATCCAGGTTTGTATTTCATCTTCTGTTCTTATCTTAACAGTCTTTGTGCTTCCTTTTATATTTTCCTTTCAATGCACAATGATCTGTATCAGATTTCTTGCACAAGGCCCTTGCCTTTCCTCCATGCAACCCCTTGATGTGCACTTCTGCTGTGGTATATAGAAGGAATCAGCCCAAATCAGCAGTGGTTATGGACTTCCTGAAGTCAAAGCATGTAAAGTGTGGTTCTCATAAAACTTCTAGTTGAAGAAAGGCCTCTTCCCTTCTTTCTGGAAAAGGTGTCAAATCCAGTATTTTGCCCACTGTAGCTCCCGGACCGGTTGGTACCTCCTGGGACAGAGGAGACTTTTAAGTCCCTGTTTCCACTCTGGCTCTTTCTCCCCAGCTCAGCACTGATTCCTAACACCAGCAGAAACCTCCCAGCCTTCACAAGCCCAGCTCCTGAATGTGCTTTTCCGAATATGCATGCGTTAACTTGGTGGAGGAGAGGTTGTGCATTATATTGTGTTTGAACAGCACCTAGCATATAGTGGCCTGCTAGCATTCAAGAAGTACAGTTTAACAATGGTGCAGAGGGAAGAGACTTTCTAACCTCAAAATCTAATTTTTGATTGCTAACATTGAGGAAATATTTCAGTAGTTGTACTGATCTGAGTCCGTGATTTGAAATTCTACATTTCTCAGGGTCCAAACATTTTTCATGCCTATATGAAGGGTTTTTACAGTTGTTTTGCATAGCTATTTCTCACAGCAGCTGGAGTATGGATTTCCGCCTTTCTGTTCGTGGTTTACAGTAAAGAAAAAAACCTACAACAACAAGGCAGAGGAAGATACAGTAAGTAGCTGGATGTTCTCCAGGAGCTGTCATATCATTTTGCTGTCACAGCAAGTGCCTGTGCGGAAATTAATTTCCTGCCAAGCATCAAACACTGTCTACTCTATCAAATAATTTACACAACCTTTTTATACCTGCATATATACATGTTTTAGTTACTCTTTTCTTCAGTAGTTAGTCCTATCAGTACATATCTTTTGCTAGAATAATTTGGTGGTCAATCATGCCTAGCTACCTTGCCATACATTCTAGAAATGACAACGTTTCAGTTGTCATTTTACAATGTCAAGAAAAGAATACATATATTTTCATTACTAAAATGTCTTAATGAATTAAGGTACTAATACAAACATCAGTCACTCATATTGTTGAACAAAAATATTGTCACTGAAGAATGCTAAAGAAAAAAAGGAAAGGAACTACAAAGTATGTCTGTCAGTGTTCATTAAAAACAATGAGCATGCAAAGCATCTGCTTCACTTTATAACAACTCCATAAAGAGAACCAAAAAGTATCAACACAGAAACATTAATAAAACAGAAAGAGGTTTGGGAATAATTCTGTCTGGCCCAGTTACCTAATTAGCACTTTTATCTGCAAATAGCTCTAAAAATCTTCTTTGCTAGGTAAATGGGTGTATCAGTTGCTACTTTTATTGCTTCACTAAGCTGCAACAAAAGAGGTCATGCTCTGCTTCTTTCATCTGCCTTGAGTCTCTATCCCCTCAATTTTTAAATCATTTCCAAGTCAGAGTCTCTGAAAATAGCTGATATGGCTTATCTACAGCTACTCTTCCCATTTTAGCATCTTGGAAAAAACAGTTCTGTTTAATCAAGAGATCTCTCTTGACTGTGTTTTCCACAATGAATGAGATTCTCTTTTTCATGGCCTTTATCACATATCAAGAGGTTTTTGGAGTTAAATAGCACCTTGTCCTCCCTGTTCCCCTCCCATATCCTGTGGTTTACATCCGGTGGCCACACCATGGTGAGGCCTAAGTATTTGTGAGAGCATCTTGGTTACCTTTAGTTCCTCTCAGTGAGTGCTTGATGTGATACCTGGATTGACGGCAGTGAAGACATTTGGTTTCCTGTGCTAGTTCACTTCTCTGTTAGAAATGACAGATTCAGAACTTTACTAAAATGAATGCAGGCCACGATTCTCCTTTGAAAATCTTGTTCCAGATGAATCCATAATGTAGGTTTGGATGAAAATGATGATTAAGTTATGAATCAACCTGTCCCTGTTCTTCTGATGATCTCTTAGGGTAGCAGAAGGATGGGGAACTTACCTTAGTGTTTCCTACAAAATTAAACTATTTTTACAGGTAATTTCATCCCAGTACAGACTTGTAGATACAGATGTTGAAATGCAGTCCATCTGGGAGATTTATAACAGCATTTTGCAGGTTGCCAGTACTGCTAACATTAGTCCTAAGGGGATACTAAAATTCCCACTATTCATAAGGTGATCAGCCTGTGCACTTGTGCCTTTTCAAACTTTACTATTCAGTGTTTGAGTATATGATCAGCAAACTACTAGCATACCATGAACATACTGTTTAAAAAAATATTTCAAATAATAAAAGGAAACTACCCAGAAATATAAAATGTATTTCTCCTCCTCTGGCCACCTTCTCCTTGGGAAAACATCAAAGAAGTTGAAAATGCTGCTTTTCAGCATATATGGCCATGAGGCTTTTCTGTGTTCCTCAAAACTAATATTAATTGCAATCACACAGTTCCCTCCCCTCAAACTAAACAAAGAACGATCCTCTTCTTTCATGCATTGAGTCCTTTTTATTTCTGCTGGCATTTGACTCAGCCAGAACTTGTATGAAATTGTTGATGAGATTCATAAGGAAGCAGTGAAAATACTGTATATTTTTTCATTTCAACTGAACTGAGTGGTGAACAAAGGCATGAATATTTTTCCTCTGATGTGCATGTATGGTTTAGTTTAATATGTTGCCAGCCTTGCAGCAACATTCTTCCTTTCCCAGAAATCACTAGAGAGCCCTCTGTACTATTGGGATTGAGCTGCCAAGGGGTGAAAAGCTATGTCTAAAGACAGAAGAATCAAACAGGAGGTAGGGTTGAACAGAGGAGGTACTCCATGCAAGCCGTCATGGAGTTCATTGCCTAAGGGACACTGCAAATGCTGAAGTGTATCTGGGTCCCAGAGAAGTGTAGGTGAGCTCAAGAAACAGAAAATTAGAGCCAAGTAGCTGTAAAGTGGCCTTAAAGTCTTAAAGAAGCTGGTCTTTGGAGGGCACTTGCAAGGCAGATGAAGCCTTGGGTTGAACAGAAAATTTATGTTCTCCTAAGGCATTTATGTTTTTTAGCAATTATCCGTTGCTGTAGAGATTGATGGAAAATGGGATTTTACGTCGGTTCACAATAGAGCCACCCCTGTACCCTTATGGTCTTCTTTGAGGATCACAGCGGTACCCAAATACCTTTGGAATCCAGGGAATTCAAAGATGCACGTTAACTTTATAACCTTTTGTCTGGAGATGTGATGATTGCTCCCTACCTGTAGCTCAGGGATGTGGGTTTAAAGCATCTTACTGTTTCTAGGGTAGCTTCCATGTACATAAAGTACATAGGCATTGTTAATGGCATGTTGCCATACCTATGGAGGAAATGCAAAACTTAAGCATGTACTTAAGTGTTTGTCTGGACTGTGGCCAGAACAGTCAGCAATTTACATGTATAAAGACCGAGTCCTTAAGGAGTGTTCAGTCAGGGCTTCCTTCTATAATCTAAGAAAAGGAAAACAGAACAGAAAACAAATATCTTAGTACTTCAAGACCTGTTAGTTATTGCTGTGAACTGCCAAAGTTCTCAGAAAATAAAAACCTCCTTACCAGGATTTTTTACTTATGGACCCTATTGAAGCTGTTGGTCAGCTCACAGCCTCAGGGCTGGGTATGATGTGTAAGACACTTCTTTCCAGCCTGTCTCTTTTGGCTGAGGGGATGAGGTTTCTATATCTTTATTTTTGCCAGACTTGTGTTGCTGCCCTGGATACTCTAGGATGTCTGAAATGGCAGTAGGTGCCTAGCTGTCTCAAGACCTATATTTAGGTTAATGGGTAGTGGCCTGGTTCTCGAATCTCCATTGACCATCTCAGATACAGTAGGCATTTACACACAGACACGTATATTTCAGAGTCCAAACATGGAGCCAAATCCTACTCAGACTGTCTCTCAAAGAACAGACACTGTCAGTCCTACAGAGATGTTAGAGAAGAGGCTAACATCTCCCACTGAGTCAGAAGAACTTGGTGTCGCTAGTCTTTCAAGGGAAATACCATTAATCCATATATGTCCATGTATTAAAATATAGGATACAATTCACTAGGGCCCCAGATGGTGTGGCTGTGCTGTAAGAGGAGTTCCACACGCTTTGTTGTAGTGACTGTTCTTAGCACCTAAGCCACAGGGGATTGTAAAGTGAACAGGACTCAGTGGGGTGTAATGCTGCTTTTTTTTCCCATGTGGTCTTTTATTTTGTGAAGGAAGTGTATCACAAATCACTACATAGTAAACAAAAGGTTAATGGACTAATTTGAAGCTATACAATACTAAACATGTAGAAGGTATACCAGATGATGTTAATGTGCATAATACGCACATCTAGCAGTGAGGGCTGTAGAATCTGTGCTGTGTCTGTGGCACGTCTTCCTTAGTTACAAACACAGGTTTCACATTTATATGGATAAAGCCTAAAAGCTTTGTCCAATTCTTTACAATTATTTCTCTTATCCCTCAAATTATGTAGAAATAATTTGAAAGTCTAGAGGATTTTTTGTACGTGCACTCAAACACTAATGGAAAGTGCATAGAAAGCACTAAGTATGTACTGAATTCTTATTCATTTTTATTCAATCAAGGTCTGTCTGGATTTCCACAGTTGCAATTCAAATTTATTGAGCTTAAGGGCAGAATGGATGCAAGGACTTTCAGTCAAATGTTCAAAATATTGCTAAGACTAGGCAATAAAAAATTCAGTAGCTTCCATTTCTTTCTTACATCATAACATCATAAACCTTAATACCTTGCTAGGATTAGTCTACATGAAAAGATATATCATGGTGCAGAGATCCTCAGATTAAGGTCCAGTAGCAGATTTGGTTCATGTTGGTGCTAGAATGACAGGTTTATACCAATGGTGGGACACTAATTAATATCTTAAATGACTCCACACTGTGCCATGGACACCTACCAAGTTTTTGGAGTCATTTTGATGAGTTCTCACTCACCATGTCTTTGGTAGACTCATTTCCTTTTCTTTCTTTCTTCCTTTCTTCCTTATTTTTTAAAGAATACTAGGTATTGTAATAACAATAACAAAATGGCAAGAATTGTCAACAGTAAATTTGTGTCTTCTTTTCAGTGAGCGTTTCTTAGTGCCATTTTTATCTGTTCTCTCACTAGTAAGTTTGAATGGTTTTCAGATTCAAACAGCTAAATGTTTTTACATTTTAGGGTACTGTGTGGTGACAAGATGTCTAAGCCTCCTTTAGGAGTTAGTGAAGGTCTAAAGCATCTATTATAATTTGAGACCCAGGGTATCCCATATGGCTTCTAAATGCTACTTCAGAAGGTCATCCATAGGTCCTGATTCATAAGAGCTATAACCATTCAAAAATTCTGGCTGCACCCAGGTGTCTCAAAAAAAAAATCTGATGTTTAGGCAACTGAATTGAATCCTAGGTCTCTACTAGCTGTGATGGAAGTTTGGATACCTTGTTCAAAGCAGACACCTACATTGTAGATGTCTATGTTTAGGTGGCTGAATCTGGAGCCAGATCCCACCCTCTGCATCCCTTCTGTCTCCAGCTTCCTCAGCACTGTCATACTTGGGGACGTGGCAGGAGGAGGGGGATGTGCCAGAGGATTTCCTGAGTGCATCCAGTCATTGGCTTTGGCAGGCCAGGCTTGACACCTCTCTTGTGCCTCCTTCAAAGCTAAATCAGTGAAGGAAATATATGCATGGTGGAATGGTCTCTCTAAATTGGAGAATGAATGGCCTCTGTAAAATGGACTCTCTAAATAGGAGAGACATGAATTTGATGGATGGACCACTTGGTGGATAAGGAATTGGCTGGACAGTTGCACTCAAAGAGCAGCAGTCAATGGATTGATGCTCAAGTTGAGACCAGTGACGAGTAGCATTCCTCAGGGGTCGATATTGGGACCGGCACTGTTTAACATCTTTTTTGGTGACATGGACAGTGGGTTTGAGCGTACCCTCAGCAAGTTTGCTGAAAACACCAAGCTGTGTGGTGCGATAGACACGCTGGAGGGAAGGAATGCCATCCAGAGGGACCTTGACAGGCCTGAGAGGTGGGCCTATGCAAACCTTACGAAGTTCAACCAGGCCAAGTGCAAAGTCCTGCACATGGATCGGGGCAATCCCAACCACAAACACAGGCTGGGCAGAGAATGGATTGCAAGCAGTTGTGAGGAGAAAGACTTGGGAGCGTTGGTTCATGAGAAGCTCAACATGAACTGGCAATGTGTGCTTGCAGCCCAGAAAGCCAACTTTATCCTGGGCTGCATCAAAAGAAGCATGGCCAGCAGGTCAAGGGAGGTTATTCTGCCCCTCTACTCTCGTGAGACCCCACCTGGAGTACTGCATCCAGCTCTGGAGCCCTCAACATAAGAAGGATACCAACCTGATGGAGTGAGTCCAGAGGAGGGCCACAAAGACGATCAGAGGGCGGGAGCTCTTCTCCTATGAGACCAGTCTGAGAGTTGGGGTTGTTCAGCTTGGAGACAAGAAGGCTCTGGGGAGACCTTATCGTGGCCTTCCAGTACCTAAAGGGGACCTGCAGGAAAGATGGGGAGGGACTCTTTATCAGGGAGTGTAGCGATAGAATGAGGTGTAATGGTTTTAAACTGAAAAAGAGTAGATTTAGATTAGCCATTAGGAAGAAATTCTCTACTCTGAGGGTGGTGAGGCACTGGAACAGGTTGCCCAGTGAATTTGTGGAGGCCCCATCCCTGGAGGTGTTCAAGGCCAGGCTGGACGGGGCTTTGAGCAACCTGGTCTAGTGGGAGGTGTCCCTGCCCATGGCAGGGGGATTGGAACTTGATGATCTTTAAGGTCCCTTCCAACCTAAACCATGCTATGATTCTATGGAATGTAAGCTTTCCAAAATAATTAAATAGTTTGAAAACAGTGATTAACTGTAAATAAAGACAGCCGTGTTGAAAGGAAAAGACAAACACTGTGACCCACATTAACTGCAAAATTGAAGCCAGTCAGGATGACAACAGTGGTTTAAAAAGAAAATAATCCTCTTCAGTTAGAGAGACAACCAATTTTCTTCATTATTGCAACAATTTCTCTCAGCAAACATTTAAGGGGAATAGAGTCACATCTAGTAAGAAACAGTTCGTAAGCACAGAGGATTGCCAAATGTTGCTGTTTGGTGCTCGTTTCCCAAAATCTGTACAAAGTAGCCAGCAGAATACAGTTAATTATACATGTCACTGTTTTTCTCTTCTAATAGATGGCTTGCAGCATCACTGCACATGGGTGACAGTTAAAAAAAAAAAAAATGCCCTCAGAACCAATTTGCAGTAGAATGGTGTTTCTGCACTGAATCTGTAAACAAGATGCTCAGCAAATTAACACCTTCCATCTCCAGCCTCTGCAACTGAAGTGCAGCTGAAAAGGATGGGCTGCTGAACAAGCAAGCTTAGGGGTATGGGGTGATGTTTGTCACTCACTTGCTAAAAAAACCAAGTGAAGCTTTATGAAGCACACAATGAGCAGTACAGACAATTGCCGCGCATGCCTCAGAGAAGCTCTCAGGTCTGACTTGCTAAGGGAATGACTACCTGGATCCTACCTCACCCCTACCTGCTGTATACCTTGCCAGAGAGTCTCCTGCCTCCACCGTGGTGATGACCCAGTGAATCATGTGGGAATTGCTGCATCTTAAGATAACTCAAAAGTATTGCTAGCCAAAGATGCTGAATTCCTCCTAGAGTGAAGTGGCAGAGGAGGAGGTCTTCAACATCTCCTAAGAACCCTTAAGAAAAAGCAGATCTAGACCTTTTAATTTTTATCATGTTCTAGATCAGCAAGAAACTCTGTATTCCTTTTATGGCTGGTCAGTTATACTTGGTAGTAGTTTTACCGCTTTGCTTGTTAACTGCTGGGGATGCTCCACTAAGAAGTAAAATAGCTATCAAGTGCTGTTTTGTACCAACTCGCCTCCTTTGATAGTCCCTGCAGGTCAGTTCAAAGCTGTTGGAGATGCATGTCCTGGAGTCCATCTAACATACCGAGAGGGTGTGTGTCTCCTATGAATCATGCGCCATCTTTACAAGCCCCATATGGATGTTTTGGATACCCTGTGGTGTCTCAAAAGTCCCCACCTGCAAATGTGTGGGCATCTGAGACCTGAGGTGTTTATATAACCCTGGCTCTTGTTTCATAGCCTCAAGGGGGACTGTGGCCAAAGTTCTAGCTGGACTTTGGATTGGATGAAATGTTTACTGATAAAAAAATTTGTTCAGTGCTGATTTATCACAAGTTTGTAAAACCACCAACTTAGTATTTTGATAAATCACTCACTAATACATGCCTAAAGAAACAGTGAAAAAAACTTTAAAGGCTGACTTTACTTTTAGCAAACACATAGTTATGTTTTCAGTCATTCTTGGATCCTGGAGCGAAATGGCCTGTAGCTGGATGACAGACACAGCTTTAGTCTGCACTTTCTGAGTTCCCACAAAACAGCCTTGTGTCAACACTGTCCATGAGCTCTGCTGCAGCTCGGATGGATGGAGCTCCCTTTTAGCCACAAGGCTAACCTCATGTATGTGTGAAACCACTTTTTGTGAGACATGGCAAAAATGGCTTTTATAGGCCAAAACATATCCTTCTTTGCTCTGTGTGTGGGAAGTGACACAGCCTACATGACAGTGAAGGGTTAATATAATAGTAGAAAATTCTTTGCCAGTCTAGCTTGCACATGCAACTACTTCCCCATCTTCTAGCTGCTCTACTAATGAATGACAGTAACTTGCATAGCTGATGATTCAAATCTCTCAGAATCCCATTACCTGCACTCTCATTGTAACTGCAGAAGTTATTTCCAATAAAGTAGTTCTTTTATTAATGAAATCTAGCATTACTGCACTATAAAATTTGAGCATATACCATTATGTCTCATTCACTGCAATAGCAGTCATCATCTTTAAAAATTACATAGAAGGATGTGAGTTTCAATTATAAGGCATCTCAGTAAAAATAGAACGTGTAGCTAAATGCAGCTAGTTAAGTGACAGGAAATAATATGATTATAGGGAGAAAAGAACGTGTTATTTGATATGTAATTTTTTTGCCCTTCAAATTGCGCTCCAGATAGTGCCTCAAGCAATATGAAGATGACCTCTGCCACTCCTCCTTTCAATCTTACAATCACCACTGTGGATACTCAGCCCTTGCATGTGACATGCTCTAGTGTTGTACAAGCCAGTTTTACTCCTAGTTTTTGCTGTGTTCCGCTAGACAATGTAAGGAGAAAACCTGAAGCAAATAATGTGAATTCAATCAAAGTGCTTGTCTTGTGTAAATGTATTAGTCTTCAGTGTTCATATTGATTTTAACAAATCATTGGCAGGTATTACGTAGCCAGATGTGTTATTGTTCCATCTAGGCCTCATAGTCTTATACAACTAAATCAAGAAAATGAACTGTTCTAAGGAGTGCTGGGTTTTGCAGAGGATTAAGAAACGATCCCATCACATTTCAACATTTTCCGGAATGACAGACACAAATAGATAGTTGACTCTAATAGCAGCAAACTCCCATGAGAAACACAAGGGCCCACATCCACAAAGGAAGGTTGGTGTCTCTTCCTGAGTCTGCAGTTCCCAGTCCTGATTTCAGTGCCTCTAATGGGATGAAACAGAGCCATCACTTAGATGCAGCTGACCTCACCAAAGCTGGTAAAAGACCAGAGATCCATCTCTGTTTGAGACAAAATGAGGATGGGAGCTAGAAGCCATTCCCTGAATGCAAAGGTCACGTATTTAAGTATGTGCAACAAACTCACTGTTTTCATTGATAATCTCACATGTGGCTTTCCCTAACACATCATATTTATACCACTTGTGCACAAAGAGGACAACTTGGCTTTCAGACAGTGAAGGGAATGTCTTTGGGGTCCACAAAAGTTTTGATTTGCTTAGAAAAATGCACAAAAATGGAAGGAAGGCTGACTCTAACCTTAAACAAATTAGTGTTATAATTAACAAGGAACATCCTGGATTTTTTCCAGTCCCATCCTAAGATAAAAACAGACACTTGAAGACAGGCATCTGTGGCAAAAGGAAGCATTCCTAACTATTACTAATGTACTTTACAGAGTGCTGAAGATTAAATGCATATGAGGACTGCCACAATTGTAGGCTTCAAAGCTAAACAATCATATTGTCATACATGAATTCATTTGGTAATTATGCTTAATCGAAGACAGAAAATACACAGATGCCATTACATGAAAACAAATATATACAAGGCATAAATCAGTTCAGACACAACCCTGCCTGAAACTTAGGAGCTGGATACTTTGGATTCAACAAGCTTCAGCCTTCCCCTGGAGACCCCACAGCAGGACCCCCAGCAGAGGTGATGTTGCGCTGCACTGACCAAGTTGAGCTGCCTGTGGGGTGCAGAGGAACGATCATTCGAGACACAAAGCTGGGCCAGGAGCAGTAGAGAAATATTGGGTTGACGCTGCAGCCCAGCTAATGAGTCTCCTCTGCCCTGGCAGCAGGCCAAGCTCTATGCTGTGCTGTTTTGCACAGCGGAGACAAGATTTTATTGGTGCTGTTGAAGCCAATAGGAAAAAGCACATATAAATTAGCTGAGTAAGAGACTTTCCGGGGTTGTAATTATTCGAGAGGTAGAGCTTTCAAGCAGCTGCAATGCAGCCATAGTGTGAGCAGGGCAAATTAGGATGTCATAAATATCAGTCTAAGTTACCTGCTGGGCCAGTTTCTGCTCCCAGTCGTACCCATCTGACCCCATGAAAGTGCAGGTAAATTTGACCCACTCTTTATGAAAGTATTAAAATAAATTAGAACTCAACCAGCTCAGACTAGGATGAATCTACATACATAATTAAACTTTATTTTACATACATAATGGAGAAAAGAGAAACGAATTCTCTCTAAAAGCTTAGGCTTGTCCTTGACGACAGGAAAAATGACCTAAACTTCATACATCATGAATTGTTTGACAGCCACACAGACCTCAAATAATTACACTGACTTTTGACAAATTATTTCAGATTTATTTCAAAGTAGCTGTGAACACAGATTTTGATTCACGTTATTTGTGTTGGAGTAAGGTTCCTTTTGCTGTACACAAAGCTGTCTGCAATATACATGTTCTGAAAATGGTATGCGGGGCAGCAGCTGAAGGTGAATTCCATGTTGTAAAGGCTGACCTGCTGCCTTGTCGGACATGTTTGTGGTGGTGTTGCAAATGTGTTTACCTTTCTAACTATGTGTGTTTTCTGGTTCGCCCCCCAGCTTGCTTTCTTACAACCTGGATTCTTTCCTCCAGTTTCTGGGGTCACAACCCTTTTGCTTTTAATTGTTTTTGTAGCTGTTGCAACAAAACTATGCAAACTCCAATCCCCCGTGTATCTGGTTCACTGGGTTTCTTATCAACTGCACTAGAATAGCTTTTTGTGTATCATTAGCACCTGGCTTCGTTTCTTCAGCCTGTTACAGTGCTAGCATCGCATTGCAGCTGGCTCCACAATGCAGCTGAAATCAAAGGAGTCACTAATTTTACAGAGGGCTACAGTGATGGCAGCTGAATGGCAGGCAGCCCCCCTTGTTGGGTGCATGTTGAGAACCTGTGTGTGTACTAAAGTTGTTTTGTAGGCGTCCTCCCTTTTGCTATAAATCCTTAACTCTCAGTCACTGAATTCACTGAGATTTGTGTTTGTGGTTTTCTTGGTTTTGCCTGTATCCTGAAGATAGAAGCATTGGAGCCCATAGGCTGTTTGATTAGTTGTTCCCCTGGAAAAAGCTTCCCTGTACTACATTAGCCATGTTCCTGAAAATACTTTTTACGCCCTTGCCATCTTCTTCCCCTCAATGTGACAATGAAAACAAGCAAGCAAAAGAACCTTTGCAAGCCAATGCAACAGCAAAAAAATAGCTCCATGTTTATTATCTCATCATTATGTCTCATGGTCAGCTCTGTATATGGAATTAAGCCTTTCACTTCTTCTGTTCTTCTGCAAAATATTTTATACACATGCAGATACTGCAGGAATCAGTCTCTACAGGTTTGTTTGCTCTGGTTCTGCTGTGTTTACACCTTTTAATCCCTTCAGTGTGAGTCACCCTAGTCTAACTGTTCATATCACATTTGAGATATTGCAGGTACTTCATGCTGGGCAACAGCAGAGGACATCATGTTTATAAATATTTGCTCTTTATAAAAAGGGACTTCAGCAAATATTGTAGCACTGCACACAGCCTGACTTCAGGAATCCTTCTCAAAAGCAGTTCCCTGCTGCAACCCATGTTTTCTCTTGAGTACTGTAGATGTTGTAAGATAAAGCAAGAATTCAGCAAAATGGAAAGATTTCCAAGAAGAAATGCCAATATATAAAAGAGGAGAGAAAGTGAGAAGAATTAAACATAAAAGCTCCAGGCTAAGGTAAGTACTATTCTTATTTGCAGAGTTAGCCTACTCAACATTATAACTTGACTATAGGTTTTGTTTATGTATTTATACATTTATGCATTTATTTCAGGAAAGGTAAATGCTTTCATGGTATTTGGATGTTCTCATGCTATTTGGATGTTCCAACAATTGCACACAAGTTTTGGTAAGATCAGAGAGGGAATCAAAGAAGTCATAGCCAATGTTAGGTGAACGTATTTTTAAACATCTCTTGTGATTGCAGTTTCACCTAGTAATTTACTGGAAGAGTCATTGCTAAGCAAGATATAGTTTCTCTTGATACAGGGAATCCCCTACTCTCCTGATATAGGAGGCTATTCATGTTATCATTCTCAGTAACAGCAGGATCAGCAACCACAAGAAACAGAACGTACTGATACGGGAAATGCACCTTTTTTCCTCACATTCCTTTTTCTAGACTGTGGTCTGGAAATTAAATAGATAGTTGTATCATTGGTTACTACTGCAAAAACTATCATTTGGGAAACTTTGTGCTGATGAGCTCCCCACAAAAATGACAGCTTTGGAGCTGCTGCAAATGTGAAAAAAAGATCTTGATCTATGGTCCTATGACCACGGTCAAAGTTTTAAAAAACATCATCTCAGTACTGGTGCCCTTGAACCTCTGTCCTAGGCTTAGTCATCAGAGTCTGAATGTGCTAAGGCCAGTGTCTCCATCTAAAAGAGGGAAATTCTTAATGGGCCAGGGCCAGACCTGAGAAAATATATCAAAGGTGAAGCCTTTAGAGCTTTTCTCTTTCTAGCTTCTCTGGAAACTGTCTTACAGGAAGATCAATAGCCTCTAGGTTCTCATTCTCAGGAGGAGAAATGATCTCTGATGTAGTGTCTTGCTTGTCACAAGCAGACTAAAAGAGTCTAAGGCTTTGAAAAATCCCTCAGCCCTGTAGCCTGACTTTACAGATTGTAAGCATTTGTTTCTTGCAGTTAGTTGTCAAAATGTTTCTCACAATGTACACTTCTTTTCTAAACTAGGCTGTGTAGATGAGAGTTATAAAGCGAGCTGCCCTAAAGAGCAGGTCTGTCAGTCTGTGAAGTTCCCCATCATCATTCTCTTTGCTGGCTCAGAGGTGGTGGCAGAATTGCTCTGCAATTGATCCTACAGCCTAATGATATGTCAGATCTGTTTGTCTGATTTCCTCTTATCACCTTCTGGGGAGCAGCTGAGGGCTTAGTCATAAATCATTTATTGGCAGTCCTAGCTAACCAGAGAGGTCCCAGTTAACTGGAGGTTAGCAAATGTGATGCCCATCTACAAGAGGGGCCAGAAGAAGGATCTGGGGAACTACAGGCCTGTCAGTCTGACCTTGGTGCCAGGGAATGTTATGGAGCAGATCATCTTGAGTGCCATCACATGGAACGTAGAGGACAACCAGGTGATCACATCCAGCCAGCATGGATTTATGAAAGGCAGGTCCTGCTTGACTAACCTGATCTACTTCTACAATGAGGTGACTCTCTTAGTGACTGAGGGAAAGGCTGTGGATATTGTCTACCTAGACTTCAGTAAAGCCTTCGACACCATTTCCCACAGCATTCTCCTGGAGAAACTGGCTGATGGCTTGGACAGGTGCACACTTCGCTGGGTAAAAAACTGCCTGGATGGCTGTGCCCAGAGTGTTGTGGTGAATGGACTTAAATCCAGTTGGAGGCCAGTCACAAGTGGTGTTCCCCAGGGCTCAGTATTGGGGCCTGTTCTCTTTAATATCTTTATCAACAATCTGGACAAGGGGATTGAGTGTGCCCTCTGTGAGTTTGCAGATGACACCAAGCTGAGCAGGAGTGTCGATCTGCTTGAGGGTAGGAAGGCTCTACAGAGGGATCTGGACAGGCTGGATTGATGGCCTGAGGCCAACGGTATGAGTTTCAACAAGGCCAAGTGCTGGGTCCTGCACTTGAGTCACAACAACCCCATGCAGCGCTACAGGCTTGGGGAAGAGTGGCTGGAAAGCTGCCTGGCAGAAAAGGACCTGAGGGTGTTGGTTGACAGCGGCTGAATACAAGCCAGCAGTGTGACCAGGTGGCCAAGAAGACCAACAGCATCCTGGCTTGTATCAGGAATAGTGTGGCCAGCAGGACTAGGGAAATGATTGTCCTGATGTATTCACAGAATCACAGAATGGTCAGGGTTGGAAGAGACCTCTGGAGATCATCTGGTCCAACCCCCCTGCCACAGCAGGGTCACCTACAGCAGGTTGCACAGGACGGCGTCCAGGAGCGTTTTGAATGTCTCCAGAGTGGGAGACTCCACAACCTCTCTGGGCAGCCTGTTCCAGTGCCCTGCCACCCTCATGGGAAAGAAGTTCCTCCTCATATTCAGGTGAAACTTCCTATGTTCAAGTTTGTGCCCGTTACCTCTTGTTCTATCACTGGACAGCACTGCAAAAAGACTGTTCTCATCTACCTGGCACCCTCCCTTTAAGTATTTATAAGCATTGATACGATCCCCACTTAGATTTGGCACTGATGCTGCTGCACCTCGAGTACTGTGTTCAGTTTTGGGCCTGTCACTACAAGAAAGACATTGAGGTTCTGGAGCATGTCCAAAGAATGGCAACGAAGCTGGTGAGGGGTCTAGAGCACAAGTCTGATGAGGAGCGGCTGAGGAAACTGGGATTGTTTAGCCTGGAGAAAAAGAGGTTATCGCTCTCTACAACTACCTGAAAGGAGGTTGTAGCAAGGTGGGGGTTAGTCTCTTCTCCCAAGTAACAAGTGATAGGACAAGAGGAAATGGCCTCAAGTTGCACCAGGGGAGGTTTAGGATGGATATTAGGAAAAATTTCTTCACAGAATAGGTTATCAAACATTGGAAGAGGCTTCCCATAGAAGTGGCTGCATCACCATCCCTGGAGGTATTTAAAAGATGGGTGGATGTGATGCTTAGGTACATGATTTAGTGGTGGACTTGGCAGTGTTAGGTTTATGGTTGGACTCGATGATCTTAAAGAACTCTTCCAACCTAAGTAATTCTATGATTCTATAAATCCTGCTCTGGCCTCAGATCCAGATTTCCCTCAGCTGTGCACAGGAACCACCAGCAAATCCTTGCCCTCCAGAGGGTGAAGGAGATGTGGACTCCTGTGTACACTTCTTAAATCCCCAGCAGAACTGAAAGCATCGTACTAAAGCACTCCACAGATCCATAAGGGGTGGGATTGGCTTTAGCTGTTGTAGTTGGTGCCTGTGACCAGACAGTCCCCAAGCGATTTCTGAGCCACCAGAGGAATTTGGCAGGTGTCTAATGAAGTGATATTTACCTCTAAAGCGTACCTAAAATGGAACTGGTTATCTGCCAGTGGAGAGAGCCAAGAAATGTGTTCCTCTCCAAAGCTTTTCTATTTATACATATATATTAGGAAATATATCTATAGGCTTCTCTCTGTATATGTTTATTTGGATTACTAAAATACTCACTGCGATCATAACTGGTAACTATTACATTACGGTTTCAGATAATATAATGAAAGAAATCAATGGTTCAATGGTTTGTATATATTGTAATTAAATTTAGTATGTGGGTGACATCAATGGCTGTGAATAAGTCTCCTGCAGTTACCATAGAAACAAAATTTTCTCAAGCAGTGCAGCAGAGTGGTGTGACGTTGAGTGGGGAATTCTAACATTTAATTTTTAAATTAAACTGTACAGATAGCCAGTAGGAAACAAGACAACCACCAATTTAGTATTAAAATAATGATGAGTTCTATTTTACCTCAGTGATACCTGACCTAGCAGCTAGCAAGATGTATGTTGTGAGTTCTCAGCCTGCAAAGATGCAGGCTAACAAATACTTTTCATACTTGCAAAGCATCCTATAGATAGATACCTGTGAGAAAAAGACCAGCTTCCCATATAGCAGTAAGCTAGCATTGCACATGTTGACATGGGCTTATTTCCATATAAAAGAAAAGTCTAATATATTAGTAACCAAACTATTGTCAATTACCAATAAAATACAGTCTGTAGTTCAATATGAAGTATTTCTAAAAGCTGATGTTAAGGCATATATCACATGAACGACAATGACTTTCAGGGCAAATGGGAGCTGCTTAGTGGATCACCATGGTGACTGTGATTATAGTATATACTTGACTACAGTACTAGTTTTCTAAAATCTGATGCACAGACTGGTTTGAAGAATCATTGCATAATCATTTATTCTTTTTAATGAGGAAAGAAAATTGGTTGTTTTTGCAACCTCTCTCTCCAGCCCTGCATCAGATTTTTGCACTGCGTCAGAGAGATTACTGAAAAATTATCCCAGGGACCTCTATCTGAATTCAGTTTCAAGGAATTGAAAAGCAAACATCACAGAGGAGTTTTAATTTCTCCTGAGCAAGCCTCTGCTCCTTTAATCACGTTAATATCAGATGTCATTAACGTAACAACAAATCTGAAGAGAATTACAGCACACATTACTACTTCCAGCCCCCCCCCCCCCCCTTCAGTTCTGTCCTTTTTTTCTCCTGTAATGGGAACTCTTGCAAGGGTGTCATTCAATTCAGGACTTAATCCTGTAGTCCCAGTTCCTTCCAATAGCTGCAATAGACATTGTCCATATTTGTTTACTTCTGGGACTTAAATACGTC
This sequence comes from Pluvialis apricaria, assembly GCA_017639485.1. NCBI lineage: Eukaryota > Metazoa > Chordata > Aves > Charadriiformes > Charadriidae > Pluvialis > Pluvialis apricaria. The sequence goes on along the minus strand of CM030009.1, from coordinate 76,546,204 downwards.
CTCAAAATGAAGTCTGTACAAGGGGCAGCATGTAATTTGCTGTCCCAGAAGCACTGCAGGGATTGAGTTGTGACTGAATGATGGTTTGGAGTTCTTCCTCCTCCATGAGACAAGTAGGTGGAAGCAACTTTTTCTCAGGTATAAACTCACATTTGAATGCAATATCACCTCTAAACCACCATAATACAGCAGGGTGTCAATAGCCATGAAATGAAAATTCAATCCTGCTCGGACTGTTTAGTGTTTATAGAAAACACAGTGGGTGGAAGACAAACTCTATGTTAAACAGGAAAGTCGAAGCTGCAAACACTGCCTTATGGGGATACCGTCCTTCACTTCAGCTGCTCTGCTCAAGAAGAGCTTGATGGTTAGGAAATTCTTCCAACCATGAGGAGGCACCCTTTAATTAAAAAGTTTGAGAAACCATACTGTTTATTTCTGTGATCCTTTCTGTGGTGGGGAAAAAATATTTCCTCCAAGACCCCCATCTGATTTTTACATGATTGCATATCCCCCTTAAAAACATATGCTCGCAATCAATCATGCCTTCCCTTTGAAATCCCTAAGGAAATAGCTACCTGCTGTACTGTCTTCAGTCACTTATGAGCAACCTGTTTTTACAACATGACATATTTCACAATAAGACGTATTTTACAAGCACAACTTAGGCTCCCACACAATGCAGGCTCCTGCCCCTGGGAAGGCAGATAATGCTGCAAGGGTGCAGGCTGGGGGCGGCTGGGCTGGGGAGCAGCTCTGTGGGAGATGCTGGTGCTCTGGAGCACCGTGAGCCATGCAGAAACTAACAGTGCTCAGGCAGCAGGACCATGGTCCATCCTTCAAGGGATGGGATTATTCCCCTCTACTCTGCGCTCATGAGACCACGGCCAGGGACAGTGTCTGGTTTTGAACCCCCCTCAATACAAGACGTGGACAAACTCGTGCGAGTTCAGCCAGGGCTCCAAGCAAGCCTGGGCTGGAGCAGTTGCCCTGCCAGGAGGGGCTGAGGGATGGACTGGCTCAGTCTGGGGCGGAGATGGTTCTGGGGGAGGGGGGTGCTGGCAGCAGACTGACACCTAACTATAGACAGTGGAGACAGGTAAATCTCCTCAGGTCTCTGAGGACGAAGCATATGCAAGGAATCATCCAGAAGGCTAGGTCTGAAGCTTAAGGGTCCCTTCCAGTTTGTTCTGCTTTCGCAGGAGGACCCTGTACTTGCGTTTCTTTTCAGGCAGATCTTAGCTATGCAACACTAATTTGTAACAATCCTGCTGGCTGCTTGGACGGCCTAACATCTGGCTGGTACCCAGGCCCTATTGCGTATTATTGTATATACCACATATGAATCACTGATTTCTTTCCTGAGCTAAGCATTTTAGAGTCTATCTTCCTCCTAAGCTTGCTTAGGATTAATAAATTAGGCCTCCCCCTCTGCCTAAGGGGCATGACTGGCAGGCATGCATGCCCTGACAAGCGTTGCTGAGCTGCAGTGGAGAAGAGGTGCAGCAACCTCTGCACGGGCTCCTGCCAGCCCCAGCATCTCCCTGGGAAGGGGAAAGTGGGGGTACCATCCTCCTCAGTATGTGGCCAGGCCAGAGGGGATGCTGAGAAGAGCATAGTGATACAGGGATAAAGAGAAAGCACAATGAGACAGGGGTAAAGAGAAAATGCAATGAGACAGAGATAAAGAGAAAGCACCCTTTATCACACAGTTCTTGATTACAAGAAGTGCTCATGTGACTACTGAGGAAACAAGCCAAGGCAACATGAGGGAACATGCCACTGGGGTTTGCTGCAAGCTCCAGGCAGCATCTGGGAGTTAGCCATTAAAAAGAAATGGCTATAACACTTCAGTGTACGAAGAAAGCTTTGAATTGGTTTAGGAAACCATAAATGAAAAAGTAACACCACTTTTGCAACTCCTATCCCCTCCTTGTGTTATCTGACCATCTCTAAGCTGTAATTTTGGCAAATGGAACAAAAACAATTCTATAAAAGGTTTCACATCTTTCCCACGTTTTCAGACAGACTTAATGTTACATAAAATTGCTACTTTAAGGAATGAAGTTTAGTTCACTCTGTTGCATGGAGAAGAAACAAAGTAAAATTCAGGATTCCAGGACAAATCAAAATATAGGTATGCTCAAACTGAAGTTTTTCCTTTTTAGTTTTTCTGAAACATTACTCTTGAGCCAAACTTTCTTTTTGATTCCTCATACCGTTTATTTCAGAGGGATAAAAATGAAGTATTTCCCATGCGTTTTAATTAATAGTTGTTGAAAGAAATTGCACAAGCACACTCAGAATGGTATTTTTACATCATCAGCAATGCTTGCTTTTTAAAAGCTTCTCTCTAAATTCTCTCTTGCACGACAGTGAGGACTGCAAATCCTACTCAGAGAGAAGCACAAGGGGCAGCTGTCATTACAAAATGGGATCAGATGAAGTCACTTCTAGATTCTTATTCACACTGTTACTCCTCTGTTGGTACCTTGCACATCCTGTTCTGAGTTTCAGCTGATTTTCAGCTGGCTGGCTGCTGACTTCATTTAATTCACAAATCACACCTGGCCTAGCTCCCATTCACCTCCATAAGATCTTTCCACCTTTTTTTTGAGACTTGGAGCTGCGTTTTTGCAGCTTCTCATGTAGCCAGGGAGGGGAAATGTGCGTAACGGTGAATTCAGTCCAGGGAAGCCACTCTGCAGCGTAAATTTTGGTACAGACCTGGTACAGCTGAGGCTGCTAAGCCTGTTGAGACCCCATAGCGAGCTTGTCATCAATAACGATTCAGGGAGAAGAAAGAAGCAGCACGAGGGAAAACATCAGTTGCCAGATGTGCATGTCTTGTAAAGGTCAGCAAAGCCCAGGACAGATCAGCAGGGGTGGAGGGGAAAAGATGCCCTGGCAAAGAGGGATGGTCTGTCTGGTTGCAAGGGCATTTCTACCAGTCCCCTTTGAAGGCAATCAAAAGGTCCCCAGTACCCTCTGGAGCACACCCAGTATATAAATGAGGGGAAGGAGAATAAAGGCATGAGTGACTATCTGAACTTCTGACCCCATGACTACTGTACGTATTTTGAGGCATTTCAAGCATTTCTTTGACTGATAATGAATGTCTGAAGATATGGACAGTATGCTGAGCAAAGTGGCTGAACACAGCACTGTGAGTTATGGGGTATGTAATAAATCATAAATAAAAATGTTGCCAGTCTGTGAAGAAATGTAAGCAAAATTCAGTTTTGAAAAAAAATTTACTTCTAATATTTTTGATGCTCTAATGTGTTTTAGCAATATTCTTGGTAGACATAAATATCTAATCATCTTTGGAGATCCTAGAAAGATTGATTGTGCCTTCTGATTATGTCTGAAATAATACAATTATATCAAATTTACAAAAAATCTAAGGGATAATAATGTAAATCTCAGTTCTTGGGCAAGCAACAAAGAAACTACTCTTATGGAGGTATCAATAATCTCTGTTTTGTGCTGCTGCAGTTTAAAATGTCAAATGTGTATGAATGACTCCATTTATATTACAGGGCTCATCTATTTTAATCCTTCAAAACAAGTTTAAAACAAGGTTTTCATCACTTTAAATAGCTCTATATTTCATCATTCTTCCACTCCATTCAATTGCCCTCTCTTTAATCAAAAATGTAGAGCTGGTTTTGGTCACTTCGAGTGTTCACATGTTTCTCTCATATTGTTTTTTTCTTAGTGTACATAAAGGCAGAGATGCCTTTAATTCATACTCCTCTGTATTTATGGGCATTGTTTCTGTGTGCTGTAGGACTACATTTCTCTTTGAATAAATATTATTCATATATTTTTTAATAACTACCATTAAATTATGCTTTTTCAATCTTCTTGACAGAAAAGAAATATTTTTTTTGGCTTGACCTGTTAAAAAATGTTTGAAGTCTGATAAATATTACAGCAGTAGATTTATTTTTAACTATTTATATCATGCAATATCATGTTGTATCTTATAACTGCTTTGATTTACTGCATTTTAATAGATTAAAATATCTTCTGGCACTGAATGCTCCCGTAAGATATGTCTTTCCATCTCATGCTTAAAGACATTCATCTCCTCAGTTTGTTTCCTGTAAGTAATATATTTAAGGTTCATTTGACTTATTTAGTGTCTGGCAACAACTGTTTTACCAGCTCCTTATTCAAAGATTGAATTTTAAAACACTAGCTAAGATTACAGAGGAACTTTCATTGTAAGTCTCTTTTATCAGACAGTCATGGCAAGAACTGAGAATATATGGTTCAGGAATACTCATGTGAAATGAGTTTCCTTTGACTCATTCTATGACCTTTTTCATTTCTGAAAAAAAAAATATTCTAGAAAATGGCCCGTCCAATAGCAGCTTGTAACAGTTGACAGTAATGGCTAAAGTACTTCTTGAAAATATTTGACTAGGATAATCTTAGGTTAAGAATTAAGACTGTTCAGTAAGGAAGAAAACCTACAAGATGACCCATTTATCCAATCAAATGCGATTATATTCAAATCTGTAATTTTTTATGATGGGCTTTTGACAGCTGAAGCCTCAAACCAATAAAAATATATTTAGCAGAAAATTTCAGAAAGGGGAATGTTTTTTAAACTGACTGCATGGTGGATAGCTTCTAAATTGAAGAGGAGGTGAAAGTCAATAAGCAAATGACTATAAATAATTCAATTTGCAGTTCTTCTTAATTTGTGAAAAGAATACAGCTTTGGGATTTAAATTAATCCTGTTTGCTTTCAACCCTCATTGCTGTTTTGGGTTTTTTTTTCAGAGTCAGAACAAGACTAGTCGACTAACCTTTTTAAAAAATTACAGACATCCATTTTTCTCTCAACTCTTTAGCAAATCTCTGGGGACGTGGTTTTCACATCAAAACCCTGCATGAAGTTCTGCATACAAGATGCAATGTAATATGACAGATGTCCATGCGGACAATGCTAATGAAATGTGATTTTGTCATGAACAGTGAAAACCTGGGCATCAACTATAGTGCCAGAATAGATGGTGGTGTGCAGTAGGCAACGTGAACAGATAACCATCTGAAATGCAACACAGTAACAAAGAAGGGCAGTGAAACTTTGGTTTATGTACCCAAAGAGAGATCTTATAATGAATTCAGGAACATTAGGTCTCTCTGGGCAGGATTTTTTCCTCTGATGTTTAAATATCTAGTCTAAACTAATAATCTATTCCTTCTCTGTATTTCAGTGAGAGAATAGGTGGGTTATGAGTGTGACTCAATCCTCCCATCTTAGATATTTATCTGTATGAAATAGCCTATTGAAATGTACATGTCTCAAAACTGAAGCAGACCAGAAAAAAACTCTGAAATTTAAATTAAACTCAATTGTGCATTTCTGTCTCTCCAGGACTAAGCCTGGAATAGTTTGCTCTGTGCTGTGAACCTGACTTTACCTCCACATTTTGGAGAAATCACTTTGTTTAGGTGTATAGGCATGGATGTAAGCACTCATGTTTGGATATTTAGCATTTGGAAATGTAACAATTTTTTATCTATGCCCTTTTTTACCTAGCTAAACAAATGCTATGAATATGACTATGAATGCAGCAGATATTAAATTCTGTCATCCCCTGCTTCTTCAGGTTGAATTTCTGTTCCACAAAGATCTGTCAAGGTGGCCACTGAAGAATTTTGGTTAAGGAAGACTTTTATTAACACAATTATCCCATTGCTATTGAATTTTCTCACACGCATAATTTCCCAGATTTCATTTTCCATGTAGTTTTATGGAAAGTGAATAGCAAGGCAGGGATTCTGGATGACATAGAAATTAATCCTGACCTTTTATTCTAAAGGAAGTTCCAGATTTTTTTTTCAACATCCTTATCTTTTCTTTAAAACGTGTGGAGATTTGCAATTTCTATTCTCCATTGTGCATTTGAAGGTAGATCAATGGCTGACTAATAAACAGAATTAGGTCTTAATATATATATGGTATATAAAATAACAACAGTGTTAAAAAAAGTCCTCCAAGTACAGTTCTGAGCAGTAGAAAAATGTTTGGACTGTTCCTAGACTAATGTGAGGCTAGTAGTTAGGATTTTAAGCTTAGGTATGTCATATCAATGAACATCTAAGTAGGTATTGAGAGTGTGTTGAAAGGGGAAGTATCAAAATAGAGGTAAACTGTTGTTGGAGTCTGTCAAGAATCAGCTTCAGGTGTGACCTTATTTATGTGTAATATTTCAGTGAAACCTGGCCCCAATACTAAAATGAGAAGAGCCCCTAATAAGCAGAATACTTGTATGTATCACTTAGCATTACAATTTGTAATAAGAGAAATAATTTGTTATTGTCAAAAAGAGACATCTTCATGTCATCCTAATTTACCCTAAAAGCTTAACTATCACTTTAAAGTGTGCATTGTGGGTCTCTGTGTACCTCATGAGAAATACTCAAGTTCAGTGACAATGTGGATCATTTGTTTGTAACTGAACTGGTAGTCGGTGTTCTTCACTACCTCCATATGATTTCAGATGAGCTGGAAACAATACCAGCAAAGGAAATCATGATAATGATTCAACAGATTGCATGGATAGGACTGCAGCACTGAACTGTAGCTGACCTACAGCTAACCCAACTGGTGTACTCAATTTTCTCAGAAGAAAATGTAGCTAAAAATTACTGACTGATTGAAAACATAGTTCAGTATCAGGACTGTTAATTTTAGCACTGTGGCACGAAAGGACCATAGCTGGAACTATAACTCCAAGAACATTTGGGACAAAGTAGTACAGTTTATTGATATATTTCAGCATTATTTTTTCAGCTGGCCTGGTAAGTCTTCTGATTTTGCACATGTGGCAGTTTGACCAGATGTGACCACATTACTATACACAATTATGCTTCTGTTATCTTCAAAATTACAATGAGTTATCATTACATCATTTTTTTCATAAATCCAGTCTAGATATGCCTACAGATTGTTTATGATCTGTGTCATTGTATAGATTTTATGTGACAAAACACAGCCTGGACCTACATAGTTTTCTGCGGAATAATTACCAGTTGGCATACCAGAACGAATGGTGGGAGGCCATCAAACAGCTCGTCCAAACCTTCCACCCATCTGTCCACTTGCTGTTTGTGGAACATGCAGTTTTCATCTTTAATGATTAAATAGTTTTCGGTATATCAAATTTGCAGTTTTCCCAAGCAATGCTTGTATGCAGAGTTTAGTGTTCATTTAGTGTTCATTTCCCAGTGGGGTAACCTTCTGTCTAACTTTAACTGGTTAAAATAAAAATAAGAAATACAATTTAAAATATTTATTTGCTACCTTATTTTCTCCTGATTTCCAACTTCAGTGCACTGTCCTTGCCTAAAAGCAATTGTGGTTTGTATATGTAGGAATCCTGTTTTTTCTGCACTGATAATAATGTAGCTGAAGAAGAACAATTCTAATGGTATTTGTAGGTAAATTTTTTAAGAGGTTTATTTTATCAGTAACAGGTGACTGAAGAATTAGCCCCTGAGAGAAAAATGTATTTAAAATATCAGACATCTGGTAATGGGATATATTAAAAATAGAGCAACATATATCAGTGTCAGTGTCTTTCTCAGTATATTTGGCATTAAATAATTTAAGATCTGTACTTCTATATACTCTTCTGCAAATACAGCGTGCACATATATCCAGTAGATGCTGCAAATGTTTCAAGTTACTTTGAGGTCAAGGTTAATTTTGTTATTGACTTCAGTGGATTAAAACTTCTGTGCCTTGGACATGGCTCTGGATGTAAGGGGTATCACTGAAATACCTGACTGTTGCGTCTCAGCGCATCGTGTCTGAAGCAGGCATGACAATTCCTCTACACCCTGCGCACTTTCCTGTTAAATCTGTTCAATGGCAGTATATATACGACGCTCTCTGCTCCACAAGTCAAGCTGCACCTGGTGGAGATGTCCCCACCTCCCCTGGGGGAAGCTGTCACCTCTGGTCACTGCTGCGTCTCTGAGCGCCCAGCATGCCAGCGCACCTGATCCTATTGCAGGGTGTTCTCTCTCCTCTCTCTTCTCTCTCTTCTCTTTTTGATATCTTTCATAGGCTTGTGGGGAGTTGGAATGTTTCTGGCCCACTTTTTTCTCTATTTCCTTGCAGTGACCGACCCTATATTTTAAAGATGCTGATTTAAGATATTAGACTCATAGCATCACAGAGAAGTAGGCTGGATGAGGCCATAAGACACCATGTGTTCCATTCCCCATTTTAAGGTAGTAAATGTAAGTCTTTCCTGACAGATGTCCCTCCAATGTGTTTTTAAAAGTGTCAATCTATTTGAGTATTTACCTACTTTCACAAAGGGAGCATTTTTATTTCTTTTTTTTTTTTTTTTTCAAAAGTACAACTTTAAATTTATAGATGCAAGAGGTTATTCTTGCTTTGGTAGACACAGAAAAAGGTTTATTCCCTTCTAATTTGCACACTTTTTTTGTAATCTTTCATGACAGTGGTCCTTTAGTCATCTTAAGAACAACCCTGCTCCTTTCAGTCTTGCATCATAGTTTGCTTCCTCGACTTTGGACCCTTCCTTTTCTCCATGCGGTCTCTTCAACTCATTCACATCTTCCTGGAAGTGTGGTGCTCCAAACTGGATGATGTATTTCAGAGACGACCTTCCTGATTCTGCACAGACTGGGCCAAAACTTTATATTTCTGATCCACTGTGATGCCCTGCCTTTATTGTACCAACTGCTGCCTGGTCAGTGTTTTCCCATTTTATGTGTATGCAGTTGATTAAACTCATTCTTACTGAATTGTTTTTGCTTATATCCATGCAGAAGAATCATTAGTAGAGGAGGTCCTGGCAGTAAGAGTTGGCTGAGAATCCTACTCAAAACCCAAAAGGGTTACTGCAATGACCCGGATTTCTCCATCATCAGCTCCTCCCAGAAAACCATTATTTTATGTCAGCATCTGTGTGGTGATGTGCTGTCTTATGAAAGCCTGGCTAAACTTAAGCTGAAGATGAGAGATTGGCAGCTCACATACCGTGGCACCAACCAGTGAACTGAGATATGAAATACCTACAAGCCAACAGTACTAAGGCACCATCTTCATCTACAGAACTGCACTATGCTGAAGGTAGTCAAGGTCTCTGAAGCAAAATGCTTGTCACAAGGGGAAAAAGGACAGTGAAAGTTTTACCTGTCTCATTGCTTCTGAGGCCACAGGAAGCAGGTATTACAGTCCTTTTCCCTTTTCCCTTTTTTATACCTATGCTTGCTGTAGGCTGTGGTGAATTTATAGGTTTCCTGGAATGGGAAAACATATTTGCATGCACGCATGTGATTGCACACTTAAGAGAGCATTTATTTATTAGGCAGAATTCCTACATAGTCTGCATAGGATAAAGAGGGATCTGACAGCATGCAGGCCTGTAAAATTAGCATGAAATGCATAAAATATGGATGCTTTATTTCTAATGATGTCAGTAATCGTAACCTAATGGGAGCCTATGAAAAGGGGAAAAAAAAAATCAAACTTTTTTGGTGGGTGGGAAAATAGCACGAGTTGGTGAAGTTTTCTGCTACAGTAAGTAGGAAAGAATTTTCACAGATAATTCCTTGGCTGAGATTTCCTGTCTGAATTACAGATAGAAGGTGACATACGCAGCTAGGATTTGCCTGTTAGTCTTAATACGAAAGCAGAGCTCCTCCCAAATTCCGCATGGCACTGCTGCAAGCTTCTGGGAGTTAAGTCTAGCTCTACTATCGTGGGGAATCATTTTGCCCTTGTAGACCCATACTGACTGTTTAATTTTTCATTACATTTGACCGTTGTTGGTGATACTGTAATATTCAGTGAAATTAGAATCGAATGCTTAATTTGAGCTTTATATTGAAGTTTATAGCAGAGACAAGTTACTCATGACTCAGACATTCTTGATCAAATAAATCACTAAAACAAAAAGTGGCTTGTCTTTCATTCTGTGAGCAAGCTCTTCTGGGATTTAAAGGTTCTTTGTCTTATCTGACACTTCGACAAGGCGAATCATTTAGTGAATTAAAGAAAGCATGCATTTCCCTTGCAGATTACTTTTAAGTAATGAAGTTAGTGTTTGGGCAAAACAATCATCTTTACTTAATGGTGCTTTGAAATCAAGTCTCTAAGAAGAAGCTAAGTGATTTCTGCATGACTACATTCCATGTCATCATCTGGTATGAAAAATGCATTATACTCTCACTTCCTTCCTCTCTAAGCAAACTCAATTTCCAACACCTGTGATCTGAATAAACTGTACACAGACTGCTATAAAAGACTGCAACTGTAAAAAGGTTATGGATTTTTGGAACTGCATTTTGAAGGCTGATATACCGAAGTTACCCAAAGGGAGTATGCGAATGCAGTAAGCTGTAGGAAGGAAGTGTCTCCACAAGTAACACAGTGAGTAGAAATGCTGCCTTGTGAGGCAAGGCAATGAACCAGAGACGGAAAGAAAGTGGTCCTAGGCAGGAATAGCATCTTTCCCCATCTGGAAGGAAGCCCCGTTGGGATATGTGGTGACAGCTTTGCTGTTGTTCTTATCCCAGGATGGCAGTAGGTAAGCAGTCACCTCCTCCAAGGAGACACTGAAGTGTGAGAGGGACCTATAGGTCACTTATCCCAGTCATGAAGAAAAATTGCTTTCTTTATTTGACCTTGAGCTGCCTGGTGTCTGGGGACTGTGTGATTCTCACATTAACTAATTTTTGATATCTTTTTTTTTTTCTCTTTTACAAAAACTTTCCCCAGTATATTTCTTCGAGTTGGCACTAAAAGACATATCATTAAGCACTGTGCAAATGTCTCAGCAGAGACAGGATAAAATAAGTGGCCTCCATGCTTTAAATAATGTATCTATATAATTGAAAAATCTAGGTTTTAACTGGTTATATGCATCTAATTAGTTAAAAGATGTCTTATCAACAGCCTGGGGAGCCCGTATGACATCTGTGATATTGCACAAGAATTTCAGCATCCATCTGCTTTCTCACATGATATCCTCCACTGTGCTTGTTTGTCTGCTCACTCTGATGTTCATTACTTTAGCCTTTCTTTAAACTAATGAGATTACAAAGTTTCTATGATACCAAACCTGAGAAATATGAATTCAAAGAGAAAAGATAAAAGGTGAGTTTGCAGTTTGAATTCTCTGTACTGTTCTTAGGGGTCAATACAGAAATCCCTCAGATTCTGAAACTGTATTGGATCTGTACACCTATTTTCAGACAGAAGTTTTACTTATCCTCAATATAGCAATAAATAGGAATTTTGTTTAGTTCTTTTTCTTACATTAAGGGCTGGGAACAATATTAAAAGGTGAGGAAATTTGACGTCTGTTTCTTGTTTGTGGTCAGGAACTTCCTATTATATAGAATCTTTCAGTTGCGTACCTACTTTCAGTAAAATAGGTTCTAACATAAATGTTTTTCTTTACTAAATGATTCAGATATCTTTATCTAAATATATTATTATAATCTAGAAGATGGCACTACTAACCTCTGCTTCTGTCAAGATAGAGTTAGGCACAAAACCAAGGAGGCAAAGCAGAAATAAAAGCTCAAATAGAAAGGAAAGCAGTGTTCTGTTCTTTAACACAATGATGGATACGGATAAGAATTTTCTAATATGTGGTAAAAAAGTTAGACACATCAAGGAAAGTTCCACAAGTGGATTCCTATCTACCCATGTATTCCAATATGCAAATCAAAAGTGTCCAAAAATACAAAAATACTTTTTAAAATGTATGGATTGTATTTGACAACCTTTTAAGTTGTGTGAGCATTGTCTTTACGCTTCTCTTGTTAGTGTAGTAACTGTCAGGCTGCAGTTAGTTGGAGATTACTAGTTGCTCATAATCAGTCCACCTGGCTTCTTTGATCTATGGTTGTGCTGGACTACCTATCCACCTCAAAGAGTTCATTTTAGTTTAGAAGGATATGTCTCATTAAGGGAGAAATTTTTTTTTCCTTACATTTATAGTGAAGGACTACCAATACTTTTCACCATGGGTGTAGACTATATTGCCTAGAAATAGGGAGAAGAGATAAAAGACCAAGCCATGCTGGAGGGATAGTGAGACGCATTGAAGGAGGGTCATAAAAGGCTCAGAATTAATCAATTTGCTCTCTCTTTTCTGTGCACTTGTTTCCTCAGACTAACATGGATGTAGGCTATTGCGACATTTAGGTATGACTGTCATGGGTATTTCAGATTCTCAAGTGTGACATTTTAAGTGTAGCAAAGTTAAATAACTAGGTAACAAAACTTTTATTTCTATCAGTAGAGTAGAAGAAATGTCTTAGACTTTCTTTACATGGACAAAATGGACCCAAGAGACCTTGAGTGTAATACAATCTCAGCTTGGGAGGAAATGGGCTGTATCCTAACTATGGCTCTTAAGGAAGATTTCAGTTCTCCAACTTCTTTATGGTGTGGTTGCTTTATAAATGTTTTGTACATGGAATTAATTTTATTGAGTAAAGTCCTTTAATTTTATGTTATGCAAAATATTCTAGTTTATATACATTAAACGAAGAACTAGCTGAATATTTTTTGTTTGATAATTTCTACTTTTTTTTTTTTTTACTATGGCTATCTGTTTACATTTCCTTACAAAAAGCTGGGCAAATACAGTGGCCTGAGCAAACTTTTAATAGGCTACCAATATTGTGCATTTCGTGATCAGGATTATTACTTTTATTAAGATTGGATACTTTAGATATCAGAGTACCAAAGTTTTATGGAAAACCTCATGCACTGTTTTTTTCTTGTCATTGTATGTTTCTGGCCATCTGAGCACCTCCAAGTTTCACTTTTTTGTTATTCTTTTTAATCTGTACAGTAATTCATGGTAATGTTATGTATGGAGATCTGAGTACTTTGAAAACTCAAAATCATTATCTTCTATAACTAAGGAAAGAATGGATGTCTTGGTGTTACAGAAAAATAAGCTAAGCCTTAATTATCAGATGATTAAAATTAATATGCCCTTAACACTAATAAAAATGCTGATCGACTTTTGTTAAAAATCCAATTATTTGAATTGTATATAAATTGTGGGGATGGTGTGAAAGAGATTGTAGTGATTTTACAACCAGACTGGCATCTTACACTTGTTATCATTAAATAATTTTCCTGCTTTCAAATGTTCTTCATAGTCTGTATTTTTAACATGAATTTTCAAAATGTCCACTGAAATTTTACTCCATAGAACACAATTCTTCAATCAATTAAATGAGTTAATTAAATTAAACATCTAATTTCAAGAAGGGAAATGAATGTGAGTGTTTGCATTTTTGCTGCTTTCAGTGCCAATACATATTTGAGCAGTACCCAGTTCAGGAATGTAAGCAAGTTAATTCCAGAGCATACTCTACTCATGCTATTGTTATTTCCATTATGAAAATTTCATTTCTTAAATCTAAGACTTTAATGCTTGGCATTTTTTTTATTTAATTAGGTTTTTGTATCTCATTTCTTGTGTGCTGACATTTTGAGGCATTGTACATCCTTAACTTACCCATTTTACTTTAGGAAGAACAACACATCTTTCTGATCTCCTTCTGTACCTGTGAACATTTACTCCTGCATACCCTGTAATTCCTCTGCTGCATAGGTCCTGTCAAGTTTCAGAAATCAAATATCTTGTGGCCTCAGGATCTTGTCATACTCAAAACAGGCAATATATCTGAAATAACAGCAACAGGACAATATTCCCTTCAAATTGGACTACACATGGCTTGTTTTAAGATATGAATACCTGTGTGAAAAGAAGCAGCTCCCTTCTGTTTATGCAGAAGTCTGGTAGTTGGAATGCCTGCTAGAATCAAGAGTATGGTGTTTCTATGCTCTTGCTGTGAAGGAATTCAGTGTTTTGAAATGAAAAAGAAGAAGGAGAACCCAGGGGACACTAAATCAGTCAGTCTCACTTTGGTAGCCAGCAGGACACCAGGACAAACTGTACTAAACACATTTATTGCTACTTAGAAGATAATGAGACAATAAATAAATAAATCAACCAACAAACCGACTGACTAACCAACCAACCAGCAAGTGCGGATTTGGCAAGCATTTCACAAGACAGGATCATGATTAAAAATGAACTTGACAAATAGGAAGAATGATCAGAAATCAACAGTGGGTCAGGGAACAAATAAGAGTTAGCAGTATAATGCTGGTGAAGAAAGGCAAAGCTTGTTCTGTTATGTATTGCTTGGAATCTGTCAAAGACGACGTGTGTGTGTGTGTGTGTGTGTGATTAGCCGATGTGGTGCTTGGAAAGCTTCACCTGGGTACTGCTTCCTGGAAGTGCTAGCACTGCAGATTGGAGAGGATCTATAGAATAGTGGTGAGAAAGAAAAGGGCTTTGGGAAACATTATTCATAAAGAATAACTGAAGGAATTAGATTTTTTAAAGTCTAGGAAACAGATGACTAAATAATAAGGGGAGGATGTGGTACCAGTTTTCTACTGTGTAAAAAATCATAATGAATAGGTAGTAGATGTATTCTTATCTGTTGATAGATGAACAAGTAACTGTCAGCCAGAAAGAGTTAGCAAAGGTGACACCTGTAAGGGTTATGAAACTTCTTCAGAAACTTACGGAGTTTCCTTCTTAGAAGTGTTGAAAAACAGGTTAAACAAACATCTGTCAGGGATATTTAAAGTTTATCTTACTTTCTCTGAGTGCATCAGGATTTGTTCCTACAAGCTTGACATCTTTATGGTTTGTATGTTTCTGAAAAGGTTGTCAATTGCATATGGAGAAGAGTACCAGCACTGTAACTCCATCGGGCCTTGTAGCTAGTGGTGTGGGGCGCTGGTCATTGGATGAAGAACTATCATCTGATTTGTTTCTATTAAGACTGTATTAAGAGACTGTGATTTTTGTGAGCAGGCCTAGAGTTCATCTTTTTCTTTTTGTGTAAATTCATCATAGAATACCAGGCTGGAAGGGACCTCAAGGATCATCTGGTCCAAACATTCTTGGCAAAAGCACAGTCTGGACAAGATGGCCCAGCACCCTACCATATGCAGTTTTAAAAGGGTGTTCATTTATTGTATCTTGACCTTATCATGCTGGGAGTGTGATTACCAGATTCTTTTTTCTTAGTTCTTTATATGATTTGTTCCTTTCCAAGTATCTCTGAATTACTCTAATTAAATGGAATAAAAGTAGTCTTAGGCTGAAAGACTCGGGAACAGAAATAAAAAGTAAAAGTATTCCTTGTAAGCTGTAAACACTATTATTAAGTTGAAGTAAGTCTTCATTTACTTATGAGCTCAGGAAAGGCAAATGCATAGATAGCCTTTTCAGAAGCGGATGCTTACATTTTGACAGTGGAGATCAGATCTCATACAGAAGGTTTTTACTATTTAGCATTGGCTACCATTTTCAAAATTAAGTTCTGACTCATCACAACAGATGAGCAAAGGGTCTTATATTTCTGCCTGAGATTTCCTTGAAGACGTCTGTGTGTACTTTGCAACTTATATGTTGCATGAGGACTTGCACATGCGTAATATGTATATGTTCGAAGTCTGTTGGTTTTGCTGCCCTGACTAGAGGTACAAGTGCAGCAAATCCTGCATATTTGCAGGTGTAGAAATTAACTGTGGAAGAACTACCTGGTGTACAGAACAAATTTAACCTTACTGAGACATCACATTTATGTTCTTGGTGTGCAGCGTTGATACCTTCCATTAGTGATGCAGTTAATCTGTGTCATAGACACTTTTTTGGACATACCTCATGTATTCATACTGGAGACAGGGTCAATGGGTGTGCAGAAAGATATCCTACACAGGTGTCTATCAATTAGCATGTCTTATGACTGTTTTTTATGTAGTGATAATTTTGCCTCCTTAGTCCACAATAAATCTGGGTCTGTAGGCTATTTATAAGCTGCAGCTGGAACTAATCCTCTGTTATTCAAGAGAAGTAGTCAAAGACATGAATATCAGTGAATCAGTGAACATCATTTGAAGTTAGTGGTCAAAAAGTGCAGACAGCCTGAGTGAGCTCACATTTCTGCCTACAGTAGAGCTGCTGCCTACCCAGAAGGTAAAAAAAGCTTGGTCTTCAAACACAGGTGTAGTAGAAACTAACCAGACAACACCCAGTGATCTTCTTTGCGTGAAGAAACCCACTGACATTATAAATTAACATATATGGAAATGAATGAGAAGAATGTTAATTTCTCCCCATATCTCTCCATAGCCAATATACCTATGAGCTAGGCTATCGAATGGGTGTCTTCTGGGGTATGGTAGGATTATGTTCAGAAGCCTTTGCTTGTGAACACACATAGATCAACTTTTTTGCCTATTATAATTAGTGGTTTCCAGCATCCACCGTACTAACTTGTGATCTCCAACTGTTTGAAAATATGTACATATCATTAGCAAAACTCTTTCAACTCCCTTGTAACTTTGAACTGATTCTTAGTCAGTTTCAAGTGGAAAGTACCAGATGAGACTTTGTTTTCATTAATTAACATAAATAGGTATACATCTCCCCAAGATGAGAAGATTTTTCCCTGTTTATTTGTCAAATTAAGAACAGTGGGTTTAGGGTATGAGAAAAGAATAAGGGTTTTCAAAATAATGAGATAGATGTCCCAGATTGCTGAAGTGTGAGTGTCTTCTGCACTAAAAAACTTGTCATTTCTTCAAACACACTTGATAGAACGCACAGACAGTGCTTTAAATGCTTTTCCTCAGCAATTGCAAATGCTCCTGAAAGAATTTGAGCAAGTAATTCAACAGTGCACAGCTTTCGAATGATGATTTTTGGAGAAGACAGAAACAAATGAAGCTTTCCAGGTTTTGTGCTGCCTCCATATTTCAAAACAGAAAGACAGGAAGATCCAGCTGAAGTGTAGATTCAACTGCATTGAAGAGAGAAATCTTACATAACCCCAAACACTGACTTTTGGATTGGGGGTGGGGGGGTTGGGCTCTTCATCCTGTTTGTTATAAGTAATGAACAAATATTGGCATTATAAAACCATCATGTAGTTGCTACCTCTGAATATAGGTCAGGCCAACCACCACCTCCCAAGGTGTGCGTGACTTGGTTATGGTGGAAATGTGGTGCTAAGAACATAAACAAAGAAAATAATAAACACTGCCTCTGCATTCAGTTGGACTGGACTGTGGTGCATGAGCATAAGGCAATAGTTATTGTCTCTCGATGTTTTCTGCCCTTAGCTTGAGTCAGAAAATAAGTGTGGGCAGATTCCTGTGAATAACTCGTGGATAAGAAGAGGAGGAGACCAGCTATTCTGGCTGCTATAATAATGTGGCATGGTAATAGGGTGACAAGATAAAGAATACGGAACTGGGTTATTGCAAAGTGGGACAGGAGAGAATAGAAATCAAATGAGAGATAACTACCTAAAAGTTAGGGACAGCATTTATTTAAGGGGTCAGTTTAGGGGAAAATTATATGATATATTTTTTTCCAAGTCTCCATTTCTTCTGCCATTTGACATACACCTGAACCTTTATAAGCTTCCATTTCTTTTTTTAAATGGTACCTTTAACACATTTCAACACATCTTTGCTTCTAAACTGATTAATTTAACATTTTATGTTTGCATATGAAATTAACACATAATTTGAATCTTAGCTTTAACACAGAAGTCAGTTAATATTGATTTTCATCTGTCCAAATCTTTTTACGCAAAGAAAATGGTTATTTTAATTGCTGCTTTTCATTAAGTTTGAATGGGACTGAATAAACTACCTATTTAAAAATGTCACACAAAAAGAACATGAACATAAAAAATAATGTGGTGTTGTAATAAGACTAATACGGCATACACAGGTGCCTTAGAGAATCACTCTATACAATATTCATACAAAACCAATATATACATATACATGCTTTTCATCTTTCTAACCTTCTACATGCATATTTCATTTTTGTTCTCATCCAGAAATAATGCTGCAACTGTTAAGATAATTTGTGCTTTTATTCAAAATTTACATTCATGTCAACAATTTGTTTTAATTTAACCATTGCTAGACCCATTTTGTTATTAACTTCAGGATGTTCAGGTCAGATTTTCCAAATATAAGACTGTATCAGAAAATTTTTTAGCTGAATTGCGGAGGACAGATAAGTGGTATTCAGTCATAAAAACTTTTTAACATTCGGTCTCCATCACCTTTAGTGAAATTGAGATTTGTACCTGGATATTGCAGACCTAATGCACAGAAGAAAATTCCAGTTGGTGGAAAACTTTTTTGTAACATTATAATGGCAAGATATAAATACCTTGGAGCAGGCCTCAACATTTTCAGATTCTGAAGCTGAGAAAAGGAAATATCACCCACATGAATGAAATCTTTTCATAAATGAAGAAAAATCACAGAGAAATTTGTTATACAGATAAGGACTTAACTATGGCATTTTGCTGTATTCAGCATGTGGTATGGGAAATTAACTGGATTTAAATATTTGTTATCATTTTCTGTTCACTTGTAAATCTTCCCTCCATGGCAGGGAATATTACAATACTTCTCACAGTCCTTCCCACAGGTTTCCTTCTTTCTGGTTTAATTCTTCGTGCTTCAAACACTGCTTGAAAATGAAGGACCCGAAGGAATCTCCATCTGTGGCAAGAGCTATGGAAATCAAGTTAAAAGTGAAATATGATGATAAAATTGAAGTCTCTGTTGCAGTGGAGACACCCGTCACCATTCAGACAGCAACTGCCCATCCCGTTTGAAAGATTTGACTTACCTTCCCACAGGAATGTTAAGTTTTGGGGTGTGAAGGAAGTTGCAGGTCTCCCTTGAAACTCTCATCCTGTCTTAAGCTCAAAAGGACCCCAGGTTTTTTTATTGTGTTTCATGACTTACTTAGTTTTGAGGCTTTCCATCTCCTTGAGTCATAGGTGGGTTAGATGGAAATTACCAGAGAGCTTTGCGAAGATGTCTAATTAAGAACTTCCAAATTTGTTGAATAGACTAGCTTTTTGCCATGTTTTAAAGCCCTACCCTTTATTAAAAAAAAAAAAAAAACAAACCAAAAACCAATGAAAACCAATGCCTTTTATATAGCAAAGTTTATAGTAAAGCTTTTTAGAAGTTTTCTTTCTTGAATGATGCTTTTGAGTACAGAAACAAACCAGGGGTCAGATCATATTTTAATTAGAGAAGCCTCAAATAGGAAACCATATTTCTGATTTTCATTGCAGGTGTGTAATTTAGTGCAATCTTTGGATAACACAAAGGGAAACTTTTCCCTTTGAACTTGATAGATTTTGCTAAATGACTGGTTTTCTTCAGGCTGAATTCTGCTCTGAAAAGAAAATTCAATCAAAAATTATGCTGCCTATTGTTACTTAGCAAAGGGCTTTTCACTTGTTTCCATCTTCCTTCATTCATGTGAAAAATTAATGGAAAAATGACATACTCAAAACCAGAATACGAATGATCACTTGTTGCATGCAAAGCAACAAAATACCTCTCTTACAATAAAGCAAAACCAGTCACTTTAGAGGAACAGGATGAAGGGAGCAGTCAGTATGGAGAGTTTAGAGCAGTTAGACACTATATGCTTTATTGTTTTTGTTTCTAACCCATGAAAGGTTGGCTGCAGCAGTTAGCAGTGATGAGGTTGTTTGCAGTATCTGCACAGGTAAGGCATCCCACCTCATGTGAAGTAAATAAAATCTTTCTTGAGCACCGACTTCATTTACGTAACTCCAAAGTTAAAAGCTTTGTCACTTAAAGTACTTAAGCAACTTCAATTCCAGTGATGATGTGTGACAGCAGAGACAACCTTTTACTGTAAGTATTCTTTCCTAGAACTATTTCAAGTCAATAGGATTTTTTTCTGAATATCATGGAAAACGTGATAAATTTTGCTGTAAAATGTGTATTTTGTCTGAACAAGCCCAAGATTTAAGTCCAAATATACTTCAGATATTTACAGGTTTAACTAATTTATATTGACCTAGTTTGTACTTGGGGTGGCTCTTAGAACAAGATGGAAACTTCTCAGATTCAGAGCCTTAATTTAGAAAGGGACAGAAAACCTTTTGAAGACTGATGTAGGGTAGAGCCATGGATGTATCAATGGTATTATAACAAAGAGGTTTTTCCTTTCAGCTTTTGTACACGGACAAACTTGTCCCTTGTGGCAGATCTCTTTGGTAGATAGAACAAGAATCTTAAGGATATTCCAAGAAAAGTTTGGTCAGATCAGAATAGTACTATTTCTTCTTTTACCCAAATCATTAGTGGCAGTCAAATCATTTCATTTCGTTGTCTGGGGTTTTCTCTTGGAGCCACCTCTCCTCTAGCAGATTTTATATCAGAGCTTCTAAAACCCTTCTAGACAGCTCCAAATTTAAAAAAAAAATTAAAGTGAACATCCCTTGCTCCTGTCAGTGGGAGTTATTCAATGAGAATTGTCACAAACAAAATTGTATTTCTTCAGAGGGCGTTTAATGACAAAAGAAAGTATGAACCTGGTAGAAGATATTTTCTGTTTTAATTTCAAGCAAGTTTTTCAGATTGTTATAATGAAGAATATGTTTCTGCTTGGAGGCCTGGGGTGCTGCCTAAACCCATTGCTTGCTGAACATTTCCCATACTTTTCTGATATGTCACTCTGCTGCATATTGCCTTGGAAACCCAAGAGGAGATTTTACATTGCTATGGAAACAAATCAATATAAATATATCTACATTTTATTTATAGACCAGGTAGTGTAAAGGCCAAAACACATGCCTGCATGATATACAGTAGGGTTTTTTTTGTTGTTGCCTTTTTAATTAATAGAAACAATAGGCAATGCTGAAATAAGTGTCTGTTTTTTTCTGCTGCAAGGGATAAATAAACCGTTCTCACTTTTTGCCATGTGTTGTTTTAATTTACAGGTTTTGCAGTCAGTCTTTCAAGGATTGTGACACTAATCCAAGATTAACACTGACTTTGGTTTTGCAAGTGCTTTAACTGGTATTGTACCAAACCTAAATTATATGCTCCTCTAAATTGCAAGAATGTAGTTATGTTATGTTTTGCTATAAACATTGGAGCATTACTGTCTTAACCTGACAGCATAAGGAGCCTTTCAACCTGCATTAAACCACAAGCCCATACAACCTTATTCTTTGCTACCATATTACCTTACCAGAATTGCTACCAAAATAATTTATGCTCTTTGACTTATAAGAGCCTCACAAAACCTCTTCCCAGCTTTTTTAGGACCTTATTCAAACTATAAAGCTTTAATGTTTGGTTAAGCTATGCAAAAAAGGACTACATATTTTTTCCTTTATCTTTTACTTTTTCTGTTTTCTCTGACTGGTCTCCCTGTGTAACCTAAAAAAGAAAATAAACCATCACTGCTATATTCTTCTCTGCATCTTTATACACACCTCTGCATAACTGCAGAATCATGCATGAAGGCCTGGTTTTGACTTATACCAGATACACTTTACAATGAAGTGGAATTTTGCTTTTTCTGAAGAACCTTTTTTTCATTGGTAACCAAGCAGAATTTTGCATGTTTGTAGAAAAATACACATAGAACATCTTACCATTTTGATTTGAGGAACCTCAGAGATGCGGGAATATTAAACTATAATAATGTATGGCTTTATCTTTAATACATAATTCAGCATACATTTTCATTGGTCTTAAATTTAAACCCACTGAAAGGCTGAAAATGTATCAAAAAGTTTGAGTGATTATAAGATTCAGCCCTATGGCTCCATTTCTTCCCTCCCATCCACAGTTGGATCCTAACTCCTCTGTGAAGCTCTACTGACTTAAAGAAACAAAACTAGCAGTCACCTAGTCACCACAGGAATTTAATGACATATACAATACTTTTTGTATTACCCTAAGCTGAAACACAATTTATATTGGCCTTTGGTTTCAAGAACCTGGTGTAAGAGAATATATAAGGCAGAGACAGAGATTAATGCCAGCCTGACCTAAGGCAAAAGATTTTCTAATAAAACATTTTCTTCATATCAATCTGTTTACATGGAAACTTTCAGTTTTGGTGGCACTCCATTTTCGTATGGTAGAAAACTACTCCATTGAAAATGCTTTGACCCCCATACCATAACTTGTTGTTAAACTGAAATCTAGACTGAAAGATGAGAACAACATGGATGGGTATGACCATAAGTATTTTATTACAAGGATTATTGTACTTGCCCCTGTAATAGCCAGAAGCAAATATGGGTTGCATCTGGTATAAATCTGTCAGCTGTCAAAACATTTGAGAAAAGAAGCACATGTTGGCAGTATCCAGATATAGGGCCATTACAGGAGTAAATAAAGTAGCAAATGGTCAAGCAAATGGTGCTTCCTATCCTATTAGTCCTGTTAGGTCCCATGTGTCATGGAAGATGCGAATGCACTGTCAATGTACCAGCCATACCCGTGGAGAATACCTGTCCCAGAAAATTCATCTATGGAATCAGAGAAGGAATTATCCTCAAAGTTGGGGAAACAAGGAATGCAAATTGCTAAAAACACTAGAGCAGGTCTGAGGAAATGGAACCCACAGCACAAAAGTTTGTAGCAAGTTGTTCAGCTTCCCCTTCCTCCACATTGATGTCCCACTCTCATTTCACATCATCTAATTCCTTCATTTTCCCAGCTCATTTAGTTCATGCTTTCAGAAGCACCAAGCTTGATCACTGATGTTTTCTGGATCAAGGTTAAAGTGGGTGTAGCCCAGTTGGCTGGAAAAAGATGGAAACATTCCTAGTTTCCCGTTCTGGAAGCATCTGCTCCATTTCAGAAAAATGAGTCTCTCTTGTTGAAGTTGCTGAACAGCTCACCTGGGCAAGCTTTCAGGAGTAGAGCTTTTGCTGTTCACTCTGTATGCATTCTTTTGGGAATGAGTGTAAGTTTATACAACTCAAATCTAATTCGAAATAATGACTTAAAGTAATATTAGTCTAATATTTATAATTAGCTTCAGCTATTTGTTTTTCCTGTATGTTTTCTTTTTTTCATGGAGTTTCCTTAGACTTTGCAAAGGTTTATCTTTTCTGTTATGTTCTTGCTGCTGGCTGTCAGATGGAAAGGAAAACAATTACTGAAATTATCCTTAACAAAGATCTATGGTATGAAATGTCATTTGTCGGTCATAAACAGATAGGGGCATTTTATTTCCAGTGGCTGTTAAAACTAAAGTACAACACTCCTGGAAATGTAAGAGACATCCTCCCAAATGCTAAAATTCCTCTAATCAGATAAATTTAATTCAGTGATGGTGAGATGCTTAATGGTATTGGCTATTACCAGATAGACAAAGGGAGAGATGGAAAGAAGCCAGCAATACTTTTAGGACCTGCCTTTTTCCCGATCCCTTGATTGCATGTAATTTACTTTGATTTTCAGTCTTGCTTAATTTAATTTGTGTTCATTTGCTGTGTAGAGTGGTTAGTTATGTCTCCATTTCGCTTGCTATACTTTTCTTTCTCTGGGTGGTCTTTATTTATTGGGTAGTTTGTTCTGTGATCTTCGTCTCATTTAGCTGTCTTGCAAAGTGTGATTTGATATTTAGGGCTACAAAGTCTTTGATGATCTGCTTTTATTTGGTTTTAACTCTCATGTTTTCCCTGTATAGGGATTAGGGGACAGCAAAACATATTATGCTACTTGCATTTTCCTCGCAAACAGGATTTCCTGGCAGTGTTAACTTTCCTCATTTAAATGCCCAGATATAGTGAAGTTCAGTCACTCAGTCAGCTTGTAAAATGTGTCGGTATGAATGAGACAAAGATGTGATCCTGCATACTGAGGTTGTCTAAAACTTGTGGGTCTTCCCAAGTGGGGTCTTAGTTTGATCTGAGTTTGAGCATAGCTACATGTGGAAAGCACACTGATGGATTATTCCCATGCATTACACATGTCAGTAAAAATGACCAGAATGTTAAAACTGGCAAAAGTCCTACTGCCTAGAGCAGGTTTGAGTATTAACGCATCTTGCTGGATGGTTTCCTGCAGGCAAGGTACAAATAGTTCCACCTTAAAAGTGAAGACCACAAGTCTTTACCATCACTTTGTTTTAGAGAAAACAAAATATCAAATGACTGGGCAAATCCATGCAGCCTTCTCATTCAATTGCTGTCAAACAGACAGTTTGAAACATGGCTTTGACATGCGTCCACAGCAATGGGTCCCTGCATGTTTTATATGGAAAGTGGCAATGCAGGGCTAAATGTATTTTTTATCACAGAAATATTTTTTTTCACATACTCGCACCTTTTGGCTTTTTATGCAGTGGAAAGAAAAACCCAAGAAATCAGGACATGAAAACTTTGATGAAAGCCTGACTTCCCTGTACTTAGCTATCAAAATATCTGAAATACAATTTTAGAAATAGACAGAGAAAACTGTAAAAGGTTGAGCAAATATTTAGAAATTACAAGTGCTCTTGTTGCCAAAAGAACAGATGCTTCTTTCTGACAGAGGATAGTCTTTCCAGGGGTTATTTGAAAAGAGTAATACCATGACATGATATGCAACCTGAAATTAATTGGAATAATATAAAAAAAATACAAGCAATAGTATGACTAAATGACTATATAAGAAACTAATACTGGAACAGTAAAGCATAAAAGAGTAAAAATATAATGTTCTTTCATTGCATAACTGTAAACATTGCATTAATTATAGTAGAAGTAACAAGATTTAAGAAGGATCTGTGATTTTCAAGATGACATTGGGTCTTTAAATAAAAAAAATCTTTCACAGTCACTTTCCTCTGCCTTGTTTTTTCACAAACTGAAACAGTCTGACACTGAATTTTTTGCATTAGAACCGTTGCTTCAGGTCACATACTGTGTCCTAATTGATGCGGCATGGCACAGTAGGGCTCATTTTCAGCACAGCTTGCAGGAGAATTAAACAACTTAGATCACTGTTAATAGGAGTCCTGCCCCCTATCTCTGCTCAGTGTATGCTGAAGATTTGCCCCAATGTCAGGACATATTTGCAATGCTAACAAAAGCCTTTGAGAAAAAAGCAATGTTTTATGCAGTCTCGGAGGGCAAAGGTGGGGGTTGGGTGGAGAAGGAAAGGAGCAAGTTTCTATTTGAAAAGGTCACATGTGAGGTATTTTTTAACTCTATGGTGTTGTAGATAATCAGGTGAGACAACTCTTGTGTCCACTGGTGATTCAGCCTGACCCATGTCTGCTTGGCTAAGAAGTAGGAACCGTGCGTCTGGTATGACATCTATGTATTGTTCTTATTTTTGCGCATAGGGACCTTAATGAACAATGTTTCTTTCACTAGAAGAAAAGCTCTTCTCTGCCAAAAGTTAAAGTCTAAAAAACAGCTGTCAAATGGCATGACTAGTAGGTCAGCAATTGAAAAGTATCCTTTAGGAGCTGGTAGGAAGACATGAACAATTTGGCCTAGGAGGTAGTTCAGGTTGAGATCATAGGACAGAAACTACCTCATAAAGTCTGGAGAAAGTATGTTTATGGGAAAATGAGCAACAACATTCAAATGAACAAACAAACCTTTGGTGGTCTAAGGCAGGAGTGTTGAGCATTAAAGACACCCAAAGAGTTGTTGATAGTCACTGGAGTGTGTAAGCAAGACAATATTTTTCACTGAAGAGCAAGCTAACTGGTGTTTTATCTCTATATTAACTTCTTTTGTTTGCTATTAAACAATAATTAGAGAACCCAGTAGAGTAACTCATGTACCTGTTTATATTTTGTATTTTCATTTGAAAAAAAACCCCCAAAAAACTATTTTTCATCTCTGGCCCCGCCTCCCTTTTTCTCTCTTATCTTGGGGCTTTGTACATAAGGATATTATAACATGTATAGCACGTTCCCTTCTTCCCTGATATGTACCCTGACACGGAGAAGTCGAAGAACTGTCCTCATCACTAAACCAGTTGCAGTGATCACCTATCATTTGTCTGATCATCATTTCCACTCCTGTCCCCTACCAGCACCAAGAGATTAGGTGGAGGGTCACATGGGGGCTCCAAGAGATTAGGTGGAGGGTCACATGGGATGTTGACAATGAGGAGAGAGATTTGAGCCTTAAGGATCAATGAGGAAGGACTGAAGCTTTCAGGTTGCTCTAAGGAAATGTGCTGGACTGGTATATTTAGCAGAAAATAAGAAAGGACCATGGCATAGAAACATCCGTACAGTACAGCTGCCAGAGAAACTAACAGAGTGGCGAGAGGCCCTCATTTTTAAGCTGAATGTACCTTTCAATTCCAGAATTTGACCCCAAGTCTGTTTCTTGTCATATGTCACTAAGAAATTTGTTGTACCTGAAACATTAATTGTGGGTTTTTTTTCTGAATCACTGAAGCATGATTTTATTCTAGTTTCTGTCAGAAAAGATCACATTTGTCGTATATTACGTTTTGGGAAACTGCCATAAATTTTATTTCATCATGCAAACTCATGTCATAGCTGGACATTTGTTATTGTCCTTGCTGGCCTGAGGGTTATATCACACGCTATTAGTTTAAAGAATGTGATTTAAACCTACCTACAATGGGAAAGGTTAAACTCTGTAATTAATCCACTGCATTGTGTGGGTTACACCACACACACACACACATCCACTTACTACTCTAAAGTTCTTTCTCTTTTTCTCTTCCTCTCTGAAATTGCCATGATGGAGCCCTATTTCCATGTAAAAACTTAGGGTCTGAGTGCTAGTTTTTCCTTTTGTTCACCTCAATCCTTTTTCTTTTTTTTTTTTTTCCTTTTATTTCCGTGGGGGAACACCTACAATCTCTAAATGTTTCATATTTTTCAATACTTTATCCAGGGACTTTGTGCCTTCAAAGCCTTTGCACCATTGTAGCTGGGAAAGTGCCAGTGCCTTAAGATTCTGTGTAAACACAAACAGAGCTGGCTTCTGCACCAGCCTTTCCTACGCTGCCTCAAAGAGAAGCTCTTCTAGTCCCAGTCTGTTCCTCAGCCAGCATGGCTGCAAAAAGAATTGGGTGACAATTTTTTCAATGAGGTATTTTTACTGAAAAAATATGGATGCTTACAGACTTCTGAAGAGATAGATGCTTGTAGTTACACAGCTCCAAATAATAGGAGCTTTTATAAAAGCTCAACAACTTTATACCAGCAGGTGTGTTGTCATGCCCTAGAAGAAGCTTTTCAACATTTTCTTCAAATTACTTTAGTTCTGCTCAACCGTTGACTGAAAATAGAAGCCCGTGTAGATCAAGCAGAAAGGTTAAATAACCCAAAGCCAAATCCCAGCCCCTCTCTGCAGATGTTGCCGGCTGGTCTCCAACATTCTTTCTACTTATTCATTTTTCCGAAAATCCCTCTTCAAATCCTTTCCCTTTCAACCTGACTGCAGAGCTCCAAGTGGGACAGAGTAGGCAGTGTGCCTTTTGTTTTGTTTGGAAAACCATCACACCGCCACTTCTTTGGAGAAATGGCTGCGTTATGACTGACAGTTTTCAGGTTTCAGTTTTTTCCCCACATCAGTGGCTGCTGCAGCTGGGAGTGGAGGCTTGCTGCAGTCAGAGTCAGCTTGCAGCAACCCAGCAGGACCTTGGAGCACCGGCTGGAGGAGGTGACACCATGGGGTGGTGCACCTCTGCACACTGACAGGCCCAAGAACAAGGATCTTTGCATGGGGAAAGAGTCGCACCTCGCTGTTGTGCCCATGGTTGCTCATGTTGATGCAGATGTGCAGAACTCCTGCTCTCAGGTATGAGCTGACTGCAGTGCCTTCTCTTCCACTTCTGACTTGTTGACTGGCCACTGACATGAAGCATCTCTCTGGTACCCCTCGGGTCTCACAGACCTACCTCATCTACAAGCTGAAAGAGGATCTGGCACTGCTGCATGCCACAGAGCACCAGAGATCTCTCTCTATATCATTGACAACTCCACTCCAAGTGTAATATTGACTGTTTTATTTGCTGTGTTTTTTTTCTTACATTTCTTTCAGTTTTTTTGTGGTTACACATGGTAAACGAAAACTGCTGTATGCAGAGAGCTCTGTTTTGCTATCAGTTAAACTCACACAGCTTGGCTAGATTCTGGAAGAAGCCAGAGATGGTGGCAGTGATTAGCTTTCCGCTGGAAAATTTTCTTTTCCCTCAGGGAAATGTGCAGGGAAATATGTTGGTATGCAGCCATACGTTCACCACGTAACTCGTCACTGCAAGTCAGCACTTGCTGCCTCTGAATGCTTGCAATAGCTTACCTAGGTTGTTTAGTGTGTTCTGTCAGCTGGCAGGAGACCTGGATATGTCCCTGGAACAACTTTCTCTTTCTGGATAAAATATCAGATCAGTCACCCCTGTCTTTAAGGGGTCTAAGACTTGGAGATCCTAAACATGAAAGACCTGAAGTTCCAGTTTGGAGATGAACTTCCTTCAAGTTGGAGCAGTTGTGAGATGGGCACAAGCTTCAAATTCAGACGTGAAGCTTGAATGCCAGGTTTTTCTCAAACACTTTATGAGTGCTTGGGAAGTTGGTGCTGTACTTTGTCAGCTGTCACACTAAAAATGCCCAACCACTAGGGATTTTCAGTAGCAATGTAGACAGTCTTCCCTCTTTTTTTTTTGTGAAGGAAGGCGATGTCCTCCTCAGTCTTCACTTTGGCCTTGCTCCCACTCCACTGCAGCAGAGGGCACAATTATACTGCAGCACAGTTACTGTTCAATTTAACTAGTACTAGGTGTAAGGCATTAGCATTGCAGAATAAAAATCCGCCAGTTCCCTCACTTTCTGTACATGCATGTTTCACTAGGGATCCAAAGAGTTAAAGATCCATGAAGGAAAACTGGATCTTGTACTGCTTTGGGGGAAAACAACAGACTAGAGGAGCTGTTTGAAGGTGATGGGATATCTCTCTGCCAGTGGAATGGGAGCAGAAGAATGGCTCCAGGGCCCATGTGAAACCCATTGCACTAAGTAGAGATTTTTGTTTCCAGCAAGGGCATTTAATCATGTCTGAAATGCCTGTCTAAAGGGATCTGTAGTCCTGAGATTATTTCTTTAAATTCCTGCAATAATAAAAATGGCTCCTCTCCAGAACTGTAGGCCCCTGTGATATAAATCACAAAACAATATGGAATAGCAGTTAATCTACCAACAAAACTGACCGTTTTTTGAAAGAGGCAACACAGGCCTATTCCTTCTTCATGGAGCCCCAAACCCCTTCAGACTTGCCTCCTTGCATCATTATTCAGTGGGAGTGAGCAAAATTGTGTCTTACATCACTCTAAACATTTCCATGCTTTGACACAGAATAAGATTCATCCTAGATTTGGCCTTGTACAATGTATATGAGTCCCTGCCAGTGACAGTGCCTAGGTGTTATGATGATGTGAGTTACTGAATGAGAGAAGGATCAAACAATGTAGTTAACATCAGTAGATGAATTTAAACAAATCTCACAATTTCAGGAAGTCAAAGGAGCGTTTCAGTTTGGTTCTCCAAAATATAACCTGACTCCAGACATCAGTCTTGCCCATTGGACTTAAAAAAGTGAGCAGTCTTCTGAACCAGCTATATGGGGCATTTAATCAGACAACAGGACTCCAGATAAAAGCACAAAGGGTTGAACTCCCACAACTTTTTCCATCATCATTTGATACAAGCTGCCAAGAATGATTTATTTCAAAATGTGTGAAGTTTGCTTTTGGCCTGAGAGATGTTGGTTTTCATAATGTCACCGTGAAAACTGTTGACAGAACTGGCAGAAGGTGATCCACTTATCTCACAAAATTCAGCAAAGAGCAGTCCAACACACAGTCCATGCTGTTCTTGGTTGGTATTCAACAAGTCTCATTTCTAGGGGTTATGAATACCAGTTAACCTGGGTGTTGTAGCTATCAACAGTCAGGGTAGTAACCAATCCCACAAGTCTTACTAAAATGTGTATGAAATTTATACAGACAAAATTACATGTAATTGTGAACAAAATATCTCTAACAGAAATAATACAGACTGATAAAGGCATTATGACATTTTGCATTGAAACATCATCATTCAGTACAGTAGTAGGAGCTGAAAGGTTTCTTGAGCTTATCTGTTTGTTGTTCAATATTGAACACATCTATCAGCTGAATTTGTAATAAGCGATTTTCATTTCTTGCTATGTTAAAGCTGGCTCATCTCAGGAACCAGAAGCTGTAATTACGACCTCTTCATTTATTTGTTTTATAACTTTCCCAAAGAAAAGAAGAAAAATCAGTCTGATGAGAGAGCCATCTCAACACATCGCTGGAGTGGTAATATGAGAGCCATCAGGAGTTCGACACTTGAGCTGAGCCACCATTCACATTGCATTAAAGCTGTTCCTAAATGGGTGATAGCAGAACTCTCTCAACAACAGGATGAGCTGTGGTATATAAGCACGTGATGCAGGTGAAGGTGGGCAAGCAAGACTCAGCCAGAAGATGCGCAGCAGATGCACACCCATGTTTGGGATGCCAGCAGGGCCTGGGAGCCTGAGGCTGAGAATGCTGTTTGGCATACTGTTTCCTGAGCCTGAAGAAGCCTAAATGTAATAGGCTCCAAATATTTTAAGACAACACTATTCCCTGGGCACTCAAATGCCCAGGTAGGCAAAAGAAGTACAAAAGAAGGTACCCACATTCTGCCAAAGCATGTAGAGGATGTAACCCAGTGGTGCTCTTGCAGCGCTGTACGATGCACTAAGCACAGGCATATTTCACAACACTGCTGGAGGTGGTAATACCTTCAAGGCCATACATGAGTTTTGGTCCTATTGAAGGGATTACCTATCAATTTTACAGTAGACAATGAATTTAAAATTGATTTAGGATCAAACTTTTTGTCACCTCCTCCAAGATGTCTACTCTAACCACCACCATGCAGTTAGACACTGCTGGTACCACACTTTTATTTTAGTCATGTTGTGGTCCACCTACAAAAAGGGCAGAGGCCTTTGCCCAACATAGTCAATACTTCATGCTTTCTTAGAGATGAGAAGTGGTGTCCTGCACCACCATTCAAAATGAATATACACACCACAGACCTTACCAGATTTAAGTATGGCTGCACTATAAAGTGAGTACAGAAAATCATAGACTATGTGCACTTCTCAGTGTACATGAAGACCTTTATAGAAGCAATAAAAATATCAGTCAGTTCACATCTGTTTGCATATCAGTCTGTTCACGCTGTGACCCATTCTGGTCACAAGTCCTAAATAATATGCCCTGCAAAGAAGGATTTAAATACATCTTTGACATTATGTCCTCTCTTCTCAATTTTAGACTTCAAGCAAGCAAGCCTTTCACACTTCACTCTTTCAGCTCATCACTTTTGGAAATTGGAAAATGTTCTCTCATTTTAGTTTTGCTTAATTAGAATATCACTGAAAAATATGTCTAATTGATTTGTACATTTTTCTAATCTACTAATGGTAACTGAATCCAAATCAATCAAGTTGTTTCCTTTTTTTTTTCCCCAAAATATGTCATTTTTACCATAATAACTAACTCACAAAGCTTATTTTTAGGGGAAAAAAAACACCCAACCATTTTTTAGGATGTCAAATATTTTTGCTGTTAGGCTCTGCTTAATTCTAAAACCAGGTCCAAAGATTTCTACATTCTAATTTGTCTAAATCTTTACCTTTGTGTTTGCTCTTTAACACTGAACCTTGGAAAGTTAGCAGGTATTTAATCCCAAATAGTAAAACTCTCCATCTGCTCAACAGTCTACTAATTTCAACCTGGCAGTGGTTTTGCCAGGAGAGGATGCCGGTGCTCCATACACACTGGAAACTAATTGAAGTATCACCTAGATTAGATGTTTGCACGCAGTGCACCGCAATAATAAAAGCTACAGGGAAGGGTTATAGGTCTCAGATTTCCTGCTTGTTGGGAGCCTGAGTTACAGCGGTGGTTAGAGGCAGGCATTACAGTATGTCTCCCAAATATCAGGGCTTGTATGACTACTTAAACTGCCACACTGATAGGAGCTGTGTCCTGTTCTATTGTCTGGAAGGTATTAAAGAAATAAAAGCATATATGAAGACTTTCTTCAACATATGGCAGCATTTTTTCTGCAAACCACATTCCAGGGTAGGTGCTGTCAATGTGCAAAGCATTTATGTACTTCTTCTTACCACCAGCTCATCTGTCTTTTAACCCCATGGGGCATTAAATGAAAAATCCCTGTTATGGAAAGGTTAAGGGTGAGTTTTTGTAGTATAAAAGGCAGGAAATTCAGAGTTAAGAGTCTATTGTAGCTTTGTAATAAGTTCTTTCGTTATGACCCAAGGGCAACAGAGTATCTAAGCACAAGCTTACCTTTAATCTTAAAGTTAGGTGCCTTGCTTAAACACACTGCTGAGACAAGGCCCATGTGATCATCTGGATCAATTAGTGTCTTTGTAAAAGCACCATGGAAATACTTATCCTGAAATGTGTTTCACAGGGACTTGTTAAAAAGAAATTATGAGAGTGCGTTGCTATTGACCATAGCTTATAAAAGACTGTTGAATGTTGCTAACTCATATCTGGTGATCTCCATAGTTGCTGTCACCTTCTGGACAACTGCTAAGACATAGTCACAAGAATGTGAGTGACAGAGAAACCCCAACATCTAGAAAGTAAATGAAAAAATTGAATTTTGTTTGACAGGTGAGATTTGGGGTTGAGAGACTTGTGGTTGGAAGTGGTCACATTTTATTGCAAGAATATAACAAGTATCTGTGAACAGCACCTCTTAACATTGGCACAAGTACAGTCTAGATGTGAAAGAGAAGAAAAAACTGTAAGAATGCTAGAAGTTATCTCCACAATGATAATGAAAATAAATATAGTTTCCAAACAGAAAAATGACCTACAGGGTCCTGGAGTAATTTATATGTAATCTTCACTGACACAAATAGTCACAGTTAAAAACTTTCAGATTTTATTTTTTTTGCTTTAGAGGGAAAATTCTACGTTTATGTTCCCTACCTCTGCTCTTATTATGAAGTGGCAAAAGCTAGAGAAAAGTATAACTATTGTTTCTTCCTCAGCACAGCCAGTCAATATTCTGGGCATCATAGGCTGTATGATGATTTAGGAGACGACATTGATGAGATATGTCAGGTATTTCTTCGGTGAAATCGAGGTTATTAACCAGAAATATGCACAAATGCCTATTTCACTCAGCACAGACAAAAAATGTCGACAACAAAGCACTTTCTTTGTCCAAATATCCAACTTCTCTTTAGCAAAGTACTGGGTCCATTTAGGCCTCAGATTCTGGTTTCTCTTGGACCTATTCAGTATTGGCAGTTTGGTGTATTTCTGCCCAGTAATTACTCTTGTCTCTAACACCATCAGTGCAAGCTCACACCGCTCCAAACAGCAAACCCCTTTGCTGCCCACTCTCACAGATCTAGCTTCTTTCCAGACATCAGTGTGACCCCGGACCAAGGGCTGCCATTCTCCCTAGTGATCCTTCTCTATGAAAGGAGAATATTTGAATCTTTGATTGCTGTGGGGTTTGGTTTTTGAACATATTGAGGTAATTTAAGTAAATCTGCCATTGCACCAATGAAAACCCACTTGAAGAGAGTCACTGTAATCTTTCACTATAATAAAATGCAAAAAATGTTTTTCTTTACGTTCTAACACTTATTTCACTCCATCCTTACTAATACGGACTTGTGAAAGCTAGAAGTGTTCCCCCACAAAAAATAATGGAGTTAAAAATATAAAATGATGTAATTTTTTTTAGAAGATTTAGAAAGAGAAGAAATAAGTTTTCAATTCTTTTTTTCAAAAAAAAACACCAACCCCTCTGAAACTTTCTGGAAAATGTGTCATTTTTAAGTTTTATTATTTTAGAATTTTAAAAAGTCTTTTTATATTGTTCCAATGCATGCTAATTGCAGTGTCAATTTAATACATGCTGCTACTTCTGGCACATATTATACATAAATAGTTGAAATACTGTAATATTACATTTTAAACCCCGTAATTTGAAAAAAAAAATTTTTCATCTTACTGCTTTTAAAATGTAAGTTAATAAAAATATAAAGATGAAAACCACAAAGAAAGTCTGAGTGCAAGTAAATAAATACATTTTTTTTAAAGAACGGTCTCTTCTGGAACTCTCTTCTTCAAAAATTCTTGGAAACTGTTGTTGTTTGCCCAAATTTGTAAGTGGACTAGTTTTTCATTTAGAGAGCAATTTTGAAGTATGCTTATACTTAGGGTGGATCAAGTCTTCAGAGAAAAGTCTAAGCAGACCTGTGACCATTAAGCTGTCAAACCAAAATAAATAACCCTTTAAGACAAGATTTTCTAATTTAGATGTACTCTTCTCCACATGCAATTACTTTTTATTGATTTTTTCCCCCCCTAGATAGAAAGTACAGTTCTCTATGCAGGCAGGTTCCAAAGATGGCTAAGAAGGAAAAAGCTTATTTGAACAAGCCTGAAAGATGAATTTTAGCTTCATTTCTTACATTTGACACCTCTGCTGGGTAAGTCCTTGATGTAACACCATATGCTTTGTCTTTGAGCATGCAGTGTGCATGCGTGCATGTTATGTATGCTGACACAAGGACTTCTCAGAGCATATGATACCACCAACTAGAAGCTTCCTCACCTACAAAATACATATCATTGAGTTTTATGACTTATTGGTCATTACAACTGTAACTCAAGGTTTGCAAAAGATAGTCAATACAAAGCTAACATAAAAATGCCTTTTTCATTTGCGTTGGCGTTTCCCCCATTTGTGAAACACACAAAAAATAAGCTACTGTTTTCTCTGGTAAGAGAGTCTATGAAATAAGAAAAGATAGTTGCTCTGCTAGCAGACTATTAGCAGACTCTATGTTTCATTGTCCATTGAAGCGGTAACTACCATTGCTAAGGTGTCACATAACATGAGATCCTGCTCGGGTGCGTAAAATTCACCATGGGCAAAACTGAAGTGATGTAGATATGTTCATGGAAGGTCTTTAAAAGACCAAGCTGGAATGCCTCCCTTGCCACCTTTTGAAGATAGACTTCCCAAGCAGCTTGCTGACTAGGGGAACCTGAATGGCCAAATATCATCAGCAGATAAAATACCCTTCACTTTCAAGTTAGTGATGAATTGCCAGCTCTGTCTCCCAGAGGAGGACAGGGTTGTAGTAACAGCTTGGCTACTTCATATCAAATTACTATATTTCATTATATTTGTGGTGGACCACCAAGGCAAAGTCATGGCTTCAGCTACTGCAAAATGCAGTTGCCTGCCTCTTCACTGTTCTGACAGCTCTCCTGCACTCAACTTGCACTGTTAGCTTAAAGCCTTGGCTCTCATCTCCAACATGATTAGTGGACAGAGTCTATCAGAGGTCATAAGTCAATCAGTGGAAAACTAAGACCATTGCAATCTCTGAAACAATGAGATGGCAGAGATAGTTAGGAAGTGCAGAAAGGTGTTTCAGCTGAAGGGATGCTGCTGTGGAGTGCTGTCCCCAAGCAAGCCAGTGCCTGAACATCATTGCAAAGCAGCGCAAAGTATTCCCAGCTGACTATGTTTTCACAGCTCTAAACAGAGCAGTGTTCCCAGCATCCGCTGTGCTTTATTTACTTATCTTCACCACACACAAGAAGTCTCTTACACAAAACTTCATGTGTCCTATAAAAGGAGATAACTGAGAGGCTCTGTGGAACCTAAACCTTTGCTTGTTAAAAGAGTTTTCTGACAGACTGTGGAGTCAGTGAGTCTCTGGGAACACTAGTCTGAACACTGAGTTTAAATGGAAGAAGACATACAGACTATTTCAGTTGGAAGGGACCTACAATGATCACCTAGTCTAACTGCCTGAAAAGGGTATGCTAAGCAGAAGATCTATATTCTGAGGATGCATGGACAATGTAAAGGCCAAGGGGTAGCACCAAGACTTGATTTTCTGTCCATGGGCTTAAACCACCCAGGAGATCAGCAACGGAAGCATCTTTCAGTTAGTAGACATCATCATCGTGTTGTTCAGAGACTCTTTGCTTAAAAATGCAAGTTTTCTGCCTGATAAAAAAACCCACCACACAGCACATTTAATTTAATGGGA
The DNA here is from genome assembly GCA_017639485.1 of Pluvialis apricaria. Classification (NCBI taxonomy): domain Eukaryota; kingdom Metazoa; phylum Chordata; class Aves; order Charadriiformes; family Charadriidae; genus Pluvialis; species Pluvialis apricaria. The sequence continues at coordinate 76,510,117 of CM030009.1, read as the reverse complement.
AAGTGAACTAAAATGCGAAACATTTAAATGTGTCATGGTATGCCTTTCATGATCTCTAACACTAATAACAGTCTTGGTTAATAATTTGGAGAACAACAAATGGATATCTCTGTTGATTAGTGACACCTGAGTGTTAACTAAGTTGCAGTTTAATACTCAGAATTAGATTTGTCATTTCAGCAGGCCTGCAATGTTACCTTGATGTGGTTACCTAGACAAGAAAAATCCAGCTGACTTTTTTAGAATGTTTAACAGTTTATCTTCATTAAGTGACCTCAGCAGGCTTCAGATAGATCTCTCTCATGAAGTGTGAACTACGACCTTTGTAATTAGTTTTTAACAGCCCTCTGATAAAAGGATGTGGAAATCTCAAATGCAGATGGGGTTAGAAAGGTTACTTTCTAAAGGACAAGATCTATATTTCCTGGTGTTGTGAAAACTCCACTGTTGCGTGGTTGATAACACAGTACAGAAAAAAGGAACTTATCTTTCCACTTTCTTTCCTGCTATATTGAGGGTTCAACTGTATTAAAAAGAAATACGACTCTGATAAAGCAGAGCAATTGTCTGGCGCACACTTCGCAGGAATAAGTCATCAGCAAACACAAGGCTTTCTTCATTGACCTTGATATTCAGCAAGGCACAACAAACCTACTAGAAAGTCTGCAGACTGCTGAGCAGAGTAACACATTTATACCAGTATTCATACTTTTAGATGCCATTAAGCTCTGGGTGCCAGAAAGTCCCTTCCAACCCAAACCATTCTATGATTCTGTGATTTCATGATTAGTGTAAAATGCTATGCTTATCTGAATTAATTGATTTCAGCTTTTTGTGAGGGAATATGCAGTACAATTGAATTTTGTGGTTCTTTTTCTTTAACATAGTGCTTGCTTGATATGATTTTCAATGCTTCATTGTCAAAATTATTTTCCAAGAAGGCATTGGTTTTCATTACATTCCTTGTCTTGGACCAACCAGAGGAATTTGTTGAAGACACACTGCCTCATGCACTTAAGAAGTGTGGGATTGATGACTTGATTGTACAGCAGTGCCTGCAAGATGGACTGGGTCTGGAGCAGCAGTAGTAGTGTGATCCAGAGTGTTCTCTTGGAGGTCTGAGATGCTTCTGTGTGATGTGACCCAGAATACACAATGGAACCAGGAGTGTTGCCCTGACAGTTTAGACAGGTAGTGCTCTTAAAGCCTACAGACAGCAGTCTGCAGGGGATTGATTAAAAGAGTCATAATTTTTAATTTTTCATGGAGGCTTCTCAGTGACTGAGCCTGCTCTCCTCAGCAGTCCTCTTCATTCAAAATCTAGGTTCTTGGGGGCAGAGGTTTTCTCCTTCTCAAGGTCAGTACCTTCCAGTGTTCCCATTGCACACAAAAATGCAAACTTCAACACAAAATGAATCTTTGAATGAAATGACTGTTCCTCCGTTCTTTTGTTTCCATGGCATGTTTGTATGCGCTTAGCAGTGAGAAAGGACAGTAACAGCTACAGCAGAAACTGTATATATTGATGTGTAGTACCCACAGGTTTCCATGAACAGTCATTTGTTATCTGTTTTAAATGAGGAGAGGAAGGATTTATTGCAAAGATTTAACCTGGTAGGGAATTTTTAATAAGATAGTAAAATTGGTGCTCTGTGTGGCTTAAGCAGAATCCTCCTGCCATCAGCAATCATTCTGTCTATGAAGATATTATTTCTTATAATATATGGAAGTCATTTACTATATGAAAGCTTGTATACGATGTTGTAGTGAACACGAGGAATTTATTATAATGCTGCAACTGGATGGGGAAAGTTCTGATGTTACTTCAGGGACTGAGTCCATTTATTTTTTTTAAATAAAAGAACCCTACATAATATGTCACTTCAGAGGTCCATCAGTCCCCATTCCATTTATTGTACTCCCACAGGCTTGGGCTGAACTTGATGAGCTCGCAGGTATTTTCTCTTGCACACATTTCTACAGTGGAAGAACAAGGAATTCACCAGGGGCTGACAGTATTTTAGCCTCTGCCCACTTTCTTCTCATTTAGACTGGGAGTGCATGCAGTCCCGGTTTAGCATATACCAACCACATCTCCCCAAGAATATAAAAAGTGAAAAATTGTGTGTGATTTATTTTTCATTATGCATGTTTTCAGTACAGTAAATAACATATTGACTTCAGGGCTTTAAAAATATGTTCGTAAGTTTGGATGTTCAATAGCGGTATCTTCCAGGTGGTTTGGATAGAGAATGGCTCAAATCACCCTCTAAGGATATTTTGTTTTGAAAATGTTTATAATCTGCTGCTGAATACTAATGCTAAAATATATCTCTTTTTTGAGATTATTTCTTACTTATTTTCAGGAGTGTGTGGTTATTATATATTAAGATTGTCAATTTTTCTTCTGCATGCGGACAGCATTAATATTAGATGCTTAGGACAAACATACTGCTCATTTTCTTCTGAATATTTATAGGAATAAATGTTTCTCTATTGTATATTAATGCAGCTATGTTAAGTGATATGAAAAGTATCCTTGTATTCTGCTTTTGTGTCCATTTGTTTTGTAGGTACAAATATCTAATGATCCATCCAGCTAAATGATGTGCAACTACAGTGAAATATTTATCAACATTTATGGGTATAAAATGTGCCAGGACCTATGATTGGCAAAAAAAATCTCTTTTCTGGCCTTATGACCTGTGGTTCAGCAACCAGAGATCTTAAAGTAACAGTTTTTTACTCCTTGGTGGCTCTGATAATGTATCACTTCATTACACCACACATGAGATCAGCACAGAAGATCACAGTAAAACTGAGAGGCAGTTCTGAAATCTTGCTCAGTGTTCTGCAAACAAAACTACTAGCCTTGCTGTCTGGGAGACTTATTTTTACACGAAAAGACTATCAGTTCACTCTTAGAGTTACTATATAAGAAAGCTATCAGTTCACTTCGAGTCCATCAGTCTCTGTAAGTGATAATTTTTGCCAGTTTATTCCATTTGTGGTGATAGAAGCCATCTGTCTCTCTCTGCTTTGCACGTCCTCAAATGAGTTCTTATATGTTAAGGAAACGTTTCCCCTTCTACCCTTAACGTGCCGTTGTCATTTTGATAGAAATTATAACATTTTCCCTTAAGAGTTCCTTTTGAACTCCACTATTTCAAAAATATCTTCTTTAATGGGCTGCTTATTTCTAGCTAGAAGCATGATTGAAATTTTTCACATTTCTCCAAGCTGTGAGTATTAAATAATTGATAGTTGGGAACAAATTCCTAAGCTGCAGTTTAATCACTAACATCTCAAGCTGCCATTTGTATTGGCCAAATTGCTGAAGCACAGCTTTTTATTTAATCAGAACATAATATATTATTTCCAGAACAATTGCGATCTTTCTCCTTCTCATGAGACCCTTCTCCCAGAAGCTTGCCTGGTTAATGGCTGAGATGTGGTACATATGAGAAAAATCTGCCATAGGTTGACCTCTGGAAAGGAGGAAAGCATTTATATTTGGTTGGTTTTCCTGTTTAGGATTCTTTGCCTGACTTTGGCCTCTGGTTGACGAGAGCCCCTCTTTGTGCGCAGCAAGCTCACTCCCACCCTTCTGCAGCTCAGACCTGGCGCATCCCGTGAGGGTGGAGTGCTCTGAGCTGTAACAATATGAGGTTGCTGGAGCTCTGTGGGTCACTGTTTTCTTTGGAGGCAGACGCTTATTGTAGTTTCCAACATAGCAATGGAGTCCCTCACTGAACAGCACGACCCTGGCTGCTGGGACTTCCAAAATACTGTCAAAAATATTTGCTGATGCTGCAGAAAGACACAAGGCGTGCTGCTGAGGAAATGCAATGAAATAACTGTGCGACAGATATCAGCAGTAACTCACACCTCAAAAGTTTCAGAGCTCAAAACAAGCAAAGTTTGGACCCTTAGTCCAACACATTTCATTTATGCTTTGTCTGATTTCTTCCCATGCCTTAAAGGGTTTCTTGAGATATTTCTGATACTTACTACATCAAAATTTAATAAAAACAGTCCTTATATGATTCTACCAAAATTTCTGAGAAACACAAATTTGGAAATAACTTTCTAAAGCAATTTGCTTTTGTTTTGTGTATTAACTTGTTTGAAGTGCAACAGCTTCGGCCTTTGGTTGAAAAAGATATCTTAGCTGTGTGCCTAAGAAAAAAGTCAACCATTCTTGTATATCTTACATATAAAAAGGAGTAATTTATATGTAGAAAATTGGAACAATCTATATTTGTATTGGATTAGAACAACCTACAGTTGCAACACTAGAATAATCTAATTGCAATGGGCTGTGGAAATAAGGGAAACATATCCAGCAGTGTCCTTGAAAACCCTTGCCAGGGACCTTCAGGTATTTAGTATGTGTTGTGAATTAGCTGATGTACATGTGGGCCCCTTAATTTGCTGATAAGAAAGTGGGTGTTGCAGAGGATTCACTCTTGAGAGCTGTAGGAGGAGCTTTTGCTTCTGAGAATGATGTGTGTCCTATTCCTGCCGACACTGGGAAACACTGAGGAGGTGTGAAATAGAAGATCTTGTCAGGAATCCCTGTGCACTCACAGAGCTGTAACAATAGTGTGATGCCAGCATAGATATTAATCTGAAACATCACAGCAAGGTAATAATATGAGGACATGAGCCTGAGGTACACTGAATGAATTTAAATTTGATCTTCATGGAATATGATGCCCTTGTGTTTTCGTCTGTTGAACTCACGTGTCTTTAGGATCAGCAAGGTCTTTCAAAGCATATGCTTCATGTCTGCTAAATAAAGTCAGCAGTTGATACATCATAGGAATCCTTGCTCAGATGTGCATCTGCCAAGGTTACTTGAGTAGACTCAAGCATTAATCATTTACCTAATTTTAATAATATAAAGACACACATGTACAAATATTCCCCTCTATTGCGTTTCAACCTATTAAAAAAAAAAAAAAAAAAGAAAAAAAAGAGACCTGCATTCCTAATTTTCCTACAACTGTGTTGATGCAACATAGGAACACATGGAATGGATTACCCTGTTCTGGGTTGCTGCAGGGCATGAATGGCTCTTAAAAGGAGAGGATTTATTAGATCGTGTTGTCTCTAGTTCAGCAGCAATGTTGGCTGTAACCTGTAAATACACCTTGTGACTGGGAGAAATCTGAAAATCTATGTACCCACTGTGAAAAAACGGGCTTGTGATGGGGAACATGCTTATTTTGGTGTGTTGAATGCTGACTGAACAATCTTCCTAAATAGACCTGTTGGAAAAAAAAAAGACTTTCTCCGCCAGGGGGAAAAAGGAATCAATTAAACATAGAGTAGATCATCAGCTGGTGCTTGCTAATTTTAGCCTGTTCTGATAAGGCTGTAACAACCACACATCTTTATGATTAACTGCCTTTTTAGTTCCACATACCTTATTTATTGCAAAACAGTACAACCATCTGTGTATCTAATCCTCCTGGGGGTGGAAAGGTGGAAAGCCACTTTTCATGGCTGGCTAATGCTGAAGTCAGAAGTGTAGATTACTTCTCTTGTCTTACTCAGGTGACTTCCATATGCTTCCGTACGCTTTCCAGAGGTGGATGCAGTGCCTAGCTGTTGTTATGCATAGATTTTGTCTAGGTATCTATCTGCTGCAGCAGGAATTCACTTGGTGCCTACCTTTTTTCACACTCTTCTTTGGTCTGACTGGTCACCATTGTCGAGGAAAGTTTACAGCAGTGGTCAGGGAGGGGAAAGAATTATGACATGAATGAGTAAAAGGGCTGTGCTCTTTTTCATTCATCTCCAGAATGTGGTTGGAGGTAGGTACATCTACTGACCTTCATCTGTGTAATATATGTGGGAAGGAGCGAAATTATTTTCTTTCTGTTCAGAAGACCAGCAGCCTTCCAACTTATGCCAGCTCAGACCAACCCTTGATGTAAGGTAAGGAATTTTCTTTTACCTGAAGCTCAAAACAAGCAGCCATTAGAGGGTAGGTTTGACTGAGCCCTCCAGGCTCCTGGCATCCCATGCTAACCCCTTCCAGCCACACTCAGGCCTGTGTTTTGGCACTAGGACAGAAGGATGCTGTTGTATCGGCAGGTGCTGCTGCTGCTGGGAAAACAAACAACATCCCACTGTGGACTGCAGATGTTTGCCTCCCCCACCTCCCCTGGGCATCCTACTTTGAACAGGCTGGGACAGACCACAGTTTTCTGCCAATACTTTGTCAGATGCTTCAGCATCCTTGGGACGGGAACATACTGCTGACATGCAAGATGATGTGTTATTTATAAGTTTGCCTTTGTCCCATTAATCTAAAAATACTTAGATACTGTGACAGAGGTTTGCATGGTTTGCCAACACACTTGGCTGAAACTAAAAGTATCTGCTGGAGAGAACTGAGAACAGTCCTGGGAAGGTCTTTTCCACTGGGTTCAATTAGTTGAATCCCATAAAATATTTTATTCTAACACTGTTACAGAAATCCAGCATTTCAATTCTAAAAAAGCCTTTGATGTTGGGGTTAGTTTGTGGCATTCTGCTTCTGCCCATGGTTAGCCAAACATATTATTGTGCTGCCTGGGAACAGCCTGGAAGGAAAATTTCTATGTATAAGAGACAATTTCCCTTTCACAATCACTTCACTCTCAAGGAGGGCTGTGCTGTGGGAGGTCGCTCTCTTGCATTTCAGGTATTACTCAGCACCTGCTTCATTGCAGACCCCGTTTTGATGTCTGAGAGAAGTTCCAGGTAAAAATAGAAGGGCATGGGAAATACTGGGAGGGAGAGGCACCTGAATCCGTCTTGAATGCATCAGCCTTTACTGCATCTTTGTGTACTGCACAGCACCACCTGCACATGTTTTGTTTAGGATTTCCTAGGTGTACATAGAAAAGTTTACTTAGCAACCAAAGTGGTTCATTAAGTGACTAGGTTTATTCAAAATGCTTCAGAGTTACTGAGTGTGTGTTGTGCCATGGATCTCAACATATGTGGATGTGCCATGGATCTCAGCGTGTGGATGTTGTTCACCTGGGCTTTAGTAAAGACTTTGACACCATTTCCCACAGCATTCTCCTGGAGAAACTGGCTGCTCATGGCTCGGACAGGTGTACTCTTTGCTGGGCAAAAACTGGCTGCACAGCCAGGCCAAAAGAGTTGTGATGAATGGAGTTAAATCCAGTTGGCAGCTGGTCACAAGTGGTGTTCCCCAGGGCTCAGTATTGGGGCCTGTTCTCTTTAATATCTTTATCAATGATCCAGACAAGGGGATTGAGTGTGCCCTCTGTGAGTTTGCAGATGACACCAAGTTGGGCAGGAGCGTCAATCTGCTTGAGGGTAGGAAGGTTCTACAGAGGCATCTGGACAGGCTGGATCGATGGGCCAAGGCCAACGGTATGAGGTTCAACAAGGCCAAGTGCTGGGTCCTGCACTTGAGTCACAACAACCCCATGCAGCACTACAGGCTTGGGGAAGAGTGGCTGGAAAGCTGCCTGGCAGAAAAGGACCTGAGGGTGTTGGTTGACAGCGGCTGAATACAAGCCAGCAGTGTGCCAGGGTGGCCAAGAAGGCCAACAGCATCCTGGCTTGTATCAGAAATAGTGTGGCCAGCAGGACTAGGGAAGAGAGTTCTGCCTGTACTCAGCACTGGTGAGGCAGCACCTTGAATACTGTGTTCATTTTTGGGTCCCTCACTACAAGAAAGGTATTAAGGTACTGGAGTGTGTTCAAAGAATGGCAACAAAACTGGTGAGGGGTCTAGAGCACAATTCTTATGAGGAGCTGCTGAGGGAAGTGGGATTTTTTAGTTTGGAGAAAAGGAGGTTGAGGGGAGACCTTATCACTCTCTACAACTACTTGAATAGAGGTTGTAGAGAGGTGGCGGTCCATCTCTTCTCCCAAGTAACAAGATAGGACAAGAGGAAATGGCCTCAAGTTGCACCAGGGGAGGTTTAGATTGGATATTAGGGAAAAATTCTTCGCAGTATGGGTTGTCAAGCATTGGAACAGGCTTCCCAGGGAAGTGGTTGAGTCACCATTCCTGGAGGTATTTAAAAGATGGTTAGATGTGGTGCTTAGGGACACGGTTTAGTGGTGGTTATGGCAGCGTTAGGTTAATGGTTGGACTTGATGATCTTAAAGATCCCTTGCAACCTAGACGATTCTATGATTCGATGATTCTATATGTCATTCCCATTTGTCAGAACTATTGCCAGATGTCCAGAAAGTGCTGTTGGATGGCCAAGTACAAGGGAAGGGGAGAACGGAGGAGTGGGGTCTGTTCATTCCTCAATTCCCAGAGTGCTGGCTGTCATGGGAGATTGCAAAATACGAAGAGAAGGGAATGTCATGTGCTTTTGCACTGTTGAGTTTTTTACAGTACCCAAACCACTTTGCATCATCCTCTTACAGGCCTTATCAGGTTTGAAAAGATATTTCCTGGAAATACTACTAAACTAATGTTTTTAACAGCACAGAGCTGATAGCAGCAGTATTTTAAAATAAGCAAAACTTGAGGGCTCAGCCCTGTGGCCTTGCCACTGCCACAAGCACACAGCTTTGATAAAATAATGGATGCCATATGTTGTTTCTTAGAAATGTCACGCAGTTTGAGTAGGAGAATCATTTTCTAATCCAAGAAAGCTCATGGGGAACTGAAAAGTCAACAAAAAGCTCCTTAAGAAAACAGTATCAGCTCCTTACCACTAAGCCCTGCACTTATTTTGCATTTTATTGAAAAATACTTGCAAAAGACATTATCTGGTGACCAAACTCTGTAACTTCCCGAGTTGAGAATCTGACTGCATAAAATCTCTACCCATTTCTGCTTTTTATATACCATTTCTACAAAGTGTATGGATTAACATATTATATGGGTCTTTACAACAGTTACCAGGTTTGCAAATGATTGGAGTACAGCTTCAGCATTGATTTAAGCTGACAAATATTATTTTCAATGTTTGGCTGAAAAATATGACCTGGATGTAGAAGCCAAAATGCTCAGTTTTTCTCATGAAGCACTTTCCAGGTAAAAACATTTTATGAAAAGAAAAACATCAGTGGTATGGAGCTACTAGATCATATAATTTTGAACTGACATTTTTAGCTGTTCTTAACATCAATGTGATCAGTGCTATCTAAAAAACAGAATGGAGCAAGCTTGGATATTAGACTAAAATTCAGCAAATGAAAAATTATTGTTTTTTTCCTAAAATCTATAAAACATTTCTAAGCTCTTTAGAATGAAAACAGTCTTGAAACGTCTTTTTGTTTTCCACAAAACTCTTTATGCTTCTTCATTTTCAAACTCTGTCTCTTTTTTTTTTGAACTCTATTCAAGCTGTCTTGCTTCTCCCTCCTACACCATATGCTCACCTTAGAAAGTGGGGATATCTTTTGGTCTTTTTACGCATCTATAGGAGTTCTTTGTTGTAGATAGCAAGGCTTGAAAACACACCAAAGAGAAAATAAAGTGCTTAGCTTTGGATGGTTGAAGAACTTCTTGTTCAGATAATGATGCCCCTGCTAATTTAGGAGATGTAGTGAAAAATTCCTAAAAGCCGTCTTCAGCCAACGGATAGTGATTTTGACTGGGATTTCTCAGAAATCAGGGGTTAAGTTATAGGTAAATTAGATTACCCTTCAGGATGGGAAAAGCAGTGGGGATAAAGAAAGCGATACCACCAGATACTGTAAGACTTTCTTTCATGGCTCTTTTCTCTTTAGTTAGAGTATTTATTGCTTAAGATGGTGTGTTGGGGGTGTGTGCGCGTGTGTGTTTCTGTGCTAATATTCATGGTGAGAATGGGAAAAAAATCTTATTTTTTTATGTGTGTCTCTGGAGCTAAACACAGAAAACTGCAAATTACTTACAGACAAGAAGAAAGATTTTTGAACCCATTTAGTAGAGTGTAACAAGCAACACTTGCGGAAAAAAAAAAAGAAAAATCATATGCAGGAGAGTAAAGAATGAGTTGTAGAGGAAAATGGCTCATTTTTTAGACTAGGGATGGCAGCAAATGACATATTAAGGCCTTGGTTTGGCTTGATTTTCACACATTAGTTTGCCCATTATGTATATATATAGGAACATATGGGAGAGTTACTGCTTGGGGCAGATGGGTCATGTTCCTCTGGGACACTGTGCACGCAGAGTGTACTCTTTCAGATCATCTAAAACTGCAGCAGACAACATTGATGTGTTTGAAAAGGTTTGTCTCCTCTAGCGCATTTGCCTGAGTCATTCTGTTATGTATGAGATTATATCTTCATGCTGCCTGCAACTGGGCCATTCTTACTTGATAGTCTTGATTATAAATGGCACATGCATTTTTAATATAGGCCTAGCATAGAGGAGGCATTTTGTTTTCACACCAGCTGGGGGTTGCCTCTCTACAGATCTGTTTCTGAACTGTGTTTTGAAGACTATCAATCTGAACTAATTACTGCTTTCATACTAAAGACAAAGCAGGTACATTTACTGTTAGCAACTTAGTGTATTTGTTTTTTCCTTATGTGCCAGGAAAACTCATAAATTGTTAGTAACAAGGGAGTTATAGCAGTAAGAAAGGGCAATTATTTTTTTTCAAGTTGTGTTTCTTAGTGGGGCAGAAAAGATGGAAAAATATGTAGCAACTTAGTTCACAAGACAGGAAGAATCAGGAGGTGCATATGAGAATACAGCAACATTAACTACTATTTTAGGAGTAGACAATGTCAGAGGAGTGCTGTACACAACTGACTCTACAGGAGCAACTTTTAATTACCTATATTAAAATTGTCTATGACACAGAATTTAATGATTCTAGTGTTTCAAGAAGTGTCCCACTATGTGAGATCCTGATTTCCTCTAAGTGGTTAGCATCTTATAATTCTCTCTATATGAAAAGGCAGCATCTCTTCTTTATATTGCCCTACATGCATGTTAGTGCATTTGTTCCGTCCTAATTTAAAGGAAAAAGTTTTAATGCCTGAATCACTGTCAGGTGAAATTTGCTTGACTATGTCCCATTCATGTGCTATCCGGGTGAGTTCCTTGACAGGATCATAGCATTTGTTACAAATGGTAGGAGAGTCTAAGATTAAGCCTCTCAGATCATATATGGGTATTTGAATAAATGTTTTCACTCCAAATATGTTGAAAAGCCATAAACCCTCATATAAATTAGGGAGAACTTCTGCTTGTTCTAGCTCCAGGGGAAAAAAATGACTTTATTCACGTTTACATGGTTTGGGGCATCACTCTTGAAAAGCCTGCTCTGAAACAGTTGGTGCAAGACACAAAGAAGTGAACACATATTGTGTTTCACTGGCGAAAGGTCACTGGTTAATGGTTCCCTGCTGCTTCTGCCCTGCTAGTTTGTTTATTAAGCCTTGTGCCAAATTTCTGACAGGAATTCTGTAAACTGAACTTTAGAAAACTTTCAAGACTCACCTTTTATGAGAGCACAGCTGTGAGCTTTGCATTGCACCAGTTTTCAACCATGTATGCATTTTAGAGGCTATAGGTGACAAAAGAAAATAGCCAGGATTGTATGAAAATTCAGGCTGGAAGAGACCTCAGGAAGCTTATCAATTTATGCGATGCCATTAAAAAGTTATAGTAAGAAGAAACTGTTAAAAAGCTAAGGGTAAAATCTTGGCAGATAAATGGATTAATGGTTGCTTCACTGAAAAAAGGTTTGTTCCTTAATTGATTTATTAATTGATTTGAAAATAGTTTTGGCTGTTGATCTCCAGTGGAATTTGAACACCAACTGGCTTTGTCCAGGTTCATAGAGGGTCATAGGATAACAGAAGTAGCAAAGCATCTCAGGAAGCCTCCAGCTGAACCTCCTGCTGAAGCAGGGTTAGCTGTGAGACCAGACCAAGTCTGAGACGGGACCACAAGACCAGACCAGCACTTTGCATGGTCAGATCTGGAAAAACTCCAGGGACAGACATTGGACAACCTCTCTGGGCAACCTGCTCCACTGTCTACTGTCCTCATGAGTAAAGTGATTTTTCTGAACTCTGCTCTGATTCTCTCATTTCAGAGACAATTTCCCCTTGTCTCTCATCCTCCTGCCATGGAATGCTGAAGGGCCTGGCTGCCTCCCTGTAGGTACTGAGGGCTGCTGTTAGACTCCTATGGAGCCATCTTTCCACAGGCTGAGCCAGTCCTGGTCCCTCAGCCTTTCCTCGCAGGCAGGGGAACTGCTCCAGCCCCAGTCAGCTTGGGGGGGCCCTGGCTGAACTTATGCCGGTTCATCAATATCTGTTCTATACTGAAGGGCCCAAACCTGGATGCGGTATGCTAGACGTGGTCAAAAGTACTGAGTAGAGGGGAATAATCCTAGTGCTAAATCATTTGTAGGTTCAGGATCTTCATCTGGAGACTGGTTTGATTTTAATATAAATATTAAAGCAGTTTTGTGTCTACTCTGAGTTCTAGTGTTTCAACAATTAGTCATGTCTTCTACATGTTGATGTTCTCATTAAATACGTAAAAATAGCAATTCTGAATAGTGGAAGCCACATTGTGTGATTTCTTTGGCTTAAATTGATTAAAAAAATCTAATAATTAGCATTTCATGACCTTATCCTTTTTTAAAGAATGAAGACATCTATTATCTTTTTTTTGTACATGCTCCATTCAGTGATTAGCTAGCCAAAAATGTCTACTGACTGTGTGTGACAGTTATTAGATAAGAATGTGAAGATATTCTGCAGAATTTATTTGTAAAGCTGATTTTACTTCATCTAATTTTAGAGACATACTCTAGTTCCATTTAAATGAACTCAAAAGCCAAATATTTTAAGTATTATAATAGATTTCTAACCAATTATATGTTAATTGAATCTTATTTCTGCCAGTAGAAGCAAACTGTAATATAAGAGTTCATTTTCTATCAAAAATATTATTTTCTAACAGTTAATACCATCTGAAGACATTATCTTTTTGTTTGATTCCTTCTTATTACACATTACTTCCACTAGGAAAGTGAGCAGTCGGGCATGAATTAACTTAGATAAAATAAGAACTGATATGCACTCCAGTTGAAAGTCATATTCTATTGAACCATGGTTGCTTTAGAGCTTGGAAATGTCTGTTAGCTTACCTGTTAAAAAAAACAAAAAACCAAACCCAAACAAAAACCCCAATTAAAAATAAAATAATTTAGTGTTCATGAAAGCTGTTGGATTGATAGTTCTGAAAAATAAAATCTTGCTTTTTTTCAAAAGGGAGATGGTTATCACATGCAAAGTGACAATGTAAACTTATCACATCATCTGCTATTATGCTTCAAACCTCACCTTGAGGAGCAAGAAATAGTTACATTCACATGCCACCCTATCCACATAATACACTGACAAAAGCAGCTAAATTTGCTGGTGATTTTCATAATCCATTAAGAGACAGTCTATTAACTAGGAATGAGTGAATAATTGATTTTTTGTTTCAGTGGCTAAAAGGAGACAAATATTTGGATGTAACAGAAACAAAAACCATTTAGTTGTTTTCATCAGAAGTTTTCTTTTTAACCTCAGAAAAAAAAATCCAAAACCAAAACCAAAACATTCTCTCTTTTGGAACTGGTAATAAATGACAGAGAAATGAAGATCCACATTCATAAGGTCCATCACTTCTGCATTAGTTTAATGATTAGTCAATTCACCTGTTGAGACACATATGTTCAGATTTTCCTCTGCAAAAACTGAGTGAGACCATGTATCCAGGAAAGTTCTCCATTTCCTCCTGGGGCTCGAGGAGCAAGTAGGTTGAAATTCAATTTTCCATGATGTCCCAGTAATTTTGTCTTTGAGAGTCACTGACTGTAACTCATGGAAGTAGTCAACACAAGGAGACACAGAGCAACACACCTCAGTATTCTTCACACCATGGCACTGGCAATGACGATCACTAGAAGGAGAAAATAAGCTGAGAAGAATACTCTTCAGCCAAAGACCTGCATTTAGGCTCTGAGCCTTGGGAAGACTGATCTAACTACAATGCTGTTGGCTAAATAAATCTGTCTATGCTGACAGTATTTGTGAGTGTAGCCCTTCACTTGCTCAGCTTTTATTTCAAGTGAATAAAAATAAAATGTTTCTGAATTGCTCAGTCAGTTTATTTGAGAAGGACTGGAGCTTCACCATCTTCTTTTTGGCTGCTACTGCTAGGTGAAACTGTAAAATTTTGGCACCTGTAAGAATCTTTCTTTCCTCAAAAATTTTTGGAAAAAATATGCATATTATTTTGTCTCTACCGTAAATCTATTACTGTCCAAATTTGGGGAAAAGAAGGTATGAAAAATATTTTGAGTCATATGCCTCATGTGCTTCTGTTGTTGGAGATTTGTAGGCACAGGGTGCAACCACAGACTTCGCAGCCTCTAATTCTACTTCTCAAAAGAAGGATACAGAAACACTTCGAGTTCAAGTACACAAGCACTGTAAGAACATGATAAATTCATCTGAATGGAAAGTGTCACTCACCTGTGGAAATACATCCTACTTTGAACATTTAGCCTCAAATGCCAAAAGTTAAAAATTAACAGTATGAGTTAGTCAAGTCTGGGTTTACTTCAGTAGTATAAGCAATTGTTAGCCACCGGCTTCGTACAACAGAAGTCAATGACTCTCTGGAGAGTAATGCAGCTGCTCTTTTCGGAAAAATCCTGTATATATGGGGAAACTGATAACCAATATTGCCTTCAATGCAGAAATGTACTATTTCATTGCAAATGAGAGAGTTTACATCACTGAAGTAATTTTTTATGCATGTTGTGCATACTATCTATACTGTTTAATGACAGAACATCTATGAATAGTACATTTGAATATCTACTTATCAATATTGTTTGCATCTTGAGGTGAGTATACTATGTTTGTTTATATAGTTTTTGGCACTTAAGAGCAATCAAGGGTCTTGACACAAAGAATGTAATGTTTAAGTCTCTGGAGAAAACCTTTGATGAATACCTGTTACATGATTTCCACAATGGATATGAACTTGATTCATGCACTTATATTTCACAAACAACATTTTCATAAAATTTCTAACAAATTAACCTTTAAAATGGAATACTAAAATTACACATAATTATTTTTATTTATTTTTCTCCAATAGTTGTGAAAACTCAGTTTGCAGGAAAACTGTAGACAATTTGCATAGAGAAGGCATTTAGCAGAGATCTGAACCCAAAAACAATTACATTTTGCATTCTAACTTCCATGCTCTTCCCATTGTTCCTAACTCTTCTGTTTTATTTCACTCAAAGTCTTTCTTAAAACTTCAGTTTCTGGAAGGATGTGAATAGGTGAGGTCATAGCTCTTATGGTAAAAGAGAAAAAAAAAAGAAATAACATAATAATTAAAAAAAACCGAAACAAAACACATGGTTTTCGAGCATTTACATTTTCTGAGAGATTCACAGACTATCTTACAATATGGTGGTCATGGCAGCAGGGGGCACATTACATTTTCTCAGAAAAGACCAGTTGCATGTCTGACCTAAGTTCACAAGTAAGTGTGACAAGGTTGTGCCTTGGGCTGCCCAGCGCTTTCCCTGGTGACCTGTGCATGTGTGTAAGTATCTGCATATGTGTGTGTGTACATACTGTGTATTCTGGGGGCTGGAACTTCCCCAATAGCTGTTGATGGTATTTAGAAGATGTGCACCAGAGTAACGGGGTCTAGAATTCCCAACTACTAGGTGTTAGTAGTATCTAAGAATGTAAAAATACAAATTAGTGTGTATGCATGTGTGTCTGTGTCTGGACTATGAATTACTCTGTGAATAAATGTTTTTGTTTCTAGGGCAGATGAGACACATATGATTGCTGACATACTCCCTTGGTGCTTCTAAATGGTTGGTTTCATTGTCCTGCTTTTGGTGTACTGTGTGTGGTGAAAGCACCTGGTGCTTGCCCAGTCCATATCTAACAGTCTTGGGCACCCAGTCAAGCTTTGTGCATCCTGTTCCATGAAGCGGTCTGTCCTTCTTTGCAATTGCAACACTGAACATTGAGAATGCTAAACCCACCCCCTGTTGCTAAAACCCTAGCCTGTGTCGTTGCTAAAAAATTACCTGAAAGTACTCTCAAAGCCCCCATAGTTAAATAAAAAATGTTGGACAATTTCTATTCTCACAGTATTTTTAAGACTTCTGATGTTCCTGCCTATCTCATATCTGCCTACCTCTGAGAGACGTTGAGGGGTATCTGACAATAATTATACAGAGGGTTCCCAGGTTTGCAGAATCAATAGAACCACTGTCTGCAAACTTCTCTGTCCAGGGTCAGCTACATGACAATTTGACAAAGGTCTGTTTGCTGCCAGTAGCTAGGCTAAGAGCATGGTTTGCTTGTCTGATTTTGTTTGTTTGCTTGTTTTTCTTTTTTTATTGATACTCCCTGTCATGGTTTAGGCTGAATAGGCTACTGGGGATGTGGGGCACCTCAGATGGGACCGACAGATATTCCCCTCTACCCCTCTTCAAAGAGAGAGGTAGAGGAGGGAAAAAGAGACTTATGAGCTTAGAAGGAACTAAACTACTTTAAAGAAGTATTAATAATAAAGTAAAAAAGGAAATAATGAAATATATACAAAACCGTATCAAACTCCCAGGATGACAATCACGACACCGGCTGGCACTGGGGAAGTCCCAGACTGGACTCAGTGATGACAGGAACCGGATTCTGGATCTGGATTCAGGATCGGGATCAAAGGTGGATGAACAGGGTCCTCCTCAGATGTTGGCCATTGAAGAAAAAGAACTCTGACCCTTTGATCCCTCAGCTTTTATACTGAGCATGAGGCAGATGGGACGGAATACCGTGTTGGTCGGTTTTGGGTCACCTGTCCTGTCCACTCCTCCCTGCAGGTGGGACCCCTCTACACTTTTCCGCTTCTGACCCTCTAACGGGGCAAGTAACAAAGCTGGTTGGCCTTAGCTGTTACAGCAATAAGTATAAGCAGGAGTTTCTCTGCATACCCTTCCTTGGCATCAACTATAAACATAAGTCTTATCACTCTGAGAGTGAACATTGTCTGCACAATATGCTGTTAATTTCAGTAGTTAGAAGAGGCCTAGATAAGAAGTAAAGTTACTGAACAAAATTGGTCCTGTTTTACCTCAAACCAGGACACTCCCCCTCTCTTTTCTCACTAATTTTTTGTTTTGTCATCTGTGTCCTGCAGAACACATGGTGGTTGACAACATGGCAGTATAATAGTATAATGCTGTCCTGATCAGTGTGACTGATTGACCACGTGTGAGTCCTGAGCTATCTTGACCAGTATCAATGGAGATTTTATGACATTAAACACTGATTAGTCTGATTCTGAGTTTCTGACTGCCTAGCATTGGTGTAAGACATGGAGGGCTACCAAAATGCAAAGGAAAACAGAAGATGGTAATTTAAATAATTTGATTGAGTGGAACTTATCCTAGGATTTCAGGAGATTGCCATTTTTCAGAGTCCAGACACTGACCTGTACAGCTGTACTCTCCTCATAGTTCTACCCTGCCTCTCTCTATGGACTCTGAAAAGTGAATTTCTGGTGGGGAGCTTCCAAAAAAGGGGGATATCTCCATTTGAGTTTGGCCAGAGTTGCTACTGTGTTTCCCAATACCACTCCATCTGTTTTGTCTCCTTTTCTCACTGAGGTTGATTTTCAGTCTATAGAGGAAGTCTACAATTGGCTTTGAGTGAAAAAGCAATTTATTCCTATTTAAAATAGGTGATCATAAAATCAGCCCATAAGCAGCTGCAGTAGTTTCCAATGTCATCACTCCTCCAGCTCCTCTTCTGTAGGCTCTCCTTCCAGCTGAACATGGTAGAAGATTGTAACAGTGCTTCTCATGCAAAGTTTCAAGATAGGCCAGAAATTATTTAGATTTACTTGGCTGACTTTGCACTGAGATGAATGAGCAGGAATGGCTCCGAGGATGATAACTTTCTGCAGGCAGGTAAGATGTAGTATCAAACACCGGAAAGATTTTAACTTCTTACAATGCTTCAGCTATATCCTCAATAAATGCCTGCTCCTGACTTTTCAAGTCTTTTCACGTTGCCAAAATATTGTCAAGGGAATTTAGGATTTGTGTGTGGGCAGATACACACAGCTGTGCACGAGCTTTACTTACGGTCTGACTCGGCTCAAGAGCAGGATGCGTGCGGCATGTCCACAGGGAGCCCAGGTTAGGTAGTTGGCAACGCGCCCTCTGGCTTGAGAGTTTTTGAGTTTCATTCTTGGCATAACAACTTGCATAACCACTGTCACCAGATGGGAACAATATAGGCACAACCTTGTGCTGTGCTCCAGTGCTGTGGGAATCGTACATTTCTTGGTTGCCCAGTACTTGTGTATGGAAAGTCTGTGAATGGATGGTCTGTTACAGTTTGGTTGCCTAATCTAAACTGCTTTTGAAGTTTGTCTTAAGATTTTTATAAAAGGGAGGAAATAGTCTGATGAAAATGAATGCTTGTGTTGTTCATTATTTAAATATAAAACTTTGTTTACATAAGAAATGCTGAAAAGACAGGAAGATATGTGTGGTGCTACAGCTCTCCAGGTGAAGCCATGTTGTTCCCTTCCCACTTTCCCTCTCTCATATACACAAGTTACTGAAGCCAGTGACAGATTTTAAAATTTCAAAAGTTTCAAAATTGTAACTAATTTGTATTTCTGGGAGTGTTAAATAGGCATGAAGAAGCACACACCCAAGATGGAAAGAGTCTTCTCATTGAGGATGCGAGGTAGAACATAGAATGTGACTTGGAAAAAAACTGTAGAAATCATCCCTTTCCAGGTGGGACTGGACAGATTTCTGGTACTTTGCATGTGGAGAACTTTGACAGTGTGTCACCACAACTATTCGGAGTGCCATGTGCTGTCATTTTGGAGGTGACAGGAGTTACACTATTAGCAGAGCCTCAAAGTGACTAAGGCATTGTGGTAATGGATATAGATCCCAGCTGCAGTCAAGATCAAATGGAAGATAAATGGGCCGCTGTTATGCTTAGCCCATTTTCCAGGAAGCACACTCCACTCAAGTTTGACATGCACTTTGATGAGAGGGAAGTTTTGTTTCTTCTTCACAATATGCGGGTACATACCATATGTCTGTCTCAGACTCCCAGGGAGAAGAAAAGATCCAATACAATGCTTCCAGGTGGCCTGGACCTGGTGTCCCCAAGAGGGATTTAGAGTGTACTGGCTTTGCTCTTTCTGAAGGGCTGATAACGGAGTAATGTCTTCTATAAAAATAATTTTGTGGCCACATGCAAATAGCCAAATGCAATGTTAACATTTAATAGCTTGTAGAAAAAAAATCTATTACTTCTTAGGAGCAAAGCTGACTTGGTAATTTTATAGATAAAGTTGAACAATCAATAATAGTTCCATCTTGATCCTTAGTGAGAAGCTGATGATAAACAAAATGAATAAAAGATGCTTTTGGAACAAGCATGCTGCTTTGCCTTGTAACATGCTTTACCTTTTTAACAGTCCTGTGCCATATTTAAATTCAGTTTTTGGAGTAATATGCAATCTTTTCAACAAAGAGTAAAAGTCAGCAAATCAGGCTTTGTTCTTCTCATTTCAATCTTTGTATAATTTAAAGACTAGTAAAATCATCT
The DNA here is from genome assembly GCA_017639485.1 of Pluvialis apricaria. Classification (NCBI taxonomy): domain Eukaryota; kingdom Metazoa; phylum Chordata; class Aves; order Charadriiformes; family Charadriidae; genus Pluvialis; species Pluvialis apricaria. The sequence continues at coordinate 76,490,482 of CM030009.1, read as the reverse complement.
GTCCCAAGACTTTCACCTTCCAGGGAAGATGTCTAGTTTGAAAGGAAAACAACACATTTCTAGAAATATTCCAGAATTTCTATCTGTCTGCTCTGAAGCACAAGCTGAATCCACACAGGCTGATAAAAAAAAAGGCACCTCTTCCCTACTACACAAATGGAAAGTTGAGCTCATAAAGCTATTATGCATAATTTACATGGATGTTCCACAAAGCCTGCTTGGGAATAACACAGAGGAAAAATTAATTACATGCTTTTAATATTCATTAAACCTTTTTTCCCTCTGAGCATGTGTTGCAACTTTAACAGTACATTTCTAAAACTGCGTGAAACCAAGAACAACAGCTAGCTGAGGGTAACGTATCATTGCAGTAGAACAGTAAAGGAATATTGCCTCCAGGTCAGCTCAGCTCCTGGCTTTGAGCTTATGGGTGGCAGAGAGCATGAGGCAGCTGCAACCAATGCACTGTCTGCGTACACCTTAGTGTTTGGGAAAGAAGAGCATTCCCTTGCTGCTGCTTTTAAGGAAGGATGCATCACCATCACTTGTTCCTACAGGTGAAGAAGCTCCTATCTTTCCAGAAGGGACCATTTTGAGACAGTGGTACTATGGATATCTTGCAAAAAATAAGTTCAGATCTCCAGGTTTTTTTAATCTAAAGACTCAAAATGAAAATATTGCTCCTTCCTCTCGATTTCCCTTTAGACAAGATGTGGATTTGTTTAGAATAATGGAACAGCCCACTGAGACATGGGACATATACTGATCTAAGGTAGTTTGTAAACATGGCAGTTACAGGAAAACTTGTTTTTCATCCCTACACTCTGAGCAAACAGGAAACAGATACCTCATAACCTCTGCATTAATCATGCAAGCAGAAATGCTGCAAATCATTAGATGTGTTTTTTGTAGTCTTATTCATATGATTGGTTTCATTGCTTTCAGTTCCTGAAATTAAGAACAAAACACGCTTTTGAGGAAGAGAGATCAGAAAGTGGGAAGAGTGTTCTAAAAACTTTTAACAAGATTGCTGCAAGACTAGCAATACTTCTAAAAGATTAGATGGCTGCAAGAACAGTCTTGTGTTTTAGGTTCAATTTCTAGGTCTGCTGAAAGCTTCCTGGATAAACTTATGCAAGCCACTTAATCTTTTTGTGCCTTAGTTCCCAGCCTGCAGTATGAAGATAATAGTGTTTTCTTCCTCTCAGACTTTATCTGTTCAAAAGCTCCTTGAAGAAATGGGCATCTCTATCTAGTGTCTGGCTATTAATTGGTGATAAATTTATATGCAGTGATGCTGAGAAGAACAGGAAGAAAAGGTGAGTTAGACTTAGAACTACAAAGAAATCAAAATTTTTGCTTTGTGAGCACATCAAAATATTTGCTTTCCTCAATCAGGACATGAAGTTTAAAGATGGAATATTTTTATAGACAAACTGCCATATGTTGAATCATTTCAGCATTATGATGCATTACATTATTTCAAGGATTTTGAAGTTTGGATGCCCCTCCTTGCAAGGACAGATTGTGCATCCTGTGATGCTCTGGTAGTGCCATGACCCCCAGAAGGCACTATCTATCTTATTCACTCAGTGGAGAAACAATTTTGCGTCATAGAATTTGCCCTCCGTGGACAGAGCCCGCTCCATAGGGCAGAGTGGAGGGAACCTGAATTACAGTTCTCACTGTGCAATAGGAATGCCAGAGGGTACCACACAGACAAAGGCAACACAGGAGAAACTGATAAAAGACAATGTTGGCAGCTCCTTCAGTGAACACTATTCTGCCCTAAGCACTGACTGAATAAGGCAGGCTGTTGTAAAAGTTTGCGACTGTGTAGTTAATAAAGACTGTAACATAGGGTTTGTACTCAAGGCTTCCAATTAAGGTTATGCATAATCAACCTGTGGCATTACCTGACTTTTAAGAAAAAGTATTTGCTACCTTAACATTTTCCAAGGAATCTTTATTTTCTATGTCAGTTCTGTCTGCCTTTCAGAGAGAAAAAACTGCACAACATTTGTTTTTTAATCCTTTCCTAGAAAAAGCTAATTTATTTCTATGAAGTTCATTAAAGGATTCCTCCTTCAAGGACTGTGTTCTTTAAGTTATTCCTTAATATCTTAGCAAATTAAAAAAAAATATAATCACTTTCATACTAATACTTGAAGTTATTTACAAATACTTAATAATTCACAATCCATCATCTGCTGAAGATGTTAAGACTCTTTTCCTTGATCCCGTTAAGATCATATAGATATTACTTCTGCATAGTGCTCTTATCTCACATGATGTTTATGTTTACAAATTTTTTTTTCTCTACTTGTGGTACCTTTAAGGTAAAATGAACTGAATGAAATGTAAAATAAATCTACATTGTCCTGACTTGAAGAGGTGAGGTTTATATACAGTAAGAAATACTATGAGATTTGTGAAACAATGATGAGAACTCACAATATTATACAGAATATATATTTGCAGGAAATATTTATTTTCTACCACTTGGCTTGTGGTAGACATCCTTAACTTCATGACAGGAGTTAGTCTTTGTCTTTTTGCATGAAACCTGCCCATTTAATGGAAACCTGATCTGAATGGAGGCTTGGAAAATAAAAATTATTAATAATCACACTTGTGAATGCTGCTGTTCTGCATTTCTGACATGTTAGTTAGCAAAGTTGTAGAGATTTCAGAAAGATCTCCATTTTCTTCTCTTATTGACCAATTTACTATCTAAGACAATTTCAGATGAGAAGAAATATAAGGAGATTTTGATGGCATCCTTAGTTTCAGTCATGCACGCTTAAATTCTTCAGATGGCCCTGAACTGTTTGGGCTTAATTTGCTGAAAAACAAGTTGCTTGTACTTTTGTCTGAACCAAACCTTTCTAAACAAAAAGTGAGGGCTTAGTGATTTATTCAGTTTCTTAGAAGTTGCCAGCAGCAATGTATCTAATGAATTCCACACTCCAGCAAATGTGCACAACCCCTTTCCTGCTGGGGCATAGGTAGGAGATCTTTTTCCCCTTTATCTCTACTAGCTAATCTTGGCTGGTAATAGAAGTGACCTTCACTTCCAATTGAGAACAGATGCAAAGGACTAAGAAGTATGCATGACTGGTTGATGCTTATTAAAAGTGTACCAAACTTTCAGAGGCCTACTTAAACTTGACCTTGATATGCTTCAGCTAAGTACTGAAAGCTCAGTGCCCTCAATTCAAAACAATAAGCAATATCACATTGAGATTACAAGAGAATTTGTTTGCTTGATTGTTCAGAAACATGTTCAGTTCTAACAGGCTTGCAAAAATACAAGGAACCATATTTATGTAAGTCAGTCTCCCTGCAAAAAAAAAAAATAATGTTGAAGTATTGTATGGTAAGCAACCATATTTCTTGTTTCCATTCATGCTGGAGATAAAGGATTGCAAGCATTCCCATAATTAGTTATTTCTGGACATGACAAGAGCCAGAAAACATAATAATAATGAGAAAGAACTTTTTAAAGCAGTTTCAAAATAATCCGTGCAGATGTCTTGATGTTTAAACAGCACTGTTCCAACAACTGTGCTCAGAAACACTGCCTCAGTCACACTTTCAGGTCTTAATTCCTTGCCAGCTCCTTCCTTGACCCCAGAGGGCTGTAACTTAATGTTGTACTATATCAGACTACATGCTTTTCCTCTTTTGAAGGGATGCAGATCCTCTGTCACAGTCTATCACTTTATTGTAGAAAAGATATGAGTCTGAATATGTGAGCCACACATACTTGTCCCATTCTTCTAAGCAGAAAATGCTGACAACTATTTTCTTGTGCATTTTTTTCCCCAACAGCCAGGAAAAATAACCCAGCTAAGCTAATGGTGTACTTCAACTTGCCTCTGCACTGCAGGTATAGTTTACTTGCACCTTCTTAGAATCCCAGGTGTGTGGGTGCTGGGAGGAAAGTACTTCTTCTGACTCTTACAGTATTTTGGAAAACTTCTGCGGCAAACCGCTGCAGTTTCAGCTATGAATGTAGTTTCCCTGAATGTAGTTTCCCTTTCTATTGGAGCAGATCAGAAGAATCATAGAACCATAGAACAGCCCAGGCTGGAAGGGCCCTTGAAAGATCATCTGATTCAACCTCTTGTGGGAAAGGGAGCCTACGTGAGATTATTTAGCACCCTGTCCAATCGCATCTCAAAAACCTCCAGAGACGGGGGCTTAACTACTTCCCTGAAGAGATACCTCCAGTGAATGATTGTTCGCACAATCTGTAAAAAATGTCATTCTTATGTCAAGATGAAACTTCTCTCAGTGAAATTTGTACCCATTGCCCCTTCTCCATGTGGCTCCTTGTGAATACAGAGCCTCTGTCCTCTTTGTAGCTGCCCTCTAACTATCAGAATACTGTGATGAGGTGCCCCCCGAGCAATTTCCATTTATCATGGAAAAAATATATATAATATCCAGAGAAGATATACAATTTATTGTAGTTGCATTAAATATAATGTATTTGCATTAAAAATGATCCCTAAGTTTGCTTCCTCATATTTTAGTTAGCTATAAATTGTCAACATTTGGACCATCAATGACGTGGTCAAAGCAGGAAAGTCAATGCATACAGCAAACATTTCACCAAATACCGTAAAGACTGGGGAGGAAAAAGTAATTTGCTTAACAAATGTTTGTTTTATGAAGATAGGTGGATACATCAAGGGAGCTGCTGCCATTTCACCCCTGTAGGCCATCCAGCTCTCTTGCATGGAGATGTTACTGACCAAGCAGAGCGAGGAAGAGAGTTGCTAGGAGAAGGAACTATCTGAAACTCCTGTCAGGCAACTTCACAAATATCCTATGATTGAATTTCTGCTGGTGTCTTTAATTCCTGTTGTTTTGGAAGTGTGTTATATTGAAAACAAAAGCATCACTGCTGCTAGTGTAATCCCATTATCCCGAGAGGTTTCTGAGGCTGGAGCTGTCAGAAATATGTTTCAAACGTGTTTCAACTTGAGAAACAGCTGGAACACATGAGCAAATATGTCTGAACATGTAGACACCCCATGATTTCAATTTAAGATGATGTACCACTCAGTTCAAAGACTTATTCAGAGGCATCCTGAGCTTGTTGGTTTGAAAACTGCAGCGCTAAAATTGGATGAGCAATCCATAGCGCAGTTTAATGAATACTGCATCCAAGACAAAATATCGGGAGATAAGTACATATGGCAGCTCCCAAGAACATGTCAGACGGGCAGATGCTGTGTGAAAGGAGGATATATTCTTTGACTTGGCAGCTGGGGATCGTGGTTGTTCATCAAATGAAGCAGCATGAGGAGGAAGTATAAGAAACGTTATGTGATATTACCTCTTATGCACTCTTTTTGCCAAAGCTCCAGAGAAACGCTCCCATGCACATGTATTTAATAGTACCCAAAGCTAGCGAACTAAATATGAATGTAAGAGACTAAATATGTAGCCTAATTTTCCAAAGTCACCCACGATCTCAGTTGGATGTCTGTATTTATTTACCCCTGAATCCATCTGCTTCTGGGTAGTCAGCACCTCCCTGCGCAGACAGGCCTAGCGATATGTGTGTTCTGCGGGGCTCTCTGTTGGCAAAATATTAATTCAGGAAATGCCACAATTATTTGATGTAGTAATAAGCATGGGAAATGAAGACGGAATGAACCTGTGATCAATCTAGTCACGAACTGGACAGTAGCCATTGGAGTTAATCACAGTGCGGAGAGTGGGGAAGGAGGAGATGATGCCTGTGAATGTAAATGGTAAGAAATGAGGAAGAATGCTTTTAAGCTGTGTTGAATTAATTCATAGAACTCACCAATGCAAAAATATTATCTGTGTAGAAATTATAAGGTAATCAATCCCAACACTCCACAGAAAAAGCTGAAGAGTAAATGAGGTCCACGGGGACTCTCTGCTACCCTAACCTTGTAGTTCTGTGCTTTGTGTGCATTATGGAACACTTTGTGCCTTGCTCTCAACAAACCAATGAATATCACCTGAGACCACCAGGTTACATGACCCTCATGGTATTCTTGTGTCTTTCATTCCAGATAGAAATCTTTACTCTCTGGGGCTTATATTTCTGTTTAATATTTTGGCTATTTTTTTTTTCTTCCCTCTACCTGCCTCCCTTAGACAAAGCCACATTCACTCCTGCAGAGAAGAAACAAATCTAAAGGTGTTCACTAGCTCTTTTTGCTGGCTTCTGCTAGCTTTTGTCAGGCACACCAGAAAGCAGAAATCTGCTGTGCAAATCTTCCACTGATGCAGAGTCTTTGGGGTCTCTGAACCCATTAAATAAAATGCAGCACTGCCTCATGGCAGGGTATGCCACGGCCAGCGTGGGCACTACCTGCTCACACTGGCTCCTCAGGTCTCCTCCCTTTCCACATGACAGCTCATGCTTGGCCTTCACAATTTCATGATTACCAGCAAAACTTTCAACAGTTATTCATCTTAAATTTCACTTTCTGATGTCAGTTAAAACAGAATTATATATACTTATTTCCCTAGTTATTAGTCATGTTGTGACCATAAAGTGTTTCATGCTTACTTAAAAATCATGCACTGATACTGAATGGGGTACTAACCTTTCAAATGCTGTCTATGAAAACTGGTCTTTTTAAAAATATTCTTTCTGTCCTTAAATTTATTTTGAAGAATGGCTTGAGGCTTTCAAACACAAGTACTTCAGGACTAGCATGTATGCCAGTTTACAGATAACCAGGCAGCTTTAAAGCAGTTGCAGGCTTAGCCTGAGATGAAAGTTTTACAGTTCATCAGGTGGAAGGCAGTGATGTCTCAGCTAATAATCATGTTTCCGTTCTTCACATAATTAGAATGAGCAGGGGCTGTACAGCCCACTGGCTTCACCAACATGTTTCCTCTATCACAGAGCAGTTTTCAACTCATGTGAGTAAGGTTTGTAGAAAATCAAGAATCTCTGCATATTCCCACGGATATTTGCTTGTGCAAATGGACCTTATCCAATTAAAAGCAATGGCATGAGCTATTAGCAGCCAGTCCCCAGTATTGAATCATCCGTGATGCAGCAAAATGAAGCAATATGTTATCCAACAAAATTAAAATCTCCACAGAATAAGTCCACATGGCCAAAAAAGCCTTTTGGTAGATCACACTTTTTTTTAAGAGAACTTTGAAGGATACTTCAGCTGTGTGATGGTGTGTCCTTTTTAAACAGGCCTATGTTAAAGATCATTGCATTGCAGAAAAATAAAGTTATGTGCGGTGTATATTTTTGGGTGGTGTGTTTAGCAACAGTTTCAGTACAGCTTCCTGAGGCTTAGTGTCCCACTCATTTGTGTTCTTCTTGCTAATCTCTGTAGAAATGAGGTTTGGGGTACACGGATAAGAAACGCAAAATCCTGAGTGGTTTTGTCTGGGCACACTTACACAGATATTGTCTTCCCATAGCTTTCCTTGCGGGCATTCTGTAGCTGAAGCAGTTTTTCACTGAAAGTAGTGATGGAGCTTGATGTACGTAAAATCTGAGTCAGGTTAACAACCCTTCGTTTCTTTGTTGCAAGTACATCACGCATCGCAGGCTGAGCTAGGATCTCCCAATAAATCTTTAACTTCTGTGAAAAAAAAAAAGGTGTCAAGTGTAACTGATTAAAGAAAAAACCGCATACTGCACTGGTGTTTTAGGAACTGCACTTGATAATTAGCAATAGATTTGTCATTACTGTTGTGTTATGGCCTTTCTTTAACTGAACTAATGCTCAAAGAGGGTGCCCTCCTGTTGGCTGAGGTAAAGCAAATTTTCTTCGTAATAGCTAGTATCAGGCTACGTTTTGGATTTGCGCTGAAAACAGTGTTATTATTACAGGGATGTTTTAGTTACTGCTGAGCAGGGCTTACACAGAGTCAAGGCCTTTTCTGGTCCTCACACTGCCCCACCAGCAAGTCAGTTGGGGGTGCACAAATAGTTGGGAGGAGACACAGGTGGGACAGCTGACCCCGACTGACCAAAGGGATATTCCATACCATATGACATCATGCTCAGTGTATAAAGCTGGGGGAAGAAGCAGGAAGGGTGGGACATTCAGAATTATGGCATTTTGTCTTCCCAAGTAACAGTTACATGTGATGGACGCTTCTTTCCTGGAGATGGCTGAACATCTGCCTGCTGATGGGAAGTGGTGAATGAATTCCTTGTTTTGCTTTCCTCATGTGTGCGGCTTTTGCTTTACTTATTAAACTGTCTGTATCTCAATCCACAAGGTTTCTTACTTTAACTCTTCTCATTCTTTCTCCCATCCCACTTGGGAAGAGTGAGTAAGCGGTTCCATGGTGCTTAGTTGCTGGCTGGGGTTAAACTGTGACAGAGGGTAAGAAGTGCTTATATTTTAAAGACTGTAGATAGTCTTACACTTTCTGATCCTCTAACACTGAAAGACAGATCTTTTAACCAATGAAATACAATTTATTATGTCCTTGTGATACTGCTGAATGACACTGCATAGACATAACATGATACGTCAAAAAGAGGGCAGTTGTGTTTCTTCAATCCTTCTTTCCCTTGTTTAGTTTTATTGCTTCCAGTTATGATTCTTCTCAAGCCAGGATTTCTTCTGCTTTGGCCATGACACTCTTCCAGTAACTATGGATGTGGATCATATTGTGCTTGATAATGTCTAGAAAAGCAGTATGTATTTAGGATTTCATTCTTGAATTTAATACGTGAAGATCATGATGCTCTTCCTTTACAGAAACCAACAGGATTGCTGTGACACAAAGCCAGCATAATGGAGCAAAGATAAGATCTTTTATTTTTATCCTGTCTTCTTAAGAAAAACCTTCAAAAAGGTTAAGGATGGCTCTGTCCAGACAAAGAATTCTCAGAAGAGAAATCAGTGGTCCCAAACTGCAAACAACGTTTGCTGTAAAACCACAAAGAACATTCAGATTTCAGGGAATTAACAAATGCCTGTTACTACGCGTACTTCAGTATAAGAGAGGCTTATTTGGTAGACCATGATGATGAAGACCAAAAGCAAAGTATTCCTTGAAAGTGTTTATTGTTTCCTGTCAAACCGCCTGATCGTTTGTATCCAAATTATTCAAGTTCCAATTTTAGATATTACAAGACAGACTCTGATCTTAGTCACATTGCTGTAAATAGGATGTAAATAGACCATCCTTCCCCTGTAACATATGTGTTATTGAAATCTGACTTCTTCACAAAGATTGCATTCAGAAAACTGTCAAATACAAGTGTGATTTCATCAGCTAGGAATTTGTCTTTGCTGACAGCTTTGGCCCTCACATAGTTGAGCAGAGCTGGGCATCTTGTAAACAGAGGCACTGTTCAATAACAGGCATGACTTCTTTTTGGGACACCTCCCCAAGCAGCCTGATATTTCCCCTCAGCAAACTGTGACAGCAAACAGAAGCTTCCTTCAGATATCGTCTGTGGTGTGATTAAATGTCTGATGGTTTCTTTTGATCTCAGCACTGGTGGACTTAATCACAGATATCCTACTTTGTGTGGCCAAAGAATTACCACTGATGGCTCTCTAACAGAGCAGTTTAGACTTCTGGTTGAAATCTATTCGCTTATAATGAGTGGATTTGCTTTAGTTCTTGAGGATTTAGAGGATTTTTCCTTTTGCTTTATTCCCTGCTATTACACTTCTCTTAGCCATAGTGATATTTTATGCTATTTAAATGGCACACTTTGATTTAACAGCCTAAGTACCATTATTATGTCTTTGCATGCCAACAACTGATCCAATGGGCTTCTTAGACTTTGTCTCCTTTTTTGTATTAGCTAGGTTTCTTCTGCGTGACCTTGGTAGAAAGGAGCCTACTCTCTGCCAAGATCAGAAAACAGGTTATAGCAATTGCCATGAAATACTATGGCAGTGCAGAAAGGTTAGCCAAGCTTTATTTTTTAAAAAGATGCACTTTTTTTTTTTTTTGGTGTGTGTGGAGAAGTAACATGATTAGCTTTGTGCTGTTATTTCTCTTGTGGTATAAATTTGTACCCATTTAACCAAAATTACTCGTCTTAAATTTTAAGCATAAACAAACAAGATCACTATCTCAGCTGTCACCAGGAATTACTGGATGACTTGCAGCACTGTACCTCAGGACTGCCTACACAAAAAGGATTTAAGCATTAAGGCTGCTGGCAGTGTTTGTGATACCTTAATTAGGTACTGCCGTCTATGCAGCATGGAGAGAACTACACGGCACTCATTGCCAGCGTGATCTCTGGCACCGTTTCATGGAAACCCAGCCAGGCAGGCCTCCTTTGATAGAGATCATCACTTGGGGGTTTTAAAAGAGAGAAGCTGACATGAGCCAGCTTGTGGGTTGGGCTGGGAGCTGGAAGTGAGCTGGGCTACAGCTATTCAGTGGTGTCAAGACTGAGGCACTTCTGGGCTATTGGGGAAGGGAAAGGTTCGGTGTCTGGGCAAGGTTCATATCAAAGGCACATGTCAAAGGTCTACATGTGGAATTTAGGTGCCTAAATACAGCACAAGTCCTTTTGTTAATGTAGCCATGGACTTCCACAACCTGAGTTGCATAATCAAAAGCTGTCAAGAGAAAAATGAGAGAGTCATAACCTCTTTCATGTCGATCCAGGACATGAAGTCCTATCCATGCCCTGAGACTACCGCCGTTGGTACCTAACTTTAGTCTCTGCTATTTGATTGATCCCTGTAAAATTACACTGGCAAAAGAACCCTGGAATAACACAGAGTGGGACCCAGTCCTTTGTTGCTGGAAAAATAAAAAAAAGAGATATCTCTTAACAAAGACATAAAGAGATGACATTGCTATGCTGGTTTTCACTGGCTCAGGATAGTCCTCTGTCATCCTATTCAATGTTTGGGGTAAAAGTGCTATGACTTGGGAGAGGCAGAATGTGACTGATGTGCCACCATTGCAGAGCCAGGTTTAGAGGTGTTAACAGCAAGCTCCCAGGTGTTATGAATGTTAACATCTCTTAAACAGGGCAATATATTTAGATTATTTGTGCTAGTAGGTATTTTTTAATAGGAGTTTATGTTATTGTCTCTTCTTATTTTAGTGATGACTGTCACAGTCCCAGTGAATTCTTAGTCAGAAAATTTCCTTTCATAGTGTCACTTCAGGCTAAAATAAAATCCTTTTCCCAAACAGAGCTTTTTTACAGCAGAATAGGTACAATGGGCTATTCAACTGAATTCTATTGACTCTGTAGTTTCAAGTCTTAATGTTCCTTTTTTTATGATCTCCTCCTTTTCATTTTAATATTGTTCTGCTTTTCCTTTTTTGTACTGTGCATATCCTATTTTGTTCCACTGAAATAATTTTGTAAGAAATCCTTCATCAGGATAATGCTGTCTATTCAGTCATCACAGGCACAGTTTTGTTCTTTGAGCTTTGGCTAGCTTATATACACACTCCTACACTTCCAGTGATTACTTCCAGTGCCAGCTGGGATACCTATTGGTGAATTCAGAGCTGATTAACTGAACAAGACAGTTATTGCTCCAATTAACCTACTCCATGTTTCAAGAGATTTCATTTTTTTTTTTCATTAAGAAAACAAAAGTGGAGGGACAGACTTTCTTTAGCCAAATTGCTCCATCCTTCTCCCCACAGGGAAAAAAAAAAAGTCAATTTGGTGAACAAAGAGCGATCATTACTGGACATCTGCGGCTAATAACTGGGACACAACAGAAATTTGAGGACTGGATGCTTAACAGTTCATTGTAGGTTTTATTTGCATATACAAAACTCCTTCCCAGCAGACTGTGAGAAAACATTTCCTTTAGCTGGTCGTGGTGGAAAATGCTAGTTTTCTACATGGCGAACAAACTTGTTAAATAATTAAAGTAACTATGAAGGTGCTCTGCTTAAATGCCAGCTTTCAAAACCGATGTACTTTTGCTTCACAGAAGGGTTTAAATCATGTAATTCACAAGGTAGGACTGTGACTGACCTCTGTGGGAATGCACAGAAAGAAATGTTTCCATGAGTTTCCCCCCTTGCACCCTCTCTATAGGAAGAAGTAAACAATTGCAGTCCTTGTCTTCTAATACAATGCTGACAGACAAGCTCTGGAGAAACTTGGGCAGCAACACAAGAGGTTAACACACCCAGACGTTCACTCTGTCCCTTGGCTGGGTATTTCTACTCTCACAGCTAAGTCAGCAGAAGGGAACACCCACACCAGAACTGTCCTGGGAAGGAGAGCACAAGCATGCTCAGCACCTTGCTGTAGATCCAGGGTCCTATTCAGGTGGCCTGGATAGAACATACATAAGCAGCAACAGCTGCATGAAGCTCAGTTCGGCCTCACAAGCTCTTCCTGACCTCTTGTTATGAATGTTGGTGCCTGAGGCTGCAGGGTGGCAACCAACTGCGTGGATGGAAGGAAAGTAAAACCCAAGCCTGTGCATTTTATGGTGGCTTTACACCCCTGGAACCCATCGAGTCCCTTCTTTAATGTAAGATGTTGCTAGTATTTCAATTAAGAAGTAACAAAGGTACTGCAAGGTTTCATTATGATGGTAGTGATAAAAATAGCTACTGATGTCATAGGAAGCTCTCAGCCCTTGTTGGATTTATATCGGTTTTTAGTGGAAAAGACATTGATCAGAAGCAATATGAAATAAAAGCTTTGTTAAAGAAGGATGTTGGTGCTTAGTGTTAATTCATACAGCTGGGCTGAAACAGAGGATTACTGATTCCAGGCAAATGTTGAGGTTTCAAAATCAGTTTTTGTTCTGATTACAAATACAGTTGTTTGTTTTTTAAAAAAATCTTATGACTTACGTAGCTTATTTTGGTGTCAGCTGATGGCCGTTCTGAAAAATTTTGCACCTTGAGACAGGAACCAGGGTGCCTCAGGTCTCCAGCTCCAGAAAAACTTCCTCTGAGAGCTTGTTGCAGGGACAAAGACCCCGTGCCTTCTGGGTTCCCCTTAAGCTTGCTCCCAGCACAACTCGCCTGCCTGTGGTTTCATGGGATTTTACCAAAACCGAGATGTCTCCATAAAACGTTTCAGTCTTTTAGCTGAAATTGTTCCACTGGAAATTTCCTAACACCTGTTGGGTTTTTTTTGATGAATGCATTCTGTTTATTTATTAATACATTTCCATTTAATCTCTGACTGCAGTGAGGAATTTAAACCAGGCGATCTGAAAGTAGCTGTATTTGTATGTCAGAAATGTCCAACTCCACCAAAAAAACCTCCACCTAATACTTAGAGGCAAATAGCTACGTCTTCTTATTAACAAGTCAGAGCCTTGTACTCTGTAGCTAATCCTCTACAAGACTTCTCATTTAAACATAGTTCCTGTATCAATACCCCGAGCCCTGTATTTTTGGTGGCACCTACTCACGTTCAGGACCTAGACTGGACCAAAACCACAACTACAACAACAAAAAAGCTGCACTGTATTATTAACTTTGTAATTTTTAGTAATTTTTAGAATGGAGCATTGTGATTGTTAAGCAGGTGGCAGAAAGCAATTTCTGTCATCTTTTCTTCAGAGAAGGTAGGGAGTTCCAATGCATCTTTCAGAAGCTGGGATTCCTCAAATTCAAGTCTTCTGTCCATTTGATTCAAAGCAGTAAGGTAATACAGGTTTTTTGTATCCTAGCTGATAGCCTCAGCTGCTACTGAACAGCTCTGGGAAAAGCAGAGGAGCACTGGTCGAGCTCTTTTCTGACAGCATGTCTCCCTTTAAGGCTCTTCAGTGTTAGAAAGAGAAGAGGAGGGTAAATGACTTCACAGACAGATGGTTAAGGTAAACATGGCCTTCTGTCTCAGCTCCTGTTAACTAATGAATTTGTGCTTTGGGCTGGTGTAGCGACTCTCCTTTTTTTTTCAGATATAAGGATCCATGTCTTCCACAATGCCTGCAGCAAATACACTGCCTGTTTTATGATATTAATAAGGTAGTCTCCAATACTTTACTTGGTAACCTTCAAGGGCAGAAATGCACACTGAGGATATATTCTATATCTTTCATCCACTGTGTTGGCACATCCTCATTTCAAGATGCCTTCTCTGTCATGACCACAAAAATTCTTCACTCCAGAAGTGAAGTCTTCTGCGATTAAGCGTGGTGCCTCTGACATATCTGGACACTGCAATACCATAAATGAGCTCAAGGTCTGTGTGCATGATACATATTGGGGGAAAGGCCATTTAGTCCATCTTTTGGGACAAAATATACTTGCTACAAAAATGAAGAAAACATGCCCTGAGACAGAGTGCTTCAAAGTGCCTTGTGATAACAAAGGATTTCAATGCAGTCAGAGATCTTATAGCTTTTTGAAGGATTTATTTAACTTTCCTTTCAGTGCAGTAGCCTGTGGTGACAGCATCAGTCAAAACATGATGCTGCTTCTTTTCCATTACATCTCCCTCCCCCTCGCACCACCTCCCCTGCTCTGGTCCAAATGGCTGAGAAGCAGCATTAATGAACGTGGTCAATGAAGTACTAAAAGGCACTTTCACTGCACCATAATCTTAAAACCTCAGGGACAGGAGGAAATTAACGTCGGCTGCCGTCATCAGTGATACAGACTGGGGGTCCCTGCTGGCCAGCTGGTTTGAAGTGCAGCCTGTGCTCTGCTGCCAGCCCATCTCTACCATGTCCCCAGGAGACAGCACCGGCCTGAACCAGTGGGGTCATCCATCATTAACAAGCAGGGTAAAATGCTTCGCCATGCCTCTCACAATGGCAGAGAAAGAGGGAAGACGCAGTTTAAATTTCACCAAAGCTGGGGCAGTGTCAGGAGAGGTTTAATTGGATGGCAGGCTCTCCTGATTACATATCCCAGAGTCAGCTCCCAGGCACAGACAAACCGATATTCTGGGCTCTCCCTGAGGTTAGTCTGGAGTCACCTAAAATATAAAATATGAATATGGAAAGCAGTAATCTGTTCCTTGCCGGATCAGAAGCATTTAAAATCGTATGCTCTGCCTAACTGTCCTTCAAACATGGTCCTGTATTCTGCAAAGTCATTTATTTCTGAATTTTGCTCCTGTAAATATGCAATTAATGCACTGTGTTTAGGATTCAGCAGGGTCTGTGAATCTCTGTGATAGGAAGCTAACAGAAACACAAATAGATGGTAACACAGTGACCCACCAAAGCACAGCCTCTTTGGAAACCACAAGAAACTTCATCTTAAATGAAATGTTAGGGTGTGTGTGAAGCAGACTGGCTCCACTGACGCATGAAACAGCTCCCTCGTGGAAAATCATTCACTGGCATCTTTACGGGACTATCTCTTAAAATTTCTGTCCCTTTACAAACCTCTGGAACTGAAGATACCGTTCTGCAGTGTTCACAAAAGACTGGTAAGAGATTAAGTTACAATTGCATTTACACTTATTTTAAAATTAAAATTTAAATTGAAATAATGTTCTGCCTCCTCATTGTGCCTTATCTCCACTCGGTCTCACTCTATATCACTTGCTGCAGGAGTCCCATTGCAGTGAAACGAGAGTCATATCGAGATTAGCCTTAATATGTACAGCAACATGATTATTGAGATAGGTAACTCCCAAGATAACTTTTACCACAGTTGTACTACTTCCTGAGATCTGCTCTGTTCCAAAGTGATGTGTCAGAAAGAAATGCAACATTTTTCCTTGTCTGTGTGACAGTCTGAGATAATTTTATTTACTTCTGCAAGAGTCCATGTGTAACACTTCACCACGTAAACAGTGCTGACATTGGAACAACCGTGTGGTATTTTCAAACTTTATGGACTTGAAAACAATTCAGGGCACAGAAACACATTTGCAGAGATAATATGTTGTCCAGTTGGAGGTACTCAAATGCAGGCACAGTGAACATCTGCAAAGTGTAGTCATAATACTGCAATGCCTTACTGAACAGCTGTGGAAGAATAAAACTGCAGGATTTATAGGCTTTATTTCTGGACTGTGATATGCTTTTCTTGAATCTTGGGTGTATTCAACACAGAATGCTCCCATGAATGGGATTTATATACAAACAACTAGAAATAAAATCAATATAATAAAATGAAGTAATCTTGAGTAAGTAGGGGTAGGTACAGACACCATGATCAAAGGCTGCAAATCCTTTCTTTTATTTTGCATGGTGCCATGGAGGCTTCAATTCACTCTGTGCTGAAAGACAGATGCAGTAAAAATATGTATTAATAATGTCCTATCTGTGTAATTTTTCAGCAAATGTCCTGTGACATTGGGTTGCATGGTGCTGTAAATCTAATTTAATTAAGTCATTGTGGATATTGATTGACAGTATGAGACTTCAGAGGAAATATCATTGATCAGTGGAAGTTCTTGCCAACTGAGTATACAAGAATTGGTTATAAATTTCCAGGTGAAAATCTTCCTTTGTTGGGAAAGGTTGTTTTGTGGAACCTGCCTGCAATGGTCCCCAGAAAGGACTGCCTTAATTAGCCTTGGGATGAAACTTTGTGGTCGGAAAATTTTTGAAGTCAGAAACTGCTGCTCTTATCTTCCCAGTTTGTATTCTGGAACATCAGAAATGTTCCACGTTTACTCCTAGATCCTAGCCCTTACCTGCCAAGTTCTTTCCTCCCAAACTGTTTGTAATCTTCTTTGAGATTTACATGAAAGCTTTCCTCAAAGGAAGACTTAGGATGGAGTAAACTAAAGCTGACAAAAACTGGAGGGTGATTTCCTTAACAGGTATCTGGGAAATCAAACAGGAGATGAAAATCAGTGTTGATACAGTTGGAGTTAAGTGCATGGGAAGAAAATGCCAGAATTTCACATACTTAATGATTGGCTTTTTCCAGTCAGGATAACGAGTTAGGAGTCACTGTGGACAGCTCTGTGCCAACGCCAGCTCCGTGCTCAGTGGTATCCAGGGAGGCTAATGGAAAGGTAGGAGAACTAGGGAAGGAAAAGGAAACAAACTGAAACAGAAAAAGGTGCTGTACCACCATAAAAATTGGTACATAGTCTGTGCCACAAAATGTTGTCTCTGTAGCTATCCACTTGCAGAGAATCAGCAGTGGAACGGGGAGAGGTACAGGGAAGGGCAGCAGAAGAGACTAATGGCTTCCATAAGGGAAGAGAGAAATGCATTAATATTTTTCAGTATGGAAAAGAATTTACCAAAGGGAGAGATTGTAACAAAAACAAACCATTAGAAATTGGAAATTATATTTACTGCTTCTCATAACAGAATGACTAAGGGAACCAAATTAAATTACAGCACAAAAGGTCTGAGACAGACAAAAATACTTTTGCCTGTCAAATTTACAAGACTGCATAAATGTACTGTTAAACTTATTGCCACAGAATGCTGTGAAAGTAAAAAGTATAAAAATAAGTTTAAAGAAGGCTGGACAGTCACAGGAGCCAATTGGTGGCTGTTGAGCATGATGGTTTAGATGCAAACTCTCCGTTAAGTAAGATGAGACTCCCTAAACAGCTACTGTAAGAGAGAGTATATAACCATTAATCTGAGTTTATCTTTTATTCCTTTCTTAAATTATGGAAAACAGATTATAAGACTTTTTATGTAATCCAGATATCTCCATTTTCATCTGTAACACATGGTAGTAATGAGTAGGTAAAAAATGCCTTAAGCCATTACTGATAGCTGTGAAAACAGACTTCCAGATGATTTGCTGCTCAATAAAGTGCCTTTGTGTGCATGGCTGCAGGTAACCCATGTTCAGCAATGCCATAGCTAAACATTTTTAACTTCTAATTGTACTTGCAAGTAACAGTGCTGGCTGTGGGACTGGTGAATCTGGTCTGTGCAGCTCTGCTCTTACAAAAGTTCCAGGTTCAGCGGGGATTCAGCTGCAAGTGTGGTTGGTGCCTCCTGTTTCCTTTCAGCAGTGATGTGCTGTATGGACAGCTGCGCGAGAAGCCTCTGTTTCTGCAGTGCTGATGAGCATCTTCCATGGAAAACAGTGACAGCTGTTATTCATAAGAGGACTGATTATAGGAATGAATCCTAGAAACCCATCTTACAGGAATTAAAAAAAAACTTTTTTCCACTTTTCTCCTCCTAACATCCTAGTAAATCTTCATGTCACATTCCGGTAAACTGCTCAAATAATGTGCTATTGGGAGTCATTATAATTTTACAAGGAAAAAAAGTAGATCAAGAGCTCTTTTTGGCCATCCTGGTAGGATCATGTTCATCCAGAAAACAGAGGGGAAAAAAGGCTGTCCATTGTAACTGAAAAATCTAAAAGAAAAAATATTAAAGGAAATTAGTTGCTGTCCTGGATTGAGGTAAAACAGAACCAATTTTCTGTTCAGGAATTTTAATTTTTAGCCAACCCTCTTCTAACTACTGAAAATAACAGCATATTGTGCAGAAAATGTTTGCTCTCAGAGAGATAAGACCTATGTTGATAGTTGATGCCAAGGAATGGTATGCAGAGAGGCTCTTGCTTATACTTACTGCTATAACAGCCAAGGGCAGCTCACTTTATTTGCCCCATTGGAGGGCTGGAAGTGGAAATGCATAGAAGGGTCCCACCTGCGGGGAGGAGCGGACAGGACAGGTGACCCAATACTGACCGACAGGGTATTCCATCCCATCTGCTTCATGCTCAGTATAAAAGCTGAGGGATCAAAGCATCAGCCCTCTTTCTTCAATGGCCGGCGTCTGAGGAGGACTGTCTGTTCATCTGCCTTTGATCCCGATTCTGAATCCAGACCTGGGATCTGGAATCCGGTTCCCGTCCGCCACTGAGTCCAGTCTGGGACTTCCCCGGTACCAACTGGTGACATGATTGTCATCCTGGGAGCTTGATACGGTTTTGTATAGATTTCATTATTTTCTTTTTATTTTATTTTTAATATTTGATTAAAGTAGTTTAGTTCCTTCTAAACTCGTAAGTCTGATGATCCGAGGATGATCCGAGGGCTGGAGCCCCTCTCCTATGAAGAGAGGCTGAGAGAGTTGGGGCTGTTCAGCCTGGAGAAGAGAAGGCTCCGAGGAGATCTTATTGCGGCCTTCCAGTACCTAAAGGGGGCCTACAGGAGAGCTGGGGAAGGACTTTTTACAAGGGCATGTAGTGATAGGACGAGGGGGAATGGCTTTAAGCTGGAAGAGGGCAGGTTTAGATTAATCATTAGGAAGAAGTTTTTCACTTTAAGGGTGGTGAGGCACTGGAACAGGTTGCCCAGAGAGGTTGTTGAAGCCCCATCCCTGGAGGTGTTCAAGGCCAGGCTGGACGTGGCCTTGGGCAACCTGGTCTGGTGGGAGGTGTCCTTGCCTGTGACAGGGGGGTTGGAACTCGATGATCTTCAAGGTCCCTTCCAACCTAAACCATTCTATGATTCTATGATTCTATGATTCTATGAAGTCTTTCGCTCTCTTCTTCCTTTCCTTGAAGAGAGAGGTAGGGAAGAGCATCTGCCATTCGCCTCAAATTGGTCCAGCCCAAACCATGACGGTTGTCAAGAGCCAAAGAAGTTTCTGAAGGTGGAGTAGGTATCATGGTTGTGGTAGGTTTTTTTTGGTTATTGTTTTATTTTTTTAGGAGATTCAGAATTACAATAAAGTTACGGTAAGATACAATAAGACATTTAATCAATTCGGTAGTTCAGCTTGAAATTAAATTTAGCCCATGAAAACATGCTTTCCAAAATGTAGCTGTAGAAAATGAAGTAGCCTTTAACCAATTTCAAAGCAATTCAGTCTGAATGTGTTGCTGTAGTGCTCCCTTGGAGTCTTAAACTGTGTTCACAGTGAATGGCCTTGAAATTGCAAAAATTGATTCAGTTCAATTCACATGCTCAGAAAATTCATTCAGTCAAAACACTTGTCCATGCTATTTCCTATAATGAAGTGTTTGGGCCTGGAATATAGTTGTTAAAGAATAAAATAAGTTTTCATTGACTTTTTGAATACAAACAAGTAAATTACTCATTTTGCTGTAAACACTTGCCTGTATATTGTTTAGATAATATGTTGGATACACTTACCCTACCTGGCACAAATTTAGTGCACCTCTGTGTCTTGCCCTTAAACTTCACATAAGGTTTTATCAACATAAGGTTAGTGTGCAGTAAGATTGGTGTTCCTTTGTGATTATTATACTACTTCACCTTCCTACGTGGCTACTTGTAGCAGAGCTGAGGTGTGTGCCATGTTGCTACCCCATTGCAAAGGGGAGCTGAACGGCTTTGCACTGAGCAGACAGTACTATGTGCTCATGTATCAGCCCATTAAGGAGCTTTGTGTAGACTCCAGGTACAGAACTTCTTTCCTGAACACTGATTTCCATACATATGCAAACCTTAAAGCATGGAAAAGAGGCACAAGAGGACAGTATATTTAACAGAAATAATGAATGGAAAGGAGTGATTAGGGAATGGATGAACTCCTGTCCTCAAACCAGAGATAACACTGTTTATAAGTCCTGCCACTTCAGCCACTACATTATGAAGTAAAAAGAAAGTTAAGAAAGTATCAGGCAGTTCCTAGTTTTTGACCACCAAACAGTTTTTTTAACCATAAGGTATTATTTTTTTTTCAAGCTAAGCAGCTCTGTGATTGCTCTGACAAAGGCAATTTGGGACAAAGACTCACAAGTGCTGCTATGAGCCCGAATTACTCAGACAAAAATTTGCTGCAGTGGAACTGTATTCTGTATTCCTCTATTCTGCCTCACAGCCTGTGCTGAAATGAAGATTGGGAAACAGTCCAGGGTGCAGAAACCAGACACCTGGACTCTCTCTGCAAAACACTGTAGATCTTATTCCTAATGGAAGGAATGCAGATTTACACCTAGAGTTTGTGTCTATAACACACCAGAGAGGAAATACTATGTTTCAGTATTGCTTTGGAGACCGTTTATATGTTTTGTGTGAAAGTCACTGGATGAAACTCTGGCTTTGAAATCAGAACCCATGACTCCTCTTCTGCTCCATTCTGGGTATTAATCTACCACTAGGTTAAGGATCCAGGATATCTCCTCCTTGTTCTCTATCTAGGTTCCTATACCTTGCATTCCTTTTTGCGTGTTTACCCAACTTTCATTGGAGTGATGGAGAAAATACCAAATAGACAGGTGGTAAAGTTATCTCTAGGGAGACAGCAGATGTCTATTGAAATTCCTTTAGCCTCTAGAAAGCTTGCATTTCAGGTTGCTCCCTATTTCTAGGCATGTATTCAAGCTACTGAGCTCTGTGCAAAACGCGTCTTCTTCTTCTAACCATATTTTTAAGTAAATTCAGCCCTAACCTACTGAGTCCCAGCAGGTCTTTGTGGAACTTTTAAGCTTGGACTGTGGTGTTTCTGCTTAGGTCTCCCATAACTGGAAAGTGTCACCTAATTTTAGGTGTCTTTGTGGTCAGGCTGCAGGGAGAGAAGGAACGTGAGCCATGCTGGTGTTTAGATTGCAGTTGTGATAATTCTAACTATGCATATTGTTTAAAGTTTCCAGAATTTTTATTTAAAATGCAATGTTAGATGCTGACGGAACTGAATGTTTTTCATTAATTTTTAATTTTCAGCTATAAATATGTAATTATTTGCAAAAAAATAAAAGAGATTATATAGAAGATATGGACATGATAAGGAGATGTGAAATCCTTGCAGTCATAAAGAAAAGCAATATTTTAATTGCCTGATATTAAATAAATAGAGAACTAGTCAAGAATCCATTCCTGATGGTGAGATATACTGGAATATGAAATAATCCTGCAAAGAAACTAGTGAAAGCACCTTCCCTTGGGAGTTTTAAAAGTGATCTGAAAAAAATGGTAGAAATATAATGTTAGCCATCGCGCTTAACAAGGTGGGCAGACTAGGTGACCTAATTAAGCAATAAGACATGACAGGGTGTGCATTATGGTCTCATAATGACATGCTTTAGTGCCTTTAAATGTAAGGCTGCATGTACAAAGCTGTTAAACACTGAGGTGTGTCATTACTAGACTTCATAACCCTTAGATGCCCTCAAATTCTAAAATATTAATTTTCAAAGGTAAATTGCCAACTATTAGAAAGAAAAATATTCCCCAGATGAAGCATAACTTTTTTTTTTTAATGCACTGTAAGGTCACATCAAGGGAAATTGTCTAGACAGGGTTTATTGTTACTAATTCCTGATGACGATAATAATTAACGTTGTTAACAAAAGTGTGGTAGAATGCAAACATTTCATCTTTAAGGTCGAAATTGAAACGCACTTGGGAGGAAGGGCTGCTTAGGAGAGAGGACTTACATCCCTGTTAAGTCCCCCTGCTACCCTTCCCTCTGACAGTACTTCTCTCTGAAGGCAGAAAGCATTGGGGAAGTAGTACGGAGAAGATGGACCCATTTAGCAACTGACAGATCTTGTAAGCTTAAGACCCAGAATTTTCTTAATGAGTTTCAGGAGTGGGTTTTTTTCCCATTTTCAAATGTTCCCCCCACCTGCCTACACGGATGTCTGTTAGCTGCCTGAAACAGAAAGTGGGTGAATGCCAAAGGTGCCTATCAAGAGGTTTGCAAGATGAAAATACTTGTGCACTACTACTTCAAGCAACAATAGTGATAACATTTCCTAGTGGCATCTTCACAATGCTGTACATTTCCTAAGTGCTTTATCAACAATTATTTCCAAAAGTGAACTTAGTCCTTGCCCTAGGAAGATGATGGGAAAAGACAACGATGACTCGCGACAGAAGGGAAATGCTTATTATTCATGGTCAGCTCCTGTGCAGCCGTTTCAGCATTTCCAGTGGGTATCACTGATGGGCCCCGAGTCTGCTCGGTTCCCTACGGGCCTTTTGTCTCCCTGAAACCAAATGAAATTTGAAGTACACAGCACTTACTCTAATAGCTTGGTAACTTGAAATTCTGTGTCCCAAAGGCCAGCCTCACACAGGCCCGCTTGTGTGAACAGACCTGACAAATCATCTGTGTTTTTGAAAGGTTTAAGTCTAATTACCTTTTCGTTTACTTTATTACTTAAGTAGATTTAGTATTCCTGGGACACTCCATGGCACCTTGTATGTTTTTTTAATGAGTGATTTTCAAAACTTTGTTATACTTATTAATTGGGCTATTTTCACTCCTGACAAAACATTTTCAATTACAAGAAAATGCTTTTTTCATTTTCTAAAAATGTTACTGCACTGAGAAGGGACAGGAAATGTAGCAGGATTTCTGCAGGATTTTAAGACTCTTTGTGCTGAACAAGCAACTATTGAAATTCATTTGGCGTGTTACATGTGAAAAAGACAAACTTGAAGGGTAGTTACTGTTTTTTAAAAGGAAAATTATTCAGATTCAATTTTGATTGTAAAGTATCAGAGACTTGATTTTAAAAAAAAGGCAAAAAAACCAAACCAGTAGTTGTTCATATTTTTTTAATCCTGCCTGAACCCATATACTTCTTTACCTATGTAGCTGTGCCTGACAAACAGATCCATGAAATACATAAGTAGAGCACTGAAAATTCCTTATTTATGCAGAGGGTTGGTCATTTATACCACATTTGTGTTTTTCCCCCCCACAAAAAGCGGGTGGTATAGCCAGTCAATCCCCATCACATTCTGCTGATGGTAATTCTCCTGGATATTCTGTTTTCAATGTCAGCATTGCCTCCATTATGTCACTTGAAACCCAACATTTCCTTAAAGCCTGTGTTACATTTCCTCCTATGACCTCACCATACATCCACCCAAATACCTTATCCAAAATTTAAACGAGATTATCATCTGGTGACTTCATTATGAACTTGACCTTATCTTTCAATAGGTCTGTTGGATCCAGTGTTGGCTGAAGTTGCGTTTTCGCCATCCAGCTGACTGGGTGGGGCTGATTTTAATTTTTTTCTTTATCACTTATGTTTTACCTCAAGTCTATACACATACTATGCAACTACAATAGTTACCATTTATATTCAGCTATCCAAAAGCACATATTCCCCTGACCCCATGGTTCGGTAAACAATTTTATTCTCTGTTAGATTTAAGTACCCTCTGAATGTCCCTTTTAAAGCATTTAGGCATATTGGATAGTGTAGCAATGATGATACTTTTGAAGAGGTTTGTATGGGAATTCTCAGTTAGGAGACAAAGAACCATGTTCCTCTCAACAAATGGTTAATTTCTAGACAGGCTATAATCACAGAGCTTACCCAAGAGAAGGGATAGGAGAAAAATGCAGAGACTCCTTGTTGTAATACGAAGAAAACAAATGTGCCTTAGTACTCAATAACAAGATTAGGACTTAGTGATCCCCCAAAAACACTAATATTCTGAAACAATTGGTTACCATTGTATCTACTTTCTAATGAAACCCAGTAATGATTTGCCTGTGTTAATTCTGGTAATATAACTGCATAAGATATAATTATCAAATTTTACATTTATATGAAAATATAAGGTTTTGGTGAAAGGCTCTGCTCTGCCATTTGAATGACAATGGAGTAATTCTCTTTGCAGAGCTCAGTCATTAGTACATTCCATTCAGTTTTGGGGCAAGAGATGCCCTTGCCTGGGCATGCCCAAAGAATATCAGTATTTCCAAAGCAGAAGGAGATAAGCAATAGTTCAGGGACAGAATTTTGGAACTACCTCTTATCAGAAACTATCGATAAGAAATCCTGGAAGAACAGAAGAAGGAGCTGAGCTTGCATTTCATAGAATCATAGAATCATAGAATCATAGAATGGTTTAGGTTGGAAGGGACCTTGAAGATCATCGAGTTCCAACCCCCCTGCCACAGGCAGGTATACCTCTCACTAGACCAGGTTGCCCAAGGCCACGTCCAGCCTGGCCTTGAACACCTCCAGGGATGGGGCTTCAACAACCTCTCTGGGCAACCTGTTCCAGTGCCTCACCACCCTTAAAGTGAAAAACTTCTTCCTAATGTTTAATCTAAACCTGCCCTCTTCCAGCTTAAAGCTGTTCCCCCTCGTCCTATCACTACATGCCCTTGTAAAAAGTCCTTCCCCAGCTCTCCTGTAGGCCCCCTTTAGGTACTGGAAGGCCGCAATAAGATCTCCTCGGAGCCTTCTCTTCTCCAGGCTGAACAGCCCCAACTCTCTCAGCCTCTCCTCATAGGAGAGGTGCTCCAGCCCTCTGATCATCCTCGTGGCTCTCCTCTGGACGCGCTCCAGCAGGTCCATGTCCTTCTTATGTTGGGGACTCCACAGCTGGATGCAGTACTCCAGGTGGGGTCTCACGAGAGCGGAGTAGAGGGGCAGAATCACCTCCCTTGACCTGCTGGCCACAATTCTTTTGATGCAGCCCAGGACACGGTTGGCCTTCTGGGCTGCGATCGCACACTGCTTGCTCATGTCGAGCTATTGTTCAACTCACCCTAAAGAAAAGTTTGGGGCATAAAAAGGAACAGGAGTCAGCAAATTTCCACTCATCTCTTTCTAAAGCTTTTTCAGTTTTTTGAGTTGTTTTATTTGTATTTGGTAAATACATTCTCTATTT
This sequence comes from Pluvialis apricaria, assembly GCA_017639485.1. NCBI lineage: Eukaryota > Metazoa > Chordata > Aves > Charadriiformes > Charadriidae > Pluvialis > Pluvialis apricaria. Next base: position 76,465,056 of record CM030009.1, on the reverse strand, counting down.
CTCTTTCATCTTAACCTATCTTGCAATAAGGTGATCTCAATATAATTGGAAAATTCAAGAGTCTTTCATTCCTTGGAGTAGAAATCCTTAAAACTATGGTAATGAACTGTCTCATGGACTGGACTGTATCATCTCATGTTGTCTCACTTTCAGAGGATATTTCATGGAATATTTAAAGTATAAATATATGTGCCTCTGTACAGACCAGTCTGGGAGTTGGTAATTCATCTATTCGTTGACAATAAATATTTTTCAAGACTAGTATTATTTGGGAAATTTTCTTGTCTTGCAGTACAACAGTGGTGAGTGTGCCTCAACCACGTGGAACCAAAGGAAGTATGAAGCCAAACTAATCTAGAAAATCCAATGTCCGTTACAAGGCCAAATCTTCTATGTATGGGAAAGAGATTTCCTCAATGCAAAAAAGTATCGCAACGGCAGAGTAGATCACGTCATACACAAAGTACCTTTGTGGCTCTCAGTTTTCACTTGCTATGAGGAAAGGTTTTCTTCGAAATATATAGGATGCCATGGAGACTGAGATAAAACCCTTAATCCCTGCTTTGCTGGTGCTGACAGAACAGATCTCTAGACACACAGCGTATGGGATGTTTGACTCGCCAGAGCTGGGGACTGAGGTGGATGAAGAGATGAAAAGTTGCTTGTCTGTAGCAGCCCAACTTTTCCTCATAATTATATCACAGGATATTAATTTGCTGAACTGGCTTTAATTCAGCTTCAGAAATATGGGGTTTAGGGACTGTTTATCATAAAGCACATGGCTTTAAAAAAAAAAAAAAATCCAAAACAAACACAACAGTGAATGGTTTTATGCCTGGAATAGAAGAAAGTTAGCTTAGTTAGTAACCTGAGAAAAGATTTATAGCCTACAGATTAACTACACAAATGTAGAGAAGTGTGAACCCTGTGTCTTCTGTGCTCTTGTCTTAAAACGCTGAGACAAATCCAGGAATCTTCTTGGACAGAGTTCCATTTTATTTTTCTTTTCTTCTACTTCTCATTCCATACGCTTTTAATGCCATATGCTTCTTGTGATGTTCTTACTGAACACCAACAATTTTTACGTTAGAGTTGCATCATCAACTTGTACTTCTCTATTCTTGGATTAATTAGATCATAGATTATTCGTCTGCATCTGTACAGCAAGGATGGTTCAGATAGATATGTTAGCTGAAGTGCAGTCTCACATACTACTGTCAGTACTACCTGGTGTGGGTCTGGAGTGGTGAACTTTGGAGAGATCCCACTATTTCTCTGTGGTCATTGGTACGTTTCAATTGCAAGGGGTGCTAATTAGCATGTGCTAAATGATGGGAATGAAGAGAAATGCTCTTTTACATATTTTGCATCTAGCAGAGTTCCTCCCAGTCTAATTCCAGGCAGAGCTACTGTCCTTGCTCTCATCCTCTGGGTGTCGGGAGGGTCCTGTGCTGGGGCCAGCCCTGGTGAGAAGAGGGGATGGTGTTGCTGGCATCCCCAGTACGGGGCTCACCAAGTGTTAATGATGCTACATTGCACCTAGGGAACCAAGCAGGACTCAAGCTGACTTCTGATGAAGCCAGTGGTATGTCTGTGTCCTGAGTCCAAGGGGACACTGCAGTACTGTGTCATTGAGGCTTGTTCATAATTCAGAATAACTCATCCCCCAGAGCCAGAACAAAAGAGATCTGACTGAATTAACCAATTTCTTTTGCCTAATGCTGCACCTTTGAGAAATTTTCTGAACTGCATTGTTGCAGATCCCTGGTAGAGATCCTATAAAATCTGCAGAAGAGGGCAATAAATACCAGCTGCAGATCATTTATATTTTAGTGCAGTGTATTTTTTGGTGACTGTAAGTTAAGGATAAGACACATGAAAAAAAAAAGATACTTCTCATTGACCTCAAAGTGTTGTTGACTTCTCTTACTCTCCTCCTTGTAAGATACTTCAGTTTCTCTCTCAGGAGAGAGAAATTGATGGTAATGCTGAAAGACAAAATAAAGTAATTATGTTTTCAACACAGATATTAACTTAGAGGTGGTGTCTTAGGGGCTAACACATTACTTGCAATTTTACTTTAAAATGACATTATAATTGGCTACTATTAATCTGCTTTATTTGCAAGGTATGTGTACTAAATAAACGATACAAATAGTTGTTCCTATTGATAAACACTCAATTAGCAATAAAATTCAAGCTCAAAACTGATGAGACTGCTTTTTAGATAGCACTCCAATTAATCCAGAAGGAGTTGATTCCCGAAGCAACCTCTGCAGTCATTAAATAGTATCTACTTACTGTGGAATTTACTGATCAGGGCAATTCATCTCTTACAAACATCTGCTTTGACTCAGAGTACACACCTCACATATAAGCTAAAGAAGAATTTCTCTGGCTTTATGTTATTAAGCTTTGGTTTAAAGTCAACAAAAAGATACCCACTGATTTAGCAGACTTTGGATTAGGTCTTGGCTGCGGTGCTAAACAGCAGGGAAAACTGTATCTTATCAGTACTGTGCTGTCTGGAATATGATCATGCAAACTGTACATAGTTTTCATACTGCTTTGTACATCTTGATAGGGTCCATGGCAAGAGAAGGCTCAGCTGTGATGCATAATGGAAAACAATGAATAAAACAAGTACATCAGGGTCTGTTGCGTATGATACAGAAACAGCACCACAATGATTCCTGTTTCAGTGCTGGGCTTGCAAGACTCAGGCTGTTCTCCAACACTCTTGATTGTGGACTTAAGCCCGTGCACAGATAAAACTTGGATCCAGCAGAGTCTATTACTCAAAGCTCTGTGGGAAAGTAGGTGTCGTATTTCTGGGTCTGTTCCAGCTCCAGAAGCAGTACAGCTGTATTCATGATGTGCTTCATGTATTACTAAACACCCTGCTGGACATGAGGCTTTGTATCCCTAGCATGGATGATCAACAGAGCACAATACCTGCTCACAGATAAATGAGAGCTGTCTGTATTTGCCAGACATGAAGCTGCATTTCTAATGGATGTGGCACATAAAGTTGAAGTTATATATTGGATTTTTAGACCATAAATTCCATAGGATGCTTATCCACTTCTTTATTGTAAACAGAAAAAGAACGCTGGCAAAAAGAAATGATTGTGGGTTCATCACATATAGAAAAAAAAAAGCTGTAATATCTTAAAGTTTTAATAGGCTTTTGCTTTACTACCATTACATATTGAAAACAATTCGCATTTTGGTGTTTCACAGTATCACTTTGAATACTTTGTTGCATTGCTGTAAGAAGACCTGAACCAAACTGTTGGAGATTAGTGGGAAAAGAAACTAAAACACAGACAAGACAGTACAACAAGCAGTAAGTAAGAATAAGAGTAAATACGTGAACTAGAAATAAAAAATAAAAAAAATAAATAAAAATAGTGCTCTATTGAGACAGAAAGACATGGAAAAATGGAAGAATCCTGTTAAATACAATCAAGGTAAGTCTCTAAGAAACAGAAAGAAGTTAAGGAGTGTTCATTGTCCATTGAAGATATTTGGATCAGTCCATCACAGTATCACAGAATCACAGAATGGTCAGGGTTGGAAGGGACCTCTGGAGATCATCTAAGTCCAACCTCCCACAGCAGGCACACCTACAGCAGGCTGCGCAGGATGGCGTCCAGGCAGGTTTTGAATGTCTCCAGAATGGGAGACTCCACAGCCTCTCTGGCCAGCCTGTGCCAGTGCTCTGCCACCCTCAAAGGAAAGAAGTTCCTCCTCATGTTAAGATGGAACTTACTATTATCAAGTTTGTGCCCATTACCTCTTGTTCTATCACTGGGCATCACTGAAAAAAGACTCTTCTCATCTACTTGGCACCTTCCCTTTAAGTATTTATAAGTATTGATAAGATCCCCCCTCAGTCTTCTTTTCTCTAGACTAAAAGACCCAAGTCCCTCAGCCAAGCTATAGATCCATTTAATCATATTGATCTGTTGAACTGCAGGCATCTAGATTCAATTAAGATAATTCTGAGATTTTTTTTCTGACACTATGATCACAGTTTACCTTAAAATGCTGGCCACATCATTGCTGTCTTTAAAAGTATCCCTTAGTCAATCATTCCACTTTGTACAAATATGTTTAAAACAAATGCACAGAAGTCAAAGGGCCTTAGAGATACAGGGTCTTTGACTAGAAATCTTGTGCAAGTCTCCTCAATCTATTTTGAAATCCAAAGTCCTGGGAGTCTCTTAGGATTCAGCTCAGCTTGGTGTTGAAAAACTAGCTGGTTTGATACGAATAAACAATATTTGAATGCTTTCATATATTCAATTCAAGATTGGTTACTAATTCCTTCCAGGCTAATATTAATGGCACAATTTGTCCTCTCAGTATAGACTCATTTAATTGCAGTACAGGCTGGTGAAACTCCGTTCCTATTACGACACCCACACATCTTTACACTATCTGGAGTTCTGGGTCAGCTATAGATGCTTATGCACATGAATAACCTTTTCACATTAATATCATCCTGAAGCCCATAGAATAACATTTGAATAAAGAAAGGCATGTTTATGCATCTATGGACTCATGCTTAATACCCACCATGTCTTTAATTTTGAATATGTTACTGATCCAGCAGTTACTGCGCATTGCAAGGCTTGATCTCAGGAAAGAGGGTGTTGCAAACTCCTATGTATCTCAGGGGATTATGTCCATTCTAAGGAAACAGAAAACGGTGGTGAACAGCAGCAAAGAAGTTGCCTAGTGCAAAACTGAAACCAAAATTGCTTTTCTGAGATGAGGTAAGAAAAAAAGGGCTGAGAGGGAATGTTTGACTGATCCAAACACACTGGCAGCTAGTTTGGTATTTTAATTTTGGATTGTGGATCCAAAGTATAATCCTATTTTCATTGGCAGTGAAGATCTTACAAAGCATAGATAATTCTTGGCTTGGATTACTCTACCAAAATCTGAGTAGTTTGCCAGTTAACTCAAGCAGCCACATTTCCTTTAAGAGAGAATTACCTGAAGATAGATTGACAACACTGATCCGTTCCAAGTCAGTTTCTTTTATTATTAGACCATTTAACTATTGTTTTTCTCTGTGATACCAGTTTTTATTACAGCTTCTACACTTTCCCAGAAATGTAGCAAATCATGTACAACTTGTAATAAAATGGAAGCCTGCAAGCAGTATTAGAAATCATTCAGAAGGCAGTGAAAATAGACTATTTCTTTCACACTTTGAAAATACACAGCCAGACAATATAAATCACAGACACTTTTCTGAACTGTTTCACTCTAACCTAGACAGGTTCAGCAAGTTCTGAAACTTGGATGAAAGGGTAAGCTAAGAAGTAGTTATTTCGGGCCAGTTTGTGTATATTCATGAGGTGGGATTGCTGGCAGCGAGTTTCCAAGGTAAAGAGGTAGAGACACAAGAGGTACGTGGTTGGGAGCAGTGTGTTGCTTGCCTGGGGTTTGATATGAGAAATCCAAGGAAGACCTTTCTTGTTGGTCTTGAAAACCAGCTCACTAACAAGGTAAGCTGAGTCAGATGGAGTAATAAATAACAATGACAATTTATTATTATTATAACTATTATTAGTATTATTTCCAACTTTGTTAAGGTATTATTACTATTTCTATTTGTAAATATTTGCAAGATGTCAAAATACTCAGGCTACATAAATACATTAACAAACATAGAAATAACAGATTCACCATTTCTTCAGGGAAAAAAACCACAACCCACACTAATTTTTCTGTTTGATAACACTTACCTTGGCTACCAAAGGTAGATTTGTGGCTGTTCTTACTTCCTGATAGAGTATTTTGCTTTGTCTGTATGCCCAGGATTTTATGGGTTGAACTAACTCATCTCTCTTTTACTATATCTGAAGCCTGGTAGCTGGAGAAGAGTAAAAGAAAGGGTGGGAAGTTACTTAGCTCGGTTATCCTGCACATCTGAAAGTGTTTTGATATTCTGGTCCACACTGATGGCATGAACAGACTTTCTCTTTTATCTCTGTCAAAGAATTTTTAGTTTTGAGATATGTGCTTTAATAAATCAGGTGTTCAGGAGAACCTGGGCTTAGGTTAAATCTCTCACATTCAGAACACAGCCTGAATAATTTTCCTCCAATTTCCAGCTTGGTGTAACTTGTTATGAAGATGTCAGTAGTTCATCTTTTCCTGTTTTTTAAATGGTGACACAGTGAATGACCAGAACCTGCTCTCTGCATTGATTAGTAATAGCAGCTTTACAATGGCCAGGCCTAGACAGCCATTTACAAGATGTGAGATGTGAAATTTTAAAAATGGCACAGTGTGAAAATTTCACCATTTTTCTTGTAGAGTCTTTGTACCAGCTCTTTGCTCCTGCAGCAAAGGGATTATCCATGTAGCTACGGAGCACAAAGCTGAACTCATATAAAAGCTCAGATTAACAACAAAACTCATGCAGCTCATTAAACTGAAATTAAAAAATAAAAGGTAAAAGAGAAGGATCACAATAATTTACATATGTTTAGCTTCAGTATCCAAGTATTATCTATTCATTCAATGTTTGCCGTGCCCTGTGTTTACTGTGCATTCTGTGTCGCTGCACAGATGGGAAGGGGGCCTGGACGGCAGGAGATGTAACTGCTTACCGCAGCCAGCAACCCTGACTGAGGATGGTAGCGCAAAAGAAGGATTGATCCTAATGGGTAACTACAGGATTTCTCAGGTGGCCTTTCTCATGAGGTGAAAGAAGCAAGACGATTATTTACATAGGTATGCTGCCAGGGAATTCCCTGAAGTGGTGAGACCCAGAGAACTCCTAGCAAAGGCCGGTGCTATAAGCTGCAGAACAGACCTTATCTCCCTTTGCTCCTCCCTGTTTCCACCTGGTTTTAAACATGCTTTGATCTCCACCCCTGCTGTAACGTAAGCAGGAATTTATTCTTAGTCCCTAACACAGAAGCAAGAAAAGAAAAAACATTACTCTTACAAAGTTTTAATGAGGTGAAACAAATAAATGCCTTAATCTAGCTAGAGATTTACTCATGGGGTTTTTGCTTTCTTTAAATAAAAAACCCAGAAGCAATGCCAGTCTGAGAAATGGAACTTGTGCTTTTACTAAAACTGAAAAGAAAGCCTCCAAGTTGCAATAGCAATAGTGTCATTGCCCAGACAAGCTGGGCAAATGCAGAAATGTAGGAACACAGTTTCTAACTTGGCTGGAATCAGCTTACTCATGTCTATGGCATTCAAAGCTGTATGAAGTAACGCTGCTGTTTTGCTTCATTCATGTACACATATCACGTAACTGAGTTGTGGTGAGGAGGAAGCAGTGCTATTTTCCTTCAGGTTATGTGATTTGCGGAGGGGAGGTGTTGTTCCTGATTTTTTGTTGTTGTTTGTGTCTGTGTAAGTTGTGTGTTCCTCACTGATACTTAAACATGTATTAGTAAAAATCTGTTAAAGAAGATGTATTTGAGTTATTCAAGTACAAAAAAGCTTGCAGAACTACTGTGTTCTGCGAGTTAACTGTAATTTTCAGGAAGCTTTCAAAATATTTATACATATAAAGGGTTAGTGGGAAAATTTCCCACCAGTCATTGCTGCTATAGCAATAGTGTATGAACAAAAAGGAAAATGTTTACTGATTTTGTTTTTCTTTCCCAGTCTCTGTAATCTGCAGTGAACCACGAACCGAATTTCTGCCTCTGGCGGTGTAATATTCCCTCTTCCATTATAATATGCTCTGCAAAAAGCAGAATACAAATAACATGATAAGAGGCATTTACTCATAATTTTACTCCATTTTTTCCCCTTCCTAGTCAGGACAGTAAAACGCAGGTTACCAACTAATGTATCTTATTTCTGAGCTGATAATAAGGGATGGTAAAGAGATGGGGGGGACAGGACCTGTCCATTTAGGTAGTTTAAATTACAGCTTAATGGGCTAACTCCACACTAACCTAATTTTATACTCTTTATCCTCAGTTCTGTATTAGTGATCCTACTCCCACATGGATTCTCTTGCCATTCAATATTCAGAAAGTGCTTCTCTGCTTTATCTTCTAGGGACTAAATAACATTCATGACCTCTCCATAAGAAGCTAACCTCCACTCGCGGCTCATCCCTCCTCCCTGCACAACCACCTGACACTGAGAGGCATAAAGAACATGAAAAGCGATACCCTAGCTGCAGCGTGGGAGTGTTTGCTGGGCTGCGTCAGACTTTGCCAAACAGCCCTGGAAATCTCCTTCACACTGGATCTCTTAAAACTACACTGACCAAAAATACTAATGAAGAAACTTTCATGAATACCATGTAAATCTGTCCTGGCATAGAGATATAAGACTTGACCTAAGAGATATCCTTAATGACAGGTGTCTAAATCAGCATATTGTAAATAGCAGTCTTGGATCTAGCACTGTTTGTATCCCTTCTTCCCCCACCTCCTTAGTGGCCCAGCTGTGGATATTACCAACACTGTATCACTGTTTTTTTATAACCACTTTTTCAAATGAGCTGAGAAGATTTGGGTAGTTTTCTTCCATTAAAATGCAAAAAACAAATGAGTTACACAAAGCGAGCATAACAGTCGATGCAGGATCCTGTCTTCATGGGAGGTACCTTGTGAGGAGTACACAAGCAAGGCAACGGTGCAGTGGTATTCTCCTGTAACACCCTCCCATCCCAGCGCTTGCTGCTCCAGAGGGTGCTGGCTTTGTCACTGCTTGGGTCTGTGCCCAGAGGTTGTCTTATGCTCTTGAAAGTTTTAGGAAAAGAACAACCTGTACTGCAGTGCAGTGCTCAGGTGTAGAATGGGGCCTCAACTAGCACCACAGGCAGGACAAAGATTAGTAAGTGATTGAGCTGTCTGTTAGGTTACATTTGTTTTTTAATATTTATTCTCATATAACTCTAATGTAACTTCATGAAAACATGAGACTTCACTTTGCAAAGTCAATGGCTTTGAGGACGCACTGGCCAGGATGCACCCTCTTTTTAGACTTTCAGATGAGCTATCTAAAATAGGAGTTTAATCCTTTTAGATGCTTTTCTCAAAGGAGATATCGGCTTTTCCAACTTTGAGGATCAGCTTGTTATGGAAAAGGTCATTAAAGTTACCCCATTTATGTTTTTCTAAGAATGAAGGTTCAGGTTCACTACAGTGACACCGAAACCATCAGATTTCCTACAAATTGCCTCACAGCCTTACTGTTTCTCAATATCTCAACTGTTGGATCTTTAAAAAATGAAATAAGATGGAACACAAATAAATAAAATGGAACTCAAAGTTATTTTCCTTTCCAAAAGATTGCATGGTAAATTCACATTTCTGTCCTATGATACTATTTCTCCTCAGACTGCTCCTCTCTTCTCTGAGAACTGCTGTCATCCTCTGGTTAATTCACTGGTAACCACAGTCACAAAAATTTGCAAGACACCAAAAAATATAATACATTCACATTTTTTGTTCTTAAATACTGAATTATTTTAGGTCACCAAAAACCTTCCTTGCAGTAATTTTTAGTTTTATTTGCATATACTTTAGCTTCCTCTAATGCCTGCAAAATCTGTTGCAGCTAATAAAAGAGGTATTGTAACAGAAAAAAGCCATGTGGTTTTATGCTCATACATTGACCTGGAGTTTCCCATTAAGCTACTGGCAGATGAAAGGTGATTCTTTCCTTACTGGATATTGCACCTTTCCTGAAAAGAAGGATGGGTTTGACTCATGCAGGTCAAATTTATTCCCACTGTAACCTCACTGAAATCAGAGGGATTATATTAGAAGTGCAGTGTTTGCTGCATGAGTTTTATATTGGTTAGGTATGGCCTCGTTCCTTCACTTCGGAGGATTTCTGAGATTCATTAACCTTTCAGAGCAAGCTTTATGCCAAACGTTCATTTTGTCTTAGAGGTTGATTTAATTTAACATTCTCTACAGCAAACAAAGCAATAGTTCAATTTGAACAAAACCTTAGGTCATCCTGCACCGAATCACTTACAGGTGGTTAATGGAAAGCGGTGTAAGACAGAAAAGGAAATACAGCAAGATGAAAATGCCTCTGAATGTTCAAGAGAAGAACCAATTAGTAAAGCAAGTCAGCATGACAGACATAAAAGCACTGAGAGTGATTCATCTAGTTGTTGAGCCAGTCTTATACCAACATAGTGCAAACACCTTGATGGAGTTATGTTAGTGTAGCTGGTATCCCGAGCCAGCAGTTTCACTGCAATTTAATGATACATCTTAGTCTTCACAAGTGTGTCTAGCTGATACTACTTTCCATGAGGCTTAGAAGCAATATTCAAATAATGTATTTATTTCCATAAAACATGCACCCGTAAAGTTTGAATAAATTTCAGAGTTCCTTGACACAAAGCCAATACAAAAGCTCTTTGGGTTTTTGATTTTCATAGAAAATCATTACTTTAACAGCACTTAGTCTTGGGCAATATGCTTTCCCTAAACAGTAAGATTCTTTTTGTAGCAGAAAATAGCAAAATAGCTGGTTTTATATTTAGCTATCTTAAGCTTCGTATTAATTAGAAGTTACAAACATATTAGTAGTGAAAAGGAAAAAACACTGTCCACTTGTAGGTATCTCCCAAAAAAAGCTCAACAAACTCCAAAAGTTTAGAGTTAGGATTGAACTTCAAAGCAATTAAAAAAGTCTACAGTGTGGAAATATGAGTTTAGATCAATCAATTATCCCTGCCCCCAAACTCTACCCTGAAGTCAGACCATAAGTTAAGCAGCCATTTAATAATCAATTCCTAATAGCTACCATCATCTGAACTGGACTTATCTGACTATTTTTTAGCCCAGCTCCCATTACAATCATGGTTTATATGATCACAGTGTGCTTGTGGGCCACAAGGTTTGCCTTTCCATTTACTTCTGAATCCTTTGGCCAGTTTTAAGCCAGGTTAACTGAGGGCTGAGCTATCTGAGTTCCCACAAATTTTATGGAAACATGAACTAAGCCAGAGAAGGGAAAGCTTATAAAAGCCTCTGTAAATACCCCAGCTGAAAGAAAGGCTGTAGTACCTGTTTGTGCAGTATTAGGCACCAGGAAAGTCACATAGGAGAGAGACATTTTCTCATACCCTCTGTTGTGAATGGAGCTTCAGCTGGAGCTCACAGGATCCATGGCAGTGCCCAAATCCACACAAAACCACAGTTTGTTACTTCTGGATCACTGTTTCTTTGGTGGTGCTACGGAGGGGTCTACAATGTGGATTTGCTCCGTGGGAAATGCTAAGTTTCCCACCTGTTTGAATATTTCTGTGCACTGTTGCAAAGTAGGATTGTTCAGTCTTCAGCTCTGAGAAGTGGAGGAAGCTTGGTGGCCTTCCCAGGAAGGAAAACGTAGGGTCTGTCGCTCCACCACAGTGACCACCAGGCAACTGGCCCAGTGCATTTGATCTGTTTGCTGGGCACAGCAGTTCCTGGCTTTTGCCTTCTGGAGGACAAAGGCTTTGGAATTTCCTTGAAGGCAGTAAGGTGTCAGAGATCTTGTTTCTGGTTTCCCTGCCCCCTTCCCCATGGTTGTGGAGACATTTATCTGTCCATTTTGCTGCTGTGGTCTAGGAAGCGTTTTCTGGCTTTTTTTGCCCTTTGTGCAAGAACACTCTGCTCTATATAACACATTTTTAAAATACTACAGAGATTAGAGTGTGAGTTCTGGACCCAAATGCCTATCCCACTGGGAAATGCCAGTAGCACCACCAGGAACACAAACCTGAGCATGGAAGCTGCTGGAGTATGAATGCACAGACCTTCACGATTGGTATGAAGGCCAGGTGACAATGATTTCATGTTTACATTATTTTTCCTCTGCTATGTGAAACCTAATAGCAAAGAGTAATGACAGCTCTAAACATCCCTGTAAAACACCATCACCATTGTTGAGTACTGCCAAATTTCCCCCAACCTTTCATTTTTGCTTCATTTAAATTCATTAAAGGACTTCAAGTTCCTTCAGGACTATCTGCAAGTGTTCAGCAGTTCTCAACGTAGAAAAAAAGTGAAGACATAGTTAACTAAATGCCAACTAAATAAATGCTGCAAATAAACCCCAAGTATTACTACCTGGCAGAAATAATCCTGGTTGAGTAATCAGTAAGGGTGTTTTTTGCTGACATGCAATACGTGAACAAATGCAGTATGAAAAAGTTGTTATTCTGCTTCAGATAGTTATAAAATGAAATTAAATATCTCTTTGAAATAAGCATCCATTCACAAAGGTTATTTTAGCTAAATATCAGTTGGCCATTACAAATCTCTTGCTTGATCATTACTTGAGAAACATGAAGCAAATCCCACCCTTTCAAGCCTTGTTAAATCCTTCCTTCAGAGTATGCATGTAAATACAGTTTGGTTTATATTCCAGAGGGTTTCAATAAGGATTTTTCAAGGTACATGTTAGTTCTCTCCTCTCAGTGACAAGGAACCAAGAGTACAACCACTAATTTAAAAATGTACCAACTGCTTACAGCCAAGACTGAGATGTTAAAATAATAAGGATTTTATTTTCCTCTTCTCTGTTTTGTGACACAATTTTACGGGGGGTTCACACAAAATGTCATAAGGAATTTTGCTCTTGGGAAAGAAAGGGAACAGAAATGAAAAACAGTCCTGTAATTGACTAACAGCTTCATGTGAGCATTAGTGTTTTGAATGGAGTCTAGAGGCTGAGACCTGAGCTGCTGCTGGATGTTAAATAAGAAATACGTTTTTGATTTGTTTTTCCTCTTAGCTAGTGTGATGGAGAGACGTAATGCAGTAAGTGCGTTCTGTTGTACCATCCGTGACCTCAATGGGGAGGGAGAAAATGGGCTTTTGCTGTCAGCTTCTCGTCCTGTTACAGATTTGAGTTTTACTCCAACATTACTTCCAGTCTAATTGCATTTGACCCGGCACTCTTGCTGTGCTAGTGTCAGTCAGCATAACTGGAGGCCTATGTAACAGCTAGTATTTATAGAGTAAATATAATTGCTTGCTAAGCCCTAGAAGCATCAGCCTTATGAACTTCCTCATTTTCATTAAAATACAGGTTTCTTTCCACTTGCCTATGGAAGCAATATAGACAACGTATTTATGTGCCCTAAGTGGAAGCTGCCTGCATTGAGAAATGAGGCTACGGACATAAAAAAGCTTTCCCTATTTAGAGTAAGTTTAATTTAAAAATAGCATCTTGTGGTCAGGTGTAAAACTCGTGCATATGTTTATTAGCAAAATATTGATACATGCAAATTACTGATGGCTGCATGTTTACATCTTTACATCTTGCACAGCTTAGAGGACGTTCTTTTAATTCCCTGCTTCCTTCGGTAGGGATAAATGCAATCCTCAACATGTAAGGTTTTGTGTTTCTGCCGCTACAAAGCAAGGTATCTAGATCTCTTTGTTTGCCTTTGAATACTTACCTAAGTCATTCTTCAATTTGAGAGGGCATTTGGCATTTCAGAATGAAAACCTGCAAGTCACTTCTCTGGTACTCTGTTAACATCGAAAACCACACATAGGCTAGACCTGCAATAGTTTGGGGCAGAGTTTTATTGCTCCAATATCAGGATATTCTATACACAATAAAGTGAACATATGACTTTCATATCTCTAAAGTGATGCCTGGAGCAAGCTGCATATTAGTGCTTTCAGGCTCAGTGCTGCACGGTTCCAAGCGCATCTTTGAGGATGATCACCAACCTCAGCTTGGGGTTTGTGTACCCATGAGAAGTGAAAACGTAGAACATTTTGCAGTAGCAAGCTTTGCATTATGCATATCCATTACTCTCCCAACTTGAGGAAAGATAGTGTGTGGGTTAAAGCACAAGGCTGTATGTATGCTGACCTCAGTTCTCTCTTTCCAGTTGTTTTTATGTAATAAATCAAAGCAAGCTAACTTCAATATGCAAGCTGTTTCATTTTCACAATGCAACCTTTCCCTTCCCACTCAAACTACAGTGTACCAGAGAGCTCTAAACCAGCAGGACATCCACAGCTATGTGTTGATTCAGATATGTATTGAAAATCTGAAGGTTCATGTCTCATGAAGGTTCATTGCCTCATCAGGTAATGATCTGTAGAATTTTACTACTCAGGATTCTATTTCATAAAATAAAAAATGAGCCACTGCAAGATCCACCTACTGGGATCCTCTCCTCACAGTGCTGTGACTTTCCTGTGATTCACATTCCCTGGGATTCCCCATCTTTCCTCTCAAAAGAAATCTTATTTTCTGTATTGTAAGCTTTAGTGAAAGATACTCACAAATAGTACCCTCCTTTGCCTGGTTGCTCAGATGGAAGTTGTTAATTATTAAAGAGCATGAATCAATTATTTCTAGGTTTCTGGTAGGTCATGTCTTTTTTGTGTTTGAGTTTATACATTTTTTCTAGTAAGGTCTCTATTTTTGTTCCGGTGTAACACTGAACGTATCACGAGCACACAGCAATACACACAGGGCTGTGTGAGCCCTGAACCTCAAAGGGGGTGCTAGGTGAACACAGCTGCGGTGTCTCCAATTATATGGCAAAGTGGCTTAGGGCTCCTATATTTTTTCTCTGAAATCCTAGACAGAAAATGGCTGTGTGCAATGCAAAGCATGTGCGCTGTAAGTTTGCTTAAGTTCTGGATGAATCAGACTTTCAGCACATGAGCAGGTGAGTTTTCCAGCTCATGTACACTGAATCCAACAAATCCAGTTCTGCAGTGTATGGATAGCAGAACAGGCAGTCTCAGAGGATTCGTTTTCATATGGAGAAGTGTGATATGTGTGGGGCTCGCTGTGTGGGAGTGCATTTTCCTGCACATCAAGCAGTTGGGTCAGATCTACTGCCAGACTCTACAATCCCTTACAAACGCCGGCAGCAAGCTAGTACGGAGTGGCTCTTGCCCTGCAGCTGGCATAGTAAATGTGCTCCAGGCTTCAGCGTTCTGCTGCTTCGGCAAATGCATCCTCAAAAGCAAATGCATTCCCCTTCCCTGCAGGTCTGGATGGCCCCATCTCGTGGAGGTCATACACTTCTGCTCAGCGGAGGTGCGGGAAGCACAGAGGAATCTGGTTTCAGCCAACACCTCTAGTATGTTTTGGCACTGAGGGGCATGAGACCAACATGGAGCCCTGGACATCACTGTTCAGTACCTCCATTAACCACATTCTTCTCCTGCATGGCAGCATCTGTGTGGGACTCTGCAGCTTCCTCAGGTTTCCCAGGACTCCCGGCTGTGGTGTTTAGCACAGGACTGGTCCTGAGGTTTTTGCTCCTGACTTTATGAACAAAATTTTTTCTCCCAAAGAAAGCAGTACAATGCCAGATGAATGTCAAGGTTTTGCTCTTCACCTCCTAAAACATCTATGAATGTTACGAAAGCTTGTAGCGCTACATTTTTAATGTGCATCACATCTGTACATCTCTAGAATGATCCATCTATATGAACAACAGCTGAAACACCTCATTCTGTACGGCTGCCAAAACCCTTTATGTACATCATATTAGTCAACTCAGAAGGAATTGGTTATTTTTATAAGGAAAATGCCACCAAATCCTTTTTCAAATATTTAAAATATTTTTGGCAAATCACATTTTTATAATCCTTATACAGCTGTTTCATACTGAAATAAAACATAATACTGTACATGATGAATGTCCCAGAACCTCCCCTCTGACTTTATTAGCTCATTTGCACAGACAGATGAGACTTAGCACAAAAAAGCAAATAGTTGTGATAGAAATACACATTTCTGTATGCAGTTGGCTTGTTATACACCACGTTGGCAGTATCAGCAGCACTAAAGTACGTGCAGCTAAGGCAGTGTGGAACCATACCACAAGTGCATAGTATGGAGGCACGCAAAGGGTGAGGTGAAAGGAGAAGTGGAAAAATGCGTGGTCTTTTATGGAGCTACTGGGGGTTGGTTTCTCTCCTGGTACTGATCAGCCAGTGGTGAGGGACTGGGGAGGCTGCAGGTATCCGACCGTCCCTGTACTTCTGCTGTAAAAGCGCCTGCAAGATGTGATCTGCAGGGCTGGTGTGACTGAATGGTCAAACCTGATTAGAGAAGACCATACTTTGTTCATTTTGCTGAAGTGAAACATGCACCACCAGCAAGACTCGAAAGGCTGATACTTCTTTCTGCCCAGTCTTTTTTCAGTGGTGCCCACTGATAGAACAAGAGGTAATGGGCACAAACTTGAACACAGGAAGTTCCATCTTAACATGAGGAGGAGCTTCTTTACTCTGAGGGTGGCAGAGCACTGGCACAGGCTGCCCAGAGAGGTTGTGGAGTCTCCAACTCTAGAGACATTCAAAACCCGCCTGGACGCCGTCCTGTGCAACCTGCTGTAGGTGTCCCTGCTGTGGCAGGCGGGTTGGACTAGATGATGTCCAGAGGTCCCTTCCAACCCTGACCATTCTGTGATTCTGTGATTCTAACAGCCCAGACACCAGTGATGACTCCGGTGCAGCCTATCTTCTTTTAATTTCATTTTTTTCTCTCCTTTTCCTCTGTGTCTTGTCCCAGTGTACCAAATGACATTGTTTTATACTGTTCCAGAACACCCATGAACACAGCAAGTAGATTTACTCTAGACTTACACCAGTAGGACCAGTGGCAGGATCTGTCACGTTTTCTTTGTGAACACCCTGAACACTTCTTTTCTCTGCCCTCCCAGCTGGGTAGCTTCAGAGCCTGGCAAATGAGAGGCACTCTTTTTAATGTCTCATTCAAGCAGCAATGTGGTAGAAGTGGCAAATAATAGTTGCTTTCAATGCAGGAAACAACACACAGTGCCACTGTTCCTATTTTATAAGCTATATTAAAAAACCTCTTCATGTTGATTGTAATAATTATTTGTGCTACTCCAGCCTATAGACTTTTCATTTAAAAGTTTACTGTTAATCAATGCTGTATTTAGAGCCACTTTTTTTTGTGTGTGCATATGTCTGTGAATTTTAATATGCTAAAGAACCTACTCAGAAGGCTATAAAAGGTGATTTGGAAAACAAGTTTTTAAAGTACTTCAATAAAATAGCATATATAAATAATACACTGAAAAAATTATTAATAAGGCTGCCAAATGAAGCACTTAGATGTTAGTTTTGCATGGATATCTTAACACAGAAAAAATGCTTTTTTTTCCTGTAATTGGGCCTAAAGTAGACAATTTTCCTTTAAATAGCAACAGGTGTGCATTAATACTAAGGCTACTATGCCAGTCAAACTGCAGTCCCTGCTCTGAGATAGAAAGACATTGCATACTACAAAGGTATCAGAAAATAACTTTTTAATACGGGAAGTGACATACCTTATTCTCAGCTTTGTTCCAAGAAATGGGATTTGGGCTGATTTTGAAAAAAACACTCAAAAATATAATCAGCCAGAGGAAAGCACTCTGCGTGAGAACATGGAAATTTGGCAGAGAAACAAGCAAATAGAAACACTGTTATACTGAAGTGTGGGACAACATTAATAATGGGACATTCCAAATATCATATAAACAAAAGCAATGATACAATTAGTTAAATTCTTTTCAAATTATAGAAAAATAAAATTATCAATCCCCTCTTCTGAGACAGGAGGTGTAATGTGTAGGGAGGTATGGTCTTTCACATTCGATCTCCAAGCATTGGAATGCTCCGTGGTGCCCAAGCTTTTGGAAGAGAAAACAAACTCAGAGACAGGCGGGGAACAGGGTTGAGAGGGAGCCTAAAGTCTTACTGAACAGAGGAGTATCCAGCTAAAGTAAATAGGCCTTACTTTCCTGCTATAGAGAGAAAATAGATACAAATAACTGCTGACTAAAGCCTCTAGTAATTACAGCCTGGAATATTCAGTACAGTTGCTGTCACAGAAGATCTGTGTGGAGAAACACACGTTTTCTACCCTGGGATAAAATTGCTTCTACAAGTCAGATCAGGAGGTTTTGCATTAATCCTTTCTTTTTGCAAATTATTAAAGTGCTGTGCAGAGTGTGTGTTTGCATTACTGGCAACTTTATCACATGCTGGGCCAAGCACGTGGGGTGTGTGGAAACCTGCTGAGAAAATCCTGAAGAAAGCTTGATGCCCTAACGATGGCAGAACTTGTGCCAGGCAGAGCTACTGCAGGGAACAGATGAGGTGTGTGCTCTCCTCTCATCCCCGCTTTGCTGGTTGGCTCTCTTTTATATTTGGGGATGTTGAGATGAAGAAGCAGACCCAGACCCATGCAGGATCTCCAGGAAGAAAAAATTCCACAGGGATCTCTTCCCAGACCTGCTTATATCCCTAAGCATTCTCTTATGAGGCAAACAAACCCAGAAGCTCCCAGGCCAGCTAAGAGGATGTTAATTATGGTTGCTATAAATAAAGTGCAGCTCTGGATTGGTTAGTGTTTTTGTTCTTTTCATCTTTATCTCAGAGAACAAGAGGCTGAGGAAGTGCATACCCTGTCCCTGACCTGCACTGTCCCGGACATCTGACCGGAGGAAGAGTCTCCTCTGGTGGAGGAGAGTGGAGCAGAGAGAGGTCTGAGGGGAGAGGTGGGGGAAGGGTTGCAGAGCCAAAAATGCCCTTTGTCCACATAGGAGCAGAAAGATCAACTAGCTGTGAAACTGCTCCTTTAGCAAACTGTGCTTTCTTTTTCACAAAGGTGGTATTTTCTCGCAGAGATCAGAACATCAGAAATCCCCACTTCACTATCTGCCATTTGATGCCAAGCATTCAACTGAGAGCTTATCTTTTTTGGTGAAAGACAGTCCTAAGGAAAAATGCATAGGTATTTTGTTTTGTAACAGTGTCTGAGCCCTTTGACAAAAAGGTACAGCTTTCTACCAGAGGCCTCTTCTATTTTTTTTTTTTTTCTCCATGCTGCAATTATTATTCTGCTACAGAAAATAAAGGTTTTGCCTCCTCTCCCATAAAAATTCCACCCACTTTAATAGGAAAAGAGAAACATTTAGTCTTCCTGTTTCTGGTCCCCATCCAGACCTTCACAATCTTGTAGTGTGTTTATCCTGGAAAACAGGGAAATATATGTATTTTCCCCATATTGCAGATGGAGAATTAAGGCAGAAGTGGACTAAACATCACACACTGAGCAGAGAGCAGGGCAGTGGCCCCAGGATTGACACTGCGGCTCACGAACCTGAGAGAGGACCTGTGCTCAAGCTGCTGCAAAGCAGTGAGGGAGAGATGCTCTGACAGTCAAACACCCACACTGTGAGCATCTGTGTACAGCCAGAGCTCCTGCTTGCACCACCACACCGTCGGTGGTACACAAACAGGCTCAGCTCAGGTGTCCCTCACCTGGATAAAGGATCCAGGTGACATGCGGCTACAAAATGCCTTTAATACCAGGCGCAGCATAGTCCTGACTGTCTGTAGGTCAAACACAGGCTGTGGGATGTGCCTGGTCAGCCCTGGAAGACGAAAAAGGAAGAGTCGTGCAGGGAACAAGCCCATTCCCTCTCTGCTTTGTGACAGACCCTGTCTCCCTTCTCTCTTCCCAGGCGAGCAGGGCTGGGCTGCACATGCTCAAATCTACCTCCTCTCCTCCTTCCCATATGAGAGCATTGCTCTCCCCTGCTTACCTGTCCCCCTGCTCCTCCTGGCAAGCGAGCAGAAGGGTAGGGTTGGCAGCGGCAGCTCCTGCCACAGGGATGTTTGAGGAGGGCTGCTCCATTCGTGGTGGGGAAATGTGGAGAAGGAGGCGGCTGCCAAGGCAGGGGAAGGGGGATGCGGAGACAGATGGCTGTGTGCACAGGGAGCATTGCCTGTGTGGGGAACAGCGTGTGGGAGGTTGCACAACTCAGAGCTGCTCCCCCTCAAACAGTCCAGGCTGGATTACTCCTGTGGGCACTTACGCGATGATAATAATCTCCTTCCTTGTACGATTATGCCAGTACGGGGTGGCCACACAACCACTGACCTCCCGACATGCTGTATCTCTTCTTTCTACCCTTTGGTTTTGATTTGGGATTTTTCTGGATGCAGCACTCCTTTCTGATTATTCTGGAAGCACTTGGGGGATTTGTAACAGTATTAATGTATGGTAGGTTTGGCTGGGAAAATTCAGTTTAACAAAAAATGTTGAGGTTTTGAAACTTATTTTCGTTCTCTGTTGGAATAAAATCAAAGTCTTCCAAAAACTGTTTTGGAAACTGAGCAGACCAATCTGTTAGGAACCCACTGGGAGGTAGGAGGTCCTTGTTTGGAGCTGAGCACAACAGGATTATGGGTCTGGGTCTCTCCTCCCCTAAAAGTGGGCCCTAGGCAGGGACTATTCAGAGGTGCTGCTCCTTTCTTCTGGTTCAGACCAGAAATTCCATTCTGGACCTCATTACGGAAAACCAATATATTTTCATTAGAAAAAAATCATTGCAATATATTTGTATTTTCTTTTGAAAAACAGCAGGTCAACCTGAAATTGAGGCCATGCCACAGAAACTAAGTACGCAGGTTCTCAGCATTCATTTCATTTTTCTTCTAAGTCTGTATTAGGCTACATCGCTTAACTTGGTGTTTATTTTTTTTTACTTTTAAAATGTGCCATTTACAAAATAACAATATAAATCAAAAACACAGCAGCTGAACTTCTGTGGGAAATGGCCTGGCTCGCCTCTCATCCGCTGCTTGCCAGCTTCACTTCAGAAAATCATCTGACCCTGGAGCTGCCTTCAGAAATGCACTGAAGGTATTCCAAGGCATGTACAAGATTAGTAAAATCACTTCAGGAGCAACAACAACACGACTCTCCACCTCAGGGCCCAGTTGGGCTGGAGGGATGAGCCAACAGCAATCTTGCGAAATTCAAGGAGGATCAATGCAAACTCCTAGATCTCTGAGGGGATAACCCTGCAAGGGTGCGGGCTGGGGGTGGCTGAGCTGGGGAGCAGCTCTGCAGGAGGTGCTGTCACCCTGGTGCACCACGAGCCATACAGGAGCCAGCAGCGACCAGGCAGCAGGAGCACAGTCCATCCATCTAGGGATGAGATTATCCTCCTCTGCTCCGCACTTATGAGAGATACAGTGCCCGGTTTTGAGCCCCCCTCAATACAAAACACGGACAAACTGGCATGAGTTCAGCGACGGCCCTAAGCTGGTCCAGGCTGGAGCAGTTGCCCTGCAAAGAGAGGCTGAAGGATGGGGCTCAGCCTAGGGCAGAGATGGCTCTCTGGGGGGCTGGAAGCAGCCCCTGGTAACAGCTTGGAGGCAGCCAAGAAGAAGGAGCCAGGCTTCTCACAGCAATGAAATGAGAGCTCTGATTTTGCTGTTATGTAGCCCATTCTACAACAATTTTTTTTTTTTTTTTGCCATTTCTGATAAAACTGTGCACTAATGGTTGTGTGATTTGTCAGAGCTTTGTTTTGACAGCTCTAGAAAGAAAGGGCTACTTTATGTGAATGAAAGGACAGGACATTTCACCCTCTCTCTGGTGAAGGGAAAAGCACTGCTCGGAGAGCAGCAGGACACACGGTTCCTAAACCAGACCCTGGCTTTTGAAGCTGCCTCACAGTGGAGAACATGTATCTATAGTGCACTTTTTAAAAAGATGGGGAAAGCTTTTTTGCCACATACACCCCACAGGAGGCACAGAGGGAACACCTGCTGCCAGCATTTTGTTTATTACTGCGGTGAAATTTCACACACCCACATCTCCCCACACACTACTTCAGTCTGTCTCCTAATAACATGGTCTAGCCCAAGAGATGGAATAGATCTATAAGGTCCTCTCATCCATCTTTCTTCTAATTCAGAATTGTGTCCTATAATGGGGAATTTCAAATGCTTTGGTCAGTCAAGTCTGAAGACTCTGTTTTCCAATTTCTTGAAATACTGGTCCCCAATAGATGTCACTGTTTAGTAAATGTCACATGGAGAAAACTACTTTAAGGGATATCACTGTTAAGAGAGACATTTTATGTAGCACTACCTTGTATCTTGAGCTGGTAAGAAGAAATAAAGGGTACATACACTTTTCAGGGTAAGGCTTTGTTTTGGTTTGGTTTTACTTAGTGTATACATAACATATTTATAACATGATCCTATTTTTCATGTAATAAAATCAATTTGGACTCAATTTCTCAGTCTTTGATTTGATCAATCTCTTTGCAAATGAATCCGCTGTAAATGAATTTACAGCATGATCCTTTTTTCCCATTCGGTGGAAAGTGGTCTTATTTCACTATCAATTATGTATGACAATCTAATACAGGCCTGATACATACATGCAGGTGGGAGACCACTTTGCCCATTAGGGGGCATTAATGACATTTATTCCTTATTTCACAGAAGGCCTTTGTCATAATATCACCTCTAATCCTATTTTCCGTGTCTAACAGGAAATATATTAATACTCGCTTCTTAAAGAAATGTTGCAGCTTCTTCTTGACGTTGCCCCAGGCTTATCTTCAGCCGTGTGTGGCTGGGGCTGAGAACATGCTCAGCATTTGGAAGAGAGGAACTGGGGAGTTGCAGCAAGAAATGTTTCCTTCTGAGGCGAAACCAGGCTGCAAGACTCTGCTGCAAATTTCAGCCCTCCAAAGTTGTGGGGCTTGCTGAACTAGGGTTTTGTTCCAGCCCCGGAAAATGACAGGAATCCTTTGTGCAAATTGGGTGCAGATGTGGGGCTGGATATCGCACATCACCCACATTCTTAGCTGTTTGCACGTCCGATTTCATTTGCGGACCATATCCAATTTTCAAATTGCGCTCTGTTTCTTCTTCAGTTGCAGAAGTGGCAGCAACTGTGGCCAAATCCCACTTGCTCCTTGATTTGTGGGGAGGGACCCTGTTTGGGAAAGAAGGTGTTTGCTTCCCTCGCTGTGTCCCCGCAGGAGGCAGGCAGGGAGGGAGGGAAGAGTCAGCACGGGAGCAGGGGCTGGAGCAGAGCGCACCCCTTCGTGCCGGGTGTCCTTCCCCGCTACCCCAGGGCCAACATCGCAGGGGTTTCCCACACGCACACATGGGGCTGGGCAGAGGGCCAGCAGGACTGTGGCCATGCGCACTCGCCAGCCCTGCCCCGACCTAAACTCTGCACGGTGACACGTCCATCATGTGCTCTCCTGTGCTCTGCGTGGCGGCCTGCGCTGCACTGTAAAGCTGGAAGGTGAGGCAAAGCCAAGTTTCCTTAAGGCTAGCTGTTTTGTAGCTGTATTCTGGGTACTCTTTTGTACCTGCACAGCAAGCAGAGTGTGGGGGAAGGTGCTGCTATCTACCAGCAAAGCATTCCACTTATCCCATGGAGGGCTGGGCAGCTCCAGTTTATCTTATATAGAGTACATTTTTGTTGTCTGCAATGGATAGAGAGGAGCCCTGAGGGAATTAATAAAGCTTATGCCAAGAAGTTTTAACTTAGACATGCATAAGGAATAAATTAATTTTTAATACATTTTTTAAGAAGCACTTTTTTGGCTCGAAACCATCATGCCTGGTATGTTTATAAAGGCACCCGTAGCATGCTCCAGTTAGGAGTCTGTCAGTGTTTCCACTGTAAACCCTCTTTTCAGAGGTTTATATTATAATTCCAATATAAAATTCAATCCAGGCAAGAGAAAACTGGCATCAGTCTTGGCCTAGGAGTGATGTTTTCTTTAGTGATTTTTTTAATTTAGTTTTTCTCTTATCAACATTTGATGAATGTTAATTAATAAGAATGATTTCATCTTTAATCATCGGTAGACTTAAAATGGTATCCTGACAAGGTACTTGGGGTACAAATGAA
Source organism: Pluvialis apricaria (assembly GCA_017639485.1). NCBI lineage: Eukaryota > Metazoa > Chordata > Aves > Charadriiformes > Charadriidae > Pluvialis > Pluvialis apricaria. Next base: position 76,441,356 of record CM030009.1, on the reverse strand, counting down.
CTTCTGGGTGTTTTTCACACTTGCACAGCTTAAAAACATTTCCAAAGCTCTAGTTTGAATTTTGTAAGACATGAACAAATTTTTTGCAATGCCCTACTATAGCATTTAGGATAAAATATTACCCCAAGTGGGAATTGTAATGCCCAAGTCCCACTGAAGCTCTCTAACTGTCCCTCCCAGAAGTGCTGTTGGGCATTTTGCAGTTTGGACTCCCTGCCAGGCCGCGCAGCTATTGCAGTCCCACTGGCAGATGATGTACGGTGAAAGCTCACTGGGTGACGTTCAGCTCACCAGCAGAAAGCATGCTTAATTGGCATCACGGAGAGGGGGAGAGACCATCGCATACACCAACCCTCCCCTCGTACATTTTTTACCTCTCTTAAACACGCACGTTCACAAGACCTCCACAGGAAGCGAAGGGCTCAAAATTACATTCACCTATTTTGTAAAAAAATTAATATTAGTTTTAAATAAAAGGCTTTATAGTTCAATATCTGCTCATGAAAGTGGAAAAATCCAGTGTTAGCCTAATGATGCAGTTTCACCCTTATGGGCTTCTTTGTGCCTACAGGCTTTATAAAAGTCTCTCGGCGCTGGGTAACGTTATATACCATATGCGTTGCCTGCAGTACCTCAGTACAACAGGGCAGATTAAGGACAGAGTTTCCGCCTACCCTTTGAAGATTTATATCAGACCTTTTAACCTCCTGTGAAAACAATTTGGTGATTTAATTCTTTTTATGATATTCAACAACAGCTTTTATACTTCCACAAACACCATGTAGCTCTCATGCTGTAAACAGTCATAAATTCAGCCAGACTTCTCCATACTGGAGCAAGGCATGACAGAAAGCAACGGGCTTCAAGGCTTTGTGAACTTTCTTTCCTGCCAATTGGGGTTCACAAAACTTGTTGAGTTCGTAAACTTTTCCCTCCCCTCTAATCCTCTTTTCACCCCAATTTAAACAAACAAATATGCTTGGAGGTTTTTTGTGCGTTGCACTATGATTGGGAGAACGTGCTTGAAATTCAAGACTGACACATATGGAGACCATATACAGCGCAATATCTCTGTAGTCTGATAGTCCTTCGCCTCCCTCACCGAGCTGAACACTGCGCATGTTAGGAGTTTCAACATAGCCTCCCTAGAAGACAAGTCTGTGATATAGTATTGAGCTTTCCAGCTTTTATTTGCCAAAGAAAGTCTACCTAGCTGCATTGTGGGCCTCCCATTGTCATTTCCACATGCCTTACAACTATGAATGGATGCATTACACACTACCTTACTGAGAAGTACTTTTATGGTCGTGGAGCTGAATCATAGAGAGGTTAAATGACTTGGTGAAAGTCACACAGGAAATTTGTGACACAGCCAAGAATTTCCTGAAAGCCAACCTACTGCTTTTAATCATTGTTTTTCTAGTTCTTCTCTGGTAGTATTCAAAGTTGAGGTGAAGCCTGTACTAAGTATTCATCTCTGTATATATACTCATTAAGAGAAGCTCTGCAGACCTTTCTCTAAAGAGCATCTCTAAGTAGGGAAAGGAGACAAAGGCTAGGAGAAAGGACTCATTAGCTGCACCCCACGCACGTGTCAGACAGTCAGACACAGAGCCAGCAATGAAGTTTGCTCCAGGCCACACAGGAAGTTTGCAGCAGAGACAAGGAATTTAATCTACATGCCCTGAATCCCAATCCAGCGCTTTCAACATCTTCCCTAACCAGTTCATATTTCATATGATATGCAGTCTATATTGTATGGCCTTGGAAATTATTTTTTTTTTTACTCTCTCTTCCTCTCTGAAATAATATAATCCAGGAACATTTACTCTGAACTTTTGAACCTTTGATGTTTAAGTAGGTTCGAAATTAAGCAAACTCTGTTTCCATGTTGTTAATTGGAATCACTCTGCCTGGATCTTTTAGCAGCCTCCACATGGTTAACTTCAAACTCCCGTGTCAGCCTGAAAGAAAAAAAAAAAAATCAGGTCCCATTAAATGCGTTAAACATTTTAACTGTACAAAATCAGGAGTGAGGTAGATCTTTTGAAAACTGAATCAGGAGAACGACAGGCATCTGTGTATATACTTCCTCCTGCCTGGGTTGAAGGTCATTATTTTGAACTAATAGCTGACCCCTTTGGCCTCTGGAAGGCCATTATGCTTAATGGCCTGAGCTAATTTGCTGTGCTACAGGGTTGGCTGATCTTTATTTTAAATCTCCTGCACCTTCTCCTGCTCTTGTGGGGAAAGCAACTGTTCTGATATAATCCAGTTGCACCAAATTGCCTAGGGGAGGGAACAGACGAGCTGCTATGAGACAGGACTATACAGTAATTTACTGAGGCTTGACTCTCCTGGCAAAAAAAAAAAGGGGGAGGAAAGGCATATGCATGCACGTGCACACCCATACGTGTGCACACAGTGTAAGACAGTGGCAGAGCAGGAGAGTGAAGCGGGATAGAGAGAAAGAGAGTGCAAGAGAGGGAATGAGGGTAAGTGTGGAAAAACAGAGGTGCACTTTCACAAGCAAATCTACATTTCTAACCCCATTTTCCTTCCTTTGAGCCTGTGTGAAAGCATAACACCCAAATGATTTGCTGCCAGGAAGCAGAAATAACTTTGCTAGTACTTTTTCTCACAAAATCAAGTACCTATTTGAAAAGCAAGATCCCTTTGCCAGCCACATGCGCCCAGGTCTCTTCCAGCATTACTGAAGAGGCTGTCACGAGTGACTGGTTTAAAAATCAGCTGAAATAGAAAGCAAACACACAAAGAGCATCAGCTGCGAGAGACATATTCTCAGAGGTAAGGCAAGGTCTCATGGGGTGCTGCTCTCACAACATTTGTCCAAATAGAGGGATTTTTGTCTCCTTGAAGCCTTTCTTCATCTCCTCAGCCCAGGGATGAGGGAGGAACGTCTGACCCGGGGAGGAGCAGTGTTGCTTCGGTGGAGTAAGGGGCTCCACAGCCAGCGGGGCTGGGGCTGCAGGGGTGCCGGGCAAAGAGGGAGACAGGCTCTTATCCCCTCTCCACCCTCAGCATTTTTCTCTTGCTACAAATAGCAGTGTGTCACTTTCTGTCTTAGCTGACATCAGTTTGCCTTTGCTGTCTGCCGCACACGTCCCGTGCCCTGAGCAAGCGGGGGAACACAATGAAAAAGTGTCAAGTCAGCAGCAAACTGAAGATTTTGCTGTATGCGAGAGCTCACATGTCCAGGAGCAAAGCTGCTTTACATATGTGTGTTTTTGTATCTGCAGTCACACATGCATGAAATACCCCAGAAATGTGCACAGCATGACCAACTATTGCAAATTACAGGTCCTCCTTCCTTGCTTTTCCCACTAATTTTCCACGGTCTGCTGCTCTTGCTGATATCTTGTCTAATGTTTTGTGGCTGGCTGCTCAGGGAGGCTTGGACACTCTGCTTAGTATCTGTGCTACGCAGAAAACTGCAGAAATAACAGGGCCTTGGAGCTGTGTCGGGAGTTTTCCCCACCCGTGCCCATTGCAGCTGGCAGTGTCTCTCTCTGGGGCTTCAGTCCTTTCTGCACTGGACCCTGCGCAGGACGTGAGTGTTCCTGAACATCCCTGACCCTGTCACTGGGGCTGGATCCTACCAGACAGTCCTGTCCTGCCAGCAAAGTCAATGGAAATGCAGTATTTATCTCCACAGCTGAGCCCTGAGTCTGGGGCTGTCCTTGTTAATGACGTCCAGGCTGTTGTGACTATATTACCTACAACAACAGCCTTGACATTCAGGGGTGGGATAGAGAGCTCTCATCTGCTATGCTCAGGTCTCTGAATTCTTAAATATATCAGAATTATGATCTTGTACGTAATTAAAAAAAAAGAAAAGGTCATGCAGATGAACTTCTATTACATTTCTGCCCACCACTTAACCTCTGCGGCCCCTCAGACTTGCCGTGATGGATGCCCAGATGCTGCACAGGGGAAAGACTGCTGGTCCAGTGGTCTTGGAGCACCACATACCTCCACCACATGTGGGAAGGAGTAACCCCATGGGGTGGCCTGAGCTGGTGGCTCGGGCTCAGCTGTGTGGACCCCAGTCCCCAGACAGCTTCCCTGTGCATGGGAAATCCTTCGCTGCCCTTGAAGGACAGCTTCCCTCTGGCTTTGGGTTATCAGTAGAGCGCAGGCCCCAGGATCTTGATTGTTTGGCAGAGTGTGTGCACCTCAGGGGTATCAAACACACCTCTAATCTTTCTGCCTACATCAGCCTGAAAATTTGCCATGTTTCCCTTTACGTTTTAACGAATCAAGTGAAAGACTAATTTTAAAAGCATTTTCTTGCAGTAAATCGGACAAAAGAAAACAATTACAAATCAGGAGCTAAAAATTATCTGTCTGAAACAGCACACATCTCTCATGGTTTTGCCATGTGTGCAGCAGGGTTATCATGGCTTTCTCTCCCTTTTTTTTTTTTTTTTTTAATCCCTTTGTAAGACCTTCAGGTTTCTAACGCTTTGGGTTATAATGTTCCCACACAAGCTTCCCCATGGCAGAGTACCCTAGTAAAATAAAAGGCCTCCTGCAGGTGGTGCTACAATGCTGCAAGTATTTTTAATTAGACTAGGCACAAAAAATGCCTCCATTATCATTTTCCCTCACATTACAAAAAATGAAAACCTCTCTGTGAGAGTAGCTCATTATAGGCAGCAAAGTTCAAACTAGCTTCAAATGAAGATGTACAGGTAAAGCATCTTGGAGACCTGGACCTAACTCACTCTCTCAGTAACACAACTCTACTTTCTCAATACAGTTACCAGTTAGTTATGTATTAAGAAAACCATTTCTTCTCCCCCTGCAAATTCAGAAGAAAATTGTGGCCTTGTTATCCATTGCCCAATGACTTGTTCAGTGAAATATGGTGCAAAATAAGGACAAAGTAGCTGAAAGATACCATGTCTCAGATAGGTTAGTATCTTACACCTCACGACAGTGGCACTAATGTCCAAGCAACACATAAGAGGGGATTTTTTATTATTTTTTTTTTAAATAATAATATTTCTGCTAATGAAAAAACCTTCATAGTTTACGCATCTCTGATTTTCCACAGACTGGACAAAGTAACTTGGCTTAGCCAGCCTAGGCCAATGGGGCACCTCTGCATAGGGACGACTAGGATTGTTTCTCTTTGCCTTTAAATGGCATCGGATGGCCCAACAAAATGAGGGCATTATGTAGGAAACAAAATTAACCTGTGGAGCAAAATACTGCCATTTAAAGCCTTCATCAATTAGATGGTCTTTAAAGGATTGTTATTCTGTAAATTTTCTTGTCTTTAAAAGTCAGATTTTTTTGCTTCCTTCTTACATACTGACATATTTTTCTTTCTCCTTGATTTCACTTTTTTCTATTTATTAATTTACTTATTATTGTAAAAGGAATAAGGAAATAAAAGGAAAACATAAAAAGCCAAAACCTTTGGAAAAAAAAGAGAAAACAATGACCTTTTCTGATCAAACATGAGACAATTTGTTTTCAAGTGTCCTTTACTATTGCTTCAGCTTTCAGTTTTCATTTTGGTCCCAAATGTGCTCATAAGACTTTTTTTTCCTTTTTCCATGAAAATATGTTTTTAAGTGTGTCTGTTCACTAATCACAAACTATTGCAATCCAGGTTGTCTTTTAGTTAAGATAACCTGGCATGGTATCCTGTGAACTTCCCCCACTTGCTCAAGGAAAGAAACAATTAAGCCATCAACACAAATGCATCTAGGGCTGTCAGATCAGAAAATAAATGAAGGCTGAATGATGATGTAGTACCAACACTTCCATAAGAAACAGCTTCAATTAAATTAAAAATGCAATAACAATAATTAAAATGTATGAGATATGGCTCTCAGCTAAGCTTGAATCTTATGCTTTGATTTGATTTCATATTTTTTCCCTTCCTTATGTACAGCACCTGAAATTTCCCAGGGAATTTACAGGTAGAGGCATAGATTTGATGACAATAATATCCTCCTTGTCAGTGCTATCTCAAGGAAAGTCAATGCAGGTACAGTATTCATTTATTCTTCATTCTCTCATTCTCGGAGAGGCACAATGTGTCTGGGTTAGCATGGCTATTAGCTGTTCAACAACTTTTTTTTTTTATATAATTAGAGAAGAGCTTGCTGCTTGTAAATGGAAAGCCTATTAGTACCCACCAGTTGAACTGATAGGGTATTGTGTTATACGCATCCATTTCCTTGCCCTGTGCTATTGTGATCAAGCAGATATTCCTTATTTAATGTAATATTACAACTGTCACAACAGATTTTTAATTTTTTTTTCATAACATGAAACTCTGCATGTAGATACAGTTTTAAAACACAGAAAACTATCCCTATCACAAAACAACCGTGTTTTCTTGAGAAGTCAGATGAACAAAGGGAACACAGAGACATTTTCTAAGGTGTCTTTGACAAGGTCCTGTCTTCAGCTGAAGTCCATAATGAAAATAAATGAGAATAGAAAGATTCAGTGTCTGCATATGCACACCTTTCCCCCTCTGGGGAAGAAAACTTTTCCTTAGAGGGTTAACAGTTCACATTTTTGGAGACACTAACCTTGGGGACTATTCATATGCATGTTATTTATGGCATTCTTGAAACACATCAGTGTGTCCTTGAGGGTACAGGAATGACACCGGGCCTGGACTTAGCACTCCAGGGGTTTCTGCAGACAGCAGCAGATCTCCCTGGAGGGTCCTTCCTCTACAACCAACATATTTTATGATTCTCTGCCTTTCTTCAGATGAGGCGCAGAGCTCTGCATGGGCCAGACCACAAAGGCAAGATTAGATGGGGACACCTGGTTTGCAGAGCCCAAGGGGTTTATGTGGTACCTTGTGATTAGCTGCTTAGTGCTGCAGAGATTCATTTATGGGCACAGGCAGCAGCAGAGATTTAGGCATGCAGGGGACTCCATTGACAGGGACATAGAGACTGAGGTCCCACTGACAGAGGGAGTTTAGACGAAGCCAGTGTTGGGTTCAGACACCTCATGTGGCATTGAGGCCACCATTACAGGAAATTGTCTTTTGTGGATTTATTTTTCTGCAGTATATAAAACTCCTCTCCACAGTTATTTTTATCACTGCCATGTACACATCATCACAGAGCTGGTGTGAAGACCAACCAGATACTATTTGTAAGGCACTCATCCAATTATTGTTGTTGTTGTTATTATTATTATTATTATTATCACTGCTTTGTAGGAACACAATGCTCTTCTGAAATAAAATCTCTGCTTTCAGATTTCTTAATATAATAGAATTATGGAGTAAACTTCCAGTAATTGGAAAATAAACTGCTGTATCTTTATCTGTGAAAGGAAATGGTTGTGCTGTCTCCTTGGTGAAACTACCTTAAGATACTTCTGGAGCTTATAATTTAATGGCTGTACCCATTTTAGAAAAGGAAACGTGACACTGATATAACAGACATCTACCTAAAACCATCAGAAAAAATACAAAGTCTAGTGAGGCAGAAAGAGCAAGGCATTACTTATGTCAGAGAACCACAGGCTTTTTTTATTTACTGAAGAATTTCCCCTGGCTGGGTAGTCTGTTGACATAAACCTGAAGCAACCGAGAAACCGTTTCTATATTAGTACTCTGTTCAACTGCTAATAGAAAGCCTGGTGTAATTCCTTTCTGTATAAAAGGAAGCAGAACTTTCTTTTTCCTTTGAAATCATCACCAACTTTTTTTAATTTAACTTCATTGCAAGATTAACATAAGCAAGAAGCCTACAGATTGAACTGAGAGGCTTTTGGTCATAACCGGATTGTCTTGTTTATGGGAAATGACCTGAATGGAAACAAACAAGCAGAAGTCTCAGTCGTGCTCCTCCCTTACTGCCCTACTAAACCTGGAAAGTTCTTGCCTCTCTTCCCTGTGAAAAGTCATGATCCACCACATCTTTCACAGTAACCTTGAGAAGATTTCCATAGTGCAGCCTGAAAGTAACTTCATTATATAGGTGAGCCACCTACATGAAGCCTCCCCATAGACCAGTTGCTCGTTAACTCGCACAGGCCATGAGCAGAACGTGAGGCCTTGGAAAGGACTAAATAACTTTGCTGAATATGAGTTTATCTGTTCATAATTGGAAGGGACTAAAGGTAATATTCAAAATGTCCACATTCAAACTGAACTCATTGTAGACCAGAGGAAGGTATTAGCTGAGTGAACTGGCCCTTGAGCTTATTCAGCTTCACATGTTTCTTGGCACACATAATAATATCGGGAACAAAGTAGAAACAGAGTACAAGAAAATACAGTATTTACCCTGTGGTCAGAAACTACTCTCAGTTGCCCTGGCCATATATAAACTTTATATTAAGTCTTGTGAAAAGGGGCGGCTGCAACGCCTCACACAAAAGCACAGTTATTGTTTGTGCTGGATAGAAGTTTATAGCTACATTGTCTCGAAGAAAAAGATAAACAACATACAAACACAATTATTTTCCTACAGTGGTTCCTACAGAACCTCTTATTACCATACACATTAGATGGCCCCTCTCCTAGGTGCTTTTGTAGAGAATGGCTTTAGTTTGTAAATTATGGGATATAGTGCTTCAAATGCATGGCAGCAAGGGAATAGATTTTACCTTCCATTCTGTATTAGACACCCCTGAACATAAGGAAATAATATACCTGGCCAGCAGGTAGGTCAAGGGCTGACTGGATTGCCACTTGGAAGTCCTTATGGGCAGAAGGAGGCTTTCCTGTCCCAGGTAGATTTTCAAGAGTTCAAAATTTCCATTCTGGATCACAATGAATAGTTACTTTCACTATTTTATTCTTTTTTTTTTTTAAATTGCAATCATCTCGGGTAAAACAATGCTGACTGGGTTATTTCAGTAGTTGCAAAATGCTGAATTTATTAAAATATTTCTCTCACAAAAAATGGGTTTTTTTCTACTTTACATTCAATTGTGTTCCTAAATGAAAAAAAAAAATCGTAACAGAAATACTATGAAAACATGAGGGTTTTTATCAATCTTAAAAAAAAAACCCAAATCAAAACAGTAAGATAGTTTTAAAATCTGTAGAGATAAATTCTGTGAAGATATTGGAGATTGAGTATTGGCCAAACACAATTTTCCAGTGAGAAATATTTGGCAATGGATGTCCTATTGACTGTTTGCTTTTTCAGTAAGGTGAGTGCACAGGAGACAGAAAAAACTGCACAGTTTTGAAGGCTGCTTTTATGAACATTTGTGTTCACATGTGAGGAACAGTCAGCAGAAGACCAAAAGCAAAATCAGCCAGCGTAATGTCAGGGTCTGCCTTACTTGTTGACAACCCTTCCAGTTGCAGTGGAGGTACTGTAGTTTGCATTAGGCCTGCATTGCCTTCTTTTTTTTTTCCTCCAAAGCTGTAAAATCAATGGATCATTAGAATACTTTTTTCTTAAGTAAATAGCCACATGGCATCCTAAGAATAGATAAAATTTGTTAGAACTGTCTAGCATTTACTTTTAAAATTTTTCTGCAGTAGTAGAAAAGAAATCAATAGCAGCTAAAGAAATCAGTTTTGACATTTGAAATCTGACACACAAGGTTGGCATATTTTCAATGTTTTGTTTGCTATTTCTTTGCAGTAATATTTAGCTATTGCTGATGGCTTTGCAGTGTTCTGTGCTTTGGATGTGCAGAAATGGTTCCAAATAATATGTCTCAGATATGAAGGTAGAAAGGCTTTTTAAAGGAAACTTCAGGGGTGTTTTTTTTCACTGTGAAATTTCATGTAGGAGTGTTGCTTTTTTAAGTTCTCTAGCATGTGATGGGAACTGGTGGAGCAGCAGATACAAACTTTAGCATATTCTGGGAGCTGAAAAAATATTTAATTAGATGTGTATTTTTTTGCAAATAAATATTTTGCTTATGATTAATGTCTGCTTCCCACAAAATATTTTGACCTTTAGTAAAAAGAAAAAAACCAAACCACTGAAAACAGAAAATTTAAATCCAGAAATGGGAATTAAATCCAGAAACATGAATATAGTTATGGTGTCTCCTGCTCCATTTCTCTTTGCTGTCTGGCTGCTAAAGATACCATATCTGCTGGTTTGTCCTTGTGACTAGAGCATTTTGCAGCAGAATGGGAGATAAGAATACATTGATCAGTCTTCCTGGGAGGACGGAGCGGGTAGAGAGCACCCCAGGTATGATTGCTGCAAGGCATTTGCTCCCACTGTCACCTCTGCACATGTCAGGAAAGGCTCCAACCCATGGTTTACATACACCGGGGAAAGACAATATGCAGAGGAATTGACAAGCAGGTATATCAGAACAACAGGCTGTAATATTGACATCTTTTTTTCTGCAATGACAAAAGTTATTCAACATGTATCACGTTTGCTTAGTCTATATAAAAGGAAAATTATGCTTATGTCTGTAATAATTGTCTGTAAATGCTGAGCTCTTAGCGGCAAACACATGAGTTCTTCACTAAAGGAAAAAGGGAAATAGTGTTGCTATGCAAAATGGTACCTGCGAAGGAAAGAAACAAACCCAAGCAGCCAAAGAAAGCACAGGAAGATGCATATGCAAATGCACTTGTACATGAACCTGCACAAACATATACATGTACGCGTAACTTCATTCCAAATATAAAGCGGGAATAATCTTGGTTAATACTAGAAAACAAAAATGTAGAGTCTATCTGAAGAGTTATTCTCTGCAGGCTGCTTAATATGAAGAGACTAGTAGGGAGTAGTTTCATCCTAAAGCAGAACTCGAAGATCAATCTGATAAATTCCTCACTCCTCCCTCTCCCCCCCTCAGCCACCCAGTAATTTCTGGTTTTGTCTTCCACAACCTGTAAAAGCATCCTCATCTTTTCAATTAGGTTAGGAAAAGCAAATCCCAGAGCTGTGATGTGCCGTACCAGTGGAGCTCAGAAGGTATAGCCCAGGGACACAGCTCCTTTCCACAACTTAGACTAGGACACAGCCATATTAAGCCTTGTGGAATACACTTTAACACGTACCGCCTTTTTGCATAAAGTTTTCTCCTACTGTTCCTAAAAATAGAATTGAATGGACTGTCTAATGGGAAGACTGCAAAATCTGAAAGTATTTTTGTTATACTTAAATGTTTTGATCTTATCAAAGATGTTTTCTTGCACCCCTTAAAGTGCTCAACTAAGAGTAATTTTCCAACCCAGAAAGTAATTTAGAAAAATCCAGAACATAAGCCTATTTTTTTTCTGTATATAGGGGTGACATGATCGTCTCCAGTAATCCACCAGGTACATTACATCATTTTTTTCTTCCTAGTAACAAGCAATAGGACAAGAGGAAATGGCCTCAAGTTGCTCCAGGGGAGGTTTAGATTGGACATTAGGAAAAATTTCTTCACCAAAAGGGTTATCAAACATTGGAACAGGCTGCCCAGGGAAGTGGTTGAGTCACCATCCCTGGAGGTATTTAAAAGACTGGTAGACGTGGTGCTGAGGGACGTGGTTTGGTGGTGGTTTTTAGCAGTGTTAGGTTGGTGGTTGGACTCGATGATCCTAAAGGTCCCTTCCAACCTAGGCAATTCTATGATTCTATGACTTACTGTTGGCGAAGCATTCAGACAATTCAGTAAGAGCTGAGCTGAAACAGCACCAAATTATCTTCAACTTAAGTTAAAATTTTAGCAGAATTCAGTTTATTTTAAACAGCTTTTTCATTAATGTATGTTTGTTTGCATTTTCATTTCCCAGTCAGGAACAGAGGTGGAAGTTCAGAAAAGCTAGTTTTTTGGTTTACTGAGAGGAGAGATCTCAAAAAGGACATAAGAAAATTGGTTCTCAAGCATTTCAACACTGAACAGGTTCACATAGTCTTCAGGAAGGGTGCTTATCCTAATTCAGCTAGATAACTGGAGATTTTCTTCAAGTTGAAACTCATTTGCTTTGTCTTAAATCTGTATCTGACAAAGTTTCAAGTAGTAATTATTTTTTCCTGTTGGACCTATAGTTTCTGAAATTTTTTTTGTTCTCCAAGTAACCCCCTAAAATCTATCTACACTGTGATTTTTTTGCATGCTACTTATTTTTCAGCATATAATCCCTTAATGAAACCACTTCTCGTGCATGGTGTGTTGCAGATGTATGATGCATTTTCTACACTTGCTATGTGTGTAACTGCTGCTGATGCCAAGTATTGCCCACTGAACATGAGAGGAAGAAACCGTCTACAGAGCTCAGGTCGGGGGAAGTACTACTTGCCAAAGTTGGAAGGCTTCCATTTACAGAAGCGAGTTTTAATTTCTGGGTGCAGTTCCAGTGAATGTCACATGTATCTTAGCAATAATGATACAATCACTAACAGAAGAAGTGTGCCTTCGGTGCATATTAAGTGAGAAATTTCCTCCTTTCCAGTATGGACAAGATCCAGCTCGATGCCAGGATTTCTAGTCTACATCTATATTAATAAATATAGCCAGCCATTATGCTATCTAATTACTAGCACCATTTTCATCTAAGCCAACTGGCACTCTCCCAGGGATACCCTAGGAAGAGTTCAGAAGTCAGCACAGAGCATGGACCATTCCTAGCAAATAATCTGGATGTGACCACCCTGTCTTGGATGGTGGGAGACTCAAAAATCATGGGTGTGGGCAGTCCCCACACAACCAGACACAGAGAATGGGCCACAATACAATGTCCTTTAATGGAATATATGTTGCGTTAGTCTTTATACTGCCTGTGATTATACAAAATGACAAAGAATGATGAAGTGAAATAGACTACTGAGCCTAAATTAAGGTAATTTTGGGGCTATAAGGGTCAGTTTTTGATGACAAAAATGGAGACAGGGACTGTTACCTTGAATTCATACTTTCCATTCCTCTCCTGCCATAAAAGAAGGCTTGCAAATCATAATATTTAACCCATGATGAGGTCTCTGATGGGTTCTGGTTTAACCATACATGAGCCTTTTGGCAAGGTTCATTTTGAAAGGAATCAGGAAGCCAAACCAAAGCCTTATTGGGGGGTATTTCTGCCCTTGCTATGATGTGGTCTCATCATGTCACTCAGGAATGAGGCACTTGCTGTTACATTAAACACAAAAATAACACAGGAAATTGATTTATGTTGGCACAGTTTTCCTATTTTAAATTATTTACCTGAAATCCAAACCAGAACTGCAGTCAAAGTATAGTTTAGAGCTCAGATTTCTTGGGCTCACATGTTAGAAAACTCGACATTTGTTCCAGATGGTCCATCTGCCTTTGATTACTATTTTCTGGTAAATAAAATGAAGAAGGTACATACATTCACTGCCACAATGGAAGAAGATAAAGTAATGTCAGGAGGTTTATAAAATAAATTAATGAAAGTAGCCAGAGAGTGAGAACAAATATGAGAAGAAAAGTATGTCTGCTTTCAGAACAGATCTTTAATATCTCCGTTTATCTACTGATGCTTGTGTTGGTATTAGGACACATGAGAAAAATGCACGGAGACACCCCTTACGTTAGTTGGTAAGAAATTCCACCCACTGCACAGCTAGTGCAGTCATTTGCAAATATGGACTGAAGTGAAAAAATATTTTTCAGTTTTTAAATGTGCTTTATCTGATGAAATAGAAAACTACCCCATAGCAAAGAGGAGACTGAAGGTCAGAGGGCACCTTACCAATGAGGGTGTCAAGACGGGGAACCTATTAAGATAGGTTGATATCACTTTACTGAGTGTCTGCCAAACTGTAGTGCTTGTATTAGTGGAAACATTTTTGAGATAGGAAGGATTTGGTTAACTCTCTGATTGTCATTAGGTTTTTTCCCTCATGCTTTTGCACTTTGGGTCCTAGCCAGAACCTGAAAAGGAAATACCTCTGTACCCTGAGAGAAACTATTTGTGAAGAATTTCTGGCTTGACCTTAAACAGGAATTGTCTGAAATTACAGGAAAGACTTTATACAAGATTTCCCTTCTAGCTTTGCAAATGCAAGCCGTTCAGAAGTTTTGGGTGCTTATCAGCAGCTCCGGGAAGCATTTAAGGTTTGTCCAGTTTATAGCTAACAGGGAGAGGTCCTTGCAAAAGGCAAAGAATAGTGCCATTTTCTCTTGAAGTTGTTAGTTTCCTGACTATGGGCCAGCTTGGAACAGTATAGATACAACAGTAAAAACAGTATATGAGCAGAATATTTTGATTTTCAAAATTGACATGTTTAGTGTGAGCATTCAGTGCTACTGTAGCTGTGGAAAAAGACTAAAGAAGATAAATGTGTGTTTTATTCCATTAATATTAGCGCTTTAAATTATAGTCCCAAGTGGACCTTTCCTATTGTGCATGCAGAAGGGAGGCATTACCTCTCTGTAGTCAAACAATCTTAAAGCAGCTCTGCGTTATGAAAAGGTTTATTTAGCAAAGCTTTCCAGAAAAAGCAGGCAAACATCTCTGTAAAGAACAGTTTTCCAAATTCATGATTGTAAATGTCCCTGCACTGAGCAAATAAGTGAAAATGTAAGATGCTCATCGCATGCTGATGCGATTGAAAACATTGCTGTGTAAGTGCCAGCCTGTGAGTATGCTGACCTTAGAAGAACTACTGGCATGCTGCGGTCTGTCTCCACTCGTAACTTCATGCCTATTAGGAAGCTTCTGAAGCATTAGTGTGCCCATATGGCTGGGGCCTCCTGTCCAGTTTGCCTGTGGCACTGCTCTTTGTTACTGGATATTTACTAGAGATTTTTCTAAGGAGGGCTGATTGCCATAAGATAAGAAGATGCATTTACAGGGTGAAGACTTTGGTCACTACAGCTAAAATCTGGAGTGAGAAACCGAGAGAGGTGTCCCAGTAAAAATTACTTTCCCTGTTCATTTCCGTGAAGACTTGGGCTTGCTTGGGGAAGTTTCCAACTATTTTACTATTCTCTCCTTCAAGAAGTAGAGGAAGCATTCTCCCAAATTCAGCTCTTTGGGGAATGTATTTATCACACAATTTCAAGAGAGAGAAGAGGGTCTACTCCTGATATGAGCTTTTCTTTATTAGTATATATTACTTTTGTATTAATGGGATCACTATCTCCTCTAAGTATTTTATTGTTGATAACTAGCAAAGCAAACTTTTGTGTGTTGTTATGTTACACCAGAGGACTGTTTATTTGAATCTCAATGTTATTGGAAAACTCAGATACAGTTTACGATCTAAAAGCCAAACTAAATAAATATTCAATGATTTTTCATCAGTTTGCCCACTTTCTAATCATGCCTAACTGCAAGTCCTCTTCAGATCTACCTGCAGGTCCTTTTTGTTCTTCAGATTGTTATTATTGTTGTTGTTGTTGTTATCATCATCATCATCATCATCACCATCATCTAACCCTAATACTCGTTATTCTTACCCACTTGGTTAGGTGTCGAGTGTGTCCACAAGAGAGGCTTTTGCTCCAGGGAGCTTATAACACAATTATCTCATGTTCTGAAGAGTCTAGTGTCATTTGATCATGGACTAAAATAGTGCTAAACATGAATTTATTTAAATTTTTTTAACAGAAGAACTGAATCGTTAAACTTGACACAGGAAAGCAAACATTTTTGCTGGAAAGTTAGGCCAACTCGAACTGATACCCAATTTTATGAAAGGGTTATACTTCTAATGTAGCTTAGGCCTAAACTGGAGGCAATGTTGACTTTTAAAGGCAGCAACTGGTCTAAGGGTTTAGACTCCCCACACTTGGCTCTAAAGTCCACTAGAGTTTGTTTCCATCTTCGTAAACTTCATTCCCCTTTGACATTGTTCTTATTTTCTGAGAGCTCAGATTATCTTGATACCCTTCGTCTTTTTCTTGTTTGTTTGCTTGTCCAGTTCCCATAAGCTTCTGTGGTAGGAGCATCCCACCACCCACCTGGGCTCAGAGATGCTGACTTGGTTTTCCTCAAGGAGCCTTCTCTCTACTGTACAGATCGGTTCTGTTCCTTTTTGTTAAAAGTGCTTTAATCCCAGGACAAGTTTGGTAGACAGAATTGCAGAAGCATCCCAGAGTGTTGAAAGTACAATGTATGTACAGGGACATTACATTAGACAAGAAAACCCTCCACCATTTAGGGTTCTGCCTAAGGTAGCTTGTCAAGTGGTAATAAATTAGACCAAACTTTCCACAAATTTATTTGAAATAAAGAGGATCTCAGCACCTATGCCTGAAAACATAGTATGCACCAATGCTAATGCTGTGTGGCTGTCTCACTGATGAATCAATGTTCCTAAAAGTGAAGGAATATCAGGCATAGATTTACCATAGGAGAAAAAGGACTTTTCTTTTAACTTTTCCCTCTCAGTCATTGTAATGAGCTTGTTGTGACATGAGGGGAGAGCTCAGCTGAGCTGAACTGCAAGGATCCCTGAGAGTATAGCATGTGTCTCTGTCTCTCACACTCAATCTGACAGAAACAAGCTAAAAAAAAATCCAGTTTTTAATAAGGTACTAACCTTATGTTAATCTCATAAATGTATATATTTAAGCTACTAAAAGCGGTCAACTTCAGGAACTGTTTCTTTAAATATTGACCTATACCATACTGTGAAAGATTCTTCAGCAAACGATACTTGACAGTTCAACCACTAGCGTGCTTGTCTTAACGTTTTTCTTGCTTCGTTAGTTGTGTTCTGTTTCCTACCCACTGAAGAGATGTATTTTTAAACACATGTTCAGAGCCAAATCCAGAACTCATGTACAATAAACGATAGAATACATTTTCATTAATTCACTAGTAATTTTGTCTCAATGCTTTATATTTTTAAAGTAAAATTTATGAATAGTGGAAACCAGTTTAGTATCTTGAGCAAGGCAATTAAAATAAAAATATTTTTTCTGAAAAAATTTAGTGTCTTAATTGTTTTGTGTGACTTTGAGTCTTCACAGGCTCTGAATTTTTCTTCAGGAAACTATGCGTTATATCTTTGTTCTGCCTTACCAGTACCACATATTCATACAGATTTGAATAAATTATGCCCCAGAAGTCATTTTACACCTAATAACTCAGCTACATATGAATTAACAATTTAAATCTACATAGTTTAAAAATATTTATTATGTTGTGAGGCAGACTGATCATCAGACAAGTGATGATTTATACAACTAATTGAACTGTAGAGTCTCTGAGTAAAGCCTAAAGAAATGCAACATCTTTTCCAGCCCATGAAAAATAATGTATTTTATGAATCTTAGTCTTGTGCCATAAAAATATGGAACAAACACCCATGCTGACAATTGAAATGTTGAGAAACTCTTTGTCTTTTTAAATCACCCAGTGTACTTAAAAAGGTATTTCAGTGTTCATTTTGTTGTTGCTGTTGTTGTTGTTTTAAATTTGTGACTCTTCTTTCTTGGAAATACAGAAATAGGATAGGAGTGAGAATTTCTTTCCCATGACATTGTGTTTCTGTGTCTGCTTAGAGGGCCCATTAGAAGAGCCAGACTTTGGGAAAGATCTTCCTCATGAAAACCAAAGCCACCTCGTATGTAACTGCAGGTAAAGGTTGTATGCATGCTTGAACAGGAGTGTGAGTCCAGCAGAGAAATGACCAGTCATTCAACTGAGCAGTTCTCCAAATGGGTGGCTGAAGGGTACAAGTGTAAGATGAGAGGGCATCCTTCATCAAGGAGCAGAGCTCTTGGGAAAGGGCTAGAGGGAAAGACAAAGGTCTGTGATGAGAGGAACATTACTACAGATTGCCGAGGAGCCTCCAGCATGAAAGGAAAAATAAAGTGAGGAAGATGAGGATCATATAATTCTTTCTATGGACTAAGGAAAGGACAGCTTAGAATTGGTGCTGGGGATATAAGTGGCTGCAGAATTTCTTTCCTAGTGTGCTGTTGCACACAAACATCACTGTAGTGATGAACGGATGTTGAAGCTACAAGGCCACTGGAAGAGCCCCAAGAAGGGAAGGCCAGCTTTCCTCTTGGAGCCAGCTCTTTCCAGCTCCTTCCATTTAATTCTTAAGTAAAAATTGCTCCAGGTTAATATACCACACACTGCTGACCAACAGAGAGCTGCTCTAGAGCTGCAAACCAGGAGGAGGCTGCACATAAAGAGGTGGTCACTACATTACACTTGAATTGCAATCCCTGCAGGGATTTCCTCTTAAGGGCATTGGTGATAGCCTGGCTGGTTTTAGAAATCTAGCAGTATTGTTCTGGCATGCATACAATAAATTTTCTGTCCAGTGTCTTTTTTTCTGGAAACACTTGTCAGGCATTCCTCCATTATTCATTTGATTTACAAGGAAAACAACATGGCCAAATATTGCCTCTCTCATCTGGACTTTTCTCTATCTGGGCAACAACCTCTAAGTGGACATTTCCCACTTTTGATAACTTCTGGAATGGTGTCTGTAAAGTATTTGAATTAATATAATTTCTAAAATGCCATTTTGATACTGTATATATACTATATATATTGTGTATTACGTAACATTATTTTCTAAGTACCTCCATCATCTACAATGGTAAGTAATACTACTAGTGCCAATGACAACTTCTGGACCTGTGCTGGTGACTAATACTTTGGAGTAGTATGTGTTCCACAGATTTAGAGCTATTTTATTGTATTATCATGTAGTAGATATAATATTTTATTCTATCATGTTGTAATTAAATTTTCTTCTTCAGTTATATTTGAAAGTGGGCAAGCTGCAGAAACACCATGGGCTAATGAAATGTATTAGTCAGAGGAAAAAGCTCAGATTATGTGTTCTTTAGATACATACCACTTTTATTTTGCTCACATGATCAAACACAGATCCTTGTCCATAAACTCCAAGTAAACATGGTTATTCTTACTTTCCTTTTGTTCTCCTTTGTGGATTCACAGAATAACGGAATGATGAGACCATTCCATATCATCCCACTCACTGTAAAATTCATCCAATATTTTAAGTGAAGGAATATTTTTTTCCCTACTGGCTGATCCTCTGTTATGAAATTTAACCCACTTGGGTGTGCAGGGAGAACATCTCAGTTTTCCAGCCCCAAAATATGTACTTTTGTGCCAGAGTCAACAGGAAAATAAGACTTACAGCATCCAACTGACTTAGTTTCATATTTCCCTGATGCCCAAACAACCGGAAAGCAGCAGGACAAAAACATTTCATAAATTTCTTCCTAGGTGGTACAGACATTAAGACAGGATGTTTGGATCTTTGGCCAGTCCCTGCAGGAATATTACAATACAGGGAAATTTTGTGCACACTACACACATTTATGAGGGACATTTAAAACTTAACTGGACAACGCATTAGCAAGTACACTTCAGGGAACAGTCCTGATCTGCCATGCAGTTGAATTACTTGATGTAGAAGGCATTTAAACCTTCTAATCTTATTGTTGGGTCCATTGTTATTGTGTGATTCAGTGGCCACACAGGTGGTGAATCTGTTCACCAGCCTTTTCAGTTGCCTTAGGGTATGAATCAGGTAACCCTGATCTCCTCCATTCCTTTCAATGTGGGAATAATAATTGCTGCAATAGTAAAAGCTAATAAAATTTCTTAGGAAGTTAGAGAGGCAGTTTAGTAGAGAGAGAAGACATCAGTGGATGTCATGCACAGATGCTCACCTGTATGTCCTTGTCAGCGATTTCACTTCCACTTCTGGAGGAAGCTGGAAAAAAACTTAGCTCAGTTTCTTGGCTTATGTCATCTGCACGTGGTTAATAGAATTTTCATTGTTATTTCTTTTTGTAATTAGAAGCTAAAAAATACCCAGTGGCCTACTTTTGTTTTGTGCACTAAATAGATCTTTCTTTAGTTATTATTAACCTCTATGTTTCTCTAGACATCTCTTTCTGCTAGGCATTATGCAATCACCAGGTGAAAACAGTTGCTATCCCAAAGAGCTTATATCTAACTGGTTAAGATGAAACCACAGGTATAGTGATTTTTCCAAGGTCACTCATTAAGCATTGGATAGAAACAGAAATGAAACTCAGCTTTCTTGAGTCTTGGTATCCCTCTTTGTTTTCTGAATCAGGCAACTTTTCATGGAAATACTCTTTGGAATCTGATTTCTTTTGATATAAAAAGAAACGTGGCATATTATGTTATTACTTTGTACTTGTTCATCCAAGTGAGTCAAGGTGATACACCCTTCAGTTGGTCAGGCTGTTTATTTTTGAGGAGCCCTTCACATTAGAAACAAAAACTAAAAATATTTTGCCTGACATCAAAGGCGTATTTATTCTGTTTGGAAATATGTGTGAACTTGAACAAAGACTATGTGTGAAGAAGGCTAAATTCCTAACATTCGAAACATATTTGAGGCCCATAAGCCCTTTTTTATACACAAATCCTAATCAATTTGAGATTATAAAATACATTGACTGTAGTTCTCATGCATCTTCAATCACTTTCATCATTTCTGTGTAGTCATTAGCATGTTTTCTGTGCATATTGCTTCAAAGTGTCATAGCGCACAGTTCAGTTATTTGTGGATTTTACTGCCCAACAGAAGTTTACTACGTAAGAACATTAGAAAATTATCCATGATTGTTTTGACCCATATCTCCTAAGTTTCACAATCTGCTTTCACGATCTGTTGGGTCTGGAGTAGAAGTTAGTCATGTAGGCTGTCTTCCTGGTCAACTACAACTAGGCTCCTCCAAGGAATGTGTTGCCTGAGTTCTCTCCACTGACTACACAGAGGATAAGAAGACTTAGTCTAGATGGCATCTTGTAGTGAGCTAAATCTAGGTGAGATGAATTCGTCCACGCAATAGGGTAATATCTTAACAACAATTAGCAAAAATAACTGCAGTGATGGTATAGTAATTTATGATAACTCTTCATTCTTTTAATTCTACTATGGTAGTCTTACTTTTGCTGTGGTGTGTGTCATTCTTCCATGTACGTTAAAACTTCAAAATATCACAAATTTTTCTTTAAACATTTAAATATGCTGAAAGGGTTCCATGGAGTGAATCAAGCACTTATAGTTTAAGCTTCCTCCAGAAAGTCTGCTAAATCAGGACCCCTATTCTTATCTGCAAAAGCAGTTTATCACAGCAGTTTACTCCTGCTTTTACTTCTTCTGTGATTAATGTTTGTGGATATTCTAGTCAATGAGTTTATTGATCATAGTTTTTGCAGAAACACTGAATCTTAGGAGATATTAATGGAAAACTAATTTTGGTTTTGTTAAAGCACCTGTGTAGAGGGAAATCTGGGTTCCAAAAGCTGTGGTCAAAAGCTGGGGAGCAAAAATAATGTTGTGTGAGCTCCGTCTCCAGTCAGAAATATCTGGAGTGGTTCAGATTTCATATATTTGGAAGGATCTGTTGCAATAAAATTGACAGACCGCAGAGTATTTGCACAAAATAGGCAACAATCTTGAATGACTAATGTGTATGAGAAAATTGCAAACTGCTTATAAAAAATCCTCAGACAGGAATAAGAAGAACATTTGTCAAATGACTTATTCATTCAAAGGCTTCCATCCATCCCCACTGTTTCACATTTGAAGGGCAAGTGAGGACTGAAAATATTCCTTCTGAATAAAATACTACCCATATGTTGCAGGACTACAGTAAATTTGAAAGCCATCAGTGGCTGCAACCAAAGCTAAATGACAATCCCATTATTATATGAGTAAAAACAGGTGAAACCTTGGTTCTGAGAGCATGTGGAGTAAAGTAAATTATGTATGGGTGAGTTATGCTGGAATGCTAGGGTCTCAGTTTAGAATAGTGTATGGAAGATTTATGAAGAGTTTTGTGCAAAGGGAAGTGACTGTACTGTTCTGATGCTGAGGACAAACTAATAAGCTAGTACTGCAATCCACAGGTATTCAAAACCATAAGCTAATTCCCCAGAAATCTTGTGATTCGTTTAATTGTCAAGAAACATTTCAGACCAATAGCAACTATCACAAGATTTGTGATAAAATCTCAGAAGCTGGCAACATGAAGTGTAAATTGCACTCAGTTTTTCTCTATCAACAAAAACCTTTTTACACTTTTGTACTGAAAATCAGTCTGTACAGACTAGTACGTTCTTTCTTTTAACTTAAATAAAAAAAGTAATTTTTCAGTGACTATTGCAGTCTAGTAATGTTAAGACTTTTACAGTAAATTCCCATTGCTTATTTTTGAGGGTGTTCTCTAATCAATTTTTTCCCTATCTTATCATGGAAATGACTGTCTCTGTGAGTATTTTGATGATAAATTTTATTTAGTTTCAGATCAGCTCAAACAACTGAAAGTTTTTATTTTCCGTGATTACTTGCTTGAACTAAAAATTGTTTTGGAAGCCTGTGGAAGGAGAGCAAAATCTGGACCATGTTTCATATGGATCCTTCTTTGTTTCTCCTGCATGATTTCCGAGACAAAATGCTGCTGACAGCAACAGCAGGAGACCTCTGTGACTTTGTCACTATTGAACAGTCAGCAGTGGGGACTATAGGGAGAAAATGCAAACACGAACGCACACACATTGATCACTAATACTTTCCCTCCGTCAGCAGTTGCATCCATTAGAAGCCACTATAATGGACTAGATCCAAGGAACATGGTGTCTCTCAAATCATGACGATACTATCATAATCACACTAAAGAGACAGCAATGTCTTTTCATTTACAGTTTTCTTTTTAAAACTGGAATGTTAGCTCCCAATCCTATAGCATGTGCCAGCTCTGATGAGTTAGTTCCTCACATCAAGGCCATCATAAATGTGTTAGACAGAATACAATGAAAAACCACATAAACTATTATCCTGTTTTCTTGTAAGCAAAAGTTCTTATCCAGAAAACATTTTTTTTTTCATGTGTTACAAGGATAAATACATTTCTTTGCTAAGTGCAAACATAGAAATGTTTTGAAAAAATAAACTGTCAGAGTTGCACAAAGCTGTCTTTTGATTCACCGACCAAAATAATAAAAAGAAATAAATAGGCCTTGGGTCACTCTGATCTGAAAACATTTGTAGTATCACTGGTGAAATGCAAAATTCAGAAAAGATCACTTCAATGCATTTCAAAATGAAAAATGTTACTTCATATTAGGTTTTCTGTGGACTAATAATGAAAACTCAGTAAATGTTGAAAGAAAGAACCATTTTAAAACAGAGAAAATGGAAATAATTTCTTTGGGAAAATGCTAAAGTGAAATATTTAACATTTTTAACTTTTTATATTAGCTTTATTTGGCTCACTTCCTTCCTCCCTTTTTTTTCCCCTACTCAGCAAGTATTTGGCAATGATTTTGGTCAATCAGAAAACACATTTTATTTGAATCTGAAATTTTGTCCAGCTCTAATAACCCTATTTTTGCTTTCTACAGCCTCATTTGCAGCTACCATTTCTTCACAAAAAAAAAAAAAAAAGGCTATAAATAAATAATAGATCACAGGTGAAGGAAATAATTTGAACAAATGTTGCTGTAGCTAGAGAGAAACAGGAAATGTGGAAAAAAAATCAAGAGTTTGAACTTAGTTAGACAGGATTTTCTGCTACACCTAATTTAAAAGTGGAACATGACAATTTTCTGCTTGACACCTTGTTACAAAAGTATTATTATTTTATCTTACAAAATGCATCAAGAATCAATGCTTAAATATCCTGAGTATGATTTTAACACCAAGGTATGTACTCTATCATGAAATTTGTCAGTAATATATGTAGGCTAATATTCTTCGACTATGATCAGTATTTTATTTTCTGTGATGTCCTTTTGAAACAAATAGGATGACATCTGAGGCAATCTGTACTTCAAAGTATTGGAGTATGTCCTCTGGACTATATATGCTCATGCTGCTGATGTTCATGCATCCCTGATTTGGGGTGAGACCTTGTCTGTCTTAAAGTCACTGACAATATCAGCATTGTCTTCAATAATGGCAGGTTATATCCCTTTATTTCAGGATTCATCTACAGCCATTGATCTAAATGTCCTCTTGGTCTGAGTCACTGAAATCAAAGAATTTCTAGAGGTTAAAAGAGCAGTACGTTGTAAAACATTTCACATTTTAAAAATGAGGGAACTTTTAAGCAAATTTTAAAATGCAAAGTATATTTAGACTATAAATATAGTAAAAAAGTGGTGTTATCAGATTTATTGCTATGCTGAGTCTCACCTCTTTATTTCTCAGTGGAATTGGTATTACAGGACTAAAATACCAATTCAGTCAGTGAAAAAAAAGAGTTAAATAACTTAAAAATATGTTGTCGGTATAAAGCCTGTGCTTTGGTGGATAAAGGTACACCTCCTTCTATTCCTGCAGCAGTTCTTTGGGTCACTGAATGTGACCAAATGTATGTGATAAGCAACCTACTGGTTCAAGCAAGAGGTACGTCATTTGTTCTTAGATAATGCATGGAATGGTTAAGTATTCAAAAGTGTGAATGAATACTGAAGATACAGTGCATTTAGCAGCAACAAGAAATCATCCAAAGATTTGTGCCAGAGCTGTGTTATTCATTTTCCTGCTATTATATTTTGGAGATCATGATTCTAGACTTAATATACTATTACTTTAATTGGCTATTGCATTTTCTATGTCTTTTGCAATGCTCAAGCTTTTGATTATATTCTACTGAATGTGCTAAGGAATTATGACTGATTAAGCAAGAGAACAAATCTTCATTGGCAGAATTCTTTAGCCATGTTTAGTGTTGAAGTGGATCAAATTGCAGATCCACTACATTTCTGTTACAACAACTGCCACGGTTTCTTGCAGTCCTGTGGTCCTGGCATCATTTTCAACCGACTGGGTACTGAAAAAGCATTTTTTTTTTTCATTTATGAGCAAAGAAAAGAATAGCTATAATGTCATCTGGAAAGCTCATAGTCAAAAGCAGTAAGGAAAATTGAAAAGGGTGATTATTGGAAAGGCTATATATAAGTTGCAGCGTTCCCACATGCCTATCAGTACATGAATTGAGGTTTGGATCAGGATTGTACTGTTTGATAAAAGAAAAGAGTCCTACTGGCTTTGTCAGCAAAGTCTGTTATTCCACAGAAATGGGAGAAAATATTTTCATAGGGAAAAGGGAACAGAGAATTTTCTTGGACTATCCAAAAGGCTGTGTTTCAAGACAGAAGGAAAATAAGACAAGGGTTTTTTTTCATAACTTTGTACATTGAATTATATTGTATTCATCGTGTAATATAAGATTTTTTGTTAAGCACCAACATTATTTAATGCAAGAAAAGGGTGTCAGCTTTGTGAAAAACATATACTACTTTGGTTATTAGGAAATTCAGAACAAAAGGACACAATGAAGAATCTACACGAATGGTTTATATTTACTAATTTTGCAGTATTTCATCTTTACAGTTATGGACTAAACTTTTCATCTCTCTGAAGCTTGACTTATCTATATTATTGAATAATTATCGTTAAGTCACACAGTCTGTAAGGAGAAATAATATATTGTTTTCAATATATGTTTGTTTTCAACCACCTATTGAGCTTTCAAGCACAGCCCTTTCATCAGGCCCAACACAAGTAATTTCTTCTCTCTAAAAAACTCGGAGCTCGTCTATTCATAGAATCATAAAATAGTTTGGAAAACAAGGGACCTTTAAAGGTCATCTAGTCCAACCCCCCTGTAATGAGCAGGGACATCTTCAACTAGATCAAATTGCTCAGAGCCCTGTCCAATCTGACCTTGACTGTTTCCAGGGATGGGGCATCTACCACCTCTCTGGGCAATCTGTTCCAGTGTCTCACCACCCTCATTGTAAAGAATTTCTTCCTTGTATCTAGTTTAAATCTACCCTTTTTTAGTTTAAAACCGTTACCCCGTGTCATATTACAACATGCCCTGCTAAAAAGCTCTTTCTTATAAGCTCCCCTTCAGTATGGAAAGGCTGCAATAAGGTCTCCCCAGAGCCGTTTCTTCTCAAGGCTGAACAACCCCAACTCTCTTACCTGTCCTAACAGGAGAGGTGTTCCATCCCTCTGATCATTTTTGTGACCCTCCTCTGGACTCACTCCAGCAGGTCCATGTCTTTCCTGTGCTGAGAGCTCCAGAGCTGGATGCAGTACTCCAGGTGGAGTCTCACCAGAGCACAGTAAAGGGACAGAATCACTTCCCTTGATCTGCTGGCCATGCTTCTTTTGATGCAGCCCAGGATACGGCTGGCTTTCTGGGCTGCAAGCTCACATTGTTGGCTCATGTCCAGCTTTTCATCCACCAGTACCCCCAAGTCCTCCATAGGGCTGCTCCAAATCCCTTCATCCCCCAGCCTGTATTGATACCAGGGGTTGCCCTAATCCAGGTGCAGGACTTTGCACTTGGCCTCGTTGAACTTCATGTGGTTTGCACAGGCACACTCCTCAAGCCTGTCCAGGTCCCTCCAGATGGCATCCCTTCCCTCAAGCGTATCAACTGCACCACTCAGCATGGTGTCATCTGCAAACTTGCTGAAGGTGCATTCAATCCCACTGTCTGTCATTAATAAAGATATTGAACAGTATGAGTCCCAGTAAGGACTCCTGATGGACACCACTTGTTACTGATCTCCATTTGGATATCGAGCCATTGACTGCAACTCTTTGGATGTGGCCATCTAGCCAATTCCAGTCAATTCCTTATCCATCAAATAGTCCATCCATCAAATTCGTCTCTCTTCAATTTAGCAACAAGGACGTTGTGTGGGACCATGTCAAAGGCCTTACAGAAGTCAAGGTAGAGGGTATCAGTTTCTCTTCTCTTATCCACCAACACAGTCACTCCATCGTAGAAGGCCTCCAGATTAGTCAGACCTTTTGTGAAGCCATGTTGGCTGTCTCTAATCACATCCCTGTCATCCATATGCCTTATATAGCTTCCAGGTGGATCTGTTTAATGATTTTATTGGGCACAGAGGTAAGGCTAACTAGTAGGTATTTTCTAGGGTCCTTCTTTTTACGCTTTTTAAAAATGAGTGTGATGTTTCCCTTTTCCCAGTCACTGGGGACTTTACTTGACTGCCACTGCTTTTCAAATACGATAGAGTGCCTTGGCAACTGCATCTGCCAGTTTCCTCAGGACCCCTGTCTCATTCATCAGGGAGACTTACAAATTCTTTTGTCTTCTTTTTCTGAGTAACGTACCTGTAGAAACCCTTTTTATTATTCTTCACATCTTTTGCCAAATTTAGGTTCAGCTGTGCCTTAGCTTTCCTGATCCCATCGCTACACTCCTGAGAAACACCCTTATATTCTTCCCAGGAAGTACGTCCCTGCTTCTGCTGCCTATGTATTTCCCTTTTGTGTTTCAGTTTGAGCAGGAGGTCCTTCTCAGCTGTGCTAGTCTCCTGCCTTCCTCCTGTCAGCCATGGTGTCTCCTGCGGGACCTGTGGTGTCTTCTCCATACATTCCAAATCTATGGCCAACATTGTTTTCATCTTACAGATCTGTGGAGCAGTCCAAGCAATTTCCAAGAATTTAACTTCTTGGAAATAATGATAGTATGGAGTACTCTGTCAAGGGGACTCTGTAAAGTCATATAGTAAGAGACAGAAATTTTTCCCCTTTCTTTTAACTGAAATTGCTTGTGTGGGAGGGTGTCGTCCTGTAGCAGCAGACTACACTAAAAGATGCTTTTTATATTTTGCTTAGTACAGAGAAAGGAAGGTTTAGTTTTGACAAAAAGAAACACATTCTTTAATATTGTTCTAAAGCTGAGAACATAACCTGTCCTATATTCACACAAACAAGGCAGGACAAAAATTTGTATTTTGGGATAACCGCTCACTATCCAACTATTCATAATTTACTGGCGTTTACTGGCATTTAATCACTTAGGAATTATTTTTTTCCTAATTAAATTAAGTTGTTTTTTCTTTAAGTCTATTTTTACACTGGTCTAAGACATAATAATATTTTTTAAGTTCATAGTATCTTGGCAGGGAGGATATCAGCTGAAACCTTTACATTAGTCTTATTGCCATACTGAGTGTATGCAATTAGTCATCTTTCCACCAACTGACCATGTCATTCTGAGTCCAGCTCTCAATAAAATAACAACTGTAAACTAATACCTGGTGACACTGTACACATTTTTTCTCACAGTGTACAACAGAACTAAGCTTGCCAGTATTAACAGGTTTTTTTTTAGCTACCAAAACAAAACTAACCATTGCATTAGTTACGGAAAGCTGTATGGTTTTGAGCACAGATTTCCAGGAAACAGAAAATGCAATTATATGTTTTGCATAACACATTCATTTCCATGCTTAATTTGTATACAGTTATCACAAACCAGTAAGAGCTTCCTACACGTAATCAGTTGGATATTATTTGGTAATTTGCATGAAAAAAATTCAGTGTGACTTGATGATTTTGGATTTTTCCCCATCTGTCTTTCTACAGGTGCCTTCTGCCTAATGTAGTTGGGCATTTGGTTATATTTCAGTAGATGTTGACGCAGGATAGGTCTGATCCTGTCCAGAAAATCACTGCAGTTAGGAAGTGTTCTGACAGGGACTCTTCAACTGGAGAAGTAAACCCGTGAAAACTATTTTATCACAGTAGTGTCATGGAGGAAAAGTAATCTAAAATCTTTCTTTTTTCTAAAAATTTCTCTTTTCTAAATTCCTTTTCAAAAGCCATATTTCCTGTACAGCAGATTAGGTGAAACTTTAGAAAAATCTGGAGGTTATGATAACTGCCCATCTTTCAAGATAACCGCAAAAGCTGTTAATCTCCTGTGTGGAATGGACAGCTGGAACAGTAGGAGTCACTGCCCAAAGTGCATATTTTCTGAAAAATTGGTTAGGATTGTGATATATAGTGTGAGTTATCAGTCATCTGAATGCTCAGTTGGGGAACTGAGTGTCAGATGACAGGAGCGTTTGCATGCAGAGTAAGGGAATTGCTACAAAAGTCCACAAGGAAACACCAGAAACACAGAGAGGAGTATTTCTGTGCATCTAAGCAAAAACTAAAGAAAGCACATCTAGGTGGTATATTTGCTGTGAAAAGTACATATGCTGTTAAAAGGCATGGCACTACAGACAAATGAAACACTGCTGTTCCTAGGGCGCTATAGTGTTTAGGAATTGAGATTTTATATGTGATGTTTATATCCAGGATGCAATAGAGGAATGCAAGAGAAATATCTGACTCAGTCATTAATTTCTTCCCTAATGGAAAAGAAAAATACAAAACCTCTGAATTCTAACTAACTCTATGTAGCCTGTGTTTACCTTCCTGCCATCTCCAGAAAAAAACTGTGAAAAAATGTAAAGATACTCCCTTAAGAAGAGGAGAGAGACTTGATTAAGACGAAAAGGGAAGGTAGGTTCTTTGTATCTCCAACATCAAAAGAGATTTGGACCTACTTCTACTTCCTTATCAGTCATTAGCAGGCACTAAACAGAATGGGAGCTTCAGGTAGGCTGAAACTGCTTTGAGTCCAAATACAAATTTTATATTTGTTACTAAAGGAAAACAGTTTTGTGTATGCTCTTTGATTGTGGGTCATGTGGGACAAACCATTGTTACTTAATGTGAAACCAGATTTTTGCTCCAAAAGCTCAGTGAAAGGAATCTTGAATCTTTTTTCCTGAAGGAAATATAAAGCTTCTGCAGCTGTGCTGTTTGGGCTCAAAGGGAAGCCCAGGGGCTAGGATCAACATCAGATCATCTGTTTATGCACTTTTAATACTTAAAACTAGAAAAACGGAACAAAAGGATGTATGCATTGGCCTACACAGTACAGAAAATACCTTTGAATTTTGGTAGGTTAGAGATCACTATAGTTTGGCAAGAATGGGGAGGAAGCCTGAAAGAGCTCTATTTCTCTTATAGTCCCATCTAATCCAAATGGCTTTCACTGGGTGAAGTTAATTATTCTGAAATATTTGATTCTTCCTCAGCAGCAGCATTTGGCGCTTGTCTATCCAAGACCTCAGCTGAATGAATAATGAGACAGAAAGGAAACAATGTAAGATTCATTTTCTGCTAAAAGAACTGAATTAATCAGTGATGGCTTACAGATTTCATGGAGAGCACCAAGGGGTTTACAACCTGCCCTAACGATAGCCAGTGTCCTGGCATCGATAAAGGTTTGCATGTAGAGGATCAGAGAAGGATTATGTCATATGAATCCTCCCTTCACAGCTGTTTGTATGGAAGGTTACAGATGCTCTTGACACCACCAGTTGTCTTGGGAGAGTTCTCAGCCTGTGCGTATCTAAACAATCCCTCACAATCCAGATCACATTTCTTCTGCCTACTGCTTTTTGAACAGCTCTTGTGAGAAAAGGTGACAGAAGCTAGCCCTAAAATTTGCTCACATATGTCCATTCTTACAAGATTCCTCCCTATGCAAATTCTTTATGGTAAACCCCATAATAATCATCCACTTTGTAGTGCCACTACAATACGATTAAACATTTCAAATTATTGCTGTAAAATCCGATAGTATTTTGTAAACATGATAAACTTTAAAAAGGTATGTCCTTTGAAAATGCATGCACCAACCAAGAGTAATTGATTACCACATTATTGAATCCTGATCTCAGACCTCAACATGAATGCCGAGTTACTCCATTGACGTCAATAACATTTATTCATATTAAGACTTCTGCAGAGTCAGCAGTTGGTCTCTCATATTTACCATTTCTGTTCATGGATTTATAAAATGCATTTGTTTCATAGTTGCTGTAGAAAATGTTCCAAGTAATATGCAAAAGATAATTAAATTAAATGGTTGTAATTCCATTAATATTTTGAAAGACAAATTAAATTTATACTACACATATATCTTTCAGTTGCATCATCACTTTATTAAACATCTTAAAAAATATGAAATACATAATAATAGCTGATTATGATGGTAACGGTTAATCCTTACTAAAGGACTGACCTTTGCAACCTAAATGTTGTCTCAGGGACCTGAGCAGGAGCGCCGTATGTACATCTGCCCCAGGACTGGAGGGGAGAAACGGAGGATGTCTGGGGCTTCTGTATTGCAGGCTAAAAGAGGTAACAGGAGAAGCATTCCCAACATCTTCTCAAAGACTAGCCCTTGCTCCGTTATGTTCCTGTTCTATCATCTTGGGAAAGCTATCGGGGAGCTCTGAGTTTGCATGTGCCATAGAATCACAGAATCATAGAATTTTCTAGGTTGGAAGGGACCTTTAAGATCATCAAGTCCAACAATCAACCTAACACTGCCAAAACCCACCACTAAACCATGTCCCTCAGCACCACATCTACCCGTCTTTTAAATAGCTCCAGGGATGGCGATTCCACCGCTTCCCTGGGCAGCCCATTCCAATGTTTGATAACCCTTTTAGTGTAGAAATTTTTCCTAATATCCAATCTAAACCTCCCCTGGCGTAACTTGAAGCCATTTCCTCTTGCCTGTTGCTTGTCACTAGGGAGAAGGGACCAACTCCCACCTCAGTGCAACCTCCATTCAGGTAGTTGTAGAGCCATGTGCCCATTTGTTTCCTGGGGGCAAGCTGCAAATGGCTCCACTCTCTGGAAGGCTTCTCATGGGAAGTGTGCATTGCTAGTGACTTCCTAAGAGGCTGAAATGCCTTTTGCTGTTTCCTAGAATCTTTCATCTACAGACAGACACTTTTAGGCATTTTAATGGTGATGCCCCAAAAGCTGAGAGTATATAAAGTGCTTGCTTGTTTTTCACCCTCAGTCTGTGAGTTAGCAAACTAACTGTACAGGGAACAGTCGTGTTTAGTGAAAAGAAGGTGCAGTTCTGAAAAATATCATTTTATACCACAAATATTTCTAAAAACTTCTAATTGCCCTGCATGATATTTCACATTTATAATAACCCTGCCACAGTTTGCATGTAACTCACAGAAGCAGAAATCAACAATGAATGAAAAATGCATGTGACAGATGAAAATTTCCCTCTGGAAAAAAATTCCTTTAGGAAAGCGTGCAGCCATTTGAAACAATGAGTACACAGATGCAGAAACGTGCTGCCAGTCATTGAGGACTGTACTCTTACTGGTACCAAATATCTCTTTCTGGGTAGCTGATTTCTGCTGACTGAGCAACTGGCAAATAGTTAAATCTGCCTACCAAAGAAAAGCGTTTCTCGGTTTCAACTGCATTTCAAATCCAGCCTAATACCAGCTTCACACTGAGCCTGGGTTCAGGAGGAGTGTAAGCAGCATTATTTCAGAGTGTGTGATTCTTTCTGTAACACTTAAGTGTTTGTGTAGACATAAACAGAGAGTGGTATAGCTTGGCCCAATTTGATTCTTTTGGTTTTACTGTGGATTCTAGCATGTGTTTTGATAGCTTCTCTTTCAAGATAAGACTTTTATTTCAATTTTGCTTGAATGTGGAACTATGAAGCAAGAACATTTGGTTGCTTTGCTGACTTTTTTCTGTAGGCTTTTGAAAAAAAGAGTCATGTCATCATCGTGTCCTTGTCCACCCCAGCCCCCTCCACCCTCCTTGCTGCATCCTATTGCTATTACCATTTGCCATAGCCATTCATGTCCGAGCAACAGCTGGGAAAAAAGAAGAGGATGCTTAAGTACTTTATCTGTCACTGTTAAAGCATGAAGGGTGAGACACAGTGTATAAACTTCTAGACTGTGTCTCCTCTTGCTTTGTTTTCCGCATGTAGTACTAGGTGATGCATGGCAGCTGCAAGAGAGATCAGTCTCAACGTTTGGGCTTCATCTGAGCTCAGAACTCAAAGTAAAGGTCAGGAGCCGTGACCCTAGATAGATGAAACTAAATAGAAAGGTATAAAGAAACCCTACCATATGAACTGTTAACCTGAAGGAGGAAATCACTTTGCATTCATCTTTGGACAGAGGTTAAACTGAGTTTGGAGACATGGTGCTTAAGCTCCACTCAGAATAAGTTAATATGTCTGCAAAACTGATTAAATGAACAATAGTAATGTATTCATCTTAGATGTTCTTATTAGGCTTTGAAATTAACATATCCCTAAAACACAGCAGCTCTCACCACTTGTTATTTTTCTTTCCCTTCAACTGACTCAGTAAAATGGCCCAGAGTAATTTCTCACTGGGAAGACTTCTTTGCAAATAAAAAGTTAGAATGAGATTACACAGAGCATTAGCATTCACCAAGCTTTGCAACTGCTTTTAGGTGGAAAAGAAATGTCATAGCCCCAAGGCTTGATACTTTTTGTTTTCTTAAAGATTTTAAAAAATCACTTTTTACAAGTAAAAAAAAAATTGTTTCATTAGAGACCAAAAAGAAGGACAAAAAGAGAAAAAAATTGATAAATGGACAGAAAATATTGTTATGATACAGAAAAAAGGTTCTGTTTCAGATTTACCCCAGCAGTTCTTCTTACAAAGAAAAGCAGTCCTAAAGGAGTTGCTCTGCTGGGAACCTAACACTATTAACAAATTAGTGAACACTGATTATGAGTTAAGATGTTTGGCTTTTAATAAATTATTCTCCCTACACAGTGCTGCCTGTTTTTTTCATGTGGCTTTGCTGCTTATTACATTATCTTAAATTGGAGTGAGAAGCTGGTTCAGTGTATGTGTTTTAGGTAGAAAACTTTCTAAACAAATTGCTTTATTGCAGAATTAGTAAGTTTTATGGTATATGATTTGTTATTAATTATCATGATAAATAGATGTTGAAAATAAATAAATATATGTTGGTTCTGTGAGTGTATTCTGCGTCCTTGATTAATATGTTAAGATGCAGGAAAGGCTGCTTGGTAGAATATGATGAAGGTTTTTTGCTTGTTTCACAAATTATATTAATTCACTTGTTTACGGTACATTTCCTGGGCTGTGAAAATGTGAAAATCATGTGAAATCATGTGATAACCCTGCTTCACAGGACTTTTTGAATGCATTTTATGAGTTCAGAATTCCTTGTGGCATTCTGTTGTTCTATTGAGCTTGTGTGTATATATATATACGCACACACATATATAAAACTAGCAATATTTGAAGAAAATGTATTTGGTTTCCAGATTTCCATGTATTCGTATCATTACACTCACATAATCATAGAAATAACATGAATTTGTGAGTAGTAATAACAATAATATGAATCTTACTTTTAGCATGTTACGCTACAGAACTGAGAGTAGTTTGAAGAAGCGGATAATTATGATTTCCCCAATAACATGAAGTAACAGTAGCAAATGGGAAGAGAATTCACATCTGTGCCTAAATCTTCCCAAGGATTTTCATATCAGACAATATTTCTGCTGAAAAAAAATTGCGTTGTGAGCACCTAGCTTTTTATAGGCACATATATGTATGTCCCGGATTTGGCAGACAAAGTTTTTCAGGTTTTGTATGGGATTCAAAACCATAGACATAAATATTAATAGGAGACCCTAACCATTTTAAATATCCAAAAAGATGTAGGATGAGGGACATACCTGGGATGTAAGAGGGTCTGGAACTGTAAGTATGGAGGATGGAGAAATTCTTTTCCATCCAGCTCTATTTCTCACATCAGGTCCTGAGTCCTAACAGACAAGCAATATAACCAGTATAATAATATAATCTATATAAGTCATGAGAATGATATTACATAGCTGAAAGAATGAAGGGAGTCGAACCTGTACGGAGAGACAATACATTGGATCAGACCAAATAGTAGAGTTGGGAAAAATATGCACATTTTTGTGGAACAAGCCCTCCCTGCTTTAAAATGTGACACATATGAACATAATTGTATCCTAACCCAGATAGCTTAATTTCCAAACTAAAACATTACACATATGTCCAGGCTTTAAATTTTTTCGTTACTGTGCACATGTACGTGTATCATTTGGTTTTCTGGATAAATCATGGGTCTTGGACTTCAATAATCTGGGGTTTGCATCTTCCTAACATTTTATCATACTTCTCATTAGAAGACAAGAGAAGTATGTATAAGCTACTTCTTTTCCTATTAATGTTACTTTGCAAATTAAATTCAGAAGGCAATTCCACCCCCCCTTATTAGAACTGCCTTGGCTCCAGGGTTAAAATTCCTGGCTGTTTCGAATTTGGAAGGCTTCCCATGGTAATCATATTCTGTATCAGAGTGTGGTCTGTATGCTCAGCGTTGCCTTATTTAGATCCGTCAGGCAGCACTCACTAGCTGAAACCAGTTTAACTTTCAGCAGGAGAAGAGTAACAGGAGCCCAGCACAGGCTTAAATAAACCAGCGGGAACTCAGCACGAAGCTCTTCCCAGATAAGCAAAAGCACTGTCCTATGGAGAGCTTGTCTCCGCTGAAAGACTGGAGATACATTGTTTTAATGAACTCGCCTCAAGCTGTTGAAATCATTTGAAGGAAAAGCTTTGGGGTTTATGATTCTCCTAAATCTCTTTGATTTCAAAAATATGGAAAGTTTGATTTGTATCAAGATTATTTCTATTCAGCCCTTATCCCTACCGCATGCATGCACTCTGCAGGAGTGGCTTTGTGTGTGTCCATGGGTATTCTCATAGGAAGAAGAGAAGCTTTCAGATTAGGATTTTATATTTTGTTTCTATTACTGCTTCGCTGTAGATACAGAACTAGCTTTGACAGAGCATCATTCACAGCTTATAATTTAAAATGGGAAAAAAAGTTGCTTAATTTGCCTGGCAACAAGAACATTCAAGTCTGGGCTCTTTTGCATCAGCTTTTTCTGCTCCAAAGAAAGCTTCTCTCTCTTCCCACAAACCAAGATAATTTTGGTTTAAGTTTCCTACCTTTCATGTAGCCTCTCTTTTCACTGTCTACTTGCTCTACAAGACCTTACATCTCTGTTACTTCCATGCCCACTTTCCTTTGGTGCAAAGTTCAAGACTGAGCACAGCAGTGTGTGTGAGAGACTGCTGCTGCCTCCGGGCACGCAGCCGTAGGGGAGAGCGGCTTGGCTGACCAGCCATTCAGTATTCTGGATAGCAGTTTACACCTGAAATTATTAATACAAAGCTGCTGCTTCGACTCTAATTCTTCCTGAGTGCCTTCCTTGTACATTTAATTCTTTCTTTACTAGCGAAATCGGCATCCTAACTTAAGAAGGATTGATTTTTGCTTTATACCTGCTGATGGAAAACACGCTACTTTTGAGAGGAAGGAATAGACTTATAGTCAGGCTCCCATCACACTCAAGGGAGCAGTATGGTAGCTAGCCCTCTCATGGTACTCTTTGGCCACTGCTGACTGCCTTTTACCACATTAGATAGGGAGATATTGAAGAGGACAGAAGACGATTTAGATTTTGCTGTTTGATAGCTGTTTGACTTATTGAAAACAGACCTATCCTGAGATTGCTTGGTACAAGCGACCCAGCTGAAAATGTACAAATTTAGTATCAAGAAGCTATGGATTTTGGAGGTGGTTGAAGTCTGACGGATCACTTTACAAGCTCAGCCACTGCATGGCATACTGTCATGCTTCTTAAAGAAAAAGGTGAGAGACAAGAAAGAAAAAAAATTCCTTTGTCCTTGCCTGTTGACATGGGGTTTAATATATAGACTTATCTGCATATTTACAATTGTCTGTGTCCAGTTTTCTCAACACCTCTCTCTCCATCCCATTTCTCAGGGTGAAAGACAAGTATGAGACTGGGTTGCAAGCCGGCCTTCACAACACTTAGAAAAAATGAATCTGTTTTGGAGCTTTGTTATTAAAATCCAAGGTGTCACATGCTAAAGTTGCCAAGTTGTGAGTGGTTCAGAGCTGTGACAGAATCTCAGGTAAGGCTTCTGCAACACAATTAGAATTAGATGGTCACTTCTCATAGAATTATAGAATCATTTAGGTTGGAAAAGACCTTTAAGATCATCAGGTCCAACCATAAACATAATGCTGTCAGGTCCACCACTAAGCCATGTCCCTAAGCACCACATCTACACATCTTTTAAAGGACAGCGATTCAACCACTTCCGTCACACTATTATACCAAACCCACTTTGCGCAGCCTGCCTAACCCTAAATTCCACAGTTGCATGAGAAGAGTGCTGTGTGTGTTGCCTCTTGCTGTGTGGCCGTGCAGCCACATGCCTGGGTCTGGCATGGTGGTCACATGCTGGGAATGGCTTCTGCATGTTTGCATCTATAGCTGCCTTGCTCCTCAGTGATCCCTGAGTAGAAGTGTTGGCAAATCAGGGAGAATAACTCCACTGATTAGATGGAAAGAGGCAGAATGTTATATCTCCTGTGCCCATGGGGATTTAGTTTTGTACCTGTCCATAAGGAGAATTGCTAATATGCATGGTCTTGGTGACTGTGGCTTTGTGGTTGAGGACGTCTGAATTTCCCCTTCGATTGATATTCTATTTTCCAATGTTGTTGAGACAAACAAAGGTGGAATTATTCCTAAAACCCTTACATAATATAAATTATACTTTTTTATATATATCACATTATCTATTCATAGAGGTCTTTTTGGACACTTCAAGCCAACAAATTCCATAAAAATAAGTTGCTGAGCAGAAGACAGAGGCCCAAATCAGTTTCTGACTGATGGAAAAGTCAGGCAGAAGTCAGACTTGCTTGCTAGTCAGCTGCGTCCCTAGGCAGCATGTGTACAACACATGTATTACACACTGCTTTATCTTTCCTGGTGGGGCTGAAAGGGACAAGGAGCTCTGGGGACATGAGTGAGAGACAAGGACATAAACCAGCTTTTTTAGTTTGACTGTTCAGGAAATAACTTATAACAAAACAATCATTCTATAAAATACTGTTAATTTCTTTCTATAGTGTATCAGTTTCCTGTCTCATGATTGTTATGTACATACAGCGGGAAAGGATTGAGTGCCCTCGCTGCCCAAAGCTCTGCACAATCAATTAACTGAGGTATGCCCAGACCAGCCATGTTTCACACAGCAAAGGGAAGCAAAAACTTACTGAAAACCACCAGACTCGGGGTGATCTAGGGGAAAATGTGGCAATCAGCTTGACACACTAAGCGGACATGAACAAGGAATTTATCTCTACCCTCATTATTTTATATCTCTGGGTTGTGGCTAGTTACTCAGGCTTTAGCTCTGTGTTTCAGGTGCTTTTTCAACCTCCTCTAGAGTCTCCCTCCCTTGACTATCTAAGGAACTTTGACTCCTAAGCATAGAAGCCCTCAATCAATTTTAAATTAGAGACGTATTTAAAATAGTGTGAATAATGCCCTTGACTTAATGTAAAGCTGTAAAGTTGTTTCATAAATTCCCAGGGCAATACAGATTGTCCTGATATTTCTAAGATCAGTGAATGAAAACATTTAGCAGTGGGAGCCATGGAGTCACAAGCATAGATTTCATGGCCAGAATTTAGCATTAGCGTCTGACAGTGTTCCTGTGCCTGTAAAAATTATTGAATAAATGGTTATCAGTGAGGTCTTACTAGACTTAACTAGCACCACTACGACAAAGTCATGCTATTACAGGGACTTTCGCCTTCAGTCCTGAAGAATTTCTTTCCTGTACAAGGATAACATATGATACTGGCAACACTAAAGGAAGATTGTTTTGCCGTATCCTTTTGTTATTTCTTTGGTACAGATAAGCCAGGTTTCATGTGCCAGGGTTGTCAGTACACCACCTTTTATGAGAGCTACATTCACTATAAAAAATGAAAATAAAATAAAAAATGTTGGGGAAAAAATAGATTGTTGCCAAATACAGTATGTACAGGAAAACCTAAACACATATTATAGGGTGGAAATGAACTTTAAAAGTGTGATAGGGATACATGGATATTAGTCCACTTACACTATGGAAAAAATGAAAGTAGTTGATCATGCCCTAAGCAGGAGATATGAAAACCAGATGGCTCTTAAAACTGAGTGGAAACTCACGGTATGTGTAGCAAGGGCAACTAGTGAACTATGGAAACAAGAATCACTGCAAAGCTTAATTATCTCTGTTATACTTGATCCAGGATAAAACATGCTGGCAAGCCTGTGTTGAGGCCTCTGTCTTGTAAAGGGGAATCCCTCCTTGTTATTACTGCAAAGGTCTCCTCTAGGTTCAAAACCACTGGAAACAGAGATCTGAACTCAGCCAAAGAGTTGTACTGAATATGGCAAAATGGTAAGAAACCTTCAAAAAGGAAAAATTATTCCAGTCCAGTTGCAGACAACACATTTTGCAAACAATTAGAAATTAAACTGATGTATAAAAATATGGGCTGTGCCAACAGAGCAATGAAACTTTATCAACCTTTCCATCCACATGTGATCGTGAACATCTAAGCAGCAATCAGAAAACTCTGACTGTGTAGAATGTAATGTCAAATACACAGCTGTAACCGGTAACACTGAAATGAACAATAGACTGGTGACACTAGGACACTGAGAGGAGAATTGAAAGATGTTTCTTTGATATAAAAATGCAGAAATACACAGTTAACAGAACATTTTTTTTCAGATAGCCTATGAGAATACTTAGCTACCCTGTTCATCAATTACAATTGAATCTAACCAAATATTTTATTTAATCCCATTTTCCAGAATAGGTTTTCATTATCAAATCTTCAGGCCCTGCTTTATAAATGTAGCTAGGAGTTTCTGGAATGCAGCTCAAATGTTGTGCTATCCCATACAGTATTGCATCATCATTTAATAGCCGCCTCCTCTGTGTTATCAGTTTACTTAGATGACTTTTTAGCACCCATAGAGAGAAGTAACTGCAGAGGCGGCAAAGTCAAATATAAGGTATAGCAGAATGAAGGTTCCCTCTTGGGCAAACTTGGGCATCCTCCTGTGTGCGCCCGCATTTGGGCAGACAAAAATTTGCTTCGTATTATCTTTTCCACAGGACCCTTGCCTCAGTTGCTGCCCAGCGGGGCTGGCTCCTGCTTAACAAGCAGCCGTTCACTGTTCTCTTTCCGCCTCCTTGTTGGTGTCAAGTCTAACACCCGAGTTTCTGAGTGCTTTTGAAATTCTGCTCTGGAGGTAGAATTAATGATTTCTTCCCTTCTTCTCTTTTTTATGTTACTCATCACCGAATATCTGAGTGCTTTGTGAACAGCAGTTACTTTATTTTCACAAAAATGCTACTCAGAGGGAGGATTTTTTTTAATATTTTAGAGAAAATAGGCAGTGGGGAATTAATGTCAAAACTACTGACTGGATTATTCATGTCCAACCTGAGAATGAGAAGAACTTCATTTTTTTCCTTTGCATTATTAGCACTGTGTAACACTCTAAGTTAATTTCTACAAATCAGAATCATGCTCTCAGCTGGGGTAATGAGAAAATGAGGAACACATCATTTAATGAAACCTCTTGGAGTCTGGATTAAGTGATTCAACCTGGTACTATTGCACAGGGATTCGTGGCACTTTGTAATTATGTCACCTACCTGCAAGAGGGCCGATGTGAGGCAGAGTACAGGGCAGAGGAGATGCTCTCTCCTAATGGCTCTGGCTCAGTTCACCAAGCAAACATCTGTCACAATTTTAAAACATTACTATTCACGATTGTTGATTATTGCCCTGCTTCTGGATGGTACCACCAGAACTGGCAGATTTGGCTTTATAATATTGCTTCAGTTTCCTCTCATCTTCCTCATTCGAGGCTGACGTGTTTGCACAAATCCACCTTATTTAGCCCAATCAGTCTGATTTAGCATTCTAGAAATGTGTTGATAGACTTGTAAGTTTGACTTACAAGTTTAATTATGAAAAAGATATTCTGAACCACTGAATAATAATTAAAAAAA
The DNA here is from genome assembly GCA_017639485.1 of Pluvialis apricaria. Taxonomy (NCBI): domain Eukaryota; kingdom Metazoa; phylum Chordata; class Aves; order Charadriiformes; family Charadriidae; genus Pluvialis; species Pluvialis apricaria. The sequence continues at coordinate 76,400,771 of CM030009.1, read as the reverse complement.
CAACAACCCCCCCCCAATCAGTGCCTTATGATTGCATTCCACTGTTGATAGCTGATTTCCAAGAGGTTTCCAACAATAATTTACAAAAATGCCAAATTTCAAATGCTTATGTATATAATTCAGCATTATAATCATAGAACAAGTATTGTCAGACACTCAGTATAGAATTAAAATGATACTTTTAAATTATTTAAATTCTGGCATCATTCCTTTACTTGTGTATTGCTGTAATATTCTTAACTGTGACTCCAGCTATACAGCCTTTAGTTTATTTCAAGTTTGCCAGCCAAGTAAGCTGGGAAGGCTGTATCCTCGCTGTAGTTTGGAAGCAGAGAGCTGGGGCTAACTTGCTTGAGTTTTTAAAACATAACCTGATCCTTTCTCCGAATTCAGATATACCTGTCTGGTCCATGCCTGATGAAATAACTTGCTACTGCTGCCAGGTGATCATTTTGGTAGGGTGCACATGAGAGCTGTCCTTTCCAACAACAAGCAGTAACCTTGGAGTTTGTTTCCCCAAAGCCACGGTAAGACCCTGCCTGGGGTGCAGAGCCAGCACACAGAGAGATTTCCTAGAAAATGAGGGCTTTATGCCTGCCATAGTAGTGAAAAAAAGAACTGGCGTAGGGACATTCAGGGCTGAGGTGTGACACAATGCTCAGGCACAGTATGGTTTGGGAGGATGGTGGCTTGCAGGACGGAGTGCTCCTCAGCAGTGTGCTCCTCATACACTCTGAGGGGAGGAAGAATGGGGAGTGCCAATGATACCAGTACTTGGACAGTACTGGTATCATGTGTTCTCTCTCTGCACGCTCCAGGCTCCCTCTCCAGCCATTTGATTACTCACTGGCTGTAGGGGTGGTGCTTCAGTCACTCCCAATAGAAGGAGTTGCTAAAATTATACCTCCAACAAGCTCCGTTCCTGGCTGCCGCTGTCTCTGTCATGATATATGCATTAGGCTTGCCCTGAAGAAGCAGATGTACCTGCAGAAAAAAAACTTTGCCAAAGACCAATGTCTGGAAATCCAATCTCTCTTGCCAGTGGATGGGAATCTCACGTCCTTGGTTCTTGACTCTGCTGTTACACTGCTGACTTCTGCAGTATCAGGTTCCTGTTGGCAATGCACCTTTGGGTCAACCCTCCAAACCTTTGTGAAAAGAACAGCAATCACAAATTCATAACGTGTGGGGAAGGTAGTTTCCTGCATTCCCTTTTTTTTTTTACCTTCTGCAATGATAGGACCTTGAAAAATAAAAAGAGAAAATAATGTTCTTCAACACAGCTGAAAAATATTCTTTTTTAGGCACAAATATTTTTGGGTCATTTAAACAACAACAAAAAAATCACTTTATAGTCTTTAACAAGTTACTGGGTATTATGGTCTGCAAAAGGGCACATGTGTAACGTGGTAACCATTACTTTACCACTATTATTTGCCCAGCATATCACAGATGAACTGGAAGGAAATCATTACACAGATGATAATCTAGGTTTGCCTATGAAATGAAATGTAACACTAGCCTGGCCCATTGTGATAGCATTACCCCTTATACCAAGTGACAGTTCCAGTCAGTGCACATAATACATCAGTCCATGTGCTTATTTAATGCCTACTGTGGTGCATATTATGTTTGATATGAGAAGACTTTTTCAGGGTAAAGAAATGCCACATTGAGTATGCAATAATCGTACTGATAAACTATAGTAAAAAGCACTATAAAGATTACATTCAGTTTTTCACTATAATCTCCTCTTCAGAAATACCTGCACTAGTCTGAAAACAACCCTAAAACATCAAGAAAGTTCCATGGCTGTTGCAATCAAAGATGTTACAAACGCCATCCACTCAATTTTAAGATAAAGGAAATAGAAAAAGACAGAAAGGAAAGGAGTATTCTGCACAGCTATGGGAAGACGATGCATTAAAGATAATTTATTGGGTAGTCGTTCTTGAAGCAAGTGACAAAGTACTGCATAGACAGAGTTTAGACTTTCAAGAAAACCGTTCACAAAGAAGTTTAAGAAGACTCTGTTTTCTGTTAAGGCAATTTCCTTGTGTTCTCTATGTCACATGGTTGTTTTGAAAACTAATGAGTTAATGATTATAGTTTGCAATGAAATCAGTTAATTATTAATTAATGTCATGTTTGCAAATTGCTTTAGGAATATAACATCATAAGTTCCAAGCGTTATCTTCATCTATAACAATATTTCAATGGTAACGCATTCATTTATTCTCACTGAACTGAGAAAATGCATATACCAACAGTTTACTAGGCATTTGTGCATATCTGAAAAACACCTAATTTGAGCTGTTGTTTTTCTGTCTTATGAGCAGAACTATCCCTCCAGCCAAAGAAATCTCAGTCCTTTAAAGAAAGAAAAGAGAAAGAAAAGGCAATTTTCAAAACTCTTTTAGACAGACCAACAGTTTAACTGCTAAGATGAAAGGCTTCCGTAAGTATAAGGTGCACAGCTATTATGTATCCTATAAACACCTATGTAAATAAGGGAGGAAGGCTTCTAAAAGTCTGACACCTAAATCTGTGGCTTGTCACCTTTGCATTTTGTCTGATCTTAGCTACTAGTGTTAAAAACAAGGCTGCTGAAATAATTAGTCTTCAGGCTAGAATTCTATGCACAGTTAGAGAACCTTAAATTGCATCTAGAAATGCCTAATTATTTTATAATTAATAAATACATTAACAAATAATTAATAATTAATAAAATAAACATGAATTGAGATAACTAGTGCATGAAACAGGAAAAAAAAAGAAACATGGTAACTGCCATGTCCTGTCATAAATCGGTTTGTTTTCCAGTAGTGCTGAGTAATAAAACCAGTATGTTCACTGTACATGAAAATATGTGGGAAAACCTGGCTTCAGACGTACTTGTCTGTTTCCTATCTAATTGTGAAATTATTTTTGTGGAATAATGCAAAAATATCTAAGTTTTTTGTAATGCTTATCAAGAAGAGACTTTCCACACCAGAGAGAAGCACATTATGCTCTAGCAGAACACAAACACATGGTTTTAAATACACTGAAAGATGTCGATGAATTTACAGAACTACTTTGTTCAGAATTGTAGAAAAGATATGCTATTTAGGATCAGCCTGATGAGATTGCTGGTGCTAAAAGGTGTCCCTTGTGCAGGGAAACTTGGTACAACTGTGGCTGGCACCTTGCTGCTCTGCCTGTGTCAGCCAGTGTCGCAGGAATAGTCGTCGTGTCAGGTAACAGCAGAAGCATTTGTGGCATGCCTGGAGTCCTAGAGGGTAAGGCAGGCTGTATTCAAGCTCAAAACAAATTGCTTTTGTTAAACAGAGTATACATTCGACTGCACCATTTTGAGAGGGAAAACAAATGACTGTGGCTGCTTCTCCAGCTAAGCTTGAGAGCCTTCAGCAGTTTGCCTTCATTCTGTGGGTGCTGGTGATCACTACATACAGGCAACTTCGAGTTAAGGAACAGCAGGACAACAGCTCAGTGAATGCTCATGGATTTTTCTCAGCATAATGGCTGGTTGGTGAGATGTTTGTAAAAAGGCATGTGGAGCTGCGGACAGAAAACAGGAGTGCTAATTCATCTCACCTGGACTCTAGCTGACCTCCTCCCCAAGATGAGGGAGGCTGCATATAGCCTTTCTCCTCCTTGCAGACCTGGACCTTGCCTTCACGTCCTGCTGGCTACCAAGCCCAACTGGCAGCTGCAGCAGCGTCCATCCCTCAGCCTTTTCTGAAGCAGGAGGCAGCTCGGCGCTGGAAGCAAGGGGATGTAACACCTCAGTGTTTCGGACTGCCAGAGGAATGGGAAATGTCCCACATGGTACTGTTTACATGGAAGGCAAAGCAGAAAGCATCTTCATTCAGAGTTCTTTTATAAATGATGTGGGTCTGTGTTTTTGGGAAAAAAAAAAAAAAGCTTTTATCTTTCTAATATACTCCACTCTTTTGAGTGTTTTCCATTCATCACCCCTTGCCAGTTTTCAGCCTTGAGCTCTTTGCTAGCTGTCTGACAGTAATGTCAAATGGTAGTCCCCTGCAGAGAGATGCAAAGCCATTTTGTCTGACTTGCTTTGAAATCAGTTCCTGTTACCTCAAAACCAGCAGTAGCAAAGAGCTTGACATAACCTGGCCCAGCGAGGGAAAAAAAATGGTCTTGCAAGGCAAAGCTGGAAGAATAGCCATGCACAGGAGAAACATTATGCTCTGGTTTATGTTACTTTGAAGTTGTTTATATTAACATTTAAAGGCAAGCTCCAGGAAGGAGATAAGTTTACACAATATAGAATATGTGCAGATTCTGACTACATGAGAGAACCAACACCTGATGAAAACTTTAAAAATTATGTATATTTTCCATGCAAAACAGCACACTTACTTTACTCCTTCATCCCAACTATTACATTCATCACTTGCTATTCTTTGTATTCTATGAATGAGGATTAAATGCATAGGTTGCAAACGGAAAGTGTGGTCTCCACGTGTCTCCTATGTAAACATGAACTTTTAGCATTTACCCTGAGTAGACTTTTTAAATAAATACCATCTGAGGGCAAATTTCACTGAGGCTTGTGTAAAGCTGGAGCTGTTCCATTTTATACACCATCATTACAAACAAGCAATTAGTTCTGAGAGACTGCATTTTCTGATTACAAAATCTTATGTGAACAAACATCCACCTTCTCTTTCTAGACCCCACCATGGGGCCTATAAAGCTTTCTTGTGTGTAAGCATGTTCTGATGTCAGAACTGACACCTCACCTACCGAGAATAATCTCCTCATTCAACCAGAAGAGAAAATAAATGGGAAATATGGATTAAAACCCAAGAGCACACATGCTGGAATCGCCAGGACTGATGCAGACAGCTGTTCAAATGAAGAATCCCTTGTGCTGCATGGTATTACACACCCCTTTTCTCCTTCACATGGGCTGCACAAACTACGTGCCCAATGTGAGAGCAGAGATAGGCTGCTCCTTTATTTCTAGCAGAAAGATGAGAACTGGGCAGTGACTTGACAGCAGACCTGATACGGCACTAGCAATAACCTGTGCTGGCACAGCCTTTTTTCTGCCTAGGCATAGGTGAATAGTCTGGGTACCAAAATGTGTGTGTTCTGCCATCTCTGCAACCATCAATTAGTTTTCCATAGAAATACCATGATTTCTTGCCAATAGCCTCTTCTGCTCTTTATCCTACCTTTAAAACTGGAGGTGGACTGTCTTAAAGATGGACTTAGCCCTCTTCAAAACTGTAAAATGCTGTAAATATCACAAAAGACCACGTGGAGAGCAGCAGACATGTAGTAGTTGCAGCTCTCAGAAGGGAGGGCTCGGTCTTTAAAATGAGGCATTGTCTTCAGTTCAGCTTGTCCCGTTCACTTAGTCTCAACCTTGCCCCCTTTTTAGTTGCAGTTCACAGACTATAATTAAAGGGTGTGTGGAAAGCAAATCTGCAGTCTACAAAGATACTTAAATCATATAAAAATCTTGACCCATTGGTAAACACGGAAAGCCTTAAAGATATTTCATACTGGAGAAACTTTTCAAATATGTTATCACGGGTGGTTTACTCCATCTCTGTGAACATGCTGTGAACCCATAAACCCAAATGCAATGTGCACTTGTGGTTTTCTTGCAATTCCATTAGTGAGTAGGATTCATGTAAATACATGCAAGAGGCAAATTTGACCTAGATTTTTGCCTTGCATACCTCTGAAAATACTACCTTCTCATGTTTGTACAGACGAACCCCCTATTAATTTAGCGATACAAAGTCTACATGTAGAAAAAAATAGAATTGTGTTTCAACTCAGACCCGTAGGGAATGTTCCCAAACTTGCATTTGATACAGATTCAGATGTGACTGCCAATGCTGCACCTATTCCTCTTCGGCAGCAAAAACAAAATGGCTGAGGAACTCACAGGGAATTTATTATTATTTCCCTGAAGGTTACTCGGAGGACAAATAAAGATGTTATCAGAATTAAAAACTACAAAAAAGAGAAGAGCTAGAGATAATATGTAGAATCCTTAGTACAATTAACCACTAATACACTGTAATTTAAATATTTTTCAAGGCTTGCTGACTTCCGTGAAGAAGAAAGAGAGTGATTGTTTTAGCTCAGACAAGTTATGCATTTGATCAAGTACATTGAAAACAGACGCTGACCAACAGAAGTTCGTTTAGCTTGTTCTTATATTCAATTCTCTTCTGTGGTTGGCGTAGTGGGGCCATTAGCATTTTGTGATAAAGAGCAGCATGTCTGCAAGGCTGTGGAAATATGATCAAATGCTAGCTGCTAAAACTCGGTTATATTCAATTGTGCGTTCATGCCCTAAGACTTAGACCTATAAAAATGAATTACTGATTCGGTTAAATTTCACTGAATGATAAGAGGTTTAGCTATTTCAAGAGCTTTGCATAGTATTTCTGTGACATGAAAGGAATTTATTCCTACAGCTTGTTTTAAAAGGGATGAGGTTTATTCCGAACACAGTGCGGGTGGAAGGCAACCAGTCTAGTTATAACAAAACACGAGGGTTTGTGACACGTTTTGGCAGAAGATAATGATTTTATCACATGTACCTAGAAAAACTGTATCTGTAAGCATTATAGATATATAAAGATATATATATAAATACATATGTGACTGATCTTGTAATTAAAAAAAATGAGTAAATGATGTGAACACCCTTTGCCTATGGATCACCTGATGTGGTATTTCTAATCCCTTTACTTTCCTCTCTTTTTTTTCCAGTCCCAACATATCAGGACACTTGTCTAGGAAGCTGGAAGGACACAGACAGTGAAGTCCTTTGGTAGCTAAAGTGTTCTCAGCCCAAAGTGCTTATCTGAGTTTGTTTTGTGTTCCATGGCAGCACTATTTCCCTGAAATAGAAGTGCAATATTGAACAAGGCAAGAGTGAAAACCAAACCACTTCCAGTCTTGTTTGGGGCTGTGACTGCACATTAGCATTGCTGGAACTCTGCAGTTAGGATTCTGGGCTGGACCTAAATACCATGGTAATGGACAATGGGAAAGCGTGGAGATCTTGGTCATCAACAGCTTGCTGTTTCTGTTTGTTTGTTTGCTTTTGTAAATTTTTCTCTTGAAAACTTGTTCAAAACCATTAACAGCGATGAGACTGAGTGGCTTTCACCAAGGGCATAATTTGAATACCATGGGTTTATTCAGATGTAACAGTAGCCTAATTTGTTTGGAGACCCTTTATTGTTAGTGATGCAAGAAAAGAAAAGAGCTCAGAGCACACACTGACTCTATTGGTGGCAGCTAAGAAAAGAAAATCTTATTGCTTTTAAAGAGAACATATGTGCCATGGAATCACTGGGAGAAAGTAAACACTGAGTCCTATGGTGGTTTTTAATAAAGGGTTTCATTTCAAAGAGGAATTATACTTTAAACTGTATTTTGTCTCACAGAAGAAACAAACATCTTAAATACGTGTTGACAGATCTACACACAAAAATCCTATTGCATTTGGACCAAACCCACAAAGATTCATATAGTACTAACCAATGCTAATATCTTTGATATGGTACTGCTATGGTATTAGAATCACTTAAACCAGTAGGTGCAATAACAATCCTGTTTTACCAATAAATGTGAAAAGGCGGCCAACAACAGTTAAGCTCCTTTATAAAACCAGATGGCAGAAATAATAGCAGACTCTGCAAAAAAATAGGCATATATCTTCATCTGGAACGAAAAGATATGCAAATTCCATGTAAGACTTTTGTGGAGTTCTAGCTAAGGATATGTAATAGAGGTCAGTAGTTTGAAGTTAAGGTTGTTTAAGATGAGTATAAAATTAATATTTCTAGTGTTTCTCGCTTAAACAAAAACAATTTCCCTCTGTTCAGCATAACACTTCTGTTCCTCCTGCAGGAAAAGTTTTGGTACTTGCAAGAAAAGCAAACGTAAATTTCAAAAAGTTTTTAAGGAAATGCTCTTTACATACAGCAGTACAGTGTCAGATCATTCACCCAGGGTGTGCAAGAGCTGGGCTTTGGTTCTGCATGTGTTTATGCATAATGCAGAAAAGTCAACCTTGTGTCCCACAAGGGAATATCTGGACTATTAGATGAGAGAATCACTCTCACTATTTTGCTCAGTGTCAGAAAATCTTTACTGAAAAAAAACTGAAAAGGAGAAGAAGAAAAAAAAATAACTGAAAGGACTGAGTGTCTCACATTGAACCATCTCAGGCATCTAAAAATGGTGGGGTTTTTTTTCCTGAGTTCTTTTTTTTCTTCTCTGAGGTTTAAGTTCAGGTTCACTTTCTGTCTGATTCAAAGCGGGTATCTGACAGGCTTTCCACCATTTGACTGAAAACTGAAACTTCCTCTAGAGTCCTTCCAAGTATAACTGTTCCACCTTCTTGGTCTGTATCCTCCAATTCAGTAAGCCAGAGGGTCAAAATCACCTTGTGACCTGGAGGCTGGAACTTCCTGAAGCGCAATGTGCAGGTTTGGGTTCCTGTGCTACTGAATGTTTAGGTATGAAGACACAGTGCAACAGCATCACAGGGTGGACTGGGAGCCCTGCCCTACCCATACGCCTGGTGTTCAAGTACTCTCCTCTGAGGTCAGATGGTTTTGACTACCCCAGCAGGGGACAGGAGTCTCCAAGTGCTACATCTTTCCTGAGAGCTCTAAAGCACTGGCACACTCTGTAAAAGGGATTGACACACCTCCCATTATCTGAAACCTTCTCCAGCTGAAAACTATTCGGTCAGGTTGATCTGAAGTCGGGATTCCTTTTTTGGCTGCCAAACCCACATTTTTCAAGGAGTTTCCTCGTTTTTCTGAGTTTCCTCATTTCTCAGTGAGTTTACAGAAATATCCCTCAGAATGGAGATAGCCTTGACCTTTCACTCTCTAATCTTCCAAAAAGCCCCTGAAGTAGACCAGACGGGGACCTCTACTCCAGGGGAATGAACTATAGTTGCCTTATTATGTCTTGCAAAAAGACAGATCATTTACGTCAGAGGAGCTTTTGTGCTTTTAGGGATCAAACCGCAATGCAGTAGCCAGAGAGCACAGAGGCTAAACTAAGCCATGTTCCACACCTGTGCTGAGCTTCTGGCTCCCTCCTGAGGACCTGCCCTATGGGCTATATGGGCTGTGAGCCACATAAATGCATTCTACTTCAAGATAAGGACAAGGAGAAGAGTGATGCCATGCAATGCTTTCATAGAGCCGTTTCAATATATGAAAATAAAATATATTTTTTTAAATGGTGAATTAAATGAGATACAATGAAGACTGATGTGGTTTTCTCCTAAAGATAAAGAAACATGAGAGCAAAGTCTCAGTAAACTGGAACTGATTCTTATTTAACACAGCTGTTTAAACAGCCAAATTTGTTGAATGTGGCACTAACAAAGTTTTCATATTTTGATATGGAAAAACTGCTCTAGATTGCCTTATTTTATATGAGAAATGTTTTTGCTTAGGTAGATATAAGAGTTTAATTTCTTGGTTTGGTGTAGAAATATAGCAAAACCTTAAAAAAAAAAATGTACAGTTGCAATTAATGACTTACTATTTCAATTTGAGGACTTAAGTTGTAAACATATAAGCAGTGGTTGTGGCTCTCACTACCATAAAAAATCAATTTGAAATGGTCCCATTAGCAAGTAGAATGTCCAGTTGGAAGTGTTTACAAGATTGGACCTTAAAATAGAAACTATCATTAGCAGGCTATGTACTCTTGGCTGAACATCTGTAAATATTCTTTAATGACAACAAAAATACAAGAAAAATGACTGTGAGAGCTGTTCAGTTTAAATCAAGTGCATTCCTTATTTTATTCAGAGATCAGCTGTTCTACTAATACAAAACTTCATGCAAATAGGCATAATATACTGATTTTTTTCCCCATTAAATTATAAAGGAGCAATGCAGCAAAGCAAGCATTTTCCTACTTTTAGTAGTGTTGCATCTGTCCATAAATAGGGAGTTGGTCTGGATTATATTTGTAAATTATGCTGAAGCAAGGAGAGCTTAAAGTACTATATGATACCCTGATAATTTCTTGTGCACAGGTTTTGAATGAGGCTGTGTTGACACAAGGAGCAAGAGACTTGGGAAATCATCACTAAGAGGCAGCCTCGATGTTTCTTTCTGGTTTAACCATCTAGAAACATTGACCAAGAACACATTACGAACCTAGGTGTTGGCTCATACCTGTGGCTTTTTTTGCTCAGAGAGCGAATACCTGGAGCCCAGAGCCCAACTCTTACAGGTCAATACCAGATGTGCAAGGAACCACGAAGGTGCATGAGAGTATCTGGGTCCCACTTTCCTCATGATCAGACTCAGACCCAAACTGCAGTGCCTGGGATTGCCAGATCCATTGCCCTCTTTCAAATCCTCACATCATCCCATATAACTATTTTACAGCTATATTGTCCTTTCTCAGAAAGCGCAGGCACCAGCATCATCTTTGAGGCCATTCTGAATTAGTGCCTTGTCTGCTGTTAATGGGGATATTAGCCTCTGGTCTGAATAATTAGCAAAAGATCATTTCCTTTCTAGTTTTGGGCTGATTATGTAACTGAACCCTATCTGTAATTGAAATCATCAAGCCTTTCTATAATTAAAGCATAAAGTGATTTTTTTCTGGGCTTTTCAAATATGGTGTGAATTTGAAACCATTTCATAAGGAGCATCTTCTGCATCTCATATGGTGTGTAACTCAGGCTGTTATAACAGCAAAGAAACATTATTGCCTTTTTTATTTTGTAAATAGGCTATTTTTTCCTTCTGTTACTTATAATTGCTTCTAATACTTATTTTAGAAAGATCCAATAAAGGAGAATCTCTTTGTAATTACTCAAACAGCAGACTAATTTTCTAATTAACAACAAAAAGTCATGATATCATAATTGCTCCATTTCCATAGCACATAAGTTACACACAAAAAGAAGTCCTGATGATATAATTGCTTCACATATACTTTAAAGCGTGATGAATGAATTTCTCTTCCACTCTCAACTAAAAAAAAAGTTTTTCTATATAATTAGAAGTTATTTCCTTTTTCCCTTTTCATATTCATGTAATTAGAAAACAGAAAAGAATAAATTTTTGAAAGCAGAATATAATAAAAAATACACTCTCCTTGCATTCTTATGCTTATACACAGCAAAATATATCTCAAGTTGGACACTCTTCAAATAAAACACTCGAGTTATTTTAAAAGCAATCAAGAATCTAATGTAGTTAAGGGTCTTTCATTTTTATGACACTTTACCAGTATTTTTATTAAACTGGAAATTTTAGCGAGAAGTGTGGTTTTGCTACATATGTTATTTATATAAAAGAACACACACACATACACATTCGCATACAAGTACAAGCACAGGAAGTTTAACTACTAACATGGAAAACAGAAAAATATATTTTTTTCTAGGTATTTTTTTATATATTTGTAGTTTTAATTTTTTTTTTAAAATCCAAAATATATTAATGATGTTAAAAATACAGTCTTTTCCTTTTTGCCTAATGTCTCCCAGGGGAAATACATCTATTTTCCTGATGAGTAGGAATTGCATGATGTATTCTTGAGGAGACACAAATAGATTTTCATTACTAAGTTCCAGTTTTGCATAATTTCTGAGACACAGAAGTCCTAAAGGGCAGCTGTTTTCCTAGAGAAAAGGTCTCATACGGACAATCTAGGTGCAGACCACAGCACTGGTTATTTTAAAGACAGTGTAAATAACATGTCTGGATGGAACCTCTACATAGCACTCACTAGCTGGGATGAACGCAGCCTTTGCTAACTGTTTTACTGCCACTAGTGGACAGCTTGTGCTCCCTCAGGTCGGGCTCTCGGGCAGGACAGGGATGCAGGGTGCACCCATGGCCACATCCTGCACCTCCCTCCTGCTGCTGGGCAGGAGGTACCCCAGCACCAGTGCTGGCTGCAGCCCCACCACACAGGGCAGCGCTTTGCTGCCCCGGCCCCGGCCCCGGCCCCGGCCCAGACAGGCAGCCAAGGGACCCCTGCTCACCCCAGCTGGCTTGGGCTCTTGAGAGCTCTGCCTGGACTGGAGAATATGAGAGTGGTGATGGAAGGGAAGAGAAGGCACCATGTTGACTGCATGCCCTTGCATGTTGTTTCATCTGCACCTTTGAGGCAACAGGATTCAGTTTTGCTTACACAGCTGAAAAGCTTTAAACAGACTCCAGCTCCATTTTTTTAGCAGAGGCTTCTCACTGGAGTTGGATTTGAGGCAGCTGGGGTAAATCCTTTGATGCAGAGTTTCAATGATTTTCAAGCAGAATCAATTTATATTTTTACAGGAAAAAGGAGAGAATAGAGCCTTTCTTTAGCAAGACTCACTTCCAAACAACAGCCCTAAGGTGTAGCATGCTAGCTTTCAAGAAGCTGTGCTGGAACAGAATAACAATAGTTTTTTCACTTCCAGTAGAATACAAGTGTGAGGGATTCGGTCAGCTTCTCCCCTCATGTAAAGCTCAACAGAGAAACTGCAGAGATTTAACCAGTTTTTTCCACCTCCATGTGAGGATCATGTGTTTCACTAGCCCCAAATTTACTTTTACCTCTACCTGGAGCCCCATTTACATCCCAAGTGAACAACAGAGGTGTCCAGGAAGCCTTTGGGAGGTTTTACTGAATGAGGTGAAGCTTGAGCCTTACCATCTGCAGCCTGCTTTATTCTGTAGTCACCCACCACAGAGTTTCTAAAGTACAAAACCAGACCTTATGGTAACTTAGTGGATTTTTCCTTCCTTACGTTTTTCATAGTCAGGGATACTTCTGAATAAAAGGGTACTGGACAACTGAGGACTAGCTGGTGCTGCAGTGCATATATACATATGAAGTGTGCAGATGTAACATGCTGCCTAGACACTTTAGAGATGCAGTAGAAGGAGCACAGTGATTCAGAGAGGCACCACGATGGTGGCTCTGAGTCACAGCCCCTTTGACTTGTGGCACTCCTTGAAAAGGTGCAACTTATTCCACCCTGCCCCTCTTGTGGCTGGTCCTTTGCCCATCCTGAAACACAACAGAGGGAAACGTGGTGCATTTGACCACAAGTTTTGCTCTTCAGCTGCACTTGTTCTGCAGGGTTAGCACCCAGAAGGCAGCAGCTGGGTGCAGATCTGACGGAAGAGATGGACTCTTCTATAACATTGTCTCTGTTTGGCTAGATATGGCCATAGCCATGATCCTGGCTCTGCATCTTGGGCATGTCAGAACTCCACATTGCAAATTTATGGATGAGTCCCCTCAGTGATCAGTCCTCATGCTGAACTTCTGCATGGTAACACTGCAGCTCCTCTCCAGCCTGCTGCATCTGTTTAGGTCCAGTATGAGTTAGTCACGTGAGCTGTTGGGGTTTGCTGATGTAAGCATGCTGATCTAATATGCCTCCATGCAAAAATTCTTTGCATTAACTATGGCTTGTGATATTACTGGGATTTAAGTCTCACTGACTTCATCTCAGCTGCTTAGTTCCTCCCTCAATGACACTAAACATTTCTGTGACTAGTATGTGTTAGATTGAGTCATCACTGAACTGTCGCTCACTAATTCTCAATTTGTCTTTAGTCAAATAATCCTTTTACAAACAGCCACAGCAAACATACTTCTCAGAAATTTAGAAAATTATGCTTTAAGTGAAAATATCCACTCCAGCAAAGGCAGGCATCAAGTCAGAAATCCAGCCTCCTGCCCAGCAGTGGCTGTATGACTAAAACCGCCTGCATCTCCTTCACTGAGCAGGCAGGGATCTTGCTCAAACAGCAGCCAGCGACAGCTGCTGCGCTGGTTTACTGCTATGTGAGGCTTCTCTGTGCCCTTTCTCCCAACAGAAATCTCACTGGTCTCTCCTTCTTAATACCTCACTACATGGGGCAGCCTATTCCTGGAAGAACCTAAGGAATTTATTTTGGGAAAGGAATAAGCATTTTTCTACCTTACCCGTACAGCCATAAAGCAGTGCCTGATCTTGTGTGGTGGAACAACAAGCCTATCCCCATCTTGATAGCGAAATGAGAGCAAAAGAAAGACATTTTGTCCAGAATCATAGAAGAAGGCAGCAGCAAAGAAGGATGTAAAATTTAGATCTCCCGATTTCAGTTAGCAGCCAGACCATCCTCTGGGACTACTGAAAGTGCACACGTTGTTCTTCACTACATCCACTCAAGGATGACCTCCCAGCAAGAAACCATTTCCTATCATTTCTTCATTACAGAAAATATAACAGCTAGAGCACGGCTTCTCAGAAATTTTGAGAAGAAGGGGAAAGAAATAGCCTACAAGGTTTATGTAACATTTCTGTATTGCTCCTCAAAGGGCAGTTGCAGGAACATTTTCAGGAGCATCATTTGTGCAATGTTGTTGTAGTTGTTGTCTGTAAGGAAGCCACCATGAGAAAGTATGATATTGCTGGCTACATTCTTCACTTGTAATATTAATTACCTCCAGTCCTGTTTGACGGTTTGGTTCCTGCATTCCTCTAGTGCATACCTGCATGGGAGGAAAAAAATTGGGGAAGTTATAATTAAGTTGTTAAGTATAAATACAATTCCCTTGGCTCAGTCACTCTGTCTTTGAATAACTAGTCTTCCTGCAACAGAAGAGATTTGTTTTAGCATTTAAAACTTTGTGCCTTTATTTCAGCTGTTTGTACTTAGCAGTAAGTGTTGCTTTTGCTCCCATTTAAAAACCGATGACAAGAGTGAGAGGTAGAGGCTTGCCTACCTGAGCCAAGGAAAAGTTTTACACCAGAGGAACGGAGTTTAAGGTCCATCTGTGAGGTCCTGCATTCACTAGTGAACAGAGATTGTTCTGATTTGTATTGGATGCTTGAAAAATCCTGTGCATATGATGCTTGTGTGGTTTGTGGTTTATTGAAACCCCATCATTTAACTAGGGAGAGTGAGTTTAGTCTTATGTACCCAAGAAAGTCAAAGTGTTTATTGTAGCACTACTTCTTCCAGTGTGGCTGACTTTGAAGAACTATACATGCTGATTATTTGTTCTGTTGCTCCTGTGAAGTTTTTTTTTTTTCCTTTTTCCTTCCAGCACTGAGTTTACTAGCATAACAAGAACGATATCTGCATTGCTAGTCCCAGATCCTCACCTCATGTTTTGGTCTGACAAGCTTAAAATCCTACCAGCATTGTGTCCACACTTAGGGAAAGTCATGCATGTCAGAGAAAAGAAAAAAACTAATATCTCGGCAGAAATGTGTAGGTTCCCCAGTGCCTGGATGCATGAGTGTTTGCCCTCCTTTCCCAAGGAAAGTCAGCCAGGTGAGATTAAAACACTGGTGGCTGAACATCATGGCGCTGGTCTCCAGCATTTCTCTCCCAGTAACATACAACACAGGGGTCTGTTTTGTGTCTTTTTAACTTTGCCCTAAAAGGGATTCACATGTGCCATTAAAGCTGGGTTGCACTTTATGAAGCTACTCTCAGATGTGAATTTATTCCCAACTTTCTGTATGCCTTGCTATTACTTCATTTAACTTGCTTTAGTGGGTTGACCAAGCCAGCAGCCAGGCACCCACACAGGGGCTTTCTCACTGCCCTCCCCAGCAAGATGGGAGAGGGAATCAGAAGAGAAAAATCAGGATGGATTGAGATAAAGACAGTTTAATAAGTGAAGAAAAGCTGTGTGTGCAAGGAAATCAAAATAAGGAATGTATTCACTGTTTCCCATTGGCAGGCAGATGTCCAGCCACATCCCTGGGAAGCAGGGCCTCAGCACGCACAATGGTTATGTGGGAAAACAAATGCCATAACTGTGAAGGTCTCCCCTTCCTCCTTCTTTCCGGCAATCTTTTATTGCTGAGCACAATGTCATCTGGTATGAAGCAGCCCTTTGGTCAGTTTGGGTCGGCTGTCCTGGTTGTACAGCTAGCTAGCTTCCTGTGTACCCCCAGCCTGCTTGCTCTACAGGCTGAGCGGGGGGAAAAAAAACATACCAAAAAAAAAAAAAAAAGGCAAAAACCCTCAATGCTGCGCAAGCACTGCTTATAAACTGCCAAGACACTGGTGTGTAATCAACATTGTTTTAGTCACAAATCCAATCCATATGGGCTCCTATGAAGAAAAATGACTCCACCCCAGCCAGAGCCAGTACACCTGCCCACAAGCTCATCAAGGAGGATAGTTGTCTTCTGATTGTAGGATCTCTAAGGCTTTCAAGCTGCAAGACAAGAGGAAAATAATGCAGGCCATTAACTTTTAGGATAGTAAACAATTTCAGGGTTAAACTTGCTCTGAGACGTGGTTCAGATGACTATGTATCTGTATCCAGAGGAATCATATTGGATATAAGCAGAATTCAAATTGGAAAAGTTCTATGCCAAGAGTAAAAGACTTGGAAACAATTCAAGTATTCAGCTATAGATTGCTTCCAATTTAGTTTCTGCATGCATTGAAGGGGTGTTCTTTTTTTTCCTATCAAAATCTCCCAAAGGAACTCAAATCTACCCTATTAGCCAATTATGTATGTGTGCTCAGGAACAGAAAAATATTGGATACTTCTGTTTCCATGAATGTAATAATTTAGATACACAGAAGGATTGAATCACATTGAATGCTTAGGATTTTTTCTTTTTCTTGACAAGGTTAAGAGTTATGAAAAGAAAGCTACTGCTGCTCAGAAAGTAATGTCTAAAATATGAACTATTCCAAAACTTTAAAAGAAATGATTGTTTAAAAAAAAAAAAACAAAACCCAAAAAACTGTTGATAAATTGGTTGTTGGTTTGTCTCCAAAATTTACCTTCCTTTTAATAAAAGTTACTTTGACACCTGCTTTAAAACACTTCTTGTGACTAGTCCAGTCTATTGCATAGGGCAGAAGTAGTCATACAGCGGCACAGTTTATCACTGTTATCGTTTGAGAAACCCACAACAATTTATTGCCGTTTAGACAATTATTCTCTCACCCAATGACCCCTCTCCACCCAGGAAGGGGAATCGGGAAAAAAGCAAGAAAACCTGAGGTTTGGAATATAAACAGATATACTAGAATAAGACTAGATAATTAACATTGATAACATTAACAAACCCATATTGATCCCAATACGAGTATAAAATATACAAGGATTATACTCAGCCAATTCTATCAGTAGGAAGCTGTGCACTCCCAGCAGTGGACAGCAAATGTCGGACACAGTGAGCGCTACGGCTTCGGGAGGAAGGAAAGGCCGCAGGGGTCCAGCACCGGGGCAAGAAGTTCTCAGGATCACAGCCATCAAGGGAGAGAGAAACTTCACAGCAAACTTTCTAATTTATATTGAATGTGATGTTCATGGTATGAAATAATCCTGTTGGCCAGCTTGGGTGAAGTGCCTGGGTCTCGCTTCTCCTCATCCTTGCACCTGGTGAGCTCAAAAACACGGAGATCTTGAAACCCACATACCATAACTGGCTATAAAATATATATTTTCACAAATTCAGACACTAGAGTCTTCTAAAAGTGCAGTTTTCCCAAGCATTAGAGAAGAAATTAGTCCTGTGTTGGTCAAACCAGGACAATCAACCATTCAATTCTCTTCTATGCTGTATGTACAGAATGCAACAGGTTCTCCACGACAATTTGAATTGCAAATCTCTACTTGCAAAATAAAATGATTTTACATGATCTGCTGTGTCTGCATCACAAGGGTTCAGTTCTGAAACCTGTCCCTTTGTGTATGGCAGTGGAGCCATGGGATACCTGAAGAGTTACCACGTCATCTATGAGCTACTTCTGTCCAAGCAGTGTGATGCCTTATGATTTTTAGCCATAGGAGGGTTTATAGCATCAAGGAGTTCAGAGAACCCAGGAAAAAAAGAGGTAATCATATGTCACTATTTTTTTGCCTAAAATAAAATCTAGTTTCTAGTAATACATTGAAGGAAACTAAGGGTGGGCATCTGAAATTCCATTTGCATCTTCACCTTCTCAACCATGATGTCAGAAGGAAAAAAATAAAAGGGGGATTTGTGTTGGGTAAAAGCCGCCATTTAACCTAAAGAGTCTTTGTTCCTTTTGAAGGGAAGTATTTTGCAAGGAAAGTCTCTGGCAGCTGTGAGAGAGATTGTGAGAGTTGTGTCTGTTAACCACCTCCAACTGTTGTTCACACAAACATGTGTATAAATATACATGCTTGCATGCACAAACACACAGAGTGACACATACCTGCACACAGTCATTTCAGCCTCCTATCTTT
Source organism: Pluvialis apricaria (assembly GCA_017639485.1). NCBI lineage: Eukaryota > Metazoa > Chordata > Aves > Charadriiformes > Charadriidae > Pluvialis > Pluvialis apricaria. The sequence continues at coordinate 76,382,534 of CM030009.1, read as the reverse complement.
CCTAAATATAATAAGTAAGTCCAGCAACAAAACAGTAAATGCTGGTGTGGGAGAAACCTGTATTTTTCCTCACACCTTCTTACAGAACACACAGATCCTATCCAAGCACTCTAGAATTGTAATAAATTCAAAGTCTTTTCAAATCTTCTAGTTCAATATGATAAAGGACACATTCAGAATGGGGCAATAGATATAAAAATCCGGATCCATTCCAGCATCTGGGCTCCTAATTCTCTGATTTTATTGAGACATTCAAGGCTTATGGAAGAATTAGGAGCCTAAATTCTTTATTGAACCTGAATCAAAGATTTTTCAGACCATTTTTAGGGCAACAAGAAGAATAAGTTTTCCTAGTGGAAGTTCAATGGGTCCACTTAAAATCTTTATGTGGAACAAATTATCGCATTGTCCACGTCTGTGCTTGTTTTATGGCCGTAGGCTGAGACAACTCATGTACACTTTAAATTCTTCTACAAAATTTGAACTCAGATTCCCAAGGAAACTGTTTTTTTTTTTTCCTCTATCTGTGACTACAAAAATACAAAAAAATCTTATCTGTAACATTTCCCTGGATAAAAAAATAGAAATGCATTTGAGAAGTTCCATTCCTTACAGGTGATCAGGGCACAACTCAGATATTTCTGGTAGGGAGTGAACAGACCATTGTACAATCTGAGCTGTAAGGGTTTTAGTTTACTTTCTTTTTTTTTTCTTCCCAATGGTAGTTTGACATTCATCCAAGTTCTAAGACAAATTTAATTACCAATGACATGAGCCTGGTGAAATACGATTGAGGCCAGCATAACAGGTCTGCTGTTATCCTGTCAAGGCCAATTAAGTAAAAAGTTTTTTTTTTTTTGTCAATTCCCAAAAGAGAAAAAGAAAACTTAACTTGATTTGACAAGTGCTAGTAACTAATGGGAATCACTGAACAGAGATATTTGTAATAGTAGTTAAGCTGGACAAAATCAGGAAATGAAATTTGGTGTGTTTCACAAGGCAGGTTGTAGTCTTACCTGTATGTGTGTATGGTGGGAATAGGAAGAGCTATAAACTGTCTCTCAGAATTGGTAAATAAGGTAGATTGTAGTGAATTGCAAAGGACATTTTTATAGACACATCAGAGATACTGACCCTCAAACAGGGAAAGTATACATGAAGGAAAACCTAAAATAAGTTGAAGCCTTCTTACATTATCTACATCATTGGGGCACATGAATCAAACACCATGCATGCTTGCATCAAACTTTGAAGTGTACAGCTGTTTGAAAGAAAAAAGAACATTTTTTTAGTGGTCCATGTTAATATTACTTCTGTCACAACTATCATGTAGGGGAACTACTCACAGAAGTGCATAGATGTAGGCTGGAAGAGGTCTTAGGCAAAGCTGTGATTTCCTCCCCACTTCATCAGTAGAGCTTTAGGAAAAGTGAATACTGCACTCGGTCCAAGCCATCAAAAGTTATCTCTCTTTTCACTCACAGACAACTGAAGTGTCACACCTCTGAAATACACTGCAACTGCTGCAGCAGGTGTGTCAGTGCCCATAGCGACTGAGTAACAGCTACAGCCTGACCTGATCTGCTGCTAATTATTAACCTTTTTTATTCATTTTACACAGTATCTGATGGACTGAATAGCATAATTCAATGAAATAGGTAGAATCAGGTATTCCACATGACTGATATTATATTACTGAAATACTTAGAGGGTCTGGTATAAAGTTTTTCAGTGGTATTAAGGGCAGCTATGAATGCAAAATCAGCATTGTGAACCTTGGCTATAGAATTCGAAATGCTTACTAGGGGATATATAATTAATGTATCATCTACCTGAAACTCATGTGTCATGATTTAGGCCGAACCTGCCACTGGGCAAGAAACAGATGCTCCTCCTACCTCTCTTCAAAGATAGAGGCAGAGGAGGGAAAAAAAGACTTATGAGTTCAGAAGGAACTAAACTACGTTAATGAAATATTAATAATAAAATAAAAAGAAAATAATGAAATATATGCAAAGTCATATCAAGCTTCCAGGATGACGGTCACATCACCAGCTGGCACTGGGGAAGTCCCAGACTGGACTCAGTGACGGACGGGAACTAGATTCTGGATCTGAATTCAGGATCGGGACCAAAGGCAGATGAACAGCTGGCCATTGAAGAAAGAGCGCTGATGCTTTGATCCCTCACCTTTTGTACTGAGCATGAGGCGGATGGGATGGAATACCCTGTTGGTCAGTTTTGGGTCACCTGTCCTGTCTGCTCCTCCCCGCAGGTGCGACCCCTCTACGTTTTTCCGCTTCTGACCCTCCAACGGGGCAAATAACAAAGTTAGCTGACCTTGGGTGTTACAGCAATGAGTATAAGCAAGTGCCTCTCTGCATACCATGTCTTGGCATCCACAGTAAACACTGTCTCATCACTCTGAGAGTGAACATTTTCTGAACAATATGCTGTTAATTTCAGTAGTTAGAAGAGGCCTAGCTAAAAATTAAAGTTGCTGAACAAAATTGGTCCTGTTTTACCTCAAACTAGGACAATGTTGTGCAATGGTTGTCATTTGAGGCACAGAGAAACAAACCTATGTTAAACTTCTATTCAAGTAAGCAACAGAAAGCCATCTCATACGGGGGGCTGTACTTTGCTCATAACGTTAGCACAGTAACATGAGAAACAAAAAAAAGAGCCATAAAGAATTGGATTACTGCATACAGTCTGGTTTCTGTCAGCAGAGTGAGAGAATGAAGTGTGTAAACAGGTGCATTGTCAATAACACAAACACTCCAGGATATCGATAACAGATACAGTGATTAGCACAGATGCCACAGCTAAAAACCTCTTAAACTCTGTGAAAAAGAAAACAAAAACCTCCATGATGTTATGCCTTCTAAAAGGTATGTTAAGGAAAAGGCCAGATTAGATGAGAGGGCTATTCACTGCAGCTTGAGCACTGCGGAGGACCTACACCTCTGTTTCTTGTGAGCCAACAATTTGTGCTGCTTTGTGAGACTCAAAGTCCCATGGCAGCCTTGGCCTGAGGTTGAGAATATCATACTCCCCCTCCTCTTCTCTCACCACATCTGATTTATGCTGAGACCCAACTTAGCCTTTTGCCACATCCCTCCTCCCCCTCTGGGCTGTCACCCAGGACTGCTTGCCTCTGAAACCCATCCTGAACATTGGAGTTTTAGTTCTTGAAGAGGAGAAATCCGGTAGAAGAAACAGGAGAACAAACTTTCAAAAGCCCTTAAGAAAGTTAGAGGCAATGACTTTCAATGAAGTTTAAGCTCCTAAATGATGTGACATCCTTTTGAAAACAAGAGTCTTATGCCTATTAACTCAGTAGGAATATTTAAACATCTGCATATTGCCGGTCAAAGTATTTCCACTCAAGTGGGGCCAAAAAATTTAGATCATTCCAGCTGATCTGTGTTTGCAATTACAACGCATAGCTGACTTCAAAATCCATTTGCACAAATTTTACACAAATTAATTAAAAGATATATACCCTTGCACTCCTCAGTTAATGGGCATATTGAAGATTACACCTACTGAGGAAAGCCAGAAAAAAAAGTGACTGTCTTTATAACATCATAACTGAGCTAAGCTTTTAAATATTTATTAAATACTGTATTCCTCATATGTGGAATGCAAGTTCTGCTGCCCTTTATTAGATTTAACATTTTACACAATTGAAAGTACTAAATTATTTGCTAAAAGAAGCAAAGCATGCCTCAGGTTTTGCAATAAATTTACTTAGCTAAAGGTTTCTACATAGTATGATTTATTGTATTGTAAAATAGTGTGTAAACTTATAAAATGTTGTTTATTTACACATTTATTTTTTCTTTACCTCCCTAATTATCTGTAGACCTGGTAGATTAATTTAAGAGTTATTGGCTGACATATAATTAATATTTGCCACCTTGGGAAAATTATTTAAGACAAATAAGGGCCTTTTAATCACCGTGGGTTTCCCTTTTTGCTTCTAGCAGTATGCACATAAAATACAATCTTCTACATTACCATGCCCAGGTTAATTAAAAAAATAGTTTATTTAGTTCAGTGACCTTTCAAATAACCTTCTATTTAAGACAAATGACACCCCAAAGACTGTTTATCCTCACAATATATAGATGTGTACTATGATAGATGGCACTCTTTAGAGTGATCATGAGCACCAGATTTAAAGTTAAAGCAGGCTTCGAAGTACCAAGAAAAAAAGACAAAGAATCCCCAGATCCTTTTCTGCCCTTTCAAAGCCAACCGCAAACAGCTTTATGTTACTGTGAACTACAAGTGGAAATTTACTTTTGCTTGTAGACACACTTTTGTTTTTCTTGATTCCTTCCTATATCATCAGTTTTGCTAACAAATGTAATTTTATATACCAATACAGTCAGCTATATCTCCGAACTGATTCTGGAGAAGGCATTTGATTTTTCCTGAATCATGGAGGAAACATTCTTGTAAAGCACAACTACGTGTTTGGATAATTGATAATATGCAAGGAGATATTTTCTAGGAAAAAGCTAAGAGAAAAGAGTAAAAAGGTGGGGTAAAAGCCCTTTCTCCCTCAGCTGTAAGGCATCTCATGGTATGAATCAAGTGACTGGAGTTCCTTGGGTGGCTACAGCTAAAGACATGGCAACACTCGTGCTGCACAGATGCAGTGGGGAAGAGCTCACCGTGGCAAAACCCAGTATTGTGAGGCCTAAGAGGCCTACACCTCCCCTAATGCCTCTCCCATTCAGGTTTCCATGGAAAGCAAACCTCCAGGCTGGAGGAGACCTACAACAGGTCCCCCAGATGGGCAATGAGTGACCGAGGCTGCAGGATACTAAGCTGACTGCAAATATTACTGACGTAGTATCATGTAAAGCATAGCAGAAACAGTACTATGATTTAAAATGGTCAAGTTTATTTCCTTATTTTCCTTATTTTTGATGGAGCAATTTCAAATTTTTGGAAGCCTAAAAAATTTGGATATTATTTACTGGTCAATATTAAAAAAGGTGACTTAATTCTGACAAAATCTCAGCAGAAAATTCAAAATAATCACTGAAAACTGGCCATTTTTCTTCCTCTAGCTAAAAGTCAGTCACTGGAGGGAATAGGTGTAAGGAAAATACTTATAAGGGATGCCCATAAGAGATGACTGAAGAGAAGCAGGATGGCCTATATGCTGCCTAATAGAGAATGGAGAATAAGAGACAACAAAAGAAAATCAAAACAAGCTGAAGAGAAACAACAGAGTGCCAGAAACCTTTGGAGTATTGCAATGACCTGCTCTGCCCAGACACCTGCAACTTTAGGCTTCTGAAATCCAAAGAAAATAACTACTCTGCTGCTAATGGAAGTCATCAACCACAGTTTAGAGAGGTGAATCTGCCAGACCCTGTGAAGAAAGTGTTATTTTACCAGTACTGAAAATTTCTACATTCGTCAAATATCACCAGTTAAGCTACTGCTCGCCATCTAATCTTTCACTCCCAGCCAAGCCACTGAGAAGGCAGTAACAGCGGCTCCATTATGTGTAGAAACCCACCCCAGAGTGAAAGAGGCTGCCATGAACTTGTGTTTTGGTGTTGTTTTCCCAACAGATATGGAGTCATTTCTTTTAAGGTTGGATCCCTGATCTTCAGGGCCATCAGTGGTTTAAGCAATCGATGACTTAAACCAAACTGCATCACTGATTATGTATCAACACAGTGCAGAAAAAATACATCTATCCTCTTCGACCAAACAGCTGGCAAGCACGAGGAAAAGTAACAAAGAGCTGAAGCAAAAACCTGTCATAAATAGATTCAGACCAGGTAGGAATTTCAGAAGAACAGATATAATCAGGAATGTAGTCATCTTCCACCTATAATAAACTTTCAGCACACTTAGGCAAAAGTTTCCTGTTATAAACATGTCAAAGGGGAGAGACTGAAAAAAAGGAAAAATATAAAAAATCCCAGGCAAACCCCAGCCAGTACAGAAATGAAAGAAAGCCTTCTCTGTAACGTCTTTAACTGATTTAGATCATTATAGATCTAGAAATATACAGTGAAATTTTGCTGTGTTATACCAGTCAAAGATTAAGATTTTGGAGTACATCAGAGAAAACAAACTAAGGCATTTTTAGGTACAATGTAGACAGGTACTATGTATAAAAAAAAGGATATTTCAGATACACAGATGTACAGAAATTATAAAAATGTACTAGAAAGGTAGTTTGCTTTTAGTCAGATTTCTCAGTCACATGTCTCCTTCAATGAAGAAAAGACAAAAATTAAAGAAAACAGCAAATATGGGGAACTTTACATTGCCTTAGGATGTTTTCCTTTTTAAATAAATTTTTCTGTTACTACTCTGTTCAGTTTGGTTCGGTGAACGGGCTGATTTAATTGTACAGCCAACTAAAAGAAATAACTTATTTTTCCATTTGTGAGTGTTGCTTGGTCTTATTTTTAGTTGTCCATGATTTGCCTGTTGCTTTCACTTCAGTATTCAATCTTACAGCATGGAAACAGCATTATCAGAGCAGATACCAATATTCTGGCTCTCCCAGGTGCTTTATGGTCTCATTACAATAAACTCATGATGCAACTTGATTAAATTATTGCTCCCCTTTGAGCTTTCAACTTCTTTTGTTTCTTTTTACATATCTGAGCTACAGGAGAGCAATGAGCGATTTCTGAAATGCCCCATTCTCTCACGGACACTATTCTGCTGCTGGTATTTTAACTAAACCATTCATCTTCTGATAGTTGCATTTCCTTTTTTACAAATGAGAAGGTGAAAAGGTGGCTATAAATTTTCCTGCCAACTGAAACTCCTCAGAAAGGGAAAAGGAGCTGTGCAGACTACATATTTATTTCTACACAACTTCTCCACACATTTAACTGACTCCTCTATAGCCGAAGCAAAGGCTTCTATACTCAAGCGCAGGAGAGAGAAAGAGCCAACATGAAGTCCACTAGGGAACTCCTTATCCAATTGCCTTAAAATACTCTTAGGTACCATGGTAATGAGAGCCTAAAATAGCTCTAAGCTAGATATATACATTGTAACGACTACCTATTATGCTACTACTTTTCTAAAGGTCTGTGGGAGGTGGTCTTGATGATAAATTATAGTGTGTAGCTAGAGGCTACAGGAATGACTTAATTAACATCTATTTTTAGTGTCACATGAATCTAAATAATACCAGATGATAACTTAATTTATGTACTGGATGCAATCCCTGCAAATAACATGTTCAGAAGAAGATGTTCATATCTTTTGTTCCTGTGGCTGGTTCAAGCACTTTTCAGTATTGCAGCAGACCCTTTGTGGCTATTTTTCAGGGAAGAGTAGCCCTCACAGTGTTATTGTTCATAATAACATGACAGTACTTTATTTCCTCTGACGTCCTTTCCACTTGCACTTACAACAGGGATATTTTTGCCTTGTCACTGTTTGGATGGAAGTGACAGAGGGACTTGTGTCTTTGAGCGCTCTTTTCCTCTTAATTCTTACTGAAGCTTGGATGTTAAGCAAAAATCATTTCTTCAAGCAGCAGTAACAGCTACATAAGAGCGTCTCATTCCACTAAAACTTGAAGAAAGATCAAAAGTGTGATTACTAATGAGATGCTGATGAGTATCTTTCTATAATAAATCTTCCATGAAGGACAACTGTATCGCTTTAGGTCCTCTCCTTACTTTAACACATGCAGTGATCACAGTTTAAGAAGGAAAATGCTTATTGACATCTCACACTTTGGTCTTCATCCTTTTCACACCCACTTGAAAGATGTTTGTATTTTTTTTTCCCCCAGGAAGAACTAGCGGAGGAAATGGAGGGCCAAGGTCACTCAATAGTGAATATCTACTGCATATTTCTGTTAACAAACAAGAACTCATTTGAAAATGGCCTTATCTTCTCCTTTTTAAAACAAACTAACAAACAAAAATAAAAAAAGAAACCTCTTAAGAAATGCTTTTAATGTGAACCTTCTCTGTTTATACTGCATAATTACTAACAACTCATTTAGGAGGTCACATTCATGAGTCTGTTTAAATCAACAGTGCCAACTGTCTCATGTAAAGCTGTGGGCAGCTGGCGCTGATGCCTGGGCTCCAGCCGGCAGCCCAGGCAGCTCCTGTCAGCCCCCTTTCCAAATCGGCTCCTCTCCGGGCTCAGCCTTGTGCTACTGACCCGCTCCTCCTGCCGGCATCAGCCCCTTCTGCCCCTTCCGCTTCCTCAGGGCTACTGTGGATGCAGAGATCCCATTTCATTTTCTGTACAAATGAATGAGAGTCTGCAGGTGATTTGGAGAGTGTTCATAGATGGACTAAGAGGGGGTTCCTGAATAAACAAAAACTTTACTTGGAAACACTCAGATGATATTTAAACAGAAAATATGCACCAAGTTCATTAAATGGATGTGAATCTGTTAGGCGACTCCAACTGGGATTTTGACTGAGATGATTTTGGTCATATTCCACATTTAGGACAGGAGAAAATATATATGTTTAAAGCTCTACTGTCAGGGAATCTTGATTAGAGGCTGATTGCTCAGCCAAGGCAATGATTTCACTAGAAACTTTTGGCTGAAAAGTTAAAAAGAAGCAATCATAACACTAGAACAAATGTGTGTAATAGGCAGTTATGTCTTGTATAATTTTTTATCCAAGGTGTTGAGATGCACCTACAGCATTTATACTTTTACATATATTTATGCTTTTCTGCATAAATTTCTTTCTCTCTACAGAAGTGAGTAAAACTGAAAAGGTACCGGTAAATTTGTTACTAAGGCAGACTTTGAACCCTTCATTCATGCTGAAAATCCTCCTTGTTCTCTTAACATTTCCTTTGACTTCCCCAGAAGTGAGTGACACCTCTTCATAGAGTGAAGCACATGAATGAAGACACTTAGAAGAGGACCTAACTCCTCGCATGCACCCGACTTTCAATGATGTTGAAAAGAGCTTTTCCTCAGTAATGCTCAGAACAGTTTTCAGGTTTTATGTCAATATTTTTGCTTTCCAGTTTGCTTCAAAAGAGATTTCTTCCTTTAATGCTGGTTCTCAGCAAGTGGGAAACTATAGCGGAAGACCGTGTCTGCTGCAACAAGGGCAGAGGAAGAAGGAGACCTTTCTTGAAGTTTAGCAGATTTGATTGTTCCCCTAAGTAATATAACAAAGACTTAAAATTGACTGTGGCTTCGTGATGGGATTTTCTGTGATGTTTCCCATATTGAGGCCACCGTTGTAATCCGAATGATCAGATCTGACTCACGGTTTACCAATAAACACTTTTCATCATTGTTGTTTTGTACCACAGAAGAACGTGACCCTCTGACATTTGAAAATGCTAAAGCAACAGTGGTTGTTTTCTGAAATTCCCTTGAGATAAACATTACCTTTGTGTTAATTGGACGGTTTTGCTGGTCATTGAGTTTATCTCCATATATTCTCTCTTACTGAACAACATATGTGCCAAGCCTCACCTGCAGAAGAATAAATTGCCAAATCCAATTGCAAGAGGCGTAATTGCATGCAGCCAAATTATGCTCTACACCACTACAGCTCTGGGAGGACAAGAGTATGGGTCGCGGGGTGCTCTTCTCATACATTAGAGAATAGCATAATTGAAAAGGGAGAAATGCTTTCAAGCAGTACTTTTTATGTTACTGTATTTTCAAATGTGATATTTAAGCAAGAATTTTGATTAAATAATTGGTTTGATTTGATTTAAAATACCAGAAAAAATACATGCATTGTATTATATATTGTATACATATATATTACTCTATAAAATATATACTACATATATAAAAGGTATACTTAATGAATAAATATAAATATATATTCATATTTTTAAATCCTTATAGTTCACTCGTACTTAACAAAACAAGCTGATAAACCACCACTGCTCCAAAGAGCCTCCTCGTGACACCAGTCTGACTCCCGACAGCCTCCCAGCTGCTGCCAATTTTCCTTTTCTAATTGGTTCCCGAACATCCAGCCATTTTGTTTACAAATCAGCTTTGTCTGTTAGTCAATTTAACGTGCTTCAAAAGTCCTGTAGCATAACTGGCTAATTGCTTACCAATTAGCAAATAGTGATTATGATTTTTCCTTTCCACAAACGCCTGCAGCCACGGTCAGCTTTAATTTTTATTTAGGGGCATTGATGGGTGTGATTTAAACACAGTTGGAACATTTAGAGAGGGAATCTGTTTTTGCAACCTTCAATGTCAAAGTCCGCCCGAGAGCACTTCCGTACAGGGAACACGTCTTTGTAATGTAAACCCCAACGCGGCCTCAACGTCAGTGACACAAATGCACGGCAATAACACAAGCCATGAATATCGTGACTCCCCGGCTCCTGACAGGTACTGATGCCTGTTGCCATGGCACTGGCTCAGATTCCTGCCAGTCCTGAGCTGCAGACTGTAGCTCTTCCTGCATCCAGCTGTCACTGTGTTGCAGAACATTTTCCTCTGACATCAGAGCTCTCAGTTTTTTTAACTAATGCTCCCCATGTCTGGCAAAACAAGTGCAGACATAATGCTTGTATTCCCCTGAAATATTTGTGCGTCTGATCTGTAGTGTTAGTCTGCATGCATGTGTGGAGATAGAGGGAGATCCACTGCTGTAGAAATTATTTGTGCAAGTAAAGCTGAATGACAATTATTCCTGAAACTCCAGGAAATCCTTGCTGCTTCTTGTTCCACTCAACGGCAGGGGGTGTGAGGGCAGCAAAATAGAGCAGAATATGTCATCATTCATTAAGTGCAGAGTCAGGGAGCTAAGGAACTAGATATTATCCACTAAGCAGAAGACGTTACACGGAGTTCAATGCCTCTTATACGTGAGTTTCAGGATGTTCCATGGGTATGAACTTTTTGAGATAATATGAATCACAGAATAAGCTCACGTGCTTTTTCTGCAGTACTGGGGACTTTTGTGAGCCCAAAGAAGGAAAACATGGACTTCTTGAAAGCCTCTGTCTCTGCTCACATGAAAAGAGCAGAACACTTGGAAGATCTCAGAAGTATCTAGAGGAGAGGCAAAGGACAACAATTCTTGGAAATGTGCAGTAGTGGTCTCTGAAAGAGTGCAGGTGGTTTTTGATTAAAGACAAACAGTCTTGTAGCTCCACATGGCCATCATCTGAGAGTTGAGCCAACCACAAGCTGAGCATGGAAAGGTTAAAATTTAGCAAAATGACTGGACTTCTGAATAATGCATCATGAAGATATGCCTGAAGTGAAAGGTGTTTCTGCAATCAGGATGGGTAAAATGCTAAGACTACTGTACTGCTTTTCCAAATGCATGCCATCTTAAATTAGGTTAAAATGAGGAGCCATAAACTGTGTTGTGATTTCATGTTATCCACAACAATTACCTACAAACAGCCAAGCTTGGCCCTGCTCCTTTTCCTTTAGGGGTGGCTGGGATGATGTTCCTTTTGTAGACTCAATGCTCCAGCAGCAGGGACAGAAGGTGCTAGAAGCAGGTCTTGCCTCTCTCTTTTCCCTTGCCCTGCTCCCATCTGTGGAGCTCCTCTGAGCAGTGGTGTTGTGCTGCAATAGGAGGCCCCTCAATGGAAGAGGTAGAGGAGGAGAAAAGGGCCTTCTCTTGTGCTGAAGCTTGAAGTCCCAGAGGAGCAGATCCCAGCTGCTCACACAGGGTCACACTGGCTCAGGAGAAGGGGCTAATGAGAATAGAGAGAATTCATCTCCTGCTACCCACAGAATATTTATACATATATATGCATACATTTAAATACATATCTTCTGAGGAAATCATGTGGCTCTGTCTTTTGGGAATTTAACTCTGTGTTACAGGCTGTGGGGTGGAGGGGAGAGACCAAAGAAGATGACTATCATGTGCATGTTCTGGGAAGTCTGAGCTCTGGCCAGTGACAGAAAGAAGGAGAAGAATGTCTTTTGTAGTATCTCTTAAAGCCTTTCATAAACATTCATCTTTCTTACACAGCCTTGTTTTTCCATTGTATTTCACTATTCTTTCCTGTTTTCCCAGTTGTGCAGTATGTTGTAGGTCACCTCTTTGCCTGCCTACATGCTGCTGCAATAAGTTTCCTAGCAATTTTTAGGGTTCCAAAGGGTACCAGAAGTACCGGCTGTACATGGGGAGAGGTGAAATACAGTTATTAGTTTACAAAGTGTAAACTGAGGCAGAGAAACTTTCAGACAGGACGATTTTGTGGGAAAGAAGCCAGGCCTCTGGAATCCCGCTTCCCTGCTTTAACCCCTAGACCACAACCGGGAACAACATAATGTATTCTGGAACTCAACAATGAATTTTGCTGGCAAGTTCTGTAAATCTCATGCTTTCTGTATTTACTAAAGCCTAAGCTAATGGCTTCCTTGAGCTTTGTGTGCACACTCCTCAGGGGTGTGTGCACAAGCCAAAAAGGAGGGAAAGGAGATGGCTGTAAATACTTGGCTCCAGTATGTGCATTACATCTGTCACAAGGGAAATAGTGAGAAAGGCTTGAAAAATGCAAGCCAGTGCAATTAATGCTGGCCAGAGGTAAAGTAACATTTTCAAAATCTCTTTTTAGTGGTGCTTCTGCAAGAGAACTTTATGTGCATGCAGAATATAAACTTAGAGCTAGTAGCAGGACAAAGAAGTAAATAATAATAAAGGAAATTTTAGCCAAATATGCCAATTCAGCCCCTATATAACTCAGCTGGAGTTACCCGAGATGCGCATATGACTCCAGAAATCAGCAGCGGCCCCACTGAAAAATTACACAGATTTATATTTTCAAAAGTAATTTTCATAATAATTGTTTCATTATGTTCCAGAATAGAATGACCACATACTGCAGAATAAAAATGGATTGAAGTGAGGGCAGGAACCATCCATCTAAAGGGAAAGTAAAAAAAAATAGGGCCATAAGGGCACACTACTGAAATCTTGCATATTGCACTTAATTCAGACTTGTTGACTTTCCAAAAGGCTACCTGATGAAGACTCGGAGGTGAAAGTTTAAGGGAGCTTTGCATCAGCTGAGTCGAATTCCTTGCCTGCCATAAAGGAGCAAAGAAAGCAGGCAGTGGAGTCCTCAAAAGAATTCACATCTACAGATTTTATGACTAATCCGTTACTTACTAGCTTTGATCTCATCTGGGAACCAGCCACCTAACTTGAGAGACATGGAGACTAAAAACATGAAAATCACCTGCCATATTTTAAACAGCTGTGTTTGGAGAACCTGTGGTCCGGGCCACCTCTGTGCTGTATGCATTATCATTGACCTCAGATATGAACTTGAAAGCAAATTTTACTGTCTCCGAAGTTGTGTTTCATTTTTAAGAGCAGCAGCTGGATGTAGCTAGACTCCTTTATGGGATATTTAGCTGCTGATCTGCATGGGCAACTCATTACTGGAGCCTAACTGGTGTGCCTTCTGCTCCTGGCAAAGACCTGTCTCCAATGAATTTGATTGACTGGAGTCATGGGAGCATGATAACCCTAAAGCATGAGATTTTCAGGCTAGAAAATCTCAAATGGTTGGGCTTTTAACAGGCACAAAGACTTTTGTGAAACCTTTACGGAAGTAGGGACAACTTCATGAGGTGTCAGAACAAGAGTTGGCTCTCATTTGCAGGACATATTTTATCTTAAGGGCTCTGTAAAGTAAAAGCTAGAGAAATAAGACAGAGTTATGCTTCAGGAGGGCACTTAAGCAGTATTACCCCATCTGTAAAGAAGTGAGACTGGTTCATGGTCTCGCAGGATGCTGAAAGCACTGCTACACGCCCAGACTGGCACAGTGCATTCATACTTGATGCAGAACAACATGCTTCCAGCCCTTCGTCATTCTGTGATTAGAAATGCACAGAGGAGCCAAATGGGTGTTTGAAGGGGGTGGCTGAAATACAACAGAACTGCACAAAAGGAGTAGAGAAATGGGGAGAGAACATCGTGCTCAGGAAAAAAAAAAAAAGGTATAATGCATTTTCTCCCTTCCTTTCACAAGAAGGAATGTCACATCTTTGATACTCCCATTTCCTGCCTCTTTAGGTTGGGCAAAGAGCCAAAAAAATAGTGTCTTATGAAAACAAGAAGCAAAAAATACAATGAGTTGGGGGTCATATCAACAGTATTTCATATGAAAGCACATCTTGCACATGTCCACCATTCAAGGTTCAGGCAAAACTCTCAGATGAAAAGCCATGACTAGAAGAATCGGTAAGGAAAACACATTACTCTGAAAAATATGAATGTTTTCACCTTTCTTTGAAGAGGCATGAAATATATACCTACTGTAAGCAAGTCAGAGTATATATCTAAATGGAACATACCTGAAAGTTGTCAACAAAGGACTGGTTCCACTGGTGTAGTCACTCAACACTTTTTAAGATGCACAGAGTGAGGGTATATGTGGAATAATTTTTATTTTTTTCTTGACAGGATGAAAGCCTGCTTGTTTGATTGCTCAGATACCAAATGACACTCATTAGTAACCATTCTGCTATAAGTGTCAGTGCTTGTGAACACTGTGGCATTCTGGGATTTTCCCCACAGAACTTTATTCCTTATTGCACAATGCTGCTACTCTTTTTTCTTGTTGATGGTTCATTTTCCTTAGCTCAAATGGGAGAAATGAGGGGAAAGAAAAGGATCAAGATTGAATTTGAGATAAAATTGTTTTCAACAGAAATCATGGGTGGGAGCAGCAGTTTGTAAAGAATTGCTGATGTTGGTGGTCTTCACTGCCTTTCTTTGAGCAGTATTATCATAATAGAGTGCTGTTGCCATACTCTAAAAGAAAAAACAGGTGTTGTTTTTTTTTCTTTTATTTTGAGGACAAAATTATAGGTTAAACAATTGTTCTGTGGTTTTAATAGTGCTGACACCTGAGAACTACATACAGAGGTGGGTGTATTAGAACCAGTGATCTTTGAAAAGACAGCTTCTTTTTGATGTGTTTCTTTTCACTACTTTAATAATTTTTCCTTTTACATCACATTCACTTTCTTGCCTATAGGAAGTGCAATAAAAAGGACAGTCTCCTATATTTACAGTAAGACACTGGAAAATACAGTGACGCCAACAGCAGTCCTTCTTTGGCTTTTGGGAAAAACTGTGATTAGGAAGTCTAGAAATATTTCTTTTTCACTTAGTCCCTCTGGTGAAAGTTATTTTCATAAGCTTGACCGAAGGTAAAAGACTGATGGTGTGAACACCTCCGTCTCTCATGAGGAAACTATTCTTGACCCTCTAATGCCACCGCTGGCTTTTGTTTCCAAACGCTGGTCCCTCATAAATTACCATATTCCTCAAAAGTTTAAAATTCCCCTTGTTTCCTCTCTTTGTGCTTATGCATAGCAGAGGCCTCAGAGAGCTTGCAATGAAGGATGACGCCAATCCTTTTCAGTACAGGAATGTTCCCAAGGAAATGGACGGCTCCTGGGCCCGAGGGAGATGGGGAGCAGAGCAGGATGTGCTGCAATACACAAAGCAAAGTCTCTCTAGCAAAGACGATGCCACCTGCAAGAGAGAGATGGACAGGATGTGAGTGATGCACAGGAAGTGATGCAGGCAGGAAACATGAAAGGCAAGTAAAGAGATTTCCAAAGTAAAACAGGAAAATGGATGAAAGAAAACTAAATGACGTGGAAAAAGATGATGGGGTTTTGTTGTGTTTTGTTTTCATTTGGACTAATAGTAAAGCTTTGGCAAAACAACTGAGGTGTGCTTCCTAAACTGATGTAGTGTGGAGACTTTTGCAGCTTAGTTGTGAGGTCTTGAAGTGGCCTTCAGAAAAGTAAGTTGTAAATGTCTTGTGTGCATTTGT
The DNA here is from genome assembly GCA_017639485.1 of Pluvialis apricaria. Lineage (NCBI taxonomy): Eukaryota > Metazoa > Chordata > Aves > Charadriiformes > Charadriidae > Pluvialis > Pluvialis apricaria. Next base: position 76,366,721 of record CM030009.1, on the reverse strand, counting down.
ATGCAGTGTGTATTACAGCTGTGTGTGCACAAAGCATAACAAAGCCTGTATGTGCTTCAAAAGGATCTTTTTAAATAGACAGTAATCTCAAATTTCCTTTCCCTACCATAAAATCCCTTCCATGACAAAGTCTGAACATAAAACACAAGATTGTATCTCACCCCAATGATTTCAGCAAGTTTGCGTCCAAATTGTACCAGTGTCTCTGAGATTGGAATCAGGCTCAGTCTCTTTTTCTGGGACATACTTTAACTTTGACAGGATGTAGACTGAATCTTGACATACGCTACGCTGTATTTCTAGAGTTTAAAGCAGCTCAGGAATCTATTTCTTCCTTTCAGTTTATTTTCCAGTATCACTAGTATGTAACATTAATTATGCAGTTATTCTATCCCCATAAGGAAGACAAACAAGACTAAAACATTTTTAGGATTATGCGATACTCTAGTTTTCAGGAAATTGCACACACTAGTTAATAATACACATTACTACTTTTACTACCTTTACTACCTTAGAAATATGATGTCACCATTTGCTTCACTTCCTTCACACACAGTTTGCAAAAACACATTATACCAAAAATATGGCATTGCTAATGTCTCAAAAGTATTATTTGCCAGTTTTAGTCAGTTATATTACGCTGCTCTAAGACTTCACATAAGAACACTGTACAGAACTGTTTTTTTAATTGTTATTGTCATTATTATTAAAAATATCCACTATTATTAAAAATTGTACTATTAGTGTTCATAATGACCCAGGTTCATTTCTTAAGTTGAGATAAATCCAAAGGGACTACACTGCTAGACCTTTCTCTGCTCCCACTGTTTTTCAGGGCCCTGAGTTGCTGCAAATGGAACTTTCTGATTATTAAAAAACCAACAGCAGTGCTTTCTGAGATAGCAAAAAGGAGATGGCGATTGCAATGTATAGACTCTAATACGAGCATATCACAAGATGGAGCCAAAGAGACTGAATAGGAGAACTGAAATGAAAAGTGTAAGTGTGGAGAAGAAAACAATTCTTTCCTACCTGGTAATTGGGAAGAACTCCACAGTCTTCAAAGAGCTATTTTCCAGCAGTGCTATAATTCACATGCCCCTTTGACAAAACAACCACTTTCAAGTAAGTAAAATAGTGCTGAAAAACTGTGTGGTCTTATGCATTTACAACAATGAGTATTAAATTTTGGGGAAAAAAAAGTAAAATACAATTGTGTCCCATCAAATAAACTGCTGAGAAAAAGTGCTTGCTCAGAAGACAACAGACCTAGCAAAATGAGAGAAAGGGCTTTTAACCCCAAAATACCTTAGGGTCTCTTCATATACTTGCTGAGTTCATTTGTGACTTCTGCAAGGTATGGGGTAATATAAACTGCCATTCTCCAGTTGTGATTAATTGACAGTGCAGCTTAGTGAGCTCAACCCCTAGTGCACTTCGACAATGAAACACTACATTGCCTTCAGTGTTTACACAGCCTATTCCTGAAGTCACTCTGTTTCTCCAACATAACAATTGTGTTTGACCTCATTTCTGGACTGGACCCCATTCTGACTTAAAACAACTCTTCCTGGGGTTCATGTGACCTGCATCTTTTGAAAGGGCCAAGGAGCTTTCCAGAAGAGAGGGAAATGAGAGGTAGGCATGGCATTTCCAGTGGAAGAGGTCCTGTTTGCAAAGCACACATTTTAGGTGCTTGTTTGCTTTGGTTTTGTTAGTTATATGATAAGCTTGAGGTGAAGACAGACTTTACGTATTACTATCTGATAACACTATTAGGATGAAGCAAAAAAGCAAAGGGTGTTCCTGAGGAAAGGGGTATTTTTGCCACTCATGAGGCCTCTCAGCTCCAGCATTGGCAGAGCACACCAGTCTCGGGGATGGCGACATTAATCCAGAGCCTTTACTCTGAAGTTCTACATTTCGTAAAAGTGGGTTACTTTGGCTTCATGTTGTTCAGATTTGTAATGATCAAAAGTAATCTCTGTTTGATGACTTCTTATCAGATTCTACAAAATGGATTTGATAGAATTAGTTTAATTTCCAGGAGATATAAAAAATAAAGACCACTGTCATGGTTCTTGTCTTGCAAAAAGCCACAGTGTTGAGGGTGCTTTTTCATGCACTGAACAGGCGATGCGCCTAGCCTGGGAGGGGGCCCTGTCTGCTCAGACCACACAACCTCTGAGTAAATATGAGCTCTGCTTACCAGAACTGTCGATTCAGATCCTGAAGCAATTCTTAATTCTCCCACATGTTTCTTGTCCTCATTCCCTGCAGTGACGGATACCTGCCTGTTCAAGTGCCGTTGTGCAAATGCCAAATATAAAGCAAGACATAGCTCCCTTAACAGAAAGTTTATTGAAATCAGAGCGGTAGCCTACAATCTGGTGCTCACACACTCAGGTTGTAACTTTTGCTGAACATAACTGTTATCCAGTTAGTTTGATGAAGGCTTATGGCGAGCTGAAGTTAGATTTTCTTTTCTGAAGGAAAAAACAACCAGTGAAACTGTATTCTACCGCAGATCCATGGAGCAGTATTGAAGGTGCTCGGGGAAGGCTACTTTGGCTTAATGTGTGTCTCACCCCATTTTCACCTCTGTCACGGTTCCTTAATGATTCTTCCTTGCAGAAACCAAATCTGTGACTCTAGCCTACACCACGCAGCAGGTGCTCTACCCTTGAAATTGGGTCAAAGCCCAAAACTAGTCCCTTTCCTGGCACAAGAGACTCACAGCTCTTCTTCTGTGGGGCTGAGGGTTAGATTTACTTCTCAGAGAGTGCCAGGGAGCATTTGCTTGCTAGGCTTTAGTTATTACACCATTGCTGCTGAACCCATTCTTAACTCTGTGGAGATGTATGGAAAAAATGCTCTCTCGATCTTGGTTCCAGAACAAAATGATTCCTGACAGGGTTATATAACTCGCACTGTATTTCAAGGGTGTCCCGTGTGGGCAATAGATTGGATGCGAAGTTATTTTTATTTTCACATATCCATCTGCCACGATTCATGTTTTATCAAAGCAGTTTACATGATTCCAGGCAAGGCTGTTAAAGAGCATTGGTTTCTGAAGTTGCTATGGATACCAAGCAACGTTTTCGGTTTATGACGTGATAATTTTTTACAATTCTGTGTTAATTTATTTTTTCCATGACACTAGATTCTTCATCCAGCTCTCAACCACAGCTTGTGACAAAACTTTGACAGAAGGGACTTAGTGATCTGAATGCGAGGATTGCACTGCCGATAACCACAACAAGGATCCAGGTAAAACCAGACTATGGGCATGTCATTTTAGTTAGGCTGAAATCACTGAGTACACTAGGAGATGGTGTTTTCATGAGCCATTCAAGACAAAGTATTTTCCTCTTGAACATGATCCCATGCTCATTAAAGATTTCCCTGATGCTTTTTGAGACAGTATGGTTTTTTTGCTTACGTTCTTGTCAGGAAATGTCTCTTCTTTTCACATTCAGTGTGATGCAGGCCAATTGTGTGTCAAGATGCCTTTCTCCTTCACAAACTCAAGCAAGTTCTTTGTTGATGTGAATTAGTATTCCAATTTATAACAACTAAACCTTCATACGTATCCAGTAACACACAACCCTTTACTCCACAATACCAGCTGCCCTCTTCTCCCAGAGGATAGCTTAGTGCATTTCAGTGGTGTTATGCATATAGTACCTGGACTTTGTAAAGCACTTTGGGATCTATCCTGACAAACACTGCTTTATAAGTGAAAGCTGTTATTAACTGTCAGGAGAAGTACGGTCCTTCTAAAATTCCATATGCTTCTCCTTTAGCCAGCTGTAAAAGTTTTCAAAGACCTTTTTCCTTCCTCTTTTTCTTGCCTTTTCAGACCAGATATGAGATCTGTGATTTATCAGCACTGAGATTTAGTTGTTGTACAGCAATATGTCTTAAAATATGTTCTTCCAAAATGTGCTGCAAATGGAGTTGTGATAAATCCAGTGAAAGCTGAAGGCAAACAGGTTCCTTCTGCAGAACCCGACTTTAATATTTGACTAAGCCCTTCTGTTCAGTGAAATAAATTCTGGACAACTAAAAGAATTGAAAGCAGGTATTTGCTTATGTAGGAAAGCTCAACCCCTTTACTAGTTTGATGTTCAGCTTTAATGAAAGTTAAATGTTTTTCTTACATGAGAAATAGTCAATGAGTCTTTACTGTTGTCATGAAAAGATGTGGAAATTAACATCCGTTCAAAGCTATAGAATTGATCAATCTAAAATTATAGGTACAGATTTAGAAATAATTACAAATGAGCAGAAATAAATTTGTCTGTACTTGGTGGGACTGTAGCAGAAAGAGGGCAGGGATACAGTTAACAGGGATGCAAGAAAACCTCAGATGTGCAATCCAAATGTAACTGGTGTCTATCTGCACTACCTAACTGCCTATCTGAGCTGCTGTTATATTAGCCGTCATAACACTGGGCATGGCATCACTGATTAACTCATAAAAATTGTGGCAGCTAGCATGCCTCAAGCATTTTTTTCATTAGCAGTACCCCAGCTAACGAGACACACACAAGTCCAAATCAGAAAGTCTAAAGTATGCTTTTTTTGGGTGCTCCTGAGCCCTGAAATGGATTAGGCTGCCACTGCCAAAGATGAAGCCAAAATCCTTTCTTTTTGCTCCTACCAACCTTAGGCATAAGCAATCCAAGGGGTGAGTTGGAGTCCACGTTTCTGCTGGTTCTCTTGGTCTGGCTTACCTGAGCTATTCTGCCCTCTGTTTGCCATGGTTCACCTATTCACTGGTGCCTGCCTCTGTGCCCAACATTTTCCCTCGACATGCATGAGATAGTATAGCTCTCTTTTAAGTAGGACAAGGCAGCTGTGAATCATATTGCCTGTATCATTGGATAAAAAGAATACCCATGGCAGGCATGGCAGGGCTTGGAGGTCTTGGTGAGGACAAGTTAGAGGAAGAATTAGAAAATGGCCTGGTGATAGAAATAAAGGAATAAGAGCATCCAATTTGGAAGGAAGGAGTGAGAGGAGGCTAGAGGAAGCTGGGGGAGGGAGGAGGGGAGGAGTGTTAAAAAAAACATAGTGGGGAGGATACGTGGTTAGAGTCTTGGCTAGAGAAAGAGAAGGTGTGATATAAGAATGGGTGAGGGGACATTGACTGAGGTTCAAGACTAGGGCTGAGCTATTTCCTTTGTGAAGCATTTTTCCTTTACACTCAATTTGTTAAATTGATTATAATACAATTACCAGCCCACTAGATAGCAGGATGTTTCTTATACTTGTCTCTCTCTGCTAACTCCCAAATGAAGCATGGGCTGGCTGTTTGCCAACATAAAATTAACAATAATTTTCTGCCTTTTAAAATAAATATTTGAAGCTGTTAACTGTGGCAGAGCATGCTAAAAGCAGCTCAAAACAAGATCAGTTCAACATGAAAGCTCATCTAAATGAGAGAAACACTTCATCCATACACCTCCTCCTTTATGTGTGGGCATTTTTATTTTGTTTTAAGAATACATAGTGTAAATCAGTAAGCAATTGCTTTTTAAAGACCTTTAGTTCAGCTGGAAACATTTTTCTCCTTAGAGAAAGCTTGTTTTTCGACAAAGCTATTTATGTGGTTCAGTGGGAGGTACTTTAATGCCCTGTCTCTATTTACAGTCTTGAGTAGTATAACACACTTGTTTAGAACATGCATTTGCCTTACCTTGCTCTAAGACAAGCAAACCAGCACAATGAATGACAGACAACAATGACAAGACAGCCTTGTATTTGCTGCAGGCTGCTGCTGAAAAGGCAAAAAAAAACCCAGTCTGAAACAACAAATTAGCACTACTTTTATAGTTACTAGTAACCACAATTTGATCCTTTCTGCTTAGTAAAATTAGCTCCACAGGAACTACCAGGAAACAGTAAATAATTAGCTATAGACATAGCTGGCAATTACTGATTCAGACAGGTGCTGATGCCCTTAATACCTCCTTGTGACAATGACTGTTTGGGGCGTTTTCCAAATTGCTTTTGTAGAGTGATTAGTGCCACTGATTTTTCAGTGCAACTGAAGTTATTTTGTTCTCTTTCCTTTTACAACAGATCTTTTTCTCTGACTGAAATTGTAGCTGCACTTTAGAACCTTAATTTGATGCCCATCATCTATTACAGTAGCCAAAGAAAGACAGAAGTCCAGTAATCCTTGTATTAAATAATTCACTAAATAATTTCCTGTAATTGTCTTGAAAAGTTTTAATTAACCTCTTGATTTTTAAAGGTGTCTGCTCTGACAGCTAAAATCCACTGGTTACTGAGACAGTGCCAGCATTTTCACACTTTGCTGCTGGTGATCTTCAAGCCTGACTTGTAGAGAAAATTTATGAAGAGCTCCCCAGGGCCCTGATGCACTAATGTATTTTGCTTGATTAGGGTCTGAATTTATAGGAATCTCTATGGATGGCAAATATATTTATATATTTAGGATATAATTATATATATTTTATTATTTTTTTATCACTGAGGATGACAAAAGCATGCTACTCCCAGATTCCTGGCCAACAGAGGCTTGTGCCAAGCATGATGGTTTCATAACATGTGACTGAGAATGTGTCCCTTATTTCTTCTTCCCCAGATTTGCACTATTTTGAAGCATCAGGTGTGTTCCTGTTTATCATGCAGGTTTTGCATTATGTATGGGAAAAAATATTACCTGCTCCTGTTCAAAGTGCTTCTATTAGCATATTGTATGTTACTCTAGAATTGATATGACAACAATCAGCCTTGTGAAGACAACAGCAGACTCATCTGTATCTTCCAGTACCATTATTCCTTCCAGATTAATTGCTTATCTACTGCAAATGGCTGCACAACAGCTGAAGATAACGCCTCAGACCTGAAAACATTTTTCTTGCTTTCTTATATCTTGCTGATGTAGTGTGATATTTGTAACGCTGCATTATGTGACAAAGTTTAATGCTGCAGCTGCCTGTCTCTGAACAAAACCTTTCTCTGGTTTACTCAGAGTTCATTTCCACTCTGCAGTTCTATTTATACAACCATCTTCTGCTGATGTGTAAACTGGTTCTCATTGACTTTCTTATCATATGCCCACCTGCTCAGCATGCTTAAGGAATGGTTCAGTTTTGCTGGCCATGCTGATATTTCTTCTAAACCAAGTTATAAAGCACTGGCTTCATTCCAGAGTGTCTTGCTTTTGTTTTCTATAAACTCGCAGTAGAAATAGTTGGAAAAATATTCTAACAAATTTTCAACAGTTGCAATTAGCCATTACTAATGAAGAAAGTGATTCCAATCAGTCTCTCTGGATACGTTTCTGTATGCAATTATAATCCAACAAGGAATCTGAATTACCTTTTTTGAGCAAGTTTTTTCATATTTTATGTCTGTGTTGCTTCATATGATGATGCACTATGGACTTGGTTTAGTAGAACTAAGTTTTATGCTGTCCCTATGTTTCTAAACTCTGCCTAGGAACTCAGGGCCTTGAAAGGATAGATTTGAAATTATGTATCACATATGGCTTTAACGTAGATTGTTGGAAGGTTTGGATTTTTGTTGGTTTGGTGTTGTTTGTTTTTTTTTGTCTAACTGAAGATGACAAATATTGTAAGCCTCTATGGTCCATACATTGGGAATATTGAATGCTGCAATAATACGTTAGCAAGCCTTATTCAGAGGAACATCAACTTTGTAATAGATTCTTCTGGTTCTCCTTTTACAAGTATCACACCCACATTCCTCATGAATGTATTATTTATGATCTCACCCTGCCTAACTCTTTTCCTTTAGTAATTATGCAACTAGCATACACTCATCCCATGGACAGATCTTCACTAATATCATTAAAGAGTCTTTTTTTCCATTAGGTGATCTTTCAACTTGTACCTTTTTAAAGATCCAAGTATCTCCCTCTTTGTAAGACGGACTACTTGTGGTACAAGGAGCTGCTCAGAATTTTATCAAAATAAACATGACATGCATGTTTCAGTCATCTCATGTACTTGGTGTTTTACATTGTGTTCCAATGAATCCTCAGCAGCCGGTTAATATACCCTATTTATCTGCCACTACAGGATCTTATCCTTATGTAAAGAAGTTCCAATGAACAAAACATTACAACTGGCAGAATTAAAAAAGATTTCTATACATTATATAGCTATACTGTTGACAATATGCTTGAAATAGTTTTATTCCTTCCTCCTACTTAATATCTCAGTAACTCAGTCCTGCCCAACTGCACAGGCAAATGAATTGTACACTCAAACACTTGTTTTCCACTGTAACCTTCGATCTGGCCTTGATTTACCATGTTTCCAAATATTCCAGATATTACATTTACTTTCATCTTCCAAGCCAAGGGCTGGCCTGGGTACTTGGGTAAGATACAACCAAAGGCTGTATGCTAGTTCTTTTTTTCCATAAAAATTTGGGTCATCAAGAAGAAGGTGCATTATGGCAATCAATCAGCTTTAGGATGGTTTTCCCTCCTTTTCTGGCTGTCATTTGGAGGGATGCCTTTTTTTCCACAGGGCAGAGCAGCCAGATTTCCAAACTGTTGTTGTGAGGGCCTCCCTTTTTTCTTTTATGTCTTCTTCTTCATCCTCTGTTTTACCTTTCCTCCGTCTGCCTTCAGATAAAAAATTCCAACCTCATTTACACACACTCACTTACTTACACCCTGATTGCTTTCTCTCACGGCATCTATTTGCCATGGGGATCTCACATTATATTTTCCTGTGCTACCACCTCTTTCCCATCTTTTCAGATCAGGATGTCAGAATCAAAACTGACTAGAACACCTCAAGTTTGTCAGTTCAAGGGAAAAGGACAAATTTATCAATCATTTCCTATTCTGAAATGAAAGATTAGTGATTTAAACTGTACAGAGATACCAAAAAGAATATTGCATTAGATTTTAGATATGGGCAAGAATCAACTTTCTCTTCAGGACTTCCAGGTTATATTATGAATGACTAAAAGCAACAGGTTCATAACCGAGGGTCTCTCGCTCTTTGTCCATTGAAAATACCCAGGGAAGGCATCTTCAAAGGCTGTTTTTCCCACAGGGATGTGTACTGTAGCATCAGGTTCAATAAATGTTATGATTTGATCTGTCCTTTCCGTACTTGAAAGTACAAGCACAAGGTTTTGCATCTACAGAACTTTTCTTCTCCAGTCTTTTCTGGCTGTCATGCATGGAAAAGCCAAATGTAAGGGCACATTAAATATATGCACTATCTAGACCACTGACAGCACAAACAGACTGGGGAGGAAGTGCCAGAAATCAGGCTCCAAAAAGTAACCTAGATCTGTTCCTTGTGTTAAGTTCTCCAGATGGGTGGACACTGTCACCGTGGCCCAGGGGCCACACTGCTTGCAGCCTCTGAAATGTAGTGAAACAAAGACGCTGCTGTGAAAGCTTGGAAACCACCTTCCTGTTTCTATTTATATGTACACAAATGCCTTCCTTTTCCTTTTCTTTTTTTTTTTTTTTGTTTTGTTTCTTTTTGAAAGCTTCATAATAACTATTGAAGCTAGTTCTTCAGCTGGTGTAAATCAAGAAAGATAAGATCACTACTGTCACTTGAGGAGGCTGTGCTTCCCTCTTTTCTCACTGACCAGACAGAAGAGTTGGGGAGAGACCTGGGATCTAAACAGACTTCCCAGATCTGTCTGGACCTAATCCCTGCCTGCCTCCTTCTGATGGGTGGGAGTCACTGGAGGGAACCCGCCCTGCCCACAGGACTGGGCAGCATGAGCTTTTAGTGGTTAAGGGGTGGACTGTAAATCAGACACTGTCCTCTGGAGTACAGCTGTCTAGCTAGCCTGAAGTCAGCTGACGATGATATAATTATGATATACATTTAGATGTCCCTTGCAAGTTATGAAAGATATGTAGGTATAAAAATCAGCAGCCACTCCAAGCAATACAGTATGCTCATTGAACACAGTTTAAATATAGATTTAATTCAGTGCACTTTTGCATATTTTTGCATATTTTTGTAAATACATTTCTCTATCCATCTCTGTGAGTGAGTAAATATTCCTCAATATGTACTTCTGTGACTTGTGCTTTTCCATTGTTCAAGAGATAAGGTACTAGGGAGGAAGTTCTGACCTTGCTGAAGTCAATGATAAAGGCTATTCTCTCCACCAGGGTCACTGTTTCACCTGGGTGTTTATTTTGTTTTCTAAAGGTCACCTTTGACAACAGTGTATTGACGCAGTATGTTTTGAGGCTATCAAAACAGCGACTTTGAGAAAGAGCTGCTTAACTACAGGATAATAACCTTCCCAACTAACGCCCTATGTGGAACAGTATTTTTAAGAAGTTTCTGCTGTAGATACATCTCGGTGGATGTTTCCTGTCAAGCAGAGTGTTCTTAACAAGAAAAGAAAAAAAAATTACAAAAGAACCGAAACCTGCAATTTTAAAAAACTGCATTCTCCATTTTTTACAGCATGCTCATTTTCGCAGGCTAGCAAATGATTTTCTTTTCTTCCTTTAACAAAAAAAAAAAAAACAAAAGAAGAAAAAAAAAGACAAGACCGTTGTAAGACTAAGGGTAATCCCCAGTGGGCTTGACATTTTTCCAGAAGAAATTAAGAGCAGAATTCATCAAACATTAATGTTAAGAAGTCAGAAATTCTGGAATGTTTGTCCAAAGTCCCAAGACCCTGAGCAAACACTGTCATCCTGCCGGGCTCCAGCCGAAAATCAGAGCCAAAATAAACAGAGGCAGAAACTCCATCTGACTGATCCTGTGGAAACAGCTGTAACCACTTAGGTGGAAAACCACCTCAAATTCTTCTCCCAGAAAACACTGATGACATGGGAGATGGCGAGCAGGAAAGCCCTGTCAGGGTCTCACTTCAGCTGTGGTCAGGAAAATATTTTCTTTCTCCACAACTGTAAATAGAAGGGTTCAACCTTGGTCACAATAAAATGCAACCACATAAATGTCTTCTTTTTCTTGTCCTTTTCTCTTGTGGATTTCTTAATGTTTTATTTAAGATCCCTTCCACAAATGTCCTATCTATAAGAAAAGCTCTTCTTCCATTGGAAATTCATGCTTGTATCCAAACATGTAATAGGATGAGGATCTAGTGTTTGTGTTGAGTTTATGATTTACAAAGTTGTCTGAAACATACTCACTTCTCGATTTGCTGAAAGGAAGCCAGCATTCAGACTAAACACCTTCTGTTCAGCCTTTTTCTTATTATTCTCTTTAGAGGGCTTTTGTCAAGTGCTATTTGGCAGAAAAATAGGAAGCATGTTGGAAGAAATAGCAAACATAAACAAAGCTGAAGGAGAAAGAACTCCAACTTGGGTTGTCCAAGCTGCACATGGATTCCCTAAGGAATCTGACAGGTAGAGGAAACAGAAATAGAGGATGAAATGGGAACCACCGGGGGGCTAACAAGAAGAGAAGACTGGATAGCTGCCTCCATGCTTCCTCTTTGTGTAAAATAATGCTTGAACGTACTGGATCTTTAAGGTGGAATAGAGAGCACTGCAGGAACACATTCTGCTTTCACATTTTATTCATTGCCAAAGGCAATAATTCTGGATTCCCTGTTTTTATAGGAAAGCAGTGTTCGTTTTTCCTGAAATTTCCACTGTGGTCCAGGAATTATATTTAGTTTTAGCCCATCAGCAAGCTTAGCACAAATACATAGCTGGTAACACTTTAAGACATTGCTAACATGGAAAAATCATTACCATTTCATGTCCTTTGTGTCTTCCCACGTTCGTCAAGACTGTGACCTACCTGCTTAACTGCAATTCCTTTCAGCTGTTTTGCCAGTACTTCAGTTAAGGGCATCTTATTTTCATTCTTTCCGATACAAGTCAATGTACAACAGTGGTGTTGGTTTTCCTGCCAAGCCATATTTTCAGGGAAGAGTTTTCATGCAAGAAGTAGGAAGCTGAAGGAACTTATTTGTTTTGATCAGTATGGATGGATCTGCTAGAGCAACCTAATTTATTTCATGGATTAAACTTTCCAAAACAAATGTTAAGAGCAAGTGACATTTTTTTCCCCACTTGAGCATTTCAACAGATAAATGAATAAGGTAACAATCATTCCTGTCTGGATGGCACAGTATAAGAAATGCTGGCACCATCAAAACGTTGTGAGTATTTGTGAAGGCACAGTTATATTGCATATCAAATGAGATCTATACCATTTTGCATGTGCAAGTCACTGTTTATTTACATATTCTGTACATTCTCTGAATTTTAACTGAGTATTTTATAATATGGTAAAAATAAATGGCCTCTTACAAGCTTCTGCAATTTTAAGCAAGAGTTATAACAGGCCTCAAACTTGTAACATTTCCTTATTTTTGACAAATCAGACTACATATTTTATTCCATCATTATTACATATCATACTTTGAATGACTCTCCTTTCCTGTAAGTGTTCTTCCTCAAAGTGTTCTTTATGTTCACATATCCTGACCCTTCTTGCAGTATATCCCCGTACAAAGTAGCTAGGGACCGTTTGTGTGACAACTTGAAATTGCAATTGGCATATTTTTGTGTGTATCATTCAAAAAAGAGGCAATGATCTGCAATACAGGTACCTTTCAGGGTATTTCCCAGTGCAGTAGAGAACCTTCAGGGATGTAACTGCTTGATATGTATGTGCAGGGATATATTGCTTGAAATCCTCTTTGAGTCTTTGGTAGGAACAACTGAGCTTTTGCTCCTTATGGAAGGTATAAACCAAAGAAAGCCCATAGAATGAAGGCCAGTATAGGTATTTTCTACTTTACAAGCAACCCACTGCAAGACTTTTACATGGGTACAGCATAACTAAATGGATACAGGTTTCTGTGTGTTGCAAATGTCACAGTTAGCACATGCAGGAGGTATGAGCTGAGGAAAAGCACAGTGGTCAGCAGAGAAACAACTCCTTATTTCCCCAATCTGAAATCATTCCAAATGGGAAGGGGTAGATAAGAGCAGAGACAGTGTGGCTGTGCAGACAGAAGGGTGGTGGTTTGGAGAAGGAATCCGCAGAAACCCTGTGACTGACTGACTAATGCTACCTTGACTGCTGGTGCCAAGATGATGTAAGCTGAAACGACAGAAAGAAGATTCCATTATTATTATATGTATCCTTTTTCCACAGCTGCAGCTGGATGAGAGCCCAGGAGCCCAGAGAGGCCAACAAAACCCCTTCCTCAGAATAACAGCATAACAAGAACATCTGCTGTAGCTGTGAAGGTCTGAAAAGTAAGGTCCTCAGCAGGATGTAGCACAGATGACACCCCTCTTTGGACAGACAGGCCCCTGGACTCAAATCCGATAATGGCATGTGCCTCAGAGGAGAGGAGCAGGTGTGATCTCTCAGTTTCATAACAACCAAGTTGTCTTCAGGCCACCTCTGCAGGGCTGGGAAGGGTGTGATGGGGAATGACTCTTTGCCTGGAGCCCCCTTTTTGCTACTTGTTAAGATTCCCAACAGATACAGTAGCAGATCGCAGCAGCCAAAGGATGAGCATGGGATCGGTACAGAAATGCCTAGGAATCTCTTGTGAATCAGATTTGGGCAAAGTTGAGCAGCCAAGCTAGCTGCAGCAAATTCAGCAAGCAAGTAAGCAGAGAAAATCATGGCAGTCTGCTTTAGTGCTCGGTTTTGGCCCTCCATGCAAGGCTGCATTCTGAAATGCTGCAGGGGAAAATCTAGCTGAAAGGCAACTCTCTCTGTTCACATTGTCATGGGTTGCAGCTCCCTCTCTGACACCTCAGCTCTTCTTGCAGTCTGAAACCAGTTCTCCAAGGATCACGGTCCAGTCTAAATCAATCTGTTTTCTAATAGTTTCTTTGGCATTCATCACATCACATGAACATGAAGAGCATCTGTCTAGAGATTAGTATGACTGGAGGAGCAGCTGTGCAGTTCCACTGCCTATATGCTTAATGACCTCCTATGAGGGTTCGTGGCTCAAAAGGGTAAAGATTTTGCAGCGTGGGCTTTAGAAAAGCCTTAAAAAGAGCTACTAGTGTTGGATAAATAGTTTTATTTAAATATCTGTTGTCATTTTCAGCAATATGTTATTTCAATACTTTTGGTTCTTGAAATTGATTAAACTGACTAAATAAAAAAAAATGGATTCCAGTACACCAAATTGCACAAACCCATTGTTGTTACATACTGTGATCAGAAAGGAACATGAGAATTTCCAACAGAAAAGTTATGAGCCATGGTTAATACCCATTGCTTTTGTGCAGTAAAGGGTTCATTCTGTTTCTCCCTTTCCTCTTGCCTATATTCTGAGAAGCGCTTCTATTATGTACCATTGTCGACCAGTCCATCAAAGTCTACCAGGACCCAGCATTAAGTACTGACTAATCTGGCTGCTTCAGGTGACCAGGTGATTGGTTATCCAATAAGAAGGTTTTGCTTCTTATGCTACATATCTGGCCCAGAGCAGTAATGGCTAAAAATGTTACCATTAACTAATACTGAGCCAGATGGTTGGTCTATATGATATAATTGGAGTTCTCAGGCCAGCTTGTAGTAAACTACTGCCCACATCATGAAAAACAAACAAATACATCCATAAACACATAGTGATATCATCCTTGTTGGAAACCACAGTGGAGATGTCAAAGGCAAAATAGCTGGGAGTGCTGAAATATTCTTTCATCGCCGCATAGGAGGATGTAGACAGTCTGTAGAGTTAACATAAGGATGGTTATACTTTTCTCTGAACAGAGGATGGATGGAGAAATATAAGCCTGTCAGCTCAATACTGTTCGTCAGCATGAAATTTCCTATTAGAAGAAAACAACAAATTAATCTTTAATTTTTGAAAAGGCAAGAGCCTTTTGGTTTTGCCAAGCCATCTGCTCCAGTCCCCTGTTACAAGGACTGAGCTGGTAACACACAGCCCTGAGGGTGAGATCCTAATCATTAAAAACACAAGATGTGCCAAGGAGCTTCTTCAAACACCTGACTCTTGGTATTCTGTGTATTAACCTCCCCAAGCCGTCCAGAGATTTGTTGATTGGCGTCTGTGACTACTCACCTAGTGTGAGTGGGCGTGATGCCACAGTGGCAGGTGGACTAGGGCATAGATTTACCAGTGGACATGTGGGTTTGTGGAAACTAAGGAGTACTGTCTTTCCATGCAGGAGTGTTGATTTATGCTTTGTAAAAAAACTCCACATAGGATAAAGTAGAAGGCACATCAACCTTACTCCTGCTTAAAGCTGGAATAATTTTCATCAAAATCTCCAAAACACAGACTTTTGAATTTTATTTTCCTCTTTATGACTGTGATTTATAACAGAGCCTTTATTTTTTAATGTACATGAATGTTTTGGGTTTTTTTTTTAATGTGAAGAATTAATGAATTTTTACCTCATTATTCATTTGTTCCTCGCATTAAAGGAAAGTGTTAGGTTAAAAGGAGAAATGTTAGCTAGAAATAATTTGACCGAATCATATTACCCCCAAAAGCTATTTTTAGTGGGGTTAATTCAGGGTAGAAAGCAGGGTTAGGTAGCAAAGTGCCTAAATTTGTTGCAAGAGGGAGAAGGGAGGGGGAAATCTTGTGCCCTTGAACTAAGTTCCTAAATTCAAAGGATCAAAGCAGATCTTAGAGGAAGAGCCAACACAGTTTCTGAAGGCCTAGCTTACCAATTGGGAATGGCAGGCACCCACATGCATTTTGAAATACAGGCAGCCTTACGGCCACCTAGTAGATCGGGCCTGGCTTTATTTTGAAGAAAGACATGCCATTACCTCCTGCTGTTCTTCTAGCAATCTTCTAGTTATGTCATTTACCCCAGGGCAGAAATCTGTCTTTTAGCTATACTTCAATCTGTGTGTGTCTGTGTATGTGTGGAGGAGGGAAGATGAAGGTACATGAATGAGGGAAGATGAAGATCTTACACACGTACTACAGTATGAACGTCTGGATGCTAGAAGTGAAAGGAAGGGCTACCCCACAGCCCTTGTGGTGAAGTTGGACATGTGAGCCTCCATGAACACAAGCCATGGAGCAACTCATGACCCATGGAGGATTCAGGCTCCTGCCTCTGCTCTGTACCGCAGTCACACACTATCCTACAAGTGAACAGGGAAAGGAGCTAGAAACAGCTCTCCCCTCTGCTAGCTGAGTCCTCTAACTTGTAGGATAGATTTGGTTGCCTTCTTTTCTCATTTTCCTTCTGCATGCACAACTCCTGCATTGCTGGCTGCAGGACAAGTGGGGAGCCTGAGTGCCCTGCCAGGATTGTCCAGGGCCTGGTGGTCTGGCTGCTTTCCTGAGACACTGGCTCGTGGGCACTCATGTGTGATTCCACACTCCCTGGCCCAGTGCTCCCACCAGCATTTGGTTTTGTGAAAGGTTTTCTTCTCTAGTAGGTAGAAACCAGTTTCTGTGTGCTCTTTTGCATGAATGAGCACCTAAAGCTGGTGACTCAGGAGGCTTTCTGGTGAAGAGAGGCAATGTTTAAGCAGTTCAAGCACCCAGGGGGTTGGTATGAGGTCTACAAAGGAGCAGGACTGCATGGGTTTAAGGTGGTACCTGGACTGAATCCCTGTCCTTTGCTCAAGCTCTCAGCAGAGAAACGTTCAAAAAAATTTTTTTTTTTTTTTTTTTTTTTTTTTTTGTAGAGCTGGGTGGATGACTGTCATCCTTCCTCTTCCTAGGGGAGCTGTGACCTCACTTGCCTATACTTCAGGATGACTTGTCCTTGAACGAAGGTGCTTGAGGCTAACATGGCATGTAAAGCTGTGATGTGGTGGCATGTTTACATGTATGTCATTTGAAGGTATGGCGTTTGAGCAATGAAGAAGAATGGATGCTAAAACACAGACAGTCTGCTTCATATTTCCCACCTGTTATAGGATGGCTTTGCTTGCCCAAGCCAGAGGTGCTTGTGGCACCACTCTAGGTTTCTGAAATGAGCACACAGGGCAACAGAGACTCGCTCACACCACAGAAACTCTGCTGATACTTGACCTAGTAACGTCCAAGGCAATACCATGAGATTCGGGGCAGATGCGCAGTATTGAGACATTACTGGTTTGTAACATAATTAGACTCTTGTAGTAGCAGAAACTTATCACTGGAATTTGACACAACTAGATTTTGCAGAGGGTCATGGTGAGCAGAAGCCAACTCTATGTTTCACTAACTCTGGCTTTTCTTCTCAGACAAATTTCAGAGGATGCCAGGAGCTGATATTTTTTCCTGAGTTTATGATGTCCTAAATAAAGACAACCACTTCTAGCCATCATCCATTTCTCAGTTATTGAGCATCTGGAAAAGAATTACAGTTTCACACTTTAGTGCCAGTAAGAGGAAGCTGCCATGCTATGTGAGAAACTGAAGGAGAACTGAAAGTATTGTTAAGTGGCAGAAAGATAATGTCTGTCAAAACTGGTTCGCGAAGTGGGTAAGGAATACTTTCCAAGGGGGTACGTTTCCATGCAGTTAAAGAACATAAACATGAAAACTTAAAAAATAGCAATTGTCTGTGCAACATCCTTAACATGTGCCTAAGTGTCAGAGGAAACATATGAGATCTTGCAGCAGTAAGCCATTGAGTCCTGTTTTTTCCTATTTTTTCCATGCAGCATCAGTAGCGTTTAACAAGTCTTTTGAATTGTTACCATCTTTTGTCTAAAAACACCTGCATCAGAGGAGCATTCATTCTTCACACTTACAGGAATGTATTTTTATATAAATTACCACAGATGTGCACACATTTGTATCCTAAAATCTATGTAGTTATGGCAGAGTTGAAACCAGCTGCAAACTCAAAATTTAAAAAATACTGGGCAAAACCCCATTTCTTGCAAATTCTACTGAACTGATATTTTCTCATATTGTATCCAGAGATATGTTATTCCAGTCATGTATGTTAAACTAAGGTCCAAAAATAATTTTTATTACAGGATTATAAACCCTCTAAAAATAGTGTTTTAGAATAGAAACCATGACAGCCCTCATCTATAGCATCGCAAATGTGGTGCTGTAATGTCCCTATCATCCCTTCAAAAGGTATGTCGCATAAATATGTCAGAATACTTGTCATGTTGTGAACACTTGCAAGTAGCAATTGGAGCACATTTGCATAAACATATTAGAGGGAAAAAAGCATATGCCTGGAGACCCAAATAGCACAGAAAGGAAAGCAACCAATGGTAAGAATAAAATTGCACATACATTCAAGTTTTCTCTATTTCATTTAATTTTCAGAAACTCTGGCTGAGTGAGCCTTGCCTAGTTTTGTGCAAATTCTTAGTTGCTCTCAATGACTATTTTTATGAACAAAGGATAAAATAACATTTTTTCTCCCTCTATTTCCTAATCTCTAAAGATGCTCTTAACCCTAATTGTGGATATTGTGTAAACAGGAGGTTTGAAATCACAATATAAAGGTCTTCCATAAATGTTGCTTTAGGAGTATGTAGGGTCTCCCAGTTGCAAAGACAGACCCACACGGATACCTCAGGGACCTTCAGGTAATCATCTCAAATGTCATCCACAGTGCCTACACTTCAGCAACTGCATTGATCCCCTTGTGGCTGATTACCTGAAAGGCTCACTCAGTCGGGCAGCAATGGATGGCCCAGGATACAGGAAGGGCCAGGGATGAGGACCTTGATCCAGCAAGGCTCAAAACACTGACAATATCCAAAGTGAGGTTCCATAGCTGCTTTTACAAATGACATGAGCATCCCCACTCCAGCCAGTTTATACATCAGAGCTTCACTCTGCTGAGCACAGCCTGCCCAGAGGAAAGCCAAGCTGTGGTCGTGCAACGCATTTGGGAATGTGTGCTCCCCATCACACACAATCAAAGTTCAGTAGGTGTCTCCATTTAAAATCTGTCCCAATCACTGAGCTCTCTGATAAAAGTCTCAAAGGTAAGGGGTTATTATGGGCACATTTGAAGAAATATAGAAGTAAAAGGAGGAAAAAGAAGAGCAGAGGTAGGGTTACAGAGGAATTGAAGAATATGAAGGAAAATTGCAGCCAAAATCCAAAATAGTTTTGCGTACGCATAACTAGCGTATACCCTTATGGCTTCTCTGGCACTAATTAAAACCTCTTGGAAAAGGAAAATCTATTCACATGTTTTTCTGTACTGTCCAAGCTGACATGTAGCAGTTGGAAACTATTTTAAAAGCAATTTCTTGTTTCTTCTTAGAATGTATAAAACAGGAAATATACTGAGAAATAGAGTTTGTGCTGTAAAATCCAATGAGTAGATTAAGAGATTTTCGATTTGGAGAGAGACCACTTGGGCTTTAAAAACCCTTGTTAGCATCTTCCAAGTTCACTGCCCCTGCTGCTGACCCTGAGGGAAAAGAGATTTCAAAGATTGCCAAGTGACATAATTTGTGATACTCACTTGCTGATATTTAAAAATATTTTAACAGATCCAATTACATGGCATAAAAGGATGTCATTACACAGAGCTGCCTGCTTTTAAGACAGCAGAGTGCTCTTCCAGTTAGCCCCATGTTTGGTATTATTCTGGATCATTAAAGGCAAGCCTTTCCCCTCCCCCTCCCCAAACCTCCAATTTTGATGCAGAAGGTCACATACAGTGTGTATATGAGTGTTTATATCATATCAATTTTCTTAGCATCTCAACAATCTGTAGCGAAGAGCTTCCACAAAAGGAAAATACTCTGGGACCAGTGCTGTGAAACATGAAACTGCAATCTCCGTAGGAACATAGGAAGGCAATGAAAGTTTAGAAAAACTTTCAGATTTTAACTCATGTTAAAGTCAGATGTTTCCAGACCAGAGACTGCTTTCCTGTAGATCAGATTATACCACTGGCCTGCTCCCTTTTATTAATTTAAGCTGTTTCTGGCTGTGCTGAATGGAAAAGGCTCCCAGTCGCCAGTGGTTAGGAGTTAACAGGACGGCCGAGGAGAGCTCACATGCCTCAGCAGTTTTATTCAAAAATTCCATTTTAAAATGGAGAAGTTTTACAGGGCAATATAAACTCAGGTCTCTCTTACTTAAAACCCACATTTACCTCCATCTGTAGAGGTGTAGCCTACCTCACCTGATTTTTTTTATCACAAAAATTTACTTAAGACACTCTCATTGAAAAAAAAAATCATAGTCCAGGAGGAAATTAATCCCTGATTCCATCTCGTTCATTTTGTCCTGTATGCTTTCCCACTCTGCATGTTCTAGGTGCAGCACTAAGGACCTTACAGTGCCAAGGGTGAAGATATGAAGATTACTTCCTTGGTTCTTTAATGTTTTGATTTAGAGAGAAAGCTGTTTTCTGAGATTCTATACATACCTACACGCGTACACACATGCACACGTGTGCACACGCACATACACATATATACATAAAAGAAATCTGTCTGGTAATGTTCTGAGACCAAAACTTATTTTCCAAATCACTTTTTTACTTTACAATTTAATATCAAGCAGATTTGAAATCGAGACTACTGTAATGGAGCATAAATGAAGAAGAGAGGATTATGCTATTATCTGCCGCATGCCACTAAAGATCTTTAAGCAAAAGTATTCATTTTTGAACAGCGGTGTTTTTACCACATAATATCATATTTCTATGGCCAGTTATTAGGGTTGGTTTGTTATTTTTGAAAGGAAAACAGTATTCTAATTACCTCAGGTTATAAATACAAGAATAGTTATAAAGAACTAGAGAAACAGATTAAACTAAAGATTTAGCAGTAAAAGAAAATTTTCATATTTTGATAAATGTTATGAAAAGGAAAGATAATAAAATAAATGGGCTTTATTTAAGTTTTTACTCAATTTCAGTTGCCTGGATTTACTTCTTGGAACATTTTGTTGTACATAGAGGGTAATTTATCGCAGGTTGTTTTATGAAAATGTGTCTGTAACAGTAGAATACCATAAATAGATTTAGGACAGCTGGAGTGAGTTTAAGTATCCAAAACCAATGAGTCTGAAGTTGCCTGGTGGTCCCAAACCTGCTGCTGACATTTCATAGTAGCACATCCAAGTTTGTTTAGTAGTCCTAATAAACCAAGCACTGTGAAGGCATATGGTTAAAAGCACGCTGTATAAAGAGCTTGCAGTATGAAAGGCAGAGATCAGGTATTTACTTCGATTTCTGATGAGACTTCTACCCAGAACTTCACAGCTGGGTCTAAGTTTTGCATGTTGCCTTCCAGATCAGACTGGCCCACACCAAATATAGCACGTGAGTACAACATTCAGCATGAAAACAAGACTGACACAAAATCAGACCTGGAATCCAGTCCAGGCTTTATCCTTTTAAACTGCTAATGGGCATCATTTGCCAAAAGCTGGACCAAATTTTATTTTTAAATCTGGGCACAAGCACAACAATGGCAATTGTTTACGCAAAATGCTGGGGCAGAAATTGGTCCTCAGTGCCTTAAATCACTGTTTGCTTTCAGAATGATATAGTTCTCTGTTCACAGATTACATGACAATAAATTCATAATCTCAGTGCTATTATTTCATCCAAATAGGAGAGGTTTTGGAAGCAACTGAGGATAAAATGTAGGCCTTAGATGTCTGTGGTTATTTCAGATCCACTGGGTTTCAGACTCACATGGATTTCTTCTGAGGTTGTAGCACTGCCTGTGAATAACAGGATGGATGGTTTTGACCATTTTTTTAGATACAGCAAAGTGGAAAGAAATTTACATTCTCTATCTTACTTTTTCACTGGTTTCCTCTTTTCCAGTAATTTTTCAGGGACAATGTATGGGACTAACCGGACTGAGAAGAGAAAGAGCTGTTAAAACACTGTAATATTATTGGCCAATTGTAAATACAGTACTCAAAAAGCTAAATGAATTTCTTCTTGCCATCTCAAATTGTCCCAATTAGGAACGGTGATTTATTTCATACTTTTCACATAAATCATTTTGCAGCTTCGGTGGAATCATAGAATCATCTAGGTCAGAAGGCACCTTTAAAATCATTGAGTCCAACTATTAACCTAACACTGCCAAAACCACCACTAAACTATATCCCTAAGCACCACACCTACACATCTTTTAAATACCTCCAGGAATGGTGATTCAACCACTTCCCTGGGCAGCCTGTTCCGATGTTTGATAATCCATTCTGTGAAGAATTTTTTCCTAATATCCATCCTAAACCTCCCCTGGTGCAACTTGAGGCTGTTTCCTCTTGTCCTATCACTTGTCACTTGGGAGAAGGGACCGACCCCCACCTCTCTACAACCTTTCAGGGAGCTGTAGAGCAATAAGGTCTCCCCTCAGCTTCCTTGTCTCCAAACTAAAGAATCCCATTTCCCTCAGCAGCTCCTCATAAGACTTGTGCTCTAGACCCCTCACCAGCTTTGTTGCTATTCTTTGGACACGCTCCAGCACCTCAATGTCTTTCTTGTAGTGAGGGGCCCAAAACTGAACACAGTACTCGAGGTACAGCATCATCAGTGTGCATCAGGACAATCACTTCCCTAGTCCTGCTGTCCACACTATTCCTGATATAGGCCAGGATGCCGTTGGCCTTCTTGGTCACCTGGGCACCCTGCGGGCTCATATTCAGCATCCAATACCCCTAGGTCCTTTTCTGCCGGGAACCTTTCCAGCCACTCTTCTCCAAGCCTGTAGTGCTGCATGGGGTTGTTGTGGCCCAAGTGCAGGATCCAGCACTTGGCCTTGTTGAAACTCATACCATTGGCCTCGGCCCATTGATCTATCCTGTCCAGATCCCTCTGTAGAGCCTTCCTACCCTCAAGCAGATCGACACTCCCACCCAACTTGGTGTCATTTGCACACTCACTGAGGGTGCACTTGACCCCCTTGTCCAGATTGCTGATAAAGATAATAAACACAACCGGCCCCAATACTGAGCCCTGGGGAACAGCACTTGTGACCAGCTGTCAACTGGATTTAACTCCATTCAACACAACTGTTTGGGCCCAGACATACAGCTATTTTTTTATCCATTTTTTTTACCCAGGGCAATCATCCCCTCTACTCTGCCCTGGTGAGGCTGTATTTGGACTATTGTGTTCAGTTCTGGGTTCCCCGGTTCAAGAAGGACAGAGAACTGCTGGAGAGGGTCCAGCAAAGGGCTGCTATGATGATTAGGGAACTGGAGCATCTTTCATATGAGGAAAGGCTGAGGGACTTGGGTCATTTTAGTCTAAAGAAAAGAGACTGAGGGGGGACCTTATCAATGCTTATAAATACTTAAAAGGAGGGTGCCAGGTAGATGAGAACAGTCTTTTTTCAGTGGTGCCCAGTGACAGGACAAGAGGTAACAGGCACAAACTTGAACATAGTAAGTTCCATCTTAACATGAGGAGGAACTTCTTTCCTTTGAGGGTGGCAGAGCACTGGCACAGGCTGCCCAGAGAGGTTGTGGAGTCTCCCACACTGGAGACATTCAAAACCCGCCTGGATGCCATCTTGTGCAACCTGCTGTAGGTGACCTTGCTGTGGCAGGGGGGTTGGACTTAGATGATCTCCAGAGGACCCTTCCAACCCTGACCATTCTGTGATTCTATGAATCAGCAATTCAGTCCCTGGGTAGATTATGAAGCAAATCTTCCCTGAAGCCATTTCCAGGCACAGGAAGGACACATCCAGGAGGTGACTGGGAACAGTCAGGATGGATTTACCAAGGGCAAGTCATGCCTGACCAAGCTGGTTACATGAGTGGCTGTGTAAGCAAGGGGAAAGCAGTAACGTAAGGGAAAAAAAATATCACTATGAGGGTGTCTGCACTGAAACATGTTTCCTAGAGAGGCAGTGGAGACTCATCTCTGGAGTCAAAACTCAAATGGACACAACCATGAGCAACTTGTTCTAACTGGACTGCCTTTAGCGCAGGGTTGATCTAGAGACATCCAGAGGACTACATGTTTCTGTGATTCTATGACAAAATGAACTCCACGATCCCACAGAGCTAGAGGAAACTAGGATACAGTGTGCCAAGATGCTTAACAAACTTCTGCATACCTCCTTACTCCTTCATCTCCCCTTCACGTTAGATGGCTCAGATGAACTCGGTATTTTCCATGAGTTCCACTGGTAATGAGAGAAAATAAGTTACCTTCCAGGACTATTTTTTTTTTTCTTTTTTCTACTTCTGGTTTTCCTGACAGAATGATTAGACAAAATAGAATAATATGTAAAAAATATAAACAAGTTGCATTTAATTTTCTCTTGACTGACAATAGTCTTGGAATGCAGTCATTGACCTGCTGATGTGTCTTGGATGTATGGTCAGAAAATTAGAATAGCTAGAATAAGATGTGTTGATGTTGGATCTGAGCCTGATTTTGTATATTTTGACTTGATCAATTTGTAACTAAATGTTGGAGCAATGAAGAAAGCAACCTTCCCACCCATTTTCAGGCATAAAGTTCTACACTGTGGTTTATTTTTTTATACTTCAAACTGTAGAGACAATGAGATTTTTTAATTACTTATTTTACATTAGAGATAAATTTCCCTGTGTCTTTTCTTAGAGCTAATCAGGCATAGACAGTTGCTTTAAGAAGTGCAATATTAAAATATAAATATAAACCACAGGAGACTGCTAACACTTCAAAACTCTTTGTATGAAACAGGTAAATTATGAAAAATTACCTTTGTGAATATACTTATTTTATTGCTTTTTTCAATTTTGTTTAGAAGGGTTTTTTTTTGCATATTTAGACAATTATTAACACTTACCAAACAGCAAGGAAAACTTTCTCTGAGAAACAATAACTTTACCTAATACCATCATTTCACTGATACTGTTTTTAAAATGATCACGTCAACCCAAATTTTCCAAATCCTTTCAGCTGTGAAAAATGTGGGGATTATTTTGTTTGTCTTTTAGTCAATGCTCTGTCATACTCTCATTACCATTTCCAGCCTCTCCATGACAAGTTTGTTTAAAACCATCTTTCAGGGCTCCCAAGTGGTAAATTTAGTGTCAAGCTTAAGTCACTCTGTGGTATGGACCTTTTAGGCTGTTTTTCACTATGCTGTTCCAAATGTGTCCTGGAACACAGGACACGTGTCGCATCTCCAGGTTCAATACTTATTCACTAGGCAGAAGAGTCATTCTCAGTCTTGAGCTCGATAACAACTGAAGGATTTCATACAAAACAACAGCTCTAATAGAAGATCTCACAGTTTAATGAACAAGATACTGTCTTGGAAGCTGGAAGCTATAAACTTCAATTACTTCAGGTACAGGTGGAACTGGTGAGTTCAGTCACTTCCCACAGCATGAGAGCCTAACACCTTTGGGAATCCAGCCCTTCAAGTCCTCTTCCTTTATAATAGATTTAATCTTTAATTCCACTAGAATACATGTACCCAAACTGAATTTTCTAATTGTTAAAAACTCTACCTATAGTAAAGTTTCAATGTCAGAAATGTTTTAATCCTGTGGGATCTGACGCAACTAAAATAACTTCTTTGCTAAACATAGCAACTTTTAAAAAGAGCCTTGGAAAACAGATGTGCTAATAGTCTTGAATGGAAAAATCTATATACTCACCACTATCCATTCTTTAGCTTAGGATGGAAAATAAATGACACCAGTGTTCAGAAGTTCCTATTTAAAGATTCATTGTGCTTCTGGCAAATGTCAACAGTCAGGATGGGAGAGAGGAAAAGTGTAGGTGATCATAAAGGGAGAATTTGGCTGGCAGATTGTATTTAGAATTTCCCTAGTGGGGGGAGGTAGGGAAGGTGAGATTTCACCTACTTTCTAGAAAGTCATTCTTTTAATTTGAAAAGTCCTCAAGATACGACAAGACCACTCACACCAGGGCTGTGCTTCTGAGATTTCTGGACTGAAGCAAATGCTTTTTGTTCCACAAAATCCTACAACTACAGATTAAATCAATATGCACAGTTGGTAGTGACACTTTTTTAACAGCAGTGAAATAAAATGACTGGTTCTATGACAAAAATATCCTTTTAATTGTCCAGTCTGGGCAATGACCCAAGGTAAAAACAAGCAGGCTAAATGGCCCATTGCCATATCTCTCAAGAAACAATTATAATATTGTTCTTCCATTCCTCGTGTTGGCTGGGTTCCCATTTCTTAATCTGTCTGTAAGGGCTGACATTATTATTTCTCTGTATTTGCGTTTTAAATTGTGGCTTCTAGAATTTCTCTTTTCATCTATCTCTTAACCTCCTTCTCACACTTTTCTGCTTTGCTACTGAATTTTCTCATCTATTCAGTTTCCCTGTTTGTTTGTCCTGGCATTGGTTGCTAATGATAGTTATGAGGTAGCTTAAATCTATCTAGTTTCCATTCACTTCTTTAACTTGCCCAGAATGGGATCATGCCAACAAATACTGAAAAAAAATGTCAATTGTACCTTTCGAGAAGGAAAGCATGAAAAAGGACCCTGTTCTTCAGACAAAAAAGAAGGCATCAAGGAAGGCTGACGATAGGTGTCATATATTGGTGAGGTGGCATGAAGGCAGTAAGCTCAAGAGAAGGATCCAAAACCTAGCATCAAGGTAATACACAGCACAGAAATCAGTACTGAGGGGAGCACACGGACACTTACATTACACTTGAAGCCATCTGGACCACACAAAATACCCATTACTGTGCTTACCTATGGCCTGCATGAGGCACTTGATTGGAAAAGAGGAGTCCATACTCTAGTCCTTCCATGTTATTGGCATTGATGGAAGCAAGGGTGGAGAAACAAGGTTTTGAGATGAGCTGGTCTCAGAGGACTTTGCCATTGGCCTTGCTAATGTGTCTTGTTTTCATTCATAGAGGCATATTAAAAATATCATTGTATATTTAACCATTCTGATCTGAAAGCCGTTTAAAAAGTATGCACAATGATATTCCCTGTAATATGAGCCACGATGCTGCTGCAGCACTCAGGGTACTGTGGCCCCTCTGAAATTGCTTTAATAGTAAACTTAATGCACCTCTGCCCCTCACCCAGAGTCCCACTGACTGTTTCTTGTGAACTGAAAGGAGAAAGTGTTGGCATAAAGAATTTAAGAATAATAAACAGGTAGGTGTAAAGAAGATGGCTCCATTTTGAGCAGCAAGAGAGGACAGAAAGGAAAGCCAGCTTAGCCCCAGCGGTGTACAGGAGCCCCATCCTCTGCCTCTCCTGTTTGCTTTCAGGGTAGAGCTCAGAGGGGAAGAATTCTAGAAGAAAGGTCCCTGGGCAGCTAAGAATTAAATATGCTTTTAAGCAAAAAGTAGACTGAATTTTATTGTTTTTGTTTCTCTGTGACCCTATCTCATACTTTTCAGTTGAGATCTTCAATTCTTGTTTTTTCACAGGAAACCAACACATTTTTCTCCATTAAGTTGTCTGATATTAGAAATGAACCCAGAGGTAACTGTCAATCCAGGGTACACACATCTCTAGTAGCAGTGAACCTAATTAAAGTGATGGATTAAAGCATCCACAAGGGAGACCCGTAACATGAGACACATTTGGGAGGGCAGGGAGCTGGGTTTGCCTTCAAACAAATTGTTTAGATAGCATGAGAGCTGGGATTGCCAGGCGCCAGCTTCTAAGGAAAAGTCCCTCCCGGACTGCACTAACCAGCACCCATCTGGCAGGGAGCAGACAGCAGAGACACAGCTCTCAGCCCTGGGTCATGACCAGGCTGCCACACATGCTCAGAGCTCGGTATCACACTTTTAGGAGTTACCAAGCTGTGTGTCATGATGCCCAACTTCTTTTAGGACCTGGCATGTCCATACTGAAAAATCAAGGTATATAAGTATCATTTTGGCAAAGCAGTGCAGAAAATGCAGACGAAATGAATCTCAAATATTGCTGCCAGAAGGGCTGGGTGATCTGTGTCCGCCACCTCAGCATGAAGGTTAACACTGAAGAAGCACATTAGCAGGAACAGTGTGCCACTAAAGTCACCATCAAAGGGAGGCTGAAGGAATTGTGTGGCCCTCTTGTTCCCTGCTGCAGTCTCAGTGGCCCTTTTGAGGCACAGGGATAAAGCAAGCACGGGTCCACTCGGACACACAGATCTCTCTCCCATATGTACTGATCAAAGAGAGAAGCCTATCACCCACAACCACAGTAAAACATTCGTTTTCAACTGTAGCCCTTTGTTGGCGGGAAGTGATCAGAACGATTGCCTTTCAACAGCAACAGAGTTAGAATTTATTATTATTATCATTTTTAATGGAAAGCAATTGTCCTTGCAGGGAAAAATGTAAAGATAACAAGCTGGAACCATGCACAGCTTTATTAACATAGTGAGCTGAATTCCACTACCCCCCTCCAAACACAAGCCCATGCTGGGCCTATGAAATGAAAGCTGTCTTTAATGAAATAAGGAAATGACACAACTGAATGAATGGAACTGCCTAACAGACTCGTGTCTGGTAACTGAAGACATTCTTGCTGAGAGAAATGGACTGTGAATGTTTATTACTGATTAAGAGATTAAGGACAAAAATCTGACCCCAAAACAAGTGTGTAAGATCTATCCCCCGTTAACTTTTTATCCTCACCTCTAGATTTCTCTTAAACTGTTAGAGTCATGTCATCTAAAGAGCTTCCTCACAGCCTACTGGCCATTTCAGCAAATGTCATCTCTAATTGGGGTTACTTTCCAGAAATAAAAGTGAAGTACATATTTCTGTATGATTTAGGAGAGTACCTCTAATTACTGGGAGAATGTATACTTTTACTTCTTCAGCATCTCGGACATGATTGCACTATATTTCATTTGTTCACATAATGCATTTGTCTTCCATTTTCTTCCCACCCCTTCTTCCCTCAGGGCTGTCTCTAAAAGTTAGGAGCAGTATATGCAACTATACAAAACTGCTGCATCCAGCTGCTCCATTTTCAGAAGAAGGGTGTATCCCTGTTGGTTGTGTGAGCAAGGAAAATATTGGATCCCTTTAGTGTAGTGACCCATCCAACCTGGTAAATCATTGCCTTTTTTTAATGGTTGGCTTCGTTTAGTTCTTCCTCTTTAATAACTCGCTTTGTGATAGTCCCTATCTTTTTAGCCAGACTTTTTCACAGCCTTCCTGATTTTGATAAACTCCACTCATTTATTGTTTTTATCTCTTGGCCATCTGCTCATCAGTTTTCACTTAGTTTCCTTAAGAATATGAGTAAAAATGACTGCACTAGCTCTGATGAAATGTTTAGTTAGCTTACTATCCTGCCTTCGATAGTTATCACTAGCAGATATTAAAGAAAGCAGGTAAGGAATAGTTCTTGCCTCTTGATGGCTTCCCAGCTTGTAGCAGTTAGCAATTTAAGGACTTCCTTTACAGTAGGTTGCATCCAGGCCATTGACTTTATTAGCCT
Source organism: Pluvialis apricaria (assembly GCA_017639485.1). Taxonomy (NCBI): domain Eukaryota; kingdom Metazoa; phylum Chordata; class Aves; order Charadriiformes; family Charadriidae; genus Pluvialis; species Pluvialis apricaria. Next base: position 76,337,410 of record CM030009.1, on the reverse strand, counting down.
GCTCACAGCCTCTTCTCCACCTATTCTTTTTCTAGTTTACATCTATTTTTAGTCTACACGACATCCTGTGGCACTACTAGCACAATGCATGAAAAGAGGCTCTTCCTTTTATTTTGATTGTATTCATGTTACTTGTTAATTTCATTGGATGACTTCATACTTGAATGCTGTGAGAAATATCACAACTTCATTCATGATCTTATGAATCATGATTTTCTTGACCTGTACTATACTATCTTTTAGATTTTCCCTTTCCACCATGAGGACTCTTGCTCTTTTTGCTTATTACTTGGTATTTCTTCTGGGATGAATGTTGCTCAGTACCTCTGATCTTTCTTGTTTCCAGTGTTTTTTCCTTCCTCACTTAACTATTTCCTTTTTGAGATAAGGAAACTAGAACTACATGCATCATTCAATAACAGACACAATTTTTTTCTGTTTGCTTGCTTGTATGTTATTTTTATTGTTTTTTTTTTTAATGTATCTGAACTTTCTGTATAGTATTTTTTAGCACTGATGTTTTTCTCAAATTGTACACAATGGTTCCCGATATCTTATAGTGAACATTGTTATATATGTATATAAATATGCTATTTTTGTCTACAATGTATATTGCTTTGCACTCATGAATACTGAATTCAACTGATCTATGATCCAGCCCAAGTTTACCCTGGAAAATTTTTTATCAAATCTGTTATCTTGCTAATTAAAACAATGAATTAAAACCATTGGTAGATCATTTATTTTGTCTTTGAGTTTCATTTGACTTTTTGGGTAAATAGCATCTGGTACTCATGATGTTTCTGTCCATTTTTTTCCAAAACCCTTTCTACAATTGGCGGGGCTGAGGGAGGAGTTGGATCAGACGACCTCCAGAGGTCCTTTCCAACTTCAACCATTCTGTAGTTCTGTGATTCTATGACAGTGCTTATTTTGGACACTTCTTCCCTGGATGGCCGGACTCTGGTATGGGAATCTCCCAAACCCTCACATCAACACTGATATAAAGAGTCCACTTAGCTTTTCTGTCTTATTTTCTTTTAGTTCTCCTTTTCAACTCAATTATCTCAGCAAGCTTCCTACTCCTGAAGGTTGTTTTGGATTTTTTTTCAATATGTTTTTATTAAGAATTTTTATGCCTTTAGCAAGTTCCTCAGAAAAATATTTTCTGGCTGGCCTTATTATGATTTACATTTAACCTGCTGAACTTTAATTCTTTTCCATTTTCTTCAGTTGAATATTACTTCCAATTTTGTGAAATGCCTTTTATTCTTTTGATAGCTTGATGGTGTGTATATTTACTGTGAGTTTCTAATTCAATGACTTTTAAATGTTTGTTTTTATTATTATTTCTTTTCAAGTAAATGTCTTTATGTCATAAATTGCTTCATGAAATAAGATTTTTAATGATATATGTTACGTAGTGGACTTTAGGCTTTTTTTTTCTCCAGTCACTAATCTGTTTCGTTCAAATATATTACGGTCACTGTTACAGAATGAATCTTCAAGAATAAAATTTGTACGTTCTCAGATCTTTTCTGTTATCTCAAAGAATTGTCAATGTCATTTGTACTCGATAGTCCTTAGTGGTGTGACTGTAAGTTACTTCTTCATCTAACTCTGAAAAGTGAAGCACAACCTCCTTCTGTGCACTACAACTGACTTTACAGACAATGATAGCCTTCCATGCTGATGAATTGCTTCTTTTTCATAAAACTAGATTATATACTAGGTGTACTTATATACTAGCATGTACTTTTTCTGAAAATTCTACCCAGATGATATTAAGAAATGAATTTTTAATTAAAACAGCATGGAAATTCCTTTGAAAATCTGATTCCTGGTGCTTCCTAGCAGCAGGCAAATGAGAGTCCTCCCCCTCCCCCCACAATCTTATTATTTTTGGAGACTTTTTTTTGTTGTTTGTAGGAAAAAAATACTTACGCTAACATAACTTGCTAAGTAAAATGTCCCTTTGGCAGCTATCCCAGAACAGCAACTATAAACACATGTTTAGGTTTTAAGCAGTGTTATGCACTAGATAATTTATCATTTCCCTGCTATAGCCATTTCATTTCAAGTCATTAGTCAGACCTGTACAAATAAATCACAACTAACAAAACTTTAACAATCCATATAAAGGAAATGGCATTCTCGTCTTTTCTGTATTTGCAGAGAAAACTTGTAAGAAAAATTTAATAGAGGTGTAAAATGCTTACTTTGCTTTCTAACTTATTAAATTATATTCCTGGATATTTTGTTTCACTGGGGGATTCAGCCTTTCGATAGCACCAGTCTTACTTCTCTGTTTTCAAGTATGCATTCCTCTGTGTTTTGCTTGGCTGAGGAACCCTTCCCTTGCTCTTCTAGTCTGTAGGTTAGTCATCATATTTCCCCAATTACTTCGAGCGCAGAGTGTTTTTCAGGGGTGCATATCACATAATTCTAGCGGGTAGGCTGATGAGAAAGAATAAGACTACTGCCGACTGAGATTTCTTCACCAATAGTCAGAGAAGATTTGGAGCGTAATTCACCTGCATTTTGAGGGAGAGATTTAGGCATTTGAATGTGTCCCTCTGTTGATTGCTGTCTGCAGTAATGTATTGGCTGTGTGTGCGCTCCCAGCAATAAGTTTTGGCTTTGCCTTAGTAACAGTGGTTGTGATTAAGACTTTAAAAGAAAAGAAAAAATAATACAAAAATCCCCTCCAAACCTATTTCGGCCATGATCCTCAGCCATAGGATATTTTTTTATTCTTGAAACTATGCAAATTGTAAAAACAAATTGGTTTACAAACACTTTCCGATCACATGATTTTAAACCTTCCTTTATTCCTCAGGGATGCCTTGTCTTGTTCTAGAAAGTGGATCTAAGCGTAGGACTGCACAACTTAAGAAATGCTTTGTCTTAACCTTTCTAGGAAGTTTGTCGAATAGCTTAGGGAAGTTTTTTCATCCATGCATTTCAAATCAGACCAGGGTGGGCCAAGGAAGAGCCTATCAACCTAAACCCATTAAGATTGCCGTGAATGCGAGAGGCAGGGGGGAGGACAGGGGGATTGTCTTTCATGGGCCTTCTGTTTGATTGTGATTATATTTAAATTTGCGAGCTTATTATATTTACAGCTGTGACTATGTTGCTATGACAGCAGCAACAGTGCTGTCCCTTTTACAGGAAAAGGACAACTATTTACGTATTCCTTAGTACAGCTTGAGTTTCAGCCCTTTCTTACACCCTTTCAATTGCGATTTATGCATGAATACATTCTGCCTGGCCCCTCCCTTGTTTTTTTCTGGGAAAACTTACTTAAGAGCAGCTTAGGTGCAAGGAGGTGCGCGGGGAGGGGTAGTTGTTTAAATCCTTCTGCGGAGCCGGTTCTCCACACTTCACTTAAATCTTCACCCTTTCTCCCCTGGAACCTAAAGCACACTGTGTGCCCTGCTTTCAGCCACAAACGCTCCTGGGCTGCACCGCCGCCATACCGCAGCTCAAGAGCAAGCAAGCCACTCTCTTGTTTCTTGGAAAGAGGGGCCCGTCCGCCTGTCTGTCTGTCTGTCTGTCAAGTGTGTGAACTCCCGCTGCTCCCCAGAGTGCCAGCAGAGAGCAAATCTCATTGCGCCTGCCATTTCCTAGCCAACACCAGCACAATGGAGAGCATGTAAACAGTTGGCTGGACTGATTGTTACAATGATTGAAGCAAATCAAGGGCAGCTTTGCCACGAACAATGAAATCTGCACTCTGTATGCAAATTCCTCCCTGCTTTCACTTCTGTTTCTCGTCTGTGCCAGCATGGTCTTAGCAAACCTCCTATGAACTACAAAACAAGTTGCGAAACCTTGCAGATCACTGGTCTTTTATTATAAGCTTTCAGTTTCACTTACTTTGCACAAAACATGCCTGAAAGCAGAACCCAGGCTGCACAGCTGGACTCTTTCAGGCAGCTGTTGTCTTCCCCACCCCATTTTTTTTAATACCAGGCTTTGTCTTCTTATTTGCAGTGCTATTAAATAAAGTGATAGAAAAGTGAGACAAAGAAAGGGTGACTGTGTTTTGCGAATCTCATGCTTCTCCATCTTTTCTGTTAATCACAGCGTGGGGTGGCTGTTAGATTTACCAAACTCATTATGGTTCAGGAATACCTTATATCATTTAGGAATTAGCATTATTTTTATATTTCGTGCAGAAGTATCCTTGCGTGTCAGTGCTGAGGTCCCAGCACCTGCCTTACCCTTTGCTATGTGTGAATGGCCACATGCCAGCAGCTGAATTTAAGCATGTGCTCTCCTCACCAATGTGAAGCTTGAGAGGTTCAAGAGGCCAATCCCCTGGCTTTCAGTGGTGCGCTAAACCACTCCATGCAAGCTGTTTTGTTTTGTGTTGCGGGAAACACGTTTGTCCTTTCCAGGTCCCAGTGCCGAGATGGGGTTATACTGTTAATTCAGTTGTACATATTTCTGCTTTGTCAGAATATGCATTTCCACCCAGCCCATTCCTATGGGTAGCTGGAATTGCAACGATTTGTTCTGACTGTTAGTAGTCATTATTAATGGTCATTCAATGGCCGCTCTCTGTTACTAGCTTGAGCTGTAAGTGAATGTTGTAATTTTGTTTCTAGAGACTTCACCTCCTGTTGGGAAATTCTTTCAAAACTTTTTGTGCAAATGAACCACAACTCAAGGTTGTCCTCAAGGGGTACCCCACCAGGTAACATGTATGGTTGCTAGCATCCTGCCTTCACTGCATCACTTGTCTTCGGCTAATAAGCCCCGCTTTGCAAACATGCTGTATTGCGCATTGCAAAACATGGCATGAATGGAACACAGCATCTATGAATGCTGAGGAAGGGGGAAGGAGAGAAGTTTATCACAGAATAATCATTGCTTTCTTATTTTGCTTGCTGACTGAAGAACTGTTAATCTTCATGCTACTTGGTTTCATTCCCACGTCGAGGTCCTATCCAGAGAATCTATTTTTTTCCCTAATTTTGAGGAGATGGCATGTAAGGACTGAAGAGCTCAATCAGACGTCTCCAAATTAAGGCTCTCTAAAGATTTAAAGGGGAGGTCTTTGGACCAGTCTGCAAGATACAGAAACAGTCTATCAAGTGCTCGCTTTCTTCAGGTGTGAAGCTTGTGTCAATGCAGCAGAAGCATGGTCAACGCTGGAATGTAAGCAGGTCCGGAAGTTGAATTGAAGGGAAAATAAGTAGATAGTCAGCAGAAACCCCCACCTAGCAGGGACTGTGGGAAGGTAGCAGAAGATAAGAAACATCTAAATTGAAACTGATGAGCCAGAGTCCAATATTGCTGAAGAGTTTGGTCACAAGCCCATGTTGGGTTAGTGGTGTTGTAGCTGCGATTTATGGCCCTGGAAAGGTCAGTCGGATTAAGCTGAAAGCAATCCTAAATGGAGCCTAAGAGGTTTTGGGGACTGCACAGAACCTTGGGTGGAGAGAAGAGTTAGGGAAGTGTTTGTATTAAGACAGTGAGCTTTATTTATTTATTTATGTATTATATTTTAGCACAGAAAGCAAAACCAAGCCATCTAAAAAGTTTCTTTTTCTTTTTTTTTTTTTCCTTCCCTCTTGCACGAAGATCTCTTCGCAAGGAGATAAACAGTATCACACATAGCCAGCCATTACCAGGGTACCTATACTCTAAGTATGGCAGCTTTGACTGCTTTTTCTAAAAGTAGGTTTCCATTGTTGTTAGGGTAAAACTTTGCACAGCCTCAGCTGTGTAGTAATGTAACCATCTCTCGCTGTCAGATAAAGGTCTGGCGAAAGGGTTGTGCACATCTGGCTTGGGTGTCAACATTAGCTCAGTGACAAGTAATATCCTCTCTGATGTTTCTGTATTAGCAGAATCTTCAAACAGTAATGAGACCTATCTTGAAGAGCCTCTGAGATAATCCTCTTTAAAGATACTTTGCTTGATATTGTGTCCCATTTTTTTCAAAATTTATGGATATAAGAAATCTTTTAGTCACTCCATGTTTATATCATCAATGCATTAAGAAATGAAGGACCAATTAGCCTGTAAAACCTGTTTTCATAAAAAACTCTACTTAGCACAGAGTTTCAGACTTTATTTAATATAAAAACCAAAAACAAATAAAAGAAGGAAGCAAATCAAATATTTTAGTTAGACCCTTCCTGATGGCATTTTGCTTTACTTTCCCTTCGTTCTTTTTTGCCTTGGGTCCAGACATTTGATCCTTATAAAATATACTTTCCAACAAGAGAAAATATTGTACATTCTTACCCGCAAAGCATCCAGACTGTTCATTACTTAATCAGTTATGAAAGCAAAGTCTTATAAGTTGGATTGTTTAAAGAAGCTGTATTTAACTTATGGTCAGGTATTGTTCTCCCAAGACATTTTTTAAAGACCAAGGAAAGGTCTTGTGCTATGTATTTTTTATATCTAAATAACAGTTTAATTGTGAATAAAGACTGCCTTCACAGGAATTATGATTAGCATGCTGCAATATGTACTGGAAAAAATAAAATTATGAAGCCTGCATATTAATTCTTTACGAGGTAATACTTTCAACATAAATCAATCCATTAACCAGTGTCCCTTGACTGTAGTTTATGGCAATTCTGACACAAGTGCAGAGCTTTACAGAAGAGAGGCTGTGCAGAGCATGTAAATAGATAAACAGCTATTACCTGGAGGAAACAGTTTGGCAACAACTGAAGTTTAGATTTTTCTATCAAGTCAGCACTTTAGCAGGGCAATTCAAGTTTGCGACCTCCTGTCACATACCTGAGCTAGAGCCAACACCAATTGGCTGCAGAAGTCTAGAGATCATTTCTCTCATAATCCATCCTGCTATATTTCTTGGGATGGAATTTTGACATATGTCAGGCATAATTTCCTCTTTTGAAAAAGGCAGAATTTCATTTGATTTCCTCCTTGCCTCTAGTTTTTTTTAGAAATAGGAGTTTATACAATGTCGACAAATGTTACAGAGTTTTGACTATAAGGGCCTATCGTTTTTTGTCTGGTTCTTCAGGCACAGATATATTTTGCTGCAAATTGTTCCTTGCTTTTTACTAAGGGGGTTTTGTGTTCAGCATTGTCTTTGTAAGTGAGATCAATTGGTGCTTGCCCTTATTCAACTCCTTCTATTCAAAGGTGCATTTCAGGACTGAAGAAAAAATCACTCCTCAATAGAGCTATATATTAGATTTGACAGTATTTCAAATGTTCCTTAGTCTGTTTACCAACATGCAGAGCAGTAAAAAATTAAATCTGGAATACCCATTTAAAGTTAAATGGATTAAACATTAGGTAAGTATAATTATAACCATTTAATTCAGTTAAAATATTACTGATATCTGAATATTTAGATACTAAACAGAGAAAGCTGCCACTAAATTGCAGCTGACCTAAGCCACATTAACTACTTTCAAAACCAACTAAATAGAAACATTTCTTTCTTTCCTAAGCACATTATTTTTCACTCTTACCACCAATTCCCAGTCTTTTGAGACCTGTTAGCTAAACACAGCAGATTTCCTCAACACATTGTACAGTCTTATTCGTATTCAGAAACAAAGTTCTTGCTTTAGATGGTATTACTTTTGAGCAAGAAATGGCAAAACCTGTGGTGCTGAAAGAGTTACAATAGCTTCATCACATTAGACTTCTATGATATTTATAGGTATATTAATAACAGAGCTGACAATATTTCCGAGTGAAAAATTCAGCTTTAGTTTCTTTATTGCTTGCAGAATATCTTTGATAAGATTTCCTGTATTAAGGAAAGATTCTCAGATGGTGTAAATCAGTGTGTTTTCACTGCATTCAGTACAGGATGAGGATCTAGACAGTGAAAAGTTCATAAATATTCATCTTGATAGGTGTGCAACTCAGTTTTGACTGGGTGATAAATCACAGGGTTTCTTTTCCTTCATGAAAAGATTATGTAAGAACTTGAAGAACATGTGTTTCTGGATACGAAAGTGCATGTTAAAATGAGCTTTAACAAAAATTGCTGAATACAGCTTTATAACTCATTTTTTTCACAACTCTTTGTGCCAGTAAAATTAGTCATGTTTAAAGGTATAAGATAACCAAAATGTCATTAGAGCAGAGAATAGAAAATTGCTTCAAATTTGCACAAAATTCTTTCTGAAAAAAAATTTACCATATTTCAATTTTGATGAACAGTCTACTTTTGTACAATTCTACAGGTATAATCTTTGCATTAATTGAACTTTCAATATTTTTTAGATTTATTAAGCAGCTTTTTATAACAACTTTTAGCCTTTAACATTTTAACTAATCTTAAATAACTTCATAGAAAACTGGAAGCAATCACTGTCACATTCTGATTGGACCTCCATAACACTGACCAGAACGTTATACTGCTGTTTGAAAAAAAGTGTATGTTTAAAAGGAGAGAACTCCACCTTGGCTTACAAGTAGTCAATAAGAAAGAGACATCATCTCAACTTTTACCAGGTTTGCCAAGTTGCTTCAGTTGTTCATAAAGTTGGCTTTTGAAAATGACATCTTTTCTATTTCTTACAATCTAGTATATGGTTGGGAGATAATGACCTGTGTGACTGCTTCATTTTTCACTTGACATGAATAAAATTCCACCCAAGACAAGTGAATGGAGAATCTAAGACTTCTGATTCAGATAGAATAAAGATTCCAAAGATCATATTAATGTCTGAATTATCTATAGTAATTAGACTTCCCTGATTTAGAGATGTCAAAGAACTTAATAAAACTGGGTACTATTTTGATAATGGAATTCTACTGACTATCCATGGGAAAGAGGAAAGAGATTCTAATTTATCTATCTGGCATTCGGTTTAAATCAAGGAATTTTTTTCCATGGGAAATAAAGAAAATAAGAAAGATATTGGTATCTTGCCTCCAGTGGAAATGTGATCAGAAACAGCTGTGATGAGTACAGACTGGATAGTTAGAGGCACAGGCTATGTGTCGAGGTAAAGTGTTCATACAAGCACAACGATCTGTTCAGGAACTTTAGAAATCTGGAATCATAGGAAAAATTGACTAGGATCATCTGATTTGCCTTTTACATAATAGGGACACCTTTATGCCTGGAATCACAGATGCAGAACCTAGCAATGAAGCAGCAGGGACTTCTGACTTGCTTACTAGTGACCAGAGGTTCTTCTAAACCTTGATAAGATTTTCACTGCCAGTTAAAGAAGCCAAAATGCATGTCAGGACCCCACGGTGCTGTAGAAGCACCTGCAGCTGCATCTAAACAGACTCAGGTTTGAATGCTCTTCCGTAGCTATTTAGTGATCAGCACACTCCCTTACACATGGTTTTGGCTTGTGCCATGTCATGATTGGCGACATGTTGGCTGAGGCTGCTACAAGGGATGGCACAAGTCAGGGACAGTTCCTAATGACACTACAGTGAGGTAAGACTGTCCTGGGAAGGGAGAAAGCTTGGGTGTATAGGTGGGAGTCCTGCTGCATCCTCCAGCCTGAAGACTGGTGAGTAGACCCAATCCTGTTTTATTTGCTAGCACAGAGCTAGTCTTTATGAATGCTTAACAAGAAGACAGTGTGCCGTAAGTCTAAAAGACTATAGTCTAAAGTCTGTAAAGCATGAAATATCAGGTAGACATAGAGAGATAACAGTGAAAGAGAGACAGCAGTTGTAGTCAGTGATCTCGGCACACTGGCTGCTGTTTCCATTGAAAACAGTGCATCCACATGTTACAGATACTGTCTTTAAAACTATTGTAATGCTATGATGCTATGCAAGGGCATCTCTGGGCCACAGAAATCCAAATAATGGTTAGACAGTTGTTTTTACTTCCAGATAACGGCTGTATACTAAAATATACGATCACGTGGTAGAATCATCTGGTTAATAATTATTTTTGGATGAATGCTTCTCTGAGATACAGAGGGAGCTAGACAGCAGGAAGTTACTCTCCTCCGCCTGCCTGCACACTCCATGGTGAAGGGCCTACTCATGCCTAAGTGATTCACAGTCTGAATGTAGCTCAGATACCTGTTTTTGCACTCCATGAGCTAAAGGAAGTCCTTGAAATGGTATCTGCCTGCCTTTTAGTCATCAGGCTGAAAGATCAGAGGCCCTTTTTCAGGATGAACCTGAAGTCATGTGCAAACTTGGGGAAATGCTGTCCTACCATAACCTACCCTTTCTCAGCAGCGATCATAATGACAAAGAAACAGAGGAACTCCACTGTTCACAAAGTGAGGCAGACTGCAGATCTCTTATATGAATGCACAGGAGGAACAATTCTTCTTCCCTGGCATCTCCCATAGATGGATGAACCTTGTCGTGTCCTTCCCTAGGTAGGTATGTCTTGGGGAGGAATGGAGGACAAGCTAGTCCATATACTGTGACAGAATTCATAGAACTTATATGAATTCAATTTAGTGAAGATTAGTTACATTATTCAAAGGTGAAGAGGGTGATAATTTCTATTCCAGACATATTTTGCCTTTTCTCATTGAGAACTTGCCTGCTCTGGAGACTGTTTTATCAGACTGCTATAAACCCCTGCATATTAGGATTAATAATTAAAGTACTAATATATTTTTAACTATAAAATTGCAAATGCGGCCATAATGCAGTTGCAGAGAATCTACTTAGCGTGCCTGCTGCAAAAAGGGACCTATGAAATTTTCATGAATGTTTTATATTGCAGATGGGGGGAATCATTCAGTGTTTAATACTGCTCAATAATAGCATTGCAAACAGTTTTCTAAGGAGGCAAGCTGTGCTGCCAAATATATATGAAGTGTCACCCATCCCACCAAAAATAAGCCTTCTGATGATTGCAAGATTATACCGCATATAACATGCACATGCACACAAGCACACACACACGCTGACACACTCCCTCATCTCTCTCTATATATATGCTTACAGACCCTCACATGGAGTGAGCAGTAAAACATGATGCTCATCTTTTAAATGAGTAATAATTTCTGCCTCAATGAATTACCATTTTCCCGCCACAACTGTATGTACCTATCTGAGTAGATGATAAAAATAAGATGGACAGTGAAAGACAGAGCATTCTGACATTTTAATAATTGTTTTTGCTTTAGTCACATTTCAGCATTATGCTGAGAAGGAGAAACTGGAAAGAATGGGAGGTAATGAGCTAAGAAGAAATGTTTCTATCATGACATGTGCCACTCCTTATCAGCATGTTCTCGTCTAAGCAGGCACCATATATCTCTTTTAATACTTTCTATATTGTCATTTATAGAAATATTCTAGAAATGAGGGAATAATTTTCAGAAAAACATGTACATAACCTTAGAATTTGCTTTTGTTGTTGCTCATTTTTCAAAGTGTTGGCTGCGCTTGTTAATGATTGTGTACGTCACATGAGATTGCTCCTGCTTCCTGTCTGGAATAATATAACTTTCCAATCAGGAAGGGGGTGAGAGGAAACCACTGAGACTTCAACTTTATGGAGGATTAGTCAGGAGATGATTAGTCAGTAGGTGACCAAAACCTGAGCAATCGAAGAGCATTTTTTAAACCTTTTTTTTGTTTGTTTTTCCCAGAAGGGATTTATTAACTCCAAGACATCATTCTTAGGTATTCAGACTGTTATGACACTTAGTGGCTCAAATGGGAAATTTCACCGAGTTCTCTCACCAGACAAGTATCTGAAGACCAGCTGTAAAAAGGACACAATTAGATTCCTATCTAATTCAGTGTGCCAAGGCTCTGCCCAGAAACGATTTTGCCAAGCCTTATCTTAAAAGCAGACAGTCACATTCCTGACCTATGACAGAAGGAGAAGTCGTTCTCTAATCACTGCTTTGTTATTTGAGTATTTTGATTTAAGTAAAAGGAGAAGAGGCAAAAACAGCTGGTTTGTTTATTTTGTCAGAAGGTCTTACATAATTGTTTGCACCCATCTTTTTTCTGACGACAAGATGAGAGAACACTTGAGGCGTTCGCATGAGAGAGCTTATGGAGTCTCCATCCATCCCTAATGCGCAGCAGAGCCACAGTCTGCAGGGGGACGCTCTCCAACCCACTTGGAAGTGACTGCAGAACCGAGTAATTCCTCTGCTTTTCAAACTGGTAAAACCTATTACTCTGTACAAGAGCAGAACGCAGTCTCTCTTTTCATAATGAACTTCGCAGAAAGTGTTTGTTCTTCAGGATTCTTGTTCTTCAAGATTTGCGTTTGTGGTTATCTTTATTGTTTTTCCAGACAAAAGCTCTTTTGATTTGGGATTAGCCAGCACTGTTTTATAAGGCTTTTTTTACACTGGAAGACAAAATTATTTTGAAATAGGCAGTGAGGTGTGAAGGTTTCCTGAAGGAATATATATTTTATGGCTCTAAGCTACCTGAGGATAACATAATGATATAAACTAATTCAATGAGTTTCATTGATTATATTTTTCATTTATTTCCTTTTTAATTTCGGATGAATTAATCCCAGTGCAGTGTATCTGTACAAGGTTTAGGAATTGCTTAATATCCTTTACACCTTTAAAACTAAATGTTGTTTTTGTTGAGCCTTCTACTAATGGATATATTTACATCATATTATGACTTCACTGCTGTGAAGAGGCATTATATACCCATTGCCAACAATTATCTCACCTTATCTTTATCCATGCACTGTTATGAAGTGATAGTAATATGTTTTTCAAGAAAATGATGTGACATTTGTCATCAATGCATACAGAAAATACAAGTTTATCTCATTAAACAAATATGAGTTCCAGCATTTTTAAACTGCTGTAATGATGTCTTGCCTCTCCTGTAGAAAAAAACTACATAAGTTGATATTAATCAGGGGGGAATGATTTAAAATATCTGTTGCTGGAGAAGCTTTGAGGATAATATTTCATTGGCAAGAACAGTGTGTAGTTACAACTCAACCAGCTTTGAACATGTGTGGTAGCAATGTTCATGGACCTAGCTCACCTCAGTTAAAATATTAGTTGAAAGTGTTTGCTTCCAAATACATATTTTGGGGCTGTATAATGAAATGAGATAAAGCACAGCAGGACTCCCTTTCCAGTTAGCGTATATGTTGTACACCAAGGTTTGGGCTCCCTGATGGGTCACAAAATACTTGGATTTGGAGTCACTACTGAACATGAAAAACTCTAAAGGATTTAAGAGGCATTATACCAATAGCAGTCTTGGGTTTATTAGATTTACCCCCCCATTATCTTCCCTCTAGCTATCCACACAAAATTGGTTCTTTCACAGCAATGTAGCTCCTCTCTGCCTCCTTCCCAGCTAATGAGACTTTATACTGGTTTGCAGCAGCTGAAAGTGTGTGTCTTTGTCCCATGTATGCAGACTTGCACCGTTGTATGTCTCAGCTATGTGTGATTTGCCATGCAGAGTGGGCCTTCTGCTGTGGGATACAATCTGAACCTGGGAGAAGGAAGGGAGAAGAGCTTAGCTCAGCCTCTTCCTATTTTGGTTGCATGCAGTCCTGGCCAGTAGGACCTTAGTTTGTGTTCTCAATAAATGTGTGTTAAATCACTGTAAAATATCCTATGTTCTAAAGAAACCGTAGAAGAAGGAGGATGTCGGGCATATGAGAAAAACAAACTTAAGAGGGGAGAGTGTTTGTACTTTTACTTGTTTTACAGGCATATCCCTAGATAAGAACTCAGCAAATATTTTCAATCTTGTTTTCAAAACTCCGGAAGTAAAATCTCATCTGATTCTTCATGATGAACTGTTTAAAAAGCCTTGTGAAATATCATGCGGTGTACTAGATGCAGACAAACAGAATTGTTCTCACTGAAATTATACATTGATTATCAAATGATAAATCCATGGCTGTTTATCTGCAGGGAGAAAACATTGGCCCTCTATTCATTATCTGAAGAATTTTTCAGCAGTCTTCAGTGAAATACAAAAGACCACTGTAGTCCTACAAAGGCCTTATGTCTAGCCATCATTGAATTAAAAAAAGTCCCCTTGTTAAAAATTAGCTAACATTATCCCATATTTCATGATCATCTCCACATATCTGAAAAGTCTTTTGTAATGGGAACCTGAAATGGAGAGCGGAAGTGCTGTGCTCAGTTGATTTTTGTCCTGCTTGCTACCATGTGGTCTGGCCTAGCCAATAAAAAAGTAATTGATTTTACATTACTTTTCAGTGGCTTAAGAAGCTGTAATTAATCTCCTTACAGTTTTGTTAAATGCAAATCCCTTAAAGCTGTCTAATATGCTTATGAGACCAAAACACCAGGCCAGTGGCTTAGGATTTGAACTGTGCTGCTAAGCATACCCTCTTGTTTAGCTTTTACTGATGAACTTACAGGCAGGAGTGGTGAGATGGTGAAAACTGAATTCTATGGTCTCATGATTGTGTCTTCCACACACTACCAAACATAAATACAACAGGGAAACCTTTTAATTTTGGCAGGTGCTCAAGACTCTGTGTTTGTTATAGGATGGTCAGTTGAAGATACTGAGGATTTCTTCAGTCCTAGTGTCATCTTGGCAGCAGATTCAAAGGATTTACACTGAAAAACAGGGGCTTCCAGTTACTACTGATGCTGAAAGCTCTTCAGACATCTCTGACTATATAGAGGCCAATTGGCTTGAATTTGGAGGGGAAAAGAAAGAAGGCATTAATACAAATGTAGCCTCTCTCTTACTTGCTAACTTCCAAGACAGTAACAGGTAAAGAACATTTGCTTGCTAACCTAATCTGATGACCTAATGTAGCATTTTGCCAAAGGCAAAAGAAATCCTTAGCCAGAGGAACATAAGACATGCTATGTGCTTATTAGCTACTGAAACATTTGCTTTTCTATCACAGACATTTCATATAGAATGTAAAATTAACATGTATACGTTTTTATATTCTAAGCTTTCTAGCGGAGAACCTTTAAATAACGTCAGCAACAAAATAAAGGGAAAGATCTGACAGGAATACAGAGCAGTCTCAATGTTGAATATAGATTTGGCTCCTTCAAGTGTGGATTAAAGTGAGCTTGAAATGAAATAAACAGAACAGCTTCAGAAGTTTAGAGCTGAAGGGAAGTCATCCATCACGGTGGAGGAATGTTTGATCTGATGTACAGTAGTTTAGCTCACAAACTTCATTGCTAAAAACATTTATCTCTGCACTTACTGCAAATTCTAATAATAGAAGGCATGTCCTGAAGAAATTCAATATGCCCAGTAATTGTGAGCATCAGTCTTATGGAATGTGTAAAAAATAGACACAGTGGACATTTAGATACATTCTGTTTCTGTCTGTGCTTGACAAGAATGAAAAAAAAAAATCCCATAACAACACTTACATAAAATACCTCAGCTATTTAACAAGCATTTATATAATTTGCCATTCCTAAAGAAGATGTTTTCATGTTTGTTTCATAACTCTGTTGATTGGCAACTGAATGTTCATGGGAACTTTTCTGTCTTTCCTTCACCTTGTCCTAGATACTCGAATCTTATTAATCAATTAAGATTCTTATTATGATTGTTGCATATTGTCATTTCCACAGTATTCAGATGTATTGAGAAATATAGTCTGCCCCAAAGGGCTTGTCTTCCAAAAATATTAAGCAAGTAGCAGTTCAGAAATAACCTGAGATGATTGATTATGTTCAGCCTTCTGATCTAAATTATTTTTGAATGCATAGTTAAAAGTGTCATCCACAAATAGTCCTCAATAACAGATCTAATCACTTTATCAACTTGTCTTTTTCCTCTTCCTTTTCAGTCATTTTAACATATAATGTGTGAACAGTGTATTCTCCTTTCAGGCAACAAAAAAGTTCTTTTGACACTCTCAAGGTAAGAACAGGGTAGAATGAAAAAAATGCCATCTTCTCCTTGGAGAACATACTTATAATTTCTGTGAGACTTCAAGGTTAATTCCTGCTACTTAAAGGAGATTACAGTTTGACAATGCTGCATCTCGACCTCTAACACACCTGTAAAATGTGATGGCCTACAAAGAACACAGAACTTTAATGAATATGTAAGTTAATTACAGTATCAGAATACACTCAAATCTGGGATGTGTGTCCTTCTTCTCCAGAATATATACATGAGATGCAGAAGTATGCAAATGAGTCATTTTTTTATGTAGTACAAACCTATAGAGTGATAGAGATGTAGAAAAATAGACAGCTAAACAATCCTGTATTACTGGATAATGAAAGAGTACACTGACAAAGAAGGAAGGTCTCTCATAATATTAGGTTGAAATAAGTAGTTGTAATACCTTTTCACAGGATTTCTTCATATTCAGATTAGAGCAAAACATGACGTTGATCTTGAATAACTTGTGATTTTCATTTTAATTGTTGCATAACAAATGTTTATAGAAATTCCCCAAAATTAATTCAAGTGTTTTGTGGGTTTTTTGTTGTTGTTGTTGGTTTTTTTTTTATTATTGTGGCTATAGACTTGATGTTTTCAGACTCGAAGATATTGATCAGAGGGTCATCTTTATTGTCGAATAAAATTTGCCTTGGTAAAATACATAGCCTTTCACTTTATTGAATTGTTCGTTTTGATGTCTCTAGACTTCATGGAAGTGGAAAAGGTAAGCTTTGACCCTTTCCATTTTCATGTGTCACCGTATTAACTCTCCTCATTCAGCAGCTGGCCTTCAAAATCCCTGGGGCAACAGCCATAAATATAGGGGCGTGATTTTTTTTATGTGTATACGTTGTATATGATAACCATATTATTTAGCTAGATACCAAAAGGATCTGAACAGAATAAAAACCTAAATAGAGAAGACAGACCATGTTTATTAAAAATATACATGGTGAATCAATGACCGTATCAGCCATCTTGTTTAGAAGATACTTGGAAATCTGAAATCCTTGCAGATGTTTCTTCTTCTAGATAGTTTTCCATCAGTCCTGTTTACATATCTTGGTGTAAGCAGTAACTAGCTTATTTACTGCCTGTCTTTGTTTGGAGGCTTTTCCAAATTCCTTACCTTATGAAGTAGGCTTTCAGAATACTTAGACTCCAATTTCCTACTCTACGTTTTTAGTAACGCAGGAATATGTCTTCTTATTGAAAAGAACAATCTATTTCATTCTCTTCAAGCATGTGATTAGTTTCAAAGGTAGATGCCAAAACCAGATTTTTTTTCTCTTTTATCAAATACTTTCCAGCTGGAGAACCATTTCTTTTCAGCACAAATCTTCCAGCCAGCTGTCACCAGTGGACACAAGAACATTACCACCTTAAAGCTTGTCAGTTCAATTTTGCAGTCATCTTCTTCACTTGCTATCTTATGAAAGTCTCATTACTCTTCCCACTCTTGTAGGTCAGGTCCTAGATCAACATGCCAAAAGAGAAGTATTACAACTTCCAGGAGGTAAAACACCCAAAGGTTTTTAATCCAAAATTCCATCTAACGATGCCATAATATCATCACAACATGGAGAGCTATTGTATAGGCAGTTCTAATGCAGTCATGAGTTAACCCATGGTAGTGTCAATCAACTGAAAGAACATTTATGCCCAGGAAGGAAAGGGATGAAAGCAGCGATGGCCACAGTGGCTCACATGTCTATACAAGCTCTCACTGGTGTATAGTAAGATGACCCTAACACACTTTCTGGAAAACCACAAGGTTAACTATGAATATCACTGGTTGTTTGTTCCTTGATATTGCTTAGGAGGGAAAAGTGGGTTTTATAAGTGCTGTTATACTAACACTAATGGAGGTGTCACTGTTGGAGAGTTTGTACTCAAGTTTATGACAAATTTAATAAATCTGGAAATTTTGATACATGCCTACTACTGCAACAAAAGCTATACCAATTTAATTAAGTTGGCAATACTATATAAAAGGTCTTTCATGAAGACTTACACTGATAAGACAATACTTTAAGGGATCGGTCTGCTTTTAGTGACAAAAAGCATCCTCAAGCTGTCCTCATTACAGAATCGGGTGCTATGACAATAAGAAGCACACAAATGGAAAATTAACATCACAAATTAACCTAGTTATCGGAGTACTCATGAGCAGTACAGCAGTATAACCTTTGTTAAATCTGATCTTGTTGTCAATGCACCTTTCATAACTCATACAGGAATTAGTGAAATTCTGTCAAAGGATGGTGGCAGTATCTCACGTCATGAATGCCTGGAAGCCTTGCCTGAAAAAATTAATGTTAAAAAACATTGTGTCTTAATAATAATAAAGGAAGATTGAACATTAGTAATTTCAACAACTGTAGTATTAACAGTTGCTAAAAGCAAGTAATAAAGTATGGTAGCTAGCTGAAATGCAGGCAGGTGTCTGACATCTAAGCTTATTCCATAACCCAAATCTTTCAAGAGCAGAAAATAGAAATGAGAATACCAATGCATTTTGTGCCAGACTTAACAGCAATTACACTGCTGGACTGCACCAAAAAAAATTCCTGCTTTAGTCATTGTCTCTTGTCTCAGTTTGTACTGGTCAGTCACTAAAAATATAAAAGCAGCTCTAACACCACACATAACAATTTTTCCTAGCCATTTAAATTTTAAAAAGTTAAGGTGCAAAGATCATGTTGAGTAATTTAACACCATAGTAGGAAATACAAAACGTACGATCTTTTTGTCATGCTCCTTCAGTGTGCTTCTCAAGAAGCTAGAGTATGAATTGTGTGCCTGGAGCCCAAAATAGCTCATCAAGATGAAAAATATAAACAGGTAACTCAGGTGTGTCCTCTTGCTGAAGATCCCAGCTGTGATGCTCTTATCAGTTGGTGAAGGATTGGTGTCTCTATTAGTTAAGCAATGATGGAAATCGTGGCAGAGCTTCTTAAGAAATATAGACACAACTGAAAGAAAAGACAGCATAAGCGTAAAGAAATTTCTTAGTGATCCAAGAGAGAGAGTAATCCTTCACTGCCATGTCAGATGAGTTTATGTATCAGCTCCATGAAAGTTATAGAACATCAAACAAGCAATAAGTGACAGGAAAAGCAGCAGATTTGTCATTGCAGAGAGCCATGTACAGTGGATGAACTAACTCTGCAAATCAATTCCCTTAAGAATGGCAAAGTAAAAACTGGTCTTGACAATACCTGAGCTGAACTGAAAAATCATTGGGCTGTTCCTGTAACGTATGTTCAACTACTTAGAAAATCCCTGAGCACTCTTGCAACCACGTAAATACGGATCAGAGTGGATAAATTTAAGGCCCATGCCTTATTCAGTCATCTGCATGACTTAAATAAATGTCTCCTCTTACATTGCCGATCATCATTTGTTGAAAAGCATGTTTGTCAAAGAAACAGCTCCACTCAGGAAAGTAATTTACTGGTGAAATCTGAACATCACTCAGTTCATCGACAGTGGCCTCGTCGAAGATACAGCCTCGTGCATATTTGAACACTAGGTCAGTGAAGGCTTCCTCTCAAAAGATAAAGCTCTAATGGTGGTGAAAATTAATAACTTGCCAACAGTAGAGCAAATTTATGTCAATACAGTCCAACATCTGCAAAGATAAGCAGTCCATCCATTCCAGCTCACATCTTAATATACAACTGACGTCAAAACAAAGGATTTCTACCAGTTAAAGCCACATTAAGATGTGCACATTCCAGGTGATCAATTACTGTATCATAAACCAAACAAATCTTGGCTAAAGCAAGATTTCACATCTGTAGTCAACAGGTTAATAAGAAAATAGTAATCATGGGTTCAGTAGAAGTAACATTTTTTTAAACGTACTGTCTCTTCCACTTCCGTGCTGATATCTTACAGTTCACAGAATATAAAACCTCCCTCCCATTCTTTTTCTGTTAGCAAGATAAACAGTTTAATGTCCCTCTCCATTTGAAACAGTCTTCTGCATTGCAAGGTATCAGCTACTTTGTCTCACAGTCTAACCAATTAACATATATTATTAAGCTGAGAGCAATTTTTCCAGCCTGTATTTAGCTTTGAAGTATGCTGACTCTATTAACAGAAAGTTTTTGATAGCTTGAAAGCTTATCTATTTTTTCCAGCTCTACTAGTTACCCTAATGATTATTTTTTTCTCTCTTTCTACGAACTCTGACTTGTATCATGTAGACGTATCATCTTATTTGGAGCTAGCTCAGAGTAGCTCCTAATATAACTCTGCCTAGCACAGTGAGGTCACTCTGCATGAGTGGTGACAGCTGGATCCAAATATTTGAAGGTTCTCATTGCTTTTCAAATTAGTCCAAAAGACAGAAGGGTTTAATATACAACTTGATATACAACAGACAACATTTCAGAAGAGCTCCCTCAGCAGATAGCATGGCTGTCAGGACATAACCATTAGAATAGGCACTTCACTGCCTCTTAGTGTAATTTCCAAAGAGAAATACAACCAAGAGAGGAATGAAGGCCTACTAAATAGAGCTGATTGATAGGATCAGGAAGGGGTCTGGTTATGCTCCTTTATACAGAAACTAGAGATAACAGCTCCTTAAAATTAGTGTCTGTGCAAAGCAGCGTTTAATGTTTTTACTAAAGCCATCAGAGTCTTGCTTAGGAGAGAAATTGAGAGCCCTTGTAGCAAAAGCTTAATCAAGAAAGCTAGCAGGGAAAATAAATTAATTTCCATTAGGAAATTTCTGTCCTTTGACAAGATAAACAGAAATTGTAGAATAAAAAAAAAAAGAAAAATATTTGCAAGGAATGGAAGGTTTATGAGACTTTTGAGAAGGCTAACAAAGTCAGTATGGGGTCTGGCTTCCTATACTGTCTTTTCTTCTTCCATGGTGATAAAAATAATATTATATCTTAGCATGTGTAATCTGTAGCATTCATATTGATACACACCTGATGTGTGGGCACTTATCTGAAGAGATAATTTGTCTTGACCTTCTCAAGCTGACTGTTAGCAGTAGTGTCAGCTACAGCTAGTGTCAGCTTTAAAGAGCTGCAGGCTGTTTGAAGAGCTACCCTGCAGTACTAGGCTTCTGATAAACCTCTCCAGCAAAAGTCTCTGAAATAAACACCATATTATTGAAGATGTTACCAGTACTGTCTGAACAAATTTGTTTGTGTTATGGACTTACAGATTTTTTTTCTGGTGTTCCTCAGGTTCCAATTTCTTATTCAGTGGGAATATTTTTTAAAACATTTAAAGTTGTTTCCCTGAGGAAAAAAAAAGTGTCAGCGTAGAGAAATCTAATTCTATTTCTTTGCATTCGACTTATTCTCAATCTCTGAGCATGTGCTGAAGAGAAAGTGACATCACGACAGGACTGACAGACATAAATTTTTTTACATTTACGTAATGTACAGAAACAGAAGAGCACTGAGAGTCCTTGAACAGAGACTGTTACTAAGATTATTGTATGTAAACACCTTAAAAGAAGCCCCCACCTGTTGGACTTTAAATCCACTGTATAAACAGATCTAGAAAGTACAAAAAAAAATATTGGGTCTAGTAGTACCTTAGCTCGCTCTCTAGTTCAGGTAGGAATGTCTATTTAGAGGACCACTCAAAACCAATTTCCACCCATGCAGCTTGTCAAATTTGGCTGTCAAAATTTTCCAGAAAGAAAACACAAACATTCCAACAATTATTGTATATTAAAACCTCATGATTTTTATGAGTTTTTGGTGTTCTGATTTGGAGATTTTTGAAAGCTTTGAATTGGTAGAGCTGTAACTTTCCTTTTCATGTCTATGAGGATGGTTCCTGTGGTCCAGCTAGTGAAAGAGGTTGTGATAGTCTTTGTTAGAAAGCAAGTGTCTTTTTCTCAAATTACAGAGTCCTGTAAAACCACACAGTAAATGGTTAAGCTTAGTTCTCATAGTGAAGTCCTAATGCCATTTACAACCACAAGAAGAAAAAGAACTCTTCCTGATTAAGAAATCAACTCCTCATCAGGTGTGCTGCCTCACTGCCTGTCATAAAACATGCTTTTGCAAACTCAAACTCATTAGTTTAATGACAGAAAGACCTGTGCAATTGCATCAAACCTGCAGGCAAGGTCTGGAATGAGAGATACAGTTATAGCACTTTCGGTGAAGGTTATAAATATCACAAACTTTCCCCACAATCTAATGTTTAGACCACAGCCTACTTCATGCAAAAAAATCATGATTTTAAAAGGGGTTGAAGAGTTTTATAGAAATGTTCTGCTGTTTATTAGAATGCTTTAAATAGGGCATACTAATTGCATGAAGGAAAGAAGCAGGATGGGTTTTTACGGTCTGTATTATAGTGAATGTCAGACAAGATCATTTCAATGATTTTTTGGCCTTAAAAACTTATGAACCTGTGGGTCACTTCCATCTGTGCAGCACTTTAATTTGCTACATTATAGAAGATTGACTCTAATTTATAGTCAATCTTAATTTTGGGGGAAAAGCAGACATATATTGTCATTTTCTTTAATCTTGGTCACTCAAGCTGAAAAGACCTCCTTTTATCTTTTATTTTAGTCTACTTTATGGCAAATATATTGATAAATATAAAGTTGTGTGGAACTTTTTTTCAGAATTAGTGCTTTAGAAATTCATTTAATATTGTATTAATCCATATTAATTGCTGTAATCACAGAGTCTATATATTACCAACCAATGCTCAAATGTGAATGTGACAGATTTTCTTTTGATCCTAAGAGATTCAGAAATATACATTTCAGTGATTTGAGCATACATTCCAGCATTTGAAAACCTTCTCAAGTGTGTTTTTGCTTGTCCTCAAATTTAATTTTGAGATTAAGATTTCAAACCTTAAAAATTTAGCTTATTGAAAGAAAGCATCAGAGTCCACACTTAGGCTGAAAAAAAAAATTAGTTTTCAATGCTTACTTGAAACATCCTGAGATATGAATTTTGCATTGCAGGTTCTTCTGTAACCAAATAGGGTTTCTTGTTTGAAGAAGCCATTACCATTGTTAAAAAGTGTTTTTATAATTAAATATTAAATTATAATTAAATGTCTCCTTGAAGTCATCTCAACATGGTTTCTTACCTATGGTTCCTACTATTTACAATTAACTACCTGGTGTCCACTAAAATGAGCATATGTTTTAAAATGTGACTTATTTCTTATGATATTATACGTAAGTTACGGTGTTATAGCACATATTATATATTCCTGAATGATATTTTCACCTAATTCAATGTGAATGTAATCCACATTGGAAACTGAAACTGAAATAAAGAAACTGGTCATCTCTAATTATTGGTGCAAGATATGAATCAGCTCCAAAGTTATCTTCATTTGAATTCTAGCATAGAAGAGCATAACTTAGGTTTGCACATGGACACAGAGATGTGCACAAGACCCACATTTTCATGTCTTGCCTACTCAGGGCTAAGATGGTTCCAACCTTCAAAAATTCCATCTCACTATTTTGATAAAGAAATTTTTACAGAGTGATAAAGCTGCAGCTACTATTCAAGGCACACCCTGATTTTACCTCCAGCACTTCCTATTCCCTTTAAGGCAATAAGCTTTGGACAAACATTCATTGATTTGCTAGAGGTAGTGTAGTTTGCATATAGTCTGCTGTGGTACTTGTCTTAATTGACTCTCCTTTGACTCCCTGTTTAATTTGTTTTTGTTGCTGTAGGCCTCGTTTCCACCCTCTTCCTGACTGCACTGTGTTATATCATAACTTCCTGGTCTCTACTTGAGCTGCAAGGGACCAAATGAGCTACTCGACCCAATCTCTGCTTTCCTTTATACCTCTTCATGCCACTCTTTTAGAACAGACCATATAAAGTTATCCCGGTACAAATCTTGGCGCTATCTGTTCAGATGGAGTGCTCTAGAAATGTCTCCAATCTCAGTCCCAAAAACTGCTGAGAGCCAACTCTTTACAATCTCTTTCACACTGCAGTCTGGACCATTGCCTTTTGTGACTGGTTTGTAAGGGAATGTGATTGTTAGACCAAGACTGGTGTATTTGTGCAGTGTTCTCAGCTGGTTGGTTCCTTTGGTGCTGACATTTCAGATTGGCACTGTCTGGCTGTGCTTGTTTCCTGCTCATTGTTATTCTGCTGGAGTGGGCTGTTTGGAGCGCACCCAAGAACTGTGATAAGGTATCTGGAGATGTGTTTTGCAAGGTAACAGGTAGCTGACATGCCCCGCTGAGACAATTAGCTATTGTACACTGCAGCAAATGATTAAACTTCAAGGTGTCTTACCTTGGGTACCCACAAAGCAACGTGGTGACAGACTGGGTGAAAGGGACAAAAGATAGACAGCAAAAGCAAATGGGAAGGCAAAGAAGCATTGTGTTCTAGGAGCTCAAGATACCCGTTCCATGAGGCAAAAATCTCGTGTGGCCCTTCAGAGAAATAAGTCTAGTGCATGGGAAAGTGTGGCAGGTGAAAGCAAAACCAGTGCAGGTGTTGGTCCATGTGGGCCATTGTGAGCGGGAACTGAACTACACAGGTTTGGGGTGAGCATCCCTGACCAGTGGGCCTGAACAGATAAACTTGGAAAAGACGACGTAGCGGTGGCTGAGTGCAGCTGGAGAGAAATAGTAAGCATTGGGAAGGAGTGGAGAAAGGTGCCAAGAGGTCAAGGAAGCTGAGAGAGGCCATGCCTCCTCCTTCTTTCCTGCTCCCCACTCCTGGAACCTCCTTGTCTCTTCATCAGGAGCACAGGGTCCATGTTTCCATCTTAGTCCCTGTTCCCCAGTCTCTCTTCCCTTTGGTGTGATAGCCTACCCCTAACACCAGTGTTTCACATCCAAGCATTCCTACTCTCTTCTCAAGTTCCCAAGAATTGACAGATAACTGGAAGAGGTCCTGTTCCTAGTGAGGGGGAGATCGTGAATCTCGGGCCCAGGCCAGGGAAGACAGCCAGAAAAGAGTTTCAGAGGAAGAGCTATTGTTGCTGGGAAATGCCTCCTTCCCCTCTTTCCAGTCCTCCCTCCTGCTTTGGCAGCAGCAACAGGAACCCAATTGCAAAGATGAGGTGGAGATTTGCCGATCATCCTGGAAAGGCACATTTTTCTTTCCTCAGGCATACTCAGAGCAGGCAGTTTGCCATCCCTTGTTGGCTGCAACTTCTTTTGCATCGTGCCTCATTCTGGGATTTCATGAAGTTGTATATCTACCTTATATTATCCACTGTAGCCTGTCCACATGTCACACTATTTAATGTTTATTCCCTTTTGGGATCATGCCTCGTCAGTGCCCTTGAACTCTCAGAGATGTCTCTGTGACCTGTTATCAGTGTTATTGGAATCTCAGTGCAGCTTCTGCAAAGTAAAAGGAAAGCAGGATGCCAGGAAACCTTTACATTTCCCATAAATCAGCAGGAAAACACATATGCATAGTAACAGTGACAAGCCTGCAAGAATTATCTGTGCATACATTTTGAGGTACTGATGATAGTTTGACACTTGGCCTTGAAGGTGAAGGATATAATAGGAGTGGAAAGGCAAGATTTTGTTTACAGTACCGGTAATAAATTGTCAATGCTTCACAACCCCATGATTACTCTTGGTGACCTCTGGAGAGGTCATGACTCCCTCGCTGAAGACACCCTGGCCTAGAACATGACTTTACAGACTCAAGGAAATGTTATTACTGGCTTTTCATTGCATAGGGCTTTCCCTACAAACCAATTGTGACTTTTCTATCTGTGATTGATCATCTGATTAATCCTAACTTTCCTCATGATAGCATGCTGCTGGGATTTTGGTGAGAGCAGGGCAAGGAATCAATCCCTTCCTTATGCTTTCAGTCCCTTTCCTTCATTTCTTCATCCTATCTGCTCAGAATTAGTGTGATTTAATTGGATTTGCTTTCATGACAACATCAATGTGAAAAAAGTATTGTCACAAGGGTGGTTTGTTTTAAATTTATGACCAAAGAATGAGAATGGTATGGATGAAGAGAATGAGTTTGACTGGATCTTCTCCGAGGGCCTAGACCCCCAACTGTGCTGAAGGGGGAGGAGATAGATAGTCTGTGCTTATCGGGTTGAGAAATGGAGATTTCCATGATGATGACAGTTGGAAGCTGGTGACTTCTTGCACTGGGGGAGGATGACTCCTGCACCACCTGCAGATTGGCAGTGATGAATGAGGTATTGGGAGCTCTCTCGAATGAATCATATGAGCTAGCTGAGACTGAGTCACATGGTAGCATCAGGAGGAAGTGGCAAGTGACAGTGGTGTCTTTGCTGCAGGGGAGAGAGGCCCCCAGATGCTGACCTGACCTGCTGGTGGATGACATTTGCTTCTTGCTGGGGCGTGGGTTTAGGACACTGTGGGAAGACTGCCAAGGTTTGTCCAGCCCTCAGGCGACAGCAGACCCCTGCTGCTTTTTCATATGTGCACCAGTACTAGTACCAGAGAAGACCTGGAGCATATAAAGCATGACTACCTGGCTCTGGAGGTGACAGTCTGGATGTCTAGGAGGTGTCTCCTCGATCCTGATGGTGAAGGGGAAGGGCTTGAGAAGGAGTGGATGTATCCCACAGGTCAACAACTGGTTGTGCATCTTGTGTCAGCAGTGGGGTTTTGGTTTCTATGACCATGGGATACTTGTTGAGAATTAAGGACTGCTAGGAAGAGAAAAGACCCACTCACTTTATTAGTGGTGAAAAAGCTTCTTTGCCAACAGGATGGCCAAACTGACAAGGACAGCTTTAAACTAGGAACAATGGGGAGGGACATGAAGAACCCCTATCAAGTGAGAAAGTGGTAGATCAGACTGGCAAGCATAGTGTGCAAGGTGATGTGGACAGAAGAGACCTCATAATCAAGTCCAGCAAAAGGCCATGTAGGTGATTAAGGGACTGGAGCATCTGTCATATGAGGAGAGGCTAAGAGACCTGGACTTCTTCAGCTTGGAGAAGAGAAAGCTCAGGAGGATCTTCAATAGGTATAAATACCTGGTAGTAAAAAGGATGGAGCCAGACTTTTTCATGGCACCCAGTGACAGGACAAGAGGGAATGTCATATCTCTGTGTGCATAGACATGGAACTGTAAAGCCTGCCAGAGGTGCAGAAATCAACACAAACTAACATGGTTAGAGTAACATTAAGAAAGCAAATTACAAAGATACTTTACTATTGAATTCTTGCTATAGCATCTCACAAACATTATAGCTTGGGATAGGCTAGAAGACTAATATCAGTCAAACCCATTGCCTGAAGTAATTATGCTTTATCTTATACAAAATTTAGTTCATTAAACAAATTTTAATTTGACAAAAATCATCAGGTTCATCATTGCCTCCACAGCTGAGCCCAGAGGTTAACTCAGAGGAGGTAAGGAATGATCACAAGGATAGCCCTGGAACAGAATCTGCAGAAGTAAATACCCAGAGGCAGAACAGTGACATATTAAGATTTTTTTGTGGATATGGAATTGAAAATTACTTCTGCTGCTCTAGTTGATGACTTCTATATCTGTACATGAACATGACATTTCCCCCATCCCCTCTATAATTCTACTTGGTTATTCCCATTTACTGTTTTAAGATGCTACTTTCAGCTTTCTGCATTCAATGCCTCTCTTTTTTTTTTCCTTAAAAAAAGTGCATTTCTGAATTACTTTTTTCATCTTTTCTTACCCAAAGGTCAGACTCTCTTTGACCTCTGCATTTCTCAGTTTCAGCTACTTTTTCCTGCATAGATTACAAAGTTGATACTTCAAAATCCTCTTTTCTTGACGTGAATTTTAGGCTGACTTGTGTTCAGATGCTATGCTTTTTGTTAAATTCTCCTAAAAAACCACATTGAAATAACATAGTAAGTATGAACAGAGCATTATATTTACTATATCAGATGACTTTCATTGTTTATGTTGTATAAATGGGATGACTTATGCAGGTAAGGATTATTCACAGCTTTCCAGAGTTTAACATCTATGTTATAAACCATTTAACATTACAATCTCTCTTCACTTCCTAACCAGTTTTCCAAAAACTCACCATTCTAACTGAAAGTTTCAGCATCTCTACCTTCGTGAAAGATGACTTATTTTTTTAGAAAATTTAAGCAAAATCTCCTCAGCTGTTTTTAATTTGCTTCATATGGTTTACTATGCTTTTAGTGTAACACGGATCTTTAGAAACAACCATGCTTGTTTTCCATGGCAAAAATAAAGTCTTCACATGTAGGACCTGCATCTTTCACTGAAATGGAGGGAGATTCTGCTTCTGAGTGTGCTTGTTAGTCACCTTAACATATCTGTAGAAGAGCTTACCAGAATCCTATCACCTTCTTACTACTCACTGACAGCAACAAGTCTGGATGAAGCAGGAATTCATAAGAAGACCCATTCTGCTCAAAGTGTATCTGAGATGTTTAACATCTAATTAAATATATATACATCCTTGAAATAGCCAGAATATATCCACTCTGCAAAGAGACTAGGGTGTGGGATACCACAAGTACTGAAATGCTTTAGCCCTGGAACTCTAAATTTCTCTCACAGATAGATAGTCACCTAGGAGCAAGGCAGACCTCTGCATGGTACAGTTTGTTATTGTAGATACAGCAACAGGCTGGTACAGTGACTAATGAATGATAATTACTGCTTCCATGTGAACACAAAAAAAAAATTCTAAAAAAAAAAATAATAATAAAAAAGTATAGTTACTGTCTTTAGAAATTCTCCAACAAATTTAGCTGAAATGATGTTACAAAAATTCAAACTCTAATGAAAGAAAGAGAAATTACATTTCTAATTTATTCTGTGAAAAAATGTTATCTGATGATTTTCCAGCACTTCTTTTAAGCACTAGGAAATTTAATCTGGTCTAATTTGCTTTTCTATGTGTTCAAAGAAAAAAGTGAAGGCTTCTAGAGAAAAAAAAAAAGCCACTGCAGTCTTGCACCAAGCAGAATTGGCAATCTAGGCTTCTACAAGAAGGGTCAACATATTTTCTTTTTACTTGGCACTTTGGTTCTGTGTATAGGTATCTGCAGTCATAAGTTTTTAAGTTTTGTCTAGGCATCATATTGCCTGATGATGCATAGTCCTATAGCTAAGATTCATAGGAACTGACCAGAATAATAAAGATATGTTTTAAAGGTATTTTATCATCCATCTTCTTTAGACACATTTGGAAATCATAGTTATGGGTAATGACTTTGGGCATAGCATCTTAAACTAAACTCAAGCATAAGTCAAGTTTCTGGCAGGACTTTTTAAAAATAGTGTTCTCCTTTGTTACAAATAAATTAGTGTAACAACTGTGAAACAAAACCAAAAAAAAAAAAGAGAAAGGAGGTATCCTCAAGAGTCACGTTCTTTTCCTGTTAAGAGTTAATATTTAAATTATTCTACAAAATAACAATGAGCAATATTTAAAAGGGATTTTTCATACAGTGTAACCATTTGGGGTTTTTTCCTTACCAAATATGTTTTTCAATAAAAAGCTCTCAAGCAATGCTTTAAAATGCAGTTTATTTTTTCTCTTTAATAACTGAGTTCTAAAATGCCTCCATTCACCTTTTCCTTTCCCCACCTTCTTTTCCAGCTGGGTCAACTGTTGCTGTGCGTCATGGTCTGCACAGCTCTGGTGGCCCATTTCTTCTGCCTGAAACCTGTCACAGCAGCACTGAGAAGTTGAACCATAACCTCACACCAGGCAGTCCTTCTAGCAGCAGGGGCACTGAAAGTGCTGAGGAAATTGAATGCTCAGAAGCTATGATTGGCACCTCGAGGGAACACATTTTCAAAAGTACTGCAAAGTACTGTTCAAAAGTGTCCTAATCACTTCTAAGCTTAAGTCTCGTCTAAGCAATTTTTGTGTTGGTTCTTTTTTTTTTTAAAAAAAGCTTATACTTCTGCCTCAGTAAGGTTTCCTATAAGGTCCCACTCCAACACACATGCATGCATATTTAACTTCCTGAATATCCAGTTCAGCTGAATTCAGGTTGATACTGACTCATGCACATGTTAACTTAGGCCTTAATGTTTGCAGGGTCCAGAGCTGCGTTTTGAATTTAGCAAAATAAGTACGAACGAAAGAGGGAGGAGAAGGGTGAAAATCACAGGAGTATCACTGTTACTGCTTGAAGGCATTTGATCCAACACTAACATTTTTATCTTGCCAGAATTTCCAATATTTCATTTTTTGTTCACATCTTCAATCAAAGTTTAAATCAAAATATCAGACTGCAATATTCTTATCTGCACTGATTTGTTTTGAAATGTTTCATTTAGATATTTCATGGTTGAAAATAAAAATTACAAAATGAAAAAATGCATTTGTCATACAAAAAATATTTCTCTAAGATAGACCTCATTAAACATCACAGTAGTAAATAGCTTAGTGTAGCAGTTTTTGTAACAGTCGCATCATATTTGTTCTTCTAACCAATTATGTGATACTTATGTATACAAGACAAAAAAAAAATGAGATAGAGAATAGCTATGGTCATGGTAGAATAGACAGAAATTATTTTTGAATCAGTCACTATTATTTTTCAGACAATGGGACGGTTTAGAGAGAGGAAGAATTTAAACTTATAAGGGAACTGAGAAATCAGAGTGAAGACTCCATTTTCTTCTGGTGTGCTACTTTTCTACTCATTCTTTTATAGACTCATAGAATCACAGAATGGTTTGGGTTGGAAGGCACCTTAAAGATCATCTAGTTCCAACCCCCCTGCCATAGTCAGGGACACCTTCCACTAGGCCAGATTGCTCAAACCCCATCACAACAAAAAGGAAGTGAGGCAAAACCACCAGGAGGCCTGGTGCTTGATGGAGTCGATCCTTGAATAGTAATGAGCTTTCTTGGGCCCCTCTTCCCTCCAGGGCTTTATCCCACGGCACTCTACCAAGCAGGTCCCTGAAGAGGCCAAAGTCTGCTCTCCTGAAATCCAGGGCTGCTGTGTGTTCTCCTCGTTGCCCTGAGGATCTTGAACTCCACCATTTCATGGTCACTGAGCTAAGGCTGCCCTTGAACTTCACATTCCCAACCAGTCCCTTCTTGTTGGTGAGAACCTCTCCTCATTGGCTCCTCTATCACTTGGAGAAGGAAGTTATCATCAATGCATTCCAGGAACCTTCTGGTCCCCCATGAGGACCAGGCCTTATGAATGTGAGGCTGCTCTTATCTGTCTATAGAGGGCCTCATCCACTAGGTCATCCGGGTCAGGTGGCCTGCAGCAGACCCACACTATAATGTCACCTGTCCCTGCCCTCCCTTTAATCCTTCCCCATAAGCTCTTGGTTGGTCGGCTCCTCATCCATCCCCAGGTGGAGCTCCATTCACTGCAGCTGGTCATTGACATAGAGGGTGACACCCCCTCCTCATTCTCCCCTGCCCGTACTTCCTAAAAAAGCTGTATCCTTCCATTCCAACACTCCAGTCATAGGAGCCATCCCACCATGTCTCTGTGATGCCAATAAGATCATAGCCCTGTAGGCATGCCCACATCTCTAATTCTTCTTGTTTATTCCCCATGCTACGTGCGTTTACATAGAGGCATTTAAGTTGGGCCCCCAATGAAACCAACTTACTCACTGGAGTGGCTGGAATTCCTTTGTGCTGCACTCCAGGTGCTCTCCTGCTCACCTGTGATCCTTCTCCAGGCTCTGGGCATCTACTGCTGGCACTGGCATCAAACTGGTAGGAGTGGGAGGGATTGAGGTTCCCCTCCCTCTGCAACTTTAGTTTAAAGCCCTCTTCACAAGCTTGGCAAGCCTCTGACTGAAGATGCCCTTCCCCTTCTCTGACAGATGGACCCCATCAGCCCCCCATAGACCTTGTTTCTCAAACCAAGTCCCATGGTCTAAGTAGCCAAACCTCTGGCTGTGGCACCAGTCCTGTGACCATTTGTTGATTTGCCAGATTTGACTGGCCCTTTCAAACCTCTTCCCTTTGACCAGGTGGATTGATGAAAAAGCTACCTGTGCCCCTGTGCCCCAGAGTCCCTGACCGCCGCTCCCAGTGCTCTGTAATCCTCCTTGATACCCTTCTTAATACTCCTCAGACTGCTCCTGGTGGTATCAATGGTGTTCACGTGATACCCCTGCAATCCAAACTTTTATAGAGGACACATCTGAACTCCTGATTGATGTCCAGATAAAAAGGGAAATGCCTATATTGTCAAAACAATTGAAAGAGTTTTCAGGCTGAGAAGTATTACAGTTGTATACCTGTAGAACATACATTTAATTGAAAACACAGAACATGGCTATTACAGTGAGTTTTAATGGACAAGAACATTGACAAAATGCTCCCACTGTTGGAGCTGGTGTAAAACAATTACCCACGGGTCAGGCTGACTTCAAAAAGAAGTCACCTCATTAAGATAATTGTTGGAAACACATCTCCCTAGGTGATAGCAGTGTTTCACTCCTTCCAGTTGCTAACTCAACCAGTGTGTTTGCTTACACAGTTAATATTGTCCCTGCAAGGGAAAGAAATAGGATTTTAAAAGAAATCCTAAAATGATAGAAGTAAAAACTTGTATAAAACATGAAAATGTGAGTACTTATGGATTTTACTGACCTGCAACAGCAGATTTAGGAGTAAGAGAAATGGATTATTTTATATTTGTATTTGTTAAAGATACCACACAAAAAAAAATATCAAAACAACAAGAATTATTAATTTGCTTTCCAGTTTCTGAGTCATGTCATATTTCCATTAAAATACTTTATTTCCAACTTGTTAAGAATTTTCATTTTACAATATTTCTCTGTTATACTTTATGATTTGACTTTCCTTGTTCTGAGAATGACAGAGATCCACAAGGTAGGTTTTGAAGGACTTTTATGCAGCCACTTAAACTGAGATGACTAATACCATCTAACCTGTAGCCTCCCGTGGACAGACCATGCTTCACTGTCTCCTATCATGGCAAAGAAACTCCAACAATATGTCTGGTTCCAATTGCTGTGTTTTATGACATGTCAGGGAAGCTCTATTTCTTAACAGAATATTCCTCGGATCCTTTCCTACAAGTAAGTGGGTTAGATGCAGACCAGCTTCCAATCTTTAAACCTTTCCAAAGCTGCAGTTAAAGAACTGTCAGAAGAAGCAATCAATCACCCAAGCTGAAACTGAGAGGATACATCTTCACAGCTGAGAAATCATCCAACCTCTTCACTTTGCAAGAGTTGCAGACTAAGTATCTAAATGATTCCTACTTCAGATATTCATATATCTCTAAAGTTTTAGTACTTAGCTACACTTATCCTGGAGAGTGCACTAAAGATGTCTTCATTTTATTTCTTGGAAGCAAAATAATTTTGTTATCTAAAATCTACTTGTTAGACAAAATGTTAGCTTGGGGCGGGGGGGGGGGGCAGGGAAGTGAAGGACCTTGTTCTTTGTTGCAGTTATATTGATTTCAATTTGTGTGCAAAATAATCAAGACAAGCTAAAATATAACTGTTGCCAGAATTTCCAAAGGGGGCAATATTTTGTCTGGACGTCATGGACGTCAGTGTCAAGTCTGACTTTTGCAGTGGCAATACTTCACCTAAATAGTTCAATCCACAGCTTGGACATCTGTCTGTTTTCTTCTGAGAAAATCCTACACATTCATCATCATTATTTAGTTAATTAAACTCTTATCAGTCTTTCTGGAAAGGAACCCCAGTATTATTACCCATGTTTGCTAAAAAGGTTCACTGCAGAAGACAATACTGATTTTAAAATGTTAAAGAATATGAGTTGTTTCAAGTTTGGGATGTCAATATTCAAAGCCTATTTTTCCAGAAATTAAAATTCTGAGAATAGGGCTTCAAGGGGCAACTGAGATGTGAGCAGAATGAAATGTCAGAGTGAAGAAATGACTGAAAAAAAGGTAGTTTCATCTTCCTTAGTTCGGGAAAGTATGACTTCCTTCCCCTCTTCCTGGCAGTGTTACTCGGCCTTGTAAGCTGGCAACTGTCAAACAAGGAGTTCCCCATCGAGTACTCACTGCAGTAAAACTACTGTCAGATGAAGATAACTGGGAATGCAATCAAAGCTAATTTCACTGCAGCAGTTCCCTGTACAGACAATAATGGTGTTTCTATATTATAGCAAGGCAAGTGAAAAAAAAAAGAAAGGCTTCAAAGACACCAAGTTAATTAGGACTTTTAGCTCTTGGCAGCACAGGCAACGGATCCTGTGAAATCAGTCCCCTTATTTGTCCCCTTACAGTGTGGACAAATTGCTTGTTGTATTGAAATACATGTAGATGTGTTCCTATGATTGTTTTGGGTACATTTTTGGTACATCGGGCACTTTGATGAAATTGATGAAATGACATTAAATAATGTTAGGACAGTATAGTATAGTATAATACAATTAGGGCGTTATAATAGTGTACCATGGGAGAGATGATAAAAAGAAGTGATTTAATATAATGAACAAATGTTCATTCCTAAAATGCAGGAAACAAGAAAATAAAGCTAGGAAAATTAATAAGGAAGTAGTTGGGTGATATTGGAAGAGTAGTTTTTTAGAACCACTTTCACAAAGATGATAGGCTCACCTCCTCTTGGTCATCTTATTTTCCCAAGCTGAAGAATCCATTAGTATGAAAGAGATAAAAGGCTGATTTAAATTTTTTTTTTTTTTTAAGAGTTTGGCTCCTGTCATACAGCTGCACAGAGACTGCATTACTAAATTAGTAATTGATAAGAAAGCTAAGTCTTGTAAAGGCACTGATATCTAATCTGCCTGTACCTGCAGGTAGTGCTTCACTACAGCAGAGTTTTGACTATCTTGTGGCCAGCTAGAAAAAAGATATCTGCTGCTATGGCTGTAACACTGGGGTAAATCTCATCCATCTTAGACATCTATAGGAACACCCACACTAATATTTTATTTCAGACCATCAGTGCTCATTTACAGCAAAACTCCTGGTTATCCAGAATTTACTGAGCATCAGTTAATGTCACAGAGCAAACTCAGAGCACACAAATGGCCTTCTGAAGCTAAAGAAAAAGATTATTCCAGGAATGCACCTAATGCAGTACACCTGCTAATGTATGTTCCAGCAATCAGACTGGGACCAAGCCCAAGCAGAATTCCCCAAACACACGCATAACACGTATCAGTTCCTCAGCGTTGTGTGCTTTACTCCACAAATCTTCTCCTACTGTACCATACTACTTCCCTGCATACTACGCTATACCTATAGTACATACCCCTACATTTGTGGAAATCATCCTAGACTTTCTTTATACGCAGTGGAAAGAAAAAAAGCAAGTTTAGGCTGAAATTCACGGGAATTACTTTAGATGTGCACCTGGAGGGGAGAGAGGTGGAACAACTCTAAAAAGATCTAGACAACTACTTCTTTTGGTTAGAAAAATCCATCTTTGGGGTTTGAAATGGGACACAGTATGGCAGTCAATTAAACTGCCATTTCTGTGAGTTTAGCTTCATTAATTTCTAGTGTGTTGCAAAGGAATCTGTGGCAGGCCAGGGAGCAGAAGTTAGTTCTGATATAGCCTGGCTTTCAGACCTCCAGTTTTTCAGAAAGATTCCTTCAGGTTCAATTATGCCAGCCATTAAATAAAGAATTTTGTTAGGTACTTTTTGATCCCTAAATTCAGAGTTTAATTAGTTAAATTCTCCTGCAGTGAGAGGAGAACATTTGGCAGAAGTATCTTTTGCCAAAAGAAAAACTGGGTGATATAGGAGACCTGTACTGTTCTCCTCTCATTTTGTATTTCCATACTGGACCTTATAAAGCATTATACTTCAGGTGTAGTATATTAAGTGTCTTCCCATATTTAAAAAACAACTAATGCTTTTTAAAAGATACTACAATAGGAATGAAGCTACCATCCACATCTCAAAAATCAGGAATGTGCAGAAGTTAGGGCACTACTTCCTAACCATTCTCTCATATGCAAATGTTTTGTTTCTACTGACAATGGCATATCCTGCCTTGTCACAGAAAACTTCATTCTGCTTCCAACAGATAAGGATGTGCGCTATATACCACATTAATCTCCTTTACTGTATAAAGTCAACCCTTAATTACCTCTTTAGCACAGTTGCTAAAGATTTGGAATTGATAGGCATGCACAAGTGAAGTTCGTAGCAGGCATGTAGGGAAAATGTAACACTGTAATAACTTTAATGAAGGCGTGTTGAACTCCTTCTGTATTCTTTTTGCCAAGGATGATGAAAATATGGTGTCAGTGAAAATGTAATTCAAAAAAAGCATCATGGTTGTAGCTGTGTAATCAATAGTTTACTAATGGTGTACTCTGAAATAATGTAATTCTATGGTATAAAGAAAACAGCTATGTATTAGTTAAGAAGCAGTATGCAACTAGCTAATTCAACTAATGCCTGTGCAAAAGAAATAGAATTAAGGTAAATACCTGATACTCATTTTGGCACTTTTTGCCTTCCT
This sequence comes from Pluvialis apricaria, assembly GCA_017639485.1. NCBI lineage: Eukaryota > Metazoa > Chordata > Aves > Charadriiformes > Charadriidae > Pluvialis > Pluvialis apricaria. Next base: position 76,301,136 of record CM030009.1, on the reverse strand, counting down.
AAGGTCCATTTTATAATGATATCCATTTAATATTTTCCACAAAGATTGTGAAACTAAGCTGGTGATGAATTGCAATGCTAACAATCTTTCTTCCTTTAATAATTATTTTGGGTACCTTACAGCAAAATAAACACTGAAAAACAAATTAATTCCCATGTAAAGTTAATTGTTTCTAAGATAAAAATACATGTTAAAAATCAATGCTGCACGTGAATATGAATGTGCCTCACCAAGGCATTGTCCACATGAATTGCAGACAAAACAAGCCTTTCTCACAGCTTTATGAAGCTAAATATCCATGATGAGTTTAAAAACACAGATACCCTGACAGGAGGCAAAGGAAATAATCTGCTAAAATTCATCATTCTTGAAAAGTAGAAATGCTATGGTCAGCTGAAGATTACTAATGAAAATATCTGAATACCTTGGAGAGTGAGATCATAACTAGAGATACTGAATACCTTACATGGGTAGCATATATGAACTATACATATGAAAATAGAAATTTGTACATATAAATTATACAGATTATACATGGTCAGTGTCTCTGAATATAAATGTTTAACTAATCTAATTGATCTTTTTCAATCTTTAATGATTCTGTTTTATAAAAACATATGAATTGATGAAAGATTTTATCATTATGTAAGTCATTGTCTGAAAAACTCTGGAGTACTTAGTGAACTCCATAATTAGTTTATTGACAAAACTAAAGGCCACAAAAAAAATTAAACTTTGGGGACTAGTAAAAATCTGTGGCCTGTCAAGATTTTTTCATTTTGAGCCTTTTCTGGAACTGATGAATAGCATGACCTTTACTTCTCCAGGGCTAATTATTGTAGATGTAAATTATATGTGTGGATTCTGTAACAAGCCTCTCTAACATCCAGTACTCCTGGTGGCTGAGATCTTGGTGTCCAGATCAGCTTTACTCTTACATTTCTCAGCAAGGAGACATCTAGAGCACTCCCAGTTGGACACATCATGCTACAGACCACTATAATTTTGCATCTGTGAGCAGCGGGAGTGGGCTGCTCCTGGAGTTGGCAACAAGACAGGGACAGTGACTACCCTGACCAGGGCACAATGCCCAAGCAAGACCAGGGTGGTGAAAACCTACCGGATGCCCAGGCTTGAGCCTAAATGGAGCTCTGGAGCAATGGGCAGATGGTGCTTGGCTGGGGGTCCAGGTGAAACTGAACAGGCAGGTCCACTTACCTCAATCAAAAATTTGTATATGTGCAAGAGAAAATTCTTTGGCTGTTACTGTGCAATCAGTAATATGGAAATGTGCTGGATGAATAGGAAAACTCACAGACTGTTGTGGCTCTGAGCACACCAGTAGGCCCTGACTGGCATCAACTGGGACGTCCCCACAGGTTTCTGCACATTAGTCTGGGGTCTCTGTCTTAGTTCAGGCTGGGCACCTCAACCTTACCCAAGCTGTGTTTCAGAGGTACTTGTGTTTGGCCCTGTCTCTGCTGGCCTGACTCACTGGCCACTCTTCTGGGATTGATTCAAAACCTGGGATGTAGGCAACCTTGTCTTCAGTCCTGTTTCAGGCCTGTCTCCTTTTATTCTTGCCTGGGCTTCCTGGCTGGGACCTGGCTCATCTACCATCCTTCCTGGGACCACTGAAGCAGGCTGTGCCTATCACCGCCCTGGCCCTTCTCGGGTGCTGTGCCCCTTTGGCGAGGACACAGCCCGCTGTGGGGCCACCACCGGCTCCCAGCTCATCTCCCTCATGGAGGCAGCTCCTGCTGCTTCCTCACACGAGCAATGGCAACAGGTACTGAATAAATGCATGAGTCTGCAGTCAGGCAGAGATGGAGCAAGACCTTCATATTCATGCAAATATGATCTAGTTATACAGATGCAAATTTGACAAGAAAGTTCTACAGCTATTCAAAAGACTCAAATCCAAACTGGAAGGTCTTGTTTAGTTCTGTTTTATGTATATATGTCAGATATACAAATTTGGTGTTTTTTAATTTAAACTCAGTTACCACTTTCTATTTCCTTATTTGAACTAACTGTTGCCAATACTCCTGTATGTACTCATCCACAAATCCACATTTTAGTCAGAAATATTATCCCTAGACAGTCTGTGTCTAGAGAGAGGATATGGATGGCTTCAATGCTCAGATCACACCTTGGCATACGTTCTATATAAACAAACCATGGCTGCTTACCAGATTGTTTTTCTAGCAATGGCCAATCCTTTATTATCATCAAAATTTCTATTCAGTAAACTGCAGTGTCTACATAGTAAATTTATGGATATTATTTAACCTTATTTTTGTGCAGATGATATTTCTAAAGAGGTTGGGTAGTTTTTGCTAGCTGTTAACTTTTTGGAGTTTTCCTTTAAAGTGAGGCTTAAATAAAACCTCTGCTGGTTGATGGATGAGATTTTGCAGCCTAAAACCAGATGCTTTTCAGATGCTCTGGTTTTAAGTTTGCAACCAGTGCTTGTTCATCATTTGTTTTCCTTAGGGCCTCATTCTGAAACTTAACTATATAGTATAGATAGCCCCACCTCTCCAAGGTCAAAGGACAATTTTCACAGTATGTATCTATGATCTGGAAAGTGTGTTTATTTTACCTTGGTGTGTATGACGGACATTTGCACAACCTTATCTGCTCTTTTCCTTGGTGGTGTGGAGTATCAGCCACATAGCCTACAGTGGTCTAGCACGGGCCTTGAAAATTCACGATGAAGTCCTTGATCTGTCATTGATAAACTCTTTGATAAATGTATTTAAGATAGCAAACTGTTCAGATAGTGTTGCAACTGGGGCTACATGGGAGATAGTTATTTGTTTCATGTTTCCTATTATCTCTTGCAAACCATACTGCTACAAAGTGAGACAGACCTTTAAGGCTTTAAACCAGGGAAAACACAGGATCAAAACAGTGTCTTCCACAACCATACACAAATCTAATAAGTGCACAAATAAAGATTTCAAAGAAAATCAACTCATGTTAGAAAATCTCAACTTTTAACATTGGTGGAAAAGCTAATTTTTTCTTAACATTGCTTTCCTTTACTGTTTACTTTCACTGCATGCCATTCCCTGTTCATGACTTCAGTCATCTTTTTTGAGAGGGAGCTCCTCCAACGAAAGTCCAACCAAAGGACAGCAGCTGGATTTCCAATAATATCCTGCAGCCTTTCTGTTTCACAGGTCATATCTAAAAAAGATGGGCACCCCTTCATAGCAAATATTGTATATGGTTGCTATAGGAAAATTAAACAGTTTCATTTCCCTTGTTAAATTATACTACTGCTACAGTAGCACTACTCAGTATTTCTCAGCCTTGCAGTTATTATGATTTTGTCCCTTTCGATTGGTGATGTTTTGTTACTGTCTTCATCTTTTGTATGTAGAATGACTTAATGCTCTGTGCCCTTCTCTGAGTGCAAAACAAGAATTATTTGCTTCAACTGATTAATTTTGTCTGTTTGCACTGAATACTTTGCTCCTTTTGTAATGGTATAAACAGATTTTTTTCAGAAAGAATAGGATGAGGGAAGTGGTGTGGTATTACTACCATGTGAGACAACACAGAATGGTATTGGTTTTTATTTTTATTTGTTTATTTTGCCTAACCACTACTCAAATGACAAACGTACAAAGGACAGCAAATCACAGAATCACAGAATCACGGAGTCACAGGATGGTAAGGGTTGGAAGGGAACCTTGGAGATCATCTAGTCCAACCCCCTTGCCACAGCAGGGACACCTACAGCAGGTTGGACAGGAACACATACAGGTTGGTTTTGAATATGTCCAGAGAAGGAGACTCCACAACCTCTTTGGGCAGCATGTTCCAGTGCTCTGGCACCCTTAAAGTAAAGGAGGTTTTCCTTATGTTCAAACAGAATTTCCCGTGTTCCAGCATGTGCCTGTTGCCTCTTGTCCTGTCGCTGGGCACCACTGAGAAGAGTCTGGCGCCATCCTCTTGACAACCACTCTTTATTTATAAGCATTGATGAGATCCCCTCTCAGTCTTCTCTTCTGCAGGCTAAACAGATGCAGGTCCCTCAGCAAGTCACTCTCTTCACAAGAGAGTTGCTCCACTCCCTTGATCATCTTCGTAGCCCTCTGCTGGACTCTGTCCGGTAGTTCCTTGTCTTTCTTGAACTGGGGAGCCCAGAACTGGGCACAGTACCCCAGATGTCGCCTCACCGGGAGAGAGTACCCTCCGTCAACCTGCTGGCCACTCTCTTTTTAATGCGTCCCAGGATACCATTGGCCTTCTTGGCCACAAGGGCTCATTGCTGGCTCATGGTTAACTTGCTGTCCACCAGGACTGCCAGATCCCTCTCTGCCGAGCTGCTTTCCAGCAGGTCAACCCATAACCTGTGCCAGTGTATGGGGTTATTCCTCCCTAGGTTCAGGACCCTACACTTGCCTTTGTTGAACTTCATTAGGTTCCTCTTTGCCCAACTCTCTAGCCTGTCCTGGTCTCGCTGAATGGGAGCACAGCCTTGTGGTGTGTCAGTCACTCCTCCCAATTTTGTGTCATGGGCAAACTTGCTGAGGGTACACTCTGTCCCCTCATCCAGGTCGTTGATGAATATGTTGAACAATACTGGACCCAGTACTGTTGACAAGAATATTTTTTTAATTTTTTTTTGCCTTAACATGTGTCATCTACCTTGCCTCCTTGGGCAGAGTTCCTGTCTGGAAAAGAATGGGCAAAGATGGCGAAGTGTGTGTGTGCAGCAGCAGAGAGGGAGTAGGGGCACCTTGGAAATTAAGAGGATGGGTGGACTGAGCCTGTGAATGAGGGATGGTGACAGGTCTACCTGCTGGGAACTCAGCTGTGCTGCATGTATGGGTCCCCCCAAGATCATCCCTGGTGCCAAATCAGGATGTGGATCTGCAGTGGACACCAGATGCAGGGGTGATGGTGACACTGTGGCAATGGTGCTTCTCTTGTCTTTTCTGAATCCTGTGAGTGCTAACCTGGACTCTTCAAGTGATATGGATGTGGATGCTGAAGGGTAGGGGTGGATGTGCCTTTTATGTGGAATAAAGCAGAGGGAACATAAGGTCTAGGTGGTCCAGGAGCAAAGTGATATCTCCTTGGGGTGAGTGAAAGTGCGTCACTATTGTCAGTTTTCTAAGCATCCCAGGACATTGGTGATCACTTCTATTTAGTCCAAAACACTCTGCTAGACTTTAAAACGCCCTTTCAGTGGAGGAAAAAGAGTGGGAAAAGAGACGGGAGAGCAGAAATAAGAAAAAAAATGTCGGACTTGGCTAGTGACTGATTTGTTTTGTGTTTTTTTTATTATGGGTAGATTTTGTTATAGAGATTTGTTGTTGTATCATCACAAAAACAATTTATACAAATTATAATTTATGGTAGGGTGTGTATTAAAGAAAAAGGAGACTTTATACTTAGCAGAAACTGACATACATAGGTTGACTGGTTTTATTTAATATCTGTATTGCAGATTAATGAGCAACAGGGATCTTTAGGTTCAGATTTAAGTCTGAGGTATTTTTAGTATAATTTAGAAGAACCCACAATATAGGGTGTACTAAATACTACAGTTTATTTTAAAATACCATAAGTAATGAAATTTCACAATGTAGATGGAACTTTGTTTAATACATGGCTTATTGGTGGCATTGTGCTATCATTTTAGAACTCAACAATTGTTTCTAAAATAAAGAATAAATCTTTACTTACTCATTGAGAAGTTTATTGTTTTCCAGTCTATAGTTCAGACAATAGTATTTATACAACAAAAAGAAAAGCAATCAGAAAAGTGAGTAGTAAGAAGTCCTGTGCTCCCAACTGCACCTACATTCTTCAGAATCAGGATTTTAACCTTTCTAACAACGCTATGAGGAGGACGTATAAGGATAATCTGAACACTCTTATAGAGAATCCAGGTAGCAACTCACCTTTTCATGGACATCTGGGGGTAGAATATTGTTCTTCTCATCGCAAAGGTTGTCTTTTCTGAGCCTGAGAAGTCATCAAGGGTAACTGTTAAATATATGTGGTTATAAAAATAGGTGATTATCTGTAAACTATTTTCTGACCTAAATATTTCACTTGCAAATGCTTGTGTTATGAAGTGTTTTGTGATTAATTTGTTAAATAATACTGTATTAATTATACTGCACGTTGCCATAAAACAAGCAAGAGAAATTCTTCCCATTAGGGAACAAGCTGTTTATGATGTCTTGGTTAACACACTGTTTTTATTTTCAAGAATGAGCTATCACTTTTAGAAAAAGGCCAGCAAATTATAAGCAACTTACACAAAGCAAAGTCATGTGCACTGGGGGCATGATGGAGGGGAAACAAAAGCAGGGAAAATATGAATTTTGACCAGTGTTGTATATGTTTCCTGACCCATTTTATATGAGGTTTTGCTCACTCAGTAAACTTTGAGAGAATTTTAGAAGAACTTTCATTTTTCTTTTTTTCTTTTTTTCCCTCATGGGGAACCATGAAAACCTGAAGTTTTCCAGTATTTTTAGCATATATATATGTAGCATATATGTGAGATATATTTTATATGTTTTAATAAATATCTTTCAATGAAAGCTATTTTTAGGTATACCTATTCTATGCAGGTACAATATTCCTCTCCTTTCCAAGGAAACAAGGAGATTTTGTGAGTTTTCCTACAGCCTTTGGAGTGTAAAGAGCTGTAAAATGTCAAGTTGAGCCCAAAGGCGGGGAACTTAAAAAAACATTCCTTCCTCAAGAACTTTTTGCAGAAACTGTTTTGCTTTTAATTTATCTATGTGTTTCCTGATTGCTTAACCTAGAATCATGTGAGGTCACCTAACTACATTTATTTTAGGGCACAGGTAATTTGTCTACAGAAGATGCTCTGTACCTAGTGCTTTACAGTTTTGCCAGCAAAGCACACTTTTTTGGAGGCTAGGTTCAAAAAAATTACTTCAAACACAGTGGCAAAATTAGTTATACTGATATAACCTCAAAATAGGCACTCATACAATCTAATAATATGAACTCATTCCTCACACTCAGTGAACTTTAAAAGATTTGTTTTGCTTGTATACCTACCTGTAGACCTCTTTCATCTGAAAACTGGAGTTGAAATTTCCATAGGGTACAATGCTTCTTGATTTTTTCGTCTTATTATTATTTTATATTTTTCTTCTCAGAACAGAAATTCTGTGGCCACAGCCTATTTTAGGTTTCATTTTGATCTTTATTTATTTTTCGCTCCCTCTTTTCATAATATTTGAGGTGTTTTCCAAATACAGCAGAAAATACAAAGGCTTACAAAATTCCAAACAATCAAAAAACACTTTATGCCACAGCAAGTCTCTACTGCCTGCCCAGGACATAGTAAGACAAGGTTTCTTTCCTTTTTAAGCATATATCCTACCCCTGTGGCTGCTGCTTACCTTGTTGCTCTGCCTCTTTATATTGACAGTCATGTGCAGATTTTAGGTGAAACTGAGGTGTTACCATGTATTATCAGACACTAAACACACATCTGGCAGATCCTCACTGCCAGTTTCATGAAATGAATTATCTTTTTTTTACTGGGTTTGCCTGCAGTGTCTCATGTTTTGTCTTATACAGGCAGAATTATTCTCTGGTAGTGAGCTGCCCAGGTGTGCCTTTTCATTGGTTGTGACATAAAATACTGCAAAACTTTTACCATCATCAACTTTATTTCAATTCTTATCCCTGAACTGTATCATTAAAATTATTTCAACAAATCTTCAGTACAGAAAGAGAATAATAGCCATACTAAATACACCAGGAATATGTCCTTTCTGCTGACACTCAATCTCTTTAAGTGCATAAGAAGATTTATACATATACATCACAATTTAAAAAATGACCCAATTTTTTTGCCTGGTGGTTTTACCTTTTCTCTCACTGAGGTGGCTTTTGGAAATCCCTTGATGAACCTTGAACTCTTAACAGTTTGTTGTTTTCTTTTTCATGTGAAACTCTTTGGATTGCAATAATTATAATCCTGTGAAGCAGTAGGGGCTGGATAGCATTAGAATGAGTGCAGAGCAACAAAGAATAGCTTTATGTCTCATTTATTTCTGCAGCTCAGGAAAGGGCTGGTTGGAACCTCTAGCAAAGAAAAACATAATTAAAAGATGAACCTGGCTACTCACATCTCCAACAGACACTGACAGTCAGAACACAGGTGCAAGGTGGACACCCTGCACTTCCACAGCTACTCCGTCAGACTCAGGGAAAGCATGTGTGAAAACATCAGGCTTCATCTAGACTACAGGGTAAATTTCTTGGCAGCTGGTTAAAGTGGCTCTATGGCTCCTCTGCTTCTGTGAGAGGAAAAAACACCAGATACCAACAGACGACAAGCTCTGTCACTACTGGATGTATTATTGTGTGGTGCTTTAGTGTTCATTGTAAATCCTGGCTGGTGCTTGGAGCCATTTAGGGAAGTATTAGATGAAAACTATGGGAGACCTGTAACTGTTGTGGTCTCCTGATCCCCCTGCATCCATATTTCCAGGAAATGACAAATAGTGAAATTGCTCTTTCTTGTTACTTTGATGCCAAAACTCCAGATATAAATATCTGCAAATGTCAATACAGATTTTGAATTCTTTATAGCTTAGCTTTATTTTGCAATAAAAGTTAAATCCCAATGAATTTTGTCTCATGCCCAGTTTCAGACTAACATGTGATCACGTGTGTATGATTTCCATCGTGTCTGCATCCTGAAATTGAAAGGCCATAAACCAACTGTTCTAAGAGGGCAAATTGTTACCGAGGTACTGTAAAAAGTCTTGGAACATTGCAATCCTTCCACCAAAAGGTTAACATAAACATGCACACTTGTTATAGATGAATAGAGCAATGTATTTTGCTAATGTACTTTATATCCTCTTCTCCCCTTTCTTTTCTTCTATCTCTTTTCCTTGTCCCATCGCACAATTTTCTTCTTTGAAAAATTAAGAAGACATATCATGATCTTCATTTATCACAAAATTCTTCATATTAGTGAACTTTCAGTTATGAACAGATTATATTTTAAACCTAATTCTGAGTTAGATCACTGAATTGGAGTCTTCCAGTGAATTCCAGTGAAAAATAGGCTTGTTAGTAGGAAAAAAAAACAGGTTGACTTTCTATTTTCAGGAATGATTCTTCATGTCTACAAAGTGAGACTGGAGACCTGAGATGTGGCCAGGTGCATACGTGTTGTCTACAGATGAGGAACCTACTTGAGAAGCAAGCAGAGCTCTGCAGCCATGGCATCATAGGGCAGCAGGGAGTTGTCTCATCCATGCCTCGGGTCTAAGGCAGAATCAACTGCACCTCTGTCTTTTCCAACAGCGATTTCACTATTCGTCTTAAGGCTTAAACATTTGTAATTATGAAGAGACACACAGTAGGTTTCTTTTATAATCACCTGAGTGAATTAATCATCCTCTTGTTGTTGTGAATACCAAAGCAGAGTCATCACAGACAATATCTGAGTTGGCCGGTTCCATGAACAACTTGTTTATAGTATGTTCAGTTGGGTACCGAAATACAAGAAGTGAGAACCCTATAATAGGCATGTTTGAAATCAGAATTATACTTTTGGACCTTCCCTTGTCTTTATGTGTGTGTGTATGTGTGCTAAATTGCTGTGAAAGTTCATATATTGCTTATAGAAATGTGAACTTGATATAGCTGTTTTCTATACTGCTCATAGTACATTTGTATTCTTTCTTACTTCCCCATTTGCTTAGATATATCTTTGGGAGCGCTTTCTAGGAAGTGACACACTGTTATGAAATAAATGTCACAATTTTATTCCTTACTACAAATAAAATTTTGGGAATGTCCAAATTATTATAAATGTTCCCAGAAAGGTTATTATATCCAGTTTCTTTAAGTGTCATAAATTCTACAAGGTAAAACAAGGCGTTATTGTAATTCACCATCTTCGTAAGTCTATATAACCCTGTCTTTTTCTGAAACCTTGACTACTATTTTTCTACTGGACATTGTGTGATAACAAAGCAGTGCTCACATGGAACCAGGATTTTATAAGGTCATCAGAGCTTGCATGAGTAAAATAATGGTCAGGTCATATTTATTGTATTCTCATTTCTTCAGTTGATCCTTACACAGTTTTTCAAAGCACAGAGAGTGTAAAACAAGACATTGCAAGGCTCAGCCAGTTTAAAAATAAATCTTGGGCAATGAACAAAAAATATTGGCATAATACAGCTGCTGGCATCATCATACTATACAGCAGAGTTCAATTAGCTGTTTTCAGGAAGAAAAATGCCATTGTGTGCAAGACACAGTACCAGTAGAAGAGTTGCATGAAAAAAAAATACAGCAGCCCCTTTCTCTTTTCTGAAATCAGTAGAACATTAATTACCAAAGCAAGCTTCATAGACAGAAATGCACTTTGCCTAAAGGAATCTTTCTGTGAAGCATCCTGATTTAACATAGAAATGTTTAAGTAACTTCTTTATTAACAATAAGAGTTTGACTTCTCCTAAGGAAAAAAGAAACCTCTTCAGCAAATTAGAAGTCCTCTTCCCTGTATTGCACCCCACTGTTACAATTCCAGGCTCTGTTCAAGTTCAGTCTCTTCTAACAGATTTATCAGGCCTCCCGCTGACAGTGCTTTTTGTAAATGCTGATATGCCATTGCTGAAACACCTGTGTTGCACAGTCCTTTCAATTGTCTGCTTACACATTTTATCAAAGAGTAACCAACATCTCTGGCAGCAGAAGTATGCAAGAAGGGAATGCCATAGTCCCAGAAAAGGGGACACGTGGGTGATCTACAATTGTATGGGTAAGGTTCTGGGGAGGGCATGTAATTGTCTAAGCATGGGTGTGGGTCTGTATGAGTCTTGGTGTTAATTGCAGAAAGGTGTTTAGAAATTTGTGGCTGTTTATTAACATTTCCTGTGCATCTAATACTATGGTTTACTTCTTGAATTATTGCTACTGAATTTTAAATGCATAGTTTACCAACTCCCAGTAATTGTATGTCATTAGTAAATAGTAAACCTCTTCAATCTTGATTTGGTAAACTATGTGAACAGAGTATTTCTTTTCATTGTGACAAACCTTCTCTGTGTCTGTAAAAAAATATGATGTAGGAGAATATGACAGTACTGTTTTAGGGCTTATTTGATCCAAAACAGGGAGAAAAGCCTAAAAGCTGTTCTAGCCTGCTCAGATAGTAATGGTCTAAGCATCTTGAGAAGTCACCAAAGCATTGGTGATTTACCTAGGATCATTGGACTTTTATTTATGCTGTCTCTCTGTCCTTTCCCACTCTATAGACCCTTATGACTGCATCTCTTTTGTTAGCTGTGCAATATTTGGACATTTCTCTGGGCAATTTCTTTTTCATTTCAGACTATTTTGTGCTGAAGCAAAAGAGTACTAAGACTGGGATTCATAAGTCAAGTGAACAGCATAAAACTGCAACAGAAAGTAAGTAGACATTAATACCTGACACTACTGAAGTAAGGATGAATAGCATCAATCAGCATTTACACTTCAGCCTAGTGTTGTTGCTGGCAGCACGTTATAGGCACTTATTTAGCACTGATTAGGATCCGATGGTGTGCTTGGTTTTGCTGCCTGTTTGGAGCTTGCTGTTGTAGGTGTTCATGAAGAGGGCAGGGAGAGCTGCTGTCAGGCTGAGCAGCTGGCATGGGGTTCCAGCATTCCTGTCTCTGTGACCTGTTGTTGCTCAGCTATGAAGTGTTTCTATGCCATGCTCCACTATAACTATCACTTTCATTTCTATTTCTGCACAGATGTAATAATACGAGGATATTGAGAAGGAAGATCTTCTGCAAACTTGAGAATTTAAGCAGGAGCAGGGAGTATTATTGTTAATTTTATTAACACAATCTTTTTCTGCTTTTAGTCACAACTTGTTATACAGCAGACTGGAAAAGGTCATACAGGTAGACTGAAAAAAGTCTCATAACACAGGTTGCACTCAGTTCACTTTAACTTGTACAGATCAAAAATCATTTGTCAAAAACCGTATGTGAACACAGTTCCCTTTCTTTTTGCTTTTCTGTATCACCATGCCTGCATCTCATCATCAAAACTCCTAAAAATCTTGCAACACTAAGTAAAGACTTGTTGCTTGCAAAAAGACTTATTTTAAAAATTATGGTGTAAAATATGGTTGTAATATGGTTGATTAATGGAGAGCTGTTTATCTGCCTAAGTGCAGGTGTCTACTTTAGGTGGAGCTCAGTGGACCTAGGTGGCCTGGTAGCTTCCTTGACTAGATTGATTAGATCTCCATGACCACGCAAGGAGCTTAGACACCTAGTACATATGTAGACCTGCATTGTATATACCTCATGTAGGTGACTGAATCTGGAGCTGAATCCCCACCCCTTACTCTCAGTGAGTACTCCCTAGGAAGGACACAGTTTATTCCCACAAATGAATTTTGGGGAGTCCCATCCAGAATTTAGCCTGAAATTTTTCTTTAATTGCATTGATAGTGAGAATTAGGTACACAAATGTGGTATTCGGAGCACTGAAGTAAGCAGAGCCTACGTTGCAAGAATCTTTTTTTTCCCAAGGTTTATGTTGCACAAAAGAGCTAATCTGTCCTCTAGTCTTTGATCATTATCTAATTAGGATTTTTGTTTGTTTTTTTCCAACAGGTCACACGCCCCTTTTGGGAGGTAAATAAAAAAGCATTGACGGGATTACTTTGCTGCTGTTTTCTAAAGCTGTTAAAAGGCAAGAGATCACTAGACAAACACCACTCAGCAGAAGATCAGAAAGCGGTACGCATGCCCCTCAGTGACACCACTACTTCAGAGATTCTGCCAGGAGAGAAGACTGATGAGAATTGGAGCTTGTGTTAATGTGTTTTCCTCTTCATGAAGCTTGCTGTTGTTCAGACGTGTCCCAGAAAGTTAAAGACTGTATTTTGGGCTGCCTAATCTTTTGGGGAATGTAGGTCAGCGTTAAAGCAGAAGCAGGATCTGTGATCTTCCACGCCGGCTTGCGCAGAGCAGAAAGCTCAGGATCACAGCAGATAAACAGAGCGCAGGAATATTGACAGAGAGTCAGGAGTGACAGAAAGATGTCAGACATTGATCTGCATGACAGAAAAATATGTCTGATGGCTGACACATGATGGCTCATGTTTTCTTTTCTGAGGATAGCTGAGATATGACGGGTACTTGCTATGAAGACAAATTGTAAGATTTTTATGACAATTCGGCACTTTTAAACTATTGTTGTTTTCCCAACACTTGGGAGAATTTTGAAACAATATGAGATGTATTTTGTAAAGACCAAGGAGTGGAGGATATTCTCATCTGAATGCTGACTGCATTTGTAGGCTTGCCCGACATGTTTCTTGATGGGGTCCTATCATCTCCAATAATATTTGGAGGTGCAGCAATGGCTGGAAGTGTGTATCAATGAAAATCTACTTTTGTGAGTGCTGTCAGACAGCAGTGGCTTAATACTCCCATGAGTGACACCCCCAGAAGTGCTGCCTAGCAATACCACTCTATCATACCCAAACCTGGCATTGGTGTGAAGGGAGAGGAAGGGGACAGAAATGAGAGGAAGCTTTATCTGTTCAGATTATAAAAAGACACGATGGACATCTATTAAGTTGAAATACTGTAAAGAAGATCTGCCTTGTAAGAGTATTTTTGCTTGCTAATTATTCCATTAAAATACTAGCAGTAAACAGCAGTGGCTAGGAGGATGCACAAGTAACACTAGCAGTTGATATCTGGGCTGCTCTTGGGGAGGAGGATCATGATTTCCAAACTGCCTCTTACTTCCTCTCCTTTATGGGATGATTCCAGACACTGAGAAGAAACAACTTCTCCTCTTCTGAGCCATGGTTTAAGAGCCCTAGCGACTTCAAAACCATACTGACTGCCGGTACAACCTTACCTGCACTGGCAATTTCTGGTAGCTCTCACTATTGTGTGGCTACCTACACAAATGTACTGAGTCAGGAGTGATAGCAGGAAAGACATTCCTTGTTGGGGATGGACTCCTTAAAATCTTTCTGTGCTGTCACAGCACCTGGGTTGAACTGATTTCACTGCCTTAATAGAGCTCAGGCAAACAGAGTATGGCATAAAGTGTACTTGCTCTCCTGGCTTTTTAGAGGGCTGCCAAACACCCATCAAACTCTACAGGGATTAATGATGTAGACTAAACTTACTAAGGTGTGGCATCCATTTATATGTTAATGGCAATAACGTACATGAAAGAGGCAAAAAGAAGGTTTGCTGTATCTCACATTTCTGACAGCTTTTCCAGTCATCATTTCAGTGGCTCATAGGTTTAGTAAGTATTTAGTAGTACTCAGAACAGTGACCTATTTAACTTGCTAATGTTTGTTCGCATATGGTTAATAATTGGTATTTCAAATGGCGTTTGCTGTCCACACATATGAAAATGCTGCTGCCACTTCACAGCAACATATTCTGGTTTTCGGATGTTTTTATGTGCATTCATAGAGCTGAGCTTTAATGAATATGTAGGGTATTCCTTTATGATACCTACAGGCAATATGTCAGCGCATGGTGACTTTTATTTGGATACCTTTTTTTCCTCTTGGTTCAGGATTGTAAATTAAAAAAAAAAATAACCATGATGGTTGATGTTATGATTTTTTTGACCGTGAACTGGAAGAGCTGATCTTCCATTGGTCTTTCATTTCGTAGTATTCTCTTATTTGACAATTGTGTGCCACTGTTGAAAGGATGCTGATACATTCTGGTAATGGGATGGATACATCTGACAATTCAAACACATTAAATTTCCTCTATTTCTTTTTTTTTTTTCACCTAAATAATTCTTATATTTTTTTTATCATAAACATATACATCTTGCTATATCACAAGATATCACAACATGTTCCTTTTCCTTTCTTGGGCAGATTTCAGTCTTTATAACTTCTAACAGTTTGTTCACCAAATTTTTACGTTCCACTCTAAATTACTTATAATATCAGTTCCTGTACTTATTCAGTGTAAATGCATCCATGCATCTTTTTGACTGTGCAGGCAACATTGCTGAGCCATCCAAATGTTTCAACTAGTTTACATCAGAGAACCCTGTAAGTTCAAAACACTTCAGAGTTTATGAGAAAGGTGACAAAAGCTAGTCTACGGGTTCACACAGCCTCCTTGCAAAGTAGCTTAGAGACAATAAAAGAAATTTTTGAGTGCAGAGGGAAATCTCTCTTTTCAACTTGCCCTATACCTAATTATTCTGTAAGACAAAATAAACGTAATGAGTTCTATGAACTAAGGGAATTATTTAAGGTATTAATGTGTTAGGCTGCCAGAGTCAGACTGACATGACATCATGGAAATAATAGTATTGTGTTTTGATGAATCAAGATAACTTTTGAGTGAAGGCTGGATTGAATCTTATGACTAGTTTCAGGCATCTGAAGGCACCAGAGTGAGTCTCTGTAGGGGAACTTCCTCCTCTCTCACCTTTAGCTATCCCCAGGGAGGCATCCTGGCTATGCTAGCTTCTCTCTAATGTCGGTGGTGAGAGACAGACACCTAGATCGCAATTTATCGCGTTAAAGATAAATAAAGATAGGTGTTTAAGATACATGGAAATAATTGTCCTTTGGGGGTATTTCTCTCATTTCACTATTGAGGAGGGAACCTGAATGATTTTCATTGGGTGAGTTGAACTTTCTCCCAGAAGACTGCTCCACTTGTCTTCTTGCAGTAGAGTGGCTTGTTCAGCTCCATCCAGAACAAAACCCAGTGCAACTATGAACACAGCGAGTTCAGGAAGAAGTTTCATTTAACCGCTAATGTAAATTTAGGCAGTAATGCCATAACACAATATTCTATTTTTAAGTCACTATTTCCAGGTCTTGCATTTTGTACTCCTGGAATACAACTTTACTGTGTCTTAAAACAGGAGTATTGGAGTATATAAACTCTGAACTGAGCAGCAGTTTTAAGGGTTTTGCTGTGCCTCTTATCTTGCTATGATCCTTCTTTTGTGTATTACCTGACTGGCAGATTTCAAGTTTAGCATTGCTACAAGAATTACCTTCTATTCCGACGTAAACCTTTAGCAACTTTACTGTAATTGATTTTCTTCTTTGTCTTTATTTCTTTCAGTGTTTTTGTATTACAAAAAAAAAAAAAAACAAAACAAAACCCAAAGATAAAATATGTCTTTCTTTTAGATTTTGAAATACGTTGCTGTTAAAAGCTGCTGACTATCAGCAAATTAGGACTTTGTCATCAAAGCTTCTGTTGTTTTAAATATTCAGTCTGGAAAGTTTAAATCTCTTCTGACATAAAAAAAATCCATCACACCTGTGGAAGACATAGACAATGAATTATTCAGTCCTTCTTGCTAAGTTCAATATAGATGTTTTCCCTACTGTACAACTTGTAGATAGAATCATAGAATAGGTGGGAAAACAAGGAACCTTTAAAGGTCATCTAGTACAACTGCCCTGAAATGAGCAGGGATGTCTTCCACTAGATCAGGTTGCTCAAAGCCCCATCCAACCTGACCTTGAATGTTTCCAGGGATGGCGTATTTACCACCTCTCTGGGCGACCTGTTCCAGTGTCTCATCACTCTCATTGTAAAGAATTTCTTCCTTCTATCTAGTCTAAATCTTCCCTCTTTTAGTTTAAAAACATTACCCCTCGTCCTATCACAACAGGCCCTGCTAAAATTGTTTGTCCCCATCTTTCCTGTAGGCCCCCTTTAGGTACTGAAAGGCCACAATAAGGTCTCCCTGGAGCCTTCTGTTCTCCAGCCTGAACAACCCCAACTCTCTAAGCCTGTCTTCTTAGGAGAGGTGCTCCAGCCCTCTGATCATCTTTGTGGCCCTCCTCTGGACTCACTCCAGCAGGTCCATGCGTTTCTTGTACTGAGGTTTTCAGAGCTGGATGCAGTACTGCAGGTGAGGTCTCACAAGAGGGGACCAGAGTGGCAGAATCACCCCCCTTGACCTGCTGGCCATGCTTCTTTTTATGCAGTCCAGGATGCCGTTGGCTTTCTGGGCTGTGAGTACACATTGTCGGCTCATGCGCAGCTTGTCATCCACCAGTACCCCCAAGTTCCTCTCCTCAGGGCTGCTCTCAACCCCTTCATCCCCAAGCCTGTATTGATACTGGGGGTTGCCCTGACCCAGGTGCAGAACCTTGCACTTAGCCTTGTTGAACCTCATGATGTTCACACAGGCTCGCTTCTCAAACCTGTCAAGGTCCCTCTGGCATCCTGTCCCTCAGGCGTGTCAACCACACCACTCAGCTTGGTGTTATCCACAAACTTGCTAAAGGTGCACTCAATCCCACTGTCTACGTCATTGATTAAGATACTGAACAGTGCTGGTCCCAATACAGACCCCTGAGGGACACCACTTGTCATCAATCTATCTCCATCTGGACATTGAACCATTAACCACTACCCTCTGGATGCAACCATCCATCCAACCAATTCTTCATTCACCGAACAGTCCACCCATCAAATCCATATCTCTCCAATTTAGAGAGAAGGATGTTGTGGGGGACTATGTCAAAGGCCTTACAGAAGTCCAACTAGATGACGTCTGTAGCTCTTGTCTTGACCACTGGTGAAGTCACTCCATCATAGAAGGCCACCAGATTGGTCAGGCAAGACTTGCCCTCGGTGAAGCCATGCTGGCTGTCTCAAATCACCTGCCTGTCCTCCATGTGTCTTAGCATAGCTTCTAGGAAGATCTGTTCCATGATCTTCCCAGGCACAGAGGTGACGCTGACAGGTCGGTAGTTCCCAGGGAGCCTCCTTTCTACCCTTTTTAAAAATGGATGCAATGTTTCCCTTTTTCCAGTCATTGGGGACTTCACCTGACTGCCATGACTTTTCAAATATCATGGAGAATGGCTTGGCAACTACATCAACCAGTTCCCTTAGGACTCTGGAGTATGTCTCGTCAGGTCCCTTCTGAACAGCCTGCAGGCGTCAATAGCCGCACTCCAGTCATGGGATTTGTCCCACTGGGTTTCAGTAATGACAACCGGGTGGTAGTGTTCTAGCAGTATGATGGCTTCCAGCTCCTCCTGTTTGTTGCCTGTGCTGCATGCATTGGTGTAGAGGCACTTCAGCTGGGCTGTCAGACATGTCACCTTCTTAGAGGAACATTCCTTCAGGTTATTTCACTGGTGTATACCTCTTCACTCCTAATACCTCAAGAGCCCCTGTCTCATCTCCATAAGACTTCAGGTGTGCTGCAGTGTAGCCAGCACATCTCAGAGCAACAGGCTGTGGGTCTAGATGTTCCTACTTTAAAACTCCCACAAGATGTAGCTTTGTTTTTCATTCTTAGGTAAGTGGCCAACATTTTTTTCAAGTGTCTTATCAGAGTTAGCCCTTTGAACCCGCTTTTGGAGGTATCATATGTTGATGGTATAGTTGAATATTCTGAGAATAAGCAAATTCCACTCTGGTGAATCATGTATCTTTTCTTGCCCTTCCACAGGAAAAAAAGGGGGGAAAAAAAAAAGAAAAAAAGAAGTATTTTAAACTGCTGAATTTGAACAGTGTGTTATAGTCCTGCTGCATTTCAGAAGACTAAACTATGGTGATCCCATTTCATCCCACAGACGTAACTTGATTCAGTCTTTTCTATTGAAAGAAGCTGACACATTCAAGTGCTAGGTAGTCCCATTTCTGGGGTGCTCAGGAGCAGTAATACATTTTTTCATCTGTGCTGGGTTTGTGCATGACAAACTTTTGTTTCAGATGTATACTTACCTAGAGCTTTCTGCTACTCCATCCAAATGCAGACGATTCTGTGGGGCTCTTAGCAGGGAGACATGGTGCAGCTTTGTAATTCATGTCCATTTTGTGTAGGAGGGACACACATCTTTATTAAATATAATCTTGACTGACTACCAGTATCATTTGAGATACTAATTTTAGCATAAAACCCTTATATAGTTTGGAGCCTGCAAATATTTCCTCAGAGGCTGAACGAGAATTTATGCTAATTTTTCCCAGTGACAGACACTTCATGTGATCAACAGTAGAGAAGTTTCACTGAAGGATTAATTTTTTCCTCTTACCTGCCAAGGCCTTAATGTGTAGGCTCCTGAGACTGCTGGAGATATCACACTGCTAGAAGCTATGGCACAGGACCTATAGGAGACCCACTGCCTTCTGAAATGGCAGCTGGAGCCCAAGCAGGGTTTCCTAAAATGCCTAAATTCCCACTGGACATCTGTGTTTAGCCATCCAGATTGCTCCCTGTCATAGTGGACTATCTCTTCAGCCTGAAGGGTTGCCTCTGTAAAGCTGGTATGAATTTCATGATGGGGCAGGAGAGGGAAGAGGGACTATAACTTCAGAAGCTGCAAGGGTAACTAGAATTCATAACTTGATTGAAGTGCTCAAATAAATGCTTCCAACTTGTAGCACACATACATTTTTAACTGCAAAGCAAAAACACAATGAAGAAATAGTGAACAAAACATGCATCTGAATCAAAGGATTAAAAATTTTCATTATCACTGGCTCTTCATTCAGATAGTTCATGCCCAACAAACACATGGCTACTCCTGCCTGGCTTCTAGAGAGCTTTCTGCTCAGATATGCTGCTGTCCTCTTGGCTAGAATCAGGAAACACCATCTTGTTCCTTGAGATCAAAAAGTATACTCCTTAAAATTAAAACTGTGTTTAAAGTTGTCATTGTGAAAAACTAAACTAAAAAAGGCTTTTTGCTTACCTACCTACATGTCTTTTTTCACGTGGATTAGCTTTTTGCTTGACTTACTGTAAACCTCATTTTTCCTTAGTAAGCACTTTCCACAAAAAAGTTTCCAGATGATTTGTTATTTCTTTCCTAATTCATTCCCAGATGTGCATATACCAGTGATTATTATTATGTGCCTGAGTTTCTAGAATACGTTACTTACGAATTATAATTTTGTAGTTTTATTGTCTATTATTCACAGACCAGATTCTCAGCTGGTGTCAGTCAGTGTAGCTTCATTGCTTTCACCGGTACTGTTTGACAGGTTGGACCGTTTGAATATGGTTCATTTGAGGATCTGATTTTCTGTGCTAGTCATCAAGTGCAGACTGCTGTAGAGGGTAGTTATGCATATTCCAAACTGAATTAAGATGCTGATCCAACAAAACAGTTACAGACATACTTTAGTTTTATCAGACTTTGAATGTGGCCATATAGGTAATCCTACTAAGTGTTAAATAGGTGCTTTAGTGTTCTGCAGAGCATGAACTAAGTATGTTTGTTAAGAAGCCCATAAACTTCCCTAAGATCCTCAAACTGAGCATTAAATACAAATAGTATGTAAAGTACAAGTACTAACATAAACAGAGAAGGCACCATTAAAATAAAGATCTGCTTTAGAGATGGGATTGCAAATGTGCTTTGCCCTTCTGACAATTCCCTGCTACCAATGAGGTTCTTGAGTACTGAGTGAATAATGTCTAAAAAGAAAGGGAATGTCTTTTTTTCACGCCTTGTGCGAGATCCCAACACAATAGTGAGGTATGTTATGCATTGTCTGGAAATAATCCAAAAGTGACATAGGAAAGGTCAGTGGTCCTCCAGGCCTTAACATCATCCTTAACAGTGAAGTTGATACATCATTATCAATGTCTTGTTCAATACTTGCACTGGTCTAATAAGCCTAGAACATGTAACTACTGAGAGAAGCAGTCCGAAGTCTAACTAAAGTGAACATGGGGTATGTGCTGGAGTCTGAAAGGAATACGCAAGACCCTGCAGAAAATATCAGCTGGGTAACAAGTTCTTCAAGATCTCCTCTTTGTCCCTTATCTTCTTAAAATTTTTATTCAATAAGCTGGACTCCAGTAAACTAAAAAATTTACAAACGGAAGAAAAAGTGCAGTTATCTAATAATGTTCCATGAAAACAAGTAAGCAGTATTCCTGATGAACTCTTGAAATGATTTAGTTTATACCTTTGGTCACTGTAAACATTGTGATTGCTGATTACTTCAGCAGTAGCTTAATGAGGCCAAATAATGGTTTCATTGTAGAGATAATAAAACATTCTCTTCAAAGGTGAGATATCTGGAGCAGTGAGATAAGGATTAAGCTGGGTTTCAACAACACTTTTGGTTCTTACTTACAAAACTTATAGTAGAGGGCTATTAATTCAAGTTTTGCTACCCACATTGGCAAATATTGCTTTGTCTTTAGCTGATGCTGTTTATTTTTATCATCGCTCAGTAAAGTTTAAAAGATTTTTAAACCTTCAAAAGAGAGAGCTCTTGCAGAAAGCCTTATTCAACAACTGCTCAGGAATAGGAAACCAGGTTTAAAAGAAGAACCAATTATATGGAAGGTGTGACACTTTCCACATTACTTATATATAAACTATACCCCAAGTGCTTCTCTCTACCCACTTTACAATGTTTGTTCCCATTTGTGAAAACACTTACAGATTAACTACTGTCATAATAATTAAAAATTAACTTGTTTGTTTCCTTTTGCTCAGGAGTAATTCTATTACTCAAACATATCTTTGCAGATATGAATAAAATAATTACACCTGTAATCGATATTATTAATTTATTTTTTAAGATGCTTTTCCAGAGCAGGAACAGAGCAAGCTGTACATCATCTATATGTTAAATTATAGACGGTATTTTTCATGTAAAATGGGCAAAAATAACACAGAATTTTTAATTACATTATCAGCTGCATTCTAAGATGAAAAATTCAGACCAAAAATCTAACACTTTCAATCTTGAGATCAGAGTCTAAAAGCTGAAAATAAAAATCCTAGACAAGCTGGATTCAGGTTGGATAAACACTACCTAATAAGCTGTAAAATACCCACATTGAAAAAAAACAAACCAAACCCAAACCCTCAAAAATTACCAAAATTTTTTTTTACAAAAGCGTAGGCCAGTATTTAGCAAAACTTTGCATCTTTTTGCTTGGGAAGAGGATATAAGAAAGTAACACAAAAGAGAAAAAGGACCTACTTTTCACCATATGAAAGACATATTCTATCAAGTGCTATGACAGAAACTATTCCCAGTGAAATTGTTTTGCATGTCTGCAAAAGTAAGATGTTCACATTTTGGAAATGTTATTTCCTCTCTGCCTTACTTTTGTCTCACTACAATGCAGAGTGAAATAAACCGACAGGTCTTTTTTATAAGTTTTTTAATAACAGGCAGCTCAATCTTTTTACTTAGCATAAGCATATATTTCTCCATAAAGAAATGCCGATGTTTCATGTGTAGAATAGCTCAGTACCTCCAACCTCTAAGTGTCTATGTATGATGAAACTAAGTAAACAAAATAAGTATGGGAAAATGTCTTGTCAACCAGTCTACAGCGATAGAGTATGGAAGGGACTAAGGCAAATATGACTGCTCTCTTAAATTAAATTTATTATAGTAGACTATTTTTCTTCAGGGCTATAATAAAAAAAAATTTAAAAGTGCTGGCACTATGCATAAAGTGACCTGCAAAAGACCTTTTGTCTGTGATTAAGGCAGTTAAAGAAGCAGAAAGCAATCTGAAGTCAGGTGCCTAAAACCGAAATATATGAGAGGGAACCAGCCAAACTGTGCAACATATCAGACAAATATTAATGGTACAGAAATGGAGAAAACTGGCTGGGACTTGGAAAATTTACAAAAGGTAACTGGCTGACACACTGCTGAGGTCATAAAAATAATTCTTCAGGAATAATTTGAATTCATAAACTTCCAAGTATGCATTCTAGAACTGGAGATGAGATTACAACAAGAAAATGGCTACATGATAAGATGTACTATGTGGGTTGAACACAGAATTCTTGCAAGCTAATGTAAGTAAACTCAGGGGTTTTAAATTATTTTGCTATAGAAAGTTCACTGAAAAATATCTGAATGAAGTATCTGAATATTAATGATTGTAAATAGAGATGTGGCAAGGCAATGTTAATACAGTATAGCTTGTAAGAAAATTCCTTGTTGCTAACACATCATAATAATGATCTCGCAGGAACCCTTACAATTTACTGTTATTCCCACAAAGCTTGGAGAAGAAACAGCCAGAAGAAGGAGGAAAGAAAACTACACTGATAGTTTGGTATATTGAGCTACATCACAGTGGAATGTGAAAGTGAAGATATTGAAAACAGTTTGAAAGCAATGATCAATATCTGTCCTATGCAAAACATTGTCTCATCAACAAATCACAGTATGGCTGTGTATGATACAGTACAGTCTGTTCCCAAATACATTAATTGAAAGCTGTTTCTTCCTTGTACATGCGTATATATGTAAATATAAAAGTCAGCATTAACTTCTCCAAGAGTTTCTGTTAGGTCTTATATGATTTGCAGGAACTTGCCAACAAATAATTTAAACTGCCTTTTATCTCACAAGGATATTTATCATGGAGATGTGGGTCAGGAGAAGGAAAATGTTTTAAAAAATAATTGTAATAAGTCCACTATCAATCAACTATCTTTGCATCACAGTGAGTTAATAGTATATTTCTACAGTCAGTAGGGAACTATTCTGATATACAGGTATGACAGTGAGATTTTTCCATCATTTCTTTTTCTCTAAAACTTTGACATTTTTGCTGCAAAAGCTCCTCTTTAACATTTCTTCACATAAAATTTGAAACATTTATCAATAACCTAGACCACGTTAGATTAGTACATACAATCAGAAAAAAAGTCTTTCTCAGAAAGCTCTTTTCAGAATATTTCACTAAGAAAACGCACCATGGAGACAGGCTGTTACATGAAAAGGCTGCATCACATATCTAGTTGGTTACACTGATATTAGTAATTTATTCAGAAGCTATATAAGTCTATGACCAGGTTTCACTAATGGAGATATATTTTCTTCCCATTTTTCCCACAAAAACCGAATAGCCTTCTTTCCAAAATGTCTTGTAATGAAAAGCACAGTATGTGTTTGAGAGGAATATAAGTGGAGGATGGAAAAGCCTAACCTACTTAAAATGTATGGAAATTATTGCATCAAAAGTGTTCAAGAGCTCATCTTATGTGATAACCTATCTCCCAGGAAATGTTCTGTGACTCCTGAAATGCAACTTTCAGGTTTATTATGCAAACAACATAGAATGAGAAAATTCTCATCCTGAGGATGAGAACTGAGGATATTACAGGTGTTTTATCATATGGAGATTTTCTCTGTTTGTGATTTCTGTATGAAAAGATTATTTTGGCCAAAGTATCCCCTGTATTCAAGGACTGAACACACTTAAAGCATTTGATCAATCTACCCACAAGAAAACTTGTTTCCTCTGTAGTTTTACATGACCTGATTTCAAATGTCTTAAAATAGCAGCAAATCATATTCAATTAAGCCCTTCCACTACTGTATATTTTTGTCTTATGGTTTTTAATGATAACATATTTGATCCTTTTACTACTTCAGACAAGAAGAAAAGGCCTCTACGTTGATACAAGCACTGCATAAATGTCCTGCAAGAGTGCCCTAAAGAAACCATTATAAAAGTTTATTTGAGAGCTTCAGACATGAGACTCGGGGTGCCATGTTTTGGTTGGAGTAAAACCTCAATTTGATTTTGTTTTCCTAATTACAAAGCCAAAATTGTGTCTGATTTTGGTTTTAGATCCTTGACTGATAGAACTGGAGCCCTTTTTATTCTGAATCATGCATTTCTTCCAACAAACTTCACAGACAAGTTAAACCTACATTATTTTAGAGGAGAGACATCCCCACTTTCTCTTTGGCATCTCGGCTGACATCTTGGGCAAAGATACCGACTTTTTCACTAAATGGTGTGCTCTTCTGCTAAGTTCCTGGAATATTTTGTCAAGATAACATTGGATTGCATAAGTGATGACAATGTTCTTGATTTCCTCTCCTTGACAAAAAGCCAGACAATGACTGTATTCCAGGTAATTTTCTTCCAAGTGTTTACAAGAACTTAATCCGCTTTCAGTCTAGTTACTTCCTCTATGGTAGGTTAGGTGAAACCCTTTGTTATCAGCCTCTGTCAAGAGTAATTGCGAAATAGACAGATCTTTAATCTTTTTTTAAAGTACTGCATATGCAAGAAACTACATGACATTAAAATTCTTTCTTATGCATTGCATCTACATGTCCTCCCCAACAATTTCATTTCCAGGATTAAGAAAGGAGGAACAAATCTGGTGGCTTTTCAGTGAAATAAGAAATAAGTGAAATAAGAGAAATACGAAGTATGGGATGACCTGATCAGATTGAAAGTAAGAATCCACCACTTGAAGTGTAGTGCAGATTTACTGTTTATCAGATGTCATTCACCAGCAGGGTAACATATCCTTGTCTAAATCACAATCTCTTTGACGGTCTGTTATTTCATTCTATGGTGAACTCCAAAGGAAATGGTTCACAGATTATTCAATGAAGGCCTTCATTTGACAGTTTAGGTTGGTTCTTCGCAAATCAGTCTGTTTCAATGTTTTCTTACCTCTTGAAATAGATTTTTTTCTGACAATTATAGCCTATAATCCCTTCAGTGATTTTATATGAACACACACACAAAAGGATAAAATAAAAATAATGTGGCAACAGGCTAAACCAGACTATGCACAAAATTCTCTCTGCTTTGTATTTCCACATGCACAACCCACATCTCCAGTTATTGGCAGTCCCTTAAAAATACCAGTCACTGAAGTAAAGCCATGGATAGCCTGCCCTATGACATAACCTGTAAACCCAGAGGCTGAGGGGGCTGTTAGGTTGGAGAGAGTTGGCTATGAGGAACAAAAGATGGCAAAATACCAGGAGCAAGGAGACTCCAGAGTAAGATAAGTTTTCTTTTGTATTACCTGCTTCTGTACTGCTCAGTTACATTTCTTTATATATATATATTCATGTTTCATAATATAAATTATATACACAGTATATAAAAACCACGAGATAGTATACATACGTATGCAATATGTGTATATTTTATGTATATAGTATGCATTTACTAATAATGAAAGGTTAAATATGCACAAAAAAAACCAACCTTGTCATGCAACTGTACCTGCAGAGTGGTCTTAATTTGACATTTCTTCCTCAAATGTTCAGTTCATGAATTCACATTTTGTCTAAAAAAAAGTGTCCAATATAAAAAAAGTGTCCATTTTTTTTCACCATACAGGTGTGCTGGGTATGCATTTTACCCATTTTTTATAGCAATTTAAATAAATTAAAAAAATATTTTGTAATTTTACTTCTTAAGATTATTAAAAGGTTGTCCAGGGTGATCTCATCTAAGCAATCGCTCCAAACATCCCTGTTCAGCAATTTGTGAGGTTACATTTTAAAATTGGTTGCCATATTCGCTTACTGCTGGCTTTGTAAAACCATTTAGTGCTTTACCCTCTGATGATGATGAGAATTTCATCAATTCCCCACGTTAATTATTCATAGACATCTTAGGATTCTTTATCTTTGAGTCACTATTAATTTTTAGTATTTCTCCCACTTTGTTCTTGTGTTATATATTTGCAGAATTAAATGTTACGTGTACTGAATTGATACAAATGCTGGAGCTGCCAAGGCTCATAAGGAGTGTAATCTCTTTGGCTACAGCAGATGGACAAGCCCAGAATCTCTTTACTGGGTCATGCCCAAATGCATACTAAAATATTGGCATCAGTTAACACCACATGAAATATTAAATCCATATTCAAATAAAAAGATTCAGTTGACTTTTTCAAGGAAATGATTTCTGTGCTTGTTTCAGCTAGGATTTCTAAAAATCTCTTATAAACCATTGTAAATTAATTAGCACTTTTTTTCCCAATCCTGATCGATGACTGTCTTTTCTTTAGCTTTATACAGCACACAGAGTACTAGTTGATTGATCTTTGGAATCATAGAATCATCTAGGTTGGAAGGGACTTTTAAGAGTGTCGAGTCCATCCATCAATCTAATACTGCCAAGACCACCACTAAACCATGTCCCTCAGCACCACATCTACTTGTCTTTTAAATACCTCCAGGGATGGTGATTCCACCACTTCCCTGGGCAGCCTGTTCCAATGTTTGATAACTCTTTCAGTGAAGAAATTTTTCCTAATATCCAATCTAAACCTCCCCTGGCATAACTTGAGGCCATTTCCTCTTGTGCTGTTGCTTGTTACTTGGGAAGTGTTGACTCATCTAAATTTGGACTCTAATATTTTTATTCTGTTATCTCTCTCAGATTATCAAACTAAGATAAACTTGTCCAGGCCACATATGGTCTGAGAAATGTCTGATGAATGGTCTGATATTGCAAAGAGAAGGAGTCACAGCTCTGCCTCCCATTGTCAATAGAAGATCTTATTCCTTAGCACGTTAAAATCTCTGAAACAAGCCCCTGACCAGGGATCCTTAATATGTCAAAGATTTTAATCTCAAAAACTTTGTCTCTATAAACTGGAATAGACTGGGGTGTGGGGTGGGTGGGGAGTGTTTAAAAAAAAATTAATTGAAATAACTTTTCCACCAGAATACACATTTTTCTTCAGAAGTATTGCTTCTGTGCTTAATGGGTGTTACAGAACTGTCGGACCCCAGGATGGAAGATGATACTTCCTGAGATTTCCCAACGCTGCATCCCAGAGGGTAAAGCCTCTTCTAAGGAAGAACAGAGACACAGAGACATGAGGCAGGTGAATCACAATTTTCAAGACTTGTATCCATTTGTACTTATAGAGATACTTCTCTATATAATATTTCAGATGTCAATCAAAGATATTGCTCTTTCAAAATAATATCTTTTTTATTGCTGTTTTCATGCATTTATTATTTGTCAGCAGCCACAGAAGGAAGGCAATTTGGGGTGAGGTGGGCAAGAAATATATTAAAAAAACCCAAATTTTGTGTCAAAGAGTTCTCACGAATACATTCAGCCAATCCAGGTGACAGGATGACAGAACCAGATTTTTTTCCTGTTTGGAATTTCTGTTCCTGACTAGAACTCACTAACAAGCTGTATTTCTGTTCTATTGCGTGCTTAATCCTGAGCCAAAACTAAGAGCAAAGCCCTTGATTGATATTACGGAAAAGTGGGAATGAGTTCTCAACATGTCTTTTCATGACAATCAATAAAGTTGTGTTGCAAAAACGTACAAACTCTTTTGATATCAACATGTCCTTTTGAAGGTCCATAAAGCTGGTTCACAAAGATTTACAACTACAACAATTACAACCACTGTCTGAATAGGAAAACAAAATAATTCTTTGTTACTATGTGTACAAAGAAATACAGACTTTAATTTGTTGTTATTTGTAGAATTCATTACGTACTCTATAAAAATGAATTAACATTTACGTAACTCCAGATGTATTTGTAAGTCCTCAGTTCCAGATATTTTAAGCGGTTTTATCATTCATTTATGTAGAAGTAAAAGCTTACACAGAGAAATCTGTAAGAAGGCACCTGGACAAATGATATAAAATGAGTGACCATAGACATTTAGATTAAGTAGAGGCTGAGAGCCCTTCTCTCTTTTTTAAGACATCACTGATATGCAGGATCTGCAGCCCAGAAGACTCAGCATCTAATTACAGTCAGGCACATCACCTTTAAAACATTGCTGACTCTGGTTTTTAATTATTCCATCATGTTGCTAGGAGTCAGAAAGAACACAGTGTAACTTAGCTGACCTAGCATCATGAATCATGAATTGTTACATCCAACAGTTTGCAAACAATTTTTAGTCTGAATATTGTGAATAAAGTTACTGAATAAGACCATCAGGATTTGTAGTCTGACACGTAAAAAAAAAAAGAGAGGTTTTCTGAGTAAGGATATTTGCAAAAAATAAATCAGTAAACCACAATATCTTTATTTATGAATAACAACCAAATTCCATGAAAGAATATTTAAAGACTGAATTATCTGATCTGGAATGCTGAACAATGCATATCTGAAATATGCATGGTTTTGGAATAAGATTAATTGAAAAGGTTCTTCTAGTTCAAGCTAAAATTGTGTGAAAGTTATATAAAGAGGTAGGGCGAAAAATATATTTTAGTCTTTCTTTGGTAACTCTGCAGTGTCTTATGGAAGACTCAAGGGTCAATCTTCTGCCACCAAAAAAAACCCCAGCACCCCCCCCCCCCCAGTTGTTACTTTTCCTTTTTCTTTTATTCCCTCATTTTAGTTACCAAATACTAAGTCTTTTAATTCTGACTTTTTTTTTGTTCCCCTGTTGTTGTCCTCCACTTGAAGAGTACATCTGAGCCTTGTGCAGCTTGGGAAACAGTTTCTTTCTGTAAAACACATCCTGTGACATAGATGCTCTTGTGAAATAATCAGGATATATTGGAACAAACAATACTTTGTGTAAATCACTCAGGGATGCTGCAATGTATAATTTCGCATGACTTTTTTTTCTTTTTTGTCTTATGAGCAAATTAAAAAAAAATATGATGCCTATTGTTAAAATGACTGTCCACGGCTTTGAGTAGAGGAAGATGGACAAGTACTAGGAGATAAAATCTATGGAATCAGCTCTTGATACAAAGAGGTTTATTGGAACTGGACATTGCTACAGAAGTAAATTTCCTGGGATAGGTGACTGTATTATAACCTGTTTGAGGACTGGCCTATATAAATAACATAGTTACATTTAAGATGTGTTGCATTTCAGTATCACTGATTTCCTTTTCATTTGCCAGGTGATCTGCAAGAACCATGTGCCTAGCACTGCTCAGCAGAGGTGCAGAATCAGTTTCGCTGGAATCAACATTTTCACTGTGCTGTGAGAGTGTGATGAACAGAATGGATTATAGACTCTTTTAGTCTTAGTATGTTGCTAAATGAGCTCCAGATTTATTTGTTTGTTTGTTTGTTTGCTATATATACATATTGGATAAATATTTTAAAGGTAATGTTGCATTAAACAAATTGATCTGAATTTTGTTCAATACTGCTTCAAAAATAATACTGCCCTTGAATTCCTTACTGTCTCCTCTAAAATTTCTTTCAATGAAAATTGTAAGGAATTTTTAAGACTTTAAAACTGTATCATTTCCACTGTAGAATAACACATTGGTAATTAGTCACCCGAGGAGTGGGGACTTTTTTTCTGACTTCTATGCAAACACTTGTATATACATGCATATAGATGAATATCACAGTTTTGACTTTACTGTGCATTACCAGCCTAGTCTGTAGTCCAAGCATTGCTTGCTCACATTCCCTTTCTAGACTCTTACAAAGTCCCTTTCTTATATCAGTGCAAGCTTCCCAGACAATTGATGAACAATCAAACTGACAGGGTGGAAGAGCAAATGCCCAGTAGTTTTTTCACACAGACACTGCTACAAGTTTTTTTAACTGATAATTTCCCTTCAGCCTTGACTTTTTGCAAAATTAATGATTTCATGTCTTAAAATATTAAAATCTCCCACCAGCCCTGTGCATTTTAAATGCCCATGCCATAATCTGCTATCGTGTAAGGACAAAGGGTAAACTAAGAATATGACATTCCTAAATGATAGTTGTCTTCATATTATAATTCAGCTTGCACAGATTGTATTGCTCCTATTTCTTTTTTCAGGGCTGGAAGGAAAAAAACACATTTACTGTGCATCAGAAAAGTGGGCCAGATCTGCCCTCACGTATGTAAAGACATTTAGGCTGAGAGGTTTTCTGATCTGATGTAGTTTGGTCATCTTTACAGAACTTTGCAATAGCCTTATCTGGAAAATGTCATTCTGAGCTTAATTAGTTCTGGCACGGTGATTACATCAACAGACAACATGGCTCTGTACGAGCTGTGCAAGACAGTGCTTTGTAGTGTAAGCTCCCACAGAGTTCATAAACTGCTCCTTAGTATTATCTGACAAACAAAAGGACAAAACTGCTGTTAGTTGATATCTTTTTTAGTCTCATTAACGTAGCAGGAACTTTCAATGTAAACTGATGGCATTATTACTACCTCATCAGACAGTTGGCCTAGTTGTAAAGATGAAGCTGTGGCACAAGTGCAGCACTAATATATCAGTCTTGGACATTACTAAATTTATTCTGTTGGCCATGCATCAATGCTGAACATGAGATGCAGACTCAAAAGCAAAATGTCTAAGAAATTAAAATAGAAAATGAGCAACAAAACATGGAATTTGACTAAAATGTACCATCACATCTTACACCCATTTTGTGGCAATGAGTAAAAATATATCCACTTGTCAGCAATAGCATCCAAAAGGTGGTGAGCCACATTTTCTTCAAGAGACCTATTCTCATTTTCTTGTTCTTCTCTATGGCTCATTTGTTCTTAGTGTAAGTCTACACATATTGCTTGTATTAAGCATGATCAGAGATGCAAGAATAGGCCTGAACAATTAAATTTTTTTGTCCTGGAAGTAAAGATGAAGAGCATTCCTGTAAAAGAACAGAGTTAGAGTTAGTTGCATTATTAGGATTTCTACCATCCTGGAATCTCAGAGCGTTATATATACCCCAGCTTCACAAACACAAAACAAAACAAAACAAAACAAAACAAAACAAAACAAAACCAACCAACCAAAAAAAAAAAAAAAAAACAAAAAACAACAAACCAGGGAATAGGGAAAGAAGTAGAGAACAGGAAACATAAGTAAGAAAGTACGGAACATCCAGTTTTGTCCTTTTGAGAAGGCAGTGCTTAAGTCTTTCCTTTCAAAATCATATTTATGTATTTAGCCTGCTTACTCATTCTGTCCCACACTATGGCTCATGGGCACAGCTACATCAGTAGGCTAAGTTCCTCACTGCCACAGTGTATTCTCACACATTTCTGATGTGAGAGTTGCAGAAATCTTAACTTTGTTTTTAGCTCCACTTGGAGAAAAGTCTGTGAGAAATCAGATCTCCTCTTTGAATTTAGAATGATCAAATTTGGATTAGTTAATTTGTCTTTCTGTTGGGTTTTCTGTATGCTTCATTCAAAGGTCTGATACAGTTCCAAATATTCCTTAAGAAGTTGTTCACTTTGCTATTTTGATAAGGTAACTTCTTGTTAATCTTCCTTCTTGCTATGTACTCAGTTTTAATTACTATATAAATTTTTATATTATTTCTTTGACTCTTTTGTGTTCAAAACCTATGAGCAATATAAGAAGGAATACTGTAGGCTGAGGTATTCATTGACCCAGCACATTTTCATCAAAATGTTAAAGTTAAAGCTGCCCTATTCCGCTTGGTGCTTGTTTTCCCTCAAGTAATAGCTGACCCTTCGTAGCAAAGAAGCATGAAACTTACTTTCACCTGGAAAAGGAAAAGCAAAAAACCCTACCAAACACTTTTAAATAAAAGACTAGTTGGCCAATAATGTCTTTCTTGTTCTAGCACATATGTTAACACCTTAGTGGTAGAAAATATATGGAAATTTATCAATGAAAAAAGCTATATAGTAACTCTCAGGGAGGTAGTGAAAGGTTTTCCAGAGACTTTAATGAAATGATGAAAATTATGAAGATTTATTGCTACTATTGTAATTAGCCTGTAGCAGACTCCATTACCACGGTGGACGTAGGTAAAAGAATGGATACAGGTACCTAAAACAGGAGTCACATAGATTTTGAGGAAACTACCGAAACTGTAATCTCTCCTGTCCTTTCGGGTGGATCTAATCTCAATGGGTAAGGCATCCAGTTTCTCCAAGAGGTCTAGTAGTGTGCTTCACCCTATCCCCATACACAGTCAGCCTTAAACTCAGAGGACTAGCTAACTGAAGCTGGGTTGCTGCTTGAGCTCTGTCAGGATACTCTAGAAATGCCATAGAGGTGCCTAATGGGACCAAAAGAGAAATGGTCTCTGCATGTAATCCACACGCATAATGTGATGGTGAATTCTCTGTGGCTCTTAACACTTGTACAATTAAATAGTTTGATGCAGTAATATTGTTTTTTCCATTGCATTTGATCAACAGGTTGGTTTATAGCCTGGGAAAAGATGGATTGATAGAGGTACATAAATATACTACAAAAAATAAAATTACTTCATGCAATACAATTACTACTGTTTACCTCACATATGTATGTCTTACATGGTGTATGATCAGTACTGCCTTTTTGACTTAAAGAGCAAGTTTCTTATAAACAAAGAAGTCCCAAAAATTTTATACATCGTACTGTTGAGATGAAGACAAAATGAATGCAATAAAAAGCAAGTAGAATAACAGTAATTGTATAATAGTACATTAATAAGGAACTCAGTGCACAAGAGTGAGCTAGAAATATTTGCAATGTTGATGACAGATTTCATAGGCATTTAAAATTGAACTAAAAGATTAAAAATGGTTAATGGTATTTTTCCCCAAAACTTTTTTCAAGAAAAATAGTTTTCATTTGCAGACCAGCTTTAAGAGAAAAACGTGTAGATTCTGAATCAAATGGTCTTTTCTTTCTTATATAAACAACTAATTAATTCAGCTAATTGTATGTCAGAGGAACTTAGTAAAAATATGACAATATTGGTATAAACTCTTCCTTGTTATATTCAAAATGAAGTTCCACAATACTTTTAACCCAATATCTGATTCAATATTGAAATACAACAAGATTAGCCCTTATATGCAGATAAATAATGGCAGAGTCTCAGAAATCCATTTTGTGGCCTTTGATAATACAATTTCCTTCACACTCCTTTCACTGGCAAATGACAGGAGGCTTATATGATAGCTCTCTCAAGGTAAAGGATTCATAGGCGAAATCACAGACATTTATTAAATAATAGTAATAAATTCAGCACAATTGCATCCATAAATTTGTCATCTGTTAAACTCCCTGTAAGAAGACAAATGAAACAATTGTTATGAAAATATTTTATGATATTTCACTCCTGCAATATGAAAATAGTTAAATACACAGCAAAAGGATTTTTCTGCTTGACTAGAATGATAGCTGTAAAGCTGAAACAGTGCATGAAATGCAATCAGACTGGAAACTCCTGGAGGGTTAGGTCTGTATATGCAATACCAGCATGAGCAGAAGCACTTATAAAGATGTTCTCTTATATTTCAAACATGAGGCACCTACAAAACCTGAGTGACATTCTGAATTTTATCATGAGTGAAAAATTCTTGCTATGAATCGATTCTTTTCTTTCCTCTGTCAGTGCTTCTGTCATTAATGCCTCTTGCAGACAGAGGTGGGTTGTAATAGCCTGCTAGATCCTTGCACCCACACAGTTTCCATGGCAGGATTGGGCTCTATGTTTTTTCTCATCCTTCAGCTACTATTTTAAGAGTTCATATGACTGCCATCCAGCTTTCCAAAAATCTGTCAAAGCTCAAAGGCAGAAGGAGAGTTTAATGGCAGATAGTTACAAATTGTTATTGCAGCAGAGTGTAAGTTTCAGACTGATAAAACGGCTGTTTTCTTCTCTTTTTATAGTAGTAGCAGAATTAGCTTCTACACCTGATCATCATAAAGGCAATTGTGCCCCTATGTGATGATTAGGATCAAAGGTTTATGTCTGGAAGATCAATAAATAGCATGACTTTGCATCCCTGAAATTGAAACACTTTAATTAATTATTTATAAGCAGCTTCATGAACAGTTACTGGAATAGTAACAAATCTACAGGATTTAGGCAATCAGGTGCCAAATCATCAAGACTTGATGCAGCTAGCATAGTTGGCCTCTATTCATATTTGAATAAAATGTTTATTAAGTGACTTCTAATAGCAGATGAATTAATAAAAATGTATTTCTTTCATTTAAATGTTACCAAAATATAAAAGAATATATAGGTTGCTCCAAATAATCAGGTTCTTTCTCATTTTGTCTATTAACTGGATAAGAGATTTTAGAAAGAGGCAGAGAACTTCCTCATTTCTTCACTCCCATTTATCTGTCGATAATATTGGAATAATAGCATTAAATACATACCCTACCTTAGCTGCAGTTGCAAGATCTTCTGCATATTTACAAAGTAGAATTTGAAGGGTTTTTTTTCATGAAAATAGCAGCCAAGTTGGACTTAATGCTGCAATACTTCTTTGAAATACAATGGTATAGTTTTCTTACTTTCTTATTGTTCTCTGTCACACTGTTCTGGGTTATTCAGCAAATCACAGTGAGTTGTTGTATTACCCATCCCTAGGTGGCAAAAATTCATGTCAAAATCTGTTTCATGAACCCCTGCCTCTGCCTTTTGAGTCTTCTTCAAGGTGACTGCCATCCTCATGCCATCTCCAGCAGAACATACCTGTTAAGGAATCACCAAAGCGGAGCTAGCAGTCAACAGCAATGAATGCTAGCCCACACTTGCACTGATTTCAGACCAAGAAGTGGCTGGTAACAAGATCATAAGCTAATGTAAACAGGCCTTGAAAGCTAAGAGCTCTGGGGAATAGCTCCCTGCATCTGTGGCTCCCTCAAAAGAAATCAGGTTGCATTGTCTAGGAATATTAGTGCAAGATCAAAAAATGACAGAGTGGGGACAGATAAATGATGGTGCATTGGCAAACAGGTAATATACTTAAACAAATCCACAGAATATAATTTAAAAAAATCAAAGCCAGATAACCAATAACATTTATTTATTTTAAAATCCAGATAATGAAGACAGTAACCACAATAAATGTGAATGGTTACAATTATGATTCACCAAATCATTTAGACTAATTTAAAATATAGTTTAAATTTAAAAGTATATTGGTCATTGACAATAAAAAAATTAATTAGAATAAGTTTTTAATCCAGTGAACAAGAAGGAAATCTCAGTCTAGCGAGGGAAATGCATGATGTGGGCATACTAAATGACAGCAAACTATCTAAAGTGTGCTGGATCTTTTCCAGCATCCTTTACCTAAGGATCTTAAGTGTGGTGGTACATTTCAGCTTTGGAATACATGGGAATGAACTGACCAATGGAAATGCCAAAAAAACCAACATGACTGCATGTTGCTGTTGTGAAATTCTCAGTGAGACTGTGATTCATAATCTGAAATCTTTCCCTGAGCTTCAGGCACCTGTATGTAAGAAGGTTAATTTGCTTTTTCTTTTAAAGCAGAAATGTTGGTAGACCAGCCATCCCAGTTCTCATGGTCTGTTCTAGGCTGGGATTATTTCTCAACTTTTTGTTTTGCAGAAGAAAACTTGGTGCAAATAGAGCTATCAGCAGGAAAATGTAAGTGAGCCTTGCTCTATAATCCAGAGGGTGCTGGTTGAAGGTTCAATTTCCTTCACTCATAATGGCGTTACATTTTGTCTTAAAGACTCATTGGATAAAGTACTGAATTGAATGGGCATTCCAGTATTAACGAATTCTTTTCAGAAGTCCCAATTACCTGAATAACCAAAAACTGAAAGGAAGAAACTATAGCTGCTTTTAAAGAAGATGTTGCAGTAATTTTGTACATTTGCCTTCTGATTTTTGTTTTATTGGCATTAACAGCTGTTATGTTTGCATTTGCCTAAATTTATGGAGTTTTCCCTTTTGGTGTGCTATGCAGGAACATGAGGTAGTAGAGAAGCGAGAAAGAGAGAGGGGAAGAGTCAAGAGGTAGCTGAAAGTCCTGTGCTTTCAGAGTACAGGAACGTACGGCTATGAATGGCAGAGAATTTGAAAATAATAGTTTACTATTAGTAAGCAGACCAGACATCCTATTTTCTGGACCAAAATGTATGATGTGGGTGGCACTGCTGAAGAAGGTAGCTGCTGGCCCTAATGGCAGCTGTTTCAGGGACTGGA
Source organism: Pluvialis apricaria (assembly GCA_017639485.1). Classification (NCBI taxonomy): domain Eukaryota; kingdom Metazoa; phylum Chordata; class Aves; order Charadriiformes; family Charadriidae; genus Pluvialis; species Pluvialis apricaria. The sequence continues at coordinate 76,264,461 of CM030009.1, read as the reverse complement.
GAACATCTGTGATGTGACCTGAGCTCATAGCAAGAAATACTTTATAAAGTACATTGCGCTTTTCACATTATCAACAAATAAAACTTAAAAGAAAAGATCTGAATTTGCAGCAGCTCAATACAAGACTCAGTGTAAGCAAAGTCATTTCTAACAAAGTTACATAAACATATGTGCAGGAAAGCATTAATTACGGAATTCAATTGTGCTGAAAAGTGCAAAACTAAAGGGTAATAATTTTTAAAAACTCATTACTCATAAGTCAAAATCTACTTTTTACTATGCTGTTCGAAGCTGATTTCAAGGAAAACTGTTTTGGTTTGGTTTTTTAAATAGCATTTTGCAGAAAGCTAAATAACTAGCATAAATGAACACGTTTCCCATATTTACTTATGTTTGAAATATTTTTTTAAAGGAATTTAAAGTTTTAACTGGCATGTCATTGGAAATTTTGATTTAGTAACCGACATCCAGTTTTGTCAGCTCTGATTTTCATTTGTCATTGCAACTCGTCATTTTACACTGTTGTTAAATAAATCAGGAGCAGAAGTAATACTCTTTAATCAATGACTAATTGTGAATTTGAAGTTCATAATAAGCAGTTCAAATTCATTTGATAGGATGCAAAATGGGAAGAAACTTGCAAATAATTTCTGGTCAGAAATACTTTAGAGAGCTTTGTAATCTGCTTTTGAATATTTCATGAACTAAAAAAGAGGCGAAATCCAGTGAATAAATTATTCATTTGGAATTATTCACTCATCCGTATTCTGGTAAGAGCTTAAATATCATTTCACCATGTTGTACCATGATGTGATGACATCTAGTGTTGCAATATTGAAATCATCTTATTCTATCATAACCTGAAAAAATCCTGGCAATTTGGTGTGTGGAATGAAGACTACCTTCTGACTGAGTAAATATCTAAGCCTCAGACTCATTGGGTGTGTTTTGTAGCTCTTCCTGATGTCACAAATACAAAATTATCATCGAATTTCACTAGAAAAAAAAAAAAATCTGATTAAATCTGGAAATTCTTCCTGGTCTGCTTGATTCAATTATCAGAAATATTTTGTGTAGATGACAGGAAAATGCACCAAGTTTTCAGAAAGGATAAGAGTGACACTCAGGTTAGCAAAAGTTACATGGTATTATACTAACGTTTCGTCTTAGGCAGCTGATGATCATCAAGGTGCAGAATATCTATTAAAAGAAAATTGGTTATAAAAGAGGTTGCAAAAATTGAAAAATCCTTTAAAATGAATTTCCATCCATCTAAACGGCAATAGCCATTGAAATAAAAAGAAAATTTTCCACTGGTTTGGCTGGGCTCTGTATCATATTTAAAATGTACTGATTTTGAAAATGCTGAGAATTCATGATTACTGGTCAGTAAATAGAATTTTCTGCTCTCAGTAACGCTTAATCAGATCTTGATATCTGTACTACCTATACTTACAGCACAATTCCAGTATTAAAAATTGGAAATGTTCTGTATTTTACAGACTGGTCAGTGTGAGGGAGATTTAAACTGCTCCAGAATATGGGTATAGGAATCCATAGCCTTTTAAGTAAATTATTTTTAAAAATTATTCTCAGGTGTATCAGTGAAACCTAATTTTGTAAAGGCCACTAATTTTGTGTCAGGGAAATTCAGAACATACTTTGAATTATGCACATTGCTCTCTATTCTGTTGAATAACAGTGATTCTGCTGAATTGAAGCTTGATCATGGAAAATTTGTCACCATTCAGCAAAGTTGAGCAAGAAACAATCTCAGCTTTAAACATTCATATAATTCCTTTGATATAATCAATGGCACTACCCGAGTGCTTACTGCTAAGTGAACAGTTAAGTGCTTTGTTAAATTGAGCTTTAGCTAGCCATGAAATTAGTACCCACTCACCCAATCAGACAATCAGAAATCTGCAGAAATAAACAAATACTGAAACTTAGACAAAACTAGTACTGTTATCCTATGCAGCCAGTTACCCTTCTATTCAGAAAGCGCCAGATGACTTCCAGGCCATTAAATATACCTGACAATATATCGTCTTTTTCTTTCAACCAGTTTTAAATTTGGCTTATTTTGTAAGACCTCCCTTCGATCCCTGGCCACTTACTTGTCTGTGCTCTAAAGGTAGAGATTTTTAAAAACATTATGTTTTGTCTCTAAACACCTTGAGTCGTAGAGGATGGAAAGACATTAAACACAAAGTTCAAATTGAGGACATAAAAGAAACCACTGTAGTTCTAAGGTTGAATTTGAAGCAAAATCATGCTTTTCCAAAGCATAATAGGTATCACATGGTATGCCTTGACACGATAGACAGTACTGCTTGTCAACACTTCCAAGTATAACAGATCCTTAGCGTAGATACTGAGTTGTCCTATGGTTGTGTATGTCACCTTGCATAATACAGACTTACTGATTCAAGCTCTGTGACCATCACTATCATCACTAAAGATCCCTGCCAATGAAGTTCAAAGCTCAGTCTAATTTTCCCACAAAACCTTAACTTAGACTGGAATTTCTTCAAAGGTTTTGAGGTGGAAAAAGATATATAACCCACTTGCAATAAACTTAGATCTTATGCTTGGAACCACTGAATTCACAAAGGGGTGTATATGTCATAGAATCGTAGAATGGTTTAGGTTGGAAGGGACCTTAAATATCATCTAGTTCCAACACCCTGCCACGGGCAAGGAGACCTCCCACTATACCTCGTTGCTCAAAGCCCCCATCCAACCTGGCCTTCACCACTTCCAGGGATCGACGGTGGATGACTAGGGTTCTTGGTCCTCCTTTTCTGAACTCAGAAGTGGATGTACTGCACCACTGGATTGCATTTACTTTCTATCCCTCCTGCTAATGGATGGACAGATTTTGGAGGCCTAATGGAAAGCAAAGACCCTTAAATATGTGATCTGGTAATGAGCACATTCTTCTGGAAGAGCCAGTCCTGGATTTCAGTTCCTCCTGTCAATGCAGTTTATGCCAAAGACTTCTTAATTTAGAAAAACTAAACAACCCCCGAAGTAGAGACTATAGCAACCATGACCTTGATACAATTCAGTAGTTTTCTCCCTACTACTTTGTTGAGATCATGAGAAGATTTGTCTTTGTATCTTCTATTTTGTCTGTATGGTAAAATAGTCGGCAAAATGATCTTGGATGCATTTGGACTTCTTTGTGATATAAAAATATATATTTCTTACATTCATGACATTTCTCCCAGTGTTATTAAGTCAGCACACAAATCAGAAAGTCTTCTGTGTCAAAACTGATCAGGTTACCTTTGGTTTTTCTTCGACATTTATTTCAGTTTCTCCTCCTAAAGTCAGCACTTACAACATGAATCAAATTATATACGCAGACAGATGTTGCTTGAAAAATTGGCCCAGAAATTGTCTTTGAGTTCAAGGCACAAAGTCCACAGCCTCTTTTCTGGAAGTGTCTTCAATAAAAATGCTACAATTGTCAACAACAAAAGAGAATGGGCTTTGAGAACTTCTGTGCAATCTCAAAGGTAAGATGTTTATGATTAGAAAAGCTAATTCCCCAAACACTTAAGATTTGATTTTGCTAAGACATTACATACATCAACACCTAAAATTACATGTATGAATATTTTTGAAATAAAATACTAACACACTTACTTTCATACATCATGCAATGTATTAGGCTTATATTTTTATGACCTGTAGTTTGAGATATCAGAATGTCGTGATTATTGTCACGCAAAATTAAGAAACCATTAACACTTTTTAATTTATTGTATCCATTTATTCTTATTATACCAGTTCATTCACAAGCTGATATAACAACTGCAGTATTCTGCATTGCATGGAGAAGCACAGTAACATTTGACAGTACTCGCTTGTGTTGTGTACATGCAAGGAGTCGTGTTAATGTTAATGATTCTACTGCTCGAGTTGACTTTTGGACACATTTTGTCTTTTAAATTGCCAGTGACATTTCTTCAATAAAGCAAGGATTCATTTTGTTTTGTTACTTAATTTTTATCTCCTGAAAAGCTACTCCAGGCAGCTGAGGCCACACAGTCTGGCAATTACTTCACAAGCTCAGTTTGCCAAAAAGTTTCATACTTATTCTCTAGTACCTGCAACATGCCAGAAATTCTTTGCTATGCAAGTGGTGAAATATCTTACCGATTGGGTCAAACCAAGTTCATTTTCACTCTGATTTTTGTCTTGATAACAGTGTATAGAAAATGTAAATTAAACCCTTCAGGGGGTTAACCAGCTTGATAGTCCAGACAGTAACATGCTGCAAGTTATTTTCTTATTCTGTTATTTCTACTATTTCTGTGCTTTTTATGGCAAGTAGATCTCTTAATCTTGAAAAATAGGCATGTAGGAAAACAAGTAATCCATGATGAAACTAAGTGTACTTCAACTGGCCCAAAGAGCAGGAGATTTTTTTCATTTAAATTTAAAGGTGGGCAAATGCGCATACTTTTGAAAGTATCTTCTTCAGTGCTCCTATGGCATTAATATTTGGCTGATGAAGATGGGAAAAGAACACTATCATTTACAACTTTTATTTACTTTATACTATCTTTTTCTACCAGCAAAGGAAATTATCAAAAAAAAAAGGAAAAAAAAAAGGAAAAAAAAATGAAGCAGGAGGACTATGTCCAGCCCACCAGTGCATTCCAAACTGGGTATGGGTTCATTCTGAGAGTCTGAAATAGCAAGGAATGAAACGTGAAGCTGTAAAATCTAAGAGTTTGAAAGTAAAAGTGAGAAAAGCTTTTAATGACTCTCATTTGTGATACTCAAATTTTTACTACAAGCTTGTTCAAATTATGTCAGATTTTCCTACAGTTGGAATTGCACAATGGCCATCAAATGGATGTAAGTTGCAGGAATCCTAATAGTGCCATATCAGAGGATTTATTATAAAACAAATAGTCAAACTATTTTTTCCGCATATGGTGTGTTGACCCTGGCCAGCAACTAAGCAGTCGCCAGTTGCTCGCTCCCCCCCATGGTAGGATGCGGGGGAGAATAAGGAGAGAAAAAGTGAGAAAAATTCATGGGTCAAGATAAAGACACTTTAATACACGAGGGAACAAGAGGAGGAAAAAAAACAAGTGATGCAAAAGCAAGCACTCAACACCTCCCACCAGCAGACTGATGCCCAGCCAGTCTCCAAGCAACAGCCTCTTTGGAAGGACTAGACAGAGATAGGTTCTGCACCCAGAGTCTTAAATGAAAAGTAAGGTTTCTGTAGAGATGCTGGTAGGACTTCTGCAGTGAAAACAAGCAGCTTGAGTTTGATAAGAGAAAAGGGTATGCAAGTGGAGGAATGTACAGAGATATGAGACATGATCATAGCAGAAATGTCTTTTATCGCAGCATTCAGAATGGATCTGACATGATAATATTTATTAAGGAGGAGAAGAAAAAATGCAAGATGGTTTGAGCTTGGAGGAGTTACATGCTTTAGTTGGAGATTTAGACAGGAAAGATCGTAGGCATATTTTGTCTGATAGAGAGTGTAATACTTGGGCAAAGCCGAGGCAGAAAGACCTATAGAAGGGTCTGAGTTGGAGGGGACTAGCAGGCTACAGATTAGAAAAAATAAACAGTGGAAATATTATCAAAGGAAGGTGTGGGGAGGGAGATGATTAAACTATTTTAGCTATCTTCGTGAGTGGCTCTTGGTCTAGAGAGAAACAGAATAGTCTAGAGTACCCACCCGGGAGTCATTGATATTAAGAAAATCATTGTATTTGGTTTTGTGATGAGGTTACAGAGAAATGAGTCACAGGGGAGGATGAACAGAGAAGCAGGTCAAAGAAGATGCAGGAGAAGTACTGGTTCTGAGATCTGGCTAACAGCCATTAGAGGCTGTAATAAGAGCAGCTTTATTTTGTGTAGAAGATAAAAGCAGATTTGGGAGGGATGTAGTGTACATCTGACAGAGAGACTGTCAGCAATTATAAACAACATGTTGAGTTGACTTAGAGAGACAAACAATAAAAGAAGAAAGACAAATAGCTGAAGTATTAGCAGATGAAGAGATCTGGAAATGTGCTTCAAGTACAAAAGTATTTCACAATAAACAGTTCATCAGATAAATAATTATTTCTCTGATGAATTCTTTAGGCTGTAGATCCTTCATGACCTGTGCTCTTCTGCTTTTTTCAATACTTGTTCATGTCTCCGAGTGCTTTCAGATCTGGTTAATACCTTTTACAATGAACCTGCAGAAGAGGAAAATTTTGGATATGTCCATTGGACATATTCATGGATGTAATTTTTAAAATTATTATTTCACTGTGTCCCACAACTCTAATAACACTCTCTTACTTGTGGAAACATTAGCTTCATAGCTAGAAAATTGAGTTGTTCAGGGAGATGATTTCTGCTTTCACGGTGAAATCTGAACTTTATGGAAAATATTTGTTACTGAAAAATGAATAAACAATGGCCATTTTTATTAGAAATTGAGAAAAAAAAATTAAATTATTTAGTATTCCCATGCGGTCCCTTAGTCATCAAATGATATGCCTATTCTTAGTACTATCATAGAATCATAGAATCATAGAATCATAGAATCATAGAATGGTTTAGGTTGGAAAGGACCTTGAAGATCATTGAGTTCCAACCCCCCTACCATAGGCAGGGACACCTCCCACCAGACCAGGTTGCCCAAGGCCACGTCCAGCCTGGCCTTGAACACCTCCAGGGACGGGGCTTCAACAACCTCTCTGGGCAACCTGTTCCAGTGCCTCACCACCCCCAGAGTGAAAAACTTCTTCCTAATGTTTAATCTAAACCTGCCCTCTTCCAGCTTAAAGCCCTTACCCCTCGTCCTATCACTACATGCCCTAGTAAAAAGTCCTTCCCCAGCTCTCCTGTAGGCCCGCTCTAGGTACTGGAAGGCCGCAATAAGATCTCCCCGGAGCCTTCTCTTCTCCAGGCTGAACAGCCCCAACTCTCTCAGCCTCTCCTCATAGGAGAGGTGCTCCAGCCCTCTGATCATCCTCGTGGCTCTCCTCTGGACACGCTCCAGCAGGTCCATGTCCTTCTTATGTTGGGGACTCCAGAGCTGAATGCAGTACTCCAGGTCGGGTCTCACGAGAGCGGAGTAGAGGGGCAGAATCACCTCCCTTGCCCTGCTGGCCACGCTTCTTTTGATGCAGCCCAGGATATGGTTGGCCTTCTGGGCTGCAATCGCACATTGCTGGCTCATGTTGAGCTTCTCATCAGTCATCACCCCCACGTCCTTCTCCACAGGGCTGCTCTCCAGCCATTCTCCGCCGAGCCTGAATTTGTGCTTGGGATTGCCCCGACCCAGATGTAGGATAGTACAGAAAGTGGTGAGTTGGGGGTTTTCAAAATTTGCAATTACATTAAACTTTTGGGGTTTTAAAACACATTTTGACACAGAATTTTTTGTTAAACATTTAATGTATTATGGTGCCATGCAGCTATAGTTGTAGTCATATAAAGACATCACAAGACTGCAGTTTCTAAGACATATGGTTGTTACTGACTGGTTGTAGAAAATGCTTAAATATCAGCTTCTCTTCATTAACCTCTCCTATTTTTTCTTTTTACATTTGAGAGTGATCAAGTTGGAGAAATGATTTTGCATGTGGATTTCTTTACCTACGGTGCCAGTATGTGTGCCTCTGAATGCTGAAGCTGAGTGGAACAACTCCGCAGTACGTTTTCTACTGCCACTTCCCACAAAGTTAATGATGCTAGATGAATCTGGGACACTGGTTGTCAGTGATCGTGCTATACCACAGTCCTACGGAACAAATCCAGAGAAGAATAACGACAACCAAGAATGAGAAACCTCAAAACCATTCACAAAAATTAAGTTACCACCCCCGAGAAACAGAATTCACATTGAGCCAGTGAGGCTGTTCTGGAAAAGCGAGTAGCAAACATAACATTCACATTTGTCAGCACATCCTCGGCTCCGTCTTTTGTGGTAACAACTTGTTTAGATACAGGAATGTATTAGGGCCACATCCATTCATCCTATGAATACAGAGGTTTGAGGATATGCTACTGTAACCTTGATCAAAAGCACATGTGCCACTGTACCTGTCACCTTCCTAACAGATTTGTAACTATAAATTAGGTGTGGTTTGGTTTGTTTTTCAGTAAAGACAGTTATGTTAATCAAACTGCATGACCCCTACTTTTCCTGGGGCAGGCACTGAAGATGTCAATGAAACTGTGCTTAAATTAGGCCCCTAAGTTAGATGGACTGACGTAATCAAAAATCATATACAGAAATAATAGGATTTTTTTAAAAAATGGTCTGAAATTGGTATATGAACCTATTAAAAAGGGGTTAGGTCATGGCCAGAGTCATTCTGGGCCTGAAGGGGAAACTCCTGAACACTAGAAGATGACTGAATAAAATTATAGCTCTGCAAGAAACATACACCTTCATCTACGCTTTCCACAAGCAGAGGTTACCTTTCTTCCCTCACGTCTTGGTAAGCGTATGGGTCTAATCTTTCATTAGCATGAAGCTTTCTGAATATAACAAATCATAGTATCATGAGGCCATTTCAGTTTATTTGCATTAATTACAAGAGGAAGTTGGTAGTGGAGGGAAGAAATAAACCCAAGTTTCCTAGGCCTCATTCAGCAAATAAACTACAGAAACCTTCTTCTAAAGTAATGCAGTTCAACTGTAATTTATTTTCACATCTTTCTAACAAATTGCATGCTAGAATCATTTTACAAAAATGAAATATACAATTACTGGGAGAGATTTAAAAATGATAGTAATAGGTGAGAAATTAAGAGGTACTGTTAAAACTTTCAATTAAAAAAATTCTTAACTGGAAGATACTTAATTAACAAATACACTTAATCAGGATGTTTCCAGAAAGCTGATTAAAACCTAATGATACTAATCACCAATAACTGCTGCTGTTGGGACAGTTATACTCTTAAATGGGATTCTTTGGATTGCTTTAGCAGTGATTTAAATTTACTACGCATATTCTTTTTCATACAGGTTGTGTCTGCTTCTTAACCAAAGTGCTGTTGTCCTGCAGTTGTAACACACGTAAAATATTTTACTAATGCTTCAATTATAGAGTGAGTTGGATGCTATGCCAGGGACTTTGTTGACAAAGTGTCTGAAAGTGCTTGTCAAGATGCAGGTTGTATCACCGAGCACATCCTCCCAGTCCTGTTTGGCTGATTGGTTTATGAAACATCTCCCTGACTTGGGGTCACCTCTAGTGCAACACCTCTTAGCATAACAAAAGGAGTTGTGTAGCAGCCAACACATATTTGTCAAGAACAGATTTTGCCAAATTAATCTAATTCCTTTCCATGACAGGATAACAGGACAGAGGCAGCGGAGGAGAAGCAGTAGTGTCATACATCCTGACTTTAATGGGGTTTTTGATACTCTCTCAGGTGTCTTTCTCATAGCCACATCAGGGAGCTATGATCTTGATCAAACTACTGTTGGATACAATCTTTCTGGATAAGTGTACCCAAAGAGTAGCTGGGAATGACTCATTGCCAGGATGGAGGGATGTAACAGGTGGAGTTCACTAAGGTTTCACTTGGGCCTCAGTCCAGGCCTGCTCAATGAATTAAGTAATAGGTGATATAACATGGGCCAATTCTATTAAATTTATAGAATGTGAAGCTGAGAGTGCATTGGGAAACATTAAATATCACCGAACTGGCAACAACACTCTGGAGAGAACTGTGGATCATTTCAGTTAACCATCACAGTCTTTGTGTGCTTACTTAAGTTGCAATGGTCTCCAAACATGGTCTGTTCTCCCTTGATGTTCTCTGGCAAAGAAGCAAAAAGCAGAGATGGAATGATCTATATTCATGTCCATAGTGGACGGAACAGGAAATAGTAATCTTAAATTGCAGACAGATGTCAGGAAAACTCTCTAGGATTAGGGACACTAAGGCTCTGGAGCAGACTGCCTAGAGCTTGCATCTTTGTCACTGGTTAGAGATAGCTGAACCTGGCAGGATGGAGGTCCTAACTGATCCCTCCTTTCTTGGCCTCACAGAGGTAAGGATACTACATGTCCCTGCCCCAGTTCCAGCTTGCAGTGTGGCTGGGATTATGTTCCCAATAGGTGCACACACACACAGAGCATACACATGCCTGGTCACGCAGATCCACCGCAGTCAGAGAGCAGTCCTGGTACCAGTATCCATGCAGACACCAGCAGCACTCGCACAAACTTGAAGAGTGCAGATGGCCCCATCCTGCTCGTCTCTTCCTGCCAGGAGAGGACTGAAACTTGCAATAATGGAATATATACATGAACAACATGTGTCTCTTCAGCAGCTGGCCTTAGATGCTCAGTCCATCTGGTTGCTGGCCCTCAGACCCTAGTCTCCTCCTGTTGCTGGCCCATGGATCTACGAGTCCTTGAGGGCCCGCTCCAGATTCTGGCACTCAGATCTCTTGTCCTACTCACTGAGTAGTTTGATAATGTTCTCACACGCACAGAATAGAGTGCACCCACAGGAAAAACACTTAGAAATAGGATTTAATGAGTGGAGGAGAGACTGCAGAGATCATATACAGGCTCAGTCAGAGAAATGTACTGACCAGCAGCATGTTTGCACTTCACTGATGCCTCTTATCACCTTCCCCCTTTATTGTCCCATACTTTTTCCCCCTTGATCCACCCTCATCCTTCTCTTTCCCCACTTTTCCCATAAACATGCCATAACTCTCTCACATTTCCTCTGCCCCCTTAAGCCATTCCATAAGTTTTACACAATTCCAGAATTTTACACTCCCGGCACCCCACAATAATCCGCATCCTCCTGAAGGCAACGGCCATCTTTAGTCTGATGGTGTTCCCTTGATTCCTCTCAGTGGTTTTCCCACCAGGACAACAGTCCTCTCATTCTCCTTTGATGGTTCTTGGAGTAGCCAAGTCAAGGTGCTTTGTTTGCCCTGAAGAGGTTAGTCGTCTCCCCCTGCCCTGTCTGTCATTGCCCCCCTGATCCTCTCTGAGTCTATGTTCACTGCAGTTAGCCTTTAATCACAACACAGAACATAGGTATTTAAGGAAAATTTTGATACATGTCAAGAATGGCATCATAATTGTTAGTGTCTGTTCAGGAGGAGTAGACTTTATCCTGGAGTCCACTGAAGTCATGTTTACAAGTAATGTTATCAGACAGCTTTACCAGGGAAGCAAAATATAATTGTGTTTTACCTCTAAATGATGTTTCTCATTTCAAACTTTATAAAGAGTACTATACATTATGAAAAGCCCAGTCAATGTTTTTTGTTGTGTTTTGTTTTTTTTCTTTTTGTGTGTGTTTGTTTGTTTGTCAGTTTTCCTGGGGTAAAAAATATTCTCTAAGATAAACATAGAGGCAAGTCATAGATCCGTGCCGCTAATTCCCTGATTCCCACATGCTGTATGGATAAGTGGTAGATTTAGGATAAAAGGTTGAATGACTCCTGTTGTCTTTGCAGAATTTTTAGTCCTCTGCATCCTAAGGGTCAAAGAAAAAAGGGAGTGGAATGAAAATTTACACCAAGAATCGGAAGCTTTAATACCTCAACATTTGGTTTTATTCCTTAAAATGTCAATGAAAAAAATTGTCTGCACTGAATTAAAAACTCAGAACTGACTTGGTCGAATTAGAGACAAAAAAAGCTAATCCATCCTACGTTTCAGGCATTTAACCTAAGCCATAGGCATTCACAAGTTAAAGGAAAAAGCAGTTACCTCAGTACTTTTTTACACAGTTTGGAGCTTTACCTATGCTGTTCAACCACTGTCACAGTCTCCTGCTATTTTGGTGACTGGACATTTTGAAGAAATCCACAATAATCCATAAAATCTTTGCAGGAAGAGAAATGCGCCTATGAAGATTTTACAGCTGTAAGGTTTTCAACACTTCCTTTTAAAGGACTATTCCAACTGTTCTTTTCCAAGAATTTTACAAAATATTCCCAGTACCTTTAAAAATAAAAGGCATGGTATTCTAATTACATTGTTAACGAGAAGTGTATTTAGACTATGATCCCTGTCATCACAGTAGTTACAAAATAGCGTGAAGAGAACAGAAAGAGCAAGGGAAAGCAAGAACACGTACTTCCCTAGTTTTCTCTACTTTCTAAACTAAAATAGCTGAAGAACATAGCATCTGGTTTAGATTCCTGCAGTATTTCAGTGAAAATAATGAATACCGTCTTAAAGAACAGAGAAGAAAACTCAGGTGTACATTTCACTGGCACAGGAATTCTAGAATACAGTGTTTGGAAGTTTACAAGGCTAGAAGGAAAAGCCAGTGTTACAATTCATGATTATTTTCAGAGGGAAACTTAAACTTTATGCTTTTATGTTTAATTATTGCAACAGCTAATAGAGATAAAGGCCAGATTTACCTGAAGGGAAGATTATTCCACTCTTGCTGTGTAATAACTTACAGTGAAGTTTCAATACATCTTTTTCACAACCACCACGAAGTGGCTACCCTCTCAGATAAAATATCAGATTAGATGGACCTTGGACCTGGCCAGTTTAGTAATTTCCAGGTTTTGCAGTCCTATAAAAAGTCCAGTTAAAATGTGTTGCGTATGGAATACTATCATTCATGACGCTCTCAGATGTCTTTCTCTCAAAAAGTAGCAGACAAAAAAATGAAAAAAAAGTGCTGATACTTACCAAACTGAAAAGAATATGCAAGATTTATAAAGGAAGACAAATGAAGGAAGGAAGACACCTTTTAAAAAGCTCCTTAATCCTTTCCAAAAAATGTTGAGCTTGAGTGCAGATAGTGAGTCTTCTTCCTAGAAAGTTGTTATGAATTGCTGCATTACTTGAATCCCTTCAGCTGTGCTTTATTCACTTTAATTTCAAGAAAGAAATTGTTTTTTTAATATATTAGGTGGACAAATTGGAATTATTGCTATTGTTTTAATTTATCTATTTAATGTACTGTAAGTTTAAGAGGTAAGGAACTAAATAGAGAATGTTCTAATGAGTTTCTCATAAATTAGAGGAGCCATCCATTCTGTCTTCACTGTTCCATTATGTCAGGTCCTTGCCTGTTTGCTAGGGGTAAATTCTTTTCTGTCTTGTCTCTACCAAAGATGGGGGAGTGAGGAGAGCTGATACCAAAGAATCATACTCTTTGACAATAATAAAGGCAGTCCATTAGATTATTGCTTTTTTTTTCATCGTGGTAATTGCTATGATGTACTAGGTGGTAAATTTTACATTAGGCATTGCAAATGAGGCAAATGAGGAATACTGAGAAATATTTTAGTTTCCAGTTCAGAAGGATTTTTTTTTCCAGAATATTAATATGTTGCACTGAGATAATCCATTAAAAATTGTTCACTACTTCACGGATTTTGAATTATTCTTTAATTTGAATGAAAATATGTTATTTTACTCTTTCAAAATTTGTAAAATCAGTATTTTTCCTTTTGCATATCATGCACATCTGCTCAGTCGTGCAAAGTACCTTGCAGGATCAGCAGTTATTCAACCAGTCCTAGCAACCTTGGTAAACTTAAATAGTTCATATATTCCATGTGGGTGAAAGTGTCTTTGACAGCTGTCACACATATCCCCTCTGTCCACAGTTTTCAATTATTTACATTTATTATGACTTGAAAAGATAACAACTCCTAAAATACAGTTTTCAAGCTAGAAATGCATATATTGACATACACACATGCCAAACACCATAAACATACACTGTTTTTTAAAGGAGTCTTCTCTTGCTGGCATCCTACTGCAGAGAATCTTACAGATTATTTCCTTTTTCCACTACATTTTCTAAGAACATGTGTTTACACACATTCCAGGTCTTACATTCAGAATTTATTTGTTCATCCTAGATTAAGAGAATTTCAGGACAGACATATTTCGGTGAAAGGACAGTGGAGAATGCCTAAATTAAGTCTGCTGTAACAATATTCCCCTCTGCAGTATTTGGGGGAGATGGAGAGAATTCAGCTAGCTAGTCTGGTTATTAGTGTTGCTGTGACAAACTCAACAAAGCTTGGTGGGGTTTGGTCTCAAAAAGATTCAGCCAAAATCTTCAACTGAAAGTTTTTTGCTTAATATTTAAAAGTGTCCTTTAAAAGGGAATTTCAAACCTGTGCTGTCTAGTGCAGGTAATAACATAATAGGCACTAGACTTCATTTCCTTGCACCTCTGGAAAACCCAACCAACACTAGTACTTAAACATCCTATTTTAATCCCCACAGAAATAATTTCTATACTCTTAAGTTATCACCTGCTGCAGCCAGTAATGGTTTTCCAGTGAAAGCTGGCAGTCTTTCAGATGTCCCCTCAGCTCGCATCACCTTTCGGACGCTGCTGCATTTCAGAGCTCTTGCAGAATTAGGCAGCATCAGCTCAGCCTGCCTAGCATGGACGTGCTTGGATCACCTCTTACACTGATACGATCTATAACCAAAATATGTTTTGGCAAAAGCAACCACAGCAATTGCCTGTGGTCAAAAGCCAAGCTGAGGCCCCAGTAAGGTAAGTTAAATACTTCAGTAAGTAATGCAATGTGCGGGTGGGGGCACAGGTTACCCCCCACCTACCTTAGCTCCACTTGGTGCTTTCATGAATCTAATGGTGGTTCAGCTTCTGACTCTTAAAGCAATATAATTACTGCCCTTTTTATTTTTCACAGAGAAGAGCAGAAAATCAAAGTACAGTCTCATCTCCAGATCTTGCAGTTCAGGTCCTCACCTTTGATAATAAATGTGTGATGCATGATTTTTACCTCTCTTCAGAGAGTATCTCAGGGACCACCTACCATACACCCAACACCTTGGATAAATGACATTCCTTCATAATTTCCTTTTGCAGTGTAAGCTTTACTGGGAAAGCAGCTGAAAGAGCTTCTTGCTGTCTTGCTCCCACCCCTCCTCCACATCTATCAGAGTCATATGGCTTTTGGTAGAAACCCAAAAGGAAATAAAGTCATATTTTTGATCAGAGCCAAAACATTGTTTTAGAATAACAGCTGTCAAAACCTGGCCAAAAAGCTTTGTTTTAACTGTGTATAAAGTTTCACTCTTCAGTGTGTACAGTGATTTGTAAAAGGGTCAGTGGAATTGTCTGAGAGTATAAGGAAGCACTGCTGAAAGCATTTAAAAGTTCAGGGGGAAAAAAAATCCTTGTCAATCAGCTTTTCAAACATTCAATGATTTTTTCTCCTTTCAGTAGCAAAATGTGCACAACACAATAGTCTTTGCGTGTACATGCAATTAAGGATGGGGGAACACTAGGGTAACACGCTGCGCATCAGGCCTGAACTGGAAAGAAAAAAGATTTCAAGCCATGAGTTTTGCTAAGGTACACTTCAGAATTGTTTTTGTTAAAAGACAATAAGGGCATTGTCTCCTCCTCCTCCCCCTCCACAGGCACTCTAGGCTATTCTCTTCTACTTTGTTCAAAAAACATTACCAATCCACAGAGCATTAAAGGAATCATTGTTAGGTTGTGTACTCTTAATTCTCTTTCCAGACTGGTTTTCCCAGCCATCACATGTGGCTGGCATTTTTCTCCACGATGTGGTCTATATACACCCATCCAAAGCTCCTAGCCAAATGGCCAGCCTTCTTTGGGGAGAGACCACAGCTGCCTGGCCCTCGCTGCCGAGACGTGCGCTGAAGCATGGCTGGCACAGCTGTGCTGAGTTTATTCACAGGCAAACTAGAGAAAAGGGCTTTTCTGGCTGCAAAAAGAGAGAGAAAAGGCTATCAGTGGACAGAGGTTAACATCCAGAGGAAGCTGGGACTACCCCATATTTTGTTGACTTGCCTGGAGTCAGTGATTTTTTGTTTGTTTACTTCTTGAAGACTGAAAGAGACTGGAGGAAGCCAGGCAATACTTGTATGCCAGCTTTGACAAGACCAAATTTTGAACCATTGTTTTCACAGTATACATCTACCAAGACTCAAGACTCATAAGTTTTCTGTTGATCAACTTTGCTTGAACTGCATATCACACACCATATAAGTCTTCTTCATTACCCAAAGTAAAGAGCTCCCCTTTATAGTGTCACAGTACTATAGGAAGTGCCCATGAAAGATCTGCCCTTGGGAAGTTCTTTTTTATTGGCTCTTGTTCATCTATCCCACTGTGACTTTTCTGCAAAGTTACACCAGCAAAATCCTGCAAAGGGTTTCTTTTTGATAGTAGTGTTAAGACGTTTTCCTAAATTACCTCAGTCATATTCTGAAATGAACTGGATTTCCAGTGCAAATTTGTGCTTAAAAAAAGACTTTAGCAGTGAAATCTTGGTCACAAATGCAAGCCAAAAACTTATACTGGCAACATTTTATAATGCAGACCTGCCTGTGGTTATTTTCCTTCAATTGGAACAAGCTACAAGGTAACGCAGTAACTGCTAGCGCTGCAAACTCAGATCTGAGAATCTGAAAGTCAAGTTGAACTCGTGTTTTCTAATGCTTAATCATCCACTTACAGTTGAAAGAAAAAAAAACACAGCCCAAAACACTTCATCTCTCCAACAGCAAAGTAAATGCAGTTGTCTTAAGTGGACTTCCTCAGCACGTAATTGCTCAAAATTTTGTAAACAAGCCAGTTGTTGCCATACAAGATGGAAAAGACTACAGCTCTGTTATGCTCTTTCTGCTGTGCTAAAAGGTTTTAACAAGACAGTAAATTTATTTCTGTCAGCTAATAATCCTAAGCAGATACAATTCTAAATACACGGTTTTATTATATGCAAAGGATAGAGCTCTTGAATTAGAAGATGCCACTTTTACAGCCAATTTTTAAAGGCAGTGTGATGCCTTTATTTCTTTGGAAGAGACTGATTGGCTGTAGTAACTGATAAAAATACATTTTTTATTTTTCTCATTTTTCACAGCAGTTAAAAAAGTAAAGTTTTCTCAAACTGCTTCATGCAACAAAACGAAATATAATTAGGAAGTTATCACAGAAGCAAGGAAGAGAAAATTCTCAAGTTTTCCACCCGTTTTCCATTAGAAATGGGCTCTCATCTTTTCAAGAAAAGAATATTTCAGAAGCAAGGGAAATTTTACAGATGTATCAATATCTGGTGAAAAAAAAGTATTTAAAAGCTTCAGTCTAAATTTAACAAGAGCACAGCTCACTTGTAGCTAAATAACATCTGCGTAAGGCATTTGGTGGATGAATTCTTTTTCGACACATCTAACTTCAATTAAGAGTATAAAATGTTAGTCCCTGTATATTTCATAAAAACCCACTATTTTTCTTTTGTCTTGTTTTGCTTTGGTTTTTTTTCACTTAAATGGACTTTGTTAAAACAACCATATTGAAAAAGTGGAATAATCTTTTTGGCATAGCGAATAATTTCAAGAGTCTGCTTGTAAATTGCCTGAGTGAACTGAATCCAAGTCAAGTTAAGTTCACGGCAAAAACCAGTATGATAAAAGTTCGCCAATAACTTTATTGCCCAAAAACTGGTTGTACAGTTAAAGTACACAGGCTGTTATTAGAAATGATCCTCTGAAAATTCAGGTGCGATTCCAACAGCTGTGGCCAAACCCCTACAGAGTAGACAGGACAGATAGGGAATTCAACATATCAGATCATAGAATCATAGAATCATAGAATGGTTTAGGTTGGAAGGGACCTTGAAGATCATCGAGTTCCAACCCCCCTGT
This sequence comes from Pluvialis apricaria, assembly GCA_017639485.1. Lineage (NCBI taxonomy): Eukaryota > Metazoa > Chordata > Aves > Charadriiformes > Charadriidae > Pluvialis > Pluvialis apricaria. Next base: position 76,246,786 of record CM030009.1, on the reverse strand, counting down.
CACAGGCAGGGACACCTCCCACCAGACCAGGTTGCCCAAGGTCACGTCCAGCCTGGCCTTGAACACCTCCAGGAACGGGGCTTCAACAACCTCTCTGGGCAACCTGTTCCAGTGCCTCACCACCCTTAAAGTGAAAAACTTCTTCCTAATGTTTAATCTAAACCTGCCCTCTTCCAGCTTAAAGCCGTTCCCCCTCGTCCTATCACTACATGCCCTAGTAAAAAGTCCTTCCCCAGCTCTCCTGTAGGCCCCCTTTAGGTACTGGAAGGCCGCAATAAGATCTCCCCGGAGCCTTCTCTTCTCCAGGCTGAACAGCCCCAACTCTCTCAGCCTCTCCTCATAGGAGAGGTGCTCCAGCCCTCTGATCATCCTCGTGGCTCTCCTCTGGACACGCTCCAGCAGGTCCATGTCCTTCTTATGTTGGGGACTCCAGAGCTGAATGCAGTACTCCAGGTCGGGTCTCACGAGAGCGGAGTAGAGGGGCAGAATCACCTCCCTTGACCTGCTGGCCACACTGCTTTTGATGCAGCCCAGGATACAGTAGGCCTTCTGGGCTGCGATCGCACTTTGCTGGCTCATGTTGAGCTTCTCATCAATCAGCACCTCCAGGTCCTTCTCCACAGGGCTGCTCTCCAGCCATTCGATCGGGACAAGGATTAGATTTCTGTCTCTAATGCAGTCACTGACTAGTTGGGGTGACACCACCAGTGTCAAAGCCTAGGAGATAGGACAAGTGTTGTGAGTGGATGAGAGCGCTGTGTGCTCTTGCTGCCTATATGGAGTGAAATACTCCCGATCTGTCCAACTACATGTTATTTTTCAGACTACTCCTCATCTAATTTTCTACCTTCTTCATTGTGTCAATGACATATTTCAAGTGTCAAAAAAAAAAAAAAAAAGAAGAGAGGAGGCTGCATCAGCGTAAAAGAGGGACTTTAATTTGTGGCAAAGGGTAGAAGTAGACAGCTAAGGTCAGGGGGAAAATATCTTCAGGTGGCTTTGATGCCAGATAAAATTTACATGGACCTACACTTTTGAGCTCTGGTCCCACGGTGTGAAGCATTTTAGTGGCAATGCTGCCTTAAGGACTCTCAGCTCCTCAGTTTCATTTCTGTCCCATAGTGCAATAATAAATATTAAGAATAAGTTGAAGGAAAAACTTTTTTTAGCCCAGGTAATCTCACTGAATTTATGTCTGTGCTACTGAGGAGGAAGCGAAGAAGATGGTGATAGGTAGGCAGAAGGGAGGAGGAATGGATGAGCAGTCCTTACTCAAGCTCTTCACTTTGCCATGGAGTGAAAACCTCTAAAGGCACTGCCAACAGGAATGGTACATCTGTCCGAAGTCAGGTAAAAGACATGTTTTAAAAATAAGTTAGCTAAATTGAGTTTACTTATATCTCTGAAATGGCAGTGCACATCTAACAGAAGCACAGCTTAGCACCTTTAAAATAACATTTCTTGAATATGTTGCAAACTCAATAAACAGCAAAAAAAAAGACTTTCTTTCTCAAGATTAGGTACCTTCATATAAGTAATTTTTAAAACATCTGTAATTCACGGATACAAAACCTTGTGTAGCTTTAGCGGTCTTGAAGTTATTGTCAACTCTTTGGATTAAAGTCTACAAAGCAGACTAAGCCACTGGGAAATATTGTTAGTATTCTACCTCTGGGGTAACACAGTTCAGCTGTTCGTCCTCTCTGAAGCAAAAGCAAATAAAAATGTGTTTCCCTGTGGTGCCCTCTATGTTTGAGAGGCTTGAAACAATTAAACTGTGATCTCCATAGGCACTATTACTCATACGGTTACTGTCTCCATGCAGTTCCTTGTAAATCTTAAGTATAGCTCAGTTAAATATACTTTAAATTGACTACATTAAATTGACTTAATTCCATACAATCAGCCGAGATATGGCTGACATAGAAGAAGGTGCTTGTGTTGATGTGTATTCTTTTAGTGAATACCATTTGTTTATTTCCAAACCCACATGTTTATATAAAGGCTATGAACAGATGAGCTCATTACTCACAGAAACAAAACAGATGAACTGCTCTGCAAAACACACCAGCAAACACTTAAAAAAAATAGGATTCCTAAAGTTGCATTCCTAAATTCAGATAAGTGGCCTGGTTTCCAACAGAAGGCACTTAGTGTTGAATAGTCTTTTCTTTTCTAATCATGAGCTGAATTTGTTTATTTCTGAAGGTAAGTGTGAATTGTGTAGCTTGATTTTTAGCTTGTCCTTTTTAAGTTGATAACCAGATTTTGCTATTTGCCTCAAAAGCCTCACAGAGAAGAAACTGGTCCATACAATTGGTCTACTCTCACAATAAAAGTATTCTATCTCGATTAATGTTAAAGGCCCCAAGTAGTACAAGTAGGATCTAAAAGCTTGTACCAAGAGAAAATGAAATGCAACCTCCGTGCCAGTTTCCAGCATCTTGTTGGCACCACAGTGGTGTGAATTTCGTTATTAGAGATCTTGCTACAAAATAGGAGATTTTTTGTGGGCTTAATGCAGTTACTTGTATTTTCTATTGTGTTGTAGTAAACTGCAGAATTGCAGAGCTTTCTTCTTAGTAGTTGGTGTTGGCTGCCTCTGAAATACAATGAGCAGAGAAGAGAAATATTTTTATTATTTACTTTTCTATTCTAGTATCAGTTGTAGGACAGTAGTGCACAACTCTGGAATTCAGGCCTTGGTTTTCCATAACTTTTTCCACATTATGGATTTTCAACATTAAAAAAAAAAATTAAAGAAATAACCTCTATTCTAAGTCAACAGTCTTCCTCTGTCTTTTACATACAATTTCAGCTAAGATAATGATATTTTCCAAAGCAGATGGTCACAAGCAGCTGTGAAATCTAGCTATTTATTGGCAAATATCAAATGCTGGAGAACCCACTAGTCTTGTGTGTCTAGCCCTCAGCTAGAAGGAAGATGAGTATCAGCGTCACTGTGTACTAATAAAGTCTGACGTAGACTCAGGTAACACACAACAATTGTCTTCAATTGCTCTGGGTGATCATGTTCCCAGGAATTCAGATTGACTCAAGGGAAAAAAAAAAACACTGGAAAATAGGTGTCCTGGTTCCAGCAGGGATGGGATTAATTTCCCTAAGGATGGGGAGGGGACACAGGTATTCCATATCATGTGAGCCATGCCCGGGCTATAGCGGGGAGCTGGCCGGGGGAGGGGGCAGGAAGTCACAGCTCAGAGTGGGCGGCAGTGGTATAATCGCATTTGCATATTCCTTTATTGGTGTTATTGTTGCTGTTTTTCTCTTCCTTTTGCTGTTCTGTTAAACTGTCTTTATCTCAACCCACGAATTTTGCCTTTTTCTTCTGATTTTCCCCACGGCTGTGGGGGTTGAGTGAGCGGCCGCATGGTTCTTTGTTGCCGGCTGAGGCAAAACCACGACAATAAGGATATGCAGAGGTAAAATATTAATGTAGTCTGATTAGGAAAACAAAACAAAATCATGCATCTTCTAAGAAAATGTTAGTATAAGTCATGAACTGAACTTCACTACCTGTGAAAAAAAAAAGATCTGTGCATTGGACCAAGGACATGTTTTGTTTTGTACGCAGTGAGATGGAGAGGTCAAAAGACAGGGAGTTGGGAAGATGTGGGGAAGTCTTTCCATGGACAGCAGACAGAGAGCAAAGGGTGACCTGACAGAGAAGCTTACTGACTGCTTCCTTGTCTGCAAAAAATTAACTTGTCAAACAAAACATAAGCTGTTTGAAAACGTGATGCCAACATGATCTAAATAGAGTATCAAATTCAGGAGATGCAGAGGAAGTGTCTCATAAGCTTAGATACTTCAAGTGCTTGATAGCATTTCTTTTTGAATTGCAATTGTTAAAGGAAGTCCCATAGAAGAGTGCAGACTAAAACAAGTTTCCAAAATGTTTTGTGTCTTCCTTTGGTTCATATAATAAACCACTGTCTGTGGGCTTCTGGCCTCCTAAGGAACTGCAGCAAATCTCACTGAAAGGAAAGTTTGTTTTCTAATTCCAGAAAGACAATCATTAAAAGCATCACCTGGCTACTCAGGCCCTGTAAAAGTAAACCAGACAGACTGTTCATTTTACAGCTCCAGTTTCAGGTCAGATGCCTGGATCATTAAAAAGTCACGCAGCCTTATTTGCAGAATCTGGGAGGAATGGCTCCCAGAAGCAACACCTCAGGGGCCACAAGGGGCAAGTGTAGTATAGTTTGGTTTGGGAGCCTGGTAGGTGCATGTATTCTGGTTCATCCTTCATTCTAGCTGCATACTTCAGCATTTTTGAGGTGCCCCATCTGGGAAAATGTGCTGATACACAATGCCAGCACAAGTAGAATCATAGAATCATAGAATTGTTGTGGCTGGAAAAGACCATTAAGATCATCAAGTCCAGCTGTTATCTAACTCTACCATGTCTACTTCTAAACCATGTCCCTGAACACTGTATCTAGATGGCTTTTACATACATCCAAGGATGGCAATTCAGCCACTTCCCTGGGCAGCCTGTTCCAGTCTTTGATAACCCTTTCAGTGTAGAAGTTTTTCTAATGTCTAACCTAAATGTCCCCTGGTGTAACTTGATACCATTTCCTCTTGTCCTTTCTCTTGTAACTTGTGAGAAGAGACCAACGCCCACCTCTCTACAACCTCCTTTCAGGTAGTTGTAGAGAGCAATAAGGTCTCCCCTCAGTCTCCTTTTCTTCAGACTAAATAACCCCAAGTACCTCAGCTGCTTCTCATAAGACTTATTCTCAAGACCCTTCTCCAGGTTTGTTACCCTTCTTTGGACCCTCTCCAGCACCTCAATGTCCTTCTTACATTGCAGCGACCAAAACTGAACACAGTACTCAAGGTGCGGCCTCACCAGTGCCGAGTACAGGAAGACATTCACTTCTCTAGTCCTGCCGGCTACACTATTCCTGATACAGGCCAGGATGCTGTTGGCCTTCTTGGCCACCTGGTCACACTTCTGGCTCATGTTCAGCCAGCTGTCAGTCAACACCCCCAGGTCCTTTCCTGCTGGCCTGTACATACAACAGTTATGGTCTCTTTCATGTGAAACCACAGCCGGCAGAGAAATGCTGACATTTTCGTAGCCACTCAGTGGTCAGAGGACTGATGCAACAAGTGGGGATACAGCTTCCTCCAGAGCCTGAAGAGGTCCACGTTCATGTTTCGCAGAAGGATACACCATGTCCCAGGCGATGGCAGAGGTGAGAAAGTGGGGGTCTCCACCTTTGCTGCTGAAGGTAGGACAATGTGCAGCCAGTAATGAAAGAATTGAGTTGTGACAGCCCAAGACTGAACACACAACACTGCAGCCCTGGATAAGAAGATACATTTGAAAATGGGGAGCTTGGCATTTAGAGTCTATTCTGAATGCTGTTTATGCTTTTTATCCAAAGACTGCTTAATGAAAAGTCCTTGGGAACGGGCATCAGGATGCAGTCCCAGGAGAGTGTCCTTTACACCAGGCAACAGGAAACAGGCTCCTGCTAGCTTGCTAGCTCTCTCTGTAACCCCATGAATCTTGAATTTCAGACTGCAGAGTGGTCCAGACATTTTATTGGTAACATCACCTGTAGGTTTCCAATGTGATCTTAAATGAAGTTGGAAGAAAGAATCATGAGTGCCTCCTAAATAGTCCTGTGACATTCTTGTCCTGTTATCTGGAGTCCAACTAACCTAATTTATTGCTACCCAAAGCTAAAGATTAATATTTTTTTTCCTCAGCAAGTTTTTCTTCCAGCTCCAATCATCGCATAGTACATATTCAGGAGAACAGATTTAACTGATGCCTTGCACGCACATGGTATCTTTCTCTGAGATGTTGCTGAAGTTTGGCTTTTATCTGTCAGTTTTCATCTATTATTTGGTAGTTAGGAGAGACACATGCAGGATTTCTTGTATAAATTATTGATTTTGTATTGGGTGAAAGTCTCATAACTGCATATGTACGTCTGAGACATTAAGTAGGATAGAGCTTTGCTACTAGCTATCCCCAGCAAATGAGAAGTCTCATGACAGGTATATTTAAATATTGGCAGATAGCTTCAGCAAAATTGGTTGTTCTTTTGTGGGGTTTTATGATTATTATTTTGTTTGTAAGATGATGAAAAAATATCATAATTTGTTGAAGTTGGGAGGCCTTTCCCCCTGAAACTAAACAGCCATGAAATTTAAAATCAAAGAGATTTTTGGGCCTGCACTTAATAGATATTTCATCAAGCCTGTTTACAAGGAAGAACAGGAAAAGAAAGCTGCCCGCTTTTATATTTTCCTTTTCTATCCCAAACCCTCGTTACCTACAGAGCAGTACTGCTTAAGCTTCTGAGCTCAAAGAGAGTGCAGTTTCCAGTCCATTTTTGGCAGATCTGGCATAAAATACTCTGTGGGCTACCCACTGACAGTGCTTAGAAAAGGCGAATGAATACTTTAGTAAACCAAAAAGGCAAGAAGAGCTTGCAAGGGGCAGAAAAGGCTGATGTAATAGAGTCCTCCTGTGATTTCCTGGCACCATGTTGCAATACTAATGAAAACAGGTTTTACACCTGAGAGTTTCTTTGAAAATAGCTATTCTGTGCCATAGGGTAACAAATAATAGATTATTCCTATGAAGAAAAAGAGTCTCAGTCAAGAAATGAATAAAACAATTGGCAATCTGGTGGTTAAGATGATTGCTCCACTCATAGCAGGACCAGATGTATGTCTTTATCAACCCTTTTTTGACTTTTCTTGCCCTTTCTCAAGTTTTTTTTTTCTCTATGTAAATACGAACGTGGCTCATTTTCATCCCACTGAGGAATGAAAATGAATATTGAAACCTTTGAAATTTCCGGGAAATAAATGTCTTGTTTTCAGCCCCCTCCCTTCTTCCAATCCCAATGGGAAAGCTATACTTATCTTTTCCCATTAATAGTGACACAAATACCAGAGAAAGTCTAGAAAACTGCATTCTAATTAAACCTGAGATCTTTACGTATATTTTTCTACTATGCATATATTTTCTGTCGCTCCCAAGTCATAGGGGTCTAAGATTGATTCTAGAGAAAGGGCAATGAAAAACTGATAGACTCAGTGGACAGTCCTTGAATAGACATGCCAGGACATATAGGAAACATGTATGTTTTAAATGTTTTGCTGGACATCGATACAATTACATTATCTAAAATAGAAATTTTGTGATGCTAGGGGGATTTATTTCAGATCCAATCCCAGTATAGATAAGGAAAGGCTAATACTGCTGTAAAGTATATTCCCTTAACTGATGTCCATGTCAAGATAGCCAAGTTTCAATCTTTTTTGTATTATTCTTGTTAATTATAACTTGCATGCCAGATTGTGAGGAGTGAAGTGACTACTTGGATTCCAAGGGCCTCCTTGGAAAATGCTCCCTCAGGAGGCATGCTCAGACTAGGGAAGAAAGCTTCATGAAACTAAAACAAAAAGCCACACATTCACCAGAGAGGGATAACTTCTTCACACCTACCCTGTAGGTGCATGTTGAATCATTCTGGGGGCTCTGTTGCTACCAGGGTTTGCTCACATGCTCATACAGGGAACGGCTTTTGTCTTGCATTAGTATTTTGAATTATCCTTTGCTCTGCTGCAAGCACCATGCAGTCAGAGTTCCTTTCTTACAGCCTAACCTCAGTCTGCCCCTCAAATAATACTCTAGGTCTCCAATTTTTTTTCCTAACTGAAATTCATGGGGTGGAATTGTGGGAGCCATAATGGACTGTGTGATAACTCTCTGCCCTCTTGCTTAGCAGGAATACCACATAGCAGTTTTTACAGCAAGACTGGAACGTCTAGTTATTGAGAAGGGAAATCTGCTTTTATGCATCTCTGTGATTTTGAAAACCGTGATCTTTATTAGATGTATTTTATCTGTGTTTGCTACTACCGCAGCATTTTATTCATGTTCAAAGAAACAAATCTGACCTATTTTTTTTCTCAACCTGTAAAATTTCCTACAGAGCATTTGGCTAGGAATGAAAGTTTCATGGTAGTTTAAGAACCAAGTTTCTTCCAAACTGAAATACCATTATGCCTGGACCTCATCAACTTTAATATGTAGGAAAAAAAATGCAGTAAATGATCCAGCTGTCCGACCAATTTGGGGAAAAAAGTGATAATGAGCGCTACTTTGGCATCGAAGGAAACTCTGGAGCATTGATGTATCTTTCTATGAAGGACAAAACTTCAATCTACCCAATAAGATACTCTTCTGAGATGTTTTGACACACAATTAGCTAAGTAATACAAAATAGTAATAGTAGTAAATGCATTAATAAACAGCAAAAGGCTAGCATATTCCCCAGGGGTTCCTTGCATTGTAGTTCCTAATTACTAATGCACGTACAATAATGATATCTCTACTTTTAACCTGTGGTTTTCCCTGAGTACTTTATCATTACTGCAGACTGATCTCCTGTTTTCTTGTATGTACTGTAATCAGACATAGTGGTAGCAATTACTCTTATCAGCTGTAACACTTGTAAAAGAGACAGTCCTAAATCCTAGGTAAAGTTCACAGCAAAGCTGGGTTTGCACACATATTACCAGGGAAGACTTAACACTCAGGGCTCTCTTCAAATAAGAAAATAGTTTTTCTCAGGAAGAGGACAAGTGAATCAATGCGTGTAAGATTATACATTTTACTTTAACTTTAATAACAAATAAGAAAGGAGGAAAGGAGCAACAAAATAAGCAGTCTTCTGAAGTACCAGAGCACTTGAATGTGAGCATGTCGTGCTTCAAAAGACCCTTTCTTTTGACTGTGTTTGGCAGAGACATTGTGGAAACATATGACCTTTTACATACTCATAGGGAGAAAGATGAGTTCCTGCAAATAAAACAAAGGCATTCTCAATGACATTAACAGGGGAGACCGTCAATGCTGAGAAATCCCAGTCTAGTGTTTGCTCATCTGGAAAAAATCTAGACATTGGAATTTTTTGATTAATAGTATTCTTTAATATACATTAGACAAATTAATATTTCTCATATTATAGCAGAAGACAGTGGTTTCTTAAAACAAGATTTAGTTTTACTTTACTGCACTAAGTGAAGCAGGCCAAATGGGACTGTGGGAATACCACACAACATTTTCCATGAAAGTTCATCTGAATTTTTTAATGAAATTATGTTCAAGATATCTTCTAGCTCTTTTGTTTTAGCTGTCATTTGTGTGGCCAAATGCAAACCCAGCGTAAGTCCAGTTAATTTAGAGGTGTTCCGCTAGGATGGGCTGGTCTACGTTTGGTTAATTCGGGGTTTATGAAAGAGGGACAAGGCAAAAGATTGACCACTCAGTGTTAAATTTCCTAAATTAGCAGTTAGGTTCAAGATTTCTTTTGATAACAAATTATTCAGATATACTATTCCTTCTTTTTTCACATTCAATCACTTGGCTGGTTTGGTGGATCTCAGAGACTGTTTCCCTTAGAGAGACAAATTGTAGTGTGAGCAGTTTCTTTGATGTCCTTCCATTATTCACAAACAATATTCCTAGTCTTAAGTTATTGACAAAGGTGGGCTCCAAGAAGAGCTATTTTCTGTGCTCACTGCTCTGAAGATTTTGTAGGAGGACACTGAACCTACACTTTTCTGGATGCCTTGATATCTGAGCACATCTACTACATGTGAACTTTGTTTCATTCTGCTTGAATAAATAAGTCTTTACATCATTTCTCTCTCACACTCAGACACACTCACCTCTGACTGAGAACCTACAACTGTTAAACCAGCCTTGAAGGAAAACTTTGGTACAATGGCACATCTCATTACATTACTGCATTGTGAGTTGTGGGCCCTGGTATTGGAGCTATTAGTTCTCAAAAACTGTGTGGTTTTTTTCTTACATTCATGTTAAGTTCTTGACAACGGTTTGTCAACCTCAGTGACACACAACAACCTCATAGTTATTATTTCACATATGCAGAAACATGGAAGAACTCTATGTGTACATTTGCTGCAGTTTCATCAGTATGTAACAATAAATGCATTTAAGGAAGCTAATTTTGTATGTCTAAAGTTGTAAAATAAACACCCCAAAACATAGGCAACGTAAGTGATTATACAAACATGTTTCTCTCCTAGCTTTACATTGAGATTTGATGTTTAGATAATTCATTTAAATAATTTATTTCTGGATGGGCTTTCAAAAAGATCTAAAAGAGTAAGATAGCAAGATTCACTAAAATTCAGTGTCAAGGAACTTCCTGTAAAAAATGTAACTACTTCTTTGGTACAGTGGTGTATTACTAGACCATACTTGTTTAGTTGTCAGATGGAATTAAGTCTAGGGATAAGTGACAGTCTGCCGGTCCATTCAACTTTTAAATTCCCAGGAATCTTATGGTTTATTTAACTTACCATAAAAGTATAAGAGTTATTAGACTACAAAAGACACAAGCAAAGTAGCCTGTCTCTTACTTGCAAGGCAAGACTCAGTGCTTCAAAGAAAACCACTACAAAATATTTATCCAAAAAGTTCAGGATAGTGAAGTAAATCTGTTCCCTCCTCTTCTTTTCAGGCAAAATGTTTAGGCCCTGGGATATGTAGAATGCCTTCACCTGTGTAAAGTACTTAAGAAAAACACCTACCAAGATCTAAAAATGTGATTCATGCTTAGAAAGGTTTTCCAGACTTTGTTTTAAAATCCCCATTCTCCCTCTGTCCCATGTCTCTGGGAGAGGAAATCACATGCTCCGATTTTACTTTCCCTGCACAAAGGAGTGGAAAAGCGCCAAGACTGAGGTTCCTTCATAGACATTCTTATTTGAACCAGTTTGGATTCTCCATCTGAACACTGGAATTTTGTAGTTAGTTTTGATGTTTACTCATTTCAGTTGGTCTCCCCTAGCTGTTAGCTCCTTAGTAGTTTGCTGAGGATCTGAAACCATAGCCACCATAAAACACCTTTGTCTCTTGCTCTTACACACATGCAAGCACGCACACACATGAGCATGTCTTGGAAACCAAGTGTGTTAATTTGCAGTGTGCCAAAAAGATTTGGGATTTGGCGAGTTCCAGTGTCCTTTTTTTTTTTTTCATACCTGATCTTGGCATGCTTAAAACCCTGGAAAGTCACAATTTACTTTCCACATAGCTGCCCTGGACAGCTGAGAAGCCGAGCCGTACAACAGGATATCCAGCTATTGAGCGCTGCTGTCACAGGTGGCCAGCAGTGCAGCTGCAAAGAGCTTCCTGCCAGGAGGGCAGAGTAGGTCCACAGGAAGAAATGTTCCTTTCCTCTTCCAATCTGTTTTCAACTATAAAGGAAGGCCCAGGCTCACAGTCCTACGGCGGATCTGCCTACACAGCATTTTTCAGCTGGAGCAAAATCTTAGTTAACTTTTCTAACAATAACTGCCCGAAGTGGAGAAGACCCTGTACGGGGCTTCAAACAGCGGGAAGCCCCACCTTTAACGCAGAGCCGCCCTTGAGAAATGTTTCAGCTTGATTACTGTTGTTCATAATTGTATCATCATTTTATAGCTCACTTAAGAGCAGTGAGTGATGTGCAAAAAAAGAACAACAAAAGGAGCAGCTACCTTTCTCTAAAGATACCACAAGTAGGCAACTCATATGTTTCCTCTTCTTGCAATCAGCCATGAAAACACTTACAAGAGCAAAATTGCTTCCAATCTTTTGCGGATTTTTACTTTAAAGAAAGAAGGAGGCAGATAACTTCTATCTGTGAATTTTACAGGCTGACACTTCAAATCATGAACACCAAAATCCTGGCTGGGTGAAGCCAATGAAAAAGAGAGAGAGTGTTTGTTCATAGCAGTGTTAACAGAAAACATGCAAAAGTTCACTGTGCCATGGGGAACCCAAGCTTATTTCCAGGAAGCTTTTGCACTAAAGAAATGCCAAGAACGGAGATTGGGAATGGGGCAGGCAACAGAGAACAGGGTTTCAAATACTGTTGTAGTGGGCTAAAACTTGTATTGAGACTGAAGTACACTTGGGGGTTGAACAAAAAAGTTTCCTCTGAGCAGATAAGCTGAACATTTTCAATACATATGCACAGGGCTCATCCATTTATAATGAAGTGCAATTGTAAATGTCTTTAGGATTGAGGCCTTCACGCTAGTATAAAAGGCCAGAGAGATCACAGGAAAAAATCAGACTGATTCCAGTAGGTTTCCTAGCCCTGGTCCTGCAAGCTCACGTGCTGTTGAAGGCAGCACCATGTACTTCTATCCCTAAGTTGTTCTGCAGTTTTCTGTACTAAGAAATGGCTATTCTGACCCTTAAAACTCAATTTTTAGGCTGTGGATTTGGGGCTTTTAAACCTATACTGCAAAATTTTTTGTTCTCTCAGATCCAAAGGGTGAGTTATCTACACCTCAAAATAGCTAATCTCTATCTGCCAGGGTACTTTAAAAAGTAACACACAGCCATTATTTCTAAAAAGGCTGTAATTAAGACCAGTTATTCCAAGAGACCATCTGGGAACACAAAAAATATCTTAATGGACTTACTGAGCACACTCAATTTCTTTTGTGACTAAAGGGTTCCCTCTCTCAGCATTTGTCACAGTCATCATTGAAAACTGCAAAGTATGCCTCCTGGTAAGGATATATTCCTAAAGCAATCAAGGAATCGAAAATGGTACAAACATGGGCTGGTGGTCTTACCTTAAACCTGGAAACTGTCTGTTAAAAAGGCAATTTAAATAAATTGTCAAACATTTGTACCTGGTTGCTCTGAAAAATGATATTGTTTAAAAGTGAATGCCACAAGGCTGAGTATGAGATGTATTGCACCACAAAATTCATGTGTAAACACTATTGATACCAGAGGAATTACTTGTCTTTTGATATTAATGTACCTGAGAGAAAGATGTAAAACTTAGAAGTCCAGCGTAAGGTAAAAATTTCCATTTACACAACAAATAAGAACAATTACTTCATTCTTCAGTGCTCTCTCTAATGTAATTTTAGAGAACAATGTTCCATAATGGTGATTATTTGCTAACTTGAAACTCCTTGAAAATACGTTTGAAACACATTCCCCTGCTTTCTCTGACAAATAAAGCAAAATTATTGTCTTTCCCTTTGACTCAGCAGATACTAAGTACTTACCAGCTAGTCTTATCTTGTCATATACTAATTAGCACTGCAAATCTAAGGATTATCTGTTCACTTTCTCACCCTCATATCTCAGATGTCAGACAAGCGGATACAGGAAAACATGCGGTTCTAAGCAATCTCATGTTTTAGAGGGAATCAGGTTCTAGCTGATGACTCGTAAATGCAAAATCCTTTGTGGTGTCCTTCAAAATATGCTGAAACTCAGTTCTGCAAGTTCACGTGAAACTTGTGTGACAGAGACTACCTACAAAGACCCAGGCTGAGGACAGGGCATGAGGCTATCCATGAGCTCGCCTCAATTCAGCATGGCACTAAAAGCATGTGGTTCAATTCCACAGACATCAGAGGGTGTCACATTGGGTTTAAAGCATCCTTCCCAGGTAGAAAAGCTTCCTCTAAAAAGAACATCAATTATCAGGTTAGATATTTAGAATACACTTTGACTTAACTATAAAGTTGTTGAAATTGATGGGCACCCACCTGTTTTCAAGTTTGTGACCTTGCTGCTCGCTTTGTGATGAGAAATAACAACAAACACCCAGCCAAAACTTGACTGTCTGGTGTAGCCAGTTTTGTCCTCATTGCCATTTCAATGTGGTCATGAACAAACTGTAACACATTTTAGCTAGGCTCAAAATCATGTTTCAGTACACGTAGGATTATATTTTTATATTGAGAAAAGAAGACATTCACTTTATGATGTTCTTTAGTGTTCTTTTGCCTTTTTTTCTGATAGAAACCAATAGTATTTTAGTAGGAGAATAGATCCTTCTTGCTGAATAAGGAAAGTAACAAAGAAGAATGATAAAGATATTTTATTTTCTGGAAAAAAATGGTAGAGGTCATTAACTTAGTGAAGCTGCATCAAGCACACTAGAGCAAGACAAATGCAAACATATGCCATGTAGTTCACCAATCTGTGACTGATCGTCACCACATAAATTATCTAGAGAAATAAGCTTCATAGATATAAGATCAAATATATTTCATACTGGGACATTGGATCAACAAACACATGAACAGTCTAACTCTAGTATCTCCAGCTTCCCAAATTTTATAAGCCAAATTCACTAAATAAATACTGTTGAAGGATGCTACTATATCACTAGAAAAATAATCTACCTTATTTTTTGTAGAAGATCATTTTATTCACTTGGTGCAAATCAAGAAAAACAGGCTAGTATGGTAATTATTCATATTCTGTAAGATATAATCATGAACCTCTTTTGCAGAATTAATTAACCTTCAGTTTCACTTTGGAAAGATAGTAGAATTTAATGACTCCCCCAAATCATCTCCTCAGTGAAGCCTACTGGGAATTAACGAAGCCTGCTCATCTGAAAATATTACAGTTGGCAGACTATTGCCACTGCCTGATCTTAAGGTTGCCTGACGCTTTGCATTATAAAGCCCTTTTTTCATTTCAGGCAATAAAAAAAATATAGAAATTTGGCTGAAGACTTTGTCCCATCTGCATACAACTTAGTTCAACATATAGACTGAACATGGTCAACCTTGTTATATTGTTGACCCCTACGCCAGTTGACCACTGGAACAGATGCTGAACACACTGCTAAAAAACCACAATAATGGTGCCCACCAAGGGTGTGACATCTGTTAGATTTTTCATTTTCTGATGATCTTCAAGCTACACATAAATCAATCAAGCTTTTGAATAGCGCTTTTTTTTTTTTTTTTGGTTACTCATTTAAAGTCTTACAAATCTGGAGCAATGCACTGAAATGAAGTCAGATCAGAATTGCAGTTATATCACTGGGAACATGTTCTGGGCCAGTGGGAGTTCAATTTTGCCAGCTGGCGCTAGCTTTAAGAAGAATTCCTACCCCAAGCGACATGGTGAATTTTGCATATATTTAGAAATGTCTGGGTAAAGGGCCTGCTTAAACTGGTTATTTAAATAGTCTAGTCAATTGCCCATCATGTTGCAGGATACTACTCACCCACAGACTTTATGATTTATTTTCTCTAAATGTGGAAACTGTCATAAAAAGCAATATGTAATGAAATGTGTCTTGCAGAAAGAGTTTCTTTAAAAATTTTTGTGTCCATTCTCCTGAGAAGTCTTTCACAGTGGCCTTACATTGCTCAGTAGTTTTTGAAATATAAGGTGGAGATAATTTTTCTATGACAAAAAGAGGGATATCACACTGCACCTTATTAACAGTTTTCAGTTATTTTGATTTTTGTGCAGTGTTTTGTCCTAAGTACATTGTCTTGAAAAATGTCCAGATTTGGCTCTGTCAAGTACATACTTAACTATTCTTCACTTTCCAGATTGCCTGACATTTTTCATCAAGGGTTTCAGAAATCTGTAGTCAGTATCCTTATGTTTCTTTTCATTAGTTTTATTCACCAAATTTTAACAGGGAATAAGAACAGAGACCATGTATCACTTCCAGAAACCAAATGACAATCAAATGAAAGATCAACTTAGTGTTAGAACACAATACGTCCAGATCCAATTGAGTTTTTAAATTCCTGAGAACAGTGTAAGGCAATTCTCCCCCTGAGGGTCTAAGAAAATAAAATGTGTGTGAGGAAATGCTGTAATAAACTGGTAATATATTTCCATAGGGAATACATAGGAATTTTCCATACATCCTCCTAGGACGGCAGTAAACCAGACTTAACAGCAGAAAGTAAACCATTTCCATAGTGAAAAAAAAAAAAAAAAAATTAGCTGCATAGCAAGGATGGAGGCCCAAACTCCAGGCTTGATTTTCTGTTGAGAGATGCTGTCAGCTGTGCCCAGGGAGCTGCCCGGGTTGAATGACTGGTGTTGGCACAGAAGGAAGTTCAGAGCTGTGTCGGTCAGTTGGCTGATTGACAGGCATTTACTCATCACAGAACTCTCGGAGAACAAAATGCCAACTATGTCTCCATTAAATATGTGTTGGGTCAGTAAGTGACTCTGCTTATACAGAAATTTCTGGTGGTCACCAAAAAAATGGATAATCACACAATCAGATATTCAGATAATCCCCTCCCCTCCCCTCCCCTCCCCTCTCCTCCCCTCCCCTCCTCTCCCCTCCCCTCCTCTCCTCTCCCCTCCTCTCCTCTCCTCTCCTCTCCTCTCCTCTCCTCTCCTCTCCTCTCCTCTCCTCTCCTCTCCTCTCCTCTCCTCTCCTCTCCTCTCCTCTCCTCTCCTCTCCTCTCCTCTCCTCTCCTCTCCTCTCCTCTCCTCTCCTCTCCTCTCATTTTGAACCAGATTGCATCACAGCAATTTTTTCAGATATTTCTGAACTCTAATATTATTCTGGATAGCTACTCAAACGAACTGACTCTTAGACTTTACTGCTGATATAAGCACCTAATTATACCTCAGAGACTCCTTACCATACTATATTAGGGCTGGAGACCTAAAGCTTAAAAAGTTCCCAGAACAACACCTGACCTGCCTGGAGAGCGGAAGCTTTTGCTCCCAAACTTGCCTGAGATAGCAGAAGTTAGTTGAACCTTTAATATTACAGTCCAGCCATTCTGGCTTGAATAAATTAACACTTTTTTATTCAAATCTGGTTTTTTTCACAATGTTTCCATCCAACTCTAATTCTCTCTGTAGTGAGCTTACAGAAACACAAACCAGGAGTTGTCTTGCCTAGTTTGCTTTCTGTGCCTGGTCCAGTTGGCAAACTTAAGGTGTACTTAATCACATGACAATGGCTCCCCTTTTCCCCATAGCCTCATGGCTGGAGCATCTGGGATGCAGGAAACATCTGCTCAGATTCTCTCTTTCCCAGACGTGATTTGGACACTCACCCACCACCACAATCTTCAGAATTGATACACTCTGAAGAGGTGAGGAAAAGGAAAAATTCTCCTTGCCTTTGCACTTTTGCACACTTGTTATGCTTACATTTTTCATTCCTGTTTTACTTTGTGCCTTGAGGCAAGCGATTCTCTTTATATACTGTATACAAATGCTGCTATGCTGAACATGCAGTCTTCAGATGGATCTAATCCCAAATACCAACACAGAACGCACAGAGAAAAATAAACCAAAGAAATTCTATTTCTTTCAGCATGTGTTCCTTCAGGAGCAAATGGGTTCCTTCAGGTTTCTGAGGTATAAGACTTTATAAATACTTTAGACACTTTTTTTCTGACTTGGTTTGTGATGATGGCACACACTGAAAAGGAAGGTTAGCTATAAAATGGACTCTCTTAGGTAATGATTGCAAAAGTAGGTGGATGATAGTAACAATGAAAGTTCCATACTTGTTCAGACATGCTTCAAGGATTTGCCAGTAAAGCTACCATATGCTGAAAGTGAATATGTAACGTGGGCTCCCTTTCTTCCCCACGTGTCTGTCTTTGCAGTTGGTCACTAATGTTATCAGCCAATTTGGAAAAAGATAAGAAAAAAATCCAAGTTTGTCTGCAGGAGGCCAGAGAGCCAGATTCTGGATATCAGCCCAAGGATTGACAGTAAGGTTATTCATACTGGAAGACTCTATTAGGGAAAATGCTATACAACATGTAAAGAAGAAAATGTCCATTGGCCTGGAGACCTTACTGTTTAAAGGGAAAGAGCAGAGGAAAATTTGATTTGTATTTAACTTTTAAACTGTTGAAGAAAAAACCTACCAGACTTATTTTTTGATAAAGTAGTAATTACGACCAACATGAGTAGAAATTCAAGCCGTACCATTTGCCACCAGTTGTGACCCTTTGAATTTACTCTTAACTGATTGGTAGATGTGATTGATAGTTATAATATTTATCAGTGTATATAGCTTCAAAAGCAAATATGAATGAAAAGATTTCTGACTGGTGAAGTGAAAGACCGCTGATATTTACTGATTAGAATCACGTCCTCAGTTGTTACATTCTTGTGGCTTTTGGTTCTTTTATACCTTTCAATTATGTCATGTTATTGTCTCATATATTAAATAAGGAATTTATTTCCATGATTACATAATTCTAAAAGTCAGAGAAAAATGCCACTTTGGTCATGCTTAAACAAGGTACATAGGCAGTATTTTAATAGCACATTGAGTCAGAAGTTATTAGTATTGCTTTTCCTGAGCTTAAAAATTGGATGAAAGAATGAAAGCAACTAAACACATGGGAATAATATGTGCGTAACTACCAGCTGCTAGAATGATACAGTATAAGCATATCCAAGTCAGAATTTCCAAAGAGAAACCCGAATCCCTTTATCTCTTCCAAAAGCTGGAGGTCAACTGAATTAAATGATGTGAATAAACAGACAAAATGAATCACCCGTTAAATGATACTACTTTTAAACTAAACAAAACTTCATCTGGTACCTCAGCAGCAGCATTTGAGTTTACAATGTCTTGCAAATGAACCTCTTAAAGCTTCCCAAAAAAGTTAAATGACTCAGGCTGAGACCCTTAAACTGTGGCACCACCTGGATTAAATTCAGCTAGTGATATCTAATTGTAGTGGTATCTTATTCCTTACACATGACCTTCAAAGAGACAAATAACATGTTTGCACTTCTGCTTTTTTTATTTATAGTTTTATATTAAAATGTCTAAAATTAACTATCTGTATATTTACATTAAAAAACACAGAAGACCCTTAGGCAATTTTAATCAAAGTGTTTGCTTTCAAGGAACTATACAGATTTACCCCTGCAGAGACCACCACACCTCCAATATTTTATTCTTGCTTGTGTGAACACAGGGACACAGCGCGGTTGTGGCATCAGAACAGATGGAAAATTGCACAGGAGTTAAAGGAAGAGATTTGTAATTCTCTGCTTATGTAATGGCCTTTCTAAAAATTTTGGCTCGCTTTTAATCAATTATAAATACCTCACTATTTAATCAATTTCAATAGTCTTACTCTTGGTTTAGGCCAGTATAAAGAAATATTTGGTCCACACCATTTAAGCTTTTCATTTGTTTGTTTGTCCTATAATTCTCAAACTGTTATACGATGAAACAAAAGCCAGCTTTAGGAAAGACTTTATTATTCCTCCACCATTGGAGGTAAGGCACCATTGGAGGTCAGGTTCATTTTCCTCTTTCTTTAAAGTCTGGCAAAGAAAACAATTTAAAATAAATGACCTTATGACTTCCAGGCTTATATCTATGGTTATTTCATGTGCTAGTCCCAGTGGGCTAGTGCTCTGTTTGTCTTTATCTAGCAGAAGCAAGAAAACCTTCAGAAACTTTCCTTTCCATCTCATCATCAAACAACTTTATCGCTAACAGTGGGGAAATGATTTGCAGTGCATAACATATTAATTGACATATTTTTTTCAGCTTGAAGAATATATCATGATTTCCCCAGATATTCTTATATGAAATTTTCATATGCCATTCCGTTCTCTGAGCAGAAATCTGAAGAACAAGTTTACGTATATATAGAAATAGTTGGATAATGGAATTTCTGTTTCATGGGAAAATCTGAAAGTTAAAAACTGATTTTTCTCTTCAGAATTGGGCAAAAAGAGTCAAAATGAGACTCCAAAAAACCACATACAAAGTATTTTCATTTAGGAATTTGATGAAATTATAATTTAATTTTGCTTTTTTTTTAGCCCCACCTATCATATTATTATTTGGTTATATTACAAAAAGTAAAATAATATTTGAACCTCATTGAAAAAGAGATGTTTTAACTTTATCAAATTCTAAAATTTTAATCAAATCAACATATGCTAAACACACTTTGTAAGAAAATTTGAAGTGATGGCACATGCCACAAAGGCAAAGTGTGTTTTCTTAAAATTCTACCTATATTTGAGATTCATGTTGTGAGAATACCTTTAAAAGCAATTCTTGCTTTGTGGTCTTTCATAGTTTATGTCCTTCCCAAAAGACAACAACTGGAGCCAGAATCCACCAGCACAATCATCAAGAATGTGATTTAATAATTGCAGAAAAAGCAAAGAAATCTCCCAGAATGTTTCTGTTTCTCCATTGCTGGTCTAAAGCAAAGGGTACTAAATTTTATTGAGTAGAAAGACCTATCTTTTAGCTATCAATTTCCACCGCATACATAAGTAGGTTTATTCAGAAGTCCCTCAAAACAGCACAAAGCTTCACTCTTCAAATCATCAAGCAAAGTCTCATTTATGCTCCAGCAATATATCAAAGAAGCACTAAGGCAGATGGAGCTGGCTCCAGCAGTCTAAGAGTAAGGCATGAAAATGCTGTAATTCCTTGGGACCCACTTCTTATTAGCCATTGACATACGCCAGCTCCTAAAATGGTATAATTCAAAGAACATTGTACATTTTTTCAAAACTGTGGTAGTTGCATGCTGAACTACATGACCACACATCTTCAGATATTGCCCAAACTTAAAATATCCATTTCTTAATAGAGAGGAACAACTCGCTTCATCTTCAAGGCTTTTGGAAGTTTGCAGTGTCCTTAATAATGTTCATTTAACCTCTGGGAGATGAAAAAAAAATGGAGGCAGGATCAGCATCTTCTGTGAGTTAAGACCTGGAGGAAGGGAGATATACGGCAGTACACGTTGCTTGCATTTATTCTTTCAGTGCACTGCCTTTCCCTCCATTTTCCTGTTGCTATGAATCTCCTTTATTTGCTTAGTTCTATACATACCCTCTGAGGTATGGAAAGCAATTCTTATGAATACAATAGATACAGAATATTTGACAAGATAGTTGTGGCTTCATTTGTATTCATACTTGATTATGACAGATCATTTGAAAAGAGAGGAAATGCCATGATGATTTTTTCCTTCTAATATGATGAAAGTCTATATTGCTTTTTTTTTCTGAAAAACTTTTATTAGCCATTCTGTTATTTTTAGAAAGAGTACACACAAATGTAAGGAAACTCTAGCATAGTTACCTAATAAATTGTCTTAACAAAATAAAGTTGAAAAAAAATAATCAGCCCATATTCAATTAACCTTGAAAAACACAAATCAACAATGAGGGATACTAACTTCTTCATATGACATCATGCAGAAAGATTAATTTCATCTGGAATACAACCAAAAGCCCCGGGGGTACTTATCAACAGTCTTCAGTGGAGGAAATGATCATTTTTTTGATGCAAAACAAACAAACATCAGTTGTTTTCACAGCTCTGACCTAAGATCTCTCCTGCTGTATCTTACTGTGTTTTTAATCCGTCTTATTAGACCCAACAGCAGGTGTGAGGCAATTGAAAACAATGTAAAACTGAATTGTTTCTTTCACTTCCATGTGAACTTCAGCAATTTGCATTCTTGGAGAGGAATTAGTTCGAGGTCAGCATTATTGTCATGTTAACAGGCTGTTTGCCACAAATGAACCTTTGCCAAGGTCATTCAAAGCCTAAACTGCCAAAGTACATGCACAACCTTTTCAAAGAAAAAGAAACAACAAGCAGACCTGGAAAAAAGTGTTGGTATGATCCAAAGCAGGTAATTTTGAAGTTAAACTTTTACATCTTTATTGCTGGGAGGCAGGAAAGTGTGGTTGCTAAAATATTCAGGACAATCTTTCTTCTTCTGAAGATGCAATAAAATTGGTTGTACATTCACAATACTGTAGGTCGACAGGCTGCAGAAGCATGAAAGGTTTCAGGCTGTGCAAGGAGGAATCCAGCTCTACACGTCATACTGCTTTTCGAAAGGCTCTGAACTGTTCAAAAACACAGAGGGTCTCTTGTGAGGAAAAGCAGGAATGTGACATTCTTGACCGTAGGGTCCACAGCTGGTTGAGCTCTTTGGCCTTGTACGCTGCATGTTCCACAGTCCATATGTAACTGCACAAGATGGGTGGGATGTATACAGTTAAGAGCATTACACAGATGACTAGTAAGCTGCCTGGACTACTCAATACTGATGTGCTTGGGCTGGATCTCAGCTCATTCATATGTCTAAGGAGAGCTGTGAGTCAGAAAGCTAGAATGGTGTTGAGCCCGTGTGGGAAGAGGCAGGTGAAATCAGCCTGGCTAAGGAGGCTCCAGCTGAGAAAGAATGGCAAGAACAAATGGTGACATGTTTGCAACTTACAACACAGATCTGACACACTTGCTGACCAAAAAAAAATCTCCTTGATGCTGTAAGATAGGTTCAATGCACTACAGATTTATTATTGCTTGATTCCAAGTCCCCATCTTCTTCTATGCGCCATATGACACTCATCCTGTTTCTTTGGGTCCAATAAAGCTACAGGCTGGGTAGCTCTTTTGGGGCTTGTCTGGACCTCTAGAAAAAAAATATGAGAGGTTTTCCTGTGCTAGAAGAACTTACCAGAATGGGAGTAGAGCACATAGATGTTTGTTGACCTCACAGGTGAAGACGTCAGATAAAGATGCCAGCTTGTTACACAGAAAACAAATATTGGAGCACAGAGGGATTGAAGTACCCGTGTCTGAATGACAGGAAATGTATTTTCAGATTGTTTTGATTTTCAGGCATTCTTTTACTAATTTTTAAAACAGTCAGTGGGTGCTGAGCACACTAGCTGGTCTGTGCTCTGCTTTGTAATATTCACTTTTTAGCCTGTGGGTTTTCATTAAGCCAGGTTCCATTCAGCTGTATTTCAAATGTAGTCCAGATGACTGTCCACTGCAGGCTGTTAACTAAAGAGCCAATAAAATACAGTGTTTAGTCCAGTTGGGTCTTTTCCATTAATCAGACTGCATAATCTTCCAGTAACAAAGTAATGCTGATTTTATAGACTACTTACATGAAGCCTAATAATTCCCCATTCAGCTTAAGCTAACATATACTTTAGTATGGATTATGATCCCATAGTTAGAAAGATAAAATGGTGGTATTTTCAACATAATTGATACTGACAAGAATTAACAGTTCCCTTCCATTTGCTTTTATTTCAAGGACTGCTGTATAAATGAATTGCTTTCACATTATATAGTTGAGCTGGCTCAAACATTCTGACTCAAGAAACCCATTTGTGCTAGACTTGAATATATTTCTCATAGACAGAAAGACACTGAAGTTCCTCTCTGTGCCTGGTTAAAGCAATTCACTACTGTTCATCTGTCATATTTTTCACATAATTTTGGCAAGTTCTTTGGTATTATGTGTTCTTTCTTACATCTTTCTTTTGTTATTTTTCAACAAACCATTTAAGGTACAAAGACACTATGCTCTCCATCTCTCCCACACTTTTCCATTAGATGATATCAAGATATATTTACAAACTGAATAAAAGAATTTTCCTAGCTAGCATCCATAAGGTTAATACTACAGGCAGAAAATGATCAGAAAGTTCAGAGCAATACAGTAGATGCAAGTTGTAAATCTTGGTAACAGTAACAAGAAAACAAAAGTAGTATCTGTAAAGTTAAAAACTCTCAATTAACAGAATCTCTTTTTCTTGCATTTGCATATCTGTATACACATATACACTTGGGTCTGAGATTCTAGAGGCGAGAAGTAGAATCTTTCAATTTAATTTTCTCTCCACTGTCTTTATAAATACAGTCATATCACAAATATAAGTATTATTTACATATAATTACAATACTTTACTTTTCATTGCAGTAGTACTTGAAAATTACCATGGATCAACTGGCTATTTTTTCAAATGTTGTATGAAGTCAGGCTAAAAGGATGGCACTTTTTTGTATTTACAGTCTAAATTGTTCATGCGTGTCTGAGCACATCAACCTATTTCAACGTTACTTTAGACAGCTCCCTGGGGTTGGTGAATTACTTCTCAGGGGTCTGTGAAAGGCTACTAAAAAAAGTAGGTTTATTACCAATACTCTTCAACTCTACAGGGACCCATAACTCCATCAGGAAACTAAAACATGTTGAAATGAAAACATGTTTTGGAGTGACTAACAGAATGGTATTTGCAGCATTCATCGAACAACAAAATCTCTCATTATCTTCTTCAGACTTCAGTCATCACTTTCATATCCGTAGACTACTTTCTTGTGTACATTTGCCTGGGAAGGAGATGGAAGTTGTTTTCATACTATGCATTGCTAAGATGATCTGTTTATATATATAAATTATCTATATAAATTAAAACAACAGTGATATAACTGCATTTTTTTCTTTTATTGCTACTAAGCCTTAGTGATTGAATCATTTTAACTAAAATTAAACTGATAAATATCTTTCAAGCTTTTGTAAGGGAAGGAGAAAACCATCTCCTGAAACTATTTGCTAACACGTAACAGTAAATCGAATTGAAAACAAATAGAAAAACTACTTCCAACAAATAAATCTCAGCTGCCAAGGAATCTCAGGGGTGAAGAGGTGAAATGCAATTTATATTTTGCCGTAGTGACAGAAATTTTCCAGTATTTAATGGAGTCCCACAGGGTGATAGCAAGAAAGCTTTATCAAGTAATTTTCTGATGCTTCAAATAATATCACCAAGGACATAAGCTGTTAGAAAGGGATAGTTCTGTCTTCAAAAATACATGAGGGAAGATAATGCAATGTCATTGGTTGTTTACTGTCTCCAAAGCAAGGGCTTAATTTGAATGCAAATGTGTCTTTCGAAAATTAAAATATTCTTAAGACATTTGTTGGTATAAAGCTGCAAGACAGAAGAATATGGTGTAACCTTCAAGAATGTGAAGCTCAAGACTGGGACAGAGTTGATCGCTTCTGTCAAGAAGCAGACCTGGTTTTGAATTAGGGTGTAGTGGAGTTGAGACTACCCAGAAGCATGCTTCACAGGATGACTGGTACTGACAAAGTCTCACCTATTACTGGCTGAAAAGCAGGCAAATTGCTGTCCTACAAATTAACACCCAGATTTTCAAAAGCAGTGGAAGGTGTAGTAAGAATGAACTGCCTAATTATCCCGAACCCTTCTGAAATTCTAGTCAGAAACATGGCTATATTAGACTGCTGTAATCTTTCTGAGGGCCTTCAGCATTTACATTAACACATATATTTGTTCTCATATATTGTTGTCCAAATAAGATGTACACAAAAATACTGAGTAGTAAAGGATGCTTTTATCTAAAAAGAAAGATTTCATAAGAAGTAATGACTTGAAGGTAAATGCAAGCAAACTAAAATGATAAATCCAGTCCATCTTAAATACTAAGCATCGTTACTTGTTGAAACAAACTGTTTAGGGTCATGGTGGATTCTCCATCTCTACTTTTTGGTCTACGTTATGTATAAGATCAGGGTCAAATATATCTTTTCCTTAAGAATGTTGTCCTAAAATTTGACTTAGAAATCATAGAAAAAAAAATGCACCAGAAACTCTGTTCAGATCTGGCAAAGCAGCTGGCCTTACTTTCTGGAAAGCAGCACACAGGTTCTGGAAATTATTTTAGTGCAGGCTAAAAGACTAGTACTAGAGCTTCACACAGAAGATTATGAAGGAATTTGGGTAAAACTGGCTTCTAGGACAGAAGTACCTCTAGAATCACAAAAAGATGATTTGGAAGAGACTTTTGGAAGTCATCTAATCTAACATCTCACTCAGAGCAGTATTATCATCAATGCTAGGTCAGGTTAGTTTATTCTTGGTTTAAAAATCTTTGACAATTTTTGTCTTGAAGACTTCAAAAAATAAAAGACTCAAGGCCATTTCTTGAAAACTTTTGAAGATGGAGATTCTATAGTCTCCTGGGTAACCTCTTGCAGTGCTGCATGATCCTCCAAGATTTTTTATATGTTTTTTTTGAGTAATGTCCAACCTGGAGCTCCCAAGCTCTAAGCTCTGGTCACTGTCATTGTTAGACTGTTTGGAACTACCAAGAATCTAGAGTTTGGCTCCATCATTTGTGTAACTGTCCTTTAAATAGTTATAGACAAATAAATTGCCCTTTACTTTCTTCTTTGCTGGGAAAAATCCCAGCTCCTTCAACCTCTTTCTGTAGGCCACCTTTTCTTCTAGGCTTCTGACCACCATGTTGATCCTCCAGCCAGATCCTTCCCCATATATACCTTGAACTCAGGGACCCAAAACAGGGTACAGTGTTGTATACATGGCCTCACCAGTGCCAAGTATGACTAGCTAGAGGGGAAAAAAATCTAAAGATGACTCATACTTGAGAAATATTAACATTAGAATAAAAATTGGATAGCTACTATCTTCTAAAAGACTTAGTGAGAGACTGGCGTACAGTTTCTTCAACTTGCACTTGCAATAAACTTTTGCCCCTCATAATCCAGGCAATTTAGCATCGAAAGACTTCACAAGCAATACCAGAACTACTATAGAAATTATATGGGTTACATGAAGCAAGAGTCCAGATGGGTAAGGAATCCTTTTCATGTTCTCTCTAGCATGTTCCAGACTACCTCAGGTTTCGACTATGAGGTGACTGAATATACCACTAGACCAGTCTTGAAGTTTAGGTGGATTAGATTTGGTCCACACAGGACAAAAACCTCAGATAGTCCTTAGGCTAATCTTTTCTCTGAGAACAGAGGCAAGTTTAAAAGGTCCACAATCCACCCGATACTCTGAGTGGTATTATAGTATATACAGGACTTTAAACAGTGAACAGTGCCTGTGCCATCTTTGTTCATTCTGGGATTCTGGTCACTTGCTGTGCCCTTCCAAAGCTTACTTTTATAACATCCCAATATGTCATCTTGCATCCTTTAGAACTGGGACACTTTATACTTATGCCAGCTTAGTTTTTGACCCATTTAGAAGCATTTTTTTACATTAGATTAAATACATTTTTTATAGTTTAGCTTTTACTCGGTGATGACTTTCAGAAGAAAGACTTAATCTATTACCTTAGATTGATTGCTGTGTTCAGTAACATGCTGTTTTACTAGAGTGTGCTCAAACCTAACGCTCAGCTGTACACCATTTTAATGAAAGCTTTGAGGTTCTTTGGATAAAGAATCTACAGTATTGTGTACAAAATAAATTTGTTCTTTACATATTTCAGAATTAAGTAAATACATAATTGATTTCAAGAAAGTGAAAAAGAAAACTTGAAAATTACTCAGACGGTCAAATAGTTATGCAACTGTTGAAACAAGTGTAAAGGAAGCATATCTCCAAGAAAGTCGCAGCGATAACTTGAAACATTAACCATGACTTGTCACTAATAATCCAGTGCCATTAGACAGTGTTTATCACTCCTGTTCATGCTCTTCTGAGACTTTGTATTTCAGGTTTATTTTCCTTTCTTTTTTTATTTGTCTTTCTTCAAGTTACTGACATCTAGATACTGGTTTGAATCTTACTGTTAATAAAGAGTAGCCTGATTTATTTTTTTCTGAGGAGTTAAATAAGAAGAGTAGGAGGACAGGTGTCTCTCTGCCTGTCCCCCAGCCCCCAACTAATTTCTCTTCCTTAAACAAGAAATCTCCTACTTCATATTTCTGAAAAAGTTGTACAAACAATATTCTTTTCCACACAGTTCTGAAAGCAAAATGAGAAAGTTGCAGGACTGATAGCTTTCTGTAGCAATTGTAGGTAGTGAATACATATAAACTTTAAGCAACAAATTCTTCTGACTTTTATCCTTCACTATTTTTAACTGAGAGTAGAGTCCTCCCACTGAACGGTGTTCTAAAATGACTGTTTTTTTGGTGATACATCATCCATAGATGAATAGCTGTGGTACGTATAGGTATCTTGGTGGGGTAAAATAAGCTGAGAAGAAATTTTCTTTCAGCTGAGTGGAAATAGGAGGTCTCTTCTACCTTAATTGCTTGTAATAGCAAAAACACAGTAAATCAGGAGGGAGAGTTTTTTGTTTGTTTCTCTGTTTGTTTCTGGGGTTTGGTTTTGATTGTTTGTTTGTTTGCTTCTCCTCTAGTCTAAAGGTCAGACTTGCTTTCTACTGGATTTTAATAGGGAAGAAATCCAATTTGTGACCTCTTCCAAAACGGTGCGGGTAAGGTCCCTTGACACCTATCAAAAAATATCTAGTAACGCTGGAAAGTGAAAACACTGTAAAGAGAATCCAGAAGAGAAAAAAATCATTCAAGATCAATAGCCTTTTCAAAGTCCAATCCAGCATGAGAAAAACATTGAATTAGCTTGGAAGAAGCTCTATAAAATCCTGATATGAACTGTAAGTGCTCCTTATTGAACGATAAATTGGTACAATAATGCTCAGAACTCAGAGAAAACAAGCGACTATAACAATCTACTGCATCCATTTGTAAACTAATCTACTCATACTGCTCCTGGCAATCTGTTGGCATGAGAAAATGCAACAACAGAGTACAGACAGAAAACTTGGAAATAGGAGGCTATATACGTCAAATTTCAACTGCTATTGTTTGGCGCTAGAAAATACCATGGATGTGCTCTGTGTTGTGCATGACCCAAAAGTAGAACTTAAGAGCTTGCCTCACACTGTTGTGTTTTATTATTACTATTATCATTATTAATATTATTGTTGTTGTTATTATTGCTGTTGTTATTATTATTTTATCAGTGAAATAAAGAGTATAACAAGTCAATTTATTTTCAAACTGTAGCTGCTCTCTGTTTTCATATTGTTTTGAATTATATCCATTTTGCCCAAGAGAATTAATTAAATACTAGGAATACATAATATATCCATGGTTGATGCTTTACTTCCTCACTGGACTTTCCATTTGCTGCTGACAATAACAGAATCATAGGAGCAGCGGGAGCTTGTGCTTGGTCTTGTGCTGTGGCCAGAATGTATGAAATATCATCTTATCCATCAAAGCTGTGGAAAACCAAGCATGATAATCCAGCCCTGATTGGATGTTTAATTTCACCCCTTTCCAAGCTTCCGCAAGGAGCTCCCATTCCTCTGTCAGGAGACATATTTAAAATCCATGGAATCAAAATAAAATCATCTTCCAAATTGCACATTTCCCTTTGGAAATGACCAGGACATGCTTAACTAGTAATCATTACTTAGGCATGATGTTTTTTGAATGATCATGCCTAAGATATACAGGGAACACCCTCACACATAAAATCTAATCTTCCTCCTATCAATACTACCAAGCCAGGAACTGGCTTCTTCCCTGCAGCCAACTCAAACAGTCATCACAGAGCTGGTGGTTATACTTTCAGCCAAGATTAAACTAGCCAAAGTCTTTAAAGAAAGCTGAGCCTGTATACAAAAGCGTTTGGATAGAGTGTCAGCAAAGTCAAATGCTGACATAAGCAGACAGCTGGCTATCCAAAGGCTAGGTCTGGAGTTTTGTTCTGTCTTATTTTAAATGCCTACTGTTTTGAATTTGAAGCTTTCACAGAACAGTACTTATTAGACGTTTCTTTCAATTAATTTACACCAAGAGGGAAATTCAGCCTGCTGTAGGTGAACCTGCTTTGGCAGGGGAGTTGAACTAGATGATCTCCAGAGGTCCCTTCCAGCCCCTTCCATTCTGTGATTCTGTGATTCTGTGATTCTTAGTCTACAAGTGAAGAAAAGCTGTGTCTCATATTCTGATCTTCTACCTACCATGTACATTGGAATTTTCTTTGGTGAAACAAGTGACCAACCTAACCATACCTACAATCACAGTCAGTATCAGATTTTTAGCCCTAAAATTTTGCTACTAAGCAAGTAACTAGAATAACATTTGTCACATTCCCTGCTCAGCTGCTTTTGAATTTTATCCATGGGTTATTTTTTAACACTTAATTAATAGTTGAATTCTACCGCAATTAAATTCTACCATTCAAATAAAACAAGTGTTTAATAATGGTTCTCTGCAAGCAATGATTCAGGCACTATGTGTTTCGGTGGAGTGTGAAAGGAGGGAAGGCAGGCTAGTATGTATTGAAAACAAAGGCATGCAATCAGATATCTAATTTTAGCTAGCATTTATCTTTAGATGAAGCCCAGAGCTAACCTCACACTTAAAGACTCTTCATAGTCAATAAAGGGAGACTGTATCAACAGAGTCACTGTGGTTTTGGTGTGCGAGTATACAGGTAAGGCTATAGAGGGGCTGGTAGCATGGGGTCAGTACAAGAAGTGAGAGAAGGGATGAAATATTGCCAAGTAACAGACGATGTCAGGGTGGAACCGGGGTGAAAAAGGTCATCTCACAGGGACATTTGATGAGGGAACTCAACAGCTTTACAAGCATCCTGGGACTATATGGCTAATAGGAAGCTTGTCCAGGACTAAAAATCCCTGTGATCTCAGGGGGATGGAGCTACATGCACGGAGTTTGTACTTACAGCATTCATATTCAGCTGTAATCCTACAGCTTTAAATTCAGCTGGAGAAAGGCAAATTCCCCTATAGCCTTACCTTCCCTGTTACAGCATAAAGGAAGCAATAAAGATTTAAAATGTTCCATAATTAACTCAGAGGCCAGTAGCAGTCTAAAATGAGTGAACTGAGGTGGACACTAAACGATGGGGGTTTATATCTATTACTAGTTTGATTTGTAAGAAACTACTACACGTGATTCAGGACCATGAAAGTGATGTATAGCTTCATAAAGTATTGCATTGACACAAGGGAACAATAAAAGTCTTTCCACATGAAAGATGACACCAAATAAATACTATGACTGGCATTTCTTCTTTAAGTCCTGCAGCTTCAGTATATATACTCTGCTCATAACACAGGTAAATAAAGATGTATATTGGTAAAACTATAAATAAAATGTATATTATAAAATGCTGAAGTGATGCACTTGCAGATATATCATTCTGCACAACTCCTGTACAGTGTCAGGGACTATAGAGAAACAAGACCCATCCATACAGGTGCCACTAACTAACTTTTTGTAGCTTTTATGATTTTATTGCTCAAACCAAAGAAAGAAAAGAGTATGTTTTATATAAGAGGATGCAAAGAGAACACAAAATATTGAAAACGAATTATAGGAGCGCAAAGCTTGTTCTTTATTTAAAGGGACAAAGAAAGGGCAACTGTATTTGCAAGCAACACTAAATGTACATAAAGTTTCTAGATGTGAAACAACATTGTATAACTCCACCAACATAGACATGATGGGAAAGAATAAGTGGGAAAGGAAAGAGAACATAAAATAGTTGTGTATTGGGTGGCTGTCTCTTTCAACACTTAACAGAGACATTAAAGTTCTTCAGGAAAAAAAAAACCAAAAATATTTTGTAACATTTTAGTTACTGAAATACTAGCATGATCTCAAACTTTAAAATAAACTATTTGGTTTTTTTAATATCTAATCTAACCATAAATATTAATATCAGCCCCAAGAGTTTGTTGGTGGGTGACATTTCAAACATTCTAAAATTAATAATAGCTTGAAATAGATGATAGAAGATGGCCATTCATTGAAGCCACATAATTTGGCCCCTAACTATTGGAATATAAAAACACATTAAAAAAAATCTTCAAAATACTAAACGTGCCTCTGGTGTGCTTAAACTCACAAATCAGAAAAGAGGTAACAGTCTGAACCATATGTTGCTTTTAATCACTTTCTCTCCAGGGACTGCAAATCTAGCACAGCCACTACTTCAGCACTTCTTCTGAACTTTTCCTGTTGCTAGGCTTCCGTGCCTGTTTTTTGTAATATGTGATATCATCTATGTAATATAGGGTGTAAAATTAGGTATGGGAGTCCCACATTTTAGAATATAATGCCACATGTATGCGTCTGGAATGATTTCCTCTGTCTTATTTTCTAGGTCCCTCTGCACGCTTTCTGGCACTTTCCTGTTTGACTGTGGAAATACATTTTGCTGACAGTTTTGTGGCTCTGTTTACTGTGTTTACACTCCCAGGTCCTTTCCCTGCTTTCTGCCAAACATGCCCATTTAATATGTACTGTCTCTGACTGCTTTTAACCCTAGCTCTCTTAACCTTGCACCTACATATTCTTATAGAGATAAAAAAGTGAAGCTCTTCCTCCTTCTAAAGTGCTAAATACACAGTGTGGGTTTTCACATCATAGTAATAACAGTAATCATGTTTAGCAGTCTTCATCTTCAAAGCATGCTGCAGATCTGAACAAACCAGTCCTCTGTATAACACCACAGATAGCAAAGACTTGTTTTGGGGTACAGAATCAAGACATTATAACCATTTCTGTAGAATACATATAGCATTTAACAGTAGACATATAGCTGTTAAATGGGAGCAATCACATTAATCATACACAGAACAGAGAAGCACCTTTGGATCCTGAGTGGGTTAACTGTAGGCAGGGCTGTGTCTAGCCAAAACTGCAGATCTTTTTGAATCAGCTCTCTAAACTTTTACATTATTTGCTAGCCTGTCCAGAGCGTATTTTGCAATATCCAGAATCAGGTATCCTGGTGCTCACACTTTCCTTCTTTCTCCTCGCTTATAAACATGGTGATTATGTTGCAGGGTCTCCCAAGCAAAGCAAAGGAGGAAGGGGAGCAATCTCAGTGCTTGCATCAGGGGTGTGGAACTGAAGAAACAACATACTTGAGGAAATGTTTTTTGTATTTTTTGCATTTTTAAAATAAATGTGGTATTTCAACAAAGAAGGCCAATGGAGAGTAGACAAGCTGTTTCTCTGGTTTTGGGGTCACACCTTTACTCTGTATCCTCCTTTGCACAGTTACGAAGGCCTGCTCTTCTGGTCAAAGATGGTTAGCTTGCTTTAGATGTAAATCTTGTCAACGCTCTTGTCAGCTATATACAAGTGTAACTGCAGACCAATCAAACTAATGGCTGCAACAGAAATACAACTAATGACCCTGGGAGCACTCCCCAGCCACAGTTGTCCCCAAGATCTCCCATGTCTCAACTCACAAGACTGTAACAGACCCCTCTGCATCTCACGTAGACTCTGACTTTTCAGCGTCCCATTTTCTGATGTGTAAATACTGATAGAGTAGAAATGTTTTTGACATTTATTAGTCCCAAAGTTGGATGCATTTTTTTCTTTCATTAATGATTTTTCCTCCCATTTAAATGCTCACTTTTCCTCTATCACCTTTTTCTTGTGGCTGCTTCCAATATTCTTAACAGATTTTTGGTCTTTAGATTTCTCTCGCTCTCTTTCCCAACCCTTCAGCCTTCCAAATTTTTTCTTGTAGGCCATTTTGCCATTTTTACCTCACAGTTTTTGTCCAAGACACTGTCTTCCTTCATTCCCCTTGAACTTCAGTCTCCAAAATTATTTGCTGAACTGTCAACAAGCACTGCCAATTTTAGATCAGATAGCTGTGATCTGCACTACACTGGATAGGTGTCACTCTTTCTATAGACACTTTAAGCTAGATCTGAGTTACTTCTGTGAAGGTTAAGTGCTACCTGTGAGCTTTGGGGCCAGATACGTCTATGTCCCAAACTTTACAGCCCACAATGAGTTGTATGGGGCAGCAGGAAAGCAATCATGATGGTGGCTTCATGCAGTCTCAGGAGAAGCAATCTCCAGTGAGGAGAAAGAAGCAAGAGAGACATTGGAGACCTGTTGGATGGCAAAGAGAAGCACAGACCAGTGTCAGAAGTGAGAGTAAAGCTAGCAGAGAGGGAGGACACCATGGCTTGTAAACCTGCACATTCATGAGCTTTTCAAACAATATGGACTAGCGGACGTTTACAGAACAAGGTGGCTTGGGAGATATCGAATGCCTGAAAAACTACAAAAACAGCAAAAAAGAATGTATGTACATTCATACAAAAAAGAATGAACGTCATCAGAGAAGTAATCCCATCTCAGTCATACAGCATTTTGAGCCAATTTTACAACCATTAATGCACTGGATAAGGGGTTAGCTGTGTAATTGCTATTAATTATTGGGGAAATGGAAGGAGGTTCAGCTTGGTTTCACTTCTCCAAACACACTGTTGATTGGAATAAATTATCACTGTTGCTGCTTGTGTCTACAGCTCATTTTAAAAAGTCACTGCCAACTGACACTAGCAAGAAAACTTGGGATGTTTTTGTTAACATGGAAGCAAGGGCACTTTGCTCAGACACAAGGACCACTTGCTTGAGGACAAATTCTGGGGTGAAAAGAAGTCATAAAAAGGAATGTAAACCTGATAAAAACTCTTAACATCTAAAATGTGGATCTAGCCCTCTTTTTTTAGCCTATACAAGTCCTAGTTTCCAGGCCAAGCCACAGCCAGCTTTGATCCTTTCCCATGTATGCATATAGGTACAATAGATAGCTGCCCAATGTCTAATTCAGGCCATTTGAAATCCAAGCTGCATTAATGACCATTCAGGTGAAATCAAAACATCAGGCGAGTTTAGGTAAAGACACCCAGCTCAAGTCCTAAGTTGTGTATCTGCTTTAGAGAGGGACTTCATAAATTTAGTTTCAGGCAAATTGAGTCAGCGTGTCTGCATTGTTTTAAGAGAAGAGGTGAGTACTAGAACAGATAACCTAGCACACAGTGATCTGTCCCTAAAGCAGACGCAACTCAGAAGGACCACGCTGCAGCAGTACGTTTGCTCAACTGTAAACAGGACAGATCAGTTTGGGACATGGGCTCACCCGTGCAGGAGCCCTTCACAGCCCAAGCCAACATTTGCAGGACAGGAGGAGCCCAGGGTAAGTCTTCTGTCCCCTATCCCTCTCACCCTGTGCGGGCAAAAAGGGGCACAACAACTCAGTTCCTCAGCATAAACATTTTGCACTGTACCCAGCCTTTTATTTCTAGATCAGGAAATAACCCTGTGGCTGAATTTATGTCTTTTTTCTTATTTAGAAAATGGGACCGTGCAACTCTGGGAGTATTCACTTTATGATCCAGCCATGAACAGTCGTACAGATAAGATCATGTCAGTTGTCTCATCAGTTTAATAATTAGAGTCAGGATTGATTTTGTTCCTGTTTGCAGTTGGAATTTTCTTTTCTGAATTTCAGAGATGATCAGAAAATGAAAAACATATTTTAGAGCAGTGTTTTGCTAAAGAGGTTTTCTTCGTTTTTTTTAATCAAATTTCATCTTGATCAAGATTTTCCAAGTAAACATAAGAAATTATTGGGCCAAATTAGTCCCGAGTGTATCTTAGCCTCTTGCGCTGAAGGATTTAACACAGAGCCAAGGAGTTCAGGATGTTGGAAGAAAGTGCTTTTGGAGTTACTAAATTACAGTCTCCATGGCGATTTTCTTGCCATATGTTAAACAAGCAAGAAGACAAAACACACTGGGGAAGATTCTCCTCTAGCAAAAGTAAGCATAACTATAATGGAACAACTTTCACTCACATGTGTGGAGACATGGTTTTAGTGAAGAATAGATTATACCGTAACAAAATAGTTTCACGTGTGGTGAGGCATCTCACAATATGTGTGAGGAAGGATGTAAGGAAAGGTGCCTAGGGAAAGGGCTAGGAGAAGTAGGAGAATGGGGGCAGGAAAGTCATGGCAAGAGGTGCAGAGATTTTATATTTTTTTTGCTATGGGGCATAAAAAGATTTAAAGCTGGAGTTCAAAAGTATGTAAGGTTTCAAAGAAAACCTTATACAGCTTATCAGAATATTTTGAAGGTCAATTGCTTGCCATCAGTATAGAATTTTAAATGTGCAAGCAATAATACAGTTGCTTATTCTTATAATAATACAAGAATACAAGAGAGAAATAATTTTCTGGGAGCATACATTTAGGTATTTGACCACAACACCTGCAAGAAGGAAAAAGGTATGTTTGTGTACATTCAAGACATTGCCTTAAACACTATTAAAACTCTCAAATGTTAATCAGAATTTGCCTTTTACTATTAGTTTCTTTCTAAGATAGAGAAAGTATTTTACCCACTTCCCCTTTACCTCATGACACACACCTCCTGGAAGGAAGAAAGGAAGGAAGGAAGGAAGGGAGGGAGAGCAGGAAGGAGGGTTCACATTATTTTTCATGTACAGTAGTGCAAAGGAGAAGAAACTTCGGAGCAGTCATTGCAGCTACACTGCAATAAGCAGTTCTGAGGTGATGACAAGTGTCAAAAATAACTGGCTTGAATAATGCACAAACTGTATTTGGGTGTATTGGGGAAATTGGAGTCTCATTAGCTTTTTGCCTTTACCCAGGAAACGTTCTGGCCAGACCTGGCTGTGCTACAGCCAAGGCAAGGACATGTGTGTACTCACACAGGAGATGCAAGAGAAGAGCATCTCAGATGGCCTCTCAGACAGCCTTCTCCCTGGACATTGGACAGTTCTGCCATTTGGGAGTAGACTCGCATTGTCTTCAACCACTACTGTAATTTCAACTATCAGTGCTGCAAACTAAACAGCTTATTTCTGCTGTTTGCTTTTGCACTAGAATGAAACAACGGATGCTGTGTATACAAATTGGGTGGGGAACAAGCTTTAGGCTGCATTAAGATTTTCAAGCTATATTTTTTAGTATGCAAAAAAGACTTTTGAAAGTCAGTTGAGAAGCCACAGGCTTGGGCCTTAGGGTACAGAATGCTCTTCAAATTACTTAGTTTACAACTTTAAAAGCAAACTCTTTGGAGATTTTCAGCTTCTGGAAATGCTGAAAAAGCCCGTGAACAACTTTGCTTTACAGTATGTCATGACTTCATCTTCTCTCCAGACTGGAGATGTGGAGTCACAAAAGAGTGACAGTTAAAGAAATAACATTGAGTGGTATTTAAAGCCTCATCTAATTACAGTTAGCAGAAATAAGAGTATATATCTTTAATGAGATTCATCATGAGATCAATTCAAGCCCAGTAATCAGGGTCCAGTCTTCCACAGCTCTAGGAACGCTGCAAAAGTTGTTAGAGATCTTGTCCAAAATTTTTACAGTATGACGCTGATGCTAAGTGAGACTATACCGGACCTTCAGAGTAAATGGGAGAAACAAGAACATCAGCAACAAAAGAATCCTGTCTTTAGCCTAAACAGCTGTTACATAGCCATGGAAGTTCTGTAACACTGAAAGGTAATATTCCACTTTCATGTTTTGATAGCTAAACATAGACAGCTATTGCTGACAAACACAATATTCATCAGAGACATTATTGTGTCTTTGTTCGCTTGTTTTTTAACAAAATTATTCACATCCTGAAATAATTCTTTTGCAAAGCCCAATTTATGGTTGCATAGGTGTTTGGATGAAGAGCACTCACATCATGATACAGGGCATACATTTATTTAGAGTGAGTTAGAGTGGGGAAAGCATGACCTATTTAGAGCAGAGGACTGCAGGAATAACAAAATGACCGCAGCCATTATATTGCTTCTGCCTATACTGGAAGAGGCAGAGTCCAGCCATTCAAATACTACATATTACCATAGTAATCAGTCTCTGCCTCGTCCATTTTTCTTGCCATGATCACGTGAATGGGACTGCATCTTCCCTTGCAGGAGCAGGTGAGTGGAAGCATGCAGAGCTCACCCATCGGACTGTAGATGTGGTTCTTTAGCATCATCGCAGCAGGTACGGAAGGAGAGAAACGGGGTGCTGTTGCAAAGAATAGGTGTGAGGAGGAAAATTCCCCCCCCCCCCGGCAAGACTCTGGCAGCTATTCTCAGCCCTTATAAGCCCTCTGAGCCTGCTGCTTGGTTTAGAAAGCCCTGTTTTTCTGGAGAGCAATTATTTTCTACATTATTTGCTGAGTCTGTGTGTATTTTTCCTTTCAACGCTGTCACTACTTTTATGTTTGCAATGACCAATAAAGTTGTGTGGCATAGCCATGGCAGATTCCTATTTATGGGGTAACAATGGAGTGAATATTGTTCAAAAAAATTGAAAATTTAGGTAAAGTATTATTACCTATAACCTTGTTCTTTTGGGGTCTTGTCTGTAAGGTGATGACCATGTTTCAGAGCAATCACAAGCTAAAAAATAACTGAGCCCAGCTCACTGAAACTGTCAAGATAAACACAAAGAAGACCCAAATTATTGAAGTCATAAATCTTTAACAAGCATATTAATTCAACCATGTGCTTCAGGTATGTTAATAACATTCTGTGTGTTCCTGGAATTAGAATACGTTATGCCAGAAGACAACTGACTGAAAAGCAGTAATGGGTTTTGCAGCTTTTAAAACTATTACATTTTTTTTAAATGCTGGCAATCCCTAATTTAATGGTTGCAATGCTACTAAAATTAATTACCTCGTAAACATCCCAAGAGACATCTACAGAAAAGCCACTGCTTGCAATGTGAATTTATTCACAAATTTGAAATAGTAGAGTAACTGAATCACAAATTGAGGTTGCTCAGCTCCAAATGGAACAGACTATGTGATTTTACAAGTGTTTTGAAAATTGCCACCTAATATTGGCCTAGATCTCCCTCTGACGTTGTTACATATCTCTTTAATTACTAAGTGGAAGCTTCAGATCCAAAATTGACTGTGCCATTTTATACCTGTAACATTTTCCTAGCAGAGGTCACCTAGGGTTTGGATGAAGTCAAGCAGTTGCAGACATCCTTCACAGGCTGTGAGAAGGCTAGATAAGAGCTAGTTCATAAACCAGAGTACATGAGCAAACAGAGCTTGCAAGAAGATCCAGGAAGAACTTTGCTCATCATTATGTTACTTCTTGGTTAGCAATACATCTATTCAAACATTTCAACTTGTTCAGGCAATCACCATTTTAAAACAGTTCTGCATAATGCTGATAACTTCCATCGTGAGTGCAAGGTAACCTAAAAGGGGCTTAAAATAAACTGTGGCCTTCCCCACCGCTTCTTCCCACTTAAGAAAAGTCAGTTCAGGAATCAGGAGTAGCTTCCCACACAATTTCTCCCTTCTCAATATTCTGTTCACAGTTCACACAACTGCTTCCAGGATCCCAGAAAATGTATAGCTGAGCCAGTTCAGACACAATTGCCCCTTGAAAACTGGAGTAGTTCTCATGAGCTTTGGATAGTTGACTAATTCCTGCTGAGAATAACACTGCTTACCCTTTCTTTACAGTCTATTTATACTTCCACTTTTTTTTTAAGTTTAAGAGTCTTCTGCTCCCTAGCACTCCCAAAGACAAATGCCCTGCAATATTCAGCACAATATGCTTCTGATTTAACTTTCCTTTCCTTTATTTTCAAAATGAATAGTTTCATCTGCTTTTCATCCATGAGAACATCTCTGCAGTTATTCCTCACTTCATTTTGTTCAGTTAAGGGGCTCAGTGATGTAAGGTTAAAGCAAAAGGTGAATGGGGCCATTTGAAAGATCATTGAAATACTACCTTCTTGCATCCCACACTCTGAAGTTTCTCCCTTCATCATTTGCAAAGATAATTATGTGAAAGAAGGTAGAAACAACATTTTAATAAACACACTATGGTAAAATAGCTTCAGCTCATTTCTGTGGGTAATCTATTATAATTCTCCCATTCAGTGCCTCTTTACCACTTGGGCTAAAGCATAACAGAAAAAAAAGGATTTCTGCTGATTTGCCCTGATGGAATGATATGGTGATATCTCTATATGGAGATTATTTGTTAACTCCTCTTACATCTTACATCTGCCACGTAAGGTGGATGTATCTGTTTGCATGTTTTGCTCTGGACTCAAATAGATGTAAGAAGCATTTATCAGAAACAAAATGACTAGATTATCACCAGGACCTTCTTTCCCTATTGAGCGCGTATTTCTGTAGAACTATTGTTAGAGAGTTACATTACTATATTTCTTACTACAGTGGGAGTCCGAAAGCAAGAACACATTAGTCTGATGAGCTTGGCTATAGTTTCCTGAATCAATACTACTTCTTCAGTGGAGACGTAGTAGCAGACAATTGCATAATGAAGCTGTCTGTCTTTATTTACACAATGTATTTCTGTATTCAGCAGGCCAGAAAGAATAGTTCTGTGTAGCAGCTGTCATTGTGTTTTTTGCTTATCTCTGTCCTGTCTGCCAATGTTATAATTCACCAGCTGACACCCGCCTTGGCAGAGGCCGAGTGCAGTGAGTCAGTGCCAGAGCCACAACAGTGCTCTGAACTATGACACGATTCATCCCTGTCCCAGTCAGCAACAGGGCGCTCTTTCGGCTTTTTCACTTGTTTTTTTTTTTGATACACTTTGTGGCCATGGGGCTGCAGTGAAAGCGAGCTCTGAGAAACAGTTATGGCTCTGTTACACACCATAGCAGGGGGCTGCGGGAAGGAAGGCAGGGTCGGTTGTGAAGAGTGATGGTGAGGGCTGGACACCCAGAAGGAGAAAATCCTTTATTTAGAGGAATCGAGAGTTTATGAGGTCAGGCTGGAAAGGCAGTGCTCACAGCACTCTGTCACAAGACTTGAGGTGTAATGTTTAGTATTTCTGACGATGGGTTTGCTCAGAGGGGCAGAAGCTCATTGGCTCTAGTGGGAGTACTGGCTGCGTCAGGAGGTAAGCAGGGAAAAGAGACACCAAGTACAGATTCATGCATACTTTTGAAAATGAAACATGCGGATCTGTAGGTTTTTTCCGCTTTTCACATTAACATTTCCATGAACATTCTTCCCCAAAATTCTAGTTTTGTTTTTTGAATATTCATAGAAAACAAAAATAGATAACATACTGATGAAAAAAATGGTTTTTTGCCCTTGTTTTGGGTATTTTATGCCAAAATTTCTTGCTGTATCTGTTCCCTGGGGGTTATAAAGCTACAACAACTGTCAATTGTATATTCATAGACTTGTCTGCATGAAAAAGTTCCACTTCAACCAGTATATAATCCACATGGACTGTTATTTCAGTTTAAGAACCACATTTGTTAATCAGCTGAAGTCAATCTGAAATATAAAAGCGTGAAACTGAAATTGGAGCTCCAGACAAGTCTGTGATTCACAATTTAAGATAAGATTTTGTCTTCTATGCAACACCCTAGTTTACTGTGGGAATCTGAAGCAGATCATGCTTTCATTGCTGGGAATCTTGTATTGAATCATAATGGTGACCAAAGTAACTGTGACTATTTTTTCTGGCCATTCTGAATCCTATTTGTGTAGTACAAACAGGAAAAGAAGGGAAAGAGAGAAAAAGAAAAAAAGGAAGGAAAATGGGAAGGGGAAGTGGAAAAATAAAGGGAAAAGAAGAAAAAGAAAAAAGAAAGGAAAAGGAAAAGTAAAAAAACAGTAGGCAATGAGAGAAAAGAAAAGAAGGAAAAAGGGAAAGAGAGTGAAAGAGAGAGGGAAAGAGGGAAGGGAAGGGAAGGGAAGGGAAGGGAAGGGAAGGGAAGGGAAGGGAAGGGAAGGGAAGGGAAGGGAAGGGAAGGGAAGGGAAGGGAAGGGAAAAGAGCAAGCTAATTAAATTAGAGTAAGCAGGAGAGAGTCAGCAGAGTATCCCAAATCCTAGAGGTATTTTTTGCACAAGGGCACACCTGATCACAAGACAGTGTGCTGGGAATGTGTTGAGAGAGGAGGGAAGTGAATGGAGCAGGATGTGATCACCCTGGAAAGCCTCTATTGTGCTGCATCCTGATGGGCTGCCACTGCCAAGAGCACAGCAGCATCCAGGTCTCCAAGTAAGAACATTACTTGGAAAGGAAAAGAAAAGAAATATCAAAGAAGGAAGGGCATGGGGCCACATGGACAGGAGAAGTAGTTGTGAAGGATTTGTCTTCTGCCTTTCACATACATCTCCTGTACTAACCCCTGGGAAAATAAAGGGTCCTTGAATACAGTGAAAGGTGTTAGATGTCCCTCTACTCCGCTTTCGTAAGACCCCACCTGGAATATTGCATCCAGCTCTGCAGCCCCCAACATAAGAAGGACATGGACATGTTGAAGCAAGTCCAGAGGAGAGACACAAAGATGATCAGAGGGCTGGAGCACCTCTCTTATGAAGACAGGCTGAGAGAGTTGGGGTTGTTCAGCCTGGAGAACAGAAGGCTCTGGAAAGACCTTATAACAACTTTCCAATATCTGAAGGGTGCCTACAAGAAAGTTGGAGAGGGACTTTTTACAAGGGCATGTAGAGATAGGACAAGGGGTAATGGCTTCAAACTGGAAGAGGGGAGATTTAAATTAGATATTACGAAGAAATTTACTCTGAATGTGGTGAGACACTGGAACAGGTTGCCGAGGGAAGTTGTGGATGGTCCATCCCTGGAGGCGTTCAAGGCCAGGTTGCATGGGGCTTTGAGCAACCTGGTCTAGTGGGAGGTGTCCCTGCCCATGGCAGGGGGATTGGAACTAGATGATCTTTAAGGTTCCTTCCAACATAAAGCATTCTCTGATTCTATGACAGCGTAACTGTAAGTGAGAGGAGTTTTCTGGCTTTTAAATGTGAGTTGGCTATGCATGCAAACATGTTTGGGGGAGGCGAAGAGGGGAGATCATAGCAGACTAACCCAGTGAAAGTCACAGGCAGGGGTATTCAGAGGTCAGAATTAATCTAAACCTCTGAAGTGAGCCGTGGCTAATAAGTGGTCAGCAATTTTCTCTGATGTACCACAGATTACATATTAAGTTGTCTGGAACTGGCTCTGGTTGTTTAAATGCTGCAAGCCATTTTCAGTCTCACTGCTCCTTTTTGAGGGCATCAGTTGAACGGTTCAGCCTGAACTCCAAGGCTAAATGAAACCAAAAGTGTTCTATCATATGGTGGAAGCATGGGGATCTGTAGGAACACTGCATAAAGGATCTATTTGGCTGAAGCAATTTACTTATATGCTTAAACGTGGGGTATG
Organism: Pluvialis apricaria; assembly: GCA_017639485.1. NCBI lineage: Eukaryota > Metazoa > Chordata > Aves > Charadriiformes > Charadriidae > Pluvialis > Pluvialis apricaria. Next base: position 76,204,272 of record CM030009.1, on the reverse strand, counting down.
TCCTGGTCACCCTTCCTACCTCAGGATGTGTATTACCATTGGCATTTGGTACTGATTTTTCTTGTCCAGAACAACTTCTGACACTTCAGTTAAGTGGAAAAGGTGGGTTACAGTTCCCATTCCTTGTGAGAACATTTATTCTCAGAGTCTGATGGAAGGTGACGTTGCTGATATGCTGATATAGGCACATAGTTTCTACCGAGACTTGTGACCTTATGAGAGGAACAATTATAAGAGACAGGACACCTGCAGTGAAAAACAATGCGAAGAGAAAAATATAAGCCTCAGAACATAATGAATGGAACGATAAAGTGACTGCATTGAAAATTATCATAGAGTCTTGCTTGTCATTTTAATAGTCCTGTGTTCATGCTAATCTAATGGACTTAATAATGGGAGAACAAGATGAAGAAAAGCAATAGACGAATCACATAATTTCACCAGTTGCTAACATTTGCTCTTTTGATAATGAATTCATAATTTAAAAAATAAAAAAACCCGCAACTTTTATTTTCAGCATTAGAGGATTTTAATGTCAATTTCACTACAGTCTAGATATAATTAAACTGTACTTGCACATTTATTAAATGCTTTTGCTACTGAAACCTGCTCATACAATCAAGTTGAACTGAACTAAAAAGACTGGAAGATTCTTTTACTTCTCCGTTTTGATGATGCTTCCTAGTAGCAACAGCAAATAAAACAGTCTAATCCCAGAAGAGAGACCTAGAAACCATCAAAAGAACCCAGAGGGGAAAAAATAACAGTGGAACAGGAACACTTGAAATAGAGGGTTTCCCTGGCACACACAGCTTCCCAGTGACTCCCAACATTGTTTCACTCTCCCAAAGGCACAGAGCCCAATGTTTGTGGCAGGCTTTTGTAGCAATACTGACTCCCACCATGCCAAGGAGAAAGAAAGAGGAAGAGAGAGAGAAAAAAAGACTATGCTGCTGGTTTCTGCATTATGGGCCAGCTTGGAAACTTTAATTATTTAAATGAAATACTCAAGGACATATGGAAAGTCTTGGGAAAATGGAAATGAAGATCAGAGGAGACAGTCATGAAGAATTAATGATTCTGGCAATTTATATACACATATAATTTTTATTGTTGCCAACAGAAAATGACCAGAGAGTCAGCAACTCAAATGGAGGATGAGGAACGGAAAGAGCAAAGAAAGAAAAACTTAAAATGACACCATTGGAATGAATGCAAATATGTGGTTTAAAAGCTGATTTGGGAGAGGAATCGAAAGACTCAACACAGGATGCTCGCTGTGTGAAGAAAAGTGCACTTCCACTCTGGAACTGAACGATGATAAATCTTGCAGGAAGTAAAAGTGAAACAAGTTCAGATGCCAGACTCTTTCTTTCTTCCATCCAGTTCCTAAGGTAAGAGGAAATAGCTAATAATTAGCATGCAAGAGCCATGGCTTACTTTGCACGGGGAACTGTACAAAGCTGAGGCATATACATGGGGGGTTATGGCATAACAGAATGGAATACAAAGAACACAATGAAAAGCAAAAGACACAGTAGAAGGGTTCAGTGAATAAACCTCTAGCTCCATCTGAATTTCTTTAAACTCATAAGAACAGACTTTGGGACTAAGCAGAAACCTGAACAAGGGCTGATACATGAGCTACACAACCCCAGATTTGTGACTCAGTGACACCGTCAAGTCATACTTCAGCCCAGCTAAACAAGCCTTTGCTTGTGTGAGTACTAATTTACTGCTAGTCTTAAATAATAGAAAACTTTCTGTTTCACTCTGCAGTAGTCCAGTTGTTCAATCAAGCAACTGCATTATGAATCAACTGAAAACCAAAGTATCAGCCATTCCCTTTCACCTGCTCTGAAGAGTAAGTGTACAGGTGATTAACCACCCTTATGTCCAGGGCTAAAGGCTGGGTAATCTGAGTACGTATTTCCTGTCATGTTTCCTTGCATTAAACCAGTGAAAATTTTGCCTACACAGACTGATTTTTGCTTGTTGAATAAAGAGTTCAAATCGTTAACTACTCAAAGAAGATTACCTGGAGCTACACTCCTAGATCTGGTGCGACAAAAAAAAATCATATGGACTTTTTCTGGTGTATTATGGTTTGTCTGATGAGTTCTTAGAAATGTGAATATGGAAATGCCCTTAATGTTAGTTTAACTTCTCTCCTCATGAGCTATAATTTCATAACTCCATATTGCTATTGATGATGGGGACACGGCTTTTGAAAATTTCATCCTGGAATTTAGTGAGAGATGATATACAAAAAGAAATGGGCCAGATTCTCAGTAGATTAAAAACAGTGTAATTTGCCTAATTCAGTTAAATACCTGGCTCATAATGTAAAAGCCACACAGTGGCTGGCACAAGTGATGAGGTCTGAGGTTCAGTCTCAGATGTCCATCTCTGTTTGGGTGATCCATTGACCTACATGGTTATGTGATCTCCCCTGTCAAGGTGTCCAAGCAATTGGCCAACATAGCTAGCTGCCTTAAGCTCTAGACCACCGATCAACTACCCATTTAGAGCTAGCTTGATTGAGAGTGATCTTTGACTTGAGTGCAGAATGAAGTATCATTTCAAGCATGCAGAGCTGTAGCTAGATGTCTACCTGTTCTTTCCCCATACCTTGTAGGTGAGCCAAAAATATACCATTCCCTGTGGATGGAGTTGCTATGCTATTATATGCTGTTCAACTCCATCCTGTTCCATGCTTATTACCTTGGTACTTGAATGCATCCAGCTGCTCTATATGACAGCCATATCTGTAGTTTCTTTTGTCTTCCCAAGGGAAGAAGGACAGATGAGGGGTTATTTTGATTTTTGGATGTGAATTTATACTAAACAGAGAGGATAAAGGGTGAAGGAGGCTATTAAAAGCAGTTTTTAAGAGTCCTATTTTCCCCAGGGAGAATATTCTAGTCTCCGAGAAAGCTTTTTTCTCTTGCAAAGGTGTATTTCACTATCATTTTTGCCCTTCCAAAAGAGTGAAAATCTACACCTTATAATTTCAGTTAATTTTTATATGCCTTGGAGCCCTTGAATGTTTAAGAGATAGTGACATGCACTTTGAACTTGATTCAGCAACTTCTTTGAAGCCAGTATAAACAACAAAGGATGCAACTGATACTGCTCCTGATTTTTGAGAGATGCACGCTGCGTTTTGTACTACTTAGCATTTCTGATAGTGAGACAGCTTTGTTCCCAGATCTACTTTGCTTTTGCTAAGATGAGAAATGATAGACAGCTGGAAATGAGGTCATCATTTACCATGCTGCAGATGATACGAAGTATTAGTTGCATATGAATCTTCAGCATAAACAAAGAGTTTTTGCTGAACATAAAGGGCATTTCCAAATACATGTGAGCATGTGTTTTTCACCAAATGAGGCTGTAATGTGGCTACATACTCCTTCTGCTGGAGTCCACGTACTCACCATCCCTCTGAAGACCTGAGAGGAGGCAGAACGTGATTGTTGAGAGCACGTGTCTGGAATCCAGCTTCCTTCACCTGCTCACTGTCTCCATCTGAATCCCACTCCTTCAGTGGGATTGGCTGCAATTTGTCCTGTGCCAGTCACAAAGATAATGAAAATCACAAATATGGTTCAACTATCTCTACAGGTGCTATAGGGCTGCCATGAGGTCAGTCTATGAACAGTGTGTGTTCCCTGCACTGTGCTGGGAATACAGTATTCACCCTGCTCATGTGAGCAATTGTTACAGATAAACAAGGTTTAAAGACTTACAGGTAAAGAGATGATGTCTGTCAACAACCCAGCTCTAGAAAGCATTCAACAAACTCTCGGTTTCTTGCAAGACCCTCCTTCCAAGCCTCCTACAGAAATCTTCCACAATTTAAAGATAGCAAGCATACAAACAAAAAAAAAATCCAGAAATTTAGTTAATGCGACATAATGCTTGGCTAACATTTTACTCTTCTTCCTTTCTTCCACCTCTTAATGTGTTAAATGTTTTCTCCAATCCAACTAGCTGACTCTGGAGTATTTGCAAACAGAAGACTTTGCTAAATCAAATGGGTTTAAAAAAATACACTGTAAGTTCTTGATAAATTTCATCTAGCTCAGACCCTAGTAGTTGTTGTTTTACTGAAATATTTGCACCATAAATTAAAGCTCAAAAGTTGGGACATCTGCAAAAACAAACGGAACATTGTTTTTAGCCTTTCTTCTGAATCATTCTTTGATTAGCTTTCCAGTGAAGAACCTCACTGGGAGTATAAGAAGGTATCTTTCTCTTTCCATCAAGCACTTTATGTTTGGTTATTTACTACCAGCTGTTCATGTTAAGAATTACAAAGATTCACAGGGATTTGTGAGTGCGTGGTAGGTAATAAATCTGCCAAAGATTATCGAGGTTTGTGTATTTTAACATACTGTGATGTGACCTTAATCTCTCTAAGTTTAAAGAAAAAGAAATTCTGTCTCTTTATAAAAGATCCATTATGTACATGAAGATAATGTTGTTTGCCATTTAATTCTAATGTTGAATCTTATTTTTGCTGATAGATTCTTGGCATGTACTACAGAAAGGTCAAACAGGAGATAAGTCTTTGTATTGTACAATCAGACAAAACCAGAAATTTTCAATGTGATGGAACTACTTCACAGCATCTTGAGATTCTGTTTTAAGCTGGAATTTTAAAATGATAACTTGTACATATAAATGCGAAGTATAATTTGCAAAATCACCAACACTTGCTAGAAGCAAAATTATTAGTGTTTGTTTGCGTTATCATCAAGGATATTCAGATATGCATTATTTTGTTTTTTTCTGATCCTAGGCTTAGTACAATAGTAGAGGCTTTACTGCCTTCATTTTTTACAAAATAAGAGTGATCCTAAATCTTAAATCCCCGCATAATGCTAAAGAACAGGGGAAAAACTTCAGGAGGTGAAAAAGAAATCAGAAAATTTCTTAATGACCACAAGTAGTGTTTTTAAAAGTTTAAAGGCAAGTTTGTCCAAATTTAACCTTTAGAATGTGACTTCACATTGTTTCATCTTCACTGTAAATGCTGGCTAAATCATATGACTTTTGTCATGGTAGTTAATCTGCAGAAGAATGGTTAGAAATTCACATTATTTGTACTAGAAATATATTGTTCTGTTATTGCATATTATTAGGTAACGATTCTTCCTTTTACATGAGCTAGCTCTTTTCCAAGGGGATGGTCAAATTCAGTCTGAGACATATTACATGACAGAAACACCATAGAAGTCCACACTGGACATAACAAAATTGCTGAGTCAATACTTTTTTCACCTCCCTATGGAGGAAATAAAAAATGGAACTTAAAACTCTGCATCTCCTTTTTTTCCCCTATCTTTATTTACATCTCATAATCTTAAGTCAATAACCATCACTTTCATCTATAAGCACTTGCAAATGTACGTTTATTTTGCCAGATTTTTTTGTGCAATATTGCATATTATTGCACAGATTATTGGAAATATGATAAATACTTATTTAAAAAAAAAATCACTCCTTTCTCTATTAATTTATTTATAATACATATCTAATATATCCTGTCCTTGTTATCTACTGAATTTGTTGTGGCATGTCCTTAATTAAGCTGTAAAATCAAATGCAAGCATCTTTCTCTGGGCTGGTTCTGAAAAAAAAAAACCAAAAAACCAAAAAAAAAAACAAAAAAAAACCCCAAAACAACCCAAGATTTCTCATCAAGGAGTAGGGAAAATGCAAGTTTCTTGTTTCTGCCATAGCTTGTCTTTTGCTGGTACTCAGCCGCTGTCATTACACAGACATCATAACAGCTCGATATCAGATTGCCGTTTCATTTTTCCATATAATATTTCAAGCATGAACTGCATCCATTTAATGGATAAAGGGCTTCTGCTTAAAATTCACAATTGCAATATGACAAAATCTTTCATTTCAGTTATGCATTTCATTAGACAAATGGTTGTCAGAGCCAGGTCTACATGCTTCCAAAGACTGAGTTCAGCCATCTTGTTCCCTTTCTTTTTTTCCCACAGGCTCAAACACCTCAAGTTCGTTACCACTTGATTACCACTGACAATGTGTCCTTGGTCAAAATTGGCTGTATTGAGCTCTGTTGTTGTTGTATCTTGATCAAAATTCAGATCAAAACACCTGCTCTCCATTTCTCTAAGTAGTTTGAAGTTATAAGGAAGACAATGTTATAAGGAAAGACAGGTCTTAGATAAAAAGACTCATAATTCACCTCAATTCTTGCTGAATTAGGTAAACCAATCTTACATTTTATGGCATATGACTTACACCTAGAAATCAGTAGGTAGATGGGATCTTACGCTTCTTCAAGCCTATTCCTCAGGTGAATACGCTGACATAAACGACCTCTATAGTTAATCAAGTATTATTTGTTCTGATCTATTCCCAATGGATGTATACAATAAAGATAAAAGAGAAATATTCTCACACCACTGTTTAGACCGCACAAAACCCTACCCTGGAAGCAGCAGTTGTAGGTGAATGTGCCTGTTGGTATTCCACCACCTCTGGCTGGCATCTTTGTAGACTGTATTTTTTATTCCTGACATTCACAAGAATGCTATACCCTTTATGACTAAATATTTCTTGTTTTGTACATATGTTTGAGCTTTTTCTGTTGAACTCTCAGTGAACTACTTCACTAAAGCTGCCTAAAGCTGAGCAGAATTCAGAACTGAGCGCACCTTTAAAGTGCAGATCTTCTGCCTAATAGGATGGAAATAGAAAGCAAAGATGTTTCTACTGTTTGTAAATAACTGAATGTTCATTTGGAAAGAGAAAGGGTGTGACTGTGTTTTTTGGAAGCACAGGAAGATAACAAAAGCCCAGTTCATTTATCTCCGTTGAATGTAAAGTGAAAGAGATGACACACGAGAGATTTGAAAAAGACCCAGAGAAATAGTCAATGTCCAGAGTCAAAGAACTTAGATGATGCTCTGCTCCATGCAGAAATATAGATAATCAAATGGACATGGTCCTCATGTGAGTTTCAGAGTTCTGAGTCAGGTGCCTATACTCTCTGTTGCTGAATGAAAGAGAATAAGGCATTTACTAGCTTTCAGCATAGTCAGCACACAGGGAAGCTTAAGCCAGCCATGCAAAAGATTGAGGAACAAGTTCTTCAGGCATCTGTCTCAGGACTACTCTGACATACTGCTGTGAAACTGAGTAGAATTTCAGTCACTTTCTTATTGCAACCTTCTACAGGGTATTGTTTGCTACTAAAATGGCAATAGACATCTTCTCTGTAACAGCAGTGAAAGGCCTTTTCCAGGGAGTGGAAGACCAGGTTTCCACAGCTCCAGTGTCCACCAAAAGACTAAAAGGAGTCTTCAGTGTTCCCATCTTGAAGCTGGGCTTTACGTGCCTCCAGGGAATTAAGAACAGTCTACTATAGATCTTTAAGAACAGTAAATGTCAGTTAATTTTTATAGCTTTCCAGATCATTTTACTGTTTGTGAAAAGTGTAGTTAGATTGTTTCTATTGAGGAATGATAAGCAATTCTGCACTTGCTTAGCCTGTAAACAAATCTGTCAATTTAGTAACATGTAGACTTCTGCACAACATTGAGCCTCTAATGGTGCTGCAACAGTTGTTAATCTTAGTGCCTTAGCAGTTTCTTCAGAGAAGTAGAAAAAGCATTAGGGAACAGACAAAAGTGGTGCAATTCAAGGTCTCTATAAAATAATTGTTCTTCATTCACTGGCAGCCAATGTTTCTATTGTTCATTGGTAATAAGTGTTTTTTGACATATAACACCTCTCTCATGCTAGCTTTAACACCAGAGGTGTTAGCAGCTTGCCCCTCTAATTTATGTTTGCATGAATATCCAGAAGAAATTGCAGAGATCCTCTTGGATAGCCTGCAGCCAGTTGCGGTCCTGTTTCATAACAATTGACATTTGTAACAGATATCTATTACAGACCAGGAGCTTAATCTTGATTTTACACCACCCCTTGTAAATCAGAAGGAATGTTATTGTGACATTCAATGCATCTAGCTACTATGTTATTGTTGCACTATTATTTAACATTTGTTTTCCAGTAGTCCTAGAGGCACTGCAGAAATCTGAGTTCCACTAAACTAAGGACTGTGCCAACAGAATTATGGTCCCTGCTGAAACGTGATGTAGTTTAAGGACTTGCCTCCCAAGGGACATTGGAAAGCTAAAATGAATTAACTCAATGTGTGAAATTAAACTCTGTTTGTTAAAATATAATATACCCTGCAGGTTCTCCCTTAGAAATAATGTTCTTCTGCTTGCTATCATTTAAATCCTGAAGGAGTTACTTATAACTTTCTTGTATGTTCCTTTGGCAAATTCAGCATCCAGCCAAATGCAGGTGAATGCATTCAGTCAGAATCCCACCAAAATGAAAAACAAGTCACTGTCTGTTCAGGACGTGAAACTGCAAAATCTGGACTTGGAAAGATATGCAGGAAGACTAGGACAAGAGGCATATAACAAACAAAAGAAAATAACCTTCTCCCTTTAATATGTTGACTCTCCAGCTGATTTTTTGGATATGATCTTTGCATAAGTATTACATCGTCTTTACGATAATCAGGTATGGATTTACTAAAGTAGTCAAAGTGTGTGAGAGCCCCTTTTTAACACCCCCCCCCCCCCCCCCCCAGCATGACAACCTGCTCAGAGCTGCAGAAGCTCTGAGTGCAGCTGCTGATCTTCCACGGGTCCCAGCCAAACAGCCACAGTACATGCTCAGAGCATATGCACAGTCTCAGTATGGTTAAGATGAATCAAAGCACACCCCATATGCAGATGGTTAAGGCATGGCTATTCTGGCATACTATACAGTTCACGTAAAATAAGGCCAGCGCATCCCAACGGTGTTAGACTCACAGATTATGAGCGGCACAGTCTCAGTTTCTTCCCAGATTTCCTGAATGATGTATGGGAACCCGAAGCACATTTAGCATGGATGTGGTTACCTCTTGGCATAGATGAGTCCCCCATTGGTTGTGTTGTGTCTACTCCTACTAAACTTCTTTGCAAGAAGATTGTCCTTGTTTTGAGCTATCAAAACAGTTCCCAAATTATCTTAATATCCTTACAGAGTTCTCTCTATATTTTCAAATATTCAGTTGTTCACAAGGCAATAGTAGGACTACCAGTTGTCTGGATTTGTATGAAAATTTGTGAATACAGTTGCCACGGGTGTGATAGATGTTTGGAATGGTAGTTGTAGTCAGGTAAGAAGAGCACTTGAAAATATTATTTTCATGAGAAACTACGATAAGCATGCATTAAAAACTAGTCCAAAATAACATAAATTAGGAAGGCATTAACAGATGTGATATAAAGAAGGGAAACAGGGCCTAATGCAGGACTGAGTGAATTCAGTGAGAGTCTTCTGGCTCATTTCAGTGTGATTTGGAACAATCCCAAAATACACATCAACACAGATAATTATGCCTTTATTTATCTCTCCTGGGGGAAAAAAAAAAAAAAGAAAAAGAAAAAAAGAGGAATGACAGAAGATGTCAAAGCCACAGGAAATCTCATGCAGACACTAGAACCATGCTCACAGAGAGCCTTATCACTAAGGTACTATGTAACACTGCATAAATACATCTCCTGGTATTTGTTGGGTCTGGGGCTCTATGTTGGTTTGTATATGTACTACAGAGTCTTTTCTGCAACAGCCAAAGTGTTTCCCATCTGCAATCTACGAACTTTTCCCAGCTTCATAACTTTTCATACCTCAGTTCATAGAAGATAGACAGTAACGTGTTTTTAATTTTGGAGTTTTTTAAATGTGTTGTCCATTTTATGCTGAAATTGATATTAAATCGCAGAATTGCCTTACAGCTTTAAAAACCTATTAAAATATATTCAAAATAAAAAGATAACAATGACATAGTTACTCATTTAGATATCATTGAGTTAGGTACTGCTCTGGACAGAGATCACTCTGCCTGGGTAACCTGTGCATTCCAGGCTGGAGCATGATTTTTTAGGCTTATAAAATTGATGATATGGTCAAAGACACAGAATGCAATGTATGTGCATGGGTTATGTATAAATTTACACATATACAAGGGCTTATTCACACTTAATTGATAGCCATAATATGAGTTCCTCTCAAGGCAATACATTTTGGGTTTAATAAGCCATCTTCCTCATCCTATGGCTTTTTCTGCAGTTCCAAGTTACCAAAAGGAAATATTGATTCAGATTTCTGAATACACAAAGAGGTAAGAATAACATGAAGAAGGAGAATTTTGAAGCACATGAAATTCGTGTTCTAACTGGAGATATTTTTCAAGAGAAAAGATGTTGACAGCTTTAACATAAATTACAGAAATCAAATCCTTGTCAGTGTGGCATGAAATTACATGCATGTTTTGTTTCAGTGACTGAGATTTTTAAAATCTTCTTATATTAGGAAGAAGTGAAAACAGTGAGGAAGAGTCTACATATTTCTCCAAAACAAAGCTTATATCTAGTCATTATGCAAACAATCAGCATAAATAATTTAATTTGTTTATTTGTCTGAGTTGTCTCTCTGACATTAACCTGGGGCCTAAATGAATTTTTACAGTCTCAAAGCATCAGTTTATTGTATAGGTCAAAGATTAAAAGTACTCTTACATCAATTTCAACACTCTGTAATTTTACATCTTATATTACATGCATTGTGGAAACCTAATTTCAAAATAAAGACCAACACTTTACAACTGGTGGTGGGTAATTATGGGAAAGCATACGTGCACTGTGGTATAATGAGCCTGCCAAAGCAAAGTGGAAAAATCATAGCCCATCCTGACTAAGAAAAATGTTAGGTTTTCCACCAAATCTGCAATCATGTATCCAAACAGCTCACAGCTTCAGCCCAATACGCTTCAAAAACTTTCTTTTGAGTATGATGAACTCAAAAGCTAAAGGAAAAAGTGTTAAACTAAAAAAGAAAAAAGACGTACTTTGTAGAAAGAACCAAAATGCTTCTCTTTTATAGCTAGACAGTAACACAGGAGTAGGACCAGACCCATGGAAATTATTAAATATTAAACAAAGGGTGTCAAATGACTAGTGCACTGCTTATGGCTTATACAATGAACACTATACTGTAATAAGAATGTGGCTCTTTTTTGCGCAATCAGATGTGCATTGTTATATGCACAAATACAGCTTTCTGTGTGATGTAACTTTTTCATATGTTTAAACAGTTAGTTCATTAAAATATCACTCATCAGAGTGACTCTTATCCCACAGTTGTACCACCCAGGAAAATAATTTATTTTATATCTACCAACACAGCAAAACTGTAAGGGCTTTCCAGTGTAAGAAGAAAAGCAGTGGCAGCTGACTTCCCCTGTCTTTAAACTTTCAGCTGGCTGAAGTGTATACTGTATCTATCACTGAGGTTGCATCCATAAACTGTTTGCATGCTCGCATGGCCAGAGTATCAGAGATTAGATAGATTTAAAATTAGAAACATGATTTGAATACGTATATGCTTAGTGCATAAAGAGGACAAGAAAGTCAATTAAGGCCTAATTTTTAAATGAAACCTTTGAAATATCTGGTAAAATTCTGTCGAAAAAACCTTAAAACTTTGTGGGTTTTTAAAAATCTTTTAGTTTTACATAGTTTGCACCCCGTACATGTATTTCCATTTCAACCTAAGGTGATCTTCCCAGTGAAGACAGACAATCAAAATGTTCAGGCATTGCCTGGTTAAGGATCAAAACTGCTGGGAATCCGTTTCCCTTTGAGACCATCCAGCCCTTACAGATTCCGGTCTGAATGCTAGAAAACTCATGCTTCAATTCAGATAAGTTGATATGTCATGAACCCTGCTGAACAGCCTTTCAGTTTTGAACTGTAATAAAAATGAGCACAAGGGAAGTTTTATGTAGAGTTGTGGGATTTTTCTCACTTTCCTCATATTCTGTCATTTGGCTCATTCTAAGGGCTATCTATTGATTGACATACACAGATATCCTCCTCTGCTCCATGTTTTAACTTGTTTTGTTCCAGGCTGGGGTAATCATCCACTTTAACCTGTAGAATTTTATTTCTACCTCATGCTACCATAAAAGTAAAACAAAGAAAGAGAGTTTTCTGGCTTCTTTCTCTTCCATAGAATTGAAAGAGTGACACTTGAAAGGTAGAATGACATACGTCATACAGAGATCAACAAAAATTTCCCATCTTTAGTCATATTACTTCTTCATACTCTGCATCACTCCAATAGGATGGGTTTTCACCTTAGGCTTCCATTTATATTAACCTTTCTAACTTATCTTATTTTCCTTTGCAGCTGGTGCCTGTGCCTGTCTCATCCTTAAAAATATACATCTTATTAGTTATTTAAGCATCACATTTATAACTGGTTTGTCACTTTTTGGGAAAACAGTAACCACTTAAGTACCATTGAAGACTTTGTGACGTGATGGGCTTTTTTTTTTCGTTCTCTTGTAGCTGCAATAATCACAGTGCCCTTCCAGAATTTCTCTGAGAATTCCTACTTAAATTGCATCTTTTTCAGAAGACTTAAACAGGCATGTAGAGCTAGTAAACAGTAAAGCATTCTTTGTCTTTGCTAGTTCATTAACCTGAAATGGAAATTATCTCTTTCTAAATGAGAATGGTTGATGATTGTTAAACTTTCTTTAAGCATAGCCAAGATTTTTACGGTGTTTTTACAATATTTTAATAAACTTGTCTTGATTAAGATGTGTTTTGTATTTAAAATGTATTTGAAAGCTGCAATGTTTCATTATTTAACATTTTTTTCATGTTACGTAGAGCTACTAGGAAAAAATTTCCATGTTGTAAGCGGGAATTTGGCCACGTGGTTCTCATTATCTTCAATAAGATTCAGATGGCTAACTCACCGCCTTGACTTTGAATATTTATATATACGTGTACACATACTGCTGTGTTTCTCTGGAGCTGTTTCTCTCTGAGGAACAAGAATGCTTGTTTCTACCTGGAAATCTGCTAGCGCTTGCTGAATTTTTCTGAAGAGAGTTTCAGGCAAATTTTGATTCATCAGTGTTTTCACTGCACATGTACCGTTGTTACTCACTCTTCACAAATACTTCTCTAAGGAAGTTTATTTCGAGCATTTGGGGAATGAATGCCCATTTTTCAAGCAAATAACTTGCTAAAATAATAGTCATTCACATGTGTTAATAGTTATGGTCTTTTCAAAAAAGAGATACACAAACACTACTATGTGAGCTGGAAGGTTAAGCAAGCACCATGAACAAAGAATGCTGGATTTTCACACACAGTCACCATCAAATAACTTATGGAGAAGTTTCTTTGCTTTTTGTGAAACTATATGGCACAATAATTATGAACATGCAGACTAATTCTGCATTGAAAACACAGCTATTTGCAGCAAAACAAGCTCCACTCCTAAACAGCTCTTGCTTACATTTCTTTGGGTCAGTATGGGATCCGGTTAGGAGCTCTTTAGGCTTCTCTTCTCCTACAGTTCAAAGGAAACAGAGTCAGCCTGAAACAGAAAACCTAAGGCACAGTTCACTGTAGTGGTCACAGGTGTTACTGCACTCAATTCTTGGCACCATCAAAGGTTGCAGTATCTCCTAGTAGGGAAGCCAAAAAAGCCTATGTGCTATTATTTCAACTGGTCCATTTCACAGACTGGTGCCTTAGTTGTGTTTGATGCTGAATGACTCATATGCTGCCTTCTGCTGATCCTGCCAAGAAAGCTGTGACTGACAGGTGAAGTGCAAAACATCTGCTGGAAGATAATTGTTTTAAACCTTTGCTATGTTTGCTCAATGAATGTTAGTCAGAGTTCTTCATTAAAGTGACTTTGTATTTCAATGGCTGGCAAAATGATTAAGAGTAAAAACCACTGCATTTTATCACCATTTGTAGCCAATAAAAATTGACTTTTCAAGTGTATGTACCTGGAGATGGGCTCCAAAATCTTCCCTGACTTGTTTAATGAAAATGCACCTGTGTTTTTTGAATTGCTGAGGTTTCACAAATTCCTGTGAGGTCAACATGAATTGTAAATACTTGGGACATGTAAATATCAGGAAACTTTTACTGAGGTGTGATAGAATCCTAAAGGGACCAGGGTGGAAATACATCCTCCTTGCTTTTCTTTTGAAATGATTGTGCCACAAGACACTGATGCTGTTTGATCTCTAAAAATACACTTGTTTTAATTAAAAAAAAAAAAAAAAAAAAACAAAACCAAACAAAAAACCCCAAACAATCCCCCACCTCCTAAACTTAACCAGAGCAACTTTCTCTTCAAATACAGAAAGCTCACTGCTACAGACACAGTAAAGGAAAGTCTCAAAGAGAAATCTGTCTCTTTGCAACAGTATCTTTGTAAGGCAGGTTCTTCCCTTTCCTCCTGCTTTCCAGGTGACTAACTTCCTAATTATGGGTAAGATTTAGCCTGTTCCCTGTTGCAGACAAGACAGCTAACTCCTCTCAAGAGTATCTCAACTGTCTTGTTTCTAGCCCTGCCTGCCTCTTGAGGCAATGCTGAAGTTTCTCCATGCCAAGCCTAAGCTGTTCTCAGAGAATCTTACACCCCCACAAGATGCTCACTCTGACCCCGCCAGCGGCAGCCAGGTCAAGGCACATGAGTAGCTTTCCTCTCAGCTGCCTACTTTCATACCCCTTCAGCAGTTTACCCCATAAGCAGTATTTACAGAGCAAACTGAAAACAAATGCATTAAACAGTTTTGCCCTTTACTATAAGGTGCCTAAATATTTATTCAGGAACCAAACATCCAGAAAGAACCAGCTTTAAGGATTAAAAATCAAAACAAATTCACAAAAAAAAGCATGTGCTTGTAACTGCTCCTGTTCGAATAGTGACCTGACATCACGCTTTAACACTGTGAGTAATGTCTTTTGTCCCTGACGTATCTTCACCGGCACCATACAAGGTAGCGTGGTCACAGGGCATGCTGGGCAGTGATGAATTGCATTTTTTTGCACAGGGTGTGTAGAAGCCAACGTCCTCCCTTCCCCCTCAGGTGCAACCAAGTCCCCTTCCTGTTTATTTGAGGAATTTGCCCTAACTGGCTCAATTTCTCTCCCTCTTCCTCTCAGATATACAACTTACCATGTGCAGTTATAACATAATCCAGACGTGGTATTTGGTTTTCATTTGATTTTTTTTCATCCAGTGAGCCCTGTTTTCTGCAGCAGAACCATCTCTGGCTGCATCAATTACACAATCTTGCATCAATTACACAAACATTTAGATTATTTGCCACATTGACTGAATACTAAGTGTGAAAGGGGAACATTCTCCCTATAATACTGACAGCAGACACCACATTCTTGAGAATGGCCATTTTTTTAATGGCATTTAGCTTCACACAAGCCCAGACATCTGTAATGAAAAAAGGTCTATTTGTTTCTTCCCTGTCCAGTGCAAGAGTTTTCCTTTACCACAAAGACACCAGTGTTGCAGACAGTTTAGTTTTAAAAGTTCCAGAGGGAATCTCCCTGAAAACTATTACTATTATTATTATATCCACATTTTCCTGAAGAGTGTGTTAGGCTTTATCCATATACACAAGATCAGAGCCCTTACACTTAAAGACACTATTTAACCACCAAATCATAGTTTCCACCACCAATTTTTCCCTAATCTTCTGACTTACTTTCCCTGTCTTCATATCTTTCCTTGGATCCCAGTTCTAACCCTCTTGATTAATCAGCATCACACATCTCATTTTTGGATGTTGGTGCACCCTCGGTACTTTCAGTAAGTCATCCTGCCTATTCCGTTCAGAACAATAACTCTGTCTGGGTTATTGCCTCGATAAAGCAAGGTTATGGGAGTCTCAGAGTTTTTTTGCTGCAAGGTGCTAAACAGAGAAACGTGTGAATTGATTTTTCAGTTCAGCGGACAAACAGACACAGCAAAAATAAAGAACACCACAATTAAAAAGGCTAGTTTTCAAATATGAGTATATGTCTTGGCACATTCTTTTTTCCATGCCATCCTTCTCTCACTACAAACACACCAAGTTGAGTTAAAGGTTTCATTTTTCATATACTTTTCAAAAATAGATTCATTCACTCTAAAAAAAAATAATGTTCCTAGAAAATAAAACCTCAACTGCTAAATTTCCCCCACCTCTAGAAATGGGTATCAGAACTTTAAAAATCTTTAAGCTGGGTGAATACTTTCTTTGTCGTCACTGGTATTTATTGTGTGTTTTAAGTTAATCTGTTAATTTCCCTTCTAACTGCCTTGTTTTTCCTTTTCTTTTTCCTTTTTTTTTTTCTAATCTCTGTAAATGGCCCAGTTACTATCTTTTTGATAACACAATACCAAAATTTCAACTAACTACTCAAGATATATTTCCTGCAGGGCAAGATAAATAGGTATTATAATATTCCTCCTCCATGGCATGATTTCTCCATGGAGACATTTTAAAATTACATTGGTGATTTTCTACCATATCATAATTCAAACTCCTACTATATCTTGTTTGCTGTCTAAGATCATCTCAAAGCTACTTTTGGGATTCCCGTTTTCCAGTTTCTCTTCTGCAGTTGTGCAGAGCTTTTGAGTTATTTTCTTTATATCTCTCAACTTATAGAATCACAGAATTGGTTGGGTTGGGTTGGAGGGGACCTTAAAGATCATCTCGTTCAAACCCCTTTACCATGGGCAGGGACACCTCCAATTAGACTAGGTTGCTTAAAGCCCCATCCAACCTGGCCTTGAACACTTCCAGGGATAGGGCCTCCACAACTGCTCTGGGCAACCTGTTCCAGTGTCTCATTACCCTCAGGGATGAGAATTTCTTCCTAATACCTAATCTAAATCACCCTCTTTCAGTTTAAAATCATTACCCCTTGTCATATCACTTCACTCCCTGATAAAGAGTCCCTTCCCATCTTTCCTGTAGTCCCCCTTTAAGTACTGGAAGGTGGCTATAAGGTCTCCCCAGAGCCTTCTCCAGGCTGAACAAACCCAACTCTCTCAGCCTGTCCTCATAGGAGAGGAGCTCCAGCCCTCTGATCATCTTTGTGGCCCTCCTCTGGACCTGCTCCAGTAGGTACCATGTCTTTCCTGTGCTGAGGACTCCAGCTTATACCTTACTAATGTTGTTCTCTGTGCATTTGTCTAACAGCTCTGGTATTTCTTTCTAATTTTCAGTATTCCCTGTTTTTTTACAAATTCATATCGTATGGAAATTCACTAACATATTTGCACTCTTTCTTCTAGATCATTAATGAATTTGAAGAGCAGAACTAAAACACAGTGGTGGAATTTCTCAATATGTAACAAATCCCAGTGGAAGTCAGCGTTTGCTGATAATCATTACTTCTTTTGATCACCATGTCTATCTCCAGGTTATTTCTCATCTTAATGTTTTGGGTTTTTTCTTTAAATCAGATCTGTGTGATACACAGCTCTCATACACATACAGTACTTATAAAATCACAATTATATGCTAGGAAAGTATGAGAATTGTAGTTTACTGGGTTACAATTCATGTTTTCTTTCCAACTTTCAAGTATCAAATGTGTATCATAGAATTCCAAAGCACTGAAGACTTGGAGAGTCTAAGAATGTCAGGGAAACAGCATTAAAAGACAGAAAACAATAGAACTCCAGATGGGTTTATAATGATGAGAAAGAGACTGGGTTAAAGACTGAACATCAGTTTCTGGTGGATATGGAAGATTTTTCAGGCTTCCATGGGGACTGGATTCAGATTGATTTTGTTAGCTCACCTCAAAGTTACATTTGCACTTTGTAAGTCTGAATGTCACTCCTGATCTTTGATTATCTCTCTACCAATTTTGTATTACTTCATGTTGGATTGCTTTCTCTAAAAGGTGATACTTTTCTGGAGCTAGACTGCAATTTTTACAAAATCCATATCAGACACTTCTTGATGTAATGAAGGCAGCAACATAATTAATCAATAAAGCAGTGTTTTATCATTTAAGCAACCAGTTCTAGCCAGTAGAACAATGCTTGATTACCCTGGGAAGGTTGCCATTTAAATAGACAGAGGAAAGTAGTTTATATTTTTTATATATATATATATGTGCACACACATATTTCATCTGTTTCATATGTTTTTAATCTATGCAGCTCTTTTTTATTTTACAAAACAATTAATAAATGCTCAGCCATGGGCTTACGGTAACATTATATACTTCTGTATTCACAACTTGCAAACTTACTAGAAAATATTTTACAGGTTTTGATAATAAATTCTTTCTATAACTCTTCCATAGGCTTCTTAATGCAACCACCATGTTTACATATTGTATATCAAAATTAAATAAGACAGTTAAACTACTTTTGGCCCTACTACAAACACACCACAATAAAAATTAACCATTAAGGATTAAGTCTTGGCTCCATCAAAGCAGTTAACCACATACATAATCTCATGGAATTTATCAATTCAACACATAATTAAGTCCTTTACTGGACCAGATCTCCAGATTGTAATAGCAAAAAGATGGAGAAATTTCAACAGGCTCTGTTGCCTTTTTTTTGTTTTTGTTTTTAATTTAGGATATATGATTCACTTGTTAGCACTGTACTTAAACATCTTTCTGTCCTAGATCTTGTACTTTTTGTAGTCCTGGTAGACACAAAGGTCCACCTCAAAAACTGGAACGTATTATGAACATCCTATATAAATAAGTGGACTGATCAGAAAGACCATGAAGCACAGGGCTGTAGAGCCAGTTCAGTTTGATTATCTGCCACTTGAAAGTCATAAGTGGCATGTGTTACGGATCCCATTGAATGTCTGACAGACCTGTCACTTCCTCTGTTAAAAAAATATTTCCTGAAATTTGTATGGAGAGGAAAATTCATAAAAAACAAAGGCATAATTTTTCAGAAAGACTCATTTTAAGGTTTCCACTCTTTCAGTGAATAACTTCTACATAAAAGTACCTAAGTTTTTGAAAACACTAACTGACCTTCTTCACAGTCTGGCATTCTCATATGTTTTAAATGGGATACTCCAACACTGAGGCTGCAAAGTCACAAATCACCCATGAACAAATAGTCTATTTTAGATTACTTTCACATCAGTAAAATTTGTCCTATTTGTCTTATGTTCACCACTATTTGAACTTAGGAGTTCAAGCTAAAATATTATGTCCAAGCCATATATCTGATATTACTTCAATATATTTAAGATAGCCAAACTATTTTAAACCAAAAAAAAAATAAGCAGAAGTTTAAAAACTCAGTGAGGAGAAAAAGGCTTCTCCAGTGTTTTCACTTTCTAGAAATTTAGGGTTATATAAAGCATATTTCCATGCCCACGAATGTCATCACAGCCAAGATTTCAGTGCATTCTTTGTAACAGAAGCTAGTCTGAACCATTTGAACTTTTATTAGTGGAAAAATTATAGTTGAACTCAGATGATTGAATGCAAACCCATATTGCAGAGGCATTCCAACTGCATGTGACTTCCCTCCACATGTTCAAAAAATGCAGTCACAGTTTTGTTTCTTATTTTGGTGGCTGTAATATCACCAGGAGTAAAATTACCATGGCAGCTTGGTCCTTTTTCATTGGACAATACTTGCATTACATCTCTGTTAAAACTGTTCCAAAAGAATTCCCGTTACCTTTATACAAACAAATAAAAAGCCTGGAGGCAAGCACTTTTTGTTATTATTCCTTTTCCAGATCAGGATTTTTGTTGTGCGGCACAAACAGGAGGAAGCATCTGTCCTACTGTACTGTAAATTTAATCAGGAATTAACTCGTACAAATTCAAGCATGCTATTTCTGATCTACTACGGAAATGTGTTTTGTAATTAAGTTGCCAACAGTCAACTCCACAGATTGGGTTTGGATGACATTCAAATCTTCCCAAGAATACCAGAGTCCTTTCCTAATTGGGCAATATTTCATTATTTAATATAACATACAGCCATTTCTTTTTATGCATAAATCATTCAGTAGCAATGAAGATTTTTGAGATCATTTTACCCAGATTTCATCCTCTGAAACCTTTATTACCCAGCTGCTTCCACTGGATGATAGCAATTAGGCACGAGGTAACAAAGTCCATAGAAACCTTTCTCTTACAGTAGACAAGCTGTGCAGAAGAATGTCCTTCCTAATGGAGAAACTCTGCTTTGCAAAGGTTTCTTCTTTGATTTTCAGGAGCTGCGGAATTAGCTCCATATGACTGAACGAACACTCTGGGGCCACTCCTACCTTCTTTTGCAAGAAGGGGAAATTTTTTTGCCGTTCTGTACCATCAGTGTCACAAACTGTTTTTTCTTCTTTGGGCTCCTTTTCTGCCTTTGCTTATATTCGTGAGGACAGACACTTTTATTTAGAGATTATACCATACAGCAAACAGCAGGTCAAACAGATATTTAGGACTCTATTTCACAGAATCATAGAATCATATAATGGTTTAGGTTGGAAAGGATCATCTAGTTCCAACCCCCCTGCCATGGGCAGGGACACTTTCCACTATTCGTGACGTAGAATTGGTTCTGGTAGTGTAAAAGAGAGAGAGAATCAAGGATGATAAACATAACAATAATGAAAAGAAGCATAGTTATTATCAGAAATAGTGTGGTGAGCAGGACTAGGGAAGTGATTGTCCCCCTGTACCCGGCACTGGTGAAGCTGAACCTCGAGTGTTCAGTTTTGGGCCCCTCACTACAAGAAAGACATTGAGGTTCTGGATCGTGTCCAGAGAAGGGCAACAAAGCTGGTGAGGGGTCTAGAGCACAAGTCTTATGAGGAGCAGCTGAGGGAACTGGGGTTGTTTAGCCTGGAGAAAAGGAGGCTCAGGGGAGACCTTATCGCTCTCTACAACTACCTAAAAGGAGGTTGTAGCGAGGTGGGGTTGGTCTCTTCTCCCAAGTAATAACTGATAGGACAAGAGGAAATGGCCCCAAGTTGCACGAAGGGAGGCTTAGATTGGAAATTAGGAAAAATTTCTTCACCCAAAGGGTTGACAAGCATTGGAACAGGCTGCCCAGGGAAGTGGAGGTATTTAAAAGACATGTAGATGTGGTGCTTAAGGACATGGTTTAGTGGGACTTGGCAGTGTTAGGCTTATGGTTAGACTTGGTGATATTAAAGGTCATTTTCAACCTAAGTGATTCTATGATTCTGTGGTTCTATCACTGTGACTGTGATACAGGAAAATTAGCACGGGTGAATATATGAATTGGTTTATAGGATGGAGATTGCTTAGTTGGAGGTGAGCAGTTATACTTAGTTGTTGAGTAAACAGGATGTAGTAACTCCTGCTGTATTTAAAATATATTATAGACACTAAAATAAAGGTATTTCTTTCAATTGACGCAATATGCATGTTACAAGCTGTATAAAGGCAAAAACCAATATGCGGACTGACACATTTGCCTGTATGTAAGCAAAGAAGATGGGACTCAGCTGACCAAATGGATACATCTGCCATGTAAACATGTGCAGCAGAGCTGGTCATACCTTTGTAGTCAGTGGAAAGAAATAAACACACCTAGGATCTGATTCATCCTATTCTAAAACGGATATCAGAAATAGGCCACATGTTCTGAAAATGCCTTATAAGCTTTGAATGACAATCTTTTATACAGAAAGACAAATCTAAAGCATTGAAATGGTCATTTGTGCCGAATCTCAGCTTCCCTTACTGTGTAGCAGTTAGGTTTGTGTTCTTTTGCTTTTCCTGGCTCCTGCTGAGACCAGAATTTAAAAGTGCACAAATAGTAGGAGAAATGTCATGTTTACAAATCTTTTCAGTGTGGTGAGAAACAGGAAGTGACAGAAATAGTATTCTTGGCCAATATTCTAGCAAAGGTCTCTCAGACATTATTCTTGGGGTTTTGTCACAAATGCCTTACTTTACGGTTTTGTGAGTTTGCAGAATGATAGAAATGGAAATCTAGGGAATTCATCCATTTTGTTTTTCCGTTAAACAAAAAAGATTTCCTACGACAGGAACAAGCTCCAAAAAGGAAAAAACACACTTAGCAAACAAACTTACATTAAGAATGCTTTGCTGGAAATATTTATACTTTACTCTTGGAAATTATACACAATATAGTTTCACAGTGGTATCACTTGAATCAAAGGGTCTCTGCAAGTTAAGATATTGAATGGAGGTCCAAGGTTATCCTTTCTGATGAATTTTGTTTAAAAGTACTTGACACATGTTGAAATCTGTTTCTTTCAAAAGTCAAACAAAAACTGGCCTTTCTAAAAATTGCACAAAGTTCAGAAAAACAATATCTTTTATAAGGTTGAAGTAATACACCAAGTGCACAAGGAGGATCCTCTTTCTAACTCTCTAACAGTTTCTTTTCATCTTGTAGCGTAAAGTTTTTCTATATCTCTTCAATGAGGGTGTGTAAAACGTACTTTCAGTCACTTTGGTTAAGGACAGTGAAAACCTTATGGCATGGTAGGAGTACCAGTCAACCATCCATAGACTGGGTTCTCTTAATGAGACTTTAAGAAGCAGAATAAGAGTGCTGGGATCATTTATCTCAAATGTGGGATAACTGTACTTCTTGCTTTCATGAATGATTGGTTTTGATTCTGATGTAATAAATAAAAATATGCCTTAAACCCTTATGTCAGAGAAAAAAATGCTCATCTAAAGCTGCCCTTTTGCCACATGCTGACAAAATTGCCTCTTTTTCACAATGCCTATTCAACTGCTTATGGGAAAACACCTTAACATGCTTTAGTATTCATGGGCCAAATTGGTAATTAGTTACTATTTAAACTTTTGAAGTTAGCCTGCTTGGTTTTTTTTTTCCTCAGAGTGGGTTAGGGAGAGCTAATGCAGTCAGTCAGTCAGCGTAGGGCATCAGTAGCCTCGGGGGAGGCACGGTGATGAGTAGGTGGAGTGGAAAACGCTCGGCACAGCTGAGCCTGGAAGAGAACAGCTGTCCTAAGCCCCCTTCATGCAGAGAGCCTGCTAAAGGCAGACAGACGGGCTGAACTTGGGTGAGATGTTTGTCTCTTCAACAACCACTCTGACCTGTGAACTGCTGAGTAAATCAGAACTCCACAAGGTACCCTCCATGAAGAAAAGCCTTCTTTCTTTTGCCTACAAGTGCAAGGTCCCCTCCTTGTTCCCTTTTGCCTTGTCTCCCCCATTAAAAAAAAAAATTTTAAAAAAATTCAACTGAATGGCAATATTTTGTGCAAATAAATATTTGGGGAACAAGAATGCTGATTTTTGTGGGTAGATTTAAAATGAAATATCTTCAATTTATTTTTTACTCTCTTTTTTATTTTCAGATTGACAACTGAAACAGCACTGCCACTAAAAGACCTGAACGCTCTTGTGATGAGTTCCTCTGGC
This sequence comes from Pluvialis apricaria, assembly GCA_017639485.1. Taxonomy (NCBI): domain Eukaryota; kingdom Metazoa; phylum Chordata; class Aves; order Charadriiformes; family Charadriidae; genus Pluvialis; species Pluvialis apricaria. The sequence continues at coordinate 76,180,921 of CM030009.1, read as the reverse complement.
CACTGAAGTGCATGACATACTTTTGGCTCTGTATCCCTGTCATTATGTATGAGATGCTGGCCACCAGTGACCTCAGAATTAGCCCTCTGCACAACCAGGCTGACCCAGCAAGATAAAGCTTTAACAACTCTCTCAGGTCTTTATTCTCAGGACGCAAAGATGATGTATTTCAGAGCCACAGCAAGGAAAACCTTCTACTCTCATCTGTAGCGAACCAAGTGAAAGAAGAAGGAAGAAGAAGGAATCATATAAATTAATTTCAGTAGGTTTTCCCCTATATCCCTGATTGTCCATTCGAACATCTTTTACTAATGCTTGTTAAACACTCACAACATACTTGGACAAAGTTAACTCAGCTTTTTCCACATAACTCATGATACAGATTTTCTGTAAGTGATTCCTGACTTCAGCCCTGTTTTATTTCTTTCTGACAGCCTCTTCTATTTTCATCAGACGCTAGAAAGAATGATGCTCTTCCTCCAAAGAACAGATTTCTGGTTTAGCTTACATGGCCAACAGCAAGAACTAACTCATCACTGGAATTCGTTCACAAAAAAGTTATACTCCAGAGTGATGATACCTTTCAGATACATTTTTAAGCTGATGGCTCAAGGAATTATGCCATGTATGATGTCCCACAAGTTACTATTTTGTTTCTGAATCAGAATCCAAGTAAATGAATGTCATTATTATTTTATGTAGTTATGTGGCTTTTGTATGAATGACAGGCATCGGCATCATTAAAACCACTATATCTAATTGACACGCTCGTTAGGAAATTTGGAAGGGGTTGGAAGCTGTAGGATTGCTATTTCACCATTAGAAATGATTATGATTGATGAAAATTAATACATTCTGGTTGCACAGATTTTCCACAGATTGTTCTGCAGATGAATTGATAACTTTGGATTTGAGGTTTATCAGTCCAGCATATGTCAGAGGAGCAGGTCATTTTTTGAAGGTACGATACTTTAGTCTGCATTTTAAGCAAATGTATAACTTGTACCTCTCAAAACTTTTTTCTGTAGGTACAGGTACAAATCAGAATAGTATGGAAGGAAAGGAAAGGAAATTTGCATCTGCATAGTTGCAAGCATAATCATAAGGCAAAGGATGACCTGCTCCAGAGCTTGTACTGGTTGGAATGGACTTAGAGTCCAATTCTCCCCTCCCATGGCAAATCCGTGCTTGCTCTATGCTTTCTTATTGTGGCTCTCTGCTTTGGAAATAATTTGTTATTAAGATGGACAGCATTTTTCCATGTAGGAATGAATTTGTTATGTGAAAGTTAATCTTACCAAAAAACACAACCAAAACCCAAAAGAAGGATTTTTCAGGGGTAATCATCTAATTTGCCTATGGTGAAGGCTTTCAGGCTTTGATGAGTGTAACTCCAGACCTAAGGAGCAACAAAGAAGAGAAAACTTTAAATAAAGTTTTTTCACTTTACAGACTTAATATTTCAAGAGTCTGAAGTTCCATATGACAAAGTTAGAGGGACTCTTTTTTTCCTCCCAAAGCCTTGGGCCACAGTGTTATTGGCTGTTGGGAATCAAAGGATGTTTCACATCCACTTCTATATGCTAAGCAGGCTCATCAAAGCAGAGCACCCTTATTATGATGCCAGGAGTGGTTTATCTATATGAAATCTCACTCAAATGTGTGTCTTAGCTACTGAAAGTCTTTTTCTCTTGCCTTGACCAAAAGAGTATTGCCTCACCCATATTTTTTCATAAACTCATTTCTGTAGTCTAGGCAGCTTGAACAAGAAGTTCAGACAGACACTAAACTTTCACATAGCTGAAAATAGATACAATGAATGCTGCCATATGCATCTATACGCTAAATGTCAACACCTTATGGAACAATGCAAATAAATACACACTTATAGGAGTTGTATGCATTCCCAAATCTGGACTCTACCCTCCAGAGACTAGGCATGTGACCTATTGCACAAACAAAGTTTCTCCATCTCTCACTTTCCTTTTTCCCTTGAGCTTGTGCATATGTTTATTTGTGTCAATTTGTTCCTTTTATTCTAAACTTAGATTGCAACAGTGAGATTTACGTCCTGATTAAGAGACCTACATTTAATTGGAGATGGCTGTACTGGTAACTTAGGGACTTGCTTGTAGGCAGCTTTGTGAAGAAAACTAAGGTATCGGCCCTCATCTGGATCTGATTCCTGACCAATAGCAAACATACATTTTAGCCCTAGTGTTTTTCCACCACACAGCTCACTCAGGATCCAGCTTTCTAAAGGACTTATTAACCTCACCAAATTAAAAAGACAGATACCCGTCTAAAACTCTTGGTAGAAGAAAGTTGACAAAGAATTTTTCCTGATGTGGCCTTTCACTGTATCTATTTATTCATCACTATCCCTCAAATGTCTTTTAGCTTTATACACAGGTTAGAAAGGCACTGGGTTTGGTAGGACAGATGGGAACTTGTTTTAAACAAGATAGATATTCTCAGTTAGTTTACATATCTCTAAGTGGTCATTCAGAACTGTAGCTCTAGGTGTGCTGAGATTTCATTTGCTCTGAAGTATTATATTTCCTACTTACATCATAACAGACAAAATGACCCCTGGAGTTCAGTAAGAATGAATTAACTCAATGACACCCAGTGCCAAAGCAGTAGGACCATGTTTGTCTGTGTATGTTTGGGTTTTTTTAAAGACAGGAATTTTTCAGAGCTTCATTTCTTTCTCCATCCGTAATTGTTATGACATACATAAGGCACCAAGTTGCACCAGGTGACTTAGAAATGTACATCACTGACAGCCAAAGCTGCTGCTGCATCCTTTCATGGAACTGAGAGATCTGATCATGAGGCGAGATAGCCTTGGACTGAAGAAACGGAATGTGAGGGGTGTTCTGTAAGGGCACGTATCATATCACATTGAATCCTACCATATCGTATCATATCATGTCATGTCATGTCATGTCATGTCATGTCATGTCGTATCATATCATATCATATCATATCATATGGCATAAACAGAATCCTCTGAAGTCCCATCCACGAAACCCAAAGCTGTTTTTACCAAGGTCTGTGTAGAAGCCACATCCTTTAGAAATTACTGTGTTTTCCACACAAGGTAGGAACATATTACAGAGATATCATGAACTAGGCTGTAGCAGTCCTGTATTGTGTGCATTAGAAAATAAGTCCCACATTTTCTAGAAAGTTAATTCACTGAAAGAGAATTGTGATTTTCATATTGCAAGGTGAAATGTTCTATTTTTATCCAGAACTACAATTCTAGCTGACAGTCATAACTGAATATCTGACAAGTAGAACACAAGCAGATTACTATGGAAATAGCAATTAGACAGACAAATCCTTGTTTTGCCAAGCAGTGCTTACATTTTTTCATAAGCATTCTTCTTTTACTTCCCAAAATATCTATATTTAGGTGTACATATAAAGAACAAATTAAAACTTTTTTCCTTTTGGATATTCTACTGTTTTTCAGACAGAGACACTATGTACAATCATGAATACACTTGGAAAACCTTAGAAAGTCAGCAAGTAAAATGTAAATGGCTGACCTCCAAGATCACGAAGCAAATCAAGAAGTCCTTTTTACTTCAATGAAATATTTTTTCCTCAAGAAAATACTGGGCTTTATTTATTCTGGGATCAATGCACTTATGATTAGGCGTGAGAAGAGAGGAGTTATTTTTTATCCTGATTCAGGAGTCTCTCAGATTATTCTTTTGATTTTTCGTCTGTTGTCTTCATCATAATCTCTGGCAAACTAATCCTTTTATGTTTTCATCTTGCCTTAGTTGCTGTGGTATGTGTGCAATTAATACCTTCTTCCACACACAGCTACAATGAAGCAATAATTGCCCCTTGACAAACAGTGAACTGAGGTCCAAAGGTGCAGAAAGAAGCTTCAATACCACTGTGCTGAGCACTGGGACAACTAAGAAGGTGACTTGCTTCCCCAGACCTGAGCATGTCTGAGGATGAAATCCATCAGCACACAGCGGCTTGGCCACTACAGTCCTGGACATGGGGTAGACCTGAACCCTGTCCCCACTGCAGAGTTTAGGCTTTAGTCCACAAAATACAGTTCAGTGCCTTCTCCTGAAGGAGGAAATTTGAACCTTTTATTTGAGAAAACAGCACAGGCTACAGGGGAGCGGAAAAAGGAAACGAGGAATATTTTTCACTTTTAAAACAAACCAGGAGGAAGTGTTTCCCCATAGATTAGTGAGAAAATGCCCACTCACGGTTCATAGACCTGTATCCAGGGCTCGTTGCATGACTGAGGGATTTCCAACTCATATTTCCTAAATTTTAAGACAAATATTAAGGCATAGATTCAGCTTTGAGACCACACATCATGGCTACTTTTGAACAGACTGATTGGAAAATAATTTGTGACAAGACAGATACAGGAATGCCTTTCTGAAATTCTCATGAAAAATAGATGAATAATGGAGAAATGTATTTGGGTACCTCATCCAATCTTTATAAACTATGATTTTGAAGAGATAAGCAATTTCATGTAAATGGTTAAACATCGATAAATGTAATAGAATCTACTCAAAACAAATGATTGACTTGGTAGCATACTGAATATCTAAGATCTGTATTTTCATGCTCCATATTGATATAACTAGGATTAGTATGAAAAATAGCAGGCATTTCTGTCATAAAAAGGCTTTTCACTGCAGTTTCTGAAATAGCACCTTGCTGTATCACATCTCAAAGAAAGGAACAGACTAAGTTGCAATTATTTCACTGTGTAGAGTCACCCAGAAATGTCTTTGTTAGCTAGGTCTTCATACTTAGACACGTTTCTGGGAATTATGTTACTTAAAAATGAAATTTCATGAATCCGTACAGAGGAAGGTTTCTCTGTTATAGTAGAATGGATTGTTACTTCATCTTATGATCTATGATGCTAATGAAGCAGATGATTTTAAGTAGCACTTCTTATATAATAACAATAAGAAAATCACAGAAGTGTAAATGAGTGAGCAAACCATCTTCTCCAGAAAGCCACATAATGTTAGACCCACAATTACGCTCCTTCTGTAAGCCTTCACACTAGAGAAAATTCCTGCAAAACCAACACTTAGAGGCTTCTAGGAAAATTTAAATGTGCTAGGAGTGTTTCATTTGCTTTCTCAAACTGCACTTGCCCTTTTCAGGATGCGAAAATGTGAGATTGACAATAATTCTTGGTAATTAAATGAACTACAGAAAGTACAGAATAGATTAAGCAGAGAATAATGATTTGTGACTAGTTTTCACAAAGCAGTGTGTCTTCAATTTCTTTTTTGTACACTACAAATCCTCCACTTGCTGTAAGTTATGTCATGTTGTGGTTGCCATATAAGAATAAGCATGCATGACATTACAATGACACCAGCTAGTATCACTGCAATTATAGTATTTTCATTATAAAACCCATTTTAAACTCCTCATATATTTCCTAATAAAGTACATGCACCTTAAGAGCTGGAACCCTGCCAATTTAAGGAACTCTTTATAACTCAAACAACTGTGATTAATGCAAAAATGCATGTATTTGGCAAGACATTATATTTTTAATAGAGTCAGCTGTGGCTTTGCCACAGGTTTTGTGGAGGAGCTGGCTTTGTAGCCCCAGAAGCCAAGAGCCTACAAGGGAAGGGACTCTACAGAGAAAACATAAAAGCACAACCAGTTTCTTAGCTCCTCTTATCTGAGTAGGAAAGAAAATAGTTAGATTTTCTGTGGACAGAGCCAGCAGCAAATTGTAATATTCTTCCCTTGGCTCAGCTCTCCCTTGTCTCAGTGAGGGAGGAAGCAAAGTCCTATCTGCTCCCATCCGCATGCCTGGTTGTGAGGCCCACACTCATCTCTGTGCAGGAGCTCTCCTCCTGCTACCAGACCCCAGGGGAGAGGCAGGTCTTCCTCCTGTGTTTTCCATCTAGCTTAGGGTAGGAGGAAAAAGAAGGGAGGGAGGGAGAAATGGAGGAAAGACAAAAGAATGAAAGGATGGAAGGACAGAAAGGCAAATGGAAGGATGGAAGGAAGGGAGGAAGGGAAGGAGGGTCTGGGGTTCCTAGCAGTCTACTCTGCAAATAAAACACAGCCATTTTCAGAAACAGAGTGAGAAAAACATAGAGTTATTATCAATATTTTCTTTAAACTCCCTTCTCTTTGTTTTGTTAAACACTTAACAAAGCATTCCCTGAAGATTACTTCTAAGAAATTTTCATTTCAGAATCTTTCTGAGATTTACAAATATTATCGACAGAGTCATCCAGATGTCTCCACAAGTGTCATTTTAAAAACACGAAGAAACATAAATACAGTTAGCTATATATCTACATACACAAAAGTTAAGTGTGAGAGTCTCTAGCACATCCAACAACCCGATGAAGACTGTTAGAAGAAGGAATTCTCTCATCCCAAAAGAAATGCACAAATTAGCATTCTTCCTTTAAGAGATACTTCCTGCTGCACACTTCACGTTCTCTGGGTTGCAGAATAGTACAGGTATAATCTAGGCTTTCCTCTACCTTTATGTCCCTCTGTATTACCTTTGGTGTTCTTTGCATCCCTGAAGAGTAAAAAAATAAATTCATAAGAGAAAGGGTAAGGAAAATAACGATATTAAATAAGACCCAAGTATTCTCTATGGGGTTTTGTACTCGATTCTGGTTTTTGTGCCAGCTATGACTATGCCTCTCGATAGAATATGGCTCCTGAAATTTAAATCCTGTTGTATAAACTACAGATGATACTCCTGGGGTTATGACCATTGATAAGGCTGATACATTTTTCTTTGTTTTCTGAATCATGTATAAGTGGTGTAGAAGCCACTGGATAAATAACAGTTCTGTAGTCATGTCAGATATATTATGTATGCAAAACCATCCCTTAGTACTCTTGATTTTAAAGAAGTTCATTAAACACTGAAAAGGCTGAGTCAGCAGAAGTCAAGTCAGCAAATACAGCTTTAGTGCCTGTCTGTAATTAGTTTAGACATTCAGACAACAAAGGATGCTAAGTTATTCCTCTTTGACAGTATCATAAAAAGGGAGAGTCAAAAGAAGGCAGAGCAGGTTAGTGTACTACATTGAATTATTTCCATGGGGAGAAACACAGTCATTGTGCAACGTGCTGCTGAGACATCTGAATGTTACTGGCAAAGAATTCATTATTGAACACATACTCTTTTCTCAATGAACGCATTCCTAACTATGTCTTCACCTAATCCATTATGACATGGCTCCAAGCTAATAAAACCTTTTCCTTTGAGGTACAGAAGCTTGGGTACCTCAATATTAGCTTTCTAATATAAGTAAATGAGTTAGCTTGTTCACTTAGCCACGCCTAGTTGTGTTCACTGGAGTAAATGAGAAAGATGTGTATCTATCTCCTTCATCATCCATGCAGTATCAGCTTCACAGGTACCTAGTAATTAGGGCTCATAGAGCATGCTGATTAATATCTAATTTTAAAGCTTCTCATAGTGACTCACCTCACACTCAGCATAATGCAAGTATTCCTGTGTAAGTAGCAGGGCTTATTATATACAAAGTACATGAACTGATTTAAGGGAAACTGATTTTTCCATGTTTATGGACTTTCAGTTAAACAAAGGACAGAGGTACAAACTCAGGAATAACCCTAAGTTCTTAATGCCACGCTGGTAGAATCGAGAGAGCTGAGTCTAAAAATCATCATCCCTTTAGCCCTTCCAGTCTTCCCACCATTTATGTTTCAGACACCTAAACTCAATGCATACCATCAGTATTTAATATTTCAATTCACTCAAGAGCACAGATTCTGCAGATCCCTAGTGCCTTGGTGTTGAGCATACTGATGGCTAGTTCATCTTTAACCCCCACTTTGGATGCACAAACAAGTCATTTCACTGCCAGACTTATCTGGGCAGCTTGTGCCAGTAAGTGTCTTGGGAGTTCACTGAGTAAAAATGCTCTCAGTGAAAGTCGATGATGGTTATCGCTTCTTTTTTAAATGGAAGAGTGATGTTTTTCTATCAGTGTCTCCTTCAGATGTCTGGTTAGCACTACAGCTGAGGGGCTAGGGCTCTGATGTAGCATGGGAAGGGGCTGTCTTCTTATGGCCTCTCCTCCACAAGCACTTTCTTGCAGGTGCCCTTAAGTGGCTCCCTACTCTGCACACTGGCTGTCAAACAGCTTGTTAAGGGGTGTATAATACCCCTGGGTATTGTACAGGAAGCCCTTATAATTGTATTTCAGGGATACAGACTCTACTGCAGAGATCAAGTTCTAAAAGCCAAAACGCGAGAAAATGATTGGTCATTTTCTTAGACCTGGGACAAAGCTTCTGTTTGTTTCAGTGGCAGTGCATAAGATCTCAGGGGAATAACTGCAAAGTAACTGCACCCCTATCACCATAGGCCAAAGAAAATACACATGCCCTGGGGAACACTGTGAATATAGATCTCTCTTCTCTGAGCACAAGAATACTACTGTCATCTGAAGACACAAAGATCTAGGCAATGCTGCTTTGCATCTTCTGTACAGAAACAGTTCTTCAGTAAAATCACAGGAAGTTGGCAGCTCCAATTCTAATTACTTGAGAGGAAAATAATATTATTTTTTTTGGAGATGATTGCTTCAGTATGCTTGCTATCTCATTTGATATAAACTAGAAGATGCAATCTCTTCACCAAAGAATATTTAGTTAATATGTAGAACTTATTTGCCACGTTCCCAAATCTAATATTGCATGTTCATGAGCAACAACCATTGATGTCAGAGATTCAGGGGTTTTTTTGGTTTGCTTTTTTTTTTTTTTTTGCCACTGGTATAAACAAAACAAACAGGAAAATTGCAAAAGATCATAATACAAGAATAAGAAAATAGGAATAAGAAATGTATATTGTTGTTCTTATTACTGATAAAGAAAAAGTTTTCACAGGATGTTCTTGCAAGTAAAGCCAGGGCCAGGGGAGGAAGAAAGAAAATTATTGTGATATTGGTGTAAATGATCAAAATTGTGCAGGCAGAAATTAAACCGTGTACAAAGTAACTGAGGGATACATTGTCTAGTCCACAGGAATATGCTATTTGGGACACAGGAAGCAGCCTATGCAACTCCGATATTTCTGAGTTTTCCACTTAATGGAGCAGGGATTGCCTCTCCCGTTGAAGAAGGTGTCAAGCCACTTTATAACAGAGAACTGTGAAGGACTTCCACTAAAGAGTTGATTGATGTCAGTGTCCAAAAATGTCCATCATGTCAGTGTCCCATTTTTATCATTAGTGCTCATGTTCTATCCAGACGCTTAGGTCCAAAATAATTAGGATTATGATTAGTATGTCTCATTACCATCATAGACCCTATTGGTTGCAAACTCAGGCAGGAAAGTAGTATAGGTAAGACAGTACTTGCTTTGTTTGTAGGAATTTTCACGTGCTTCCTTAGCAGAATTTGGGGACAGTCATTTTGTCAAGTCTTGGGCAGACTTTTCACATTCCTATCTTGTAGATCACCCATGTTGCACAGTATCTACAGTTGGCTACTGAGGAAACGAAGAGAAGCATATATCTTTCCACAATGGAAAATTTCCCTATTCCCTCATCCTGAGTCTGAGTCTAAGGGTCCTTCATACATATACAAAGCATACGGGAAAATCTGTTTCTCAGTGCTGCTAGAATTTAAATGTCCTGAACACAGTGCCTGTTCCAGACTAAGCCTGATCCTACACACTTCAGACAGGAAAAACTTCCATAAAGTATCACCTCCAGCTCCTTTCTTTCTCCCTTTCCCTTTAGTCTTTTATCTTTTCTTCTCTTTTTATTTTTCTTTTCTTTGATATCTCTGGTTCTAGAATGGTTTACTAGCATAGTAATGGACTTCAGACAAAATGTCTGTTTAAACATACTGCAGAAGAAAAGTGTTCTTTTCCTTAGTTTTAACCTGGTCAACAAAATTTCCAGCTGTGAAACATTCCTTCATCCACAATGCATCATTCTGCATGTGATTTCTTGATGTGATGGATACAAATAGTAAGAGACTCCAAGGCTGACCCTCTACTAATGGAAGTGATTTCCACGTGGTTGAGGCAAGTGGGGCTATGGAGTTTACAGCAGCAACAGATTCCTGCCTCCCAGCTCAAATCCATCAAACGTTACACTTCTGCTATTTTGTGGTTGGGCCTTTTCCTCTAATCCACAGTGTAGTGAAGACCAGAGAAAGAAGAGAAAGAAAGGGACTCTCTATATAAAGTGTTGTTCCGGGTTTTTTTGTTGTCATCCCCGCCCCCTCAGTATTGTTGTTGGTTTTACTCCTTGCATCGCAGCAATGCCCTGAGTACCCGATGGAAAGGAGGGACCCTGCTGTGGCAGGCACTGTAACAAGGCTATAATGAAAAGATAGTCCCTGCCCCAAGGGCTTACTTAACCTTTTTTAATTACTGATTCAGTTTAAGATTGCAGTCCTCACAACTTGAATTATTCTCTCTCTTAGTCTTTTCTAAGAACAGAAAGACTAGACTGTCCTCTGGCTTATAAAATAACAAAGATTTTTTTCTGTAATGCTCCTTTTTCATCACATTTTACATCAATTGTTTCTTATATGGGTTAGCCCTGAAACACATATATTACTCACTGAAATAAATGAAAACACATGAGACAATACTATGAATTCACCCTTCCCCCAACAAAACCGAAGTCATTTGAACTGCTTTAATTTTTGCAGTTTTTGCCAATGAATTGCACAAGCTCAGGCATTGAAATTCATCCTGTGAATACAGTACTCCTTGCAGGGTGTTCACATTGCAGCACAGACATCAATGGGGTCACTACTAAACCAGAAGTGTACTCCACATATCAAGGACTGTTCTCAGAGACTGCAAAAATATTACTTATCTGAGGTTAACAACCTGGCTTAGCCTTGCTTTAATAATTTAAGCTTCATTCCATTCAGAATTAGAAAGTTAATAATCTACACGTCTGAAAAGATATTTGAAAGGAATTACTATTATTTCACATCAGAAATATATTTCAGTAAAAAATCTGTGCATTTGGAAATAATGAAATGGTTTTGATTTTGTTTTTTTAGAGAATGGCATGGTGTTTTCTCCTGAATTTCACTGAAAAAAATGGAAAATTTCAAAGAAATGAGAGTTTCCATTTAGACCGAAAAAGAAATTAAAGACTTTATTTACTAAACAAAACAAAACAAACAAAAAAACCAAAAATAAAACTGGTTTTCATTCCTTTAAAGTCATGAGCTTCTCCTCTACTAAACCATTACTCATCAGAACATGTTTGCTGATATTGCAAATATAAGGAATCCTCGACAGAGTGTGAAACTTGCCACAAGGAGTATTCTTTCTGTGTCTTAAAGAGTATTGTTTTAAAGATTCTTTTTTAAAGTATTTTATTCTCTGTGCATTTAATTAAAACCAACTTTCCACCCATTTGAATGAGAAGCCTGAAGGGGAACAAATACAACTCCCATTTCCTATCCCTAAGGCACTTATTTTTGAAGAGTGGGTTATACTGAGACACTTCAGTCTCAGTAAAGGATCTTGGATTTTAGAGTCTGGATAAGACCAAAATTTTCATTAATTAAAAACAACAACGGTAACAATACCCAGTATAACACTTTCTTCAGTTAATGATTGAAATGCAGTTAAACCTGAAGTATACAGCATCAATATACCTGGAGTACACAGAATCAAGCTATATCAGCATTAAACAACAGGCTTTTGGATGCCTGGTTCAGTATTCGGTAATGTTATCAAGTTACAGGAAAGCTGTATCTGTTGGAAGAGGGGAATACTTAAGGAGACAGACACTTCCCTTGCATTAACACTGCTGAGTGCGCAGAGCAAGATACAGTCCTTTCTGTCAGCACATTTGAACCAAGCACTGAACCCACTCTAGGCCCTTGAGAAGTGCTCTGAAGCACATCTTCCAACTGTCCTCTTTTTTAGAGCAAATATTGATCAATACAAGCCATGGAAATGACAAAACAGGCTGAACAAGCTGTCCATTTGATTCGCAACATTTTTTCCACTACATCTTTGCTACCCTTCCCAAGCACTTTTACCAGGGGAAAAGTAAAAGTTTTACACATTAAGATTTATCTCTTTCAGTTCTTGAATATTTGTGGCTTTAAAAAATGAGCAGCTACAATGTCAAATGACTGCACTTTGTGTTTTAGGGCAAGCTGCATTTTTGGCACTGTCTGGTTTGTTTGTTTGACAATAAGCATGTTAAGCCCAGTACAATTGCTGCTCCATCCTAACCTAACACATACTGCATATATCACATTTTACAGGCTCCCAGTACTATCAGGATCAAGCAATACAGGATTGAGTAGCTGCATGATTAATGAAAAACTGTATAGTAACTCCACTGTCCATGAAGACGGCACTGGGTTATAATAAGGCCTCTAGGGCCACCAGGAGTTGGCCTTCAAGCAAGTACAATCCTTGCTGTTGTTCAGCTCAGCTATTTTCTTTCTTCTCTTTGCACGTTGCTTGCTGCCAGGCTCCTCACTCCTTCCTCCCAGCAGCGTGCCAGCCATGCCCAGGTGGCAGCAGCTACCAAGGAACAGAGAGGCCAGGACAGAGGGACTGGTGGCAGTGACCAGGGCAGAAGTGGTGAGGCAGACGCTAACCTGCCAACTCTGGAGCCAAGGGAATTGCCTGAAATTGCTTTCTCCCCTCTCATGCTCGGACTGACATAAAAGGAGTTTGACTACATTGTCTCACGGCTGTTGCACTGTAAGGTTAATAAAACAGAGGCATATCCAGTCATCCCAGAGTATTTTTTGCTGTTTTGCAGATGACAGGCTGGGTGGGGAGCTTCTTTTCCTCCTCTTCTGATCCTTCTTCTTCCCCTCTTTTGATCCTTCTTCTATGTTTGTTTTTCTTCACGCCCTGCACACATGTTCAGAGTAAGAGCTGAAAAACAAGTTAATAAATAAATTCTGTGTATTTCTCTTTTTTCCTGAAATATTATTTGCCATGCATAAAAGGTGATTGTTTTCTGTTACAATGAAACTCTCAAAGCAGCAGCAAATACGGCAATCATATTCACCTTGAAAACAGGTGTGCTTTTTAGTTATTCTTTCTAATGTAAAATGGATGAATATTTTAACCTTAAAGACAACGTGAGTCACTTTTGGAATACCCTGGTGAGTAACAAAATGCATACTTGCACTTTCTTCCGCATCATAATGTTACTATACAAGACACAATACATGCTGTCTTCCTTCTCTGCTTAGCTTCATAACAAAGCACTGTCAGAGTTGGTAAAACCAAACTGTGAATGATTTCACTATCCTGCACTTATTTATAAATTCACTTAGTTCACCTCATGGCAGTCAATGACATGATAGCAAAGGCTGCTTTAAACTTTGCAGGGCTTTGAATCAGGCCTGATACCCTTGTGTGTAGAGGAGTGTGAGGGAGCAGGGACAGGGTGAAGTTTCTAGAACTAGTACAAGTCAGCTTGGCCTCTGGGCTACTTTAGCTCATTTTGCTGCTGAAAGGCTTAGCGTTTGGGTTCTTGATAAGTATGGGGAAAGAGAGGAAAACAACTGATACCAGATTGGCGTGTACTTTCCAAAAATCTCAGCCAGTCTTTAGCATTCTTTTTTGATTTGCTGTTGCTTGCTGATGCACAGGGGAACAGATCTGGTTTTACTTGATGCTGAAAAGAGGATAGCCTTGGGAACCTGCCTTTTTCGTGGTTTTTATATTCTTTCCTTGAGCATTCACTTTTGCTAGCTGTTTCAGAAGAGATACCGGACTAGATGAACTTTGGTCTCATATATTATCACTGTATACTTGGAGGCTAGCAGCAGTTCTACAATAAATAAGTCACATGTATTCTAGAAAGCAATTATTGTGCAAAACATGGTTTAGAATGATAAAGACTTATTTGTTATAAAAGATGCAACAGTGAAAATTACTCAGTGAAATGTTTTCGAAATCTAGTAGCTCTTACTTAAGAATAGCCTCATTGTTATCATCAGTTGCCTTTAGCACTATTAAGGGCAGAAAAGTTATATACTATGTTGGATGCTGCAGGACAAATAAATAGCACATGCATAACTGCCTAATGGAAAATTCAGTTGCAGAAATACGTATGTATTCAGTGATAAAAACAAATAATGGAACTGGATTGACTCCAAGTAGGTATATCTCCCTTGACTTCAGTGAGCTACACTGACAGTAACCAGCTAAAGATCTCTGCCATCAGTTTCTCGGTAGTTTTATCTGATTTATATCAGTGTGTAACAGAAATAGGATTAATTTTATCCTGACTATAACTCCAAAGACTTCAAAGAGCTTTTGTGAAATATCCATGAGAAAATTAGAAACTCCTAAGCATATATTCCTCTCAGAAATTCACCGGATTCCACTTGAAACGCACTGGACATCTCTGAATGTCTTTTTAATGGAGTTGTCCTACAATAAAATATGCCTGATTAAGTGCTCTAAGAAACATTATCATTAAGGCTCTGTGTCTGGTGAATATCATTCTCAAGGCTTTTCTTTCCCTGATTGTGATGAAAGGGACATAATGGTCAGTTTGTGATGAGTTCTGAATGATTGGACCTGATTTACTGTTGAATTGCCGCATTTAATATGAGCATTAAGTCACATTTTATTCTGCTACATATTTTCTAACAAAAGAAAATAATAAGACTTCTTGGTTTTGTTGGTGTTTATATGAAAAGAAGGCTAAGATATCTACACCATCTGATACTCTCTAAATGAAGAGGTTGCTAATAAAATTAAAGTTGCAGTATTTCTCACATACCAATTAGCTTCGATAACAAACAGAGTGAAATAAAGAGTAGGATTCATTACTGTAGTCCTTGAAAATATCTTTAGACTGCCATCACAGACTATATATAAACTGGGATTTCCAGCTTTTATGTTCAGATATGTACAATAACTACCTCTTGGCTACATGTTGAACAAGGTCCAGAAATGATCACTGTCCTGCTACCGTCCATGTTGGCTTCCATTGAGAGGAAAATCAGTCATACCCGCTGGAAGGAAATCACAGCATACTTCAAAACCAAGTGCCCTCACCCGGCTGATCAGAAAAACTTATTTCATCACAGAGCACTATGTTGCTGAATATGATCAGAAGCAGTCCCAGCCTTTCAACACATGTCCAGGCTGTGAAAATCATCAGGAGAAGGTTCACTAGAAACATAACCCAAGTAAAAAATTTCAAGTTTAGACTTTCTTTAAATGCAAAAAAAAATGTTATTTCAAGTTCCATCTCAAGATCTATGTAAAGGTGGGTCCAGTTTCCAGTTCCAGTCAAATTTGGAACCTGGTATTAGAGATCTTTCACTCAAGTCTGTGATTATGGTGTTCAGAGCTTTTAAATTTTATCCAAGTAGTAAAGCTCCAGCTATTGCTCTAAAGGCACACAATGTCTTCAGAGGTTTACATGCATACCTAAGCATGTCTTATAATTTCCTGCAAGGCTATTGGAGGAGTAGGTAGATAAGCCAACCTTAGCCCTCAGGCTTCCAGATAACCAGGATGTTAGAAAATCATTATAGATTAATTGGAGGAATATTTAAGAAAAAAAGAAAGTTTAGAGCCTAATTCAACTCATTCTCAAGTAAATTTTTAAATTATATCAGGTAGATTTTCTCTATCCATTGACTGTAACAGGGAAGGATCTGCAATTCTTCCTCCCCACGCCACACTCCAAACAGCCACAATATAATGAATGTGTTTGTTTGTGCTAGCAGTCTCTGAAGTGGGATGTTTTGTAATGAGAAGACATAGCTTTACAGATGTCACCAAGGGAAGATGAAGCAGTGTCCCATGATTAGGGGTGCACCTTCCCAGACTGACTGTCTCTGTGCTAGACAGAAGCACTGCTTGTTTCTCCACAGGCACTTGGTGCCCACAGATGTATGTGTTCATTGTGCTTCCAAAGTTTTCTTAGCAGAAGGCAAGAGACAGACAGAAGGATGATTTTAAAGTAGTCCTTACCAAAAGCTCCTCAATTTTTCAGGGAAAAATAATAATTTGACAAGAATTAAAAAGGAAAAAAAAAAAAACGAACCTTTCTGTCTGACAGAGAAGTAAAAAGAAAACTATATGTCCAGGTTGTATTCCAACAGTGGTGTGAGTAATTCCATAAAGCCATAAGTTGATCTGAGGGGAGGCTTAAGCCTGATAACTGAAAACAGGAAATGGCAATTGTTCATTATGGTGGAAGAAAAGGCTTTATAAAAACAGGTTCTTTATTTTTTTGGGGTTTTTTTTTATTTAAGGCCTATGTCTTCTGAGTTGGAGCTAATGCCTTCAGCACAGAATTTTCAGTCACAATGTCTTTTGTTTATTCCAGTCAAAGAGCAGCTTATCAAGACAGGATCTCTATGGAAATGTTACTGCCTGAAAAATTGAGAAGTCTAGTTTGTGTAACATGCAAAGAAATGCTACAAGAATGAACATTTGCTACTGTAAAGCATTTGTAAATTAAAGACCAGGTCAAAATTTATAAGAAATTTTGAATGTAGTATCTTGATTATAAAAATACAATGTACTTTTTGAATTAAAATTATGGGCACAGCCACTGATACGCTGATTTATGGGAAATACAAACTTCACTAGATTCACAAATATCAAGGCAAATGGGAGATATGGAAACAGCTTAAGCATGTGGTCGAAAATACAGTGTGCAGAAATATTTGGCAAGAAGAATAATATAATATCTGAATGTAAAGAAAAAGGAATTAACCTACAAACAGCACTTGCAATGTGTCTGTAGCTTGAAATGAAATGTCTCTATAAGAGTAAAAGATTGATAATACTATTTGCAGCAGGGCTTCTTCAGAAGTGTTAATGCTTTTCTGTAATTCATCAAATCCGTCCATAAAGCGATTTTCAACCTTTTTTTCTAATTTGACAAGCATGTAAAATTTTCCAGCAGATAGGCTAAACTTTCTGAAGAGAATCTAAGCTTATTGACACTTCTTTTACTTTCTGTAGTTATCTTACACAAATCCCTTGGAAATAGACCACAAACGTCAAGGTATCCATGGATCCCAGCCTGAAAATTGCTGTTCAATATTCAAGGAAAGTTGATTCAGTTTAATAGGGGTGGTGGTGAAGGAGGTAATTTTTCTGAACCTTTAAAAAAAAGTTATATTTGACATTCTAAATGGAGAAGGTCTGTACAATATCATATCAAAGGTGTGAATGTGGGTCAATTCTATCTGTATTATATAGAAATACAGTGTCTGGTAATGAGCTAGATAAGACATTCATGGACATTCATGCAGGCAGTGGTGGCCTGTATTAGTAAGTGAACAGCCGTAATTCCAACAATATTAGGTATCACATGAAATAAAAATAGATACTTGTTATATAGCCTAGATATTGCAAATAGTGTATTTTGGGGGCTACTAGGACCATAATCTTCTTGTTTTCAGGACTTGCACAAACTGCATTTCATTTGCTTTATTGCGTCAACTTAGCTGGAAACACAGATAATGCTGAGCACAACTAATGTTTCATGAATACTTTGGTGTGCTTTTGTGTGCACAATCCATAGTTAGACATGTGAATGGCTTTAATGTATCTAAAACTGACCATTGGCATAACACCGCTCTTCAAGTCTTTATGGTCAAAAATTGCAAATCAAAATAGAAATTAGGTGGTTGTGTTAAGATTTAAACTGCTAAAAAAGCACTTAGGTGTGAGGACGTTTTCTGATGTTTTCTGAAGTGTTTACGCTGAATATACTTCAAAAAAACTTCACGGCCAAATGAGAGAAACTGAAACTAAATTCCTTTCCTCTGCTGTTACACATATTCACAATAAGTGATGCAAAATATATTATCATAAGTGGTATGATGCCAGGAAATTCCTGACCACCAAAATATCAGACAGATATGGATCTAATTGTAATAAGGGACTACCACAGATAGACAGTTTGTTGTAAAAGGTTAAGGTTACCATCTGGAACAAAGTTCCCCTGAGTCTATCTGAAGCAAATCAAAACATATACTTCAATGACTCTTCAAATCTCTTGACCCTATTCTGGCTTGTCAGGAAGGTTAGAAAGTTAGAAAAGGTTCTTTTTGTGTTGTAATTCAATTAAAATTGGTTTGGATAGGGATAATTCATTCGTGGATCATAAACAAAACATACGAGAACTGAGATGAGTCATATGACTGTATTGACATAACGTTGATGGAATGTTTGTTGTTACAATATTTTAAAGAAATAGTAATTTGATTGAAAATGTTAAAAATGTCACTATCTTCTTAGTTCTTTTTTAGAAACACATAACATCCTATTATTGCTCCCAACCATTTCATAATTGGCATAAATTTGTCTCTCAAAATATGGCTGAGACTGTCATATCTATAAGCATCAGTAAACAAACTAGTCTTTTATTTAGCGTTTTTATTTCATCAAGAGCAGATAGATTATTTTTGTATATGACTAAAACTCCTTTCCTCTAAAATGCTGAAGGTCTTTCCTTTCTGATGCTTAGTACATCCACATTCTTTAATAAATCATGGAAATGTGAACTTTCAGACCCCCATAAAACTCCTAGTTTCTGAACTCAGCTTAGATGTTGACTACATTTTAAGAGTTCTGATGCTGTATGAATATCATGGGAGATGACTTCCGAGAGATCCATATTTTTGAGTTATAGAACGTATGGTCAGCTTCTGCTTAATAATAATGATAATAATAATGATGATGATAATTATGATAATAATATAAATACACGTATTATTAATAAAAATAATAAATACATAATATGAAGTAGACAATGCTCCAAGGTTTCTGATCTCCAGCAAAGAAGAAATCATAGCAAAGAATTGAAATAAGGCCTAATATATTAGAAATTGGGTTCAAAATTTATTTATATCATTCCCACCTAAATATGAACTGAAGTGTTCAGTAATATGAAGGTAAAAGGGAACAGGTAATACTCACATACCAAATTTAGGCACTGAAATACCTAAATTTGTAGGCTGGTCTCTTCACAGTCCTTTACCAGCAGGGCTGACCCGTATCCTGGATCTATGAGTCATATACCAAAATATTCCCATAGCTTAAAGCCATAATGTACATGCAATATAACTTTCAGAGGTAAAAGATTAGGAACAGTTCATGAGTGGAGAAGGGCAAGAAGCCATTTCTCCTTAATGGGATGGAGCTGGTCTCACTTGCCTGTACTGTCTTCCTGACCCCTGTGGCCAGGATTTTGAAATACCCAGCATCGTCCTGCCAGCCCGGCTCTGCTAGTTATGTAGTATCAATGTAGTACTGAGGGACACGGTTTAGCGGTAACTTGGCAGTGCGAGGGTAATGGTTGGACTTGATGAGCTTAAAAGTCTCTTCCAATCAAAACAATTTTATGGTTCTATGATTCTATGTAACAGCCCTGCAAGAGCTGCGGTGAGCTGCCTGCTTGATGACCCAAGAGCTGGACACTCTCAATGAATACTGAGAGTCTTCTCCAGAGTGCAAATCAGAGAACTGGGAACATGCTCCTGCCCTGCGTTTCCCTCTGGATAAGCTTATTTCTTTCCATTGCCTACAGAGATACATTAGTCAGACTAGTCCCCTATCAAGGCGCGAAGGTTAGATACCTAATGTTAGTGGCACGAACACATCACAGAGTGTACTCCACCAAAATGATTGCACACGTGTACTGCAATAAAAAACAGTTTGCCAGAACGTGCCAGAATTAGTGACTGAGATGACAGACTAAAAGGCAGAAAAAGAACTGGGAAGGAATGGCAGGGAGATCTTCAGAATGCAGGAGCTGTGCAGTGTTTAAAGGCTTTTAAAATAAAATACCTCTTTCAATGTTCTCCCTCAGGACTTTTAATTGAAGCGTTATGAACAAGATGACTGCAATTGTTCCTTTGGGAATAATAATTGTTGGGAGTGCCCAAGAGAATGGAGCAGAAATACTAATCCCAAAGGTGGTTAAATGAAGCAGTGGACATGAACCTGGGTCATAAGCAGAAAAGCGTAATGCCTTTTCCCAATGGTGCTGGAAAAGGAATGCAGGAAGAAAACTTGTACAGTACTTGAAATTTCAGCAGCATTTGCAGTATTTTGCAACATGCCATTAGTTAGAAAGTGAGGTCAGTTTATAGCTAAAAAGAACAGGGCACAACAATGGTTTCTAGGGTAAATATAGTCCCAGAAATCTTAACACTGTGGCTACAACAGGTTAAGAAAAATGTAATTTTCTTTCTACAGGAACTTTTGAAGAAGCTGCAAACATTTTCACTCACACCACGACATATGTTTTTTCAGGGTGAACTTCCCAAGCTGCCACTAAAACTTCAACCTTGAAAAAATGTTGGTTGTTAAAATGAAAATTTGCTTTTCTGATTTTTTTTAAGACACAAAGAAAACAAACAAACAAACAAAAAGCTATGGTTTTGTTTTTTTTTTTTCATTTAGAAGTGCCTTATGCTCTTTCTCATAGAACCAGGACTTGGTTCAGACTCACAGGAATGAGCTGTTTTCAGAAGGGAATTGCAGAGGCAAAATATGTCCCTCCTGGGCACTTTTCCTATCTCTACTCCAAAATCTTACCTAGACAGATACTCATCAAGGATTCCCTTTCCCATTGTAGGTCTATTTCTGATGGAAATTTATGCTTCTGCTGCCCATTTTTTATCTATTTACTTTACTTAAGTATAGGAACATCATCATAGGATGCCATAGGTCCAGAAATTGAGACATCTACAGCTTGTAGAAATTATAACTATTTTCAACACATTCATTGTAGTTCTGAGGCTTTCCTGGCATGTGCAACAAAGTTGGCGTGAGCACGCACTGTAAATCCCACTCTTTGGAACAGCAGCAGATTTATTGCATTGGGATTACGTAGTCAATCTCTGCTTGGACAGTAATCAAACTCTCCCTAGAAGTTTTGGGCTTGGGGACCCTGAGCTAGCCAGTGCACGCACACAACCATCATCTACAAACTGAGATACAGCAGCTCTAGAGAGTGCAAGCGAATAGATTTTTTTTTCTCATGGAGGGAGGAAGGTCTCACCTTCCCATTAAGAATCAAAAGGGATGAGACCTGATTTGCTCCCTTGTGATCTCTCTGTACATCTGCCTTAAAAAAAAAAAGGCAGAGGTTTTAAGTCTTTTATTCCTTGTGACTGCTCTGACCTTCCTGTGGCTGTAGAATAAAGGCTGTTATGGATTGCTGGTCACTGATGGCTTGGTTTTGGAAGATGAAGGGCAGCACCTCCAAGGAATTTTCCTGCTAAGTTCAGTATTGGCATGTTTAAGTATTGGATTTAAAAATTAATAATCTTTGGTTGATAGGAAAGTTTAGCTCATCATAACTTGTAATTAGTGTTCAATGTAGATTAAAGAAGTAAAGGACTACAGGAGAAACTGGATTTTACTGAAAATAGCGGCCTAAAATATTTCCAGAAACCCACTTTCACACCTTATTTCACTCTTGTGATTAAACTGAAGCCTAGTTGTAGGCCAAGATACATTGAGGTCAGAAAGCTTGTTATGAGATTGATGCTACATAAATTCTGTTCTGGACTCTGTCACTGTATTAAGCAAGGCACTACTTGCGGGGAGAAGCAACCTCTTTCATTACACCGACTGATTACCAGGCTCTCAGAGCTACAGAATGTTGCTATCGCTACGTTAAACCAGCTGTTGCAGCCTGCCATTGAAATCCATATCTGTCTCCATCTTCCTGTATGTCTGCATTAATCACAAGGGCAAAAAGCTCCAATGCAAACATTTCTATTAATTGAAACTTTCTCATTTTCTGGGAAGAAAAGATGATTTTTGTAATACACTGGTTGTTCTTGTTTAATGGAGCATTGCTCCTTGCCTGTGCAGATGAATTGCAAAACTGGAAAGTGAACATACATTTTCTGATTACAATGATACTGTACCACTTTCATTTTAAAAGAAAAAATTAAAATTTAAAATAATGAATAGTTTCTGCCTACTGTAAAGCACGTGGTGTGTCTTTTAGTGATGAGCTTGTTTCAACTCCTGGCTGCAAATTTCTTTATTTGATTAGGTTCTTACGATGTTTGGCGTATGTATACATGCAGGAACTGCTTGGAAATGTGCGACAGCTCATAACGGCAAGATTGTAAGATACAGACACATACAACCGTTCACACAAACGTATAAGATCAATCCGTATACATTTGAGTATGACTATTTGAATATGGATATGAACTGTTTTGTTATATTATTTCTTCTATGGACCTATTCTTATTAACTTATTCAAATTCCCTGTGATACTAGCTCGAGAATTCGATTCTTAGTACTTACTGTAATGGTTCCCTCTTTCAGCCTGCCATAGCACGCAAGTGTCCTTGGAATTCTATACCCAACTTAATAAAACTGTTTAAAAATAGCAGTAAATATTGGGGGAAGCATCAAACAGCACAAGAATAAGAGAAGGAAATGATTGCGCCGAGTACTTCAGAAACTTTCTTTCTCTTGGACTCTGACACATCCAAAACTTAGAGAAGGCTCATTTTTGCAGACAGAGTTATTGCAATGTCTCTACAAGATTTTTGGCACAGACTCTGGGAAAACAGCATAAAAGGCAGTGGTAAAAAGGCGCAGCAGGTGATGATGCCACTCAAAATTCCAGTCTGGTGCACTGCTCCGTGGCAAACACTTTTGCCTGAAGCCTGCAAGCCTGGTTGCTACATTTACAACCTTTGAAGACAAGGTAGTTGAGTGAAATACAGGAGAAGGGGGAAAGTATTTAGCCCTGGGAGAAGCACTCCAACTGGGCTGTGTCACAAGAGTAAAAACAGGAGGCAAACAAACAAAGAAGCCACAGTTATATATGGAAAACTGGTAGAAGAGTCACACAATTGGATCTGGGTTTGGTAAGCAATTGTATGAGAAAAGGATGTGCAAGGTGTGAATACCAGTGGGTGTAAGAGGGAACATTTAGTTACTGGGCTTTCCTTTGTGTTTTGGTCTCTTCCTTCAAAGAATACAAAATAATAGACTGCAAATTAGGAACCAGATAGGTGGATGTATGAAAAACAACAGAGGTAAACACATCCCCACTAGAACCCCACTAAGGTTGTTGGAATTATTCCAAGGCATGAACTAGGGTCATAATTTCATATTTATATTAAAACCTTGGAGATTAGTATAAACTGTTAGACTTGAGTTTTGGAAAATCTGACAAAATCCTTTGTACAACCCCTTCAAATCCTGCACTCGACATATTGTTTAAGTTATGGATACTAAAACATAAGTGTAGAAAGCACAAAGCATAGGTGATTGATGTTAGTTTTGTCACTCTACATATTACTGCAACCTTCTAAAATATTACAATAAAGGTGATATACGGATAAAACAGAATAGAACAGACATGACGTTATAGGAAAAAACCCTCAGTTTTACTGCTCTGCAACCACAGATTTTGGATAGTTTTAAGAATGGTAAGTCTAATTTCCTGCCCATTTTCTTCTTTGTGCAATCTTTGTTAGTCTAGTTTTGTTTTTCCTGAAAATTGCCCAATCGTTTGGACATCCAAAAATAAGTGTACACCATTTCAAGTAATTTTGCATCCGTGGTTTTGTAATCATTGCAACACTGCATTAAAGAGCAGCAGGAATAATGTATTTTCCTACCTCTAGCTGGTATCACTCTTAAAAGAATACAGAAATGTCAGAGTCTGCTCATATTTTACTCTTGAAACACAAACAAGACAATGGAGCTGTGTCAAAAGTGAAAGATGAGAATTTAATAGCTGTTCAGGAGTGTGCAAATTAAAGCTGCAAACTGAATAGCAATTTATGGGGCATAAATCCCAACAGAGAATGAGTAGACAATAGGCCTGGGGAATTGCTGGACAACACTGAACTGTCAAACATGAGCTCGGCTACCTGCACCTTTAGCTGCAGCTGCAGCACGAGGGGAGCAGGGCAGAGTGGCTGATGTAAATGCCTCTGACTTCAGAGCGTGCATGAGATGGTGCTGGGTAGTTTGGAGGAGTGCTGATGTAGAACTCAATTGTAGAAAGATTCCCCCTTGATGTGGTCTCTGCCAAATACACCACTCTTTCCCTTCGGCTGTCGTACAGTATTGTAACATCTTCAGATTTCTTTAGTGAAATTGTTATATTTTGACAGTAACAAAACACCTTTTCCTAAGACAATGAAATTTTGGATAAACAGGGGCCTTTAGCTGTCAGTCAAGAGGAAGGTATGTCCCAATCTCCAGAACTGAACGAGGTCTGAGGACAGGTTGATGCTTTCAAGGAAAGGACTGGACCTAGTGAAAGGACTGGACCTAGTGAAAGAGGCTGAAGTGAAGAGGTGAGAGTTACTATGTTGAGTGCTAGAAACATAAAGTTGCTAGTGGCTCTGTTGGAGACAACAGAATGACTGCAGATGTGAGGAGCTGTGGGGCTGTAGCCCACAACTTTTTGGTCAGCCCATTGCCTCTAATTGACTTCTCAGAGGAGCAGCTGCACCCACACTCAACATCCCTCCACTCTATCATCCCCACTACAGGGACTGTTTTGTAGCTGAGGCAAATTATCTGTCTTAAATATAACAGGCTGAAAGCTCCAGCAGCTTGCCCTTGAATGGAAGTTGAATTAAAAAAATGTAACTAAAAGGAAAGAAAAACCTACGAGTGAAGCCACAAATGTGTATTTTGCTTAGGAACCTACTGAGATTGAAAGCCGGCAAACACCTCATAACAACTGCGTTACTGACTGAAAATAGAAGAAATCCAGATTGATTTAGGTTAGTGGAGCACCAATGATTCATGGCATTAGTCAGCCGTGTACGTTCCAGCAGAAATGAAACCTAGTAGCTAGAAAAAATACCAAAGTTGAGTAGCTTCATAGGATTTGAAGGATTCAATGCATTTTTGTCTCAGCAGAGAACATTATACTCTGGCTTCTCAATTCACAGGAGTTTTCCATGAGCTTCAAAACCCTGGAAAAAGATAGCTAGGCTGCAAAACAATCTGTGCTCACATTACTACCTAAATCTGTTGTGCATGTACTAATAAGTTTCCTTTAAACTGGATAATAGGCTTAAACTAGAATAGCCTACAGTTGACAACATTCAAATATTGACACCCCCAATTAGAGTTGCTGTTATTTACTATTTGCATAAAGCATGACAGGTTAAACACGTGAGGTTTTAAGAGACACACAAGAAAAACTGTAGCCAGTGGAAACTCAACCAAAAGATTTTTATGCTGTATAGTGCAAAGTTTGCCCCATTGTCCATGCACAGCATGGGAGCCAACAGCACCTTCAACGCAGGTCCTCAGTTATCATATATGCTGATTTATTGCACTTGCAGGTCTGCACCAAAATTTTTTACTGCCATGACTAGTCTTATTGAAACTTAGAAAAGCATTTGCAAGAATAGGCTTGAAAATAATAAAAAATTTTAGGAGAAATTGCATTTCAGGCAAATGGAGAAGGCATAAGGCATCAAGAGGTTAAGCAAAAGCATGAAATAAGGATTTCGGGTCAAAGTGGCACAGAACTGATTGTTATTTCTTTTCCTACATTTGCTTTGATACTGAATTCATTATGCTAGATACCTGAGAAACTGCAGAAAAAAAGTCCTTTGCAAAACGGTCTGAAAAAAGAAGAGAGAGGCAGCAAAGAGTCTTACTGTAAAAATACAGAGAATTTAGTTCTAGACCCCAAGATATCATTAGAGCCCCTTTACAATCCTGAATTAGCCTGAGGGGGAGAATTCCCTTCAGATATACTTACAGTTTGAGAGTAAAATCTTAATCATTCTACAGTGTATGACATTTAGTGCACTAGGAAGTGTTAGCAGTTATGCGTCCCTCTAATCTGCAAAAATAAATTACTATTTCTAACACAATACCCCTAGCTGAAGAAGGCTAGAGGAGCACAGTGTAATATTGGCCACACAAGATTGACTACATCTGTAGTCAGTACACACCCAATGTAAACTCAGTCAGTTTTGGTGAGAAGTCCAGTACTTCTACATTAACGCAACAACCTTAACTCTTAATCATATGTTTTGACGACAGCTGAATTTCTTAGGCTCTCTATCCATATACACACACACGCGTATGCAGTCTCACAGATGTTATTGTATTAAGTTCTAAAACTTGATATTTAAAGTTCATTAGTGGAAATTAATTAATTTTTAGTTCCTTTATTTTTATCATGAAAATGGAAGAGTTGACATATGTCTTGATATGAGGTTTGTTTGCTTTTTTTAGGGATACTCCTCTGAAAATTATTTTGAAGTTCATTTTTCATTAGAACAGTAAGGGAGTTTATTAATAACAGTAATCTATTTTAAGGTCCTCTTGGTTTATGCAAATTTACTTTTGTAATTAGTCTAAGAAAAATGCTTGATTGTCTCTAAATCAGAGTCTAGAATTGAGAACAAAAAGATTCTTGTAAAACTAAAACCTTGTGTCTGATTAACTTTTTTTTTGGTAAATAAATTTAAAAATGCTTTGTATAGGCAATGTTTGAGTGGAAAATAATTACAATAGGAAGATGCACTAGAGATGGAGATTTTTAAAAAACTTTATTATCTCAATATGACTTCTGAATTTGATAGAATTCCATTTTGATTTAATGCTCTCTTATGAAGACTTAGCAGAACATAAGAGGTTTGAATACTGGTGTATGCTTTGAATAATTTTTGCATTGCCAGAAGCACAGTAGATATGTTACAGTCTTCTCTGGGTAAGGAATGTGCAGCTGCTCCAGAAACAGGGTAAAAACTACAGAGCAAACCCAGTTGCTTCATGAAAATGCTAATGATAACCAGAACTAAAGTGTTTCCACACACTTGAGTCCTTCTCACAGTACTTCAGAGACTGAACTAAGTAAGGCTTTAAACTTGATCTTGTTGGCCCATTGAGGCACAGATTATGTAGCTACTGATGCTACCCATCCTGGTGGTACAGCAGAAATGTACCTGTTGTCTCTTCCTAGTATGTTTCCTAGCTGCAGTAACCTTTTGTAGCTGGACATGTCTCCCTTGGGATAAACACAGGGCTCTGATTTGCAATTGCTGGGGTTGTAGCAGTGGTGGTGAATGTGCTTATGACTTAGGGCCATACATCCCCCTGCCTATGCCAAGGGTGCTGCACAACAGTGGGAACAACTGCACAGGAAACACATCAGCCACCCCATTTGCCATATTAACCTCCCAGCACACAGGAGCAGAGACAGCTCTCCAGGTCTGCAATGACAAAACACCCCAAGAAGCATAGATGGCTTCCCAGCCATCTTCCACCAGTCCAAAGCTTTAGCAGACTTTGTAAATATGGGCCTCGGGTTGGGTCTTCTTGCTCCCACCTTTGTAACAAACCCCAGATCAGAGACAGCCAGTCATCCCCATAGGTTTGCTCTTCCACTCATGCAATGCCTTTGCAGCACAACACTTTTCTGAAGACTGAGATGTCTTCAGAAACAAAAAATCCTTCTATAGGTATATCAGCGAGAAAAGAAAGACTAGGGAAAATGTAGGCCCTCTCCGGAAGGATACGCAAGAACTGGTTACCCGGGACAGCGACAGAGCTGAGGTACTCAATGACTTTTTTGCCTCAGTCTTCACAGACAAGGACAGCAGCCGCACTGCCCAAGACGCAGATTGCAAATGAGAGGATTGGGAAAACGGAGCACCGCCCACTGTAGATGAAGATGACCATAGTCATAGTGAGAGACCACCTGAGGAACCTGAAGGTGCACAAGTCCATGGGACCTGATGAGATACATCCGCGGGTCCTGAGGGAACTGGCAGATCAAGTCGCGAAGCCACTAGCCATCATATTTGAGAAGTCGTGGCAGTCTGGCGAGGTTCCTGCCGACTGGAAAAGGGGAAACATAACCCCTATTTTCAAAAAGGGAAACAAGGAAGACCCGGGGAACTACAGGCCAGTCAGTCTCACCTCTGTGCCTGGCAAGATCATGGAGCAGATCCTCCTGGAAACTCTGCTGAGGCACACAGAAAACAAGGAGGTGATTGGCGAGAGCCAACATGGCTTCACCAAGGGCAAGTCATGCCTGACAAATTTGGTGGCCTTCTATGAAGGGGTTACAGCGGCAGTGGACAAGGGAAGATCTGCTGATGTCATCTACCTGGACTTGTGCAAAGCGTTTGACACTGTCCCACACGATATCCTGGTCTCTAAATTGAAGAGACATGGATTCGATAAATGGACCACTCGGTGGATAAAGAACTGGCTGGATGGTCGCACTCAAAGGGTTGCGGTCAACGGCTCGGTGTCCAAGTGGAGAGCAGTGACGAGTGGCGTTCCTCAGGGGTCGGTACTGGGACCCGTACTGTTCAACATCTTTGTTAGCGACATGGACAGTGGGGTAGAGTGCACCCTCAGCAAGTTTGCTGATGATACCAAGCTGTTTGGCGAGGCGGACACGTTGGAGGGGAGGGATGCCATCCAGAGGGACCTGGACAGGCTGGAGAGGTGGGCCCAAGCCAACCTCATGCAGTTCAACAAGGCCGAGTGCAAGGTCCTACATCTGGGTCGGGGCAATCCCAAGCACAAATACAGGCTCGGCGGAGAATGGCTGGAGAGCAGCCCTGTGGAGAAGGACCTGGGGGTGATGATTGATGAGAAGCTCGACATGAGCAAGCAGTGTGCGATCGCAGCCCAGAAGGCCAACCGTATCCTGGGCTGCATCAAAAGAAGTGTGGCCAGCAGGTCAAGGGAGGTGATTCTGCCCCTCTACTCCGCTCTCGTGAGACCCCACCTGGAGTACTGCATCCAGCTGTAGAGTCCCCAACATAAGAAGGACATGGACCTGCTGGAGCGCGTCCAGAGGAGAGCCACGAGGATGATCAGAGGGCTGGAGCACCTCTCCTATGAGGAGAGGCTGAGAGAGTTGGGGCTGTTCAGCCTGGAGAAGAGAAGGCTCCGAGGAGATCTTATTGCGGCCTTCCAGTACCTAAAGGGGGCCTACAGGAGAGCTGGGGAAGGAATTTTTACTAGGGCATGTAGTGATAGGACGAGGGGGAATGGCTTTAAGCTGGAAGAGGGCAGGTTTAGATTAAACATTAGGAAGAAGTTTTTCACTTTAAGGGTGGTGAGGCACTGGAACAGGTTGCCCAGAGAGGTTGTTGAAGCCCCATCCCTGGAGGTGTTCAAGGCCAGGCTGGACGTGGCCTTGGGCAACCTGGTCTAGTGAGAGGTATCCCTGCCTGTGGCAGGGGGGTTGGAACTCGATGATCTTCAAGGTCCCTTCCAACCTAAACCATTCTATGATTCTATGATTCTATGATTCTGTGTATGTCTTGGTGAATGCTTACTCATGTCCATAATTAAAATGTGTGAAAGATTTTTGTATTAGCAGAAACATTAGTAAAGATGCAGTTATAGTAGAGGAAGCTTTCCATTGGCAGGTTTGCTTTATTTTTCTTGTGTAAGCTGTATCTCAGCCAGGGTTTGCCTGAGGAAGCCACAGTATATCAATCAATTAGGTCTGAGGTGCTGTTCATGTAGTTTCAAAATTGATGTGACCTTTTAACTTCTACAAATGCAATAGTAACCAGCCCAAAATGTGTATATTTACCTGGACAGGTACATTATATAAATGAACTCAGGTTTTGCATTAGTGGTGATGATTTTAACAGTGAGAGTGAATTAAATAAATAAAATAAAATAGAAAATAAAATTAAATTAAGGACTCATTCTTGAGCAATAACAGATTCCTCATTTAGAACAAAATTTTAATGATTTCAGCAGAAAATTAAGAAATTTTATATATGAATAATTCTGTTCCATTGATAGCTTCTACAGAAAATCAAGAAACAATGCAATGGTTTTGAAAAATTTTCTTTTTGAAAATAATAAAAATTTTGAAAATAAACAAGGAAAATTATAGCAAAACTACAAAATCTAGGAATCTGGATTTTGCAGAAGCAACCGTGTATTTGAAAACCTCATTTGCTTGTTTTGTCCCAATAGTCTGTTTACCAACGCACCAGTTTATTTTACTTTGAACATTAATCCTCTCCTTTTCTTCTTTGGTGGTGTGCTATTGTCTTTCCCAGAGCTTCATGTCATGCTCTGTTCTGAGTAGTTCTTGCTTGGAGTAATTTGTGTTTGTAAAGCAGAAAAACTTTGGTGTGCACTTCCTGAGCTTCTATTTTAGGGGTAGAAGTTGTCACAGATGCAGATGACAGTGATTTTTTGTTAGGCTGTTCTTGAGTTTTGACAAGTTAAAACAAGTAAGAGTGTTTCATTCAATTTGTATAAATGACTGACAGTAACAGGATTACACTGATACAATTTTAAAGCCAGTCTATACTGGTTGTATAGCTGTAATTTGAAGCAACCTGCCGCTACTTCGATGTGATTGCATTATGCCCTAACATAGCACCTTCTAATTTATGACTGCTGTGTTATAACAACAGTTGACTTACTAATGTAAGAAATTTTCAACTCCTCATATTTGTGCCATATCATCAGCCAATGCTGTTATCACAGTTGATTCTTTGGCAAGCACTAATATTTTGTTAATGCACAAGACAGAAAAGACCAGAAGATAATATTGGTATATTACAAAAACAGCACCAACTTCTTACACCAACAGAAAAACTAGGCTCAGAATGCCTTGTATTATAATTGTTGGGATTACATTCATTTATTCTGGCAAGGATCTGGACCAAATCAGCACTGCCTTCCACAGGGCCACAGCTGCAACTTGTAGAAGACATTACTTTAGAAAATTATGTTACTCTATCACTTAGTAATTTTAAAAGGTATTTCATTTGTAATCATTATGAAAAAAACACATCTAAAAGGATTTAAAGACTTAGCACCTGTAAAGAATTTTTAAGCACAAGCTTAACTTTTAGCAGATCTGTCCCATTTATCTTTCCTAGGAATGAAAGTCAGGCTTAAAATTTCCATTGAATCTGACCAAAACAAAAATAGATTAATACTTAACTGCAATGCGAGATTTTTCACCTGCATTTCCCTGGAGAAGTTTCTGTTTAGTTGATGTCCGGTTTCAAGACATCTCCATCAGAATGATTCTTTTGTGTTTTGGGTTGTTGTTTTTTCCATTGGTGTATGTGGAGGTCCTGAGACGTGGAGGCATGGAGAACTGAAATTTATCCTGACCCAGGGATTCCACGCAGGAATTTTCTTCAACAGGATCAGTCAAAGAGAATAAAAGAAACAAGGGTGTGGGAAAAACGCAGCACACTAAGTATAAGATAATGACACAGAACCCTAGTTATTGACATGCAAAGATAAACTTTACACAGTAAATGAACAAATATGACCTATTTTTTATCTATAGCTTTAATTAGCTATTTCTCAGTGGGATGTGACATATAGATCTAACTTAACTGGTTTCACTGTGTTTTCAAGATATTTCTACAATTAAAATGATAAAGGGTTTTGAGAAAAATAACTTGTTTTGCACCAGTAAGACTTCTAATAGTAAAATTGACAGAAATTGGTATTCTTATATGCTGTAATTATGCAACTTACTGTTTTTTAATATCTATGAAGATCTATCAGTTACACTGTATCAAATAGATAGCTAGATATTTAAGATTATAATTGTCAGTCTTATTACATCTGAGTAAGCAGGGCTATTAAAGTTAGACCTAGATGTATGATCGGACCTCAAATTTGGACCTTTGTGTATGTTTGAAGAAAAAGTTTTCCTTTAGACCAAAAAACCCTCTTTGAGCTGAAACCATAATTCAGTATTTCAGCATTCACCACTTAGGGATGGAAGACATGCATCAGGTCCCATTCATTTCCATGCCACCAGACTATTACAATTCTGTTAAAATGCAGTACAATCAATAACAACTCAGAACAATTCACATTGAGGAGGCAAGGTATTAAAGAATTTGCCAATGTTCAATTTTTATTTATGCTTGAAATTATGAAGCTATCATTAAGAACATCACTGTGTCATAGAAATATGTGTAGCCTTTATTTTCATGTGATGTGCATCCAAGACACATACAAGGAAGAAAAGTCTAATAACTATTCTCTCAACCAAACAAATGCATGACAAAAGTGGAGCTGGGACAATGTGCTAATATGCCTTTGGTTTTGGAGGAATGACAAATCACTGAAATAAAAACCAAGATGCTGGAGCTACAAAATCACACAGGAAACTTAACTGACCAAACAAGTTCTGGAAAAGAAGGTGAGATGAACAAGAAGGGGAGGAGAAAAGTGATTAATGGGGCAAGCAGCCATGACCAGAGAAAGTAGGCTGACTGAAAAATATTCTCTGGTTCTAAGTATTTTGATCCCAGCCCAAAGTGATAATAAAACTTCAGAAGCAAATGTATGTAGGAAGTAGGTTTGTTTATTGTAATTAATTTTGGGCATTTCGTTACTTGCTGTGCTACCAGAAGAGCAACAGCATTCCTTGCATCATTTCGTCTGTTTTTACCTTTCTCCTGACCCTGAAAGTATAAACCAGAAGGATATGTACCACTGGTAGCCTTGGAAGTTTGCAAGAGATGGGCAGTTTCACGGACAAAAGAGAGTTAGTCATGTATTAAAGCTAAGGAATCAGAGGATATTCTGTCTCTCAAGTGATATGAGATCCCCACCAAAACCTCATGCCTATGGGTTCAAAGCCAAAACCATTATCTGATTTCCTCTTTGTTGCAGTAAACTGAGATTTGCATTTGTGCAAATTCAGAGTAGCTGCCTGAGTTTCCATTAGCTGGATCTTAATCAGACTTATTAGAATGGATATGTAGGGGGTTAGCAAGCCCTTTGTTGATCAAAGAGTCATCACAATTCACAGGGAATTATATAGTGTCTTTGAAACTCACAGAATACATGAGGGTTAAATAAAAGTAATGGCTTTTTCGCTATGTTATTTTGCTTTAGGTAAGAAAACCTCGGTACCTGTCAACAGCCCTTCTTTCCCACCAGCTCAGCCTTGGCAACTGGGCCATTCCCGGGGTTTCATTGGGACCGTGGGCTGAATGTTTAGAAATATTTTCCTACTGTTGCTGAGTATTCTGTGTATCTGTGTGTGTATGTGCAAGAGGTAAGGTATGAGATGAGTAGGACAGGGATGAAAGCTGTCTTAGCTTTCTTTTTCTTTTGTACTTTGAGTTGATGGATACAGCAGGAGAACACCTACCTGCTCGGGCTGGGAACTATGCAGCCAAATGACTTTCCAGAGAAGGGGATAGACTGCAAACATCCAAGAAAATGAGTGTTTCTGAGTGTACTGCAACTGTTTACATCTGAAATTTACAAGATCAATAGGAAAAGAAAGGCAAAACAAACAAAAAGAAAGGAAAAAAAAAAGAAGACTAAAATCTCTGATTTTCTCAAACTTTTCTGAAAGGTTAAGAATATTTTAGCACTTAATTACAAGCCTTTTATTTCTACTGCACCACCTAATTATTCTAGAAGGGACACATTACTGCTTTGGCCTTTCAGAAAGTTATTTCTTTAGAAGTATTTGTAGCAGCAAGTACATTGAGAGATATTGCCTTTTAATCACTCCAAGGGGCTCACTTATATTGAGTATGGGATCTTGACTCCTCACACTAGATAAACATGAACCTTTGGTAAAACTGGGGTGCCAGAAGGCTTAATGATTTTGTACTACAGTTATTTTAACAATATAGTGTCAGTCAGGTAACATATACTTTGCAGTATGGGTGTGCTATCACAGACAAAACAGTAAAAAGTATGTATGGGCCAACTATTACTCTCCAGGGTTAGAGATGAGATATTAAATCCTCTAAAAGTGGAAGTCTGTGCTGTTCTCCCCGTGACAGGAGAGGTAGTTTCCCAGATTAAGGTTGTTATTTGGCATCCTTGCCATTTGACATACTTGCTATTCAAACTGGCAAGCTTGAAGTATGATCCTCGTTTCTGAGTCCAGGACACTGCTCAGCCTCTCACCCTTTGGGACACAAGTGTTTTGGTCCAGGTCTCCTAAGCTGAAGAGTTCACAACCTTTGTTCCAGGCTCTTATTTTTTCAAAGATAAATCAGTGATTTTGGAACTGCTGCCAAGTACCTCCTTAATCTCCTTGTTAACATCCCCTGGCCTCCAGACTGAGGCTTGGACTGTACTCTCTGATCTATTCTTTGCTCCCTCAGGGAATTTCTAAAAATATCAAAGGACAAAGCAATGCCTTAGTGAAACACTGCGTCCTGAAGTTTATTGAAGACTAGGGCGTCATTGGAATCTTGCGTGTGATTAATTCTCCTCAGCAATTTGTGAAGAGAGCAATCCCTGAACCAAAGGTATGTCAACACACCAAAAAACAAATGAGATGAACTACAGGGAACAACATAATTAACAGGAAATTTTGATGGGGAATGTCTTTCTACTTAAATATGGGACTGGGAAGACATGACACTAAATTTTGTAAGTTGCAAACCTCAAAATGCATCTTGCTTGTAATCAAACCTTGTAATCAAATATATTAGCAAAGTGACAGGAAATTCTTAGACCATTCTGTAGTCATTTACCTAATCAGACTGATGTAATCCTGGTATAAGCCTGATTTTTTAAAAGAAATTTCTTAGGCAAATACAGAAAATGTTGTTTTGAACAAAAGTGCCTTAGAAAGGAGATATTTATTTTATACTCTCTATTTCTATGACTTGGTGAAGGAATGCAAGTATGAAAGCAAAAGGAGGCAAAATAGATCACAGAGAGTAAAGTTAATAGAAATTATGAGTGGAACATTAAAGATTTTCTGGGGCTTACCCTTGTGGTAGCCATATAGATTCAAAGAATACATGTGTTAAAGTCCAGTCAGCAAACCTTTTTGTAATGTACTTAATTTGTGAGGTAGTAGTGGGCCATAGGAGAAAAAAAAAAAGGCAGCCCCAGGAGACGTTGACATAATTGATGGTATAGAAAATCATTCATGAAATAATTGCATGGAATCATACATGACCAAATCACTGCAAAACATTTTGAAAGATGTTCCTCATTTATGTAACCATCCCTGATGATTATGCACAAAGACATCTTGATCTATAAACTTCTTACTTACTCTTTCAAGGTGCGAGTTCTGCTTTTATCACCTCTAGAATTTAATTAATAGTAAATTTATAATTTTTTTTTGTAGTCTAATCCTCAAGCAGTTTACAGGTGAGGTTGCCTGAATGTATAAGAATACATCTTTGAAATTGCACTCTGCCTTTCCGTAGTTCTACAGTGTTCAGAAAAAGATGAACTTTATTGCACCTATGATTGTTGATCAGGGTTTTCAGGGTTTTGTACTAGATACTTTTGATTTGTGAACTCTGGGAAAATAAAATAAAGCAAGGAAATCAGGTATGTTTGACTTAACTGGCAGTAATTATGTAAAGGAAAAGTTCTGTCTCCTATTGTTTACAACTTACAATTCTGCAAGCATAAGTTAGCAAAGGAGTACAAGCCTTTTCTTCTCTTTTTTTTTAAGGCTTGATAAAGCCCTTTTTTATTTTTCCTTCTATGACTACATTTGCAATAACATTTGAGTCTTTGGACTTATGCAAAGTTTATATTCTATGACATGGCACTTGGTAAAAAATTCTGTTCACACAAAAAATAGCACTTCAGCTGTAAGCAGTGCTTAAAAAATTATGAGCAGTTTGTGTAAACCTCTCTTTTTTGGCACTACTAGAAGTCAGCTGTGATTTCAGAGTATAATAAATGCATTTGGTTGAATTGCCCTGTTGTGCTGTGAGGAGAGCTTGTCTTTGGCTCATTTAGATTCTGAAGACTTTGTCCAGTGTCCAGATGCACTTTTAAAATGTAGTTAAGAGAATAATTACTGAATATATTGAAGAGCCATTCCCATTTTTTTCAGTTTATGCCCAGTAGATTTCACACTTGGCACAATTACTGCAAACTCATTTGGCAAAGAGCCATTATCTTCAATGGGAATAATGTCTACTACACTAGTTCTCAGTCTTATCCATTATTAACAATGTTCATTTAATAACTTGCAACTAATGGTCTTCAAAGCAATCCCAAAAATTGCTTAAGCTGCTTCTCACAGTGTTTGAAACAAGTTAACAGATTCTGTAGCATGCAGAGGCAGAAATACAGCAATCAGTGCAATAGCATTGTTGGCATTTGCTGTGTCTGTTCAGGAATAAGCATGACTGACTAAAGTGTAGCAAGAAGAAATAATAAGTTGGAACAAGCTAGTCCTTCCAGGTACTAGTTACCTGAGGCAAAATCTGCAGTGACACTGAAGTGAATATGTGCTGTGTGGCACACAGAATCCTTCTTCTCACCAAAAAATTCTTTTACAATAGTATTGCTAGGGAATTCTAAGATGGTGGAGGCTGGCGGGTAAGATGTGAAATTTTACTTTAAAGATCAAATTTAAATGTGGACAATTTTCTCAATGCAAAAGTCAGTCAGATGGCTTCAGACCAGAAACATTTGCATGGAAACTGTCCAAAAAAAATTATTTAAAATTTAACTCCAGATTGCTGAACTATTTCCAAACTTTGGTAAAGCTAAGATGAATTCCAGTTCTATAACCAATCAAAAATTCAATAAAATGCTCTTTGCCATGTTTTCTTAGAAACATATCATAAATCCCCATGTTACTCATTAGGATTTTTGTTAAATTAAGGCCACGTGATTCCTCTGACCTTCGGCCAAGGTGACTTCTTGACTAATTCCTAGTATTCTCGTGAAAGCAATTTGAACAAAACTTTTCTATGGAAATCCCTTTGCCAGAAAAGAAAATGGCTTATTGCATTATTGAAAATAGAAGGAAGCTATTCACTAAGATCAAAGACCTTTTATCCCTGTGAAAATTGCCTGCCAGCACATGAGAATCCATGAAAATTCAAAGCAACATGCCAAGTTTTTGTTTTCATGGCAAGTCTGTCTCAAGTATATTTCCTTGGGTTTTCACAAAGAGTGAGAATTTTCTTCACAACTACATACTGGCGATTAAACAGGTGGAAGATTGCAGCTGAGCATTCCCTACACAGTATGCTGATAATGACACAGTCTATCTTCCACGTGCAAAGCAAGGCACGAGAGTTCATGCAGCTCTCCAGAACGTCTATGCAAAGACTCTTGACAAAAGCAGCTCTACTCCTAGTCCATTGCTGCTCATAAAACAGATATATATTAACAATATGGTGGGAAATTCTGAAAGATATCAAGTTGTGGTTGTAACAGAGCAAAGCACACAAATAATCACCATTTTCTTCTCCATTTGTGTTTGGGGTTTATTTTTTATTCCCTTCTCTAGTCAGTGCTGCACTCTGTTAATGTAGGGTAAGAATACAGAACTCCTGACAACAGGATTTCCTTGAAAAGGGATAGATTTCTTCTTATTTAGACAAGAATCTTAATGAAAGACAGAGAAGTGAACACAGATAACTTGCCATCTCTGCCAATTTGTATAGTCTCTTATTTTAACTAGACTGCTGAAGGAATGTGTGAAAAATAACATCCCAATTGTTGGCATTCTCATGAGAAAATTGGTCTTCAGTACCTAGAATGAATACAAATATTAGCTCTTTGCAAAGCATTATAATTTTGAGGCAATTATACTAGTGCACTGCACTTTGATGCTGCCACTATCGTAATTTGCTTGGCTGGTGACTACCCTGTTGTTCCTATTATGTCCTGCCTGAATTTGCAGTGAAGGGCAGCCAACAAGACCAGTAAATGAGAAGCTTTGCAACTCCTACTCCAGTGCTAAGGCAGGAACTCTGTGTTCTAGTTAATTGTATCTCAGGGTTGCTTTTAAAGAGAGGAGTATTATCTCCTTACTCTCTGGTTAACCCCCCTACCTCCATTGCCATTACAAGGTTATCTCTATTCTGTGTCTGCTCAAAAACAACATCCTTGAGACCTCAGGCATACTCGTTGCCACCCTGAGTGGGCTGATACAGTTTTCCTACCTCTGGGTGGTGGAGAATGAGCTACAGATCTCTGCTTCATGGACCGGCCATGATTATGCAGCCAGTTCTGAGGTACAGAAACCCGAACCGACCTGTTAAAGCTTTCTTTCTGAGTTTGGAGGTCACACAGCTGGTTTCTTTCCCTTATTCTTACAGCTAAGCTCACATCTCTCTTCCTCCACCACCCACAAGCCAGGTACAGACTGCCAGCCTTGTACAGCGCCCACCAAGCAGGTTTTCCTGGAACTTGAGGCACAGAGTGGGGAAATTCTGCTGCAATGATATGCAGCTGAAGCCTCTGCCGAGAGCAGCTTCCTCTTATCTGCAGCCACTCACATACCCACAGCAGGGCAACAGGGTATACCCTCTTTTCACCAGCAGACAGCCTGCAGAGGCACTGAGGAAGCCAGCCTTCCTACATGAGAGCGTGCATCTGTCTGAAACATCACTGCTCCTCTCCCAACGGGCTTAAGGACTTAAATCTTCCTGGAAAAATTGTGGTCTGCTAGTTGAGTTGGCCAGGCCAGGCCACCCAAAGTCACTTCATCACTTACTAGCTGATGAGATGCAAAAGACAGGAACCATATCCTTTCTGCAGGTTCATTTCCCAGCAAACCTGCTAATGAATTAGTGTGATACAGCACAGAGAAGCCAACATAATATTTCAAGCAGAATACCCGTTATTGCAGGTGATTTTTTTCCTTCCAATGTCTCAGTGATTTAAATCTTGGTTCTGAATTTTCCAGGTGTGCTAACAGCATAAATTGAAGGCAATTCTGCTATATTTCAACGAATGCTGTGAGAGCTTGGATTTTCCAGTTCCTGGAAGTCTGCGATTCTTCAAAAATTTCTTCAAAAGTTGTTTCTCAAGGAAAAAAAATAAAGGTTGCTAATACTCAAGCTACAGGGAAAGTCAAGCCTCTCATGTTCAAGCACTGAAGAGAGAAATAAAAAGGAGCCCAGCCAGTGGTTGTGGGTTTGTTGGTTGTTTTTTTGTATTTCATTGCCATGATTCTTCAGTCAAATTCATGACTTCTGCAGAACAAATTCAAGGCTTTGCGTTCTGTTTTTAAAATTGCAAAGGTTGCTCATACTTCCAGGACCATTAGAAGGGATTCAGAGGAGCAGGTGGTGCTTGACTGTGACTGTTGACCCCTGGGTAACCCGATGTCTGTATCTGAAAATGTCTCCTTGTGATATCTGAATGGGTTTACAATTTTCCATAAGTGATTTCTCCCCTTTCTGTTTCTAACTTAATGCCTTCAAGAATATGTCTTTTCTTCTTTTTTTTTTTTTTTTAATTTTTTAAGATGTAATGGACTTTTTAATGGATCATCATGTCAGCTTGCCTAAGCACAGTGATCCCATAAAGCTAAGAGACACATGATTAAATTAGGAGCTTAACTACACCTTAGTGTCAGGCACTGAAAAAAATAACAGTAAATTACATAAAATGGTCAATATAACCTATACCACTCGATGCAGGATGTGACATCCTCAAGCAGCATGCATTAACTTTTTAATGCAATCCACTGATTGCATTATAAATCACATATTTGTGTATCAGTGATGAGAAAAGCCTATCCAAAAGGTCATCTACTCTGGGGTTTTAAAAAGGACTTTCTAATTGGTTTCTGAGAAATTCACAGGCCATTTTGCATGGTGTTTCCAGACTTATTTACAAGCGTGTTAAAATTACACTTTGTTTGTTTTCTTCTTTTATTTTCCCTTATTTTGTTTGTTTGCTTGAATATGCAGGAATGCTTGTGTGGGTTTTTGAGAAGGGCTTTACTATTTTCCTAATCTTTTTGCACACCACACAGGGTACACAAACCATACACATGCTTATTTAGCCTTGTTTTTTCCCTTTCTAAGGTGTTTGGTTTTATTTATAGTGCCTTCAGTGTTCAGTCCTGATTTTGTCTGTAATGCTGTGATGTTAACTAAAGTGCCACCAATAGGATTGCAAACCCCTGGTATATATCTTTCTATATGGACTGTGTTCACACTCTCAAACTCATGGGAGCTGCACTCATTTCTTCCAGCTGGGAGTCTGGTGGTTTGCAGGGGGTGGGGGGAACAATCCCTTTAAACATAGAGGAAAGGAAAAAGAAAAAAAAAACCCACCTTGTCTTAGTATTAGCAATTAGTGGCTTTTTGTCTGACCATAACCCAATATCATATCAGCAGCTGGACTCCTTTCCTTTCTTTTTCCTCTCATTTTTCAGTCCCCTTTCTGATCCTATCCTTTCACATCAAAACTTGCAAACAGATGGGCAGCTCCAGAGAAAATTCCCCTGGGAGCTTTCTAGGTCCCTGAAGTAGCTGCTTACACCTGACTCTTCTCACAGATGACAGGGTGCAAAATCTCTGTCTCCGCAGAAGCTGTCAGGTGCAGGTTAAAGCTCCTGAAGTCACATCCCCCAGGTTTGTTCAGG
The DNA here is from genome assembly GCA_017639485.1 of Pluvialis apricaria. Taxonomy (NCBI): domain Eukaryota; kingdom Metazoa; phylum Chordata; class Aves; order Charadriiformes; family Charadriidae; genus Pluvialis; species Pluvialis apricaria. The sequence goes on along the minus strand of CM030009.1, from coordinate 76,140,572 downwards.
GCTTCACCGGCCAGCAGGTACTGCCCTTCTTATTCTTCAGTTTGTTCTGCCCTTTCACTCTTGGGGACTTTTACTTCATCATGTTAGGAGACGCCCAGTAAACCTTTTAAGGGGTTCCCCAAAGTATTGCCTGTGCCTTTGTACTCCTAAGCCTGTGCAGAGAATCGTAAGCTTGTTATTAGTATAATGGTCCCAAGTGCAACAAAGGCTCCCACCTGCTCCTCCATGGAAGGGCGCCTTGGCTCTGTAACAATTAGCATCAATTACGGCAGGGCTGGCCGGGAACTGCGCTCCCGGTCCTCTGTGGGCTGCAGGTGCAGGATTATCCCCCTGACCTTTCGCTCCCAGAGCCCCATCTGACGATGGGAGCAGGAGGCAGTCAGATGAGAGCCGGACGCCTTTCAGCGTTCGTGGTGAGCATTAGCTATTCATGCCATTTCCCGAGCACTGAGATTAGTTTCAGGAAACTACACAGAGAGCAGGCTCCCTCTCCACGGCTCCTGTTTGCCCTGCTGAGTGCTTCCAAGCTTGTACATCCTCTCATTCCTCAGTTCTGTGCTCTTGATGCAGGAAAAAGAAATTCATGACAGCATCTCTGAAGGAAAAACGGGTTGTAATAATAATAATAATATTAATAATAATAATAGTAGAAGTAGTAGTGGTGGTAGTAGTAGTAATAAGAAAAGAGAGCCCCACAGCTGGCTGGCTGAGTGGCAGACAATGGCATCCATGTAATATGCTTGGATAGACTTCTCTATTTCATTGCCTCGGCTTTTAGGTGCAAATGTGATGCCAGAGCCTGCTTTAGTTTCAGTGTGCATTATTACAGCCACTTGTGAAGGCAAGCCGTGCAAAGCCAGGCATATTGCAGACAGTAAAGTTAGCACCCTGTCATGGTAGAACATTTTGAAGAGACACCAGCCAACTCTTTTTCTAACAAAACTGGTGAATTTACAAGGTAAGTTATACCTGAGCACCGAGGGCATAGTGTCTTCCAAGTAGCAAAAATGAGCTTTTTTTAAATTTATGTTTAAATGTTGTTCATTTTTTGGTATGCCTTCAAAAAAGTAAGAGTAGGCTTTCTTTCCATGGACAAGTAATGCTCTCTATGTGTTGTAAGTCTGGTATATACCGGTTATTTTATAAATCCAGTATTTCTGTACCCATGTACAAAACTGCGTAAGTACATATATCACATTATTGTCTCCTTAAAAGTATTCACCAACAAGTAGGGGAAAAGGAGGGAGAAATCAAACAAATCAATTACAGGGAAAAAAAAAAAGTGTTTTTTAACCTATTGTTCATCCAGAATAGCAATACAGAGCAGAGCTGGGAATGATCCCAGAATGGCACAGATCAGCTGTACCTGGGCTGGAATCTGCTAAGGGAGAGAGGAACCTTTTAAGTTCAGTAAGTCCATCCCATAGAAAGAAAGACAGGAAAAATATCCCCAAACCTGTCTATATGATCCAAAAAGTAATTATATACTAGGAGAGCAGTGTATGGTGTCTATCTGTTTGGGTTTTTTTTTCAAAAGGTCTCTGACATTCCACCTCTGGAAAAATAGGTTCCTTTATGAATAGCCTGAACTGAGGCATTGGATATCACACTGCCCATAGTTTCTCTGTTTATTGGTGTGGAAATTTGGCAGGGAATATAGAATGACTTGAAACTCTAAATGGTGAACTTGGCATCTGCAATCTGAAATGTTTGCATAATTTACCCCAACAATGTTACTTTAGGTTATACAGAGAATGAGAGCAGCAAGGGATGAGGACAAGTGTTCTCAAAGAAGCACTGTTTGGTTTTGTCTTAGGGAAAAGACCACAGCCCTGATGCTCTTACATAATTGTGAGTTACACATAATCCTGACAGTATAACAGCGTAAAAATAGCATGAGTAAGAGGAGAACCAATTGTATGATAGTGAGGTTGGATACATTTAGTCATGCATTACACTGATGATATGTCATTCTTCAAAAACAATAACACAGGGCTTGGAATAATGTCTACTAATAATGATATTCTTCATCTTGGAGGTTTGTCTTTTATATTTAATTAGAAATCTTCACCATTGCTCACAGAAGGTGTGATTTCTTCAGCAGAGAGAAGACACGGTAGATCTCCCTAAAGGATAACTTCACTCCATCATGTCATTAACCACAGTATTTTTACTGAGCAGGCGATGCTGAGGAATTGTAATCACTTCGGAGTAGCAAATTTTTTTAATGGCAGACACTGTAAAAGCGTTAGATTAAAAAAAGCACAGACTTCATGCCAATTGGAGTATTGCATTTCGAAGGAGGGAAAACACATAAGGAAGCTCATAGTTCAAACCTGCATGGTAACAAACAGTAAAAAAAAGACACTACTCTCTTCTTAACAAGACGCATGAAGTGTCACAAATCTTCCTTGAAGCTAATACAGTGGCTGAGAAAGAAGGCTGTATGTGGGGCCTGTTAAGGTCTTTTCTAGTAAGATCTGGGCTGGGGAACGAGGGCAGACCCTTTGTTTTTGGGAGGAGAGGGGTGATTTGGTTCTATCCTTTATAAGAACTTTCAGCAACAAAGGATAGAGGTTCCCCACTGCTAGGGAATATTTTGCACATATACAGGGTCATGAAAGTAATTTTAATTGACTTGCTAAACCAGTTCGGGAATAAGTAATATCAAAATAAAAGAGAGGTCCCTTTTTTTGCTATAAATGCTATAGTCTTACTTGTAAAGGCATGCTGGCAGGTTGAAAATAACTGTATCACGATGCATCAGCTGCTTGGAAACAGTAAGAGTGACAGAAAAGTATCCCCCATTGGAGGGGCTGCTCTCCTCCGAGCGGTGCCTGCAAGGGTGCCAAAAATGCTTCTCCTGTGTGGATCTCGTCCCCTCCCAGCCAAAATAAATAAATAAATAAGTCCATCTTTGAGGGGAGCATAGCTGTAAATACAGCACAGACAAAGGCTAGTTGTTGAATTACTTTTCCAAGCACAAAGAGGGAATTGAAGGGAAGGAGAAGGGAGGGGAAATCCCTCCGTGTTTATGAGCACACATCAAAGAACCACTTCTAGAAATCTGAACACTCAGATAGGAGGGGAGGAAACAAAGCCTTGATAGGAAACTTGAAACAATTCAATAAACGTCATTGTGCATACCCATTCAGTGTGTTCAGTTACACATTTACACAGGCGTGGGGAGGTTATGTGCTGATACTCAGTACGTGTGAATATGTGTGTGGTGGATGCAGGAAGCATGCTAAATCAGTACAGGTGTGACACTAACCTGTATGTGAAAATATATTTTTATGTTTCCCATTTTGCTAGAGATAAATCATGGCCCCGTCTTTTCATTCACCAGGGGTTTGCTTAACTAATTATAGTTAGAACTCTACTTATTTTTTATTGATTTTAGGCATCGTGTAAATTGTTTTTTATAGGAGATTAGTTAATTAAGGACTTCAGCATGTAGTCTGGTGTAAACAATGTGTATCATTGCAGAACATATCACATAAACTCATAAATATTAAAATTAATGGCAAAACAAAATCATTGACCTAACGTGTCAGTTTTTCCTCATGTATATGTATTTATACACACCTACACATATCCATATATATATGTGTGATATTTCTCCAGCATATATGTAAGCATATTTTCATTACAACCATTTCTGCCACTGATCTTCATGAATTCAAAATGTCTTCTGCATTACGCCTATGCACCTAGATTGGAAAGGTAGAAATGATATTTTTTGTTATTATATGCAAAATACCATACGAATATCAAGGTAAACAGTTAACAGTTTTAAAGTAGAAAAGTTCATGGGACTGTGAGCAAAGACTGCAAATTTATGCTGTCTTTTTTTGGCTCTAATTAATAACACGTATGAATACAGGAGCACCTGGATTGTATTATCATCTGCAAATATGACACTGGAGGACAAAAGTTTTATTCCTGCTCATTAGAGCATTAGTTTTACTCCCACTTATATTCAACCTTTTGCTATACAGAATAATACCAAAATTACACCTGGCATATAGTTTCCATCTTTTGCTTTGAGACCTGCGGATCGAGGTAGTTTAGGATTGAAATAAGACACTCTGGTTCCAGTTACTGAAATCCATTCTTCAGCTGAGAGGAAGGAAGGAACAGACTATTCATTAGCAACAAAAGAGCTGAATTTCATTGTTTTTCTTTGGTTCTGGTGTTATTAAACTTTTTCAAGGGTTTTTTGTTGTTGTTTTCAATCAAATTCATTGGCTCCAGAGATATGTTTCATAACTAAAATAGTTCAAGAGCCTGATAAATACCACTCTTCAATAAAATTAGTGTTTTGTAACTATTTGCAAGACATGTTTATTGCTCATCATAAAAAAAAAAAATTAAAAATCAAACTGCCCTTATTCAATACCCCTTAAATGATTATAGATTCATAGGCATAGTCTATGGCAGTAAAAATGATGCTGTTGCTCTCTCTTCTAGTGCCCATGAACATTTCTGGAATTTTATTACCCTAGGTACTAAATCTAACCATTGTGAGAATGTAATTACTGTCAATAGCCACAAATGAACAATATTGTCCTCTACAAGATGGAATTCCTTTCGTCACCAGTGCCAGAGCTGCTTAGAACCTCGTCTCTTGGTTGAAAGAGACTATAGTAACGCTTTGTTTACAGCCGACCCTCAAGTTTCACTTCAAATTCTCAAAGCAGAACTCCATCTAAAACCACTACATTTGCCTGAATTTGTTAGATATCCGTGAATCGTTGCCCAGTGTTGTGAAAAGTGGTTTGAGGTTTTTTGGGCAGCTTGTGGCCATTACAGTCCTTTCCTATAAATGCAGTCTGAGTTACAGACTTGAAACCTGAAATGAGTGTCCCCTGAAATGAGGAGGTCTTAACAGATATATTTCTATTTGATTCTCTGCAGTTTTTAGTTCACATGTATCCCCTAATGTCTATGCATTATCCAGTCATACAAAATGTTATCACTGGAATAGAATGCTTTATTGGAAGATACATATATATGTGCATACACATATGCATACGTGTAAACATATATGTATGTATGTTTATGCTTGTATATGTCTAGCTGTTTCCTATGTTACAGGAGGTGGAAGAATGTTCCTTGCACCTAGAGCAACAGGTGAAGGTAAGGTAGCGGTGTGTACTTACTTCCTGTCAAAGCCCATTCCAAATTTTCTGACCACCTTTGGGAATGTCCCATTTTCTGTAAGGATAAACCTGTATGTCAGTGCTCGAAGTTTAGGCCCAACTATTTGTCCAAGCTCCTTCTGCAGAGAATGGAGGCCTTCCAGAAGGCAAGTTCTTCACTCTATCTGAGACAGTAATCACAGAGTTAGGATGAAGCACCTTCCAGTGGTATTGACCTGTCTCCGTTAACTCTACAAGAAGTTTGCAGGACTATTAAATGTCTAACCTTTACACAGCACCCTTAGAAATCCTGACCTTCAGCCATTCATTTTCTTTGAAAGGGGTGGGATTAGACCTTCTGCAATAATTTCTTGCTTTTGCCTCATTGAAATCAAAGACCTTTAGGAGTCTACACACCCTTGAGGAACAGTATCTATGACTTTGGACTGCATTTGACATTCTCTGAGAAATCAAGGGAGAACAGATCTTTTATGTCCACTGATCACCTGCGAAACCATGTCTTCAAGCAGAGGAGCTTCCTTGTTCATGAATGCCATCTCCAAACTGGATATGGTTGCAGGTCTGTCTGATTGCAGCTCCTTTGCTGAGGTTATTATAAGCCAGGATAAGCTGTGATCTAACCTTGCATTGTACTTCCTCTGCCAAAAAGAATGAAAAAGAAGGAACAAGATCTCCCCGGGCAAGAAACGAAAATTGAGACAATGAGGAGTCACTTTTGAGCAAGGCAAAGTGCTGATAGTAGGAAGAACATATTGCATCAAAACCTATATCTAAATTGAATGAGTAGAACAATGCATTAATTTATTTTTCAATGTACTCAATGAAATTTTGTTGGAATGGAATTCAGATCTTTGCACTGATATATCAAAAATATCACCCCAGAATTTAGAACAAAAAACTCTGAAGATGTGGCAATGTCCAATTTCTGGGTAATTTACTTCGTTTTACCACTTTAATGATTGTTTATCTTGAGATGTTTCCTTTAGGAACATGCTTATAAATCATAATCAAGCCATAACCTTTCTCTTTATTCTGATACATAGATTTGGTTTATTCATCCATTTTGAAGTAGATTTCCAATATTTGAATTATTCCATTTTCTTTTCCAAACCCTCTCCATCTTATCAACTCTCTTTTAAAATTATTCTAGTGCACATCAGAAGTGCAGATAGTAATCTATTGATGTCCTCACTAGCTTGCATTTAGTGTAAGAAGAGCATCATCCTTTTGTTTGAGATTTCCTTCTTCCACAAATATATCCTATATAAATTTAATCCCTTAGTCTTCTCATTCCCCTAGGAAACCATCTTCAATTAGTTATTGAGTCCTCAGCCTTTCTATCCTTGTGTTCCAAAGTCAGACCATAAGTCAGTCACGTAAGAATGGAACTTATAATTCTCTGTCCTGACAGAATTTTCTGTATTAAAGTGTACACAGTTTTACATAGACCGCACGGTACATGGCATTACTTGACAGGTTTTTTTTATAGAGGTGCATGGTAAGAGAGTGAGAGACATAGGCATAAACTGAAATAGGAATGGTTTGTACTGGATATAACGAAAAAAATCACTGTCCAGATAGTTAAGGATGGAACAGGCTTACCAGAGAAGCAGTGCATCTCCATCCTTGGAGATTTTGTAGTCTTTTCTCAGTAAGGCCATGAACAAGCTGGTCTGACCTCACAGCTGACCCTACCTGGGTAGGTCATTGGCCTAGAGACCTCCTGACTGTCCTTCCAACATGAATTATTTTTGATTTCAGGAAAAAAATGCAAAATTTACCAAAAGGAGCTGAGACAGTCTGCACAAGCTTGCACCTTTCCCTTGAAAATCCTCGACCAAACAAGGATTCAACGTGGGAGAACGTTGACCACATGGAGCAGGAACAAAGGACTATGCCACAGAGGTTCCTTGGCAGGGACTGGCTCAGACATAAACAGAAATTTGAGTCCATTTTTTCTAATATTTCCAAAAGCATTTAGACCATCGTATTCTATGGGGAAATGGCTGGAAGAAATTTAACTCTGTTGTGTGTTATAATAGACAGAGCGCTGGAAACTTTTCCATGAATATTCATTCAAATTTGAACATGAATTTAATTCTCACCATGCTAATGACCCTGTCTTTCTCAAATTTGCCTAAAATAAGTGTGTACATTCAGATGGAAATTTTTCAATTTACAATTGCAGTTCATATAAGTTATTTGCTTATAATTATATGTTTAGCTGAAGTGAAATGCAAATCAATGTACTTTCCATTACGTAAAGATGACAAAGGAGCTTTTAATGGTCTGAAGAGGCTTGTGTTAGAAAAACCTTGTGTTTAAATGCAATGGACAAGCAGCGATGACAGATAACACTAGCATTTCACATCTTGCAATATTATTGATGATAAAGAGAAAGAAAAAAGGGAAGGATTAGAAGACTTGAAACAATAAGTTAAATATTTGATCTATGAAATATGTGGTGGCAGCAAGGTGTCCACTGTAAATGTCACTGTAGGAGAAACTTGTTTACTTAAAAAGTGAGAGACTAACAAGGAAGAGAGGAGTTTTAACTTTAACAGCATTAAAAAGCTAGTTGAAACAAAGGTGATATATGAGACCTGCCTAAAACTGTTGGCCCTTTAAAGGGCCTTGTCAAATAGGTAGAGCTTAGAGGCTATGTTTATTGTGATGGGATAGACAGAAAGATGAAATACTCCAATACATCAGAGTAACAGTCCAGTTAAAGGGCTTGATTCCTTATTCTTTTTCACACATTCACATCATTGACTTGGGTAGAGATAGCTCAAGAATAAACCACTGGAGGGAGAGTGGACAGCTATGGTGTCCGTAAAGGGCAATTGGCACACTTCTGACAATATTGTTTGAGAAATTGGCCCTTAAATATTGACAATATCACTGGTGATCTGACTTTTACTTGTAAATGTCTGGTGATAAAACCAGGTTCATGTTGATCAGCCACTGCTGGTGTCTCTCCATGGCACTATTGCTCACTTTAGAGTTAGATCCATCTCACTGTACAAAGAACACTATATATTTTAAAACAGTGATGTTTCAAGCCAACTTTCGTGTGTCTGGTTTGGATATCAAATTCCTACTACATGCTGTACATGCTGTAATAGGAACGAAATGTCTCACTATGACATATTGCCGCAATTTAGTGCACTAAGTTAAAGGTAATGACAATGTGTTTATGAAACAGTATGATTTCATTGTCCTTAATCCCTCTCTTTCCCCTGTCGTTTACTGGACAACTTCATTTCAAAGTCAATTCAAATAACTGCACGAACATTACTGGTGCCTCTATGCGAGCTATCTCTTGGGCAAATAATAAATAGTGAAGACAATTGGGAAGTAGAGCTGCCAGGAGAAGGCTGGACTGGTGCCCTCCACTGATGAGGTTAGGCTGTTGCACATGCGCTGCTGGTATGCCTGGGAAGGGCTGGGATGCCAAAAGGGAACACTTGTCGACATGAACCAGCGAAACCTTCTAAAAAATCTTGGAAGCATTTAAGACCAGTAATTGGGCGTATTCTAGCTTGGTTTCCTTCCAAGAGGATTCTTCTCCAACTCTTCCTAGCTTGGAAATATTAATGAATTATCCTTATTGCTGAGCAATGCATTTTCCATGGAGAGCTGTTCCAGTTGTTTTAATGCATTTGCTTCACATTCATCCACATAGGGTGGTGGGGTTTTTTGCCCACTTTCCAAGGCAAGCCTAGCAAACAAGCTTAGTATCTGCAAAAAAGGAGTGCTAATCTCATGCATTTTTTGCAAGCACTGCTCAAAGTGGCGACTTAATTAAGCTTGGCCAGACAGCTCATTTGATTTTTCTCATGTTTGCTCAATGAAAGTGTATTGTTGTTATTTGTAGCTACATAAACTTCAAAACTAAACAGTGGGATATACACAGGATAATGCCCCTTCCCTGATCCCTGACCTTTATAAATGGAACTGCATAAAATAGATTAAGTTTTGTTCTGTTTTCAGGATTCCTGCATCAGATGTTGTGGCCATGAAATATCTGACACAAGACAGAAATATTTCTGTTTGGATAAGGCTAACAGTACATCATAGTTTTTGGATGGTAGGAAGTGAATGATAAGCTAAGCATGAAAGAAATATAGACCAGAAGAGAATCTCTGAGGAAATAGCTAGGCATTTTGAACAAATCAATAAAAGAATTTCACTTTTATTGACAGTTTAGAAAGAAGAAAACTGGAAAATGTATTTTATCAAATTATTGTTGACAAATTAGTCACTATCTCTAATCAGTATCTGCTGAGGGATGTTTTCCTCCTTTGAAATTTCCCCTTAGACTCCTCTTTGCCACAGCTTCAGGTACAGGTTGCCCATGGGGGGAGACAGAAGTAACCCACACTATCCCTAAGTGGTCAGCTTTCTAGCCCAGTCAGTTTAACACTCAATTTCTTTATTCACATTTGTGATTATTATAGTAACAGTGAATCCAACAGGCAACTAATTTACCAAATGCTTTCCAATAAATGCCTGAAGTTTGTTGCTCAGGTTTTCAATTAATTACTACTGGTAGCCATTTTTAGGACTTAACTCAGGAACACGATCTGAGATGCCTTACAGGAGCCCAAGTTATGGAAAATGTGAAGTCTTCGAAATGAAGCCTGGTGTTTTATAAATCAGAATGCTTACAACATCACTAAAATTGAAGCAACATTTAGCTGCCTAAATGACATACAATAGTTTTGTTGTGATAACAGCCACATGAAAAAAAAATCTGCATTGCTTAGCTAGTTGTCAAGGATTATAAAAGTGAAGCACCTGGCCCCATCATGGTGATTTGAAGTCCCTAGGTGTCTCTAGGAACCTGGAGAAGATGTGTACATGTGAAAGCTTATATGCTAAGGAAGCCAACAGGAAACCCTAGAAAGGACTGCATCTGAATTAATTCTTCTTGACAGGTATTAGGCAGCCAAACCATTAGGTGAGTTCTTCTATGAGAAGACCCATGGCATAGGATCTGCTCCTGCAGTGCAGTGTGACTGAGCAGTGCTCATGCTTTCTGAAAAGGGCTGCTATGGAAAAAGTGTTTATGGCTTGGACAATAAGCTAGTTGTTGGGTCACTTACAGTGAAAGTGGAATACCTCTTTCCATTTCCTTCCATACCCTAAGGCATTTGAAACACAGCTTTTTCCACCACATAGAAGACTGCCCTCATAAGTCAGCATGGTGGGTTAGAGTATTTTGGGAGGGAAAATCAGCACTCCTACAGATGCAGGGACATTTACTAATTCAGTGCCAGCATCCTTGGACTTAAACTTGTGTAATGGGAAAATCTGAACAAGCCATATATTATAGGAAGAGCAACAACTGCAGATTGTCATTTGCTTTTATTTTTATGTCAGAATAGGAAAAGGGTTAAAAATAACAGATTCAGCATGTTCTTAGCAAAAGAAAAAAAAAGTGATGTGTGTCAGCATCATGTGGTAGGAAACTTTTAGGCAAAAAAAAAGTGGCAAGTTTCTGCCCATCTGGGAAGGAGAAGGAAAAGAAGTACTGTCATATCAGCAATTGCCAGCGGTATTTTTAAAATGCCATTATGGCAACATTTTTCTTCTGCAAGCTCATCTGTTGAAAGACTGGTTAAATAAAAAAAAATATATATATTAAAAAAAAAAAGAAAAAAAGATTGCCAACTAGTTTGAGGGAGAAAGTGGAAGCAGAAAAACCTTACTGGCCTGCAACTATCAAAAGGTCAGGAGTTCAGATCTTGCTCTTGTTTGATTATTCGTAGTCCACCCCTATACAGAAAGAATGGCAGCTTTCATAGGGAAAATGAGTGAACTGAAGACTGATAATTCCCAACATGATTCCAAGTTGGAAAGCAAATAAATTCATCAGATAAAAATAATTTCACAATGACAATGCTGTTGAGTTATTACTCTAAGACCTCCAGACTGTGCTAGTGTCTGGCTCCTACATTTTTCCGGTAAGCACCTTTTCTCTCCTGTTTCCTGTTCACTTTGAACTGTTAATTAATCTTTTTGAGCTCTCCTACATTTAATGTCCATCTTTGAAACATGTGGTCTAACACATGCCTCTTTCAATTAGGTGCGACGGCAAGGCAGGCTTGAAATAAAAACATGAAATCAACTACAAGCAGCATTGTAATTAGCAGTGGCGCTGGACTGCACTGCAGCCCCTTGCCTTTCCATGTTGAAGCTGTGTATGAGACAAGGCACAAAGATTAGAAGTAGGTCATACGGGTAACTCATGAATAGTTAACAACTATTTTGCTACTGTCTTGAGAAGCTGTTGGGAAAAGGGGTGGGGGGGGAACAGCCACAAACATTAATCTATAGCAGCAAATAATCCATTGCCTCAGATAGTTCCAAATAGGCCAATGGACAGGAGCCCATTTAAAAGGGTAATTTTTAAAGGAATACATTTCTGAAAAATGCAAAATGAGACTCTCTCAACTGAACAGTAGTTGAGAAAAATGGCTTTTATATGTTCAAAACACAGGAAAAAAAAGCAGGAATATGCTTGCTTTCTGGAAAAGGCAGTTAACATTGAAACCATGAATGTTCCTTACTTGTTATTTAGTGTTCTGTTCAATTAATGACTAATGCAAAGAATGAAATGAGAAATATGACTGCCCTGCAGTTTTGCAAGAGAGTAAGTAAGTTAAAAGATAACCTGTCATGTGTCACCAGTATCAATACAGGCTGGAGGATGAAGGGACTGAGAGCAGCCCTGCTGAGAAGGACTTGGGGGTACTGGTGGATGAAAAGCTGGACATGAGCCAACAATGTGTGCTGGCAGCCCAGAAAACCAACCACATCCTGGGCTGCATCAAAAGAAGTGTGGCCAGCAGGGCGAGGAAGGTGATTCTGCCCTTCTACTCCACTCTTGTGAGATCCCACCTGGAGTACCTCGTCCAGCTTTGGAGTCCTCAAGCACAGGAAAGACATGGACCTGCTGGAGCGGGTCCAGAGGATGCCCACAAAGGTGATCAGAGGGCTGGAGCCCCCCTCCTATGAGGACAGGCTGAGACAGTTGGGGTTGTTCAGCCTGGAGAAGAGAATGCTCTGGGGAGACCTTATAGCGGCCTTCCAGTACCTAAAGGGGGCCTACAGGAAGCGTGGGGAGGGACTCTTTGTCAGAGAGTATAGTGATAGGACAAGGGGTAATGGTTTTAAACTGAAAGAAGGTAGATTTAGATTAGATATTAAGAAGAAATTCTCTACTCTGAGGGTGGTGAGGCACTGGAACAGGTTGCCTGGAGAAGTTGTGGAGGCCCCATCCCTGGAGGTGTTCAAGGCCAGATTGGATGGGGCTTTGAGTTACCTGGTCTAGTGGGAGGTGTTCCTGCCCAAAGCAGGGGCGTTGGGACTCAATGATTTTCAAGGTCCGTTCCAACCCAAACCATTCTATGATTCCACAGTGCTGTGATTCTATGTGCCACAAACATTCCTCACACTTTCCTTCCCCTATTGTATTTTAAATTGGTGATTAATAATACTAATACAATTGAACATAGGTGCAATAGATGCAGTAGGTGATTGCATGAAGGACAGACTACACACTAAATTCTGTATTCTACTCCTGCCTCTGCCACAGATTTCTCAGTCCACACATACACTGGACATGAAGGAATTCTATTACTAAATATGAAGAAGAGAAACCAGTAATATGTACAATTGTGCACAAGCAAGATGGCTTAAAATTTTAAAAAGAACTGATTGCCTAGCTTTTACTGAAATTACAAATTGGAAACTGTCTCTAAAACAAAAAAAGATATTTGCTAAATTGAGACTGAAGTTCCTAACGAATTGTGCAGCTAAGTATCTTCAAATTTTTTGCCTGATGTCCAGAAGTTATCAAGTAGTAGGGCATGGTGTAATTTACAGCCAAGTTTACTCTGCAGTAATTTCCTTGATTACCTATGTCTTGAGTTTCTCCATCTGTAACGTGAGTATTGCAAAACTTAACTCCCTCCTTTGCAAGCTTTTCTGAGGATTACTTAACTGTGAGGACATTAAATGCTGAATCAGACCAAGTGGTAACTCTCCCCCTAACATTTGTTAAAAGCTGCAAAAGCATTTGTGCTTCCACCCTTCCCATGCATAACTCATACATATCTGTGTTGGAAAGCTACATGGAGACTAAGGGGAAAGATTCTTCTTCATCAAGCTACAGGGACATAACAGGCTCAATCTATAATCCCCCACTCAGCGCAAGGGAATGAAGCAGAAAATCTGTAGCTGATTAGAAGTCTTTTTTTACACACATTTTGGACAGAGCCAGTATCTTATCCAGCTTTTCCCCTAAGCATACTTCCATCTTAAACAAAGGGAAGAAAACTCTGATGAGGATCAGACTCAATTGTAAAAAATTCTTCTATTTTGTTCCAATGAATATCACATTGATTTTATTGTCTTATGTCTCTGTGCTTAGAGAAACAGAAATTTCCCCCAGGTATTATTGTTATCATCCTCTCTTATGAAGTCTTTGTCAATAATTGCACCATATTTTTCCTAATGTAACATGACACTATTAACTTTTTAGTATGAAATGAAGAGAATGCCCGAAGAGATACTGTATATTTCTAGAAGATATTAAAATTGCTGCTGAATTACAGATATAACTATTTAGTTAATTATCTTAGTGAAAATAATAGCTCTGAATATTTTCTCTTTTAGACAAGAGAAAACCAGCAGTTGTTATATGAAATCAAGGAAATTGCACATTTGTAAAACCACTGTGAGATAAGTGCCACTTAGAACGGGCGTAAAAGACTCTTGTTTCTGTTTTCAGTTAGGGAGCTTGAGTTTGGGGTTTTGATTTTTCTTTTTGTCCGGGTTTTGTTGTTGTCTTTTTTCCAAAGGTAAACTGGGATTTTTCAGGTTTGGAGAAGAGACACTTGACACATATGACAAATGTTTTGAAACTGTGGAGGTGGTGGAGAATCCCCACAGCACAAAACCTGGTAGCAGCTCCCACAGCACAATGGAGCTGAGAGAAGAAGCATGAGCAGTACCTCTTCCCACTGTGGACAGTGAACCTCTGGAGAGTGAGGTCTGCCACAGGTAGCTGAGGGAGGCAGGCAGGACCAGCACATTCAAACAGGTGCCTTCAAGCATGGATATTAAAAGGATGAGGTAGAGGCATATGATCCTTGACACAGCAGACATGGATGCTGAGGGAGTGTCAGGCAGCAGACTGCAGGAAGCAACCAGGCTTCCATGGTCTCCTCAACAACAGCCTCCATTGCCTCTGCTGGAGATAGAGTATTGTGCTAGAGATATGCAGGTCAGCTCCAGCAGAGATTTCTTAAGTTCTTCTGTTCTTAAAAACATTTTGCTTCATCCTTTGATAAACAAAATTCTGTGGAAAAGTTGAAAAAAGAAAGTTTTATTTAGATATGGTGAGATGTGACAAACAAGATCAAGGGAAATAGAGTATTTAAAAACATCACATGCATTTCTGATTTAGCTTCACTCTGGTATAGACGTCTGTGGTTTTTGACCACAAAATTACAACACAACCCTCCGCCACAGTAGGAATTTGTGCTCCTTGTCAGATTTTACCTGTTAATATGCAGAAGGTTTTAGATACAGTGTACTCTTAACTTCATATGAGAGGAAAAGAGAGAGACCAGACAACAAAGACAGCTGTAAAAGCAGCCAAAACCCAGTGTGCTGGGTGGCATCTGTAACATAGCAGCCACCCAGGTCACCTTTCTTCCCATCAGCCTCAGACACATAGGCTCCCCCAATGACTCTGGAAGAACTCAAACCCCAATTATACCTTATCATTCCCCGTCACATTAATTTTGGATGACCAACCAGTAGAGGCAGATTCAACAAGCACCTTTGGCCAATTCTGGTGCTGTCTGCACTGTCATTTTGTCTCTCTCTGTTTTGTTTCAGGATCCTAGTTCTTCGATTATCCACACTGTCCCAGGGCAAAGCAGCACTGCATGGGTCCTGGGGCAAGTGCTATTCCATATGAATGTGAATGAATCTTCCCTCCCCTTCCCTTCCCTCTTCTCACAGTTAAAACAGGAAATTCAGCCTGCAAGGATTCAGTCTCTCACCTCCATACATGCCAGAATATGCTCACGTGTTGAGTTTGAGCTCTGCAACACTGCCAAGTTCAGCCTTGTCAGTGCTAACAGACAAAAATGTTATACTTGCCAGAATTCAGGCCTTTACTCCAGAGTGAAATTTCAGCATTTCCATCAACAAGCACCGATCTAGCCATAAAAATGATGAAATTCGCAACTAAGATTTTTTTTTTTTTAATGGATTTGTCCCAGGCTGGACATTTTCAACAAAATGAAAGGATTTTGAAGGGAAGAGCACAGGATGTTAATGGAGTATAAACAGATAGGAAAAGAGGGCTTCAGCAAAATAGATGCCCTCCCTGATCATAATCTCATGAATATATTTGAAGTTTCAAATACTTTACTGCCTAGTTTCAGAGCTGATTAGGTTTATGCAGTTGGCTTGGCAAGATATGCATTCTCCAGGTAGATGAATAGATGGAACAGGGATTCAGCTTGTTCTCCAGTGGTTTGCAATAGCATAGCAAAACCTGCTCCGCCTCCCTGCAGCTTTTCCTGATTCATGTTCTGCCATCTATCCTGCCCTTTCATTCTTATTGTGACTGGGTGGAAGGGGTGTTATGAGATCCACATGCCACCGAGGGACTGTCTTGAACATTTCTTATAATGGGGAAAAAATTGCTAGAACATGTGACATTCTGTACAGGAATGAAATGTGCAATAGCAGACAAAAATGCCTAGCTAGCATCAGCCCAGAAGAAATTCACAACCAAAATAAAATGGCAGAGTGCCAGATAGTGCTTCAGCGCTTAAGGCACTAAAGTGACCTGGCTGTTGTGAGCGTGTGGTGGCTCTCAGGTTTGTGCAGGAGCAGTGGAAAGGCCAGTCACTAAGTAACTCTGTACTGTGTGTTGCTGCTGCCATTTCAGTCTTCTGAAATTTATGTTAAGGGATGCCTTACATTAATAATTTTCCGATATGTGGTTGTATATGAAGAACTGATGTGCCCCTCAGTGACAGTCAGTTATCGTCTCACCTTACTGTCATGATAGATCATGCTGGTCTGTTTTGTGGCAGCTGTCATATTTTTCAAGAAACATCTGAACCTGAGTTCCCGTCTTCACAAGAGTGCTCCAAGGAACTGTTGGACCGAAGGATTCAATATCTGCTGATGAAAACCATACCTCTGCAAAACAAGCAAAAATGATTTCTTACCCTATTTGAAATTTTTAATGGTGGGCTGGAGAGGATGCCAATTCAAAGAAGGAAGGTAGCAAGAATGCGGTAGTTTACTAGATAACTGAGGGACCACACACATATATGACATAGAAAGTTAACAATATGAACCAAGTCAAAACTCACTTAAATTTCCAAATGCAACTCAGCATATAAGAAACCCACTCTACCACCTTGTCTTCGGCTCTTCAGTACAGCCACATTTTGCTTTTTTTCTTTGAGCTCAATATTTCAAACTGCAAAATACTTTCTGAAAGCCAGCAACTACTCTCAGCTGCTACAGAGTGTAGAAAAACTTTGTACCCCCTGAAAACCCCAGCACCTCAAGGGGTCAGAACCTTTGTCCCAAAAATAAAAACAGTACAGAAGTTCATCTCTTTGCTATGGAGTCAGAAGAACCACGGTTTTAGATTTACGGGCAATATTTCATTAAGGAAGAAATGCCAGGATTTGTTGTTGCTGTTGTTTACTTGTTTTATCTTTCTTTTAAAAATCCCAAAGCCCTGTTTTGAAGCCTATGAGATCCCATGAGTGGAAGCTGTGCATGATGAGAAGCAGAAAGTTCCTTAAAAGACTATCTGATAAGCCCTAAAGTAAAATTGAGTTGTATTCACTTTAAGGTTATCTGCAAAGATTCCACTACTGAACAACAAGTTCTCAGGAAATTGTAAATATAAAAGCCAGGCATTTGTGATGATTTTAAGAACACATGTGTGCTGTCATGAAAGAGAATCATTCCATCTTCATGGAGTCACAGACTTTAAAGGCCAGAATTTACTTCCTGAAAAACACAAGCCAGAAAACTTCACCCAATATATTTTTTACGTGGTATTTCCTTTCTTTAAATGAATTGCCAGTAGTATTAACTTGATAGGGTGATTAAAATAGTTTCCACAGACGGTTTTAGGGAAAGCCATTCTTTGAATGAATATGTACACAACTGGTCAAACCCTTCGCTGGTGGACCTGCACTGAATTGGAATTACAGATGCCACATAGCTGCCCCAATGGTATGTGCTGGGAAAAAGGACACTAATACGGCATGATTTGTTAGTACCTATACCCAGTAAACACAGGGCTTGCTCTGAAGCAGCATCAGCTCATACTGGCAAGAATCTGTTTTTTTGCATTAACATTATCTTCCCTGTAGCTGTGGAATTATTGGATTTACATCAAGGGCTTGTGAAGCAAACAAGGCAACAAACACAAACCAACCAACACCATATATTTGTGAGTCAGTGGTCAGCATATCAAACGGCAGACACGTGAGGAAGACAGCATGCCATCCAACAGGCTGAACCAGTACGGAGAACAGGAAGCAGGGCTTAAAATCTTATCTTTTCTATCTTAGAAAATGTTCTCTGGGTCTTATCTACCAAAGCAGATTTCTCTTTTACCTCAGATTATACTGTCAGTTTTCTAGGGTTTTTTTGCTCCTAGGCAGTTTGCATTTTTCAAATGGTAACATCTTCAGTACAGTGCCACTCAGAATACATCCTCCCTTTGCTCTCTCACTGTTTTGCTTTAATTACAGAACTCTTTGTAAAATGGAAGGGTCCTTTCCTCCGCTGTCAACAGACTGAATTGGTATAGTCTAACACTCTGATTTTCCCTGCTTTTCAACAAGATATAGCCTGTGATACAGCTGAGCAGTTGCCTGCAAATGGCTACAACTCTCTGTCTTTTTTGAGACCTGATGTAATTCTCAGCTGGAAAGGATCCAGGAAGAACAAATGTCGCTGTACAATCGCATAAAGGCTGCACACTATATGTGCTATCTAATGCACAATCTGTGGGCCTAATGTTATGCCCCCAAAATCCAATGTTTTGCTTTCTCAGTTTCGCAAGCAGAGCCCTCCCTCATCTCACAAGCTGGATTCATTGCTGCCTTGCCAGACCCTCACGCAGCGTGACAGTGTGCACCCTGGGTGCAGGCAGAGCCGAGCAATGAGCACAGCTCCTTCCCCGTCGGTGCCTTCGCATAGCCTCAGAGCAGAGAAGCCATTTCCCCCAGAGATTTCCATGCTCCCTCCTGTGAAAGGCTTATAAACTTTCCCCTAGCCCAAGAAGAAGAAGAAGAAGAAAAAGGGGGAAAAAAGACCCTAATTAGCTAGACGTTTGGGTTGACTACTCCGTGAGCTGCGATGAAAGGTTTATTACTTTTATGGCTGGCTTTTTGTCTAGGGTAAAGGGAGTCAAAGCACTTTGTGAGAGGTGGTTGTGGTCGCCTCAAGGGGAAGGCATAAGAAAGATCGTCATGTGTCTTAGTTTCCATGTTGTCTCAGAGAAAGGTCAAATGTCATTATTTATTTTGAGACAAAAAAACTTATGGGGAGGTGAATAAATGATTATGTTACTTTCTCTCTCCTTGCATTCATTTCCTGCCCTGGAATGGAGGCGGATCAGCTGAGCCACAGCACACCCAGCACAGACACTACAACATTCATCTCAGCGGGGATGAGATGTTTATGTTAAGGCAGAAAATGTGCTGTTTATTTAACTCAGACACAGCCATATGACCTTCAGATGGCAATATCATGATCAGCTTTGACACAGGAACAGAAATGATGAGACAGATGTAAAAAGTCCAGAAAAGTTCTTGTAATACAGATCACTCCTTCAGGAGAGGTTTATTCACTGCCCACAGTTTGCAACTGCAAAATAGTTCAGATTCAAAATGTTTCTGGTAGTTGTAGGTGGGATGCCCTCCAGACAATATCTTATTATATGGCATGGTACATTTTAAGAGAACTAAATTCAGCTTTAGCACAGAAAATATGAAAACTTTCTTCTTTGTAAAAAAAATAATTAATAAAATGGCTGTATTCATTTCTATCTGCCCCCCTAATAGTGTTAAGAGCTATCCTTCAGAATCAGAATATTTTCTGAAATCAGAAAAAGTACTAGCCATCTAAAGGAACCAGGAACTAGTAATGACTATAATTATCTTATAGTGCAATGCTTTAGTGCTTTTCCAGTGTACATTAATATGATGCTCTGAAGTGCAACACATCATTCTGAAACAAAAAAGGAAAATGCATCAGCAAAGAGCCTAAGCATCCATTTGCATTTTGTTTAAGTCAGCAGCCATCTAGTCACATATATATATATGTGTATGCATATATTTATATATTTGTGCTATCACAATATAGAGAAAGTATACATACAAGTATACAGTGATTCAAATGGGAAATCAGGGGTGAAGGTTCAGCATCCAAAATGTGTCCCATTTGCTTTGCTTACATAGACTGAGTGAACAGAAATAGGTGTACTTGGCATTGTAATGCTTTTCATAACTAAAACTCCTAAAACCAGGGAGTTTTATACAGTGACTCAGAATTCTTACCTGTGCTCTTTTCTAGATTCCCACTCTGTAAGGACTATGTGCCAAATTCTCTGCTGTGACAGCCAGGCAACACTGCAGGCCTAGAAGCTGCTATGATTTCCTCCTTGGGCAAACTGGCCCTTTTCTGACAGCTCTTGATCATCTTCATTTAAGCTCTCAGTTGCCAACATTTTGAAATTGAAACCCCAGCTTCAAATCATTTCAACTGCACCCTCCTTGGCCTTAATACTAAGCATTCCAGACTTGGTCTTTTTTTTTTTTTTTTTTTTTTTTACTTGAACACAACAAAAATAATGAATTTTCTTCTGGTCTGGCTATATATTTGTTGTTCTCAGGGTGCACCATAAGGGGGCATCTGCAGGAGGTGAGCAGAACTTGGTTCTGATTTCAGGCTCTGTGCGAACTCAGGCAGGACACTGCTGTTTTCATAACAGACAGTTAATAATTGAAATCATAACCAAAAAAATTCTTTATTAAGTGAAAATTGAGGAAAGCAGGTGTGAGACCTAGTACATCCTCATGTTTGGTATACACGTCCTCAGAAATTGCACCTTAGATTTTGGGAAATTGAACATGGCTGTTATATATTTGCCTCTGTGTGTATATATATATTTATTTAGCTTAGCGATTGAATGTTATAAACAGAAAGTGAATCTGACCCCAGTCAGCTGAAGTCCCAAGAGCCAAGGATGATGTATTTATGTGAAACCTAAAAGTTATTGGGGCAGAAAGTGCTACCCACAGTTCTCTGAGGGAGCAGACTCTCCTGAAAGACAGGCAGCCCTCTGCATGCGGCAGGAACTCCTGACTGCTCCCGCCTTAAGGTCTGCAGCACAGGGAGTGACAAAAGGCTTTGCTCGAGGTAGCACTTTCGCTCATCAATGTTGCACCCTTGTTGAAAAACCCCTGACTTCCAGGCAGGCTGGATGCTTAAAGTTTTTCTTGCCACTCTTGAAATTCATTTTTTCTCCATTGCCAAAAAGCAGTGGTGTCCTGTCCTTACATGAAGTCGAGTGTAGCACGGCCTCAGAAGTGTGAAACGGCCCCCTTCAACACTGTGCAGGCAGCGGCCCTGGCCACAGATACTGCTTAAGGTTTCTGTCATCCATTAGACACAGCAACAGTCATGCCTGCCTGTTCCTACCAAGTGCAGCCTGCCAGCTGCAAGGTGTTAAAGCAAATAGCGTGTTTAGGTTTCTATCTGCTATCATAAAGCAGCCCTACTGTAGCTATCAGGTGTCTCATAGTAAGGGGGAAAAAAGGACAGCATTAAAGAGTCAAAAAGGAGGAAGATATTAATGCCTGAGAATTATAAGAAGCCCTTTGCCTGCTTTATAGACCACCAAATAATTTTACATAGCATAGTCCAGGTGAAATGTAGCTGGTTAGGCTGATTACGGTTTAATTAAAACTGCAAGTGTGTGACATATTTCTGTGGATTAGAGAGCCTCTCTTTATTGGACAAGCAGTGCTCTCAGCTGAGGTGCACCAGCAGCAGCGTTACCATTGTCACAAATTATGGACCTGAAGTTCTTGAAATCTTATTAGACTTGACACAGGCTGCGCAATCCCAAACTGGGGCCAGTAATGAGAACCTCTGTTCCTATCAGAAATTTATGCCTTTCCTCTGCAATAGACAAGCGAGGGCAGACGCTTCAAGAAATTAACTGAAAACAGAACTGTAACTAATCTGTTTATCTAATTTTTACCAGATGTGCTAAGGTAATCTTGCAGAAGGAATCAAATGAAATCAGCACAAGCACCACTGCTTTGCTGAACTTTGGGGACCGCTGAGCATAGAAGTAAATGTTCAGACACCAGAACAAAAGGGTAGTAGATTGTAAACCTTTTTCCCTGTTACGAGCAGGGCAATGAAGTGAGACTACCTAGTTTTTCCAAAACTGTTCTTTTTTACTTACCTTGCAGGGCAATATTACATTATGAGATCAGACCGCATGTTCAGTGTTGTGCAGAGCAATTTGCTGAATGTATGATGTACAATTATACATTTCAGAATATGAAATGATGTATGAAATAAAATATCATAGTCCACTGCACCGAGAACAGAGGGAGTGTTGCATAGTCACTGGTAGTGGCATTGACAGATTGAATAATCCATTTCAGCGCAACTTGTATTGAGTTCTTCGGGTCCTATAAATCATATGGAAAATCTTCTCTGACTAAACTCTCCTGGATTTTTTTTTTTAAAGCAAAAGAAACCTATCAGAGAGAATAGCTGTTCGTCATATTTTTATTCTGAAAAAAACTTTCTGCTCCCCAGAACCTTTGAAAAGAATGTTAAATGCCTCACCCTAATGCTGTATTTGAACAACATGTTCTGATTACATATTTCTCTTCAACATTAAATCAGCACAATGATTTTCACTTTCCATGTCCTCTCCGTTACCTTTTAGCCTTCCAGAAATTTGTTGGCCAACTTTATATCCCCTCATGTCCTGCCATAATTAGGCCATACCTGTTGCTGTAGAATTGGAAAAGAAGAGAAAACAGACTGAAACGTGCTGTTGATGGACAGGATGGGGATAATGGAGTCCGCAGAATCAACTGCCACAAACTGGTTATACTGGACAAAGGATTTTGTTTCATTCAAGCTATCAAAATTGAAGGGTGAATAAGTGGCTGCTAATCAAATATTCCCATATGTGCAGGGTTTTTTAATTATTAAAGAATTGCAAAAATATGTGTGAGAAGTAAGTTTAGATCCATGTCCCAAATCACTTTAGCTAAAAGATGTGGGTAAAGGTAATTTGGCTTTTTAAAAGTTCTTGGTTTTGCCTTTCTTGTTCATATCATCACCTGTCACATCCTTCTGCCTTCTTGCCAACACAAAATATTGCTGACAGAGGTGTACCAAACAAGGGTTATAAATATGTCTAAAGACGTAAGAGAATCTCTTTACAAAAGGTGCAAAATGGGATTAGTCTGTAAAATTATTTGATTGATCTACTAGCAGATTGATTGAATATTATTAAAGGCTTTGTCCATTTTGTCTGATACAGTAACATCCTTTTCCTCAACTTCTCTCACACAAATTCCAATGTTCTATCATTAATTATTTTTTCCAGGTGGTAGTTAATGATTAAAATAAACTATATGCACCTTAAAATAAAAGTATGTCATTTTTGTTGCAAGGAATTTCCTGTTTAGTGTGTGGGAAAAAAATACTTTGATTCAGACCTGACTTGAAGCATGATGTTTTAGTTACATAGTTAGGTAATTTTTTGGCTAAACAAAAAAATAATTGAAAATGAAATTTTGGTTGGGAATAATATTTGAAAGACAAATTAATATGTAATTCTAGCAATAGGAGAAAAAGAAAACAAGATCACTAACAGTGCTGAAACTGTTCTTGACAGGTTAACAAACAGTTTTATTTTGGAAATGCTGACACCCTTAGTTTCAATATGCAATTTTACAAGCCTGGTTTTGAATTATCTTTCATTTTCACTGAATAACATCCTACACTACTTAGGAGATGGACAAGAAAAAAGGCTAAAAAATAATAATGGAACCTTATTGTGAACTGACATTAAATTTTTCAGGTTTTCTTTTTCTTGAAAACTTGAATTGTCGGTTTAACTAGGCAATTGCTGTTTGCCCACTTTTACTTAACTGCACAAAATAAATACACGGTATTGTGCATTATATGGTGCTTTCCAAATACAATGTCTGTTCAGTAGTTCAATGAATTTCTGAAAGCACTGAAGACATTTTGGATGTATTCACTTTGTTTGCTACATGGATTATTGTGTCTGTGATATGGATATTACGCATGTAGCATGTTGGTGTGGTAGAATTAGTGAATGGCCTCTTTTCCAGCTGGAAATGTAGCTAAATTAGAAAGAGTGGTGCCTGTTTTTTTGTATTAGATGTGGGAAGACAAATTAACACTTTTCTGTCAGGAACGGCTGAAAAAAAGAACATTACAGAGTGGCAATTGTTGTATATTGTATTTATGGATAATGTATCTTTTTATAGCAGGAGTTTTTGTTTGTGCAGGAATTACAAAGACCATCTTTCAGAGCAATTACAGCATTTAGTTTGGCTTTAGAGCTTGTTACCTTCCCCATATTTTTTCTGCTCGGTGGTACTTGTAGCAATGGATCAGCTAAAAATCTTAACTCAAAAGTGTTAATGTGTGACAATCATGAATGGTGTAAAAAGCTGACACAGCCCTTTTTTTCACCTGCATCAGAATACAGACAAAAAGAAGTTATGTTTGATGAAATATTTCTTTTTGTCTGTGAATCTACTGCATACAATGTTTGATGTCATGTTGACTATACAACCTGAGATAAAAGCAAATTTTCTTTAAGTGACTTTTGCCTACCTGTCATTTTTTATATTACAGAATCATATTGCTTTTTTATATCAGATAAAGTAGAATAAATAAAAAGAGATATTGGAGTGTAGGCACAATTTGGTCAGCGTTAACTGCAATAACTTGATTTTTGTAAGTGTGGACTAGCTTTATTGCCAGTAACAACATCAGTGGTTATTCGTGCTAAGAGCAATAAAAATCTAATGATCCAGGATGTATGATTGACAAAAAGATCACGAAGGAATTTCCCTCTTGCTTACTTATATTTCACATTACATAAATGGTCAGATACCCTATAGGATTGTGGAAGCTGCTTCTGAAACGTTGAGTCTGATTTATTGCCAGAGGCAAGATGTCGGACTGGATGCATCAGGAATCTTGTCTGCTAAAAATGCTTTGGTTTCTTTCAAGATACTGTCCATATGCGTATTCATACCATAAGCATACGTCTACCTCTCTGAGTTGAAGACTTCTCAGTTTCAGCAGTATCCACAGGATCACGATCATGTCCTGTCCCTATCTAACGTAAACTGACTGAGGCTGCTTCTGCTCACTCATGAGTGATTTGTGGATAGGTTCTGAACAGCCACATTAACAATTGAGCCTTCTCTTTCAATCTAATTGCTTCCTTTTGTGATTTCTTTGTCCTGCTTTCTTTTCTGAATGCAGTTTAGTTCTTACATATTGAATTTACCTTGCCTCTTTTCTCTACCTGCCTGCAGGTAGAAAATGTATTTGATTTTTGTTCTTACCAGCCATGTTGCAGCTTGTTCACGGTTATGAGGAGATGTGTGTTGCCTGAAGCCGGTTATGGCCCTTTTTCCAATGGACATACTGTTGGGCTTCAAATATAGGTCAGGCAGATGTGGTGCTCGTCACCTCAGAAGTGCTTATTCCTCTCCACCACGTAAAGATTCTGCACTGCAGGTGTCTAAATTTGGGTGGGAAGAGACTCGTTTAAGGTGGTTTTTTGCCTACCTGGAGCCTCAGAAAAAATCATGCTTTCAGCATATCTAGCATTTAGAAGAACAGTGATGACCTAGTTGGGATCCCTTAGGTAGGCATTTTTGATAGCATTTCTTTCCTGGGCCCTCAAAAAGGCAAAAGAAGGGCTTGCTCAGGGTAGCTGTGATTTCTCTACTCAGACAAGACGGTTCTAACCACATGCCCCATTCTTCTTTTAAAGTGTGGAAGTCCTACACCCTGCCACATGTAGACCAAAACATCCCATATAATACATTTTGTGTGTCATTGGGATTCCCCTTTTAAAAAAAGTCTGTGCGTGTGTGTGTAGATGCCTGCGTACAGGTATCCCATGTCTTCAGGCTGTTCTTATCGATTTCTGGGGTTTCAAACTTTTGTCTTCAAATTGAAAAATAAAGTGTAAGTATCCAAAGATGGTGGGGAGCTGATTAAAAATGAGAATGACATCCCATTTATCTTTCAATATCTCAGACATCTTACTCAGAAAGGTGAAGGAGGAGGTGGTACTTCAGCGAATGTTACTGACACTTCTAAAAGCAAGGGACAAAGATGGCAAAGCGGTGCCTCGATATTCTATTAAATCCTAATTGCAATTATGTCTGTCACAATATAGCTGCCATGCTTCTGGAACATTTGCATATGCTGTGTATGTATTCATGTCCAGGAAAGATGAGTTCCAGCACGTATGTTATGTTCTATTCATCTATAAATGACACAATCCTACTTTTCTTGCCATTTTTTTGTGTGGAAAAAAAGGACATGTCAAGGGAAGCCTAGACATATGGTAACTTTAGCTTTCAGAGACGCTGTATTCCAGAGAGACCAAGATTGGCTGTGTGTAGATTTTTTCACTCCTACTATAAAACTAATGTTATTTTTTAGTCACTGTTGTTAATAATCTAGTAATATTTTGTCAATCATTTACCTTTATTTCTAGTTTCTTTTTTTTTTCTTATTTTAGTCAAATCCCTAAACAATACATTTTGAATAATGCATAAGCCAAATTGCATAAATATCCATGGGTGTTTTGCTACAACCCTAGATGCATAGGTTGGTTAAGTCTTTTGTTTTGTTTTTTAATTGCAGCCAATCTCAAAGGTAAAATGACCTCTTTAATTTGGAACAATTCATTATGAGTGTTAAGGAGGAATGTTTATGTGGTTTAAGTAAATTAGTGAGAATTGGAAGTCTCTAGATAATCCTTATTTTCCTTTGGCCTTCCAAAATGCATTATCCAAGGATGCTTTCCAAAAATTCATTATGGTTTTAATCCAATCCAGTCCTACCAGAGCTGCACATTTCTTTGATGAATTGTTGTTTGCATTAACTGACAAAGCAGAGTCATTATTCAGGCAGTCGTTGAAATCCTTTTCACAGAGTCAGAACATACTGTCAATATACATTTAAAGTGGATCTGTAGGAACAGGATCCTGAGCAAATGTTATTGTGATAGCACTTTCTTTTTAAACAAGTGCAGAGAAAGAAACACTTCACAGTTCTGCTTATTCATACATTTATATAGTCATCTAGTGGTCAGTTCACTTTCCCATGGATTTAAAAAATCCAGGTTAAATACTCTCCTCTGCATTTGAGAATTTACATCTTCTATATTCCAGGTGACTATGCAAGCTACTAGAGTTTTCTGGCTTGGTACCAGAATATAAAGATATTTCCAACTTCCTACACTGCACAGAAAATAATTCTAAAGTAATTAGGGCAGGAATAAAGAGCACAAGTTGAAGCAGGACACCCTAGTTGAATAATTAGAAGAACTTGTTTCGAAGAAAGAAAAATCCCATTTCCTAGTTTCATTAAGCCAAGGTGAGGTTTCCTAAGGGCTCTTTAATATAAGATACATAAAGTGTTTTGGAGTAGAGACTGGCTTATAGGATGTTCCTATCAGAACTTCCACTCCTTTATAAAAGGAATTTACTACCAATACCAAGTATTTTTTTAGAGGAGTTACCATCTTGCCATTTTTCCTAGTTCAGCCAGCATACTACCAAACACAATACAGGAAACCAGCACACTACTGCACGGATCAGCAGTCCACTCAGAAGAGCCTAAAAAATAACTAAACATGACATAATGAAATATTAATTCAAGACAACTTCCAAAAGATAGTGAAGATAGTTTTCCTAGGCTCCCTTTGTACCCAACAGCTGGACATAGGCTCCTCCACAGCATTTCAGACCAAGAGATTGACTTACATGTTAATTCCAATGAGGAGTCTTTCTGGTTATACAGACTACAGCATGACACTAGCTTTCTTTGGGTAACATTTGCTTTTTATACTGTCCCTCAACACCCTAGTCCTTTTTGGGGTTTAGTTTCTACTCAGTTTTGCAGGGTTACCAATGCACAAAAGGTGCTTCCTTATAAGAGATGTTATTCCAGAAGTAAGGAAGTAGAAATATCTTATAGAATCATAGAATAGTTTGGATCGGAAGGAACGTTTAAAGGTCATCTAGTCCAACTGCCCTGAAATGAGCAGGGACATCTTCAACTAGATCGGGTTGCTCAGAGTCCCATCCAACCTGACCTTGAATGTTTCCAGGGATGGGGTATCTACCACCTCTCTGGGCAACCTGTTCCAGTGTCTCACCACCCTCATTGTAAAGAATTTCTTCCTTCTATCTAGTCTAAATCTTCCCTCTTTTAGTTTAAAAACACTACCTCTTGTCCTGTAGGCCCCCTATAAGTACTGAAAGGCTCCCTGGAGCCTTTTGGTCTCCAGGCTGAACAATCCTAACTCTCTCAGCCTGTCCCTGTAGAAGAGGTGCTCCAGCCCTCTGATCGTCTTTGTGACTCTCCTCTGGACCTGCTCCAGCAGGTCCATGTCTTTCCTGTGCTGAGAGCCCCAGACCTGGACGCAGTGCTCCAGGTGGATCTTACTCAATCCAGCCTTAAATCACTCATTCAGGTCATTATAACTCCTCACCATGCCAGCTTCTAACCTGTGTTTGCTTAGTGAACATACTGCAGCTGCATGCATAGATCAATCATTTACAAGCTGATTAGAAAGGGGTCTGTGGCAAGGCAAAGCATGTCCCAGTGAAAATAGAGATATTTTTTTCTGCACCACCCACACATTTGGAATGGGGATATAGGTCATTTTCTTATTTCACTTTCAGTCCAAAAAAGTTAAAACACTTAATTGCAAGATACTATATGCAACTAGGGAAATTAATCTAAACCAGAGAACTCTGATAGTGCCAAGAAGAATGGAAACAGTCAAGCTAAGTGTATGTAAAGAGTGCACATATTTTATAGTGTTGCTTATCAACCTGTGAGGCGTGCCTTTCTCAGTGAGGTGGATGGAAATACAAATGAGGCATGTGCTGTGATGAGGCACAAAGGAGATGCTAACTGGTTGTGAGTAAAGCATGGGATAAATTAGTTGTGATGTACTGTTTGGCAGTGTTTAAATTCAGGTGAAGCTGAGTTTTTTTTTCATTTCACTGTGGTCCTACACACTAGAATTATATTCAGTAACTGCATGAGTGTTATTTTTGATTATACCAAAAAATATGATAGCTTTTGGAAGGTATTTTTGCCTAATGGCATTCATCCAATCTTCAAGAAATGTTCTCCTTTGGGGCTATGCAGTGATTTCCACAAAAAAAATGATTAAAGGCTGTTGTAGGTTTACCCATATTAGGTTGAGTGCGCCTCATTTTCTCTAAACCTGGAAGTTATAATCACCCCCAGGTCAGTCAAACATATAGGTGGGAGACTGCCTTAAAACACTCTGCACTGTAAGCACAAGGTAAAGAGCTATGAATGGACCCTCGTTTGCAGAAATCAAATGAATTTGTCTTTGCTGACAAATAGGGGGGAGAAAAGAGGTAAAAGTTTATTCCAAGTATGAACTCTTAACAACCTTGCATCTAAGCACAAGTTTAAGGGTTTGGTTCATGCTGATCTGTTTCAAACCTTTAATAAGATGGCTTGAAACTAAGTAATCAAACTGAAAAACTGGACTGCAGACCCAGATTCTGAACCGTCGAGTTTGGAAGCACCTATGGCTTTGGTTTTCATCTTATTGTAAAGATCGCAATTGGATCAAAGTATAGAGTTTGGGGCAAGATTATTTCCTGTCCTAAATGTTTATGATCTATAGTATCAGAAATAAATCTTAAAATGTAGCACATCTACATCCTACACTTCTCTGTAAGATTCCTGCTCCAACACAAACAGATGTGTTGTCTCCTTTCAGCCTTCATTTAAAAGTATAATTTGCTTTATTGCTCCATCACAACTCCAGATGTCAATAGTGATCTCAGGAGTAGTGCTGTACAAGAGTAAGGTTTTTTGCATAGACATGCATTAGCGGTTACCTGCATTTTCACCCATGCAAAGCAAACTTCCTTCTGGTTAACTAAATCCCTTGAATGTTCTAACTAGTAGCAGTTCCCAAAAAGCAGGAAAGGTACAAAAATCAAGCTAACTAGTACAGACTAAACACATTCATATTTCTTTGGTGCTCCAAGTAGTGATAACTCTTTACCCTTGTTCACATGCAAATGTAGACTATCGAGTCTTCTTCTCTATTACTACTCTGTAATTGCTAGAAAATGCTGCAATATTTGCATGGAGTTTTTTCTTTGCTTTATAACATTTATGAACTGTACATATCTGCAGTTTTCCAAGCAGTGATATCATTTAATGGATGAAAGACCACACTAAAGCTGCTTTAGCAATAGTGGGTGGTACTCTGTTCTTGTACAAAAACCACTTGACTCCAAAACGGCTCAGTGAACCATAGTTCTGGAAAAATTCAGAACTAAAGGAGTTTGTATTTCTTCTTCAGTGCCAAATAACAAATATTGGAAATTTCCTCAGAAGTGAATCCTTTTGTTTCTGAAAATCAAGTTCTGCCTCCTTGTCTCAAACTGCTGCACAATTTACCAAGTAGTTCCATTAAGGCCAAGGTGAGGTTTCACATTACATTTGAGTTGACAGGTTGTGCCACCAAAACAGCATTTCTGCTCCAAACCAAGGCCCTTGGCTGTGTGCCCGTTCTTCTTCCCTCACACCAGTTCTGGTCCCAGCTGACCACAAGGCTAGCTGACCCACTAAGCACAGTCAGCAGAAAATGATCCCCCTCCCTTTTTTTCTTTTTTTTTTTATTTTTTATTAGCTCAGTTAGGTTTAACCCTTAAAAATGGTTCACCCTTTAATGCCAGGGAGGGTTTTGCTGGGAATGGAAGAGAAGTGGCATGGGGGGATGAGGGATGGGTGCCTCTTAGAAGAGTGCACATGAAATTCCACCCTGAAAAGCAGAATAGGGAACTGCTCACCATAATGAAAAACAGGGCCTCTGACTTGTGTTAATCTTAACGAAACAGGCTCAGTTGTGAACCCTTCACTGGGGCTGTATTCAGGAATGCATACACTCTGTAAGAATACACATACTGGCACTGCACTGCCACATTGTTTGTGCAGAGAGACCCAACATAAAAAACTGGCCAAGTGGTCCCTTTTTGCAAGTGCACAACTACTGAAGTTCTCCAGTTGTGCTGTGCATGTGCTGTCGGCTTCAGACAGCTACCCCCAGGCTCAGGATATGCTGGTTGTGTACCTGCCCTCCGTCTGGGGGCAGGGCTGGAGCTGGGGGCTGAAACCCCTGGCAATTCCTGCTGACAGCAGTCACGTTGGTTGGATGGCAAACGGCAGAGTCTGCTGCTGAGATACTCTCCCTTCTGTTTGATAACAGCTGTCTGTATGTCAGAGATGTGTTTTCATGATTTAATGGCTAAAATATCCCATAGTGTAATAGCATTCTTATTCACAATTATTTGCAGAGTTTATATCTCCTATTTGTAGCAGAAAGGAGGAGCTTGCACCCTTATTTATTAAGCACTGCCATTTGAAAGAAGAATGAACACTGCTGAATATCACTGCATGGTACTGCTGGGTTTAGTAAGCCCACATTATACTTCTTATTCTTTTTATTATTCTCCTTCATGTTGCTGAAGTGCTTAAAAGTCCCAGTAAAAGTGATATTCGACTATGCTGACTGCTATACAAACAAGACAGTCCCTGTTCATAAGGAATTCTTCTGTAACAACTTCTGTCCCTGCGTGTTACAATTTATTCGTATGCCTACTGAGTTTCAAGTCAGTGACACTTCTACTCTTCTATTAATATCTCAAGTCTTGCTTGAATATTTATTGAGTTGCATTTAATCCTCCATGCAGAAGCTACTTTTTGCAAATATTAAAGGTGATTTCATGTATAAATATAAATCTCTATAATGTGTATTTTTTACACTCTGTTTAGGGAAGTGACTGGGATACAGGAGTTAGAAAGCAGAAATAGTATGGAATCAGAAAAAAAAAGACTTATTTTGCAACATTTCTGATGCAGACAAATCAGGAAGCACAGATTTTTCTAAAGAAAGCATGCTGTTAGGCAATCTTCTGCTTTGTTTCTGAAGCATGTATCTGCTCACTAACCCACAATTCTCACTAGAGAACAGATCAGAAAAGGAAGATGTTTTCCTTAATTGTTTTCTGTCTGTGAAAATGCACAGAGACAGACTCACAAAATCTGAGAAAACACTAAAGAGAGAATGAGTGGCAAAGCAAGTAAAAAATGTTTTCATAAGGCATTTATATATGCTAAATATGACATATCCTTAATGACCATAATATATATTTTCTAGGTACAGCATTCTCTGGTAAGTCCTGGTTTATTCTTGGCTGTGTTGTATTTCAAGAAATCATCTGCACGCACATAGATGAAAATCAGTGGGAAACTTGTTCCCATGTAGTTTTTAAAGCACTTTTTATAGGAGCTTTTTAAGTTCTCTAGAACTCTGTGATTTTGTCTCTATTAACATTCTTCACAAAGTCAAAACACTTACAGTGTGTATTTTAAAGGGTGTAATATCCATCCAATAAACACTAAAATTTCTTTCAAAGTATACTTGTAATAATAATTTTTCACACATTTTCAGAAGTGTGTAAATCAGTTTGAAAGAATTAGTGTTTGTATAACTGCTTCTCTTCCACACTGTATTCTGTTAAGGTTTTGTCCCCAGTGTTACTCATATTTATTTTCAGGAATGCCACAGAAACCGCAACTTTCAATTGCATTTGCTTTCAAACATGTAAAAGAAACACATGTTAAAGCAATTAATAAAATTATGACGTTCACAGTTCCCTGAAAGTTAGTTCCTGCAGTTTCTCAGTGCAAAAGCCTAGGCTGACCAAAACAATGAGCACAAATCAAGCTGCTCACTTCAAACCCTGAACAAAGTCACATGAAAATGTCATAGAACAAGTGGCACATTTTTCCAGAGTAATTATTCTCCGCTTCTCCATCTCTTTCTCATTCAACAAATGATTTCTCTCTGGGAACCTGGATTCAAAGGTCTCTGATATCAAAAGGCGTCTAGTTGACTTAGCTGAGCTCTGAATGGGCCTAGGCTGCCGTAAGTTGGGAGCTAATGAAAATTGTGGTTTGCTCTCCCCTGGTGCCCTCTCAGTAAAGTTTGCCAAGCTGCATAAAAAGCAGCAGCTCTTTTTTGCACAAGGAAGTGAGCCTCTGCAGACTGCCACTACCAGAATCGTCTACCAAAGCTCAGGATAGGCTGGCCAGTGCTGAGACAGGATTTACCTCCTAGTGTGTGATGAGAGATGAGAATTCAATGCTTTGCTTTGCTTTGCTTTTTCTGCTTTCCTTGTGCTAAAAAAAAAAAAAAAAGCTCAAGGCTTTTCACTGACTGAATTGTATTGTGAATTTGTGTTGGGGGATGAGGGAGGAGAAACAAACTAGTCATAAGTACATTCAGTTTTACATCCTTGAAGTAAGAAAGGCGTAGCGAGAAGGAATACCGAGAACTAGTGTCTCATATTAAAGATCATATTTCAGACAAATTGAAACAAGATTTTGACATATAGTTCTTCTCTAAAGTTCTACAGAATGCATATTTAGCAACGACCTTCCCATCTTTGGAGTATGTTTAAAATACATTATTTCCTTTAGGTGGTACAGCTACTTCTTGAAGAACACTTAGTTACTACACGCAGATGTTTTCACACACGAAGGAGGCCATCAGAACACCCTGGGACATATGAATTTTAAAATGGTCTTCAAAGGAAAAAAAAACTTTTTTGTTCATGTCATACTAGAGAAAGACCATTTCCATTGTAAATGCACTTCCTTTTATTCATGAGGAGAGTCCAAAAGGGTCAATTCTTTTCTGTGACTCTGGAGACCCTCTCTAAATAGTAGCTGGCATAAATTTGTGCTTTTTAAGAATTAATAGAACCAGTCATCAAATATCTGTGTACTAGAAGTGTACAACGGCATGTGAAACAAAGGGAATGTAGGAGAGATATCTGCCTCAACCCCAGAGGGCACAAGGACCACAGCACTCAGGTGAGTGACTGCTGTGTAGCCAAAGACTGGTCTGTTGCGAGTGAGAAGTTGAGGGCAACATACATCTGACCCTGCCACACATTTTCTTTAGGGTTTTGACATGCCACTTTACGTGCCTACTGTTCAGTTGCTTGTACTTGAGATACGTTGCCTTCGCACCTCAGACATGGTGACCCTGAGACATGCCAGACAGAAATGAATGTGCATACTCGGATGGCACAGGTACAGCAAACCTGACAAATCCAGGCAGAGCTGGGCCTATCTGACCCAGACAGGAGGGGAACAACACATGTGGTGCTCTGCAGGAACACTGGCATTTTGTGTGGGTGCTGTACAGTTACCTGGGGATACATACAGCCTGTCTGATGCTCTCCCCGCAGTGAACGTGGTACCTCTCGAAGAGCCCCATTCCTTGCTCCCACTGTGGCAGCAGGGCTGTGGTGGGCACATCTGGCATTTCCCACTCCCTGGCATTTTCTGTTGGCCTGGACACACCAAAGTCATGGACAAATATTCAAGAACATCAAATGCCATCCAGACAATGTTCTGTAATGGAAAGGGAAGACATATCTAGGGAAACCCAGATTATGAAAATAATCTTAATGTTAGAGGAATCAGAGATAT
Organism: Pluvialis apricaria; assembly: GCA_017639485.1. Classification (NCBI taxonomy): domain Eukaryota; kingdom Metazoa; phylum Chordata; class Aves; order Charadriiformes; family Charadriidae; genus Pluvialis; species Pluvialis apricaria. The sequence continues at coordinate 76,106,433 of CM030009.1, read as the reverse complement.
CAACAACATCTGGCACCAGGCAAATGAACCCAAGACGGGTAGAAGTAAGCAGCCTGGGAATCAGGCACGTGATGTCAACAGAGATTCTCACTGTGTTTAAAGCTGTGAAAATAACTGCTGAATTTTCCTGCACATTTTCAGACAGACAATATATAGGTTGGGTTTTATTTTTCTTTCCTAGCTACGAATTCATATATTAAAGATCCCCTGTGACCACTAAAATATTGGCATGTCAAGCTTTGAAAGAGGTGTATCCCCATCCCATGGAACATTTTTTTGGTTTTAATTGAAAGAAAAATAAACTTTCCAAAATACATCTGTATGTAATATTCTTGATAAAGAGTAACTGAGAGAAAGCATCTGCTACATTCCTTCGAATCCAGGACATGTAAGGAAAAAAATTATTAAAGAGTTATGTTTGCTTATTTTCTTATCTTCCAGAATAAAAGGATTTTTTTCTCCTGGCCACTATCAGCATACAAAATAATATTTATACTTGAAAGTGTGATCACAGGAAATGTTACTCAAGGATAAACACTGTTTCGTGGGTGAGAGAAATTAGGATGTTTTGTTTCTATCAGATACCAGAACAGCCATTTGGATGTAGGTTATGCCATCTGTAAGCTAGTGTCATTGTGCTGTTGATTTTTTTCCTGATAATGCTGTCATCATATTCTTCTATTTCTCCAAGTCAGTGGGAAAATGTTCCATGTGCTTTTGTACTGACCACTTGAAGTTCTGAAAAAAAATCATAAAATAAAAATTATAAAAAATCAGGATGATACTGGGGGGCAAGTGCTAGTGTCTTTTCTTAGCCAATTCAAGGCATTTTCTCTACCTTCATTTCTGCTACCATTTTCACAGACTCACAGAATGGTTGAGGTTGGAAGAGACCAAACCCAGCAGGACATCAGGTAGAAGTGTGAGCCTGTTTCTGGTGTGGCCAAGCACTTACTGGTAAGTTCCCTCCTGCAAGGACAGTTGTCTCCTGACTTATTCATTGCCTTGTGATCTTCCTTGGAAACCAAGTAACGGTGGACCTTCTGCTGGAGAAATATTTTTTTGTTTGTTTCATGGCAAGCCAGAGAAGCAGCTCAGCACCTGTTTGTGTTTCTTCTTTCCCCTTTCTCCAATTACTTGCAGTGAACATCAACTGAGACAAAATAAATTGCATTTATTTTAAATTACAGGCCAGTTTATAATCATTTATGAGAACTTCTTAAAATATGAGGAAAATAATAATTATACTTTCCATTATGACTGTCATCTCCAGTCAAACCAGGCACTGTAAATATGCATTATCAGCAGGTAGAAAGCAATTATCTGAAGCCAGGTGCACTGTTTGATGGGAGATCACAAGCAGGTGGTGATGTGGTGGAATTCCCTTTTCTATACCCTGGACTAAAGTCAGGAGCAGCAAAAAGCTACAAAATGTTTCCACCTCGGTGTGTCAGAGCCAGCACTTGCTACCTCCCTGACGACATCCCAGGGCTTGGAGTGGAAGGGATGGGAATCTGGCAAGATCCTGCAGGGTAACAACATTGCTCTCTCAGACCACGATTTAAGTCCCCACTGTTTTCACAGGGGCTCCAGTAAGTTATTGTCAGGGCTTCTGGTGGGTTTGTGTGTTTATCATCCCTCTGGTTTTACAGCTGAGGAGCTTCAGAACTGAGAAATGGAATGAACTGACCAAAGCAATTAAGGAAATGGTGCCAGACTCAAAAATTAAATCCAGACAAGCCCACAAGGCAATAAATCACAGATGATTTTGGCATGTAAATACCCTCCTTTTTTAAATGCTGGGAATGCACTTGCTATGGCCCAAGAAAAAGATGAGCCTTGATTCATTTGTAATCAAAGCCATAGTGCATAGGACGTGCTGGAATCAGAACACCGGGTACAAGAAAATGTTTGGAAAATCTCCGATTTCCCAGGAATTTATCTAATGGCTGTGAAGATTTCTTGTCATTGCTAAACCTTCTACCGATGATAATTTTCCCCCAGCTTTTTTTTTTCCAGAACAGTCAGTCAGGTCTAATTTGTTTATTTTATTTGTACAAATAAAAGACTATGGGGCTTAAGACAGCACAGCTCACAGATTGAAAACAGAAGATTAATTGATCATTCTCAGGTTTTTCCCAGTGTACTGGGTGGTTCTTTCTTTACTCCCTTCCACCCCCTTCCTCCCCCTTCCTTCACTGCTGATTTTAATCAGAGAGAAAGGAAGTGACTGTTTTCCATAGAGAATGTTGATATTTGGTGAAAAAATAAGGGTTGGGGGAGTGAAAGGTGCACAGAACACCCCCCCCCCCCAAAAAAAAAAAAAAGTTTACTGATAAATTCCTTTTTATCTTTGCCAAATACTGCTCAAGTGTGGGAATGGATGGAGCTGGCAGTCACTTTCACTAAGCCGGAAATACCATCTATAATAAATTCAGTTAAAGGACTAGATGGACACATAAATCTCTTTGTATGTGTGTGACAGCAGTAGTGTAATGTCAGAGGAGATCTTAGAGCATTTAGCAGAGATCTGAGGTCAGCCTGTTTGCTGTCTTTTTCCTTGTGCCTTTCTGACACTCAATATAAAGCCGAAATATTTATACTTAAATGAGTATTGCTAATACAGGATATTGAGGTCATCAGCATGAGAACAGAATGACAATAGTCTGTGTAAAAAATTATACAAGCTTCTTCAAGATGCTATATTTAATTGCACTGAGACTCCCTTTGCCTTCATTCCACCTCCCAAAGCCAACATTTTATTCAGTTATGTGTAATCCACCCTTTAAATGCTGATCACCTCCAAGGCTCAAACTCTGCTTGAACTGTTTTCAGAAAATTATCACTGTTATTACTTTCTAGGGCTTTGGCTGTTTACTAGGAATCTTGAACAATATTTTAGGTTAACTAAATAATCGACTATTGGTTCTACTAAGTATATTAAACCCTTTCTTCGCATAGCGCAGTCGTTTTTTGACGTGTCTTCAGAGACCATGTACCCTGCAGCCCCACTTGCTGCTGGTGGAGCCAAGTGACTCTCCATTCTGCCATCATTTGTGCTTCTGAATGCGCCTACCAAAGGTGCCCGTGCCATTCCTATGATTGTCTGTTCCTTGTTAGTATACAACCTAAGTTTGTTTCCCCTGGTAAGTGTCTATACACATGGGTTCATCTGCACCCTCTAGATCCTAAGTGGTTTTTCCCAACACTTATGCATCTCTTCACTTGTAGAACATCAGCCTTGCTCTGCTAAGATCCCTATATGTGTTTTTCTTTCCCCTGTGAGATTGTTGTAGATTCTTTCCTTGAAACTTTCCCATCTGAGAGCTCCTCAAAGCCCAACCTCACTACACCTTTTTCATATATGCAGAGATGCGTGACTAGATCATAGCTACTGGTCTTCTCCCATATGTCTCCATATCTGAGTAAGTCACCTTCTTATTTTAAAAATCTCCTGTAAACCTGAGGCACTCTGAAATATTCAAACATAATTTTCTTTTGATATGCTTCCCATCCCTTTTCTTTAATGCTCAAGTAATGATGTCAGCAAACTGCTAGAACTGATAAATGGATTGTCTTTGAATATTTTGTTATTTGTAATAACAGTATGCCCCTCCCTCTCAGCAGTTTCCATTCCAACCTTAGTCCTCAGCTAAAGACAAAGTCCCTCCCCTCTTTTTGTCATGTTTTTCCTTAATTTGTACTTTCTTTTGAATGTTTTTCTTTTTACTCAAATAATCTGGGATACTTTTAAATTCATTTATTTATTGAGTGTGGGAGGATGAAAACAAAGGTGAGTGCAAATACAGTTTGGCAATTATTTTTCATGAAAAAAAATGCATCCTGCAAACCTAATTTCCATCTGCTTATGCTGAAGTCATTGCTAAGTTTATTGGTGGAAATCAGAAATGGCTTTAAGTAATGAGTAATTTTAAATCTTTTAGGTAATGTTCCAAAAATCTGTCACAAAAGAATGATCACACCATAGAGAGTCTCTAAATACTATTTTTGAGAGTTGAAATCTCAGTATGATATTCACTAAGTATGGTGTTTATTTCACAGTTTTTCCAAAAGTGGCCACTTAGTAACAATGACAATAAAAAAACCCCAAAGTTATGACATTGAACAATTCAGCTATTATGAAGCAATACTGTTACATGATTAATAATAATGAACATGTTTCTTCCCCTTCAGGAATGGTTTGGTAGATTTTTCTTCATCCTAGCTTTTTCTTTCCTGACGAGGACAATATGAACTGTAAGAACCAATTAGCATTTTTAGTAAAAAATAAACTGCAGAAACAAACTCATCCTTATTTTCAATGTTGTGACTGGGGAGAAAGTTGAGGAGATAGAGATGGGAAACTGAATTAGTTCTGCTTGTAAATTATATTCTTAGGTCTTTTCCAGCAGTGACTTCTTGGTTTTGCAGCAAATGCCTCTAATATTTTCCAATTCAGAGTGCTCCCTTGCTGTGAACCTTCTTGCTACGAGGCCATCAGGGATCAAAGCTACTTTCCCCCTCCTGTGGTCTCAACTAACTCCATTAACTCTAATTACAAACACTTCTGTTATACCAACCAGATTTTATGGTTTCCAGTGAGTGAGCCTCATAGAGCAAGAGAAAGCCCACATGGTATTACTGCCAGTTCCTTCTTCAGGATTATTGCTTGCCATACATTAACCTCATTTATGGTTAGCTCTGAGCTAGTATCACTTTGTTTTTTACACTGTCTAATCAAAAAGATGCTTAAATTGTGTATTGAGGTACATGATTCCAGAAATGAATGAACTTGGACAAGGCAAAGGCTTTATAGAATTCAATTTTTCATACGTACCATGAGGCCCAGACAGGGCTTATAATGTTTATTGATGCCATTAAAAACATTTTCTCAATGCACAATGCCATAAAGCAAAGGTGTGTCATTCTATATATATAACACACAGAGAAACGTGCATCGCTTGCCCTCAGCCTGTTTCTTGATGTCAACATTTTTCAAACTGTTCTGTGAAGCTTGAGTAAAATGGAAGATGGAAGCACCCTGTTTAATTTAACAATGATTGCACATGAAATGACAGGGGATTTGAAGATTCTACCTGAAACGGGCTAGATAATACACTTCTGGGTTTACGTGCTACCTGTTGCAGGTGAAAATCGCCGTCCAGGGACTGCAGCAAGGAAACCCTAACACATTCTGGACATGCAGAAACAAAGACGCATTATGGTTGAAAGAGCCTCCTCTGTCCCTGCTACTCCAAGAGCTAAAATAAATTTGTTGGTAATTAGACAGTCTTGACTTACTGCCTGTCCACAGCTGCCTATGGCAACGCGGTCATAATTTCTCTAGCATGTTGTACTATAGTCCTTTTTCACCCTCAAGAAGCCCATTGACACAGCCCTGCCCTCAGTATGTGCCACTCATCTGCATTTGCCTAAAAGTCCATGGAAGCAGCTGGTGTCTTTTGCTCTAGATCCGTGCCCAACAAATCCTTGGGACATTTTTTGCGTCTTCTGCTGCTCTGCAGGGCCAGCTGGAGAGTGAGCCCCTCCACGGCTGAGCACAGACCAAGCTGTCCTCCTTTCCTGGAGAAGATTCAGCTTTGTCTCTGTGACAGCCAGTCATGTTCAAACTCTTCTTCTTTCTTCCCTGCTACCTTATAGAGAGATTTGCTTCTACAGCTGAGGGCTTTACTGCCTTGAAGATGAGTGTTGACGTCAGCACAGGAGAACAGAATGAATCACACTGAAAATGAATTGAAAATGAAACCGTGCGACAGAAAATTTGAAATGGGACTCCCCTAAATTCAACCACCTAAAAACTATACATCTAGTTTAAATTATCTAGGCTCCCCCCACAGTCAGTATGAAAATATATGCACTTTTGAGATGGATCATCTCATCCACCTTAGACATCTATTTTAGATTGGGATAAACTGCATTTTGGAGACGTCTCGTTTTCTCAGAATTTTATTTTTGAAATGTAATTGATTATAGAAAAAATCACATTGTAATTTCTTGAAAGTATTCAATTATTCATTTTTAAAAAGGCTTACAATTTCACCTAACAAGATTCCTGATTTTCCATAATTTTACTTGCCAAGACTAGTAAATTTTTCCTCGTCTGGCTATAGAACTCATTTGCCTCAACACAAATGTTAAAATTCAGAATAGTCAGTGTTTCCAAAATTTCAAGCTAGAAAAGTTTTGCCTAATGCACAAATACACATCCTGCAACATCATGGTTGACAAGGAAGGAAATCATCATTGCTGCCATTTCTCCAAAAATTAGGAGAACCTTTTTTAATCATAAGCAGCTGAAACTGCTGCCACAGTTGGAGATGGATTTCAATAGTTATTTGTGAAAATAGGTGCCTAAATTCGGATTAGTCACAATAGCATCTTCACTAACCAAAGCTGTAGCAAAGCATGTACAGTGTTCAAGATGTGTGCTGGCTCTCTAAAATCTGTGTCCTATTTGCTAGAGAGAAAGTAGCCAACAGAGATTATTTTATCAATGAAGTGCCTCAGGAGCAATAACATATATTACCATTGTCCCTTCAGGGAAAAAGAAAAGAATGAAAGCCCACTTTTTTAATTTCAGCTTAACTTTGCTTTTAAAGCTAAAGATGTGAAATATCTCTTCTTACTGTTATTCTTACTCAGACAAATTCTGGCTACAGAAGTTTGGAGTTTATCTGAGAAAAGACAACGTTAAACTTATGTCTAGATCACAGCCTGGCTTCCAGCCACACAGGAAAACAGAGAGTCATAAACTGTCCCCTTAGTCCCCAGGCATCTCAGGTTGAAGCTCAAGAGAAATAATTTCCAGAGAGTAACTACTTCCCATCTGTGTGTTTGCCAGGACGGAGACTTACGGGATAAATAGTCCCATTCTCCCTCTCAGTTCCTCCAGAACACATCAACCAGCGTGTGTGTGCTGACTCAGCTAAGAGAAGACATTCTTCGAAACACAGACCTGGTGTCAGATATTTCCCCATTAAAAGTAGAGAAGTCACTAAGAGAATGCCAGTCTGCCTCCAGGGTTGCTGTCAGGAAAGTATGACAGAGTGCATTCACCCCAATTAGTTTTCCAAGGTTTGACTTTTAGTATTAGGAATTTATTGCAATTGTTCTCTGTCTTCAAACGTACAAGAGTTTTACCCATCCCCTTGCAGAGGATCTATCCTGAAGTCTACTTTCAGCCTTATAAACACTGCTGTCTATGTCAGGAGGTTATTTCGTGAAGGACGTATTATAAGAAGTAGGAACAGGGCAGCCAAGCTGAATTTTACCAAGGGTTCCTTCAGTCTGCCATTCAGTTTTGGCAATAGCCCGGTGGAGGCACCAAAGGAAGGCACAAGGGCATATTTTTTATTTTTCCTGGATTATTCTCTAAGGTCCAGTAAATGTGATTGATGGACTTCCTGAAAAAGAGATAACAGTGTCACAAGCTGTGAAGTCATTCTCTTCCACCAGCTTGTCCACTCCACTTCTTCATACCTATAAACTTCTCACAGCCTTCGCGCCACATGACAATGAGTTCCACAGCTTCCCAGCTACAGGGTGTGGAATCTCCTTTTTGTCTGTATTTTGAACTTGCTGGCTGCTATGTGATGACCACTAGCTGATAAAGCAGAGAAAACAAAAATTGATCCCCTTTCACCCTTTCAGGGCCATTCATGATTTCGTTGCCCTCTGTCGTATTTGCGCCTCAGTTAGTTCTCTTCATGTTGAAGAGCTTATTTACTCATTCCTTGCACAGAAAGCATTGCTCACCCTTGGTGACCTTCTCTGAATTTCTCTAAGGGTCTTTCCCATGGAGTAATTCAGAACACTAAAATTAATCCTTGCTCTGAAGCACTCCCTGGTGGGAGATTCTCTCTTTCTCCATTGACAACATAAAAGGCTTAAGGACACCAAAGGCCCCACTGATGTACCTGAGTTAAGCAGTGGAAAAGCTCTTCCACCCTGCTTTCTCTTTAATCATTTTCTTGATTGTAGCAGTTAAAAATAATGTCACAGCCTGTTTTTTTTAAAGAACAGAATAATTATTCTTACCTTGTGTGAAAAATAAATTATTAAAATCAAGTTCCAATATGATACATCTTTCATGAACAAATAAAAACACCGTATATAAGGGAAAGTGTTTGCAGAAATTTCACACCGGATTTTTCCATTACTAAGTTTGTCCACAGGCTGGATGGCTTGTGAATTCCTTCCAAACTGAAGTGTGTGGTGGTTGCAGTTAGTAATAACAGGGCTTTTTCCCAAGTGCTACTTACATGAAGCATTCTGTGCATTTGGTATTTAGTTGCTGGAATTAAGCCTGTTTGGTTGGTTGTCCACTAAGTAGGCAAAATTGTTGACACGTTACCGGATTGTTCCCAGCCTCAATGTTAATGATTTTTAATATACAATAATAAGAATGAAATCTGGCAAAGAAATTAGAAGTTAGCCTAGGAACACATGAAAGTTTCCCTTTTGTACTCTTATGTCATGCTTTTTACTCAGCGTGTTACATTCCCAAAAGTAATTTCAAAAATTGTCCTGACTGTTGAAGCACAGAAAAATTCGAAAAATTGCATACACATGTAAAATTGCAGGCCTAATTCTGGAGGTGAGGCCCATCTGAACATTGGCCAAATATCATCTCCATCCTCCTTTCCCCTCCTCATGCAAACTCCCATTATGTTTGCACTCACTTTGTAATTTGAGCTACGACTTGATCTTCCTGCATGTGTTGTGTTGGTGAGCATTAATTTTGCTCCGAAGAAAGAGCTGCCATCATTTTTCATTTAGATAGGAAGAAAGAATATTCCATTTTGTAGCCATCATCTTGGTATGTTGTGTGTCTGTCTGAAACGTTTCCAGAAAGCACAGATAAATGGTGTGATATTTGAAAAACAGGGCACCATATATTTTGGATAGTGTCTAGGAAAGTTTGCAGGATGTCCCAGACTGGCTCTGTCTGTGAGGTCTGAGACAGCCTTTCTGACAGAGTAGATCTGTTACTTATCCAACAGGGAGCCACTTGTTTCTCCCTCTCGTTTTTGAAGGAGGAATTGAAACAATATGCCAGCAGGAACAGTAACTCCAGACAAACTCCAGATTACAGTGGGCCTGATGCAGCAAGGAGTTGTAGCAAGAGCTTTGCCTGAAACACATGAGCAGCTCCACTGCTAGTGTTCAGGCACCTTGCTGAATGTTCAAACACTTTGGGAGCTGGTCAGAGTGTATTTATGGCATTAGGGACAATAGAAACACCCTTTTTGCCAAATGGGAAGGGGGTTCTCTGAGCTAGCGGAAATCTACATGTGATTACTTGGCTCCTCCTTATCCTTACTGAAGAACACACAGGAGATGATTCTTTTTCTCCTCATCCTTTTCCCTTCCATTTCTGACTTTGTGGTGAGCAAGGCATGGGTATGCTTCATGCTGGAGTTTACTTCATCTATTCATGATCTTGCTGGGACAACAGCAGCAGGGGTAGCAGAACATAATCGTGTACTAGGACTCTTACACTTTTTTCCATATCTCTAATGCAGGGTTATCTTTATATTCTGAGTCCGGAAGAAGATTTTCCTCAGAGCCATAATTTATAAACTGCTTTTGTTTTCCTTTTGTTTTGTTGAGGGGGGTGTGTGTGTTAAGTTAAAATGTTAGTTCACATGACAGATAAAATTTTATTTGAAATCCCTAGAACGTCTTAGACTTTTTGAGCATGAGACTAGAAAATTATATCACATGTTCAGAATGGATAGCTCTAAGGATCGTGCAGTACAAAGCCATCCTTCTCCTTTTATCTGTTCCCTTCTCTGCAGAGAGGAAGGGAAAGGAATGTTCCTAGCCAGCAGACTTTTCCATGGGAGCTGCTTCATTAGTAGTTTGAGGCTAATTCTTCCATCATTTAATAGGTTTAATAAGTCTGTGGCCTCTTTTTTAAAATATACTATGACAAGTCTGTCTGACTGAGTCTAGAAATGAGAATGGGAAAATCTTCACTGACTGTTGAGGGATCCTGTGTGCCTCAATGGGACTAAACTTTTCACTTCCAGTTGTCTGAATGATGTTAGGATGAATCCATTGCTGTTTTTTCAAGGTGTTCATGAAAAAGAACTGGTAATGATCAGGAAATATGTAATTTCTCTGAAAATGACTGTCAAATATAATCCAACACGACAATAAATTACATGGTATTATGATAAAGAAAAGAGTGAGATCATTGAGAAAACTACTAAAACATTCAAGAAGTTCCTGTAAACATTTAGAATTTTTTGAATTTACCCAGTGAAACTCTTATAAAGTAAAGCATTTGTCCTGTATGAATTAAACACATCAACCATCTAACATCTATCTCATGAGTTTGCTAAAATTGTAGTATTCATTTTTCATAATTAATTTCCCAGAATAGGCAGGAGTCTTAATCACTGTTGTTCCTTGTTGAAGTGCTGGAATGGTTGGGAGACCGGTGGTCCTGGACTGATCCTGCAATGCAGATATTTCAGCTGGTTCCAATTTCTGTTGTGTAACACCTAAGGACTATCACATATTGCCCACTTTGGCCGCACTGAATGTTTAGCCAATGTCAACATGATGATAGCCAGCTCTAGAGAAGCCACTTTGCCTTATTTAATTCTACTGTAAATACGCAGTCACTCCTATCTTACTCACTGATTCATCCAAATCAGCAGCTGGATGAAGAGCAGCTGGATGAAAAACAGCTGGATAAGACTGGTCCAAACTAAACTGCAGTGATATCTGTAGAAGGACAGCAGCACTCTGGGTAAGTTTGCCTCTTCTCCAGTGTCCTGTGCCATGAAAAGCCGTTGTCCTCAGACTACTAAATTGATCCCCAACATCCATACTTTTGCCATTTGTTTTATTTTGGTTCTGCCTTTGGAAGTTCAAATAGTTCTACTGGAAAAAAAGCAGATCAACACCATCAGCACAACAACTCATCACCCCAATATTGTTTCAGTCACACAGGACAAGCATCTAAGTATGCAGGATATTCGTGATTGGTTACCTCAATATTTTTGGCTCTCGGAAATTGCTTCATGCCCCAGCTCATAGACACATGGGCACACTGTCACACACACACACATTCACTGAATCATTTGGAACATTTTTGTGATGCCGATGAAGTATCCATAGGCTTTTCACAGGCTTTGAAACCCCTTGTCCTAAGAGCTACAAGTTCTTGAAAATCTTAACTTCTTTCTGATTCAAATTAAGAGCGTGTTTCTTCAACCTTATTGCTCAACAATAAATTGTTCACAAGAAACAACAGATATCCAGACTACATACCAATCAAGCTGTTTCTCTTGGGACAAATTGGGAAATAAAAAAGCAAAAGCTTGTGAAATATTCTACTGCTAGAGTGCTGGAGGCAGTACCAGAAAGTAAAAAGACATTATTTGTATTTTTGAATATGATTTCATTTAGTGACATCTACAGTGCCTTGCATCTTCAGAAGTGTGCTGTCATTCCATTTTTAAAATTGTGATTTAAATGTTTCTTGTGTCTGATTTTATGATACTGCGTATAACTGGGTTTGCATGAGTTTCACTAGCTTCACAGCACCCGTTTCTGTAAATAAAAAGTCTCAGGAATTCTGAAGCAGAGGCTTTAGGGGAGCAAAACTTTCCACAGTGGCATATTACTTTGCTATTGACTATCTAGCAAAAAACATGCACAGAAAAAGCTTTCTTTTTTTTTCTCTTTAACACTGTATTTCAGTATTATACCAAGAAAGCAAGGTAAGTAAACACTCTTTCCACTGTATTCAATACCTTTTGTGATTGGAAAATATTTTTTCTTAAGAGAAAAATACCTTTTTAAAAACAAAATTCACATCTGTAATTAAAATACATGTTTTCTTATGCAGACATGTATTTGATTTTGAGGAAAAATGATCAGTTCTATATTTTATATCAATGTCATGATGGAATTTTGAATAGCATTAGACAGTTCGAGGGATAATTGTGCCTTTACAGTATCAACCAAGAACAACTCCAATACCCATTCTGCTTCAGAGTACCTAATATCATCCCGCGTAGAGGGACATCTCATGTGACTCCCTCAAAGAACATCATTGCTCCCCCACTCCAGAGTGACTGACTATAAACAAAAGGTTAAGGTTGAAACCTTTGGCCTCTTTTTTCACCTTGAGGTAAAGTGGTTTTTTTGAGAATGCAGAGAGAGAAATCTATTACACCAAGGAATTTCAAGCACAAAGTTTTATTCTGGCCGTTCTATGAGCCACTGCTGGGTGGTTTTGTACCTTTACCCCTAACTTAGAGTTTCAGGCACATATAGACCTTGCTGTGAAGTAGTTAGTCTATCCTGAAGTAAAAGGATTCATCATGTAGTGTTTACTCTTTGATAGTGAAATTTGTTTGGATATTTTCAAACAGATAAAATAGTTTCTTTTTTTAATCCAGAAACGAAGAAAATATCATGACAGCATCCTAAGCAGAATGATGTGACTTCAAAGTCAGCTTGCTTTGAGCCAAGGGTTAGACCAGATGACATCCCAAGGTCACTTGCAACCTGAGGCCAACCTGAGATGTTTTTCCTCCATTATCCTATTGCAGAATTTATATACCCTAACTTACTTATTTATTTAAATACGTAGACTCATGGAATCACAGAGAGAGATTAGGGTATACAAATTCTGTAATGGGATAACGAAGAAAAGCACCTATGAGACTTTCCTGCCTTTTCACCTGTGGTGTTTGAGGTTAAGAAGATAATATTATATGGAGAGAGCTCATATAGGCTAGGTAACATCTATTCTACAAAGTGGGATGCACCGTTCTGTCAGGCCAAATTGCACAGTACAGTTTGCATCCACAAGTTAAATTCTTCTCTGTCAAAAAAATGAGTGATTGCCTCCAAAATGCCCACTGGGAATGGTCCCAGGCCCACACTGTTGTCCAAATAGTTCCTGGGCATGACTGGGAGAACACTAGTTGTGCCTGAACAAGAGTGTGTAGGGGTGAGGCTAAAAGCACGGGTCATTGCTCAAGCCCCTCTCCTGCCTCTCTTTAATCTAATACAGACCTATGTAACACCTGTGGGAAGAGAAATACAGCAGATATGTATGGTGGTAACACTCAGGGGCATAGCTAGGAAGACAGAAGAAACCTCTTATATTTACATAGAATATATTTAGCCTAAAAACTAAGTGGTTTCTAGTTGATACTTAAAAAGGGAGACAAAGTAATTTATTAGGGTTTTTTTAAGTCTGGGAGGTGTTAAAACATCATTTAGATTATGTGAAATATTAATTTTTTCCATATAGCTAAATAAAGAACACGCTTGTTACAAACATTTTATTTATAGCTTAGAATAACATGTGTAGGCATTTGGAAGGGGGAGGCTGGTTGAAGAAGAGAATGGGAATGAGCAAGTTGATTTACTTTCAGATTTCTTGAGAATATTACACATCTTCACTGTGGCTTAATATGCACATGTGACAGTTGCATTAGTACAATGAGTTGTCATCAATACGACCTATAAAGTCAAGAACTAATGAAAACTTACATAAATGAACTATATCAGGTCCACAGAACTATTATAAATTAACAAATAATGCAAGTATAGAAAATTTTGACCCTGTACCAAAATGTGTATTTACCTGATAGACAATAAGTGACCATAAGAAATAAATTCAATAAATAATATTTGTATAATAATAGTCAACTTATCACAGAAAAAAAAAAGCATTCTCTTTAAACCACTTAAACATTGCTTTATCTACACAAACAGTGGTAGAAATGATTCTGGTCTCACAGGCAATATAAGCATGTTTGCTTCATAATGTCTTCTTTCCCTCAAGTTAAACTATAATGAAGCATGTGTTAAAGTAACATTTTGCTTGTGATGCAAACTGACTGACAGCCAGGAAATTCAGAACTAAAGCTGATACTGTCTTCAGTTCATGCTGTGATATCTATTTCCCCTTCTCTTCACAAAGCCATGAGCAAAGAATGAAGTGTCAGTGTAATGCTGAATTTTCTGGCTTTTGTCAATTCATGTCACAATATCAACAGTGCTTAGGCACAGGGAGGGGGGTTGTATTTAATAACAATATCAGATTACTTTAGACACTCTTTCTTTTTTCCCCCACTTATTGCTGAACAGCCTGTTTTATGGCTTTTGGAATTCAAATTACATCTAACTTGACCTGTGCTTGGGTGTGTTTGGCTTGGAATGCAAATGCCCTGTCCAGTCATATATCCCTAAGGTCTCCAACAGAAACAATTCTAGCATTCCTGCTCTCTGTGAATACATAAATCTTTGATCAAGGGTATTGCGGAAGCACTGAGGCTAGTGCATATTCTCCTTATACATAAAAAGAAAAAAATTAAATGGTCAGGACAGCTGTAATGCTCATGCCTAGAATTCAGACAGAAAGCTCTGGCTTATAAATGGAGTGTGCATGTGTATAGCACAAAAAATGTACCTTGTTTTTTTTCTTTTATGTTTCATAGTGGACTGTTTCTCTGGGAGGCTCACAGCATGTTTTTATCATATTGGCCTGTTTCTGTAAGTGTTTCTGTACTAAAACAAAGAAAATACATGGTGGGCTTACCCACCCTCACATTCCATGAGGTTGGTAGCATTCCACTTTAAATAGGGTTTATTCTAGCCCTATTCTACACTTCAAGAAAAATCATCTTTAAACACTTACCTGTTTTCTATTCTTTATGATTGCAACATGAGAGCTTCCAGAAATTGACATGAATACTGATTAAAGAATGAAGAGATTTAATTATGAAGGTACCTGCTGGCATAGCTCTATTTAAACATTGGACGTGTTTAAATAGATGTGGATCAGCCTCCTTTCCGGAAATGCTTGACTCAGCAAGATCTGGCTAAGTTTCTACAACTCCAATAACACCTTTGCTATGTATGTTTGAAATAATGTAAATAAGGCTTGTTAAGACATTTTGCTAAGAAAAAAAAGCTATTCTGAACAGCAAATTACATTGTATTTTAATAGTAGAAGATTTTGTCCAATCTGCCAGATAACTTCCAGTAGCATATTTTTAAAGTACTTTTAGGATTATAGTATAAACCTCACTCAAAAATAGAATGAAGACAGCTCTCATAGCAAAGATGATATCAAGTATAAACAGTCTTAAAATATCCTACATTTGTATTGACTTGACAGACTAAGGCAACCTCCAAAAAGCCATTTTTTTGTTCTGTTTATTGAGGAAATACAATAACAGACATTTTAACAATGTAAACAACATGTGAGTAATTAAGTATTAATCCTTGGCAGGCTGAAGCTACTAGGACTGATGGCAATTGAAACAAGTGCAATTAAGTACAGCTAGAAATGTAATTTTATGAGTAAAATATCAGTTATCTTTGAAGGTTTGAAGGCTGAAAAAGATGGTTTGCGGTCAATGTTCTAATAATAGACTGCCTAAGATTTCTTCATCCTAGCCGGTACCCTCGAGTGGACGGTGCTGTAGTGGAATGAAGTAGTGAGGAACACATCTTTTTCTTTTTGTATTCCTTCCAAAAAAGTGTGGGTTTTTTTGTAACTGGGGTGTGGTAGGAGTATTTTGCATGCAGAAGAAAACTTTTCTACAGCTTGCTGGTTTCCTACATGCTGAGGTCTGCACCCATTACTATCTTCCACTTTCCACACTGTTCCTCCCTTTTTCCAGCTTCTTTCTCTCCCTGTCTGTGGTTCTTTAATATGCCAATTCTACCGATAAATCTGCATATTGTAACATGTGCAGTGGTGGAATAGAGACAGAAAGGAAAGATCATGTGGAGCTCTGTATATTTTTAGTGGATAGAAATTATACTGAGAAAAATAAAGCAGGAGGAAAGGAAACTGCTCAAGGCAGAGAGGAAAGGGATGTAACTTCAAGTAGAAGGGGAAGGAACGCAGTGAGAGTACATGAGGACTTCACGTGGTAAGCAGGAGCTTAAAAGTTGAGAGATGAGAAATACTTTTCTTTAAACTTAAAAGAAGGAAAAATAACCTAAGGAAATCCCCAAACCCCAAAAAGTCTGCATTTACAGTTAGGTTGCTCAAGTGTGCTTCCCATCAGCACAACCATTTCAAATCAAGGAAACCACTAGTGGAGCCAGCATTAACCAACCTCAGTTTACACATCTTACCACCTAAACATTACAGTACCCATAGCTATTTTCAGCACCCTCAGCTTGATAATAAAAACCCTTTAATTTCAGCATACAACCTTGTGCAAGCCTCATATCCAGTTCTTTAAAAAAAATGTACAGTGTTTGTTCTGACCTCATGTTTATCTTTCTGGTGGATAAGTTATTAGCTGTCTTCACTTGGCTAGGGCAAACTTCAAAGTGGGTGTCTTTGAAAACACCCACTTTTGAGAAAATTGAGAAATTTGAGGAACTACATAGGTATTTTATGTTAGAGATGAAAGGATGTTTTTAAGTAGAACAGATGAGACTGTAAGTGTATATGTACATTACGAAGTTTATTTAACAGTCTGCTTCTATTTTTTCAGTATTTTAGTATATTAAGCTTCCTTGATCACCCTGGACATTTCAGAAATAATTTAAATTGATGCCAGTAGCTTTGGTGCTATATAACATTACTCATATACTAAAATATATGCTACCCTTACCTATGCTATTTATGTATTTTCCCATTTTCAAAGTATTCTCTTTAATCTTCTTTGTTATTCTTTACAACATTATTATGTATTACTGTTTTCCCAATTTTTCTGTACTTTTTCACTTAATTCAACTGTTCAGGTACTAGCAGACTCAGAATTTCTTTTATGTGTGGAGATAATATAGCATCTTTTCCTTTGTTATACCACTTGACTTGCCATTGAAAGGGGAATTTATTTTCATGTTTTCTTATGATTCTATGTTATTTAAATATCATGCCAGAATTGTCCACAATGAATGCTGTGGGATGAAGATGGCACTGCTGAACTAAAAGTCCAAGGAAGTCTGGCCAGCTCTATACATACACTATGTAGACACACGTGGAAAAATATGTGTCTGCATGTGTATGTATGTGGAAATGAATAAGCAGTCAGTTTAAACACTGTTTGCAAGGGAGAGAAAAAGACACTGAGACAGAGGAACGTTACATGTGGTGTTTGCATATGGAGATAATTGATATCTGATTCCTAAGTGGCCAACACATTTTCCTGGTTCAGCTAGCAATAGATTACACAGCAGTCTCTTCAGAACTTCATATGAGTGAGTAAGTAGTCTGGCTCTTTTCCACTGTACCATTCCATTGTCTGAGGGAGAAATATTCATTCAAAAGCTAGAAAATGAGGATCTTTCTCTTTCTGTTTTAAATTTACCAGTTGCTTCCCTAAATCGAACAACTAGCTACTGAGTTCAGCTTAGCTTAAGTAGTTGTTTTTGCAACCTATGTAATATAGATCTCAGTGTAAAAAGAAAATATTCTGTATTTCATTTATCACCTGTCTCCACAGTCATAATTAAGGAATTGACATGCCTAAAATGCTTGAAGACGGAGAACAATTCATGAGCCCACTAAGAAGAAATATAAACTGGCACCTACCCCTCCTAGATTAGAGGAGGATCTAAGCAACCACTGTATACACTCCTCTTCTAAATCACACCCTTATCCGTTGTCACTTTGACTTTAGTTGTGGGTCTCAGTGGAACTACTCACAAGTGTTAAACAGATGCGTAAGTGTTTACAGAAATGAGCCTAAGAGAATGACATACTTAATCCTGATGCACGATTGCAGGGAGGAGCTGGAGCAAATTCCACCCAAGCATTCCCCAAACTCCAGATCAAACCAGAGAAGGAAAAGCTGTCTGCTGCAAATAAGAAGTGGGATGCCAGACAGCTTGCTTTGCATAAACTGCCAACCAGTGCTTCTAACATGTAACCTCAGGAGTCACTGTTAACTAGGAAGAAACTTGATTTGCTTGTAGGAGGATGTTGCAGGGAAGAAAGTAACACTGAGTTTCCACAGACAAGGGAAGATCCAAGCAGTAATTAATTACTAAAAATGACCACAAATGTATCAGTTTTTTGGTGAGAAACAGAACAGATAAAATATAGAAATCTCCAGTTAGATAGATTAGAGAGGAGAATGGAGTAGAGTCTGGTGAGTCTGGTTTACCAAGTAGTTTCACACCAGTCATCAGATCAGTTTAGGTAGTAGAGCCAGTAGGCAACTCCCAGGCCCTTGAGACCACACTGAAGATAAAACTGAAAAAGCGTTCTTGTCTGTCTCCTGCGGGCGAAAGAGGTTCAATGGGCAGGTAATAAGATGCAGTGAAAGAACTGTTTTGAAGATATGTTCTGATAGTGAGGAAAAGAGGTTAAACAGATTGCTTCTAAAATTACTGGATTACACTTTCTTTGTTATCTTAAATTATGATTGTATCACCCTTTCATAAATAAAGCTTTCCTTGTGTGAATAGAGTGCTCTTGCAAGCTGGCATTAAAGAGGGTACACCTGATTTTCTGTCTTGATGAGGTTGGTAGGTGGATTAGTCACTTGTACGGGCTTTGAAGTAGCACAAACCTGCCTTTTCTCCAACCATTTTCTAATGGGCAGAAAGGGTTACTGTGAGCCAAAAAGAGCAGCATGATTTTTTCTATCACTCATCTGCACTTTTGGATTCCTCATGTAAGTCTATGTTTTCTTTTTTTTTTTTTCCTTTCTCCTACTGATTATGTATTTTTCCTCTTTCCCTTTGAGATTAACAATGGCATCCTATTAGTTTTCATCGTAGTTTGTGATTACAATGTCTGAAAAGAAATTCAATCTACACCCAACCCACTGCATGTAGATATCTGCTCATTCAGACATATGAAAACTGGCTGAACCAATTTCTAAAGCCTCTCAGCTCACAGCTCTGTAAATGGAAAGACTCCACAAAAGCAAGAAACTTGTGAAAGTCCTTTACAGTTGATTACACTTTACATAAACATACCTACATACACCTGCAAAGACAACCTGACCTAATAGAACTCTGTCCTCTTTACGTCTCTCTCATTTTCATCTCACAGTCACAGAATCACAGCATGCTGATGTGGGAAGGCACCCCTGGAGATCATCTAGTCCAATCCCTCTCCTCAAGCAAGGTCACCTAGAGCTGGTTGCTCACAACTGTGTTCAGTCAGATTCTTAATATCTCCAAGGACGGAGGCTCCAAAATGACTCTGGGCAACTGCTTCCAGCATATGACCAACCTTGCAGTAAACAAACAAACAAACAAACAAAAAATAACAATAACAAAAAAAGAATTTCCTGATTTCCTGTACTTCAAGAGCCTCTTGTCCCATCACTGGGTGTCACTGAGAGGAGTCTCACTCCTTCTATTTTACTGCCCACCATTATCCCATCATGAGATCGTTCCTGAGCTTTCTCTTTTCCAGGCTAAACAGTCTCTGCTCTCTCAGACTTCCCTCATATGAGAGATGCTCCAGTCCTTTCGTCACCTTAGTGGCCCTTTGTTGAGATATCTCCTATATGTCCACAACTCTCTTGTACTGGGAAGCCCAGAACCAGACCCAGCACTCCAGGTGTGTTTCACCAGTGCCAAGAGAAGGATTACCTCCCTCGACCTGCTGGCAACGCTGTTTCTAAGATATCCCAGGAGGCCGTTTGCCATGAGGGTGCACTGCCAGCTTGTGTCTACCCTGGGGCTCACTAGGACCCCCAGACCCTTTCTGCAAAGCTGCTTTCCAGCTGGAAATCTGCCACACCTCCTTTATTGCTTTGTCATCCAAGTAGGCACCTCTGTAAAAGCACCTTGTTGTCTCCTAAACTCATCCTTCCATTTATAATGCTAGCTTGACCAGAGGAGCTTACTTAGTACACCCACTCCTGAAAATAAAATAAAATTCATAAATTTCCTTACTGATTATTCATTAGGTGGTTATCACACACTTATGAAAATCTTAGAAAAGGTGGATATCCATAGTAGGCCCAGCAGCAAAGGTGTGAGAAAAGCTATTGCTAACTTAAAAGTAGAAGTTACTAATAAAACAAGAAGTAAGGGGGCAAAATGTGTTCAATTTACCACACAACACTATGGGAAACTGCACAGCACATGTTTAAGTGCTTTGCTGCATTGTGGCCTGTGAATTTCTATAGTATAACTAGTACTGTGTCAGCTCATACTATTACTTCACAGTATTTCTCTGAATCTTTCTGGTAACACAATTTTTATTTCTGTTAGCAGATGGAATTTGTTGAAGTGTGGTGTTTTGTTTTTTTTTTTTTTGTTTAGCAGAATAATCTCTAATTTGTTTTCTTAATTTTGCTGCCTAATATTTTAATTTGACATATGCCTTGCCCGATTATTATTTTATATTTAACTAGCAGTAGCAACCTAGTATCCTACATTATCAATCCAGGCATATCACAAAAGAGTAGATTTAACAACAACCCCAGATAACCCAACAAAAAGCAAGCAAACAAAAAAAAAAGAGATATAAAACAGAAAAGCTTAGCATGTTTTAGAAAACTATGTTGATGTATACAGTGATCTGAGGAGCCTAGAAATTAAAGAAGTCTTAGAGAAGTTGCTGTGGGGGGTGGTATAGAAAAGATTTGGGTCGCCAGTCATCGATCATCAGCCCCTTCAAGTTCCAGTAGAAGATTACAGGGAAATAGGATGCTTTTTCACTCTGCTGCATACAGTCCTGGCAGATCAGGATGTCTCTTTTCTTGGATATTTAGATCTAGATTAATTATGACTCTGCTTTTCCCTGTGTTCTCATAAAGAAGAAAGTAATTAATGACTATTAAATGGTTGTAGTATGAGGCCTAAATTAAACAATGTCTTCCCTTTCCATGTTTAGATAAGATAGGTTATGAAAAGTTAAGTACAGATGGAATATGACAAATGCTGTCATCCAATTTCTCATTGCTTTCCTGATGGCACATCTTCTAAAATAATTTCTAAGTAGTTTCTACTTTCTCTTAAGACACAAAAACCTTACTGTATCTTTTTGCACAGCAGAAAGAGTCAATGTTTTCTTAAGTAGCTAAAAAATTAGGTATTGCCTTTGAAACTCCTCTTCGTAAAATGAAGAATAGAGTTAAAAACTTCGAAGGATTTCTGAATTTCAGAACTTCAGCTGGATCAGGTACTCATTGGAAACAAATTGGCTTATTAATGAGCCTTTTGTGGAGGTTGGCAAATCAGCTGTGTGTGAATTCCAGCCTGTCAAAAGCTTACAAAGGTTTGACTTGGAGCGTTTGCAGATCACTCTTCATGACCTGAAAACAGTTCCAGAAGCCGCATGGCATGTATCCCAACCACTACTTTGGCCAACCAGAGCACCTAACACACCTCAATGAGTGATTACAAACCATTCCTGTTAAGGTTTATATGCTTTTTGGAATTTGTCAACAGGAAAACAAAACAAAACAAGAAAAAACACAAAAGGAAAACTATGCCCCACTGCACATTTGCACCAGAACTAACAATGATATAGACAGTAGAAGGCTGTCATCTTTTTCTAGCATTTATTGCCCAAAATTACAAGGAATGCAGACATGCTTGCAGGGTAGACCACTGATAATTCTACCTTATTGGTAGAATTCTCTGTAAAAAATGGGGTTTATTTTCAGTTACATCACATCTTTTACCATAAAATTTGTACAAAACCCAGGCATCTTAGAGAACTGCCATAGTGTCTGGAAGCTCTGTTTTACTCCATGGTAGGGACACTCTTTTTAGAGAAAACAAATGGATTTTTTTTTAGATTGGACACATTTTTTTGTTATTATACATGCCAACAAAACTTTAGTATTGTGAGCACTTTAGTCTGATACCAGAACTAAGCAAGTCCTTGAGGAATTATGGGATCAGGATGAACTGAAGAACAAGATGTTTAGGCTAAATTATACTAGGAGCAGATATAATTAATAAAAATTGAAATAATGTGAATGTAGAGTTTCAATTCTAGCCTTTCCACTTTTACAAAGATTTCCACCTTTGAGTGCAGATAAAGATCCAAAACTGCCTGTGTAAACTGCTAAAAAAAAATCAAATCCATGGTGAGCATTTATAAGACTGGGTCCAAGTTATTATGTTGACAAGTTATTATGTGCCCAAGTTATTATGTCCTTGCTGTTTCTCTTGCAAATGTAGACTTTATCAAAATTGCTGTATCTTCAAACCTTTCAGACAAACCTTTCTTCTCTGTCAATTTGATGTAACTGTAAGAAAATACACACTGCAAAGTTTAAATAGTTACAGCTTTTCTGACTTTTTTTACTGATTGAGCAGTGACACATCAGTTAAATCCTCTTCCTCCTTCACTTTTCTTCCCACCCCCACTCCCCCCCAACTTATTGCATATGCAATGGAAAGCTAATTGGCAGTGAGCCATTCTGGCAAGCTGCATGATGTGTTCAGCAGTTTGTTTGATTTATACCGTTGGAAGTTGCCAAACTTTTTGTCATTTGGTTTAATATAATGTTGTGCCTTTAACAATTTTTTCTTCCATAAAGGATTTTTATTTTGCTCAGTAGGATTATAATTTGAAGGTATAATTAGCATCTTGTTAATTGTCGATAATTACACACGTCATTCAAAGAGCTCTTGCAAAGGGCATGCGATTCATTTAACAGAACTTCCTCGAGCTGGTGTTCAGAGGTCCCTAATGAGCAAAGAATAGAGCAGGAGTGGATGTAATAATATAAATTGAAAATATGAACACATATAAGCAATCTAAATTTAAATTCAAGACAGTGACATGAATGAGCCTCTCTGCTATCAAAAGAGACGCACAACAGTGTGAATTAGCAACCTCCATGCTCCAAAAATTGCAGAGACAAAGAAAATGATACTCTTATGTTAAGCTTTGAATCTAAATTTTCTAGCAACCTTTGTGCAAATGGAATGTAACATATAGAATATTACAGCCAATGTAATGATGAAAATTAATAATTACTTACATTGTAATTTTTTTACCACTGCAGTGTCATTCTATGCTGTGTAACCACAGCAGAATTTGATTGTTTCTGCTCATACTCTAACAATTGTAAGGCTCTAAATTAGGAAAGTAGGCTCCATTGAGAGAAATCAAGAGTATTTCTGTAGTAAAGTTTGGCAGCCTTGCATACTTACAACCTGTTTCATATCAAAAGAACGTAGTGGTGCAGATCCCTATGAAAGAATAACTGGGGTTTCTCATTCCTTGGCAGGTAAAACTCTCAGTGGATCAGTGAGCTAGAGGCAATTTTATCCTTTCCTTCAGGCCCATCAGTTTGGGGCCTGTAGAGCTGGAATCAAGCCCTCATTTTGGGGTAAAAGGATTCTGCCATTTACGCTACCTCCGAGTTACCCCACTGAAGAGAACAAACGTGCAGTAGCCTCCGTTTGAACTTCTTGTTTTCGCTGTGGCTCACCGAGGGGGGAACATCACACAGCTTTTGCGCTCCCCTCCACAGTGCAGTGCAGTGTTGGTACTGTCATCGGGTGGCTAACGTCCTTATTTTCCTTGCTGCCACTGTCATCTCCCTGGAGCCAAGGGGGAAAGGACCACTGTAGCAGAGTGGGAGGCAAGCCAGGAGAGGGAGTCACGAAGTGTCCATGTAGCGATTAGATAATGCTGCCGTCTGCTTTTGGTTTACCCAGAGGCCAGTATGAAAACCCGCAGGATCCAATCCCAGAGAGCTCCATACGCTGAAGGACAGGATGGGGTCACTTGGTCAGCTGAAGGTCAAAGCAGCATAGGGCAGCCCTTGCATCTCTTTTTCCCATGCTGAGCTGCACACTTCTCAAACACAGGCTGCAGCCTGGGCCGCTGTGTCCAAGAGTTGCCATAACCTCCGCTTGAACTTTTTGGTTTTGCCCTACCTCACCGAGAGGACTGAACCCCCTCTCTCCTCGGGAGAGCTCAGCTGACTCTGGCTGCGTTAGCTCCAACTAAGTTGTTTATTAGAAAACTGCTTGCTCCCTGTATTTCCATTTGAATGTAGTTCATTTTCTCCACACATATGGACAACTTCAGACATTTTCTTATTAGGCCTCCTCTTTATTGTTACACGACTGCAGTGGAGATTTTTCTTTAGCCATCTGTCTTTTTGAGAAGCACTTTGAATACTGTCAGGTGTTCGTGCTAGCAAGAGTTTCTCTGTGTATTCCTCAGAGCCTTTCCAATCAGTTCCTCTTATACTTGACACAGAGCTGCAGCAGCTGGTTGCCAAAGCACTCCATCACCTTTGTTAATAATCAGATCTTATTGCCTCAGAAAAGAATGGACAAGAATGAGGATTTAAGAGAGATTAGCCTTTAACTGAATTAGAAGGGACTACAAATATCTTTGGTTTATGTGAAAGAGTCAAAAGTTTTTTTGTCTTGAGAGTATTAACATTTGCTTGTAATGACTTTATTAAACAAACATATTTAAATTCTTGTACTATCTTTCCCTCATTTTTCCTTAATCCCTGGGATTCTATTACATAGGATGATTTTCAAAAATTATGCTTGTTACAACATAACATAATGTTTAACTAAGAGTTCTTGGTACTTTCAGTAGGATTTTATTTTTCAGATAGTCGGCTCACATAATGTGCACAACCAAAGAGAAAAAGCCACAAATTAGCATGCAATATCAGGACTATTAGTGTATTAATAATCTGTTTGTGTGGGGTGTCACAGATATCACTGCACTCAGGACAAACAAGTTCCCCTCAGCCTCACTTTAAAATTTACCCACCTTCAGTGCGGCAAGAGCCAGCTAATGAAATAGCTCCATCCTCTCCTTGAGAACTGACTTCAAGTGGCACAAGTAATTGACTTATTTATTTGCATCGTTTCTTTTTCACTCTCCAGTTAAAAGGAAGACGCTGGTTTGAACCATTACAGAGTAAAGGGGAAACCAAACCTACACCCACCAGCTCCAGGCAGTGCCTGAGGCAGGGAGCCTTAACCACTGAGCTGCCAAATCCAAGACCGCTCATTAGGATCATTCTGCTGATGAAGACAGTGCCCAGCTAAGTGCCAGAAGATGCTGCTGTGGGAACAAGACTCATTTTCTCCTGAGCAGACCAGAGACAGGAACCAAAATCGCTGCTGTCTGCCACCTCCCACAGCCTGGTACAGACATCCCTGCCTGTTCCCACTGCAGGTTCAGCATGGGTCCAGCGGTGGGTAGGAGGCTCAGGATGTGAGCTGGGAAGCCTTGGTTCTTGGGGCTAGCTGGAGAGCTCAGGAGCTGCGTTTGCTCGGTTGCGTAAGCTGGTGATCTGCTCTTTCTTGATCGCATGTGATGGCACAGAGCCTGTTCCCACTCTCTCACTTTGGCTGCTATGGGTGATCATGTGTGGAGTGTGCAAACCTTGTTTCTTTACATAGATAATTGAAGTTTGGCGAGGGGGATAAAGGAAGGTGCTCCCACTGTCCCTCTCCTAACACAAGTGTGCAGACTGCCAGGTGTCCTTCCTTTAGCTTAGTTGACAAGACCTGCTCCAGTTACTTTATATTTTTATTGTGGTTTGGTTTTTTTCCCTGTTGAGCGTTGAAACCATGGTGTCAGGGAGGATGTGTGCTCCCATTTATGCAATACCCTGATAACTCATGTACATCTACTCTGGGAAGTCCTGGTTGTGACTTATGCCCAATTTTTGATGAAAGAAATCAAGTTTAGTGTTGAATCTTATGGGCACTATTTCAGTGACCCAGATCCTGTCTTCCAGGGGAGGGTCTAATTCCTTTTGTGTTTAACCCACCAAAAGAAGCACAGGCGATGCTGGAAAGGAATATTACCCTGTCCAGGCTAAAATGTCTAGAAAAGCTGCAGGTGTCCTTGCTGCAAGTGTCTGAGGAAACCTCCGCATGAGATTGCTGAACAAAAGGCAAACACTATCTTGACAGATATGGTCTTAAAAGAGAGTAGGATCCAGCCTGCAATGCCTTGAAGCCGCCTGCATCTAGACTAAGACTCACAGTTGTGAATCTCATGCTGAAGCTTAAACTATGCATCACTACAGTTTGTCACAGACAGCACGGTTGCTTTAGGATTCATGTTGAGTGAAAATTAAGGACTAAACACAATAGTAGAGGCTTTAACATCTTCCACCAAATGATGGGGTATTTCCTGTTGTATTAACAAGATTTGGGGCCATGAGAGAACAATTTTAAAGGTTTGTTTCAGGCCCTTACCACTTTTCCAAATCCTACCTTTGGGTATCTCATCTCACGGATACAATTAGTTTCAGAGCTCTATCAGTCATTATCACTATTATGAGACACCATGTGCTTCATATCCTCACTAAAATTAAAGAGAAAATATAAGGCAGATAGTATAATGCAGTTCAATATCACTAAGAGATGAAATGGTATATATGGGTACACAGGGAGAGTTTTAGCTAAATTTGTTTTTTTGTTCATAGTACTCTGTAGGCCAATCAATGAAATTGCATCTTCTACTGGCCCAGTCCATGCCCAGTAATTGTCTTCTCCTTTCTGTTATCTTTACCTCATTTCCTAATGATTTCTCAAGTGTTCTGTTCAAATTAAAGTCTAATGGTATATTCTTTTCTTAAATCTTTTTGCAAAACATTTTTATAATATAAATAAATGCAATGAAACCACTGAATAATGCAGGCACAATATATACATCTAGAGAACAATTTTTAAGCTCTTCAAATTCAAAGTAAAGAAGAAGAATGCAAATGAGGCTGTGAATAGTCTTGCCTTTTATCTGTGTGCGTTTCACATATCTTCCTTTTATTTCCTACTTCTTATTTTCACAATAGCTCATAGTGCCAAGTTTTTGGGTTTACTTTTTTTCCAACCTAAATTCAATCAAGCACATCCTGTTAAGAACAGGACCATCAGCAGACAATATTTAACTAGATCAATGAGGATTTCTGATTTTTCCGGTTCTCCATGCATGATTGATAGACTTAATTCAGATTGTTTTTATACGTAAAAATTATGAAAGAAAGAGGAACAGAGAGCTATAAAATATCAGCAGAAAAAGCAACAGAAGAAAGACCTGATAAGCCTGTGCAAGAGATTGTGAGTGGAGCAGAAGAGTAGAATAATATAAATTTTTTAAAGAAAGAAAAAATATAGTAAGGAAACAACCACCATGGGAAACAAACAGAAAAAAAAAAATTAACAAAGGTATCAGCAAACACTATGTAATCTATCTAGGGAAACAGAACTACTTTACAATTGGCTGTTTTGCACGTGGAGACATTTGGAAGCAGAATGCAGATAGTCGGGCTGTTTATTTGGAAATCTAATAAACCTTGTGTTCAGGTCACATGCCTTCTTCAGCACTATCGTATTCTCACCAGTTTTTGACAGTTCATTGTCACACATTCCATTACATGTAATATTTTTCTTAAATCTGATCTTCTATGATCACCTGAAAAATCTCTTCTTAATTAAAAAAAAAAAAATTATTAGTGCTCATGATGGCAAAGCATAGCTTGAATACCACTTCCAAGTTTAAATGCCTCAAAACCAAATGTATGAAAGTTTCCAAATTGAATCTTACAGCTTTTACTGCAATCTTGCGGACTTTTTCAAAATGATTTTAGAACATGTGGCTTCAGCCATGCTGTCTGTGCAAAATGACTAGAATATGTATGGCCAATGGGGAATATATAAAAGGTTCTGTGACCTGAAGTTCTCTGCAGAGGGCCTCAGCTGTATTACAACAGCTTTCTGAATGGAGGACCTTCTACTCCAAGCACGCCTCAGTCCTACAGAGCGCCTTGCACAACCCAGAGCTGCAAGACGTAGGTGTCACACAGCCCACAGTGCACATGCAGTACTCAGAGTGTCCTGATCTCCTTAATTTCCATCATGATGAAAGAGGGAAGAGTTTATAGCAAAAGAGTATTGTTGGTTGTTTTACTCTGTCTTGCTGTCTGAGATTAAGAGAAGGTAGAAGTAATGTTCTCTGATAAAGAGAACATCTTTTATCCCTGAAAGTTGCCTAGAAGTTTCTTTCATAACTTCACCTGTAACTTTTTCTATTTTCCAGGACTGTTGAATCATCCTTTCTCTATGATGCTTTATGAATGTGTATCCAGTGCACTGGAACAGTATTTATGTACACATTTCCACATGACTCTAAAACAAAAATGAAAATAACTGTGGTTAAAGCTGTCACATCAGCTACAGAAAATATGTACTTAGAAAATGAAAGCGTTCTATTTTATAAAGCAGATATATGAAAGTCATTCCCTTACAGATATCAGCCGAGGCTTCAGTGCGGGGTAATACATAAATGTCTTCCGCTATCACTGGTAGAGACAAGCTGCCAGGAAGAGCTCAAACCCCAGACAGAAACAAGGATGCCTCAGGCTGTTACAGCAGCAAAATTCTTCATGCTAGTGAAAATATGTTTTCCACTGGACGCGGTTAAGACTTACCCTATTAAAAATGTTGTCCTCGTCAATTAAAGCAGATCTCAGAAGATCAGAAAGAAAGCACTAAGCCCCTGTGCAAGCTGGGGACACATTTCCACTGCATGATTCTCTATGAGAAGCAAACCCTCCCCAAGGACAGTACTGACCCCCAACTCACCTAATTTCAATGCAGCTGCAAATAATGATGCTGAAAGCCTTATTTCTGAAAACAGCCTGATCTAAACTAGAACTTTTCCCTTCTTTATCTCTATATCTAAAAGTTACTGAAGGATAAATGTACTACATATTGCTTTTTAGGAAACGCCAAAAGAAAAGCATAGTTCAAACTTTTGAAGAATAGTTGGTCAAACTATAAGCTGAATATAATTTCATCTGTACTGGCATCAAGTGGATACAAATTTTTAAAATGTTTTGATTCTGGTGCATTTTACCCATAACACGCACTAATTTATCTTTGGTGTCAGCAAACAGTGAGGGGAAGATGAAGCTGTTAAACATCAGTAAAAGTCAGTGAGGTGGAGATCAGGATATTAGGAAACTTACTTATTTTGTATCTTCTCCAGCATATTTGTGGGCAGGAACATTTTGTGCTTTTTACACCCTCTCAGCCCTAGCAACACTATTGTTCCAGTAGCGAGGAACCCCCAATTTGAGGTTAAGTTTTGGCAGGTCTGAGCTAGCCGCAGCATTTAGCAAGATACCCCTAGTGTATTTTCATATGCTCCATTTATTTCGAGAAAGTCAAAGGACAAGTTTAAACAAAGGGCACAGCCAAGGGTAGCACATATTCTTCACTGTGGGTAAGACATCATCTGTATCAAAGGACACAGTCCTCATCATGACTACTTCACATGTGAAATACCAACACAATCCTCTCAAAAGTAGTGTTTAACCCTATTAACTGAGCCTGATGACAGAGGGTCGACACATCACAAGCTGGCAAAATCTGTGCTCACCACTCCAGCTTCTTACAAGGCCATTTGTGCAAGAGTGATACAAGGTTTTCATTATCTCAGGCTACCGATTTCTATTCTTGGAGATGTTGCACTTGGTAAAAGAAGATGTAAGGTCATATACCAACCAATTGCAGGATAAAAGTTGGAATATAAAAATAACATACCACTTCCTCTTCCCCTCTTCCTTCCATCACCCCTGCACTAGCATGTA
This sequence comes from Pluvialis apricaria, assembly GCA_017639485.1. NCBI lineage: Eukaryota > Metazoa > Chordata > Aves > Charadriiformes > Charadriidae > Pluvialis > Pluvialis apricaria. The sequence goes on along the minus strand of CM030009.1, from coordinate 76,076,887 downwards.
TGCTGATATGAAAAGACAAATTTAGTACCACCTGTAGTCACTTAAAGCCATGCTTCAATCTTGGCTCCAAACAATGAATGATATTTTTCCTAGGAATTGTATCTATGAACCAAGTATTTTTTGTAACTAATAACATTAAAAATCTTTGTGTTTGTTTATTCTGCATATAACCAATAGTTCTAATCAGTTGTCTCTGTACATGTATGTCTGTCTTTTGCTGATATATATATATGGCTTTCTGAAATGCATTTTAGATTAGTGAGCATTTTTGTGCCTCTTTGAATGTATACATAATGAAAAAGAATGCACTGGTAGATGCTGACAAGCCAAAGGAAGACGTGAATTCCTGAAAAACTGGAATGAGCACTTCTAGTAAATTGTATGCGTCACTGCATATAAGTGACTCAGATAGGTGTTCATAGGAAAGTGGCTCCTTTGCATGTCAGGCAGGTAGATAGATAGTTTTATCTACCTAGCTCACTGTTGAAGGCGTACATACAGAATAGAATTAACATCAAATCGTTAAAGCACTGCTTTAATCTGCTCAAACTTCTGACATGTAAGGTTTCTAAGAGTTAACAATGATTTTAGCAGCAATGCAGGACTAGAATGCCCATCAAAAGTCCAGCTTCCCGCTAAAATAGGCCTAACATCATATGGTCTTGTTCATAAACTTATCAAACTCCATCTTTTCTATCACCAATAATCTCTTGGAAGGCTCTTTCAAAAGGTTGTTTTGCCCTTTGATGGCTAGAACCATCTTCCTTTCACAGGTAAACTTATTAACAGGAAGCTTATACCCAGTTATTTTTGAGTCAGTGCACAAAAATCTTATCACTCAGGTATTTCATCACCCTTCTGTTGCATCTATAGAGCTACGAAGTATCCACTTATCTTGAAGTTTCTTAAAAAAATAAAGATGACTCTTTGAGGACTTATTTAGGAAGAAAAGTATAAGTGGGTTCCTGATGTAGTAATGCACCTGCAGAGCAAGTAGTTAATGTTATATTTCTTCATTTTTTGGGGGGTGGTGAAGACTCTGAAAAAGAATTAGGAGTCATTGAATACTTCAGCACACTTCATAAGTACCAATGACACTGAAAACTCATTTCTCTTTGTTATAAATAGAAAAGCTTCTCCAGGAGCAGGAAAATGTCTGGTGCCACTAATATTCATCAGTGCTAACCCAAGTAGGTAAGATTTGCAGGTGAGACTAATTTGACTGAATGCAGCTATCCTTGGTACAGACACACAGATACGGGCTGGTTATTTAAGTTCCAACTGAAAGATCTTATGAGAAATAAGCCCTTTAAGGTATAAGTCATCTTTCTATTTTGTAGATCTACTCAGGATGAAATGGTTTGCTTCCTAGAACTTATGTTTCCTTACTGACCATAAAGGTAACCTTAGAAAGGAGTCATCTGGCATTAGCTGAATTGAATACTTTCCTGTCTATATTACATAAGGATGACTTTAAAACCAGGCAATCTCATCTAGACTCAGATTTAACTCTTCAACCTGGTGTTCATAGTCCCTTTACACTCCCAATCTAATAAATGGAAGGGACAGGCACCTCTGAAGAGCAATAATTGCACAGAAGACCTGCCTCAACTATTGTGAGTGCCAATCATTCACCCTCAGTTAGAGAAAAAGCCTATATAGGGTGCCTATGCACCTCACAACCACCTTAGTTTGTTGTCTAAAGTTACAAGGGGTAATTACAGGCCAGAAAATGTAATCATATATCAGTTTCTTTTGCAAAGACAACGAAATAGCATACTTCTGTTGTTCATGAATCTCTCGATTAAAAAGTTTCAATCATACCATCAGTGTACTGAAATAATACCGTAAAATGATTTATTTGATGGTGTTGTATTCACACACTGTATGTCACAAAATATAGTAACTTAAATAATAGTTTTCAGGAGATCCAGCAACTCTTGGAACCATATAAAAATGCCTCAATATAAACCATTTGCCAAGCACTCCCAGAGATGAGGACTGCATTGCAGACAACTCCTGAAAAGGAGGTGGGGCGGTGGGAGGGTAAATTCGTAACACAGATTATTCACAATGAATAATTCAGCTAGTTCTTTTTACAACACACTTCCACCAGCTGGCTTTTGTGTTAGAACTTCAAAGTATTTCAGTCTGAATTGATTAAGACTCTACACTACATTGATCTGGGTGTTAGAAAAATTTGCTCTTCTCCAAAAAGCAATGACATTTGAGCAATGCAGTTTTGTACTACTTCTCTTGACAAGTCCATGAGAATATTTCTTTGAAAATTAGGACATTTTTATTGATCTCAGATGCAGAAGTATTTTCATGTTGGCTTTCCTTTACAAGGAAAGTACATGTTGAATCACAGAATTGCTGATATTTCCCTTATAATAGTATCACCTTGGATCACTGAAATCTATCAGTTTTATTTCTAGCTGCAGATGTGGACATTTCACAGCTAATGAAAAAAGTTATGTGTGAGGGAAGTTCAACAAGAGCAGTCATTTTTTCCCCCTCTCTTATTGAAATCCTTTGCTAAGAAAAGGAAATCCCTTTTTTTCCCCTTGGCACTAAACCGCTGTAAGCAAGGACTACACTGGTGCTAAATATTAGCAGCTGAGTTCCAAAGTGATGTATAAACACAGTTCAAAGGCAGAAATAAATTTACATATGCATTGCTAGCATAGTTTCTTTTACCACTGCAGTATTCTATACATTAATTTGAGTGCTCGAAACTCCTCTCTCTGTGGCTTGTATTTTAAAAACAAACTAAAATAGGAGAAATAATTTCTGAGGCCACAAATGGGACTTTGTGGAGACAGCACACATTAGGACTGAGGGCCTGGCAATTGCTTCTTATTTCTTCCCTTATTTATACTGCTTATTTATTCACCCTGTACTTGGAGGTCTGGCAATTTTTTTTCTCTTTTGTCAAAGCAGCTGGGGCATTTTGTGATGCATCTCAGTGGGTGCCTCACTGTACTCCAAGACAAACATTATTTTACCACTGTGGGAAAAGTATGTCTCATCCTCACTCATATGAATAACTATCTAGCCAGCTTTATCATCATGGTGACAAAGAATGCTATCCATTTGTTTGGATAAACCTATCTCATTTCCACGTGAAAACCAAGGATATAAGAGATAATCATGACGGGCTGAGAGATATCAAACGTTTAATTTAGTTTAGAGCAGCACTTGAAAGTTTAGATATACATGGAATGTCCCAGATTGAAACCTTACCAAATGCAGACAGTAGAGATGTGTGAGAGAGATTTCCACTGTTTTCTGTTTCTTCATAGAAAAAGACTTCTACATATTGGATTTTCAACTGCTGATCTCCAGTGGACCTCTCTCTGGTTTGTTTTTCCTTACAAAATTATGGCAAGCCCAAGACTGTAAAGCAAAAGGAAATGAAAGAAATATTTGGAGAAGATAGGTGAATATTATATTTGCAGAATGAAGGTATAAACTTTGAACATCAAAACAGTTCCTTTTAAGCCTGAGAAATGCTGATATATTGCATCCTAATGAGACTTGTGCCATTCCTGAAGCAATACAAACAAAACAAACATTTTACATTAGAATCAATTTGTTCAAATTCTACTTGAGGACTAGCCTTTCTTCTGGTCACACGGGTATAGGAAAAACCTGCTCAGGGTGAAGAGATTCCTCATCCAATATGTTTGAAATTGTAACTTCCTTATGACACCAAGTCTTTCAATATTAGGGGTCAAAACCTCACATTCCTGCCTTTCAATACAGGGGAAGCCTCTCTGGAGCCTTGTACAGACTATGCAGATTTTTCTGGTACCAGAATGATTCTTGGGCTTCTAGTATATAGTCCTGGAAAGGAGGGAGTGCTTTTCCAACTACTCCTTCAAGTACAAGGGGTAGGGAAAAAGATCCCAGCAACCAAATCAGGGATGCCGTGCCTCTGCCTCTGCTCCCCTCCTGTGCAAAGCCTCATTGCTTGGATTGTGTGCAGGTGTTGAGGTCCGTGGCCTGTTTTAAAAATATGTTTTAATAAAAGACCAAGAACACTGCAAGTTGCCAGCAATAGGGAACTCTTCCCTTCTACAGAAAGGACAGCAAATAATGATATTCAGTCTGATGCAGGCACCAGATACAAGTCCCTGGCATTTAGTAGAACTTCTCTGTCTGCATGTGATTTCCATGTGCTTCTTTCGTAGGCAGTACTACAGAATGTCTTAGAAAAGTGTTGAAAAAATTGGAAACTTCGCCATGCCCATGCTTCAGAAGACCTTGGAATGGGTGAACGTCCCTGGGGAAAAGGTCTGATTTCAATAGAAGGAAGATTGCAACTCCTTCCAAATTCCTGGCCCAGATTTAAACACCAGGAAAAAACTCCATCTTACACTTGCACACCAAAGGTTAGTCCTCTGTAGTGGTGCCAAAAGCAATTCTTAAATGACTTTAAATATAGAGGATTTAGTTGTCTTCTGCACTTCTGCTGTCAAGAGGTTAGATCAGCTAAAAGTAAAGATTCATCCATATATCCTTCAGTGTCTCTACAAACATAACAAATTTGTTCCAGGTTTCTTCTTCTTTATAAGGTGTGTCGTGCCATAAAAATGCCAAGTTTGCAAAGTATTCACACTCCTTTTGCAGATTAGAAAATACAAGAGCAAGGAGCTGGGGGTGTACATACACACAAACACAGTCTGTGTGGAGGCATTACCCACTTATTAACATTGCATGTTTTAACAGCATGCCTTCTTTCATCTGAGCTCTGTTCTCCCAGCCTCAGACTCAGTCCCGGCATTTCAAATCTCTGAAAAGAGGTTTTTAACAGACGCTGTCACTTTTCTCCAAATCCAGTTTCTTTTCTGTTTATTACCTTTTCTGTAAATGTCCAGTGGGTCCTGATTCAAGATAAGCCTTCACACTTCCGAAAGAGTCTCCCTGTTAAGTTTCAATTTCCCACTAGCTAGCAGAGGCAGACACAGAATTTGCATCCCATTGCAAAAAGAAGTTTTGATAGTCTTCCCACAGCACTTTCTTCTCCCAAACCTAAAAGCTATGAGACACCAGACTTTAAGCTGTCTGAGGTCACATCTTGAAACATTCGGAAGTGCAGTGGCACTTCTGAACCGTTGCCCTTACAGGCAGGAGGAAAGACGTACCAGGCCAGCAACCTTTCACAAACTCTCTGAAACGTTGCCAAAATAAAAAGGTGGAGCTGTCTGAATTTGAAGGTGAAGGGGAGGAAAGGCAAAGGTCTACAAAATTTGGGGGCTGCACAGAACACGTGCTGATGGCTGCTCTAGGAATCGCTTCTGCTCCGGCCTGTGGCTTTTTGGCCTAATAGAACCACTGTTTGTCAAAGGAGATTTTCTCATTTGAGTCAACCTTAATAAAACAGTCTTTATCTTGCTGTTGATGTAAATACATATAAAAAAATTTTTAAAATCCCATCTCCTCTTTCAAACAGAGAATTCAAGCTCATTTTTAGCTCTCCTCGTAGCTGTCCTATATGATGATTCATTATATTTAATAATTCTGAATTCATGTAAAGAGAAAGTAAAGGATTTTAAGGCTCCAAGAAAGAGAGAAGCCATACATATATTCCAGAAGAGAACAGCTGTCAGGCAGGGGAAGTAAGGAATAATATTTTGATTTTGTTGTGAGGCACTTCCTTCTATAAATAACATTGTTACATGGGTATAAATCAGAAGTACCATCTTTCTGATGAGACCCCATGAGACTTGAGCTCTCTGCTCACGAGAAATTAATCTCGATTAACTCAGATGACTTCTGGTTAGGTTACATGCTCGTCATTCACAGAGGTAGGCTGCCTGCTGAAGGTTGATATTTTCTCAGAAATGAGGGTAATTAATGGATGAACTGCTGCTAAAATGCTAGCTGAAGTCCAGCTTGCACACCAGAGGATCTAATATTGTTCACTTATTTTCATCTGCAAGCTTGAGTATCAGCCATTTTCTCACCAAATATTTATTTCTTTTTCTATTCAATGTTTCACTTTTTAATCAGACAGAGTGCTGGAATAATGAGAAGGCACTATATTTTAATTTATAAGAATTTTAATACTTTTATTTCCAATAATTTTTTGTGCTGGAATTTCTTCTTCTTTCTAAATCTACTGTATGCTTCTGGGCTTTGGGGTTTTTTTTAAGGGTTATTTCAGATTACAAAATAAAAGCGCTTGTGTGCCTCTTTTCATTCCCTGAGCTCTTTCACAATGGACTCCAGTTCATGGAAAAGATTGCAAGGTTCTTCCAGCAGGTAGGACTACACCCAAGCACCAGACAACAACCTTTTCTCTGCCTGGGAAAGGGGATTCTGGGGATTCGGTTCACAGACAGGTTCTGTCCCACAGTGGAATCTGAAATGGTGGATCAGGAGCTATCACCCTCTCTTTATGCTCATCAGGAAAAAGAAATTAAAAAAAAAAATTAAAAAGTGGAAGAAACAAGAGAATACAGGGAAACGGTACTTAAGAAATATGTGTAAGAAATAAATTGTTAAAAGATGAAAGTCATGTTGTAAAATATGAGAAGAAACTAGAGTGATCAGTCTTGTGTTTAGTACTCTGAACACAGAGCTATACAAGCATAAAGACTGTTTTGTTTTCAGAAAAAAGACCCAATTTTAGATATCTGGTGGGGAGGCTGGGGGATGGGAACTTACCATTAACTGGAACAACTGTTCAAAGCAAAGAAATGAAAAAGGGAACAGCAGAGGAATTTCTCTCCAAGTTGCCTACAGAAGCAGTTTCGGGTTTAATTTTTGTGTCTGTTTTGCAATCCCTTGATAGTCAAAACTGGCTGACACAACACATGAGATATGCCAGTGCCAGTCCTGGGTATTTTGGGTTCCTGGAAACAGCACAAAGATCTGTGTTGACAAAAATTTTACAGATGTGCCAAATTTTTTATTCAGAGTGAGAAGCAGAGGCTCCTCAAATAGGGAATGCTGCCCTGCCAGCAGCGGGCCTCTGAGATGTTGGCTGGGCTGTGCCCTGGGTCTCCCAGGCAGAGGGCATCTCAGCGATGAGCACCCAACATGTCCTGTCTGACTGGAGTGAGGAAAGGGAGAGTCACCAGAGCAGACTGACTTCTCAAGTCCAGTATTACTTTCCCAAGCATTCAACAAATGTGAATAAGGCCCCCAGTTTCCTGAACATCACTTAGAAACAGCAGTCTTTCATTGTTTTAATAACAAATGGGAGGTTCTTTCACCCGCTTCTGTTGTGGGCCGATTTGAGATGTCCTCGAACCATATTCTCCGTGTGAAGTCTCAGGGGGCATTCAATCCAATTCTCACTGGGAATCATATCCCAAAACTTGTCTCTGGAAATGTGGAAGGGATTTTATTTTATTTTTTTTTTTCTTGGAAGATACTTGGCAGATTATGAACTCTTAGAAAAAAACCAAAACATTGAGAAGACTGTGACAAAATTGCAGGAGTTGGTAACAAAGTTTAAGTAGGGAAGAAGAAGAAGAAGAAAAATTTGAAGGCTGGGATCCAAGAGAAAGGAAAGAAATCTATGGAAGAGCTGGATCTATTGAGAGGAGAAGAGAGGAGAGGAGAGGAGAGGAGAGGAGAGGAGAGGAGAGGAGAGGAGAGGAGAGGAGAGGAGAGGAGAGGAGAGGAGAGGAGAGGAGAGGAGAGGAGAGGAGAGGAGAGGAGAGGAGAGGAGAGGAGAGGAGAGGAGAGGAGAGGAGAGGAGAGGAGAGGAGAGGAGAGGAGAGGAGAGGAGAGGAGAGGAGAGGAGAGGAGAGGAGAAGATTTCCAGCTTCACTCCATAAATCCAGCATACATATGCAATGGAGTATTTTTTCTCTTACTGAATGTAAACTTCTGGTCAATTTAAGGTGCATACGTTTGTGGCCTTTGACATATATACCCTGGGTGACTTTTATACTTAAAATCCTCCGTGCTATACTAGCTCCACAAAGCAAGGAGGAGAATCAGGATGTAGTACAGCTGAGGACTTCAAGCCCTTAAATTTAAGCAATAAATACTACTCAGGAGAGACAAAATGTATTTTTTAATTATTAGAAACCTGTGGCAAATCTTATGCAAAAGAGATGTACTCTGAAATGTGAAAGAATAAAATATAATCTTGAGCTCATTTGGATTGATTTTGTTGAACCATATTTAAAAATATGTCCTGTAAGCACATTAAATTAACTGAGAAACTGTTCTTTATTATCCAAAAAAATAAAATGAATTTCTGTTTCTATTCTAAATTCAATCGCAGGGGTGTCTTGCTCAGAAGAAGAAGTAAACTTGATTTGATAGAAAAGAAACTCTAATGAAGAAAAGATGCCTTAAATTCCATCAGATTAGTAAACAATTTTCTAAAGTTTTTTGAGGAAATCCTTTTCTTTGCTAAGGATATTTGACACACAGACATTACATTTTGCTATATTTGACTACAGTATTTGAACGAAGATTATTTTACTGCCTACAGCAAATGCTTTTTGTATCAAGAACATTTTGCCTAGCAATTCAGATGTTTGTATAGCTTTTTTCATCTATTGAACTAGAATACAACTAAAACCCAGTAAATCTTTCACAAAAGATTTTTTAAAAAGTGCTTCTTTTTTATAGTGTTTATACGAAGACCAATATTTTATACACCAGTGAAATCTTCAAATAATATAGCTTCTCTAGATGCCTACAGTAAAATGTCATCTTAAGTGTTTAATTTTTATTACTCATTATGTATTAACAACAAGGGCATTCTCAGACATCCCATGAGCATGAGGGCCATACAAGCCAAAGGAAAATTATTTACAGGCCAGAGCAGAAGTTAGTTATCAGTATTAATGTTATAAGATGCTTTTTCCCTTTCTCTGTTTCTGGTGTTCTCATGGGACGTTGCATATAGGCCTAGCAGTTAAAGACATTTGCAAGGGAAAACAGAAGACAAATCCTCAAGCCCATCCATAATATATGCAGTAAAGAGTTAGGTGGCAGCTAACCAGCAATCCGCAGTCCCAGTGGTAGGCTGTGTGTCAAAGTAAATGTCAGCACTTTCAGGATAAGGCCCACTTCTTCCAGCCCAAGACATTTCTGTTCATTCAGATTGAGTGTTTTGAGAAAATTTAGTAATCTTCTGAAGTGTATCTCTAAATCCGAGTGCCGAAGTGCTTGCTTTGAAGCTAATGTTCTTACAGATTAAAGTACTTAAAAAGCTTGTAGAATCGGCTCTGTTATTGCACAGGTGAAGAGATTGCTTTAGATACTAATATGCATCTGCAGAGCTGAAAGTCGTCAGGAAGAAAAGTGTCTCTGAGACTTAGAGCACTCCTACATAGGTCTGACACAGGTAAGAAGCTGCAGAATGAAGCACTTCTGACTGAGGAGCAAAAAAAAACCAAAATCAAACACAGTTGGCTTCAGGAGAGTGAGTACCTCAGCTGGTGGCAGACAAATATTATTTGCATGTTTATATTATGCATTTTGTTTATTATTTTGTTTTCATAGAATCATAGAATCATAGAATGGTTTAGGTTGGAAAGGACCTTGAAGATCATCGAGTTCCAACCCCCCTGTCACAGGCAGGGACACCTCCCACTACACCAGGTTGCCCAAGGCCATGTCCAGCCTGGCCTTGAACACCTCCAAGGATGGGGCTTCAACAGCCTCTCTGGGCAACCTGTTCCAGTGCCTCACCACCCTTAAAGTGAAAAACTTCTTCCTAATGTTTAATCTAAACCTGCCCTCTTCCAGCTTAAAGCCGTTCCCCCTCGTCCTATCACTACATGCCCTAGTAAAAAGTCCTTCCCCAGCTCTCCTGTAGGCCCCCTTTAGGTACTGGAAGGCCGCAATAAGATCTCCCCGGAGCCTTCTCTTCTCCAGGCTGAACAGCCCCAACTCTCTCAGCCTCTCCTCATAGGAGAGGTGCTCCAGCCCTCTGATCATCCTTGTGGCTCTCCTCTGGACACGCTCCAGCAGGTCCATGTCCTTCTTATGTTGGGGACTCCACAGCTGGATGCAGTACTCCAGGTGGGGTCTCACGAGAGCGGAGTAGAGGGACAGAATCACCTCCCTTGCCCTGCTGGCCACGCTTCTTTTGATGCAGCCCAGGATACGGTTGGCCTTCTGGGCTGCGATCGCACATTGCTGGCTCATGTCGAGCTTCTCATCAGTCATCACCCCCAAGTCCTTCTCCACAGGGCTGCTCTCCAGCCATTCCCCGCCCAGCCTGTATTTGTGCTTGGGATTGCCCCGACCCAGATGTAGGACCTTGCACTTGGCCTTGTTGAACTGCATGAGGTTGGCTTGGGCCCACCTCTCCAGCCTGTCCAGGTCCCTCTGGATCGCATCCCTCCCCTCCAGCGTGTCTGCCTCACCAGACAGCTTGGTATCATCAGCAAACTTGCTGAGGGTGCACTCTACCCCACTGTCCATGTCGCTGACAAAGATGTTGAATAGTACATGTCCCAGTACCGACCCCTGAGGAACGCCACTCATCACTGCTCTCCACTTGGACACTGAGCTGTTGACCGCAACTCTTTGAGTGCGACCGTCCAGCCAGTTCTTTATCCACTGAGTGGTCCATTTATCGAATCCATGTCTCTTCAATTTAGAGACCAGGATATCGTGTGGGACAGTGTCAAACGCCTTGCACAAGTCCAGGTAGATGACATCAGTTGATCTTCCCTTGTCCACCCCCGCTGTAACCCCTTTTTATTTTATTTTATTTTATTTTATTTTATTTTATTTTATTTTAATTTTATTTTATTTTATTGCATATTTCTACATGGATATGAGAAAACAGGAGATAAAGCCAGAGAATGTCATCTTGCATTACAGAACCATACTCTATGAGTCATGTCCCATGTTGACCACACTTTGATGTTCTAAGGACACTACCTCACGCTTTGGTGGAGGGGAAGAAAAGGTCTTTTGTATTCCTTTTTCTTAGACCATAAATTTCTTTACTTTCTGTGTGTGCTGTCTGTGCACTGCTCAAGTGTCCCTATTGAATCTCCATTTACAGTACTGCTTTCACCATCTGGATTGCATTTGGCACCTCACATTTTCAGAATACACTGCTCTTTGAATCTGTTTTCCTTGCACACCTTTTCAAAGATGTGTCTCAGAATAAATGCCCTTTTGAACAGACTTTGACTCAGCCATAAGAATTGCTCTTCCCAGCTGTTTGTCTTTGAGTTGTCTGCCGCGAGGAGTTGCATTCATAGAGGTTTAAGTTTCCTGATCCTAGCAGCAAGAATTTCCTTCCTCTTTGCAGCGGCCCACACCTTTGCAAAGTCCACTGTGTTGCCCATCATTAGATTACTGACGAAGTGGAAAACATTGGACCTGTTTCTTTAGGTGACATGCAAGTATTAGCATGAGATCTAGTTCAGAAGAAAAAACTGGATCCCTGAAGAGACATTTCTTTAGAGACTCATCAGTGAACATAGGTCCTTTTCTCAAATTTTGATCCATTAAAAAAGCTTTTAAGACTCGGTGTCTCTTTACAAAGCTCTAAATTTTAAACAGATCTTGCAAAATGCATCAGGTGGCATCAGAAACAGAAGTGGCAGAAGAAACAGGTCCCTCCAATTTCTTTGCGGTGGGATAACCAGAAAGAGCAACAGTCTGTTTGGGACTGTAGTTTCGCAACACTGTCTGAATCAGGCTGGCAAGCACTGGAAGAGTAAGAAAGAGAAAGAGAAAGATGAGCAGGATTAAAAGGACATCCGGAGGCGCTGGGTTCCCTGGCACGAAATGGCTATTGAATTTGTGAAGTGAGAAAAGCTAAATATGATTACAATCTTCTTTTAGCCATCTGCTGTGGTTTTTCCTAGCTTTCTTCAGCCCAGCATCTGAAACACAGTCCTTCCAACTGTGCCTCATTTCTTTACAGGTATTCTTCTCCAAAAAATGACTGCACATCTTAAAATGGTCTTCTGCCTCTGCAGTGCCGTAGAAATGTTAGGCAGACATTGGCGTGCATGTTGCTAAAGTGGAACTATTACAATTGGCACCAGGTCTTTAACCAGGTCAAATCTTAGGCAGCTGGATTTCCTAGTGTTCTTTTTGAAACCTTTCCACATGAAGATCTTGTTCTTTTCAGTTTTACTTAAGCATTGCACCTACTGCCAGACTGTAAATTGCAATTCATTTGTATAAAATCAATTTATGTGGACAGGAAGGATTTGAGGTAAAGTCCAGGAGTTTTGTTTATTTTTATCTGTGCCTAAATTCCCTCTTCAGAATATTGATTAAAATGAGTGTTAAGATTATTGTAACCTTTTGCAGGACTTTATGTTTAAAATACAAATGTGACTGACTAATATGATGCAAATAAGATACCTCACCTAGTGACCCATTACAAATAAAAACCAAACAAGTTATCTACATCTAGAAGTGTTGCTGCTATTGTTTACAGATAACTTGGAAATATGGTAAAAACACCCTGAACATGACACATGACAGACTATTTTGATACCACATTTTAACAGTATTTCTGACACATGGAAAGGGAAAACAAGTCATTAATTTTATCGCTCATCTTTTTGAATTAACTTAACATCAACAATTTCAGCAACTGTAGGTATAATTTTATTTTCCTAGTTCTATTAATATTTATACTTACAAGGACACTGAGTCCAGGGAACTGGTTGTCTTCTATCCATAAAAGACATCACTAATAAAAATTAATATTATAGATTGAGTACAGCCAATGTAATTCAATGCATAACATATGTTCATAATATGCTCAGTGATGTAAAGAATGTAAAATAGGAAATTTACACAAGGATCTACAAAATTTTACAATGCTGGGAAAATTGAGACATTCCTCTTAATGTATAGAAAATAGAGTTTTGTCAGTGGCAGCTCTGACCTGAAATTCTAAGAAAAAAAATCTTTATATGACATAAATAGGATTAAGTTACCATGCTACATCAGCCAGCTAAATAATTCTAATGACTACTGTGTACAAAAAGAGGACATTTGACTAGGAGTTGAAAGACATGAGGTGAAGTTCCATCTCTGGCACTGGTCAGTTGAGATGGCCTCAGAAAAGTCAAGTCATTTCTTTGTGACTCTATTTCCTATCCTCTGCCAATACCATCATTTTAAACTAACTAGGGCCGGATTCACTGGGTAAACATCTACCCAGAACCTCATCACCTAGACTCTTCTCATTGGTACTGCAGAGAAAATAGTAGCTTTGAGCATAGAATTAATCTGAGCAGAAGATACATCTTTCAAATTAATAAATCATATGTTTGAAGTCATTATTTCCTTCTAATGGTTACAGGTACCTGGACCAAATATATAAGGTAGACACCTAAATTTAGGTGAAAAGAATGAGACTCCATTGAGTCCTACAATAACAAGTAGTATGGTCAAGGAGGAGTAGCTCTCCAGAGCAAAACACTTATTGCTGAGGGTCCAACATTCGTGCTGAAGGTGCTTCAGGGGTTTTACTTCTGACGAGGAGTAAAAGGCATTAGAGTAGCACATATTTTTATTTCATTTCATGCCAGAGGAATTCATTTTACAATCTCCAAGGCAGTTCCATGGTGAGAGCCGAAGTCCAATAGGTGGGGACAAGCAAAATACGCTCTTCCAAGGTTCGCTTTTTCTCTGAACTGAAATAATAGTATAGATGTGCCAATTCCCTCTTACTTTCTGGCTATGCCCAGCAGAGTATAGAATCATAGAGTCAAGATTCAGAATTAAGTCACAGTATTGCAATAACAAGCTAATAATAGTAGTGATCCTCCAAAAACTCTTTTCCCAGCTTGGGCTGATACTTATGAGGAGTCTGATACTAATGGATTTATCTCCTTCCAACATAAAAGATTTTGTCTTCATTTTGTTCAGCCTGCATAACATCTCCCATGTTGTGGATCCCCACCACAAACTCACTTGATTTTGACTAATTGGCTTTCTCAAGGGTAGGGGTGAGGGAGGAGCATTTGAAGATCACTCTCCAAATGACTCACACTATCCCATGACTTTCTGCGCTCTTTCATGCTTTTGGTCAGACTCAGCATCTTAAGTTCTCTGCTTTCAGCAAGAGAAAGGACATGAACTTGATCTTTTATTGCCTATCACTCAACACTGTCTAATATGCCTGTGTGGGATTCAGCTGTCTTTCAATCACTGTTTTACTTTGTAGCCTTTTACTTACATTTTGCTACCCCAGCTCTGTCTGGGAATATTTTTCATCCTTTCAAAGCCTTATTTGTGATATTCTTCCTTCTGTACCATGTTATGGGGCTGGCAAAATTCAGATTTTCTTTTCCTTTATTTTTTTTCTTAGGCCCATAATTTCAAAAGTGACTGAAGGATTTAAATATTGCTTGTCAAGTCAGTGTAGTACTGTATTACAAGGCGTATATATAAAAAAATACAAAAATCAAACACTCGTTTTCAAAACAGACAAATTAAATCTTTTTTCTGTGGGGACTCAGCTGGTGTTAGATATCTGCATGGCTTTGCCACAACCGATCCCTAGTTAAAGGTATGAAATTGCTGAATTCCTGAAGTTGTTGGGATTGCTTGTGATGCTATCAACATTTTAAGGTTAAACAGTGAACTCTAGATTCAAGTCCCAGCAGGAATGGTACAAGAAAGATTGATTTTCATGTGTGGTGGGATTTTTTTTTTCAGTTTATTTTTTTTTAAGTCCTCTTCAAGTCTGCACGTAGCCTGAGCTGCAATAACTGCAGCCCAGGGCAGTGTCAGTGAGGCAATCAACACCTTATCTGGGTAGCTTTCATTTCCTGTTGAAAGAGGTTGCTGAGGTATGCGCTGAATCCACAGCTCCCCTCACAAACTACTTCATCCTCTTTGCTATCTCCCCAGTGATCTTCCTTCCCACAACAAAGGAAGAAGGTTGGGCCTCTTCATACTGCCACAAACACCTTCCTCTTCAATGCTGACTGCTTCGATTCAATGCAAACGTGAGGCCGGTGGATCCTGGACTTCCCAAAGGGTTCTACCGCTTCAGTGGCAGCAGGACTCAAAACAGCACGGCAATTTTCTGATATTCTTTCTCTTTTTCTTAGGAATTTCAGTTCCCATATTTAGGGAACTGACTTGAACTGTATGTTGCAGTCCCCCAAAATCCATGGTTTCCATAACAAAAGTAATGATATGTGATATGGAACTAACTTCATTCTGAATAAAACAAAATAACTAAATAGTATGATAGCCAGCCAGTTTCAGTCTTTCTTCCCTCTGCTTGCTAATGAGATTAAATGCCAATTTGATGGGAGGAAGATTATTTGTGAATAGTATAAAATTGGTTTTTTAACCTATAGGGCTTGACCTAAAATCAGGGGTTTATATATAGTTAGAACAGGTTAATAAATGGTTAAAGGTTCGTGCATGGGTTTTTAGACATCCCTGTTTGCTTGTGTTTTTTTCCCCTTTGGTACTGCAGACTAGATTTTTCTGGGCCAATAGAAATTAATTTGCCCTATAAAATTTACCCTCCCTGAAGCAACGCAGCAAACTCAGCAAGATTGTTTTGTCTAAGTCACTCAGAAAGGGTTGGGTGGGTTGGGCAACCAGCTACTATTCAAGTAAGACTGGAAAGCAGCAGAATAAGAAATTTAGATACTGATCTGAGACCCAATTCATCATTGGTGAAACCATCACGACCTCTGTGCTATATTTCAGTAGGGGCGAGATACATAAAAACTGATTAATATGGCAAACTTTCTAACATTCATTAACAGATCAGGGGAAGCAAAAGTTGGAAATTTCTCTTTCCTTATAGTCTCCCACATCTCCTAGCAAAGCCAAGTAGCAAACTCTCTAGAAAAAAAAAATAGAAAAGAAAACCTACCAACGCCCATCAAACCCTTGCCACTCGAAAAGTCAGAGGTAGTATCTGAACACACTGAGAAAGTCATAATGTCCGCTATGAATTTTGACTTCTTCCAGCGAACTTAACTCAGTAGCTCAGTTTGTTACTGCAAACCAAAAACGAAAATCATCTCAAAGCTGGATATGGCAGGGTCATTTAATTGTAATGCTGACCCTGTTAAGGACATGCTGCATCTTTGCTCTCAGCTCCAGCTGCAGTATTTTGGCTGTGGACTGGTTTTACAAAGAGGTATTTTATTTCCAGTTTATATTTCTTGCTATTATCACAGCTGAAACTATCATCTCCTGTGGAAATGGCAAAACAGTAAGAGGGCACTGCCTCAAACTGTAGTCTGCACAAAGGTGGAAATTTTCCCCACTCCCATCAATTTCAACAAAAATCACGCAGAGAGCAGGCGTGCCCAGTGTACAGTACCCTTGTGTACAGCTAAGCTTTGCAAAAGTTACTCCTTACTGCTTCTGCCTTCTTGCATGAATGCTTTTACAGAAATTATTCACAATTATCATTAATTCACAGACTACAGCTGAATAGACTTGGAGGGCACAAGGGACCATTTTGGTCATGTATCCTGCTTAATAGAGACCATAGGACCTCCCCCAATAAGTAATTCCTGACTTGCATCCAGACCTTCTGATTTACTAAAAGGACTTTGCCAACAGACAGTTCTTCATTGCAACACTGTTTGTGAGCAGCTCATTTCCAAAGTGCAGATTTTGCTGCTTAATTTTTATATAATCTGTCCTGGTTTGAGGTAAAACAGGACCAATTTTGTTCAGTAACTTTACTTTTTAGCTAGGCCTCTTCTAACTACTGAAATTAACAGCAGATTGTGCAGACACTGTTCACTCTCAGAGTGATAAGACCTATGTTTATAGTTGATGTCAAGGAACGGTATGCAGAGAGGCTCTTGCTTATACTTATTGCTATAACAGCCAAGGGCAGCTAAATTTGTTACTTGCCCCATTGGAGAGTTGAAAGCAGAAAAGTGTAGAGGGATTGCACCAGCGGGGAGGAGAGGACAGGACAGGTGATCCAAAACTGACCCACAGGGTATTCCATCCCGTCTGCCTCATGTTCAGTATAAAAGCTGAGGGATCAAAGGGTCAGGGCCCTTTTTCTTCAATGGCCAGTGTCCGAGGAGGACTCCATCTGTTTGTCTGCCTTTGATCCCAATCCTGAATCTAGAGCTGGAATCCAGTTCCTGTCTGCCACTGAGTCCAGTCTGGGACTTCCGCAGTGCCAGCAGGTGATGTGAGTGTCATCCTGGGATCTTGATATGGTTTTGTATATATTTCATTATTTCCTTTATATTTTATTATTAATACTTCTTTAAAGTAGTTTAGTTTCTTCTAAACTCGTAAGTCTCTCTCCCCTGCCTCTCTCTGAAGAGAGGTAGAGGAGAGCATTTGTCATTCTGCCTGAGTGGCCAATCCAGACCAAACCACAACAATAATCATAGTATAGTTTGGGTTGGAAAGGACCTTTAAAGATCATCTAGTCCAACCCCCCTGCCATGGGCAGGGGCATCTTTCACTAGACCAGGTTGCTCAAAGCCCCATCCAACCTGGCTTTGAACACTTCCAGTGGTGGTGCACCCACAACTTCCCTGGACAACCTGTTCCAGTGCCTCACCACCCTCATCGTAAAACATTTTCCTTATATCCAATCTAAATCAACCCTCTTTCAGTTTATTTGTTCTGGATGGTTAATTAAATAAGTCATATGCTTTCGTTTCCTTCCCTTGGAGTCAGGTAAGTAACCAATAAAGGAAAATATGCCAAATGCAATGTAATACTAGGGCAGGATCCTTAGTTGATATCAGTCACTGAAATCATAGTCAAGTCAACTGCTATGCCAGTGTACGTCACCTGAGACTCTGTCCCCCAGGGAGCAGAAATAATGTGATATGGGTTTTATGATGATAATCAGGAAGCACATGAAGTTTGTAACTTCACAAATTAACTTTTGAATAAACCCAGCTAAACCATTTTATTTCATTAAGATTTGAAATAATAGAACGAAGGAAACTAACTTATTGATAGAATATGAATATTGAAAAATATTTAATGTGGCTAAAAAATAATTTGTATTCAAACACTGAGGAAACTGAGATGGTGATAAAGAGCTATAACCTTCTGATTTGGCTTCGGTTTTTATTTTAATTAAAGCACAAGTGGCAAATGATTATATGTACCTTTTGCAGAGAAAAGGTGACATAAACAGGTTTTTCTTGTTGCCAATGCATCCTATGAAATAGGATTTGCTGGATACACTGTGGTCTTTTTGCTGATCAGATCAAGAGTAGCCTGATAGACAAGCTACTGTGAGCCTGACATAAAAAGTGGGGATTTGTCATCTTTTCAAATAAGCTTTAAAATTTTCTATCTGAGTATTTGCTGGATACTTGGCCATACAAACTCTTCAATCTCTAGCACTACTACTGACTCCATATGTAACCTCCTGTAATTAACATCACTTCTCAGCATCAGCTGACACATTTATAAAGACAGTGGTACCATATGCCAAGGCATTAATTGGTCAATGTTGCTCTGATACAAGAGCACCACATCCTTATTATCGCACTGTTATTAGGTCCCTATTTTATCAAACAGCAAAGGTCCAGGCCAAAGTCCTCCACTTAAGTAAGTTGTCACCTCAGAAAGCATCTATTAGGGAAAACAAAACAGAACTAAACAATATTTAATCAATTATTTAGATGTGTTTAAATCATGATCTCTATGAGGCAGGAGCAATCTACTGTCCCTGCTTACAGAAAACCAGTATAGCAGGGCAAAGATCTTGGTAACTATGTGCACTGTAACAATGACAATAATTATGTAGCACATTTCACACAATCACAATCTTAGTAATAACATTAGCGCTTCACTCTTTGCAATGCTATGTATGATTCCATAAATTCTAAACTGCTAATGCGTTGTGTAGCCTCTGCCTCGAGACTGCTTCTTGAAACAACAGACAATAAATTTTCAAACCTTATCAAACCCCTATACAAAACTTATCGTTATTACCAAGGGATCAGTAATTTCTTCCTAATGTGCAGGTAACTACCTTTGTCCATAATTCAGCAGATTTCACAAATTATTTCTCAGCGCTTCCACAGCACTGGCAATATTGGCTTTCCATAAAGCACAGCAGGCTGCACAAATAGCCCTGTCATTTTCTGGCTACATGTACCAAGTCATCTTCTTTTAGTTTGTACAATTTGCACTATTTGGACACCTGAGGTTTCAGATTTACTTCGCTACTGGGTATTAAAAGGCTGAGGTATCTCACACTCAAGTGACTTTCTCTTGCATTGCTCGAATCTGGTGCAGACTATTACCTACTTTCTCAGTTCTGCATGTGTAACCTGCTCACGTGCCTCTAGACCATAACTTGACTCAGCTTTGTTAGCAGTCCTCTAACTCATGACTAAATTGTGCTGGATACATGTGAATGCTTGTACATACACGCAATATCTGAGCTAATCAGGCAGGCACAGAATGACAGAAAATACGGCTGCAAGGGGTGCCACAAGGCAGCTTCCCGGTATCTCATTCACTCAGAGCTGACTTTTGTCTTGAAGACCCCGTTGTGGCTCGAGTGGAGAACCCCCCACAGCCCCTGGATAGCCCCAACCCTGCTGCACTGTCCTGTTCGTGGGAAAAATGTAAGGAGTGAGGAATGAGGAAATACTGTAAAAAGTCAAGATCTGGAAAAACGTGCATGTTCTTAGATAACTTCAGTAACATCTAGCTTGTCTTAATCCAGTGCTTTCAAGTAGTCTACGGACAAAGTATGAGCGCTTTTTAAAGGTGGTGGCTGGTCCTGGGAGGGAGATGTTAACTAAGTAAACACTGCATTGCCTGTACTGACATTTTCAATGAAGCTGAAAAATGAATGAGGAAATCAATCCAAGCTCTCTTGGCTGTGTTACGTGAGAAAAAAACAGTAGTGGGTATAAGTGGGAGAGAAATATATTTTTTGCCAAATACGAGACTTCTGACTAGAAGATGTAATTTGCTGAACATGAAATGTTCTTTTCAGGGTATTTTTTTAAATAGAGTTTAATAAAAAAGTGAAACAACAATAATGAAAATACTTCCTTCAAAAATGAAGTTTCTTATGCCCTCATTGAATTGAGACAAAGCAATAAATACTGTTGTTCATTTAAAAGCTATTTTTTTTTATTTTCTCTCCTTCATCTCCCATTCGTATGCCAAACCTGCTCAACCTGCATGTTCTTGGTAGCTATTAAAAGCAATACAGCAGTCAGTAATATTTTTCTACTTCAGCACAAACTAGTTATCCAAATATTTTGGCATTAAATATGAAGAGACAACTTCTATCATATCAAAACCTAACGGAATTTTGGTTTTACTTCCTTTGAGGGGCTTCAATGGACAGTAGCAGAAAACTTGGAAATTCCCTCAAGGATAGTTCTATATGATAATAAATTAAAATATTTTTCCTCTTTTTTTCTGCTTTTGGGAATATTTTCTCACTATTCTGTATGAGACTAAATATGTCCCCTGAAGTATATTTCCAGAGTGGAAAAAAAATATATCCATTAAAAATAAATAAGGTTTAGTTATTTTTTGTCAACGAAAATGTCCCTGCATATTCCATGGGCATTTTGTAAGGCATTTTGTAAGACCTTTTTAAGACCGTGACAAAATTCTGCAGGGTTTGGGTAAAAAGAAAAAAAAAAAAAAATGTATTTATGAGTCTTCAGTGACACATAAAAACCTAAGGCACAAATTTTTTCTTCTAAATATTTTGCAAGTCATAAAATACCTAATAATGATCTGCATTTTTTTTCTGAGAAAATATAGTTGCACAGGACCTGTTTTCTAGTGAGAGGTATCCCTGCCTGTGGCAGGGGGGTTGGAACTCGATGATCTTTAAGGTCCTTTCCAACCTAAACCATTCTATGATTCTATGATGATTCTATGATTCTTCCCTTGAGTAATGAGACATAATTTATTAATAGTGTTAGGTTTTGATTTTATTCACCTCCAGCTCTTAAAAACAAATAAGCTGTTTTCAAAGCTCTGCAAAGCTTTATTAGCTGATTCCCAAAGCTGCGCCTACTCTCCTCACGACCTCATTCTTTAGTGACGTTCATCCTGGCCTTGCTAGCTTGACAGTTATTTTTTTCCTGCTGATTTTATTGTGATAGGAGTTATCAAGCTTATCAAGGACTGTGCTGTCAGTGAGATGCACAACATCCCGTGGATCCAGGTGTCTGGAAAAAATGAACAAAATGCATTGATTTGTAACCAAGGGGGGAATTTCTACAATCTCTCTGATATCTCAGAGTTTATGCAGTTGTGGCCTAGGGCAGAATTTGTAAAAGTTTGTTTTGTTCACTTAAGCTCTCTCTTCCATGGCTAGCCCAAGACACAACCTTTTCTCCGGCCGCTCCTGTGATGCAATGACTACAGAGCCTAAAATACCCCATTTTGTTTATTTATTTTATGATTTTCTAACAAGATGGATCCTTGAGATAGTGTATCTCCACATCAGGGCTGTCCTGGGGTGCAGCCAAAGCAATCAAACCATCACTACCCTTATTTCTCCACTTCCACCACAGCGCTTGTGCCTGACGGACCAGGGGCTCAAACAAGTCATATCTGTCACCGGGCTTGTCACATCACCTGCCTTGGTGTGGCTCCATGGCGGGCACCTGGGAACAGTCTGCCGGGGCGGCCATACTGGCAAGACAGATGACTGAGCACCACTTGGCTTGGCGTGCCACAAGCTGTAAATAATAGGAGCAAGTGGTGAACCCTTTTTCTGCTTCGGAAGTGGACTATTATTAATTTTATAGCATGTTCGTGCTCAGGAGGATTTTACTGCTTTCCTAAAAAGCATTTTTATTGTACGTCTCAAATAACGGCATCATGTCTGATGTTGCTGCCAGGGCAGGAGCGAGAGCAGGGACTGGAAGCACACACAGAGCAGGAAAGGCAGTGAGAGTGTGTGTTCGCAGTCCTGTCAAAGTGCTACGGTCTTCCCGGCTTGAAACATCTCAGCTATGCCAGCCCTGCTTGTCTCTTAACCAGAGCTGCCAACTGGGCTAAATCGCATGGTGACTTTGTGAGGCTGACAAATGTAGGTTAAAATGCACCGGCCAAGCTCATTTCCATTTGGATTTTACCCAAAGTCTCAGATAAAGGGCCTGAGCAATAATTTGATGCACTAATTAGCCCATAAAAAAAGGATTGTTATTTTTAGGTGCTTAAAGTTTTGTTTCAGAGGAGGAAAAGTCTTTGGTATATTTTGAAGAATTTTGTGGAGATGCCTGTTGCAAGTAAGAATAAACAAACAAGCTCTTTCAAATTCCTGGAAATGACTGAGAGACGTGTTGTGAATTCTTTGAATTAATAAAATAGACTGCAAGTGACCAAGCATGTAAAAACCAGGGTTAACATGTCACAGAGGACCCCAGTTTGTTAATTTGATTACTGCATTTTAACCTGAATTTTTTTCTAAATATACTTTATAATTTAACATTTAATTCATAACACATTATAACAAAGGGTCAGTGTATCTTTTATTATAAAAAGCCTACACTGAAAGAATACTAAAACTGCAGAATAAAGTGGTGGAACTTTAAGGAAACATTAGTTGTCCAAATTCCATCTACTTTTGTTAATATATTTTTAAGAGTGTGACGACATATCATTTTTACAAATATTATCCTTCGGTACTCGTTCCATCTGTGGTCTCAGACCTTGTTTACTGCACATCCTCCCAATTTGCACTGAATAGTTGATTGTTAATTCTGAATAATTAATATTGTGACAGGATATTATCCAATGTTTTCTGGAATAATTGCCTAGAGTTAGGTTTCCAAGCCCTTATCAGTTAATTAAAAACAGCGAACCGGCAAATCCTACTGGAATCATTGGAGAAACAACACTTTTGAAGCATAATCACTTATTTAGGTATGCGCATTAAGTCTGCAGCTCAAGAAAAATGTGCTCGGGTTGAACTGAGGAAATAACCCTCCAAGCCTTCAGGATTTAGTTTAGATCATAGAACAGTTTTTCTTTTCGTGAAGTGCCATCCATTCTTCACTCTCACCCCTCATTCTGAGTTCCAGAAGTATAAAATTGCCTGCCAGCAAAGTTAGCATGTTGTAGGAAGCGTGCTAACGTGGGCTTAATGCTGCTACAAGGACACAGCACTTGACACAAACACTTTCATCTGCCAACACTGACCATGCGGTGAGTATCAAACACTTGCACTGCTCAAAAGAGCAACAAAGAAAAGCAGATTAGGAAAACACTGCTGATCATTTATAATTGCATGTACAAGTTTAGCTCTGGGCCTGATTTGACTGTCCTTCATACCCATCTGAAGGAGTAACTCGGTTTCTGTCAATGCAGTAAAACTGTTGTCAAGACAGTGTATGTGGAGGACTCTCAAAACCCTTTTGAGGACAGGTAAGTAAATAAACCAGTGAATAGCACTGGCTATGACAAACAATGACCTTATTGATTATCTGAAATACGTTAGCCAATGCCTCGTAGGGTGGGGTTTTTTTTGTTGACCTTTTCTGTACTAGTAGCAGTTTGCCCCTTAGAAGTGCACAAGGAGCTGCTTAGTTGTGTACATCCAGGAGCAGCTATCGGAGTTTCAACCACACCTTTGTATAAGCATGTTGGCCACGACAGAGACACTGAAACAATCACTGGCTATTTACTCTGCTTATTACTGCTTTATCTTCTACCACGTCCCTGGTTTTGCTCCATTGTGCTCCTGTCTATAAGAGTGAAAATCCAATACTTTCCTCTGTTTTGACTCCACTGACTGCAAGGATGCACAGCGAGAGCCACAGGAAAGGGCATGGCATTCCTCAACTACATCCTTGCTAACCAGAGATTCACCTTCTCCAGTCCTTGAACATCTCTGAGAACACAAAAAGGGAGAAAAAAGGAAACATTTCCATTTCTCTTTTACGTCACTCTTTTCTCATAAACGCAATCAAACAGGACTGTAGGCCAGACCCTTTGCTTTGTGTGTAAATCAACTTCTGTGGAGCTAAGCTTATTCATAACACCGTTATTTTTTCTGCTACTGCTTGCATGACTGAAGCACCTGCAGACCCCAAGTGAGACAGGAGTCGGCTGTGTTAGGTGCTGTACAGATAAAAATGTCTTGAAAGGGTTTGCTCCAAGAGTTCACCAGCTGACTAGACAAGAGAGACTACATGGAAGGGAAGCAGGCAGCGAAGAGGCAAAGAGAGGTGGCTGCTCAGAGTTACCCAGCAGAGCAGTGGCATAGCTGGGAATAAATTCCAGGTATCCTGATGCTCCGATCACTGCTGAGGCCAATACACTGGGCAGCCTTGCCAGCTAAAACAAACATATATTTTTTCATCTGTTGCCAAACTGCCAACTATGTGCTAACAAGATGTACAAAAGCAGATTTCACTCTCCAAATCTTTCCTAACACAAAACAAAACAAAACCAAACAAACCACCCTTTTTCTCATTACTCAGTGCCACCCTACTAAATATTTCAGATTTTTAGGATGTTAGACAAATTTATTTGGAAAGTAAAAAGAAGACATTCACTACTTTTTATTTGAAGTTGGCCTCTGGAAATAGAATGTAATTCTGAAGGATTTTCCCTCTACTACTATTTTAACATGCACATAAACTAACTCTGCTCATCAAGGCTTTAACAATTAGAGTAGATGCCTGAAAGACTTTTGTACCAAATGAAGTGTTTGTTTGAGGAGCAAGCATCTTGCTCAGATAATATGCCCAACAACACCTAACTAGTCTATCACAGCAGTTACCTTCTGACATTTGCCAAAAAGTTTTACACCAGCTGTAAATTATGTTGCAAAACTTCCTCATATTAAATCCTGTCAGCAAGACTCTGTTTCAGCTCCAAGTCTGCTGGGCAGAAAAAAAAGTCAGCACAGCAGAAACATACTTCCCTGTGCTTGACCAAAACTGAAAAAAAAAAGAAAGAAAACAAAAGAGAAGACAAATGTAAGAAGAAAACGAGAAGCTCTTTTCACAGTATTTCTAATTGTAGCTTCAAGAAAAGAATAGAGAACCACCTTAAGACTCTGAGTTGGAGTGGAGTTTCTTTTTTTTTGGTCAGTTCTTCATAGCCTTAAATCATCATTGCCATTGGATGCTGATTTGCAGCTATAAACTACTTCCAGTGTTTACATTAGGGTTTCTGAAAGAAATGCATATCTCAGGCCAGCAGATCAAATACATCACTGTCTACAGGAACTGAAGTGAGGCAAGTATGCATTGTATCCAAATGAGGCCTCCAGAAATCCAAGACAAGCAAAAATTTAATAAGTTACACCCAAAAAAACCGCACACAAAGACAACAGTGAGGAACAAGAAAAGGCGTAAAGTGAGCTTTTTTGCACACAGAAACGAATGCAACAGGACTACATCTTTTTGTCTTTATGAAAGTAAACATCCGTTTCAGAGTGGGAAGGAAAGGCATTTGTTCTTTTCTGCTCATTAAACTACAGAGAGAGCAAGTGAGGCTCCCTGGCTTATTTCAGAATCATATGAGCTAGAGCAGGAGGTGAAGTCAGATTTTCCCGAGAGAAGAGAACTTTGGGTTACTCCTAGTTTCAGCGTGATGGTCCCCTGTCTGCTGCCGAATGCCGAACACCAGCCCTCCTGCCCACACTCAGTACTTATGGGGATTACAGGGCAGGAGGGCACAGAGCCAAAGAGAAGCGAGCTTCCCCCCCAGGACAGCAGCAAGTGCCCTGAAATTGCCGGCTGCATCCCAGCAGCTGAAATAACCTGCGTGCTCCCATAGGTGGAAAGACTTTTGCACCAGTCCTCAGGTCCTGCTCCCCCTGCTCCTTGGCTCATTTATGTCGTGCCTCTTGCCCAAATAGCTTCCTGCTTCCACCACCAAATGACACTCATTCCACAGCAAATGGCCCCTTTGAAGTTGCAGGGGAGGGGCCTGGATTTTATCCATGGCACAGAATCCTAACATAACTTTAACCCTTCTTAATTTTTTTTTTTTTTTTTTGGGAGAGGGGGGGTGCTGGGGGGAAGAAGCAGTTACTGAAAGCAAGAGGAAGCAAAAAATACAAGAATACCATTTTGTTAATCTGCAGTCATCAATTAACACATTAATAAAGGGCTTCCCAGAAAAAGTAGCCACTACTGTATCTGTTCATCCTTGTATGCAATTGTCTCACCAACTTGAGAAGAGTTCCACAGCTATGTCACCATTTAGTCAAAGGCTCTTGTTTTCAAGGTCAATTAGCCCACGGTCATGTCACAGGGAGCTCTGAAGAAACTCCTCCGGTCTGACACCTACATTTCATGCCTACCCATGTGGAGGAAGGGGAAGTGAAATTGTTAATTTGTTGTCAAGCAGGGTGGAAACATCGTTCCTTTGGCTTACTAGATGTTCACACATAGGAAAGCCTAAACGTTTTGGTTTTTTTTTTTTTTAATATAGGGAATTTAAAAAAAAAAAAAGTTTCTGTGAAATTCCTTGGAATCCAGAAAATCAGTGCATCTTTGTTTGAGGCTATATTTTTTTTCTAATGAAAATAAAGAAAATGAAATTTTTTGCTGAAATGAGAAATCATTCCAGTTCCCAAATGACAACATATAATTTTAAAAATGTGTCAAAGTCAGTCACAGGGAATTTTTGGAATGTTTACATTTGTTAAGGAAAGATTTGGCAAAACACATTCTTGAAATGTTTTGATTTCACTAAATCTGCCTTTTTACATAAACTAGCAAAAAAAAAAAAAAGAAAAAGATTGGTGAAAGAAACTTTCACTGAGCTCAAACGACAGATGGCTCTTGGGCTATGTAGTTTATGTTAAACGAAGAAAAGTCCTTAAACTGTAGTTCAGGTCACTGCTTAGTCTGCATGTCTGTCGGTGTCCTTTTAACTCCTGCTGCATTTCTCAGATTCGTTAGAGTGGGCTCTTCCATTCAAAGCACAACACAAATTCTACCTCAGGTCGAGGTCTTCAACTGCAAACTGAAATCATAACATATTTTCCCCCAGCACATTTCTTTTAATGTATATAGGGTGGTTCACTGTAACCACACAAGAAATCTTTGCAAAGCAAAGCCTTGCACACAGCCTATAAAGCCATAATTAGCAATTAACACTGTGAAGGCATAGGCTAGTATAATCTTATAACAGCAGAGATATTTCTGTTGAGAGACAGTGAAAAAAACCCAACCAAAAAACCAAACCAAACAAACTCCAAACACAAAGTATGAATAAAGCATGAAAACTGGGGCAATACAATCTAAAAGGTTACAATATGTAGCCCTAGAGACCTGTTTTTCAGTTCATGATAAAACCAAATAAAATGCATTATAAGCCTCCTTAAGAAAACGCACTATGTACACTCATATTGTTTAGTTCAACCTAAAAGCTGTATAAAACAAGCTCTCCCCTGTGTGTTACACATTTGAGACCCTTGGGATTTCTCTTATAGTTTTATGCAATTTATTTCTTATAAACTAATCTCCTACTTCCTCTTCCAACATGGAAAGATGTTTTATTGCTGTGCTGTTTGGTTTAGCAATGGCAACATGCCATAGACAACACTCTAGTAAGTGTAAAAAGCAAATTTAACATTTTCGCGTCCAAAATATAAAATTGTACTGGCATGAAAACCACATCTTTTTTCAAATGAACTCACCTTCTTGAATCTCACTCTCCTTTCGCAGCAATATTGTCTCATTGTCTTTAATCAGAAGCACAATCACTTGTTTCTGCAACCTGTTTGTTACACACTCATACTCTATGCACTACCTGGTAGGTTATTTTCTTATCTACACGGCCAAAGTAAACTATTCCAAGCATGTCAAAAGATCATCAAGAAGCTAGTGACAATGCTAACTATTTTTTTGTTTGCTCCAGCTCTTTGGACTAGCTTGGAATGCTAATCCCTTCCCCAGCAGATACTGCACACAGAGAAGCTTAAGCAAAGGTAGGAACAAGAAGTGTAGCAAGCTGCAAGGGTACAAGGACCTTACAAGAACAAAACCAGGACTGCTGCAAAGAAGAAGGCAAAAAGCTTTCACGTCAGGATTTCATTTGAGAAGACAGACTGAGATGTGCACTGCTTGGGCTGCAGACCAATTTCTTGGGACCTATTGCCATTAAAGCATGGTGCCTCAAGGGTATTTTTGGAGGTCTCTTAAATCAGGAGTTCTGAACTAATTGCAGTATTAAAACACTCCAGTGCATGTTCAATGTGGAAAATAAATGCAAAATACTCATTGTAGAGAATCATAATATGAATCAGAAAAGACCATAGCCTAGACATTTGGACACTCTCATTTCTGAGAACTAAAAAAATTCAAGGGTAAAATATTTTACATAGCTAAGAAATGATCAGAAAATATTATTTTGACTTTATCTGCTTACTGAGATATTGATCTTTCAGACATGACATTCGGCTTGTAATTCAGGAACTTAAGTAACCGTTTTACATCCTTAAGTGCCAGTCTGAGCAACCTAATGCAGGAATTGAGACCTTTTATTTGAGAGCCACTGGCTCAATAATGGATGTAATTTTTCCCTAAATTGCACAGTTAACCAGAGAAATTAACCCTCCTGTTTAAGATTTTTAACAACTTTCCAACATTTAACCTAAAGTCAAAGCTTAATTCAGTGTTTTGACTGATCCTGTGCTAGATAGCAATTTCTACTGTTTGAGTTCCACTGTATATTTAAGACCTTTGGAGCAGGAAACCCTGATTTCGGTGAGAGTTTCCAATCAGTATGATAGTATGTAATAAGTATTATTATTACAAGTTGCAGCTGACATTTTTCTATTCCATTTAGGAAAGAAATTATAGATGGAAAAAGGGGAGAAAAGCAACCTCACTCCAGTTTGTGATCATGCATTTTTATAGCGTGTTTTTGATTTATTGATCTGGCATCATATTCTCCTTCTATTCATTTTCTTCTCATCACTTAGATTAAACAAATTGTCCTGGTATATTGAAATTTGGAGAAATCTTAGTGACTGAGAAAATTCAGGTGTTACTAAAAAAGAGTTGCTTCAGTTTGCACAAGTACTCACTTTAAAATTTAACTAGAGAGGATGAAATTTCTGGCTAAGTTCTGATTTTATCAGAACTAATGGTCTATCCCTGCATATCAGTGGTGATGACCTTTAATCTCACTAACAAAATGTTTGTTTACAGAGAAGCTGTTTGCTGGATTTAGCATAATTGACCACAGTAATTATGGTGAGGGGAATTTATGTTTCATTTAGAAAACTCCTGGATAGCTTTTCTGGCAACATAGGTAGTTTAAGCCTTTAATCTCCGACAAGCATGTTTCCAACAGACCAGCCTATAAACTGTGGGGTTTAAGAGCCGTTGTGTTTGTTTATGTGCCCAGAACCACACAGTTCTTTGCGTGCAGGTCTGTATGCCCAGGGGAGGTGTCAGACCGGCAGCAGAGGAAGAGGAAGGTTGCAGAATAGGTTTCCAGCACAGGCAGAGGTAGAGAAAGTTTACCCTCCCCTGGCCTGCCCTGGGACTGGATCCCTGGCTGCAGGAGCAATCCAGACTGCCCGCCCAGCCAGCAGTCATGTAGGTATTTCCAAAGGAGGTAGGTTTTGGACAGTATGTTAGCAATTTCCATTTCCATACTAAGCTGAGGCCATTTCAAACCAATAGCTCAGAGGAGCTGGTATCCTCCAGCTGGGAAACCCCTCAGCCCGTCACACCCACAAATTTGCATCTTTCAGGTGAGGAGTTCGGATGAGAGCTCAGCAAACTGAAATTGTCCTGACCTGTAGTGTGTTACAGGCGGGACTAGACATAAAGAATGTGTCATTTTTTGTGTGCTATTATGCAGGCTTGCTTTAAAATTCAGAGCTTGGATAAGAGAGCTGATTTCTCTTTCTTTTGGCTGACTGCTTCTGTGGCAACATTCTTGGTTGCCTGATAGGAGGTGATTAGAATAACCTCACTGTAAGTTGGGATTTAGTTCACCTCCTATGTCCTATCTTCGGTGGGCTAAGAAATAAAGACTTGAGGCATTTTGGCAACATGTGTAAGACTGGAGAGCAAAAACCAATGTCTGAATGTTTATTTTCAAACAGTGCATATCTATGAATAGCCATGCATATCTATAAATTTAATCTTTTGCTATTCATTAATCATATAATAGGGTCCTCAACATTAATTTTGCTTACAGTTAATGAAAAAAAAATCTACTTTATTAAACTGATCAATTATTCTAAATGTGCTTTTACAAAATAAAAGGCAAAGGAAATGTGACGTTCTACAAACTAAGGTCCATCCACTTGAGACTCAAAAATGAGAAACAGGTCAGTGCAGATGATGTAAATAGTTCTGGTAAAAGCCGTCTTCTAATTTCTTGTGCTTTTAAACCAGAGGAAAATACTTGATGCCTCCCTGAGCTGAATCATCAAGTGTTTCTTGTACCCCCAAAACTTTATTCTAGACTTTCAAGAAATTCAGGCAGATGTCAGCTACATTAAACTTTATTTTTAGAGATGTCTTGGCCCAGAAAAGTATGCTACATTCTGAAATCTTCAGATTTAGGTCTTAGAATGGAATGATGGTTTTCAGGGAAAAAAAAAGCATTAGCTTTCAATTTGTAGTGTTTCGAAACGGAAAAAAAATATAATATAATATTGCTTTTAATTTTTATTCCAAATTACAAGAATTTTAAGAACTACCAGCAAAGTGAAAGGTCACTGAATATTATTTTACTGTTGCTTTTTTACTAAAATGTTCACAGAATCTCAGCCATGTAGAGCTGAAATGCAGCTTTCAAGGTCTCTAGCCAAGAGCAAGGAGGCTTCAGGCCCTACCACATTTAACGAAAAAGCTCTGTACAGAGCACAGCTGTAGCAAGGGGGCTTGAGGTCCCTTCTGAACACAGGTGTGAGAGCTCACTGCAACACCTCATCATTTCAAGGTGAGTTAAGTAAACCGCTATATGTCAGAAGAGGTTTGCTGTAATTCACTGTCACGGGTTTGTTTTGGTTTGTCTGTCTGTGCAATTTGCTGATTTTTTCACCAGGAAATGGGTATGAGGCCACAGGAGGTTGTTTGGGAGGGAAGGGTGTTTACAGCTGTTCCACTGGCCCACCGGGGGGTGGACAGTGGAGGAAACTCCACTAGGGCACAGAAGTCCCCACCAGACGGGTTACACACAGGCACATGTCGGGCACCATGACCGCCTGCTCCTCAGCCCTGCAAAAACGAGCCCTCCCTCAGCATAAGTGGCTCGCAGCAGGGCTGAGAGGAAAGCCCAACAAAGACAAACTGCCTTTTTCAGGGCCTCAGGTAAGACCCTGAAATGATGCAAGCAAGGATAAGATGCACTGATTTAAAATTGGTTTTGAGTGTCAGTAGTTGGCACAGCTCTGAGAGGAAAGAAATTTTATTTCGTATTTGGGGAAATGCAATCTGTGCTTCTTCCTTGTGATAGTATTTCATTTTAAAATAAACAGATCAGAATGGATTGAGAAATAAGGTGAAAACATGCTTTCTCAATAAATAAACAGAGCAGTGGGGATATGACTTGATGTGATTTTTCCTAATGGAACGTGATTTTGACTCCAAATGGCAAATCGGACTTGTCAGATGATAAAGGTTAGCCTTGCCATTAAATACTATCGCTATTTTGGCTAATGTTAAATATATGTGCTACATAAAATAAACCATGTAGTGTGAATAAGAAAAAGCATTGAGAATACACTCAGGCTATCTTCCCATTTCTGTAGGAACCTGAATGCCACTAAGCCCTCCCTCCAGTGTGACATGGAAACTAACAGCCAGTCTTTGTGGCAACAATAAACCCTCGTGAGGGTTTGTGAGTCTTGTGAATCTTAAATAAGTTGACCATTTGTTTTATTAGACAAGAGAATGTTTTCCATTTTCCATGTCGGTGTTTTAAGAAATACAGTAATAGTTCTGAGAGTATTGCCAAACACACCTATCAAAAAATGAGTCACTAAGTACAACAGAGGCTGGTTGCTGCAGAACAAAAGGGGAGCTGTGACATTTTAACTAAGTTTTACTTCTTCCTTTCGGCTAAACCAATGCCTGATCACAAAACATGTTCACGTCTACCATGCAAATTTTCTTTCTCACCACAATTCAAAGCAATATAAATTATAGTTGTTTACATCCAGCTTTCACACTCTTTTGAACATTGCGCTTCTCTTGATTTGGGTAGCAGAAAGCCCACAATGTAACCAATAAACTTCATTCCCTGAGCTGTACTGACATCATCCTGGCTAAAAAAAACAAGGAAGTAGGCTAATCAGAGATCTCCTGATTTATATTCTGTAATGAATACAAAGGGGCAGAAACCAAGGTCTTTTAAATGGAAACTGTCAGCAAAAAAGAAAACAGAAGAGAATTATTTTGGGAGGTGGCCAAGAAAGAGCAATAGGGTCATGGGGGAAGAGGGGATACTAGAAAATGAAGGAATGGTCTGGGAGATAATATATATATACTATTGCAATATTGTCCCACATAGTAATGTTATGTGCTTACAATGCCATGTCAGTCAGACTTTATGAAATGACTCGTGAAAAAGCATAGATCTTAAAAGAAAGGCATGAACGTATTCTATACAGAACTCTGTAAAAAACTGGATTTTGCTTATGGGTCTGAGTTTTTTTACATTTTCTTTTGGCCCCAAAAAGTACTCACATAGAGAAAATATTCACAAAAAGAAAAAAAAATTGCTTTATGTTGAAGAAAACTCTTTCAACTACTGGGCATCTTCTGTTTCAAACTCTGTAAATACAGTTATGAGTCATTTCATTTTCATTTCAAAAGACCAGAATCTCATCTGCTTTCAAAATTTTTACTCATTTTTCTTTTTTTTTCCTTTTTACCCCCAGAAAAAACAATTCAGTTGAATCACCTTGAAACCTCAGCTCAACATCCTGGTGTTGTCAAAACTTTTTTCTCCAAAGGTCACATCCACACTCATTAAAGGCAGGATGTCTCTAAAGCAAAATTTAAATCATAGAATCATAGAATCATCTTGGTTGGAAGGGACCTTTCAGATCATGGAGTCCAACCATCAACCTAACACTGCCAAAACCACCACTAAACCATGTCCCTCAGCACCTCCTCTACCCATCTTTTAAATACTTCCAGGGAGGTATTTAATCTTTCGTTTCTAATGCAGGTTGAAATTCTCTCCTGAGGACTAGCCCCAGTGTGACTCTGGCCTAGAGCTGAGTACAGGTACACGCCTCAGGAGTCCTCTTTTTCCCACTGCTGTGGCACCAGGGACAGCCACAGATGTGGGATGTGCTTGCTGGGACACTTCATTGCTCCTCACACCTCTGTGCTGGGATCCTGCTGCACCATTGTCTTTTCCTGTTCAAGTGCAAACCTTGAAGAGGTGTGGTGTACAGTGGCTGAAGTCATCTTTTCTCAGCTGGGAAGGAGAACATTATTCCTTAAAAGCAGTGTATCTGTGTGACCAGCAATGTGTCCTGGGAGGGTATATGTTGGGAGAGAGAGACTTGCTCTTGTGACTTACTGCTGCAGAAATTTGACTGGAAAGAAAAAATTACTTTCTTCTTTCAAGGATTTCAGAGATGCCAGAGAGGGCATCAGTTCAAGGGTTATAGTGTTTAAATGGTCCAGACCTTGAGTCTCAAACTTGTTCAAGCTCAGAATAAGTGTGCAAAAGCATCTATAATCACATGGCTCCAGGAGATGGGGATTTAAAAAACTGTTTTAACTTGATAAAGAGAAGTACTTCTGCTTGAACACGATACCTTCTGCAAGGTCTGTCTCCTCATGCAGATCCACAGCTGCACTAGCTGGCATCCTGTGAAGTATAATCTCTTCTCTCTTTCCTTCACTGTTTATTCATTCCACAGTTGCCCTTGATGAACTGGGGAATAGCAGCTCTGCAGCAGCTATTCTTTCATAGAGATACTTCTTTCATAGTGGTACTTCCCACGATGAAAACAGTGGTTCAAACACCGTATTTTCTTTGTAGGTAACTGGTACAGGTCACAACTGGCTCTTCTGTTGGACTTTTTCTTTGTTATATTACCTTTGGCATGACACAGGAAGAGCAAAACAAATCTGTGAACCTCAATCCCCCCCTTTGGAGAACAGCAGATTTGTCAGCGAGGTAAACAGGTTTACCAGCACTGAGACCAATTCTGCTGAGCCTTCTCATGCCAGTAGGTGGATTGAGCTGCTGGAGGAAAACTAACCTGAACAAAGGCACAGGTTGTTAAGCATTGCTCCTGTGGCCATAAATGCAAGGTTTACCTTCTTTGACATTATACATGGCAAAGGAAGAATGGGTCATAAACCCCCTTAACCACAGCACATACACTTTTGGCATTGAATCTGAGGATGAGAGTCCTGGAGGGAACTGCTACTACAGGAGTAGAAAGAAGAACTAGACTTTCATAAGGAAAAGGGAAAGGCAAGTTAAGAAAAATGCAGGCTGAGCAAGCTGTGGGAAGACACAAAAAGGAAATATCAATCCAATAAAATATTTTTTTAAAAGAATCATGTAATTAGATTTAAACCAGAAAACAGTGGCATCAATTACAAGTGTTCAACCATAATGGAAATAAGGTATTAAAGTAAATCAGGTGATCCTACAAGAAGCAGTAAAACAGGTATTGTGGAGGGGTTTAATTTATTCTGCTTTGGCCTGAGACCAATAATCATTTGGGAGGGAGTGTTGCTTCTGACCTGGCTCATTCCAACAATTAGGTTTATAGTGCAGCTCTGCAAACAGTTGTAACAGCTGAAGGGCTAAACGTTTTGCAACACGCTGTGGAAGATATAAATGTACCCATAGTCATAGATGTCCAAATACTGGAAGTACAGTTTCTGCCCAAACCAACAATAATGGCGGATTGTAACAGAGAAACTGACTGGACAGACAAGCTGGATATACAGTAATGATGCAGTGTTAAACAACACATTTTTGTAATGGTTCCACCTATGGGAGTTACTGATTTGATATTCTCTGATAATAATCCTCTTTCACGTTTGTGCTATGTTGCAGTGAGTGTGGTGGTACACTCCAGGAAATGCAATCATTTCTAAGATACTCACACACTACGTGCCAAGAAGATATGTGACCTGACTTCCAAAATTGCAAGCAAATTCAGAGGACTGATTTACCTTACCTATAATACATATCTTGTAAACAATTGCATGTTCATGTGCAATTGCTAATTGCATCATGTTTCCTAAACATGTTTTGCCAGTTTTACTGATGGAAATATTTGTTTAGGTTTTACGGACAGTCGGTCTTCGATGCTTATTTCCTGGCATTTGGTAGCTCCCTGCTCGATATTTATGTCTCTTCAGTGTCATTTTAAAAAGTGTCAGACTCAGCTGCTTCCAGTGAGTAGGAAGAAAATACACCTCCACTGCCTTTTGTGGAAATGACAGGCCAGCCAAACAACATTGACACCAGTTCATTTTTACAGGTTATAAAAGAATTAGCTTCCTGACTTTTTCTCTAACACAAAGAAAAAAAACAAAACCAGTGACCACTGGAAAGTTGAAATATTAGTTCAATATACCCTTTATACCCTCTCAGTATTAAACAACTTACTTAACAAAGCTTTTCTCATTATTCATATGTTTGTCACTAGCAAAACTTCCTTACAGTGATAAACTTTGCTCAGGCAAAGCCTTTCTGCCTTGCTACAAAGTTGCTTCAATTCATCTGTCAAAGAGAAATCTTATTCAGAAGTCTTTAAATATCTTTCCTTTTGCGTGACTTCTTTATTGCCTCCAAATTTCTTGAATCCTGTAATCTGCAGGTACTGTCATATTAGACTTGAGTGAGCTCCAGACATAGCCAAGGAAAAGGTTTTTCCATACTGTCGCTGGCACACTGGCTGTCTTGCTCTGGGGCGTTCATACACGGAGTGCTTCTGGCTCAGCTCATATTTACAGGCACCCATTCATCCATTGTATAACCCCTCTGTGCTAAACCGAATGCAGTCATACCAGACATGTCTGATTTAAAGGTATGGGATTTTTTCTTTTTGCTTACAGGAAAGACTATAAGGACTGCCAAAGAAAAATGCACAAATAAAGAAAACAACAGGCTATTTCTAATAAATAACATCTGGACAGAGCTGCATTATGGAATTTTAATATTAAAATTAGCAGTGTTTACAGCATGCTTTGAATGATGCCAGTCAAACCCCTCTCATCAATCTTCTGAAAAGTAAAACAAAGCTAAGAGTCATAAAGCAACATCTTGGAATAGTTATGACATTACTGATGTGCAGCTGATGGAAGTTTTATATATTGCATCAAATCAGACAATTGAACTCAGAATGTCAGCTTGCAATGTTGCTTTATTATGTATGGCAGTCCCTCATCCTGACTAGTCAGAAAGAGATATGTGGATTTCAGTAACATTTGCTGAACTATCACATGGTCAAAAGAAACGCCATATGAATAGACTGGCTGTGATGGGACACACTAAGGTCGAGAAGATCATATTTATTTTTCTGATCCCACGAGTCAGCCGCCTTCTTTATTATTGAACTTGTGTTCTCTGTGCCTCACCTTATTCTGTCCAGTTGGACATTTTGCTCTGGTCAGTCAGAGATTTCATGCTGCATTGAATGTTAGTATTAGTCTCATCTGTTGCTGACCACCTTCATTCCATATCAACAGATCATAAATGTGATGATCTATCCAGCTGAGATCTTCAAGACCTGAACAGTTGGGTGCTTGGACACTGCAGCACTTAGAACTTGCAAACATGCAGAATTTGCATTTTATTTGCCAAGCTGGACTTGCACTTGTTCTTGCTTTGTACACAAAACTAAAAATGTTATTGCATAAGTCTTTCTTCCCAAGCTGTTTCTTGGGGGAATGTTTGAACTTAGAGCCTCTATGTATTAATTCCTTTCCTGTTTGGTGCAAATAAGATAACGCTTGTTTTAACCCAATTCATTGGTATCTCAGTTGTACCAATGTCCTGGTTTCAGCTGGGATAGAGTTAATTTTCTTCCTAGTAGCTGCTGTGTTTTGGATTTAGTATGAGAATAATGTTAATAATATGTATTGGTTTAGTTGTTGCTAAGTAATGCTTATATTATTAAGTCAAGGACTTTTTCAGCTTCCCATAGAAGCTGAGAGGGAGCATAGACAGGATAAGCTGGCCAAAGGAATATTCCATACCATGGACATCATGCTTAGTATATAAATGGGGGTTGGTTGGGGAAGCAGGAGACCACAATTGCTCCTTGGGATCATTGGGTGGTGAGAAATTTTATTGCATCTCTCATTTTGTATATTCTTTTATCTTTATTGTTATTGTTATCTTCTCTTCCAATACTGCTCCATTAAGCTGTCTTTATCTGAACCCATGAGGTTTCTTTTTTTTTTTTTTCCCGATTCTCCTCCCCTATCCCATTGCGGGGTTGGGGAGTGAGTGAGCAACTGTGTGGTATTTAGTTGCCAGCTGGGGTTAAACCACAACAACCAACAATGCCTTGTTTGTGCCATTCAGAAAATATCAACCTTTTATTTCTCAGTCATTGAGGTTTGAGGGATGGAGGCAGTTGGAGATGCTGTACACTTTGACTAGAATTTCATAAATGTCTATCAAAAACTTCATGTTATCACACATATCAATGATGCTAGCGCAGGAAGTACAGACCTAACTGATTTTGTTTCATTTATATGGGAACAGGGCTCAGCAAATTCCTCTTTTTAAGCACCACGCTACCCCTGCCCTTCCAGGATACTCATTTAACACTCTGCTATGTGGCACAATGTTTGATGACCTCATCTTCAGATGAGCACCTTGAAACTTCAGATCAGTTTTTAAGCTGGGCCTGGGATAAGAATCACATAGAATAAGGTAATTTACTTTTTTTGAATCTTAGCTGACTACCCTGAAGCCAGATACTTATAGAATGCTTTTACGCTTTCTACTTTTTCCTTTAGGTCTCATTTTGTCTGGTTTGCTTCTTGTTCACATAAACCTAATAAAAGATGATTATTTTTAAGAGCAATCTGAGACACTTCAATAATAGTTTCTCAGCAGGGATCAGTGGCACCTGAGTAACTCCTTGCAGCTTTGTCTGACATGACAGAGATATGACTGGCAGAGAATTATTTCAGTTGCTAGATAAATAAAAGAAGTCATATTTCTTTTTAGGACTGGAAATTGAGATGTCTGTAGCCCTGTCAAAAAAAGATGCTTTCATAAGTCCTATTCTGCAAGCAAGAATGTATGCTTATCCTAGCCTGAACAATGAAGATGATCGGCTGTTTGGCTAGTGTTTCTCACTCTTACATCA
The DNA here is from genome assembly GCA_017639485.1 of Pluvialis apricaria. NCBI lineage: Eukaryota > Metazoa > Chordata > Aves > Charadriiformes > Charadriidae > Pluvialis > Pluvialis apricaria. Next base: position 76,038,690 of record CM030009.1, on the reverse strand, counting down.
CTGCATTGCAATTCTAATAAAAGTTCCCTCATCTTTGTATCACATCTTATCACTTACATCAGTCCTGAGGTGCAGGAGGTTCCGGCTAGATGCCTTCTCAATATACAGGTTTTCCCCCCTACCACCAATCATTTATGGGTGATCTCTGGGTTTTTTTTTACGGTTAACTCTCATTAATTTTAATTAGACTCAGACTAAGCCCAAACCCTTTAGCACAATTTATAAGAAAAAGGAAAAGAAACATAGCATGCCTGCCAGATGAATTTTCCCAGAGCTCTCACAGCTCTAATTTACACTACAGACACACCAGGATGTGGTTGGAAGAAGCCTTTCGTTTCCTGCTTGTGCATGCTTTGGATGCATGACCTCAAGATGTCAAAAAGTCAGTGGGTCATGGGGATAAGTCCAGCTTTGTGGGTTATATTTTCTGGCTTGTAGATATGAAGCACGTAAACAACTTTTGAAGACACAAGATTTAGTTTTAACAGCTTAAGAGAAGTCACTGGGTTAGCTTTTCTGCTCTGAAAGAGACTTACATATTTCAGCCTAAAATTTTTTGGTTGCTTCAGCTTTTCGTTATGCAGATTTACCAACAGGGAAAGCGTCATGAAATGACATACTAAAATCCAGAAAAAGAATTAATCGGCATTTAATTCTTTTAAAAAATATGCCTGACTGGTGAACACCCCCCCATACCTATGTTTTTAGCTTTGTTCTTCCTCTTCATTATCTATCATGCAAAACTGACTTCTGTTCAGCTTCTGAAATGTATTGACCTCCACAGTGGTAAGGATCCTTGAATCAGATTTAACCTTGGTGGCCTGCCATCTGCAATAGAAAGAGCAATCTTAATGGGATGCAGGTGCAGCTGAACTGCACCATTGATGTGGTGGAAGAGACCCTCAGGGGCTCCCAAAAGTCCCTTATGAACATCCACCATCACATGAAAAGGCTGAGATGATTTCCTTGTTTTGCGGAATCCCTTTTTCTGTGACTAGAAATGACATCCGCAGTGCTCACCACGATACTTCTGGAGAGCAGTGTCCTTTGTGCTTATCAATGACTTAACAAAATACCTCATGTACAGTTTCTCTGTAACTGTTGGAAATGTCCCTTTGAACCGGGACATTTCTGTCCTTCCCTAGCCTGCTTTAAAAGCCATATCATGCTGAAATATGACTCAGAAAATAACCCACCCAGCAGGATACATATATTACAGTACAGGAGCACAGAGCTCTGAGGAGGTCTGATGGCCAAAACATACGGCGTCTTTGACTCCAAATATAATTCCAAAAGGCTTTTTTTTTCACTTACGTAGAAAGCAAACTCAGTCTCTTTCCTATGCTTTCTCTATTCACTGTACCACACTTGTAGTTTTAAGACATAAAATAGGAAGTGTCTGAGAGGCACAGTTTTTAAAATGGCAATAGCATGTCATAATGCCTTTGTTTCAACTAGCAGTGACCTGGCACCTTTTCCTTTGTAAACAGGGAATTGCCATATGGAATTTCCAAGAGATTGAGGTCTGCTGAACCTCACAGTCTGCTGCTCTTCTAAGTGCTTGCATCAGTTGCTATAATCAGGGAACCCTGAAAATATACTGAATACTTGGTCATGTTAATTATCATCTTTCATACACAGATTCATTTTAGCCATGCCTGACATGCACTTTGGGTAGGTAAATATTTACCCTGCTAAATGCTTTTGCACCAAGGGGTGAAGACCACTGACTGCAGCCACACTCTGTAGCACTTGGCCTCGGGTCTCTCCTGAGCCCTGTGTGGCATCCTCCAGCCATAAGATGCAGTTATATTTTCCCGTGTATTTTATTAATTTCAAAGAGTCTGAAACAGTGTGAGGGCTGTGTTGGAGCATTCCAGCATTATGTTTTTATATCATTAAGCATGGAGGGCGCTCTGCATGCCCAGGAGATGACCAAGAGTGCAAAGTCTCCTGGTGGACTGTGCAAGTGCAGGACGATGCAGTCTCAATCACAGTACTTATTTGTAGAGATCCCTGGAGTGAGCTTCCCCCAGAACTGTACCCAGGGTTTACTTTAAAATAGATGCAGTTGATTCACTCTAAAAGGAAGCCCAAGAGCGACTAAGATATCTGCAATGCAGGCAGGCAGTGATTGGGCCCAGGGAACAAACCGCAGACCCAAACACTACCTGACAGCAGTGCACACACACACACTGTAGCCCTGGTACTGACTGGACTTTTTAACACTCATCAACACTATGTACTGTTTCTGCTCTTGAATGTTAACCAAAAAGTTACAAAAGAAAGCCCCGGGGACAAAAATCTCTTCTCCCAGATCTCAGGGATACTGGACGGCTGCATTGGACTTGCTTTTCTGTGAACAACATTGTCATTGACTTGAATGCAAATGATAAGCTTGAGCCAATTTTTCAGAGAAGCAATTTTCCTCATAGGCAGACTATTCAATAATTAATTGCTGATAACAGAATAAGATGCTTCTTTTACTCCTTTTAGATAATACTACAAGTACCAGTACTTGCACGCACTGAAGGAAAAAGCCTAGAATCAGTGATTAACACCACCTGATCCAGCCTTATCCTTTCTCTCTTCTTATATTGTTATTGTTTAAAAACGACAAAACTACAGTTGCTTAAATGATCCTACTGTTTTTTTTTTTTCCAAAGTATTTACCTTTATTTGATTAAAACCAAAAAAACCCCAGCCAGAACAAGTTAGCCATTTATTTATTTTTCCTTCTAAGTGGCTCCTGGCAGGAAAAACTTTTTATTTGTTGCTGGTATTCTCATACACAGATTTCACCTCCAGCTGCGCTCCAGTGTTTAGGTTCCCTGGGCGGGCAGTACTTTTATTACTGCATACTGATGTCAACCATGAGGAACACAAGGGTGGATGATGTCAGTCAACAACAGGTATGGGACTGTTCAGAGTTAGCTCTGCTCCCTTCAGAGCAAATGAATTCCCCTCATCACCACTGCCTGGGGCCTCTCACTGTTGAGGTCTGCAGGAGTTTTGTCACTGACATCATCAACAGAATAAGATTCAATATAAACTGTCTGGTTTGAAATACCTGTGGCCGTATTATCTTGCAGTACTGGCAGGGCATTAATAACTGTCACCTTGGTTTAGTGTCTCTCACATCAATGCTACACCAAACCATTTGGGTGGTTTATACATTGCCAGTGTTACGTATGGTTTCATAAAGAGCCACATATTATTTATAAAAGATCCTCTGAGGGTCCTCATAGATCCAATGCCTTTTTTATTTTTAACCTACTTTTTTCTCCAGCTTAGGTCTTGCCTGTTTCAAACTGAAGTGGACTGTGATGTGGTAGCCAACCTGACTGCCAAAATCAGAGTGTGGGATCTCATCCAAAACTCACTGTGGTCAAGGAGAAACTTGCCACTAATTCAGTGGGATTTGGACCAGGCAGTCTTGAATCTCCTCTTGCATTACTTGAGTTTTGCATCCCTGTGATGCCTTTGGCTTCTTTGGAAGGCACCCTGATCTGCAGGAGGGAGAAGAGAAAAATATTTCCTTTTGTATTTATTTTTTTAAACATTTTCTTTTACATTGTTTCAAATGCTTTTGATTTATAGATCAGCACACACCCAAAAACAGTCCCTGAAAGCGAAAAGGATTCAGAGGCTTGTTTGCACAGCTTTAAACCAAAGTCTGCTTAACTGTGAAAAATAACATTTTTGTAGGCTGTTACTTCTTAAAGAGCTGCTGGTGCCTTCTGGAAATCTTTGAGGAATAGTTTGTTTAGGAGTGAATCTCCTTAGGACAATATACAATTTTATTTTTCTGGTCCCTATCTGCTAAAAGTCTCAAACAAAGCAACCAGAAAGGATACTCAAAACCACAATAGGAAAAGCACAAAAAAAAAAAAATCGTATTTAAAAACTAGAATCCATTCATGGAACAGAGCCAAATACTCTTACAAATAATGTAGCCTTAATGATCTGTTTTTAGAAAGAGACCAAATCTCTGAAAGTTTTTCAGCTGGAGTGGAAAGCTATTCAGATTATTTATTTAATTTTTCTATGCAAAGAAGCAACACTTTTCTGCTGATGTAAATACTGTATACACAGGCAACAATAAATGGCACACAGACTAACAGAAAATTTGACAGAGGCCCTATATCTTCTAACAGTGCTCTCCTTAGGAAACCAAGACTTCACATTACCCTTAGTCAGAATTAAGATATAACAGGGTCATAATGTGGGGGACTAACTTCGCAAGCCAGTGAAGAATTTCCAAGAGTGAGGAGCCATTTCTTGATGTAAAACGATGCTGTCAATGCTTTCATTGCTGCCCCTACACTTCTATGAGTGCCATGGTAGGGAAAGGAGCAGACTTCATTGTTATCAGCTACCATCTGATCAGCTGGGACCACATACATGTGGAATAGAGGAGAATATTCTTGAAACCTCTTTACTTGAAACTTCAGAGCACTCTGACGTTCAGACTCTGCTTCTCAGGTTTTTTACCACAGTTACACTTATGCTAAGCCCATCTCAGCATAGAAATGGATCAATATTCTTAGCAGTGGAATTTCTTTTCCATTCCAGTCGCTCCCTACTGAATTTAAAACACAACGCTGTCTAACCTTTTCCTGATTTCCTCCCTCATACTTAGTCATTCAATTACAAAATGCATCAGCACAATAAGCACAACTCTGAGGATCACGTTGATTAGCCAGTTTTGTGTTCCTTCACCACCTGCCCAGCTGAAGACACTGTCAGAGTACTGAGAGTTTTAGAAATTCCCTTCCAATAGTTTCTATTGTCACAGTTTGCAATCGTAAGTGGGAGTCCAAAAGATATGCAGAGACACAACCTCTTATTATGAATTGTAGAAATTGAAAGTAAGTAAGCTAATGTATCTATGTAACTTTCCATTTATCATTACTTAATAATACATCAACTTTTAGCATTGCATTTTATAAGAGTTAATGAACTCCAGTATACTGAGCTCTAAGGACGTGGGAGAAGTCAGTATCTTAGCTGGGTCCTGATGTTTCTACTTAGTTTAATTCAGCTCTTACCAAACAAAACTCTTGTTGAAGTCAATGAATGTTTAACTCAAAAAAACAATTGAATAAAGACAGAGAACCAAATTCAACATTCATTTGATTAAATGTCTTTTGGCACAAGAACAGCAGGATTTGGCCTTAAGCAACATCTTCAGGACTGGATAAATGTTCTTATAGCTCAGAAAAAATATCTGAAAAAACCTAAAAGGCAGAATTCACAAATTTCCTATATTAACTGAACAATGTATTTTTACTGACGTTAGTTTCCTATGGGAAAGTTCGCAGTCACTGCTCTGCATGGGAGAGGACAGTGTACAAAGTCACATCTATCCAATATCTACATGAATGTTCCCTTTTTTTTTCCTTAACCACTGGAAAATTAAACTGCAAGGGAGCAATTTTGTAAAAGCTTTCTATCATTTTTATCAGTTTCCAGAATCCCTTCTCAGAACACAGCCTTGCCTGACTCTGTGTCAATCAGGCACATCTGCCCCATTTCAACATTCACATCAATATGCTACTGTAGGACAAATCTTTAAGTGGATCACTGCCTTCAGGCTCAGCTTAGCCTTCAAATTATGTAAATACTTCCTATTCAAAGCCTGTCTTTTATTTCCCTGAGAAAAGCTGAAGCTAACTGTTGTGATACCTAATCTGTTCTTTTTATCCAGATGTGAATAACAACAACAAAAATACCCCAGACCCTGAGGAAATGAAATTTCAGGCATAGGTTTGTTTACCTTAAAATAGCTTTGTCATTTTTACTTCCTTAACATGAACGTGTTTTGTCTGCTTGACAGGAAACAGTTAACTGAAACATGGAGTCCTCTCCCAGTGTTTTTCAGATGAGCAAAGCTCAGACCATAGTCCATATGGTATTCACCCATAAACACAGACACACGACAGGAAAAATGCATTTCAAGTCTGTGTGCTGTGTGTCTTGGAAGAAGTTTGTCAAACAATTATGAAAAGAATTCGGCTTCCTCATAGCACCCTGGGAATGTACTCAGACAGTGGATCGGTTCTCATCTGGCTTCAAAGAAAACACTTGAATAGGTCCCCTTTTTACAGAATAGTGTTTATAATGTAATTTTACTTCTCATTAGGGACCTCTTTCTTTGCCAATGTTACTTTTAAATAGGATGATTAATATTTAAAGTCACTTAATTATCACATGTTAACCCACTTCCAGAACTGGTTACAGCTACCCTTTGATGTATAAAGGAACCAAACTCACCACTGCAGCTTTCTCATGAAATGAAGATGTTGGGAGGAAAGTTTTCTTCTCTCTTATTCTCCCTCTTTTTGGATGAACAACTTAATTTCCTCAGCATTGCTAGATTCATGTCTAAGCACCTATTTTTCAAAGAACCTCATTTTGCTTTGCCTGAGCTGCTTTTTTTCCAGGAAGGTGTCAGTTATGTTAAACGTTTGAATCTGTCATGCTGGGAATTTCCACATGCAGGGAACAATATTGTGCAGAAGCCGCTTGCCATTTGCCAAGCTAAACTTCCAGTTGTTTGCAATAGTCAAGTTACATAATACTTCCCACTATTAACATTAAAAAATTGCTATGCAAACAGGTGCATTTCTCCTCTTGGTTTCACACCTAGCTCCCAAAAGCATTAGTGTGTAGGTGAGAAAGTGTCAAATGGAAAGGCTTGTTAGAGGAAAGAAGGCTTCACAAAGCCCCTGCAGATGAATCAGCAGAGTCATCCCAGCTCTCTGTCTCTCTGGGCATGAATGGGTTGAGTGGCTGTACACTGCCAGTCCCGCCGTTGTCCATTGCTACACTTTGATGGAGGATTAAGAAAAAATATTGTGAATTAGGCCCCCCTAATACCACTGCATTACAAAATCTGTATGCAATGGGGTGGGCAGATTGGATTAAAAGGTGTTCAAATTGCCTGCAAGCTGTATATCTGAAAAAGCCAATTAACTTAACAAGCAGGGCAAGCTACAGTTTTCTGAGATTCTCTCCTTTCTTCCATTCACACATCTACAAAAGACACACAGTTACTACACAACTCTAACAGGCATGAAGTGTTTTAGTTTTAGTTTTTAGTGAATGGGAACATCAGAGGAAAACATTCCTAAAAACAGTCTTTGCAATACTAAAAGAGATAGGATTGAAGAGTGATCCAGAACAATCTACCTAAACCTTCTCAGCTGAGCTACGATTTACCGGTGTTCACTGCCTATAATAAAGTGCTTTCGTGGACTGCAGACATACTACCAAGGAATCTTTGAATGGTGAATAACTCTGGGTTTTCTTTAGCAATTTGTTTGCATAGTCTTTTATAGATTATGGGCTAGTAAATTCAGCAATCACTAAAGCAATTTGGGAATAACCAGTTCTCTAAAAATGTGATTCTTAGTACTGAGTACTGTGACACAGTAGTCAACCAGTCAGAAATTTTGGGGAAGTGAGTCTCAAAGTCTTTCAAACACATGAGCTTTGACATCACTGTTAAGGAAGAACTTAAGTACTATTCTTAAATTGGGCACCAGACCCTGATATACATCTTGCATGCTGTCACATAAAGCTCTTTCTAGATTTACCATTAGGCACCCTGATGATCTCTAGACTAGAAAATGAAACAGGGCCATGACACAGGATTGACCACTAGCCCAAAAATGTTGTTTTACTGTTGAACTTGGAGAGTAGGTATACCATATAGATGAGCCAGAGTTCTTCCAGGTAGTGCCCAAGTACAATACAAGAGACAGCAGATGTCAGGGACCAGTGTGGCATGCCAGACATCCTGCTCTCCTGTAACAATATCCCAACAGACTTTACACCTCCTAGTTCTCCCCAGCACTCCCACATACCCTACATATCATCCCACATATGATAGGGACTGGATGAACAGCAGTTTCTTGTTATAAGAACATAATTTCGCTGGGATGCAAGACAACACTCATTATTTCAGATACATTACACTCAAACACGTAAGACCTTAGGTTTCTGAGGGCCACATGTTGTCCAGGGCTGGGTGCCAAATTGTACAAATAGTATTTCTTCTGGCTTCAGCAGTATAAACGTAAGATCGGGTCTAGAGGTGCCCCAGGGGCACAAGGGTAGGCATTTAGATGGTTAGTCCAGACAATGCAACGGTACTTTTTGTAAAAAAGATTAATTATTCTCAAGATACATAAAAAGTTTTTTCTACAGATCATAGCAACTTAAGGTGGATTATTCAGGAAATCTGAATTGTTCTCATTTATTTAGGTACCGACTTTTTATCTAAGTAGTGGTTTACTTGCCTATGTGTTATTCTGTATTCACCCTGGCGAACTCTTACACTGACTGAATGATGGTATAGCTGAGAAACACGGTAGAAGGTGAGTGAATAGAAGATACATGATAAGAAAATGCTTTTATTGCAATGGCAATGATGTTAAGAGCCAAAGACTATTCCTACAAAGTTTTATCCACTAAATGCATCTTGCTGCTGCAATACACTCATAATGAATTATTCCAAATAAAAAGTTCTCTCACACAATTAATTAGACAGTCATCATCCTGAGTTACTGCATGTTTTCATGTAAAAGCAGTACAGAAAAGGGGTGGGAAGTAATAATATTCTTATGTCTGGATTATAGCTTGACTGACACCTGTCAAAAATGGAGAGAGGGTAGTGGAAAATAGGATTTTGTCAAATAAAATGTTGACAAAAAAATACAAATAGAGTCTGATTATGCTCCCTTGTTCCACTTTCTGTCATCCTTTCTGTAAATTATTAATTAAATTTGAAAACATTTCTGTACTTTATGTCTTACAACAGCTAGAAGTAAACATCCACAGGATACCTGAGAATTTGTTAACACAAATGTAAAGGAATAGTATATTTCATGCTTCTTCAACATTTGCTGAGGCTGAGTTGCATCTATTTGAAAAAAAAAGACAGAGACAAGTATTGGACCTCTTTGTTCATAGGCTGACTTTAACACTTTTAATAGGCAAACCCAGCTATGTTCATTGCAAAGCAGAAATTGTTTCTTACTTTGCTTCAGTGAAAAAGGCTTGTGTTAGCAAATACCTGCTTTCTGTACTTTTGAATGCTGTGGCACCATGAGATGATAAATCAAGTATGAAGGCACGTAGCAGTTTTTTAAGGCATCTGCAAAATTAGCGTCAAGTACAAAACTGCATGGCTGCATAGCACAGAGCATTAGACTAGCAGAAACTCACTCTGCCACTTCAAATTGGTTCAGACAACCCTGAATAGGTAATTTTGTCCTAGCAGACCTGATGTTGCCTCAGGTATTGTCTGTCTGTGCTGCTCTAGCTTTACGCTGGGTCAGAAATGTTCTGCTCTCCTGCAGCCAGCACAAACCAGCCGAAAAGAATAAAGCCAACATGCATATCACATTCTCCAGTTAACTTTGCAGAGTTGGGATCACGCGTCCACGCCTGATCTGAAATAAATCTGCACAATCTGGTGATCTGTATTAAGGAACATGGATCTTTCAATGAGTTAGTTTAACTAAAAGACATAGAGGCCTGCTCACAGGGACGGCTCAGTTAGCAGATCTAAGAAGGCCAAGGAGCTGTGAGGAACAGAGAGAAAAAGCTGATAGGTAACAAGCTGTTTTCTCATTTCTCTGTACCTGAGGTGCTCTAAAATCCATCTGCTTCTTTTAATTTTGTGAAATTTGATGTGCTATCTAGAGGCAAGGCTCTGACTTATGAGTTACAGTCCTGGTTTGGGACAGTTGTGAAGCTTCCCATCCCCGCTTTTCAGCCTCTCCCTTTCCCGTGGGTGTCCTCCTCACCACAGGGAGGGATCAGGACCTAGTGAGCAACAGCAGCACACAGAGGTATGTTTATCATTCATCAGTAAGGGGACACTGCAAGTTCAGGTAAGCTAGATCTGCAGTCAGAGGGAGGCCCATAAAAATAATAAGTGAGGAACAGGTATGCAAAGTTACATAGCTTTATTGTTTCGTTTTAATCTGCTTGAGTTTGTGGATGAGATTTCTTAGTGATTCAAATTCACGGTGGTTTCAGGTAGGGATTTCTAGCACATGTGTTCCTGAACATACTATATCAAAGTTGAAAAGAGTCTTTAAAGATGACGATTTTTTACAAAGTTTTATATTTTTCTTTCTCAATGAGTTCCACAGGGTTTCAAGCCTTACACATTCATTCCAGCTGGTCCCTAACATTCACTAACCCTTTACAGAAATAACATAGAATAAGGCTTACGATGAAGAGTGCAAGACTGCAGATGGACAATCAGTACAGTCAGTACCTGAGGAATATGAGGTACACCTTAAGGTCAATAGGTAGGAGATCTCTGTGACTGATGAATCCCTGATGTCCTGTCTTTGTTGTTGACATCAGATGGAGCAGGAATGGGAAGAAAGGCTACCTCTATGCAGCAGTGTAGCTGGTGACCCTTTCTGAACCTCCTTCTTTTTCCCTTCTAACCCTTAACCCTTCCCTTAGATTTGAGCCCCCTGGGATAGTCTTATGGTTTTTTCTCTCTTTCTTCAATAAGCCGCAGTCTGCATTTTTTTAATTAAAGGAACAACTTCAGACCTTTGAAAACAATAAAAATACTAAGGTTAAGGTGAAGGCCATCCCTATGTGTAATGGAGCAGATGGAGGTTGAAGTTTAGAAGGCATGAGAGCTACCTCAGTAATCCAGGAGCATGTCAAGACAGAGAAGTGGCTCTGGTTTATGCAATAGAAGTAGTCCTTGTCAAGTGTGGGTAACATTGGTGTAGGGCTTAGTCTGAAACATGCAAAAGTGTGCAGGGCTCCCGCAGTTGCAGATGGGACAGCAAAGAGCAACTTTTTATATACAGCAACTTAATGGGATAAGAATGGAGCTGAAGAGAGAGGAAGGAGTGTCAGTACAAGCTATATGCTGAGGGGATTGGAAATTTAAACACAGGAATACAGAGTGAAATGATCCCTTTCTCAAAAGCATTAAGCTATGGTAGCCACTACAGTATAGCAGTAGTTTTGGGACAGAGAATGTCTCCATTTCTTACCAGCCCTGTAAGTCACCACATGGTTCAAACACTCTGAAGGACAAACAGAAACTGTCCTCCATTAGATCACCACATATAGAACAGGACATGATTATTTCATCCTTCAGAAGCTGTCTCCTTCAAGCAACAACAAAATTAAGAAGATGTTAAAGCATATTCTCTGCTTTCTCTTCTTACAGTGAGTTCTGTATGCTCACAACACACATATCTCCATTCTGCCTGCAAACTACACTGAACAGATGGTCCCTATGCCAGCCCAAAACTTAAACCTGCAGCTTAATCCCTAGAAAGAATCTGACACACCACAGCTCAGTCCTGACTGATGTTGTTCTTAGAAAGGAGAAACCACAGAGGCAGAAACACTTACAAAAATATCTACAACCAAAATAAAGAGGCAATATCCAGTGGACTAAAAAGACTTTCTGCTAAAGTTTGTTTTTTCCTCACCCTTTAGTTCCTTTGCCATTAGCACATGATGTCATCACTTACTGTCCTTCCATTTGCTTAGCATTAAACTAGCAGATCACACTCATCTTCACCATGCTGCAGACAGTCCTGATGGCAAAAAAAAAAACCATCACAGCTTTAAAATGAGGCTTGCTGGAGAGAAATGCACTTCATTGCTTCAAAATGCACACATCTATTCATGAAAGCATCAGTCAGATGGACATGACTTACCCAGATGACCTCATTTACAACCAGAGTTCTAGTAGTTTGCTGCAACTAACCAGCTCTCTACAGCTACAGAGAAGTCAGGTAACATAGCCTGAGTGCTCGCAGATGCTTCACTGGCATTGCTAGGAGCAGGTGGGTAAAGTTAAAAATGCTTGGATGAGTCCATAACGATGGGATTCTGTATTTGTTCTTCAGTGAATGCTGGATTGAACCCACAGGTATTTTTAAATTTTAAAATTAATTTGTTACCTGTTGTCAGATTATTTTCACTGAGAGGAACCAAGCTGATTTTTTTTGGTTGACAGTTTAAAATTGAGGTGTATTAAGATGAGACAAAACAATAAGAAAATCTTGAGAACGTTAAAGGCTGAAAAAAAGCTGAAGCATTAGCTGAGGGATTTTTAGACTTTAAGCTATCCAGGGCAGTGGTTGTCTGCTGTTGAGTATTGTACAAAGCTGAGCATATTGCTAGCTCTAAAGAAGCACAACGTCTCTACCATTGAATCTCTTCACATTAGATAAAAGGGGAAAATACCAATACAAACAAATAGGAAGACAAAAATGCTTTACTCAGAGAGAACATCTTTAAATTAAATTATGCAAAAGGATTCCCTTTCCAAAATCTGGAATAAACAGGCAGCTTGATCATGTATTTCCATAACAATCAGTTTGTCGTATGTACTGTCTACTTACTGCAGACCAAAGCAAGCTTCCAGGAAATGACTGCCAAAGTGTGTGAGTTGACAATTATAATTCCAAAGACAAAGATTTCCTAATGTTTCTGACTCAAAATCAGGCTATATTAAATTACATCAACTAGAGAATACTGTAATTGAAACAAAAAATTATCACTTGAAATTTCTTTTGAAAAGGCAAAGAATTCCTAATCAAGAGTATGATTTTTCATTCCTTTGCACCCCAGGATATCACAATTGTGAAAAATGGGCAGCATGGGAGATAGTACAATTATACACCATCATTCTCTACTCATTTACATTAAAATTCCATTTTTCATTTGCCATACGCAAATATAAATAACTTCACAAGATGTAATCATGCTCCTGGTGTTTTCTAAGATAATAATAGTCCATTCAATAGTAGTTTAAAACCCCAGGCATTGCAAAACCCAAATGGGATAACAGAATGTATTGTTCAAACTAAGAAAACAAAGGAAGTTAATCAAGGTCCTTGCCTGACTACAGCTGTCTTAAGACATAAGCCTTGAGAGGTATTTCTTAACCAATGATTAATGAGTAGACACCTGAAAAAAAGACTACCAAATTGTAACTTGTTTGCTTAAACAACACAATAGTGACTGTATAAAAAGAAGCTATTACCATAGAATTTATGCAGAAAAGCCAGCTCTACAACAGAGAAAAGCTGCTTCTCTCTTTTAACCCTGCAGACAATGTAAAAACATGGCTACATAAGTGTATGTCAAAGAAAAAGCATTCAGGTCCACTACAAGATAAATAATGAAAGGATTTTAGTTCTAAAGGAATCTGCAATATATATTTACAGTTTCAGTATCTTTTTCAAGACATTTGAAAAAAAAATTGCAATGAAAGATAAAGGAAAGTAAAAATCAACAGCTATGATATACAGCATTCGCAGGACAAATATGGGGCTCATCAGACAACAGAAGTATTCCCTGAAGTAGTTGGGAAGATGTTAGAACTCAGAGAGATTATTGATTTTACTCTGATCATCACATATCTTCTTGTGGAGAATAAAGAGAATTGCCCATTTCTGAGATCTAACCTGTTTCTTTCTGAAGAAACCTCATCCCATCAAGTTCATTTCAAAAATTCTGAGGTTTGCTGTGGGGACAAAAATAAGTGAAGTGCATGATTTCTCCAACCTCTTCAGCAGCCATGTAGACACTGTCTGGTTCAGGCTGCATTACATACCTGTGTGTACATACACAAATAAATCCCTTTTGGATAGATATCTCAAAGAGGTCCATTAGTTGCGAAAATACTATACCAGTCTCATCTTTGTTGCCACTGAGCACAGTGAGGAGGAGACACCCTGAACTGGAGAGTGCCTTGAAGCCTGAGCAGGCTTGTACATGGTAGCACAGGGCGCAGCTTCCCACACACACTATGAATGGATTGAGGGTCATTGCAGTGCTTTTTGTGAGAGAGAGCAAGTAACATTGCAGCGGTGCTCAGCATGGATAAACAATTACTTCTAGCACTGATGATTAGAGGCCATCTTATTTCAGATAGAAGAAATCAATATTCTGTTTGCTGTCAGAAGAGGTGATTGAAAAAAAAATAAAAGGGCAAAACTAAAAAAGCTGTATTAGAAGCCGGGGGGAAATTGAAGCAACTTGTGTTGCCACAGATGTTTCTGGCATTCACCACTGCTTATGTGTAAATAACAATACCTAATAAAAAGGATCTACCAAGGCTGTGTATGAAAGAGGAAAAGTGGTGTTGCTAACCATGCAACAAAAATTCCCTTTACCTGCAATGTTTCACAGGAGTTAATTATTTTAGATCACAGTCTGCCAATCAGTTCTTTGGAGGTTGCAGTTTAAATGGCTTCTCCTCTGCGATCTGTGAGTGCACGTCCCTCAGAGAGGATGCAGAGAAAGGCTGGTAAAAGACTCAGAAGCTGTAGCTTAATGTTGCCAGGAGATTCTTCTTCCCTTCTTTGTGCCTGAGTCTTCATTAAGTGAAAAGACTAAAAATCAACCCTTAAAGTTGACCAATGGAGCGAACCTGGGCCTTATGGAGACAACTCAAAAAATCAGGTGACAAAGAACAATTATATTCTTCAGTAGTTATATATAAAAATAAGAGGCAAGAAAAATTATCTAGAGGAATCTGAAGAGGTAAAATTGATGTGATGGAGTTGAAATGAACAATGAGAAATGGTGGTTGAAACAGATAACTGCAAAACAGTCTCTGCATTTCTAACTTCTCTGTTACTATATAAACTTTTATTTTAAAATATTACAAACACATAGGTGAGTGAGAGGTTAAAATCAGACAGGAGGTAGAAAAAGATTTATTACCCATGTTCTTTCTTCTCTTGGGTTTAGATGCAACTGAACAGTTAATTACTTGCATTGCTGCCTTGGCAGACAAACCAAGGAGAACTACAAACTTGAAGCATCTCCAAATTCTTCTGTTTAGCATTTGATCATTTGCTAGAGTAAACGACCTTTGCCATAAGACACAGGTATAGTTTTGTTAAGGATATCACAGCCTGGTTTGTCTGATTTAACATTGTATGCTGTGATATTTCTTCTAGAGATTTGATTCCACTTGGCAGTAATACCATAAGTGTATAAGAGGAGTGTTGCATCAAAGCTACAGAATATTTCAAATTCATCCATGAAGCTGAAGGAAATTTTACTTTAAGACTTTCTCTCAGACACTGTGATCCAATGTGCTGCCAGAAAGGATGGTCCTGTGTTTCCCTAGGTTGCCTATTCCCACCACCATCAACTCTACCAGAACTAGAATTTGTAGGGTGAGTCAGATCACCATGCAGCTGCACAAATACTCAAGCCTATCCCAAGGAGGAAGAGGAACATCCAATTGGGGGTGGCAGGCCATACTTATGTCAGAGTAAAGTGACTAGTACCACAGGCTAAAAAATGTGCAGGATATTGCTCTCAGCCTGCAAGCAGAAATCGCAAACAATAGAAAACCTCAGCTGAGAGCACTGTGTGACCTTTCAAGTTAGCATGCTGGCAATAAAGTGTTTTGAAATGTGACCATCTGTTTATGAATAGATAACTGGAAATTCAATTTATCATTCCCAAGTTCCTTGACTTATTAAGCACCAAATAAGTGATTACTTACCCATTCTAAAACCATAAAGCGTATACATTGCTGTGCAGTAATGTCCCTTGCTTTTTGCCTGTAGCTAGGCACCACCACTGATAGTGAAAGAATGTCCCAGCTGCTACCTGCATTCCTGAACACCTAACCCAGCTAAGGAGGAAGCACAGCAGATCAAAGGCCCCTGTACTGACTTCCCTCGCTTTTCTTTTTCTTTTCTTTTCTTTAATTTTTGATCCACAGCAAGATATGAAGGCCATTGATGATCCAAGCTGAGATCTGTTTCTGTATTTAAGTTCTTAATTACAGCTGTTGATTTTTGACGATGCTGAAATCCTACAAATCCCATTGATATCATAATTTCTCTTCACGAAAACAGAAGATTAAGCATTTTACATGTATACTGAAGTGTTGGGGTTTTTTTAACTACAAATGGAATAGCTATGCCCCATATCCTGTGGAAGAATTACTACTAATAATACATTGCTGTGAACCAGAAAATAAATTGAAGCTAAAGAAAAACTTGACAAAAAACAAGAGAAAGTAAAGGGGATCACAGCCCAAAAGAGAGAAAAATTAGAAAACAGCAAGATCTTTATAAGAATTTTGCCAGAATGAAACCACAAGGAATTCCACCATGTGATTCAAAATTGAGTTTTACATGCAAAGGTTAAACTTCTCAGAGCAATCTTAAAATCTGTAGCTCAAAAACTTGCTGTACCTATTATTTTTAGGTGGAAACTGGAGATTTTTGTAACTTCTCAAAATCACAGCTATTGAACATACATTGTGTACACAGTTTTGTCTAGTACTGACAAGGGGCCTTATAATGAAAACAACTAAAATGCAAACTTTTTATAATTTGATTTTTACTCTGTTCCACATAATGTCTTTTATCAAATCATGTCACTTTTTCTGATATTTATTACGTGAATATGTGCCTACTAGTGCCTTAAACAGAAATAACATCAATTTGTCAGTGTCCAAAGCCCACTCTGATCCACTTCTAGTATTTATCATCTTAGATTTGTTATATGTCCTTTCTGCTGCAAATAGCAAGTGCTCAAGTGGAGCCTATTTGCAAGCCGGAGGATCCCTTAGCAGGCAGAATATTGCTGCGAGAGAGCAGGCAGGGAGTTTGGGTGGTAGGTTGGAGCATGCTGAAGAAATATCCAAGTAGTATAAATCCACAATAGCTGGAGAGTTTGCAATCCATGCCCACCTCAGCCTGAGCGATGGAAGGGTCGTGAGCAGAGCACAGTCCAGCTTTTTTTCCCCCCTAGAGCTTTCCTTCTGGGCTGTTATTGGCAGAGCAGGATAAAGAGCTCTTGGATACAAAAGATCCAAGACAGAAAGGAAATATGTTTCAGACTTGAAAGGAGACAGTCCAGGCCTAAGGAACTGGCTTTCTATTTTGATTCCTTCTGCCATCTGAAATAGCCATTCCCACTAATTCTCTTCAAATTCCTTCCAGGAGTCATCTGCTCAGTGGGCAGAGCCTCTCCAACTGCCTAAAAAAGTGCATATCCCATTGCATGAACTTCCCAGTTTTCCAGTACTCAATCATTCTCCTGAAACTTGGCCATTGTTTCCATCTTCACCCCTGCCCTGCAACATCTACAGATGCTTCCTGTAAAGCTGAGCAGTTTAGTTGCACCATTCAGGAATGTGTAGATAAACTGGCTTTGAAGAATTTCGTGATATGTTTGCATGAAAGATGATGTATAAAAATAAAGTGTTTCATTACGTGAGCAGCCCAATCTGATCTAGCCGCTTCACTTGTTATCGCCTGAGTAGACAAAAGTCTCCTATTAGTGATAGTTACTCATAAATATGTATACACACCAACATATATTTGTGTGTATGTATGTGTGTATATGTATAAGCTGAGAATTATTGTATCTGAATAGCATACTGGTGACGTTTCTGATGAATCTGATAAACAATGCAGGACTTTGTTCCTTTAGTGATGTTCTTTTCTCTGGGGTAAAAAAAAATAATAAAAATAAGGTAAAAGTATGACTATAATGTCATAATTACTCCTTTCCCACAGCTATAGAGTTTCTCAGAATGTGTTGAAATTTCAAAATGGGACGTGAACATGGATAATGCTTGGAAAATGTCATGATTCTCTTCAGCACTCCTTCATATTTTTCTGGGCTTGCTCACTGATCATATGACCTCTGTTCATATGAATTCACCAAAGAATGATGCAAGTATGTTGAATAGCAGAGAGGAGTTGATGACATTTTAGAAACATGCCGAATAACCATTTATTTTCCCATGTGCAATATTTAAAAACTGCTTTTTAATACGAAGTATTGACTGTTCTGTCAGCTTCAGGAATGTCTCCAACAAACAGAAGAACCATTGTTAAGAAACAATCGAGTGAAAGAATGAAGAAATGGATCATCTGAACTCTTAGACTGCCCTCATTGCAATAGCAGGTCCCAGGCCTTGCACCTTTCCTTCAAAACAAACACATTTCAGCAATGTTTTTTCACTTTTACAGCAGACCACAGTTTTCTTTTTCACATTTTACTGGAAAAGTAATATCAAGCAAGTCTACATTTCATCAAAACAATCACTTTAAGAAGAAGTATTCTCATCTATCTAACACAAACAAAATGCTTACAAAGTAAGAATGATTTTGTACGGGAAAGAAAAAGTAAACCACGTTTCTGACAGTACATCAAAGTGACAGTGAGATGAGTTTTCTACTTGGTGAGGTAGCTACTGCACAGTAAAAACACTTATGCCGGGGTTAAATAAGTTTGTGGAATGCAGAGTTCTCTCCTGGTTGATACAGGGAAGGTTTGTATCTAATAATTCCCCACCATCAGTGATATGATATTATTATGGGTACACCCACAGCACCTGCATAAGCTCTAGCACAGCAGGATACCCTCTCACGGTGACCTTTTCATAATACTACACTGTATTTACAGCCATTAACCATGTTAGTGTTGTTATGCAGCTGCTACGCTGCTATCTTGCGTGGGTGGCTCTCTAATGTTGGCTTTTTTAAGGGTCCTTGAAATCACAACAGGATAAATCTTCTTCAGGGAGAAAGTTCAACCACATTCTTTCAGCAAAAGGAAAGCCTTTCCTATCATGCAGTCCTTGAACTCACAATTCCTTGTCCTTCTCCCTCTGCCCTAGCTGACCCACAATGAGCAGAAAAAAAGTGAAATCTCAGGTTTTCAGAACATTTCCTATTGCAACAGGAAGGGTTTTAAACTCCCTTCCACATTCCCTAGTTTCATCACTGCCGCAAGAAGAGGAGCTGGTTCAGCGCAGCATTGAGCAAACAGATGCGCCGAGCCAAGCTGAAGATGTCGGTTTTATCCTGTGTGAACCGCCTGTGTGGCCAACAGGAATTTTACACCTGAAAAAACATCTGTGACAACACCGCTCCGCAGATCTGGACTGGAGGCAGGCCCGTGACTCCTTCACAATAACAGGAAACACTGTCGTCAACAGGGAGCAGGCTGTGCTGGACCGACCTTTTCTATACATGCTCGACAGGGAATGTAAAGAACATTCCCTTGTAAAGTTTATTTGGACAGCAAAGGGTGTGGGAGGGCTGTGCTAGACTCTCACGAGAAGCAAGGTGTTTTCAAAGACCTCTATTAAAGGCTGAAATTCTTTCTGTCTGTTTTCAAATGCTTGGGCAAAAAAGAAGAAGGAAAAAAATAATGAAGTGCTTTGCGGTTTGTTTAGCATCACATCCCTGCTTGTTATGAAGCTGTGCTGGCCCATTAGAAAGGCTGTGCTACCCCTCCTTTTCAAAGGAGCTTTTATTTTCACTTCTCTTCTTCCCCCATCCAACTGCCATGGCATGCAGGCTTTGCAGATCAGAGCAAAGCGGCTGTGCAACCACCCAGCCTTTCCCCAGACCATCTCTTCCAGTTTTCCCTTCAGGACAAGAGGTGGCACAAGCCATCCCCCAGCGTGCAGCATGTAGGGAACCCCCCCCGAGCTCCCAGACCAGCTGCACAAGTGCCAGGAGAGCTGCCTGCCCCGGGAGCTCGGACCCTGTGTGGCCGCAAAAAATCTCAATAGAGATCTTTTCACAGGCAACATAGTCCAAGGTATTCAAGACAGTCTTCTCATCGTGGAAAGATCAAATAAAGACATTGCTACAAAATATTTATAGCATAAATGTCTCTTCAATCCCTGTCCATGCACCCACATTCTTTAATCTTATCAAAGGACAAAAAATGTAAGGATCTCTCTTCATGGAGCTGAAGCACGTTTTCTTCTGGGTAGTCTTTTTTTTTTTTTTTCTTAAGGGACTTCCTTCAATCATCTACATTTAAGTGCACCTTATCTGAATTTAAAAAAAAAAAAAAAAATGTCTTTCTATATAAGCTTATCTGTGGAAACTGAGTGTCACCATCCAGACAAATCCAGTCACTTTCTGTGAACTGGAGCTACTCAAGTACCTGAAATTCGCTGCCTGCAGGTAGCAGTGTGGCAGTGCTTTTTTGCTTTTCTCTGAGCAGAGGATGACCAGGACCCAGACCTGCTCAGGCCTTGAGCCACAGCTCCTTTTTCACGTCCACCCAGGAACAGGAGGTGTTGAGGACAACTGACAGAGCACCAAAATTCATGCTCTGATTTTCAGAGATCTAGAAATATCCACATGTCTAAACAAGGCGGTTTAAGGTGCTTTTTAGAGATAAAGGCATTGCACTATGCTGTTTGGTAGACTACATACAATTGAGAAGCAGACAATTGGAAGGTGCTGATCTCTCTTTAAGTTCTCCCAGGCCTTTCTTGACCTTCTAATGATGCGTATGACAACACCATGATCACAGAAATTACTTCAGGATAATTCAGAAGCTTCTGATTTAGCTGGTCAGCTTGGGGATCGGAGGCAGTCTAGACACAGAAGAGTAACGCCCAGCTCTGTCTGGTTTACCTCCAAACATAGGCATACACTTGCACGCATAAAATACACTCTATTGTGAAACCACACACCAGGAAGCAATAAGAAAGTTGCTTTAAAAAAAGTGTTTAAAGTAAGTTGTTGACAGTCAGTAGTCACTCTAGCCGGAGTGTTGACTCATCAAAATTAGGTAAGAGATACTAGCTATAAGACAATGAAAAGGCCAAATGGGTTATTCTTTTTGCGTGCTAGCCAGAGGACATAAGGCTGAATGCATAATTTCTGTTGGTCACCTTAACCTTTCTGCAAAACCACGCACTAACAGTTCAGCTGTCATTCTAAGCTCCAGTCTTTGAGATCAGTTTGAAATTTCACTGATCCAATGAGTTCAGCTCAGTGCCTGTATTAATTTTTAGGTAGCATTAACAAGTAGTAAAGCGTACCATTAAATAGTGGAAAATGCCTCCTCTGCTGGGTGAACCCTGAGAGCCTTGTGTGGCGGGGATAAACACTGGGATATAAAGGAAGAGAAAAATCTGTCTGCTCTAGTCCATCACACTCTCCCGTGTCCAAGATTGGGGCAGATATAGTGTTGGGATACCATTAGGTGAGGGAAGAACTTATGTTATGAGAAATGGCAAAGATAGCAAGGCTTAGCTGGTCTCATAAAATGGGAAGCCACACTGAGATAAGGGGAAATTGTTCTTGTGTCATACATAAGACTGGGTAAACAGCAGGCCTGGAAACAAATAATTTAAACCAACAGATGATGTTGACCCAAGACCAAATGGGCATAAATTAGCTATGAATGAAGTTAGTCTGGAAATTAAGTAAAAAAATGAGTTGTACAGTCACCAGAATTGCGGATCCAGATGGCCCTTTTCTACCTGGTGATCACCACATCCTCTCCAACTTCACTTTCCATTCTGCACTGCAACCTCTCATCTCTATTCACATTCACCAAAACTGAGCAGCAATTAACTGACTAACCTGAAGTTGTGTTTACATTTGGGAACAATACAGTGTTTTGCTTAGCTCAAAATAGTTCACATCAACATTTCTGAAACTTTTCTTTTTTTTTTTTTCTTTTTTGTTTTCTTACATTAAATATTTCTAAGTTTAGTGCAATTTTGGGCAAAGCAAATGCCAGAATTACAAGCTCTCCCTGTGAGTGAAGGTAGCAAGGGGTCTTGTTCTGCTTAGAATATCTGTGATCCTGAGGAGATTTGTATGCTGTAATGCTTCAAGGAGTATAATTCTTTAAAATCCTGCAGGACACAACAAGATATGTACATATTACGGCTTTTGTGAACAAAAAGCCAAGGATGGCATGGCTTAATGCTAGAGACTAAAGCTGAACTTCGTCTTCATGACACACTAACAAATCTTTTTATAGCTTAGCTATCTTGTCTATATCAACTGTACAAAATGCATTTCAAATTAAAAATAGAAAGAACTGTTAAAAAGTCAGGGGATTTCCAGATATTAATTCTGTTTGGATTTTACCCTTCAATAACAAGGAATGGTTTGTACTTTTATTGTCATTCCCAACTGACTGCATCTGAAATGCTTAGCACAGATGTAAGTTTAGCTCTTCTGTAATAAGTTTCTACAGCCAGCAAAATATGGGCATTATTCCCATGCCTACTTCTGCATATTTCCTCCCTGGCAACAATGGCGTATTTTAACCAGTCTTGATTGCTAAAATGTCCCAAGTGAATTCATCTTAGTTAATGATGAATTAATTTCCTCTGTTTGATTCATCCTTGTGGTTGTTGCATACCCATCACAGACTGTTAGAATACCTAGTCAGATAAACCACAAAATGAGGAAACCCTCTGGTGTGTAGAATTTTAGCCATACCTCTTGGATTTGGGAAATAATACTAGAAATCTCTTTAAAAGAGTTTCTAGTGAAATGTTTTGTGCTTTCAACTTTTGCGTATTAAAGGAAAGCATCTAAAAGACACTTTATGATTACTGTCCTGTCTTCTTTTGTTTTTTGTTGTTTTGTGTTTTGGTCTTCAGTTATTTAGCTCTGGGGAGTATAGAGGCATGTAAAGGAAAAAGAAAAAATAATGTCCATTTAATTTATTTTTTATGCCTCTGTGTCATTTTCTAACACACATCCCCATTAGAATTAGGGTTGTATGTAAAATTTGGACCTTTTTAAATCTAAATAGATAAATACCAATGGAACTTATTTGTGCATGTAGAAAGTTTTTGTTAATTTTCAGTTTTCCATGTTGAGACTTGGGAGTTATGCTGGCAGATCACCACAGACACAGATAACTCTTGAAGAAAGTGTACACGTCCTTCCACTTAAATTTTGCTTCCCTGGTAGTACTTACCCAATGGAAAATGTGGCTATTTATATTGCTGTGTTAGATCACCTACTAAACAAGAGAGATATTAATTCCAGGAAACAGGTATTTTTAACAGTATTCCTGATGTTCTCCCAAATTGCCTTTCATTCCATTTTATCCATTCCTCCAGTTCTCCTCAAATAAGGTTAAAAAGTTGCTTGACTGTTCTCACACCAGCCTAAAGCCAAGCTTCAGGGACAGAGTGGCAGTATCACACCCACAGAAGATTGGCAAGGAACTAAGCAACTGAGGCCAAAATTTCTCCATCCATTCAGTCTTTATCAGCTGCCTTTCAGTCAAACTGCCAGCTTTCTTTATATCCTACACCAGTCCTGGGCTAATCAGAGGGTTTAGCAGGTTAACACTGATTTACAAGGCCTGAGTGCATCGTATCATTTCAACATCGTCAGGGTGGAACTTCAGAGCTAGATTATTCAGCACTTGCTCATGAAAGTAGCTGTTAGCTGGGGAAAGAGGCCAAATGATTTAAGAAGCTCACTCCCAGGAGTAAGGATCCCCTAGCATTAGCTGAATCTAACCCGAAGACCCATCAATAACAGGGACTCTAAATGTCTATGAACTTCTGACTGAGTTTTGTAGATTCTTAGATCCATACCTGAAATGAAAAGCTAGTAGAAGGCTTTTCTGAAGACATTTTATAAACAGAACAAAATCATTCTTTTGAGCCTTCCATGTTTTTGGATGTTACACAAAATACAGCAACTAAGAAGCATAAAAGAAATAAAGCATAACGGACAGATGGATGGATGCATGGATAGATAGGTAGCGCATTTTGTATTTAAATGGATTGGCAAATCAATTATTACAAAGAAGAACATACTAAATTTCCTGGGATTTTGCATACTCATGTGAAATGGGTGAATGAATCATCATTAGTAAGAGAGAGGAAAGTAATATTTCTGCTATTCAAGTATGACAAATATGAGATATTAAAATGCTCCCTTTTTCTATTGCTTACATTTTCACAAAGTATGGTATGCTCATAACCAGGGTGGAGAATGAGTTTTACTGTGTTTTTTTCTGTCTCAATAAAGTTACATTTTAATTGTATATCCAAGAAATACACCAGCATACACTGCTGCTAAGATACGCATGTGGTAGGAGTAAACTATGCGTATCACACATTCTTTACTTTCCATACGAGATCTCATAGTCTACTTGTAATAACAGTAGATCAGGAAAATAACTTTTGGTTCCAAGACCCATGATATACCTCAGGAATGTAGACAAGAGCAATATCATGGACATTATCAGAAATAAATAAAGCTTTCTTGCCTTAAGACACCTACAATTCTTAACCTGATCTTTTATTACGTACTTAATATGTGAGAATTAACTGTGAATAATACAAATATCTTTGTTACTTAATTGAGTTAAAAACAAAACTTAGATGCTTTTTATTCTGTTTTCTTTTTGAGACAGTATCAGTTTTGGATGACATGAATTTTTCCTTTTTTCAGCCTGAACTCTGAATGTTGTATAAACTCTTGTTCCTCAGAAACAGAGAGGATGCAAGGAATAGGGGAGGGAGCAGGACCCATACCCCGTGGAATAAATGGGCTTTTAAAGTTGGGAAAAGCTTTGTCTTTGCTTGTGATTAGTTTATCTCATTGTTTACAAACCCCAGATGTCTTAGAAAGACCTCACTTGTTGCCACATATTTTCTTTCCTGATGAATCATTCCATCCATTTTTAAACCAAGGCAAATGACAGTTCTCTTTTATTCTAAGGTTACCTTTCAGTAAGCTCAGTTTAATGTGCTGCTGTAGCTCAGAGGAAAGCTGTTAGGAACTTGGGAATCTGCTGAAAACATTTGTTTAAAAAAGAAAGGGAAAAAAGTTGCACTGAGTTAATATTAACAACTTGAGAACTCAATGTCTCTCACATCTCTTTCCCTTTCCACTGCACAAACTGTTAACAGAGCCATTTTGGAGACACCAACAAAAGCTCCAAGGTTTACAGCAGCTGGTATGTTTGGAGACAGTACCCTGCTACCATCTGTGCCTCTGCAGTTCCAGCCAAATTAGTCTCCTGCCCAGTTGCAGAGTGGAAAAGTGGAGCTGAGAGTGACAGGGAGCCTGGGCAGGCGGGGAGCGGGGCACTGAGGGCAGCGGTGGAGCCAGGTCCGTACCAAGGGTTTTGACTTCACCGTGCCCCAGCTGCTCTGATGGACATCTAATATCTTCAAATGTCCTGATGGTTAGCTCACAGAAAGACCTGCACCCTCAGAGTACACTTTGTCTGCAAATATACTAGCAAACAAAAAGATCGAGGGACTGTCTGCTGGCCCATAAGTTGGTGGCATGGCACGGTTGCCCTACTCGGATGATGCTCTCTGTGTCCCCTGCATCTCACCTCGGGAACATCCCTAGGTCTGTTCCCTGATCACACCTGAGCACTGTACATGAGAGTGCTGCTCCATACAGATCAAAACTGCCAGGGAGTGTGCTAATTAAACAATACAAGCAATCAATCCCATCACTTAGCCCTGTATCTCTACATCTTTTGTGCCCACACATAGCCCATCACCAGTTTTATTTGGAGGTAAAAAGAAACAATCTGAGCAGTACCTTGGTAAGATTAAACATTTTATTGATGGGAAAATTTGTCAAAGAGATTCTTGCTTTACCCAAAATCTTACAGTGATACTTCAGCAGCAACATGAGGAGAGCCTCTTCTTCTCACCATTAGCACTCTGAGCCAGCCAAGTGCCTGAGTGTGTGTGTGACTGTAAGCACATGGCGAGTCTTGAGATGCTTTATGGACCTAGAAATATGCTTAAAGCTGAACATATCAATAAGTGTTATCTGCAAAAGGGCCAACTTCTTTTACCCCTTTTCTGGTGTCTGCTTTTCCTTCCCACGACCTCCTCTTGTAAATTGGGATGTCTTCCTTTTTCTGTAAGTTGTCTGTCACAGCTGTGGGATGTTTTAAGTGAAATCTTGTCTATTTGCAAGTCATATTGATTGCTACTGCTTACAAATTGTATAAATCATAAAGCCTAACTTTTCTTTTCTTTCTATGGAGCTACTTTAATTCTCTGGGTTTGGCATATTTCTTATGTAACCTGTAATGTGTGGTGGTAAATGCTAACAAGAAGATGACAATTTGGTTTGAACGATAACTGTGACAAACATTTTGATTTGAATAGAAAAGTGGTTCACCTGCCATCCTGAGTTCCCATAAGCATGCAGAGATACAGTGAAAAGAGCAAACCTGCAATATAAGTTCCTAGCAGAGCTATCCCTGCGGCAATGTCTTTATAGACAAGGAGATCTACAAATGTCTGCATTGCTCATTGACTTCTGCTTCATCTTCCCTTTCTAACGAGACCCCAAAGTGAATTGATGTAACAGGTCTGGGAATAGTAGCTCTGATTCCATAAATTATTCCATTATTATTTCTGTTGTGGTAAACCAAATAGAGTTATTAGAGCTGAGATTACAGTCCTGTCTCAAAGAGATTTGGTTTACAATATGAGCAAGAATAAAAGAAAGAGTGGAAATAAAGGAAAGGGAAGGGAAGACAATGATAGTGGTGTAATCCAACTAGTAATAAGGATGACGAAACTGCAGGGGATTTGTACAGGACTTTTACATTGATTTAACTTGGCTTTACACGAGTCTTGGTGTACTTATTTGTTTTTTTTTTTTTAACAGTAATGTGTTTAGACCACTATCACATAAACTGGTGGTTATAATTTCGTTCATTTCTGTTAGCATCACTGCTATTTGGGTGACTTCCAACTTGTGGTCAGTTTGGCAGCTATGCTGTAGGTAGTTAATGAAGTCATGTTTGAGGGCAAGTAATGATTTGTGGTAGACATGTTATGGCTTCCTTGCTTTCTGAGGAAAGCAGCTTAAGGCTTTGGGGGTCCTAAGCTCACGTCAGTTCCCAAACTTTTAGGGCTAGGATCAAGGCTAATACTGAATGGGTCAACAGATCAACACCTTCTGTAGTGATGAGACGATTCTTTTACTTGGTTAAATCAACAAGACTCAGTAAACTGGGTTAGGAAATTTAAAAATAATGCGTGTGTCTACTTGCATTGAAAAAGTACAAGCATGACCACTCATACGGTGTTTTCAATATAGTTTTTCAAGCTAAACCTATTTTTTCAAGATATAAGAGATTAAGTTTTATAATTGCACGTGATGTTTTAGAAGACTAACAAAAAGAGACACTAATAAAAAGTCCTACTGATACAGGTGTCCTTTGAGACAGCTATATATGTCTCTTGATACACAAAAGATCACTTATCTGTGATAACAGGGATCGAAGATTAGTAGGAGGGCAATTTAGGGCTGTAAGTGCTAGTAACATGATGGTGAAACAAAATGTCATTGACATAAAAGGGTGTAGGTACAAATTATTGATGTGTGTACAGCTATTTGGACAGAGTAACTGAGATTCCTGTAGCTTTTAATTACTTCTATGATTTGCAGCAGGGAAATTATCTACTGAAAGTGTATGCGTGCTCGTGTGCGAATGCGGTTTGTGGGAGCAGTTGAATAACAGACTGAGAAATGCAGTCGTTAATAGCAAAATATTAGAGAACTGCTAGAAATCCTGTAGGAAGCAAGGATAGTACTAGCTTTGTTTATATTCATGGGATGAGGAACTGTAAAATATTCATGCTAACAGAGCGATTAAAGTAAAAAAAGACAGAAACAAAAAGAGAGGAGGCAGTTTTGCTCCTCTTACTGTGTTGCTTTGTTTAAGGAAAACTCAAAATGAGTTCCTCTCTGCTGAAGTAAACTCTGAAGACTCCCCACTGAGCCAAAAGAGGGAGTTTTACAGTCCCATTCACTTTTCTTCTGCTTTCCCAGCATTGTGTCAACCTTTGCACTGTGTCACATATCCGCAGTGCAAGGCACAATACAGCTGCAGTGCTCAGATCAGAGTCAGGAGAGAAGAATTAAGTAGTTTTCCTCAAAAAACTGTGGCCTGGATTTGTGCTGCTGCACATCTCTTGTTTGGCTCTGCTATCCAGATGCTCTTTGCTGCTAATGCCTGAAGATGGAACTTATTTTGTTTGAAAGCTCTTACATTTTAAATGAGAATCTGGTATGGTAATTCACTGTTCCAAAAATGAATACATTCAGAGAATCACAGCAGGATGAAGGAAGAGGGATCACAGACCAGGGACAGAATGAGGCAATTTATGTTTAAAGTCTAATAGATTTTTTTTCACGTTTATATGCAATTTCAGTAGCTGTTCTCAGAGCCAATGTTGCTAACTCCTGTCAACGAAAAATAACAGAAAGAGGAAGAATGAATAGATACAAAAGAAACAAATCCTGGGGTTTAAGATTTGTTTTTCACAGGTGAAATAAGTTTGGAGTAGTCCCAGAAAAAATCACGTGATTTTTCTGAATATTTTATTATTTAAGAACCCATTACACAATTTCTTAGCATAAGTAAAAATAAATACTAATTATATATGGGCCTAGTCATAGATGACTTTCCAGATGATGCAAAAAAAGACACTATCTTGTATTGCTCTCCAGAGAGAATAAGTGACACTTTACGACACAAAATCATTGTAAATGTTGAAAAAAAGGAGAAAAGAAAATCCACAAGCTTTTCCCCTTTGCAATTTGCAGGTCAAACAACATGGGACCTGCCTGAAATATATTTTTATTCAAAAGTAATTGTGATGAAAAATGTCGTATAAAAAAAGAAAATTGTTTTTTAATAAAGAACCCAGGAACAGGGAATAGCTTTAAATGAAAGCTCATATGTTTACTGAAATCTGGACATATTTATATGTACACTGAAGTCTGGACAGGTTTATTAAAAATATTTATTGAAAGAATAAATGTCATCATTTTAAAAGTTAAAATTTTAAGAAAATGTTAATAAATAAACCTATCTGCAGTATAATTTAACTAAGAAAAAAATGACATCTTGAAATTTTCAGAATAAGAATAGTTTTTACTCTCTCAAGATACTAAGTCATTATCAAAATAGTCAGTAACCATAGTAGCTTGATAAAAAATATGCTATTTGAAGAACGTCTGTTATCTTACAGACAATTTACTAATGAAAATATCTCCAAAGAAATGTAATTGGAATGAATCAAGCAAAGTTAAAAGGAGTCAATTATCAAAATCAAAGCAATATAGCAAAATTGTTAATGGATGCTTTCAAATTTATCTTTTCATTCCCCTTCCATCTTTTGTGATGGGAACATGGGGAACAAGTAATGACATCTACAGTTAAGACAACAAATTCTGCTGTAAGACTTATGTAACCCATTGGAACTGAGATTTGCTATGACAGGTACCACCCTGTTCAGCCAGCTCTGCCACAAACACCTGTGTCCTCCTGTTTCCATCTTCGTTACTTATTGTCTCTCTCCCAACTTTGCAAAGCCCTCTCTGAACAGGAAGATTCAAGAGGCAGTTTGAGTCCAGGCAGGTGTTATCCTTCAGCAGAAGGGAAGACAGGAATCAGTCAGGCCAGGGCTGGAGCCCCTCGGGCTGCTTGGCCAGCTCAGGGGTTGTGTGGGAGGTGTGGGGTGGAGGTGTTTCCTGAGGTGCCCTCTCCTTCTGGCCTCAGACCTGGGTCCATGACTCCCAAGTTTCATCCTGGGGGAGGACAGGGGTCCTAGCATGCACTCAGGGTGAAGCCAGCCTGCTCTCAGATCTCACAGTTCTACTGCAGCCAAAGACTTTCACATCCCCGGCCTTAAGTCATAAAATGGACTTGGGCTTGACTGTGGGCAGTTCAGTGAAGATATTTGGTCTATAAATAGTGACAGTCAGCTAAACATGCAAAGCATTAGGATTTACAAAGCACAGAAAGGAGAAAGGATTACCTCCTCCCAGCTCAGGAGTGATGCATCCCAATAAAAAGTAAGTCTGGCAAAAACACCAGCAGGCCTGCACGTATGAGCAAGGAGCTCTTGGACAAACTCAAACAGAAAAAATGAAGCCTACAGAGGGTAGAAGCAAGGATCAGTAGCCTGGGAGGAATACAGAGGAATTGTCCAAAGAGCCAGAGATCGGGTTAGGAAAGCTAAAGCCGAGATAGAGTTAAATCTGGCCAGGGATGTCAAGGGGAACAAGAAAAGCTTCTACAGGTATGTTGGTGATAAATGGAAGACTAGGGTAAATGAGGGCCCACTCAAGAAGGAAATGGAAGACCTGGTTACCCAGGATGTGGAGAAGGCTGAGGTACTCAGTGACTTTTTCGCCTCAGTCTTCACTGGCAAGTGCTCTAGCCACACTGCCCAAGTTGCGGAAGGCAAAGGCAGGGACTGGGAGAATGAAGAACTGCCCACTGTAGGAGAAGACCAGGTTCAAGACCATCTAAGAAACCTGAAGGCTGGACCTGATGAGATTCACCCATGGGTCCTGAGGGAACTGGTGGATGAATTTGCCAAACCACTATCCATCATATTTGAGAAGTTGGGGCAGTCCAGTGAAGTTCCCGCTGACTGGAAAAGGGGAACCATAACCTCCATTTTTAAAAACAGAAAAAAGGAAGACTCAGGAAATGACAGGCCAGTCAGTCTCACCTCTGTGCCCAGCAAGATCATGGAGCAGATCCTCCTGGAAACTATGCAAAGGCACATGGAAAATAAGGAAGTGATCAGTGACAGCCAACATGGCTTCACTAAGGGTAAATGATGCCTGACAAATTTGGTGGTCTTCTACGAAGGGGTTACAGTGTTGGTGGATGAGGGAAGAGCAACTGACATCATCCACCTGGACTTGTACAAAGCATTTGACACTGTCCTGCACGATATCCTGTGTCCTTGGAGAGACATAGACTTGATGGATGGACCACTCGGTGGATAAGGAATTGGCTGGACAGTTGCACTCAAAGAGTTGCCATCAAGGCTCGATGTCCAAGTGGAGACCAGTGACGAGTGGCGTTCCACAGGGGTTGGTATTGGGACCAGCGCTGATTAACATCTGTGCAAGAGACATGGACAGTGGGATTGAGTTTGCCAATGACACCGAGCTGTGTGGTGCAGCTGACACATGGGAAGGAATGCCACCCATGGGGACCTTGACAGGCTTGAGAGGTGGGCCCATGCAAGCCAAATGAAGTTCAGCCAGGCCAAGTGCAAGGTCCTGCACGTGGGTCAGGGCAATCCCAAGCACAAATACAGGCTGGGTGGAGAATGGAGTGAGAACAACCGTGAGTAGAAGGACTTGGGGGTGTTAGTTGATGAGAAGTACAACATGAGCTGGCAATGTGTGCTCACAGCCCAGAAAGCCAACCGCATCCTGGACTGCATCCAAAGAAGTGTGGCCAGCAGGTCAAGGGAGGTGATTCTGCCCCTCTACTCCGCTCTCATGAGACCCCACCTGGAGTACCGCATCCAGCTCTGGAGTCCCCAACATAAGGACTTGTACCTGTTGGAGCAAGTCCAGAGGAGGGCCACAAAGACGATCAGAGGGCTGGGGCACCTCTCCTGTGAAGACAGGCTGAGAGAGTTGGGGTTGTTCAGCTTGGAGAAGAGAAAGCTGTGGGGAGACCTTATGGTAACCTTCCAGTACTTAAAGGGGGCCTACAGGAAAGATGGAGAGGGACTCTTTACCAGGCAATGTAGTGATAGGATGAGGAGTAATGGCTTTAAACTGGAAGAGGGTAGATTTAGATTAGATATTAGGAAGAAATTTTTCAGCATGAGGGTGGTGAGGCACTGGAACAAATTGCCCAGGGAAGTTGTGGATGCTCCACCTCTCAAAGTGTTCAAGGCCAGACTGGATGGGGCTTTGAGCAACCTGGTGCAGTGGAAGGTGTTCCTGCCCATGTCAGGGGGGTTGGAACTAAATGATCTTCAAGGTTGCTTCCAACACAAACTATTCTATGGTTCTATGAAAAACAATGAGGAAAAAAAAAATGGTGCTGCATTAAGATGTGGTGCTACTTCACTTGGACTTGACTCCACAAAGCGCTGGTCTTCCCACTCCAGAAATATTATAGCAGCTATAGGCAAGTTATGATCAGTGTTAGGGTACAGAAAAATTAACACACAAAAATGTGAGGATCAGGACTCTCCGAGAAGAAATGAAAATATAAAGACTGATGGCAGTGGACAGAGGCTGGGGCAGCAAAGAGCAGAAAGGCAATCAGAATTTTCCTGTCCTTAACACGTACCTTTGCGCTAAGCAGTGAAACATTCATAATGAATAAACAGTGAGACAAGCGTGGATGCTCTTGCTACCTTTTTGTGTAATGAATTACTCTGAACTACGTTGTCACAAATGACAAAGCTTGCTGCTTTCTGCTCTTCTTATAATACCTTTTGAAACAGCCTGTCTTTGCACACTGAAGTCACTGTCTAGTATGTTTCTGTTTTCTGGAGACTATAGGCAGGAAAGAAACTCCTCATGCCAAAATTCCCATGCATTTATATTTAGTAGAAACAAAAAAAGTTGGAGGTTTAGGGGGGAGTTTTCTGGTGGTGGTTTTTTTTTTTTTTTTTGCTTTTTTGTGAGTTTGGGTTTTTTTAGTTGGTTGTTTCCTTCTTTGTTCATATTTTGCTTATAGGGAAATATATCAAAAACATTTTTGGGAGATTAATGTCTCATATTTCCATGTTATAACCTGTGTGCTTTCCATATATTTTGCCAAGTAAACAAGTGGATTAGCCTACACTAGTTTTTGGTACATGGTTAGAGCACTCCCAAGAACTGAGCTGGCTGGTCTGAGGCTATATAGAAACATAAGACTGGCTATTCAAGCTTATACTAAACCTTTGTCTAACCTGTCTGTGTTCTACCTTTAACTGTGATCAACAGTGAATGTCCATGGAAGTGAATAACAGTGAGGCAAGCACATGGCAACAACCCCCAGAACTGATCAGTTTCCTAGCTCAAGGATTTCCCAGCTCATCCCCAGCTCAGGAATTTCCTCAGCTGGAAGCCGTGTTTTGGGATTTAATAGACCTTACTGGGCTTTTTTCTTACATGTATTTGACTGATTCTTGAGCTCATGAAAACTGTTTTATTCACAACAGCCTATGAGAAGGGACTCCACAGAACCCGTAGGTGTGTTCTGGAGAGACACTCAGGTTGTTTGGTTTGAGCTAACCACTTGTTTGCTTGGTGTGCAACACTCACAGCCACTCATCAGCTTGGCTACTTCACCAGACTTCATGGAATTCTTGCGCATTTATACTTATTTGGCCTTGTGCCCGCACTGTCATTTACTTTAAATTGTTCTTTTTCCCTCATTGTGTTTTACCCACTTTGACCTACTGATAGGAAGATTTCATTTATTGAAGTCATGTTAATTTAGACTTTGATTGTAACATGGGTATTCCCCTCGCCTGATAAATTGCCTCCTCTTTGCACCCATTCCACTTTCAATTTGTCTTGCTGGAACTTGGCTAACCGAAACTGTGTACAGTATTTAGATGAAGACCTCCCCAGGGTACTGCACATTGCAGTCACACTTTCTTACCTCTACCGGAAAAGCCTTCTCCAATTTTCATTCTAGGATTGCCTTTGCTTCTTTCCCAGTGCTATTTCATAGCCATCCTGTAGCTGACTTGTGCACCCAGTTTCTCTTCTTCCCTTATTTACTACTGATGATGTCCCAGAGCCTTAGTAGCCCTTCAGCGCATGACCCTGTCTGCCATAATGCTAATTTCCATCCCACTTGCTATCCAGGTCACCCAAATTTTCCCGCATGGTATTCCCATGTCCCTATAATTTAGAATGTTTCCCGGCTTTGGAGCAGCATCTGAAAGGCCTAACTGCCCATCCTTTAAAAAGCAGCTCTTTCACAAGCCTAAGCCTTTAAACTAACCCTCCCTGAAGCCTCTCTTCTGGAAGGCATTTTGCCACAGCAGCTCAATGTGAAGCAAAGCAATAGAGGTAAGCTTCCTTGAGGGCAGCACATCGCACACTTAGGATTACAGAAATGAAAGTGTTTGGAGGAAATGCGGTCTATTTAGCACAGCAAGCCACATGTCAGGCTCCTATGAGGCTGAGCTATATTAAGGAACAAATGTCAAGACATATTATGCTTCTGACAGGCACAGTGCCTCTCATGGGCACAAGGAGGAATGGAGTGCTGGAACAGGCTTGCTACACCTATGAGGGGAAGGGGCAAATGGTCATTCCAGTTCCCCAGTGAAGGAGACAGGCTTCTTATAACCTGCCCGCGAAGGTTAACAACGGGACCAGGGAGTGCTGGAAACACAGCTACGGGGCTCCTTTGCCAGACTTCTCTCTTTTGCAGGGATGTGAGTATGTCTAGACTACATGGGGACTTCACTGGATGTGCAAAGGTTACTTGAAGTACACATACATACTCAGACACCCACAACTAGACATTAATTAGGCTAATGCCAGCTGACTGAACGCTGTCAATAAAAATTACCTAGTCTGACATCTTCCATTAAAAAACATGCTTTAATAAAAATCCTTCCGGAAAATGAAAGTTGTTTTTCTGTATATCATCTCTACCAATGTAAGATGACTGAATAGTACCTGGGAAATGACTAATGGCAAATAACTTCAAAATACCTAAAATTTAACTCAGAAGTCTATGTTGTGATTAGTGGGTTATAACTAGCGGGTTATAACTAGCAGGTTATAGCTGTCCCTGGTGCCCAGGTAAACTAGTCATCAGAGAAAAAAAAGTTACTACAAGATAGGACAAAATACTTTGGGAAAAGTTCAAAGGAGAATTTGCAAGGTGTTTCCTAAAGATCTGCCTTCCCATTCATGGGAACTAAACAGGCCATAAACACACCTTGCTAAAATAGGGCTAGTGTTATGTTTACATTCTCTGTTCGCTATTACTTTGCGTTTTAGGGCAAACTCCAGATAACATTAAGAGACACAGCAGTCAATTCTCTCTTATTAAGGAATAGCTTTCCTGAAAAGTTGAACGGTCCAGTGATGGAGTCACTTTAACTTAAGCTAGACAGGTCACTTAAGGACATATTCAGTATCAAATGCTATTCGTCAAGGAGAAGTAAAAAAACAGAATTTACCCACTTTCAGTAATAGTTTTCTGTGTTTGGTTGGCATAGAGGCAAGTGAAATCTCACAAGAGCCTCCTGCTCCATCCAGGAAAACTTTCAATAAAACTCTGCAAATACTTTGCAATTGAAGGTTTGCTTGCAAATCTAGTATTCTGGTTACTGCTCCCTTTCTGTCTTCCAGTCTCCCAGAGTCTACCACTCTAATTGGTTATGACATATATAGCTATCTAAATAACTCCTTATCATCTTAATTCAGAGTTCTATGTGTTTACCCTCTGCCATCCAGTCCAAGTCCCATTCAAATAAATTTAAAAAAATAAAAAGACCTGCTGACTTCAGTGGAGACCAAGTTAGTTATGCTCTTGTTCTCACAGTTCCCTTCCTTTAGAGTTTGCTTCTTTCTTTTCATGTTCGGTTATTATCTTTTTATTTTTGCTTTATTTTGTATGATAATCTCTAGTTTTGGTGCTAGTTTCATTAGTTGCCAGTATCTGCAGAGCTGCTCGCGTAGTCTCCCCACCTACTTGCAGTCAGAGTAATGGATCACCTCAAATTTGAAATTGCTCCTACGTTGGCTGCATGACAGTTTCAGTGCCAGGGACTGTGAAAAGATGTCAATATATGTTAAAACAGATGATCAGTAAAATCTGACAACAGGTTTCTTCTAACAGAGTCCCCCATTCCAATCTGTAGAACAAGCTGGGACTGTATTTTGTACTGTATTTTTAATGGCCCTCTTCCAAAGCCTCTTTCTCCAAAGGACAGATCATTAAAAGACAGTGACAAAATTCAAAGCTTCCATTCCTAAGAGAGATGTGTAATGGCTGGTTTTTTTCAGGTTCCAGAAATAGATATAACAGGTAGGAAATAATCCACAGGGAACTTTTCTGTTGCAACATGTATACTGGAGAGATCAATTACAAGAGTATAAAAATGTGAAACCTTGTCATTAGAATAGTGTTATCCAGAGCTGTGAAAATGCTGGGACAAAAAGGCTCTGCAAATATTCATTTGTATTTAAAAATCAATTGGCTTCTTTATGTACATGCCTCTTTTACCAAACACTCTACTTGCATGAACATTCAAAGGAAACAAGTTTTATCTCACATGGTTTGTGAATGATGTCAGTTTTATAATATTGTTGTGCAAAGTCAGAGCTAATTTAATAGATTCCCATTTTAGTCTTAGCAACAGCCATACCATATTTGTTGGCAAAGAATTTTTTATCTACCAGCACTGCAAACTCAGGCAGGGACCTGAGACTCAAACTGGGTTCTCTCTGATACTTTTACCACCTCCAACAGTGATAGAGTTGCTGGTAATACCTCTGCAGTGTGACAGTGTGCAAGGTAAGAAAAAGATCTGCACACATTTTCTCAAATGTCTCCTAATACTGATGTTACTGTAATTCGATTTTTGTCAAGAAGGAAGACAAGTTGACTTGACAATTGTTTTAACTTAGTGATGGCAAGCCTATGAAAAACTGTTGAAATGGTGAAATGTGCTCAGACCTTGCAAATATTTGCCTTGCAAGTTCTATTTCCTTCCATTACAGAATTAACTTGAATTCAGTGGCACAGAGAACCGGGCTAAAACAGAGCAGATGGATTTCTATTTTCTCTACTTTGCCTTTTCACCCATCCAGTCCTAGGCATATGAAGTGAAAAATTGAAGCAGCTAAGTTTGTAGGATCAGCCATGATTTTCAATAGGTCAGAGACTCACCATGGGAAAGTCACTGCCAATTGACTATACGAGCAAATTTCCACATTCCTGTTCTGGAATAAGGCTTTAGGATTAGGTCTATGCCAAAAGGTGCTTTCAGGAAAATATAATGATGGCCCTCATCCAGTAGAGCATTTAAACACGTGCTTAACCTTGAGTGGTTGAAAATTCCTACCTGGAGAGAAATACTTTCATTCCTGAAGCTAAGCACATGCCCATGTTTTTATTATATGAAGTACCATATGAAGAGAACATCCAGTCCTGTGAAAACACAGATATGAGGCCATATCTTTGGATACAGTTATGTTGTTAGTTATCCCTCGTTTTGTTTTGGTTTGGTTTAGTATTTTCCCTTTATAGTAGGCCGCTGTTCCACAGAATATTGTGTCAATAAAAACTAGATACACACACACACAAAACGGACATCAGCACATAACCTTCAGCCTGTATCTCCATCTGAATGTTGGCAAAAGAATAAGGTTAATTCACCCGAGCGATAAATTCTCCCCAAACTGACTGGAATTTTTAATACCAGTCCAAGATACCTACAGATATGGTAAATTTAATACATAAAATAGAAATACACAGACCAAAAGGAAGAAAGTAAATATGTTTTTATTTCCATTAGCTAGAAGACACAATTATCTTATAGGAGTTTTTTTGCATCTTTCAAACTAAGTTTTCTAGGTCAATGGACATATTTTGTCTGGGAAGTTTTCATTAAAAAATGGAACAGGATAGTATTTCCAGCCACATTGCCTGTAAAAATGGTTACAATACATTTTTGTGACCTTCTGCCTCTTTGCCCTCGTATCCAAGGTACAGTGACACGCAGGGTCTCAGATAACTCACAGAGAAGGGTTCAAAGCCAGAGTGTTTTCAACCTTTGGCAGTCATGCAAGAGCACTCATGAGTACCTCTCTCGCTCTTTACCTTTCACCTGGTACAGCATTGATGGGTTTAAAGCAAAGTGTAAAGCATGTTTTAATATGCCTCATTCAGTTTAACCAGGTTTCAGCTTTTTTTTTTTCATTGTTTTTATGGTGGTTTGGTTTGTGCTGTATACACTGTGTTACATAAAAAAAATTACTTTCTTGTGTCATGGTAATATTATTTTAATAATTCTTACCCTCATGAACACCATCTTTTTGAATCAACAGTTGGCTTCTCAACTTCTGATATGAGCAGAGTGGATTTTCTCTTCTGGACAGGGATGCTGCTGTCTTAAAGAGGATCTGGTCCTGTTTTTTTTTTAATATTACTGTCTTATCTTCCCCCATATGACAGAATGCATGACAGCAGTCTCCCTCACAAAGTAAGCAGAGACTAACTAATATAATTTAACATGTGAATAGGATAATTTTGCTTCTCTTTTGCTCTGCATTATTCTTTTTATCACTTTTTGCTAAACAGAAATGTTTCTCATTTTGTTATTTCCCCACAGGATGGCTTTTCCCTTCTCTCTCCCCTTCACACATGTTGTCTCTTGCCCTTAGTCCAGCAAAATTCCTTTTAAAATGAAGTTAAGTAGGGCTCCTTTCCCTTTATATATTTCACATATTTTCAAAAGGATCTTCTCACTTTCCTCCTTTTTTGACTTATGCTTCCAGCCCCTTGCAGAAGACAAGCAGAAAGTCTCTTACACAGAACATCCTCCAAGCTGAAGTTTGACTTCTCTTAAATTTTGTTGCCATTATTGAAGCTTTGCACAGAGAATATAAAAGTATAAATGAACAGCTGCATTTTTGGTGCAGAGTCAGGTTTCTTGTGCTGAGTCTAGATACTGTGATTTGGCAACATTTGAATGTTTCTCATTTTTAATATTTCAGTGAGTAGGCAGAAGCTGGGCTGAGAGAAACATTCTGTCTTCTCTAGACCCCAACTGAAGTAGAAGACATCTACAGCATGAATTATATGTATATACCAACCACCTTTAAAAAGGAACAAGGAATGCCACCAGGCATTTTGTCCAGTTTAAGTTCTTACTAAACCTATATAGACCAGTTATCATGATCTCTTGGCCTGATCTCCATTTAAAGAATTAAAGTATCAGATTCATGATTTAAATATGTCACCAGTTTAACTAAGGAATCACTTAAAAGTAAATTAGCTGTCTGAATGCAATAAGAAATCAATCTCCATTAAGTGAAAATGACATATTACAAGGAAAAGAGAAGTGTTTGCATACTGCGGTGATACTGGTTCTCCTAAATATATACCTATATCAGGTTAGCTGGATCAGCACAATTTTTTCACCTCAGGCAGAGTTGTTGTTTTGAAATGTTAAAAGGATCTCCACACTGGGTGGAAAACTATGCTCTTAACTTAGTCTGGATGTGGTTCAATTATAGAGTCAGTCTGGCTTTAGGACTCCTCATACCACATCAAAAACACCATAACCACATGATACAAATCACTGCCTAGTTTCAGCTTACTCTGCTGGGCCAAACTTGTCCAAAGTATTTGTGATTGGCTTTGCAGTACTAGGATTTGGAAATGCCTGTACAAGTGAATTAAAAGAGTGAAGGACCATTTTCTGGCACTGAGGCCAAATAACATAGAAGAGCATGTATCCATACTGTGAAATCCGCTTACCCACAAAAACACAGTGGTAACATCCAAACACTTATTGGAATTGCTTTCGGCTGCTACTCATTGCCAAGTTATGCCCAAGTTTTATTTAGGGAATGTTAGCAGGTGTGAGCCAAAACCATGCCTTGGGCTGTGGCAAGATTTTAGCAGTACAGGGGACTGAGTTTCAGTGCCCAGAAACATTCTCTGACAGTCTTTGATCTGCTTCAGTAGAAGATATCGAACAGTAGTCATCTAGTTCTGTCTGAGACACACTATGGTATTTCAAAGATGGATTGCCAGAAGTGGCACATATCCTGCAAGAAAACTATGTTCTTTTGGGCCAACAAATAGAAGCTAAGAAGAATAGTGTTTGCTGCAGCCTTGAGCATCCCCTGCGACAGCAGATACTGTTCTTTGTCTGGGAACCTGTGTTGAGACTTTCATGTTCACAGAATCACACAGAATCACAGAATCAACTAAGATCATCTAGTCCAACCTAACACTGACAAGCCCACCACTAAACCATGTCCCTAAGCACTATATCTACACGACCCTTAAATACCTCCAGGGATGGGGATTCCACCACTGCCCTGAGTAACACATTCCAATGCTGATGACCCTTTCAGTAAAGAAATTCTTCCTAATATCCAATCTAAACTTCCCTTGGCGCAACTTGAAGCCATTTTCTTTTGTTCTATCACCTGTTACTTGACTGAAAGCGTCGACTCCCACCTCTCTGCAACCTCCTTTCAGATAGCTGTAGAGAACGATATCCAGTTACCATAGACCAGATATGGCATGACCTGTTTTACTATATGCATCACACTTACATGAAAATAATATCAAGTCCACACTGTTTCATAAGGTCTGCTTAATTCAGAAGAAACATGCTCCTGTGGAATAAAGAACAAGTCTGGGATTAAAATGTTTAGTGACATGACAGTGTCCACATCTGCTGTTAATGATGGAGGAGCATTAACCTTCTATTAAATTACAGTGAAATATTTTGGACATTCTGTTTTAACTTAAATTAGCAGTTTAAGTCCAAACCTGCGGGGGAACCACAGTCAGAGGAACAGACAATAACTTATCTATCTTTGTAAATAAAGCAATTATTTTCCTTCATATTTGTGTCAGAATTCTTCACAAATCCCCACTCATCACTTCTGCTTTTGTGTTTCAGAAGTGTATTTGGGGAAATCCACTAACTGACATGAGAAAAGGAAGAGAGAAAAAGTGGAATTTCCACAAGCTGCCACTCAAACCATGGCTTTTTTGAAGGAAAAAACCTAAAATATTTTAAAGTTAATCATCAGCCTCAAAGATTTTTCCACCTCTAGTTTCCTTTTGGTGTAATTCTTTTACATTGAATTCTGTAACATCCTCAGAAACCTGACATCGAACTGACTGCCCCAGGTGGCCCTGCTTGAGCAGGGGGTTGGACCAGGTGACATCCAGAGGTCCCTTCCAATATGAACCATTCTGGGGTTCTGTGACTGTAGAACTCAGAAGCCCCTTCACTCCTCATCAGTCTCCCAACTACACTGGGAAATGGACCAACTAAGTCTTTCAGCGACATCTGTCACTCTGGTATCCAAAATGGAAGAAAAGAAGGAATGAAACAGCTATAAAGAGGAGAAATTAAATGAGTAGAGAAGATAAATAGGATGGGGGGGACAGCTTTGAGCACGTTAGCATATATTTTTTATATATATTATATATAGTATAAGCTATACTGCATGGGACACAGTTTCACCTTGCTGGTCTCCTCTGCTGATCCAGTTTTCCAACAGTTACTTGACTGAATATCTTTTGCCTTTAAAATGATAGTCCAGAATATGTTTTACTTTAAGTGGTGACTTTTGCTTATGTACAGCTTGAGAATTCAGTTTGACATGGAAATTCTTTAAGACCAAGAAACAGCAATACCTCCCAAAGCCTGTTTTGCATGGGAAAGGAGGATTTTTTTACTATACTGAAATAACCTTCACTAGAACTGACAAACGAAATACTTACACTGATGAGAAGATCAACAAGAGTGGGTTGCTAACGTCTGATGAACATTCATTCAGTGGAGCATCCCTGCTGCCACCTGGTATTTTTTTATTTTATTTTAAGTCTGAAGTTAGGGAGATGTAATTAAGTAACAGGTCCTAGGGAAGAAAGAGAGAGTTTAAATTGTATGATGAGGCTAGTCAGGAACACTTGATAAAGGGTGCAAAAGGGTGGTCTCGAAGGAAAAAGTTTCTCCCCAGTCATTAGTACGAGGCTGCAGAGGGACTAGAAGAGAGGAGTCAGGAAGATGGAGAGAATTCAGAGTCTGAAGAAGCCCACTGCAGGAAGAGGAACACTGAACAGCTAACTAGACCTTCCTTAAGTTCAAAGATGACTTAAGAGTGATCAAAAAAATGCCTTAGGGAAATGTGGGAAGCTCTTATGGTTTGACTACCTCTACATAGTGTTTGTGTTAAAAAAATATTTAAAACTGATTTTCAAAACTTTATGAAATGTGCATGTCTGTTTACTTCAACCACTTTGCAGACCAAAAGACTTCTTGAGCAGAAAAAAGTCATTGGAGAGGGTAAGCTCAGGTTATGAGAGGAAGCCTAGGTCGTGGGAGCCCTGGGCCCTGTGCTTTTATAGCACTGTGTGATCCCCTTTCCACAAAAGCCTAACAGACTGGAGTGAACTTGTATCCAGAACAACAAATACACAATCACACAAGCAAGAGCAAAAGACTGTATGTTGGTACCTATTCACAGACCTTGTATGAAAGCTTAAGAACATATCAGTCTGAGGAGAATAAATATTTAAATAAACTGGTTAAATATGAGAAATAAATCTACAGTGTGAATCATCCTTCCTTAATAATGGAGCCTTGTTATTCACAGCACTGTTCTTTATAATTTCAGCCTCCTTTTCAACTCTTTCTTTTCTCTTTTCACCTGGATTCTGCGTAAGTGGGCCTGAAGTTTTCAAAAGCATTTATCAATGAATCTGAACCTAATCCTACCCTGACTTTGATTTAGGAGCCTGGAACTCATTCATTGAGAGTTTATTCATTTATTTATAAATACAATAGTTAACCTGAGCTTTGTAAAAGAAGTGACTTAGGAAAATTATCCAGACCAATGCTTTTCAACAACTGGTACATCATTCTGAATGTCATAGATATTATTACTGTTAGTCATCTGAAAGTGAAACACGATGAAGTTGGGTTTTTATAGTACTGTTTTTGCAATACAACATTCTCTTGGAAACCCATGATAATAAAGTCACAGTATTACTTCAAACAGAGAATATATCATCATGTTCATTAGCAAAAATTTTTCCCTGGTATGAAATTTTTTTAGAAGTTTATTAGATATTTATTTGTAAAATAATTTGTTGAAAACTTGTGATATGGTGACGGAAAAAAACAGATATTTAGAATCAACAATAGCAAAACCACTCGCAATCACCAGTTCAATGTTTCACTGCATTGTGGTGGTTTCTAGGCTAAGTAGTACAGAAATAGTGACATCACAGAACAAATAGAAAGGGTGATCTTTTAATTTCCTCTTAAACTTATTTTGTACTTTGTATCACTTCT
Organism: Pluvialis apricaria; assembly: GCA_017639485.1. NCBI lineage: Eukaryota > Metazoa > Chordata > Aves > Charadriiformes > Charadriidae > Pluvialis > Pluvialis apricaria. The sequence continues at coordinate 75,996,038 of CM030009.1, read as the reverse complement.
CTCTTTAGAGATTTCTGTCTGGTTTTCTTCCAAACCCAGACTTGATTTGAACTTATATTCTTCCTGCAGTCAATAATAAGAATGCTCACCCTGGACTGTCCTATAGGCTATTTCATGGCTGGCATCATCGTTTTACATGACACAACATAATTCACTGCTTCAGTCCACCTTTGTGGGAAAAGCACAATCTTCAAAATGGTAATTTGCTGCTCTGCAAACAACTGGGCTTGATATTTCATATCTCCGTTGACTCAGATGGCAAACTTTTTGCACCAACAGATAAGTAATTACATGTAACCTGTGATTAAGCATTGATTTCACATGACATCAGCCCCTTATAGGCCCAATCCTGTTTACACTGTTTATATGCAAACTCTCTTTGAGACTATAACCAGTCATGAGGAAGCTAGAAGCATTTGGCTACTGAACCTGTTCTTTTCTGTCTCCCATTTATGTTGTTCACCCCAAAGTATGACCAGACCAGCATTAACCACTCATTACCTGCACATCTACCATAGATGTGGAAAAATCCTAGAGTGAAAATCGGAGTCGTAAAATCCTGGCACTAACTATAGACTGAGTTAACTCTGCCTGAGTTAAAACAAACCCCTTCCTTTGACAGGCTGCCATCAGATACCTTTCTGAAGAGTGAGTCTGTGCCGTTATTCCTTCAGACATAGTGAATATGTGCTGATCCTCTTCGGCTGCAGCTTTTGTTTCCAGGCCCTTCGTTTTCAATGGTTGCCATAGAATCTAGCCATTATCATATGAAAAGCCTCACACAAAACGCCCCAAAAGCCTGTTGCTAAAGCCATGACCACTTTTCAATTTTCATGTAAAAGGGAAAAAAACTCTCGAAGTGAAATGGTTGCTGAGGGAGAGGTTGTCTTTAGCTCTCCTAACGTCTTTCTCTTTAGAGATGACTTGATTCTTGTTTCTCTAACTACGTAAACTTCTTCCTGGATCTTCCTCCTGACTACCATAACAATTATAGGCTATCTATCTACTGAAGTGGTTTTAATTGCCTCATACATCAAGGGATAGCCATGTATTTTTCTTGCCTAATTTGTTATGCAGACTGTTCTGTTTCAGCATGCATTTGACTTTCTGTTGAAGATTTCCATGCCCAATTCCCAGAGTCTGGCTTCAAAAAAAGAGGTGAAGAACTACTAAAAACTGAGGAAGAGACACACACTTCTTGGTATATACACTTCTTGTTCTTACAGGACTGATAATCTGGTGTAAATAAAGGAAATGCCTATTACTGAGTCTGAGACCCCCTGAAAAAGACAATTTTTTCCATACAGCCATTTTAACAATGAAGCCCAACCCTGCGTGCACAGGCATTATCTTATGCTGGAGAAATCACACTCCAGTTAATGGAGCTACAAGAGTAACTCCTGCCGTTTCACTGTTTACTTCAGTGTAGAAGAGGTAAAGAAAAGAAGTTTTTGAATCTCAGGGCTTTGATATAAAACAGAAGCTTTGTTTTCAAAGACCAGCCATGATGTATACAATATTTATAGGAATACCTCCAAAACCGGGTAAGGTAACATGATATGACCACCTGACTGCATCATGTAAATTAGTGAATTTCTAATCCCTTGAAGTCTACTAACTTCAGGAAGGTCAGGATTTTTCATAAGGCACCTGGAACAGTTCCCCATGTCCCTGCAACTTGTCTGAGCATATACAATAGTGTCATGTGTATATAGATGTGACCCACTCCCCTCAGAGCTGTTGTAAGAAAACTTTTGCGACCCCTTCCTTACTTTCTTCCCAGGGAGCTGTGATGAAAATTTGGCATAGGGAAAAATTGTTAAGAAAATTTTCACTTTTCTGACAGAACTACTGTGATGAACAGCTATTTAATAACATATAGACGTCTCACGTTCAATATATATTTAACCTCCCTGGAATCATCCTTAGAGAGGCACACGGATTACATAATCTTCTTTCCTAAACTTTATTAAATCCCCATTTCTTCTAGTGCGGTCATATTTTATGCCTATATTGCATTCCTTTTGCACTACTTCAGATAATTCCACAGGTATAAAACAACAAACCAATAAACTTTATTTTCTGCCTAAAAATGGAGAGGAAAGTTACATTACATTCTAGTTACGTACACATCAGGATTTTGTAGCTTCTGATGATTATTGGTTGGTAGGATAATTGTGTTTTTTTTCCTTCTTCTCCACTGGCAATTTCAATGTCTTGCCTGTTTGTTACTCTCTGAGCATGACAGAAAAAAGAGTAACATCTAGCACCCAAAGTCAGAAGCTCTTTGCAGCCTCTAACTACCGCTGACTGTGCCTGCAGTAGCATACAGTTGGAGACAAAATGTCTCATAAGAAACGTAAAATGACACTGTGAAAGCTAGGGACCACAAACAGAGACATTATCTGAAAAGATAAAACTTTATACTGAGGTTGATTATCTTAGGGATTGTTCCTGCACTTGGCTTTTTTCTTATCTTTAAAATCTGTATTCAGATTAACAAAAAACATTTCTACACCTGAGTTTGAACTGTCCAAGGGCTTGTATAAAACACAAAACAAGAAGAAAATTTTCCTCTCAGAGAGGCAATGAGAACCTTAAATATCAAATTTTGTTTATAACTTGCATTTCCTTCAGCATCACTAGTTCTAATGGCATATGGCTTCTAGTAGGATGCTTTAGGCTGCTTTTACAGGCTGCCATATATAGTCACCTCATCAGTGGAAAGTGTTTTGTGGTCAAATTACTGAGCCGCCTGGTAAAAGGTCAGAGAGTGGAGGTGATCACACTATGCAGTGCAAGGGAACATTAGCAGGAAATCAACAGACTCTTTGTTGAAACCTTACAAGGTCAAGACACTAGATCCTGCATTTTACAGAAGAAGGGACAGCCATGCTAGAAGGGGTGGAGATTTGGGACTCCGTGACAGTGAATTTTGGAGGCTTATGTTTCTAACAAGAGGAAGGAGGCTTTTTCTCCACTTGCAGGTGCACAGCTGGAGAAGAGGTGTATGGCTCTGATGGTAGGTGAGAAGGAACAAGTTCTGTTGGTGGAGGTGTTTGTGTTGGATCAGCCTGATTCATGTATTAAAAGCAGTGTGCCATGAAGAGCCAGCAGTGAGTAACAGTAGTAAAAGACTTCCTTCTGCAGGGTGTGGAGGTACCCATCCTGGCTGTTGCAGGTAAGGCTTTCACTTAAGCAACCACAAAGCTACTGCAGAAATGCAGGATTCATCTGATGAAGTAGGGCAAGAACATCTTTGCCAACAGTCTTGCCAACTTCATGGAAAAGGCTTTAAACTAAATTTGTTTGAAGATGAAAACTATAGTTTGAAGACAAGTGGAGGAATGAGAAGCAGGAAAGAAGCACCTGAGGAACAGCGTCTCACTGGTCCCCTGAGAAAGCAGTGCAACTCGGAGCCCATGTCAAGTGCATGTTCACAAACACAAGGAGTATGGGAAACAAACAGAAATAATCAGAAGTTGAGACCCAATCACAGATGTATAACCTCACTGGGATCACAGAGACATGGTGGAATAGCTTACATGATTGGAGTGCGGCAATGACTGGATACACGTCCTTAGGAAGGACAAGCAGGTGAAATAAGGAGGGAAAGGTTCATTACACAAAGGAACAGCTTGTCTGTATGGAGATTTGCTATGGAACAGCTGAGGGACAGAAGGCAAGCTTACAAGTTGGGATCAGAGGCAAGGTCAGCAAGTGGATATGATGGTGGGCATCTGCTATAGACTGCTCAGTCAAGCAAGGAAACGGGAAAAGACTTCTTTAAACTACTGGAGGAAGCCTTATGTCTGCATGTGTTGGTTCTCATGGAAGACAGTTGAAATAAGCCCTGTTTTGGACAGGGTCTAGTCCAGATGGCCTTCTGAGATCCATTCGAACTTAAATTATTCTATGATTTCTTTCTTATGAAGTGGAAAAATAAAAACATCCTTTTATATTCTTTTCTGTGCTAAGAAGAATTTTAGAAGATGACTCATCGGCAACCAAATGTCATTAAACTGCAGCCATCTCTAGAGACCAGACCCCTAACCTCAGAATAATTACCATGAAGAACATACCGGATCACTGTAAATGAGACCAGATTATTAGAACATGGCACATCTTCACCTTTACAAGGCATGCCTAGTTTGCTTCAAACTACAACCATCAATACTATTATTCAGAGCTTGTCTTACACACTCTGCATGTATGACACCTTTGTTACACCTACAGTGGGATCGAAGTTTCTTACCTGAGCTTTAAGAATAATTTTCAAAAGCTGAACTTCTTGGCCTCCTGTGTCACGAGACAGGTTTTCTGACGCTAAATAAAACAGGATGCATCTACATTAGCCTATTAGTGCATTTTTTAAAGGCACCTGCTTGTGCAACCTTAGTTACAACAAATAGTTTTGTTTGTATCAGAGAGCAGTCTCAGAGCACCTGAAGTGGATTTGGTTTTGGATGAAGCTAGGACAAAAAGGGTTCTTCAGGATTTCTTCTTCTTCTTACTAAATCATGAGTAAAATTGATCCATAGGACTAGTCAAGAACTAATTGAAAGTAATGACCACTGCAAAAACCTGTGGTATAGACACCTGGTGCTCAGCTTGCTGTCCATTCTACACATCCACTCTCACAGGGCTGCATACTTGTTAATGTGGACATAAGCATTAATAAAAACTGAATGTCTACTTATTAGTGAACAACTTAATGCACTTTCAAGCACCACAATTTTATATGCTTCAGTTCAGAAGTCTAAAGACAGTCTGATGGGGAAAAACACCCATGATGGTTAAATAATATTATAATAAAATTTTGGCATTTTTCACTGTAGGCATATGAAAACAATTTGTATGGTTATGTTTTTGTATTTCTGCCACATTTTAATATTTTAATTTTCCTGCAAATATTTCTGCTACTAGAAAGCATTGGACAGAACTATAACTAGCAAACTGAAATTTTCTTGACAGTTCAGTTAACATAGCTATGTCTGATTTACAGGGGTCTAATATCTCCAATGTTGGTCTTTTTTGACCAGACCATTTATTACTTTACAAGTATATAATTATTAAAAGTGAAAACTATCTATATCTTTGTTGTTTCTGTATAAAAATCACATCTCAAGCTCTGAAAATCTTTAAATAGTATCATATCCTTCACCTGTAAAATCAGAAGCATTCATTTTGCCATAGATAATTTCCTGTAACTGAAAATGTAAAGTGTAAAGCCCATTATGTTGGTAGTTTACAACCCTATAAATAATATGGTGCAACTCTGAGGAAACAGTAATCTTCTTTTTAATAGGATGTCAAGTCTCATTTTTCACAGGTATTCAGTATTTAGCAGTACACTCAATGCTGTTGTGTCTGGAAAAGTATGCATCCCACAAGGGACTAATCAGTGAGTAGAGATGCTTGAACTGTTAAATTCATTTGCATTTTCTCCATCAACTCCACCTTGACCCCAGGAAAAAAACCTTTGCTTCTTTTCATTCCACTCCACAAAGCCTGGTTTGGTGCTTCCGTTCTTTTCCCTTCAGTTGCCTTCAGTATTCCCTGTCCTTGCCTTTAAGAAGCCTAGTCCATCCTTCTCTTGTTCAATGTGTTGCATCACGTGTGGTATCCTTGCTGTTGTTGCACCTATTGCATGAAGAATGTAGAGACTTTAAAATAGGAATGTGTTACTGACATTTAATCCAACCCTGTTCAAAGGAGATGTGCACTGCTGACTTCTAAGCAAAAGCAGAATCACTCTTATTGCCATCAGTAATACAGAGGTGAGGAAGAGCAGAGGTGTTGCACAGCGTGTCACAATCATCTCCATCTCTCACATCCTCTCAGGAGCAGCAGCAAAAGCAAACCCAGCACTTCAAGGCTCAGTGTTTCAGCTTCACTCCTTTTTCCACTGCTAGCTCTTCCTTTGTAGGACCATCCAGGTCCCAAACACTAATGCCTGGCACAAAAACGAAGTAATCTTATATCACCTGTATAGAAGCACTGGCTTTGCAAATTACTTCGATTTTTTTTTAGTTTCTGCTGGATTAATATTAGCCAAGAAAACTATTTTTTTATGTGATTTTAAATGTACCTGTGTGATTACAGTCCCACCTACTGTGAAAAGACTTTTGGAAAAAGAGAGCCGTTTCAGATGCAGCTGGAGACAGCAGGCATGAAAAAAATAAACAAGGAATTTCTAATCAGTTAAACCAAATTATAAAAATACTTATTTTAAATTAACATTCAAACAAGAAGTGTTTCCTTTCATCCTGTGTGACAGCACAGTCTAGGGTGGAAACAAAGGTTTGCCAGTGCTCTGTCTCTTCCCAACACTGATGTGTATCATATGGTCCCAGAGGCAGAAGACATTCCTAGGAAGAGCCAGCAGCTGCATAAAAGATTCATCCAAAGCAGAAGCAGCTGCACATCCTCATAAGCACTGGACACTAGTGGTGTTTTCCAACTCTGGCTTCACTTTTCCCAGCTGAGGATCTTCCTCCTCATGTTCTTGAGGCCTGTATTTCCATCCCCTCCCACCTCTCGCTTGAAAGTCCTCTTGCGCCAGCTTCGTTACTTCTGCTTGCCATATTCTCTTTTACTTATTTCCACCTCTGTTCCACAGCTCTCTAGTACTTTCTACATTTTTTCTAATTAATGAAACCATTGTCATTTTGTTTCTAGCTAACATTTACTCATCTGTAACTATGCATTTAGAAAAAGCCCAAAGAACTGCCTATCCCTCACCAGTATATGACAGAGAAACAGAAACCTTCGTTTGTATATTCTTGACCTTACTTAGAGCCTCTAGGTGTTTTGGTAATATGCAAAATAGTAAGTTAAACACACTGGCTTCTAAAGATGAGCAGGAATAGGGCAGTTTAGTTAAAAGACTGTGCCAGATCAAAGGTGATGTGTACTGGGGAATGTAGATTACAGCCATTGTCTGTGGTATGTGAGAACAGTAAAATTAGCATTCATAACTTAGCATCTGCAGTTTATGATTTATCCCCTCAATAGACCTTCAGCTAAAGAGGTTCAGTTCACTTTTCAGAGGAAGACAAAAAGAGCATTGTATTTGATTTTTAGCAATTTTGTTATGTTTCTGCTGTAACTCTGCAGCTGATATCAAGTCCAGTTTCCCACAATGATGGTTTCATGTTCTTTAACTTTAGAATAGCTCTGTGCCATAGGAGGATTCCAAGCCACAGGCTCAATATGATATCTTTTTCGGTGGGCATTTTTCTAGTCAGTGGTAAAAGAGAATACACCTACCTGTACACAACCTACGTCTCTTAGTCTCTAAAGTCTTTCCAATGAAGTGATTAAATATAGCCTATAAGAGTATGTTACATTGCTGTCCAGGACATGAACCATGTTACCTGAGAAATTATAGAAAAGATAACACCTACACCTGTAAAGATCTAATTTTTAGGTGGTTTTCAACATCCTGCACAAGGACAAAGCCTTCAGCGCTAAGGACCACTGAAATTCAACTCAGGCTACACACCCTTTCTTCCTTTAAAATCCACACTTGGTAAACCACACCTTTGATAGTCTTCGTCTAGAAAGTAAGCTAATAGTCCCTATAATTAAGAACATTAGAGCCCCAGGAAGCAATAAAAAAATGATCAGTTCACTAAGGTGAGTCCATCCAAAAGACTGGTTAATGAATCCCACGTAGTCCATGAAATAACTGAAGAGCATATAGCCATGGAAGCATGAGAGAGAATATCTTTCCCTTTACACATAAGAGTTTTTAAGTCCTTCAGGAAGCCCAGAAGATGACACTCGGGCCCAATCTTTAGAAAACAGATTTAATTGGGATAATGTAGGGGGGTTTTGGTCTCTGAAATCTTTGAGAAAGGGTCGTTCTGGTTTTGTGGTTTTCATGCTTTGCGCATTATAGTTTACCTTCTTGTTAACTTCAATGTTCACCATGCAGGTTAGGTCAGCCTAGAGGACAAAGGAAAACTTAGTGTTATAATATCACGAACATAGTGATGACTGCCAACTCAGTGTCTCTTTTCCATTTTTGTTGAAGCCCTGTAGCAATTTGACTTAGTTAAGGCTAGGTCTGGACAGGGCCTTTCAAATTTTTCCCACTAATGAAGGAAGAGAGAGGTTTATGTTCCTCAGAGCTGAGTACTACACTATCCTGGCACAGTTAGGTCTGGCAAAGGGCATGAGAGAGGAGAGGGGTGTAGAACCAGTCCAGGCATAGATGATAACACTGCTGCCCACCAACAGCTGTCTGCTGGCCCTGGCAGCTGTCAGATCTGTCTGCACCAAAAGCCAGATCTACATCCTCTAGATAAGGACTAGTAGATAATTTTCAGTCCAAGTGAGTGGAAATTAGGGCAAATACCCAGACACTGAGGTGAGGAAACAGTAGTTGCTATGGGGATTTTCAACTTAATTTTTATTTTCTTTGAGGAGGGTTTGCCAATAAAGTATAAGAGCTGAGGTGCTTGGGTCTTTCTACAGGGTTAAATGATAGCAGTGATGTGATTTTTTAAAAGTATTTTGTTTTGACAAGGAGTCTGCAACTTCTGAATATAACCGACCTTGGTGCATTTATCTTTGCCTCTCTCCCCTCTCCAGAGCGGATTGCTCATATATGATGTACTTGCAATTACAGTTTGAAACCTCTTAGAAAATGCATCTACACAGAATCTAACTTCCCATTACATTCTGAGGACATGGGACAACATGTTACCCTGAGGTATGCCCAGATATGGCCTTACAACACATTCCTGCATTTGCAGGACTGATGAACAGCTTCCCGTTCACTGTGGAGTAAGGGCATGCACAGGAGCAGTGCTTATGGCATATCTAAGACTTTGCAAATGCACACTGTTCTTTAGTCTGTGCTGATCAGTTCTTCTGCCCATGTCCATGGCAGTGTTTCTCACAAGGGGGGTCAGGCAGCTCACTCTGGCTACCGGCTTCTTGTCAGACGCAGTTCAAGGCATTGACCATCAGCTATATAAGAAACCTTCCTCTTGTATGAGAGTTGAAATGCTTGAAAGGGTGCACAGCTCAAACAGCTCAAACATCTACGTTCCTGGAGATAAGGACAGTCCTTCTGAAGGAGGAATGTTGAGAGATGTACTTTTCAATTACATCAGAATCATTTCGGCACCTTGCACTATTTTTTGAGAGTCTTACGTAGCACCACTTTCGTACCTTGTTTTACTAGCCAGCTGGGAGAGATAACGAACTTGAGCCTTATACAATACCAGTGCTGATTAGCAAAACATGAACCCACTTACTGGTTTCTAGAAGCTAAAAATAAATAAAGCAACACAACCAGGAGCTGTCTGTCTATAGCAGAAATGAGCCTAAACCAAATCTCTCACCCAGAGCAGCACTGCCACCGGCAAACTCAAAAATTTCATGACTTATGAATATCTGGGACTCTCCGTGTGGGTTGCAAAACAGATTCCCAAAACATTTTACAAAATGAAATGTACCTCTGATGCTTGTCAGCCTGAAAGCCTGAGTGTGCTTCTCCCAGGACTCACAAGGGCAGGAACAGTTGCGGCTGGGCTTGGGAGGTGCTGGGCAAGATTCCTTTGGCTGGCTAGCAAAAATATTCAGGTGCTTTAAGAGCATCTCAGAAATATGTGAAACATGGAGAGAAAAGCCAATTTCTTTCATAACACTTGTCTCCTTTTGACTTTCCTGTGATTTTGTGTATTTTTGCATATGCTTACATCTACGTGCACATCTCCAAGCTTAGCAAACATGAAGTGTTTCCTCAACAACACTTAAAAAAAAAAAAAAAGAAAAGGCAAAGTCTTGAAAAATCACCAACACATGATTTTCTCAAATCTCACCACCATTATCCATAGTGTTTTGGCATGTCTTTTTCTTTTTCACAGTCAGAACCATGTTTACGAAAGACTAAATTAATGTCTGCCTCTAAACTGCCTTCTCCTGTTTCTAACACATACACCCGTGTAAACATGCAAATGTATGGACAGCAGATAACATACTATACTGAGAGCAGTTTTGCTCCTGAACATCTGATTGCACTTCTTCATACGCTATCAGAAAATCAAAAACACAAGACATAATGAAACATATTCAGGAAAGTAAAATGGGCAGGATATTGGGTAGAGGGGGTGGGGATGGATGAGGGAAAAAACAGGAATGAGACGTTTGGGGCAAGGGAAGCCTCTGGCTAATTTTGCCAGGAAAAGAAAAATAAGTCAAAAACATTCATCAGGATGAACAATGTATTAGAAGTACATAAGTAATACCTTGCCTAAATCTTTTCCTGGCTTCCAGTGCTGTTAGAAATTGTCAGTTCTTCTTCGTCATGTCTGCTAAGCACATTGCGGGGGGGGGGTTGGGGGGGTGGCGCTGGAGAAAAAAAAGAGCAGAGAGTGAACTTAATCTTGGAATCCTTAAAAAGTCGCCTGTGTGCTTTTTCTAGCCTCTGGTACAGCAAACCAGGTTGCTATGGTAAAATGGGTCAGAGCAGTAAGCAAGTTAGCTTGTGCAACAAAATCAGACTCCCGGTGCAGCGATGGGAGGCACAGGCCAAAGCAGACAGTAATCTACAGCTGAATCTGGGTCACTGGGGTGCTTTGTAGCTGCAGCTGTCCGTGTGGGACTGTGATCTCCGGCAGGGCTCACAAAACCATCCTGACGGCTGGGCTCCTGCTCAACGGTTACGAGTGTACTGTGGGAGCTGCTGCTTTGTCTCCTTCAAAAACAAATTATAATTTTAGATTTTTAATTATGGATGCATATGCAGGCAGCATGTGTCTCTGTGTGTGTATTATGTATGCACATTTATTTTAAAATAAAACATACTCAGCAGGCACATGGCCCATATTTTGGGAACCCATTACACAAATTAACATTCACACTCCAAATGATCATTATCACATATTTATGGGAACCGTGCATCCCACTCCATGAAGGCTATAAAGATCTGCAAGCAAACATAAGAAATCTCTTCCCCAGCATACCTAATGAATTCCCCCCCTCAGACAAATGCCCTCCCAAAAAGCCTGGGAAAAGAAAAAAAGGCTTTGGAGAATGTCAGGGAGGTCGTCCCACAGTTCAGTCTCTCACATCCCCCCACAAACATATGCTGATACACCCATCCGTGCAGTAATCTATTATTATCATTTACTATTCTGTGACTGTTTGGAAAAAAAAAAAAAAAGGAACAACAATCAGTTAATAAAAAGCCAGGGAATGGGGCCAAATCAGGAGCAGAAGTAAACCAGCATACCCCCCGCTGGTGCCGGTGGAACTACAAGAGATTATGCAGGCTCAGGGTTTAGTCTCACATACAGACACGGTCCTCACCCGAGGGGGGATGCAAAATGACCCATAATGGAGATTCATACAGAATACAAGAAAGGCGTAGTCCTATGTGATGAAGTGGGTAGCTCTTCTGAGTACAAGGGCTACTATGCCACTGGGTTTTCCTGCCTTTTTGTTTCTCATGTTTAGAAATTCTGCCAGGCAGAATTTGCTGTATTTGTCTGGGATTCCTGGCTATGCAGCAGACATTCTGGATACATCCCCTGCACAGTGATACATCAGCCTTCAGTGCATACATCAGCCTTCAGTGCATGCAGACTGAGCCTGGAGCTCCCAGGGTACACCGGATTTACAGTGTGTGTAGTGATCAACCCCACAACAAGCACACAGTGGGTCTGAAGCTCCCCAGAAGCTTCCTGGCACATGGCACATGTGCTGAATAGTTCTTATCACATATACACCGGAGGTCTGACACACCGAATGCCAAATATGTCACTGTCATATTTCTTTTTTGTAAAGATTCTTGTCTTGTGCAAAAATCCAATATAAGCATGTAGTAACATGAGGTAGACATGTTAACGAAATGATGACATATTCAGCTTTTGGATGTGGTTTTGGGACACTATTTTTCCTTCTGACAACCACAAGATACTAAACATTTCAACTTGAGACAACTACGCTGGACCAAACACATCTGTCAATACGGTGGGGGTTTTTCATTGTCATATCTCTCATACTGTGTCAAGACTTTTTGCCTATTTCCAGTGAGTGTGAGGGTGGAGGAAGGACAAGGGATAACAATAACTCTGAGCCTCAGAGTCAGCCCTCTACATAAATCAGGTATGACAATGAAATTCCTGCCCTCCAAATCCCACATTTTAACATGGACAACTGAGAACAGAAATGTGTTAGGAATAACTTAAAAACTAGGCCAGGAGTAATCCATGACAAAGTTGGCATCCAAAACCAGATGAGGCACTAGAACTTATTCAATAAACTAAACAGTTAAAGTCAGTTATGCTTTTCCAGGGGAAAAAAAAAAAAAAAAACAAAACAAAACAAAACATACTGAATATTTTTCTTGGGGAAGGCATTTCAGCTCTCATACAAGGGGAAGGTTTCTTATACAGTGGATGGTCAATGCCTTGAACTGCATCTGACAAGAAGCTGGTAGCCAGAGTGAGCTGCCTGACCCCCCTTGTGAGAAACACCACCAAGGACATGGGCAGAAGAACTGATCAGCACAGACTAAGGAACAGTGTGCATTTGCAAGGTCTTAGACAAGCCATGACCACTGCTTGTGTGCATGCCTTTACAGATGCCTGAAAAAACAAGATGAAACATGTAAAAAGCATATTTCAAATGTCAGTTTGTAACCAAAGCTAAGTCTCATTTCTTCATGCAGAACTGCTAGCATTATGCAAGCACACTGGGCAGCTGCCCATTCTATTGAACAGCAGCACACATAAATAGATTGCAAATGCTGGAGGTAGATGTGCGCATCATACATGAGCAATGCAACATATTCCTTCCAGAGGGAAGTAGCAGAAAGGAAAAGGAAAAGAGAAAAAAATGTCAGGACAGGTTCAATGACAGCTTTCTCTCTTGATAGTCACTCACAACTTCACGTCTCTTATCAATAATAAAGATTGTATACATTTAAAAAAGGCCCTGACTTATTCCATCTACCACATATAGCCCATCTCTTCTCTAATTTCCACAGCAATTTGTCTTAAATACTTCAGCATTCTTCTCCTTGGTTACTCAATGATACCTGAATAGTTCTGATAACCCATCTGATATAGCCAAGCGACGGAATTATTTGTCTATCAGGCATTGTCTCTGTAAAGCAAACAAAAACCTCTTCATTCAAAGGGGACAGTCAAATTCACCATTGGTGAAGCATTCTGCATATGAGGTTTATGCCTAATGATCACCAGAACAGACTCATTTAGAGATATCCCTAGAGATATAAAGATCTGGTATTGTGTTGATAAAATTCTTTTCATGCCACTGATACCTTAATAGCCAAGACTACAGAATGACAGGCACGGAGATCAGGCAGGCTTGGAGACTTACCTGGATAGAAACGGAGCAAGAGGGTTGTGGTTTTCATTCGATACCAGAATTATATACCCCAGCACAGGATTTGTCATTTGTTTTTGACCATGGATGTTCTGAAGGCATTTTATGTTTAATAACATGTTTATGAAAATCTGCACATAAACCAGAGGAAAATCAAAAAAAAGGATGGAAAAAAAAAGTTTAATTCTTAACTCTGACATAAATATAATTTTATACTCGCAAATATCTTTAGTCCTCCTGTTTCCAAAAAAGGCAGTAAATCACAGACTTGGGGGACTATGCAGACATGTACTGAGTGGAGGGATGTCAGGGTGTGGGGAGGGAGAAATGGCTTTATAGGCAGAAAAGAAACATTCCTTGGAAGTAACACCGCCAGATAAATCCCCTGTTGCAGAGTCCGTCTGCACATTCCACTGCTAAAGGGCCACGAGTTCCTTCCTGATAAGGGGTCATTTTCTTACCTCTGGAAAAACAGGCAATTCACAGAAAAGAATTAATTAACCCTGCCACATATCAGAGGGTCTGGCGTACCTGACACGCTTCTGTCACACTCCCTTCTCTGAGCAGGGTGGACTGGATGCTGACTGGAGGAGGGCTGCAGAAAAGGCTATCTGATAAAAATTCCTTTTTTTTAACTAATTTTTTTCTTACTTTATATATTGGAAAATGTTTTCAAATGACAAAGAGAGGGAAGGAAGGAAGGAAGGAAGGAAGGAAGGAAGGAAGGAAGGAAGGAAGGAAGGAAGGAAGGAAGGAAGGAAGGAAGGAAGGAAGGAAGGAAGGAAGGAAGGAAGGAAGGAAGGAAGGAAGGAAGGAAGGAAGGAAGGAAGGAAGGAAGGAAGGAAGGAAGGAAGGAAGGAAGAAAAGTGATCTAACTGGATAAATAACTACCAGTACAAAATTTTTATTCAAGCTCTATTTAAAATTCAGGTTGGACTTGCATAAATGTATCTACTGATAACACATTTAGTGGTGCTCAGGTGTTGATGAAAAGACACATCTTGTATGTTGAAAGATCATCATAATCACAGTAATATCATACACACTATCTTCTTAAATGGAAGGAAAATAGAAACTCCAAACATTTGTAATATACAGGGAAACTTTACAGTTCATCTCCTGGTCGTTTAGTAAATATAGCGTTCCTCCCTTTTTGTTGCCCAGAATGAAAAACAAGGAGGTTAATTTACCTACATTTTCTACTAGCTCCTCTATGAAGTATGCAAGCATGCATCATCTTCTTTTCAGGTTGAAGCTCATGACTGTTCATCTGTACAATATACATTGCCTCGACAACAGGTTTCATCAAACAAGTGCTAGCAGCTACCCACACAATCACTTAGTGTAACTGTGGACTCTTCTCTTGTTTACTGACATCAGGGAATGCCTTAACGGAGCAATTATTGCCTCATACCTCTTCAAATACTGATGGGGTGTAAAGAGACAAACATATGGTGCATGCTCCTCTCCCTGAAATGTGTTAGGAAAAGACCAGTCCTTCAGTCAGCAGAAAGGATTAAATCCCTTCTCTACAAAACTAACTCCTTCGAGCAACTTTGGAGCTCAGGCAAATGCAACTTCAAGATGTTCTTCAGCAAATAGGCTAGAGGGTTCTCTGTGAGTATCATAAAAACTACAGGGCTAAGATTCAGCCATTAGGTAAATGTGTAAATTAAGGGCATGACAGCTATTATGGTAACAGTTTTGACTTAATAAATGAACACAAGGTCTGATGGAGGCCGATACCTGTTATTTGAGTATGATCTCCAGCCTCCCCAAATCTCTTGCTTTGGACCCCTTCACAGTGGACTTTGAACTAAAGCAGTAGCCTGTTGTTAAAGGATTTGAAATAAAAAGAGAAATCACTAAAGTACACTGGCCCTGGTACGCAGAATTTCAGTTCCAACTGTGCAAGCTAAAATAATGAGCATTTTAAATAGAAATACTTGAGGCAAAACATAATGTCTGGCAAGGTAACTGGGGAGGAAGTATCTCATGTCATCCATGTGGAAGTCTCCAGTGGTAACAAAAGCTTCCTTAGCCACTCACTAAGTGACTAAAGTTATAAACATTTGTATCACAGTTAATTTACTTTCAACTGTAGTTTGGAAAGCTCCTCTTGCTCTCTTAAACGATGCTGCTAAATGTCAAATTCACAATTTTGGAAAGTTATTGTCAACACTTTGCTATAAGTGGATATTAATTAATACTAAATTGCAATGGCTTCCATAAAACTTCAGTGGATGCCAAAAGAAAAAAAAAAATGTTCATCTTCTATGTTACTACAATGAATAACAAAAGAAAAAAGAATGGTTTTCCACTTACAAAATAAAATGTTGCCAAGAGCTACATTCAGCTAGTAGCCATTTGTTTCAAGCGGATACTGACTCCTGTCATATGACAAGGGAATATGAGATTTGGTAATCTTACTGGCACATGTCAGGTAAGCGTGGCCAAGAAACACAGAACTGTCTCCTAGCAATAGCCCTTTTCATCATAGCTGTGTTTCTTGGTGCCTAAGAAAACTGAACATCTAAAGAGAACAATCATGGGGAAAAATCTCTCTGAGAGTCTTACGAGGGAGGAATGTGGTGGACAGTGGTAGAGATGACTGTAACATTTCCAGATTTTCCTGGAAGCACATTTTATTGATCAGAAGCTGGAGTCAATGAAGTCACTGGAGATCTGAAAATGCTAAACAAAGTCGCTGAAAAAAAATTTAAGTACCACAATCAGCCCTGTATATTTATTGATTCAAGAGACAGGGGTAATATCTGACTACTGAAAGGTAACTGTGACTTCAGCCACTCTTTCACAAGAGCAAATAAGAAAGTGTGAGAAAAGAAGACTTGCAACATGAAAGAACCACACAAAAGAGACATGAGTCAGTTATAACATAGGCTATCAAAGATAGCCAAAGTAAAGGCTGGTGTAGCAGATGAATAAGCTTAAAACTTTAAAAGATTGTGTTAAAACCGCAGAGGATGTTAACAGAGAGAAGACTATCACAGATGAGATAAGGAAAGCTGACAAAAAGACTATAAATATCACTCACAATGTGATGCAATCAATATGGAAGGAAAATGACCCAGAGTGTCCATGCATCAAAGACCGGTTGCCTTCTGTTGACACACATGACTATTCTATTTATTAAAAAAAAAAAAAAAAAAAAAAGAACCAAAAGACTTTTAAAACAAAAAGGCAGTATTTGTATGTCATGGTGGAGAAGATATAAGGTTTAATAACTGAAAAGGGGTCTTGAAAAACAGCTATGTGGGGAAAAAAGTTACCATATTGAGAGCAAGAAAGGATAAAAATAAAACTTTTTGTTTCTTAGATAATAATTATGGAGTGATATAATGAGCTAAAAAGGGAAAAAAACATAAACAAATGAAAGCACAATTAATCTTCAGAGAGAAAATTTATCTGTGGAAGACTCAAGAAAATGAAAGTAAGCGGAAAATAGTCAAAATGATAAAGAACAACAACATACTAAGAACTGTTAATGTTCCCCTTGAAATTTTATGGAAAGGAAGGAATGACCTAACCCAAAGACTTGAGAAACTGAATCAGAGGAGGAAAAGGAGATCTGGAAAATCTCCAAAGAGAAGAGGGTAATAAAATATCAAATACCTGTAACCTACAAAATTTGATTTTTGATTTTCTGCTGTAGACATAATAAAGCTCATTAACACTGTGTTAACAAGTATCAAGAAAAATAGATTTCAGTCAATATGTATAAAATCAAATGCACTGGGTTAAATGAAATTTGAAGATCTATGATATCATAGATATCAACACATTATGACCATGCATATCAAGAAATCTTAAATAATAGGTAATAAATTTTATGAAGTAAGAATCAAGGCACAGGGAAGAGCAGGAAAGCTTGTAACATTTTGCTAGGGAGGGTGCCTAGCTTAAAAAAGCTATGACGGTTGCAGTTCCATAAGAACGTTTGATCTGTCCCAATAATTCCACACCACCACAAAGGCAGACTCTTGCATTTAACACCATGTTCCACCTCCGACCTTTTCCTTTTCCTTTTCCCTGGATCCAGTATTCATCTGGTACTTCAGCAAGTCAATTCAAATCACTCAGGTGAAAGAAAAATAACCCGGGAAAAGAATAATTTTTCAGTTTTTTAATCAGCTGAATCCATTAATCAAGTAGTTAAACAAGAAATAGAGCTGGCACAGACAGTCCAGAGAAGGTAAAGATCTTTTTTTTTATTATTTATAGTGAGATTCTAGTTCTGCTCTACCATCAAAATTGAGCTATACTCTGAGAAAGACCAAGCCATAGATAATTTGAGACCAAAAAAAGTATATTCTATGTAGACTTGAGAATTGGACACAGAGTAGAAGAAAAATACACAGAATAATAAGGAATAAACCAAATGCATTTAAAATTAAAGTATTAAAGGAAGACAAAGAACTTATATAGCATATGAGATAACCTAAAAAGAATTTACATGCAATTTGTGAGAGATCAAATATAGGACATAGCTGAAAGTTTCAGTTTCTTTAGGGTGAGGCTCAGATTTAGGATGACAGGCAGCAACTAAGATTTTCTAGAAAAATTATTCCTGCAGATTATGCCTTTTGACTGATTCAAGGGGCAATGGAGAAATCATGTGGAGCATAACCCAATTGCTCAAAACAGGAACTGCAAGAAGATTGAAGAAATATTCCCTTGGTCAGAAAAGATAACAGCAAATTTTGAGAGAGACTTCACATCCAGGGTGCATGGTACAGCAAAGAGGAGAAATAGCAGATCAGAAAGGAAAGACACATCTTCTCTAAAAGCAAAAAGCAGGCAGCTGATATTGTTGACCATTACATTACAAATCTAAGCAATTGAACTAAGTAATGTGAATGCAGTGGTTAACAAAGAGATTAATTAAAAACAAAATTATTTGGGGAGCAGCAGCGTCCAAGGGAATGTCACTGAGAGAAATTGACCTGACTTTTCCAAAAAATGAGTGAATGTTTTCAGTGAAATGGAACTGGAAACCAAAGTGCTTACAAATAGTTGAAGGACTGAGATATATCTCATACAAAGTGGATGCAAAGTCAGAAGGATTGAATGCAAGGGTAAGTGAACTGTAGAGGCAGCAACAGCAAACACAATAAATGTGTCACAACACAAGGGCATCAGCCTGTGGGGTATCATGTCTTGTAAAAGAAACCAAATGTCTTGCAGATTCCATATGATTTTCTGCAGAAATAGCAGAGATCAACATCAGCATTTGTTCAAGAACAGAAAGTGGAGAATAAAGCTATGATTGTGAGGCAGAGACAAACTGCTATCTTACTTAATTCTCTTGGTAAATGTTCACAGAAATCTATAAAAGTTTGTTGGTTTTTTTTCTTCTTGATGACGCAAACAAATGAATGAAGAATGAGTTTCAAAATAAATAGTGGAACTGATTACAATATAATTTCTGAAAGTGCATACAAATATATGATGACACACAAATAAATGGTGACTTGCCTGGCTCAAAATCAAAACAAGTCTCAATTTATACAGTAAGCATAAAATGAACCCATGCGGTGAAGTGATACAAACACTCTTGTGTAAGGATAAATACAATCAAAACACCCAAAAATAATGAAACAGGAAGTTCCCTGCAAGCTTGTTTTGAAGAACACTCTGCAAATATGAAAGATCAAAGGATAACCCAAACCTAGGAAAGTTCTTTAGGCTCAGAGAGGGAACCTCCTTCAGAGGATGGCCCAGAGCTGCTAGTGCAGGTTGCTATCCTGAAACACCAGGCAGAAGACACATCTTATTCCTTCATTGATTAGAGACCCAAGCCTTTTCAAGTTAAAATTGTCCTTGATGGCTAGTACTTAAGTCAGACTCTTATCACTACAGCTCCTTATCACATATCAGCCCAAAATATTTGAATAAAGAAATCAGGAGCTAATAGTCTTTTCTAAGAACAATTAAGGCAAAATTATCTTACTGAAGATTTTAAAAACTTGACTAGATAAGGCCTTGATATAAGACCCCAGCACCCTGATATAACTTTGAAGCTAGTCCTGCTTCCAGCGGGAGATTAGCCTAGATGGACCCCAGAGGTCACTTATAACCTAAATTATTCTGTGATTGCATGATTTTGTCTGGAATGGGAACTTGTGAACAACAGATTTTAAACTCATTGATTTTAGGAAAATTAAATCAGAAAATAATGTAGTTTGGAAAGAATCCAAACAACAAAAAAAGTTTGTTTCTGCAAAAAATGTTTAATTTAAGCATTCCAACTAAGATAATGCACTGCATTTCAGTTAAAAAAAGCAAATGCCTCTACTCACAAAAACACTAGAGAAGATAGTTATGACATCTGGTTTTTATTCATTAACTTTTCTTCTTGGGAAAGTGCCTTAGCCATCAGGCTGTAGAATATTTTGCTCTTATATCCTCTGTTGGTTTTCCATTTTCAATAAGTGCATTTTGGACCGAAGACAGAAACCCAGATGTTACATCTCCCCAGGAAATACACTAGCCATTGGACTAGAGATATATTACCATTAGGTTTGTTAGTCTTTGCATGGATTTTGAAGAATTTTACAAATCGTAACAATGCTACAAGATACGCAGGGCAATTTTAAGATGAGTTTATCACAGTATCTAAGTTCTAGGACCTATATTGTAATAGTTCAATAGGAGAGATGGAGCTTAACACCTCTGTGCCTTATTTCCATGATTTGAAAGACTGTTGAGAACAGAGCTGTAATTCGTGGCTCATTCAGTAAATAAAAGCACTCACTAAGGCATTTTAATTCTGAACTGAATCTAGTCATTAGGAATGTCATATGTCCTGATTTCAGCACAGAATTTCCTGGCTAGGTAAGGAAACCACATAAGGAATCAGTGTGAAGTGAGGTTATTCATGTCTTTTTAATAAACTATTGATTTGGTCACTCCCCTCACAAATAGCAATGATAATTCCCTATCAAAGATGCATTTGTAAATCTTTGTGGTCAGGGTGGACATCAAGGTGGTCAGTCACTGGAACAGGCTCCCCAGAGAAGTGGTCACAGCACCCCGCTTGTCAGAGTTCAAGGAGATGCTTCTGGTCACGTGGTTTGGTTTTAGGTAGTCCTGCGAGGAGCAGGGAGTTGGACTTGATAATCCTGATGGGTCTCTTCCAACTTGAGATATTCTATGATTCTATGATTTGTATGTCTGAAAATGCCCTGGATGCTATTCTGAAGAAAATTTCTTTAATGGCTTTATTTGAACATAACCTTATTTATTTGAACATCCCCTTATTTTCAGGTGAAGGAGAGCCACAGGTTCATCAGTTTGTCACATTCCCTTTTTGATCCCTCATCGACTAGTACAATAGGTTGCTCTTTTTCAGTCTTATTTTCCCTTCATTCACTTGGAACCTAATTCAATTATAGACGACAGTAAAACATTTAGACATTTTAACATGCATACATTTGCTCAGTGTTGCTTCTCTCAGAGGAATGATTTCTGCCATTTTCCTCAGATGAATTCCTTTTAATACCACAGGAATGCTGACTTTTTAAACTATAGATTTATGTTGGTGCCTTTGATGCTATGTATATATAATATTTTTCATTCTCAGCATGACCGACAAAGATACTTTCAAGGATGTTGAGCCTCAGAAATTATTGTTGCCATTCTTGTGAAATTAACCACATGCAAAGTAAAAGACTATGTTTCTTATGGACAATTTATCACTTCAAAATAGAAACACACTGGGCCAAACCAATGCCGAAGTTAATTTCATTAGATTTAATGGAGTTACTCCAGGACTGACTTCAGATAACTATGTAAAATTATGAAGAAAAAAAAGCTTAGTGAAGTCGCATTCTCCACCATGTGAAGCTAAGTAATAACAGAACTTAACCAAAAAAACATGCTGCTTTGCTTAGGTTAAGTGCATCATGATCCTATTTTTCCGTACACAATTGTAGCACAGAAGTAAATGCATACAAAGAACAACAAGACAATTAAACACATTTAAGGCTCCTAAACATAATATACATTCCAAAACATGGGTAATATAGGTAGATATCTCATTTAGAGTTTTAAATGGTACCGCCTTAGAAGGAAATTACATTGGTAGTAATCACACTAGTAAAATAAAAATCAAACCTTGATTCAAGAGACGCATCAAGATAGACATACTCTATGTCTGTGTCTAGCTGTACTGCAAGTACAGCTTGTTTGAATGAAAGAGCCATTGGAGAAGGTCCTTGGTGTGAGGAATAGAGCTCAAGACTCCGGCTTTCCTAAGCTAAATACATCAATTGGAATAAAATTAGCTTGTCTCCCGTTCAGCCTTCAGGAGGGAAACAGGCTGTTTCCCTTCTCTCTCCTTCCTTGAGTGAAGCAATAAAGCACCTTTACCTTTCTGACTACAAGGAAATGTCTATGCAGTAAGGTGATGTCAGCTTGAATACCTTCAGCACTAGGCCTTTTAGGTGCACTGAGGTCTCCTAGTCCAGAAGTCTCAAGATGATTGGTCATGAAGACTATGGAAGGCAGAGACAATCAGTATTCTGAAGAAGGCATCCTATCTTATAATTTGAATTTCTTCCAATATCACTCTGCCACTGACCATCAAACACAGAAGGAAGTTTACCTCAGTTTCCCACTTCCCTGTTGGGTGCTCTAATTGCAATACTCCTGTATTAAGAAAAGGAGGACAAATGCGCAAACATAATTTGAAGCTTGTGATCGTCACTGCCCTGTTAGAGAATGGTTTCTGTGAATGTCTGCCAGATAAAGCTCCACAGCAAAGCTCAGCAGGAGACCCTGGTAGGATGCAAAGAGGAGACGAGTATCACCGATCAGGCACTCTGGGAGAGAGGCAGTTCTCAGCAAGCGCAGCAAATGCACTTGTGGAACAAAACTATAGAGATACCTAAAATTTGAGGCATTTTCATTCACAATTGGATCCAACCTTAATTATTCAATGCCATCTCCCTGTCAGTGAACCTCAGTGGATATTTCATAGGATAGAGGAAAGGAGATGAGGATGCTTGGAAGCCTCTGATTCTGGTGTCTGTCACAGCCCTGACTTGGTCTAGATTGTGTCTTCACTGCAGTGAAATTCTGTAACCACAGACATTTAAGTATGCCAAGTGAAGCTATCAATCACTAAGCAATACCTCCTGAGGAACCTGAAGGAGTGTGTGAGCTACAATCCCAGTCTCAGATTCTCAGGTGGATTTTCTGCTCTATCACAATGTCCTGTGAAGTTAAGGTTGTGTCATTAGTAGTAATGAACTAGCTTTAGCTTCCTTTAAGCTCTGATGGTGGCATCAGCGAACATTTGTACTGTCAGTCCACTGAAAAAAGCTGTATAAAATTCTGTAACATTCAGTTAATTATTCCTGTAAATATAATTTCAGTTGATTTATGTATGTCTAAAAACAGAACAAAAATGCTACTTTTATTTGAACGAACTGTTGCAAAATAGTTGGATTCTTCAGCCTTGCTTACATGACTGTTTAGTGAAAGGATCAATCTCATAAGTGTGAAGGAGGAAAATGAAACGCTCAGCGCTTTTCAGAAAGTATGTGAGTCAAAGAAAAAAAGTGCAGGTAGGGGAAGGACTGGCAGCAATGCAGGCAAAGGCGAATGGGCCAGAAATGGCAAAGGCAGAGGCAGCAGCAGCATCTCTGACGTGAGACACTCGGCCTGTGCATCGCGGGCAGGGGCTTTGCTGCCGGCTCCTGCCTCTGACATGCCCCCCTCGCTCATCTGCTGCAAGCTACCCCCGTGCTGTGCGCAGCCCCTGTTGCAGCCAGAGTGAGGAAAAAGGCAAAACCCAAAAAGGAAGGAAAAAAGGCTCTTTTGTGACTTTCTCTTTTTCAGCTTTGTGGGAGATTGAGACTGAGCTTTGTCACAGACTAGTGGCCTGTGACAGCGGTCTGGGGAGAGGAGCGCTCTCCAGGCAACAAAGCACAAAGAGAGAGAAAGAGTCGCTGCAATCAAATGCGGAAGGGGATGAAATATTTACCTTGACTGTATTGTAAAAATAACAGGGAAATATGCTTCTTAATCAGGATGGCCATCTGCCTGCCATGGGTGACAGCCCTATTTTAATGTTTCCTGTAAAAAAGGCCTTGCAGGATTTTGAAGTTAATTTGACCCCCCACCTGGAATCTACCTTACCTCCGACACTGCAAAGCCTTCCAGCATGCTCTGCTTAAACTGTCTCTACATATCACCCACTGCAGAAGTTTCTTAGGTGGAAACCCTGCCACTGTTTACTGTTCACAGAAACACTCTCTGATAGTTTAGGACAGGAAGTGAAAAATGTCACTAAGCCAAGTGAAACTAGAAGGGGTTTTATGTGGGCAGAAAGTAATGAGTCAGACCGATATTTTGGAAGAGTTACTCATCTGTCTAAGAACTGTTAGATCAGTCCCTTAAGAAAGCAAGTCTAATGCTGCTGTGTTTTGACTTAAAATATGTTGAAGGCGGTGGGTAAACCTGCCATCCTTTCCAGGAGTAAATGTGAGAATCTACTGAAATTCCTCTGGGGAAAAAGACAGCTAAAAAAATCACACGCATTCCCCAAGAAACAGGAATGGACCACTGCCCAAAAGGAAGACAACATCAGAGCAGATCTTTTGCTGCAACTACTTTTATGTATGTTCAACTGTCTGTGAAATAAAGGGGAAAAGAGTATAAAAGCCAGCCCTGAAGACGGAGAGGGACCGGGCTGTGGGAATGTCCTGAAGGCACCACCTGAATGTGGTCTTAAAGGACTGTGAGAGTATGTGCCAAGAAGCACCATGCTGCGATGTCCTGCAGTTAGAGAAGCAGAAACATGAGCTTTCACTGTAAATATAACTCTACCAGTGGGGTTTAGTTCCACCATTAATTTTACCTTTCAAGAGAAATAACCTGAAGAAGTGCAACACTTGCTTAACTACTAGAGTCAAAAGAGGACAACAACAATTTTGCTATGATAAAAAAATGCCTTGAGGTATTTTAATTGTCTCTAGTATTCAGTGTTTCTTTTACACTTACATAATAGTGTTTATATTACTTTTGATCCAAAATATGACAACATGCAGCTGGTATTGCATCATGTTAAGATGTTACATTATGTATGTGACATTGTACCAGAACAGCGATTTTTAGAGAAGCAGCTTGAGCATCCTCACATTAAATCCACAAGTGAAACTCACATGACTTCAGGTTTTGTTCTAAACTCCAAAATCACACTGAGGCTCCTTAGCAAAAACATGAACAGCTACGATTAGTGTATTTTATGCAAATGAAATTAAACAAAAATGTCATTTGGCCCGGAGATTCTGACCTTGCTTTTATCTGCAGCTCAAAGTTCAATTAAGAAAGGGTAAGAACTCATGCAATTATATTCAGATAAAATGTTCTCTGAAAATATAGTAGATAAAATCAATCATTCTTCATAAAACTCTCTGTCTCTCTCCAGATGTAGTTATTTTCTTCCAAATATCCAGTAATGACATGTGACGATCTATCCAGGCATCTCTGCAGCTCACAGGACTGTAATGCTCGAGTAAAATGGAAGTGGCTGTGAACTATCTTAACAGATTAGTTATATAACCCTTGCCACTCTTGTATTTGAAAATCCTGCAGTCATTAGCATATTAACAGACACCACATCTCTGATAAGAAAGTTTTGCTTTCATGTTATGCATAAACTTCAGAGCAATCAAATGATTTTACTCACGGCAGATATCCTAAATCCTATGCCAAGTGGCTATTATACACAGTGTTACAATACCCAGGCTATAATCCATCACTGTCATGCTAGTGGATCCCACTAAGGAATCCCAGCACAGCTGATGCTATTATTCTCTTGAGTCTATTTATATGTTGAGACAAGTCTATTGAATCTAGTCCTCATTTTGCATTCTTCCAAACCTTTTTTTGGTGTCTTAGTGGTATCAAACAGTGCCGTATCGTGATAACACTACCAAAGAACACAAAATACAAAGTTACGTTAAGTGCCACAATGTGCCAAAAAGCCCAGGGAAATGAATCTCTGGTCAGCTTTTCAGGAAGATTGGTCTGTGTACATTTTGATATCTATTTTGCACTCCTATCTCCTCCTCCATTCCAGAATGGGCTTTCTGTAGTTGGTACTACTGTACTATGGACATGAGAGTTTAGAGAAGTCTTGATCGTTTGAAATAAGCCAGATCTGCTAGTGTTGAAATTCAACCAAGACAAGGGAAGAATATGGTAAGGAATCAGCTGCTCTGGGTAGGAAAAAAAAAGATTAGGTAAAACCTGGGGCACCATACTAAAAAAGTAAAACTAAAAAACTAGTTTTATAGCTAACGGCAAACAGCTGTGTCCCATGATCATATCAGCCCAAATGGTTGCTGGTTATCTAAGAGAGGTTGTTTGGGTGCAAGTCAGGAAGAAACTTCAAACTCACACTTCACAGCAAGCTATGAGGGCACAACAGCCCTCAGACACACAGAACAGAGGGCCTCAAAGCTCTCAACAGAATCTTTAAGGGAAAAAAAAAAAAGCCAGGCAAGGAGGGATAAGAAAGACGAAACTGTGTTGCTGATGTTTGTGTACAGAAAAATTGTAAACAGAAGTATGACCAAAGCCACATTAAGTAGACAGACTAACAGCATGAGATACATCCATAACTTTTTTATTTGTCCCTCTGGCACTACTTCAAAGCAATAAGCAAAAACTCTATTAGCCTCAAGAAATTCTCAGTTGCTTTAGTATTGGCATTATGAAGACAACATCATATTAAGTGATATTGTAGAGTGAAGTGACAGTGTGCCATTGAGCTCAATAATTATTATCAATGGAGTCTGCATCTAAGAACCCTCCCATCAGAGCTAATGGGATCATGGGAGCAGAAAGGCAACACAAAGGAGGTGTTGTGTAGCCCATGCAATGACCTCCAGAGAGCTGGAATCAAAGGCACAAACAGGAATTAATAACTTTCAGTGAGAAAACTCAAAAAAATACTAATGTCTTGCAAGATGCTTGAATGCCAACATATTCTGTAAAACATTTCAGGAATGATAAATGACAAGTGAATAAATATTGTGTCAAGTGTTAGTCATTTAATACTCTGGAGCAATGTGTCTTTAACAGCACACTGTTGTCATTCTACTGCTTTAGAGGTACCATTCCAGTGTATCTATCATTGCAGTGCCTATTAATCACCCAGGAAGACTTGGCCTAAGCTGAAGTTTGACCTAGCACTACAACAGTAGAGACCAGGTATATTCCTCTTCCTGTCTATAACAAAAATTGCCATCTGACATTGTCCCAACATGAAAATGTTATTTCAGAAGAAGGTGTCTGGGGAGTTACTCCTCCTGCAGTGTAACACAAAGCCAATTTATAACCATTTAAACTCCAGGTGATCTAAGGAGTCTTGCAAAACAGGAATTCTTTAGGCCACTCATTTCTGTTAACTCATGTCTGTTAGATGCTGGGTCTACATGGGAGCAGCTGTTTTACTGTCGATTTATGTTGCGCAATTCAGCATATGACACAAACTACATTCCAATAGCAAGCTCTCAGGCAGAGGTATCACCGCCTATAAACAGCTGTAAGCCACTGCGTAGGACTAAGAATAACTTTTGGTAATAGCTCTAAATGATGAGTGTAGACAGAGTGAAAGGCATCAGTTTTCAAAGGCTGTCTTAAAAAATGTAAGTACCACTATCACCTTGGAAGTCTACTATGGCTGTTTCTACCCAAAAAAAAAGGGAGTCTTTGTTTTGCCACATATTTCCTAGCAAGGGATTTATTATATCTGCCCAGAACTAGTGCTTATAGGATCATCACAGTACCCAAAAATACATTTTAAAAGTAAAAACTGCCAGGTAACCTAATCCCAGTCTTCCACGCTGCTCTCCAGAAGCCCTGTCCCCCGAATCCAGCCGAAGGCCATGAGGATCCAGTTGCACAGGGCTTACTCTCAGATCATTCAGTCTCTCAGTGCATCTTTAATTCATATTTCACACCTCAAAATACAGAACACGACTCATATGCAAAATCAAGTGTGGAAATGTAACAAACTAACTGCTGCTGAAAATGACTCTGCAGTAGCACTTTCACATTTCGCTGTGTAGGCATGCATAGATTTTCTTCCGTTATTAAGGATGTATTAAGCCACGAGAACACCACATTGTTAAAATGACCGTTAATAAAATCTATGATTATTATGTGCCTTCTCAAACCATTAGACTTTTTATTTTAGCTGATTATTTTTTCTGATCCATGTGTTTCTATTGTTCTTAATTTAAATAAACATACATTTTGTGAAGATACTTAGCCTTAAAATGAGTAGTATCTGATAGGAATGAGAAAAGATAATAAGATAAATATAAACTAGACAAATCTGTAGACAAATAACATTATTGTCACAAATACATATTCTGATTAAATTTACATATATGGGAAAAAATCTGTCCTTACTATAATCAATTGGAATTTTGTCATTGACACCTACAAAACCAGAATCCCACTTTCTATCATTGTGTTCGTTTCTGCTATGGTGTTCACCAAAACCAGAAAAGAAAGAAGCAAAGGAATAATATATGTAATTTTTCGGAAAGTAGTCTGGATACATATCATTTACTTCTAACTTTGAGTCAATTTATATGACCACAAAGTGACAAATTATACTGATGCATCCATAAATTACTGATTAGCAGCCAATTACACTGACGCAGTAGCATGGTGTAGTCTCCAGTTACACCTGAGTTTGAGTATTGTGAGCTCACATATTT
Source organism: Pluvialis apricaria (assembly GCA_017639485.1). NCBI lineage: Eukaryota > Metazoa > Chordata > Aves > Charadriiformes > Charadriidae > Pluvialis > Pluvialis apricaria. The sequence goes on along the minus strand of CM030009.1, from coordinate 75,967,902 downwards.
AAGCCATGATGAATTAAGATGAAATAAAATCACACCATATGAAGCTGTGATCTGCTCAAGTGAATGAAGGGAGCAGAGCGTCACCAGTACTGAAATAAGAAAATTCCAAAGAAAATCTAAAGATACAGTGTGGACACCTGTTTGCTAATACAAAATCTACACCAGCCTTATTATTATTTATTTGTTCCTAAAGATGTGTAAGCCATTTGGATAACACTGACTCACAGAGAGAAAAGTCTGAACCTCAAAAAGGATACACAGTCTGCATAGTCTCCCTGCTGCTTAGAGAAGGACATGGATAGTTCCGAGTATTACAATGTGGCCTCAAGTTAAATAAAAAACAGTGGGAATCCTCCTTGTCCTTTTGTCCTTGAGACAAAACAAGAGCTAGTTCTTAATGTTAGACTCAAGCAAAATTCCAGTGCTTTCAATGGAAGTTTTGTCTGACTAGCGTGCATGGCATTGTTCCAAGAAGGACGGGGAGCACAAAGGTGAAGATTATGAAGTAATATCACCCTCCTGCAGAATGGTGTATGCTGTAGAAGACAAAGGGGTATGTATTTGGATCTTATGGTAACCGAATTGTTCCTTCAACAGAAGTTGTTATGTTCTGGAGAAGCTGACCCCATCCACTATACGCATAAAAATTACTAACAGATTTGAGGGCCCAAAAGACATGGGCTCGGTCAGGTCAACCCATTTATTACTGCTGATGTAATAGGGCATCCCACTCTGCCATCTGAGAGGATTTTGGTGTGTTCTCCTCAGAGCACTCTCTTACTGTGCCTTTGCTTCCCAGTCTGAAGTCAGCGTACCTTGCCACTTTTTTTACACGTGCATCTCTCTGCATCCCCACCTTCCTTTTGCCTCAGGACATTTCCTTTTTGATTTGAAATTAACAGAGAGAAATGGAATACATGTCTTTTCTACAGTCTTTGATTGTATTTTATTTTTTAACTATTGTAAAAATATCTCAAAGCTCTATTTTTCATTTATTATTGCTCATTTGATAAGACGAAGCACCATATGCTATAAGATCTTGACTTTTATGTCATCTGAGATTGAAAATACAATGCTAAATACATTAAATATTCACAAAGGGAGTCAAATAGGGTCATGGAAAGTGCCATACATTAATCATACATGTGTGGTATTCCCTTGTTAAATGATACAGTTCAGCTCTGCATTTTCTGACAAATGAGGTCAAGATGTTGTTTGCCATTAGAAACTAATTAGAGGAAATTCTTCACACTTTTTTAATGAAGAAAGGCAAACTTTTGGAAATAGTAATGTGAACAAAAGTCAGACTATGGAGAAGGAAACCAAATTTCTTTTTTTTAAAAACATGCTTCTAAAGAAGTGTGATTAGTTACAATGTTCACTTGGCTCTCATCCTCATAATGTCACCAATCAATGAGGTTACACTGTGGATAAGTATCAATGTCTTATAGAAATGAGAGATAACAATGAGCAAGTGATCACTATTGTCAAATTCTGCTATTATTTGAGCTATTTTCTTTGCTATTAAGTATTAGTGGGATCAAATGAAAGAAAGACCTTTCAACACTTAGCTGCACTAGACATTTATGAAAATCAGGTGGTTTTGACATGTCAGCCTGAGCAGAGAAAGATTTTGCATACCTCAGCAGAGTTTAAACACTTCTGTGACTAGAGAATATAATATAAAAAGATGGTTCTGCATCTTTGAAGTCCAAAGTAAAACAAGGCAAGATCCAAGACAGAGTCAGGAATAATTCTAGTTTTATGGTGGCCATGTCCACGTGGAGTTGGGCAGCAGCAGCTGAGGAACATCAGCAGCTGGCATACCCCTTGTGAAGCCCAGGCTGGGCCCAGCAGCCAGAGAGTGCCTCTTCCCATCACCTAGGAGAGGGTGACAGGTTGCAAATGGGTTTGGGGAAAGAACTATGTCCCACACTTGTCCCTACACTTCTTCGTACTGAGGCAGCCAGCCCTTCTGGCAAGTATTTCAGTCTACTCCCACTTAAAGTCAAATTCCACAAAACTCCCATTACAGAGACACTTCCTTTCACACATGTTTATTTTTTTCTGTAATTTCACTTTATGGACAATCAAAATGCTTCACCACACAACCGTCTTTAGTAAGCCAAGAGAAGCTAACTTACTCATGCTATCCTAACAACAATCTCCATCCAAAAATGCAAGTAGGAGAGTGCCTTCACGTAAGTGTTACTTTTTTTTTTAAATTAAAATTATTGTGAAAATTGGTGCTTTCTTGGACAAGTGATTTTTTTTCTTAAAGATAAATATTTAATATGGATGTTTAGTGCAGTAGTGAAAATGACCTAAATTTTTATACCCTTTTGAAAAAGATTTTGAACACTTTATAAGAATATAGGATGATCATTAGTTATATTTACCATGAAAAAAGAGGGTTGCTCAGGCAGACTCTCAGTGTGCATAAGTGTGTCTTTCGTAGATGCCCTGGCTGATAAGAAGCATGAGCATACACCTTATCTGTTATCAGAAAACTCCCACAGGAGCTCTCGTAAATGGCCCCACCATGGGAGAAACTTCATCTAGAGCGTACTCCTCTTTAGACACAAAGATCTCTAACCAAGAGACACAAATCCATAGGGAATCAGGCTCTTTAGCTTTCATACTCACGGAACTACGTCTTCGTTGCCTTGCCTTTTCATTTTACTTACAAAAGCAAATTGCATACGTTCTCTCCCATATTTCTCATTACTACTTGGCCAGTTTGGCAAACTTGGCCCAGACGTCTAGTATGTCCCACACTCAGCATTTCTTAGAGTATTTCTTCAGAAGATCGCTGTCATTCCCCTTCATATCCATTATTTGGATCATTGTTTGGAAAAGGATCTCCCAGGACACAGAAGATCATGAGGTTTTCCTGTTCCAGCAGAACAGAGTGAGCTGCAGTCATTTCTACAGATGTCCATAGGATGGTAGCTCTTCCAGCTCTCCCAGCTCTCCCAAACAAGGCTTTTTTTCTGTTCACCAAAAGTTGACCAAAAAGTCGTGAGGCTGACAAGATGAGCACATACATGGGAAAAGAACTTTATATCTCTGCATTATTGTTCTAGGAACCAGTGGTACACTTTTGACATTCATTTGCAGCAGTTATCCCATTTGCTGCCTTTCAGTTCATACCATGAAGCAGTCTCACAGCACAACATATGAATTCCTCTCAAACATAACTAAACCCAAAGTTGTGTTCTGGAGATCAAATAACACTCCAACCAGAATGAGCTTTCAGTACACAGGAGCAGACAAGAGCTAGTTCAAAATAAACTCCTCCAAAACATGCACAGTATGAACACAGAATCCTCATTACCAACTGTTTTGCCCTATAGATAAGGTCCGTTGGGTGCACTATCTGCTAAAGTGGATTTAGCCATAACAGAGACAGGAAAAAACAGCTAGAAGTTAAAAAGGATGAGGCCTTCTGACAGGATAAAACAGCGAGCTTCAGCATAGGATGTTTGCATTGGTTTGAAGTGAAGGAACCTCCACAAATGCAGAGAATTCTCTCAGGAAGGAAAATATGCCTATATGTCTAATGGCTTTGAGGTCATCATATAAGAGATATTGCATCAGAACAAATTTTTACTGTTTGAGTTTTCAGGTTGTTTATAGACAATACTTATGTCTCCATGTATTATAGGAGAGTGAAACAGGAACATCAAACTGCTATATTTTTTGCATCATTAGCTATCTAATTTTACTCTCAGAATACAGTGCTGAATTACCCTGCATAAAAACACATACTACTTTCATCAGTCTTTCTTCAGCACTTGATGAAATGTGCCACTGGCTTTCTACGTGGAACTGGATCAGGCCTTCATAGATCAAGTAAAAAGACTACCAAAGTCTGATGGAGACATCCCTGAAGTAGAGTTGCAGGCAGCCATGTACAATCACAGTATAGCTTATCTTTTAAACCTTGCCGTACATATCAGTTTTAGTTCTTCCAGTTTTGGGTGTTTTTTGAGTTTTATTTGGTTTTATTTTATTGCTCTTGAATAGAACTTTAAATGCTTTGAAAAGACACTTATAAATACATAGAAGTTACTATCACCTGTGCTATCTACCGTCAAGTTATAGACTCATGCCAGTTCTCCCACCCAGACATCATCCTTTACACTACATCTTTGCAATATCACTTAGAATATCCCTGTGCTTTTGAGTCAGTCTTTTCCATAACAGATTAAACTTTAAGATTACACTGCCTGTCTTTGCACTTCAAAATCTAAGTACATTTGAAAATTCCCTATTCTAAAGCCAACGATGGTTGTGACAACCTCAGTGACTGATATGTTTATCTCTAATATATTTTTGTTGAGATAACTACATTGTTCCTTAGCCAGAAAGTCAAGTTAGCCTTATTTAAACCGGTAGATTCATGGAAGTACTCTGGATTTCCTGAATTTCCTGCAGAATCTTCCTTTCTGCAGGTTTTTGAGAGAGTATGTAATTCTTCAGTTTTCAATGGACTCTGCAGAACATGCAGACAACCTGATCAAAGAGTAACAAATAAATAGTACGTACACAGAGATCAGTTCAAGTCCATCAGTAAAGTAACTTTACCAGAGCATACTGATGTTTGTAAAACCTTCCATATACACTATATACTATGATGCAACATTTATACAAAGCAGGAAGTTCCAAAAAATCTTTGCATTACAGCCTCATCTTTATTTCAACAATGAACAAGTTGAAGAATGTCACATGGTGTGACTAATGCTTTGTATCAATATTATTTATAAACCCCTTTTTCTCTTAAAAGTTGCTGGTAAGGACCCTGTTCTGCGTTCCTGTCTCTGAAGATGTGGAGTCATCTGTCACCCTTCACATATCAAAGCACAGCCACCAACTGTGACAGGTAAAATTGTTTGAATATCTCAGACAAAATTCCCAGTAGTCACTCACAATTTGGATCAATCATATATGCATTTGAAGCTACGGACTGATAACGGGGAAATTGTCTGTGTTCAATGTCGTTGCGCATGAGCTTCCTATCCTGTTTCTCTTTCATCAAGCTATTAAACAAACTCTGTAAGAAAATGGCTGCTAAAGGAACATTTTTCTGTCGGCTTGCAGTCTCCTCTGAAGGTCAGGGTAATTCTGGCTGTGTGTCTAGTGACCACATTTGACCATACATGACTGAGGACCCAAAAACCCTAAACTACATCTCTACTAGCTAACCAAGACAACCAGGGCACAGCTCAACAGCTACTACATGAGCTTTTAAATCACTAGCACAATCCTTGGGCACAGTTTCAATCTGAGAAAATACAACATTCCCAGATCACTTTTGTTGTAGAGAAGTGGGAGATAAGACAGGCCAGGATCATTCCCAATAGGCAGTTTGAATGCAATGCCCTTGTTTTGGGGAACTTGGAGAGATTAGCTATGGCAACATGAAATGTGTCAAGCCAATTGGCTTTAGAACTGAAGAACAGTGCCTGACCTGTTTTAGTTACTAGTGTAAAGGTAGTTAACCTCTCTTTTTCACAGGAAAAACTACAAAATTATATTTTTCATTTTAGTTTCTTTCATTAGAGAATTGTTCTGACCTGGTTTTGACCATAAAGTAGCATAAAATGCTGGCATACAGCTTACCATCAATATAAGCACAGAATCCTGTCAATAGCAGAAGAGATACCTAAAATTATTAGCAACTCAACTCAAATGTAGCTTTCTTTAACTTCCATGTTACAGATCGGCGGGCACCATAGTATAGCCAAAGTCTGTTTCCTTTCCTTTTTATTACAGCTCCCCTTGGCTAAGTGTATTTTTCTCCCAAAGCCTGTCCATATGTATGCAACAGTTAATTAAAGCTTTGTCCAGTGAAAAATCTTCCCATGTCCTCGGGTACTAATTTCTACTAGTTTGAATGGAAACAAACTGTTCATTGTAGGGTGGACAGAGAATTCTTAGAACCAGCTTCAGTTGATCTAATAGCCCGAGCATGAAAGCATTTGTGAGGGGACCGAATGCTAAATAGTAAGGGTGACAAAGACCATCAGCTTTCAGACCTAACTATCCAGAAGAACGCACAGAATACAAGAGGTGGAAAATTCAAAAAAGAGAAATTCACAGGACATTTTTGTGAAAGTGCCAAAGAGCATTTTGACCTTTCTCTGCATTATTTCCCTGGTAAAATAAAATAAGTAGCACTGGACAAAATCCCTGGTGCTGTCATACACTACTAATGGCAAGTCCACAACTTCTAATGAAACCCCCTATATTTCTTTACAGTGTACATTTCAATATTTCATCTGCATAAAATAAGGTCAACTGTATTCTACCCACAATAACAATGTGAATAAAAGCAAAATGCAGATAATGAAAAGCATACCATTAATCCTTTTGTGAGAACATATTTAATATCGTCACCTTTGGCAGACAGGTGAGTAGAGTTTCTGTAGCAAGCTGGCACAGCTTTAAAATAGCAGTGGGTAAAATAGTATGTGCTTTGCATTACACAGTCTGTGGTGAGACGAGCAGAGCATATCCATGGGTAACTGCTTCATTAATCAAGAAGTCAGTGTGTCATTCTCTTCTAGCAAGCTTATTACGATCATCACATAAAAGACAAAAAATGGGTCCAGGGGCCTCTTTTTTCCCTTTTTCTTTCCATCTTTAGTGGGGCTAAGGATTCTTCCAGGAGAACAAAAGTTTCAGCAGTCAACTCAGCCAAAGCATCACCTGCAGAGATCCCTGTGCCAGCCAGGGCACCCCTGTGAGAGAAAATGTGCCTGCCCAAAAACAATGTTGACACCATGGCTCCAAACAGATTACCCATCTCCTTGTTACAGGGACATGAGTTTCTGTGGTGGGTATGACTTTCTGCCAGCCTGGTGAGGCTGGCAAAGATTTCCTCGGAAAAAAATAAAAAATTAGTCATTGGTGTTGAAAGGAAATCTTCCCTCATCACAACTAAGCAGGTGATATAGCCAGGAGATTTAAGCACTCTACATTGTGGCTAATCCAGGCCTACGTCCAAGAGTAGTGTTGGCTTCATTTTACAACCACTTTCCAGATCTGGCAAAGCCAAAAGTGAGAATAAGAAGCAAACAAAAGCAGAACTCTCTCCTAGAGAGGAGTGGAAACGTGTTTATAGTCATTATACCTATAATGTTTCTGTAAAAATAATGCATTTTCGATCTCTCTTGTGTTTGAATTTGAGCCCATGCATACTGGGTAGAGTGAAAAACCCTAAGGAGGATGGTTATGAAATTATGGTTTCAAAGATAACAAATCCTGTATTTTTTTTCCAGATTATACAATTTTCTCACCTTCCTCCAAATTGAAAGACATTTCACAAGGGCTGCCAGGACATTGACAAGCGGCTGAATATGAACCAGCAGTGTGCCCAGGTGGCCAAGAAAGCCAACGGCATCCTGGCTTGTATTAGAAATAGTGTGGCCAGCAGAAGTAGGGAGGTGATTGTGCCCCTGCACTCAGCACTGGTGAGGCCACACCTCGAGTATTGTGTCCAGTTTTGGGCACCTCAATACAAGAGAGATATAGAGGTGCTGGAGCGAGTGCAGAGGAGGGCAACGAAGCTGGTGAAGGGCCTAGAAAACAAATCATATGAAGAGCGGTTGAAGGAGTTGGGACTGTTTAGTTTGAGGAAGAGGAGGCTGAGGGGAGACCTCATCACTCTCTACAACTACTTGAAAGGACACTGTAGAGACGTTGTTGCTGGTCACTTCTCACAGGTAATTAATGACAGAACGAGAGGGAATGGCTTCAAGCTCCAACAGGGTAGATTTAGACTGAACATTAGGAAAGAATTTTTCACAGAAAGAGTGGTCGGGCATTGGAATAGGCTGCCCAGGGAGGAGGTTGAGTCACCATCTCTGGATGTGTTTAAGAGCCGTTTAGATGTGGTGTTGGGGATATGGTGTAGGGGAGAACTTTGTAGAGTAGGGTAGATGGTTGGACTCGATGATCCCAAGGGTCTCTTCCAACTTAGACAATTCTATGATTCTATGATTCTATGACATTGGTCTAAGATAGAACTAAGCAGCATTTCAGGACTTGTGTCCTGGGAGAAGGTAAACGTCCTCAGACGTTTGTTCAAAGCAACAGGTTTCTGGTTAAGTAGCAGTTGGAAGAGGTTTCAAAAACATAGACAAAAAGAAATTTGAAACTTCAGAAGGAACAAAATCTTGTTCATTTATGACAAAAACATATTTCTTGGAGTTTTTCATGACAGATGTAATATTAGCCATGGTGCCTTGGCCAGTTTCCAATTCATGTAGTTATAAAATATCTAACTAAACGTTCCCTCAGCTTCAAAAGTATTATTTACTACTAAATTTAAATTGGTTAGTAGTATTTTTGTGCTCTTTCATGTAACTGCTGCAGCCTGTTTTAGAAACAAATATGGTGTTAGCTAATTCGGTGGTGTATGATATTGACAAAGCATTTTCCTATTTCTTGACAATGGACACCATAATAATCCATAATTTTTTTTCAATTAATAAATACCAAAAAGAAAAAAAAAAAACAAGAAAAAAAACCAAACCAAGAACAGAGAGCAGATAGAATCATCATCATTTAATTTCTTCACATCCTATCTGGTTAGAAACCATTGCAAAAATATCTGAAACTTACAGAAACAGTTTGGTCAAAACTAGGTGCTTGGTTGAAACAAGTTGCATATTAAGAACCTTGATTTTTTTTTCTTCCACTACATTTTATGCATTTTATGCACTCAAGCCTAGAGACTTTGTGTTAACAGAACTGAGCTCAAAAACACTCTTAAAGCATGCACTACAGCAATAAACTGTTCATAGAACAGAATTTTGAATTCTTCAGAGCCAAATCCAGTCTTTCCATTTCAAGCTTATTTCTGTCCTCAAATGTTGAGGTAGTAAATGCAATCTTGGTGGTTTCACTCCATCATAGACTGAGAGGCATCGAATACAATAGCTTAAAATCAGAGCTCTTACTTTTCCAATGCATCCCTATAAATACAACACAAACCATTTTCAAAAGGACTTCACAGACCCATCCACATTTAACAGGGAATTGGGGTCCATGCTTAGAGAAAAATTTTCCTCTAATGACACTGAAGAGGTCAAGCAAGATACTCTGCTCTCCCTACATGTGAAGATATACTTACAAAGACACAAAACTGAATCAAAATAAGACAGAAAACTTTAATGGAGAATTACTGAAAACAATGTCCAAAAAAGACATTGTGTTTAAAAAAGAACGCAGGAAATATTTTGGGTAATGCATATGAGAGTTCATCATTTTATGCAGGAGAACATTCAACAAATAGCATACAGTAGCTTTTATTTTTCTCAAACATTAACCACAACTATTACATTCACTGAGTCTTTGTTTGCCTAGCCCTAACTCTTTCTGACCACTACTGTTCAGAGTAAGCAAAGAAGTATAGCATAATGAGGGACAAAGAAGATTGTATATTGAGTGACAATGGGCCCGGCATATAGTTGCAATTACATCTCATAACACAGGACAATGTGCCATACCAGCAAGTGCTCATGCTGAAGCTACCTTGCCCTCTTCAGCCATAAGCCAACAGCTGAATATGGTCCAAGAATATCAACCAAATTATCACACACTTTGAGAAAAGTGTCCCTCATGGAAGACAAGCAAATGTTGTAATAAACAGGAATATGCCATTGCATGGTGAAGGGTGAAATCAGACTTTAGCACTGCAGATATATAATTTCCATGCATCATCAAGGATGCTAGTTTCTATAATACAACCTTGCTGCTCCTGTTAGAGAGTGCAACAAATATTCTTTGTAACCTTTTGCGTAGAGACATTCACAAGTTTTTAGAAAACACTAGTTTTTAGAAAAATGCATGAGCCAATCCTCTCGTGGTTCTGATATATTTCATACCATTCCCATTCGTTAGGAAATGTAAGGTGAAGACAACAGGACCCTTTTTTTTAAATTGCAAGTTGTTCATTAATTTGTTTTACAGTCCAACAAGAAATTCTGGCAAACGGAGGAGAGTGAGAAGTAGAACTTCAGTTCCAGTTAGCCAGGAAAGAATTGGTATATTTGGTTTGATTTTCCACTGCTTGTACAGGGAGATAGAGGGAATCCAAATGAAAGAGAGTGAAATATTGCTAAACTAACTTATTGGCACTTTTCAATATGGTTTTTTTTTTTTTTGTACAATCACTTGCATATATTTCATGGCAGCAGAGAATCAGACCCAACATAATCCACAGTCCACTTCTACAAGATGTGGTGGATAGGTTAGCTCATTGCTGACAGAAAGTGTAGACCCCACCTCCTCCCACACATGTTTTCCACTTGTGGTCCTAGCTATGTGGTACCTTTTGCCGACCACAGTGCTTTTCAGATGCCACCATCAGTCCATTCATCTCCCTAACTTGGAAGGAAATAAGAAGAAAGTTGGATAATTTTCTTTTGAGTTAACTGGTTGAATCAGGTCAAGGAAAGAGGTAAAGGGTGAGACAAAGCAGTCAGGACAAGACTGTGAGAAAGAAGAACAAGAAAGGAAGGCACAGAGTGGGAAGGAGGAGGGAGCAAGGTCTTGTGACAGCAGAAAGCTGTTAGATTAGCATTGCCGCTTGTTGGCTTGAAGCCATAAACTTTACCTCCACAGCACCAAATAACTAGTTATGCCAAATTGTTGGGTGCCAGAGAAAGACAGGGCCAAAAGTGTTCTTTCCAGGCACTTAGAAAAGTAATTGCTCCCTGGGAAAGCGAAGGTACATACCTAGCTAATACACATCCCGAAGCACTTTGAAGAATTGGGATCTCATTCATTTTAGCTAACAAGGCTGGAGGGGGGACATTGCTTCTCCTCTTAATTTAAGTAACTGTTAACAACATTACTTCTGCTGAGAGGTTAAAATTTAGATAATTTGTCACCAGCACATGACGTTACTATTTGCAAACATAATCGTTTCTAAACGAGAGATTAGCATGATCCAGTTTAAGACCATAACTTTTCTGGAGCTGCACATTCCTACATATTACAGTTTTCTTTGCATTTTTTTTTCTCCTTTATCCTCAGCATTGAACAAGGGAATTAACCTACTCCAATAAAAGCAGTAGGAGGTTTTGGTAGAATGTAACTTTATTACTCATTGTAGCAATCACTTGATTAAATCATTTGCGAGACAGATCTCTTGATAAAATACTGTTTACTTATCCCTGCACTGAAAAGAGCTGGGTCCCAATCACTGCAGGGTTGATTCAGCCATTCAGACTCCAAGAAAAGATAAATTGGCTTTGAGGTAGTTTGGAAAAGACACCCCAAAACTAAGGTTCTTTGGAATTTAGCAACCATCTTTCACAGAAAAGGAGACATTTGCTCTAGTATTCTGGTTCATCTGCAATTTGAAGTGGCTGCTGAAATACTGCAGAGAGAACTTTTACATGGAGGCACTAGGACAGTCCTGGCACTGCCCATCTGTTACTTGTAGCCAAGACCAACCCTCACTCATGGGTGAGCTTCACGTACATTGAGTGTTAAGGCAGCCTGAATTTCTGTAGCTGTTGTAGAGCTGGCTGCCTCTTACAACTCAGTTATATCTTCCCTCTGCACAAGAAATAAGCTTGCTTAAAGATGCAGTGTTGGGCTGAGCAGCCAGCCTGAGGCAGTTGGGCTGGGGTGTTAAGGAGCATAGGAAGAGGTGGGAGAGGAGGCAGCGAATGCTGGAGGATGGCTTAGAGAAAGTGGGTGTTGCGAGTGGGACAGCAGGAGAAAAGGGAAGTACACACAGAGTTACTGTATATTTGACTAACATAGTAGAGATGATTCATTTTCTGCTGGTTTAAATATAGTAAATTCATTCACCGTGTGACTCTGACACACTACTATTACTATCATTATTACTGTTATGGCCACTGTTATTGTTGTTATTCTTTCAATTTTATTATAGTCATAATTTCCACATTCATTCTCATTTGTGTCCCTTTGTTTTGAGGTGAAATCACATTAACGGTGTGACAGTGAGGTGTGGGACTTGACAACTAACTCAAGTCTGGAGAGCTAGAGACAGACTGGGTATCGCTGTTTGGATCACAGCACCTAACAGCAGTCTCTGGGGATATTGCTTTACTAAACAAATCCAAGACTTTCAGCAATGCTGTAAGGGCCAGGGGAGGTAGGGGGGCAGAGGGCAGGATTTGTCTCCCTCTTCATTCCCCACAGAAAGCAAGAGAGGTTTCGCCTTGCACAGAGAGGAGCAGTGCTCGTGAAATCTTCATTAGCAGATGTTGTTAAGATTCCCTCTCCATCCCTGAGAGCAGGTGCCTTCAGCATAAGGTCAGAGGGGTCTGCAACTGCTAAGGCAGCACCAGACTTACATGACACTTTTGAAATTTTAGCTTCATGGTTTGCCCAAAGCTAGAGTGAGTCAGCAGAGCAACAATCCTGATTCCCTGGCCAGTTTGCAGTATTCAAGGTTAAAGACAGTGGTGCATGAAAAATCACCGCCAAAAAAATGTGTGATCCACGGAAGGAGAAAAAAAACTTGTCAGCTGGGGTGAGCTTTTAGCGTTAATTCTCTGTGGCCCCGGCTTGCTTTGACTCCTCATTTTTCTTCTTTCTATAAAGAGAGCAAAACCTAAGCATTCACAGAAATTTTACTGAGATGTTATCACTCTTCTTTTTTTGAGAGAGAGTGTTGGTGAGGTGACATCTTTCAGTCCCTCCAGACATATTTCAGATTATACAAACCAGCATCATTCTGTTACACTGATAAAGCCGGGAGGATCACATCGAACAACAGGCTTCAGTCTCCTGTTGGAAGCACTGAAATTCTTTTCTTATGCCTTCTAAAAATACTTTCTTGCTGCTCAATTTAGTATTTTCTTGGTGACCAGATCAGGAAAAGTAAGTCTTTGATGTTTTCTAAGACTGATCACCGATAGGCATAGCTGATTTTTCCACATCATGTCATCTGTTAGACATTTAATTTAGTAATTCAGAGGAATTTAGGATTTGTGTCTCTTGGTTAGAGACTTTTGTGTCTAAAGAGGAGTAGGCTCTAGATGAAGTTTCTCCCGTGGTGGGGCCATTTACGAGACCTCCTGGGGGAGTTTTCTGTTGACGGATAAGCTGTATGCTCATGCTTCTTATCAGCCAGGGCATCTATGAAAGACACACTTATACACACTGAGAGTCTGCCTGAACAACCCTCTTTTTTCATGGTAAATATAATTAATGACCATCCTATATTCTTATAAAGTGTTCAAAATCTATTTTGAAAGAATATAAAAATTTAGGTCAATTTTACTACTGCACTAAACATCCATATTAAAACTGCCTAGCTATTACTTCGGCTCCCAGATCGCAGCTTTAAGAAGAGAAAGCAAATGTGATATGGACATTGCAGACTTTCAGTGTCAGCCTGTATGGTAAAAGGCTTGACTCATTTCTTCCGGGTTAGGCTTGTCTGTTCATGTTATTTGGAGATGCTCATGGACACATCTGTGTGAGTATCTATGTATTAAAATCTCACTGCGGTCTTTTATCCTAATTTCCACTATCCCCACTAGGCTTCTGGCAGTAAGTATACCTTAAATAAAATCAGAAACAGGAATTACTCATTAATCAGAAAGCTGGTTATGTCAGGAGCAAAGTAATATTCAAGTTCGTGTACCGCAACTAATGAGCAAATGAGCAATTTGTTTAATTTGTCTGTGTCTTCAGACTTACAAGCACCTTCACCATGACTAGCAAAGGACACTTAGAGGTGCTGATTGACACTGTTAAAATAAATACAAATTGACCATTATTCTGCACAGAGATGATCTAACTCCCAAAAGAACCTGATCTTTCATACCTCAATTGACAGCAGCTGAATCAGTCCCAGGGATTAAATTCCTGAAAGGAACTTTTTCTTTTCCTTACTTGAATTCTTATCCAAATATAAACCTGGCCTCTTTTGGTTGATTGACAGTAGATAAAACCAGGTCCTTGCATTCAGAAGCACACTGCATACTAAAAGCAATTTTGGAGTGACAGAAAAGTGAATCAACAAACAAAAAAATGTACTTTCATCTTGACTCAGCTGTCCTACTCATACACTGTACTATGTTAGATTAGTCCACATTATCTGTGATTTAATTGCTCCTGCGAGAGATTTGACACTTACTTCCCCTACTAAAGTCTCTACTGAACAGTTTCTTTACATGAGGTTTGTCTGAACAAAATCAATCTATGCTAGGCCTTTCAAGTGGATTGTATATAAATGGTGATAATAGCATAGTTTATTCCAGTTAATGAGATTTCCCAAAACATTATTTAAAAAAAAAAAAGTAATTTTCAGAGAGCTTAGTGTCTTTGGAACATCCACAAACAGGGTCAAAAGCAGAGCTGTAAACTAAGATGCTTTGTCCAAGGTAACTCAGCTACTCCTAAAACCTTGATGTTTTTACTCCAGGCTAATGGCATTATATAAGTAGAACTACTTAAAATCACTTTAGGACAAAGCACATACAGATACATAATATTTTCTCATTGATGATAACACTTTTTTGTTTTCAGCCATCTTATTTTTGAATGCTAGTATTCCCAAGCAGAAGACTGATGTGTCCAAACCCAGGTGCTCCTGTTTTCTTGTTTATTGAGAAAAGGAAATTTCCTTTGAAGGCAGCTGCTCAGTGAACCTGCAGGGCTTACTCTAAAAACTGCTCTAATTTTATCTCCTTTCAGAGATATAAAGATTGGGCAACAGCCCCTTCATTTTCAAAGCATTGCCCTAGGCCCAGGAACACAGGCTCCCACAATAATCATTGGAAATTATGCAGCTGAAATTCCACGCGGCATTTTGAGCCTTCTTTCAGCTAAGTGACCCTCTTAAAAGAACATATAATTTCACTGGGACTTTCTTAGCTAGGAGAATGTTGTGAAAACGAATGACAACAGATAAAAATATCTGGTACCTAGAGATCTTCTGAGAAATGCTGTGGGAATAGTGTGCTTGAATTACCTTTGACATTTTTGTCTTCATAAGTATCTGCAACCAATAAGAGCAAATGGTCCAGGATGTTATCACTTCTTTTAACACAGTGAGGATATAAATTACCCTAAGAGGTAAGATACTTAGATCAAAGCTTATTAAAATTTCAATTTCCTGAGTATAACAGTAGCTTTGGGTGGTTGTTCCTTATTGGAAAAGAGAGGGAGAATTAGATTAAAAGAATATGATAATATATTTCCTAGATTAAGAGATAAATAAGGCCAAAAAGGACTCACGTGCTATGACCTCCTAAGCAACATACAAATGATTTCTCTGAATTACAATTTTTGAACTAGAGCATAAACTTAAAAGAAAAAAAACAGCCTTGATTCAACCCTTAGACCTTGGGAGTTATATCAATGCTGTTAAAAAGGGGGGCTTTATAAAGTCTGAATAGATTTACTTCATAACGTTGGTTTACAGACTGGAAAACCCCTTTACTATGACCTTCTCAACCCTTCATACTTACACAGTGTAAGGAAGGTACTCATGGCCTCTCTCAGACATTCTAACTGGGTTGAACACCATGAGCACTTCATATAAGGCAGGTTTTCCAGTCCTTTAATCATGTCTATGGCTCCAGTGCATATTCATATGCCTGTCTGTCACTGTAGCACCCAGTTCAGGTGCTTCTTCACTCCAATTCAAAACCGTCCTGCTTATGCATCCGAAACTGGCACAAGCCTTTTAGATGCAAAATTGCACTGGCAGCTTCTGGAAGATAGAAATTGCGTTTTTATTATGTGCCTCTGAAACATCACGCATTCCCTGCTGAAGGCCAATGTTCCTGGACACTACATTAAATAGCAGTCATAATCATAATACTAGCAAAACCAAAACTATTATTCTGCTGATCATAACTTTCTTGTCCTTTTCAGGTTCTTCTTATAGATGTATCTGCTTTCTTGCTACCATTTTTCCTATTTGACCAAACTAAATCCCATACTAGTTTATGTTTCTCTGCAGCAACGACTGGTTCTTTTTTTAATTTATCATTCTGCCCTTAATCTTTGTACCTTTTGTAGGCCTAATCAGTAATTGTTTTTTCCTTCCAGGTTCTTTATGAAAACATTAAATATTGTAGGAAAAACAGTGATCTCTTCAGAGCCCTGCTAGAAATGCATCTGTTCATTGATGTTTCCCTGTTTACTGATATATTTTGAGATTTGATATGTCTCCAGATTTTAGTTTCTTTAATACATGCCATGTTGATTTTATTTTATCTAGATTTTAAAGCAAAAAGCAGCACAACACCAGTCAAACATTTTACAGAAATCAGTTGCATTGATGTTATTATTTATCTCAAGTGAACAAGCCTAAGCAGTTATGATGGTTTGGGCCAGACTGGCCACTGAAATGAATGACAGATGCTCTTCCCAACTTTTCCCTTCAGGGAGAAAAGGATGAGAGATAAAGAGACTTATGAGTTTAAAGGAAACTAAACTACTTTAATGAAATATTAATAATAAAATATTAAAAAGAAAATATAAGAATATCAAAAAAGAAAATATAAGAATATCAAAAAAGAAAATAATGGAATATGTACAATATATACAAAACCAGTATCAAGCTGCCAGGATGACAATCACATCACTGGTGGATACTGGGAAAGCCCCAGACGGGACTCAGCAACGTACAAGAACTGGATTCTGGATCTGGACTCAGGAACACACGATCGGGACCAAAGGCAGATGAACAGACAGAGTTCTGCTCGGACACCAGCCATTGAAGAAAGAAGGCTGACCTTTGACTGAATATGAGGCAGATGGGATAGAATACACTGTTGGTCAATTTTGGGTCACCTGTCCTGTTCGCTCTTCCCTGCAAGTGTGACCCCTCTATGCTTTTCCATTTCCAACCCCCCAACAGGACATATAACATTTAGCTGCCTTGGGTGTTATAGCAATAAGTATAAGCAGGAACCTCTCTGCATACCATTCCTTGGTATTTACTATAAACATCAGGCCTTGTCTCTGCTAGAAGCCAACACTGTCCAAAAAATATGCTGTTAATTTCAGAGAGTGCAGTTAGTTAGAAGAGACTTAACTAAAAAGTAAAATTACTGAAGAGAAACTTGGTTCTGTTTTACCTCAAACCAAGACAGCGGTAACAACGAGCTTTATTTTCCATATACTATGTGTTGATTGGCACTAGGTTAATTATTCTCCATTACCTCTTTCTTAATGGAGACTCAGACTGTCCATTCGATTATTCTGTCCTTGTCTGATAAATACCTAGAGCACCAGGATTAAGGTTAACTAGGTGTTCCCTTTACTTTTTTGAAGAGTTTAACACTTCTTCCTCAAAAAGTTCATAGGCCTTTTCCAAAGTTAGGCCACAAATTAACAACTATTCCAAGAGCTCCTCTAACATCTCATTAGAAACAAGTCATCTGGACATGTGGATTTAAAACTCCTGGGTTTCTAATAGCTACTGTTTTAACACCTTCTGGTTACTCAAATGGAAACCATTTTATTGATTTGCCTGGAAGCCACCCAGTGGATATAGCATTTGCTCATACACATTGCAGAGACATCTGTGCTATAGTTTAGTCTTGGGTTTGGGTACCACCATCTCTGGGCTTGTCCTGATCCAATGCATCCAACAGGATGCCATATCATTGACCTTCAAATGTGCACTTCCGTAACAGAACTGAAAAAAAGGTCTGAATTCATGAATGCCTGTACTGACTGAGGAATTCTGACAGGTCAGGAGCAATAAGCTACAATTAATAGCACCTGGGCTTAATCGGGAATATCTTATGGCAGTGAATGGGGAAAAGACTTTCAGGTCTTTCATGAGTTACAAAATCATTAAGGTTTAAAAGTAGTAGTATATTAAAATCTATCATTATGCAGAATAACACTGTGATGAAAAGGTTACTCCAGTCGTTATTGGTAAGTGTCTGCCATGGAGCTCTGGTCTGGGTGTGATACACAGAAACTATCCACAGGGACTGGATGCTGCAAAACGCATGAAATTTTTTAATTGATGTGAAGCCACTGTACAAGCTCCAGGTTAGCAATTAGCATATCTGTCCCCAAAAGCACAGCCTGTCAAAAGCATCTTACAGCTTGCTATATGTGTCTTGTGCATGGGAAGGATCTTCATTACACAGGGCAGCTACTCTGCATGAGGGTGAGCGGTGTATCTTAAAAAACAACGGAGGAATTCACATTTCTTGCATTTGCAAGCATTTACAAGTGGAAATCACATAAATTAGTCTCGTTTTTCTCAGTGGAGTTGTCTGGCCGGCTTGCTCCTATGGACTGGGGATTTTTTTACAAAATCTTTGGAAAACATGGAAAAGCACTGCTTGTTTCCCTTCCATGTTATGCAATGTAATCATAATCATGCTCTTTCTTAATTCCTTCCTTCTATATTTCCTTATGTCTGACCTCTTTCTCTCATCTTTTCATTCTTTCCCATTTGCTTGCTTGTGTTCTCTCTTCCCCGTAATGACCCAGTGCTTAGCTGGGGGAAGGCAGGAGGTGTGGGGGCAGGACTGTGTTAATGCCCTAATTAAGTCTGTAGTTAGCTGATGGGAAAATCGTTGTCAGGAGAGCTGATAACAAGCATAAACATGACAAGCTTGTTTTGAAAAGTCATCCTGTCACTCTGTTTACTTGTGCTACTGCATGCAGCTCCAAGCTACTGTCATATATGTTTATATTGATCCATCTGCATCACTTTTTTTTTACTTTTTTTTTTTCCTTTAAGGAATATAGATAAAAGCTTCACACATCTTGCATTTTAAGGGATCATGGATTTCCCACAGTAGAAGCACATATTCACTGATTTAAAGAATAATGGAAAATATGGAAGAGAAGGCTCTGAAAAGGTGAGGAACTTCATACATCAATTTTAATTTTCTGAATTACAGATGCCCTTGTCCATGATTAATTTTATTGTGATATTTCAGTAATTCATTAGACTAATATTAAATATATAAGATGTCTGTTTTACATATCTTTTCAATAGAGATCTGAAAGGGTTGCAAAATATAAGAAAGAGTAATGGTGTGTATAAAACATCACAGTCTCTCTGCCACAGCATACACTGCGAGTGCAGTATTTCTCTCACAACTGGAGTCGCAGTATTTCTCTCACAACTGGAGTCACAGTATTTTATATGTTTCATTCCAGTGACAGCCAATAAACCTTTGTGAACTGTTCAAATTATTGGCTGCATGAAAGAGTCCTTCAGACCATTCAAGCTGTGGCATACAGCTTAGGATTTCTGTTTTGGAGAAACCTGTCTTGGTTTCCCAGAGCTGAAGACTTGCTGCAGCACAAAAATTGAGACAAATGATCAAGGCTTATATGCCTGAGCCAACTCAGCATCAATGTGCTTCTTTCCCGGCTTCAGATAATAGCAGAAGTGACAACGTAAGTCTGTATGCATGGCTCAGGAACCGGAGAGGGGGTTGTATTACAGTGGCTTCATTTGATTTTGCTCTAGCTTAGGCAAAAGGAGTCACGTTCCCAGTTAAAACATGCATTGTCCTGTTGTTGCTGTTGTTTTCTCTCTTAACTGCAGATGATTCATTACAGGTAAGTAACGTTTCACAAATTAAGCTTTAATTATTTACTTGACACAAGAGAAGCACAATTTGTTGTTGTCCAGCCAACACAAAGAAAGTTCAACTACATTAGCCTTTCCTTTAGAATGGATGGGGCTTTATCAGGATTCAGTTTATTTAGGGCATGTAAAGAAACAATTCCAAGAGCTAAGTAGGAAAGATTCATCACAGAGTACCTAGTAAGAATGCTTTATAAAAAGACATTTTGTTGTGGACCTAGATTTTCAATATCACTATATCTCCTGGATCACAAGGAGAGATTAAACCCTTGAACTTCCTCAGTGGTCTTCTGTCACCTGGAGGGAGGCCTCAGTAGGATTCATTTAATCTCACTAAGCCATCAAACAGATGGATGTCCTGGCTGAGCTAGCCATCCAGAGACCCTCCTCACTAGCCTGTGAAGAGATGGGCTGCTCAAAAGGGCTTCTCCTGAGCCCCCTCTGGCTGAGACATCCATTTTAGGATGGTATGACCTGCCTTCTGGAGGTGCTTACCCCCTTCCCTAACTACACATAGACTCTGCAGTTTAGACAGGACCACTCATGTTGTCAGCTGAGTCAAATGTGAAGGATATCATCCTGTTTTCTGGCATCCATTTCATCCTGTACATGGATCTGCTACCAGAAAGCACGGAACTTGTTTAACTGTTATTAAAAAATGTCCATAACACTAAACATATTTTCTTTATAAAACATTGTCTTTATCCACCTCTCATAAACACAGTATTTATACAGGTACCAGAGTACCTCATCTGCCCTGTGGCACTTAGTCTCACCATGCTTCCTTAGTAGGGAAAGACAGCTACTTACATTTTTGCAAGCAGCAGATGCTAAGGAACAGAGAGATTGAGGTTCAAATCTACAAAATGTGCTTGACCACTGCAACAGCTCCATGGCATTGTATCTCACTTCTAGGTACCCGGCTCTTGTGCAAAATCTACATCTTCAGGTTTGAATGTGCTTTGCCTACAATCAAACAGGGAGCTTCTGGTGGAAGACAGAATCGAGGACTTCCAGGTCTTCGCCTCTGCAAACATCATAATACCCAAATTTCTAGTGTTTCCTTTTTCAAACTGGGCATGCTAGTAGGCAGTGGTACTGAGTGACTTCATCTCTAAATTCATGTTACACTTTGCTGTGTGCAGACAAATGGCTAAGTCCTGCCACCCCAGAACGAGTCCGCCCATGCATGAAGTAGCTATACATCATTTGGCAGTTCTTTTCTTCATCACAACTGGAGGTCTTATTCCAGAAATCTTTCCTTTCTTACCTTTAACCATAGCCCATCTACAATTTAAACTTCTTCCATCAGTGACAAAAAACCCAGCTTGACCCATCTTCTCCCTACAAATGTAGAAATACAAATAAACCTGTAATGCACCATAAGGGGAACGTCAGATGTGCAGTCACCTGCAGCAGTCACTACATAAAGCAGCAATTTCTTTATCATAATGAAAGGAAATATATTAACATCACTAACATTTTTTCTCAAGTTCAATGTTGCTGGTTCCCATGTCCTGGCCAAATGCCCGTCTGGGTAATTATATTCTGAATGACCTAAATTCATTCCCTCTGTATTTCCAACAAGATAAGTTATTCTAATGAGAGTTAGCAAAGAAAATTATCTACAGTAGCTAGGGCTGCTGTCAATGCAGAAGACTCCAATGCGGTTTGTCAACCACAAGATTGGTCCAGCTCTGGGTTATTCCAGCCCTTACAGGCACAGCAGAAGATGCAAGATGTGACAGACAAGTCTGCAGTAGTCTGTGATGGAACAAGTACCTCTGAAATCTCTTCTCTGCTGGGAAGCCACAATGAGTTAAGGTACCTCAAGGGCTGATTAAGCAGGAGAGGTGCTTAATGGCATCGTTCAAGAAGCAAAATATTTCTTTGGTCCTGACTAGACATTAAAGCTCTCCTTGACTGGTGAGAAAATCCCATCTGGTTCTGACAGACTTCCATGAAGTCTAATTGTCACTATGAGAACAGTGTGTACAGTTGTTAAAGCAATAGAAAGTGTAGCCAGAGGACAGACAGTATATTCAAGAAAAGCAAAACTATGTGAAGAAAAGCATTTTCTTTTTATTCAATGTCAGCACAAGGACCAAGAAAGTTTTCCTTGATGGAAAAGATGCCAGATGTTTCCTTAGATTTTGGATGCTGACCTACAGGTTCTTCTACTACACAAGTCTTGAGTTATGTAGAAAAACCAGTTCTGTATTGCTTATAACTCCTACCTGCTTAATGCTACAGAAAGCTGACATCTAGAGCTAAATTAGCAGGAGATTTTTTCAATTTTGTGTTTGTGAGCTATGTGGAATTATGATACAGAGGAAAGGTTCATGAATTTCTTCTGGAGAAAGGCGTGTAGATGGCTAAAGTGGCTCACATACCACTTCTAATGCAAATGTGAAAGTCGATTATGAAAACACGTTCATATATGCATGGAACTATCCATGTTTGTGAAATTCCTAAAGAGACTATATCTGCCACAGAAAATGTTTACAGCTTCACAGACTGACAAAGGTCAAAAAACACTGGTTAAATAACACATAAATCTAATTGTACATCTTCCTTCAATGGAAACCATCATGTGGCTAAATTCCCATCCACCTCTTTGAAGAGTTGTCCAGAGATGAAAAGGGTCTCTCTTCTGTTATCTGACTGGTTTCCAGTGATTCGCGTAAAAAAAGAAAACTTGAGAAAAACAAACAGCTTCTTAGAAATATTTCACAACACTACATAGTCTTGTTTTTAAAGATACTTCTCTGCAGACAGAGTTATAGACATTACCCCTGGGCAGCTGTCTAATGCCAACTCTAGCATTGTACTGCTGGGAAAATGAGGCAGCTCTTCTCTGAGCGATTAGGTGGGATGAAGAGCTTTGGTAGGACAATAAGGAAGCAACAGAAATATCAGATCTTTTGCTGAATCATTCAGTCTTTTCTCTCTTTTGCAAATCAGTACTCCATGTCTTAATAGAGGTATACTCTATCACCCGTTTATAACACTTTGCACCTATATGGGATCATTGAGAGGAGGACATCAAAATCATTTTTATATACACGCACTAAGAAATGGATAGACAGGAAAAAAAAGAAACCCGGGAAACTCTGTGATGTGTACTAATTTACTCAGTGAACTTATGGCAACAAAAAAAAAAAGAAAATCCTGAATACTTGTCTCTGAATGCACACACTAATTACTGCACTAGTTAAAACAATCTGACTAGGAGTAGTATTTTAGTTCAAACTACTGGGAAAAAAAGTCTCTCCAAGAACATATTTTAAGTGCAAATGAGTCAATAAACAAAACATGGAGTACAACAAAGGGTCATGGCCTAAGTGTTTATGTTGGAAAAATAGCCTAAAAAATGACCGAGACCAAAGTATGGTGTGTTTGCAGGCAAAGAAAATACTTGGTGACAATACAGACAACCGAAACAAACCATGGGGTAGAAATAAAATTTGTTGCTTTTCCCAGGAAAGAGGAAAGCCAGCGGATACAGAAATTATATAAATTCATTGGTGTTCCCTTGCAATATAAAGAGGTAACATAATTTTTTTCCTCCTTTGTTACAGTCTCTGTTTGACTTAGGGCAAGCTGTTAGAATACTATAGACTTTAAATATCTAAGAGCACACCTGAGGATATGGATATGCATCTAAATAATCGGGTGCTTTTCACATCACCCTTTTAGAACAATATAATCAGTGTCAGTTAACATCTGCTTTGAATTACCGTTTCTTTGGTTAGTACCCAGTAAACTCATTAGACTCAGGTGCTATGTATGTGCCTACAATCACATATTACTAGGCTGGAGAGTGAGAAAACTTTATTTAAGATAAACAGAAAAGTTAGCATATATTTGCTACTGGAAGACAGATAATGATAGTTAGTCCTGCTTTTATGTATCTATATGTTGCAGTAATGTCCAGGCTGGTGGAAGATATAGATGAGACAAACTGAGAAAAAAATATTTTGAATAAATAAGGCTCATTTTTCAGAGAGAGCAGCCATTGACTTCAATGCTGACAACAGGACAGGGGAAAATGATTAATCACTATAGCTACTATAACCGCTCACTAATATATACTCTTTTACAAAGTTATATCTGTGAGCATTTTTATTTGTCCTAAGCACTTGCCTTCTTTCTTTTAATACAGTGCTGCCAGATCCTGAGGTTTTGTCACAAACCTCACAATAAGTTGAAAACTGGGTGCTAGAACCATGTGAATGTATATACATTTTACATTTTCTTCTTTTTCTTAATTGTTTATTTTTTGAGCTTAATGTACATCAAAAGTAATGAAAAGGAGAGTCAAAACCCAACTGAAAAAGATGGCCTGGCTCATAACTTTGCTGAACGTTTGTGTGGGCCATGTAGTAATAGCTTTCTGCTACTCTAGGAACCTTCACATCTTCGGGATTTTGACGCCAGCTTGTGCTGGGCAGGGATTAATACCAGCGTGTTACATGCTTTGGCACAAAGGCAGGAACCACAAGAGTGCCAGGCAACTTGGGCCTCCGTAATGACAGACCCTTTCCAAGACCACTCATGTATTCCTGCCTAATGTCACAACAAAGTGCCTTATTTATATGCTGAGGTAAGAGTATGTATCTAAATCAGGGGGTTCCGATTTGGAATACTGAAACTACTGGCTCTTGATATGGGATAGTTCTTTCTCAGAGCACTGATCTGCTCCAGAAGGCTGATGACTGAAACCAGAAATAAAAATCTCCTAGTCCACTCCAAATTTACCCTCTCTCCAGGGTGAAGACACAGTGAAGCTGTGCCTGCACTGGTAGCACATGGTGCAGTACAACAGGAGCAGACCTGCAAAACCAAAGAGTTGGTGTTGAAGAACTGAGGTCCATGGCATGTGGATGGGAGGGGGTTGCTGGTTTTGTTTGGTGGGAGAATTTCAGACTAGGTCTAGTCCACTTATATGGGCTGACTGTCCTTCCATGGTTGCAGTGCATTAGGAGTGTAACTATCACTAAATTTCATCTAGACTGAGTACGGCTTGGGCATGGAGACTTCTCTGTAATGCAAATCAAAGCATAGTAAATGGGGACAAGGCAAATAAAATCCTGATCCAAACTACTGTGTCACTGTGGGCACATCCTGAGCTGTAAGAAGTGAAGGATGCAGCTTCCTGGCAATGTAAACCAACCTAAACCAGAGCTGTTGTAGTTCTACCCCTTAACAATTTTCCCCATGATCCACTTCTTATTTCTTCCCTGTTATGTTGGCAAGGTTCTGGCCTGGCAGAACACCATGGTTTCACAGCGTTCAAAAAAATAAAAAACAAAAAAAAAAAAACCACCCTGGTTTTCTATTCACTTCAGTGCTTTTCCCCTTTTCCTCCCAAGCCCAGCACAACATGGAGTCAGATGAGCTCCAGTGCTCCAGGTGGGAACACTTAGCTGGTGATAGACTTGGAGATTGGTTGAAAGAGTTTGAGGACAGGACCGTGGCAGACCTGACTGACTTACAATCAACACAGAGGACTGTATCTTTAGATTGGTGACCAAATTCACTACAGAAGTGGTAACAGGACACACTCTGAAAACATCTGTGCCTGGTATCTCCATGGTGTGACACAGCAATATTTAAAGATATCAGTCCGGGCCCAAAAGCAGACTTTATAACTGAGGTGCTTACTAGCTTGACCTTCTCTGTGATCTCTCCACTGAATGCTTTAAGTGAATCCTCAGTTTCTTCTTCCCGGGTTATTGCCCTAAACTCCATCCTATGACCTGGCAAAAAGGTTTCTATGAGAAAGAGCTTTTCTATGAGTCAAGAGCTTTCTCCACCACCAGACAGCATAATGTTTAATTCCTGCCCCTCCCCGCCGAAGTAACAGGGCAGTGAAACCTATTCCTCCTTAGTTTACACTTGTATATAATAATGCTGTTATGCATTCCCCATTCTGTAACCACACAAAGACTGGGAAGATTGCAGGAGTTCCCCTAGGTGCTACTTCGCTCTTGCTAAGGTTTTCCTGTGTCTCACTGATGGAGTTATTGTATAAATTTCACACGGAATCATACAAAAGTAGCGGTAAGAGCTTTGCAAAGAAATAACAGAAACAGCAGAATGTTACATCTGTTTCTGTCAGAGATGTGTTAGAGATCAATGGTAGTTCATGGTACCAAGCATAACAGGCCTCTGTAGAATAGGTGCAAATATGATGGCAGCTACCTTTTATCCCCAAAACAAGATTCCAGTCTACTGCTTTTTACAGTTCATCAGACAGGACATCAGCATTTCAGTGAAGAGATTTAACTCCTTCAGTAAGAAACTGAATAACCATTTCAATCCTGTCTAATGGGTATTTTATCAGTGGTGTTAAATATTTTCTTCATTCTTCTTTTTTATTAGTTTTGTGAGATGCAATTTCCTCTGGCCCAAATTCCCTACTATGCAAGATTTCCCAGTGTGCTTTATGTTAATGACAATTTAATATGTGGTAGGAAAACCTTGCTAGCTCTTCACTAATCCATAAAGTCCAATCGCTCTCACTAAAAAAAAACCAAAACAAACAACATTTTCAAATAGTCCAGTATGTGACTCTGGATCACAGTTATAAAACATACCAACTTTCAGGCCAAATCTTGTACAGACTGATTTTCATCAACAATATTCTAAATTTGAAGAATTTTAATTTTTTTATTAAACAGTGAATTGTCCTTACAATTAATTGAGCACATAACTTCTCTGTACATAAGCAACTTAGTCATTTTGGCTTCTATAGCTCATTACAAGTGTTCTCAAGAAAGAGTATGTGTTTTGAAATTATGGCAATTCTCACTCTTAAATTGCACTGCCCTCATTAAATGCTTAATGGGGGAGTGGTTTGCTTGTTTACTTCTCAGTATGACCCTTTCCCAATCAGTATGAATCTTCACTCATTTGTGTGAATGAGGAAAACCAAGATTTTAACTCTTGTGATTCTTCTCCTGAATGTCACGAGTTGTTTACAAATGTCGGTGGCTGAAGACAAATGAGATTTCTGAAGAATGTCAGGTGGCTGGCAGGGTGTGGGAGTCCTTGTGGTCAGCTGCCGCTTTCCCTCTGGCCATCCTGTTCGGTGTCCCACATGGATTCAAACAGCAGTGTAGTGGGTTTCCCTCTTCTGCTGTCCCCGCTTTCCCAATTACCTTGTAATGTTCTCTTCAACTTTTTGACCCAGACCAGGTCTTGAGCTGGTATTCTTATGAAGTTTCCTGGTTCAGCCCTAAGATTTAATTCTTTAATAACAGTCAGCTCAGAGCCCATTACTTTGCAACAGAACAGGATTTTTTTTCCCACAAGCATTCCTTTACATTTAGGTGCATTAAATATAATCTGCTATCGTATTGCCTGATCAATCAATACCAGGATGTGCTTGTAAAATACTCAGAAGTTAAATTTTGGTTTTATTGTCCTGAATAACTCAGTATCATCAGAGAACTCTGCCTCTTCACCAGTGACCCACCCCCTTATTCTAACTGTTTGTTGCTTTCTTGAACAAGGGCCCAAGCAGGGATCCCTCTGGGACTTCAGTGGTGATCTCATTCCACTTAAAGCTGACCATATATTTCTACCCTGAGTTTCCTTTATTTCAATCAGTTCTATGTATATGAAAAACTTCTCTATTTTCCCATTACCACTTTTTTTAGGGACTTGGGTGAGCAACCTTTTTAGAAATTCATCTAAACTGACATGTAACTCCTTTACAAGGCAATTTTAGATTTTCTTCACCCTAATTCAAGTTACAGACAAACTTGGAAATGGCATAATTCGCATAAGATTTGGGGGAATTTCAATCAGCTCTTGTTTCTTTCTCCTATTTCCTATAATTTATGGCACCCGTCACTGGAAAGATGGTGATCTGTATAACACAGTGTCCTTTACTGTTACAGTCTCCTCCCTTCAGACAAGTCAAACTATGTAAGACACACAGCAATAAGTCAGATGATTGATTACACTGTTTGTTAATTACAGTATATTAATAGCCTTATAAAGCAAACTTACATTATGTTGGTATGCTAAGCCCGCTTGAAGATATATTCAGAAAGCTAAATAACATGAGGAGGAACTTCTTTACTCTGAGGGTGGCAGAGCACTGGCACAGGCTGCCCACAGAGGTTGTGGAGTCTCCCACACTGGAGACATTCAAAACCCACCTGGATGCCGTCCTGTGCAACTGCTGTAGGTGTCCCTGCTGTGGCAGGGGGGTTGGACTTAGATGATCTCCAGAGGTCCCTTCCAACCCTGACGATACTGTGATACTGTAAATAGTCAATCTCACAGTAGTGAATCTAATTTCAGGGTTCCATTTGAAAATGAGGAATGGAGATGAACTATGTTCATTCATCTTTATTATATATTACATCTGCTGCTTGTAAAGATACTTATATGAAATATCATGTATGCCTTCCTTAATAGTGTTCAGTTTACATACCTATTGGTGGAGTAAATTCAGATAAGTACACTTTACCTGAAGTTACAGATTTAGCCTTGCCCTTCATTTCCCAGTCTTTCCCAAATTGTTGCCTTTTCATAGGTGGAGGGGATTAAAGCTCAGTGAAAATACCAAGGAGGATTCTACATAAGGAAAAAAAAAGGCAACAGTGCTTATGTTCGTTTCCCTATGTTGTCCCCTGAAATCTCAGTTAAATGGTTTTGCAGCTGGACTTTCTAAGTGCCAAGTCCTTTTCAGAAAACATTTGCAAAGCTGCTCCTGAAGATGGTCTGAAAAGATAAGGCTGAAAATTGTTAGTGCTTACTGAACAGATGGAGAGGATACCTCTGGAGAGATAAGAGGAAGAATAGGCATTCAGAATGACCAGAGCTAAGGTAAACAGCTAGCCTACCAACCCCCCCAGGCTTAAAAGAACCAAAAGCAAGGGTGGAAAAAAAAAATTAAAAATGCAAAAGCCCTTTATTACAGTATAACAATGTCAAAAAAGAAAATCAGTCTTCCTGCTGAAGAACTCCCTAAACGCTGGCTGCAAAAAAACATCAATAGTTGCTCAGACCACGATTTGTTTTAAACATGTGAATTCTGTCTACACTGATATTAACCAAGCATAAGTAATAACCAATTCACTGAGCCTTCATAAACATACAAGTGCAGTATTAGAGCATGTCAAGCCATCTGAGACTAATTTGAGGTCTGCAGGGTGTAGGACTTGGAAGTTTTAAACTTTATATCATTGAACTGGAAAAACTTCTGACAGTATCATGGCCCCATGTGTTTATTAAAATGTGCACTAAAATATATACATACTAAAGATGGAAAAGCTGCCACATTGAGATTTCAGTGCTAGGTGAAGCGGTAGAATAAAATATGATGACAGACTTCTTTTTTTTTTCCAGCACAGCTCTTGTGGAAACTTGTTAGGGTTGTTGGTTTTTTTTAATTTTTTGCAAGGAGACAATTTGTACAGCCTTTCCTCAGTAAATCTGTGACTTGGGGCAACTTGGAGAAATTTGTTGAATGGAGGAAACCTGCAAGAAGACTACTTCGTATCTCATTATCACATCTCTGGGAGTTGATACTCTGAGTCAGGTAAGGACATGTTCCTAGAGCTTATCTGGTAATTAAGAGAGTGATTCTCACTGTATGACTCCACCTAAGATACACGCTGAAAATTAACATTGCAAGCCTATGGGTTGGCCTAAATCCTGAAACTGTTCCTTGGCAGGAAGGAAAGAATAGGCCTACCCTTTTCAAGGACGACTAGACAACCAGGCTGGGAAAGTCCAGTAATATAAGGGACTGCATGAAAGAGAGTCTTTGTGATTGCTCTTTCACTCACCAACAGCATGGCACCTTGAGAAGTTGTGTTCTGCGAGTCTTGCATCTCAAGATACAACCTTGGTAAGGGAAGTAGGAAATGAGGACCTTGAACTGTCATCTTCCTTCCCATCTCCTGCACTGAGTTGCAAATTGAGTTGCAGGGATGAGAAAAAATAGTAGGATATCCTGAGTCAGATACTTGAGAGTTGAAAACATATCCCAATCCATCTGTAGGGCTGCCATGTAGCTCAGCGGAAGAAGTAACTGTGCTATATGGGATTGCACTTGTTCTGGCTCTTGCAACTGGATGTCGAAAACATCCTTTTAGGCCACCTGGTAAACTCCTAGCTACATGCTTTACTCTGTAAAGTAATGTGTATTATGTTTAAGAGACAGCAATGGAATTAAGTGCTTGTGCATACATTGTGATCAAAACCACAAATTGACATGTTCAAGGAAAAAGATGTTAATGGTAAAGATGACTAGGTTGATTTAACATATTGCTAGCCCTAGCATATTGCTAGTTAACCACCTTTCATAGAGGGTTAAATTAAGAGCACAAATGGATCTGGCCCGGTCTGTGCCTGCACAATTGTTCTGCCTGATGGCAGGAGGGCAGCAGGACCATATAACCTGGCAAGGACAGAGCAAGTCTCATCTGGAAGGGGCTGCATGCATTTCGGCTGAACTAAGTGTGCTCTACATTGCTTTATCCATTTTCCAGCTCAGCTTCAGGATGAGAGGGTTGGGGTTGTTCAGCCTGGAGATGAGAAGTCTCTTGGAAGATGATATAGCAGCGTTCCAGTATCTGAAGGGGGCCTACAAGAAAGCTGGAAAAAGACATTTTACAAGGGCATGTAGTGACAGGACGAGGGGTAATGGCTTCAAACTGGAAGAGAGCAGACTTAGAATAGATATTAGGAAGAAATTTCTCACTCTGAGGGTGATGAGGCACTGGAACAAGTTGCCCGGGGAAGTTGTGGATGCCCCATCCCTGGAAGTGTTGAAGGCCAGTTTGGATGGGGCTTTGAGCAACCTGGTCTAGGGGGAGGTGTCCCTGTCCATGTCAGGGAGGTTGGAACTCGATGATGTTTAAGGTCCCTTCCAACCTAAACCGTCCTATGATTCTATGATTCTATTCCTAGCCGTGGGGACAGCCATCAGTTACCAGCCTGAGGAGATGCTGCTTTTCTGCATGGTCTTTGAGTGTCCCGTACCAGTTTTAGCTTACCTCCCAAACTAGGCAAGCTAAAATTCATACCAAGAGGTAGATGTTCTGAATCTGAAGCCAGATTGCTCACTTTCATAGCTAAGTGATAATCAATCAGGAATAACTCCACGGGATTGTGTAAAATCTGGGCGTGGAAAGAGCAATTGTAGTTTCCAAGCAAGTTAGTAGTTATAAATTCATAGAATAATCTAGTTTGGAAGAGACCTCTGGATGTCAAAAAGTCCAACCCCTTTTTCAAAGGAGGGCCAACTTCAAAGTGAGATCATGTTGCTCTGTGGCTTGTCCAGCTGAGTTTTGAGAATCTCCAATGACATTTGAAGTACATTCGTACCTACTGTGAATGGCCCTGTTTACATCAAAAAGTTACTATGCTGGTTAATACTTGTTTGCTAATACATGATTAAGGGAAGATTGTTTTATTACCAACATGGACTTACTCAAAAGGATTAAGAATTCAAGAGTTTAAAAGAGACAAATCTTGCCCTCTTTAAATTCCAATATGATTTCAGATTTCCCTTTGTTCACTTATGAACATTTATCTTAATCTTAAAGAGCTTGAGTCAGTTCTGGGAGTTCTGGTGTGAGATGGGAATGGACTTCAGCATATATTAACATTAAAGAGAAGTTGAAGACTATTTGAATGGGTGTTTTTCTTTCTTTCAAAATGGAAAAAAAATAAATAGAAAACCAGTCTCCAACACCCAATGTCCTAGAAGTGAGGTCCCTTTATGGGAGGTTGGAGCTCGATCCCATCAGCTAAGAGAAGAAATTCAACTCACACTGGAATAAAGATGCTAACTGCTGAGCACTAGGCAAGCAAGGCTACTGTCATGATCACTTCTTCTGTAATCTCTGTCTGAAACGAAACAGCCACTGTTCCCGCATTGTGCTCTATAGGAAAAGCCCATTTGACACATCAAGCAAAGCAGAACCTGATGAGCTTTGGTTGAGGAAGACAGTGAGCTGAAGAACTTGACTTTACAGACCGAAAATATTTTTTTGCATTTTGCAGAGCAAAATTTTAACTTTTCAAGAAGCTGCCATAGAAAAAAAATATCAATATTACTGGATGTTTCCACCATTCAGTAGCAGCTGAGCTGAAGAGTAGAAGATCTAAAATGTTATGTGTTTATATGCCCACTTAGCATATTACAATGCTTTAGTAATGACTTTTCTACTTCTTTTTTCACATGCTTTTAATCTTAACAATTTTGCTAGCCAAAATTCCCCCAGATGCATACATTTAACGCTGTGTACACT
This sequence comes from Pluvialis apricaria, assembly GCA_017639485.1. Lineage (NCBI taxonomy): Eukaryota > Metazoa > Chordata > Aves > Charadriiformes > Charadriidae > Pluvialis > Pluvialis apricaria. The sequence goes on along the minus strand of CM030009.1, from coordinate 75,936,030 downwards.
CATTTTCAGACAGCCTTTCACAAGATGGTGATAGAAAGGTCAAATTATGTTTGCACAATATTTGAACCAAGGTAAAATACAGGATGCTTAACAAGGTAGAAAAAAAGGGGAGCTGTACGGGACTTGATTAAACGAATGTTTACATACTTCCCTCTCTGTTTTCACTGCAAGGTTGGAACGATAGAGAGGTTCCTTAAGCAATAGATTGAGAGGGCTGGATTAAAGAAAATAGGTGGCAATGAAATGCTCCTTGAATGTAATTTAAAGTTGTAAATTGTTTAATTTAGTCTACATTCAAAGTCAAAGCAAAACTGCTCTAAATTTCAAATGTCAGATCCAGAATAAGATTCTAATTCTTCAAAAGATTAAAAAGTTAGATCAAAGCTGTTAAAGTGGGTTATTATTTCAGTGGGCAAAACTGAAATGAGGTTAAGGTATGAACCAGATCTAGTATCCATGCATTTATAGTGTACCACAAACAGCAGTTTTCATATCTTCAAAACGTATTTTTCCTATCTGATCGTGTCCCTGATGCAGTTCCAGCAATGAACTGAAATTTGATCACAGAAAACATTACAGAAAGGTATTAAGCTGTGTTCAGAACTTGGTTTTATTTGTGGATTTTTACAGCTACAGTTAATATGGACTTTTGAACTATATTTTTTTCAGACATTGTAATGTCCACATATCTGAGAAGTGATTCAGGAAGTTTCAGAAAGCTCACTATTTATGAATGAGAATAATTCACTTAATATAAATCGCTCACAGTTAAAAATGTTCTTAAAATAAGAATAGTGTTATGAAATGTGTGAAGTTCATGATCTTAGATTTCAAAATAGTTCTTAGCAGATGTATTTCTATAATGGAGCAACAGGTACATAAAGTGGTATAACATAATGAACATCACTAAGCGAGTCCAGAACAGACTTTGAAACTGGGGAATCAGATTCTTCATTCCTAGAACAGTTTATACATGGATGATGATGTTTGCTTACTGTAATGTTGTTATTATTTATAAGAGTATTTCCTCTGTGAGGCAGGAAGAGGCCATATTATTTTTATTTTTGTGGATTACAACGAATTAAAGAGCCCAAATGTTCTAAGATACAGCTTGGATTTGAAGTGAGAAGAATCAAAACAGTAGAATTTATTTATACATTTTAAAAGCTTCTTCAATTACTTTGATGTTACAGGAGGAAAACTTCAATTATGGCTTATTTTTTTCTAAAGAGGGCTTGACTGACAGTTCATGGAAACTATGTCCTCCATTAGTCAACATAAGAAATATAGCAAGGATCTTGTAGTTTCTGCCAACACAGTAAAGAGCAGTAATTGATAATAGCTTAATTGTTGGCTTTAATTATTTATATATTTGTCTACTATAAAGCCAATTGTAACTTAAAATTTACTATGGAAAAAAAAAAAACACTAACAAGGTCTCCCCCGGTCATCAGTAATCTAGGATAGCTCTGAAACATGATTTGACAGGAACAGTCTTCCTGTGTCATTCACAGGCACCAGGGTCATCATGAAGAAGTTGTAAGCTATGCAAAAATGAAAATGGATGACTGTCCAAAACAGTATCTCGTAATTTGATTTGTAAACTGAAATAAGAAAAATATCTGAGCAAACAATTTTCTTGTACTAAAACATCGAGAATGGTTGACTTAAACATAGCCCAAGACGGCAGATACTTAGGAACTGTGACCTAATCATACAAAAAGCCACAGTTTGAATTAAGATTTTTGTTGAACCTTAAAACCATGTAATGGTTTAACGCCAGCCGGCAGCTAGGACTACACAGCCATTTGTATAGTTCTCCCCCTTCCCCCAAAAGACCAGGGAGAAGGGGGAGAAAAGGAGGGGAAAGGGGAAGAAAAAACCCCCATGGGGTGAGATAAAGACAGTTTAATAGAACAATAACAGAAAAGGAAAATAACAATGATAATAACAATAATAATACAAATCACTGTCACCACTCAGTGAATTGGTACTTTCCCGAGCAGTGATCGTGGATTCCTCCCCCTGCCAGCCAACCCCCATTTATATACTGAGCATGACATCTATGGTACAGAATATTCCATTGGGCATTCAGTTGTTCTGTCTATGCTCCTCCTCAGCTTCTATGGGAAGCTGAAAAGAGTCCCTGAAAAGTATAAACATTGCTTAGCAACAACTAAAACAATATGCATGCGTGACATTCCTTTCACAGCAATCACTAGAAAGAAAATTAACTCTTTCCCAGTTGAAACTAGGACAAATGTGTTCGGTCATTGATCTTGTCTAGTCCCCTTATTGGAAAAGTTCAGCTCAAGGAGTAGTAGACTGGATTAAATTAGAAAGTAATGAGGTCCTGACAGAGGAATCAAAGAGTGGGCTGGGCAGAACACGATGGAGTCAATAGGACAACTAAGTAAGAAAGGAGATTTGCTCCCTCACTTGTAGCATTGCTAAGTATATTTTAATTTGGGTCCCTGAAAAAGTCTTGTCACTGAAAGTGGTCTTGAGTCAATTTATCTGCATTACAAGCCCCTTTTTGCTGCTGAGATAAGGATAAGGAAAACAAAGGAAATCTTTTACAGGGACGTCCAAGCTAACTGTGGGTGGAATAGAAGTTAGATTAGAGACCATCACTGCTGCAGAGAGGCAGTCTTTTCTAGGGCAGAATGCCTCATACCATAACAGAAAGTCAGTTTTTCTGCTATTTTCCTTCTGAAAAAAGGTTTCATTTCATTGACCTTCCTTCCTAGGTCTCACAGTTGCCCACTTCCACAGATGCTGCCCCAGAATCATGCTTTGCATGCTCTTTATCTCTTCAAACCTTTCCCTTACTTTCCCAAGCTCATTCCTGCTTAATCCTTCCCTCCCACCTCAATAACTCCACCTTTCCCTCTCCTTCACTCCAGAGCTGGACTTATTCAGGAACCTAATTTAAATTAAAACTGATCACAGTCTCTTTGTACTAAAGGAAAGACCTCACATCCTCAAAAACACACTTCTATGAGTAACGTGTTCTCACTTAACTGTCCCAGTGTAAATATCTGTCTACTCCAGATCCTTCCAGTTAATCCAGAGGTCTCTCTTACTACTGCTCCACAGTCAAAACCTTCCCAGGACAGACTCCTCTTGCAGATCCCCTCTCCCCTCCAAACAGTGCCTGCTATTGAGTTTGGCGTTGCCTGAATTATCTACGCAAGCTGACTGCCCCTCAGTCCCAGTGGCCACCAGCAACCCCTGCCCTTCTTTGCCAGGCTGCTGTTGCTAAGCCAGCCTGCCCACCTGCCTGCCTCCTCCTGCACAAGCCAAGCTTCAGCTCCTGTGTCTGGCTGGATCCCTGACACCCCAGGCACATTCAGTAACAATCAATCCAAACAGGGCTCTGACAGCAGAAACAAGAGAGCGCGTTTAAAAAAAAAAAAAAAAAAAAGGTATTGTAATACTATATCCTCAGCTTGCCACTCTTTATCCAGTACCAAATAAGCTTATTACAACAGGAGTATGCATCTTGTGCTCTCCTGGCAACACTGAATTAAATCCAGACAACTCAAGGAGACCATTCAGGGGGGAATTTAAAGGAGGGGATTGCATTAGCTGAGTGGAGAACTGAGTAAGGTATAAACAAGTATTTCATCAAAGACAGGGTCAGGGTGAGGGCAAACTCTGGCAAGGGTCCAATCATAGTGATAAAGCAGAGGGAGATGCTGGTGGAAAAAAAAGTTCAGGGTCAGCAATGACAATGAGGTTTCTCGCCTGGGGAGAAAAGTAAAGGTCTAGAGAGACACGAGAAAACTTTAGCCTAATTAACGGCTCTCCTTGTGGAAAAAATGGTACCGAAATAACACAGCTTAATTATTATCACCATCATTACGGGAACCCGTAAGCCTTTAACTTCCTATCTAGGTAGTAACATGTCAGGGGCCTGCAGCGTTTCCACTGGGCTGCCTCCCTTCACCCAGGCTGGTACCACAAAGCCTTTCAGGGTGCGCAGCCTGGAGCCCCTGCGCAGCCCAGGCAGTGGCTGCCCTCTCCTCTGAAGGCGGCAGTGGTCGTGGAGGGAGGACGTGGTCCTTTGCCTTGGAGATGCCGGTCTGGACATCACTGAACCAAGTCACGAGATGCTGAGGTGAAGAAGTGGGGCAGCTTTGTTTAAGGTCATGCCTGAAATGCTGTAAAACAATGCATTTTTAGCTTGTTTTCAGCTCCCTGCATGCTCTGTGACAGAGATTCATAGTGTCCCTGTACTTCATAAGTCCTTTTACAGAGGCTAAAGCAGTAAATAACAGAAAGTCTTGAGCTTAAAGAGCTCTGAGCTGGGGAGCTAATTCAAACAGGGCCTCTTTACCTAACTGTTAAGTGAGCATTTGCAACTCAGAAGAGAAACTTGTCACGTTTGCTGGATTCCAATTAGGTTACTCAAGGAGTAGGTACCACTCACTTTCAGTAAAAATATGGAAATCTGACCCAAAGACTTCTATAGCAGAGACTGGGTTACAGAGGGGTGCAGCTCAAAAAGTACAGGTCAGGCATAAAGTGCAAACTAGTTTATGGAAAATGTGTGCCCTCCCCTCTTTTTTCTCAAGACATTTTAATTTTTCAGCATTTTGGCAGTATTGGTACAGACTGCCACTGTACCTTTAATTCCCATGTTCTGGAGACCAAGGAGAATGAAAAACAGAAAGGTTTGGCTAATAGTTCTTCTGGTGGAACTGAGACTTGAATCTGGCCACGTATAGCAGCCTGGTGATGTCTGATACAACCCATTAAAAATGCCCCATGTAGTCTATAAATTACAGCTGTGAAAATGGAACCAAATCCTTTTAATGTGCTTTCCTCAAGAACATATTTTTATGTACATCTGGGTGTTTGCCTAAGCCCATATGTTATTACTTAACCTCTGAATCTATCAGGTACATGGACAATAAAATCTACAAAAGTTAAAGCCTAATTTAGTAAAGATTGGTCTGGTTTCCCTGAATTTCCTGTACTTTTTAAAGCAAGCATTAGCTTTGTTACCTGGAGCGCCTGCAATTTCTAGCGTTCCTGAGCAGCTTACAGTGTAGGAAATAAAAGGTGTTACGGAGTTTGGGTATAAAAATTCATTTCAGATGAAGATCTATTTTTCATTATTTATTTATGTTATGTGTGAGACAACAAAGTGTGCAGATCAATGGCAATTAAGTACGCAGCACAGTACCTTTACTGCCTTACTCTGTTAGTCTGGTTACTCCTAGGGAGAACCCGATCAGCTGAGATGGGTCTGGAGGGGCCAGGCCCTGGGTAGGGGTGCCGGGCGAGGGGTGGCAGAAGGGGATTGGGGATTATCATAAAAAAATCTTCCCTTCACAAACGTGAAAAAAGGAATGCTTAGACAAACTTTATGAATGATATGTTCAATTTTGCAATTTTTTTCTGCTGCTTAATAAATAGTGTACTTTAAAGGTTGGATACCTTACCTTTAAAACCGTTGGTGGCACAGTAAGTGCCCAGAAAATTATTATAGCTACTGATGGAGAAAGTGGCAGGGAACTGAAAAGAGAATAGGATGAACATCAACTCTTTTTTTCTGATAATGAAGACTTTTAAAATTATTTTTGAAAGAAAATTACTGCTGCACACGGTATTGCCTGATGTTTTAAGCAGATGAAATAATGGGAGAAATATCCAACGGTATAATTGTTTTAATTGTGCATATTCAAGTAGGGTGTTTAGCTGCCAATTTTTACAAGTGAAAAAAGTGAAATGCCTACCAAAGCCATTTCTCCTCATTCAGGAATCTTCAATGGGGGTGGGAATTTTTAGAGGTGAAAAGAAGAAAACAGGACTGCCTCCTTATTTTTGTTTTGTTTTCAACCTTTTTGCTGTGTTATAGTTTTCAGTATTGCTGAGAAACTGCATGAGGTCAAATTCAGAAGTGAAGCAAAATTTTATATAAGGTGCCTGACACCAAAACTTCATCTAGCTGTCATAGAAGTCATTAGGAACTATATAAGCTTCTTAAAATCCCAGAAAGGACTGAAATTTTCATACACATGCATAGGACCAATCTGCCACTGGCACGTAGCCAGCGTATTTAAAGATGATTTAAAGATTTACATTCTAAGAAGCCAAAGTGGAGATGTAAAAGTCTGAATTCTTGTCACTTCTCAAATGCAGACCTATCTATGACTTACATAACTGGAAGATAATATTAGGGAATTTATTTGTGCCCAAGAAGAAATCAGTTTACAGAATACCATCTTACATAGTATTAAAGTAAAGCATTGCTCTTGCAATCATCTCCCAAAATTTTGCCTCACTAGTGCCTATCTCTAAATTTAATTTCTTGCTAATCTTTGGGAAATAGGCATGTAAAGAATAACTTAGGAGTTACCTGCTTAAGTGCGTAATGAATAGTAGATGCTACCACCACTGTAAAACCAAGGAGGGGTTTATTTCACTCTTGTGAATGGAGTTCATCTGGAGAAGAATATTCAAGGGCGCCCTAAAAGCCAGCACAGGCCCTAATAACTGCTTGTTTTCTGAGTTTTATTCACTTCACTCACCATAACGCTCATTTCCATCACTGCCTGTTGTTCCAACACAATTGGTTTTTATTAGATTATTTTAGATTATTTTATTAGATCCCAACTTTTCCAGAAACATTTTTCTCTCTTTTCTCTCCCATCACCAATGTCAACAAAGAATGGGAAAAATGCCTTTGTATCAGTAATTTGAAATTACATTATGAGAAGTACACAGGAGAATAATCTGTGAAAAAGGTTCCTTGGAAGTGGGCTAAAAAACAATTGTGCAGATAAATGGGGAAAATCAGAGCTGTAGGTTCCATGCATTTTTTTCCTATGTAAATAAGGTTGAAGTCTCTTTACTGTAAATTAAGAAGGTGCTGTCATTATAAATAAGATCAAGAAAATTGCCTCTTAAAGAGTGATCAAATTTTAAACTACACAGTCAAGTATATAAGTGCCACATTAGTTGAGTTATTTAGGATTTAAAATTACATAAAATTTCCCAGAAAAAGTTGACCTTTTGTTAAAGTAACCAGCATCAACGTTTGCCATCTGAGCACCAGAACTTTTCAGATTCTGGATGTTCCTGTCTTAGAAGGGGAATCCAAACAGGTCGAGGTTTGGGTTTTGCGAAATCCTTTGCAACAATTTTAACCTGAACAGAAGAAAGGTTGTAGTTTTGGCCAGATCTGCACATATTTTAAAGGTTATTGAACATGTATATGCTCACTAAGGGCAAGATCCTAACTATGTATTTTGATTATTCCAGTTTAGGCATTGCAATGTCAAAACACAGCACCATTTGGAATGCTCAGAGTGCCAGTATTAGGCCTTTAAGCTCACTATACAGACAATGAGGTGAAATACACCTCTGAAAGAAAATTCACGTATTCTAACATTTTCAGGTGCAATCTCTACATGCAACAACAGGGCAGGGTTTCTGATGCCAAAGTGCAGCGTAAGGAGCCTACAGCTACTACTTTACAGGAAACGCTAAGTGCAGGGTTCCTGAGCTGAATGTGAGTGCGCGTACTTGGGATCCTGAATGTCAAACTCTGTCAGTTAGCCCCTGTCTCAGGAAAACTCCCTCCCTTTTTGATATTTCCATTTGCAACTCTGAAAAACAAGGAATCGGATAGAAGTCTAGGGTGTTGCATGGTATGGAGAGCATCAGTAAGAAATGAGAAAGAACTCTTTACTTGATTATTTGTTGTCAAAATTGCATATATTTTTTTAAAAGATGGCCAAAAGTGTTTTAGATGTTTATTGTATAATACAATAAACAAAGCTGCATTGGCAATAAGCTACATGATATAACCTAAAATGTTTCCTTTTTCTAATTCCTGTGGTTTAGAGAGATACATATATACAACCTGCAATTTACACTTTAATTATCATCTAGAAAGCCTATTTATTCCAAAGTGACTACCATGACTTGAATCAGACTGAGTAGAGGGTACATTGTTTAAGTTCTCGATGAATTTATAAGATCACATTCATCTTCAGTTTAAGTATACATTAGAACTCATCCCTTAATTAAAGCATTCATTTCAATCCATATTGCTGAGCTCTGTGAACAACTTCAGAATAAACCAGCCAGAAACTCTAGAACATTATAAAATACTTTAAAAATTGGGTACATCTTTTCCTCCAACTGCAGGCCCATGTTAGGAATGGGGACCAGAATTGTTCCATGTAGTGTTAGTCCTGCACCATCAAGAATTATGCCCTTCTGTGCATAATAACTGTGTAAGAAAAATATTGCACATCAAAAATTACCAAAGAATAACAGGAAACAATCAGTATAATATAAACTTGTGCCTTAATATTTCCGTGCTATATCAATACATAAAGAGAGATCCTTAAAATGCTAGTCTAAAATAGTTTAAAAGTACCTCATAAAATTAACAGTCCTACCAAGTGTTTATGACATCAAACCCCAGATTTAATAACACCGTGGTTAAAGAAGGCTGTGTACTTAGGATTTTATTTACAGGAAGAAAAGACCAGTTCTATTTTTATGAGAAAGGTGTTTTTCTTGTTCAGGACAGCAGCTGATTATCATCCCACAAGTTTTGGGTTGTGTCAGAGAATGAAAGAGGCCTGATGCTATACTTTGTAAAGCCCTGAAATCATTTGCATTTGTTTTGTAACTACATTTCTATTCAAATGTACAGCATTTGGCTTAACATCAGCAGTTTTAAATCCACTAAGTAGAGACACTTTCTGAGACTTTGTCAGAGGGAAAGGATTAGAAGACTTAAGCTTGACTGAAATGTTGGTGGAGTATAACTCATCTAAAGAAGTTTCAGGAGTTTAAAAAGTCACCTTTTTTTTGCCCTGAACTTTTCCTTCTGCTCAAAAAAATATTTTCTGTACCTTGTGAGCTGTAGAAATGTTTTCCTTCTTTTTTTCTTTAATACTTTCCAGGTAATTACTTCTATTTACATTATAATAACTTTTATTAGTCTGTGCACACCTATAACCCAGTCATATAGACTGTCTTCACAAACCTGCTTGCTCTGTAACACTGCTCAAATTCACTTTTCATCTCTCACCCTTTTATGAGACACATTTGTGCTTTCAGGAAATCTTTGGCCATTGATAGCTTGCTCAGCCCAGGGCAGAATGAGCAAACACACAGGTACAATCCAACACAATTTTCTGGTAGCCAAAAGCAGAATAAGACTTTCCCATTCTCCCTGGCCACCAGCCACCAGTTCCCATCTTTATCCATTTTATGAAGATCTTTCATCCAGATCATTTCACATGAACAAAATCAGCACAACTAAACAGACAATGAACTGGAGCGCAGATTTGGGAATGTGTGACTACAGAAGAGGAGTCCAGGAAAGCCAGCTTGGCTGGAGGAGGAGGAACACACACACACACACGCACACACACACACACTGAATGGTCTCTGTGTGTAAGTACAGGGAGTGGACACCATTTCTTGCTCTCCCCTGCTTACTAGAAATTTTTGAACTTGATCACAATAGTCACAAAAATATAGCAGGCGCAGATCTTTCTTAGCCTGGGACAGCACTAACTCATAGTTATGAAGACCATAAGGGACCAGAGTCATCACAGTCAAAGGTGACACAGGCCACAGAGTGTCATACTGAGCTTCTTGCATTAAGTGTTTGTTTGAGACGTAAATTTTGAAACCTAAGTGACAAAGAATCCATAACATTACTGGCAAATCTCTGCAAGTGTTTAATAATTTTCACTACTAAAATGTGAGCTTTAGTTTTTGGTTGAATTAATCTAATTTTATCCTTTTGCTTTAAATGATTTCACCGGAGAACGGCAACATCACATTCACAGCTGCCCAGATACCAATGCCAAATCCACTGTGAGTTCTTCCACAGCAGTGAAAAGTTGCTCCGGGGATGTGAAAAAGAGAGGTTCACTCTCAGGCAAACAGTGCAAGGTGTTACTAGCAACACCACTACGCTTCCATCTCTCCTGCCCCCGCCTTCTGTGTGTGTCTGCCTCCTTTCCTTCCCACCCCTCCTCTGCATCCTCTGTGCCACCTGCTATTCGTATAGTTCCAGGAAGAACTTAATTGACCTTTTGGCCTATATCTATCTGCTGTCATGCCTTGAAACCTGTGATTCATCCATGCAAGTGACTGGACAAGCCTTTGCCAAAACCCAGACCTTACTTCTGTCCATAGACGACGTGAAAAAAATGCTCAGTGCAGCTCCCCTTTCCTCGTGTCATACCTCATAATCCAGAGCAGCAACCAACAGGGAAACCAAAGTACCATTTCATCAACTCTACAATAGACAAATTAGAATAGAATAGAATAGAATAGAATAGAATAGAATAGAATAGAATAGAATAGAATAGAAATATGAAGTGCTAAGAAAGTCCAGTTGCTCTTAAAAGAGAAGACAAATTTGAGAAATTAGAATAGCAGAAATCATTCTTCTGTGTTCTAGCCATTTTTGTATGTTGTTGGCAGCTAAAAACTCTTGTAAGCAGCGTGGGTTGCCAAAAAAGATATAAAGTTATTTAAATTTTCTCTCAGAATTATTAGCTTTGTAGGTTTCATGAGAGCTGTAGAGCCACAGTACAGGTTTTGCAAGTGCTGTGATATGTCTACAGAGTTATGATCAGATAGAGCTCAGCAAATGAGGGTTTATCAAATGCCTTTGGCAGTGACATAAAGAACTAGACTGTGCACCTTAAGCATTGCAGGCCTGTATTTCATTTTGCCCTTAGTGGGAAGCTGCATTGTACTTGTAGTCTTTTGATTAAGACACACCTATGAGCTGCAAAAGTGGCACCATCTCAGGACTTACTCCTCAGAGAAGAGAGGATGCAAGGCTGGGTGTTTTTCTTCAGAACTGATGCCATAGCTCAAGAGACCAGAATGTTAGTACAAGACACAAAGTACTAGATCTTCTTTTCAGCAGTTGCACTGCCCTTTCATTTAGCCATTCTGGACATTTATTTCAAGTTGGGCACTGTTTAAGGTGAATCAAACATTGCTTTGCATTAGTGAATATTGCAGCACTGTATTGTAGTTAGAAACCAGGGCATGCAGTAAGAAAAGGAAAAACATTTTAGATAGATTTTATTTTGAAAGTTGAAACACAGATTTATTCCTCTCACTTGACAATGGAAAATATTTTTTGATTTCTCAGGACACGAAGAATAATTACTGATCTGCAAGACAAACAGAAACACACGTTCTGATCGTAACGTGATAGACTGGATGAAGTTGCTCTGCCTCATCCATAAGAACGTTTCCCACTCCCATACTTGTCTTTTTGGAGAAGTGCTTGTGTGGACCTGCTTGTACGAATCTCTAAGAGTGAAACAGTTTCACATTTTTTCTAAGCGAGCTCAAGTGTAAGGAGTAGATGTGTGCCCTCATTTCGGCCCCTCTGTGTTTTCATTACATGGCTACAGAGTAAAGACCTAAAAGCTAACATATCAAAAAGGAGAAAAGGAGGCTTTTTTTTTTCATTAGTTTAATCCTTTTCCTCACATCCAGCCCTCTGGATGTCCTCACAATTACTAGTTGCAGCACAAAAGTTATGGCACAAACATAAATCCAGGGCCTTGGGATACCAAGGAGAAAGAAAAGATGAGCAAAAACCAACTCCTTTTAACTACCATCTGTACTTGTGCCTGCTTAAAACACCAACCTCATATACACAGGTTCTTCTCCCTGCTTAGGGTGTAATTCTCTTGGGTCCCATATGCTTGCTCTGCACATTCACTTCTTGTCTTCAGGAATTTTTGGCAGCCATGAGCTGTGGTTTATATTGGGTAATTACTGGAGTGGAATTATCTAAGTGTCCACAAGGAGATGAAAGTGGAGGTGGGGATTTACTCACCTAATCCAGCTCTGCTTTCTGAGAGGTAGAAGAGTTTAACTCACAGGCGTTACAGTCAAAACTGGTCTCCATGTTATTGTGATGACTGGAGCAGCATCTCCAGAGCAAGCACTCCATTCCCCCGTAGGAGGAACATCCAGCTGGCACAATAGTTTGATTGTGAGAGATGCTTCAAAACAGTTTAAGATCCAATTATGAGATTATGAAAACACTTAGGGGACATACAGGGTGTTTGATTTCAAGAAATTATCTCCTCACAGGTAAAATGACCTGTGCTTATTAGCAGAGTGCATAGTGTCATCTGTCTAATTTAATTAAATTGCTATTTCCCCCCACACTTGCATTACATTAATTAGAAGGAATATGTATTGCTGGATTGTCTCATTCACCAAGGGCAGAGCACGTTCCTGGAGTGCAGGTGGCGGGTGCTCAGCTGTCCCTGGGAACCCACCCAGTCAGAAACCCCCCTCCAAAGAGATCCCTCCCAACAGTGGCTGGCTGCATCAGTGAATTGCAAGATGAACTTTGGATGACTGAAGAGCAAAACGTGTTGGTCTTTTAATCCAGCTGCTAGAGTTGGATTGCTGCCTCTTGCCCAACCATACAACTTTCAACCCCATCTCTGTTCAGCTCAGTTCGTAGCCTGGATACATTTAAAGTGTGTAAATTACTTGCGCTCCGTAACACCACTGTAAGTACACTGCTGTTTACTAGGCCTTAGCTGTGTTTTCTCCAGGCTTTGAACTTTAATGACTCATGCTGATATATGTGACATGATGAGTGCTTTCTATATTTAATTATGAAAAAGATTTTTCTCATACTCTGTTTGCAATTTTGGTTTTGGCAGTTGATAATCCTCCCAGGGTACGCAGAGTGCTTTTGGAAAGTGAAAGAGAAAAGGAAGTACCTTAAACTAATTTCTGGAAAGCAGTAAAAAGAAAAGTTACATCCTAAAATAGGCTCTCCCATCAAAATTCAGCCAGTAAGCTTTCTGGAAGCAGTGCTACCCCCCTATAGGAAGGCCAAATGTCTCAGCCTCAGGTATAAGTTTCCTGAAAAAGCAGTGAAATGTGGTTTGTCTCTTAGGCTGCAGGAGAGGTAGTGAAGGACCCAAGGGACCATAAACAGCCCTGTGTGGAAGCAATTGCAAGAAGAGTGTCCTCATCACCACCTCAGACAGCAAATCTAAATCAGCCTAGGAGCATTTCAAAATATGATAGAGCTACTGCTCTCATGCTTGTTTCCTCAAAGCTTATGAACAAAAACCCTGTAGAGAGTGACTCATACTAACCTTACTTGCCATCTCTATCAGAATTCATGTCATGAGTTAAAACCACAGTCAGGATCTTCATCTGAAAGGTTATGTATTTTTGTTATAAATCTAAAGTTAAGAACCTAATCTATGTTTTAAATTTGTTTATCATCAAGTCATCTGACATTTGTGGATATCATGAAAACTATGGTGTTACTTAATTCAATAGCATTGCAACTTTCCATCTACTTTTCATTCAGTCACATGTGTTGTGTACTCATTCAGGCGTGTCCTCTGCAGACAACATTCAGCTATGATTTCTGAATTAATCATTTACAGCTCTCCAAGGTAGGCTTTGAAGAAAGAGTTGCTTGTATCTCAAAGGTCAACACGAGGCAAGGTTACAAACCCAAGGCTAAAGCTCTAACGCTGTTAATACCCTACCCAGCATGTTTAAACCAGATTGTTCTCCCAATAATCAGGTATTTGTAGACTTAAATTAACTTTTATTTTGCTGTGTGAATTAATTCTTGAAACAGTAACCAGAAAAGTTCATCTGAGCTTGTTAGAAAAATGAGGATCTAAAGACCAGGCTCTTCTGTCCAAGACCACCAGTCTACAGGTTGAAGCTGAGAGCCAGGCACAGCACTGCACTGGAAGGTGGCTTCTTAAAAACACGAATGGTAAATTAGACCCAGGCCATTTACTGGGAAGGATGATCCATACCCTTCTGCTGTCACAGATGAAAAGTCAGAAAGATTAGATCAATGAGGAAAGACATTGCTTCTAACAGTGAAATAAAACTAATCACAGCCCAGTAAGACAGAGACTCTATATCACCACTGTTCATCTTGGAGAATATCTGATCAGTGACTGGCATTATTCAAACAAATGAGTCGCAATAAATTTTGCAAATTCAGGAAATAGATTTTGTATCTGCAACTGCTGATTGATTAAGCTCTTTCAAACTGACATGGCCCACTTACCGCAGTATCACTGGGCAAAATAAGAATCCCTCTGAAGCCACCTGAAAGACCTGGAGGTGAAGAACAAGAGGTCTGCAGCTCTACACAGGTCTGCAGGACCATGCAGGCTGTGTGCCACCTCTCCCCTAAACCAGAAGTCTGATCTCAGTTGGGCCCAGGACAGCGCCAAGGGTTTCAGGCTTCCCTAAACACCTGCTCCTCTCTGCTACAGCCATGCAGCAGTCCACATCCATCCCTAGTTTAGGAAAAAACACCACCACCAAAAAACAGACCCAGTCATACTGTGTTCTCTTGTGTCACTTCCATTTGACAATGACTACTGGAAAAAGGCACGTGCAACATTAGCCTGTAATTATAATCTGCCATTGCTGTTCAGACAGAGAAAGTACACACGGAGGAAGTTTGTGCTGTCCTTCAGGTGAATTTTGGCCAATCAAAGTGACCAAATGGAAAACTCACCTAACACCTTGTGCAGCATATTTCCTTTGTCTGTTAGTGCTTGGGACACACAGCCAGCTTTCAGCATCTATTCTCTCTTCACAGCGATTTCCCAAAAAGTCTTGAAGGGTTCAACACCATATAATATAAATCAAATTTTTAATATCATTTTAACATTTTACTGCTGTCTTTCCTCAAGGAGTTTACGATGTCATCTGTTACATACCACTAGAAATCAGCATTTTTTGACTATAGCAAGCTGCACACATGCAAACAATTTTTCATCATCCTTGGAAATTAGTGACTTTGATAAGGTCTTTAGAAAACATTCAAATGTGACCTATTTTTGGCTCGCATAACATTCTGCTCATAGCTTGATTTTATCTTTACACAACTAATGCACTGCTAACTGTAGGCCTTGAAACAGTTCATTCAAGCCCATCTGAAAAAATAGCCATCGTTGATCTTTTCTTCTAAGCTCTGCAGATCTTCATAACCCTTCTCATGAATGGATTACATTTCAGGAAAATAGCATTTTCTTTTTCTTGAAAAAGTGTCCTATAAGAAGCAGACAACTCCATTACATGACCTACGTATTATGTTAGAGATACACATAGATGGCAGCCACCATTCAAACAAATGTAAAAGCATATATAATGATAAGTGAATTATTATCTTGGATGTGAAGACTGATACAGATGATAGCTGGCTACATTCTGTCTAATTCAAAGACATATTCCACAAAGCATACAAATCAAAACCTATTTCATTTGTGTAGAAGTTTTCCCATTTTTTAAAAAGCTTTTACATTCTAAAATATAATTCCAGCTCCTGTAAGTTTTGATAGAGGCTCTACCCTTGGCAGAATACACAGAAATTTCAAGAATTCTATTCCAAATCTAAGCAAAATGAACGCTGACATCATGATACATTTTAGCATCACCACGTCCTTCTTCTTTACCTTTTCTACGCAAATATGCGTGTACCTGCACACACAAATGGATGAAAAGAAATGATTCCTCACCCAAATCTGATAGGAAGGCATTTATGGCTCTCACAGACATTGTGTTTCTTTCTTCTGTTGGTTTGCTTCTCTTAATCCCTGCAGCATCAATGAAGAGGGCAACTTGGTCAAAACTTACTTATTTTGTTGCAAGCCAACTCCCAAAGCCTATCTTCAGAGGCCACTGTCTATCCATTGTTTGTCTCAGATAAATTTCTTTCTGTTTCCAGAAGCTCAGTTCCAATACTTACAAAATTTGTCATTTTACTTTTAAATATTAAAGTATTTGTTCTGGAAATGTTTTAAACTGTCATTCAAGGAGTACTAAAGTGCAACCGTGCATGCATTTAATTTGCTGAATCATAGATAACCACTACAGCTTGAAGAAGGAATAACCAACTCTGTAACAAATCCACTGTGTTAACTGAAGTTAGCAAATAGTCGCAAATACCCTGTATATCCTACATATATGTATATGAGGTCATCATGATGCAGAACACACAAAAGCAAAAAAATGACAGAGGTTAAATTTACTATCTTCGCCTCCTTAGAAATTCATCAACCTTATCTATATTCACTGCCATAGGCTCCCTTGATAGTCAATAAAAAAAATCCATATGCAAATTGCCATCATCATCATGTTGCTTAGGATGAGGTGGCACATTGAGAGGAATAGGTTACATGCCTATCTTTTAGACCTTTAACTTAGCTGAGATGGATTCTACCTTTATTTCACGCACTGTATATGAAGAACTGGAAGCCAAACCCTTCTCAGTGGTGCCCAGTAAAAGGATAAGAGGCAATGGGCACAAACTGCAACACCTGAAGTGCTATATGAGTGCAAGCAAATGTTTTTTTTTACTGTGAGATGGTCAAACACAGGCTGCCAAAGAGATATTGTGACATTTCCATTCTTGGACATACACAAAACCAGACTGCACATGGTCCTGGGCAACCTATTCCAGCTAACATCATTGAGCAGGGGGGGTGGACGAGGTGATGTAGAAAGATTCCTTCCAGCACCACCAATTCTGTGATTCTGTGATACATTGCAAAGTTTTATTAAATAATGGTTGCATTTCACTTCGAAATCAGTTTTGTGTTATAAGCTAGACATATATAGCACGGTTAAGACTATGCGAGAATGAGTTTTCTGCTAGATGTATTTCTAAAAAAAAGAAATCTGTCTTAGCAAAAGTAAATAGTAGTTTGATAGCTAACAATTACTGAGTAAGACAATATGTAAAGAGCAGCCGAGATCTTTCAATATCCACATGAAATGTTATTGTACAGGCGGCTTGAAAGCAGACTAGAAACAGTAGTTAACTCCTCCCACATTTGGAAATAGAGCTATCAAAATTTAACACGATGGTAAAGTACAGCGATACTCCTGTCAATTTGATATAGTCTTCTTTCTTTTCCTTTTTATAAAGAAGAAGATATAAATTATGTGAGAGACAAACTGATAAAATTACAATTTCTGACATTTTGACATCCTTATAATATTAAGAAAGGACAAAACCTGATGGGAATGAATGCAGAACTATTTCCCTTCATTCTGCTGACACTTTGAGTTATTCATTGCAGTCACAAGTAGCCTCTTTTTGCACTACGTCACCATATCTGAAAAGTTCTTGGATGAAACTTAACAACATTCTTAACTTGACCCTACCCGGTGGCTTTTTTGTGACTAGGTTTCCTAATTTACTTCTTCTACCAAATGAAAGTCTTGAGTCGTGGGAGGAACATTGGAATGTATTAATTCATGATTTCAGGTATAATAGCTTTCCTAGTCACTATAGCAAATCCATTCACTAATTTCAGGTACACTGAGCTTCAGCCTGTCCACTTTGACATCATTTCAAACTTTAAAATACACTCTATTGCAAGTGGACTGATTAATTAAAAAAAATCTTTGATGCCACCATGGATTTTCTGTATAGATTACATCTATGTATAGTTTAGCCTTTAGGAACCTTTTAGCTTTTTCCCTGCAAACTTCTACTACTGAATCTAGTCCAACAATTGCAAGAACAGAGGGCAATATTCATATTTATCTGAGGCAAATATTCCCAAAGTCAAAGCAAGGGGGGATAAAATCAGTACAGAATTGATTAAGGAAAAAAAAAAGAACCAGAGAAAAAAAAACCCTAACATAACCAGTAACAACAAAAGGGAAAAAGAGGCAGAACCAGTTAACCAGCTAAAGGACCACAGCAAATAACCCTGTAAAAAGTGATATTAAAGCCTCTGTTGTTGCCCATACCACAGACTGATTATTCCAGTGAACAACATGGCCCATTTGGGGCTGGTTTTATTGACCAGGGTCCTGCACCTGGCTCAGGGCAACCCCTGGTATCAATACAGGCTGGGGGATGTAGGGATTGAGAGTAGCCCTGAGGAGAAGGAGCTGGGGGTACTGGTGTCTGAAAAGCTGGATGTGACCCAGTAATGTGTGCTTGCAGCCCAGAAAGCCAGCTGTATTCTGGACTGCATCAAAAGATGCACGGCCAGCAGGTCAAGGGAGGTGATTGTGCCCCTCTACTCCGCTCTCATGAAACCCCAACTGGAGTATTGTGTCGAGCTCTGGAGCCCTCAGCACAGGAAAGACCTGTTGGAGAGGGTCCAGAGGAGGTCTACAAAAATAATAAGAGGGATGGAACAGCTCTCCAATGAGGACAGGCTGAGAGACTTTGGGTTGTTTAGCCTGGAGAAGAGAAGGCTCCAGGGAGACCTTACTGCAGCCTTTCAGTACTTAAAGGGGGCTTATTAGAAAGATGGGGACAAACTTTTTAGTAAGGTCTGTTGTGATAGGACAAAGGGTAATGGCTTTAAACTAAAAGAGGGAAGATTTAGACTAGATATAAGGAAGAAATTTTTTACAATGAGGATGGTGAAACACTGGAACAGGTTGCCCAGAGAGGTGGTAGAGGCACCATCCCTGGAAACATTCAAGGTCAAGTTGGACGGGGCTCTGAGAAACCTGATACAGTTGAAGACGTCCCTGCTCATTGCAGGGGGGTTGGACTAGACAACCTTTAAAAGTCCCTTCCAACCCAAACTATTCTATGGTTCTATGATTCTATTTCTTGAAGTCTTTTCTTGCCCTGTGGTTCTGTAATTTAAACCTAAATAAAAATTTAGCAGCAGGCAACATTGAACAAGCCTGAAGTCCTCCCCTGTTAGTACAAGATGCTAAGCAAGGAATGGCAGGAGAGTAGCTTTGTGGTATGGTCATTCTTAGGTAATCATGACATGGCTTACAATTCCCTTTCCTCCAAACTCCAGTGCTACAACATGTTTTAACAAACACAAAATCTTTATTCAAGCTTTGTTGAACTTCCCAGGACGAGGTTTGTAACAGCCAGTGTTCCTCCGGAAGCAGATGTGGCTTCTGATTGATACAAAATCTGATTCTTCTAATGATTCAAATATGAGAATTTTTCTATTTTTAATGGGCAAATCCTTTGAGGAGCACAAACACAATCACAGTGAAAATGTCTGCTTTGTCGGCTAACCAGTTGGAAACAGGAAAATCTTACCAAACACAGCATAAGAAAATTTGCTATTACAAAGTACTATTTACTTATTAATTATGATTTACACTAACAAGGAGACACTTTCTGCAATATTAAAACCCAGTCTTATGCTTGGATATGTATTAAAGAACAATGGACCCAGGTGTAATAGCGTTAAATGGCTGCTCTCCACTCCTTTCTCAAAGGTGGTTTTGGCTATCTATTCTCTGCCTTTCACATTTACTGGTGATACATCTTATCTATCCCTCTAAGTGAAGCTGCACAACTATTTTTGAATATTTTGTAACTCTGATGCATCCTTCTTTGCTTTTTCTTTTTTCCATATTCCTGAAAAAATTAAGTATTTCATTTCAAGTGGAATAGAACATCCCATGCAACGCAAAGTGACATTTTTGGGTGTTTTGCTTTGTCAAGTAAAAATTAATTTTTTTATTCCCTTTGATCTGTACTAGTTTTATTTTTATTTATAAATTCTACTGCTGAACCAATAAAATCAATTACTTGGCTTGGCCTAGTTTCAACTGGAAAGATTTTGCTGCCTCCTTCTATCAAAGAAGGGGTTCTCAAAGCACTGGAGCGCTATCACTGTTATCAAAATCTCAGAGATCATCATCTTTTAACCTTATAGTTGGCAATACTGTAAAAGTGATATGATTTTATAGTCAGCTACAGTCTCATGAGGGCACAGTTTGGGAACAACCACTTCAAAGCTAGATAGCACTATTTCTGAACACAGTTCCCAAAGCAGATGACATACCTACCCACTATTTTAGTAGCAAAACCAGGCACTTTGCGGTTATTGTATATTCTGGGCCTGGTTCAAGCACAGAGTAAATGAGAACAGTTTCATTTGATACAAAATAGAGAGGTTTTGGAGCATTCTAGCCCTAATGTAAATGGGTGAAGTTATGCTGAAGAAGTGTAAAAGGCTTGAAATGACCTTTAATCTTTATGGGATAATCCAAATCTGGTTTTAATTTAGGAATGCTATATCTCTGTATTCTACAGATGAGAGATTCAAGCCTACTTAGCCTGGAGATTTATTATATAGAAGTATCCATCTCCAGTTGATGGTTTATACCACCACAGCCAGTGTAATAAAACCAGTATTTTGCCCAGCCAGCAAAATTTATTCACATGCTGCTTAGTCTTACAAGGGGACACACAATGTATTTTGCTACCCAACATCCACCCAATGGTCACACAGCTGGGGGAAATCACTGCAAAGAATCAGGTCAAAAAAGGACAGGTCCAGTTGCATGGCAGGATAGTGTTGCACCAACAGAAAAAAAGCCTTAGGTGCAGAGGGTATTTGAGGCTCCTTTCTCTAATCTGATGGACAACAGATGTGCCTTAGTGAGGACAGGATTAATCCTCAAACATCCCATACCCCCTGCTATAAGACACAAAGGAGTTCATACAAGGAGAAGAGTGCCCCATGCTGAATTTTCCAGGGATGAGATGGGATATGATTCTTCTTCTGGCTGAGTGCAGAAGAGGGCATTGTAACTGCTTTTGAAGTGATGAATGGTGCATCTAACCAGCTGGAGAAGGCCACCTGCATGCCATGCACCGGGAGATGTGGAAGTACTTGGGAAGTAGTTAATAATTCCTTGGATTGACAGGGGCAGATTGTGCAGCCTTTTGGTAAATGGTGACTTCAAACAGTAGATTTGCATTTACTCTCAAACCAGGACAAGAACAACTCCAACTTATGTGTGCGTGTTTGTGTGTGTGTGCATAGACATTGCATTTTATAAACGCCCTTGGTGACTCATTCCAGAAGTGAGGCAGGGGTTTCTTCATTGTGCAGCTCGCGCCGTGTGCCAGCAGGACAGGATGAATTGAAGACAGTATTCCAAGTAGCCTAACACATTCTTGCTGTTGTAGTTAACTTTCAGTACAAAGCAGGAGGAAAACAAAGGGCTAAAGAAAGGAAAATTCAGAAAGATCTACAGTCCAGGGAACCTGAAAGGGATTAACTTGGTCTCCCAGGCAT
The DNA here is from genome assembly GCA_017639485.1 of Pluvialis apricaria. Classification (NCBI taxonomy): domain Eukaryota; kingdom Metazoa; phylum Chordata; class Aves; order Charadriiformes; family Charadriidae; genus Pluvialis; species Pluvialis apricaria. The sequence continues at coordinate 75,914,953 of CM030009.1, read as the reverse complement.
GATTCGTTATGCTGATCTGAGAATAAGACAACGTGGGGCTGTGGTAGCTGCCGACCTGCTAAGCCCCTTGGAAGTCTGAATTGGCAAATATCACATCTCTTCCTGAATGACTTGCTCCATCTGTGTTTGCTAGCGTCCACATTGACAGCTGCCTGCCATCTTGGCAAGAAAGGCGATGCAATTTGAGAATCTGCAGTGGATGTCTAGCGCATGCATACAAAAAAGCCCGCAGCCTTTAGGCTAACAAAGCCTGCTAGCTAGCCACTCCAGTAAATAAGGAAGTCTGTGCATCCCAGTATATAAACTAATTCCAAAATCATTAAGAATGCTTGAATCCATTAACACAGTGGTGGCTGAACACATGTTTACTCAGACAAGGTAGTGTCAAGAACTGAAGACTTCTGTGTGCATTAACTCCCAGTTAGCGGATTCAGATTTGGAAGGTGTATAACATTTCCGTATAAAAAAGGGAGAAGCATCGCTCTATCTCACTCCTGATGTACAGACAGCTGATGTTCAATAGAGTTAATAATTAGCTTTCATTTTAGTAACTGTATCGAAACACAGAGGATATAAATTTCTTGTTATGAATGCATATCACTGAATACGTAACAAGAGCATCATAATCATAAGAGGAGGAAAATAATAAATCGGTGAACAAAGAAAGAACAAAGAATTGAGAATTCCACCCATTGCTACTCACCATTTGAGTAAGAAATGAGCTGCCAGTGAGGAGTACAAAAGCTAGTAGCACTGTTATATTCATATAGGTCCTCCAGAAAGACAGAAAAAATATTAACACTTGTGATTTATAACATGCTGTTTAATGGAATCAAAATACAAATTCCTGCCTATTTGTGATCAGCCAGAAACCCTTTATTCAGAAATAAGGATACCGTCAGAGGTTTTATATGGAGATTATTTACTGTTTACTGGGTATGTACTATGTATTTTCTTTAGTGTTACTTTAGCTTTGAACAGCTACAGATTCCCACGTTAGGCCTGAGTTTTCTGATGGGATTTTAAAGAGGTGAAAATACCTCATAAAACAACAAAAAACATCATGGTTTCATTTTGCCTTCAGGTTCATGCATTGAAACCAACTGAAGCCTCAGGGTAGAAAAATTTAGGTCACATTTGTGCAAAACAGTTCTGCTGCCACAGTACTAGTTACTCCTACTTGCATAACTGATATTTTCAAGAAAGCAAAGTAGTCCATTTCTTAAAGAATGTTTGTTCAAGAGATTCAACCAAAAAAATTTTGAAACCAAAAGTTGAGCTCTATCAAGCGCATTGTCCCAGGAGGTTGCATTACAAACCAGTAAAGATGTTCAGGCAAGATGCCTGCAGCATTACTCACTGGTCCTCTCACCCTTAACCGCTCTGTGGGATGAAGCATTGCCCTTGCTCTGTCCTGTGTGGCTGAAGGGCAACCAGGTGACTTCTTCTGGAGGAACTGTGACTTCTCCTGGAGCACCCTGGAAGCTGTAGAGAGAGAACAAATCATGGGTGTCCGTGAGCAAGATGTTTTCAACTATGCCCAGCTTTGGGATGGGCTACAGAGGCTTAGGGAAGTTGCTCACTCCCTCCCGCTCCAGAATACAACTCAGGAGAGTGTCAGCTCCAGCTCTCGGGGAAATAAAAAACCACACAAACTGAGCAAGTTAATCTGCAACACAAAGGCTGGCTTCAAACTATGATCTCTACTGAGGGAGGCTTCTGTAAAACCCATCAGTGAGCAGACTTCACCCTCCTGCATCTTCTGAGCCCCTTCTCCATTGCAGGAGATACATTTTTTTGACACAGCTGGAAAAAAAGAATAAGATGCTGGCTTGAGAGACAGCATAGCTGAAACTGGGAGGGTCGGTGCTGAGTCATCAGAAACATCAGTGTCTGACAGCCTTTTGTGCAGCTTCCTGTGCCAGGAGAGAGTGAATTTGGCCCACTATAAATACTGCATGGTAGGTTAGGATAATACAGCTGCACTAGTCCAGTTTTATGTGCTGCCTCTTAATAAATGATACTGCTCCAGTGGTTTTCTAACAGTTCAGCGGGAGTTCACTGACTTTCATCTCTGTCATTGGAACATGCGGCTTTATTTATTTATTTGTTTATTTGGGGGCTTGCATAATCCATCCCCCACACTCCCTCTACTCATGAAAAACTTTCAGACAATTTACATAGTTAATTGACAAAATGTCGGCTTAGATAGTGTCTCATCCTTGAGCACTGCTTTGTTTAATATGTTTCCAATTCCTACGATTACCTCCCTTAGGCACAAAGCTGAGTAAATAGACTGGCCTTTCACCATACCTTGAAGGTCAACTAATTCAGGGTCTGTCAAGCCACTGGGCGATGTGGATGTTAAAGCCAAGGATCCTGCACCAGCACAGCTTTGCTTTCTGCCCCCAGACATTCTTTATGTCTCCATAAAAAGCCAACTCTCAGGAGCTAGGCATAGGGAGGTTAATCCTTATTACTAGTGACACTGGAAAAAGCTTATGACAGATGCACAGTGGGTCCCCTTTGGAAGACTCTGCATAACTGAGAGCATGGGAAGGATGTTTTGCACAGAACTGCCAGGAGGCTTAGAAACTGTATTAGAAAAAGGCTGTTTTTTTCACTGCATAGCTCATTTAATGAACCTCTGCCTCAGGGTAAGGGAATGTACAGTATTTGAGCAGATAATCTATGTGACGTAACAAATTAACCTCTGAAAAGAACCTCAATAGTTATGCAAAGCTGTATCTTGCTTTCTTTTGAATAACTAAGCCCCACATGCCGAATAAAAGCAAGTTCTTGCTGTAAGATAGGTGGCTCGTGCTCTGCTATTACACTTGGTAGCAAAAATAGCAATGGGAAGAATGAAAAATAATGTTTCTAGCTTAGTGGGACATTGTTGCATAAACAGCATGAATAAATGGGAAGGGTACCTCTTCAACAATGCTACTGCCAAAAGGAAAGTTTTTATGGAACAAATTTATCTTTTAGTATAGATTGGTGTTATTAGTAGGGAGGGGATAAAACCACACAGTAGCTGGATCGGATAGAATCCTAATTTGCAAGAGTAACTAAGTTGCAGGTTTGTGCTGCAATATAACTAAAGCACTTGCAGAAATTTTTCACTGTCCCACTGGGGCTGGACCAACGTCCTGAAGATTAGCCGGGGCTGCATAATTCCCTAGTGTCTGCCTGAGCTGATGGTGGGCACTGATTCCTTCATCAGCAGCTGCTCACAAGGAGCCTGGACAGACCCCTTCCAGGCTTGTTGGCCCCTGGAGCATTCCTGTTTGCTCCAAATGTGTCCTCAGTTTCACCCGCTGCATAACCCTGCATGGCAGAGAAGAACATAGGACCTTTCCTGCATTAAAGCCATTGTGATCATGTCATAAACTCTCTAACAAAACCACAATAGAGTTTGTCTTTGCTCTAAGTGAATGCCTGCCTTCCAAAAAGCCAAAATAGTTTAAATGTCAAAATAAGGTGCCCAAAATCTCATAAACAACCAGGCCTCAGGATTTCTAACAAAAGTGAATGCAAAATGAACTGGAGCTGGTTGATTACACATGAAAGCTTGCAGGGAAGCAGTTACATTCTTTGTTTACCAGCTGTTAGGACTGCATTAAGACTTTCTTACATCCTAGGTAAGTGGGTTTCATGGAGGCATTTTTCTGAGCAGTAATAAAAGTCCCACTACAGCTTTTGACTCAGGGCAGCCAAGCCAAAAATAGGCAAGAAGGGAAAACAATGCTGATATCTGAGTGAAAGTTTATTGTAAAATACAGAATTGTTCTCACTCAGCCCCCCTTCTGTATTATTCAGAGTTTCCAAAGTTTTATGCTTAGTGAGGTGTTCTCATTTTGGATTAACTGAGTTTAAGGTATTCTATTAATTTCCAGAGCTATAAGAGTCTTTAGGAATTTCTTTTGAATCATGGAAACATAGAATGGTTTAGGTTGGAAGGGACCTTAAAGATCATCAAGTTCCAACCTCCCTGACATGGCCTGGGACACCTCTCACTAGACCAGGTTGCTCAAAGTCCCATCCAACCTGGCCTTAAACACTTCCAGGGATGGGGCCTCCACAACTTCCCTGGGCAATTTGTTCCAGTGCTTCAACACCCTCATAGTGAAAAATTTCTTCCTAATATCTAATCTAAATCTCCCCTCTTCCAGTTTGAAGCCATTACCCCTCGTCCTGTCACTACATGCCCTTGTAAAAAGTCACTCTCCAGCCTTCTTGTAGGCTCCCTTCAGATACTGGAACACTGCTATAAGGTCTCCCCGGAGCCTCCTCTTCTGCAGGCTGAACAGCCTCAACTCTCTCAGCCTGTCCTCATAGGAGAGGTGCTCCAGCCCTCTGATCATCTTCGTGGCCCTCCTCTGGACCTGCTCCAACAGCTCCATGTCCTTCTTATTTTGAGGGCTCCAAAGCTGGACACAGTACTCCAGTTGAGGTCTCACGAGAGCAGAGTAGAGGACCAGAATCACCTCCCTCGACCTGCTGGCCACGCTTCTTTGGATGCAGGCCAGGATACAGTTGGCCTTTGGGGCTGCGCGTGCACATTGCTGGGTCATGTTGTACTTCTCATCCATCAACACCCCCAAGTCCTTCTCCTCAGGGATGCTCTCAATCCATTCTCCTCCCAGCTTGCATTTGTGCTTGGGATTGCCCTGACCCACATGCAGGACCTTCCACTTGGCCTGGTTGAACTTCATTTGGTTTGCATGGGCCCACCACTCAAGCCTGTCCAGGTCCCTCTGGATTGCATCCCTCCCCTCCAGCGTGTCAACTGCTCCACACAGCTTGGTTTTGTCGGCAAACTTGCTGAAGGTGCACTCCATCCCAACATCCATGTCACCAACAAAGATGTTAAACAGCACCTGTCCCAGTACCGACCCCTGAGGAACACCACTTGCCTCTGCTTGCCACTTGGACATGGATCCATTGACCGCAACTCTTTGAGTGTGACTGTCCAGCCAGTTTCTTATCGACCGAGTGGTCCATTGATCAAATCCATGTCTCTCCAATGTAGAGACAAGGACGTCGAGTGGAACAGTGTCAAATATTTTGCACATGTCCAGGTAGATGACATCTGTTTTTCTCCCCGTATCCACCAATGCTGTAATGCCATTGTAGAAGGCCACCATGGTTTGATTTGGTTTGATATATTAAAAAAAGTTGACCTTGTAACAGGTTTGTTTACCTTTTGAAAGTATTTCTGTGATAATTTCCTGATGAAGGCACAGAATAAAGTGGCCATTTTGTACCAAGCTAAACCAAATAATGCAAGAGAAGAAAGGAAAGACAAACCAATTGCATTCTGCATCTTTCTCAACATGCTGAATGGGAGATCCTGCACTTGTTTTTGCAAAATACCGGCTTCAGAGCAATGTACATTCTAGGGGACCATACAAAACACAGATCTCATACTGGAAATCAAAATCTCCAAAAACGCAGCATGCTTTAGATCTGTGCTTCAGGGTATTACTTGATCCTCATTAATTCCAAAGCTAAGGATTGGTATGAATAGTAGGAGGTCTAAAACACACAACAAAAATACGAAACGACTTAAAGTGAGGTCAGAAAGAGACATAGGTTTCGGTAATCAACCACTTAGCTTCCCGTTTTAGGCATATACTTGTCTTTAGCACGTGAATAATCCCATAGAATGCAAGTCTTTGCAGGGCAGGTTATTAAAAGTCACACAGCAGTAGTAAATAACAGCTGTGGGGGAGCTGAGGAGTGGGAGAGGAGTTGGACTTTAACCTCATCACTCCTTCAAGAATGATTCTTCCCTGTCCTGACCTTGAACTAGTGTGATATTCTGAAGGGAGAAATTCCAAGTTTGTGGAGAAAAAGGAAACATTTTTCTGGCAGATTATTTTGTCAATAGCAGCTGTCTGAAACTGCTGGGATACTTGGAATGTCCCAGTAAGTCCCAACAGAGAAGGCTTAAAGGGCAGAGGACAGGTGAGGTGGTTAGATGTGTGTATCAATGCCATTTCTGATGTGGCTGTCTTCTTCACGCATTTGCATATTTGCTCTCTCTGATCTCTAATTAAACCTGGAACCAGAACTCCCAATGCAAATACACCTCTGCTGAGAGCTGGAGTCTCTATTTGGCCAGAAGAAAATGTTGCCTCTCAGTCTCACCTCAAGTATAAACATACACATGCACGTGTAATTACAATGTAGAACAAATCTCATTGGAGGGAGAATTTCTTAATTTGTGCTGCAGCCTAAACAATCACTGAGCGAACATACTAAGGTCTTTTCAGCTTAGCTGGAATCAACTTAGAGGGCAAGTAATGAATCTAATTGTTACGCTAGTTTCCATGTCAGCAAAATAACAGATGTACAGTATAACGGAGGAGGGGAAACTTGGTTTTTGTTTGTTGAGCAGGTGCTACATTAACTGTCACATGGAATTTTTTCAAGTGCATTTGGAGCCAGTTGGAAGGGAGCCAAGAGCACAGCTTCCATTTCATCCTCTGGACATCCAGCTGTGCAGCTGCATAAGCCCCCAGAAGCAGCTGAGGCAGTGAAGACAGTGACACCTTGTCAGTTCTCCTTCAACCATTTCTAAAGTCCCACCACAAATATCAAATAAATAAAACATCCAGGAACTGCCCTCCCCTAGCTACGTATAACATGACCCAGTTGCCAGATATGCCTATCAGAGCGTGCTAGGCAGAGCAGGGGGACAACAAGTTACCCCCAGCCCCCAGCAATTACTGTGCTCAGCACATCAGGGGATGGAAATAAGTCTGCACATGTGCTAAAAAGACTTTTGGGAAGGATCAGTGGGGTTGTATAGGCAGCACAATGATAAGCTCTGTTGTAAAGGAGTGATTTGACATGCCAGGCAACTGCAGTCCTGCTGGAAACCAGCGTCTGTTTAATAGCAGCACATAGAAAACTTAGCCTGCAATTAGGCTGAAGCTGTCATCAACAGGCAGAGAGAGGCTTAGCACTGTTACAGAGGCTGAGGTGGCTATCAAGTGCAGTCTGTCTTCTCTGAACAGTTCTTCCATGGCCAAAAGACTTCGAAACTCGTGCTTATACTTTGCACAAAGCTCTTCACCTAAACAGGGCTGAAGCTGTGGACAAGGGGGAAGTCCCAAAGATGGGAAGGCACCGTAACACAGATTCACAGTGTTCAAATAAAATATGACTGCAAAACAACCTGGAACCAGAGTTCCCAGAAATGTGAAAGGTTACAGGGTGTTTTTCAAGTTACAGAGGAAGGGAAAGCTAATGGGTGCACAAGACAGCAGCTCATGCTTCACAAGCATGCTCCTTCCAGGAGTTCAGTTATTTGCAACAGCTGAAAAAAGGCTAGGTGAATGGTTTTAAACAACTGCAAAACTAAGTAAACTCAAACATCTGTTTTGATGTAATAGGTATTCAGAAACTTAGTGGAAGGAAGCCAGCCTGTGTGACACTGTAATAAGGACAACACTGTACACAAATGATGAAGTGCTGTCCAGTTGTGCAGAGTGCTGTATTCTAAGGGATGAAAGTCAGTAAATTCAGTTTATTGGCAAGTATAAGGAATACCTATACACATATACATTAAAGTTCTATATTGATATTGAAATATATACATCAAAGTTGTGCCAGTGACTGAGCAGGATGGGAGATAAAAGAGGTAGACTTTAGATGTTACAACACAGTGTAATGCAGAAATAAAATTTTTAGACTTTATAACCAGCTGCTTATTGAAGTAACTAATTGGTGAAGCCACAAGAGGAGAAAATACCCTTATTTTAGTAGTGAATTGTGCCCAGGCTCTGTTCTGCCCTCCACAACTGTATTCAGTATGCTCAGATTCAGCATTCTTACTAGAACACAAGAACACCAAAAACTTTCAACCCTGTAACTGTAGTAGCTTACTTCAGAAAAAAAAATAAATAAAAGGAATCACTAAAAATTAGGAAGTTTGTTAAATTAGAAGGAGCATCTAAAAGGATAAAAATGCTCTACAGTTGCCATGGAGACAGTTTATAAAATATAAATGAGATGTTCAGAAGAAATACATGCCACAACCAAAGACTGTAAAAACCTTAAGAAAAGTTAGCATAATTAAAAGGCACAGTACAAGAAACTATTAAAAACATTGTGACATCTTTCAAAAATAGAAGTTTGTGAAAGAGAGAAAACTGAGAAAAATAAAAAGGCCAGTAACTGTATAATACGGTGTCAAAAGAGATTCTGAGGAAGGGCTTTCTAGTCACGTAGAAGCTGTATTTTTTCCAAAAACACAAACCAGGTAGCAAGTGAGTCTTCAGAGCTCAGAGGTGACTGAAGTACAAGGGCACCCTAAGAAGCCGTATAATAAAAGATAAATGATTGATTTACATCAATATTTCCTACAGAGGTGCTTGCAGGGTTTCTGCTAGTGGCAAGTTTGAGAGAGTGTTTAAAATTAAAATATCAACAACTTTAGGAAAAAAAAAAAAAAAAAAAAATCACAGATAACATGGTGCCAGCTGTCCTGAAACAATCTCAGCTATGACTACCCTGGCTATTAACTGGTGCATAGCTTTGTCACTCAGCCTGATTTTGAGAGGTTTTGTTTGAAGAGTTTTAGGAGTTTTGTTTCAAGACGTTGCAGGAGGCTCAAGAGAGAAAACCTGACAAATGAGACTGATTCCAGTACCAAGTAAATTGTTCAATTACTGTAAGAATAGCGTTTGTAGATAATCAAATAACACAGTAAGAGCAGTCAATCCAGCCTTTGTAAGGGAAAGTGACACTGGACAAAGATATGTGATGTGACAACACAGCAGGGCCGGGGGTGTCCCTGGGGCCGGGACCAGTGGGAGTCCCGCCATGGCAGGGCCCAGCAGGCAGGGCCTGTCCCACTGCCCCAGCCAGGAGAAGGGCAACCGGGGGAGAGGGGCAGCCCCGGCCGATGGCATCAGGCATCTCCCTGGGGATGGGGATGGACCAAGGCGAGGCTGGGATCTGGGCCCATGGGTGGGCCCAGCTTGGTGGGGCCCGTGGCCCGGCAATGCTGTGGGGACCTGGGATGTGGCCCCGCTGCGGTGGCAGTGGGGAAGGGGCTGATGGCCCCATGGGGCTGACATGGGGTCCTGGGCCGTGGGCAGGTGGGGGGAGCTCGGAGGGGGGCCAGGCAGGGACAGCCAGGCCTGGGGGTCCCCTCAGGGCCCGGGGAACTTTGCTAAAGGTTCCCCGACGTTTCCCCTTTGACAGATTTCTTCACCACAGGTTTAAAAAAAAATTTTTTTCTTAACATAAAGATAATAACAGGTTAAGAAAGGAATGTAGGGATAATAAATGGTGAGGGTTTTCATAGAAGATGGGGTCTGCCAAGGACGCGGATTGCACGCAGGGACTGCGTTGGAAACTGTGTTCATGTATGTTCATGTTGTTCATAAACTACATGGAAATGGTGAAAGCAGATGTGGAAAAGCTCATTAATGATGATGTTATCCATGGTATTCAAAAATAAAACTGAGTGTATCTGTAACTGTACCTCACCACCGCACAGCTGTGACAGAAAACTGTACTGTGTGACGGGGCAACAAATGAAATTCAGGGTTCATAAATGCACAGTGACTGGCAGGGAACAAAAGCACACTGCCTGGACCCAGTGCCCAGGTCCATGCTCATTGTCACTGCTTGGGGATGAAATCTGAAAGGCTCTTCACAATTTCAGTTAGATGCTGAGCAGGAGTCAGAACAGCAACTGGACTCTGTTAAACCTAGGGTAAGTACAAAAAATGTCAGTATAAAAACAAGATACAGAGGTGTCACGTGGCTTCTACCTGAGGAAAAGTCACACAGGACAAAAGCTTTAAACTTTGCAAAGAAATGATTGAGGGGAGAACTGTCGGAGCTTTATAAAAATATGAATAGTCTAGAGAAAATGAATTCAGGATGATTACTCACCATTTTTCATAAAACAAGAACTAGGAGAAACCCAATGGAATGAAGCAGCAGTTTAAACAAGCAAAACCCCTTTGTTTTTATGTATTAGAAGATTACATTATTGAGCCTGTTGCCACAGGCTGTTTAGATGCCAATAGTCTAAGACAAGCATTAGATGCTATTAAACAAGTTCATGGAAAAGTGGTTTATTAAACTTGAAGATACAATGCGGTTTACTGCTCAGGGAGCCCAAAACATGGATTGGAGGAAGACAGGAGAATGAAATGAGGTATGTATGTTGTGCAATAACAAATATAAAATTAGATACTGCTAGACTATTTCTCTGAGACTGCATTAAAGGTAACTGTGATGGTACGGGACCAGATGGATCTTTAGCATGATTTGCAAAAATTTTAATGTACTTTTCCTAAGTTGATACAGTGCTATAGACAGTGATTCTAACTATTGCATCTTCTCATTGGTTACTGCTGAAATGAGTTTCTTCCTTCCTCAGACCCTAATGTATTTCATCTCACATAAAGAATTTCCACCCCTATGCTGGAGGCACTCCCAACATATTTTTTAGTTAAACTATTGCTGGCATCACTTTACATACCTGGAATTTGATAAATGCCTGGCAGTGAAAGGGAAAAATCAATTGCCCTTACTGTGAAATTGCACATTCCTGAATCCAATAAGGTAAGAGGTGTCAATTCGTAGCTCCTGAGGCTCCAGCTTCAAAAACATTTCCTTTTTTTTAAAACAGATTAATCCTTGCTGGGGTCAGTTCCTTGACCCAGTTCACAGCCCAGCCACATGGTCATTAGCATTGCTTTAACTATGTTTGCAGAAATGCATGGCCAGGTCTAGAAGAAGGGGAAGGCAGGCCATCATTTAAGCAGCAATCTACACTTACATTGGTTGAGAAAGCTTTGAGAGGAAAACAGGAAAATATAAGCAGAGTGCTTCTTTTTCTGCACCGAGCAGTAGGGAACCTGCACCTTTCTAATCATGTCATCATACAAAGATATTAAACAGGCAGACATAAAAGGCAAGGCTTCCTGCTGCAGGAATGAAGAGGGAAACAGCTGCTTTTTGGAAGGCAGAGTGTCACCTTCCTGCAAGATACAATGCTACAAGATAACACACAGCATCACATGCGTCCTCCAAAGAGTGTTACGAGATGAACTCAGACAAGTACTGGCCCATATGGTTAGACTTTACTGCCCCAACTAGCCATAACCCATGCTTCTCCTAATGCACCTTAGTTGACACCACACTTGACATTTTGCTACTCAAATTATTCAAACAAGCGCCTTTTAATCCAGTGCTTAAAAAGTCTGAATGAACAGTAATGAAAAACTGTTAGCTAATGAAAAAGACTAGTTTGTCCCACACAGTGTAAATTAAGCATTCCTAAATGCTTAATTTAGTTAAAACTTAATCTAGTTCCAGCTTTCATTATGACACACCGACATTTATTGCTTTGGGATACGCTGAGGAAAATTTTCTTATTTCAAAACCCCTGCTGAGACAGGGAGAGAAATTACCTTATTGACATCTACTCTTAAAATCTGCCAGGTAGGGCTATAAAATAATAAATATAATGTAAAAAGATGCAACCATTAGACCTTTGATCTCATGTATACACATCAATAAAATGCAAAGCAAAGCAGGTGAGCAGCTGTACTTTCAGTTCTGAATCCTCTAAAAGACAGGAATTACCTCCCCTCAACACACTGATGTATCTAGCCAGCAAGCTGCTAGACATTCATCACTGAGCAATACGCAACTCGTGCCTGTGTGGCAGATTGGACTTTGCCTGTCAGTTGGAGGTTTGCCTCTGATGGCATGCTCCTGCTGTATCACAGCACCCTGCAAGGACTATTCTTCTAGAAATGCATGTCAGGAGCACGGACGAGCTTTCTGCCTTGGCCAGCAGTAATATCCTTTCCACATAAGTGTATGACAGTGTCTGCATTTACACTGCACACTCTAAGTGGGGCTATCAAAGCTGCAATAACATCTGTCAGGTTCACAGTAAAGCAGGTTCACATACTATTCACACCTTATCAATGAAGAATGTATGCTTATGTTCCTCACACTGAGGTAGCCAGTGGGGTTTACCTTGACATCACTTTCTACACCAGTCAAAGGCCTATTTTTTCCCATTTCTCTTCACAGCACAGATCAGGGGTGTGTTTCTCAACGCAAAAGCAGTTGGCAAACAACCTCCCAGCTTTGCATGTTAGTCTCACAGAAAGTGGCACTCATTGAGCCCTTCTCCCAGCTCAGACCCTGAGACAGGATGTGTCTCAGAGAACAAGCCTTAAAATGAACCCTTCAATTCACAAGGCATGGCATTCCCTGAACTCTTACTACCCAAGGAGATGAGGGACCCAGAATAATAGAAAAGAGGGCAAGTCACTGTTTTTCCCCAGCTTAATTTAGATACCATGGTATCTAAGCAGTAGGCAACTGGCCCAGTAAGGGGCTTGAGTGTGCCTCATTCTTGGTACGTTGGCCCCTTATAGTCAGAGCAGCAGATGCCCTGGGGACTGACTGAGAAGGACTAAAGCCCCTTGCTTTGAAGGGAGTAAGTCTACACATGGTCACTACAGATCATCCTACTGGGCTAGAAAGCAGGCTAGCTCCTCAAGCATTGGAAGTCTAACTCACTTCAGTCTAAACACACTCCTGGGGAAAATGTCAGTTTTATTTGTGCTGTAAACAGTGGTTGAAGCCATTCTTAAAAACGTAGCCATATGCCTATTGCCATAATGGGACCCCCTCCCTCACTCATGTACTCCAGTATCTCCTCCACAAAGCAGATGAACAATCAACCTTTAGACTCATTATAGCACACACAGGCTATTATCGTACATTAAAATTCATACACACGTTTCAGTCTGCGATGGTGAAAAGCTGCACACCCTAGTCACCTGAGAAAACTTCAAGCACAATGCAGAAGTTCACTGAAGATTTGGACTGATGAAATCTGGAGGAAGCATTCACCCTCCTTTCAAAAGCATCAGGGGATAACATGATCAAAGGAAGAATGCTCCTTAAGCTGTTTATCTTTGCGAAGAATGACCTGATGACGTTTAATGGGATGATTAGGCATAGCTATGGTTTAACGCATATTTAAAAGATTATTTCCATGATTAACTCGTTGCCAGAAAGCAAGTATCTAATTACAATGGAAAAGGAATTTCATCAGTGCCTTCAAAAAGATGATTTGCTCTCATGGTCTTGATATGCAGCTCTTTAATTGGGTCATCTCTTAGTGGTGTCTCAGAAGCAGAATTGTGGGTTATTTTAAAATAGGATTTTAAAATTACATTGAAATGGATCTTTTCTCAGGTAGGCTAACAGAATCAGCAGTCAAAATATGTGAATCTAGATAACAGACGTGCTATTGTTTCTCACATCAATTTACATATGCCTTTTGGGGACAGGCGAGAGAAGGGAAGGATGTAGAGGGCAAAAATGTACTTCAGCTGAAGTTAAATACAGATGTAAGGAGCCTTCAGGTTTTAGGCCTTGGCTTCAATGCTTGAATCCAGACCACTGCAATTATAAGCTGCTACAGTTCAGCTTATCAAAGATCAGAGGATCCAAAGGACTGACTGACATGAGTTTGGTATTACGCAAAAGAGCATGCCGTGGTACACAACACATGATGAAGCCTTCAAACACGTGTACAGTTACAGGCTGAAATTAAGTCACTGCTACAGCACAAGGTACAAGCTTTGCAGGAAAATGTAAATAAGTCTGATTAACCAGGCACCATGCTTCCAAAACTTCCTCCTTTTTTTTCCCCTCTTCCATCTGAAATGTTGAAGTATCTTTGATCAAGTGGAAGGACACTGAAGGGGTCAGCTTCCATCTCAGAACAAACCTGGAGACTTTGTCGTTATTCAGCATTTACATAACATAAATGACCAGGCTCGCTATATAGGGGAAACCTAACTGTGTAACTCTAATGGAGCCACTTTCTTCAGTTGCAGGGAATAGAGAACTTGAGGGGTGTCTCCACAGCTCCTTTAATAGTTCTTAAGTACTGCTTAGCTGGAGATGTTGAATTCTCTGACATATTGAAGGGAAAGCTGGGGAATTGTGCCCTCCCCAGCAAAACACTTCCTCTGTCCCTGTGTGCAGGTTTTCCCACAAGACAAGGAAAGCTAGCCCAGAATTTGGCTTATGTTTTCCTATTTGCACAAGGGAACTCAAATAAATGAGCTCATAATGAACAATCTGCCAGCAAGAACTGCAAACATATTATTTACACAGAACCACACACCAGAATACCTGCATAATCAAAAGTACACCTGCAGCTTTAATTACATGAAAATCATGTCAACAAAGAGCAATAAAAGCACCATGTTCCACCTTTTTATTTTAAACCTCATGTTTCATTTCAGTCTTACAGAGGTTTTCAGATCCAGAAGTTAATTCTAAGGTTGGCTCTAGAAGTTGGACTGATTCCAGGCTCTAGGCTGACTGACAAAGCCGAAAAATAATATTTTTTCCCAGCTGATGGCCTCACATACTAGAATACAAAAGTCTACAAGTGTTCCTGACTTTTGAATTCTCTGTGATTTCTGGCTGACCCTTATTTTAGGTCTTTAGTCCAAATATTGTGCTAAATGTCAAAAGCGATACCCACTGTTGCCTCAAAAGCTAAAGATGTTTCAAAAGTCACCTTGCTATACAACAAAGCTAAAAGAACAGGAACAGAGTGACTTTCTCTCACAATCCTTACAGAAATTCATTAAAATGGAAAACATTTTTATCATTAAAACTGCATTTTTTCTTTGTTTTTAGCTTCCAGTTTCCATACCTCTAATTCAGTCTTTGTGCCCTGTTGGTGTTTATATATAGCTTATAGGAGCTTATACAACCACTTCCCTAGAAAACAAATCTTCAATAGTAATTAAGTTCTAATAATATGCTACAGATACAGACAAATTAGCAGCTTTGGCACTCAGAGGGGGGTATAACACAGCTATTGCATTTATTCATGTAGCACATTTGTGCTATCAGTCATAAAACGTAAAGAATTTTCTATCTCCTTTCATTTCGCCTACTTATGCAGCTACCATTCTTAGGTAGGTTTGCCGAGGAAACATTTTTTTCCTGTGAAAGTCTGTAAGATTTCAAAAAACAAATTCTAAATTGGAACCAAAAAGTCAAAACAAACTTCAGAAATTGGTATTTTCTTAAATATCAAAACAAACACTTGTTAGAAACTAACTTACTACCTTTAACTGATTTCTAATCAAAAGTCTTCATGAACTGAGAAAATTAAAATCATGGCTTTTGCTAACACCAACTTTTTTGCAATTTCATACCTCTGCAGGCAGAGAAATAATTTAAGGAAAAAGTCTATATAGATATCTAGAAAAATATGTCAATGTGCCTCAGCTTGGAAAGAACTGAAGGGACAATGTATCTTATTTGTGCTTGCCTTTGGTGGCCTCCAAACCAGCAATGGTCCAGAGCTTCAGCCGAATGCAACCCATCAGCCAGTACTCAAATCATTTTTCACAGTGTCCTCACTGGCTATAAAGAGCTGACAGTGGCATGGAGCTGCAGCGACTGTGTGGATGGAGAGTACGATGAGGCTGGTGAGCCACACACTGACCTGCTGTATGGGAACACACTTATACATTGAGCTGTGCTACTGGGAGAAAGAAAGGAGCGCTCCGGCCATTTTAGTTCCCTGTTAAATCCACATTTTCCTTGACTACAATTTGGATTTGAGCTGCCCCTACTCAATCTTGTAATGTTTCAGTTTTCTCTACCAATAGTCAGTTTTGCAAAATACAATATGAAGATGATTTGGAGTGACCATTGACAGTTTAAAAACTCATACTAAGGATGATTTTGAAATCTTCTGAAATATAAATGAAAATATTTTTACAAGCTTTTCCCCAGACTCCTATAAATACTGATGTTTTCAGGCTATGAGACTCACATCATAAAATCCTCTCCTTTACTTTTTTTCTCTGCAAGGATGGTACTTCAAAGCCAAAGAACAAATGGTTGAAGGCATGTGTCTACCACAACAAAAGCAGACCACTGTTTGATAAAATTTTCCTCATTACTCATGTTTAATGAAAATCTTTGGTTGGAGACTTGGAGAATTTTTCTTTTTTTTTTCTTTATCTTTCTTTCTTTCTCTGTTTCTCTTTCTCTCTCTTTCTCTCTATATTTCTTTATCTCTTTCTTTCTTTCTTTCTTCTTTCTCCTTCATTCCCTTTTCTTTCTTTCTTTCTCTTTCTATCTCTTTCTTTCTTTCTCTTTCTATCTCTTTCTTTGTCTTCTTCTCTCGTCTCCTTCTCTTCTTCTCCCCTCTCCATTGCCTTCTCTCCCTCTCCATTCCCTCAACCGAAAGAAACCAGCAAAATAGATTAATTTTGGAGATTTCCTGTCTTCCTCTTCTTTACTCTTATGGAAACCTCTTCTCTGGAGTAAGTGCATGCATCCCTGTGTTTGGCAGAGAACACAGGTCAGTATCAGGGTGGGAAGAGTGGACTATTGTCTTACCTACAGACTTCTGCCTAGGCACGTGCTGTCAAGGTCAGGCCTAGATTTCATGTCAGTTCACACAGGCACAAGCTGGTGCTTCCAGAGCTGTGGCACTTGGTACCAGTTTATGCCTGCATAAGACAGCTATTGCAACGGACACTTGAATTTCCTATGGCTTCATTCTCTTGGACAGGCCTACTAACTGGCCACAGGTTTTAAGGATCACTTTTATTGAGAGTTTGGGGAGCTGGAGGTAATTTTAATGTCCTCCTAATACCAATCACTTTGTCAGGGTGGGAGACCCAGTACTTGATATTGTCTGTGCTGGTCTTTTAGTTTACATGAGACTTTTGCTTTACATGACACTCAGCTTCAAAGGCTGTCAATGAAGAAAGAAAGAAAGTCTTCTGCTCTTCTAAAATTATCTGACACTTTTTTCTGTGTCCTTTTCCTGAGACACAACCACAGTGTCATTATTTGGGCAAAATTCCTTCTATTGTTGTCAGCAAGGGAGCAAGAGACCAGGACCAAGCCTTCTGCTAAGATGGTGGCTTCCCCTATGAATGGTAATTACTGCATGTCTAAGGCTATTCTTTTTCAACGAGAGCTTCTGACAGACTTGCGGTGGCATTTTAAAGTTGGATGGCTGAGCTGTTCACTCCCTGAGCTTCCCATCCTACCCCTATGGGGGACACCACTAGCCTCGGGACAGCATCATCTAAGCTGCTCACAACTCAGCTCCTGTTTTCAGCTGGTCATATAAGGTAAACCAGCTCCGATTTCAGTCTATCTTAGTGTGTTGCACAAATCACTGTGGCAATTCAAACCCTCCTTTACAGGAGATCTCTAACTCGTGGGCAACACCATCCAGAAAAAAGGCATGGCAGACAGCTAGAGGCTGTCTTCAGACATCTGATTTTAATTTAGTGCAGTGAGTCAGGCAGAGTTCTTATTTCCATGTCCTTGCATTTGGGAGTAGGTTGGATTTCCAAAAACACTAAGTGGTTCAGGAGCATAACTACTGTAAAAAATTAATCAGACTAGTGAGCCTAAGTCACTTTGGGACAGCTAAGAATTTCACTGATCACAGTTAGAGCACTTTAATATCCTCCTCCATTTGCCTTCTAGCATAAGGACTCTCTGTTTTATTTATGCTTCATTTATTATGAAAAAACACCCAGTATTTCATGTCATCAAGACAGTCAGTGCTTGTATCTAGTGGGAAGCAGCATGATGAAATCACTATTAGGACATTTTCATCTCTTCTAGAGGGGAAAGGGAGGATATCCCAAATAAGCGACACACATTTATTCAGACTCTTCCTCATGATGAAAACCATCAGCTGACTTTTACACAGAGGCAAACCCAGCCCTCATATAACCTCAGCAAAATCAGTGTTAGTGTTACCAGGTTTGAATTCAGTTCTGTGTATCTTAATGCAAGCATATTTAAAGAATATGTGCACACTGCATAACCACAGACCTACACTTTTGGGCTGTGACAAATAAGGTCAGCATATTTAAAAGAGAAAAAAAAAAAAAGAAGACAACAAAGAAACTGCATAAAAACACATCCTGTATTGACTGGAAGTCGCGAAATCCATTACACTGTCAACTAAGAAAAATGGAAAGCAACCCACTTAAAGAGATCACCTAATGAACTGATTTCTCACACCTCTGAACAAAAAGCGCTTAGAGAAAGAAAACAAAATTGTCGAAACACAGATGCCAGCAAAGCCATAAGGAATAATTTTATTTTTCACTAATGTCCATTAGTTCTAAGCTCAAAGTCTTGCTGTGCTCCACAGCAATGCCGAATTCTTCTAAATACCACAGCAACTGCCTTTTAATCTTAGGGCAGAGTGGAGAGGAAAAGACACACTGTACATGGACCTCAGCATTAATGCTTGAACCCTTCCCTCTATCTATCCACTGCTTGCCTTGTTTCAAGTGTGTGGTCCATGACACAAATTCACTTCATTGTTAGATCAAAGACATTTTAGCTTACACCCCACAGGCATGTAGTTCACAGACAAATTATTCCCAGTTTCCACTTCTATACTTCAAATGTGTTAAGAATACAACATGAAAGCTAAAAATAGTTCAGTGTGTATGCTGTATAAATACAAATAATGAGGGCTCCCTTCATTTAGCCCTCTCCAAATCTCAAGCTTTTAATAGAAGAGATAAATGACTTGGTCTTCTCATGAAGTTTATCAGCCTTGATGAGACTGAAGAGAAATTCATTCTGATTAAATGTCTTTAAGGGATCCTTGGTAAAGTGAATCCAGTAGCGTTCCACTCATTTCCTACTGAACTGTAGCTGACCTCTTTCTACCCCTTTGCAATGTGCAAAATTGGCAACCTTCAAAAAAAACCAGTTCCCTTAAGTCAAAGCAGAGATTTGTCAAACAAACAGCCTGATCTACAGAAGGGAATTTAGTGTCAGGTCCTCTAATGCTCTCACAAGGAGAATGAGCATGTAGAGTGGAATTCCTCACCTTGCACAGCAAGCAGGACAGAGGTCCTTCCATTCAAACACAGGTCTTTTAATTCATTTGTCACTGTGACCTTTGGAGGAGACATCTGAAAGCTGCATTGATCTTAAAAGGGGACATAACCCTCATGATTCCCAAACTCCACAGAATAACTTAAACATTTTGAGTCCCATTAATGTAATCTAGAGGAGGTTTTCAGTGTTGCCATCTGCACCTAAGTGAGTCACCTTTGGCTCTCTTCACAGTCAATGGAGAGAACATAGTATTTCTGGTTTCGCATTTGTCTCATGCTAACACAGAGGTGTGAATTAAATCATGTGGATCGTGACCTAAAAGTGACTTTTCTTCTTTACACAGCTATAAAAGCAACAAAGGGTGATGACTTAGGATGTAGATATCTACCTGTAAATGTCCAAACTTAATTTTTTCAGCCCAAAACTGTGACTGGGTTTCATTCTGTTTAAGAGGGCCAGCGGTAGACTTCATATCTATGCTCTTTGTCATCAAAGTACAAGTGCCAGTAATGAAAGGAAACATGCCAGCTCTGAGGTGAAAAGACCACCCCAGGCGGTAAGGGGATTTTGCAATTCCATTTCCAAGGCCTGTCCACAAGGGCTCTGTGGTGTTTGGTTTCCATTTACCACAACTAGCAATGCCACCATTTCTTATAGACAACTGACAGTATAATAAACATCACCCCTAGAGAGGTGATCACTTTCAGTCATTACGAATCTGTTAGGGATTTATGATGCACTGTATTGTTGCATGATTTTTCAGATCACTCCCAGGCAAGGATACAGCCTGGAGGTCTGGATAGACAGCTACTCAAAAACCTACACAGACAATGCAGCGTCACATTAGCAAAGTCATAACATTTCCTTCTTCTTTTGTATCTTCCATGTAATTTATTCAAGGAAATATTGACCACAAAACAGACAGGGTGTGCTCAGTCCCTTCTTGGCTTTGAGAGTTTTGCTTTATATTGTATATGATGTAGTTTGCATTCAACTCTCAGCACAGACAAAGTATGATCCCTCAGAATTTCTTTTTGTGAACAGATTTTAAAAAATTAATTTGGACCACCAAAGTCAATAGGAATATTGCAGGAATAGGACTATAAAATCACTGCAAAGACAGTAAGCAAGTTCCTCCATTGTATGCCAGCTTATTTGTTGTGTCTTGCCAATCAGTCAAGAGGGATTTATGCATTGCTGATGAAGAGCAGCCTTAGCTAGTAAATCTGGCATAATATGAATAAGCATCTGTTTATAGCTAGAAAGAAAAGCCAACATGTTTCCTAATAGCAACCCCTTTAAAAACATTCCCATTTCATTTTAAACCAGACAGAACCATAAATCTCTCCTTTATACCTAAAACTACTTCTAGACGATAGTTGTCCTAATGGCTTCCATTAGTTGGTACAACTCAAGCATTACAGTTATAGGATTTCTTGAACGTTTACTGAAATATTGCTTTATACTTGTAGGACCACAAAGCAATCTAGCTCTCAAGCCTCGCCTGCAGTAAGTTAGATGAAATGACGACCATCTACTCTCGTGCTTTCACTTCTGCTCCTATATACCTTCCACAAAATCATTATGTAAAAGACAATGTCCACATGCAAGTTCATTGACAGGACTATCTGCAAGTCCTCCTGATTGCAGCAACATAATACTTTTCACATAGTTGTCCTTGTATAGTGCACCTTTATCCACACTTTACAAATGAGAGAGCAAGGCACGGTGAAGTGAAGCAAAATGATCTGTGCAAGGTCAAACGGGAAATGCACGACAAAGCCAGGAACTGATCAGTTGATTCCTGAGTCCCAAACTAGTACTTGCCTTCAAGTCTAGCTCTCATTTCTCACAGTGCCGCCAGTACAATGTTTAAGCCTTGATCCCTTAATCCCTAGCGGGTGAAAAGCAATACATACCATTATTTCTATTTTTGAAATTCAAGACCAGAATAGGAAACCCTGTGCAGAAGGTAAATATTTCAAAGGTCTTATCATCACGCCTCTCCATCTGAAGAAATTATGAGGCTGGGACTCAGCATGATCTGTACTTCTGACAATGAAGGAAAAAAAAACACCACAAGAAGGACAGTAATTTGGAGTCCATTGCTATCTATTCCTGATGCACATCTATCTTGCTCGTGTCACTCAGCTCACTGGCAACTGTAAACAGTGATCATCTGCTAACAGTTAGCTCCGTCTAGACATAGTGTGCTCTTCATTAGCTAATTGTTCACACCTCTCCCCATAGGCTGTAAGATGGCAAGAGAAATAGAGGCAGAACATGTATCCATGCAACACAACTGACACAGTAAAATGATGGCAGGCTTTTTACGCTGCACCATTAACCTGCCAGTTAACTCACTGGTTGGACAGCCTCCATCAGGACCTCAGAACGTCGTCACTTCAAAGACTTACACAAGCGTCTGCGTCACTCACTTCATGTATGTGGAATTTGCTAGGCTTAGACACCTTATGAGTCCTTCCTGGTGCAGAACTTTTGTTTGATTTTGGGGGCAAAGGGGAGAAAAGAGGAACAAAATTGTGAAGATGCTGTAGTACTCAACAGCTCAACCTAAGTGTGATATGAAAGTGTCCCCATAGTTTTGTAATTATCAAAATGCTGCATGTATATCATAGTGCAATATTACTGTGTTTTTTCCTAGAAACTAAAAAAGCATTGTATAAATTAGCTCCTCTGAAGCATTACAGATTCAGGAACACAATCTGCAAAATCATTCCTCTTTACACAGGAGTTTAGTTGTATTGAATGGATTACGACTGGAGTTAGTCAGAAATGTCTCAGTGGAACAATTCATTTTGTTAGAACAAAAGCATTTCATGGGAACATACCTGAGTGAAACAAGGAACTTGAATTTAAATCTCCTAGAGCCTAAAAAGGTACTCCTTACCCTGGAGAAGGATTTTCTTACACTTACCTGGTAATTGTAAAAACTTCTGTTTATATAATAAACAAAAGCACTTTGTTTATATAATTAAGTGTGGGGAGAGCTCATTACCCATCAGTCATAAGACTGATGACCCTGACTTGCAGCCTCTATTGGGTATAACTGGTGAGTGTGGAGGGGACATTTCCTGCTGCCCTTCTCCCTGCTGGCCATGCCAGCTTTCTGTCCTTCTCACAGGAGCAGGGAGTGCAATATACGCTGGCTGCTCTTCCAGCCTCACTTGCAGCCACATATATCTGCAAACAACCATCAATTTCCATTGCATTAGCCACCATGGGAGTTAACACCAAGCCACGGAGTGAGACAACACCCATCCTGCTGTCTCTGCTACACAGGTCTGGTGGCAGCAGGGGGTGGGCAGCTGGAGGTTTGTCGTTAAAAACTCAGAATGGCCATAGGGGCTGATGAATGGAAGAGGGACAGAAAGCAAGTTGAACTTATATTTCACATATTCTGTCTGCATTGCCATTAGAGTTTCTTCCTGTCTGATATGAAGATTTTTTAATCTCAGCACTTCACACGAGAGAAATTTTCTGTCTCCAGGTTCTAACTGTGTTAGGTCAGCATTAGTGCCACGGAAACTTGAAGCAGGCCCAAAGTTTATTAAATATTCCCCTGAAATAATAAGGAAAAGGCTCAATAATACTGCATAACTTTATAATGTTAACAGGGAGGTAGGAAATTTCATCGGTTGTGTCAAGTTTTGATAGATACAGGCCGCTTTGAAAGGAAAACAACAGCAGCAACTATGACTGGAAAAATACATTACGGAAATAGAGTAAGACTCTTCACCCACCCATGAAAAGCCACGGAAAATTAGGACCAGACACCATTTGGCTGGCTCACACAGCCACTGTCGCAGTAACTGGCTGGCTTCTTGGCATTTCTACATCGATCTGATTGACTAGCCAGTGCAATCCTATAGCACGGCTCACACCATATTTTTCATCATAAATGCCTCAGAAATGTCTGTTTCAGCACCCATGTTTTTCATGAGACTGTCGTATGATTCTATGATTTTACAGCGTACAATTAACCTATCCTCAGTCAGGTCTGAAAGTCACTTCAAAGCTCTGGACAAGTGTTTGTGTCTTCACTCTTTCTGCTTTCACCATGTGTGTGTTTTGAAAATCCTCCCCCAAAAATGCAGCAAATGCATGGGTTTTTTTTTAATAAAAATAAAATACTACATGAGTTTTAGGCCTTGCCTAGAATAAACTATACGTGCCATAACTGTCTTGCCCCTAGCCTTCTGCTTTGCCATCTAGCTTGCCCCTTTGCCCATCTATGACTGTTGCACCTTCTGTTTGTTGAGATTAACCTACCATATTTGTGTATACATGTGTACACACAACATACTGCATACGCATTGTATACACACAATATGCATTGTGTGCGCATGTGGTTTAGATCGATACGGGGAAATGTGCATTGCTCCTGATCAGGAAAACATCACATAGCAATGTTATTTATCTACTTTAACATACCTATAATTAAGCCAAGTGATTCATCGTATGGCAACCAAGAAACTTAGATTGTATGCTATTTTCAGTTGTTTGATGTGAGCATGAATTTTACTGGCTTAAATCTTTTAAAGGTTATGCTCATTTTATAATAATTTCCATTTTATTTGATCTTTCTTTTAGGTTACTTTCTCCTGAAAAAGAAAGGAAATATAAGAAAAATAAAGAGCAAAACCAGTTATTTTAAAAACTGCAAAGCAAAGAGGCTTAAATAATACAGCAGCATTTAAAAAAAAAGAGAACTTTATCCTATTTAAGCAGAACTATGCATGTTCTGCGTTTGATACAGTGGGAAAATGCTTTTGGCATTCATACAGAGGTATATGAGCAAGCAGGTATTTTATTATAGAGAAGGTAGCTCCATTACATGTAATCTTATGGAGTCAACATAAAAAATTTTTATAGATTTAGCTTTGCTCCAGCCAAGCTGTGCACAAAGGAAATTCTTCCTATGAAACTTTATTGAAGAGACTGTGGTCACAGTTCCTCACAGTATATAGTTTGCTACTGCTCTAAAATACCTGGTAACAGAAAGAATTATTAAAGTAGCTAGATATACTAGAACATGCCTGGAATACTGTTCCAACCTGCAGAGTTCAAACTGACTTCAAGAAACCCTATAATCAAGAAAGATGAGACTATCCAAAAAGTCACAAAGTGTTTGTTTTTTTTCCTAGCTGCTACAATCATTTTTCTTTAGCTGTTGGCTGAAGGAGGGTAGCCTTTGCTTAAACACCACTCTCCTTCCAGGGCAGAAGTAAAACATTTCAAATACAGACCCTCTCTATATGGGCAATCTCTTGAACACGCCAGAAACGTCACCCAATAAGGACCTTGTCTTTCATTATGTGACTACTTCTAAATCATCACCTGAAATTTGAAGCCAACTACTGAAATGTGTAATCATAACTCTGTCCTGATTTGTTTTGGCTTTGATAAAGAACAGCCTCTATCCTTCATTACACTAATTCTCAATTTCAGAGGAGAAGCCAAATACCAGGATAAACATAATTTATGTTTTATTCATGCAAATCCCCATTTTGACAGCTGGGTAACTAGGTGCATTTCATTTTTAATAAATTTAACAAAGATAAGCACAAAATGAATGTCATTTGTAGGGTTGGCCTAAAACTGGCTAATTCAAGTGCCTGAAGTGAAAAAACAAACAGGGAACTTTAGATTCATGGCTGACAGCCTGTAGCTTACACTGAAGTCAAACCTGATGTTTGCTCTTTTTCTCTTGAGATGCAGTCAGCACCCCTCTCCCATCATTTCCATTATCTTGTACTTTTTAAAGGTGAGAAGACTAGTTCATGCAAGGGAGATTTAAGACCCAAACCTTGTGTCCTGTAATTTAAAGATTCAGTGAGAATCACTCACTATTGGACAAGTGCACCTTTTGCACTGGCAAGTTCTACCTTTTTTCAGTCCATAAACTTCTGTGTAAAATGCCTTAGACCTCATTGAGTATTTCTTTTCATAGGGTAAATTCTTCTGGCTGTATTTACCACTCTATGGTAAATTAATACTACAAATCCTTTATAATTAGGATTTGGTTTTAAGCCTAATTGCAAAAGAACGTATTTACTTTATCTTGAGAGATTACACTATGCAGCTCATGTTTTGCCAATAATAGAAGAACTTACCCTTTCTTCTGACAATTGATCAAACAACATCCTACAGTTTGTTTATACACTGGGTGTTTTTAGCAGATTTAATGACTACACCATAGAACCTGTTTCACTTAAGTCACTGTAAATCATTCAAATATGCCTACACACTTAGTTAAAACAAAAGTGGTCTGACCAGCTTATCATATGTTCATAAACTGTCACAAAATTAAACCAGTGTAAAAACAATATGTGGGCTAGTCTTAAATAGAAGAAGACAAAAAGATATCTTAAACCCCTTCCCTGTAATGGTATCAATTTTATCTGGACTAAAACTCTGCTTCCCATTCTATGAACATAATTTGTATATTACAAACTCCACGCTCAGCAAATTATATACTCAGTTTGCCAAGTACTTGCAATCATCACATTTTGGAATGTGCTTTTCTGTTTATCAATGGTCTTTAAGAAACAATCCCAGGCCTCAGCACCTTCCCACTGAAGCCATTGACAAATTTGCTCTGATTTCAGTAAGGTGTCCACGTTCTTATTTTTGCTGCTGTATATGCAATTTCTAGAACTGCTGAATTATAAAATGTATGGTACGGAAAATTATATTTATGTTCAATAAATTAGCTCCATGTTACTCTAAGCTGCCTTTATGCATTGTCGTTTTTATTGTATCCACCAGTTTTTGTAGCACTGCACTAACCGTTTTGCTATGCGGGAGCAAGTCCTGGGAAATGCTTGACTCAGGAATACGATAGAACTTGTACCAGAACTCATAGTACATATGGCACACAATGTTGACATCCCAAAACCTTTTTCTGCTAAGAAATTACAAGGTTCTTTCCAGCAGTTCTTGTTAACAAGACTTTTCTTTACATTAACAGGCAATTTTAAGCAGCAAACATATTTGTGGGAGCTCGTCTGTTAAAGGATGGGAAAAAAGGGTTACGTTTGACAAATTCCTCATTTCAAATCATGCAAATAATTGGCTCCATGGGGTGCTTATTCTAGAGAGATTTTTCACAACCTGAAAGAGAGAATTGATAGACTTAAACTGTGAGGTAAAACAGTGAGAAGGAACGAGAAAACAAGTCCCATAGAAAATTGGAGAAATCTTAGGTTCGCATGTTTTGCAGTAAGCACTATTGAAATTGCAATCAAACTGAAGAAAACATTCAAAGGTTTGGTTTTTCTCATCACTTCTGTAACACATGATGCTCCCTTAGGCAAAAATCTTCTTAGAGCTGCCATACCGCAAACCTTTCCAGTTTACTGCTGTCTCACTGAGGTGACTTGTAAAAGGGGCAAATCAAGCTAGCTGAGCAAGTATTAAACAAATCTACGATTTCACAAGAAATATGCTGGCACATATTCGCTTGCTGCTTTGTGCTACTGGAATAATGCAAAGCAGTCGAATGAGCAGACGAACGTAGCAGAATTTGAGCCACTAATCTGACTTAAAGACCAATTCATTGACAGTTTAATCCATGTTATCTATTTTAGCCAAGGTTCGCTTGGATTAAAAATGTACTGGTTTGGGATTCAGTCATATCTTGAGAACTCTGTTCCCCATGGAGAAAGACTCTGTCTTCTGCTGGTTCTAGAAGTGGGTTTACTATCACTCCAGCGACTTCTGATGAAGCATTATACCAGGCTCTGTGCAAACACAGGGGAGTTAGGATGGAATCCTGCTTCCTCAAAGATGCAAAACTTTCCTTCTCTGTTCACTATTGATAGGAAGCAGAGAAGGAGGGGACGTTGCAGGAAAGGAAGGGGAGGGTAAAATCTGCTCTTCCCAACTGAGCCTAGATAATCTCTTCTTTAAATAAAGAGTAAGCAAAGAGTTCATATTCCTGTGTTTGGAAAACGGTATAGGGAGAACAAAGTGCCTCAGTGGACACCCAGGTATTACAGAGACGAGACCATGTGTTGGAAGGGAGTTGTACCCTTCCCCCTGAGGCCACCTCCCCTTTCAAGATGAGGTGAGCAGAAGTTCACTGAGTGTTGCTGGACTGATGCGTAATAGCATCAGCGTTTATGCTTTCCATTTTTTTCTTCAAAAGTAAAGCAGGACAACAGTGCATACTGATTTTTTTAGAAACTTATGTCCACATAAGAAAAAACATAGAACTTCATTGACAGAGGGCATCCTGGGGCAAAGGCACAAACAGCAGACATACCTTTCTGCTCATGGTCTGCAATTTTAATGTAGTTAAACATAAAAATTTTGCCAAAGCCTTAAAGCCCTTTGGGAGGAAACTTCCTCAGAGGAAAGATGGCCTCCTAATTGTCTTCTGAGGCCCACTGAGTCTACTACAGCTCAAAGTCTTAGGCCATAGGTCATCTTACATGATTCAGAGCCTAGCCTCTTTTCACACCAAGTGGCAAATCTCTACCTAATGTGTGCAAAAATTTCAGTATAAGCAAGGCAAGCTGAAGTTTTAAAAAATCCTAGCTGATCAAGATTTTTCCATTGCTTTTTATTTCACTAGTTCTCCCCATATTAAAACCGAGCCATTTTATTTGCACGAGGACTGTGAACATGTATGAGTTCAAAAACATTGCATTGTCCTTTTTTTTCCCTAATGCACAAACGTGAAATGTTCCTTTTTGGTCTTTATGATAAATCACTTTCCATAGAGAAAGTGCATGAATACTGTGATCATAACCCTGTCTAATCAGTAATGCTACCGCCCTAAACTCTGACCAGGTATTAGGGATCACTGGTCAGATGGGCTTAACTGATCAGCAAGAGTCTCTGATTTATTTACCTCTTTTATAAGAATACTTCACCATGTCTTCTTATAAAATTAATCAGAAATCATTAATAGTCACTGCCACTGTTGCCTACACTGTTCACTGTATGCTTTTAAACTACAACCATACCTTGAGGTTCCATAAGTACTGAATACTCCGGAAAGGAAGAGTGAGCTAAGGTCCAGAAAACACCAAGATAAAGTGGACTCATCTCAGACTCATGCATGGATTTCTTATCTAGCCACTGGTTGTATTTTCTAACTCTAAACACCACAGGGGCTCGCACACAGTCCTTCACACTCAAAGGTGTAAGAGATGTGATGATGATTATTCCCATTTAGATAAGAAAAGCATTACACTCACCCAGTCTGGGTCATGTCCCAGGATCCCCAGATGGACTTTATGAACTGGACTGATCAGACACCTCAGGCAGCACATGGTAAACATGTTTGGCCCTTTTGAGTACGTTACCATCCAAGGCAACTGCCAGGTAATCCGTGAAAAATTCTTATTTTACCTGCTCAGTGTTCATTCTTGCAAGGACTTTTCCTATGACCAAACTGGTTCTTTAAGGGAATGGCATACCCCAGTGCCCAAATTATTTCCACCGTGCAAAAACCTTGAGACATACCTGAGATAAAAACAAAAGCCAGTACAAGTTATCCTCCTAATACAGGTAAAGCCAAAAAAAAAAAAAATCTATCTTACCTAAGACACATCTGCAAAAGCAAATGCTGAATGATGGTAATAATTTGCCACTACTGCAACTTAACAAAATGAGTAGATCAAGCCTGCTGAACGTCAGCATCTTGAGGATTAATGTAAACGTTCCCATCAATCAGTGGTATTTATTTTCTCCTTCCACAAAGAGAAAAGATGAAAGAAAGAAAGCGAATATACTGAAAAGCCTAGATTTAATATGAAGGAAAGCTAAAGGATTGTTCTTTAAAGTAACCCACTAATTCTTAAAGAACATTCCACTCTTTGTACGTAGAGGAATTTCAAAGCAAAACAAAACAAATCTTTTTTTATCATTTTCAGAAGTATAAAATGTAGTATCTGACCATATTCACAAGAGTTACATTCTTTTCTATTTTATGTTTCCACTATATTGCATTATTCCTCTAAGAATCAAATTTAGCAGCACTGATGGTTTAAATTCAGCATAAAAATAAAATTCAGCAAATGTCATGGCAGCGTACCAAACATTTAATGTCAGGTTCCCTTATGTTCAGCACTTTGCTAAAGCTTCCCATCCATCAATTAGACAATTTTGGAATATTTTACTTTGTAATTAAAAAATAAATCTCTTGTGCTTTGTATTGTTTTGTGGGAAGAATTGCTCCTTCATATATCCACCTCAATATGCGTACTTGTATATATACGTGTGTGTGCATTTTTTCGTTTTTCTGGTATTACTATCATCATAATTAAGCAGTTTCTTTCTATGAAGACTTTGCACTTAATACATAGTTCTGCAAGTGGACCCATGCAGAGGGCCAATCTATTTCCCAGCAAGTCTACAAAACTCTCTAGAGTCAGCCTGCAAAGGCTCTAATCACAGGACTGAAACCTTAAATAAGTGTGAGGAGGCCACACCAATTAAGACAGGAAACGGAGTGTTTAACGTTACCCAGGGGCTCAGGAGGAAAAGCGGGATGACTTGAAAAACAGAAGGAATAGGAATGCATGGGTGGAGTGAGCCAAGGAAGATGTCGCCGCCATTAGAGGCTATGGGAAAACAGCAAGAAAGAAAATACACAAGTCCCATGATAACCTTTCATTCTGAGCTCAGTGTAGAGACCTTGCCTACACTGAAACCTCTCACCAGCGCATCGGGATCAGCCAACGTTGTACGAGTGACTCTCATGACAGACATATTGACATCGGTATTGCTGGGATTTTGACCTGTATTCACAATGACTATCGAAACATAGCTTCGTGCAGACGCATAAGCATAGCTGTACAGCTGCAAATATCTGTTGGACGCGTTGCACATTTATCTTCAGCTCAGTATAATTGAATGCACAGTATCTATACACCGACAGCTGGCATCCAGGGCAAATAATTACACACTGCTTTCATTAGACTAGCCCTTTGTTAACATAAGCTGGCAAGCGTTATATTCATTAAAATATTAGCTCTTAAACATCACACTTTTAACTGTCATATTCTTCAGAGTTTGTTTGCTGTTGTGACAATTTCATTTGAATAGGAATTCATTCATGGTTAAGCAGCAGCTAAAACCTTTTAACTATTTGGGTCAAGAAGACACACAGCCACAATAATTTGTTTCAATATCTGTTTGTTTATTTTAAGCCTTTAAGGCAAAAATTTTCCATAAAGTCTTGATTGCTTCATCAAAACAGCATGATTTTGAGCTATCTGCCATCCTACACATTCTTGAAATTGCAGAATAATGAACAGTATCACCACAGACTAAGGCAAGTATAATCTGTAAAACTTTTTTTTTTTGCCAAATATATTTATGACTCGTTAATGTTTACTGCCATACACTGTACACTTCAAAGCACAGAGCTGGTCCTGGAAAGTTTTACAGCATGAGGTGTGAAATCTGAAATACCACAAGGACAAGCAGCTCAGCCTAGAGTTGTCTGAACTCACACAACTCACTGGCTGTAAACACAAAGGACTGTCCATATGAAACTAAATAACAGCAAAAATGATTGTCATGTCTTATTGCTTTTGTTTTGCAGTTTTGCAGTGAATGGAATCTTTAATAATTTAGCATGCAGACAGCCCTCTTTTTTTTGCTATTTAATTCCGTCCTGCCTTACTTTGTGTGCTCTGGTCTGTGTGTAAACAGACACGGCTTTTTTTCTAAAATCATAAGGCAAGAGCAGATTAAGCAGGGGGCTAGGAAGCTGGCATTAACACAGCCCAGTGCTTTGCAGCTCTCTGTAAGAAAGTCTCTGGTGCTGTTCAGTTTTTCCTGTGTACATCGGAACTGTAAGTCATTGCACCAGTGGGGCATGGATGATACGGAATCATATCGTTGCTGGATCAGGGCCACTGCACTCCATAATTTGCAGAATCACATTTGCAGCAGGTATAATTCTGGACTGCTAAAGCCATTTGTATATAGTGACAGCTTCTGCTTACAAACTCATTTTTCATGCCCTCTTTTCTTTAAAACTATATCACAGTTTCACTGGACTTCTTAACTGCTTGAGCTATAACATTTAGGTGAGGATTTATCTTCTTCAGCTTCAGCATTTTTCACTAATAACATTAATGCCTGGCAATCTCTTCCAGCCAGTGCAATGAAAACTGTCTGGATGTACAGCATACAAAGTATTCTTGTGCAGAAACATCCTCCCAGTGCTCATCGGGCCAAAAGCTATTTCCTTTCTGTGTACTCACACTCCATAGAAATGAATGAACACTGCAATGAAAGGAAAGACTTCATCTTAAAGGGCAGCCTGTCATTAAATTTTATTTTATGCTTATTTTTCTCTCTCAGTCCTCCATCCTAATTCTAAAATATAATTCCATAAGCATACATCATTTCAGAAGTATCCACTCTAACTGTAAAGAAATGTTATTGTCTAATGCGCTTTGGTAGGATTGTAATATGTGTGAACTGAAAACTAAATCATGCACAGCATAACATGCGCTGCTCATACTGTTAATAAATAAGTGTGAATGTATACATAATACTCTGCATTCATAATGTCTGAGGCTGAAAATTCAAAACAATCAGGCCAAATCCATTTGTTTTAAGAAGAGACTCCATTTTCTGTATCAATTTCCTGTCCTGATCCATGTGGAGCATATTGTTTGCTCCAAAATCAAAACTTACTGTAATATTCTGTTTCTGTCATGTTTCTCTCTGTTTAAGGCTGGTTGTTAAAATTACAAACAGCATCCTGATTCCTTCTGCATCTGAAAGGTATATGAGGAAAAGGTACCCATAGTGGAATTCCTCTGTTTCTATAGTTAAAGTCAAATGCTTAAGGCTATTTAACACAATTAGAGCCAGATGCTCTCACTCACATACAAAATTCCTTTGATATCCATGAAGAGCAAAAAAGAACCTTGTTTTCTTTTTATAAGGAATTTCAAAAGGTCTGATTTCTAAGGCTGACTTCGAACTTTGTAAGGGGTCTCACAAATAAAAATATGTTTTCCTTCAGAGTGTCCATTAACATTTAGCACTTGTCTCCTTGTTTTTGGAAACAGTGTAGAGCACAAATTAGCAAGGACAAATAAACAGGACTTTTCAACTTCTTTATGCAGTCACAGGGAATACACTAATATGGCAATACTTTGTGACACTGTCATGGAAAGTATAGTTTCAGATAGAAAAGGCCACTGACGTAAGACACTGCTATTCAAGTTGTTATAATGAGAATTTTGTCTTAATATAATATCTCCCGCCATTAAAATTACAAAGATAAAATGAAAGTGGAAGCCACACAGGTTCCAAGCATTTTGCTTTTACTTCCATAACTCCAGAATAGAACTCAGTAGAATCACATCAGTGCAACTTTATGTAAGAGAAGACTCAAGTCTAATGTGCCTGCTGGGAAATAAGGGAGTAATAATTAATAGAAAAGAAAAATTGACACAGAGATATAAAGCAGCTTCAGGTAAGTACGGGGGCAAACTCTGGAAAGGCTATAGATTTCAAGCAGTTATCATCTGTCCAGCAGTTTATTTTGTTCCTGTGTCCAAGGCCACTTCTCCCAGAAAACCAAAACAGATTACGTGCCCATGTCTCAGACATTTCAATAAAAGTGTGGCCTACGTTCGATGGATAAAGAAGGCAGAGTTATCTAAACTGTGGTTTTGGCAGTGGTGTGGCTGGGGCTCCCAGCTGCTGGTTCCCCGGTGGAGAAACAGGATCCAGCACAGGGGCCAAGCGAACACCTTGGGGAAAAAATGTCCCAAACTGCCGCAGGGAGACCAGGCAAGCTTATCTGCCAAAGTCCTGTAAACCAGAGGTGCATATGAATATGCAAAAACCTCTGTCAAATGATGGCATGCTTAGAGATGGCCTTGAGCTGCTGTGGCTCACAAACTGCCCATATTTAAAGCACGATTTACGTAACTGCAGAAATAATTATTCTATAGGTGCTAGCTAGAATCAGTTCTCATGTTCGGTACTGAAGCAGCAATCACGCGATAGAAAATGCTATAAAACTATTTTAAATTCACAATGTATATTTAATTAAGAGTATTATTTATGCTTAATTAGGTTCATGCTGATCTTGAAGGGTTTTTTTGGTGGGGTGCTGTGGGCTGCTGAAAGCTGTCTAATGTAATTCTCTCCAAATACTAATTGGAACTATTTCTCATCCATACTGAAAACTAAGGCAATATTTATTTACTAATTCCAGAAGCCATTGGTATGTAGAAGAATTGCAATTATGTCCTCAATGAGATTTTATAACTACAGCTTGATTGAATGACATAATCTGATTGCTTACATCAGTTGGAATTTACCACGTTACAAAAATCTTCTGATGTTTTAAAACATTTAACAGGGTCAGAAAAAAAAATGTCTGAGAAAAAAAAATTCTGAATTTTTACAGAAATTTCACTTAGAAGGGTGATGTATTATTGTCCTATTTTGATTTTCATTTTAGAATTTCATCCTGAATTCCCCTCTTTTATTTCTAGCTCTTCTGTGAGAAATCCCAATTCAGCCCTGCCCCACGCCAGCCCTGTTCACGTCCTGCGCTGGATGCACTTCCACTGCGTGAGGTCCCATGGCTTCAGACTGATTTACAGAAGTCGCAATGTGACCTACTGCAGGATCACTGTTTATTAGACTCCAGGCTTCAAATAGATGCCTTCATTCTTTGACAGGAGGAAAAAACATAGCATACTGGACATGAGTTCCCAGCATAGCAGACATATGCCAGCGTTAGGTGCACTGTCATTTCTGGGTAAAGTCATTACCTCAGAAAAATATCTCCCCCCCCCTCTTACAAGATTAGGAAATACTTTAGTGAAGCATTTGTTTAGAAAAGGAAATGTTCTATGTTGCTGCTGGGAGAGGAGGCACAAAATCTTCCACTCTCTCTTCTACAGCCGCACACCATGTCAACAGAAGGAAAAAATGATGCCATGAAATTGCCTGAAAACTGTAGTTTCCCATGAAACAATTCAAGATTGGTTCATTTCTATTTTTTTTCTGTAAAGAAATAAGAAAAATGACTACTGTTTCGTCAGTAGAGGAACAAAAATTACCATTTCCACCTTTTTTTTTTTTTTATGGAAATAAGAAAGCTCGCTTCTTTTGTGCTCAGCTTAGAAATGACTGGGAATTCCGTGGTTTAAACACCCATCACCTACAAAGAAACTGGAGTCAACTTTGCCAACCAAAGAGAATATTTGCTTGCAAGATCCAGGAGGTGGCATTTGCATGTCTCCAAGTAATACTTCACAGGAAAGGGCAATTTATCATGTAAGACGATTGCTCATCACAGCTCCCAGAAAGATAAAAGATTGCTCATTACTTTCACACACCTTCCTGCTACTACCGCCACCTTGAAAAGGCTCGGTAGGCCTTAGGTCTTAGATACAAAGTGCAGGAAGTGGTTTTGGGCAGGGAATCCATTTTCACAGAGATACCTGTATTAGCACTGAGTTAAACTTCTGAGGGACATACCTTCAGAGGCACAACTGTCTCCAGCATTTCATCCGCTCAGTGTCCTGGCTGTTGCAAATCCTCCTCACAAACTCTCCTCCATTCAAAACACAGGGAATTCAGACACATAAACCCCATCTTTGGAGCCAGGCACCCAATGTTTGAGCTGAACCATCGTCATTTTGCTGAAGTCCCATTCTGGATCTGGCCTGTTGCACACATCTATATGCAAAAGCATTTCATAAAATTTCTCCATCAGAACAGTAATGTATTCTTTTCCTTTAAAATGTAGGCAACAGAACTTTTTAATATTTCAAGAATGAGAGCAACACACATAACTGTGTGAAAGAAATGGAATAATGTTCTTGACATAACCCTCCGAGCAACCCAAGTCACTATGTCTAATTTGGAGTCAGGATGAGTGCTTTACGCAGAAGTTTATTTTGCACTTCAATATGTGTTGTTTCATCAGCATTCTCTTCTATACTCCATTTTTTCACTCTGCCCAATGTCAGTGGCTACATATGGTGGAAGCAGTGAAGAATCAAAGCCCTTTATCCTGCAGAAGTATTTGTAGTAAACGAGACTAAAATGTGTGGAAAGGTCCAGGGGAGCTTAAGGATTTCTTGACATTAAGGTCTAACAATCAGTTTGGGTTTCTGTTTTGTTTTCTTTTGCGCAACTGAATTGCAGCCAAACATACTGTAATTCGAAGCTTTCAGAGAAGGAGGCTGACCCTTCCCTGGGAATGGCATTGAAACAATTCACGCCTTGAGACCTTTTAAGACGCTTAAACAAGAAATGCATGTATTGAAGTTCACCCTTCTTGTGGAATCGCCTATCAGAAAGCTTGCACGTAACCACCTCTGCTTCAGAAGTACAGCGTACATCCGTTCAGTGGTACCAGCCCACAAGCCTGAATTTATGTCAACACAAATCCTACTCAGTTGAGAGGACTTCATATCCTCACCCACGGCTCATGGGGGACTAGTCTCAAGTATTTAAATCAGGTGCCCATGAAAGTACAGCAATAAACCATATCTTCATGAAATTTCTACTAGGTCTGTAGTACTTATGTAGCTCATATGATGTCATTTCATGTGTACAGAAGTGGGGATCTTCTTTAAAATATGTGGTATAATTCATAAAAACAGTGTTAGGGCATGGTAGATGCAGTTCTGGAAATGCTTTGTGTTTGCAGCTTACTCGCTTCATTCTCTATTAAATGTTAGGCTCTTTTCAAATCCTTTTGACTTCATCTCTCCATGCAGTTATCACAGACTGCATGTCTCTGGGGCTGAGTCAACACATTCAGCTCAGAGAACCTTCCTGTAAGATTTTGACACAGATGAGAGGGAAGCAATTGCATCCTGTAGTTTATGTAGATACTCTTAAATTTGCCAGGCACTGCAGTCAGCAATGGGCAAGGGAAAGATCCCACACTCTCAAAACTTTGAGGAAATGTGTGTCTATTAAACGTCCAAATCCACATCCGAGCTCTACTGAATGTGTCTCAGGTGGACAACTAGGGACTATTCTCTTGTTGTTTGGGTTTTGAAAAAGCAGTAAAATGTTGCAGATGATGCCTTCTTTATCAGACTACAAAGGGTAATATGGATATTTTAAGCTCCAATAACCCAATAAGTCTTCAAGCTCCTCCTAGACTATTGGCTAAAATTATGATTTAAGAGAAGATACATCCAAAATAGATTTGGTTCAGTGTACCTTACAGAATAAAAATCAGCTTGCTATGTGTAATTTAAATAACATAGGTCTAGATTTCACTCTGGGGTTTGCGCTGGGGAGCACAGATACTGTTCTGACAAAATTCCTAGAAACAGTCGTTAAGGAGTTGGAGTTAAATGGTATTTGAGAGGCTTTTGTTTCCATATCACCTGCACATGCAGAGCTGAATAACACAGACCCAAACACTGACCTTTACATGTTAGGAAAGGGGCATCTGACCCAGCTCATCTTCCTGGTGATCACTGCTGCCAGTTTCTGTAAAGCTGCAAAGAGAGACTAAAGATGTTGTGATACTGCTGCAGTCCCTGTTAACTATCCCTCAGGTACAGAAACCTGCATCAGAAGCCATGAGTTCATCCCACATGCAGAAAATGCTCTGGATAGCACCACGTTTGGCCTTTTTTTGGCCTATTTTGAATGGGAACTGTTAAAACTCTCCCTGTTCTCCTAAGTCGAAAAGCATTAGAGATGTAGGATATCCTTGTGATGCACATAAAAAGTGACTCAGTTAGGAAAAGCACTGTTACAATGACAGTGACAGGTATCCTGGAATATAATGATGATATGCACTAATTCAGTGACCATATCGCCACTGCGACCAGAGAAGTACTGGTGGCCGGCAAGAGTGCCCATGGCCACCACCATGGCTGCAGTCTTACAAGGAAAATGCAGAATTGCAAAGTTCAGTTGTGCTGCTGGGGCATTTTCACTCTGCAATGATATGACTGGGGCAATTAATCTGTTCAAAATATTGAAAAGCAGTATAAAAATCACCGGGCCTGACTTACTTTAAAGAGGGCTTTTTGTTGGTATGGCTTACAGCACTGAATTAGCAGAGAATAAGAATAAAAGTTATGAAGGAATATATACAGCATATTTTGGCCCTGAAAAAGGCAACAGAAAATCGTAAAAAATTCTATCCATAACTGGGAGGGTTTTGCTCTGTTTCTTGTGGAAACTATTTTGCAGCTGCTGACCATTTGTCTGAATTAACAACAGACCTTTATTTCTTCTTGGTCTGACAGATTGTGTATGCTGGACTGCTCCATAGGATTTTTCCTATGCATCGTGGCAGTGCATGTGCACATTAAATTTTTTGAGGGGGAGGGGAAAAGCCAGTCAGATATCAGTTGTTGAATACTATATTCAGGGAGTTTCGAAGATTTCCAGTGTTACAGAACATTTGTAAAGCAGCTCCACTGCCTGCAAATTTTATTTTGCATTTAACTGCTCCATGAACATCCCAAGGAAACAACTGGTAGCCTGTGGAGTGTCAGGTTAAGTGACTGGTGTTTAAGCTTTAAAAATGGTCATTAGACTTTCCCATTAGCCTTTTCTATTAGTTCAGCTGCACCAGGCCTAGCAGCATAGGGAATCCTGGGGTAGGCATGTTGCCATAGTACCATATTTAGCAACATACTAATTAAGTCTGCTGAAAGTAACAGGTTCTAATAATTGATACAGCACCAAGAGTGAAAGATGGAGCAGGCCTCCCAATATTGGCAACTGTGACTCAGAAGAAGTGGACGTTTTTGTGTGTATGTGGTGCAGATAAAGAATTTGTCATGCCACCACCCTGACTCATCCTCAGGGTATATCAGTGGCAGGCTCTTTATCTGTACTGGACAAAACAAAAAACTGTATTCAGTATTGAAGTTATGTGCCGAAGCAAAACAACCAGTCCATTTCACGCATCTCACAATGGGACAGACACTACAGTGCACAAATACTGCCACAATCTACCAAAGCCCTAACTTCTGTAAAATAGCACAAACCATTCCTCACAGCCTTTGCTCACATCGACATTGCAGTGTTTCTTCACTTGCACAGTCTCCTCATCTCCTTGGTCTTCCTACTCTTTCCATTCTTTCGTATGCATCCTTTGGCACAGCTGTTAGAAACCGTTGTTAGCAAACAAACTTGTACCCTGCATGTTTTACTGTGCCTTTTTGAATAGCCCAGCCTGGATCCCAGTCTGTGTCCCACACCATTATGTCCAGCACAAAAAAAATTGCAAGGCAGTGGAGACTTGGCCTTAGACTTCTGGTCCTGAATGAGGAGTAGGACATTAAACCCTCACTCATGACAAATTACTCTATTCACTTCTATTGTCAGAGGATGACTTCTGCTTATGCTTGTTCAGAGCTGGAAAAATGTGTCTACCTCTTCTCCAAAGTTTCGGCTGGGTTAAAAAGCAACAACCTTTAGCAGAGCCCCACCTGGCCGGAGGATGAGAAACAGAGAACAAGTTCACATCTACTTGCAGAAGACCTCATGGCTACTGCCTCACTCTGTTTTACATCTGCTGTCTTCATTTTTCTCTTTCTTTCATCCCCTGCTCATTTGTGCTGGTCTCTAGTACCCTTTTCTCATGCTGATCTTTTCATATACTGTAGTTGGTCAAGGTAACAAAAATCCTACTAGTGACAATTTACTTAGTACATTAAACAATTGTCTTGTGCTTTTTGCCATAAAACCAAGTGACCCTGTAAAACATCTAAGGGTTCTCACTCACATGTGGTAGGGGACTAAAGTCAGATGGCTGAAAGATGCATGATGCTCTGTCATCTGTCTCATCCTTTCTTGGAGGGGTGCTGCCCTCACAGGCATGGCTGGGCAGCTATTGGGGCAGCCCTGGAGCTGCTATAGTTCCTATAGCCAATTTAATAAAACAATCAATTTCAAGACCTGCTTCATGAGTCATTCAGAGAACTCTGCTATGGGGGGCAACCTCCAACATACAAGCTGGGCAGATGAGATCTCTGCTTCAGCCATCCCATTTACAGCCCACCATGCTGTGTAGGCTAAAATCTTCAGGTAAGTACTATGGAAAAGATGGAACCCAGCACCAGTCACACATGCAGGTAAAAAGCAACAGAATAACACCTCTCTGAGTGCTTTATGGTATTGCACAGGTAGAACCAACAACGACATGAGGAGAGCGTACCCATTGCAAATTAAGGAGAAGATGGTATTTCCAGACTGTAAATCACATCTTACATAAAAGCATGTGAGAACTCTATGTCAGTATGGAAGATTTAATTACACAAACAAATAACTATGAGGAGACGGGACGTAGAGAGCCACATCCTGCCCATATGGGAAAGCGTGCTGGAGCCCAGAAGAGAGGTGTGGTTGCCTCATGCCAGCTACAAGAACCGTTCTGCTGGGGCAGCAAAATGTTTCAAAGCAGGAAATTCAGAGCCAGTCTCAGAGGTTTCAGCAGGCAGCAGCAGAGCATGTTCCACGGAGCCATTTCCCTCTGCTGCTTTGATGAAAAGTGAGCAGCATGTGCCCCCAGCTGAGACATATTGCTGGCAGTAGCATATGCATTTGATAACAGCAGCTTTACCATTCAAGTAGGGAGAAAGGGTTTTTTTCCAATCCAGGAAAATCAGCGCAATGTTTGTTTCTCTCCCTGTTGGGATGAACACAGAACTTTTCTAGATGTTTAGAGGAGTGGGAAGGATAAGGAGGAAATAAAAAGAACTTCTCCTCTCCTGAAATAGGCAAAAGTCAATAGTTAGGACACTCACCTGGAATGCTACCTTAGTTATCAAGGCCCCCAGTACATATGGCACTTAAATCCTTGGTGAGAGTTAGCCTATCAATCAATATAAGGAAAGCAGGTATCCTATGAGACCTGCTGCATTGTGTACACCCCATGAGAGACAGGTCAAAAGACAGCTTGGTGATCAAAGCATGGTATGTGGAATGTGAGAGAAGAGAGATTTTATATGCAAAGGTCCCAAAAAGAGACATATAAAAAAAGATGAAAAGCGTGGCAGCACGGCCCTTTCTAGCTCCCTCCCACTACGTTTTGTCTCCTTGCCCCAGGACAGAGTCTGGCACAGTGACTCTGAACGCCTGACAGTATGTTCTGCAGGAATACAGCTAATTACTTAGACATGAGTAGCCACATTTTTGAGGCTGAGCAGGGAACACTTCTGGGTCCACGTGCATTAATACTGCTGCACGTATTTCTGCAATGCAGGAAGCTGAGGTGGCTGAGCTCGTCACATTCCTGAGTACCAAAAATTTCTGAGCAGAATCCCAACAGGCCTGCAAGGCCATCTCCTTCTTTTAGACTGAAAGAGTTGTCAAAGCAAAGCAGTCCCTGTGCCACCAGTGACTCCAACAACCCATCAGTAAACTAAATGACAAAACCAAGACATGACTTTAAGGCTGCAAACACTGCTTCAGAAGCCTGTGCCAGGGAGCCAGATGTTGCAGGAAAAACATCTGGGGTTTTTGATTGCCTTTAAGAACGAGTAGGAGGAGAATTGTGATGTGGTATGAAAAATAGCCTGCTGCATAGTTTTTGGATTAATGACAAAATTATCTCCTTTAAAAGACTGTAAAATGTAAGAATTTTAACTCATATAGGATGGCTTAACAGTAAAAATATATACATTGTACAGAAGTATGGAAAGCCCTGAAAAGTTTCCAAATATGACATACCTCAAACATAGAACCTGAAAGTTTCACAAGGATATTTAAAGAAGAAAATTTTCCTTTCTATCCATAAGCAAAGAACATGCTTTCAGAGGGAGGAATGGGGAGGGAGGAAGGGAAAATGGGGACAATTCAAATGAAGCAGCCCATTGCAGTTAGAAGCAAACTTTAATGTATACATTGGGTCTCGCCTAGATGTTAGCCCTGAAGGTGTAAAACAGGAGTAGGCCTGGCCAGGGGGCATTTCTGCTGCTCTCTATATATTTTTTTTAGATCCCCCCAAACGCCTTATTATCTGTACACCAGGATAAAACAAAGACCTCTGAAAAGAAATGCAGTAAAAATTTCTTCGCCACCCTTACACAAAGCTGGTGCTAATAAAAGCATGTGTACTGGGGGGAAAGGCAGCAAAAACCAAACCAAAGTTTTCTGTGGTCCTCCCACCACCCCGGGCTGTTCTGCGGGAAGGGATTTGCCCCCAGTGACAGCTCCAAATCCCAGCCTGTCCAAAACAAGTACCAGGGATCAGATTTAGAAAAATGTCACGCCTTGTGATTTAAGCTAGTGGGAACTGCGCTTTGAGCATAGAAAGTTTTGTACGGTACTGTCAAAAATCAGTTCCTCAGGAACTCCATTTGGACACCAAAACTCAATGGATACTTTCAGTTTAATTTTTTTGTGCTTTAGCAAAAATAAACCGTCCAACTCCACAAGCCTGCACTCAAAAGGCAGTCTCACAGAGCAGGGAGGGAAGCCCAGATGGAAATGAGTAATTCTGCCTTTAAAGGAGGCTCACAAAGCATGCAGCCACACACAGAACAGCGAGCCGAATACAAGCCACAGGCTGCCTGTCTGCGCCGTGAGCGCTGCCCATCCTGCTCCAAGAGTGCTGAAGAAGCCCTTCCGAAAAAAACAGAGCGTTTAAGCCATTAATTACTCTGCAGTAATGTTTGTGCGTAAGGGAACTGGCTCCAGTAACAAAGCAGTCACAGTAGTAGCACGACCTAACTTTTAAATTTTAATAATATTCTTTCAGCGTGGCCTGTTTTGTCATCCACATGTTCTGTACGCTAACTTCAAAGAATTACATGGAGTAGAAAATAGTAGCTTCAAGTAACCTTTTCAACTGTGGGAAAAACGTCTTCCTTCAAGAAATGAACTATAGCACATTTTGCCTTTCTAAAGAGTTTTTACTTCTTCCACCTACTTGGTGCAGTTAATGTTCAGTAAAGCATGTCTTACCCACCACACTCAAACTGAAAACATCTTTTTAATAATAAGAATCACATTTTTTTAGCAATGAGTATCTACTGTATTTTTCTAGTATTCTGGGAGCAGCCCTCCTTGCTGTGACCAAATTCTTTTCTTCTCTACAAAACTTTTTCACAGAAATTTAAATAAATACAATTTCTCACTTAATTGTGTTGTCCAGTCTTCAGTTATAGTATCAGCCCCAGGTATTGCCCTGTCTAGCATTTGTCTTATGGGAACATGCTCCTCTTCAAGACTTTAAAACACATTTTGGTATCTAAGGATGCAGACAGGAATCCAGGAAGATTTGATACGTTCTACTACATTTGTACATACTCTTTCCACTCACAACAATTATTTGTCATCTTCAGGCAAGTCAGAAAGTGCTTTATGACCATACATCAGAACTTTGCTGCTTTTTTCACCCCAGCGATACCTTATTTAATTTTGGAAACCCTGCAGTGTGCTTCTCTTCACCTTAGACATTTAAATACTTCTGTAAGTCTGACTCCAAGTGACTCTTCTGACTATGTAAGATTGAGGCTGATCTTGCTTAGTATTTTCCCTTAACATGGAAAATAAAGGATGATGATGAAATTTGCTAGTAACACACAAAGTTAGGGACAACCTCAAAACAGAAGAGGATGAAAAGATCAAACAGAAATAACTGGACAATTTTGAGAACTACATTAATAAAACAGGGCATATATAAAAGGCACTAAATACAACGTCATGGATTTAAAAGCAAATAAAAGAAACATGCTGTAAATTGGGAGATTAACTTCTGATAATGTTAAAAGAGGGGGAGAACCTGGGAACACTCACACAAGGCTCCCCAAGAGCTTTCTCCAAGACAATTATGAATCCTATCACAAACCTGCGGTCAGAAAAATGTTCATGTCAGTGTATAGATGGTCTACTGGCACATTATGCACAGCTCAGGTCAGATTTGCTCAAGGGAAGGGCACGATGTTGAGAACTGGTTGCATGGAGAAGACTTCCAGGACAGTCTGAAGACTAGGAAGCCCATCTTCTGAGACGGGCCCAGAAAGACTTGGCTTGCTTAGTCCAGTGAAGGAAGGCTGAGAGTGATAATGGCTGATTTCTGTAAATATAGCCAAGGGAAAACATAAATTAGCATGCAATTTAAAAAGAGTGTTGTCACAAAAGCAAATGGATGAGTAGTGTCTGACAACAAATTTGAGCAGAAAGTTAGGTTCTAACCACAAGCAGTCTGAGCTGCTTAAATAGCCTCCCAAGAAGGGTATCAGGTGCAAAAATCCTAACAATTTTTAAATGGAATTTGGATGGTTTCTGGAAAGAATCATATGGTGTGATTTGTGATTTCTTGCAACTGCAGAAGAACATACTCGCTAGGTGGACCTTTGGTGGAGTTTGTCTTATGATATATCTCAGTTGCTGAAAAAATAAACAAGAGCCAGGCCCTTACATGTGATCAGTGTAGAGTCTGTGACGGCTAATGACCACTAAGTATCTAGCCTTTTCTGTGGATTGTCTCCATCTATATTTTAACAACAGATACACTGGTAAAAGAAATAATTGCTGTTAGTTAAAATCTTTTTGTAAATCCTTCCTGTTACAATATACTTCAGTTAAACTTGGTTTAGTAGCTTAAAGCAGCGCAAGCTTTAGCAGACCACTTAGAATACTGTTTATTCCATCCGAAAAGATGGGGCTAGCTGGTGTGTTAACACAAAGCAGCTACATCCTACCTGAAAGAAAAGGAGAAAAAAAAAAGATGCTACATTTGGTT
Organism: Pluvialis apricaria; assembly: GCA_017639485.1. Lineage (NCBI taxonomy): Eukaryota > Metazoa > Chordata > Aves > Charadriiformes > Charadriidae > Pluvialis > Pluvialis apricaria. Next base: position 75,871,296 of record CM030009.1, on the reverse strand, counting down.
GCTTACATAGTGCAGACAGGACCTAGCTGTCTCCTCAGGTAGTGTCTGTGCTCAAAATTAGAAATCTAGACGACAAACTCCTAGTGAATAAAATTCAATGTCACAAAAATGTATTCCTCGAGCAGTCACTGTCCTGCTCTCACTGGAACAGGGATGCTGGCAGCATCGTGCCTCCCCAGAGGATCTGATGCAGCATTGGGTGCTCCTCTGCCTGCTCACATTGTATGAGACCACTGTAAATCAGCTGTCCAGCTCGCAACAAGTAAGGTGTGAGAGCTCCTTCTGAGGTTGTTCACGCTTACTTGTGGAAATACAGATGTAGCGAGAGTAGAAGACATAAAGCAAACGCAAAGTAAACCTTCCTCACTTTACACCTAACTTGAAGGAGGAGTGTATTTGTATTTTCACATACAGTTGCATTATGTAGGGTGAGCAGATATCATCACTCATCAACAGCTGAAAAAGGGAGGGTATGGCCCAACTTTACAGCCAGGCACAAACTCCTGTTGCTTTCCTGGTGCTGGCTTTGGTGCCCACTGGCCCTTTCTGTGAGTTGACCTAACTGTGCTGAAAAGTAACCTATCAAAAATATGTAGTATGGTACAGCAGGGACTAAGAAAGGCAGAAAGAGAAATTATGAGGGTGGGAGGAAGAATAAGAATCATAACTCACATTTCATCAGGTGTGAGCAAAATGCTACAGACCTTAGCTGAAGGCAGAACTGTGGCCTTCAAAAGACAGCCTGCACCTTGGCTTATGAGCACATGTCAAAGGTCCTGGTGAGTTCTGCCATTTTGATAACTGTTATTTAGGAAAGTCCCAAAACAAACAAACAAAAAAAGCCACTTGATAATAACAAGCTTGGTGGCCAATCATTTGCAGCAGCCTAGATCCAAAACAGATCTGTAAAAAAATTGGTCTGTTTAAATTCAGGTCACCAATTCCAAAGGCTTTGATACTACTACTCTTCCTTTGATCCAAGGGTCTAGCTATTCGTAGGTGTTTCCAGCTGGGAGGACAAACTGTTGATGAACTGGGGTTTTCTTTGATGTAACCTTGCTTAGAAGAAATTCACAATGCTTCATTCCCCTCAGCATAGAAAATCTGCCAGATCAGAACATGATGGCACTGTATCCCCATGCTTTTAGCCACAGCCTTACTCAAAGTGCTCATATTTGCCCCGATCCCCCTCACCTTACCTGTCTCCCATGCCTTGCCGCCTCTTGCTTCTCCAAGCAAGCTGTTATTCCCACAGACACACCCCAGCAAAGACTCCTCAGAGCCTTCCCCAGTCATTTGAGTTCCTAAGCAGCTTTTCATTTGGAACAGAAAATATGGGCTTAACTGATTCTTGGAGATCCTTTAAGAGAACAACAATGATTAAACCTCCTGATACTTCGGGGCAGATTTCTGAAAACAGCAGTGTGAGCTCAGATAAAAACGGTCTTTTTCCATTTGCAAGCAGGGGAAGTGATGACTGGTTTTTAAATATTTGTGAAAGTGAAGGCAAACCCGTTGACATCCTGAGACTTCCGGGTTCATATTCAGTAGCATGGCTAAGGCAACGTTCTCCTGTAACACTTCGGACACCTGGGTGCTCATTAAAGGGAAAGCATTTAAGATACTCAAATGGTTGTTGTGCTCTCAGAAAACAGAACTAAAGTAAACCTGTTATTTATTAATGTCTATGCCAGCACTGAAATGAGTACTGAAGGTCTTGACATTTCCAGTTTAAAGTCTTTACTATTTTCCCACATCATTATTTTTATTAACACTAAACATCTGGAAAACTCTCCTTAACCAAACCCTAGAATTGAATTCCATTTTCCAGCCTAATAATAACTCTTCTGCCAATCCTGTTTATCGTACAAACTCACCTCAAATTGTTACAGTTTCTATCCTTCCCTCCCCTGCCAAAACCTTGTACTCCTCCATACATTCAGTAATTCCATCTCTCTGACTTGGCATCCTGATCTATCAAATTATGCTAATGTTAATAATATCTCTATAATAGTCATAATAGGACTTCTGCAGCAGTTAGCTTCACAGAAACCTTTGGCCAGCAAGAAAAGGCCCATGAGAAGTTTTGAGAGGAAGTAGGATACAAGGTCATAGGAAAGTCCCTGCACCTCCTCTCTGCATTTAGGATGCAAAGGATCCTAAGCAGTAGGATGTTAGCAGGAAAATTACTTTTTTCCCCAGCAATAGCTTTTTTATAGTTTCTTGGAAAGTGACACAATCAGCATTCATTTCCCTGTTTACACTCAAGCAAAGCATAGCAGCATGTGCTCTCAATGAGATCATCTCACATCAGTCCTGAGAGCTGGTTCCCCCGAGGGGTGAGATACATTGACCCTCACCAGGGCAATACTTCCATGTCAGTTCCTAAGACAGTTAGGCTCTGAATACAGGACGAGTAAATTTAGGTTAGGATCAACTGCCTTATAAGAAGATTCAGGTTCACTGGTTGGCAGAGCAAGAAACTGTCAAATCTAGTCAACAGGAACTCACAAGGGATGGATTTGTCTCAAGTCCTACCCTTCCAAGGGTTTTATAGATCCTTAGCCCTGAGCATTGTCCAGGGCCCATGGAAGACTGGAATTAACAACCCTCCACTCTCTCCTTTTCAAATATGATGTGCAGTAAAGTGGGGTTTACTGTCTATCTTAGCCCAGGAGAAGGAGAAGTGAAGAAGAAACTTGTCCCTTTTTGTAGAAGATCCCTAAACATAGGGCTGCAGCTATTCAGGGGCCAGGTGGAGGAGAGGGGCAAATGTTTGTAACTCCTGTTTAAACTGTAGCCCTCTGAAAAAAAAAAAAAATGGTGATAAATCGGGATAGAGAGAAGGCAGGAAAAAGAGTGAGACCTGCTGTGCAAGTGATTAGGGCACTTATGTGAGGCATGTGGCATCAGATCATTTCTACTCCAAAAAAAGTGTTAAACAGTGGGTGGATAAAATGCATAAGTAGCTCATTGAACCCACAGTATGTCTAAAACCCTTTGCAGCATAGAAACCTGTGAGCAAAACTCTGAACATGCTTTTTCGCTGTTGAGCAATTAGCTTTCCTTTGCTACAGGCAAGATGCACAGCCACCTGGATCCATCTCATTACCCCAAAGTAACATCGTCATGTAACTTGGCCTTCAGTCATTCACACAGTTTTGAAAACAGCTCGCCTAATCGCACGTACAAAAATCAGTGTTTATGTAGGGCCAAATTCTGTGCCTGGTCATAGCAGTAATCCTCTTACTTAGGTTCACTAGCAGTGTTCATACACACAGTATCCAGCCCATAAAAAAAGTGTGAGTACTTAAGCACTGAACTGCAGTTACTGCAACAGCCTTACATAGTTATCTACAGGAGAATGAAAAAGAATATTGCTTACAGCAAGGGGAAAATGTGCTTGCAACAGTTATACTTGTAGGCTGTGAATATGAGAATTCTGAATAACACATTTGATGAATAAGAACTATATTTAAAAAGCAGTGTATTCCAATTTACTAATCTGTGTGAGAGTGAAATTGTGGGAACAAAAATATTATGCTAATATGAAACCACTTCAAGAAAGAAATCACAAAATATGCGTAGTTAATCTTCCACCCAGGAAAATGAAAGCATGAGAATAAACACTAACTTTTCTCAGGGACAGCTGACGTTGGTGTAAATCACTCACACATTAGTGTGTTATTTTCATTTAGAATTATGTACTGAGCTGTTTATATAGCCTACGCTTCCTGTTGAAATCTATTTAACAGTAATAGCCATGAGCTTTGCGACTCTTCAGGAATACAGTACAATGGAATTATTCTAGTGGAGCAAAATGGCTCATTCTTGCTATATAAATGACTTCTACGTGCACTAAATCAGGCTGCATTAAAAAGAGCTGATGAAAAGAGCAACATCTCTTCCTCTTCTTCTCTGTCGCTGCCCCAAAAGGAGGGGAAGGAGAGGGAAGGGAAGGGGAGGAGATGTGGAGTAAAGCTGTGGCTTTCAAGACTTGCACCTGCAATTCAGGACATATATTCTACCCACCTGAACTTAGGCAGGAGTGACTATACCTGTTTTACTGTGAAAAAAGAAGGCAGAACTTTTTAAGGGGACTTTAAGCTTTCTAGAGTTTATTCCATTCCCTTGATGGACCCCAATAACGTTCCCACGGGCTCAGGAAACAGATTCTGGACTACCAGAAAAAATTTTGGTCTCAAAGTTTGTACCATTCAGTTGAGACATTAAACTTTACCCAGATTACAGCAGTGATAGTTATATCAATCTGGGTCAAAATGCTTGCTACAAATAAAGATATTTTCCACTTTTACGTGAATTTGTAAGTTGCTGTTAAATTTAACAAAGTACTGCAGATAGCAAACAGAGGAGATGGAGAGCAGAGGAGGAAAAGGTTAATTTTTATTTTTTTTTTAATCCTCTTCATCTAGGTTACTAATCTTCATTGAAATAGTTTTCAGGTGAATGGGTTACCTCTGGAGAGAAAACGGGGATTAAAGCTCCCACCATACTTCCCTATCCCTTGGAGCTGGAAAAGATGTCTCCAGAAGTTGCCGCAGTGCTGGAGGGCAGGAAAGAGACCCGGCAGACAGAGCAGAGGAGCACACGCCTATGAGTCTCTGGCCCCACTACAGGCTCCCTTCATCCTTTCAGCATCTGGACCACACCAAGCTGTGCTCTCTCTCCCAGCTGTGCCCAGCGTGTGATACCATGAAAGGGAAATGAGATTGCATGTCTCAAAAAAAAACATTAAAGCTGCAGCCCAGAATGGCAGCCCTTGCCCTCCGCATGCCCTGCGCGCAGCAGCCTCCCTGGTTGTGTGACCCAGTCTGTCACTGTCACTCAGACCAGAGAAGCTTCTGCTTCAGAGGTGGGAATGGGCAGGGCTGATGAATGACATAGATGTAGACACATTGGTCTTGGCTTCTGCGGATACTTCTGGGAAGAAAATACAAGCCAAGTGTTGTCGTCTTCCTTGGTGGTGCTATGGTGTACAAAGCGGAGTTAAGCAGAGTGGTTTGATGGTGATCAGGAGACTCAGCTGTTGTGCACCAGGAGGTTGACAGCTCCTAGCCTCTGGAGGATCGCACAAAGCAGCACAAAGGTTTTCCTAAGTTTTACCATGGGCCAAGCCAGATGCATTGGGAAGGTACATGAGGAATTCAGAGCCATGAATTAGGTATTTCTGGGATCTAACCCATGTAACTTGTCTTAAATATCCACTACAGGATGGGAAAAAGTGCACTCAAAACCAGCCTATTTTTCTTAATTGATAACTAATACCACAAAAGGATCACTTAACATTAAGCCCAGCCACAAAATGTCATTCTGAATAACTTTCTGCAGCTGGGAAGTGCAAGGAACTAAGATGAGATTTTCAAACCCCCAGAAGTAATTTTTTAACCTTACTTCACATCCAGCCCCGTTGGTAATGTGATCTCTTTGGTCCATTTGGAAACATCAGGGTCTCAACACTCCCTTTTGAGGAGATGGTCTGAGATGAAGGAGGTGCTGAGGGCATGTACCAACCTGGAGGAAACCCTGAGTGAGCATGGCAAAGGGCAATGGGGACCAGGGTACTCCTCCTTGCCAAGGAACTCCAGGAGGCCTGACATGGATCTAGATGATTCCCCAGAAAAGGAGGAATAAAGCATGAGGGTTATTACCATAGATCAGTGATCCACAGGGGCCGCGCTACAGAATGTTTTTCCATAACTGATCATCTGAAGACCAGACATATCCCCTCTTACAGAAGCAGACCACAAAGACAGACCATGGAGCAAAATAAGCAGTGAGGAATTTCTTCAGGAACCATGTTTAGTGAGGAAAAAAATGATAAAGTTTCTAGTTTCAAGCTCCATGACAAAAAAATAGTTATATATGTATATATATGTATATGCATATGTTGTGTATATATGTTTCAATGTATTCATATATATTAAAGCAGGCAAGGTAATGTCAGGTACTTACAACTTCTTGTGTAAGTTGTAAGGAAATTTGTCAGCAAGTAGATAACAAGAAAGGCAAGGGCCTGCCCTTGAACACATAAGGCAAATGGGGCTGTATATGCTCTTTGTACTTCTCCTCGCCACCCCACAAAAAGGTCACATCTTTGCTACCTCTGGTTACCATGCTGGGGAAACTGTGGGTCAGAGCATTTGCTACTGTGTAATCTAACCTTCTCCAAGGAAACTTGCTAGGTACTCTGTAGAAGAAAGTGGCAGTTTATTACTAAAATTGATTCTGCAGCCTGCCTTTAAGTTCAGTCTAAGTATAGCATAATTTTCTAGCATATAAAAAAGTTTTTCTTGTGCAATAAGTCCACCTTGAAAACAAAGTGGTTTTACAAACTTTACTAATTATTGTAATATATACAATATATATTGTATATACTTTGTAATTAGCAAAGTTTGTACAAGTTTCTAACCTACTCCTGATGCTTTACAGCAGGTTGTCATTACTGTTTCTCAGATAGCAAAAGTGTTTCCCACTGTCCTTCCGTTCTCACTTTCCTCCCAAGTTCATTTCTATCCCTTATCTAATGTTTTACTCGCCCTTCATCTGTGGGAAGTTCCAGAGCTACACTGGCAGAATGTCCTGTGAAATAATCTGAGTCAGATATTTTTTTTAAGCATCCACAGAGGTTGGTTTTGTTGCCGTGGTTTTTCTGTTCTGTTCCTTTTTTAATCAAATTGTTTCATTAAGAGATTACCACTTTCTCCTATCCTTCAACAAAGCAGTTGCTTGTTTGCTTCTGTATAAACGGGATCTTTTCACTAACATGGTTTATTGCACAGCCCTATAAACAGCCCTATCTCAGTAAGATTAAGAATAGGAATAAGAACCATAAAATCATAGAATGGTTTAGGTTGGAAGATCCTCTTAAAGATCACCTTGTTCCAACCCCCCTGCCATGGGCAGGGACACCTCCCACTAGACCAGGGTGCTCAAAGCCCCATAAGCAGTTCAGGCTGGGGAGTCATCTTCTCTTTGACTAACTCTTCTGGTGGTCAGTGGCCTTACCTGAGGAAGAACTGTGTCATATTTCCAGTTTCCCCTCTCCAGCCTACCTCAAGGTCATTGATTTGCACTGTGATGGCGTCAGAAAGTACTCTGAATAAAGCTATCCTGCCTTTTTTCAATAGAAGGACTGTAAGACTAGGGAAATGGGTTTTACCTCTGTGTTCAGTGTTCATGAGAACCACAGTTTATTCAGTGTTCATAGGCAATGTTAAAACTGGAGAAGGTACTAAAAATAACCACAATATTTGTTTGAGGGGTGGATAAAGTGCTTTTCAGTGAGAAGCTTCAGAAATCCAATCTATTTAGTTTATCAAAGATTCAGAGGTACAGTGAGTAAGTTTTTTCATGAGGAGATAATACTAAGATCTTTAATCTAAATACTAAGAAGATTTTTAATCTAGTGGGCAGAAGTGTACCAAAAATCAGTGGCTGAAAGCTGAAGCCAAACAAACTCAACCTGGAAAGAAAAGCCCTTTTTTTTTATCACTGTGAGAGCCATTAATTAATGGGGTGGGGGGAACTGCCAAGGGAGGGGTGGATTTTCTTTTCTCAATGTCTCCAACTCAAGACTGAATAACTTTCTGAGGAAGTGCTTTTGCCAAACACCAGTTAATGAGCACCGTACAAGGGTAACTGGGTGAAATATATCAGCCTAAAACGTACAGGAGGTCAGAGTAGATGATCTAACCATCCCCTCTGGCCTTAACTTCCATGAATCTATGAATTATCCTAGATTTGTTGGCACGCAGTAGGATTGGAAAAGCAAGCCTTTGAGGAAAAAACTGTTTGCGATTTGCCTCAAGAAAGCAATCTTCTGGTTCATGCAAAGGAAACCAGATTGATCTGTATTAATGGTGTCTGGCAGAACATTTTCTTAGTTGCTTGCCAAAGTTTTGGTGAGGGTTTTATTGCCAACTGTAGGAAGCGATATGAATTGATATAAAATATACAAACAACTCGGTAACCTTCTCATGGGAGTGAAGTATATACAATGAACATAATTTCTTTATTTTTTTTCCCTTCAGAGAATTCAGGAATTTGGCTCTTCCCAAAGTGTAGCAATCATGCCTAAGCATTTTATAGACTTCTAGTGAGAAACTGCCAAGCCTTAGAGACTTGTCAAGGGCAGAGGTTGAATATTAATCTTCACCACTGTCATTTCAACTGCATCTGAGCTCCCTCTTCTGACGTTTAGGTTTTGTTTTAACCCCTTAGAGGGACTGTAAAATAATTCCACCAGGTATACTCCCTGGAGCAGGTACTGCAGGTAAGTCTCATCAGAGTGCTGTGGGCAGTAGCACCTGAATAACAACTCCCTTGGCTGCAGGTCCATATCCTACCATTTCAAGCAGGGATGTCTTTGATCCTTTCTCAAGAATGTAAATACTTTCTTTTTTTTTTTTTTTTTTTTTTTTTTGAACTACAACATTTTTCTGCCACCATCTTTTATGCAAACCCTTTCAAGGATAACTTTTTTCAAATACAATTATACTAGGAATAAAACTCCCCAGATATTTCAGCCACTTCTCCCTGATTTACCGTATCTGGATAGCTTCCTAGGATGCTGTCCAGAACAGACACTGATTTTAAAGCTTGCACAATGTTTAAGGGAACCAGTTCTTTATTATCCTCAGAGGTATGCACTCTTCTTTAATCACATCACAACTCCTATTGTAGTTTATGTCTAAGCTGTCATCCTCAGAGGGCAACATTTTATTCTTTTTTAAATACATAGACCCATATATGAATAAACATTTCCTGTCTTTTTGGCTGCCAGGGGCATTCTTGCACTTTTTTTTTTTTTTAAAGTTTGTGGTAATATTTATCTCTTTGACTATAATTTTTTTTAACATGTAAAGATTGTCTGCACGGTCACACATCCCCCCAGACATCTCCACCCACAGCCGTATTTCAGCATCCCCTCCCAGTCTCTTCAGTATATCTGAAATTTCATCTTTGCCAGACTTTTTTTGGCAAGAAAAGATCTCCATGGTGGCTGCTAGTTCATAGTTCAGCTTTAGCAAGAGAACAAAAAAAGGAATGCTACAGTCAGTTATCAGCGTTTTCGTTTGACTTCTTTGCATGATGTTGCTGTTCCTATTTTATGCTTAGGAGTTTTAGTCAAACTCTCTTTGGTGCAGGTAAGTGGTTTTCTAGCATGATAAAAATTCATCGCCCAAAAAGTGTTCCTTTTACTCATTAGATCTTGGGCATGTCTATTGCACTCTAAAGAATGCTTGCCCCTTAAGGAGGAAGAAAGGAGAAGAAATCCTCCGTGGTAGTTGACTGTCATCTTTTAGGATGCATCTTCTAAAAGATACAATGATGATGGGCTGGGCTGTGTGGAACTGGTTTCACTTTTGCCAATACAATCGGATATTAAAATCCCACTTGATCCCTAGGCTAGCAGTGAAGACCTGATGAAAAGGCGGGGTGTTATTTATCAATTTCCTCAAGGCTTTTCCTACCAGACTACAGTCCTCTGGCCACCTCATCTTCTCTCAGCAGACCCGCTTGACAATATCTGCTTCCTAACATGGGTACCAGCAAAAGACATGAACTAGTGACAGCAAGAATAAAAAACTTGTGAGAAAATGTTAAGAAAACAGATGAAGAACAGCATATTGAGGAACAGCCTATACAATGGAAAGGATGGTTTTAGAAGGTTATTGGTACACATTTAATTTAGTGTGACAAATGCTGACCATTCACAGAACACTAATGATAGCTAACAGGCAATTTTGTGCATATTTTCAGTAAAAACTGAGCATTGACTTATTGTTGCTATTCAGACTAATAAAAGTTTTACCACCTGTTAAACTTTTTTAGATTTCTATTATTTGTCTTTTTCTACCTATAAATACAAAATTAATTGTAGTGTGGGGTATATGCAAAAGGAAAGACTGAGAGAAAGAAGGCTTCCCACAATAGCTTGGCATGCTGAAATCTAAACTTCCAGCACTGAGATAAGTATCTAAGTTATGATGCTGCAGGCTGCAGAAGGTGAGGTTCTTCTCTGACAACAATATCTATCTTGGCTGGTACCACAGAGTCATCCCAAACAATATGAATCTCCACCTTCATCCTCTTTCTTTCACTTTCCTTCTGACCATAAATTTCATCCTGAACTGAAAATTTTCTCCACCTGAAGTCAAAACCAATATGTTAATGGGAAAAATTTTGGTTTCAAACTTCCATTTTCAAATGAAAAATAGTTCTTGCTGAAGTCTGCAATCATCTTTATTCAAGTGTAGTAGCTGCTAATGACAGCTATGCTGCAGGATTATACACCATATATCCATAAGAACTGGTGCTTAGTATTTCTTGTTTGTCTTGGATGTATTAATCTTGTCTTCCTCGGGACTCTTCATAGCTATATTGCAGCTCCACTGGGCAAAAAGAGGTAGAAGATGAAGTCCAGACAAGGCTTACACAGGCTCGCCGTTCTACCACTGTGTTTTCTAACCCCAAGGTTAGCAGGGTTAGATAGTCAGTGTTGAAAACAACAGCCTAATTGAAAACAATTCCCTAATCTGTAAAGCAGCTTCTGTGAATGCTGTCACAACTAGAGACTCAAAACTCTGAGTGTAGACACTGACTCTTCCCAGCTCATTTGCTTTGCAGCTGGTATATTCAAGCACTGGCATGACCTCTTTATGCCTTTCCCTCTGTACATTTTTATTCTTGAGTGTAGACACATAAATGTATTATTATGTGTTCCTTTCTCTGGTAACAATACTGATTACGCTTGAGTGTACTACACCAGTTGTAATGGCAGAAAAGGTTGTGAATAGATGCTATTTGAAGGTAGCTACTGCTCTGAGAGAAGAAGATAGTTGTGATTAGATGGTCTCATTTCTATGCATGATCCTGTGACCCTGAAAAGAAACTAATACCAAAGCCTTTCTCCTCTGATGATGGAACCAAATATCCGAGAACCTACCATGTTTATTCTCGTGCCGGGGATCACACAGACCAAAGACAACAGAAAAAAAAAATAAATCAAAATAGTGTAACATGGTGGATAGTGCTGTATGGAACAGAGAATCAGAGAAATGTGACTGACAATTTGGTAGGCTCTTTAGAGGCTCATGAACTAGGTGAAAATAAAAATTAAAAAGTTATAACAGCTAGAAGATTTAAGCACTAAGCAGAAGAAAATTAAATTATCTAGTGTACAAACATTCTCCTCCAATTATAGGGGGAAAAAAAAGAAAGATCAAGAGAACATTTTTTTGATAGAGTATCTTAGAAAAAATTCCTGGATACATCATCCAGATGGGAGTTTCAAGTTCTTCTGGGTTATGTTGACTGTTTATATACAGGCATATGTTTTAAAAAACTCATTGTGAAAAATGGCAACAATCCTTGTGTAAACTAGCTGTAAGAGAGTATTCATTATGTTGAATCCTCAAGTGCAGCATTACACAAACAAAGCCTCTGTTGTGATACCAGCTAACAGGACACAACATGATCCTGCAGTGATAAGCCAGATAGAATTTGCAGTGTTTAGTGTGATGGGCTGCTCTTTCCAATGTGGCAATAAACACAATGTATGCTTGTCTACGTGGTCATCCAGCAACTGGCGATTGAAGTTCAGACCTACAGAAAATGCTCAAAGTATAAGTAAGGAAACACAAATAAGTGGCCTATTTAATGTCCTTATAAAATCCTGTCCTTTTTCCAGATCATCACAGATTTCTGCTGGCGTCTAAGCCTGCAGTGCCCAAATGAGTATCAGCTGCAGTCTCTCTTACAGATCTATCAATTGTAAACTAGGTATAAGAACAGACATAGCAGGGATGTGAATTTCTTTCAGGTTAATGGACACATTAGTAACCACCTAGACTCCGTCTGGGGTTCTGAGCCCTGACTTGGGAAACGCAGATCTAAGCCTTGAAATGTCGTGCTGATTGAAGCCTCGGGAAAACTGCATTCATAAGCAGTGGGACCCGTATGCAGTGATTTGCTTTGTTCTTGAGGCGGGGAGGGGGACGGGCAGGGGGCAAACTGAATAGCTCTTCTATGACTCAGTATGAAAGGAAAAGGCAATAATAATAAACAAGATCTCAAGAGCATGTAACAATCAGTACATTCCAATACAGAGAATGCATCCTAAAATGCTTTCTTGGGACGAATAGCAAGGTAAATCTATGGGAGAGGCTTGTAATTTCTTCCAAATGAGCTGTGAGAGGACTGTGGAAGGGATTTCAGGATCCCAACCTTTACATCAATCCCTTGATCCACTGGCTCCCAAGGACAATTGCTAGAGCCACAGAGAGAGTGTGTCATGATGATGTCCGGGGCATTGCTCAGGAGAAGGGGGTGACAGGGGTGTCACTGGGAGCAATCGTGTCCACCTCCTATCAGATCCATTGTCCAGAGTGAAGAGTTTAAGGAGCTGTTTGTTGCGATCTCTCCTTGCCAATACTCATTCCTTCAGCACCAAATGTGCATTCCTCCAGTTCCTCACACAAACAGCTTCCCAAGGCTACTCACATGGCCAAATAGTCCTGAGGTTGGTGAGCAAATAAAATTGTTCCTTCAGTTTCACTCTCCTCAGCTTCCCTACCCCTGCAGCAGGCCCACACCTTTCCTCATAATTCTGTTGAAAAGGGTCCCAACAAACTCCCCAGGCAAGACCCAGCAAGAGAGAAGGAGCTACACGTCTCTCTCTCAGAGAGAAGTATAAACACAGACTATGCAGTAGACTTCAGATTCATAAAAATCCAATTTAGAAAAGGTGATTTAAGGGATTTAGGAATATAGATTGAAACTTATAAAGCTTTTGCTCTACAGCTGAACCCAGCCTCAGCCTTCCTAGGGACCTCAAGATAACATATTTCATCAGTCGTCTGCCTAAATTCTGCCTTCCCAAGATGGGGATAAAACTTCTCTTCCTCACTACAATTTTGTGAGGATAAAATCCGCTGATGATCATGAGGCGCTTAGATACAATGATACAGACCCTAAAAACAGAACATAAAATATAGTCCCAGGCTACTCTTCTGCCAATATTTTCATTTCTGATGTGAATTCCACGCCATTTACAGTGCTGCTGTGTAAAAGCTTAGCTTCAATTAAGGCGCTTCATATGAGCAGCCGTGAGTCAGTATGTCCTGTCTTCACTAATCCTTTTTCCTCTTTCCTTACCTTCCCCTTTGCCTGTACCAGAGCTGCAGGGATTTTAGACTTGAAGTGTAGCGCTGGGTTGAGGAAAAGTAAGCTTTGTTCTCCCCTTTCTGCTGACATTTTGTGTGACCTCAGGGAAATCATTTAACCCATATTTTTCCCGTGCAGAAAAAGAGAGCGAGGATGTTTTCTTTCTCCCATCTACCAGTACGATACAGCAAGCTCTCCCAGCTGCCTCCGACTACATTTGCAGGCAGTGGACCTCCTCTGTGTCTTGTCTGAGGCCGTTGAACACCGCCATGGCTGTAATACAGAAGAGAAGCTGTTAACAGATGGTGGCAGTAATGCCAGGTCCCGAGCTGTTCAGAGGAGATCCCCCGGCTTTGAGGTTATGAGGAGAAAGGTGATGTTTTCCACCCACCTTAATCCTACTTCCATATGGCTTTGGGGAAGGACTGCAAAGAAAGAGGAAGGCAGCTGCCAGCTAACAGGAATAACAGGAGCCAAACTGGGAAGTGCTGGACGCTTGCACCTTCAGAGGTTTTCCTGAAGCCTTTTTCTGCTCTGTGCGGACCAGAGGCTTGCTCTGGTCTTGGCTGATCTTCTCCCCAGCTTCACAGAGCTCCTCGCCCTCTCCCTGCCTCCTCCCAGACTGCCCCCCAATGCTCTTCCATTCCCGTGGGGTGTCCTCGTCCCTGACAAGCTGCCCCTTTCCCACCCCCTGAAAAAAACCTTAAAAAGGGCAATGCTTTTGTGGTGCCATGCTTGTGCTGCCATGGTCTCTTCCCCATTCCTGTGTTTGTCTTGTCTAACTGTAAACTTTGGGGTTGGGGGGAGCTATCTACTCCTCAGCATTTGACTACCGCCCTGAAAAACCTTACTTTGCTGGCAAAGTACTCTAATAGACATCATCGTTATTATTAATATTTGCAACAAGGTAAGGAGACCAACACAGGGACACGGTGTATCTTCCAGAGGGCTGTTGGACCTGGTTACAAAACAGTTCTCAGAAAAGCAAATTTCTACAACTTCCATGTATTCTTTGTTATCAATTATCACTAAAGTTAGTCACAAAGCAAAGCACGTTAGGTACTAACCCTGTGAAAGCTGCTTGAAAGAGAACAATATGTATCTACCTAACATCATTAACAGAGCTAATAAAAACACAGTGCAACTGGCAAGTGCAGCCATCAATGAGGTTTTCAATAACTTCTTTGGAAACCAGAGCTGGCTTGATTTTCTGTTTCAGAAATACCCAAATATAGTGGTGATTTGAGTAGCGCAACACTTTAGCTTTCATATTTTCTCCTAATCCTATACATCTGCTGCTTCAGTGGTTAAGACCTAGCCAAAAAAGTGCAAAAGTAACTTAAAATGTGTACTGATTTTACCAAGGACGCCTTTCAGAAATCTCATCTACAGTTGACATATGTAAACACATATGCTGAGTAAAGCAGAATTAAAACCAGAACTTGAGTTGCTCTTATCTCCATTTAACTGCAGCAAGTTTGTGGTACTTGTAAAGGTTTGTGTACGATGAATGAATTAGTGAGTCAATGCATAACAGATATATTTGTGTGTAGATGTACTTGTAGGTATATACAGATTTGGGTTTTGAAGTACAAAATTTAAGGGGGAAAACATTGTGTTTGGAAGACTTCCTCTGCATCTAATTGAACCCACAATCTATCATCAGTTACTAAAAAATAAAATTAAGAAATACCGGGTCTGAATGCTTCTATTGGTTTATATTTTTTTACTTTTTCTGAAGACTCTGATTACTGCTCAAGTTCAACTGTGAGAGTATCACATTTGTACAGCATTTCTGTGGAGCTGGAGATTAATTCCACCCAAGGAAACAAATGACATTGCAAAGTATTTTTATATTAAGAGATTTCCAAGTAACTCAAACCAAAAAGTAAATAAATATAGATATAAAAATAAAACCACCACATTTTCTTCATTCCCTTGTCAAGCTTGTTGATAGCTCTGTGGGGCCATCCGTGAAGGTTTGAGGAAGGGAAAGCAGCAGGATGATTTGCCCCGGACCTCGTCTTGAGGCACCAGAAGGGAAGCAACTCATTACATTATGATACATCCAAAGATGCAGCTTGTGAGAAGCCCACTTTTTGTTCTGAGGCTCGTGGACCTTGTGCTCCACTAGTAATTTACTTGACAACCCCTGCTCTCCCACCCATGGGCACCGGGCCACCCACCAGGGCAGCGAGCTGGAGTCCTCCTGGCCTGGGTTTCTGAACAGAACTGCTAGAAACACCTCAGGGGGAGACCTAACCCACCCCCAAGATGTGCGTTTCCTACAGAGTGAGTGAAATGTCCCGTCCCAAGAACAAGATCCTAGCAATGAGCTGGAGACCACGGCCTTGTATCACTAGTCTGTATCAACACCCAAGCAAACATAAATTGTGTTTCCTGGCTTGTCTTGGCAGAAAGAGATAAAGGGAACCCACAGCTTGGAGAAAGGTATGGTCAGCCTTCCTCCTCTTTTCGCCCTTTTGTTGGCTGGGCAGCTAGATGCAATTTGTATCTGTGAGGACAAACAGCTAGATAATACAATCATTTCCCAGTCTCAGGGGCTGTGGTGCCAAAACCTCCCCTCTGAAACCTTTCAGGCAGGCTGGCTTCCTCTAATCTTACACAATGCCTTTTTGAAATACAATTATCTGCTTCGAAGCGCAACCTGACGGTACAGAACAGAGAACGCTTCCTTTCCTGGGCCGATGAGGAGCATGACGGGGGCAAGATAGTTGTTCTTGCTGACAATGGTACCAAAGGACAACGATGTTACAGCTTGCTGACACCACTGCAGAGCTGAGTGTCTGGGACACAACTGCCCTGCCCCTCCGCTCCATTGCACAGGTCCAGCCAAACCCACCTGAGGTCCAGGCTCCTTCTTCACCCCCATCAGCCATGCTCCTCTTTCTCCTCAAGCAAGTGCCAAGGCAGGGTAGAGTTTATGCATGTGTAGGGTCACTTGTGGACATGTAGGTCCCAAGAAGAGGGCAAGGGAGAAGCAGGAGAAGAAAAAGGGGTTGTGCTGGAAATGGGGTCCTGCACCCTGAGGGGAGGAGGGCAGGTGTCACCCTGTGCCCTGCCCTCTATAAAGAGCTTATAAATGAGGTGTGAGGTATGAGAGGTGAGATATGAAAGCCTTTCAAGGACTGGTCGCTGCTCTATCTGGGACGTGATGAGCTCATAAAGAAGAAAGAAACTGTCATCCCAGTCTTCCAAGAAACCCACTGACCCCTTGCTCAGAAAGTTTGATAGCACTATAATATGTGTTTATACCTTGAGACATTTTTAGTATCAATATCATTGAAGATTCGAATTGTGCTTTCCATAAAGAACGAATTTTACAGACTGAATGCTCTTAATTTGCCTGCTTAAGTCACGCACAGCTCCATTTTGAATCTGCCTGAACGTGAGTTTCTGTTTGTCACCACCACAGAAGTAGCAGCCTGTAGAAGAATTGTATTTCACTTTGCTGCAAATGCGCAGAGCCTGGAAAAGGATCCCAAAAAGCAGGATGCTACCTGTTTTCTTTGGGCACTGAAAATCCAACTGCACTTCCAGTGATAATTGTGGCTTTCCCATAATCTTTGGCTTGAATTTTTCCTGCCCTTACTAGTATGGAAGTTCTTCATGCTTGATGCTCCCATGACTGCATCTCAAATGTTATTGTATGTACAAACTTCACAATGCTTAAGAATCCAAAAATTCCCCGTGATTATAAATGTTACATAAAATTCATATGTAAAGAAAAACATTTCAGCATTTTTGAATAATGTGAATGCAATATTAGGCTTATAAGCTTTTAAATGAGTCAGATGCTTTATTAGTCCATTTCAGAAATTTTTCTTTGTACATGAATGAAAAATTTAAATGGAAATGGTTTTGAAAGAAATAGTGCTGAACATAGCCATATGAAAAGCCATCCAAAAATCCTGACAGAGGTAAAGAAAAAGAAATGAAAGTGCCCGCGATGTAGTGGTGTCTAAGAATGAAAGATAAATTCTTCCTTGCATGTGCTGTGTCAAACCAGTTGTTGCTCCAAAGCTCTTTACAGGCTTTATGCCCACACACCGAGTGAGCTGCACATCCTCACTAGCAATGCTGAGTAAGATGCAGAAAGCGGAACTCTGCTCAGGGACTGCCAGGATTAAGGCACCTCAGAGGCTTAAATTTGCACTTTTTCTGTCCTTGTGCTAACTGATAAGGCAATGTCAGCCCACAAAGATAGACCTGATCCCACAGAGATCTCAGATTCCAAATAACTAACAATAAATCCAAGGGAGAAAAATGGAAATCAATGGAGTAACCAATCATTGCTCTGCACTGGTAGGTGTAATAGCAAAGGAGGGTTTTAAGGAAGCATACGAATGAAGATAGTAATACATTTTGCGGAGCTCCTCATAAGCGTGAGAGGCAGTATGGCAAAAAGGACATAATTGCCACTTTGAAGATTAAAAACGGGATAATAGAGGCCAAGATCATAAGATAATTTGAGGAAGACACAAGATTTCACCACTTGAATGTATGCGTTTTGTGTAGCGTGGTATGCCCAGGAGATGAAAAGGGACTGACTTAAATAAAAACAAGGAAGTGGGAACGAGAAGCTTTAAGAAAAGAGAACTATAAATTCTGTAAGAATAGCTGCTATAAAAAGGACATTTACATGCTAAGAAGGAAGAAAGAAATAAAGGATACAGCTGAAGATTGTCAAAATAGCTCTAAGCCAAATGTGAAATAGTTTCCAGTAATTCAGATCCCTCATGGGCAGGCAGGTCATGGGCTACTCCCCTGCGAGGGGAGCACTCTGAGGCTGGCGTGGTATGACAGCGTGTTCTCCAGTATGCTCTCCGTGTTTCACATGCCAGCCAGTGGAAAGGAAACGGACTGTAGGGGAAATCACCATCTGCTTTTGTCAATAAAGGACGGCGTGCGTGGCTTGAGCCTAAACAGACTGAATCCAGCCTTTTATAGCTGCACGGGGGGGAAATGGGAGACCTTACTAAAGTGTGAGAAAGTATAATTTTAAAGGAATAAACAAAAATTACTATGACACAACTTCATCTGCTCTGTATAGACTCCTACATAATATCATAGAAGGCATGGGAATTTATAAAGGCAGGGGTTCACATTAAACCTATGATTTTCTCAGCTTCCTAGGACCTAGTTTCAAGAACATTATTACAGATATTGTTTTCTCACACTTTAATGTAATTTGTACTGTACAGGCGAAAAAAGATTGTAAAGTTTCTCTTTCCTATAAATGTGTACAGAAGGCGTTTGTATGCCCCATTCATTGAAACCACCCCCCAGTCTTTGGTATATTTATTCTTCCCAGGCACATAAGAGGGTGTATTAATATCTGTGTTCCATAAACCATTTAACTGAAGCACAAGGTCACAGAAGTACAATGTCTTGAAACTGAAGTGAGTATACGCATAGCTGAGGCAGCACTAAAAACAGTATCGCACACCGAATCACACAGGATCACAGTATGGCTGTGGTGGGTGGGAACACCCCTCTGGGGACCATTTGTCCAAACTCTCTGCTCAAGCAGGGTCACCTAGAGGCGGTTGCTCAGGACTGTGTCCAGGTGACTTTTGAGGATCTCCAAGGACGGAGACTCCACAGTCTCTCTTTAGCAACTAAGGTGACGCTGGCCAGCCTCTAGTTCACCAGATCCTTCTTCTCACCCTGCTTGGTGACAGGAGCGATAATTGCTTCCTTCCAGTCCTCAGGATTCTGCCCTGATCACCACAACCTTTCAAAGACAACCAACAGTAACTTTGCAGTGACACCAAGCAGCTCCCTCAGCTCTTGTGGGTATATCACATCAGATCCCATGGGCTTGAATATATTTGGTTTGTTTAAATGTTCCTTTCAATGGGGTCCTCCTCCACCAAGGGTGAGTCTTTCTTGCTCCAGACTTTCCCTTTGGTCTCAGAGGCCTGGTGTTCCTGAAGGCTGGTCTTACCAGCAAAGACTGAGGTGAAGAAGGCATTCAGTAGCTCATCTGCTTATGTATCCTTTGTCACCAGGGCCCCTGCCCCATTCAGCAGCGGGCCTACATTTTCCCTAGTCTTGCTTTTGCTGCTGATGTACATGTAGAAGCCCTTCTCATCCCTCACCAGATTCAACTCCAGGTGGGCTTTGGCTTTCCTAACCCCATCCCTGCACACTGTGTCTATATTGTTCCCGGGTCACCTGCTTCTGCCTCTTGTGGGCTTCCTTTTTATGTCTAAGTTTAGTCAGGAGCTTCTTGTTCACCCATGCAGCCCTCCTGTTGGCTTTGCTTGACGGTGGCTTATTGGCAGCTTGAGTACAAAGTGTGTTTGGCAGCACAGACACAGAAAGTTCAAGGCAGAAAACTTTTCTTCACCAAAATGTGGAGTTAGTTCATCTGTCCTTATCGCCATGACCGCTTCCAATATCCACAAGGAGAGGTACTAAAGCTAGTGCCCTAACCCAGCACCCCGGTCTACAGCGCAGATATACCTACAGAGAGTTACCCCAATCACACAGACAGTCTGCCACAGGGCAGGAATATGGACACAAATGTTCCTGTCTTAAACTAGTTATTTCACCAATAACCCCTCCTGTCCCTTGCGTTACGCATATGTGCCATTCTAAATCAAACAGCTACATTTGTACTTGTAAACCCATTTCTTTTAACAAACTTTAATTTACTGGCCTTTAGCCTGCAGCCTTTGAGCTTCACAGCTGTGGTTTCTTGCAATACTGGCAACAAAAATGACCTCTCAGTTGTCCCAGTGGCTACATATTTGAAAATCAGTATGTGGCTGCAGAAACATTTATACAGCAAACTTCTGAAGCCACTGTTTTAAAAAAAAAGAAGACCTCACTACCTGTTTCTTATACTAAGAGGTTGGATCAACCCCCTCGATGGGCAGGCAGTAATTTCTGTTACCTATTAAACTTAAATTGGTGGCTCTTGTCCTACATATCCATATTCCTAATGACAACTGGACTCGACTCTATAAGTAAGGTGGACTCTTCTAGGGGTTTGTAGAACTGGGTATGAACTTAATCCTCTTGCATCAGGTTACTATGAAAAGCAAGGTGCTAAAATACAAAATACACATAGAATAAACACTTTCTAATATGAAAATATTTAGACATAATATAAACCAAAACAAAATTGTGGTGGGTATATAATACTGGAATGATATTCTGAATAGTCTGATTCATTCTTTCACTATGCCAATGAAAAGAAAAAAAAAAAAGATGGAAAGTCTGATGTATCTACTATGAAGCGTCAATGAACCTGTCTCTCTGTTGAGGGGTTACAAACTGCAGCTAAATCTACAAAAGGACATATGTGCATTTTGGTCATCCAAACCCAAACTGAGAATTAAAAAACATCACTCAGTTGCTGAATTCATCAGACTGGACCCAGGAATTCCCGCTTGAAGGTGTGGTCTGTCACTGCTTTTCAAAACGCCAGGAGAGAGAAGAGGGTAGGAGTGCCACCAGAGGTGCCCAACCAGCGAACTCTGTCCTGCTTCAGTTGTCCTGTCTCCAAAGTACTTCAGAAGCAGCTGCCTAAAGGCCTTCCCTGGAGAGACACAGAGGATGTCTCTGCTCGCGTGATGTCCAGTGCAATTGATGCTTACACGGGCATTGACCTACCTTGCATATGAAGGAGGTCCTGTCACCTGAAGGAGGTGGTAGGGAAAGGGCCATGGCATGCAGTCCTCTTACCCACTGTGCAGTGGACCTGCCTAGCTGGAAGCACGATGGTGCTGGGGCGTACCAGCTCTCTCTGCTCAGCTTGTTCCACTTTGCAAAGAAATGATTATTTGGGGGCTGAAGAATGAGATAAAAAGGGATCACGACTGTGTTTCGTAGTCACTGGGTCAGACTGCTAGCACTGGACTCTGGGTGCCGGCCTTTGCTTGCTCCAAGAGCTACAAACCAGAAAACAGTAGCATTTTCAGTGGAGCAAGGACCCGAGGCAAGCTGTCTCCCACTCCCAGGCAAGCATGCAAAACAATTAGGCTGCAGAAACATGCTGGATTTTTGGAGCAATTACTATGTAATTCTCCATGCCAAAGAGCTACTCTTGATTCCTTTGCTGAGCAGCTTCAGCGAGAGAATATGGAAACATTTGTGCTCACACTCTCTCACCCTAGAACTTCATGGGAAAAGCAGGGGGAGGTAAATGAGGGGATTCAAATTTTCTTAGGTGGGAATTAAACCCATGTTTCCTGAGCCCCACCATTGAGCCGCTGGATGAAAGGGGACCGCCTCTTAAGCTTTCAAAAGGGCTAAAGCACCTCACGGCAGGAAAGAGGTCGGAGCGCCGGCTCCCAAGTGAAGAGATATACTTCTCTACGACCAAATATAAGGAATCCAAGTCTCTGAGACAGGCACAGATGCTTCATATTTCCTATTTTGAATGTATTTCTGTGTAGCTGGGGATTATATGACCACTGATATCAAATCTGCGCCCTACTAGGATATCAGACAGTACAGGACACATACATTCCTGCTAAGTTGACTGGTGTGCACTACACAGAGTTTATTCCAGCTGCCTGAAGCAAACAGTCTTCCTGAGCTGAGTGTAATAATAATAGCGATAATAATACTAACTACAGCTTGTACTGGCTTAGTCTTTTGCACCTTGTGGCTACAGTGTATTTGTTCAGGCAGTGAGAATCGTAAAACCAGGCTCAGGGTACCAGCCTCTACCTGCCAGCTGGGCAAATTACAGACTTTGGCACTTGGCTTTCTGCCCGCAGCCCGAGCCCTACGGAGACACTAGGCACTTGACGTGGAGGTTGCTAATTCCACAACCCCGAGCTTGATTTAGCCCTAAATCAGTTTCAATTCACAGCAACTACGTATCAGGAATCCAAGTCTCCGAGTTAAGCACAAATGCTTCCTATTTCCTATTTTAGATGGCTTTCTGTTTAGCTGGGCCCATCAGTTTCATTTCACACCCAGTGACACTTTTCAGCATAATTGTGCATGGTTCCACTCATTTAAGTGTCGTTCCATCACCCACCCCCCACCCCAGGTCTAGCTGGAATTCATAAAAGCCAGGCTGGCTCATTCATCAAAAACGCTCTAGCCACATGATGCAAACCACTCGTCATTAAAGCACAGGTGGTCTTTCAAAAAAAAAGACTTGACAAGGCATCACCTGTCAATGCCATTCTAACGGATACCTGGTTATTGGGCATTTTTTACTCAGATCACTCCTCCCAGCAGAATTGAAGGAGGAGCGTGACAATGGGAAGGAGCAGAAGCTGCAGAGAAGGGGGACTGTGTGAGGCAGCGGTGCTGCTGAAGCAAATGATGTTGGAACTACAGCGTAACTTTATGCCAAATCAGGTTATCACCTGCTTGTCATCGCTGCTACTTGTCTGGCCACACCAAGAGTCACAGAAGCTAAACCAGTAGGAAACTACCCTTCCCCCCTCAAAAAGGGGAGGAGGGAGGAAGAGAGAGAGAATAGTTTTCTGCTGGTTTAGCTTTCTAAAATGGCTTATCAGGAGGGCAGAGGAAAGCCAGGGCACGCACAATGGAGGGAGTGGAGCCGTAGGGCCAAAGCACAGGAATGAAGGGAGCAAAGGACTGCTGCTGCGTTGACTGAGCCTGGGTAAAACTGATGGGGAACTACAGTCGGAGCAGCATTTATCCTTAGAACCGATGGGTGTAAAATGTTTACAACTCCCTACTGCAGGGCTACTAGCTCCACTTATTTGTCCATGCACTGCTTAATGCAGTGGAAACCCAATGCCCATCTTTTGCCGCTGCAATGTGGTTCTTTAAAGCAGAATCAGCGTACAGCAGGGACCAGTCATTTAGTGGTATATTCGCACCTTCCTTGTATGTTGTTGTTTCTCACTGTGATTGCTCTTAAGGGAGGGGCTTGAGATTTACTGGAGTGGTTTTGCTTTTGTATGATCTAAGGAATTTTTGTTTGTTTTGGGTTGGGTTTGTTGTCAGTTTTTCTTTTTCTTTATTTTAGTTTGTGGGTCTTTTTTGGTTTTGTTTTTTTTTTTCCCAGAAGTAACCAGCCTCATTACTGGAGGCTTGTTATCTAGTTGGTTAACAGATTTTTATTTTTTTCTTATTAGATCTGAGAAAGACAAACTGTATGCCACTTTCAAAATATATAAGCTCTGTTAAGTTTTCAATTTCCAAGCACACCGGACGTTCAAACAGTCTGGACCCTATTTAACAAACATTGTTGAATGTATTCAGTTAATAAAAGCTTGGCAAATATTAGTAAAGGGCTTGTAATGGTTGTGAGTGACATAAAGGTTAAAAGCTTTCGATAGCATTGCACCAAACTGGAGTAAAGCTTGAAGAAACTGAAGTGATGTGTCAGTAAAATCTCAGCACTGATTAGGACATCATGAAATACCCATTTCTCAGAAACAGGAAAAGACGCAACCGTTCCACAAATCTGAATTCTGTTTCAGAACTTGAAACTTTTAACATTATTCAGATCATACCGTCCTGTTCTCTCATTATCATAGACAGATTAAAAGAACGAAATTCCCTCACTGTCCCAGCCTGACAGTTCCTGGGAAAGCAAGATGTTGTCTTTCCTATGCATAAGTTACACTGTTTCTCCATAACGAGAAGGACAGGAGAAAAAGGACTTTGGGGTAGATTGGCATATAGGGAACATTATCTCTCAGTGTAAATTTTATCCTTTTTTGTTTTGCTTACTGCCCTCCCTGCACAGAGGAAAGGTCTGCGTGCACCCCAGCACACAAGGCGGCTTCCCAGTGCCTCCCCAGAGCTCAGATAGCCCAGGGGAGAGGCACAACGGGAACACCAGAAAGCACACGCTGTTTCAGGATTTCTGTAAACACTGGATTCCAGCTCCCAAAACCGCTCTTAGATTCACTTTCTTTAAAGGCTTGTCTGGACGAGGATAAAGGTGTATTTAAAAAAAAAAAAAAAAGTGTCAGTGAAAACTTTTAATTAACATGTTTTCAAATTCTTAGTGTTGACAGGGTGTGTTGCATTTTAGTGCATTTGCCAGCAAACGTGTTAAAATACATTTGTGTCCCATCTACACGTGGCAAGTTAGGACATGTTTTTTAAAGTTTCAAAATTTAACAGGAGTTAAAACGTGTTTATGATAGTGCTTTTACCTTAGCTGAGGGTGAACGTCACTGATGGGTTTTCCGGGGACTCCAGAGAGCAGCTGCCATACGGGCAGGGAGCTGTAATTTAGCCACTTTCTCCTTTTCCTGAATTGTCAAATGAAAGTAACATTTCATTTACCTGCCTTGCAGGAAGGGATGAAAAGGAATGTTTATATGGGGGGGTGAGAATAATTAAAAGCTATGTATTAGTGAGATGGGAGGTTGGGCAGCGGTTACAGGAGTCAGAAGCCATGCTTTCACGGGGTGGCAAATTGCAGTTTTGGAGGACCTAATGTAAGGTCAGGATTTCTGTAGCCGCGTAACCCAGAGTGTGGCACCACATCCAGCTGTTGTTCCCAATGCAGCCAAACACTTTGCAGGGACAACTTTGCCTCAGCTGCTCTCGGGCTGAAAGCTAGTGGCTTTTCTTCTAGTCCCCCCACAGAAGGTCAGCATAAAGTTGACATAAGCACTATATACCATGCTTATACCTGGCTAGCTTGACAAAATGTTTGTGATTATGCCTGGTCAAAATCGTAGCTCCGAGGCATAGATTCAGTATTAATGATCATGAAGTCATAGCTGAGCACCAGTAACTCTGAGTCAGCTGTGATGCTGATTTGCTGGGCAGCACTGTACAAACCATCCCATCAGTCCGCACCTCAGTCTTCCCCCTTCCCAAAAGGTAGAGGCTGAAAATAATCTCGGGCAAAATGTGCCAAGAGGAGTCACATTTTGGAAGCACTGTAAGAAAAGGCAATTTCATCTGTAGGGTACAACACACAATTAGAAATCGGGAATTTGGCTGTGGTGGGACCCTTAACCTTTGGTGGAGCTAAGGGAGGTGAATCCTGCCACCCCCCTGAGAACAACCCCCCAGCCTTGTCTCTTCTTGTTAATTTTGGGGCTCCTCGGAGCTCTCTCTCAGTCATGGCTGTCACGTTCTCAGAAATATTGTCACCCATGCCACATGGGGGATACGATTTTTTGCTGACACAGCTGTTGCGGTAAAAGCCCTACCACAAATACTGTTAACAATTTTTTTCAGACACTAATTCTCCAACAGCTGATATACAAGCACCTTTACACTGGTACATCCTTGTTCCTGCCAAAGAAACGCTGCAACAACTTTTTGTGTGGAAGGCAGTGTAGAAAATTGGCATTTTCACATTCATATCTGATTATTCCTGCTGCAAAACACCAATGAGGGATTGTTTTGAGTTTGTTGGTTGGTTTTGTTTTTTTTTTCTCCTCTTTTCTTTCTTTCCCCCCCTCTTGGAAGGAGATGAAAAGATCAGGAACTTGAGTAAAGTGTAAGTTTAAGAATGAGGAATCTCCCCTCCAGCGTAACTGTTTGCTTGGCGCTTAAAGGTGTGGTGTGACAAGGAGCAGCCTGGTAACTGGTGGGCTCAAAAGGTCAGTCAAGGGGTTAAATCTTGTATTTGCACCTCACCTTCAAGGGTTTGGGTTAGAAAGCAGATAGCTGTCCAGGTTGTAGTGCACTGGGACTGACACAGGGAGTGCATGTATATCCCAGATTTGCTGCTTGTCCCGAGAGTCTATAGAAGAACTTGTGGAACTAAACATCTAGATTAACATCAGTAAAGGCTTTTTCTTTTTCCCTTTTTTTTTTTTTTAAGTTGTAAAACAACACTGAAAAAAAACCAACCAAACATTGAAGAAGACATCAAAAGCATAATGCAAAGCATACACCATCAAAACTCCCACAGTCACTCTGCACAATTTTTCAGTGGCACTACTCTGAAATTCACATGTAGCTACGGTGGAAAGTAAAACTGCATATGCCCATGCAGGTGAAACTGCATATACCCGTGCGAGGTGGACAGACGACTTTTGATACTGATTGTGAAGTCCTGTCGTAATCTTCCAGCGGGTCTTCCCAGGTGATACCAACCAGTGTAAAAAAAAAAAAGAAAAAAAAAAAAAACAACAAAACAACAAACCCCAACCCAAAACAACAACAACAAAATCACGCTCTGCTTAATATCCAGATGAAAAGAAGGAGAGAAAGCACTACGCGTGGAAGTCCCCTCGGGAAGCGCCGGAGCATCACGAAGAAGGAAGCTGTCTCCCGGCTGTCCGTGCCCCGCGGTCGCGCTGCCCTCACGCCGCAAGGTGAGCCCCTCGCCAGCTCTCTCCATCCCCTTCCGCCGCCGGTGCCCTCCGGCCGCGCACCGCTCCCCCACGCACCCCCGGGGCGGGCGGCAGGCGGGGGACCCCCGCAGAGCGGCTCCCGTTCCCCGTTCCCGCCGAGCCCAGCCCAGCCCAGCCCCGCCGCTGCGGGGCCGGCGGCCGCAGGTGACGCCGGGGCGGGCAGAGCCGCCCCCGCCGCCCCCCGCCCGTCGCCAGGGAAACCGCCCGGCGGCGCGGCCCCCGCCGAGGGAGCCCCGAGGCGCGGCGGCGGCCCCACCGGCACCCCCCGCCCCGCCGTGGGCGTTCACCCCGGTGGGGGCAGCGGACGGCCCCGGGGGGTGCGGGTGTTGCCGGTACGGGGTATGCGGGGCGGGGGGGGGGGAGCGGGAGGCCGCTGGGCCGGGCTCGGCGGGGCGGGCGGCGGCCGAGACAAAGGGAGCGGCGGCTCTCGGCGGCGGGGGAGGGAGGGAAGAAGGGAGGGAGGGAGAGGCTCCGTCTCTCTCCGCCCACCCCCCAAAAAAACCCAAACAAACAAACGTCCCTTTTGCCCCCAAGACACGAAATATTCCCGGTGTGCGGTTGAAAATAACCGGCTGCCCTGGCCGGGCTTACCGAAAGGCGGCGGCCGCACAAAGCCCCCCGGCCCCGGGTAATCCGCGGGGAGAGGGAGGGTGGGCGGCGGGGCCGAGCCTCCCCGCTCCGCAGCCTTTCCTCATCGGGATAATTTTAACATCCTTGTTTATAAACAAGAGGCGTTTGGAGGAGATTACCCGAGTTTGGGAAACGATGGTTCTGACGCTCGTTTCTGCTCCTTAAAAGGGGGGGGAAAGGGGGGGGGGGGGGGGTCTGGACCAGCCTTTCCCGCATCGCACGGCGGGGGGAGCCGGTCGGGTCCCCGCAACACGCCGCCCCCCTCCCCCGGGAAAGGAAATCAATCGGATCCGCGATATCGCACCCACCCCATGGCTGCTAAGCGCTCGGGATCACCGTTAATTCGCGTGCCTTAGTTTCGGGTTACGTCTTCTTCGAGGGTTTAAATTCAACGTAAATAACACATTCGGGGCCGGGGTTTGGGAAAGCGCGAACGTTTCCCTGATAATGTCGCTTCGCCCCCTCCTTGAGCGCGTGGAAACGTAATCTTGAAATGGGTCACCGCCTCAGAAAATACTTTAAAAACACAAATCAGGAATAATCAGACAGCAGAATTTAATTAGAGCCGTAGGCTAATCACAAAATATTTTATTCCAAGCCAATATCGCTATGGGGGAGGGGTCCGTTTCTGCTCCGGCAGCGGCTCCTGCCGCCGCTGCTTTAGCGTTTGCAACATCTGGCCTACAGACCTACTAATTTCGACTCGTGATCTCGTTTGGCGAAACCCGATCTACGTGGTTCAAATACCTTCCAAATTGGGGGCGATTTAACAATCGCGACCAATTAAACCCAGGGAAGAAAAGGGAGTAAAGTAAAAAAAAAAAAAAAAAAAAAAAAGCAAAGGGGAGAAGGAACGGAAAAAAAAAAAAAACCCACAACAGAAAAGGCAGCAAATCCCCTCCTTCCCTCTCCCCCCGCCCCGGGCTCGCTCACACACACACACACACACACACACACACGCTATCTGTTGCTCTCTCACGGCGGCAGCGGGCGGGGGCGGGCGGCGGGGCCGGGACGGACTCACACTCACACTCGGGCTCGCACTCGCCCTCGCCCGCACGCCCCTCGCCCCACCATTGTCCCCGCCCGCCCGCCCCGCTTTATCGGGGTGTTTTGTTCGCTCCCCGGCGCGGGGCTCCGCGCGCCCGCCCGCGCCGCGCCGGAGCGGCACATTCATTATCGGCCGGGGGCTGATTTCAAACCGCTGCCATCGCGGCTCCATTGTTCGCCGGGCGGCCAGGCCCCGCCCCCCTTTGTGTGGCGCGGCGGCGATTGGCCGGCGCCGGGCGGAGGGCTGCCGTCACCGCTCGGGAAGCCCATTCATCTGTGCACTTGGGCGTTGGACTCCGCATCTTATTAGCAACCAGGGAGATTTCTCCATTTTCTCCTTGTCTACAGTACGGCTACAAATCTGGGATTTTTTATTACTTCTTTTTACTAAACTTGGGCTCCTTTTTTTTTTTTTTTTTTTTTTTTTGCGCTCGACTTTTTCCTCCCTTTTTTTCCCCTCCCTCCTGTGCTGCTGCTTTTTGATCTCTTCAACTTTAAATTTTTTAAAAGGAGTGCATTATAATCGGTTCTGTTCTCTCTTCTCTTTTTTTTTTTTTTTCCCCTCTGGTGTGTGTGTGTGTTGCTGCTGCTGCTGGTCGCCCAGTATTTATACCAACCCAACGCTCTTTGTTTCCCTTCCTTTTGGATCTGTTGAGTTTTCTTTGTTGAATAAGACAGCATGGGTGCCCAGTTCTCCAAGACCGCTGCAAAGGGCGAAGCCTCCGCCGAGAAACCCGGGGAAGCAGTGGCTGCGTCTCCATCCAAGGCGATTGGTCAGGTAAAAAAAAAAAAAAAAAAAAAAAAAAATTATTAAAAAAAAAATATTAAACCTACTCCTTTTTTTAAGCCAACTTCGACGGACTCTCTTTCGCATCCTGTTTAATTCTTCTTCCTTTGATGCCCCAGTGGCACATTCAATGGAGAATACGGTCGATCCTTTTATCTTTGCGACTCGAGGCAAAGGAATAATGTCTATTTTTTACGTTCGGTTTTTTGTTTTTTTTTTTTAAACGGGCTCGGCTTTGAGTGATTCGTTCTTTTATCTTTCTTGCGGGGGGGGGGGAGGGGGCACATCTTTTTTCCTTTGTGGGTTTTTTTTTTCCCTTTTTTTTTTTTTTTTTTTTTTTTTAAAATCCCTCGTGTGTTACGGTGTGGTGTCCCAATGGCTCGTAAACGGAAAGGATCTTTACACCGCTCGGCTTTCCTGCCCCGCTTAAGCTCCTTCTCCCGAAGACGCTCGGTGACCGGGGGCGAAACGCCTCTCGCGGCGGCAGTGTTGGCCGCGCTGTACCGGGGGAACGGAGCCGCCGGGGCTGGGGGGGGGCTCGGCGGCGGCGGGCAGCGGGCAATCCCCCTCGGGCGGGAGCGCGGGGCCGCGCCGTCCGCCCCAGCTCCGCCGGGAGGAGTGTGTGTGTGGGGGGGGGGGGGGGGGGGGGTATCGTGCAGCCGCCGGCGGGGGTACGGCTTTCTGTCACCCCACCACCCCTCCCCACGCGTGAGCCGGGGGCCGGGCTGGCCGTGCCCCCGCTGCCCCGCGCAGCAGCGGCGTTGCGGGCGGGCACCCCCCCCCCGCTACCCCCACCCCCCCCACCCACGCCACGCCGCCCCCGCAGCTGCCGCCCGGGGCAGAGGCAGCCGCGCTCCGGGCGCCTGAAAGATGCAAATGCGGCGAAGTGGTGGTGGTGGGGAGGGGAGGGGGGGGGACGGGGGCGACTCGCCGCACCGCCCGGGCGGAGAGGGGCAGCGGCGGCGGACGGGGTGGGGGGGGGGGGACGGGGGGGAGGCCGGGGCCGGGCCAGCTTTGTTCGCCATCCCCGCCCCGCGCCGCCGCCGCGGCTGGACGGGGCGCGCCGGGGGCGGGAGCGGGGGGGATGCGCGGCCCCGCTGCCACCGCCGCCGTTCCTGCGTGGAGCCGCGGCGCCCTCTGGCGGCGACCGCCGCCGCCGCCCGTCCCGCCCGCCGCTGGGGGCGCCCGGCCCGGCCCGGCGAGAGGCGGCGGAGGGCCCGGGGGTTTCAACCGCGGGAGCGGAGAGCGGGCGAGGAAAGGCCGCTGGGCGGGGAGGGCGGCGGTGGCGCCCCGGTGTTGTTCCCCCATCACCACCACCCCCCTCATGGGCCCCGCCGGTAACGCCCGTCGCTGTCTTGCAGGAGAACGGCCACGTGAAGGTGAACGGCGACGCCTCCCCCGCGGCGGCGGAGGCGGGCAAGGAGGAGGTGCAGGCCAACGGCAGCGCGCCCGCCGAGGAGACGGGCAAGGAGGAGGCGGCCTCGTCGGAGCCCGCCTCCGAGAAGGAGGCGGCCGAGGCGGAGAGCACCGAGCCGGCCTCCCCGGCGGAGGGCGAGGCCTCCCCCAAGACTGAGGAGGGCGCGACCCCCTCGTCCAGCAGCGAGACCCCGAAAAAAAAAAAAGAAGCGCTTTTCCTTCAAGAAGTCCTTTAAGCTCAGCGGCTTCTCCTTCAAGAAGAACAAGAAGGAGGCCGGCGAGGGGGCCGAGAGCGAGGGCGGCGCCGCCGCGGCGGCGGAGGGCGGGAAGGAGGAGGAGGCGGCGGCGGCGGCCCCCGAGGCGGCGGGCAGCGAGGAGGGCAAGGCCGCCGCCGAGGAGGCCTGCGCGGCCGCCGCCAGCAGCGCCGAGGGGGCGAAGGAGGAAGCGGGGGACTCGCAGGAGGCCAAATCGGACGAGGCCGCCCCCGAGAAGGCGGCGGGAGAAGAGGCCCCGGCGGCGGCGGAGGAGCAGCAGCAGCAGCAGCAGGCGGCGGAGGGGAAGGCGAAGGAGGAGGCGGCGGCGGGCGCCGGCGCCGCCACGAGCGAGGCGGGCAGCGGCGAGCAGGAGGCGGCCCCCGCGGAGGAGGCGGCGGCGGCGCGGCAGGAGCCCCCCGCCGAGAGCAGTCCGGAGGGACCCGCCGCCGAGTCGGCGGAGTAAGCGCCGCCGCCGCCCCTCGCCGACGGACATTTTTCTTCCCCCCCTGTTTGTTTGTTGGAGTGGTGCCAGGTACTGGTCTCGGAGAACTTGTCTACAACCAGGGATTGATTTAAAAGATGTCTCGTTTTTCTTCTTCTTTTTTTTTTTTTTTTCCCCACCCCCCTCCCGTCCCCTCTCTTCTCCGTTCCCCCCCTCCTCTCCCTCCCCTCACCCCGCAGCTCCCATCTCAAATCGTTGTGTGTTGCCGCCATTCCAACGGGCGGAGGGGGGCCCCCCTCCGCCCTCCTCTCCCACCCTCTATATTTTGGTTTGATTTTTTTTTCTCTCTTTTTTTTTTTTTTTCATCAGTATTAATGTTTTGTTTTGGTTGGTTCGGTTTTTTTTTTTTGGTTTTTTGGTTTTTTTGGTTTTTTTTTTTTTTTTTTTTTTTTTTTTTTTTTTGTTTTGGTTTTTTTCATACTTTGCAACTCTCTTCATATTATAAAACTTTTCCCGATCGGTCTATGGACATGCCCATATATGAAGGAGATGGGTGGGTCAATAAGGGATATCAAATGAAGTGACAGGGGCCGCAGTGGGGAACCCGGGGCGCGCAGCCCTTGCCGGGAGCGCGCCCCGCCAGAAATGATGTAAGGGGTTAGTCTTTTTTTTAAAAGAAAGTTATTACGATGTATTTTGTGAGGCAGATGTTCTATAAGGTTTACAACACTACAAGTCTTGATTAAGAAGGAAAGGAAAAAGGAAAAAAAAAATAAAAATAAAAATCAATACCCAGATAAAGAGATCATAGTCTTAGGAATTCATTTAAACCATAGGAACTTTTCACTTATCTCATGTTAGCTGTATCAGTCAGTGATTAAGTAGAAATACAAGTTGTATAGGCTTTATTGTTTATTGCTGGTTTATGACCTTAATAAAGTGTAATTATGTATTACCAGCAGGGTGTTTTTAACTGTGACTATTGTATAAAAAAAAAAAAAAACAAATCTTGATATCCAGAAGCACATGAAGTTTGCAACTCTTTCCACCCTGCCCATTTTTGTAAAACTGCAGTCATCTTGGACCTTTTAAACACAAATTTTAAACTCAACCAAGCTGTGATAAGTGGAATGGTTACTGTTTATACTGTGGTATGTTTTTGATTACAGCAGACAATGCTTTCTTTTCCAGTTGTCTTTGAAAATAAAGGAAAACTCTTCAGATGCAATGGTTTTTTTTGTGTAGCATCTTGTCTATCATGTTTTTTGTAAATACTGGAGAAGCTTTGACCAATTTGACTTAGAGATGGAATGTAACTTTGCTTACAAAAATTGCTATTAAACTCCTGCTTAAGGTGTTCTAATTTTCTGTGAGCACACTAAAAGCGAAAAATAAATGTGAATAAAATGTATAATTTGGTTGTCTTTCTTTTATGGATACTCTGGTAGCTTAAAGGGACTAGCCAGCATTGCCTAAATTTGTATAGAAAAAAAAGTCATGTGTGCTGTTAGCACTAGCTTGGAAAACTACCTTCCTGGATCCTGGACTCTAATACCTGTGCATCTTTTAGAGAAATTGGGCAGCGCACCAGGTAATTTGTAGGTGTTTCTGGCTTTAAAAAGAAGACTGGAAGGCAGTCTGAGCGTGTACAGTGTACGATTTCTCCTGTCCAGGCTCCATCTTGCTTTTAAGACCAGAGGTATCCAGCGTATGAGAGTCTTGCCTCTTGAGGAAAATAAGATGTAATTTGAATTGCTTAGAGTGGGGCACTGAAATTTTTAGGCCAAGTTGCTTAAAAATTAAGTTCTTGAACAGGCGTCCCGCTTACGTCTTGGTATGCTGGTCCTACTTTGGTACCTAGACAATTAGCTTGAAAACTTTAGCCTGGAGGGAGAAAGGGGGAATTAACACTGCCGTTTTGCTCAAAGTAACTAAAAGCAATATTTTTTCTTTTTTTCCTCAAGTGCTATTCCCAAGTACAGGTGAGTTACAAAACAGATTTCAAAATTTGTCTATAAAAATAATCACTTGGTGCTTGCCTTTAATTGTTAGGCTTTTTTGGCTAATTTCCAGCATATTGCTCAGGGCATATTATGCCTTAATAAAACAGTGGGCTCACTCAAGAAAAGCAGCAGTGGTATTTGGAGGGTGGAAATTGATTCAAGAAAGTGTTGCTTCTAAGTTTATAGGAGAAAGTTTAGTGTTACACTTATTTGCTTCCACCTAAATTTTCAGCAGAAACTCTTTGGAAGCAATTATGATTCATTTTATGAGAAAATGGCACGTTAGCACCTTGTTCCCTAAAGAACAAAGCCTAAACTGAATGAAGTATAGTAGATTTCCTGCTGAATGCGTACTTTTTTGTTTTTTTGTTTTTTTCTTTTTCTTTTTTTTTAATTCAGCTGTCTACCATTTTAACTTTGGCTTGTATGTACTCTAGTTGCCCTGGTATTTCTCTATAGCTTTAGAAATGTATTGAAACTATGCTATAATTGCTGAGGGACAAAAATAAATGGATGTAAAACAAGATCCTCCACACCAGTGTCATTCTTGGAGTACATGTGTTTGAAGTCTAGTGCATAACTGCTTTGCTAAGGGGTTTTTATAACATGGCTGTAAAAACCTGTTCTGAGACGCATGATGTCTTGGCCATAGAGTCAATGTCTCTTTTTAATAAATATATATATATTTAAATCCAAGGATTCTTAAAGAGAAGTCTGAATTTCTTCTTTCTTTTTTTTTTTTCTTTGTCAAACTGTATGTGTACATATGAAGAAAATAACGGCTAGTAAAGTTCTTTTTCAGATTTTTCCTAACCTGCTCTCTTCAAACTTTCATGTTCTCTCCTCGCTCAGCTGGTGGCATTTTCTGAAGTGCTTCCAGTTCCCAGGGTGCAGAATCGCCCCTGCCCCAGCAGCCGGGCGCGTGGCCTGCGGCTTCGTCATTCCATGGCTTGGCTTGACTTGAAATCTCTTTCCAAGTCTTAACACTAGTAGAGTTTCAAAAATACATCTTAAGAAGACCAGTTGCGTGGTCTACTCTTCGGGTGACATTCAGTGATACTTGTTTTCCACCGTGCGGTTTAAGAAGGCGGGAATCAGAAGGGGCTTGGAATAGCGGAAATGGAGGAGTTTTGAGCTGCTTCCTCCTGCCAAAGAATTCTGCAAGAGCATCCCTCCTCCCTCGGTCCCCGGGGGCCTGAGTGGTCACTCCCATGCAATTGTAGAATATCCGTATTTATGTACAAGGAAAATGAAGGGGCTGGGTGTTAGTGACTGGTGAGATGGTTAATCTTCTTGCTGAGAAAGCTTTTTACCTTTTTTTTTTATTTTATTGGTCGCCTCGGTGAAAATGCTAATAAGTATTGTAATTTCAGCAAATTCTCTCAGAATTGGAATGCATGTGACTTTGAAACGTGTGATTTCAAGCTGATTTTCCTATCTTGTGGGTTGCTGTGGTTCTTTTTAAGTGGAATGTTATTATTGCTATGAACAAGGTAACTTGTGCTGAAACAATGTAATATTTTTAGGTAAAACGTATACTGGGATCTAATTTTGCCTGACTAGGGGCTCCAGAGATTTACTTCTTTTATGTTTATTTACTTAGACCAAGGCAACAGTTTTCCTTGTTCAAGGTCAAAACTTGGTTGTAGAAAAGTCCTTTCAAATTTCATGCCTCTCTTGGTAATACCTAAACTTAATTTCAGACTCTCCAACTGACAATGTCTGACCTCAAGTACTCCAGTTCTGTATCTCGTCCTGGTAGTTACTAATGTGAAATTGGGGAGCCTTTGCCTTCAGGCAAGGAAGCCGGGCAAGAACAGGGCAAGGCAAGCTGGGGGAGGGAAACGGAGCCCAGGCTTTGGCTTCTGCTGGAGCGCGTTCACCTTCCTGCTCGGGTACGCAAACCCAGCATCCACGTATCAACTTCTGACATACCTAAAAACTCCTGTTGGTTGTACTTGATTTGACGCAAACATTGCTATATGAATATTTTACTCCTTTATTACTCAGGAGGATGTTGTCTGTGTTTTAAGGATGTTTTTTGTTACCTAATACTGTTTGAAACGGCTAACTCTTGACCTTCACTTGCAGATGATGAGATAAAGGTCAAAGGTTTTCATCTGCTTTGATTGTTTGGGTTTTTCCAAAGTTGTGAGTCCTTTTATATTGCTTTTTTAACAAAAACTTAGAATAATACACATTCTAGTCTGAAGCTGTAATACCGGTTAATGGTTTCCTGCAAAATCAGTCCCGTGAATTCAGTCTTTGTGCTGTTTGCGTAGTAAAGGAGTAGTAAAAGGTCATACTGGTGACACCCGACTCGTTTCAGCATTAGTTTGTTAGGTTTTAAGTGGCTGAGGTAAAATGTGTTTTCCCTAATGATGTAGCTTGGTTGAAAGCATCCCGTTTCTAGGTTATGGCAAATTCCTCTACCCTCCTTAGCTCACTGGGACAGAATAAAGCAGGTGCTTTCCCTCCTGAAGTACGCAGCGAGTGAAAATCGTATATTGTGTTTATAACATACTGTAGACAGTGAGGTTAATTTGTCCTCTTTACAATTGCGGGGACCTCAGCTAATTGACGCTGAATGGGAGCTGTTGCGGTTGCAGCCGAGTCCAGCAGGGCAGAGGCAGGCAGGCCAGGCGGGCGCCCGCTACTTGAATAAAGGAATGTAAGAGGTGCTGCTGTGGTGAAGTGCAAGGTTATTGAAAGTCTGTGTGTTCGCTTGCCCTGGGGAGAGATGGTGTGGTGGTGAGGCTCTCGGGCCTGGTGCTTGGTGGAGCAGTTAGAAAGGGAAGCTGTAGCGGCGAGGTTCGTGATGCGTTTGCTGAGACAACTTGTTGGGACGAGGTGGCTCTGAAGCGGGAACATCGCCTGTTGGGAAGATCAGAGAAGGGCCAGCAGCGGGATCAAAATGACAATTACGGCTAAAGAGATGAGTGGTCAAAATGTTGCCCTGTGACTAAAGTCGAGAGCTAGGAATATGTAAATTTGGGCTGTATTAGTAAGTCATAGAATCATAGAATGGTTTAGGTTGGAAGGGACCTTAAAGATCATCTAGTTCCAACCCCCCTGCCATGGGCAGGGACACCTCCCACCAGACCAGGTTGCCCAAAGCCCCATCCAGCCTGGCCTTGAACACTGCCAGGGATGGAGCTTCCACAACTTCCCTGGGCAACCTGTTCCGTGCCTCATCACCCTCAGAGTGAAAAATTTCTTGAGTACACTTTCTATACGAAAGCAAGAAACTCGACTTCAGAATGCCCCTATTTTAGGATACGGATAATGTTATCTGGTAGAGGTGACATAAAACGTCAGTTAATGCTTTCAGAACATTTTGAAATCTTGAGGAGGGTTACAAGTGTTATTTACACATCTTTGCCCTCAGTCTTTGTTATAGAAAGACATGTTTGTTCAGAACAAGACTACCAAGATACTAGGTGAAAGGGGACATGAATACTTGCAGCTAGAAAGACCCAAACAAGATATGTGGACTATTAGTTCTCAAAGCTATGATGAATGTAGATAAAGTGGCAAAGCCATTGTTCAATTAAAAGGAGGGGGTTTGGTTTTTTTTGTTTGTTTGGTTTTTTTTTTGGTGCCTAACACAATTCTGATTTCAGAACAGCAAGAACAGGGAAACTGGTGGTGCATGTGTTGTTATCACCAAGTAGGTAAATGTTCCAGGACTTGGGATTCTTAGGTTAATTCTTGTGGCCATGTATGTGATAACCTGCACTAGAAGAGCACTGGAGAGGAATTGTTTTGAACCAAGCAACGCTACCTTCCGAGGTCCTTTCCAGTACCACAGCTGATACTGTTGGTAATAAAGTATTTGATAGTTGCTCTTAGTGGAGACCACAGTGACTAGAGATTTATTTTTAGCTACAGTCCAAACTAGACTGTCTCTTGAAGTTCACAGCTCAGTTTCTAAAAAAGAGAGAGAAAATAAAATACCTATGCATCTATTGGTTAGGGAAATCACACTGGCTGAGTAGCTCTAATAGCTGCAAGAAGTGACTTGCTAGCCTGTGCTGGAGTAGTTATCTCTCTGAAACTTGTTATGTAGACCCACCTGAATATTTTAAATTAATTTGATAACACAAAAGCCATGCTTACAAGGGTGACTTGCTGTTCAAAGGAAACAAAACCCATTTTGGGGCTGTTGCTAATAGGCTCCTCGCTGGAAAAGAACTGTTCAGGACCAGTAAGTGAAGTCCTGCATAGGCAGGACCTTTGCAAAAGGAGAGCGAGAGGAAAAAAAAAAAAACAACCCAAACTTTAGGAACTAAAGGGAGAAATTGTTTTTTTTCTAGTCCTCTGGAGCAAGGCTGTCATAGGTGCAAAGTTCCACCCTTCTGTCTTTAAAAAATATAATATAATTACAAGAGATACTGTTTCCACGGGAGTGCAAAGCCAAGCCCCTTTCAAAAACCACCGAGGAAACCAAGTCCAAAATTGATGAAGGTAACATTTTTCAGGAATGAATCATTAGATCAGTCACAAGCCCCACATCGCAGTTCAGGAGCCTGTTAAAGCAAGCTTACCAGACACAGGAGGAGACTGGGCAGCAAGTATTTTCCGTCTCCCTAATCAAACAAAATGGCAGAAATCATGGACTGATACTCAGAGTACATGAAGGAACAAGTTTTTTTTTTTTCCCTGGTTCTATTTTTACATATCCTGCTTATGTATTTAGTTTCTAATAAAGATCCAGGAAGAAAACTTAGAGCAGTGGAGAGAGAATAATTCCAAAATTTCTCTGAATCCATTTCCCTGAATGTTTTTTATACAGGTATATTTGAATTCTGTTTTAATATTTTATTCTGCTGTTTAACACTTAACTTTACAAGTTAGTGCTCACATGGAGAAATAATGCATATGTATTCTAAATCAGATAAGGAATTTTGCGAAGAACTCATTTTGGCCTCATTCTTCTGTCACTGGGATCCTCGAGAGGGAAGTTAACCAATACAAAGCACTTCTAAAATTCCCCCATAAATGTTACTAATGGTAAGAGAAATAGATTCGATTCTTCCATGCAGCATCCACCTGTAACCCGAAATGGAGTGCGTGCAGTAAACGGGCAAGAAACATGGCTGCGTTAAGAGATTGAAGACGCACGGGACCACACTGACAAAACAGGCAGCAGCACTTTCATGTGTTGCTGTCACAAAGGACAAAAATGAAATGCCGCTGGAAACTGACCCTCATTATTATATATATGAGAGTTTACACCCTGGAGGTTCATCAGGCCGAGTTTTTCCCCTGCCGCCGCCACCACATGGAGTTTGTCTAATACTCAACAAGCCTATACATTGAAGTGATGATGCAGAAATGTATTTAGAACCTCATGTGGATGAATCATCAGAAAAGTTTGCTACTTTCAATGTAAAAATGATAATTTTTGGTGATCACTGGTATCCACTGAATGCTGTGTTACCTGGTAAATTTTTTGCCTTTGCATTGCCTACATGGAAAATTGGCATTTCAAGATCATGAAGCTTCTGATGTTGTTACAAATTGGGCCAAAGGGGAGAAAGAAGGGGAAAATACCTTTCCAGTGATGTTAGAATAGGACCATCAACTTTAATAAACAGAGAAGAGAGATTCAAAGCCAACTCTTCTCTATTTAAATCCCAGTGCAAATCTAATCTAATCTAATCTAATCTAATCTAAAGAGGCTTTAGGGCTTTGACTTGCATCTTGTTGTTGTTATTGCATACATGTTATGATAGTCATTAGTTTAATAATCTGTGGATATACAGAAGCAGAAACAGAACAGTACTTCTGAAATTTCTCTCCATCTAAACGCTTCATGGTAGACATACCAGGTGTAATTGCAAGAAGCAGTCACTGGAAACATTCTGCGTGGCTCTGTCATGTAGGGATGCGGAAGATGGAAGTGCTAAGTTCCTGAAGATTTTAGGAGAAATAACACACTTTTTATATTGTGTGGCAAAGATAAAATGAGAAACACTCATAGCGTAACTCTTCAGGAAAGCCACACGAGTTCAAATGACTGTGTAAAAGGGAGCTGAACACAAGATGTTCCCAGTAGCACTTGAGTGAAGCAACACGCATGGAAGAAATGCACCATTTGCAAGTAAAACTGCACATTTTAAAACTTTCCATGATCTTATGCAGGCTTCCTTTCACATGAATCTGCTGCATTAAAGGCAGTTGAATAGCAGATGACAGTGATGTGGTCAGCTGGGAAGGAATCCCGAAGGAGGAGCGTGGCTGGGGACTGCTTCTGAACAGCAGTGGAAACAAAGGTTCGTTCCCGTAAGAACTACTATTAGGAAATATTTATATTGTGATCCGGGCTCAAAAGGCCCAGATTAAATATGAGCCTTGCTTGCGCCAGGCACTGTGTAAACATATACCAGAGACAGTCTCTGCTCTGAAAAAGCTTCCAGGCTAAATGCAGAAAGGTTAGGCTCTTTCACTTCCTACCATTGTTAAAATCACATTTCTATTTGTCTTGGTCAAGATTATGAAGGGGGAGGGAATTAATTACCAACTTCCTTTTTTTTTTTTTTTTTTGTTAAGATCTATGTTATTTGCAAGTTTCTTTTCTCACTTCATGCTCTTTGTTGTCATAAAACTCTGAACTGTGGTAGCGAGAGAAAGACTTGCCATCCACGCACACGTGACGAGGGCATTTTCATCGCCATACATAGTGATGGGCATTTTAAGCAGTAAAAAGGATTACATTAGAAGTGGCTCTTGAGTGAAAAGATCACGAAGCCCCAAAACCTTAAAATGTAGCTAGAACTAGATTATCGATAGCTCTCTAGTGCCACGTTGAGGCTATTGTCATGTACTGAAACTAAAATACGTTTCAGTCCTTCGGGTGGCTGTTTTGTGCACTGGCAGTGATTCCCACCCTGGGAGTAGTGTGGCTTTTTGGGAAGGAGGGAAGGGAGGTGCCCAGTTTAGGGAGAATATTTGCATGTAGATATACAATTTTTCTTTTGGGTCTGTTCATTCTTTACCAAAATATATCCTCACCTTTATTAAATGTTGGCATAATAAAGTACAGAAATGAAGATCTTTCATGGATTTTCTTTTCTGTTAAGAAAGTACCTTAACATCCTGAGTTTTCCAGTTATTATTTGTAATTCCTAAGAGTGTTAATCAAAAGTTTGTGCTGTCCAAATTGTGTTTTAAAACTACAGATATCAGAAGAAAATATGTATATTCCATCTGATTTACTGTAGAATGGAACTACTGTGAATTTGATTCACACCCATCATCCGAAATGCCGTGAGCCCTCATGAACCAGCAGCCCCATGCGATGCATGTGTATATTGTGCATTAAACAGAGGAAAAAGCACACCTATTAGAGATTTTTCATATTTATTTTCATATGGTATTGAAAGAATATGGCCTCACTGGCTTGTTGAATTGATTGTATTCACTATCATTTCTAGCACACTGTGCCCAATTTATCAGAGGCACTTACCCACAAATCACAAGTTTAAAAACTTCCCCAACTTTTCCTGTAACGTAGACAGGACTGGTAGTGCAGGGATTGCCTGATGACATTTTCACCATCATGTTGCATAAATCAGCTAAAGTGGTAAAAATGCTTGTGGTTTGGCTATATTTATAGTCTCTGTAGTGCTAGCAGCATGGGAGAGCTATGGGAGGGAATTTCCCTAAAATTGTTATAGCCAATGTAACCACTGAGACATCTAGCACTTGTCGCTACCAAGAGTGTTAAACTTGGAAAAAACTTCTATATCTACAACATGCCAAGAGGAGGAAAGAATAAGTTAATAATTAGAAAAAAAAGTAGTAGCCAAAGGATTTCACACAGCATTAGGAAATTGGCCAAACAATTTCTGAGCCATTAGTGAGAGCTTTTGACAATAAAAAGAAATGGGATAGTGTGGAGAACTGGAGAAAGGCGAATTCAATCCTGATTTTAGGTATGGTTTCACAAAAGAACTGGGGAAAAAGAGGAGTGAGAAGTGGTTGGGGAGTGAAAAAAAAAGAAAAGGGAGGGACTGGCAGAAGGACAGAGAGACATGGGTGTTATGTGGAACCACAACGCCACGAAGCAAGGACTAGGGAAATTACAGACAAAGCAGCCAACTAAGATGACTGGAAATACACTAGAGCAAATGCATTTATAGGGGAATAAAATGGTAAGAAGCGGTCAAGATCAGCTTCACAAGAATAAAACATGTCAAGTCAACGTAATTTTCTCTTCTGACAGTATACCCAGCTTAGTTGTTCAGCAGCAGTCAGGAGCTGTGATGGATCTTGACTAATATTTTCGATGCTGTCCTGTGCAATGTTCTCGTAAGCACAGCCAGGAAAATAAGAACTAGGAAGACAGGTGCTGAGCAAAGACAGCTGAAAAAAATAACCTTAATGTGTAACAGTCAGTGGTTTGCTGCCATACTAGGAGGACTGGAAGTGCACATAAAAGGGAACTCTGACTCCTATTGGACTTCACATGGTAATAAACTGGAGACAGGATCCACAAATCAAGCAGAAGTTCAGCAAAGGGCTATGCTTCAGAAAAGAGAAGAAATCCAGTTCAGAAACAGAAAATGGGGACTACCCAGGCAACAGGAAAGGAGTCTG
This sequence comes from Pluvialis apricaria, assembly GCA_017639485.1. Taxonomy (NCBI): domain Eukaryota; kingdom Metazoa; phylum Chordata; class Aves; order Charadriiformes; family Charadriidae; genus Pluvialis; species Pluvialis apricaria. The sequence goes on along the minus strand of CM030009.1, from coordinate 75,829,618 downwards.
GGGTCAACGTGGCTCACAGGCAGTATCAGTCAAGCATTAGTCCTCTTCTGAGTGCAAGGGCAAGGGCTCAGCAAGGTTGTTTTGAGCATCTTTTAAGAAAGATGCACTTTAAGAACAAATAGGCAATATGGAAATCGCACAGGAAAGCAACACACAGGCTTTACAAAGGAAAAAAAAAAGGTTTGTGTACTCCAGATACGGAGAGGTTTGGAGGGCTAGGAGTTCAGTTTGGTTTTTCAACACATGAAAGGTTATACTAAAGAGAAATCAGTCGTTCTCTGTGTCAGCTGGAGGTGGGACCAAAAATAATTAGCGTAGTTTGTAAGAAAGAGGATATTGCTTAAGTTTTAGGAAAGGATTTCTAACTACAAGCATAATTTGATGTTCTAACAGATTACACAATAGGAAAGTTGTTGGAAAACCTTTTTTCCTGTGGAGGTTTGAGATCAGAACAGATAATCTGAAAGGGACAGTCTGTCTTTATCCTACCTTAATGCCAGTGGTGGTCAAAAGTATAGCTCAAGATCCCTTCCCTACCTATATATCTTTGCTTTTGTTCAATGTAGTGATTTCCAAAAGGTCTTGAGAGACCAGGGAAAACTTTGTCTTGTATTTCAGTAAAAGTTAAGCTGGTGTACAGGAAAGGGAGGGTACAATAACAGTGGTCCAGAATTTACCTCATGAGATACATATGTATAAACATCCAACTAAATAAAAATACACACGCACTAACAGAGCCACATATTATTCTTAATGCAGTTATCAGTAAGGTCTCTAAGCAGAAACAGATTTTGGAAATAAATCAAGCGTTTCTAACATTTATTTTATAAAGTAATAATATAATATTCCATTACATGTTAACTATTCAGTCTAAAGGGTGGACTCAATTGAGTTAGGTATTAGACATTCACAGAAAAAATGAGATCCACATTAAAATCTATAGTCTGTATAGAAAAAAAGTTGCAAACAAAACAGCACTGAAGCATTGTCATTCTGTTTTCATGAGGAGAAACTGTTTTACCAGTAAGAGTGTCCCAGTCCTTTAGCATTTTGGCATTAAACCACTTGAATTAAGTGTCTGTGGTGACCAAAGGTACAAAGATCATCTGCTAAATGTAGCAATTTACATAACTACAAGTATAGCTATGTATTATAATCTATGATAGACCTGCTGTAAATGTGTTGTATACCTAAATTGTGTTGTAGAGTTCAACTGTACCCAACAGCAAACACATCTGTAACATGCTGACCAGCAGCAGAGATTAATCAGAAAAGAAAATTTTTTTGGCAAAGAGAGAGATGCTCATCATTCTTCACTGAGTTCTCCCTTCTGCACTGATCTTTAGCTGCTAAAACCAGATCCACCTTTCACAGTCTATAGCCTCTTTTACATACACACACACACACAAACACACTATAGTGTAGTGTCAGTGTGTGTACATATACATATGCACATAGAGAGAGAGTCTATAAACAACAGCAGTGATGATCTTGTTTACCTCGCTGTACTGACCACATTTGAACAGGTTGTGGGTTTCGGGGAACGTTGCGTTAGGTGCTCCATCACAATTTCAGTCATTACATATTATGTCTACCCAGGACACACACTGCTGCATTTGATGTTTTCTTCTAGTGTATAAATTTTAACACTCTTCTATGAATGTAACTAGTCTTATTTCAAGGGAAATTCAGCCACCTGCTTCTGTGCATGTCATCTCATTAATCACCCAAGTGCCAACAGGGAATGTGGTGGGTTTCTGTCACTCCATGAGCAGTAATCACCACAGTCTGATCAAGGTGGAGACTGAGATTCCCTGATCTCAGACTACTGTCAGTCTGAGCACTTCAGAACAAACATTTTCTTTCCTCTTCCTCTTTTTTTAAAGTATCAAAATTTCTCATTTATCCACTGAAACAACATGCAGGAATGTGACTTTCAGATATCTGTCGAGCCCCATTTCCTCTTAAAACAAGGAAATGCAAATGAAGTACAAAGCCAAGGTTGAGAAACTGTCAAAAATAAAGTTATGCATGAAAGCTTAACTTGGCTTCTTTCAACAAACACAGTTTTCATGGAAACTTTAATAATGTCATCCTCAACATGAAGGATTTTTTGTAACGTGCCTGCCTCAGCCAACCCATGGGTTTCAGTGGTACCTACTCCTCATACGCCAGTAACCGTCTGAGGCGTGGTTATTTTTGCAGTAGATCAGCAAATAAACCAGTAATGCAGTGTTCCTCAAAACAGAACAGAATGAGGTTGACATCTCTTACATCTTACATCCCTGTAATTCGGGTAGCAAAATAGGAACAAAGCAGAGAAAGGACTGTTGTGTGCTCAAAGCACTGAACTGGAGTCGCAGGGAAATGCGCTCTGCCACTGTCTCTGCTGCTAGTTTGCCATATAATCTTGGGCAAATCATTAGCCCAATATTTTAGAAGTATTGGGGGGCGGGGGGGAGCGTCAGATTGTCTGAATATTTATCAGTCTAGCCTAACAAAATGGGAACAGTCCTTTGGTATTTAAGGTTTTCTACATGAGAATGAGGAACGCAGAAGTAGTGGACCATTTAGAAATTTTGTTTTTAATCGCTCTGCACTGTAATTCTCCCTGTATATGGGGGAATAACATAACTCCTTGACTTCACACATGGATTTGATGTCTAGGCTCCCTTTACAACGTCTGGAGAAAGTTAGCTACCTGGGAAAGACATTTCCAGTGCCCTGCTCCCAGCTGCCCTGTTTAGCCAGTGGGAAACACAGCAAAGAGGGGAAAGGAAGGATGTGGGGGACCTTCTACATATGTTTTTATGTACTTATTTTTACAATAGCTGAGAGTTAGAGTGCTCTTGGGACCTGCCAGCAAGCTTACATGCCTGACTGAAGAGATTTGAATACCCATCTCACAGAAAAGTCCTCCCCCCACCTCCCCAGTGTATTCACTCTTGCAGGAGAGAAGGAGGAGGAAAGGGAGCGTTTAATATCTCCCTGGCTGAGGCCATCCCATCGGGCTCCAAATCATTAGATATTTAGTGGACCAGAGAATGAGCTACCTTAAGTGTTACGTCTTCCTGGATTTAAGTACTTGATTTTAAAGGCTTATTCTTTTTCTAAACCTGGGCTTTTGTTAAAGCGCGTTGTAAGCTTTATAAGAATATAAAGAGGGTGTGAAGCCTTAGCACTGTTGTAGCAACCTCAGCCTTTGTGATTTTCTGACTTTTAAGTGGGTATTTGTCAACTTTTCTATTTCGCCTAGGTTTTGTATATTATTTCTGTGTTTTAGATAAAAAGGGCAAGAAACAGTCTCACTGTACACATGCAAAATTACATCATTGTATTGACTTAAGTAAGGTCATCAGGTCTGACCCTTAAACCGGTGTGAACTGGAAAAGAGAGCTGACAGTGCACTCTAAACCTTTTCATCCCTCATATACTGAAGCAATGGCATCCACTCTGGCTTTTTCAAGTCAGTTGGCCTTAACAGCTGCGGTTCTTGACAAATGTATCCATAACTGAGATGTCATTAAAGATATTCTTAGTAAACGATCCCTGGCAAACTCATTTTAAACAAGGGTTTAAAACTAAATTAAGAAGAAGGGAGAGGGGAAAAATGAAAGAGGTCTACAAAGTATGCAGAAAAATGACAAGTTGATTTAAAACTACTTAAGCAATTTTCTTCAACCCAAGAGTGTTTTCTTGGAGAGGCTCTATCATAAGCCAACATAAAGATTTCTGGCTCTCCATTTTTGACTTAAACAGATGCAGAAGATTTCGATAACAACATATGGAATATTTTTTTTTTTAACATTCATTTAGCTGAAACAATTTTGTTCAAACTTTTCTGACATAATCCGAGAGTAAAACCAAATATGGAAATCTTCAGTCCCAGAAGAATGTAAGAAATTAATGAGAGGTGCTAAGTTGAAGCTAAAATGAAAGTTGGCACTGAACTCTACCTAAACAGTCATTAGGATGGATTTTTAATAGAGCTGCAGCCATCTTGGGTACTTTGTTAAGAAAGAAAAAAAAAAAGACCCACAAAAATCCTCCCTGGTCACTCATGAATCTCTTAAAGGGCAGCCTCGCCAAGCTCATTACTAGAATTTGAGATCTTCCACCAGGCCTTTAAAGAAGTACCACTTTTACAGTATATATATATATATATAACCCCATATGTCTTGCAGGAGATGAGTATTGGCATAAAGCACAAATGAACATCAGCTGCAACTTTGAAAACTAATATTGAACATGGCTGCAAATGTTTTGGTGAACAATGGAGATGGTAATTGTAAACGGTAACTGTCAGAATAGAAATTAGTAAAGGCATCCCCACCCCACCCCCCATTTAAATCGTGGCCTTATATAATACTGCAATCTCTTCGTCATTTGTACACAATAAAGGTTTTATTTATGAATTTACTGTGTATTTTGGGATTTTACCAAATGAGTTACACTATCCACAGGGAGAGCACGGCTCTACCTGTGTGCAGCAAATTTTTGCAGCGTAAGTCCCTCTCCTCCTATGGAAGAGGAGCTGTCAGAGGGATGTACTCTTACACCAGTCCAAACACTCTCAGGTAGGGGTGAACGGGGAAGCAAGATGAGGAAGTCTTGCACCCTAAGCAGGCCGGTGCCACTCACGTGGTGTAACCGTGAGGACAATGCTGTAGGCAGCACCCTGGCCAACTCTCCCCAGCCCATGGGGACGATGGTGAGCAGACAGGCATGGATGTGGTGGCACCATACCGACACATCCTGCAGGAGCAGCATTGGCGGCTGGAAGCAGCAGGGCTCCTGCTCCCCTGGTTGGGTCTTCTCCCGGCCACCATCCCAGCCACGAGTTGCAGCGTGAGCTTCCCCCAGCTGCAGACCAGACTCTGCAGCCCTGGGTGGTGGCCGCTCTTGGACTCCACTCAGAAAAACCTCCTCGGGGATGCTGAGTGTTGCCAGCAGCGTAATGCAGCCTGGCTCCTTGCAGTTGGGGAGCAAAGTTAGCTGGCTTTTGGCCACCTCTTTCACAGGAGCCCAGCGGGGGACTAAGGGTTCCCTCTGCAGAAACATAATTCTCTGTGGCTTGCTTGTAATTTGATCTATAGCTGTCAAGAGTGAATGCTGCCTGTGCTTACCAGGACGCATAAAATAGCGTGTATAAGGACGCCCCTTGTTAAGGAACACCCATTGTTTAACTGTATTAAAGAATGGAACGAATCATGGTATTTATACAGAGAGCATTGCACAAAAACCCTAGCATAAAAATATTTGGTGTGCAGGCCTCAACTGCTAATTGATATTATCTTGCTGCGCTTTATTCAGCCTTTGCTATGGCTGCCTGAAACAAACAGCAAGACTTCGGTTTTGCCCCCTGTCAAAGACTGAATCCTGCACGCTTGCTTCATGGGAACCATCTAACTGACTTCAGTGCCAGTGTACAGAGCCCCTGCATGCAACAGGAGCAAGAACTAATTCTCATGTACAGCACTGTGGTGTGGTAAATGCTGACTTAAATATGACTAATGATATAATTAATGGCCAGACTGGTTGCTTTTCATTATCTTGTTCAGCTAAGCAAACACATTTCAAAGCTCCAAAGGAGCCAGTCAACGTCCAGAAAAGTTGATTTATCAGGAACAGGCAGCCAAATCTGTTCTGTATCCCTTTCAAACAAATAATCCTTTCCAAAACTAAGTAAGTATATGAACTACTTCCTGAAAGAAATGTGTCATTTGGGCAATGAAAAACACAGGTCACAAGATGGATTCTACTGCTTTTTTCTCCTTTACCCCTTCAGGTTTTCTATGTTGCCAGCAATTTGAAATCTTACAAAAAACATCAGATTATAAATGGGCCAGAAAACTTAATTAAAGCTCCTAATTTTTACCAAACTGACTGAACAAATTATCTAGTACGGAAGTGAAACAGCTACAATGGAAATGTCACATCGTGCTGTTGTACAGATTAGGAAGCATCTGATTTTAGCTCCCTTGTAACTAAAATTCTCATTCCTTCTCCAAAATTTATGTTCTCCTGTTTAAAAACTCAATGAAGCCCCTTTTGCCACCCATTATACATATTCAAACCACCAGGTGAATGCATATGTAAGAACAGCCTTTCCCCCAGTACTCCATGTTAGCTGTTTATATGGGAAAAGCTGGTTCTGTCTGCTTGAGATGTGTCCATTTTGCTTTTCAAGAATGACCAAACAAAATCAGTTTGAAAAATAAAGCACTTCTGACATATTTCAAGTAGGGAAACTATTAAATGAAAATTCTCAAAATCACAGGTCATTTTTTGAAGTGTAGATCATGAAGTTTAATTGTCCCTTACAAGAACTGGGGAAATCAAGCTCTTAAGAATTGAAAAAAAAGATCCAGCTGCTAAGCTTGAGGAAGATATAACTGCTCACATTATTATTTTTTTTTATTGCACAGTAATAAAATATACTGTGTAGTATTTTAGACAACTGTATTATATATAACCCTCTCTGACCAATTTTAAATGGAGGCGCCGTCATTTTCTTAGCATTTCAAAATAATTTAGGCAATGTAGATCTGAGTTATTAGAAAACTCTTCTGGATTGTAAGACCTGAAATAATTATCCTTCCCAGGAACATTATTTTATTTGATAAGTGTTTTAGAATTGATGCGCGCAGCACAACAAATGGCATCTCTGTTAGGTTTTGAAGACCCCATGAGTGAGAAAAGAGCTATGGTCAGCAAACTATCGGGTTAGCAATCCCACAAGTGTAACGCCAGGCTCTCCTTCATGGTGGGGTCTGCCCAGCTGCTCCCTGGATTACTATGCCAGCAAGGGTGTCACACCTCGGTGAAGGAGTTTTTCTCACAAATTCATAGGGCACCTTAGACTGCCACGAGCAAGACCCTGCTGCACAGAATTTAGGTCATCCCAGGCAAAATATTTGTCTCACAGCTCATTACGGCACCCTTTAGGAAGGCTCTGCCCCTTTGCATTTGCTGCATGCTATCAGTCCTACGCACAAACCCATGACCTACTTTCCAGTCTATCCCATTTTTTTTTAGCATCCAGTTATCTCATAAGGCTAGAAAGAAAGAAGGATCCAGACTCCTCCTTGATGCCACAGAGAGGAAGAGGGAAAACTTTTGCAGTGCTTAGTGCCTGACCCCTCTCAGCATCACGCTAGACTGGTGGAACATCCTTTGCTGCACCAAGAACAGGGCAGAGCTCTTGGGGCACGCTGCCACCCAGACTCCTGGGCACTGGGGGCGAGCACTGCTCCTGGGACCACACTGCACTCCTGACGTGAGGTGATCAACCCGGGGCTGACAATTTCAGAAGGTAAAAGGCCTCTGCGTGGCCTGGCACAGGAGGAACAACTAGCTGCCCCACACTCCTACCACATCTCAATGCCTCTTCAAAGAACACTCTTCACCCTTGAAGAGCCAAATTCCGCTTCCCCAGCTTTTACCCCTCCTTTGACCCCTCCCAGGTTTGTGCTTTGGAAGCAACTCCTCTCCAACCAGTCCGTAAGCCTACACCAGCATTTGTAGCAGTCACCATCTTCCAGAGACAGGGCATGAAAGGGTGGTGTCTTCTTCCTGCATGGGATAAACAGGAGGGATAGACCTAAGGGCCTTCCCAGACAGCAGTTAGTCCCAAGGAGACACACTGTGAAGCGCAAAAATACTCTATTGTTGTCAAGTGCAAACAAATTTTATTGGCCTCACACAGAGAGGCTGCTGGCAAGGAGTAAGCTCTGAAAGCCAGTCCATGCTTGATAGCCTTCCAGGGACCCTCTGCCCCGCTGGGACACTAAAAGAAGAGAAAATATGTACACACAAGCCAGGCTTTCTAACTAGGCTCAGCCTACGTTGCAATGTTCACAACCAGAAAACATTTTCAGATAGGCCAGCCTTGTTTATTGGGACCATTTGGATACCCTCAGAGCCCATTCAAATTAAACGTACGCAGAGGTCCTTCTCAAGCGGTGGCATGAATTGGGACATTCCGAGAAAAACAAACATAACAAAAACAAGCTATGTTCAGGCCTGGCCTATAGAAACACCTGAAAGACAGAAAGGCCCCCGTCCTTCTAAGGACCTTAGATACAGAGTAAACAAAAGCAAGTGCCAACAGCCCTTCCCACACTGCAGTTCTGAGGCACAAACCCAGACAATAAGCTGTCTGTCCATGCACTCATTAAAAAGCATCTGTTATTACAGGCTATGAAAACATAGACAGGGCACCCTGCCCCTAGAGATGAAAGCAGCCAAAACCAAAAAGCCCGGGAAGAGTTTACATCCCACAACGGTCCTATAACACCCTCTGTCTGACCTCCATAGCCATGAGCTCCTTTGCTCCCTACAGCTACTTGTTCAACTGCCTCTGGCCAGGGGGGCACGCTGCCAGCATTCAGGAAGCTGCAGCCTCTCCCACCAGTGCCTGCAGAGCTATGGTCAGTCCCGCTGCTGCAGCCACCTGCAGAGGGGACATGTTGGCAGGCTCTGGTGGGATGATCCCTCCTCCTAGCAAAGCTATGGTGCTCTACTCTCAAAATACCCCTGTTACCACCCCTCTCCCTGCTCCCTGTGATCACTAGAGACCAAGATCTCACTCTTCCTACGTAGCCTGTCCTTCCAAGTGGCCTGGAGAAAGTGGTTGTAGACCCATGTAACATCTACAAAAGCTTGGACTTTCTGGAGGCAACGTGTGAAGTGCTCTGTGGGAAAGGCAGCGAACAAGGCAAGGTCAGTGCTGCTCGTATGCTTGTTCTGTGAGCATTCAATGGAGAAACGGGATTAGCTAGAAAGGACAGCGTGGAAATATGTTTTTGAGGGACAGTGTAAAGATAGCTTGTCCGTCTTTTCATATTGTGTGCCCTAGACAGGAAAAAGAAGTGAATCCTTTCTTTGGCTGTTGCAATTACACAGCTTGGAGCAGTCAAACTGTCTACCTTCCTACAGGAGATGTGACAGCTCCCAGTGCCAGAAAGCTGCATTCCTCTACTTTGAAGAGCAGACTTATAATTCATGAGCAGCAAAATCTAAAGGGAGCTATAAAGATTTTCTCAAATAATAATAATAAAAAAAAAATCAACAGCTACAGCCTCAATTATACATGGAGACTTTGGATCTGTTTTTAGTATTTTCACACGATAAAAGGCATCGGCTGCACCAGAAAAAGACAACATGGGCCAGATGTTACAGTGCATTATAGGAGATTTCTGTCACTTCCCAGCATCAAGCTGTCTTGGCCATCAGCAGACCCATCCTCGGGTCAGGGAGGATTCCTCTTGCTCCTTCCGCACCACTCCCTCACGCAGGCAGTGTGGCGAAGGTGGGCAGGAGCAGCAGTGAGCCACTTCAAAGGAGCCAGCATCACTCAGAACTTGGTTCCAGTGGCCCAAAACAAGGGAGACCCCAAAGACATCCTTAACTGCTCCATTTTTTACGTCACATCAGTGAGTCTCTTCCAGTTCAGCCCACAGGGAAAAAAAATCTCTGGTGATTTTCAACAGGAGAAGACTCTGACAGTTGTCAACGCTCAATGTTTTTCTACATACAAATAATGGAATTGCAGATTTTTTTATTTTTTTTTCTAAAACAGTGCAGAAAATTCATCAGGCAGTCACAAAATTCTCTGTCAGGCTGTTTTCCTTGTAAGGGCAAATGGCTTTTAAAAATGGGGGTTAAAGTGTAACAACTGGAAACGTTTTGGTTCGAGCTAGTATCTTGTTAGTAGTGTACATGCGCAGCTCAAGGGACACACAGAGTCCTTTCCTTCCTCCCAAAGCACTCTCCTTTTAATTTTTAGCCTACTTGTTACATTAATGACACGACAAGCTTTAAGCTTGACCTTTTCTTAATGACCGTGCAAGAGCTCTATAATCTTTATTTTCCTAATGAAAAAACATGCCCGTAGGGAAGTTGTTCCTGCCTCACCATATGCATCCCATACAAAGTCCCCACTGTTCTGTGCCCTCCTCCAAAGTCCCATGGGACCAAGCTCCTCTTTGGTCCCTGAATATTTGTCTTCCCTGGCCCCTCTTCTCCCCAGAAATATGAAGGACTTGCATGGGGAGGATGGACATGGGGAGAAGGGACAGATCCTCTCCGTTGCTTGGCTCCCTCCTGTTCCTTCTTCAAAGCACATAAAAGTACAAAGGATGCCAATAGCATTGCCATCTGCCCTGGCTGCTGAGAGCCAGAAGGGAGAATTAGAGTAACCCAGGCACATATTCTGTGTCAGGTAGGCAGTCCTGTATTTTTAGCCAGAATTTTGCATAGAAAACCACACATACTTTCTCCGCATAGCACAAGCACAGGGACTTCAGTCCACAGGGACACTCCACATACGTTGCCTGCCTGAGTTCTGTATGTCAGAAACACTGCTATTCATAATGGTGATTTGGACACAAATATCCATAAATCCCAAGTAGTAAACTAGACATCTTAAATTCTACGTAAAAAAAAAAAATCCAGTTTTTTCTGGAAATACTGTTGTTCCACTACAGATTCCAAACCAGAAGATCAGTGAAAAGCAGGAAAAGGACCATATATTCCTATTTTCTGATTTCCCAGCTTGTTAGTAATTTTCTCTTCATTAGTTTACACATTTTTTCCTGACCTGAAGACTCCTCAAAGCAATGTTCTATCACAAGACTGCCTCCATTGCAGCTATTTTCCAAGCAGGCACTTGGTCAGAAACAGGGAAGGTAATTAAATCTTTAAGTATTTCTTTCCCACTGTTGACAGGATCCTGTATTTGTGCTCCAAACTGAAGGGAAACAGCCACAAATTAAATCTGCTTTTTCAGGAAGAGGACCATACTTCTATGACAACTGCTCAAAGTCTTCATAAGAGATAAGAAGACCTGAAAAATAAGGTACCATATGGGCATTCATCTGTAGCATAAGAATTAGTAGGTCTGCAGCACAGTTGATACAAGGTGCCTGTGATCCCTGGGAAAGCCTTCTCACATGGAGGCATGACTGAGAGAGATTTTGAAGACCAGGTGCGATACCCTATGGCTTGTTTATCTAAAGAAGAAAACACAGATCTAGCTTTCATATAGCAATTTTCCAGGCCCAAAGGGATCTGCATTTCTGCAGGGTCTACCATCACACGCAAAACAGCCTCCCCACTGCCTTGGCAGCTGGAAGGGGTCTCCTCTCTCCCCATGGTGGAGTGCTTGCTGGGCTCATTTCCTGCTGATAGCTTTGTGAATGCAGCACGTCAGCCTAGGTGAGCGTCTGAGTGCCTGGAGTGACGGCTCCAGGTTGTCCTTCACATGTGCCCTCTGCCCCCATTACACTGATGGTTTTAACACAATGCTGAAGAAAGGAGAGGAGAGGTCTCCACAGTGTTTGCTGCACAATGATAGGGCAACGGAAATAACGTTCTCAATAGTTTCCACTGCCTAACAAACACTTCAATGCAGGACGGATCCCGCCTTTGCAGCTGCCCTGTGCACAAGGAAAGCCCATGACTGTGTAAGCCACTATGGGCAGTGCACCCTTCCTCACGCGACCAAGGCTGGGTGACCCAATTTTCTGCCTTTTGTTACAGTTTACTTGTAGACATGGATGTCCCTCAGGAGGCAGTGCTAAGGAGCACCTTAATTCCTTTGATTTCAGTGACTGTGTCTTGCTGCTCACATGAGCCCTGTGCAGGTTCAATACAATTATGCTATTCAATGCCAATATGAGATGCAAATACAAGCAAAAGCATAATAGAGACTCTTACGTATTCAAGCAACGTTACCTGCTCATAATCCCTTCTCTTCCCTCCTGATGTTGTTTTTATTCCTTCACACACTTCTGTTATGAGTTTGTTTCTGCTGAAATAGATCTTTTCAAATCTGGGAGCTGAAGGGCTAAATTTGCTGATATTCATGGACCCAGGAGGCTGATTCAGGCTGAAACTGTTGCTGCACTGGTTCTGTGCTGCCAAGCCACTACATTCCCCACCCAGCAGCCAAAAGAGCTCCAAGCCTGCATCCCAGACAAGACTACTGCCTTCTTGTCGGGAACATAATATTTGGTATGTAGCCATAAAGGAGAACCTGAGCCCTAAGAGCGTGAGAGAGACTGAAAGATTCCCCTCACACTTAACCTTAGTTGTGTTTTCCAATTACCATTTCACTCACTTAATGCTATTTATTATACTGGGACTGAATAGATGCAACCAAGATCAAAATTTCATTCTTATTAAATTTCTGCAGCCAAGGGAGATAGAACTTGTGATCCCAGAGGATTCAGAAGGGATCGTAATGGAAACAAAAGAGTAAAAGCCGGGTCATAAAATAGCCCAAAGAATTCTTGTAGATTTTCTTGAGTCATTCAAGGACAGGAGGATGATGTGCATGAAGAAGAAGGGATTGAGACCTAGCTGAAAGAGGGAGAGCATTTAGTCCCTCCCCCATCTCGAACCCATTAGCCTGGGAACTATTTTCGTTGGAAAGGTATGTAATCTAAGCCTCTATGTTTTTGATGAAAATGTTTACACAACTCGCTATGACAAAATACATCACTCTAACTCTACAGATGAAGAGTTCTCCATTTAGGCAAATTTTTCTCTGTTGCGGCTTTAACCTCATTATTTCTGTTCTGTTGTCATTAACTAATGATAGGAATTTTATTTTAGCCCGCTCTTTCAGCATCTCTTAAAAAAAAAATAAAAAATCATGTTCACTCCTGTTTCCTCCATCAAGATAAACCTTCATTAAGAGGCAATTAATGTCGCTCAAGCAATATGCCACCATAACAACAATTGAAAGGACAGACCTTTCCAAGTCATCCTGTCCCCATTGGTTTTGGCTCAGCTTCTCTGAGACACCTCATCTGCACCCACTGCGCAGACCTCACAGGCTTTCTGCAAGACCTTTCAAACTTTGCATAATCACTTACAAAAAAAGGTCATTTTTGAACTGACTGTAATGACGAACTGGTGAAGTTTTGAATACGAGTCGTGCACAGTTTCACTGAACAGCTATAGCTGAAGTCTGTCATCCTAACTCCAGAGGACTGATATTGCTAATGGACCTGAGCAGCTACGTTGGTTAGCGTTAGTAAAATTCAACGTGATTAAGCTGAATAGAGGAACAGCTCTTTGTACGACAGGTTCTTGCATTCCAGTGTAGATCAGTGAAGCACTCATGTCACTTTAGGCTGGAGGAGAAATGGGCCTGCTGCTTTCAATTCCGAGGTGGCCAAAGACTTCCTTTAGCAAAAGCTTATTAGAACATTTGTACATTTAAAAATTTACCTTGTCTCTGGCTCTTTAGCAAATTCAGTCATGGAAACTAGAAAACCGTGAAAAAGAGCATTTTACAGGGAAAAACCCCATAATTAATAGTATGGGCTTTATATTTCAATGTATTTTATATATTTAATAGTTTTAGTCCTTCCTTTGTGAACATTTGGTGCCCACAGCAAGAATTGTAATTCTCAAATTATCTACCTGGCCCTAGCTTATCTGAGTAATTAATTTTTTGGGGCAATAGAGCCCCTGAGGGACCCTATGATTTTGCTGTTGAGCACATGAGTAATGATATCTTGACCTCAGCTTTGGACTAAGGTGCCTAAAGAAGGACGTCCCACAGAATAGAAGTGTCAAAGTCCTGTTCTGGGTCTGTTCCTGAAAAGGACTGAGCTTAAGGCATAACCCCAGCTCTTTCCCGTTTCCAATAGGCTTACTGGTCTGCATCCCAGTCTGCAGACTGGCTTTTGTGGGTCTGATCCTCTGAGCTCCCAGGGACCATATTCAGACAGCCTAAATTCCACCTGAGTCCATTTTTCCTCTTGCTGACAAGAAACTGAGGGCTCAGGACAAGGCTGGAATTGAGGCCACCTGAATACCAGTCTTACGGCTCTCTGTAAGTAGCACTGACCACCTTAAGTGAAGGGGGTGCCTGCAAGTTAGGCACTGCAATGCCATTCCTACATCACCCTTGTCAAGGTATTACCTCCGTTCTTGCCAGATGTCTAATAAAATAGTCCGTGGAATGATATCCTCATAGATCAGTTTTAAAATAAAATAAAAATGTCATGTTCTAAAGAGGAAAAATCCCAAGCTCTCAGCTAGTACTGTAGAAAATAGGAACCATACAGTATTATAGCTGGGGACTATGTATGACAGTCTGGATCAGAAGAATTCTGGATTCAGCAAAATACAAGAATAGATGTTGCTGGAGACACTGTATTTAGTACTTTATTGTTCCCTGAGAGAAATACTTCAATAATTATCCTCTATCTGATTCCGGTCGTTCAGAAAAGAAGGATAATTTTCAAGGCAGGGTAAAAATAACAATCTGTATAAGCTGTTTCTGAATCCTTCTTGTCTCCAGGGAAGCACAGGTAATGCATAATAACGTGTACTCTTCCCTGCAGAAACTTCAGTGGTAGATTGCTGATGGAGAAAGGGAAACAAACCCAGGCTTTAGAGGGAATCACATGGTGAAACTCAAGCTGACTGAAATACTTCCACTCTTTACACACGTTTTCCTTCTGGAGCACTATAGTTACAAGCAGTATTTTCATTTACCTCAAGGCAGATTGTTTGCCTTCCCCTTTCAAAACTACACTCAGAGTTTGTTTCTTCCATTTGCAATTCCTTGTTGCATACTTTGCTGTGTTCTTTGTTAGTTGGTACTTCATTGCGTAGCCTAAAAGACTAAAAATTGTCAACCACGAGATAGATAACACTACGTTAGTATCGATCAGACTGCCCTGTATAATTAAAACAGAGAAAATGCGCTGTAAGGGACGTCTCAGCCACTCAGATAATCAGAAGCTTCTGTAAACAAAATTCTTTTCGCTATTACTATCAAAACATTAATTCAGGAAAGCTGGAACCGAATAAGTGGAGTTAACCTGTATTTGCCCTTCTTTTTACACGTACATATATTTACAGAAAGTTTCTGTCTCTTCTGGTTGTGAAGATAACCTTTCAAGTATAAACTGAGGGGAATGCTGGCTTGAGTCTGGAGCCAAACACATGGAAACAATAACACTAGACATAAGCTGCCTTCATTCATCTCAGTGGGATGCTAGCAATGAAGTCTGCTTATGACAATGTAAAAGCCAGACTTGTTAACTATTTCACTGCTACATTTTAGTAACAGAAAATCTGATGCAGCTGATCTATCCATCATAACTTGACAGTCTTTTCCTTTGAAAAGGTACGCCACGTAATATGACTATGTATTTGAAATATGTACATAACCCATCTTTATTTTTGTGTTGACCAGATTACACTGTATTTGACTGTTTCAATAACTGGTGTTCTGCATGTCAAAGTCTGCTCTGTACTAAATGCAGAATAAAATCCTTTCTTGAATAAGTTTTCTTTTTCAAGGAATCTTTTTCCACAAGGTTTTCTGTTTTGTTGGGTTTTTTTTTTTTCGAAGAACAGTTGTGGCTGAGCAACCCAAGGACTAAACTTACTCATCTTGAAGGCAAAGGGACAGATATATCTGTCCAAATGTCTGCCTGTCCTGTGTTTTTTCCATGGTGCGTTCAGTCAGTGAGCAAGGGCTCGGTCAAAGGAAGTTTTCTCTGGTTCCTTATAGGCTTCACTAACAGGATCTGTAGGATCTGAAAATCAGTCTGCCTTAAACCTCTGTTGACTGGGGTCTTTGGTGGTATCTACCAAGCTGGGAAGAGTGAAGTATGACAAACTTGATGGCTGAGCAGCAAGCTCTGAAAAAAAATGTTAGGGCAATGTGCTTTGTAAAAGAAAATAACTTCTGTTTACAATGAAGCACATCGTTAGAAGAAGCAACTGCCAGTTGTCCTGTGTCTGCTGTACCCATGGAGGCATCTGCTCTTTTCCTCTGTCTACCTCAGCTGGAAGGAAGGGCCCCGGCTGGAGACAGGAGCAGTGGTTCTTCTTATCACCTCTCTCCAGTTTGTATTGAGATTGACAGGAAACAAATATATTTACTAATATCGTCCTTTTATGTTATTTACTTTCTGTTGCTATCTCTGTCTTCTTTCCTCTGTCCCTTGCAAGGGAAATGAAGCCAAAAGGGAATGTGATAGCATCACTCCAAGGACTGGGCTGGGTTATAACCTCAGAGGGATACAAGAACTTGGAGTAGTTAATGTTCTAGCAAGTTTTAAAAAAATGCATCCTGGATTTCTAAACCTGCTGACTCTTCTTGATGATGAAGATTCAATCCTGTATGGTGCCTTGCAGTTCGTTCCTAAGAAATCCTCTATAATCCTTTACTTCATTCTTGGCCATTGTTTCCAGTTGCATAAAATGTCCCATCCAGCTCATTCCCACTGGAAAATGAGGAGAGGTCCTTTGATTTCAGTGGATTTGTGATCAGACTTGTAATGGAGATACTAATGTCTCTGTGGAAGTGTCTCTGTGCAAACTGGCTGCCTTTTGCTGAACGCCATGAAGCTGAACAAGTTGTAGCAATAGTAAGAAACATTTGAAATTACTTACTCATATCAGAGACATCTGGTACACTGGATCTTGTTTCCAAAAGTTGTGAGTTCTTTCTTTAGAAATTTTTCTTGAGGAAAACTGCTCTTTCTCCCCATCAAACTGTTTAACATAATTCTTAATGATTACACATAAATGTTGTGGCATTCTCTTTCTCCAGCTGCAAGCTGCTGTATTTCAGAAAGTGTTTAGGTCTGTAGCAAGCATTTATAGAAGAAGTTTACTTTCTTAGAAGTATCACTTATCTAATTGTTTTTTCAAGCACAAAACATAATTGTGATCATTGTTTAGTTCTGGGTTTGTGTTTTTGTTGAAGGCTGCTGTTGGTGGGCCTGGAGGAGGTTCTTTGGGTTGGATGGGGGGTTTAGGAGATTCCCTGCTCTCTTTCTTTGGCTTTTGGTCTTTATGTATTACCCTCAGAAGATACACCCCTGAATCCAGTTTAGCATACTGCTTTATGCACATTAAAAAGTGAATGTCTGGGTGACTGGGGAGTACCAGGGAGGTAGGAATGGGATATGATGCCTTCCTACAATCAGGCTAGTTAGATCCTACCCCTCCAGCAAACCACTCAGAGCTCTTAACTAAGTGAGGGCTCTTCAATAGCTTATGTAAAATATGTGGGACGTGCTCAGCCTAATTCTCAGGGGAAGTAAGTCTATCTGGGAAACACATGCTCCTTTTCACTCCCTCCCTCAACACAGACGGGCAGCTCGCTGGGGCAGGGGGCTGTAAGGCTTTACTTCCAGCTGTGATCTCTGTACAGCGACTTGATGGGTGGGTGATCCTGTTCGCAGGCTGCCTAGAGGCTGGCTGCTCACATGCAAACCCATGGAGAGGAGTAGCAGCCTTATGAAATAAGCTGAAGCAGCTCCAAATAGCTGGGGTTGAGCGCAGCCTCTTCAAAACAGAGCATGGGTATACTGATGGCACAATATGGATGAATTTCTATTGTTTTCTTTCAAATGCCTCCTAGTGCTCTAGGTGGAGAACAGAATCTGTCTTTTCATAAACATTAAAACCACATTGTTCATTTAAATGGGTATATGCAGACACAAATATCAATCCTAGTAGCACAGACTTACTAGCCTCACACCATGTATAAATATGGTTTCACACCATTTGCAAGAAATACTGTATGCCCTGAGTTCCAGCTTTGTTATTACGATTACTGTTATATACCTGGATAAAATGCCAGTGCTGACAATGTTGGGAAGGTTCATACCTGTTAAACTGTCAATCAGTAAGTGATTTTCTTGTCAATCTCGATGCTGCTGAAAAGAGCCAGATCGACAGGCTTATTCCGTTTCAGCTTTTTCATTTCTGCTTTGTAATTTCTCTCTCAGTTCTTTTACTGGGCTTAGAGAAAATTAAACTAAACTTGTCCGCCTAAAAGGCTTTTTTACAACAAGGCAGTCCTGGCTGAAATAACCAATTTGACTGTGTTGGGAGAGCAGCATGTGCTTGCGTGCACGCACACACACACACACGAATGACTAAAATCTCATTCATAATACTGTGTTTTTTCTATTGCTTTGATGGGAATAGCAAAAATGTTTAACTTCCCTCTAGACTGCTAAATAAGGTAAAGGTGGCAATGTGGTGTTTTCCTTCGGTCTCCCCACCCTTGCCTGCAGATGTGATTTGTGAAACACCTACCACTTTCTCCCAGTGTGGAAGGAATTTAAAGCTCTGGAGGTTTCGGAGCTGTTTTTCTCAGGAAGACGAACATCATCAGAGGGAAGTACCTGGTCTTCCAACATAACTAGGTTTGGCTAAATAATTTCTTCTACCTCTGTCCACCTCAGCTGCTTGGGTTTTCATCCCTTCTCCAGCACTGACATGGACGTTTTTACCCTGAAACCCAAGTTATTGTGAGTGAATGATCATTACTTTTTCTTTTATGTTTGTGATTCTCTTAAGTGTTTCCTGATGCTCATAATTTAGGTCTCTGTCACTATGGGGCTTTCAACTCATGCATTATAAAGAAACTGTATTACCTCAGACTAAAAGATTATTTCTAGAGTTTACGGGTCCATCACGTCAGTAAATGGTCCCATAGTAAAACCGAACGGAGCAAAATTGTATTTCATAGGGTTAATGTTTGTTAGCTCAAGGCCTTGTCACTACACAGTGTAGGAACTGTCATTTATTATAATAGCTGTGGGTACATGAGAGAATTTAATTAACTGAACCACTTTGGAAAATGATGCATCCACAGGATCCACTGCAGTGACTGTGTTTCCAAAGAAGATTTTCTTCACTGGAGTATCCATGCATTGGTGCTGCCCACCTGGTGAACTCAATCATCTCAATATTAGCCTGAAATTGCAAACAACACAGAGCGGTTCCCAGGGCCATCGGGCGTATGTGTGGTGATGCACAAGCAGCAGCTTTGGGCAACTGCAGGGAGTGCTGCAGGACATGGTGACAGCGCACCAGCCTCTGAGCAAAGGCTCCTGTGATGACATTGGGGACACTTGGGTCCCATCAGGAGAATGCTGTGATCTTGCAAAGCTGGTTGAAAAGTTTGGGATTTTTTTTCTCCTGTAGATACAGCACTAGAGGAAACTTGGAGAACACAAGTTATGTTTGCTTTTGACCCATTTATGGTTAGCTTCTCCATACTTCTCTGCTAAACTGAACCAGACACTACCAGTGTGGTCAAACAGCACAGAAACACCACTGTAAAAGCCAAAATCTCTGCTGTGTGCTTTGAAAACAAACCTCCTTACCCCAGCACTCAGGTTATAGCATTGCCACAGCTAAGGACAAGAGCATGAGCAGGACTGAGCCCAGCGTGACCTGAAGCCTTCTGACCATCCGGCTGCCTTGTTGACAGCCTAAAAACTGCCTTTGGCCGGGCTGCCTGGCTGTGTCTGAGAGCATTCTGAGGCAGGGTGCAGGTCCCAGCACATGGGGTCCCACCTGCACCAGGGGATGGCTTCAGCTGTGCATGGGGCCAGGCTTAGCCACAGCAGAGCTCCTGGGGTGAAACGAAAACCTGCTCACCCAGGTTTTTTGTTTTGGTAAGGAGAGCACTTTAGAAAGCTGACTAAATAGTCACCTTGAGTTCTCCCTTTGAGCTCCTGGCACTCTGTTGGGGAAAAATCCAGCTCAAAAAGAGCACTTTGCTTTGCAGAAGGGGTCGATGCCCAGCAGAAGTGTGCTGGGGGATGCCTGAGGGACAAGGGTGGCACCAGCATCTTCTGTAGATGTCACTGCTATGGCTAATGTCCACCCCTGTGTGAAATTAAAAGCAGTAAGATGTAAAAATCAGCTGCAACATACGTAATGGCCATTTTTCACAGCAAATGGGTATTTTCCAAGTCTCTTGTGCTAATGGTGATTCTTGAACAAGGGAGTGTTTTCAATTTATAGGGCAGGCTTTGGCTGCAGTGTGGGTATGGCCGGGATTGAAGGAGAAAGCCTTGGCACTTTGGAGGCTGGTCAACTGGAATACACAGTTCCCAGGGCTCAAAAGCAACAGGGCTTTGATCCAGAAAGACATATTTTAGGGTAACATGACCTTCCTCTATTTCCACATGAAAAAGAGAATGAGGGCTCTTTAATGGCAGAAACTGTAGCCTGCCGCAGAATGTTTCATATTCAGCTAAATCAGGGGCACACACAATTTGAAAGACCAAAGTAAGTAAACTTCATAGTTACTGAAATCTTTGAAAACCTTCTCTTATGTCTTTGTAGGGGTAGGGAACATTTCCTGTCACCTACGTGTAGACAGCCTTCATGTGCGGGGCAAAAATAAAAGAAGCAATAAAAATAAATCCTCTGTTGGGGTCTGCCTACAACAGAGTTTGTCTCTACAGTTTAAATGTTTGTTTCTGTTTACATATGTAAAAGGAGAACTGTGACAAGCTCTTTAAAGTGTGAATATTGTACATTCCTGGGATGTTGCAAAGAACTAGTGAAGATGTAAGATTTTCTGCAAGCTCAGTGTTACTCCATAAAGACCGAGGATGGCATTCTGGTCCCTGTGAGGGGGTACTGTAATAATTAATTACATTTTATGCTGTTGAAAGGAAAATAATGAATCAATTCCCACACACCTTTGGGTCAGTTTGGCAGCCAGTCACTGGTAATAGTTCAGTTTTCTTGCAGTTATGTGCCCTGCCACATTATAATGTTAAATAATAGTCACTGGATTTCAAAGGAGTTTTTTTTCTAGATTTTAATCAGTATAAGAAATGAATTGGGCTTATTCATTTTAATACCAATTTATCTGTAACTCCTCATTCAGTGTCATACGTATACTCCTATTTTATGCTTGAAGATCTCTATAGATAATTTTATCATTGCCTTACCAATTAGGAGGTGTGAAAGCATTCTTTTGAATTCAGCACATGTAGACATTAAATGGCCAGCCTTCTCACTGTATACATCTAATCATTACAGTCCCTGTTTAGCAGATGAGACAGTCTCAACCCTTGGGGCCAGATAGACAGGTGAACTTCAGTGGCTCAGAGAGAGCCTGGTGGTTATTGAGCTTACCAGGGCAACTTGATTCCAGCCTTATTCCAAAAACTACTTTAGTAGTCTCTGTATAGTGGAGTAGTGTCAAAAAGAGAAAATAAATATATTACAGTTCTAATAGGAAAGCTGACTTCATTCTCCACCATGCCCAATTTAAAGGTTTGAAACATGTAAATATTGGCAGGATGAATGCAAGATGCCGCTCATTTCTCACTCCTTTATGTGGGAACAGCTTTACTCTGAGCACCTGTAGAAACTGGAAGCCAGATAGGGTAATGACTTATCTAAGGTATAATTTTATGCTTGTCATTAAGTTACCCAGCACTGCTGAATGCTGGGCAATTTTGCCTCCAGCAGAAATGGGGCAGCTAATAATATTTCTGAAAGAAATTTAGGAATTAAGAGACTTAAACCAACTGTTTATATACAAAGAAGTAGAATGGTCATTTTTGCAAATGCTCACCTCAGCTTCCTGCCTTGCAGAAACACGTGCGGCAGCATTAATGCGTGTACTCCCAGAAGTGTTCCCTGCTCAGCCTCAAAAATGAGGCTACTCATGTCTAAGTAATTAGCTGCATTCCTGCAGAGCATACTGTCAGACTCTGTCCTGAGGGAAAGAGACAAAACATAATGGGAGGGAGCTAGAAGGGGCCATGCACCCATTTCATCTTTTGTTTTTGCTTGTTTGTTTGTTTGTTTTTAATATGTCCCTTTTTGGGACCATTACACATAAAATCTTGCTTCTCTCACATCTGCCCTAACCCACACCACAGTGCAAATCAATGACCATGAAGTAGGCTGGAGAGGGGAAACAGCAGATACGACACAATTCTTCTTCAGGTAGGGCCACTGACCACCAGAAGAGATAGTCAAAGACAAGATGGCTTTTTGCTTTGTGATGTCTCCCAGTCAAGCCTGGAGATCTTTCTGGAAAACTTGCATTGGCTTTGGCAGCACTCATGTGACCCTACAGTGAGTCAATTTGGAAATCTAAATTGACAGAACGCTGACTTGTGTGGGAGAGCCAACAGGTTACTCTCTGCTTCAGTCCCTAAAGTGTGGGCTTACCGCAGGATCAGATGTTTGCCAGAGCCGGTGCACGTGAAGAAGCAGGGCTCCCTCTCCAAGCAGGGCAGCAGAGGAGCTATATGCGCATGACCACTGCTCAACCACAGCAATTGGATCAGCTCAACAAGGCTGTGAAAACATAGTTTTGCTGACTGTGACCACTTATTCCAAATGCGGATTGTTTATGGAATTTCAGTCCAGATTGTAGGTTATATTTGCAATTTAGTTTTGAAATTTCAACCTCCAGTGATCTAAACAGAACCTGTGCCAGGGGAATATCTTGAAAGTCCTAACAGAGCAAGACTCCTAGCACTCGAAGCACCTTTCTGGTTAAACTCGCTGGAAATAGTGATTTGAGTCCCACTTTTCACAAAGTTCAGACACATCCAGAGCTGAAATTTACCTTCCCGATCATCTCAGCTGCAAAGAGTATAAAAAAGCAAAGTAGTTGTTCCATGAAACATTCTTTCAGGCAATAGAGCAAATATAAGACATTCCCAGATATAAGAACTCCCCAGCCTGAAATGCTTATGGGACTTTGAGCAACCTGGTCTAGTGGGAGGTGTCCCTGCCCGTGGCAGGGGGGTTGGAACTAGGTGATCTTTAAGAGGATCTTCCAACCTAAACCGTTCTATGATTCTGTGGTTCTTATTCCTATTCTCAATCTTACTGAGATAGGGCTGTGCAATAAACCATGTTAGTGAAAAGATCCCATTTATACAGAAGCAAACAAGCAACTGCTTTGTTGAAGGACAGGAGAAAGTGGTAATCTCTTAATGAAACAATTTGATTAAAAAAGGAACAGAAGAGAACAACCACGGCAACAAAACCAACCTCTGTGAATGCTTAAAAAAAAATCTGACTCAGATTATTTCACAGGACATTCTGCCAGTGTAGCTCTGGAACATCCCACAGATGAAGGGCGAGTAAAACATTAGATAAGGGATAGAAATGAATTTGGGAGGAAAGCGAGAACAGAAGGACAGTAGGAAACACTTTTACTATCTGAGAAAGAGTAATGTGGAATGACAACCTGATGTAAAACATCAGAAATCGGTTAGAAACTTTGTAATCAGTAAAGTCCTAATTAAATCACTCCTTTCAGACTCTAACATTATGGCACTGATTCATATTCAAGCTTATGAGTGCTTGTCTTACAAGTCCTAATCGAAGTAATGACCAGGTAGACAAAGGTATCTCTGCAGCAGATCCAATCCAGTGAAAGAAGCAGAGGAAATAAATTCATTCGGCATTTTATCAAAATTCTGCACATGGTTAGTATAAGTCTCCTTTCCGAGCGACAGGCCAGGTTAAAATTAATGTTGTTTTGCAAGAACTTCAATTTTTACTCTTCAGATTTTAACCACATGATTTATTTGTAAAGGACTTTCGCAGTTATTTGATCTTTATTAGTTTATTGTTTTCTGGAGTTTGGGGCATTTTTTAATTATGGAGAAACATGTCCCTGTGATTTTCCCATGTGTTCTCTCACATCAATGTGTGAGAGAGAACTTACGTACAACTTTGTTATTATTTCAAGTGACAGAAACAAATCAAGTTCTGGAAGTTACTGCTTTTTCAAATCGCAGTATGCCAGCAACTGGAACATAACGCACAGAATCACAGAACGGTAGGGGTGGGAAGAGACTTCTAGACATCATCTAGTCCACACATATGGCTTTTCCAAGAATAATGTTACTGATCTGTCTGCATGTCTGAGGGAAGACAGTGATATAATGAGTGTACTTAGGATGGTTCTATACCATTAAGGAGAAAACAAACCATTGATCAAGGAGGAAATCACAGACCCAGCCACTGCATTTATTGGCATCCACAGGAGTCAGCTTGAAACTGAAAGATACAGTACTATTGTCGACACACCTGAACTCAACAAAAGCAGGTGCCAACCAGCACCACAATACTGGTTGGCACCACGGTGCAACAACATCAAGCCTCATATCTGCCTCTGGATCTGCTGCAGTAACATGAAACATTCTGGGACTCAGTGAAGAGATGTGTGGTTTGCTGATGAAGGTCTTCTCCAGTACCCTGACCTTCACGGCACATGCCATGAAGAAGATTGTGGCCATCATAGGTGTCTGAAATGACAGGGTTGCACCACTACACATTCAGGGGCTAAATCCTCAGAACAGATTGCTAGAGCATGTTTTTCATTTGGCCTTCATTATGCAGGAAGGTCAGTGTAACCACAGTTGTTATTTACACATCTCTTGGCATCTGCTCTAATTAATCTTTCTTGCTCCTTCCTAGAAACAGTTAAAGTATTTTCATTTCTTGGTAGGGTGGTGCTCTGTTGGTATTTTCAATAAGAATGGGTGCTCAGATTGCTGCCTGTACTATTTTGGATACTTGTATTACTGAAACATCCCTGACTCTAAGTATCATTAACCCTCCCATCCCCAAGAGTTAGCATACTTCCAGAAGTACAACTTTCCTATTACACTCCTTTAAAAAGCATAATAATGAACAAAATATTTCTTCTGTATTCACTGCTTTCCAGACATGCTTTTTAATGTTCAAGCGGAGGATGAGATTTACATTCGGCCTCTTCTCCTTTCTTTTGCTAGAAAAGCAATATGACCTGTTTCAGCATTATAAAACCCCAAATCCCATTGCACTTGGAAATATTAAATCCACCTAATAAATTATCATTTGGATAAATGAACACACTTTAAGCAGATCTCAGAATACTGTCTATTCAGAATTCTCCCATGGAACTAATTTCAAATGAGTTCTGCCCTTCGTCTGACATTCATATCTTTTTCTTCAAGGTGGCTAATTACAAATGTAACTGTAAAAGTATGTACCTATCCATAAAAACATTCCTTTCCCTCTTCAAGGAAAGATCCTATTACAGATACTAGCACAGCTTTTCAGCTGTCAAATCAACAGATTACATATTACATGGTTTCCATATACTATTTATTCATGTCTCTGCCTTCCCCTTGAGAGCTCAACAACTCCCAGCTCAACAACATCTGGAGGGCTAATATGTTTGTATGCAGTTAATAACGACAGCAACCCAGAACCTAGGTGCAGCTGCATAGATATTCCCATATACTCACTACCCATATACTCACATCATGCATACAATATTGCATTATATTTACCCTTATGTAGATCCCCATATGCCGAATGTGTTCAAATCTTGACTAAGAGAACAGAATCTGGAATGACCGCAGTGCTGTAGGGAAAGGGGAGACAAGTCTCCAGCCTCCAGCACCAGAGCTGGCACCAGAGCTGTGCTAAAGATTGTGAATGGAAAAGCAAACCTAGCAAATCAAGGTGATTATTTGCTGTGTGGGTTTTCTCAGGGTCTTGTTTTTCAGCTCCCCCCCCCCGCCTTTTTTTTTCCCCCCCACCTTAAAAAAACATCCAAAGAAAACCGCTTTTTCTTGACAATAGGAAATTATAAAGGCAATACATGCCACTAATTCAGGTTTACTTCTAGATTCTAAATTTACTTAAAGATGGTTAGCTTGCTAGGAAAAAGATTTAAGAAATAAATGGAAATACTTTTTGAATGAAAAATGAAAAATTTGACTATTCTGCATAGTTTTAGCTTTTGGAAGAGCTCAAAATGTTTTCAGTAGACTTTAAGTGACATTTTGGGAATAAGATCTGAAAAACTTAATCCTATTCTAAGTCTGAATGACCTACTTCACAGCTAGAACTAGGATTAAAAAAATAAAAAATAAAATCTGGAAACAGTTGACAAGTCTAAGATTTTAAGTTAGGAGTGGGAGACTGGATAAGTCTAGCAGGTCATGATATCTGCAAAGAGAAAAAGGGAACAGCTTTGCTCCATACAGAGGTCTGAAATCTGTAACTTTTGCATGTCGAACCAGTCCACTTGAAATAGCAAGTAGAAGGTTGCTAAGATTGTGGAAAGCCTGAAAAGAATTGGCTCCCAAGCATTAATTTTTTATTTTACAAATAAAAATGAAAGAGAACAGAAAACTTTTTGCAACACAGAATTCCAGGCTCTGCTGCTTAAGTGGAGATTATAAATACAGATATTGGAAAACTGCAATTGCAGCATGTGATGTGCTCTGCAAATAAATTAAATATCAAGCAGAAAGCATCACGTAGTGAACACATAGGTCTCATGTTTTAATACGTCAAACTGTTTCACAGCACTAATTCTTTTCCTTTCAAGAACAAACACTATAACAACAGGAAGAAACAAAGTCGTGGGGATGTTCAGTTGGCCCAAAAAACAAAGCCATCATTTTAAGGACCCTACCTGAAAATCGTATAGAATCAAGCTTCCTCCTGCTATTAGAGAATAACTGATAGACAACTTTGTAACTTAACCAAAGATGTGCTGTTTCAGTAATGCCACAGCATGATTAACAGGTTATATTTATACACGTATACACACATCTATGTATAGTTAGTTATGAAGTTACAGAACACTTGGGTCTTCCAAAAATGTACAAATCCTCATTTCCCATGCAAGGCTGCAGAAGGTAATATACAGCATGTGCTAAGTCGCCAGGCTATAAAGAAGGATATTGTGTTTTATTTGGCAGAGAACAACAGAGAGCCTCAGATAGATTGGCAAAGCACTGAATGCCAAAGATTTAAAGAATTACAACCTCCAGCCAAAGGGGAACAAAAAAAAAATGGAGAAGGAAAGTTATGTTCTTCAGGATTGCGCCAGGACCGTAAGATTTGCTAACATAAATTAGTTTTGAAGAGAGAGAAACACATTTTGCGAATGGAGCGAAAGGCTAGAAGTAGGACTTTGGCATTTTCAGAGCCTTGAGTTATTTGCAAAACTCCTAGCGTGAGAAGGGAACCCACCAGCAGCACCAGTGATGGAAAGAATGACGCTATCCACAGATATGTTGATTTCCATGTTAACCATTAGCCTAAAACCATATGTAGATCATTCTTCCTTAAAACAGAGGGTATAGTAGTTCTATAGACTGATGAACATTTCTTTGGGACTTACCTAGCTGAAGCTTGTGTGTAAAACAGACTGAAGATAATTGCAAGGTACTTTTCATGACCAACACATACGTACACACCCTCATGGTCGTAATTTGATGCAACAGGAAAATGTTATCTGTACATACAAGCCATTCCAGGTACTGAGTGTTTCTTGGAAAAAAACATCAGTCCCTCGTGATCTAAAATATCCTGAAAGCATCTCAAAAGGTATTTGCATCCAAATGCAGTCTTGTGTTAAGAAAAAGCTTTTTTTCCCCAAAAAAATTATTGGTCTGCTATGCTCTTACGAAGAGAAAAAAAAAAAAAAAAATGCCTCAATCATGCCAGACAAAAATGCAGCCTATTGTGCATTGTGCTAAACCAGACCACTGGTGGATAGATTGATGAAATAATTAGAGCTTTTATCCAGATCTTTAAAACCCTGACCTACAGTAATCTTTCAAAGAAACAGTGAGCACAGACTTTCACACTGAATTCAAGATGAGGTGAGCTCCAACACCCACACAATTTTCACATGGAAGAAAAAGTCTTAATAAAATAATCCTGAGCTAATACACAGAGACCAGAACTGATACCAAGAATCAAATGCATCTGCTGACTGATGAAGCAGAATTAGTGCATGGTGCAAGGGAAAGAAAAAAAAAAAAAACATTCAACCCAACTTTGAAACATGCAGGTGGCAGAATATTCTCTGCCTATAGAAAATCTCGAATAATACAGCTTTGCTGTCGTCTATGGAAAACAATACATCCAAACCCTGCTATCAAAGTGGAAAAGACCTGTATATTTGAGCTTAGCTAGTGAATAGCTATTTAGCGAGCAAATATGTCAATACATTTTCTCGTTTTGTGAATGCTGCACAGTAATAGCAAGGATTCAACAGGGCTCATGTCAGTATAGCTGTGTTTATATACATCATCTGAGAGTTTTCCACAGTGTCTTTTGTTCAATGTGCTTTTACCACCGCTTCCTGAATGAGGCACTTCCTCATCATCTGTGGTTGACCTTTTAAAAGATGTTTTGCTGTAGTTTCTGTATTACCTAGCTACTTAATTTTGAATTACTTGTCCCTTTTTATGGATAGTTACCTGGAAACAGTGTGATCTGTTAATGCAGAACATCCTGTATGCTAAAACAATACATGTGCCCTTCAGGTGGATATAACTTGAGCGTCAGATTGGCACAGATAATTTAATTAACTGGTTGCTCTGTCTTGATCCTACACAAGGTGTAGAATCTTTAAAAAGAAAAAAAAAAGTGTTTTCTTCAGCATGGCCATTCCTGGGATGAGAAAAGGGGATTAAGGACTTTATCAACAGAACTACTACAATGATTTTCAGAAACTGATATTTAAAAGTGTCTGTTTAAGCACATTAAGCAGTTAATACCTATGTTTCTGGTCTAAAACACGAACTGAAAGATCGTATCAGCTGTGCAATAGAGTGCCAACAGAGATATGCAGCCACAGCACTGCATGGAGGCAGTGGTTTTTCAGCTAAATACAGATCATCCATGTCCATATGGTTCTGCACTGAACAAGTCCTGTCTTTCAGCAGAACTTCACTCAGGGAAACACCATCCAATATGATTATGCCATATCTAGTTCCAAAGACAGCTCAGGGATGTCTTTGTCCTCACTCCAGGATGACATACCCTAAATATTTTTCTTGAACGTGAGACCTTTCAAGAATTTCCATGTTTCCAGTCCTATCCCTTCTCAACATCTAGGCAGATTTACTTTCTGAAACGCAGCACAGCCCGCATGTTTGCTTTATACGCGATACCTGAAGATACTGGAGAACACCATGAGCACCTGTCCATTCTCTGCACTGCAAATACACCACTACTGTAGGACTTTCATCTAGGAAGCCTTGTAATAAGTTAGCATGTCCTGAGTTGGGGAGGGAGGTAAAGGCAATAATGCAGACACAAATACACACAATAAAGGGTTTTGTCATACACTCTGTTGCTATCCTTTAAACTGGAGAATGAAAATCATATCAACGTAGGAATTTAAGCATCCCGTGATCTTCCAAGTTGATGCTAACATACTATCCAGTCTTGAAAACACTGCGGTGGAAGAAGCACACTGGGTTGCAGAATCCGGATCTGTGGAGCACATTCAGGGAAGGTGAATGCCCAGGACTCTGCCTGGTGTTCTTCTGCTTGTCTTGTATGACAGCCTTGAGCCTTACGCGTCCCATGAGGACACATACAGAGTATTTCTTCTTTTATGGATTAGCACTTAGGAAACTCACCCATAATGCAAGAAACTTAGCTCTTTACATTCTTCCTGAGAGAATTCAACCGCACACAGTTTCTGACTGGTAGAAGAGCTAGCCCCAAAGAAAGCATGATTCAATCATAGCTCTGAAGCTAAAATGACTCGTGCAAGAAGCAGCATTAGCCTTTGACCAACCATGACTTGCAGAGAGGGAAGAGAAATAAATTTCTTACTTTATTAAAATTCAAGATTCGGGTATCTACTTTCAGGACGTCCAGAGCAGAGAAGTTGGAGGGAAATGGAGCACCCCTCAGTGTGCATCTGCCAAGGGGTGCTTGAGAGGAAGTTTAAAAACATACATCAGCTTTTAATAAGGCCTACTTTAAGAAATTATCTGTTCAGTAGGATTCCAGTGCAATTGCCTCACTTATGTCACAGAAAATTTAGCAACAACACTAAAGAATCTGCGTTCTTCCAGGCAATCAAAACTTAGGTACAGCGATGATAAAATTCGCAACACTTGGATCCAATTTACCCATGTAACCCCCAGCTACCCTATGCAGAGCACAGTTTCTTGGCTTCTGAGCAGAAAGGAAAAGTTTACCTGATAAGTCTACAAAGTTAAAAGAGCAAAATCTTTTTAATGTCTTTTTATAGCATCCATACAATTTTAAGGGAATTACTTCTTCACTAGAGCATTCCAAATGCTGGATCCAAACCACAGAAATAGATCACCATTCCACGTTGGGTTATTTGCCCGCAATTTGAATAGGACTTTTCCAGAAGACTAGTGATTTTAGGGGCTTAGGAGGAGGGGCTCAGATTGCCTAATCCAGGCCTTTTAAAAAATGCATTCCTAGCCATGTGTATAGCAAGGGCTTTTTCTTCCATTTCAGGACAGCGAGCTACAACTGCCTTATTTGTTTTGTGAGGGTGGGGTTAATAAGAAGTCATTTGTTTCTCAATACGCTGCTTTCAAGTAGCACAAGCATTCTGGCATTAAAGGACAAAGATCAACATGAATGTATGAGTTGCTAATATTTTACCCTGTGCTACACATGCTCTTTCAATATCTGACATTTGTCTTGCCCGCAGCTATTTTCATTAGGATCTTTATCTATTGTCTGCTTCAGACCATAAAAAGGAGACTGAGTGTTGGTATGAAAACTTAAATAGAGGGGAAGGGAGGGGAAGGGAGGAGGGGAGGAGGGGAGAGGAAAAAAAAGAAATCATTAAAGGACTGTCTTTAATTTAATTTGCACTGGGTTAGGATTTGCTAATTGTTGTCTCCCTGTTCCTGTCAATAGAAGGAAGCAATAGAACTCACCTAACTCACAAGGGCTCTCTGAGAAGTAGGCAAAGTGCCAGGTCATCCCATCAAGTTTTATAAAGGAACAATTTCTTTAAGAAGGGACTTTACATTGGTAAGTAAATAATTTTGCACAGTCTCCATGACTGTTAAATTGGGATTACATGATGAACCAGAAGAAACCTCAGCAAATAGTGAAAGTAGGGATAGTAAAAAAGAATTAAATTTAAAAAAAAAAATCATAAAGCAGCTGCAAGAAGCCTAAGACAATAGAACATTTGAAGAATGCGTCCAAGTATTTTTGGCAGAGAAGTAACACATTAAACACCCACCCCCTACAGATCTCACAAAGCTGAGAAACTCCAAAGGAATTTACAAACAAACCCTCCATCCATAACAAAACTTCAGGCAGAAGTGAAACAATAAATAGGACTATGCATAGTAGCGGGAACACAACAGCAGTTTCTTACAGCTCTTTCAGTGCCAAGTTCATCAATGAACACGGGTAACGCGCACCAGCATTTCAGTGGCCTCACCACCTGGAGAATATGGACAGAAGGAAAAAAGAGCTGAAATAGTGAAATAGTGAAGAGATCAAACATGACAAACTATTTTACAGATACCTTATTTTGGTTGTTTGGTGTTTTTTTTGTTGTTGTTGTTGTTGTTGTTTTGGTTTGTTTGTTTGGGGTTTTTTTTAGCACATAAGGTTTTAGCCTGAAAAAGTAGTCAAGTTTTTATCACCAACTTAACAAGATGTCCTTGCTAGAGCAGCAGCCTCAAAACTCAACACAAGTTAAGCATCAAATGCCCAAGGCTGCTTTTACTTGGGAACTGTTCTTTTAAAAATTAGATAATATTTTCCATTTGTCTTATTAAGCAAGGACTAGTTTACTCACTACTCGAATGTTAATACGGGAAAGACCAGGCACCTTCAATATGGAATATTTCCATAACACTGCTTTTAAGCTCATGTAATTTGTACCCTGAAAAGCGAGCCCTGTAAGTAACAAGGAGAAAGAACACCAAAGACAAACTGTTTGATAAGCCCTTCTTTCAGCAATGATACCACACTAAGTGACCTTTGTCTCTTCCCACCTACTGTCACCACGGCACGAGCCTGGCCACGGCACCAGCTCATGAGGGAATGAGCATGCAGAACCTTTTTGCTGGGTCATTCCAATTCCCAGGTTGATTCCCCAACCCAGTCTGCTATGTCACCTTTGACTGCGTTACTGGCACAGATGAGGAGGTGGGAGGGCAAGAGGAAAAAGTAGTAAAGCAAGAAATGCTTGGGATGACAGCACAGACAGCAAACCTCATGTGGTGCTCTCAGCCTCTGGGTCTGGTCTTATTCCTCTGGGATGAGATGGGGATGCTCTGAACACAGTTTAGCCTTGAGAAACACACTTCAAATTCCTTAAACAGGACAACGGTGGTTTTAATGACCATTCAAGAGTTCAGGAAAGAGGGTGCAGGAGGTTCACTGGGTATTTTCTGAGCTTCTTTTCAAAATCAGAAGCATGCCAGTAAAGTGCTTGCTAATGAGGCTTTCAGCTCTGATGTTTTGCTGAACAGTTTCTAGAGGGCCTTGCACATCTTTTGTATCAGCGGTGTTTAGATTAACGAGAACTGTCATCACGTGCAAACAGCCCTTGTTTATGGCATTTCATTGCGAGTGAGCAGAGCTGAGTGAGGTCATACCTCCTCTGTTTGTCCTGGAGGCAGCGTCCCAGTGAGGGTGACAGCCCAACAAACTCCCACATAACTTCCTGCATGGGGAGGAGGGAAGAGGTGGAGCCCACAATTCCTCTTTCGCTGGCTCCCACCCCCTCAGAGCCACGGATACATGCTTCCTAGAAGTGACTCCAGGTTCTGGTTGGGCACAGACAACTGGTCATGCCCACCAGCTCGTACAGCACACAGAGCGCATAGAGAACTAAGCCGTGCGCTGCCCACAAACAGAAGTGATCAACCGAAAGAAGGGGAACAGAAGAGTGCACCTTAGCTGACCTTGCAATGTCTGAAACTCTGTAAATATCTTACTCAAAGGCCCTTCTTGCAGGGTTTGGTGCTCCTGGGAACTCCCATATCCTCTTGTTGGAGAGCTCAAGTAGGAAATGCCATGGTTGGGACTGCACAGGCAGGATCTGCTTGTTTTTAAACAAGCAGAGATGAGATTGCTGGGGGAGAGAAGGAGGCTCTGGTGAAGCAAGATCTCCAGGACTAACAGCAAGAGTCCTATTTTTGCACCCTCTGATGTGACCAGCAACAACAACAGATTTCCCTTCTACCTATCTCCTTTCTACCACATATCTTAGTTTCAGCCTTACCACGAGAGTTCAACTCCCCGCTGCTGGGATGCATTCAGCCAGCACCTCAAAAGCATTGTTTCGGTTATACAGGAGCTCAGCCTACCTGAGACCTAATTTTAAATCAACCTGAAATGAACTCTCTCCTGGCAAAACTGCTACTGAAAGCTGAGCAAGGTCATTTCAAGCCAGCGTGTTGTAAGAGATGCACCTTTAGTTGCGGTCTGTCTCAACACTTGTTCCTGCAGGAGCTACCCCAACTGTTTGTCAAGGTTTGTATCACCCCGGGCTTCAAAGAGCCAAACCAGTCAACGGTATCATGCACTGTTGCTCCTCTGTAGCATGCCTAGACATGCTCACCACACACTAACAATGAATGCTACAGGGACATGCCAAGACCTGCATTACAATTCTCCTAGCCTGCTTTCAGAAGACACCTTAGCAATCTGAGAAAAGAAAGCAAACAATGAAGCCATACCAAAGTGGATTTGTAACAGTACTGGAATTATTTTTAATCTTAAAAATAGAAATTGGTAAAGAAACCTTTCATGGCATCATGTAGCACAGAGGAACTAGAAGAGGCATGTATGCAGTAACTAATCATTGTTGCTGTCACATAAAGGCTTAACTCATGATCCAAAGTTTCAGTTCATCAATTTAGAAACGACAAGATGTTGGGGCTCTCCATAGCAACTTTCGTTTGGAGGTGCTGATTTGCAGAACTGCTGTTTATCTGCCTCTCAACATCAAATCCCAAATGGCTCTTTCAGATTAGGCACCCAAAATAGCTTGTATCTTAAATTTAACCCATCGTTTTAAGACTTAAGGCATCATTCATGTGGGAATAGGAAACATCTACTGAGGTAAACAGAACAGAAAACACGATCAGACTTTACAGATACCAAGGGATTTTTTTTTTCTCCCTCCAAGCCTGTTCCACAGTTAGATTTCCTCTCCCCTCTGACACAGCAAACATAGCTTTAGGCATAGGCATGAAGAATGAAGTGGGTTTCCAAACAAAATCAGTTTAGGAGCTTACGGGAATCTTAGAGCTGTCCCCTGCATGCAGTGCAGGCTAAGAAATACCAGCCTAGGAGGGGTAAACAAGAGAAGGTTTAAATTAGGCCAAATAGAGACTCATATGCTCCCCCTTCGACAGCTGCCAAAAGCTGAGCAAGCTCTTTTAAAGGTACCACATACAAGAGACCTTCACTGGGGTTCACAGAGTGGCTCAGCCTTGTAGCAGTGCTTCTTCCTCATCCCATACGTTGAACACGTACAGCATGAGCCCTCACTTCCGCAGAACACAGAGCTGTGATCTCAGCACCGGTGACCGCGGGGCACTGTTTGTCTCATGCTCAGTGCACACATGGAGTCACGGACTCCTGCTGGTTGCGGGTAGAGGGAACAGGCATCTACACGTCATTCCTGTGCTGCCAATGGCTTAGACCAACCCCAGTCTGATGAGAATGTGCCACCTTTACTGGTCTTAATATTGCCCTTTAGATGGAAGAAGCATATAAGATTCTGCAGGGCAACTCTAGCAATATCTGGCTTTTTTTTTTTTCTTTTCTTAAAAAGAAAAAAAAAAGCGAGTGTCTAGATTTTTGATGTTCAAGGTGCATAGCACTTTTTCTTTTTTTTAGACTGGTAACATATGTATCTGCAGTTACAGCAGCCCTGTCTATTCACTGATTTCTTTAATGTGTTACCACTCACTGACCATGGAATGAAAAAATATTGCCAAAAAAAAGGGGGGAAAAAAAAAAGAGGAGGAAAGGGAAACAACCAAAAAACCCTGCACAGTGATGCAAGCAGGGAAGCATGCCCCATTCATGCGCATAATGAAAAGGTTAACATGAAGACTGTTAGCACAGAAAAAGATTCTATTTAAAAATCCGTGGTGTTTAAGTCTTTTTCTTCCAATCTGAGCTGTCAGAAATCTCCCTCATAATTTTGGTCTCCACAGAAAGGTACTAAGCAGAAACTTTAAAAGAATGTTGCTATTGTGTTTAAAAACCTTCCCGACTGAACGGGGTCTCAATCAGCCACACAACAGTGTGGTTTTCTGACTCATAACCTTGCTTGCTCTGATCTTCCCTTCCCTTCAAGCCCGAATGCTGATTTGTCTGTCTTCAATTGCTTGCTAGCCTGAAAAAGAAAAGAATAGAGTTAACTGCTTTTAAAATATTGAGTCAATTTTGTTCTAGGCTTAATACAGCAGCATGATACAATCTGCAGTGATATAGAATTTTTTCCTCCACCAGCTAAGTCTCTGGGGCATTTTATGGAATCAAATGCTGTTAAAAGCAGCATCGCATAAAGAAAGTTTTTAAAATAGATTTAAAAAACAAAGAACAATTCAGCATATGCATTATCCATGTGGAGCTGGTTTGGCAACTGCAACATGGAATTACTTAAAGCTTGCCCACAGCTTTTTTTTCTTCTCCCCCCCCCCCCCCCCCGCCCCGCCCCATTCTGGCAGCATGATTATGGAAAACATTAGGCCTAGACTATTATTAATACAAGTTTCTAACCTAGGAAGTTATTCTTTATTTCTGCCTGCTGCTATCCAGCTTCAATAGCTAGTTTTGCCAGCTCATGTATTTACAACGAATGCCATTTCAAAGAGATACGGTACTCTCTAAGATAAATCGAAAAGCATTAAACACTTCACTAAATTTACTGCTGACTGTCATATACAACGTTTTTTTAAATAGCTCATATAATTCCCTGTTCCTTTTGCATGTACTCTTACAGAGGTGATAGGACTGGACAGAATGACACAAGTAAGCCGGGGAGGGGGGGGGGGAGGTAAAGATTTTAAAGGATTCTTTTACTAGCAGAAAAGTAGCAAAACTGTCACTTAGAAGACAGCGTATTCAAATGGCTGCAACCATTTCACAGTTTTAGTGAGCTAAAGAACCATTTTCAGGTGCAAAACTATCTCACTTAAAAAAAAGAAAAAACCCAAAGACTAAAGAGAGCTGGTCAAATCAAGATACAGCTATAGAGGGGGAAAGAGGTTGCAGCTACTCTCTTGCCGTGGGACAGGGAAAAAACAAGGTATTTGGTGGCGCTGAGGACAGAGCAGCAGAGGGAACAGCGGCAATGGCTGTAGCTTACCTAATCCCCTCCCTCTGCAAACCCATCATTCTTGCCTGTGCTTCAACCATACGCGAGAACAGATGTGTACATTTGCATTTATAATTATATTTATTGAAGTCAACTTTCAATCCTATTGAGCGAATTATAATATGACCAAATATGATCACACATTAATCTCCATTTTTGAGGTCTTCACCTCATAAATAGGTAATTATTACAAATTATTACATTCTTGAAAAAAAAAAAAAACAAACACACCACAACCCCATGGTTGGTAACTGTACTGATAACGTACTATTTCTGCTGCCATGTTCTGAACAGTATTTTACTGACTGTATCTTTGCAACACCTATTAACCATATACAAAAATCCTTTCTAATATGGTTCAATTTACAGATTTCTAAATCCCACTGAAAATTTGGCTACGAAGAGCCACATCATCCATCTTAAACCACTAGCATATATGTGAACAGAAATAGTCAATTCTAGGCTCTGGGCAAAAGAAATTCTGGACTCTGAATTCCCTTTCAGTTTTTTTTTTTTCTCACCACACACAAACTCATGTTCCCAAAATGCTGCTTATTGGAAGAATACGAAACTACGAGTACAGGAAATGTATTTTCAGTGGGGCTTGCAAATACATAAATGCAAACCACGCTATAAATTCAAGCTTTTGCACACGACTTTAAGTCCATTTTGAATTAGCTCTTCTGCTAAAAGGGCTACTACTCCTCTCTGGTTACTTCTGTCCTCCCTGGAAGACCAGCCAAACATTGCATAGTCCCTTGGGGAAGAGAAATGAAGAAGGATTCCAAATTAAAAATAAATAAATAAAAAAAAATCCTGATCCTTCTCCCTCCCCTCCCTAAGCTAAGAAACAGCTGTTGATACTCGTATTTATATTCCTGTCGAACAAAGAGAAATTAACAGTACAAAAATCTGTTTCTAGTCTGTACGCAGACCTACGGCGAGTGTTTCAAAGAATGTCTTGGTACAGATACTGCAGCACCTGAAATAGGAAGATCTCATATTCCTACTTTAGCAGAAAGTAGCGGTTTACACCAAAAACCAGCCTGCAAAATATCTAAACACCGCATTTTGGGAATACTCTTGAGTATCTCCAATCTCTTCCTAAGACAAACCATTCACAAGTTCCTTACGAAGTGACAAGAATATCAAATGTTTTTCAAGACCTTTCATGAAAGAATGGAGATGGTAGTAATAAATATAAAAAAAGATTAATAAAAAACCCTTCAGCATTGATAGCCAGCAAGAACATTAAAAAAAAAAAAAGTATCTATTGTTATTCTTAGCTTTCAGGTTTTCAAAAATTGGATGGTGATTGTCAGTGATGAGAATAAGCAAAAATCTTTTCTTGGCTAGGTAAAGCTAGAAGCAAATTATGCATGAAATATGGATGAGTTCTCTAAAGACAGGCGAAGGAAAATTCCCTCCTCTGGACATAAAAACTAAGTACAAAGTAATTTTACACAAAGCGCTAGATATAGTCAAGTCTTGTCGAATACATGCACAAGCTGTAGACATGTGAACAACAGCTTAAGGAGGGGGGGGGGGAACCCTATTAAAAATATAAAAAATTATTGTGTCCAGAGAACTTGCATAGTTAATTCAAGGAAAGTTGCTTAAGTAGTGAGACTACATACAGACATAAAGTTATATGTTACAACTCCCTTTAATAACAGAAAGGTTATTCATCAATCCTTGGCAGGATATGAGTAGCATTGTCATTTTCAATAAGTGATTAGGGATGACCTCAAATAACAACACCTGATTTTTTCAAATCTGATTTTTCAATACCGAGTCAGACAGACCCTAATGGGAGTCTTATAGGTACTTTCCTGGAAGGAGGAACACAGCACTAGTACACGGGTATTGAAAAATCACACTATACTTTTTGCTTATCTTGAGTTAGTTGAGGGTTTTGCATCACTTATGCATATTCTTGGATTTCATTCATATATTAAAGTCACTACATTTTACTGCTTTGGGCTGAAGTGAGACAAAGTCACAAGGTTGGATCTTTTCAATACCTGCACTTGGGAAACCCAGCTAATGAAGAACAGTTCTTGATCGACTGGTAATGCTGGAAGAGATTACAGGTTACTTGAACAAGAACTCTGTAATAGACACGAACAAGGTATGTAACAACTTTAAAAAGTATACTAAGACATATACACACTGCAAATATAAACACGTGTTACCTTCGGTTCTATAAAGTCAAAACTTCTGCAACAAAATGAAGAGTGCCAAACTCCTTACAAACACCAGCAGACACTTAGAGTGTCACTGACCTCTTCCCACCCTCTTGATACAATCCTACAGCCTTTCCACCAGTTCCCCAAATCCAACTTTTACCATCTTTGCCCTAGAGAGCTGACAGGTATTAGGTTCGCATGGGAGACTGCACACCTGCTCCCAGATGTTGCCTCCAAATCCAGGGCTCAATCAAGAATAGAAAAATGCAGCAAGTCCTCCCCAAATCTGTTCAGGTTACAAAAAGCATCTCTGAAATATGCTCAGAGGTGTCCAGAGAGCACATATGATCAACTGAAAGCTCAAATAAGTTAATTTTCACAGCAATCCCCCCAACGCCCCTGCCCAAATACTCTTCCCCCATCCTCACAGAAGTCAGCTGCAGCCCGAGACCCTTTCACAGCACACAAAGGCTGCAGAGGGGCTGCCTGCTGTTGTTAGAAATATTAAGTGAAAACAGCTATTTTCTTAAACAAACAAACAAAAAGTGAGCTGATCCAATTCTGGAGGAGGTAAGATGAGACTAGAGAAAGGCAAACATACCATTTGGCCAGAGCACAGTCCTAGAGCATTTGTATTTTAACTATCCCCACTCAAATAAAACAAAAAAGTGACACTTCACCATGTGAGCAATACTGAAGAGGTTCTCAGTCTAGCAAAACCAAACTGACGTGTTAGAGTATACTGACGGCTACAGTCTAATTCATATAAAAAACCCAAACTATTTTATTGCCTTAAATACTGTATTTCAGTCCACTAATTCTACTCGCACACTTAGTCTTCATTCCCAACAGAACCAGCAGTTAATCCGCAAACTAACATGATCTTAAACTACAGAGAATTGCCATTTCTTGCTAAACTTCAGTCAAAAATACTTGTAGCAGGCAATTAAGAGTTCAAACTACTCTAAAACTGAATTGTAAGGCTTTTCTGTAGCCACACGTAGGGACAGGTTAGCATAGTATTTACATCACTGGGCAAATTTACTCTTAAAATTATTATGCAAATATCGGTTAGGGAAGCACTGGTCAGCTTGACTGAACTGCAAAAAATTAAAATCTGATTTTTCAGTACAGAGTCAGACAGACCCCAATGGGAGACTTACAGGTACTTTCCTGGAAGGAGGAACACAGCACTAGTACACAGGTGTTGAAAAACCCCACTATGTGTCTCCCTGCACCTGTAAGAATCTACTCCTTAAGTTTACCCCAAGAGTCTAAATGTCCAAATGGAACAGAAGACTCCAAGATGAAACGTTCAGGAAAATTAAAATAAGGTTAAAAAAAAATAAATATATAGACACTAAAAAGGCATTAAGGAAACAAAACTTTTCCACTTCTACGTATCAAGTAGTCCTAGTTTTAGTGAAAGTTATTCTCATGGGGAAAAAAAAAAGTCAAATTAGTCAACACCTGTCTTCAGAAGATCATTCAGTGAATATACCATTTGGACAAAACAAAAGCACAAATAATTCATAGTGTATTGGAATTTTAACATGAATGAATCAATGAGGCCATACACCACAATCCCAGAATTTTATGGAAAGGAGAAAGAATGGGTTAAAAGAAAAAAAATTAAGAGTAGTAAGACTAATTTTAATTGAAAAAACCCCAAAGATTGGGTAGCAATGCAGTTTTGCAAACTTCTGTGCTCGCTGCTCTGGAATCTTGATACCAAAGCTTGCACATTTCATTAAACGTCAACCTATAAGACAACTGCTGTAGACTGAGAAAGAAAAAAAAGGAATGTGCGCACTCAGGTCTGTTTCAATTCAGGCACCAGAACTAACCAGTGAATCAGGAACACAATAAAAAAACCCCTTTCTTTTTAAGGGGAACAACGTTTTGTTTTGCTCATAGTTGTAAAAAATCAGAATAAGTTACAAGTTAAATCCAAACTTTCACTTCCTATCTTGCAAGCATTGAAAGATGACCATGACAAACTTCATGAACAGCAAACGAATCAGTCTTATGAGTAGATTCTGATGGTGCAAAAGGTTCTTGGACAGTACAAGGCATGTGACTGCAGAGTTTTAAACCTTTATGTTAAAATGTGAGTTCATACGACTACCTTATACCAACATCTCTTCACCCATTTATTCAGCCTGTTCAAATCTCATGTACTCATATTCCAAGGCATTTGTTTGCACCCCACGCAGAAGGCACTGAAACGTGCGGAGTTGATGAAAGCACACAATTTAACTAGTGTGTTCACCAGTTGCCCGTTTAAATCCACTAGCTACTCATAAATAAATGTAAGTCCGTCTAATTTATATGGAGTTTTTCCTCTGCGTAGTTCAATGATGGACAAAAGACAACCAAGTACAATTTTTTTTTTTTAATAAAGATAAAATTACAAAAAAGGTAAAATCAGCTCAGGAAAGGCAAATTACTTTAATAGATCAGTTTAGACATTTAACATAATAACTCACATCCATCTTTAAATACTATTACATAAAGCATGGTGAAGAAAGGAATTTCTGCCTCATAATTAGAAAACTCACAATACAACTTGCCAAAAACCAGAACAAAGCCGTTTGAAAATAAATACGGTCCATGCCAAATAGTACAAAATGAAATCAGCAGTCTCTCTCGATACGAAAGCTTTTCTTCTTTTAGGTATTCTCCGACTCTAGTATTATGTTCTGCAATTGATGAGAGGCTATCTTTTGTTCAAGGATTGCTGAGCTGTTCTGATTTTGCTCTGTATAAAGGCAAAAATTTAATTGTTAGGTTGTTTCATTTTTTCAATTAGCTGTTTTAGAATGCAATTTTGAATTACTACTGTCATTAGTCTAAAAATTTAATATTATGAGGAACTGAAAGTGATCTCTACAGAAATCAATACTTTATACTATTTTAAATTAATAAACACTTTTCAAAAAGGTGACATTCATTATTAATTAATTAGTGTTTACCCTTTGGCATCTGTCTTTTCACCACTGCTGTCCTTGGATTTATCCTCCTCCTTCACATCTGAAAAATAACAAGATTTTAAGCATACCAAGATATGCAAAAAAAACCTTAAAAGACTTCAGAACAGAAAAGCATGACCAAGTTACATTTTTTTTTTGCATATACTCCTAGCTAGAGGGAACCAGCTTTTAAAAGAAGTCACTGGTTACATATTAACACTGTTAAACGCATCCATCCAAAGAAGTGGTCTGGGCACAATGCCAAATGATTCAAAATACCTCAGGGCAAGCCTCTCTTGACTGGCCATAATGATGGTATGCAGTAACGAGACCTGGATATCCCCTGAGCGCCATGCGGTAGCCTTGTAGCCCTAAGATGTACTCTGTTCTTGGAAAAGTCAAGAGTCCTTGGAATTACACTATCCCCAGAACCATATCCAGCTTCTGTTTCAGAGAAAACTAGTTGGCTCACCCCACAAACAAACAAACAAGAACAAACTCTCTGTCGAATGTATTCAAAGCAAGAACCCTTTTTTATCCTTATTTTCATTAAGCTATACAAATCCCTGGCTACAAGATTTCAAGCTTGTGGGGATGCAACAATAACCCTTGGCTGAAAATACTATTCTAGTGTGAACAGTTGCATCTTGAAATGCATTAATTTAAAATAGATGCTTTAAATATGATGGAAAAAATAAATCATCATCTCAACAGCTAATTAACTGTTAACAGAAACCGTATCTTTCTCCTTGCAGAACTGACATTTGCATTTCTAAAATATAGGATGAAATCACACCAGAGTCCTACCTGCTTTTTTGTCCTCCGTCTCTTTTTTGTCTTCCTCTATCCTGGCTTTCTTTGCTCCTTTCTTATGATCTGCAACATTTCGTCGTCCACCTTCCCCTTCATCTTCAGAATCTGAAAATTCTTCGTCACAGGCTATGCGCTTATCAGATGCTCGAACTAGGATTCAGATTTACAAAATTAATTGAGCATAAAGTCAACAACAATGGGCCTAATAAAAAAGAGCTATCAAATTAAGAATGAGTAGTAATATGCTATGATCATTTAATGCTGATGAACTAATTTACAGATAAAAACATTGTCTTTTCAAGATACTCTGGGACTTTCACGATGACTTCCAAAAATAGCTTTACAGAGACACAGGGGGATGAGTGGGAGTATTTTAACATCTATCAAATTAATTTCAAATACTGCAAACTAAATCACAGGAGAAAACATGGTTTCAACAGTTCAGAAAATGGACTGTGTACCAGTAAGAGGTTATAGAATGACTCCAAATCACCATCAAAAAAGGTTAAATGTAGCAGGAAACTCTTAGCTATAGCTGAAGTATAACTCATTGTCCATACAAATGCTAACAGTAATAAAGTGAAGGGCAACATTGCAAGTACAGAAAATCCCTCTGTCAGAACAAAAACAACAAAAAAACAAGCAAACAAAATTTGTTTGAAAACACAGTATCTCACTTTACATCAGTGGGGAACATTATTTTTTGTGAACAGCAAAACATAGAAGCTAAGTCCTCTATTCCTTTAGTCACAATTCATCTGAGCCTTCTGAAGTATCTATTTCAGATTTGAAATAGCCAGACTGTTCCATAAGATGCAAAAACCCACATTCTTTTAGCACTTCTTTAAACCCCTTTAACAGGTTCAGATTTGTGCAGAGATTCCACCTTAAAAACAGCAAAACTGGCGGATCAGTGGCAAATTTTTTTACTCAGGAAACAAAACTGCCTATCTTCCAATACTGCACTACTAGGACTAAGGTTCTGAACAATTAAACCTAAAAAGATTCTACTCGGAGATACTCTGTTATGAAAAGATATTTCTTACTAGAAATGCGTTTGTCTGGATCTTCTCCATCCTCATCTCCACTATCTTCATGAACAGCATCTTCAGGAATGGCCTGCATCTGTACGCCAGGTGCATGAGGTAACATGCGCAAGTTTTCAAATAAGCGTTGCCTGCAAGTAACAGACAAGGAAAGTTATTACTACACAGAAGTGGCATTTCCTTGGATTTTGTATTTAATTCTGAAAACTTTGCATTCAAAGTTAACCTGCTTTGGAGTCATTGTTTCATTTTCAAAAAAAAAAAAAAAAAAAAAAAAGCATGCGAAGTTCACAAATATTTCCATCCCTGACAGATCATTAGTATCCACAGTGTACTTTAACATCATTTTCTTTGAACTTTTTAAACGCTTATTTCAATCAACTTCAATCTTCAATTCCCCACTGGGCCAGCACAAGTACTGCCCACTTTGGCTGAACCAAGTGACAGTATTACTCTGTTTATAATAAGCTAGAGTATTAAGTAGGATAATAAACTATGCTCTAGTTTCTTAGAAAGCAAGCCAGACACTTAAAAGCATGAAGACTTCCACACTGTGTGCGGCAAGGACTTCAGGGTCAAAAGTGATCCATCTGGGTAAGATTCCTCATTGGCTGTTTCAAGGAGAACAGAGAGAGTTCCCTCCTGCCTGAGCAACGGACCCCCATCCGAAGCACTCGTGCAGGAAGAGGAAGGATACTGGACTTATCTTGGGACTTAAAACTATCATTCCAAAGAAGTCCAAGTAGAGAGAAAGGTGAGGCAAGCATCAAATATTAGCACTTGTAACAACTATCTCCGTATCCTTCTGCCCAATTTGAAAAGCTAAATGGCAATTGGTGCTTTTTTGGAATCCTTACAGTCTCTGTTCAAATCACATGAACTGGCAAACCACTTTTGCCAATCCAGGGAGTCCTCTAAAAGTTAGGTCTCTGAAAGCACACAACTAACTGAAGGGGGATTCTCTGAAATGATGGGTCATTGCTCTTCTTGTGGGTGCTAGTACGAGGATATGAGATTGTCAACAGAACACAGGCAATCCATGCCCAGGGATGTGCTAAAAAAGCAAGCAAGTTTTGCAGCCTGCTTGTACCATGAAAGCTCAACAACACTCCATATACAGCGAGCAGCCTGGCAGACCACCAGCTGGAGCACTATTACTACAGAGAAATTATGTAGAATTACATCCATGAAAAATAGGTGGGTTTTTCCCCCCCTTGCACATTATTAAAAACTAAAACCCTTTCATTTGATTCTGATTTATATATTTGTGTTATGAACATCAATCACAGTCTATATACCAACCACTTCAAAAATTAGTATTTTAATTGTGAATGTTGCTACTCAACAGTTTTACAGGTTATAGCAGTACTAGCAAACTTATA
Organism: Pluvialis apricaria; assembly: GCA_017639485.1. Classification (NCBI taxonomy): domain Eukaryota; kingdom Metazoa; phylum Chordata; class Aves; order Charadriiformes; family Charadriidae; genus Pluvialis; species Pluvialis apricaria. Next base: position 75,785,263 of record CM030009.1, on the reverse strand, counting down.
CAGCTAGTTTCACATATTTATTCAGCTATTTTTACTAACCAAAAGAATTCCTGTGCACCGTTAACAGTCTGTTAAAACTCGGGGCAGGGGTGGGGGTTTATTCTTTTAAATCCAGAGCAGGGACAAGCCTCAGTAAGCAAGGAGTATTTCAGGCTAACCAATTATCTCTTATCAGTTGAGTACAGAATTGGTTGTGTGTATGCATTACTCCAGCCCTGAAGTAAAATATTTGTTTACAATCAAACCTTCATGATGCGAGGAGGAATAAACTAAGTATCAGAAGTGGCACAGGCTAAAAACACATACCCGCTATAGCTTGGCAACAAGCACTTCTCAAACCTTGTGGATTTGTCAAACCACAGTCACTCAATTGCCTGCACACATATTGCTATCTTTCCACAATTTTGGATGTTGGAGCTAACATGTGACTTCTTATTTTCACAGCTGACAGCTACAAAGAATGACAATCTTGGTTCATGTTTAGACACAGAGCTGAGAATTAAAAACCCTAATCATGGCAGCATACCAGCTTCTTTCCTGATGGGACAAACTTGATACAAAATTAGAATGGGAAGCCAAGTAAAACAGTCATCTCTTTAGTTGCTGGAAAAAGTAAAAAACCAAAAGCTGGATCTTAAATTCTCGTATTTATAGTCATAGGACTTCATAAGCATACATACCGTTGTAGGAACAGACTTTTTTAAAAAGTACCTCTTCTGACAGAAACAAAAAATATGTCAAATGTACTCAGTACTTATTTTTAGTGCGTAACAAAGAAAGGTGTGCAGTTTTCAAAACTGCCTAACAAAACTCTGGAGAAATGTGGTCCACATGACCTACTTGATAGATAAGGTAATCACTACTTACTTGATCTTCTCCATATATTCTGGTGTATTCTGATTAGTCATATTTGAAGGACTAATATGAAGCTTGAAGTCTGGTCCGAAATACTCAAAGTAATCATTGTATGGCAACTCTATAAACAAAACATAATAGACAACTTTGTGACTCAAAAAAGATTTTAAACATTTTAAATACAATAGTAGTTTTGACAGGATTTTAGTTAGAGAACTATCAAACCTGAAGCATTCAGGTAAGCAATAAGTACTGCTTAAACCGCTCAGTGTTTTTCTTCTAAATTATTCAATAGATGAACTTATATTTGTTGGCAAAATACAAAGAGAAAGAGAAAGTTCTACTGTAATCATGTTAAAACATACACTGGAAGAACATAAATAACAAATTTGGTAAAATAACTAAAAATTCTACTTCTGTAAGAAAGAGAAGATCAACTGATGATTTATTATAGCTGTTTTCAAAGTTAGTCCAGCTTGAAAGGTTTAAGCAAGCCATTCAAAATATTCCTTCAGTAAAAATATGTATCATTAGGCTGAAGATCACAGCTAGTTCAATATCCATGGTAATCACTGTACAGTGGTTCAGTGATGCCCACGTCTGTCCATTACCCCCCTTCCCCCGCTTTCTGTATTTTCACAGATAATGGTCCCCTGACTGAAACATCTAAGCCCCAAAATGAAGTCAATGAAGACTTCATATGCAGGAAAACAGCAGTATTTTATACTGAATATGACTGTATCTTTGCAGATAAAGTAACAGAAACCTAAAAAACGTAGAACCCTTAAGAAATAAGACACTGAAATCCACTTCTAATTGAACCCTTTGTTTCGTTTCTTCATTTATGATTTTTACAGCATATAAGATCTTGTTAGGTGGATAGAAAGGAGACAGGAGGATTAACTTGCTATTGCAACATTGAGAAATGCACTGTTCTTTCTCAGAATAGATTAAAGATGACAGGGACCCACAAAGTTGAGAGGAATGTTAAGAAAAAATAATCCCAAAACCTTGATATATATCCATTGAACAGGACATGCTAATGGAGGAAAAAAAGTCCCAAGATAAGGAAATACTACTGTCTCCTCAAAAGCTTTGGCTGACAAAGAATATATATTGACATGCAAGATGGAAAATATACATCTTGAAAGGTACTGTCCAAATATTCTTTCCTCACTGACAGCAGCATTCCACTGAAGTCAGACAGAAACACCGAATCCAGCAAGACATACATGAAAAGCAAAAGGTTATCAGCAAAAGTTGCAGTCCAACATGAAAACTGCCAGTGACTGATGTGCAAAACCGGTCCAAATACCAATTTTATAAAAAGGCATTCCAAAAACATGTCCAGAAGTATAATTGGCCAGAAGTAAAGGGAGTGAAGGATCTTTGGGGATCTTCCTCAGAGAAATTACTTCACTATTCAACTATTCGAAAGAAGTCTACTATTGCTTTTTTTATTTTAAATTTTAAGATAGCTCATGCAGTCAAAATTGAGTCAAATGGAAGAGTAGAAGTCAATATACTTTGAGTTACTTTTAAGTCATAGATACAATGAAGAAAAGGTTATGTTTTAATTTCTTGTAAATACCATGCCTGTGGTGCCCAACTTATACAGGTCTAGGCTGTTACAACCAAAACACAGCGTATATATTCTACCATATTGATGCCATTCATATTAAAAATAGTCACAAGTAAAGTTCCTTAAGTTTTACATGTTTTGAATTTTCCAAAAATGACCCAATCATTTAAAGCATTTGCTAAGGCATAAAAAAAGCCCCAAATGTTTTAGTGCATAAGCTACTGAAAATTTATTGGCTAAATCCTAAGAACAGCTTTCTACGCAGTTTACTCTCAACTGATGCGTTACAGTTAGCTATAGAAATATTTGCTGTCTGCTCACTTAAACCCTCCATGATTATTTCTTAATAAAATATTAATTTGGGTATTAGTATTTACCATTAGGAATTTCACAATCTAAGGCAACAGCAGTTTCATACGTCCAGCATCGAGCAACATTACGAATAGTATATCCTCCTCCTCCTAACATCAGCAACGGCAAGTTAAAAGTCTTTACAACTTCCACACATTTAGCATGACCTGTCAAACACAAAAAGAATTGACAATATATACAAAATATCTATTAAACAGAAAAATATATAGTGAACTATTTAATCAGACATATGCAGTCACACTTATCAAGTAAGAACTGAATTGATTCAAGTAAAACAGAACTGTCTCCCCCAAATGCTAAACACAACCTCACAAGAAATAAAGATCTACAGATAAGAAACATACAAAATACATCGAACATTATCCACCCGTCTTCAGAGACTTTGCACGATGGTCTATTGCTGCTGTTCTGAAATGCTCTTAGAATGTTTAGTGTTTTGTCTTTTCATAACTGATGTCAAAACACAGTGACAAATCTAGGGACAATTTCTCAGTCAAACGCAAAGGGGGAAGAAGGGAAAACAGTAAATCAGTACTTGGTCCTTTCTACTTCTAAATTTGAACCTGTATTAAAGGTTGCTAAGTCTTGCTTACAGAGTGAACTGGTGCCAAGACAGTACACACTCCAGGGAGATACAGCATACTGAAAGGCATCTGTAGGAGGCAGCAGCTCTCTTGGTTTCCAAGATATGTAAGATGGAAAAAAATCTGAGCTGTATAGGCAACTGAAGTAGCTTTGCCACCTGGTGCAAATCAAGAAAAGAACCCTGAAACACTGCAGACCCGACAGAAACTATACTGCATTTTGTTGCCTACAAAACTCTAATTGCCTCATTAAGAAAACATAAAAACAAGAAAACCCAGAAAATTAATGATTCAAACAGGCTGGATTCAAGGCTTAGCAAAAGTTCAACATATATTTAACATTTTATCACTTAAATAAATAAATAATATTAATAAAGATAATATAATTATAATAAAATATAATATTAATAAGGTTTGCTAAATTTACATCTCATCTCAAATTTGAGACTCACACTTTTAGGCAGAAATGTGAGTAATACTAAAATAAATTAATTCTATAAAAGTTAATGAAAATGAATTTTAACATAAGACTCAGTATAACAAACACCACTATAAATTTAACAATGAAGTGAGTATTCTCATTTCAGTAATACCTATTTTACGCCCAAACAGCTGTTTGATGTTTAGTATCTGTAGTTGTACTAAGTGAACCACTAGTTTTGTTATTTGCCCATCATAGTAAGTGTTGCAGTAGGACAACTGTTGTCGTCCTGTCATTCCAGAACATCGCTTTAAAGCTACAGAAAGCCTGTGCATAGAAGAAAGGGAATCACTTGAGTGGCTAGGAAGAACATGGAAAACCAAGCTTCTTAACTTTTTTAGATGGACAGAAAGAAAGAGGCAACTTCTGGGTTTCTTTTGGCCATCCCTGTATAGCAAAGAAAGAGGTGATTAATCATAGTAATGAACAAAATCTTTGTGAGTCCAGTCCTCATCATGCAAGTGTCTTGAAAAATAGTATGAAGGATAGAGGTTTCTATTAAATAAAAAGTTACAGACAAACACATGCTTTTCTGCTTACCTTTAACAGTAAGATTAAAGCATCCCAGCCTGTCACCAGACAGTGAATCTGCTCCACACTGTAATACCACAGCACTGGGCTGGTACATCTCCATTACTTTGGATATAATCTATAATCAGCATAAAACAGCAAGTTGTTAATTCACATTATGAAAATAAATCCACAAAATGAAACCAGTAACTTTCCAGAGAGCTTAAAAAAAAAAAGTACTCACTGGTTTGAATATCTGACCATACGATTCATCATCTATACCATCCCTCATTGGAAAGTTGACAGCATAGTATTTGCCTTTTCCAGCACCAATGTCCTATGAGCAAAGATGATAAATGCTTTATTACAAACACAGAAGCACGTGAAGGTATCACGGAAAATAAGTCTACACAAGTCTGATGCACTATTTTGTATATTCATGTCTGCAAGGGGAAAAGTACCTTACTTGATTCCCATTCTCCCATAAAATCATTTTGGAGTGTAGGAATCACAGAATCATAGAATGGTTTAGGTTGGAAGGGACCTTGAAGATCATAGAGTTCCAACCCCCCTGTCATGGGCAGGGACACCTCCCACTAGAATTGTACACTAAGACTAAATTTGCAGTAAGTACACTTGCTTTTTTAATTCAAAGATTTGAGACAAAAAGAGAAAACATAACTGACCAGTTTAGCGTGGTAAAAATACTTAAGCAAAACCAAGCAGGAAAACTGAGAAGAAGGAAGGTGATATGTACGTTGTTGGTGCTATACAGAAGATTTGGATTTAAGAGGGCTTTGAAAACCGTATTTTTTGCTCTAAACACATGACAAAGAACCAGCTCCAGCAAAAGGGAAATAAGAAAATCAAACAGAGGACACTTACAGGTGCCCTTGAAGAAACTGAGACTTTTTAAACAAAAAAATAAACTTGCAGATGATTCTCAGTTCCATCAGGTGACAAGGCAGGAACTGTAGCAGTCTATCTTACCAGCTTTCCTGGACAACATATGCATTAAAAGAAAAAAAAACTCTTTGCAAAAGAAAAAAAAACTCTTTGCAAAAGAAAAAAAAACTCTTTGCAAAAGAAAAAAAACTCTTTGCAAAAGAAATCAAGTGAATAAACCCTGAATCCATCCACTTCTGGTCTGATGATCAGCTCAAAACCTAAAGATGCCTGCTTGCCACACATTCTCATTTCTCCCCTTTAGCTTGTCATCAAGACAGACAGAAACTGATCCAGTTTACAGAGCAGTTCTCTCCACTAGTAAAGGTACAGTGGGGAAGACAGTAAGATTTAACCTGTTCAGTTTGGCTGCAGACTATTATCACACAGCAGCTACGCAGAAAGAGCACACTTCAGGTCCAATATCCTTGAAAAACTACAAGTCACCAGTAGGATGGCCCAGCAATACAAACACTAAACTTCTCCATGCTAGCTATTGAAATAGCCATGGACTTTTTCCTCTTCCTGAACAAAGCCTCCTTAGCAGTGAATGCAACAGTAGTATGTCACTTCCAGTAACTATCTTTTTTGGGGGGGGGGAGGAAGTGGTGTGTGTGACACAGACACGAATGGCCAATGCAGCACAGGCACAATGTTAACCGCTTACTTTCTTTACTGTCTTTTTTCTTCTTATTCCAGTACATTATTAACATTTCATAGTATTGCATGATTAGTGACACTGAAGACCCCTGCTGAACTCAACTCTGGCTGATTTGGAGCATGACAGTTACCCAGAATCTCCCAAAGTGTATCACCTAGGCTTTCAGATGCTGGTTTTTATGAGGTGATAGTGCCTTGCTTTCCAGATTGAAGAAGAAAAAAAAAAGCCAAGCATTAAATCAATCTCGTCCTAAAACATAGCAAAGCCAAACATTCACACAATTCCCCACTAAACAAGGTAATTGCTTTGCAGCCTGAGCCACTCAAGGGATGTTTTTTTAACTGATGGTTGCATCGGTTATAAACACTAAAGAAACAATATAGCATTCTGGTAGCTGCCCATTCATCAATGGATCAAATTTCCTCACAGAACCTGGACCTCTACATAACACTACCATCTCAGCTGACCTATCTACGTATACATAAAACAAGATTAATGCTATCATCTAAGGTGTGTAGAAAGTCAAATAACTTACTAAGGACAATGGAAGTTCAGACCGCACAATACCTTCAGCAGAAAATGGATGAATGCAGCTGAACTAGACAACCTCCATGAGATTCAGCTACACTGATAGAGCTGCAATCACAAAATTATCAGCTGATGCACAACTTGCTCCTGCATCAAATAAGTGTAACCTGATCAGCAAACTAGACCAAATAACTAGAAAAATTACAGTAACAAGCTTGAATGGAGCCCACTGACAAAAGCAAAGATAAGATTTGACTGTTAAAGTTGATGTATGTAACCAGCAACAGCAGATCAAGTTGAGCAGATGCAAGCAGCACAACACTGGACTCCAGAAGGAACACTGACTTTTCAGAGAATTAGTTCTCCCTTTAGTTCAATTAGCTTTGCAAGCTCTGAAGATAGGAAAAAGCTAATTTTTTTTTTTCCTATGGGGGATATAATAATTGCAATAAAGCCTGCTGAAGTCTGTATGCAGACAATGCTCATTTCAAAATACTAGCCAGCAGCACAGAATAAAAGTTACCATGCCTGAGGTACTGTTTGTCACTGACACTGTGCTAAAAAAATCCCAATAACACAATATTCTTCTATTTATTTCAACTGTGTATCTTTAAATTCTTTGTCCTGGGTGTGGCGAGGTGAAGAATCCATAAACTTCTCTGTCAACGGGAAGTGCTGTCTCTGAAAAGCCAAGATATCTAACCCTCAAAAAAAAAAAAAATATCTAGCCAAATTCAGCAACAACAGCTTGTCTTTATAAACATCCCGGGCTGAGCTGCTTGTTCTTCAAAGCACCACTACCACCTTGTGGCCAGTCAAGGTAAACCACACGAATAAAAACAATGCCTAATCTGATTTCTACCTAAAACAATTTAGAATGCAGTTAAACCAAATCTAACAACCATAATAACATTCAGCTCCAACAAGCACACTGAAACGAACAATTACCACCCCACTGATTTAAAGCTTCACTTTCATTTACTCCTGTGCCCTCTGGGTATCATCAGCACACTGGGGAGCACACATTCCAGGAATATTAGCAGAAACACAAATATCTGCATCTCTTGAATCAATTTAAAGATAGTAGGAACACAGTGAGTTCTTTCCCAACACAGCATTTTTATAGGTCAACTTTTTTATAAGTGTTTAAATTTTTTTTTTAAATTACTAACTGTGTGTACAAACTAATGTACAAAGTTGCTAATACCAGAGGAGTGATTTATCCTCGGAGTGCCTCTGAGAAAAAGAGGTTTAATATAAGAGTTTGAAGCCAGCAACAGATTAATCCTAATACTTGAAATATTCTTACAAGTTGTGAAGTGGAACAACTTCCTGTTTTAATGGTCTAACATGAGGAATGACTAACTTACTCAAAATTAATACGAAGGGCCAGGAAAATTGGTTTCCATTCTCAGCTTTGCCAGAGATTCTACAACAGCTTAAATGATAATTCTTCACAGGCCAATGCTCCCTCCCTCAAGCTAGCTATAAGGCTTAGTACACAACTGTCTGTGGGGCATGCTGAAGTTCTACAGCAGTGAGCATCACAAGAACTCGAAACACACTTTATGACATAAAAAATATTCCAAAAACGAGCCAACTGTATTACTAGGCAAATAGGACACAGTAAATTCAAGTTGCAACTGAAGCTTTGTGACTATTAAAGCTCTGGCACAAAGTTATTCTATGATTTGAAATAAGTTTTGAAGCCACGTGATCTCCAAACAGCTACTTTTCACTGTTTTGGAGAATTGAAATGTATAGATAATCGTTATAAATATACCACATTGTCTTCCTGGAGACATTTCCAAAATCTGAGTGAACTAAACTAATTATATATTTGAACTAAAATTTTAGAAAATTTGTCCAGAAGTGAAGCTGCTGATTTTGTGTAGAAGTGAATAATTTACTTCCCCACTATCCTGTCTTTTTATGCCCTAAGGTTCTTCAACAAATCTATCACTCTAACATATTTTCTGAAAACTTACTGCTGTATATTATTACTGGATATAGTTATTGTAACCTAATACTAAAACAGTATCTACAAGGAAGAGATTAAGAGTGAATTTATGACCTAACGAAATTTCATGTTTAACCTTACCCTAAGGTCCCCTGTGCCCGGAAAATATTCACCATACTTATGGAATGATACTGTCATGACACGATCTGTTGTATAAAATGCTTCTTCAACACCATCACCATGATGGATATCAATATCAATATACAACACTCTTTGGTGATACCTAGAAAGAAAATCATGCATGAGAAATCATCATTATCTGTTATGTTCATAATATACTGATACCTAAGAAGGAAAAACCTAATGAAAAAACCCAACCGAACACTAAAATTCAAGATTATGATCATTTCGATGATTTTAGTTGAAGTGACCATATGCTCTTAGAAGTCTCAGTACAGTCTGGATAATAATGAAAATAAGTTTATCTTAATCAAAATAAGTAATTTAAGTAATGTATTTACACCAAGTTGTCTCACTCCATAGAAGCTATACCTTATGTTTCTGTTCACACCGCTTTATTATTCACATCTGCTGAATTCGCTGCTCTCACAGGACATTTCTTCCTGCCTTCTCAGTAATTAACCAACACAGTCTGCACTAAAACCTCTGCTAGTGCACACTTCAAACAGCATAGTGCCATGAGCAGGAATAACTCGTGTTCCATAAGCCCACAGAAAATAAATTTAAATACTTTTCTATCTACTTTTCTTCTTCACCTCTGCAACTTGTCAAAATAGGCACATTCTTATTTCCGAGTGTATCACACTTACTATTAGCATGAATTTATTATGCTACTGCTTAGTATTTCCTTAAACACTGCAACTTTAAGATCAGTTTATTTGAGATTGATAAAGTAACCAGTTGTTTGAAGCCTCAGAGCAACAACAGTAAGTATCCCTTAAATTCTATTTTGTTCAGTAAAGAACAAAGTCTATCAACACCAGAAGATGCATTTTCACCATGCTTTGCACAGTGCTATAGAATGTGAGTCTGAGCAGCCATAACTTCAGGTGGGCTAAGATTTTTCGCTTACCAAGACACTGAACAGGATGGTTTCCTACAGTTACATAACCTTGAAATTATTTGAAAGTTCTCTTCCTTTGCATGCACGTTAAGCTAAAGAATTCAAGACTCGACCACAGAAAATCATATCGCTTTTTCAGACTGCAGAGACAGATCCTGAATACATGCTGTACATTAAAATGAAGCCTTAATATGTTAATATCAACTATTTGTGTCTCTATAAACTTTTTCTATCTTAAAAAACCACTTCCCGATTACAGCTGCTTCCCCCATCCCTCACAACTCAGCTGCTCCATTCACAAGAGTGAAATACCTAAAATATTTTTTGTAAAAAGTGAGATTTATGTGTTATTAGAAGGGATACAGTCCCCTGAAGCAGTACAAGTAACACTCAGGATTTGAAATTTTAGTGAAGCATAACTGCTTGAAGTTAATTATATGATCACTTTTTCATTACTCCTCTCATTTTTTATTTTGCAGTCACAGCAGCACAGCTGTTATTTCATTATTTATTCATAACAGCCACATTAATTCCTGTAACAATCCAAGGAAGCTCAGTGCATGATCTTCCCTGAATATTCCTGTTTGGTTTGGTTTAGTAACGACTCAAATGGTAGGAAACAAGCAGGCATATTGAGAAACCAAATGGGTGCATGATTGTGAGCATAATGACTGCCCTAAGGGGTCAGGGCAGTGATCCATCTAGCCTGCTATTCTGTCCCCATGAGTGGTAACAGGATATTAACATTTACAGAAAGCTTGTAAGCCTGTCCATTTTCTGAAGTCTGCTAACCTAGTACTTCCCCACCATCTAGAATTACAGCATATGGCGTTTTACAGGGTGCATCGTTGCTTGGATCTTTAACATCCATTTACAGACCTCTTGTCCATGATTATGTCTAATCTCTGTTTTGAATCTGTTGTTGCTGTCTGCTTCCTTCTGCGTCCTGTAGCAGCAAGTTCCAGAAGTTCACTATCCTCTGTGTAAAGAAGTACTTCTAAATATGTGTTTTAAATCTATCTCACAGAATCATAAAATAGAATCATAGAATAGTTTGGGTTGGAAGGGACTTTTAAAGGCCATCTAGTCCAACCCCATCCTGCCATGGGCAGGGACATCTTCAACTAGATCAGGTTGCTCAGAGGTCTGTACAACCTGACCTTGAATGTTTCCAGGGATGCCACGTCTACCACCTCTCTGGGCAGCCTGTTCCAGTGTTTCACCACCCTCATTGTAAAAAATTTCTTCCTTCTCTCTAGTCTAAATCTTCACTCAAGCCATTACCCCTTGTCCTATTGCAACAGGGTCTGCTAAAAAGTTTGTCCCCATCTTTCCAGTGAGCCCTCCTTAAATACTGAAAGGCCACAATAAAGTCTCCCCAGAGCCTTCTCTTCTCCAGGCTGTGTCCTAATTAGTTATCTTTTCAGCTTGCCTGTATTTTAGTTTCAATTTCTTGCTGAAGCCAAACCAAGCATAGCTTGGAGCTTTCTTAATTGAAACTGTACGAGTTCAACATGGGCTATGAAAATTCACTGAAATAATTACAATTCACATTTTCAAACATTTAAATACTTGAATTTGACACTTTCTATAATTTTATCTTGTTCCCATCATAAACTTACTTCAGTAACTCAAGGATGGCAAGCACAATATCATTGACATAACAGAAACCAGATGCCTCTGATTTCTTGGCATGGTGAAGTCCTCCAGCCCAATTAACAGCCATGTCTGTTTGTTGTCTGTTCAATTTTACCGCCCCAGCTGTAAAAAAATGCACACAAAACCGAAAGAAAATGCAGTCAGAAACTTCTGAAAGCCTTTAAATCTATTACATGAAACAGTATTGTATTTTTTAAATAAGGTGATCCTAGATCTGATCTCTTACCAACACTGAGATACAGACTGTCAACTATGAGATGTATCAAGTAACTGATATTCAATCATTGTTTCTCTATAAAATACCCTTACATTTGATTGTATATTTAAAACTGAAGCAAAGTTTTAAGTTGCTGACATAAACGTAATAAAGCTACAAAATAGTTCTCCTATACTTACCAACAGAGCCTCCAGTTGACAGCTGACAAAACTCAAACAGGCCATCAAATACAGGACAATCTTCTCCAACGTTAACTGTGTAAGAAATGTATTACTTTTCAAAAACGCATGGATAACACTTACAGATGCAATGCATAGTTCATTCAGCATTTTAACTACTTCTCCTCCCGCCACATTTTTGTCAGGCTGAATTTTAAACAGTGAAAACAACACAACGTCTTCATAACCTAGGATGACTCCAAACTATTTTTTAATTTATTTTTTTTTTCGTTTCCACAGGAAACTTTGTCTCCTCGTTAACAAGAAGTTAGAGCATTTTTAGACTTTTGAAGAAGTGCTGGTTAACATAGGTCATGGTAAGAGATGCACAATTACTTGGAAAAATAATATGCTTAGAATAAAGCATCATAAAGAGGTTACAATACTGCCTTTTAAATTGATATAATAGCTGCCAAACTGCATTCCTAACAGTATTTTGAGCCTATCCCTATAATCAAAGAAATAAATGAACAGAAAGGGTGAGCAGTGAATAATGTACGATTTATACTACCTCCCTCAAACAGGAACGAGCAACTCCTCGACTTAAACAGATTTTCACACAGATTTTTTATTTCTCTACTCTTCTAAGAGCTATTCTTTTTCAGAAAGATTTTTTCATCAGAAGAGATTTTAAGACACTTTTGCAAACAACTCACAATTTAAGTTTAATCTGTGCATTAAGCCTACAGAAAGTATTACTTCATATCTAGAATACACCCAGTGAAAGAAAAGGCAAAAAATCATTCCATGAGCTTAAACAGCATTTTTGCCAAGATGGCTGCTTTTAATAGGAAAAGTCCCACAATTAGTGTAGCTAAAGGCAGGCACATGATTCTCTTGTTACAGTATTTCTCTAAATCCCACACACCATTAAGTCATGTTTATACCTGTGTATTGGTGAATTTAGCTTTAAACAATGCTAACCATCAAAGCATGTACACGCATAGATTTAGTAGCCAAATGTTGACACTTACATCTCTGCATTTGCTTGCTGTACTCAGACATATTGTCAGGCCTTATCGATCGGAGAAATTTGATGTATTCATCACTGTGGTACTTGGTCATTTCCTCAGCAGTAGCTTTGTGGGGTCGCTGATAACAAGAACAATTTATAGAAATAATCAGTGCTCTGTAAAATCAGCTAACAATTGGCTAAAACACATAACTCGAAAGAAATCTAATCTACTTTGAAAGCAGAAGAGTGATACTGATAGTAGTGCTGTTTTACAGAAAGCAAGGACACAATTTGACTAATTATTTGTGCAGTTACCTCAACATCCCCGCAACACCCCACCCCCGCAATCATAAAAATACCAGCAAAAAGTCTCTACTGGGACTATACCTCACTTTTTCCAGACATCGACAACAATCTGCAGTCCTCACCAGTTACAAAATACTGCTTCGTTTCTAAGAGAGCTCTGAATATATTATTTAAGTTTTTTTTTTTATTTCCACTTCCACTTCTCTCCATTTATTCGTGTGAGAATACTTGAAGCCCTTTAAAAATAACTTAAAATGCTTCAGTGGGCACTCTATTGCTTATACTCACGTAAATTTCCATTTTTCTGTACAAGCCATAATTTAGCAGCAAGTTGTGGGTCATTCGGATCCGATGAGGTTTCATTGGATGACCTTGTCCATAGTAATAGTTTCCGATATCACCTGTGAATATTACATAAATTAATAGCTATTCATATTACAAAACAACTTTTCATTTCTACTTAAAAGAATCATTTCCAGAAAAAAGCAGGTATGATGACTCAAAAAACAAACAAACAAAACCCCACAAACCCATTAAAGGGACTAGCGTCTATTTCAAAAAGGCTATGAGAACAAGCTGCCCATAAAAGGTTGTACGTTAGAAGCAAATGGCACAAAGGAGGACAAACCTAACACTTTTACTACAAACAGACAGTAGTGGGGGAGCAAAGATGCCTACATTAAGTGGTTTCAAATCAAGAGTGAAGAAAATAGTGGGCAAGAACTGAATAATAGGGTAATGGGAAATAAAATTGCAATTAAGAGGGGAGCAGAAACTGCTGATGACACAGCTACATTATACCACAACAGCGGCTGTAGTAAAACTTGCCATTTTGCACGAGCTGATTTTAAGATACCTCCCTCAGCCTGCCCTTAACTACTAACCCTGGCAGTCACATTCCAGAAGCTCGCTTCACATCCATTGCTGCAACCACATGCACAAACATTCTCCAGCCACCTGCTGCTAGGGTTCCACAGTAGTTTAACAAAACCTTGCAATCTAATTGGAGAGCAACTAGACACACGATTAAGACAACAAAATTGACACTCGCTTCCAAGAAAAGAACGGCTGCTATCACGGGCTAGTTAAGCTTTCTCCCCAGCTCAGGTAATGTTAGAACATACACACCTCCACTTTCAACGCTGACATTCCCAAGACACAAACCATTTTAAATAGAACTAGCAGTCCATATGTTTCTGGAAACATACACAAGCCTAAAAGGTATGTCCAGTTGTCAACGGCTTTCAGCTGGAGAATTCCATAACAATTCTTCACAATAGCACCTCTTTTCTTTTTGAACAATTTTTCCCAGTAGGATTAGTCAACTTCTTGAAAATTTCACTTTTCTTTCACATCCTTCAATACGCTCTGCCTTGTCCACTTGGAACAAAAGAAATACTTTTTTAAAAATGTCATACTATTTTACAAATTTTGGTAGTCACAGGTAAGAAGCAGCACCACTACAAAACAGCTTCAGTTTCACTTCTTCAACATGAGCTCCAGCTCAGGAAGAAAGGAAAATGTCAGCTTGCAGTAGCATCACCAACAACCGAGAAATGCAAGCATTACAGTAAGATTCTAAGTCTCAAAGCATTCTAAAATCCAGCTTTCAAAGGGACAAGGAGACTAAGAACACTGAGGAAAATAGATACAACCTCATGTAATGTAATATAAGGTTATCTAAAAAAACCAATTGCTTAACACCTAGCTCTCAGCCATCCCATAACAATGAAAATACCGAGTTTTAGCATTAAGTTAAGAACTTTGAAGAACCTGGACCTACTCCTAACCTAAGTAATTTAAGCAGAAGATTAGCACTTCTTGTCAGTTACTAAGACCTTGCAAATACTTATTGTAAGCTGTCACTTTTGGTCACATGCAGGTCAAGAGCAAAAGGTATGGAGAGTATACCCACACCCCTTCCCTTCAGCAAAAACATTTATTTCCAAGCATTTTACAAAACACTACCTTGAAAAGTTGGTGTTTAGGAAAGATCTATCACATTTCTCTGAAACTAACGACTGGAAGATGGAAATTAACCATTTACCAGCCCTGCTTTGTTTTGTGAAGTTACTGTTAAATCCCAAATTTACAAAGCTTCAAGCTAGTAACAGTTTAAAATTTTGAAATTTTTAAGACAATAGTAACTTTCAGTAACATGATGCTTCTGATGAAACTTCATTCCAAGTGCATTTGTGGCTTAAAGAATGTGTATGTATTTCATACCTTTTGGTTTTTTCAATTTTGGTCATTTCAATTTTAACTACTTCAGCTTGTACAGTCATTACCACTGACATTTTACTCAGAATGATGATGGATAAGGAAGCAGACAATTAAGAATGATTTTTCTATCTTATGTGAAATTTTAGATCTGTTATTTTCCCTCGTTAAAAAAACCCAAACATTAACAAGCTTCCCAAACATACTTGCAACATATCCTTCGATATATTGCAATTAATCAGTTAAACAGATTCAAAATTAAGCATATTCTACATACTATACAGTGCAGTGTACACTTAGATCAACCAATAAATTAAGCATACCTTTTAATTTTCACTTTATTTTTTAACAGAAAGGAAAACTTTTAAAAAGAATTGGCAAGTCAGTAAATTTAATGGGAGATTATTTAATCAAACAGAAGATCTGTGGGTGAGTATCTGGCAGAAGCATATTGATCCATCCATATTGGAGGTCAGCAGTAATGACTTAACAATAGGTATCAATATAATACACTTTAGCAACAGGCAATACCATTTATATCTTTCAGGTCTCAGCATTACCAACAAAAAAGGGGGTTGGCATTAGTCTCAAAAAAAAAAAAAAATCAAACATATGGTCAAAAAGCCCATTAAGTTTCAAGGGACTGTTACAATGCTATGTTGGCAGAGGTGAGGGAAGGAAAAGGTATACCAAGAGGTTCCTCTTTCTTCATGAGCACCTTGATATCCAGCCAATATCACATCACAAAGGGGACCCATCTTGGAGACATCATCCTGTGGTGAAGGCAAAGGTATCAAAAGTCTCTCCTCCTTTACCCAGTGAAGGAGAAGGTGCCCTTCCTGGTACAAACACTTCATCCATTGACCCTGAAACCTCTTCTCCATATATCACAGTCTTACTGGAGTACTTTGGAAAGAAAAGCAAGGTGTACCAAGAGCTAGCGTGTGTGGGGGTGGGACACCTCCCCCACTGATGGAGCTAAAAAGCTCTGCACTTAGTGCCAGACTAACTCTGACTACAGATATATATATACAAAAATGGGTACGGCGAGGCCAAGTGCACAAGACTAGTATTGCAGGTAGTATGAGTACTTGATCCTAAAGTTGTCAATACAAAGGTAAAAATCACAAAGAAGTGCTATGAGTGTATTTTACATCACTCACCAGTGTGAGTGTACATGGAAAGTGCAAAAGAACAGAACATAACTGAAAGAGGAAGCAGAGGAAAAAAATGCAAAGTAGTATATATAGAAAGTTGGCAAATCTATTAATCTTTCACAGCAAGGCTTCAAAGACTGAAATTTACTGTTTTATACCAGTAAAAATACCAGCTAAACAGCTCCCTTTGAGAAGTAACCACATAACCTCTGAAAAGTTGAGTCCTTAACTAAAATGAGACAAATAAAGGGCCAGTTTAATGCTAGCACAAGTTTACTGCCCTGCACTGTTCACCACACAATGCAAAACATGATACCAACAAATGACCGTAAGACCTACCCGAAAATTAAGCCGTTACATACACTGTCACTTTCTGGGTTCAAATATATTTAAAATATATTAAAAAAAAATAAAACTTCTCAGTTCATACAAGTTGCCTAAATTCTGCAGAGAGCTATCACAGCTAACCTATAGGATTCCTTTGATGAATGTAAGTTTTGGATGCTTGCTTCTCTACCCGAGACTTCAGCAAGGTCTGCAGATGTTAAATATTCTAATACATAGAACAATACAAGAGGCTACGTGCCTTAAAGGAACTTCAATTATGTCTGACAAACACACAACCCACTAACAGAAGCTGCTATGTCCCTTAGTCTCTCTAGTTACTAAGATACACAGAAAAATAACACCTTTAAATTAACCCATTACAAAACAGTCTTAACAGCCTGAACAAAGAGGCAAGATATAAGGTTTACTGATCTTTTTTTATACTTTGTAACTTGTAAGTTACATTACTTTGTAACCTTGATACAGATAAATTGTTATGTACACTAACCACATCTGCTTATTTTAAATATGGTTACCATGAAATCATGAGGTATTTCAGAACTGCACTAAGTGCAGAAACCTAACCGCTACAATGGAAACCACATGAAAAAAATCTTAATAGTGGTAGTTACATTTGGATTGCCTTCTGCAATACTAATGGGTGAACTCATGTAAAGATGAATCTAGAAAAAGATCATCAATGCCTGATCAGTCTAATAATCAGCTATTCAAACAGGCCTAGAACTACTGCAGTGGCATCTGGAGGGTTGGGGTTTTTGCTCTGGTTTTTAAAATTAAGCAGAGAGCAGAAGACTAGCAAAGTTCTGACTTTTGAGCCCTGAGCAGAGGTTGGACACCACCCCCGTGTTTGGAAGCCACTGCGCAAAGCATTGATGAGTCTCCCTGAAGCATACTTCAGTTAAAGCTTACATCTGCAGAGAAGACGAACTTAAACTGTAAGTGTTAATGTAATTAAACAACGTCTGAATATAGCAGCATACTGCCCTATTAAAACAGGTTTAGTCTCGCCTTTATGGGTGGGGAACCAACCACATTCTGATGTCTGAAATTTTTCATGAAGGTAGAGCCTTTTGAACACCCACATTAAATTACGCACAAGAAGCAATCTATACAATACTGCTAGCGCACTGGCATGGAATAAATACTTATTAACTGTAGCCATGCTAGCTGCTGCGTGATTCTCTAGAACCGTGCTTTGCTGTACAGGAGCACAAAGTTGGAAAGACCATCTGGGTCCTGTTCTCATTTCTGCAGGCAACTGTAGAACACATACCTATTTTGGAAGAGGCCACTGAACTACCTGAGCCACGTGCTGCAAGACCGTAGCAACAACCTGAAGACACGTGGTAAGAGGCTAAAATAAAAGCTACAGTATCTTTCCACATCTAGCATGGTTCTATACACTGTGAGGAACAAATTTTGATAAACTATGGCCATACATATATTAAGACTAGAAGCAGTGATTAAAAATATTTTAGGTAAGATGGCTAAAATACCTTAATGTGTGCATTTTTACTTCTTCCCGTAGTATACTGGCTCAAATTGAAATAAAATTCCTGACCTGAGCATAATTATGAGCAATGCAAATTCTGTAAACTGCATGTGGCTGACAGTCTACTACAAACAAACTGCAGAAAATGAAATCAAGCTTCTTCTACCCAAAGTTTATTGGTTCCAGGTAGAGTGCAAAGGCTATTAAAACTGTTAATTACCAGAAAACGTTAACAGCAATACACTCCAGGAAAACTTGGTGACAGGCTAATTTAAAAAAGCAACTTCAGATACCAATCACACTGAGTTTCCCAAAATGCATGTAGGAATTTATTGCATCTCAAAAGATGTGCATATATGCTTCTAGTACTTATCAACACCTTTTAGTGTATACTTTTAAAGAAACAAAGTGAAAGTATGCATGAAGGGAAAATTACGACAAAAAATGGTAATTTACTTCGGTTATGACATGCTTGGAGACACACCACTACCTCAGTTGTGTGCTTGAGGTATCCTCGTCTTTTTTGGTTTTGAGCTATTTAAGGCTTCAACACTCCCCTCACTTTGATCCAAGACTTTGCTGATACAAAAGTTACAAGATACTCAGAACTGCCAGACGAACCACAAATTAGCATTAGTTACTACAGAAATATTTATTGCAGGTATTCACTCTAAAATTTCTTCTAATAACTCTATTCCCAAAAGAAGTGCAAAGTAACTGTTGGCTTTGGCAACAAAAAATAAGATATCACAAACATTCCAAAGCTGTTCATTTCTGCCACAAAGAAACCATTTTTTAAAATCACTTTTGCAACAGATACTCCTTTCTCTACATTATTGTTAACTGCATTTATCCTACTCTAGGTATTCAAGTAAGACATGAGCTACAACTGCTTTTAAGTCGCCATTATCCTGCCACCTGAAAACTTCTTCCTTCTCTAGTTTCTCCCCCCTCTTCACTAGAATAGCTTTTGGGCTGTTAAGGAAGCCTCTGACACTAGCACCGAGTACCTAAATCCAGGGTTCACAGAAAAACTGAAGATATCGACAGCTAGTAAACCACAGTCACCTGACTTTATTTAAAATAATAATTAAAAAATTAAAATGCATATTGATAAAAAAAAAATCCACGCAAACATTTGCAGAGAGAAAGCTTCGAAACTATCACTGCAGCCTTCCTTTCAACATGGCAAAAAGTGATTCCTCTTCCTAAAGAAAAGATCCCAGTCTCACCAAAACTATCCCTAACAGGGGCCTCCTTTCCCCTTTAGGCTGAACAAAGAACCAGAGCTAGCAACAAAGAGAAGGGGGCGGCAACCACGACTCTGCCTTCTTTACTGTGGTAAAAAAAAAAAAAAAAAAAAAAACACAACAAAAAAACAAGACAGGCCCCACCAGATCTGCCATTTCTAAAGAATGGCAGATTTGCTACAGCAGCAGACACCTTTGATATCTCAGTGGGTTTAACCATTCACCTTCAGTTCCAAAACAGTGAAAGCACCAAAGCGCTACAGCAAAACAGCCTCAATCTCCCTTTCCTGCCTATTACCAATACCAGTCTAAAAGGCCAACTTAGGAGATCGCTGCGATAGGATGCAATTTAAAAAAAAAAAAAAAAAATCAGATATCTTAACTATACCCTCCCAATACCAAAAAAAAAAAGTAAAAACAAATGCAAACTCAAGAAGAAAACCAAGCGTTCTCGCTGCTGCGGCCAGAGAGAACCACAAACAAGTTGCTGCAAATATCTGGAACTCAGCACGGAGCTGTATGTACTTTTTTTTGGGGGGGTTTAGTTTTTTTTTTTTTCCACCGCCACTGACGCTGCAGCTGAGCCCACAGCTCCTCACCGGACCAGCGTGCAAACTTGGGCCGGTGGGCCCGCCAGCGACTCCAACGCCGCTGTTATTAAACACCTACGCAGGCAACTTCGGCGTTCAGCGGGCGGAGGGGCTCCTGGAAGCCAAACCTCCGCTCCGCCGCGCCTCCGGAGGGGCTGGGGGGGGGGGGGGGGGTCCGAGTTCCCCTGCCTCCCCCCTCCCCGCCCCGCGGGCCGCTGCAGGGAAGCCAGAGGCCGGGGAAGGCCTCAGCGCCGCGGACCACCGGGGGCCGAAGCTACACATGGCCTAGACTTTTTTTTTTTTTTGGAGGGGAGGAGCCAGACGCGGCAGCGACTCCAACGCCTCTGTGCTTAGCGGATGAAGGGGAGTGCCTCAACTTTTCTTCTTTTTTTTTTTTTTTTCTTTTTGTGTTTTTTTTTTTTTTTTTTTTTGAGGGGGGGGCGGGGGGAGGGAAGGTTGTGTGTGTGTGGAGAAACAATAGACACAGCGTTCACCGCCGGGCCCGGCAGGCAGCTCCCCCGACCCCGCACCTCGCCCGCCTCCAACCCCACCACCGCTCCCGCCGCCGCTTCCACCCACCCCTCCACCGGCGCCCCCCCCCCCCCCCCCCCGGGCTCAACGAAGGCGCCGGGCCGATGGCGGGAGCGGCGCGGGGCGAGGCGGCGGGGACCCCCCCACACACACACCCCGGCCGGGGCCGCCATGGAGCCGGGAGGACGGGGGTGTGGGGGGAGCTCGTTCCGCGGGGGAGGGGGGGTGCCCATAATGGCGGGGGACGGGGGCAGGCCGTTAGAGGGGCTCCCCCCGTTCTCTCACACACACACGCGCGCGCGCTCCCGCGGCGGCCCCGCTCACCGTCATAATAGTAGCAGACTTTCTTCTTGCCGCCGCCCTGACTGTACGCCATAGGGCCGCCGCGCCGGGGCCGAGCCGGGGCCGGGGGGAGGGAGCGGGAGGCCGAGGCGAGCGCCGAGCCGGCACGGAGGGAGGGAGGGAGGGGGCGGGAGAAGGCGGACGCGGGAGAGCGGGAACTCGCGACGCCGGGCCACGGGCAGAGCGAGCGGGCCCGACCATCGGGGGCGGGGGGGGGGCCAAGCTGGACGCGCCCAATCAGCCGCCGCCGGGGGAGGTGAGGAAGAGAAGGAGGCGGAGAGGAGGTGTGCGAGCGAGCGCGGGCTCTCGCCTGCTTGTTCCTGCCCTTGGCGCTTAGTCACACACACCGTCAGGGAAGTAGCCAGCGGGGAGTCCGCATAAGCGAATTCTTGGAGGAAGCGCTTTCCTCGTCCACCCCCACGCCGGGCAGTGGTACGGCCCGTCGGCGGGCGTCGGGCTCTGTCCCCGCCCCTCAGCGGAGCATGCGCGGAGTGGCTGAGTCCCTCCGGCCCGGTGCGGGCCCGGCACCGCATGGCGGCCGCGGGGCCGGGGCGGCGAGCGGGGAACCGCTCACTTCACCGTCCGGCCCCCGTGCCCGGGAAGACAGCGGGGCCCTTCCCCTGCTCAGCGCGGGAATAAGTCACGGCGAACTCCCCTCAGCCTCTCCCCGCCCTGGGACCGGCTGGGTCCGCCCCGCCCCTCACCGGGGAAGCGCTTCCCGCCGCCGTGGGGCGATACCTCAGCCTGGGACGGGTGCAGGGGCTGGGCAGGGTGGTGCGCCGGGGGTGTCGCCTCGTGTCCCCGTTCCCCCCCCCCCCTACCCCGCCACGGCGAGAAGTCACGTAGTCTGCTGTTACACACAACAAAAGTGCGTCTGTTCGTGTGGGTGGCGTTTGGTTTGTTTTTATTATTTATTCATTCCCCACTACTGGAGTTATGTATTATTTTTTTTTTCTAATTTTTTTTTTTTTTTTTTTTTTTGTTAAAGTCCTGAAGGATTACAGAAGAGCTGCCGTTTTACCGCTGTTTGGGGAGAGCTCGGCCGCCCGCCCGTTCGCCCACCGGGTTCCCGAGGCGGCCGCAGCCAGGCCGCGGGCACGGCTGGCGCACGGTGGGCCCTCTCGACACCGCGGCCGCTCGGAGGTGGATCCCTGTTCCAGGAGGAGTTCGAAGCCCGGTTCGCAGTACGCATGGCAATCGCTTCTCCCAAAGTTAAGGCGTGCTATGCAAGGTGGAAGTAGTTGGGGGTTTCATATAAAAGGGCTTGACATTTGAATTGAGTTTCAGATTAAGATCTACCAGCAGTTTTCCCTGTCTGCCTCAGCTTCGCTACAAACACAGGAGGAGGAAATACAGAAAGTTAAGATGATCACATTTGTGCTTACCCAGTGACTGCAGCTTTGTTGTATTTGCATTTATATAGGGTTTCATACTTGTTAGAACTTGAGGTCTGATATATCTGAGTCTGGAGATGTGTACCTGTTACACAACAGATTACTGTTTCTTCAGCTGACATGAAAGTCCAATATTTAGGGACCCGCACTCATTGTAGAAGTCTTGACCAAGGTTTCTTGATCTATTGGAGACTCTAAAAGTACCTAGAAACCCTGACTGTTGCCACATGTACCTTTATATTAGATTATATAAATGCCTACTTGTTATCACTCCTCAAAATCAGTACATGCCCAAACACAGGTTAGATCTTTGTTCCCAGAATTAGGTTATTTTCACTCTTAGAGATTCCTAACAGGAACCTGGGTCCTTTTAGCTGATAAAAGTTATCTTTGTATTGTTAGAGAGAACCAATTGTAAAATACGTTTATGTTAACCACGTGTATACACACAACACCCTGAGGATAAACCTAAGCCATGCTGAAATTAAAATAGATTCTGAATTTTTTTCCCCGCCTTGTGTCGTAACAAGAGGATACTATTTTGTGGCATAGCCAGGTGGTGTAGCATATTTAAGAAGCTTTCGCCATATTCCATTTGGAAATTTCTTTCACAAGTGACACACAAAATTGATTTCTACAGCTTATCATACAACTGATAATGTGCTTCTTGCTGCAAAGTGCAGCAAAATATCTACATGACATTACAAGCTATAATAGGCATGATACTATTCACTTACCACTAACTTCTTTTTAGTCTCAGCCTGCTTAATGCTGTCACTGCTTGACCAGAGTTAGATTGGATTCCAGAAGCTCCATACATTAGTTACCTAATACAAAATAAAGTATTTACACACTTCTTTGACCACTGAAATTCAGTGCATTTGTGAAGTTGCTTGGTGTTTTGTAGTTGGCTGATAAACATTTGTATCGAAACTATATAATATCACAAGTCAGCTGGCTCAATACAAGGAATACTTTTACTTGCACTGCAGAGGGAATTCGAGATAAGCAGTGACATATTGTCAAAGTTCTTCTTAGGGACTTTATCTAAAGAAAGAAGTCCATAGTTGCATTAATAATACCAAGTTTCAAAGGTATATGTGCAATGTTGGATTCATAGCCCAGCCTCACTTCTAGAAATGCAAGTTCTGCAGATACAGTCAAACTTACTTGTTAAGGGAACAGCACAGCAGCCATGCTACACAAAAGCTAATGGCGTGGAAGAAACACTGGAGCAGTCACTCCCCACAGTAAGCACACAGGAACATCAGCTCTTTGAGTGCCAGGCCAGTTCTGAGACAGAAAAGAGGATATAGCAAAGCATTGGTGGAAAAGGTGACTATTCCGTTTTAATATGTGGCTGCATACAGACATGATTTTACAACATAATGGAGATATTTTTTATACCTTCCTAACAGCTTGTTGCTGTTACTGAATGACTTTTAGTTTTATTTCATGCTTTCTCTGCATCATTATACTAGCATTAACTTGTTCTTTCACATAGTATTTATGTTGTACCTTAGATAGTATTTATTTAGTAATTAATATGAAAAAAGGAGCAATAAGGAGCTTTTAAACAGAACAATAACTTTTAACTTTACCATTTGCAGCTGGCATTGCTCTCCTAAAGCATGTTTACTGCGAAAGCTCAGTGAGTGCTTATGCAAACAGTTAATGAGAAATCTCTACAGGTAAAAGTTTAAACCTTTATTTTTTGTATTAAAAAGTGATCAAGACAGTATTCTCAAATCCAGACTACCCCTCCAGTAAAAGCCAAGCAGAATATTTTAAAACAGAGGGCATAAGTGAAGGATCTATAGCACCTTTTTTTCCCCTCCTCACAGCTGCTATAGAAAAGTGGTATTACTCATATACCACAGAAGTTGACCAGATCACCTTCCTTCTCTCTCCTTGCATAATCTAGAAGAAAAATGGTACAGCAAGAAAACCTGCCATCAACTACCTCATTACTTACCCAAACTGTGCAATGCCATGCACACTCACGTACATACAGCCACCTCCATTCATTTTAGCAGAACTCAGTAACTAGTCAAGGTAACAGGAAAAACAACAAAAAAAAAAAACCAAAAAAGCCACAACCAAAAACCTTTAAAGAGCAAAGGAAATTGTTCACGTAACAACAAGCCTCCTCATTATCAAAGGCCAACAAGAGCCTTTTAAACTACATCACTCCAGGCCATACACTTAAAAAAACCAAACTAATTTAACCTAGAGATGCATACAAAATCTTTTCATTAGTTTGCCTCTTCATAGAATCCCTTACACCATTAATTAAGTCCAACACCCCATACCCCTCTTTAATCTTAACCATTCTTCCCACCCCTTTTTATCTGTAAAAAGTAAGTATTTTCAGGTGCTACCTATTAGCAGCATTTGCAGCCACAAACTTGTAATCACACATACATAAATGTAAGGAGAAATTTACAGACAATACTATTGACTTGCCTAATTGTCCAGTAATCTAACAATCTCTTGACAGCGCAGAAGAGAGCTAACATGGAAAAAATAATTTTCTCAAGGCATACATAGACTTTACAAGAGTTCTAAACAGCACAAGAGTAAATAGGGCTTTGGGGCTTCTTTCCTGAGAAGGAAACATAGGTTTCATCATGCAGATACCTTGCTAATGAAGTCACTTGATGCAGTATGTCAAAGTCATTAAAGAACAAACAGATAAAGGGAACTAAATAGAAAACTAACCATGAGATTCAGGTTTTTCTCCCTTAGTTATTTGTGCAATAAGCACTGGCAATATTACTATCTACTAATTGCTTTTGAATTTCAGGAGGGTAGACTGCTGAATATTCTTCCTTAATCGTTGCTGGAAAATGCTAAGGCTCATAGTGGTTTTGTATTAATGCTATGGAATAGTCATTACTGTCCATCCAGGAGCTAAGGAAACTTGCCCTGCTCCTGGATGCTCGTGTCAATAGTAAAACATGGCAGGGATTTCAGTTTAAGTGGTAGGCCAGTATATTCTCTTACAAGCCTATCGTTTCTCTGTGTAGTGTCTTCATCTTTATGTGATGTGTGGAAACATAATACATCAGTAGTATATTCTGCCTGGGGCAGCTATACCCACCCACTGAATCTCTCCTGTAGTTGCCTGAAACTGGTTCCCTGTTCAGTTGTGTGTCTGGCACTCTGATAGCCAGGAAAAGTCTGTCTTCAGTGCGCAGCATGTAAACACGGATGCAGTGTTTATGCAAAGTGGCATCGTACAATGCAATAGCTCTAATGCTTGTCTTTCTCTTTAAAAAAAAGAAGGCTGTGTAATGTTTTTGAAGCACATAATCATCAATATTCAATTATTTTCTTTTAAAAACTTACTTTTTATAAAGTTGGTAGGAGTAGGAAGGTGGATCAGAAGAAATATGCAATGCTAGGTATAGTTTAATGAGAGTAATGTAATTCGCCTTTCCTATTGGTGCTGAAAACTTTGACAGACCTTGAGAAAATAGTATACATTCACCTCTGTAAGAACTTAGATGTCTATCCCTTGCTTTTGCAGTTAAAATACTGTTTCTTGGTGACTGCTAGAGTGGCCGGTGTATGCAGTCTTCCAATGTTCTTTGTTTGCAAAGAGAGATCAGTTTAAATTATGCTAGCTTTTGGTGAGATGACTGAATGATATTCTGTGTATCTGGTAATGCCTGAAGAAAGATAGACATCTTTTGAAAAGAAAATCTGACAGATAGTTATGACATTCAAAAAATATCAAGTAAAAAAGTAACCGTCCATCACAATATATTACCGAGCGCCGCAGACCTCCATATCAAGCCCAGTACTTCTGACTCACTGATGTCTGCTTTACTTTGCTTTATCCTATCTACTTCTGAGCTAAATACCAAAGTTGGGCAGGAGATAAAATTGTTTAATGTAGCAGACAGGTCTTCTCAACCTATAAATGATGTTTTCATAGTTCTGTATGCTTACAAATTGCTAGGGTTAAATTTTCTTAGAAGCAATCTGTTTTACAGAAATTGGTATGGACAAACACAGGTAACTTTTTGTTTTCAGCAGGTAGTGGGAAACTTGTACCTTTACAGTGGGAAACAGTCTGGTGGTAGAAAATCCCCAAATCAGGAGCATATCAGGCCATGGGACAGCAGCGTGCAGGGTACCACTGTTCTCCAGCAGCTCCCGAAGAGTGAGTCCGGAACTGCTATAACCTATAAATCATTTCCTCATTTCTCCTCTGTCCCATGGGCTGAACAGGTCACAGCTGATAACACATTCTGGTCCCTGCATGATTCACTCTCTCTCCTGATTCCTTGATTAACCCTTGATATCTCAAGCAAACAAAACCCAGTGAGCTACTGGCCATCTATGCAAACACCCTGCCAGTGCTAGTTTTTGCGTATCAGGTGTACCATGTGAAGTGTTATTAAAATAAAGCTGTATCTGCACAAGGAAAAAGCACCAATTTAACTTAAATCAAATTTAAAACAAATTTAAACTGTAGTGAGGCACTGTATGAACACTATTTCAATTCAACAGCAGCAGGTTAGCTTCAATTTAAACTGATGCTAATCTTCAGAGACTAGTCTGATATAAAGCAGCATCCACATAGTCATTTGTATCAATTAGAAAACAATTTAAGGTAAACAGGGGCAAACTTCCCATATAACTGGCGCCTATCAGTTTGAATTTCCTATCTGATTCAGCCTTGACAATGAATAAATTGTCAATGAATAATCCCAGACAAAATAAATGGAATTCTGCAGTCTGTAGACAGTTCACTGCTCAGAGGACAAGACTGCTCGCCACTCCGTCAGACCTACCAGTGCAAGGTTAAAAAACAAAGGGTGACCTGAGAATGGGTGCGTCTGAGGAGACGTGCAGTTGTCATCATGTAGATGAGATTCTTGGCAATTCCTTTTGGCTTTATTTCCTCTGTGCAGGAATTACCAGCAGGCTGTGGATCAGCAGTCTCATGATTGCAAAGTCATGAACGTTCCTTCTCTCCTCATCTGTTCTTTGTGTGGATATATCACAGGTGCAATGTACCACAGCATTTCTTTGCAGCACAACAAACCTGAGTGTCAAAGAACAGAAGCAAAGGTGAGAAAAAGCAGTTTTACAAAATGGGTCCTGAAGATTTTCTTGTTACTTGTCGTGAATCTATTCTAAAAAGGTCGTTGTTTAGGAGATTTTAAGCAACTATGATTTTTTTCAGGAAACCCACTGAAAAAAAAGTTACCTCTCCCAAATACCAAAATACCCATTCTACCCCACTGACCCAGTTTAATATTACACTGTAGAAACCATATTAATTCCACATTTTAGGACCTGTAATTTGTTGGTAGCTGCCTGTAATAATGTATCATATTGTCCCGAGATGAAAATACTGCAGTGTATGTACTGTGCATATATTGTCAATTTACTAGCAACACTGCCTTTAGAAAAGGAAGCAAGTCCTTCTCTACCCCTTTCTGGCATCATTTTGCCTTGAGCCACCGATGTTGATGTGCTTGCTATACACTCGCTTCTCTGCCAACATTCCTGTTTCCTCACCTCACCCTACTTGATAAGCAGATTCCTTCAGGAATATCGCATTCATGCAGGTGGTGGCTGGGAGATCAAAGCATTTGAAGAGCAGGCTGAAGCAAGTTTCTTGGCACTGAAGTGATCGAGGAACAAACTAAAGCAGAGTTTTTAGGTTCTTGAAGAAAAAAAAAGAAACAAAGTCCCTGTTACGTTTTTATTCCTCATTAAATTGTCCATGCCACTTTATTTGCTTTCTTATCAGTTTGAGCTCATTATATATTTGATATGAGGGTTAAATCATGGACATCTTAGAAGTCTGTCTGAGGGCTGGCATGGTCACATCTCTCTTACTGGCCCCTGCAGCACTTTCCTGTTTCCAGATTTGGCTGTTCACCCCAACACCAGGCCAACTGAACCAAGAAAAGTGTCGCTTCCATGCACCATCCTCACCTCCCCCGTCCCTTCCTTGGTTTCTGTGCAGGTCAGTGGGTCCCTTGGCACATCCATCAGAATGCCATTCTGGGCAAAGATCAGACAGGCAGGGGTGTGGGAAGTGCCTGTGGGAAGTGCCACCGAGAAGACTGTTGGACCAGTGTTCTCCAAAGGGAAAAGCAATAGAATCACAGAATCATAAAATGGTTAGAGTTGGAAGGGACCTTAAAGATCATCTAGTCCCATCCCCCTTGCCATGGGCAGGGACACCTTCCACCAGACCAGGTTGCTCAAAGCCCCATCCAACCTGGCCTTGAACACCTCCAGGAATGGAGCCTCCACCACTTCTCTGGGCATCCTGTTCCAGTGTCTTCCCACCCTCAGAGTAAAGAATTTCTTCCTAATATCTAACCTAAATCTACCCTCTTCCAGTTTGAAACCATTACCCGTTGTCCTATCACTACATGCCCTTGTAAAAAGTCCCTCCCCACCTTTCCTGTAGGACCCCCTTAGGTACTGGAAGGCTGCTATAAGGGCTCCTTGGAGCCTTTTCTTCTCCAGGCTGAACAACCCCAACTCTCTCAGTCTGTCTTCGTAGGAGAGGAGGAGAGGTGCTCCAGCCCTCTGATCATCTTTGTGGCACTCCTCAGGACTTGCTTCAATAGGTCCATGTCCCTCTTATGTTGGGGGCCTCAGAGCTGGACACAGTACTCCAGGTGGGGTCTCATGAGAGCAGAGTAGAGGGGCAGAATCATCTCCTTCAACCTGCTAGCTGTGCTTCTTTTGATGCAGCCCAGGATGCAGTTGGCTTTCTGGTCTGTGAGCACACATTGCCTATTCATACTGAGCTTCTCATCAACGAACACCCCCAAGTCCTTTTCCTCAGGGCTGCTCTTAATCCATTCTCCACCCAGCCTGTATTTGTGCTTGGGATTGCCCCAAACCACGTGCAGGACCTTGCACATGGCCTTGTTGAATTTCAAGAGGTTCACACAGGCCCACTCCTCAAGCCTGTCCAGGTCTCTCTGGATGGCATCCCTCCCCTCCAGCACATCAACTGCTCCACACAGCTTGGTGTTGTCAGCACACTTGCTGAGGGTGCACTCAATCCCACCGTCCATGTCACTGACAAAGATGTTAAACAGTATCAGTACCAGTACCGACCCCTGAGGAATGCCACTTGTCACTGGTTGCCACTTGAACGTCGAGCTGTTGACCGCAACTCTTTGAGCGCTGCCTTCCAACCAATTCCTTATCCACCTAGTGGTCAATCCATCAAATCCATGTCTGTCCAATTTAGAGACCAGGATCTCATGTGGGACAGTGTCAAATGCTTTGCAGAAGTCCAGGTAGATAATATCTGTTGCT
Organism: Pluvialis apricaria; assembly: GCA_017639485.1. NCBI lineage: Eukaryota > Metazoa > Chordata > Aves > Charadriiformes > Charadriidae > Pluvialis > Pluvialis apricaria. The sequence goes on along the minus strand of CM030009.1, from coordinate 75,755,711 downwards.
CTTCCCTTATCCACCAACGCTGTAATGCCGTTGCAGAAGGCCACCAAATTTGTCAGGCATGATTTACTGTTAGTGAAGCCATGTTGGCTGTCACCAATAAGGTGAGTCAGATTTGCTGAGTACTCATATGGTATTATGCGTTGATAGGACATGTGGAAATGGTATGAAGCTGCATCAGGAGAAGTTCAGACTGGACATTAAGAAAAGGTTCTTCGCTGAGAGGATGGTCCGTCACTGGAACAGGCTCCCCAGGAAAGTGGTCATGGGCACCAAGCCTGTCAGAGTTCAAGGAGTGTCTGGACGATGCTCTTAGTCATATGGTTTAGTGTTAGATAGTCCTGTAAGGATCAGGGAATTGGACTCCTTATGGGTCCCTTCCAACTTGAGATACTCTTTAAATCTATGATTCTATCATATTATAGTAATAAGTAGTGTCCATTAGGCTGAAAGCTAAGAAAAAGAGTAATATGTAATGTAATGGCATAAGACAGCATAATAGCAAGGTTGCCCTCTGAAATGCCCAGAAGGAATGACAAGGAAGCAGTCTGCTTTAGCAAGATCATAGCCAAGAAAGAGGCCGTGGCTAGTTGCATCTTACATATACCCCAGCTCTAAATCTAGCCTGATTCTTTCATATCTCCAACCCCTAGTGGGGTCCCTCACTCTTTTCTCAGCACCACGAATTCCATAGTCTCCTGGTAGCCAGTGATTTCTGTATTTTAGGTTTTCCATGATACTTCCTGCCTGAAGAGATGAGGCAAGTCAAAAAGATGCATTGATGTGGTGAGAGATGCAGAGGGAGAAAAGTGGTTCAGGGTCTGAGAACGAATTCTTAAATTCTAAGCTTTAACTGGCTTATATCAAGCATGTTTTTTCTCCTTTTCTTCAAATGTGATGTACTTAAGCCTAAATGTCTACACAAACAGCTGGTTTAGCACCTAAGCTAATTATACCAGCTGAGGATCCGGACAAGTAACATTCCAAGTGATTCCCAGGCTACTTTCACTGCAGTTTACTTAAATAACCAAACCTATTTTGAGAGCACTGAGTACTTATTTCCACGACAGTATTTATGTCAAAACTTTTTAACAATTCTAAATATATCTTCAGTCTCCCAAGAGACCTAGGATTTAAAAGCAAAATATAGCAGAAAGCAAAGTCTCTAGTTCTGGCATGAAAAGCAAATAACAGAACTAAATCTCGTATCTTTTTTTCAACTCGGGTATTTAATACTCTGTCATGGACAATATGAAGACTTGAGGCTACTCTGTCATATGTAACCTGATGGCCTAATTCTCCACTACTTTACTTTTTACCGAGTCCTGAATTAAAGCAGGATTTAATACTGTCCGTGAAGTGTCCCCTGATTCAGATTTTCAAGTGGTAATGATTAAGCATCCTGATTAAACAGCCTTCACAATGTTGTGAACCCTATTATTGAACCATGGGATAAATATATGAGGCTGCCTATGCCTACCATCGATTCCAGGTGTGGGAAAGAAATACCTACAGATTTGTTTAGCAAAATGCTAAGGAAACAAGTGTTTTCAGATTCACAACTTAAAAAGAGGACATAGTGAATTTACCAGTTAGGAGAAGACACCCAATGCAGTTGCTGCATTTTGGACAACTGGCAGATTCTCTACATTGTCTAACATTTGAGGAGTTTCTGAAGACTGATAAAGACTTACGCCAAAACCTGATGTTTTTCAAGAGAAGAAAAACTAATCAAGTCACATTTCTTGGTGCTTTTTTAGAAGAAAAATACTCACTTCCTTTGAGTGTGAAGAGAAGTCCAGTCTCATTTTAAGCTGTTACTCTAAGCTTTGAAGCGGCTTTCTCAGGGAGATATGTTTCACATCAAGTGGATATATATAACTGAAATTTTATCGTTGGGAAGTGTTGTTTTTTTTTTAATTATTGTGCTGGTTTTAGCTGTGTCACAGTCCGTTTCAGTGTTCAGTGTGCATTCTGGAGCACAGGAAGAACTCGCTGTACTTCTGTTCCTGCTGACTCCTGAAGCAGTACAGGCAACTAGCTCAGTCGTCTTCCGAGAAAGAAAAAATGCAGTCACCAATTTGATGCTAGTAACCAAATTTGATAGGCGTTCCCCCCAAAGTCTGCAGCTGAAAAAGCAAAGAGAAGGAAACCACTGCTAGAGACTATTATAGTTTCTCAGAATCAGAAGATAGGGTGAAAGGCCAATAGGTTTCATGCAGATTATCTACTCCACTAGCCGCCTTCTTTCTATTTAGGGAGATTTGGAAAATTCTATTTACTGTTAGAATATGCCCAAGGAGCCGTGTGAGCAAATTCGTTAATTTTTTCAACTCCCTACCTTGCTGCTCTGATGAGTAAAAAGTTGGAGTTGTGATACGGTCCCTACAAATCATGTTTCCTTTTACCATAGCACCATGAGCAGATAAAATACTAGCACATTTGGACTGCTTTGCTAGATTGCTCCTGGGGTGTGTCCAAATGAGAGGGCTGCAGGCCATAAAACCTTGCTTGTGTCCATGCTGCAGCCCCAAGGAATGATACAGAACATTTCATTTATGAGTAGGTAACTTACTGTCAGGGTATCCTGAGAGAGGAGCTCTATCAATGCGTCTGGAAGGACTTTCCTCAGCCCTTCTTTTACCATGCATGCACTGTGGCCCCTCTATGCAGTGCCACCCCCTCATGCAGCTCCTGAGCACCTACTCCAACCTCAATGCATTAGTATCTTCTAGCAAGCACACCGATATGATATGTGTGGTAGCATATGATGGTGGGAAAGATGGTAAAGGAACAAAAGACTTCAAAAACCGCAAAGGAAGGAGCATTATACTCAAACCCAGACCACTTATGCACATTTCAAGGACCATGTCACCCTGTCAGGTACCAGTCATAATCTCAGATTGGCTGCTCTGACATAATAATAATATAATGAAGTCCTTGCTGTCAAGATTTGGTTCACCATCTTTGATGTTTCTGGAAGTATGTACTGCGTGATGACCAACAAGAGTTAATCTCCAGATGGTCTTGACTCACTGCTAAGTGAAGAAGCCTGGCTGATAAGTGGGTGGGAGGAGATGATGGAGGACAGCCGGTGGCAGGAGTCACAGTGTTGCCTGCTGACTCTCATGGAGAAGAGCTTGGAGGACTAGACTCTCTGGGGAAAGGGATCTAACTGCTTGCTCCCTGTTGTCATCTTTAGTGTTTCTGTGGTCAAGGCCATGGCTAGGGAAGGTCCCTGATGCACAAGTTTAGTGGCCCATCCATTGGTTTGTGGCTACGCTAGCTGATTTTGTCTGCCACCCTGCCCAGAGTTTATCGCTGACATTTTTACTTCTTTTTCCATGCTCCCATGGTCACTCAGGGACTGCACGAATTGCCCTATGCTGTGGCTCTCCTGAAACACTTCATATGAAGTAGGAAAGCCCCCTAACCCTGAGCAGTTATTTTTGTCCTTAGTCTCAGTATAGCCTTTTTCTCCTTGCATGAGCACTACCTCCATGTTTGTGTACACCTGACTGGGACATCTACGCATTAATAAACTCAAGAATGAACCAACTCAGGTCTACCTTAGCAAAGCTGGGGTCTTATAAAAATCTCCTCTAGAAAGAGGCTCTTGTTGGAGCATTTCAGTCTGAGTAGCAGGCTGAAGACTTTTTGCACTTGTGGCTCAATACCAAGTGAGCTGTGGGTTTTTTTAAGAGTGGTGTCTTATGCTTGCAGTGGAGCTGGGTGTGGGGATGCAGTGACCACATTACAGTGCCTTGTGAGGTTTATAATAGTGAATTTGAGCCCTTTCTGGAGAAGCAGACTACACTTTCAGAACATACCTAGGGATTTCTGGAAGCACTGTGAGGACTAGGTGACCATCGCTTTTACCCTGCGATAATAAACAGATAATAAAGATAAAAGATAATAAAGAACCACTGTATGATATTCCCAAATAGCTTTCCAAAAGTTAGGTATTTAGTCTTGAAGCCATCATAAGGGGACTTTTACAGAGCTGTATTCGTCATTAGGTTAACCACAACTCTCCTGTCTGACATAGTTTCTTGATTTAGATAATGTCCTTGGAGTAGGAAGGAAAAGCTCTGAAAGAAGCTATTGCAAGAGAGTATTTGAAGTACACTTCTGGGAGTACTTTTGCTGTTGACAGACATGTAGAATAGAAACAAAGGGCTTTTGTTTGTGTTTCATACAAATCCTGAGGTTGCAAGTTCCTCTGATAGAGAGAGAAAGAAGGAAGAAAAAAGTAGAAAATATCCCCAAATTAAAAAATAATTTAACCCTCCCCCCCCCAAAGTTGGTACTTTTTATTCTACCAATAACAATAGTTGCTAAGTATTTGCCTCCACAGCTCTGCTTGAGAGAATTTCTGCTTATGTGAGAAGTAACTATGTTAATAATTGATAGCTTTTGTTATTTATAACACAAAAAAACCCTTTCATAAAAAAATATTTCCCCAGACGTAGTAGTGTTGGGTGATCAGACGACCAAGCATGTGATCGATGCATATGTGGTCTTGTGAATATGCCCCCCACTTTCCAAATTAACGTTGGGTTTCCTGAGCCCAGTCCTGCTGTCTGAGCTTCGTGTGTCCTTGGCTCAGCTTCAGCTTGCAAAGGCGGAGTATCATTGGTAAGTGTTTTAAGGTTCTTTTCGGACTGGGGGTTGGGGAAATTTGATGGTCTATTGCAGTCATCCCTTTTCTGTCTCTGATAAGCAGCGATAGAAGGGTGTTGACATTTAAAGCATTATCAATGGGTAGCTAAGTTGGTGCTCACTGAGAAGGATGCGGGAAATTGTTTCTCGGAACATTTTTAGTTAAGGTTCTGAAAGTGCAAGCAGATGCCACTGCATCTGTTACATCCTCTTCCCGTGTTTGAGTGCATCTTCCCGACCACATTAGCTGGAGATTTCAGTCTGAGGGAAACAGCAACAAACACGGATATTTCCCCTCACATCCCAGGCCTTTTGGATCTGGAAAACAAAGAAATAGCATTTAAAAGATGCCAATATATCTTACTGCTTACTTGCCAAATCCAAATTGTGTATATGTTAACTATTAGTATTTACACACGTGATGCAAGAGAAACTTATTTTGGTATGTTTTGGGTAAATGGCTGGAAATGTATGTGCTGACAACAATGTGGCTGAGAGTCCAAGGAATCTAAGGAAGTAGCTGTTCTCCTACATGAGAAACATATGGGACAAAATGCATTACATGGTTTATATGGCCGGTTTCACAAAGAGGATAGCAAAGGAAACAAGCAGTAAAAGAGTAAATAAGAAGCAGTATTTTTTCATAATACCGCTTGGAATTACAGAATAATTATAGGTTATTCATAACAAGAAATGTTATGTGTGCTTTGCTATTTATTTTGTAGAAGTAATTCAACCATTTTTTACATCTGTATTTGTTTAGCATGTTGAAATTCATTTTCCTGGCTTTGAAATATTCCTATATGTCTATTAGTAGCATTGTTGTTCTCATCATCACGTGCTTAGAACATACAGAATTAGGACCTAAGAGCTGTGAATAGTAATTTAAAATAATACTTATGTTCTGTTGCTGATGTTGATTTATCAAGGCAATAATTTTCAATGGCTGCACAAGTTCTCTTTTTTTCCTTCTGTGGCATTGATGCTACAGTAAATCCCAATTAAATAAATTCTGTGTTGGAGCCAATGGAATAAAACCAGCATGGTGTTTACAGACAGTTACTTAAGTGCCAAATATCAGGAAAACTGTTATGAAAGTCCCCAAGAAGCTCCGTTAGGAGTCAAGAGGCTAGACAAATGATAAGGGGGGGCCTGGGGAAGAGAACACTCATTTTATAGTTACTCACTGAGCAATACCTCCCTGATTAATTCCTTTAAAGCAAGGTATGAACACCAAGAAAACAAGCAATTAAATCTAAAATAAGGGAGATTGGACTACAGAGACAAGAATAGGCACAGCATAGGGCTCCTCCTTGTACTTGCTCTTTCAGGTTCAGGAAATCCTGACTTGCTTTCTGCAGAGCCACAACAAAAGACTGGAACAATGTTGCATTTCTCTCTTCCAGACCCTTCCTGTGTGTGTAATTTAGGTGGCTTCTGGTGGCTGGGAAGATGTGGGAGCGTGTCTGAGGAAGAGGAAGGAAGCTCTGCTTCCTACAGGTGCAGTTCCAAAGACAGGTTCCCCCCTACCAAAGGCTGCAGCCGCCACCTCCTCCTGGTGGCCTCAGGACATGCTGATGGTCTTGAGCTGCCACTGGGCTCCTCCACAAGCTGATTCAAATCGTTTGGCAGAAAGGTAAGCGTGCAAAGGCAGTGGGTAATTTTGTGTGTGATTTGTGAATTGAATTCACTTGTAGGAGAATCCTGTGTGCAGGAGAATTGACACAAAAGATGGGGTCCCGCCAAGTGCATGGGAATATAGAGAGAAGCAAGGTCAGGTAGAGCGAGGAGAGCAGAGTAATGGGGGAGATCAGGGGATAGAGGAGGAGGGAAGAGGAGAGGAGGAGAGGTTGTGAGACCTAGTGGCAAGCTGCTGTTATTGTGCTAACTACTAAGCAGGTCACTGCAGGTAAGAAGACTGTCAGGATTATCAGAAATATGACTTTACTGCCTTTGCTTATCAGTGTCTCCAGTATCCTAAGTGCTCCCTCACCTTTACTAATTTCAGGACTGGTCACACACCTCTATAACTGTCTTGCATAGGAAAAGTTTTATGTCTCAGGATCTGAGCCAGGCACCCTTTTCAGTGAATTTTGGTGGTGTTAGGGCCTTCTCTGCCTGTCCACATACAGTGAATTATAGCTTCCCAGCGAGGAAATTAATACCCTGTGGCACAGCTCACCACCAACCATGACTGGCTGCTGCAGAATGTGTTTTTAATTTCGCCAATTCTAGGATGAAAGAAGAAATCACAAAGATTAACTCTGGCAGGGTGCATTGTAGGGCAAACAATCAGGGACAAGAGCTACTTACATTTCCATCGCCATCACAAATTTGCTCCCCTGTAAGCATTCTACCTGCTAAGCTATCATACGGATGGAGAAAGGCAGTGCCAGACATGCCTTAGCGATGGCCCCAGTTCACCGTACAATCTGATAATAATCCCAGTCCTAGCCACCTTATTTCCCTGACTCATGGGGAAGGAACACTTACTCAAGGTTCTGGTTTTCAGAACCTTTTCTGAGCTTCTGAGCTGTGTCGTAAACACACCAAGGTTGCATAGCAAGCCTTTTGTGTTTGCTGTAGGATCAACGTCTGCAAAGTCTGCCTCCGAAGCAGCAAGCCAAACAGCTCCAGGGTGTGTTCCCAGACACTGCAACTCCAGTGTCTGTGCTGTACAACTGCCAGTGGTTGCTGGTTTTGACCCAGACCGTTCATCAGTTTTCCAAACATAGGCCTTGGGCATGGCTCAGAAGTTAGTATGGTTATGGACCATTTCCATTAGGCAGTTTGGATGAAGCCATCTGGTTTTGAAGGGTAAGGTAATTTTATGTTATGAACGTGGGCTGTACTGTTGCAGTTAACTTTAATGCCACAGAGCTGTTCTGGGCTTGTTTAACTTGCAGCGATACAGGAATAGGACTGATTGTATTTTGGGCTTCCTGCGTTAATGCATAGCATTTACTATTAGTGCTTAATTTGGACAGAACCAAACCTAGATAAAGGTCCCCCATGCATAGAGTCTATCTCTTTGCAGGTTTTGTTTTAGAAAAGTCATGCCGAGAGTTTATTATGTTGCTGCCTCATATATTACAAGGGACATTTTTTAATTGACTTGACAACACAATTAAGCAAAAAGTTTCATGCCAGTGGGGCACAGAATGGTGTATTTTGGGGGTTTTTTTGAAAGCCATTCGAAACAAAAAATGCTAAAGCTCTCCTTCTGTCTTTTTCATTAGGAGGAAGAAACTTTATTTCATTCTTTTTTATTCTCTTTGTTGTCCTTGTTGTCAATTCTGACTTTAAAGTCAATGTCTTCCATAAGACTGCTAATGATTTTTTTCCCTAGACCATGGAATCCCTTCTTTAGACTGTACTTCTTTTTAATTGACTTGCTAAGCTTTCTTCCAAAAGCTTCTTTTCTTTTCTTCTCCCTTTCTTTTGGAATTCAGAGAAGGCAATTTGGACTGATTTCAGTCTCTTATAGATTTTGGAAAGATTCCAGAGGCAAAGATAGGACTAAAACAAACTGGCAAAATCGATTATTTTAAAGTTTTAGCTCTTAGTTTAGACAATTTTGACAATAATGCTGAAAGCATGTTGGAAAATGTCACAGTCTGGTCAGGAAACTGCAGTATAATGTGTGGTGAATAAGTAACACACCAAGTGACACTGATAAAGGAGTTCTGGGGAAAATGATATCCTCAAAAATGTTGTCAAATTATTATACCCCAATTCCTGCTCCCACTTACATTGAACTACGTTTTCAGCAATTTCACAGATGTAATGTCAAGATTGGATTCTTTATTCCCATACACAATTTTTTCACAAAAGGTGAGCCTCATTGGAGTCATTTCAGTGAGAAATAGAGAAAGCTCAAGCTTTAAGTGAAGAAAGGGACACCAGAAGCTGAGGGATCGGTGTGACTGCATTTCGCCTAAGCAGTGGGTGCACGGCACAGAGCGCTGGCACGTCTCCCCTCGCAGCAGCCAGCAGGGCGATACCAGGTACCAGCGGTCTGGGTGTCGGGCTTCTTCCCCATGAGAACTGTAGGGAGGGGAGAAAGTGAGCTGAGGCATTTCGACATCCCCTGATACTGACAGATTTCTTAGTAAATGTATTAACCAGTGCTTTAAAAGATATAAGTAATTCATCCTCTCAGACTGGGCACTTTACATACATCTTGCATGAAAAGAAAAGGGTTAAAGTGTGATCCTTAATCCCGAGGATTTGGATGTAGTCCTGAGATTACCACTTTTTCTGCAACCTGCATCATCGCAGTTCTCTGCCAGTGTAACACCTAGCAGCTGTAAACCAGGTGCAATGTTCTCCCATCACCCAGCTATTCCCTGGGACAACTGGTATGTACAGACAGTCCCACGTCCGTCCTCCTGGGAGGGAGGCCAAATTGATACCCTTCAAAGATGATGATGTTCACAGGCCGTCCTATCCAGTAGTATTTGGGATAATTACAAAACATAAAATTACATTTTAACAGACTTTCTATGAAGGAAGCTGGGGTAGCGTTTCAGTTTACCTGCATGGTTCCTGAGGGATGTGTTGGTTTTTCTTACCTGTCACTTTGCCGTGAATTTCTTCAAGCACCACCTCCCAATCAAACAGACAGGAAAAAAACCAGGCCTCTCAAGAATTTTATGTTCCTTCGTGCATCAATATGCTAGAATACATAGCTGGACATCTGTGAAGGCAGGGAAATAGAAATAAAGTTGCTTGTGTTAATCCCAGATGAAATATTGTTGGCTGTCATGAGAAGTGAGTTTTGTCAAAGGGAGATCTTGAATAGCTGGCCAGTTCCACAGCAGAAATTTGTTATTACTTTGTAATAAACCTAATTTGATCATATTTGAATCCTTTCTCTTTCCATGCAAGGTGTACATAAAATGCTCGGTCTGCGCTGATGAATTAGTTTTATATCTTTTGAGCACTAGTAAATGCAGCAGCTCTTTTTCTGTCTGTGTTTGTTCTCTGAAAGGTTCCCTATCACTACACACTTTCCTTTATTCTCAGAAGATGAAGCAAGTATTTGATTCACACTGGCTGAGGCAGCAATCCTAGCCCAACCTTTTTCCCCATATAGGCTAACCCTGCATTTATGTTTCTAAGTAACAAAAAACTCTGGTAGCGTAAAGTGCAGGCAGCAAAAAATGGCAAAGGCAATGCTTCCTCACCGGCTTTTGAGGGGGGCAGTGGGTGCTGTTTTCTCGCCTTTGTCTCCTCATTGTTCACAAGCTTCGAGTTTGTCGCCTGTCGTCTTTCATGGGGCATGAGCTTGGCAGAGCCCAAATGCCACACACCGCTATTTTCACCGGCAGGAGAACTCCTGGGTCTCTGAATGGATGTCTAGAAAAATTGCTTTTTATGATCTCTTGGTTCAGCTGGCTCTGCAGCGGAGGCCTGCTGCAATTGTTTGAACAGTTCGCAATGAAGAGGGCATAAGGAATAAATGTTCAGTGTCTCCGTTGGGAATGTAAGGAATGCATCTGCCTGTTAAGTGTCTCGGAGTTTAATTCTAAGAGTGAAGCGGTCTGCCCAACGGTATGCACCTTATCCTCAGAATTTAAAATACATGGTCCCTTAGGTTGTTCAGGTTATGCATTTACTTTTGCTTGTTGTTCGCTCTCGACTCTCCAAGGATTGTTCACCATCCAAATGAACTCCTGAAGTAGGTATAATATAATGTCTCCTCTCTTCCTGGTAAGTGGTTTGGACAGCTTATGCATAGATTAGCCTTCCACAGAATCACAGAATGGTCAGGGTTGGAAGGGACCTCTGGAGATCATCGAGTCCAACCCCCCTGCCACAGCAGGGACACCTACAGCACATTGCACAGGATGGTGTCCAGGCGGGTTTTGAACGTCTCCAGTGTGGGAGACTCCACAACCTCCCTGGGCAGCCTGTGCCAGTGCTCTGCCACCCTCAAAGGAAAGAAGTTCCTCCTGATGTTAAGATGGAACTTCCTATGTTCAAGTCGTGCCCATTACCTCTTGTCCTATCACTGGGCACCACTGAAAAAAGACTGTTCCCATCTACCTGGCACCCTCCCTTAAAGTATTTATAAGTATTGATAAGATCCCCCCTCAATCTTCTTTTTTCTAGACTGAAAAGACCCAAGTCCCTGAGCCTTTCCTCATAAGAAAGATGTTTCAATCCCCTAATCATCTTTGTAGCCCTTTGCTGGACCCTCTCCAGCAGTTTCCTGTCCTTCTTGAAGTGGGGAGCCCAGAACTGGACACAGTACTCCAGATGCGGCCTCACCAGGGCAGAGTAGAAGGGGAGGATGACCTCCCTCGACCTGCTGGCCACACTCTTCTTGATACACCCCAGGATGCCATTGGCCTTCTTGGCCACCAGGGCACATTGGGATTCTGCTCGAGGTGGCTGAGTTCAGCCACACAGGGCTAAAAGAGCCTGTTGCGTTATTTTGGGTGACTGCAGCCTTTGTATGGCCGTTTGGTTAGCTCAAGCAGCACCAATACTTACCTTATTGGTTTATGGCCTGGCATTCTAATAGAACAACGAGGCAAATCCTTGACTCATCCTTAACTGGCACAGCCCCTTTGATTTTACTAAAATAATGGTAAAATGACAAACTGTCCAATACTTACCCTACCTTGAAGCTTCCTGTGTAGCTCCAAATTGCATTTTCTCAGTCTATCGATATTCCAGCCTCATGGATTTGAAAGAATTAAGCACAAGTCTAGTGCTAAGCATAAAACTGATTTTTCAAGGTGTCCTGGTTTGAGGTAAACCAGGACCAATTTTGTTCAGTAACTTTGCTTCTTAGCTGGGCCTCTTCTAACTACTGAAATTAACAGCATATTGTGCAGACAATGTTTGCTCTCTCAGAGTGATAAGACCTATGTTTATAGCTGATGTCCAGGCATGGTATGCAGAGAGGCTCTTGCTTATACTTATTGCTATAACACCCAAGGCCAACCAACTTTGTTATTTGCCCCGTTGGAGGGTCAGAAGCAGAAAAGTGTAGAAGGGTCGCACCCGTGGGGAGGAGCAGACAGGACAGGTGACCCAAAACTGACCAACAGGGTATTCCATCCCATCTGCTTCATGCTCAGTATAAAAGCTGAGGGATCAAAGGGTCAGCCCTCTCTTTCTTCAACGTCCGACGTCTGGGGAGGACTCTGTCTGTTCTTCTGCCTTTGGTCCCGATCCTGAATCCAGATCTGGAATCCAGGTCCCGTCCGTCACTGAGTCCAGTCTGGGACTTCCCCAGTGCCGGCCGGTGACGTGATTGTCATCCTGGGAGCTTGATATGGTTTTGTATATATTTCATTATTTCCTTTTAATTTTATTATTAGTATTTCATTAAAGCAGTTTAGTTCCTTCTAAACTGATAAGTCTCTTTTCCCTCCTCTACCTCTCTCTTTGAAGAGGGGTAGAGGGGAGCATCTGTCGGTCCCATCTGGGGTCCCCTATGTCCCCAGTGGCTGATTTGACCTAAACCACGACACAAGGGTGGGTTTTTTTTAAGTAAATGACTATTTGGATGTGAAGTGTTACAACTACATTTCTGCAGCTTCTTGCTGGAACAGGCACAATCATTAGGCTTGCCAGACATTTAAACTGAGGAAAAAAAATACCATTCTGTATCCAAAATAAAACACTCTTAACAGTGGCAACCTCATTGGCTGTTTTAGCAGACAGACCAGGTGCTGGAGGAGCCAGGGGAGGAAACCGCTCTCTCAACATGGGAGAGGACTCTTCTTTTGTCAGGATGTGTAAAATTGCAGAGCCACAGCTTCTAGTGCAGGTTATTCTACAGCAAATTACTTTTAGAGTAAGTCAGAAATAACTGGAACAAAGCAGGCTATAGCTGCTGTCAACTGCTTTCATGCCTCCAATGGGAACTAAATTCACTAAAATGGACTACAAAAAATAGTGGGGGGGTGGGGAGGTGCGAGGGTGGAGAGGATGGGTGTCTCTGTTCCTTTTCACCTATGTCTGAATAGCTGGCTTCACCCTTCAGCTAGGTTCAGGCAAATTAGCCTGTTGAGGGCAACAGCCATCTTCCCTTCAGGCTACTTGGAAAAACTTAAAATCCCTTTTGTTTAGAAGTAGTGAAAACTGCAGAGGCCATTCACTGCCAAAGCAGTTATTTGGGGGCCAAAGGACTGGGAAATAGGCTGACAAATGGTAAGAGGGAGGAGCTCTTTTTGTCCCCTAAATGCCTCTGGCCTGAATTCAGAAGGAAATGCAGGATATCCCGAGTGCAGCCCTCTGGGTTCACCTGGCTGCTAGCACAGGAGACAAAGCACACTGGATGGAGATGCTTGTGTTTATCCCATGTGTGCTATTGTGACAAATCTACACACAAGAGAGCCAGACTGCGAGCTGAGCCATGCAAAGGGAAGGGGCAGCAGCACTGGGCTGGAGGTCCGCAGGTCCAGCAGGACCCTCTGAAGTGTCCAGTAGCCAACACTAGAGGGGGAGGCTTTAGGTGTCAGGTACTGAACATCACCTGAAGCCGAGGAGAAGCCAGGCACTGCAGCTACAGCAGGGATCATGGGGGCAAAAGCAGGAACACCATGGCAATGAGCCCTGAGAAGTCAGTGTGTCACGACAGCCATGGCATGTCTACCCAGCCCAGACCGGGATGGACTTGGACTTTGCTGCCAGTATAGGCTGCAGTGAGGAGTTGTGCTGGTGCTCAAGAGACACACGGCCACTGGAGAGCTGCAATTGCTGCAACTGCTCCTCCCTCAACAACCCCCCTTCACCCGCCACAGACACAGTAATCCTGAGTAGCCCCAGGCCTTCAGGCACCTGACCGTGCTACATGCACCCAGGCAGAACTTCTTGGCCATTACAGCCATTAGTCTCTTTCTGTCCTTGTCCACCTCTGGTCTGACACATGAGCCAAAATCTAAGCACGCTTCCTGCAGCACATCATTCCATATCTTCTTTCTTTCTTTCTTTCTTTGGTCTTTGCCACTGGAAAGAATGGCAAGTTTTCCTCCAGCAGCATTTTGCGTTATTGTTGCACTCTACCTACAATTGTCTATATTTATTGTCTGTATTTTGTCTTTTCTCTGCTGTGTCTCAGAAACACACTTCTGAGAGTTCATCATTTACTCAAGACTATGATAAAATATTTTACTGTCTTCTATTTTAAAATTACAATGAATAAATGGTGCCTCAGTCCAGAGGTGCTGGAAGATCATAAGCCATGGATTATTTAGTGCAGTAGTTGATGCGGGAAATTATTTACCTCTGAAGATTCCAGAATGGATGAGGGATCGTTTTCTGCGTTTACAGTAGGATGGCATCAATCAATGGGAAAAAGTCATTTCATTGACAAGCAATTACTTAGCAGGTCTTTGACTAAAAGACAAAAAGTTACAGGGGGAGTGAGAAAAGATAACAGGAAATTTCTTCCCCCAAAGAAGCTTATTCATATGAAAACATTTCCAACAAAGTAAAGCAGATGGGACTGGCATGGCTGCTGAGCTATATTCACCTGTCATGGGCATTGCCACCCTTGTCCAAGACAACTGACCATCAAGTATTGAACCACGTACCAGCCAGACCCAAAGTCTTTTTTAAGTATTCTGTACTTGCTACAACCACAGGTTGTTCAGGAATTGTACAAAAGAAGGACATTCACACAAAGTGTTTGCTAATGTTACATATTCTTGTACATGCAGACATTGATGATCGATCTGCAAACTTGCTTTTGAATAAATTATTTAGCAGTAATCAGTCACATTCAATCAAGAATAGATCACTGGTTACATATTTAATTTTACTGTCATAGTTCATCTTGGGTTATAGATAATCCAAAGGCTGAAATACAGTCACGTTTCCACCTTAGCAGAAGCAAAGACCACTTCACTGCATTTAATATTCATAAGGTAGCAAAATTCTTTCACTTTTGTGGAAATTTCACTCATAATGTAAAAAAAAAGACCAATGGCAGTTCTCACCACATGACAATACTATAACTAGAGGGCAATCTCTGAAATTAGGAGGAGATTGTTTTAAAACAAATAAAAGAAGTATTTTTTACACAGTGGATAGAAAAAGTATAAGAGGAAGGTTTACAAACTGGAGTGAGGAAAGAGGAACAAGAGAAATTCCAATTAGGAAAAAATTTTCACAATGAACATGGTTAAATCCAGGAACATTTTGCCCAGAGAGGCTGCAGAATCTCCATCCTTGGAGGTTTCCAAAGCTCAGGTGGACAAGGGCCTGAGCAACCTGATCTAACATTGAAGTTAGCTCTTGAATGAGCAGGATGTTGGACTAGGTGACCTCCAGAGATCCCAACCAACCTGCAATAACCTGTGATTCTGCATACTTCTATTGCTGAAAGGATGCAGACCATATCAGCAGATTCAAAAGGGGATTACACAAATCCATTGGCAATGAGTCCATAAACAGATAATAAGGAAACAGGCAGGGATGTGCCTTCTAACATCCTTGATGATTATGGATGCTGGAGGTGGACAAAGTGGATAACACTCATGATGCTCATGATGTCTCCCTAAGTAGCACCTCCTATTGACATAGCCAAGGGGAAAATACTTGGCAAATGAACAGTTGGTCTGATCCACAGGACATAATCTTTTTATCATTAATTCTTCTTATTTAACTTATTTCTTGGCTGCAACACTACTGCTACTGTGTCTCTGATACATTTCATAGAATTGTGGAATGGTTTGGCTTGGAAGGGACCTTAAAGATCACCTAGTTCCAACCTCCCTGCCATGGGCAGGGACACCTCTCACTAGACCTGTCTCAAGTCCTTTGATCCCTCTGTTTCCTAAGTCTCTTCTGGTTTTTCCAAAAACCTCTAATGAAAACTAGGCCCAAGTGTCTTAAAAAGCCAGTCAAGTCTGACTATATTGAAAACTCATCACAGAAAAAGGAGAGCTGATGGATTCACCTGTGCTCTCTTTGGTCTCATGATAATCAAGGTGCTTTTTTTTTTTGTTTAGAAACCAGCCTCTCCTTGCATTGAGTAACTATCACTTACTTCCCTCTACTAGTGCCTTGGAAAAAGTATTGATTGTGACTCTGAGGGTGATTTTGGATCATGGACTCTTCTCACATCACACCAAAGTATCCAAGGCACTTTGCTATGGGCCTCTGCTGGATATCAGTCTGCTCAGATATGGAGCTGCCAGAAAGCTACGTATATGCTGTTTGAATGCAGAATTGGAGGGGGCCCTATTCAATAAAGAGTTACAACATGAACTCCTCTTGAATAGAATTAAAAATGGTGCTCAGTGCAGAAGATGTGAGCAGGGAGATACAGACTCTAGTGGACTGAAATTTACTGGGGGACATTGGAACTCTGTATTTTGGGATTAAGCCTGTTTTCATCTTGCAGAGAGAATAGTTTGCAGTACCAGTTAAGAAGAAATCTGGTCTCTACTTCAGAAAACAAGATCAAATTCAATGTACATTTAAAACTTTGCAACAGATTTTTCATGCTTTGATGGGGTAAAAATAGAATGAAAATCTTAGGTAGCAAAGAAATACCTATAAGCATATCTCAGCATGCATTTATTAACAAAAGCCTAGCAGCAAATGCTTATATTTAAACTTGTGTGTTAGTCGAGCTGACTATACAGCAGGCCTGAAGTGCCCTCCTTAAGAGGCGTTCTCTCTTGAGTTGGGATCTAAATTCTTTGAAAGAGTTCAGCCGTACCCAGGTTCCTCCTGCCCTGCTGGAGACATTGCAGTTATCCCAGCTATGAATGCCTCCTGGAACTTCTGCTAGGCTAGCGTGCAATCACAGCCTCTCTGGAGTAGTCCCATCTGTCTATAGCATAATGATTCACACATTATTCCTTGGTAAAGGGTAGGGAAAGTCATCACTCTGGGAATTTACAATCCCCTTTGGTCGTCCACTATGCCAGAACCGTAACAACAGCTTTCATTATTGTGCTCTAGTTTTAATGGATTATCCTTTTTATTGCTGGCTGCAGTTGCAGTTCTCAGAAATAAACCAAAAATTATTCATTATATTAAAAAATTCTCCAATCTTCATTAATGTTGCTCTCTTTAGTGTTATTTATTGAATGATTAAATTACCATTAGCAGATGGTAACTGAAGTATATAAAATGCAAATGCCTACAATATCAAGCAGGCATATTTTACTGACAAAATTTAATATAAGTGCGCATCATGATTGCTCTTTTTGTGCACAGAATGGAAGATAATGGAGATGCGTACCATGTCTCTCTTAGATTAATTAATCTATTTATTCAACAAATCAAGCTGATGCCAGTAGTTTAGTTAACAATATGGAAAGATAGGTGATATTGGAGCATATGGGCTGCAGTTAAAATGAACTTTGTTGCTCTATAATGGAACTTTTTCCTTGTCTTTCTTAATTTTAATGGTATACCACCAGAAGCTTAAGGCATATTAGAGAACAAGGTTGTAAGTTGTTTCTCAGTTTTATTCTGAAGCCTAGATAATCCCATTTTATAGACGAGACTCAAAGCACTGAGGTAACACACTCTAAATACTTGAATAATATGGAAAATGTTCTTTTCCCAGTCACCAGGGTCCTCCACATTCCCCATGCAATTTGTTTGAACTCGTACCCCCAAAATCCCATTGACTTCAGTGGGAATTAGACAAGTAACATATACGCAGACCTGTGGCCTTTGCAGACTATAATATAAAGGTAATGGAAATCATACAGACTGTCCCTGTCGTCTCATTTGCTGATTCAGCAGAATTGGTTCTTCCCCCATGCATCTAATTTAGCAGGAGCCAGCTGAAGAGTCCTGAAAACATTAGGGTAAACGCACGGTGGGGACCCCCCATGCACACATTCTTTCTTAATGTACCTCGGGAAGCTCGGGAAGGCTCCTTCTCATTACAGAGACAAATGAAAAGTGCTCGCTTCAGTGGGGGTAGCAGCAGCAAAACCAACCGCACTTTCTGCATTCTTCCTTTTTTTTTGTCTAACCAGCCAGCCTTCGCAAACCACAAAGCCAGCTGATGCAGGGCATCGGCTTATTCCTTCTCGCATGAATAGAAATTTGTGATGCAGCCTGGATGTTACAGGCATGCATCTGCTTAGCCGCACAGTATTTGTGGCAAATCGAAGAGTGTGGCAGCAATGAGGAGAGAGGGTATAAATGTAGTGACAGCATAACTGAACTGTTTGCAAAGTCTCTGTGTTGCATATCTGTGGGAACAACGCTGTAGGTGATGAAGGAAAGGTTTAGTTAGCTAACAGGAAGATAGTAAGGAGAATCAGAGGAAACATTCTCTAGAAAAAAATTTATATATTTATATATAGCATTGCTGTGTATAGGCTATTTCTACTGTTTTAAGGCCAGGCATGGATCCCTTTACTTGAAGGAATTAATTTACATTTAAAAAAATATAAAATCCTACTGCAATTGCACTGTTTGCAAAAGTATGAGGTATGGCTTCGTGTGGCTGTGAGTAGAGACATGCCTGGCTGCTGAGCGTTCCCTCCAGCTCTCCTTGCGCAGGCTGAAGTATTTGGACTTCCCAGGTCATATCCCAGAGCACTGAGAAAAGCCGTGCAATGCTGATTTTTGCTCAGAAAAGCGTGGGTGGGCAGGAAAGGACTATTGGCTCTGGAGAGGTCTAGCTTCTGCTGTCCCCTCAAAGAGGTATATTTGCCACTTGAAATTGCCAGGAGCCTGGGGGTCCGTACTGCCACAAGGAAAAAGAGCTGTTGAAGGACCGGGCGAGAGGTTTTTGTGCCCGGTGATTATACAAAAGGGGTAATATTACAGCTGGAAAGTAGACTGAGGCCTTGACTTTGGTAGAAAGTCATATTAAGCATTAAGTTGATTCTTGGGAGAGTTGGGAAATGTAAGTATTTACTTTAAGTTCTAAAGACTTTGTTATAGTAAGATAGAATGGTAGCTTTGTTTGCACCAGCTGAACAATAATTAACTAAATTTGACATAACTAAGTCAATTAAATCCCTTATGTCCACTTAACTGCAGCTTATTTCACTTTCAAACAGTTGCTACTTGTGCTTTTTTAAACTGAGCAAAAGCAACTTTTCTGTCTCAGCAGACTCTACAGCTGTATCACATTTACAGGTGGGCAGGTACAGCCGGTCCCAGGAAACCCTCCGCTTACACTGCCTGTGTCCTCCCTGCCATTTCAGTTGAATAAATAAGCATAATTTACCGTGATTAACTGTTGGATCTCTGGCAACCTGGCCCTCAAGTGACTGAACATTCGCTCTGGCTGCTGAGGAGTTATAAGGGGCGATACCCTGCAGCAGGGGTTCAGCGTTGAGCAGCCGGGGCAGGGGCAGACGGGCACCTCTCTCGCAGCGCGGCTGTATGCGCGGCACCCGCTGTAGGCTGCAGCAAAACTGCGAGGGCCTGCAAAATGCAAAATCGAATTATCGGATTGTCGTGCAATAAAAACGTGGAGCTGTCGCGTTTAAGGGGTGCGTTGGATGAATGGCAGTGTGACGTTACTGGGGCCAATGGTGTGTGGCGTTTTGCCCTCTATCTATCTACAACATTAAAAAGAAAAACAAGCGATAGATACTGTGTCAGGTTAAGCTTTGTGACTTCATCCACTTTCTGGAAGAAGTGAAGTTAAGAAGAGATTCTGGAGCAGCTAATCATGTGGTGCTGAGCTGCACCACAGAGTGTTAAGAATGGGACGAAGTCCCTGGAGAACCCAAATAATGATATTTCCTCAGGTATTGTCATAGATCTGGGGACTCTAAGTGCATAATAATGCACAGATCAAACAGAAGCATTATTAGCTCTGATCATAGCGAGTGGAAGTTCAGTCAGCGTCTCCCCCTCTGCTCCCCTGCTCTCTGCCAAGTGCTTGCAGAGACCCAACATATATGCTGTTTCAGAAAGAAAAAAAAAGACAAACAGGTGAGGAAATTAATTTAATATTAAGAAGTTAATTTAATACTAACTCCTTAAGTATCTTGCTAATTGGCACAATTTGAAGAAGGAATCAAATAATGTGACAATATGGAGAGATGGATCCCTGTGGAGCCTATAGGAGTGGCACACGCAGTACTATCTTAGCTCAGAGAAGGGAGGTGGAAACAATCACAGACTGTTAGCTTTTAGTTGAAAGGAATGTTCTTTTAGTTAGGATAAACTTCTTAGCCAGACCTCTCAAATCTTAAATAGTGAGAATGACTGAACACCACAGGTATGACTGAATGTGGACAGGCAGAGAAAGCTGTAATGCCACCAAAACCATTGCAGGTGGTATTTTGTTCAAATCTTAAGAAGTGTGGACACTTTTTCTGATCTAAGGTAGTTATATAGGTGTGTGACTGGTCCTATAATGAGCCAAGGTGAGGGGACAGTGGGGATGCTAGAGGTACTGAGAAGGGAACAAAGTAAAGCCTTAAATTTTGCATTTCTTCAGCCTTGACTTCTCTAATACAGACATTTTGCAGTGTAGAAAAAGAAACCCAAATCCTATCAAAACAACAGTATATATCAAACAAAACACAGCACATAATTATTTTGGGGTGGAGGAGAGGAATGAGTCAAATATGACAAATGTTAGTCCCCTGGCTGAATTCATTACTGCAGCATTATTATATAGCGTGATGAGACCCGAACAGGGAGGGCTGAGGGAGAGAAAAGTGAACTGTCGTGGTTTAGGCCAAATCGGCCACTGGGGACATAGGGGACCCCAGATGGGACCGACAGATGCTCCCCTCTACCCCTCTTCAAAGAGAGAGGCAGAGGAGGAAAAAAAGACTTACGAGTTTAGAAGGATCTAAACTACTTTAATGAAGTATTAATAATAAAATAAAAGAAATAATGAAAAATATACAAAACCGTATCAAGCTCCCAAGATGACAATCACGACACCGGCTGGCACTGGGGCAGTCCCAGGCTGGACTCAGTGACGGACGGGAACTGGATTCCGGATCAGGATTCAGGATCGGGTCCAAAGGCAGATGAACAGACAGAGTCCTCCTCAGACGTCAGCCGTCGAAGCAAGAAGGGAAAAGAAGGGCGAAAAAGAAGGAGCCAAAAAGAAGAAGCCCTGACCCTTTGCTCCGTCAGCTTTTATACTGAGCATGAGGCAGATGGGATGGAATACGCTGTTGGTCAGTTTTGGGTCACCTGCCCTGTCCGCTCCTCCCCGCAGGTGGGACCCCATTATGCTTTTCCGCTTCCGACCCTCCAACGTGGCAAATAACACAGCTGGTTGGCCTTGGGTGTTAGAACAATAAGTGTAAGCAAGAGCCTCCCTGCATACCATGTCTGGACATCAGCTATAAACATCGGTCTTATCACTCTGAGAGAGTGAACATTGTCTGCACAATATGCTGTTAATTTCAGTAGTTAAAAGAGGCCCAGCTAAGAAGCGAAGCTAATGAACAAAATTTGGTCCTGTTTTACCTCAAACCAGGACATTCCACCCCTTATTCCATACCATTTGCATCTTGCTCAGATTACTATTACTTTTATCTATCAAATCTATGCACACACAGAGGATATATATATATGTATGGATACATGCAGGTCACTCATCTACGATTATCTTTATATACAAAAGTTTAAGTCCATTTGATTCATGATTGCAGGATCTCATCTCAGGGCAGGAAAGATGGTACAAAATTCATTGTGGTTTGTGCCCGTGGGTAGCATGTTCATCTTGAAGAGCCTGATGGACGCCAGTTGATGAAGCTAGCTCAGGTTTCATCACCACTGTGTCACCCTGAAAAACACTTATTGAACACTGTTAGTATTATGTAGTGATCAGCATCATACAGCTCAGGATCGAGTATTCTCACCAAGGGTTAAATTCCCTTGGGGTACACATTGAACTTCTCCATCCTTCAGCATCACCCACCAAGTACATCCATGTCCTTGAGCAAAAACAGTCCCACGAATGGGTTTGCTTTTGCCTGAGGCAGGAGAAACCCAGACAGTTTTTCCTAACATATTCCTTTCATGCACCACAGGGACTTTGTCCCCTTCTACTGTATGTAAAAGGTCTGATTGAGCAGGACCGGCTCGATTGATGGATCCCCTGGTGTTAACTAACCAGGTAGCTTGCTCTAAATGCTTGTCCCAATTTTTAAAGGTTCCACCCCCTATTGCTTTTAGGGTGGTTTTTAACAGTCCATTATATCGCTCAATCTTCCCAGAAGCTGGTGCATGATAGGGGATATGATATATCCATTCAATGCCATGTTCTTTGGCCCAATTACTTATGAGATTGTTTTTAAAATGAGTCCCATTGTCTGACTCAATTCTTTCTGGAGTGCCATGTCGCCACAAGACTTGCTTTTCAAGGCCCAGGATGGTATTCCGGGCAGTGGCATGGGGCACGGCATAGGTTTCCAACCATCCGGTGTTTGCTTCCACCATTGTAAGCACATAGCGCTTACCCTGGCGAGTTTGAGGGAGTGTGATGTAGTCAATTTGCCAAGCCTCCCCATATTTATATTTCAGCCATCGTCCTCCATACCACAAAGGTTTTAACCTTTTAGCTTGCTTGATTTCGGCGCATGTTTCACAGTCGTGGATAACCTGCGCAATAGCGTCCATGGTTAAATCCACCCCTCGGTCACGGGCCCATTTATAGGTTGCATCCCTTCCTTGATGACCTGAAGTGTCATGGGCCCACCGAGCTAAGAATAGTTCACCTTTATGTTCCCAGTCCAAGTCTGTCTGGAAAATTTTAGCAGCCTGATCCACTTGCTGATTGTTTCGATGTTCCTCGGTGGCCCGACTCATGGGTACATGGGCATCTACATGACGTACCTTTACGACTAGGTTCCCTAGCCGGGCAGCAATGTCTTGCCACAATTCAGCAGCCCAGATGGGTTTACCTCTGCGCTGCCAGTTGCTCTGCTTCCACTGCTTTAACCACCCCCACAGAGCATTTGCCACCATCCATGAGTCAGTATAGAGATAGAGTATTGGCCACTTTTCTCGTTCGGCAACATCTAACGCCAGCTGGATGGCTTTTACCTCTGCAAATTGACTCGATTCACCTTCTCCTTCAGCAGCTTCTGCGACTCGTCGTGTAGGACTCCACACAGCAGCTTTCCACCTTCGATGCTTTCCTACAATACGACAAGATCCGTCTGTAAACAGAGCATACTGTTTCTCATCATCTGAGAGTTCGTTATATGGTGGAGCTTCCTCAGCACGTGTCACCACCTCCTCTGGTGGCATTCCAAAGTCTTTGCCTTCGGGCCAATTTGTGATCACTTCTACGATTCCTGGACGGTTTGGGTTTCCTATTCGAGCTCGCTGTGTGATTAAGGCAACCCACTTGCTCCAGGTAGCATCGGTGGCATGATGAGTAGAAGGAACTTTACCCTTGAACATCCAGCCCAGTACTGGTAATCGGGGCGCCAGGAGGAGCTGTGCCTCAGTACCAATTACTTCTGAAGCAGCTCTAACTCCTTCATATGCTGCCAAGATTTCTTTCTCAGTTGGAGTATAGTTGGCCTCGGAGCCTTTATACCCTCGACTCCAGAATCCTAGGGGTCGACCTCGAGTCTCCCCTGGTGCTTTCTGCCAAAGGCTCCAGGTAGGGCCATTGTCCCCAGCTGCGGTGTAGAGCACATTTTTAATGTCTCGTCCAGTTCGGACTGGTCCAAGGGCTACTGCATGCACAATCTCTTGTTTAATTTGCTCAAAGGCTTGTCGTTGCTCAGGGCCCCACATAAACTCATTTTTCTTTCGAGTCACTTCGTAGAGAGGTTTTACAATCTGGCTATAACCTGGAATATGCATTCTCCAGAAACCCACAACACCTAAAAAGGCTTGTGTTTCCTTTTTGTTAGTAAGTGGGGACATAGATGTTATTTTGTTAATTACGTCCATTGGGATTTGGCGACGTCCATCTTGCCACTTAACTCCCAAGAACTGGATCTCTTGTGCAGGTCCCTTGACCTTACCTCTTTTTATAGCAAAACCTGCTTTCAGAAGAATCTTAATGATTTTCCTACCTTTCTTGAAAACTTCTTCTGCTGTGTTACCCCACACAATGATGTCGTCGATGTATTGTAGGTGTTCTGGAGCTCCACCCTTCTCCAGTGTGGTTTGGATCAGTCCATGGCAAACAGTAGGGCTGTGTTTCCACCCCTGGGGCAGTGGGTTCCAGGTGTACTGGACACCCCTCCAGGTGAAAGCAAACTGTGGCCTGCACTCTGCTGCTAAAGGAATAGAGAAAAAGGCATTAGCAATGTCAATTGTAGCATACCATTTGGCTGCCTTTGACTCCAGCTCATACTGAAGTTCTAGCATGTCTGGCACAGCAGCACTCAGTGGTGGTGTGACTTCATTCAGGCCACGGTAGTCTACTGTCAGTCTCCAGTCCCCATCAGACTTTCGCACTGGCCATATAGGGCTGTTAAAGGGTGAGCGAGTTTTGCTGATCACTCCTTGGCTCTCTAGCCGTCGAATCAGGTTATGGATGG
This sequence comes from Pluvialis apricaria, assembly GCA_017639485.1. Classification (NCBI taxonomy): domain Eukaryota; kingdom Metazoa; phylum Chordata; class Aves; order Charadriiformes; family Charadriidae; genus Pluvialis; species Pluvialis apricaria. The sequence goes on along the minus strand of CM030009.1, from coordinate 75,731,613 downwards.
GAATTAAGGAGTCTCGGTTGGTGCGATACTGCCGTCGATGCACCGTGGCAGTAGCAATTGGCACCTGCTGATCTTTAACCCTTAGCAGTCCCACAACAGAAGGGTCATCTGAAAGACCAGGGAAGGCTGACAGCTGTGTAACATCCTCAGTCTCTACAGCTGCTATACCAAAAGCCCACCGATACCCTTTGGGGTCTTTAAAATACCCTCTCTTGAGATAGTCTATGCCAAGGATGCACGGAGCATCTGGACCAGTAACAATGGGGTGTTTCTCCCATTGATTCCCAGTTAGGCTCACTTCAGCCTCTAATACAGTCAGTTCTTGAGATCCGCCTGTCACTCCAGAAATAGTGACAGTTTCTGCCCCTTTATGATTCGATGGCAATAGGGTACACTGTGCACCAGTGTCCACCAGGGCTTTATATTTTTGTGGCTCTAATGTGCCAGGCCATCGAATCCACACAGTCCAATAAATTCGGTTGTCCCTTTCCTCCTCCTGGCTAGAGGCAGGGCACCTCTAACGTCGACCATAGTACCTGTTCCTATCTGGACCGTAGGATCGCCTACTGTAGATCGGAGCAGCATGCCTCCTGTAAGAATTCTTTCTTCTATCTGCTTTACTTTGCAACTCAAGCACCCGTGCCTGTAAGGCTGAGATAGGTTCTCCATCCCACTTCCTCATATCCTCTCCATAGTTGCAGAGGCACAGACACAGGAAATCTCGGAGTGGGTTCGATTGGTCTTGAGTTGGAGAGTGTTTTTTCTCTTGAGTAGCAGGGCGTGTTTTCTTAGTAGCTGCAACATGGTTCTGTGCAGGGGAAGAATGGGATTTTTCCTCCACCTTGGCTAATGTATCAAGCAGTTTATCAGTGTGCTCAACTATTTTCTTGGTCATTTGCTCCATTGTCTCAGTCATTTTCTCAGTGACCACAGTCAGTTTTTCCACAGCTGCCACAGAAAAAGGACGAGAGAGACTGTCTTCATACTGTCGTACCTTGTTAACCACTTCGCTTACAGTTGGTGTGTCGGTATCAGATCCTCCCCAGACCATTGTTGACAATGTGTGGGAATATGTTGGTGGTGCACTTTGTACAAACTTTTTTAGCATGGATCGTTTGCATGGCATCTTATCAGGATCTACAGTCACTTGCCTATCACTATAAATCACCTCTCGCACAGCCAATTCTCTCAGGTACTTAATACCTTTTTCCATGTTGGTCCATTTACTTGGACGGCATTCGATATCATCCTTGAAGGGATACCTGTGCTTTATGGCTGACATCAGTCGCCTCCAGAGACTGAGAGTGCGTGTCTTTCTCCCAATCCCTTCATCGATACCTCCATCCTTGGCCAGGTTTCCCAACTGCTTAGCTTCTCTGCCATCTACATCTATAGTATCAGCCCCACTATCCCAGCATCGGAGCAACCAGGAGATGAGTGTTTCACCTTCATGACGACTAAAGTCCTTCCTAATATTTCTCAAATCCTTCATAGAGAGGGATTTAAAAATTACCTCTACATCTGAGTCTTCCTGTGATGAGGCTGCCCGAGAAGGACTCTGCTCTCTGTCTGTTTTAAAAGGTCTCTTTCCATTGTCTGGTTTAGACGGACCCTCCCCTGGGTCTACTTTGGAGGGGCCCTCTCCTGGGTCTCTGTCAGAACTCTCTCCCAAGCTATCTGGCTCTTGCTGGTCCTTGTCGCAAGCGACAGGGGCATGAGCTGACTTCTTTCCGTGCTTTTTGGCGACTGGGGCAACTGGTACCGGTTCTGATGGAATTTGAGCAGCAGCGGTACTCGTTGTCGTGGCTGGAGGCGCCTGTGCCGGGACAGGCGGCGGAGGCGCTGGCGCTGTTGCGGTGGGGGGGGCGGCCGGCGGTGCTGGTGCCGCTGCGGGCGGGGGCGGTGGTGGTGGTGCCTGTGCCGGTGCTGTTGCGGTGGGGGGGGGCGGCGGGCGGCGGTGGTGCCTGTGCCGGGACGGGCGGCGGAGTGGGCGGTGCTGCTGCGGTGGGGGGGGCGGCCGGCGGCGGCGGCGGTGCCTGTGCCGGGACGGGCGGCGGAGTGGGCGGTGCTGCTGCGGTGGGGGGGGGCGGCCGGCGGCGGCGGCGGTGCCTGTGCCGGGACGGGCGGCGGCGGCGCCGGTGCTGTTGCGGTGGGGGGGGGCGGCGGGCGGCGGTGGTGCCGCTGCGGGCGGCAGCTGTGACTGTGCCGGGACGGGCGGTGCCGTGGCTCGCGCCGCTGCCCGTCGCGGCGCTGCTGCGGTCTGAGTGGCGGCAGCGCACGTTACCCTATGGCCACCCCTGTGCCGGTATTTCACAAAAACCCACCCCTGCAACACGTTCAGGAAAACCGACAGCAAAATCACGATCTTAAGGAGGTAACCATCCTTATCGTCACAGCCCAGAAGGTTTCCAAGCCCTGGCTCCGATGGTGTCACATTAATATAACTATTCAAGGGCGAAGTAAACTTTCCCAAGGTAGAACCAAAAGTGTAATTAGTAACAGAATCCATCACACGATGCCCGAGATATACAGGTAGAGCCGTTACCCAACTAATCATGTTATAGACCTGAATTGTGAACCACACCAATACAGCACATTTAAACCTTCGCATAAAAACACAAAGAGTAAATAAACTTTGCAATGCATTTGGCAGGTTAAACAGAGTTGACTGAATCAAGTGCAAACCAAGCTCTTTAAAGGCACGATACAACATCTCGTTTAAGAACGACATGCTGTAAGGTGTCTGCTCTAATCTCAGAACAAGACGGAATTCAAACTATTCAGGCAATTTATCACAGCTCTGGTCGAGCACTGCTCGTGCCCCACGTTGGGCGCCAATTAATCTGTCGTGGTTTAGGCCAAATCGGCCACTGGGGACATAGGGGACCCCAGATGGGACCGACAGATGCTCCCCTCTACCCCTCTTCAAAGAGAGAGGCAGAGGAGGAAAAAAAGACTTACGAGTTTAGAAGGATCTAAACTACTTTAATGAAGTATTAATAATAAAATAAAAGAAATAATGAAAAATATACAAAACCGTATCAAGCTCCCAAGATGACAATCACGACACCGGCTGGCACTGGGGCAGTCCCAGGCTGGACTCAGTGACGGACGGGAACTGGATTCCGGATCAGGATTCAGGATCGGGTCCAAAGGCAGATGAACAGACAGAGTCCTCCTCAGACGTCAGCCGTCGAAGCAAGAAGGGAAAAGAAGGGCGAAAAAGAAGGAGCCAAAAAGAAGAAGCCCTGACCCTTTGCTCCGTCAGCTTTTATACTGAGCATGAGGCAGATGGGATGGAATACGCTGTTGGTCAGTTTTGGGTCACCTGCCCTGTCCGCTCCTCCCCGCAGGTGGGACCCCATTATGCTTTTCCGCTTCCGACCCTCCAACGTGGCAAATAACACAGCTGGTTGGCCTTGGGTGTTAGAACAATAAGTGTAAGCAAGAGCCTCCCTGCATACCATGTCTGGACATCAGCTATAAACATCGGTCTTATCACTCTGAGAGAGTGAACATTGTCTGCACAATATGCTGTTAATTTCAGTAGTTAAAAGAGGCCCAGCTAAGAAGCGAAGCTAATGAACAAAATTTGGTCCTGTTTTACCTCAAACCAGGACATGAACACCCAGTACCAAACAGCTACTAGTGTCTAGCAGATGAGCGTGGGCGAGAAGATCATCAGTATCACCAGGAATGGGACTTGACTTTGTTCCCTTCTCAGTGTGGTTTTGACTAAACCTAAAGAATGTTTCTGGATATCATGGCCTAGACCTCCCTGAAAGAATGTGGGTGACTGGTCCCCCTGTGTCCTCCCTTTCTGCAGCTGGATATTTTCTGGCCCATCATCTCTTCTGCATGTACTGCCTTGGCAGACAGCGGGCAGTGGGGCTGTTGGAGAGGTGCTTGGCTGAGAGCTCCACACCATGACCCATCTAGCAGGTCTCATTTAAGTTTTGCAGAAGTGCAAGTGACAGGGCTGAGCCAAAACCTAGGCTTTTTGTACTACAGCAGAGCGTGGGTATCAGACATTTCGAGGTACAACAATTGTAGTTTGAGTAAAATCATACTTAAGTCCCCAAAGTCACTCAGATCAATGTTCTAGTCTTTTCTGGCCTACGTTTCTTTATTTAAGAACAGCTTTACTTCTGCATGAAATTGCTTAGCAAACTATATATCAGCCGTAAGCGAGGGAATACCCTGAAGAAAATCTCTAAGATTTTATAGGTTAGGATATAGGGATTGTTTTAGTCAAAATGAGAAATCTGTCTCTTTTATTGCAAAACTAGTTTCCCATTGTATTCCTTGAGGGGGAGCTCCAGTTAATGAAAACGACTCAGGGTGAAATCCGCTGAAGAAAAAACCCTACAAAGTAAGGGAATATTTTCTAAAGATGCTAGTAAGCCAATTGATGGAATGAATCTCTCACTCGTATGTAACAAGCTTAATTTTCTAGCTGATACACTGCTTTTCCAGCTGTCCCCCTTCAATTAGTACACAGTAAAGTTTTGTAACCAGAATTTCTGTGTCATCTTCAGTGGAGCACAATGGTGTAACCGGCTTCTGTGCTCTCAGCTCGTGCTCCTTGTGTGCACAGAATTTATCAGCCTCTCCCGACCCAGAGTGACTATATTACTTTTTTTCTGTGCATTCCCAGATACTCTCCATGGAGTAAAAGTTTCCATTAAGTTAAATTTTAAAAAAATTATTATTTTATGGTACACAAAGAGAAATCAGTTAAATCTTTTCTATTTTAAGGAATGGTATTATTCTCAGCCTTTGAGAAAAAGGTACAAAAGGGCTACAAATTCTGTACGGAGTACACCCTTCTTTTTGAATGTAGCACTGCATTTTAAGCTGCAGGTTCAGAGGTTCTCATAGTAAGGTGGAATCTTCCAGCTGCAATTTTTCTTCCTGGAATGTCTTTCTCTTTTACTGAGAGAGATTCCCCACCCCACCCCTTTTTTTTTTCCTACTTTAAATTTCATTTTAACAAGGAATTATAAGTGCACTCTAAGAGTTAACTGCTACAAAATTAATGACATCCAAGACTATTAAAAAAACCTTATTGCATTTGCCAAATGAAAAAAGATTACCCTCACAGGTGTTCCTGGGCATCAATATTACCTTTTATGCTTAGGAGCAGGCACCAGAAATATTAATTTGCTAAAAATTGAGACCTCAAAGATTCCCATCCTTGTTATCCTATATTGCAAAACAACAAAAAATCCTAGTATTTGGATAACAAAGCCATGAACCATCATACCATCGACTTGCCTCTACATCCTCTGCAATACAACAGAAACAGCAGGTATTTTTATAATTTTATGGCTTTTTTTAGTCATATGGTTGCCATAATATTGTTTTGGACAGTCTTTAGGCATCAATGAGCTTCAGTAAAGCTGGAAAGAAAGGAAACTTCATTTCTTTGATATATGCCTATTCCTATGTGAATAAAAGCAACAAGATTAATTTACCTTATGACACCTTGAATGTGATGTATTACTCTTTTATCCATTTTCACTTGCTTTCCATAAACAAACATAACGGAGTTGTACAGTGATAAGTGAGTCATTAGTCTAAAGATGCACTTTACCACCTTTTTTTCATTGCGGAGTGTATAGTCAAACACAGCCATTGTTCACCCTGATGAGGAAGGCTTTATCACAAAGGGCAGAGGAAGGTTCCTGGGCTGAAACAGGCCAGGTTTACAGGACTACCTAGCATCATGAATCTTGCCTTTCAGGCAAGCGTTCTCAAAATAAGGAGGAAAAGAAAAGCAAAATCATAGAATCATAGAATGGTTTAGGTTGGAATGGACCTCTGGTTCTGGAAGGACTATCTAGTTCCAACTTCCCTGCCATGGGCCAGGACACCTCCCACAAGACCAGGGTGCTCAAAGCCCCATCCAGCCTGGCCTTAAACACCCCAAGGGATAGGGCCCCCACAACTTCTTTGGGCAACCTGTTCCAGTGTCTCACCACTCTCATAGTGAAAAATTTCTTCCTGATATCTAATCTAAATCTACCCTCTCTTCCTATCACTACATGCCCTTGTAAAAAGTCCCTCTCCAGCTTTCTTGTAGGCCCCCTTCAGATACTGTAAGGCTGCTATAAAGTCTGCCCAGAGCCTTCTCTTCTCCAGACTGAACACCCCCAACTATCAGCCTGTATTCAGAGGAGAGGTGCTCCAGCTCTCTGATCGTCTTTGTGGCCCTCCTCTGGACTTGGTCCAACAGGTCCATGTCCTTCTTGTGCTGAGGACTCCAGAGCCGGACTCAGCACTCCAGGTGGGGTCTCACCAGAGTGGAGTAGAGGGGCGGAATCATCTCCTTCGACCTACTGGCCATTCTTCTTTTGATGCAGCCCAGGATACAGTTGGCTTTCTGGGCTGCAAGTGTACATTGCTGGCTCATGTTGAGCTTCTTATGAACCAACACCTCCAAGTCCTTCTACTTAGGGCTGTTTTCGGTCCAGGATGCTCATTTGCCTATGCCCAAATCAAAAGCTACCCACCTGCTCAAATGCAGCCTTTCACTGGGGCAGCAGTTTCCACCTCCTACTGGATTCTTGGAGTTCATCATGGAGCAAGCTGCCTTCTACTACAGCAACAATTTCCCTTCTGGGCAAGCCTGCAGCTCACTCCCTCCTGCCAGCCAGAGCTCAGCAGGACTAGAAGCCACTGCCTGAAAGTGTGCAGCTCATCATCAGCTCCTTGCTGCAGTGATGCCAATGGTTGCTGCCAAGGCCCTGCAAGTGTTTTGAATGCAGCGGTCTCCTTTCAGAAGGTAAGTCTTGGTGACAGTCAATGCTGCCAGTTGTACCCATGCAGCTAAGGGACAACAGACACTCCAGGTGCGATGGATATTGCCAGTGTTGACAAGTGGAGGGACAGCACAGCATTAATTGAAATGAAAAACTTGAAGACAGCTTTGTGTAGATTTTATAGCCCCAGACTGATCTGTAGCTGTCAGGGCTTGATGTTTTGCATTCAGTAATAAATATCAGCATGTTTCTAGATTTTTTTGTGTCTTATTAAAGTGCTGAGACTCAGGAGCTGGCACAAAGTGGCTCACACAGATCTGTGAATGTGCCTGGTGTTGAATTAAGTTAGTCTTATTGCTACTTATCCCAGTTTTTCAGCACAAGATGGCTCCAGCAAGGGATTCTTATTTTCCCATCTCCAAACCAGCTCCTTCCATTAGCTCTGCCATCTGTTTTATGTTGAACTACTTTTGAATACAAAGAGGCTTCTGGTGTTCCCTTTGGGCATGCCCAATACACTGCCATGTCTGGAGTGCGAAAGAAGGCTGAGACCTCTCTACTTCGTCTGTTAGGTAATGTAAAGTGGCAAAGCTACAGTTAGCAAAAGCGAAGGGATAATCCTTTTCACTTAGACCTGAGGAAAAAGGCTGAGAGTGTCCTTACTTGTATATGTGCCATACATCTTAACTTACGCATATTCTACCTTTTCCATATGCTTCATACTCTGGTATTACAGGCTACATGTACACTAATAAATATGATGTCTGCAGAGCGCTTATCACCACAAATCACTGCCTTGCCATGAGGATTGCTAGCAGTATGGACCATGGAGAGGCAGTGCTCTAGACCAAGACCTGACCCCGATTAGATTACTGACAGAGGTGTAGCCATAGCGCTCAACAGGTTGTTTTCCTTCTAACGAATCCTGATACACCTATTATTGTGTCAATGCCCTTGTTTAAATGAGGCATTCTAGTTCCCCAATCTTAATCTTTAGACTTATAGAATATAAATAAAATAAAGTATAAAGGCATAATGGTTTATTATTTCCTTAAACTGTATTTAAATACTTAGTCTGTGTTGATTGGTTTTCACCTTTTCCGATATGACTTTTTCTGATATCTGCCCTTTACTTTACGCAAGGATAGGAAGTTGCCTGTAAAGGATGTATCTTGATGAATCTGGTGCTCTTCTACATTTGTCAGTATTTCCTGACATCAGTTATTTCCTTGACGAACAATTCAGAAATGATAAATTGCTTGTCTAGCTTGCTCTATAACTATCATCTTAAGTAGGTGCGTGATCCAGCGCTTGAAGACTTTATTATCAGTAACCTAAACCTTTTTGTGTTCCTCACCCATGAACCTTTCTGAGACTTTTGATTTGACCACAAGGCTGTAAAAATTGGCAACTTAGTCTTCATCAGCCTCAAAATCCTGAGTGTCTTTTGTGCAGGTTATTGGAGAAGTAACATGAGCTCCGTTGAAAATATCAAGTTTTAATGAAAGATCTTGACAACCATGCCCTTGAGAGCAGTTATACTGCGGATACATTTTGCAGGCCTAGGACATTTCTTTCCCCAACTATAACAGAGCTGGAAAGTTTCCTGACAACTGTCTATAAGTAAAAACATGAAATAATTCTGTGATGACAGCATTACAGTTCTTGCAACACAAAGCCAGACCTAGTCTGGTCCTGGCTGGCTGTGGTGCAGACTGGAAGGTAGAACAGCATGTTAATGCTGACTAAGTGCTCACACTAGTAAGGCTGGCTCCAGCATTCAGGAATCTGTAGGCTTTTATCCTATGGTACATATGCAGCATGGACATATGCAGCATGGACATGGATTTCAGCTTCATTTCCATGGTTCTGTACAATTACACCTTAATAACCCCACCGGTGGGACCTTTGAGCACCTTCAGTCCCAGAGCACTATGCGTACCTAGGATCTAGCCCTACCTCCTTAGTATTTCACTGACTTTGATGAAAAAGGTCCCTGTGTACAGTTCTTACTGTGCAGTTAGTAAAAATCTCTGGACCATGAATTCCTGTATGTATGTAGAGTATGATAGTAAAAATTGATAAACAATAAACCTAGCAATTGGGAATCTGGCATCGCTTACAAACAAACATAAATCAAATGGAAACAAAAGGCAGCAAACAGATCTGAATTGTTCCTTTTCTTGGAAAAGTATGGTTCATTAGGCATACTGTACAAATTAGATTTAAGTATGCAAATGTGAAAAACATAAATATTTCTTTGCTTTTACTTTCAGTGTAAACATACATTCTTTCTGTGGATTAGTACTTTCCTCATGAAAACAAGCACTGGTCATACTGCAAAAGAGTTCTAAAAATATTTGAGCTGTTTTTCCATGTGTTATGACTGCTACCAATCTTCAGATTTAGCTATTAGCATGCTGTTCAAAGAGGAGCAGAAACAGCTGGTTACATAAGCGTACACAGAATGGAGTGGAAACATTTAGCTTGATTTTCCTGATACTTCTGGATGTGTTGTTGTGGTTCAGGTAGGTGATGTCAGCATATTAGGACAGGATTCAGTCAATAAGAAATCACTTATTTTTCAGAATATATGTGTAACTTCCTTTACCATGTACGTTACTTATTTCCTCCCAGACACACTTTGCAGTGGGGTCTGCAAAGCTATATTATATATTATGTAATAGATAATTATGTCCGTTATATAATTATATAATTTATTGTATCTCAAGCCAGAGACACAGCTCAAGCTAGAACACTTCTGGTTTGGATTTTTGTTACTGTGTTTTTTTATTGCAAATCTATTTGTTACAAAACCTTTTTTTTTTTTTTTTTTAATAGAAACATTTTGACCAGTTCTACCATTGATTTTTGTCAACATTTGACTTTGGCATTCTTTTATTGAGGCATTTGTACCTTTACTCTTATATTTCCCACAGTTTGGTCCACAGAATGTTTTCCAGATATTTTCCTTCATTCTTTTCATCAAGAAAGAAGATATAAGGATAGATCCCACAACTGCAAAAATATTGTTGCTGTATCAGAGCAATACTTTGCATTCCACATGTTCTTTTGCTAATAATTTTGTTCTCCTGATTTCCCTTCATTCATGTTTTGTCATATCTCACCTTGCTCGTTGCTTCAGTTCAAGTTATCTGCTTTAAATGGCACAATAACGACCAAGTCATCTTTGCTTAGGAGGAGCCATAAAGTCTTTGGTATCTGAAAGAATTTTCAAGTTCTTAGTTGCAGTTATGAAAACTTTATATTCTCATTCTTTACTTTCACCTACTACTGATGTGGTAGAGTTGCCGTAGAGAGAAACTCTATTGCATTTGCAATTATACATGGAAAAGGACCCTGGTGGGAAAGAGACCCTTAAGCACCAACGGAGTCTCTCTTGACCCTGGTACTCTTCAAATCTGATTCTTCTAAAGCACTGATCGCTGTGACTGAGAGTACAAGAATATGTTCCTCAGTTCTTAAAGTAGAATCACCTGCAGAGGGGGTCATGACACTCGTGTAGTTTGTGGCACTCTACCTCAGGGAAGCCAGATGTGTTTGATAGGCAAGTGACTGAAAAGTTGCCATTGGTAAAACAAGCTGATGAGAAGGAAAGTTGAGACTACTACAAAGTTAGCAGGAGAGTAAATTCTCACCTAAAAAATAAAAATAAAATTCTGAGGTATGAGCTGTCCCAGTCATACCCACTAGCTAAATCAATGCTATTGACTAGGATCAGTTGCAATTTGGGACCTGTAAAAACAAAAAGCAGAAGGTATCAGTGGTGGATCATTATCTCTTTCCTATCCCTTTCCAAAGTAACAGAAATACTCCTGTGTATTTCTTATTGTGGTGACACTTTCTGACCTAATGTGACATTTTGGCTTTTCAACCATATGTCTGTTTGACCTTATGAACTTTTCAGTTTATAGTATTTCACCATCTGGCTACAATCCATTTACACAAACATGAGATTTCTGTTACTGCTTTAAACACCTTTCTTGAGAAAAAAAATGTATCTATGAATCTATAGATTCACACAGAAACAGATGCACGCACACTTGTAGAAACACACACAAATTTAATTGAGGAGGTGTACTTCACTGTAAGTTCATTCATCACACTCTCACTGCCTCCATGAATAGATCAAGATGTTGACAGAGGTAATGGTTTGACTTTTAGAGATTTCATATCTAAGTTGTTTTGCACATAATTACCTAATGCTTCAAGAGTGCGGAACAGGTGCCTTCTCTCATGAGGCATCTGCTACCTTATCAGGCTAAAGCCAAGCTGCTGAAGCTTGAAGATGTTTTGCAGTTTGGTAAAAGTCCAGCAACTCTAAATGTCAAGTGAAAAAAAAAGTCAAATAATGGATTTGTGAAATTGTTTTTCTGTCACACTAACACAGATTTTTGTTGCCACTGACACGTATCTAATTTATTTGCTCCCTATTGCTGTGCATTGTCAGGCTCAGATGGTAATGAATTTAGCTGGTATAACCTCTACACAGCACAGAAACATGATTCCCGCTTTGTTGAGAAGAAACTGAGACACAAGTGACCTGCCAAAGGTCATACGGGGAGAGTAAGGCAGAGTCAGAAATTCAACCCAGAGCGCCTGCATTTTCAGGCACAGCGTTAATAGTAAGATGAGTCTTCCTTTTCATCAGATCATATATGTTTCTAAAAGCCAATAATTTCTAGCTTGAATGCCTAAGGTTAGGAACATAAATCCCTATTTGTATGTGCTTTCATAAATATCTTGCTTTCTAGCTGCTGACTTGCTGCTTCTTTTGGGAATTTTGTTGATGTTTGCTCTAAGTTGTAAAATAAATTCTTGAAAGTGGGAAAGCCATGTGTAAAAATAGTCCTCCTATGTTTTCATTCGCAATTTTGCACTAATATTAATCTCGTGGAACAGTTTGTTTTCTAGCTTTAAATAGGCAAACCCATAGAGATATTCATAGAAGTATCATTGTTGCCAAAAGCTGATACTACATGAAGTCCAGACAAATTTCTTTCATTTTTCTCACAAGTCTTAGCCCTTCACAACCACTGTGAAACTTCTTTACGCACTCTCTGAAATTTTAATTATGCTATCTGTATCCTTTTGGTCTACTAGAGATTAATGGAAGTCAACTGCCTCTTATTACCTTTCTAAGTGGAACATGATTATGCTTCTCTTCAGGAAGGCTGCCTACCCTTAAATCAAGACATTTTCCTTTTTTTAAAGTGTTCCCATCTGATCTCTAAAAAATGGCACCTAATGCTTTGCTAAAAAAGAAGTTAGACTAACTGTTCTATAATCTCTGAAATACCCATAGGATTTTGTCTTAATTATGACATTAAACTGGTCCATTTTCAGTCTTCAGGAGTCTATATTGAACTTTTATTCAGTGATCTTTTTTTAAAAACTACCACTCAGATTTTCATCAGTTAGCAGCTACTAATGCCTTTAGAAACCTGGGCTATGACAGCTTATGTCCTTATTCCTGGGCTCATTTTACTGAAATAAAATGTTTGAGAATCTAAAGTCTTACTCTCTATGAACAGGAGACCTTGTCACATGAATCAGCTGAAAAGCAAAGGACTGAAATGGGCATGAAGACTAGATCTGTCTGTCTCGTCTTGTCCTGCTTTGTCCTGCACTTATTGGTAACTATAGAGAAATTCATGCTGCTCTTGGTTATTTGGTGCTATTCACAGCAGCTTTCTGTTAATGGGGCTGTCAAAAAGACCTCTTTCATGTGCACTAATGGGATAAATTCTGAGGCTTCTTCAAAAAAAAGGTGAACTTGCTATTCTCCTAGAGCATGCACACTTTTTTTTTTGGCCTAGAAAGTCCAACACAGTGCAAGCAATTTTGACCCAGCCATGATTTAAGAGCCCTGCCCATTGGGTTGGGGTTTCTGGATATCCAGCATGTCAAGTGGAACTGTTGTTGCTAAGCCAGTTGAGCTGCCAGGTGTTTGGAAATCCTAGCCTTGTCAGCATAACTGCTGTGCACAACGGAGGTATCTTGTATGCTGAAGACATTTGTGAAAAACAGAAATATAGCAACCCCCAGACAGCTATGAAAACCACCTTGCATTCTGCTAACTCATCCTGCAGATGATGCAAAAGGGACTTGTGCGCTATCGGATAACAAAATTGGAAGGAGGGATGGTGATACTGGAGGAGACAATGTAACTGGTCTTGACACTGATGGAACAATTCTGCATAGAAACTGATCTTGATCTTCTTTTTTTGTCAGGTTCAATAAACCACTGATATATGTTTGGTCAAAATGGCAAAGAAATGTAATCATTGGATAACAGTAGCTGACTTCCTGATTATTTACTCTCTCACCAATTTTTGTGTTATCTGGAAATAGCTGGGGAAAGACTTCTCTGCTCATCAATGTTGGTGAAATATGAAATATCAAGTAGCCGTTGAACTTTCTGTGTTTAAAAATGTCATTAATTATTAAACAGTAATGTATTTAAAATATCATATTTAAAAGATGCACCACTGAAGTTATGTTCAATTTTATGAGCTTTCCAGCAGAAATGCCGTTGGACAAAACCAGCTGCTGCAATCCTACTTTGCCTTCTTATAATTTTCGGACAGATTTTTAAGGAGACATCCATCCTTTTCTCTAGGTAGATTTGATGGCTTGAAGCAGATACTGCAGCTACTATTATTCTTAGGATTTATGTTGCTAATTGAAATTCTAACTTTCAAAGCATTCAAGTTTGCATGACAAGGAATGATCTGAAGCTCTGTGGCAGGTAATGGGTCAAACGTTTCTCTCTATGCTAGAGCATTACAGTGAATTTCTGCAGTTGAGTTTGAGGATAAAATCATAATTTGCAGTCTTAATGTCTTTTATTTTTTTAGTTTGTGGGTTGTGTGGTCTTGCTCCATAGTGTGTCCTGTTGCTATGCATTTTCATCTTAGTTATGACGCTGGCCTTTGAATAGAAAACTAGCATCTCTGCTGAGTGATGAGCTGAGTGCTCTCTCTGACGGCTCTGTTGGATAATCCAGCTCTCACACTCTCATTATTATTACTATTGTTGTTGTTGTTATTATTATAACTGTATTAGTTCTTCAGAATTAGGACTGGCTGCCTTTGTAACAGCTTAAAGTGACCTAATTATGAACCCAGTTTGGAAGGTACTTTAAGAATGGAGAAGCAAGAGGCAGGTGGTCTTTCAAAGAGAGAGACCCGCGTTCAGCACTGCCACACTTACCTTTTCTATGATACCCTGGTGGTGAGAGCTGCAGGTGGACATCGAAACTGCAGATTCCACAAGCTGAGGGGATTCAAGCCTGTGTCCAGCTGGTGGAAGATGCTTTTTGGTCCCTCTGCTGGAGCTGGGCTGAGGGCAGGAAGGTTTAGGAGATTGGTGGGAGCAGGGGAGGAAGCCTGTCTCTCACAGCTGAACTGGGACAGTCAGCTAAGCAAGTGGATCCCTTGAAAGTTTGGCTTATAGAGGGAAAATAGAAAAAATATCTGGTATTAAACTGAACATGTCCACTTCAGGTAGGTCATTTTTATTTACAAAAAGAAGGAACGTGACTTTTGAAGATTCCTGTATTCTTAACTGGGAAAGCAGAATAGTTGTGCGGGTGGGCCTCTGCCCTTGTTCACACAAACACAAAGGTGCAGAATTCAGCCAGTCTCATCAGATAGCACAAACCTGGCACAGATACTCAGGGTTACGTACGGATGCATGACATACATGGCAAAGTGATATACCTGTAGAAAAAGCTATCAGAAAATGCCAGCTACAATATATGTCTACAGTTTATTCTAGTTCTTATTTTTAGTTTTAAATTTATTTTTCAAATCTTTCTTTTCCATTCATCAGAGAATATATGTCCTGTTTATTTATCAAGTTACTTTCTCTATTATTTCCTTTCTCAAATATACTTGTTAAAACCTTTTTGATTCATCTTAAATACTTTGACTGGCATTAAATGATTTTGCTTGTTTCCATTTCTTATATTGTGCTCTCACAGATAGCAACTGATTTGTTTTATACTCTTTTCCTATGTTCAATATAATTTTTTTCATACTTACAGCCACAGATTTTCTTTCCTATTTCTTGTCAAATTACATCTGTGCTCGCTTCTATGTATTCTTTCTTTCCAAAGAAACTGGTGCCTTTTGTCTATCACTTTTATTTTCTCCAAGGTTTTTTTTTGTGACTTATTCTGAGATACAGAAGCTGTTTATCCTTCCAAGATGCAAGCTGCAGGGTTCTAGTAAGGATTCATTTGGACAATTCAAGTTGTCTAGCTCAGCATATAAAACTTCTCATCCACAACTTTTACAGACTCCCTTGCATCCTGCAGCCTAACACAGTTCCCTATCTTGGAGAAATAACATAATCCTTGCCTGAAAGCCATTCATGAACTGTCCCTGAGTAAAATTCATGTGGGTCAGGAGTTACAGCTTGGCCATGCCTGCTTTAGAGTAGCTCAAAATATATGCAGACTTTTCCCTTAATTTTAAACACTGAGAGGTGAACTGGAATTGGCTCCTTTTTAAGTGGTTAATTTATCCTTTGTTTTGGTTAGGAGTGTAATAACCTTTGTCAGTCACACTCCTAGTACCTTTGGCTTGACATACGGAGCTGCCCTTTCTGCCCCTCTGGAAATTTGGTGAGTCATCAAGCTAGAAACCCAGCAAAAGGGCAAGATTTCTCTCATGTGAGAAGTCTGAACAGTTATATATCTACTACTCTACAAAAGGACATAAACCCAGCACACAAAAGTCACAGAGTCCCTTCCCTAATGCAAAACCACAACAATACAGGTGAACAAACAAAGTCTTTCCAAAACAAGAGATTTTTTAAACAGCCTGAGAGAAGACCCATGCCAGGTGTCTGTGTCCCAGGTGGAAAGAGCTCAGATATGATGGAGATGAGCTCTGGAGACTAGAAAAGAACAGGTGTATATGAAAGACTTTGAATAAGGCTTGTGCTGTGTGTACATATACAGAAAGGTTATGTAGCAAGGGAGACACCTGCCTTTTATCCCTCAGGAGAAGATAAGAGCAGCCCCTCCAGGAAGCACACCTCTTTACTGAGTGATAGGCCAGGGTGACACCTGCATCAGCAAACAAGCCCACTTTGTCCCTGCCCTCCCACCACTGCAGATTTGGGTTCCCGCAGCAAAGCCAAGCCTCTCTGCCAGCTGGGAAGCGAAGCCCAACCCTGGGAGCTGCACTGAGGCTGCTTGTGAACTGTACATGGCTCAGGAGCTTCCCTGCTTTCATCCCTTTAGTATGAGTCAGCACCATCCACAGCCACCCGCATGGGAGTCGTTGGGTTAGCCACTATTCTGGATTTCTGTTTCCCTTTCTTAGAGATTATGGGAAGCCTAATGATGCGGGACTCAGAGTGAGAAGGTGAGGTAAGGCAGAGGAGGATGATGGGTGAACACGTGCTCCCAGGGGTGGGTACTATGTCAGTCCCCCAGAGAGGTTTCTGTCGATTACCTGACCATATTCGGGCATAGCAGTGTAACACAAAGAGTTTTCCCAATCTAGATGCAAGCAGAAAATATGCTGGGATACACTGGATGGATATGCTAGGACCAAAAATCAATATAGAAAAAACATATTTACTACACAACCCTGGCCTGTCTTTGAGGATACATTGTTTTGAACAATGGCTCCATCGGCTGTGATGCTCCCATCTTTTTCACACCTGAAACTTCCCTCTTTACTCTACAGGATCATAAATTTGGGTTTAACAGAGCTGTCTCCCACTAATTTTACTACAGGTGTGGCAGACAAGTTGTCTTAAATTAGACAGTGGTATTTCATTCCTGTGGGCTCTGGTTCTACCTGGGATTTGAGTTTTATTTTTGTGGGAGAAAATGAGCTCCTTCTAGATTCTCAGAAAGTGCTTCTCAAAAGCTGCAGCAGAAGAACTGGAATTAATTGAATATAAAGTGCTGCTACACCTTCAGCTTGATTATACAAAAAGCTGTTCAAGTTAAAAGGACATCAGATCTGCTGAATTGTAACTAATAAAGAGCTGTAAAGGAAAGGGAGATCACCAGTTGCCATGGTTTAACCCCAGCCAGCAATTAGCACCATGCTTACTCACTCCCCCTTCCCCTCCAGAAGGGTGGGGAGAAGAGGAAGAAAAGGAGGGGAAAGGGGAAAAGAATCTCGTGGGTGGAGATAAAGACAGTTTAATAGAACAATAGTGGAAAAGGTAAATAACAACAGTAATAATAGTAATGATAACAATAATGGTAAAAGAACATACAAGACACAAGTCACTCTCACCACGCAGTGAATTGGTTGCCCACCCTGACCCAAGCAGCAATTGCGGATTCCGCCACCCCAGCCAATCCCCGTTTATATACTGAGCAGGATGTGTATGGTGCGGAATATTCCATTTGCCAGTCTGTTGTTCTGTCTATGCTCTTTCTCAGCCTCTACAGGAAGTCAAAAAAATGTCCTTGACTAGTATAAACATCACCTAGCAACAACTAAACCAATATGTATTAATGACATCCCTTGCATACCAAATCTGAAATCACAGCAACCACTAGGAAGAAAGTTAACTGTATCCCAGCTGAAACCAGGACACCAGTGTTACTCAAATGAACTCTAATGCTGTTTTCATAATGCGTTACTAGGTTTGAAGATTGTTTGGTGGCTTATAGAACAGTTCTATCACTTGACCGTTTGACCAAACTAGTCAGAGTGTTTAGGTTTCCCCATACCATGTGAACACCTACAATGTCAGGCCTGTAATTCACTATTCAGAAATGAAATATTGCAGAGTACCTGGCCTGATCTCTCTTCTGGAAACAGTGATAGTGTTGGTTTCACTGTGCGGGCTGCTGTAGTGTTCATAAGCTTAGGTGGTTTTAAGCTGGCTTCTAACTTGCAGACCTAGAGCCTGATTTCATACATGAGATTTTCTAGTTCAAGGGTGTCACTCCAAGATATTTGGGGTAACTGGGGATCATTTTTGTAATGTCTAAACTTTGCAACCACCTAGCAGAAGTTGTAACCCAGAAGCAGGTGCTAGGTTACCCTTACCATGAGTAAGGACAGTGCCTTCTAATGATTCAGCAACTAATGCAATCCATGCCAGAAGTATCAGTATAGCCTCTTATCTCCGCAAGACTTCGTGGCATCCATCCATTAGGCTTCTTGAGGAGGTTGTATGAGATCAGCTGGTGCTGAGCAAGCCTAGCAAACATCCATAGCAGGCAACCTTGCTTTGCCAGCAGTTCTGTTTTGTACTTGCTCCCCAAAAATGGCTACCTTACATAACAGATTTTCCTCAGCTTGGGGGAATTTGAATGCTTGTTTCATATATTCAAAGAACATCCTAGCCATGATGCAAGTAGAAACTGCCTTTGGATGTAGCTCAGTGCACTTTATGGGTTAAACAAGAAAGCTGGCAAGAAGAGCCTTGTAGGCTGACACTGAGAAACAACCAGGAAGAGAAGGTCCCTACAGGGGAATACTCCTTTGATTGTTTCTACTCTTTTATGCAATACAAAAATGCATTGCTACTACTTTTATTTATCAAGTAACTTAGCATTTTGTGTCATTGCTATTCTAATCCATTAAAATTGAGTAAAAATAGAAATCGGGAGTGTTTAGGTAGCTCCAAGGCTTGATAAGGTGTCTGAGTAGCTATATTCTGGATTTCTTTTAATATCTAAGTGTCAAAAGCAGAAGTGAACATGACAGCTGTAAAACACTCAATGTCAATTTGCAACATTTTAAAATAAAGCCTGTGTGGCTTTGCAAAAGGAAATTTTACTGGATCTTAAATATAAAAGAACTTCTATGAGTAGCTGTAGTTGTTCTCTTTTTTTTTATCAGCGGATAGAATGGCAGGCCACTGTACCAGGGCAGACCACATGCATGCAGGTGGCAATTTTAGACTCCAGCACGGAAACATAGTCAGCCTTTTTCCCTAATCAGCACTGAGTGCAAGTTTCTCTTCCAGTTAATCCTGTGGGCCTTCAGAGCAAATTGATTTAAATGAGCCTGAAGGTGTAACAGTAACTGCCCATTCTATAGGATATGCATTGTTAATTAATACTGATGGCAATGATAATTACATGTGGCTACCTCTTAGAAGACTGGCCTCACCATTCACTTTAAAAAGGAAAAAAAAAAAAAGACCACTATTATTTCCTTTATCTCCTTCATGCAGGCTGGCCCTTTCAATGCATAGCAAATGTGGCACTTTTCCTTTTTTAAGACAAATGATGGTTTCACTTCACCAACCCTATAGGCCCAGGCTGCTTCTTTGCAAGGCACTGTGATACACCATGGCCATCCAAAGCGAAAAGGCTTTTTTCTATTCCTAAAGCTGTATTGCTAGTGGAGCTACACTGAGGAGCTTGTAACAGTTGCAGCAATTTTCTGAAGATGAAGTTAGTAATAGTGCTGCTGCTAGTCCCACCTCTTATGAAATGCCTATCACTTTTTTCATATAGTAGGGAATTGTAAATTAATTCTTCTGTCTCCATGGGTTTGGAATAGAAACGATGCCTTCACAGTTCAACGAAGTGGAAAGTCTTTCATCAGTAGAAAATCAGCCAAGGAATTGGATGGCAAAGGCCTCATACATTACAAAACAGTTGTTTGCAATTAAGGCCAGGAGTAAGATGTGCACGAGTCTGTCATGTTTCTTTTTGTTTATTTAATCAGCCTGAGGCATAACATTAGATGGTTTGAAGTGGCATTGTTTTCTTGTCATGTCCTATGATTTGCTGTGTATTATGTGTACAGTATATGACTGTATCAAAGGACTGCAATCTGTTAAAAATAGAGACATTTCATATTTTGCCTGAATCCTGATCAGGACATTTTCACAGAAGAATCATCTGAAGTAGCGACCACAGCTCCTGGGAGGAGATTATTTTGAAAGCTGTTAGAGGTAATCAGCTAAATACAAGGACATCAGCAGAATGAAATTGGGTGTGCCACAATTTTTCTCCGCAGTCACAGGGGCAAAGACTGTGACAGCCTCTGCTGATGTTTCTTTTTCTGTCTCACAAGACAAACACTCCAGGGAGAGCTGTGGGTCACTGTGCACCATGATAGAGAACTTTGCAACTGACATAAAGTTGAATGATGTCAAAGCTCAACTGAAAGCAAGCTAGATACGAACTCAAGAGAGTCAGGTAGCTTGGTGAACATCAGCTCCTAAAGTCATGCTACTGCCAGTTTTAATAGGGATCTCAAAACAACAGGTAATCTTATTTAGCATATGCTAAGCACTGTGCAGCAGGTGGACAATGGCGTTCTAGTCTTTTCTGTACTTTCCTTGCACTTGTCAATTCAAGCCCTAGGAAAAAGGCTGGAAGCCAGGTTGATAATGCATGGATGTTCTTTAAGGGCTTGAATCTTTCATCGGTGCACTATTGCAGAAAGAATTGAAAACCCTTTCTCTATGAATGTAAATGCAGTTAGCAATAGCTGGTAGTTGTGAAGACGGGTTTATTATGTCTGTCTCAAAGTTGTCAGAAGGTAAATCAGACTTTAAACAACAGATTAGCCAGAGCTGATCAGCTGGTAGAAATGTGCTGTGGAATATCACATGGAGAGATAGCCTCAAAGAGGCTAGTACACAAAGGAAAAATGAAGTCATACTTAGTAACGGTGATTAGCTTGGGCCCATCACTATTTCAGTAACATGCATGAGCCTTCGGTAACAAAATTAAGTCCTTATATGTCAATCTGAGAGTTACTAGATCTATGTTGCCAACCTTTCTAAATAATCTTTTTCTCTCCTCTGTGAAGTAAATCTTACATGATAGACTCTAAACAAGGATAGACTCTAAACAGGGACACTGAAGTAGAAGACTAACAGGACTGTATCCAAGTAGCCAGTCAGTCTCCTTGCAGTTGGCAGGTACAATAACAAAAGATGTTTGAGATTACTATTAAAAATCTCTTTAAAGCATTTACCTGAAGTCCTTTTCTCTGTGAACAAGCTCTTTCAAAAGTAAAATTTACCAGACTTTAGTCTGTTTCTTTTACAAATCTAAGGTCAAAGTCTGCTCAGGGATCTCCAGTAAGTTTAAAGTGGCGTGGCAAGTTTTTTTTGTTCTTTTTTTGTTTTGAGACACTAGTAAAACAAGCCATAGCATTTTCAAAATTAATTGGGTAGGAAAATAAAACTTCCATTACCATACCAGCATATTCATTGTCAGATTTTAAAGGTACTACCCAAACTTCTCTGATTCGTTTTATACACCTATTGTTGCAAATTGATAACATAGGAGGGTTTAGAGTGCAGCTCTGAAACACCTTCTCAGTGGGTTCTAGAGGTTTGTGGATAAGTACACGGAAGAGGAAGGCACTCGGTGCTGCTACATCTGAAGACTGCACTGTCCCACTCGAGTCATCCAATGACTGCAAACCGTTGGAGCCTGGAAATGTCTTCATGCTTTCCTTGTCTTTATGTCCTTCCTGAGCTGTTAGCTATTGGCCACTTCCAGTGACAGATCCTGTTTTGAAGACTATTAATCTGACCCAGTATGGTTTTAGTGACTCTACTCACCTTTTTAGATCAGGTTAGTCTTCTGCTTGTGTAGCGAACTGAAGCTGTTCCATGTGGAAGGAGCATGAGAGTCAATGCAAAAGAGAGGGAAAGAGCACATTATGTGGGCAGGGAGGTTGGGACCTTGGGAGGTGTCAGCTGGTTTGACTTAAACTGCCATGGGATTGTAGGCTGCTTCTACAAACTTGATTTCTTTTTTACACAGAAAAGAAATAGCATTTTATCCCATTTTAAATGAAAACAGAGATACTTTCAGCTCCTGACCTCTTCTTCATCAGGAAGGGTCATTTCCGAGCTTCCTGGTTACTGCAGGCCTCTCAGCCACTGTACCAAAACAAGCAGCAGTGATTTGTCAGATTGTCATTAACAAATGATGCTTCTGCATGATCCTTTCTCCAACTTTAGCTGCGTTAGGAGAAGCTGGGCCTTGAAGTTTTTCAACTGAGTATTAAAAATCCCTTCCAGTGATGGCTTTATCTTTGGCCTTCTCCAAATATGCAGATAATTCTTTTCAGTGATATGTTATTGCTGGAACAGTCTCTAACACTGATGAAACTTCAGTGAGATATACCAGTTAAACTGCAAGCAAATACCTTTTGTTAGAGCACTCAACCCTACCTCATGGGAGATAAATCTGTTGCATGTGTGAAATTACGTCTGCAAAATAGCTGGATACAATGACTTCAGTGTGGGATTTAGGTATCCCAGTTTAAGAATAAGTTTATTCTATCAAACAGAAAATACCTGGAAACAGAATTGTGGCATTCAGAAAAGCGTAATACTCATGAAATTTCTGAGCTTACCCCCTTGGACAGGTGCACGAGCATTTAAGTAGTAAAGTTTCATCTGTTACAATAGCATCATTTGAAATCTTCACACAAACCAGCTCCCAGTAATTTTATAGGAGCTTTGTTCTCTCACTATTGCTAACATTTTATTGTTCAGAATAAAATATATCTAGCTTGCTAAATCATGATTTCAATAAGTCTCGTTGGTATCAAGGAGCATATATAGAGGACAGGGAAAGGAAGTTTCTCCAAAACTTTATTGTCATGAGTTTGTGGGTTGATTGAACTTTTGCTTTTATTTTCTTCAAATTATGATCTACACTTTAGTCTTACATATAACTCAAATCAAAACAGAGAAGCAATGTGAGTAAAATCTTTACCACGTGTATTCAGGCATGAATCTTTTGTATTTACTCAGCAGCCCACACGGTCTGAATATATCCCTCCAGTATAAGCAGCTGCTAGTATAATTTGGAACTGCAGAGAATGTAAATAATATGCATCTATGAAACAAGTTTTAATGGCTCTATTGTCCCAAGTTTATGAGTATAGCTCAGTGTCTTGCTGTAGAGAATGCCATGCAAGAGACATTGAGCAATGTGAGCTTCTTGAAAAATGCTTCACTAAATTCTCTTTTCTGGAAGTTTACCTGCTATGGACCTTGTATTACTATATCCTCTGTCACTCAACAGCATTGCTGAGGTCATCCAGGATGTGAAAAAGAAAGATTTCTCCAAGTTACTTCCTTATCTTCTCCAATCAGAGGTTTCCAGGAAGTTGCACAGGCTCCCAATGTGAGTTAGGTCAGCTAGCCAGGGAGTAAACATGCACAGTAGTGCTTCCACTTGGGTTTAAACAGTGATTGGACTGGCTTGTGATACTGGACTTGGACCTTCTCTGAGGTCTATGTAACACTGAACTGATGGGCAATATTTAAGAAGAATGTTAATGGTAGAGGGAGATCTTCACAGAATGGTTGAGGTTGGAAGGGGGAGTCTAACCTTGTGTTCAAGCAGGGACACCTAGAGCCAGTTGCCCAGGACCGTGTCCAGATGACTTTTGAATATCTCCAATGATGGACACCCGGCAACCTCTCTGGGCAACCTATGCCAGTGCTTAGTCAGCCTCACAGCAAAAAAGTCTTTCCTGATATTCAGATGGTACCTCCTGTGTTTCCGTTTGTGCCCATGCCTCTTAAAAATCTTGGACAAGTATACTGAAATATGTGGCTAAAAACATTGTCTCTCTTGTATCCTTAGACATCATGGCAAAAAAAAATCCATTAAAATAGGGCAAATACTTTTTCATCATGCTTATTCTGCTTTCATTAAGAAAAGGCAATATAGTGGGTTATTGGTAAATGCATCACTGATCTCCAAATGTCAGTCCTTTATCTACCTATATACTGATTTCTGAAAATAAAATTTCAAGTTCACCTCTGATATTCTTTTACACTACAAATTGTTGTTCTATGTAGTTTAAATAGCAGATGGGACAATCTGATAAAAATGCACAGAAATATTAGCAGTTTTAATCTAAACATTTATCAGAGCTGTGAAGCCTGCAATTTTACAGTATAGAAAATATGAAAGATGCAATGTCTTTAGAGAACTTGAATGCCATAAGTTAACAGCTGCAACTTCATATAGCTGTGCATCACTCTGCAATCATAAACTCAAGCTATGAGCACTCTTCCCAGCCTGAACACTCATGATCAATTTGAATAGAAATGATTCACTCAGGATTTGGGAAGCAAAGCAAAGAGGCTGAAATGAATTATTCACAAATTGCTCCTGAAGAGGTAAATACCATAAGGTCAGAACTTCTCAAACCGATTTATGAATACTGCAGCAAAACCCTCATTAACCTAGGAGTGTGCTTTGGGTGGTGTGTTGGATCCATGTATTAAGAACCAGTTTTGAAGTTTTCTCTTCACTAGGTAATGTCAAAAAGACTCCAGGACGTTGCACTGGAGGCTCAGTGGAAGTGAATCAGTCTCCTGCACTTTTAGGCTTCTTAGTACATTGGAATGCCTCTGAATGCTCTTTCCTCCCCTGCTATTCCTGACTACTCCTCTGAGCTTTTTTGAACCAGATTTGTCACCTAAATTTATCCATGTGTCTCCAAAATTGCAAATGATCAGCTGGAGTTAAGCCAGCTGACTTCAACAGGAATATGCATAGGCGTGCCTGTTAGATCACAGTCTCTGTGATTTTTCGGATCAATGCAGAGAGATTTTAATTTCAAATGCATATTTCATGCTTAGAGGTAACTTTGGCCTAATTTGTCCCTTTCATTGAAAATACATCTCAGCCTTCAGTCGTAGTTCGGAGCCAGGACTATATGAAGCCATTAAGTATCACCCAAAGCCGTCTGGAATCTGCTCACCTGAAGATCGTGCAAATGTTCAATTGGATAAAATCTCCTCTTTGAACACTATTAGGTGAGTTAAATGTCTCAGCCTTTATGTCTGGACGTGGGCAGGATAAACGGCTCTCTCACAGGAAAACAGTGAGTAGTATTGTAGCTACTGTGGAAAATTCCACATATGCTCTACCGTGTTGTGTTGGCAGGGCTCTGAAGCAGCACAAAGAAAGGGCACATTGCTCACAGTGCTAGCACATATGATTAAAGATACAGCAAGACAAGTAGCAATCTCTCACAAGAGATTTTAAAATCACTTATTTAGAAAACTGATGCTTCCAAATCACTGAGCAAGATAAACAGCCCACAGGGAAAACTTGATCTTATTATAATCTGAACTACCAGCTACTCTGCTACCGTAGCTCAGAATATTCAGATGTTCTGGATATGTTCCAAAATCTGTGTCCCCATCAATCTTTAGGTGCTGGTTTTAAAGTGGTTGGGTTTTTCTTTTTTTTTCTGTCTTTATTTTTTCTTATTCTAAAAGATATTTTTCAATTGCTTTTATTCTTTTTCTTACGAATCTTTAAGAGCCATACAATATATAAAGCATGAAAATACTCATTTCCTGAACTAATTTCTTGTCACTTACTGAATGGAAGCGTGAGGTATATGTTTATACCAGGAATAATAACACTGTGGTTGGTTGTTTGGAGCAGGTGCATTTCTTATCAGATGAAAGCAGAAGTATCACAACTATTTTCCTTGACTTCTGAAACATCACCAGCTTTCGGTGATGAAATCTCTATAACTATTCTTCTAATCTTGTTTGTCTGTCTGTCATTTTGGTTTTAATAGCGTCTCTGCTTTTCTGATATAACTGGTTACAATAATCTTTTACGGTCATTCTTTAGCCTCACGGGCTACTGCAACTGAATTAATTATAGCAAAGTGCTGCAATAGAACAGCAATGATGTTCTTTGAGGTGTGCGTTGCACCAGATTCCCAGATGGATGAGTTTTTTAATAAACTCAGCTTCACCACATGTATCAGTTTTCTCAACTGTCTAGAAACCGAGTTTACACATGCAATTCTCTTTCACATGTTTGCTCATGATTTAGCTGGGCTAAAGGACCACACTGATGTACATCAAGCAAAGGTGAAAAGTCGTTGCACATATAGGTAATTTTAATCCATTCCATTTTTAAATACCACAATAAATTTAATTTTCACAATAAATTAAATAGCCATATTCAGTTTACAAAATAGAATTACTTGGTGTGAAACCAGTATTTACAAACATTGTACACTATGTACATGATGTTTAGCTTTGTTGACACACAAGCATAGAAGAAAAAATTATTTGACCTTTTTTTGACACGATTGACATGCTACAAGTGACACTATGGTCCATACAATAAAACAATAGTGCAAACTCACCACAGGAACTCTTGAAACAATGTTGTTCGTATGAGATAAGATATTCATTTCAAATAATAAGAAAATAGTACTATCCACTCTCATTGTAAAAATTAGCACTGTGTTTAAAGTGTCAGTATTCCTTTAGCAATAGATATACCAAATATAGCCTGAAGATTATGCTTTCTCACAGCTTCACAGACTTTTGACATGAATTTTTATGGCATAAACTGACGTCCTGCTTAGATCAATAAGTATGTCACATAAACACTTCACTAAGCGAGAGGAACACTGACCCTTTTAACCGTGTCTGACTTTATGTCCCTAAATACCTCCTTTCCCTTTATTATTATATCTTAAAAGATGCAACTATGCTGACAGTAAATTTATGTTAGTTACTACTCTGTAGAAAAAATTGATCCCACCATATATTTGGTCACACACTGCATATGTACACGTATGCATGAAAAAAGTTACTTTGATAGCCGTGTCTATGAAAAGTGCATATTTTAGCAGAGACATTTATTGCATGTCTCAGGTGCAACAGAAAGTGTTGTATGAAGTTTAATTTAGGGCCAGTTAAATGTCCTCCCAGTGATCTGGTAAAATTTTTGATTAAAAGGGTGAAAGAACTTGCGCAATTTGGTAATGACAGAGGTATCCACCTCTGGATGGATGCGTCCCTTGCTACCCGCCAGGCACTTGTTAAAGACAATGTTAAATCGCAAGCAGTAAAACCCTCTGGTGGCATTGAAGTATAAATTGTACTGACTTATCCTTGGAGGAAGATTTAGGAACTTCTCGACCAGCTGGAGTTCTGGCAGTGGTTCTGTGATGAGCCGGTCTCCATCCACGATATGAAACTGCTCGACTGGGAAGTATTTTAACCATCTCTCCAGATGTTTTGTGTAGATGCTGGTTCTCACAGCCTTATATTTAGTGTTTACTTCGCAGGTATTAGGATCAATAGCCAGCTTCTCAAATTTGTAGTAAGTTTTGTTCTTTCTTTCCTTACCTTCCAGCACCTGAGTGTAATCAGAAATAGCTCTTGTGGTAGGTTCCCTGACAATGATCAATAATTTGATAGATGAGTTCATTTTGTAAATCCTTTCAGGTACTTCCTCAGTGATAAAATACGCGGGGCTTTTCTCAATTGTTATTTGATGAGGGTAAGAAAAAGGCATTTTTTTCCGGTACCACTCAATCCCCTTGGCATAGTTCTCGTCATTGTCAAAGAAGTGAATCTCTTGAGAAGCTTTGACCACTGCGGGGTGAAGGTTCAGCATCTCCAGCAGTGCTCGGGTGCCTCCTTTCCGCACCCCAATGATAATGGCCTTGGGAAGCTGCTGAACCAGATTGTGCAGTCGTATTTGTTCCTTGGTGGCATTGCCCTTTCGGAACTCGTGGAGCAACCCTCGCTTGAACTGCAGAGCTCGCAGCTGGATTTCGTCCTGGCTGCGGGGTCCAAATCGACCGTCGATGGGACAGAGAGGCTGCAGTCTGCAAGTGAAACGAGGTATTTTAAAAAGAGGGTAACTCGTAAGGCAAGTTTTCAGTATACAGCAGTCACACTCATGGAAACCTTTCACAATATGGTGTGATGTGCACATCTTTCAACTTTTATTTTATTCTGCCAGTCATTAGATTGTTTGCAAATAGTTCTATTATTTATTCTAGTATTTTGCTGTCATTCGTCTGAGTAACTCCTAACTCCACCCTTCTGCTCTTTTCAAGCATAGGCACTATGATTACAACTTCTTGAACCTTGCCTCACCTCCCACGCTGCTGATTACTTTGTGATTGCTTTGACAGTTTTTAAAACATTCTAAGACGAATTTTATTTGGTCGTTTTGATCTGAAAATCCAGTTCATTTAAGTCATCTCTTTCCAACACTTCTATTCTAGCCTGAATTGTTTCCCATGCTTCCCATTGCATTGACTATGTTAGTTGCTGATCCAGAGTTGGCCTTTTTAGTGCAGAGGAGCAGAAGGGGTGAAAAACAGCTTTCTAGGCATCACCTTTCAGTATTTTACCTCCTCTTTAGAAGGTGCCTGTTGTTTTCCCTGGGATAGAATCAGAAAGACCAAGGTTCTGAGTCAGGAACGATTAGCAAGGCACAGAAAGAATGGCAAGAAAACTTTTTTAAAAATGCATTTATTGCATCATTACATCAATGATTTTCTTATCATCACTTATGTATCCTCCCACTGAACGTCATTTTGTGCCTTACTGTTTCTTCTTTTACCCCTGCATTTTTGTGCTATTCTTTTATATTCACGTGCAATTATTTCACCTATTTTCCACTTCTTGTATTTGCTGTCAATGAATGCAAGAAATGATTCAGTAAGAAAAATATTAAAATATTGCTACTACAGAACCTCCAATAAGCTCTCACCTCCACTTCCAAATCAGTGCTTTGGTCATTATGCAGGCCAATATTGCACTGAAGATGAAATTGGTGTGTAGAGAGAGCTTCCAAAGTCCTACAGAAAAAAAATTATTAAAAATTTTGCAGAGCCATGCTCCCCAAAATTAAGGATATATAAGAACAAAGGTTGCCTAGGCAATTTTAATATGAGCTCGCTGTGCATATATATTATGATACGTTTTTTAAATTACATGGCCACATGCTATTATTTTTCACAGGACCCCTGCCTCAGCCAGTATACCAGATGGGCAATGCTCATTAATAGCTGTTTAGGTATTCAGTATTTATGCTGGTTTCTCAGCATGTGGCCCCTCACTCATTTACTGTATATTATTCAAAACCTGCTTTCAGGACAGAATTATTTATTTCTTTATGGCTTTTCCATCCATCACTGCTTGTTGGGGTCTCTAATTTGACACCGATGCTAGGACAATGGATGGTTGGGACAAAGTAAGTTTGATCCCCCTGGCTGACCCGCTAGCGGTTTCCTTGATTTTCCAGATGCTGAGAGATACAGCCTGTCCAGGCGGAGCCGAAGAAGCAACCCAGATGACATTGCTGGGTTCACATGAGCTCTGGCTAAGTCCTGCAGACTAATTAGAAAGTGTGATGAGAAGTGAGTTCCTGTTGTTTTTTCTTTTCTAAAGTTTCCAGACTTCTTTTCCTTTGCTCTCTGCCATCTACTGAACAAGAGCCTGTCTCGGTTGCAAAGACTGAAGCATTGCAGCACTGATGCAAACCTGCCAATAAAAAAACCCAATAAAACAGGCAGAAAGCAGTGTCTTGACTTGACAGTGGTACAATTTGGTCAGACTGTGGTGTGGCTGCGTAAGACAGTCTTTCTGCAGCAGCGAGGTGGCAGTTAAAAGCCTAAGAAACAGAAGATGCAATTGCTATCTCTGTTCTCTTCCCTCTCCTTCTGTGTATTTGTTATTTGTTTTCAAGCAAAAAGGGTTCCACAACAGCAGTTCCAGACCCATCTCAACTAATTTTATCTCTTTTGCTCAAAAAGACAGTTAGCACTGCCTTCAGTGTAACACAACAGCTTGTCAAACAGGGTGGTTTCCTTTAAAAGTAAATAAATACTCAAAATGTCCTCTAGCCTAAGGGAAGAGATTGGATGTTGTTAAAAGTCCTTCCTCAACACTTTGCATTTCAGATTTTTTACTCTTTCCCCTTTCTTCTCCTCTCCCCAAACAATAAAAAATATCCTTTAAAAGATCTTGGCAGTGGTGGTATTAAGCAGGATGTCAGATCTCGGTAGGTGAATCCCCAGATATAATTATTTACTGTTATATTGCAACATGTTAATATTTTTGATTCTGTGAATCATTTTTTCCATTAAAAACCCAGTCCTTTGCAAAGAAAGTGTATATGACATTTATCATATCACTGAAGTTGCTCTCCCAAAACAGGCAATTTCTCAAACTGCTACAGTAAAGCTCCCCAAAAATTCTTCTTGAGAAAACCCACCATAGAACAATTCATCTCAGGGAACGATATTTTTGACTAACTTCAAATCAGCTAAAGTACATCTGGGCAAACTTAATGACAAGTAGCAGTGCTGTCTTTCCTGATCCAGAATACTTGCTAATTCGCTTCTAATGTAGGTGTCACAGTGGCAAAAGATTATGAGCCTTCTTTGATCTCCAGCATTTCAGAGCATTGAAATCAGGTGCAGAGGCTCACCATACTGTCAATGAGAGACTCAGGCAACTCAAAGACTGGACCAAATCTTCTCAAAATCGCCAGGCACAGAATCTGTTTGAACTGCCACATGCAAAGCAGCTCCATGCACTCAGGATCTGAAGGATGTGTGCCTCCCCTGGAGGGAAGTGCTCAGCTCATCCGACTTTATGACTCAATGAATCAGATAAGATAGTGGTAATTTCCCTTCGGGCCTAAAAAAACCTCAAAACATTCCCGTTGAAGAGCCTAATCTGAGGCCATTAAATGTGGGCCATCCTCAGTTCTCTTGTCCAAATTGGATCAGCATAAATTAAGCATAAATGAATCCCGGTTTCTTCCTGAACAATTAGTCATTCCTAAATCTATCGAAGCCACTCAGTGTCCTTTTACTGACAAATTCAACAAGTGTGGATTGTGCCCCAGTGCTAAGGCAGAAGAACATTTCCATTTAATTCATCTGTCTCATGCTTTCTAGTGCTTCTTTCTCTCTCTCTTTCATAACAAGCCCAAATAAAGGGCTGCTTTTTAGCAGTGTGGTATTTTTCACACTGGGTAATGCAAAAGAATGAAACTGGATTTTACTGCCATTGGCAACATTATATATGAAACCGGTGGAATTCACTGCCGCAGGAGGTCAGTGAGTCAAATACTGTGGCGAGATAATTTTATAGCCATCAGTAAATTCTGTAGATGCGCAAGCATAGATAATAGCATAAGGTTAATTAGATTTCATGCCTCCGAGCATAAAATATACTGTTGCAGGGACCAGCAAGGAATTCTGCCTCCATTCACAGAATCACATTAGTCTCAGTGAAGTTTTCACCTCTGAAACATCAGAGATGCTTTGAACCACCAGGGGAAAGAAGATATAAATCCTGGGGCTTAATTTGCAATGCACTTGGTCCTAGCCGAGTACACGGTCTCCCTCTTCTTCTGGAGTGGATTTAAGCAACTGAAGAAGGCGCCCAGTAACCTCAGATGGAACTCAACATTCCCTAGCACTGGATACTAGGTAGCTCTGTTTTCAATCCACCTTCTACGCACCATGTATTCACACAGCATTATGTCACGATTTTGAACTCGAGTCATATTTTTCATCATTTAAAAGAGAACTATTAGAGCATAAGCACTGGCAAGCTGTCTACCAGCTTCTGGAAATCTCAAAGTCTTGTTTCATTCGTTCTTTCAAAACAGCTTTTTTTTTAATCCTGTCTGCGTAGCACCTATTAGGGCAAACCCAGGCCATTTTGAAGGTGACAGAAACAGCAGTGTCAGTACAGGTAGCACGACTGTTGCACTGTCAATAACCAGCCAAAACTCAGCCTGGTCAAAAGTGCCAAATAGTCTTTGATTTCCTCTGCTGGATTTTCTACTGTTCTCCAGGAAATCACTTGCAGAGAAAACCCACTTATTTAGCACATTCAACACCAGAAAATACTGGCTAATTAACATAGTTAAAATTCTCAAACCCTGAAGCAGTCTTTCAAGTGAAATAGTAGTAAAAACTTGACGAGCTACTCTGCAGGATCATACTTAATTTTAACTATCACTGTAGCGCATTAATTGCTTGCTCATAAATTTAGAAAGACGATATATAAATACACCATAACTGTTTTGCTGAAACTAGAGGTCAACACACAGATGCACACAGACAAAAATGAGCTACTGTAATGACATTTTTACTGGGTGTTGTTTTATTTCTTCTCTGAAAACAAGTGTCAGTGTGCTTAGAATACAAATAGACAGACAGAAATACTTTGACAGGGATGACCTGCAACCTTATTTCCCTACTCTCTCCTCCAAAGGGGAGGAAAGAACAATGAAAACCAGTACTAGAATAGACAGTCTTTCTGTCTTTCATGAGTAAACACTAAAACAAAAAGAAAGGACAAGAACACAATCAGATCCTTTAAGCAAAACCCAAGACAATCTGAGCCCATTTTTAATTAAGAGAGCAGCTACTTAATGCCTTACCTATCCAAGCTCCCAACTCTGGCAACTAGATATAGGAGACTTCCAATAGCAAGGCTGCCTAATACAAAAAGCTTCTGTCTCAGCAACGCCTGCTGTTTGAATAGCATGGCCCTCCATCAATCTTCAGGACTTCTTCAGTCTGCAGAGACAAGAACACATAAAACACTCATCAGAAAGCAATACGCAGGGTAATGTTTAATCAGTTGTTGCAAGAGATCAAGCCACACTTGCAAAATCTTTTCAAACTGCAAAATAAGTAGTTAAAACTTCTTTGTTTGCTTCTGTTTTTCTGTCTCACATGGCAACACCAGGCAATGTATCTGGGTTAGGGTGATAATTCTGGAAGTTCAGTTACATCCACCATTACTAGGGCTGTCTGATAACCATACCGTGGGTCTTAACTCTGTAGAGGCTTGTATTGTAATAGGATCTCTTGTTAGGTAAATATGTTTAGACTTTAAGCCCTTCAAAATCAGCCTGGGCTAGATTTCAACAGAGATTTAAATGCTTTGCTGCCAAGTGAGGCATCAATAACCAGGAGTTAGGCTTGCAAGTCCTGGGCACATAGTGTATGGGGCACATTTACTGTGTCTTTAGTATTATTAGAGTGTAAGCTTGAGAGAAATCTAAACCAGTGTACTTTCTGATCTATGCCAGCAAGCCCCTGATGACAGACCTGAGAAGCATGTAGCTGGGGTGGTCATAATGACCATTTTTTGACACCAGCTCATCTTATCAGCTCTCCCTGTGCTGGGCATTAGCTTGGGCTGTTCTGTGGAGAAACCCTTAAGCACTTCATCTGCCTGACACCGGCCTTGGCTGTCATCTCAGGACCTGATGGGACACAAACTGGAATCCTTGCCCATATCCCCAGATTTCAGCAAACCTGAAGCATAGACTTAAATTTCCTTTTCTGATGTGCACAAGAGACTATCTAAAGCCCACAAATGAGCTTTGTTTCAAAAACTTTAGATATAAGGCAGGCATGAGTGAAACGATGTGACCTTGTGCCAAGAAGATTGAACCAGAATAACCAGGAGGTCACTAGGTAAGTTAGAAGGAAGACCTGAGTAAAACTATTTGTCTTTAGCCTGACTCTTCCCTAGACTTTAGGTTTGTGTTCAGGACTTCAGACCTGTTTAGGAGACTCAGAGCTGCATACCTAATACCTTCTTACAAGAACTGAGGAGAAAGATCAGCCTCTCCTTTCAGAGGACAGCCAAAGGTGACATGGTTCTTCACTCTGTTACCAATCCTAGGGTTTTTTATAAATATACATGAGACTAAAGTTCAAATCCTCTCACTGGCTCAGGGGATAAAAAGCCATCTTGTCTACCAACCAAATGAATGCTTTATTCACCAAATTGATCTCTTGATAGAAAAACCCACAAATATAAACTGAATTCACCTGAACTACTTATCCATGTTCTCACTCCATCAACCAGGGAGTGTTTAATATATTATAGAGTAGTTTCAACAGAAACTGCTTTTTTTCAAAATTTTGACTGGATTTACTTCAAGCAATTTTTGATGTCAAGTTTCTTATGTTTTACCACTAGTAAAGCCCCTTTTGCAGCTCACTTTTTTCTTTTTCAGCCTTCAGACTTGCATCAAGAAAGACTGGGATAGATTATTATAAGCACATAACTATATACAGAAGTCGAATGGGTAATGACAGTGCAAGGTTTGACTGGCCACTAGGATCTACTACAAGCCATTCTCATTAGACAGTATGAACGCAATCTCTCTGCCCTAGTGCTGGTTGAGTTTCATGGTATGGATGCAGGTCACTCCATACTGGTTGTCTTCAAGGGTGGTAGAATAGTCATTCCCAAGCACATTTATCTTACTGCTATATAGAAAGCCTTTGTAAGACCAGCCCATCGTCTCTTGATAAAAGAGCCATGCAACATTGAAGCTCTGAGTCTCACTGAGACTCTAACACACTTCTGGTGTGCTAATAGTAATAGTAACTCCTTACACAGCCAGGTCATAGCTTAGGATATAACCTCTCATACTGGATAACCTATCATACAGAATATATTGCTTTTTACACAGGCAAAAATAATTCTATAATAAGAATTCTTAGATAAGATCCTTATTGCAATAAGAATCTTATAAAAACCCAGACTAAAAAGAGTTCGCAATGTAAATACAGAGACAGGAGAAGTATTATCATCCTTTAAAAAATAAATGAGGAACAGGGGTACAGAAAGATTAAGTGATTTGCTCAAGGGCACAGAGAAAACCTGTAGCACCAGTGGGATTCAGTATGAAATGTCTGAATTCCTATCTAGTGCCTTAACTATGTGATAAACTTTTGCCTTTTTTGTAGTATACTTTTTCTTGACATTGAAAAATAAACATAAAAATGACATAGAAATGAGGAATTCTGGACATTGAGCAAGGCAGAAAACCCACAGCTGAAGTTTAATTATTAAGAAAAATGCACAGATACTCTAGCTCTATGTTGATATGCTGCTACTAATTACTCTTTTAAATTAAGTTATTTAATTAAAAAACAGGAAAGAGAAGGACATGATGATGATGACAGCAAATTTTCATGTGTTTCCAGTTTTAAATTCTTGAGTGCTGCTCTCTCTAACTAAAAGGATCACTTCAGTGTTACAACAATTGGTTCTGAACCTCGTCTCTCAGAAAACATGTACATATGCAGCCCTCTGTACATGAAGCTGAAGTGCTGCCCACATGTTCTCCCTTATACATGCTCTTGGACGCCAGTTAAGTCCTACCTGCAGGCCTCACTAGGGTGGTAGAGGTCATCAGACCATAATAAAATCAAATTAATGACAAGCTGTTTGCTGAAATGGATTCCACAAGGTCTCGTGACCACAATATTCATGTCTGCAATAAGATTCAATGAAAAAAAAAGCCAAAGAAACCCAACCAACCAACCAACTGAAAAAATCCCAAACCCAAACCAGGTCAGTTTGCTGTCTTCTCTGTGTCTTCATGTACTTAAGTACAGAAAACTTTTCCACAGAATGACAAATACTAAACACCCACTAGAAATGCTAGTATAACATTATCGTGCAATCCCAAGCACAAATACAGGCTCGGCGGAGAATGGCTGGAGAGCAGCCCTGTGGAGAAGGACCTGGGGGTGATGATTGATGAGAAGCTCGACATGAGCAAGCAATGTGCGATCGCAGCCCAGAAGGCCAACCGTATCCTGGGCTGCATCAAAAGAAGTGTGGCCAGCAGGTCAAGGGAGGTGATTCTGCCCCTCTACTCCGCTCTCGTGAGACCCCACCTGGAGTACTGCATCCAGCTCTGGAGTCCCCAACATAAGAAGGACATGGACCTGCTGGAGCGTGTCAGGAGGAGAGCCACGAGGATGATCAGAGAGCTGGAGCACCTCTCCTATGAGGAGAGGCTGAGAGAGTTGGGGCTGTTCAGCCTGGAGAAGAGAAGGCTCCGGGGAGATCTTATTGCGGCCTTCCAGTACCTAAAGGGGGCCTACAGGAGAACTGGGGAAGGACTTTTTACTAGGGCATGTAGTGATAGGACGAGGGGGAACGGCTTTAAGCTGGAAGAGGGCAGGTTTAGATTAAAC
Organism: Pluvialis apricaria; assembly: GCA_017639485.1. Taxonomy (NCBI): domain Eukaryota; kingdom Metazoa; phylum Chordata; class Aves; order Charadriiformes; family Charadriidae; genus Pluvialis; species Pluvialis apricaria. The sequence continues at coordinate 75,696,059 of CM030009.1, read as the reverse complement.
ATTAGGAAGAAGTTTTTCACTTTAAGGGTGGTGAGGCACTGGAACAGGTTGCCCAGAGAAGTTGTTGAAGCCCCGTCCCTGGAAGTGTTCAAGGCCAGGCTGGACATGGCCTTGGGCAACCTGGTCTAGTGAGAGGTGTCCCTGCCTATGGTAGGGGGGTTGGAACTCGATGATCTTCAAGGTCCCTTCCAACCTAAACCATTCTACGATTCTATGATTCTATGATTATTTATTTGCTTGTTTCATTTTTGTTATCACTTTCAGCATCTAATTTAAAGTCCATGGAAGGAGTTTTATTCCAGAGAGATTATGACCTCTATAATACTTTCCTCAGATGTTAGTTTTGTTCATGAAAAAAATGTAGAGAAATAATATCTCAGCTTCAGAAATGGCTACATCTTGCAATGCATGTACTGAGATAGCTCTACGTGACAGAGGAGAGGACTGAAGAAACATTTCTATTTAAGCCACGGAGTTAATACAACCAGAATGTGATTAAGGTGAAGGTCCCTACGGCAGAAATGTTGCTGAAGACTAACATGGCAACACCTAAATGAAATGGAAAGAAGAAATGAAAAGGAAGAAATGAAAATTCTGGGACACATTATAAGCTGCACTAAGTTTTCTATAAGGAACACATACTTTTAAACTTGACTAAAAGCTGGAAGGCAAGATAAAATGTAACCCAAACTGACAAGATTTTAGCAGTTATTTGAGGCAAATAAGGGTATTTAAAAAAAAATAAAATTGCTCTCTGTTAGGGACAACAGCTGAATTGGTACACAAGCTACTGACCGGTAGAGGGAAGCTTGGGAAAGCTGCAGGATGAACTATACTGGTAGCTGGATGGTGAATGTGGAACCTTCTACCTACTGTTGCACATCTCCAGTGGGCTTACATCAGAAATATCTATCTATAACAATCTAGTTAAATATACATACGAGGAAAGTCCCTTCCTGAATATCCAAGAGAGTCATGATGCATAAAGAACAACACAAATAATTCACAAGGTGGAATGCATAATTTCTAGAAATGAAAGTGTGTGCAACATCATATAGAGAAAAGAATGTAATGCATTTTGTGATTTCAGATACACAACTGATCTAACTTGTCAGATTGCTAGGCTTCATTTAGCACTAGAAAGTAGCTTTATCAGTGTATTGACGTGAATACTTCAACCAACCCCATTCCCTGTGTTCCCATCCATATTGGTGAAAGGACTGGGGTTATTGAGTGAATTGCCAGGAGAAGACAGTACAACTATGTAGAACTGTGATGATAATACCAATTAAAAAACAGATGGACTGTTCCTGACAAGATGAATTGATTGTGGATAAAGGAAGATGTTGCATGTGCTAGCCAAATAATGTGAATTTTCGGTGAACTCTTGTAAAAGTTAGTTTTAGGTTCAAGTTAGGTCAAAGTCAAATAAGTAGAAGAAAACAGAAAAAAGCATACCAATAATGACAATATTACTAAATAAAATTCTGAATTTGATAACACTGCAAATTGTGCAGAAGCACTGAAAACAGAAGCTGTTGCTATAATCACCTATTTCAAATAAACAGACAATGAGACAAGATTGCCAGGAACTTGTTTGAAAATGAGCAGAGGGAAATTTTTGGACACATGGAGCAGAGATGAGAAGATGCTACTGATAAATGAATAGCATGTGGCTGATTATGGAGAGAAGTGTAAGAAAGGAAGGCAACATAATCCTTTGGTAAACAGACTGAAGAGATACAGTTTTGATGGAGTGCTGTGATTAATCAAAGTGAAGTACAAACCACAGGCAAATATGCACAAAGGAGGATGGAAAAATAATACATAGGAGATTTTTTTAGTTGAATTTGTCAATCAGTTGGCATAGATTTTTCTGATTTTGCACACCAGCAGGGGTCATCTGTTGACCAACAAATATTTGTCTTCATACACTGTGAGAAGATCTTTGAGTTTATGTGGGATTTAAATACAGTAACTGAAGAAACAAGTCAGGGTACTGATCACTTGGCACATCTCCATTTCTCTTGATTTTGCATTTTGTTTCTTGAACGTTAACTGCATCTTCTTGCATTTGTCACTGTGAGTAAAATTTATACAAATCAAGCACTTTTTCTGGGGTAGGAAATCACATGGCGTTTGGGAAAGGAGGGTATTTATCTCTCAAATTGGGTGCATCAGCTCATCAGCTCGTGATCTTCACGGTCTGGCTGGAATAGCGAGTCGTTCTCCTACTCCTTCTTTAGCCTTCTCCAAGTCCTCCCCTTCCCCTTGTGCTATTTCACCACTGATGAAGGTCTAGGCTAGTGGCAAGGAAAAGGTATGCTCCTGCTGTACTTTTCCCCCAGTACCTTTCGCTTCAGTGGTTTAATTGCAGCAGTACTGCTGCACCATGTGGGCTATATTAAAGAGCTAGAATAACCATGATAAAGCAGAACATGATTTTTCATTAGCGAGAGGATTTTTCATTCCTAATAGCATTGAATAGCCTAAGAACAGACAAAATTCTTCCCCTTTTAGACACAGTAAAATGAAATGGGTAGTGGGAACTGAAAGCTTTGAAAATACCATTTTTCTGAAGGAATAGCAAAGTGCTGAGCCTGCAGAAATGGAATTTTGATTTAATTTTTTTTTAATTTTCTATAATGGTTCATATTTTCAATATCAAAAAATAAATTTAATTCTGATGTGTAATTACAGTGTTTCAATTTTTTCTCTCTAGCATAAGAATAAGATGAGATGAAATAAGATTAATGCATACTTGCTCAGTTCAAGATGTGAAGGAAGAAAAGAAGGAAATACTTTCAGAACATGGAAAAAGTTTACAGATTCAGGTAAATATCCCTGTGTACTAAACATGTCCTTTTCTCCTCATGACTCATATTGACTGAAAGAGCGGAGAAGAAAATGTCAGCAGAGCTGACAGAAAACAGTAAATGATGCAAATAAACTGCAACATAAAGATTTCCTATAATCTTATGCCATAGCTGTGACAATAACTTAAAAATACCCTTTTTTGTCTGCTATTGTAGAGTTTTGACATTTAGGGCTGCCTTTAATCTGCTCTTGAAGCCAGTTCTTTGTGTAAGAGGTGGTAAGACTCTTTCTCCAGAAAGGCTGTTTTACTCTGGGAGACCATCCACAAAATCAGCCTCTGTATGTGGATACTAGATAAGAAAACATATGTTCCTTTCGCAAATGTTAGCACACTACCAGTGCTGAAAGAGCATTTGTGATTCATAATCCCAAACCCGTCAGGGCAGGGTTGGGTGGTACACCCAGATATCTGGGTGCTCTGAAGCCTATGGAGAGTGGTAATGGCTATTTATTTAGCCCACTGCCCACAGGCAGCCCAGTTTAACTCCAGGCGCCCTGAAGACTCATCTATCCATAGTTGTACTGTCTCTGGGTAGCTACTGTGTCAAGTGACAACAGTACAGAAGGCCATAACCAGCTCTTTATCACATTCCTTTCTCAGCCTGACCCCGGGTTTTTTTCTGCATCTGACTGAAAGACATTGAGCAAGATGGTGTTGGGAAGAGAGAAACAACTCCAAAGCTCACTGTTGCCTTTGCGGTGCCCTGTGCCAAACAGATCTGCTGCCAGATTGTCAGAGTAGTTAGGAATCTCAGACGCTTTGATGCCCTTGAGGTCTCAGACACATCTGCTTAGGAAAACTGCCTTATTGCATCTGAGCCGGCGAGGCAGGCGGCAGCATTCTGCTGAATGCTGAATGCTGAATGACTGGGTTGCCATGATCCACGCTTAGCTACAGTGCTCCAGGAACACTTCCAAGCACATAGATCTTAATAGGACCTCATTAGTCCAAAATACGGATGCCTGTCTCCTTGCCAGCATCCCAAGTATATTACCGTGCACTGCTTTTCACAGATCACGAGATTAATCTGATGGGGTTGGCCCTTTTCTTTGAATTAATGGTATTTCCCCAGCTACTTCCCTCCTTTTTTTTCCGAAATTATCACCTTCCTTGTCTGCTCCATTTCTCAGGAACGGTGGAGCTGATGACACTAGGATAGAAAACCTGTGGACCTGCAATTCTGACTGTAGAAAGTTTATAATAGCTACTAATTTCACAGTCTTCAGAAGAGAATACCAGCCTCATTTCTTCCAGCTGGCATTATAACATCTGCAACCAAAAATAGCAATCAAAAAAGAAAAAGGAGGTTGGGGAGCAAAATGCAGTGAAATGAAAAAGAGTGAAGGAATGACTGCAAAAGTCAAAAAGGAAATCATAAAGGGAGGCCAATAGCACTGTCCCATTAGGAGTAAGCAGTTTGTTTTTCAGCTCTGGGAAAGACTTAAACAAGGTTATGAATGCTCAGAGAGAAAAGTAAGCAAGTAGATATCTAGAGCTTTCTTCTTCTGTCCTTCATTCAGAGTACTTCATTTAGAGTCATGAACAGTTTCACTGCATTGAGTGGGATATGAAGGAGGCAGGAAGGTATTGCTTCATATGTTTCAGCATTAAATGAAACCACATCTTTTTACATACTCATAATTTTAAAAAGTTCTTTTCAACTACTTCAAGTCATGCTTGCAGACTATTGCTCCTTTTTTTTTCCATGGAAAAAGTTGCCCTTTCCCAAGTAATTTCATACCTGAAATAAGACAAGTGAAAGACTGTTTGAAGGTTCTTTAACTAATTAAAACCTGACAGACAATTTAAGTTAATTCTCCTTTCAGCTATTATGGTGGCAAAATCTAGATGGCCTCCTGCAGATCCTTACAGCTCTGTTTTCTGTGACTTTCCTTTAAAAAAGCAGCAAAACTGACTTAAATGCAAAACATTACTAGGACTGAAAAGCATTCATGGGAAAACTAACAGCAAAAACTTAACCAAGCTGCAAATATATTTTGCTGGTACACTGCATTTACAGTAAAAAAACCACTTGAGTAGATTTTCCTCACGGCTTTTCCTCCCCAGTGAGAAAAAATTCCAATGTAAGAGGTAACACACACATCCACCCCTCTGCATATATGGGCATGTTATAAAAAAATCATTTGTGTGAGTCTGAACATTTTTTTTGCAGCCTAATCTTAGTCCTTGCTCCAGTACTGACAGTGCTGCCAGCTCCCATGCTACCTGTGCTGCAGTAATACCTACTGCCTGCACAGCTGTGTCTTGCTCCGGCTGCTAAACTGGAGTAAGCAGCAGTGGTAAAAGTCCTTTTTCCTACTATGGATGCAAATGACCAGGTGCAGCGAGATGATATTGCAACATACTGCGAGACAACTAAATATGATGATGTCTTCCTGTGGTCCTGTTCTCCTTCAGCTTCTGTGACTCTGTGATCTGTTTCTTATGCAGCTTTAGCTTCCTCTGAGTGTTTGTAGAGCAGGCAGTTCTCTCTTTCCCACCCGCGTATCTTTAGGTAGATCATTTGCTCATCTCTTTTCTCTTGTCCAAACTCATATTCTGGACTGCCCCGTTACTGCTGAATCGACATCACACTGTCTAATATGGAGCACCTACGTTCATTCTGGATTGGTAGCATCTCTGTCTTTTACTCAGACCCTTAATCTGAGACATATTCAGCTCAAACTACTCTCCAAAACCTCATACGCAGGCTAAATTTCATAGGTCCTTTCTCCATAAATGTCCCACAGATATAGTCTGTTGCATAGTTATATATCTAAAATTTTCTCATGGGTTTCCTTCACCATTTTATTTTAACTACTGCAGTGGTCTTTCCTTGGGCCTTGACCAATATAACTGTGCTCTATTCACATCCATTCTCAACAGAGCTGCAAAGAGCATTCTTCTAGCCCATCTCTCTGGCCACACCACATCTGTCTAGACCATCTTTTATTGTCTTCCCACTTTCTCTATCATAATCATACCTTTATGTATGTTTCTGTGTCTGGGTGCTCTGGGGGGAACAGGGAGAAAGGGAGTTTAATAACTTGACCCTAAAGACCATTCAGTTATTTTTCGGAATGCAAGGTCTAGGTGCTTCCCTTGTAAGTCTTGATCGCAACACTTCCCTAAGTAGTGCTGCCTATTTTAGGGTGGAAATCTAAGTGAAAATATCAATGCCAGTTTAACAAGGGACTTGTTACTATGCCTTTATGAAAGAGAGAGAAACCTATTAACAGCTTTCTCTGAAAATGAGAGCGCTGTGATTTTCTGCTGTGCATGTGTTTTAAAGGTCGATAATACACTGCTATACTGGCCCAAGTGACAGCTCACAGCCCCCATCTGGGTGGAAAAAAATGGGGAAACAAGGAGAGACAGTTCATGTCTGCAGCAGCCAGGTGTTACAGAGCTGCACGGTGCCGGAGAGTTTCCCATAAATGAGCTCTGTGCTCACTAAGCAGTCCTGCTTCTCTTGCACAGCCCATTCATCTTCCTCCCATTGGGCAGTGTGAGCTGTAGAAGTAACTGCTGTCTTGGGGCTGTATTCACTCTCTTACATGTAGATAGCTGGGCAAATATGCCTGCTCCATGGTTTTAAATTAAAAAAAATAAAAACATAAAAAGTCAACCAAAACCTCTTTGCATATGCTTTACTGGTGGGTCTCTGAGGCAAGAAAGATGCCAGCAGAGACACGTATGTGCTTCTGATCCTCGCTGACAATCACAGCTGAAAAATTCCAGAAGGGCTGCTCCTCTGCTGGCATGAGATGCCTTCTCTCTCTGTCTCTTTTAGAGCAACTTTTTAGAGGATACTTTTCAGTGTACTATTCACGGTCCTTATACTGATTTCACGCTAATGCAGGTTGATTGACTTGGTGGACTTAATCTAACTTGAGCTCTATGGAATACAGAGAATCTAATCCTTTCTCTATGGGTGCTTATGACTTAGTATCACTTTCTTAGAGATGTATTTATTTATCAATTTTATTTTTTTTTCCCCTGACTTATCATAATGACAGTCAGCACATGGACTGTCCATATTTTTGGGTATAGGCACATTTTGTCTGCATGGTAAAATACACAAGAAATTATGCCACTAGAAGAGGCTGTCACTTCTCTGCCACATAGCTAGTGGTGAATCAGTGAAAGAAGAGAGAGAAGCAATGGATGTAGCTAGATGTAAAGCTCATGTAATTTATCCAGGAACTTGAAATAACCTCTGTCCTACGCAGTTTACATCTGTAGTGGCCATTAGTCAAGGTATCTGTCTGGTTTGGCTTTGCTCCTGATGCTCATTTACAGAACATACATCCTAATACATTTTGGGATCGTGGGCTGGCTGCTGCCTCAACACTGACTATTTCCTACAATATAGAAAACCGTAAAATAATCTGCACGATCCAAAATAGATCGGTTGGGTGAGAACTAACCCCAAAGTAACAGTGATCTGTTTAATTGGCTTTGAAATATACAAAACCACCTCCTCATGTTCTAAAGGACCTCATAGTCAAAGCAACTGCCATATAAGTGTACGATAAAGTTAAACTAGTTCTGTTTGTCTATGAAAATATAGATCCTAAAGTCTTGCTTACAAATTGTGTAGCAGAGTGAGTGACATCTTATAAATGTCTCAATAGATGGAAGAGTTGATCTAATAACGAAGAAAAGAATACTCACAAATAATTTATTTGTCATTTGGTAGGGGAAAAGAAGAGTGAATAATTTATTTGGTCAATATTATTCAATCATCAATAGAACTGGTAGAATAATTTATAAATTTACTTATGAATAATTTATTCATCAGTTGAAGGTAGGAGGAAATTAACGAAGTAAACAATATTCGAGTAACACTCAACAGGCTCTCAGAGGCAGGCAGGACAGCCAGGGAGGAACTGAGGGAATGGATCCCTTTTGTCAGCCTCCTGACAGCCGGCGCACGAGCACAGCAGATCACCAAAGGGCAGCTGCCCTGGAGCTGCTTCTGTAGCTTGCTGGTAGTAGTCACCTTCTTTCCCATCTACCCATCCAGGATGACAGCTCTGCAAAGGTGCCCTGAGAGCGCTGTGTGATTTCTTTGTGTCTTTGATGACCATGGGAAGCTATTTGGAGATTCCTCCTCTGGTGTTCCACCTTCCTCTGCTGTGATCGCTCAAGCCAGATGCTGCTCAATCTGACACCTGGAAGCAGAGGCTGCGGGTGCCATCGCAGCCTTTCAGCAGCTTGAAACTTGTCACGCAGCTGAGAAGTGTGCTGTGCTCTGCCTGTGTGCTCAAGGCACAAGCAGAGGGTTTCCCTCAGAAAGCCACTGTCCCCTGCTTCTAGACAGACTGCAAAACCAAAAATTAAAATTCCACGGCATCTTAGAGGAAAAAAAATAATTCACATCTTAAAATATTTCATGTCACATCCTTAAAGGGCAAATCATCAAGCTACTCATATCCTCACGAGATTACACAAGTCTGGTTGTGCAACTGAGTTCTGCTGTGCCTGAAATCAAGCAGCAAATTGCTGACGTGCGAAGAGTTAAAAACCACCCTATTGTGCACCATGTGTTTTCAAAATGTGACTTCACAGGTTTGTTGCTGTGACCATCAAAATCATTCCATGGCATGTCTTATCTGAAGGTGATTTTTAGATTTGTTTAATTTAGTAGTATCTTTCCAATGTGGCTGTGTGAGGGACAAGTTTCTTGCTATGTAATGCATTCAGAAATACCCCACTGCCTTCAGATAGCATCCACTAGTTTGCTCTACTGCCATTGAATGAATCGATAACAAATCCAGTCTGAACGTTAACCAAGAGCCACAACAAAACACTGTTAATAAAAATCATCCTGAAATGGCTTTTGTTGTGTTATAATCATCTCACATTGTAATAGCCATCATAAAAATACAAATATAAAGTCAGCATGAGCATGTGAGCAGAAAGGTTTTTTTCAGTTTTCAATGTGCTAAGTTTAATGGCGGATATATGTGCAGTTTGGGATGAAAACAGATGCCCTTTATGAATAGGCTAAGTGGAGGAATCAGCTGGCTTATGTTCTCCTCTCAACTGCTACCAGGATTTTTCCACTCTTTGTTCCTTTGTTAACTATAAATTGTGAGCACTGAAAATCAAAAAATGAGGGAAAGTTTATGAATTATACACGGTCACAGAGTTTATTAGTGGCCTGTGCTCATCCTCTTGGGAGTCACTAGAGGAAGAGCTTTGAGCAATTTCCAAATTTTCAAATGGGTTCTCCATTTCTTTATCTCATTCAGCTTTTGATATGGTGCATAAATTATTTATCAGGGCTACCATTATTTCGTTAGCTTGCGTTGTCCTCTGGCACCATGTCTGCAGAATGATATTCATTTTGCATTTGCAATTACTAAACTTAAAAGAAATCAGTTAATTCTTCCTCTATTCAGTTCTCTCGTTTTGCAGAATGATGTGTGAAGGACTGAGATGTGAACAGAATTTCATTTTGACCTTGAACCCTAATTACTCTTTCATCCTGCCATTTCACCAGAAGATGTAACTAAAGTTTATGTAACAAATATTTCTCTCTCTCTTTTTTTTTTTTTTTTTTTTTTAGGTGGGAAGATGGGATAGGAAATAAATTTTGCCACATCATGAATTCACCATTAAAGCTTAATGAATTACGTGCTATGCTGGTTAAGTTCAGAGAAGGATCCTTTTTTATACGCTTTAAGTCTGTCTCCTTGAAGTTAATTTTTTGGGGCAGTTCATCTCATAGCTTCCCAGTTGCAATAGCATCTGAATGGAACAGCTTCTTGATTACTTCAGCTTACAGAGTGTCAAGGAGGCACTAGTCCTTTTCCACTCCAGAATGTACAATGTATTCTTAAGCAAATGTTTATTATTATTTACTTCCTCCTGTTTTACTTCCATAACATGCTTACATCCCTTCCTGCCATCCCTCACCCTGCTCTGCTGATGCAATTACCAGATAGCAGGCTACCAGGTAGATTTCCATTTAAAAGTGTATCTAGGTAGCTTTACACCTAAAACAACGGGCTAGTGGACTGGAGCCAGGTTATAGGTTAGACTGGAGGAAAACTTTATCCTCACTGTTTGATACAAGAGCAGACTCAATTGCACGGGTCCAAAATAACTTCCCCTCATGCAGATGTGGCACATCTGCTTTCTGTCCCTTCCCAGGGCTTCTTGGCTGAAGCCCTCTTGCAAAAGAGGAGGAAGAAGGAGAAGCTCTAGTGGGAGAGGGCTTGTGACAATTTCTATCCAGCTGTGGTTCCCCTTATGCAAAGAAGTCACGGCGATATCTGCTTAAATATCCACGTCTGTGAGGTGGTACCGTACCGAACAGCCAGCAGTGAGAGACTGTGATGGAGCTGCCTGTCCTGAAGAGCAGTGGTGCGTCCCCACCTGAGGCCCCTGTCAGGACAGAGGATGGATGGCAGTGCCACGCTCCTTCCCCTGTGTTGACAGCCACTCAGGCGAACAATTCGCCTCCTGGCATCTCTGCAACAGGCTGCATTTTCTGCAAATGCAAGATCACAGCCTAGAATAAGGAAGCAATATTACAGTGTTACCTAAGATTATTTTTCTAGTACCAACTATGGATTAATTCGCTGATTTCTTTCAAGTTGCACTCTGTCCTATCTGCAGGGTCACTTCAATCCTTTGGTCTTTGAAGATACTTCTCTTATGACTCCACAAACATTCTTGCTGCTAACCACCTTATTTTTCTCTAGAAATATTTGGGGTTTTGTGGGCATTAATATACTAATGTTCTGCATTGCTTCCTTGAGCAATTCTCAATCTTGAAAATGGCAGGCATTTTTACTCTTCTAAGAGCATTAAATGTATTGTGTTTGATTAAATGTAGTGTATTTAGTAGTTCTGTGGGACTGATCACAAATAAGAATCAAAACAGGTGGGATGATGTCAGTGGCCACGTTGTTATTATCAACAGAATAGGACTTTTGGAGAGTGAGGTATGAGATAGGGCACCTCTTACCTCCAAGTTAATGGTCCTCATACTGTCTATTTAATAGTTGCCTAACAGACTATGCGATTGTAGAGACGTCTTTATGTTGTATTAGGTGAGCTACAGAAGTTGTTAACTTCTGTTTTGTAAAACACAGGTATATAGTAGGTACAAAGGTACTATGGGGTTCAAGTTTTATATATGCAGAGACCTTTGATTTCCATTACAACATATGCTTCTGTCCTTCCTCTTTGGATTAGTAGGTGTATTTTTTTTGTCTCCGAAAGGTGGTGGTTCAGTGCCCTTGCCAGCTAAAGCTACCCACAGAAAGCAAGCCACATTACTCTCATTAATAGTAGGTTTCTCAAACTACCCCATGTCAGAGGAACCATTCCTGTGGTCCTGCTGGGACTCCAGGAGCAAAGTTTTTACACAAGTACGTGTACCCCAGGCAAACAATGTTTCTCTGCTGTGAGGCGACTGCTCTCCACTGCTCTCTGCTTCTGCCCAGTTGCCTGCTGGTGGGAAGCCTCTCCCAGGGAGAAGCTGTCAGGCTCCTGCCCAATCTGCCCACGATCTCAGGCCACCAGAGACAAGCCATGTAGCTGGTCTCCCCTGCTGCCAAGTCCAGCCTAGTAAGACCCAGTGAGAGGGCATTTCCCTGCACCTGGTCACCTTGAGATCCCTAGGGGCTCCCCGTGGTATTTATATATACAGGCCGTGGGTCTCTGTCTGGATCCTCAGCCTAGTACTACGCAGTAACTGGCAGTAAGCATCATTCTGCATAGCTTCGCTCCGGAGGTGCCAACCCTCATCACAATCCACCGTGCCCAGCTTCAGGCTTTATTCACATTGCTGTGTGAAGAACAGGGCGCATTAAAAAGAAACCAGCACTCGGTGTACGTTCACATTCCTTGTCCTAAAACCAGCTGTAGAACTATGAACGTGTTTGTACCGTTTGATGCACCAGGCAAAAAAAGGAAGAAAAAAAAAGAAATAAAACTCTCTTATTATCTAGAATACTAACAGCTTCTTTTCATCTATGAAAATAACAAATACTTGCTTTGAAATTAAGTCTGTCAGCTGAACATTAATGGAAAGCACTTCTGCAGGCTAGCATTTAGTCTGCAGTGTAAAGGTAAAAAAATGAAAATTAAGCCATCCACTCAATTGTCTCCTGCCAATGAAAGACTGCTCTGAACAGTGCTGTGCATCCCGCTCCTTCCGAGGTTACCGAAGGGGCCAGCCCCTGCACATGGAGCTTCCTTTGTTATTGCAGCCTCTCTAAAGATACAAGCATTACACAACAAGAACAACTGCTAGGCTTATCCCTTGAACAAACAGAAGATAATGCAATTGAGTTTGCTTTTGGCCAAGGAAGGTCTGGCCTAATGCTTTAGATAAAAATGTGGATCAGATTGTTTGACACCAGTGTAATACCTGCAATTCTAGAGCAGGCTCTAGCCACTGCCTTACTGCATTCCCACACATTTCCCTGCAGTGCCCCCGCATCCAAGCCTTGATGGCTGCAATGCTGTGAGGATGCCGCAGCCCCTCCTGCCTGTAGTGTCTCAGGCTGCAGCTTGGAAAAGATAAACTCGTTCCATGGACAACTTCTTCCTCTATTCAGGGTTACCATTTTTTCCACCAAAGCATTCCCTTGTCAGCTGACAGAAGTAATGGAGCTGAGACCTCTGCTGCGACTGAGAGTGCTTTGAGCTCTACCAACCATCTGCCTTATAGGAAAGCAGATCTGTTTGAAATTCCCATAGAAGACCAATACTATTATTATTGCTAATTAATAGTAGACAAGGACACAAACCCATTCCAAATCAAATTAAGTTCCAGTCAAAAAAGTCAAGTGTGATTTCTAATTGATTGCATTTTAAAATCAATCAGTCAAAGCGTGTATGTTTTTTTCACAGGATCCAACAGCTTACTGATACTTGTCTTTCTAGTGAGACTGAGATTGAAGCAGAACTGTGGAGGTTTTTTTTTTTAATGGAATTGATTTTTTTAAAGGAAGATCTATTTTAATTAGAATTGTACAGCAAGATTTGTCAAGCTCATGCTCCTCTGGAAGTTTATTATGAAGCTGTGTGGAAAGAAAGATGCTCTGTGTGTTTACTCTCTCCCAAAGGGACAGATGAAGTTAAAATGAACCTCTGTGCCTGCTGGCACATACAGACCCCATGAGCCTCCTAAATTCCTGCTCAGCAAAGGCTGCTTCACACTGAGAAAAGGAAATATCATCGCCTTTCTTCAGAATGGCAGATTAAGTTTTCCCTGGTTCCCCCTTTCTGAGGATCAGACTCCGACATAACATATATGGATGCTAAAGAGCCCAGATGGCTGGTTCAGCTTTAAATTAATAACATCAGTACTCCAGTCAGATGGGGCATGATACAGTTGTTAAGTTTGTTCACCCCCACCCCTTCTGTGTGTTACACTAATAGTCTAATTTAGTGCGTTTGGCTCTCCTCTTTACCAAGTTTCAGGAAACTGTTGTTGAATAGCAGGTGCCTGCATTTGGCCATGAACATTCAGAATTAGAAGGAGGGACAGTCTACGCTGCACCTCATTTCAGACTGCGACACTTAAACTCTTGGGAAGTTGTAATAGTATAAGTAATAATATTGGAGTCAAGTCTTTTGATGCTAAAGGGGAGAGCTATTGCAAAAGTCTGCCAAACTCCTGGGCTCTACGTAACGCATGGCCATATTTCAAAGAGAGGTTAGTAAAGAAAAACCACAATATGGAGCAAGCATTCCACATTGCGCAAGATGAATGAAGGAATCCAAAATAATATTGATCAGGGATCAGTGGAAGTCAATAAGATAGGAGATGCAACAGTAATGCAGGAAAATCTGTAGCTCTGGGAGTGAATCCTTGGAAAAACAATGCATCATAAAACGAGTTATTAATCAGTAAGGAACAACCATCAAAATCACAGAATCACAGAATGGTAGGGATTGGAAGGGACCTCTGGAGATCATCTAGTCCAACCCCCCTGCCAGAGCAGGGTCACCTACAGCAGGTTGCACAGGAACACATCCAGTCAGGTTTTTAACGTCTCCAGAGTGGGAGATTCCACACCTCTCTGGGCAGCCTGTGCCAGTGCTCTGCCACCCTCAAAGTAAAGAAGTTTTTCCTTATGTTCAGATAGAATTTCCCATGTTCCAGTTTGTGCACATTGCTTCTTGTTCCATCAATGGGCACCACTGGAAAGAGTCTGGCCCCATCCTCTTCACACCCACCCTTTAGATATTTATAAGTGTAGATGAGATCCCCTCTCAGTCTTGTCTTCTCCAGGCTAAACAGATCCCGGTATCTCAGCCTTTCCTTGTAAGAGAGATTTTTCAGTCCCCTGATCATCTTTGTAGCCCTCTGCTGGACTCTGTCCAGTAGTTCTTTGTCTTTCTTGAACTGGGGAGCCCAGAACTGGACACAATGCTCCAGATGTGGCCTCACCAGGGCAGAGTAGAGGGGGAGGATGACCTCCCTCGACCTGCTGGCCACACTCTTTTTAATGCACCCCAGGATGCCATTGGCCTTCTTGGCCACCAGGGCACATTGCTGCCTCATGGTCAACTTGTTGTCCACCAGGACTCCCAGGTCCTTCTCCGTAGAGCTGCTCTCCAGCAGGTCAGCCCCTAACCTGTACTGGTGCATGGGGTTATTCCTCCCTAGGTGCAGGATACATTTGCCCTTCTTGAATGTCATTTGGTTCCTCTCCTTCCAACTCTCTAGCCTCTCCAGGTCTTGCTGAATAGTGTCACAGCCTTCTGGTGTGTCACCCACTCCTCCCAGTTTTGTGTGGTCAGCAAACTTGCTGAGGGTACACTCTGTCCCCTCGTCCAGGTCATTGATGAATATGTTGAACAAGACTAGACCCAGTACTGACCTCTGGGGAACACCGCTAGTTACAGGCCTTCAACTAGACCCTGAGCTCTGCCATTCAGCCAGTTCTCAATCCACCTCACTGTCCACTCATCTAACCCACACTTCCTAAGCTTACCTATGAAGTTGTTATGGGAGACAGTGTCAAAAGCCTTGCTAAAATTGAAGTAGACAATATCCACTGCATTCCCCTCATCTACTCAGCCAGGTATGCCATCATAGAAGGCTATCAGATTGGTCAAGCATGACTTGCCCTTGGTGAATCCATGTTGACCACTCCCGATAACCTTCTTTTCCTCCACATGGTTAGAGATGACATCCAGTATGAGCTGTTCCATCACCTTTCCATGGATAGAGGTGAGGCTGACTGGCCTGTAGTTTCCCAGGTCCTCCTTCTTGTCCTTTTTGAAGACTGGAGTGACACTGGCACTCCTGTAGTCCTCAGGCACCTCTCCCATTCTCCACGACCTTTCAAAGATGATGGAGAGCAGCTGCGCAACAACATCTGCCAGCTCCCTCAGCACTCGCAGGTGCATCCCATCGAGGCCCATGGATTTGCGAGTGCTGAGTTTGCCTAAATGATCTCTAAGCTAATCCTCCTCGACCATGGGAAAGTCTTCCTTTTCCAGACTTTTTCTCTTATCCCCAGGATCTGTGATTCCTGAGGGCTGGCCTTAGCAGTAAAGACTGAAGCAAAGGTGGCATTCAGTAACTCCGCTTTCTCTGTATCCTCTGTCACCAGGGCACCTACCTCATTCAGCAGCAGGCCCACATTTTCCCCATGTGATGGGGTTTCAGTATCAGCGTATAAAAACTTTGGATAAAGATGTATAATATTCTTCACAGTAAAAAGCAAATCTATATTTCATTGAGAGTGAACAATCAAGTTTTCGTCTTGGGCAGAACCAACATTAAACCCTTTGGGATTTACCTAATGAAACGAGTGACTTACACTTGTACCTACAATAACAGAGAGGTCTTCCCCTTACCTGGGGCCCTGGACAGTTGTCCCCGTTACAATAGACATTATTTTTCCTCCCATTATTTCGTCATGTAGCTAAGGGACAGTTAAAGTTGCTGGGGAATTAATATATATCTGTACCTTGCTATTTCCTTCTAAATATGAGGAAAGACAGAAACTGTCTTTGGTGTGTGCTGTGTTTCAGAGCTCCTGATCAGGTGACACCTCTCTGCTGTGAGTTGAAAGCTGTATTCCTGCAGGACAGTACCATGCAGGGGGTTCTGTAACTTCAGCACAGATCCAAGACCCACACTCCAGAGCATGCTTTTCCTCTCTGAAAAACATACCTATCAGTCAATAACTGCTCGTCTCAATCCTTGCTTTTAGGAGAGGTGGAAAACTCATTATATTCTTCTTGCACTGTCCATGTTTTCTTTAACTAAATTATATTTGCCACTGAAAAAGACCTATTGATTAACTTAATAGATCTTTTGTTCTTTCTGCAGATTAATGTCTTACTTTTTATCTTACTTCCTTGTGCAATCTTCACTTCAGTCTATTTAAGCATTCTGAAAGCTTTATAGCATTTTTTAAACGCTTCATTCTTTTGTCCCTTATGTATCAGCCTGGGCAGGGGTGAAATCACACAAGCACTCAGCAACTACCAGCACAAACAGGTTCCTTCCCCCCGAGGGTGGTGTCTGGTGCAAAGATGACAAGTGCCAAAAGGATTTGTCACTCAGAAGGCTGACATCGGGATCACCAGGCTAAAAGTTGACTCATATCCCCATAGGGCTGGGTAGGAATATATGTATTTTTCCTCTGTCTTTAGCAGAAAAAATTCTGGCACCACTTCTTGATTCTCATCTCTCCTCCAGCTAGAGCTTTGGGAAGTCAGTCCGGGTGTGAAGTTGCAATAAATCCTGAGGACTCCAACAGAGGCAACAAGAAGACAACTAATATACCAGTGTGATAATGTGGTGGGTAAAGTGGCGGGGTAGGAGAAGCAGGACGTAATGCTTAATGATACAAGTTCTCCTCGGTCAGTGCCCTAAATGTCAAAAGTCTCACCAGACAATTTAATAGAGACAGCAATCTGGCTTCAGAGCCACACGGTGGAAAGTCAAATTACCCCAGATATTAGTTTTAAATCACAACCTCACAATGTGCGCTGTTCATACTGTACTGAATATCTGGGCTTTTTTACAAATTTCCCATCTGCATACGGCAATTTTCTTGTTGGTGTTTAGACATGATTGACATAATTTGACAATCTGGCTTATTAGTTTGCTTTGTAACTATGTAAAACGCTGACAATGATTATCCCAGTTGACTGAGGACATGCTTCCTGTGACACAGTAAACAAATGTAGCAAAGGAGGCTTTTTCCAAATGATTGCTCCAACCCCCTAATGAGAATGTTAACTTATTTCATCAGGGCTGCACTACACCAAGTGTCTTAATGAATCCTCAAGTCACACAGCTCCGCTTCTTGAGCTTGGGGTACAGTAGCTAGAATTGTATGCCTATGGACTTTTCTCCCGTCTTTAGCTGCATGCTGCATTATAATGAACCCATTTATTATACTGCCTGCAAAAAGACATTTCTTTGAGAAAAAAAGTATTTCCGAGATTTGGTTTCAAAACCTACCAAACTCCTTAGAGGAGTGCTTCTTCCTATAAATCAGTGCCTCTTAATGGAAAGAAACTGATGAAAGAATGAGTAATGATAGGGGAAAAATAAGAATAAATCAACCTGCTCATTAACCTGCTTGCACAGTAAATTCTCTGTGCTCTGAAGGCCGGGATTTAAGACAGTTCCTCTAAATCAAAGGATTCTTATGAATCCTGTTCTCCAGTTCCCTTCTATAAGTTATGTTTCAGTAGTCAATGGCCATTTGTAGGGGAGGTTTTTCAGGTGTTCGCAAACATCAGCACTGATTTATTTGGAGAAAATAACACATGGTGTTCCCAGGGGAAAAAATCATTACCTTAGTTTTGGTGCATCTAATTACAATAAGTCTCTATCATACTCACCATCTACCCTAATTATCCGGGGAATCGGCAGTGTTTAACAATGAAGGAAAGAGTGCTCCAGTGTCCAATTAAGCTTTTCTTTGAGGATTAATAAATCATGTCTCATCAGCCCCACTGACCCAGAGGTGTTAATCTTCACCTTATCACTCTAATCTTAAAGCAAAATTCTGCAGATCAAGAGCAGCAGAATGGTTGAGTTAATTGTTCCATTAGGCTGATGAAGTCTTTATACCCATGTCCAATAATACACTATTCCCTGTGCGTCTTTACATACTCTGCTACAGAGCAGAAAACAAACAGTAAAAAGACTGCCACAGCTATTCGACACGGGTGACCAGTAGCTTGGACTCTGCTCCATGCTCAGCTGTTTTGATATAACTGTGCTGCATTCACATACTGCAGCAAGGCACTGAGAAGATTATAAACAGTCAAGAGCGGTTTTAGCACATCTAAATGCAGTTACAAAAGGAAATAAATCATGTAGTCAATAATGAAAAGAAGACTTAACAGTTATCTGCCCTGTAAACAATATCCTTGATTAGAAGGCATAAACAATACTGTTTTATTTAAGGGCAAGAATCCAGATATTTCACTGGGAAGAGTTTTTCTCATTGACAAGCCTACAGTAATCATGGAGAGCACAGCAAATTGAGTTAAAATATGCTCCTAACCGCTACAATAAATTAGAAATCACATTTTAACTGTGTTCCCAGTCCATTTGTATTTGCTTTTGTTTCTAAGTAATCAGGCAGGTTAAATTCTTTTGGCACAAATATTCACTAAAAGTACTGGTCTCATGGTAAAAATCCATTTCATAACCATTGCTTTCCAAACAGTTCCTCCTTCTGATCTGAATTAAGCGGGAAAGGAAATGGGAATTGATACCTTTCAGGGCATGGGTCACATACTTGTGTGTCACTGAACAAAGGGAGAGAGAGAGAGAGACGGGATCAAAGCCAGAATAATTTCATAGGGTGGGTAGAGGCAAGAGGGAGGAGGGTTGGATTTCTGAAAGGCTCTTGAATGCATAATCTTTATTTGTACTCACACACTATTTCCTTCCCCATGTCTGTCTCCTCAAAACACAAACCTCTGCTTTCCCTCTCCCCGCTCTGTCACACCCCCAAAGAAATGGGGCTCAGACAGACTCTTGCCTCTTCCAGGGGTGAGAGACTAAGGACTCTGGGTGGCATTCAAGAGGACAGAAGCACGTGCTTGAAGTAAGCCAAGTGTTAAAAGAAGGTTAAAGAGTAGACTTAGAGGAGAGAAAAATGAGTAATATTCCCCCCCCCCCCGCCCTTTTCTCCGAAATGTGAGTCACATATTATGTTATTTTCTGAAACTCAGGCACAGCCTCTTTTACACTCTGAATTCACTCCTGAATGTAACACTTGAACAAGCAAAGAAAACATTAAACAACACAATTGTTTATGTTGTTTTTCATGAAGATTTCTCAGAGAAAGTGGAGCTCTTGGACAGCTGCTATTTCATCCATATTATTATTTCTTTTTTTGCATCTTGAAGATATTTCAAATAGATTCCTTTTAAAATAAAAACAGATAAGCTATTATCATGCCTACCCTCTGTGTCCTGTGCTGAGAAATGGGACATATTATTATACTGACTTCAAAGCATTTCATCTGTAAAAAAGACAAGTGACTTACACATAAAAGTGTGCATCTTATAAAGCACCCAGATCGGATCATTTAAATGATTAATTTAACCAATACAGTTTTGAGATAAATTGATTTGCCTCTTTTCCCCTACTTATCATCCTCTCTCTCCTTCAACAATTTAGCATTCAACCAAATACTTCCAGGCATACAACATTCCCAAGGTCACTCTGCTATCCTCCTTCAAGCCTCCCATTAAAACCCTCTTCTAGTGTAAGACTATGAACAAAACAAAATTAATCCTCCCTTGCCCTCCAGCCTAAGAGGATTCAAACTCACATATCTCACCTCCCAAGAGAATTGCAACCTCTCCATCTATGGACCGGTGTCTTTGTGTATGCACATGCATACGCGAATACCCAGAGATGGAGAGATGGACAGAGCACTCTGTGCTGCTCCTAAGAAAGCTGTTTTATTTTACATTAAATAATTAAGGATTCTTTGGGCTAGTGAGCAGGACGGAGCATGACCATAGGGCAGCAATCTGGCACTCAGCTGGGAAAGAAACCCATTTTCTGCTGTTTGCTTCAAAGACTACTTGCTATTTAAAACAGTGACTGCTCTGAAGGAAAGACATAACTGAGTCCTCCTCTCTGCTCCGGCTGGTAAAGTGTATGAGCCCTCACCTTCCAGGTGACTCGTTAGGTGCAGCAGGAGGACTCCCAGGAAAAGAAGTCTTCCCTCGTTTGCCGCAGCTTGTGTCTGCATTGGGGCAGCTTCTGGTACTGAGTGTCTGCTAGGTCATCATCTGGTCAGATCACTGCCTTGCTGGGTACCCCCAAAAGTCAAACAGCATCTGGGAAAGCTCAGGACTCAGCTACAACTGTGTTGCTTTTATGCTGTGCTGGTGTTAGACTGGCTTCTCTTCCTGTGGGGTGGAGGAGATGCTAGAACTATGCCAGTACCTCTTTTTGGGCAGGCTTAAAAAGTGATGGCACGCCAGGTAAGATTCCTAACACAAACCAAAGATCTTGAGTCCCTAAAGCTGAATTCTCAAACAAGGCAATTCTCCACCCATTTTTCTAGCTGTGCCAAATCGCAGAGGTGCCTTTAGAACATGTCTAAGGCTGGTGTTAAGAGTTACGGGATTAAGTATTGCTAACAGCTAGGTGACTCAGCTGGGTTATCAAGATTCAGGTCCTTGCTCCGGAACAAATAATTAATCATAAGTCTCTCTTCACTCTGGGTGGAGGAACAAATGAATGGATGAAAGAAATATCAAGGAAAAATGTGAAATATAATTGTGTCTGCTTCATCAAATACAGAAAGAAGGCTTTGGCACCTAGCTGTACGGCAGAGTTTGCAGCCAAGAATATCAAGAGAAAGGATAAGTCTGTCTGGCCAGAGGCCGATGCTTCTTTCCCCTTCATTTTGTTCCTGGTTAGTTCAGGTGGTTCCCTGCGCTGTTCCAAGGTGGAGCACCGCACCAGGGATTAAAGAGTCGAGGAGATACTAGTTAAATCCTCTACATGTCGGTACCTGTCTTCTACATGCCTGAGCATCTAAGTGGGTCTAACCTACAGCCCTTCTCCTGTTTAGTTCTTAAGATGTACAGAAGAAAAAGATGTTTCCAAAGCTGGCTGAAATCACTCATACAATATTTAGTTGTTGTGCCCAGAAAAGAAAAGTGTGAGACAGCACTGGAAATTGTGGTGTTGACAAAATAAAATCATTTACGCAAAGAACATTATTATGAGACAAGTAAAATGTTTGGAAAGTAGTTAATGTCAGATTGCTCCCATTCATACATTTTTAAAACAGATTTATAAAATTCATTCTATTTGTGTTTTGCTTTTCATATATCTTGTTAATTTCTTTTATTGTAGAATTCCACTGAGTGAATATCTCTGCACGTTATGTACAGAACATAGCAGTGGAATAATTTTATATCTTCTTCTGTCTTCCTCTGCCTGAATTTTAATAATAATAAGTCTGAATGTTTGTAACGCAAAATTGAAAACAACCTGCCTGACAAACCAGGCAGAATGCATGAACAACCCCAGTATTGCCTTATTTTCCAGATTTGTGACAAGTTAAATCTAGTTTATACAGAAGATGTTATTATCCTCATGTTTCTTCTCTTAAAAAACCCAAAGTTTGTCAACAAAAAGTTAAAAAAAAAGAAAAAGAAAATAAGAGGATCAAAACCCCATCTCAGCTGATGAAAAATAAAAAGGTACCCATGTGTACATCTCTCATACAACTACTTTCAGTTCATCAGCCCAGATAACCAGGTATCTATTTATAACTCAGTTGCAGTCTTTAGTAGAAGGCCAAATTCACTTTGTTGGAGTCTTAAAAATGAACTATTATTTTAATTATCTGGAACCTGAACCTCATCAACATGAAAACAATAGGAGTATTTCCACACACTTAATATCTTTGGGGTTCACTTTTGATTTGCCACAGCATTTTCCTAGTTTGGGGCACCTTTTGCTGCCAGTAGCTGGAAGACTGAAATAGTTCTTTTGCCATCCCAGTAAAACTACAGCTGAGGTGAGGACTTCTTGAGGGTAGATATAGCATCAGGGGAAATATTTTTCTTTCATGGAGATGGATGAATGAAGAGAAGGAAGCCACCACCATAGGTGGAACAGCATTTCTTCTGTCCAGGAGCCAAAGTTAGGAGCTGTGCAAGTATCAAAAGGCTTAAGAAGTGCCAATAAAGTAAAAAGCATCTCTCACAAAGCTGCCTCCACACTAAATACAGCCCTCCCTTATGGGTCTTTGTTCATTCTTAGAAGATCAGAGCTGCAATGGGCTGCCTGCCTTGTCCTGTTGTCACCTCTAAGTGAGGTGTAGATGATTAGTTGCCAGGTTTTATGGCACAGATTGATAAAAGCTTATTTTGGCTACAGAGAAGTAGTCTGTGTCAACGACATGGGAGAATATTATGTGCTAAGAGGTAGCAAGGTAGAAATTTTGGTTAAAACAGTCTGGTTGCTGTTTGTAATCTAATAGAAAAAGCTATAACTTTGATTTTGAGAACAGTGGTTACTGCAGTTTGCATCTGATTCTTCAGGGGGAAAAACCAGGCAACTGCTAGCTGTGTTTTCCAAAACTGCTTTGTATATCCCTAGCTGAGGATGGTGCGAACTCAACAAATAATATATCTGGATTACCCTTCAGGGGTCACCCATTTCTCTTCTGCTAGTCTTCCCTCAAAAGAGAGACTCTCCTAGGTCTTCTTGCTGAGGCCTCCATCTTTCCAAAGGGAAACTCTTGCCAGGTCTACTCCAGCTGAGTGCACACCTCTCTAGGGACAACAGGACTCCCTTTCTACCTTTTCCTTGTCCTTGGCTCTTGCTGAGTATAATTTATATTGTTACACAAATTTATGGCAAGCAAAGTTTTTTTTTTTAAAAATCAGGTTGACTCTGCAAGTATTAGACTGCAAGCTCAGCCCAGAAAATTTATCTTCTCTAACATTTGATTTCTTCTCTTTGCCATTTCTTTTTCTTCACCTAACAATTTTGTCAGAAAAAGAAAATTTGTCAACACAGCTGCTCTCAGCATGCTGTCCATATTACCTCAGTAAAAGAAGGAAATTTGATGTCTGGACATATGTAGTCTTGCGGAAAAGGGTCTTACTTCAGTCACTGACAAGCCTAGCGGTATAGCTAACAGTATTTCCCAAGGGGGGTGGCCTTGCTTTAAAAAAAGAGAAGAAGAAAAAGGAAAAAATCAATATTGACTCTTGACACATTTTCATTTACATCACTGCATGGCTTTCAGTCTGGGCACAAATCAATAGGCAGCTTTTAACACTGCTCAACTAGTTTGTTCTGTGTAAAAGAAGAGAGTTTTGCCTCAAGTGGCTTGTTTTTCCCTTTGGGCTCCAGGCAGACTCTCCACCATTAACAGCGTGTGATTCCTCGAAATGAAGTTGAGTTTATTTGACTGCTCTTTCTGTGACTGATCAGAAGAGCTTGAACTGTAATATTAATCACACAACGTTTTCTTCATCACCACTTACAGTCAATTGACTTTGTACTTAGTGAAAGCGTCTCAAGCAGCCAACTCAATGTACCAGAGGGCAAGAAGTCAATAGGAGGAAGAAAGATTTAGTTTCAAAACACACAGTACACAGCCTGTGGAGCTGCTGCCACACACCCCCTGGGCAGTTCATCACTCTGCAGGTGCGCTGCTATTACATTTTTTTGTTTGCATGATGAAGACATCCGCATCACCTCAGTTGTGTTTGTTGAATAAGTCTTCTCAGTCAACTACAGCTTTTCCTTCAATCCTAGGTTTACATGGGAGATGTAGGGATCACGTAGTTTCTCCACATTGCACTGGGTTCAGCAACTATTTAGTTTCAATTCAACTCTCTACAAATTTCAGCAGAGAACTGACCCATGAAGCAGGCACCTTCTGTTTCAGATATACTGATGACTGTTACTCAAATGCCAGGCATATGTCATGCTAATAATGCTACCCATATGCTTAACAAATGCCAGTTTGCTTAAGATACCAGTAATACCATTTTAATAGCCACTTGCATACAGTGGGCCTTCTGAAACCAGATCTTTGTCACACATTGATTTTTGAACATAGATGAGTGGGAGTACAGATGCCCAGAGGTACAACTTTGTCAGTTTTGTTTCCTAGAGTCTCAGCACCTCACCTCAGAGAATTTTTAGCTCATGAAGCCTCCACAGAAGTTTTCACACTAAAGAAGTGCATGCAACATTGAAAACAAGAGCCTAGAGGATTCATTTATTGCATGCAATACCTTAGAAATGTTCTTTGCGAGAAGCAGACCCCATGTGAAGTCCAACACACCATAAAATGGGCAATCACGTCTTTTTCTATTGCACATTTTAGACATGCATGACCAGAGTCTTCTCACTTGTATAAAGCAGCTTGTTGACTGCCTTCATTGCTTTCAGGGGATTCTCCATAAATAAAGCGGATTCCTCAGTGGTGCAGAACTGATGTAACATCCAGCACAATGTTGACTCTCCCTCTCACGGCTTTCCTGGATTAGGCCTCTAATTCTCAACAGCCGTACACAGATGTAATAATAAAATGATGTGTGGTAAATGAGTATGTGCTCATACTAAACAAGTTTGCTATCACTTTATTAAGCAAAAGCATTGCTTTATTTTCTGTGAATGAACTGAGGTTTATTCAAGACTGTTTTCAGTGGATAAAATTAGTATCATTTGGATGGAACACACTGAGAATATTTTACTTGAGACAGATTTTGCTGGTTATTAATTTTTCAAAATTTCCATAGACTGGCCCAAACTGTATGAAACAGCTGTCAGTCTCAGACCGTGCAAATCAATTTTTATTTAACCATCCAAGTTTTCTTGACATTTGTCTCTTATGAGTTTAGAGTTACAGGACAACATGTGTTTCCCAGTGGAAAAGAACAGAGTCGTAATAAGAATAAAGGACTTTCAAGGACACTCACAGAGATCAGTCAGCCAAGAATTTCTTTAAATCTGTATTCTTATTCCGTTGGAGGGATTCAAACCAGGTTATACCAAATCAGTGAAGAAAAATTTAAAATTAACCACCTATTCAAACGCATCCAAACATTAATCTGGAAATCAACTCTGCATCCTACCAGTTTTGCATAATTCTTTAGCCCTCAGGTCCTGATGCAAATACAGCATGCACTTGTTCTCAACTTTGTCCCCTGACATTTGCAAAATAGTAGGCAAAACTCAAAATTAATTGCTTAATTAGGAAGCATAAAATCATATTTCCTGTGGAACGGATCCATTTCAATACAGCTTGTACACTGTGTACCAGTACCAGATACATAAGGCGTGTGCCACTACTCACCAAAAAGCCCATTAAATGCCAAATCCATAAGCACACTCCAGCTGTTTTATACTGCTCCACCAACAGGACCCCAGGCGGATTGCCCCTGTGTAGCGCAGTGGGGTTACAAATGCAGGCAGGGCACAACCATAGCGGCCAGCGCTGCGTCCCACCACAGCAGTGGCAGCGGTGGGAGGGTCAAGGCTGAGGGCAGGACAGGGTGGCAGTCAGCTCTGTCCCTATCAGGTGACAAACAGCGGGCACGCCAGAAAGGTTGCAGCCAGGCTGCCCTCCCCACCCCTCCTTCGGAAATTCACCCGCTGCTTAACTGCAAAATGTAAGCAATACTTTCATCCCAAATTTATGGCAGATGTAAAAATTTCACACCCGCTGTAAGAATACTCGCAGCTCCTGTGATTTCTTTTATAGATCTCTAATACTATGTACTTTGAAAATTCATCCTGAATACCTATTATACCAAGTAACAAATGGGCATTATACAGCTGTTGATACAAACATAAGAAAATCTGAGGTCTAAGATGTAAGATCACCTGCTTTCCTGTCAGTTAAATAGGCTCACCCTAATTACTAAGAAACAGCCTACCATTGAAGATCTTTCACCAGGAGAGGAGCTAATTACAGAGACCTCACCACTATGATTTCCCCGTTTTATAGAGGCATAAGTGGGAGGGAGAGGGAGATGAAGCATCTTGTCTGAGGTCATCCATTCGACCAGTGACCAAGAGATTGCAGAGCCAGCCACTTGTTTTCCACTGGATCAACGAGCAGATCCCACTAACTCTGCAGCTGAAAGATCACCGGGGGGAGCTGAGGGAAGTGATGGGCACATGGAGCTGGGAGTAGAGGACAGGGAGAGACTGGAATTGTCTTTTTGAAGCTCGCGGCTCTATTGGATTAAGCACAGCATGATGGACTGTGTTTCAGCTCTGACTGTTCTAGTTTAGTGGTGTAGTCTAGCAGAGATAATACTAGGCAGGGTTTCAGTGGCCTTGGGGTGAAAATAAATTGTTCTAAACCTCCTGAAACAGAGCCTAACACTCTCTCTCGGAAACCACACCACTGAAGTGCAGCATACGTTTAAGTGGACAGTCAGAGTTCAAACATATGCAGTCATGCTGGTATTTCACAAAGGACTCCATTCGGAATGAAAAAGAACATGAGGATAAGGCCATGGGAATTTTTCACCATCTGTGGTAATAATTCAGAAAAAGCCTGGCATGCAATCTGCAAAAGAAAACTCTCTCTTGGGGTTGCAATTCCAGGATTTGCTTCCAGGATTCAAGTACTACATTTTTTTAATGTCTTATGATTGCTCACGGAGGCAGATGATTTCTGTGCGTGGCACAACTCTTGGAATGAGTTGCCATTTGATGTAAAATATTTGAGACAATGTATTTGGCACAATACTCGCAAATGACCAGACTCAATACCGTACTTAGGCTGATTTCTAATACTATAGATTGTCCGGTTCTTTCACATCACATTTCCTGAAATGAAAGATTAATGACTGATGTAACAACAACAACAACAAAAAATTACATCAATTAGTTTTCTTAGTAATTTGTTTTTTTACACCTGTTTACATGCACAAAAGTTTAATAATTCTTAAGCAACAAATATGTACATGTAAAAGAGTTAGGATTATAAAAATTGATTCTATTGTTAAAAATCCCAGAGATTGCCATTAGGAAAAGGGATATTACCAGACTAAGTCAGACTGACAGCTTGCCTAAGAAGTGGTTCCTTCCTGGGTAGGGCTGTGCTGTGGGCGGGTTGGAAAGTTCAGCCCAAGCAGCTGCCTTGGGCTTGGACACCCAGCCAGTGTCCAAACTGCCCAATAAAAACTGCCCCTGGTACCTCCTGCTCCCTAACACCACCGCCCCTTCACAGAGCGTGTCTGACACTGGCACTGGCTCTGCTGCCTCCAGGCATGCAGGGTCAGACCCCTATTTTCAGGACTATTGTTTTCCCCTATACTGAAGGAATCCAAGTAAGTTGTTCCTAGCAGTTTCCAATGGAGTCCGAAGACTGATGGATTTTTCCTTTATACTCCTTCTCCCTCTCCCTGGAACTGAATGGTACAAAATGAATAAGAAACAACACAGTGAAATATAATCAAAGTGTACGCTTGTTGAAGAACCTGCTTAATGGGAAAGTTAGTTCCTATTCTGCTTACATGCTTTAAAATTCTGATGTCAAATGTATTTAATCCAATTCCCTTCATGTCCTCAATCATTTCTTTTGACAGCAAGCTCCACTGGCTAATCATTTATTCCTGAGTCAGTTGAGGCTTGCAACACACTGGTTATTAATCAGATCAGGTTTTGCATTCATTAATGGTGAAATGCAAGTGAAAAAAATCACCCCGTCTCGGGCAGTATGATCCCAGCACAAATGTGAATGTAGATTGAACTGAAACCTCCACAGAGCTGAACAATTCTAGACTCAGTGGGAATGTCAGAGAGCCCAGGACAAAACCCTGCTCATGACTTCTTCTATGCTTTGGCTTTATCTGGAGTTCAGAATTGCAACAACTCCAATCCTGAGACCATAGAGTCCAAAGGCAATCAAGACATGGCTAGAGGAAAAGTGTTTGGGGAGCATCATTATTCTCCTTTCTTTACTATTATTAATCAAATCTCACCTTTTAAAATTTTGCAGTTGACTAAATTATAGTATATTAGAAACAGGAGTATTTTGTATGAAGCCACGGGCACTGGTTAGGCTAGACTGCTAGGCATTTGAAAGACCTCGTCAGGGGCCTTTGACTTAAACATAGGTTTGAGGCTTAGGCAATTTTGGACATTTGACAGCTGTATGCCATCACTGGTGTTTGCTGCTTGTTCCTCTCCTGCCAGGATGGCACGTCACACTTTTGCAGCACTTTTTTGTGGCCCCACGTGTCAGGGTTGACCCTAGCTACCAACAAGCTGCGTTTGACACATAGCGTCTTGGAGCAGGAGAATCATAGAAAGGTTTAAGTTGCATGGGACCTTGAAGATCATCGAGTTCCAACCCCTCTGCCACAGGCTGCCATCCTTTGCTGCTCAGAGGTGCACGCTCGCAGGAGCCTCGCAGCAGGCCTGCTAGTCAGCAGCATCCCCCTCTTCCACCTATGAACAGTGAGGCCCTCCACTGAGACGTTGCTGCCTTCTGCACGGAAAAGGCAGACAGGAGAGATCAGTGTTTGAAAAGCCAAGCAAGTGCCTTACTATTTATTTTTACAATCCTGGCCCAGACACAAGATGGTAACCAGGGCTATATGGGTCTTACAGGTAAGGACATAAATAGACAGGTAGATGCAAAAGTACAAATGAATGTTGAATGTTCTGTGTCTGCTGAGATATCTATGTCCTTTATCTCAAGTAAAACTTAAAAAGAAAAATAAGGATAACAGGCATGGCTACCCAGCAATGTAAACATTCATAAGGCAAACATATTAAAGGAATATTTTAACCTACATTTATGCAGAAAGGGAGTTTTTAAAAGACACAAGTAACTGAATTGTGATGCTGCTGAACAGATCTCTGTAGAGTGGTGACAAAATTGCAATGGCACCTCTTCAGAGCCCAGACACTAATAACAATGGCTTTATTTCCCTTATGCTTCTCAGGAGTAAGAGATTAGGAGAACACTTTTCCTGCCACAAGAAGTCCTAAGAAGTAGTGAGCACAATATTACAACTTTATACTGAAAAAAAACCCATTTTAAATAGCCCTCTAGAGGTACAAGATTAGAGAGATGGATTTTCCACTATAAGGTGCACATGCTTACTTGTCCTAACACGAGCATTTCTCCCAGCACGTCCATAGCAGTCACACACACAACCACATGCATGGCTGGATGCACAATTCCTTCACGTTAAAGGCAGATATTCCACCATGTAGAAGCACTGCAAAGATGAATGTACATGGTACCAAAAGATGTCAAAGCCATGAAGTGTCATCACTATCATGGTATCCATCACTACATTTGGACTAGTAAATAAAGCAAGCCATGGCCTGCTCTCTGGCCTTAGAAGCAGTTTTCACCCAGACAGCTAAATAATCTTTAAATAAGGGTGACTTAATCTGTTTTGCTTACGGCCTCCTGCATGGTGCTGGAGCATTGTGCCAGCAACCCAAGGGCACATCAAAGAGGACAGTAGCAATTAGTGAACAACCGCAGGATAGTGTTTGAGCCCTATCCTTGCATTGTCTTACTAGTGTAGGTGCAGCCCATCGTACTTGTGTGCCTGAGGCTGTTCTGCTCCATACAGCACAGTGTTCCCACTGGTGCTGCCTGCTCTTACGGTGGCTCTGGCTTCATCCCTTGCAAGGCTTCCTTGCAAGGTTGGGATGCTGCAAATCAGTTCTCCGCAGCCAGAAGCTTTCCTTTCTCTTCCCCAGCAAAGCCGGTCTTGGAGCGGGATTATTGGGGGTGTTGCAGGTCCTGGGAGAGGGGTGGGAAGGAAAAGGACTATGCTGAGATAGAAAGGCTCATATGCTGGAGATAAGCATTCCCACAGTCATTGTACTAAAGATCTCCCAATGAGTTAAAACATCTACCCACCAGGCCAAGTTCTTCACAGAGATCTTGGACTTTTACTGAGATCAGGTTATCTAGGGGCTGGGGCAGGTGGGAGGGAGAAAAAGAAATGGACTCTCTATCCACTTCTTCACTCATTTATTGCTTGAAGAAGTTACATCACAATTGCAAAGTGCTACAATAGTTGTTTTATCACTTTTTGGCATAGATTTAGTGGAAGATTCATATCATGTTGCCTGAGACTAACTTTTACACAGATGGCTGCTTGGTGTATGGGCATCAGGTATTTATATTCATCAGATAAGCATAAATATACATAAAGCTGATCCTTTTGAGAAAAACAAGGCTATCGTTTTACAGTTTTACTGCTCCACATAATAAAAATAGGCCTGTGTTTACCAGGCCTAGAAACAACCTTGTTGAGGATCATCAAATATGTTCCTATAAGAAATAAGTTTCTGAAAGTCAGGGATAATTTTAGTTCAATTACTGAGCCATTATCTAGGAGGGAAAAATTGAAGTGACGTGTTAGTTTTTGTTTTTCCCATAGAGGCTTTCTCCTAACAATCACTTTCTGATGAAGTGTCCAATCCAGTTTTGAATAGCTCCAGACAGAAGATTTACCCAGCTGTTTCTGAGAAATGTGCAGTTGTGTGGGAATTACCTGTTGTTCTTCATTTCTTGCCACTGTCTTGATTCAGAGATGGATAATTTTTAAAAGTAAGGATGTTGCATGTAAAGGAGCTGTTTTATTTTGTATACCCTAGTGCTGGTAAAACTACTAGTGCATCTGCAATTGTCACTGTTCATGCAGCCACTGACCATTTCAGACAAAGATTTTTTTGTTGTTGATATTATGACTAGCCACTTACAGAGTTCTGTGAATGTAGCCTAGTTGTAGAACACATATAAAATATGGTCCTTGTCTGTAGAAGGATATAAATGAGGCATCATTCCTTCCCAGCAACTGGAATAGACAGGCTCATGTGTGCCAGAACAGAATGTAGTCCACAACTTTTAACTTTCAGAAGACAGGTGTTTTCCAGAAAAAATGTTTTGATAAACTAGTGTGTGGTGGGAGGGTGAGATTAGGATTTGTAATGAGTCAAATTCCAGATTTTTTCCTCTGTGAGAAGTATGGAGGTCACAAAGGACTTCATATGTGTACATATTTACACACACGTATGTAAATAAAGATTTAGAATTGTTTAAGTTGGAAAAGAACTTTGAGATCATGGAGTCCAATTGTAAACCTAACACTGCCAAGTCCACCAATAAACCATGTCCCTCAGCACTGCATCTACACATCTTTTAAATGGTGACTCAACCACTTCCCTGGGCAGCCTGTTCCAATGCTTGATAACTCTTGTGGTGAAGAAATTTTTCCTAATATCCAATCTAAACCTCCTCTGGTGCAACTTGAGGCCATTTCCATTTGTATATATTTTAAAAATATTTGCTTGGAAAATTATATCTGCTTCTGTTGAATTGTAGAGACACCTCATTTCATAACAAGATCTGTTGCAACAGTGTCATTTAATCTGCATATTTAATAACATTTTTTAGCAGGTAGCAGTACTTTAGAACATAAGAAAAGGACTCCTACAGTTAGTTTTAAGTGAATAGCCCTGCCGTATTCCTGCTCAAAGATTTCAACCTGTGCTGTTTTACTCTTAATCTCTCATGTCATTTAAAATGCTGCATCTTTAAAAAATCTATCTTACTAGAAAATAATGTAGCACAGTTCTGGCTTCTGCTAACACAATGACAAGACAGGTATTCTGTTTTCTCCTTTCAGTCTTCAGGTTCCCACTTACTGACTACCTTTGCTCTCCACCGACCACCACCCCCCCACCCCCCCACCCCGTAATAATTTTCCCCTCTACTTCCTGACATGACATGTTCTTATATGAATTGGACATTGAAATCATAGTGAAAAATTTGCATGCTGCAGGCTCTAGCTTTAAAAAATGTCAAATGTTACTAGTTGAAATGACAAAAGATGTGCAGACAAGGGAGAAAAAAGGTGTGTTAATAAGAGGACCTGGAAACCTTGTTCTGATCTGTTAGTAATGTGACCATTTGGATGGAACAGATTAATGGTACTTGGGTAAAACATAGCTGGAAAATAAGGTCTTTCATAAATTCTTCAGAAAAAAATGTATTCTTGAAGGTACGGCTCCATTTGAATCACACCTGCTGCATTTACAAGCATAAAATTTCTGTTGCTCAGTAAAGGCTGTTTTTTCTCTCCATATCCCACCTTCATTTTTTTATAGTGCATCTGATAATAATCAGGGATTTATTTATATATTTTTTGAAAGCCTTATTTCCTAGATCCATGTGATTAAAGAGGAGAAACAGAATAAAAGAAACCCACTCAATGTATCAGCAGCCAGCCAACCAGCTTTAATGCCCATGGAGAATAGCTTGCAAATATTATTGTTGCCCAAAAGCTAAGTTCAAGGTTGATGGAAAGCCATTTTTTTTTTTCGATAATTTTTAGCAATATCATGATTTTTTGGGGCCTAACTAGATATTCTGTCTGACCATGCTGAGTTCAAGTAAATCCTGTGTCAGAAGGCAGCTATTCAGCAGGGCATGACTGTGAAAGGCTTATGGTGGTGCTATTCTGGGCAAAGGAGAACACTGTAATGCCTCTTCCTTGGTCCTGCTGCCTGAGGGTACCTCTCCAGTGCACATCCCAGAACCCAACAGGGGAGACAGAGCAGACCATTGGGAGGGATCCCACAAAAGACAAACCTGCAGAGCACCGGGGCCGTGAAGATGCTGAGCAACAGCTCTTCAGCCTTTGTGTGACATCAGTCCATCAGTCCAGCGTGATGCCCTTGGCCTAGTTGTTAAATCTTTTGGGGATGACTCAGGGAAGTATAAGTTCCCTTTCAGTTTTCTGTTGACAGATCTGCAGTTTTAAATAAATAAATTGGTAACAGCATCTGACATCATCAGCTTGTTAATGGAAGTTTTATCCTCTGGCACCAATATTATCTTTGACCATTATATACTCTGGCTGAAAAAGGAAGTACAGCACTGTGTAAAATAAGATAAAAAGGGGAATAACAGAATATGATGGACATTAGCTGGGAAGGATGGTCATTGAATTTAAGATACTTTGTTAGGACTCAGGACGTCCAAGTCCAGTTTCCTCTTTGCCTAATGGTTATCAACTGATTGGGGAAGTGATTAACTGCATCTGTGCCTCTGCACCATATCCCAAAATATTTCTTTTTTCCACCTCATCTAATTAGATTCAAACTGTTCAAGTTAGGGAGTTTCTTTAGCTATGTATAGTGACTAACATAAAAAGATCTGTTGTACTGAGTGCACTGGAGTGCTGGTTTTAGCTGGGACAGAGTAGCAGTAAATTAAATAGTGACATCTACACCTTTAATAATATTGATCTCTAATAGGGGTCACCCATACCTTTAAATAATGCTTAACATAAAACAATATTGTCAGAGTGTACATAAATTATTTATAATATGAAATATTGTCATAAGTGTGTATACTATACTCATACATTTTTGTGCATTGAATATAATTACACATTATACAGATGTATAAAATTGTCTATAAAATTCAGACTATGAAACAGTAGATGTTACATATAGTCTCTTTTTTCTGGCTCAAGATACAGAGCTAGATGTTTAGCCATAATGCTTCTAATTTTATAAGACAGTGCCAGTTTATCTCACTCCAGAATATAGGCCAGGGTAGTTAACTGCATGTTATAAATACTACATGTTATTTTCATTTATATTGTTTGATTAGTACCATATTTGACCTTTTAATATTTATTAACTTAGTGAAAAATGCTTCCTGTTAATAAGATAGTCCTGGACATAAAAGAATATGTTTCTTCTTTTTGTTAAATAAGGCTTTGACTGACATAAAATTGCATGAATACTTTCTCTGATGTAAATAAACCCACAGTAATTTCAATGAAGGTATTGTAGAAGCTCCACATCGAATATTGTGGAGTCATTTGGGGAAAGAATTGAAGTGATTTTCTGCTACGTAAAAGCAACTTCTGTTACTTCTAGCTACTTCTGTAAAAGACTGGCTAGTGGTACGGATTTGATGAGCTCCTCTCTTTTCTTTTGAGTCGGGGACAGGGAAAATAATGAATGACTAATCACCTCAGGTTACTGTTTTTACACTGAGGCTATTACAGAACCAATTAAAAAAGTCAGACAGAAAGCTATATAGATGTGATTAGGTTATAATGCTAATACAAGGAATTGTGTATAGGTAATTATTCTGCAGTACAGATAATTCCAGAAAAGACTAATCAGAAGACATATCAAACACCCAAGAATCACAATTCCATCTGAATTCTTGTTATCTGTCATTTAAAAAACTGCAGATATATTGTGACTTTTTAAACAATAGAGGGGAAAAATTACCCTGGACTCTTTCTTCCTTGCCTTGCACAACGTTGCCTGGCAGTTTAGAGAAGCTCAGTTTGCACTACGTGCCCGCTTTAATTATAGCCAGGGTGTATTTCTAAGCAGCTTTGGACCTTCCCTAAATTCCAGTGGCTGGTAATAGTTTCCTAGGGACTACCCCACAACTGTGGACTACGATAACACAGCACACGCCATAGCTTACAGAGGGGATTACACCTCTTCATCAGGAGCTGCTGCATTAGACTCCAGGCCAGTGGTAATAACACACTTGCAGCAGCCCAGGTGCAGAAGGGAATATGACAGACAGTAAATTGAGGTGCCATGCTGCATGAACAGGGCAGGAACAAACTTCTTCATACTGTTATTTTCAAATATGTTTGCTGTGCTAACATCACATTTTGAAACGCAGAAGAAAAGTGCTTATCATGTGTCTGCAACTCCTCCTGACCTCCTGCACCGTACCTCCTTCTCCCCTCCCTCATCACCTCTCTCCTCTGAGAGTCCTCTCCTCTGCAGTTGTGCTCAGAATAGGTCCTGCATCTCCCTGCCAGCAACTCGCATCTTATCTCAAAACATATGACTCAGTACTATGTCTCCTTCTCCTTTTCATTATTTATACCATGTGCCCTACACAAAGTCGTGTTACTCAGTTCTGAAAACCCCCGTGCAATTCAATTCACATCAAAGCAGCCAATTTGTCAGCTTCTCCATCACCTAAAAGCTCTATATTCACTGCTCGACCTCCCTAAGCATATCTGCTACTTTCCTGCCTTCTGCCACATAAAAAAAAACCCCAACGCTTCCACCATGCTACTTGCAGGGAATCGACTGATTTGATACATAAATTGTCTCTCGTCTTCCCTTTTTCAGTGCCTGCTGACTACTTAGCTGTCTCCTTTTAGCGTGTTTGTTCCTCAGGGCAGAAGCACTGCTCAGAAAGCTTTTGGTATGCATGGAGCAGTGCTTAAGTAATAATTACTAACTTCATTTTGCACCTAATTGAACAAGCCACCACCGACAGTTCCTGCTTTATTCCAAAATGCATTTTTATATGGGTCCTTGAAATGTTTCAAATAACATCTTCCCAGCAAATGATGCCCTGTATGTGAAATAAAACTTTTGAAATAAAACATTTGAAATAAAACCTTTTAAGAGCTGCTCATTGAGATCCATTAACCAAACTATGTAAGGAAAATTTGAAAAGCTTCTCATCACCAGCCAAACCTCTGTGAGCTCAGCCGTGTTACCAGGTCCTGCTTCTTGAAGTGTTCAACTGGAAATCCATTTCTGGATGAGTACAAGCTGTAGTCTGAATGGGTTCTGAGGGTGATATGAGTTGTAGCATGAAGTACAGTAGCTACCTAATAAAGTATTAGAAAATTGCAGGCTTATATCTTTCAAAGGTCACCTAAAAAGATAAATTCTAAATATAATTAAGCCTTTATTTGACCTGTTTCATGGACTTTATCTTTCACTAATTTTTTTTAATCTTAATTAGTATTTAGCATTTATGCAAGTCTGTGTGATTTAAGATGCTGAATGATATATGAGTTCAACAGAGTCCTCCACTGAAGGACAAGTATTTTAGTGAATGTGAGACCTGACCCAAAGGCTATTTCCAGCAGTTTGTCATTTAGTACAGGGAAGGTTAGGTAGGTTACAGTGATATATGATCTTTCATGCTCTGAACCTAACAGCACAGTTGAACTGCTCCTATGACTTTCATTAACTGCATGCAGCTCTTTTCTTATATAGAGCAAAGTGAAAATGTGACAACCTTTCTATCCATGACTGAAAGAAAAGTGAAAACTTGTGATAAGTTTGGTCAGTCCATCAAAACTCTGTGCTCAGTCCATGTAAGACTGAATGCAAATTTCTGCTGAGTTTATTTTGCACTTATTCCTATACCACGGGGAAGTGGGGGGGGGAAATCTTGGCCAGGGCTCCATGTGGAGCCCTGCCAGCACGCTGCTGCATTAAGCAGTCACCCTGGTGTGGGACCAGCCTGGGGAATGCCAGTGAAAAACAGCACCTGCAAGTGTTCTGCAAATGGCATGGGGCTACGGAGGGGGTGGAGAAAGGATGTAAATGGGCAAAATATGATGAAAAATGGCAAAGAGCCATGAGCAAGCAAGACATATGGGTAAGCTTTTCTGCTTAAGGGGACACGTTAGTGGAACAATTCTTCTCTTCCTTTCCTGTATACATAAGAATTAGAGCTGTTAAAATTTCAAGGACTGAGAAATGGGCATTTTTTCTCAAGAACAGTATTTTGAGAAATGCTGCTTTGTTTCTCATTGTTGCCATTTTCCCCCTCAACATTTTCTATCAGAAGACTGACAAAAAACTAGAAAGAAAATCTGGAAGATGCTTATTTTTTTCTAGCCAACTGGACGAATACCAGCAAAAACAAATAAACAATCATTCCAAAAGGCAGTTCATAATCTCGTTTATAATCACAAACATTTTCATCAATAGTGCTGCTGGTTTTTATTGAAAATCTTTTCAGGTGAAAAATTTCCAACAATTTCTAAATATAATATTAAGGGGCCTAATTCTGCCTGTAGGCTGGTGAGGCAGTTCTGTTGAACTCAAGTTGCCTTACATAAAACTAAGCTGAATGGAGAGCTGGGAGCCTGCTGTGTGCTCCCATGTCAGCTTGGGGGTTAGCATATGAACATTCCCCAATAGTGACAGCCCTTTTAAAAAGTCTTCCAATGTATAGCTACAAGTCAAATAAAAGCTCAGGTTTGTATGGATATAAGTGAAAAAGGAAGCAAACTTTTACTAATCCTTCTTTGAAGGTAATTTTATACCCCTGCTGAACAGCCAAAGAGAGAGTCGGTAAGGAGAACATAAGGCTTCTCCTATCCATCCCTACCATAATGTCCTCACCAAGGCAAGGCTGAGA
Source organism: Pluvialis apricaria (assembly GCA_017639485.1). Lineage (NCBI taxonomy): Eukaryota > Metazoa > Chordata > Aves > Charadriiformes > Charadriidae > Pluvialis > Pluvialis apricaria. The sequence goes on along the minus strand of CM030009.1, from coordinate 75,658,991 downwards.
GTAGTATGCCAGGAACAAGTTGTTGCAGATCCCTTTCTCGCCTGCATGAGTGCACAGGCAGTTTACCAGTGAGCATACAGTCTCTGGTGTGCTCATCATGGTCTGGTATCACCACCAACGATGAGATGTGTGGTGGAGGTCTGGAGGGCGTCCACATGGCAGCACTGCTTGTTTCATTCAGGCAAAGCCACAGCAGCGAGAGCAGGATTCAGGCGCAACGCTGAGGAGTATGTCTCAGCTTACAACCTCTTCCCGTTGCATGACATTAATTTGCTAATGGAAGGGTGTTTAGAACCCCTTTAGTCCTGGGTAACCTTTTCCCATAATGATTTTACTAAAGTGACTAAAATAAGCTGGGCTTGCTTCTTAGTAAGGCTGATTGTCACTAGTTGCATATGACCTTGCTGTGTGCAATCCCTCCTTTGCTCTAAGACGCTGACTCAGTGCTAAGTACCGGATGAGTCAAGTGCATTATTGCAGGCGCCTTAACTTCTGTAGCTTTGGAAAGCAACTATTCCGCAGTGCCTTCCACCCCCTCACAACAGACATCTGCATTTCTTCTATATATAGACCAAAAAGAAGCCTCTGAAGGAAGGAAGAGCCCTGACATAGTGAGCAGGTGCAGGAACTCACGCTGGGAAGCTCCCTTTTGCATCACTGACTTACTCCCGATGCCTGCAGGGAACGCTTAACCGGCTAAGCTTTTCTGGTGGCAGCGGGGACCACAGCGGCGCTGACCGCACCTCTTGTTTTCCAAGAAGTTGACACTCGTAGCCAGCAGTGGCCTGCGGGGTATTGCCTTTCACTTGCCTTGCATCAAGGTAAAGTTTGTGTTTGTTCAGTTTTGGGTTTTTGTGTGTGGTGATTTGTGGGTCTTTTTAACCTTAAGGTTAAAGTACAGTAGACAGCAAATTCTAGCTTCCTTTCCTGGCTCTGCTAATTATGTCATTGTTATGCGGCGTATATGATGCCCTGCTCATAAAGGGGGGACAGTGTTATTTTCTTTCATACAAGGTAAGCCTAGATCTTATAAAGACTGTAGCCAGTGGTTTTCCATGAAAAAGCCCCACACGCAGTTCCCTCAATACTGGACCAGAATCTTAGATGAGAAATGACACCGGGCAGAACAACCTGTAACTGTGGTTATCTGCATTGTTTCATGCAATGTGCTGTTCAGCATGGTCGGGGCCTGTCTGCAGTGCTCAGCGCAGCAGAGGAGCGTAAGAGCCCTCCTGCCCTGCACGGTGCGTGGAGGGCTGTGGTGCTGCAGGGTGAAGGGGAACCCCTCCACCTCCGCAGCATCCTTCTCAGGGGTCCAAGATGCCTTGTTAAGGGAGAAGCAATTGCGCTCATGGAAATCTGGAATACGACTGGGATGTTGCTTATTAGATTTCATGCAAAAAGATGTTGTGTGAAGATTTAAGGGGCTATGGTCTTACTCGTCTATCTAAGGAAGTTTTAAAAATTAACACTTGATTGGCAAGGCATTCCTTTACGAATTATACCAGTAACCCAAACCAGGGAAAAACACTTTTGAAGTCTCTGGAAATTAAAATCTATCTCTGCTTTACTGCATCAGTCCTCCACGTTGCTTCTAACATTTAAGAATCCTCTGAATTTCCTCTACCAATTTCTGACATTTTTACTATTTGTATGTTATATTTGTTATTTTCAACCTAAATCTTCAAGACAGCTATGCTGAGAAAATTCTAGCAAACAGAACAGCATCATGAAATTAGAATGGCCTTCAGGAAATAACAAATCTACAAGGCTTTAAATAATGTATGAAACTTTCTGTTTCAAATTGCCTTTTACAGCTGAGTGATAAGACAGACCATTTGGGGATTTAGCTACTAAACTTTTTTTCAAAATTTCAGCTACTGAAGAACATGCAAACCTAAAATACTTTCTTTCTATTTTTTTTCTTCACCAAAGGAAAGTTATTCAGTGTTTGCCAGAACAAAAAAAATAGCTTATGTTTCCTGCTAGATATAAGGAAAAAAGTAGTCTGAATTTATCAGCGTAATTAATCCAGAGAATTATATTGCAGAGAGAGCACAGGTTATCTAAGGCCTTCTTCTGTGCATACACAAAATGACACATCTGCATCCATCAGACCTGTTGACCTGCACTCACTCATGGCACCTGAGAGTGAAGCCTGGTGTCTCTGTCCTGTCCCATGACACACATTCCTGCAGAGCATCGTGGTCACCTCAGGTGACACAAAGGTGGTCTGTTACAGGTGGCTCTGCTGAGCACTGCAGAAGGGGATGGGGTTGTGGTGCTCTAGCATGGACCAGGGGTGTCTCATGAGGAAACACACTGCCCAGCCTCAGGGAAGGGACCTGGTCTTTTTTCGGCTGGAAGCATGCCTCTCCTCCCATCTGGTGATGCGGGTTTTCACAGTAAGTGGCCCACAAAGGTGGTGGAGAGAAGAGGCTGGACTGGTTTTGCCCTTTCTTCAGTTTTGGGCAGCGGGAACCAGAGAGGTGTGCAGCAGTATCCGGAGGACCTGAAGGCAGCCCTCAGCAGCTCTGGGCAACTGCAGGCGAGGGTAAAGCTACTCCAAGCCCCACAGCCGGCCTGATGCCAACACCTGTGCTTACAAAGGATTTTCCGGCTTTCCAAGACAGCTGTTTTCCAGAGTGCCAACCCTGAGACAAACCTCTTTTCTCCAGGGAGTCGGATACCCTGTCTAGAGGGATTTCTCCTGTAGGCCCTATCTCTGCCTGGCCAACTTATTTGTTAATGCTCACTTATGGAAGGGGCTGAGAATCATTAGCTCCCTTTGAACTCAGTATGAATAAAAATAATTCAGCATCACAAGCCTGAAATGATTTTGAGGAAATCCTGGCATTAGTAAGGCAATGAAATGAATGGGGTGTTATTTGGTCTTTTGTCCAACAGATGCACATTTTAACCACCTGAACATGACCCTTCTCTTCTCTCGCCTCTTTAGGCACGTCCTCTGCTCCACTAGAAAGGAAGGACTTAAAAGTGAGGTAGATATTGCTGACCTTTGTAAAAATTTCCTGATATTTCTTGGTGCTAGAGCATGCTTTTTGTGGCTTTAAACTTTGTCAAGTTTTGAAGGAGCAGGCTTGAGTTTTCTATGTCTGGTGTCTTTTTAAAGCTGAATTTTTGGGCATGGAAATTTCAGAGTCAAAATAATTCAGCTGTTTCACAGAACAAGAAGAGAACCAGTATTGAACTATGCCTCTTAAAATCATAAATTTAAAAAAGCACAGGGAAGTTTTGACGGAGAGAGCAGAGAAAGAGGCAGACGTATAGAAGCCAGCAAGGAGAGTAAGTGAAAGAGTGAGTATGAAAGAAATAAGTATGCACAGAGGCAGAGGATAGGATCTGAATTGAGTGCAAGGATGCTCATAAAATGAAAATTAATCGTGTTGCCATTTTCAGACTGAGCTATATGTCTAGGAGTTATTTCATGCAGTCTTTTATCAAACTTGTGCAAGGTGACTTGCAGCCGCAAAGGAGTAGGCAATAAGGCAGCGTTGTCTCATTGTCATCTCTTTCTGATTACATTTGAGAGAACATTAAAGAATTGTTTCTTTTACTAATAAAAAAATTCTCTGCTCTAAATCTGTTTGATTTATCAAGTCTGGTGAAGTGGGAATGATTATGTGCTTTTTTAAAGTAAAAATCGTCATAGTAATGCAAACCATTCATTTGGTTTCAGCATGACTTCAGACATCTTGGGGAGAACTCCAAATATGCAGACCACACCCAACCTCCAAACCGTGGACCGACTTTCTGGTATTAAGTTTGGAAAAATAGGGAACAATCATATGAAAGATTGAAACATTCTGTTTAAAACGTGTTGAAGAGAAATTTTTTTTTTCTGACTGGAAAAAATGTATGTTAATTTTTGAATTATTTGCAGTTACCCCAAATATTAAGCTGAAATTTTTCACCTGAAACCTCTTACCCCATTTTACACAATGTAATCTTGCCAACTTTCAATAGCAGTTTTTAGATTAACATTTTCTCTTAAAATCTTTTTTTTTATCCCCCTTACTACTATATTTTATGTGTGACCAGCAAATTAAAAAGGTGCTTGCACTTGTACAGGTAGGGGATGCTGAGTCCGTTCTCTCAACACAGAGTGAATCCCTGTTGTTTATCTCCATATTACTGCATTGGAGTATTTTCCTGACTTCATGCCTTAGCACAAAGTCCTATCTCTTTGCATGAAACAAACTCTGTTTTTTAAATCCCTCATGGCATTGAGCAAAGTCATTTCCCTCAGTGGGGGCTTTCTGAGAAAGAAAATTATCTGAATATTTGCTTTCAAGGAAAAGCATTTTAAAAGAATGAATGTTATCTGAAAGGATATCTGAAATGATTATTGTGAAAGCATCTGTAAAAACACCTGTGAAAGCAGAATAATTAAGTGGTTATTGTTAACTGCTGTTAATGTGCTCCATTGTTGTGGGCAGCACACATACATACCTATCATTAGAAGAAACTCGTTTTCCTTCACCATTCATTGTTGCTGTGTTAGTCAGTCTTCCTACATTTATAAATTTGCTTTTCTTGTGTAAAGCATGTAGTGACAACATTTTCAGGATTTCTATCGATATGAAGCTCCATTTAAGAGATTAAGAGAAACACAGGGGCATAGGAATTGCCAAAGTAGATTAAATCAGAGGTCTATGTAATTCATTGGCTGCAAGAAAACTACTAGTATTAGATAATCTACAATTTTTAGGTAACTTTTCCTCCATGGAAAGTTGAAGTCTGAGATCTACCTTGTGAAACAAATTGAAGCATGGGAATTATGACCTCTTTTCTTGAAATGACAACCAACATGTGAACAACCAGTATTCTTAGTATGCTATGCTAGTGGTATGTCATAGTTTACATGAAAGGAAATTCAAAATATGTCCTGATCTACCAGGAAACACAGTATTCAGTGTTTACTGACTAAAGTAACACGGAAAATATGTGGAAACCTTTGATAAGGGCTGTTCTTAAATGGAGGCTCCATTACAGTGTTACCAGTTTGAAACTTTTTTCTTCTCATTTTTTTGTGGCTGTTGCTGCTTGCACCTACAAGGTGCAGTACAGAGTACAATCTTGTAATTTGTAGGAGAGAAGGATAAACTAACCCAGAGGAAATGTTGCAACAGACCTAGGACATCTAGCAGTTCTTTCAGATATAAAAATATCATGGAGACACTATAGAACACACAGCCTGCACTGTGCTTTCCATGTTCACCTCCACATACAGAGATATGTTTTGAAAAAAAAATTGAATTTTTTTGTTCATTTGTTGTTTTTCTTTTTTTTTTTAATACAGCACTCTGAATATCATTTTAAAGCAGATAATGAAGCAGATAACAAAATCCAATTAAACCTTGATATTTACATTATAACTATGTCTTCTAACAATTTCTATTTTAATCCAGGCATACAATCCTTCCACATAGTAGAAGCAAATATTCTAATAACAAAAATAGCCACTTCATATACCCAAATAATAACTGTAACAAAAACTTAATTCGAGTATTAATTTTCTCTTTATAGTTATCAATGAGACTTCCACCTTCTGTCAAATTTGGTTAATGGGTTCAAGAATTAATAGGAAGGCATAAGAGCCTGCCAGACAAATATGGACAGCATATTTAAGTAAATCACATTTTCTTCAGAAAAAAAAGGATGAAAAGGCAGATGATTTCATTCATCTCATCAAGTAATTCACATAGCCTGATGTGTTTGGTATCAGTTCTCACTCAAGGGACACTCTCACATATATGATGTTTTTTTACTCAAGAAGTGTACCACTCCCAAATTTCACATACATATATAGACTAGAAAAAGCCTCACAACTTTTTTACTTTGGTCCATCCCTGGGAAAGAGATGTTTCTCATCTGCTGGCAAGGCATATTTGTCACATTTCAGGCAAGAGCATCTGAGCATGTTTTAGTTATCTGTTTATTTGCTTGCCAGAAAAAACAGATGATGTTAATCACAGCAATGATGGAAGAGAGCATCCAAAAGGTCCACATGGTTTTTGATTAAAGCATGTTAGATAGTATTTTAACTTCAAGGGTTTTGTTGTTGTCACAGCTCCCTGCAGGGATGCACCTAATACATCTGTGCTTTTTCACCAAGTAATATATAAGGCATGCTAGCTCTCTTGGTGTTACTTTTCATATATCTTTTTCTATTTAAATCCTTTGATGATTTGGTATTCACATCTAAAACTATATGCAAAGCTTTAAATTATTTTGGAAGCCCTAGAACTGAGTTTTCTTACTGCTTATTCCACAACTCCTTAACTCAAGAGATTCAGCTCCACAGTTCCCCCTGGATCATGGAGAAAACCTTCATGCGTAGCAAGATTTGACCTCGCCTTACCCCCTGATTACTACTCCCTGTACTGACATATGCCATCTTCCTTTACACACCTGTATTGCTGCATGGGCTTCCATGTGGCCTGTATTAGGAACTATTTGGACAGTTCTGTAGATAGATGCAGAAAAATTGTTGTGCCTTGGCTATGCATGTACCTTGTAGGCTGTACCTATGCCAGGAAAATATTCTTGTATAATCCCAGTTTTGATCTGAAACTAATACCCTTGTACAATAACTCATATGAGCACTTATAGATGTGGCACAGGAGAGGCTTTTGTTCAAAAAGTTTTGCACAACCCCCAAAATGTGCCATCCAGACTAGAACGTGTCATATGCCTTGGTCAGACATGCTCCGTTTCCAGTAAAAATAGGGCTCTCAGAAGCACTAAAATCTGCATGGTCAGTGCAGAGAACAGAGTCCAGCTTTGCTGGAGGGTGGCACTGTGGCCACCCGAAAGGCTCGCTGTAAGGGTGGTTGGGCTGGCTGGAGAGCATAACCCCTAACGCTTACAGTTGTCACTGAAAGAAGAAAACACTGGTTTAACGTATGTTGGTAGTAACAACCTGAAGTATACATGCACACTAAAGCACGGTCATGAAAATCAGCTCTCGCCCATCAGAAGAAATGGATGCAAATACCTCTGTGTAAAATGTCAGCTTAGTGCTCAGGGGAGTTGAAACAACAAAGAAATGTTAGAAAAGGAAGGGATAATAAAAGACGAAACATCACCATATCACTGTGTGCATTCCTGGTGTGTCTGCTCTTGAATTCTGCAAATAGTTCTGGTTGTGTCACTTCAAAAGGGACAAAGGAGAATTACAAGTTCTTCAAAGACGAATAAGGTTGGGCAATGACCTCTCTGTGAGGGGTAATTACATAAACTGGAACTCTTCAGGTCGAAACAGGAATATTGGTAGAATGAAAATATGATTTAAGTCTATAAAATTACAAATTGCATGGAGATACTGAACAAAAGCCTGATTATCCATTATTTTTCAGGATGTAAGAACTATGAAGAACCAAATGAGATTATCATTAGGAGGTTTAAAATAAACAAAAGGAAGTACTTTCTCAAATAAGGCATAATTTAGTTGTGGAACTCTTTGTGAATGTCAAAAGTATAAGTGGATTCAAAGGCAGATTGGAGACTTTCAATGAAAGATCCATCAAAAGCTATTAAACACAGTGAAGTGATTACAACATACAGCTCACAAAGTCTCTGAAATGCAAATTATTGGGAATAGCAAGGGTACAAGTTAAAGTATCATTCTCTATTTGCCCTGTTTCTTAGACTTCTTCCATAAGCACACTTTATTTATTCTTGTCAGAAATGGGACACTGGAGTAAATGTACTTTTGAGCTAATCCTGCGCAGCTGTTCTGTGTGTAGTACATAACTCAGCTTTCACTTAAGCCAAGTTAATTTCATTGACTTTAATGGGAGCTGAATTAGGACATCTGAGACAACGAGCTTCCCAATATGATGTTTTGCTAAGGGTTTGAAAACTAAACTTGTTAGATTGGTAAATGTAAACTCAAAGGAAATGACAAAGTTGCCCAAACCACAGAGTGCCTGCAATGTAGCTGCAAAGCAAAACCACTGTAGGGATTAATTTTAAAATTATATGCAAACCTATAGGTTTATGATTTATCTGTTCTTGAATTTAAGTGACTGGTCAGTTGACTGCTTTTGCTTTCTCGAGTGGTAGCTGATCTGGTTGCGTAACTGTTCATCTGAGCTTATAAAATGGGTGGTCAATTCAAGGTCAGTCTATAGTTTTATGAAATTAAGATGATAATAGATACGGCCAAACTACAAACATGTCACCTCCTTTTCCCAAATTATTTGTTTCCTGAGACACTAGTTAGTAAGTGCACAATTAGATCAATATTATTTGATTTTCTTTTCTTTTAGAAAACAAGTCATGTATTTGAAGAAAGAACATGTTCTTACAAAAGAAAGGAAATAAAACCAGACCAGAATAATTATTTTAAGGGTGTAAACCACAGAGTTATTGCTTTAGTCCTAGTACCATGACTAAGTTTGTTACCTAAGGCAAGCTAAATACCAGTAGCATATTAGAGTGGAAAAACATAAAATTGACCAACAAAAAATATTTATTTACCTGAAAGAACAATATTTTTAGTTTTGAGGAAATATTGCTTTTGCATATGAAAGCATGTTCTCAAGACATCTCTCGCTGAAGTGCTGTAACGTTGCATCTATGCATAAGGCTCATTGTATGCTATGTGGGGAGAAAGAAGAATTCCTTCAACTGCAGTGCCCTAAAAATGTGAAGAGTAATTCAGGTACCTAGACATAGGCATTTAATGCTAATTGAGATGCTCTGTGGTAATTCAAGACACATGCATGGTGCTAAGATACGACACAGGAACGACGGAGGACCCCCACCTTTCAAAGTTGTGATACTCTGGAGCACCTCAAAATGTATTAGGGACATATACTTAGGTACTTGATTCATTCCCTAGGTTTCAAATTTAGGCAAGATATGGGGGCTCTCTCAATGGAGAGTAACAGGTATGTCCCAAAGGCAGGTCATCTCAGCTGTGATACTGTTTTGAGATAGATAATACCTGTCACTTGTGGAAAGTTGCCTTTCTCTGTAGAGAGCAGGTCTTAACAGGTAACCAACTGACTACAGCCTGACTCCTAGCTCTTCTTCAGCCAGTGTCAAGTGAGATGGATTCCACACAGTTATTCTACTGGGGGACCGTTACGCTATTGCAACACAAATATTAATAATGCACAGGGGTTTTGTTCCCCAGAGATGAGAACAAGCTCTAAGGACTTAATGTTAAATGATTGCCTTTCTTGATGAGGGAATGGAGTAATGGGAGTGAAGTGACTTAACCCAGTTTTCTTGGCAGGCTATCAGCAGAGCTAGCAATGCAGCCTTGCTTGTGGATGGCTAAATATGGTCTATAAAAGCTGCTTTATGCTAATAATGAATTGCTAATAACCTGGCTGGAAACTAAGATGGAACTTAGTTTTGTTTCATGGTGAGTCAAATATGAAATATAACTGATATAGGTGAAAGAATTAATATGGTAAGAACATTAAGCTCCACAAGGATGTTTATTGATAGACAAATGTAGGAAATTGAATGGGAAATAAGAGCAGTAGGTTTTACCTTTAGTGTCTGGATTTACTGGGGAGGTGTGAATATGTATCACCTTAACCGAATATCACAATGAAGAGAGAGGAAATTCATTACTGTCAGAGGGGAATATATTAACTTTACTGCAGTCTTCCACTACTCAATAGAATATCTCTCTAGGGAGGTATTGCAGGGCTTCTGCACACTGGGAACACCTTGATAGCCTAGGTACAAAGGAAACAGCTTTTTTAAAAAAAAAATTTATGTCCTGTTAAAAGGAAGACTTGGAGCATGAGAACTTATAAGTAAGTGAGAAGAGTATTTCTACCCTTCTCTGTGTAATAAAAATATATTCTTCAGTTTTACATTGATTAATGGCTGCTTTGCCTTTAACTTTTATGTTTTAGTACACAGTAAAAACGTTGTTTTCAAAAAAATATTTTTTTTTTTTAGAACTAAAGAAAGAGAAGAATGTGTTGGAAAATGTCATTTTTAAAACAGTGGATACACATACAAAACCATACAGTGTCTGTTAGAGAAAAAAATTACTTGCTATGTGTAGAAGTCTCAATATGAATATGCATGGAGGTGATATGTACATGACAAAAGTGTTAATACTTCCATCTGAAGTTCCAAGAGGTGTCAATATGATATCTAAAAGCAGTATGTGCCATATTTTTACCAATTTGGGGTTCACTAAATGTATGCTTTGAATATATTCATACATTGCTCAAAACAGGCCAGTATAATCTAGTTTCTCATGTCTCTATGTATGTATTTATTTATTTACACACACACATGCAAGTTTATACCTTACATATCCTCAAAAAAATTACATAGCAAAATTAAAACAAAGAAAGGAAAATAAGTGGCTTTTCTTTCCCAATTCTCTCTTCTCCTCAGGAAAAAAAGAATTTGAAAGAAATCCTGTCTATAAAAATTATAATTTTGAATAAAAAGGTCAATTAACACAATATATTTTAGACACAAAATTTTGAAAAACTGTTGCAGAAACCAAACTATGTCTTATTTTCTGTAAACTTAATTAAAAACAAAATGACAACAATTTCTCCAGTTCTAAAAGCTGAGTTCAAATATGACCTGACACAGTCCCTTTGAATTCAAGACCTGAAGCCTAGAATCATTCCAGAGTTCTCAACAGGCTGGGGAAACCTGAACAGCAAAAGTGTTGGCTCTCCTTTAATTCTTGAGTTTTCCAGCTGTTGAGCTCTTCTGGATCCATCTGTCCTTCTTGAGAAATGTTTGGTATCTTGATGCCTCCCAGGGCCATAGATCAGACACGGCCTCTTGACTATTTGCCCTGGAGTTTCACTGGGATGATAATGCTATATTTCTATATTTTTTAAATAACTTTGTGTTTGAACATGTGCATCTGTATAAACAACCACTTACTCTACTCAGTTTTTCTGCAAGCCCAGAAACCCATACTGCTTCACAGCAATAACGGGCTTTGCCAGCTCTGAAGACAGAGTGGAGCTCCTCTGCTGTTCTGATGCATCAATATGTAAGTACTCAATTGGCAGCTGGATTAGTGCACAGCATGCATTTTCTTCTTTGTGAGTATTTTTTTTTTAAATTCAAGGGTAAATGTCAAAACAATGCTGTAAAACCAATTAAGGAGAAAGAAAACAAGATTAGAGGTGCTACTTGAATTATTTATTGTTGTTCACTGTTGCCAAGTCTTTAAATAAGTACTTAATAGACCTTACTGTAACTCTCTGAGCAATACAGTAATTTATTTAATGCACAGTTCAGCAGTTTCTTAACATTAAACTGAAATAGTCCATATAGTATATTGTGAGCCTTTCTGAAGCTTCCTAAATTTGGACTGTTCACCATTTATGAAAATTTTCATGCAGATCTAAATGTATTAATTTCATTCAATAATCTGATAGACTAAACAGGTATTGATTTCTCTGGAAGGGAATACCAAGATTTATTGACCAGAAAGATTAATTCTGACCAATTTAAAGCCCAGGTCAATATTTATCTTGAGGGGAAATAAATCTTGATATTCAGAAAAACAAGAGGCTCCTATGTATATATTGTTATTTATAGTCTCAATGTTTTAATCAGAAATGTCTGGAATTCACTCCTCCATGGATTTGAATTTCAGGTATGTGACCTTTTTCGTTGATATTAATATGATAAAGTGGGGAAAAACTATTTATAGGACTGGGGAAAACCATCTTTCCTAACCCATCTCTACTAGCATTTCTAGGGAATATACCGAATACAGTCAGGAAGCATTTACTTTTAAGAATGAACAGATTTGTCAACGTAGCCACAGATTTACTGATTTGTGGTCTGGTAAAACCATCAACCTTGTGATGTACACACAGTTCAGCAGTGTTCAGCAACATCGTGTGAGTATTCACCAAGGCCATATCTGAACCATGTGGGCAGCGAAGGGTGTGGCATGGGGTCTGGATAAGGCTGGGGCATGCACCTCGTTGTGGGGCCCAGAGGCAGACGAGCTCCATGGTCTCACACGCAACACCACTACCTTTTCCCAGCTAAGCCAGCAACCATCCCCTGTTCTCCTCCAATATTATCTGTTTCTTACCCATAAAACCATACTGCCTTTTGTGAACAGTTGCATTATGTAGGACCTATGGCTAAAGCACAAAACAGGAACTTAAACATTACATATATAACCTAAATTATTTCTCTGCACCGCACAGAAGATAAATTTGTCATGGTCTTACCCTCCATGCTGCCATGCAAATCAGCCTAATGAAATGTAGAATGAAAATCCGTAATATCCGTGAGGTGCTCAGATTGTACGGCATCTTGTTCTTCATGCAGCTGACAGAAGAGGTATTTATGATGGTGAAGGGGAAGAAGTTCTGGTTTTGAGGGAAGATTATTTTTGATGCCATTATCTGACTATTTGAGCTGTAGGTGTCCTACTCTCTAAACATTTGGGCTGAGTTCCAAATCTTTATCTATACATGCACTTGCTTGAAAAATAGTGTCAGACACTCATTAGCAGTAACCTACAACTTTTGAAATTGACACCATTTACCTACAGGAAATTGTCTTTTTGAAATAGTACTTCATACTAAACCATTCTGAGATAATTGTTCCAATTAAAAAATACATGGGGCATTGCTGTGCACCTCAGGATGGAAACTTTATTGTGCTGTGAAAGAAGTCAATGGGAGTTCAAAGTATTCAGCCACCTGCAGAACTGATGATAGAGCGCCAAAAATTTGTAATTCATGCTGGAAAAAGAAACTATTCTATATGCAGATAGAGTGTCGAAAAGGATGGGAGTTTTAGCTTCGCTCCTTCTCCTTCCCCACCCCCGCTCTCCCTCTTCTGGCTTCCAAAAAAAAAAGAAAATGAAACGATGGATTTCTTATGTCTTTGAGTATTGCTGAGCTCTACATAAATAGGAATATGCTCACTGTAGGGAAACAGTGAGATTCAACTATTCCCATTAAAATGCTAATTACCGCCCTTTTATAGATCAGTTGGAGAGGATTTGGGGAACAAAAATAGCACCCAGAGATTATCACAGAAAAAAAAAAGTCAAATAAGAAAACATGACATTAGAAAAACTTGCTTCTAAATTTAGAAGCCCACTAAAGTGAGGCTAACCATTTATTCTCCCTGGAGCTGCTCCATATATTAAACTGATATTGAGAAGTCATGAATTACTATGCTTCCAAGCATAGTTCACAATTTGGATTATTGTGCTTTCACATATTTTGTGTCCTGTCCAAGCTATCACTGACATCTTAAAAGAAAGTCCTCCAGTCCTTACTACGTAGAAATAAATAATGCGGGACAACAACATTAAGCAATATAATCATAAAATTACCTGTTATTAAAAACAGAGCACAATTTTTTTGGGGAAATATATTACTCAGCTGTAAAATAACATGTTTGCCATTCACTCTAATGTTTCAACATTATGATTCAATCTTCTAAAAAGCTGACATGGAAAATGATGGCGTAATAAACCAATTCATCATAATGTGTAAAAGAAACTACTGGAATAAATTGTAATAACCTTTCAAAAAGTAGCAGCTTTTAAAAGTATTAATTTCTACTCCAGATAATTGGAAAAGACACCTGGGCGGCCAGGCAATATTTTTTATGGGATTGCCCTGTCAGGGACTCAGATTGTCTTCAGAGTCAGGAGCGATCGTTTAGCACTAAGTGACAGTGAATCTTGCAAATGGGTCTTCCTGGATGCTGTTTGCCATAAATTACCAAACTGAACTCTCCTTCAAGGTCAACCATAAAAGAAGGCAGATATCAAACGGCCTTCACAGAGACCCAAAGTAGTCTTCAGGCCTCACGTAAGCAGGGGTTGTTTGTGTTGGATCCCAAAAATTGACTTAATAGACTGACAACATAAATTATTATCAAACTTTGAAGATATTCTGGGGAACTAAATAGCTGAAGAACGTAATTGAGAGTTGTAGTTCACAGGAAGAAGGGCTAACACAAGTTGTTCCCCATTATGCAACAATATGTGCAACGATACAAAATTAATAGCATTAGAATTGAAGATAGCAATATGTTTCAAGGCACGCATGCAAAAGAACTTCGTAAAGCAAAGTAAGATGTCCTAAGCCTGTCAACTTATTTTACCTTTGCCTTTCACAAAATCTCTTGTCATTTTTTATCCAACTTAATATCAAGGCAATCTGTGTTTACGTAAGCATTGTTAGTTCCAGTGTTTCTGCTTTGAAATCATAGCTCTGGACTAATGAAAGTTTAGTCAGTGGTGTTTATAAAAGCAGCCAGCAGTAGCATAAAGCTATGCTACAAAAGTGATTTTGGTACTTTTTTCTATCAGAGGCAAGAAAGGGTTATGAACAGTCTGAACTCTGATGCCTTGAAATGGCAGAAAGTTCTTGATCTCTTTTTCTCCAGTATGGAAGCTGTGTTCCAACGGTAACAAACATTAGTTCACATTAAAACAAAACAAAAAAGACCAAACAAACAAAAAAGAGGAAAATAAAAAAGCATAGGCAAATTTTGTGACCTGGCCTATTTTGTGGCATCCACATTCAAGCAGAGCTCCCTGTCACTCCCCATTGGAAAGTCTGCATACGGACTGGTGGTGTGTTACAGAGCATCATCCTAAAGGCTGCTCACTTGAGCTTCCATTGCCATAAAGACAGAAGAAAAATCATGCTCGTGCACTGTGTGTTTGCAAAGGAAGGGAAAGCGGGAGGGTGCGAGGAGGCTGAATGAGTGGCATGGTGTGGACAGCACCCGCTGCAGGGACACGAGAGAGCCCACGGGACCGTGGTGCCGGAGGGAGTGCTGAGGATGCTTCAACCTTTGATGGGTGTTGGTTCAGGTCACATGTGGGGATGTCACAATCCCATTGTAACCCCTCCTGGCCCCTTCCCACTCCACTGAAATGTATCCTCATGCTAATATGCTTTTAAACAATTCTGTAGTGAAGTATTGGCATGCAGCAGCCTATTGGAAATCTTTAAGGAGCTGCTGCAGTGCACAGAGCAAAGCTTCGGCTAGTGCAAAGCGCTGACATGTTTTTCAGAAGCCTCTCAAAATGACAAATTTCTCTTTGCATATGTTATACTGTTTAGCCTTAAAGCAGCAACAGATTTTATGTTAAAAATAAATCAAAGCAGAGGTTTGGGGATTTATAGAGTGAACTCCAGCTTAACTACACCACCTCAGCCAGACATCCCCAACAGCATCCCTGTCATAGCTGTGTGGTATATTGTGTAGTATGAAAACAGTTTTTTTTTAAAACGAAACTTTTGATAGTTTTACAATAGTTCTGTAAGAGCTCATGAAAGGCTAGAAACTTTACTGGACAAAGCAAAGGCTTTGAATTCCTGTGGTTTCCCATATGAGTAAAATGACTTGCAAAGTTTCATACCACATATGTACCTTTCTTTGCTCTGTAGTGCTGCTTTCCTCCTTCCTTCCCCCTATGGTGAGCCAGTCCTTCTTGTGCTATGATAATACTTTTGTGTGTGCGATGACCTCTAGAACTGAATAGCTATTTCATATAATTGCAAAGGTACCCCACTCTTTCCCACTAGCTTCACCTCAATCCTGAGAAATGAAACAAAGAGAGATTCTCCTCACAGCCGCTCTTCAGTGAGCTCAGATGTCTGAGCCACAGCCAAAACTAGGTCAAACAGCCTGTTTCCACATCACATACTGACCTCTTAACAATTTTGCTCTGTGATATTCCTACTGGGTCTTAGCACAGACATTTACAAGAAATTAGAGGAATAAAATCCTCTCCAACACTTTCTCGAATTTCAAAATAAATTGGTGACATAGTTTGAAGTTCAGACTAAAGATGTGCTAATTATACAGGGAAAAATCTAATTAAGTGAATCAGGAAACCCATGGCAACTATTGTCACATTCTTGTATGACAGAAGCATCAATCTGGCAGTCACTGGAGCATACGCTCAATAACTGCCTGAACTCAGATCCTTTTTCATCAAGACCTGCAAAGTTAAAATGAGATACCAGCTATGACAACAGTTCAGCTTCACAGACCATATTGCATGAAACAGCACTTCCTTCTCTCCTCTTTTCTTTCATCTATGAAATAAATAAATATATAAGAAACCTACCAAACAAAATACACTTAGCATACTTGTACGTTTAAAGTGTTGAAATGTTAATGAAAATTACATTTCCTGCTAGTGAAAGGGGCCGAGATTGTAATATAATGTAATATATATCTTTTTCTTTCTGCAGCACTGAATATATTCCACTGAAAAAACATGGAATTCCTGGTTAGAAGAAAATGGCAGATTAAGAGAGTGAGAAAGTGCCAGAAAGACAAAATCCCACGTCTGTAGGAGAGATGAAATAGCACCACTGATAAAAATTACCACTTCTGCTGGAATTTAACTCTTCCAGCACTCCTTACTCTGACTAGAGGAAGAAGTTAAAATATTATGGTCATTTTGAAGACCCTTCTGTCTCCAAAAATATCCCTAAAAATCAGAAGAAAAATGCTAGTCTCAGAGGCAGGGAAAGATATACAAGTTGTAACACTGTAAAGATGTAGGACCTACTTTAATAGGTTTGGTATATATGTCTTCCCAAAGCTTTTACATTTAAAAGGTTCATCCAAAGAATCTCTGGCATAATTAGCATTGCTGGTTAAAGACCAGAGAAGGTTTTTAGGGAGTGCGAGATCTTTTTTTAAAACCAGCTGATATAGCTAGAAGGAATAGACCAGCTTTCAGGCATAAAAGAAAGTCAATACACTTAATGATATGAAAAGAATGATATCAGGGAACACAGCATTTGGGAGAAACCAAAACTTCCTGCAAGGCTGATGAATGTGTTGCTGATATCCATGAATTAACTAGCTCAGGCGTAATATATATGTAAAGAAGAGACTATCAATGAAGCAGTAAATTCTTAGTGTTGTTTGACCAAAGAACTAACAAAAATCTCAGCCTAGAACACTGCAACATCCAGCGGGGAAAAATAGAGATCTGAAAGAAGGGTCAGTCTGCGGCAAGAAGCACACAAGGTGTTGGGTTGGATATGAGAAATGCAAATGAGGATTGAGCAGAATTTT
Source organism: Pluvialis apricaria (assembly GCA_017639485.1). Taxonomy (NCBI): domain Eukaryota; kingdom Metazoa; phylum Chordata; class Aves; order Charadriiformes; family Charadriidae; genus Pluvialis; species Pluvialis apricaria. The sequence continues at coordinate 75,641,912 of CM030009.1, read as the reverse complement.
GCAAATAAAAGCAATGAAAGGAGACACTGGCTAGCCAGGATTTTTCAGGACTGATAAAATGGTACTGGGAACCATCTGCTACGCAAGGAGGTGAACTGTATTAAGCTTTGACTGAGCAGTCACATCCTTCCATGGGAAATGCCATGTATGACACGCATCTTCTGATTAGCAAAATTGCACTTATTGTTATTCTCCAAAAGACTCACCCACCCTTTCTATGAAGAAGCTGAAGTGAGGTACCCTGGTTACCCATGCATGAGACTTTACTTAAGGACAATAGGATAAAAAACATTGCAGGACTATAAATCAATTTCTGATCATGTCTAGGTCATAAATTCATTAAACAGGTAATGTCAGAGATGGATTTCTGTGTTCTGTTCCCACTAAGACATAGTAAGCAAAATAGCACAGTAAAAGGACACAAATATATATTTAATAGATTAGGGCAGTTTCTGGATAATGTATTATAGAAGATAATATCACAGACTCTATAGATTCAGTAGTACATGCTGCACTTCAAATCCCTCATGTATTACCCACTCAGCTAAAAAATTTCACAACCTAAAAAGCATTAGGCGCACTTATTTACAGATGGTCTTACGGAATAATGAAGCAGAGAATATAGAACTAAGTCTGTCTTGCTGTTCTATAGTTAGACAGATTTTATTTCATCTCCATGTGATACAGAAGTTTACCTGCAAAGCATAGGTAACAAAATTTGGCCCATAACTAACTGCTGCTCAGTTTTTTGGTATCTTGGATAAGTCAACTGAGTGATCCATCAGATAAAAAAAAAAAATAAGGTATTTTTTTTTAATAGTTACATTTAATACTTGACAAAAGAGGATATAGTCACCCATGTTATTACTTGATTCAGCCCAAGAAGCATTTCCAAAGAAAGCGAACAAAGCCAATGCTTGCAATCAAGCAACTGTAGATTTGTGTAAGAACACGTTGCTAGTCCATGTACCATGCTCCAAAGGAAGAAGTCAAACAAATGTAAATGCTTCAGCATTCTGTGATAAAAATCAGGAGTAGCAATTCCACATTAATTCATTTAAGTATAGGCATGAGACTCTTAGTGCATGAAAGGGAGAGGGTCATTTACATGTTACTGCTTCTCAGGGACATCAAGTCTTGAAAAACTGCTGCACAGAGTACTTATGTCAGTATATGAAATCAAGGAAAGACACTGAGAAGCCTTTGGAGTCAATCAGAAAGAAAAATATTTGTGGCTGTATCAGCAAAGTCACCAAGAATAGTTTTGTACTAGTAGAAATCCAAGATTGTCAAAGACAAACCAGAAACGTTGTGGCAGTTGCCAGTGCTGGACACAGGTTTTCTCTAGCAGAAATGACAGTATGATGCTACAATCTTCTAAAGTATGAATTAATTTAGAAGTAGACATTCTGTATGTGTCAAACAAGTAGATAAAAGCACTAAGGTGCTTTTTAACTCAGGAGATACTAACTTACACATGTTACTAGAAACAAGGATTGCTGGTCTGCCAAGAGAAATGCTTTGTTTGCCACAGTGATGACAAACACTTATTTGTAAGGAACAAACACACCTATATGACCTAATTTTAGAAGTGAAAGATATGGTACCATGATCACTAGAATTAGAAATCATTATTTCCTTCCTTTCCTTCCCTATTTTGGCTTAGTCTGGATGAAAAAAAATCCAAATGAGTATGTAAGTTGTCTTTTTTCATCCCATCATTCCCTGTCTTGATCACTTTGTCAAGCCTGCACTTCTACATGACAAAAGGTAGCATCAGCTTGTTTGGTTTTTTATCTTACAGATGAAGAAAACCCTTTGGATTGTATTAGATTGTCACAGTTATTCTCCTGAACCCAGGTTCTGAGAAGTGTGAAACCCTCTTATAGTAATTTTTAAGGCAAATGATGAATTTGCTGCTGAGTCCCTGGTGCAGAGAGTAGCTACCAGTCAGTGGCTGAGACACTGCTCTCAGGAGGCACTTCCTTCTCTGACCTACAGGACAACAGCTCCTGTTATTTACAATCAAATGAGCAAATACATTAATATTAGTGAAATGTTTGTTATAAACCAATGACATCTGTAGCAAACTAGAAAGAAAACAAACCCATGAAATCCTTCCTTAATTAAATGAAAAAAACCCAATTCTTATGTATGGGCTTGTAGCCAACATACCAATGGATGACAGGATCACATAGTTTATTAATTGTACTCCACTACTTGATTTCAGGGTAGGTCCTTCCCGATCATCAGCAAACCCATGAATTACCATTCCAGTCATCAGCTGAGGCAAAGTTTACGTCTAGGCAGGTGAGACATTCCCCCACCCACAGTGGTTAAACTGACACACTGTTTTCTTCAAGGTAACAAACACGTGCTTAAATATAGGCAGGACCCCTCTATAGGTAAGAGTCCTTAAAGAAGTCTTAACTCCTAATCTCTGCTAAAAGAGTTGTTATGTTTCTCCTCCAATGTTTTCTGTTGTATCATGTCTCTCAGGACAATTTTTTTCACAGGGGACTCTCCCATGAGGTCTTTTTGTAATGCTCTATGCAGCACGTTAAATTCATTCAGCTTTTAAGATATTTATTTGTGTTTTTTTTTCCAATGTTGACCTCTGTAGGAAGACATGATTATTAATCTCAAATGCTCATACCCATGATACTGGAATATATGCAGCAGCTGTGCTTTCAAAGGAACTAAAAGGTCATTAGAAGACTGGAAGCTGCAACAATGCTTGTTTTCTTCTAACCCAGAAGGGAGAGAAAGAGGGGACAGGTGAGAGACAACGTGTCTGAATGACTAGCAAGTGGCAGTAGTATTACTGTGGGTCTTAGGAGGAATACACCCACCTGTACACTTACAGCAGTGCTTATTATCTGAGATTTTAAGGACTTAAGTATTTAAATACCTAAGTTGTCCCTTTAAAGGTGTCATCACATGTATGCTCTGCATAGCTGTACTGTGTGAGACATCTTCTGTTCTTGTTGCACTGGTATGTTTCTGGAACAAATTTTAGCAAGAGTCCTCCAGAGAAAGGTCTCTTGTTTGTGACAGTTCTCAATGCATTATCATTTTTGTTTTGGTTAGAGCTTGGACTTCCTTGGACCGATGAAATAGAGGGTAATGCATCACGGTGAGCCGACAGATGTGAGGTTTTAAAAGAAACATGTACGTCTGTGTAAACGAAAGCCAATGACAGCAGAAATAAGAAGCCAGTTCCATGTATCCCCTGTATTGCCAATGAACAGGCAACAAGGACCTTCTTTCAATCCTGCTGTCAGACAGACCCAGCATGCCCAAAATCTTGCACATGAGGTGGAAGTGGCAGCACAGTCGTTTCCCTCCAAGAAGGACCCAAATTTCTGGGCATAACATATTTAAATGTTCATTGGTTGCCTCAGAGACTGTGACGTGTGGTCCCCCATTTCAATCATAATTTTCCAGGACGTGAAGACAGGCTGAGTTTTGTGCTTCAGTGGTTTTCATTGAAAAATACAGCATTTTAAACCAGAAGGTGCTGTATGACAGGCCTGAAGGAAGAAGTTCTAGCCAGGGTACAGACACACCAGCTGTGGAGGCACTCCCAGGGCACACCATAACTCAGCACAAGCAATCAAAAATTCATACAAAGGGCCACTGGGAGCAATAATTTGGGTACTCTGTGGGCCACCATGAGAAATCCCCACAGAGCTGCCAGAGCAGCATAGGGCTACAGAGGCGCATCCTCACAGCACCAACCACTCCCACACTGGAAAATTCTTCAGATCTTCATACTGAAAAATTCATCACATCCCAACCAGGCAACATTTTTGTTTCTGTTCTGATTCTTGTTGAGCAGGAGAGACTGACATTCAATTTGGGTTTAAGGAAAAATTATCTTTTGAACTGTCCTTTGGTTCAGGCTTGATGTTACTATGACAAGTATGTTATTAATAAATGTGTAATCAATTTAAATGAATCACAGCCCAAGGGACTTGTTTCAGACACGACTTTCAGAGTGATCATAAGAGGCTGGGGTCAATCAACAGTTTGTTGCTCTGTTGCAACAAACACCTGGAAATTAAAACCTGTTTCCTGTAGCTGGTCTGCCAACATGTAAACAGGCTGTTAATATACAGACTTGTTTCTGGTAATACCCATAACGGGCTAGGCACTGTCCGAGCAGTAGAAGGCACCTGACCTGCTTTGTGGAGCACCCAGGAAGGTGCTGAGAAAGCGGGAGACAAGTGCCTCCAAAGCAGTAGTGGGGTGCTCTGACAGACACCTGCTACATCTTTCACATACGCTGTGTTGACTCATATTTTGTAAAGAATATGTATAGTGTAGCCTTACATATAGGCAGCTGAAATGCGCTGCAGGAGTTTATTAGATCACTGCCCTACTGTTATTCCCTAAAACCTTCCTGTGATAAACTGGCAAGTATGTGGTCTACACCTGGAGATAATTTTGCTTAGCAGAGGCCTGACATAAAATAGCAAGGAGGTATTAAATGAAGAGATAAAATTATATAGTGCAAGCAACGAGATGAATCCTGGGTTTCTTTCATTTCTCTGCAAGGACTGAAGGAAGGAATAACAAGCATAAGCATTTTCAGATGCTGAATTTGAATGGAACAATGCAGATATTGCACTGGCCGGTGACAGGTAACTTATAGTATCCTAAAAGGGAAACAACTGGGAAGGGAACAATAGTTCCAACCATAAAAATAGAAAGCAAATTATAAAGGATTTTTAATTAAGCTTAAACCAATTTCCTTAAATAGTCTAAAGTTTACACATGTAAGCTGTTTCTTAATTTTCCCTAGGGAAAACCTATAAACGCTTTGAGTTAAAATTTGAATCAGCTGCAATGAAAAGATATCAGGAAATTAATTTTTTTCAATTTTGGGAGGAGGACCTTTCTGTCATGTACTGTTTCTATCAGCATGGTTACTTCCCATATTATCTAAAAAAAAGATAAAAGTAATTGACATTGTCATTGAGCTGAAGGCATTAGATCAATATTAGCTTGAGAGTTCCCATAATTCTTGCAGTTTTAAGGTTTAAATGACATTGCTGAATATAAAGTGTATCAAATGTAGATGATTTGAGTACTAATTCCTCATTATTGTGGAAAGGATGATTAACTTTATTGAACCTTCACCTGAGTATCTCTGGCAGGGCATTGAAAATTTATCTTCATTTTCTTTTAGTTTTCTTTAGAAGATCAGCTAAAGATAATACCAGCAAGCTGAGTGTTGAAACTCAGATGTTGTTTACTTATATAGTTTATAGAGATAAGGATGCCTATTTTGTGATGTGAAATAATAAGGAATTTTATGTATTCCAATTTGAACAGTTGGTACCATTGCTGCTATTAAAGCCTCTTTAGTTCACAGAAGACGATATGCTATTTAAACAAGACAAGCAAAATAAGTAAATTGGCATGTATGAAACAAAAAGGGGAAAATAAATCCTGGTGCCGGCATATTTCCTTCTGAAGCTCTGCAACAAATTAGAAATAATTCCAAAGAAAGGGTTATCTTTTACTAGATGGTACTTTTATGAAATTGTTTTAGCTTTTCTCTTTAGTGCAGGAAAAGAATCATTACAAATAGGATAGAAGTGACCTACAGATGATAAATCTTCTCCTAGCTATTTCTTTGTGTTTGGCTCTTCGGGCTTTATATTTAATAAATACAGTAATTTTAAATATGTTTACTTATATTTAATTTTGAAATAATTACTACAAAAATATGTAAGCCTTGATGTTACTGCCACAACCATTTCACATCCATTATTTATGAAACAGCATATAAAGCATATTAAAGCTTTGATCATCAGAAGGCCTAGATATAATCTGGCCCCTTTGTTGGTTTTGGCTGGTGATTGTCTACAGTAATCTGTTTATATTTGACACTATCACAGTGCTCTAAGATACTAATATACAGCAATATTAGACAGCTACAATGACTGTGGGATGGAAATTTCCATTTGCTCTGGAAAATATTCATCAACTCCGTGATGACAAAAAACATAATCACTGTAATTAGGTTGTTCAATATACAATGAATTTCAACTCATCATTCTTAGCTGGATTTTCTCCAGCTCCCCCTACTCTAACTCAAATGTATTTCTTTGTTGCTTTGTTACTTCAGTGATTCTCTGAGATGCTTTGGAAATAACTGCTAGTCATACTTACACAACTAGGTATTCTAATATCAAAAGGTCACTAATTCTTAGTATCATTACAACTGCTTCACTATTGTGATTTGCATACCCATGTAGTTTCATGGGAATGGTGGATTAGAAGACGATTATTCTGTTTGCCTCATATGGCATCCAGAGTTTTCCCTGGAAGTACTTTCATTGACATTAATAAGCTTCAGATCAGGAATTTTGGGTCATTAATTGACTATCTTTAAGAACAGCATGAGGATATATGGACTGATTCACGAGTAATGTCCACATTTGGGAAATGTACTCATGGGGCAATGAGAGAAATGGAGAATTTTCTGCTGAGGTTATTAGTTCTCAGATGCCACAGTCCCAAGGTCATGGTAATGGCAGAGACACAAGAAGTCAGGCAGAGCAGAAATTTAGCAGATCAAGAAGTGACTTTTGTGCAGAAACAAACAGCGCCCAGATGAGGGCAGGCCACGTGCCCTGGGCGGCAGCAGCTCCTGGCTCTGCTACCATCACCTGCTCCTGGGCTGGCTGGCAGATTTTGAAAGGTGTAAAAAAACCCAAACCAGCAACCCGTCAGAAAGACAACCTCCTTTGGATTAAAAGACCCAACAAGCTCAGCTTAAATTTTAATTCTCTGCTTCATCTTCAGCACATTGAAATGCGGTTAACAGTAGCAAGTGTTCATACTAGATAAGGGAATTGTTGCTACTCATATAATTATGCTGTTTCTACAGCTGAGCCTGGCAGTGAGACAGAGCAAGACATAGCATCACACTATTAGGACAGTTAGTGCCTTTGACAAGAATCCATTTTCCAGTGATCAGAGATGCAGTTTCTATTACTTCTTCTGTGCAAGCTCAAACATCAATGAAACAAACATTTTCCAGAAGACAAGTTGCTTTAAAATCCTTTTTTGCAATGCTGATGTTTTTAATGTGTTTTTATAAAACTCCAACAAAGAAGACAAGTGTGAAGATCAAGAAGAAGTGCATACAAATAGCATCTTTAATCCGTATCTGTAATAGGAACTGAGCTTTCTCAGTACTGCAGAGATATATTTTTTTAATGACTCAGGCAAATCCTTTCCTAGATGTATTCATCAATTTGGGGTTCTTTTGCTTTTTCCTTACCTAGCATAACGTCTTCAGAAATCTCAATTTTCAGAGTAACGTTCAAAAGTTGTGCACAGTAAGTCACCTGGGGTACTCAAGAAAGTTTTGTTCTCTCAAAACTCCCCCCTCCCCCCCGCCATGGAAAAAACCACCGCTGTGGACTCATGCATGCCATCTGCTGGCACTTTCTAAACCTCTTGTAGGCACATTCTTGTTGCGTGACCTCTCCAGTGTTTCTCCCAGTGACACTAAGCACCCCCAGTACCTGCCAAGGTCAATCAAAGTTATAGGCAGGTGTTCCTAAAAGGCAGCATCTCCCCAGCTGGACACCCAGCTCCTGAGCTATATGAATTTGGTAGGCACTTTCAAAAAGATTTCTTTGCCTGGATTTCTTTCTCTTTAAAGCATGTTTTTTTAATGATGCTGGTATAAGTATTTCTTGCATTAGTGGGAAAAGTGTTTGAAAAATACTGGTTAATATTTACATGTTCCTTCATGACAAATATTTTCCTTCAGCGTGATTCAGTGTCATACGCATACATCCATCTGTGTGGGCAAACAGTTTTTGGTATATAGAACATGCATGCTTGGTGCCAGTGATTTATAAAATCTTGTGACAGTAAAAAAATGTAGAAAAAGGCATGCTGACATAATGGAGAACTGCATTTGCAGACAGTAGTTGCTTTCAAGACTATCACAAGCTACATTTTATTTATGTCTTTTCAATCACTTTGATAATACAGCAGTTAATTGCAATTTTAAATGTATGCATTTGCAGTTAAAGAACTGGTTTGTGAATAAGTACAAAAAAATGTGTCTATGGGCAAATATGCAAATTCATGTATTTATATAAAGATAGATGTGGATGTTTGTATGTCCGTGTGTTTGTGTGAGGCAAATAAACCAGCAAAGTCTGAACACATTTTGAGCGCCACTAGAATTATCTTGTGTTTAAAGGTATGTGTATGTACACATGCACACACATATATACACACGCACTCATATCATACCAGTAAGCTGAAAAGTAAGCAGTTGAGTCATGTGTAATAGCAGGCAAGCTGAACTGCTTGCTGCTGTTTCACATACACCGAAGCACCGTTCTCCAGGAAAAGACTGAAAGCTGCCTGATATTCTTGTTCAGTACTGAAGTAATAACTGGTAAGGAAATTGTTAAGAGGCTAGAGGGATAAACTAAGAGAAGCACTGCCCAGCAAAGGTCCCTCTGGATGAGGAAAATGTATCATGGCAATATCAACAAAATAAATGGGCTTCTCCATCCTGTCTGGACAAACCGACGGCCTTGTCCTGGGGATGGGGACAAGGGTTTGGGCTCTCAGCTCCTACACAAATGTGCCAATCCTGTATAAACCATTTGTCATACATTAGTTTCTGGCTCATCAGAAATGGTTTCAAAAGAACAGAAAGGCTCAGTTCAGCCAACAACTGGAAGTGAGTTAAAGCATCTGTCATTGATCTGTCTCTTCTTTGCGTCTGTCTTATGGAATGCTTATTTGGGTTTTTTTTGTGAGTGGCTTATGAAGTTGCTAGTGCTAAACAAGGAGAAAATAAAAAGGCAAACAAACATGCAAGGGTAACTCTGTGTAAAGAAAACAGTGCAACACTCGAAGCAAATTCTGAATAATGTTTCTTGAAACGTAAGACATAGCTTCCCCGAGCCAGCCAGTCACTCTACCTCTAAGCATGTCAGTCTGTGGAAGTTGAAAGCTTAAATGACAGACATTTCAGTTGAGAAAATAAAGGAGTGGTTAAGCAGAGTAAAACATTATTTTAAAAATAATCTCTTAAAATGCTAGCATATGAGAAATAAACAACCGATAAATTCTGTAATATGCACTGAAGAAATAGGGCAAAAGGATAAACCTTCTAATCTCTGCCCCTCACTCTTCCTCCCACACTATTCCAACAATGAAAGTCTTATTTTTTGGTTTTGCTTGTTCTGCTTAGGTTATCTCTGAAATGGAAAAATAGCACACATTGAACTTACATTGGCTTCTGAAAATGAACATATTATATGTTTTTAAGAATTGGTTTGATAATCTTATGAAAGTTTTCAAGGCACTAAACCACTAAAGTTAAGCCTCTTATTAAGACCATATTTAGAAAAATGTCACAGTGACATATTTCTGGGAATCATAATTAGGAGAAAAGAGACTGACAGAGAAGACATTATTCCTCACAGAGGAATAGGAGAAGTAGCATAAAATAATTTTTCTGATACTTATATAAATCATTTGGTGCAATTATAACGGTGTTCAAGGATTAATATTGGAACGTTAAAATGATAACATTTAAAATAATTGCTTTTGTTCCTTTAATCTTCTAGTTTCATTGTTCTTTCATCTTCTGCTTAAATCCAAATGTCTGCATTTGAAAACTTTTAAAAACATCTCACCAGAAAAGCTCATGGAGATATATTATCGCACTTTCATTTCTGTCCCGAGGCTATCGTGTTTGACAGTGACAGAAAATAGTTTCAAGGACAATATAATGACAGAGAGGGAATAAATTAAAGGAAAGTATAAACTACTTAGTTGCAGAAATATTTTGCTCTTGTTCTAAAACTGTAGTCTGGAATAAATATTTTAGACTGAAAAAACGCCTTTAAACCATGAGCAGGCTTTTAAAAAGCTGCTACTATTTAATTCACTGATAGCCACGTTTTGAAGGAACATTCCTAACATTATTCAATTACTGCTTTCTCTGCAAACTATGAAATTTGAGTGAAAAGTTGATCGCATATATATTCTGAAAGTATTTAATCATACCATCAACAGTGTCTTGCTAATCAGGCATAAATCTAAGGCATGAGTTAAAATACAGTGGTTGTTCTCACAGTGCTGAAATACAGCAAAGAATCCTCTAGTTCTGACTTCTACAGGGGCTAAAGCTGCTTCCACGTGGCGGAGCTGAGGGCAGCAGGCTTTTCCCTCAAGAGCTGCAGGCCTTTTTCACACCCTTTTCCTCTCCCCTTCATATCACGTGCCATGACCTTCTCCGAAAGTAGTCTGTACGGTTTTTAGGTGACGGGAACCATTGCTGGGCTGAAGGATGTGCCACCTGGTTACCACTGCACTGACCAATGGCGCCCGGGCTCTTGCTGGCTCTCTGCTTGGTTATGCCCTTGCTCTAAATATGTGTGTTAATGACTTCCCTGTGGCCCCAGAGCCATCTGAAGGTGGGTTTAACCAGCCACCTGGGAAACCTTTAGGTGTACATGGCGCTTGCAAAAGCAGAAGCTTCAGTGCCTTGGAGTTTCAGATGCTGACAGAGTTAGGCTGCAACTCCTTCTAAGACTAAATTCTCATTTTACCAGCTGAGGTTGGTGCTTTGAGGATTTCCTCAACTGTGGCAGCACTGTCATGGGCAAGGACTTGCTTTGGTTAAGAATTTCAATGCTGGGCCCACAATACAGTCAGAAATACCATGGATGACCTAATGTGTAATGAAACACACAGAGAGAGTTGTGTGCCTGGGCGTGGTAGCATATGAAGCTTGAGCAAAACAGGAGGAAACACCAAGCACAGAGGTAGGTGCAAAATCTCAGCCACAGCCCAGGGTTAGGGACCTGGCTGGTGTGATGGGCAGGTACCTCCATGACCCTGGGACTGAGAAACCAAAGCCAAGAAAATGACTCAGAGCTAACGAGATATGCACTGATAACCAATGTGTGTCAATGAGGTCGGAACCCACTAATAACTTTGAAAGGTACTGCTTTATTTCAGACCTAAAAGATGGCTTTTCTAATCTTCGTCCTTTAAACAGTCTGCTGATTGTGTTGTGGCTACAGCAAAATAAAACTAGAGGCTGGTGGTTAATGTAGTCACTGCATAGAGGAAATATTTAAATTCCCTAAGGCCACAGTCCTTTGGTACCTGTGCAGAAACATAAAAAATGGATCAAGAACTTTAAAAACTGAAATAAACAGGAACTGCTGAAAGATTTTCAGCACCTCAGAAGTGGCAACACGAATGTGGAAGTCCCCATGTCTACTTCCTGAAACTCATTCCAAGTCCATTATCGTTTCTATCTTTCATGACTGGGCTGATTTAATCCAGGGTGTCTATAATCCTTTAGCTCTTTTGAAAGTCTCAACCATAATTAATATTTTGTATGGTAACAGCAAATGTGACTGTTTATTACTTTAGAAACAAATGTAAACATTTACGGCGTAATATACCAAAATTGATTAATGATGTCAGGTAGCTAAGTTTACACACTTAAAGACACCTGATATTAAATGCTGATTTAATACTCAGTGTTTTCTTTCTATGCATATCAAACAGAGCACTCAGTGTGAATCACTGGCTGCTTTTGAAAATGTAAGCCTTTATTTCTTTCAACTCTTATTAATATACATAAAGGCAGCAGTACGCAATTCTTCTCAGAGTGGCTATGCTTGCAATGCCTAGATGAAGTAATTTTGAAGATGTTATGAAGAAAAAGAAAAAAAGACAGCAAAGCCAAAGCAAAACGAACTCTGAACCTGGAAGAGTGTTTTCGAAATAGTTATCAATTTCTTTATATCTTTAGATTTATTCTGCTTTCAATAAAAATACCAACCAGAAAAGATAAAGGATAAAGAAACAAACTTTCATGAAGACAAGTGTATTTTGGGGAACCATGGCATAACTTTTAACTACCGTAAGACTACTGTGTCTCTGTAATAATTACATAAATGAATCCTGCTTTATTTCATACTATATTCCCACAATGCCTTGCCATTTCCTCAAGTGCTGTACCCTTTCTATTTTTCTTCATACTTCCCCAGTAGCAGCCTACTAAAAGGCTTTTAAATAACTCGTGCAAGCCTTTTTTTCTTTCATCTTTCTTTTTTTTTTTGAAATTAATCACCTATAAAACTGCATATTCTCTAGATACTATGAGATGAGGATTGCCCCCATTTTGCATAAATTGCTTTTTTGTTATTATTACAAGGCTTATAGGCTCAGCTCCTTGTTAACATGGCTCACAATAAAATTGAGTTTGCTCAGGTCACACTGGAGACTAACACTTGCCCAAAGATATTTCTGTGCTTATTGCCTTTTATCCCCAAAAAATCCTCTTCACTGAGCAGCAACACTGTTAAATTTGCATCCAGTTCACCTGGGTTTGCAATCTGGGGGCATTTCTAATGTACTTCCTTCTCTTGGTTTCACATGGGCCATAACTTGTATTTTCTAATTTCTTTTGGCTGACTGACAGCTCAGCAGTGGAGGAAAAAGAGGAAGCTTTTCTCCTTCCATTCTTCCCTCCGACAAACTCTCCGTCACCTTCAGGCTTTTTTCCTTTTACATCCTGCTGTACTTTTGGTTATGACTGTCCTTCCTGAGCAATGACAAAGGTTGAAAAGAAGCCACTGGCAGGGGTAAGGCTATGCTGGACTCTGCTCAGCAGGGGACCTGCCTGCCCGGCTGCTTGGTGGAGGGTTGCAGCAGGATCCAAGAGGCCAACGTTTCCTTCCCAAAGCTTGAGGTAGCTCTGTGGTTTGCCCCCCAACATCAGAAGAAAAAATACAGAATGTCACCTAAAATAAAGAAGGGTATAAACATTCCTCCACATGTGACCACATACAAAAGCGTGTTTCCTAATTTGTTTTTCAGTTTCTATTCAAACAAGAGGGGTGGCAACTCTTGTAGAAATCAGGCTTTTTGATTTTACTAACTTGTTACTATGTTTTCTAATCAGTAACCTGGTTTAAACAACTAGACTTCAATTCTGAAACAATTCTGTTACAGTGAAAATTCAGTCATGCTTAATATCAAGTGTATGCTTTTCTCCAACTTTCCCCTTATTTACAAAATGCAATCTATAAAAAAAATTATATATTCCTAATTTTAATATGCATAACACTAAAATTCCCATCTCTCACCCTCCTTAGTACATGGGGTAAGCTCTAATCTCTTTCTGAACCAATATGTACTACAAGAAGAAAGTACAGTCAAGTGAGAAAAAAAAAAAATCTCGTTGCTCAAATAAGCGAGATATGTATATTCATATATTCACAAAGAAAATCAGCAATGTTTTTAAAATGAGAGAGTTCTGGAGATTTTCCAGCTTTCTTCTGGCACTATCAGTAGGGGACATTTCAAACTGCTGTTTCTTCATCACAAATGCAGAGTCACTATTAAGCAGCACCCAGGAAGATAACCGAGCGGATGGGTCTTGCTTGGTTCACTGTATGATGATCAGACCACAGGAATGTAAACAATTGTTACATCTAGTGATGATGTAAGGCAAATTTCCAGAAAATAAATCAACCATGCATTTTACTACATTATCAGCTTAACTAGTATCGAGAAAACATGTCTTGTTGACTGAAATCAACACATGAAATATAACTCGTTAGTAACCGTATCAATTTCCTAATCAACACCACTTAGACCTGACAGAATAATGCTAACCAATGCAGAAAACAGGGCACACACAGAAAGACACTCTGCAATATTGGGAATGGAGCCACTCTATGCTTGGATGAAGAAAAAGAAAAGAAAAGGCAGACAAGTCTCTCTGTACATCCTTCCACTGGCACATTGCAAGTGTGAAAAGGGTATCCAAGCATCATTTGCCACATGCTCTGAAGAGCAACTTTAAAAAAAAATAATCTTTTTTTTTTTTGTCACATTCAAGAATTTTACAAGTGTGAGAGGAAAAAGGTGAAATCGGACAGTGGTACACAACAGATGGGCCAAATTTCACTTTATATCTCTATAAGGAATGACAGTTTCCTTAAACAAAGATTTTCTGTAATGAAGTTCTTCACAAAACTCAATAAATACATCTTAACAATGCCCATGTGAGACGAGAGTATTGCTAGTGTTCTCACAGGACAGGGAACCAACCCACAGAGGTTCAAGATGAATTGTTAAAAGTATCAGCTAACTTGAAAGTCAGTCTGAGAAGACTGCAACCTGGCCCAATTCTGCTGCCATCCTCAGAGGAGGGTACCCATGACCTTCAGCTGTAGCTGGGAGTTGTTCACCATTTCTGTCAATCAGACCCCAAGTATTTCCTTTTGCTTAGCCAAAGGGAGTGAACTGGGAGTAAAATCCACTTAGTGGACAGCTGTGAAAACTTAAATTTTAGTCACCTGCCCACCATCACCAGGAAGCCTAGGGCAGAGGCCAGGAGAAACCTAAGGTAGAGTCTTTCCTCTAGGAACATCTTCTTTGGGATAGAGTTGAAGCAATTTAAGAAGTAGCTGCTGTTACAACATCCACAGCTACACTGTTTTAATGCCCTCATCAAGAGTTTGAGTCTGTTTCAGCACAAAGTCACTAGACTTGTTTTAAACTGCCAACAGTGAATGCAACTCAGTTGTGGAGGCACAAACCTCCAGCTAAAGGATAGTAATGAACAGCTGGTGGGTAGTAACTGCTAAAATTGCTGTACTGACTTTTGAAGCCTCAGGTGCTTTAATTTTTTCTTCCTGCATTTTTCTGCCTTAGCTGTCATATAACTTCCATTTTTCCCACATATGAGACAGGCATCCTACAGAGATTAGCATATTTTTTCCCATGTCTTGCTAGTTAGTTCTCAGTGCATCGTCTCTCCTGTGCAGTGAACAAAGCAGAGGTCTGAAAAAAATAGTATACAATCACGAACTAAAGACCGTGCTACAATGCATACACTCAAGGAGAGTAAATTAGTGCTGCATCACGCTATCCTAGTCCCTGGGTGCTTACCTTGGGCTACATTTCAGGACAAAAACCTATCATTTCTCCATCCACCCTCGCTTTTCATGGTGGAAAGCTTGGCCTTGTAGGTAAGAAGCATGCCGTAGAGTTCTCCTCTCTGAGGGGGAGTGCAAAGAGGTGCACTGGAGCACACAGCAGAATCTCTGGGTCACCGCAGCTGAGGAGCACCCAGACTGGTTCCCTGAGTGGCATAAGTCTTTTCTTCTTGCCCTAAGTGTGTAACTGAAACCAGACTGGGTGCTACTTCGTGGAGGTCTCACCAAGGAAGAGGGAGCAAATGCTTCACTAGGTGGAACAACCAATTTAAGTATAAAGAAATTCTGGACTAAAAAATGCCGGCTTTGGTTTTTGCTGATTGTCCTTCTGCTACTGTCCCCTCCGCTTGTCTTCAGCAAGCCCTTGCCTCACTGTGCATCAATTCTCCCATGGGCTTCACCACTTCTGCCATTTTAAAAATCTACCCTTTTCACTGTCCCCTGCCCATCGAGCCCCAGATTTTAATTCCCTGTAAAAGCTTGTTTGTGTGCTCCCCCAACATTCATTTCTGTTCAAAATGATTCTTCACAATCCGTGGTAAATAATAGAAGGGAGAATGCCCTGTAAGCAGATGTCCATTCTGTTTATGTTTTCGTATAATTCAATCACAGTCCTTTTGTGCCTTGAAACTTGAAAAATCCACATTAATAACACATCTGTAGGGTTACAGAAGTACATCTGAAAGTGCCAATTCACTTTTATTTGCACAGTATACTGGAGAAGCAAAAGGCCAGAGGCAATAGAACGAGGAAGACTGAAATGCTGTTTGCAGTTCAGTCTGCCCTTGTCTTTTCAAAAGGCTGAGATTATTATTATTCTCTCACACAGTAGCCCTATGGATTTGTTTGTGTCTTGAATTGTGAGCTTCCTATTTATGGATTTTCCCGGGTTTTGTCATTTGCCTTGCTTGCAGAGTCTGGCTGCGAAAGCTGCAACATGCTTCCTCTGTGGAGCACTTGCAAGAGTTGCTAAATATTATGAACACGATCCCACAACACATCTGGCAGTACACTACACTACAGAAACTTGTTACCTCTTTGTATGGGGGAGGCCCAGAGGAAATCATCATAAAAGTGCCAAAAGAATATGTACCAATGACATCTGGAAAAAAAAATCCTCTAATGAAATGGAGACAACTGAGAAACATGCTGAATAGATGCAAAGGTCTTCGTGCAATAAGCAAATCCAGCAGCTAGGGCATTAAGAAACCCATCAACTATCACGGGACTGAAGATAACATTGCAGGGACGGCAGAAGTGAGCAATGGATGAGTTGGAATGACTCATGTGTTTGCAAGCCCTGTTCCCTGTAAGCGGTGTACTTACTCATACAGAGTTTATCTTAGGTACTCTTTGTTACTTTCATTCATTTTAACCTGCAGGCTGTAAACACATTTGTTATGAAAAGAATAAAATTACACAAACTCTGTGTGAAGCCCCTGAAATCTTGCTACAGGACTATTCATCACTTTCCCATTCTCATCACAAAGGCACTGCACCATTTGTTATTATTAGATAGCACGAGAAAGAGAGGAAAACAGGAAAAAAAAGAAAGAGACAACACAGAATGGAGTTGGGAAAGTGGACAAAAGGCAGAAGAGACATGGTGGTGGTGCTGGAGGATAAAGAAAAAAGAGAGGAGACATGGGCACGACAGAGCGATGAGACTCAATTCAACAACAGGTTTCCTTTATAAAAATATGTTTTCTCTTGCCTCGCTACTTTTCCTATTGTGATAAGATGAAGCTTTTGAGTAATTTTGAATAGTGCCATGGCAGTGATTATCTGAACAGTCCCATGAGTACTTTTAGCCAAATAGTCTTCAGAAGTTCCTAAGTCCATTTTGTCAATTCAATGGGAATTTTAATTGACTATTAAAATACAACATTACACAATAAAGACATTACTGCACTGCTGCAGAAATACCAGCAAATGTGCCATCAACAGAAAAGGCGATTCTCTTCTGTGGGTTTATCAGAACTGCTACAACAGCGTAAATAGCCTGGAGCAGCAGTAATTGAGGATAGAGAAGAGCTTTCCAAATATGCTTTTCCCCCAAACATAACCAAAACAAAGCAAAAGTCCAATCACTAGAGCATTAATTTTACATGATTGGGCAATTTCTCCCTTCCCATTACTGCATATGTAATAGGTCATATTTTACTGTGTGGTATAGGATGACGGGCTGCACATCATTACAGCAAAGGGTAAAAATTATGTGACTAAGCAAAATTGCCATATGAAGACACTGCACAGAACCCAGCCTTTTTGAGTGTATCTGCTCTCTTTCTGATTTCCAGAACAAACGCACCAGTAACTGCATGGATTTAAGACATGAGGATTTTTCCTGCCCTCATCTCTGCAAGTTTATGGGGAGAGGGCTGAACCCAAATTTTGCCAGAGCCTTGCCTCAGCTGACATTTCTTTCCATAGCAGGTTCCTCTGAACACCACCACAGGCGGGAACGTGCCTCACCATTCCCCGTGAGCTCTCTCACACACACGACACAGGGAGATGCAGCAGTGAGCCAGGCATCGTGTCAGCAGCAGTCTGTACAAGAAACAGCTCATGGCTGAGACCAGTGAAGCTTACCACGGCTCTGCCATCCTCAGCCAAAGGTCTATACCACAGTCTAAACCAGTGTAAGTTGTAAGTAGAACACTTGTATTTTGAAGAAATGATGTGTTCACAGGAATGTGCATATGACATTAATTAGCTGAAATTGTATTTCTGAAAATCATATAAATGAAATACCATTCCTCCATGCTGCATTTGTACTGAAGTTGGGTAAAGAAGCAAGTGGCCTTCCATTTAATCATGATTTTGCTCGTTAGACAG
Source organism: Pluvialis apricaria (assembly GCA_017639485.1). NCBI lineage: Eukaryota > Metazoa > Chordata > Aves > Charadriiformes > Charadriidae > Pluvialis > Pluvialis apricaria. The sequence continues at coordinate 75,624,042 of CM030009.1, read as the reverse complement.
CAAACAGTGGAGAAGAAAGCACAGTAGACTGTCGATGAGCAGCATAAAGACCATACACAAACCAAAAGCAGGAGGAATATTACACTCTGCTGCTGGTCTCAAAGGGCTTTATTAAAAACAAAAGCATATAAAGTAGTTCCTGAGCAGGATGATTTTTAATTGTGTCCTCTTGGGAAAACTGTACAAGGCAGACGTGCTAGCCTCTCTTGTAGTCTAGAGGGACCTAACAAGCTCTCAACAGATTCCCTTTGGTCTAAGACGAGTTACTGCTGAGTATCTGGACTCTAGTTAAGTCTTAGTGACAAATTATGTTTAGCTAGTTCTGAAACAAATGCAATTTTACTGACATCTTTTTTATACTAAAAGAAAAAAATTGAACAAATATATAAAGGGTTTGGTGTGACAGTTTCTTCTAGCTCTACTTTCTTATTAGCGTAAGCCTCTGAGCATACACAAACCGCAGTGTAAAACTAGCAAATTGTGTCCACTAAAACAACAATACCTGCAACATGCCTGCCTGCAGTGGAACTGGTGACCAGTCCGATTTGCCTTACAGGTCTCAGGAAGCCAGGCTACCCATATTCTTCAGCCTTTGTACAGTCCAAGGCCTCTTGTGCCAGATCCAGAGCAGGCAGCTGGGTGCAGCACTGCAACGCCACACTTTACAACCCTTCATCGTCTACACTCTGTGTTCTGTGTACAACATATAGGCTATGCATGAGGAAGGTTGGAAGGAGGAAAATCCATAATAACTGTTGTAGCTAAGTAACACGGGAAAGAAACAAACCAACCCTGTAGGAGAAACCCTCTGCAGCTAACCAAGCTAAGTAATAGGAAACACCAATGAAAAGGATGTGGCTTAAATTTTGATCCTGCCTCTGTGTAATTCCAGATTTTTTCCTGGGCTAGCAGGGGGTGCTTCCCTCCCATTGGGATTTGCAGACTAACATCTGTAGCAAGATCAATTATTTATCACAAAAGATAACCAGAGGAGAAAGAGCAGAGCCATCCTTTACCATCCCTGGCTTGTTTCACGGCTTTATAGCTAGTGCCAGACAAAAAACACGCACCAGACAAGCAGGACTCTTTCTCTGATGATTAGGCACCCACTTGGACTGAGGGAAACCAGGTTCCAGTGACTATGGGACAAAGCACTCCAGCAGGAGGGGCTGGCAGTCTTCAGTTTACGTTACCGAAATGTCTATGCCAAGAGGTCTCAGCATGACAGCCTGTAACCAGCCAGCTTCTACCAAAACTGGGGGAGCTCTGCTCACAGGCACTGTCTGAGGATCTGTCCCCCCGGTTCTTTATGTTTGCCGTGATGCAGTACTTTCCCTTACCATCCCATTGCTTTACATTGATCTCTCAGATGTTGTGAGAGACGATGAAAGTAGCAAGATGAAAGAAAAAGGGAAAGCTCAAAACAAGCTTCCATTAAATATTCATAACTGGTAGCAATTACAAACAGAAAATAGGAAATAAAGCAGTAGTGATTATGCAGTGTCCAAATCATCTATTTGCAACTCCCTCTAGGAATTTTTCTCCATAGATTTCTGTTGCCTGAGTTAGAAGCTGAGCCAGTCTTTTTGGCCTGTATCTTTGGTCAAATTTTGCTACTTTATTTATCTGTTACATAAATGTAAGCTAGTGTGAGGAATTGCGAGTAAAAGTAAGGCTCTATGCCTTATTTCTGCTCTCCACTATAGCCCATTACGAAACTCTGTCTTCAGGAAAAACAAGATGGCATCTCAATGGCACAAAACTTTTAAATTTCAACACCTAAACTGTTGTGTCTGTCACTTCAGATGTTAAATGTCTTTTTTTGTGCATTCACAAAAGGAACAGACTTCTAAATTGTTTTTTCATTCATATAGATTAAGTTTTTTATATTATTTCTGCTTATTATGACAACTCAGGTGATTCTGATTAGCCATTCTTAAGTCTACTAACCAAAATCTTTTTAGAAAGCACATGTTTAAAAGGTTGCTTTTCAAATATAAGATGACAGCAAACGAAGAACTTTATCTGAAGGCTTCTTACACATGTAAAGCTTATATCTATTTCACGTAAAAAGTGATGAACATGCTGACTTTCTAGGAATTCCCATTTTTGCAACTACATAAAATCACATGTTTATTCAATTCAGTCTGTGTTTCTGTGGTGTAAAAACTGGTGTTGCTTAACCTGTGTTAAATACCAATGCATGTAGAAGAATCATGAAACACATCCCAAAACATTCTTACAGGTTAAGATACGCAGAACTGCTGGATTTGAATCTCATGTCAGTGCTAGCAAACAAGGTGTTCAGTCAGATCAAGGGTGAAAAAGTTTGTTGAACTCCAGTATATTATGAGCCGTAATAATCCTCTCAAATTACAGAAAATCACAGATAATTCACCCTGTTACTACTTTGAATCATTTTAATGTTCCCATGAAGAAGCCTACCCCTCTGATATGAAACATCAGTTCATAGAAACATAGAAAAAAGCATGAATTCTGCTTCCATGGTGAACTTGTCGTTTTTTGCCATCTGAGCGCTCCGCTCAGCTTTGGAGACCACAGTAGCCTTGTTAGGTTTCTAAGGCACCCTAATTACATACATTTGAGATTGCAGAATGCTTTAATTTAAGCCAGCACACAATCAGATGCTGTGCTTTCACAAATATTCAGAAACATCATCTGCCAGGATCAAGAGTAATTGAACTGATATCTACTGGGTTTTATCTGCAGCTTTGCTGCATAATTTTTCATTTTCTTTAGAAGGCTTTAACACAAAGAGAGAACATGCCTAGAGTCCCACAGAGGTGTTTTGACATTAGGCTTAATAAAGCATGAAGAACTCATTAATAAATAATGTTCTGCTAGGTTAACAAATAAAGCTGAATGCATTCGCGAGACCCAGAAGTAAATCACATCATGCATGCAGCCAAGTAACTTGTTAAAATGATTGCAATGGTTCCATTTCTTCAGTATGTTTGGCACAGCCCAACACAACATTGCACAAATAAAAAACGCTGCAACATATATGCATGCACCTTCAATTATAATGTTACCTGTCAATTTTTATTTGCACTCTGTGGGCTTGAGGGGTTTGTAAACAAGCATTCATGACAGTGACAAAGAGATATTTATATATTGTGAAGCTTTGCTGAGAGAGCACTGCTGTCTAGAGTTTCAAAGGAAAAGACCCCTTGCATTCATTGAGTTATGCATCATCCCATTCCTGTGTCAAAGCTACAAGCTTGGTACATTTTACTGCAGACACATTTGAGTTATAGCTTTCAAGGCTGTACCAATATTTCTGTATGTCCTTATTTTCCAAGGTTAAACATTCTGGCAAGTTTTGAATCAAGGTCTGAGGAGAGATTCTAGCTGCCTGGGGTCAATGACACAACTCCCGTCAGCTTCAGTGGCACCAGGATTTCATGTAGAAACCGGAGTAGGATTGTGGCAACATTAGGGTTTGCATTCACCCTCCATCATGATGACTTTCTCAGTTAAATGCCTAAGTTGGGAGCTGAAGTCACCTTAAACTCTCCCTATAATCAATGCCAAGAGATGAACATTTCCAGAATGTGATTCAGATCTGGGCTGCTGATTACAGAATCAGCTTAAAATGAGCAAATTCTCAATTTAGAGACTTCTGCTACGTGCTTATGCTTCTAGGCAGGAGAACTCCTCAGTCCCTCCAATGAGGCCAAGGAACAGATTGTACAATTCAAGTTTGGGCCTGTGAGATCTACGCAGTTTGTCAGGGGGGGGGGGAAAAAAAAGAAAAATGTTTCCTTATTTTATTTTTAGCTTATATTTGAGATACAGTCATATTCTAAATAAAGGAGTCATGATATTCAGAAACAGGGACAAAGAATCCAAATGTATGTCTTCAAGTCTCCACCATAGTTTCTATAAGCATGGGAATATTAAGAAATGCTACATTCCTCTATGTCAGTTCACTGTCATTTTTAAATAATGCAACTATCTTGGAATGAATATTGATTAAAAAAAAAAAAGTATTTCATGTCATCTATTTACTGAAAAACCAAATTCCAGCTTATTTAGAGTGCTTATAAAAATGAGATTATTTTTCACACCTGACTGAGCTGCCGGGTTCTAAGAGTTACTGTGAATAAGAGGATCAGATGAAGCTATAATGTCTTCTAAAAATGACATAAAATCTCTGATATATTTGATGAAAGAAATAGCTATTTGGTTGAGGCTAATCCATCTTTCCAGTTTGGTTTTTTTTTTTTAAGAGAAGATATTAAGAAAACAAACTTTGGATCTGTGCCATTTTTAGAACATGAAATTGAGAAGAAATGAGGCTTTTCATCTGGGCCACAAATAGGGTGATTTTCATGTGATGTTTTGAATTTTGCAAAACAGGACAAGAGTAGAAAAGCTTGTTTTGAAAACATCCACAGATTTAAGCTGTTCAGGGATCTGAAAAGTTAAATAAGCATCTGTGATATAGGACAGTAAGTAGAGGTGGATAAAGTGGATGGTCCATTTATTTTCCCTGTTTTTTTCCTATTTACTGTTGAACATAATTTCTATCCAGGATAACATAAGAATGCAAATGCATGAGGACAAGTCAGTGAAAGTTGAAAGAGTGAAATATTTTAGCAAATACACTTTCCATACGTTATCCTATGGTTTCACAATCTCTGTTGACTTGGTGGTGGGAAGAGGATATGGTCTCTGAAAATGAGAGATGTAAATTTTACAATCCAGTCTCCGTTTCCTTTTTTTCTGAAGTAAAGCCTAAGTACTCAAACTAAGAAAATCTTGGCCATGTTCTCAGGTGAGAAGCACAAGATATTGCTGAGAAACTTTCAGTGTCTGGTGAATGCAGAACACAGGTTTTTGGAGGCTACCTGGGTTGCGAGATCCGAACTGCCTGAGGAATACAGGAGTTAGCTGAATACACAGCACAGCTGATACAGCAATGCATCTGGGTTGTGTGATCACAGGATTTGAAGTGACAATCTTTCTTGCAAACTAAGGTACTTGTGAATCCTCAAATACTAAATGAGCACTGAAGTTTTTTTCTTTTCTTTTTTTTTTTTTTTTCCCCAGTTACACTGGTAGGTTTCTGTATCCAAATTCTGCTTGCACTATACTTCAGCTATTTACATGCTTCTACCACCATGGCAATAGTCCAGAAACATATATATCTTTATATGGACATTGACTTTTGTTCTTAAGGACACAACTTATGAATAACTTAGTGTTACGTGATATTGGACAACAAAATTACATCAGAAAGTTCTATCCATTGTGTGTATTTAAATAGTTTTAGAAGGCTACATCTACAAGATTTCAAAAAAACCAAATATCCGAGATTTGTTTATGGTAAGCCTTATGAGGGTGCAGCTAACACTTTCAAACAAGCCACAACACATATTCACATAGCAATATGTGTACATTAGCATGTGATGGAATCACAAAATACATACAGCTGTAAAAGGAAGTGCTTTATCGAAGGAAAATACTATTGCTACATCATTTCCATGCATATTAATCTGCAAGGAGAAAAAAATCAGAGAATGGTATTTGTGCCACACCACATAAAAGTCAGCTACATTAATAGATCAAAAACAATAAGAAAAAGAAAGCTATTTTAATATTTCTTTCCTTTCAAATTATTAATTTAAAAGAAACCTGCAACTAAATTTTTGTAAACAAATTTACATAGTTTTGGTATAACTGAAATATTAAAAGGTATTTGAAGCACTATGCAACAGCTGTTAAAGCAGGGATCACTTTGTCAGGCCCATTAAGATAGTGGCTTTCTTGTTCTCAATCAAGATATCAGTATATTAATAAAGGAGGGAAAATGCCACCCCCTATCAGAACAGTGAGAAAGGACACAGTAAGCATTTGGCATCTTTTAGTATACAGATTTTGCAGCTGAGTTTGTAACTCTATTTTAGGGAAGGAAGGAAGGAGGATTTAGGCTTTAAAGTAACAGTTACAAATGTAGAAAAAACACCCAACCAAACCAGCAAGCATAAATTCCCCAAGGAACTCAGTGTTTTTAAGGCAGCATTTCCCATGAGTCTCCTAACAGATCAAAGCATGTCAGCTCTCATTACACCTCCTCGAGAGCAAAACATTCACACCCCAGCTCCTGGTTTGCAAAGACTCCAGAAGGCAGAGGCCAACCAGGAAAGGGAAAGCATTTTGGGGTGTTCACTGCCCCCAGCTCTTCTGGGACTCCCCACAGCAATGAAGCGTTTGGGGCTGGGGGGAGACAAGTAGACCTTGAAGTGAGTCGGTTGGCCATTCATTCCTCAGAGGAGCTGGGTTACACAAACGGTCAAGGAAAAGAAATTCCCAGATTTCCGAAGGAGTCCCCTGTGCCCTTTTAGCTGGTTGGACTGCAGTCAGGATTTATGATTATACCTTATAATTCAAGTACTGAAACAGGAGAAATTCTGCATTGTTTCCATGCCTTCTCTAACAAGCTCTGTCTTTTAAGTACCCCTCTAGGAATATACACACAATTTAGAAAAACAAATGCTTTATTCATGATAGCAATAAGTACAGCATGACTGTACACATACCAATTGAATAGTAGTTTTGCATTTTTTATTTTATTCCTCCCAATAACTACATGTTCCTACAAGTGCCTCACAAATGTGCACTGAGTTTTCTACACAGCTTTTAATGGAGAACATTTTAAATAGTTTTCATAAAGTGAATGAAGCTGTGATAAGCGGCACAGCTGGTGAGCCAGTGAAGAGACTACAAGGAAGGAATTACCAGGAGGAAAATGTTCTAGGAATGTATTTTCCTTGTGAGTCCCAAAGATTAACCAATTAAGATTAGTGCTCCAGTTCATATATGCAAAATATAAATGGAAAATAAACAGGGTGACTCGAGTACTGTCTGAAAACATCTTTGCTTTTGAGACAGAAATTTCTCTGACAAGTATCTACCAAAAATCAAAATCAAGCAATCACTGGTAAGAAAAACAAAAAAAGCTAGAGACCTGTATTATCATTTTACTCTTGCTTACTTCTGATTGTGAACTGGAGGAAAAACAGGAGGAAGATTTAGAGGACCCCATCTTACTTGGGTCATGTTGTGACCTCAGAAGATCCAGGGGAATAAACTGCAGGTGACTGCTTACACCTGCACACTGCACACATGACTGTTTACACCAGCGAAGCCCCCACCAGTGAGACCCCAGGATGCCTTTTTTCTGCCCTCTGTCAAGGGAACTGAGTAAAGCAAACATAATACTGCCAGGGACAAGGGTCAAGATTTTGACAGTGAATGCCAACAGTTTTACAGTTATATCTCCTCCATAAAGATGCTGGTAACTTTTCATTAATGTTTGGGACCAGGCTCAAAGACCTGTTCTAATCCTGAAATTGGACTCCAGCTTCCCCAAGAGTATAGTGTGCGGCTTCTCTAACTGTGTGTTTTCATGGGGCGTTATTTGCTTGCAACTTGCACGTATGATTTCACCTCTACTCATCAGTTATTCATTTCTATAGGCTACTGGCACTTCACAGATGAGGGATGTGTGTATGACTTCCTAGAGTTTAAATCACCTTTCTTTCACCTTTCTCCTACCAAAAGTAGGAGGCTTGATTTTAGCAGATCTTAGCAGATCTTTAGCAGACTTCTGAAAGTCAAATTCTTTGTCGGAAAGACTCTGCAGTGTGTACAGACCCTAAGAGCCCACTGCATAACCAGAAGAGATGCATTACGCCTCTCTCAGGAGCCCTCTTTGCTCAGAATGTTTTAAACTGTTCTTGCAGAAGCTGTCCATTTGTGGAAAATGAAAAAGTAATCATGGATATCAAGAGATCCAAAACGATGGTACCTTTGAGAACAAGATTAGTGCTTTCTATCCAAAATGCAAATAGACTGGGAGCCTCAGAGACACTGCAGTTCAGGAGCAATGTTCTCATATTGTGAAGAGTGAAACAGACCTGGATGCAATGAGTTAGCTCAAGCTCTTACAAAGTATGCAGAGATCTCTGCGGCTAGGCCTTTGTCTTGGAGGCACAGAAGAGTTTTCTACACATTACTATTTTTGCTACCTCATTTTCTAAACTCAGTGAAAAGCTAAGAAGGGCTGAAAAAATCCTGTGTTGCAGATGCTTTTAACTGGAGTGGGAAGAGTTCCTGGTTCATTCTCTGGGGCCACAGCTGAGCAACATGCTTTTCCCTGCCTTGTTCCAAGGATGTGAATGGTCTCATTGCAAGCTAATGCTTAAAGGCATGCGCCTAGGAATCTTGCTCAACTGGCTGTCTGGATCATTTCTGCCTTTCAACCAGCATTGTCTGGATCTCACCCAAGTTCAATCTCAGCCAGATGCTCTTCTCCAGGAGCCACTTTCCTCTAGGCAGTGCAACATCTTTGTGATGGCTCTGGTTGCATCTGTGGAAAATGAGATATACACTTGGGTGTCATCTGCAAAGCCTGTAGCAGCTTAGCCCCTCTCTGAGCAGTCTTCTGGAAGTATTGGGATGGGATGTAGGGAGGGGATTTATAGCCCTATGATCAGACTGCAGGTGCAGGATATTGGGAAAGAAAAATGATTTTACCAGTGTTGGTTTTGGGTCTTATTGAAACCAGGTTTTGTGTCTGTAAGGTATATAAGATTGGGATATATTCACTTAGCATTTAGAGGGAGAAGACAGACAAATAATTCCTTATCAATGTCTGAAATTAAAAATTCCTTGCAAATTAATACAGTCACAAGAAGCTGGATTAATGATACTTGCAAATGGAAACATGGTGCCCAATATAAAATTCTCTGGATAAATCCAATAGAATAAAGATTATTGTTTCTTACTGCAATATATTTTGGCCACTGTGTATTTTACATTTAATTTTACGGTGCAGAAGACATTACTGAAAGAACAGCTTTACTTGATAATTTTCTTGTTTGGTAGAGCTGATGTATTAAAAAGGTTAATGTGTTAAATTTACGTTTTTCTACACTGATTATTCCTTACTTCAGTCTCTCCTTCCTCATTCTTAACCTCTTTAAACAGAAACGATATAAAATAGGACTTCTTTTTGACAGATTTAGTCAGAAAACCTTACTTTCCTTGCTGATTTTCATGCTCTACAAGCTTTGCTATCATAAACCACTTTGCATGTATTAAGAAGGAGTATTATATTAGATGAGGCAATTTAAGTGTATCCCATTTCACTTGGTGAAACTAAGCAGCTTTGCATTATAACTAAGTTGAGCTAATGAGAATATGCTTGAAGCGTGTGTTACCTGGAACTGAAGTTAGCTAGTCATTCAATACTGCAACCTGTGAGTTTGCAAAACGATGGCAGGAATCCTGCTGTGAGGGAGATAGGAAAATTATTATAATCTGCATTCCTAAATTGAATGAGTATTTTGCTCAGCAGAGGCCTCTTGACTGCAAATAGTCTGAAATCACATCCTGCTGTTTAAAAGGCTTTTTTTTTTCTCAAAATGAGTAAAAATGCCAACATTTTCTTAAATCAACTATTTTTTAAATCTTATGTAACTAAAATTATTGAGAAAGGGAAAGTCATATATCCTTCACTTCCTCTTGTAAAAGCTGTTTGATATTCAAGTTTTTGATAGCAGGAAAAAAGTGTCTAGAATTCATGGTTTTATACATTATCTTAATTATTAGATTTATAAAGTTTATCATCATATCTCCCTCACTACTTTATTACTGAAAAAAATCCATGTTTACAAGCTTCTTATTTTGTACAAAAGAAAATTGTAATATAGGTATTTCATCAGAATCAGCTAACAGGTGTGATGCTCAACATACTAGTAAGCTAAAACTCATATGCAAAGCATCCAGAAAAGACTTTACAAACATAAGCAAAAGGCCATGAACTAGCAATCAGACACAGGGAATAAACTTCCCCCACAAGAGTAGCATGGGAAACATAACTTTTTTTTTTTTTTTTAACATGCAAATTCTTTATCTCATTAAAGCTAGAAATGGTACCAAAAAAAGAAAGAAAAAGGCCTGGGGATAAGTATTAGAGGTCACCGTAGTTGTTTGAACAGTCGTGTTCTACTGTATAAAAGCAACACTGCAAATACATTGCACTGCATCGTGCCTGGGAGTCCAAAACGGAAGAGGGGAGGGCTCAGCTTCTCCTCCTCAAATTCTCTGTCCTTTAGGTAGTGATCTGTGAAATGGTTAAAGATAAAAGAAGATGATGGAACAACTTGCGTAGACATCAGTGCTCCACAGCTAGAGTCAGAGGAGGCCTCAGCTTTGCATCTCTTGGCTGTGTGCATACTTGTAAGTTAAACAGACCAGGGTTAATCCTCTCACCCAGAGTGTGGGTGACCCAGTCTCTCCACCCCAAAACCAGGTGGCCGTATTTTTAGCTGCTTCCTGGAAACTGTGCCTACCCCATGCTGCTCTACCCTGGCATTGCATGGGATTGTGGGGCAAAACCATGCTAAGGAACATGCAAACAGATGGGATGGATGAGCAGGAGCCAGGGATCAAACTCATGCCCAAGGTCTATTTTGCTGCTATAGATAGATGTATACAGCTTTAGGTTTGCTGATGAGGCGTAAGGGTTGAGAGGAAGATGCAGTTACTCTTGTGTGAAAGATGGTTCTCAGGAGAGCCAGCAAGTCAAGCAAAGGTGATGACAAGGGCAGAGACATATCTTAAACACAACCCTTTTTTCTGGAACTTAAGGGACCTTATGCTGAGTTGCAGTCATGTTGATTTGGATTAAGATTCACAGCTCTGACCTACTTCTGAAGTAGTGGATAGATCACTTCTGTTTTTCCTCCTCACAAAATATATCTGACAGAAGACAATTTTTTTCCTGCACATTAAGTCAACCTCCTAAGACATGGAAGGGCAGAATTCAGTCTTCCACATGTCAGGGGACTCTCCTCCCAACCTCCAGGAGGAAGCTGTAACCTCGAGGACTTAGTCTGTATGCTGTAGGCTTAGCAGAAAATCTCCAGGATCAGTTTTAAATCTGGGGTTATGCTAAACATTCTCACTTCATAAGCTGTCATATTTTTTTGTGTGTGCTGCTTCAGTAAATGCACAAAGTTTCTTTTAACTTAATAAGCTAGGTACTCACTTCAGTATAACCATCATTTATTCTTTTACATCAGGGTCATTTCTTTTACTACCTAAGCTTCTGCAGGCCTTGTGGGTAACCCTAGCTGCATTTGTGTTCTTGCAGAAGGTAAAAGTCAGCCAGTAACAAAATTCATCATGGAAAATTTGGACAGGTGAAACTCCACTGGATTTGCAGCCAGTCAGATAATTTAGCTCATTTTTTTTTATTTGCACTGTTTAAATGAACATATCCGTTACCTATCAAAGAAAGTTTGTTCTCCAATCTATCAAACAATGTTTGTAACATTTATCATAGCATAAATTATAAAATCCACAAAAATGAAGAATGAAGCATTTTTTTTGCATGGTTTTCTATCCAAATTTATATTTTGGTGTTAATGAATGTGTGCTTTAGTAGCAATACTGTAAGCAAAATGAAAGATACGTCGGATCTTCCAGCATTACCTGTCCTAATATAGCAAGGCTCTGTCAACAATTGTACTGAGTTTGCAGAACCCGTAATCCTATACATTATATATATCTAATAGTCCACATAAATACGTATTACACAAATCCCTGAAGCAGAAGCGCAAACACGTGTGCAGTGCAAGTGTTCACAATGCTTTTGACATTTGAACTCTGCAACTGTGTGAGATATTCACCCCTTAGTTCTGTATTTTGTATACAGACATGTATAAAAGATGCAATATTATAAAAAACAGTCTACATATTAAAGCTACAATATACACTCTATATGAATCTTACTTTCTTGGAAAATATTTAAGTATTACAGTGAAGGTACCACACAGAACTAACAGCTCTCCTTTATGTGGAAATCTTTGCAAAATCTTGCAGCTCCTCTAACCTTCTGTTAATAAATGGAGTCTGTATTTTTATATCCATGTTCTTGTTCCTAATGAACTCTATTACAAAAACTCTCAGTAACTTCAATAGAACTTAGATGAAACAAAACTGCATTGTTACTTTTTTTTTCTCCTCTTCTCCTATCTGGACTAGACACTTGGTGCCAACGGGGAAACAATTCCTTTTGATGAGGGATGATATTTTTGTCTTCTATTTACTTTATACAGGGTGTAGGCATTTAGAATGCAAACAGAAATGCTAGCTAGAGTAGCAGACAGAAAGAGATTGATTAGAAAGCTATTATTCAGATGATATCACTAGAATCCCTCCACAAAAATGAGAAAGCAGAACTCAATTCGTGTAGTTCTAATTGCATCAAGTTTGACCTCCATCTATTTTAGCCAATAGGTTTCCTGAAACCATTTTAATAGGTTGTGGAGATATTTAATAAGAACAAATAGTATTTGTAAAACTAATTATTTTTTTAAAATGGCCAAATCAAATAAGATGAGGTTGACAGAGTAAAACTGAAAAGAATTTTGCCTCCTCCTCTCCCAAACCCAGATAGAGCAATAATCCTGAAGAATATTCTGCAAAAAATGAAAACCAGATGGCATTCATAGAATAAAATCAAGGTTACATGACTGTTCACTTTTCTTCTCTACTGCACGTAGCATTATCCACATCATTATAAACATAACTTTTTTTTAATAATGTTATGATTGGTGCTGAAAATCCTGATGTATCTTTATGATCTTGCTACTTTCCTTGTCAGTTATGTGTCTGAGACGTGACTTGATGTGCACATATGCCCACACACATTCCACCATCTTTCTAAGCATGTATCTGTTTGCAGAATTGTTTCTTCTACATTTTCGATCATACCACAGAAAAATTATGTCAGTGAATTGTCCTGATCGAAGGTGATTTCCTGAGGTGACAGAGTGGTGACAGACTAATATCCCTAGATTACATAATATTTTAACAGAAATCAAGGGATAGAAAAAGCATTTTATTAAAATCTCTCAGCTTCCAGGAAGTGAATAGCTGCCATTAGAAAGAAACTAATTTTTTCCAACATATTATGTATGTTTTCAGCATTCCCTTGAAGCCCACCTGCCATCTAGAACAACTAAGCACACAGATGAACAAACATCTACCCCTTCATCCCCACTGACTGTAAAGGAGGATCATCTTGTGAACAAAGGGAAGTAGAATACTCTTCTCCTCCCCTTTTTACCAGTCAACAATCAGATGAGTGCGATTGTAATGCGCTAAACAATCAGAGCACGAGTAGAACTTGCTCTTGCAGGCCAGCAAGTAATTTAGAGGGCTTTAAGTTGCACCAGCTCACTAAGTACATTTATTCTGTGGCAGTTAAAAGCATGATCTCAACTATATATGTGATGTGAATCACCATTTTATCCACATGTGTCTATGTTTAAGCAACAAATTGAAGCATAGTCTGCACTGCTAATGGTTAAATGAAACAGTCCTGAAACTTCAGGCTTTTAAGGAATACACTAACCTTTGTGTCCTTGGGTACATCCAGAAAGTCCAGTACATCTACTTTTGATGAAGAACATTCAGGAAGAATTTAATTCATCTGTTCCAGTGTTCAGTCTCAAGAAGTCTTTAGTGGTTACGGAAAAGACCAGTGAAGAAGCGATAAAGCAACTCCAGGTATGCAGATGGAAAGATCAGACATCTCTGCTGAAATGGTGTACAACTTGCTGAGCCTGTACAAAAAGAGAAGGCGCTTGTTGCATAGTTGACAAAGAAAACAATAAAAGAAACACTCAGTTTCCCTCTTTAAGACTGAAAAGAAATCTTGTGCAGTAGGGCCCCAGAAGTAGTGCTTGCCAGGTCATGTTTTTGAACATACTGTCTCAGTATCTTGTAAACATTGGCAGCCTGGAATCTGGAGCGCAGGTTAGGGAGGAAGGGGAAGAGGAAGGAAAATTACAGCAAATGTGTTTCACAATAGTAAGCCCCAAACAAAAAAACATTCCAAATAACAGAAAATTGCTAATTACATGTGTTTTAAGTGGGCTACAGGAAAAAGAATGTTAGATCTTTACTGGCAAGAGGCGGTGTACTGCATGTGCTACTGCTACTCCGCTGCCTTTTACCCTTGACATTGACCAGAAATGTATTTTACAGCCATTTTGTAAATCACTGGAAAAACTACTTTTATACTGAGAACAATGCCAGACCCATCTGGAGGAAATGTTAATAGCATTTAGTGAGAATTGTTTGACTGTTTTTGTCTTCTTTCTGTTTTTTGTTCTTTTATAATCTGTCTATGCCTCCACATTGAAGAAATGGGACAGACACAAACGTGAATATGGTATTTAGTTGCAAACCCTGTACTACAATTTCTAGCTTTAGGCATGAACATATCTACTTTCTTTCAAAGTAAATCAAACCCCAAGGAATCTGGAATACAGTTAAGCCCTCAAAATCATCAATGCCAATGTGACCTGCCAAAAGACATTAACACTGTAATTATTCCGTTCGTTAGGATAAAATACTTCAGAGTGGAGAAGCAGGATTCAGTCAAGAGCATTCTACAGAAACATTACAAAGAATGACCAGTTTAAGCACCTTACAATATGGTTGGGGTCTAACAAGTACAGATGCCTTTACACACTAGAAACTAAATTTTGTTGGTTTGTGTTTGATGCACCAATAAAAGAACATAGAAATGTGCGATGCAGAAGCTGCAGAATCTGGTATAAATCTAGGAAAACAACAGCTATTCTTTCTTTGCAATGAAGTGTTTATTTTACTACTTAATTTCCATCTACATTACATAAACCGCTTACTTGGCTCAAGAACGGTTTACTTCTGACTGCTGTTGTGTGTATGATACATGATTTACAATGCTGAATTATTTGTTTTTCCATCAGAAACATTTGTTAATAATTTATTAGATAAATGGCTTCTGATTGAGCAATTTAAAAAATGTAGGCAAATCAATGGCAAAAGACACCAAGCAGCATATTATAATGATACAATAATTCGAGCTCATATATTAGACCAAACTGATAATGTCCCCAAAGCCCTCTTTTGATAGCTCAGTTTCATAGAGTAAATATTCAGCTGAAATAACTAATAAAACATCTCAACTACTGCTCTGTGAAATCATGCCAGTACCATGAACAGTATCTTTGAAAACTAATAGGCTGGCTCCAGAAAACAAACAAACAAGCAAAAAACCCCTACAAAACTTCCCTGCCAGTTAAGTATACATGGAAATGAGATTAATAGGCACATGAAGGAGACAAATGAACTCCTTTCTCAGATGTGTGACCGGGACTTTGGAAACCAGAAGGGTCTGATTCCTTTGATGTCAGAGAAACTAGAGATATAGATTTTAGCATTAGACCCAAAGTGTTTGCCATCAGTCGTATGTGCGACACAGACAGTGAGAGAAGCAAATGTGATAAACTCCTTAATAGGGAGTTCTGAAGGGCTCTTATCACGAATAAGTCGTGCTCTGAGTTACTGAATTTTCAGTTAAGTTGATCACAAGGAAAATACAATGTATTCTAAGGGCTGTGCTTTGGCAGTCTTCTCTACCTTTGAGGTTTTCTCTAAAAGTAGGAAGATTTGAAAACATTTTTGGAGGAAAGCTGCATATACACATTTCCCCTCTTTCCTATAAATGTATTACATGTATTAAATAACTTAAAATTTTCCAGGGCAGTAGTCAAGCTCTCTAAGAATAATGTTGCTGAAAGTCTGATCATTTTATAGGCATCCTGTAATTGCAGAATGGACTGGTCTCCCATCAGTCTTAAGGAGACCAGTCAATAATGTGTTGACAGTATGTAGACTTATAAAATGGAGATTGTTGAGTTTAAATGAACACACATATTCTGCCAAGAATAGATTGTTTTCAAACTTAGTAATAGATAGGATTTCTCTTCTGTTATTTGATGAAATATCATATTGATTATAAACAGTAAGTTTCAGGAATGACAGATCTACCAATAAAAGCCACAATTCAACACGGAATATATGCAGATATCAATATATGTAATTATATATAATGATCACAAATGTCATCAATTTATTTACTGCAAACAGTTTAAAGGAATACATATGAAGTGAAAAATCAGATTAAGTTGGGTAACATTATTTTATTTCTTATTTGGTTTCTAATTGAACTCTTTCTTTTTGTACTAATGAGAGCGCTACAGATTTCTGTTTAATGACTGTCCATTTTTGATGTGCGTTTACTTGCTCTGCCTAAGACTAGATTCTTTGGCCAATGTGACCTTTCAGACTCCATGCCCAAGATCCACAGGGGTCTCCGTGCCCCACAAGAGGGCAAAAGGACGTAGTAGATCTAAACACTTTTAGTTCTTTCCCAGAGTAGGATTCCTTTCAACAGACTGCTTGTGTCAACACCATTAACCAGTAAGTTGTGTTACTCTTTTTGCACAAGAAAAACCCTAGTTGCTTTCTTTATAAGCTAGACATACACTCAGACATATCCAGGGGCTTTATCAATAGATCATAAGCAAAATTTTTAGGGATCCAAACAGTTCCTGCATGCAAAGCCTTAACTACTGTTTTGGTTTATGAATTGCTGCTGGGTCCTGGTCCTCTGACTGTTCCCACTTGTTACTTTGCTCCTGGGCTCCCTTTTGAAATGCTCCAGTTGGTTCCCCACGTCCTGGGCATCACTCTGGCCATAGTTCACACGGACATCACTCCCCATAGGCTGTAGGGACTAGATCTTGCCAGGCTTGACACCTTCTGTCCTATGCAGTTGTTTGAGCATAACCCAGCCAGCTGTGGTCCTCACATACTCCCACATGCCCTTATGATGCATGTCCTACCTTTCCTCCATTCACTTAGTGGAGACACAGGAGGAGAGAAGGACTAAACAAGAAGAGAATAACCAATTGATGTAGATGTATCATTCCCCGCCATTAAGAGAGCAAACCCCTTACTCAGCCACTTGATGGCTTAAAAGCATTTCTAAAGCTCATTGAATTTAAAGCAAAGTTTCTCATTAGAAACTATTCAAGAGGAGTCACCTGCACTGCATAAAGGTTTGCAATGTTCCGGGCTGAGCTGGTTCCCACTCCTACCAAGGGGGCACCTAGACACTGCGTAGCTGTGTGGCTGCACCAGTGCCCAGTATTGTGGACTCCAGCTGTTAAAAATCATAAGTCAAGGCACACTAAAAAGTAAGGTCTGCTGAAGGTTATGTTTCTTTGTTTGTCTTTAATAATGAACTTGAGTTGGTTTGCTGATTTCCTTCTCTGAATCTGCTCGATGCATTTTTTTGTGTGTTTCAAGTACAAGAAAGCACTCCGCAAGAAATCTTATAATAACAGATGAAAAAACAAGAGTGTCCTGATCCTGGAAAGGCAGAATTAAAAAAAAAAATTAATTTTTTTTTTTTTTAGTTCAGAAAATAACAAGCAACTAAACACTTGTACATTTTAAGAAGAGACCTCCTCTTTCTTCACACGAGAGTTACTCTCCCTCAAATAATACACAAAAGCTGGTCACGTGCATACACCTAGTCCATTGCAATGTAAAATAAAATGAGTTAGATTAAACCATGACAGCTGAATCATACATACTGCTTCAACAGACTGAGACAGAAGGCACTAAATCTCAAAGGGTAGACATTTTTTCTCTTTTACTTGTCATTGTGATCTCTTGCAGTAGTAACTACCTGAGGTAAGTCTGAACACCAGAGGTCACCCAGGTAAGACCAAATGAACAATACTTCATTGTTTGGCTTTAGTGCTATTTTAAGCCCATATTTAGAAATTATAATTTAATAATATAACAGTTAATGCACGTCTTTCTAAAGAATTTCACATTTCAGTATTTTAACTGAAACCTATGCAAAAGTTAAGGTGAATAAGAAGCAGCCAACTGGCTACGTTTCCTTGTAGACACTGCTGTGAAAACAGCACAGGGAGCAGCTAAAGCTGCTTCCATGGCAGTGAAGAGGCTGTCCTGGCACCAAGTGTCAGTGCTGCTCTGGCAGGTTCAAGTCACAGTCAGAGCTGGCCCCTACAAAAACAATGACCTTGCCATGAATGCCATGAAAACACATACAGAGAGACATAATTATGTGACAAAGGAGAAAGAAGAAAAAAACCCCATGATATAGCTGAAATATCGAAGATTCTCACAGAGGTTTTCACCTCCTGGTTTCCCTATGCTGAGTGAAAATCATTTTCAGAATAACCCAAAATTTCTGAGCCTATGGCACCTGTCCAACCCTGACAATCAGACTGCCCCAACTTCTAAAAAATACAGAGCTTCTAGTATTTGTATCTCTGGGGTAAACCTTTCTGATAGATGGCCTTAGGGCAGTAACATTGGGAAACCCTCCAGCACAGACCTGCAGAGCTGACCATGCACAGCCCAGGAACTCTTGATGAAGTCTGGGAGGAATTTCTATGGATTGCTTCTTTCACCTGCCATATATGCGTGAAGCACAATTACCCTCAGGGAAACAACTCTCTATTCTTGCAAATTTTGACATGCCACATATTACGTATTCATCTGTTATTCAAAATGTTTTGGAGACATGTGATGCCATGGAATGTCATCATTACCACCACATCACCGCGTTCATCACCAGCTTTTCAGTTCCAAGTTAAATTTTGGTTGCACAATAGAATGAATTGCAAGCAGCTCAATAATTTGCCACCAAAAAGTTGAATATTAGCAACCTGTATTTTTAAAAAGATACATTTTTCCTTTTGAACTCAAATTTGAGTGTGATAAAACACAACTTGGACTATTTGCATCAATGTGTAATAGAGGTTGGTAAACACACAGTGCTAGTGTGTCCACATTTCAAAATAAGCAGAAACCTCCTGTTTCTCCTGTTTAACTGTCAGGCAAAAAGTGGCATCAGCATTCCATGCTGAGTAACGTGTTACTACAGTGTCAACCTAGTGCAGTGCGTCTACACTAAGAGAGTTACAACAAGTCAAAAAAATTCTCAAACCAAAATTACATTAAAAAAAAAAGATGTGAAACGTGCAGTAAATCTCTTGAGGCAGGAGTCTGAAATAACAAGGTTCTATTGTAATACATGTTCAATAAGGAAAACAATAATAAAATAATCATGGACAAACTTTCTCAAAGTACCCTTCAACAGTGGTACGTACAACAAACAAAACCTCATTTATACCTGGCTACTGTTCTTGTGCACCAGCTCTGCAATAGTTATTCAATACCAATTGCTACCTGGGACAAGAGTAGCTGTTCTACTAACGTAAATTCAGCACATTAGTACAACTGTACAGCGAGTTACAGCAGCTGAAGCTACACGATCTACAGAAATGGGCCAGTTTTATGAGGAAATGTCACTAGTCCTTGGAGGAAATAAATAGTGCACTTCCTCTTGAGGGGAAACGCCCCTGCAGACACAAGGCCAATGTGAATTTTCCCAGCAGGAAATCTGTTTTCTATGACAGTCAGAAAAAGCAACAGCTAGTGGCCCAGCATCCATACCTGTGTGCCGAGAGTTGCCTTTCTGTCATACTAACATGAGAGACAGAGCAAAAGCGTACACAGAGTGGATGGAGCTATGACACTCTCCATGTCACACCCGCGGCAGCAGGGTACACCACGCTCACTGGGGAGGGAAGGCTGCAACACATACCGACCCTTGGCAGCTCTGTGTGACAGTGAGAAGCCGCGGAGGGCCAGTGGCACTTGCACGTGCTCATCGGCACACTACGAACTGACAACCCTGTCCAAAGATTTCAGGAATGCAGTTCAGGTACCTATATTTAAAAAGAAGACATTTGCTATGAAGATATTTCTCATTGTATATATACTTATATGTTTACATGTATTTAAATACATGTATTCATAACACATTATTTTTGGGCAAAAGGAAGAGAGTAAAATCAGCATATATTATAATAAGTGCTATGGAAGTTTTTCCCTTCAAAACCTGAATACATATGAATATTAGGTGTTCCATCTCTTCATAGTACTTACTACATCTTACTGTGTAGGGCCTGATAAAATCTGTAAGTCGGAGAGAACAACTGAAAAATCACAATAAGGGGTTCTTTGCTCCTATGTCATAGATAGTCTGTCTTTCCTAACATATGACCTCAAGGTCACAGGCAAGCTTTTCTTTATTTTAATGTTAGGCTGGGTGTCAGGGTAGATGTATATTTGGTCCTGTGTCCTATCCTCTTAACTGAAGCTTCCAAATATTCCAGTTATCTGGATTTTTTAAAAATCGGCAAGAAAATGCACCATAAGACCCATTACTGGAGCATATGACATACAAGGAGAGGATGAGAGAACTGGGTTTGTTCAGCCTTAAGAAAGGAGCACTAATGGGACACCTTGCTGTGGTCTGCAGTCATCTAAGAGGAGGGCGCGGAGAAGATGGAACCAGGCTCTCCTCAGAGGTACACAGTGGGAGGGTTAGAGGCACTGGTCACAACATGCAACACAGGAAATTCTGCCTGAATAAAAAGCAAAAAAAATTCACAGTGAAAGTGGTCAGCAGAAGTGGGTTGCCCAGAGAGGTTGTGGAATCTCCATCCTTGGAGATATTCAAAACCCAATAGGATGAGGTTGGGCTACCTGCTGTGTGACTGGCGTGCTTTCAGTGGGAGGTTGGACAAAAGACACTCTGAGGCCCCTTACTGCCCAGGAGACACTGCTGAGCAGAAGTCCTGGTTCCTCTGACAGGTCAAACGCTACTTGCAGACCTGCTTCCCACAGAATACTGGGTATTGATAGGAGGAAAGAGTTTCTTATCTTTCTGAGTGAAATCCACAGAGCAGTACTCTGAATCCCAAACCAGATCGTATGCATGTGTCCCAGAGTCTCAGCCCTATCAGCTTTCCAGAGGAAGGGCAGCCTCACCCAAACTTAACTTGAGAGACCTGAGCTGACTTAAAAGATGCACAGACTGTAGAGAGCAGTAAATATGTTCTCAATGCAAGTAGCACTACTGCTTATCTTTTCAGTACCTTTACCCAGTGAAGTTAGTTTTTTTCCCTCATTTGGGGATGAAGCATGGGCTAATCATAAAATGAGTTAAATGGCTCTCCTTCACCACTTCTCTCCCTAAACTGGGGATATAAATTAGATGAATTAATATTTTGCAGTTCTAATTTCTCTGACTGGAGGGCTTATTCGTTTCATCCATGTCTTCAGCAGTTTCACATCTTCTTGATATAATGGGATGTTCAAAGTTTTAGTATGTTTCCAGGCAGGCAGTGAAAACAATGTCATCCTGCACTGAACATCCTGGGACTTGATTTAACCCCCCACCCTCAAAGGCAGCATCCTTTGATCTCAGTGCCTTGCCTGTCGACCCCTCCTCTCTCCTGGCTGTTGCAGCAGCCACACTCAATGCCCGCAGCTGGTGGGGGAACAGGTTTCCATGGGCACACCAAGGGTCTGCTGCCAGGCGCATGAGGCAGTGCTGCGGGTATGGATGCACCATGTATCTATCTGTACAGGCTGTAAAAGCAGCCTATCACTACCCAGTCAGTTGTTTAAACAGTCTACATGGCCACCGTTTCAGAAATCATCTATGTACTTTGAGCAAAGGCCCCGTCAGCCATGAGGAATGCAAAAAAGTTGCCTGTGCTAACAAAATTATCTTGCCGTTTCCTGGTTTCCTTCATAAACAGACACAGAAAGAACTGCTCTGCACCACATAACAGCCGCATTTGAGACAGAGCAGCAGTCTTTATTTCCAATTTGCTTTTATGTCAGTTCTCATCTTGCCCAAATGCTGCCAACCAATATCATATTAACATCAGGTTTGAAAAGTGTTTTTCCTTTCCAGACCAGAGGTATTCAGTCCAGTCTCAGATGACATGGTTGAAGTTTCACAGTGTTCTCCTGTCATGTGTCAGATTAATTAACTTAGCCCTGATTAATTAAAATTAGAAGTTTCTTTTATTCAACCATCCAAAATACCAAATTCCACTGATTTCCTGCAGAGATACACAGGCACAACAATTCCCACTGCAATCTTTCATTATTCTTTACAGAGATACTGTGCCATACTCCATACTCCCACTAGAATTTTACTGATGTGGCTGTACTGACGCTGGTAAAATTATTCTTGATTTACTTTGGCACAAAAGAGATCAGCATCAGGCCTATTGGGATAAGATAGTTTCTCCCCATGGTCATATTTACTTTACTTAAGACTACAAAAAAAACCCCAACATTGCTCAGACAGCTTCAGTATACCATCCTTTCTCATGGGAAAAAAAAAAAGAAAAAAAGAATTGCAATATACTCTAAGGTGATCTGCTGGAAGAATGAGAACAGTATCAATCCAGCAAAATACAGAGTTAACTCTGATGCTCAGTTTTACTTGTACATATGATCTTCTTTGGTGCTTAAGAACTAGACGGTTCTCTTTAGTGACAGATCTGGAAGAATCAATTTTTCTTCAAAAAAAGGGGAATGGCTTTCATTAAAAATTGAGTAAACGATTGAAATGAAAACAGGGTCAGCTGAAGCTGTTCCCACTTCCCATGTTATTTCTATGTACGTGTGTTTACCCGTTCTGGTAAAAAACAGTGGATCCTCTAGAACAGACCAACAACAATTGCTGTCTTTTTCTTGTGGTGTTTCATCAGCTGAAACTGATAGGAAGGCTGGGGAAAACAACTGAAAAAGAGGCTTATGATAAATGAAGATTGTCAAGGACATGCAGGTGAGTTACAGAAACTGCTTCACTGAGAAAGGAAGATGAATGCTTGAAAAGACTTTCTTTTCACTTTGGTGAATATTTTCATCTCTATTTCTGTTAAACATATCAAGATCAGTACTATCTGAAACGCTTTTTGGGGTTTTTTTTAGAAGCCAATTAACATTAGTGAGTAACTTCACTGATGTAAATTTTGGAAACTAAGTGTGTATCTTTAGGGTGCTCAGGCACTGGGTTGGTAAGAACAACACAAGAACTTGAAATGTAAACATATTTAAATAATGCCACTTGTGATAATGTTTCAGCGGCCTGTGTGGAAGAGTGGTGGATCTTCTGTGGATGCATAGAAGGTTTGTTTAGCCACAGAAGTTGGCCACTAGATCTGCTCTTTCAGCTCTATTTTGCAGCCGTAACATCTGCTAATTAATCTATGAAACTACAAGTTACGTGATGGAGCCAAGGAGCCTTCAAGGCAACGCTAACGGGCCTTTCCCAGTAAGAGACTTCCACTTACGTTAATATGAATACTTTGCACAGAGAGCTTGCAAACAGCATGCAAGAATTTAAGCAGAGACTCTGCTAGCCCCAGTTTAACAATCTGGACATGAAGAGTGCTGATTTAGCTACACACGTGTACTACTCCACCCGTGAGCTTTAAAGACATGCAGAATATAAATTTTCTTAGGAGTTCTCACCACTGCTGTAGCACAAAAAACATCTGCAGCTGAAAAACTTCCTCTGAATTAAAATAAGAAAAGAAGATCTTTTTTTCCCCTTGTGATAAAAGAGGCATCATTTTCTATCCTTTTCTGGTGACCAAGCCTTCCCCATGCAATCAGGGGAATGCTTTCTAGGTTTTCTTTTTCCTGCAGCATGTAGTCTATTTCAGTTCACTTTTCAATGAAAACTGAGGTTCTTGTATGCTACTTGACTCTGGGCCTTATAAAAGACCACAAAATATCATTGGGCTTACAATCAAATCAAGAGCACTGGCAACACTGAAAAAACACAAACCAAAATGCCCATCAGCAAAATACCACCTTTTTCAAAGCAGGTTCTTATGGAGAGAGCGCTCACTTGTTTTCTTACAATTCCCCCTTAAGAGAATTTTGCATTACACACCAGCCATGGTGTGTACAGTGGCAGATTAGGTTGATCTGGCACAGCGTGTGACCCAAAAAGATAACCAGTGGCCGTTCCCCAGATCCTAAGGCCCACTCCTGCACACAGAAGCAGAGACCGTGACAGATGTCAGAGGCAGCCGGATGCCAGAAACTGGAAACAGTTGGGTGGGCCCACCACGATGCTAATGTCAGCTCTGGTTCTTATGCTCTCTTTCACTCAGGCTAAAGTAACACTACTGACGTCCAGCAAATCTTCCACTTCTACTTCTGGTTTTCCTGAAGCATGAAGATAAAGGCAACTGAAAGGCAATGGGCAGAGTTGAATTAAACACTGACTAGTCACAGACATATTTGCAGCCGTGTCCTCTAACCCTGCCCTGAGCAGGTATGGTCTCAGTGCAGGTAGGGGCTGATGGATGTCTGAGAAAGTGGTTTAGTCTACCAAGTTTATTCCATTTAGGAGGAGTACTTTATTTATTAGAAGGAGTACTTTCAGGAGTACACAGAAACAATCTTTCTAAATCAATGTCTGAGAAGATCCGTGTCCAGAAAGTGCTTATTCCTTTTTTCATACTCTTCTCTAGAGACCTGGGGGACAGACAGTTCAAAGGACCTAAATCTTATTTCTCCAGAAAAGAAGACTGTGCCCTTCAGCTTGTTGCTGTCACAGCATGCATATAACCTCCACTTGTGTTTTTCTGAAGCTCAGCTTGCCCACCAGTTATAACCCCTGTAGTAACTCATAGGGGCATTGATGATTTGCCATCAAATAAGCCTAAAATTAGAGATGGTCAGGAAAACAATTTAGGAGAAATATTTTCCTGTATTTTTGAGGAGCAAAATTTTAAACTTTTCAAACTAACTTTGCTGAAAGGTAAAAGAATAATCTTATTTTCAAATTTATTTATGCAAATGAATTATAACTCTCAAATGAGTACTTGCAAAGACAAACTTTCACGTTCAAGAACTCAGGTGTAACAGCTGTGGTCATTTAATTAATTTCTATAGACAAGTTTCTGATCAAACAGATTAATTTTAAAATGTGCAAAATGGACAGAGGTGCAGCAGTTCATACTACATCCAAAACAATTCCTGCTCAGCATTGCTAATTAGGAAATCCCAGAAGAACAAATAATATGATACTCTATAGCATTGTTGAAAATCTGAAAAACAGCAAATTCCAAACACTCCAAACAGAAAGTCTTAAGAACTCCCAGTGCAACAAATCTGTTCCATATGAAAGCTTTACAGCTCTTGTTCAAAGCCTCAACAAATGCAAATATCATCACTGCATACAGACTCTGAGCTGATGTAATTTGCTGTAGCTCCATGGAAGTCAATGATGATACATTGATTTCCACTAATGAGGATCTGACCTAAAAAATGCTGCATTCATTTACCAAAGAAATGCTTTTTTTCCCCCCACTTTCAAACTTTATTTAGCTTTTCTCCAGGGGAGCAGAAGTGCTGAATTAGCATATAAGTACACTCAACATCTACACCACGAGCCAAGCAGATCACAAGTGCAAGGAGGGCATAAGAAATTCACCATTGTGCCTCTCCTTACTATAGATTGAGATAATCACTGTCATAGAGATGAAGTAAGAACAATAACGAAGGTGTTCTGGAAAATTTTCAGTTATGTAGAAAATCCATGGCAGTAATCAGGAAACAAGCTAGATAGTTTTATGACTTCAGGTACAAATAAACTTATTTGCTCCTGTCATTAGCATTTAGGAAGAAAGAATAGTAGGAAAGAGTTTATTTGGCTCTTTCCACAAAAAAAGTTTTCCAGAAGAAAACTTCAGAGAAGCAAGGCGGATGGGAATAATAAAAATAATTTGTAATCTATTCTGCTGGTTTGGTAGTGATTTTTTACTTCTATCAAAGTGCTATGTTTTTTCTGATATACTATAAGAATGGAATAGAACTTTTCTTAAGAAAAGTGATGAGTGACCCAGTTTTTGAGGTAGCATTCATATCGCTATCCTCTGGGTTTTATGTATAAAAGATTATCTTGACATTATAAAAGAAGCTTTTCTGTATTTTTTCCCCAGTTAAATTTTGGACGCTACAATTACAGGGAAAACTAAGCAGATAAGAGAGAAGAAAAAAGGTTTTAAACAAGAGTTCCATTAAAAAAACCTTTTAAAGACACAAATTTCTGAAATTTCTTTTTTGGGTTCCATTTCCCAAACAATGCACTTGTTCAATGACTTATTTGATATTATCCCTCTATCTAGGACTCAGAAGTTATGCAGTGAGGTTCCTTAGGTTGCAGCAATTTTACGTAGGACGCTTATTCTCCCCACAGAAGAGAGTCAAGCCCCAGGCACCCAGTGTACTTGCCTGCCACTTGTCAGAAACATTCACTTTGTTTGGTTTAGAAGCTGGGAATCTACCATGGCTGGGAGTCACGGTGGTGACTCTATGTAAAGAAAACATTTTACTACGTTTCTGTCCTTGGTCATACTCTTGCACCTTGATAGAAGTGGAACCCACAGCATGGTCAGGTCAAAGAGAATTTCCCATTTAAAAAATTCTTTCACCGTTGTCACAGGTGCAAAACTTCTATTATCCAAGAAAGCAATCCTATGAAAGTAATTTATGCAAGAAAAAAGAATTTGCCTCTCCAGGCAACAGTTAAAAATATACACATACCCTATGCTCACATGCTTTTCTTTCTTTATCAGTAATATAAAGAAAATTCTTGTTTGAATTTGTCAGCAATCAAAATATAGCTGGGAGCGGCATTTGAATGAGGTGTTGGTTGCCACGCCAGATAAACAAATTCATCCGCACTTTGGTGTTTCAAAGGTTCTACTCATTTGCAATTTTAATACCTTTTATACATATACCAAAAATATTTTTCTTTTATTCCTATTAGGTGCTTAAGTCATCCACTCATCTAATAATATAGGTGCCTAAATCTACATACACTACGTGCTCATCAGGTAGACTCTGTAGGGCTTACTGCAGTGGTTACAACCTACAGAGGTTGACCTGAAATACACCACAAATAGCCTGATTTAAGGCCAGAAGGAAACTCATACCCTTCACTTTTCTATGAGAGTAACTCAGATGTAATAGTATTATAATATTTTTATAGTTTTGAAATGTAAAAAGCCGACCATATAATCATCACTTTCTTTTCTACATAATTATAGTCATTTTGTAACGTATCCAGAATGTAAACACAAAAGAAATGTAATTGTAGTTTTTCGCAACAGCTAGTAAAAACACTGTTTTAAACTTAAACCCACAAAAACGTTGTCATTCCTTACACTGGAATGGTGGTGCCTGGAACAGCAGAAAACAATCTTAAAACCTTGTTGTTTTATAAAATGTATTGATTAAACAGATGATTGAAGCTAGAAATTTCAAAGTTCAAGTAGTGGAACATCCCAAGTGGTATAAGAAGGGTTTTGCATACTGTCAGTGGAACAAAGGAGCACAGAGCATTTGCACAAAGTGGTTTTGATATCAATAGGCTGAATTGTCAAAGCTATGAATCATCATAAAAAAAGTGCCTGTAACAAGTAATACAAGAGTTTGTAAGACGTTCTGTAGTGAATCATAGGTTTAAAAAGAAAAACAACAAACCTAAACTATTTTACTTCTTTTAACTGTTTTTTCCCCTATCAGAATAATATTACAGAACACAGAAAACTCACAGAATAATATTACAGAACACAGAAAAAAAAATTTTACGTTTTAGTGTCCTATTGTATGTACCTTCAAAAGAATAATAATTGTTCTTTTTTCTTTTTTGGTTGCTATGAATCTCTGAGAAAATATTAAGGCTAAAAAAAAACCCCAGCATTTCTTTCAATACCGTTGCTGGATTGATTGGATTTAAAGATTAGCATTCACTGAATTGTTTCTACCTTTTTTTTAGTGATAGTTCCATAATATCGCTCTCATTTTATCTACCTTTTTGTTATATTCTCTGAACATGCTTTCATATCTTCAGAAGACAGATAAATACTAGGGAAATAGTATTCTAGTTATTTCAGCTTTTCTCATCAGGAAGAAAAGTGACACTTTTGTGTGGAATAGATAGGCTCCAGAAATACAGCATATCAAGCTTACCCTGGTGAAGTGAAATGGGACTTGTACAGAATAATCAGATAAATTCTAGGCTGTGTACCAATATGCAATCTTCTGCTTTGTCCACCACTCAAGCTGCAACAAACAGGGAACAGTTTTATACATATTTGTATTTCCAAAAAGGAGATGAGGCTGCAAAGAGGCTGGGTGGCATGAAACAGAGCTTCATGGCATCACGCACATGGACCAGGGGAGCCCAACTGATTCAGCAGATGCAACTATAATTGTGTGCAGGACCCCAAGGATTTCTTCCCCATTATCCCAAGGGAAACCTCAGTTCCAAGACCTGCTGCTAAAAACAGGTAGATTTGCAAGTTTAGTTCATCTAATATGGCACTTGCATATGGGACAGAACTGAATGATGAAACTAAGTAATGAAAAATTTCCCATTATTGAATTTTTCTTCTTTTAATAAACTAGGATCTATTTTCTCATAAAAAGTGCAGAAGCTTTGCAGCAGTAAATAATATATAAGCCAAAATGTATTTCTTATTCATGGACCTGCTGGGAGTTTTTGCATGATCTGGTTTAGCTCTACAAAGCAAGCATTTAAACAGTGAATACAGACTTCATGAGATTAGTTGGCAGATAGCTACTTCTTCTTTCCCTTGTTCTGGACCACCTTATCAAAAATTCATAGAAAGCAATCCATAACCTGATGGCTTTTAAAGACAGAAGGTAACATTATAGGTTTCCAATCCCATCTGAAAACATATTAAGATAAATTCTTCAAAGAATTTCCATGAAGCTTGGAATATCATAAGTGTAAAAACTCAAAATCTATGATGACAGTTAATCATCTAAAACAAGGGAGTCCATTTTCTAAACAAGGCACCTCCCTGAACTGAACTGCTTTGTCAAGCTTTAAGCTTAGAGCACTAAAGACTAATTAAAAAAATTATCTCAGTGAAAGATGATTTTGATGAGAATGACACATCTGTAAGGTCCCTCGTGCCTTCTTATGCAATACCTTGCAAGTGTTATTGCACATTTGCAAAACAATAAATACAGTATGAAAAGCCAGCCATGAAAGGCTAGGAGTACAGTTTTTGAGTGTTCTGCAGGTTTAACCTATTCCCAGAGAAAAATATCACTCACTGTAAGAATTTATATTGTTTCTGTACATGTTCTTAGTTGTAAATTAGTACCAGTACAAAAATTGCTCTTTAACTGTTGACTAGTAACTGGGAGTTCTCCCGATAACACTGAAGTCAGTTACACACATTTTCAGAATCATAGAATCATAGAATCATAGAACGGTTTAGGTTGGAAGGGACCTTGAAGATCATCGAGTTCCAACCCCCCTGCTATAGGCAGGGACACTTCCCACCAGACCAGGTTGCCCAAGGCCATATCCAGCCTGGCCTTGAACACCTCCAGGAACAGAGCTTCAACAACCTCTCTGGGCAACCTGTTCCAGTGCCTTACTACCCTTAAAGTGAAACACTTCTTCCTAATGATTAATCTAAACCTGCCCTCTTCCAGCTTAAAGCCGTTCCCCCTCGTCCTATCACTACATGCCCTTGTAAAAAGTCCCTCCCCAGCTCTCCTGTAGGCCCCCTTTAGGTACTGGAAGGCCACAATAAGATCTCCCCGGAGCCTTCTCTTCTCCAGGCTGAACAGCCCTAACTCTTTCAGCCTCTCCTCATAGGAGAGGTGCTCCATCCCTCGGATCATCCTCGTGGCTCTCCTCTGGACACGCTCCAGCAGGTCCATGTCCTTCTTATGTTGGGGACTCCAGAGCTGGATGCAGTACTCCAGGTGGGGTCTCACGAGAGCGGAGTAGAGGGGCAGAATCACCTCCCTTGACCTGCTGGCCACGCTTCTTTTGATGCAGCCCAGGATACGGTTGGCATGAATGCGTGTAACAATATTCTTACACAAAGCACCAAAGATTAAACAGAGAAAAAGAAAGATGAGATCTTCAGTATTGCCCACGGGTGACAAAAATGTTTAGAGTCAAAGTATTAACTGTGTGAATACAGTCTTTGGTCAACATCACTACCAATAAGCTCCTGCCCTGGACACAGACACATGCGCAAAGCTCAGTCATATAAGCAATAAACTACAATGAACCTGCAACAGAGTGAGCACTGAGGAAGAAGGGGAAATGCAATCGACAAGGTGTGATCAAACAACAAAGAGGCTGGAAAAATGCATCGAGGTCAGAAAAACAAATCAGAAAATGTAACTGATATCTGCACAGGCTGGGGTGTTAAATTTAATTTTACAATAATTTCTGCCACAAATCATAGTTAACACTACCATAATTCTGAACTGAAATTAACTATTGCATCAGCTGATATGAGTATTTTTCTTGATCCTCTTATCTAAAGAAGAACTAGTCTCCTATATCTGTGAAACACCTATATTTTCTCACTATGTCCAGCTAGACCTTTGTGATTTCTTGGCAATGTGGCTCCTCAGCTTGATGAGGGAAGGCTGAACCTCAGCTGAAGTTCCACATCACATTCAGGGAATACAGAAACAGATGCTGATGGTGAGCATGTGCCCTGGAAGGTGTGCGAGGGACACTCTTTGCAATCTGACAGACTTTACTGCCTTGTAGAACAGTCTGGTCAGCAGAAAGCAGTCTCAACCCTCCTGACTTACAAACACAGTGTTGATAGTGGTGGGACCAGTGTCAGTCCCTTGTGATCTTTCTCTGACTTTCTAAGGACTTTTAGCTGATTTTATTGCAATATCTCTCCAGGATGGAGCCACAAGTAAAATGCAGATGTGGCTTCCAGGAAGGAAAACCTGCATACAGTTAAGGGGCTTGTCTAAGCAGAGGGTACAGATAGATATCTCTTTTGCTCCACCTCCTGCCTAAAGACAATTTTGGAGTTGTATTCGTTGGACATTGTGATGTAGAAACATTTGAGCTGGCTCAAGAAGCGGTATAGCCATGGCTATGTTTTCAGGCTTTCTCAGCAGAACGTATTTGTTTAGGCACAAATGTGCTGTTCTGCCACAGGTCCCCCAAATTGCTGAAAGTGAATGCATTGTCTCAAGTCAATGATATCACCATCACATCCAAGTTCTGTAGCTTTTTCCTCCTTCACTGTCTTTCAGCTTGGTCTTAGGCACTTGGGATAAGAATTAAGCCAAACAGAAGCGGAGACTCTTACCTAAAAGTAATAGCCAGACTTTCAACTCTCTTTCCTATCAAGTCTCTCCTTTCCTTCCTCTACCTCCCTCCAGGTACATAGGCACCAGGCACAGCTTTGTCCCAATGCTCTTGCTACCCAATTACTGGGTGACGTGACATCCTACCTCTTTGAAGGCTAAGTGCTGAAGATTTGCAGATCAGAGAACACTCAAAACTCACAAATGCGGCTAAATCTTATGAGCAGTTAGTTAATTTTTAGTATGGATAAAAATGCATTTTTGTACGAGACAAGCTTATTTAGAATGAACTGTTATTTTTCTTGACCCCTTACATTTAATGGAGGTTTTTTTTGCCTGCAGCAGTGCATCTCCATAGTATAGGTCTTCTCACAAATTGACACCTAATAATGTCATTTAAGAAGGCTGAGTTTTATTAGTCATTTCTATTGGCTCTGGCAAAAAAAACCCAACCCTGTTGCCCTAAAAACCAAGGGCTAGTCCTCTGGGCTTTGGTACCAGGTGAAGTCTTGCAGGAAATCTTTAATAAGTAGCATTAGAAGAGGCTGAGCAGCCAGGGAAGGGATACTTTTACACCAGTGCTGATGCTTTTGACTGCTGTAAACATCTACTGGTAGCTCTCTAGGATGACTGTATTAAACCTTTGGCTAATGAACTATTGACAATGATAAGAGCTTAGCACCTAGTTCATCTGGATGCCAACAAGTGAATGCCTAAATTTAGTTGTTTGAAACATGATCTGAATCTTTTTCCAAAGTATCGGTATGAATGTTTAAATGTTAAATATAGCTGTCAGTCTCAAACATACCAAAACTCTACATTCACTCATAATCATCAACTTCGTGTTAAAAATGAAAATGAAAAAAAAATCCTGAAACACTCAACTTTCTCCTTGCTATCTAATCTTCGGGAGGTATAAAGTCTATGCAAAGTCCCAAGGTGCAGGGATTTGGAAAGGCAGGGAAAACAAATAGGGCTAGAAAGACAGGGGTCTCTGGTTTAAGCAAGGGAGACCATTACACGAACACTCATTCCAACTGCATCATGCTACGGAGTAAAACAGCAGATCTGTTCAGCTTACTGTCTTCTACTTGCTTTTCAGCTACGATGCTATAAATGCAGAGTTAATAATTTCACTGTTTTTTGTTACACATATTTGTTCATTAACAATCCATTATTAAAAAAAATTAATGAATCACATGCTAGCAAGTCCTGTGCTCTTATCCAGTAATGAACTTGCCTTTTTCCTGTGTCTGTAACTCAGAGTATTAGATTCCCCAGGAAGCCAGAGCTGCTCTTAGTTTTACTGCAACAGTTATTGCCCCCTAAAGCCAACATAACTTGAGAAGGAAAATTATCCCGAGTAAGGGAGAACATCGTATGGTAAAGAATCAGGCTGTTCTGCTGACTGCTATCCTTACACCTTGCATACAGAAAAGCAGAACATGCCTGGAAAAAAGTGATACAACGAGGTGCCAGTACTACATCTCCAGTTGCCCCATGAAGATTGGCTGATGCCAACGTTGCCACCTTAAACTGCTGCTACACGCACAACCCTACTTTCTCTGTGGAGCACTGGCTGCACCCATGCATCTGGTCTTTTCCTCCATGCACAGGACAGATGCATCTTCCCTATCTTTTTGTAGCTTTTTTTCAGGCAAAGTGCTGACGCAGCAGTTCTGCTTGTGGATCTGCTCGAACTGCCTAAACTCAAAAATGAGGGATGTGTGTATTTCAAAATACTCCAACTCACAGAGAAATCTGTTTTCTTGACAGATAACACTGATTTGAAATCTACACTCTGCTGCTGCTCCCACAGACAGCACATGACAAGCTCTTTGACAGTGATTGCAATCCCTGATGATAACAGCAGGATTGTTATCTGCCCTTCAACAGCGTGCTACCAGCAGGAGCCTATTTAAGCTTGTGAAACATGCAAGGTCATTCACTCCCATCAGACTTTTGTTTTCAAATTTCTCTGGGAAAAAAAAGTTTTCTTCACTTCTATTATTATCCTCCTAATGTTTTAATTCACTGATGAAACTTCTCCAGACAAAGGAAGAAATGTGGCAATTTTAATTTTAGTCCATTAACTACACATATTACTTCTACCTTATCAACAAATATCTATTACTTTGCACAGTCATGCGTTAATCTATGTAGCAGCCAACAGGAGGTTATACAGTCATCTTCAGCATTCCACAGATATGTGTTTTCCATTATTACTGTACTCAGAAAGCTTTTCTCCCTAGGGGGGGCTTCTAATGTGATATTTAGCTTGAATCCTAATGCAGCTAAGCTCCATTAAAACTGTGCACATGGATGCAAGGGCAACTGTAAATAATGCAAAAATAGATCAATACTAATCCTGAATTGTTTATGTGTAATTCTCACAGAGCTCTTATATTTATGACTCCAGCCACATCCCGTGCCATAGGTTCTGACTGGCTGCTCCTTCCCAGTCATGGCAGGGATTTCAGGAGTTTGCAACATCAGCGTTGCTTCTATGGATCATATACAAAATATAAGGAGAATTGCTTTCTCTCTCTATAAATACATAGAAGGATATATAGAGGATATACCCTTTAGACTATATTCTTCTCTAGACACGAATAAAGTTAAGGATGGAAAATAAATAGTGTACCTTCAGTGTTACTTACTCTTGTGGGGTTTAACTTTCTGATTCTATTAGGTGATTTTGTATTATTTATTCAGCCTTTCAAGCATAAATAGAGTAAGAAAACAACTATGATTTATTCTAAATCTTAAAAGAAGCACACTGTTTGTATATTGTACCTGTTATGTCAGTAGACTGTATTTGGAATGTATATTCTATGCTAGAAAAAAGCCAACCATTTATTGAAAAAAATTTTGAATCCACTTTTGTACCTCAAAAGTACCATCCCATCAATAATAACAAACATTTAATTCTAAAAATATATAGTTTTTCTTTTAAAACTAGATTCCCATGAACAAACACCTTTAATAATCTTCTAAAGGTGTTCTATTCAGAAATCATTCTGGATTATGCAGTTTCCTGGAGAGTAAAATGTCTGCCTTCTCCTCCCCTCTGTCCCCATTCTGTTTATCTGTTGTGATTTTTCTTGTTTTATTTTTCTCCTCATCAAACTTTTTTAGGAATACCAACCACAAAGCTGCTTTTTCAAACCCTAAAATAAGTATGTTTTTGAGGAAAACAGCCCCTTGCAGGGTTCTAGCAGTATATTTTTCTCATTAAAAAAAATAGCAGGCATTGCTGACGAAAATTCTAATAAGTAATACTAAAGCATTAAAACCATCAGCTCACAGTTTTGTACAACATAGCAAACCGTATGCTGCAGAGCTTGGGATCTCTTTCCAGCTGTCAGCTGACAGTATCCCTGGGTTCCTGCTAATTGGTGACACACCAAGGAAAACAAGTCAGCTAATTCCAGAACAGTGAACTGATTAACTTTGGGTGTGTATGCATATTTATAAAGAGAGTGTTGCTTTTGTCTCAATAATAAAAAATACTTTTAGTTTTTAATTTTAAAAGCTATGGACTACAAAATTATTAATGGCAAGAAAACCACCAACCCAGGACTAATTCTTTCAATGAAGTGTTTCAAAGGTGTATTAATGTCAAAAAGAGAGAATGTACATGTATGTAGAAAACTCAGAATAATCAGTCATTGTATCATTCCTGTTTACTTATAAAAGCATCAAAATTACCTTTCCATTATAAAATACAATTTGCAAGAATATAACATTTTCCCTATTTTAGTACTGAAAAACTATATTAAAATAGAATAGTTTTATTTTCACTGACTACCTCTTTAAATTCATACACTTTTATCAGGAAGCCATAAGCTGATAAAGTCACGTCTTTTAGATCTGCAACATCTTAAAGTATTTACTTTGATTTTCTTTGGTGTAAATATGAATGACTGTGTCAGCAGATGCCGCTCTCTGCTGCCGTGCACATGATTCCTCTGGTTCCATGGTTTCAAACCTAATGCTTGGAGGGTTGAAGATCTTATTGAGCAGCCAGGAAAGCAAGTTCTACTTTATGACCAGAATTCTCTAATCTGGTAAAGAAAGAAAACTAAAGAAATGGAAGAGCTGGGAAAGTAAAACAATGTTGATAGGCATGCTGCAGGCTGGCTGCATTAGAAGCTGTAGATGGTGAAGGCAAATGGTGGCCTAAAGCAACTTCTGATTATATTTTTCTCTCATTCCTGCCTGATCCTCTTACAGACAAGAATGTACAATTTTGGGTAGGCCCATACAAGGTTCATTCTTTTTTACGACCATGTTGAGAGCAACTGTGGTATACTTTTAATACAACAATATTGAATAAGAGAGGCATAAAGAGTTCTGAGACCAGATGCTGGAACCCCATATCAGGCTAAGAGCAAAAGTGTCTTCAATTTTAAACCAGAAATGGGTCTTTTGCATTTGTTCTTCTTCTAGCCCCACTACTTTTGCATTCCTGGTTTCAGTGTGGCTCAATTACAAGAGAGAACTGGAAGATGCTTTTGCAGAGAAGGTCCACTAGTCTGAAGGTGTTCTACTGGTGGGGGAAGCTGCGATTTTGAACTCCCTGAAGATAGGAATGGCCTTGAGATTTGAACTCCCACTTCCTAGACCAAATCACTGGAACACATCTGTGGTTACAAGTAGGATTACTGTGCTGATACATGGTCAACTATCATTCATTTTTTTATTTTTGAGAAAAAAAATAAATCAGACTCTCCTTTCTGCTCAAAGATGAACAATAGTAATTTAACCTATAAAACTATATACCTGTAGAGAGAACCTGTGTTCTATGGTCAGGTTCTCTATACATTTATTAGTGTGAGTTATCAATGGAAAATCAATCAGCTTGACCACAACTAAGTTCAATTAACTGAGAAGATTTGGGACTTTATGCTTCGTTACTATAGGACTGAAGACCTTATTCTAAGATCACCTCTCCACCACCTCTTTTGTAATTTAGAGCAACTCCACGTTAACAAACAAAACTTTCTGTACCAAGTCCTTGCTACTGTGAATTGCCAGCCACCTTTCCTTCTAACATGTTTTCTTATTGGTAAAATGATAGATTTGGGAATTATTTTTAAGTGTTTTAGTTTTTTATTTTTGCCCCCATATCTAGTCTTAATTTTACATGAACGGTTCTCTCCCTGGAGATCATTACGTCCCTTCTGAACACCATCCACACTCATTAAATTGAGCCATTATATAGCACAGCGCGCTGCTATGGCTGCAGGCAGGAGCAGGAATCCTAAAAGATATGTATTCAAATATTAAAAGATGATATGCAATATTTTCTGGTTCCTGAATTAGCAAATCAACAGAGGAAAGGCTTATGCTTATATAAAGTATTTCAGCTTGAGTGTGACAACATTAATTATCCACTGTAACATGCTGATTTATAATTATGAAATCAGTAATTTAATTGGCATGTAATGCAGTAAAAACATTCCTGCCAGTGTCATTATCTAAGTGCCGGTGCTTGATGCTTTCAAACTTAGTTAAGCTGTCAAAAAACATTATTCTGTTAAATGTTTATACCTGCAAAACTGGTATTTTTGACAAAAATGTTTTAAAAGTGCTACTCCATGAGTGATGAAAATACCATCTACACATTGCAGACAAACCAGCCAAGCTCACTGCTGGTCGTGAGGCATGTCTTACTGTTGATAGAAACAGTGGATATCTATACTCCTTGGGAACAGAAGCTGCCACTGAATCACATGAAAATGATTGATATATGGATTACTGATTATGTCAATCTGACCATTAAGAGCTTCATTCCTGGATGCAGCTGTGTGTTGGCATAGAATCATAGAATCGTCTAGTTTGGAAGGGACCTTTAAGATAATCAAGTCCAACCATTAACCTAACACTGCCAAAACCACCACTAAACCATGTCCCTAAGCACCACGTCTACCTATCTTTTAAATACCTCCAGGGATGGTGATTCCACCACTTCCCTGGGAAGCCTGTTCCAATATTTTATAACCCTTTCTGTGAAGAATTTTTTCCTAATGTCCAATCTAAACCTCCCCTGGCGCAACTTGAGGCCGTTTCCTCTTGTCCTATCACTTGTCACTTGGGAGAAGAGACCGACCCCCACCTTGCTACAACCTCCTTTCAGGTAGTTGTAGAGCGTGATAAGGTCTGTGTGTTTGTAAGTTTGTGATGGAGGAGTATGAACTACAGATTAACGTAGCACCCACTAGAAGATGAGAGTAGCCAGTTCAATGAAGCAGAGATGAGCAGTACAAGAGCTGGGATCAGATAAGCCAGTTCACTATACTTGAGGTACTGTATGTTAAAGAGCCTGAGGACTAGTTTTATTCCTGCTAGTCCTTTCACTCCTGAACTAGAGATCATAGCTAGAACAGCAGGCAGTTCTTCAACCTTGTAGACTTGGGTGAAGGGCCTGATCTTCAGAGAGGGAGTCACACAAAGGGAATATATCAGAATAACCTTAACAGGACAGTGATCTGCATGAGTGATGCTCTGTCAAAGGAAGAATTCAACTTAAAAACTGGATACAGCAGGTAGTAGAAGGCAAGGAAGAGAATAAAAACCCCAGTGCTGTAGTCAGTAAATCATCCTACGATGGTTTCTTAGCCCTGCACTACATGACGTATTGTGGCTGTGTAACTATTTCTGTGATGGAAAGGATTCCTTCTACTGAAATTGTTTTACCTCTCCAGCTGCTAATGGGACTGAAGTACTACCACTCTAAGTCATTCATTAAACCCTATGGGAATAAGCCTGGATAAGCAAGATATAACTGATGACATAACAACATGAGCTGCTGAAATATTTAGGCATAATTTTCAGTTATTGCCTACCGGCCTTTTTCAGTCTCCTGGCGCAGTTGAAGTGCTACAACTGCTGAGTGTGGACAAGGCCATTTTCTCAGATCATTTTAGAAGAGTGTCAATTCCTTACACAATATGTCATTTTGATATAAATAAAAGTGTTCTACTAAAAGCTGCTAAGTTAAAGATAGCTATAAGTATACCAAGAAACATACAGTATTACCAAGAGCATGGCCTATGAGGATTCCTGAAGGCAGATATATAACTTCGCATTAAAAGCATCATGCTGTTAGATGTGTGCATACGGAGTAGGATTCAACTTGCACAAACTAAAAGCTAAGCAACAAACTTCAATAGGAATCTCTCTGCAGCCAGTGGAGATGGGCATGTCCCTGGGGCGGTCCATCCCTTCCCAAGGTAGTGTTGCACAGTGTCTTTGTGTTTTCTATCATCAAGGGCTTTCTACTTGCAACTCTGAAGCATTCCTTTCACTCACAGCTCAAATCTCTCACTGAAGTCATCATGGCAGTGTTTTCCCATTGTGATTCTCACATCCTTGCATCTGCAAGCCTCATATGGCATGTTCTTATGGGAAACGACTGCCACCGGTGTGAGAGTCACCTTTCTTCCATTCTTTCCTTACACTTTGGTTACTCAGCGGACCAAATAAAATGCATGTACACAGCTTAACCAGCACCTGCCCCCAAAGTGTGCTTCCATCAGCACTAATAGCATCATGCCCGTAAACAAATGACAGTTTGAGCAGGTCTTGAAGACATCCAGATAGTTATTACAGAAGTTCACGTGTGTGTGTTGGTAAACCACCTGCTGCTGATGGGAGTGGGGCCTGGGGGTGCTCAGCTGGACCTTGTCACTTCTCACCCCTGGTGGCCACCAGGGACAGTTTTCACTTTCCCTTTTCTCTTTCTCTCCTCTTCTGTTTTTACCTTTCCCCAAAAGCTACTTTAACTGTCAATGTACGCCACCAGCTACAGACCCTGCTGATAAATCTCTGTGCATGTGAATCTGTCTCCTTTGTGCCACAATGGGTGACTGATATTTTTTAGTCACCTAATTTTCTGACAGTTGGAGTTAGGTCAAACAAATCCCACCCTCAGGCAGTGCTGAAATGGAGGGAGCTGGCAGAAGCCCTTTTCTAACATCTGACTTTTAAATACTTAGCTTATGTGCACAGTCCTGAAGACTGTAACCAATACACAGTAGCAACAGGATTATAGCCTGTGCTGGTAGAATAACTTAGTTGTTCATGCTCAGTCTTTCCAATATTTCCTACAGCTTCCGTTCTGTTTGAAAACAAGCCTCAACCTCATAAGCACTTTTAAATCTTTGGTAACATTAATAGACCATAATCACAGAAGAATCGGAACTGCGAGAAGTAAACTCTCTACTTTAGCACTTGCAAATCAAGATTCCTAGGCTTCTTTGATCACTATAAAAGTAATTAACCACAACACGAAAGAGAAATAAATACAAAAAAATGTTATTGAAAAACTAAGCTATTATTTAGACAATTGAAAAAACAGGATATGCAAAAGAATGTGGAATACTTAATTCCATTTCTTTGTGTATTTTCATTATCGATTGTCATTACTAAGAAGATTCACAATGGAAAACATCATCCCAATTTTTAATCACTTTAAATACAGATTTGTGCAGCATCACATAATTACCTTTTATTCTCCCTTTTGTACCATAAGGATGATATGAAAAGAGCTATTTTTAAAGTAGCATACTGCAATACATAATGGCCATGTATTTATAAAACATTAACTGTTAGTGAGACTCCTCAGCATAGTGATTTGTTACCCATTGTCTAATGAAAATTAAGCCAATTCAAAGCAGTCACTGCTGCAAAAAAAACAACTGCAGCATAGGGTACAGATTTCAATGAGCAACAGAACATCTTTAAAATAATAAGAAAGAAATGTGAAAGATATAGAAAGTTTCAGATTAAGTACTCAAAACACAAAAGCCTTCAGTTACGGCATTTTAGATAGGGGGCTGACCCACCAACCTCCCAAACCAGGAAGACAGTAAGTGAGACATAGCAGAGCAAATTAGCAACACGCAGACATAGTTATGTAGTTTCTGGACCAGAGCTGATTCATATCCAGCCTAAGAGAAGCCTGGGGAAAAAGCTAGCCTGGCAGGAGTAGCCTGCTAAAACATTTGCTCACTCATTTTGCTATTAGGTGTAATCCATAATTCAGCATTAAGTAGTTTGTTCGAGACAACTGAATGTTGAGAGTGCCCATAACTTTTTGTGAGTCTCTTGATGTGCTTTTCTTAAAGAACTAGCTTCTAGGAGTTATTTTAACTTACTTGCTAAGTTATAATTGTTAAGCATATTGCTGGCCTCAATAGCTGTGCTAAAACCTGAAAATATTATCAGAATATATAAAAACAGAAGGCAAATAAAAACAAGTGCAAATGTTGTTGGCTTGTTTTGACTTATTTTTGCATCATGATTTTTGAACAGCACAGCTTAAGTACATATTTATATGCTTTGCTAAACTTGAGCTGAAATCTGGTATAAACGAAGGAAGCAAAGCGGAGTGAAAAGGATTCAAACAGGACTTAAGGACTGAAAACTAAGGACATTGTCAAGGACTTTCTGGAACTGGGACTTGGTCTGTCTTTTGCACAAGCTAATTGAGATTCTACTTATCTAAAATACAACTTGGCTACATATTAATTTATTCAAATTGTTCAAAAGTAATTACTGAATAAGTTAAGAAGTGAAGTGAAACAATGTTACAATATAGCATGTGTCCAAAAAATAAAAATGAGCTACAAAGTATTTGAGGAAAAAGTAGCTTTCGTTTACATTAAAGAAGAGTTACTTCCCATAAATAGTAAAAGTAAGTTAAAGCCAAGGGAAATCCTGTGCTGTGCTCAACAGCATTAGAACTGACATAACATGAATGATTGTCAAAAACTGATGGGATCTGGCAATGTTAAGAAATATTAAATAGGCAAGAGATTTTTTATAATATTTTAGCGGTTTTGACAGTTTATATACCTAGAACGAAGGCTCATTAATAGTTATAAAATGCAACCTATTCAATTTTGTTTCATATTCTCTGAGGCACTTCAGCAGCAATGAAAAGATGATTTGGGCTCAAGTAAAGGCTTTTGTAATAGCTGTCAACTTGACCAAATACTGTTTTGAGCAATCTGGACAAGAAGTTTGACAGTGTACTTAATTCAATACAAAATTAATAAAGGCAATTCAAAGCAAAAGCTTTTTCTTAAGGAAGGAGGGAAAGAGAAGGAACCTGCTATTTCCACAGTTTTTGTCTTTCTTTCTTTTCTGTTAAGGACTAAAAGCCATTCATTTTGATCTACAAGTTCCATTTGGATGAATGGCTCCTTCTGGGAATTAGCCTGTGTCTGAGACAGCCGTTTTTGAAACAAAAACCAAAGTCTTTTATACTCTTTTGAGTCATTCATTGACTTGGGGTTATATGAACACAGCATTTACAAGTTTTTTTTCTTCCATTTACATTGAATAAAATATGGTTGATTGCCACTTCTTGCTTTAGCCAAGTGACACATGGTTTTGTTTTCCAAAACCACTCTGGCTTCTTTATTCCACCATGCCCTATCTTCCCCTCACTTGCTAATTTCTATTCTACAAGAACAACAGCATTTGGGAGGGAAACAGCAGCACCAAAACTCTAACACTGGGACTTAAACTAGTTGATGCAAATTCTATTTGACTATTAGGACCAACATTGCCATAGTGTTCATGGAAGATAATGATATATCTATTTGAAAAAGAACCTGTAACCTATATAAAGGAGGATTAGACCTATAAAGCCCAAAAATTCTCCCCCCCTGCTCTTTGTAGAATATAGAAGTATGGGTCGACTATAAAAATATAACATAAATAAAATAAAAACCACAGAAGCTTTTATACTTTAGCAAGAGAGACATGATCAGAAAATGTTGCTGTATTGTCTGAAGCTGCATTTGAACTCCAAACCACAAATTGTCAAGAATACACACACTGTAAATATATACACTGGAGCAAGAAAAAAGAAATTTAAATCCATAAGGCCATGCAGAACAACTGGTGCTGCTGTCAGCATTAGTGATTTTCCCTTTCTTCACTAAGGGCTGATTGCTGACACCGTATACCACCAGTAGCTTCTGCTGATGTAGTGAAAGAAGAAGCTATTCCAAGACCCAAAACTTTGCCCCATTCAAAGGTGTGGTTGCATGCACAAGCTTACATTCTTCAGATTAAGTGACTTCTGCTAACGTTTACAATATAATAATTATTACAAAATGCTGTAATCTGGACACCAACAACCATTGAAAGGAAAATGAACATAATCGCATCACTTTAGTAACCACACAAAAAAAAGCATACACAAAACCTCAGCCATTGAAGATGTGAAGAAAAAGGCCAAGACAAAGCAGTGAGAGTTGTAAGGATGTGAACAGTGTGTCTCACATCAAAGGTATATTTTTGTAGTGTTGCACCGCTCCACTCAAGTACCTGAACTAAGAAAGACCTTCACCTCTGGAACAGAGATGTAGTTGAGTCGGTACAGCAGGATGCCAAGGGCAGCTGGCCTTACGTCTCCCTGTTCCGCTTGGGTGCAGCTGTACCACCCCTGGGATACAACCCTGCACAGAGCTATAGAGACATCTCAGCTCACCTGGGGTTGACGCATCTCAGTGCTTTTTGCTGAAAAGGCAACTCAGTCTACACTTTCACATGTGGCTTTTTCCTTCCATTTGTGTCTATCCAGAACATTTCATCCAACTGTCCCTGCCTATGGCAGGGGGGTCGGAACTCGATGATCTGCAAGGTCCTTTCCAACCTAAACCATTCTATGATTCTATGATTCTAAATCTGCTGGTTGACCAAATGGGACTGCCTAAAATCTAGAGAGTTTCATTTGTACCAGCATCTCTCCCATTTTGCGGTGAGGACACATGCTAAACCACTGATAACACCTTTTGCAATTCCACAGTTTCCCCCAGCTTCATTGCAGGAGGCCAGAATAGGGAAGCACTATCACAAGTCACCAGAGTAAGTCATATTTATCACATCACAAGAAGCCACAAAAATATTCTTCCAGAAAAGGTACACATGCATGCAGAGAGCTGCCAACATTGTTTATTTCTGCTCAGCAAAGTGGCCTCTCCTACCCTAAAGAGGGTACCCTGAAACTCCACCAAAGTTGGCAGGAGGTTCTGAGGAGAGGTTGCATAGTCAGGGTCTCCAAACTAAGTGAGTCTTGTCCCAGGCTTAATTAATAAACACAATTTATATGGGCAGACAGGGGGGGAAAAAGTGCTGCCAAAATCACCTGTCTCAGAGAGAGACAGACTTTTTAGGCAACGTGCTCTAACGGGGTCTGGTTGACATGCATCTCTTCAGTTACATAATGCCAGCCTTTAGTTATCTGACTCACATCCTACCTCTCAGTGTTAGGTATGATTCAAAGCCAGCTCTGGTCAGAACGCATTATCCTTTGCCACTGAAACACCATCTGACGAAACAAGAATTATGTAAACTCTCAGAGCTTACGTTTTAGGCAGTAACACATTTTCCCTCAGTGGCAAAAAAATAGTTTTGAAAAGTTGAAAGTGGAATTAATTATGAATTTACTTGTTCATGTAGAATAATCTGTCTTCAAAATAGCTCAGCATTGAAATTGCCTCAAAGGCAGAAACATCTGCTGTAGAGCACAAGCACATACACCCTGGCTAAAAACAGAAACCTGAGATTTTACTGTTGATCAGCTCTGCCTTCACTTGTACTTAACATTGCTGCCCAATTACATTACAAACACTATAGAAGTTCAGTGATTGCTCTGAGTGACACCTAAAACACAATATGCAGGTAGGATGAGTATGTGGATGCAGAAAACTAATGTCAAAATGCATTTACATAGAACAGTCCTAAGAAACCTGCCTCTTCAGCACAAAAAGCTCATACAT
The DNA here is from genome assembly GCA_017639485.1 of Pluvialis apricaria. Lineage (NCBI taxonomy): Eukaryota > Metazoa > Chordata > Aves > Charadriiformes > Charadriidae > Pluvialis > Pluvialis apricaria. The sequence goes on along the minus strand of CM030009.1, from coordinate 75,580,243 downwards.
ACGTAGATCTCAGAAGGATTGTACTCAAGAAACAGATGGAAGTTTGCATATTTTTCAAAATGAAAAGTGAAGCGATAGGAAATAGCCTGCAGAGAGCCAGACAATCCAGAGTTCACCAGAAGCTTACCGCTCAGGGAGGAGGAGGGCAGGGAGGAAAAAACCCCCAAAAGTGTGCAAAAATCTGTAGTCACCACAATATACTCTAGTATTTGACATTGAGGTTGCTTATTTTTCTTTACAAGAAGGAAGGAAAGTTCATTGTGATAGGGTGAGAGACACTAGCTGTGCGACTGAATACTGCTTGCAGTAATGACTAATCAGTTAAAAGGAGCCTGCAGCAGGGAGTGAGTTTGTTATGCAGCCTCTTGCCTTGAAACAGCAGCTGGGCTTTTTTTGAGACTGTAGAACTTCAGCAGAGTCTTTCATACCGATGCGAAAATGCAGAGGAACAGGTAGATATACAAATATGCCATCTATGGCCATTCCTTGCTCCTTGGAGGTGAGTTGGCGACTGTGGGTCCCCAAGAAGCTTTGCAGCTTTGCCTGTGTACCGCTCTAAGCCAGTAGCTTCCAGCTTTGTTTCGACCGTTACTGGAGCAATGGGAATATATTCTCCTTGTAGAGGCCTCTGCTTTTCGTGGTTTCTAACCCTCCTCACAGTAACACAGGGTGAAGGCTGTTTTGCTAGGCAAACGTTTGTTTGTGTGTTGGACAGACTCGCTAGAATTTTATTGCTGTTTGCTGTTCTAACCTCCTGCAAGAACACACCTATTAGAAGCCTATTACTACTTTCAGAACAAGTGCACAGACTTGTTATAGTCAGCTCCTGATCTTCTGGGGTAATGGAGGGTCCCAGACAATGCAAAAGCATGGCTAACACAGAGCATATGTAGTTGTAAGAACATATGATTAAAAAGTATGAGAGAAAAGAAAACTTGACAACACGGTATTGACTGCGGACCACAAACATCCAAAGTGATGTGGAAATGGCAACTTGCTTTGGAAGCATTACAATATAGAGCATCACCTCACCCATGGTACAGTTAACTTGCAAGCCAGATACCCTCCCTATTCAAAAGCAAATTTGTTGAGTTTAAATTATTGACTTACAATCAAGGTAACATAACGTGTCTTTTCTGATAGCTGTAAAGAATTGCAGCTATCCTTCTCTCTCACTGTACATAATGCAGGAAAGAAAAGAAGAGAAAACCCACTTTTATATACCTGAATATCAGAGTCCCATTTTGCCTCTGATAACAAACAGGAAAATCCATACAAGATTAGTCTTTTTGTGATGTGCACCTGAGAAGCAGACAGCAGAATTTTTTAGCATAATAACTCACTGTTAGATTACCACTTCCCATGCACCCATGACAGAGAGAAGAAGAAACAACATCTGTGCTTTCTAAATAGCTGCAAACTTAGAAAAACCCTTCTAGAAATGTGGAAAGCCAAGGTCCCAGAAGGGCACAGTAGAACTGAGCTTGTACAAAGTATTTTTAACCACTGATTTAGGTCTGGCTGTGTTAACAGCTGACTCTATTAAATCAGGCCAACTGACCACCAGTATATTCCTACCCTGTCGCTGGTTAAGGATAAAGAGACCTGGATGTCCCTAGCTCTTCAGCCTGCACAAAAGCTCTTCTACCATTAAAATGGAATAAGTGCGGTACATGCAAGGGAAAAGGAGTAGGGAACGGTCATATTTAGCAGTGTGTTTACACAATCCACTGCCTGATGAATTGGAAATCAAGTGCAATTCAAGTGCAACCATTTTGGAATTCAGAAAACTAGGTCTTGAGAATAATCACACATAAAGGATTTAGACAGCAATCAAATCACAGGCTATGGTACTGAGACCATCATGGAATCTTATTTATTGGCAAAACAAACAACATAGAGGAAACATACTGAAAAGCTACATTAACTAATAAAATGCTGAGGAAAATGTTGTCGGAATAAGAACAAAGGAGAAACTTATCTGCAGCTTTGCAATACTATTTGCAATACTGTTGCACCATAGTTCTGATGATTATGATAACTTAAATACGGTTATGAAGATGCAGAGATATAGCCACTGGCTTTTTTTTTTTTTTTTCTCTTTTATTTCCATTACATCTTCTGGACAAAGGGAGAGGAAAGCCCCAGCCAAGGAGTTCCCCTGTGACATAGTTAGCTCAAGTGCTTTCCCCAAGTCCCACTGGTGTAAAGGAACATATTGGCAGGGAAGGGACATGGTTATACTGTTCTGGCAACCTCCATCTGGCGTATTTGTCCCAGGGGTGCTGCAGACATCTGGCATTAGTTTCAATAGGAAGATTCAAGTCTTTCTCTGGATCAATGTGTACAAATCAGACCTGTAACTCTGTTCGTTGCTGTGCTCCTGCACCAGGCAGAATTTGCCGTGATTGGAAAACACAGGGTTTTGTCTTATTTGTTCGCTTTTAAACCTAATATATCATCCATTGTAACACCAGTCACTCAGCATCATCTTTCCATCTTCATTGTTCTTCTAGCAGAGAAAACTGAGTTTAAAGCCCTTCAAAGGGGATCTTTCTTAATCTGCCCTAATCTGCAGAAAAAAGAAACCATTAAAAATATAACTCAATCCTTACAAAATCAGGATATCTGAACTCTCCTAGCAAAAAGACCAAGCCAGTTAAACCAAACCTCTTCTTCCACAGGCAGCCCTGAATGCTAACAGACTGAATCAATTATCTCTACAAGATCCTCCATGAATAAAATCTGGCTGAAATCATACCTGAAGAATCTGTGTACTACCTTAAAAGTTTTAATGAAGTAAACTTTCAAAAAAAGCAAAAGCCATAACTTTCTTCTTTGTCCCAGGCACCCTGAATTCATACTTTTGTTAATGAATTTAATTAATTTGATAATTTAAAACACATATGAATATTAGAGCAAGGAGTCAAATAACATATACCTACAAATATATACACCTATATATATATACACACACCTATTTGTACACACACCTATATATACCTATATATGTAGGTATATATACTTTTATATATATACACCTATATATGTACACATATATATATACACATATCTATATATACCTACATATATATATCTATATATACCTATATATACACTTATGTAAGCTGTTCATTGCAAACTGTATCATTATTCAAGACTGCAATACATTACTACTGAAACATGGACAACACAAAAGGCCAAAAATAATAATAATAAAGAAAAAGATACCTATTATCTATTGCAGTGAAATTTTACTAGCAGGAAGAAGTCTAGCAGCAAAGAGACTTCTTTCACAGTCCTACATCAGGGGCTAATAAACTGTCACCCCAATGCTGCAGATATTGGTCCTTCAGAATAGTTCCATTGAAATTAAAAAGCTTCAAATGTTCTTTTTTCATTATGCTTAAAGAGGTCTTTTTTAGAAAAAAAAACTTTGAAATCATTCCAATATCTAAAGCCATTGTAGAGGACACAATTGCTGCTTCCATGTGAGACTTCTTCTAACAGAGAAAGGAATTCAAAAGCTGTCTTTTGAAGTTTAAAAAAATGCCTTCATTTATGTAAAATTTGCTAATAGTATGAATAATGATACAGAACTAGATAGAAAAAATATTTTAAAAATAAATGTCAGGTTTCCCTTCATGCTGCTTTATGTGCCTATCATTCTCTTAACAGCTACACATCAACAGAGCACCAATTGAGCACAAATTCCAGTTCTTTCATGACTCAGCTATTTAATGTGAAATTAGTGTCAAATGTTTATGTTACAGTGAAAAATAAGGATTTGCTTGAGAAGCTTTATGCGTCACCACATCCAGATTTCATGTGGCAGTTTTATTACTTAACATTCTAAAATATTATGATCCAAAGGGTAATTGGTCTTGAAAAACAAAAAACTAAAAGAGTCCCTCTTCTCCAATCCCATCCTTCCTTCCCTTATGGCTACCTGGGAAGCTGTTCAAGTTTACTCTTTGATAAAAAAGAGGAAGGAATGAGATAGGCTTCTAGGTCTATTCACTGCAGCAGGACAAGGGATGTATAGATTTTTAATGTTGTGTTTCTTCCATTATCCATATCCCAAATGCGATGGCTTCTGTAACAGAACTTTATCTTCACCCTCTCTGAGATACTGTTTCCAGTGAGACACTTGAACTGACTCTCAGCTACTAAAATGTCGCTTTTTTGATAACGCTGCCATCAAAAGATTTGTCCGTTAGAACGCATTGAAGAAACTGGGCTTTAAGGGGTGTGTGTGTGTGTGTGTGTGTAAACAGTAAAGTGGGGGGGAGAAGAAAAAAAGAGAGAGCTCTATTGCCATAATGTGACCAAAAGAGGAAAAAGAGCTATCTTCCATAAAAGTGATTTCCAGAAAGCATCATGCTTGACTAATAACATCTCATTCTTTAGGATGCAAAGGCATTTGAATCATTGTTAACATTAGTTTCTTTCATTATTATCTATTAAAATAATTTCTCTGCATATCCCAGAGCTCCTGATTTTTTTTCCCAACTAAATAGTCATTTTGACAGAACTGAGGTAACAATTACAGTGAAAGTATCTTAAATGTAATAGTTCTGATCAAAAGCCCGTTGGTTTTGCTAGAACATTTTCATTGACCTCAGTGAGCTTTGGTTGAGCTCCAAAGGAGATTATTAAAGTGTTTTGATTCAAAATCTAACTAAAATGTGGAAAATTAAGACTTGGGATAGGTTTGTAGCTGCTGTAAATTTTCATAGCCCTATTGACTTCGAGAATGTTTAAATAATTTACATTAGCAGATGATTTGCCTTAAAAATTCACAAACATGTTTCAATCCTTTTCTATTACTCTTCCACACTGCTCAGACCACAGTTTGGACCACAAATATGAATGTACAGTCGGTATTTTGACTTTTATTTTTTATTATCAGCTATTAAAAGATGAATAAGTTGTGTGCATGTTGATTTCCTGCTGTTCTGTATGTGGAACAGATAATAAATCCATATCACATCAATTGTGATTTAGAAAAAGATGCACTCTGGATTTTAGAGCATATAATTAGGTCAAAAAGGCAGCCCGGACAGCTGACTTGTCTGGAATCAAAGAGCTTATCAGGAAACAAATTGAACATAGCTTGCAGACATTTTCATTAACAAGAGAAGGTGACTGAGAATTTCAGTTTTGTGTATATTTTAATAAATCTGTAGGTAGGAAAGAAAGTAATCTGGGGATCTTGTTGTGAGAGGTAAGATGCAAAACTTTTGATTGCTATGAGTTATTGTGGTAGGAAGCAAAGAGATCTTTCATAAATCTACAGAGAAGAAAGATTTGAGGGTGCCGGTAGAGAAAGATTATAAAGCTGGGAAGCATGTGGTTTTATATCAGAATCATAGTATAACTTCGATTTGAAGGGACATATGGAGGTCATCTGGTTCAACTCCCTGCTCAAAGCAGGGCCACCTTTAAAGTTAGATCTTACTTTGAATTTAGATCAGGTTACTGAGGGTAATATGCAGCCAAGCTTTGAACATCTCCAAAGAAGAGTCATTCCCCAGCCTCCCTGGGCAACCTGTGCAGTGTTTGACCACCCTTACTTTGAAAGGATCAAAAAATATTTTCCCCAATATCTAACTGGAATATCAGTCATTATAACTCATGTCCTTTTGCTTTGCACCTTTCAAACCTTTTGCTTTCCACCTTTTCTGCTATCAGCCTTTCCACACACCACATATGCTCCATCCCCTTTATTGTTTTGGTCGCCATCCTCCGGACTTGTTCTACCACGTCAACATCTTTCAGGTACTGGGGGCCCCAATCTGGACACATTTCTCCAGATGAAGTCTCACAAGTGTCAATGTGTCCTGGTTTGAGTAACACAGGATTAATTTTTCTTCTAACACTTGGGAAACTGCACTTTTAGAAGACTCTAGTGTCTGAATTTGTGAAAATATTCACTTTATAGCCAGCTATGGTATGTGGGTTTCAAGGTCTCAGTGTTTTCAAGCTCACCAGGTGCAGGGATGAGGAAGGAGTGAGACCCAGGCACTTCACCCAAGCTGGCCAACGGGGTTATTTCACACGTCACATTCAGTATAAATTAGAAACTTTGCTGAGACGTTCTCTCTCTTCCGTGATGGCAGTGATCCTGAGAAATTCTTGCCCCAGTGCCGAACTCCTGAGGCCTTCCCTTCCTCCCAAATCCATAGCGCTCACTGTGTCCGACATTTGCTGTCCACTGCTGGGAGTGCACAAATACTTACTGATAGAATTGTCTGAGTATAATCCTTGTATATTTTATATTGGTATCAGGATCAATATTGGTTCTTTAGTATTATTAATGTTAATTATCTAGCCTTATTCTATTAAATCTGTTTATATTTCAACCCTCGGGTTTCCTTGTTTTTTTCTTGATTCCCCATCCTGGGTGGGAAGGGCTCATCAGGTGAAAGAACAATTGTCTAGATGACAATAAATTGTGGGTTCCTCAAACCACAACACAATGTTAGGGAAATAGTCCCTTTACTGGAACGACCACGGATAACCCAACAATGCATTCTGGTCTGTAGTTAGCCTTCATCGCTGCAAGAGCATGGAGCTGACTCAAGTAGCACATTGCTGACCACGCTCTGATATAACCCAGGTCCAATCTTTTAAGCATCAGGGACTGAATTTTAGGTTGCCTCTTGCAGGGTCTGCAGACATGGGTGAGAAAATGCCTGACTTCTAGGTTCCAGCTGACTCTCTAGTCAGCCTTTCCACCTGTGTGGGGGCTGTTGCTTCAAGGGAAAGGTGGAAGGATGTCTCTTACTGAGTTTGCTCAGCTGAGTTTTTAGCTTTTGTTGTGAATGTAAAACAAAAAGATGGGTATTCAGCTGCCTTTGAGATACAGCTATGTTCTAAAGGATGTGGAAGGTTAAACTTTAAGATAACAACAGATTATTAATTCTCCAATAAATTGCCTTCCTATCCATCATATGGGGCATGAGGTTTCTCAAAAGGATAGGAAAAAGGGAATGTGTTGTCTGTGCAGGACAGTCATACAGACACTAGAATTTGGAAGAGCATTGATATTAAGGAAGTGAGAGAAACAAGTTGGAAATGTAGATCACACCACATCTGTACAAGACACACAAGGTTATACAGATTCAAAATGTATGCAGCTTTTCAGCTTTTTTTATTGCTCTTAAGTGTTCTCATAGCAGCTAAGTAACAGTGAGTTCTTTCACCTTCGTATAGTGAGACAAAAACATTTCTTTCAGATTGGAATGCTGCTTCTGTTATCTGTGCCTCTGTCACCTTGAGACAAAGCTGCCAAAACACATCCTGTGTGAAATCACGTATTTGTGAGATCATTTGGAAGCTTATGAATGCTGTTTCCTGAATATTATGGGGCAAATCCTCTTGTGAACACACGGATACAACAATTCAGAAACTACACTGACTGTTAATTTGAGAGATGCATTTGAACTTCTTATGTCCAAATTACTTAGATCCAGACAAATTTTTTCTCTGTAAGCTGTAAGTAGATCTAGGGCTTGAGTCAGTTTAAACTAAGTTATATCTTAGCAGGGTCTGTATTCAGGGCTGCTCACATCTTGGATTCACTATTCAGACTTACGCTGTTAGATTTTTCACCCATAAAATTATGTAGTTGTTTTGTAACCACATAAATATGATTAAAGACATAATTTATGGCAGACCTAGAAAACTTTTTGGCAAGCCAATCGGTATGATGCTGAGATGGCCTGTCCATTTGCCTTCCAATTTTTTCAAATACTTAATTACTAAAAAAAGTCTGTCTTTATAAACCTATAAATATCATTAGATTCTAAATGACATTGAGAGTAATCTAGTGATATCAGAAACACCTCTAGCAGTATCTCAGAAGGCTGGCAGGTAGACCTGACAGGCAGATCAAATGTTAGTCGATAGTGGAAACCGGGGTGAAATTCATAACGTGATCTGAAGCTCGTTGAACTTTTTACTTTGAATCTTTGAAGCCATCCAGTTCAACAGTCTTTGGACTGGCCTTTTAAAAGACATTACTTTTTAAAAAAAATTTTGCACTGAGGCACTTGTAATATGAGATAGCATATTTTAGAAAAGCCTGCTATGCATCGTCTTTTTAATGTGTTCCAGCCACTTGAGTTTCGATAAGTATCAGTAGAAGGCTATCAGTTGTTTGCTTTGTTGGAGTATTTTAGTGTTACTAAAATTCACTTGGGTTCTCCATGCAGAAAGGTCACTGTTACGGGAGAGTCTTGGGGAAGAAGCACCCCTTCTGACAGCTCCCAGCAGGCAGGTGTTCAAAGGACAGGGAAAAGCATGGGAAGGAAAGCACTCTGAGTCCAACAAGATACTCTTTAGATTGTTATAAATTATTAAAACTGGAGGTGGCCCTTGAGAATCAGAGGACTACAACTGGGTTTCTGAAAGCTCTCATGCTTTGACTCACCAAAGGTGAAACAGGAGATACCAATGAATCTCATTATCATCACCAGCGGAAATTTTTACTGCATTAGTTTTTACCTCAACCGGTGACTTCTAGAAATACAACCACATTGCAGAAAATCGTATAAAAATCAGGCACTGCAGTAGCTAAATGACAGCTTTCATAAGGAAGCCCAAATCTAGTCTCTTTAAAAAACCTTCTAATCTCAAGACAATGTTCCTGTATTATACAGATAATTTTAAACAGAATGGCTTACCTTGTACATCTTTCTTCCTCTTTTTACTATGTGGTCCATGACTTCTGCAAGTACACAGTAATTAAGCCTCAGCAGTATCCATTCTGCTTAGCTGACAACAACGCACCTGGTCTAAAATCTGGAAAGCCAGTCACCCACCCCACTGCCTCGCCTGAGCTGAATCACAAGAATTCAAGCTTGTCTGTCTTTTGCAGTGGCGGCAGACGAACTATCATGGATGAAAACAAGCAGCTGTTGATTTGTCACTGACCCCAGGGAGAGTACACAGAAATTTGATTCAGTGTCTATAGTCTCCCGACTCTGAAACCTTGTTAAAGGTTTGCACAGAGGTATAATATTACGTAATCTCTAGGGTAGGGCATGGGTTTTATAAGATAATTTTTGAGACGTTCCAAGCTTTGGCCAAAGATTAAACGTAAGGGGGAGGTCTGTTCTTTAACTTCAAATTAGTAACTAGTGGTGTTGTTTACAAACACTACATGCGTGGTGTTCTCTAAAACAGCAGAAGGGAAAGCTATGAAAACGGGAGCTGATGAGAAGGGTACTAGACTGAACACACTATCTATGGTATTTCAGACTTTACAGTATTGGGGCTGATCAGTAAAATGTGTGACTATCTAGATTCTCTAGTGCAGGGTGCAGGGTTTTGGGGCTTTCTTAAATTTAATTTGATTTTACAATTGGGAAGTTTTTAACAGTAAGTATATGTTCTAATAGTAGGCTATCTCAAATAACATTTGAAAATGTAAAACTGCTCTTTTTAGTCTTTTCCAAGCTGCTTTAAGTGTGATTTGAAATGAAATAAGGAACTACTATCTCCTGTTACAGACTGACGCATAGTCCAAAGCCGGTATTATTTGACCCCTTAATTCATGGTTTCTGCCTTAGGCAGTGTTCTCTGGTTTGATGCCATTCTAAGCTGTGAAATATTCACACAATCCAACAGATGTCACAACACCTACAAATTCAATGTATCCAGAAAACAAACATACTGGAAAATAAAGCCCTTGTACTGTAGAATTTTACAGAATTTGAGTGTCCCGCTCAGGTGTAGTTGGAAATTGCTGAAACTTTGAACACTGCTTTTCTTCATAAATGTAGTTGCATAATCTATCTGTGTTTTGTTTAAAGGCTAACAGGGTAAAAGTTTTTCTATGGCTTGGGGAGGACAGGTGGCTAGTTTTCAAAAGGTGTTGTAATAACAATTACACAAATTACAAAACCAAGAAGACTGAAAAACAGTTTGGATTTCCATTTCTTCTATGATTAGGAAAAAAATTCTTGCTCAAAGTATAACTAGTAGTGATGAGCTTGCTAAGAAGAAAAGTCTCTCTCTTACTGCTATTTCAACATTATGTGCACTAGGGTAATGAAAGTTCTGTAACAGTAGGAATATTGACAGTTTAAGAATAGGAGGAGTAGGATAATTGGAGACAGCTGGGTTACACAAGCAGTATAGTGGTTGGTGGAATTTCATGAACCATTCAATTGCTTCTACAGGTTTATCCATGTGCTGGAAGCTGCGAGTATTCTTCTACACTTCTGTTGGTCTACTTCTAGCCATTTACAAAATTTGTAGCAACATTTTCACTCAAATTTGGAGTGCCTGAATCAAATGTTTCACAGAATTATATGGTCTATTAAATTGCTTTACAACATGAGGCTTCTGCTCCTCTCTTGTCTTAGAATGTTGTTAAGCTTCCCTCTTATCTTCTATACTGTATTTCTCTTTTGGATGATTCAAGTGTATTGCAACTTGATGGCGCCTGGCGTGTTAGGATCATGCGCAACTTTTCAATAATTTTCCTATTATAAAAGTATAGTTTAAATATTATGACAACCATCATGTGCTTGTTCTGAATAGAGGTCACAGAGCTCACCGCTGTTCGTGGTCATAGTAGAAACCAAGAACCTATAACAATCTCTGCAATGCACCGTTGGCTCTACTCTCTTTCACTGGAAAAAAATGCAATTTGCTTCTGAATTAGTGATTCCTTGATCGTAACTATTTTATTGCTTTTTATTCCAAAAAGAAGTAAAATATGCCTAAATAATTTTTGTGAGTAGAATACAAATCTGTAGCACTGACAGTGGGAAAAGAGACTTCCTTTGTGTAATTGTAGCTATCTTGTAGAAACTAAATTGCCAAACAAATCAATGGGTGATTTTCCAGATACAGCTAGAAAACTCTGAGCACTGGACTAGGTTTTGACCATGCATTGAATTTTGAAGAAAAGATTAAAAGATTAATATTATTTTATCTGTATTCCTGCCAGAAGAGAAGAACATTGAGGAAGAATGGAAGTAGACAGAAGTTTTTCTTTAGTCAATATTTGCCAAAAAATTAGATAACACAGAACTAAGCAGACAGCAAAATATGGTTTACCCTTTTACAAATTAAAATAAATGCTTATTGCTTTAGGCTATAGGTAATATAATTTAAATATAATTTGTATATACCAAATTAAATAAGTTGTAACAAGTGAACAGGATGAGCAGGAAAGTCAGATCTTTCCTTGTGGGATTTATCTTACTTTTCCGCCCCATTTTTTTCCTGTTATTCCTTCTGATATAAGCACAACACAGAACAGACTGTCTTTCACATGCCCACTGTGATTCATCTTAACATTTGCTATGAGTTTGGTGAGCGAATAGTGGCAGAATGAATAGTTTTCTAATGAGTACCCAACTGACAAACACAAAAAAAAGCGTTCAATTTTTGTTTGCTTGCTTGTTTTTCCTATGAACTATGATCTTAAAGTTAAGGCAAAATTAAAAAGAAAAAAGGAAAAGAAAAATGTATACCTTCAATGAATCATCCCAAGAAGACTTATCTTTTAAATGACAAAATAAATTTTCTGCTGTGACCATTACTTTGACTCAACTTATTATTCTGTCTTGCACTTTATGTCATCAAAGATAAGATATTAACGACTTTAGGAAGCAGACTGGAAAAAAAGGGTGCGTATATCAGATTTTGGCATAGCTGGACTTTGACTGCATCAACAACAAATTAGTTACATGGTCCAGTGCAGACCTAAAGTCTGAAAAGTCTTGATTTCAGTTACTTGCATCTCACCTCTGGACAATGGGATGTGAATCTGATTCACAAGAAAAAGGAGATTGAGTGGTCTGTCTGTGAAATATATTAAAGGCCATCTGAGTTTGGAGCTATATTCTTTTAGAGAACTCCCAAATTGTAGTAGGTATCTGTGATACCAGACAAGAGAAGTGATGTTGCGACTCTCTCAAATAAGAGATCTCAGTATTTGGGATTTCTCTGTCCCAATACAGTGCTGCTCAGCAAGTGCACACAGACACTAGAAAATTTCATTCCAATATATCAAATTCAAAATGTGTCTTGCTTGATTGATGGGATTGGTTTGATTAAATAGAATAGAGGTTTCCAATAGTGATCAATCTCAGGTGTTTTGGAAGAATAAAGTCCACTTCAGCCACATATTCACACACAACCATATATGTGTGACAAAGTACAAGAACATTTCTTCTGTCCCCTCTATTTAAATTGGATAGCCTCTAAAATCATGCAAATGATAAACAAACAAATTTTATCTGGCTTAATTGTTTTGTTTGAATCTCACTTATGAATTCAAAAAGAAGTCTTTTTTTTTTTTAATATGATGTTTGCAAAGTATTTACTTCACATCTTCCAACCAAAGTCAAATAGAAATATCCAGATGTCCTCATATATTTCGTGTAACTTTATTATGGCTTTATAGGGAAAAAAAAAAATTCATTTTTAAATCATCATATGAGATCATGTCATGAAGTTCATTAAAGCATTTCCCTCTCTCCACAGGGTCCACTGCTCTGTAAGAATAAAATTAAATACAGTATCTTCACAAATCTGTATTGATTTCTGCTCATCTTTCTGTTATCAGCCTGGCATTTATAAATAGTTAGATTTGGGGTTTGGCTTTAGAATTTGAATGGGAAAGGGCAAGTTTATATTTTTTTATACATTCTGCCTTTTTTTCCCCTCATTAGAGAGGGGCACACATCATTACTCCAGGTTGCCAGTTCCATACCTGTCTTCTACAAGTTCTCAAAGCTATGAGCAATTTCAACTTTTCATCACCTGGTTCCTAAAGACCTTATGGCTGCCTAACTTAAAAACATTAATAAGATATTGAAGGCTACTAGTTTAATATTCTAGAACACAGTAGTTTCCTCTTCTACCCTGACCTTTGCCACTGATATCTAATGTATTAAAACAGTCAACAATTTTGTGACAATATTAAACTTTTTGGCTTTCCCAGCACCATCTACTAGTAGTTTTCTCTCTTTTTAATAGCAGCTATTACTTGTTGGTCTTATTAAAAAATATATTTAATAGCTCTTTTTTTCTGAGAGAGAAAGAAGCTTTGGTGTCTCTCCTAACTGTACTGTATCTCTGTGGTCTTTTGCTTGGTTCCTACACTTTGTTCATGGTAATCCGATCTACTTTTCCCTTTCCTTAGTTTTTCTGCTTTTCTGAGTTGAGTCATTAAGCAGCTTGTGATTTTGCCATATTGGTCCCTTTCTATATTTCCTTAAGAATGGAGCAGTTTGAACATCTACTTTTGAAATTGCTTGCTACAGGAACTGCCTGTTCTGCTTAATTCTTTTCCTGTTAAGCTTATTTCTTAAATTTCAGTATTTGCTGCATTTGCCTGCTTGTTTTTGTTTTGCTATTCTGCTCTGTGGGCTCTCTTCTGAAAAGGTGTGAACTCTGTCAGTTCACTGTCATTCTCATCCAAGTTGTCTTCAGCCTTCACAATATCAAGTGAATATCTTTCTATTGGCTGGAATCAGTCCAGAAAAATATCTCTCTCTAAATCCTTTCTTGAAGTTTTGTGTCCAAATCTTCACACGGCCACATTCTTAGAAATCGCTGGACATCATATCCCTGCAGTACTCTCTATCTACAGCCAAAATCCCCAATTGCCACTGGGTAATTCTTCCACCTGCTCAAAAAAAATTCTCAGAAAAAGCCTCATCTACCCGATCTGTACTGGGTCTATTGTATTCTAGTGATCCAAGTCAGGGGTTAAAAGGAAACATTTGTGATGTACCAGACAAAGAACATTTCCCTTATTCCACTGTCTGTCCTTGGACGAACTGCGATCTTTTATTGTAATATCTATGTCGTATGAATTAAGAAGGGTAATTCGTATGTCCCTCTTATAATAATTAAATCATATTTTGATCTTGTAGTGAGATTTCGAGCTCTTGGTCTTTATTCCTGTATTTTCTGCATTAGTATATTTTTATGTATCTTCGATTTTCAGTAGACTGATTTATTATCATCCTTCATGTTCCTCTTATGACCCTATTCTCATTAAATTTTTCTTTCCTACTTTTTTGTGGCTTTATGCAAGTTTCTGCTGTTTATCATTACATTTGGCTGTTGTTCCTTAATCGACTCAATTCTCTACCTCTAAAACCCTTTTCTCAAGCTTTATAAAGATATTCTTTTCTTCCTTTTAATCCTTGCCCACTGCTGATGGAACTTCATTTCAGATAAAACAAACTGAAGTCCTCTTAGTAGCATTCTCTGTGCAGGCACAGACCTGACTCCAGGACACATCCAGTCTGCAGGTGGCTATGTGGAGGTTGAACATCATCCACTACACATAGTTAGATTATATATCAGCTTTCATATCTTTTCAACAGTTTTAGATTTTTGTATTTCCGTATGTGGGAGCTAATCACAGGTTGCTTCCATTAGTTAGCTTTTCTCAGGAAATATTTTAGCTTTCTGCCCTGCTGCAATATTTCATTTCTGAGATAAGATAATCAAAATGTAATTACTTAGAGAAAAACGCAATCTACAGTTGTATTTTAATACATTCCATGGTCAGAATGCTCTCATATTTTTACATGCTAGGCAAATGTTCAGCCACTTTGACATCATCAGGGTTTTATGACCTTTAAATTTGATTACATCTGTATTTGGTTGACATTCTCACAGTCCTCTGAACTCTGAGATAATCACAGCAATACATTTTATCAGAAGATCCAAAGTCAACTGATTAGTCATCAGATCATCAATAAAAAAAATAATCAGTGTTACTAGCCTCAGTATTGATTGTTTGAAATGCTAAAATGTATGCACATTCTAAAACTGACAGGTGCAATATAGCCATAATAAACTCTGATGAGAATTCCCAGGAAAAGTTGTAAAGTTTTGGTGATTTTAATGTGACTTATCTTAGCAAGATGGCAGTAACAATTGCCGCCCCAAACAAGGCATTTTTTATAAAGCATAGATCAAACTCTAAAGTCTTAACTTGGTTTTAAGGAGAGATACTGAGTTCAGAACCTGGTTCAACAGTAAATTTGTGATGTTAGGTATGCAGTATATCTGTGAGACTTGTTCTGTCAACTAAAATTTTAAAAGAAGAATCTAGAACAGAGATTTAAATGTTGAGTCACTGTGTGAGTCTTTGGAGTAGGTATTACTAATCAGCAAAATACACTTTCTTCCTTCTACCTCCAAAAACTCTAAAGTTTCTTAATTCTTTAGATATTCCTATATATATTGTTCACTTTCAGACTCCTGTGACTTTTATTTTTTTAATTTCAGCTGTACTGGAAAATATTTATAAAGACCAAGGACATCATGCAGTTTCAATGAGTAAATCAAAGTGCATTTGATTCAAATTAAATTCCCTGCCCTTGAAAACTTTAACTTTCTCTGTGTGGGGCTTTACTGTAAGACAATTTTGGAAATTCAGCTAGTAGAGAGAATTTCTGACAGGTTACAGGGTACTTGCTATCAGAAGTTTATCCCTACCCTCCTGCTTGTAAAGATAGCAGTAGCTTGTGCTCTGCCTACCTGAACAACTATATGCAGTGCAACGATTGTCACTAGCAAAAGGCCATCTCCTTATTTAATACACAAGAGCAAGAACTTCTTAAAGAGGGACCCTTAATCCCAGAAAGGCCTTCTTCCCTCATCCAGCGTAGTAGAGTCTTGTTGCAGATATCATCAGGGTATAATAAAATGAACTCCTTTATAAGTAGCAACTTGTCTCTGTGCTACTCTAAATACAAGGAGTACTGAGTTAAAATGGACTACAAATGAAATCTACAGATATTTTCTCCAGCTTCCAATCTTTTTTCCATGTTAAAAAATTATCTACTCTTCTGCTTTCATTATTTTTTCTATTCAGAACTGAGTTGGCGTTCAGTTTAAAGTAGCAAGGATCAACTCCTGTTAAAAAAGATAAACGGCACACTTCTTGACAGTTTTCATGAGTGTTTAAATTACTGAAGCCTCTCTTTGGTGGTGCAGCTTTCCAGTTTACTTTTATTTGTTACTAAAATCCAGTAGGTAATTGCAAATTACACTTCTCTTTAACTTTCTTTCTCATCTCTCTTTTGTACATGTGTACAATGTCAACATGATGACACAAGATATATATAAATCCTCTCCTGTAGTTAGCTGTTGCTATTACATTTTCAGATTCAATCTAATTGACATTCAAAAAGCAGTCTAGAAAGATGCGTTAAACAGTGCATGAATCAGCTTTTAGAAGTATTCACTGTAACAATAACTGCTGTATATTGTGCTGAGGGCTTAAAATGACAAATACTTTGTTATTGTTCTTTTTGTAGGCTCGGAATAATTAACAGTTGATTAGACTTAGAAGGTGGGATTCAAAGATTTCTTCCAGACACAGTTTCAAAAACACCGTTAAAGGAATAGGGTATAATTCTAAATGTGCTCTGCAAACTACACTTTTCACCTCAAACTTCGCTTAAAGCTGGACCTGCATTAAGAACTTAATCAGATAAGACAGCAAAATAAAGAAAATATGTTTTAACCAACCTTTTATATACTGATACAGTCAGCTCTCAGAAAGCCCACTTAACTAAGAAAATACCTATATTGAATATCACTTCAATATTTAAAGAAGTTCATATTGTCATGGGATATGTATTTTACAGTATAACATGCTAGATTTGAACCAATGTGCTAGTGTTCTTTGGTTGCACAGGTTAAGTAGGAATTCACTTTTATTGGCAAGCAATCAGAATGACTACCGTTTACTTCTGTACTTCTTTCAACAGCCTCATAGCAGCAACTAGGAAGAAGGAATCCTTTTTACTATTGTGCGACTGTGAAAGTAACATTTGTCTTCAAATATACCATGAAAGGGAGCTTGAAGAAGTGACAATGGTGTACACTTGTACTGAAGGACAAATCTTGGAAATTTAGGGAGGTGATTTTTCCCCTCTACTCCACTCTTGTGAGACCCCACCTGGAGGACTGCGTTCAGCTCTGGAGCCCCCAACATAAGAAGGACATGGACCTGCTGGGGCAAGTCCAGAGGAGGGCCACAAGGATGATCAGAGGGCTGGAGCACCTCTGCTATGAGGAGAGGCTGAGAGAGTTGGGGCTGTTCAGCCTGGAGAAGAGAAGACTCCAGGGAGACCTCATAGCAGCCTTCCAGTACCTAAAGGTACAGGAGAGCTGGAGAAGGACTTTTTACAAGGGCATGTAGTGACAGGATGAGGGGGTATGGCTTTAAACTGGAAGAAGGTAGATTTAGATTAGATATTAGGAAGAAATTTTTCACTCTGGGGGTGGTGAGGCACTGGAACAGGTTGCCCAGAGAGGTTGTGGATGCCCCATCCCTGGAGGTGTTTCAGGCCAGGCTGGATGGGGCTTTGAGCAACTTGGTCTAGTGGGAGGTGTCCCTGCCCATGGCAGGGGCGTTGGAGCTAGATGATCTTCAAGGTCCCTTCCAACCTAAACCATTCTATGATTCTATGATTATGAGTAGTCGTTGTAAATAAAAACATAAATTAAAGCATTTTTAATAGGAATAATGATTACTATTTTAAGACATTTAAAAGTAATTAAGTCAATGGAACAATTAATTGCTTTATGAATCAGTTATTTTAATAGTAAAATTCAACCTTTGAATTTAGTCAGAACAATATGAGAATCCTAAGCAGAACTGGACTTTGATTCCAAAAGCTATAAGCCGACAGGGGGATACTAATTGAACAGTTCTTCACTACAGAAACTTTTTTTCTTGCGGTATAAAGCCTACTAGATATAATACTATAAGAATGTATATCTGGATTTGAAACTGATTTTTTTTTCTTCTCACACAACGCAATATTGCTATAGAAAAATACAATGTAGGTACAGATTCCTTTTTGTTGATTCAGCAAAAAAGGCAACAGCCTCAAGATTTCAACAAGCTAGACATTATTTTAATCTCATTGTATGTATAATCAGTCTTAGAGAAGGCAGTAACCCTGTAGGATGAGCTAACCATAGTACCAATCTAGTTTCAGCAAAAACTTCAAAGGAGAGAAATAGTAATTCAGTGAGTATGGCTAGCTTTTGCTTTCCATATGTACAATCCACTTTTCCCAAACAAACCAGACTTGAGGACAAATGTGAAATATCAGCCAGATAAATAATGATCATAACCTTTAGCTGTTGATGTTACCAGCAACATGAAGCCGAATAATAAGAAAAAAAGAGCACTTCATTAATCTTTTATGCAACATTATATCCAATATGAAGTTACATGTATCTTCTGGTATAAACATTTGTTGTGTTTTGACTAAAATTAAGTAGTCTAAACACCAGGACAAAGATTAAGCTTTGAGATCTTTAGGAACATATGAATTCGAACTTTAGATGAAAAGTGGAGAAAAGAAAGCCAACGTTTACAATAAAAACTGGAACTGAGGGGAAAGGAGGATTTCGGGTGTTGGTGTCTTCAATATTATTCCTATTTCTAGTACAACAAACTGTATAAAAGTGCCAGCATCAGAATCCAGGTCTACCCTGTTAAGGCTTCCTTATGATAGGATACTCTAATTACGCTCTGGGTGAGGATTTCTTTGGTGCACATCCATCCCTGGTGACTTGTGTTGTTTCCCTCATAGTTGAGCAGGTCTAACAGAATGAGGGAGGCCACCCACCTACTCAGATCCTACGTGGAGAGTCAGGGCATGCTAACCCTTATCCCAGGGAGAGACTTGGGCTCAAACTCAAGTGTCTTACTGCCTGCAGGAAAGGAAACAAGGCAGGTTTTGCCCAATATTTTGCTTCAGACGCTGCTGTGCATGTCTCACGTTTCCTCTTTTATTTTTTTTTTTCCTTGTTTTGCAGTCAGTGTGCATCTTTTAGGTTTAAGGAAAACTAAGTTCATTCTATTGATTAAAATAATGATCCTTTCTCTAGTCCTTTTTTTCCAGTGTGAGTACTTATTAACTGTGCTGAGCTTGCTTGAAGTCAATGGGTCTAGTCACACAAATGAGAATGAAGCGTCACTGAACTATACTGCAACCCCAGCAGTCACAGCTTCACAAGTCTTCAGGTTTTGCTTGTGAAAGGTCCTACAGACAAGACAGCATCATTGGCACGTGCTTCATTAAGTGCAAGGGATGAAAAACATCCAGCTGTTGCTTGTGACATAAGGCAGTTCCAGACTCCTCTGGTGGGGCAGCTGCATGCAGTGACACTATACCTTCCCATTCCTGCCCTGCCATGTCGCACACTCGCCTGCTGCTTCTCGTAGGACATTTTGGTGAACCAGTGCATCTCATTAGTCCAGCAAAAAGAGCAAGTCAATTTCTGCCAGGTTAGTGAGCTGGCTAGGACAAGGACAATAGGACAAGGGGGAATGGTTTTAAACTGGAAGAAGGTAGATTTAGGTTAGACATCAGGAAGAAATTTTTCACTCTGAGGGTGGTAAGGCACTGGAACAGGTTGCCCTGAGAAGTTGTGGAAGCTCCATCCCTAGAGGTGTTTAAGGCCAGGCTGGATGGGGCCTTGAGCAACCTGGTCTAGTGGGAGGTGTCCCTGCCCATGGCAGGGGGGTTGGAACCCTTCCAACCCAAACCATTCTATGATTCTATGAATAAGACTGCTGGGAGGCTGGAGGTGCACCAGAGCTCCTACAAGGGAGGGAGCAAGAGAAGTGGAAAAGGGGGCAGGGAGCAGCTGAAGATGGGGCAAGAAAGAGGAACAGCAGAGCAGACATAATTTAGGAAATGCATCTTTCATGATATCCATGTGATTATGTTGGTTCAGCTCCATCACTTTTCTGATATCTTTCATTCATCATATTATGACCTCCTGACTACTTTCTAGTTGAAAATTAACTTCTGATCAGCAATCCACTGGGAACAGAGAGGCAAGTAAGGGACTGATCTTGTAATGAGGGACCTGCAGACTGTGGTTGAACATTAACCATGCCATTTATAGTAGCCCAAACATTATTCACCTTCTCTACTTTTAGCCACTTCATTCTAGTTCCCCCTTGGAGATTTCTCTCCTCTCAGTTATGCTGATTCAGCTCTTCACATGGATGTGCTCTAAACTGGACTGCAAAATGAAGTGCTCAAAAAAACCCCAAGTCTTGCCTTTAAATAAAAACATGCCATTTCACCAGTTTGATTTATAGTCAGGTAAAAACTGCTGAATTGACATAAATAACCATCAGGGCTCAAAGGGAGGCAGGAACTCATGGCCACTCATGGGGAGGGGGCCCACATCTTACACGTTATATGCCTCTGACAGAATAGGAGCATGAAGAAACGACAGGCTTAGTTCAGGCATTAGTTTAAAATTGTGAGCAGTGTAGACAGGCAGCAGATTAGACTGCTTAGGGAGGTTGTGAAGTCTTCTTTGCTGAAGGTTTCTAAGAAGAGATTAGACACGAGCCTGTCAGGATGTGCACAGCTTATCTGGGCTTGGGAGTTGGGGGTGCTATAGCCTTGTTTTCTACCAGTTGGTGGGGTGTTCTGAAATATTGTCAATATTTGGTTATTTCTGTATTCCCAATACATTTTCAAAATAATAATAATAATAAAAAAATGTTTATTTATGTATCTTTGTCTGAAGTAGCAAAAATGTGCTAAAGTGGTGTACCGTTTTTTTGGTCCTGTATCTCCATGAAGATTCCTTTTACCAACGGGATAATAAAGCCATAAAGCAATATCTTCTTTATCTTAAAGCAAAAAAGAATATAAAACATTTTGATATGTCCAAATTTACGTGTACTTGGCTTATGTCAAAGTCAGTTGTATTAAATTGTACAAAATGGTTGTAATTAAGCAGGCCATTTGGTATACACTGTCAAAAAGCCAGCTTTACAGAGCTGACCACACTGCAATTGTTAAATGTGATAGCAGGTGTTCATTTCAGATGACTTGGAGCAGAATTTCAGGCTCCAAAAGGAGATAGGCAGTTCTTGAAAAGTCAGGCTACTTTGGAGAGTCCCAGGTATTCGTACTTGAAATATTCAAAATAACTGCAATAGAGTACAACAGTTAGCCATTTCAATGTTTCACTTAAAGAGGTTTGAGCTAATTTGGATATACACTCTACATTTCACAGCTCTTGTATAGGAGTTTGTCCTCTCTCAGAAGAGTGCGTTGCTTAAGAAGCTAATCCTTTTCCAGTTTGATTGTTTCTCTAGAGACCAAATCTTTACATAATCAAATTATTATTTTTTTTTTAAACGACTTCTTTTGCAAGTGAAACAGATCTGGTCACTTGAGACTCCCTTGAATTTGTAAGACACAGTTTCAGGAGTGCTAGATATTTGAGAGTCATATACGAATGCCAAATCACTCAGCTATGAAGTTTGAACCACTTTCATATAAATAGTGGATGCAATTTCATACCCTTTTTGGATATTAAGAACATCAGCACAAAAAGAAGTTGGATATTACTGACAAATTAGGTGATGACAAAATAAACACTCTCCAGATTTTAGAACTGTATAACGTTCCTTGTGCCCCATTTTTTACATTGCTTATATCTTACCCAAAAATACAGGCTTCCATTTGCAGTATCGTATTCTTGTTTACTGAAACAGTTTGTACTAAGTTAGAAAGTGAAGGAATGCAAGCCAAAAGGAAATAAATTCATAAAGCCAAAAAGCCTGAATACCACTGTTGAGGCATTAGATGACAGGGCGGGGAGGGGGGGGCGGGAGAAAGAAAGAAGGAAAAAGAATGAACAATATTATAAGTGGGGCAGGATCATTGCCCCAGCCTCCTCTCATGTGTACAGCATTTCAAAAAGCAACAGCATATTATAAATTTGTGCCAAGCTACTAAGCCATTCAAAAGAGTCTGTGGAGAGCTCATCGATTCTTTTTATGTCTTCTGCACACTCATTAACTCTACAGTTATTAATCAGGTGATAGTCTGAAATTTGCTTGAATCACAGAAAATGTAGAGTTGTCTCATACTTTCCATCACAAAATCTTAATTTTAGTTGTTTGTAACCTTCTCAAATTTGAAAAATAGGGGCTTAGATTCTGTCCCTAAGTCTGGCTCAGGCTGCAACATTTGGTAAATTCCAGACATTTCAAAGAAAGTAACTTGGGAAGCAACAATGTTAAAAAGCCCCAAACAAGCAAATAACTCCCCCTACCGAACCTGTGGAGGCAGCCCATTTTATAGATTTCAAAGTCCCTAGAGTGCTTTGGGAGCAAGATCCCCAAATCTTGTACAGATATGACCTTTGTCCCAGAGATACGTCTTTTACCTTTTCTTACATCCAAACATATATTTTCATGGGGGGTGAATAGTCTTATACTTAGTAGGTTAGATTTCTGTAGCTGAATTTTTTCTTGAAGATTCTGTTCTCAGTAGGCACGTACCAACTCTGGGCTGCTCTGTGACCCACCCCAAGTGGGTTTATATATTAAATCCATATAACTGTATGTGTAGACGTCTGAGCTGGTGTTTTGGTGCAAGTGCAATAACTGAGATGCATATATTTCTGGTCTTCACTTCAGACATTAATGATGGGACAAATCACATGTCAGAATAGTGCCTCAAAAGAAATTGCTACTATGTCCTGATTAAATCCCTCTCCTCCATTCAAAGGAACAAATTTCCAATATTCAGTGGTTCTTATGGACTCCATTATTAACCATCTTCACTCTACAATTAAGTATTTCCAGCAGCGAATGAAACCACCTAGCAACCTAGAGCATAATTTTGAAGTTATTTTAGGATATGATAAGACGAATGGGGATCCATTGTGTGCAACGGCCACCGTGCAAAGTGGTGCCATTAAAATCTTAACTAGAAATTAAGTGATTGACTGTTACTGTAGAAGAACTACACGAATCTTCAACTGGCATACATGAGAAATTAAATAGCCACCAAATCAAGCTGGGAGACTATGTTGTGGCTTTTGAGGAGTTCAAGTGAGTCTCGCCTGTCAAGTGTATACTGCATGACAGCAGTGACACTGTTAGTGTAATGACAGGTCCCTGGTATGAGAAGAAACAAGCTAGGCTTACTGAGCCTCAAAGCACGAGGACACCCTTGAAATCATCTACAAGTTAATTCCTGTCCATACAGCTGAGTAGTAGTACCCATGAGGAAGCACTGTCTTCTTTAGCCTCTTAACTATTTGGTTTGTTCCCCTCTGCCTTCCTTGAATTCACTGAACAATATGAACTTTACAGTAGATTAGGGAGGTAGATTGAAAACTGCCTGCAGCTTCAGGAACAATTTAATGTTGGGTAATTTATTCAAACATTTTGCAGCTCAAAATAGTTTGATATCTCTATAAAGCAAAAAAAGTTTCCTTTAAATTAAGCATATTATAAAAATGACTGTAATATGTATATAGGATTTGCTAAAATTCTAGTTATCTGATCCCTGATCTCTATGCAGTATCTTCAGTTTTGTAATTCACAAAAAGCTGTCGTTGCTTTGAACAGGTTGTATTATTACTACATTTTCACACATTCACTTTCAGTCACAACTGGGAGACTTTGTCTTAAAAGGACTCCAAAGGCTCATCTTATAGACGGTCAGTATGTTCAGATAAAACTAGTTTTTTTCCCAGCTAATGTAGCCTGCCAAAATTCTTTCTGTTAGTGGCATCTTGGCTTTTTACAATACCAATATCACAGTGCTCTATAATTAAAGGGCATTTATGTCTCCACATTGCCATTAGTATAAAATTGACTTGTATGGCCAAAAACATGTTAAGCATTTGGTTGAGCAAAAAAAAGCTGAGGAAGCTGATACCATTAAGCTCTCTGGACGGTTGAAACATTCCTAAGAGATTAAGGGTTATGTTTTAACTTTAACTGTGCTCACATAAAGTATGCTGCAGTTTAATTCTATGGAACTTGAATTAAAAATGACACCATTTAATTCTCACATGAGTTTTAAGTAGCCTATATTTTCTCTCCTTGAACTGAGGGATTCTGGACAGCGTGTGAGATTTCTACATTGTTTTATGGAAAGTGTGTCTAACTCACTTTACCATCACTGCTTCCTCATGTGTCATTGATTTCAGGCAATTTAATGCCAGAAAGAACATTTGATCATCGAGTCTGCCCTCCTGAATATCACAGCTCATTACATGTCATCCATTTGCCAGTTTAGAATCTAATATTTTGACTGGATTGATTTTTATTTTTTTTTTAATCTGTAGGTGATTAACCTGTTGTGGTCAAGGCAAGAAACTAGGCTACCACAGTTCCTCAGACTCCTAGCAATAACTGTGAACTGAACAAGTACAGTATGCGCAGTTAATCATACTACAGGGTTCATACCACACATTGCAGAGAAGTCCAATGATGTCTACTGACCTGTGGTGCGAAAACACTCCTTGGTTTCATGAACAGTGTAGGGATAGGTATGTGAACAAGGCTGACCGCAGAAAGGTATTCTTTACACCGTCCTAGGCTACTGCTCAGTAACAGCTGGCGTGCTATTCCAGTTGCAGCCTGTCTCAAACCTCAAGAAGAGACGACAACTAACCCCAAATATATATGGTCCAGCTTTTCACCAGGGAAAAGTTCCTATTTATGCTGTGCCAGGTTAAAAACTTCCCTATTTTTTGCATAGATCTACATACATTTCTTTCTCAAGTGAGTGTTTTAATCAACTTGCAAAGCCTGTAATGACTTGCTTCAGTTATCAGGTATGAAACTATGAACTATGCTATAGTGAATTTCTGGCTAAGTACTTAAGCTCTTTGTATTATTCCTAACTTTGGAATGTTTCAAAAAGTAATATTTTCTGCCTATTTTACATTTTTTATTTTAACATTAGAGCCTTAAAGTCACTACCTAGAAGTAGATAGAATGGCCGCTATTACAACTGTTAATTTACACATTGGGACTCCCTAACTGGTAAGGCTGTTACAATTGTTCCAGTTTAGGATGCAAAATCCCACAGCATGAGATTCTATAAAATCACTGGCTAAAATTTTTTCATTAAAAAAAAAAGGAAAAAAAGAAGAAAAAGAAGAAAAGACTAACTTCCCATGACAGTATTTTAAACACAAATGAAAAGAGTACTGTCTAAATTTTGATGAATGGTATTCATTGTTGTCAATTAATTCATTCTTCCACATTTTCCATGCTTCCTTCCAGGAGAAAAGGCTGTCTGCTCAACACAAAACTCAAATGAAGATTAGTTATGTAAAAAATGTTTACTATCTATAAATAGTTTTTAAGAATATTACAGTACAAATAGTTCCTGCATTTATCAAAAATATTAAATTTACCCTTGTTGTGATCCCATTAGCATCAAGTGAATGATAGTAATCTGTATTACCAAATACCCAAGCAATAGTGGCTGGCAAGCACAGCATTTTCATGCAGTTGAATTAAAAGTAGGAAAAGAAGATGACTACTACTGTCCCTCCTCTTTCCATGAAGTACCCCATCTGCTCTTCTAATTTTGCACAGGCTATTCAAAGGTAAGCATCAACTTCAGGTGCCAATGCTTGTGTTGGAGTGTAGGTTTTCTGAGCTACGGGATGTACATGAAAATATAGTAACTCTTCAATATTACACAGTCAATTATAAATACATCTCAGGTATGAATTAGAAATGTGAAGATCAGAGAATCATTGTATCAGATGATTATTTTCAACACAGTAGAATAAGTACAGGGTCCTGACTGTTTGTTCCATTGTGAAGACAGAGGATGTCTCTCTTCTGAACTTGATAAATGTGAGAACTGAGATAAAGTAGCTCATCTTCCAGAAAAACTGAATAAAAGTTATCTGGAGTAATAACATTGTTAGCTTAGTCTGTCACCCTTCATCGCAGGAAAAAAACAGTGAAGGGCAAGACTCCTGAGAAGACATGCAGATGAAAGCAATACCTGATAAATCTTGGATAGAAATGAGGAAGAAATACACAGAAATGCAAGTGCTTGCTAAAATCCAAAATTAAACGTGTTTGAAGAGACAGGTTTGCTTTGAGCATTTTGCAAATAAATTAAGTCCATAGATTACTCTTTTAAAAAAATAATTAAAAAGCCCAACTAATTTTAGAGTTTTTTTCTGTGCCACACTGATATATGTCAATATATCTATGTGAAACTTGTGTTGCAGAGAATTCGAATATAACTTTCTAATTCTTAGGACACAGCACATGGGTATGACCTCAGGCAAGAAGGACACAGCAGAGGAGATCAGAAGCTCAGGTCTCATCAAAATAAAATCTTTATTTATTCTAGGAAAAAACAACTTACAAATAGCCTGTATGAAGCAGGAAGTTAATCACCAAGACCAGAGCAGAAAATTTAAGTGCTAATCTACAAAAAGTTCAACCACAACTTCCAAAGAAAAATATTTTGAGCCCAAATATTGGTCTACACAGAGATTTTTTTATACAATTTTACATAGTCACTGCAGTTATTACTTTAACTTTTTTAGTGAGCCATATATTGGTATGAACCCTGATAAGACCACTTACACAGTAAAAAGTTTTCTAAGGTCAGGGCCACTGTAAGAGTACTTTGTGTTGGAATATGACAAGCAAAATGCTTCTCTTGAGAAGGGAACTTAAATCAGCAAAACTGTACTCCAGACAGTATACTTTACTCCAGGACACCTTTCCTCTTCCTATGATAAATAAGTTATCTTGTGAGCCTGGCTGCACTTAACAGGTTTGGTGATAAGAGCTACACTGATAGAATTACACCAGCCACTCCTTTGTAGTGCAGAAATAGATCACTCTGATAAAATAGCTTTCTTTGCAGGTACAGCTTAAGACAGCTCCTTGAACAGAATAACATATTCTATCAAAATAATTTTTTTCTGGCTTTTGAACTAGCACTTCTGCCTTCATTACTGTTTTGCTTAAGGGTGTTATCTCTAGAGTGACCACAAATATAGCATCTTGGATGTAGAGGACTACTGGCAAAAGCTTAATATTCTTGGCTTAACTGCTTCTTTACATGCTTTTAGATGCTTTTACTCCTATAGTCTCTGTCAACCAGAGCATGCACTGTCAGGCTTTTGGCTAATATAGCCATACCAGTAAAACCTGCAAGGCAAATTTGGCCTTAGACCAGTGTGACTTATTCCCTTTCTATATGGGATTGAACTAATGTATGCCCATTTACACTGGGTGACTGTTTAAATAATAGATTGTACCAATATAGCTTTTAGTGTGTACTAATGCACTAATCTTAATGTCCCGTCTGCAGGGCAGAATTGCACTGATTTAACTTAAATTGGATTTCAATCTGGCATAAAGCTTTAACACACAAATGTAGTCCTGGGAATCAGCTACTCCAATGTTCTTACGCATAATCTTACTCTGCAGCATCCTCTGTACATGTCAAGAAGCTTACCCTCCTTATGAAGGGTAACCCATATCAAATACCTCACATTTATCATGAGGAAATGGAGCATGCACAATGCACAGTTATCATGGAGTTGCTGATGCCTGGTAACATATTGTCACCCGGTCACTTGCTAATACATCAAAGCTGGTAGTTATACTGTGACAGAAACCTGCATGGACATTAAAAAATTGTATGTCTAAATAGTTCACACAGGTAGGGTAAATTACTCTATCCCAAGTTTTATGTTGCAACTACCAAGACAACTCAGTAGCAGTCTGTACAATTTAATCCTAGATCTGTGTCTCCATATTACACTGAAATTGCCTCTAGAGCTGCACTACGGACATATCCTTTAATCTTCAAGCATATGAATGCATTAGTTTTTGACAAGGGATGAGATCCTCCCCCTGAAGAGCTTCAAACTCTTTAGTCATGAAGCAGCTTCCTGAAGAGGTAGGCATCCACACTACCCTAAATGAGGGTTAATACGAGGATGTTTTTTTTTTTTCATGAAGTTACTCTGGAGTGATTTGGTTTATGCCTTGACCTCTGTGTCTGTGTTCATATGTCCATGGCTTTATATCAGTGCAAGGGTGATTTCATTCATAAATCTGGTCCCAGCTGACCCATAAAACACACTATTAAAATTAAAATGAAAACAGTGTCCAAAGACAGATTTTCACCTATTTAGCAAGGTCATTTTAATTCATCTTTTTGGTTTATACCTATGTAACTTTCCTGTGTGGCCAAGGAGAAGGAAACGCAGGTGGTAGAAAGAATTTTTTCCTTTTTTATTGCTGTGTTCTCTTTTTGAAGAGATAAGTGGGAAGAAGGAATTTGCATTTTTATTTAAAGCAACAAAAATGAATTTGCATTTTACCAAGAACTGCAGTTTTTTTCTCAATGCCTAATAAAATATTGATATTAAAATAAACAATGGAGGCACTGAACAAACAAAAATTTTAATTAGTGCTGCTAAATGATGAATTCAATTTTCTTTTCGTATTTAGAACCCTTTCAGATGCTGCCCACTGCTCATTTTGGATTCAGGAAAATTTAGGTTTTTAACTACTGCATCTAAACCAGAGACATTGCTTAAACAACTGGAAATGAAAAATAAATAAATTAGCTCTCTGCTATCATGAGCTAGAGCTTCAAAGGTCACATCTAAACTGCAAAGAGTGACTAGAAAGAATATCAGCATGGAAAAGAAGGTTCGGTGGGAGGATGAGCAATAGGCAGGGGTAGGAGTCGGGAAGCTTTGAGGAAAGGTTCTGGCTGACAAGAGAGAAGATGACAATATCTTCTTGTTCTCCTCTTCTTCTTCTGAAGAGTAGCATTGGTCTTGGTTGAGGGTGGCTGTTTTTTGCTTGGAATCCCACTATTTATTTAATAATGACAAAGGGACTAAATGAAGCCTTTCTGCTCCTCCAGTTTTTGTAGACTGACTTCTACCAACTGTTTCACCATAATTCCTTGGCTTGTGCTAAAACAGGAATCTCACGTTTCCTTTCTCAGTGTTAAATGGGCCCAGCCACACTTTACTTCCAAGAGCAAATAGCAGTGTACAGTCAACCCAGCAAGGCAGAGGGCCTTGATGTTAATTGAGCTTCTTGACTTTGCACTACTGATTCCATTTCCAGATCAGTAAGAGCAAAGGCACAGCTCTCCTCCAGAAAAAAATGAATACAACAAATGATAGATGGGGAATGAATTCACGGAAGACAAGAGGGAGCCCAAAGCAGAAGTAGAGCAGGTTTAAATAATGGAGTGGGCAGCAGCTTCTGCTGGGATTCCAAAAGGACACTTGCGACATATACATGTAAGCACTTTACTTTAAATTAATAAACACCGTTATAAAAATAAGACATTTGCATCAATAAATAAATGAATAAAGCAAGTATTTTAAAGGCATATTATATGCATTTAATGTCCCCTTGGAGCATGGACTGTGCGCTTCATGTAATTCATTTACTGTACGTGTGCAAGAACAAAGAGCGTCAGCGTTCGTGTTAGTGGTGATCCTCTTTAGAAAACTATTCAAGATTATAACATACTTAATATTGCAGAAACATCTACACACAGATTTTCAAACCCTAGCCATTTATGTACCTAAATTTTTCTTTGCCCAAACTGGCACACATCAAGAAATTGGTTCTAAAAGGCCTATGCTCAGGACTTCTCAGAAATTGGACTGGAGCATACTTCAAGCTGGGCATGCAGAAGACACCAGAGTTATTATTCAGGTGTTGTTTTTCTAGTTTCTGTCAATAGTTTTGACATTCTCAATGTGAGAAAAATTTATGGATGCTTGACACGCATCTGGGACAAATGCTCTTTTGAACATTTAATGGACTTTCAGATTGTATTGACCTATGTCGCAGTTTGTGGCCTTCTCTTATTGTCTGTACCCTGTGTTCTTAAGGACAATACTTGTCAAAATGCTTAAGAGAAACTAAATAACAGGGAGAGTGTTGCCTGTCTTTTCAATTGCAAATCCTGTGTGCTTAGTAGTGATTTGCTGATCCAATAAAAAATATGTTAACTTCCAAGCCTACTGTTTGTGAGGACATTATATGCATAAATATTTTCTCCAGTAAGACTGACACATGACCCCTAACAGGCAAGCACTTCTTTCTGTCTCACTCATTGCTAGATAGTCATACAATAATTCTGAAAATGTACAGAGAAAACCCTTGCTTTCTTTGTAATGACAT
The DNA here is from genome assembly GCA_017639485.1 of Pluvialis apricaria. Lineage (NCBI taxonomy): Eukaryota > Metazoa > Chordata > Aves > Charadriiformes > Charadriidae > Pluvialis > Pluvialis apricaria. The sequence continues at coordinate 75,550,221 of CM030009.1, read as the reverse complement.
ACTAACCCAAAAGCAACACTTGGTAATCTCAAATCTTGATTAAATTTTGATCGTGCAGAGGCCACCAACTTGGACAGGCAAATGTGAAAGGATCATGTTACACACAACTTCAAAAATATCCCCAAAAGCTGAGGAGTAGAAAGATTAAAAATAAAGAAGCAAAATAAAAGATGAGAAGAGTACTGGAGACAAAAAAGCAGTAACAGAAGGGGAGGCTAGGATGAAAAAAAATGTCTTTGATCCCTGTAAAAATTACCTTCAACTAAAAGGCATATACCTGTTCGGTGACTGCATTCAATGTGAAAGATCTTCAGTTTTTGCCTTTCTGGTGCCTCTTTTTATTTTAACTTTCCCTCTCCTCTTTTGTTGCCTTTTCTGTGTACCTTACAACTCTTGTAACTTATTTATGTCCTTGATCACTGCATGCAAGGTCAACTATTATCACAGCATCCTCCCAAATCCTCCCACTCTGTACTTCACCAAACTCAGAACAGTGTATAAATGGGACATACTATCTGAATATCTTTGCCAAACCGGGCATTACGCAGAGAGCCAAGTAAGCTGTACAGAGCTCTGAACTCCAGCAATATGCTGAGAGTGCAGGTGCATGACGTTTTTGTATTCAAATTTTCTGTGGACATGATGTAAGTCAAACTCTGAAGAAAGACCAAATAAAGGAGCTTCATGAACAGATTTTGTAAATTTGACAAGTAATTTAAAAAGTTGGTCATAAACAGGCTGGTTGTCAGTTACAAAAAATAAAGACACAAAGGGGTTTTTGTGGTTATTTTTTTGTTTGTTTGTGTGGGTTTTTTCTTTCTTCTTTTTCTTAATTGATGTTGTGGGATAAAGATCTTTCCATTGCATATCATCTCTGCATAAAGTTAAAGGGGTCTCGCTGGCAATAGGCATAGCAGAAAATGGCACCTCAACTGCAAGCAAGACCATCGGGAATTCAGGGGGAATCTCAGGGCATGTGTGATCATTCATATTATCCTTAACGTTGTTAAACTTAGGAGCAGGAAACTAGGAGACTGAATTCAACTCCCAGAGCTTTATGTATGTTTGTATGTATGTATGTATTTATTTATTTTTAATAAGCAACCAGTGCATGGTGCCTGACATCTCCTTGTCTCTTTAGATGCTAGTATGACCTCAGAATTGAAGAAAACCTGAAAATTTCACCCTTCTGGGTTTGCTAAGACATTTGTGCAGAAAATCACTTCCTACATGCTGTTCCCTGAAAATCTCACAAGAGCGCTGGCTGGGGAGAAGTATTCCACTGAGCAGTATAAAAGCATATGCCTTAAATACTTATTTCGGGGAAGGGAAAATGTACTAGGGATGTAACAGTGCATGTCGGGCATGACTAGATAGATCCCCTGCATATTAAAGGGAAAAAAACGACCTATAAAAATTATTTGGTAATTAGGTAATTGCTGTTATTTGTTGAGATCTTTAACACACAGGACCCTGCCCAGGATAGCACTCTATAAACCAATTACTTTTATTAAAAGCTGCTCATCCACCTGTTAAAATGTCTAATGGTTGGAAGAGCAGGAGGACCATTCACTGCTCCAGCCAAGGAAAGGGCCACAGCAGGGTTGCTGTGGTCGGGAAATGCTGCTGACCTGGTGAGGTGAGGGAGCTTTGAGTTTCGGCTGACAAATCAGAGTTATGTTTCTCCAATTCCCCTAATAAAAAGACTGTAACAAAGCCTAGCAGAATAAAACCAACATTATCCCATGCTGCAGTGAGACAACACTTCTCCCTATCTCTCCCAAAGTTTGATCTTGAAAGATGCTGAACCCCAATAGCTCCTCCAAGCTTTCAAGAGAACAGTGGTTCCTGAGGACCTCTGAAAAAGCCCACGCTTGGCCAGTCAATGCTCTATGTATCCCAGTTACAAGGAGAAATAATGAAGCTTTTGCCACCTTGAGGAATGCACTTTGATATTTACAGATTAATATGTGCTGTATGGATTATACTATTATTTTTTCTGCACAGAGAAGCTTGTCTAAGTGGCATTAGTGTCAGGAAAATGCACAAGGACAGAAGAAGATATAATTCCTTCCCCCAAATACAAGTCATCAATACTCTCTTTTCCTTTAAAACTGTGTAAGCACTTGTATACCATCCATAAAAAGGCTCTGGAATGTACAGAAAGAAGAGGAAAGCATTGTCTGCACTTGAAGTGACTTTTTATTACAGCTATGTTGCTAGAACAGATGAAAAGACGACTTCTGTGTCAGCAGGGCACAACAAACAGGGCCACAAAATCTATTTCTGAAACATCGCTAAGTTATGTTTGAAGTATGGACTGGAACCTGCAGTGGTAGCTAGTTAGTTCCCACACTATGGGCTGGCCTCCCCGGGGTCCCCACCTGTGAAGCAACACCCATGCATTAAATAAAGGGAACCTGGTGAAGTGTATTTTAGCATGGCATAATATATTTTTAAGCATCGCAGCTGAAATCTGTGGAGATTTATTAGAGATTAATCTGGGCTCTTCATCAGTTTGTAAATAACCATTAATTTATGAGGACATTGCTGGCCGATTTAAAGCCTGACCTTTTCTTTCTTATCCTCTGAAATACCTATTGACATTCATAGGAATTTTGGGTATGCAACAATGCAGGATTGGGTCCATAATACTCAGGCATAATTGAAATATTAAAAGGTTATTCCAGATATGTAGTGCTCTTGACTGCAAAATTCTACAACTAGAAGTACTTGGAAAGCATTTTGATTGTAGCAAATTTACTACTTGCAGCCAGTGATTTATTTCATGCCCTAATGCGTTAAAAGGTCAGTAGCCTAAATTTATCTCAGCGCTTTTCAACAGGTTATGGCTTCTACAGAATGTTCATACATCAGGTACCTTTGGATGCTAATGTTCAATCTAATCTCCAAATTCTTCAAGTTAAAGGGAATTCCTTTAGATCAGAACTTTGCCTTTTTTTTTCTCTTGTTTCAATCTGCACATAAAATCACCTTGCAGCAAGATGTTATATTCTCACTTTTTGCCTTGTTTTGAGCTGCTACTAACAGCTTTTAATTTGGAAAGACTATCTCTGAGTTTACTGCGCCTGACTGGTTTCAGCTCAATTGTTTCCCTAGCCAGCAGAGCATTTCATTTCTCCTGAAGGTCACCGCAAGCTGCCAAGGAATTGAAACACACCAGCTTTTCATTCATGCTGTAATCTAATGTTGCAGTACCATTAAGACAAATGGAAGTAAGCATGTGTGTATGACTTTTTCTATCAACAATTACCAAATTTATTATAATACCAAATAAATTAGGCCATCAGTGAATGAGCAACTATCCTCTTCGACTTCAACTCTTTCTTCAAGTTGCTCGAAATTAATACTTTCATTACAGTGGTTTGATTGCGTGCTGATAATTTTTTGTATAAATTACACCATCGTGTCATCTGCTTGTGGAAGTGGCTCTTCCAACTGTAGCACGACCACGACTAGTTGCAATAAGCCGGTGATGCAGTAAGATGCATGGATCCAAACTATCCCATAAAACAAACACAGTGGCCATCTGTTGGAGGAGGGCAGCCATTAACTGTTTTAAAGGCCTGGACGTGGTCCAGTATTGTTCATTCTGCCACCAAAATGAAATGACCATTCTAATCAACTATATGCATTTTAAAACTGGGTCATCATGTGGCTCCAATGCGCGTGTTGTTTGGAATCAATACATGCGGTGTTGATTCACACTTATAAAAGGCAAACTACTCTCGTCTGTTTCCAAGCTGAACAATTTTCAAGTTTGTGTGCTCTCAAGTTTTCAGAATTTCTTTAATCTGTTTAAAATTTTGTTAAGACTCGAATTCAAATTAAAAATGTGAGAATAGAGAGTCTGCCAAAATAGACTCAGTTTCTTGACAGCTCTACTGGACATTTCACTGAAGTAGTAAAATACAGTGGTCAATAATGACCATAAGAATGAAGAATCTATAAGAATCCACAATAATATTCACATTTAAGAAAAAAAATTCTTAGATAAGGCGTATTCTGGAGTCTGTACAATAGTTACTCTAGTTTATTTAAAATTGTTACTCTCTTTTATTTAAAGGACAAAACAAGCAAGCAGTTTTATTTCATTGACATCTTTCCACTTGAATATTGTATTTAAAGTTAGACTTCTGAGTGAATATTGAGATTTTTCAGGCATTCTTGGATGTCCTGTTGCAGTGGTGGGAAATCCATTAACAAGACGTGAGAATAACGTAATGTAGCCACAACATTGCAAGTGTCCTCACAAAAGACTGCCAAAAGACATAAAATGGGTCTATCAACACCTTTGCTGTTTTACAAGTGCTGCCTTGGGAAGTGTTGCAAATTATGCCTAGGTCTCTGATAGTCTTGTCATACAGATAAATACTTACTACAATCAAATTAAATTAAGTTAATTTTATTTATGATTTCAGTCAAAACTAAGTGCAAATCTCAAGCTAGCATGTTGCATGCAGTCCAAAATGGAAAACTTTGGCTGTTAATTACTGAAACGAGGTAAAGAAAGGTGGCTTGTTTCACACAAATACTTTCTTATATTCATTCCTTATGTAAAACTCCAGCTAATTAAATTTTGTATAAATATTAGAATGATATTGTTTGCATTTGAATGCACAGAAACCTGGAGCAAGCTTCCATGTCTGACCACTGGTACTAATGTATTTATAAAGTAAATATTTAAGAAAAAAATTAGCCTTTTATAGAGTTTTGATCTATCAAAACAACCATATTACAGATGCATTACTCTCTGTAAAGATGTAATTAAATAATTGACCAGTGAAATTTACCCAACATTTAGGTCACCTTTCTTATCTGACTGAAGTTCTGAAATGTAAAAAGTAGCTAAACTGTATATAATCACTTTGAGTAAAATAATTCTCAAAGCATGAAGAAAAGTACACCGAGCCCAGAAGAAGAACTCTAGATCACTCTTTTAGCTTTTTCCACAGAGGATTTATTTTTTGTTTAAACACAAAGAGGGAACAGTGACTTTTATCTCTTGCCCTTCCAAAGGAGTGAGCTAAAGCTGAAGTCCTTGAACTTGCAGAAGAGCGCAACAGTTTCTGATCCTCCAAGAGGGAAGCTTCTTGGCCATTGGCACTGAAATCCTATTTTAAAGTTGAAAGTTATACAAAGAGAGATTTTGAAGTCATGCTGCCTCAGGCACCGAGATCTTCTGTAGAGTTGGGCTGCAGGTATGTATTGGGGAAGAAATTATCTGAACAGCACTGTTTTACCTAACCTGTCTGGCTAGGGTGCACGCAGTGGATGTGCAGCCAAAGTACCTGTAGGTTTTTTGACTCCCTGTTGGTCTCACTCTGGTGTCCCTACTCTGTATTTCATGCAATTATTTGTACTGGGGCAGTGGCTGAAAAATATATCATTATAGTTTCTTACAAGCTCTTTTGCTCTTATTTTTGGTAACTTGAATTGCTGTCCAGATATGAAGTGAATCCAGAACGGGGAGCAGATGTTCATTTTTTTCAACAACTTCACTGTTGTATGAAAAGGGATGAAAGGAGGGGAATAGACAGACACCAATCTCACCAACTATTTTATTTCTGTGTGTGCAATAGCTGGAAGCAGCAATCATTCAGTGATACATTTGAATCTTTTCAGAAAAGAAGTGAGCCAATCATAAGTAATTTCATAGCGGACACCTTAATGTCAGTGTGGACATTTGATTGCCATCAAATAGCAGAAGAGCAATTACTATGACCGGAACAAACTCAGCACCAATGTAGTTCTAAATCCAGCTTAATCAGTGTCTGATCTGTGCTGCTAAGGTATTTCAGCCTCACTCCTTCTATAATCTTCTCTCTCAAAAGAGAGCAGTACGAATGAGTATCTGATTCACTGGGATTCCTAGTTAAGTCATTGCCTAAGGTGATGACTCAGATTAGAAGTCTAACTCAGGAGAAGCTGCTGGAAGATTGCTCTCCCTCTTCCACTGACTGTAGACCAGCTTGCTGGTCGCTGAAATTAGCCTTTGTTTAATACTTCCCCAAATGACAGGCTGCATATGGGACTGGCTCTTCTTCTTACACATATTTTGCATATGTCATGTTTACTAAGTGCTAGCCAAAGGAGACAGAACTAGTCCGCAAATGAGGCATGAAGCATACTTGGAAGAAAAGTTACCTGAGGGGCTCTGTAGAGCCACCCAAATGCCCTGTTTTTTTGCTGCTTTTTCAACTTTGGCCAAAGGTTCTGCTCCTGCTGCAGAGCCAACAGCACAATTCATACAACTGCTTCCTAATCCACTGACAATAAAATCAGCTTAGTTTAGACTAGCAGTTTAAGCTGTTTAAATAGCCTGTTTCACTCTGCCCTGGAGGCTGGTGAGGAACTTTTCACATGCACACCACTCGGCAGGGCAGTGACAAATGTGGAGCAGCAAGCGCTGCAAAGTTTTCACTGCTGCACCAGGAGGAACCCGGTTGCCATCTCATTTTCCTCTGGCTTAAAGGTTCCAGTGCCACAAGAGATAACAGAATAAGAAAGAAAACAAACCCACAAACAAAGAAGTTCCTATTGTTATGGAAAAATCCCAAGTTCTGTCTGAACTTTTACCTCATGCTATCTTTTATCCACCATATTCTTGCTCAGCAAGAAGCAAGAAAAATCAGAAAGCTCTCTCCTCTAGTGATTTGTTCTCATTAGACTTCAGTCTCCTAGCTAATTAAAGAGCCCCAGGTGCCAGACAGGACCTTGTTTGCAATAACTTATTTTGTTTTGGTCAGTTCCTCAGCTCTTCTAGCCAAGGGCAACACAGCAGATACTTCTTTCCCTTGCTGTTCTACAGTATAACAAAATTAGAGGTAATTAAACCTTCCAGTTGAATCAGCATAAGTGGCATGGCATATCTCTAGTTCCTGCTGTTTTCATCGCCTAAAGAAACCTTCAATGTGTGCAGGAACTTGTTCCCCTCTCTTTGGGCCCTGGTTTGTAACAGTGATAGTGTGGATTATACTGTTTGACCTAAATGACACAGCACTTGACAGTTATCAGTAACGTAACATGATAAGAGTGTAATAAATGTGTTTCTCCTGATATGCTGCTGCCTATGAAAGAGTTAACTCAGAGAGAAAACATCAGGTAAAAGAACAGGGGCAGCAAGTTATGAGGAATCTCCAGGATAATGCATATGATGTTATGTTGGTTATGTATTAGAGATCCCCCAAAGGAATGTTGCAATATTTAGTAATAAGCGCAAACACCATTAAGGGCTTGGCAGAAGATGAGATTTTCTGCACACCTCTAATAAAAAAATCTATTAGACACAACTGAATGAGATCTCATTTGTTTTTTACTAGGCTACATTCTCATCACACTGAGTTTGTGCTCCACCTCGTGCTGTGGTCCGCAAAGCTTAGTAACTTCACACTGAAATGCACGAATCCTAGGGAAATCTCAGGTCACAGTGTCATGTTTCTGTCCCACGGAACCATATGCCTTGCTCTGACTTTAGCCTGGATAATTTTGATAGACTTAATGTAGAGAGTAGTCAAACAGTCATGCTGGAGTAATAGAGGAGACAGGGTAATCTGGTGGAAGAGAGAGTGCAAGCTGCTGGGAGCAGCTTTACTGTTTTCTTACAGCCACCTGTAAGTAAGCTAAAAGTAGGGAAGCTGTTTTACCAGCAGAGCTATTTGCTGGACCAACAGTGTAAAGGCAGTCATTGAGACAACTTCATGCACAGTATATCCTGGCACAACCACACCTCCAGTGGGGCATTATGCTAACATGGGGTACAAATCAGGGTCCCCCTGAGCACAGCAGCACAGCTTTGACACACTCAGAAGAGCAGGGGAGGCTTGGTGAGCTATAAAATATCTCTTTCTAAGGGCTTGTTTTTGCTTACAACATACAAGTCATATAGGTATAACTTCTCATATGAATGCTCTCATGGTGGAGTAAGAACGGTTTTGGGTTTTTCTTGTAGTTCTGTATTTTCTGTTTAGATTGGAAAAAAACCCCACAACCCCCCAACTTAAAGCTATTAAAATGAGTGAATTTATACATTGGATTTAGACCCATACTTTCATCATTTAAAACTCTGTCCTTGTTTGCACTGGTTTACCTTCCTTAAGCTGACAAGACCATAATGGTCAACAACCCCACTGTGCTCTGACTCTAGAGAAAGCTGATGTGCCCAAAACGATGTGAGAAACGTGCTGCTGTGAGGGATGCTGACCCACCTCTTCTCCAATGCACAGAGCAGCATGCACCTTCCTCCCTCAATACAACAAACAACTTCTGTGAACTTTACAGAAGGTTACAGAACCGGGTATTGCCTTGATGGCAAAAAATGAATGTCTTGAATATGCAAATACTACTATATGCTGGGACTAAATACCCTAAAGAATTAAACATGGCAGTTTCCTGATAAGTAATTGACTTTCTCCCACCAACTGAAAGAGAAGAGATAAAGGCTCTGTATAACATATGTCTGGATACATTCAGGTCATACATAGTGGCAAAACACAATATGCCAGAAATTATTAAGTAGTTTCATACTGTTTGGCAGAAATGAAGAGGGGATGGCATAAAATTTTGGCACACGTTCAGCTAGACAGCACATCTTTATTGAATGAATATACATATCTGATAAGTGACCACTCAAGAGACCAGTATAAATTGGCTGTATAGCAGGAAAAGTCCTCAACAAAAGGTCAGATGAACTTGTTCCAAAGCCAACACGGGGATATTTTTATGTGGTCACTTAAGAAAAAGGTTGTTCATTGTAGGTGATTCATAAGGTTATCAAAAACCAGGAATATAAGGGCTGATTCTTCCAAAGGGCGGAAGGCCTTCCCTAGATTTACAAGGGTTTGCACTACGGTTACGTTGGTAAATCCTATCCTAACCATGGAGACAGAGCAACAGCAAAGGAGTTTCATTCTGGGAACAGAATAAGCTGTACTTGCAAAATGGCATTTTTGCTGTTTTAGAAGCATTTCTACATCCAGGGAGTTGCTATCATACTTATGCCAGTCAGAATGGTGAAAACATCTCACCTCTCCCCGGCCCAGCTATGTCAGCAAATTGTTTTAAGGGCAAACATGGTCTAAGTAAAGAAACTGTCAGAGACTTTTTTTTAAGGTCTGCTTGTTTTAGTAAGACACATTGGAAATTATTTCACCTTTGTTGAATTAGATTTTGTTTACAAGATACCACGACAAATTATACTTTGGGTTTAAAGCAATTACTACTACTGTCCTTATGCTTTATCTGCAGGTTGAGGGAGGTGATTCTGCCCCTCTACTCTGCTCTCGTGAGACCCCACCTGGAGTACTGCATCCAGCTCTGCAGTCCTCAGCACAGGAAAGACATTGACCTGTTGGAGGAGGTCCAGAAGAGGGCCATGAAGACCATCAGAAGGCTGGAACAGTTCTCCTATTAAGACAGGCTGAGCTGGAGTTCTTCAGCCTGGAGAAGTGAAGGCTCTGAGAGGACCTTATTGCAACCTTTCAATATATAAAGGGAGCTTACAAGAAAGATGGAGAAAGACCTTTTATGAAGACCTGTAGTGACAGGACAAGGGGCAACAGTTTTAAACTGAAAGAAGGTAGATTTAGATTGGACATAACAAAGAAATTATTTACTGTGAGGGTGGTGAGACACAGGAACAGGTTGCTCAGAGAAGTTGTGGATGCCTCATCCCTAGAAATGTTCAAGGTCTGGTTGGACAGGGATTTGAGCAAGCTAATCTAGTGAAAGATGTCCCTGTCCATGGCAGGAGTATTGGACTAGATGATCATTAAACATCCCTTCCAGCCAAACCAAAGAGAAAAAACGGATTCTCAAATTAAGGTTTACATGATAAAAATGACTTGTATATCAACTCTGTACAGAAACTGATGTCATTAATTAATTCAAATCACTAAACTGAGATTCCTAATTTGAGTAAATGTAAACACAACAATGAGAGGTTTACATTTGATCTAGTCCCTCCAGGTTTTATTTGTAGTTAGTGGAGAAAAAGAGGTACTTGTATGGCATGTTTCGTCTACTCCTAGACTAGATGTTTGAAACAGGTCAAATGAATCATACCCTAAAAAAGTCTCTTTCTTTTCTTCAACTATATGGGCCATCTAACTGAAATACTGTAGATGTTGAAAGTTAGGGGAGATGAATCCCAATCCTACTATATATAACCATCACAAGATAAAAGGCAACAATAAATGGAAAGACAGACTTGCTTATGGAGACAGAGAAGGCAATCTGAACAAGCTTCATAAATCCATCTGTGAGAACTAAGCCTCAGCTGATAACCATAATTATCTATAAGAACTAAGAACACCATCTTTCTTTTTAACTTGTTTGCAACTGCTTACTCATGAATGGAGGAAGGCAAACAGGAAGATTTACCTTTGCTTACTGACCAACCATGCTTATAAGGGCTCTGGTTCAGCCTGATACATTTCTTTGTCCATAATACTTTTGTGTATCGCATGTGATCAATGTTCCAAATTTCAGAAAATGTATCAAGCATTAATCCTTTGCCATCTATTTATCTAAGCAGCTACAAGCACCTTTCCAATTATCTGCAGCTCAAAGAATAAAGCTGATAACATAAATTAATACCTTGCAGCAAAACAATGTTCCCACCTTGGATCTAACCATCTTCCCAATAGATTTTATAGGCTGACACTCTAAATGATATATCTTTCAGAGAAGAAAATAAGATTTCAAAGAAGAGGAGAGAGGGAGAAGAAGCTGCCAGAGCCATAGGAGAGAGGAGAATATTTAGGCACCGGTAGAAATTGCACCTTCTGTGGAACTGAGAAAAACAGGGGACCCAGCGTGGCTGGCCATGGGGACCCAAAGCTCTAGGTAACATGAGAAGTGGTATGATGAATCTTGAAGCAAGGAACATAGTAGAACCAAGACACATCAGATAAAAGGAAACTGGGAATATTAGTATAGGGAAAGAGGGTCTGGGAAGAAAAGGGGGGTTTAGAATGTATACGGAATGACATCAAAAAATGAAAAGTGGAGACCTAGGATGGGAAGCAATGAGAAGCAAAGTGCAACCAATGCCTATAGGGAAATAAAACAAAAAGTGGTGAGTGGACTACAAGTGTCCCTGAAATAGAAAGGACAGGTTGGTCAGTACACAGGACTCATACGGGTTAGGGACAGAACATGAAGAGGTCAATAGTGGAAGTGCTTTACAAACCAGAAGACTTTGAGGACGTTCTTTAGAGGGATGTCAAGAGGTTAATTTAACTTTAGTATATTTATCTTTACAAATATTAATGAACACTGTGCAGTTAAACAACAGGTTTCTTCAGAAGACTGGTGGAAATGCAAGCAGTTAGGCATTTTGTTCTCAGGACAGTTGACCAACTTTTTGTTTGTTTGTATTTTTTAAGAGCATCTATGAGGGTCTAATAAAATCCCACCTATCATCAACATCAATTGCAGTGTCCTCTCAGTAGCTAAGGGAGTTATTTATGTGTACATAAAATATGCTGGTCCAGCCTCTGTAGAGCAGAACTTCAGCTCTAGTTTAAGGATTGCTAATTTCCTTAGGAAAATTAATTCACCTTTTTTTAGAAAAAAGCCAGTCACAAATTATTCATTGTGGATCTAATTCTCAGTCAAGGTCTTGCCACTAAGTTCAATGAGGAACAATGTAATACTTGGCTCATGTTGCTTTGTTTAATATGATCTAGCTCTTTGCAACCATGAACTCTTTTAGCTTAAGTCATGCAAATAAGTATTTAAAATCACTTCGCAACACAAACTCTGAAGCACCTACAAGTTAAACTGGGGTTACATTCTAAAATGGAATAATTTAAATTTTATTATTTTCTGGGGACTTAGACATCATCTGTGACCAGTTTACAAAGGCTTTGTTTGTTATCGTCCCTAAGCATCAGCCAAACAAAGTCACCCTAGCTTCAGAAAGCCAAGCTGTGCTCTTTCCTTTTCACACATCATCACCAGTAATAGAGATTCTAAAGGCAAAATTAAACCCCAAGATAATGCTGGGCCACCCCACTGTCTTTAGATTAAGCTTGCAATAGAATTGCATAGGTGTAATTGACTGGAACTTAAGTAAATAATTCTGCTAGGGAAGAAAAAGCAGATAGACTCAGCTCATTCCATATTGCACAAATTGGTCTACAGTACTACCAGAATTAAGATAAGCTTAGATCGTAATTCTTCAAATGCTTTCTCTAATTATTAAGGCTTCTTTATTGGACTATCACTGTTAATGTAATTGTATACAACTAAATTGAAATAATTTCTATAAGAATTTCCTTTCCCACAAGTAGCAAATGCATCCATCCATACATATGTCTGTGATCTATAATGAGCCTGAAGATTCATTGTTAAATTTCCATTCTTTTGGGTAATTATTGAGATAAAGAGAAATTAACAATCAATTTTAAGCACCAAGTTAAAATGAGTCTAAATTATCAATTCTTGCAGAAATGCCCTCAAATAAACTAATAAAGGAAAAGAAAAGTCACCTTTCTCAACCACTCAGTGTTAGAAAAAATGTTACTTTGCCACTTTTTTCACACAGAGAGGGGAGGAAAAAACACAGCTTTCTGGAACTCTACAAAAAAATTGCACTACGTCAGATAAAACTATTGACATCTTCAGTGCTGAACAGCACCAGCTATAGTTCACACTCCCCCCTCCTATCCCCAAAAAGAAGTATATGTTTCTGTCTAAATTTAGCTGTGTAATCAACACTGTGAGATGTGTGTGAAGCATCCAGTCCAAGACAATGGGTGAACTCCAGATTTCAAGATAAGACAGGATGGAAGACAGAAAGTATTAGGAAACTATAATCTCTTTGACACATGTGGCTTCTACATGGCTCTGGGGATGAGGGCATGAAAGAATGCAAGGATCACTGCAGAGTTTATATAACCTCATTTTCAAAGTCGCTGAACCCGTGCATCTCCCATTCATCCTAACAGAGAAACACTACTGTAAGTGAAGTCATAGGTCTAGGGTATCTCCTGATTCCTTGCTTTCAAAACGCTGTCCATGCCCCAGTGCCCCCACCTGTCTCTCTATGAATGTCTAGGCCATTTCCACTGAAATTAGCATCTTTCTGGCCTTTAGGAAATCCAAAGGCACAGTGACCCTGAAGTACAATTTAAGAAAGAGAAATTTTATAATCTGTTGCTAAGGCAGTTGTGTACTTCTGTGCACTTCAACATTATTTTGTTGCTGAAGATCTCAGTAGGTACACAGGGGTACTAATTAAAGAAGGCAGGAAAGAAGGAGGATTACACGAAGACGTTACATTCCAAAGGGCTGCACAAGGCAGAAGAGTTTGAAGACGTTTTTGGTTTTCCCAACTAGGCTCTTCAGTTTTGCATTTCACACCTTATTGCAGCTCCTCCTAATAAAGTATTATGTTTGTGGGCTCTCCAAAGTCATTAGGAAACACTCAATGAGCATATTACAACATCCACTTTATAAAATGAACCACCGAGCCAAGTACAATTTATTCTATAATGGTGTCTGAAACATTCATCTAATCCTTTAATAGTCTTCTGATACCTGTGGCTGATAAAACACAGTGAAAACAAGTTGATAGCACCCTTCTATTTTTAATAATGGCCACTAAAAAAAAGATCCAAGAGTTAACAATCAGAGAAATTTGAAAAATTAAGTGAAAATGTAGATGTGCCAAAGACATGTGTTTGGACATAACACTTCAAGTAATATTCGTGTCAGCATCAAGTAGTAATCACATATATGCAGTCACTGCCTCTAAATATGTAACACAGACATTGAAAAGACATGTCAAAATATAATGAAAGCTTTCTATTTATTTATTTTGTTTTGTGGACAAACTACAGACTTCTTTAGTTCAATAATGAAAGTAATAACTTTTGACATTTAGGCTGGAACCTTGGTCACAGAAGTGTCCTGTTCCTTAATATTTTGGTTATCTTTTGACAGATTTAGTTTAAAGTGTCAAAAAAACTACTTTATATATTCAGAAAGAACAGAAAGCACTCCCTCCACTCATAAAATCCATATTTGGGTGGAGACATCCAGGTGTAGAAGTTTATTTCCTATTTCTTTTGGGATTTTTGAGATGTTACCCAATATTGGAAAAAAGAAAAAAAAGAGGGAATTGAGGGGTGATATTTCGTTGGGAAGGGGGGTGGATGTTAGCGAGTTCCTATAGGCATACAAGCTGTTGCCTCACAGCGGAGTGACCTGAGAGAGGCAGCAGTTCCCAGCCCCTGCTGAGTTCCTCTGGAGCAGGCAGCCTCACACTGCGACAAATTATCACTCTATGAGTAACATCATTAAGCAAACTCAGAGGGAAAAAATAAATTGCCATTCAGAAAGCAGCTATTTGCCTAAAAGAAGTGGTAGCATGGTGCACCACCTCATGACAGTTTCTGTATTCACCGGGAAAAGTTTTCTTAAAAAAAACCCAAGACATATCTACTTAAAATTAGGATGAACTGAAGCAATATATTCAATTTTGTCTAATGTCTTAGAATGCTCTGTAAGATACTCTGTCATAGCTAAATCCAAAAGAGTACATAATAAAAGCATATACAATTGTGTTTGCTTCAGATTAAGTACTTTCATAATGCATTTGTGGACTGCATAAATGTCTCTTCCAACTTCAGTTATTCAGACTAATACACAATATTCCGCTACTGTTACTGAATACATAATGTAATACAATGATCACAGTTATCATTAAAGCAACTTGAAAAATTCTTACAGAGTTGGAATAATTCAAAAAAGAATGTAAATTACTTTTATGAAACTTTCAAAACTGCAGACATTTTTTTTTACATCTTCATAAGAGATTAGCCTATAGAGCTTTCTTTATCCTAACAAAGTAGTTTCATGTAGGGACTTATGATATGAAAATCTGAGTTTTTCCAGTTTAAGATCATTTGCCTCATTGTCAATGAATACATCCATTTTTTCTTAATGAACAGCCATATGCCTACAGGGACTTTAGAAACTGGGGCACTGGTAATGGATGGCACAGGAGTGAAGTTAGCCTATAAAAGTTCTAGAGAGTGATACTCTTCTTCAGTGTTTATTTACAAACATTTCCGTTACTGTAAAATTTAAAAAGTCTATTTGAAACGAATAGGTGTTACAGTGTTAGAAACTAATAGTTATGCCACCTAAAAACATTGACTGTCTGTCCTTTCCTGTTCCGGTCTGAAAAATATAGCCTGAGCCATAGCACTGTCATTCACCTACCACAACCTCTATATCAAGACTGAAGAATTAAAAATGAAAGGATAAATGCTCACAACCCTAAATAGGGTCAGATACTGGGTGTATAACAGAAAATTTTAACCATCACAGCTCATTTCCTATACATGATGGTAACATATGACCCAGATAATTATATTCTCTCCTAAACAGACGGGAGAGGAGTGAGGTGTGTCAGAGAGCTAGAAGCAGTCCTTTTGAACGTTATACCTTGTGACAGGCGTCCCTAAATTGTGCAGCTGGCTTCGGACCCACCAGGGACTCCGGCAGAGTTGGATTCCGGTGGCAGAGTCCTGCTCTGGTGGATTATTTCTCACGTCAGTCATACAGGCTCTGTGACCCGAATGAGAGGCCCCCGTGCAGCCACCACACTGCTGTGTACCCGAGCTTCCCTGTGCACCACCTTCTGTGCCAGGGCTCTGCACGGCCTCCACTGATCCAGACCAGATCCTTCACAGTAATTACTCCTGCCGAGAGGCTGGGGTTTTCAAGAGACTGTAACGATATTGGGGCTTGATGACACGAGGTCCTTATGTCTGCTTTGGAGGAATATGTTGCTCACTCTGTTGCCATCCTGACAGCGTGAGGCTAGAGCAAGATAAGGATCCGTGACACTTGCGTTGAATGAATGACCCTTCCAAAGGACGTCATACCATAGTAAATATTTTTTTTCAGCTTTTCTGAGTCTAAGCATTGCTTTGGGGACTTTCAGTCAGCAGTTACGACCAACGGGTGATAATGATTTGTAATACACCTGAGTGTCTCAAAACCCTGATATTAAAAAAAGGCACAATATCATCAGGGAGCATGGTGGTATTGAAACTTTTGGACAAGTGTCATTAGAGTTTGGGGAGACCTTGTGTAGTGGTCTCTCCTTGCCCTGGTACCCCTCCAGCCTGTTGATAATCCTGCCTTGCTGTAGGCTAGGACTGGAGTAAGCTGCAGCATCATGTGGCATCAGGCCTCTATTTTTCCTCCAGCCATCAGGAGTTTACACCTGCTTACCTCACAGCCAAAAAAAACACTACCAGCCCAGACAAGAGCTTTTTTACCTCTCTGAGTGATTTTATTTCCTGCTCACTTTCATTCTCCAAAGAGAGAAGCAATTAGCTCGTGGTGAGCTGTGCTGCCCTGCCACATAATGGTCTCCTACCTTTCTTACCTTACCCTTTTTTCTTCTAACAAGGCTCCATCTTCAAACCCTTTCTCCCAGCAAGATTCTGTCCTCAAATCACTGTCTCCTCAGAGTGCTCTGTGAAGGGGAGGCGACAGATGAGGACCAAGCCATCTAATTGTCTGTGCTAAGGCAGTTGAGGCACTGAGATTCCCCAGGATTATGCAGTGCTGATTTAACACTAGCCCTTGCCATTTGAAGACCAACTCAGATAAAATGAATGTATCGATAGCACTGAAAACTCAGGTGCCGATGGGCTGGCAGGCCCAGTTGCCAGGATCATCTTTCAGATCTCTCAGTGATACCTGATCCTTCTGGCTCCAGTACTACCAGGAAGGCTACAGCAACCTGGGCTGAGTAAAGCTCGGCAGCATGGCAGGGTGGAGGAACCAGATCTCCTATGGAGACTAGATAAAAGCTCCCAGCCAAAGCCCTTTCAGAATTCGGCAGAAGCCAAGGCGTCAGCCGCTGTTTTCAAGTTTGTCCCTAGATATCTTGATTTGAGTGATTATGTAACTCAGAAGTATGCAGTATACCCACAGGTTGGCCTAATTGGCATTTTACCGTCCTGAGACATTAGAAGCACCTTCCCTCAAAATTGCATCACGAGAACCAAACCCACATGAATCCATCACTTCTTGGGCTAAAGACCCTTGGATTCTTCCACAAATTCCTTCTTCCTACTCATACCACAGGAAAAGCTCCAACAACTTTGAATACAAAGATATTGATCTTCAGCACCTCTTACAGTTGTATTACTGAGTATTTACATTTTGTAAGATAAAAGAGAGCAGGAGAGAGAGAACGGGTTCATTGAGGGCATACTTATCCTTTGTTGTCTCCTAAAACACAAGATGAAACACATCTCTATTGCTGTATTTTTAGTTCCAGCTCTATTTATACAATGATGTTGGATTTTAAAACTGTAAATTTGCTGTTACATATTGCATCATGTAGATTCTGTATCGCACTAGGGTAATTCTCAGTTATACTATCCAAGTGGCAGGTGTGGGATTCAAGCAGAATGCAGAGCTTGTGGTAAGGGGACTGCAGCAGCAGTGTTTCAGAGGGAGCAGCAGATGCTCTGATCTGCACAGGCCAGCTGTGCCATTCAATAGAAAGGAAAGTGTGTGCAACACCCTGCCTCCATACAAGTCGAGAGCACCACTTAACAACCCTGGGCACATCTGTGCTCAAGGACTCTGATTGCTGCTGTCCTCACAGGGGTCAGTAAGGTCACAGGAATCTTCAAATCCATCTTGGTTCATCTTTATGTGATAACATTGCCATGTTACTGTATCATATGTACCACCCACGTCTCATTTAAATCTTGGTCTTTTACATGGAGCTGAGTTTACCATGAAAGATCCGGTATCTTGCAACAGGTAAGCATTGCTCTGAATAGCCAACCTGAGTTTCTTGTGACATACTAACAGTTCTACAATTATTCTTCCTCAAAGTTGAAAAGGTTTCATAAAGTTAAACTGCAATAATAAATGCAGTCTTTTCTGGAGGGCAAGATACATGTGGTACTATATTTGCTAGGAGTCTAAAATAAAGAACAATCTTTTCATTTGAAATTTTAGAGAAACTGCAGAATATTAATTAATCAACCTGGAACATAACCAGAGTTTAACGTCCTTGCTCTTGTAAAAAGTACCATAGCATATTTTTCCTATGACATGAGAGGTTGAGGACCTTGCAGAATAACGTTCATATGAATACAAAACAAAGTGTCATACTAAGGCACTGTTTCATTAGTTCCTTATGAGAGGAAAAACCATACAAATAAACAAAACCCCAAAGACGCACCACTAGAAAAAATTGCTTCAAAAATCTTGGATTTCTTTTTTATTCTTTAGTTTCATCAAAATTGAGTAGTAACTGAAAATTGATAATGTAATTAATAAAAGACTTCTTTCAAACATAGAACTTCTGGCAGGGGAAAAGGCCTATACAATAGCTACTTCTAATATGATGTATGTGGAAACATGGGAACTAAAATAATTTTTGAGAACATGTATTATATATCCAGCATATTGATGAAATACACTTTTCAAGTATGCAGAAAAAAAAGGCGAGCATTTAAATTCCAAGCATTTTGAAACCATACTAGATCTTCAATATAGGTCTTAGATCGACCTCTAGATCTGTTCTTGGTTAGGACTTTTATGGACTCTATTAAAGCATATCACTAAATAAATGAGTTAATCTATATTTTGAAAAATTAGACTACCATTTTAGTACTATAACATGTTGCCCAACCACAGCCCCATCTACTCATGCGTTTTCTGAGTTGGTTACTACTTCATGGATTAGAGAGGTACCATTCCACTCTCCCAACACTACCCAAGACTACCAGAACTCCTTATTTCAATAAGCAGAGCTCTCAAATTAGTTTGTTTGGGGATTTTGGTTTTTTTTGTTGTGTGTGTTTTGGCTTGGGTTTATTTTTAGGAAAGAAAAATCAATTCTTTGGTTATGGTTTTGATTTTAAACATGAGAAATTTGTTTGAATGAGTCATACTCTGGAACTGAACATTTGAACAGCTAGTATGTTCCTTCAGGAGATTTTTTTTTATATGAAAGAATCCAACCATCTTCTCCACCTCCTCCTTTCTTTTTCCCTTTGAGCTCTTCATACCTATATTTCAGAATTTCAAGCTGAACAGCAAAACTGACTTCATACCCTAACACTCAGTTGAGCTTTAGTTCTGATCTGTGAAAACAGACTAATGATAATCTGTTTCCTCTTCAGGATTTATGAAAATTAGTAATCGTATTAATGAATTTTGCCAATTCCTACAATGAATACTGGAAAAAGTAAATGAGAAAATCAGGATTTCTGTCTTCAAAATAAGTCATGAAGTGAACGAGGCAGAGATTCACTCAGTAAACAATAAAAAAAAAAGAATTGAAATGTTGCTCGTTAGAGAGCCCATTCTAATCATCATACCAAATGAGTCAAGATTCCTTCAGAAAAAGTAATGTGCACTCATGTAATTGAAGTCTGAATCATAATGCATCCATATAGGAGGGCTGAAAGCAAAGTGCCCTGATTGTGACGTTTCAAATGTTTGAGCTCTTGATTTCAAAACCTTCCTAGTATTTTTAAGCGTTTGCCATTTGTCATATGGCTGCTTACTTGCTTACAGCTTGGTTAAAAGGCAAGTTACTGGTTTGACGTCACGATCCCTGATTTTGGTTTCTTCTTGTTTGGGATGACTAAATAAGGTTTCTCAAACTGCGCAACTGAAAGCCGTGGCTATTTTTGAAATCTGTTCTCCTTTTATACAGACAAGCTGTTAGTGCAACCAACAATTATATACATTCCCCATCATTGTAAGATTGTGTAAGATTACACAATACAAAATGGGTTATTAAGAGAGCCAAAATTAGTATACTAATGATTCAATTTGACAGTTTCATTATGTATAATGTGGATAAAACTGATAGAGAACTCCTTTTAAATTACTCCTGCCACATTCTGAACAAGACCGCTAAACCAACATAGAATATACTAGCTTATGTTCTTTTGTAACAAATTTATCATAATGGTGCATATGTAAGCAGCCATATATTTTTCCTTTTATGCCAAATGTTCAGGACAGTATTTTGATCTAATTATATTTCATCTAATTATAGTTCATCATGGTTAAAATATCAGATTTAATGGTATGTCACGGATTAACAGAATAATTTGATTTCTACACTGTTAATTAGAATGTACATTTACATGATTATGGAAAGTTATATATGAATTACAAAATTAATACTTAATGTTCAAAAACCCCCTTCTGCCTGTCTCTAAGAGGATCTGTAGACAAATTAAATTATTCAAAAATATTTTTAGATATTTAAAGTCAAGGAATGGTTTTCTTGGGTAACTATGCTCTACTGTAGACATTATAAAAGTAAAAAACTAGTTTATAAGAAATTAGTCATTCATGTGTGACAAACTCAAACATAAACTTGGAACATCCCAGGGATTCTCCTGCTAATTAGCTCCCTCATCTTTCTCTCCTGGTGTAGATCCACTGGCACTGAGGTAGGAATCTCCCCTGTCCCTGTTCCTGTCCCTGTCCCTCTCCCCCCCCAACCACTGCAGTCCGGGCAGAAGTAGAACCAGGAATGTCTGGATGTGTGAAGGACAAATTTGCTTCCAGGCTTCTGCGGTGCAAAACCACACGTGTCCCATCACACTGTCATCTTACACACATGGAATAACTGGCAAGGTCTCCACAGCTAAAGAAAAGAGAGATTTTCAGGATTTCCTAGGACAGACAAGTAAACAAGGCCATTCCCATCCAGAAAAAAGATGCTAATAACTGTATGGAAATGGACTATTCTGGCCTGTTGAAGACCCATAGCAGATGAGTTTATGGTGTCTAGTCAGCTGAAAACGTTGTGCTGCTGGTGGTTAGAGAGACAAGTTACTCTGTGATGTAGGGCTAGGTGACATGTGCTGCTCTGCATTCACTTCTGCCCTCAATGTTTGCCCAGAAGATTTTTCACCTCTAACTTCTGAGCTGGAAAATTATTGGGTCCCCTAGTTTAAATGCAGCTAATATACGCTTTCCATGCCAGAAAGAGTGAGTACGTCAACAACATAATGGTGACAGTCACTTTGCAGGCTGCAGTCAGTCATAGGGGCAGTGGCACATGACACTATGAACTCTGCAGGAACTTGCAAAATGCTGAAGAGATCCAGCATTCAACTGTAGGGACAAGCAGGGATTTCATTCCTTCCCAGTGACATAACCATCAGCCCTGTTTGCAGACTCAGTACACGAAGAAAGGATGTCCAGCAATTATTACAGCGGGCAGGGACGACCAGCAAAGGAAAGAAAATATATTTTATGCATATGTGTTGGGGTTTTTTTCATGCATGGCAAGTTAAGCTTCTGTGGTAAATGACAGCCCAGTCACATGGGAATGCCATGTGAATGTGGGGAAGTTTGATTTTGGATCCTTTAACACATCACAAAAGCAATTTCCTGTCTTTTCCTCCTTCTTATTTTTTTCCTTCACAAACTCAAGTACAAACTTACTATGTAAACCTATTGACTGCCAGGATTTAGCAGGGATATCAGTTACTTTTGTACAATTGTAGAAGAGTTATAAATATGCAAAGGAAATAAAAGTTCAAAGTTTTGAAAAGCAAGGAAGGACTCAGCTGGACCCCTGGACGTCATGACCATTTTCTGAGTTTAAGACTTAAGCGTAACAACCTAGTATAAATGACATCAAGAGAATGAGAAACATATTAACTTTCCTAGTTCTTTTATTTCCCCTTTCTTTTTTTTTTTTTTTTTTTGTTTTGTTTTAAACAAAGAACAAAGAAATATAGAACATCTCCTCTTTATATTCAATGTCAATAGAAAGAAAAAGTCACTTCCACTAGGCTGATAAGCTTTCATTTCTTCTTCTATTGCACTGGACTACTCTGAATTCCTCCCAGGAAAGAAGACTCAAGGAAAAGCAAGGTGAAAACTTAATACAGTTAAAGAATAAAAAATTGGGAGGCATCTGGTTTGGGTCTTAATAGTATAAAATTGGAGTCCTTTAAATAGTACTGGTTCAAACGCACTATCACTCTGGGAAAGGTTGGCATTATATCACGCTTTCAGAAACCCTAGGCTGACAGAAAAAGAGGTTACAGGTGGAAAATATGTAAATAAGACTTTTCATCATGTAGTGACTGAACCCCATATCAAAGTGTGGATAGGGCTAATTAGCTACTAAGGCAGCTGTTGAAAATTTGTCCTACGTGGGAATCTCAAAGGGATGCCTACACTGCAGTCATGCTGGGAACGCAGTTCATGTCACACCGGTTCACATATAGGAGAGCCGCCACCACAGAGACACCCACTGTCTTCCCATGTTTTCGCCCAAGGTGGGACCTATCTCAGATCACAGACAGCGGGTGCAATGGGCAGAGGGAGGCAAAGCAAAGGTAGTTGTAATTACTGGTATGGGGGATAGTACAGTCTCGAGCTGCATTTACTGGTTGGTTGTACATTAAAACTCCTTCCCTGTTATGCCACAGGTTCTCTTGAGAAAGTAGTGAAAATTATGCAGCTTTCATCAGCAGATTGCAAATCTGATTTCTGTTCCTATGCCCCTCTTTCAACCCAGCCTCAAACTGTGCTTGAAAAATTACTCTTAGTCAGTTAGCACCTACAGGTCCAGCTAGCCACACAAGCCAATTTGGAACCAAAATACTCCCTGTCTGTTCCTTTGAGTTGACACCCTGCCCTTTTGCCAGCTCCTCCTGACATCCTCAGCGCATTTCCACCCTTTTCCTCAACCACTCGTGTCTACGTTGATGCCACAGTGAAGGGTGTCCACCATGGGTCTTCCCCTCCCGATCACGATCGTTTCTGTGCTCACAGAGGACACCCTCCTCCCTGACCCGCTGCCACGGTGGTCATCCTGCTGCTCTGCAGAGCTGGACAGAGGGGATGGGAGTGCGCCCTGGGCACCTGAGAGTTTAGATGCTGCGCAAACACATACGACCTAGCAGGTTTCAGAAGAAAGGAATGAGTAAGAAATGACACATATGGGATGTTGTTGGAAAACGGCTTTCTACACATAGATACACTTTCTTTTGCTGTCGTCCTTAAGGACAGTGAGCACAGGCATGGCTTACCGCTCAGTACATGCTTTGTCTCATACGCCATTCATAAGTGCGACAACGGGGCGTGGCATGAAGGCACCTGGGGACACACTTCTGAATGATGAATATGAATATTATTGTAGTTATACTCCCCCCTCCCCATACTTCACTTTTCAATGTAATCAAACTTAAAACCTTAATACGGGATCAGATTCTTCCAAAAACTTAGAAAGAAGCCTATACATCTTGCCCTAGACTTCACCTTTACCTAAGCACGGAATTACTGTACTGATGCTGCAGAAGCCATAACTAACTTTTTATATGATAGATTAAATCTTTAGATCTCAATGTCCTCTAAAAGCAAGGCAAAGGTTCTATGTTTAGCAATAGCAATGCTCTGACCATGGGACCGTGCTCCTTTTACCACACTGGGAATAGGATAGTGGCACCATTCTCCTTTTTCATGTTGTGAAAGAATATCTTGAAAAGTAGGCTCCTTATTTTGGAAATCATTATAATTTGGTCTAATAATGGTGTAACATCCAATAACATTAATTTATTCCAGTCATTGGTCGCATATTCAACTGGTAGGTGTGTGAGCTAAGAGAGTTTTATGAAATAGTGTCTGTCTTATAAGAAAGCAGCCTGTGGTTTCAGTCATATCAAAAAATGACAGGAGCTGTTCACCATTTCTAGTACAGACATTTCCCTCCTACTAGTGGAGTAGTGTCCTTTTTTACTGAGTATTTGAACATTTTCAGTTCCATTAGGCATCTTATGTCCCCTTATAAATTATTTGGAACAGCACATTTCGAAAACCGAAAATGCACAGGTACGTAAAAGAGAGGAAAATAAATGCAATAACTCAGCTCAATTAAAACTTAATTTGCTCAAATGCACATTCTACAGGAATGTACAAAGTAATGAGTTTTAATGATAGAAAAGTCTAAAAAAAATTATTCCAATTTATACACTGGAAATACTAAAGATATAATTTTTAAAACTGGTATTAAGTAGCAGTGGTTGAACATCTTTCCAAAACTCAGTCCATGTTGAAATATAATATATGTCTGTGCATGAATTGGTTTATACATGTAAAGAAAGGAAAAGGCTGAAATATGTGACTAAGCATTTAATACCATGTAAGGATGTTCACACTGGCAGAGCCCATGGACATGTTCCTATCAAAAACACAGATCTGATAATTTCTTGAATACATGATCAATTAAAAATGAAGAGCAGCTATTTTTATAAGTTCACAGTGAAGAGCACCTTGTGCAGGCACGGTTTGGAGAGAGCCTCACCTTTTCCCCTCTTCTGATACTCCAATGAACATTGCAATCAGATTTGGTAATCTGTAGAATAATTAAACTAAAATACAAAGCTTATTAAAAAAAAAAAAAGAAACGGAGGTCCTGGAATATGGCAGAGAAATCAACTGTAAGGGTTTCTTGCAATCATTTTTTGAATGAATTTTATTAATTAATTCCCTACTTATTTCTCTGTAATGAATGTAATGAAGAAGATTCTTTTTTTTAGGAAAAATTCCTTAGCACATTTACTATTTAGCCATAGATCTAGATTTTGAAATTTCAGTGAGTACACTAGGGAAATATCTTGGGTATGAAAGCAACTCAGAGATGATACTGAAAATCATGCCACGATTTAATGAATTTCTATTGCCAGGAAAATTATTTGAATGATGGGATACTGATTATTTTTGGAATTCCTCCTTATTTAAATTATCTTTATGTCATATTTCTTCAGAAAGTGTCCTGTAGCACAGAATTTTTTTCTCAATTAACTGGAAAAAAAATATGGGATGGCTTAGTTTTGTAGCAGTGTTCAGGCAGTTCGAAAGGGAGCCAGAATTCTTGCACATCACAAAGGCGAATTCAGGCCCAGTGCAGATACAAAGAGCTTTGCAATATGACTGTTCACACCTAAAATTAGACTATGTCAAGTAGTAAAATCCAAGTGCCAATCACTCTCTTTGAAAAAAAAGAAAAAAATCTTTAATCTTTTTTCTTTTTTTTTTTTTTTTGTTAAGTTTTCTTTGTCATGGTCACAGCTAGAGACTTACACCCTTTTTTCCCCAGATTTTCTACTTTTATTTAAAAATAAAATATAGCCCCTTCAGAGAAGCACCAGAGAAATGCCAGTGCCAGGTTCCAATAAAGAATAAAACGTGCTGACACAGATTCTAAGGTCAGGAGGAAACAACATGATAATTTCATCTGACCTTTTTCAAAACATGGGGCACAGAAAATTGGGAGGTAATACTTGCAATAAAAGTTATTTTTACTAAGTTTACATTTTTGCACAACGACAGCTTTGATTTTCTCTCACTAGATGGACTTTTAGTGAGATTTTTCCAAGGTTATCTGGTCATGTTGTTTTAAAGAAAAACATGAGAGGAAGGTAACAAGAGAAAAAAGATTTCTTGGTTTGAAATATGCTGACTGTGTCATTTGACTGTCTCAGATATAGACTCTCCCATTTTCTGTAAGCAATCCACAGGATAGTATTCTTCTTCAATGAAAATCTGAAAAATGTACATTAGGACACCCTTCATGCCAAATACAGAGGACAAGAGATCTCTCTCATTCCTTTGAATGCTCAGTATATTTCAAATAATTACAAAAATATATGTGTAATGAGACTTATTTTGCACTATATACTCTTTGAAAAATTTTGCACTATATACTCTTTGAAAAGCTGGAGCTCAGTCAAATGTCACTGGAATGACCAAATACATTTTAGAAAGATTTATTTGGGTGATGGTTTTGGATTTAACTTTTCTACTTTTCCAGCCCTGGAAGTTTCAGTTTTCACAGGCATTAAAAATATTCAAATCTTTTGCTATTTAAGGATTAACATGATTGTGGAGTTTTCCTCAAAGGTAACGAGAGAAACCATTTTCCTTGTGCTTTCCAGGTACCTATAGCAATGGGCCCATCTCGGAAATTTCAGTTTAGGGACATTTTCAGAAACCTTGAAAACTGAGTGTTGACTCCTCACAGTTATTAAACCTAACCAAGGTAGTTAGAACTACCCCAATGACGATATTTTTATGGCAGGTGTCACCAAAGTGGTGCTATTACATACAACGTTCCTGTTCTCCGTGTGCATACAAGTGTTCAGCTTTGGCTATGCCAGGCTCTATGTGAAGAGAGTCATCTTTTTTCCTGCTGCTTTGCATGAGTAATGAAGGAGTTTGTTACCTGCAGAGTCACTTTTTATTGCAAAGCTGCCACATAAGAGCTAGGTAGGAGCTTTGGGCTGTGTCTCCCAGAGACAGTGCTGGATGGTTTTTGCCCAGGAGAGACATATATTCATGCAGGATAAAGTTACACGTAGAATAGATCTAGATTATCTGTCATTCACTTATTTTCAGCCAGGGAAGCAACCACAAGGCTCCAAAGAGTTGTAATTCTTCATAAGCAACAGTCACGTCAGCTTGCATCCTTCCTGTCTGCTTACATGTGTGAGAGTGGTATACTTTATACCCAGTGACATGTTATATGAAGTTTGAGAGGACTTGAGTTAATTAAAAAAGGTAGTCAGGACCTGTTAGATTCATAATGAAATCTTTAGAGTGACAATGCAAAATCATTCTGCAGAAATCCCAAGACCTCCGCATAAATGAACTCAGTTGATAATATTTATTGACAGAACAGTGGTATAATCTCATTAATATTTGCAAATTTCAATTACAGGGAGGGCATGAGCATGTTAAGTAGTCACAGTTTTCCATTATGATTGGAACAAACCCCAATTTATTAATCCGTCATCTAATTTTGATAAAGGTGAAAGTGTGATGCTACTGAGAATGATATACGATAAAGCAGATTATTTTTGCATAGATGTAATGCTGTTATTTTCTTCCTGTGACATTGAAATTCTGTGTCAAACTCTGGGAGAGAGGAAAGGATAAGAAAGCATAGGTCATTCTTCATATAAGTGAAGAATTGAGATGGATCACTTAGCATGATGAAAGCAAGTAATGCAGTATTTCATTATTCAAGACCTGTATCTGTTGGATAACAATCACAACTGCAGTTCACAAAAAGAGGGGCAACTTTATGTGTATTTCCCAAGAGGAAGAAAAAAGCAATGAAATGCCATTTTGATCCTTTTTGTTTCAGCAAAGATATCCCCAAATGAGAAAATGGACAACTAATCAATCAGAAGAGTTTGACAAGAGGACTCTGTCCTCATAAGGACCCAAACTTGAACCCTCAAAGAAGTATCTAAATATCAAAAGACAAAGCGATTCCTTGATATACCTTTATATCTTCTATGCGACTGCATGCTTATGTATATTAACCGAACATTTTGTATACCAAAGTAATAGATTATTTGTGGAGTTGTATAATCTTCTTTTTCCTTCTGTCTTGTTTTGTAAATAATATAAAGCATTATCATTAGTTTCTTATTTGCATTATTTGGAGCATATTTGTGCCAAAAGGCTCCTGTGGAGAATCAGAACCATTATCTACCTCAACTAACAACCAAAAAAAGTCACCCAGTTCTTAAGAAGCCAATGATTTTAGATCAGGACAAGGATAAAATAAACCTTCTGAAGCAAACCCTGCCCTCCTTCTACTCAGAGCAGAACTGGTGTATTATGCATCACACATCTAGCACAAAAGCAACCATTCAGCCCCAGAAAGAATAGCTTGCAGATGTCACTGCCAGGCACAGTTTGCTGTCAATCTAAAAATAAGACACAATCTTAGAAGGAGCTGAAGAAGCTTTCTAGACAACTTTTTGCTAACTGGCAAAGGGCAGTACGCATGCCGAAGTTAATAAGCTTTTTCTAACACAAAGTAGGTGAGCAGTTGTTAAACTTTCTTCTTAGAGCTTGCTGGAGCACTCAGAAAAGGCTGTGACTTATATGTGAAGCCAAAGAATATCTTTTTCTCACAGTCCAGGTACACAACATGCTGCAAGATTTCACTGTAGCATCCATCCTAGGCTTTTTACTTCATTCTGCTCCTGAAAGCACAACAGTGAAATACATCTGTTTTGGCATTCTTCATTAGACATGATAAAAATAAAGAGTTTGAAACCACAACCTCATCACCTATCATGGAAGATGTCACTCTGTCTCATCAGGGTGCACAGTGTGAATGGATATGGACTCATAGTTCCTTGGAGGGAAGATGAATATGTTTGGTGGCAGCTGGTAGAACAAGGAATATATCGAACTCATTCTTCCTTTCCCTCTGGCCCAAAAAGATCTCCTCCCAGAGGAGAACAGCTCCAGTCAAGCTGAGTAAGAAGATATGCTGTGAGTTGGGAACTCAGCTTTTCAGCTTTTCAAAATTTGATTTCAATACAGAGGTTAGATCTAGCATGCCTCTAAGTCTGTTAGCAAGAGAGGGTTCAGATAAACCAGAAAGGTACACTTGCTCAAGGCCTTGCTAAAAACTATCTTGGAGCAGCCTTTATCCCTAACGATCCAGCAGAACAGATGGCTAACGGGTTGCAGTCCCTGCCTAGAAGCAGTGGGGTTTATTTTGTGCCCAAAAGCTGGTCCCATTCCATGGCTGGATGCCCGCTGCAATCTGTAGTTTGGAAAGAGTCTGAGGGCGAGGGCAGGGTCAGACTGGAGGAGGTGGTAGAGGACCACAGGAGGAGCCCAATGGGTTGGGCTGGACAAGCAAGAATCATCAGATTCAATTCCACAATAGAAGAGGCTACAGCAGAAGAAGAAGCTGTAAAACTCAGGCTGGGGGGCATGAGGATCGCTGTGTGATGAGAATCAGTAACAATACCAGTAGAGAAGCGGGAGAAGTAACAAATAATAAACTACAAATGAAATACTTAGATAAATCTTTCTCAAGACAAAGAGGTGCTAATCTTGATTTTTTTTCTTTATATGCATGTAAGGGAATGGATTAAGGAATGCCGCTGTTTGGAAAAATAGACCTGTATCTTTCACCTTGCCTTAATTCCAGATTATAAAAGGATCATTTTCTAGATAGGTTCCAAAATAATCCCACGTATTTGAGTAGGCAGTCAACTGCAAAACCAACAATGCAGAACAAATAACTCAGGCGCGCACACTAACAATTACAGTAACACAGAACTCATATAGTTAGCAATCTACGGGCCAGATACTCAGATAATGAAAACTAAAATAACTGCCAGTATCTATAAATCCAGAGATTCTTACCCTGCATTTTTATAAATTTCAGCCTGCATATCAGCGTGTTATTAACTGAACTGAGCTTAAAATGCTGTGTGCAGTTTTAAAGATAATTTTTGAAAAGCATGGCCTTCTGAGGATAGTTATTTAAAATTCAGAAGGCTGCCCAGAATATCAGAGTAAGTTCAGCATTAGTGTAATTTTTCAACCTGACCCCAGAGGCCTACGAGCTAAAATGCCAGCAGATTAAAATGCCTTTTAAGAACCATACTGCACTAAGCGTATGTATGACAGAGTTATACTTTGAGTTATAAGCAGACAGTATCACTTTTGAGGCAGCAGCTGACACAGTTGGGCTAGAACAATTTTGCTATAGCATGTGCCAAATGGTTGCAGGATCAGGCTAATAGAGAGGTCTCCATTACCGTAACAGCAGCTTCAAGGTTAGTTCGGGGGGGTCAGAGTCAGGCCTGCCACCCGCTAAAAGCAGGCAAGAGGAAGGGACAATTTTGGCCAGGGTAACAGCTGCTTTTTCATAGTTTATTGGAAGCTATTGGCACCGGTACCACATCATCGCCAAGCGTGTCACGATCTTTCTCCATGGATGTCTCAACCTAACATCTGTTCAAAGTACCTTTATAATGTAGACTGAAATATTTAAATATATTAAATATAGACACTTACACTTATTGCCACAAATGAGGATGTTTTGATATCGAGGCAGTCTGCAAAGAGATTTGCAGAGCTAGGTCATAATTTTAGGGATTTTTCCAAGAAGTAGGCTGGATGAAAAGGTCTCATCTTCAAAAGAAAGATGCCTAAAGAAATCTTAAACTTGTGGGAAATTCTTTGTCTGCCCCAGATTTGAGACTGGCTACTAGTTCACTATCCATTAGCAACCATTTGGTAAGAGTTCCTCTTACTCTGCACTGCATGACTCGTATTCATCAACTGAGATACCATCCCCGCAGACCAAACAGAAGGGAGAGAAGAGATAAAGGCAGAGGCACCAGAGGCGTTACGGCAGGATGCAAGGAGCAGAGTGCTCTTTAGAACACCAGTTACGGTTGTAGTTAGTAGACATGCTTCAGCCACACACCAAAGAAGCTCCAGGCCAGCTTTGGAGCTATTTGTTCGTTTTTAAGTATAGCTGATAAAAAAGTTAAACTTTTTAGAACACAGTTCTCCTTAATCATTACATCCCACTCCTAGTGATAAAATGCATTTATATTTTGACAAAAGGGCATACTATATATATTTAAGAATAAATTAAAAATCAGTATCTACAGGTATATCATAAATGATCATACCTTTCTTGGATTTTTACCAGGGGTCTTTCAATATCTGTTACTACCCTATAGTTTTAAAATATATTTATGGAGTTGCATACTGTACATAATTTTCCAAGCATGAAGCATTTTAGGGAACTCAGTAATTTCAATAGGAAAGCAAAGTAGGTGACTTGTACGTCATCCCAACTTCCAAACCAAAGCTCAGCTCAAAATCCTGGTACGCTTCAGTAAGTTTCCATTTTCTACAATTTTCTTCACTTCTTCGTTGATCAAGCCAAATAGCTCCTACTGAATAATGAAACTGATATTTGACTATTTTCTATTTATCAGACTCAGATGGAATTTTTTTTTAGGTTGGCTCCATCAGGTTCTTTATTTATATACTTATGCAATAGTTAAATCAGGCTTCTTGAAACTCCCCTGAGAGATGTCCTAAAAGCATCATTTAGAGGAAGAAATGGCTAAAAGGTTTAGGTTTGTCTTCCCCCCCCCCCCCAATTTGAAACCACCAAAGGTATTAAATCAATGCAGCTTGCTGGAGTCCTAACTGAAAGTATTGTCCAGAGAAGGAACTGGGACCCCATGACCTTCCCCCTGAGATTCAGTTTTACCACACACCTGGGGTCATGGCATTTGGAGGCAATTGTTCTATGACTGGCAGGAAAGTATAATTCTCTGCTAGGTGACTTTCCCCCAGGAGCACTGTCATTTATGTATGACACCCATGAACGACAAAACTGGTACTGAAAGATTACAGTGGGACGTAGAATCTCTCTTAGGCAAAATTTTTATTTACCAATGCCCACATTAATTTTCACGATTTTTGAAGTTGTGCTATCCTGACTTGGTGAAAGAATCATAAAACCTTGCAAAAGCTCACCAGTAAAAGATGATGAAAGAATAGAGAAGATGACTTGTAGATGTTGCAAAAGATACCACAGTGACGCTAAATGCAAAGAAATAAAAACCTGTGACAAGAACCACTATAAATTAATGTATTTTTCCTCCACAACTAACTGAAATATTATTTTTGCTATGCAATTAGTCCACTGTCATGCAATTACTTATTAAAATTTTATCCACCTGCCCTATGCAAGCATCATTTTCAGTTAGGTGAGAATGTCTGTATTTTAAAGCTTAAGGGACTTTAATTTCTGGGACCACATCCTAAAAGTTTTATCATTATTTTTTTCTGACATACAGAATACTGAATATTCTACCAAATAAGGATTTTTGTCTCCATTTGCATTCTCTGGCAGAAGTTAGTAATTTGTATTCTCTGGCAAAAGTTAATAATGCATCTTTGAGAAGTGCTTGTACCCTGACTTTTGGAAACCCGATTTTTTAATATTTACAAACTTCTTACAACAAATGCACTGTAAATAGATAATAGCTTTCCTATAACAGTGATTTCTGGATAAACTGACCCCAGCATTCAATGAGAAACATAACTATAAATAATGAAATGTATGCAGAAAAGTAGCTACCATTTCCCAAAACATTTTACCACATTTAAATTCTCCACTACTTTCAGAACATTATTGTATATACTACAGTTAATGGCTGCTTACAGCCAAATATTAAGCCCCTTTTACACTATTTGCAAAAACATCATGCTGTGCTGTAGTAACACCACTTAAATCAGTGGAGTTCATTCCTAACGAGAAAAGTGAATAAACAATGTGTATGTATTTGGAGTCATACTGACCTAAATAATACTAAGACTGCATCTATGCAAGTGAATTAAATAGCGCTAGGGCATGAATCCATGCCCTGGAATTGTTCTTTTTTTCTGAAACATAAAATCTCAGGGCAGTCCCTGACACTCTTTTGATCTTGGCTACTTGACCAGCCATCGCCCAAGGGTTCGCTGGGCACAGCCAGGGCACTAGCCCAGCCTAGGGACCGTTCCCGAGAGGCAGGCTAGCTGCAGCCTGTGCTCGGGAGGGTAAGGGAGCTTAACCATATGGAAGTGGCCATGCTTAGTTGGCCTCCGGGCTAGAGGGAGGCTTTGCATCATTCAGTTTATTCACAAAAAATAAAGGCAAGGAGCAGAAATGCAGCTGTAATGGAAAAAAAAATAATAAAATTCTACACAACAAACATTCCCAATTCGTCTCCCAACAGTAAACATTCCCAATTAATCTCTCGTTATTACTGGACTAAAAGAGACAAACCCTGACAAATCTGTTCTCTTGTGTCCCTGGGGGATAAACAGAAGTGAGTGGCCAGCTTCTGTCTACCACCGTGCTGGGGATTTACACCGTCTCTCCATGCTGTGCCTTCCATATCGATCCAGTGCACTGGTGCTGATACACATCCGCGTCCAGAGGCAAGCTGTCTCGTCCATAAGCACTACTTACTGATACATGTTAGGTCACAGCGCCAACACATATTAAACTTAAATTCCTGAAACAGTAGACTAAGTAAATTAGATTCCTTTTTGGCTGGCCGCTAAATGTCTTTTAATCCTACCTTCTGAGCCTAAATAGAGTTCGGTCAGAGGACATTTTCCTCTTAAAGTTGTTAAAGACACACCTGATTTTCCACTCACTATTTTGTTTAGTTATGGCAAAGAGACACTTCCTTCCCTCTTTCTTCCTGTTACCACCTTAAGTCTGTCCCAGTGCATGAGCTGTATTCAGGAATAAAATAATAAGCAACCCTCCACCAGTAAATGCCTTACCAAGAAAGTGCCTGGTTACCTCTCTTATACATCCACTTTATCCACTAGACAGAAAAGATGATCCACCCAAAGGTACGGGCTCTAGAACTGGGCAAAAAGTCTTCTCCCCATCAGGAAAAATGTTCGGAGCTTTTGAAATTCTTTTTAGAACTCACAAAAATAAGTTAAAAATGTTAAAAGTTTAGAAAGAAAAAAAATTTGATTAGGGACAAATCAAGAGTCTTGTGCCAATATTTTAAGAGCTTTTTTTGTTTTTTTTTATTTTTTCCTAATTTTTACAAAAAATCACCTTATAAATGGGAAAAAAAAGGAAAACATACCTTTTACTTGATATATGATCACAGCACACAGAAAATTTATGAAAATAAGTCTTTTCTACAGACAGCTTTGGTTTCAAGGAACTTACGTATCTGAAAAACATAAATTTCAAAGAAATTTCAACCAGCTTCAAGTTTTTCATGAGAGCTGACTGAAATATCTCCAAAGACAAGATTTTTGTAATAAAAAGTTCTGATCCATTCTGAATTGACATTAAAAAAAAGGGGGGGGGGTTGTCAATTTAATACAGAATATTTTCAAAGCGATGAATAATAAAGAGGCATTGATCAGATATATTTCCTTTGTGTAAAAGATAAAATTGTTTGAAAGCTTAAATTTTTTTTATCTCTTTTTCTTTTTTCCCCGTTTCTCACTGAAATTTTTCCCCGCTTCCCAAAAAAGAAAAGCAGAAAAGAAAAATGACATACATATTTGTAAGAAACCTATATGTTATTTGATTCTGAAACAAACAAACCGCAAATTTCTAGTTTGCTTTGTTATAGAAGAAGGAAGATGACAAATCTGAATGACAGATAAATCTTTTTCAATCCATTTTTGTTGAAGAAAATAATTTCTGTTCAGGGATAATGCTGGTAAGTAAAGCTTCTCTCATGAAATTCATCCTTTGTTGTTTCTTGCTATGAAGTTGTGTGAGGCGGAGGTATACGAAAATGTTTCTGAAGCATCTGCACCATAAATAGTCTCTTTACTAGCTTCCAGGAGAGAAGCAAAGGCAATTACAATACTGTGGGTCCGATATATAAGGGATGAAAGAGCTTTTGATTCATGTTGACCCGGATCTACCTCGCTAGGAGCCAGGCAGCAGTCTTGAAGGAGCTGCTGGGAAAGCAACCACCAAAATGAAACATATTTTTAGGTAGGTCTGAATGAAGGTCTGGGTTCCATTTTCTGCAGTTGCACAGTTCAACTTTTTGAAGCCCAGGTTGTTTGGCTGTACCTGAAGGAAGTGAATTTCATTCTTAGGTCAGTAACCATTGAATATATGGTACTGAAAGAGGGGCTAGCAATGTCAATTGTAATCAGAATTGTTTGGTATATGCAAACTGAGAACTTCTAACCCTAGAACAAATTGTCACTAATTCTCCTCAAATCTTTTCTACCTCTGAGTGAAAACTTTGTTGTTGATAAAAAGCTTAACATCCATATTTTCTTTTTTGGAATTATTTACCAAAAAGATTATAATAGATTATTTTGGCCACATTGTGCATCACCATTCAGGAATGTAATTTTCCACCAGAAGACAAATAAAAGCATGTTGTTTGACTATACTGATAGACTCTACACTGACAGACTTTTTTCCTACTGCAAATCTGTTTTACTTTACATTGGAGATTAATCCTTTTACAAGAGGCAGGAATGTGAAATTATAAATAGGAAGGATTTGCTGCCACCTCTGACATTATTTATACTTATACAGCAGTTACAAAGGTGAGAACATGCAGCAGCAAGCTATCTAAAATAATTTCCCTCAAATCTTACTTCTGACATCATGCCAAAATTACCTCCACCCAATCCAGTCAACTGTCTTTTCAGCATAAAAAGTTGATATTAAGAAATGGTATATCTGTTTACTGTATTAAATATGGTGCTGTATTAAATACACCTCTGCTCTACTGTCATCTTCTGTTTTCCTAAATAAAGCTCCACATTACATTCACTGATAATCCTTCCTGGTTCTTCAATGTAAAACTGTAGTTGCTTTTTCAAGTCTTAACAGGAAGATCTTGACTGTGATTGTAGATGACACTAGCCTGTAGCTGGCAAAATATCTTTCAGATTCACATTTTTCAGGACATAGTGTAACATTGGCTTCAGCCACTGAAGTGAAAATTCATTTTGTTTTCTCCTTTTTCAGGATTCAGTTTGGTTTTTTGTTGGGTTGTGGGTTTGTTTTGGGTTGGGTTTTTTTTTTGGCAGCACTAGCTATTATTTATAGCCTTGGGTTTAAAACATTCTGCAGGAGAACCATTGGACCCTGCTGTTTTACCTTCAGGAAACAGTTTAACCACTCTCACCTATTTATTGTGCTGTCATATTTTCCTCTGTATCTTCATGGTCAGAAAGGAAGAACAACCACCAAATCCCTGCTTCGATGAGGAAACCAGACAGTAACAAAGTAGGGTGTTATACAGATTTTGATATTAAAAGAAAAAAAATATATATGTATGTACGTGTATACACACAGATAAATGTGTATACAAATACACACAAAATCTGCTAGGGCCATCTGGCTTTCCAACATGGGAAATTGTTTTTTTCTGGCTTTTGTCTTCTTTTGAAGCTCCCATCCTATCGGTATGTCAGCTTTAGTTACTTCTCCCATGGCCAGAACATGTTAGGTAACTCAACTTTGGTAATTTTATTTTTAACCTCAGCTGCATTTATTTTTATGTTTTGTTTCTGTCTTAAGGATCATGGCTTTAAGCTGGAAGAGGACAGGTTTAGATTAAACATTAGGAAGAAGTTTTTCACTTTAAGGGTGGTGAGGCACTGGACCAGGTTGCCCAGAGAGGTTGTTGAAGCCCCGTCCCTGGAGGTGTTCAAGGCCAGGCTGGACGTGGCCTTGGGCAACCTGGTCTAGTGAGAGGTGTCCCTGCCTATGGCAGGGGGGTTGGAACTCGATGATCTTCAAGGTCCCTTCCAACCTAAACCATTCTATGATTCTATGATTCTATGATCTTTCATAAAAGAGGAATTTTTTTCCTCTCTTAAAAAAAAACCCAACAAAACACATCCTTGGATATTTTAACTTCATTTTGCCATGTCTCCACCATTTCCAACTTTGTTTCTAGGTTCATTTAAGGTTTTGCCAAACTCACTTGTGTCTGTGTATCTGGCAAAAGTCATAGCTTCCATAATAGTACCGGGTAAGAGAAAAAATAAAACCAAACCTGTCTGCACAGAATCCAGGATGCAGTGCAAATCCATTTCCATTGATGTAAACTGACTTGTCCCCCATGAGATGCCAGTTTTCTAATGCTGTCATCACAGTAGCAATGCCAGGTTGCAAAGGGAGGTTTTGATGTAGGCTGAAAGTCCGTCAGTTAGTGCAGAAAGTTTACCTGCTGCTGAGCAAACTTAAGTACCTGTTGTAGAGGACAAATCCCTTATTTGTTGGCTCAGTTTCCACTTAACTCTACGTAGGATTAACCCATTAATATTAATATTTCCTTTACATATTTTTAAAGAAAAATTGCTTACATTTGTATATATATGGATTATAAATTGGTTCATGAAGTCCTTCCACCAATCATTTTTGGTATTTGCAGACATTTTTTAGCGCTTTGTGCTGTAACGTAAAATCCTGTCATCCCTTGGTAGACTCTGAATATGTGTCTGCTATAATACAATCTAATAGTTTTATTTATGACAGTCCTTTGGAGACTCCAACAACTGTGTGCAGTCAAGATTGTTCAAGCCATTATAATACAAGATTGTATTACAGTGATTTGAATGGATAAAAGTTCTTTCATCTCCAAAAGAGAAATGGATTGACAGACACTGCTCTGTAACGTATCAGGACAAATGTGCTACTTTAATCCCCCAGACAGAGAGCTGTATTTTCTCAAGCAACACTGTTGCAAGCAATATGATGCATAAGGACTGAAGGTGCCAGTGCACAAAAAGTAGAGGAATTACCTTTTTTTTTTTTTTTTTTTTTTTTTTTTTGTAGTCTGAAACACTCTATATCAGCTCAGGTACCTTAAAAATCCGTAAAAATGTTTGAGGATATTCAGCAGTTTAAACATGGGGGCATTCCTTCAATTTGCCTCCTTGAAAAATGGCTAGAACCTACAAAATTGGCTATTAAAGTCTACCCTATGCAGTACTAGTTCCTGATATTGTATCTAGAGTTCACTTTGTGGTAGTCCTTCATTATAAACTTCATCCTTCACATTTTATCTACAAAGGTTCATTTTGATTAGAAATATCAAAGAGTACATCTGTGCAACTGTTTTTTAAACAGTTAATACCTTGCAGTACTTCTAAATTGTACAAAACTTTTTTTTTTTAAAGTAGAAATATTTAAAGCTTTTCCTCTGGAAGTTAAAAATTAAAGTTGTCTAATGCTGGCAATACTTTATAACCACAGATTTAAACATTTGAATAAACTTGGGAAAATTATTACTTTTCATGGTCATTGATCACGAACGCATCTTTGTTCAACAAAACAGGTGATGAGGTCCCTTTGAGGTCAGCACATGCTTAAAGACTAATATTTATTTAATGGTTTTGCTGATGTGAATCTCTGCAATTACCATTTCACCTGATTGTGTTAACAATGCACAGTAACGCTTGTTTGTTCAGGAAGAAATTTTGTGCTTACAGACTTGTAATACTTGAGAGAGAGGTTATGTGGAGCTAACACAGTATTTATGCAACAGGACAGAGGTACTATTAAGTGCTATTGCCAGGTTGGGCAAACCAAGTGCATAAATAACATAGAAAAATACAATCTCGATAGCAAATGGTGTCTGGCCATTTTCCTTCAAAGATTAAAAGTTCTGTTCTTGATTATTTCTTTAAATTGCATGCGTTTGTATTCTGAACCCAAACCAAACTAAACTAGTTTTTCTTGTATATCTATCTTTATTTCATTTAGCCAGTAGCGTATCATTTCAATCTGCATGCTTTTCTAGGGAAGATCATATTATCAAGGAAATGTCCTGATTGAAGTAAGAGAAAATTGAACAGAAACACACACATGAAAACAAAGCGCAGTTGAGACTAGACATAGGCCAGTAATCGATATTTTAAGTTGCATGTGACACTCTTTCCTTGTTCTGTTGCACCGCATTTAGATATTGTATGGCTCTCCAGACATGCTATGCATAATTTTACATACCATCTGCTTTACATGCCAGGTTCCATATGTACAATGTATAACCTAAACCCAATATTTTGATTGATTTGAGCTACAGTGGAGGCTTTTGTTCTTAAATTGCTGGATAGAAGAATATAGTCCTAAATAAATTATCTGACAAATGTGTTCTAGGATTAACAAGCAATCAAATTTATTTTGAAAAAGTTTTTAAAGGTGTAATAATTACAAAATTCAGGCCACTTTCAACATTCCCACTAATATTGCTTCCTAGATTCAAATACTAAGAGACCTGTAAACACTTGCTACTATTCACTTAACAACCATAGCAATACAATGGCACAAACATGCTTCAGAGTCAAGCAAAGGACAGCAAAAATAGTCTAGAAAAAGACGTATCTGAATAAAGATGAACAGCACTTATTCCTCAAAACAGGATGGGGTTTATAAAGATGCTAAAAGTGAGCAATGGATATTCAGAATCATGTCCTGGGGATTCCTGGTACTTCATTATCTGGCTTCTTTCAACCCTGTTTTAAATACTCAAATCTTTTATATTCTTCAGTTACAGGTAAGCCTAAAAAACCCTAACTTTCTATTTTGTAGATGCTGTCCACAACAACATCTGGCTGCATTTCCATATGCATGTATGAACAATAAGTATTGGAACACCAAAATGAAAAGAATACAGAATTTCAAATGATGACTGTCAGGACAAAAGTGAAGATTTATGCAAATATATACCCTCATTTTTGGAACTGCTGGCTCTCTTCATCCAAGTAAGCAAAGAGGATTATGCATTGCTTTGGACCTTAAAAAACCCACACTCCCCTCACCCCCAAAAAAATAAAACAGTCCAAAACTCTTAATATGGAAATAATCACCATATTTTTCTCATTTGACTTAAAATGGAAATATTATCAACAAAAATAGATTGTGGCATGACAGTGCATTAGTAAACAGCAGATAGAGTGGAGAGTACAGGAAGCAACAAAGCAGCTCAAAGAAAAATTTTCTCCATGCAATGTCCCATAAAATATGTACCCTTCACCTCCATATATGGCACATGATGAAAGAAACATTTGAGTTCACAGGGAAATTAGACAGGAACCTGTAATATG
Organism: Pluvialis apricaria; assembly: GCA_017639485.1. Taxonomy (NCBI): domain Eukaryota; kingdom Metazoa; phylum Chordata; class Aves; order Charadriiformes; family Charadriidae; genus Pluvialis; species Pluvialis apricaria. The sequence goes on along the minus strand of CM030009.1, from coordinate 75,510,741 downwards.
ACATTTTGAGAGGGAGTTTTCTGTCTTCTCTATGTAATTGCAAGGAGGTAAGAGATAACCAGTAAAGCATTTGTCCATTTTACAGGGTTTTTTTCCCATTGTAACATGAACATTTTAATCTGTTTACAGTTAGGTATCGGTGGCACATTCAGTTCAATTCAATGACAATTCTACCAGATGCCTACAAATAAAGCTGAACAAGAGATGCAGCACCTCAAACTTTTTTTATACTTGCCTATTAACACACACTTGTGCTTAGAAGGGTAAGATTATTGTTAGACAAAACTGACAAAGGTTATTTTTCTTATCAATGTAATAGTCACATTCTTCATGGAGTATGGGCATAATTCTGATACTTGACAATTTGTTGACCATATGCAGCATTTTCGGGGTTCTTCCAACACTCAGATTTGAAAAAAATCTAAAAGTGTGTCTTCACGCTTTCCTTTTTAAGGCATTCCAAGCAATTGAAAGTGGTTGGTCAGGTTACAGGAATAAGACTAGCTTTTTCCATTTGAATATCAATATTTTTATTTGCTGTTTCATTATATATCTGACTGCTCCCAATCTAAATACTGCACTGAACAGAGGATGTTCTGTGAACTAGAACTTCCATTTGCTAATGGATTTTTTTTTTGCATAAAATCTTCCTTGTAATCCATATGAATATGGGCATTTTAATTATTAATCAGAAGCATTCTTTCTTATTTGTATCTGTGTTGTGAAAGAGTTCTTCAAAATGGGATAAGAAATTAATGTACATTTAGATTTTTCTCCTCCCTAGAGAGAGGCTGTTCATGAGTTAAATGCTTATACAACACCTTTCCTTACAAACTGTACTACATTTCTCTTGTTACTTCTCTACTGAACCTTTCTGGGCCTGATCCCCAGGCCACTGAAGTCAATGGGAGCCCATCCAATTGTCTCAGTGGTCTCCTTCTGCCTCCAACTTTTTAGTGAGAAAAAAAGATATACAGCACAGGCAAAGTATGAGGTACTAATCTGGTAATACTTTATAATGTCCGTGGGTAAAACAATCGTCTTCAGTCCATCTCAATATTTAACATGTCAAGAAATCATTCCAGTATTTCTCCACCGCAAAGTCGGAATGAAAATCTAGAAGACGTTTCTGACACAGTATAGCTAAATTTCTTTGGTTAAAAAGCTATCTTTTAAAAACGAAGTTTCTTTTATACATCTCTCTTGCTTTGCCATCTCGCATCTCTGCCTCGTCCCTTTCATTTGAAAAGTATTCGGTATTGGCCAGAACCTTCTTCCTCTGAAGTCAATTGGGAGTTTTGCCATTGACTTCAAGGGGAGAGTTATCATATCCAGGATGCAAAACGCAGCGAGAAAAGATACCATTGTCAAAGTAGACATTGTAAAATTAAGAGAAAACATTTAAATGATTTAGCAAAATCCACTGAAAAACCTTCAGCACTACTCAGCTTGTATATACGTTTCCCACAAATCGCACCAGGCAGCCTGGGAGAGCACAAAGCCCCCTCGCCCGGCGTCCCTGGCATTTGGCAGCCGGAGTTGAACCCCAGCCCGAGAGGAGCCAACCGTGCGCAGACCCGAGCTGAGCACAGCCGCCGCGCACTAATCTGATGGCAAACACTGAGCTCTCCCTAAGGGACGAGCGTTTTGCCACCGGAGCCCCCTGGCAGCGCACGGCGGGGAGCAGCCGGGACGGGGAGCGGGCAGGGAGGGGAGCTACGGGTCCCCCTCTGGCCGCCGCGCCGGGCACCGGCCGGGGCTCCGCTCTCCCGCCCCCGCCTGCTCCCGTCCGCAGGTGAGGCGCCCGGTGGAGCTCCCTCTCTGCCCGGACGGCGGCACCGCTGCTCCCGAAACACCTGGACCGCGCAGGCAGCCCCCGGGGACGTCGCCAAAACCGAGGAGGGGAGAAGCAGGGCACAGTCCCCGGGGGGGGGGCACCGTGCCCTTCGCGCCCCGGCCCCAGCAAGGAGCGGAGGAGGGAGCCCCCAGCCCGGCAGGGGAACCCTCCACACCGTCCCCCGGAGGAGGTGGCGGAGGGGGGGACGGGGACACGGGACCCCAGCGCAGCGCGGAGCCCCGTTACTCACCGCGGTGCTGCAGGCACCAACCCGCAGCGCAGGCGGAGCGCCCCCGCCCCGGCCGGTGCCCGCTGCGGTGCACAGACCCCGTCCCTCGGCGCCCACATCCAAGACCCGGCCGCGCAGCTAAAAGTCCTTCTGAGGAGCACCCGGCCAACCCCGCCGCCTCCCGCCTCGCATCGCTGTCATCTCCCCTCCCCTCGCCCCCCCCCCCTCACCCCCCCGCGGCGGGCGGCAGCATTATAAAGCGGTCCCCAACCCGTCAGATCACGCACCGGCAGAGGTGCCGGTCCTCGCCGCTACTTACCGGGCATCCTTCAGAGCGGCGGGCGGGCGGGCGGGCGGGCGGGAGCGAAGGGAGGAGGAGGAGGAGGAGAGAGGGCGGGAGGGAGGGAGGGATGGAGGGAGGGGGCTGCCGGCGGGCTGCGCGGCGCTGCGCGGCTCGGCCGGGCTGGGCAGCTCGGCAGAGTGCTGCGGGTCAGTGAGTGAGTGCCTCCGTGCCTGCCTGCCTGCCTGCCTGCGCGCTGCCGGGCACCGGCGAGGGGAGGCTCGGTCACGCGAGGGGCGGGCGGGAAGCGGCGGGGGAGTTCAGGGGGCGCAGCCCGCCCAGCGCGGTGCGGCGCGGCGCGGCCAGGTGCGGCCCAGCGCGCCCCCGGCCCCGCGGCCCCCCCCGCCGCCGCCGCCGCCCCCCGCCGCGGCGGGAGCTGCCGGGGAAAGGGTTGGGGGAGGCGCGCATCCTCCCCGGTGGCACACGCACCGCGGGCGAGTAGGGTGGGGGGGGGAGGGATTAAAAATAATGATAATAAAAAAGCCCAATCACCGGGAAAGAAAAGGGGGGGGGGGGACCCAGCAAAACTCTCTGTCTCTACTTCCCGGCCGAGGTTTGAGCCCCCCGCCCCAAAACTGCCCTCCCGCGGCAGCGGCGCGCTCCCGCCGCGCCGGGAGCCGCCACCGCCCGCGGTGCAGCACGGCAGCAGCTGCCGCTGCCGGTAGCGCCCAGCTGAGAGCCGGAGCCTCTCCCCGCGCACGCAGGAGCCTCCCTCCCTCCTTCCGTCCCTCCCTCCTTCCATCCATCCCTCCCTCCTTCCATCCATCCCTCCCTCCCTCCCTCCATCCCTCTTTCCCAGCGCGCCGAGGCGGGCAGCGCAGGCAGGTGCTGCCGGCTCTCCCGGCGGCCGAGGGAAGGACAGGGCCCTCCGCGGGGGCGCAGCGGCCCCTCCGCGGGCAGCGGCCGCCTTCCCCCCAGGAACCGAGGCGGGGAGGGCGCCGGGAGGGCTGCCCCCACCGGGACGCGGCTTGGAGGGGAGGGGAAGCGGAGGGGCGGAGAGGGGGGAGCCGGCTGCCCCCGAGAGATGCCGGCGGGCCCCAGGAGCCCCGGGGTGGGGGGCGGAATAGGGGAAGCAGCGGGTGCGGTGAGGAAGCGGTGCGGTGCCCCGCGGCGTGTCCGCAAACGCCGCTTCCCCCCCGCACCGGCTCACCTTCTGCCCCAGCGGAATGACCCGCTGGAGGGGACCGAGGACAGTGCCACCGTTACTTGCCTGGCTTCGGGGGGGGGGGGGGGGGTGGGGGGAACACGGGGGGAGCAGGCGGAGAAGGGAGGGAGGGCGTAATTATAACAATCACACGGAAAGGGGGGGGGGGGGGGGGGGGGGAGCAACACGCACACCAAAAAAGCCCGTTCTCGGGAGAGAAATCAAAAATAGCCACAACAGCGTTGAAAGTTCCTCGCTTTGTGATTCGCATTATAACGCTGCCGCTGCTGCCGGGCTCCTCCAACAGTGCGCCCAAGAAACATGCAAGATGGGAGAGAGGGAGCGGTGCACTTTTCGTGTGCTTTCCCTTCCTGACGGCACGGGAAAACCTCCCTCTGAAATAATAATAAAAAAACAAACAAACAAACAAACAAAAAAAAACCCAAAAAACCCCCCCAAAGAAAAACCCCCCCAAACCCCAAACCCACCCAAAACACACACATACCCCGCCCGCTGGAGAGGTGGCTCCAGGGGCTGGTTTCTGAGTTGCAAGTGGAGTTTGGTGGGGGGCGTAGAGGACCCCTGGGACCGCTCCCCCGGGGTTTCGGGCCTTCGGGTTTGTCACCGCGGGGAGGGAGGGATGGAAGGAGCCCGGGGGGCGGCCAGGAGACGGCCCCCGCTACCTCGCACATACCCGCGGGGCCCTGCGCTGCGCCGCGCAGCTGCTCGCCCCCGCCGAGCGGGTGCGCCCTGACCCCGCGCAGGTTGCGCCGGGCGGGCCGGCGGCCGCGGAGGGCAGCGCTGCCGCGGAGGGCAGAGTCCGAGTCCGGGGGGCTCAGGGAGCCGGGGAGCGCAGGAGGTCGCCGGCTGCTCTCCCTCGCTTCTCCCGCTGTGGAAATCAAGATCAGGGATAAGTGGTGCTGTTTTCAGGAGGTAAAAAAAAAAAAAAAACAAAAAAAACAAACCCCCAAAATTGGATAGAATCTAACTTTTATTTACCAACGATTCATGCCCTGATGAAAAAAAATAGCACCAAACCCAGTTAAATGTATCGAGCCGGAGGTAGCGTGGCTGTTTGCCAGACCTATGATCCATTAACCTCTTTAGCTCATTGTTGGCAGGCAACAATAGCACACGATCAAATTCTTAAGAGTTTAAAGACAAGCTATTTTCTTTTCACAGTAAACTCCCCTGTCCTATGTTGCAATTAAAAAGGGTCTCTTCAACAATAAAGGTAATAAGAAAGAAACATACCGTGCGGGTTTTTTGCTGCCTTGTGTTCCTTTTTATGAGTAAAAACATTGTGCTATGCTGAAGGTAATATGTACAAAGGTGGACAGCAGCATATTAAAAATTCTTGCTTTATAACAAGGATTTTGGATAATTTTACCTTCACCATTTAATTATGTATTATTTAGACTGTGTGTCATTTAAAGTTTTGGTTCAAATTCTTTTACAGAGAGAAACCAAGCAAAACCCAACATGATCAAAATTAGAGTATGAAAGTAGGATATACAGGGCCTTTTTTCCTTCCATATATGTTATAGATGTATATAGACATATATGTATATGCCCTTTAATCCAAATACATTCTGTCTGAAGTTATATATTCATACATAAATGTGTGCATGTGAACATGCTATATATACTTAACCACGATATAAATAACGTACTTCAAAAATAATTAAAAAAATTAGTATAGAAAATGAGTATAGAAAAGAAGCAAAGCTAAAAACACAGCTCAACCCCCTGCTGAGCGCTATAAAAAAATGCTACCACTTGGAGGAGAAGTCATAGAATCACTGATACAGAAAAAATATGAAAGTTATACCTCACGTCTTATCCTTTACACAGGCAACTTAGTAGAAATACATCTGTGGAAAATGGAAGTACAATGTTTTCTGGCTTTTTTTGGCATAGAATATTTTGACAGTAGGCTGTGGTTCTAATAGCCATGTTCCAAATTATTTGTTTTGGAAAGTCTGCATCCAGAGAAGTTGAATCTGTCACAGCTAAATCGAGCTGTCTGGTCTGGGAGTGGAAGGTAATAGCAAAAAGGACGACTAATCCCATGAGGGTCTGGAGAAAAGGAATAGCAAAAGTGGTGGGGATGGGGAGTGTGGCTAGCTGGGTTACAACAGTGAATACAAGAAGCTGGTATGTTGTGGGGGAAACTGGGCCTGGAAACAAAATGCCATCTCATGTGGTGGAAGCAGCATGAAAGAAGACCTTCATCTCCTTGCTCATTGTCAGGCTGTGCTGTAAAATACATCCCATTGCTCATTAGAGGATGAGGAGTGTAGTATAACACCTGCATCTTCTCAAAATCTCCACACATTGCTTCTAAACCCTCTGTAGCTTAGGAAAAGTCCTCCCAAAAAAGACAAACGTGAAACCCTGGGAAATGCTAAAAAACCTAATTTCACTGAACTCGCCCACTTCCTAGAGGATCTTTGTTTATTTGTTTACCTCAAAGAGGAAGGTTCTAGAAGTGTTTTTTGTTACCCTAACTGATTCCTCAGCCATAGTCAGTTGGCACTATGCTGTCTCAGCCCGAAGAGAGAAAGGCCTAAGACTTTGCTAGCTATTTTATGGTTTTAATCTGAGAAAAGGAAGTCTTGATCCCACTGTCATTAAGATCAGTAACAAAATCAAGAAGTGGCTGATACATTAGCAGAATGTTTTGAGTGCATGAGACTGCCTGGCTTCAAGAGCAGGCGTTTGGGATGGGAGAGAGATGTAAATCTACACTGTATAAATAGTGTTAAATTTAGGCTATATTTCAACCTGTTGTGGCAAGAGTAGTCATTAATAGCTCAAAAATGAATGAGTGCTTATCGCTACTGTACATAGCCTGTTAAATATTGAAAGTAGGTATATTTTAGCTGGTCGCTTTTTTCACTGTGATTTCTCCGCTAAGTCCAAAGTGTTTTCTCTTTACTTGAGAGTAGCCTGCTGTAGTATGGGAGGAGGTATAAGGCATCACACACCAGTCCCTCTTTGCATACGTTGTGTAGGATTGTCACATTGATATTTGCTGATGCAAAAGTGTGAAGTTCCTGTCTATCCAGGCTTCCCACCTTTCTCGTGGCACAGAAATAGCTGATGTTTGATTGCCATTATTTTAAGGAAATACAAAGTTGAGCCCTCTGTTCTTTAATAAAGTTAGTTTTAAATTTATTTCTTTTCTACTACAAGGTGTATTATCCAACAGCTTTATTGTATTCATTTTCAGTACTGTAACTTGAAGAAGTATTTATCATTTATTACAAACAGGCTTTGATAATAAAATAAAAAACAAAACCTGTCATTCTCTGCGAAAAAGCAAAGCCAGCACCAATAGGTAAGAATGGTAAGATTTAAATGCCCAGCCTTTATTACACTGGCTGTATGTCTGCATTGGCTTTTAATATCATTGACCCCTTTAAACCAAGTGAGCTTTTTGATAGTTAAGAGGGTTTTCTAAGAAAGTCAAAATGATGTAGAAAATGACACTGATTGATTGGTACAGGATGGCTACTCTTCCTTATGTCTTGGTAAAGAGTCACGATAGCAGCTTAAAGCAGTGTTGTTTTGACAAAATATGAAATTCAGTTTGCAATCCAACTTTTGACCGTTAAAAGCTACGCTGATTTGTTGCACATAGATACATGGTCTCAGTTGTTAAAAAATAATGTAGCTAATGGCAATAGGAACATATTCTGCATGCATTTTCGGTTTAAAATTCAAGTTTCAGTAACATTTATGGCAATTACAGTGTCTCCGTTAAACATCTGGTCTGTCATAAAGGTATGTTTTCTCCAATCATATCCCAATTTTTCAAACTTGCCTTTTTTTTCATCTGAAGTGCTTCATACCCCGACTTTTTATTAATTTGTGGCAGATTGCCTTATTTTTTTTGAAAAAATTTGTGCCCTTCAAGAACGTAATAAAAAGTTAAGGTGTTTAAGGGTCTTATAGGATTATGTAAACTCATGTATTACAAAATAGATTATAATTTTTGAGAAATCTAGCTGATACACTTCTGTTAGGTTAGAACTTGCCATCATAACCCCCTAAAAACATGCTTCACTGAATCAGTAAGTACTATATTTTTGAGCTGTCTGCATATTATTGACTTTTCCGTTTTCTGCAAAGCATTATATCAGAAGTCCCTTCCCCCCATTGTTTTCGTGCCAGAAAAATCAATTCAAATCTTAGATATACAAAGCAACAAAGGTAATCTAACCTTGATATATTTCAGAATTTATACCATCTCCTCCTTTATTTTGTTGAAGCTCTGCTTTGCAGGCTTATCTGCAGCACCTGAAAGTTTTGACAACTCTTTCCAAATATACAGCAAAGCATACTAAACCATAATAGGTTGAGAGGCAGCTTATTTAAAATCATAGTGAAATGTGACTAGCATGTTAAAGAAGGACTTTCATATTGGGAAAAAAAAAATCCAAAGATACTTGGCTTAGAATCAAATTCTGCTTTCCAATGTCCATGCATGACCCTTTAGGAAGGAAAAGATATGCAAAGACCTAACATTAATTTTAATAGAAGATCAATGGATATGTGCAGAGTTATTTGGTCATTGGACAGCCGTACTATCCACCATTTTCACAGGTTTAGGATATTTTTACTGCTTTGTTCAGTTCCAAATTAACATATGAGGCCTATTTGCTCTTGTTTTGCATTCAGATAAGCATTGACAAAATAGCTGAGTTTTACATGTAAGAGGAATAACTCTCAGCTATTTTACTGCCCCTTCTGTGTTTCTCCCTGACATTGTCATCATTTTACACTGCTTTTAGCTTCTTATAAGTTTGCTAAACTTCAGCGATTCGACCTGAAATTCTGTATGCTGTAGCTCTGCCTCAGGCTGCATGTTCTTAGCATACCCGACAAATGGCTCAGTTATATCCAAGGACAAGATTGAGGGACATCATTATTTTCTTTCTTGCTAATGCATTCTTTGTAAAACTTACTTTTTAAGAACTCTAGGACCTGCAGGCAACGGAGAAGAGACTTGTAAGTTGGCAGGGTGATAAGTATTAGTTTAGTTGAGGACCCTTTGGAACCTTCCTAAAAAATCATTTACATTTTTCCAGTTCATGAACACTTGAAAGTTCAGTTCACACATGCTAAATAGCAGTTTGTTAGAGTTGCAGCTAATTGCATATGTTTAGCAATTCTCCAGCCAGATGTATTCAGATGTTGCCCATTTTTGTGTCTCCCGATGCTGTTGTTCTTAAGCAAGAGGGTCTGTCTTTCCTCTGCTCTTCATTTGGTTAGAGCCAAAGCTGCACTGAGGAGGCTGGTTCAGCTGAGCAGAGGAGCTCAAGAAGTCTTCCCTGCATTTCTTGGGACTGGGGAGCTGGCAAAGATGAAGTGACAGGGTTTTCAATGGTAAAAACTATGAGAGAAAGATCTGAGACCTGGGAGGAACTGGTAAGGAAGAGGCTGAACTCAGATGACTAACTGCTAGGTGCAGGAAAGGAGCATGGAAAGAGACAACAGATCTAGCTGTATGGCAGTCAGATGGGAAAACTATGTGAGAAGTTTATAATTTCGGATATGCTGATAAGGAAAAAGAAGAAATCCAAATACTGAAGACCGTAGCTGGCTAAGTGAAAAAAGTCAGGTGGAAACAGGCCAGTGAAGATGTGAAGATGAGAATGAAGTCCCAGAAGTGGGGGAGAGAGCGAGAGAACTGGAATAAGACATGAAGGCAGAAAAAGAAGCAGAAAAGTCTGTAATACTAAAGCATACTGCCGTGCAGATCTTGGAAATGAACCAACCATCCCAAACCTCAGCATTTCGCTGTTATCAATAAATATCTGTGAAACCTCTTGGCAAAGTGTGCTCCTCACTCTCCTCTGGTGCTGCTCTACACAAGGGGTGACCATCTGTTACCATTGTCAAGTCTGACGTTAGCTCTACTGGCAGAAACATATCGTGTAGGTCTAGCTTTCTGACCTCAATGATGAATCTTGTTGGTATCAGGACATTTTTTGAAATATTTATGTTCATGTTTTTTTGAAGAATAGAAAAGGCATGGAAAATGGAAGGGAAAGGAAAGAGAGAGGAAGGACAAGGAAAGGGAAATAAGGGGACCCTCTAATTGTTATTACAATACAGTGGTGTTGTCATGCATTAGGCAACATTAGAACTGAAGTTGGCTTTGCTAACTCTATTCATCTTCTCCTTCCCTACTTGTAGATATACATTATAACACCATTTAAAATTAGAAATCCATGTAATATTTTTTCTTCCATCAGCATGGGACATCTATCACTGCAGAAGGTTAGTCCTGCTCAATGACTAAGCAGCTGTGTAATGTTTTGTTTTATCATAGAATCATAGAATCATAGGATGGTTCGGGTTGGAAGGGACCTTTAAAGGTCATCTAGCCCAATCCCCCTGCCAAGAGTAGGGACATCTTCAACTAGACCAGGTTGCTCAGAGCCCCACCCAACTTGACCTTGCATGTTTCCAGGGATGGGGCATCTACCTCTGTGCAACCTGTTCCAGTGTTTTACCACACACATTGTAAAAAATGTCTTCCTTATATCTGGTCTAAATCTACCCTTTTTTAGTTTACAACCGTTACCTCTTGCCCTATTGTAACAGTCCCTGCTAAAAATTTTGTCCCCATCTTTCTTATAAACCCCCTTTAAGTACTGAAAGGCTGCAATAAGGTCTCCCCTGAGCCTTCTCTTCTCCAGGCTGAACAACCCCAACTGTCTCAGTCTTTCTTCATAGGAGACCCCTCTGATAATTAATTATCAGCCCTCTGATAATTTTTGTGGCCCTCCTCTGGACTTACTCCAAGAAGTCTATGTATTTTCTGTGCTGAGGGCTCCAGAGCTGGATGCAGTACTCCAGGTGGAGTAGACAGAGCAGAGGGGCAGAATCACGAGAGCAGAGTAGAGAGTCAGAATCACTTCCCTCGACCTGCTGGCCATGCTTCTTTTGATGCAGTCCAGGATGTGGTTGGCTTTCGGTGCTGTAAGCGCATATTGCCAGGTCATGTCCAGGTTTTCATCCACCAGTACCCCTAAGTCCTTCTCCTCAGGGCTGCTCCCAATCCCGTCATCCCCCAGCCTGTATTGATACCAGGGGTTGCCCCAACCCAGGTGCAGGACCCTGCACTTGGCCCTGTTGAACCTCATGATGTTCACATGGGCCCACTTCTTGAGCTTGTCCAGGTCCCTCTGGATGGCACCCTGTCTCTCAGGTGTGTAGCTGCACCACTCAGCCTGGTGTTGCCTGCAAACTTTCTGAGGGTGCACTTGATCCCACTGTCTATATTATTGATGAAGATATTAAACAGTACTGGTGCCAATACGGACCCCTGAGGGACACACTTGTCACTGATCTCCATCTGGACATTGAGCTGTTGACAACCACCTTCTGGATTTGACCATCCAACCCGTTCCTCATTCACCAAACAGTCTACCCATCAAATCCATATAGCTCCAATGTAGGGACAAGGATGTTGTGGGGAACCATGTCAAAGACCTTTTATTTTCATTGGCCTTTGGGCAGATCAGACACTTTTTACCAATTTGTTCAAACTCTACTGAGAAAAATATTATTTGCATCTTTGGAGGGTTTTCTCTGAAACCAGTCAATATGGCATCTGCATACCTCACAAATTAATATTATTTTTGTTTCAAAGTGCTTCCATCATTCCCATTCTAGAGATGAGAACTGAGACATAACAAATTAAAGCAAGAGTATCCACCGATTTTGAGTGTAAATGTAAATTACCTAGGAATTAGCATTTTAGTTGTTGAAAGGCTATTGTGTGCTCACTTCAGCTGAGAGGTGAGCACTTCTACAAATGACACCCAGGCTTTTAAGTAGGTCATCCAAAAATAAAATACTTCAATGCTAACAAAAATGGCTAAGATTCTAACTACAAGACAACAATAACTTGTGAGAAATATGTGAACAGTTCGGTTTTGGTGTTTTTTCCAGCATCCTGCTGGAACTTCACCGCAATGCAAGAGGAGAGTGTCCCACTCTTCATGTCACCATTCAACTGGTTTAAGAAAGAAATATTCATTGAAATGTATACTGAAACTTACTTCACTCTATACATTCTAAAACTAAAAAAAAAAAGGCAGAGAGAAAACAGATGACAGCACTGTTTAAGATGCGTCCCACTTTATCCCCAGGGATAGGTCATCCTGTGCAGTGATGAGGAGAGGTTCAGTAGAAACAAAAAATATCTTCACAATCCATGCATGAGGTAAATTGGAACCCATTTATGCTTTAGACTTAGATTATAACTAAGTATTAGTTTCTCAAGCATAGTGAAAATCTAAATTCCAGAATAATCTGCTACTGAAAAGTTTGCTGAACATTTATTTTGAAGCTGAACTGGAAAAGTTTGTCTACTGTCTAGAAGCACCTGGAAAATTTCGAGCTTTGAAGTTGACAGCCCACTTCATTTTTGGCGCTGTCATCGCATTATTTTGAGCATTTAAAATATTGCACCTGTAGGGGAAGAAAGGATCCAAGCAGAGCTGAAGGAGAGGGAAATCGCTTGGAATTGTTGAGGTCTGGAAGCCTTCGCTTCTCTCTCCAAGTTTTCTAACAACAGTGATGTCAGGACAACCTTTCTTGTTTTCTGATTTGGAGCAAACATTGAACAAAAGGTAAAACATGACCATTTCTTCCTTTACTGTCCACAACAAGAAATTTCTTTTGCGAAGTTATGTCTTCAGAGAATTTCAACAGGACACGAAATGTTAGAGTTATTTTCATATTCTTTTTTCCACCAAACCTGAAAACCAAAACCCTTTACATTAGCAAGGACTGATTGATATACAGTAGGACGGCCTCTTTTTTCTCTGCTAAAACCCAAAAGTGGGGACTTTTGTCTGCGGAAATTTTTGTAAGAATCACCAAATGAATATTTTCTGTGAGCTGATTTCTTGTTGGTGAGGATCTTGTTGGTCAGGGATTGCTCTACTAGGCCAAGATACACAGTTATCTCGTTCATCTGCAATGTTCCCAGAACAACCTAGTTAAGGTCACATCTGTGGAGAATAACACTCAGGACATTGTTTTTTTCGTAATTTCTGTAACCACCAGCAGTTTTCTAAGTTTACCAGTTCTGTTTGAGCCACACTGCAGACTGCTGCTCTGAACTTTGACTGAGCCAAGTGCCTACTTGAATCCACAGATCTCGATCACAGTGGAGACATGCTGCAGAGTTGGGCCCTCTGCTCTTCTCTATGGAATTCAGAAAATTCATCATGCACATCTCTGCATCCTCTCCTTGCTGATGTGTTTTCATCCTTGAACTGTTGATCCACAACAAGCTCTGGACAATGGAAACAGCTGAATTTCTTTAACTCAGACTCTAGGTTTATGGAAAAAAAAGCAGTAAATATATACAAGTACGTGTTGAATAATGCATTTCAAGAGCTGCCTGTGAGTGTGACTGTTTACATTTACTTCCATATTTAACAGATTTTTTTTTGTAACAAATCCAAACACTCAGCATCACATGCTTAGTAAATTTGCATTTCATGATACATGTAGCTGGCAGAAATAGAGATAAGTGGAACCTGCATTGCAGGTGACATCCTATAAAGTGTACATTGTCCTTCTAGATGCCGTATTTAGAAGCCGGTGCTCAAATTAATCTTTCAAGTCCAACTTTGTGAATCTGATCTTTGGTATTGCATGATTTTCCCTTAAGAGACACATATCACTAAATACATAGGTTCAGTCTCTATATATTTAGGTATTACAGAACCATACATTACCCTTTTAAAGTAATTTAGAAGCACTGATGCCCCTGGAGTCTTACTGGTGAGAATGGAAGGGACATGTTTCATATATCCCATTTCCCTCCTTGCTCAGGCATATGCCAAATAATCCCATCCACTATGGGATTAGATCTACCAAGATCTCTTTTAAAAGACTAATCTAGTCTTTTTTTAAAAGACTAATCTAACTGGAAAACCACTGTAAAATTTGCTTGGTGTAATGGCTAGAAGCTTTTTTCATTTCCATCTCAACATCTTTATGTCCATCTAGAATGTCTTTTCTTTCAGCATTGTAATTTAACTAGCTCTTTTTTCTTTCTTTTATTTATCCACTGTTGTATTTGTGGACCTCAGCCATCTCCCTCTCTGCTTCATTTTCTACACATTTTCCTACCATGAAAAGAGTTTCAGGCTCAACCTGAAAATTTGGCCTCTACTGCTGTTTTCTCCCATAGCCTTCTCTGCACCTGTTCTCTTTCAAGGTTACCTTTGCTCACCAGAAAACTCAATACTGTACTGCAGGTGAGGTTTAACCAGGGCCTAGTGTAATGGTACTGGTGCTTGCCTGTCTATCATGGGTTCACCTTTGGCAATACATTTTCACTTTGCATTTGCCATTTTTATGCTGCATCATACTGGCAGTTCATTCATTCGGAGATTGACTATCAGATCCCATTGCTACAAATATCTTCCAGCTGATGAGCCTCCAGCATACCGGAGAACTTTTTATTATTAGCTCCACATGCATGACTTTGCATTTCAATCTAGTCCTATTTCTGTTCATCCAGATCTTTTGATATTCTGTTCTAATCTCCTCTGTCCTACCTTCCACATTAATGGCATCAGCAAGCTTTATCATCATCTAAAACTATGCCAGATTGAAAACAATAAACCAGATGAGTTCGAAGATCATATCCTGAGGAACTTGACTAGGAATCACCTTGATACTACCATCTGAAACATCTGTGTGCTGCTCTCCTTAAAAATGCATCTTTGTCATTTTTACAATTTCTCTATTAATGCTAATGTTTTTTCCAGATATGCTAATAGTATACCAAGTGCTACTGCATGAAATATACCTATGCAATGACTAAATAGAAAAATCCACCACATTGTCTGGGAAAAAAAGTTACGTTGTCAAAGAAATATATGGATAAGAAAAAATCTGATAATCGTTCTCAAGGAGAGAAGGGGCAGTTGTCACATTGTTTTTATTGCAATAAAAATGCTTTTTCAGCTGTTTAAAAAAAAAACAACCTACAAAAAATCCCCACCAAACCTTGTGGCTGCTTAGATATTCAAGCAAAACAGAATTTAAGATTTTGAGGCTAGAATAGTTAAGTACTAAATGATATGGGGGGATTCTATGAAATCGGTGTGATCCTTTCTAGTTCTCTATCTGTGGACAACTGTAGCCTTCCAAGAAACTTACCTTTTGTGCTGAACTTTTCAATGAATTAGGTGAACCCACGGTCTTTTACTAAAATCCCAGGGTGATTCTCTCACTGATTTCTGTGGAATCAAGATTAACTAGTAATAACAAGTAAGTTACTTTTTGAAAAAATGACCAAATCAAACCAGGTTTCTTGTCATACCAGGAGGGAGAGGAGTCAGGGAAAAGACTAATTTCCCCAGGCATTTAACTAAAAGACCAATTGACTTTTGTTTTGTTTTGAACAGCTCTAAAGCAGCTGTGATACAAAGAATAAAAAAGACAGAGAAGTAGGTCATGACCTAAGCAAGAATCATCTACAATATGCAATAATTTCATACATATTCTCTGAAGTCCTGTAGGCAGGATTACTATGGTGGGCAGCGATTATACAATGTTCCCATAAGATCTTTTTGCCAATTAATTATGCATCTCAGAACATATTTTCCATATAATGTAGGTTATATGTTGTTTCCTACCCATTTCCGTTACATTTTCTGTCAACATAATTCATATATCTGCCTTTCTTTTGTGACTGAACATATATATTGCATAGAGTTTGAAACGGATTATTAAAACATTCATGTATGTCGTATCTTTTGTACACAGCTGCATGAACTGCCAGTGTTACCAAGTCTTGAAGAGGTGTTTTCTTTTCCATAGCTCAGGCTCTCTTTTGTAGCGTTATATGTATATTTCCCACAGAGAAAGAAATGTTCTCGTATTCAGCCTAAATAAGCATTTTAGCAGGCATAAATTTTGCTTATTCTTGTCAGAACAAAATTAGATATTAATCCACCACCAAACAGAGTTTACAAGAATGTAATTCAGTCACCAGATTGCAAAGTGCTTTTAAGTACTCCTGCACTATTTCCCTAAAGAGATTGGTCTCTTAACACGCTGAAGGGGAAGAGCTATAGAATGCACAATGGAAATATGGAGAATATTTCTTCCCTGTTAATTTATTATAGTGAATTGATATAATGAAGGATGACAAATAGGTCTTTTTTTTTTTCGTCCATACAGTGCTTCCCATTAAAATGTGAATGTTTTCTGTATGAGGGTCAAGAGTAACACATATAATTACACAAAAGCTATGCGTCATGTGTTTTGAATATAATATGGAGCGCAGGAGAAGACATACTGTGTAGTGCTGAGTAAATTGTTAAAGGGCTAACAGAGGCCTACACTTTAAAAGAGAGCTGCTGCAGTGTTTGAACTCATTGAAAAAAGAACATTATTTTCTTCTTAAAGGTAGCAGTGGAAAAATTATATAAAGACTTTGTCTTGAGCTTTTCTTCTATCCTGTAGGACTGAGCTTGTTGCTGCCATTATAAATTAGAGATTGGTACACTGAAATATTCATATCTAATATATGGTAATAATATGTTCTGTGTAATATAATAGTATATAATGATATATACTCTGTTTATAATATATATAGGCTAGTCATTATTCTCTCTATATGCATCTAAAATATGCACATGTATTAATATAAACATAGTAAAATATTTCTAATTCAAATCTTCACTGAATTCAATGAAAGTAAAATGGGCATGAATTCAACCTTGTTCATTTTAACTTCTTGTCTGGAAGCTCGCTATGAAACTTCATAACTTACCCTGTAGCTTGTCTAAAAGAAAAGTGATAGTCATTAGCATTGCTCATTCAGTAAAAAACATTTCTATAAACAGCTTCCTATTAATAAATTATAGCAAAAAAAGAAGCATATTTTTTTCATGCTATATGCAGTTACAGTTATTTGATATATATATCAGCAAGCCTCATAGAAGCAGAGTCAAAATATAGGCAGGATTTCAATAGTTAAAGGTTGGTTAGTATTGTTAATTAAAGCATTTTCTTATTGATTTTGTTGAGCATGATTCAATTTTTATAGTGGTTAAGTCCAAGAGGAAGTGAAAATTACCATACATAATGCAACAAAGCTAGATCTCTGTGAACTTTGAAATAAATGCAGTCTTGAAAAAGTAAATACAAAATAAATCAAATGTTCTCATCTGCAGTTTATATACTTCTGCATGACAACATTTCCATATGTTTCCATTTTTTTGTTTGCTTTTCTTCATATATCAAAGAATAGGAAAACAAAATCAGTTGGTTGGTTGTTTTTTGTAAAGAGTGCTGGGACTTCAAAAAACATACCTACTTGTGGGTCAGTGAGCTCACTGAAGATCCACTAAGTCTGAGACCATCTTAGGCCAGTTGTTTGTGGAGAGAAATTTTTGTAGGATGTAGGGACCGTTACTTATCTATTATTTTTGCTAGAGAATTTTTGCCCCAGATTCAGGAGATTTTACTCTTTCAGATTATTTCTAGCTATTTCTTATGTTTTGCTTCTCTCACAAGTGAGAAGCAGCTGTATTGCAGTGACAACATCACAAACAGATGAGCACAACTTTCATTGCTGCCTTAAGCTAAACGGGATGTGTTCACAGGTCTTGATAATGGTCTAATTTGTATCTGAAGTCTGTTACTGGGGTATTTTTCCTTTCCATCACGCTCCTTCTTTCTGCTTTGTCTTCTTCAGTTTAAAGAATCTTAATAATTTTGATGTTTATAAGGCACTACTGCTTCATAAACTAGTTAGCTTAAATGAAACCAAAGCTAACATCACAGCACTTGCAAACCAAGTGTTATTTAAAAACCTGTTTTTTTCACTCCTTGCATGGGCAAGATTACACACAGTTTAAAGCACTACCTGGATGCCTGTCTTCCAAGTACACAAACATCAGAAATGATGTATTTTAAAGAATAAAATTACCTTATCTCAAAGAATCAAGCTGTTAGAAAGCTTTAACATCCACCAAGATCCACTGGCACAGAAGTTTATCAGAGTGTGGAAGGTTTGGCTGAACAAATTAAGCAGACCTGGTGGGTCTAGAATCACTATTTTCTTTCGGCAGTTATTTCTGTTTCTTTGCAGACACTAGCCTTTTTGTATTTTACTGTTCAGGGTCTTTTCTTTAAAGTGCTTTGTCATGCGTGTCTGCTATAAGACCCTCTGTTTAGAGTACTGACCCTTTGTAGTTCATAAATGTTTTAGAATGATGTTATAATTTTCTTTGAAGTCATCACACAAATTGATATCTTTTCATTTAATGCAATTTAATAATACAAATCCTTTAGATCACTAGTTCTTGTTCACTTTTTTGTGTGTCCAGATGATCTTTTAGTGCCTACATTCAGTGGTTTTCACTGGATCTGAGTATATTAACTGAATGTACTACTACATAATGGCAGAAGTCTGTCTGAATGGCTTCAGCAATCTCTATCCAAGATGCAGGGATCAGGTTCATGCCATGAAACCACAGACAGCATTTGAGGCTGTGCCAGTGTTTGAAGGTCAGAAAAATTGGGGTTACAAACCCAAGGAGAATGTGGTAACCCAGCCTACCTGCCCATGTGGAGCCCCACAGTCAGGGAGACATCAGCTGCGAGGGAAATAGTCAGTTAAATGTGTCTGTGAACGAAGTCTGCTCATTAAAAGGATTACTGACAATATCTCGTGAGCAGGGTGCCCTTCACCAAATGAAATAGACCCTGTTGTTAGGAGAGGGTTGTGCGTGTTGCCTAGCGCTTGCGAGGCTGAGGGGAAACCTTGCCATCAGGGTGAGGGGCTGAGTGTGTGAGCTGCAGCTCTTGAACAGCCAGGTGTGAGGATGGCTGTACAGCCCGTCAAGGCACTGTTAGCTGAGAGAGGCCGTCAGAGGGCACCTCAGAGAGAAATTCGGCATTTACAGTCCATAAAACAGAAGGGTGGTTTTGTCCCCACCGTTTCTTGACAAGCTAACAACTAATCTTGGACAGTTTTATTCTGTGTAATTAACACGAAGAATGAAGGGTATTAATTCAGTGGCGTGTACTGCTACAGTGAGATATATTAGGCTTAGGCAGAAATGGCAGTGTGGAAAGTCACTGATACCCTTGAACACACAGCAGTTACCTAACCCCCATATCAATAAGCCCACGTAGCTGCTGCTGGTAAATCAGACAAATTGGAGTTGTCCCTTGCAACAAATGAAGAGCTGCAATCATAGAATCGTAGAATCACAGAATGGTTTAGGTTGGAAAGAACCTTAAAGATCATCTAGTTTCAACCCCCCTGCCATGGGCAATGACATCTCCCACTAGACCAGATTGCTCAAAGCCCCATCCAGCCTGGCCTTGAACACCTCCAGGGATGGGGCCTTCAATCGTCTTTTTAAAATTAAGAGCTGCTTTAATTTCAGGGGTGCTTACTTTTTTTTTCTAAATAAGAATATTTCTTCATGACTGTTAAAAGTTGTCAATCTAATATGTTTATTTTGTGTCATATGGTGCCCTTTTATGTGTGTCTCTCTTCATATCTGTTCATTCCTTCAATATTTAGTACTATCATATGAAAGTATTATAGTAACAACAATCAAGGCAGAAAGCAAGTTTTTGAAACATTGTGGCAGGCACAATAAATACTTATTTTTCCTATTAAGGCACATATGTCTTTGTGAAATAATTATATACAGTTTTCACCCAAGGATGTGATATACCGCTGAAATAAGTTCACTAGGGCTTATTGTAAATGGTATTTTTACAGCTTGTTTCCTTACGCTTTTGTCATTCTGGACTTGATTTAGAAAGAGATTCATGGAAAGTCATAATTATTTTAAGAAGGCAGCAGGGAAAGTGTTCTTTCACTATGTCTATAAATCTTTACTTATGCTCTACAGAGAACTCTGCTCCCTATGTCTGCTTTAACAGTGTAAGAGGAGTATATCATAATGCCTTGAGTTGTCAGAGCTTCGGGAATCTTTATAATATGAGATCACAAGTGGAGACAATTTCATTGTAATAGTCCTGGCAACAAAGGAAAAAGGATACTAATTCAGCTGGCACACTGACATGACAGCAAGGATAGGTTCTTTCATAGAGTTAAAATATGTATGGGATTGGAATGTGTGGGTGTATATATACACGTACATATAGACGCACACATATATACATGCGTATATATGTACAGTTAGGAAGCTAGTAAATCTGACACTTAGAAAAGGAGATGACTACTGAAAATATGCTCTATTTTTTGGATAATATTTCTGGAGGAAAGCAGAATGTAAAAATTGTCCCCCTCAGAATGGTAAATAACTGCCTTTCAGAAGAAGAAAACACTTTCTTCTGATGAAGTCCACAGCAGAGAGCAGCTTGGGCTATCGCTTTTCATTCTCCTAAAGACACCTTTTCAAAAGACAATTTTTCATTTCTTTTTCTGTTCTGAAAGGAACTATCCTTTTGTGAGGCTTACAGCCCATCAGAGAAAAAGTGTAGTTCTGGTTGTTAAATATGGACAGAGACTTCTTGTGGCAGTTAGTGAGTCTTTTTCTCTGGAAATTTGGAGAGCAGTGTAGAGAATTAATTGTCAGGATTTTTTTAGGCACAGCTAATTCTGCTTTGGTTAGCAGTTAAGCTAAATGATTTTTTATGGACTGTCCACATTTTTTTTTTTTTTAAGGTCCCTATGAGATCATGCTAGTAAGCAAAAACACCTGAAAGCTATTAATCAAAACCACTTTGTTTTAAGAGCATCCCAATATTTACTGCCTCTGTTTATGCAAAGTCACTTTATGGTCATTTGTAAGGAATTAGATGTCCAAGAATGGATGTCTCAAGGACCTGTCTACTGTATTAGTGGCTGCTCTGCAAGATATGTGTGTTGTACAGTAAATACTGTATTCTGAGTGCATGTTAATGATATGAGGTGAGAAAGAAATAAAAAGAAAATGAAATATTCAAATTGCTGGATTCTGACATTCAGACATTTCATTTTCATACATTATTTTAAAAAACGGGAGACCTAAATAATAATAATAATAAAAAATCTAGAGAAAGCTGAGAAAGATAAAAATTAGGTAAGTCAGAAAAAAACCCTGAAGCACCAATATATTTTTGATGGGTTCCAGTCTACAATTTCCAGAAATGTAAAAAGCCCTGGATATCTTAATGGTTATGTAAAGAAAGCTTTGTCCATTGCTATAGCAGATATTTAGTGTATAGCGCTCTCTCCGTTCTTTTCCTTTTTTTTCATGAGCAGTATGACTAAGAAAAATTAAGTTCTGTCACTCTTGCCTCATCATTTTTTTTATTCTTTAAGTATGAAAAACATATATAGTGTAAGTGTGTATCCTTCCTGAGTGAAAAGTTTGCAATAAAAACTGTTTTATTTACACTGGGGTAAAATCTAGGAGTATTCTTTAATGTTGGTCTTTCATAACGGTCTTGTAACTGAAAAAAAATTGTATGTAGGAGATTTATTTTGCAGATTAAATCACTTAATATTTTTGTTACTTCAATAAAATATAAACAAATAATAATTTTGCTGAAGCATGGTATACTTAACTTGACAGTTTAGGAAAATTTGTAATCTTGTGGTTATTACAATACTATATATTTAGAGTATTCAATATTGCAACATAAAAATGTCGTCTTTGTAAACTGAAAAATAGCCTTTCCTTACAAGATGTGCACACAACAAAATTTATTTTTTCCAACAAATTTTATATAAAAAATTGATGTATCTCTAATGATTTCCTGGTGTTAGGTGTAAATAAGCTGTATTAGTTTATGTATACTTAAATTAACAAAATACCATTATGAAAATCAAAAAAACTTAATATGTCTCTAAAGTCATTTAATGAAAAGAATTAATTTTGTTATTTTTCCTCTTCTAAATTTCAGAAGTTTTCCAAAATCTCAGTAGAAAAAGGAACAGCTGTTATGGCCCTCCTTCATGATTGTGCAGCTTTGACACATCAAAACCCAAATGAGTTCTATCATAAAATACCTTTGCCCAATTAATACTAAATGTAACTATTGCCAAGATAGTGAATTTGTCTCCAAAGGCACTGACTGACTGACAGAAAAAAACAGAGAAAGAAAGAAGCACTTGACATAAGAATAGAGCAGAAATTTGTTTTTGTGAGGGTTGTTTTTTATGTAATAGAATTTTGCTAAATGATTTATTAATAGTTTTTGTTTCCAGCAATGTGCAAGTAGACGTGTTGGTGCCACTGGCTAGAGGCACTAGAATTTCTACGATCTAGCCAAGCCTATGATTGCCACAAACTTGGGAGAACCTGCTTTTGTAAGACTGTTGCTACTCCTTACCAGCCTAATTTGTATTATTGGTTCTGTAATCCTCCTCCTATATTGTCAATGACTTCGTCAGACCTGGTCACTTTTGAGATCATGCAAATGTCCGGAAGTATTAAGTAATGGTTGTTGACATTAGAAATATTCCAGGTGAATCTGGTTGGTTTTCCATGTTCCTTAAAGAAAGATCATAATGAAATTCATTGTGTCTCATTTAAAACCTTTCTTATATCAAACTTCAGCAGGTTCAGACAAAAAGTTTTCTTTTTTCTCTAAATGCCAGCCTCACATAGACCAGAGGCAATTGGAGATCTCACAGACCTAATTCCGTGTAGTGGTCCCCAATCTTAAGACTGAAATAACAGCTTATACCAGTCTTAGCCCTGCTGAAAACAACAGGTAGAGTCAAATCAATCCACCTGAGGATTCTGGTGTAGCTGCCATTCAGGTTAGGACACAGCTCTTCTCATACTCCAAATAGATGTGCCAAAGAAGTGTTTGTTCATTATGGTTCAAAATCGTTACTGAAACAGATCATTTGCCAAAGTTAATGGGAATTACATTTCTCTAAGGACTATATACATGTCACATGTGCAGGACTAAGATATTTCCATCTGCTCTCGACTCTTAGTACTCAGCTTCCAGAAAGAATCAAACTTTGTAATATATTTTCCTTAATATCTATGTGTGTGATGTTTTTCTTAATTAAAAAAGTACAACCCGATTATATTTTGTATGTGTGGGTAGTTGAATACATAAACAGAAGAGAAAAGGCTTGTATTCAACCATAACAGGCTTTCAAAGCAATTTCAAAGAAACAAACATCATATGTCATGCCTTTTTCTTTTTTTTTTTTTTCAAGTGATATGCCAAGCTGTTCAAGCTTGGCTTTTCATTCCTCTGGTAGTAAGATAGCTGCTATGTTAGCTAGCTCTCCCATATAGGTGATTTAAACAAGATTACTGTTTGGTGCATTCAAAATGGAATCGACAACCAGTTCAGAGAAAGGAAGAGTGGGTTTCTAATATGAAAAATTGTCTGCTTCCTCGAATTTTACCAGTCATGTCATGTTACATTAGACAGAGTAATAGAACATTAGCTGTGTAATGAGACATGACTGCTAAAATGTAAAGGAGAACGCACTTTCAGATTGGCTAGTCCTGTTGAAAGTGATAGCTTGCATCTAATCTGCAACGCTTGTAGATATTATGCAAACCAGCTGTTTGTGAATTCCAGATTGTTTGGAAATTGGAAGAAGTGTCAGATATATTATCAACTTCTCAAAACACTTCTGTATCTTACCTTTGGTTTCTAGATAAAAGGAGGTTTTAGAGAAACAAAATTATAAGTTATTTTCATTTAATGCTTGACAGTTTTTCTTAGATCCTTTGGGCCAGAACTTCAATTGAATTAAAAGGTGTTTTGTTTTACTGAAGTCAACAGAGCTTCAGATATTTAAACAATTTTAAATCCAGTCTGTTTTACAGACATGCAACTGCATAAAGTTTTATAGTAGTTAACAACGTTGGTCCAAAATTATTTTCCTTGTTAGGAGATAATGTTTCATTGCAATTAAAATATTTCATAGAAAGTCTTTGCAGAAATATTATCAGGAAAGAGAAAGGCATGAATTTTAATTTCAGACTATTTTGAATAAAGATCTGACCCTGAACTTCAAGGTGTGAGGTTTGTTCTCTAACCACTGAATTGCCAGATATTTTGAGGCATGTTAGATGGTCTCCTCTGTTCTGTGACAGATTTCAAAAGGTTTTCTTTCCTCTCCTTTCTCAACCACTAGTAAACAAAAGCAATCATCTTCAGACCCCTCATGTTTTTGTGTGCTATAACTGTGGTTTTCAACCATATCTCACAGCAAATCAAACCAGCTGTTTCAAAATCTGACCGTTTCTAATATTTTGTCTTCGCAGTACTAGTACTTGTCACAGCAATGCTCTGCACCAAGCAGGAAGCCTCTAGAGCTTGATCACATTCATAAATTGCATTTTGTGTTTTGAAAGGGGGGAACAAAGTGGTTGGCATCTCATAATGGACCCTTAAAAACTAGGCACTAGATTTATGTTTTGACGGTGTTGAATAACACTGACACAATAAATGATGAAAATAACCCCAGTGGTGGGAATGTGAGATTAATTTGCTCAGTAGAAATAACATTAAAAAAAGGAAAGATTACATATATGGAAATGCACATCTAGAGAAAGTCAGCAAATGCAAGCTTCTCATGCTATCAAATCAATCTGCTCATTACGTCCCTTACATTTAGTATTTAGAAAAGTGATTCTACTTTCAAGCACTCCAGTTTATTCAGAGTGCTGCCATTTTATTAAGATATGTGTGCTAGGCAAACCTAGCTTCCTCTGAAATCACTAGGAATAGTCAATCTCATAAACAGCAACTCATACTAAGAACAGGAAAAAAAATCCAAGAAAAAGAGATTGATTTTTGCAATGCTGATTGAAGATGAACATTTGGAAAGAAAACGGATCAGACTGAGTCTATGAACTGTTATGTATGTAGTTTTTTTGTGAAAGTTTCTCATTTATTATTGCTGTGCAATTACAGTCTTATATATCTATACCAACCATAATTTAGCATGAGTGCAGATGAATTGCCAATACTTGGCTTCCTCTGAGCAGAAAATGCCAAACTGCTGATCTGTATTATATTATCAAGCAATGTAAAAGTTTTTAGCTGTTCTGCCTTTATTTGCATCGTGGGAATCACATTGCTAAATCCTCACGTGGTGTCTTGAAAGAGCACCCCTTTAGGACTGTATTTTTTCCTACATATACTTTTTATTTAAATTGAAGATGTCTCTGCTTAACTTACATTTTTAATAGCAGTGAAATCCTTTGGGTTCTTATTAGATGGAATCTAACCAAAAAGTTCTCTCATCTGCTCTGCTGTACAGATCTTTTATTTGAAGAGTAAAAAATCTCTTTTATATTTACAGTTGTGGTTACAGACTGATATACTGATGTCTTTACATTGCCAAAGTGACAAAGTTTTATACAGTTTTGGGCCCGTCACTACAAGAAAGACATAGAGGTGCTGTAGCATGTCCAGAGAAGGGCAAAGCTGGTGAGGGTTCTGGAGAACAATTCTTATGAGGAGCGGCTGAGGGAACTGGGGTTGTTTAGCCTGGAGAAAAGGAGGCTGAGGGGAGACCTTATCGCTCTCTATGACTACCTGAAGGGAGGTTGTAGAGAGGTGGGGGTCAATGTCTTCTCTCTAGTAACAAGCAATAGGACAAGAGGAAATGGCCTCAAGTTACGCCAGGGGAGGTTTAGATTGGATATTAGGAAAAATTTCTTCACAGAAAGGATTGTCAAGCATTGGAACAGGCTGCCTAGGGAAATGGTGGAGTTGCCATTCCTGGAGGTATTTAAAAGACATCTAGATGTGGTGCTTAGGGACATGGTTTAGTGGTGGTTTTGGCAGTGTTAGGTTGATGGTTGGACTTGATGATCGTAAAGGTCTCTTCACCCTAGACAATTCTATGATTCTATGTAGTTGAAGTCACAAGGCAAAAAAAAGAGAGGAGAAAATAACATGATTCCTTTGGATCCTGGTATAAAGTTCTGCACTTACAGACCTCTTGGAATTTTTCTTCATAGAACAGATCTTTCTCCAATTCTGGTACCTTTTAGAAGCCTTGCACTAGAAAAAGACCCAGAAGCAGGACTAGCCATCAGACCGTGTTTAGGACATAGATACTGTAGTTGTAAAGAGAATTTTATTGTAGAAAGATAGCTCCAGAAGACTGCATGCCTGGACTTACTTCCAGCCAGACAATTTGTTTACAACTTCTCCATATAGATTTCACCATGGAAGGCATTTAAATATGCAAAAGCGGAATTTGGAACTGTATTGTCAGGGCAGCTCATTAAAGCCAAGAAGGAAACCCATTATAGGCCTTGTCTGAAAGCCATCTCTCCTAGTCTATTGACTTATGCTGACCAGAAATTGGCTAACTATGATGTCTAGACAATCTAGCTAGAGACAGCTGTCATTGATAAAAATGAAAAAAGAAGCAGCAGACAAAAAAGTGATACTGGAAAAAAGAGTAAAAGTCATTAAGTTATTAAGCTATGTAATTGCAGGATCTCTTTTCCGTCTAAATTATTATTATTGTTGTTGTTGTTGTTGTATTGTTGTTGTTGTTGTTATTTTTATTATTGTTATTATTATTATTTACACAGGTAGATGCACACACATTTTAGTTGCAGGGGATTCCATTGTAGGATTACTAATGAAATAAGCAGTGATTTTTGTGGGAGTGCAACATCTTACAAATCACTATGTAATATACAGATACAGAGTCTTTCTCACTGCAGGCAATAAAATAAAACAAAAACAAACATAAAAAATCTAGGCAACATAATTGAAGTTCCTCTTCATTATTCTGACATTAGCTAGCCTCAGGCTTTAGAATCTGCTCAATTGTAATGAATCGTTAAGATTTTAGTTGGACCAAGGAGAAGATAACACCTCATTGTACTTTGTTGTTTGCAAGATTTTAACAAAATAACATCTGCTATCTTAGATTGTGGATGATTTAATTTTTAAACACTTGTTCCCAACCTTTAATTTTCTGCAAAACAACCACATAAATTATTAATTCATCTATATTTCCTCAAGGCGAGCTAGACTTAAGGTCCTTCATAAATATTTAAGAATTCTACTGCAAAATAAACAAAAACTTTCACTTAACTTTTAATTGCAAGTCCCGACAACCAACAACAGCATCATCAGTAACAGTAAAGAGAAAGATTTCAGGCAGAAACACATTTTTGTGAAAGGTTATGGCCTTTTTAGTTTGTGGAAATTCAATGTGCTTTGCACCGTTTGCAAAACATCCATTTCATTAGCAATAAACACCAGAAAAAAAAAAGGGCCAGTGTTCAAATCTAATCCAGTCTCGACTTGAAAGGCTCTCTACTGGTTCCCAGGAGCATGAAGTGCAACACACATGTACACCTGTGTATACGCTTTCTCCAGGAAGACATCTGTTGGTATTAATATGCTGTACTCTCCAGGCCCAAATCTGAGTAGCTGTTTAATTCTGGCATTGGATCTGAGAAGTGAAGGCAAACTCAAGCTTCAGGGCTAGCCTCCCATTGCTGCCAACTTTTCCCCTTTGTCCAAAGGAATTGTTCTCTTAACTATAGATCACTGTGTTTGCTATAACTCACCCCATCACCAGAACAGTCCTCACCTTCTGAATAAAACCACTTTCTGAACGCTTTGGAGTGGTGCAGAGATCACAGCAAGATTAAGATCTGAGTCCTATGAATCAAAAGAAATTTAGTAACAACCTTTTTTTTAATAGTATTTTCTTTTTGCAAAAAGTGTGCTTTTCCATAAAATTTGTCAGGATTTTTCCCCATATTGCACATGAGGAAAATACTTTAGAAACATATTTCAATTTTTTCATGTTTCAGTATTGCTTTCAGATAGATCTAATATTTTGAAAACTTTTATTAGTTGAATTTATATGTTTAGACATGAAAATAATCTTCAGAAAGTTTTTTTTATTTTAACCCCTAAGATAAAATCAGTGAATTGATTTTGAAGGTGCAGGTCATACATAACTTCATTTAAGGAGTCATATTGTGGAGACGGTAACTAAATAAAAGTTTCAGTCATTATTTGAAAGGAAGGAAATGAAAAAAAATCTGCCATAAAATGCAAAAATTCAGTGTCAGCATTTTCAGTTTTCCTCTAGAAATGTAGTAAAATTATTTCCCTAAAAGATAAACTTGATAAAAATCCAATCCTGTGTAAAAGCAGAGAAATCAAAGTACTCTGCACAGTACAGAAGAACTTCAGCTGTAACAACTTCTGCTCTTTGCTTTCTCTTCCAGTCCCATGCAGAGCATTTTGGCCATTGTTCCTCACAGGTATGGACTCTTCGGGTCTGACTGTGCTCTCATCTTTCCAGTGCTTTCCAGAACTAATTCCAAGGAAATACCCAAAATGTGGGGATGTGAGAGCACAGTAAGGGAGATTTAAAACAGGCCCATGAAAGTATTCCTCCTGCCTTGCCATATGGATATTGATTTCTCTCCCTCAGGCTGAATATAATTGCCTGCTCTAATTTAGCATTGATCTACCCACCCAAGTTTCTTAAAGCACTACACAGGCATCAATTAAATTGTTCCTAATACCACCTTTGTGAAGCAGGATAGCTATAATTATTCACACTTAGAAGATGGTGAGGGGTGAAAAGTGATTCGTCCTGAGCTATGCAGTGAAACAAACCAGGATTAAACCGTGAGACAATTATACAGTGCCATGTGCCCATTATCAGATCATTCAGAGTTTTTCTAAAGGCAAAATATTTGCTCATATAATGATTTGGGATTCCGGTGAAAAATACTTAGTTAGATAATGAGTGTACAATAACTGCTGCTGATCATATCAGATGCACCTATTGCCTTGACTTCTCTCCTTTCTGGGATTTTTCCACTGTCTTTTTTTTTGTCTTTGTCTTCTATCCATCCCACTTAAAATGTAAGAGGCTTTTATTTCATATGCTTCAGCTCTTGGCATTTGATTGTTGGTTTGTTGCCTGATAAGAACTTTTATGCATTATTGCATGCAAGAAATAACACCTCTTGCTGCTGAGGACAACAAACGTGGTTTTGCCGCTCTTCTTTTTAGTGTCATTTTATTTAGTAGTTCAAGAGAAATCAGCTAGGGTGCTAATGAGGAGAAACAAGTACAAAGTATTTCATATACACATTCAAGAGTTCAAAAAAATTACAAGTTCTAGCATATTTACTGGGAAAGCCCAATGCTAAAGCAACACAGGCGACAGATAATTCTTTGAACCAGATAGTAGCAATAAACCAAAGTTGGGCTGGGTATCAGATTGAATTTAGGCAGCTCCTCTACACAATATATGACTTGTAGTCAACGAAGAGAAAAACACAAACAAAAAAACCCCACCTAGCACACTATTACAAGGCTTGTAACCTGCACAAGGGCAAACATTTAGAGATATGTTCAAATGTAGGGTGGACATGACCTTTAACATGCTGATTCTAGCTTTATCTGAGAGAAAAAGAAAATCATATTGATATTGAAAAGCTGTACAATATGTACAAACTTTAATTATCAGCTATGCTACGCTACTCAATGCTTACACAGAGAAACCACAGGAAGGTCAATAACACAGTACTTATCATTATTTGACCTCATTTTCTACACTGCTTGGCTTGAACAATGTAAGTCTCTGCATTTTTTGCCAAGAAATTCCTATTGAAGAGTCCCCTCTGGGCTGCACTTAGGGCCCTGGATTAGCTTTAAACGTGTTTATGGTATGAGCCAAGTCGCTTTAGGCTTCACTGTTAACATTCTAGGAAATTAGGGACGTAGAGTATAAACTCCTTAGGCTGTTTATTCTGAAGCATAGATTTTTCAGCATAGGAGATGCAGGGGAGGTTAATAAATTCACTTTTACCTCCTGAAGAAGCAAGGTGATGGAAATTAAGCAGCATTTCCTTGCTCTGCCCTTACAAATGTGTAATGCATTAAAAAAAAAAGGTGTGGTGTGTTTTGTTTTTTTTGGTTTTTTTTGGGGTTTTTTTGTGTGTGTGGTGGGGTGTTTTTTTTTTTAATAAGGCCTAGCCACATAACCTTCTTCCAAAAGACTAGTTTGTGCAGATGTTTGTGCCTGCCTGAGGCCTTCCTGTGAAGGTAATGGACATACAAATGAACATACAAAGGCCAAAAGTGTTGACTGCCTCCGCTATACACACAGATATATACTCTCTCTGTGCCTCTTATCTATATGGTGATATATTCTACTGCAAAAAGTTTGGACCCTCTAATCTTTCCAAGTGGTGGGCTTTGGGGCAAACTGTTCGGCTTGCCTCCCATTAGTCTACATGGACACCTTGACAAAACTGCATCATGCTAGAAATATCATAATTTTTATACGCTTACCCACATTACAACACAGGGAATCATGCCTGACATTAACAAAGAAAATATAAGCTTATCGCAATCTGTCAGCATTTACTGCATCTTAAGCTCTCCTGGAAACACATCCGAGTCCCGAGTTGTGCAATTACCATGAAGCTCCAGCATGAAGCATTTCTTAGTGAAGTAGTGAAGCCATCTCTAGGAGCAGATGCCACTTCTTCATGGCTCCAGCATCAACCCAGAAGAGAAGAAAGCCTTTCCACCACGTGCTGACCTCCTTATCTGTGTTGACACTGCCTGTTCCCTTCCCCAGGCAAGTGGAGGTAGTACTGCCCTGACACAGACATTGCTGTCCCACCTACCCTGAAACTTGTTGGTGCAGGCAGCCTCTAAAGAAAATGGAGTGGAAGACTCCAGTTCCTGCTTTGTGCTGTGGTACAATATTGCACCTGAATTTGTCTTATGGAAACATTACTTCTGCTGTCATTTTTTCCCCCTCAAGTAACAGTGAATTTTGGGGGAACGTGTTACCAGTGCTCAAATAGAACATTTTGTTTGTGTGCTGTTTAAAAAGGGAGCTCTGCCTGCAAGTGCAATTAAGCAAGAAATGGAGATAATTGCTATTGTTAATTTTCCATTTGCAGAATGAAATGGAGAACTTTCACTTTATATATATCTCTTTCTATATATACACACAAAGGGAAGAACGACTAACTAAAATGTAGTAAGTGCTTTGTAGAAACAGCAGCAAAGGATCTTCAGCTTTACGGTGTTGTCCAGGAGGTAAGGCAGATAATAGCTTCCTCTGATAAAAGTTTCCCAGTCAAAGAAATACATTTAAAAGCAGCAATACCTGAAGTGCATGCTGTGCAACTTTAAGCATCACCTGAGCTGGGGAACAGTTGGACATATTCATAGGGGCTTTTTGATAACCCCAGGACATAATATGTGCTCTGATCACTTACAAGAAATAGGAATGCTTTTCATATGCATGACCTACTATGCATTTTAACTGGGAAAGGAAAGGTACTTATCAAGATAACCCTGACAGGTGGCAGAGCAACTTGAACAGTACAGGATAGAAATTCTCGGCCAGTGGGTGGTAAGAGTAAATGGGATAACGCTGACTGGTGTAAGCTGATAGTCTCCAATTGCAACCTCCTGATTGTACGAAATAGGACATTGGGAGAGACCTGGACCGCTAATGCTGCTAGTTTTTATTTTCCCCCCATTGGAGTTCCCTGATTTTCCTTACAGTATCTTTTCTCACTGAATGGAACCATGCTTTGTGCAGCAACATTCAGGATTGCTCTGAGATGAAACAACTGAGAATAAGAAGACTTTTTCTTGTTGGCTTACAAAAGAACAGTCATTAGATGTGAATCATGTGGCCGCAACTAATATGTTTAAATGAAGACAGGTATTTTTCAGGCATCCTGATTCATAGTTTCCTTTTATATCATTTTCCCTTTGTCACATTTTGTTTTACCTTCTCCATGACCTGAATAAGCTAAAGATAACTCAAGGATGATGTATTATCCTTAGTTAAGGATTTAGCTGTTAAGTTTAAAGTAAGTTCTCTTTCTTAAACCTATTCACCACCAGACAAAACAGGAACCCAAGTTAGACTTAGATCTGAGTTTTTTACATGATCACAGGCTTCTTTTTGGAGAGGAGGCAAGTATTTGATGGATATAAAGAGATGGTTTTCCTAAATTTTCTTTCCTTCAGTCTTACTACTGTGTAATGAAGATGTTTTGCTAAGATTGCTTGCAAACATCACCAGCACATTTTAGCGGCTTCGGACTATTTTTCTAAATCAAAATAGTCAGAAACCCAACCCACCCCCCCTTTGCCAGTTATTTCAGATTTACAGCTCTTTTGTTTTGGCATGAACTATAGCAGCTCATAGCCACATGAGATAACAGGTAAACTTGATCCTTCACATTTCCTTATGTGTCTCTAAATTAATCAACACTACCTCAGTACTATGCCGGTATCAGTGGCAACAAAATAGCGGAGGTCAGATTTAAAGTTGCTTTTAACTTCATCCAAACACGTGCACATGCACACGTGAACTATAAATGTGCAGACATCTCCCGACAGATAGATATGATTGCCAGCTTTAATCGCCTCTCAGTAAACGAAAATTGTTTAAAAAACACCTCTGTATTATCTGATAATGTATGGGGTTTGCTGCACTTTGTATTAAGTATGAGTTAATCTCTCACAAAATAATGTTTTACTAAGTCTCAAGGTTGGCTGTAGGACACACCATCTTAGCTAATATCACACAGGAGATCAGTTATTTCCCATTGTGATTCCCAATTGGCATCTTGCAGTGAGCTTGTTTACTGCTCCGCAGCAGAATGGATTGTCTGTCGTTAAGTACAAAAAAGCTGCATAAAAATAGTGTTAAGTCTCTGGCTTAAGCTGACAAATTCTAGGGAAGTCTAAATTAAAGATGAAGCATCAGAACAGCACTTCTTATGTGCAGTAATATTACCTTGGAATGGGAAAGGAAGACAGGGGAGGCAATAGCTTTTGTCTAGCCATTACCATGACAGTCTTTTACTTGGATTAAGAATAGTAAGAGCTCTTTAAAAGGTCCTTGTTTTTCCTTTTCAGATTTGAACAAAACAATGTAAGTGGGCCAGTACTTGGTCCGATTACAATTTGAAATGGGTGAGTTATAAGAATAGAATTTCTAATGGAGATGTTGAATGAGCAACTAGGCAGTGCATTTATAATATTGCCAAGATGATAAAATCAGTTCTTTAGGAGCTTCAGGAGAACAGCAAACCTTCTTGACTTGAGGGGTATTGGATTAACTAGTTTAAAAGGCACTGGTCTAATATAAGTAATCCATAAGTAGTATTAAAAATCCAGTATAATGAAACTTTTGCTTTCTCTGTGTCAACTGAATCCTTAAAGACATCCTGTGAGATAAAAAACGTTTAGACATAAAATTAAAAATCAAGCGTGCCAAAACAAACACAAAACAAGGGACATATTTGGGTTGTTGAGACAAGATGGAAATATAAGAATAGACGGATGGGTGACAGAGGAAAAAATGCTCTTCCAGAAGGGTGGCCATAGAGCAGAAGATGTCAAAGGAAGCGGACATGGCTGTGAAACAAAACAGGAAAAAAGTCTCAAAAAGGGCTAGGTAAGAGAGAGAACAAAGAAGAGTAATGTTTTTTTGGATAAACTGCACACCTAGGAGAAGAATTAAAAAATAAAATTTTATTTCAAAGCAATATTATGCATTTTGGTACTCCCTTGCAGAAAGAACATAAAATGAGGAATAAATCCAAGATAATTCAGATCGCACCAAACTCTTGGATTCACAGCAGGACTAGGCTAACAAAACCTTGCCACCAGCCATGTATCCTCCCAGTACTGTTTCCAGGCCTACAGAAAACTGCGTTGGTCAGAAGACAACCTCCTGAGCAGCCTACACGAGGGAAAGAATAATCTTTGTACTCTCATCAAATTGAAAAAAATGGATGATCTTATTCTAAACTCAAACACATATGGGTGGAAAAGAGGAAAGATTTGCAGAACTGGTATTTCTACCAGTCCCTATTCAAGGCTCAGATGAAATCACCTAGCATGGACCACTTAAATCAGGAGAGCTGCTTAGACTTTGTATATGGACACTAGAAAAAAAAAACCAACAAAACACCTCCAGGCCACTAGTGTTCTAATTTATTTGTGGAAACGTCTTTTTCTGGTGGCAACTATGGTCCTAAAATAGACATAATCGGCAATGCAAGGTGAAGGGATTTGAATACGTGCTCTAAATTTAGCTAATTGTCCTTGCTCTGTGTCACCGTGTTTATTCAGTACCTCAGTAATAGTAATATTTTCTCTATGCAGGGACTCTTCTCAATAAAAATCTATCCTTGTGAAGCTGCACAACTTCTGCACAGGCTCTGCATGGAGTAGTTGCTATTTTTCAGCAAGGAAGTGGGTTGCAGCTATAGAGAACAAAGTTTGGCTTCTATTTTCGAAGCCTAAGGCTCCAGTCTGCAGTCAAAGCCAAGCTCTTGCTGCTTGAGTTGTGTAGTGTTTAAATAAAAGTAATCTCAGTGTTAAATTCAAGCTCTCCATGCCATAGCAATGAAAATAACATACTGTGCCTGGGAAGTGCCTGTAGGGATGGAGCCATGCTGCTGGAAGCAGGTGTGTGCATACAAATGGCAAGCAGGGAGAGAAGAGCTCTCAGAGAGCCCTGGACTTTTTGTGGTTCCTGGAGACCGTGTTGCTCAGCGGTTCAGTCGTTGCAGCAGTGGGAGGCTGGACCAACCCACTTCCTTCCATACTAGATCCTAGGAGACCACTAAGAGAATTTTTCTTCATATTTTCTGGCTAATTCTGCATAGGAAGCTTTAAGGCACAAATAAACCGCTGCCACTGAACTAATATGACCCAATTTCATGTTTATTTATGAATAGATATTGCATATTGCTCTTATTGAAATGAACAAACCCACGTTAATAAGAATTTTAAGTACTTGAAGAGCCCAGCTGCACATGTCTGTCAAAATATAAGAAAAGTAATTATAAGTATATCCTAGAAGCAGTGTACTTAGCATTAAAAAAAGGAAAAAAAAGACAGTCTCTCTGTCAAGGCTCTGAGGGCAGCAATAGGCCTTCATAGCCCTGACCAGCCTCACCTGGGACCCTGACCCTCACTCTACACATGGGCCTGGGTGCCCCATTTCAGCTCAGCCTGCAGTTGCTGCTGAGCTGTGTTTTAGGTGTACCTGTGCCTTGTCCCCAGCTGATGTTGGCTGAATTCCCTGGGTTGCTTTGAACTTAGACCTCACGTTCATCTCATTTTCACTGGGCTGTTGAGAGGATCCACTGCTGTGACCGTCCTGCCCTGCTTCCTTGCTCGAGTAGTCCAGGATGGTGTCTGTCGATGAGGACACGGTCTGTCCTGGAGTCACCCTCTGCTCCTGCTCGTTCTCCTTCACAGACCAGCTCCTGCCGCTCCCTGACACCCCCACTGTTTAAAAAATCTTTATTGATAAGAATGGTGTACAAGGTACATGGACTGGTCTCTTCCTAGAAGAGAAATGCAGAAGTAAAACTCTGTTCTGAAGCACTGTAATTGCTGAAGTAGTAGTTGTTTACAGTGCTCGTTATTTATCTGCACTCCTATTTTGAAAGATCCTTCTATATAGCACCATGGAGTTCACTATAAAATTTATCTAAGGAGTTCCATTAAAAATATTTTAAAAGTTTTATTTGCCATTTTTAAATTTTGTGGGTTCATGATTCTCTTTATTTTTAGTAAGCAAGAAAACTTATTAAGCAAGATATTATTTTCTGCTTATAGATATCTACTCTATGAGGAATGATTTGGAATATTAAACTAAAACATTCTCAGATCCCCTTTTGTTCCTTTCCATCAAAGAGGAGAAAAGGGATTATTTTGGCTTTCTAGCCCTTGCATTTTGTTTGTCTTCTAGCACCAACTGAACTAACAATCCAAACAATGTTTTTACAAGCAAATGATGCTGTCAATAGTCTTGCACTGGACCTTTTCTTGGCACAGGACAGAGAGGGTTTGTCTGTGTCTGGTTATAGTTGTCTGATTCTAAAGGCCAGCCTTAGTGCCAGACAGTCCTAACTTTCACACATCTCAGTGAGTCTTTTACAGCAGAGGAAGGCTAGCGTAGTGTAGCAGTGTGTCCCGCGATAAGAGAATGCTCCTGGAAGACGTGATGCCTGGAGATCAGCCGAAGCTCAGATGCATTGGCTCTAATGATCTTCTGATGTAAGGATGCTTCAGGTTTGCCAACTATTTGAAGCAGAAGCCTGGCTTAAGTATCTAGTCTTCTGCCTCTAAATGGTTCCCTTGACACCATTTATTAAGACTCTGCTTAGACTTCCAAACACCTGGAGATTTACGTGCTTTGGTGTAGGCTTTTAAACAACAGAGGGGAGGACAAGGGCATCAGTATACCTGGTTTCATGGTACAGACAACGCACAGGAAATCCCTCTAACCCCTATTACTGATTTTTATACACCCTTTAAAGGGGTTTTCAATAGGTTCTTTGCTGTTGAATAAACTTTCTCATAAAGTAGGAATATTTTTGTTTTGAAGCCAGCAGCAGTGATGAAGTCAGAGTAATAGGAATAAAAAGCAAACAAAATGGAGATGTGGTTGAACCAAACTCTTGGACTACAACGTGTGGGCTTTGAGGTCAGATTTATTTAATGCAATTTCATTAACCTCTCAGAACTGCAATTGTATTGTTAGTAACATGGATTTCCCAGTTGAAGGGACTAGAACGGTGTTCTCTTAATTTGGGTTCTTTGGGGCTTAATGTTGCGATGGGAGAGATAATATAACATGCTTATTTCTCAGTATCATCTGGTAAACTTTGGCTTTAACATTGTAATTTCACTATTTCTGTTTGTATTCAACACTCATTGTCTCACTCTTGTGTGGAAACCTTCTCCCTGTATTTCTTTTAAGATGTTTCTAGCTGGTTTATAAGCTTACCTAACATGCACAGAGAACATTCTTCCAATCACTGATTCCGCTTCCCAAAATAAGACAGGGATCCTTACACTTACAGTTAGGTTAATAAAGATTTAATTTAGAAGCTTGAAGTTTTGGTGCACTGAAATATATGTCATTAGAGCTCGTACATGCAACATCTGCTTACATCCTATAATGTCATCCTATTGTAAGTGAACATTTAATCCTAACTCATTATGCCTCTCCAAGCAAGCTGCAACTCTGAAACCTAGGAAGGGGATTTGCTTCTGTTCACAGAGATTGATGCAATCTGTAATTAGAACCCCATACTCTTCCCAGCTGCTGTTGCTGGCACAGTTGCATTTGAGGATGATGTAATATAACTTCTATTGCAGCACTTCCTACTCTTTTCAGTCAAATGTACAAGCTCACTAGCTTGAAACTCACCCGTGCCAGTCACTCGCTTTTATTTTCTATTTAACTTTGCGCAGAGTTAGAAGGAGATAGCTTTAGGTATTAGTGCCACCCGGTATAGAAGTTCATTATTAAATGAAGGAGAGGGACAGCTGAAGACCAGTAGAAAATGCCTGAAATGCATAGTAGCAGCATAACTTAGAATCTTATTTACATAAGTCTAAGTTATATATCTAAAACTGAAGTACGTAACTGTTATTACAGAATGAGGGGCTGCAACTCTGGAAAGCAATGGCTCCAAAAAGTGGTTATAGCAGACATGAAACTGTCCAGTGTGATGCTTCAGTAAAAGGGCAAAACAAATTTTAGAACTACAGATAAGGAAACAGTGACTCATATTTAGTATACATTTGGGTAATTCTACATCTGAATGTGGCTTAAATCAGACTGTTAGCTGCAAACCACTCCTTTTATTCCTGTTTCTTAATCTATGTTAAAAACTGTGGAAGAAAAAGAATGAGATATTTTGTGTCTCATAAAGACAGATGATTTTAAACTAGAGAAACTAGTTCAAGGCAGCTTCTAATTAACTGGAACTAGATCAAGATTTATGAAGACAGACAAATCTGTTTTTTTTTTTTTTTTGTTAAGAGAGGGACTGAGAAATTACTTATTTCCATGAATAAGGTTCTGAGGAAAATAGTGGGTGGTAAAAGTCTAAAACTTATCAGTGATAGGAAGGACAACAGCCAATTTCTAGAAACATAAATCAAGCAAATTCAGATGCTTGAAAAGCACAACTTTGCAAATGTTATTTTCTCACAGATTTTAATCTCTGGAACAACATAGGTATCGATGTGACCAGTCCTTCAACTGCTAAGGTCCTAATATCAAGGTTGGATACATTTTTGAAAGATATGCTTTAGCCAAAAACAAGTTAGTGAACACACTGGAAAGCTAATTGGATGAAATTTAATATGAAAGAGTTCAGACTAGAAGATTTAATGATTCCTTTTAGCCATGAAAGTCTGTGAAGCCACCTAAAAGACTCCAGTTGACCTCAGTAGGTTTTTTTCTGTAAAGATAACCAAGAGCATTAGCCTTTTTAGGCCACACACACCAATAATTTAATTACTTTCCATTCTCAGTAAACTTTCCAGAAGAATCACATTCTACCAGGATTAAACACATCTATTTTTTAGTGAAGAGATAACAGACTTCACACAGAGGAATACAAGAGATATTGAACTGTATATACACAAGTGAATTACAGCACCTGGTATTAAATCAATGGACCATCTTTGGTATATCTAAGTAGAAATGACCTGATGGCCTTCAAGTGTATGCAGCAAGTTAGAAACACATCTGTATTCTACCGGCAAAAAGAAGAGGTTGCTGTGCAGGATGTGTTAGCTAAACAGAGTGATTGAATTTAATTGCCAGTCCAGCATTTCTTGTTTAAACTCTTTTGAAAGCAGCCCTGCATGATGGCGCATCTGTGATGGAGGTGTAATATTTTGCCCATCAAAAGAGCTGAGAAGGCAAAACCTTGAATATTTTCCTTGTCAGCCGATATGAGGAACACGAGTTAATGAAATAGGTTTTCAGATTGTTTCAGTAAATGGCTTGCTAAGATAGGTTTCCTCCCTTCTACAATGTCGAAAATTGGAAGAGAAGTGAGACTCTGTAATTGTCTGAGAGGTTTTTTTACTGGAGCCCATATCTGCATATAGATGCTTCCATTTTTGTTATTGTTACTGCAGAACATAGACCTGGAAATAATCCGTGGATCATTAGTCATAATGAAATTTAAGAAAACAAGGAGACAAACCCATTTCCAATTCCTTTTCCCTTCCTTTTTCCTCTCTCCAGAAATAATCCTGTACGGTGTTGCATTAAGGAGCATAAATTGGACAGACTCTGTTCGCTGTTACATCCGTATAGCCCCCTTGCCATCTGTGAGATGGTCCACATGGGCATCGCAGAATTTATTTCCACATATCTTGCAATTAATATCAAGTGATTCTTTAAACATGTGGTTCAAATTCTGTGGGGAATTTTATAACAAGATTTTAGTTTCCTGACAGCATTTCAAACTAAAATAGTTTCAAATATGCAGTAAAAGGGAAAATAGTTGCTGTGGGATAAACTTAAGGGTCATTTTTTAAAAGGACACATTCAGATACAAGAGTAATGCTCTCTTCTGAGCTAAGGGACCTATTCTCCAGTCTGTGAATCTGTATTTCCCGATAATGTTAATCAGAGTTATGTATGCATACTGAGTGGAGGCTAGATACTTAATTGTTCTAATTGTTTGGAGTGAGGAGTTTTTGTAGGGATTTTTTTTCTTCTTTTTTTTTCTTCTTTTTTTTTTTTTTGTCTTTGAAAGCCTAAGCGTTTCTTCCATTCTTACTGGGTTTAGATAAATATGTAAAAAGGAGGGGCAAAGATGCCCTGTGGGACTTTCATTTACTGGAAAGGATACTGACTGCAAGAATCAAAAGAACAAGAATACAACCCTGTCTCTTACTGTTAATCAACAGAATTTAATAAAAGTATAAAAGCAGTTGTGCTTCCCTTATTAATAATAACATAGTAAACTGTTGTGGAAATCCGGAGTATGTGAAGACAAATGTTTTGTTATATGATTAATGCTGTGATTTAATTTCACAGATAGATGCTAAGCACAGCATCATTCCAAGATTCCTCCCACATCCATCTAAATGAAAATAAAGCCATGCTATAACTAGCAACACATTCTTGATATTGACCTATGAGCAACCTGAATAAGAACATACCACAACCTTTTTCTTGTTACTGGTCCTGATGCATGGAAGATGTTTTCCCTATAGAAACCCCATAAACACCCATCATCCTATCACCCTTATCCTATCTGCACTACTACTACCTGCAGGGGAGATTGAAGCCAGCACCAGTATGTGCACATGCAGCAGTGATACCCTGGGATCCTGACTAGGTCTATGTGCAAACAAGCCATGAAAAGACTGCGAGACTGGGGTTTGTTTCTGACCAAGGGACCTTCCCAGCAGCTGCTTCCTAGCAAACAAATGGAACTTGGAGCACAGAATATCTACCGTGAGATGCAGACATAACAGGGCTGATTTACTATGATGTTATTTCAGTTTTATGGTGATATGACACAACTGAATCGCTGCATCAATCTCAGCAGTTCTTTGTTTTCTTTTTGTTGACAGAAGACAGATGACATGATGCTATCTTTATCTATATAGAATACAGAATATTTTATTCCTCCTTTACAATTTCTTTAAAAGCAATTAAAATTTATCTAAAACCTGGTTGATCCATGTGCTCGAGACATCCAGGTTTGGGAAAGGTCAATGCAATAGAGAAACTGCTGTGTTTGACCCAACAGCTATTTCTCTCTTGCTGATTTTCTGCATTAGACCGTACAATTCTTTAAGAAAATGCAGTTATAGTATATGTGTTACTCAAAACCACCACCAGACAGCATGCAGTGCATATATGCACTCTTGTCACCTCCTTTTTCCCTGACAGGTTCTTGAGTCAGAACAGGCCGATCATAACCTAGATTTATTAGAACGACTATTGTTTATAAGTTTTTGTTGTTAAAAGAATCTAGCTGTTGTTATTAAAACCAGATAGCTCTTCACATAGTACATTTACTTGTTTCCTTACGCAAGTCACACACATACACACACACGCTCACTCATAGTTACCTGGTGGGTGCAACAAGGAGGAGGCCAACTGAGAAATCCAGTCAGAATTGGAAGGTCACGCAGATGCACCAGTGGTCTCTAGGTACGAGTTCAGAAAGTCCCCCAAAGAAGTGGTGAACATGTAATCCTGTTCTTTGTCTGCCCATGGCAGCCACCACATTCTTTCATGTGGGCTGAGTCATCACATAACATGTTGTTGGTGTGTGTGTTTGTGGCCTTGCACAAATTTGGCTGATTCTTGCTGCCCTGAGTTTATCCGTTCTCAGATTCATCAGGATCACTAGTCTCCACAGCTTTGTCCTCTTGAATGTCTCCTGCCCCCCTCCCCTCCCCATTGTCTTTTTATTTTTAGATTACTGGGAAATAAAAGCAAAGTCATACTATTGTAGGATTTTTTTCCTCCTTGCAGAAAACCTCTTTTCCCTTCTGCTGAGAGCTATTTGTATTATGTCACTTCAGAATTTGTTACTTTTCAGAAATTCCAATATAGCAGGCATATATGGAGTTAATATGATGTAGCCTGGTGATGGGCAAGTATCGGTTTGTCACTATTAAAAAATGTCAAATAGTCCCCCAACATTTTCTGCAATCAGGAACCATGGTGAAGTTTTTCCAGCTAGGGAGCTATGAAAGTCTCCTGCTTCCCTATTCTGCAAATTACTGAACACCTCTTTTCTGCTTATAAATGTGAGAGAAAACGGAAACAGCCAAAAAAATTACACAACTAAAAAAGGCCCATTGTTCTGAATCGTAAAACTGCCAAAAAGGTAAATTGCAGGTCTGAAAATGAATTTATTAAAAGAAGATGGAAGACCTGTTTTTTTCAAACCTTCCAATAGAGGCACTAAATCAAATCCCAAATCTTCAGTAGCAGATATTAGACGTCAAGCTTACGGCTCCCACATTTATCTCCCCGTGTTCTGGGTGTAGCTTGGTTCACTGCTGGAAAGAAGAGGGCTGCTATAATTAAGATGCAAAGACACTGCCTCTGTGTTCTTTCTCACACTATCTATATTGTTAGTCCTTGAAACCCAGGCATCTGAGGCTTCAAAAAAAAATTAATGCGGGGACAGATAATATTTATTAAGGCAAAAGCTGTTGATAATTTACAACTTTACAGGAAATCAGAGCATTATATTTTCACCATTTCTCAAAAAAAATCTTTATTAAGTTATTCTTCTTGA
This sequence comes from Pluvialis apricaria, assembly GCA_017639485.1. NCBI lineage: Eukaryota > Metazoa > Chordata > Aves > Charadriiformes > Charadriidae > Pluvialis > Pluvialis apricaria. The sequence continues at coordinate 75,469,071 of CM030009.1, read as the reverse complement.
AAAAAATAAGTTGAAGTGGTTCTTCACTTCTTCTACTAGCTCCTATAGTATCCTTCTGAAAATGTTTCCTTTTAAGATTCAAACACAAAGATCACTACTTTTTTGTCAGATACTGCTGTGGATATTTCTGCAGAGTGATTTATAGGCTGTAAACTCTCATGCAAGCAAAAGGATTCAAAACAAAAAAGAATCACAGCAAATTACAAAGCTGACCTAAAAAGGTGAAGTTCAGGCCTAAAACTTTGATTTGGCAGGTTACCCCTCATGCAGCTTACAAATTGTTAAAACACAATTTCCTTTCTCTTCAAATAAAAAGATATACTCTCCATTGAAAAATCTGGAGATAGGATGGGGCTAGTAGTTTACCGGGATGAGTCAGCAAGAATTAAAGCTCCACCTGCAGCATCCTGGCAAAACCAAGCAGACAAACTGAGAAGTGTCACAGCGATGACAGCCTTGTAAACTCATGGGCAAGTGACATTGACTCTAATATCAAATGAATTACGTCCATAAAGAAAGAGTCAAAGCCTTACAGAGTGACCATTAGCAGTAATGCAAAGGAGCCATTTGGAGAGAGTAGCAGGAAATTTTGAGTAACCTAAATACTGCTGCAGAATAAATAAATATTTTATAAATAGACAGGTTGTATTTGAAAGTGCAGCGGGTTTGTGAAAATCCTCAGTATTTGTTCTGGGTATATGCTATAAGAGTTAAAGATGGATGGCTCTTAGTTTTGTCTTACTATTCCGTTTTGATTTTACCTCACAACTGGTGCATTTAGAATTACCTAATTTTTAGGTAGCAGACCTGAGGAGCTCCTCACCAAAAGATGTTGTGGATGCAATGGGTTCAAGGGAGACTGGATAAATTCTTGGAAGGGATATATGGGGGGTTACTAAACAGACAAGCCCTATCTGGTTCAGGAAATGCCCTGAGCTGAAAACCGTTGAAGTCTAGGGGATTAGTTGAGAGAAACAATGGTTAGTAGTTCTTATTCCCCCTCTGCCATCTGGTTTGGGTTGCTGCTGGAGACAGCACACTGGGCTGGAGGCACCTCTGGTGCTCTATTCTTCTTTTAGGTGCTGCCAACGCGAGACACTCTCCAGAGCATGCTTTCACCCCAGCATGCATTCATGTTTGATTTTGATTCTCCTCCACTGCTGCTCCTAGAGATATCAACTACCTGCACCATTATTACGTAGAAAAGTAACTTTCAGAGTAATTTTTGTAGAAATTATTGGATGACATTTATAAATGAATACCCTTTCCCTAGCAACACAGTACCCTTAGACTTGTGCTCTTAGTTTTCTTTTTTTTTTTATTGTTTTTTTTATATACACACACAGAGGAATACATATTGAAACAGATTGAAGGAATGACTCCTTTAGGAGACTAAGCTGCTGCACACATTGTGTTTTAATGAACAGCTGTGCTCTTCCCCCTCAATTAGTGTCCACAGTGCAGGTGGAACTGAAAACAGCAGAGAAGACAGAGGGCTGTATCAGCGGTATCAGGAAGTTCCTACATTTGAGTCAAAGAAAAAGGCCAATTTATCATTTTTATCAGTTTCTGGGATGAATGAGAGAGGAAGAGGATTGAGTGAAGTATGTGAAAAATAATTAAAAACCAGGGCGAAAGAGTATCAGCTTGAACACAGAGTTCAAAGAAGAATATGAGAAGTGTAGTTAATGGCTATAGAGAAATGGTGAGGAGTGAAAGCCCAGGGCACCCTGAGAAGGATTGTACATGTCAGTCTTGTGATGACTTCTGCTCAGAGTATAAAGGAGAAGGACTGTGGTTTATAACAATCATCAAAATTATTTTTAGTTTTTCACCTTACGATGTATTTTTCTGTCATTTGCTATGGACCTACTTGAAGTGGTTTTTTCAGCTTTATGTTTTAGATGTAGTTTTTACTGAATTCCTCTCTGTTTTTCCTTATGACCTTAACTTGTCATTGCTCTTATTCTACTATAGTGGAAATAACGTACTATTATCTAGTCAGTCCATACTCCTGCCATATGCACTTGTTTATTCTTATAGGATTTACCTGACAGTACAGACTGAGACAGCAATAGTCCCCAGCTTAGGCGGGTCATCACAGAGAGTGGTTTTTGCACACAGGTGCCCAAGGAGATATAGCTGGACGACTATCGGGGTAAGAAGCAATTGGAAGCAGCTGCAGATGTAGTTAGCCACTAATGCTGTGGTGGTAGTTAGGGTGGGATTCTTTTCACCTAAAGGTCAGAAAGTACAAGGACATCTACACCTGATCGAGTCATCTTTAACTCCAGGAGAGAGCAGCACAGTGGAGAGAGATAGGCATTTTTATTGCAGGATTCATCTGACCAAATGCAGATGTTTAGTTCAAAATGAGAGAAATTTCAGCATAGAAATGCCTATTTCTCTGTGAGTACTAAAAAGGAAGCCTCAGTCAGATGGAGAAATCTACATTTGTTCAGATGAATCCCATGGAGAGTGCCTGCTATGGCAGAGCATGGAGGGGTATTTTCACTCTGATTTGCTGCAGAACTTCCTCTGAGCAGTAGCTGATGCTTGGATTTTTTTGCAGAAGAAAGAAATAATCTCCAAGGGTTTCACTTGCTGATTTTTCCCCCCTAATATTCGTTGGTTCTTCTTTTATATTCCTTCTGTAAATGTATATAGTGTGTCAGTCATACTGAATTAAAACATAGCTTAACCATGAAGAGATTTTAGCAAACAGTCATTCATTCACTTTTTTCCCCATCAAAAACTTCTTTAAATCAAGTTACTCTATTTCATTAGTGTAGCCAAGTCTGTGTTTTTTTTTTTTTTTTTTCTGTGTTCTGAAGCCAATGAGGAGCTGTAAATCTATGTATATCTGCTCAAACATGTTGATGGAAAGTTCCTTATATACATCACTACACTGAAAATGGAGCAGCCTCTGGAGAGTTTGATTTTTTTTCAAAATACAGGCAAAGTGTTAAACATATAATCCTACTCCTGTGTGATTAATTATATCTCAAGTTGCGTGAGACAGGCACTCTGAACTTGCAAAAACATGAAAACCAGCACTCAGAATGAATACACTTAAAAATATGTATGAAAAATAAATTGGCATCTCTTGAAATTTCATATGTTGGAGAGATAAATGAAACTGTATAAATTTACTTCCAAGAACTAAGATCATATTTGAAACAATAAGATAGATGGAAACAATGTCTCCTTGTTCCCTCTTGCATTTTAGATGAGATGCTGCCTCACTTTGTGACCTGAAGGAGTTGTTGCAGCACAGAAATAGCATCAATACAGCAAACTGTGCCTTGTTTCTTATGTAGGCACATAACACTTTAAATGTTAATATACATGCTAATTGCCATTGTTATATTCTATGGTTCCCCCTTCTCCAGTCTCTAATTCCTTCATGTCAATAAGCATGACAGGCCAGGTTCTAACAGAAAAATAGAAGACTATTTGACCTGTTAAGTTAACGGGAAATATTACTCCAAAGGGAGAACTGAAATATACATTTGCTTCAAATAACCCTGCACTGGTTGCCATTAAATAGTAAGGAATTTTAAAAACCAGGCTTTCATTGTTTCATGCTTTTAGTATATGGGAAATCCAATATTTTGGATGCTTATACTGGTGTCAGCAAAGAATTCATTCTTTCAAAGTACCTGTAGAAATGTCTGGGAAGAGGGTGCCTCAGCCATTTCACTATACTTTCAGAATTCTTGTCTAGTCAAGAACATATGCTCCATAATTTAAGATTATTTTTAGGATACTCTAATTTACAATGCTGCAGATGCCACTCATGGCCAATAGGGCACCGCACACCCCATTCTACCTTTTCCCATCCCCATTTTGCCCTTACACTTCTTTCCTCAATGAGGCTTTTGAGAAAGGCTGAGGACTGGGAACTGAAGCAAGTGGGTCAGCTTTGCACTGCATCAGCAACATAAAGACTGTGGAACAAAAGCGAAGGGTTCTGCCCCGACTACCTAACCATGACCATGGCATTCTCTGTCAGGAAGATACTCATAATTTCAGGTAATTAAATGACTAGAAAGCTCATTCTGTGCTTGGCAGCCAAAATTAAACATGTCAAATGAACAAAACCTGCTTAAATGAGTGAAATACTGAGTCTGCTATTGATTACAATTGGTTAATTAGTTTTAGGGAATATTGTGATCAATATTTTTGACTGCTGAAAATGATGTAGTAGATGCAAAGCCAACGTTCATTTTTTTTCTCGTTAGAATTACTGGGACTGGGGGAGGGGTTGGTTTGTATTTCTCTACTGCAAGAACAAAGCTACTGCATGGTGGGTTTGGTTATTTCTGTTTCTGATAAAAATATCTATGAAAAATTTTGACAAAAACATATAGAAAAAATAAGTATCATTATTTGGCAAACAATTCTCAGAAAATCTGTACATTCTTCAGTTAGCCTGCTACTTCAAAATGCAGATTTTTTTTTTTTTTTTAGTAATTATTAGAACACATTTTAGGCAGCTAAATCTGACTTAACATGCTCTTTGGACTATTGCATTATTCAATGAAAGAAAAGATTCTTATATTCTGTAAAAAGATTCTTCTACTCTGTAAGTTCATGAAATAAACCTCTTCAGAAACTCAGTATATTCAGTTACCAGATCTGTGTTTGGAATGGTAAATGCTACATTCAAAAGTGTTGTAGACTCTGTTACGTCTAAATAACACATTTTGACAGATATTTATTTTACTGTGTAGTGAAACAGATCTTTTAAGAGGCTTTTGAAGGTTAATATATATAATACAGTGTACATACTTATTAATATGTCTATGTGTAATAATACATAATGTTCAGAAATAAATTAATTCATATTTAGCACAGTATTCATTATCTTGGCTCTTTTATTTCTCAGAAAATCCAAACGGTTTATATTCTACGCATCCACTAAGTTTCTGTTATGATGAAAACTCTGATGGAAACAAACACACACAAAATAGATCTTCAGAAGAACTTGGTTTCATTCTTTGAATTTTTATTATTTGAAGTCTTCTTATAAGTAGAACTTAACAGTAAAGGTAATTGAGACCAAGATTATTGTTACAGCTACCACTATTATAACTCCAAGTAAAGCAGTGCATTGTAGCAAAAGACAGATTCTGTTTTTAAACTATTTCTGAGATCGGATGGCCCAGAGGTGCCTAGTCTGCTGGGAATTTTTGGAGACTTGTTTTCTAAAGGTACAGTGTAATGGTGAGAAAAGAAGGTGAAGGCAGTCTCTGTTTGCTTTTGAGTGCTACATCTGTTCCCCTGAACCTTTCATGTCAGTTGGCCTTTCATTACCATCCAGCAAGACTGATGGCAGCGGCCTACTTTTCCAACTTTATTTCTTTGAAGTGGTAGAGACAATTTTTACACAGAACATGTAAGTAGACGGAAAACTTCTTGTGTCCAGCTATTGTCCACAATTGCAGAAGAGCCGAGGGAAAGCTTGACCCTTAATGTTTACATCCTCTGATCTAGTAGGCTCTTGAGAGTATATAACAAATAAACTCCCACAATCATTTGCACTGAACCCAGTGAGCTACAAGCACGTGTAAGAGCTTGAGGGTTTTGGAACAGAGGGCGTTTAAATACACTTGCCATCTAATTTCACACCTTTGCAAATGCGCTTTGCTGAAAGCGTGATGAACTTTGGATGAATGCCTTTGACACAATGATGGAGACAAGTTGAGCTTCACCCTGATATGGATGCACACAGACCAGAGACTTTTTAAATCATCTGAGCTAAATGAAAATATAGTGTGTCCCCTGCAGAGCTACCAAGGTCAGTGAGAGTGCTGGTAATCTGCTGTATAAATCCCAGATGCACAAGGTATAGTGCCTCCAGGCATTTTTAGTTCACATTGTTTATAATGGAAGTCAAACGCCAAGCTTCATTACAGTAAAAAGTTTAGTGGTTCTTCCTGTCTTGCTTTGACATAAATCTGAGTACAAATAAATAAATAACGGTCTAACGGTTTAGGCAGTATCCTCTTCCAGGCTGGCACAACTCTCCAGTAAACTTTAAAGGGCACATATGGGAACCTTACATCATCAGATTTTTTTTACAGGTTAAGCCACAAGAATTGCCCTTCCATGTAATCTCTCTTATTAAGAGGCAGTTTAACAAAGCAACTTGCAGTTAGGCATCTTAACTTCTTACAAAACATTTGTTTTCTATTTAATTCCTCCACCACACAGTTTTACCAATTAACCAGCAAAGGCAGACATTCTTTTTTTTTTTTTTTTTTTTTTTTTTTTTTTTTTTTTTTGTGTGACATGACATGTCATGTGCAGCAGATTTTCTTTATTTAGTGAGATAGGAATGGGCATTTAACCTAGACTGGAAGCTCCTGGATCTTTGGGTCTAAATCTCAGCTGCTATGAGCAGTCATTCTTCATAATCCCTTTAATAAACTTATTGAGTGGGGGAGGCAAGAAGTCTACTGGAAAGATATTACACAGAATATCTTTCTCCTAATGACTAGAAACCTCCTTCTGATTTCCACACTAGAATTATTTATGGCCAGTTTCTATCCATTTGTTCTTGTGCCAATGCCGTCCTTTAGTTTAAATAGATCTTCTTTCGCCCTGGTGTTTCCCTGTCTGTGTATTTATAGATAGTAATTCAATACCCTTTTAGCTTCTGTTTTATTAGATTACCCAAAACAAACCCAGTTTTACTCTTCTTCAAAGACTTATGGTTCTGTGATCACTCCAAGAGCCTTTTTCTTCACCTGTTCTTTGCTGAGTGGTGTTAAATACTGCATAGTTCTCCAAAAGTGGTCAGCCGTACTTCATGTAAAGCTACTCAAATGCCTTCTGGAAATAACTCACCTGATACAAGTATGAATTACATTTGTCTTTTTGCATACATCGCTATGGTTCACAGGCATCACTAGTACACACAGATCCTCTTCTTTTCTAATATTTTGAGCTCATAGCATAAGTTCTTAATATTAGCCCCTAAGTGTATGACATTGTCCTTTGCATGATTGGATTTTTATCTCATTACTGTTATGCAAATCCCCAAGGTCATCAGGTCTTTCAAACCTGTCTTGCACGGGGGATGTTTCCCAACTTCATGGCATCACTAAATTCCATTAAAACAAGATTTCTTTTTACACCAAGGTCACTAAAGATTAGATAGCTCCCAGTACTGATTCTTTACTGGTAAGCTTTCTTCAGCACCTTTAGCTATTTTCTAATTTTCTCCCTTTCCTTTACTTTTTGTCTAACTTCTGCATGTTAACCAACTTGTTCTCCCAAAGCGCCGTATAAAATGCTTAAAAGAACATTTCAGAGAAATCCCTTGTATTTTCAAAGCAAATTACCAGATTAAATTTGCATAATCTGTTTGGTAAAGTTCTGCCATGTTTTATGACATTTTATGCCTTTAATTCTTTCTCCTCTTAGATTTATTTTAAAGCCTTTCATTGCATTCTGAGGGTTTGCATGTTACTGAGATCTGATGAGTAGGTCAGTATTTGCCTGCAGAAAATCTCCTCTCCACTATACTTTGTGATAAGCGAAACAGATAGTCTGGGTGTATGTGTCTAGATTAAATTCTCAATCTGTGGGTTAGTGCCATACCTTCACAGCATGCAGGTGGAGTAACTCACAATAACCACGGGGAAAGGAACCCACTGGAGAACAACCAAGATCCTTGTTTAAATTGCACTTTAAATGAGAACATGTAATATTCACTTCACTTTCTTCAACATTTTTTGTAGTTTCAAATTGCTAAAATTGTTGTTTATACTTTCTTTATTTGGTTTCATAGTTATTAGCAGTGTCAGATTTTAACGTAAGCTTTTTTCTTATCCGATGGATTTTCACATGTAAGAGGCTTGCTGAAAATTTCAACATCTCAATACCATTCTTAGCACAAAGCAACACAAAATCAGTAAATTCTCTTATTTACATTTAAAACCAGTACTACCTACTGCTAGCCAAATGTTTTAGTTTAGTCTGTGTTCTTTCAGGCTGTTTGAAGGCATCTGATTTGAGCTTCTCTGTAATTGGTTTAGTTATAAATAGTTGTATTTTTAAAAATGTTTGTAAATTGTTTCATCCCCGACTCACCCTTTCTAAACTGTTCACTTTATACAAGCTTTTGTAAGAGGCAGGTACCAAACAGAAATCAACCTTTTGTTTCCATTTGTATCTCACCGATTTTGGGACTGCCTGGAGACCAGTTTCTCTCATACGGTATGGAAAGCAATAGACCTACCTTAATCTTTACCTACCTCTATATAGCACAGTTATGTCTGATTTTCCCTGGAAATGCCCCTGACAGTTGCAGTGGGAGGTAATATAGGCAATTCAAAGAACCTCCTTCTTCCTGCGAGATTTCCGATGTTGGGGCATCAGAAATCACCTAAAAAAACTACAGGGCAGTACAGAATTAGGCTCCAGATTAGCTTTCATTGTGATTCAGATAAAACATACAAGCAAATGATGGGGAGATAAGTTGAATTTGTGAAATGCATTTGAAGGCAACATAGTTTTCCATGAAATGTTGACTTTCTAAGAAAAAGAAAGACTAGAGCTTTTTCTTTTTAGAGAGAAGGCTTGATTTTATTGAAGTTTGGAAAATCTGGAGCATACTGTGTACATGCTGCGTAGACTTGGATCTTGACATTGGTTTAGGAGGCACATTTTAAAAAAAACAATTTCCTTATGGCATTCGAGTAAAATTATATGCATGGCCTCTCTCTACCTAGACAAGGAGAGGGATGCAATGCCATTGTTTACAGAGGGGACCTTACGTAATTTAAATAAGGGAGCATATTAACAAAAATATTATGACTTCTTGAAGGGAAATATCAGAGACTGATAGACCAGATGAAAAAAAACCTGCAAAGATACTAATGTTTTTAGACTTAATGTTTCACTTTTGCAATAATTCAGGCACAGACTTTGACTGCCATCTGAAACAATGTGAACTCTGCCGTTGGAGTTTATGAATTCTTCAATTATTTAATTATCCAGTATATATAATTTTATATGATCTATAAATGAGCAGTACTTGATGGTCCCAGAGCTGAAGAATTTCAGAAACATTTAACATTTGCATCCTTTCCTTATAAAATATCGTCATTTGTTTGGCTCAAGAGCTTCCTTGCTCACAGTATGAGATGGAAAAAAGCAAACCACTTTACTGCGGTATTTTCTCCATGGCTGAGTTACAAGTCTGTTGTTTACCAAGTGTTGAACGGTCTCGTGGCAAAACATAGGGTGGGAGTGAGGAAGTTTGTATTCTAATCCTGGCTGTGCCCCAGGCTTTGTGTGAATCCATGGGCAAGTAGTTTAACCTCTTTGATCCTCAATTTATTTTGCAGCAAATTGGGGGGGAAATGGTACAGTCTGTCTTGTGCAGCTGTCTTGAGGGTACCTTCTGGCACTTTTAGATGGAATTGAGTGCTCCAGAAAAAGCAAATTTTATTACCTTTTACCCTACTTCTGTCTATTAACCATCAGTGGAGATGGCATCAGTGGCCTTACGATTTACCAAGGGAGGTGTATGCAAAACTCAGTTTCAAGATCTACCTAAATGTTCAATGTTAACTATTAAAGCCTTCATTAACGAATTCCAAATAGGCAAAGATCCCTTCAGTCCCATAATTCACTTGCCCTTTTAATTATGATACCTGTGACCACTCAAAAGAAATTTCCAATGGGAGGTTAATCATTTCTGCTAAGCATCTCCCCTCTCTGACAATTGTCACTTGGAACATTTTTTCTAGGGAAAATCACCACTTCAAATAAAGCTAAATTCATAAATGAATGCCAATACTGGAAAGATAAGCTTGGCATCTGGACATTTGAAGCTGCCAGGTGTATCATATATGTGACCACAGCTGTTCACTGTGGTAACTGAAGGGAAAAAAATGAGCAAAAGAGAGAGAAGCATTAGGAAATAGCAAGAGGCAGTGGTATGTCATTATTTTAATTACAAGGGGATAATGATTTCCTTTGTAATTGCAATGCAAAGTTGCTGTTGAATGTTCAATATATGCCTGGAATGATGCTCTGATGCAAGTTTTCAATAAAAATATAGGCTGCTTGCAAGCGAGATGTTTAAACACACTAAGCAGAAAAGGAGAAAAATAGAATGATGACTTTTTGCTACAGATTTGGAAGACCCAGGTCCATGTCCAAATCAAGGAAGCCACAAGAATAATACAACACAGGAAAAGGAGAAGAAATCTGTAAAATCACTTCTATAGTCTATGACATAACAACAATGTCTCACAGATCACTGTCATAAAAGTAATTTGTTAATGTATGAGTGTTTAAAGGTAATTATTTGGATTTTACAGTAGTTTTTCCTGACATATTATAATTACATCCCGTGCTGTACAGGTATGCATAGGTATATAGGTTCCAGCTTGACACACCCCACCCCCCCCCCGCCCCCAAATAAAAAGAGCTCCTCAAAACAAATGCATCAGTGATCAGTGCCCACGGTTCTATTTTAGTTGATTTGCATTTTTGACAGCTTACTACAATTTCCTAATTTTTTTTTGTCATGGATCTCCAAAATGCTAACCCAACTGCATATCAGGGCAACGTGCATTCCAGGAAGGGTGAGAACAAGGGTTAGGACCTAGGGGTGGGATTCCTGAACCCTCCTCAGCAAAGGGTTCCCTGGAGGGTGTGGGCACATGCAAGCCGTACTCCCTGCTGCTTCTGTTGCTCAGAGAGGCCAAAGCAGCACTGGCTGCTGAGGTGGGAGCAGAGCGGGAGGAGAGAAGGGCATGCCTCGTGAGGTCTTGTGAGTAGCCTGCTGTAGCTCTAAGGTGAGTTTGCAGGTGCAGCACCGGGTGACCACCTTTTTTCTTACTGCAGCATCTGTTTCAGGGTCACAGTGAAAAAAAGCACACCTTCCTGTGTCAGCACACACCATTACGGTTAGTGGCTGAGAAAGTGAGAGTTATCATTTTAAACAGATATGAGTAGCCTAAACATTTCCCATTCCCGAGGAGTCCCTCAGATGAGTTGTCCCTTTGGAACCTGGTCAAGAAGCTGCCTGGATCTCCTCAGGCAGCAGGACAAGATAATATCCCACAAGTGTGCTACGGCGACCCTTCGGTGACTATATTGAACGTGTTCTTATCCAACATTTTTTTCCGATTTATGTAGGGATGTGACTTCAGCGAGTTATAGCAATGCCAAAGTGGAAGAACACAGGTAAATTTTAAATGCACACTCTGTTTGCAGAAGAGGATTTGTACTGCTGAGGTCTTATGACTGGAATTTCAAAGATAAAATATTCAAGTCCCAGGTCTGCGACTTCACGTCTTTACATGTGTCCTTGAGCAAGTCATCTGATTTCTACGATTCAGATCATCGTTTCTAAATTCATTCTTTGTTTTCTTTGTTCTTCCTGACAAAGAATATTTATCCCTGTGTGTTTGTACAGTGCTTATCGTACAGGACTCCCAGTCTTTGAACAGGTTAATGAGGTGTAAGTTATAGTTTGAATTTATGATATCAGCTGCTCTGTAATAACTGCCTGTTCTTATGCCATGGTAAATGTAGGTAGTTTTCTTCTTCAGTGAGGGTAAGCTGTCTCAATTTTGCTGCAGAGTGAGAGCAAGCACTCAGACTATTGTTAGAGAGTAGTAAAAGTGCAATAAATCTACTTCCCAGCTTACCTTGTGACAACTTATGCATGTAGCTGTCTTCCTGTGCAGGGATTTTTTGGACTCAGCTATAATCAGCACATGTAGATAAATCAACACAATGCTGAAATTATCAAATCTTTAACAACAGGCTTTAAAACACAAAACGTACATGTTAAGGATTGTTTTGAGAAATGCAACATGTTAAGCTTCTCATCCATAGACACCTGCCTACGAAAATTCTAACTGGCTTTTCCTCTTTGATTGCTCTCAGAACGCTTCTGGTGTTTTTTCTTCATTATCATCCTCTCCCTACGAACGTCTGAATGGCAAATACACCACAAGGTGAAGCCTGTAGGTAACTTATTTGCTCGTCAATGAAAGTCATGCTATTGATGGTAGGTAGAAGCAGTTAAATCATTCAGTCAGTGACAGTCACAATGCTTACAATAAATAATTGAGGGTGAACTTTTAAGGTTTTATTGTAACTATGTTCAGAATTGTATGTATACCTTTTTGATCTTTCTAATATAGTTTTCAATACTCAGAAATTAACACTTCTTCCTTATAAATAAAAGTTTTTTCTGTTTCCAATGCATCCTTCCATGTTTCAACATCTTTTTTTTACCAGTTCCTTTTTTAAAACACTTATTTTTCCTCACAAGAAAGAGTTTTTGAATAACATTTTTTCCTAAAAACTTACCGTTCAAGGAATATAAGCACACAAAAATGGTGTAATTACTAGAAGTGGTGGAAAATTTATTGGCATAGTTGTTCTTTCTGCCAGGAAATTTTGATGTGAAAAAAATTGAAATGATTCATAAAGCATATGGATTTTTGCCTGTTTTAATATCAATATTTGTCATTTCAGCAAGGTCAGTTTTACTGTGACATGTAAAATGCATCATATTTAGTTCATCACTACAAATTAAATTTAATTAATGTTTTCAGAACATATTATTTCATGCAAAGATGTGAGGACATTCTAGACTGACAGGCAAAGCCAGAAACCAAAATTCCAGAATTTGCTTGGGGAGAGAAGTTCCTGCTGTTTGTCTAACAAACTAAATTATCTACTGAATTCTGAGCCACGTGTTAAAATCCTTGTAGGTTTGCATTACATCTTATTTTGCAGGCACCAGACCTCATATGCATAAAGGTTGAACCAGGGATTCCCTAGAATGTTATCATGCTTTACAGAAGCTTCTATCCTTTAATTCTTTACAACCTTTTCCTCTTCAGCCCTACTCAGTCCAAGAATTACTGTTGGTTCATAGGCTGACTTACAAAATAATCTTCCTTCCCATCATAAAGGTATAAAATGTTGGAAAAAGATTTTCTGTCCTTGTATCATATCCTCATCGTAGGCAATATCCTTATTCATTTTTCATCACCCTTTCTTTCTGTTTAAGCTAATTCATCCCTGTTTTCTGCCAATTTTTTTTTCTTCATTTTCTGAAACTATTTTCCTACTGTTTGACATTTAAAAGCCAAAATAAATAAGCATTGGCTGCTATTATCAACTAGGTGCCCTTCCACTGTGTCTGGCTTGTCACTTTCCTGACGGGGCTATTTCTTTTTAATCTCCATATTGGCTGCTAATCTGGTCTGTCACTCCTGTTTCTATCCCTTTTCTCTCTGAATCTGCAATTGAAATAAAGTTTCATCAACTTGCATTTCTTTGCAACTTTACCTAAGGAGATTTCACCTTGACTGCTGTGTTGGGCAAAGTTCCCAAGATGGCGTTCCCTCTTGCACAATCTCTCTTTCCCTTTAAAAAGGAAAGGAAACCAGAAGAATGCACCCATGTAATTTGCTGTGTTAAAGATCATACGGTTTGTTTTTCTAATAAATTCATTACTGAGGTTTTTCCTCCTCAATGTCCATTGCCTTTTAATGATTCCTGTTATCCCAATTTAAAAGAGAGAAAGGAAATTTGTTCAAAATGTGTCAGAAATCAAAAAACCATGAAAAGCTTTGAGCGGTTCAAAGTCGGGAAAGGAAATTCTATTTCCACATAATTTTTAAATATTATGAATATGTTACACACAGTGGCATCTTCCAAAGGTCATTCAGTTAAGTCTTTGTAAACAAGGTATGGTGGATCCCATTTCATTGCTGGCTAAGATCTGATTCACCATTACCCCGCAGCAGTGGAAGTTGCTGGAGCTAATCAGGGGTGTTATCAGCTCTGACTTTTATTGCTGTTGCATAGCAAACAAGGTAATAAAGAAAACTGTAAATGAAGGATTTATTCTTTGCAGGAGTATACCTGATGTTTGGAAGATTAATGAAGAATTCCTGGTTCACTGTTTACTAAAGACACCTCTCTTCTATAGTATTTTAATTGTAAATCCCTTATTTGACATCCTAACTAATGGTTTCTGCTGAATTAATAAAAGCGACATATTAACTTTAAATCCCAGATAAAGTAAAGATTGCTGTTTTAATATCCCATCCATATCCTTTATCTTTCTACAGGGGCTTTCAGGCCAGTAGTTTTAATAACATGCATGAATGAAGATGCTCTTTTTTAACACAAATGGTGGCAAAGAGTTTTTCCTTTATATTAGCAGGCAATCAATTCCAATAGCTTTTTAATGCTTTCTTAAAGAATCAATTTTAAAGCAGAAGCTCTTCAGGGGACCCTCTTAAACTTCTTCACAGCCAGTCTCCTAATTTTCTATTACAATGCAATCTAAAGCAGCTACAAAAATAATGCAGATAATGTTTGCCGGGTAATGATTTCCAATTTCCCCATTCCATGTACCCTGTTATTAGGAGGATCATCTTAGCTGTGTAAATTAATTTTCAATTCACTTCAGGGGAACATTACAATGATTTATTCAGCACTGGTGCTGAAGAAAGTGTTGGGAGGATTTTAGCAAACTGAGAAACAAAATCAATTTGTTCTGATTATCACCATGTTAAAAAATGGGAAGACAAAAGGTTCACAGGAATATGTTAGAGGTTAGCATACACCCTACAGGAGCAGCCAGTGTGATCCTGGGTATAGTTACCTGACCAGTAAGGGCAAACAAAATGTCTGAGTCTTGCTGGTTTCTCCTCATGCTTCAATGTTTTGGAAGGACTGAACAGATTCTACGGTTCTTTGTGAAGTACACAAAACAAAACAACAGATCAACTTTTCAGTCACTAAGACTGTTTCTGGTCTGTGAAGAACATGCTTGCTGTAAGTTAGACAAGGAAGACACTGTTTCAAAACCAGCTGTATTATTGGTAATGGTACCCAAGTTTTGGGAGAGTTCCAGACTAGGAAGAATTTCCAGTTTGGCAAATAATAGACTTGTTGTACGGTAAGCATCTGGTAACTAGTGCGCAGGGAACTTATACCAAAGTGCTCATACACTGTTGGGCTCATACCAAATAAATACCTGTAAGTACACATAGCAGCTGAGATCTGAATGTTTGGTTGTTTTGATTTAGCTGTTTCATTTTTAAAAGTGAGGTTCATGTCACCTCACTTTAATCACAGAAGAAAGCCCTGATCCAAGTGAGTCCCTTTGGAGAAAAACTTTGGAGTCAATACCTCTGACTTATTTAGATGCCTGTGAATCACGCTCTGGCATGACTGCTTCTCTCTGGTCACTGCAAAGGAGCCTGAAGGGATTACTTGGGACAAAATGGCAGATTTTGACATAGAAAATATTTACATTTGAATTTACTAATAAGTTTTGTGGTGATATCTATGATATTACAGCAATTGCCCGTAGTTAAAACAAGAGATCAAGGGGAAATATTTTTTTCATATGAAAAGCTTTGAAAGGGTAGTTCAAATCCCCCGAGTCCAACAGCATCAACATGGAAGGAATTGCAGTTTTGTTTAGTACTTTTTAAATGAAAGCACTTTTATTAAAAAATTCAAACCTGCATTCACATTAAATAGAAGCTTGTGAAATTGGTTGGAGGTTTTAGGGATGACCACATTCAATTACAGGAGAAAAACAACCAATCAGTTCTGAACTGCCAAATTGAAAATTGCCACTTTCTGTGGTTACAGTGGTAGGAAGGATACCCCAAACATAATAAATAGCATAAAAGCAATTGGTGGTGGCCCCAAAGGAATTTTTGAATTATAATTGTGATCTGTCACTATTGCTAGTGTTCCCAGACATCATTCAGTATAAAAATATTATTCAACAGTGATGCTTAATTTGCAGCTGAAGGAAGTTTGACTTCGGTGAGAGCTGTGAAAGATCAAGACAGAAGTTTTGAAAGTGCATTGTGGCAATGCCTTCCAGAATTTTTGTTTCACGTCAGTATTATATTGGAAACCTGAAAATGAGTTGTCCTTTTTGTCATGGGGCCATAGTCAGGCATTAAGTATATCAGAGTTATCATGCTTCCAGCATGGTAGTAGCATAGTTGTCAAATTAAGTTTTTAACTGCACGCTGGCAAGGAGATGCACTTGCATTATTTATTAAAAATAAGAGTAAGGAAGAATAAACACGCATAACAAAACAGCAAGTGAAGATACTGTCTTGTAGGGTATATATCTAGGTTGCCTGATTTCAAAGAAACCGAAGACCCTTTTGAGTATGATTTTTAAAATAAACAGAAATAAACACAAAACAATGATACTATTACACTGCCAGCCATGGTCAATTGCCTGATATGAGTGGAACGCGACTTGTCTTTTAAAATGGTTTCTCAGCTTCAGTGAATAAAGCTAGTAGTCTAAGTTTGTAACTATAACAATACTCAAAATGTTATGGACCTTTACATTTGAGGATCTAGAATGCTTTATGGATATCTGAACAAATATTCTAAATCAAACCAAGTAAAGCTCTAATTAACTGGGCAGCTTTTCTCTGTAGAGGGTCTTAGGAAAGTATATATGATTAGGACAATCATACTGGGATACGTTACCTGAAATATGAGAGCTTCTGACATTGAGCCATTCAGGAACTTCTTGTGAAAGAGGGTATATTTGCCAGATTTTGATAGATATAAATATTTCCTGAGTCCATATAGACTTCTCAACATTACCCTCAACATCCTGCTGCAAAGAGGTCACCTGTTTCAAACAAGATGTAATTAAGCAATAGTCCCCTTTCTGTTTCAAACAGGATGTAATTAAGCAATGTTCTCTTTTTCTATTTCAAACTTGTCCTCTAATGATTTAATTCTGTTCCTCCAAGTCATTTCATCACAGAAAGCAATGTGTAATTGCTCACTTCTTACTTTTCCATGTTTGTCATTATTTTATTCTCCTTCATATTTGTCCCTCAGGTTGGAGAGTACTGGTAATTTTTATCTCTTCTGGTATGTAAGCTATTCCAAATCTTTGATCATCCCTGTTGCTTTTCTTGATACCGTTTCTGCTTCTTGATAGTTAAAAACTTATTGTTAAGTAAAGGGAAGCTGAAACAAAGAGAAGTAAATCAATTTACTTAAGCTCTCATAAATCCCTGATCAGTGCACAACCTTCTGTTGTACTTTAAATTATGTTACTCCTACTGTTGCAATTATTTGTGTTGTACTTTATTTGTATTTTTCATAGACAAATTAAGTTCTGCAGCACATATTCTCATCGTTAAGAGTAGTATTGGAGAAATAATTTCTTCTTTAATTGTACATTAAAGTAATAGATGAATTCCATTTCATTATCCTGACTTTATTTGACAGTGTCAATAATATGAGAAATTCAGAAGGGAATTAATTTTATCTAAATTTGTCTAGGCACAGAGTGCCTCTCTCTCATCAGTGCTAGGTGTCTACTGCTTCCTTTGCAGTCAGTGGAGAGAAAGAGGGGCATCTCTGGAGAGCTATTCATCCCATTTTAAGAGAGGTGTTTGTGTTATGTGGTCTGAATTGGTCCCTAGAGAATGGGAATAATTGCACTATGGAGGTCCTTCTCTTTCATTCCTCTAGGCTCTCTCAATCATTGATAGTAAGTAATAACTAACTTCGATTAAAATGGGAACTTTCAGACAACTAATTAGATGAAATTACTCCAGTTCTCAGTGTCTAGATTTGTAGGGGAGAGGCAATACAATAAATACTGTGATTTGGCATCTTCATGAACAGTAAAATGCAGTTAAAGTAAAGGAGAACTTCGGAGAGTCCCTTCTGCCTGAGCTCCCACACCCTCCTCAGGGAAGAAAGGGAGACTTTCCTCTCTCTGCAGTGTGCTCCTCTTGCAGTGCGCAGTCCTTCTTTCCAGGCTGCTTTAACCACATATGTTAGCAATATATCCAGATTAGATTGCTCCCTACCTCCTCCCAGGACACACATTGCAGCGACAAAGGAGATCCTCTTAAAATAGTAAAGAGGTTATTGAAATGTCCTCCCCCACCAGACTCCACCAATCCTTCCCCAGCCTCTTGCAATTTCCTCTCTTTCCCTTTCATGTCAGCAAAACAAAGAAATCATTTTTAGCAAGGCTCATCCACAAGTTGGCAAGGATAACATTCTTAAATATCACAGTGCTATTATGATAAGCACAGCACATTCCAGACAGAAAAACTGCAGATTATGGCAACCTTCAGTAAGTATGGATGGTATTAAAAGTTAGAATTTTCTTTTTTTTTTTTTTTTTTAGCACCCAAAAAGCCATTAGCAAGCCTGTCAAAAAAAAGAAGAGCCTATCAGGATTTCAAATAAAAGAAATGAAAAGTCAATTTATGAATACTTATCTCCAAGATCCTTTCTGCATCTTAAGCAGAAAAGGATATATACTGACTTCAGAAATACAGTTACCATATTTGAACATCTGAGTTATAGGAAAGTAGCAGAAATATACATTTTTAAATGTTCTTCTAGTTTTATTTGAGAGTATAAAGGTGTAAAAAGAAAAAATATATTAAAAATCTATATCATGATCTGTCCCCCTTTCAGAAAA
Source organism: Pluvialis apricaria (assembly GCA_017639485.1). NCBI lineage: Eukaryota > Metazoa > Chordata > Aves > Charadriiformes > Charadriidae > Pluvialis > Pluvialis apricaria. Next base: position 75,450,557 of record CM030009.1, on the reverse strand, counting down.
AGAAATATGAACTCTTCATTACTCCAGCAAAGTCCAATCTTGTCATAAGCAAAAACCATTCCATTCATTCCATGCTAGGCACAAACAAGGAGATTTGTATAAGAGAGTCTAGGACAGTATTTATCAAAGGATTTTGAGAAAGAAGAATTGCCACTATGTGGTCCTTTCTGAAGCTAACTGAAATCCTGTTACTAGTTAAATTCTTGAATCTCCTGAATTTTGTTGGCTTCTTGTTGGTTGCCCTTAAAAAGAGCAGGTTAAACAAAGAATTAGTAACAGACAATTACTCAGTTATGAAAGCTGAGCTAATAATAGTAATGAATAATATTTTTATGGCTTTAAGTAGCTTGTAAGTCAGTAGATACTGAAACCTTCATCAAGCTTAGACTATGTCGTCTTGGTGTACAAGGGAACACTGGATGAATCAGGACTGACCCCTTCTGTATAATTCCCCTCACATACTCATCTAAGATTTCTCTGGAGCTCAAGCGTTTGCAAGATCCAGCTCCTAGAATTGCATAGGTTTGGATGAACCCTAGGAGATCATCGAGTTTGATCCCCTGCTCAGTGCAGGGACAGCTTTGAAATTGCATTAGGTTTCTCAGGGCCTTGTTCAAGCTTTTTTTAGTATTTCCATGGATGCAGATTCCACTGCCTCCCTGCACTCTCCAGATTTCATTGTGAAGAATACTTTACATGCATGTAGTAATTCTGAGTTCAGCTAAAAGTTCTGATTACCTCAAAATCCTGCTGCACTGTGTGATACTAGGGAATCTCCAGAATAAGACCTTCAGGAAGCACCAGAGCTGCCTTGTATTCCCTTTGCTGGTTACATGGCATTGGGGCACCAGCCCAGGAACAAAATGCAGCAATTAAAATGCAGTGAACTAGTGAAGCACAAGGTCCAGACTAGCTCCAGGTGTCTCCTCTGTCCCCATAGCAGAACCTGGTTTATCTTCTAGAAGATAGTAGAACATGCATGGATAGACATTTCAGGACTTTAAAAACAAGGATTGACAGTGTGTTCTGATACTTTGATTTTCTAAAGTTTTCTAAGGATGTCCTGGAAAACCTCCATCTTTGCCAATTACTGAAGGCATCTTGCTGCAGGGAAACCCATCAAGCTGGGTAATATTAGGATTATTAATGTTATAAGATAAGGATTCCTGCAATGTGAGGATGTATTAAGACTTTAGAGAACGATGTCTCCCAGCCGAGTCTAGAGGAACAAAGGGAAATGTTATTAACCTAAAATTTCATGATGATTTAATGATTCATCCTATTTTTTATAAACGTCATTCCATTTAAGCAAATAGTATTCAATTAATGAAAAATAAATCTACATATAAAGACACCACAGATCCTAAAATCAGTGAATAATTAACGATACAAATGATACTTATGTTGTTTTTCATTCACTAGCCAGTCCAATGGGGTCTGCCTTCAGAAGCCCTGATCCTGCATCTATGAGGTAAAAATGACATCTGTTAACCAACAAAAGGATGTCAAGTTGTCCCCAAAGCAAGGTACATTTCAGCCAGAGAAAAGAGAAAAGAACGTAGGAAAAACGGAGCACAAAACTAAACACTGTCTCTAAAGATATATTTTCTTTTATGTCTGACCGATAAAGCAATCTGCTGTTGAATTGAATTTAGGCTTTCTTTTGTGTTTATTTTCTCACCGATAATCATTACCTATTTTGATAACACTTCTTCTTTGCAGTAAAGTTATCTAGACAACACAAGATATATATTATTTACAACAAAACAAACCAAAACAAAATAAAATATATTTTAACAATGCTGCAACATTTTTAATTCTCTCACTCAAATTTTGACATAACTCAATAAAATAAACCCTTATAAAGATGGGCTTGATAAAAAACTTGCAAATGAACCTGCATGATTTCAAAACAGTCAAAAAAGAATCCAAAATAAATATGCCATTTTATAACTACAAATCCCACCAAAATCCAACTAAATTCTTACTATATCTTTGTCAGCATTTTTCTAAATTAAAAGGATAATTATAGCCTGCAATTTTATTTCCCTTTTTCAATAAAAATAAGTACTTAAAAAAAACCCCAAAACAACTTTTAAAAACTATTCATAAGCACAGCTCAGAATGGTACCATTAGGAGGTTGCAGAGAGGTGGAGGTCGACCTCTTCTCACTAGTAACAAGCGATAGGACAAGAGGAAATGGCCTCAAGTTACACCAGGGGAGGTTTAGATTGGATATTAGGAAAAATTTCTTCACAGAAAGGGTTGTCAAGCATTGGAACAGGCTGCCTAGGGAAACGGTGGAATTGCCATTCCTGGAGGTATTTAAAACACATGTAGATGTGGTGCTTAGGGACATGGTTTAGTGGTGGTTTTGGCAGTGTTAGGTTGATGGCTGGACTTGATGATTATAAAGGTCCCTTCCAACCTAGATAATTCTATGATTCTATGATTTTTCTTAAGGCTCCCTTCAAACCTAGCTATTTTTGTTTAAGATAGTTTGGCGCAAATATTTTATTATGGAAAAGATCTGGTAAGCTAATTGTAAAGGATGGATAAGTTGACTTTATTTTCCTATTTTCTGTACAATCTGAGATCACAGCATACCTGACTGGCATGAATTCCTGTTCAAGAAAATTTCAAAGCAGCAGCGTCTGTGACGTGTGTCCTGTCTACACCGGGCTTTTTATTTTGTAATGAAATGCTTTACTTAAGGGCTTTCTTCAGTCCTGTGTGCTGATCATCTATTTCCTCTTCTAACAGAATCTATCCCAAATAATTCAGGGCCTATACTTTTGCAGTGCTCTGTGAACTAACAGAAGTGCAACTGATACGTGAACAGGTTAGATTTAGTAACAGAAGCATATGTCCGGGGTCGGCTAATAGTTTACTCCAGTTTGATGAGATCAAAATATTAGATGTAATCATGTTTTTGTGCAAGCTTTACACAACAGAAGCATTTTGTCATTAAAATTACAGTTTGCATTTGGCTCAAATTACAGCAATATCACAGCTGTGTTTTATGAGAACATGCATAAATTCTTTGCAACCATTTTGGGCTGGATTGACAAATGTCATATTTCCATTTCTCTTTAGAATGATGCTGTTACAGTTGATTTTCCATTTTTATGTGTATGAGACAAAAAAAAAGAAGGGAAAAAGCAACACAATATTAAAATGAAGCACTATGAAGAACAGTTTTGGTTTATTAGTTTTGGGTCTTACAGCTTTGGATGCTTTTGTTTTCCATGGACCTTGTTCAGTTATGTTCTCTTTCTGAAAGTCATTTCAGATGCAAAGTAAATGGAAGCTATTTTGTAGCACAAAGAACATTCGGCTAGTATCTGTGCATTGTAAAGAAAGTGCCTTGTTTCTCATCGGTTGCCACTATCTTTTCTTTGAAAAAAAAAAAAAAACCCACAAAAAACAACAAAACCAAGACCCAAACCCAACCCAAAAGCCTGCGTGCTCTTGCCTTGATTTTACTGCAGACTTTGTGATGGTGTTTAGGGGCTAGAATACCACACTGAAAACAGTAGTGGTAAATTACCTTGACCTTTATAATGTTCTTAATTTTGGTTGGCTACTCATTCTACTCATCAGCATTTACAGCCATACTTATTTCTGGGGAAGGCAGAGGTAGGTACTAAAATGGAAAATGTCAAATGCTCCTGTAATCCAAGGACATGCTAGACATTCAAATTCTCATACTTTATTATCATAGCAAAAGGTTGCAACAAGAGCAGGAAATAACCTTACATTAATCTACCCACAAGACAGACGGTAACAAAGAGTACAAATGGCACAAGCCAGCCTGTTATGACTTTAAGATGTTCATTTTGTGGTTACCTTCAGATGCTGCTCATCCATTCTCAGATGAGTCATAAACAACAGAGTCACTGAAAGTGATTGCGGGTCTGTACGTGCTCTGCTGGCACTCCTGCAGTCAGACCTGGAAGCCACAACGCAGATCTCCGAGTGAGGCTGTACCTGCCCTGTGCCTGTTTCTTTAGCACTTCTGGATCTGCTCGCAATTACACTCCGTTTCAAATGTGAGTGCTGTTTCACTTGCACTTTTCTGTCCACTTGTCTCTACAATTCTCAGCTCATAACTTGTTTTCCTACCTTCAGCCCATCATTTAAAGCTCACATTGTTTCTTTTCCTCCTCTCCCCATTTGCTGGGTTCACATTCTAGCAAAGATGAAATAGCTTCAATGACATTATGCATGTGTCACAAATTAGAGGGGGGAGAAGTGAAATAGGAAGTACCAATGGCGGAAGACTTTTTGCTAAAAAATTAAAATTATGCATACGATTTTAATACACTGATAAGCCAAACAGGAAGATACTAACATTGAGATAGCAGCACACATAGTAACATAGATAGCAAAGGCTATTCCTGCCTGAAAGAAGATACAACAGAAAGATTTTAAACTATGTTAGGTTTAAAAATTTCATATAGATTGCAAGTAAGCAAAATATTTTTGCGCCCCAAAATGTAAAATATGTGCACTGAACTGTAATGATGTAGTCAACGTAGAAAGACAAGGCGGAAGCAGTGTATCAAATTCAGCCAAGAGGGAGTGCAGTTTGTAATTAACAGTTTGATCTATTTATTTGTTTGTTTTCAATGGTCACCTCGTTTGCGCTATCATGAGAAACTATTAAAGTGGAATAAACCTCTGTAATTTATATTGCTGCACCAGAGAATGCAAACTATATCAAGGTACTCAGTCTCTGTCAGACCAGTACATTCTTTCCCAGTCATCTTGATATTATTCTTAGCAGATAAAACCAGATGAGTATATGGGTCTTGTTATGAGTTCATAAGATTTTCACAAGACAACAAACCTCAAACAGCAGGGAAAAACTGTCAGATGAAATCCACCACAAATAATGAAGTCTGTATTGTCACAGTAAGTGTTACTACATCCAGTTTTAACTTAAGATGCTATTGCAGCCCATTATATTGTATTTTGTGAAAAATGGTGTGTGTTTATACACGTACACTACACAGAAATACAAATACCCTCTGTACAGATGCAGAGGGTGCACATGTAACCTCATGTAACCTTACACGTGCAGTTACAGAATCACAGAATGGCTGAGGTTGGAAGGGACCTCTGGAGGTCATCTGATTCAATCTCCCTGCTCAAGCAGGGTAACCTACAGCCAGTGGCCCAGCACCATTCTCAGTTGGGTTTTGAATATCTCCAAGGATGGAGACTCCACAACCTCCCTGTGCAACCTATGCCAGTGCTTGGTCACCCTCACAGTAAAAAAGTGTTTCCCGACATTCAGCGAGAACCTCCTGTGTTTCAGTTTGTACCCGTTTCCTCTGGTCCTGTTACTGGGCACCACTGAAAAGAGCCTGGCTCTGTCCTTGTTGCACTGTTGCACTCTCCCTTCAAGTATTTATATACATTGATAGGATCCTCCTGAGCCTTCTCTTCTCCAGGCTGAACAGTTCCAGCTCTCTCAGCCTTTCCTCATAGGAAAGGTACTCCAGTCCCTTCATCATCTTCATGGTCCTTTGCTGGAGTATGTCCATGTCTCTCTTACACTGGGGAGCCCAGGACTGGACACAGCACTCCAGGTATGGCCTCACCAGGGCTGAGCAGAGGGGCAGGATCACCTCAGTCGACCTGCTGGCAATATTTTGCCTAATGCAGCTCAAGATACCATTGATCTTTGCTGCAAGGGCACATTGCTGCCTTATGTTCAACTGGGTGTCCATCAGGATTCCCAGGTCCTTTTCTGCCAAGCTGCTGTCCTGTTGGGTGGCCCCCAGCGTATACTTGTGCATAGGGTTGTTCATCCTAAAGTGCAGAACTTTGCACTTCTCCTTGATGAACTTTGTGAGGTTCCCTACCTTCTCTGACTGCCCTGTTGTAGTAATTGCACATACAAGTAACCACAAAATTTGGCATGTAGCTTTTCTGCAAATTGATGACTAAGTTACTAAATAGCAGAGTAACCATATTTATGAAAGTGATGTCAAATGTGATGAATATGTAATTTGTTTAAATGGCATTTACTAGGGGCCTGCAGCCTGACCACCTTAGTTTGTGATCTTAACAACTTTAACAAATTAAGCAAAGTTAAATTGATTTGCTATTTTCCTATGGAAAACCCAGAGAACTCTTATTTTAGCAGAGGATCTGATCAAAAGAAAGTTTAGGAAGCAGTATCTTAGGCAATATGTTTCCCTTGAGTAAATGTTCAGATATTTTTTGGATTAATTCTTCCCCTGTGCATGAGTTTTACCATCTAGATATCCATTGATTCAACAGAATACCTTTTTTGTTAAAACAGGAGTAACCATGGGAAAATCAAGGTTTATCTGTCATTTTGTTAAGGGAACATTTTCTTGCTTGTTACAGGGCAGTCACTTGCATAAAAGCAACAGTTTTGCCACCATTAAACACGCAGTAAAGCTTTTCACAGGCGTACAGCATTAGCCAAATTGTCTTAACCCTGTCAAGTGTTTACATTAGTCTTATGAAAGCTTTCCTTTCATTATGAACATTGTGTTAATCTTCAGTTCTTCTCTGAAACCGTTGTGTGCACAGTCAAATAGCTGCTGTGTTCCACCCCAGGATCTGAGGAAAGTGATTCTTGACAAATCACAAGGGGGGAAGGGTGTTAGGATGTACAAAATTTGTATGTCTTGCTCTTCTCTAAGATTGGCTCAGAGTAGATTCTCGTTTTGCGAGATGGTTTGTGGTATAGAATATGGTAAGCTACTCAGTTCAGATTTTCTCATTTAAACACAGATCATATCAGCATTATATTACAGCTGTAACTAGTTCTGTAATGTACTGAGAAAATCATTGGCAGAGTAAATCTTAAGGACCCAAATAGTATTACACTTTTATAGCCACATCTCTTCCGAGAATCAGCATAAGCATTTCTTATTGAACAAAAGTGTTCTCTTCAGATGGTAGAGATGCAGATATTCAAGCAGTGAAATATATGTCACATTTACCCATAACTTTTCTAAATATTGGATTCTATCTGATGGTAAGAGACTTTTAAACTTCCATCCTTGGTTTAATATTGAAAGTAGAGATGCAAGAATGAACATGGGGTTGAAACTAGCTTTTACATGGAAAGCAAAGCAAACACCTGGCATGTGTCATGCAACATAAAAATTATACAGATGGCCACTTCAGGAAGAATGAATAGTCTTGTGAAACTGTCGGGGAGTAAGGCTGGGTCTCATGTGAATTATGGTACTAACTACAAAGGACTGGTTGAAGTACCTACCATGTCACACTTTTCGTAATACCTCCTCCTTCCAGAATTCCCCAGAGAGGGAATAAAGTCTCATTTATTTCCTCAATATTTATCTGTAGGGATAATAATTTGAAAGATTGGTTAGTAGCTACAGTATTAATTTGGCAAACTAGCCTTTGTTAGAAGCAGTCTTCTAATGATGAAAGAAACTCTAACCCTCTAACAACCTTTCAGCTCTATTAAAGAATTTTTTTCCTTGCCTTCTGGGTAAAGACATTAATTCAGAGTCTTTTTGTAAGCTCAGTTTCTCCACTCCAAATCTCCTCTGGGGCATATAGGAATAGAAACCAGAAAAAGAGCAGCAGCAAGAGATTGTTCTACTCTTTCATAATGTCTTCTGTAAAAAATCTTGGACAAGAGTGAAGAATTTCCACATCTATAGAAAGAGAAGATAGGTACTGAGAGGCAAGTGATGCATCAAGATCTCCAGAGGTAAAATAATGTGGCGGCATCTGTAAAGTGTGAAGTTCTAAACATTATCTTCAGTAAATGGTCTGGGGGAAGAGGAGATATGTGTTAGGGTTGTTTTTTTTTTTTGTTTTGTTTTGCTTTTTAAAAAGTCAAATGTACCCGTGAGTCACCCACAGTCTGTGCCAAAGGCCTATCTGAGGATGATTTTCAGTTACAGATCTTAATCTCTGAAACCTTTATCTCCTTACACCTTTGAATGTATCTCCCTATATTTTTGTCTTTCTGAACCACAAACATCCATGACTTCTGCTTCTTTCCACCTCTTCCCACCCTTACAAACCAGGACTTCAACCATAAGCTACACACTCGCCTGCCACAGCTTCCCTTGAGGTCTCTAACTGTGAAGTCCCTAGCCCAGTGTCCTCACCTGGAGGAGAGGATCCTGGCACTTCCCTGTGTGTTGAGTGGACAGAGACCACATATGTTCATGGTTACTACATGGCTTTAGTCCCATGCAGAGGTCAGTTTATTTGAGTCTGGTATGAAGGCTGCTATCACTGCCTCTCTCCTACATGCTGTCACTCCTATCCTCTGAGGTCCTGAGCTTCTTTAGGAGGAGAATTTCCACAAACTGTTGCACAGTTTTCCTTTGAGGCAGGCACTAGTAATTAGTAATGGAGAGTGATCAGATATGGACAGGTGAAGAGAAAAAGAATGAAGGAACTAAAACTGGGGGGACTGGAGAGAAGTGGGAGGGAGCTCCTTACTGAAAACTGGGTAATTCAGTCTCTTCTGGATCTTCCAGTAATAGTTGCTCTGAGAAAATGCAAGTGTTTGAAACAGAATTACGCAAATAAATATAGCTGCAGATAATCACACTGGGAAGCGACAGGAGTGAATAAAAAATTCAAAGTCAAAGGTAGATGCTATTTCTTATTTACTGTAAAAATTACTTTGGCCATTTTCACACTTCCTGTAACCCGAGTCAGCCTTTTTTTTTTTTTTTTTTTTTTTAGTACTGAAATTTGTCGGTAAAGCCAAAGATCATGACTTAAGCCATAAGTTAATCATCTAATCAATCCTCTGAGAACTAACAGGACCCAAGGTACAATTGTGGCAATGAGGAGGCATAAACTCTATTCATTAGTTCAGTCTGAATCAGATCAGTTGACAGATGTTTTATTCTCTTTTTTCTTTGTTCTTTACTTAACAATACATAAATAAAGTTTCAGTAGATGTATTTAATATTCTTTTTTATAACATCAGAATATATTATGTTCCAACAGTGTATCATGTTCAGTTATGTAGCCCTGGTGCTGATTTCATGTTTTATTGGACTTAGCTGTGCCATTCAAGAGTTATAAATTCCGACTTCTGAGTGACTGAACCAGCCTGACTTACTATTTCAGCATCTGGATTTAATTGCATTGTTGATTTTTTTTTCCCCTCTTGGTTGGAAAGTCGATAAAATGCTCGACCAAATTTTCAGCCATTGTAAATTGATGGAACACAAGTAGAAGTACGTGGTATTGCACCAGTTCAGACACAGGAAAACCATATATTTTCCTGTAGGCTACCAATTAGAAAGAAAATAAATTTTGAATCTTAGGTTCTATTTATTGATATTTTTAGTTTGTATAAGAACACTGTAGCAATATCAAACCTACTATGTTCTTTGCTGTTTAAAACGCTTCCTAAACTCCCTCTTGGTCTGTAATACAGCTGTTATAACATACAGTTAAACTTCAGAGTTAACTGTAGTGGGTGTTGTAGTCAATTTGATGTGTAGTATTTCAGAGTTGAGTTCAATATTGCCTTTCCTCAAGCAAAACAATTTTCCCTGTTTCATTCAGGGATGATCACACTTGTTTAACTAATGGCATTAGGAATGGCCAGGGACTAGTCCTCATTTTCTCCCTGAGTGAGCTCACTGAAACTTGTTTTGATGTACAGGAGGTCTGAGCAGAACAGCCCTCCTTTGATGCATCCCTCAGGCTTTGCACTGGCATGACTCACAGTCTTTGCTGAGGACTAGGAATTAAAATAGGATGGCTGCTGAGGTTTTGTCTGGTGAGCCTCGGAGCAGGGGAGAGAACTTCCCACCAGGACCCGACCTGTTGGGGCTAATGGTCTCTTGCTTTCCTTGGCTTGTGCAAACAGATACCTCAAACAAGGATAGCCCAGGGTATGTCACACTTTCCTTGGACAGACTTTGAAAAGATTTAAAGACATGATACAGGAGAAGGAAGAAGAAAGCTGTTTTACAGCCTTCCTCAGAGAGTCCATGGAAAGACTAGAAGAAGTAGAAACAGGTTTCTTGGTTTGTGCCATTACCTGGAGAACGTAAGAGTACTCCTCCAGAAGAAGCAAGAGTATTTTCCTTTCCTTTATTCCATTACTTCTCTGAAATGCTTGGGATTTAAACGATGTCATTGGAATAGTAATGTTGTGTTGCAGTGGCCTTTTATGATCAATCAAAATTACTTTAAAAATCAGATGCCGTTTTACTTATCTGGAGTGAAAATAGGTTGCTGTTTTCAATGAAAGGATCTAAGCCTCAGAGAGACAACCTTGGCCCATTGGTCCACTTCCTCTTTACTCCCTGCAATGGAGGACAGTAATAACATGGCCCTGGATTTGGCAGAGAAAAGGTGTCCCTATCCACAGTTAGTTCTTTGGAAACCTAAGACTCCCAACTAAAAAGTCTCTGGAGACCTCCGAGACCAAGTATAGGAATGCAGTTAAAAAGAAATGAAAACCAAAACCAAACCCAAAAACCCCCAACCCGTATACTTATTCCTTTTAGGCAGTGAAGAGAGGAACAGGAACAGCCTCTAGGGTCAGCTTGGTATCACAAACACCACCAACAACAAAAATCTTGGTGTTGAACAGGAAAGTTTCTGTCACAAAGATGGATATTAGAGATTCTTTACCTCAAATAAGATCAATGGCACCTGAGGTGCAAATCTCCTTCTAGGAACTGACAAAACTGGAAAGGTAGAAGCACTTGATAGACTGAATGAAGCTGGAAATGGCTTAAAGAAACTCTCAGATGCACCAAGCCAGTGATGCTCCCTTCTTCTGTACAGGCCACATGGAGACCCATGGAGGGTCCAGGGTCTGCTGCTCAGAGCTCTGCAGAAGGTGAATAAGGAAAACAAGTGTGTATAAACCACAGAAAAAACTGAAAAACCTTCAAAGGAACCATAGCTCCATGGGAAAAAATGAAAAAAAAGATTCCAAATCCAAAAGTGGAAATCACCTACATTAAGCAATTAGATCACATGGACATGGAAATATTGTTTGATATTAAAAAGCAATATGTGGACAATAGCAGGCAAAAAACAATGTAAATCTAAAGAGATTCCCAGTCAAAATAAAAAAGGTGTTCTCAAATATGAATATTTGACATCCTCCCAAGAAAACTGTAGCAAAGGGGAAAGAACTAATCTTTAATAAACAATCACGTAGCATTTGTTTAAAGGAGTATTATCTGTCTCCACTGCTGTGAAACATGAATCACTTAATGAGAGCCATTAGGATACAAAATGTTGTATTGTAAGTGCAGGGACAAGTTGTTTTTCAAGATTATTCCTCCCTCACAATAGAAAACAGTCAATGAAGTGCTCAGCTATGTAATAAAATCCATTGCTGGTTGTTCCATATAGGTATTGGCCTTGTGATAAAACTAGAGACTATGATACAGAACTTTGCTCATAGGTAAAAGTTCCTGAAAGGCTGAATTTATAATTTGAGGAGAAAGACCCTAAACAGATAAATGACCCCAGCATAGGATCTCTCCTGACTTGGCAATAAATCACATCTCAGAAACTTTACAACCAGAAAACATTAAAATGGCATCTTCTATAAGGAGCAAAAGGCAAAGGCAACAACCAGGACAAGCAACCAAGTGGAAAGGAGAGAAGATTATTAAGGGGGAACATTAACATAAAGACCACCTAGGACACTTACAATTCTAAAACTATTCCTTTTTAAAAAAAATTATTTATATCAAGCAATGTCAATACATGAGTCTACAACAACAACTTTATGTAGAATAGGTACTGAAACTCTGTAAGGATTTATCACATCAGTTGGCAAGGCAGATTCAGACTCAAGAGGTAACTGTGGGATAATATTATGTAGTAGTATAATAGTAAGGAATGTACCATTATAACTTTTGCTTTCCATATCCTATAACCGACTATGTGTTTCTGCTGCTAATCTAAGACTGGACACATATGGGAGAAATTGATTCTTATTGCAGAGTGAGGTTTAAACACCTTATGAATAAAAATATTTATTTACCATGTTTAGCATGGGACAAAAAGAACATAGCTTATTTCAATCTAAGGACACTGATTCTATTTGAAATAACAAATGTTTTCAAATGTAACTTTTAAGGCTGCTAATAAAAAAAATCCCCAAATCTTGGAGAAAAGTAAAATCCCGTGGAGACTGATTGGTAGGAAAGGATGGTAAGTTTTCTGCCTTAGGCTGATTTTTCTCTGAAGAAGGAGTGGGCTAAGAAAATGGAATGAAAAGGGGATGCTCAGCTAGCATACAATCACTGAAAATACAGCTGGTCTAAATGTGAGAATGTTATAGTTGGATTAGCACTAAAGGGAAAAGAAGCAACGAAGACAGTAACTTTGTGTTTGATACGAAGGTATTATGGCATCTGAACAAATACAGACAGAGAAATTACAGCCTATACTCCTATATTTTAGTGTATCAGGTCAAACAGCAAGGACTGATTTTAAGAAAAAACTATCAAAAATTCATTTTTAAATAAAAACACTGCCTCATAAGAAAATAAAAGATATATGAGATGATGGTTGGCACAAGAAATTTTATGTGTCATAAACTTAAAAAAATATCTTAAAAGTGTTCAATTATGCTGATTTCTAGATAGTTTCAATTTGAAAAAATCTACCATCTTGAAAGACAATAATGTTAAAATTTATATAGATGAGTGCACAGGCAAAAAAGAGAGTACCATTATCTTGGGAGAAATGCATAGATTTGCATTTGAAGACATAATTTTTGCAGATGAGATATCTCAGACTATTAAAAGAGGAAGATACACTCTGCTGTTAGTAAAAGATAGCATAAAGTTTGGAAGTGGAGATTCTATATCCTGGGAGGCAAAAATTAATCCTGTTTTAAAAGATTATTTTCCTACCCAAGGAAGATTTTTTGTGGTATTACATATGCTCTTTCATGGCCATGAAACTGTTAACGCCCACAGAAGAGAAAATTAATGCTCTTCTAAATGATACACTACAACAAATACTGAATAGAATATAATCAAATCTAGCTGTTTGATGAATAATAATGTGACAGAGTCATGTTTTCAAAGTGCCTGAAAGACAGTTTCTAAAAGATGTTTATATGCCCAAATATTTAGTGCGTTTTTTCAATGCATTTGGGGAGTTTTGTTTTGGGGTGTTTTGGGTTTGTTTCTAGGAGTTTTGGGTTTTGGAAATTCAAGCTGCTGCAAAACTGTATATCTCCACATTGTTACCAAAGTTATACAAACGCATCCCATGCAAAGCTCAGAGAATGTACCTTGGGTAAACTAACTGTGTAAATCCACAAAATTCGTTAAATAATTCCATATATCGGAGAGACGTAGGGAAAAATAACTCAAAAATACAGGAAGAAAAGGATATTTTAAAATTGATTTGGCTTCTGGAATGCTGATGCACCAGGTAAGTCACCACAAAATATTAGAAGCAATAAAAAATAATAAAGAGTATTAATGGAAAAAAAATAATGATGACCAAAAAAAACCTGTATATGAGATGTTTCCATATTTGTTTTTATTCTCATTTGTACCTAGGGGAGAAATTGTCTGAAGAACACAATTTACCATGGGCTAATAAGTAATGAGGTGGAAGACAGTGTGCACTAAGTGAGGCAGAAAAGGACCTTTTTGTAAATGGCATGACATCTATTGTCTAGACTGTCGTATGTGTTATAAAATGGTTCCCAAAATTGCCCATTTGTTTAATAGTTTCCTAGAATCCTCTCAAATTCCAAAATCAATGAACAATTCACTGAAGTTGAAATCCAACAAAGACAAAATTGATTGCACCTTTCATGCATCTGTGTCTGTAATAAATACTAATGCCCAGCTATTTGCCAAAGGCTTGCTAATAGCTTTAACTGTCAGTTGCTGCAATTAATTGAGACCCAAATAATTTATTCCACGAAATCCTGAGTGAGGGATAATAATAAAATCATACAGAGATAGAGATACTGTCAGGGAAAATTTGAGAACTTCAGTGGCCCATCTATATGCCTTTTTAATAAGCCATTCTGAAGACAATAATTTACTTGGACATGCAGCAGGAAGATATTGGCTGTTGAGAGTTGATCATATCAGACTCTCTCAAAATGTATGTGGAAATGAATTTGATCCCTCCAGCACAAGCAGTAGCTTGGTATAATTTCCTCTTCTGTTGGATAACAATATAGGCATATAATGACCTCTGGAAATAATTAGGCAGCAGAAAATATATAACCAGGAACTTCACGAAAAAACTTTAAAAGTAGTTATTGTACCAATATAGTATATGTTTATTTATAAGTGATTTGAACAATGTATATCAAGGAATGGGAGAGTGTAGGAAGACTTTCATAGATTTAAAAAAAAGGAGTAATGAATTCTTGCCATATTTTTTGCTAGTTCTGTTTAATGTAAAACTAGCATTCTTATTTTGTGTTCCACTTCAAAATAAGTTTGGATAGATGCAAATTAAGAGAGGGTAGCAACCTCACTCAGGACATAATAGGTGATTTATAGATGCATAATTATTCCATTGTGTCAGCCAAGACAATGACTGCCAAAACCACTTAGGTAGAAAGTTTCTTAATCAGTCTTTTGAGATTATAAAAAAAAGAGGGCATTTGCCTGCCCTCCCCAAAAGTGGGAGGAAAAGAACATCTGCTCTCCTTTACTAAATGCATCAGAGTCCTGCTATTCCTCTTCTGAGAAAAAATATTTTGTATCTAGAATGACATGTCTTTATTGCATTTGCCTACGAAAATAAAATAATGATACTAATGATACTAATGATACTACTACTACTACTAATAATAATAGTAATGATTTTCTGAGTTAGAAGCCTTTTAAACTCTGTTCGTGTGGGCTTATTTCTAGAACCTGAACCCAACATCCTTACCAGGCTACCTGTTCTTTCAGGTCCTCTCTGGGCCCAAACAGCCTGTCAGAAGCTCTACAAGTGATTTATTTTGCATAAGTTAATTTCATATCTTCCATTTGACCTCATATAAGTCTGCCTTCCCATGGACTTCATTGAAAGTCAAGCACAAAGTGTTGTGTTTGATGTATTTGTGTTAACTCTTGTAACATCTATTATTGTGCACTTCTAAAAGCCTAATGTAAAGCAGATAGATTTTGTAATCAAAACACACAGGTATCCTAAATTAATTGTTATAACAGCTGAGAAGGAACTAACTGTAAATATCTTCAGATGGTAGATGTGAATTGGGTCTTTATAGTTTTTTATCATTACATTGTTTTAATATTAATATTGATATTATTTATCTTCTATTAAGTGTAAAATTCGTTATATTTAAGGAAAACTATGAATTTATGATTCTATGATACTAATATAAGTTCATTTGCCATAAAAAAGCTTTCCGTTTATTTAATTAAGTCTAGCAAATGACACCAAAATCTAGTTCCAGACAATTAGATTTGTCTCCAGACTCTACAGGTTTCTACAGGGCTAGAAGCTTTTATGTAGATTTGTCTTCCTGTGAGTTAAATAAATAAAAAGCCCTCCTGCTTCAATGCATCTAGTTTTAAAAAGAGTTACAAAATATAAATTTTGTTAATCTAGAATTAATTTAGAGTACCCAAAATATCAATGCTTCTTAGAATCTGTATCATTTTGGATATTGTTTCAACAGTTGACATTGAAAAGTTTAATGGAGAAGAAAAACTTTGGGAAAGCAGTATAGATTTTTACGTTTGATTTCTTTAAATAACAACAGTCAGTTCAAAACAGAATATTGATTGCATGAGAGAAATCACAACTTGATTCTACTGTACTGTAAAACTGTTAGAGCAGATTTTATTGTGAGTATCAGGCTTTAGAAAATACATCTTGGAGAAATGGTGTTTAGGTTCCTGATGTAGTGCCAATTGCCATTTCCGATGCCAAGAAGTTTGTTCAAAGAAAAAAGAAAAGAAAAAAAGGAAGAACTCCTCCCCTCAGCCATCCCGATTTCAGTGCCAGTCCTTTTCTCTTTCTTTGGTTAGCATAACAGCCATTCCTATCTGTCTCATTTCTCTCTCCACAACTGACAGATGTTGTGTATGCTTGTGAGGTCAGGAAAGAACATGAATTTTCCAACTGAATCAAAAAGAACTTAACGCAAACACTAAGCATTGAAGTAATTAGTAGATGCAAAGCCAAAGGTTATAAAAAACTGGTATTTGAGGAGATATTTACTGTGTTTGAAGGCTAGCCAACACAGTGAGCCAAACACACTATTCGCATGTGAGGACCCAGGTTCAGGTTACACCGTTCTTGCCTGATAGGAGAAGGAGAATGCTGACAAGACAGCACCTACCAACCCAGTGTTTACATATGAAAGATGTAACTGGGCTCAGCTAATCAACTGTGCCTGTCATAACAACAGAAAAGGAACATATACGCACTGTTAGAGAGTCTCAGCTAAGCAGCAGAAATCTCCAGCTGTAGGAGACATTTTCATTACACAAACTCACTCACTTGAGATCCGATAAACATACCCTCAGAAACAAGTAGAGAGAAATTAACTCAACCTCTGAGAGAGTTACCTAAGCTCTGATACTTGAAGTGAGAATTAAGTAGATGAAGAGACTAAAAGTGACTCAGAGTTTGGAACTGGAGAATCTAAACACTTATGGAAGGACAGTTAAAGAGGGAGGGATGGGGAGGGACAAGAAACGTGCTGCAGTAATTAATTACAAAAAGCACTGCTCTCCATTCCATAGCCCTAAAAAATTCATATCAAAATTTCTAAGGCGAATACAACTCCTTCTGTAAGTAGTGATATCTTAAACAGGGAAATTCCTAGGTTGACCTAGGTGACCTACAGGCTGTCTATTCTAAAGCAACCTGTATCTAAGCAAGCAGCACATTCACCATGGACGTGAATAAACAAATAAAATTATATTATTAATTTCTTAGGAAAATTTATATTGCATAATGGAGAAGAAAAACAGACCTGTAAACACCTTAGGATTGTTCATGGATGAACTCCAGTGAATACCAAAAAAAATCAACTGCTAAGCATAGATGGGCTCTTGGAAAGGTCAAATAGCGTTGATAGATCAAGATTCTGAGAACACTTCCATAAAAGAGAGTGTTGCTTACTGTGGTGGTTTATTATTTAGATATCACTTATGCCTGCAGCTAAAGTGGCTCTAACCCAGAAAGAGCTAATTTGCCAGCAAAAGATATTTCTAGGGAAGAAGACCAGGCATCTGAGAATGTCTAGTCCTGATATCCAGTGAAAGATATTTCCCCACATCAGTCTCGTTTCCTATATTGAAACATAGTACTGGCTTAAAATTCTTTTTTAGAAATTTCTCAGATCTCCAGAATTTTGGCAGCCTGGTAAGGAAGAAAAAAAAAGAAAAAAAAAAGGAAAAAAAAAGAAAAGGTGGAGCAATGGATTCTCTCTAGAGAAGCTATAGATAGACCAAACATTTATTACTTCATCCCCTTTTTACAACTAATTCTGTCTCTACAACTAATCCTGATTGAGCCTAGCTGTTCTAGAGGGTACTGATGCAAACAAGGTTATGAACGCATTACTGAATGCACCTCTTGCTGGCCCATAATGATTAATTAATTTAAACCAGGCCTCAACCTAATAAGCATTTGTGTTTTCCACATAATAACTGGTAGAAAAATACATTTGCTCTTCCCCAATATTCACAGTTCCCTGTGAACGATGTTAAACTGTTTAAAATGTTTTTTCTAAGTTGCATATTTAAACAGGTGAGCTTATGTGAGTCAGTCATTTCTGTTATTGCTCCAAAGTCATTGGAATCAGCCCCCTTTCAAGGGTGTTGAGACAGCAGCATTTTCCTCCTTCCCACTTGTTAACCAGATAGGGAGAACTAAAAAACCAACCCAGAAGGAAATTTTAGATCAGTTTGGTGCTACCCTTAAGCTCTGAAGTGCACATGCACAGTGGCTAGCAGAATCAGGTCTCTTATTTTGATGCCATTCATCATTGTCACATTTGTGGAAGAGTTGACAAAAGCACATACAAATGGATTTTTTAGAATCCATCTCAGCATGTGCTGCCTTTGATGAAGGGAGCACAGCCTTGACAGAGAGTTAAGATAAATCAATGTCTTGTACATCCAGCCTTGTTTATGTGTTTTCATTAGACTGATAATTTCTGTGCGTAACTTCATGAAAAATCTCGTTCAAAAAGTTAAACTTTTAATTCACAGACCACATTAATCTCTTTAATGCCGTTGCAGTCTATTGAGTTCCACTTCAGGTACAAATCTGGCTGCTTTGTAATTAAATTTCTTCTGGAGAGCTATTAAGGAAAAAAAAAGAAAAAAAAAGAAAGAGTATCCAATGTACAATAGATGCAAATAATCACAGCCAAAAATGTGTTTTGTACAAGAGCTTAGGCAACTACCAATTCCTTGGAGCCTGGCTGTGATTGCTTGCTGCTAATCATCATCGGGTCATGCTTGTTTTCTTCCCCTTTGAAAATAATGAAGTGCAGCAAATGATTTTCATATTATAAGTCTATGTCAGCATCATACCTTTCCCCCCGAGCTGAGCAAGGCGGTTTGTTTTTCTGTGACTCTCGAATAATGTGCTCCAAGATCATTATTTGTACAGAAGGGTTTACATAAATCCAGATTTTCGACTGTGTGCTTTTTGTTTGTCCATTTTTTTATCATTATCAAAGCAGCAGTGTTCTGGATTAATGCATCATGACAAAGCAAAACAATTTGTGCCCCAGTCTTTGAAAATGCCAGGGCTTTTACATTCCTTTTTGCTAGTAGATTGATAAAAATATAACCACTTATAAGCAAAATAATCAGTATGTGGGGCTTTGTTGATGATCTTCCTATGGGATAGAAAATGGAGGCCAGACTCAGATATTTCTGCAGCACGGCCTATATATTTGCAAGGAATGTACAAGACAGTCCTGTGATTTCCTGCACATAGTCAGAGTCAAGCACTCCAGGAATCCACCTTCTGCATGGAAACTTGCTCTCCAAACTTTTTGTCAAGGTCAAACTACTTCAGGCATATCTGACTTTTCTTCTTTCTTTGGGAATTCCCTGCCTGTGGGATTTTCTTTCCCTCTTTCTCTCGTTTCCACACACGAGCCCCATTTCCTGCTGCTTGAAGTCAAGCACAAGAGAAAGTGTAGTCAACTGCATGGACCAGATTCTGCTCCAGCTTGCACCGGTTCTAATTATTTTAGCAGCCAGTTGTATGAAGAAACGTAACCGCTCTTTTTACGTTGATCCTGCAAAAAAGATGCATCCTGTGGGGAGGCCTGAAGAAGGAACAAAAAGAGACAAAGAGATTATGCTGGTTTCAGCCAGTAGTGTAGCAGAAAATAAAATGCTGAGGAAACTCACTTACTTCCAGGATTAACATTGAAGATGGTAAATGCTCTTTAACTTATGTTAAACTTCCAGCTGTGGCTTCAACAAAATGTCATTCAGCTCTATACGTAGCAAGAAATAAAGCACTCCTGCCTTTTAATATCCCACTACGTAACTCAAACCTCTCTTTGTAACTAGTTAGCTGTACCAGACCTACATGAAAGCATGTAACCATGTAAACGACCACTGAAATATACTGAAAGAACAAATTAAAAAAAAAAAAAAGAAGTTGTGAAGTTGTTTGTAAGATCTCAGTTGTATGGAAACCACACACATAAGATTTAATGCATGTGACTGCAAAAATATGCTTCTGGAGAAACTAATACATTTTGATAATTTCAAAGCACGAATGTACCTCTGTTCATCCAAGGTGCATTAAAAAAGATAACCTAAGTAAATCATGGCTCCACTGAAGAAGTTTTGTCACTGATTTAAACAGCACTGAGATTTTATACGTTTTCAGTGATTTTGAACTGGAACTGACCACAGAAAATAAATTATCTATGTTTTCACCATATCTTTCAGAAACAACACTGTTCTGTTCTTTAAAAATTGTGTTAGCTTTGCTATCACAGCACTGTGCCTCAGAATATAAAAAAATAATTCAGAAAGTTACTTTCTTCATTCATTCATTTGTTTTCGTACACTAGTTTTTAGTTTGATTTTTTTTTTAACATTTAATTACATAATCCCTTAAGGCAGATGGCAAGAAAAATAATAAATCGAGCTAACATGTTGCACTTCAGCACTTGCTTTTGCCCAAAGGTAGTATTGTGACTTAAAAACCAAAATCACATTGCGATTTAATTAACAATTAAGACTAAATAAAACTACAAATGTGGTATATCTTTAATATACTCAAGATTGGTCATATATTTTATGTGAAAGATGTGATGTCAGAATATAAAACATTCTCAGCATATCATTTCTAGACTGGAATTTTAACTGGGAGGTACTGGTGTTGCAAAAACTAACTGTGGGTTTCAAGGTTAACTCAGCACCGCACTGAATCCTTGAGTGCCATCATGTTTAGAATCCAGTCTTAAACTCTAAAAATGCTTACAAATGGGGCCAGATGGATGATAACTAAAGCAGTATGACTTAGGTATAGCTGCCTTTGTCAGATCTTTTTCTCTCTTTTGGCAGTAATGATGCTTGCTGCAAAAATCAGGCCTAGAAACACAAGAATGTTTCTGTGCCCAGGAAAATGTGGATGGTGGATAAGAGTCTGGCTTCTTTTTCCATCAGGATTTGATTCTAAAACTAACTTTTCTTACATCTAGGATGTGCAGGGACACAGCCTGTGCATTTGGTCAGATGACTTTCCTTACAGAAGAAAAAGCATCAAAGAAGCAGTAAGAACAGGGTTTTGTGGTGGTTTTTTTTGTTTTGGTTTGGTTTTTTTTTGTTTTTTTTTTTTTGTTTTTTTTTTTTTTTTTTAAGGGTAATGGTGTTTGCATTGAGTTACAGAACCCACATATATATGTTGTCTACACTTATACTAGAAACACCAAGCATTTTCTCACAAATGTAGATCTTCAGAAAATCCCTACACAGGCATTTCACCGCTAAAAGAGAGTAAGAATTTTTGTAAGACACACAATTTCATGAAAACTTTTTGTGTACTTAATGACTCCTGATATTTTTCACCTCTCAGAGCTTCAATTTTACCCTGCACACAAATTTTGAAGGGGATGTAAAACAGGTATCTTTCTGAGACTTACAAAGTCTCACTCTCTCACTCTGTGGTACACACATTTTACTTCTCCATCTAGCTTTCTAGCTCTAGCTCATGTATTTACAGAACTGCATGGTACTCTTGGAGGTGGCTCAGGAGATATAATCCTATTCTCTGGTCCTTCCCTGGCAAGTAAACCAACCACCCAGGGAGACTGATCACCAGATGCCAAAAATACATGCACTACTCTACCGTAAACCCGCTGATGTACTGATGACCAGTGCAGGGAATCTTAAATGCCAGGACTGCGTAAAACTGAGTCTAATGTACTAATAGAATCAGCAAAAAAAAACTTATCCAGAACCTCTTCTTCTTGTCACTGTATCAACATTTGACAATATCTGGAAAATAAATTTCTATTTGTAACAAAACTAAAACCCTAGGGGAAAAAATAAAAGAAAATAAAAGTCAAAGCAGTCTGTTTCAGACAGAATTTCACAATGTGTCAGATAAAAATCAGGAATATCTACATAAAGGAAAGAAGAGCAATTCAGAGAAATAATGAGTGGTCTCCCAGAAAAAGCTCCTTAATGTTTAATCAAGATTCAGTATATACTAAAATTCCCTCAGAGTCAAGACTCATTTAAAACCTCTGTGGAAACAATCCCTTGCTTGACTCATTTTGTGAAGAGAAATGGTGACTTTCAGCATTTTTTTTAGGCAGGTACAATGATTTTGAAAACATTTCCAGTAATTCTATGTGATATCAGTCATGGCAAATGCCATAGTGGCAAACATTGTTATTTCATAATTTCTGCTGGATTTTGCCTCTCTCTACATCGTAGAACCAAACTTAAACAGTAGAAAAAACCATTCATACAGCATACATTTGCAGTAGTGACCTCGTCCCATCTCAGCACTGTTGCAGAACCATAAAACTTTAAAGAGAGACTTGGCTGTAACACTGGCATTTGTGCAGACACAGCACAAGGTCATGAGTCAAGCTAAATGGCCTGACTCATTGTCAGGGTTATTCCCACCAAGATAATTAATTATTCAGGCTGCGATGGCTGCAGCAGAGCTGTGCTTTGTCTTGTGCATGGACAGACTTTTCATGGCAAGGAGTAAGGAAATTTCCTTCATCTTTACAGCATGCACAAAAGGGTCAGGCACAGTTCTAGGTCCCATCCTTAGCTGAGCACCAAGTTTGCGTGATTTCTGGAGAGTGCATGAATGTAAGGAAGAACCGACCTGTGCTGGTTTGGGAGGGTTTGTGGGAGCAATAGGCTTAGTAGACAGAAAGGGGGGGAATGTGTATGTCCTCTAAAGTAAAGAATAGGTATGGTTTGATCCAGTGCAATGCCATACCTTCCAACATTCTGCGTTATTTTCCTGTGAAGCTCAAGAAAAGGAACATCTTATGTCCCAGTGAGTATCTACTTTAGCTGAAGACACAAAGTAAAGATGTTACAATTAAAAGAAGAGGAAAAAGAAACTTTATGACTACGTGGTTGTACTGGCTAGTAAGGTATTTTGTTACCTATCTAACCTAAATTGTAGACTAGAATGAGACTGAGATAACAAGTAAATGAGCAATAACAGAGGAGGTAATAATTTAATAAGTTTCCATTAGTAAGAAATAACTTCATTTTATTTGGTGCTATTTAGAACTGACAAATACCACAATAAAAGCTTTTGTGAAAACTTCATTTTGTACTCTTCTTGGCATTTCATCAGTACTTTTTATTAAAGACAAAATCTGACCTTTTTTTTCTAGTGCTATTTTTAATGAACTATTTCAAAATTGCATTTTTAATGAGAAATCACTTTTTCATAAAAATGTTATTAGAAGTAATGATCATTATGTCAAGTAGGGCTAGAGTGCAGGTTTTTCTATTTTCAAAATTTGAACTTTAAATTGATTGTTAAAATCTAAAAGTGAGACATGACTTTTTTAAAATGCAATACAAGCGTTTGTGTTGTGTGTCAGTAGGTGCAGACCATCAAGTTCTTTTTGCACTATTACATCAGCTGCTTATAGCATGGTCCAGCTACTACAGTGTGGGTTGGACATAGCCAATGGGTTGGAGATAGTTCCACCCTTGCTTCTGTGTCCTAAACTAGTGTGCTGCTGCCCATGCAAGGGCTTCTAAACATACAGCCAACAGGAGCTGTTCTGCAAGCATGTCAAGTGAGAGGATTTCCACAGCTGGGATCTGATCCTGTCAATTAGACCATTCTGACTAAAACACAGCATCTGCTCATTCCTTATGAATTTTTAACACACTGACTCCACATTAACATTTAATTACAGCTTGATTATATTTACTAGACTTTAGGGTAAAACTTCTAAGCAATGAAAAGTTAATGTTTAATAACAGGTACATGGAAAAATAAACCTGCTTCTTTAGTACAATTTTGTCTTTTTACTTCTTGGCCTTTTCCCAGAAATGCAATTTTTCACTAAAGAGAAAGGAGAAGGTGTCATTGGCATGCACCCTGTAAGGTTACATATGTCAACCCCAAATTATGACAATTAAATGCAGAGTCAAAAACTGAACTTCCAGAAGACACATAATTGAGTCCGCCTATAAATGACTTGTAAGACTCATGCATCTCAGCAGTGAATCAAATCTTCATATCTCATCTGATCTCAGATCTTCGCATATGAACTTTGATCTCTCCCCACTAGACCTCCCTCTGGACTTCCTGTTCTGTTTTTTTTTTAACGTTTAGGACCTATTTTTAACTTATTCAAACCCCACTTATGAAAAGTCCAGTCCCATTTACTGGTCTTATATTTGGCATAATAAAATTATGGGGATGGAGGCAAAATCATAGGAATCAAAGGACAATTCAGGTTGGGAGGGACCTCAGGAGGTCTCTGATCCAACTTCTTGCTCACAGCAGGGTCAGCTGTGAGGTGAGATCCAGTTGCTTTGTCCTGTTGGTCCTGAAAATCTCCAAGGATGGAGGTTTCTCTCTTTGGTGAATCTGTTCCATTGCATGACTGGTTTGGTTCTTTTTTTCTTTTTTTTTTTTTTCCCCCCCTCTCCTCCCCTCCCTCACTTCTAAATGTCTCTTGTTTCAATTCATTGTCCCCATCTTCCTACCATGCACTGCAGTGAAGAGCTGCCTCCATCTCCTTGATACTTTCCTCACAGGTATTGGAAGGCTGCTGTTGGATACCCTGAACCAACGCAGTTTATCAATGTTGGTCCTGCATTAGCAAGCCTAAAACTAGATGTAGTATTCTAGATGTGGCCTAACAATCACCGACTAAAAGGATACAATCGCTTCCCTCAGTCTACTGGCTATGGTCCTTGTAATACAGCCCAGGATGTTGTTAGACTTCTCTGCTGCCAGGAGCAGGAAGCTCTGCCCAGCTGGGGTAGCTGCCTCATGGGTTGTTGGGATCAAGGACCATTGACACAGCTCCTTGCTAAACAGGCTGCAGAAAGGACTTCGTCAGGAGGGTAACCTCCTCACTTTCTTGAAAATTCTATTATTTTCAACTTACTGAAAAATGCCAGTATCGTCACCTGCATTCTGGCATTTTGCAGAACGCATGTGGTTATTTTTTTCTGGTCAGAGCTGTATTCTGACAGAATACAAACTTGCTGTTGGTTGGACGCTGGCATGCAGCCACGAGACTTAGTTGGTACTGCAGTGTCCCTATCACACTAGGAGGAGCATTGAGGGATGGCACTGATACTGCTGCTCCCTGATTGGGAGCTCTGGGCTCTATGCTCATTATTAGGAGATGCGACAGGCTGCTTCCCAGAGCAGTAGTACTGTTTGGCAGGTACAGAGGCTAAACATGATTTACCCTCCCCTTTTAGCTGCTGAAGGAAGGCAGAGATGAGCAATAACTCAAGTAACATGATGTTTTCTGTTGGAAGCTACTCTGGAGTGCCTGGTCAAATGTGGTTTTGGATGCTTTGGATGTGGCCAAGGGAGGGTACTATACAGTCCACCTGCAAGTCAGTACAGCTTTGCTGTCCTGTAGTCTCACTAAGGACTCAAATTGCACAATATTGTTACAGTTTTTATCAGTGTGATAGATTTAAGCTCCCAATTATACTCCACAAGCAAGCCCAATGAAGATGATGAGATTGCTTGTGTAGGACTCCAATAGCTGCCCCTTGGTTTCCCAGCTACAGATTATACCTGCCTGCGTGACTTCTGTCGTCTTTTTTTTGTCCACCCATTGTGTCTGACTCCCACTGAGGCACTGCTCAGCACCACCTGTTCATCCTCAACATTCATTTGAAAGCAGGCGGCAAAGATGACCAACTAAGAACTGATGTAAAAGTCTTTTCCCAGCAGAAAGAGCAGTTGTTGCCTTAATCATAAGAACAAGGAGCAGTGTAAAATTGCTAGCAGTGAGGATGAGACAATCACGTGGACAATGTAAACAGGTAGATGGGGCAAGAAAGGGCACTTCCTATTGACTATGATGTCTGGTTTGCACTAAAACTGGTCTGTAAACCTGAACATCATTCAGGCAGAGTGATGACACCCATTAACCTTCACATTATTGTGAGGTAACGAACCACTTTCAGACTTCATCATCTCCTATGGAAGCACTCACGTTACTACGGATCAGGTCCAAGTGCAGGGGTGTGCAAGATCTCATTCTGTATCGCGCTGTCTGGAGAGATGGAGTGTGACACCACAAGAAGACTGTCAGTAATTTGTATAAATATGATGCACACATTTTTTTGATAAAAATCTGTTTTATTAACAGTACTCTGGATGGGGGAAAATGGTACTTCCTTTACCTGCAGCAAGTTAATCTTTCATGTCATGGCAATGCTAAATTTTCAAGAAGGCATTCTTCATGCTTCTATAAGGTTTTGTGAAACTTGTATGTATGCTCTTTTTTTTTTTTTTATCTGAATATAGTATAAAAAAAGCAGAACTACTGCAAACCAAGAAGTCTTTAATTTTTTGTGTGTTTGGTTAGTTTTGGTTTTTTTCCCAAGTACAAAGAAGCCCACTTTTATAAAAGATCAAAAATATCAATTTTTACTATGATAATGTGTAAAAGTGTCAGCCAGTAATAAGGACACCACAACAAATACTTCCACTGTAAATAGCTTTCTAGATATACATACACAGATGAATGGTATTAACAGCTGGATTAAGAACTAGTGCAGCATAGTTTACATAGCGAGAAAGCTTTGAAAACCTGTCTGATATTCAGTCTCCTTTCTGAGTGACACTCTCTCTCATGATCTCCTCTCTCACTTCCTAATCCTTACAAAAAAATCACCCCAAATCACTCGACTGCGATACTTTGCAATTAACCAATCCCTGTAAGTGTTAAGATATTAACTACACAGATTTGACTGTAAAAATAAGATGCAATGGGACGATATGAATGTCATTGCTGTCGATCTTCTTAAGGTCTGGGGCATACAGATACTCAGTGAAACTATTGTTTATAAGGTTAATAAAAAATGCCCTATCTTCACTTGTACCAGCCTGATGTCTGCAAACTTACTAAACTTTGCGTCTTCTGCACCTCAGTGTGATAAAGAGGTGAGTTGCTGAACAGACGGTGAATAAATGGCTCTCACTTTTGCTGCTTTCACACTTCCCAGAAGCAAAGCTGGCAAATTGTAATTGGAGCCTGCAATGTGATTTCTTTATTTAAACTACATGCTTAGCACTAACAAGGGAGCACTCAGGAACATTAATTCAAACATGCTGAGTGTCTCACACTGGGAACTGTGTTCAGCTTTTTGAGAATTTAGTATTTCCAGAAAAGAATCTTCATTGTATCTGTGTGATGAAAACATAGTCATGGTCTCTTCGTTCTGGTATCAAAAATTACTAAAGTCACTGTATATATATTTACATATGTGCATAAATAAATGTATGCATGAATTGTATGAATGCATTATGTATGTAGCAGATAACTCTTGAGATAAATGACATTCCTGTGCTTGAGAATGTAGTCAAAAAACTGCAACACATTATTCCAAACAAATAACCTAATCCTTCAGGGAAATGCATTCTAACTTTCTCCTCAGCCTTTATTATAATGTCCTATTTCATACCGTGTGTATTGTACTGCCTCCATCCACAGTGAATTCAGTATTCTATCCCTTCAAACCATTAGCTTAATAATGTTATGTTCTGCCTCATTCCTCTTTACAGTGCTGCTGTTTTTACATTGTGTTTCATTCCTCTTTGCTTCCCAATCACATTCCTCAGTGCACATTGCCCTGTCACCGAATCCTATTGCATCCATCACCTGTCTAATGTTTTCTATTTCCTATCTGCTACAGAGAGCATTTCCTCGTCTTTGCTACATTTATTACCAGCTGAGCTAATTGTTGTTTAGATTTCAAAAGTGCTTGGCACCGTGTAAGGAAAAGGACTGAATTAGGAAGAGAACTTCTGCCACACTTCTCTTTCTGGTACGCTTCTCAGAATTAAATTATTCCTGCTGGAAAGGTGTTGGGCCACACAGAAAACAAAACAAAACAAAACAAATCAAAACAAAACAAAACTTGTGCTGTGGATATTGACTGAGCTTCCCAGTTTTCTCAGAAGATAGGTATTGTAAGGTGCCGTAATTCCGGTTGCAATGTATTGTCCTCCACTTTTCTCAAACATACGGATACTCCTAGATACAGTTCCAGAACTCTCTGCTAGAACATCTTGCTGCCATCAAGGCCTGGGTTCTTAACAGAGCTGTGAAAGTAGAATGACACCACAGATTTCTATTGGTCAAAACTGATCTCTGTGACCATGACTGTTTTGTTCAGAAAGGGTTGAAATATACTACTTTACAAATGATAGAGACAGATCCTTGCTGTTGGCTCTCCCTTTCTACTACACCACCACATATAGTGATTGGAGTTCAGATGCCTCAGAACAGATTATATTCGGGTTTCTTCATGATAGTCATAATTCAAAGTAAGCTTGTTTTCTCATTTTGATATATTCTCTTTTGCTTTCTTTATTCTATTTTGGTTTACTTAATCATTTAAAAATTCCTGTAAATGTACTATTTTGAAAGCTATTCACTAGATTCATATGCAAAAAAACTATACTTGCTTTACTTGATCATGTCATCATTTAGTCTGATTTCTGCTATCTGGTAATGGTCAGAACTAGCAAAAAATTATTTAAAAAACAAAACAAAGCTTAAAAAAGCAAATTCCCACTAACTGGCCATTATAGGAAGTAAATAAGCATTTGCAGCTCTTGGATGTATATACCCGGGAAATATAATAATACCAGGGATATGGGAAAAGTTTCACGTGCTTTCCCCTGAGCAAGAAAAAAGTCAAAGAACGTCATCAGTGACTCGGCCTCAGGGATGACCAATTACAGCAGTAAAATCTTCTGCTGGGCTGGAGAAAAATGGACCTTCAAAACCAAAGCTGTAGGAAAACAGTATTCTCCACAGTCCAGCTATTCCCAAAGAAATACTCTTTCTGCACTTCCACTCACCTTCCTTAAGGTCACTATGATAGTTTAGTCCTGTCTCTCTTAAAGGCTGGCAGAGTGCTGCAGCTGAGTGCTGTCAAATAGCCAACTATTGTTTTACTACATTTATTGCTATCAGTGTTGCATAATGAAAGATGGATAATAAGCATTTCCTGTTTTTGTCTTCTTTTTTCTCCCCGCACCTCCAGTTTCCTTGTTGAGGCATTGGATCAGACCTTCAGATGATGTAAATCAATGTAAATCTGCTGCTTTTAACTATTACGATGCAAACTCCCGTATGCTACTTCTTATTAATTAGCTTTACCCAGCAAGTACAGTTATATGACAGATGCAGTGTAAGACTGTTCGTTGCACTGACTGGAGATTATATTCAGTCTGCAGCTCGACAAACGGTAGTTGTTAAGAGCATGTTAAGAGCTGATGTGAAAAATCTCTTAAATGGAGAACTTGGAAAATAGCTAAAAACTGAATCAACAAGGTAAATTGACTTTAATAAACAGGTTTCCTACTGCTGTGTGTAAGTGCTACGTAGAACTCTGCATTTTTAGTGTATAAAAAGAGGAAGGCTGAATATTCTATTGATAAAATGCCTGTGAGTGAAGCGAGCTTTTAAAGAAAGATTTCTGTGCTTTTTGTGTGCTTTGATGTTCCATAATATTCCACATATGCTGCGTATCATGATTGATGGTGATATTCTTAATCCTGAGAAAAGAGATTGCACTCTAATAACCACTGCAAAGAGTTATCCTAGAAGAGAAAAAAATGTAGCTATTAGTTTTCACTAGGATGTACCTGTTAAGCAATATTGATTCTGGCAATTGGCAATGCTATAGTTAATTAACGGAATAATGTTTTTATTTTTTTTTTCAGAATGCTTTCTTTCTTGCACTGGCATTTTACACAGGACGTTCACTTACTGACAATAAGGTGGCACCTCTTCAGGGCACAATGACATCTGGAGAAATCCAGCATGCTGCCTCCCCTCCCTCTTGCCTTCCCTCCCACTCCTCAACAGACTTCTCAGATCCACTGCCAGGATAAGGGGTTAAACCCCTTTGAGTCATATCCCTGCACGGCACTATCCAGAATGGCTTAGGAAGGATAAACACCCTTCTTCTCTCATCCCGTTTCCAATAGCCATCCTGGCCAATGTAATTTCCTTGGACATTTCATTTCAATTACATTTGTGTGGGCAGCTCTAACGATACCACAGATACGATTTGCAATGGGTTCTCCTAAACTAGAGTATAAATGCCCTATCTCTTCACTGCTTCCTCCAAATCAGAGTTAGATTAACAGAAATTTTAAAGAAAAGAGGAAATATGTGCTGAAAATAAAATTACTCAGTCTGACAGATACAGCACGCAAAGAAACAAGAGAAGATAGGGACAATAAAATATACAGATATTTAAAGGCAGAGACATTATAGTGATGATTATAAGAAGGATTATACAAAATTTATCAATATATCAGCTATGGAGCCAAGAAGATTCAGTCGCTTAGTGTTGATAGTTCAAAAAAGTGAACCAGAACTGCACTCGGTACATGTAGGGCAGGTTTCTCCCTTGGGGCAAGTTTCCTTGCATTAAATGCACAGGTTTTTGAATATGACTTGGATAATGTATATGAAAATAATGCTGCATAGAAGAGCACATTACCATTAGAAACATGTAGCAACATAACAACATTTGATGAATTTGGTAGACAGTAAATTAGATTTGGTCTTCAAGTGTAATACAGTGTAAAAGCCTGTGATTTTGTATGCAAGGTAGAGTTATTTCACAGACTGAATGGCCAAGAAAAATGATCCCACTGGTGTAGCTTGGCTAACTCAGCAAGCATCTGAGAAGTACATATACAAGAGGAGAGAAGACTGTGTAAGTTGTTGCAACTTTATAATGTTATTATAGGAACAAAACTAAATAAAGCAAAGCATAATCTGACCTACATTATAAAATAGATCTGGTATGTCTAAGGATATAATATGAACAGTAAAAAATCAGCTGAATAATTTAGGGTTGGACTGAACATCACACTTAAAAACATAGTATATCATACACAAGCAATCTTGCTTTGGCAGAGGAGCGGACAAATGACTTAGTAGGTCTCTTCCATTACTAATTCTTTTCATTCAGTGCTCTTTGTAGACCAATGTTAAGTACCTCTAAAAAGCACTGGAAAGATTAGACCTCCATTTACTTCTTGTCCTAAAAGCTAGTCTTCGATCACAGAGCAGTGAGATACCACGTCTATTAGCTACCGTTGTTTACTCTGGAATGAAAGACTATTTAAGGACAAGGGATAAAATAATAGTTTCTAATCAATCAATGTGAAATACTCCAGGAGTTTATGCCAACACACTAACACCCTGTCACTTATGATGAGCAATGTTTTAGAAACAATTATGCTTGCTAAGTTATCATTTCATTAAGAAGTATCAAATGAAAAATGAATCCGCTGTCTTGGCTTCAGGGAGAGTTAAAGAAGCAAAACTTGGGGTTAATTCTTCAGCAAAATCATAGCCAACTCAAGGTAAGTATAAAAAAATGGTACTTTTTAAGGCTGTATACAAAATCACATAAGAGGAACTCCAGAAAGTGCATGGTATAGTTCAATATCAACTCAGAAAACCACTTTTTTTATTTAGAACATTTCACAGGGTGTCTTCCAGAAGAGAAACTAATTAGGTACCTCTGATATCCTAAAATCCAGGTTAGGAGAACGTATTTTCCTGTGTTCTGCAATCTCTCAAAATGTATTCTCTTGATTTTATATCACCCAACCTTGTGATTTGTGTAAAATCTGTAAACTTTGTAAACTTTTCTATTTATATTGCTGATGAGTTATAGTGTACAAACAATTACAACAGATTAATAGTTAATTTTATGTTTGCAAACCAGTCAGTCGTATTGTAAGTGTTTTACCATAACCACAAAAGATTTTTTTTTCTGGCTAAATTATCAATTAATATGTTAATTGTTTTGTTATTTGATGTATTTCTTTCCATCTTCCAATACAGAAATTTGAAAACACAGTGGGTTTGTGTATGCAGTTTTAAATATCTATTCCTGTTTGTCTTCATAATGAAGCCTTGTTTCTGAGTGTGACGACAAACATAAGTGATATTTTGACATTGTTTTGATTAATGAGAAATAATTATACCTTTGCTCCCTGAGGCAGGGGTTGAGCTTAGTACAAGCTCTATAAACGCAACTAAGCAGGGGGTAACTTCTCTGACCAAATACCACACCAAATTTTAACAGAGATCATCACAGTCTGTTTTCCCATTTCCTTTTGTTTTGGAAAAGAGAAAAGTAAATTCCACACTTCACACAATGTGTTCACTCCTCCCAGGTTCGGTTGTTTAAAGAGAACAACCAAATGATGTTCTCCTGCCCAGCAACCTGCAGCTGAAGTACACAAATTTATCTCGCTTTGGAGGAAGAACCCTCCATTTCAGGATTCCTTCCAGTGCTAAGGTTTGCTGTAATATTTATCGCCTTATAACCCTTTATTCCTTGAGGTAGGTGGGAAGGCTTTTAGGGACCTTTCTGTCAAGAATATGTTTACAGCATCCAAGGAGAATTTTCCTCTTAGGGTACTTACTGAGACAAGATTCAAGATGACATAAACATCTCTGTCTGTTTGGTTTCATATGAACAGTAAAACAGAGAAGCTTTTGCACTTTGTAGTTATGCTAAAAACCATGCAAATTTTGAATAAAACTTTGCTCCTTGAGCTAAGAAAACCAATAGCCTGAGACTGGAAGTCCTTTATTTACATGGAAGTCACATAATGTGGAGTGTCAATTAATGTCAAGTTAGATGACGACTGGCTGGATTTTCATCTCTTCTGTGTAGGCCATAAAGTTAAACTGAAAAAGAAGACTGAAAACAAGAAAAAAGTACTTTGGAGAGAATTTTAAATCTACAGTGCGTTTTTGTGTCCAAAATTCCATAAAATTTTATTGGTCTAATTATATATACCCAATTTTCTAATGTGTTACTTCATCAAAACAAATATAACATTTATTACATTTTTTTATCCATAGTAGAGGCTCTCTGAAAGTTATCTAAAACTCTGAAAGTCATGGACTTTTCTGAAAGTCAGGGACTTTATATCAGCAGTTCTTACAAAAAAATCCACTTGAGAGTCTCCAAAAATCCCAAGGGTGAAAAATTATGTTGCCTATTATATACACATGCATACGTACACAGACACACAGACATATATACGTGTATATATATGCAAAACCAAAAGTTTTCTTAACAGAAGGAAATTAAAACAACACAGACTGGAAAATATAATGGACTTTTATGCCCAGCAGAAAATAGACCAACAAAAGCATGGTTTGAAAATTCTGTGTTGGTATTTTTATTATTTTTTAAGTAAACCCAATTACTTAAGAGACTGAATTAACTACACATATAAAACAAATCAGTGAATAACTACTACAGGATTTGTCCTGGCATGGGATGACCTAGAAAGATATGCCAGTCCAATCAAGAAATATGAAGTATAAATAGACAGTAATCTGACTAGAAGAATATTTTCTTAAAACAAACAAACAAACAAAGAAAAAAATACCAAAAAGAAAAGCTTATGCCCAATTCCTTTGGAAAGTGAGAATAAGAAATTACTTCCTTTCAGATTTGCTCACTATTATTGCATGAAGAAGGATGTTACCTACAGCCACTGATAAAAAAAAAATGCAAGAACTTGACAACAGACTATTGCTCATAAACAGAGTAAATTTAGACCTAACGAAGCACAGTCATTACTCACATAACAGAATCTCGGCCATTTTCAAGAAAGAAAAGGCTTAATCACCTAAGAAATTATAAAAAGAGCACAGATCCTTCTAGAAGAGAAGTAACTCCAGGGAAGGACATAATCTTTTTAAGATTTCCAAGCCAATTTGACAGCCCCTGAGGGAGTGAGAACAAAAATAATACTCATTGCCAAAAGGTTTAAATTATTATTTTTTACACTTGCTCTAGAAAAGAAAGGAAAGAAACCCCCGAAATTTGAAGAATTCTTTCTGGCATGATGCAGGATTGAGCTAGGCTGTTTAAGCAGAGTGAAATGTTGGGCCATTAGGCTTTGGAGAAAATCAAGAGAAGAACCGTTGCTCTTTCTGTGATATTCTGTTCCCTGCCTGTTTGGAAAATATTCTCCGTGCTTCCTCAGCTTTAACACAACAATATTTCAGATATTTTGGGACCTGTTTTTTCTTCTTTTCTGCATCCTGTGTACCTGTAGAAGCTGTCAGGACCCTTACCCTTCATGAATGAAATATTGCTCGTATTTGAGCTAACACTTGCCTCAGCTGCAAGCTGGTGTAAAAAAAAACATAGTTCAATGAAATCTGATCATATGGTATTTACTAATGTATTATTAATGGGCAGCTGAATGGCTTCAATAATAATTTTTAGTATTTATCATCCCCTACAAGGGTAAAATAGACAGATCCCCATTAATCTGGGTTATTTTAAATGAGCTACACAAAAGGTCTAAGTGGGCCCCTTATTTCCCTCACATCATCTTGCAGCAAGAAAATATGATGTGACAGGGATTTGCCTTGACTTATATCATATGAAGAAAAGGCTCAAAGTAGACATAAAACTGCCTTTCTTTAATGTCTTCTGATTGTTTCACTGAATTTATATTGCTTTGGTGCATTAATAATCAGTCTTTGAGAATTCCTTGATATATCAGCTAGTTGTCTCCAAGGGACTTCTGTATATCAACCTTGTAAGTATGTTAGCTGGTAGTAACATTTGTGTGCTTGGCTTGGAAAACTAGTCTTATTTTTTGATGTATTTACCAACTAAGTGGCTAGACTATATTGTAATCCCGAATATAAACTACATTTACAGTACTATTAATTTGTTATTATATGATGTGAGCAGGGTGGAGTAATCAGACTACCCAGGATAACTAGAAGTTTTGTCATCTGAGAGACTTAAGTCTTTCAATACCTGACCAACAAGACTTTTGGTCCTTTATGATAGCTTTCTTTTTAAAGTGTTTGGTTATGCCATAGATGCACTCATCACTTTTTAATGTAATACAAATGATGGAATAAAGTACAGGAACTTTTTAGGCTAGATTCTCTTCTTCTTCGTGCTGAACAGAAGCTTCACTTGAGGCTGCACTAGAGACCGGAATCCCACAGTGAGAAGTCCTCTGCCCACTGAGTTTTGTTGACGGTACAATTGCATGTCCGTGTGGATTTCTAGGAGCACTAGAACAGTTTAGGATACCTAATACTGTTTGCACTCACTTGATGACTTGATGGGCCACTATGCAACCTCATAGCTTTTCAAATCACGCTTCAATCCAGCTTTGGCTTTATCTACACTTTAGCTTTTGATGATACAGCTATAAATTAGGAATGAGTAAAAAGACATTTAGGCTAGTCTCTGGGAAAAGACTTTGATCTTAAAACTTCACAGTCTTATAGGAAGATTTCCAAAGATGTTTAACCCCTTTGAAGATCTGTCCTTAAAGTAAAGAAGCAAATTAAGTACAACTATTTTTATTTTTCCAGACTGGAAACTCAAGCACAAAGAGACACACTTAGAGAATCACACAGAAAAATCAGAACTCACTTCTGAGTTGTAAAATATTAAGGACAAGGCAGGTTGCTCTGCCCTCCTTCCCCGCCCCCCCGCCACTTTCCAGCTCAATGGGATTAATAAGTTTAGCATGTTACTCAGAGGGTGTTAGAAAAGTGGAATTTATTGTGTATCATCACGGTATTCTAAGATAGAGCTGGCTGCAGACTACAAAGGATGGCAGAGATGAAACAGGAGAAAGCATTGAATTTCTCCATTTAATATCCCAAAAGGGGTTTTCCCATAGATTTCTACAATCAGTTCAGATTTATTAATACTGCTCTGCATAACCATTTCATTTCTCTGACCAGCTGATCCTGTGAAGGACTCTTCATTCCTGGTGAGTCTGACCTGAGCCTACAAAGTTACAAGATCTATAGCAGATGAGGATGAAGGGCCTGACTGCAGGGGCCCTGAGAGTGTCTTATAGCTATTTGATGAAGTGCCATCACTGGTATTGACTGAAAAACCCATAACTTGCCAGTGTCTTTGAGGAGGCTCTGGGCTGAGAACTTCTGTTTGCTGAGTATTTAGATGTTTGGGGTTTTTAAAAAAAATTAAAAAAGAAAGTTTCCTACAAGCCAGTAAATTTGCTGTTTGCCCCACTCTAGTTATTAATATACAAAATTCCAAAATTCAATAAAATCTTGTTTTGGAGAAGAGACAATGAGCCAGCAGGAAAGATCTGTAAAGTTGAGTGCCAGACTTTCAGTCCTACCAAGAACAGTAAGTAAATCTCTAAGCACAGATTTTCAGCCTGAAAATAAATAAATAAACACATAAATGAAATAACAAGGAGACTATTATCAGTTTTGCTAGCAAAAGGTCAAAGTCTTCCAAATGAAAAGCACTGATACATCAAGGACAAACAAACAGACTGCCTTGCAAACCATGTGGATTTCTATGGCAGTTTATTTGTGTATATCCCGGGGGATCTACAACACATTAAAAGAATACATTTGATCCTTGTATCCTAAATAGATGTTTCTGTTGCTAGGTGATGTAATATCCTTGTAACCCTACGAACTCCAAGGATGATGGCATTCAGTGACATTTCTGTTGTCAGCAACAAGCTGCTGGAAAAGTGGAATGGAAGAATTTTTTTAGTTGATGTTTGTTCTACAAAACTTTTCAGTTTAATACATTTGAATTAATTTGCTAGATTTTTAATAGTATTTTTCTCCTAAAAGCCTATACTGTTTTCACTCTTGAAATGTTAGCTTTGTCAAATGGCCTTTGGAAAGATCCAGCATTTAATTTTTATCCAAACTCTCTATTTAATCCCATATTGGAGAGAAAACAGGCTCTTGAGATACACAAATGACATTGGGAGGGGTTATTCAACTCAACTGTGCAGGGAGCCATCCACTGCAGTGCTTCGAAGGTCCTGATTGTTCTCCAACGTGTGTGCTGGGAGGTGTAGAAAGTGGAGGGAAGAAGAGGATGCCAGTGATAAAATGATAATAACAGAAAATGAAAGTTGGCAAGAGAGTTAAATTTGGTTTAAAATTCTCTAACAACTGAACTTAAAAAATATTAATCAGCTTTGTACTTATCATTTCATAGGAAGAAAGACCAAAAATCTGTAAAATTACAGTATGCTATTGGAGATATCAAGACCAACACCTGCATCATAGTATCCCAAGTGGGCAGAGTGTTGAGTGAAGGCACTCAAATGAGACTGGCAACTGGATCATGCCCTGTAAAGGACTCCACAGAAAAAATCTACAAACTAATTAAAAAACCTTGCAAGCGAGCAGATCGTCAGTGTTGCTGCCAATCTACCAGAGTTCCATTTATCTAATAGCAGCTATGGAACAGAAATGAGGGAGTAATAATGTTAATGATTAGATAGAGCTTATTTTACCTTTTTATTGTCAATTATTATAGTATTAAAACCAAAGGGAATATAAATTGCTAACAAAGAGAACCTTGTGCAATTCAAATATGGAGCAATGCCATTTTTAGGATGCTTACTTAAACTTTATCTGAATTGTGGTGGTTACAAGACTTCAAAATCCCTTGGCAGCAGTCTCTGACATTTCTGTACATTGTGCTGAGTCTGAGGTGGATCCAAGTTACAGAAAAGGAGAAAAACAAAAAGTAAAGTTGGAGGATTCTTTTTTTTTTTTTAAATCTTTAGAAAAATTCTGTCCTTTTTGATCAATATTTCAAGATTTTTCTATTTTACTAAACCAGTTGGTTGATCTTACTGAAGCAAAAAATCCAGATTGAAACATTGTCTTCCATGTCACAGAACCCTCAAGTGAAATATCTTAGTTTTTCAAGCAAATGTTGGGTCACATTCGAATTATCTGATCTACAGTAGGTTGGAGAGATCAAAGAGAAAATATCAATAAGACTCAGAATTTTCTTCAATTAGAGAAAGATTCTCCCTGGCGCAAATGGCACCCAAAGCTCTATTGTCAAGGCAGTTGACTCAACTTTTATAATGCTACTCTAATGTATAGATTATTTGAACAGTTTATGACTGTTAGAATAGCTGCTTACTTTACAGCATTCATGAACTGGTTTCTTCTTTCTTACAAAGCATAATGCGTTGAAGTGAGTTGCTTCTTTGGATCAATAATAATTTGTTCTTAACCAATAAAGAAATGTAAAAACCTCAAGTTTTCTTAGACAAGTACTGGTTCAACTATCTGCTCTGTTTTCTTTACATAATGGTTGCAACATATTAGATTTCCTCAATTTGCTTTCTGTATTTCTTGTGAAATAATGGTTATCGTATGCTTCTGCAGATGTCTGGGTGTGAAGGACTCTATTCAAGACTCTCCACAAGGGAAAAGTACAGTTGAAAAAAAGCTCAGATTTCTTTCAGATGTTAGAACATGACCTGAGATGTGAGCATGATGCCTACCTGTCCAATCTTGCTATTTGGCATGGTAAAATCAGAAGCTTCAGACCCATGGCTTTCTGGTCATGGAAAACAAAGTAGCAACACTAATACTCAGTAGAATATGAAATAATTGTGTAAAATTAAACAACTATGTGAGGCATGTCAGTATACTGGAAACCAACTGGGTGATAACAGCTTTTGCCAACTGTGATAGATAACATAATTGTTTAATGGATTTGTTTACAGTTTATTGTGGCTTCCTACACTTCATCGCTAACTGCATTCTGGTCCGATTACACCCTATTGGGATAATTGCTCCTTCCCTGAGCACAATGGAGCTTGCTCCATTTTGGAGAAATATCTGGGATATAGGAGGGCAGGCAGAGAAGGATTAACATGGAAAGAAGAGAGACTGTAGGACTAGAAATAGAGAGGTGGTGGGAGGCATAAGGGATGTATTGCCTTCGGAGACTGTCTCTATAACAGTCCTCAGAGGTGGTGGAAAGAATGAGACTTTCCTAGGAGGTCAGCACAGCCTTTCTGCCGGGCACAGTGTAGAGCTTGATTCAGGCAACAACTGAATACTGCTTGACTGAAAAATAAGTTTGGAGAAAAGGAATGCCTCTGCAGAGGAGTCTAACTGTGGTTAGGAAGGCAACATTTGTTTTCTGCTTTCGGTTTGTTTTTTTTTTAATTAATGTGCATCATATCTTGTTGCTTAGTTATATTTTTGCATTATAAATTGGTTTGCTTCAATTAATAACAAAACCTAATTTTAGAGACTTCTGGAGAAAGTACACCAGAATTCTCCAGAAAAAGTCTGAGTGAATTCTACCTCATATCTGTCACACAGTCCAGTGACATACCACACCATGAAATAAGCATGATGAAGAAACTGGCTTCTTTTGCGTGCTTATTTTGAAGTCTTCTAATCTCTTTCAGATATAGCAAACCACAGGCTTCTTTATCAAGCATTGTTTTTCTTAACTTTTTGGCATGTGAAGATCCATTTTTATCTATCTTTTTTACCATAGCAGTCTGACGGTAGGGGAAATCTGCTGGAGAATAGAAAGCGGCTTTTCATATTTATGCGGCACATCAGTAGCACTCCTATCTGCTCTGATAACAACTGTGCTGCATCTACATCTCCGAGATAATCACTGCCCTTGTGCAACGCTGCCTTCAGCAGCACTTTTCATCTGTGCCAGGCTATTTCTTAGCACTGCCTGTGACAAAGCAGTGCAGGGTGTACATGGATCCATTTATCCCGCTCCAGCTAATGTTGCATAATCTTTGCACACAGGCACAGGAGCTTTGCTATCAGAGTCCAGCAGTTTTCAGACGAGACTTGCTCTGGCTGGCAGGGAAACGACAGAGGCAAGTGCGCAGGTACCTGCATCGCACAGTGCACCGAGAGGGGTCATGCACACCAGTGGGACAACGGCAAGGAGACTGGATGCAGATATGTAGATGGACTTGGACATAAAAAGATGCCCTTTGTGGGACATAAAGAGATGGATTCAGCAAGAGGAGTTAATCATTTGCTCTGTATAGCTATGTTTGCATATATATCCCACAATGAGAAAAAAACCTCCATTTTCTTCTGGCTGCCTAAGCTTTTATTTCTATTAGGTCAAAAAATCTCAGAAATAGGTGTTCTGTGAGCAGCAGAATAAGCACTCTGAAGGCAGCAGCAATAAGCAAAACTAAACTTACATTATATGAAGAAGTATTTTCTGCCTTTCATTTTATTTACGTACTGTGCAAATATGCAGGACAAATTCTTCCCTCAATCACCACTCTACTGGTAAAAGCTTTCCAGTGTTCATTTATTCCGCCTCTTGTTCCTTTAAAATTTTAGATCAGGGTTTGCAGAAGACTGATGACACTGACACTGTTTTCTTTAATATTATAATTTTTCAATTACTATAATTTAGTTAAAAGAAATGATTGCCTGGAATTTGAGCCGTTATTACAACCCAAAATTCAGGATTTCAAGATCTGCACAAAAATAGTGTTTCTAAAAGCTTTAAGAAAGCTACTTACTACTAACTAATTTTGACTAAATGCCATTTAATAACCAATAATAATCCTTAGTTTACTTAGTTCTTGGTGAATCATATTCATCCTTGACACAACCTTAATGAAATCATTATATTAAAAGAAATCTGAACAGTCATGCTCTAACTTCTTCCTTAAGAAATCAAAAGCGTTGCCTGTAAGTTGGAGGGAAAAAATCAGTACCTTCAGCTTGTGTCAAGATTGTACTTGTCATTTATGGCCACACACAGATTTGGGCATTTGAATGCTACTTACTTGTTGGAGAATGCTGCTCATCTCTGCTGCCAAGGCAAGGTAGGATGCTCTGCAACATCTATTTTCATTCACTTTGCAACGGGAAGTCCTTCAGGATTTTTGAAACATAACAATTTTTTTATACTTTATCATGTTTCAAGCAGGACTG
Source organism: Pluvialis apricaria (assembly GCA_017639485.1). Lineage (NCBI taxonomy): Eukaryota > Metazoa > Chordata > Aves > Charadriiformes > Charadriidae > Pluvialis > Pluvialis apricaria. Next base: position 75,410,076 of record CM030009.1, on the reverse strand, counting down.
TAGAAAACCTCTTGAGCTCAAACTTCTTTTTTCTAATTTCAGACAGTGCCATGTTTCATTTGAAGATTGTTATGGTAATCAAGTTTATCAGGCATAGATCTTGGCTTCCACATACAAGTTATTGAGCAGTAGTGTGATAATTCTGTATTTTTGAAATAATCTCTCTCATAGTTGTATTTCATTTTCCTTCCCAGGGAATCATAAGATGACAGTGTTCCAGATGATGACCTGCTACCTTAAATGAGATACCATTCCAGGATAAGTGGAAATACCTTGCTATATTTGCAGGAATACAGATACACAGAGACTGTGTTTTTCAGGAACACTGCTACAATGACACCTTTAAATGCTGCTGCTGCCTTAATCTCTACAATCTAAGTTTACATTAAAAAAAAAGAGTATGTTTTATTATACACGCAACGAGAGCAATTGACAGTTCAACCATTTTTTTTAACATATTTTGATATCCAGTTGGGTAGCTAAAGTGGCATTTTAAGTTGCTACAAGTGAGTTTCTGAATAAAACAAGCATTGAAACATCATCACTGCTTTGGACTCATTGCTTTATATTTTGACCACTCAGCAAGATCAAAGACGATGATTATAAATGAAGATCAGTGCAATTCACCTTGAGCAACAGACCAACTTAAAAAATGTTGAGAGACAGCCATGCGTATCTTCAACTCTTTATTTAGAAATAGAAGTCCAGGAAACTTAGATGAATTCTGCAGGGCAGCCAAATGCAAAAGTGTAAGAGGTACAGGAAGAAAATTCCAGCTGTGCTGACTGTAAGAACCCAGACCAGTGCCTCCATGATTATGTTTTGAATTTTTTCAAGGGTATTTAGGGCATAGTTTCCTATGAGCAGTGTAGAGGAGCATTATTACCTTTCATTCTCAGTAGGGTTCCTTCTAGAAAGTTCACAGTCTCTAGCTTGAAATAGTGTTTAATGGATGACCGATTAAATGCATATTCCAAGAGTTGTACAAATTTTTTCAAGATAGGAAGAAATGCAGTGGAATATTATTTCCATGGATGCAAATGACACATTTCCTGTCACAAAGTCCTAGTGAACTTCCAATGCATTGATCACATATTGCTCAGAAATAAATGATCTAAGCAAACACTAACTTTTCTCTAGTCATCCCTTAATGAGGTAATAGAAAGTCAATATTAGTTATTTTCTAATTTCTTTGACTTCTTCTGGCTGGGTTCCACACCTTACAAAGGCAGTAATGGACTGCTACCATATCTGTCATCAGCCTGTCATCGGTAACAAAAATTACTGTTTGTGGCATGGAATGTTAGAAGGGGAAGATATTCCAATCACTTTTCCATTTTTTAGCAGCTAATGTTCTGAGTAGCTGAATTGAGGTCAGTTCCCATGAAGTGACTACATTCAACAGAGACTACATTCTTTGGCAGCAGGAAACACTTGGACGGACTAGCAAGGAAAATGGATGTCCCCTCTACTGAAAACATGGGACAAAGGCCAAACTCCCCTTGACTGGAAAGTCACCAGGTGCTAGGGATTTTATCCCAGTACAGAACACTGTCTTTTTGGTCTTTTTGGCTTACTGAGCCCAAGTAGCTTCCAGGCATCACCTCTAATTTAGGGTGTATTGTCAAGGTTGCGAAGAGAGCTTGACTTCACAGCCCAGCTATCTCTGGCTGAAATATATTCAATCACTCCTAGATTCTCAAGTGGTTAAAAAAAAAAAAAAAAAAAAAAACAAAAAAAACAAAACCCCACCAAAAATACAAAACCTTGTCACAGCTTCAATACTACTGCATGGGAATCAGCAGTTCTCCTGAGGAAATTATTCTGCTCCAGCTCCTGCACCCTGCAGGAAAAGGAGACATCTCACCAGTGTTTCTGTCTCTGTTCTCCTAAGGCAATTGCATATGAAAGACAGGCGTTTATTCTGATGACTTCGAAGACTCCTTTGTCCCCAAGGGACATAATACCAGTCATGTTGGCAGATTGCTGACTCTGTGTACTCTGAGACAATAAGTGGCTTCATAAAAATCAGCTGCAATTCAAAAGCTGTTTGCACGCAGCTACATGTCCTCAAGTTGCCATACCACGAAACTGTCACAACTCATGTCAAGCTGTTACATAATCCTGGAGACTTCCCAGCTCTTCTCTAGTGAAAACAAATGGAAAGAAATGCTTTCCCTTTTTCTGTCCAAAACAACATGCCCTTCTGCTTCAAGTTCAGATTGTAGAATGAATGTCAATGCTTTTGGTATGCTCAGGTTGGTACTTTCTCTCTGACTTCCTGAGACTTCCACCTGCAGTTTCATACAAAATATAGTGAAATGTTATTCTTCAGAAACTTGGAAAATAAGACAATATAATATTTGATTTCCAGGGATTTTATTATGTTTTAATTAATGACAACAAGTCCCTGTTATCTTAGGGGTATACATCATTCAGTGTCTTTTCACAACATCTAGAAGTGTAGGACTATATTTTGAAGCTTGTAGTGGTTCAAATTTCACTCCCATTTGCATGTTCTGGCCTTCATGCACCATCATTGTCTTTTCTTACAAATTTCTATTAAGCTCTACATTTCAAAAAGAGATTCAGCTTCTATCTTTTCAATAAGTGAGGCACAGCATCACCCATTGCCATTAAAAGAAGTCAGGGTCCCTTTTCCCTTTCTTTTATACAGCAGTTGCAATGGAGATGATTGAATGTATTATGATTTTTTAAGATTTTTTTTCCTTGCTCTTCATGAAGTTAAGTACTGTTGCTTTCTTTTCTCCTGACAACATGATTGATTATTTTTGTTTTTCCCTGGGTCATTAATAATGCAATTATGAAATATGCTATTACAGAGGACTGTGGGAAACAATAAATATAAGAGTAACATTCACTTGAAGAACCTCCGGACTTAACCCTAGGCTATTCAATGTGCATCAGTTATTTTGTGAGCAGAAACACAGAAGGCACACTTTGGTGCATAACATACCATCTTTTTCATTCCTAATTTGCTCTACAGATCTGGTGTTAGCAGAAAGACAATATGTAGTCTTTGCTGCTGCTGAATCTGGCTGCCTGGCTTTTCCATCTTTTTTCTTGTGGTGTTTCTATTAGACCTGTGTTGCAGAACCAAAGAGACTTTTAAATACCCTTGCCTGACCAATTTTGATTAGATTTATCAGACAACATTTGCATCTGGAATGGAAATCTAAAGTGATTTTATACAGCTGAGATATTGAACTTTCAAAATAAAGATTTACAAATGCATAGTCAAGAAGTAATGTGGTAATATACTCCAGGAAATAATATTCTAAGCAGAGGAGAGAACACATGATCAAAACCAATTTTTCAAATCTTAAATACCATATTGCAGTCATTTCTAAATTGAAACATCCCAAAGCCACATTTCACATTACATGACAGTCTTTTCTCATTTCTAAGCATGAAGATCTTTATTTCAAATTAAAAAAAAAAACAACAAATGACATAAGGAGAGAGACAAGCCACAAAGAAAAAAAGTGTGTATTTTCTAACTGTTCAGTAACAACTTATTAACCAGAAACTGAGTTTGCATACCAGCTGAATGCTTCTTTCATGAGGATGGGAAGGCAATATATTTCAAAAGAATACAAGTTACACTATCCACTTTTGAAAAAAAATAGATTCACCAGGAATGCTGACAGACCTTTTGCCTCAGGACAGCCAAGTGCTGCTGTACAACATCTCTATAACACCACTAAAGGCATCATTTAAAGCACATTAAGAAAGGGAATCAGGATACTGCTAAGTGGTGTTGTATCCTGAGCAAATAACCATTCTAATTATGTTACCTATTAAAATGGTCAGCCTTAATTCAAGTCCAAACCAGTTACTGTAAAAGTTGTGGTCTAATCATACTTAGTTATTTATAGGGTGGAGACTTCAAGTTCTTTTGCCCATCCATACAAAGACTACATGTGTCCTAAAGCGAGTCGCATAAAAACCGTTCAAAGTAAACCATACTTGCCTCCATCTATGTTTTACTCCATTATTCAGAGAAAACATTGGGTTACCATTTGTGCTTGACATCTTGTGGAGTCCATACAGCGGAAAAATGCTCCAAGACCATTTGCTCTTAATGAAAGCAATTTGTTATTAGCTGAAGCAAAGTATCCTTTGTCCTTCTGCCAAAAACGCCTTGTCTATGGTCTATGGTTGCTGAGCTCACATACAATAATGGCAACGCTATGAGATATGCTTAAAACAACAGCATTACAAGCAGGACACACTTCATTGTTCTAAAACAATGGGCATGAGTATGTTCTTCTTCGTCACACTTTTATCTACCACAGAAGCTCATTGACACGGTGGAGGTTCAGCATTTCTTAATTGCCTTTTTAATTTAGTCCACTTTTTCCCCAGGGCTGATACACTGATTCCTCTCATTTCTCCCTCCTCCTCCTCTCACTAGAGCTGCATTTATGAGATACATTTTAAAACAGCTGCTTCTTTTATTATGTTCACATATTCTTATATAACTATATTTCTTTCCTTATGAATTTAATAAGCACTTTGAGGCAAGTGCTAGGAATACTCAAGGGAAATACAGATATCCTGGGATTAGCAGGTTTTTAAAAGGAGGCAGGACTGAAATTAAAAAAAAAAAAAAAAGTAATAAATAACCTCGGAAAGAAAAGGATAGGTGGGTTGTGAAAAATACAGATAGCAAAATGGTTCTCTGCTAATCCCGTTACCACAGGCAGCCTTAGGAGAGCAAACTCACATAGTTTCATATACATGGCCTTTGTCTGTACAGAGACAGCACTTCACAGTGGAGGCCCAGAAAAGAACAGGATTTGGGGATGTAAGAATATTTAGAGAACAGATGAGCTGCCTAATGTAGCCCTCATTTTCTTTACTATGTAAGTTTTTGAGTGCTTTAACACAGTTTCTTAAAAATGATTGGAAAACACTTCAGAAATCATTAAGTACCCATAGGACACATGAAAGAGTATATGTGAGGCAGCTCTGGCTGGTAGAGTTATGAGTTGTACTTCACACAGCTGTCTTTCCATTACAAAGGAAAAAAAAAGAAAAAAAAGTTATCATATGTTGTAGAAAAGGAACTGCGCAGGAATATGAAATACTCACGACTCATCATTTGAACAAGTGTGGTTAAACCAGTGAGCTAAGGTACACAGATAAGCCAAACAAAATGTTATATACTACTAAAGAATTAAAGCATAAAGGAAGATACTACATATGGTGCAGTATGTGTCAGTTGTATCAAAAAACATAGCTTGTCTTGCAGTAGAGTATCCCTTTTCTCTGCCTACAGGATGCTTGAGTCATATTTACTAGGAATTGAAGGGATTCATCTAGATGTTGCCAACGGAGCAAGACTTGCGATGCAGACCAATTGGCCATTCCTGTATGCCATGTATGATATTAACAATGATACATTATACATAAAGAGCCTTTTTAAAATGAATTAATAAAAAATTGTTGTGGTTCTTGAAAAATATGAATATAATTGTTCATACTTACATGTATTTTGCCTTTTGGAAGAACAATGAGAAAAGGTTATCACCAACATTGTGAAAATTCGTTTTCTACTGCAATGAAACCCAACCATGTTTAAAATACAGATTTGAAAGAGTAGTTAAATAATTAGTGCACTTTAAAAGTGCTATTTAGTACTTACTGAGGGTGCTGACTAACCTAGAGTCACCACACCATGGGACAACGCAACACTAGTTTTTACAAAGCCCCTTCTAGGTGCCTTGTTTTTTCTCTGAAAACGCTGCAGACTGGGTCAGCTCAAATCCTTTCCATACTATGGTTGCCAAGAATGGAATATCCTCCCTTAATGTCTCTGAGTTTACTCTCAGGTTACAGAAACCAGTACCCCATCACAGGTCAGCTATCAGCTGCACTATCTATAACAAAGTGTAAGGTTCAGGCACCTGCCAATTGGGAATGAAAGAGACTCCCTTAATTTATTTCACATGTGCTACAAAACGACGACAGTGTCAGTTAGTGACTGAGTTATTGTCACCCTGAGCTGGATTTCAGTCTGTGGCTTATGCACTTACGCATGTGTCCTTGTAGGTAAGTGACAGGTTTACTTTCCTACCACTGGTATGAATTAAAATTAGCTTTTGAACGATATTAAATAAAATTATATGAGGATTTTATCTCATTAGAAGAGCCCTCAGTGTATCACTGTCCTTGTTTCATTCTACACAAGCCCTTTCACAATCCTTCCCACATTTTTCAAGTTACCTCGATAAGAAATAAACATCTGGGTTAGAAATCATTTTTAAATGTCCATACTATACCAGTAACAAGTGGAGTCCCAGTAACAAGTGGAGTCCCTCCAGTAACAAGTGGAGTCCCTCAGGGGTCAGTACTGGGTCCAGTACTGTTCAATATATTCATCAATGACCTCGATGAAGGGATGGAGTGTACCATCAGCAAGTTTGCTGATGATGCAAAACTGGGAGGGGTGGCTGACACGCTGGAAGGCTGTGCCACCATACAGCGTGACCTGGACAGGCTGGAGAGTTGAGCAGAAAAAAACCTGATGAAATTCAACAAAGGCAAGTGTAGGGTACTGCATCTGGGGAGGAATAACCCCATGCATCAGTACAGGTTGGGGGCTGACCTCCTGGAGAGCAGCTCTGTGGAAAGGGACCTGGGAGTCCTGGTGGACAACAGGATGACCATGAGCCAGCAATGTGCCCTGGTGGCCAAGAAGGCCAATGGCATCCTGGGGTGTATCAAGAAGAGTGTGGCCAGCAGGTCGAGGGAGGTCATCCTCCCCCTCTACTCTGCCCTGGTGAGGCCGCATCTGGAGCATTGTGTCCAGTTCTGGGCTCCCCAGTTCAAGAAGGACAGGGAACTGCTGGAGAGGGTCCAGCAAAGAGCTACCAAGATGATTAGGGGACTGGAGCATCTTTCTTATGAGGAAAGGCTCAGGGATTTGGGGCTTTTTAGTCTAGAAAAAAGAAGACTGAGGGGGGATCTTATCAATACTTATAAATACTTAAAGGGAGGGTGCCAGGTAGATGGGAACAGTCTTTTTTCAGTGGTGCCCAGTGACAGGACTAGAGGTAACGGGCACAAACTTGGGCACAGGAAGTTCCGTCTTAACATGAGGAGAAACTTCTTTGCTTTGAGGGTGGCAGAGCACTGGAACAGGCTGCCCAGAGAGGTTGTGGAGTCTCCCACACTGGAGACATTCCAAACCTGCCTGGACGCTGTCCTGTGCAACTGCTGGAGGTGTCCCTGCTGTGGCAGGGGGGTTGGACTTAGATGATCTCCAGAGGTCCCTTCCAACCCTGACAATACTGTGATACCGTGATAAGGAGTAAAAGGATATAAAATGATTTGTTAAATTACATTTTTGGATCTGATGAAATGTTTTGCATGTTCATAACTGAACATGGAGAAGGATCTCTGTTTTTTCTTGTTATTCTATACCACGTGCCACATCTGATTCCTCATCCCTCCTTCTTCTTCAGCTGTTATTTCCTCAAATATCTACACACTTACCTTTCATTTCCCTGACCCTAGCTAGCAACCTTTTTAGAAAGTAGAAATCATCAAGGCGCTACTGTACTACAGGGCAAGTGCCTTTTGAATGCTGAGGTTCTGGTCCTTGCAACTGTAGATGAATATGGCAGAACTAAGGAAGGAACAGAGAAGTGCAAGTGGAGGTGCAAACGGCTTCCACAAAAGAAGCAGTTCAGCAGGTGATACCTCTTCAGATCAGGAAAGAGACCATTGAGAAGGAATATGAGGGAAGTTAGTGAAATCCTTTGCAGCATGGAGAAAGAGATAATAAATATATTGTGAAACTTGCTACTCTGGGATGTTGTGAGGGCCAAAAGGATAATTAGTTTTGGAAAGAGATTTCAGAGCTACATGGAAGAGATATATAGATATAGATATAGATATGCAATTTACATCAGTATATATACTAGTGGCTATTAAACATCGTCATAAAGATATATTGGTAATAAAATGTTGATTGCTGGACACTGGCAAGGTGTGCCAGCAGTGAGATCGTTCTTTACTTGCATTCATTATTACATTGTTTTCTTAGAGACACTATTAGCCACTGTCAGGCCAGAAGGTTAGGTGGACCTTTGGCTTGGCCTGGTTTGGTCAGTCTTATGCTGTTGCAAACCACATACCTCTTTTTCTCCCACCAAGCTCCCACTTCTGACTTAATGTCCATGCCAGGTAGTGCTCACACCATTCCAGACTATTTTGCTCAGTCATTAACCCTAGTAACCTTTCTCACTGGACCCTTTAGGAATCCTGTTTCCACTGTTGTTTTTTTTTCCTTTTTCCTTCTCTCACTCATCCATGCTAAAGTTAATTTATGCTAGCTAAAATAATTCCAGCATTTTAAAAACATGGGAACGGTGTTATGTAAACATGTGAATATGGTCCTGTTTGCGTTCCCCTGAGGCCTGGCCTGTTTGTAACAGAAAAACAGGCAGAGTAATAATTGCATCCCGCTTTTTTCATGCTTTTTTCCACTTTAGTCCACAGAAGGACAAAGCATATTTTTTGAACCCTTTGCAAAAAAGACATTAGTTTTAAACGCGGGGGTTTGGATCTTTGAAGACAATAACAATATTGCTAAAGGTTTATACCAATCCTGCTTACACTCAAAAAGAAAAAACATTGTTTTGACTGTGTGATACTATCTGTAAGGTATTACAGTAAAAAGAGAGATGGGAAGGACTACTACTTTTCATATTTTTTTGGTTTTATTTGTAGTACTCTATTTGCTTAGTCCAGGCAGAAATGTGAGTACTTATGAAAAGGTTTCCTGTGGTTTCAAAAGTGGAATCCAATATACTCTAATGCACATCTCTATTGTAGCTTCTGTCATAATAAGGTTGATTCACTTATTCAAACCACCCTTATTCCCAACTGTACCTTCACTAGAAATAGATCCTAATCGCTGTCAGTTCCCTCGGGACTTAAAAAGCTGAAGCAATACAAAAGTGTGTATAAGTTTTAGATAATGTAGTCACATTTTTCTAATCATATTTCTAATTTCACTAGCTTGTTACACAAAAGCGCTGATTGGGGAACAAGATCATAAAAGCCTAAGAGATAATACTGAATCACTCACATACCAGAATATAATAATTGTAGAGTTGCTTAAAGAGCTGGCATAAAAATACAACAAATCCCCAAAGCTGTCTTTTCAGAGTACTTTTAAAGAAGAACAAATAATGCCCAAGGGTGGGGCATGCGGAAGCTTGTACAAAAACAATGATTTCTACAATAATTAAAATTTTAATCAAACCATTGATTCCCTTCCCCATCCCCCAATGCACACATTTCAGCTGGAACAGGGAAAGGTCCATTTGTCAGGAAGCACCGTGCAAATGCGTTCTCACAGACATTTGAAATAAAAAACAAGTGTACTACAGCTGAAAAACAGATGCCTTTTAATGAAGGCAATACCTTTACAGTTCCTGTTTTTACATGTGTCTTAAAAGAATTGGAGTCACTTTGAAGTTTAAAAAAATCAGTGCATTCTGATTTCTGAAGGCTGCCTAAGAAGATAGAACAAAATGCCATCTTTGATAGTTCTCTATGTATTTTTTTCACAGCAGTACTGAAGGGAACTCTTATCTGTTGAGAAGAGGGTTGGAGACAGTCTGTCTTTGTATCTCAGTTTTCAGCATAAGACTGTGAAATGCTTACCAGCTCTCAATTTTCCTCATTTTCCATGTGCGACGAGGCATGCTTTAAAGGACATGATGGATCTAGCACGTCAAGTTACACAACAGTGAGGACGCACAGTACTATGTGGCATCTGGAGGATATCCCTTGGGTCCCTTCTAGTGTGAAACCCTTGGAGAAGTTACAGGGCTCCGGAGCAACACAAAGCAGGGAACTCTTTCCTCTTCCCCCACCCTCCCATTCCAGGCACAGCTGATCACCAAATTAGGGAGATTTAATGGCATTTGCACGTGTTATAGGGGTCACAAGGCTGCAGAGGCACTGCAGCGCTGTACTGCAAAAGCACGAGCAAGTGTCTCCCAGTCTGGGAGAGTCTGAGGCAAGACCATGTGCATAAGGCTTGTGTCAAGTGCACAGGCTCAGGGACGTCCATCCTCAGAGCTAGGATCCCGAGCCCAAGCTCTCACAGCAGCAGGATAGGATCAGAGCATCAGCAGTCTCTTGCTACAAAAAGAAAAATCCTTCTGCCTTTCCATGTAGCAAAGCAAAGCCTGAAAATACAATCTGAGTGTGTCTGTCTGGAGCTGCTGATACCATTAGTGTAATTATTAAAAGACTCGGAGCCTGGGCAGATTACTTGCAGCAGTTGAAGGTGTTATCACTTAGGACAGACTTGTAACAGTTCAGCCTGATGGACACAGGTGGGAACTGGGGAGGTTAGAGCAGAAGCTCCAGTAATGTCTTTTTATGGGGCCAGTACATTTCCAACAACAGAACTGAGTAGACTCCTGGGGGCAACTAAATCTGCCAGGATTTGTCTGCCAAAACCCTAAACTGGCTTAGAAACTGTTTTGATTAAATCAGTGCAACTGCATCAGAGGAAAGACTCTGACTGGATTAAGTAACTCCTAAAAACTGGTCGTATAATGTTGGGCTGTTGTAGGAGGTAGTTTGAACCAAGCTGCTAGACTATGCCAGGGGTCTGAAGAGGTTGCACACTTCCAGTCTGCCTCCTCTGGTGTGGGGCAATATTCCCTGGAAGAGAGGTGAAATCAAATAACTGGAGACAGCAACATAAAGTGCTGCATCCATTTCTTTACATAGTATATGTCTACAAGTTAAATATCCTTTTTTTGAAAATTCAGGCCATTACTTCTATGTCCCGTGGATAAAGGAATTAGTTATTTCCATCTTTTTATATAAAGACAGCTGTCGTGTTCAGTCTTCTCTGGATGAATGGACACTTTTTAACCACCTCTGAACTGCTTGCCTGGGCTCTGTAGTTAGCTGCCACTCTATGAATGGCAAACGTTTCCAAGAAGCAAATGACAGAGCCATGAGATATATATGTCATGGTCTACTTTGTCCTACTACAGTCATGACGTGCCTGTGTTAGTGAACATTTGCCTATGTAAGCATTCCATGGAGCCCCCAATGCATGCAAAACTCACTGTTGTGAACCAAATAATAATGTTAGGTTTGGTTTTTTTTTTTTTTCAAAATAAGAGAACTTTGTCCCCCAAATCACAGTGCTTAAAGGCAGACGTACCAGTAAGTTTGGAGTCTTCTCCTTGAATTAGTATTGCTGTTCCAAAATGAGATTGACTGCTCAGACTTTTTTTCTACAGTCTGGTGAGCTAAAAGCCATATGTTTCAAAATCAAAACAGAGATTCTCATATAATTATTAGACTGTAGGAGTTAGGTTTAAAAAATAGATGACAAATACCCCAACACTTCTGATAGAATTGCAGGAGGTGACCAACCTTGAAACTCAATTCATGGTGTGTAATTGCCTTGGCAAGGCACAAAGTAGTAAGAATGTACATTGCCTTGTACCATATGGGAATGCCTTGAATTCTTGATTTTCCTACACCTACACAAGGAGGAAGCACAGTGCACGGAATTGTTAGGTGAAGTTCCTTTGAAAAAGGAAAAAAGAAACCCTTTCAATGTGCTTTTGTGTCCACATATAGCTTTTACAACATACTTGCACATCACAAATGTCATAAAATCAAAATCTTCACACATAAAGTGCTGGCCTGTCTCTTTCATAGTGCAATAAAAGAAATAATCAGTAATTTTACTGTGGGCCTTCATTGCACTATTTGTATGGATCTCTCCTAGATAGCAGTTAGACTAATTGCCATAAATTTTTCAGACAACTGGTTTGCATTATCTTCTGTATACAATGTAGAGGAAACAAACAGATTGCATCTATACAGATAGGAAAAAGCCTGTTATTTCTGTAGCTTCAACAAGATTTGAAAAACGTATGGTGCCTCTCACAGGATTTGGTGCTTTGTACATAATAATTATTGCTTAAACTTTTGAAGAATAAATGTTACTATAAAAATTTTTATTTGTTTAAAGATATTATAAATTGAAATTTTTGTGTTTTGAGTAATCTAGAGGCTATTCTTAAAATGCATATTTTTTCTTGATGTAATTAAATCATAGAGGACGTCTGAGAAGGAATGGCTTATGTTTGTCCTGTTTTGAAGAGCAGGATGTAATTCTCCAAGACTTGCTGAGATCAGCGATACTCATACATAACAAAAGAGAAAAATGAAAAAAAGTCTTATTAGTTTCAAGATGGGTTAACAGTTACAGTAAGACATGTAAAATACTCCACTTTCACAATGCTAAGGTGCCGCAAAGACAGTGAGAATACAGCAATAAAGAGAAAATTAAAGTACTTGTGTCTTGGACTTCTCATATTCAAGACAATCTCACCACATTCAAGACAATATTTATTTGAACTAATTGGAAGTCAAATGAAGAAAATGAAAAATGAGAGCATTGTTTTCATTATCATTTAAAGCTGCATTGCAAATGGATACTATGACTGCCATGAAAACCCATAGAATCCGATCAAATCCCAGACTTTGGGTAGGGAATGGTTAAAGTAGCACTGTGTAAGCTGATACCAGTGCATCCCTGAAGAAGGCAGTGTTACTTGACACTGACTGTCACGTCTTTACCATAAGTCTTTGTCCTGGTTTGAGTCTTGGTAATTCTTCTCTTGTTCTTCATAGGTGTACATTGTGCACAGAGGTCTACAGAGGCACATATCGTACTGTTTGGGATGTCTATGTTTTACTTTTTTCATCATTGAGAAATAGATTGTCTCAGAGTCTCCTAGACAATGGAAGACATATTTTCTACTATGTTAAGCCATGTTTTGCAACCTGCAGCCTGTTTTCATGACTGTAGGAAAATAAAGTATTCTTCATTGGACTAGGCCTGCTTACATGATATCTCTCTTAGAGCATGCCCGAAGAAAGAGAAAATGACAGAGATTTCCCTAATGATCTGTAATTTCTTCAGTACCTTATTGAGGCAGCCAGCTGTTGGAAAGGCTAGAGAAAAACCAGCACATGGACTGGCTCTAATTTCAAGTTCCAGTTGCTTTAGATCTCCTAGATGAACTGTCCCAATGGCTGTGTCACTCAAGTTCCTAGATTTGTAACCACATACAAAGATTTTATGCTGCGATGTAAAGGTTTTTTTTTGCAACTTGTTTCTGACCAGAGCTAACAGAAATGGATGTTCAAGCAATGTACATACAGTAAAATTTCCATGGAATTTATGGAATTTCCTCTTTCCCTTTTTTTTTTTAGTTTTTATTTTTTACTTGACTTAGACCATGTGAATTTACTATAGATTGGAAATCTACAGTCAAGTAAGGATGTCTCACCAGTCCAGAACAATTCCTTGCTTCCCCAAAGAGTGTAAAGACTTGCAACAATCTATTGGAGATTGGAGTTCCTATCTTGATGCTGGTGAGCAGAGAGGAGTTCAAGGAAGCTCCCCTTGCTAATGGAGAAAGTATTGGAAAAGATGTCCTATTAACTTTATCCCATAGCTTCTGGCCCTCCCTTGACAACAATATTGATTTTTGGAAATAGATAAGGCAAGTAGCAGAACTCAAACCCAAGGTGTGTTTCTCTAAAGAGGCTGCTATGCAGAATTTTCTCCAGCTGGGCTGAAGACGTGTCCCTGTTCACAGACCTCCAGGCTCACTAAGTGCAGTGAATTTCTAAGGTGGAAGGACTCTCTGTTATTTCATGGTGAAAAGTATTTGGTGGAGGTACTCAGAACTCCCCACCCCTTTCGAAACCCGAGCCTGGCATGGCTGTTTCTCATTTGGGACTGTGCATTCCTAAAGACACTGTTCGGGGTTGCCAAATCCAAGACCCCAACAGGGGATAGGCTGCTACTGCTCCAATCTTCCAGCTCCAACCAGTAGTGTGGTTGAGCATGTTTTCCCTGCAGGCACACACACACAAACACACATATACAGCACATGTATACAGTGTGGATCCTCCAGCATGTGGACTCAGACACGCAGTCTGCTCAGTAGCTGTCCCTGGATCCCAGTCTCCACAGTCGCTGGCATCTGGGCATGCCAACCCCTGAGGCCACAGCCCCACTCCAGCCACTGGTGCAGTCCCTTACACACACACGTGTGCACACACTGTATGTAACTGGGTTTAGACCCACAGATCATCTAGCAGCTACCCTGGATCCTCACCCACTGCCTCCCACAAAGATGCACACAGATACACACACACACAAAGGGGTCTTTTAGTCCACCCCCAGGCTGCATGGTCTCCTTAGCAGTTGACCAGAGTGCCCTGGTCCCTCTGGTAGCCAACTCCTCCAGTTGTTTCTTTCCTAGACGCAGATTCACACACAATCATAGGCTGGCCCACAGTGTGCATGCGCCCCAGTCACTCCACATGCTGGTGCATGGTCGCTATGACCCTTGGTCCTGCTCCAGTGGATACACTCAGACCTACATGTGCACACACTCAACCACACACCCACATGCACACAGAGCCCCTCACCCAGGAAAATAGGTAAAAATGGAGTTTAAAGACAATCCAGGACCAACTGCAAACACTGGCAACAGGGTGTGGCCAGGCAAGTGTACTGACCTGCCAGATGTTCACATCCATCTCTTGCCCTCTATTTTCCCACACTTGGTTCTTCCCATCTTCCCTTTGCCTACCTTTGATTCCTCCCTAAACATTCTGTAATAAGACTTGTGCAATCTTCCGAAGCATCCCATATTGAGCCTATATGCCCTGGCAGTGACCCCTCAGCCTGTAGATGATTTCAGGACAGGCTGTCCCACTGAATCACAGTGGTGGGTATCATCCCTAGCCCACGGGGCTGATGCCTTCCTAGGATGCCCTGGTGTGGCTGGGGAAGGGGCTCATGTCCCTGACTGGGTTACTGGGTTTCCCCTGCTTGGTGCTGTGCCTCTCCACTCCTTCGTGCCTGGCGAATGAGCTTTTAATCATGCATCCTAACAGATACACAGATACATCAGCCATTACTGACTGTGTCATGAAGGAAACTGTCTCCTGCTTTTCCCGTGGCTTTTCAGGAGAGTTTGAGGAGGGAAATGGCCACACCTCCACCATCTGCTGCAGCACACAAAGAGCAGGGATGCCCAGCCCGTGCTGAACATCTTGTTGCTGATTCAGACCGCCTCTCCGCTTTGTTGTGCTCAACCCCTAGTCAATGGCCTGATCAGTACCAGGGACTGTGGAAGGCTTCTCAAGCTTCTGCTAGCTGTCAGCTGCCTCAAGAAGTTGTTACCACCAGCCACAAATCACTAGAAAACAGATAAACACGACACTTGAAGAGAAATTAAGCTGAGTGTTTTTCCCCTCACATTATTCTGTGACCATTTCAGTTACACTTCAGTCCTTCTACTAGTGATGTTCTAACTATCACCAGACTTTGTTCAATTAGTTATCAAGAGACATTTTCTCATCCCAAGAGCTGAAAGAGACCCTTTGCCAATTACTTGATGTCTCCCTATTACAACAGATGCAAAAAACAAAGGACATTAGGCCTGCCACCATAGCTGTTGCTGGAGTGTTTTGTGAGGGCCAGCCTGCCAGAGATCTTATAAAACCCCGCAGAAAACACCAGGAGGGATGATGGTCATTGGTAGGAAGAGTACAGATCAATTTACTCTGATGAAAATAATGGGTATGTTGACCACTATTTTCATCAGCAAGAATTGAGCTGTACTCATGCTAAGGGTGAGTTTTATCATGATAGGGCAAGGGAAAGATACCCCAAGTAACATCACCTGCTGCACTACATGCATTTCAAGTTACATGACAATATAGACCTTGCATGAAAAATGGAATTATATCTGTTCCCCCTGTAGTGGATGGGAGATATGCTGAAAAGCAGGTTATTTACTCAGCTTCTGTGTGTTTGAAACTAAATATGTCTGCATGACTATGTGATCATTCTTGTGGTCCCAGCTCAGCCACAGCATGTCTGACAATTAACCACACTTTCACTTCTCTCTCTTGTTATGTTAGGACACACTAACCTGACTCCAGACTTCCCTCAGGTAATGTTTATGAAATGGGAGGCATTAACAAACAGGAAAGAAAGAATAAAAACCTGATTCTTAGGTCTTTTCTCTATTGTCACTGGCTCTGGAAACATTCTTAATCTATTTCAGAGCAAAACCAAACAACTAAGAGAATTGTGAGGATAATTACAGTTATCATATTTATTCTTGTGATGTGACATGTTGCTGAACAATGTTCAGTAAGTGCTTTGCCTCCAAGAGTTACTAGTATAAAGTCCATGGCAGATCTGGACACAGAACTCAGGGACAATTTCTTTAGCCATGGGACAGTTAGACATTCATCACAACTGAAAAAAATCTACTAAAACCCATAACTGAAATAGAATACATATTTTTTGTTTGGGTGGCATTTTGTAAAATTTCAGAAAGAAGTTATCAATATAAACCTATCAGGTTTCACAGAGAATAAATATCCTAATTCTCCAACTGCAAACAACAATAAATATTCTAAGTCTGCATTTAAGAGATAATTTGCAGAACTATTTAAGTATTCTGTATAACTCCGTATAAATGTCTTTCAATGTTATTTAAAATATTTGGGGTTTGGATTATTTTTTCAAAATATAATATAAAAACTAGAGAAAAATAAATTCTTAAGCTATGTAAACTAACCTATTTTCATTTGCATTTGAACAAGAGTACACACATATGGAATTTAACAAACCTGATTCATTCTCTCAGGACAGAATAAAAATTTAATTCATTAATTGCTTTTCGCTTTATTTACAGGTTAAAACTCCGCTGAGACACATCATTTCACATTTAGGAGATCCTGGTTGCATGGCTATCAATCAGCATTAGAAAGTAGTTAAACATATAAAATTACCTTTACATGTTTTTTCCAGCTTGCTGAAAATATTCAGCCACAATAAATAAATCAAAGCATCCATGTTCTGCTCTGTGTAATATGATTTAGAGCTGTCAGTGGTCTCAGAACAACCAGGACAGCCAGTTAAAAATAAATTAGTCTTCGATCAAGTGGCAACGGATGTCTGGTGCTTTACAGTAGCTGTGTGTGCTCTGTGGAGTGCTGTACCTGAGTCAGGTTGTTGAGTAATCATCCTGATTTTCCTTTTTAAAACACTTTTTTTTTAATTTGACTGTAGGAGACAACTTATTTGCAGCTGAATCTCAGTTTTACTAGGACTTTGGCTGAACATATTATGCTCCCACCCATGTAGAACTATGACATTGATTTTATGAACAACAAAAAGATGAGTAAAAAATGAATTTTGGCTTTGTTAAATTTTAGCCAGCCAAAGTTCAAAAGATCATAGGACTGTAACAGAGATGTAGTAACAGAAAAGTAGGAGTAATGGAACCAGGACAAACTCTTAGTGGAAGAGTAAATTTGCAGATGCAGTCAGCAGCCTTTTAAATGTAATGATACTTGAAATTTAGTCTGCAGGTAACCTGGACCTTTGTATAACTCACACTGACCAGCAACTTGAGCCAAAACATATCAATGATAGAAAAGCTTTGGGCAACAGAAGTCAGATTAAGTGGAATGGGAGAAGACAGGAAAAAAGAAACTCATCTTTCTGATATTCACGTGTGTAAACTGCACTGCTGCTGATCTGTTCAGTTTTACTATAAAACAGTGCATGTGAGTATGTGATATCCAAGTATAGGTATGAAAAGGAGAATCACAATGCTTCTGCAATCACACAGCAGCCCACAGGAAGTCAGAGACATGCAAAAACATACATCAAGCAGGACTTCATGCAAAGAAAGCTCAGGATATATTACAGGCAGGAAAGGTTCCACCAGAGGTTCTGCAGGAAAGGGCACAAGAATTATCTGATGTGTAATGTATTCCTTATGTGGAATGATGTGAAATGGGTATATCACAGAAATCAGCGAACTTATGAATGGTCTGGAAAGAACAAATATGAAGTTTTCATTCAGTGGTTCATAATAGAAGAGTGGAAAAGGAATCAGATGAAATTATCAAGCAGGAGTTTTAAAATAAATGAACAGTAGTAGGTTTTTTACCCACACGTAACTGCACTTTGGATTTCATTACCAAGAAAAGTTGTGAAGGCTAAAAGATTCAAAAAGCAACTAGGCAAATTTATGGAAAATATTTCCATAGGAAATAAAAAGAGCCGAGATCCAGATGCAGCTTCCAGTTCTCAAAAACTCTAAGCTGTATAGTTCCATTCATGTCCTGTTTCAGCTTTTTAAACGTCTCCTGTCAATTACTGGGAGAGATAGAATTTTGGTTTAACCCTTAGATTCTTATACACAGGGACTGCAGAAAGTGGTTTGAATATGTCGTACTGGATCCTGTAAGAAAGTACTTTTACTATTAGTGAGAACACTATTACAGCATTTTACAAGTGATCTCAGGATTCAGATGCCATTGCACCGAACAAGAAATGAAGCTTCTTCTTAAACCACAGTCAAATATGGCAGGGGCAGTCATCCAAAAATTTAATCACAAATAATTTTTCACCCTAGCTTTGTAGTCTCACACTTCCAGTGTGAGAACAGAGCTGTAGGGATGAGAAAACAGCCAGCTTAGTTTCAATGTCACAGGCATCTGAAATGGGAGTAACAAGTTGTACAAATGCCGAGGACTCCAAATTAGGTGCTTGAATTTATTTCAGTTTTAATAAATCAAAGTTCTTGCTAGCAGCTCTGAGACAGAATTTTAAAAAGTGTGTTATTCCTTTCTCAACATAGACTCCCTCCCCTTCTGAAATAAGAATGCATAAATTACAAATAGAGGTCTTTTGGGGCAGCACTGGCTGTTATACTAAGAGCACATTTTAACTAGACTTGTCAACAGGTTGAGATCAGCAATTTTTACTGGCATATCACTTCTCTTGCTATAAAGCTGGCATAATAATTTCCTTCACAGTTGGCAAAGTATTTAATACTTGTTTCCCTGAAATAAACTATACCTATTTGAAATGCAACCTTAGGTGTTCTTAATAATATGACCCTTA
The DNA here is from genome assembly GCA_017639485.1 of Pluvialis apricaria. Taxonomy (NCBI): domain Eukaryota; kingdom Metazoa; phylum Chordata; class Aves; order Charadriiformes; family Charadriidae; genus Pluvialis; species Pluvialis apricaria. The sequence goes on along the minus strand of CM030009.1, from coordinate 75,391,028 downwards.
AATTGTAGTTCCTTTTGACTACACAGGTAGTATGAAATAGAAGATTAATTCTACTACATGACAGGAGATGAGTAGAGAAATGCTAATTTTCAGCTTTTCTTTTCTTGTAACAATTGCGTATTAAGAAATATTGTCTCTCCCCCTTCTCCAGCCAAGATTAGCACTCTTTTCAGAATCAGGCCAGGTCACTTGCATAAACACCACATTTCTCCATTGCACCAAGGTGGCTGAATACCAGATTATTCACTCTAGAGGAAATATTACAAGCATGCTCTATGTCTGTATAGATGTAGATATTTCAGATGTAGAAGTACCAGTAGATGGTGCTCAAGAATATATTGCATAAACAGCTATGCATTGGTTGAGAATAGAGAGGAAGTAATAGGTAATGCCTCTCTGAAGTAACCTTCTAACAGAGCTGTAGAGGCAAGTAATCTGAGCTATTCCAAAATGTAAATGGGTAAGAGTAAGGAAGGTACCGTGTGACAGAGCAGGTGAGATCCTGCATGAACAATTTTGTGGTATGAGGCTTAAGCTATAAAATTTACCTAAACTACTTTTACTGCAATGTCTAGATCATAGCTTGTTGTGAAGACTCTCTTTATACACAATGGTGAAAAATAAGCAGTACTAGCAAAAGCATAATTTTTTTCTAAGGTGGACGCTTCTTGGGTTTATAGGCTCCATCGAGCTATGTTGTGTGCAGCATAAAACTTGTGTGCAGCATAAAACTTATGTGCACAACAGTTCACACCAAATACTGGAGAAAGTCTCCCCTAGCTTCCCTGCCCAGGAAGACCACAGACACAGAACTGGATTGTCCTATACCTCATTAATTTTTGGCTACTTTTGTGTTTGATAGGGAGGCATCATTAGTGTAATTCTGAAACCTCTATCGGAACAGAGATATTGAAAAACATGTAAAACAAAGATGCTTCAAGATCAAAGAAGCTCAAAGGAGTTTATGATCATCTTTCTGACCCTGTACTTCATTTATTCTAGCTGTTATATGGACATATATTGGCTCTGATGGCCACATTTTTATGCAAACAAGAAAAAAGTTAATGGAAACTAAATATTTCCTCACATCTTCAGTGTTGAACAAATAAAGTGAGCTTCTAAATAGGTACTTATGTGTTGGTTTTTTTTTTTAAAAAAAAGTAGATTCTATACACGTTTATATGTATATAAATATATAAACACACAGAGACATATGTATATATTTAGATGTATACATGTAAAGTTCCTTCACTTTGCTGAATTATGACATTTAAAACAAATAAGAAATTCTAGCCCAAATGTTTCTAATAGGAAAATAAAATGGAATTTTTACTTGATTAGTCTCTTTTACTTAGCATTACCATGGGATATTTGACACCTGGAGCAAGATGTTGATTTGGTGTTCTTCCCTATTGTACTAAAGCATTGGGAGTAGGATTGTGTTCAAAGGAAAATCATATTGGGAATCATTCGTAGCTGGCCTCTGGTGGAACAGATATAAAATTGAAATTCCATGTCTGCTGGTATATTTGCCTCCTTTTTCACAATCCTTTCACTTAAACCTTGTTGCAGCCTGATGAGATTCATGAAGGAAATCCCTAGAACAACGTTTACAGTGACCTATTTAAGGATTCTTTCTCTGTCTCTGAATTGAATGTTACAAGGTGATTTTTCTGCTTTCCATTGACTTGAAACACGAAGGTGATTTCTGCCTCAGTAATATCAAATACGTTTCATAAGGAATACTAATACTGTTGAGATTTCATTAAACACACAGGTCTGTAAAGGTTTTCCACGCTTATTGTTCTGAATCATTATCTGGTGGCCTCCATAGTAAATATGCAAACAGTATTGCAACCTTTGCAACAGAAAATCTCTCTCTTGATAGCTCCACCCTGTCAGAGTCTTCCAACTAAGCATTACTGATGGGAATTTAAAGATAGAAATTAATTACAAGCTTGAATTGTTTCACCACAGTGTGCTGCCATGTTTGTCATATCACGTTCAGCTTCAGTGCTTGCTGTCACTTGTCTTTCAAAAAATATTAGATTCTAGTAATTTTACAAATATGTAAAAAAGATGTATTTGGAGATGCATTTCTGGAAATTAGAATTCTGTTGATGGGTCATGGCCAGGGGAGATCTATTCAGTTTTTCAAAGCCCTGACGAAAATCATTCCTTAGAAATGTGACACTACCATCACAGGACGAAGAGCCAGAAGTAGGAAAGGAAGAGACAAAGGCCAGCTGGCCTCTTGCAATGTGTGCCACTAGCACCACGCAGGTCTTCTTTTTGAATATTCTGTGAAATTTAGGTCCATTCTTTTCTAAATACAGAGTTGTCATACACTTTAAAAATTCACTACCGTTGTAGAGATATGTCTAAACATACGGTTTGCTTACCCTCCGCTCAACAGGTGAACTTCAGCTCTGCCATTTTTTTTTTTGATGCGATTCATTTTTCTGCCACTACTAGTAAAGGATGCTTGAATTATAATCCCTATCTAAAAAGTGACTTTGTAAGAAATGACATTGTGGGGTTCCAAGTTAATTTCTGACCCAGTAATTTGTAGCTCAAAACTACTTTAATATGCATTTCAAAGGAAGAGAGGGAAGGACTGTTCCTCTCCATTGCCCCTTGTTAATTTCTTTTTCCATTTTGCCTATGTTTCTTATTACATAGATTCTGCAGACTCAGCCTAGAGTCTAAAAGACAAATTAACTTCTTTCCTTCTCCTCACAGTTAGTTAAATAGGATTCACCAAAGCAAAAGTTACTTTAGTTTAAAACTTTTTCATATTTGGTTTATGAATCATTCACAGACTGTTTCTGCCATTTTAAATGTAGGTTTTGTCATTTTTGTTTTGACGGACCTTCAGATTTAGGGTCTCTTCATTGTGATTATTTAGTAATTTTGATTGTGAATTCTGGTAATATTGGCATTGCTCCAGAACTCCCTGTCTAACACTTTTTCATTGAAATAAGCCCAGTAATAAATTATTCTATGATATATCATTATCCTCTACTTGGAATTCATGAGGCCTCATCAGTAGTACTATGTGCAGCGTTGGTCCCCGCAGTACGAGGGAGATAATGCAAGTGCAGCAAAAGGCTCCTGAGACGATTAAGGGGCTGGAGCGCATGGTATTAGAGGAGGGAAGAGGAAAGGGGATAAATACCCTCTGCCTAGAGAGGATTTATAGAGAAAAGAAAGCCATACTCATCTCAGAGGTTCTTCCTCAGCACAAGGACAAGAAGCAATCTCCCCAAAGGAAACTCTTGCTGGATATGAGGAAAAAGATATTTTCACAATGAGCATGGTTAAGCCCAGGAACACATGCCCAGGGAGATTTTGGACCTCCGACCTCCATTGTTGGAGATTTAAAAAACTGAACTGGACACAGCACGGGGTAACTTGCTGTAACTTCAAAGTTAGCCTTGTTTTCAGCAGAGCTTAGACTAGATAATCTCCAAATCGCTTTTCCAACCTAAATTATTATGTGAGTCTAACAACTACTCGTTTCATTTTTCCCCCCTCAGATTTACCTTATTTCAATCCCTACTTCCCTTCCCTTGTTCTTTCCCGTTCCTTCTCATCTGGTTCTTCATTTGCTGCCTTCCTTTGTTACTCTTTCTAATTTTCATCAATAGCATTGCTTCATTTTTTCTCTTTTGCCTTTTCTGTTCCTTTTGTCATCTTTTTACAATGCTTCACTCACCTGTAAAACCTCTATAATGCAAGCAGGAAAGAAAACTGTTCAGAGAAAAACACATGAAAAAAGTAAAAGGAGACTGATTAGAAGGATGTACAGGTCTCTCTTATTCCCTTCAGTTATGTGTAGGTAACTTATACAATAGCCTGTGGGTCTAGCTACTTCAGTTCCACTGTTTCTTCTCTTCTGTACTTAACAGATGCCTTCTTCCTGCCTTTGCTACCTTGAACCTCTCTGCCCAATAGTCCCAGAGTCTAACCCCTGTATCCATCCTGATATTACTGTTACACCTTCTTCACTCAGCTTTTGGCTCTGTCTCCTTTCCTCTTCAGTGTGTTCCCCCTTTCAGCTCTTTCTTTTACAGGCTTTCATTTTAAGTTTTCTGGCTCGTCAAGTCAAAGTCTTATCTAATTTCAGATATTCCTTTTCACCCAGCTTTGCAGTAGTCAGAAATTCCAGCCAGCATTTGCAGTTTTTCAACTAAATTCTGCCTGTCAGAGTTTCCTTATGAGTCTAAGTGCTTTCCCAAAACCTTATGACAATTCCAAAAGTGATCATTTTTTCATGGAAAAACAGACCATATCACTTGCAGAAGAACAGCTCTGCCAAATTTCAATGTATATCATGGAAGACCAGAGCCTAAAAAAGTTAAACTTTTTAAATGAAATAGCTGTAAGAATTTTTTATTAATAGCAAGACAACATATTTTCTCATTCTCAAAAATGGCCAGAGTGTATTTATGGAAACCTCATGAAGTGAAGTTGCCTCAAGGCAGACACCTGGCATGGGAAATTGGAGCAAGAATAGTTAACCTCTGTAAAGTCTATAAATAATTGAAAACTGCAAGTTTAAATATGAAGATATTGAATAGAGGAGACATTTCTAATTTAGCTCATAATACATTGTTGCACAATTTTATTTTTGTTTGAATGTAATGTGTTTTTTTGAGATTCTATTCCTTCTCCCATTTATTGCTAATTTCATACTGGACACATGCAGATATTAAGTCTTGATCAATGCCTGAAAACACAGCTGTTAATTTTCTTTTTCTTAGTATACTGATACCATTCCAAATTTTTTTTTTTGTTTATCTCCTTATCTCATGTGATAACATTTTTTTTTTGAGCCATTTGACTTCATTCCATCACCTGTCCTTTTTCTAATTCATTTGTACTGCGCTCTTAGTTTTCAATGTCATGTTCATATACAAAAATGTCCACTGACAATAATACCTTTTCTTCACCTTGGGTGGCCTTATTATCTTCCATATCATAATTTTCACATGCAACAGGGATATCTTGCAATATTGCTATATTTATTTTTCTTGTAGATAAAATTAACCAAGCCAAATGACTAACATTTTAAATGGCTTCAAACAGGTCTTACTGTTTAAGCTCTGATTAACAACCTGCCTCTCTCTTTATTTCTTCACTCTTCTTGGAATTAATGTTCTGGTAAAATCAAGCACAAAATATGTATTACTATATTTCTTACACTCTCTCCATTATGTTTTCACATCACTGAGGATTTCTCCTTTCAACACTGTACAAAATGCTTTAAAGCATTTCCAGGGAATTTGTTGTTCTGGCTTCAAGCTGAGCTTTGACTCTCAATTGGATTAAATCTAAAATTCAAGACAAGGCAGTTGCCTTCCAGCATTTTGCTAGAGACTTACTAAATCCAGGTTCTTTTCTTCTTAATCCCACCAAATATTGACTGTATCTAACTGTTTGCCAGGCACCTAAGGGACAAAAATCATGAAAATATTCCAAATACAAAAAATGAACTGATGAGTGACCATATCACACTAGTTAGAGTGTGGGTGAAGAAATATCTCAATTATTATTGACTTTAAAGAGACTTACTGAAATGAAATAATTACTGAAGTCAATTGGCCAAACCCTGAAAATACAGAACTTAGCCACAGAACTTGGCTTTTGTTTTATCCACAGTAAATGAAGATAAGAAAAAGGAACAGACTGCATCATTTAGCTAGGAATGAATGGTCATGGGTAACCCTGGCTGAAAACAGTTTTTATGTGCAGGTACATATGTAGATAAACATATAGGCATATGTTTATACTTATATATATAAAAAATATATATCATAAAAAAAGAATATAACTCCTATTTAACTATTTATCCCTTATGAAAGTATATGACAGAGTAGAAACTGCTTAGATCTCTCTTACAATCATGAAACAGAAGTATGAAACAAAGAGTGGCAATCTACAATCACTTTGCCTTTGGAAGTATTCAAAAAAATATTCAAAATCAGAATATCCCAGAGATGTGTAATTTCATTCTTTCCTCAAGTTATGGATAGTACATGGATCTTGAGTGATGACTACTGTCCTATAATATGCTGACACCCTCCACTGTGAAGACACTATTACACACATCATAGGGATTTTTTTTAAATACATCATTCCACATTTACAATAATGATAAGTCGATCCATATCATGCTTGCATGTTAAAGATCTCAAGTCCATATGAAAGCAGATTTCTGGGAGAGGTAAAGGACAGAGGAGAAGGCTAGGATGATAAATAATGCCAGCAATCCCAAAGATACTAAAATATTTCCCATGTTCAAAAGGGAGACTTTATGTAAAATTGATCAGCTTTGGTATGACTAGTGAAACATACTGAAACTACTCAGTTTTCAATGTTTGCCGAATCTTAGAAAAAATACTTATAATAAGAATAAAGTTTGAGCAAAGTTTCATAATTCTCTGTTCCTCAAAATAGCCCTTCATATAAAATATCTGCTTAATGACAACTGAATTATGGCACCTTTTCCCTCTGATGCTTTCCAAAAAAAGTCCATAAAAAGTCCGGCCCATGAAGTTCAATCAGCAAAGAATTAATTCCAGATGCTATCCTTGGAACAAAAGAATGGAAGTATAAATCCATGTCAAGTCCAGCTAAAATCTGTTAAGACCTCAACAAGGTACCTATGTGAACACGCAGTCTGCTCAATATACAGGAACAAGGGAGAAATAAGCAACAGAAACAAGACAGTTTCTGATTCCTACAGCAGTTGAGAATATTAACTTAATGTCTCTTGGGGGTGACTGTCTGTGTGATGCATCTTTTGTAGGCCAAAGAAAACATGATTATCAGAGAAAGCCCTGGAATCAGGCATCAAATGTTCCATCCTGCAACAGGGACTACAATATTTTCTTCTATGTGTTTATTCAAATTTATTGTAAACTCTAAAACTAGTATTTCTGTATAGGGATTTTTCAAGTTCTGTAATTTCCAACTATTAGTCTTCCACACTCTAATAAACATGATAAATTCCAGGATTAACAACATTTACTTTGATGTTATTTTATTGTTTGTTGTCATTTTATTTGTTTTAACTTGTGCCTCCAATTGATGCAGAACCCCTCAAAGCAATGAAGACTGCTCTCTGTCTCCTGAAAGAAAAACAAAATTATGAACTATCCAAACAATATACTCCAACTCTGACTTGAAATGATACAAAAATGCAACAGAAGCAATTGATTTGAAAGGAAGAAAGTCACACACATTGGATAACACTATGATCTGCAAACCTGGTAGCTTTTTGGTGTTATTTTTCTCTATATACTTGAAAAAGTGCCTAATGCATAAATCAGGGAAATCAAGGCTTACTATCTTGGGATATATTACTGTCCACACTCCCAGACATAAGGGGGTGCCCATTTGAAAGGATGGGTCTAGAAGGGAGATCAGAGACTAATGTTGCAGGATCTCAGAAGTCAATACAGACTCATGTAAACTTCTTCAAAGGACATAAGTGCCACCAGTACTGCGATTCTCAATTCAAGGATCAATCTACTCAGCAGCACCTTCTGAACACACAACCTTGTCTATCTCCAGTGACCATTTTATAAAGCGATATTCAACCAACAAACCAAAACACAGTGTCAAAGCAAAAATAACCGGTTTATTGTCCATTTTTCAATTAGGTCAACAGCCTACTAAATGAGATCACAATAGCAGGCCTTTTGACTGCCGTTATGAACAAAAATAAAGAATTGACGTCTTAAATCAAAACACCTCCAAATACTTTGATTCTTCTAAGCCTCGGTCTCTGCAGCATTTAAGCTACTGTTTTTATTAGAGACACTGTTGCATTCCCAGGAATTGGGGTGCTACTCCTAAGCCCAGCTTGTCTTTTCTGAGATCGTTGTTTAATTAGATGTCTAGCCCCAATATGAAACAAGACCTTATTCTTAATTAACAGTAAAACCCCCAAATGTTTAACTTACCAATCTTACAATTTAGGTAAAACTCTTGAGCCTTAGAAATGGTATTTGTCAACATAAAAAAAATATATATACAAACAAACAGATCATTCAGAATCTTTGGAGCTTTACTGACCTTACCAAGTTTTCCTAGATTTGTGATTTTCTCCTCATCCACTAAAACTAAAGTGTTATTAGCAAGTCTAAGAACAAACACATAGATAGATACAACAAGGCCAAAATAAAAATAATCCATAGAGCAATCTATCTGTAATTATTTGACTGACATGGTTGAAAGTGATGACAAACATGACAACTTTATGACAAAGAACATATATTGCACATTTTCATAACTGTTTGCCATCTGTGTACTTAGAACATACTGTGTAGAGGCAAAATCTGGACTAAAGAGCTGCAGACAATTATTCCCAAACCAAACCCTAAAATTCTCAGCAAACTGTAAATGGTGTTAGCACAGTTTTTGCAGACACCAATCCACAAACCAATTCTCATCTCTTCACAGACAGAGCAATGGAGAAAATGCCAGTTCTCAAAATACTGAATAGCTTAACCTATACATTTACTACTTTGCTGATGGGTTTCTCACCCTTACTTTACAGCTCAGATCAGTTGACTGAAATGTTGGTGTATTTTATGTACCTGGAACTACAGGGATCTTTAGGTCTTCTGAATCTATAAGAAACAGTAACCTCAATGGCAGAATTGGAATTAAGTCTTGGTCCATGGTGGAACAAGACTTAAAGCCAATCCACCACATCCTGTCTTCCTCATCTTCCTGTTACCCCAAATTTCATCTTTCAAAGAGATCATTTAATTTTAAAGAGAAATGTGAAAAAACCCACTCATTTGCTAACCCACTTATAAATGGGTTGAAGTTCTGTCTCCTGCTTCTCTAGTTTCAATATTTTATGTCAAACATTTTGTTGAAAACTTCTGGTGAATCTATCATTGTGTTTTAGGATTAATGTTGCTAAGAAGGTTGCTGTTTGTTATCTGATTTAAACTTTGTTCACATCTGACTTGAAAGTACTCAGCTAACTAGTGTTAGGGTTTACATCATCTTACATGAACTAGGAACATGTGTGGAGGTCCAGGGCTTGTAGACTTTATACACTGATTCCAAAAGCTATATAGGGATGAGGCCATAGATATGCTAGAGATGTTTGTTTTCACTAGTAATTCATGACTAATCAGCTGTTAATCTGGGAACTGAAATGGGGTTACTTAGGTTACTTGGTTCTTACTGAGCTTCTAAAGTAAGTGTTAGGATCAGGATGTTCGGCTTATGTATGCTAGGGAAAACCCTACACTAAACTTCAGCATCAGTAGATATTGGTTTTATGTTATACATTTTAAAAAATATATTTTATATATTTATATTTTATATTCTAATTTTATCTGTTTCCAAAGTCTACACACTTCTCATCCATTTAAATTGGTCAGTCTTGTTTGTTTGTTTGTTTGTTTTTTAAACTGTAAACTGAGTAAGACATGGATATGTACCTTAAAGGAATATTGGAAATGTCCTGTGCATTAGTCAATTCTGAGCCTACAGTGTGTTAGTAAACACATCCATAGCGGTTTCTGCTGGACTGTGGCTTTACTAGGAAAACAAATGAGTATTAGCTGAGATCATCCATGCAAGCTTGGTCCATTACATGTTCTTTCTCACAGGTAGATCAGGGCACTTTTTATAAACATTATCAGCTCAGTCACTGCTTGCCTGTTGCCTAGACAAGGTAGGAATCAATTTGCTTTGTAAGCCAGATATATTTTTCCATTTATGCTTGCAGGCTGAGATATATTTTGTGTTGTCTTTGTAAAATATGGGAGCAGTTTAATTTCACACAACACTGTATGCAAAACAACTCCAAACTGTTACAGTAGCAATTTCATAATGTCTTTCAAAATTTTTTTCCCTTATGATGTCATGAGATTTTTTTAACATAGCTTTAATTAAGTGAATGATTTAAATGTCAATCTAATGTATAAAAAGCTTTAATAAAATACGTAAACCTGTAATATTCTGAGCATGTTCCAAAGCAAAATCAGTTGCATTAGTAAAGAAATAGCTACTGGTATGTTTTTCCGAAAAGAAGAACAGTATATTACAAAAAGCAAAGTAGTCCCTGTTGGAGTATTAGAAAGTCTGGGATTTTATGTTTGGTTCTTATGACTAAAGCATTTATGGCATCATAAGAACTGCTTAATGAATGTACTGCCTAGTAATACCCCACAGGGCATACTTCATTCTCTTCTTATTACTGCTTTTGTCTCTGCAGATAATTCTACAAGCTCACTGTTAAGAAAGCAGAACTGTTACTGATCATGTATGTTTGTTAGAAGTGGTTGATCATGGAGAACACCAGTGACTTGAATGATTCGAACTTATCTAGATATTTTACATGTAATTACACCAAATAAGAATTGATGACTGCTGGGATTTTCTGCATTTTGCATATTATGCTTGATAATATATTGATATGCATTGAAACAACATTATATCTACTCCTATAATGTTCCTGGAAGTGATCTGATGTATAAGCTTATGTTCTTGGATTTTCCACAAGTTAGTAATTTATGATGATTGGTTCTTTTTGATCTCCCAGGCATTGACTGCTAAATTCAGTATTCTAAAATAGTTAAGAATCTTTTGTTCTGTCCTTCATGATTTAAGTTTTATGGCTAGGTGTCGTGGTTTGGCCTCAGCCGGCAGCAACAAACCACGCGGCCGCTCGCTCAGCCCCCCACAGCCGTGTGGGGGGGGGGAAATACGAAAAAAAGGCGAAACTCGTGGGCTGAGATAAAGGCAGTTTAACAGAACAGCAAAGGGAAGAGAAAACAGTAACAATAACACGGATAGAGGAAAATATACAAACGCGATCAGGGCACCGCCGCTCACCGACCGGACCCGCACCCGCGCCGCCGCAGCCCGCGCTGAGCAGCGACTCCCTGCCCCCTCCCCCGGCAGCTCCCCCCCACCGCCCGGGCATGGCTCACACGGTGTGGGATACCTGTGTCCCCTCCCATCCTTGGGGAAATTAACCCCAGCCCTGCTGGAACCAGGACACTAGGACTTCAGTTTCTTTTTAGTTCTAATACAGTATGTGGTAATTTAATAGCTTTAAAGCATGCCTAATTCTGGACTAATTTGTTACATGTGTATTACCATGTAGGACAGGTCAATGGAAACAATCCTACAGAGTGAAACCAATGCTTATGACAACCTTATACGTACCCTATATGCAATGTGGGATTGTTTTTTTATCAGTGTGAGGTTGTTTTGTTTTTTTTTTTTTTAATTTTTAAATTTTATTTTCAGATGACCTCAAATCTGATCCAGTAGACTGAAGTAGCAGTGGAAGTACGCTAGATGCATGTCTGAAGCACATTTTACATTTACCTCTCATCAGAAATGTATCAAGTTCATGCACTCCAAGATTGATTCATATTGTGGAACGAGAGGAAACACAAGAAAGAGGGATGATCAAGAAATCTGCTTCACAAACATGCTGGATCCAAACTCTAACACTAAAGCAGCTGTACCTATGTGGGACTGATTCACGCACAAGATATTAAAAACTGTGTCATGATATGATGCAAAAAACTTATGAAATTGCACATCTCAGTCATGGTAGCTGGAGTTTTTTGCTCATCCGGGATCATATTGTAAACTACAGGGACAGGTTCTGACCTCGGAAGCCAGGGCCAACCTTCCTTAGATACAAAAGGGAACCCTGAGAACACCAGTGAATGGAGAGTCATTTATACTGAATAATTCTGCCTTGCCCTCTTCTTCCCATTGGAGTGTTTCCCAGATCCTTTTCCTAGGAACTGACTGATACAGGAGATTGTATATAGAAATTTTATTTTGTATATTGTATATTCTCTTTCTATAGAAATTTTCCTGTTCATAATAAATTCTCCACTGTGAGAGGCTCCAGCCCCCTCCTATTCAGTGTAAACCTTACCTCTTATTGAGAGTTAAGGCTATCCATGATTTGTTGTCAGCAGAGATTTTTTGTATCAAAACAAGCAGCCACTGGCTACAGAGCTAGAAGCTGGGACTTTCTGCCTCTTGAATACTGTGCTGGGGGTCACATCTCCACCGATGTCTGATCCTGGGGTGCAAGACCTGGAGATGCTGCTCATTGGAGATGCTTGCTGTTGGGAACATGTTGAGAGCAGTGAACAAGAAAGCTCTTCTTTGTCTTCTGGGGTGAGACATTCTGCAGGCAATTCTAGAATATAGTTTGTTGTTAGAGAAATATTCCTGTAAATCATTCCAGTTAAATATCAGATGGAACTGTTTTCATAGAATCATAGAATTGTTGAGGTTGGAAGGGACCTTTAAGATCATCAAGTCCAACCATTAACCTGACCTGACAAAACCACTTCTAAACCATGTCCCCAAGTACCACATCTACCCCTTTTTTAACACCTCCAGGGATGGCAAATCCACCACTTCCCTTGGCAGCTTGTTCCAATATTTGATATAACCCTTTCAGTGAAAACATTTTTCCTAACATCCAGTCTAAACCTCACCTGGCATAACTTGAATCCATTTCCTCTCATCCTATCACTTGTCACTAGGGAGAAGAGGTCAGCCCCCACCTCTCTACAACCTCCCTTTAGGTAGTTGCAGAGAGAGATAAGGTCTCCTCTCAGCCTCCTCTTCTCCAGGCTAAACAACCCCAGTTCCCTCAGTTGTTCCTCATAAGACTTGTCCTCCAGACCCCTCATCAGCTTTGTTGCCCTTCTCTGGACACGCTCCAACACCTCAATGTCCTTCTTGTAGTGAGGGGCCCAAAACTGAACACAGTACTCGAGGTGGGGTCTCACCAGTACAGGGGGATGATCACTTCCCTGGTTCTGCTCACCACACTATTCCTGATACAGGCCAAGATGTTGTTGGTCTTCTTGGCCACCTGGGCACACTGCTGGCTCATATTCAGCCAGCTGTCCATCAACACCCCCAGGTCCTTTTCTGTCAGGCAGCTTTCCAGCCACTCCACCCCAATCCTGTAGTGCTGCATGGAGTTGTTGTGACCCAAGTGCAGGACCCGGCACTTGGCCTTGTTGAACCTCATACCATTGGCCTCAGCACATCAGTTCAGCCTGTCCAGATGCCTCTGTAGAGCCGTCCTACCCTCAAGCAGATCAATACACCTGCCTAGTTTAGTGTCATCTGTGAACTTACTGAGGGTGCATTCGATCGCCTCGTCCAGGTCATTGGTAAAGGTATTAAACAGGACTGGCCCCAGCACCGAGCCCTTTGGAACACCACTTGTGACTGGACACCAACTGGATTTAACTCCGTTCACCACCACTCTCTGGGCACGGCCATCCAGCCAGTTTTTTACCCAGCAAAGAGTACACCTGTCCAGGCCATAAGCAGCCAATTTCTCCAGAAGAATGCTGTGGGAGACGGTGTCAAAAGCTTTGCTAAAATCCAGGTAGATAACATCCACATCTTGTCCCTCATCCACTAAGTGAGTCACCTTATCATAGAAGGAGATCAGGTTTGTCAGACCTATGCTGACTGGGCCTGATTACCCCGTTCTCCTGCACGTGCCATGTAATGGCACTGAGGATGATCTGTTCCATCACCTTCCCAGGCACCGAGGTCAGACTGACTGGCCTGTAGTTCCCTGGATCCTCCTTCTGGCCCTTCTTGTGGATGGGTGTCACATTTGCCAACCTCCAGTCAGCTGGGATCTCCCCAGTTAGCCAGGACTGCTCATAAATGATGCAAAGTGGCCTGGTGAGCACTTCTGCCAGCTCCCTCAGTACCCTCGGGTAGATCCCATCCGGCCCCACAGATTTGCGTACCTCCAGGTGCTGAAGCAAGTCCCTCACCATTTCCCCTTGGATTACAGGGGCTTCATTCTGCTCCCCATCCCCGTCTTCTAGCTCAGGGGTCTGGGCACTCAGGGAACAACTGGTCCTACTGCTGAAGACTGAGGAAAAGGCAGCATTAAGTACCTCAGCCTTTTCCTCATCCTTGGTCACTATGTTACCGGCCCCATCTGCTAGAGGACAGAGATTACCCTTAGTCCTCTTCTTATTGCTAATATATTTATAGAAACTTTTTTTATTGTCCTTGACAACAGAAGCCAGGTTTAGTTCTAGCTGGGCTTTGGCCCTTCTAATTTTTTCCCTACATAGCCTCACTACCTCTTTGTAGTCCTCATGAGTGGCCTGCCCTTCCTTCCAAAGGCCATAAATTCTCTTTTTTTCCCTAAGTTGCAACCCTGGCTCTCTGTTCAGCCAGGCCAGTCTTTTTCCCCGACGACTTGTCTTTTGGCACACGGGAACAGCCTGCTCATGTGCCTTTGAGACTTCCTTCTTGAAAAACACCCAGGCTTCCTGGGGTCCTTTGCCCTGGAGGATTGCCTCCCAAGGGACTTTGTCAACCAGGCTCCTGAAAAGCCCAAAGTCCGCCCTCTGGAAGTCTAAGGTTTTTATGATGTCTTTGTTTTTTTAACAACTTAAAAAATGACATTGCTGTTTTAATAAACTTGTCCCTAAAATTTATGAAAGGGCACAAGATAAAGTTATATCTAAAACATGGGAAAGCTTGTCTTCATCTTCTTTTTTATCCAGATTTTTTTCTTTTCTTGTTTCCTGAGGCAGCAGAAACCTCTATACTTTTTGATGACTAGCTACAGTGTGGTCTCTTTATTTAAAAAATTATGGTCACAGAATACATGTGTCAATATCTTGGAAATCGTGACTCCCATTCTTTGTTAATTTTTCTTTTCCTGTCTGAGATTCCTCTATTCTGTCTCATCATTCTGTGTCTCCTATGGTTTATGTTAAACACAATTTCTTATTTTTCACACCATATTATGGACAATAGTGCTGACTCCTGAGTGTAAAACTTCTACCAGCAGTAACATGGAAAAGACTTTGCTTGTGTAAAAGTGAATATGAAGTCTCAACACAGTTTCAATTGAGGTCATATCCGTGGCAGGCCAAAGGGCATACAGTGTAATTGGGGAAACTGCAGCAGCAGTGTTTCTGTTCGTTTGTAGATAGGAAGAATATTTCTTTTCCCCCTCCATAATAGCAGGGATTTTATTTAGCTGGTTTGCTGTAACACAATGAATCATGCTTTCATGGTCTAAAATTTGATCTTTTTAAAAAATATATTTTGGAACAGTTAGTCACAAATGTGTTCTTTAAATTGTGCTGATTGGAAGATACTTACTACTAGTGAGCTTCTCTCATTTCCAGGAAGAGCAAAAATTGCAGGGTGGTGTGCATCTAAAGGACAACATAGCACAGCTGAGTTCAGTCGAACACTAAAACAATCAATTGTGTAATGAGAGATGTGTAGTACTCTGGCCAAATTTGGAAGAACACCGTGGAGTTCTTCTTGACGTGTATGTCAGGGCCTATTTAATGTAATTTGTGATCCCCTTATTGATTTTTTGGGGGAGTTTTGTTTTGTTCTCTCTTTTACTGCTCTTTCAAAAACACATCATCATACAAAATGCACACACACATGTATACATGTATGTATTGACATAATAATATTTGATTGTATACATCTTATTTGAAGGACATGCGAAACTATGTTGAAAGTTACTGTGAGAGTATCTATGGAAAGTTGCTCTGGGTATCATTCAGTCAGAGACCCAGTACAGTGTTCTTACATATTAGAGCAGAAACATTAGAAACAGTTACTGTGTGAATAATTTGCCAGCAACGCGAGGACTGAAATATATCCTATTAAATAGTTCCTTCAATAGCCTGTATAAATGATAGCCTCTTTGTGTACAGGTTGATGAGAACAAACATCTAAATTTGCTGTATAAACTGCTAGTTGTCAGTTGTTCATCCCATTTTCTTGAGTCAGTGTTTCACAGCAGACTTTTGAATTATTTTCTTCAGCTGTCCTCTTCTGACTCTTTGGAGCCTGAGGTAGTGAACTATACATGTTTGTCCTTCACTACAATAATATAACTTGCTGGAAGACTGCATTCCTCCAGCATACAGAGAGTCACCCTTACACATTTTCTTTATCTCTTAGACAAATTATACCCAGCTCAGAGGAGACTGCAGTTATGAAAAATATCCCAAAAAGTTTTTAGATGGTCTTTGGTGACCTGAAAGTAAATAACAAATATTTGTCAAGCTTTACGGGTTTCTCCCTGTGTTTCTCGTAGCTATTTTTCAGTGAACCTTTTTCATGCTTTCAGGAGTTTACTGTCATAAAGATGCTGATCTGTGGGTATTAGGGATATAGCTCCTACTTCCTGCGCTCTGCGCCTGCTGTTCTCTCATCCTGGGAGGCTGACAAACAACACTGGCAAGTGTAGGAGCACAGAATGAAAGAGGAATTTATGAAGGTTGTGTTGCCTAAGCAGGGTTAGCAAAGGGAAACTCTTTTGTATGGAATGATACCCAAGGAGTGTGTGTATGAGCTAAGATAAATTACAGCAGACCTTATCAATGGGGACACAGCGTCAGGGTAACAGCATCCTGTAGAGGGAGAATCCTTATGTCTAATGCTGCTCTCCAGGTGGCTGCACTGAGCCTGCCACACTGTTGGTCACTCACTCTTTGACTGTAAGGAACAGAATTTGGAGGCCTCAGCTTGGGTAACCTGTGCATCAGAGCATCATCATTGATTTTGGCTGAACTCATGAGCTAAAAGCCATTACCAGCATGGAGTAACTTTGCAACACCAAAAAAAACCCCATCCAGCAAAACAGAAAAAAACCCAAGGGAAAAAAGCAAAAGAAGAAAATAACTAAATACCAGCATAAACTTGGAATAAAAGTTTAGAAAGCTTTAATTCAACAATGTTATTTTGTTCTAAGTTTTTACTTGGATTCATATCCTAACATGTTGTGTGCATAAATCCAGCTAATAAAGTGGGTACAATGTGTTGGGAGATGAAAGCAGAAAGACATCAGGATCTTTTTGCCAGACATAAACTAGAAATATAAAAAAAAAAATTAAAGACAATGTGTAAATATACCAGATTTTTTTTTTTTTTTAAGTCAGCAGGGCAGCAGCTTCCTATTGATCAACATAGAATAGCCTGTGAAAGCACAGATCTGCAGTCCCAAAGTTTGCATTTGGTGTTTCTGCTTCCCTGTAGTTCTTGATCAAGGACTACATCTCTTCAGATGCCTGACAGGTAAAGCTTTGCCAACAAAAGTCAGTAGCTTAGACCTGGCCATAATTACCTGATGGTATCCCTATTAAGCAGAATTACCACCCCTATTAAATGGCAGTTATTGCTATTAGGTATCATTAGTCTTAAATTGCTTCCTTGGGAAACATCTCAATTAAGCAAATTTCCCTGTTAAGTGCATCCTGATTGACTGAAGTACACCGTACTGCTTTGTTTCTTCATGTACCCACTTCAGTAACCTTCATCCCTCATATACAACTCATACAAATGAAGTCTGTCCTTCCTAAGACTCACTAAAAAAGTACACCCAATTGAAGTACTGACTGCAAAAACCCCTAATTTTTACTCTTTTGCTACATATTCTTAGTTGTATTTGAAATTAAAGTTCCACTCTTGCAAGGTGTTCAAGGTGTTAATCTTTTTTTTTTTTTTAATTTTCAGAATTGTGTATTCATTTTAATTAGTGTGTGATTCTCCTGTAACAGGGAAAGGGCACATTCCAGCTTCTGAAAAAGGCTGTGAATAATGCTCATGCAAAAGAATGAGTCATGTAAATTTACTTTTTAACGTATTTTTAGAGACAGGTGTAAAAATAATTCTATTGTTAAAATGATGTCATTTTTCCTCCTTTGGAATACTTGTGGTACAGAGGTCAGAGGCAATGGTTTTAAACACAACACAGCAATGAATCTCGCCACTTTTATTTGTTGAAAGAGCTGTTTTATTACAAACATGGTAGAGGTGAAAATAGAGCTAGATGTAGTTAATGTGGTCGTTAATTCAGAGTTCAGTTCTTTACAGTTAGCACAGCCCTGAATGATGCTGGGGGAAAAAATAAATCCAAACAAACACTTAAATCAAATAAAGCCTTTCAGTTAAATTCAAACCCATGAATATTAATGTGCTTTCAAGACATGTTAAAACCAGAACAACATTCTTTTAAGAAGTTATTACATATTCTGGGCATCATCTCCAAGCATCTGGAGGAAAAGAAGGTTATCAGAAGTAGTCAAAATGGATTCACCAAGGGAAATCATGTCTGACTAATCTGATAGCCTTCTGTGATGACATGACTGGATGGGTGGATGAAGGAAGGGCAGTGGATGTTGTCTACCTTGACTTCAGCAAGGCTTTCGACACTGTCTCCCACATCATACCCACAGGCAAGCTTAAGAAGTGTGGGTTAGATGAATGGACAGTGGGGTGGATTGAACAGTGGCTGACAGATAGAGCTCAGAGGGTTGTGGTTAGTGGTGCAGAGTCCAGTTGGAGGCCAATAACAGGTGGTGTCCCTCAGGGGTCAGTACTGGGTCCAGTCTTGTTCAAACATATTAATCTATGACCTGGATGAGGAGACAGAGTGTACCATCAGCAGGTTTGCTGATGATACAAAACTGGGAGGGGTGACTGACACACCAGAAGGCTGTGCTGCCATTCAGCGTGACCTGGACAGGCTGGAGAGTTGGGCGGATAGGAACCTTATGAAATTCAACATAGGCAAGTGTAGGGTACTGCATCTGCGGAGGAATAGTCCCATGCATTGGTACAGGTTAGGGGCTGACCTGCTGGAAAGCAGCTGTGTGGAAAGGGACTTGGGAGTCCTGGTCGACAACAGGATGACCATGAACAGGCTGCCCAGAGAGGTTGTGGAGTCTCCCACACCAGAGACATTCAAAATCTGCCCAGACGCCATCCTGTGCAACCTGCTGTAGGTGACCCTGCTCTGGCAGGGGGTTGGACTAGATGACTTGCAGAGGTCCCTTCCAAACCTGACCGTTCTGTGACTCTGCGATTTTTAAAATTAAAATAGTTTGCTTATGTAACATCTTTTTATAAACACAAATTATACTCAAATTATATTAATAAAAAAATTAAGACATGTTAATAAGTCACATTATTAAAAACTGACCTATTTTCCTTTTACTTGTAAGAATAAGCTGCCAAAGTAGTTGAAATTCTTTCTTAATGCTAAATAAAAATTTGATTATAATTTCTAGTAATCTGTCTTGTCACTGAACTCAACTGAAAGGCACCATACCGGTACAGTTTCTCAGATGTAGTCACGCAGAAGAAAAGAAAATGTCAAATGTACTCATTCAATTCTTGCAGTGATTCTTTGGGATGTTGGATGTCAACCTAGAAATACTAAGTTTTGCAATGGTGAGCACACCCATACGCATACACTTATTTCTGAGAATATTTGGTAATGCTATCTATTAAGCATCCCCTTCTTCCTTGCAGGGAAGCTGACAAGGCAGTAAATCAATATCTTCCATGAGAAGACTTTTCAGGAGAGTGGTTTTGGTATTTTTGTAACAATATTGTATTTTATCTGGATATTGATTCAAAAAACCACAGATAAAACCTGTTTCTACTAACAATATAGCAAGCGAGCCCCCTCCTTGCCCGCCCCCCCTCCCCTAGTACCATTATCCAACAGGTACGAGGCCCTGGGCACGGCAGGACAGCCGGAGGACAACAAGGTGGACAGTCCTAATACATCACAGGAGACGCCAGGACTGGGAAGACCCGCTCAAAACATTAAGACCGCTGCTACAAGGAAGAAAAGGAGGGCTATAGTCGTGGGAGACTCAGCACTGAGGGGGACTGAGGGCCCAATATGTAGGGCAGACCCCGCTCTCAGGGAAGTCTGCTGCCTTCCGGGGGCACGCGTTAGGGACATCACTAAGAGACTCCCTAGCCTGGTGCAGCCCTCGGACTACTATCCGTTGCTCCTGTTTCATGTGGGGGGCGATGAATGCGCAGAAAGGAGTGCAAGGATGATTAAAAGGGATATCAGGGCTTTGGGACAGTCACTACAGGGATCTGGAGCACAGGTGATTTTCTCATCCCTACTTCCTGTTGCGGGCAATGACATTGAAAGGAACAGACGAGCTCAATCTGTTAACATGTGGCTCCGTGGATGGTGTCAACGACACAACTTTGGGTTTTTTAACAATGGAATGACCTATGCGGCATCAGGCCTGCTGGCATCAGATGGGGGCTGGCTCACTCAGAGAGGGAGAAGGGGTTTTGCCCAAAAATTGGCAGGGCTCATTAACAGGGCTTTAAACTAAATTCGACGGGGGAAGGGGGTATTATCAGGGTTGCCCATGAACAGCCAAGGGATGTTACATCAAGGAAAGGGGAACAGGGCGCTGGTGAGGGCCTGCAGCCATTAGCTCCAAGATGTGCCAGCTACGCTGCAGTATGCCCAAACCTTCACGTAGATGAGCTAGGAGCTCCTGGACCAACGGGAGTCAATCGGGAGGCACTGTTAGTACAGGACAAAGGAATTACAGCTGCTCCAACCAAATCGGCCGCAACGAAGACACGGCTGAAGTGCCTCTTCACAAATGCGCGGAGCATGGGGAACAAGCAGGAGGAATTAGAGACGTGTACACGCCTCCAAGGCTACGATCTCATCGGCATCGTAGAAACTTGGTGGGACGACTCCTATGACTGGAGCGTTGGCATGAAAGGGTACAGGCTCTTCAGGAGAGACAGGCAAGGGAAACGAGGAGGCGGTGTTGCCTTATATGTTGATGAGCAGCTGGAATGTATGGAGCTCAACCTGGGGGAGGATACCGAGCCAACTGAGAGCCTATGGGTCAAGATTACAGGGAAATCGGGAGCAGGGGACGTTACAGTGGGGGTATGCTACAGGCCACCCGACCAGGAAGACCAAGTGGATGAAGCCCTCTACAGACAGATAAGGGCAGCATCACGTTCACAGACCTTGGTTCTCATGGGTGACTTCAACCACCCTGACATCAGTTGGAAGGATAACACAGCCAGGCACAGGCAATCCAGGAGGTTCCTGGATTGCATTGAGGACAACTTCCTTCTCCAAGTGGTTGAGGAGCCGACGAGGAGAGGAGCCGTGCTGGACCTTGTTCTTACCAACATGGAGGGGCTGGTTGACAGGGTCAAACTCAGGGGTAGCCTGGGCTGCAGTGACCACGAAATGGTTGAGATTGAAATCCTCAAGGCAACGAAGAAGGTGCGCAGCAGGCTGATGACACTGGACTTCAGGAGAGCCGACTTTGGCCTCTTGAAGAATCTGCTTGGTATGGTGCCGTGGGATGAAGCGCTGGAAGGAAGAGGGGTCCAAGAAAGTTGGTTAATATTCAAGGACCACCTCCTCCAAGCACAGCAGCAATGCATTCCTACAAAGAGGAAGGCAGGCAGAAAAGCCAGGAGGCCTGCGTGGATGAACAAGGAGCTCCTGGAACTGACCAAAAGAAAAAAGGAGGCCTACAGGGAGTGGAGACAGGGCCGGGTAGCCTGGGAGGATTACAGAGGAATCGTTCGAGCAGCTAGAGAGCGGGTTAGACAAGCTAAAGCCCAGCTAGAACTAAATCTGGCCAGGGACATTAAGACAAACAAAAAATCCTTCTATAGGTATATCAGCGAGAAAAGAAAGACTAGGGAAAATGTAGGCCCTCTCCGGAAGGATACGCAAGAACTGGTCACCCGGGACAGAGACAGAGCTGAGGTACTCAATGACTTTTTTGCCTCAGTCTTCACAGACAAGGACAGCAGCCGCACTGCCCAAGACGCAGATTGCAAAGGAGAGGATTGGGAAAACGGAGCACCGCCCACTGTAGATGAAGATAAAGTGAGAGACCACCTGAGGAACCTGAAGGTGCACAAGTCCATGGGACCTGATGAGATACATCCGCGGGTCCTGAGGGAACTGGCAGATCAAGTCGCGAAGCCACTAGCCATCATATTTGAGAAGTCGTGGCAGTCTGGCGAGGTTCCTGCCGACTGGAAAAGGGGAAACATAACCCCTATTTTCAAAAAGGGAAACAAGGAAGACCCAGGGAACTACAGGCCAGTCAGTCTCACCTCTGTGCCTGGCAAGATCATGGAGCAGATCCTCCTGGAAACTCTGCTGAGCCACACAGAAAACAAGGAGGTGATTGGCGAGAGCCAACATGGCTTCACCAAGGGCAAGTCATGCCTGACAAATTTGGTGGCCTTCTATGAAGGGGTTACAGTGGCAGTGGACAAGGGAAGATCTGCTGATGTCATCTACCTGGACTTGTGCAAAGCGTTTGACACTGTCCCACACGATATCCTGGTCTCTAAATTGAAGAGACATGGATTCGATAAATGGACCACTCGGTGGATAAAGAACTGGCTGGATGGTCGCACTCAAAGGGTTGCGGTCAACGGCTCGGTATCCAAGTGGAAAGCAGTGACGAGTGGCGTTCCTCAGGGGTCGGTACTGGGACCCGTACTGTTCAACATCTTTGTTAGCGACATGGACAGTGGGGTAGAGTGCACCCTCAGCAAGTTTGCTGATGATACCAAGCTGTTTGGCGAGGCAGACACGCTTGAGGGGAGGGATGCCATCCAGAGGGACCTGGACAGGCTGGAGAGGTGGGCCCAAGCCAACCTCATGCAGTTCAACAAGGCCAAGTGCAAGGTCCTACATCTGGGTCGGGGCAATCCCAAGCACAAATACAGGCTGGGCGGGGAATGGCTGGAGAGCAGCCCTGTGGAGAAGGACCTGGGGGTGATGATTGATGAGAAGCTCGACATGAGCAAGCAGTGTGCAATCGCAGCCCAGAAGGCCAACCGTATCCTGGGCTGCATCAAAAGAAGTGTGGCCAGCAGGTCAAGGGAGGTGATTCTGCCCCTCTACTCTGCTCTCGTGAGACCCCACCTGGAGTACTGCATCCAGCTGTGGAGTCCCCAACATAAGAAGGACATGGACCTGCTGGAGCGTGTCCAGAGGAGAGCCACGAGGATGATCAGAGGGCTGGAGCACCTCTCCTATGAGGAGAGGCTGAGAGAGTTGGGGCTGTTCAGCCTGGAGAAGAGAAGGCTCCAGGGAGATCTTATTGCGGCCTTCCAGTACCTAAAGGGGGCCTACAGGAGAGCTGGGGAAGGACTTTTTACTAGGGCATGTAGTGATAGGACGAGGGGGAACGGCTTTAAGCTGGAAGAGGGCAGGTTTAGATTAAACATTAGGAAGAAGTTTTTCACTTTAAGGGTGGTGAGGCACTGGAACAGGTTGCCCAGAGAGGTTGTTGAAGCTCCATCCCTGGAGGTGTTCAAGGCCAGGCTGGACGTGGCCTTGGGCAACCTGGTCTAGTGAGAGGTATCCCTGCCTGTGGCAGGGGGGTTGGAACTCGATGATCTTCAAGGTCCCTTCCAACCTAAACCATTCTATGATTCTATGATTCTATGATATCTTCGTATATCTTCCTAGATGTGCTTAACGCAGTTTAGTACAATTTTTAAAGATTTTCCACCCTAAAAGTCAAGAAGTACCACTGCAGTCATCTCTTTTCCTTTTCAATAAAACAAATGGGAAGGTATCCATAAAAAGAAATACCTTTTTAAAGAATATGGATTTCAAATAAAACACACTTCTGATCTTAAAATTGCAAGTGATTAAGAACTCATTGCAAAACACGATAAACTGTACAAGTGTTCTCACTCTTTCAAAACGAGGTAAAAATATGTATGTGTTATTGCTTGGAATTTATTTCCCTTCCATTTCTGCTCCCTGGCTTTTGTTTACTAAACTGAAGAATATATTTCTCACACTTGAAGACTGTACAAATACTCTCTGATTTCTGTCATATAAAGTCATCTGCTTGACCTCTTTGAGTCTTCAAAGTATATTTTCAAATTCTTTAATAACTGTCATAACTGTTTTAATTCTCTCCAATGTTCTTCATTATATCTGATTAACAGAAATGGACAGTGGGGGAAAAAAAAAAAAAAGAAAAGAAAAAAGTTGTGACACTGCCACCCTAAGGTTGACCTTCTTGGCTTATCTTCAAACTGAGAACTTCTATTTGAGCAAAACAGACTACTACTTTCCTTCCATCTACAAAGAGTATGTGTCTTACATTCTTTGTTCCCAGCTGTCGTGCGTTATGTTGTAGAAGAAGAACCAGTTCAAAGCCTTTCTGCAGTGTAGATAAAACTGCGATGAGTAACTTTGTGATAAACATGTAGAACAATGACCTTGTGATAGCCATGCAAGAACTGAGAAAATGAGTTTTGGCTTTCAGCCACTACCTCAGCCACCCATCATTAATCTGTCTGGATCTGGCCAGGACCTTGTATGCAAATCCTGTGTTGCCTGTGATCACTGAACTTCTACCTCACGTCTCCTTTTTAGCCGGTGGTGCTACATTTAAGGCAAAATATTCAACCGAACCATGACTAACCTCCTACTGGGCTTCTGACAATATCTTCAGCAATTAATTAACTAAGAAATAGTCTACTTTGCCTCTAGATGAGGTCAACCTGAGTACATTATTTGCTTGCTCCCAGCTCATGTGCCAATTAAAATGTGCCACATGCTCTTATTTCATACTATTTGCAAACTTAGTCAGTATTGACTTTTTTAAATTTATTTTTTGAGGTTACTGAAGAAAAAATGGATGGTGTATGGCAAATAAATGTGTTGGACTTCAGTAGACCTGTCTCTAATAAATCATGTAATGATAAATAACTTGAAGTTTCCTGGAAGGGACCATCCAGATAGGATCCTCTTGTGCCATATCAATATGGCAAAGTTGTGCATCTTTATATTTGCTTATCAAAATGTAATGTAGTAATTTACATTTAACTATTACCTGTGTGTGTGAAAAATGTTTAATCAAGAAATGACATCAGCTTAGTTTGACAGGATCTATTTTCCAAATGCATTAATTATATTTTGATCTTTAATTCTTTATAAGTTACTTTCAGATTGACCATTCTGTTAGTCCATCTGAGACTGACAGCTGGAAGACAGACAAATATTTACACAGGTTTCTTCCCTTGTTTTTAGTTAAGAAATTGTTTTGTGTAATATTTAAAACATTCATGGATGTTTTAATGGTGGCAGCCTGAAACATCTAGTACACATCCCTGGGCTGAAGTTCCATATGAGAGGTAACTTCTTTCCAGTCCTCATTTTCTGCTTTGATCTGGTTGTTTTACACATGCTTTCTCCATTAGGATGTGGATCCATAAACATTAATTGTCCTGTTCTCCTGAGTTAGCCATAGTGTAGGAAAAAATATCTTCCTTGACAGAGCTCCATTCTGTATTTCCCACTTGAACCTTCCTTAAATACAACTTAACAATTCCCAGTAATATAAGTTATGTTGAATGTTGCAAGGTTATTCCATATTTTACTTAATAAGAGAATGCACTATTTTTCTTCTGTCCTTGATATATTGATATGAAAATTAGTGGATTTTATGTCCAATTTGTTCCTCTCTGTTTTTATTCTTTTTGTTACTACTCTTTTCATTATGTTGGATTTTTAAAGGCCTTCTACTGAGGCAGAGAACATTTGACCTATGAAGTCTGTCCCCATGGAAAGCAGATAAGCTCTGCATAAAAATGGTATGTGTAAACCAGACTGTTTTGATTGCCTGTCTTCTACTGCCATGGAGGAGAATCCCAGGAGGGTCCCTGAACATTTACTTCTTTGCAACATCTTTGAGTTCTGTGAATTTGTCTGCAACCTATAAGATATGCCATTGTGCACATGAACATCTTTCTGTTGGCTTCTGACAAAATTCTTCATCACAAATTCTTCTTTGCTCAAGTAATACAGCTTGTGATACAGTCATCAGTTAAATCAGGTTATTCAGGGCAATTGTAAAGTATTTCTACCTCCTTTTGCCTTCCCACATCAAACGCTGTTATTTAACATAATGTGCCTCAACTTTACCATTTAAAAACTAAACTTAGGACTTGACATTTAATTACATTGTACAAAACCAAGAATTTTTACTTTTATTTCCGAGATGACCAGCCTTGTGCTAACACTGAATCTTGTTTGGCTCAGACTTCTACTAATTCTGCAGTTATAGGACTTAATAAGAAAAATTCACTTGGTAAAAGAGGAAAAACAGGACACGGCGAAATGACCTTCAGTGGTAGCTGGCTATCCTGTTTCTGTACACTGGAAAAGGGCTGGGAGCTGAACAGTGGTGAAACATCAAGCTTCAAGGCAAAGGAAGAAAGACTCCTCCTCTAGCTTACACCTTTAATTCTTCTATTCTTGTTCAGTACACACATTTGCTTGGATAAAAGCTTTTCTGCTTGAATAAATGAGAGGAACGGTTGTACCATGTAAAGGGTGGTGGAAGGTATTGTAAAAGGTACAAAGAAAGCCCACATTTCACTCTTCCCCCAAACAAATGAAAATCCAGAGATTTCTTATAAAAAGAGACATAAGTCCATGGGATTGATTGTTAGGGGAGTACACAGATACCAACAAGTCAGCACTGAATTCTTTTGTACGAATTGCACCATTCCTCTTAAAGGAAACATTTGAAAAACTGGATAGCATATGACTTAAATTTTAGTAGCAAAAAATATAGATGGTCAAGAATAGAGGCTAGATGAAAACAGAAACTCGCATTTCCACATGCTATTAATCACTTCACTTTGAAGGATGTAAGTTGCTGGTTGTCACCTTAGGATTCTATAAACCCTAAATGCTTTCTGCAAAATTTATTAGAAGTTTACAGAAGTTAGCTTCTTAATGAGGAATATACTAGGGAAAGCTTCTTTGATGTGTGAAGAAGTGGGTTAATCAGACAATGGCTTTTTGTTCTGCCCTCAAATATCCATGCCCTGTGATGAGCACCGTGTAGATTAGCATGTCTAATACGTATTTGGGTTCTGGTGCTAGTGTCATCGCAGCTGTCTGGGGGATCTATGTTCCACTACCCATGGACATCTGCCTGAAATCCATAGCTATTACCTGATTTTACAAGTACTGGGAAAGAATACTTTTGATTTCTTTATATTTCAGTCAGATATAGTTGAGCAATGATGTGATATGCCCAAGAAAATGAGGAAAGGAAGGGGCAGGTTTAGAAAGTAAAGGTGCTGATGAAAAGTGAGTGTATTCTTGCATGTTAGGCTACAACTGTCACTTTAGAATTGAATTTGCTGCTGTGTCCCCATAGAGGAAAAAATTACACCTTTCCTTGGTTTTAGAGTGGCACCTGGACTTGTGGATGATTTCATCCCTTGAAAATTACCCCCAGTTTCTAACCAGAGTGTTGTAAACAGCAAAGTCACTTATTTTATTTGTTTATTTTTGGTCAGTTTTAGTTTCTTTGACCAATTTTGTATAAGCATTTAATTCAGTCTTGCCACCCCAGAGGGGAATTAAAAAAATGCTGTATGCTTCATTTTTGTGGGACAAATAAATAATATATTTTGCATGCAGGTTTCTTTAGGTAACCATAAAAGATGTATTTTTGCATAATATTGTTTTCATTAATGGATCTTGTCCTTGTGGCCATTATAGTAGTCAAGTTCACACAGACTAAACTCCACTTAAACCTCCACATCTACAAGTCTACTCTTTGGCTGGCTCAAGGGCAGCTCCCTGCTTGTTATCAGCATCTTTTGGGAGTGAAACAATAACATTCTTTAAAGAAAAGTCTGACGTGGTTTAAAAAGCAGCTCCCTGCAGAATCTACTCCAGACGGACTGTATGGATGCACATCATCAAAGAGATGAGTGACTTCCCTAGAGAGTAAAATTAACTGTATGCATATAGGGATGCAAGTAGAATTTAAGCGGTCTGAATCTGGATTTATTTGTTCGGTTACTAGAGGTGATAAACAATGTTGTTCACATAGTTGCTGAAAAAAAATGGTTACTGCAAAAAGGTCACTTAACAATGAGGTATTTTTGTCTAATCTTCATGCCATTTTTTAAAGATGGAAATGTGTCTCGTGACAGTGGAAAAGACAGAAGAATATAAATGAGTGTTCCCAAACAGACTGACATTTAAAGTAGGTAACATCTTCACATCTTCCGTGTGCTATGGCATCTCTCCATAGCTATCTGAAATTCAGTTAGGTGCCAACAAGGGGGACTTAACTCTGGACCGAGCTGGTTTTTTTCACTTACAGCAGCGACAGAGGTATCAGAGAATACACATTTATATGGTTTCTGCTCCACATTTCTGCATGTCTGGACAAAAGAAGAAGTGGAAAAAAATGAATCCTTATCAATATTTGGAAGTGATGAATTTGCAGAAGGAAACGTAATTTGATTTTTGACTCTTGTTATGCTGTCTTTTGTTCAAGTGTGTGCAAGTGTTCGTAATACTTTTGTGGTACATCAGTTACAAATGCACTTTTTCCTTTCTGTATTGAAGATATTTGTGGCTTACCTGGACTTTTAAGCATTTCAGTTCCTTTAAATGTCTATCTTTGCTACATCAGTCTTGTCAGTATGCGAGCACTGTAAGCAAAAATCTCATTGGTAATGTTTAACAACAATTTTATTGAACCTAATATTTTATAGACAGTATCTACTGGATTTGCATGCAGTTATATGGTTAGTTATACCAGCTTTTTCTGTATGAACTTTCCACAGTGTACAGACATATATATTTTTTTTATTATTATTTATTTATTTTATTTTTATTCACTGGCTTGTCAAATGAGGAAAACCACAGATTCAGTATTAAATTTTCCACTTTTCTCTCACAATTTGCCCTTCCCAAAAAACTCCTAAAACTGGGTAGATATGATGGAAAGGCTGGAAGTTATGCATTTGAAACTGTTAATCTGCTGTGCTATAGTAAAATGACTGTGAATGTGGTTTTGGTATGCATTTAAAGTCATATTTTGCTTATTTTGAATAATAACTTTGCTTTGCAGCTGATCTCATATAAGTTAATGGGGCTTCTTGTAGAATTAGACACTGCTTAACAGAATACGATCAGAATTTCATGGTTATTGAGGTTAATGAGAAATTCATTAGTCATAGAATGGAAATTAAAATACTGGCATAGAATAGAAACTCAGTAAGACAGAAAGCTAAGACTGGCAGGAAAAAAAAACACAAAAAAAACCCCAAAACACAACACAAAAACCCCTTCCAAAAAAATCAAAAGCTGGAAAAGACTATTAAAAGAATCTCCTTCTGGACCAGCCTAGAAGGCAGAACCGGGTAGATAAGGAAAAATCCTCTGAATTGTGTATGTCTTAAAAGCTACAGCTTATTGCTTGGACAGGTACCTCAACATCATTGTACATCGCACAGTCAAAATATTAGCTCACTGTGGGACAGTAGCTCAACAAGTCGACAAAAAACTGTGAAGTGTGAATAGTGTGCAAGAAAAGTACTGAAAAATGCAATATTATAAATCACTGATGTATTATTATTTGCAATTACATGTTCAGTGCTATTCATTTAAACTTGGCTTACCAGAAGTACTTAGTCATTGTCCAAAATACATTTTAAGAATCTGGGATAATATCTCCATAAAGATAATACAATAGTAGAAATGACTATTCAGAGATAACATAAAAAGCAGTAGCTATGATAAAGAAATTTTCATAATCTCTCGTTTAGATGAGTTTAAATAAAGGGAAGTGAAAGGCAAAGGATTCTGCTAATTAACCATGTGAACATACACTCTGTTGCACTGAGAGGTAACTTAGAGTGAATTCATACTTTCCAACATGAGAAGCTCGGCTCAGTTGTTCAAAGAAAGAGCCACTGCAGACATCCTAGGATACCTGAGACATTGATGTGAGACCAGCAGAGGTCACATAGGTCTACTGTGAGAACCAGGCACCTCTGGAATGGCAGCTGGAAGCTAGGCAAGATATCTTAAAGTATCCAAATTGACAACAGGTGTTCAAATTGAAGGTAACTGAATGCAGAGTTCTCATTGGGAAATGATGCCTTCTGGGTTGAAAATAGAGCTGGACTTCATTCGAAAGAAGTAATATAAATGAAAAAAAACCCCACAACATACCATTTACATTTAAAATGTGATTGTAAAGGGTATACAGTCTTTTTCTTCTAATGCAACTAATCACTTAACCAACAAAAGCCAATTTGCTTTTAAAGTTTAGTCAAAACTTTAAAGAAGAAATTAATTATTTTGTGTATTAATTAGGGGAAAAATAAGCACGACATGAACATTACTTTTAGATTTTTCGACATGAGTGAAGCATTATGCTAATCTAGTCTTGACCTTTATATCACAAATCATGGAAATACTTTGAGGTCTCAACTTTCTAAATGGTTGGGAAATGTGCATAAATATTAGCCCAGTCATCTGGAGTCTGACATTTACTTATTGACAAATATTAAAAAAAAAGCTAGGATGTCCATTTTCTTCCTTTTTATTTAATTTTTCATTCTAGCCGCATGAAGACATATTTATGAGAAATTCAAAAGTAGGAAGGAGTAGGATTTACAAGAATTGTACCAGCTAAATATTGCTCATATACGAAGTACATATTTTAAAGACTTAACAGATGTGGTTATTTTTTTCCACATAGTCTTACGTACGTTGCAAGTTTGAAATAACGAAGAATTAAGGGGCCATAATGATTCCAAAAGGGGAATTTTAATATGTAACTAATTATTTCATGGAACCTGTCACACTTAGAAGGTGATTCTCAATTAAACCCCTTCATCTGAAATGTGATCCACAAGTGCTGAAGAACAGACAGCTCTCCCTTGAGTACACTTTCCCTGCTACATTTCTGAAGGTATAATGTTCCCTAAAAATCAGGAAAATAACCTCTGATTTCAGGTGATAGAACAGGAAACTTCTGTCCTTGTTTTGCCTTGCTATTATTCAAGCTTCAAATGTCAGTATTTATATTGCGATAATATTTTTTTTTTAAGAAGCGTGCATTTCTTAAGCTGTTTGAGGTGTGTTTATGTTTTTTCACCGGTTCAAAATGTTATTTTTCAGGAAAAACGAGTATTCATGTATTGGTTACTAGGACACCACGTTATTACAAAACGAGGCAAATGTTTGATACTGGATTTTTTTCTGTATTAGATGAGACAGTCCATTATTGATAGGCCAATTAACGTGTTTCACATTTGAAATACTATGCAAGTAGGCCCTCTGGGAAACCTATACTTATTTACAGCTAAAATGATCTGCAAATAAACTCACTAGCAAACTTTAATATATTACATGGAGAGAGAAAATGAAATGGCAGCCTCAGACTATATAATTTTTTTGGATTTAATCTCTCAGGTCTATAAAAAAATTAGAAAATCAGTGATGCGGGCCTCACTTTGTACTAATAGGAACAGTCACACTATCATCGGTGATATATTTTGGGTTTATACCAGCTGTGGGTCTGGGTTGTTTATTTACTTACATTGCAAATCTGAGATAACTACATCTAAGGAAAAAAACCGCAATCCTGTAAATTCCCTAACAGGTGATAAGGGAAATGGGAGATGAAGTAACATGCACTAAAAGTAGGGTTTCCTATGTTTAATATTGCTCAAGACTTAGTATTCAATAGCAAGCTGCCAATAGTTTTCCAAGAGTTTAATTTCTTATGTCAGGTATTCCCTGTTAAATTGTTATGGAAATGCAAGAAAATGCTCGGCCAAAAAACCCCTGGGGCTTGGGTGACAGGCTGGAGGAAAAGCACAATTTTTGGGAAGAAGAAATGAGTAGGAACAGTGAGGGGCCAGGATGACAGAATGTCAGGGCACAATTAGGGTGTCAGAGCAACAGATACAGAGTTTAAAATCAGCCATCAGGATGGTGTTATGCAGAGACCAAATCACTGCACTAAAAGAATATGAAAATGGCAGCATTTGACTCAGAAAACTGAGTATAACATCCTTTCTTTTAAAAGAAGAAAAAATTCATATTTGCACTCACAAAAGAAACTGGACTCCAAAGAAGGGGAGGGCTATGTATTGAACTAAAGCAAAAAAAGCAATGATTCTCAGTTGTTGTCCACTCTGTGAACTAGCTCAAGAGATGATGATGAATTTGCCAGTTACTGGTAACAAAGCAATAGTGAATCCTGGGAATCTTGGTATCTGGAGGTAAAGAAGCTCTACTGAACTTGTTTTCATTTTCTGTATGCATGGAATTTGTCTCTTATACTCAGTAACATATTATTCTCCATCCTATTAACCATGAAGTTACTCAATACCAGTTGATCTATCGTAACTAAAGTACCATAAAGTGTGCAGTAGGTGCCCAGTGCCAAATGCATGATCCACTTTAGGTTTATAGATGAGCTGTTCAACAGTAACAAGACGTGTGTGCTCCGGTCACCACCCCTAAGCCATCTCTGAAAGGGTATGATCTGAGACGTGGGGCAGAGTGTAAGTCGTACAAAATTATGGTAAGGAGGCAAGAGAGGAGGAACAACTGGTGTCCTGTTTTGAGAACTGGGAATAGGTAAAGTGGGGACATCATAAACTAAAGATGAACACAGTGTTGAAGGCCTGTTTTGTATGGTTATAACAATCTTGAAAATATCAAACTTTGAGGGTGGAAAAGGGATAAATAAAGCTTTTCATAAAATAAAAGTAGATTATATCATCAAAGCTTCCTTGGGGTCACATACTAATGTATAAACGTATAGGTCTTTAGATGTTCCCCAAGCTGCAACTTAGAATCATAGAATCATAGAATGGTTTAGGTTGGAAGGGACCTTGAAGATCATCGAGTTCCAACCCCCCTGCCACAGGCAGGGATACCTCTCACTAGACCAGGTTGCCCAAGGCCACGTCCAGCCTGGCCTTGAACACCTCCAGGGATGGGGCTTCAACAACCTCTCAGGGCAACCTGTTCCAGTGCCTCACCACCCTTAAAGTGAAAAACTTCTTCCTAATGTTTAATCTAAACCTGCCCTCTTCCAGCTTAAAGCCGTTCCCCCTCGTCCTATCACTACATGCCCTAGTAAAAAGTCCTTCCCCAGCTCTCCTGTAGGCCCCCTTTAGGTACTGGAAGGCCGCAATAAGATCTCCCCGGAGCCTTCTCTTCTCCAGGCTGAACAGCCCCAACTCTCTCAGCCTCTCCTCATAGGAGAGGTGCTCCAGCCCTCTGATCATCCTCGTGGCTCTCCTCTGGACGCGCTCCAGCAGGTCCATGTCCTTCTTATGTTGGGGACTCCACAGCTTGACTGAAGGAAAGCTTGAGGAGTTTTTACCAGAAGCAAGACACTTCAGAAGAGAGAAATCTTCAACTAATAGTTCCTAAACACCTGATTTCCAGAAACTGGGAAGTTATGTCAGCACTACCATTCAGTCCATGCCCAATTCTTATACTTTTTCCCTAAGTGTCTTTGACTGCTTGTTGTGGGACAAAATGTATTAAGCTATACGCCTCTGCAGTTTTTCCTAAGTTTTACAGCCATTTTGGAGCTTCTTCTACATGTTTGTGCTTGTTGTGATGATGTGTTGATGCTGAACTTCCTGTCTCAATTCTGATCTCTTTTTCTTTCCACACTTCAGAATTTGAGACTTCATAGCTAGGTAGGGTTAGATAAGTTTCCTTTAAGTCCCATGTATTCTTTTTCTTACCTTAAGGGAAAATCCTGACATCTTGTCGCAGAGCAGTCCTTACTGATGCTCTACAGGCATCAATGATATATGAGATGCCCTCTAACCACTTCAGACAAGGTTAGCTTATAGTCATTTTCAGAAATGCCTCCTTATTTAAAAAAAAAAAAAAAGACATCTGCTTTTCTGTTTTGCATAATATTAATAATTATGTAATTATAGTTCATTAGCATGCACACGCACATGGTGTTTTGTTCTGTTTTGTGGTCTGACATGTATAAATCTCACTACTATTTGGAAGATCATTTAAAAATAAACCATGATTGAACAAAAAGCCAGAAATGTGTGACAGGCTCTATTCAGAACAGAATACTCAAAATTTGTCTTGGCTGGGGTTTAGCTGCCGTTTAATAGTCTGTTAGCTCCAATTTGCTACTGCTTTATTTGTGTCAATGCACTCTGATCTGAGCATTTTTGTGAACTGTTTTGCTCTGAATATATCTAGGAAAATATTCCAAAAATGTCATTCAGCAGCAAGATGCAAGTTGAACTTGTGTGTGCTTAGCAAGACTTGCATGCCATTAATTACAAGATCCTTTCTACTTCTGAGTGAAAGCTTTCAGATGAACCATTTTTAGTGAGAAAAAGGAAAATCTGTAACACTTCTGCAAGACCTTGTTGATCCTAAGTTTTCACTGGAAACTTTCAAATTATTCAGAATTATTCTAATAATTCTTTCTGATCCTGATCAATTGTTTACAGCTTTAGTGTGTTTAAACATTTGGTCTTTGTTATACTATTTGAAATAATTTTCCATTTTTGTCAAAATTAAGCTTTTAAAACCTTTTTTTGTCTATTCTTCAATGTTCTCCCCCTCCGGAGTTGACACCTTCCCCCCCAACTTCTTATCTGCTTTGTTCCAACGTTAAGCCATACCTCATTTTTCACCTGGTTTTTAAATCTTTGAATTTCTAGTGAGAGGAGAAGATCATTAACTGACATTTGACAATATTTTCTGTTATTACTGCATCCAAGTCAGTAAGTCTTGTGTGATCCCTCAAGAATCTGTGCAGGATATTAGGGAGCACAAAAGATGTAATCTCTTCTACTATAAATCCTGCCTAAGAGAGTCTTATGCATCACCATCCTGACACAAGTCCTGAACAGCAATCCAGTTTGCCTACTTTCCTAGACCAGAAAGACAGTTTCCACAGAATGTGTTTATGTATCACGGTGCAAGTCACAGTAGTTCACCCTCCTGGTGGACAACACGTATGAGACCAGAAGAGCATTAGGCATGAGCAGTTATGGTTTTACAGTACTTGTGCTTCACCTGGTATTCTTGAGCTGTTCCTAGTTTATCTCTCCTCCTGGGGTTATTCACACACTTTACTATGGGTCATCAAGGGACAAAAACAGGGAGCAGCTGTTACCCTACATATGGCTGAGACATCTATGTAAGTCAGAGCAGGGTTTAATTTTGTCAGCTCCTAGTTTGAGTTTGACTTCAGCATCCCTGTCCTGCAGAGAGGATCCATCTCAAAAAAACCCAAAAAAAAAGCATTGCTTTCACTCAAGATGTCCCATTCCGGTGGACAGAGCAGATTACTGGAAAAGTAAGTTGACTTTTCTTCAGGAAGAATCAAACTCAAAATTCAGGCTGCAGCTTCCTAGTAAAGTTATTGAACTGTGAAACTGTTCTGAGAAATTGGACACAAAAGTTGTTAGTTAATTGCCTCTTTCATCTACTTGGGACCTTAGTTTCCCCACGCTCTCAACAAAATGACAGATACATCAATGTCTCCTAAATGTCCATTAATTCCATTATTGCAGTGCCTTAATTAACTGTGCTGGATTAAGTGTTTGGACTTTAAGTGAGCTACACATGTAAGAGGTGAATCTGTCATTTAGATCTTTTCTTATAGTTTACTATAAGAAAAGTTTACTATGGAAAGGAGCTTAGGAAGTAACCCAGTCCAATTCCCCCCAACAGCCCTACACCCAAATAGAGGTGATAATGAACTCTGTTGTGACTTACCAGCTCATTGCCCCAGTTGAGACCTGTGTTTCAAAAGACTGGAAATACATTTCTTGCTAGAGAATTGCCTACTATTTTGAATAGCCAAGAGACCCCGTCTTCCTGCCTTTCAGACTTCTACACCAAAGTCTCAAAAGAAGGTATAGGAGGTAGTTATCCTACCCAAGAACTGCTGGTGATTTTACCACAAAAAAGTTTAAGGAAACTGAGAGTTTCTCATGGTCTCTGTTCCTCTGACACAACCTGAAAAGGTAAAAAAAAAGATCCAAAGATAAACAAGGCTTCTTTGTGAACAATTAATTTAAGATAAACAAGGCTTCTTTGTGAGCAATTAATTTCAGGACCATGTATTCAATTTAAATTGCTTGACACATGTCTGACAAACTCACAAGTCCCTTTTGAGATCAGAGAGGGAATTTCTAAAAACATCTCCCCACCTGTCTCTAATTTTAGCTTTGCATAAACAACGTGATCCAAAAATGAAAAAAAAGAAAAGCAAGGCAAGGTATGTATTCTGTTTTTTGACTGTTCTGTACCAAGGAATAGATGTAAGAATGGCTGCAGGTAGTTTTAAGGAAACAAGTTTAGCAAGGATTTTAAAACATTTCTTGCTGAATATGAAAACTCAGCAACTCTGTACTCTTTATACAGAACTTTACAAAGGTCCGGACTTTAGCCAGCTACAGGAAAATTTTATTAAAGAAGTAAATGAAATGGCAGAGAAAAAAAAAATTACATTCCTGTGTTAGTAAGAAAAATCCACATGCTATTTATATATCGATACTAGAAATATATCTCTAGTTATTAGTAAGATTTTACATCAGTGTGTGTTATGTGAATTTATATTACAATTTGAAATAGTTTAGCAATTAACTTTTTAGAAAGATATCTTATGTATTATTTAAGGGATGTCTTATTTAGAAGTTTGGAAATACTTCTTCATTGATCATTTTGCTCTGAAATACTCCATTATTGGTGTTTTCCTTCAGCTTTAACACGGATGAGCGTTCCTGCAATTAGACATTCACCTTTTTCTCTTTCTTACCTGAGGCACAAGATTGTATCAGTAGTAACTTTAACCCATTGATCTGCTTCAGGATGGAATGTTATCTGTCTTTGACAAAATACTTTCAGCATATCTCTGATGGTATCCATAAGCATAGAGTAAATCAAATCACAAAAGGGCTCAGAATCTGTTCTGTCTAACCTGATCCATTGTTATTGGTGTCCTTCTGTGTCATCTGATGATCACTCCAAATTACAGTTCCCTACCTTCCCTTCTAACAGAAAGCTTAAATTATTCCTTTAATTCAGATGGGAGTGGGAGTGTTAGTGTAGGTGGGTTTTACTTGAAGTGAAGCAACAGTAACAACAAGATACATATGTTATTTTCCTTAAATGTTGTTGTGAACATAAACTGTCCTTAACTTCAGGAAGAACCAACAAGTGTGAAACTTTAAAAGGCACAACATAATTATCTGCTAAGTAAGCTGTACACACTTCTGTTTGCCTACATGAAATTCTGCTATTTGGACCCATTGAAATATGTAAGTTCTTGCTATTACATCCCAATTATTTATGGCTAATATATTCCATCATTTACAATATTAATGAATATTTCTTGCTTTAGCTAACCCAATTCAATTCTGAAAAGGGAAATCTGAATGGGTGGAAATAGATCATTCTTCTGCCGTGTATCTCAGACTTCACTGTTTCTTTTTCTAGATTGGTTACAAATACTAAATACCTGTTTCACTTGCCTCTTGGATTTTTTTTGGCATATTCTTTCTTCCCCTAAACTCCTGCTTGATTAATGTAGCTTCCTTAGGTTGATCATCTTAAGTAATCATCTACTAGACAAAAATAAAAAGGAAAATCTGAGAGTCTTCCAGGGTTAGGTGGAGGGAAAAACACGTAGCAAAAAGTGTAGTTCTTTCAGTCTTAAGCTGCATGGTAGGTTTTTCTGCTCATTACTGCACTGTGAAAAAAAATCATTGAGCCAAAACTCTTAAATGAAAGGCACAGACTGCTTTTCATCATTGCTCCATCAAAACAGCCCTTCTACATAATGCTTGGAAAAGTAGATCAAATGGTGTCAAAATTGTAACAGATTTACAATTCTACACAAAGTACTGTAACAGAGGTCACTTCACCTCTGTGTTGTCCAACTTGACAGACATAAGTTATGCATGTCCTCATGGCAGCACCCTCTGGGATACTCTGTGGGGTCCGCAGCCTCATGAGCGTTTAAGTAACTCCTTCCCATGCTACTGAGCAGTAGCAATGTGCAAAGAATGCCTCTCCATTCATTCCTGAATGTATCAGCGATGGAGAAAACACAGCCAGTGCTTGTCCTTACCCTTACCCTTTAGTGCCAGTTAGTGTAGAAAAGATCCAAACAGGAACTTATGAATACTTGCATCAGAAACCCTTCCCAAACCTCTGCTGGGAACAATGCAGCTCCAGACAGAATCTCTCCTGGAAGTCTCCCTTAACAACAAAATTGGAAACAGTGAGATTAGTCAGAAATGAGGAGCTAAAAGGAGTTGGTTATCACACATCGGGGAGTGAGATGTGGATTCAACAGTTCTTGGGTAATAGAGCTAATCATTGTGAACCTCCTAAGCATTTTATGCAACAAAATCCAAGAACATGAAGAGCTTTTGAAATATGAAGCTGTATGGGTTTTTGGGTTTTTTTGGTTGCTGTCAGAAATTGTTTTGCCAGCATCTCTTTCCAGACTTCTGTGTGGATATCAGTAGTCTGTCAGGATAGGAAATTTACTAATTTGAGTTTGGTATCATAAACTCTTCCAGAGTGAAGAGGTATTACATTTGTAATACCATCAATTAACATTTTCTGCTCACCTACCTCTGTTCTTTCTACAGGATTGCTACTGAACGGATATGAAAAAGCTTACTCTGAAACACTCACTACCTTTCATGTCCCCTTAGCTTAAGACAGCACTTTTCTTGTTGGATTGAAATGGTTTTAGGTTTGGTAAGTAAACCTAGAAGGTTTATCAGAAGCCCTCAGAAGATATATTAGAATTCTTACCCCACTGTTTGTCCTGGTTTCATGTTTCTGAGATCTAAGTTTCCAAAACACCTCAAAGTTTCTCTCTCCTGAATATTAGTTTAGTGAGAAAGAAGGAGGAACATCAATCAAACTGTCAGTCTGAAGGAGGAGGGTGAAAAATGATGTAGCCAACCACTATAGGACTACAATTCAATGCAGCATACTGTTATAAATAACTCTGAAGTTGTAAAAAGTTGCCCAGTTATTTCAGGTTATAAGCACTTCAAGAGTGGAGAGCTGTGCTGTCTTGGACATACTTATGCTGTACGTTGCATGCATAGCTAAATAGTGATATTACCAGATCAACATAAAGAGGCAATCAGAAAAAAAGTTTTAATAGACACAGAGTAACCTGTAGCAACAGAAAACTTTTCTGAAATATTATTATGTAGATCCACCATTATATACGATTTGCAAATGATCTAATAATAGCACTTCCATGATTTATTTTGGGTAAATCCATATATATCTCAAAAACACTCTCAGCAAAGCATCATTATTACTTTATTAAATA
Source organism: Pluvialis apricaria (assembly GCA_017639485.1). Classification (NCBI taxonomy): domain Eukaryota; kingdom Metazoa; phylum Chordata; class Aves; order Charadriiformes; family Charadriidae; genus Pluvialis; species Pluvialis apricaria. Next base: position 75,351,975 of record CM030009.1, on the reverse strand, counting down.
CTACTTTTGCCTACTTGAGCTTAACAAACAAATCTAATGGTATGAAAGAATTTAATTTCAGAGCTGAATGATAATTTGTCAGGCATGGTTAATTCACATAATTCAAAGTTAATTATGTTTACGATATTAGAGAGTGCTGTAATTTTGTTCTGTTCAGCTGCAGCTTTTATTAAATCTTACATTTTGATTAGAGAAGCCAGGCTTTAAGAGTGTACAGCAAATTAAAAAAAATGGTAAGGTATGGGGAAGGGTTCTTTAAGCGTGTGCTTTTGTTCATGTTCACATCCTCTCTTGTGTTACATCACTTTGTCAATCCAAAGCTGACTGAGCTACACTGAAATATTTACTTACAGTTTGTTCTAGATGTGATTGCTTTCCTGTTTTCATCATTTGGGAATGTTACAACTGATGTTCACAAACCACTCGATACACTAATACACAGCGTGTTCTTCAGCTGTACTTCTTGGACCAAGCAATACTTCCCCAGATACACTCTTCTATGGAAAAGAATAATTCAACAAAACAGAGATTTACAAAACCAGTTAGAAAGTGTCAGAGACCTCCTGATATTGAATCAGTTAATTTCATGGTTATATTCATGGTATTGATTACATATAGCTAACTTTGTATTCGATAAATACATTTAATCAGCAGTAAAAAGCATAATATTCTGTACAAACTATATTTGTAGAAAAAGAAAGGCGGGTGAATGTGTGAAGTTGCCGAATTTTTCACAATCTGAGAATATGTGGGAACTGTCTTGTTTTGAAGGCATTCACATGGGTTCAAGCCCGCTACTGCATTGCCTCCTGTATGATTTTGGCTATCTTTTTGTAGATTGATGTGACTAGGTTAAGGTGACTGATATAGATATGTCATCTGCATTTGAGGTTAGAGAGTCTTCCTTTTGATATATGCTATAGAACGGGAGTAAAATCATTGTCCTGTCTCACAGCAATTCTATGATACTCAAAACAGCAAGTTACTGATGTTCTCCAGTCATGGAGCAATGTTAGTGTTCAAGATGATAGATAACTGCTACATGAAGGGGTACCAAAAGTATGCTTGATCTAACACTGTATTAAAGGCAATACAAATTTTTGATTCTTTCCATTGCAGGGACTCACACAGTGTGATCCAACTTCTCAGGGCTGGTTCCACTGTCACTGGACTTTATCTATGGATGCACATATAAAACATTAGGCACCTTCTCCAAGACAACCTTCTCTCCTCAATGTGGCTTTGAAATTCCTTTCACTGTGGTGCATTTTTGTTTGTTTGCTCATTTGTTTGTTTTTCCTAAAATAAGCCTTTCCATTACAATTTTTAGTTTCAATTTCCTTATTTAAAAAACTAGAGATGTTTCAATATTTGCTCACATGAAAAACAAAACTATGGCAAAGAACTGTATGTTCTCAGACTTGAGTACTTGAAAGGACAGGGAGATGTAAAGACCTGCATATACCAAGAACTTACAGAGAATAATCTTCACTGAGCAGACTCAATTAATCATGGAAACCCATTGTGCCCTAAATATGTCAGGGTCCTATGACAAAAGCAAAATGGAACTCATTATTCATTAGCTCAGAGTTCATCACATACTGATGCAGTCCTAACTGCATCAATAATCCTTGTGTCAGGGAAGGAGGGAAGCTTGAGTAAAATCTTGAACACGTAACCTTAATTCTGGTATTTCTTTTGCTGTTCTTTTAGTACAGTATTTTTGTGCACATCGTATACTCATATTTGGTCTTGGAGTTAATTGCATAGAGTATGTCATCGCTGCTGTCAGACTGCAGGAAGCTGAGAAATAAACCAGGCCTTTGAAGCTAGCAATTTTATTACAGTGCTAACAGCCAGTGAATATCTGTGAACACTGAGGACATAAGTCACTTAGTGACTGTTAAAATTCCAGGCCAGAAGATTTCCACAGACCTGAGAATCCCTGCTGCAAGAAGGATTGTTATTGGGATGAAAGCCATTTTCTCTCCTTGTGCCAAATTTAATCACATAGAAACTTGTTCCTTTCTGTTAAATCTTCTTTTTTATGCTTTTGACAAAGCAAACGTAATATTTGATAATGCTTGGGAAGAACATTAGCAGGATGAAGAAAAACTTCTGAAGAATGGTGACATCACTTATGTGTAATTACAGAACAGTGTCAGGCCCTGGGTTGGCTCTGAATGGATTTACTAATGCAGTCATCATCTTGTTGTTCGTAGTCAGAAGCCCGCCTTCTTCAGGTGTAAGCAGAGTAATAATAAAGCCACAGAAATTTTTTCAGAGGAAAGATAATTTCTTAGTATATCTAACATGTCTCTGGTAATGACCAGAGTAAAATGTCAATGCACTGAACTCTCATGGAATGCAAATATCAATGTCCACAAATATGAGCTATTAATTTTCTTTGCTTTTATATATATATAATCAAATATATATATTACTGAAAATTAATATGAAGGAATCACTAGTGTAAAGGGATTGTCTGTTTAAAGTAAATGATACTGTCTTCTCACTTAATGTCTGTTTAGTAAGAACTTGTGGGCCAGATTTCATTCTCTCATGGCTTTTCCTGAAATTTAGTGTCTGGTTTTCAGCAACATTTCTCCTTTCCAGGCACCAAATGTATCTGAGTTTTGAATGTTTTTGAACTTCCACTGATAAGAATTGTTATCTCTAAGGTAGTCTATATAGCATTCCTGCACTGCACTGAGTTTTTTCACTGCTTTTTTTCATATTGGTGGAAACAAGATGCAAGAAATCTATTTTTATTTTCATCACCTTCTCAGAACTGTTGCATCTGTCTAATGCTACCACATCAGACATGGAGAGAACTAGAACATGAATAGATAACACTTGCCAGCAGTGGACTTTCTGAGAAGCCAGGAGAGGAATTAACTGGGAATGGAGAAATCTGAGATCCAGAAATTGGGTGCTGGGAAGCAGTATTTTTATAAGAAATCCTAGTGTTATAGTGGCATTTGTCCTCTCCTCAGCTGTGATACATAGGTGTAGAGGATTATTGCCCCATCACCAAACTAGACACAATTTGTCGCTCAAATTGATGAAGTTCATATCTACTTGGAAGTCTCTAGTGAAGAATATTATCAAAGTCCTTTCTTTTTCCTGAGAAAATATCCATATCTTTTTTTTTTTTTTTAAATAAATAAATAGATAAGTATACAAGCAATAAACCCAGGAAAACCAACTCCCTGTTTCCACAACTTATGTTTGGATATAATAGCAAAATTATGCCCTCTAACACCAGAAAATTTTTTGAGATCTGAGAAGACGAAACATCTCTCCAACAGAATGTGGTGGTTGATAAAGAGTGCCTCACACTGCATGGGGTAGTGCTTCACTGCTGGGTTTTCACCAACAGAGTTCATGCCACCATTTCCCTGGCAGCATGAGCAGAGGAGAGTTTTACTGTGCCCAAGAGTTTATGTCATTGCATTACGAGAAAAGTTGCAAACCTCTGCTATTGCTCCTGTACTAATCAGCAAGTTACAGATGCTCATAAAGCTCAGCCTATTGAGAAAGCTGGTTGCTAGAAGTAGAGGTTTTGCAGTTTGTATTGCTGAATTGCCCAGTGACTTACCTGTGAGGTTAAGCACACTGCTCGAATTTAAGGATGTGTCCAGTGGTAATCTGCTTGGTATGTTTGATAACTTCAGATTTTGGATGAATTCTGCCAGCTGAAATTCAGCTAGAAATTCTGCTTTGCTGCTTCTGCTCCACACCTCCAGGAGCTCTAGTTTATCATCTAGTGACATGTAATAACTGAAACAAATGGGAACAGACTTTGCAAAATAATTTCCAAAGCCAATTGTTTTTCACATTACAAAGTGTAAGAAAAATACACATCTAAGCAAAAACAGGAAATGTCAAAAGATTTCCTACTGTAATTTTCTGACCCTTATTGAGTGCTCTTCAAGATTTAGTCAGAATGCGTTGTGGAGTCCAAGATACTGCATCACACAGGGCCCAGGACTGGAGCAGCTTTGTGGATCACTGAATCCAGTTTTCTCCTGATAGAGACAAGTGGCATCCCAGTTTAAAATCACTCAAAGGCTAACATGACATTCTGGAACATGACTCCTCTCACAACTATAAATGCCCTAAATTGAGGAGCACTTTTTATGTGTTTATTTTTGTATCCAATGTGTTCGTTAGCTTAAGGAATTCTTTTCTTCACCTAATATTTACATTCACCTTAGTGTAGAAATAGATAGGTAATATATCTCCATTCAAGCTGCATTATACTATAGGTTCTGCTGTAAAGGGCTTTGTTAATACACTAGTCACCTTTATCATCCTTCTGAGCATGTACTTTTCTCATCTTCAAAGATCTGGGAAAAATTATTTTCTTGCAAATTTTGACCATCTTATCATTTCATTCAGGTATGGTTCAGGTTCAGCTATTTGTTCATCTGTTATCTTGATGGTTCAGGTATTTGTTCAGGTATTATTTTGCTGGTAGACCTTAGCCACCTTCTTCATACCTTCCCTGCCCCTAAACACAAGAAGTGGTTAAAAATGCATCAGCAACAAACATAAGAGGGAAAATATGCAAAACAATTCCAGTTACAAAATACACCACCTTCTGAATTTTATCAACAGAATTTTCTCGAGGAATATGGGCTTTCAGTTCCTTCACTGTTCAGATATATGAGATATATGTTCCTATATATTTTGTGTTGTTTATTATTGCAGAAAACCAATGGACACGGAGATTCCCTGATATAGTTTCTTAAATTTTTCGCCTGAACACACTAAAGAGGATTTAGATATACATGGAAACTATATGTTAGTTGAGAATATAATTTGCAAATGTAAGGAAAGGTGCCAGCCTGTTGGTCTAGGTTTTCACTATTGGCAAAAAGAAGTGTATTACAAGTCATTGAAAGAAAGTTAAATCCTGCTTATTAAACTAAGCAGCTGGGAAGCTAGAAAATAACTGTCCCCATTTTTAAGAATTCTTCCTGTTCCCTTGCTAATGGAGTTGTTTGCTCAATAAGAACTGAAGTACTTGTCTAAGTAGTGTAGAAGACAAAACTAATTGCTATTAATTGTGGCCCTATCTTCCCATGCCATACTAATTTTCTTCTTGTTTTCCAACTTTGGGCCAAACCAGCAATTCCAATAACAAGTATTAGAATCATATTATTCTTTTTTTTGTTTGTTTGTTTGTTTTTTGTTATACAAGAAGCTTCACTTGGCAGTGCTTTTGAATTTCTTATACAATATACTAGTATACTAGTATGATGGGGTGCAGTAATCGTCATTTTTGCTCAGTGAATATATTTTTTCCTCTGTAGTGACTAGATGCCCCAACTAAAATAAAACGACTCTCATACTAGAGACATATACACACTGAGAAGGCAGGACTAATGAAAAAACAGATCTAAACGGACAAAAGCTACAAAAAAGGGAACCTGATTATTTCCTATTTTACAGATGGTTCTGCAGCTCAGTGAAATAGCGAGCCAGATTTTCAAGCATTTAGCAACCTAAAGATGCAGATGGTGTCTTTGTGTTTTCAAAAGCACCTGTCTGTGCATTAATACAGCTGTGTGTTAACTGGCTTTAAAAATCTGGGTTGGAATTGGTTGTCCGTCTTACCCAGGAAATCTGCAGTAAAACTAAGAATCAAGTTCTAAATCGGGTGTTTTAACAATGATCTTATTTATCCTCTTTTAATGTAATGCATAAAGCGCACGAAATGACTCTTCAGCTGACAGTCTATGAACGGAGTTTCTGCAATTAAAGCTAACATTCACACAGGGTGGAGTGTTGGAACATTTTTTCAGATCTTTCCTCCTGCAATCCTGAACTCCTTTCTCAAAGTTCCCTGCAGACTGCACTCTTGCCTGGCTTGACTAATCCTTTTTAAGCTTGTCATCTTCTTATACCCAGAAAATGGAAAGTGGAAGTACATTTGTATGAATTCTGGAGGGCTGGTTTTCTTGTAACTCGTTTTTAAAAGGTCTAATTGCATTGGCTTACTAAAAGCACATCAGGAACATCATTATAATTCCAAATGTACATTTAAAAATTAAATGTGGCACAGTGTTTATAAATGGATTACTTCAAAGACAGGGAAATACTACCTTGGAAAAGGGCTGACAAAGCTCTATTTCATGGGCATTTTATTTTTGTTCCTCTCCAAGTTTTGAACGTACACCTTCACATCATCTCTTCTTTCCCACCACTACATGTGTATAGGTAAGGTCATTCTATTGTACCTGCTTACTTTTTGGCTGTTTTCTTTTCCTCATTCTCTCTTGTGGAGGAGAGATCAGATAAGTGCTCTGAGAGGCAGACCAGGCTCTCAAGTGTCCAGTAACTCAGCTCTGATTATTAGTATTGAAAATTAGAGAAGGGATGGATACACTGAAGCTACAAGCAGTAAAAATACTCTAAATGTATTATTCCAGGACAAACTTGTAGACAGACAGTCTGAGTCATAGCGTTGTGTGTGTGTTAGAAGAACGAGGTTGAATTTTAAAGGCAGGAATAAAAAATACTTCTTCGTTAATTTATCCCAAACTTCTAAGTGCAGATGAGCAATTATAGAAGTGCTCCCTTAGGGATCTCCCAACATTTGCTGTAGATAAAGGGCTTTTCCACTGAAGCACCGTACTGTGTCCAGACTCCATATTCAGCTGTGTCAGCAGATTATATTTAAAATACACTTAACAGTAAACTTGGGGTCTAGGTATGTTTTCCTCTTAATTAACCTGCATAATCTGTTTTTTTACATAATTCAACCCTTCATTTGCATTTTAATTAGAGAGCGTGCAAAATGTCAAGTTTAATTGGCTCAGGAAGACTTGGTACAACAAAGCCCTGGACTAAATGTAGCTGTGGGCAGTGCACCGAACAGCTGGCTTGTGGTTCAGATGAGGACTTCAGCACATGTGAGGGCTTTTCCTCACCTAGTTTTCTGTGACTAAATGTATCAACACTAACTTCCCGAGAAGGAAAACTGGAGGACTTGTGGAACCCCTGTTCCTGCTTTTGAATGACACGTAGCCCGTTTCCTCTTGCATGTATGTGTTCCGACACCAGGTAACAACCCTGATGGACTAAAATCCTCTTCTCTTGGTTTCTGAATCTGCTCTTTCTCAGCCAGTTCTCACTGGTAATCTTACCGCAGCTGTAGAAGGGGAGAAAGAACTCGGACTGGGCTCCCTAAAATATTTTAATGAAATTGTCACTTCCCAGCTGGCTGAGAGATGATGTTCTGCAATTCTCACAGTGACTCTGGGCTACATGGACTCATTCAACCTTCTCGTTCCCCCAAGAAAGTACCTGGTTGCTGTAAGACATGTGACCCTTGCCCTTCGCAACAGATATCAACAAGAAGGGTCACGGGTTTCACTGCCAGTGCTGGGGTGTAGCAGTAAGCAGCGTGCAGAGATGAAATGCTGCTCTGAGCTGGAAGGAAGCAATTAGACTGTCAGCGCTCCACGTTTGTGAGTGTGGGACACATCTAGTGGCGCTGAGCTACAGGTAGAGTGCACCTTGTGAAATGCATTTTTTTGTGGCAGTCTTCAGACAAAATATTAATTTCAGGTACATCCCATTGTCACTTACTAAGGAGGTTAAAAACTTTAGTTTTTATGAACACGGATATTATCTGGTTTTCTGTTCATTCCGTTTTTTTTTTTCATATTCTCAGTTCACTTGCTTGTCTTCACATTTCCTTATTCCCCGCAGCAGGTGTTTTTTTGTTTTGTTTTTTTTTTTTTAAGTAGACACCATCTGAAGGAATTGTTTATGGGTTTGAGGATATGTTGAAATATTTTCAGTTCCAGGTGTGGCAAGAGTACGGGGCTTGGTAGGTAGGTGTACCGCCTTTGAAAGTAGGAATGGAAAATATGTTATAGATTTGTTTCTGCTAGAATTTTTTCAGATGTCTGCAATGAAACATTCTGTGTGTAGCTGGAAAATAAAGAAACACTCAGAGACAGCCCTTTTGTACTTAAAATATTTCACTGAAAGTTACCCAGACTAAAAACCTAGCATTATGCTCTTAAAGTTTTGCTTTATGTTATGTTTTTTCTTTGGTGGATATCATTCTGTGATTCTGTGATTCTGTGATTCTGTGATATTATTATGTGGTGATGGTAAATTAGCAACAAAACTAGGATGCTCACATTATTTATACAATATCTAACTTTCTACCTCATGAAAGTATATAAAATATTTTATATTTTACTTGTTTTCCTATTTTTTTGGTTGTTTTTGGTTAAGGGATAGATTTCAATCACCTAATTTTTTTCAGTCATGTTTCTAGCATCCACTTCAGTGTGAATGAAAAGGGCTGAAATTGAGTCTGCTTATTATTCATTCATGCCCAATACGTTCTTACCAAATTCCCTAGTATGTTCATATATTGCAGTTGATATTTTTGACGTTTTTGTTCATGTTTTCACGTTAATATATTATACTTGAATAAAAGTTTAATAAATATAAGGTTTTCTTAATAAATATAAGATCTAAGAAAAGAAGAGTTTCAGGGTAGGTTTTCAAGTAACTTGGTGACAGGTACAGGTGTGAAAGGAATTGATTTAGAGTTGACCAACATCATAGCAAATTGCATTGGGTCAAAAAAGATTGCTTTAAAAATTTAAATAACTTATACCACCATAGTCTCATGTCTGAGATCTGATCTGTCAGAGGTAGAGGTGGTGCCTATGTGACTGCTAACAGCTATCTATCTCATGCAGATAAGATGCTACTCAGATTTAACATGCAAACTGAAACAGAATGTGTTGAATAAACTCCTTTTTGGGAAAAAAAAAACCAACAAAAAAACAAACCAAAAAAAACCCCACCAAACTGGAGACATTCAAAACCCACCTGGACACCATCCTGTGAAACCTGTTGTAGGTGAACTTGCTCTGGCAGGGGGGTTGGACTAGATGATCTCCAGAAGTCCCTTCCAACCCTGACCATTCTGTAATTCTGTGGTGGATGCCATTTGCAGAAATCGTTAAAGTGGGATTATTGTTCTGGTTTTCACAGGCCTCCAGAAGGTTGGAGAATCTTTGCAATTGCTGCTTCACCAGAATCCATTAGGATGGAAGAAACCCTGTAAAACCAAACCAAAGTGTCGACAAGAGTAAAGTCCTCCCCATGAAGTTTAAAAGACAGCTACTGAAGCTACCAGGTGTGCATTCTCTGAGGAAGAAACATGTATTCAAAGAGGGACACCCATAGTCCATGGAGGAATACCTCCCCAAATCATGATAATACCCAAGCATATTTTGCATGTAATGTAACTTACTTGCCCTTGCCTATGGTTCTGCCTAAATTAGTTTCAAAAAAAACAACCAAACAAACTAAAATAAGGGGGTAAATATGAGAACCAGAACCATTCTGCCAGCAAAAGTGGCCGTCCAGAGACCAGAACAGCCACTTAGACTGTGTTTTGAGTGACGGATATAGCTCTTACTACCAGAAGCTGGTACTGACAGTAGACAGATTGGAATAAAGCTGCTGTTATTATATATTTAGTACTATACTATAATGGAGGCCAGTAGAATAGACAACAGTTAATTTTCATAAATTTGTCTTTAATTTGAATTAAAATAAATCTTTGATTTTCAGTAAACTGCTTTATTTACCCCTTTATGTCTGTGAACTATGTCAGAAGCTGGAGACTCAGGATATCCCAAAGAACATACATTGAAAAAGGTTCTTTTTAATGAAAGAAAATGTAGACTCCTATGTTAGAGGAATTTTGTAGAAACCTTCTTTATGTTCCGAAGGTCTATAAGTCAGTAAACTGGCAAAATCTAGGCATGCAGTTGAACTAGAATATAATACTTATTTCAATATCAGACAGGAGAATTAATAGTACTTGAACAGTAGTTACTTTAAGCTATGCTCTTTCACTCCCCGTATTTAAAGGATGCCAGCTGAGGACTGGCAGACGGTTCTGTGCTGTACTGAGGAAGTATTAAGCCCTCCAGTCACAATCCCATCCTTGCTAATCCATACCAACAGATCTGAAATATATTCTATGTAACCTGGGCCTTTTGCCCTTTCGCTGTCACTGATACCGTTATTCAACTGGAAATGCTAAGTTATTGAGACAGACTCTGATCTTTGTTGTGTCAATCTAAATCCAGTGTTGTTCCAATGAAGTAGATAGATAGCTTAAAGGAATTATTATGGACTTAACCTTGGCCAGTATCTTTAGGTTTTTTCATATGTAGATAGCCAAGAAATTAAATTCCATAATTCAGAGTAGAACTTAAATTAAGAAATTTCATTTATGGAGAAGTAAGCACTATAAATCGAACATTTTTTTATGTCCTAGGTTTTAGGAGGATGGTGTTTTCACTGATATAAATCCATGCACTGCGCTAAATGGGAACAAATACATAGCAAACTTGATTTTTCCCTGAAGACATTGTTTTGCTCAAAATCTTGTCATTGTCAAAAAGTAAATGCATCTTACATATAAAACCAAGAACACATAAAGCCAAGAAATTATTGATAGAGTAATTAAAAACTTTGCACTATTGTGAAAAATTATTATTATCGTAGATCTAATTATTACAGGAAAAGAAAATACAAGAAAGAATTTTATTACAGGGAGGAAAATGTTGGAATGACAATACGGTTTAAACCAGTGTACTTGCACTTCTACATATCCCCCCTTTTCTGCTCTAGGATTTGCATTTCTTTACCTGACTATGGGTGGGTTGGTTATAGCCCTGGGGCCTTCACTGTCATCTCGTGTCCTTTTGCTTGTCATCTATTGTCTATACTCTTCTACATTGTGTCTTGCGTCCCCACTTTCAAGGTCTCTGCAATCATACCAGGCCTGTGTTCCTCTACAGTACATTGTTAAGCTAGGGACATAAATATTTCATTCTGTGTAGAATAACTACTTGTTACCACATTGTATAGAGAAAATAGGGTCATACGCTACAAAGATAAGCAAATGTTAAACAAATTAGACATAGCCACCTGGTCATTAGAAAAAAAACCCTGTTTTTACAGCCGAACAAGCTAAAACAAAGATCCAGACAAACCATTACAAGATCAGACCAAGCAAGCCTGACAGCCTTCAATCCCGAGGCAGTGTGAAGCTAGCACAGAGGCAGTGGCCTCTTACATGATATAGCAATACTTCATGCACTGGGCTACAGGGGTACATGGTCAAGGGAAAGTGCAGCAGTTCTGCAGCTTTATGAGACTCAGCAGCATTAGCAGTACTTGGCTTTTTTTCTGTTTTTTTTTTTCTCAGTCAGAAACCACCTAACAACGTATTTTACTTTTCAAATTCTTTCGAACAAACTGCTTGTCGCAGTCCATGTGCTATACAATTTCATATGCGTGGGCAATTCACAGTAGATATTACAAAGTGATCTGTTTTCCCCCAACATATTACTGAAAATAATGCAATACACTTGTTCAGTAATACCCAGGGCAGTTCAAAGGTGTGGAAATTTCGATATTAAAATTTTCTATAGCTGTCTTCGCTAGAAGAGGTTCCCCTTGAAACCCACTTGGTAACCAGCTTTGTCTTTGAGGACTACTACAAAAATACGTTTCTATTCTTATATAATTTTCAGCTGCCAGAGCACACATCAAGTATCTTGACTGTTTTGTTGGTGTTGATTTTAGTTACTGTATTCACAACTTTTTTGTAGTGGTATTAGCATAATAAAGCTCAATGCAAGATCTTACGGATTGGAAAGATGCATTTATTTTCCAGGTTTTAAAGCAAGTTGATTTTCTGGTTTCACACTCTCTTATATACTCAGAAGCAGCAGCATGCGTGTGTCTAAGTGGTCTCACCAAGATCACTTATGCACAACACAGAAGACAACGTGCACCGTCTGTCAAGTCCTTTCTGCATTTCTGGAGCTCCTCTCGACTGCTGATGACAAATGAGTCTTTGGACAGATCTTTCTTCTCCTTCAGGAGCTGTCAGCTATTTTGGGGTAGATCTTCGCTTCAGATCTTGCTTACTTGAGCTGCTGCAAATCCTAAGCCATGCCACTGTCCGTTGTCTGTTTTTCCTGTTTTGGCATATGTGTGAAACACGTCTCTTGCCTGTTCTCCTGGCAGGCACATAAGGAAAGGAGTAGTGTATGTGATGCGCTGCCACCCTGCCAGTGCCAGGGTGCTGGCTCTTTTGGTGATGAGTCATCTGCTCTTCAGACTGCAGGATTTTTGCTTTTGACATCAAGAACACATTCCTCCATTTATTTTGCTGATGAAACAGTGTCCTGGGAACAGTGTCCCTTATTATCCGGCCATTCCCTTAAGCCTTTGTTCTGCTTTCCATCTCATGCTTACACACACACATTTCCATTCAGACTTTCTTCATACGAATTTTAATATTTCTTATGAATGTCTACTGTGTAAATGAACAAAACTCCACTTCTCTTGCGTAAATCCTTTTCACCTAAAAGTATTTTAGACTTATGAAATCAGATAACACTGTTTTTCTTCCTGTGTGGCAGCTTCTCAGAGGTTGTCACAAGTAAAATAAAAACAGAATTTATCACAGAGATAAAGAACATGCAGGCTATAGTCAGCACAGGCAAGTCACAGATAATCAAATATCATCATAAAACCACAGAAATTAGTGTCTTACATAAACACAACCTTGCTTACAGGAAAAAAGCTAATCCAAATATTGCATGATGGCATTCCTATTGTTGCTTTCACCTTCCTTTCTTAGTGGTTGCATCCATTTGTTGGGCCTTGACTTAAATTAGATTGTGAAAGGTCTCAGGGCAAGGTCATGTCATTCTGCATGTTTGAGCAATGCCTGGCACAGTGTCACCTCACTTTTGACAGGTTTCCTAGGAATTGCTGTAATAGGAATAATAACAAATAACATCAATAATAACATTTGACCTAATAGGATTACAACATACATCCCCTAATACATATTTGTTGTTTTAATCCCTTGAAGTTTGGTCAATACAGGCTTCTTTATCTTTAAAAAGCTTAAAACTTTAAACAATTTTGGCAACAATAGCAAATATTTTTCCTAATATTACTAGCTCTGATGTTGATCCTTTATTTTACTCCAAATGCCATTGCTGTACCTAAGCATTCTGCAAAATCAGTGCATAGACAGCTACACATTTATTTTCTGCAGTTACTTGCTCTTCCTATTGATTGCTCAGGCCAGGGGACTGATGATAAACTTGCTGCAGCTTGCTAAGCAAGAGGACTTCTCTGTAATAATCTTCTGCTCAGTTTTCCATGGTTTGGTACATTCCTATGTATGACAGTGGTTCAGCTTCCCAGCTGGGGAAATCCACGTTTCCAGTTTATACATGTAAGAGACTCTTGTGCGACTCTTGGGCAATCGGATTTAAATGTAGCTGTGCCCAAAGCCTTCTATGTGAATACAGTGTTAGATTTCAGCCCAAATGAAGTCACAGTTAAGAGGTTATTGCACTGAGAAAACAGCTTGAAAGATTTCATAAAAATCCAGTGCATGAAATAAAGAATTTAACAGCTATGCTTCCAGCCTACTGAGAATAAAAAACAACTATTAGATGCTTTTACACAATTAATATTGCTTTAGTTGCACAGATATGTAATCAACAAATACAGGAATGACTTCATATGGGCTCCTTGCTCACCTTTCTTTTTCTTTAGAAAAGCTAAATACATATTGGTGTAATCTGTAGCTGTATTCTTGTAGCATACAATTGACGTTCATAGATCCTTCAAACTTTTTGTTTTCTCTATTTCTAAAGGTTTATTATATTAATCCATTAGGTTCTTAGATTGTTGTTCAACTGGAAGCTTTTTTCATTCTGTATTAATTAAGCTCAGTAGGATGGAAGAGAGACACTTCTGCTGAGCAAAATTGATCTGAGACTCTGCTGTGCACTTTTTAAGATGCTGCAGATCCTGAGATCACTTAAATAATTTGAACTTTTTGGGGGCCAAGGGGGGTGACTATCATCAATGTATAGGGATAAGCAGCAAAACAAATCATGAAATAAGCAAGCTAGTTGAAACACCTACTTGCTCTAGACTACAGTAACAAACATTCAGCAAATGGCAACTTTAAATCGAAAACATAAGAACAGAAGTTCTGAAATCCCTTCCAGGTGTTCTCTGCTGCTCAGCAGGCACACAACAGCTGGAAAACATTCTGAACAAAACACCTCCCAAACCCCCACCAGCTTCAACCCGCTAGCTGTTTTCCTACTCTGAATTGGACTTACCATTTTACAGATGTAACTGTATTACTCAAAGAAAAAATACACATTTTCTCCCACTATTCGCCACTTCCCTCCCCCTTACTATGATACCTCAAAGTGAGTTCATTTAAAAATATCCCATGTGCTTTGACCTACCTGGTACGTTTTGTTATCTCCAAGTAACAGTTCTGTACATTTTGGGGCCATTCACTATTTTTTTTTCTAGAATGACAAAGAGTATCTGTGATCTTTTTGTATCCCCTGAAATTCCAGCTCTCCAGTAGGTTAACAGATGCTCTAATGGTTTTTGCCACTCCAGATTTGCTTCAGACAGCTTCAAATCCACACAAGCTGGAGGGAATATATATCACTTGTAGATGCCACTTACACTAATGGAAAAGTGTTAGACAGGAGTTGCATACATTTTTATAATAGAAATACTTTTCAATTCACAAAATATTAAATTAGCATTTAATTAAACCATAGTTCTCCTGATCTAATGGAAATCTGATCATTGTTATCTCTGCCATGTAAATAGGTGTGGGATAAGCATTTCAGGAACACTTCAAACAATTTCTATTTTTCTCTGAACTGAAGTGAACTGGATATTATGGAAATTTCCAAAGTATTTTCTTGAGCCTGGTACCTTTGTTCTTCTAGGATTGAAATGGGACGGTCCTAAAATTCTGCAGGATACAGTTCTTATTCTATTCAAATCTCTTAGGATCAGCTCTAAACATGATGATATAAGCCCCAATCTCACATAGAACTTACATGCAGGCTTAACATTTTTTAAGTCTATTAAATCAGTGGGATATTCAAATAATGTACTATTAAAGCATGCATGTCCTGTGTGAGAGCTTCTGACCATTTTGTGGAAGAAAAAAATCATTAATTTGCTTTTGTGCACACTACTTAAATATACATCAAGTGCTGTTTCACTCCATCCAGCCCTGGAAATACTGAAATATACGCTTAGGTGGTGGCAGAGCCTTTGGCCTTAAGGTTCTTTTCATGTTCATCTACTTCAGTTTTAGGCTTCTGTAACAAATAGGATTTCTCTAACTCCCCTGAGGAAGAGATTATATTACAACCTCTCCTAGGCATATTTTCCTTGTGTTAAGACCAAATTTAGCTATTTCCTCATTATTTTTTTTTTGCTACAGTAAACATATTTATCTTATGAACCCATAAAGAAGTGAATGCAGAGTTTTTTCTTAAGTGAAATCACATATAGTGTGTGCTGAGACTGTGAGTACTACTGCACTGGGAAACACTATACTGCAACAACTTTTTTATTTTCTTTAAGTTCTGGTTCTTGCTTTAAGATATATTTTTCCTTCTGCCTTGTTTTTGAACAATACATTTCACCACCAATGTTGACAAGCAAATATTCAGCAACTCTATGGGAAGGGTAAAGAAATAAAAAAACATCAAACAACCATCTTCCTGCTGTTGTCAGTTTTGAGTTATCTATTTCCAAGAAAAGAATGAAATGATGATAGAAATATGTGCAAACAGAAAAAGAGCTGCTCCTGTTTTCCTCACCCACAAAATATATTCCATAACATTTCTCCAGCACATGATCTCAGCACTTACTGCCTTAAAGAAAACCACATGTTTCTCCAAAGAAAGTCAAGGTTTTAGCATAGCATGGTCAAATTAAAATGTCTGGACAATCACACTTTTTCATAGCAAAGCATGAACCATTTAATAGACAGACTTCTTTATACTCAATACCCTGGGGCACTCTGATCCTCTGCTGAAGTCTCTGGTCTCATCTGCTGTAATTGCATGTGTCACAGTCTTCTTTTAGCTTATTATGTATATTACTTGAGTTGCTACAAGGAATTTGTACTACAGGCATTGAGACTAAATCTCTTTCCCCAGTTTTACATTTTAGTCCATGTCAATGTTGCCAAATCAGCAGCAAGTGGAAGCAGCAACTGGGCCACACTTCTTGACAGTGCATCTGGACATATGCAGAGACCCCTGCAAAATTAGCCTGTATTTATGCTAGGGAAAATTTGAATTTTACGATATAGGAATCCCAATCTTTCCTGTGCCCAGAAGGGTTTCAGGTCTTCATTCATGGACTAAATATTTCAATGCTGAAAGTGACTAGGATTCGGCATCCGCAAATGTCTTTTCGCCTTAAGCAGTCATCTTCATTTGTATTTATTGCATGTCTCTCAAAAGTCATATCATGCCAGAAATCTTGTATATTCATAATGAATACAATAAAAACATATTTCTCCTATGCCTGAGTGCATTCATTCATGCTGACAGAAAGCATTTAATGATAAAGGAAAGAGAAGTGGCATGATTACTGTGAACCATGTTGCAGCATAGTGTTTCCCAGTGCAGTAGTAGTCACAGTCTCAGTGCACACTAGACGTGATTACACTTAAGGAAAACTCTGTATTCACTTCTCTGTGGGTTCATAAGATAATCATGTTTACTGTAGCAAAAAAACAAACGGAGGAAATAGCTAAGGGATCCTTCTCCAGTTTCTTTTTGCTTCTATGCTCTGTCTTATGTTACTCTTCAAGCATCCTAAGAGAGACAGCTCTTGGTAGATGAAAGGTGCTGATGATTTCAAACCTGCCCTCGTGCAGAATTTAGGTTCTTTCAAACTGTTTAAGTTACCGAAGTGCATAAGTCCGCAATGTTTAAAAATCATAGTAAAGAGCTGTCCACCCCATCAGCTTCATGCTTAACCTATGAAGTGGGAAAAGAACTCCAGAAAAGCATTCTGTTCCCATAAACAATTTTTTCTTAACACAGTAGAAATATTTTTTTTTTTTAAAGTTACCACAATCCTGTAAAGTTTAATGCTTACATGCATGCAAAATGAGTCAGATTTTTAAATCCCAAGAGAAAACTCCACATCATTGCCTAACCTCTTACCTAAAAAAGAGGTGACTAGCCTCTTACCAAAAATCGTCTTTAAGTACACAAAGTTATGCTTTTGTAAAAGGCCATATGCTGTCTTTGAAAGGCTGAGCATCTGGGTTCCCATCTTTTGCTACTTACCACCCCCAAGCTAGATGTTCCCCCATTTAGGTCCCCTGAGAAGGGCCCAATCTGGTATTTTTGCTTGCACATGCCTAATACATACAGATAGCTACAGATTTTACATAAGCCACATCAGTCTTGGTCATATTTAATTAGAAATGATACTAGCAGGACAGAAGAAGGCAGTGCTGCTGCTCTTCTTCTATTTAATTGGATTTTAATTAGGCCAATTATCTAACTTCAAAATAGCCAAAGCACTGGAGCAACTCACAAGGATCCTTATTATCATTATGGATAATTTTAGTACTGCATTTTGTTATTTTTCTGTAGTTACAATTTATTTTTTTCTCTATTAGTAATTTTGACTTGTAAACATAAAGCTATTTTTCAGCTAATGTACTGTTTTATCTTTTACAGCTCTCTTTTGTTAAACTTTATTAGTCTTGTTTATATTGAACACTGTAAGTGATAAATCTGTAATTCAGGTGTGGACTAATAAAATTCTTCCAAGTCCACCCTCCACCAGCTTGTGTTCTGAAAAATTTTTAGGACACCTACAAGTGGGTTGTACTAGCCTGGCTGCAAGTGGCAACAGAAGATCTGGAGATGCATTTCGTTCCAACCAGAGAATAAGACAAAATGCGGACAGCCTGAAACATGGGTTACCTACCCTGTGACAAGATCGGTACTTGTAGCACTTCCCCAAGATGCTATCCAAAGCCTCAGGGCTTTATACTACCTTCTTGGACAACAGATTAGTCAGAGAGGGGATATCTGCCATTGTTTCTGTCAAAACTATGCAACTAGTTGCAAAGAGTCCTAAATTCATTGTGCCACTGTAAGAGTGCAACCTGACACTAAATTGACTATGAGGGATTTGCCCTGGGAGATGGAATCTTAATTTTGTTTCAAGACCAACAATTTTTTCCACTGATTGTAATGCTTGGACATCCAAGTGTGACAGGTATCCTTGCTCCCGACCCCTGCTAATATGGTTAACATAACTATCACCATTTTATAAGGCAAACAACCACTCTCTCTGACTGAGAGCATCACATATCATTCCCATTTTCCCTCTTCATCAGGCCCTGAAGGTCCTCTGCACCAGGCAGATTTCTTCTTCCTCTTCCTCTTGGCCTTAAGGTTCCTGGGCGCTAAGCTGACTTCTTCCCTCCTTCCCAGCCTTGAAGGCCCCAGGCACTCAGCCATCCAGCTAGTGGTGACCCCATCACAGAACATGGAAGCGTAACAATGCACAGAGCACTGTCTGTAAAAACAAGTAGCCACAAGTCCTAAGTGGGACTTGGACCAGAACTGCCGCTGCATGGCAAACCCCATGATCCCCCAGTAGTCAGGGATGCTTCCACCATCATCTGCTTCCTCTGAGGACTGAATGACTGACTCGTATTCTTTTACATGTTTTTGAGTCTAGATTATGATTTTTACATTGATGTGGCAAGACAAGTGTTAAGATTTGACCCAATCTGCAGAGGGTCCAGGTGATTAGGAACCATAAGCTAAGATGGCTATAAAATTCTATGCTACTTATAAAATTGTGCTATACTGATTCTGCTTATAAAAACTCCTGTGCTACTCTAATCATAAAATTCTATGCTACACTAATCATAAAATTTTGTTAAAAAAAGAAAGCCTTAATTGTAACTACAACTTAGTGCCATCATCATTCTGCCCAGGATCCCCAAAAGAACCTGTCTGTCCCCTTAGTGTCAGGTGACACCAAGTCATGTCTGTTGAATATTTGTCAAGCGCATCACCTGTCTTCTGAATGGTTATAAGAAGGAACTTAAGCTTCTGAAATGCTTTAAGCATTAGAAATATACTTTTGATAATGTTATTCTTGTCCCCAAATTCTCTATTTGTGAATGGGTAGGAAGGTGCATTGGTGATTATTATGTGTGTGGTACTCTGCAAGGCAATATTAAATAAAAAAGAAAAAAACAACAGCAACAAGTTTCTTAATTTTAGCATGTATAATTTGATGCTTTGCTTCATCATTAAAAAAAGCCTTTTCTTTCCTGCTGACTTCTAAGCAGATTCCAGAATGTTGCTATTTTTGTGACAAAAGACTTTCTGAATTGTATAATTCTTGAGTTCCATGTCAATCACCTCTTGTATTTCAGTTCTAAACATAAATGTTAATGAGCTAATTGCACTGTTCGAAAGACCTACTGAAAAGAAATGCTCACTAGTAGATGTGCTACCTTCCGTACTTTATAAGTAGCACATAGTAGTTTATAAGTATAACTTAACCCAGGCAACTCTCTTTGCTATTTGCAGATATAATTCTACCTGTTGATTAATACGTAGTTACTTAATAGTCCTTTTACTGCAATTATTTATTACCAGTTAATATAGTGTCCTAGTTTGAGGTAATTAAGAAGTTAACACTTAAGCATCCTTATTCTTACAGAATTTGTGGAATTTGGGGGGAATATTATTGCTGTATCTATTCTATTTCATGTTTGGATATGGCTAGGTAGATAATGAGATACAAGTTTGCTCATTGTTCTCACATAAATCTAGGCATAATAGCTGCAAGACTTCCTCTTGTTAGTCTTCTAGTTTGTGTCAAGGTAAGACAAACTCATGATGCCAAACGTCCAGCATGCAGATGTAGCTTTTCAAGTAAAGGTGGAGCAAGTGCCTGCACATTCTTGCAGATGCAGTTATTGTTTGTCACAAATATGTTTTGCTTATCATCTGTCTTACATAAGCACTATACATTTTTAGTTTCTAGTCTTTCATTAAGCTTGTACTTGAAGCGAACAAAAATCAGTAAACTTTTCTAGGATAAGTCAAAGTAACTGCCGAAAGAAGAGTAATGCTCAGCACAAAACTGCTTGGCTAATTACACAAGTAAGCTCTTTGTTTTGGGGAGTCTATGCAGAAATTGAGGTTTGTTGTAAAGAATTTAAGCCAGGTCTCAGTTATGTTCAGGAAGCATGAACACGTACATTCTCAGTGAGCGCACCTGTCTTCAAAAGCTCTTGTGAAATGCCGTGCGCTTCCTGAAAGCTGACTTCTGTGGGGTAATAATCAGCACACGGGGGATGCAGGAGGTAGCAGAAGCAGAAAGGGAGATCACATACAGGCAACAGGGAAGACCTCCTGCATACTTTTGGGTTTTCAGCACTGGAGGAGAGGAGCAGTATCTGCCTCTAATACTGTTTCTTTGACCTTGCACTATGACAAGGTTTCCAGCTTACAAGGAGGTTTTCCTAAACTCTATGTTCTGAAATGTTGCCATCCGCATTGCTTTGATGTTATCACTGCCATTCTTCTAGACATGGGTACAGCGTAGCATTGCAAAACCTGCATGCTGGAAAATGTTCTTAGAGAGATGTGAAAAAATGTCCCACACAATGAATGATTTCAGCCTGCTGAGTGGAAATACAAAATGTTCTTCCCGGTTAACCCATTAATCCTAACCCTTCCAAGTCAAGCACTGCCATACTTACCCATTGTGTAAACAGAATAGTAACATATTTTTTGCCAAATCTTTCTTCTGGTCTTTGCTGATCTATGAAGGAACTTAGTGATGCAACAGTGATAAACTGCTTCCGCAAGATGATCGCACATATGATCAATCAGGTTCAGTATGCTTATATCATACTGTAGGCATGCCTCATTAGCATGCTTCTCTCAACACCTAATGAAGGAGTTACCAGGTCCTCTGCTGCTATGTTTGATTACTATTTCTTTTTAACTTACTAGCAATACCTAATTACTCTTGCATAGAAGAAATATTTCTAAATGACACTATTCTAGACTTGGTAATATTTTATCTTTGCTAGTATTTCATTTAAGACCGCACTTATTCCCCCCTTATACCCCTTTCTCCCCCTCAAAAAGGAAAGAAAACCTACAAAGCGTGAACCCTGGCCTTAAAGCATAGAAGTGGCTGAAGCCTTGTAGGCTGGATGTGTCCGCAAGTGCTGCACACACACTCAGCAGAGTGTGCATAACCCCATCTATACGTAAGTGACAGATGCACCTAGATACACAATAAGCGGTGAACTGGATTTTGGCTCTGGCTGAACAACCTGCATCCTTAGAGGGGCTCTGCAGATACCAATGGTACACCAGGGCTTAAGAATCGGACAGGAGCAGACTTGCCTTTTTTTCATCACTCTTTTTGCTTCTTCTTGTCTGTTTCTGTCAGGACTTGCAAAATTAGTCACAGAATATTTTCAGTGAGGTTTTGCTGAAGTGATAATACACTATAAATGCTGGGGTGCCCTTTCTCCCGCAGAACCTGCTTCCACAGACTTCATGTAAACCATGGTCAGAGTGGGTGTTCTCTTGTTCAGCTGTTACAGCCTGCACCACCCTCTCCGTCAAAGTACAAAAATTCCCTAGTTTGTCATATCCCACTTAATAGCATCTTCAAACATAAAACTAACTACCAATGAAATTACTGAGACCATATGTATCTCTGTGAACTTATGAGAGAAGCACCACACTGCTGAGATGTGGTTGCTGTTAAATCACCGTTACACTTCCACCCTTCGGCCTTTTTTCCAACAGATGTTATTTGAAGTCTTTTGCCTTGTAGTGACCAATCATAGAGCTCAAATCAGGACTACATATGACACAGAATTTTATTTTTGTTGGTCTCTTTTGTTGGTTTATACAAAACTACCACTACACTAATGTGTTAGCCCAAAACCAAGTAAGCAGAAGACTTTTAATTAAAGAGAGAAAGCAGCTTCAGGTTGTGCTGCTGCTATTTGGCATCAACATAGTTGTTATGCTAGCTGGATGCCATGATACTGATACCAGTTTAGTTATACAATGAAATAATACTATATTTATTATTTTTATCATTAGAAATCTTTGGCATTTTTTCTCACCTATGAAGCAGAAGTCAATGAAATGCTTCCAGCGGAAGCTAAACCATTGTATAGAACATAAAAACAAG
This sequence comes from Pluvialis apricaria, assembly GCA_017639485.1. Classification (NCBI taxonomy): domain Eukaryota; kingdom Metazoa; phylum Chordata; class Aves; order Charadriiformes; family Charadriidae; genus Pluvialis; species Pluvialis apricaria. The sequence goes on along the minus strand of CM030009.1, from coordinate 75,329,808 downwards.
AAGCAGAGACGAGCTGTAGCACTTACGGTGGTCTGAGATTCTTGGTGCATTTTTGTTTATTCTTTTGCCAGTATGCTTAATAATAACATTACTAATTTTCTTTAAGAACTTTATTCTTACCATGGTTTGTACTATGACTATTGTTGCTGCTATCCTCATGTCATGGTTTAACCCCAGCCAGCAACTAGGACCATGCAGCCATTCATTCAATCCCCCTCTTCTGCAGTGGGATAGGGAGAAAAAAACCAAACAACCAACCCCTCATGGGTTGAGATAAAGAGAGTTTAATAGAACGGTAACAGAAGAGAAAATAATAATAATGGTAAATTGATAATACAATTCAATTGCTCACCACTCGATGATCTATTGCTCAGCCTGTCCCAATTAGCAATCGTGGATTTCTGCCCCCTGGCCAACCCTCATTTATATACTGAGCATGACGTCCATGGTATGGAATATTCCTTTGGCCAGCTTGTCCTGTCTATGCTCCCTCTCAGCTTCTATGGGAAGATGAAAAAGTCCTTGACTTAATATAAGCATTACTTAGCAACAACTAAAATAATATGTATCAACATTATTCTCATACTGAATCCAAACAACAGCAGTTACTAGGAACAAAATTAACTTTATCCCAGCTAAAACAGGACACCTTGATAACGATCCTTTCTTTTTTCATCCTTGTTTAGGCTTAGTAAGCTTCATCCTAGGAAGCTTTATTGGTCTGTTGTTATGTGAAAGTAAAGAAAACAAGGAGCTACTGATTAAGAAAAACATTTGCAGTGACCAGTAACTCCTCTCAGTTCTTCAATCTAGTGCTAATGTTGCATTAAATTTGTGCTTGTCTTGAAGACTAAATGAGTTTTTTCTGACATTAAGATTTGTTAAATATGTTTTACACTTAGGTTGTAGAAGTCTGTGGATTTGCAGGCTGTCTTCCTCAAGCTGTGGGTCTCTGATTTCTGTCTTCTACTCCAATGGATTTAAAAATCTGCCCTGATGTTTCACTGTTTTTCAACAGCTGAATTTACCTGATGACAACTGTGTTGACTTTTTTTTAACAGTACGTTTAAAACAGTGGTACAGTGCACCCAGCTGTTAGTAACATGGACTTAGTGCTGTGTGTTGTTCTGGATTCTTTTTCCTAATTTTATGCCCATAGATTTTAGCTATTACTAGCATGAGCAGATTAAATGGAAGGAGTGAAAACACGGTTAAACTGCAGCTGTAAAACGGTTTATGCTGACATACATGGTGCAGATCTCATTGTGTAATATCACTTGGTTTTATGCAAGGTACAGTATATTGTGCTAATGTATATGTAAAATGTACTTCTGCATAAAACTGAAATACCCTAGGAGTTTTTCCATCCTTTAATATGAATGTGGAGTCTGAAACTGTCTCAAACCACAAGGATGACATAATACATACTCAAACTTGGCACAAGTAGGTAATCCAATGACATATTTTTGTTTAAAAGGGTAATACACCTGTAATTGATTGTAATTGTTTCTCTTAAGGAACTGGGATATACATTTTTCTGCCTTCTATTTAGTCTTCTGTCTATTTTCATTTATCTATTAAAGTGGCATGAATACATCAACTGTTCCATTTTCTGTATATCTGACACAACATCAATAGGTTAATGGTTATATCCTGTAAGCATCCATTCTTTGAGAGTCCTTTTGCATGCTTTCTTCAATCCTTTTGTCAACACAGAGGCTTAATCTTAGATATCTGTGCTGTGAAGCAGACAGATGTTTTCACTTGACATTAATGCCACCCTGATTCTCCAGTGTTCTCTGTTGGTACTGTAGCAGATGTGGCAGAGGCTGAACAAGAGCTGTGAAATGCAACTGTGGACTTACTGCTCAAGTCAACCTTCATCTGTGATTGAAATAAAGGTGCTGGACTGTGAATGGCAACACCGAGCTGCTGGAGCGCATTTGCTTTTGTCACTTTGACAGAGCAGTAACTTGCATAGGACCAGGTGGTTACATGGGAAATCCCTATACTAGATTAGCCAAAGACCATCTATGAGCAGCTGAGCTCCTAAGTAGCCTGGGTATTACAAGGAAAGGTAAAATCTAAGCACTACTACATGTGGGTCTTAATTATTCTGATGGGATGCTTCTGACAACTTGACTGTTGGTAGTATTCAAGCTCGCATATTGTGATACGGAAGAAAATTGTGGTAATGAAGGGAACTGAACTTCTGTACTGTACCTTTAAATATTTAACCAGCCTCCTTTATAGGATAGTGAAGACATTAGTTGGAAATATAATACTGATTCATCCAATAATCGTGGAATAATAATTTGAACTCTTTGTTTGTGAGAAGATGAAGACACCTGAATGTGTTTTTGTCTCTTTCCTATTGAAGCTCCAAAAGATCTCTACAACCATGTAGACATCCCCCCATACTCTCCTCATTGATTTTGGCTGGTCTTTACATGGGTGCAGTAACTGCCGGTATGGATTAAGGCACAATTCTCAGGCTCATTACAAATAACAGGAACATAAGAGCAGGCAAAACCCTTCAGCAAAACTGAAGGAGCAGAAGGTATATTTTCAGGTTTTTGAAGGAAAAGGGAAACTGGGCTGTGTTTTCCAGTAAGTAATTTCACACCATTTTGTTTGTAAAAACTGTAAGGAACCTAGCAAATACACACTCAAATACATTAATAATGATATTTTCCCACATAAAGTTCATTAGTTCTCAATAACAGCAAACTATTTTGTTTTCCCTCTCTGATAGCCCCTTACCATGGTCAAGGTTAAGTATTCTCAGAGTCTTTTCAAGCCTGTGGAATATGTTTGTATTATAAACATTTTTCAATGCTTATTGCCTATCTGTCTTCAAGGAATTTTCTTGCTCATAGTCAAAGATTAAGGTCTTAGGTAGAGAAGCAAAAGCCTGAGTTAAGCTCATGAAATTTTGGTGAAAGCTAGAAACTAATTATCTTCTGTGATGTGTGGAGTGCTATATCGTTATCTAGTGAAATTGAAACCACTGTGTAAATGCCTTTGAACCTAGCCTGTGTGAGTGCCTTTTTTTTTTTTTTTTTTTTTTTTATAATTGAAAACTGAAATTCAGTTGAGGAATTGCTTGAATATTCTGCTCAATATACATGTCTTTTGGAAGTCTGAAGTGCCATAAAAGCAGGTGATCTTCAACTTCTAATCAGAAGTCACTATAATTTAAATCATTTTATTATTAATGTTGAATGTATTTTTGCAAAATAAGATCAAATACCCCCCACCATAAGAAGCACTTCTTCATTAGTAAAACATGCATAGCTAATATAATTTCTGTTGTGAACTGTAAAAGGGAGCACTGTTAAATCCTTTCTCATGGAGTGTTATTTTGGGAGAGCACTTGCCCATTTAAGATGTAAAAAGGAGCAAGCACCAATAATATGAGCTCAAGATGGGAATCAATTATGTAGGTAAAGCTGCCTCCAGCTTGCTTGACATCAGTGGACTAATCAGGTAGTCCTTGTGCACCTTGGGTAGCCCATCTGCCAAGTGGAAATTGTCAAAATGTTCACCTTTGAAGTTTTGAGACCTGTGAGTAAGAAAAGACTACCTACATGCAGTGTAAATTCTGCTGGCTTTTGGTTATATATTTCCACTAAACTAACTGTCACGACTTCAGGAAGACTCTGCCTGAGTGTGTGTTTACTCTAAATCAAGAAAGATAATAATTTAGACAAATGGCACATTCTAGTGTGTTTATGAAATTCTTTTACAAAGACAGCACTGAACAATAAAAAAGACTGATAAGTGAGTTTGTAGTTTTTCTGACACAGGCTCTACAGTAGAAAGTTAGGGATTTTTTTCTGCAGGACAGTATGTCTTGTGTTGAGGTTTGAAAACTACAGTGATGTAATTTCTGGGCTAGGTTCTTTATCAGATTGAAGATTAGAGTATGAAATAGCTACAGTGTGATGGTTCTGTACTTTCAAAACTATTGTGAAGGAATAGGTTCATTTATTCTCTTCAATAGATTTCTTGTCACATGTTTGCAAAATTCTTTTTACTTTCTAGTGAGTGTTTTCTCTAGTGATTGCTTTTTCTACATGTCTGTTTATTTTATAACTAGTGGTTCCAGCATTTTGTATTTTGAGGGCTTATTGAGCTTGTGCCTGACACATTCCAGTGAAAACCTAAACATTCAGCATAATAATGAGGCTTTGAAGGTGTCCTGTTTTGCATGGTACCTAAATGGCATTTTATCTCTGGTTTGCTAAGGATAACACAAAGATTTCCTTTCCTCAGTAGACAAAGACTTTAAGACTTTAATCTAATGTCTTTTAGAGAGCCAACTTCAATACAATATACAGAAGAAGAGCCTGAATCGCCTCTTCCAGGTTTACACTGCTCTAACTCTCTTGATTTAAATTATGTTTCATTAGAATAATATGGGAGTTCCCCAGTGGTAGCTGTGATTAGAAATACAGTCTGGATTGCAGAAATATCTGAGAATTCATAATCACTCTGGATTTCCCTGAAATAACTATAGAAGACTAAATGTAGTGCATAACATTAAAATTATCCTGGGTTAAGAGCACTTATGTGACATGCTGGATACACCATTTTGATACAATTAACACAAGGAAAGCTTCTGGAGACGAGGATTTTCTGTACAGAAGCTAACCTGAATCCTAGTTTAAACTGGGATAAATGGTCTTGCTTTCATGGTCAAACTGGCTAAAAATCAAAGGTCTGATTTAGCCCTACAAGTGTATCAGAGTAAGATCTGATGTAAATGACAGTGAAATTTGGTGGGTATTTGGGAAAATCATGGACACGTTATTCCTGTGAAAGATTTCTAGGCTGAGTCTCAATAAACGATAATAAATTTTTGGTCTCAAAAGGCTTTGGCAGAAAGTAATGAAGATTTTTTATGTTGCCTAAACTTCATTACTGACTCTTGCAAATTCTCACAGGATAATTTCTTATAACGTTTCTAACTGTATCATGTCCAAATAGTTTATTTTCTAGGGTGACTCTTTTACATTTTCTGAAACAAAACCACAGTTGATTGAACCAATAAAAGCATTTATGTTAACATTGTCATGAATCGTATGCTTATTGCAAGATGTTTTCTAATGTCTCAGGACAAGATGTCTTTATCAGACAGCCAAAATAAACCGATTCACAAGTAGCCTTAAAAAAGCAGAAGGTCCTGTAGAAATGCTAATTATCTTGCCTCCTTGGCCCCACGCCTCTGTAAGGTGTCATCTCACTATACCTGGCAAGAGTGAGGTATTACACAAGTCTTGTCTCCCCAAGTGGCTACTGCAAGAATAATAAGGTGTTAAACACCGACTCCTTCTGGACACACAGGGATGCTAGCTGTTCTTCTACCTGCCAATGCCCAGCACGTTACTTTATAGACCTTTTAAAGGCTCTTTAAAGGGATGCTTAACGCTCTGGGGAGTAACCTTAACAGAGCCATGATCTAGCTCTCTGTCATAGGACTATTTAAACGTTTTGATGTTTAAGCTAATATGAGATAGACTGCACTTTAGGCTCACTGGCCAAGAACAAGCTAGTGATATAACCTGCCTGGTAAGAATTATTCACGTGGATTGCAAGAATCTCTTCATCCCTTGGGTACTTTTTTTCCCAAAAGTTAAGAGCTCAGTCAGTTACAATCAAGGCAATACAGTACTTTTCATGTGCTGAATGTGTGAAGAGGTAACAAGTTCTTTCAGGAGCCACAAAAAGATTACTCAGCAGTTTCTGTTATTCTACAGAATTTGGCCCTTTTACCTCAGTTCGCATACTTATTTGGTTACCTATGTAACCTGTTTATGAGGAGATTTGGTGCTGCACATTGTTGCCTGCTTCATCTTAGCAGAAAAGGTATACTTTTAACCAAGCTTGACTGCAGCTAAAAGTCCTATTTGAGAAAATATCCTTGTAGCTTTGACATAGCACAAAGTTGGCATAGTTTGTGCCTAACTTCTAGGGAAATCCTGTGAGCACCTTGCATTATACTTTCTCTCCATAGTCTAAATAGGGCAACAGGATAGAGATGGGACAAGGACCTTTTTACAGAGTCTCTGTATGCCCAGCTCTTTATTTAATGGAAGCCAGAGCACTTGAGAAAGGCGGTGATAGATGGGCAGTGGTCATCCACCTCAATTTGTAACATAGGCAGGATTTATATCCAGACCCAGAAGTTAGGAAGCGCTTCCAGGTCCAGCAATTTAAAGGTGATGTTAGAGATTAAAATGTAGCAAGACTGCTAGCCAATATAATTATGTACAGTTAGATGCATGCAACCCTGAGATTCCCACCTGTCTTGTCACTCACTATACATCTTGGTTGGGAGGCCGCTGTACCTGAACTAACATGAGTGGTATTGAGAGGCAGGACATGTTAGCTTATGTTTCCCCAGCCACACGGTTTCCCAAACCACAACGTCTAACCAGTTTGGAGGGCAGGAAGCTGTGCTTTTGTCCATTTTGCATCCGTTCAAAAAGAAGTGACCCCAGACTCTTAGTGAAGAAGTAGACAGATGCTCAGGCTGAAATTGGTTGACCTGGTTATACACTGGGAAAATGCAGTGTTATCTAAAAGCAGAAAATGTGGACATTCTGCATTGGCAAGCGTTAAGAAAAGAAATTTCTTTTTTCTCATAGAAGTTGGAAATGAGAGGGAAATAATTCTATTTTTAGAACAAGCAAGACATAGGAATTTTAAATATACCCTCGTGTCTAATACAGAACCTAGAATCAGGTAAACTTACTGGCTAAAGAAATCTTGCATCTTTATTTCCCTTTCTTGACAGCGTGAAGCCTAGTAAATTCTTGATTCCCAAAGCCTATAATATCCTTGCCATATTATTAGATCCCTATTGTCCATTGGTCTTAAAAATGTAATAATATTTGTTTAAAAGCTGTTACAAGCAATGATTGGAATTTTATGCAGTCATTAATATGTTTAAATAGGTTTTGGAATTATCTTATTTATAGTTTATTGTAGAAAGCTGTATATTATATTTTCACAAGCTTTTTTATTCTAGCAGCTTGGTCATCATGTATTAAATATTGTTATTTAGCTGTCATAATGTTTTTGCTTCACTTAAGGAGTGAGAAAAAGATAGCTCATTCACGGTTCTCCTGTTTATGAAGTATCATCATAAAGGGCACGGTTATCTTTAATATGTGATGCTACTGTCAGACTTCAAATATAGTACATTTTATGTTGTTGATGTTAGAATCAGTCTTGGTAAGATACTTTTTATTCTCATTACGTGACTTTACATGATTATAATTTCTCATAAGACTTCTTAAACTTGTTTTCAACCCTGATTGATTGTATTTTTAAGTTTAACATTTATGCTAGTTAGCATGAATCTCCCAGGCAACTCTACATGTTCTGTAACTCAACAAAGCTTTCCTTTTAAACGTCAAATTTGGACACACATAGTTTATGTTATCTATGTAGTATTCTTAATAGGTCTAGTCTTTTCTCCAAGAAAGGTCTCTTAGATCCAGCACTACTATTTGTGGAAATCTAGCAGTGGGAATTATACCAAAAGAAAAATTAAAATGCAAAAGTTTGAACAGGTGCAAGGAATGAAGAGCAGAATCTTTAGTATCATCACTAAATTTCAGTGCAGTATGTTTTAACTGCTTGGCAACTCTCAGATACTCATGGATGGGCATGAATACACAAAACAAGCTGAAGTATTGCCCTACATCAAAGCAAAAATCATGGAAGCTAGAACACAGCAGAGACATGCAAATGCCTGGGCAGGTTCCTGGTTGCTTTTGGCTTTGTGTACCAGCCTAGCCCAATGCCAGCCTGAGACCCTGCAGAGCCATTTGGGTATGTCTGCACTGTGATCCCTGAGTACCTGTATCATCCAGCTTTTTAAGTTACACAGCTACCCCAGCTCACAATAATTGATCCCTGTTTATACCTGAATTGTGGTGATATAAGAAGACATGGCTCCAAGGTGATGCAATGAGGGGTTTGAACTTTGAGGATGAAGAAAAAAGAACTCCAGGTTTTTCTCCTCGAGCCAATGCATGGAATTGCAAATAGGTCTGGGAGTTAAAATGGAGCTAAGTGGGATACAAGTTAAATCCTTTGAGGTTTGGATGAGTATTGATCTTTTCATAAGTCAGGAAAGCACAGACAAACCCTTAACAAGAAAAGGCCTGGACCTGATGTCTGAGACAACAGGGAGCAAATGGATACTAAGCAGAGCAGGTTAACCCAAAGCAACCATGTAGAATCTGTGGATGTTGGGATATGCTGTGATCATAGCAACTAGTAATACTGTAACCTGGCCATCCTGTAAATTTGACACAAACTCACAAATTTTTGTGGATTGTGTAATTTAAAGCCATGTGAAACTTGCACAAACCATAATGTCAAAGCTATTTTGAATTTTAAGTGTATATGTTAAGAGTAAATATGCTTGCTGAAGTAAGTAATCTTTTTTTTTTCATCCATCCATCAGTGGAACTTTGTGTTCTATAAGCTGAGGTGGCAGCTAAGGCTATAATCACATTTGCTTTCATTATTAACACAGTTCAGTATTTTCTGTCAGAATCTTGGAATTTTTCATTAAAAGTTTATGGAAAAATACAGTGTTTTCCCAGATTTTGTAGCTATTTCTATTTGGGGATGTTCAGCATATACATGTGTTGGGTCAGGATCTTAACATTTCAAAGGGGGCATTTCATTGACAATAACTGGGTTTTCCAAGCCTTTCAAATATTTAGCTCGGGCATTCTCAGTAAAGCTAGTCAACGTTAAGCAGGTGAGCTTCCTTATTAACTAAACTATTAAGTAACTATTTCCATTTCAGAGGAACACAGGACTTAAGCTAACATTAACTTCCTATCCTTCGAGTTACTCTTTCTCAGGTACCCCAACCTAGAAAAAGGAAAAGTAGCAGTCAGGATGCCTCCCACCGATGAACTGAAGAAAGTATAAGTTGCCTTCTGAGAAAGCAAAGGGAAAATTGGGTCAAGGACACAGGGGAGGAAGGAACCAGTCACACTTTTGTCCACACTTAGGTTACAAGCTCCAGACTTCTGATATGTGATATTTTTTCAAGCCTAGTGGAAACTTATTTACAACTTGCTAATGTATTGCATTTATAGAATAAGTAGAAAATCATGTAAGTACTGGCATTATTGCAATAAAAAAGTACACATAATGTTGACTTGGAAACAAGATAACATGGTCTTGGGTCTTTTTGGTTGTAAGGTCATTGAGTATATTGTTTTGTGGTGCATACTTTAAACTAGGAGAAATCAAGTGCAATACAGAGAAATGACAGTGCACTGACTAATACAGAAGAGCTTCAAGGAATCATGATTTATTCAAATTGGAGTACGTAATCTTTATTTGTATTTGTCAAAGTTTCTGGACTGAAAAGTGAGTATCTATCTATATTTCACTGGATGTCTACTATCAATTTCTTTTTATGATTTCTTTCATATGACCAATGGCATTTCAAATTGTATGTAGCTGTTATGTTAGAAAGTCAATTACTGTGATTCTTATAATGAGCACAATCCTTGCAGATTTCAGAGGGGTGATAGGAGATATCTACTGTAAAATAACAGGCACCATTATTTAATATGGTTGTGTATACTGACGACATCTCATCACTGCTGTGATGGCTTAATTACCAACTTTATTGTATTCATATTTCAGTAAACACAAATACAATGGTACAAATCATCAGGAGATGGGAAAAGATGACACTAGCATGTTATGTGCAGCTTTTAGGTAGAGCTCATTGATTCTGAGGATACAAAATATTACATTGTTTGTGTGGAATCATGTGGGGCAAAAAGAGTACTGAGGGATTTGAGGAAGCAAAGGGAGTCTGCTTTTGACCTGGATTCTGAAATATCATGGAAAATCAGTGTTAGTAAAGTTGGCATTAACCAGCAATGTTGCTGTCAGGCTGTTTATCTTGCACACCGGTTTTCCCGCCCTGCTCTTCTGTGCATCCCCTACCCCTAGGGCATGTTCCAAAATCCCACCTCCCATTTCATCACAGCTCTCCTTGGAGCCCTTTTTGTGGGAAGAAAAAGTCTGAAATTAGGAAGCATACTTATGTTCCTGCAAGTGTATGCACATTATTTTTCTTCAAATTCAATTCTTTGTTGAGGAATATATTGTTTTGCGCTGTGAACATAGACTTTTGTTTTAAGAGAAAGCTTTCACTGGCATTGCATTGCTTGTGTCCTTAATTTAGTGGCTGACATCTTAATGTGATGAATGTGAGACAACACATACTGAGGTTCTGACTAGTACTTTTTGTTAGGCCTTTGCTATAATTTTGATGTGTTGTCTATAAGGACACAAAGTTTCCCCACTCTGTATTTCTTCCACTAAATCTCTGTTGCTCCTTTGGTGGTGCCTCCTCCGAAACTTTTGGAGTAGTTGAGTATTTTCCATTTCAATTTCTTCCTATTTGTTCAGATTTTTGGTCTCTTTATGAAAAAAGGAGGTCTTATTTTATGTGGTGTTTTTTTCTGCAAGGGAAAAACAGATTATCATCATTCCCACTTGACACAACTTCTTTATTTTCTATTCATGATGTATTCTCTATTGTCACACTTAAATTACTTTCATTGATTTATCTTGTTTACCTTGCCTTCTGTAACTGGTTGACTAAAATTCTGTCCACCATTGTACCAATTCCACTAATTGTTTATACTGTTACAGAAAATATTTGTGAGAACAAGGTTAATGAATTAGCCCATGATGCCATTACAGTTGAAATATTAATAGACTTCTACAAGACAAGGAGGGCTGGAGCCAGTAAAAATCTCCACCATATGAAAGTTTGAATAATCATGTCCATATGGAAATCTACTGTGTTATTCTTGTAGCAATGCCATCGTCATGGCTTCTCTCAGCTTTTAGTATTTGCAATGAACTTTTTAATGAGCAGTAACAGAAGGATCCTCTAGTTCATTTGTTACTTAGAAGTACAGCTTCTGGCTAATATTAGGCTGAAAATAATTGATTTATATTTCAAAGAGGTACACTGAACGTGAAAGATGGTCTAGTGAACTAATCTCATAACAAGGATGACATTCCAAAATTTATCCTTAATATGCTGTACAAAAACTAAAATAAAGTTAGATTTTTTCAATGTTTTGAAATTTACTGTAATATTTTTACTCCAGACATGTTTTCCTGACAATATTTTTCAATGACAGGTGTTCTGCAGGCTTTTCAAAGATGAATTTTTCAAGAAAGACAGTTTTGAGAGAAGGTATATATGTGTTTCTACACTTGTTAAAATAAGTTTGTAGCTAGCAAATTTTTTACCACCATTCAAATTGGTTTTGTCAACAGTTGTCTTTTAATAGACCATTTTTGCAATTATTGTCCCTCAGACATTTGGTGGTCTTACTAAACTGCTCTTCAGGCTTGTGCAGTTTGGGCAATCAAACATTTCACATCTTCTGTACTTTAATTAAAATATATTTTTCCACAGATTTCAGGGGTCTGAACTCATCTTTACTAAAAGTTGCTTTGCCCTCCTCTCACAGCTTCTCCAACACACTGAATTCCCACTCAAACACAATGTCTTACTACTGCAGTGCTAACTGCCCTTGTAGCTGAGACTTGGACAGACACAGTCCTTTCCCTGAACATCTATACGTTCTTAATGCCTGAGAGCCAACAAGGCTCTCCATGTTGAGGAGAGGAGCTGAGAGCAGTATTGGCAGCAGGATGCCCTTTCTTGCCTACTCAAGTTCTTCCATTTGGCAGAGCAGAGGCATGGATGTTTCCTAGGAGAAGGCAGGCTGCAGGATCCAATCCATTGTGTGCCTGTTGGGTACAAAAGGTGAAGGTCCACTCAGCTGAAGATTTGCTGGTGAAATTAAGAGTGTTTGAAAATAAGGAAGGCATGGTAAGACCTAACTGGATAATATTCTGTTCTGTTTTCTAACGTGACGTTTCATTTAGTTGATTACTGTTTTATTAGATTGTTTTACTGAAATAATGATGAAATATGTTGTGTCACAGAATATTTGTGCCGTCAAGATTTACTCTCTAAAACAGCATTTGAATGGCAATGTGATTTTAAATAGGTCTAGGAAAATAATTAAAACTCTAGATCTAAACATGCAAGGAGCTGAGCTATTAAATGTTGTGCAAGTTACTCTCTACCTTACAGAGAGTACAGGCAGAGCTGGTAGAGTGTCGTGGTTTAGGCCAAATCAGCCACTGGGGACATAGGGGACCCCAGATGGGACCGACAGATGCTCCCCTCTACCTCTTTTCAAAGAGAGAGGCAGAGGAGGGAAAAAGAGACTTATGAGTTTAGAAGGAACTAAAGTACTTTAATGAAATATTAATAATAAAATAAAAGGAAATAATGAGAAATATACAAAACTGTACCAAGCTCCCTGGATGACAATCACAACATTGGCTGACACTGGGGAAGTCCCAGACTGGACTCAGTGATGGATGGGAACTGGATTCCAGATCTGGATTCTGGATCTGGACCAAAGGCAGACGAACAGAAAGAGTCCTCCTCAGACGTCGGCCATTGAAGAAAGACAGCTGACCCTTTGATCCCTCAGCTTTTATACTGAGCATGAGGCAGATGGAATAGAATACCCCATTGGTCAGTTTTGGGTCACCTGTCCTGTCCGCTCCTCTCGACAGGTGCGACCCCTCGACGCTTTTCTGCTTCTGACCCTCTAACGTGGCAAATAACAAAGTTGGTTGGCCTTGGGTGTTATAGCAATAAGTGTAAGCAAGAGCCTCTCTGCATGCCATGCCTGGACATCAGCTATAAACATAGGTCTTATCACTCTGAGAGAGCAAGCACTGTCTACAAAATATGCTGCCAATTTCAGTAGTTAGAAGAAGCCCAGCTAAGAAGCGAAGTTACTGAACAAAATTGGTCCTGTTTTACTTCAAACCAGGACATAGAACAATTAATTGGACCTAAGGACCACCTCCAAGCACTTCGTTTTCTAAGGAGAATATAGAAATACCCAGGGCGTATAGCATAATGTAGTGAAACAGGCCTTTTATAAGGAAAGAACTTCAGCATGTAAAGTTCCATCATTAAAACTGAAATTAGATTAGTAGCCTAGACAGCTAGGAAGCTGGCCATTGCTAACCTGTAACACTTAACAGCTGTTTTGATATTTGCTCTGTTCAGTATGAATATTTTCACTGACTTCTGGGACTTTGAAACAACCCTTCAATCCTTTGGTTTACAGTTATTTGTCGCTGGCATTAAAAACACATTTAGAATTTTTTTGGTGAGAGTTTGGATTATGGAAATTCAGAAAACTGAAAAAAAGTTAGATTGGAAAGACTTCAGATGTTAATCACCGCATACATGATATGACATCATCAGAGTTCAGTGAAATTTCAGAAGTTAAATTAAATCAAGGACTTTGGATATCAAATATTCTGTCTTAAACTCATTGCAGTGATGAACTGATGCATTCATTCATTTTTCACTGCAGACCAACTCAGATTTAAGGCTAACTGATATGATTTGAATGCCTTTTTCTGGCTTTTTTTCTCAAAACTCAGTTTAGGTTTAATTATATCGCTCACCTGAGGCTTGCTATGGATGTATTTAAATGTTTGCAGAGGGGAAGAAAAACATAACTGTGTTAACAACTAATCTTGGTCTTGGGCTTCTAAAGAGGTTTAATGTTTCCTGTATTTATTGAAATTATGCCAAGACTGGGTTGTTTACCTTGATTTTGGACAAAATTCCTCCTTTAACTAACAAAATCTCAAAAATATTTTTTCTTTTCTTCTTTTTTTTTCTTTTTTTTTCTCTTTCATCCCCCCTGTGCCCTTCAGTTATTTTTAATGTATTTATTGTATTGCTCTCTTGAATTGAAAGCTTATAAAAGTGCTGATCTGAGAAACCTAGAACACAGATTTTCTGCTTTATTTGCAAAGCAAATACGATAGGTGGTCTTCCGCCCAAGACCCTGTGAACACCACTTACAGACTTTTTTTTCCCTGTTGAAAATACACAGTTATAGATGGATGTTTCTTTTTCTCTTTGTTCAGCCTTTTTGTTCTCTTTCAAATTTGTTAACCAAGAGAATAATTAGCAATGTATCATCCTCAGTGCTTGTTGGTACACTTCACATGACTAAATGCTTGCAAACTGGTGATAATTCGTACTTTCTCTGGTCTGAATAAAACATTGATTTCAAAGGAAAGTGCCTATGGTCCTCACACTTTTAGGTCACTCAGTCTGAAGTTTTATTTTCATTTTTCTTGCCTTGTGTTGAAACACAATTATTCAGCTTTTTAAAATTTACAAGTTGGTAGAAAAGCATTTTATGTTATAGTTTATATTTTGTACAAAAAGAAAACTTTAAAAATAAACCATTCTTATCTTCAAACTTCCTCCAGAAACATTCTTCTGCAGAAACTCTGTTTTTACAGGTGTCATGGTTTTGGCTGGGATGGAATCGACTTTCTTGCTGGCAGCTGGTATAGTGCTATGTTTTGGACTTGGGATGAGAATAATGTTGATAGCGCACTGGTGTGTTTAGTTGTTGCAAAGCAGTCAAGGCTTTTTCTGCTCCTTACACCACCCTGCCAGCGAGTAGGCTGGGAACACACAAAAAGTTGGGAGGAGACACAGGTGGGACAGGTGACCTCAACTGACCAAAGGGATATTCCATGCCATATGATGTCATGCTCAATGTAGAGAGCTGGGGGAAGGAGAAGGAAACAGGGACATTTGGAGTTATGGCATTTGTCTTCCCAAGTAACCTTTATGCATGATGGAGCCCTGCTTTTGTGCAGATGGCTGAACACCTGCCTGTTGATGGCAAGCAGTGAATGAATTCCTTGTTTTACTTTGCTTGCATGCGTGGCTTTTGCTTTACTTGTTAAACTGTCTTTATCTCAACCCATGAATTTTTCTTATTTTTCTGATTCTTCTCCCCATCCCACCGGCGAGGGGGAGAAGTGAGTGGGTGGCTGCGTGGTCCTAGTTGCCAGCTGGGGTTAAACCGCAACAACAGGTAATATAGATCTAAAATTCTGGGACTTTTAAAATGACCCTACAGAATTTACTGCCATGACACAGGTCTGGAAACTATGTCCATGGTCACTGAATTCAATAATGTATTGTCAAATGCAACCCTCATGAGTTTATCAAGTCATGTAGGAATTTCCCACCTCTCCTATGCTACTGGAAGCATGGCCTTACAGCTTAATTCATCTGATGATTAGAGACCTCTTTATGTGAGTCTACTTAAATATATCTATAGACAGCTTGTTCCCGTGAACATTGCTTTTTAGCAGAAGCTCTTTCCTTTGGTATTTATCTTTTAATGCTTTTAAGGTGAATAATCTTAACTTGGCAGTCTGTATTTTTCTGAGCTAACCAAGATGAGCTAGTCTTGCAGGTTCCTTACTACAGTTCCTTTTACGGTTCCTTTTATCACACTCAACTTACTTTTTCTATTGCACCCAGTTGCATCTGAAAGGTAACTTTTCAAGCACACTTACCTAGCATTTCGCACAGTATTCTGTGCAAATATCTCAGGGTTTCCTGTTGTCTTTTGTTGATCTCTGTGTCATTGGTGGCTTATGGACTTCTGAAAAATAACTTGCTGATCCTTTTCTTTCTTCATCATTTCCAGCTGATTGATAGACTTCCTTCCCATTTAACTAAATCACTTCCCATCATTCTAGTCCTCACTGTTATCCTGCTTTTCCTGTCTGTTATTTTGTATCTACTGACTTCTGACAATTACCTTTTAGCAGTGTGTCAACAACAGTTTTTCCATGCCAACCTCATTTATGGAACCACCTAATACAGTGGTGTGAAAGTCAGGTCCAGAGTAATATCACCAGTGATACTATTCCAATCTACTTCCAGCATCTTTTTAACTCCCTTCCAAACACCTAACTTTTAAGTCTTGTTCTGAACATTGGTTTGTTGTGTTTGTTTTTTTTTTTCCTAGCTAGATGTGGTCTGAGCTCTCCATATACTAGTTATTTTCCTCCTCCTTTTCTTTTTCCAGCAAGATTAATGGACACTCTGGACTGTTGTGCAGCACTGCAGCTGTTCTGTTTCCTCTGCCTCCTTTGAGCACACCATGATCTGTGCTCTGTGTCCCAGCGTGGGTATATGACCCAGTGCCAGGGGGCGAGTACAAACTAACCCGTTATCTTTAGGTTGTTGTATGAACTCCTACTGTATCAAATGCTTTAATGTAGCCCTTGTTCACCAAGACCTTTACTGGTATATTATGGGGACAACTTGTGTTTAACTTTCTCTGCCATCTCCAAGTCTGATCTATCTATAATACGTAGCAAAACAGATCTCACTCAATTTGTCTACTGTCTAGACTGAAACCAGTGTTGAAAAGTCTAGGAAGTTAATGTATATATATATTGGGAGTAAATTAAATACCTTGAGTCTGTGAAGGACTGAACAAGATCTAATAGCATCAGAGAAAGTTGTGCTTTGCTGGGTTTGGAAATTGAATCTTAGTCAGAGAAAATTAGGTTAAAGGATCAATAGAGATGGATTATTTTCGACAGAAAACATGGATTTATGTTGGTTCTCACGCTACTTACAGGAATGTTCATTATCTAGTTTTGGCTGTTTTTTTAGTATCCATTTGTTTTAGCATCAGTTTACACTCTGATGGGTAGAATTAAGCTACTGCACCACTGTGTCTGTAAACTCTGTGCCTCTGCCTTCCAGTGACGGTCTGGGACACGTCCTCTCATTTACAAAGTTAAAGAGCAGGAAAAAATAAAGACAACTCGGGGGAGGAAATCAGAAAAGGAAAATCAAATTCTTTATCAGGCTTGTTTTCCGAAGTCATTGATGACAGGCAGTGGAAAATGGAAAAAGAGGAGACAAAAAGACGTTATGTACTTCCCAAGCAGTGTGGTTCTTCTGCAAAAAGTACACGGGATACAAACTCAGTAACCTGGGGGCAAGTGGGCACGGGGGTAGGGTGGTGTGGACATTTTTTATGAAACTAAAGAGAGCAACAAGTGTGTTTTTAATTAGCTTCTCCCTAGTCCCTCCTCCGTTTGTATAACTGTCCTCTCTGTTGAGGACATATGACCAGAGAATGCTTAAGATAATACCTCTCCTAGAGGTGGCAAGCAGGAGAATGGGTTCTTTAAGAGCCACAAGATATGTTCTTAAGAGGAAATTCACCAATTTTACAGGTGATGTTTATCCCATGAGTCCATTTCTTAACTTTTTCAACAAAACTAGATTCAAATTCTCATGTCTGTATTTGGAGAATATCATCACTGAACCGATGAAAACCCCAGAATCTCTCCACAGACGTTAGAGTCAAAATTTGCTCCTATAATTTAATAAATATTTTCAAAACATTTTGGCTAAACTGGAAATAAATATTTTGTTTTAGATGTGTTTAAGAATACCATAAATGGAACAATGAAAATATCTGACTTGTTATGATAATTGACATTTATCTGGTTTCTCTATGAGGTAACTGTTAATATAATCAAGTACATATTCCCCTGTAACTTTCTTATGGTTCTCCTTGATAATTTAAAAAAAATATTTTGCCTTTATGGGCTGTATTTTGCAGCTACATATGGAATTTGTTGTGCAATACTTTCATCACTTGAGTGGCCACTAGCTAACGCAACAGATTCTATAGAGCGGCATCTTAAGTCACTCACTGAATCCACCATGGCTTTATACAGTAATTATAATTACTTGGCACTGGTGAGGATACACCACAAATACTGTGTTCGTTTTTGGGTCCCTCACTACAAGAAAGACATTGAGGTACTGGAGAGTGTCCAAAGAACAACAATGAAGCTGGTGAAGGGTCTAGAGAACAAGTCTTATGAGGAGCGGCTGAGGGAACTGGGGTTGTTTAGTCTCGAGAAAAGGAGGCTGAGAGGAAACCTTATTGATCTCTACAACTACCTGAAAGGAGGTTGTAGCACGGTGGGTGTTGGTCTCTTCTCCCAAGTGACAAGCGATAGGACAAGAGGAAATGGACTCAAGTTGCATCAGGGGAGGTTTAGATTGGATATGAGGAAAAATTTCTTCACTGAAAGGGTTATCAAGCATTGGAACAGGCTGCCCAGGGAAGTGGTGGAGTCACCATCCCTGGAGGTATTTAAAAGACAGGTAGATGTGGTGCTTAGGGACACAGTTTAGTGGTGAGTGTGCAGTGTTATGTTTACAGTTGGACTGCATGATCTTAAAGATCTTTTCCAACCTAAGTGATTCTATGATTCTATAATTTCCTTTCCAGAAAGAGATATCCTATAATAATTTTGATTACTGGCTAACCGCATTCAGAGATAGCACTGTGCAGTACCTCTCATGCCTTCTTTTATCTGTATCAGGATAGAATACAATTTTCTCTATGAGACAAAGGGTTCATTCTCTGAAAATCCCGCATGAAGATATTAGGAAAAAAAGTCATCCCTAAAACATGAATAAAATGCATCCTGAGTTCTGAGCCTCTGTAGTTTATGTTTAAAAAAACGTGTCATATGTGTGTTCATGGGCACATAAATAAGAGACTGAAAATATATGCAAAATCACACTCTACTGAATATTTGTGCAAGTACTGAAATGCCACCTGTTTGCACAAGGTAAAGGTTTTCATTCTGTGTGTCACTTTACACATTTCCAAAGATATTCTTTCCACACTGTACAAGTACATCAGATCCAGAGCATTATCTGAAGGGCATGGGCTTTCTTAAAAGTTTGTTGTTTTGTCATCTAAGCAGGTAACTGAGCCGAAAGCAAAGCTCAAGCTTTGCAGAAGCACCTTGGGTGTTGGCTACTCAATGAGATTTAAGGATCTGAATCCACAAGGTACCTCTTTAAATTCCCTGGCAAAATGTGTCAAGTCTCACTCCAGTTTCTCTACCTGTATTTTCTGATGTCTTGTCAGAAGTGACAGTTTCTAAAGGGAAACTTTCAAGATTTTTAGTTTTCTTTAGGCTTTGTCCCCATACTTACCTGTTTAAACATTGTTTAAATTGTCACTAATAAAAGCCTATCTGTATGGAAAAATATGCTTTTAATGTGTGTAATTAATATTTGAAATCAAAACTTTTGTAAAATGAGAATTTCACTGGGGCAAGTTCTGCTGGGTGTCAATATTAACAGGACTTTACCCAGGGCTGTTTAAAAAGAAAGGAAAATCTTGTGTCAAGATATATTATCAGATTACACTAGTGTGATAATGTCAGTAGGATGATGCTGATGGTCACCAGTAAAATTGTGTTGAATGAACCCTAACGGTTTTTAATTGCTGCTGTGTTACCAGGGAGAAACAGTTTTGATGGGTTCTAATAGAAATAATTCAGAAGTCTTCCTGGACTTACTGGGATGTCAGTGTGAGTCTTCAAGAGCTCTCACTGTACCAGGGAATAACATAGTGTCTTGATTTCAAAGCGTTTTTGAAGTTCAATAGTATTTTCTTGGAATCTGGTCTTAAATTCAGACTAGCAGGTAGGAAACAGAGTAGATTTGTGTTAACCAAAAATCTATTAGATGGGACGGGTGCCACAAAAAATTCCCTACCAAGACAGTGGGAAGGACAATACTTTCAGTCAAAACAAAAGCAAGTGAAAGCAATGGTGCTTTTAAAGTCCTTAGAAAACTGTGTTAAACCAGCTTGTACTCATCTAGGCTGGAAAGATGTAATATTTACAGAGTTAAGCAGCTTGCAGCATTCAGAAAAATTTCTGACCTGGCACACAAATAAGTGTCTTCTTGTTAACAATTGAGATTAAAGACATAAAAATAGGTTATAATTTCAATTGCAATGATCCTTGAGTTTTCCTTGCCAAAAAAGGGGAAAATGCACCATTTTTTTTCCAACTGACTATCTTTTCCTGCTTGCCTCTACTATTTTCACTTCTGTTAGCCACTTATATTGCTGTACACAATAGACACAGGTTTGCTGTGTTCAAATAACCACTTGCCTTAAATGCTAGCTGAGTTTTCAGTGCCTAATTGTGGGACCACAGAGTGGAGAGTTTGGGGATTTGTCCACTTTCCTGATATACTAGAGACAAGAGCACTCACGAACCACTTTCAAAATTATTAAATCCACTTATCCTCTTTGACTGAAACCTGTACTTACTGTCACAGCAGCTGCGGTAACCTTTTCTTTTTTTGTCTCCTCTGCCTGTATCGTTTGGCACAGTTTAGTGCAGAAGAGGGAATGTTAGAAAAGAAAAGAAAAAATAAATAAAATCATTCCCTCTGTTGTGGAGGAAAGGTTCTTGGAATTCAGAATAAGTAGTCCTGGGCAACAGATGCATTAAATAGAATGTGGAGTCAGTCAGCAAAACGTATCTGCTATGCCCTGCAAAGGACTACAAAAGCACTGTGTGTTCTTAACCCCTGGGCATTTAAATGTAATCTTCAGAGGAAAAGAATGGCTTTTTGTTGGGGAATCATCTTTTCACCCATTTGTCTCTAAAAGTCAGATTTTTTTACTTTGCCAAGCAATCTTAAAATGAAGTGCTTTTTCCTGCTTTTGTACAGGGAATGATGAAAAGAATGGAGCATGTCTTCAGACTTTACTGTGCATAGAGTCAGGGAACCTCATGGAGTATTGGGGCACTGTAGAAACCTGGGGTCCTTAGCTTCGCTGTATTTGCAGTGGTCCAGAAACACAAGAATAAACAGTCACTTGAAAAAAATAAGCAAATAAATCTTATGAAAGAAACCTCTTTTCACAGAACATCAGCTTCCTGTAAGCTTAAATATTTTGGCCTTTGGATAGCTTTGCTGTACCTTCTTATAAAAGACAGCATGGTTTCCCATGTTTTCCTTTCTTTTGTAACCGAAAGGCTAAGTGAAACTCTTACAGAAAGCATTCAGGACTTCGAGCAGCCATCGAATTTTTGAAGGCAGAGAGGCTATTCAGCATTTCAATTGGCATTCTTTAACTTTAGGGCTGGGTGGCCGTGCAGGGCATTGTTGGGAAATGTATTGATCTGCTAACATATTTGCTGGAACCATTTTTTTTCCCACCTGTCTGAAGCACTTTGTCACTGCTTTGGAATTTTTTTCTCTGCTGCCAGAGACTACCTTCCACACAACAGACACATAAGAAGATGGTGTTTCATCAGTAGAAGGCAAGGATACTTGAATGTGCACTTGATAAAGAGAATGAGGATGCTTGCAAGCGGGATTTTTCCACCCCTGTATTGCTGTTTCTTACATCTTGTATTCATGTTTTCTCTGTGTACTGTTTAATGCTATGCAATAACAACAAGTATTTTAGCCTTTCACCTTTGAATCTAATGTGATTTCTTGTGACCTAATACAGCATAGTAGCAAATTTCAGGCTGAAGTTCAACCTTTGTTGAGGTAATTCAATTCATGAGACAGGAAAGAATACTGAAAAGGAAGGCCATCTGTAGGCTGTAGTTTTCCACATAAAGTGAAGAAAATCAGCAATAAAAATCAGCTTGCTTTGGCAATCTTATTTGCCAGTAATTCACATTACACTAATTCACAGAATCTGACCAGCTAAGGTGATAGTCACAAAGAACTTTGCTTTAGTGGTTTTGATTATTTATTTTTTTTTTAATAGGTATGATTTTGAAATGTCTAGGGGGGTATTTTTGTTGGAAACAGTAATAACTCAATGGACTTTAGGCGTATGAGAATATTACTATGGATGTAAACTGATCCCAATTGGAAATGAGTTTCAAAATTTAGTCCACAGTCTGAAAACAACATTTCTTTGTATGCTGTTCTTTTCTATATTTAGGCTTTGTGATGTGTATGCAAGTATGTTGTCATATATTGCATCCCTTTCTTAACATTAACAACAAAAGGATTACTGCAGTCTTTATGCATCTTAAGGAAAGTTTAAATTCGCATTAACTGGTTACTTCAGACCTACCATTTTAGGTAACATGCAGTGTAATAGATTCAAGTATACATCTTTTGCTGGAGTTCCTTAGGCCTCTAGTTGGAAGTAAGATATTTGGTGAATGAGGAAGGAAGTATGAGAAGAGAGAAAGTGTTACCATGATTTTAATACAACAGCAAGAGTACAAACTAGCATTTTCTGATGGTACTGAGCAGGCCATTTAACCCAGACTTTATGCAAGCAGTCAGTAGTTACATACTCATTATATGAGAGTTAGTTTGGAACAAAACATCCTGATGTACAGAGCAAAGTGGTATCCACTTTATTGTTTTTCCTGTTTCAGGCTTTTCTGAAAAATCAATATTCTCAAAATAGCTGAAATCACACATAATCTAACTGTAAAGACCAATTAAGTATTCTAGCAAATGTCATGACAGACAATACTGATAGAGCCCTAAGCTAAACCTGATGGCGAGAGGATTTCTGCTATGTATCTTAACGTATTGAATTACTAATGAGAGCTCATAAATTTAACTAAAATGATGGAAAGTTAGTAAAAACATAATGGCTTTTGATTGTATTAACTTCCCAGGTACTTATATGGCCCCAGTAGCCATAGAAGAGGATTGCTTCTCACTCTGTAATTAAGTACCGTTGGAAGAGCTTTCTGAGTTAAAAGGATATAACACTACTATCTTTCTGTTTGGCAAATTGACTACCAAGGACTGAGGTGTATTGGACACATAACATAACTGGGAATTAAAAGACAAACTCTGCCTCACCCAAATGAGCATCGTAATCTCTCCATCTTTGAGGACCAAAGATATTTTAAACTAGCAAAGTATTTCTGAACATTTTTAGAATCAGTTCAGTTTCTGCCTAAAATTGAGAGTCACCAGGTGAGCCGGGGTTTGTGTTATTGTGTTAATATTTGCAAAGCAATTCTTTACCTGGAACCTTTCTGATATTTAATCTAGACAATTTAAAATGTTTAATGTCTTTTAACACAATCCGTCTTTGTCTAAATCAATGTGTTTCTTTGGTAGAAGAAAGCAAATAGTTTGAGTCCTGCTGGTATCATGATGGTCACAGCAGCTAATATTTATCTGATGATATGAGAAGTATTGATGTTGCAGCTGATACTGGTACTAAGCAATTGTAAAGAAATGGACAAATAAGTAATAAAGGGTATTTCACATTGACGTCTCCAGCAGGTTTGCAAAACATGGAAAGTTTACTTAAACAATCAAAATTGAGTAAATGAAATAAAATTGAAAAGATTTATATTTCATTCTAATGTCCTGAAAATGGAATGGGCATATGGTGTCTCATCCACTCTTCCTCTAAGCTATCACACAGAAAACCATAATTTGGGTGCTTTTTTTTTTTTTAAAGGGCACTTACTCGTCATATTTTTTTTTAAAAAATAAAGCTCTAAAAATTACATTTCCACTCTGTGGACTGCACTTCTTCCCATGGCTCATTTACCCTGCAGTGCTATTTACATTCTTGCTGCTGTACTGCAGGCTGAGACTGTCAGTTGTGTTTTCCTTTCACTGACAAAGAGAGAAATCCCATGGTTGCCACTGTCAAGAACATTTCTCTGCCTTCATTCCACAGGGACATCAACAAGATGCCTGATCCCTCTCTGTGCGCTCCTCTGTCATAAGGGTGATCACCTAAGCTTGGGCTGCCTTTACTTCTTCTTTCCATTGACAGCCACTGCTTGACATGTTACCATCATGCATGCAGAATCCTGCTCTTCTCGTGTGCAAAGGTCTAACTGAACAATAAAAACCTTCATTCAGTCCTTCCACCTCGCAGGCACTGGGAAAAAATTAAATAACTGAGCAATAGCCAGTGTCTCAGAATCAAACTCTGAAATGATTTCTAGTTCTTGACAAGAAGGAAATAAAAAGTTGAGAAAAGTAACCTAGAAGAAACAATAATACACTATGGTACTTATTTATATATGCCCCAGAATGTCCTAATTAATATGTACTATTTCCAGGATAGAGATAATGTTGGTTTTATTTACATAGAGTTCCTAGAAAACATTGTACAAAACTGTACCAAAATTAAAAAAATAATAATCTGGCAAGGTCAAATTCATTGTACATAAAATGATTCCACTCCTCTGGTTTATGCTCAAGGCATTCTTTTATTACCAGTCAGTCTAGAACAGGACCCACCATTAAACAAAACTTTCAAATTCTAATATCAGTTAATTCTCCCTCGTATGCCATCCCCGCACCTTTGCTCTTTTCTTCCCCTTCTGACTAACAGTGTCCCACCAGTTCATCCTTACTGCTTAAGTGATCTCTCCTGTCCCCCTTTATTTCCCTGGACATTTAATGTTTCCTGATATGACCAGCTCTAGTTTTTGAGAGATCCCAGAAAAAAAATAAAGCTTGGTTCAAAGTCAAGGATTTCACACTGAGAACACTGCCATCAGCCTCCTCTTGTTCGTTTATTACCACAAAGGCACTTTTGGCTGAGGTGCCTTCAGCTGTGCAGGAGACCCCAAAAGAGACAGTTTTATTCTTGCTTAGATGGGTCCAAAACCAATTAAAAAATTATTTAAAAGGTCAAAACAAAGTACTCTTTGCATGAAGTGTTACTTTGCAAGAAGTGGGTTGGGATGTTCTACTCCACCTAGAACTCCATCTAGGTTGGTACTGGGACCAGTGCAGTTTAATGTCTTTGTTGGTGACATGGACAGTGGGATTGAGTGCACCCTCAGCAAGTTTGTCAGTGACACCAAGCTGTGTGGAGTGGTCGACAAGCTGGAGGGGAGGAATGCCATCCAGAGGGACCTGGACAGGCTGGAGAGGTGGGCCCATGCCAGTCTCATGAAGTTCAACCAGGCCAAGTGCAATGTCCTACATCCGGGTTGGGGCAACCCCAAGCACAAATACAAGCTGGGTGGAGAATGCATTGAGAGCAGCCCTGTGGAGAAGGACCTGGGTGTGCTCATTGATGAGAAGCTCAACATGAGTCGGCAATGTGCAATCACAGCCCAGAAGGCCAACTGTACCCTGGGCTGCATCAAAAGAATTGTGGCCAGCAGGTCGAGGGAGGTGATTCTGTCCCTCTACTCTGCTCTCGTGAGACCCTACCTGGAGTACTGCATCCAGCTCTGGAGTCCCCAACATAAGGAAGACATGGACCTGTTGGAGTGGGTCCAGAGGAGGGCCACGAGGATGATCTGAGGGCTGGAACACCTCACCTATGAGGAGAGGCTGAGAGAGTTGGGGCTGTTCAGCCTGGAGAAGAGAAGGCTCCGGGGAGACCTTATAGCGACCTTCCAGTACCTAAAGGGGGCCTACAGGAGAGCTGGGGAAGGACTTTTTACTAGAGCATGTAGTGATAGGACGAGGGGGAATGGCTTTAAACTGGAAGAGGTTAGGTTTAGATCAGATATTAAGAAGAAATTTTTCACTTTGAGGGTGGTGAGGCACTGGACCAGGTTGCCCAGGGAAGTTGTAGAAGCTCCATCTCTGGAGGTGTTTAAGGCCAGGCTGGATGGAGTTTTGAGCTTCCTGGTCTAGTGGGAGGTGCCCCTGCCTATGGCAGGGGGGTTGGAATTCAATGATCTTCAAGGTCCCTTCCAACCTAAACCATTCCATGATTTTAATGATCTACAAATTGTAAGTGGTTTGAAGGCATGTCCCATGTAGAAAGCACTGCAGTAATCTCCAGTTGAGGTAAGAAAGGTGTAGAGAAAAAGAGGATTGTCTCCTTGCAAAATATTGAAGTAAGCCCACTTGACAACCATTGTGGCAGAACCCAGTATGACAGGCAATCAAGTGCTGCCCCCTGATTTCTGTACCTCACAACAGAGACTGAAAAAGCACCAGGCATCATATCAGTACTCAAATCAATATAGCTGTACAAATAATTCAGTTCTGTTTCTTTTTGGCTATTTGCACCATGGTCATGTAAGCAGAATCTAATCCATTATCTTGCATTAATTTATATTTGAACTTTTCTTTCAGCTGAATTTGTTTAATTTTCTCTTTGGTGTTTTTCAAATGCTTTCCATGAAGCCTAGCTTACCCTTTCTTTTTGTACTCTATTTTATCTTGTGGTTTTGGTTTTTTTCCTTACTAACTTATTTCTCTTTGTTCCCCTGAATCATTCCCTTTCTCTTACCTATTCTTTTTTATTTCACTTTTGTAATTTAGTTTAATCTCTCATTCCCAGTCCATGCATTTCTCCCCCTTTGCTATCCATTCAGCCCAGCAGAACTATTCCCTTCTAATAGTTCAGCCCACAGTACTCATTTCCTTTTCCCATTCTAGTTCATTGATAATGAATAATGCATTCCTTTGCAATTTCAAATCTTACCCATTTTAGTTTACTCTCAAGTAGTCGAGACTGAGCAAGAAAAGAGAAATTAATTGCATTCCACTGGAATCAGAATACAAGCAGCTGAGCAAAACTTGGAAGTGGAAAAGTAGCAAAACGGAATGAAATTAAATGAGGTGAGAGATGGACTAGAAAGTAGTAGTGGGTAAAATTGAGCACGCACTTGTATGAAAGGGCTACACAATTACTTGGCAAAGTGACTGAACTGGAAACAGACTAGGGAATCAAGTCCAATGAGCTAGAAATGGAAAGGAGTAAATACGGCCCAAATTCAAACTGAGAGAAGAAACAGATCTCCACAGGAGAGGAACTAAACCTGGTGAGATGAGGGACAAAAAAAAAATAAAAGGTTTTAATATCTTCAATTCCCACTGCGAGCAGTGTTTCTGTTTACTACCTAGTGAGTGATAACTCTGCAGCTTAGTAGAGAGAAAATGCTTTATTACAAATATACTTGGTGTGTAATTATAACTGTAGCACAGCTAATGGTAACGTAAGCATCAGCCTATCTGAGGAGCAGTTGTATTGCTGCTAGAACAGGCATATGAGAATGCTTAATATTTCAGTTTAGTGAGGAAAAGGCTCTTCAACATCTGATTATTCTTTGATCTTGCTCCTATCAGTTATATTGTGAAACTGGCTTTCTTTCAAACTGCAGATAATTTGACTGTCATAAGCTGGCAGTGTAGTTTTGATTACATTGTTGCAATAAAAATGTACCTAAATTGGTTTCAATGGAATTCTGACACCTGTTTGTTAAATATTGTTAAATATCTGCATTGAGCCAAAAGCTGAGAATTATTTCAATTGAAGCTGACTCACAAATCTGGAAAAATTAAAACTAGCTGTTACCGTTGTAATATTATCTCCAGTAGGTATATAGACTACATTGTTGTAAGGTGCTCTGTTTTAAATATGGCACTGTGGGAAATTCAAGGAAGGTGCAAAACTGACCCAGAAGTATCCTTAGTGTGTTCAATTTACAGATAAGTCACTGAAACATTCAGGTTACTAACGTTTAAATACCTACAGCATCGGACCTAACCATCAGGCCAAGATCAGCAATGTGCTCTTGTGGCAAAGGTGGCTAATGGTATACTAGGCTACATGAGAAGGAACGTTGCCCGCCAGTCAAGGGAGGTCCTTCCTCTCTGCTCAGCACTGGTGTGCCACACCTGGAGTACTGAGTCCAGTTCTGGGATCCTTAGTACAAGAAAGACATGGGCGTATTGGAGAAAGTCCAACAAAGGGGCTTGAAGATGATGAAGGGACTGGAGCATCTCACATATAAGGAAAGGCTGAGAGAGCTGAGGCTGTTCAGCCTGGAGAAGACAAGGCTCAGGGGAATCTTATCAATGTATACACATACTTGAGGAGAGGGTGCAAAGAAGACGGAGCCAGGTTTTTTTCAGTGGTGCCTGGTGATGTCACAAGCTGAGCTTTGGCACAGGCTGCCCAGGGAGGTTGTGGAGTCTCCATCCTTGGAGGTATTCAAAAGCTGTCTGGAATGGTTTGGGCAATCGGCTCTAAGTGGCCCTGCTTGAGAAGAGGGACTGTGTAGACTGATGGAAGATATAGGGGGATTATTACTTGAATGCTAAGGGCAAATGTTGTGTAAGACTGATAAACTTGCATGATTTGCTGATAAAGAGGAACCTAGAGGAAACAAGATTAGAAGAACTGTTACAAAATATGAAGTAAGTAAAAGTCAACGGTAATTAGAGTAAAGGTGAAGACAGCAAGGGGAGATCATGACCACCGACTTAATTAAGAGGCCAAGCAGACTTAACCCCTCACTGTATTAGAACATGCACATATCAATCAGACACTGTAGCTTTAAATGCAAATGAGGGATAATACTATCTAAAAGTAACTGTTAAGATAAGGTACTGACCAATAATTGTGACTAAAGGCATGTATTTCTGTGTTTTAAATTTTATAAATATTCTGTAGGTTTTTTAAAACAGTGTGCTAGCTTTGTGGAATTACCATCTAGCACCCATTTTGTGCAAGCATGAAATAACTAAATAACTTTGCTGTGTGTAAGAATGGCCTATTCCTCACCAGGTACCGGACATAATTTATGGAAAACAGTTGGACCTGACGACCTCCAAAGGTCCCTTCCAACCTCAACCATTCTGTGATCAGCCCTGTTGGTTTCTGACTAAACATTGTTCAAGATCTGGGTTCAGCACCGTGGTGGAAGCAGCTACCAGGCAAGACCTTAGCCTGGATCTCTCAAGTTTGAAGCAATTGCCATAATAAGAAAAGCTTTTCTTTTTTTTTAATTAGACAAATTTTTCTCATGCTGAATCTGCTGAAGACCTGCTGCCTGTCTTTATTTTTAGTTAGTATAACTGGGATATATTCAGGGTAAAATAGATTAAGGCAAACAAAATTCTGTCCCCTTCTTCTACTGTGTTAATGAGCATTTTGACTGTGTATGGAATATTTTACTACCTGCTGTTAAAAGACAATTCATTTGTTTATTGCAAATTCCTTGTAAATTTACTAATTTAACTTAAAACATTTTAGGAGATAATATAAATTGCCTTTTTCTTCCTTGTTTTGTATTGATACAATTTCTGAGTTAACCATCAATAAACAGTATTTTTATACAAAACTGAGAATTTCTATATGGATACATATTGATATTTTTTATCTCTAAATGGATACCCTTATCTGTCAGTTCACAAGCAGTTCTCTTGGCTTGTAACAGTCTTTGCTGCTTCTCAATTAATCATAGAGCAGCAAAGATTGGAAGAGGAGAAGAAAAAGAAAAAAACTGAAAGCCGCACTAATTATGCCTATAATGCCTTACATCTGTGAAAAAAAGTATCGAAGCACCTCTATTAGGTGTGATACTGAGTGAGGTTCACCATACTGCATTACTATTTAGGCATCATGTTTTCTACAGAGACACAGTTAAATGTGTTAGAAATTTTCTTACAGGCAGCTGAAGCTTGGCTTAGATTTGCCAAGATTTTAAAACAAAATGGTTTGAGGTTTTGGGTAAGCTTAAGAAAGGTTCAAGCTAAAACTTGGTCTTCAGTGTATATAAAGTAAAAATCCAGATATGTACTGTGGTCTTGGGTCAAAACCTTATCTTGAATTGGTTGGAAGGAAGAAAGATTCCTCATGTAGTTTTTTTGGGGACTTTTTTTTCCTTCCTCAGACAAAAGCTTAATCTAAATTTTTCTCATATATTTCGACAGTAGCTTGGAAAAAAGGGGGAGGATTAAGAATCTCAAGACTTGTCAAAATCCTCCCACTCACTCCCACTCCCATTGGAAAAAAAAAAAAAAATCTAACTAAATTTGAGCATCTTGTCAAAATGATAAATAAGCCAACAAAGAGTCACTGTTGCCCATGCCTTTCCCAGAGAAATCCCTAAAGTTCAGTGACAAGCTTTCATGAAGAAGTGGTATAATCCTGGGGAGAGAATCTACTGGTAAGGTGTTGCAAATCAAGGACATCAAATATAGCTTTCTGCAATTTCTAACCAGTGGTGGGATTTCATAAACCACACTTACAGAGAAACTCTGTTTAGGATTCTGAAGAAGAAGATAACTACGATGTGGAACAGTGGGCGGACAGCTGTTGTAGTGTGATGATTTTTGAGGCATGGGTTTGGGCCAATGTTAGGAACAGGACTGCCTGAATTTTGAATTTCTTTGACTACAGTCTAAAATGGTTATGCATTTCAGCTCAGCTGTACTTTTGGAAACGTTTTGGTTACATGCTCAATAACAACTGCAGTACAGCACCGCAGTGGAAGCTAGAAGAGAAAACTCATATGGAATAAATATCATTTAAATGAGTCTGCAGGAATGTTGTGTACCCACCAGAACAGCATGGAAATCCAAATCCCTCAAAGTCCGGGCAACAGCAAAGTGTAACTTAAGAAAAATAAAATCAAAATGCTCCACTGGACCTTTGGAAGGTGCTTTTGGAGCCAAGGACATTTTCTAACGGTGCTGTGGGAGCATGGGGAGAAGTCCCTTGCGCCCACCACCGGCCGGCTGCCTACTGGCCTGTGTGAAACTGAGCAAAACCCCATCATCCTGTGTAGAGTTGCTAGGCAACAGCCGGTCACAAAATCGTGAACAGTTTTTTGAATTTTCTTCCCTCACTCTTATACAGGTGAAATGTTGTATTTTGTTAGGGTGATATTATAGCTTCAAGATTCAGAGTTATTTTCAGCTATGCTGCTGAAATAACTATGAAATAAGCTTAAGGAAGGTGAAAATACACTTTGATATGTAAGCACTGAAGAATACATCTTCACATTCAAAATATTTTTTTGCCTCTGTGTGTTCCTAAACCAGTATCATCTATAATATGCAAAAATGACTATGGTGCACCTATTTTGAAATCTGGTAGTCTTATTCCAAGATTTAATGGTCAATAGACTCTTTCACGAACGGAATAGATTTTTAATTATTTCAGCCACCTTCATAGTTCTTGTGATGTTCATTTACTACAGCTTTGTCCCTTATGAGATCCCCTAAGATATTCTGCTAAAGTCTCAGATGTGCAAATCTGAGTTTCTATCAGGTGAGAAAGTGCAGTCCTCCACCTCCAGACTTGAATTTACAGTTGTGGTCCCCTTATCCCTCCACCGGACCTTAGGATACCTACTGCAAGGTTGGTAGTTGCCCTGTGGCTCTCATAAGAATAGCGATGGAGTTTATCTGTGATCAGCCAGCCTTCAGAAAATTTAGAGCTATTTATTTAAGGGTGAAAAAAACACACAGTAGAAAAGAATATCACAAAGCAATCTCTCTGCAGTTATTGCACATCAACTGCACATGGTACAGGCAAAAAGAAGTCATTTGTTTCTCTAGTCTGTGTTGCCAGCTTTCCCCACTTTGCTGTAGACATGGGCTGACCTTTTTTCAGTCCTTTCACCAGCTTCTGTATGATGCTTTTTAAACTGCAGTAAACTGTTTTCCCAGGCTGCAGAAAGCTCCTTCACCTTCCCATAGTAAGTCAGGATATCAAAGCTACATATCACATTTGTAGCAGTGGTACATTTTGGCAAAATAATACATATAAGGTCTGCAAGTGTGATTCAGAACAATAATCTTCAAAGTGTTCATATTTACAATGTCTCACCTGTCAAAAGCATCAAAAACGGCTTTTAAAGACTAAATTAGTGTTAAAAGTTGGGATCTTCAGCACTGAAAGGATGAATAGGTTTAACAGTTTACACCAGTTCAGGAAAATTGCAACAGCTCTTTGTGCAGGGTAAGCTAAAAATACTGGACAAAATATTGTCCTCATTTGATTTCCTTGGGGTGCAAGAATGGTAGCTGAATTATCCTATCTATCAGCAGAATTTCCCCATTAATCCTCATGCAAAATGTTTCTGCATGATTTGGTATGTTCCTGTCTTTCCTAAGTCCCTTAGAGCTCTTCCAGAGGTTCTGACCTGCTAGTGAATAAGCTGAATTTAGGCCCTGAATGCATGTGTAACGTTAATTCACAGAAAATATTTTGGTCAAGGTTGTGAGCTAGTCATCAGCCGAGTTACAATGTGGCCCCGAAATATCACTTGCTATGACAGGTGGTACAGTGGTAGCTTCTACATATAGCACTGCTTCAAACTGTGACAGAAATCTTCTCTAGTGAAACTGAAAAGTTTAACTTCACCTTTCAGAAAAGATGACATTTATATCTTGCCTGCTGCAACAGCTAATAATAGTTACTTGTCTGCTACTAGCTGACAACCCTGATTTGCAAGTTGCAAGACAGCTCTTTTCACATGAGTTTCCCTAAATCAGCTGCTCACCCTAAAAACAAACAGTAATGATTTTACTACTGTGGGACAACAGAGGGCAAATGACATGATAGTTTTCCACTGAATGAGGCCAGAATTGAGGAAGAGTCACAGTATTTTTATAACTCCAAGATCAAATGGAAAACTTTTTTTATTTTACCTGTAACCAGGTAGGGGGTTTTGTGGCTGTGGTCTGCAGTATGCACACCACAGTCAGTTCTAAATGCGGAATCAGTTCATTCCCTTTGGGTTACTTGACTTATCTAAATATTAATCTTCTTTTCACGTATAATGTTACAGCATTCATAATTATACTACCTTCCCACTCAATCCCTATAAAAACACTATAGACTGAGGGTGGAATTCATTACTGTCTTAGTACTCTCTTAGCCTGCATTTATGCAAGTGTTAAACTGAATTTACCTATGTCAACAAGTAAATAAAGATTCTAAGAGTTTCTTTTAATTTATAATGTGCTGTACTGGATTAAAGAAGATTTTTTTTATAGTGACATGAACAAGTATAGTTTGTTGCAGCACAGGATTAAAGAAAAGCACGAAGTAAAACAAAATTTCACAGCACTTCAACATATCTGATTACTGTTAAAAAAAGATATAAATGAAACCATTGTCAATGGCTACCCAGTTGATAGCACAGAGATACGTCACTTCATTTTTTAAGTAAAAGAAAGGTTGAAATGTTTAAGTGTTATAACCCCACCACTCCATGTTAATGACAGGTTTTTTTACACTGCAGTATATAAATAAATTAATATTATGACAGATGTCACTATACTAAATATCTGTAGTTGAGTATATGCATGAGAAACTGCCTCTCCCCTTTACACTGCAGTGCTGCAGAGCAGCTTCTGAACTAAACAGAAGTATCCTACCTCCCCTGCCATTTTTACACCACTTCTGTTCACTCAATAGGTTCAAGTTAACTTGCATAATTGTTATTATTCTTTCACAATAACTACATAATATGTACTACAGTTGGCTTCTAGGAATTATTGGCTCAGGCATGAGGCATGGCAACAGAAATCTAAAGTAATTTTTCAGTAGCTGCTATGTGCCTAAATAATTGTCTCAAAATTGATTTGTTACTCGAATCCCAACCCTCTGATTCGGATGCTTTATTTAGAGTTTAATTGACTAATTCTCCACAGAAACTTCCTCAGCCTCACTCTCTGGTTGGTGAAAAAAGGGAAAAGGAACTACCATACAAATCAATCACAATTCCGAGACTCCTCAATGTTCAAGGAAGTGAGTTTAAAGAAGGTGATACCCTTATTTCTACATCTTAGTAGGTGAATCCTGAGAAAAAGCTGTGTTCCAAACTCTCTCTTTCTTCTGCTGGGTATTTGGGAATACTAATTGCTTAGGTGATTTCTCTCTTCTACCCCCATTTTTATTTTCTTATTTTTGCTTCATAGCAACATCAGAATTGTGTTGACATTGTTCATTGTAACCCCCAAAATATCTTGAAAGTGTCTTAGGAAGGATGACAAAATGAAAATATTCAGTCTTATGCTAAGTGTTACTGAAACTTGTAAAATGAATCATTTTTTTTCAGTTTTTGAGTCTGAAACAGTTGCATCTTGTCCGTATTTCCACTGCAAACTGATTCACACCAAAGGCCACAATGTGCACAACTCTTTTCAGGACTTAACATTACCCATGCAGCTGTGTCAGCTTGCTGAAGAAAGAACACCTTCATTTGGTAGTCTGGAGCCTCAACAGAGTGGGTCTGCAAAGCACAGTTTCAGGGTTGACCCTCAAAGGCTGGGATGTTTATAATGTGCCAGCCTTAACTTTGTTGGCAAGCCCTTTGGATTTAATTTCTTCTCATTTTTAGGATGTTTGCCACAACTGTTGCCTTTGCTCTTATGGCTCATTGGGCCTCTTCTTTGCTGTCGCTGCTCTCTGTGACAGTTGCCTGATAAACAACACGGATCTTGCAGCTCCTCTCACATCCCATTGCGTCTGTTTCCTTAGAACTAGAAAGGGGGAACCCAATTATTGACAATATTCTGCAAAATGCAGCCTGAGATTGGTCCTGAAAAAATGGCAAAATATTTAAATATTATTTTAAGGCATGTTAAAAAAGGTGTCCAATCATATACATATATTACACTTAATATATATTAAGTGAATAAAAGGTTTAAAAATGAAGTGAATATAAACAAGATGGAAAAGTAAGGAGAAAGAATTTGTGGAGTTATCAGTACCATGTCTGAAATGAATTCTGAAAATATCACCCAATTTTTGCAAGATGATTTCTAATCCAATACTTGAGCTAAAATTCTGTGAGTGTAAGAGGTAAAACTTTTTTCCATCTAATGTAAGTAAAACCGACATACAGTTCCCTCAGAATTTTAATGGGTACTGAAATACCTTAGTCTCCTTGGAATAACCATAGTCACATGTAGTCATTTCTGAAAATGTTACTGAAATTGCTTCAGCTCTCATGCTTTGTGAAACATGACCTTCCTCTATAGGTCATTGAGAGTTCTTTAAGATATCCTGGTTTTCAATATGACTTCATTGACAGTTGCTGGATGAGTACATACCAAAATACAATGGAGAGGTTGTTTTCCTTTTATAAACTTCTACTGAATGACAAAAAAACCCAATTCAGCGCAACTTTAGGACATTTTGATTTTCTTTAATGCTGTTACATAATCAAGCTTTTCTCATGATTCCTCACTTCACACTGTCTACTCATTCCACCTCCCCTCACATTTCTATAATTCTTTTATTTCTTCGTTACCCAGTGAAACAGAACTTGCTTATGTGTGTCCACAGAAGACTTTATTTATTTATTTATTTTCCTAGACAGCAGTAATCTATTGCTACATGATATGAACTTCATTATTTTTCCACTGTGTTAACTCAAAGTGCCTTAAGCAGAGTTTGTGTATCACGGGACTAAAATGATTAGAGTTTGTGAAACTGTGTGTGTTTATAATATACAAATATGTATGTGTCTGTATGTTATTAATGTATTAATTTCATATTCATTTAGGTATAGGAAAGATCCCAGGGAATTTTAGAACTTTGCTGAGCAATGCAAAAACTACTGAAGAATGAATTTGTAAATGGATAAAAATTCAGCGTATAAAAAGTAGTCTTAGCATGCCTTTACAAAGTTTTGTGACCTCATCATTTCCCCATTTTTACCTTTTAAATCCTTATAACTTCTCTTATAACAGATTAGTAAGTGATGATGCAATTTTACAGAAAATAAGAATGTTACTACTGTAGATGCAAGATAATTATTTCTAAGTGTGTTATGGTTTACTAAAATATTGAAGATTATAATGAGCTTTTCTTAATATCTTCTTTGCATACTGCACTTGAAATACACTGCAAAATATTCATAGAGGGGCTGTCATTGCAATTTATGGTAAAAAGAAATTAGCATCTTTCTGCATCTAGAAACAGCTTGGATAGTAGCAAAAAGAAAGAAAAGGACATATCTGTGCTCTTGCAAGTCAGATTAAAAAAGAAAACAAAACAAAACAAAACCCTAAAAATAGCTGAGAAATCCAGGTAAATAACACGCACTGCCTGCAGGTGGGAGGTGAAGGTCCAACCCTTGGTACCACTGTTGTGGCAGGTGGGTGTTGTGCTGACCTAGAGACATCAGCTTCTGGTGGCCTCCTGTTCTGTTGCAGTCTGAGATTTGTGTTCCTCAGGAATCCTCAAGCCTGCATGCTACACAACACTAGCATGAGAGTTTCACTCGATCTGCTTGTGAGTTACATATAGCTAAAATCACATGCTCCACCCCAGCTTATAATAGTTAATACAGTGTCTGTAAAGACTAGATTTATAGCTAATAACTCTAAAGGGAAGGCTAAAGAAACACTGATATTCATAAACATGACAATTAATTGAAAAAATGTTTTTTCTTTTGTTGGCTTTTTTCTTGTACTTCTCTCTGTAAACAGATTGTAGCCTTCTGAAACTTGAACTTGAATAGTTACGTTGCTGTATGAAGTTATCTGTAATACTTCAGCTGAACATAGGTTATTGTTATTAAATATTCAAGATTTGGCTTCTTTTGAACAGATACAGATCTTATATTAATTAGATGAATATAATTACTAAAACAGGTTCTTAGGGCCCATACAGCTTCGCCATTGATTTTCCCTGAATATTTCCTCAAGATTTCTGTTGCGATAAACTCAGTCCCCAGAGTATACCTTGAAAATGAAGACAAAGCAAATCAGTTTATTAAATTTAGATGATGTCCGTGATCAGTATTGATTCTGTATCTGAATTAAACACTTGCTTTTCTATGAAAATACTGTTGAACTCAAATACATTGATAGTAGGAGTAGATTATTCTTATTTTTTTTAAATGTGAAAAAATAAACAACACAGGTTTAAGGCAAAAGAGCAACCCTATTTTGTCTGAAGATGTGTGGCTTCCTTCAATTTCTTTATTTGTTTTGTGATAGGATCTCCAGGTTGGATGATAAAATGATAAGATGTAGAGGTTTATAACACCTGAATGCTGTTGTAAGAGATTTGTCACCTTAAACTTTTCTCTTGTCTTTATATTGCTATTTTCCAGATGAAGAACTGAAATACAGATGAGACATGACTATTCCAAGGTCAAAAAGACAAGAATAAAAAAGTTTCCATTCCACTGCTTCAAATATTATAGCCTCCCTTTCAAATATTAACATCCTTCCTCTCTTTCTCACTTTGTTGAATTTTCAGCTTCATTTGATATCTCAACAGTGGCAGAGACACAATGAAGGGTTATACTTAAACAGAGGAGAATTTGGAATCTCATTCATGTACCCAACATTCTGGGAGTGCACGGATTTTCCTATGGGATACACAGGATCCCCAGAGCTGCTAGGCAAAGCAGATATAAGCATTTTTTTTGTCACCTGTTTAGAATGAGCCTAATTTCTTTCCCATCTCTCATTTTCTCATAGCATACTTTGAAAATGGCTATCAGGCCTGTGCAATTTTCTATGTATTGGACAGCCTGTGATGCTGTCTGTGTTTCAGCTGGACAGCCTGGCATACGGGTAGTAGAAATCATTACTGGCATCCACTAACACAATAATGACTGCAGCTCTATTCAGTGTATCTTTCATTATGTAAAAAGGTACCACGATTTCTCAGTTTATTTTGGAGTTTTACAGTTTCCCAAAATCTTGAATGAACACAGGTAAGTAATGTGCTCTGTCCCTTAAGGGGCAAAGTCTAGGGTCTTTTTTTTAAAAAAAATCTTTGAACTAACAAAGAGAACATTATTAAATCAAAATTTCACATTCTGTGCCCCAGACTAATATTACACTGACATCCACTTGGAATTGGCTACATACGGAAGCTAAGAAATAAAAGCTGTGAAGAAACTAGTGTTCGATTAGTTTTGCTTCCGCTATTTTCAAAATTAATCTCAAAAGAACACAAGACACACGTTGCAGTGCCATGTGCAATATGCCAAGGCTAATAAACTTCCCAAATAGGGCTTACATTTGCTATTCATTTCATGAAATAGTGGAGCATATGCTCACATTTTTTTTGAACAGAAGAAAGTTTTTTTAATATCCTTTGTTATACGTGTTGTAATATTTACCAGCTACCACTGTGCAGGCAAGGCTATTACTGAGTTGCTCTATCTTCCATACAGCTCCAAAAGGTAGAATGTTACTTTTTGGCTTTTGCGTGATTTTTTTTGTTAGTTCAAGTCTCATTGAGGGGTCTCTGGGTGTTATTGCATTTTTTGTTTGATTCTTCTGCTCCAAAGTCTAACTATATTTTAGAAAAGAAAGTGTTCACACATCATGCTTATTAATTCCCTTTGCCATCCCCACCTCTTAAACACACATGGACTGCTTGGGAACTCAGTCCCAAGGCCATTTGAAATATTTGCTTAAGATTAACCTGTTTGATTAGACTTTTACTTGATTACTTTTACATGTTTGACTAATGCTTTATGAAGCACTTGATGGCCTATATAAAGACTTTTAGGAAAGGCTGCATTCATGGGCAAAGATCCCCTGTGACAGGGAAGGGCTCTTTGAAATGAGCAAAGCTAATTTTGCAGAACTTTCAGGCAATTTATACCCTTCCTCCCCTCTAAAAATATTTATATTTTTCCCAGCCCCTACCAGGGACTGGTCCTGGGGGAACTCTGGAGAGGTGTGGAAAACAGTGTGGCTTTTGAAATTCATTATTTACATGATTTGAAAACTTTTCCAGATACACTTTTGTGGAGGCAAACAATTATTTATTACTTTTCTGACCACTGCTGAAACTTTATGATATTTATCAAAACTATAGGCAGCCAGTTATTTGTATTTCCCGTAGTAATCATTCCTGATTGATTTTGTATGTGAAAAACTGGCTGATATTGAAGATATAATACAGAATATGTACAGTCTATTCTCCAGCTTCACCTGTCACCAAAGAACTTTGAACTCTTAAAGCAGGCAAAGGAGATATAGTAGAGGTATATGCCTATACACTCTTTTCTGTCTTGCCAATAGATTACTATTGGAGGTCAGTATCCTTACATTTTGCTCAGAAATCTGTATTAGGGAAACTAACACATTATTGCTAAATTTTTATACAGTTTATTGAAAATCATAGTATTAAAATTAACATATGAACATTTAATGCAATATAATGTTCTGAAAACTCTCAGTGCAACATGTAAGGCATCCTAATATGTTTAAAAACAGTCATGGAAAATCCACTTAATTTCAAAGTTGTTTTGTTCTGTAAGTAAACTTTCAAGTTTTCTTCATTAAGACTGACCAACACAAAACAGTTCTGAAAGAACCAATTATTTTGGCACATTTTGATGCTCTGAGCTGTGTTTGTCATCGACAAGCATCACCACATCTGAGAAAACAATGGTGTATTATTGAAAAGGCAGTTATTCCCTAACAGCTGTACTTCCTGAATAACTGAACCAATTACAGTTATTTATCAATGTTAATTATTTTTGTCTAAGTGTGTATCTATGTGTATATTGGAATATACAAAATTTGGTAGAATAGGGCAACACATTAGTCCTTATGAGCTTTGGGCAGCTGATTTTGTTTGTTTGTTTGTTTTTTCCTTTGAACTGATGAAGCAATGAGTGAATTATGTAACTCATTCAAAAAGCTAATAAACCTTTTATGCTACCCCAATGCGTGTTCTGCTTAAGCAACATACTGAACAGAAGTGTATTTTAGAAGTGGTTTGGGGTTTCACTATAACTATTTTCTGTATCCCTCTGGCTGTGTTCATTTCTCTAAGAAATACTTACAGACAGAGTAGGAGGAGAAAAACACTACATTAAAAAGAAGAAAATATCTGAAAATTACCAACATTATTTTTCTATTGCAGCCCCTTCTCTCAAAAAAACCCCCAAAATCTGCCACAGCTTTTTCAGCTTTTTAGGTGGTATTTATAGATAGACTACAAGTAAACATTATTTTCTATAAAAAAGTAGGCTTTAATGTTCTGGTAATTTCATGTGGAGGACTGCATTACTGGACTTTATTGGGCTACTGCCTCTGAAGCAAGTATACTTAGCTTGCACAGCAGTCTACGGTAACTTTGGAAAGACAACTGTACTTTGAAGAAACAAATAAATATTTGGGGGGGGGGGGGGGGGGGGGGACACGGACACGAGGTTGTCCGTTTGTTTGGGTTTTTTTTCCACTCCTTGTCTCCCTATGAAAACAATATTCTTCTGGAGATGATTTGGTGGATAGAATGAAAGTGGAAACTTAGGCTAACGTGTGTAATGCATGAATCTGATCAGCTTTACTGTAATAAACATGACTATGCTTACTGAACTGTGAGCAATTAGCATGATGTTTCTTTTCTGAACATTTTTAATTGACAGCTTTATCATAGATATTATTTAAGAAGGAAGGGATTTGAGAATGGGAAAAGACTGACAGGAGACCATGATGTGACATATGCGAGAGAGGGGATTTGAAACCAGTCACGAAATTCCATTTTACAGCAATTACTCCAGGGGAGTGTCTTTGTTTTAAAAATGCTGGATGCATGGAATTTTCTGGGGAAAAAAAGGGAAGACAACTCTGTGGACTAAGAGGATCAGAGGACGGGGTTTTGTCAGTGTTTTAAAACATGAATTTGCAGAAGTAGGCCTGTTGAAGCCATAAACTGATTGGCTGTCTTGGTTTCACAGCAGTATAATTGCTAAATATAGCCCTAATTTGTGCAGCTAGGAAAAAAAAAGTTGAAGCTGGGCTTTTAAAACATTTCTGTGAGCTCAGCAACATCAGTCAGTGTACTCAAAAGTAATAGAATTTTAAATGGAAGATAAATACTAATACACTTGATTGACATGAGTGGCAAAGCACAGCCTCCAAGTTATTCATGTCTAAAAAAAATAAGACTAGGCCAAAGATGAGACAGAAATGCCATTTTCTCAAATATACTCAAGCATACTCAAAATCAGTTCCATGTTTGAAAAGAACATAGAGAGGCATGTTCTTCTTGAGAGGAAAATGCCAACCAAAATCGGAATCTTCACAACACAATAATGCAGTGCAGGCTGAAAGGATGAAGTTCAGCTTTCTCTGGAGGGAAAAAAGAGACTCTTGAGTAGTTCTTTCCAGGTAGGAGAAGAAGCTAAAGAAATCGCAAGTTGTGTTTTGTACATGTCGTTTGTCTAAGTTGTTAAAATCAAACTCTAAAAAGCAGCAGAATTTGAGTACAAGCTGAAAATAATATCAGAACAATGTTTGCCGACATGCTATTCCACTGCATACTATGGAGTGGCTATGAAATGTTTTCAAGTGTCTTTTAATGAAAATCAAGCCCATAGGAAAAGACCAATAATTACAGAGAGACAATAAAAGACATGAAGGGCTAACATTGGACTTCTAAATGTGTATAGGCAACGTTAGACAGACCATCCTAATCTATTTCTATTTTTAAATCTCTTTCTTTTTCTTTAATACCTTGGTCTTCTCCTTGCTACCTCCATTACAAAGGGCAATATGTAAATTGGTAATTCCAGCAGTGTTTGTAAGTCTCTGCATTTGGATATCACAGCATCCTGATCTTTTATGAGCATCATACCTATATATGCATTAGATTCACTCACGTCCTTTTTATGCTTTTGTTGTGAAGGAAGGAAGCCTAGACATTTGCAATGAAAGGAAACCTCAGTACCCTCTGTCCATATCTCTGATCTTGATGAATGGAAAACTAAGATCCTGGGACCCACAAAGAGATACACTCAGTTGCTCCTTGTTCTAGGAGCTGCCCTGGTGAGGTGAACACTCTCTGAGCATATCCTTGCCAGAAGCAGCTATGCTACAAATACTAGGAAACAAATTTGTGAATGAATTCCCCAGATACGTAGGAATCCTTAGGTTCTATATCAGCAGCCTTGATGAGTGAATTCTTGGTTTCCCAAGCTCCAGTTATCCTTATTGAAACAACTTAAATGATCTGGAGGCAAAAGTGAGGTGGAAACACAATTAGTTCTTACTGAGTCCACCGGATAGCATGGCTCTTCTCTGCTTCCACCTTTGTTCATAACCCAGCAAGAGTCAGCTAGTTGTCAAGCTCTGTGCATACATTAGTCTTTTCAGTTCTTTGTGAATCAGTTTAACTCTACTGCAGCACAATGAAGTGCAACACAGAATTGTCAGCTGGTGTATGAATGCAACACTGCTTTGTGATTGGAATACTAAAACATGTCTGCTACCTTTTGGAGGATGTCTTCGTGTTTGACAAGCAGCTTAAGATAAGATTGCACATGAAAGGTAAATATCTTCCAGGATATTTACATTTAAAACACCTCCAAATATTTATACTACTGCCAGTTTTGGTAACTGTTAACATTTCAAGTTCTTCTAATTGATCTCTAGAAATACTTTATCAAATTTTTAAAAATCTCAGAGATGATGACTTTAAGTGTTTGGATTACAGCAGCTGTAACAGCAAGAAAAGTGCTTGTTATGTTGGATTTTTATTAAACCATAGATTACTGCATTTTCCTATCATGAGATAAGCCCTGCACAAACTTTCTTTAAAAAAAAGAAGTCAATTATTTGATCAGTCTTTATTATTTTTTCCTTCAGCTGTCTTTGTTGGGAACACACTTCGTTCACAGTCAAGTATTTAATTCAAAGATATGATAGTGAATTACTCAACAATATTTATTCCATTATTTGTTCATTAAGTGTTAATTTGGGAGATGCAATGTGAACCAGTATAGCTTTCAACTTTTAAGAGTTTCTTCTAAGCTACTTTATCTTAGCTTTTTGTTATTCATTTCAATGGATTCAGTGCAAAGCTGAATTGTTTCATGTTAAATTCCTTAGGGGGGATTTTCCAAGGTATAAAGGTTCAAATCTCTCTCCCGAATGCACATGCTATTTACTGTCCTGAAGACTCTCTGGTGCACTTCTTAAGGAGTGTTCCCATAATGTCTCTCTCCCCCACAAAGTGAAGAACCCTTTCATCAGAGATGTGACAGGTGCGCCTCTGCCTGTCATTTCTGTAGTCAGTAGAAATGTGAGGAAATCCTTGCTCCTACAAGAAAATTTTCTCGGGACCGGTGTTCCTGCCAGGCTGTGAAGGCAGGATCAAGACCTCATTCCAAGGCCCTGGGGGCACCCTCAGGCCTCCCCCTCCTGCCCATGGCCCAGGCCTCCATGTCAGCCCCCGGGGCTCTCAGCCCCTGCCACACTGACCACACAGCAGGGCTGGTCCCCAGCTCCCCACATTGTCTTGCTGAATCCACGTCTCAGCCTTGGTCCATCCCCATCCCCAGGGTGCCTGATGCTGGAGGCCGGGGCTGCCCCTGTCCCCCGGTTGCCCTGCTCCTGGCTGGGGCAGTGGGACAGGCCCTGCCTGCTGGGCCCTGCCATGGCGGGGCTCCCTCTGGCCCCAGTGAGCCCCCAGCCCCACTGTGCCCTGACAACTGCTGCTTTCTCTGGTCATTTGTCCCTCTCTGTATTTTGAATGCTATTGCACTTTATTTCTTTGCTTTACCTTATTTCAACAGAAAATACCACAGCAATGAGCAGAGCAGGCAATATGGCAGCATCACAAATGGCAGTGCACTGCTACCTCCTAGTGCTGCCACCTTTACCTGCCTTTCCTGCACCTTTATCATTTTCACCTGCATGTCTTGCTGTTGGGTGGTTGCTCTGTTTCCTTTAACTCATTTTCCCTTAGAAGTACAAAGTGTCTCCTTACCTCCGTGTGCCAGCTAGGAGTTTTCCTGTGCTTACATTTGCTATGGTTGCTCAGGGAGTTTGTTTTCCCCATGGCAGAAGAGCACTGTGCTAACCGCTGCTTTGCACTACATCCACCAGACAGCTGATGACAAAGTAGTAATGTGGATATTTATTACCTAGGGATTCATCCCAAAGGATCACAAAAGTTCCCTGCAAATTACAGGCCTTGTGCTGCTGGGCTTTCCCATAACCCCAGAAACTTAATGGCTGCTCTGTACAAAGCTGTGAAACAGCTTTTTATTTATCTATACATTTTGTCTACACTAAACTGGGATTCTCCAAACAACTGAAAATAGATTGGGATTGTATTCCTTGCTAAATGAGAAAAACACTCCTATTTCAAGAAATTTATTAATATGTTATTGTGTAGACAGTCCACTGGGGAAAAAACAGGGCTGCTTCTCACAATCAAGATGTTTAATATGGAGTTGAGTTAGAAAGACTTATTCTTGCCCTTAAATTCAAAATACACGGTGTCTTCAAAGCGTTAATTAAAAGCAGCTGAAGGAACAGATAAAGACACAAAACCCCATCGGAAGAGAGCTTTATACTAACTGAATATGAACAGCCTATTTTCTTTTCTGCTTAAACAGGCTCTTATATCTGAACAACCAGATCAAAAGCCAACTGACTGAGTGCCAGTTCAACAGCTTTAGAGGCTTCTGCCATCTGCAGATGAGAGGCTGTCAGGTTTCTTAATCACAGCACATAGGCTGGGAAGGCAATACATCCCCTAATGGCAGC
This sequence comes from Pluvialis apricaria, assembly GCA_017639485.1. Lineage (NCBI taxonomy): Eukaryota > Metazoa > Chordata > Aves > Charadriiformes > Charadriidae > Pluvialis > Pluvialis apricaria. The sequence goes on along the minus strand of CM030009.1, from coordinate 75,285,770 downwards.
TAGAGTGGAATGACTTGTGGCTTCCTCCTGCTATGGCAAAGTGGAATTATGACTCTGAACAACAGGCCATAAAGTATTTTATTATGTGGTCATGAGTGTCACTTTCTATGAGGAACAGAGTGGTAATTTAGTGCGTTAAATTATCACTTTGTGAATCATATGTAACAATGAGCCCTGAACTAACTTTAATTGAGATGATCTTAAACTATATGATGCTTTACTGCAGGCCTGTTTGTGTATGTGCATGCACTTGTAAAATATTAATGTATAAACTCTACTCACATCTGGACAGCAAGGAAGCCTTGGTCTTGTTGATGTTCATGGTGCCAGAATTCCACACACTTCCTGGCAAATAAGGAAAAAAATAAAAAAAGAGGAAATGCCAGTATTAAGATCAAATCTACTTAAGGCAGTACAAAATGAATAAAATCTAAGAATAAGAGAGAATATCTCTTCACTGAAACACCTAGAATTTCAGCTAGAAAAGAGAAAAGTGCAAGTTACTTAAAGTAAATCCCAATGGACTCTTATATACAGCAAAATCTATCTTAACAGTTAGCATATTTGGGTTCTGAGGACAAGATAAAAAAATCAAAGCCAAGATGTCAGTACATTAGTAAGATTTATCCTTCTTCTTTTCCCTCTGTTAAAAAAAAAAAATATCTTTGGCTTTTCATCTGGTGAGAAATGCAACCAATTTTAGTATTTTTTTTCTTTGGATTTTTTTTTTGTTAAAACTACCCCTCTCTTCTTGAAAACACATAGCAAGATTTTTCAGCAAATCATTGGCTTTATGCAATATTTTCAGTGATTTTGCGATGGCTCTGTGCTAGCTCCCCAGTTCATCAACCAGACATGGATACATTACCAGAGATTAGAGTTGAGTAAGAATGTGGATAATGAAAAAAATATTTCATCAGGTTTTCGGACTTTTCACAAAATCAAAATAACTTACTGGTTTTTTTCAGCCAGATGCACTGAAACTGCCTTGTCTGTCTACTTCTGCTGTATTTGGTATATACAAAATTCTTATCCCCCAGTGGAAGAATTTGGGTTGCATATATATGTCCCAAATCTCTTTGCAATGTGAGCTGAAGACTTAGAGAATACAGCTTTCCTAACTCCTTTTCAGTTCCTTCTCAGTTCTCTCAGCTTACAGCTGTAGCAACCCACAGACTGGTTTGTTTTCAGCACTGCAAGGACCATCTTTCATTCTACAGTGATAAATAAGCATATAAACAAATAAATGAAGTGGGATAAATTTAAATTCTGGGGGAGGGAGGGTTGCCTTTACCTGTTTTAAGCCTGAAATATTTGGGCCCAGGTGTGAAATGTAAAAGTCTCTTGGTTTCAAGCTTTGTTCTTTCTGAAAGGTCATTATAACTACTAAGAAATCTTGGCTCATTGCTGATATGGAGTAGTGCAGCAATGGGCATAGCAGATCATGCTCAAAAGGTCCTTGAAGGAATATTTGCTTGAGCAGCATCCCATCCTACTTTTTGAGATATACAAAAATAAAGGTTTCTACTAACATCGCTGTCTCTGGTAGAGACCTTAGAGTTTGAACATCTGTGATACTACAGATTTCCTACACAAGTGGCAGAAGGAATTGTTCCTCTCTGTCAGAACGTTTCCATAAAATCAAAAATGTTGTAAGAGCTGTAAATCAGCTAGTAGTGAGATGCAAGAAAGATATCTCACAGAAGCAAATGAGATAATTTTCCTCATGAGTTGATCAATATGAACTGACAGCTCAATGGGCTGCTGACTGACAAAGAAAAAGGTGTCCTTGACTGGTACTTCCTCGTCAGACAGTGGAGTCATCCAGGTTGGTCTTAGTGCTGCTCTTACTCATCTCGGTGGCACTAGGGACTTTTGTGCTTCCTACAGCAACAACATGTCTCTGAGTTCCCACTCTGCTTCAGTACCATCTTTACTAGCTGCAGCTTTTCTTTCAGTGTTCTCAACTGTATGCTTACTAGCAATGACCATTTCTCTGGGCACTGCATTAGATACTAAGTAGTGCAATCTCTCTCTATTTCATTCCATGCCATAAGTTTCAAGAATTGCCAAGTGCTGAAACTGGACTATTCCTGTCAAAACGTCTGTCACTTCTTTCTCCTAAACCCTATTCCCCCAAAACAGACTCGCAAGCCAAGAACGGACATCAGAAGGAGATCCTTAATTCCAGCTTAGACACAGCTATGGTTATAAGGTTGAAAAAATATCACTGGGTTGCCACATATTTTCAGCAGTGTCAATGTCCCTGGCAAAAAACATTCCACATTCAGTCTTCTTTTTCCCCTAAACTTTTCTGAACACATTTTATGGATAGTGAACTCTGCCCCTCTCTGTAGAATTTTATTGACTGTGTACACTCTGAGAATATATTTCAGTAAATAGACTTCCAGACTTTTCCAAAGGGTTTCCAGAAAACAAACCATGCTATTTGGAGTTTGTGAATATGAATTCTCATCAAGCATTGCTTCCAAATACAGTTACATTAGTTGGTATATCAGAACTTATTAGCAAGCTCCCTTGTGTAATTTAAGAGGAAGTCATGCTGCTGTCTGTCCAAGAATTACAATTAGGCAGACTTATATATTTTAAATTAAGACACAAAATAAATTGGCCATAGCAATGCCTATGCCAGGTCATAATGCATCCTCTTTTTCGTTTTTCCCCTTTTTCAACAGTCTCCAGTTCTCAGTACAGTCACTGAATAGATAGAATCTCAAGAGGCATTTTTTCCTACATTTTACCAGGTTCTACGAGAACATATTTTTAAAAAGCCTGTAACCTTGAATATGTCTTGAAGAACAAATTCCAACACAAAGAACAGCCTACTTGAAGCCGACTGCAGCTTCTACATGGCCTTTCAAAGAATACTGAAAAATTAAAGGATTATGAAATTGTATCACAAATAAGGTCATAGTAGAAACAGCAGTCTATGTTACCTCTGTCTACTTCTCGTATTAAATCATTTGGATCACTGTCCTTTGTTTCTTAATCATGTGCTTCAAAAACTCAGAATGCCACTGAATATTTTCTGTTCTTTCTACTTCGGCAGTTGGGTCCAATATGATGACATTGTGCAACTGTATGCTTTTTTATAGTACATACTGCAGACTCCCCCCTCCTCCCCCTCCCATATTGTAGATTCCTAATGTCTTGGTACATGAACATATTTATGTGAATACTATATGGGTGCTGAACTGAGCAATGGAATTCTCCCTCACCTCTTTCCCCAGCCTCAATATGATTCATGTTTTATGAGCTTGGCTATGATTCTTTCATCTTCTTTCCCTTACCCTTCCCTCTGCATAACCACTGTATTGCATTCAGTTGCGATAGATACATAAAAATTATGTACTTCACAAAAGAAAAAAAATTACACTTAACCCATCTCAAGAGATGAACTAATAAATGTCTATACCAGAATAATGTGACAAGTTTGGTATACAATTTGAAGTAAAAATAAACCCCACAGAGCAGGGTCAGCTAGCACAACTGTGCCCAGTTGGGTTTTGACCATCTCCAAGGATGGAAACTTGACATCCTCTCTGGGCAGCCAGTTCCAGTGCTTGACTACCCTCAGCGTTAAACAGGTTTTTCTCGTGTTTGAATGGAATTGCCTGTTTTTCACTTTGTACCCACTGCACTGAGAAGAGGCTTTGTCTTCTTGACTTTCTTCTATTAGACATTTAGGCACATGGACAAGATCCCACCACCACCTTGAGCCTTTTCGCTTTGAGGCTAAATATTCTGGACTCTCAAAGTCTCTCCTCATATGTCAAATGCCCCAGTCCCTTAATCATATTTGTGGCCCTTCACTGGACTCACTCCAGTATGTGCATTTCCCTCTTGAGCTGATGATCCTGGAACTGGACCCAACAGTCCAGGTGTGTTTCAACAGTACTGAGAAAAGGGCAAGGAACATCTCCCTCAACCTGCTGGCAGCACTTCTTCTAAGGCAGCACAGGACACTTGTGTTAAAATATGGTCACTCTGGACCTGGTTAAAAACACAATATATTTTAAGACACAATATTTAAAAAGATGCGTTTCGAAGCATTTATATTTGCCCTTCATATACGTTGTTAGGACAGGCGTACAGGCATTTGTTCTATCTGAATGATATCTAATTTCATAGGAAGTTTTCTCCATAGCCTTTGCAATAATTCAGACATTAGGAGATAAAGACATGAATGAGAACTCTGGCATTATTATAGCACAAATGGCATTTCTAACTTATGGTCTGGATGGGATGTTGTAAGAGTTCTTTGCAAGGTTATAGACCATGAAGAAAAGTCCCCTCCTTTCTCCTGCAAAAATAAGATATTAAATGCAGAATATGATTTCTAATTCATAATCCATTTGTATTTGGATTTTATTTAGGTTTCAATATAAGTATTTCCAAGTTGTTCAATCTTTAAATTACATTAAAATTTTGAGATCCTATATTACCCTTTATTATATCAAAATAACACATCATAGTATTTGATTGCTGAAAAATAAATTCCTAATCACATCAGTTGCAAACTTTCTAATAACATATCAATAAAACTAAACTTTAGAAGAAAATCAAGTCATTAGCTATAGATTTGAAATACCAATAATTACTTCAAAATCTGTTATTGAAGAGCTGATGTTTTAATGTATTAACACTTTTCTTTTTTCTTCATTCTTGCCATCAATCAATATCCAGCTGGTCATTATCTATTGGTAAGCATAATTTTGAAGAGGCTTATATTTTACACTTAATTTTCTGATTATATATGACTTCACAGACAGTATAAAAAAATGGCTAGGAAAAAACAAAGTTTGGAATACAAAGAAGAGAAATTATAGTCTCCACAGAACAGGAAAAGTTAAATGGTGATGAAAGCACTTTGTGTCTATCATGAGTGAGCTCAACTGCTTTAAACAAGCTGGAAGTTGAGAAATATAGAGAAAACTGGGAATTAAATTAGACCAAAAATGAACAGCCAAAAGATGCTAACAGAAGAATAAAATGGTGCAGCTCTGACTGACACAAGTGACCAGAAATCATTTCTGTTCCTGGGTGTATTATCAAATTGTTTTGTAATCATAATCTTTCTGAACAGCAGCTGCTCCATCTGCAGAAAGGTGGTACGTCTTTTGAACATTTACTGGGTGCTTTGAGATATGTTGATGCTACATAAATGTAAAATATTAGTATAGCTAGCATTGCAGTAGTAGCTGAGATTTTTTCAAATCGCACCCTAAGTGTCACAAGCATAGGGATGACTGTGCCACCTATGCCCAGTTTTGTTTTGCTCCTTGTGCAGTTTACTGAACTGTTTAGTCCAAGGGAAATATTCTGATATTGGACTATAGCACTAATTGAATTCCCTTACCAAAAGCTGTCAAATCTTTGTTACAAAAAATAATCCAGTAATTTATATTGCAATGCATTGAATAAAATAACTTCCCAGATCCTTTCAACACATACTAATTACTCTTTTAAGTTACTTTGAATAGTTATTTAATTCCCTTTAGAGTTCACATTTATATATTTTCATATATATAATATTATAATAGAAAATACTTATATATTTTCATACATAAATACTGTACAAATATTTTTAAGGTATTTATTCATATATATATGTTGTATACATAGACACACACATAAAGTCCTGAAAATAGAATTTCTGCTTATCTCTTTGCAAACAGTCCTAACCATGAGGCAAAGACATAAAATTATTGGGGATAGCTTTTCTTGACAGTGACACCAATTTTATCATGTCATTGTACATAGTTGTAAAAAAGTCCACAAAAAAACAAGGAACTCCTATGTACTGAGTCAACCTTATATGCCAAAGTTATGGGGCAAAAAAAGTTCAAAAGATTAGGTGGTGGGAGTATGAGGGGATATGAGCATTACACTGATATCAAAAAGCTCTTCCAATTCTTTTTTTCATTTTCCCTTCTCAGTGTCTCTCATTTTTTTCTTTGTTTCTCTGACTTACTCTTTTCCTCCACAGATCTCTCTGCATATTCTTCTCTTCCTCTAAGTCTTTTATAGCTCTATTTCACCTTCCTCTTTTGAACATAAGGGCAGCTGCTTTCTTTTTATTCTTAGGTTTATTCGAACTCTGTGTTCTCTATGGTTCTCTATTTTCTCCCCCTCCCCCAGGAAAATTTAGCTTACATGCCAAGATACCAGTGTTGGTATCCCAACATAATTGTTAACATGCAATATTTGGTTTAGTATCTATAATTCAGACCGGCTCTGGCCATTTCTGGTTTTAACCAACAAAACTTTTATGGTAGCTGTCATAGAAAGTTGATTAGGAAGGAAAAAGCATCAGCCAGCTATTGTCTCCTGACTTTGGAGTTACTGAGTACATCACTTCTTACCATTTGAAGCTAGTCAGGATTGTTCTTGAGGACTCAAATTATTATCATTATGTTAGAAGACCACTACCAATCAATCATTAAGGTAAAGTCTGGACTTTAAAAGACAGGTTGGTGGAGCATTTAACTTACACGTGACCTATTCTGTAGCTGCTGCAGCCAGGAATGGTTACTAGATAGATCAGGGAAAAAAAAAAACAACCAAAAACCAATAGTAAAATGATAACACCATTTAATTAATATTAGAAACTAGTACTGGAGTAAATATTTTTTTTTGTTTTCTTGGATGGACATTGGCTAGAAAGCTTAGTGATATTAAAACTTCTTTAAGCATTTTTAGTTGAGATTGGTGTGTATCCTTAATCTGAATGATAGTCTAGGATAGTAAAAAGAGAATAATTTGTTTTATGAAGGATCCAAAAAACACCCAATAAGTACCCAATAAGTAGTTCCTAATCAATTCACATTGTTTCCTGGCTATATGTATGCACAGAAGTTGCTCCTTCTAACATGTATATCTACTATGTTTCCAGAAATAGGTAGGATACTAGTACTTAATAAACAAACAAATAAAACCCTAAGAAGGTTGATGGCTTGATGGTCATAAAATAACTTAATAAAATCTAGCCCAGAGTCTTAGTATGTGTCTTCTTAGAAAAAGGCAGAAATACCAAGCTTTTGGCTTACCTTGAGGGCAGCCTAGGTATCTGTGCGGCACGTATAGGCGTTTTGACAGTGGCCAAATATTGTGGCAATGCCACAGTTTTTCCCAGAGACTGCCTTTTGGAAAATGACCAACCTCAATAACTCATGCTGGAGAAGTTCCCACGTCATCAGCTCAAGCACATCCTTGCTCGCAGTGCTAGTGAAGAGCTCTGTGCAGCCAGTTTGGTTCGTCCTCTTTCTGCCAGAGATTTCCCTCCTAAATCTGGCTCTTTGGGCTGTTTGACCCTGTGGCTGAAGACCAGCATCACATGGCTGTTATCCCAGACCCTTTTATAACTGTGTTTCATTAGAAGAGCTAATAAGAGGAATTGTGTAATGTTGGTATTCAGCATTGCCCCATTTGAGACGAATATAAATCACATGGGTCAGAGAAGCACATTGCCTATGTCAAACAAGCCAACTGTATTGTTTCAGTTACAGAGGAGAAAAATGGGATTTGAATACTATTGCATCTCAATGACACTGGATAGTAATGAAGCTTAGGTCCACAAAAGACACATTCTGCTGTTAGGAATGAAAGGTGAAGGAGAAACAGTGCAAGCAGGATTTGCAGCGCTAGGCTCACAACCTTGGCAGCAGGCACATGGAAGAAAAGAAAGGATTTCAAGAATCCTGAAAAAAAAAAAAAAATGAAAAAAGAAAGAAAGGAAGAAACAAACACAAAACCCCAAACCACAGGAAACTGAGCACTGGCTTCAGCACAGTGATAACTAGTTGAGAGCATTCAGCTACTGAACTCTGGTGACTACTAATTCTGCCAAGAAACAGGGAGCAACCAATGTAAGTAAATTAAATTGAAGAAAATGGATGCACACTACAAATGATGCAATTTGTCCAAAAGGCTTTTGAAAAACGTTAATGAAGATTTTCTGCAGGGTAAGCCAGTATAATTGTGCTGCACCGTATATTGATTATACAAGAGAAGAAATCTAAGCTAAGACTTCATGCTGATAATATCTTGTCAAGAAGGGCTAAATGTTGTTTCTTGGACTATTTATATTGGAAATTGAAGTACTGCTGACATTTTTTATGCTTCTTTTCTTATTTTTCATTATGAATTTGGGACAGTAGTTGGATATCATCTGTAAACATCATCTGTGTTGCTGGTTGATTTTACAAACAAAATTATATATCATTGTCAAGATATAGTGTTCATAGCTGGAGACAGAAAAACTTAAGTCATGTAAAATCATCAGAACTTCTATGGTAAATAAAAATTATACTCCTTCACTTTCTAAAAATATCTGTTCAAAACAAAGGAAAATATCAGTATTTGGGGTGTTACTTGGGAAGACAACTGCTGTAACTCCAAACGTCCTCCCCTTCCTTCTTCCTTCCCCAGCTTTATATGCTGAGCATGATGTCATACGGTATGGGATATCTCTTTGGTCAGTTAGGGTCAGCTATCCTACCTGTGTCCCCTCCCAGCTCCTTGTTTACCCCCAGCCTACTCGCTGGCAGGGTGGTGTGAGGAGCAGAAAAGACTTTGACTCTGTGTAAGCACTGCTCAGCAATAACGAAAACAACCCTGCATTATCAACACTGTTTTCAGCACAAATCCAAAACACAGCCCCATATTTGCTACTATGAAGGAAATTAATTCTATCCCAGCCAAAACCAGCACACTGTGACACTGCAATAAGGGTTGTTTGCATTGTACCTTAATCAAAGGTAATTGTTACTTAAATTGATAACAGGAAAGGCTTCCTAACCAAACACAGTGGTAAATCCATAGACTGAGCATAAATCATCCCAAGCACACAGTTCTCCAGCACATTCCTTCATTCATTTAAAAGGCTGCAGTGTAGACATAGTTCAGTACAGGGGCTAGAGGAGGAACTAATACTACAGTCTTCAAGAAAGTGTGTCTTGTAGTAAAAAATAACACCAGGAAGACTCTTTAGCATACAGTAAGAGATCAGAGTGGAAACTTGAACTGCAAGGGCTGCCAGGGCTGTGCCTCTATATCCCTGGACCCCTTTAGCTCATGTACTGACAGAGATGAAAGAAAACACAGTGCAGTTCTGCTGCTTTTCCAAATGCATTGCACACATTCTACTCGCAACTGTTAGAAACTTTTTGCAAACTACTCTTTGGTCCAGGTTGCAGGGAGTGCTGTGTATATGGTCACAAATAGCAGTGTGTCAAACATGATCTCCAATCAAAATCTCAAATGAAACTGCTTCTTTTCTGCTGGCACACACGAGGTGGGGCAGACTCCTCAGTGAATTCATGAGAAATGTTCACCTGTGACTACCCTAGTCAGTCATTTGTTAGGTACCCTGTGCAGGATTTTTTTTTCACTTAAAATAGAATCTCTTAAGCAGTGATGTACATTCTGAAGGTTCAGCTCAGATAAGTATCAAACTCCAGGTACCCTTCATAGTTTCCTGTCACTCCTTCTCTAGGCAATGTCATTTAATGATTACCAGGAGGAGAAAAATTTGAGGTCTTTCAGTAGGAAAAATAAATATTTTTGGTTTTGAAGCCTGAATTTAATAGCTGCTTCATCATTCACATTTTCTTGAAGAGATTCTATATCACTCAGTCATAGCAAGGCTGCTAAGAAAGCACTAGATTAGAAGTTGACATTGTATAACCCAACTTGAACAGAGTGCAGTGGCTGGACATAAACAAGTGCAAGTCAAATTGAAAGAAAAAATGATGGATGTTAATCTTAATATAAATTAGCGTTGGAAAAGCAGCAAACTTAATTATGAAGTTGATTGACAACATTGGAAGAAAGCACAGCGAACACAGTTATAGACTACTTCATTATCAGCTAGACCCTAAGACAATTTCAGCAAAGGTAATGAGCAATGGCAGAAAGCTGCAGCTTGTTTATTAAATGCCATTAAAATAAAAGCTCCAAGTTCAGTCCTTAAAGTACAATAAAATTCTAAATATTTTGGGACTTATCTTGGAGATTTTGCTATACCAAACATGGTACAGGAAGAAAAGAGCAGAGAAGAGGTGTGGAATTAGAAGAGAATGGAAAGGTAACATTAAAAAGATCATGCAGCTCGTAAGAACAGAGAAGCAGTAGAAGGAGGGGGGAACAGGACAGGTTGTCGTTTAATTGATTTAAGTTACAATAAAACTGAGCAGACATGGTGCAAACAAAAACATAGGAGCCAAACAACTAGATAACGACTGCAGAGCATAACATACAATAGCAATTACATGTGAGTTTTGCTGGTGAAAATACTCTAAATTGAGCAGTTCTGCAACATGGGAAGGTAGAACTCGAAAAGAACAGCTTTCCACACTAAAAATACAGCCTTTTGCCTTCATTCTCCTGGTCCGTTAAACTAGAACATTTAGAGTATTGTAAACTATTACTTCCATGCTAATTCTTTATGCAGAGACTAGAGGACCCACACATACTGAGTGATAGTACCAGAAAGGACATAATTCATCACTAGGGAGACAGCTACTTTGAATTCTCATGATATAAGCAAAGTGTTTGTTTCTTATTTTGCTCAGTTCGTACCATTAAAAAGAATGGATCATGAGACTTCCACCGATGCTGGTCCAAATAGACAGGGTGCACAGCAGTGACTTGTGGAAGGGGAGGCGACTTTTAAAAAAATGAAGGAAAATGTTTGGGAACTAATAAGTTACACAGAGTAGTCCATGATATGACTTCATTCCGTACTCCTATGAAGGTTTAGGGTTTGTGCTCTTATTCTGAACATCACTAATCTAAAGACACTGAAATACAAGTCATCTTGCACAAGCTGTGTCCTTATTACTGAAACTCAAGTCCACATTAAGAGACTCAGCAAGCTAGGATACAGTGATTCCTTCCCCTACAGAAGAAGAGGTCCATAGCCAAGATACTTCAGTACAGCATGCTGAGGCTTGTGAATGCAACAGGACATGCAGAGGAAGCAGATGACTGAGATGAGAGAAAAGAGACACATTATGCTGATGAAAGCTCTCTGGTAGAAAGGATCTATCAGATTTAAACTAATGCATGGGGTTATTCACAAGGAGGAAGCTTTGAGTGCCAGCTTGTCAGGAGAGAACAGCAAATCTCTGAATGAGAGGTCTTCCAATCCAACAGGGAGCCTGTGTTGAATTGGACTGGCAGGGTAAAGATAGAACAGAACAGAGATGCAGCAATAGGGCAGGCTGGAGAAAAAAGTAGTGGCAGGGGCAGAGATAAAAATGAGAGCAAGTCTGAACAAAACTGAAAAATAAAATTAGAAGTACAAGAAAAAATGGAAAAGTTTAATGTGTCCACCATTACAATAAGAGCCCATCTACAGTTTGCACGGTCCTTAGAAAGGCTGGCTGATAATACATCCATTGGAAAATACTACAGCAATTAAGCAACCTCAGTTGTGGCAGAGGAAAACTTAAAATGGAAAAATAAATAAAAGGCAGACAAAAAAGTGCTCCAAAAGCTTACTTCAACTTTACCAAGAGACGGCTCCAAACACTCAACTCAAATTTTATGTTTCAAATCCTACAGCTAAACTGTGCTATCCCCCAGCAGTGCTGACAGCAGCATTACGACTGCACCGAAATTTACAGGAGCAGACGCAGCTCTGATCGCCTGGTCATGTGATGTAACTAGGACCCCAGCATCTGTCAGACTCACAAATGAAAGCAAATAGGTATTATAGACTTGCCCATTCCTGGGGCATCAATGTACTGCACTGAGATAATTCTTATAAAGATGTTCATACAAGGTAATACAAAATGAAAGCACTTAGTTGTAAATAGTTTTCAAATGAGTCATATGGAAGACAGATATTCAACAAAGAGGTTTCCTCGTCCAAGGCACACTGAAGTCAACGGCAGCCTGAACTGGGCTGTACACAAAAAACAGACAGGATTTTGATTTTTCTGAGCGATACATTCATTTTATGAAAGTGTCACTTTTTTAAATGAAATTTGGTAGTTAAATAAGTGCCAACTTATTTGCAGGCACAGAAATAAGAAAACCCGGATATTACGAGACTTGGTGATGTTAGATTTGTAGATAGACATGTAAAATAGAGGTAAACAGGTATCATGACTCAGTGCCACCAGTAATTGCATCAAGGTTCAAGAAGTAAATCTTTCTTAGTGTACAATACTGAGAAATTATAGAACAGGACATAGGAACTGATGGGTGTATCAATGTGAACAATGGCGTACAACAGAGTAGTGCAGTTTCTGTTCAAAACATAACTGTTCCCCCCAAATTTCATTAAGTTTCTCCCTCTTGTCATTGTACTTTGTCCAAAGCTTTTAAATTAAATGTGTACAACCTTCTATTGTCTCTCAAATATTAGCAAGTATTAAATAAACTTCATGTTAGAGTATTTCTCTTCATTCATATGTCCAATGTTTAACTAATTTAAATACCTGGAATTATATTTCTAAAGGATTAATAAAGCCAAATGTTTGCTTGATTGCTTTTTAAAATAGATTAGGCAAAGAAAGAGTCAAAGAAAATTTTAGAGGTGATAACTTTGCCACTGTACCATTAACAAATAATGGTGGGAACTTGCAAAAACATGAATTTAAGAATATGAACTGGTTAATACAGAGAAAAAGGTTTGATAGATCAAATGAGGAAAACACTATAAGAAACAATTCTGCACTCACAGACCAGCAGTGTGAGAGGTAATCTAACAACGTGCCAAGGTAGATGCTGCTTTCTTCATTTTAGGACTCAAACATGTCATTAAAGTCTCAGTTTGGAGACATGTCTCAGTTCCAAGAAAAATCATAAAACCCAGTCCTCTGCAGGAGTTTTTAATATGATCACTAAAAAAAGATCTCTGGCAAGCTCGTAAAATTTAGCTGAACTTCTATGAAACCTTATTCATGAAAACCACTCTCAGACCCTTAGTCACCCAGACTCCAAGGTTTCTCTAAGATGCAGTTGATTTCTTCCATCAGCTGTAAAACACCTTCATGCATTGCCTGTCCACTAATATCTCATAACTTTGTGCAACATATCCTGTCCTGAGTGCTTCAAATAGCAAGACCAGTATTCAAAGCATAAAGTCAAGGACGTCATTGTTATCATTCTCTGTATCTTTACAAACAACTTTACTCCCCATAATGAACATAACCTCTAGGTAACAGGCACAAAACTAGGTCATTTTTTTAATATGCCACCCTGGAGAGATTTTAAATAGTTCAATTGCCAAATCTATATGATACCTAAAATACCCATATGCTTTATCCTCACCTGGATTAGAAACCTGGCTTGTCCTACCAATTTCCAAAACACAACCAACGACACTTTATCAAACAGTTTTTGTAATACCATGATATCAAAGTTACTTTCCTACGCCACCGTCACAATAAGTGGCAATTTGCAAACTACAACATGCAGAAAAGCCGAAGCTCGCCTCTCTTTCACCCTTATAAAGACAGCAACCATCTTCATCAAGTTAAAAGAAGCTATAATGCACAGTCAGCAACTCACATCACATCACATTTCCTCCGAGGGAAACACGCAAGGTACATACCTCCATAATCTAAAAAAGCTCATACCTAGTAGAAGCATACCACCAGAGAATTGGATTAATATTTTAAAGGTATTTTACTGTTTTGAACCACGTTAGAATTTAATTCAACACAAGAAGAACCCTATGTCCTCACACTGCTGCCACTCCCCCAGACACACATCAGAATCCGTGCTGGAAAATGAATTCCTCCAACAACCTTGTCACTAAATTCATCTTTCAAAACAAGCTCTCCAGAGTCTGATGTGCACTGAATGAATCCAGGTTGTGACTCAAGTAATCATTCAAGCTTGCCAAAGACCTCCACAACCATCACAAAAATAGTCCCTGCAGCAGAGCCATCAAAATCCTCAGATTCTTTACTTTCATTTCTTGAAGCACATTATATTTAATCTGGCGTACTCAGTACTGTTACTGAAATTATGTGTGTGGAAATAAACAAACATTATGCACTAGAATAAACTCATACAGAAAATCAATAAAGGATGGAATGACCCAGCTACCAGTAGGGGAAACATTTTTCTGAGAAAGTAATTTCTTGATCATCTCAGTCTAGATCTTGACAAAATAGCTTACAAAGATGAACTTCAGAACTGTGTTCATAATTTTGTGAAATAACAAACCCCATGTATTCAAAAGGAATACTGGTTCTAGGGAATAAGTACCCCCCTCCGCAACTACACACACACACACGTATGTGCAACGTGCAGCTAACCTATATTTTAGCTGACTCTTTCTCCCCCTCTGGCAGATAACTATCTTAATTCCTCTACTTCCATGTTAAGATCCCCTTTTCTCTCCTTTCTCTCAGATGGTCTTGCTGACATAATACCTAATTAAATCTGAACCAGTTTGTTCTCAAATTGTATTTATCTTTAAAGTATGTATTTTCTGCTTCAGACCCAAAAGACCTGCCTGCCCAAATGTTTGGTTTGCTCCGTATAATATATATCCTAGGCTCTAAATTGGAGAGACATGGATTCGATAAATGGACCACTCAGTGGATAAAGAACTGGCTGGACGGTCACACTCAAAGAGGTGCGGTCAATGTCTCGATGTCCAAGCAGAGACCAGTAATGAGTGGTGTTCCTCAGGGGTTGGTACTGGGACCAGTGCTGTTTAATATCTTTGTCGGTGACATGGACAGTGGGGTCAAGTGCACCCTCTGCAAGTTTGCTGATGATACCAACCTGTTTGGTGAGGTAGACATGCTGGAGGGGAGAGATGCCATCCAGAGAGACCTGGACAGGCTGAAGAGGTGGGCCCAAGCCAACCTCATGCAGTTCAACAAGGCCAAGTGCAATGTCCTACGTCTGGGTCGGGGCAATCCCAAGCACAAATACAGGCTGGGCGGGGAATGGCTGGAGAGCAGCCCTGTGGAGAAGGACCTGGGGGTGCTGATTGACGAGAAGCTCAACATGAGCCAGCAATGTGCGATCGCAGCCCAGAAGGCCAACCATATACTGGGTTGCATGACAAGAAGTGTGGCCAGCAGGTCAAGGGAGGTGATTCTGCCCCTCTACTCCACTCTCGTGAGACCCCACCTGGAGTACTGCATCCAGCTCTGGAGCCCCCAACATAAGAAGGACATGAACCTGTTGGAGCGGGTCCAGAGGAGGGCCATGAGGATGATCTGAGGGCTGGAGCACCTCTCCTATGAGGAAAGGCTGAGAGAGTTGGGGTTGTTCAGCCTGGAGAAGAGAAGGCTCTGGGGAGACCTTATAGCGGCCTTCCACTACCTAAAGGGGGCCTACAGGAGAGCTGGGGAAGGATTTTTTACAAGGGCATGTAGTGACAGAGCGAGGGGGAATGGCTGTAAACTGGAAGAGGGCAGGTTTAGATTAAACATTAGGAAGAAGTTTTTCACTTTAAGGGTGGTGAGGCACTGGACCAGGTTGCCCAGAGAAGTTGTTGAGGCCCCATCCCTGGAGGTGTTTAAGGCCAGGCTGGATGTGGCCTTGAGCAACCTGGTCTAGTGGGAGGTGTCCCTGCCTGTGGCAGGGGGGTTGGAACTCGATGATCTTCAAGGTCCCTTCCAACCTAAACCATTCTGTGATTTAATGATTCTATGATCTACTTACAAATTTAGCCTGGTGAGAGCAACTTCTTTCCTCTCTAAAACTTTTCAGTTTTAAATGGTCCTTATGAAAACTGAAGACCAAATCTCTTAGAACTGTCATATTTCAGGTGTCTGAGTGTACTGTTACCCATTCTTTACCTGATCTGTCTCAGTAACTCTTTCCCTGTTTGTTGGTAGCAGTATACTGAGCAGTGTTGTGCATGGCATTGATGGCTGATTAACCATCCCTATAAAGCTCTTGAAATAAAAAAGGGACTATTATCTAAGCCGATGTCCTGCTAACAGATGGCATAGTGCATTGCCTCCTCATTTCTGCAAAACTAGATAGGGTTTTTTTTGAGTTACAGTATATTTTTAGGTACCTGCCTTGTGATGACTTTGGTCTATTTCATCTTACTATGCCTACTTAAAAATTGGACATGGAGTCCAAATTAGTCATGTACACTCCCCTCTGGCTTCTGTGGGCTCTATATTCACTGGCACTATAGACTTCTCCAGAAGGTGATTCCGCCCATTCCAAAATACGGACCACTTGGTGGATAAGGAACTAGCTGGATGGTTGCACTCAAAGAGTAGTGGTCAACGGCTCCATGTCCAAGTGGCAAGCAGTGACAAGCAGTGTTCCTCAGGGGTAGGTACTGGGACCAGTGCTGTTCAACATCTTTGTTGGCGACATGGATTTTGGGACGGAGTGCACCCTCAGCAAGTTTGCCGACAACACTGAGCTATGTGGAGTGGTCGACACACTGGGGAGGAGAGATGTCATCCAGAGAGACCTGGACAGGCTTGAGAGGTGGACCTGTGCAAACCTTATGAAGTTCAACAAGGTAAAGTGCAAAGTCCTGCACCTGGGTCACTGCAGTCCCATGCACAAACACAGGCTGGCTGGAGAATGGATTGAGAGCAGCCCTGAGGAGAAGGACTTGGTGGTGTTGGTTGATGAGAAGCTGAACATGAGCTGGCAATGTGGAATTGCAGCCCGGAAAGCCAACCGTATACTGGGCTGCATCACAAGAAACATGGCCAGCAGGTCGAGGGAGGTGATTCTGCCCCTCTACTCCACTCTCGTGAGACCCCACCTGGAGTACTGCGTCCAGCTCTGGAGCCCCAGCACAAGAAGGACATGGACCTGTTGGAGCAGGTCCAGAGGAGGGCCACGAGGATGATCTGAGGGCTTGAGCACCCCATGGTGCATGGAGCACCCTCCTATGAGGAGAGGCTGAGAGAGTTGGGGTTGTTCAGCCTGGAGAAGAGAAGGCTCTGGGGAAACCATATAGCAGCCTTCCAGTATCAGGAGGGGGCCTACTAGAAGGCTGGAGAGGGACTTTTTACAAGGGCATGTAGTGATAAGATGAGACGTAATTGCTTCAAACTGGAAGAGGGGAGATTTAGACTAGATATTAGGAAAAAAATCTTCACTGTGAAGGTGGTGAGGCACTGAAACAAATTGCCGAGGGAAGTTGCAGATGCCCCATCCCTGGAAGTGTTCAAGCCCAAGTTGGATGAGGCTTTGAGCAACCTGGTCTAGTGAAAGGTGTCCCTGCCCATGGCAGGGGGGTTGGAACTTGATTACCTTTAAGGTCCCTTCCAACCTAAACCATTCTATGATTCTCTGAATATAAGTATTTAAGACAGGTGGGACAGATGGCTCCCACAGGATAGAGAAGTCACCATCTCCCTTGGTGACTTGTTTGAGTTATTGGTTGCAACCTCACATTACAAATATTTCACTGCATTATTGATCTGAATATTGTAGTGTCAGACTTCAACCTTTATGTCAGCTCTTTACCAGCTTATTTTTTTTGAATTTTTTTGGGAAGATACTTCTATCTGACACTGCTGACAATACAATTGTTTTTCTTTTATTGGACTCCAAACTTTTGTTTTATGCTCAGGTAGAAGATTAGAAGTCTCATTTAGACATGTCTGGAAACTCAAATTTTTAGAATGACTTTCAAGCAGAGTTCATAGATACAATAAAGTGATTCATTTTCTTCATTAAGAACACTGACCAGATGGATATATTGATGAATTAATCCTTTTAAAACCTTTAGAAATCTTTGTACAATCTTCAGTAAATTGCAACTTGAAAAAAAAAAAAAAAAGAAAAAAGAAAAATGTGCTAGTCTCTTTATTAAATAATAGCTTTATTCTGGCTATTTTCCAGTCTGTGCAGACCTTATCCAATCAGTGGGAGTTTGTCTAACTTTTTTTATGGTACTTCATCGTGCTTGGAATTATGTTGTGGGGTCCTTATCAATTAGCCGCTTCTAACGTTTTGAAAGATCATTGCTGATCTACTCTGTAGACTTCCTACTTCCTTGTGCTGTAAAAGTGATGTTGGCAAATATCCATTTTACTCATTTGTTGGAATAGAGGGAGAATAATTGTTTAACCCCTGGTATGGGTCACATTTTTTATTATCATTCTCGATAAATGAGCTGCATAGGCATTGAACAGACTACTTTCCTACCCTAGGGAAAAATTTGTATTTTATTAAAACCATTGACTTAAACTAACCCATTCTAACACATAGCAGAGCAAGAAATAGTCTCACTCATGTCAACACAGCTGCACAAAAATGTTTATATACAGAAGGGTTAAACAGAAAAAGTGATTAGTTTTCTGCAGTATAAGTCTTGATTTGCACCCATTCAAAACTTTGGCTCTACACTGGACATTTAGGACAAATACTGCAGTGCATGTTTTAATAAATTCCGATACACATTGTTCATCCATTATCAGTTTGTCTTTTTCCATTAAGATTTTATGCTTATTTCACCTTTTTGTTTATTATTGGCTTTAAAAGTCTGGTGGAGAGGAAATGAAGCCATGAGACACGGGTCTGCCACAGGCTGACCAAAATGCCTGGGCTCAGCATTTTGACATGCCACCTTAGCAGATCAAAGTGTTCTTCCTACGTGTGCTTGTGTTTTGCACAAAAAATGAATTTTGCTACAATTTTGCAATGAACGTTTGCAAAATATGCAGCAAGGACCTACATATGTTTGTGTACAGAACTTTGTCTTAAAGTTGATAGAATTACATGATTACAACTAACGGGAGTGTTACCTATTTAGTATATAACAGCTTATCTGTGTGCCATCTGTATCTCTCTTTTTATCAATAAAATAAACAGCAGAATTTATTTTGCTTGATAACTTTCCAGCTGAAGGCATTTAACTAAAGGACTAAAGCTGCCAAGCCCACAGGTTTACACAACTTTAACCATCTCTGCTCTTTCTTGCGTCTCACTCTTGGCCACAGGTGTAATTAATTTAACTTGAGGGCATTGCTCCTACTCTTCTTTATAGGATCAAGTTCAAATATGCAGTCAAAAACTTTCTTTTTCTTCACTTTCCTTCTTTGAATGTAGCATAGGCACAACATTTTGGGGTGATATGGAGTAACTTCAAAGAACGGACTGAACTGAAAAGCAGATTAATTTTTTCCTTGTATAACCTATTTGGAAGGTACACAGATTTTTCTTTCACTTTTCCTCCTTGCGCCTTCCCTGTTAGATGGAAAAAATACACATGGGACCAGTAAATAGGGCAGTCTTGACAGGTTTCTGTATTGTAACTGCCTTTTGACTGTACATGAAAACTTCTGAGCACTTATTCTATCTAAATAAGAAAACAAATTCCTCATTATAACCTGCATACTAGACTGTAACATCTATGCAAGTTTACAGCTAGATTTGGAGAAAAGGACACTGTTTGATAGGTAGTAATTGCATTACCATGTGGTATTATGATGTGACTTTACTGGTGGTAAGAAAAAGTGGTGATTATTTTGACCTAAACTGGTTGAGACTTTTTAAGAGCTAATGATAACAATGTGACTGATTTAGTTTCATTCTTTGCTTCAATTTCCATACCCATTCAAATATTCACCTAGTTCCTGTGATTGCTCGTTAAAAGAGTAAAAAGTAGAGTTGAATTAGCACTATAAGCTTCCTCCCATAAAAGTCATGCTAAAAGAATGTTGGTGTAGGAAGCCTACAGAAAAAGCAGCATTTAGGATTAGCTGTCTCTGGGAATGCTAGATCTGCTACTGAGGGTTATTTTGATCCTCGCCGCTATGTGTATTGCAGTTAACACAGATGAAACGTATAACTGATTTTGGAAATCTTTGCTGCATAATGGATCCCAGTAAAGTAATGGTTCAGCTGATTCTTGTTCAAACTGATGTAGTCATATAGAATCTCTAATATTTGCAAAAATAAGTGGGAACTAGACAGTGTTTCCCTTGAACCCAGGAATTCAGCTACTTCACCTAATGTAGTGGCTTCCAGTTCTTGCAGAACTCTTGCCAGCACAGGGCAGCTGGTTGCCTGCACAGGGCTACGGTATCAGTCATTGACTAACTGAAAGTACTTTCCTTTAAGACAGCAGCTTCCAACCTGTGCCACAGTATATGCAGATATTCAGCAGGAAGCCTCTATCTGACCAGGATATTCCTCACCTATGGGAGCTGCTGCAGGCTTTGCCATTGAGGATGAACCAAAAGCAGCATGCTATTTTGGAGTCAAACATGGCAACACCTCCCCGTGCCCTGGACCATGGCAGCTCAGCTTCAGAAGGGCTTGCAGCTCAGGCACAGAATTTTTCAGATGTGGCTGTGATGTTTCTGATTGCTATGCTAGCCTGTTCTGTTCATTAGCAGTTTCTTTGCTTTATTAGCATCTGAGCCTTTCTTCTCACTCCAAGAGTTAGTCCACGCAGATATTTAATGTGTTGTATCATTTATATATGAACTCTGGTGTGCTCTGAGGCTTAACAAAACATAGAGCATTGCAGTGTGGAGGAGGAAGAGAGCTCTTGCCAGAAAACTGAACTTACACTTGAAACTGCGGCTGCACAGCCCAGTGCTCGCTGCCTACTTGCTGTCCCTCGGATAAGATTCAGTACGTCACTGTGACTGGCTACTTGAGGACACAGTGTAGCAAGTAAATCTAGAGGTCCTTATGCTCACCTGTTAGATTTGTCCCCAAATGGATGAGAAGTACTTTCAAGGACAGATTCAGCAGAGAGATGGTATAAGAAATTCTTCTTGTGTCTCTCAGCTACTGTTTTCCAGAGCAGATCTAATAATTGACTTCACTGATAAATCTAAATTTGCTTGTTCTCTCATTGAAGTGTTTTTCTTCACTATATTACCTTTTTTTTAGTAGATTAATAACCCAGGTAGTGACAGTTTAACTGCATAACCTTGTAGTATTTCATGCTATTTACAGTGAATGAACAGTTAAGTATTTTTTTCATTCTTGTAACTTTTCACTATCTCTGCAATTTTGTCCAGGAGTTCAGTTATGTTTCACTGATAGCCTTTGAGTCAGGGTTAGTCAGCTTTCACCGGGATCTACTAGATACCTTTAACCCAGGTTAGTGGTTACAGAGCTTTGCTGAGCTTTTCTACCTTGGTCTTCCCAGACAGACAGACTTTACAGCTGGGAGCCTTGTGCCACCATTATGTGCTGCAGCTGCTCTCTGAGTTGTTTGTCTGTTTCCCCTGATTAAAAATAAAGGTCATCTGAGTCCTTGTTCAAGCCTCCCTTTTTAATCAGGAGGAACAAAGCAGGAACTTTTCTGTGAGGGACAGAGAGCAGTCCAGGAGTGATCATTAGGGCTAGTTTAGCTCCTGATTCATATTTCTGTTTTTCTGAACAGGCATAATCCTGTTACTTGCAAATTTTTGTTGACTCTGTATGAGGACTATCTTTTGCATTGATGCAATGGTTAATAGTTTTAACATTACTAGTTTGGGTTGCTGTCGCACACTTTGAAGTATCCCAGTACTCAAGTATCTAAGATGGCTACATAAGCCTGCCTTCTCATCCCCATGCATCCCGAGGAAAAACTGAAGAACGCTGTGTAGCTTGCATGTACTAGAGTAAAGAATAGTAAGTAATGGTAAAGTGCGTAGGTATAGTTATATAGAATATGTTCAACTCAAATATCTGCAAAATTAGCACTGATGTGAATAAAATAAGAAAGAGTAAGTAAACATAATATTGTTGGTAGGTCTTGCAGTGCAAAGGGAGCTCTAGCTTTATTTATTCTATAAGTATAAACAAATTGGTCCTGTTCAAAGCCACAATCCATCTTAATGGATCAAGGTGTACATTTTAATCATTAGCCAGGGGCCTATTCTTCTAATTAGGCTTTCCTCCATTTTCAGATCATATGGCAGCTTCGTTGATGGCAGAGAAAGGTTGATGCATGTTTGGGAGGGAAAAAAAAAAGGCAGAAAGAAAAGAGAAAGGAGAGGGAATGAGCTAATCAGGCACTAAGTAAGGTCCTTGCCTTGCTTTCATCTGGGAAATGTCTGGAGGGACCTTTTCCTCCTGTCGCTTGGGAAGAGTATCTGAGGGTACTTAGAGTCTGCCTCCGGATAAAGCGTGTCCAGAAGTCAGATGAGAGAGATCTACTGAAGCCACCCTATTGTAATATATTCATTTTCTGTGTTTTAGTTGTGCACTGAATCACTTCAAAGGTGACTGAGAGATATGGGCAAAGGAAGAATTACACTAATGAATGCCTGTGTAATAGAGACGTTAATCAGAATTTTAGTCCCTTCCTGATTAGGGGATAAGAAGGCAAAGATTTGAGATAAACTGCACACATGAAAAGGAATATCTGACATTGTTGTCTAATAATATGATCAAAGGAAAAATTAGCAGAGGTGAGCAAAACTCAAAGGCTTTGCAGAACCTGTCTGCTTTAGACTGCAGTCTCCTGCCCTCCTGCTTTCAGATGAAAAGCAGGTGGAAGAGCAATAATTGATAAGCTTGGTTTTTAAGCACTTATTTAGCAGTGATCAACAGTTCAGGTTTAATTAAACACATGTAAAGTAGAGGGAGCAGTGAAAGAGACTTGAATTTTTCAGTTGTACTTCTTATCAAATACCACTGAGGTCAGCATAATAGGGTTTGTATATGTGTATCTGTGTATTTTGATGTTAAAGGTAAAATCCGATAAAATAATGGAATTAAAACTACAATAGAAGTTGTTTATTTTTTAAGAAAATAAGGGCAACTTTGTCTTGAAATTCTTCAGAACAGGAGGTAGAAGAATGAGTAACAACTTTTGCTGCTTGGGGTGTTTGTTATTAACAAACACAACGGGCACAACAGCAAGTAAAATTCCCAAACTTGTTTTAGAAGTCAGTATCTCTGAGAGATTAACTGGATTTTACATGTCTGCATTGAGATTGATTTTTAGACTGATCAATCATATCTGCAATTAATAAATCTTACTGCCTGTATTATTTTAATTATGTTAGCCAAACAGACTAAGATCTGCTGTAACTTCTTTCTTTTTTTTCTTAAATATTTTTATAAATATATTAGTAGGAAAAAAATAAATATATTCTGGTAACATAAAGGAAGCTCTTATGTACTCATACAGAGCTTGGAAGTGATGAATTGTAGGTGGAACATCACCCAAATTTGACAGTGAGGAAAACTAATGGGCTTTAAAACTGGTGGGGTAAATGAGGGTCACAGATGGACAGAGCGATCGTATAAATCTTCTTCCCCAGTAATAAGGCAAAAAAAACTGAAAATGAAAGTGTTGAAGAGACCAGTAAACCCAAAAGGAACTTGTAGCCAAGCCTTCAGAAGGGACTTTAGTGGGGTGCCCTATGCTAATGAATATCGTTCTTGCTGAGTATACTGCAGTTTGTCTTTTTTTTTTGTCTTATTTAAAAATAAATAGCTAAATAGCTCTTCAGATTAACTGGACACCTGCCTTTGAGCTATGGAAAGTAGCTGCCTTTTGAAATGTCAAGATAATTGGATAGTGGTATAAACCAAACAATAAGTCTCACTATAACTTCCTATTGCTAAGGTACCACTTGTCTAATTACATGCAGATATATTTGTGTTCAGTGAATCATTAGTCTTCATCAGCATACAAAGGGAAAAAAGCATCTCTTGACTCTCAGCTGCCACAAATGGTATTTGCCTGCTGTGCCAGTCAGTACATGAACTTTACTTTCTTTTTTTTTAAAAAAAAAAAGCTTTAGATGATTGAGTGACTCTTCAATGAAAAAGGAAACTTGCCCTGCATCACTAATATTTAATTTCTTATATAATAGCTGGTACAATTTTCAGAAATGTTTAAAAATGTGACTTAGCAAGGAACGTCTAACATGCACACGCACACAAAAAAAAAAAGCTAAAAAAAAAAAAAGCTGTAACTCATGGAAGACTGTTCCCTCCTCTGTGTAATTGCCAGATGTCAGTTCTTTGTTGCACAAGCTTTAGGTTGGTAACTTTCTCATTCAATCCCCAGCAACAAGTTTAATGTCTTATTTCCTGCTGTCTTTTGTAAAGGCAAATATTTCTACAGGGCAAAGTGCAACCTACTAGTCAGCTTAATCTCCTCTGCTTTCACCTGCTTCTTTGCTGATCCAGGCTTCTGTGAATGAAAATATGGCCTCATTATTGTATTCTATTCAGATAAAGTATTTCACTCTGCTTTAGGATTCTTGAGTGGGAAAACATAATAAAGATGTCACAACAAGGCTCTACTTTCCACCCTGATTTGAAGCTACAGAATCTGCATCTAAAACACAGGAATCATTATGTTGTGAACAACCCAATTTTTACTAATAGAAAATAATTTGCTAGAATGAGTGAACGTGGAAGAATTAAGTTCTTTGAAAGGGGATGTGTTTGCTTAAAATTTTAAGGTGATAAATTGCAGGAGCACGTCCCACTTCAGGTTATTAGGTCTGTTGACCTTAAAGTCTTCTTATGATGGTTTCCTGTTCCTATTTAACTATGATTTTTGTCCTGAAGAAAAGAGATATTATATATGCCACTGCATATGTTGAATGTTTCCTTGGTGCCATTCTGTGGTATTTGCAGCCCTCTTTGACATTATCAAATGGATTGACATTTCAAATATTTGCAGTGCTCAGCGGGTACTAATTCAGTGAAGGTGAACCATGGGTTGCTCACATAGTGGCACAGCAAGTGATGTGTGTCTATTTAATCACAGCTGCTGAAATGAGATCAAAAGGCACTGTGTTGTTAAACCCTTAAAGCTGCTGTCACAGCAGAGAGATCAGGAGGGGCCCACCGCAGGAAGCAGAGTGAAGAAGAAATTTGGACTTGCTGCTAATGCAATTCCACTGTCGGCTGCATCTCGATCTGCTTTAAGTGGAGATGACTAAATGAGGATGGCTGCGCAGATGAACTCCACCTGGCCAAAACTCTCTCCCACGTGGATTTGCCCAGTACCAGGAGGACCAAGAGGCACTTCTTTAAATGCATTTGTGTGATCCGTTCTTCCTTAGATAAATGAGATTTTTAATTTCTCAGTAGTATTTAATTTTATTAGTTTTTTCTCTGAATCAGTACTTGTTCAACTTTTAGCTGATGTTTTGCACCATGCTGAAGCTTCTTGCAGCCCCAGAGTTCGACCCCAGAAGACACTCATTCACCCTGGATGGACAATCTTCCTGGTCGAATTTCCTTTACCTGCTGAGAGCATGCATTTATTGCACAGCTGCACTGCACAGTCTCCAGCCAGGAGAGGGCAATAGCATCCACCAGCTGCTGTTGCGGCGCAGGAGAAGGCTTAGAATGGGTGAGGTAGATGATGACACTGAGGGTGAGTGAGTGGAAATGCAATAAGCATTGCAGAAAGACTGCCTGTCTACTTTAACTGTTCCCTAGTCATCCACATTTTTAGAAGCATTAAGCCTGTCATGTTTTCTAAGGATTATGCTTTAAATTGGCACTGGTTCTTAACATTTAGT
Source organism: Pluvialis apricaria (assembly GCA_017639485.1). Taxonomy (NCBI): domain Eukaryota; kingdom Metazoa; phylum Chordata; class Aves; order Charadriiformes; family Charadriidae; genus Pluvialis; species Pluvialis apricaria. Next base: position 75,260,331 of record CM030009.1, on the reverse strand, counting down.
TTTGATTTAGTTAATATGTATGTGTGGTGCTTAGTAATGGGAAGCTTGAGTTTTCAGACAGGAACTCTTACAGTCCTTTGCGTGTGGCTCCTCTTTGTCATTCCCGCATCTATTCACTATGTCTTCCTGCCCCATGCACAAAAAATGCTAGTTACAGAACATGCAGCTTTAAGTCTCTCCTGTGAGCCCACTATTTTGACAGTGGATTCACTGGTTCAGGAGCACTTTCTTTACACTGACGATGTCATCTCTTCTCAAAGGCCACATAAATAAATATGGCAGGCAGAAAAGAAGTCAAATTAGCAAACTTTGAGCTTGCTTATTTTGTAACCACATGAATACTTTCTGCTCTGTCACGCTGAAATATCAACTGCCCTGCAGTATCCCAAAACTATGGACTGTAAGGTAAAACCAAAGAAAATGCTATAGCCTGTGTGGGATAGCAAAATAGCCTTCAAACCAAGCTGAACGCTAGCTAGATTTAATTTTTTAAGATACAATTCTTTTACTAATGCTCCCCCAAGGAATGCTGTAAATGCCATTTTTCTCACTCTTACTCACTTAGAATTGAACTCATTCACAATTATCCATAAGTATCACTCATGCTATCATTATGCTTATGTTTACAAAAAAAAAAAGCTACATGTTCCTATTAGGAATATTTATTATTTAAATTATGAAAGTTAATTGTAACCTTATTATTCGTGGTTTTTTTGCTTGATACAAAATAAGGAAGTTAATTTCAAAACTGAAAGAGTAGAGTGATCTCTCACACCCACTAACTGTTTAACAATGAAAAGGAAAAATGGTAAATATTATGTTCAAACTATTATTTTTCTTTCTGAAATTGTTACTATGAGTAATGCCTCAGCTACAATTTACTTCACTTTATGACAGGGAATGGATTCCTAAAATTATAAAGTTCTCAAACAAATTTTCTTCTTGTTTAGATCATCGTAATTCAGGATTCTGTTGACTTGACTGAAATCACTCATGATGTGTGAACGTACATCCAAAAGAAGAATATATTTCTTAAACTGTCTACCAATGTCTGAATGACAATAACAATTTGGATATTCTGTAGAAATTTTAAACATGCTATTTCTGTCCCTCAATGTTTCTTGTTAATATAATGGTTTCATTCTACTACCTTTATTTAGGATAAAGTATTTAGTTGTCATCAGACTGAATACGGCAAGTTCACCTTCTTTAACCCCTAAATAACTGAAAAACATGTATGATGAACACATACATGTTAGTTATTATTTTCATGAACAAAGAAAAGTAAAGACAGGAAAACACAGATACGTTTATGCAAGACGTTTTCTGCAGAACCACTGGTCTGAAACTGTCAAGAAGACAAGTATTGCAGTCTTGCCATTGGGAGCTGGATGGCATTAAATGTATTAAAAATGTGTTAGAAAAATACTGGAAACAGAATAAGTGAGTGACATCGACCAATACTATTTTTTTTCCATTGAGAATAAAATTAGAGTTTATATCTGAGCAAGATCAAATATGACACAATGAAATACCATTCTAAACAACAAAAAAAGAGTTAACCTTTCATAAATGTTTAGGCAATGAGGCATATAAAAATGAAGGTGACCTTCAGCACCTTGAGAGGCAGAATTTGGTGTTTGCCTGTATGCCTAGGTCTGTCCTGCCAGCCTGAGGCTTTTCTATCCACAAAATACATAGGCAGATTCAGTTCTCCTAGACAGTTTTGTGTGATAAGTTGACACTTTCATGCCTGAAAAGGATCTATAAACAGGATATGTACACTTCTGACCACTTTCAGGCTTTCCAAAGGTATAAATTTAGATTCCAGTCAAATTTCAATGAAGAACTGAATTGGTCCTTATTTTGTATGACTTTACTAGCCTATAGGTAACTTAATTTCCCATTAGTAATTACATGAAAAGAAAATGTAGTTTTACGCAATATGTAGTCCCACAGTGTTTAAGAATCCCATGTGCACATCACTGCTACTCTAATGTATTCAGATCCGTCATTCTCTAGTGTATTCAGATCCATCATTACATTTAAAAGATGTTATCTCAACATGTGAAAACATGGATCAGACTCTCCCTGATATGTGATCTAGCTAGAGTCCTTAATCTACAAAAAAACCCCATTATGTTTCTCCAAAAGGAGTTTTACCTTTTCTGTAAGACAGCAGGACACCTAACTCTGTTAGCTGCTGTTAACATCCCGGAGGCTATCAGGTAACAACAGCACTGCATGAAAGCTTTTGGTAAGCGTGTTGTGAAGATGGAAATTTTATCAAAAGCATTCACTTACAGGGCTACTTCTGGGAAAAGCAAGGGTAGTCACCCGAAACCCAGATTAAAATTCAGATCTGTTTTCTCATTTCCACCATGCAGCTGAATCCTCCCTCCTTTATTTCATGGAATGAATTGCCACTGACCTATATTTCTCTTCCTCTGTCATAAGCAGATATGGGTGATAAAAAGAGATGTGCACATTCCCTTTGAGTCTGCAGAGGTTTCCCATTCAGAACAGTTCCTTCCAAATCTGAAGAAATGTTTGCACGCCCCATGGGGAGAGATGAGAAAATAAATCACACTGCTAGTCCCGAGTTTTAGCAGATTTCTAAGATGAGTAAGAAACAACGTTTCTAGGAGGAAAGAGCTTTCTATGGTTTAAACAAGCATACCAACACTGAACCTACTGTGGTACGCTCATATGATTATGCTGCTGCCTGTCTTGATAATGGGCCCTGAGGTGGATAAAACTTGCATATGAACTTGCAAAGAAGTATGCAGATTATAATAAAATTTGAGGTCAAACAAACACAAAACCCCCAGGGAGAAGCTGGGACTGACAGATGCATTCAGTGCTGAAGTCTCTGTGACAGCTCTTAATTCCACTTAAATGTTTGGTCAGGACTCTGTTACAGTTTCAAGCTCTATCTTGAATGTTGCTTATTTAATATACTACCACACGTTAATAGGTGTGTTAGCACCAGCAAACAGAAGCTCCACTAGATAATTTAACACAGAGCCCTCTACTGAATTGCATTCCTTCAAATGACCATGTTCCTTAACCTTTGGTAGAGCAAGTAGGGATAGCGATACAGAAAATGAGGTAACGTTTTCTATTTATCTAAAGCCAAATCACCTTGCTTTTAAGATTAGATATTGAAGATAAAACTTGTCATAAGTCATAGGAGTTTCGCTGTCTCCACACTGGTTATTGGGCTCAGTACAACAGTCTCTGCGTGGTATTTTATGATCTGTGTTACACAGAAGGTCAGAAGAGATGATTTAATAGTCTCTTCTGGCTTTAAAATCTTTGAATCAGAATCTAAACTAGACTGCAATGGAACTATATCTCTGCGTGTGAGTCAAACTAAATGTGCAAAATGTTAACAGGTTCTGGGCCCACAAGGGTTCAGGCACTCATGTTTTATTCCCTTTGTCCCTCTGAGAAGTGATTCCCAAGTGTGGCTTTGCTGGGTTTTTATACCTTCCTTTCTCCCCACCTTCCCACACAAACTCCTCCTCCTTATTCAGTTACACTCTGCCTTCAGCTGTGAAATGCAGCCACTGTCAGTCTGAGTGCTTTATCTGAGAACCACTGTGGTCAGGGGTTTCCTGCTTATGTGATGACAAGACCCACATGAAACTTTGAAGAACTTTCTTCTTTTTTCAATTAATTGTAAACTATTTCTTTATCACCTCCCCTGATTTAGAATGTCGAATTTAGAGACCTGGAGTCATCCAATGCAGAGCGTTCTCTGTTTTTTTCAATCATTCTGATTGCCAGTTATATCAAGGCAAACTCAACTGAAGGCCAGATCATACCACGAATTATCCAGCACCATTTTGAAGAGAAAAATTGAACTACTCACATAGAATCAGATGCTGTGTGTTTGCTTATCCCGGCAATGCTCAAGAAGTTCACAGAGCTTTTATTCTTTTTTACTTTTCATAGAAAATTGTCTCACGAAGAACATGTTGTTTACTTCAATTCTCTAGTGTTTTCTGTTTCTTATTCATGGAAAATATAGCTGCACAGGTAACTAAATACTTTATTATTTTTCATCATTTCCTCTGGGATATTTCTGCATCTCCAGTGAGAAACAGCACCACGTTGCATGTAGTATTCATTGTAGAATTAAATGAAGCATGTGTTGTGGCACCTGAGAACAACTGAAAATAATTGAAATGAGCTGTAAACTCTCATTACTCCCATTAAGGTTTATTTTTCATAAGAAACATTACTGGGAAATTTGATGCCAACCCTCTTGGTTCCTCTTGCCGTGGGCTGGCACAAGACTGGCATACAAGGCATCAGAACAAAACAAAACAGAAATGGAAATTGTTGGTGTTCTTGCATAACTGAAGGCGAGCTGGTAAAGGGGCAGAAATCTGAGACAAGCTGAGGAAGAGACATTGCTTATGTCTTTACATGGGAGGAGACTGAGCCCTCCACTCCCTGCCTTTGCAGCAGCTGCATTATGAATTAATAAAGAGACACTTTCATGAATATTCACATGAGGTCTTTTTATTAATAATTCATAAGGCCATCAATCAAGCAGCTGCACATTCAGCACAGGAAATTGAGGTTAGACCTGTTTTACCCGACTTTTTGAATTACAACTGGAGGTGCAAGGTAGAAGGGTGGGGGGAAGAGGAGATAAAATGTTTATCAGGAAAGGGATGGAGGGAAATGAGACATTTCCACACCTTCTTCAGAAAGTAACTGAGAAAGAGTGTTTGAAATGAAAGTATTTTGACAAGTGTGGGGGAAGGGGGGTTGGAAGCCAAGGCAAAATGCAAGTGATGTCTTGTACTGTTTGTCATACAGTATGTCTCTGAGATGATGTAATGATCAGTGTTGGAAAGCTACTCTGATCCTCTGATAACAAAAACACTTTGTACTAGCTGCACCTTCAAGAACTGTCTAGTATATTGAAGATCTTTCATTTCTTTGTAATGAAGACTACATCAGGCATCTTGCTTTCTAATTATTTTCTCTATTTGTTAGAAGTTGGCTTTTAAAAAAATTTAAAAAAAAGAGTGTGGAAAAAAGTCCAACCCAGTCCAAACATATTTTCTCTAAAAACTCCATGGGTAAATATGTGGATAAAATTATCCAAAAGTTTAACAGACAGCTTAAAAGATGATTAAAGTTATGAATCTCCCTGTGAAACAGTGGTTCACTGAAAGATGAAGTCTTGTTGGAATGAATATATTGTACAACTCATATGTATAATAAACACCTCCAACATTGTGATCTGGCTCCACACACTTCTCGGTTTCCAGAGAATCAGTCTAATAAAGGATACGGAGAAATTTTTAAAAAAGTCATCTTCATCCTTATCCATCTTTTAATATCTGGCCCTTCTTTTTCATGCTATCACTTTCTGCACTTCATCTGTTTGTAGTGCTTAAGTGCAGGATGCAATGTCACATAACATAACACATTGTGTATTGTTTTGCTACACAGTACATATCATGATTAGGGGCTAAATGGCAGTACGTACCATGATATAAGGGCTGACAATCTGGTAATGCCACATGAGGCTGCACCTCATGTGAATCATTGAAAGTTGTCTGTCAAGTGAAGAAACATGGATTTAAAGCAAAATGATGTCAAGCACAAAAAAGAATTTTCAGGTCTATTTCAAAGTCTGATTTGTAACAGTACAGCCTAGAGTTTTGAATCTGTTTGGGCTTGAAACATCTACCCAGCACAGCTTTCCAACTGCTAAGGTAATTAACTATTGAAGGAAGGTGGCTATTCAAACAGGAGTCTTGAGTTTAAAAATATTCTAGAGACTTTCAACACAAACTTTCTGAAATTTGTGCCTTGGGCTCAGTAAATCCTTTTCAATGTAAACATATCTGATTGAATTCAGAGTTAGAACTTAAAGCAAGCTGAATGATCTCACGTTCTTCTCTGGCCTTTAAAATTTGAGTCTTCCATAACACTGCATTAAATAGTTTTGATGTGTACTTGCACTTGAAAAATTTCTGGGAGAGGATATTAGTTTGGATACAAATTGTTTGCCCACCCTTGTTGTTGCTATGATGATGGTGAAGAAATAGTAGGTATTCAATGAAGGCAGTGATTTTGTCTGACAAATAATTACTTGTGCATTTTGGACAAATAAGCTTTTGGATAGCTTGAAGAATTGCACATTGTAAGGAAGGCTGACTGCAGTCCCTTGAAGAAGAAGTGTCTGTTAATAACAATAAAACTAATTCTAAATTTTCCCTTTCTAGTAATTTTTTAAGATAAATATTCATGCTTTTGGGGTATATGTAAGGATAATGAAACTTCTGACTGCATTGTGTAAAAAAATCTGCTATTTTAAAGCAGAACATTTATGTATGGTAGGGAGACTTATGACACAAAGCATATTTCCTTCATTGAAGATAAATATTACGCTTCAAATGTTTTTACTAAATCTCTTCTACCTTTGCATCTAATAACATCATTTCACCTTTTGTTCTGCACCAGAACTATATGCAGATTAAAAAACAGAAGAATTTGGCCCTTTCGGCAAATAGTTCCACTGCTTCCCTGTCCTGTGGCTTTGTTGGCCAAACTATCCTTTATGCTCCCAGCTCGAAGTAAGCAACTAAAACAGAAAAGTGAGAGTGTAAGCTCTCTTCTACTGCTTCAGTTTCTGTTTCTATGGAAATGGACCTGGAAAACACAAAAAGCAAACCAAGTACCCTAATGATTTTAAAATCCCACTTTGATATCTTCAATATTATTTTCCAAAAAAAGGCAAGCAGCTGGAGTTAACACTTGTTGCCCGCTGGGGGTGGAAAGGTGAAAGTGACATTTCCTTTGTAAAGCATTACAATAAATAAGTAAATGAAATCAGCCTCACATCAAAAAAAAAACTGCGGGAAAAAAAATGTTCTCACGTTATTTCTTTTGATTTGATATAGGTGTGATTTTGGAGAAGAGGAGATGCAAGCTAATTAATGAGACCCATCCTGCTGTCTTTTATGATAGTTAGAGTAAGGATCATAGTAAAAAGTTTTGCATGCACACCAGGTTTTTCCCCCTTTCTTCACATTCCTGCCAAACATGATATTCTTTGGCCCTTCTGGTTTCTCCCAGCCAGTTTCCCTACAGGCCTTCAGCCCATCTTTCCATGTCATGGCCACAGCAATTCCATGGGCTTGGGAATCTTGCTCTTTTTCATCCTGACTTTTTTCTGCTGACCTGTTCTGAACAACACAACCAGAACCCTCACTGCCTTGACGGATTACGGCATTTCCAGAGGGAAACTGATTCCATGCGCCCACATCACTATTGACAGCTTTCCAATTAAGCTAATGCAGAAGTTTCTAATTTGTCTTTGGTCAGTAGCCCATTTCTGAGGCTTTCCTGGTCTCTCAGATGGTCACCTGAGAAAGGTTTCATCCTTTATGCATAAACCGGCAATGATTTAAAAGATGTATTAACTACAAAAGCACAGGATATGTCTTACCAATGTATTGACATGCGGAGGGCAATTGACTGCTTGCATACCTTCCATCTACAGCTGTTTTGGTAAAGTCAGCAAATACTTTCTCTTCATTGTTGCCTTTTGCAGAAATGTCTGTCAAAGACAAGCTTTCTTTTTTTTTCTACAGGACACCTTTCCTGAGAAAGCCCATAGAATAGTCATCATTTTCCAGGGGAAAGAGCTGGGGCGGAATAGTACTATAATGTCTCTGACATGTGAAGCTGCTGGGAGCTAATTCTCCCCACTAAACGACCTTACATGGTTCAGTAACAATCCGCTGCAGGAATCACTGACATGGATGATTGTTCTTTGACTTTTAACCTCCAGGTAATAGAGATTAAGTGCTACTTCGATGGACACAATATTTTCTAACATTGAGTTTCTAATAACTACACTATATTACATCACAAAAAATAATGGAGTTTACAATAGGAAGCTAATGCTCCTTTTCTCCCTATGTTATAAGCTCCATTTGCCTCTGGAACAGATTTATTCAAATACAATGTCCACAGAGTCTGCAAGTTTTTTATGTGTTTTGTGATCACACATACAAAGAAAGATCATTTAATACTCATGAAACAATACTGTATTTATGAAACCCCATTTAAATTACACTGCAGAAATTTTACTAAGGCTAGATGGTAAAGGAATGCATATTCTTGTTTCCAGTAAGAAATATATAAAAACCGCAGCTGGCAAATTAGTTATTATATGCAATAGGTGTTTTTTATCAGCTTGTTTATACTGTAAACCCTTGCTGCTCTTATTAATTGTATTTTCTGCTAAAGCATATAGTGTTTTTCCTTAGCAGTGAGTTAACATCTTCCTCTTCTTGACTAATGTATTATTTTTTGTAATCCTAAACAGTCTCTACTTTGTCACATACTAGTGCTCTGCATTGCTCTCTTTCCATGATTTCTGTTGTCCTCCAGAAGGATTTGCTCTACAGGGAAGGAATGAGTTTACCTTTTCAGGCTGACCAGTCTTTGCCTCACAGATAAGAAGGTGGACAAATACTTTTCCTCATCTTGTGAAGGTTGAAATCTGTGCAGTCCACCCTGAGCTGATACAGCTTCCTCATATCACACAGGCCAGAACAGCCTTCAGGAACCACCATAAGTTCATTTAAGGTCCACAATGCACACTGTTTTGATTACTCTTTATTGACCTCAGGTGCAATCTGCTAGACAAAGATAGACCATACCTGACTGTGTAGTCTCATGCTGTAATGCAGTACATCCAGTCACCTCATGCAGGATGTTTTACAGCACGTGAGAAGGATTGTGCTGTGACATGTCATCAGTAAAGGTCCAGGGTCTGTTGTCCTTCATACAGTGAAACTTCTACCTAGACCGGCTCTGGTGGACAAGCTAACCTGCACTGGAAATCATCCTCAGTTTCCATGTATAAACAGAGGACATCATTTTCCAAGGGATGAGCACACTGATGTCGTCTTTAGCACCTACAGCAGCAATACCTAGAGACCACTGTCTGCTGTGGGGAGGAAAAAAACATTTTATGCTTAATAAGTTCCTTGTTAACTCTAATAAATGAAAAATCAGTAACTTTAGTTACAATTAGCTGTCCCAAACTAGACATTTGATAAACAGCACCAACACAAAAGTTGTTATTTCTGCATGGGCCAAAAAATAACATTGCTGATCAACTTAGATAACCTGGGGAGCCTCGGGGAAAAAGTAACAAAAGGTATAATTCAATAGTATAAACTAGGTGGGATGAGTTTATGAAAAAAATACTTGTCCCTGGCTGTGACCCAGAGGAAAAAAAATGTTGTTTCTCAGGGAGGAAATTTAATCTCTTTTGCCTGCTTAAGTGGGTGGGAAAAAGTATTCTGTTACCAAACTTGAATATTTAGTAGTAGCCAATGACTTCTAAGCAACAACCTCAGACTGTAAGTTCATATATGAGATAAATACGGACTTTATGCAGCATAAGGTTTTCTGAGTTTATTTAAGTTGCTGCATTGGTGAAGGATTTACTCAATCTTTCACTCTGGACGGAGGGACCTTTATGTGAAGTGCAAGTCCCAGTAATTACAATAACATTTGACCCCACTAATGTTATGTTGACATCACATCTACAAGCCTGTACAGGAAGGAAGGAACTTAGGGGGAAATCAAATAACTGTAGAGAAGGATCAGATGAAATGAAGTGCCATAAAAAAACATGTTATATACCAAATAAGGACAAAAAACACGTGCTTTTCCTCTTCTTTCTTTCTTTCTTTTTTAACACCCTTACACAGTAGGAGTTATAGAAATTTAATGTTCAGGTTTAAAACCAAAATAGCAGATATCTGACAGTAATTGCAGTTCATTTGTGGATCAGACACTAAGGCAATGAAGACAAACATTTATGCAGGTTTCAGCAGATTTATCTCATTTGGAATTACGACAATGATTTTAGTGTTGGCAACACATGAAAGAAATGCATAATACTAGTTAGCACTTGTTATTTAACATATTCACTGCTTCATACCGATAAAGAAAATTTTCTTTCCAAAAACATCCATGGGTTTATGTAAGGAAAAATGGTAAGAAAAGCTAGCCCATTAACCTGGATTGTAATGACCTGAGGAGATCATGAGGGCATGAGGCTTGAGATGCAAGCCAAAATTTTCAAAAACATTTAAATGGAATTGAAAGTGACTTCAAGGCCAAGTGTCATTTTCAGAAATAGCCTAGATAATTAGCATGAGTTTTATAAAGAAATCAACAGGAGATAAACGTCAAGTGCCTAAGTCTTACCTGATGATGGGCCTTAAGTATTCAATTTATTTTGCACCTTTATCATTTCTCCCATGGTTTTCCATTAGACCACTTTGGGCATAAAGTTCCTACCTGTGTTTACAAATCTTGATATTTCAGCACATAAATACCCTTATGACTCTTTAAATCACAAATAGATGTTTACTGATATTTGTCTCTACAATTTATTATTTTCGGGGGGGGGGGGGGCAAACCAGTGCTTTCAAATGCTCAGCAAATTCAAAGCATAAGATGAAGTTCATTCAAAAAAGAGAAAAAAAAAGATCATTCTTACCAATGAATATTGCAATTCTTGAGGAGCAGGATGGATGGTTTTAAGGTCAGAGAAGAGTAGAAATGGCAAACAGATGTATGAGCCATCATTTTAATTTTTTAACTCACTGATTAGTCTGTCTCATGAGAAATGAAGAGAACTGCAAGAGGAAGACAAGCATTCAGAATAAGCTCATTATCCTCTCTTTACAGCTCCCTTCTCTCTTCCCCCCAATATACTGTAATATCTCATTGAGAAGAGAACATAAAATTTACCCTTGACTTTTCTATGATTTCTAATGATTTAAGTCCATATTCATTAATTTTTTTGTACATGTGATATTTTCCTCAAATCCCAACAGTAAAAAAGCTAATTGTTTTTCCTACATTTTCTTCTGTCACCTTTTCCTTTCCTTCTGCTGCTAGGAACAGCCTATTGTTTCAGTCTTGTAAATGGTTACTTAATATGTGTCAAAGAAAGATCTTTAGAAAGCTAATATATCATGGAAAAAGTAGGCGAAGCTGCTGTGTACTCCCTAAGGGATAAAAGACTTCTCTTACATTACGTGGAAAATGATGGTGCCTATGTTCAGTAGTAAAATAATAATACCTTGTTTTATCAAGTGGAACAGTTAAGCTGGGAAGACTTGTCTATATAGGATTTAAACATTTGCTTTAGAATTGATGTCAGATGGACAGAGAATGTTTAAGGATCTACTGAGCATAAGAGTTGATGTCCAACTTCTCTTGAATTTTATAGTGTACCTGAGGATGGAGGATACAGAGAGGACATAGTTTCTGCCGTATGACCCAAATGAGACAGGTAAAAGATACCGTAAACTACCTGGCAAATAAAAAGTAGTTTTTCAAGTCAGAAACGTATAGAATATGTAAGCAGCCTGACAGGTAAGGAGATGTGAATCTTCAATTCACACATAAAATATTAACAGTTCACAGCCCTACATCCCTTCTATTTAGTAGTGAATATCTCTACTTATAGTGAAGATAGGCTGTGCCTTCTGACAATATCATTCATTTTACCCAGACTGACTTTAATCTGAATTGTTTCACATTTTCTATAAGCAGTCAATATCAAGTGCATGTACTGTCTTAAAACAAAAAAAAGAATTACAGGGAAACATTGAAGCATAAGGGTGCCTTTGCATGCCTATGCATTACGGAATTATTACAATTTTAAGAATGACGGATTAGTTTCATTCTTCCACTAATTTTTTCATTCGTTTGATTCTATACTTCTCTCTAAACTGTATTCAGGTCAGTCAGTCAGACGGAAAGAAATAATTCTCTTCATTGTTTCTAATACACACTGTGCATCTAGTCATTAGAACCAGCTTCTCAGTTGCCATTGATTGTCCTACTGCAGTGGAGAAGGAAAAATTTCATGCTAAAGCCACAAGTTTCAGTTTGTATCCTAGCCTGGGGTAAAGCCCCCAGAAGGGACTGGAGGTCAAACTGGACAAAGGTGAAGTACTTCAAACCACAGCTGTTTTGCAAGGCTTTTCCTATTTAGTTGATTTTCCGACACTGTTTTTCAGAAAAAGCAGTGTTAGAACAGCATGTCAATGAGCCTCATAAAAGGCTTTGCTGCATGTACTATTCAGTGTCCCTGGATAGGTCAGGTCTCTTTGAAGTGTCTTTGTGGGAAAGGAGAGAAGAACAGTCTTCAAATCAAGATGCAACATGGATAAATAGTGCCTCTTTCTGGCCTACTACTCTGGTGTCAGAGGTAGCAGAGAGGAGGCCAGTGCAAGGTCAGGATGGGAAGATTCAATTCCAGATTACTTTCTTGCAGGAAGTCTTACTCTATGGTGTATATAGTCTCACTCCCTCAGAAGCAGGTGTTCCAAAACAAAGGGAACTGAACCTCTTTGGTTAACCCCTTATCTCTTCCTCAGAAACGTCTGATTGCCCATCAGTATTAATTCTTTAGGCTGACTCATTAATGCTTCATGTCTCTTTTTCAGGCCCTAGCCACTTCTAAAAAGTCGCTTACCAGGGAGTTACAGAATTAATATAAAACATACCAGAAACAGTGTGGAGCACCTCGTATATATCTTAAAAAATAATTTATGGTGAATTTACAGGAATTTTACTTGAAAAAAGCTGAAACAGTAAAAAATCATCTTTGGGACTCTTGAATGAATCCATCTTCCTTCACAAAATGCCTGATTAAAAGAACCAATATTTTTACTTTCAACCTATAAGAAAAAACTCTTTTCTCTGTAAAACTCTCAGTAATCTCTATAATCCTGTAGGTGACCTTCACTGATCTTAAATTAGTTGTTAAGACTCTTCCAGATATTATTTCCTTGATAACATTTTATTATAAGACCACCATTTTTGTTTTGAAAGTATTAGATTTGGACAAACAATGTTGTTAAAACGGTTTGCTCTGGAGTTTCTTTGCAAGTATACCTAAACATGCATTGTCCAGCTCATCTTTCTTTTCATGAATCCTTGTGATGATGTTAATATAAAAATTTTGTACTTCATTTGAGAGTAACTCTAGCTTCTAAGGTAGGTTTTTTTTTTTATTTCAGAAAAAGATCATTTCAGTGATTACTGGTGAAATCTTTTAAAAATGTTGTAAGAAAATATTTAAATATAATATTTACATTAAATAATGGAAGGAATATGCTTAGATATATCAGTATTTGAGATTCTGTTCTAAGTATCTGAACTCTAAAGCCAAATACTTATTGGGAAATTTTAGTTCAAAGTTCTTTAGAAGATAATTTTTTTCTCCTCACAGCTGAAATATGCATTTTGATTTGTTGACAATAGGGATGGGAGCAGCTTGAGAAAGTAAGAAAAATATTTGACATGAGGACACAAACAGTGTTGAAGATTAATTGGATCAAATAATTTGAATGCATGCAAGAAAAAAGTTATTAAAAAGTCCTTCATTGTACTGATTTACTGAATACAGTATTTTGTTACAATGAAAGTAGCTGACTGCACAGTAAACACTTCTGTAACTTACAAGTGGCAGTTTTCCGATCACAGGCTTGTTCTGTTCAAAAGCTCTAGGACTCTGAACTCTCAGCTACTTAATTCCATTAAAAAAAACCCAAAACAACAAACATACAAGAGAATGAAAAGGTTTTGGTGTCTTGGATAAGCTTATTAGTACAGTTAACAGAAATGTGAACCAAGAACATAAAAGATTTTTAATACTTTCCCTGAGTCATGACTTTCTATTTTGGCGGAAGAATATGGAAAATAGAACATAGAAAATAACATGACCGACAAAAGCATACAAAACTCTAATAAATGCACTCAAGTAACTGTAAGCTAAATCTAGTGAAGAACTTTTGTGAATAAAAATTGTGGACTTAAGTGTCCTTCTGGCATATGTGAGTAAAAAAGAAAAATCGTGTAGGAATCAAAAGTGAAAATTTTATGTAGTTAGACAGCTATGCAGATTACAGATGTGTGTGATTGAGGGTATAGGTATATAGGTTATACAGTAACAGTTTTTCACATACTAAAGATAAAACTTAATGTCCTTTGACTCAGTTTCCTATTTTTTTGTGTAAGTCTGAAAGTTAAATTATTACACTCCCCACAAGTTTGCTGTCCATAACCATTAGTTGTAAAATTGCTGCCATTTCAGCTATGTGTCTGAAAATCTTTGAAACACTAAAGTTAGGAGCCTAAAAACATCATGAATTTCTGTTTCTATATGTTCCAAGAAATTATATTTTTTTTAAAAAATGAGGTTCTCACCAAGTAGTGGGAAACAGCAGAGTCTCTACACAACTGGATATCATAAATACACATGGTGTGGTACCACACAAACCTAGTACTTCACATCATAGAATCATAGAATGGTTTGAGTTGGAAGGGACCTTGAAGATCATCTAGTTCCAACCCCTCTGCCATGGGCAGGGACACCTTTCACTAGACCAGGTTGCTCAAAGCACCACCCATCCTGGCCTTGAACACCTCCAGGGATGGGGCATCCACAGCTTCCCTGGGCAACCTGTTCCAGTGCCTCACCACCCGCACAGTAAAGAATTTCTTCCTAATAACTAATCTAAACCTATCCTCTTTCATTTTAAAACTGTTACCCCTCGTCCTATCACTACACTCCCTGATAAAGAGTCTCTCCCCACCTTTCCTGTAGACCCCCTTTAAGGTACTGGAAGGCTGCTATAAGGTTTCCCTGGAGCCTTCTCATCTCCAGGCTGAACAACCCCAACTCTCTCAGCCTGTCTTCATAACATAAGTGCTCCAGCCCTCTGATTATCTTCGTGGCCCTCCTCTGGATTCACTCCAACATCCAAAATTAGTTTAGATAAACTCATGCAGTACTTCAGTAAACTAATAAGCATGTGTCATCATTATCTTTATATGATTATCCTGGATCCAGAACTAACCTGAGTATCTTAGTAGCATTTCTACTACAGGTTTGGATACAAAATTTAGGTCTTGCTGTGCCCCAAATCTGGTAAGTATATCCAGACTTCACATAGCTTTGATAAAAAAAAAATGTAGCTTTAAGAGGTTACACCTATTTAGTCTCATAGTTATATGACTCACTAAGAAAGAAGTAGCTCCAGTATCTCCAGTGGGTTCAAACCTTACATCACTTTTCTGATGGGATGCACCCACAAATGCCAAGAAAGCTGACAGATGATTTTGCAAGGCAACTTTCCATTATCTTTGAAAGGTCTTGGTGATTAGGAGAGGTTACTGAGGACTGGAGGCAAGAAAATGTCATTCCTATCATCAAGAAGGACAAGAGGAAGATTCAGGAAACTATGAGCCGTTCAGCCTCCCTTAATCACAGGGAAGGTGATGGATCAAATAACCCCAGAAAATGTTTTCAAACACATGAAGGACAAGAAGGTGATGGGCAGTAGTTAGAAAAGGGAAATAATGCTTAACCAAACCAATAGACATTTACAATGAGCTGACTAACTCGGTGAATGAGGTGAGTGCAGTAAATGCTGTTTATCTTGACTAAGGCCCTTTCTTCCATAATATCCTGTCATGGTTTCAGCTGTGACACATCCTCACAGACAAACTGACAAAATACAGGATAAATAAGTGGATAGTGAAGTAGACTAAAAGATGGCTCAAGTGCTGGTCTTCAGAAGGCTGTCATCAACCAATGAATACTGGTGTTCCCCAGGGGTCTCTACTGGGGCAAATACTGTTGAAAATTTTCATTAATGACCTGGATGATGGGACAGAGAACACTCTCAAGCAAATTTCAGATGATATAAAACTGAGAGGAGTGGTTGGTACACCAGATATCGAGGTGGCTTTAGAATATCTCCAGGGATGGATACTCCGCAACCTCTCTGTGCAATGGATTCCAGTGTTTGGTCACCCTCACTGCGAGAAAGGGTGACTGCTGTACCCCAGGGGTTGATACTGTGGCCAGTAGTCTTGGTTGTGCTGCTATTCACAGGGACCTCAACAGGTTGGAGAAATGAGATGACAGGAATCTCATGAAGTTCAACAAGGGGAAGTGCAAGGTTCTGCACCCGGGGAGGAATAACGCCACATATCAGTAAGGGTTAAAGGCAGACTGTCTTGAAAGCAGCTTTGCAGAAAAGGCCCTGGGGATCCTGGCATATGCCAAGTTGAAGATAACCCAGCTATGTGCCCATCTGGGAAAGAAAGCCAACAGTCTTCTGGGCTGCATTAAGGAGGGGCGTTTCTAGCAGTCGAGGAAGGCAATCCTTCCCTGGGAACAGGCTGCCCAGAGCAACTGTGGAGCCTTTATCATTGGAGATATTCAAAACCTTGCTGGACAAGTCCCTGAGCAAGCTGCTGTAGCTGACCCTGCTTGAGCAGGGCACTTGGACTAGACAGTCCCCAGAAGGGCCTTCCCACCTCAAATCCTCTCTGAGTCTGTGATTCTGTGTTTCCTAACTGTCAATAGTTTCCTTTAAAAGCAAAGCTGGAGGAAACTACACAAAGGAGCAGGAAGGAGGTTGAAATGGGTCACTCTCTGTCCTTCATCTTAACTGTTTCATTGTACCAAAGGAATGCAGACTAATAGGCCATGAAAAGAGTAAATAAAGGAAATTAGGACTGTGCTGGCAGACACCCAGTGAGGGTTCCCATCAAGGACAAGAATCACTATGATTTCATTCTTAGAAAGAAGCTTAAAAAGATATACTACTTAATTTGTTGTATATTTGCCCTGGCACAGTTTAATGGTACATAACAGAAATCGGATCAAGACAAGGAGGAATTCCACAGAGTCTAAAATCAAGAAACTGTAAAGGAACAACTTCTGAAGTACAGTATGCAAAATCACTATGTGATATGTCTGCAAATTGATAAAACACAAATTATATACAGGCTGCTCCAGTTTAAGGTTATACATAAAGTCATTTTTAGATAGGGAACACGAGGAAACATTTGAACTTCCCTTAGGTATGAAATTCAATGTTTTAAGAGATTTAAAAATCTGTATACTCCAAAGACCACATGACAGTTATATTTAGAAAGCTTTGTGTGCATTGTATGATACCTGTTTCTAAGACAGCATAATCCTGTAGGTAGAACCAAGTACAGAATAGTAAAGCAAAAACAGACTAGAACAATATTTTCAGCAGTGAACACTAATCAATATATAGAAAAGCTGCCAGGAGGGGAAATGGCAAGTATGTCGTTTTTTCAGTGCTAAAATTCAACATTTTTCCCCTTCATGGCAATGAAGGTAGCTCATCTAAGACTTTGCATTCATAAGCCTCAGTTTTCTTTTAGCTGCAATTAATTTTTTGCACTACTGACCTGATTTATTTTCCACCCCTCATTTTCACTCCTGGTTTATGTTTTAAAATTAGTGCATGTCAATAGCTAAAATTAGCACTCTTCATCTGGCTTTTCTTTGCCTGTCTGTGCTGTAGTTTTTCAAGGCTATGAGAAATAACACATTGGGTAATTTATATGTGTTTATAAATGAATCTTAGGAAAACTAGAATGCACCAATGTTACTAAGTACTATTATTAACACAGGCTATGGATAGGAAACTGCTCTTCACGGTTATGAAGAGAATGTATACATTTCAGAGACTGCCTGAGTCTGCTGGGGGTTATCACACAGAGTAACTCAGCATCAGATTCAGAAAAGGCGGCCTTAATAAGTATCCCTACATGCGGGAGAGTGGAAAGAAAAATCCAAAAAGGATATTGCTCGATTTCTGAGAGAATGTCAGAAAACAGTGTTGCTTTGTGTGATTATATAGTCTGTGTTTCTCAAGACTGTGGTCCAGGGAGCAGGTTCAGTCTATTCGATTTCCTTGGATTCTTTCTACTTGTTACATTGCCTGTGGACAAGACACTGGAACAGTAATGGGTTTTTTGAATGCATTGATATTTTCATGATACTGTAACACTATTTTTTTCTCTGTCTTTTTTTTTTAAAAAATTACTTTTTTTTAAGCTTATATGTATAAAGAATGCATGCTTAGCTGGAGGCAATTCCAGCTAAAAATTAGCTCCTTCTGCCTCATTATCCTACTATTTCATGCATCTCTGAAACTCCACATTATACTCTGAAAAGCTTCCTAGAGAAGATTTGTTGCCACAAGGCATCAATCAACATATCTTGTGATTAACCTCATACTACAGAATAAAAATATGTCAAAATCTTCTCATGAAAATTACTTGATGTGTACAACATAGACTTTCAGACATTTACCATGCCAGATTTAATGTATATTTATATTGATCTATTATCTGTCCTGGCACTCTGAGTGGGGGAAAAAACCCATAAAAATAGATTCCACTGAATACAATATGACAGACTGTAGTAAGTGTGAAAAACCAAACCAAAATCTCTTGGTGTGCTGATTTAATGTTGCCTAGAGTCACTACTTCTTCAGCATTATACTGTTGTGTTTGGACATGTCTGTAGCTGCCTTTCAGAGTAAAGGCAAAGTCACAATAAAGCAAACAGCTTTAGAAGGAGAGGACACTAACTGTAGGCAGGCAGATGACTACATGAAGAAAGGTGATTCCTATCGAGCAGCCAACAGAAAAAAAGAAAAAGAAAATTCCCAAAGACCTGAAGAAATCATGCATGGAAGAGAAAATGAACAAGTAGAAGATTAGGATGATGTTGTATATCATTTTCCAGAGCCTCAGGATAAATGAAGTAATCCTTCTTCTTTTAATGCTAAATATGCATAATTTGCAAAGAAGCAGAATAACTTGCTTAAAGCATTTTGAGAGAGATTTTGAGTATCAGATGAAAAATATGGGAGCTATAGTTAAGTGCTCTTTAAATTGTGCATTTCCAATAAGTATTTAATTTACTTGAACCGCCTTATAGGAGACTGTGAATAAAACTTTATAGTCCTGAGGTGGAAGGTAAATGCTGGCACAGTTTAAAACTGGGTAAGTGAGAGATGGAAAAAGAAGCCAATAGTAGGGATAGTACACTGTTGAGTTAAACAAGGAAGGAGTCAAATAGTGAATTGCTCCAGATTATGGCTACGGTCACTGTTGCTCACTGCATTTATTGATGATGGGAAAGACTCGCCAAGAGTTAGTCAGGTTGCTAGTGATATTTTTGTTCCCTACTGGCTCCTTTTGTGAAAGATTTTTATGTGTGTTTTCCACAGGAAATTCTTGTGCTTTGTTCTGTCCTCTGTGTCTGACATTTGGTCTTCCTTTGTCAAATGGCATTCCAATCTGCTTTTGATTTCATTGGTATTTTAGTTTTACAGGGAGAATACCTTTTTCTATGTAACTGTGCCAAAACCAAATTTGTACTACAGAAGCAACTGAACAAAGTTCCTCCTCTGATATCAGAAGAGATAAGTACTGCTGAAGTGATGAACATTGTACTACTTTACAGCCCAAAGAAAATAATAATGACTTTGCTGATTCAGATGGGAGATTTGTCCAGCCCACATTCTCATCTTCATAAATGGGCAGTAGCAGATAGGGACAGAGGAAAGAGCTTAAGAACAAGGCATATTTGTGGTCCTGCTTTAATATACTCTTTAAGGATTCATGAAGCAGGGATTTTGATTGAAAGTAATATACTGAAGTATTTAATAATCATTCATGATATTTTTTTTCTTTTAGTTTGCTCAATTGCAAAGCTAAAACTGATGTAAATACTTTCATTTACATTAACTATATAATCTGGGACTGACAGATTCATTATAAACCCAAATCAATTAATTGCTGTTGTCTGGGACTTGAATTTTGACTAGTTCTAAGTCTATGCAGAACTCCATTTCTCAGTGAGCTAGAGGCTTTCAAATGGGAACACAACATCAAAGCGCTCTTAGAAGTTCAAGGGTGACTAACCTGGCCTTCAACAAGTCTCAGGCACACCTGCTGCCTTACTGAAGTCACACAGATTCCAGCTTGTAACTTGTCCACACATGGCAAGTTCTCAGCTCAAGTGAAGCTCACCTGCATCTACTTGGAGAATATGGCATAGACCTGGCCATATCTTGGATCAATATCTGGCTCTGTGTCAGGCTTCCAGCCAGGCATTCTATCTAGTGCATATGTTATGATTCGAGTATTAGTTTTCAGGACTGCTAACAGTTTTAATTTTTATCCATGGTCACCACTTATGTATCTGTTACTAATAGAGGACTAAGTATCACAGACTATAAAATTCTCGACCTATTGAAGGAGTTTCATATCAGGTACTTGAATTAAAGGCTCCCAAATCAATAGGTTTGTATCACTTGATCACACAGGTGTGTGTTTTGTACATGTGTGTATACAATTTTTCAAAAACAACAATCAAATGCTTTTTACCCAAACATGAATTTCATATGAAATCTTTACCAAAAGAGCAGATTTATGAGTCTGTTAAACAGACATTTCTAGATAATCTCTCAATTACAGTTTTGTGATCTTTCTTCTTACAGAGTCATTCCTTTTTTCCTACTGCCATGTAAAAGTATAAGCCAAACATTGTTTTTTCCTCTGGATGTCACTAAATAGGAGTGCTGATGAATGACTCATCGTTGCCACATTTTTCTCCCATTTTCTTTCTACATTATAACAACTGAAATTTTCTTAACTAGATTCAGTCACAAAGAGTCTCCCCTCTGTCAAATTCTACTTGCAGAAAACTCAGAATGAACCATTCAGTTGCACTGGTTAGATCTGACAAGAAACATTAATATAATTTGATGTAATCCATGTATTGAATGTATTGTACAAAATGGAGTTCTCGGCTCTCAGGAGTGTGCATAGTGATCTGAAAGTGAGAGCAAATGAAGGTCTCAAGACCGACAGCCATTAATCCAAACCCCTCTGTTGACTGCTCTAGCCACGAAATCCTGGCAAACAAAACATTTTCATCTATTTTTGCCATGGGCTGCAGCCATGTCAGCAGCTCTGTAGTCGGCAATATGTTACATGGGGGAAAGAATGAATGTGGGTTCCTGTATCTATGCATCATAAGCCAAGTGAATCACTAAGAAACATAAATGCATGTAGCACTTACATTAGAACTTGTTGAAAAACAAATGCCAGGCTTCCAAACGGAACTTGCAAAGTTTCTAACAATTTTCAATTCATGATTTTGGAGAATGTTTTAAAAAGAGCAATTATCCAAAAAGGGGTTAAAATTTGGTGTCAGATAAAAATCATTATCTTGTTTCTCACTTTTTTTCTACACTTCTTCATGACCCTTTGTGCCCTCCTTTCCCTTTTTCTTGTTGGGCATTATTCATAGATGATAGTTGAATTTTATCCAGGAATGCAAGTATACTCTGTAAGACATGTGTTGAAAGAATACATGCCTATAAAAGAAAATAAAAATTCTGAAGCACTTCCACCCTGAGAAACTTTTGCATCCAGTGTTTTTGGATGCTTTTGAACTATGTGCAAATTCTTGATCAACTTACTGACAAATCGTTAATAGTGAAAAGAATTAAAGCCAGTGAATCAATTATTTGCTACAGATCATTCTCCCAGCCCTACACAGATAAGTAACAGATAAATTAGATAATATACATAATGCAGACCGAGATGCACAGTAATTCAGCTGCTGCTCAATTCTATATTTTTTATTACAAACGGGAGAGAATTAAGTCAACTTTCCAAGCAACATGGCTTTAATGGAGTCTGTGCATGTCTGTTGGTTTGCTCTCGCCAATATATTATTATTCCACATTAATTTTATCTACAGATTTTTTTTCCTTTGGTGTCAACTTCTGTTGCAAAATCATAGTCCTTGCTACAAATTTTGCTTCTGCCTCTCAAAATCTTTGATGAACATCTCATGTAAAGACTAACAGTTCTTGATTTTAAGACAACTATTCTATAATGTATCGTATTATTTTAAATCCATTCCTTAAGAAATTAGTAGTATTTTTAATTGACTCTAGTAGAAAAAATTCAGTGATTGAAATCCAGCGTAAACTGCCACCTTTTTTTGATATACATACTTAACCCACCTTCTAAATGTGCAATATCTAAATGTGTGCTGATTCTGAATTTACTATTTTAAAGGTACATTCCTTAATTCAACATGAAGAATTTTGAGACTTTTCCCAAGTATTTCTTATTTGTGAATTGTCCCCCAAGTCAGCGTGTTTCTTTTCCTTGACTGTGTACCTGAATCTTGCAAAAGGTGAAAAAATCAATTAGGACTCAGGTATAAGTGTTGATATTTGTTATGCATATGAACAAGGATTTGTATAAATAACACATATTACGCAATATTTAAGAGATAAATTGGTCATCTAACTGTTCAGAGAGTGTAAATAAAACAAGGTATGGAATGAAACTGAATTTTTTAGGAAGATTTTGTGAACTATTTAGGCATATATGCTGCTGTTTGGTAGCTCTGACTTGCATTCACTGAGATGTATGTAATTGTTCTTGATTCTTGTTTCAATTCAGGCACTACAACATAACTCTAATTTTTTATTTATTAACATAGTGGGTATCATAACGCACAGTTTATCCAGCCTGTTGCCTGTTGCAGTATTCCTCCATCTGATAACAACTGCAAATACTTGATTGCAATATAACTGAAATGACTTGTGCTTTATAAAGAATAACTAGTATTAAACATAAAAGACAGCACGGGTGTTTGCATCAAACAGGTAGGAAGATGACAAGAATACTTATTCACAAAATCGTAACGTCTCATTTCATACAGTTGCATTTCTGTTGACAACGAAGTTTGTGTTTCATGTGGGTAAAACAGATGAATGGGAGTCAGCGTAACGTACTGAAGAACCTGGGACTGTACTCTCCCATCTGATGCAACTCTTGTGTTTTAACAAATCCTTTGCATGCTGATGAAGACTGGTAGAAACAAACTGTCAGAAAAGTACCTCCTGCATATGCAAAGGAGCTCGTATTCCTGCCTCCTGTGTTACAAAGGAAGGAGCAAGCCAGGAAGAGTGGTTTGGCAACAAAAACGCTGCCTCTGTGGAGGGAAGCTCTTAGGTACATGGGTAGCACAGCTAGAGGTTCCAGGAGACATCTCCTGCCCTCATCAGTGTTTTGCCCACACCTGGTTCCTCTCAAACCTTCTTGGCTTCCTAGAGAGTTCCTGGGAAGTAGTGTTACTCCACTTTGCTCTCCATGCTCTACTTTCTTTCCAGAGGAAGGAAAAGGCAGTGGTGTGAAAGGAACTGGTAGGAAAGGGATGTTGCTGTCTTTTCACAATGAGGAAGTTGACTGCAACAAAAGCATGAACTTGGGATGCAGGACACAGAAGCTGACGACTCCTTCTGGGTTACCATCTGTAAAATTGGCACAATTCTGTGTCTTTTCTGCAAACAAACAAAGTTGAAATTCCCACTAAACTCATCTACACACAGAACTACTGCACCCCTTTGAAAATGCAGTATTACTTTCAGCTTTTTTGTTGCTTTGTGTCTGGCCTTTTTGATGCCCCCCCCCCCCCCCCCCCCCCCCCCCCCCGCCCCTTCCTTGAGAGCTGTCCTCTCTTGACTTCACACAAGTCAAAGAAATCAACAGAAGGCTTTCAGATTTAATTTGAAACATTTCTCATTTTGGGTTTCATCATTCAAATCCTCTGATCTGATTTTCTCATCCTTTAAAACTCTTCACAATCTCAAAGGAAAACAACTCCCAGGCCACAGGACTACATCTATAAATCTTCAAAAGCCTGTATCTAGGGCTGTTTCATCTGTTGTAAACCTGCAGCTTTGCACAGGTGAGTAATCATCTCTGCCCTAATAAAGTTGGTAATGTAATTTGAAATGAAATTTGATTCCTCCCTTTTTGGAAGGAGCAATACTATTTGAAAATGAAATAGCAGGCCATTTGTTTGACGGCTACTCCATTATATTAAAGTCATCCTTCCTGTAGTCATACAATAAGCAAAATGTGAAGTAGTGATATCTTTTCCCAAAATAATATCACTCAGTAATTGCACAAGAAAATGGCAAACTTAATTTTTTTAGGTGATTTTAGTAAGCAGATTCTTCCTGAGAAATATCTTTCCTGACAAAATCAAATTCTACTCTTGCATTTTGTATGGGTCTTAAGGAGACAGTTCCATAAGCTTAAGGGTGACTATATATTTAATGCTTCTGTTCAAGTTGATATGACACAATACAGACCCTTACAAATAAACTTGTATTCATGGAGCAGTAGTTGAGTGTATAATGAAATAATGAAAATACAAATATCTACCCAAACTGCCTTTAATGCATTTGTTAACCAGTAAGTTTTCACAGCTGTGACATGAAACGACCTCAAGGAAAAAAGTTTAGAGAACACAATCTGTTTCTAGTACATGTAGAGACATTGAAATGCAGCAGGAACTAAACCCACTAGTCTGCATCTTTGGTTAGTGCAAGGCACTGGTGAGCTATTAAGTGCAGCCTACAAGTACTTGTTGGTCACACTCCAATCCTCTACAAAAGCCTCTGTAAGAAAATGTTCTGACTCTCTTTGTTTCTGGTTTTGTTAATGAAATTTATTTATAAAGTATTTCAGTGAAGATTACCATCCAGTATAAACTGAATAAACTCCACTGACATCGATGGAGTTTTGCTAAGTTTATACAAACCGAGGCTTTGGGCCTGTACACAAGTATGCTGTACAGTTTTCTATTTACACATGATTGTCATTCACTATTTGATTTCCTGAGCTGCAAGACAATATTCAAACCTCTTGCAAGTATTCAACAAGTCCCTTTTTTCCTTTATTGTGTGCTTCCTGTATTTTCTTGTGACAATTTTAACAATGGACCTTTTTAAATATTTATTTATTATAAGATAGACCACTGCCTGAAAGTTGCAAGCAATAGATTTCCCCCCTCCTTGTGTTTCTATCCTAACAAAAAAGCTATTAAACCAGGCAGAAATCTGATTGAAATCTCTGTTTTCAAGCACTTTGGAAATTGGTAAATGCATGATATTTCTTTCGGTGACTTTGAAAAAAAAATTAAATTGTATATAAAGTGAATTAAGTTTTAGGGTTTTTTTTTCAAGAAAGGTATTTGTGTAAGTGCTCTGTACAAGAGAAAGAAATCATTTATTGCCCTTTCAGTTCGTCTCTCTTGCTATTTCATTTCCTCCAGTCTATTTACTTACTTTCACCATCCCTCTCCAAAGTACTTAAAGAGTCAACTATTTTCTCAAGTTTCTTCTTAAGTTAATTTTTGTTTCGATGAACCAAGTAGGATGCTGAAACAGTACCCTACAATTGTCAGTACCCGAAGACAAGCAATGAATATGATTCAAATATCAGACAACGAATGAATTCTAAACACAATATTTGCTAAATAATAAACCTGAATAAATATTCAAGTTAATCATGGAAAGCCTGTGATTTTGGAAAAGAACCTAAATGATCTGAGTGTATTATTTGCTCACTGAATTAGCTGCTCAGCACTGGTTACAAAGGCATACAGATGGCCTCTCTTGTCATAGTCAGAACGATTGTCTGGGAGATACATGGCTATTCCGACAACACTGAATGTATAGTCTTGCTTCAGGGAACAGATAGCATATTCAATATGCATTCTTAAAATGTATTCATATTAATCACACTTATAGGTACATTGCCAGAAAATGAGGCTCATCTCATTTATAGGATCCTTCGATATATCCTAGAATATGTATTCAGAGTTTCTCTACTTACGTGGTAGAGATGCCCCAAGATACGCATGCAGGCTTTTGAATACTGTATCATCTGATTAATATTTAAGATCTAAAGAAAATGGTTAAGGCAGATGAAAAAACGTGAAATCAAATATAGGGAAACATTTTCTTCCCTGGAGGGCTTTTGACCAATGGAGCTCTGAGCTCTTTCATACCAAATGTGAATATATCAGGCTCTTTTAAGGTAGTTTTGCAGCAAGCTTACAACTGCATGTGATGTGCAGCTGTTGTAACCAAAAGGGATGTTTTAATTTCATCATATTTTGCTTTTAAAGAGACTTACCATGATATTGCAAGGGATATAATTTACAATAGTATTTTACATGGGCGTGCTAAATGATATTTACAATTTCATAACCTAGATAGAATTGAACAGCTGTTCACCCAACAAGAAATACAATAAGAAGTTGTGCATTTTAGTGAAAATAAAGGCAAACCATAGGCCTACCATTCAATCACCTTGAAATCCAGGCCATGTATTCAGTTTCATGATGCAGATTTTAGGGCAGGCTATGGAATTTAAGGACCCAATTACTCAGTTAGGATTTATCCAAAGTGTTTTACGATGATTTCTTCTTGAGAAATGTCAGCTCATGGATGCAAACACCTACAAGTATTTCTAAAAATCCAGTAGTTGTACTTTTTGTGATCAAAGTCTGTTTTAAAAAAATGATGTTTAATACACTCAAATTTAATTATAGTCTTGCAAAATCCTATATACAAAAGATTAAATTGCTTTTGTAAATCATTTGATATGTTTGTGTCTTTCCTGCACAAGTATGTGGTACCATGCTAGTAATTTTTTTTGGTATGAATATGTTTAAACTTTAGCCTCCATCTGTTAGGACTTGAACACTTGTAAAAGCTCTTCCTTTGGGAGAAATTAGCAGCGATACTCAGAAGCCCCCAAAGAATGCTGTGGAAAGTACTTGGAAATTAATATCTTCTATAATTGCTCCTCCTCTTCTGGTTATTTGTTTTCTGGAAATGTATTTCAGTTTTCCTTGGATAGATTCCTTACTCACAGTTATACCCTATTTTAAGGAGTTTCTGATTTTTGGTATATGAACAGTTATAAGTATTGGAAGTTCTTTACCTTTTGGATGAAGAATAGTCTAGAGAATGTGTAGACAGGGCAAGTTCTTTGGGACAGTGTC
This sequence comes from Pluvialis apricaria, assembly GCA_017639485.1. NCBI lineage: Eukaryota > Metazoa > Chordata > Aves > Charadriiformes > Charadriidae > Pluvialis > Pluvialis apricaria. The sequence continues at coordinate 75,233,507 of CM030009.1, read as the reverse complement.
TGTCTTTGTAATGTGTTTCTGTAGTGTTTTTGCCATAATGAGGCTGCAAGCTGAAGCAACTGTAGTAATGAATCATCCTCACTAGTACAGGAACCTGGATAGGTGGGATGAATCACCCCCTGGAGATGCTTGCCTTTCCTCATTAGACAAGGACTAGAGGAGAGGTGACAGCATGGACGAGACAGCTAACTTTCAGAACGTTAATGTTAAATGACAAATTTAAGCAAAATAGTTTTAAATTTTAAATAAGTGTTCAGAATATTTTTTATTTTCTCTGTCATTGGCTATCTGGAGAATGTTTTATTTTTTTTTCAATAGTATGCATTTATTACACAGAACATACTTTTCTTTAGCTCAGAGTTATTAACCTTAAAATTAAAAAAAAAAGGTAGTTATTGTTGTCAGAAAGTTTCAGTTTATATTTATGTATAAAATATTTACATATGAAGTCAATTCACCTGACCTGAGATCAACATTTCACTGAGAGGCTTAGGCTCCATCTGTTGCCAAAGGGAAGAGAAAGGCACCTCACAGAGGTAGTTTATCTCAATGCAAGCCAAATGCAAGGTTTACCTTAGACATAACGTTTGAATGATTTGAAACTGGGTGTTCTGAGCCCCACCCTCTAGACGGCAAATCAACTCAACTAACCTCTCTCTCTTAATTACAGATTACAAAAGCAACCTAGGATAAAGAGGGTGTTTCAAATAATTATATTAAACTAAACACTTAGATATCATATGGAATTTACACTTTTATGATCTATTTATCAAAAAGTGAAACCCACAGTGGAGACTGTTGGAGAGGCAAAGAACTACACAAGTATTCCCATGCAGTCACCCCTCTTCCTGCAGGTGCAGTTGCTTGTGTTTGATACTGTGACACTTACATGGCAGCTTCTTTTTCCAGGAATTGCTCTTTTGGGTAGTTGTTTTGCAGGGTGCCATTATTCACACAGATTTTTCTTACATGATAACGTCTGAGTCTTTGGAAACCCACAAGAAAATTGTTGAGTGAAATCACGGTAGTTAAGAAAGAACCATCTAAGTACACATATAGTGACTGACAAACATATTTGCATGTTGTTGCCCGAGTCATTTGTTTGCAAATGTGGAAAGCACGCAGTAAAACAATCCTGCAAAAGATGACCACACAAATTAGCAAAGGGTAATGCATTAAATGTAACTATAAACAAATCCAAAATTTCTTCCTTTAGTCTGATTCCTTCTTGTCTTTTGGCCTACACAGAACCCTACAGGACTGATATAAAAATCCTTCCCTTATGCAAGGGCTTGTTGAATTAGACTTGCACAATCAGCAGAGAGATGTGCCTGAAGGATGATTCAGGTGGATATAATACAGTACACCCTGTATTATACTATTCAAATACTCTTTCTATTACCTGCTTAGTCAACCACTTAAAGCAGTGCTCTAACTAGTGGGCAGCGAACTAAAACTAGCTGTCAGAAAATAGTGGGTGTAAGAGTATTCCTGAGTAGATTTGTGCCTGGCTACAGGATAGTGGTCCGTTTGGGATTTAGGGTATTGAGCCTGTGTAAGTTCCCCTGAGATGACACAGCGCTCGTTTCTGGGCTCAGTATCCAATGCCTTTTACTAACACTGACTCTTAAATGGAAAGCGTATGATAAAACCTTCAAGCAACAAACAGAAACCAAACCTTAGTCTGTTTCAAACATCCTAATAAGCAGTCTTACTTCATACAAGGTCATCTTTCTTGCAATGAAAAAGAAAACAGATTTTTAAAAATTATTCCAATTATTGACTTTAGCAGATCTTTCCCAAATTCTTGTAGCACTGAATATATCCCCTTTCTATGTTCTAAGAGTATGATGTAGATCCTATGCAGCTATAATTAGTGTTCAACTAACATGAGTTTTAAAACTTCAAACAGTAAAACCACTAGAGAAGTGATTTATAACTTAGTTCAGTTCCACTGAATACACTGGAAAGATGTTGACTTACATCACTCCAGGTTTTGGCCTTGATTACTTGAGAAGATTATTGTTATTCTAGTCCTTATATAATGGTAATTTGACTCAACTGTGAAGTATCATATTGACAATTCCACACATCTATTCTTAGTAAATGTATAATTTTTCTTAATGTTTTTAGAGAAAGGAGACAAAGGTATATGACTATTATAGCAGGAAAGAAGCTGGCTAGACAGCACAGTTGTGGTACAAAGTTCAGCGCTGATCACATATTGCAGCAACTTAATGAACTTTTACTGCTTTGATTGTTCTAAATACAACCTATTTTAGCTAAATCTCTAAGAGTTAGATTACAAAAGGGCAAAATTTGACCAATTTAAGGAATGTTAAATTTGCAAATGGATACGTTTTATGCCTCCTTAACAGCTTTAAACCTTTCATTTTCTTTTCAGCTATAAATATTCTTTAATGGCAAAAGAAGACTATAAACTCAAATTCACTAACCTAACCTTTTTTATGAATAACATTTTCCTTTAATGAAACATTTAGCTAGTACTGAATTACAGAGGAGTTCCAACAGAAGTACATATGACATCTGCATTAATATCAAATTAATCCTTTATGATCAATGCTATTGTCATGAAAACTAGACAAATTCATTAAATGAGTCACTTAAAATAAAATGCTTCTTCCTCTATGCAGCTTTTTAATCCTATTTGGGTTTTAATTACTCCTTTTCTTGGATTCAGAAGATCCATTTTTTTCCGTCCAACTGCACGCCTTGAAGAGGAACTTGAACTGCAGTGTACTCTGATGACGGGGAACACATTACATAGTTGTCAGCAAAAATAAGAAGTTACACATTATTAGCCGCTATTAGAGCTAGCAAAACACAGTAAAAATGGTAATTGATACTTTTCAAAACTGGAAATCGTGCACTCCTCAAAATTAACACTTAATAGCCAAAGAGAATTCACTGATGATTCAGTCTTTTTATTGATACTACTTGGCTTGTTCTGAGATCTTGGAGCAGATAGAAAGACTAACTTACTATGGCAACAACTGCGGGATGTATCACTTTACCTCCAAAACCTAAAACTTTCAAACTGGGCTAATACTTACACATATCTTGCCACACATCAGAGGGACAGAAGTAATCTGTAAAGAACTGCGAAGCTGAGTGTCTCTCTGAGAATGCTTAGCATGCTTTTGACATTGCTACTACAGGGAATTCAGGTAATACAAATCACCAAAATACAGTGAAGAATAGCTGCAATATCAACCACCAGCTTCAAGTCGCAGATCCACCACAGAGTTAAAGAAAGATCCTACAGAGTTGCTTCAGAGAACAAAAAATGTCCATTCATCTGAAAATCACATAGTTCTGTAAATTTCACTGACCATAATAACCTCTTGTCTTTGAGCGCTAAGACTAACTACTACCATGACTTGCAGCCAAAGCAATTTTTATTTTCTTAATTTATTTTATAAACTTGGTGTCATTGTTATTACAGACGGCCAGAGGACAAGTACTGAACTCCATGTCAGTCATCAAGGTATCAGAATGTGATTTTTCACTGGCATGAAAGTGAAAAATAATTTTTGCTCTTGCTGGGCCCTTGTTTTAAGCCTTTCCTTTCTTCCCCTTTTTAAAAAAGGAATAGTGCTTAAATGGATAACATCAGAAATAAATTTACATTTCTGCATAGCAGAAAGCTTTTAGATCACAGCTTCTCTAATTACGGGAGTATATATTTTTATCAGTGGAGGGACCAACTTGGGCCTTGGCATGTCTCTGATTAAGTTGTTAATAAGCTTCAAGGCATTTTGGGGTTAGATTCCCCTAATACAATACTTAAGAGCTTTTAACGTGGGTGTACCTCAGGTCACTATTCGTATCATCAGGTGTGGAATATGTGAAAAAAAGAGAATCCAGGATCAAATCCTTCTCAGGAAGGTTTTAATAAAACTTGAAGAGCCTCTGTGAAGTGTTTCGCACTATTAACAGTGTTCTAGTGAAATTGTTTTTCAGCTGTGAAGTGTTTTAACACTGACTTATTTCAATCAAAATTGAAATATTGCTAAAGTGTTTCAGGCAGATATACTTACTATGCAATGTTTGCATTTGATTTTCATGATATAGAATATATAATAACAGATCGTAATGCCAGGGTATACCAATTCTGACAGTGAGAAAAGGGTGATCAGGAGATCCTTATAATACAGGTGCAGTCTTTGATAAATACATATAAATCTTATTTTCTTAATGAAGTTATGATATTCCACTCTTTAGGTTAGAGGGATTATTTTGAAATAACTTTTATTTTTCTCTTACCAAATTGCTAATGACAGAGATTTTTCTAAAGTCTCCTCCTGTGATAAAATATTATTACAAATGACAATGAATGCAAACTCAGCTCTGTAAAGTACATTAATATATTTCTAGCATAGCTGAGGAATATAGTTTATTACATTGTTTTAGGGATACATTTAAACCTGACTCTTAGGAGTTAGAATGACAAGTATTGTTCAGGCTTTCCTAAGCCCATCTAACTAAACTGTTTTTGTGGGAGGAAACGATATTTGTTTAGTTCATTTCTCCAGCAGAAGTTTCTTGGACACCTTTATTACCTCAGGTGCCCAGGAATACTGAAATCACCCAATGGTTCCTGAAGCTGGCCATTACTGAGTCTTTCCTTGGAGGAATAGTAACTTCATCATAGATTATAGTTTAAACTCAATTTTCCACAACATGATAGTTTATAAAATTATAGCATGTGGTATAACATTTGTTGTTGATTCACGCTCAGCCTGAGGCAGAAAGTCTGCTGCCTTACAGGAGAAAATTATGTTTCCCTGAATGAGAAGGGTAGATGACAACCATAAAAGCAGGCAGTAGCACTTTGATTTAAAAAAAAATTGTTCGCTGTTATCTAAATATCCTGCAGATCATGAAGCTACAGGACTATTAGGGGACTTAATATTCTATGGTAACTCCATACAGAGCAGTAACATCACCATGCTATTTGCTGCAGTGTATGCACAAACAATAAATACCGGATTACATGCTGGTGTGATACACAACCAATATCATTCCAGAATAACAGTACAAATCAGTGAAACAATTTCCCTGGAATTAATCAGGCTGAATCCATTTGTGAAGGCAGAGAATGTAGCTCTACAATGTCCTTTTTCAGCGTCCTTTCAGTTCCAGAGTTCTGTTAATGATTATGTAGAGGGAAAGAGGACATAAAAATAAAGTACAAACATAATATTAAGCCTTAAATAAGCCTGAAGAGTGGCTAAGGTTACACTGGCTTTATCAAGTACGCAAGGAAACCATCAATGCTTTTTTATGCATGCTGCCGTGTGAGAAAGAATGTGGTATGGAAATGTTCAAACTTCTTTCAATCATCTTGTCTTCTTTTCAGGCTGAGAAATTGGTAAGATACATATCACAGAACTTTGAAAATAGGTGATATGAATCTCAGCCTAAGACTTAAGTTAAAATGTGAATGTCTGAAAGAACAAAGGCTGGTTGCAGGAATTTGCTTTAAGTTTAACATCCAGAGAAGGATTCATCCTGTGCTAGTGTGAAGAAATCTCTTCAGATCCTCCAGTGTATTAGAGACAAGCCAGGGGGCTGACAGATATGACCTGGGAGCTATGAAAGTATCATGCTGCTGTCAAGAATCAGCTGAGAAAGAAGGAAAATATCCCAGAGCATCTAAACAGCTATTAATTGCCTATATATGGGCAACTAAAACCCTACCTGTGTTAAGTGAGTTTTAGACATTTAATATTTTTAAGAACGGGTGATTTTGATTTGATTTTTGACATGATAATGTTCAAAGAAGGTTTGGCTTTACTGAAACCAACTTATTCCTATGACAAGATAATATTCTTAGGTAATTACTTCTAAGGCATAAAAGACGGTGACATTACAATGTTTTCTAAGTAAAGGCTACATTTCACTTTGCATATTAGATACAAAGACATTTGAAAAAGTTCAGAGTATCTAAAAATACACACTTTCTTTGTTTTCAATTTTTGTACAGGTGTTTTATAAATATAAGATATCTGACAGCTTGGGCAGAAATCTCCCAGGAATGATCCAGTTGTCTCAGTGTCATAAACTCTAATTCTAATTCCCTCATCTGAATTTAACCTTGTGGATTTGAGCACCGCCTTTTTAGTTCTCATCTAGATTGTGAAGCAACATTACTCTGTCTACATGGCCTATTTGAACAACTGTATTTTATACTGTTGTTTTCACCATTAAGTATAAATCTGAATAATGCATGACATACATAAAATTACAGGGTGAGCAACTCAAATTGAGTCAGCACTGCATACCTTCATATTTTGAATATCCCGACTTGTGTATGCTTGATTACTCAGACTCGATGTTACACTAATGTTTCTTTATTTACATTTAATATTAAAGAGTATGATGTCTCCAGATCCTGTAATGGTGTCTTTATAGCCAAAATAAAACTGGCAAATATTGTTCAGTATGTTAAAGCAAATGTAAATAGATTCCTTGGAAATATGTACTTGTTAAATTCCATATGTTGAAAGTAGCCATGGCTGTTTCAGGAGCAGGAGGTACTTCTCTGCATGCTCAAATAATGTCTTTGGATTAAATATTTCATGTAGAAAGCTTAGATGGAGAAAAGTGGTAATAAATACAATCAAGGAAAATTAGCATTAAGAAATAACTCAATGTGAACATTTCTCATTTCTCCCCATATGCATGAGAGACTTAAGTTTCCTGGATTCACAAACTGATTTCTTGTAACCTCTTGGGGAAAACTTAGAATATTCTTTGAATATCTGTAAGTCTTTATAGTCTAGGTTCAAGGTCTATTTTAGTACTCTTTCAGGACTTTTCAGTGTTGAGAATAAGTATAGATTTTCTTTAAAGTTTTTTCTCTTTTTGCATTTGTTATAGTCTCTCTTAGCAGTTGGGGATTGTGATACAAAACCTTCTCTGAAGAAAGAAAAGAAATAACAAAGCAATGGATGGATTTTACTAGCCATGAAGGAAGAAGTATATGTAGTTGAACACATTCTAATCATACTTTTTAAAATTAATTCTATCAGCTGAAGGAGTTAGGTCTTTTCTCCCTGGAGAAGAGAAGGGCGGAGAATCTCATCACAGTTTTCCAGTACTTAAAGGTCAGAGCCTCTCTCTTCACGAGGAGCCACATGGAGAAAACAAGGAATAATAGTACAAGTTGCACCAGGAGAGGTTTCATCTCAATATAAGAAAGAATTTTTTTACAGTTAGAACAATCAATCACTGGAACAACCTGCCCAGCGATGCGGTAGCATCCCCATCACCGGAGGTTTTCAAGATACAATTGGACAGGGTGTTAGATCACCTCACCTGGGCTCCCTTTCCCCCAGAAGATTGGACCAGATGATCTTTCGAGGTCACTTCCAAGCTGGGCTCTTCCATGGTTCTATGATCATGATCAGAAAGCATTTTGAATCAAGAAAAATGAACTTTGATGGGAAAACTAGTACGGAAACACTAGCAAAGTCCTAGGGAGAAGGAAAGCCTATCTTGTGAGGTGTTTAAAATATATTGGTTTCTCTAGCATAGAAAGGGGCTTGAATGAGATATAACTGCTGTTTATAAACAAAACAGAGGGTAAATATCGGAGAAGTGTTTGTTAAACAAGCAGATAATTGTAGTGCAAAAACAAATGAACATAGACTATCCTGGATACATTTAAGCTAAAAGCTTCAAGAGGGATTTTAGCCATAGAATGAATAATGTTCTTCATGTTCTAGTAGCAAAGAGAAGAGTAGGTACATTTACAGGTGAGCAGTAACAGCAATAAAGGAACAGGTAAGGGAATAGTGAGAATATCTATTGTTAGATGTCAAGTCTAAGATGTCAAGATGTCAGCATGAAACGTGCTGTGGGTGACCCTGCTGTGGCAGGGGGGTTGGACGAGATGATCTCCAGAGGTCCCTTCCAACCCTGACCATTCTGTGAAGTAAATACAGGTGTTATAACTTGATCCTCATAACTATGCAAGTAAATAAGACAATCAAACCATCAAAATTCCAGCATAAAATTTTCTTTGCCCCCTGCATCTAGTTGTTAGTTTATGAAAACAATTTCCAGGCAGCAGCATCTTCCCTTTTTTTTCTAGGGCTTGATATTTTTGCTCCCTGAAGGTCATCACGAGGCAGTGCCCTGCAGGGCAGCAAGTGCCAGTTTGGGCTGCTCACACAGTAAAGGGGTACATTTCCACACTCACAGCACCACTCCACAACCATTCACTTTCTGGATGGAGGCTGAGTGGTGTGTGACCAGCCAAGGTCTCTTTGTAAAGTCCCAAGGGCTGGCACTTCACAGAGACGTGTGGAGTGGAACGGTAGAGCCTAGGACATGCGATGGAACTGCTACAAAGAGAGAAGTCAGGGAAGAGCCGACACTTCTTTTGCCAGGAATTGCCCTGTCCTGTTCCTCAGCCAGCACAATACCTGTCCTTTAATAAGAGCTGGTCACACCATGCCATTACAGCCTGTTGTAACCTTGGGAGTGTCTTTATATCCTGGGAGTCAAGAAAAGAAAAAGCCTGCGAGCATAGAAGGGTCTCAGAACCAGAAAAAATCATTAAAGAAACTCACGATGGAGTTCCGATTGTAGAATGCCAAAAAACAACGCAGACATTTTGAATGTTACCTCACAGGTAAAAGATTCTCTTTTTATACTCCTGATGATGCAAGTTTTGACCTTCTGCTCGTCATTCCAGATTTTCAGGTAGTAGAGGACAGACACTGCAGGGCTAAGAGGGCGAGAGAACAGGGTGCATTCAAGGGAAAGCACATCTTTCATTCAGTGTAAGGGGGGAAAGAAAATGCTTGCTTTTACAGAAGTTATATTTAATAGTATTGCAGTCTTTGTTATCAAATACAATATTTTTGTGTTTCTATTACAAACTTGGGTTTAGGTTCACTTTCTGCTTAAATGACAACCCTGAATATTATCAGGAAAAAAAAAAAGAAGGTGATTTTAATCTAAATTCTGCCAGCACAAATCTCTTTTCATTACAAGCCCAGAAGCCAAGCACAATGTATCTACAACATTTGATTAAGATCCACTGAGAGTTAAGTATAAACTTATGACCATAAGTTTCCTCCTGCAGTGCTGCTGCTGAGATATTGAATGCTGATCTTTTCCTTTGTCTCTTTTCCCAAAGACGCTTCTGCCTCTCAGGTATCTTACGCTAAAAAATAAGTTCTTTTTCATGTAAAAAACCTAAACCTGTCAAAAGGAACTCTGCTCAAATAACTTACTACAATATATTAGAAAGAAAAATCCACTGAGGTAGTCATGGTATAGAGGTAATCTAGAGGATTAGGAGTTACAGAGCATCAGTCAACACTTAAAGCTTTTACAGATGGAAAACTAGTGGAGGTATGGTAAGGTGGTTATGACTACTGTAAGGTTCACAGAGATGGAACATGAGCGTGAACAGAGATGTGAATTCTGAACCACTGTGAAACTCTATTTGTTTTTTAAAATATTTTTTATTATTTCACAGTTAAAAAGAAAAAGGTCAAATGATATTGGCAATCAATTACTAAAATTGCATGCTTAGCTTAGGGGAATTAAAAATATAGAATGACATATTACAAGTAGATATATTGGTAGTTAGAGGTGGGGAAAGCTTGGAGAGATTGTTTTGGCTTTCATCAGCTCATGTCTGTTTTCAAATCTAATACCTCTCTGTATCTGTGGACCAAGTGGGAGGTACTGCAGCAAGATACCATAACAGCTAGTTCTCATTAATATTTAAGGATCCACTGCATCATTTCTGTTGTGTACAGAATCACCAACATATGTGCAATACGGGGCTTTAACAGAAGTGAGATCAGGCTACCTAGTCTTTACTATATGCATATATGTGCATGACACATGCACATATAAAAGCTATTTGCTTAGGGTTTTTTTCAGGTTTTTTGCCTTCAATTTTGCAATTATAAATTTGGATGCAGTCATTAATTACATCCATTCCAAACAGCCAGTAATCTTTTCTCATTAGCAGTCAATATGAGTGAGAGGTTGCCAGTATATACAAGTAGCCATTGCTAGTGCAAATTTGAGATTCAAGTGACAGAAGGCTGAATTCTGAACTCAAAAACTCTGAAAAGAGGTCTTTTTTACATATAACACTAGTAATAGAGGTTTGGGGGTTATTTTTCCCTTTTAAAGTACTGCTTAGAAGTTTCATTTATCCCTAACCCTTAATAAACTATACACACTTGGTACAGGCAGCAGGATATAGATGTATAGTCACTTCCTTGTTCTAGTTTTATTTTTTCCTCAAGCGGTTGAAAGAACAAGTGCTAGTCTCCTAGCACAGCTTTGTAAAAGAAGCAACTTAATTCAGAAAAAGCCCAAATTTGCTGTGAGGGAAAATTATAAATTCATAAGATTCATTACTTTGGAAAAAAACCCACAGTTTTGTGAGAATTTGGGGTTTCCTCATAGACAGCAGTTCTGTTTGCATTTTACATGATAATAGCTGTTTAAAGATTTATGAATTATTCAGGCAAGATTCTTATCTCCTGGTGTTTTAAATGAGGCAAATATCAGTTTTAGTTAGAGGTGATGTTACAGTTTGCCAAAATTCCATTTAATATTTATTTGTAACAGTTAAATGAACTGTCAAAAAATGCCTAGTCAGAGATGTCTTGTAGAAAGTAGTTTTTGGATACCATGTTGAAGGAAACATTAATTCCCACCACAACATTCAGCATAAAGTAGCTTCATTCTCTTACTGATACTTTTAAAAAACTTCTCTGGATGTGGAATAAAACAATGAATAATGAAAGAAAAGGCCCTACAAGCCTCTCACAGTTTCTATTACCCTACTCATTAACACAATCATCTGTCTCTACCTGATTAAAGCAGCTGCTTCGGCACTCTAGGTGACTTTTGGCTTGTAAAACACCTGTAAACAAATCTGTCAGACACAGACACCAATTCAGAGAGGTTACAGAGCTTCCCATTTTTAAACTAACAGGGGCTTAAATGGCCCCGTCTGCATCCACAACTGCACATCTTAAGGCCAGAGCCATAAAGTCATTGCACTTGCAGAGATGGAGAGCAGCCCAGATGTAAACAAGGTTTGACTGCATGACTCAGCACGTGTCCATGACGTTCCTTGCAACCTTGCACTTTGCTCTTCCTTTTTCCGATCCAGCTTACAAGACCATCTTCCAAGGACTATTTGCACACAGTAATACCTCTTTGCAGAAATCTACTTGATATTGGCTCTGAAATAATTATAAATTTGATGCTACAGCCTAACCACCAAATAAAGGTTGTGATAATTATCTGTGTCTATACTACAAAATTCCACAAGACTGGATGGATGCATTTTTCCCCAGGCTTGGTAGGAACTGGCAGTATGTGAACAACTCTATTTGGTAACCAATAAATTTAACACCTATGAAAACTCTTCACTCAACCAATAACAGGAAAAAAATCCCAAATAACTAATTAAAATAAATAAATAAATAAACAAACCAAAACCCCAACAAATGGGATCAAAAAGACTTCTTACTTTAAATATGGTCTAATACTTATACATTTTCTGTGCCCTTTAAAGCTTTTCAAACCATTCCCGTGGCTCTAGATACATGAGAAATCTCATAGGTTAATTAAGCTGGTTCTTATCAGAAATTACAGTAATGGCCAGCTAGCCAAAATACTAATCTCCCAATGTGCAGCTTAAGCTTTGTATCTGAAATCAATCATATTTGCAAGCAGCATGAAACATTATACATACTGTAGCCTAGTATTAAATACCCTCCCATATCTTGCTTTTGCATTTGGTTGCTAGGACTGACTCCGTCATGTTCAGTAGCATTCCAGTTTGCAAAGAGCCCCATAGATTTTCACAGAATATATGGTGCCGTTATGCATGTATTGCTTGAAGCAAGTCTGGTTTTGGGCCCTATAGTATATCTCATAACACAAGCAGTACAGTGTTTTTAGTGTTAACCATATGGACTGTTCATTGCATCCACAGAGTACCATGCAACATGTCATTGCTCCAGCAAAGATGGCTTTAACTTAGATTTCATGCAAAGGAGGGACAGTCAATCTAATGTTAATACTTGATTAGCTTCAAGCTGCATATCTTACATTAACACTACCTTGCTCTTTTTCACTGTATCGCTTCACATGCAACTGTGTCCACAGTCGGAGAAGCTTAAATCTACTCCTATTTGCACAGTAGGGTTTAGCTTCTCTGGATAAAGGCCATTCAACTTGATAAACTGTATTGGTGTATGAAACACAGTGGGTTGGGGGGGTGTGCATTTTGTTTTTTCATTTTGTCAGCAATAAAAATAAAAAAAAAACACAACCCAATGACTGTTTGTTCAGTGAGATCTGTTCTGGTTTGCTTTAATTTCCTTTCTGAATAGCTGTGTTCATAGGAGAAATCTCCACCCTGAGGTACACAGAATGGAAAAATCCCAGAGGTACTTTTTGGGTTCTGTAGGGAATCAAAAAATTGCAATTACTCAAAGCATTACTTCTGAAGCTCTCGTGTGGAAAGAATCACGGGGCTTGGTGAATCTCACAGCAAAACCTGCTGTCTCAGCAACAATTACTGTAGATGTGCTTACAAACTGACACCAGTGATAATGTCAGTGTGCAGCTGGGATCTTAAATGGAACCTGCTGCTCCACACCAGCTTATCCAAGCAGATTCATGGACAGGAAAAAAGAAGGCAGAGGGGCAGGGAAGATGCAACTGTATGCGTGTGTGCGCACGTGTATGCATATTTTGCCTTCAGAAAAGCAAAAGCAAAAAAAAAAAAAAAATCAGAGTCATGCGTTTAGAAAAGAAGTGCAGAGAAAGGTGAACAGGGTGAGAGGATACCACCTGCCACTCAGCAGGGGATTCGGGGCATCAGGAAAGCAGCGCAATGCCAGCAGGTGAACAGGGCAGCGGGAGCCTGGTAACTGGCAGCCAACATGTGGCCAGGCCAGTAGGCAGCAAACACCTGGCCATTTCTTTGTGAACCAGTCAGCGGGAGCCTGGTACAGAGCAGAGAGCAGGTGGATGGGGCGGGAGCCAGGCTGCATACCTGGCAGCTGCTCTGGGGTCAGCTTGTCGAGAGAGCTCACTACACAGAGCCATGAAAAGGGCTTTTTCTCTGTTGCCTTAGGATTGTTTGCATAGTTTAATAGGAAAGATGTAACGCAGCTTCTTCAAAGTACCCTTGGTGGGGAAGGCGAACCCTGTGTCACAGTCTTGTCAATTTTCCTACAGCCATTTTCAACAAGATCTTTAGAGGAAAGCTTACATGATGGTCATGAGCGCTAAAGAGCTGTCTCAGTTTTAGCATCGCTTGAGAAATACTGGAAGGACGTTTTGTTACGCACATTGGTCAGTCCTTAAACGATTCTGCTTTTAAGTACCATGGTCTGCATTTAGATCTCCAGGCAAGGAAAGCTAACGCATTACCCAGTGTAAAACTAGCCACAGCAGTAATAATATTGCAAACATCCTCCAGTGAGCACTACAGCAATGAGATCATTTTACTAATCTCCAGAGGAAAAAATAGAGATTATGTAACAGCTGATGGCATTCATTATAGCTCCACATACTTTAAGGCACTACACTGACTGGCACCGTCTAGAAACTGGCTTTGCATGTCCATCCTGTCCCTGATGAACCCTGCAGAGCATGGCAGCCAGAGAAAAACAAGTACTATTGCTGCAGTATCAAACCCCCTCCTTGTGAAGGGGACTAGCTGGAACCAGCATACAAATCAAGGAGATTATAAGGTTTGAGGTTGCACAGCTCATTAAGCTCTTTTAATGAAAGTTATATTTTTTCTATGCATTTTACAGACTGCAGTCTTTCCCCAAAGAGTTAACCATACAGCTGAACCATTCAATTAAAAAATCTTTCACCAATTTGAGTCATCTGGGATAAAGCTCGATATACATGAAATTAAATCAGAATGAGTTCTTTGGAGAGAACAGACAAAACCTCTATACTGATCAGGATAGGATTTTGTGATTTTATTCTTTCTTTCTGTTTTCATTGCTGATACATCCTAGAGTAGTATAGAGTGTATTTGTTGCAGGAGAGTAAGCTTTTTTCTCCCTGGCAATGACATGCTGCAGGGACTAGCACATTCCTTGGGTGTATAAGCAGATGGACATTATGTAGGAAAAAAGAAGTGACACTGCTTCTGACAATTACATTGACGGAATTCCACAGCTAAGTCCGCTGTTTGCATTTTAAAGAAAGATTTTTTGAATAAGTAATTAAAAAAAAGAAAAACATTTGTGAATATAACCCAGCCCACTGCTTCATGGAAATATATCAAGTCTTAAGAAGAAGAAAACTGGGCAAATCACAGGGAAAAAACCAAACCAGCTATATTGAAAGAAAAGTGCTAACAATTACGTTGCTAATGGTATTTGTTCCAGAAACAACTGTTGAAATGCTAAAATAATGCATTCCTGTCAGAGTTAGGTTTCATAAATAACAAAACAAAAATAGCATGTTCAATGGATAGCACATCATCACTGCAGAAGACTAAAATATACAACCTGGAGAAAAGTGTGAAATACATTAAGAAGCAATCTGAGGGTAAAGACTATAATATATATTCATAAAGGGCAAGAGTTAAGATTGTGCAAGCAACCTCAGCTGTTAATTTCTTGACTGGAGTGCTTAGCTTCACAACCTTTGCATTTTCTTCATTAAGATATTCAAAGTAATTGACCATTTTTATAGTGTTCAGAGGCTCAGACACCATAGAAATAGACTGAAACTATGGGAGTGGTTGTAGTACTAGAATAATTAGTGGTGAGTTGTGGAACAAAGTTGCTGGTCAATGCTTATCCCTCCCAGTTCAGTCTCACACTGTGACTTGGCATTGTTTGTGGTGTGATTTTTGTCTGTGTTCTTATGTAAACCTGTACATGTTCCCATCTGCCAGTATGTGCACGTACATTTCTATATAAATGTACTCACACACTACTGCTTACTGAAAATTAAATTGCCAACAAACTGTTTCTCATTAGAGTGGTTTGCTTTGTTCTGGAGGAAATCTAGTAGATATATGCACTTGTTTATCAGCACAGTTCCTCCTTTTTGATGTTATGGCTATTTGCATAATGTGGTCTTAATGTTCCAGATCTGCAGCTCAACCTCATGATATATTATTAATAAGATACCGTCCTCCCTGTGAAATTCTCTGTGAAATTGAGAAACGATGTTTGTTGGAACTTTCAAAGGAGGAAGGAGGAGGGTTTCAGTATGAATTGGCAGGAGTTTGTTGTCCTGGAAATCCTCAGGTTTCAGTTTAAGCAAGAAAATCACTTTCACCAACTATATTTGCTCCAGGAAGAATATACAAATGCTATGCAGTGCAGCTAGGCTCAAGATGTATTGGGTAAATCATAGAAGAGAATCATAGAATCATTTAGGTTAGAAAAGACCTTTAAGATCATGAGCCCAACTGTAAACATAACACTGCCAAGTCCACCACTAAACTATGTCCCTAAGCAACACATCTACGCAACTTTTAAATACCTCCAGGGATGGCGACTCGACCACTTCCCTGGGCAGCCTGTTCCAATGCTTCCAATGCAGAAAGCACTCTTTTATTTGTGCTTTTGTAGTGGCAAACATCTTAGAAATTCTACTTAGAACCTAGGAGGTTAGAAAAGACCAAAAATTATAATTTTCACATCCAAATAATCCTGTAACATTATAGATTCAAAGGCTATATAGCAACACTACACAAGTTTATTCTGAAACTATTGTTAAAGCTAAAGTTTGTAATCAAATTTGTACTGTAACTAATGAAGAGGAAACAGATGTTATTTTGTTGTTGTCAAGAGAGTGGTGTTGTCAACAAAGAACGGTGTTGTCAGCAAAGTGGGTAAAGACTAATTTTTTACAATAGTGATCACCTTTAACAGTAGATGTTTTCCACTGAAATCTTTTGTACCATTTCATACATCTCACACTGAAAAACATATTCCTACTGAGAGTATTCCTACAAGAATTCATCTTAGTAAACTAATCTAACCCTAAAACCTTCCCTTAGCTTGGCAATTAATGAAAATGACACCTTGTCAAAAATGGTTCAAGTGAATGATGTATCACAGGAATTTGGAGAAGAAACTGAGGCTTATTTTCTGTTTTTCTAATGTAAACCTCAGCAGACTGTAATTCATTTAGAGAAAAAGAGACATGGGATACCTTTTCTTTCTAGGGCGTGTCTGTGCTTATGCACACATGTGCACATACGCCCCACACCCCCCCATACCCCCGATAGACAGACATTATGTTTTTTATTACAAAATTCCTGTCAGTTTAGCAATAAGAAAAAAAAAAAAAGCAACACCAAACTGCTGAGTAATAGCTTCCTGTCCGTCAGCCAGTATGCATTTCTAATGAGCGTGCAACATGGCACCTCCTCTGATAGAATGATTTCCTTCTACCGTGGGATATATTCCAGGAAACATGAAGCAAGCCAAAGGCCAACTGGATGAC
Organism: Pluvialis apricaria; assembly: GCA_017639485.1. Lineage (NCBI taxonomy): Eukaryota > Metazoa > Chordata > Aves > Charadriiformes > Charadriidae > Pluvialis > Pluvialis apricaria. The sequence goes on along the minus strand of CM030009.1, from coordinate 75,216,986 downwards.
ACTGATTTTAGCTGAAACTTCAAGACAAATATCTAGGTAGTTATTTGTTTTGGGTGAGGAAGAGGTATTATTTTGGTATGTTTGCTTTGTCTTGTAAAAAAACACTTCAGTCTCAAGAATACTTTCTGAAAGGGAAACCAAAATTCCTTTGTTTATTTAAGGAAGACATAACAAAGTTGGACACATCTGTGCTAAAGTATTGTGAATGCAAAGCTAGTCTGTGTGAAACATCAGGAAGATATTTAAGCAATCCCCACTAACATATAAACCCAGCTCATAGTAACACATATTAGCAGCTTTTTCAAACACAGTGAAACACCATTTGGAGATACAAAACATCATTTTAAGGTTTTCCAGGTATCGTAATGATAGTTTTTTCTTAACACTGAATATTCATGATGCATCATAAAACTAATGATAAACATAAAAACTGATGTGAACGTTTGACTAATCTGTTCTTATTTGTTTGGAAGAGCTGTAGTAATTGCCTAGTTTGTAAATTAAACATCTGCTATGGGAATAAACAAAAACATAACTGAGCATATTCAAATAAATTGAATTCACTGTAGTTCCATAAATTTTATTATATGGGCTCATCAATTTTATTACACCTGAGTGTTGCGTCGCTGTAGAAGGCAGTACCTAATTTTCTTTTAGATACCCTATTTGTGACAATAAATGTTTTCTGGCTGTAATAAACTATTGTTCTTATTTAAAGGTTTTGGTTTCTTTCTTTTTCCCCTCTAAAAGATGGTCAATAAAACAGCTGACTGAAGTAAATTTGGCTACTATGTTTGTTTATTAGCAAACTGTTACCCAGAACCAACAGAATGTCAAAAATAGTCTCTGTTTGCACACCAGCCCATTTCAGACATGACATGATTTTCAGTCATAAGAAAATCTTTTGGGCATAAGAAATTTATTTGGCATTTAGAGTAGCCTTATTTTGCTACCTGCCAAGTTTCAAACGGTAAAAGATTGGGACAAAAGCCAAACGGAAAGACATTTTTTTAAAAAGTAGGGACCAAAAGGTTTTTTGTTTTCTTTTAAGTAAAATGAGAATAAACTGTCTTGGACCAATTTGTTTTTCAATATCAAGCTGCTACAGTAGCATACAACGGGGAGTTAATTTTGGATTACAACCATTATTACTCAGTGCATGGACACCAGAGGTGGAAGACCTACTTCCCTGATTCTTGCTCTTGTTACCAATTCCGGAGTAGAAAGGCATCATGGCTGCCTGTTGCATGACTGCACTGATCAAGTAGGGTATCTTGCTACACTAACCGCTAGGGTTGAGGAACAAAAGTTGGAAGAATTCTTACTCAAACACTGAAAATGCAGTTTTGAAGGCTCCCTTGAGACTCCCAGGCCAGGACTACATCCCCACAGAAGGCAAATTTTAGTATAAGAGTAAATTGCTGATGTATGTCTGGATTTTTACTCTCCGTAAGGTTATGAAGCTCCATAAGCATGAACTTGAGTCCAGAATTTCAGAAAACCATGTTCCTCGGTTTTAGAAGGGTTTTCCACTTTGCTTATGACTGTGCTTGAATGCCCTACACCTTTGATGTAAGGTAATTTTGGAGCACCAACATCTTCAGCTTTTGTTTCTCAGTGAGGCAATTCCTCACTAATTTTTATGTACAGCAAGGAGATGCCAGAAGAAGTCACCAAAATTGCCTTCAGAAAGGAGCACTTGAAACATAGCACAGAAGCTACTAATCACAGACTGAAATCTGAAAGGAAATTCCACTCAGAGAAAGTGAGTTGGAATAGTCGTCATTCTAGGTACTCTCTGTCAAGGGCACCATATCCTGGAGGTAAGCATAATGATGGGTCTTACAGGTGGGCTTCTGCCCAATACCCCATACTGTAGCGTGTTGTGGAATTGTGCGACTATGTTCAGGATGGCACTTAATATTCACTAGAGTAGCAATAAAAAGTGTGCCTCTTAGGAATTAATGGCAAAACTGCCATTGGCTTCAGAAGCCAAACTCCTGCATCCTGCATTTCTAGTGTTTTGTTAAAGAATGTTAATTGTGTGTCATGTGAAAGAAGGATCTGAGCCTACTGATTCCAAATAAGTGGACGTGTAGGGAATGAAATGCCTGTTTTAGTTTTTCATTTGCAATTATACTGTAATCAGATGTAAGTTGGTCTTTTATTTTTTGTGAAATTTTAGGAAACAGAGGCCAAGCTTCAGCAAAAGAATCACCCCTTATGGAGCTTGAGAAAATCAAACCACTGCTGGACCGCCAAAATGTCATAAAGTTGCAGTTGTCTGTGAATTTTAAAACCACCTTTGCCGAGTGTGAAACTTAGTGGCAGAAATTCAAATCAGCATATTCCTTTTGAAGAGTTTTCATAGATAGCTAAGTGACCTGTATATCCAACATGCTGCAATTAGAAGCCAAGCCCTCACCATAAGCAATACATAAAACTTTACATCTCAATTCTACAGAAGGATTTAAACATTAATTGAGCTTTGGGAATGGGGGAAGAGTGGACTGGCAAGATAAATCTCTGTACTACTTTGTCACTTATAAATAGACATCTGTACTTAACTTGAGGCAGTTGAATCTCACTCATGGATAGCAAGGAGACATAAATTACAAGTCAAAGGCTTGGTCATTAAGGTATGCAGTTGTCCAAAACATAGTAATGTGGCAGATATTGAAAAAAAAATCAGGGCTTGTTCGAACACATAACAATCACTCCTTAGACATTAGGAGAGATATAGTGGTCATATTACATGATCATCCTAGACCTTCACATTGCTCTGGGGTTTTAGGTTTAATAACAATCATTACCTTCAGAGAGGGAATATTTCTTGTTTTCATTTCACTATCCAGAATAGCTTTTTCTTAATAATATAGCCTGTGACAGTGGCAGCAAAAATTAGAAGGAAATTGTTCTCATCGTTTTTGGGGAAAGCAAAAACCCACTTTCAACAATTTACAGACTGAACACACCACAAAAATATAGAGTTGTTTATTGATTTGAAGTATAGAAATGTACTATATACATTTCTCATGAAATCTGCCACATATGAAATGGGAAAGGGCAAAAACATAGGCTAATCCTAGCTCTGGAACAGGTTTCTAGTACCACCTACCCATCTCAGTGTAGTGCCTGGTTCCTCACCCTCTCCCCCTCTGTGTGCAAGATGAATGTAGCTTGTGAAAGAAGTCCTGGACTACTGCTTCATAGGAGAACACACTCTGCATCACAGTAGTACTCTGCATCACTCTGTAGATACACTCTCAAATGACCTCTGCTGGATGAAATAAATTTTGATACATAAAGGCTTTGAGGAAAACAGTCCTTTTTCTCCAAACTTCCCCAGGTCTTTTATTGGTAACCCAATATAGTTTTATGTTTAATAACCAAAACTTCCCTCCCCTCCGCTCCCCTCCCCTCCCCTCCCCTCCCCTCCCCTCCCCTCCCCTCCCCTCCCCTTCCCTTCCCTTCCCTTCCCTTCCCTTCCCTTCCCTTCCCTTCCCTTCCCTTCCCTTCCCTTCCCTTCCCTTCCCTTCCCTTCCCTTCCCTTCCCTTCCCTTCCCTTCCCTTCCCTTCCCTTCCCTTCCCTTCCCTTCCCTTCCCTTCTTCTGGAACCCATTTGCACGTTCAGGGATTCATAGGACTGTGGACTTTATCTTCTATGCAGCTGTTGGCCAGAAGCTGCACATTTTTAGGAAGTCTTCCCTCTCTTCCACAGGATTTAGCACATGCGAAGAAATGTGGGAAGTATTTGCCCTAAGAGCAGCACTGGAAAGCCCGTCTTACCCAGGGCCAGCTGCTATCCTGGGTTACCAAGGCCCCTTAGTCAAAAGACTAAGTCTCTGTCTCACTTCAGAGTAGCATTTCATGACTTACACCCACACCCACACCCCAATAAAGAAAAAAGGAGTGTGACTGGGTTGGTAGGGCTCTGAAGTGAAGATTTCCAGCAGGGTATATCAGCTCTGGCTTGATGGTTCACTTCCTTGATCATTTAGCTTTGGAGTATAAAGTGAGCTCAAGCATGCCTGCCATGGGCACCTGTAAATGTCTCCTTCGGTGTGCCCCTCAGTGCTGCGGGCTCCACACACTTGGGAACGCGAAACTACATAATGTATAGGCACAGGCTTCGGTTTTATAATAGCTTAGAAGTAGCATATTTTTATGCTATAAGTCTCTGCAATTTTTTCCACATTGTTGATTGCCTGCTTTGGTTTCTCTTGTTATCCTCGCAAAGGTAGCGTCCTGAATGCTGATGGCAGAAAATTTGGCACTCCCCTAAGCTGTAATTCTATGGTAGCAAATATTGGAGCGGGTGTGTAATTTGTGATATATAATAACTGCAATAATGGTACAATGCCTGTGGGTAAAGGAGTGGAGGGAACATAATGCAGCTAATAACTATTCATTTGATTGTTTTTTAATTTGTTTTTTTTTTTTCTGAATGTATACTGTGTGAAATATTTTAACCATTTCACAACATTTTTGTGAAGATACTTTTTTATAATTACACATTTATATCATCTGCTCCATTCAGCTTCCTAAAAGGCAGACATACTTTTCCAAAATGTTTCTCATTTTACTTTTTTTCTTTTCTGACAATTTAAATGTTCTATTTCAAGGTATACGTATTCTGTACTAATAAGAGGCAGAGATTATGTACCTATTCCTTTAGCGAGACTAACTCTCTGACATTTTAAAATGAGTTAAGAACATTGTAGTTTATGTCTACATTTCTTTTTAAAAGTCTTTTATACAGATAGTTTATGTCAGGAACTCTATAGCTCTCCTTTGTACAATAATAATATCTCTTATGTTCTATTAGAGGGCAGTAGTAGCCCAGAGAATACTAACCAGAGAGGAGGAGACAGTTTCTTAAAGTCTTTGCTCAAACTCTCATCTGCAACTAATAGTACAGGACAGTAGGAACTCCCTTAACAGTACAGTGCTTCTGGGACTAAAACTGTTGCCTGACACAGAATGGTAATTTATGCCTGTGAATGGCCACTGGGATGTTTCTAGCATATAAGTGATGGACAGTAATAACTGAGGATTTGTATCTGGAGCATTATGAGATCTCCACGGTTTGAAGGATTTCAGGTGCTTTATGCAGCCCGTCAGGATAAAGTGATGTAAAGTAGGTCAGGTGCTGGGAGGAGGGAAGTGAGATGGGAAATCATCGGTTGGTACAGACATTAGCACATTGTGATCTCATCCGCTGCTGTGAAGCTGTAACACAGACTTGATAAAGTCTGCCAAAAATATTTTTCTTCATGTACCTGTCAGTGACTCTGTCTCCTCCCTACAGTTGTTATGTCTGACTGGAACATGTTCTAAATAATAATGAGCCATGTGGGAAAGCGTTAATGCAATTTGTATATGAATGCTAAGTAGCACATTTTGTACAATTTGGTATAAAATCGTATATTGATAAACATGAACAGCTACAATACTTGTCTTTTGCAGTGAAGTGTATACACATGGCCAAACACCATGTAGGTGTATAAAATGCAAATATTCTACCCACAAAAGGTATCTATTGAGCAAGAAAATCTGTTCAACTCCTTTTTTTTGCTGTGTAATTTTATGTAGTTTATGAGACCATTCTGCTGGCTTTCAGTACTCGTTCTGAATTCTTAATAAAAATGGGGATAAAAATTCTAAATAAGGTTTGTTGCAATATTTTTAGTGTTAATGCCAATTTTCACGTTCCTTTTATACAGATCCTCCACTTTTTTCAATCTTGAATCCCAAATGAATCTATTTGCTTGTAGTTTTCTTTATAGACCTTTGCGTGTGCTCACAAACAACTGTACAGCTGCATACATTCATGTTTGAATACAAATTGCACACAGCACATGTGATATAAGAATCCCTTTGTAGGGAATAGTTTTTATAAGGAATAAAAGACTGTGGCAAGTAAGTTGATAAATGCAATTCCACACAGAATTCTTCTACAATTAGTTCCTAAATTCTTTTTACACTGCTTATTGAAGAGCCACCTTCCTCAAACTTAACCTGACAAGTCATATTGTCCTTGTTTAAGTACTGAAATATTCATGTTATTTTCTTTTCCTTTTCTTTTACCTCAGTGTTAAAGAAACACTTCATTAAGGTGTTCTAAGATCTTATTAGTCTAGTGTGAGAGTATGGAAGTGTGTGTGTAAAGATAAATATCTCCACATGTCCCTGCTTCTGAGTAATTTTGAAATAGACGGAAGTTCATGGAAAAATGGTACTTTATAATAAAGACCACTAAATGTATTTATCTGTCTTTTGCAAGAACTGCTGTTAGGACTTGTCATTTTGTACAAGATCAATCCAAATAGTCAGCTGCTGTCCTACACATGGTTTATCTTATCTGAGTTCTTCTTTGTCTCTTTCTTCTCTATATGTAATGAAACTGGGATTTTACTAAGCATTTTAGCATGTTACTACTTACGTATACCAGGTTGTATACAGACAAAACAAGAATTTTAATGGAAAAAAAGAAAATTTACCTTCAAGACAATGTTGGGCATACAGCTGGCCTGAATTTAGGTAGTTTTGCAGTTTTAAAATTAATTGCCCTTCCCACAGCAATCCTTTCAAGCTCCTCCACCAGCTGTACAGAGGAAGATATTCAGTGTAACAGATAAAGGAGTTATTTTACACAAAGAGATGGATGCTTTCCAGATAAGTAAACCCATCCACTGCAGTGAAAGAAGAACACACATTAGTTTGTGTCATGATGAAGATATCAGGGAACAGTCTGGAAACTCCTCCTGAAGCTGCCAAAAAAATGCCCTTCAGGGAAAAAAAGATGACAGTTGGAAAGGAAAAGATATTCTTCCGTATATCCATCCAGTATTCATCCATATTCAGAAAAATGAAATAGTGAAAAAAGGGCTTAGTCCCAGACTATCTCTTCTTGGTAATTCTCAGACCAACAGGCCACTGCCTTATCTTTAGATTAGATAGCTTCTGTTTAAAACACTGGAGGATGTGGCAGCAGAACCATTCCCTTTCCTTCCTTCACTGTTCCCAGACATGTTACTGAACATGCTAATATATGAGAGTGATGCTCACTCTCTCTCTTTCTGTGTCTCTTGCTTGTAAGGTTTTATCACCAGATTCAACAGGAAAGGAGAAGAACACCTTGCCCAATGAAGATTAGCACCACGATTGACTTCTAATGGGTGGGAGATGTGAACTAAGTCTCTTCAGGCACTTTCATCCCCTACATGTCTGCTATATAAAAGGGGACATCACTTCTCCTACACTGACGTTTTAAATCAAGATTCAGGTCTGCTCCGTTTCAGTAAAGAAGCTGTATCTCTCTTTCAGTGTGGTTTTGAACTCCAAAACCCAAGGGATAAGGTGTCTTTTCATACCTTTGTTTACAGCTCCAAAATCGTAGAAGGGCACAGGATTTCCAACACTCCTGTCTTCCTTGTTGGATCCCTCTTTAACGCTGCAAACTTAGTCTATTGTTAACCTACAGTCAACACAAGGTAACTAGCTGTCGGGGAAGAAAATGGTGGTGCTGGGCTCTCCCTTGGGCCCAAGGTGAGGTGAGGTCCTGAGCAGAGGGGTCTAGATCCCCCTCAGATGCAACACAGGCAGCTGCGGTATCCTGTTGAAAAAGTGCAAGCTTTTATTTCACTCCAGATCACGGAGCCAGTGTTTTTAGCATTTGTTGCTGACTGAGAAGGATTTCATGTGTTTAATGTCCAGCAGTCAGCACGCTGAAGCATGAGGCATCCCCCTTCCTAGCTATAGCCCTGAGATAAAGTCATCCAAAGCAAGAAGCTGTGTGATATGATCTTCAATTAGAAAAGCCAAAACAACTGTGCCAATAATTGTCTATAGCCAAAATAATCTTTTAAATAGCATTTATAATAGTTCCTTCAATCCAGAGTGTGAAATATCATTGGCTCTGCTAGTCTGAGTAGCCCACTGTTCCGACAATTTCATTAAACCCTTAATAATCCTTTAAAATGAGCAATGATTAATCTATTCATTTGTAAGCCTTGTTGTTGAACACAGTGATAGACATCATGTTCTTTCACTGTTAACAAGTGCTAATTCTTGGGCATTGTGACAAGTTTCATTTGTCAGTGTTCCTGCAATTTTCCACAGAGTTACCACTCTTTCCATCAGGGTATCCACATTTGGACTAAGCAATGTTGCCAAAGAAATCCCACACAGTTTTTCACAACTTCTTAATAAAAATAACCTGTGTTAATACTTTGTGCTATCAAGGTATATAAACATGATTCAACATTGTGTTTGAGAGGAAAAGAGAGGTAAGCAGATTTACAGTTGAATTTCTCTTTTATACATCTACCTAATAGCATATGTCTCATTTGTCTGGAAAGCCATTACAATTGTCTCCTGAAACAAAAACCATGGTTTAATGAAAGAGAGAAGAAAATTGTTTGCTCAGGAAGCAAATACGTGCTATTATTTTTTCATGAATAAATTCTGCAAAGTAGTGAAATTAGACAAAACGTTTAAAGAAAGAATATTCATTTCCCTCTTCCCAGTCTCCCAAATTAATGCTTAGAGATGCAATCTCACCTATGGATAGCTGTGCTATTGCTTATATCTTTCCATATTTCATTGATACAGCAGAATGTCACAAAAATTACACAAAAATAAGAAACACACAGACACCTTTCCAAGAAGAAAAACAAAACAAAACAAAAGGAAAAACAACCCAGAAAGGAAAGGAATCATTAGACACTTTTCTGAAGGAATAACTCTAGCTCTCTAGCTGGCTGTCCCCATGCCTTGGCGTGACTTCCAGCAATGCCATTGGCTGCTTCAACACTTGCAGATAAATTGCAGGTTGTTGCTCCTCTAATTCATCTGTTACTCTTTTAATCTGCAGAAGTCTCTCAAGCCTGGTGAAATGCAGAGGCCAGCATGAGAAGACTTCTACAGATGTATTAGTATACCTACATCAGTCACTGTCCTCAGAAGTGGAGAGAAGGTACTATTCCCAGTGGCTCTTCTTCAGCAAACATTTCAGTGAGTTTGTAAAGCAGATCAGAAGAGTGACATAACACACATCTGTAAAGCAGAGCAGAAGAGTGAAGTACTACATGGCTGTACAGAACACCAAAAATCTGGTCTAGGAAGAAAGAGTCTTAATCTGTAGGTGCCACTATGGAATCACTTTCAGATCTCACATCGAACATGGTTATTTGTTTCTGGTATCAAAAGGAAAATGGGAAACAATGAAGTGGGGTATGCTTTCCTGCATACCCAACTGAATCTTCTCCTGCAGCTGGAATGTTTGTAACTCATTGCTGCAGTGTGAAATACCTGGTGCCAAATAATGTGTGTACTTCTGGCTCTTATCATGTCTTGAGTTCATCTCTTGAGCATTAATTGCAAGCTGCTGCTTCTCTGATTAGTTCTCTAAGTTTGGTAGGGCAGTGATAATTTCTCAGGTTTGGTGAACTAAGAAGCCTCTTAGTCAAATATATATATAGGGTTTCTCTCCTTTACCTGGCTAACCCATTCATGAATCATTTAATGTCCTCAGAGATCTCTATTCCTGGATGATATTGGTGAAGATATCTCAAAGTTAAGGGAGGAAAGAAAAATCTATGTAAGTACAGATATTGATCAAAGGCGTGATTGAGCGAGCCTGAATTTTCTGAGGAGACAGGCTAAAAGCCATATAATGGCAAGGTTTCTGAGCTTATGAATTATTATTGCGTTTGATAACAGTTATGATGACTAAAGTGTCTAATTTCTGACTTGCCATGTTCCAGCTGGGCCATGCAAAGCCCTGACACTTTGATGTTGTTCTCTCAAATCATATGTCAATATTTCCCCTAAAGCCATAGGGCTGGTTATCATTTTTCTGCACAAACAGGTTCTCACTGGTCTGACTCACAGTTATTTGACATCAGTGTTTTTCCTGTAACTTTTTATAACTTCATTTGAAATTCTCAAATCATTTTGTTGACACTGGTTAAACCGTAACAACAGGCTTCTGAAGAAAGTAGTGTACTTACAGTTTTTAAATGAGAAAACAAAAAGAATAGCAATGCCATCATCAGAAATTCTGTTTAGGTTGCATTTGAGCTGGAGCGAACGACTGCGTCTTGCCTGCCTGTGATTACCCAGACCTCAGATCTGCCAACAAAACTGCATGAGTAACGCCTAACCTAGTTCTGTCAGAGTAGTCACAGCTACCTTACACACTTATAATAGGGCTTCTTAAAACGCTTATTTTGATGGGACTGGATTTATGGCATAATTACATGGACAGTTATTCCAGAATAGCTGAGGGGAAAGTAACCTCTGGCAGAGAGTCAATGTTAAACCCTTGTAGGTGGAGAGGGAATGTTGGCCTCTTAAATTGCCTGAGTTGCAACAGAGCAGTGTGTCTGACCACAGCCTCAGCTCCCTGAGAGCAATAATCCACAAGGCCATGATTTAGGTACACTGACAGATTAATTGGGTGTGCTGTTCATTTGATATACATAAATATGTCTTGCAAGTGTTTTTTTATATTTTATGAGAGAGTTGACACACCTAAATGGACAATCTCTTCTTTAATTGAAGCCATGTCTGGAAAGGGAGGAAGGATTCCGAAGGGTCTACTAGAATCTCTAGCATCTCTAGAAATCTCATTCCCCCAAAGAGAAAGAGTATTATGGAATGAAAAAGGAAGCCATGACTACCTGAGTTTTAGTTTGAATAATTGTTTCAGAAAATAGCAATTGCAAAGTCTAAGTCATAAGATACTCCAAAATCTTTTTGCATAGCAGACAGCATAGCACACAAATAAACATAATAATTGTTTCTGCTTTAAGATGCTAATCAAAATAAATTCCCAGAGTAACAGGATTAGAAGCTGTCATCACATGAGACTGGTTAGCACAATCTGGCATTTATAAGAATAACCATTTATTTATCTTTGTGTTTCAATGTAAATGCTGCCAAGTTTAGGCCGTGTTGTGATCCAGTTAGTCATGCTGATTAATACTATTCTGTGAGCATAATGCCATTGATTAACTAGGATGACTCACTAAGTGAAGTCCTATTCAATATAAGTAACAAAGCAGAATATGACCCTTTTGGAAAAAAGTATTCTATTTAAAAAGCTCATAGGGGCATCTGCTTTGGGAATTATATCATCAAGTTCATGCTGACCTGCCACCCACCTACACTGGCCATATAAAAGCAATATAATTTTGTTTAATGTTTTTTTTCTATTTAATGTCTGAACCTTAGACAAAGATAAACTGCAGCTAAAGTATTTCAATAAAATAAGCATACAGGCAATTTATGGACCAGTAAGTACAATATTGAAACAACAAACAAACAAACAAAGAAACCAAAACTCAGTAAAAGACAGAAAACTAAGAGTTAGTAATTCCTTTATTGACTTTTTAAAGGATAATACATTCACAAAAGAATCAGTTTAAAACAAATAAGTGACTAAGTGAACATAGTGGGGAAAATCCCTATTTTAAAAAAGCTGATTTTATTTACAGGTTTTGTTATACAGTATGAATATCCACTAAAGCCTAAAATGCTACAGTTCAAGAAAATGCTTATTTCTTTGTCTATTGGCTTCTGAATGAAAATCTGACATACATAGTGAAATATTTGTTTAAAACATCACTTTATTTGCTGTACAGGCTTCCTTGTGCTTATCTATCTCTAATTATTCTTCTGCTGAAGTTGCTGCATTATCATAATAGAAAAACCATTAGTTACTTGTGTAGTATTATCTTCCTGTAATCTGTCTCCTCCTGAGTTACCATATATGTTATGCTTTATTTCTCTGCTGCACTCACAAAAGGCTTTTCCTGCAGTACTTCATAAGCTGAAGATGCATAATATTATTATTTTGCTGAACACTATCATACTTCAGCAATGAATAACAAGGCAGTGTCTAGCTCCTCAGTGCATGTCAGCTTGAGGTTTTTTCTATATGCCGTCATGCCAGCAATGTGCTGGGATTAGATCTAACCATACCCAAGACCTTCTACCGTTGATGTACAGGCCATCAGCGAGGGCTTCGGTGGTGGGTTCTTGTGTGTGTGAGTGTGCACGTCTGCATGAGCACACAGCATTCCCCAGCCCAAATCCTTGAGCTCTAGAGCAGCAATCATTCCCTATTGTGCTCTTTCGGTAGCTTTGCTTTTGCCAGTTACTTAAAGGAACTCTCCATTAGCAAGAATTAGCAAAAATAATGCTAGTACCATTTTCTAGTTCTTTTTTTCACATCAACTTCAGTCAATATGAAGTTCTGTTTAGCCTCTGCCCCGCCATGTGAGTTGTCTGCTCACAGCTGAGTTACTGTTTGTGCAACCTACCATTATATGCACAGAACTGCAGTATTCCCACCATGGACGACAGCCCTGCTCTTTATGAGTGACATGACATAAACCAGAGAACATCAAAACTTCAGGCATGCTGCAAACATGTGATGGATTACCCGAAGCTTGTTTCCAGGCCAGCTATATCATCCTTGAAGTTGGCAGCAGGCTGTCATTGCTATTCATATGGGCCAGTTGTTATATGCCTTTGGCTGACCGAGTTGCAGAGCTTTTCCTGGAGCAAGGTCTTGGCAGTCCCAGGACGCACTGGAGCGGAGCTCCACCACTATTGTTTCTGCTCTAATACAGATCTTTTGACCTGCTGTTCAGATTTCAACCGTGGCCAGGAGGTTTTGGATCATGACTTTGCAAACTGTTCTCTGTTTCTGCCTCTCTCGTGGCATCCAGATAAAACTTGGAAATAGACAATAGTGAAGATCAGTGTGTTTAAACAAGTGTTGGAGATTAATAATCTGCACTGCCAGCAAACCTCGTGAGACCTGCAGATTGATATTTAATAGTGAATTCCACATTGCTCATACAAGAAATGTAAGTTCAAAAGGAGAGCCTGTCTATTATATTTACATGACAGTCATCTCTTCCACCAAAACATGGGGACAAAAATAGGGGCCTATCTCAGTTTTGGGTTCCAGTTCACATTGCTGCATGTGGGTGGCAGCACCTATCTTTTTGGGTAGGAGATGGGGGGTTGGAAAACTAAGTCAGGCAAATGCATCTCCACTGCTGCAGAAGAGCACAGACATAAACTAGCTCATGAGACTAGAGTGCAGCTATCCACAGTATTTCAAAGTTGTCTTAAAGACGTCTTTTATCATAAAGGCACTTTTGTTGTTTTAGAAGGAAAGATCGTAAGAAAATGTAGAGCTTGCAAGTAACTTTTCCTATGTTGTGATTTTCCAATAGAGTAGGGATATAATGTGTTTCTGCAACTTTATCAAGGTGACATAGCACGTCAGAAATTGAGTCAAAGCTAACTCTCCATTATTTGGCTAAGAATTCTGTCTCTTCATAGATTGATGTTACACTACCAAATTACAATCAAAGAATATGAAAAATAAATACTCTTTCATTCTATCTTGAATTCATTCATTATATAGCAGACATTTCTTCTAGTGATAATGATTAGCCTTCAAGATGTAAAGCATATGCATTTCAAAGACAATTAATTTTGATTCAGTACTGCTCAACTAGGTAAAGTGAAGGATATGTGCTGCAGAGTGTATTTCTTATTTTATGGAAAAGTTTAACTCCAAAGGGTTTTATATGGTTTCAACAGTCTAAGCTCATCAATGTCACTTCAAGGAGACTGAATGCGCATCTGACTTTGAGACTTCCAAATAGCATTAGAGAATTCCCAGCCACTTTGCTGGCTACTAAAGACAGATGTCTCCTCTTCTTTTTAACTGCCCGGATGATGGATATGAAAAATAAAAATAAAAAAAATCCTCAAAATATTTTTCAAGTTTTTAAAATTATATAACATACCATTTCTGCCCTCTCAAATGTTAAAACTTCTTAAATGGACTCTATTTCAAGAGGGAAAATTATCTTGTGTTCTGGACAGATACAGATATTGAACAAAATGTGATTTTTATGAATTTGAATGAAAAGTTCTATTAGTTCACCACAGAGGTCTTTGGAAAGATGACCCAGCTGTCCAAAATCAAAAATACTTAACTATTGAAGTATCTTCAGTTAAGATCAGGTCCACAGAATTCTACATTTCAGCCATTCTCACTGGTGACACAGGGTTATGTCTTTGGAAGACGGATAGCATATTCTCTCCCATAAGTCTCTCCCACTTGGATTAGCATTTGGCAATGGGCAGCAAAACCTTTAATATCCACCTATGATGCCTGTATAAAGCTATTTAGGGTGGTCATGGAAATTGTACAGGGTTTCCAACACTAGCTAATTATCAATGCAGTGATCTAATAAATCCGGTCCTCTGCTTAAAAGATAAAGCCTACTGCCTTAGCAATGTCCAATTCTTCAGGTAATTTTTCCGCAATTTTTATATCACTTTACTAAGTAAAATCATAACCAGATGTATTATTTAACCATATGTAATATTTCAGACTAAATATCACATTTCTACCACTCTGTACTTACTCAATACAATTTACATTAGAACACATGCCTGGAAGACTTGCAGAAAAAACAAGAGTGTGTGTGACATCTTAATTGCAATTAGTACATACCTGAAGTCAAAGGTGGTGGTTTTAGAGCTACAACATAAAGTTCTAGAAAATTCATGTAAGTTTATGTTTTCCTCAGACTTTAGTTCTTAAACCTGCTACTTTACTCCATTCTTGAACATGTTTGCAGAACTTTTAACTATGGGTTACATTATGTCAATTTGTCTCCAAAATCTTTAAACAGCATTGATTTATTAAATTATGAATGTATTTTAGTTGAATTAACCAACTGTTTGAAAGTCTTGATTTAGATTAATATTAATTTTATTTATGAATTCAGAGGCATAACAAATGCATGAAAATAAGTAACACTTTTATTTCTTTAAATATTTTTCTATAGCTGAAACTAATAACTCTACTTGAAAGACCATTATTGTAGAGATTGATGATATGAAAAAGCACAGTTAGAAAGAAATGCTAATCAAAAGGAAAGCACTGCCTTTACAGTTAAGGCTATATGGTCTCCAAATATGTATTAAGGAGTCTAATCTAAAGAAAAAAAAAAACCTCAGAGATTTTTTTAGCTTAACTTTTGAAAGGAGTTATAGTTACTTACATTTCTGAAAAAAACAATGGATTTCTGTGTATGTGGCTAAATATAGCTTTAGGAGTTTAACTTTGCTAAGTCAGATTTAAAATTTTTCAATCTAAAGCTGTGATTTTTAATTCATATTTCAGTTTTCCAGACTGCAGTTCCAGCTCCTTAGCCTTTAGAAATGAAGTGCTACCAAAAAGTTTGCAAATCATGCTGAGGTGTGTTGCTCAGGGATACAGTCTCAGTGATGGAAAATTAGAAACTGGACAGCAAAGGGAAAGTATAAGGATACTCTGTAAACTGCAACATAGAAATAGTTGTCCTTGCTGGACATTCCCATGGCTGCAAAAACAGGGAATACATTGAAGTTAAATTCAACAGCAGGACTAGGAATTTACTGTCATAAAATAAAAATAAATAAACAAACAAAAGATTCCAAACCAAAACAAACGAAACAAAAAACCCCACAACAAAACTCCCAACCAGATTAAATAGTACTATTGTGAGCCTTTGCAGCACACCTCTGCACTTCAAGTTGATGATAGATCTTGGAAGGCAATAGATGCCAAAAAATATCAAGCACCTTGAAGTCTATCAGTTCTGACTGCCATTCTTCCTGGAGCCCCTGGCAAAAGTTTGTATCCAACCTTGACTGTTTGTAAATGGTTTATGCTTTACAAGTTGTGAGAAATTAATTATTTTGACTGAAGATTATTTCTCTGTTCCAGCAAAGGACTTGCAGTAGCATTGCTGGATAAGATCAAATTGCACATAGAGTAATCTAAATTCAGTAGTGTCTGAGCAGTATGATCTAGCTTGCTTTAATTAATTAACCCCTCAAAAATTGCAGCATTGAACATCCAGTTGAGAGAGCAATTAATGTCTACAACAAATTATGTCAACATTCTGTAATGTTTTATTCATATACAACTTCACATAATGTAATTAGAGACTAAGGGCTTCTAATTCTGCCGTTATTTACACCCTGCACATCACACCCTTCATTGACTAATTTGAACCAAAAAAAAATTAAGATATAAGACTTTCTTATTTCAATTACCTGAAGTTGATGTTCTGCTGCCTACAGCTTATATGTGCATATGGGAAGAAGTGCCAGACACCCTGCAGCATGGTATGGCATGTTAAATAAAAATCAGAGAAAACACAAGAAAGGTTAACTTGCCATGAAATAGAAACACACCAATCTTTATAAAATGGAAATATTCAAAGAAAAACACACATGAGAGAAAATTAAGAGCTTCTCATTTTTAAATTGGAATTATGACATGCAATTCAGATTTCCAGTTTTACTTAACATTGTGATCTTTGCCATTTGAACCCAATCACTAAACTGACTATTTCATACCCTAAGCAAGTAGTCAAACCAGGGATTTCAGCTGACACGTTGACATATTTTGCTGTCCTTTTAACCAGTGCTGACAATTCATGATTGGTAATAATCATTGTTAGTAGCAATATTACAGCAGCTCCTATGAGCTTCATCCAAAATCTCCGTTACAGGAAGAACTGTAACAGTAGAGTGTCAAATCTAACCTTTTTCCCAAGGGCTTGGAGGACAACTGGTCAAGATATTTGAGCAAATAAGCAGTATTTCTGTGATGAAGAATACACTTATTAAATGCATTGAATGATTTGCCAAAGATCATACTGTTAACTCACATGATCTTCTTGATCACCTAGGTGAAAAATAGCATGTTTAACAATGTTTTAGATACAAGTCATTTTTGTGAAGCACCCTAATTATCAACACGAAAAATCTTGACTTTGCGTTTCTGTTTTTTATGGGTTGTGGTAAGTATGGCAAGTGAGCACTAGCCAATCAAAACAGGAGTATTCTAAACATATTTCAGAGGGAAAAAGTACAGCATATATCCAGGGAAACCTTGTTGCGGCCTTTCAATACTTAAGGTTATAAGGAAGAATTATAAGGTTTATAACGAAGATGGGGACAAACATTTTAGCAGCATCTGTTGTGACAGGACAAGGGGGAATGGGTTTATATTAAAAGAGGGTAGATTTAGACTAGATATAAGGAAGAAATTCTTTACGATGAGGGTGCTGAGGCACTGGAACAGGTTGCCCAGAGAGGTGGTAGATGCCCCATCCCTGGAAACATTCAAAGTCAGGTTGGACAGGACTCTGAGTAACCTGATCTAGTTGAAGATGTCCCTGCTTATTGCAGGGGAGCTGGCCTAGATGACCTTTGAAGGTCCCTTCCAACCCAAACTATTTATGATTCTATGATTCTAAATATATATAGATTATAAATTAGTCTAAGTTTTGATGTGTGAGTTTAGTTTGCATAGTATTATGGCATTAAGGACATTTAATAACTATTAAACTCATATCCTTGTTGATTGTTTTTGGATGTGTCCAAGATTTTTAATCCTAATTGTGATATGGATTGAGATACACTTTTGTCTCATCCAATGTTTAACCTCTACTTGATTACCTTTGCCTTACCAAGAGCCTTTTAAAGCCAGTGATTGTCTTTTCTGAAGCTGTACCTGTCCAGTGTGTCCCTGGTTCATTATGAGAGCCCTCTATCCTTATGGTAAGACATACAATATATGTATGTCTTCTGGTATGATTTTTCCTGTATACCAGATGTTATTCATTCTCTGTCTGATTTCAGCCAAGCTCAAAGAATTCTCCTTATACATTAGCACTGGAGACACTGCAGATGTTTAATATGAATTACATGGGGATTTGCTAATCTTTCCTCCAACAAGAACAGCATCGAAAGCGGGGGAAGTCTGACAATCTGTAGTATAAGTACTATGATCTTTTCACAAGAAAAAGTCCTAGGTTGCTTTTGGACCTCACCAATGCATCACAAGTGAGTGGGTTAAGAAGAAAAGAAAGGTAAAGGGGTTATTAACCATAATATGAAAAGAAGGAGCAGATGAGAGACTCCAAAACCAAATATATATGAAATTTGTAAACTAAGGAACCAGAAAAGGCTTGACTCTTACAAAGTTATACCTTAATTTGAACGCTCTGGTGTCTAATAAAAGGCAATTGCAACTGACATCTGTCCTTTAATTAGGACTTTTATGATTGATATGTCAGTCTGGTGTGGATTGTGTGGCATCTGCTAACTGGAACTTGTGCAACACCCTTTGCCTTAGTGGGTGTGCAACTGGTTTCTCTCTCCTGTACCCAGCTGGCTAGTTACAAGCCCAAAGTATTTTTGAAATATCTACTTTCTTTTAAAGGTGATTGATCTTAGCTAATGGATTCAAAACTTGTCTGGAGGCAGGATAGGGGTAGACAAGATGGGCAGATGTTCATAAGCACTTATACAGACCAATTACAGAAACCACATTGTCTTAACAAACTGGGTTAACCTCCAGAAAAAGTAGGTATAGTTAAGGATTGTGTTTAACTTGGATCAGTGATATAGTATGTTTTTAGACTTTATTAATAAATTACAGGTTTGGTCAATTTATGTTTCGCAGTATTTTGTACTATCCTAGTATTGATGATAGAAATAGCAAATACAGAATCTCCTATAGTTATCTTTGTAGCATGCAGGGAGTTTCTCATATTATTATGCAAAGCTGGTTCTCAACAAATAACTCAGTCCTAAAACTAAGTTATATTATTTTCCTGACCAGGAGATTCCTACTCTCTCCCATTAAAATTACATATGGTTCTGTCGTCAATATTCAAAATTATTGTATCAAAAGCTGCTATAATAAATTTTAGTGGGTACTTGCTAAGTGTTCTTTTGAAAATGATGCCATGCCCTTCTCAAATAAAGAAGAATTTAAAGTAAAAAATAAAAATTCTGGTAAGAACTGAGAAAAGCTTAATGTCCTGTAAATAGATGCATGAAAAAAAAAGAACTTCACTATAGACTCTTGTATGGTTTTTTCTCCATGTGTTCAACTCTCATATTTTTTTTCAAGACGATTAGTAATCTGATTTTTCTCCCAAATTCAAATTAAATTCCCTCCCTACCTTCTGTTGAACAGGACTTCATCTTTGTAGTGACTTTCAAAGCCACAGGATAGTCCTAAAGTAATTGAAATTTCTGTTTCTGCTGTTAAAATTAGAGAAAAAATAATTCTGCTGTGCTTTGAACTCTAATTCGCGTTTATGTTCTTTCTGCTCCATAAATCAACAACCTGGACTTCTGTGATTTGAGCTGTATTTCCAAATCTCACTGACTATGTAAATAACTTTATAAAGTACAAGGACTGCTATGCAAAATAAAATAAAAAAAAAAAAAAAAAAAGAAAAACAGAAATTTAACTCTTTGGTTGACTGCATTTTCCAAATCTCCAAAGGGCTTGGTAGGAGCTTGAGAGGTTTACAAAGGTAGCTAAAATCAAAGACACCCTTCTGCCTGCTAGTGTGGATCACAGTAGAAAGTCCATTTACCTTGTTTTCTCCACAGTCATTTATTCATCAGCTTCCTCCCTGCAAGACAAAAGACATGCAGTAACAGAGGACCTCACTAATGCCTAGGCAATCCATACGCTAGTTGTAGTCTTCCTTGCAGCACTTTAAGCTTGTGCTACAAAGGAAAATACAGATTATGTTGTCCCTCTTTACAGGAAGGGCATTTCTTTTAGTTTAACTAACACCGTTCCAGACTTGAAGGTATTTCCTCTTGTTGTTCATCAGTTCCACACTGTCCACCTTATTTTTCAGATTTATTGCCATTTGGTGAATGAAACAGGACCACAATGATGAGGCTTTTCCAAAGCAGACTGTATTGGCTGTTGACTGTCAGGTCAGGTTGCATTTCTATTCACATATCTTTTATCGATACTCTTTATTTCTTTATTGAAGTGTATTCACATTATGATCTAGTATATCCAGTATATCTCCCAGACTTTGGTATGAATTTTGTCTTGATTCACCTTTAGTAAAATCTGCAAACTGAATGGTAGCATCTCTCCCCAACAACTAACATTCTTTTTTCCTAAAAAGCACAACTAATATCATTTTAATATCTCATAAAAGTGGGGTGAACTTTCCATTGCAAATCCCACAGCTAAACAATGAGGGAGAATGAGAACTTTTTTTAACAATTTTAGTAATGTTCTAACTGCTTTTTCTGCATTTCTGTTTCTTCAATACAAATTTTAATAGCATTTGTTTTCTGTGGAGATAACCAGTGAAAGTTTCTCTATTCAAGAGCTCAGAACTGATTTAATAGTTTGTTATTCGCCAGTGATGACATCCTGTGACATATTTGATTCTTTACAAATATTCATTATCCTGAAATTAAATCAAGAGGTCCTCAGCCATTAAGAGTTTGCAATATAAGCCTAAGAGTTGAGGAAATAAAGGAAATATGAGGTAAAAATGATAAATTTATTTGATTCAGAGAAGTGTAGTCACAACACACCAGTTACTTACCCTGTTTATAGACCTTATAGGAGAGATTTTTAGCCTGACATCTGAAGGTGATTAATACAGTGACACAGCAGAGTCAGGAAGGAACTTCGAAGGAGTTGCTCCAGTATATCAGTTGTATCATGGAATAAAGCACACAGACATTTGAAGGAAAATTGGCTTGATGGGTGATGCGGGCTGACATTTCCTGGCGCATTCAACTTGATGATTCAGTGGCAAAGAAAAGATGGGAGATAGGATGGGTTCATAATTAAGGGCTTTAAGAGAGAAGACCGGTACTTTATAATTACATGTTTGAATGTATCATTTGTTTCTTCTGAATACTAATGGAACTTTTACATTTGCTTTCTACAAACAACAAGCTAGTACAATCCCGTTCCCCAAGTATCTGCAGGATGCAAAACAACAAGCATTGCAAGTACAACCAAAGCAAATTTATTGAAAAGTGTGTGTTGCATAGAAATTTGTTGTACTACACTTTCAGGCCTTCATTTGAACCTGTACTTTCAGTGTCTCTCTAAGTGAATCTCTTGCAATTTTATAGTAATTTCCTGGCTCTGCAGACTATTTTTCTCCACAAGTGAAGTAAAGAATAGCAGATTCTGGATCGCCTCATATTTTGTCACTTTCTTCCTGCAGTCCTAAAGCATCCATACCCTATAATCTATTCCTTTTAGGGTGCTTCAGAGTAAATATTCTCTCTGTTTGTGTCACCTTCTCTAGTGCAGCCCAGACTCATACAGAGGTTTAGATTTCCTTCTACTAGTATTCACATCTGAGTTTGACATGAGACAAAGATATTTTGGGGCTTTTTCCATGGTAAATCAAATGTGGAAACAGGCACTTGTATATTAAGGGCTGGTGTTAGATGGGGAAGACTAGATATCCCAGGGTATCTCAAATACTATATGGCCAATTGAACTAAGTCCCTAATCAATGCAGACAATGATGGAGAGAGACTGATTAAAGCCACATTAAGATAGACACCTATCCACTCAGCTGAACTGCTGTTCAGATTCCATTGTTTGTGTTGATGAGCTTTTACTAGTTACAAGGGGAACTTAGAAGCAAAAACCTAGAGCAGGTAGATTTCTTAGTTCTGAAATGCATTCTGCCTGAGAAGCTATTTTGGCCTAGTGAAAGCAAAACTCTAAGGTTTTCTTTGCCTTCTTCCTACATCTGCAACTGACCCCTCCTGCCCTCCTTAGACCTCCCTTCCCATACACTTGTCCCCTTCAGTGCCAAAGCCCTGAGGCAACAGGGAGAGGTAGGTGCTCCTTTTCCCCTCAGAGTCCCTTCTGCCGCAACTCAGCCCCTCCAGCACCCTTGTTTATAGCAGATCTTTCTTGCTCATTTTCTCACTGGTATAAAGCTGACCATCTAGAAGAAGATTACTGTGTTTTTATCATTGAGATCATAGCAATGGTGTAAGAAACCCTGATAGATACATTTGTGATAAATTGTGAAACCCATGAATAACAAAAACAGCATTTCCAACAATGTGTTTAGCATTCCTTGCGGTGATTGATAATCTCATTTTTTTCCCCAAAAAAAAATTCAAAATTAAATCTCCCACCTTCTGTCAAACAGAACTTAATCTTTACAGTGACTTTCAAAGCTGCGGGGTAGTCTTTGTAAATGAATTTCCTTGTTACATGTTAAAAATTACACTGCAGTTCTAAAACCTAATTTAGGGTGTATGGACTTTCAGCGCCATAAATCACCAGTATGTCCTTCAGCTGAAGTGTGCTCACCACTTCTCACAGGCTGTAATATATTACATAACTATATAAAATATAAGGTGCAGTAACAGACTCTCTTAAGAAACAAATTCAAGACAGAGCTTATGTGTACATATAAAAATCCATTTTATTGGGATAACGCTATGATGTACAACTTGAAATTGAATTAAAATGACTTATGCTTTCAGATCCTCTTTAGAGGTTGAGTTCAGTTAACATGAGACAGAGTTTTTAACCAATATAAATGCCACAGTACAAGAATGCACAACTTTGAAATTGCTTTCTTTTAACTCTTGCTGATTACAAAGACTCATTGTCCCTTGTCTACCTAACTATTCTTTTTTGAAACTGGGGTACAACAAAACCAAAAGTACTGATCATTTATCATGATTTAGAAATATTAACATCGTTCTACAGGGCTTCCCTCACAGAGAAGGGCAAAAGCTACCTTTTCCTCAGTGCCTTACCACTGCGGCATCAAGACATTGACGGTCAGTTCCAGGGACATGTATCTGGGTAAAGAATAAGCGCTGTGCAAGCTGTACAGTAGTGAGGTGGTTGCAACTCATTATCTATCTATCTAGTAAAACAACATGCTGCTTCTAAAAGATGAGCTTCTTTCTCAGCTTCTCATTGGTTTGTGCAATGTAACTGTTAAAAATAATGGGAAGTCCTGGCATGCAGTCTGAAAATCGGGTTCAATATCTGCTTTTGTTCACCACTCCTTCCTTACAGCAACTATTTATTTGTTCTAGTCTTTATCTTTGCATGCTACAGAGTCAGTCTTTCACCGTTTCTTTTACTCTTTGTTATTCTTAGCTTAATGCTTTTTCCCTTTGAGTAAATTTTTGTGAGACTGCTGGAATCGCTTGCATTAATTTGTAAGTGTGTGTAAGTATTTCTGCCCAAAAGGTAACTAAAAAGTTAAGTTCTGCAGGCACACAACTTGCAACTCTAAGCTGTGAACAGAATTCATCTGCCTGGAACCCTGCACTCTCCTGGATGAAGATTATCTCGGTTGTTATTTGGAGGAATGCTTGAGTGCATTTTGAATATATTCAGGGTCTCAGGCGAGAACAAGTATGTTGAAATCGGATAAAAACTAGTCAGTAAGCTTTGAGATGCATGCCAGATGGAGGAATCACTCTGATTGGAGGGCAATATCTATTTAATGTAGCAATAAAAATTAGTAAGGAAATAAGTACAGCTGTAAAACGCCGATACCACCAAGCTAAGTCAGTTGAGCCTTGGTATAGTACAGGCACACCAGGCCAAGGATCATCATGGAGTGATAAGCGCCATGGAGACATAAACAGCTATTAACTCACCAAATACAGTTATCTCAAATACAGAGGCAAGTTGGACTCTCTGCATGTCACTATGGCATGTGCAAGCACCGGCATCTCTGCAGTCCACTGTAGTATAGACATTCCCAATGCATGTTTAGACTGCTTCTGTTTATACTCTTTTTCTAGCAGTATTCTTTTACGTAAGTAACCATAACCTTGCTTTTACTTAACTGCATTTAATGGCTTGTCACAGCTCCAAGAGCGAATTCTACTACAAGATCCAAATCCAAACATATATTTTGGGAAAATATAGTCTATGAAATACATCTAAAAATGGAAGAAATTTAAAACCGCTGCTCTGATGTAAGAGAAAGTTTTCTATTTTAAAGAAGTATTTGTAGGGAGACTGAAAGGAGGCTCCTGTGCTGTTCGCTATATAGTCTAATTGCAAAACCAATATGCTTGGTACAGATGCCTTGTCTCTTCAAGTCACAGAGTTACTTATTTTTTACTTTAAATGTCTGTATTGCAATAGTTTGCAAATAAAAATTTTCCTGTGTACTGTGTTCTCCATCTCCCTGTCCCATCTCGTGTTACTTCTATGTGCTAAGATAGGAGTGTAACATAATTTAGATATCGAAATTCCCTTTGCAGTCAACGGAGAGAGACAAGCACTTCAGAAGGACATTTAATCCCATTCCCAAGATCAGAATGCCACTCTGCAATTCAGAGACATAGGATGGAGGTCCTTTGATCAGAAGTTGGCATCTATGTTGTACATAGAATCATGGAACCACATACCCATGTCTGAGCTTGTTGTCTAAATTCTCTGCATAGGCTGTGGTAAAAAATAAGTACTTCCATTCATCCCAAAGTTGATTCCAAAACGGACAGATGAGCTGGGTCTTAAAGTTACCATTTCTTTCACTTGACTGTTAAGGGAAATGCTGGGCACCTGTCTCAGCTGTAGAAGTCAAAGATATCTAACACTAACACCTTCTGTCTTGATGACTGAGATTGCTTCGTCTCTTAACTGAGCGTAAGATCCTGTCCTTGACATTTCAGCTAAGCTAAATCAAAAATGTAGGTGAGATGAATCCAGGCTTCTGTGTTTCCCCATCCATGCCTCATATTTGCGGATGCTTATCTATTTAATTACTTGCCTCTAATTCCCATCGAGCACCTATTTGATTCCTATGTCAAAATTCTGTGTTCATGTTAAAAGTTCCAAAAATACAGATGCTTCCGATAATTTAGGTAGCAGTCTAATTTCTAGCTATGAACGTAGATTATAAAGTACTTTACACAGGGATATCTCTCCTTTCTTTGTACCTAAAGATTCTAATGGCCGGCTGCACTTTATCCTCACTCCTCCAAAGAGAACATGTTTTCACATCTTTTCACACCTTTCCATTAGACAGAAAGCATGTCTTCCTGAAACACTTGTGTAATGTATGTATTCCTTCTGAACTGTATAGCACTGGAGAAAAAAATCACGGTTCTCTTCCCTCTCCCTTAGATGGTGTTAATTAATGAATGTCACGTGGCTCTCCAATGTAGCTTACATCATTATTGTCTTTTTTGGTTCCCTTGTAATGTTTGTACAGTGTGTAAACAATGAAATCAAATCCAGCACATCCATAATGGATCACCTTGTGTAACGGGGGAAGGGTGTCTGGAGGCAGGGGGAGAAGATGTGCTTTATTGCAGCAGCTCTGTTTTATATTACAGCCCCATCTGCGTGTGCTGGACCTTTGGATGACATCTGACAGCGCAAGCTAAAACAATGATCATTCGAAAAACACTTCAACAAATCAGCTAAATAATCAGACCCAAACCAGATGGTGCTGCAAACAAGTATCTTTTTCTCTACCAGTTTATGAATAACTACTCTTATAATGATGACAAAAAATCACATACAAAGCTTTTGTATGCAGCAACTCTCCCACTGCCAGATGAGGGAATGGGTCACTTTACCTTTTTTAAAAATTAAACATGGTTTGTTCAGACTGTCTCTGTTAAATCACTTTTTCATGAGATAATATTTTCAGAATAAGATAATAATGGCAATATTAGAAAAGATTTTTTTTAATTTAAGATCACCCATGTCGAAATGCACACTGCATGTACACACATGTACATCTGTTATTATGATAATTAACAAAGACTTTTTTTACTTGTATATATACAAACTGCTACAGTGTTTATATTCCAAGATATAAATATTTCAGATTCTTTGTATAGAGGGTTTAATTGACCTCCCAATGCAAATTAGTGAAGCCAATGAGTTTCCCCAAGTGTATAGCAACTACAGAACCACCTGCGTAAAGTAACTGTGGATTGATTTACTGGGTTATCATTTTTCTTTTCTATTTCTTGTACTTCATAAATTTTGGATTTTGCTATTCTCCCTACTTCCATTGTCTGTCAATTTCTCATAAACATAGAAAAGCACTAATTATTTAGCACCAAATATGTTTAGGCCCTTTTTTGTGATAATTAGATATAAAATTAGTATATTCTCTGCAATCTAAAATCAATGGGAGAGACATTTTTCCCAAATTATTCTTGATAGATCAGTCCACTAAATATATAAATAAATAACTCCTCATGCTTATTTACGGTCAAGTAACAGAAAACTTTGCAAAGTTGAGTTATGAGATATAGTTTGATCATTTTGGAGTATTATTACTTTTAGACTTAGCAATTTGGCAGTGCTAAAATATGATGATCATTTCTAGTCATCTTGCCAGGAGTTCAAGACAGGTATGAAATTTAAGGCCTAATTTCGTTCTCTCTCTATACTGGCATAAATCAAGAAGAATGCTATTTCATTCAGTGGAGATACGTCAATGTAAAATTAGATGGTGGTCCTAATATCAACCATCACTTCAAAACCACCACCAATAATACTGCTTTACTATTATTATTCCGCTTGATATTGGTATTTTGATATTTCCCCAAAAAATAATGGCAGCACTGACATACTACCGTACAAACCATGTACTGGTAGCATACCATTATCCTAACATTTTGGAAAATGTACAGTCTCCTGTCAGCAATGCTTTGGTTATCTGTCTCGCCAGTCTGCAATTCCAATTCTGTGGGACAGTTCATGGGCAGTACATTACTTGAATAGACAACTCTCTAACAAGATCAAGAACCTAATTTACAGTTGGATACCGCATGAGAACATAAAGAGGGAGGAGGGAAAAAACAGGCAAATATGGCAGTAATTGTCATTTTCTTGTACAGTTTAGTAGTGAGAACGACTCGGTCATTCTGAATAATTGAAGCTTTCTGATGTAAATAAATAATAATCAGCAGTCTCCATCTGCCTGCTACTTGCCTTACTAATTACCAGAAGGGAAAGTGTGTTTGACAAGTTTGGGGTTTTTTTACCAATGGAAAAGGAAGTTTTTTTCTGTCTTCTGCTTTGTCCAGTTGTTGAGATTTGCTAGTCCAGTGTTGTTACCTCCCTTCCTTGCTAAAAGGTCGTGGCAAGAGTAATGTCTTTTGTGTTTTACTGTTGTATTTTTAATTTTCTTTCTTCAGTCCTCTCTCCTTCAGCAGGCTGGAAGATCTTTAACGTTATTCTGGCCTTTGCATGCAATACTGTGAACAGATTGGTGTTGTCAGGGAATTACATCCAATCTGTGTTGAGCTTTGAAGAGGAATTGTTTATGATTAGGCGATTTACACTTGAAGTGGGCAGAAGATGGCAAGGCCTATAATTAGAAGGAGGGAAATTTATCTCCCAACAGCATGTTCCTCCCTCTGAGCAGAGCCCTAGAGTCAGAAAAGGGCAGATGTAAACACACTTCTCCTCCAAGCTGGCTGATTCTGCACCTGGGTTTGATTGAGTCTGGGTTGTTGCTGCCAGGAACAACAGTTGGACTGCAGCCTGGTTAGGAAAGGCAAATTCTGTCACCACTGTCTTTGCTTAGCTTATCTGCTGTGTTTTCTAAAATATTTTGTTGAAGCACATCTGCCTCTTCTGACCTAGTTGGCCAAATGTGCGTGAACAAGCTGCAGCACATTACCTGCTCTTGGGTTTGAGCAGCCACAGGTCACTTGAAGAGCTGAAAAGGAAACAAAAAGCCCCAGAATATCCATGCTAAATAACATCCAGCTGAAGCCGAACAAAGAGACATTGTCAATGCCCCAACTCTATTCCTTAAACTTGTGGATCTGTATCCCACCCTGCTCTTCTACTTGTAACTGCCTGTGCTTCAGGGATGTGGCTCTGCCAGTGTGGCTGCGCCCATCCCCAGTAGGGGACAATGGCAACCAGCCCTTTTACAGGTATTACCCCCATGTTTAGCAGTTTAGAGAATGTGTTGGGTGCCATGACAAAGGGCTCATGTTTCCCACTGCTAGGCTCTACTAAGCGCTACATTAGCTTGCTATCTGATCGCCTTATTGACATCTTTGGTTACCTTATGGATGTCTTTGGAGCAAAGTGTCTGGGTTTCTGGAGGCAGCTTCTTTCTATACCAATGTCACCCAGCTCCCATGGTTCACTGTGTGCCATTCCCAAGAGTCTCCTAGAGAGGAAACATAAAAAGAGCTTCTGATTAAGAGTATGTCCAATAATTCAACTCAACTGTATTTCTTCTTGGAGCAGTCCAACTAATACACAGATTATTTTTATTGTCCCTTTTAAAAGTCTGTATAACAATTTGCAAAGTTCAGAATTTAGCTCAGCTGAAGCTTTGAAGTGATAAAGTTGTCTTTTGACTGTAAAATCACCTCCAGCTAAATATATTATTTTGTTGAACAGGAAAGTAAAGAATAAATAGCAACTAAGAAGGTTTTCTTATGGACACAGGTTGTTTTGTTTTGGTTTTCCCATCAGGAAGCCATTTCTTGTTGAGCTTTTTTCCTTATACCTCAGTCTAACCTCGAGAAAAATACTTTTTTTTGGAAATGTATTAAGAGTTATTTAAGAATTAAGAGAAGGATGTATGCTGCCAGACTAAAAGTCCATATCTAAAAAATCCCAGCCAGTTCCAAATCCTTCTAATCTATGTGATGTCCCAGCTAAGTCAAAGCTACTGTCATCCAAGAAGCTGTTAAGAAAAAAGAGGGAAAAGTTACATGGTAATTTGTTTTTAACATAATCACTTTATGTACATCTGGTAAACATGTTTTTCTGCAACAAATGCTTTTTTTGCAGCCCCCTTTTAACCAATTTTTTCAGTGTTCGCCCTCCCCCAATTTCTCACAGAACAGAGATATGGTAATTAGTTTCTATAGCTCATAAAAGATTTTCTGCAGGATGCATTATAGTCATAAAAGGAGACAGATTACATTCCATTGTGAACTGTTCGAGAGCACAGCACCAACTATTTATACTGTCTTCAGCCTCCCTGTGCTTTGCAGTAGGAAAGAGCTCCCAGGAGTTAGTTGACCTCTGTATGTGACCAGCAGTTCTAGTCCAGGAGTGCTATTAGTGCTCATTGAGACTGAAGAAACAAAAGAAATTGTTTTACAGGTACTACCAGCTTCAATAAGCCAGGAAAGGATGGGTTATTTATTAAATATATACCTTTAGGAAAGGTTGCTGATATTCTTTCTATATAATGGGCAGAGATTGAAAAAGGAAGCAATGCAGTTAATACAGTGACAAGTCAACAAGAATTGAACAAGAATAATCTATGCCTCAGAAGCACAGGTGAGGAGAAAATAGAGAGGAAGTAATAGTAGAATTGTTTCAGCAAAGATTGCTCTGAGAACTTGAATTTATTCTCCAAATTCCTTCCCTGATAAAAAAACAACCAACACCAAAAAGGGAAAAATTCAGAGATTTCAAAGTATAAGATTTTGCTGTGGAAAAATTGCATAACAGGATATAATACTAGGAATAATTGAAATGATAAAGTAGCTAGAAGTTTGAAAACAGTCTTTCATAAAGTCCTCCAAAAACTGATCTGTTTTCTAAAGTATCTGTGGCACCTGAGCATTAAAACATGTTTCGAAGACTTATTTCATGTTCAATTACAAAAGTAGATTTCAAGAGAAAGAGCATATAAGTTCTGTTGATAGTAATTTAAATGCTATGTTGCTTTTCATACTCAATTAAGTGGTCAAAACCTGCCAGCAAGGGCATCATTTTCATAAGCCTTAAACTTAGACTTTTGCTACCAGCAAAATCAGCTTAAGCATCCTGACTTTCGTAACTTCCTGTTATTGGATTAAGAAACATAGCAGGACTTTTCAAAGGACAGAGACAGATTTTTTCAAGGTGTGTAAGGAAAGGGATTTCAGAAGTAGTACATGTCTAGCTTCCACTAAATGCCCACCTGCCTGTTTAGATGACTATATTCAAAAATCTGGTGCCTAGTAACTTCCTGACAGAATGCTTTTCTTCCTCTTGACGCATTGCATAATGTGCCAAGAATAAGATAAGAACTCTGAATTTATTTATTTATTTTTAATTTCATTGTTTGGCTAATGCCAAATATCTGAGTCCTTCTCTGAGCTCTAAGGGGTTTTTTGGACAAGTGACAAACAAGCTGAAAATACACTAGAGCTGCAGGTCAAATCCAAAATAATGCAATATGAGAAGTCCTGAATGTCACTGAAGCGTTTTAAATTTTTTTATGGTTGTTATGTGATGCTTGTGAGCATTCTGGGTCCAGTTGATTTGTGCTGCACTGCAGGAAACACAGTACACACGCTAGTACTGACGCTACTAATCACTCTATATTCTAGTGTGAAAATTAGTTCTCTGATATTAAATTCAATTTGGTAGAAGTGAATTTTGTAATATGAAGGACAGATGCAGCCATCATATAAATGGTGACTAGAGCCCCACTGCAAGTACTGTACCCTGCTGCCTCATGCTCCTCCGGAGCCCAGGCTGTGCCCCATAGCCCCAGCCACGACAGGCTGCCTCCTCCATGGGGAATTAGCCTGCAGCTGGCAGAGACACTGTACCCACAGCCCTTCTGGCTTTGAGGCTGTTTTGGCCCTCTCTCCTGCCACAGTGCTGGCTCCATTTCGACTCCCAGTACAGCACCAGAGGTTCTCTGTGGAGCCAGAAACTGTGGGGATATGTTGAGTGGACTGAGTGATGCCAGCACCACAGCAGGGGACACAGGACTAGCATGAAAGCAAAAACCCTCATGGTCTGCCCTGCAAATCTGTGCTTGGCATTACATATTCAGCATCCAAATGCTTGGTGAATCACAGGTCACATTCATTAATTTAGGCTTCACTTCAGCTAGCTGATTAAACACATAAAACAAATGAATATTCCCCTTGATTTCAATTAGATCATTCAATTTAAACCTAGGCAAATGCTAATCTTTGCTGAACTAGGGCCATTGCTCTTCCATAATAAAATCTATGACTTCATTTGAAGGGACAAAAAGGGATAGAGAAGGCTGTCTGCTATAATGTATGAGAAAACACATGCTCAAAACCAGGATTCATCTCTTGTGTTTGTTCTCTGTAGGTTGCAAACACAACCTAAGCTTCTAAGATGACAAAATCAAATGTAGCATTTGTGGGTAAGACACCTGGCTGACTTCTGATTCACTGTAACTCTTCCCCTGGGAGTTGAGGCAAAATCCCACTGGCCCAAATGAAATCAGAGTGGTCATTCTGGATGTGTCATCCACCTGTGGACAATCCATTGAACATACTTGCTTTGGCATTTGTAGGCATTCTCAGCTGTGGACCACTCACAGCTGCTAAAGACTTACAGTTGGATGCTGCACATTCTACTATTCTGAAATTCAACACACATATTAAGCTGACCAACCAAAGGTAGCAGCCTCCTGACTTCAGTGGGTTCATCTTGGGCTCAAATGCTCATGTGTGAATGGAGAGTCTAGCATTTGGTTCATTTGTATGGTTGCCATGAGAATAGATTAATCAGGGCTTTTGGAGTGCGTGCTATACTGCTGAGCACCATAGAAATGCCTGTAGATAATTTTTTTAAAAAAGTAATTGTCATCATTCTCTTCACATGTGCACTGAAAGCTCTTAAAAGCCCGCTCTGACCTTTTTGTATTCAGTCATTTGTCTTGCAAAATCGGCTGCTTAGTGTGTGCTTGTGTAGTGCCATAAAGGATTGTGATGAAGTGAAGGCTGAAGCTCTAACTTTAAAGAATTAAAGAATAGGTATTATGTTTTGGTTTTCTTTCAGGACTGAAACTAAAATTAGATGGGTGAGATTGGAAAGAAAAATGGTCATAAAGAAGGTGTAGTGAAACACAGGGAGAAATTTGTTTCAAGCTAAATAATAGGAAATAGAATGATATATTATATACGGCCACGAAAATTATCAGAGGGCTGGAACATGTCTCCTACGAGGAAAGGTTGAGTTGAGGTTGGGACAAGAGAAGGCTCCAGGGAGACATTATTGTGGCCATTCAGTATATAAAGGGGGCTCATAAGAAAAATGAAGAAAGACTTTTTAGTCTGTAGTGACAGGACAAGGGGTAATGGTTTTAAACTGAAAGAGAGTAGATTTAGACTGGATAAGGAAGAAATTTTTTACGATGAGGGTGGAGAGACACTGCAATGCGTTGCCCAGTCAAGTTGTAGATGCCCGAGATCAGATTGGATGGGGCTTTGAGCAACCTGATCTAGTGAAAGGTGCTCCTGCCCACAGCAAGGCGGGGTAGAACTAGATGATCTTTAAAGGTCCCTTCCAACCCAAACCATTCTGTAATTCCATCATTCTATGAATCTATGAATGACAGAATCTACTTGAGGAGCAGAAAGGACCAGCAAGACCAAAGAATAACTCATCAAAAAAGGGGAGTTCAACTCATAATCAAAAGCCATTTAAGACACAGTAGAAATGCTACTTGGGTAGTTAATAACTGGATAGACAGCAGCCTGGAAGTTGTACGTGCTGGCTAACAAAAGACAATGAAATGAAAAATGTTTGTGATGATGTCACATCTGTGCTGCTGAAGACTACAAGCTTGGAACAGATATAACCTCTCCCTTCTGTGCATTGAGGAAATCCATAATAAGGGTGATTTATCACAAGGAACAGTGAATTCTTGAATACAGCTGGGAAACTGAAGAGTACATTTAAACAATAATTAAATCCACTTTTCAGTGCAATACTCTTTGCAACAACAAGCTAAATCTGTGCTTGCATAGGAGTGTAATAGTAGCAGTAAACAATATCAGTGAAAAAATACTAACAACGGCAAAAAATGATGGATGGAAGAAAAATTAATAAGAAACCAAATAAAACTGGCATTGCACTTTGAAATGTGACTCTGAAACCTACAGCCTCCCCAGTTAGAAAAAAAACAGGCCTTATTTTCTAGAAGTTGCTGACTGCATTGCTATCTACATGAACCACCCATTGATATCAGCATGATGTGTGGCTAAATCTAATGCATTTTATTTGGATGTATGAGTTGGAAGAAATGAAGAGTTTTGATGTGAAAAGTGGAGTAATTCATATGTAACTATATGAAGAGTATCCTGTGCCAGAAGCCTTGCAGTGATAATGTATGTTTGAGTAACTAAAGGTGCATGTCTTCAGTATCCACATAATCCAGAAGAAATGCTGTTCTTAACCAAATATATTCTGGGGCATCTGAAAGAATCATAAGGAGTATTTCTGTTTGGTTGGTTGGGTTTTTCTCCCCCACACCAGAGGAATAAAGATACAAATGAGATTTCCATGGAACAAGTATATCACCTGTGATCCTGAACTAACTACAGGAACAAGCAAATGACATATACCTCTTGCATGCTATTAGTTATTTTTGAAAAGCTTACTGATTCAGTAAAAAGAGCTCTTAACTAAATAACAGGTAAATAATGTAAAAAAAGACACCTACAAAAATGAATCTCTTCTTGGATTTCTCTGTGCTTATGATGAAAAGAAAGATTGACCTTAATACAAGGCAATAACACATCAAAATGTTTCTCGCAAGTTCAACATGCAAAAACTCTCATGAAAGAAAACACATGAAGACTAGTTTATACTCATTGTTTATACCATAGAGTCACTATTAGTCCTCTTAACAAAGCTACATCTCAAAAACTAAAAGTGAAATAAGAAGCTACATTTTTCATGAACATTAAGGGAAATTATTTCAAGATGATACGCATGCACCTGCTAGAACAAGAAAATTTACAAATTGACAAAACTATATGGATATCCAGCAAAAGAACATTAGATTCCTTTGAAGCTAAAGAAATGATTATAGATAATTCCACTGAATGAAAAATTGCCTCAGAATTGATGAATAATGTGCACAGCAGTATATTATACATTTAACTCCTCTGTTAGTTCATGCAAGTGGTTGGACAGATTTGAAGTACACAATGTGATTTAATATTATTTCCCATAGTTAGCCAAAATCATAAATCAATTATTTGCTCCCTAGTAAAACATATTTAAAATATTATCTTTCTATAGCGAGTATAGATTTCAAGTTTGGAATTATATGACTATCCTGCCCGAATTTATGTTGTCACGTGGGTTTGCTTAGCTTATTTTTGCAATTATAACCCAACCAGAAAAGCAACAGACATTTCCATACTGGATTTTTTTGTCCTTTCATGTGAAGAATAAATTTAAAATTGGGAGGACTTTAGCTTAGCACTCTATTCTGACTTGTTAAGACAGTATGTGGTTGTATTCTTTGGAAGTATATACAGTATCATGAGCAACATAGATCCAGTCTGTATCAGCAACATTCTTCAGTGTCATATTTAGGGTCTTATTGAAAGAAAAGTGGATGCTATTCCATTTTGCAAGATTTAAACTTTGAGCTGAGATCATCTATTTCTACTATATGCTAATCTAGCAAGCTTGAGCTGCACCAAAACAGTTGGAAATAAATACCTTGTTTTTGTAAATATATTGCACCCTCCAGTGTCTCAAATAACATTTTAAATTAACAAATGCTTCTGTCTGTGAAATACATTAATTAGCACACCTTAAAAGTAGATTACCACTTTTTCTGTCTTTGTAAGCTTTACTAATGATTCATTTAGTGCTATCACAACCAAAACCTCAATTTTTTTGTTGATAATTCACAATCCACGACCCTCAGTTTCTCACCTAACCTAATTAGTGTCCTAAGAAAAGGATTTACAAAAGCCAAGATGCTGGTCATAGAGCTAAATAAACTAGACAGAGTTTAGACTGGGTAGAACTTTCTGGGTCTCATCTGTCCCTCAAAGATGGATAGGTACCGAACAACAAAGTAGTTCAGCTCAGCTTTCAATTAAAAACCATATCTTGGAATGAAATACTTTTAAAAGGACATTTCTTTCACACTTCCTAGAGGAAGAAACATTCATCAGCATCTTATCTTTAATCTGCAGTATGTCACAATAGTCAGTGCTACTTTCTTTAGCTATAATTGTGGGAGGACAGAAGTAAGACGATCACAGAATCACAGGATGGTGGTTGGAAAGACCTCTGGGTATCATCTGGTTCCTGCTCAAACTCCCTGTTCAAAGCAGAGTCAGCTACAGCAGGCTGCTCAAAGCCATGTCCAGAGAGGTTTTGAACATCTCCAAGGATGGAAACTCTGTAATTTCTCTGGGCAATCTATTCCAGAATTTTACCATCCTCACAATAAAGAAGTCTTTTCATTTGTTTAAAGGGATTTTCTTGTATTTGCTTTTGTGCCCACTACCTGTCTTCCTTTCACTGGATGCCAACAAGAAGAGTCTGGCTGCATCTTTTCTACTTCCTCCCATAAGGTATTTATAGACATGAATCAGAGGTATCCCAAGCTTCATCTTCTCCAGACTCAACAGTCCCAGCTCTCACAGCCTCTCCTCATACAAGAGGTGCTCCAATGCTTTGATCATCTTCATGGCCCTTTGTTGGGCTCACTACGGTATGGTCATGACTCTCTTGCACTGGGAAGCCCAGGACTAGGCACAGCAGCCCAGGTGAGTCTTACCAATGCTGAATAGAGGGCATCACCTCTCCTGACCTGCTGACAATGTTCTTTCTAATGCAGCCAAAGATGGTGTTGGCCTTCTTGATTGCAAATGCACGTTGCTGGCTTTTGTTCAACTTTATGAAGACCAGGACTCCCAGTGGCTTTTCCTTAAAGCTGTTTTTCAGCTGGTCATCCCCAAAATATTACTGATCCATGGAGTTATTCCTCCACAGATGCAGGGCTTTGCATTTCTGTTTCATTGAACTTTGTGAGATTACTCTTTGCTCTTATCTCCAACCTGTCCTCTGGCAGCACAACCATCTGGTGTATCGGCCACTCCTCCCACTTTTGTGTCACCACAAACTTGCTGAGATTGTGCTCTGTCCCATTATTCAGATCACTGATGATGATGTTCAGCAGTACTGCCCCAGTATTGGCCCCTGGGGTACACCACTAGTGACTGGCCTCTGGCTGGACTTCATGCCACTGATCACAACCCTCTGATTTTGACAGTTCAGCCAGTTTTCAGTCCATCTCATTGTCCACTTACATAGGCTGTACTTCGTTTAATTTGTCTATGTGGATGTTACTAGCGATGGTGTCATTCCAATGAGACTGTAGCCCAGCAAGTGCATGCAAACCTCTATTTCCTCCTGTTTGTTCCCCATGCTGCGCGTGTCAGGATACACAAACTTTAGACAGGTACCTAGCAGCGTTGATTTCTCAGCAAAAGTAAAGTGTACAATGTACAAGTAAAATTAATAGCTTTTATTAAATTAGATCACAGATACTGAATACTGTGTTTTAACACAAAGAATATATGACACAGAGAAGAAAGATGCCAGGCTAAAACCAATGATTTCCTATGCTTCTGCAAGGGCAACATCACCCCCAGAGATGTCACCATTCTAACCTTGGCTGCTCAGACTTCACCACCAAACCTCAGGTTGCTTCTTATATCTTCTCTAACAATTGGTGCTTATTGCATCTACCTGCAAAACTTGTCTTGCCAATATATCCAGCACTTGCATGGGATGTGAGAAGCAAGGATTGAAAATCTCTCTCTGCTGGAAGCTTTGAGTTTCTCACTTCTCAGCAAAGTGTCTTATAAATTATTCTGAGTCACTCTTAGTCTGCTTTGTGAAAGTTATTTATGCACATATAACCATTATTTGTTCATTGGTCTAGAAACCAAGTACAGGCCAGTGATTAGAGAGACTGTATCCCAGTCACTTCCTCAGTTAGTAGCTGAGTAATTTACTCAAAACAGAAAAACTTTTAAAAGTCAGGTTGAAAAGATCCAATTCCTCCAGACCCTCATACTTTAACAGCATGCTAATATTTACTGTAGAGTATTTTCCAAGTAAGTATTCTCAGAGGATGGAGTTGAATACTGAATGTCAACTTTGACACGATTCTCTAGTGCTCTAACCTTTCCAAGTAAAGGTTCTCAGCTAGAGTTCATTACTTCGTTGTATGAATCAAGTTCTTTAGATGAGATATGTAGACTATGAATCTCCACTTGAACATATGTATGAAATGGCACATCAGTGGATGTAGGAAAGATTTGAATTTGACTAAACTGTAGGCTTAGGCATCAGAAGTATCAGCTTGTGCACTTGCTGCAAGACTTGATGCTTCAAATTAACACTTCTAAGATATGAACAAAAATTAGAAGACATAAGTATTCTTCAATTTATTTTACTTTATGTCTAGTGAGGATGAAAATATAATTTACTCTGTGCATAACTTCTGAATTTAATTCTGTGTTTCCCATAGGAGAAGGTCACAGTTCTGTTAAGTATTTTAATTCTTCTGAATCCAAATATTTATATAACCTCACAGGGTAATGAGAGAGATTTCACTGGGGCTATTTTAAAAGCTAGTTTCTTTGTTGTTTTACTTGTTAGTTTCACATCAGAAAACTTTATCCTAGAATTGTCTTCAATAAAGAAGGGGGGAGGGGCACTCTAATAAAAGTTTTCAATAAATTGCTGCAAAGCTATGCTTAGAATTGGGCATCCAAAGTCACTGAGATTCTTCAGTATACAGCACTTGCCCTTCAGACGCCAAAGCAGAAGGACACAAGTCTTCTAAAGACAGTCAGTCTCAAATATTGTGTGTCATTTCAAATGTCACTAGATGTCTACATTTGGAGAACTGGATTGAACATAAGAGCTGAGATTCAATAATGGATTACGATGTCTAAATTAAAGTATGCATTTGTCTAGAATCACGTTATAGTATATGGAAACTACAGAGATACTCGTTTGACCAGATATTGTCTTCTGCTTCAGGCTGAAGTGAGTAGGAATGTAGACTCAATGAACTTCCTTGATTAGACTTCCATTTGGCTATAACGTCCAACTCACATTCAGACTCCCACATGGAGGTGCCCTTGAGATGATGAAAGTAAAGTGTCAGTAATCTGGGCAAGGTCATGATTTTCAACAACTAAAAGCGATGATTTTCAACAAGCTTCATTGAAGCACTTTTCTAGAACAGAGATTGTTGCAATCCCAAGCAGAACAACAAGCCTGAAAGTGTTACTAGAAGAGGCTTCCAGAAAAACAGCTAAGGTGCTAGGGGGCTAGTAAGTGGCTACGCTACTTAAGAGTATGTCTGAAGGATGACATGCAAAAGAACAGAAAATGAAAGTCAACTACTGGCATAGAGCAGGGATGTTAACCTCATTTCCTCTTTTCCACTAGAAATGTTTCTGCCATTACATGTGTTTCAGGAAGGATAAGGATATAAACATTCCTGTTCTGTTTCTGCTTATTCAGAATGGTATATGAAAAGTGTAGTAATCCTCCCCTAGCTAGTTGAAATTACTTGTACACTCAATACAGGAGGATCCGCCTCAATATCTGGTGATTTTCTGGGTTGTTCGGGTGGGGTTTTTTTTCCTGAATAGCACACGACTGTGAAAAATTTTAACAGAAAAGTTCTTAATTTGAGATAAAACAGAAACTAAAACTATGGGAAGAAAAGAAAGAAAATAACTTTAAAATTTAAAATAAAATAAAAAAAAAAAAACAACCACAGAATGTTTAAATATTTCCTCTAAACTTAGTTACGTGACCTGCAATTCCAGGTTTTGGAAGCTACTGTAAGTTATGTATTTTTTCTGTATTAGCTCAAGAGCAAGTGATATACATACTAGATTTACAAGAATTTGGCCGTTTATGGTGACATTGTTTTGCATTTTCATCTTCCAACTCTTTGATTATTTCAAAACAGTCTTGAAATTAGGATCTAAGAAGAATGATGGTCTTCTTGAAGACCTGACTGCCATATGATTAAAATAAATTAGATTAATCAAATTGGAATTTGTCATGGAAATGCAGTTATATTTTAGGTAATTCCTGCTGTTCTTATAAACAAAATTCTTTACTTTAAATCACCCACAAACAGAATGAACTTTTAGTAAAGTTTACTTTAAAGAATAAAGTAACAAAAAGTAAAATTAATACAGTACTCTACTATAATAACAGACAAATCTGAAGCAGTAAGAACATAAGATCACACCATTAGAGCATTCATTTATTCTGAATTAGGTAAAGGGACTCTCAGCTGAATTCAAAGTTGCTCAGTCTTTAAAAAGCACCAAAGCCCTTCTTAGTGCACTATACAGGATGCAGTGATGCTTCCTCCCTTTATTATTAACTCTGGCAATACAGAATGGAAGATTTATTTAGCTGGAAGAAAAGAACATACTTTCTCCCACACACACATCCTCCCCTTTATTGGTTTTCAAAGTACTGTTCAAGAGTTAGATTAAAACTTACTTTTGCTTAATAGAAAAGAAACCAACCACACATTTTTAAGTGTTAAGCTAGGATTTCAGTATGCCTCCCATCTACCACCTGCTCTGAAAAAATACACATAGGGGAACCTTAACAGGCAAATTTTTCAACAGCAAATAAAAATTATACGCAGTTTTTAAGATTAACTGTTTTGAAGTTTTTACATCATCAGATTGATCCATTCTTTAGAATTGTCGTGGTTTGGCCTCAGCCGGCAGCAACGAACCACGCGGCCGCTCGCTCAGCCCCCCACAGCCGTGTGTGGGGGGGGGGAAATACGAAAAAAAAAAGGCGAAACTCGTGGGCTGAGATAAAGGCAGTTTAACAGAACAGCAAAGGGAAGAGAAAACAGTAACAATAACACGGATAGAGGAAAATATACAAACGCGATCAGGGCACCGCCGCTCACCGACCGGACCCGCACCCGCGCCGCCGCAGGCCCCGCTGAGCCGCGACTCCCTGCCCCCTCCCCCGGCAGCTCCCCCCACCGTCCGGGCATGGCTCACACGGTGTGGGATACCTGTGTCCTCTCCCATCCTTGGGGAAATTAACCCCGTCCCTGCCGGAACCAGGACAAGAATAAAAAATGAAGGTAATAATATCTGGGGCTTTTCAACCAAAAGCATTGGACTCTGCTCTTTTTTTATCTTCTTTTATCGCTGAGCACAGGATTTCAAGCAAATATCAGACATGTATATGTTTGACAAAAAACAAGAGTTCTAGAGTTCCCATTGTTCAGATCATACCTAGTCTCTATCTAGTATCATTAAAAGGAGCTTATTTGCAGCTAATTTTCTATAAAACCCTGGTCCTGGATTTCTTTTATTTTTCTCCATACTCTCACTGAGACCTCAGGAGTGCATTATTCTATTTACCTGAGCCAGGAAGTGAGAACAGATGAGTATTAATGTACAGTGAAGATGGGTATCTCCAGTTATTTTTCTCTCTTCTAGTGCCTGTATTCTGTATCCAAATGCAATATAATGCTTGAGTCAAAGAAAAGTAGTCATATTAGAATAATAATTAAGCAGTGTGGTTTAGAAGTGGACAAATGAAAAAGGCAAACTGCTACTTTCTGAAGAGGTTTAAATTCTAGGCTTCTAAAAAGTCGTTTGGGTCCAAAATCTGCATGAGAGCTTGTAAGGACCCCAATTAAAGACAGCTTCTCAAGGCTGGTCTTTGTACTTAGACCATGTATAATTTCTTTTTATCATCTCTCAGACTTGAATTTGCAATGGAGATTGGACAAATCAGAGCCATCAAAGAGCACTCCCTACCCTGGTTCCCGCACACTCTTTAGTCACCATCTTCTGACCACTGCAATGTTATTCACAGTTAGAGCGTAAAGGCTAATCAAACTTGTCTCTGTGCTATAAAACAGTAAAGTCAGTCGTAAATATAAGACTTCTCATTGAAACTTCCCTACTACTGTGTTCTTTTTTCACCCACACTGCCTATCCTGTAGCACTCCAGAGGTTACAAGGCAGTTTTCATGCTTTTATTTGAAAAATATAAATAATCAAGAATTATGCAGAAGTATGCCAGTTTGAAATATTGGGAAAACATTACAACATTGCAACAGGGCAATGGAAAATTAGATCCAACATTAAGCTGAATAGTAAATTCAGTTTTCCATTTTGCTGGACCTAAAATTTGAGTAGAAAAGTCAATAAATGGATGTTGATCAGATTTCAAAGGATTGAATTTATGACATTTTTAAAGCAAAACACTGATTTGGCAAGACTGAAGTTATGTTTCTTCTAATTAAAGTGTTAAATACATAAGAAAAATGATGAAAGAATAAAATATCCATTAAAAAAATTCTGAATTAAAAATTATAAATTCAAATAAGGCAAAAGGGTAAGTATTTCAGTATTTTCATATCAAAATAAGAGTGAACTTGAAGAACATTTTTTTTCTCCCCCCCCCCACAACAAGTCAGGAAGTTTGGAATATTCTTCAAAGTCCTGGTAAGTTTGTTCAGGGGATTCTTTACTTTTCTGGGTATTTGGAAGAGGAACTTCTGATCCATTTATTGGTTCAATGTCTTGGGTGGTTTTGAGTGTAGTTGAATTTTTTTCTTTTTTAATTTATTTTTATAAGCTACCAAGTCTAAGTAACCTTTGTTGATATTTCTTTGGAAAGTGCAAGGGGATAATCTTTTCTCTTGTAAATTTAATACTGGAAATGCATAGCTTAGAGTGTATACTGACTTCCCCCCCAGTTCCATTCCTTGTGAAGTCTCAAGAAAACTAATTTATCACTTTTTTCCCCTGCTCTTACCTAGAAATCCTCCTGTTTTTTCAATTAAGTTGGTTCTCACAGCTTCTTTGTAATCATACCCATGATTGGCTCTCCCTCGGGAATAATGACAGCTGCTTTCTGGTGAATGTTAACTAGTGCAATTATATTCTCAAATACCATAAATGTCTACTTAATTCCCTAAATTGTCAATACTGTTTGTAAAGGATAAGTGAAAAGAAAAATATTTGCCCTCATGGTTTATTTAGAATGCAAGCTGCTCTTGTCGGGAGCTGTCTGCATGTATTTGGGTAGTGACTTGAACAATAGGGCTGTAGTGCTCATAAAATGCTATGCAATTGTTAATGATACGTACTTCTTAATTTTAGAAATATAAAATATTTTTGAGTGCACAAGAGATTATGAGTGATAACTTTCAAGTCTTAATTTTGGGAAATTGCAATCCAATGCATAACAGGAAGCAGCCCAAAATTCTTGACACCATTTCACTACCAGAAGCTAAAAGCTAAGCTTGCATTACAAAAGGAAGTACACTTCTTTTTCCATTACCATTATAATTTAATTTTTTTTCATCAAACTCTTTCTTCTCGAATTCCTTCTAAAGATATTTAGTTTGGATGTCTGCATCATGGTAGAAATGTTCTATTTTTAATGATTCCCTCAAGTGTAATATGATTTTCATTTCTCTAAGTTCTCGGCAGGATTGTGGTGTAGTACATGAAAACACTGAAAGCAGTTTTAAAGGTGCTTTCAAAAACTATTGAAAATATTAGCTTTACCCCGAAATGTTTCAAATATGATAGATTATGAATATTTGAATAGATTTTCCATAGGAATAATGAAAGATATGGAAAGGCAATAAGAATGAAAAAAGTGAGAACTAAAATCAAATGTGCTACCGTTACACTGACAGAAGTCACCTAGTAGCAAACAGGCAAAGAAACTTGAGAGAGACATTCTGAAACTTTGGAGTATATGTCAACCTACAATTTGTGAAAATACTTCTCTTTTTTTAAGAGAAGAGTTAAATTTGGCTTTTAGCAGGAATAACTCCTTGCAGACGAGACCTGTAATTAAATACTTAAACACTGCTGATTCTGTGAAGGTTAAATGGCTACTATTATATGTATTGCCAAGTGCTCCATGTCAAAAGTAATTTCAGAGAAGCTTGGGTGAGGACAGAAAAGTCCATTGCGAAATCAGTAGCTATTAAGAAACTGGAAAAAGCACTGCTAAGCCATTGAAGAGCTGACCTATTGGATCTCATGACAGTAATGTGAAAATTAATAGTCTAAACATTTCTAACCTACTGGCAAAAATATTTACAGATTAAGAAATGCAGACAAAGGCATTTCTTATAATAAAGAAAAAGTAGCTGAATTTGAAAAAATTATTTGTTTATTCATCTCATCTATAATGTAAAACTCATTCTGAGTAGAAATTTCATTCCATTTTACCACCAACACTCATCGTGTAGGCTTTTTCTGCACTGGAAATACGTGGTGTCTTTTTTCCCAATCAACTTTCTAGTCATGACAGGGTGTAAACTTCTGTTTCTGATTTTTTTTTCCTGATTGCTGTGAACTTATCTAGGATCAATTTTAGTAAGATTTGTCTTTACTGGGAAGCAATCAGTCCAAAACATTAAAGAAAAACATTTTTTCTTATAGTACAGATCTGCAGGTAAAATCATTCTAAAGATCATATCACAGGAATCAAAAATATGGAGGAACTGGAATTTTATCTTTCTACTTCTCTTAAAGAGTACTTAAGTACAAGTTTCCCCACTTGTGATTACACTTTCCAAAAGATGATCACTTTTTGTTTACAAGAAATTATATTCATTCAATATTAGATACAATTGGATAACTGGAAAGAAAGGGATATTAGTACTCTGTATTTGCAGTGTAGTTTTAATCAACTAGTATCCTAAGTGCTTTGTTAGTTGTGCATAAAAACAGAGATTAGTATGTCCTAAAATCAAATTATATCTGTCCAATTCATATTTTAACTCAAAAATTGTACGTTACATAAAGAACATTTTTCCAAACAGACTGAAAAGAAACATTTTCCTTCATTCAAATGCATTCTTAAAAATGTACCTTTCATTTTTAAATGTCATTACTGTTGCCACATTCTGTGAACATTTCATGTTTGATTAGCATTTTACAAGTGATTCTTCACAAAATGTCTGAATGATTCTACATAAAAGATTTGTGTCTGATACCTGCGGGAGAAGAAATAGCCGTTGTACTGCAGCAGCATTTGCACAGTAGCTTTGGAAAGAACCAGGGGAAAAAATTTGTATTATTCAGATCTCAATAACTTTAAATGAGTAATAAATAATAGGTAGGGTGATGGTCTTGTTACCTCTACCCACATAGCAAGTGAAGTGGATTATAACCCCTTTCTTGGATTTTTTTTTTTTTTATGTTACTTGGGAAGTAGCACTTTCTCTTATTCCATGCTAGAACAGTTTAACATTACTTCAGTCAGAAGACTACCATCATTATTGCAATTTCCAAGATTTTCTGGAAATTATTAGCCTACTTCCAACACAATCCGTGATAGAAGAAGCCACAAAGCTAATAAAACTAAGGGTTTCTTAGGTATCGATTTGCAAGCACAGGAAAATGGGTTTGCTAATTTCTTAATTAACGT
The DNA here is from genome assembly GCA_017639485.1 of Pluvialis apricaria. Lineage (NCBI taxonomy): Eukaryota > Metazoa > Chordata > Aves > Charadriiformes > Charadriidae > Pluvialis > Pluvialis apricaria. Next base: position 75,172,846 of record CM030009.1, on the reverse strand, counting down.
TAACTTTATCCTCAGAGTTCATGACACAAGTTGTAATACAATTGAGCTAATACAATGTGTGTATTTTTTATGGATTTTATTTTTTAAAAGATGAGTAAGCAACTACATATTTAAGCAAGCATTTTACTGAACTAATTTATGACAACTTTACAAAGCTAATTAAAGATGGAATGATACAATGATCCAATTAAGGTCATAATTAAGAGTGAGTCGATAAATCAATATGTGAAATTATTAAATCATCAAATGAACATAACAAATAATCAACTAAAATTACAAGGGTGACACCAGAAATAATTATTTCTGGTAGTCAAGTGGGAAAGTCTGAGAAGATCACTTTTATTCTAAGACATCAGTTGAGTTTTTCAGGAAATACAGAGCATTGACCTAGTTTCTGAAGTTCTTAGACTTTTGCTGGGGAAGTTACCTGTCTTGGTTTCACTCAGAAAAGTAGATGGCTGAGTCTTTTGGCAATTCCACTTAGCAAGTTTTTTATTGGTGTCTCCAGTGTTTGTATTAATCTAAGCAATATAATATGAGCAAATTTTCCTTTTGAATTACCTTAATGTTTAGCTTGCTGCTTTCCCTTTCCTTTTGCTTCAGAAATCTTCATCAGTTGGGGTCCAATTAGATGCATCTAAGTATCGATCTTATGCTTTCACAGCAATCTGTTAGGCGTTATACAATAGTGCAAAGTATTGTCATTAGCGAACTTTTACTTGAAATCCGCTGATAGTATTATTTGCAAATATTCTTAAACAGAAAAACTTGGGTCCAGGGGTATATCAGAAATCTAGCTGAACCAGAAGAGATGAGACCCACAATGAGAGGAAATGATATATTGTTTTATGAAAAGAGGGACATAGTCAACATATTTGCCAAAACACTTGCTTCAGCATTCTTTCTTTACATTTTTCTAAATAGTTTGCATATTTGCATTAGAAGAATTAGACCTGTATAAATTCAAAACTCAGTCTAAAAGTTTCTGACCTAGGAGCATATCAAAGATTAAATTTTCAGATGAGTAATTAAATCATTAAAGTTTTTCCTGCCTAATAATATTTGGAATTGAATTTCCTGTGATTGAAAAGCCTTAGAGTGAAATCAGAAGGGTACCAAAGTAGTTTTCCAAGTTAAGACAACTGAACATTTGACCAAAGGCCCAATGGCCTAGTCTCTAACTATGACCAGTAGCAAATGCTTAATGAAGAGTTTAAGTCCCAGGAAATATACAGTGATTTACATGTCAATCGCTTTGTGATTTAAAGAAAATACCTTTATGCCAACTCCTTTCTGAAGGTAGGTAAACTTGGTTTACTATTACTAATAAGCAATCTATGGTTGCCCATAGTGAAGAGTTTCACAGTTTAACTAAATGTGTGAAGAGTTTTCCAGGTCTTGGGGAGGTATTTGAACCTGCCACCTGACACATAAATACAGTCAGTAGTGCCCTAGTTCTTGTTCACTTCCTCAATAGATGTTCTCATTATATGAGTCTGTACTGTATTGTTTTCTACCTTTCCCAGACTGAAGAATTCCAGTTTGTTCCATCTTCCTTCATGCAAAGATTTTTTCACAGTCTCAAACATTCTTATCCACCTTCTACACAAAGGTAAAATCTTGGAACTGATTTTTTTTTTTGGTGGAGAGTTTTCTTTACTATTAGAAAATACTCTCTTGGTAGTGGATTAGGCCAAAGTTAAAACCAAACTTTATAAAATTGACACTGCATATTCTAATCATAGCAGCTAGACAATTGAGACTTAAGTCAGGAAGCAGACTGAGAGTGGGAGTGTGAAAACAAAGCTGTGTATTCATTTACGAGGGTCAGCCTGACATTCTGGTTTAAGTGCTGTGGAAGTGGATGCATAAGGAATGGCATGGAATTATATAGAATTGAGTATTATTAGCAATGTTGTGGCAAACTGTTGCTAGCATATTTTACTTTGTTTCTTATCTCCCACCCTTGATCCAAAACCGTATCACAAACTTGATTCAAGGCTTGGGTAGAATAGATTGGAAAGTGCTGGCACATGTTGATGGATCTATGATGTATATGTACTCATATGGGTTGATAGGATAGAAATTATCTTGGGTAAGGACAATCCATGTCTAGGATAGAATGGTGATGGGAAGATCAGATGGAAAAAAAAAAACACCACTTTTTTTAAAAAAAACCTTTTGTTTGATATTTATTTACTGGTTGAAGTCCAGAACAGGACACATCAAAGTAGATAGATCTGGAGTAGACATAGTACACTTTATAAAGAAACTCCTTTAAAAATAAATAGACAAGTAAACTTAAAAGCAAACAAACAAGCACAACTCTAAATCTTAATTTCCAGTCTACAGAGTAGATTGAGAAAGATTCTAACAGAAATGAGGTGGGAGGAATTAGATTTCTGTTTGATTACATCTGGATACAAATTGGTTTAAATTAGATTTGTGCTGCAAAACAAAGCTTGCACAGGGAGCTGATGTATGTGCAGTTTTCAAGTTCACATTGAAGGTCCTTTTTTTTAACAGTTGAGGCAGTGAATTAGTGAAGTACTTAATTATGTGCCAAATTATATTGGTTTTATCTTTATCTTGCTAAAGGAGTGAAACTCAAACTCTTCTAACATATTTGTTCATCTAAAGTGAAGAAATGTGGATTTCTTCTTTCTTTTGAGAGGGGCAGAGATGAAGAATATGCATTTAAATTACCTGCAAATAGTGCAGGATGACTAATTAAATATGACTGAAATGTGTATGCATTTTTCACAGTATTACTAAGAGAAATTTTGTGTGAAAAAGGATGAGAAATGATAATATAGTAAGCAATTCTTTACAGTGCTTAGCTAACATGGTACTGTTGAGCTTCACTCTTCCAACACACAGAACTGCAATTCATATTTAAAAAATATTTAGAAATATCTTTAATTTTATTTTTTAATGAATAATGCACAGTTTCACTACAAAAAAAGAAAAAGTGAAGTGTAATCTCTAAGTAGAAATCTTTAGTTTAAGAATTTTCAAAAATTCAGGTGACTTATGAAAAAATTTATAGACCTGTGTTATGTACTATACTGATGACACATGATAGATCTATGATTACACATTGTATTCTGCTATATATAATGGTATCCTCACATACTGATTTGTCCTATACTGAAATTCTGTGGCTCTTGTAATACTCATATCTTGACCATATGAAGCTTCATTAGTGTTAATAGGCTTGGGCACATTTTCTGTGAAATCTTTTCTACACTTTGTAAACAGAATGTAGGATGCTAATAGCACACAATATTTCAAGGAACAAAAGAACACAAAATATCTTTGAAATAAATAGGACGCCACTGCATCATCATTGCTGTCATCATAGGCTAGTAAAAAAAAGCGAAGAAGTATCACACATAAAAGTACCCGGACATACAATGCGAATATTAGTTCTCTAGCTGTAGAATGTACTCCATATTGGTTTACTTACTTTATTTTAAATCAATAAACTCCGATAAGTTAAAATGACTTGTCCAATATTGAACAAGGAATTAGTGAAAAATAGGGGAATGAGGAAAAAAAGCCATCATTGTTTCTACGTATACTCTCTTTTCAAATCTACTTTTCAATATTAAGCTTTTTTCATTAATTTGAGTCAATAGTCAAAATTAAAGATCAGTTAGCATAGAGATAAAATTTTTGCTCATCCAAATATGCTATTTTCTCCTTTGAACAAGTGATACATATTTTCAAATAAAGAACAACCCCCTTCTTCACAAGAGTTTTAAAATTATTAATAGTTTAGTTACACTTAACACGTACACTTGCACATACACATATACATATACACACACATATATATAATGCCTCAGGAGTTTGAACAGGATTTGTCCTTGTTGTTTCATAAGGTGAAAGGCAAGTTTTACTGCATTATCCTGTATACTAAAGATGTACACAGAGAGATCTTTTAATTTTTCAGGTCTAGAAGAATTCATGGAAGAATTCACCTATTCTAGTGAAGAGGTTAGATAAACTTATTTTACACTCAGAACCATTTTCACAAGGAAAAAGAGGTTGAATTAGATTATAATTCTCTTGGAAAGCAAACTAATCAAACTATATGAACTACCAAGGCACTAACCAAGTCCAATTAAACATCTTTACCTCAGCAGTGGTTTCAAATACTTTAAAGAAGATAGTGAACTGTAATTTTTTTCTATTTATAGTACAAAATTTTAAATGTCACTAAGTACTTATGGAAATACATGAATTCACAGAAGTCATTCTTTACAGTGGTAACTAAATATTTTACCACATATTAAAAAAAGCTAGGAAAATGTGACCACAATCTTGTTTAAATCTACTAAACTTTTCCATGCATTCCCTTACAGTAAACAATTTGGCTTAATAGTTTTTCATATTGGTAATATTTCATTATTTATAATAAAAACTTTAAAAGAAACCTTTAGTTTCACTTTCTGGCATAAAAAAATAAAAAGCTACATTTTGTTCTGTAAGCACATTTTATTTCCCCTTATCATACCTGTGGTTTTTGACATATTCATTCAATCCAGGAGTTCAGATGATGGATTTCTGAAATGTCAAGTTTCCTTCCAAAGCATTCAAAACTGCAACACTGACTGCAGGACAAATGTATGTTATTTAGGAGAAATACATCAGTCATGGAAATGAGCAGGCTGTAAGTCCTGGTCAATACCTTACAGCCTATTAAACAGAAGAAAGGAAAGCAAGTTTGCTTAGGTTTATTATGACAGATTGTGAAAATGAATAATAGTAATGTATTCCTGTAGTCTTAGACTGCCAATATTAACATGAAAAATTACCAATCATTAATCCATCAAAGAATGCTGAGTTTCTGACTCTCGATTATTATTGAATTTCTCTATTTAGAGGAATAGGAAATATAATGAAATAGGTTTAGTGATTGAGTTTAATGGAGCATCTTACTGGGTTGTTATACCAAAAAGCTTTCTTCATCACCAATAAACCTGAAGATTTAAAAGAGGTGTTTCATACTAGATCAGAAAGATAATGAAAGATACCAGAAGGTCTCAAGATAATGGATCTCCAGGAATACGATTATGGGAATTTAATCATAATTCTCTTTTTTGTCCTGAAAGCAAATAAATCTTGCATGATTTCTGAAAAAAAGTTATTCAGCTTTGAACATCTTAAGTTTCTGAACTCCTGTTCATTAAGGAGAAATATCATAAAACATATATGGCAAACGACACAACCAAAACCACTGTTCATTTTAAATTCTTGCTCCATATCCACTGGAAGCTCTCCTTTGGTTCGCTTTAACTAAAACAGGCTTTGAATCATTCCTTCTGTTGGTGATAGATTACATGGAGAAGCGGCAAAAGTTTGAAATTAATGATCTGAATGATACAATCTACAACATGAATAAAGCTTCAGTAGTGTAAGTAGGGAGTCACACTGCTCTGTTGAAAATGCCTATATTATTAAAGCTGGCCCATCTGTTCCATTGCTCATATCTTTCATTTTTCCCTTCTACAGTCAACATGTGTGTGTGTGTGTGTGTGTGTGTAATTGCTGTGTGTCCATGTGTTGCATTTCATTCTTTGACGAGAACCAAAAAATGTCTATGGCACTGAATTTTTAAAAACAAAGTGATTCTTTTCTAACTTCATTAACTGCTGCCTACAACAAGTTGAAATACAGCTGTCCTGGAAACATATATATACGTATATATATGTGTTACTGATGATAGCTGTAGAAAAGTATTTCCAGCCTCGATCTAGCAAAAGAAATATGCATATATGTATGATGCTGAGCACAGGAAGAGTCCTATTGGTTGCCACATTGTCAAACTTTTACTGGGAGAAAAGCTGTCTAACTTTTGCCTTCTTGACTCCCTTTCCATTCCAATATCTCATCTGGTGCATTGCGGTGTGGCATCACGCTGGAACAACATCCAAACCACTTGCCCATCCATCTCATAGAGAGAAGGAGGCACACCAAATCAGGACAGCGTCTATGGCTTAAGTAGAGATGTAATCCAGCTCATCCAGCATAACATTACCATAAGGGGACTTACTGCCAAAAGTAAAACATAAGGCATTTGTACGTCATACAGTGTTGTCATATGTGAGAGGTGTCTGATTTACCTGTGAATGAGATAGGAGCTCACAGTGTTGTGCTGTGGGTCCCAGCTGTGCAGCTGTGTACAGCTAAAAGAATGAAGAGCAATATGGCCAGTCACATCTTGCCAATTATAACTTGCTGGATTCAAGGACTTCAGTGACTCACTATGGAGAAGGTACAGAAAAGTAAAAAACACCTAGGATTTTTAAAAAAATAATAAAAAATATTTAATTATGAAAAAAGGAGGAAAATAAATTAAAACCATAAAATTATTTAAATTAAAAATGGTACAAGACTCGTGTTCCAGTAGCCCTGTGGAAAAGGGAGTCTAAATGCAGAATCTACATTCCTTATCTGGTTCTCTTCTTTAATTGGAGATTTCAAAATAGATCTAAAAATTTCAATGTTTTTCTTCCACCTTCCTACTGCCAGCTTCACCTCCAAGAAATTCCTACCTGGAACTTAGATACATTTTTTCAACAGGATCCAACTGAAAAGTTACAGATTAACTTATTCCACAGTAAATATGACAAAATGTGTTTTTAAAAAAAGTTTTAATTTGTATTGGCGTTCATATTAGTGTCAGTGTGATCTTTGAGGCTTTACTTCTGGTTGCTAACGCTCTGCCTTTTTTGACAGCACCTTTGCATTTGAAGATTTGATTAGAGCAGTTCTTTGTTTGAATCAGAAAAAAAGTCACAGTTGTTCTCTGCTTCACCATACCGTGTAAAAGAAAAGAGAAATGTATTTCTTAGACTGCAACAATATAAAGTTGAAATGACAAGCAATGTCTTTAAAGCGTCTTCAAGGTTGAAAGCATATTAGAGTAATAGCCATTAGTCTGCATGTATGTGCCTTTATAGGAGTTCTGAAATACAGTATTATATTTGATTACTCAACTAAAAACAGTCATCCATTAACCCCCAGAGAGTTAGAGCCCCCTCAGCATGCCTGAGGCCGTGCCACTTAGTGTGTCCCCATTATTCTAAATGTTATAGAAAGAACACTAGGACATACAGAAACATCCTAAGGTCACTCTTTGTCATTTCAATAAAAGTTATGGGAGAAAATGTATCCCCTTTGCAATGTTATTGCAGTCAGCAGCACAGTAACATGAAGAAGGAATCTGGCATATATATTCAAGGGCATTCATGGGTTAAGCATCAATAATACTAGAAGCAGGACTATGGAAAAAAATGAGATACCATCGTGTTTGTCAGAACAGAGTTAGTATTTCCACTGTTCTGGAAATATGAGGGTATTTCACTACCACCTCCCTCCAAAAAATATACAGCATTATAAATTATTCCACAGTGATTTATTGATATTACTAGTCGTACTAATTAAGGTTTTCATTGTATTAGAACAAAGAATTTCTAGTAAAGGTTGGGTGCTGTTCTTGTGGTTAAGAAGCACAAATTTGGAATTTTCCTTTATTTTGATGAATTTATGACAAAAAAGCACATGATGTGTAGAGAGAGTAGAGACTCAAATATACAGACAATGTTTGCTTTAAAAGCTTTTAAACATTCAGTAAAAAAATAACTATATTTAGTAACTATCTTTCTAGGTTTTTTTACCTTTCTCTTTCCTCTCAGCAGAAAAATGTTTTAAAGAAAGCATTAGTAAGCTGGTAAGAGTGTACTCCATCGTTATCACTGCCATCGGCATCACCATGCTTCGGACCACACAATACAGTCAGGAGAAGAGTCCTGTTCCGGAAGCTGTTTTAGCATCCTAAAGGAAGTCAAAACCTAGGGCACAAAATTCTTTCAGTATAAGAACCCAATCCTGCCATTTTTTAAAACACCCAAGTAATTAATGAAAATACACATGCAAAAGTGCTGTCTAAAATAAATTTTCAAGGAAAGCTTCCCTGTTTTCAGTATTGTCCTATGCTTTCAAATTATTTGTTTTAATTAATGGTGCTCCATTTTAGTCTGTCCTCTTAACATTTTGTTGAAGCAGATATAATTGTGGGCAAAATTCAATATTAGAGCAAGGATCTCCATCCGTTGACATGAGTTACAATTTTGGATCCATATCATCACAACAGCGATGAAATTTAAAATCTTAAAAATATTGGTTCCTCAGATAGGATGTGATCTCTGATAACAATCATTTTCCATTAGTTTTACTCAATAAAAAAATTGTGAATACTCAGGATACAATTCCCAATTTTTACGTAAGAGAAATATTTTATCTACTGTCCATAACAAAGAAATTTAACTTGTTGTATTATGCATTTTGGGGTGTTTTGTTATTTAATTTGATTTTAATGAGTTATAGTGATAAATCACCAGTTTGCCCCACTATTTTACATTCTTTGTTGCATTTATATTAACAAAACCAAACAAAAAAGAAATTGCAGCAAAACATGTCTCTAGGGGCATGTTCAAACTGAATCAGCTGCTGCAGTGACTCTAAAATAATTGTTAAAACCTATGGGTATAAATTTAATCATGGTTACACCACTTTGTCTATATAACAGAGACAGTACTGAAAGGCTTAATTAATTCTTGATTGTAAAATACTTAAGGAGCCGTTGAAAAAATTGCCGTGCAAGTCCAAAACATCATTGTTTACAGTGGTGACTCACACAGGTCTTAATATTTCATTTGGTAAAAGAACTAATAATTTCTCTGCTGTATTTTTGTGGGACTTTTTTTTTCCCCTATATTAGGTTCAAATTCAGATAAAGTGAGCTCTCTTGGACAAATCAGGGCAGCTGGACATAAAAGTCTATATGCATGCTGTCTTTCCACTCAACCATATAATGCAACACTTTGCTATCTCCATTAAAAGACTTACTTTGTACCATATCATGCATTTCATAATATTTCCATCTAAATGCAGATTTTTCTGTTCCATGTGTAGCATCTAGTCAGGTTTTCCATAAAAATACCAGCGGGAGAGAACATTGAAATTCATTTTGCATATTAAAGAAATCTCTCCGAGATTCCTTCTTTTATTTGTTTTATCAACTCAAGCAATAAGCAAGAAAATTAGAGTTTCAGCAATGATGGAGAAAACATTTATGATATTATCAGACTTGCTTTTTTTTTCCCCTGCCTAGACAATTTCCAGACTCTTAAGAGCAAGTAATTTTATAGTGTTCTGCTGATAAATGACATAAGACCATCTGTATCATTTAATCCAAGTACAGTATTAATATACATTGCCCAATGAGAACTTCACTTTGAGTAACACACATACTAAATGCTTTTCTTCCCAATATTCACAATACATTTAATATCTGTCCCACAGGAATTTGTTTCCCTTGAGAGCATTATTGCAAATGTCATAATATTTTCTGATGTAGCTCTCTGGTGTGCACAGGTAAAAAGAAGAAAAAAAAAAAAAAGAAAAAAGGTAGATTAGATAGCAGAGCTGTCATTGCAAACACTCTGTTCCAATCCTAAAAGGTGAAGACAATCAAAATTGTCATTGCCAAGCTGCATAAATACAGCTGGAGCAGATTTATATTGTAATAAGTTGTTTATTAGAAATTTTTATGCTGCACATTAATCAAAAAATGGAAAAGAATGCAATTCAACTTTAAAAAAAACAACAGAGAATGATTATTAGAACCTACCATATGTAAGCATGCTTATATATAAATAATGTTATCATTCAAAATAATAGGGAAGATATTTGACTTTTACATATTGATTTTCTCTGTTATCTGATATCTTGTAAACATAAAATTTGTGGTTTAGGGAAAGACCTTTTTTCTGGCTTTGTACAGAAAATATGGTATGATAGTGAATAACAGTGGCCTGCTTTTACACTGGTGCTCGATTTATTTATTAATTTTATGAAGTCCTCCCAAACCGCTCAACATTTTACCAAATTGGCAATACGTGATCATCTTACTACAGCTGTAGCTCAGCCACATGCAGATATGTGTGATGGTTCCAAGACAGTGTTTGCAGAAAACCTGCAATTTTTCCTTCCTTTATTTCAGTGCAGCTGATGGGATGCCGGAGAGCGAAAGAAGCAGACGCACTATGGTCGCTGCTTGGAGTCAACCCTGAAAGACCTGCAATTTGATTTTAACTTTTAACAGAACGGGAAGTGCTTTTCTAGACCGAACCACCAAAGTAGGGATCAGGCGGGCAGGAAACCCAGATTCAGCCCTACAGGTCTTGGCTGGGGAAGGCTGGCTTGGCCTCCCTGCAGCCAGCTTCTCAGGACATCAGCGACCATGCCCAGCCCTCCACTTCCTCTAACCAGCAGGCAGCACTCCAGAGACTCTCAGCTCACTTGCTGTACCTTGCCTGCCTCTGCCCCTTCCCTTTCTTCCTGGTAAAGTTCGCAAGATCTTACTCCTAGCAGGCAAAACTTAGACTCTTGTCTAAGTTTTCGGACGGTACAACCTCAGACCTTGTACACAGCTGAGTAAAGTTTCCAGCATAAACGTGACTGGATTAAATTCCCAGCTATGAAAAGTATAGGGAAGTTTTGTGCTGCTTTTACGGTGTCTGTTGTCACATCCAGGAATGCCAGATTTATTAATAAAATCGCATAAATAAAAATAAACAGAAATAAGACTTCTTTTTCCAAGATCTCACAGCCTTTTGCCAAACTTAAGTGAATTTATCTCACAGTTCACTGGCTGGACACTATTTATCTCTGTGTAGCTGTACTGATTTGTGTGGTGTTTTATCTCTGGGAGAATACTATTTACATACCTTAATCTTCATCTCAGTTTGCTAAAATATTCTTATTCAAATCTGCCATGAATGCAAAGTAATATGCAATTATGTATAATAGAAGGAAAGAACAACTTCTGGATCAGAGCACATTTAGGTTGCAAAGCTATCATTCTAAATATCAAAATAAATATTAAGTTGATTAACATTCGCAAATACATTAAGATTGCTTTAAAATTCATCAGAATAATGAATATAGTTAAGATTAAAATTATTCTGCTTTTATTCAAGCACAGAAGGGAAGAAACAAGATTCTGTCTCCATTTCACAGGAGAGCTGTGTTGTTGAAACGTTTGTGTGGTGTAGCCATTGTTTGGAATTTAAAGGGTCAGAACACGGAGTGCTGGTGGTGACAGGAACCCCCAGTAAGGAGACTACACAATGGTTTCAGAGACACGGCCAAACTGGTGTGAGTTCAGCGAGAGGCTTCCAGGCTGGTTGGGGCTGGAGCAGTTGTCCTGCAAGCAGACGCTGAGGGATGGGGGTCGCCCTGGGGAGAGATGGCTGCATGGGTGGGGTTGGCAGCAACCCCCCCTACCCGTAGGTATGTGGTTAGGTACCTGAAATGTTCCGGCTGAAATATTACAGAGATTTTTTTTTTGTTTATGAACTAAAGTTACCCCTAAGGAGTTCATTCTGTCATGTCATCTCTCCAACTCATTTGATAACAAAGGAATTTTCATCTGGAAAAAATTATTAAAAGAGGAGACATGAAGAAAATTAGTAAATTCATCACTTGAATGTAAAGGAGCTGCTGTTTACATTTGGCTTAGTTGCCACAGTTGGCAGTTTGTCAAGACAACTGTCTGGCTGCACGACTCTAAGAGATATCGAGTAAGAGCAGGGCTCATTGACTGTGCTAGAAGTTCGAGTGCTGACATGATATGCAATCCCTCCTGTCCTTATTTCTCGAGAAAGAGGGTTCCAATTTTCACTAGCAGCACTTTCAGGGCAAATCATGTATGCCGCTCTCACAGTAAGACCTGCTCACAGTGCAGTGCACGCTGCAGCCGTAGCACTCTCCTGAGAGCAGGACTTCTTCCCTGGTAGATTGCAGCCATTTTAGTGGGATATGAATTGATTACATGGATATTTTTGAGGTGGGGAAGGGAACTCAGGAGGAGTATGGCCTGAGGGAGCTACAGACCTGTAGCATAATATATCTTGGGGTGTAATGGATTCACTTTATTCCCTTCAATGATTTTTGTTTTAATGGTCCAATATGTGGAATATAAAAATAAGTAGAAAAGAAGAACAAAGATCTTCTATTCATTCTTTACTTTCTTCATTTTCTCATGTTAAAAATGATTTATTTTCTTCACATTGGCCTTTGTTGTTGTTTGGGGCATTTTTTTTCCCTTGCGACACAAAGCTTTAGACTAACGTGTAGTTGTGATAAAAATAGGTGTTTTAACCTTACTTATGGAGCAATAAATTTTGAGCAAAAATAAGATCCAGGAACGGGTAATTAAAGGCATGTATGTTATGGCATTTTATTTGTTTCACTACTGTTGAAAGCTATCATTAAAGGTACTATTATTTGATGCCTCTTTACAATACCTTTTTTCTTGTACTTCTTTCATCCCTCTTCCACCATTTTATTAATATTTTAATAGCAGCACTTATACATAAGGTTGTCAAATAGCTAATCGTTTTCAGTCACTAATCACTTTTGTATGCCTTACCTTTCTCTGACAATGTCAGGCTATTATTTTGGTTTTCACACAGACACACAAACCCTTTTTTGAAAAAAAAAAAAAGAAAGAAAAAAGGGGTTTAGCTTTGTTTTTTTTTTACTACGCTTAAAACAACTCATAACAATTTCATGACCATAGTTTGGGGCATTTGTGCTTTGGATCAAAGGCTTACCATCTGTTGTTTGGAAAAGATACATCTCCATCTCTGTTGCTTCTGATGAGCAAAGTAGGAAAGAAGAAAACAGAAAGAAGAGGGAAGGTCATTTCAAAGAAGAATAAAAATGAATTTTTTAAACAGCCCTTGAACAAAATCTCTGACTTTGAAAATTTCCACCGTGTTTGATTTTGTCTTGTTCTAAAGTACAAGTGCTCACAGGTATGTCCTGTCTCAGCTGCCAAGTGATTTCAAACTGTTGAAGGTTGAACCGCCTGTTCCCAACGCACTGGGTTATGTGCTGAGCTACAGAACCAGAGCTCTGGCCCACCTTCTCACTCACTCCCTGCAGGCACTGAAGTTCAATCACAACACAGTGAGATGATTTTCACATGGATGCAAGTACAGTAGTAGCAAGGGCTTAATACAATAGTGAGTTAACCATGCAGAGACACACTTTTTTTCCTTTGTTTTCAGCACCAGGCTGGGCAAAAACAGCATCCTCACTTCAAAGAAGCGGATGTAAGAGTTGAACCAAGGTAGCAAAAGAAGTAACTGAGAGCAGGATGTCTAAGGAGGTAGCCGGAGCCTCGTGTATGCACCAAGAGGTTGTAGCAGGTTGGCTAAGGAAAATTGGGTAGCTGAAATCACCAAATAGTTTCAGGGGAGAACGCTGAGAGAGAGAAATCCAGACTGGTTAAACAAGAAAGTTTTCATTTGAAAGATTTGTATTAGGCAGAATGAAATGAAAGTCTCAGGCAAGGAGTTTGGGAGCTGAAACACTGCATTGGAAACCTGGAGGGACTCTAATGAGTCAGAAGATGGAGAGCAGGACAAGAAAACACTGGAAGTGAGGACATCCTTAATAATGAACAGAGTGCATAAGGAGAGACCACAGAAGGAAAGCTGGGGAATCTGGGGTGGAAACAATATTTGTGAGAATGTGCAGAAGCTGAAGTTGGAATCATTGTTCCATTGGTACTGGTAATCATTTGTAAAACTCATAGGTTAAATGTATTTACATACAAAGGTAAACATATCTATTTCTGATCCGTGTGTAAACTAGGAACCTGATATTGCAATCTCATAATTAATTAGTTAATGGCAGAAGTTCTGAATACTCTAAGCCAGGTAGTGGCTCATGTTAGCAAATGTTAGCAAATGTGTAAGTTTTGTTCATTCATCTTTGTCAGAAACTTAAAAATCCAGTTCTGTTTTTCTCTTGTTCGCTCCCTTCTCCATCTTCCTCATCTCTAATATACCCAAGTCACAGTCAATGAGGATTTTCAATATTAAAACTTGAAAGGTAGGAAAAAGTTTATGAGTTACTCTTCACTACTTCATTGTGAACCAGGATCTTGTGGAAAAACTGAGACACAGACTGGTTATTTGGTCTTTTTGAAATCACTTTGATATTACTTTGCTATACTGAATTACATTCACTGAAAGTTATGTTCAGATATGAGGCTGTAAACTTCCCAAAGTCGTTTTTATTATTGGTTTGTTTTGGTTCCCCTCAGCATAATCTCTGCCTTGTGTGGGTTCACTGTTCTTCATTCAGGCACAGCTAGTCTTCATCCATTAGCTGTTCTTGGCCAACATTTGACCCCATCTTGCTCTCTCTGGTGAAGATAAGCATGATGAGAGCTGTATAGTTCCTGCACTAGGTTGATGATGAGTCCACTATTTCTAGGATCTGTCTGTAGATGTTGAATAGGTTCAAAGAGAGAAATGATAGTTGTGAAGTCATGGGACAAACATGACATTTCCTGTAACCTTATTAGAGATATACACCCAGAAAGATGTGAGACCATTTTGACATATTCATTATGCAGCCTTGCCATTTCCTTCAGTAATCTCTCATGATCACTGTCTGCATCAAATGTTGCAAGGAGGTCAACAAAGACGAGAAGTGATGTCTGCCCTCCACTCCACACCATCAAGAAATCATCCATCACTGCCATTACTATTTTGAGACCTGGGTTCTGGTTTGCATCCAGATTGCACTGAGGCTTGGTCACTTGCTACAGTCTTCTTGTTTCTTCCCCCAGCAGTCTGTCATTGCTATAAGAACATCACAGAAAATATCAGTAGTGTTGTGCCCTCTGTGCTGGAGCTGCTGTCACTGAGACTCAAAGATCAATAGGAGTGACTAAGGATGGTTTCTGATTTCTTTCTTTTGATTAGTTTCAGGTTGAGATGCATGGCAGAACACTGCCCTGTGCCTGTGAACAGAGAGGAGGGACTCCAGTGAGAATGAGAAATAGGAACCTGAATCAGAAAATGGTCAGTCACAAAGCTCCACTTTGTGACAGCTTGGAGATGAAGTGAAATGAAAAATCTGTCCACTGGGCAGCTGGCCAATGTGCAAAAAATACTGCTTTGATTTGAGATCTGTGTCATTAACTGTAGGTATAGCACCATGTAAAATCCCTCTTCAGTGTTATAAGAAAAGCTCTATGAGAGGAAACTTTCAGATCTGGATATTCACCTCGGGGTATCATAGAAATGGTGCCCAGTAAAAAGATTCTGCCTAAATTTTGGATGCAACAATCAGCAGTATTTGGACCAACTCCATCACTAGAGAAACTTTCTGAAGATACTTGAAAATTTTATAGTTCAGTTTAAAGTTCTTTCTGTTATTTTACTCAGGAAACAAATTATACCGTCAATCCAAAGACATAAGCATTTCTTTTTGAGAAAAAGACACAAGAGAGGAAAAATAAAAAGAGAGAAATTTAATGGCTGAGAAAAGATGCCTAGTAAAACATGTACAAGTAAAATATAAATAAAATTTAAATATTTGCAAAATGACGATCTTGATCATACACGTCAAGGAAAAGTTTGTTTAGGAAAATGTTCAATAACTTGAAGCTCATTTTGTTACCTTGAAAAAGCCAGGATGTGAAATCACAAGATGCTTGTACAGTCTCTGGCATATTCAGATGCTGAATTTTTCTGTCCTTAGAACATTAGCAGTAACTCAAGAGATGTCAGAGGGGAAAAAGGATCTAAACAATATGACACTATCAGATTTAATCTACCAAGCAGACCAAGTGAGTGACAGACTGTGACAGGGAGAGTTTTTCATTCACTTATGCACATGCTCTAGTGAGCGGGTGCAATCAAACCAGGGGAGATGCAGCTCCTCTCTGACCAGTCTCAAGCTCTGAATGGCAGCTTGGCCCCAAAGCATAAGGTTGTCACCTCAAGCCCTCTGCTCCTATGTGATGTCAGATGTCCATGTGGTGGTTTTCCTCCGAGTTTTCACAGGAAGGGTTTCTTACAGTCAGATGCCAGCAGAGACTGCCAATCACATCAGTCCACAATGATATTACAGGACACCTTTCTAGTAGTTTTCAAGTGTTCTCCTGACACTTGTTGATCATGGCCTGTAGCCCGCACTAGGGCTCCTTACACTTGGTTCTTTTTTGCATTGTTTATTAAATCCTGATCAATATGAAGCCCCCATGTTAAAGAAACGCCTGTAAAATGTTTCGAGCAAAAGATCTACTAGCTAGAGCCTATTCCAAAATGTAGAAAGCATGTCTCTCCTGGAATCTACTGACACCTTAGATATTTTGGTTGGGTTTTTTTTCCCTAAGACCCAGGGACTTAGTAGGACAATGTATCACATACTTAAGCATGAATTTTAAGACACACAGCTTTTAGATGGAAATGCACAAACATATCTGGACACTGAAGTTCCCTTTAAAGTGCAGAGGGACAGCTGGGTTTCAGGAAAGGTGATTCACAGCTATGGGCATGTTGTTTATGGATATGTACATAGACAGTGTTTATGGATTCACTGGGAAAGTCAACACAGACATGCAGGTGTCTAATGCAGAACACCTTTATGAAGATCGTTACTGCATTTAGGCTCTGGAATACTGTTGGATGATAAATATTTAATCCAAAGAACACTTGAAGCCATCTCGTTCTCTGCCATGTGAAGCTTTAGCCTAATTTTACCCAGCTCTGTGAGCTGTCATGCAATTTTTGTGTGTACTCAGAACTTGATTTCTTAGATGACAAGAACAGAAATTATGCATGGTTGTCCACTAGCAACTTGGATAATTAACCAACATTCAGATTATTTTAACACCAAATCTGAGGCCTGAGATTCTAAGATGGCTTTTTTCCCCCTACAATTTCATTGACTTTTTTTCAAGAGGAAGGAAAGTTAGATTGATAGACATAGAATTGTCAAGGTTGGAAGGGACCTTGAAGATCATCAAGTCCAAGCATCAACCTAACACTGCCAAAACCACCACTAAACCATGTCCATAAGCACCATGTCTACCCATCTTTTAAATATCTCCAGGGATATTGACTCAACCACTTCCCTGGGCAGCCTGTTCCAATGCTTGAGAGCCCTTTCTGTGAAGAACTTTTTCCTAATATCTGATCTAAACCTCCTTTGGCATAACTTGAGGCCATTTCCTCTTGTCCTATCTCTTGTTACTTGGGAGAAGATGTCAATCCTCACCTCTGTACAACCTCCTTTCAGGTAGAGAGCGATAAGGTCTCCCCTCAGCCTCCTCTTCTGCAGGCTAAACAATTCCAGTTTCTTCAGCCACTCCTGATAAGACTTGTTCTCCAGACCCCTCACCAGATTCGTTATCCTTCTCTGAACCTGCTCTAGCACCTCTATGTCTTTCTTGTAGCGAGGGGCCCAAAACTGAAAACAATACTCAAAGTGAGGCCTTACTAGTGCTGAGTCCAGAGGGATGATCAGTTCTGTAGTTCTGCTGGCCACACTATTCCTGATACAGGCCAGGATGCTGTTGGTCTTTTTGGCCACCTGGGCACACTGCTGGCTCACGTTCAGCTGGCTGTCAACCAACAACCCCAGGTCCTTTTCTGCCGGACAGCTTTCTGGCCATTCTTCCCCAAGCCTGTAGCACTGCATGGGGTTGTTGTGATCCAAGTGCAGGACCCGACACTTGACCTTGTTGAATTTCGTACCATTCGCCTCGGCCCATCGATCCAGCCTGTCCAGAGCTCTCTCTGTAGAGCCATTCTACCCTCAAGCAGTTCGACACTCCCACCTAACTCCCACCTAACGTAGTGTCATCTGCAAACTTACTAAGGGTGCATTCAACCCTCTCATCCAGGCCGCTGATAAAGATATTAAAGAGAATCGGCCCCAATATTGGGCTCTGGGGAACACCACTCTGCTGTATTGTATTCCCAGTAGATATCTGATAAGTTCAAGGTCCCCATGAGGACAAGGGCTTGCGATCTTGAGAGTTCTCCCAGTTGTTTATAGAATATTTCTTCTGCCTTTTCATCCTGGTTGGGCAGCCTATAACAGACTCCCGCCATATCTGCCTTGCTGGTACTCCCTCTGATTCTTACCCATAGACACTCAACCCTATTTTCACCATCGTTTAGTTCTAGACATTCATAACACTCCCTGACATACAGGGCCACCGCACAACCTCTCCTTGCCTGCCTATCCTTCCTGAAGAGCCTATAGCCATTCATTGCAGCACTCCAGTAGTGCGAGTCATCCCACCACGTTTCTGTGATGGCGACTACATGGTAGTTTTCCTGCTGCACAATGGCTTCCAGCTCCTCCTGTTTGTTGTCCATGCTGCGTGTATTAGTGTGCAAACACTTCAGTTGGGCTATTGATCCCGACACCCTTTTACTAGGAGAAGCCCTAATTCCTGCCTGACCATTCCCAGGCACGGCCAAAATTTCTAACCAATCAATGACCCTCACATCTCTGCTGTTGTGTGAATCTCTGTCCCCTACTTTCAGAGAGTCAGCATACCAAATGACCTCACTAGCATCCTGTCCCACAGACATTGTCACTCTGCCCCCAACCGTACTCCAAAAGAGGCTGGTTTCATCCCCTTCCCCTCCCCACTTCGAATCTAGTTTAAAGCCCTTTCAATGCACCCTGCTAATTCCTGTGCCAAGAACCTTCTCCCCCTTTGAGACAGGTGTACCCTGTCAGTTGTATTCTTTTAAAGCTCTGATCCAAACTGATACAAGGTGTGTGCCAAGTTATATCACAGATATAAAGATGATGAGTTTTTTGCCATAAGGTAGAAATAAGAAGACAAAGGAAGGAATAGGAGCAACTAAATCATGTGTTAGTATAATCTCTTGGAAAGCAAAGTTGACACTCAGATCTTTGTACCCTGTGAACTGCTGAATATAAGTATTTGTCCGCTATCTAGGGAACACTTGTCCTTCATTCACCTTCAAATTGTGTTTGGAACTATTAAAGAACAGAAAAAAAGTCTGACCTTCAGGATTAAGGGATTTAACGTTCCCCTCTTCTGCAAATTAAATCCCAAGTAAAGATAACTACTGAAATTGCCACTGGACTCTGATTGACCGTGTGTCGCATGCAGCTTACATCACCCAGCTAGAGGTTAGTCTGTTATCATAAACGCTAATGCAAGATTTATTTAGCAATGAAAGAGTTTTGTTCTACCAGGTTTTACCTCACAGCTGGCATAGCTAGATGTACACACAGGAATGTTCATTTAATCTCAGGTGATCTCAACTTATAATATAGTCATGTTCAATAACATAGCCATAAATTCATTTGAAAACTTAACAGAAATTAATGTACAACGATATTTTACTTCAAGCCACATGCTTTCATCACTCAGCTACATAGGCAATTAGCGCAAATAGCAGAAAAGTAGCTACTGAAAGATCTTTTCAGCCGATTAAATTCTCCAATATTCAGTTTTTACCTAACCCATGTTTCTGGGGTTTTGTTTTATTTTTAATTCGCAGGATTTTATTTCCAGGCTTAAAAAAAAAAAAAAAAAGGAAGTTAAAATAAAGGTTAAGCACACTGATGTGAAAATGGAAGCTTAAAAATACATTTAAATCTTTTTCTGTTTTTCCATTTTACCTGGAAAGCTTATAAGAATGCCTAATGTAAAGTGGGGAAATTTCCATCACAAATATATGTACTGAAGATATTTAAATAACAATACTACTATTTAGACATTGTCTGAGTGAAAAGAATTTTCAGGCTTTTGAGATTCATCTTTCACTAGTCAAAAGGTAGCTTCTGGCGGTTTGCATGCTGCGTTGCCAGATTAAATGATAATGTTCCTTCATGTAAGTGTTACATAGGAGAGAAAAATTAAAGCCTTGGAAAGAGATTCCTACTCCTCCTAGGGTCCTTTTATGAGAGGTTAATGACCAGTAAAATGGGCTAGAAAAAAATCACCAAATCTTGGAGATGCGGGAACCGAATCTTTTAAAGACTCTCACAAAAGCTCTGGCTCAGCAGTCCTGGAGATCGGAAGATATGTCAGGAGAGAGGAGAGAGTCACAGCCTATCTCTACTCATTTCTCATATGAGGTGGGCACCAGATAACCACTACAGTGCACTAGACGGCAGCAGCCAAAGGCATTTACCTGAATGGCTGTAAACCATTTCTTATACTCCTAGATCTTTGCTTCTTGTGGGTCTGGTGACAGGAGATAACAGATTACAAAGGTATCTGTTGTTAGGATTGAGAAAACAGACTCCTCCAGAATTTCTGAGCTTCAAAATGAGCCTTTTTTTTTTGTTTCTTTTTAAACTGAATCAATGGCTTTTGTCCTTTGCCCTCCATTCAGGACCATGTAGGCCAGTCAAGAGGAGCAGATAGATCCCAAATTTAGATACATGAACTGAACTGAGATTGGCCATGTCTCCTAGAGCACAGAACACAGCAGGATCCTGGGCAGGGTCCCAATCTCCCACAAGCTCAGGTTCTACTTGGCGAGCCTGAGCATTGCCAGCTGTCCTAGCCCAGGTGCAAATGACTATTCCAGGTACAAAACCCAGACAGAAAGCACTGGGAAAAGGCTTGACATCTCCCATCTTCCACTCTTACATCATGGCACTGGCTTGTTTCCTGTTGCAGCACAGGCACTAGGGACACATGTTCCAGGAGTGCAGGGGGACTGCAGCAAGCAGAGGAGAAAATCTAGTGAAGGAAAGTATGGGGTGAGGCAAAACAGTACCAAAATTTCACCAAAAGGTCTGTGCCTGAATTCTCTTCACTGAAAATCTAAGAATAATTGTTCATTACGTAATGTGAGCTTTAACAGTTCTCCAGCTGTTTCTCATCTCATGACAGCACCTCTTGGAGATAAGATTCTCAGTGGAGAACACCACTCACAAATGTGATTGATACCTTCCACCCATGAAAATGAAACCTAAACTGTATGTAATCCAATATAGGACATTCAACTTATTTGAACATCTATATACTTCAGGTTTTGGTTTTGCCACCTTTTTGTGAGAGGAAGTTCAGAAATGAAGGTAGTGAAGCCAATTGATTACATTAGTCATGGATCATTCGAAACCTCTTCCATCTCCCTGTAATATTTTTTATCATATTTAAATCTGAGGAAAAAGACTGTTTTCAGGAGGCACATACAGACATGACTATCTCAGCTTGCTTAAAGGTGAAAGGGAAAGCAGAAGTTTTCTTAGCCAAAGGGCATCAATAAATTCTGGATTACAAAGTTCTAAACTCTCTGCACTGGATCAGTAATTTACTATCATTTTCATTTGCTTAACAAATGCTCAATAGCCAGCTTGACAACTTGTGCTTGCTCCAGCTAGTACAAGGGGGTTTACCTCATAAATTATTTTAAGTGATTAACTAAATAAAAACAGAGACAGTATATAACAATTTAAAAGCAAGAAAACAAAAAGATAGAAAGACCATTATTTTTCATGCATTTCTACAACAATATTCAACATCTGCCAATACGATTTCAGAGGTATCTAAATATACATGTACATTTTGTGGTTTAAATTATAATGTGTAAATACCTGAACTAGGCCAGACTGGAAGGAGGCTAAAAAGAATTATACAAAGCTCTGTACTTTCATAGGTGGGTGCCTTATCACACTTTGCCAATTTAATCTGGTTAGACTATCATACTTTAAAACTTAATATGTGCTATACACTTACCAAAGGAGAAAGAATGTTGAGAAAGAAGACAAAAAACACTGTTACAGTTTTATATATCTACTTAGGTCTAGCTCAGTTAATGTTTGAAAGAAAGAAAAGGCTATTGCTTTTGTGGATACTGGGATAGTACTAGGATTGGCTTTCCTTTCAAATAACAAACAGCATTTTGCTAATGTGAAGCAAAGAAACTGCATGCTGCAATGCTTAAAATGAAAGTACCTATTAAGCCAAATTAAATTGCCTTCCTGAATGGGTTGATGGTGAAACTGCTTTTATAAAGGCCTGAAAGGTGTATTAGAAATCTCCCAGATGGAAAGTACACGAGACTTCAATTTTCTCTTTTCAGAGCAGCAGATATTCCCTTCTACAGTAAACTCATTGCTAAGGCTCAGAATTTGTTCTCAAAGGTAGGTGAACAAATGTGCTTGTGCTACTTCTACCAAAAATCCTGGAAGGTAGATGCTTTATTACATATTGTCCAGTCACTTGAAATAACGTGAAGATCCTCTACAAGACAATATATGACGCATGATAATGAGTTTGAAAAGTCTGGGTTTAGACCCAAGCACCCATCTTTATGCTAGATGTGAGGAACAGAATGGTTTTGTAACTGCTGCTGCATTTATTGATATCATAAAAAGATTTTGAGCTGGTGGCCCTTGAGATAGTGAGCATGAATTCAAATATTCCCTATTATTTTCATTATTTCTTACATAATTGTGCAAAGCTGGTGACAAAGTAGACTATTATGAGTTATTACTTATAAAAATGGGCATAAGCACTATAGGATTCAGGCTTATTTAGCTTCTCTAGGCAGATATAATTATTTCAGTTAGCATTACCAGTCATTGACAATGACAACTTTGGATCAGAACTTGCTTTTCTTTCCTTAATGTTCTGTGTTACTGCTTAAATAGATGTACTGGAGGTAGTATTCCATGTTTTCACCATCTCAGATGTATTCTCCGTTTGTCTGGTTGAATTTAAATGAAGCGCGTTCCAATTCTAAGTTTAGCAACAATAAGTCTCTGGTTGGTGCTCTCTGACTTTTCTGTACACTGGTATCTCCTCATATTTTAGCTTTTCAGACTTTTCCAAGACTTTTCTCTATTAGACTTTGGAAAACCCACTCCTTTTATTTTCAATCAGATTTCCATATAATTAATCACCCAAAAGATATACTGCTATTCATCCATTTGAGATTGAAATGGATATTTTTAAACTCTACATCATACACGATTATTATCACTTATCCTTAGCAGTAGCATGCTTCTGAATGATTGTCCTCTGTCCGCTTAGTCTTTGGTTTACCTGCAGCTTGTGAGTTCCTGCAGGCAAAGACAATTTCTGTTCATTTGTTTTAAGGTCCCATGGGGCCATAACAGATGAAATGAACAGTGCAATTTCCACAATAGATCTCCTTCATGCTAAATGGCAGTCCAAAAGGTCTAGTGAATGCTAGAGATTGAACAATAAAATTCATTGTTAATACATACCTCTTGCTGCCTGGAATTCAAAACATAGAGGCACTTATAGAGTTTGGAGATAATGGAAAGTGCCTGTGATTGATTTATGTTACATATCACAATGCATGATATTTTTACACATGCAGTAGAAATGTGTTACACTATAAATGCTTTTTTTCTATAGAATTATCATTCTATTTTATAACTCCATGTATAAATGTTATCTGCTCCTAGAAACTGTTTATATAGCAGCTCTGAGATGGCTTTCCTGCTTACCATACACTATTTTAATATTTAATTTTTTGCAGAACTTTTTGTAAGTGCTTATTTTATGACAAATAAAATTGTTCTCACATATTAATTAAAGTGGTGGGGGTTTTGTATTGGTTTGGTTTGTGGGTTTATTTGGGGTTTTTTCCTTTGGGATTATCCAGACCCATTGTGCATTGTGACTAATTTCCTCTTTGAAAATGTTTTTTTCTTCTTTGAAGCTGAAAATGTTTTTTTTACTTTAAGCAAAAATAATGTAATTTTTTTCCCTAAGTAGTGTTCATTAAATATCCTGCTTTCACAGACAGATATACCACTTAATAGCCTTTTCTAGACTTAGCTTGTAGTTGTATGGTTCTGAAATGTGTCAAAGTTTAATGGGCTGACAGTGCACTGAGGGATTTTTTTTTCTCATTTTTTATGTTTGCATCTTGGGCTTTGATTTAATGAAGATCTAACTCCCTTTGTTAAAAACTGGATATGGAGCATAGTTCACAAATCATGAGTAAAAATGGCAACATAATCTGCATTTTATTATAAACTAAACATGAACTCAGTTACCAATAAATTAAAAAGTACCTCAGTACGTAAAGGATTAATTAAATGTTCTACCTAAAACCAGTGCTGATCACCTTAAACTCCTTTTGAAAATACTGTTTATGGCATTATTTTCCCAGGAATAATTTGATACCATAAAGTAATCAGAACTGGTCATCTTTATTTGTGTGCATGTGTGTAATGTATTTAAATGCATAAGTTGACCGTTCATACATATGTATATAAGTGAACTGTATTCTGTATGTACACACACACAAGAACACACACTCAGTACAGATAGGAATCATGTTTCTTACTTTTGCAGATATATGGGTATATCTGAGGTACAAAAAGTAAGAAACATGATTCCTGTGGTCATAGACCTTTATTTGCATTTACAGACAGCTACTATCAGCTGCTTGAGAAAGAATACTACCAGGGTCTTTTTTGATAAGGTGCATTCACACTTACTTTTACCCTTTTACTTTCTCCATCCTCCCTTGGTAGGGCCGGTAGAGATATGATTGCAGTGCATCCAGGAATACCTATGGTAGCTTCAAGTGAAGCACCAGGGATAAGAGCAGCAGCACATCCCTAGGACAATGACCAAATGTTATTTACTGGCGATGTTTCCCAGATTAAAGGTACTGAACAGAGACTGAGGGTTATTATCTGTATTATGCAGCTCCTACAGTAGATAGTTCTGCCTCCAAAGTCAACGTATCATCTGCACTGCTTCCTGCCACAAATGGGATCCCCATAGGCCCCTACTATACGTGGTTTAGAGTTGGTGCTCATGGAACTAGTGTGGAATAGGTATCTCCTCTCAAGCTAATATGAAAATGTACGTAAGCTGTTTTTATTAGGGTTTACTTTTTTGGATTTCAAAAGTGGCCACAGGCATCAAATTGGCCAAAAATCTATTGTGCCTTACTCCTAGATAAAGTATTAACCTTAAGAACATACCTGGCCTGAAAAGCAAAGGGAGTCCCATAATCTTAATCAAAACCAGGAAAAAAAACCCCTAGTTACAAAGAATGCAGGGAGATAGATACCAGTTTCAGCAGCAGTCAGCCAAAGAAGTTCCCAGTCTTTAATCTTTGGTTCCAGCTACTCATTCCTGGTTGTGCCAGTAGAAAAGTATGTGGGTCTGTGACCCAAACCATAGACAACACAAAAATTGGCTGAAATCTCTGAAAGGTGTGCTAATCAGTTGTTTTTCACTTTACCGCACTGGTTACAGGAAGAGGTAAATAGCCTGATCCAAAGAAGCTCTTAATTTCAGTTTTGAAGCAAACACTTTTTTCACTCTCTTACTGCAGAACCTGCAAGTAGTGCATTAAATGAGGCTCTGTTCATTTGTAAAATCACAGTCTATACAGTTACTCTCCATTTGACACAAGCAGCTTTAAATTATCTGATCATATTCTCCTTCCGAAAGCTGAGTCTGAAAACCAGAAGGATTTACAAGTACATTCTGTTGCTATTTCTTTGTCTCATCATTAAAAACGAGGTTGTAAATCAAACAGTACATGGATTTCCCTTTTGGCACATTTATCCCCTACAGGTCATTACTGCATGTGGGCAGAAAGTGTTGTTGCACTTCAAAGCTATTATCAACCTTCTGTTAGTGGAATTACAAGTTTAGCTCTGAACAGACCCGTACTTGATTAAACATTTATCATTTATAGCCTTTTTTCACCATAAAACTATAAATGAAACGACAGTGAGAAAAGCCTGTTCTTTTAAGTTAAGAATTAGTACAGGTCCTTTTAGCATAGTTTTTCAAGAAAAGTACACAGTGCTCTCTGCACTAATATTAACATGATACTATTTCAAAAACTATATCCAAAAAATTCTCAAAATGAAAGAGACATCAATGGCAATCTTAAACCTGCAAATATACTTTTCAAATTAAGAGACACAAGAACGTGGCAGTTACTGCATGGAAACAGAGTACTGAACGTTGTTTCAGAAAAAGGCAAAACAATGTGATAAATTTAACAAAGTAATACCATTCATGGAGAAAGACAATGAAGTGGACAAATTCCTGTTTTCCTCTGTAATGTTTCTCTTATTCCCTGAAGCACAACCCTTGATTGCCCTCAGCTTTACATGGATAACTACAAATGTTACTGTTGGCTGTAAAATTATCCAACCCTTCTGAAAAATGTATCTCCAGCTTTACATATCTCCACCTGCTTTACCATTTTGCTGCAGCCATGAGTATCACAGGCTGATGACACACAGTGCAAAGGAAGACATATTTGCTTCTACGTGTTTTCCATATCCATTTTATCTGGTGACTCTGTGGTCTTTAGAAAAGCACTGGAAAAAGAGACTCTTAGGGCAGGATTCAATTACTAACCAGTAGGCTTCTAGCATTTATTCTCAATGCATCCCCCCCCGCCTCCCCCCCCTTGCCTCCAGGTGTCACTCTAGAAGGTTTTCTTTCTTGCCTGGTGTCAGAGTCATATCTACCAACGTCCAGTGTGGGTGCTTTGGATGCTGCAGGGGATCTAAAATGGCTCTAGTAAATGTGTACTTGGCCAACTGTATTCCAAATTTGGTTGCCTGAAGACTGTAACCTCTGGAAAGTTAAAGAAAATTCTACTTTTGTTTAGTCATCTAATTCTACTGGCACTAAATGTCATAATCTAAAAAGAAAATACAGAATTTTTGTCCAGTATGCTAAGTCTATATTTAGGGAGTTTCCTATTCCCTGAGGATGGAGAATTTGCACGAAATTATACGGCTTCTATATACTTTATATGCCTTATTATGAACTTCCCTCTCTCTTGTCATCACACCAGAGAAATGGGTAACAAGGAGCAATTGTAAGATGTGATGAGGATTTCATCTGCCCACACATGAAGGAGCAGCACCAGATGGGGGCATGTGGCTGCAGCAGCCTGGCCTCTGTCACGTGCCTGGCTCCAACAATGTCTAACAATATGAATACCGATACTATTCCTGCAAGAGAAAGGACAAGGGCAAAACTGGTTGCAGAGGTTTGTCTTGATCACAGTAGCAATGGATGCATACTTTACAGCAAAAATTAGTGTGTCACCTAAAGTGATGTTAATTAACAGCAGTTGTACATTCTTCACAGTTCAGTAGAACATATTTGCTTATATCATATTATTTTAGTTGCAATATCTCTCGTGTTTTACGTGCTTCCTTTCTAATGTGCAATTAGTCCCTTTTTTGTGTGATAAGGATTCTCCTTTACCTTTTCTATAATGATTCCTCTTGCCTGACTTAAACTGTTTAGAAGGTAGTTCCTCCTGAGAAGCACCTATTCGACGACAGATACTTTTTTTATAATAGAACAATGTCCACATCTCCATACCTACCCGTCTTTATTGACTATAAGGAAGCTAAAAAGATTATCAGATTCAGGACAAACTTTTTGATGTGTAAATTAAATGTGTTGTGACACAGTGCAGAGTGTGATTTGCTATTCAGTGTGCAGTACATAAACTTATACATTGGCTCTCAGTCTTTCTTTCTTCCAGTGGCTGGAAATGCAAGTTCCTGAAATACATATGTTTTTCAGTATATCTATGTTAATAGACAAAGGTTTTAGCTGAACATCAAGTACCAGAAAGGAAAATCATAAAGGAGCTTGAGATCAAAAATGTCAAAACTATAACCAACTCTTCCTTTTAATGAACTACAACTGTCTTTCATCAATGAAGTAAACATATTTGCCAAATAATTTCTACTAAAACTTTTTGGTAGAAGTTGTTCCTCAAAAACAGCTGATACTTAAATCATGAATTTCTTAGGATAAAAATCTTTGACAAGAATCATTTTTCTATATACTCAACAAATAATGAAGAATCAAATTCCTGAAAGTATAGTAAAAATTGCTATTCAGAAGAGGGTTGTTCAGTGTTTCTTAGGTTTGAATCCAAAACTAAACTTCGAGAATGTGCTTTGTTAACATCTAAAAAAGGATGGGAAATTCGTCCTTACTTGGCATAGCGTTAAAAAGAGTACCTGAAGCTAAGTGATTGTTTCAGTTCACTGAAATAAACAAAAATTACTTTCCAAAAATCAGTAAGTCCTCAAGCACTGTAAAAACTGATGGCTTTTCATTGTTCGAGGAATTTAATCACAGAAAAGAAAAATGAAACTCTGTGATATTTTAATGGAATATAGTACATAGGGCAATGTGTAATGAAAAACAAATGATATCACACAGCTTGCTAACGTGCCACTGCAGTAGGATGCAGTGCAGTATGAGGTCCATCCCAGTACAAAAAGTGTTTGAGGCTATGATGTCACCCTTGCACAGACACACAGCCCATTGACTACATCAGACCTGATATCCAACTGAACTTGCTTAAAGGTAGTTTAGGTAGTTTGAAACAGCACCAATATGAGCAGCAAAGAGTAGCTTGAAAAGGCATGTTGCTCAGCAAGTCATCCTCTGGTCTTTCAGGTTTTAGAAGGAATTTCCCCTCACAGATGCTGTTTGGGAATAGTTCATTAAACTGATGAAAGATTTGAACTGCATTAGCAGCTCATACTTCAATAGTTTAAGGCAATCTAATGATTGGAGGGAAAATAACATGATATGTACTTGAGTATGATCTACATTCAATGGTGTGTGTGTAGCACAATCATCAGGAAGCCTCAGAAACATAAGAAGGACATGGATCTGCTGGAGCGCGTCCAGAGGAGAGCCATGTAGATGATCAGAGGGCTGGAGCACCTCTCCTATGAGGAGAGGCTGAGAGAGTTGGGGCTGTTCAGCCTGGAGAAGAGAAGGCTCTGGGGAGATCTTATTGCGGCCTTCCAGTACCTAAAGGGGGCCTACAGGAGAGCTGGGGAAGGACCTTTTACTAGGGCATGTAGTGATAGGACGAGGAGGAATGGCTTTAAGCTGGAAGAGGGCAGGTCTAGATTAAACATTAGGAAGAAGTTTTTCACTTTAAGGGTGGTAAGGCACTGGAACAGGTTGCCCAGAGAGGTTGTTGAAGCCCCGTCCCTAGAGGTGTTCAAGGCCAGGCTGGACGTGGTCTTGGGCAACCTGGTCTAGTGGGAGGTGTCCCTGCCTATGGCAGGGGGGTTGGAACTCAATGATCTTCAAGATCCTTTCCAACCTAAACCATTCTATGATTCTATGAAACCTTCAGGAGAATCCTCTAGCAGTCAGCTCTGACTCTGCACTCGTATGTCACAAATTGCTGCAGACAGTTCTTTCGGAGTCTAACCTCTTCGCACATTTATGGGATGAATTTTTGGTCGATGGGTGCAATCCATTCATTAGATTATGGATCCTAGTTCTCCCAGGGGGAGTTACAAATCCACATGATGCTCTTAATATTATTTATTTTGCATCTGAATTGATGATTTGTTTGAAAGATGTGTAGATCTGCATGTAAGCAGACAGCTCCCTGTCAGATTATTATACCAGCTAGGGAGATTCATGTGTATTGTTTATTTCACCATCATACAGATTAATTTACATTCTAAAAAAATATGTTCCTCATTCACTCATTGGAGATCATAAGGTCTGAATAATAATGCTTAGAAATACAGAATTCTTCTTTGTACAAATCTTATCACTAGAGAAAGAATCTGGCCCCCAAAACACTGCAGAGATACAGCTTTTCTTGGAAATAACATTCTCAGACAGCTCCTTCATTTTTGGACTTAGTTCTGCACGGTGAAAACCACTCTAATCAACCAAGTACCAAAGACATGCTCAGCTGTAAGTTCATGAATAATAACACTGATTTAGGAGGAAGAGAGGAGATGAGGTCAACCTGTTTGTGACCTAAAAAACTCAATGAATCTGAGAGATCTGAGAGAAGTATCGGGACTTACAGCTGCTTGAAGAGAAAAAAACATACAGTGTTTGAGGGAGAAAGTTCCTGAGAAATTCCTTCCTATTGTAGCATCTTTTTCTTCCACAGACCTGATCCACTACTCATTGAAAATAAATGGACAAGAAACAAAAAATAATGGCCTCATTCTTTCCTAAGATTGTACTTTGTGTTAAAGGAAAAGTCAAAACCCTCAAAAATCGGGGTTAAGAAAATGTCTGCACTACTTCATGCTTTCATTCTTCACAAAAATGCTGAGGTCTGCTAAATCCTCATGTTACATACAGTGCTTGAGATGCTGTCAGTAAAACTGCATTTAGCATTTGTGTTAGTCCAGAGGCAGAAGCAGAAATTAAAACATGTCATCTAGGACAGTTAAATTTGCATGAACTAACCATTAAAGCAAAGAATGCATTCACAGGGATTTCTTTTTATGTGCTTTTCAGAGGGATGCCAGTACAGAGTCTTTTTTTATTAAATTGCCAAAATCATTACCAGGGTATTTTGCAGCAGTTAAATTTAGAAATTAAGACTCTAAGACTTAGTTGGTTAATTTGTTGTGCTAGGAAAAAGACTCGGGAATTTTTATATTAGGAAACTATTTTAGCTTCAGAAATTGGATTGCATCAGATGCTTTTGAATAAGTATCCATGTTCGTATGACCTGATTTACTTGCATTTATGGAAACCACAAATGTGTAATCAAAAAGGTAATAAAGCCGCTTTGTAAGAAAAGTAATGTTTAAATAAGTATTAAGAATGCGTTTCTAGTAAATACTTCTGGAACTTTTTAGTTACACTGTTACTGTTCTGTCTGATAACTTAGTCAATGGGAAACAATATCTGACAATATCTGTGAAAGAGACAATCTTCCATATTCACTTCTGAAATAATTCCAAAACTTTATTTAGCATTACCTAAACATTAAGGTATCCATAACTGATATTTTTTTTTAATTTTCCTGATTGCAGAAACTGATCCCAAAATATATATTGCCTACAAGCTGAGACCTAGCTTTCAGTACTGAGCCTGCAAAGCGCTTTATTTAAATGCTTATAGTTCTAATTCCCAGACAGCTGCTCTCCCCAAACTGATTTCAGAAAACCAAAACATACAGGGTAACATTTCGTTTGTTTAAGCATAACACAGCAGAGTAATTGATTTTGAAAACTGTTCCAGGATTCTCAAGGTCATTCACAAAAGGGGCTTTATTTACGCTTTCATTTCCTACCAAGAGGTATCTGTAGAAGATAGTTTTTATCACTGGAGAAAGAAAATTTGTCAAGCAGTTATTTGAGGTTATTTTTGTTTTGGATTTATTACATTAAAATACTGGTAAATATAATAAAAGTAGTTTGTATTATCTACCTGGTGTCCAAGGTACTTTCCATCTGTTCTACTTTCCATCTGGTCTCATCTCCCCCAGCAGATCACTATGCGGCCAACCCTTCCGACAGCTGAGTGGGAGCAGGAGGGCTGTCATCTCCAACTTCACTTCAAGAGGCACTGAAAACTTCAGTGCACAGTGGAAGTTATTTGAAGCAGCAGTCAGATGGGTATGAAGCTTTCTCTTAGAGATGGAAAAAGTAGCTAGAGCTAACTCTCTGGTTTAGATGTAAGCGTTCTAACTTTGATTTGCTCCTGGCTTCCCCTCCAGCTCAGAAAGACTTCTGAGTTGATGCCGTTAACCTTGAAAGTATCATTTGATTCAGGGCTAAGCAAGGCTTATAAAATGTGATAATTTAGTACAGATTGAACAGCTTGTGCATCTAGCCTAACTCTGGCAAAGCCTGGGAAATTCGAGTATCTTTTCTGATACAGACTTCAACTATTTAGGCTTTTAAGGATGCATAAAACCACATGGGTTATTCATGCCAGCTCTCTGCAGTTCTTTCCTTTCTGATTTTGCCTGAATCGCATATGTACATGGGCAAAATATCATTACCATTTCTCATGCTCTGCATTTATAGGGAGTGGCATCTTCACTAATAATTAAAACATAGACTGGATGTGTGGCTGGTCAATAGTAGCATATTAGGTCTCTCAGGCAGAGTCCTGAGCACCACAGTGTGAACCTTTGCTATGAGAGATATAGCGAAAAACATCTTTTAGCACAAGTACTTCTTGACTATATTAATTCAATTTTTATTTAATCAATATTGGTGTTCAATAACAGCATTTATTCATGGGATAAAGAATCGCAGAGGTGAAGAAAACAAAGAATATATTTGTTTTGGCCTTATTTTTTGTTTTATAAGAATTGGGTTTTCCTTTGTTACCAATTATTACAGTCTTTAAAAGAGCCCAATGTGGTTCATCAGTAGCACGGTGAAGGTGAAAACAGACATGTAATTTTCTTAATGTGGGAAAGATGATCAAATAAAAGATATTCTGCACTTGATTTATCTTTAACATATGAGGAAATACTGAATACAGTTTTCATTACTTTCCAGGGACATCCTTAAAGAAGCTGTCAATGTTTTTATTACTGTGGATCAAATTAAGCTAACATATTTTGACAGCAATTGGAAAACAATAACATTTAATTTGCATATAGCTTGAAACTTACCTGTGAAATATGAGGCATTTTGAATTACATTCTGTTCTTTTTTATGTCTTTTCAAATTAATTGGGTAGAAATGAAAGGAAAAAATAGAAGAATGACACTCCAAATTTAACGTGCACATGTGTGCACAACAAGGTTTATGTAGTCATGGCAATATGTGCAAAATCTTATTTGTGAAAATAAAAAAGATGAGAAGATACATGATGGACAGGTTTTGGGTTTACTTGTCTCTCACCTTTGCTATGGTCCTTCAAAAAGGTGTGGGTGGTTTGTAGGAAAGAAGGCTATTGTTTGTTGTCTGCTGGCTGGTGAATTCTTGAGCAAGGAGGGAACTGGAGTGGCAGTTCAAACTGGTGTTACCTGGAAAAAGTAGTTTCTTGTAAAATCAAAAGATGGGGCAGAAAGAAAACAGCCAGGGAGACAAAGCAGTAAAAGTATTACAGACTAAAAGACATCTGAAACTCCAGGCCTGAAAGATGACAAAAAGAGCTAGGTTTTTCCTAGGGACACAGAAGGAATGTTGTAGGGCTTATTGCAGCCCGGAATTACTGGAATAAGAACAAGCCTGACAGACAAGACACAGCAGGCAGGGAGAAGCAGGAGACTGTTGTTACATTTTGTGTCTTTTATTCATCCTCAATCTCCTCTGTTCTAAACGATCTACTATCTTGCTAATCTTTAGCTAAAACTTGTTGGAGCCTTTGATATGCACTTTTCAGAGAAAAACACAGCTGAAAGCTGAAACACAGCTGAGAAAAACACACTTTTCAGAGAAAAACACAGCTGAAACACCTAAAGAGGCGGCTCAAAAAATGTCTCTTCTTCATATTACCTGAGAACTGTTGCCTGGGTAGAGAAGTGGAACTTCACCTTCTAGTGAGCGAAATACTGCAAAGCAGTCTCGTTGGTTCCACCGCTCGTGAAATTGCGGGATGGCAAATAGAAGGGTTAATTGGGGAGCTCTGTCCATGGTGCTGATTAAGAGCAGTTCCGGGCACCTCCCTAGGAAGCCAGTCGCAAAAGTCGAAAAAAAACCCCGAAAGCGTAATGCAATCTAGCGCTTGGGCAAAATAAAATAAGCAGATCAAAGACTTTAATGGCAGGCACTAGAAAGAGAGATAGCAAATGAACCAGAAATGTTCACAGGCAACGTGTTTATTGACATATTTTTCCATTTCCATCTGGGCGTGCAAAAAATAGCAGAGCCATTCTTGATCTATAATCTCCAGATTTTTTTTCTATAATCTCAGTTATTCTGAATGCAACACAAAGGTTCAGATATTTCTCAGGAAGAATGCAGAAGAAGTCACCTTTTTGAAGAATATTTTGCAACAGGATGAACTGGAATAATCTCAGAAATCGCCTGGCCCAAAAACAGACAAGCCCAAACTTTATTTGTTAATGAAAGACAGAAAAAGGGGGAAGCCACAATCTCTGGAGGAAAAGAAAAAAAAAGCAACAAAAAACCCCAACAACAAAAACCCACAAAAATGAATGAACAAAATCCCCAAATAAACAAAGAAGCACCACCAACAACAAAAACTTTAAAGCATAATTCTTCGGACTCTTCTAGATAGTACACAGGTATTTTTTTATGAGATCTGTGGGTTGCTTAGGAAATCTCAGAAGGGTTTTAAATTTCTTTAGACACAAAGAGTTTGTCATAGTTTGTCATAGATTTCATTGAAAGGCTGTGGAGGCTTGAAAACAAACACATAGTGAATTCATAAAAGCTAGGTATTCTGGTATTTCTCAGACCTACTCTAAGCTCAAAACCTTACTAAAATATAAAATCTTCATTTTTTTACATATTTTTTTTTCTTCTTTCTTTGTGATTTGGATTTCCTTTACTTCTTTCAGAAGTAAGGATAAAAACTCCTTTTACACTTTCTATATGAATAAACTATGCAAACTGTGTCTTTAGAAGAAAGACTTTTATTGAGGGATATGTTTGTAGATTTTAAAATTTGGCCAGAAGTTATGCAGTTAGAAATATGTAACCTGATTTTTTAATAACTTTAAATAAATTAGAACACACTCTGCAATTGAAGACAAAATCAAAGGCATTTCTTCAGTTCTGAAGATGCTTTCCGAAGCAATAAAGCTAACAACAAAATAATTTGGAGGCATAGCAATCAGGTCTTGAAGAAAGGTCACTCGCTGAGGGAAAATGAATCATGGCTTTGTATCTGGTGGGGGTTTTGGTGGTTTGTGGTTTTTTTTTTCCCTGTGTTGTTTTGTAGGATAGTCCACTGGAAGGTCCACTGAGTAGTGCAGACTTCCATGTAGCCAAATTCAATGGTATCAGGTGCTTTCATTTTTTTATTTCTAAATATTTTAACAATGCTTATCCATTAATATAAACATGAGTTTACTGATATTGGCCTTATTTCTCTGAGTTAGTTACCTTTCTTGGTAACCTCATGGGACTCCAGCACAACACCCATGGAAGGCTGAAGAGGTAATTTGGAAAAAAACATATTCCATTCCTCAGGAATGTCTGTCTTTATGCAGCAGTTATCTGTTGTTGTGTCATTTGCTCTGACTCATTGCTGCATTATTGACCACCCTGTGATGTGGGAAGGCTGGGGCCTGAAACACACAGACACACTTACTCTTTAAAATTCCAGTTTGCATCACCAAATGATAGAGTAAAAGACAATCCTTTACATGTGGAAGCTGAGTTTGCAGTAGCAAAATGTGGTGAACAGCAAATCAAAAAGAAGAGCTATGTAAGTTATGGACCCAGCAGATAAATAATGACATTAGTTAGGGGTGGTGTCCTTAACCAGGGGAGAAAAGGCAGAGTAATTTGTCTCTGTCTGTTTTCCTTTGTTACCATTCTTGTAGGGGCTGTAGCTGTCTTTTATACTTCTTGTTAACTCCTTTGTGTTTTCACCACATATAGGAAGATTTATATATGCTGAATACATTTTCTTTTTAGTCTTTCTTATTCCCTAAAGCCAGTTCTACCTTGTACACCAGGTTGTATCCCTTCAGTGACCAATAATGAGCCTTTTCTGACTTCTGTTTATAACCCTGGTGCCATCTTGTGCCTGTATTTTCAAGGCTTATGTTGTCACAGCATAATATGAAGTACGTAATAAATAATTGGTGGGGTTGAAGAGTGTGGGTTGTGGAGAGGAATCCAGGCCAGAGCTTTCCAACCACTTTTTGGCTTCCTCTTTTGCTACCTTTGAACTCCATTGATTCTTGCCTCCTTGGCTACACCATGGCCTTGCTTTACTGGGATGGATAAGAGCTCTACTCAAGAATCTCCATAAAGTAATAACTAGAGCAATCTTCTTGATGTCCAAGTCATGGATTCAAGTTTATTCAGAATCTGAAGAGGCTAGGGAACACTCTGTCCTCTCCTATGGATAAGTTAATGGCAGACAGACAAAAGTTGGGCATTGCTGCTTCTTGCAATTGCTTTTTGAGAAAAAAAGCGCCATGGCTATACTTTATACTAGCCCAGTCCTCTTGGTTCTCCACATGGTCACTAGATCAAATCCTGGAAAGTCTTAGAGAGAGAAATACCTGCACCAGTTCACACCAATTCTCTAGATCTGTAAAAGTGGATCCCCTGAGCATGCATTCCCTAACTGTTGTCCAGGTAGGTACCTAGAGACCTTTTGATATAATGAGAAAACATATCAGTCTGATTTGTTGTATTTCTTACACATATCTAAACATCATCAATATTCTAAATCAGGCAATATATATACACTTTCATGTTTGCTATGGATACCAGTGCATATGACTGCAGGACAGTATTTTCTATTCAGGAAGTCAGTAAGTATAGCTGTTCTACGGGATTCTATTCAGTAAACTATGAGACAAAAAGTAGTCTGTACTATTTTTTCTATCTTCCAAGAAAGTTCTGCTTACTTAGGTTTGAACACTACTTGATTCCAGACTACTCAGTGTTACCTTTGTGAAACTCTCCGTGGTCAGTGCTGCTTCTCGTGTACTACTACCACAAACATGACAGCTGAATAATTACTGATAAAAGTAGTCTCAGAGTTCAAAAACCAATAACAACAATCACATTTAGGTAATATACATCACTGAAGATGCATAAAGCTGACAACAAGCTACACTTCCAAAATGAGTAATACAAAGCCTGTTATAAATGCAATAGCTTTCAAAATAAACAAAACCACTCCTTCATTGATATTCTGAAAAATCTTCCCCCAAAATGTCAAACACAGGAAACAAAAGAAAGTTTTTTAATGGTTTATAAGACTTGATGTGAAAATAACACTTCTTTATATCATAGAAAAAATATTGAATGCTAAAATCATACGTTTGGTATGGTGCCTTTTTTTTTTTAATAATGATAGCTATAAAATGAAATACTGCACCAAACTGAAAAAAAACAAGAATAAAATTTAAAATAGGGAATTTAATAATGAGGATGAACACCTTTTAAACATTGGTTAATATTATCAGCCACAAATCTTGTGGGACTTTTAATTGTATGATTTAAATTAAATGCTTTTTGCCAGCTTTTGTTACCACCCAATTAATTTTCGAAACCAATTAAGATAAAAATCACCCATAATAATATTATACTTATTATTAAACTTATAATTTTGCCAATCTCATTTACCATTTTTGACCTAGCATTAATGACTCCTGATTAGAGGTGAGCGTAGACTTTAGGGTTTGTGTCTATGAACTGTTGATGCATTTGGAAAAGCGTGTGCTCTTGAATTGGATATTGGTTTTGCTAACTGCAGAGGTGAGTGAGTAATTTACAATGAATAATTCATTTGACATGTGTAACCCATTTTTAGGCTGACGTGATATCTGCAAGTAGATCACAGTTTCCTAAAAATTCTAATTGAATCTGTGCAAGATAATTCCTTTTGCATTCTGAGTTGTACAGGAGAGAATGGATAGAAGTAAATGTAAAGATGTCTACTGTTGGTTCAATAATTTTTTCTGTTTCTTGATTGGAAGATTGCACAAGAATATTTGGTTTCAATATTTGAAGTCCCAGTGTTGCAAAGGTTTTTGTGAATACTGAATGGTCATAATGCTCTCATTCTCAGTTCCAGTGGAAACAGTGTAATTCATACTTATTATCTGGAAGCATCTTTTACGTAAGCTTTTGTTGCAAGACTTCAAATGTTTGTAACCAATGAGTAGAAGTGAAGCTGCAAGTATGGATAAATGGAACCATTTAAAATGAGAACTAATACCATGTAGAAATAGTTCATATTCTTTCTCCAAGTCTAACTAAGGTTCCACTCCATATTTATACTAGCTCTACTGTCTTAGTGCGTTTCTAAGAGTTCTCTTGTAAGCGGTCTAACACCACTTTCCAATACGATTAGACTGTCACATTTGTGTATGATAGAACAGGACATTAAACAACACAAAGCGAATAACCCAGATGATCACTTGTTGTCAACAT
Source organism: Pluvialis apricaria (assembly GCA_017639485.1). Lineage (NCBI taxonomy): Eukaryota > Metazoa > Chordata > Aves > Charadriiformes > Charadriidae > Pluvialis > Pluvialis apricaria. The sequence goes on along the minus strand of CM030009.1, from coordinate 75,135,112 downwards.
AGTTCATATAAATACAGCTGAAAAGCTCTGCATTTCAGGAAATGAAACCTTTTATTCTAAAAGGTCTGAAAGTCAGAATGCAGATAATTTATCATATTTCTTTCCATAACCTATTTTACGTTCTGGTTGCTGAGGACTAGACACCTTCTTTGCTCTCATTTATGTATCACCTTTTGCTACAGTTACTGGCTAGTCAGTTATTTACTTATGTATGAAGGTACAATGCAACTGAGTACATGTATTTAAAAAAAGATTTTCTATAAAACCACTAGCAATCCTTAAGAATAATCAGCAGCAAATCTGCATGTCATTTCTTTTTCTCATATATACCAATAATATAAATAAGTCCAAGAACTGAATTTATAATTTATAAACCTGGTTAGTTTTTCAAGAGTGAAACTAGAAACAGTTTGGACATTCTTTATTATTCTTACTGCAAATATTTTATAAGATAAATAGATATATTTTTCAAAAATGTTTGCTGTTGTCCAAAATATTGACATTCAAAATACAAAAATAAATTAGTGGCAGAGCATGAATAAATATTAAACTTGAAAGATGTTGAAAAAGAAGATGAGAGATACAGAAAGCAACTCAACCACCACAAGAACCATTTACCTATTTATTTCAAGTTGTTTTCTCCACCTAGAATACTTCTTTTCTCCCTCTAAAATTGCCCTCGCTAAATCACAGGGTTTTCACCTTATTGCATTAGATGAAAAAAGTTAGCAGCTTCCTAACTGGATCTATCTTGACTATGATCCATCTCTTCATTAAACTTAAAAATCTACAGCCTGGGAGAATTAAGCCTTAAGAAGAACTATAGAGGGCTCATCATTCAAGTAAATGAATGTTCTGCATGAGTGTTGGAAGGAGTAAGAGTGAAAAGAGTAAGCCATCTCTTTTGGAACTGACACAGGATTTAGAAGTCTACGTCGCAGGTATAGATCATAAGTCAGACCTGGCACTTACATGTTTCTGTGAATATTATAAGGCCTTTCTAAAATTAAACTGAGACAAAGGCTATACAATCCAAGCTGCCCAGAGATTAAATTAGACTAGTTAGGGAATGTGGTGAAATATCCTTATTTATTTCCAGGAAAACCCTATTAATCTATTATCCAAGTACAATATAATATAAATTAATCATCATAGCAAGTCCATCTCCTCTATCACACCAGCTGGTTATATGGAGAGAGAGAGAAAGTAATGGATAACATTCTTCTAGTCTAAAGAATGGGAAAGGAAAATTTAAATCCCAGGATTTTGGAGAGGGGACCGAGGGTTTTCAAGTCAATGTTCATGCTAGTAAGATTGTACGGGCCTATCCTGAGAGAACTCCAGACAAATTTTTGAAATGTTAAAAAAAACAAAGCCTCAATTTACTTGCTAGAGATGCCCAGTCACCATTGCTTCTAGATGTTCTGTTCCAGATAGAAATAAAATACTGGTATACTTAGATGAGAGTAAGGAACAGGAAGATTTAAATCCTGATAGTCCACAGTGTGTCTATGTTTCATATTTCAGAATGAAGAATTTGTACATGAAGGCTCACTTATAGAAAGGGCTACAGTGAAAGATCATACCCAAAGTGAAAGCTTGGCCCAGGAGTTTGTCCTAAGAAGCTTAAAGACCTGACTCAGCTAGTATCAATGCAAGTTACCATTTATTTCAAAGAATTCTGGAATTCATTTCAAATGACTAAATTTTAATGTTATTTGTCTCTACCAGGAAGCTAATGGGTCCTTCTGTGAGTTTTCAAAAACTTATTTGTTTTCAATACAAACTATATGCACATTGGTCATCTTAACAAAACAGAGGGAGCCAGCAAAGAATAGTATACAAGCAAGAAATCTCTTTTAAATGAGCTGAAAGACTGTGCAACTTTATCTTTTCAATAAATGCTCTGTACCACAGGCCAGACTACTTGAAATTTAACTTAAAAGGCATTACACAAAGGTGTAAGAGAACGGTAGTAACACCTCTGAAGCTTTATTCTCAGGAACTAACCTGCTCAGTCAAGATAGGGGAAGGTCATCTCCATTTCAGACCACCGACACTCCTAACAAATTAAAGTTTATATACAAAACATTATGCTGTATATTGAAAAATCTGCTGCCTGACAGTGAAAAAATCTACTGTGTGACAGAAAAATCTTTATGCCTGATTGCCTTCAACTTCAGAGCAGAAAGGTTTCTGTGCCTCTTCACTTTCCCATCATACCTACTTCACTGTGTGTAATGAATTTTCCACAATATTAAACTGTCCATTAGTCTCTTAGACTGTCCTTCTGGTTTATCTACTGTTATTAAGAGGGTTGTGTTGCACATCTTAACTCCTCTTTAAAGCTGGCTTAGCTTCTCAACTAATACGGTCCGTTTTCTGCAAGATACTTCATCAGGTATCAGAACAACACTTTGCTATAATGCTGAACCTTGAGACTGACCCACTGTACCGTTTATTTGACCTGGGTATCCCATTGCATGTTACCCGGAGAACCTACTGATGTAAATTAGAACCATAGTCACCATTTTTTACTTCATACCTTTCCCCCATTCACTTTCCGAAAGGTAAGGTACAGATTGACATGAGTGTCATCAGAACATATTAGGACAATGCTTTGCATTTATCACGGAAAATATGTTACATTTTCATTTGTATGTATGCAAACATTCAGTAAATTATGTCAAGCAGATTCAAGTGAAAGGAAAGACTTAAGTGTTTAGGGAAAGAGATGGTGTTTCATTTAGAAGTTCTTATTAACCAAGTAATAATTAGCCTATGGTCCTTCATTTCTTGATTCCATATTTTAAACATTTTCGGTTTTAAAAAAAAAAACCCACCAAAATATTAAATATTTAGCTAGAAGCTCATATAAAATCAGTAGCAATATTGTTTAAAAACTGAGTATTTTAAAAACTAGCCGTCTTTTTCTTTTAATAAAAATATGTTTTGATTTGGACTTGTTAATTTTTCAGTGTAAAAGTGGACTTGCTCCTGGTAGTTCTTTACTGATCCTCTCTATTCCTAATAAAGTCAGTGAGTCTACATATAATACGGAAAACATGCATAAGAGTTGCAAAATAAGACCCTGTAATATTAAAGTAGTAAAATGAAATAGCAAATACTTATCTGCTAGTCTCCTGCAAAGGTTACCAAGTCTGCAGTGTGCAAGAGGGTTCAATCTTTGCCATTAAAATATTTGTCACTTTTTCCGTGTGTGAAAGACTGAAGCAAATTTTAAAGGATACTCAGCAGAACAGACTGCAGTCTTTTATTACTAACAGTAAGATAAAGTAAAAGGGGTCAGTCTGTTAACACTGTCAGCTGTACCTAAATATTAAGTCATGGACTGATGTTAAGAATTTTAAGCTTATAAGAAATAAAGGTACTGTTTCTTTATATAAAGTTTATTTGAAATATAAAACTAGCTGTCTAAATTACTAAATTAGAGAGAAGCAGCATAAGGCAATCAAATAAGAATGAGTCAGATAAATCAATCAAATGAAAAGTAGAACAGGAATTTTATAACAAAATGAGTAACCAAAATCATAGAATCATAGAATCATAGAATCATAGAATGGTTTAGGTTGGAAGGGACCTTGAAGATCATCGAGTTCCAACCCCCCTACCATAGGCAGGGATACCTCTCACTAGACCAGGTTGCCCAAGGCCACGTCCAGTCTGGCCTTGAACACCTCCAGGGACGGGGCTTCAACAACTTCTCTGGGCAACCTGTTCCAGTGCCTCACCACCCTTAAAGTGAAAAACTTCTTCCTAATGTTTAATCTAAACCTGCCCTCTTCCAGCTTAAAGCCGTTCCCCCTCGTCCTATCACTACATGCCCTAGTAAAAAGTCCCTCCCCAGCTCTCCTGTAGGCCCCCTTTAGGTACTGGAAGGCCGCAATAAGATCTCCCCGGAGCCTTCTCTTCTCCAGGCTGAACAGCCCCAACTCTCTCAGCCTCTCCTCATAGGAGAGGTGCTCCAGCCCTCTGATCATCCTTGTGGCTCTCCTCTGGACGCGCTCCAGCAGGTCCATGTCCTTCCATGTCCCCGGGTCTTCCTTGTTTCCCTTTTTGAAAATAGGGGTTATGTTTCCCCTTTTCCAGTCGGCAGGAACCTCGCCAGACTGCCACGACTTCTCAAATATGATGGCTAGTGGCTTCGCGACTTGATCTGCCAGTTCCCTCAGGACCCGCGGATGTATCTCATCAGGTCCCATGGACTTGTGCACCTTCAGGTTCCTCAGGTGGTCTCTCACTTTATCTTCATCTACAGTGGGCGGTGCTCCGTTTTCCGAATCCTCTCCTTTGCAATCTGCGTCTTGGGCAGTGCGGCTGCTGTCCTTGTCTGTGAAGACTGAGGCAAAAAAGTCATTGAGTACCTCAGCTCTGTCTCTGTCCTGGGTGACCAGTTCTTGCGTATCCTTCCGGAGAGGGCCTACATTTTCCCTAGTCTTTCTTTTCTCACTGATATACCTATAGAAGGATTTTTTGTTTGTCTTAATCTTGAATCACTGTCAATATTTCTATAATCAGATTGGTATTAGACTGCTTCGTTTGACTTAACTTTTGTATGTAAATGTGTCTCCAGCAGACAGGGGATGAAATCCCAGAGTCACAAGCTGCAGAGCCAACTGTGTGTTTTTCTGCTTGTTCATTATATACTCCTATAGGATGAAAATTCAGTGTGAAAGAGCAAAGAATGTAATCAGACATCTTTTACCTGGTAAAGAGATGCAGTCTACATATGAATTTGAGTTATGAGATGAGATCTTAGATTTACACTTATTCTGCTGATTATATCTGCTAATTCTTTGTGGGAATGTGTTTTTCAAGGTCTATGTAACTATATTGAAGAGCAGAAAAAAGTCAGTGTTACCAAGACTGTCGTAACTTTATTGCTACTTTTAATTCCTTTTTTCCACACCTCCTTTTCCTAGCCCACAAATTCAATACTCCTGAAAGCTTTTTTCCATTATTTTGGGCATTCATATAAAAAAATAAGACCATGAGATGTTGCACTGGTGTAAAAAAAATCCACGTCATAAGTGCCCAAAGGAGAATATTTTCATTGTTAGGACAAACATATAGACTTCAGTTAAATGAAGGACTATAATTTTATGGCCTTCCCTAATATTTGAATACCAAAGTTACAAATTCCTGCTGCTGTGGTCAAGTCTATGTCTGTAAGACTGATGGCATGATGTACCGACTGGAAGATACTTGTCTTCATCTTTGTTATTTGTATATGAGTAAGTATGGAAAAGGAAGATGAACAGCAAAGTTTTTCTGTTTTCAAGAGGGTGATATAAATGAGGTTTGCTGACGGTGCTTGAAAAAGCTTTAAAGATTTTGAGATTTTTTTTCACTCCAGCTGGTGTTAGCTTTCCTAGCCAACTAGGTTTCACAGCCAAGACATCTGGGAAAGTGAAAACTGTTTACCAAAAAGAAAATATAGGTATGTAAATTTGAATTAAAAAAAGGAGCTTGTGCAAAATGTCTGGAAACAAATGTGGTGCTGTTGTTTTCATCATGAGTTTCTGGGCACAGCCTATCACAGATGAGCCTTTGAGAAAAACTGATAGACTCCTTGGTGACAACAGTAAGCAGAGGTTTACCTGAGTGGTTTCAGATATTTTCACAGGAAATTGTAGCAAACTTCTTGCTCCTCCTGCATACCTTAGGTGGCCAAGGCTGTCTCCCACCTAAACTTTCTCATTAGTTATGTGATGCATTCACCCCCTTCTGTTTCAGTGTGCCTTAACTACTGCCATTCCCAAACCATCTTTTCAAGAATATTCAATGCTTGTATTAAGACACATGAAGAGCAGGCTTTTACCCCAATTGCATGCCCTGCTCTCTGCTGTTTTGAATAAAGGAGACACAAGATGTAAATCTATTCTGGAAAGGCTTTATTTACATACTTGAAGTAAAAGTACACAAGCTGAATTTGAGCATCTATGAGTTTAGGTATTATGAGTATTTTCTCCAGAACTGCTAGAGTTGTTTTGTTTAGAAATTGGAGGTAAAGAAGTCATAACATTGTGAACTTTGTACTATAAATGTAGAGTAATTACTTAAAGAAGTTACCAATAACAAGCAAGTTATCCTTTTCAAGAACTTCCCCAAACCAAAAAAAAACTCAAACCCACCCCTGAACTCTGTTTCCTTGATAATAAAACTCAATGTACAATTTACAGAGATGTTAAAGAAGGACATGGATTAGCTTTAGCAATCATAATAATGTTAAATGTAAGAATCAATAAATGCAATATTGGAATTGCTAAACATCTTTGCATACATGACGATAGCCACACATGATTATATAATTACCAAAAATCATGTTAGTTTGTGTGAGATCACTTTGTAAATTCCCTAGTAAAAGAAAGAAGAAGAAGACCATGAAGAAGAAGAGGAAGAGGAGGCAGAGTTCATGCAAACTGAATGAAAACTATTGCACAAATGACAGAAAGCAAAGGTGAAACAGACTCAGAATACTTTGGATTCTGATAATATTCCTGGAAAAAGTAAAATTGATTTTCTTTAATATAAAAAAGAAAACTACATTTTTTTCAGAAGAAATTTCTGAATATGATTTTCTGGTTTGTATCCACTCTTATTCGTTTATGCTTTTTAAAAATTTACTACTCATTAGGTTGCTGGTACTGCATCTTCTTTGCACAATAGCATGGGGTCATACGTGTGAGTATATTATTCAATTTTCATCTTGCATATGTTTGAAATTGCTCTGTATTTTCATTAACAGTTCATGTGAATGGAACTAGCAAAGCAATTCCCACCCTTTTTTTTCTTCTGAAAAAAGTGTGATAATGAACCCATGTTTACATAGTGCTTCCAATCCCTCCATATTTTATAGACTGATAATTTCAAGACATTAAAGTCTTGAATTTGAATTAACTTACACGATTTTTTCCCTTAACTTATTATTACATGGTTCATTTTCAGATGAATTACAAAATAACACAATAAGAAAGAACACTATGTGACTGTTTACATGAGGAGCAGAAAAACAAACAACAAAACCTGCAGATATTCTTATTACAGTGGGGGAAGGGAGTTGATATAACACAGGATGGAGCTTCCTGAACTGGAATTTGACCAAGCTAAAAGGATTAACAGTCTTCCTTGACCAGAAGGGTACCAAGGGAACTTTAACAAGGAGACACAGCTGGCAAACAGGCAGCGTGGAGGCCAAATAATACCATCCTTCATCAGCTCTTAAAATTCCACAGACCTGAAGAGTGTGGCTAGAAGAGTTTCTAGGAGTGATATTTCACTGTGCAGCAATAGAATGACTGGAGTTATGAGGCCAGAGATAAATCACATTGATGGTCTTATTGAAACAGCCGTGCCTGGAAGGGAGGTGTAGTCTCTTCCCCAGACACAAAGAAGCAAGCTGGTGCAAGAAGCAAAAACTCATGTACTCTGGGGACATTTAAACCTGCCTTTGAATGATGATTCTTCTCATGAGGGGAACATGCCTTAATTATGAAAAAAGTATTTTCAGAGCATGTGATATGAATTAAATTTCCTGTAGTATTTGCACGGACATGTTTCTCCAGTCAAGAAAATCTCAGTGTCAAATTTGCATATATAAAAATGGACCATAAATATAGTGAAACTCTCATTTTCATAACTTTTCTCAATTCCAAGAAAATCAAACAATTTTCTGCTCTAAATGTCAGTTATTTTCTATCTCATGTCTCAGATTTAACTATGTGTTAGTTTTTAAAAAAGAAAGAAAGAAAAAAAAGGAAAAAAGGGCTAAAAAACATGCTAAGAATTTTGGGAGTGGGATTTAATCATCAAGGGAAAAGGAGTTTAAGCCCCATGGGAGTTTTACATTTAAATTCAGTACAGCCTTCTTTTTTTTTTTCTTTTTTTTATTTTTTTTTTAATATGTTTTAGACTTCTGTGAAAGGTCGCCATATGGAGATAAAAGAGCAGATGAAATAAAAAGCAATAAGAAAAAACAATAAAACTGTCATTGTTTTCTTGACCTTTTTCAAATGCATTCATCATAGAGTATATGGTAAATCTTGTTAGAGCTTTGAAGCTACTGTTGCTCTGAGTGGAATGATCTCTAGCATCCACTTACCAATGGCCCTTTCTGGCAAGGTCAGATAATAAGAGGCCTCTCTCTGAACTGAAACTCTAAGTAACCAGTGACTCAAGACAGGGATTGTTTACTCTCTATTTTTCACTCTCTGGCAAAGATAACACAGGCTAGGCCAATTTCTGTGCTACTGTTGCTAAGCTTTGTGTGAAGTTATCGTGATAACACACAAAAAGAACAAATGTTACATTTCTCAGCTGTGTGGCATGCAGTGGGAGGGAAGGGCAGAAGGCAAGAAAGAAGGTTCCTTTCTGAAAAAGGCATCTTTCCATTAGCTGCATAAATATAGCAAAAGAGTCCCATTCCCATGTATTACAAGACGATATGTATCATTCAGTTAAAGATGTGCCCAAGTGTTAGTGACGCTTTCTTCAGTTTCTAAATGGAAGTATTTGGCTCTCTGTCCTTTAAGAGGGAGCTACAACATGAAGCATATGTTATTTTCCCCTTGTTTTCCCAGAGCTGGGTAATCCTTTGCAGTAATCATACTTTGATTAAATATGAATTTTGTTCTCAGATCTCTTTCCCCATTGATTTTCTTAGTGTTTCTGTTTCATGTAGCTTGTCTCTTAAACAGAAAGCATGTTTACTTGCTATTGTGTATATGAGCTGTATTTTTTCGAGTGTCAAATCTGATGCTAGACATGAATTCAGAATAATTAACTGCTTGATACATATAGAGGAGCTTTTGAGGGCAATTGGGGAGAAAGAGGTGTTATTTTCATTGTATGTGCAGAGCTGCAAAACCATGTTTGAGACATCTGATAAAAAAAAAAAACTTATTTGCAAATGAAATAGCACAAAATCCATGTAGCCAACATCTTTTTTTATTATGTCTCTGACAAACTCCAGCTTCTTTTGACCCTACTTGGGTGGAAGGTTCTCTCTTTTAATGTGTTTGGAATGGCTTAATTCCATGGTGTGATAAAGGCTATAGGAAAATCACTCTAAGAAGTGAAAATCTCAAAGAGGTACATTTCAGTGTGCAGTTCTTACCTTTGATCTATGCTGAATGTTTTTAAGGTTGGAAGTGAAAACTAGAAATTTTCTAGGGGTTGCAGAGGGAGGAAGGTTGTTGATAAAAGTATTTTGCACTCTGGAGATCTTTATCAAATACTGTTCTTAATTAAACTCACATAATTATTCTTCCTGTGTTTCCTCCATTGGCACTTTATGATGTCACTCAAGCACTTTAAACTTATCACACATCAACAAGGACCCCTAAGAATATGCCTATTAATTCAAATTATACTCACATACTGCATGCTTATTGCAATTAGTAGTGAGGTAGAAATTCTGAACTTTTCACACATAATCTCTTTTCCATCAGTAGAGATTCTTCTTTTTATCACTGTATTGCCTGTTTTCTAACTGACACTTCCTATACCATTAAGCTGTTCAGGATCTGGCATCTTGCAGGAGATTGTTGTCTGGCCTTCGTTTATGATTACCATAGATGATTACACTGGATAGAAGAGCTTGAGGAAATTAATGCCATACTTGCACCTGTTGCTACTCATATTTTTTAACACAGTGAAAAGGAGGTAGAAAGGCCCAAGAGACACGACACTGAACTTAGATCTAGTCTTCATTTAGCACACAATCTGCAGTGCAGCAACGAGCAAGCTGGATCACCTATCACCAATCCCTTTCAGGTCAGCAAAGTTTCTGACTGTAAGTCTGTATGCTTCCCATGACAAATGGGAGCTGAAGCTGGAGGGAAACAAGGTGAATCCTCATTGCACAGGTAATTCGTAATAGTGAAGTAATGGTGGACAACCTCTTTGACTTGGGGATCAAAAACGTCTGATGGCTGGCAATCATTAGAAGAAACCTTTAGTATGTTTTATCCAGTCCAGCTCTCTCTGAATACAAATTAGTGGCAGCTCCAAAAAATCGATGCAGGTGCTTCGCTTATAACATTCTCCACATTTATATTGCCCTTTTATGGAAAGAAAAGAATCATCAGGGACAAATGGGAGTTTATGAATCAACTATGGATCTGAGTGCTCTTGTTCTGCCAGATAAGTTAATTTCATAATTTACAGTTTTATACCTTTGTATTGCAAGGAGTCTGTGGAGTGATTCCAGCTAAGAAAACTCCACCAGCATTTTTCATTATTTCCTGTATTTTTAATTGTCACATTAGAAGATGAAGGATGGATTGTTCATTCAAACAAGCCTCTCTAAATAGCACTTCCATACAAGTTACAGGACCCTTTTATAAATGTGTCTGCTCCTGTTCTTATACAACTGTATTATAAATCGCTTTGACTTCTGTTGTACAAGAGAAGACTTGAGACTTTATAACATTTCCAGATTCTTTTTTGTTGCTTGTGGATGTCACAGAGACCTGCCCTAGTACTGAATCACTGTACTTGTCAAAAATTAGGTTGCTTAAAATAAATTTATGTGCTTTGGAACTGGACTAGCCACAAATTTGTAACTTGAAACAGCTTTACTCTCCCTGCGACCACCAGTCACAGATTTTTACTTTAAAAGCTAACTATTTTTTCTGATTGCCTTCAAATGGGAAACAATCCAGCTTTTCCATGTAGACATTCATTAACTGAGTTTTCTGTAATTTCTTTGTAAGGCACAGAAATATAAGTATCAAATACCACTGTATAAATTGTTCTCGAACTGTAAGTATCCATTTGGTATAAAAAGATCACATTTTTTGAATTTTGTTTGTTGTGTTTAGCCCCTATTAGTCTTTGCAGTAGTTCATAATGGGAAAACATGGAATCATATAACTGAAACAGAAGTCTCTGGAAAATTATTTTCCATCCAATTTTTCTGATCACAATCTTTCTCTTCTATGGTTTAATCTTTGTCAGCTAGACCAGGTTCATGAAACCAAATGTGGACTCTCATTTCACAGATGGAGTCTGCTATGGTTACAGTATGCTATTCAGCAGCTGCTCACACTTCCCATTTTTGATACTCAGTATGGGGGCAGGAGTCATCACATCTTTTCCCACCTCCCTGCCTGAGCTGCAGTGTTCAACAACCTCATACAGACTGCCATAATAAGTTGCAAATGTCTCTTCAGACAGGACATGCCTCATTGTAATGACCTTTCCATAAATACATAGTGGCGTAGCTAAAACACAGCCTGGCATTTAGTTGCTTTGTTACCGTATGTCACAACCTAACTTGTGACTCTTCCCAGTTCTTTAGCTGTGTCTCCCATACTTCCTTTTGAAAAAAACAGGTTTTTCTCTCCACTTCTGCCAGCCACCAGTGCCAAGATGCAGAGAGTCCCTCAGAAAATGCAAGGCCTACACTTTGCTCTCTGGTGAAGTTGCATTAGTACCACTCAATCCCTTTAGTTTGGAACTTAAAGCTCTCATATTACAGCACATTGGATTATAGTATTAAAAGGACCCTCAGAATTCCATGGTAGCACATTACTAACTCTCAAAAAGACACAATGCTTAGAATACTGTGTACGTGGCCTATGCCAGTGAAAGTCATTGGTCAAGACTGAGGCAATCAGAGTAGCAGAACTGAAATGTTTTTGACACTGACACAAATAATGATATAATATAAAGAAGCAGGTTTATTATAAAAGTCATTTCACTCGTGTGTCAGGAGATAAGATAAAGGCTCTGTGATAAAGAAGCATATTCCTCTTATGTTGGAGTATTGCACACTTGCTCTGAAGAATGAGGTTTTACAGGACACGTTCAGAGGTCAGGTACTTGACTGTACAGGTTAATAGTGTGACTCTCATCAAATAACAAAGGCAAAGGTTTGCATTTTCAGAACAATGACCCTGGCATTACATGCACAGATTTGTCTCTTGTTTGCCTTTGAATTGGCAAGAGAAAACCACGTGCAGCCATTGCAGAGTTGGGGGGCAAACATCTATTGCCACAACAGCCTGAGTAGTTATCCAATGAAGTCAAATTCTGGATATATGAAGTCTTATATCAGGCAGATCCAGCAATAAAGAACTTATAAGGGATTTAGTAACTACTACGTAAGTTTTAAACTCTTGTAAGACTCCTTCCAATGGTATAGAGGAGGTACACAGAGGAAATCAGACTTTCACACAAATGTTTCTGAGATCACTGTAGTAGAGAATATAGGTATTGTTTTTCAGGTTTAAAGTTCCTGAAGGAGTCATTCTCCTTAGGAGATTAAATCGGTAAATTCAAAGAGGCAGAGTCAATGGCCAGTTATTCAAGAACTAGATTAAAATGATTAATGACAGTAGAGGGCTTAGTAACGTGTACAGAAAGCCACAGCACAACAATACATATGTTCTTCTTCATGTGTGTTTCAATTTTGGCCAGCTTGATGAATTTTATTTGATTGAGTTACCACAATAACACAGAGAGTAAGGGTAAGTAATTTGTTAGACACAGCCACATGGGTGCTGGCCCTATTTTTCATCAGTACATCTTTTGGTACTTAAGGGACTTATTCTGCACACATAACAGAAAAACCTAATTGTCTGACATTTTGATATAGTCTCAGCACTAGCATCTTCCAGAGTCTGTATTTTGAGACATGATATCAAATCACACAATTTGCTATATCCCATGGGCTGGAAGATACAATATTTGGAAACACCCAGGGGTAACAGACATTTGCCAGCTGCTTCATTGCCACTGGCAAAATCCTAACAAAATCATTCTTTAATTGAAAAAATGGTGAGATTGAATAGCATGGAGTTGTTACATGCAAAGATACAACTTATCCCCAGCTGAATTCCCTCCCGGGGCTTTGCAGCAGCAACATCCCTCTATTCCATTAAACACGGAGCCAGGTCACCATGCAGTACCCCCACTCGGGCTGCCAGACACCATTATACTTCAGGCATGGGAAGAAGAGGGAGGTGGTGTGCAAGTGGCAGTGGATTATTAAGCCTGATTTTACTGAAAGGATCACATCACTGCAGTTTCCAGGATGATGAGGATTTCTTCCAAGTGTTGAGCACATAATTGCTTTTCAGAAACTGATTTGAACAATAACCTTTGTGTAAACAAGACGTTGACTTGTATTTTACTAATGACTGTGAGCTAATTTCTGCTGTTACTGCCAAAGAAAAGAAAAAGTGATACCCTTAATTGTACAATATTGTTAGACTATTTGGACTGGTAAATTTCAGGACAACATTAAATGATAACAAAAGTTGTTGCAATGCTTATAATTGCAAATCCTTTAGCTGAGCCCCTGAACTTTGAATCCATGTCATATCCACTAGTAGTCTGTTAGTTGTGTACTATAATAATTTATCAAAATACAAACAAATTACAGGAATGTCTAGGGTTTTTTCCTTCCTTTCTTCACTGCTTTGTCTCTTGAGAAACTGAAAGTTAGTTATTTCTAGTTGTGACACAGTGGCAATTCTTAGAGATCACAAATGGTAGAAATGCAAGAGAAATGGTGTCATTAAACAACTTAAGTTATGGCCTTTTGCAGTAGTGGCCAGAAAATGGCTAGTAAAAACAGCCTCATGTTTATGGTTGAAAATGAAAAAGCAAGCAGAGTCAAACAAGGTTCAGAATCAGCAGACCAGCTGCAATATGATCATCCAGTTGCAAATATTCCTCCAAGCTCTGGCAACATATATCAGCTTAGCACAGCGGAGAAGCTTTGATTTTTGGAAGTCAGCAATAAGTGGGAGGTGGTAAACACCCCTGCATCCAACCTTAATTTTGTTATCTTAAATTCTATAGATCCAAACAGGACACAACCTGTTAGCTCTAATTGGGACCTAATTTTATTGATAACCGTGACTGTTTACTAATTTTGACAACTTAGATAGGGTGGATATTAAAAAGTGAACTGTTTTTTGAAACATCCTTTTTTTCAGTCAGCTGTCACAAACGTAATAAACATAGTGAAGTTCAGATACCTCTCCCCAAATTAAAATCTAAGCTAAAAATATAGAAAAAGTAAGAGGAAGAAACATGAAAAGGAAGAAGAGTTGCTCAGAAATTAGTAATTATATATATACAGAATCATTGGAACACAGAATAATGTGTGAAGGGACCTCTGAAGATCTCTGGTACAAGCTGCTGCTCAAAGTAGAGCCAACTTAGATGAGGTTTTTCAGGCCCTTGTCCAGTTTAGTTTTGAATACTTCCAAGGGTGGAGATTCTGAAGTCTTTCTTGGTACCTGTTCCAGTGTTTGTCTACCCATATGTGATGAGCGTTGGGGTTTTTTCCCTTGTTGCAACTTACGACTTTTGCCTCTTGTTCTATTGCTCTGCACTCCTGGGCATCTGGCTCCGACTTATTTGTATCATAGGTATATGAGGGAGTTGAGGAGCAAAAAGACCTTTCCTTAGCATGCACTTTTTCCAGCTGAGGAATCCTGACTCTCAGCCTGCTTTTACATGTCTAGTGCTCCAGCTCCCTAACAGTATTTTTGGCCCTCCACTGGACTTCAGTATACAAATATCTTTCTTTTACTGTGTGTACAACTATATGTATATTTGTATATGTATGTGTATATTTGTGTATGTGTGTATTTGGAAATGAGTTGCATGAGTTTGAACATACTTCTTCAGGTAATTAAGTTTTAATTCTACTTTTTGATACACATCAGCTACACAGAAAATTCTGTTGGTGAACAACTGCACGTTATTAAAATGTGAGCAGATGATTAGAAGCAATCAATTTAACGTGGCTTAATGAGTTACCATGTATCAACGGAGCTACAAAACTCCCTCCCTCGTCCACAGAAGATGAAAAACAAGTCATCATGAGGATTTGGTTGCCCATCTCTATAAAGAAACACAGCTATTGTTGGACAGAGGAAAGAACAATTGTTTGCTCAGAAGGGTCAAATTTTTATGAAATAGATTTGATTTTCTATTTTATGAGATAGATTTTATATATGTGAAATGTCTAGCTGTTGCCATGAATAAAATACACATGAGAATTCAACATGACAGTATTTTGAGCTCATACATTTCTTAGCCTGTTATTACAACAATTGGGAATTCCACATGCCTCAGTTACAAGGCACAGTTAATAGATGTACTTTACTAAGCTTAGGTAATTCAAGTATTTGTTATTCTTTTGCCGTATCCTTCAAAAGAGAAAATAAAACAAGATAAGGTTCTCGGACACCGTTGCTGTGAAGACGATGTGAAAGCTGGTGTTGTGTATGAGGCAGATCATAAAACATACAATTATCAAGCCTATTTTTATTCTGTCAGCTGTAGATTTATTAAGAAATGAAGTGGCTATTTCTGGTATTGGTGCCTCATATGTTCTCAGTGCAGTTTCTCACTGACTACACTGATCTAGTGAAGAATCAGAAAGATAATGTGGCATGGAGAGAATCCAGTGTATGTGGGTCTGCCCTGTGACTTAAAATAAGTGAGGAAGGGACCTCCGTACTCATACGCAATTTTATCTCTCTTGGCCACTAAAGGAACATTTCTTTTTAATGAAAAGTATATCTGTATTTGCTTTAACAGAAGAGTACACACCTCCTCTTCTTATGGAAAGATTAGGAAATTTGAAAAGATATAAGCAAAGCCAAAGCGAACTTTGGGATCTATTACAGTACTCAAAATCGGCCATCCATACATAACAAAAGAACCCTATATCTACGCAGCATATAAAAGTACATGCCCAATATTGTAAAACACATATCTTTCTACTTTCTTGGGAGTCAAGACTGGTTTGCACAAGGTTCCAACTAAGGAGATATTTGACTCCTTTCTGTTCACATGCCTTTCTCATGCACAATACCAGAAAATGTTTTAAAAAAAAATATTTTCAAAACTAGATTTTTTTGTCACAGATCAGAATCTATGGATGTCTGGGTCATGTTCACTTCACAGACTTTACTAATCAAATTAGTATGTAATTTCTGACACATTTCTCCTGCTAGGTGAAATTTATGAAGTGCTTTATTGATGAGTTAAAGATTTCTGAGAAATTTGCTTTGTGGTCAGAAGACACTATCTACATGGCAGAGACATGGGACAGAAAAGTAAAAGACCATCTACAATTGTGACAGTACTGTTATATTTTCCAGTATGATTGTTTATATTTTCCTTATTTCCAATATTCCATTCTTTTCTCTAACTTTTTAATTAAAAGGTTGCTACAAAGAAGATGGAAGATCTCTCTTCACAAGGAGCCACACGGAGAAGACGAGACAATGGGTAAAAGTTGCATTGGGAGAGGTTTCATCTCAATATTAGAAAGAAATTTTTTACAGTAAGAACAATCAATCACTAGAACAACCTCTCCAGGAATGTGCTAGAGTCTCCTTTGTTAGAGATTTTCAAGATGTGATTGGACATAGTCTCATCTAGGCTCCCTTTCCCATAAAAGGCTGGACAAGATGGTCTTTCAAAGTGCCTTCCACTGGGCTGTTCTATAGTTCTGTGATTCATTGTCAGACGTCCTATTTTAATAAAGAGACATGGCACATATTTTAACTTTAGTTTCTTTAAAACTTTCTTTGTCAGCTCAATATATTTTTTAACACTAAAAGTAGATCATTCTGAAATTGTGGGAAGATTTATCATTGTACAATTTAAATGCAGTCCACAGAGAGAGTCAGGAATTTATTATCTTTCTTTTTTTTTTTATGAAAGACACAATATCTGCATAACTGAGTTTTCCAGATGAAATATTTGGTTTTCTATGTATTAAAAATGACGTATTTGCACCTACATTTGTTTTTTGTGAATCAAAATCCTTCCAGTTGCCAGACTGAATCAAACATTCAGTTTTCTGTCAGTTGAAGAGTAATCTTCCCTTCCAGAATAGCTGTGTTTGGAATAGCTGGAACTCATGCCATTCATTCCAGTTCTTTTTTAAAAGGCAGATTTGGGTTTTTATATGAGTATTCTAGACTTACTTTCATGGCAAGCAACAGGAAAAACACCCGTTGGTTTAGATTTACACACTAAAATATTTTCATTCAGAAATTCTGACATATTTTGATTTTGGTAAATGTAAATAATAGTCTTATGGGGTTTTGTTGTGTGAAAATAGATTCCACATTTGTAAGATTAGATCAATAAAATAATTTTTATTGAATATTTGCAATTTATTCTAACAAAATTTTTGAAAGCAAATACTAAAATATCAAAGTATAACATATTAATGTCTGGAAATGGAATAGGAAAAAAAATCTGTTGTTTTCAAACAAGCCTAGAAATGTTGTTTGGAACGAACCTCTTGAGATTGTCTAGTCCAGCACCCCACTCAAAGCAGGACTATTACCAAGACCGCTCTGGCTCAGCCTTTGCTCTTTCTAGCCCGTGCCAGCAAACCTCCAAGAAAAGAGAGGATACTGGTTCCAGTGCTGTAGTACCCTCCTAGTGAAAAAGTTTTTCCCAGTGATGAACTTAAACCTCCCCAACTACAGTTTGTAGCCTGTGCCCCCTCTGACAGCTGCTAGCCCGGCTCAGAATAGTTTGGCATTGTCTTCTGTATATCTCCCCTGCCAGGTGCTGAAGGTAGCTAGCATTTAGCCTCCTCTTTATCAAATTAAACCTAGTATTCTCAAACTCTCATTGCAGCTCAACATCCTGGTGTAGCCCGGTACACCCTACCAGTAACAGACAGACTCCCAAGAGTGAGCCCCGGGAGTGGCTCGTCTTCCTCTAGGTGTCCCCCATAACACCAAGTCTTTTTCAGCATGACTGATAGTTAAACTGTTAATCTCCCAGCCTCTGCTAGAAAAACCAACAACATTGCTGGAAGCTAACAGTTAAAATTTTGGATTTTAAAGTCTTTCTTCATCTGTACTGTGAGCAACCTGGTCTAGTGGAAGGTGTTCGTGCCCACAGCATGGGAGTTGGAACTAGGTGATTTTCAAGGTCCTTTCCAACTCTAAGTATTCTATAATTCTATACATTTCAGTAAGCCATTTTACCGTAGGGGGGTGTTGTCCATTTGTTTGTGGATTTTTTTTTTTTTTTAAAGACCACTGAATCGGAATTCCTTGTTGGTATAAAAAACTGCAGATAGTTTTCTCCATTTCTTTTTTACATTTGACTGAAAGGCATGTTTGAATAGCTTTTCTGCATGTCTAATCTAGCCATGGTGACTACTGTAAGTGAAACATTTTCTGTGGTCTGTGGCTGCCAGAAATTGACTTCTTACACCATCAGAAGTGAGAAAAGTCATAACACCTAAACTGAGCAGAACAGCTGAATGGAACAGATTTTAGACATCAAAATTGTTTTCTCTATTGCAATCCTATGTAGTTGAGCCTTGGTCTTAAGCATTATTGGTTTTGTGACAGATAAATTAGGTGTCCACACTTGTCAGTCGGAACTAGATCATGAGTCCTTAGGAACGAAACCTGCTTTCTTACAGATGTAGAAAATGAGTTATTAATTTATCCCACCTTGTTGAAGACCTCACTAGAGAGAAATAGAAAAGAGGAATTGCAACTGTGTTTGTTCCCAATTTGTGCTCATTGCTCTTACAATGATCACATACATCAGAGAAGCTGCCTATCAAATTTTGTGAAGAATTTCTGCAGAGGGCATTTTACTGGGAGATTTCCTCCAGCAAATTCCATTGAAGAGTTTCCTAAATTCTTCATTTTTTCAACTTTTTAAAACTTGAGAATGTATAAAATGATGACGTGTGGAAACTATTGCAGTTCTTTCAAAATACAAATCATTCCAAATAAGAAGCTGTAGAAATCTCCATTCAGACCCTTAAGAGTGGCTTAAAAACACATGGAATCAAAGCAGCGAAGCATTATAGTTGAACATTCATTTTTCTTTTCAGTTTGAGCAAGAAATGTAGAATGGCATTAATTTCACTGAAAGGCCTGAATTCAGTTTAGTATTATCACCTAAATTTGAGTGTCTAAATGGCAGTGCCTAAATAAGCATTATGTGCGTAAGATCCTGGTATTATCTACTGAGATCTAGTGAGAGATGTCATTAAGATTCAGCTCAAGACAATAAAGATACCTGAGGCAGGATTCAATTGCACTGGTTTTCAGTTCTGGGTTGCTTAATGTATCTATTACTGCCATTCAGGGCTGGCAGACATAGCACAGGACCTGTGGAAAATCTGCACACTTTGGGAGAGGGAGCTGGAAACCAAGATGTTCCTAGGGCATCTAAGGCATAAAAAAGCTTAGATACTTGTTTAAACAATAATATTGATCCTTTCCTTATGTGTCCCTTCCAACTTGAGATATCCTATGATTCTATTCACAGTTGGTCAGTTAAATTCCACTGACTACATTGACTATGGGTGTAAGTCAAAGTTGTCACATGTTTAATGCTGTTTAAAATTCCATTGAGTCCCCAGACAGCTGTACAAATCCCATAGTTCCTGCTCATATCTGCCACCCGTGTCTCCAATACCTGAGAATGTCTCAAACGGCAATGCTCAGCTCTGCACAGGAACTCAGCTGGGTCCAAGATCTCACTACAAACCTGTACGTATATGCATTTCTTAATCCAGAGTTGAACCTCATTCTTGGGACTTTAAACTTTTTTCTTTTTTTTTTTTTTTTAATTTGCAGCTATTTTTAATTTATTTATTTTTTAATCTTTGCTTTAATTCATGTTTCAACTTCAGGATGCGCATTAACTACCACAGTGGGGAGAGAGCAGCTATTTATGGTAGACAACACATTATCTAGGTGAAGTGACTTGCTACATGAAGACATTAATTAGCATGAAAAATTGGTGAAGAAGTACAATTTAAATCGTACTTATACTTTTGTTTAATTACCCAGATACTCCTCCCTGTAGATACTGCACTTAAAAAAACCAAATTAATTTGCTAATTAAAAATCACATATTTTAAGTGAAGTCAAATTCTTAAAAGTTTAATGACTTCATTTTTCTCACATTTTACTTTGGGAGAATCAAACAGAAGCAAAGTTTAGAAATGACCCAGCTTACGTGTGACATTTCCAACAGAGCCATTGAATTTTCTTCTGATACTACTTTTTATATTTTGCTAATTGCTTTGGAAAGGCTCTGTGTTCAAGGTAAACAATCAATGAGATCCTCTTTTAATCTGAAGATAACAGCATTTTTCCTCCTGAAAATGAGTTTAAACTGTGAAGTTGTAAAGGACGCAGGATGGGATTTTTTAATGTTTTTGAGTCCTGTCATTTCTTTAGGTAATAGGGTGCCTATCAATTCTGTGCTCCATTCTTCAGGAATAAATGGGAAAGTGTGGGGCATAACAGTTCTGTGATTGCAGCTGAAATTTAAAAAGAACCTGAAACATGACAACTATGGAATCTTATTGTAATTCTTATGCGATAACGATGAAACAGAAATTGAAATAGTTCTAACCACACCTTATTGACTTATAAGAACACATGTACAAACAAGAAACCTGACTGTGTTTATACTAGAGTAAAATGAGGTGGAACTGGATGATATGGGTTACATTTCCACTAACTGAGGAGTATGTGTCATGTGGAGCTTGCCTCTCAAAAAGACATACAGCTCATATAAGCATTCATCATTATTTAATAATAATTGCTGGATCAGCTGAACTTTGCAACCAGAGATTCTAGGCTTGCATGATAGTAGCACTGAAAAATCTGGATCTCACATTTTAGTATTGGTCCCGGCTCTACCACTCAGACCCCAGTTTTGGTAGCTACAGCTGGCAAAGACAGGTAAATAACTGTATTAAATGCTAGCATCCTAGCTTGATTTTTCATTAGAAGCAGGGACCAGTAAGCTTTTTGCAAACTTTTTTTTTATTCTACTCTAAGCAGTCTACTCCATAGTCCCTTTTTTTTTTTAAGGAAAAGAATAGTTGATTGCACTACCGCATATGTCCATGGTGTACATAAGTCTCATCCATTCTATGCAAACTTGGTTTCCTCTTTCCAAATCGAATGTAATAGAACTATAAAACATCCCACAACGCTGATAAGGATAATCGGGAATATACAGTGGCTTCTGAGTAAAAAAAATATTAAACCAGGAAGGATTTTTCAACCTGGAGCAAAGACAACTGGGGAACATTTTATATATTTTTTAAATCATAAATATCATGGAGATGGAAAATGAGGCACGAATTTTTACTGCACTTCCTAACTAAAGAATTCAAAAGCATTGGATAAAATCTATCAGGACAAAGAAAAAGAACAAATGGCATAAAGAGACTGCAGAACTCTTTGTCACAAGGTAGCAAAGAATACTTATATCCAGAAAGAGGCTACGCACATTCATGGAAAAAATCTATCAATGGCTATGAAACAAACATCTAGAGGCAATTTCTAGATCAGAATATCCTTGAAAGACTTAAATGTGGGGGTAGGAACTACTGTTTGGCAGTTATGTGCTTGGTGTATTTTTGTAGGCTTTATTAAACAGTTCTGATAGTAAGGTGATTTTGTGACCAGAAATCTGCCTACACCAGTCAAGGAACTGTTCTATAGCTCTGTTGCCAGAAAAAAGAGCTCTCTCTCTGTTACTGTGGTGTGGAAACTGAAGTCTAGCAAGGAACACGGATAATGTTCATAGGTTGAAAAGTTTTTCAGAGCCCATTACCAATGCAATATTTCATCAGTAGCTTATCAGTACAATCATAATTTATTCCCTATAAGACTCTCTACCATTATGCACAACTGGAAGTGAGTTCATTATATGCAGTGTGTTTTTATTATTTTACATAATTTCAGATAAATAGATAAGTAATATAAAATATTATATTTTCAACAGATAAATATCTTAAATATGACACAAACAGAAGCATATATATAAGAACAGAAATTAACCAGCATCATAGCCTGTAGTATAGAAACTGCAATAAGCATTTTTTTTTTATTATTTTTTTTATTTTGCACCCAAGGTCTTGTTCCTTTATCAAGGAGTTTTGTGTAGAAAAGAAGAGAGGATTTGCAACACTGAAAAATATCTCTCTTATTTGGTTGCCATGACAAATGCTAACTTGCCCAGCAACTCTAGGTCTACTCATATAGGTAGTAACAGTAATTTCACACCTTTCTAACTTGCTTTTAGTTGAAGTTGCAGAACATGGTGGTAAATAGGAAAAAATTTGGGCCTTGAGGTAAATCCCCCAAAAGGCTATAGGTGCCACAACATGTTGCACCATGATGACTGACTGGTGTGGCTAGGTTTTTGTAGCACATGGGCTGCAGAGTTGGTCTGTGTGAGAAGACATTGGATGCTTCCCCTGGCCTCGACAACCAGTTCCAGTCAGCTTCAAAAAGGACCCAAAGATGAGACCATCGGTGACGCTGGTGACTTCTCTGAGATCTTATTTTAATTTTTTTTATTTATTTGTTTGTTTGTTTATGTATAATATACATATATATATTTAAGAAAGCATGAAAAATGCTGTTCAGCAGCTGTGAGAGAGAGGAGTGAGAAAAACGTGAAACAGCCCTGAAGACACCAAGGTCAGTGATGAAGCCGGGGGAGAAGGTGCCCCAGGTGCTGGAGAAGAGTTTCCCCTTCAGCCCATGGAGAAGACCATGGTGAATCAGATTGTCACCAATGGAGGACCACGGTGGAGCAGACATTCACATTGCAGCCCACGGAGGACCCCATGCCAGCACAGGTGGATGTGCCCTGAAAGAAGTTGCAGCCCATAAAGAACCCACATAGGATCAGGTTCCTGGCAGAAGCTGCAGCCCGTGGAGAGGAGCCCACTCAGGAACAGCTAAAGTTTCCATTTGTTTTTTGTTCCTTGCTTTCTTCTTTGTTTTACCCTATATACTAACACCCAAGCTGTCTCTAAACCTAGAAAAATGCTAGTAAAGCACCTCTATCTTGTTTTGCAGACTCAGGAGCATTTGCCAGCATCTTAATGTATCTTATACAACTAAACTGGCCTTTCAGGAATTAAAGATCCTTTTTTCAAACTCCTATATTCTCCTTTCACCTCCCTGGTGATGATGTTTTACACAGTATAATCTTTCATTTCTTGTCCACTCTACTGGAGCTATATAGTGAATGTGCGAGTCAGGACATTTTACTGAATTCAGCAGGAGCTGAATATACTCTTCATACTAGTCTACACAGACAGACAATAAAGAATAATTCAGTGAAAATAATAATGGTAAAACTTTGAAACATGATCATCACAAAATTAAAATTGAAAAGTCACTAGTCAGGCATTATTTAAAAAGTTATTTTCACACATTGTTATCATGCTATGCTTTTTAAATCATTCTGAAAGTGAGAAAAATGTCATGTTATTTCTAAGATCAAACAAAAATTGAATGCACAGGTGATGTCATTCACAAGATGTCTTTGTTTTCCACATTCAAAAGAATTTTACTAAAACATACAAAAATGATGAAAATATATACCAATACCTTTATGTGTTTGTGTGTGTGTATTAACAGGTGTATAATGTAAAAATTTATAATATTTGCATTTAAATGGGTAATAAAGGAGGTGGAATTTTCTATGTTACATTCATAAAATAATATAATCAAGGTTAGATATTTTCTCTGGACTCATTCTTAAAAAAACAATCACTACCTGTTATTAAGTTGAATGTGAACTACCACGATTTTTCTACAGCTTCATTTTTTTAACATACTTTTGCAATGTTTAATAGTAAAATCAATATTAGTGATAGTAGGACTTGTAGTTAATTTTTTTATGTGAAAGCTGTACAAAGAGTGTTGTTTGTTATTTATAAACATCACTGGGTCCTTCTAACAGCTTTTTCTACTTATTTTTTTGTAATATGCCTTTTTCTTTCTTCATTTGAATTGTAGTAGCAAAGTACCTTATTCATAGTCCTTAGAAACAAATTCAAATATGTGGCTAATTGGTATCTATTATGTACCCTTACCTAAGTTAAGCAGGTTATTATGAAATTACCTGTGTTCCCACTGCACTATAATATCATTTACAGGCTTGCTGATTTCTCAAGACATAGCGAGCTCATCCAGAAATGATGGAGGAGGCTCATGGTATGATTTCCCATTAGTAATCAAAATTATTGATGTTTACTGTATTATAGCATGACACAGGTAATAAATATATTCAGTCCAAGATACATTTTGTGCATGAAAATGTTACCTCATGAACGAATCAAATATTTGTTTTAAATGTAAATGTTAAGATGATAATCCATATTTTACTCCATAAACTGTTAAACACATTTTTTTCACAGAATGAAATTTTTAAAATATGCATATTTGAGGCATAAAAGCTCTGCTGTGTTTGAGTAATATGTTTGATGAAAAATGAGTTTGCTAATCACAGCTGCACTTTGTTATAAGAGTAATGTAAAGCAAAGATTTACAGAATAAGGATACCTCAGGATGTCTCTGAATACTAGATGGTTATTATGTAGAAGGAATTAAAATCCTTCATATCCTATAACATACTTAATGTTTTCAGCCTGAGGCACCAAAACATAGTATTAAAATGATGTGCCTTATGTAGAACAGCTCAGATTGAAATGTTGCAAATATTTAGACAGCAACACTTTAAGTTCTTTGGCTTTGTAAACACAAAAACCCATGATTTTTAATTGAAGTTGGAGGACACTAAGAAACTATAGTAGTAGTAGTCTATGGTGATAATCTTGCATAGGGTAGTTTTAAAATGTAATGATGCACGGCCCGGACTTTGTGTTTCCTTTTCGTTTAAAGAAATCATAGAATCATAGAATGGTTTAGGTTGGAAGGGACATTGAAGATCATCGAGTTCCAACCCCCCTGCTGTAGACAGGGACACTTCCCACTAGGCCAGGTTGCTCAAAGCCCCATCCAGCCTGGCCTTAAACACCTCCAGGGATGGGACATCCACAACTTCTCTGGGCAACCTGTTCCAGTGCCTTACGACCCTCATAGTGAAAAATTTCTTCCTAATATGTAATCTAAATTTACCCTCTTCCAGCTAGAAGCCATTTCCTCTCATCCTATCACTACATGCCCTTGTAAAAAGTCCCTCCCCAGCTTTGCTGTAGGCCCCCTTTAGGTACTGCAAGGCCGCTATAAGGTCTGCACGGAGCCTTTTCTTCACCAGGCTGAACAACCCCAACTCTCCCAGCCTTTCGTCATAGGAGAGGTGCTCCAGCCCTCTGATCATCTTTGTGGCCCTCCTCTGGACCCAGTCCAACAGGTCCATGTCTTTCCTATGCTGGGGGGTCCAGACCTGGGTGCAGTATTCCAGGTGGGGTCTCACGAGAGCAGTGTAGAGGGGCAGAATCACCTCCCTTGACCTGCTGGCCACACTTCTGATGCAGCCCAGGATACGGTTGGCTTTCTGGGCTGCGATCGCACATTGCTTGCTCATGTTGAGCTTCTCATCAATCAGCACCCCTGAGTCCTTCTCCTTGGGGCTGCTCTCAATCCATCCTCCGCCCAGCCTGTATTTGTGTTTGGGATTGCCCCAACCCAGATGTAGGACCTTGCACTTGGCCTTGTTGAACTTCGTGAGGTTTGCACAGGCCCACCTCTCCAGCCTGTCCAGATCCCTCTGGATGGCATCCCTCCCTGCAGCGAGTCTATGTCACCACACGGCTTGGTATCATTGGCAAACTTGCTGAGTGTGCACTCAATCCCCCTGTCCATGTCACCAACAAAGATGTTGAACAGCACCGGTCCCAGTACCAACCCCTGAGGAATGCCACTAATAACTGGTCTCCACTTGGACACCAAGCCATTGACCACAACTCTTTGAGTGCAACCATCCAGTCAGTTCCTTATCTACTGAGATGTCCATCTATCGAATCCATGTCTCTCCAATTTGGAGACCAAGATATCATGTGGGACAGTGTCAATCGCTTTGCACAGTTCTGGGTAGATGACGTCAGTTGCTCTTCCTTTGTCCACTACTGCTATAACCCCCTCCTAGAAGGCCACCAAATTTGTCAGGCATGACTGGCCCTTGGTGAAGCCATATTGGCTGCTACCAATCACCTCCTCTTTTTCCATGTGCCTTAGCAGAGTTTCCAGGAGGATCTGCTCCATGATCTGATCCATGGAGGTGAGACTGACTGGCCTCACACAAAAAAAAAACCATAGACAGTGTAAGAGACTGCCAAGATGTCTCAAAACTCGCTTACTGTAGGCAAACCAGCCACCACCTGTTCATCACAGGACCTGAAACTTGCCGAAGTTGCAAGCTGTGCCAGCATGACAAACCACAGCATCCTGTTTACCACAAGAATACATAGGGAGAGACCATTTTCCAAGAAGACCACCCTCCAAGAAAGATTGGCCAAGCAAAAGTGGCTTCCACTGATTGGCCAAGTATCGAGCAAACTTTAACTATAAGTTTATGCCTGTCCCTCTACAGTTGGACCTCTGGAACCCCCACCATCATTGTGATCCAAGGATTGTGAGCCAAGAGGACGGTGCTGGCAATTAGGGGCCCTTCAGGACGCTGAGGGTCGGTGTTGGTAGCTATCCGCTTGCTGTGCTCCGTAATACTGCTTCTCTCTTCTCCCTTTCCTCTGTTTCCTCCTTTGCTCTATCGCTCATTTCAGTAATCAAGGCTGGGAGATAACAATAAAGCTTAGCAGAAGGCATCTGACCTCGGTTGTGTCTTAATTTCACACGTGGAATCATTAGGGGTCCTCCCGGACTCCCCCTTCCCCCCCCGCCCCCCCCCAGCATCCTGGACCGGGACGTGACAGACAGTCAGGTATTTCAGTGATTAAAAATTAAATTCTAAATCAGGGCATGCAATTGCAAAATTAGTCTTTCACAGAAAAAATGTTGTGGTAACCAATGTAGTGCACCGCTGAAAGAACATTGGAGGAAGTAAAAGGAATCTACATCTGCTAACATAAGTTCTTCCGCAGTAACAGGTCTGCCCCAGGTTGTTCCAGGGATGTTGTATTTCAACAGATGCTTCCTGAAAGACAAAAGTGTTATGGGATCACTTTAACATCAACCACTAGGGAAAAACATAATTTGGTTGCAAACACCATGTTTCACAAACTTTGTGTTCTTCTTGGATGACTTTCCTCCAAGTTTTCATACAATAAGGATCTTGATCTGTAGTAGCATGAGAGGTCAAGGTCACTTTCAAGCAAGGACTATGTGCCCAAGCATGTAACAGATACATTTAACTTCCATGGTTCCAGTTGTTTCACTTGTTGATTCTGCACAGTTCAACTCTTAACTATTGCTGAGTCAACCAAAGTTGTTTTAATTTGTTGACACCCACTACTGCCCAGTAAAATTAGAACTGGTGGCGAAGTACACTTTGGAAGCATTCTAAAAAGCAATCAAACAAGCCAACAGAGAAACACCTACCCAGACATCTCTACCTGTCTATGTCGGTGGATACTATTTCAGAATTTTCAGAATGGCATCTGCAGCTGCCACAGGAGGACACGAATCACAGGATGACCAAGATGACCAAAATTCCTCAGTTTTTCAAGGTATTTCTTAAGGAATTAAGAACTGATATTTTTGATTGTTTGTTTTGGAGTTATAATTGCAATGCAAACCAACTTTCAACCAACAAGACTGTATAGGGCATTAGAAATAGATACGTTTCATGATTAGGAAAGGGTCACTTATTTCAAGACAAATGGGTAAAATATTCAAATATTTACCAAGGCTTCCATTGGAGTTTTGTTGCTCTGCTTCTTTTGTGGCATATATATTGAGGAAAGTGGTCTGGTTTTTACCTACTGGAGAGCTACTTTCTAGAGATCTTTTGAATGCTGAAAACATCTGATGAAGTACAGTAATATAGCTATGCACTTTCATGCAGATTTAGCTCTTTTTCTTTCTCACCCGATTGCTATTAAGTAATCCTTTCAGTGAATGAAAAAAAAAAGCACAAACAACCTGCAACACAACAAACAAATAGATTTTTTTTCTCAGGAAGGTAACTCCTAGGAATGACAGACAATGGGAAAAATTATATGTACTAATTTATAGAATGAGGACCCATCAAGTGACCTTAAAATCCTCAATCTTGCAAAGGCATTCACACGATTTAGTAAGTGTACATACTGCCTTTTATGAGATAAGGAATTCATCTATTATGCCCACTAGAGATAATTGCAAAGCTCCAGTGACTTTAATGAGATAGGAATAAAGTCCCCAGTGAGATGTTTCTCAGGTATGTACATCTTCATAGGTCTTTATACTTCATCTTCTTCCTTAACATTTTCAACTAAATTTTAAAGTGTTTTGTTTTGCTACAATAGATATCTCTAGCTGAATTTATATTTTGGGGTAAATGGGCACTACATGTGAACATACAGAATATAACAGTCTAACCTGGAGGAAGAGAAAATTTTCATAGAATTTGCCTCAGCTACACTTATGTAGGAATTTACACTGTATTCATGCTGAAAATATCCATCTCACCAGACATAGTTTGAGATCTTATTATATATCCATAATCACAATTTTCAGAACATTTGCTATAAAGCACCTTACAAAATTTCCCCTCCTCTAATCCTTCCACCCTTTACCCCATGCACTTTTTTTTCCATTCTTTCCTTTACTTGTCCATAAAGATTATGGCAGTAGCTCTAAATTTTTGCAATCCAATTCTTTTCTAGGTCCATTAAAACTTAGTATATTCTAGCAATGGAAAATCAAGCAAAAACCTAATTTACATAAAACATGAAGCAGCATAAAAGAGACTTATTCTTGTAGGGACTCAGGCACGTATTGTTGACTTTCACAACCTTAGTTCTTATGGTGTGATAGAAAATACTTTACGAGTTCATACATAAAAGGCAAGAGAAAGCAAAGTCTTGGAAATGGTAAATGATTTTCTTATTTCTAAGCGCTACGGAAGCTAGGTCTGCTTTCAGGTATGGAGGCAATGTGTGTGTCTTGTAAAATCAGTGACTGTGCATGCATATGCAAGTACCACATAGGTGTTTGGGTCAGAGTTTGGTTTCATTTAATGCCTTTTTTTATATACTGAGTAGCGAAAAGGCAATTTACAGAGCAAGAAATTAAATATTAGTGATACAGGAAGTTCTAGGCATATGAGCATAATTTGAAACATTCTACAATTTAGTCTTAATGTGTCATAACTCTTACAGTTGGATTTGAATTCCAAATTCACTCCCACAGTCCAAAAAAAAAAGTGTAGTGTTTTTACCCGGACTACTATGTGGTTAGAGAAATCGGTGAATGAGAACACTCTCCCTGCAATATCAACATAGCTGTGTCCTGCAGTTAGAGGTTTGAAAATTGAAATACAAAATGTAAAGGCATGTTAAACATGTGAGCCCATTTTATCTGAGGCCAGAAATGGAGTCTGAATGAAGTTTCAGAGAAAATGCACATTAGTAATGCAATAGGTGAAACAAAAATTAATTGTGTTGCAGAACCAAGAAGAGCAAGGATATTTAGCCTTGCAAACATGACAAGTCTCTTTCTATTTATTCAGAAGTGCAGGACAGGCTACTAGTTGGTGATGAAGAGAAACACTCATTGTTCAGGTGTCAGGAGGACCCATCCAAGAAGATCCTACCGAGTGCAACTCTTACACTGCCTAAATGGAAATGACGAGTGAAAGTAAAATTTTGTTTAAAACAATGCAATTATATAATACTTTGCCGAAATAAAGATGTCTTGGTAATACTGAAAAATTTAAGATTAATTCCAAAATTACCGATGTATCATAAAATTAGTGACCAAAAGGAGGTGTGGTGGGTTTTTTTATTTCTTCAGATACCAATTTTATAAATTCATGTGGGAAAACTGACAAAGATACACAACGCACAAATACTAAGAAGTCCTAAAGAATTTGGACTACATTTTCTTGCTCAGTAGTGCCGTTTGGCAAGCGCAGTTCTGTCTTAGAATTGCCAGGGCTTTGTAACAAAACATCTCATGAACCTGAATGAAGGGGACCTCCAGCTCAGGCTGCCCTCTGCATCCAGTGCAAGGCTTTAAAAGGGGTGGTCCAGCCTCCACAATCCACAGTTCTTTATGGCCTTATAGTATATATCATGGAGCCTCTGTGGTGTTTCAATCTATCTGGCTAATTTACCAAAGATGCAGAAGGTACATATGGCTATTGCTGCCACCTCTTGGACCCGCAGACACATTGGGAGTGCAAGATCTACAGGGTAGCTCATAATACACAAGGTGGGTTTTTTTCTTTTACTGCACATGCAGTAGTTTTGTACTTTCCTTGGTAGAGAAGATATAGGATCTCAATGATACACAGTTAGTTTGCTTTCTTCAGTTAGGTGGCTTTCAGGTAATGATTTTCTATTATTTCTACAAATGAAATGGTTCTATGGATTCAAATTATGAAATAAAGACTTTTCTTACAGGACATTTTTTAACAGAATGTTGTGTTTTCTTTCCTGTTCTGGATGTCTTAAAGATCTTTCATCTTGTCTCCGATCACAGCTCAGTCAAGTGACAGCCTGAGACGGGGAAGAAACCCAGGGTACTTTGCAACTCCTTTCTGCTCTCAGACACTCTTCACACAGAGGCAAGGTGCAGGGTTGTCAGTGTACTTCTGGTTCTGGTGCTGATGTATCTTGGAAATTCTCTGAGTTCTATCACTGTAGACACAGACTTTGTCTAACAGTAATTTTAATTGACAAGACAAAGCTGAAGACTAAAATGTCAAAGAACATGGATGGAAATTCTGCAATGGAATTTTTATATGTTTGCTGTGTTTTGTTTGTCCTTGATTGTCAGAATCTTCTTTAACCTTTTTCATTTACAGTCAGGACCCAATAAGCTGGGAGAAAGGAGAGGAGTGGGCAGTGTCTGACAGAAATTCCTCCATGTAGCATATACACCAAAATGAACACTATCAGCATGCCAGCTCACACAAAAGCCTTGTTTGCTGTCTTTTTGTAATTAATGAGGCAGTCTTTAAAAGTGGAAGAGCAATTTATCAGATGCTCAAAATTTTTGAGACTCTGGACCACTATCTTTCAAAGCCGGGTCTGTGTAGGAGACATACTGATCTTTTTAGAAATAGGTGGACAATGTTATGTGCAAATGTTGAGGGGCTTGCTTTTTACCTTGCATGTTTTCTCATTGTGTCAATTGTTACATGCAGAAGTTAAAGACCTATTCCTGAATTATTTCTGTTTATACCTTTCCAAATGGTATTTTGGTTCAGTGTGCTTCTACTCGGCTGATTTATGCACATTAATATTGCCAGGATTGATTTTGTCTTTGTTCATTGTATATAGAAGGTTGTCAGGAATGTTCATGAGATAAAACATACTTGAAATAAAGGCGGTTCTATGTTTTATAGGTCCCTTGAATCAGATGCAGCAACCTTAGAAGAATGAATAACCCAGTGCATAAATGAAATCAGAGACTGGAAAAAGCCTCGCTCACTTCATTTCTGGCCACGAGGAAGGAGGAAGGGTAGTTAAAAATTGGCACCCACGATATGAGATTCAGATGCAGAATTGCAAGTGCAGTATCTGCCATTTCTGCCTTAGATTTGCAATGGGATTTTTTTATATCCAGGCATGTTTTGAAAAGATCAAGCAGCAGCTGTAGGCAGAAGGATGCTTTTTCATGTACTTCTGAGTAGAAGTTTATGGTATTTCTTTTCTGATCCCAAACATATTCCTATCCTGTATGTTGTTACTACTTTGGCTTTTCTATATCTCCCTCCTCAGAGGCTGTACACTGGTTCTACAAAGAAACTCAAGCTAAGAGGAATACAACTATCCATCTATTAAGATGTGAATGTTGTTGAATACACAGGACACCAGTAAGGTACACAAACATGTGCAGGGGTACTGAATTCCCATGAATTTTTGAAGAAGATAAAGATACTAAACTCTTTTGTGGCCCCTGTTCACTCAGCTAAGTAGATTCCAAGCTCCCTTTTTTTCAGGATAGTTATTGTAATACACTCCAGAATACAGTGCAATCTGAATGCAGAGTATTTGTAGATTTTTAGTTTATATTAAATTTCCCATGCAAAGTCAGTTCAGAGCAACCATAATTCCTGATAAAATTAATTAGAGGTGCTGCTTTTAGTATCATGGATAATGCAGGCACAGAGGGAATTATGCAAGCTGTGAGACCAAAAAGCTGGAGACTTAATAGGTTTGAATAAATAAGGGAGGACATGACAGAAGGAGAAAACTTGACAGGTGATTCAAAGAAGGTAATTTATCCTTTGTCTAACTCCTAAATCCAGTGGCCAAGCATCAACACTGAATGATGACATGCCTCAAAATGATAACATTGGATATGATTTTACAGAAACATACTTAATGTCTCAAGCCCCTGGGTAATATCTGTATCAGGAGTTTAGAAAGAAAGAAGCAGAGATTATGGACGCATATGGATAGCAAACATATTTGTCACCAGGTTGCAGAGAATGTTCTAAAAATTGAAGGGATGCTCAGAGTGCATGGAGGTAAGCCACCCATTACTGGCTGTGGACAGAATAAAATCATTCTCAACAGTTTTTCACTGCGCTTGAGCTCAGCTCATGGGTGAGGTTCCACACTCACTGGGCTCAATGGCAAAAATAAGGATTTGTTGACTTTAGCAGCTGAATTTTCACTTGGTGCATTTAATAAAATTGAATGGATTTAGATTTCACAAATCTCTCTTTCTGCTCTTGTCTCTTGAAGCAGCACAGTCAGTACTGCCTAAATTCAGGAAGCCATCGATTAGATCAAATCAGTGTAAATGGGGAGAGGAAGAAAGAAAAGGAGCACAAGTATAATCTGGGGAGCTGGGAAGTTGATGCTATTTTAAAATCTTATTAAAAAACTCTAAAGCATATGTAAATTTGAGATAACACACCTCCCTGGTCACAGTGCCTCGAAGGCATTTACTTCAGTAATTCATACCCGATTCCATAATTATTAAGCTGGATAGTGTATTTTCAATATTAATACTGATACTAATATTAATTTTGGCCATCAAAAATAAACCTTGATTAAAATCTCTTTATATGTTTCCTATTCTGTTTAGCGATAACTAGATCAGGTTTTCTTTTTTCCTTTTAGTGTTTCAGTACTTTTGGCCACCTGTCAGATGATCAAAATTAAAAACAGAGGCTGATTAAATGACTCTCTATGGTGCTGTTCACGGAGCTTCATTAGTGCTTCAGTTTATGGCCACTCAGTGAGCCACACTGCTGTAACTTCTGACAGTTTATGGAAGCCGATTTGGAGGCACAGGATGTGGGGTACACGATTTTGCACAGTTGCAAAGTTTTGATTGCATGAATTATACATGAAGTCCATTATTGTTGATGCTCACTGGTGGTAACAGCACTCTGAAGGTGTAAACCAGCTTTTTCTTTGAAACAAGCAAAACCCAACCAACAAAGTACTAAAAGCCACATAAAGGAAGAAAATACAGCACAAGAATAACAAAAAAAAAAAAACAAAAAACAAGCATACCTTTCTGTATTTGTCTATCTAATCACTAGATAGTATGAAAAACAGCTCAGAGCTTTCCAGCTCATTTTGCTGGTTTTTAGGTATGTTGAGAACTAAGGTAGCAGGAAGGGGAAAGGTGACAGAGGGAAAGAAGCCTTCAAGGCTATGGCTGTGGATTATTGCACACACAAAGGATTTCTCCAGCATGAACACAGCAAGCATCTCTGAAAGCTCTCAATGTCACTTTGCCAAAGATGTCTCCTCTCTTCACTAGTTGTCTGTCTGCTCTGTCACACACTTTATTAAAGCTTTGGGGCTTTGCTTCTTTTTTTTCCCCTTTCCTTCTCTCTGTCTGTCTGCCTTTTCAGATGACAGGAAAGAAATTTCAAAGGCAAAAAGATGAGAGATAAAGCAAAACTAGCTCTGATTTTCACTTTACTCAGGTGGCTTACTACTTCCTTGCTATTTTTTTCATTTTGTACTGAAATGAAAATCTCCTTTTGGTGAAGATTTGGTGTTAATTGTCATGAAAATACTACTTGGTGCAATACTATACAGAAGCCTTTAACCCTCCCTCTCACACACCACCCGAACATATTAATTTGTCAATGGCAGTGTGTTCAGTAATGGCACCAAAACACGTACACGCCACCACTTACACACATGCTACTCCCATTGACATTGGTGGGAAAATTGCACCCATGCAAACTATGCAAGGGTGGAACCTGTAACTATTGATGTAGAAAATAAGAAAAACTTATCAGACACTGCAAACTCCATGATCTTGACACAGAGGGGATGTGTGTTTCCTCTTCCTCTAGCACTAGCCTGAATAAGTAAAGCTGCATATGTCATAATCTGGGTCGTATTTATATTTGTTTCCACTGAAAAATAAAGCAGTCTCCACTTTCAAGGATTCTTATTACTCTTTTCACATGCCTAACATGCCCTTTCTGTCTGAAGCTAGATGTAGAGTGCTGCTCATGATTATTCATTGTAATGTCTTAGCAAGACATTCACAGCCTTAATGTGTCAAAAAACAAATGTTCATGGGTTAATATTTGTACCTTGAAGTACTTGTGTTAGGAAAAAACCACTGGCAAATTAATGTAAGGCAAACAGCCTAACCCCTCAAATATTTTCTCTGGGTTCTTTTCTGGGTTCAACCCAGGGTAGTGGCCTTCTCAAATTTCTTTTCAAAATTTCTTTTTGTGTGCCATGTTAGACTAAGTTCCACAGCTTTAAGACTAAAAGTTCTTGTGTAGTCTACTCCTTGTACATAACTTGCATTACAAAACTTCTGAATTAATTCAGCTGTGGCCTTTGCATGGGGAAGCAGACTTGTCTCTGTTGCAATTGCTTTCCACAGGCAAATTCAGACATGAGTCTCAGAAGTCGTGTACCAAATGTGCAGCAAAGATGCTGTGCTTCCACAATCACCAATACCAGATCTCTGCTCTGTCACGTTACCCAGCACTACTAATATGATTTAGATCAGACAGAAGCACACAACCACATTTCTGTAGAATTAACCAGAACATATGATGCAGACCACCCTGCAGAGTATTCTGACTCACTGATTTTACTAATGCTTTACACCACCAGCACTTGTCAGAAAACATTTGATTCAGCACAAGATTAGAATACTGTGGAGAGACAAATATTGACCCAGCCAAAAAAATTGCAAAAGCAGATTAACCCACCAACATTTTTTGAACAAAGCTGAAAAAGAAATGCGAGCTTGTCTCACCCTCTGGCAGGATGTCTCTGCAGCATTTCTGACTCCATCCTAAGAGATCTAACATTAATTTTTACCATTTGCTATATTACAGAACCATGTTCTGAGAAGACTTGCAAGCATCAATTTATACATACTAAAATTTGTAAAAGCTGTGCCAAGAAAAAACTGCCCCTTTAAGAAAAATATATGTGTTTTCTTATACTAGGCAACGGAAATCTTTCATTCTTACCCCTTACTTTGTCCCTATTTATTCAGTAGTAAAGACATCAACATGTTTTTATCAGCTTTTATATCAGAGTAAAGTTGTAGCTGTAAAGAAAGTCTAATGCAACAGAAGTTCCTTCTTAACTACCAGGTATAACTGTGAGCAGGTAACCATGAAAAATACCAAAGCAAATGTTCCATTTCTGCAGTAAGCATGCATTTGTGGGGGCTAATAGCATTTTTTATGTAGTGACAGCCCCCCATCCCCCAAACTTCTGTACAGTAATCCTCCAATTCTCATTCATAATATAGTACATTGGACTATGATGAGATCAGTCACAACAAATACGTTTCAGTATGATTGCATTTTATCCACAATCATATTCCTCCTGGAAATCTGACCAGAATCAGCTGTTCGCTTGCTGGGGACATTGATGATACTGATTTTCCTTCACTTTCCTTCTCTTCCTTTCCTCCCCTCTACTCTTTTATCCTGTATATGGTCAAATTCTATTTTAAACCCTTCAGGGGAAACAATCTGTATCAAAACTGCTTTCTGCTGCAAAGATACTTGCAAGGAAGCAGAGTATCTGATATCCCTCATGCACTGAGCTAATGACTTGTATTTGTCTCACAGCCGTAAAAATGTCTCCACTGCGAGATCTGTAGGAGTCAACGAATCAGAAAAGTCCTTTGTCTGAGGTGAAAGACAACAGCCATCCTTCCAGGTTATACCCTCTGTTCTGAAGGCTCAGGGCAGTAAAATTCAGAGGTTACTTGCTGCAAGTTTGATTTTAAATATATTCGGCATATGAACATGAAATCTGTAACTCCTCTCCCTCTCTGATAGTAGGAATATGCCTTCCACAGAAGCCCAGGCTGACAAGAAGATCTGACGCCTAATTACCCAGAGACCTGAAACACAAAATGTCCTCTGTTTCTTAATACAGGCAGCTTCCTCCTTGTTGTTTTCACTAGGTTGTTCTTTTGCCACGAATCAAAAAAGAATTCTCATTTATCTGGGATGCATTCTAGGACAGATTTCTTTGAGACAAAGGGATCCCTCAATGGCAGGAAACTGTTATTTGGTTCTATACCACCTGCTTCAGGTTTTCTGCCTCCAGTTCAGGAACGTACTGATGGGAAGTAAGACTGGGAAGGACACTGCCACACCACACAATGTTCCAGTGACTCCAAGCAAAAAGAATAGCATTTTCAGTCTCTCAAATTTGCTTTAGCATTTAGTAGGACTCAAGTCAACTTTCAGTAATCCAAAAATGTCTGAGCTAACCAGTAGCATTATCACTGTTTGTCTACTGACCAGCTTGACAGTGCCAAAGCTATGGTGCAATATTGCTCATTGTTCCATGTCTTTTTTCTGCAAGTACAAATATAAAAGAAGAGTCAGGAGGAAAAAGGATCCTTTCAGTAGGAAACTTGCCAGTAGAAAACTGGTTTCATCTACATAGCTTCCATTTACCATTTCTATATTGTGTAAACCTACTAATATTTCTTTTAATGCCCTGTAATTTCTTTTAATGCCCATGGATAAGTGATGGGAAAAATAAATCATCCATCTAAACAGTAAGACAGTTAATACATCTACAGAACTATCCCAGCAGCAACTACAGGTCATGTAGGTAACTGTAAATTTGTTCCCTGTTACCAAGGTACTAGTAGGAGCTCAGCTCTGGCAGGATTTACTGAGATCTGTTTTAGCTGTGCATGCTGAGCTCTGAGCTAGTGCAGTTGCTCTGTGAGAAGAGCCAAGCTGGTCTCAGTGTGCCTAGGTGAGCTGCAGCCACCGCAATAAATGTAAGGCACCCATGCCCATACACAGGTACAGACCATGCTGACTTGGACCATGGTGTGGTGTTTAGCAGATTGTATTGTGGACTTCTGGGTTTGTTTATATGTGGAATGTTTTTATGTGGAAATACTCATTAAAAATAAGATCATTGACCTGAGATTCTGGGCAGTTAAAATTTTCAGTAAAAATAGTTGTAGATATTGAGGATGATGTAAGGATAAGTCAAGGAGGCCAGCAAAGCAGGATGAATCAGAGGATCAAACCAATATCTTCAGTCTATAAATCTCTCTGAGCAGAAAATCTGTAATTATGGCAAGTATGGTCTTAACTCAGGAAAAGAAGAAGTAGAAGAAGTATGTCTGCACAATACCTGTACAAAAATACTTTGCACACCTCTAGTGAACATGGAGCTGTCAAAGACGTGACCATTTCATGGAATGATGAACAGATACATATTTGTCTGCATACTTTGTGCTGAAGTAAGGATGAAAGACAATCTTTACTTTATTTCAGGTCTTTTTAATGCCCATTTCTAGAACACAGCATTTCTTTCATCTGCTTTCTACAAGTATTGCTTATTGTATACATTACAGTCACGTAATATTAAGAAAGTTTTCAAATAAACTGTGATGCTGCTAGTTTCTCTCCTGCAACCTCACCTCTAAATACAGAGGCCTGGGAGAACTTGTTGGTGAAAACCAAAGCAATGGAGACGTTGAGTACCTCATCTTCATCTTGTATTCACTGTCACTAGATTGCTCACCCCCTTCAGCAATGGGTCAACATTTTCCTTGCTGGTTCTTTTTCTGTCAGTGTAGTCACAGAAGGTCTTCTTTTTATCGTTGACATCCCTTACCAGTTTCAACTCTAGCTGAGCTAGAGTTTTCCATTATCATTCCTGCATACCCAGGCAATGTTTCTATATTCCTCTACTATAACCTGTCCTTGTTTCAACTTGCTGTATATGTTTCCTTTTAGTTCTGGAGCTTAATCATGAGTGTGCCTGTTTATTCATCACGGTCTCCTCATAAGCCTGCTTCTTTCCTGAGCATGAGGATGGATCATTCCTGTGCTTGGAGGAGGTTGTTCTCAAAGATCTGCCAGTTTTCTTAAGCTCTTCTACCCTTCACAGCTGATCTCATAAGATCCTATCTATGATTTCTGAGCAAGCCAAAGTCTGTTCTACTGAAGTCCGGGTTCTGTACTCTGCTTCTTGTTTTCCTCACTTGACTCAGGATTTTGAACTTCCCTATGTCATACACACTGTATTACCATAAACCGAGGATAACATCAGAGCAAAGCACTACATGTGGAATTGGCTACAAAACACTCAGCTTTATACTTGTTTTGCAAAAATGTTAATGCTAGTTTAGTAAAGAAGTAGGTGAAGAATTGAAACCATTAACTTTGGAATGAGGAAATCTTTGATACTGGGATTCTTTTGCCCAGAGTAGCTGAAGCAAGCATCCAAGGATCATTATAGAAACCTAAACTGTTGAAAGGATGACACATTAGTGAAACCACAGTGTGATCCTTTCCTCATAATGTGCTTTTAATCATTGCTCACATCTTGTGCTTAAATGTCATCTTCTCTGTTAATCTAAAATTTATCAAGAATATTCAGGTCCTGTAATCGTCATTTCTTGTGAGGATTATTGAACTTAACCTTACAGGAGTTTCCTCCCTGGAAAGCGTGATCACAGATACATAATAGCATCAACCAATTATACATGAAAGGTGCATATGAGATCATTGGGA
Organism: Pluvialis apricaria; assembly: GCA_017639485.1. Lineage (NCBI taxonomy): Eukaryota > Metazoa > Chordata > Aves > Charadriiformes > Charadriidae > Pluvialis > Pluvialis apricaria. Next base: position 75,096,199 of record CM030009.1, on the reverse strand, counting down.
CTGTCAATATTGACTTTTCTCCAGGCGGTAATGGATGAGTCATTCTACATGATCTAACAATTTTTATCATAATTCTAACCATCACATTAGTAGGAGGTGGACAAATTAAAATGCTAGACAAATGTAACCTTTCTGATAAAATACATGTATTATTAACTTCATTACAATCAGTTTTCTTCAAAGTTTCTTGGAAGCTGCTAATGATGTTGAAAGAAATAATGGATAACAAGTCAAAATATTTTCTCACTGCATTTACCAAAGTGATGGAAAAAATACCATAGGATTAATTCAATTAAGCATTACTTTACCGAAACAATTAGATTTTGTTTTCTCCCTCGGCTATTTTTACATTTCTACAGGCAACATCTATATTTTCTCAGCTACATAATTTGTAATTCCTTGAATGTTTATCATTGATTAATATCTATTAGGTTTTTGGAGTTAGTCTTTTCTGTATTTTTTCAGAATGACTTCTCTCAGTCAGTTACTTCTCCCTCACAACATACTCATCACTATCTCTTGAAATAACATCTAATAATCCTCTTTCTAACCATAACCCAGAAATTTATTATTTTCAGCCAGATCGTTTTGGCTACGTGGAGCTCTGTTAACTCTGGTAAGGCTCTACAGAGACATAGCAGTCAAGCCATACTCTATTAGTTCCTAGACTGAGATTTCTTTTAGTTTCTAACTAATCATTATTCCAATTTCCTTTTTCTGAAAACCATGAATGAGAACTTCTCTTTGTTCTCTGTTTTTTTTTTTCCTCAGGTAACACAATTCTTATTGCAAAGTTAAACTCCTATCCCAAAAGAGATATATATGCTGTGTACGTATACATGTATATTATTTCATCCCAATAGCCTTTTTTCTCCTTTCGTTAACTCACTTCAATATTTTGTCTAATGAGCTGTCCAAATTTATTGCTCTTTGGCATAGTCCACATTTCTAAAGCAGATAGATTTATCAATGTTAAAATTAAAGTAACAGAAAAAAACAAAACTACGTAACAATGAAACTTTCATGATATAATACAGTCTTGGTGAACAGCATTAATAAATAACTTTAAATTTTAAAAGATCATTTTATTCGCACAAACAAACAGAAAATTCCCAGCATCTAGGGTTGGTTTCAAAACCAGATTAGGCATATTGGCTCCGTTCTTAGACTCCTACTAAAGCAATGGAGCTCTAACATGTAAAGTCTGAAGGACTGTATAGGGCAATTCAGTTTACCTGAAGTTCTATTCCCTTGCCCATACTTAGCTGTCTAGTGTCACCTGAGATTTTCTTGGATATGCAAGATATCCGTACAAAACTGGAGATATGATATGAGAGCCATCGTAGACCATTCCCCTTCTAGAGTGGCAGCAGAAGGGCAGCCGGGACATCCTAAGCATCTCAAGTGGCAGTATAGAGTTATGTTTTTTCTACCACTATTCAGCCAGGTTTGGATATGCTTCTGGCAGTGGAAAGCAAGTGTATGTGACAGCAAACTCTTAGAACATTTCCTGCCATTAATTTGACCCATTCCAGCCATTATTAATCTTGTAAAATTCATGGCATGGTCTAGCTATAAAAATGGTACACGGACCATTACAATAGACAATTTGTAGGTTAAAACTCAGGACACTTAGCTGGCATAAACACATGCCAGTCTCTGCCAGGTGACCTCAGTGCCCAGAATCTGCCTGGGCAGATTTAATTTATTAGTATGAATGGAACGTTAGGACTTGTTTATCAGAATAAATGAGATTTGAACGTATTGGCAAATCTTCTAGTGATTATAATCCAATCTTAGATGTCTCCTCCATGTACAGTTACTTCCATGCAGACACTTCAGTTCACGTGTCTTACACATGAAGAGGTTAAGTTCTCCTACATGTCCAAGTCTGCGTAATATTCTAACGGTGTATGTGGTCAAGGTATTCCAGCAGACCTAGACTTCGACATCTTATGAAAAAATGTAATATGCAGGTACACTCCTTTTCACGGACAGCCATGGTCAGATGGTGGGCTGCTTGATCAGGTAACTACATACATAGGAGTCCTACACACTTAGAAAGTGAATTATTAAATTGGCCACATTATGTTGATTTATTCTTAGAAACTTCTGTGACAGGCTGCTTTACATCCAAATGGTTATGAATTTTTTACTCCCCATACATTTACACCCCAGCTGTTAAATTATGGTATTTAACATTCATTACTGACCTGTTATCTTTCATTGGTGAAATATGGTATTCATATCCTTGCACACTAATGAGAGAAATCTGTTTTATCTTCTGAATGTGTTCCACAGTCTTTCTTTCTTGTTCCCATTTTCACTAGTCAACAAATAAAACGAGATACAGCTCCACAATAAAAAGCTTTGCTTTCCAGTAAACGTGGAGTATTGAAATAGTATTTAGATCAGTTATTCAAACCCTTTGAAACTTAGTTACACTCATAAAGTTATTGGCTGTGTGCAAGACTCCCAGATTATAAAAGCTGCACATTATTAATCACCCTGAAACTCAGCAATGAGGAGGTAGTGAACCATTCTTATCATCAGTCGTGAACAGTGTTTATGCGGTGTTTAATTATAAGACATAATAACATTACTATGTAAATCAGAAGTCCATAATACTAATGAAAAATCCCAGAATTTATGAATAATAATTAGAAATTTAATTCATAATAGAATGTATGCATTAATATTTTTCATATTCATATCTGTAATAATTTAAAAGCTTTAAAGCTTACATATATTGTAGCTGTAGTGGATGACAAACACTTGGCTAACAAATATAGCCATTCAAAAAGCTACATGGTCCAATGGGAAATTTTGCCATTTTATTTCTTTTATTTACTATTTGTATTAAAAAGTGTTCTGAAATAAAATATTTACAAATTCATTTCTAAGGTTAGTGTTTTGGGGTTATTTGTAAAAACCAAATGCCTCAAGACCAAAGAGAATTTGATTGTATAGAATAGATTTTAACATTTAATAGAAAAAAAGAAAAAGCAGCATGAAGCCTAATACACAGAAAAAAAGCACATGGATATTAGTTTTTAGTTTGATACAACATCTACTTAAAATGAACCTCTATATATTAACACACATCAGCTTGAACTAGAGAGGAAAGTCTTACTTTCATTTATGCCTAAATACATTTATAAATCAATTCTTATTAGTCCTGTTCTTCTAAATATGATCTGCAATTATAAGATAAACCTACTCATGGAGATTCATTAGCCTTAGAATTTTTGAACTTCAACTTCAGTGATCTTCATTTAATCGGCCTCCTACAGCCTCTGACATAATTTTCTGCCCTGTTCCTTGAGTTTACTTAGCACAAAAAACCCTGATGTGAATATTTCAGCACAGTGTTTGGTGGCTTAACTCTGGTTCTCCTCCCTAGCCTTTCTCAAATTCTGTAAGAAACATGTGAGCTGTTTCTCAGTCTTTTACAGTTACTTTGGAAAGAGCTGGGGGAAACAAAGGAATGTACAACTCTTCCACCTAACTTTCTTGTCATGTAAAATGGCTGATTTTTGTAAGTGATTTTAGCTGTGTATATGTATGTCCAATGACATTTCTGGGTTAGCAGAGAAGTATCCAAGTGAAGGTGGAGGTGCACCTTTAGAGGTGCCGTGGTTCAAGCCCATGTGCAAATACACCATCTGGGAGGCACTCATAATCTCTCCTGCTCTCTTGGATCCAGCATCTGTAGTAACTGATACTTCTGCATGCTGATCACCACCACGTAGTACCATCGATTCATAGAATAATGTAAAAGAGAAGGCCCCTTGGGAGGTCACCTGATGTAACCTCTTCTTAAAGCCAAGCCAACTCAGATCAGATTGCTCAAGGCCATATCAATTGAAGTTTTGGATTTCTCCAAGGACAGAGATTCCAGAACCTTTCCAGGCAACACCTTCCAGGTTTTGGCCAACCACTCAGTGCTTTATTATTTTTTCCTTAACACCTACTCACCATTTCCCGTGATGCAACTTGTTGACCCTCATTCTATCACTATGCATCTCCTATCAGACAGTGATAGCCAGCAATAAGATCTCCCCTAAACCTTCTCCTTTTCAAGCTGAAAAAACTTGGTTCTTTCTGCCTCTCCACATTAATCATGTGCTCCACTCCCCTGACCATCCCGGTGCTCTTCCCTTCATTTATTCCAGGTTCTCATTGACTCTTTGTAGTGGGGTGCCCAAACTGTATGCACTACTCCAATTGTGGTCTCACAGGTGCACAATAGAAGGGGAGGATCACTTGACTCAACTTTCTGGCTCTTGCTTTTACAGTCCAGTATTTAGTTGGGCTTCTTTGCTGTAAGGGCACTCAGCTGATTTCCTGACAGCTTGTCCACCAGGACCCTCAGGTCCTTTCCTGTAATATTGCTTTGTGCGCATTGAGCACCCAGTCTCTGCCATTGCAAGGCATCAGTCTGTCCCAAGTGAAGGAGTTTGCATTTTCTGTTGTTGAACATCCTGAGACTCCTGTCTTTCAGAAGGCATAAGGACACAGGTCTGGCCTGCAAGAGTGAACAGTCTGTAAGCCGAGGGTGACCCTAGCTCAGCCTGTGCCCTCACCAGTTGGCACCACCTCACAGGGTCTGAAGAGAGCGGACAGACCCATTTGCTGCTAACAGGGTTTATTGTCAGCTTCCAACACAGTGAATGATAAGCCAGGTCCAGGGTCCATCCAGGAGACACGGCCAAATACATGACTTGAAACAAAGCTGTTAAGTAAGCCTGAGGTCCATCTGGGGAAACAAGCTCAGATAAAGGGATGAAGACAGGACTACAGTGAACAGTACTGGTTCTACTATTGATACCTGAAGTACACCACCAGTAAGCAGAGAGCAGTTGGATTTTCTGCCCCTGCTTACAACACTTTCAGCCTGGCAGTCCATCCCATTCTCCACCCACCTCATTGTTCTCTGATCCATATCTCACCAACCTGCATACCAAGAAATTACTGAATATCCTTTCAAATGCCTTCCTAGACTCAATTTACAAAATTCCCTGATCTCCGCTGGTCCACAGAGAGATTAGTCTAATTATAGAAGTCAGTCAAATTGGTGAGGCACAAACGGCCCTTGTTAAATTTATGCCAGCTCTTTCCAGCTATCTCCTTGTCCTCCTTGTATTCAGAAATAGGTCCCCTCGTCTCCATCATCTTGTGGAACATAACTGCAACATTTGCTCTCAACACCAGTTTGAACTGTGACTCCTCCTTTTGAGAACATTTCAGATCCTTTCTGCAGTGAAATGGCAACACCCACTTCACAAAATGGGGCTTTCACTAAGAGAACCTTGAGAGTTTCGTTCTGGTGCTAGTCACAGACTTAAAGACAGCCAAAAAACATAAAGAGTTGGTGGGGTTACCAAAAGATTTCGTAAAAAACAAATTAGAACTTATTTATCAGGTCCAAAACCAGTAAGCTTTTCTCTCTGGGACAATGAGTGTAGATGATACTGTCCAATAACAATGAAACTACAAAATTGTTTAACCTTTCCATCATATGTGTTTTAGTAGTTTCCATATGCATTTTTGAGTATAGTTAAGGGAAGGAGGTGATCACTGCTAGATTGGTCTACTGTGCCGTTGTCCTAAACAGTCCCATTACAGTTAAACACTGAGTGCCTCACTGTGTAGTGGGATGAGGAGTCTAAATTTGGAGGACTGTGGGAAAGGGAGGAAATAATTAAAACAAAAAAAATAAGTGGTTCTCCTTCACAGAGTGACCTTGTTTTAATGTTCTCCATGCCATTCACCCTCCATAGCTGATCAGCCAATTCCATTTATCATTATAATTAGGCAGCATCTTGCCAGTTCAATCAGGCTCAATTACTTTAGGCCTCATTAGTGACTGACATACTATAACAAGTGCATCTTTGAATGAGCAAGGTCAGGTAAAGAAAGTACGGTATGCAGCCAGCAAACACATTTATAGACCATGACAATACAATGCTTTGGATGTTGAATAACTTTGCATTCCCCCTTTTTAAGAAAGCATGAAGATAATGAAGCTAAAAGTAACCTTGCTTAGCTTGCATTATTGCAGCTCCTACAAGTTCCTACCAACTCCACAGCTGAGCAGTAGTGATAAGAGGAAAAGCTTCAAGTGCTCAGGAAAAAACTTTGGGGCTGTTAGCAACTCACAGTTTAAGTTTCAGGTTCTGGAGAACAGCAACTTGTCCAACGTGTCAGAGCAGCATAAGAACTTCAAAACTGTGCAGTGGAGGAAACTGGATGTTGAAACTGCAGTACTACAGATCCCTCTGTATTAGTGACAGCAGCAAGTGGTTCTGCTTGTAAAATATCATGGAATGTAAAGGGAACTGTTTGGCTTTTATAATAATAAATGTTCTAGACTTTAAAATAGTCATTAAAGTTAGGAGGCAAGTTGAAGATATTATTGCTCTCTATAAATATCTTGAGAAGTAACCTCCAGAGATGAAATGTATTTTAAGTGAAATACATATACTATTTATATGTATATACATATACATATCACATGACATTAAAGGGAAAAAGACACATATATGAACACAGGAAAGTGGTGGTCTACAGCTGTCTTCCAATATGAATAGTGGAGAAACACATCCACATTATTTAAAGATGGTGTTTGAAAGTCTATAAAATTTTTCTGTCATATTGGTCTCATGGAGCAGGGAACATAAATAATGAGTCTATTGGCGTGTTCCAGCTATATATCTTTCTAGATATGACCAAAGCTCTTACTCTCTAATGGAGGCAATGGAATGACACCTGTCACTATTCCATAACTAGGCACTAACACAACAGAAAATATGGTTTTACGTGGCAAGAGGTTTCTTTTTATCTAACTTACCTCGCTGCAAAAGTCTATTGTTTGCCCATTTGGTCATGCTCAATCCTTAGCAGACAGTGGTAATCCTAAATCTTTTTTTCCCTCTAGAGCATGTAAATAGAGCTTGCTTTAGTGTTGTTATTTTATCCACAGTCATGATCCTTGCAGATGAAATTCACCTTTCCTTTTGCCGAGAAGATAGTACTCAGAAGGCAGACACAAATTGTGATCATTATTTTGCTTGTATTTATTTTTATTCTGAATTATTTTCTTGAATTTTGTGAAGTATCTTACATTACATGACCACAAAAGTACTGATAAAGAACACATCCACCAGTTTTCTGGGATATCCTTCTACAGACTTTTAAACTATGGTAAACATTGTTTCAAATGTCACCTACATTTTTAAGTTATATTTTTTTGATTTTGCATTAACGTATCAAGTTCTCCTTCAGTCATAATATTTAAAAGTATATGAAAAATACCCCAAATTCACATAGAATATTCTATGATATAGTATGCATTAGAGAAAGAAAATAATATTTACAATGGAGCAATAAGTATGCATCCAAAAGTACAAGATTTGATTATCTTAACAGATATGTTCTCAGTCATTATTATGTGGTTCCCTTTTATTCCGCTACACAATATTTGAGCACATTATACCCAGAGGTATTTAATTTCATAAGCTGGCAGTCTGCTATGTGAAGTGTTTCTTTCATTTATTCTTATCTAATCTTATATTTTTATTTATTTATTTTCCTAGGCATCTATTAACCATAATAGCCGAGTGTTAAAAAATAGAAATAACAACATCCCACTCTTCCTTTCCTCCCCACTTGAAGATGAATCAGCTGAACTGTTTTGTACATTCTGGAAAACTTCACTGAGGGAAAGTGAATCAAAGGGGAGAATTTTGTAGGTGAGTCAGAAAAGGGTTCAGACTGTGGTTATTCTCATCTTTTGCAGCAGTAAGTTCTTCTTGTGGTTTAACCCCAGCCAGCAACAAGGACCATGCAGCTTTTCACTCACTGGTCCCACCCCCAGTGGGTTAGGGAGAAGAGGGAGAAAAAGTGGAAAAATGATAACTCATGGATGGAAATAAAGACAGTTTAATAGAACAGCAACGGAAATTAATAATAATAATAATAATAATAATAATAATAATAATAATAATAATAATAATAATAATAATAATAATAATAGTAAAAGAATGCACACAAAAAAGGGATACAATACAATTGCTTACTACCCAATGACCAATTGCCCAACCCACCCCAAGCAACAATCGTGGATTTCTACCCCTGGTCAACCCCCATTTATATACTGAACATGACGTCTATGGTATGGAATGTTCCTTTGGCCAGCTTGTCCTGGCTGTGCTCCCTCCCACTTCTATGGGAAACTGAAAAAGTCTTTGACTTAATACAAGCATTACTTATCAACAACTAAAACAATATGTATCAACATTGTTCTTATACTAAATCCCAAACATAGCAGCTACTAGAAAGAAAATTAACTCTATACCAGCTGAAAACAGGAGAGTTCTCCAGCCTAGGCTTAAATCTTAGAAAAATTCCACCTCTGATATTCATGAGAAAGGGAGATTAGAGGATGCTTTCACGCCTCCAGCCAGTGTTATTGTATTTGTCCTTTGACTGGTTTTGACCAGAGACAAAATATGACATATACACTACTCTGAGGTAGTGTTATTCTGCACAATATGGACCAATAGGTTATTTCTTCAGTGACTGCTGGAACAGGCATTACGAACCACAACAGTTTATACTCCCAAACACAAAGTTTTCTGTTGCCACCTTCTTGAAAAGAAATGCAGACTTTTATGTAAACAGTAAAAAAAACCCACCAAAATCTTTAGAAAACAAAGTATTCCACTACATTTTTCTACACCTGGAGAGAGAATGAGAAAGAAATTTGTGACAAGCATTAGATACGTCATTAAAGAAACTGCTGGGAAATGTTCAGATAGTACAGGGGTGAACATGACGGAGATATAGCAAATTAGGTTAGAGAAGGAACAATTCTTGTGGAATTATGAAGGTGAAGTTTTGGTTGGTATATAAGCATGGTAATTCATAACAGCTCTCATGGACCCATGTAAACCATCTTGGAGGATTCTTTTGGAAAGTCAATCATATCCTAAGCTGCATAAAAAGAAGCGCGGTTGGCAGGTCAAGGGAGGTAATTCTGCCCCTCTATTCCACTCTCATGAGACCCCACCTGGAGTACTGCAGTCAGTTCTGGTCAAGAAAGACACGGACCTGCTAGAGCAGATCTAGAGGAGGGCCATGAAAATGATCAGAGGGCTGGAATGCCTCTCCTATGAAGAAAGGTTGAGAGAGTTAGGGCTGTTTGGCCTGGAGAAAAGAAGGCTCCAGGAAGACCTTATTGCAGCCTTTCAATATATAAACGGGTCTCATAAGAAAGATGGAGGAAGACCTTTTACCAAAACCTGTAGTGGCAGGACAAGGAGCAACAGTTTTAAACTGAAAGAGGGTAGATTTAGATTGAACACAAGGAAGAAATTCTTTTCTGTCAGGGTTATGAGACACTGGAGCAGACTGCCGAGTGAAGTTGTGGATGCCCTGTCATCGGAAGTGTTCAAGAGCAGGTTGGACAGCGCTTTGAGCAACCTGGTCTAATAAAAAATGTCCTGGCACATGGCAGAGGGGTTGTACCAGATGATCTTTAAAGGCCCCTTTGAACCCAAATGCTTCTAGGATTATAGGATTCCTTGATTACTATGGCCTCTTCCAAACAAGGTGCATGTGTTTGGTGATTGAGTGCTGTTTCAGTGTTGCAGAAAGGGCACTCTCTGTATCGTGTGCTGGTCAACATCTCATTAAAAAACACTCAGGCAGCTGAAAAATCATATTTATAATTATTACTTTCTCTGCTTTTTTTCTTAAATATTCTTGAGGCCCTTACATGAATACTGGGAAAGCATTGTCTGTGGCTAGCAATAAGATTGCTAGAAGCGAGGATAAGGATCTTATAAACTGTTCCTGCAATTTTTTATATTAATCTATGAACATGTGAATGGAAAAGTAAGATTGGGATAACCCTGGAGCAAATCACAGCAGTAGCAGAGTACAAATCAGCTCTGTGTACATTTTAAATTTTGAAAAATATTATTAGACTGTACATAGAAAGGTCAATATTTATAAGTGACAAATATCGTCCCCACTCATCCATTGTACATTACCACTTTTGGGGTGGAGCTAACTTGCTTTTTCAAATGTGGATAACTGCCAGGATTCACAGCTTTCTGAAACTGTGGTAGTGTGATTTATAGGGATCAACACAGTCATGTCTCCAAATCCTAACCCAGATCATTAACTTGCCCTTATCAAAGGAGGCATCAAGAATTTATGTTTGGAAAGTTTCTGCATGCCCTTTATTATCTCTAATTGCTCAGGTAAAATGGAGTTCAAATTCATAGCCTCTGAACTGTTGCCATCAATGATTCTATTCATCTGGCGTAAATGAGATAGGATCCTAGAAATGGGACATTTGATATATCCTGTGTTTTATGAAATGAGAGGTCATAGGTGTATATGGGTGAATTGCTTTATGAAAAGAGTTCATAGTTCTTTGGAGTAAGGGATGCTTTGTTCTTGCAGTGGCAGTCTTGGTTTACAAAGCAATTTATAGCTCAGGAAAATTGTGGGAGGTATGAACTTTATATTTACCTGCCATTATTTGCATTATGGTTTTCTTCCCCATCACAGCCCACTCACAGTTATATTCTACATCAGTTCTTACCATACATGCCTGGGGCTCTTTATTTCACAATTTCCCATCGATGCTATTGATTTTCCTCCCCTGTGTGCTGCATGCTATACATAGAGTATCAGATAAAATTTGAGATTCTAAGTGAAGTGAATGTAGTAGTTTTAGCTCAATCCCCAGCCAACAGCAGATAAAAACATATGCAACACTACTCAGTTGACACAGTTTCTTTCATCTGTGCTGAGGAAATGCACTGGAACACATCCAACATTGACACTAAATAGATTTGCACCCTTGAGATGCTGGCTACTCCTGTCAGAATTGAGTTTGTTGACAGATGGCAGGCAGCGTGGAGAAACTTTCTGTGGAATTGCTTATATGTTACCCAGAAATGGGTAAAAAATCAAAGAGGAGTATGGTGGTCGAAGAAAGGCTGAAGAGCTGGGTTTATTATAGCCTCAGGTTTCTTTACTTCCTGACAAAATTTCTGGTTGTCCAAATGAAACAATGTTCTGGCACCTTTTTGAGTTATTTGTTATTTTTCTTTTTAACAATGTGGTTGCACATCATTTTTTACATGGAGAAATTTAAAAATATGTCTGACATACAGAGATTAAAGTATACATTTGGCAGGTAAAAATTATTTTGTATTCTTCAACCATGAAAATCCTCAAAAATTGGAAATATTAATGTAAAAGTATGTTCTCTGGTATTTGAAGTAACAACAAAACAATAGACATTAACATTTTACTTCTGTTTTTAAAATTAAGTCTTAGATTTAGTGGAAAATCTTTTGTTTCAATGTAACTAGGGGTGATATATTTTACCTAGTTTCTAATCTCAGCCCAAAGACTAACGTTCCAAATTTCTTTATTACCTTTGACACAGATACTATGTTTCATGCTCACACACAGATTCTGTAACCTGAGTTAGTCCTAAAACTGTCAAGAGCAAAATCATTCCTAAACAGTGTGTCCTACCTAATTTTTTGCTGTTAAAAATTAAGAAGGGCTATCAGACCATTTCATTTCCCTATAGTGCTACTGACTGTGATATAAAATTAAATTCTGAATCCCCTTATTAAATTTTTTTTTAGTTTTCAGCTAGAAAAAGGGCACACTAAAATCAAGGTGTTAAGTGGCAAGTGAATGTGACAATTGTGAGGAGGGGCTATGAAATATTCTGGTAATACTTGGGAGGAATAGCATGAATTGTCAGCTGACTGTATTTTCATTATATTGGTGGTTAATGGGGGTATCGGAAGAAACATCCAGATCTCACCTGTTAACCTCCTAAATAAATGTTGTGGTTTTAAAAGTGTTGGACCAAACTTGGGTGCTGCAAGAAGAGGGGAATAGCTAGCTACTTAAGAAAAAGAGAATGTACTGGTAAGAGACAAATAGGTCACAAAGAAAGAGAAAAGAAGTGAAAGAAGCAGATAATGAAAGAGGGAAGGAATAATGAGACATGACAGCCGTAAGAGTAGCTTGTCCATCCCCTTAGGTGTAATAATGTTGACAAAATTTCATATATTCAAATAATGGGCTTATTAAGCATTAAGATCCAGGGACAGATGGGATGAAGGGGCAAGGCAGAAGCCTTTGAATTAGAAATCATATAACGTAGATATATGTATTCTGATGGAATACTGTCAGCCCCGTTATTTACTTTTGTTAATGTTGATGGAAATCATACAGGGAAATAGGTTGGCGAGACCAACTACTCTGCCTCCTGGACAGCTTTCCCGACAGCTAGCTGCTTGATGAGTAGACTGCCAATCTTTCCAGGACATCTGATTTCCCAGCTGTTCACCTGGTGAGCTGCTGGCCTCCCAGGCTCTCCAACTGGCTGCTCCACAAGCTCTCCAGCTGGGATGGGGGTTACCTGGTGTCACAGAAATCAAGCGCTCTCGCTGGACTCTGCGCTGACTGGGGTCTGGAAGCATATTTATTTGGGAAACTCTGAAACAGTGTTTCGGCAGCCTGGATGTCATGGTTTGGGTTAGACTGGCCAATGAAAATGAACGACAGATGCTCTCCCCCACCTCTCTCTCTAAGGAGAGGAGAGAGAGAGAGAGACTTATGAGTTTAGAAAAAAATTAAACTACTTTAGTGAAAATACTAATAAATTAATAAAATAATACAAGAAGAAAATAATAATATATATACAATATATACAAAACCAGTATCAAGCTCCCAGGATGATGATCGCATCACTGACAGAGAGGCACAGGGAAAGTCCCAGACTGGACTCAGCAACAGATGGGAGCTGGATTCTGGAATGCATGGATCAGAATCAAAGGCAAACGAACAGATAAAGACCTCCTTGGACATTGGCCACTGAAGAAAGAGCCTTGACCCTTTGATCCCTCAGCTTTCATACTGAGCATGAGGCAGATGGGATGGAATACCCTGCTGGTCAGTTTTGGGTCACCTGTCCTGTCCGCTCTTCCCCGCAGGTGGGACCCCTCTATGCTTTTCCTCTTCCGACCCTCCAACAGGGCAAGTAACCAAGTTAGCTGACATTGGGTGTTATAGCAATAAGTATAAGCAAGTGCCTCTCTGCATACCATGCCTTGGCATAAATTACAACTAATCATGTCTTATCACTCTGCGAGCGAACAGTTTCTGCACAATATGCTGTTAATTTCAGAAAGTTCAGTTAGTTAGAAGAGGCTTAGCTGCAAAGTAAAATTACAAAACAGAAAATTGGTTCTGTTTTACCTCAAACCAGGACACTAAACAATATCAATATTTCACTGTTCTCAAAACAAAATCTGTCAAAATTTGCAGTGGCACAATGAGAATCCTAGTTTTGTTGCCGCTGCCATACTGGTTTTCCTTTACAAAAGAGCTATTTTTTTCCCAAATCAGGATGAAGAAAAAAGAAAAACACTCTGGATTTCTTGTCAGAAAATGATACCATTTTCTTACCATGTCAGTGGCAGGAAGACATCTTGATTTCAGAAAACAGAAAAAAACAGAAGCATATTTAAAATTGCTTCAGTGAAAGACTGTTTCTTCAGTCTTTCTTCTGAATGGCTTCCGTTTCAGGGAACATTTTCTAAAACACAGGGGGGCTTGTTGTTCTTAAGTAAAAAATTGAAATCATAGTTTCATTATATGAAATTAACATTAAGTAGCCCTAAAAATCACACATATATAGGAAAGAGGTGTAAAACTGCCCTTGCAGAACACCTTTGAAGCCTTTTCTTAGGGATAGGACAAGGAAAGCTGGTATATTTTCGGAGGTAGCTCATACTGTTCCAGGTCATTTGATGTTTTAGATCAGTGTCTGACACTGTCTGGGAGTTGCACTGGGCACCTCTCCTGCTGCCAAAACAATTCAGAACAGACTTGGAGGGGGTGAGATCACTAAATGCTGAATTAGCTCATACTTTCTGCAGAACTTTAAGATTTGCATAGACACCCTCCTCAGAGTGATAGTTCATATTGATTTCTAACTAAAAAGGGCAGCTGCAAATGAGAAAATGCACTACTGTTCCTTTTAAGCATTACTCTTCCAACATGAACACTTACAAATTAATGTGCTCTTTTCTCACACCTCTTAACTTGTCTTTTGTCTTCTCACTTCTCCAGTGGAAAATGAGGGGAAAAGAATTTTCCATTTCCAAGGGATCTCAATACCTGGTATTTCATACTAGAAAAGTGTTTTTGGAGCTACTTTTGTATGCCAGATTGCATATTTAAACATCTACATTGGGGCCAGTTCTTTTTAATATTTTTATCAATGATCTGTACGAGGAGGTCGAGTGCACCCTCAGGAATTTTGCAGACATCACCAAGTTGGGTGGGAGTGTTGGTCTTCTTGAGGGTAGGAAGGCTCTACAGAGGGATCTGGACAGGCTGGATCGATGGGCCAAAGCCAATGCTGTGAGGTTCAACAAGGCCAAGTGCCGGGTCCTGCACTTAGGTCATACAAATCCTATGCAGCGCTGCAGGCTTGGGGAAGAGTGGCTGGAAAGCTGCCTGGCAGAGAAGGACCTGGGGGTGTTGGTGGACAGCCGGCTGAATATGAGCCAGCAGTGTGCCCAAGCGGTCAAGAAGACCAATGGCATCCTGGCCTGTATCAGGAATAGTGTGGTGAGCCGGACTAGGGAAGTGATCGTTCCCCTGTACTCAGCTCTGGTGAGGCCCCACCTCGAGTACTTTGTTCAGTTTTGGGCCCCCCAGTATAGGAAAGACATTGAGGTGCTGGAACCTATCCAAAGAAGAACAATGAAGCTGATGAAGGTCTAGAGCACAAGTCCTATGGGAGCAGCTGAGGGTTCCCTCAGTGGGGTTGTTTAGAGAAAAGGAGGTTGAGGGAAGACCTTATTGCTCTCTACAACTATCTGAAAGGAGATCATAGCAAGGTGAGGGTTGGTCTCTTCTCCCGAGTAACAATTGATAGGACAAGAGGAAACGGCCTCAAGTTGCACCAGGGGAGGTTTAGATTGGATATTAGGAAAAAATTCTTCACAGAAAGGGTTATCAAGGATTGGAACAGGCTGCCTAGGGAAGCAGTTGAGTCAATATCCCTGGAAGTATTTGTTGTAGATGTTGTGCTTAGAGACATGGTTTAGTGGTGGACTTGGCAGTGTTAGATTTATGGTTGGACTCAATTACATTAAAGGCCTTTTCCAAAATAATTCTATGATTCTATCTCAAGAGAGGATTCTCAAGAATACATGGCAAATCTTTACTGGAGTAATTGGTTCTAGTTTAAAAAGGAAAAGCATTACTTGTTTGTCTAACTATGGATATATAGATGCATACTGAAACTTCATAGGGTATGCAAGACACCTGAAGGGAATTGACACATCCTTCAGAAGCAACAGAAAGGCAGGACTTCCTCACAAACAGTAATAGATGCCTACCTACGGCTAGGCAACTGAATTCTGCCAAAACGCTATTTATCAAAATTCTTAGTTCAAACACTTCCTTCTTGTTCTATTACTCTATCTGAACACTAAAAATATGTAAGTTTATGCTGGTCAGATCAGAAACATAGTCTTGTAAAACTGTGCTTCCTTTCATAAAACCATGGTACAATACATTATGTTCCTACATTCCCTGACATTCATGTACAGAAATTAAACTGAGTATTCCCCTATGAACTTACAAATCAATAAACATAAAACTAATAATTAATAAAATGTGAGAAAGGTATGGAAATCTTCATAATGGCTGCAACTAAATTTACCTTTCAGTGTGGGAAGGACTGCTCTCAGTTACATGTTGACTTCTGGAGTTCTCAGCCCTTTTAACAGAGGGATGTTTCCCAAAATGAAATGATGCAGTCAGCTTAATTAACACTGATATGAACGTATCCTGTTTGGATTTTTGCATTGATACATGGTATGCAAACACTAGAACCAACCAGAAAGGCATGAAATCCTTAGCATTAAAGGCAGACTAAGAAGTCAAAAGTTGTGATATGTATTCACAGTCAGACAGTTCACTTCAACAGTCACTCCAGCCTTAAGAAACACTGATCACAGAACAGGTGGTTCATCTACTCAGGTTTTGGAACTCACTAAAAAGAGTGAGCCAAACTTCAGTGGTTTTGGGATAGGAAAGCCCATCTTGAAGCGAAGCTTCAGTCACATTAGTGCTATGTTTATTAATGGGTTAGTAAGGAAAATATCAGTTCGTACAGTGCTGTGTGTTTCAGAGTGTTAGGAAAGGCACTTGCCTGCATGAAAGGAGAAACGCTGTCCTTGTAAATAAAGCACAGTGTTTTCATCCATCACTACAATGCAGCTCCCTATAGAAAGGACTGGAGTGCCTTGTGCGAGCACAAACGGATATTACACAGCAGCACAAAACAGGGAGTGAATATCTGTGATGACAGCTTTCTGTATAATGCAGTTGCCTTAAGGTAGTGTGTGCGCGTATATATAGTATATAAAATGATTGAACTGATAGGTTCAAAAGCATGGTATTTAAGTCTTGACTGTGGCACTTCCTGAACTTAAAAGTAGTTTGATGTCTACAAGGACAGAAAAGGTTTTGCACTTAGCCAACATAGACACTGAGATGCAGTAATTATGAGTTAAGGAGGTGAGTGGTTGAGGTATCTGACTGTGAACAGGTACTTTGGAAAGAGTTCTCTGAAAGGAGAGAAAATTGTCTCAGACTTTTTTTCTGATTAAGAATAGCTTTTCTCATTTTCTTCATGAGTATACATGCATGCTTCTTTATAATAACATGTCTCCATGAGTACTTGGGAAACAATTATTTTTTTTATTACAACTCCCGAGCATTCCAGTCCTGAGTTGAAAAAGTAACAGGCAAGGAAACAATTTACTGTGTAACAATTTACATTTAAATTCATTTACAACAAGTGCCCTTTGTGTGTGCAAGAGGTTTCAGTAACTGATGACATTCTATTGTATAAGAACACACAGCAAGTAGCTGTCTCATGACATCCAAGCTGCATTGTAGGTGAATGGTTATGAATATTCATTGACTCCTCTGCCAATTTGAAATACCATTTTACAAGGGACCGAGCAGTTGTAGCATCTACCTGAGTCCCAGGAAGCTGATAAGAGCAAGCACTTTGCTGAACTGGGAAACATGAATATCAGTATTAAAAGCAGGGCAATACAGAGTGCAATATTATATCCCTCTAATTGCACAGTTGAGGAAAAAGAACTTTCATTGAAACCAATAGGTGTTTTGCATACTGAGACCACTGAAAGACCTTCAGATATTTCAGTTTATCTTGTCCTTCAGCTCACTGGTTAGAGAGTGTGGAGACAGGCAGTGTTTATTTTAACTATTATTTTCTTAATACGTTTTTAAAAGTCTGTTAATTAAAATGTCTTTGAATAGCAAATATTTTGTCCAACAGGAGTGCTTCCATTTTTTTTAGCTTGCCTATGGCTTCTCTTGTGACTGAATCTGTGTGTGCGTGATTTTATTTTTCTTCCTGTATAAGAGTACATTGTTTTTAATCACAGAACATGGAGGGGAAGGGGAAGCTGTGTAATTGATTGTGTTGGTGAAGAAGGGAACCTGAAGGACTAGCCAAGAAACAAATGAAAATGGAATGAGAAAATTGGCTATGGTGGGAGGCGCTAGGGGAGACAAAGGTGGGCTTGCATAGATTGATTATGTGTAATGGACTATGGATGGTTGTGAGGAAAGTAAGAACATGAAGGAATGCCAGGTGAAAGTCAGAAGGGGAGCATGGAACTGGTGAGGGCAGAAAACTGAAAGAAAATAAGAAAAAGGGCTGGGAGAAAGCCAATATAATCTTCAGGGAGGTGAGGAATCTCATTGCATTGGTCTGGGTATGGGGAACACGGTCAGAGCAGCTGAGGTCAAGAATGAATTGGGAAGCAAGAACAATCTTAAAAAATTACATGGCTAAAAAACAAAGGGCTTTTACAAAGAATTAAATCAAAATATACAGTATTTTTTACTTTGTTCATCTGGCAGTCATTGAACTTTTTGAGAAGTAACTAATTAGAGCAAATCTGTATTAATACAGAGAACTGTCAATCCATATGGTATTTTTTTGGAGAAGACAAATTCACCATCTTTAAAACTGCTTTTATGACTTTTTGAATGTGAGCAGTGGTAGGTTTACAATAGGAGATTCATCGCAGTGCTGAAATATTTCCGTACAGTCTCTCAGAGGGCACCCTGAAGCTGCTTCAGGCCTGCCCTTATTTTCCGTGAAGGCAACAAATATGCGAGCAGAGTCTCAGGTACAGCAGCAGACTATTTTCCACAGACAGCACCCTCCAGCTGCACCCAAGCGTGGTGCCAGTATGACACCTCTAGGTGGGTTCAGAAGAGCTTTCTGCTATGGGCTTCCTCTTCTTGAGGTCACTGAGGGCAAAGTCAAGACAGCCTCATCTGGGATCATAGTAGGTCCCTTGCTTCCTGGGACACCACTCCTCAGGACTTCAAACCCAGATTATAGTAACATTGAAGACAAGGGATATATTTTTGGTTCATGAGATGCCATGTGGTTTTCTGAGTGGATGAGTGGCTTTTGAAGTGGAGAGATTCTGAGCTACTCAGAAGGTGGTTCAGGTGTGTATCATGTAACATAGTCTGTCTAAGCTAGCCATTAGAGTGTAAGCCAGTGGCACATTCTTGTGATAGTTGATTGGGTTTTTGCATATATCAGTGTTTTGTTCTCTCAAAAGCCTGCAGCACTGGGATGAGGTACTAAGGGCCTGTCTGCCAGAAAGCAGCACCTCTGAAAATATATAACTTTAAAATACACATAAAATGATTTTTCTGTTTTCTTACATAAAACAATCAAATTCTTGGCTCTTAAATACCATCTACGGAGGACTTGGCACTCAGTTCAGACAAGGTACAATCATTTACCTATAAGTCAGACATTAATGGCGTATGCTAAGATTGTAATGCTCACTTTCCATTTACAGTTGCCATTCACTCTTGCCATTTGTACCTTTCTCCTTTTCCTTAAGTCACAGTCATAATTCTTTCTATGATGGATTTTATGTGGTTCATCAGCCTCCATTCCCATTCCGTCCAGACCCTCCCTCCCCTGTTCCTGTAAGGGGGTTCAGCAGGACTGAGAATGAGCTGTTGTAGCAAGGGTAGATTATAAACTGACTTTCAAATGTAGATTCTGAACTAATTGTTCAGTCTACAGGTCATTCCAGAATTAATATCCTAATATTCTCATTTTCCTTCAAATTAATAAGGTTCTCAGTGGCCCTCTCAACTTCCTGTGAATTTTTGGATTTGAAAAGTTATGGGATCCACAGGTTACCATGTTGCATACAGGCAGACAGAAATAAAAATTGTTGGGTATTAGACCTACATAATTATTATTACTATTGCAGCAGCACCGAAAGTTACACTTATACTAACAAAGGAAACAGGTTATGCACCATTTTCTAGCTTAGAAACTGCTTACACTTCGGCCTCTCCTACTTCAAAGTGACATAGCCTTGTCCAAACTACTGGTTTGAAATGGCCATTAGTATATGAACATGCTAACACAGTCTAAATGGCTGTGAGACTGGTTATTGTTACTCTAAGCATAGCTAGACGGAACCATTCAGGGGCCCAACTGGACCAGACTCTTGTTAAATATGGAAAGATATTGAGCAAAGAGAAGCTCCACACCTTAAAGAAGTCACAGTTTTCACATGTGACTATATGAGCAAGATACCTTAGGACAGCTAAAATCTGATTTATTGCATGTCAAGTGTTCTGCAGGAATCTCCAAATAAAGTTGTATGAGAAGAATGCACACTTGCAGATGCTGAAAAGCACTATAGTCCACAGGCTAGCTATCTCACCATAAGCTGCTCGTGTGTATTCTCACAAGTGAAGACAGGAAACTACATGTAGATAAAATAGATAGGTAGATAGGTGCATAGATGTAAATAGAAACGATACAGTGCTGGTCACCATAATAAGCTATGGTCTTAGTTGATGTACCTGACCATTGGATTGCATTTCTTTAGAAAGAGGGAAACCAGAAGAAGGGAGAATTGTGAGGAAGTTTCTATTTACATAAGAAAAGTATCTTTCAAATGTGAGAGAGCATTTGGGACTGCACAAATATGCTTACTTGAAAACATAACATGAAGGCAAAGAGTATCGGTCTCATTGACCAAACACTCTTAACAATTTTGAAATTGATAAGTAATCCTACTGCAAGGCTTACAATTACATATTAGTAAATGATAGTATGATCAAATGATGTGTTATGTTGTCTACAAAGGGTATGAATGTAACAAAAGTAGACTTACATGAATTTGTGGATACAGAGAATTGGAAATAGAAAGACAGGACATAGCCAGGAACAGATACAAATATATTCACTGAAGAATAATGTCAGCACATTTTCTTTTTCATTTTGCTACTTTTCATGTATATACAGAGTGAATAGAAATAGATATACCTGTATGTATATAAATATATACACATGTAAAAAATAATATGTAAGGCACATAGACACACGTAGAGACACACGTGAAAAGACATGAAGTTTTTAAAAATACATGCCAATCTTGTATTTGGTAATGTATATACAGTTCTCCTGGATTTTGGCAAAATCCACGTATCTGAAGATAGAATTTAGCTACCATTTCCATAGCACCTCACGAGCCCATATCTTTTAGCAATGTAAATCTTCGAAACATCATCATACATTCTAAAAAGATTTTTTCTTACCCTGTACATAAAATTCTGCAAACGATAGCATCTGAAATGGTTACATTTATTTGGGAATGTTTTTCACATGACAATTGTCACAAGGTCCCTATTATATATTCTCACTGCATTTCTAGAATATTGGGCTTTTTAATTCTGTACAAGTACCTTCCGGACTGTACTGAATACTAAACAGAATTGTACTCAAAAAATCACAATTTTAGTTCCATCAAAGTAGGCTCCTTGGGATTTTTTTCTTGATAGTGTGATTCTTGTTCATTATTTGTTGATGAAAAAAAAATGTTTTATTTGTGACACCTGGAGCTGTCTCTATGAAACTTTTTTGGTTAGAGAATGGAAAGAGAAAGCAGTCTAGGGAAATTGCATGGAGGACCACAACTCCAAGATCTGAAGTTTTGGGTATAAAGAATAAAATATTCTGGTGTATAGCAAATATTCTTTTCTAAGACCATATACCTAGTCATTTCCACTAGGATGCTTTTATCTTCTTTTTTTTTTAATTAGTCACTCTGTATTAAACAACATTAGCTTGAAAGTCTTTTGATGATGTACCCCAAGGAACAAATATCTCCAAAGTGAGTATTGAAATATACAGTATGTATGTGAGACTGTACCAAGGAAGTTTTGTCCTATTTTTACATGACAGCAAGCTACAGATTTTAAAGTGAAAATCAGAAGTGAAGCAAGATTGCATGTAGGCATTGGGCCAAAGCAGAACTGTGAAAATTTAAACTCTTGTGTAGGCTGCAAGATTTCTTTCTTCTCTTGATGGTGTGATTTTCGGACTTGAAGTTTTCCCCTCACTGTTACCACAATCTTTATTTCAAGAGACAATGAATTTACTAAGATAGTGTTTGTTCTAACATTCTTATCATTGTAAAGGGTTTCTTGTGTTAATAGAATACCACACAGCAATATTGATCTGCTAGAGTTCAGATTGACCTTTGCCTTTTCACAGGATTTTGTCCTGTATTTTTTTGTACCATTTTCTTCCCTTTTGTTCTGGGAGATACTTTTTCAGGTCAACTGCCAGTCATATGCAGGTCATCACCAGAAAGCAGAAATAAAAATTCAAACACAGTGACTGTGCTAGAAACCTGAAGAGCTAGAAAAAAATCACAAAATTGAGCTGGAAGCAATTACATCTTGAATTGTGAGATCTTCGCATAAAAATTGGTGTTCTGGTGATTATCTCTGTACTTAACACCTAGAAATCTATTGAAGTTAATTATTAAGAAAAAGCAGTGATTGAGGGATGTGAGTGTAAGCACAGGTTTACACTCTTTATCGTTTCTGTGATGATGATGAACTTTACATTTGTTAGTCTTATGTATAATCGTATTCACTTAACTGCATAAGTGAATAAGATTCTTTATCTAGGTCTAAAACCATGCCGTCAACCCAAAAGCTACCTTCTCTTTTGAAGACACTGTTTAAGCAAATAAAATGAGCACAAAACCATTATTTAAGTGCAGTACATATTTAAAAGAAGCTCAGTAATCATTAAAGTATTTAAATAGAAAAAAACATAAACCAATTGCATTCAGTAAGATATTATATAAACCAGTTGTATCATTTAGTGCTTGTGAAATAGGGGTTGAAACTGTTTACAGAAATTCCTACTAGTAAGGATACCATGTGCAGAATTCATTAAGGTCTCACGTGGGTTTCCAGCACGCAATGCCTACGGCCATTTAGATTTACTTTTTCTTTGACAGCAAAAGTGCGTAATTTGGCTTTGAGGTGATCTTTTGACCATCTCTCACATCTCCTGATCTGAGGCTTGACCCAGCCTTCCCCCCCATCACCACCTTTTATGTCAGCCAGAATCCCTGGGTTTGCAGAAAAGCTGTTTAAAAAAAAAAATAAGTTTGGGTGGGGTTTTTTTTGTTTCTTTTTTTTTAAAAAAGCAAGCAGTATTATTTGCTTTTAAAGATTTTCTTCAAGCAAATTATTTGTTTGGGTTCTTAGACATGGCCTCATTAGGCACCACACTGTTTCTTTTCTTTATTTTATTGCTGATAAGCTTAATTGAAACACAGTGGGGCAGTACTGTGTGCAAAGTACAGACAACGTTGTTTCTGCATCTCTGTGACATGAACAAAGGGGAATGGTTTCAAGGCAAATAGCAGAAACCTGTATTCATTCTTGCATAACAGAATGTGAGTATTCATGGAAGGTGCAGCCATTTTTCAATATATGATTGAAGGGAAACCCCACAGGCAAAGAATATATTCCTAGCTAGCCGAGTACAGAGATCTTAGCGTGATAGGTACTACAAAAGGTGTTATGACTGACAAACAGAACAAGCCAGGACTCTTACAGAGAAAATAATTACAAAATGTTCATGAATAGTTATTTCCTATTACAGTGCCCAACTGCAGTGCAGGCACTTAAGGCTATTCATTGTTTATTGAACATCTTCAGAATGCAGAAACCTTCACTGAATGGCAAGCTTTTTCTGATTGCCTCCAAGGGCTTACCCTTTTCGTTCCTGCAATCAATCTCCTTAGCTGTTTTTCCAAAAACAAAAAGCTCACTTAGAATTGGAGCCACTCCCAACAGTGTCAGAAACTATAAGCGTAGAAGAGGACTTAAACCTCTATGCACCTGTGTGCATAATACTTTTAATATATTTTCATAGTTCATGTGCCCTTCTGTTGTTTGCCAGTTCCCCACTTCACAAGCTGACTGACCGCGGCCACGTTTGCAAAGAGATTGAGGCATTAGAGATTGAGGCATTAAAGATATTACATTTCCACAATTTTCATAAAAACCAGCATCTGGGAGGCCTCAAGAACACAAAATGAATGAGTCCTGTATTAGTTTACAGTATGATTTCAAAACTTCAGTATAAATGTAAGATCCATCTATGCTGTTTGATTGGCCTGCCAACTAATCAGCATGTGTATTGCCACAGTGCATGATGCTTCTTTCTCGGGTGGCAGTGGGAGCGCACAAGAAGCAGCTGAGACTTTACAAGGCCGGTGGTGAATCAAAGGATATGCTGGTTGGAAGGAATCTCAGGGAAAGGGAGAGTTATCAAGACTGAAGTAAAGGACTAGACCTATCATGATAAGGATACCCAAGGAACCTCAGAGGACAGTTTTGTGCAACCCAAGCTTCTTGACTGAAGCTGACTGCAAAACATTTCCTCCAAAAATCTGAGGAAAATACTGTTAATAAATTCCACAAAAGAGGGGAGAACTTTATTTAACCTCATGCTCCACTCTTAGGCACTATGCAATGGAATGCCCATGCTTTCAAATGCATGTATTTTTCTGGAAGCTATCAAGAAAAACCTATGGGATAGTTTTCATCTTTCCATAGAACTTTTGGGTTTTTTCAGAGGTCTTGTGTTTTTTCCTTCTCCTTGAGACATTTAGATTGATAAAGTGACTAACAAAGATAGACAGGTCTAGCAGAGCAATGCCTAAGTGATAATAGATAGGCTTATGAAGATATTAAGGAGAGTAAACACAAGGAGAGATAGACAATATCTTTCAATAAAGCCTTCAGCAAACAAACAAGCAAGCAAACCTGTTGCTGCAAGAGGAACCAGGCATATCAGAATTCCACCTGTTTCACGACACACAGTACCCAGCACCTGTGGTAAAGTCACAAATAAAAGGCATCAACCAGCTAAACACAGAAAAATAAAATCAATGTGTTATGTTAAGATCATGAATACCACTAGGAAACTTTACTGTGAAAAGCAATTCAATAAAGACATCCTGTTGAGAACCTCTATTTTGAAAAGGTCTGTTGTGGCATAAGATTGAAAAAAACATCTTCAGACCTTTTAAAGCTTCAGTTTTAAAACTTCTGATGGATGGGAATGTCAGTTTCCTCCATTTACAATCCCCTAAGTATGTCAGTCAGTTTAGCTTTAATTAAGCTGATGCAGTTAACTTAACAGACCCATGCCCACTCACTCCAGCACCCACTCTTGTATGCAAATACCCCACACTGTCAATGAAGGTATAAACAGGAGGGAAGAGAATGATGTCTGCCTCCACCTTAGTTATCTATAGATGTGGCAGGAGGAGGAGAGAGCAGTGCACAAGCTACTCATCTGGAACGTGACTGCTCTTCAGTTGCTGTGACGTGGTCTACAGTTTGCTATGGGATGGATTTTTGTCAAAGATAGAATTTTTCAGAGTTGTGCCGGGTCTGATGTGACTTGGCAGGGCATGGCTCCAGTCCCGCTAGCCCTGCCAGCAGGGTCCTCATGGTGCAACTCAGGAGACTTTCCACTGCAATAATCTAAAATCGACAGTTGGTAGAGGCTGTTTTAGGTCAGACGCAGAAGCATGGTGCTGCTCGGGCAGAGAAGCAGTTCACATGAAGCAATACATGACCAAGTAATTCTTCCTGGAACTGGGAGTGCAGAGGTATCTAGAAGCAAATTCAAGATGACTCCAAAAGCAGTTTCACCTGCTTTGTAAGGATTTTTATATTACTTAAGGTATTCCAATACTTATTAGACCAGAGAAAAAAAGAATTTGCTAACTATTGTACTAATAAAACACAATAGTTCTGCTGTTCTACAGATGTGTTTCAATGACACCACTGACCCCATCAAGTTAATGCTCTAGCACTCCCACAAAATAGTGTTTGACTGGCCTACACAATATAACTTCATTTTGCTCTAATCAGCTCTGGTATTTCATGCTGAGAGTCTGGTATGAAGCAGCTGGAAGCCTTACATCTCAAAAATCAGGGAAAAAGATGAGGATATTCCAATATGAAACAAAACAAGGTTATTGAGCTCTTCTTTACCTATGATTACTGATTCACTGCACTTTTCGTACTGTCATTTGTGATGGATACAGTTAATTTTTGCTGTTTTGTATTTATATTGCATGTTGTCATTTCTATCATTAATCATAAACATAATTGTCATTAAAACAGAAATGTCTTTTCCCAGACATTTCATTCTCAAATATAATTATCCAGACTTCCTGCTGTTAATGGCATAGAATTCTAATTACTTCAAAATGAAGCCATTATTCATAAACTTCAGGCTTGTAACACACATGTTTACAGTAGGTGGAAATTATTATAGAATTTATCACTTTGGAGCTCTTATTTGCCATAGGCTTTAACTGATCTGTTCCTTAGTACTGTTTTTGTCCTATCCTATTAAGGAATGATAAAGTACTCAACTCCCTGTTTACTCAGAAAGATATGAGCAGAAGTCCTCCTTCACTGACAACGGGCATTCAAATTTTCTGCCTGTAAATAAACTACAGCTGTGCTTTCCTGTTGTAGGGAGTCCCTTGAAGTTGGAAATGGCAGCACTTTAATTAGCAGCCACTAGTTTCGAGTCATATAATTCTCACAGTGGCTAATGTATATGAAAAATGTAAAATACATCAAGTAATGCAAACTTAGATTCATGAGGAAGAAATGTTGAATTGGGTAATTTTTTCAAATTTTCAAAGAGAAATTGTAAAAGGAAAGTTTTGCATACATGGTTTGTTTTCATAGAACAATGTTTGAATTTGGAGAGCAAATACAATTATTAGCATGTGAAAATGATATTTTTATTGCTATAGGCAACCACTGCTTATCACATCCATAATTCTCGAACTCTTGCTATTCTTCTCTAAGATTTTGTCCAAGAGAAGAATACCTGTGATAGAACTCAGTTCAGAAAAAAAGAAATTACCATTGTTTAAAGAAGCATAAAGTAAAGAAAAACAAAATGTAAAGCAATTCCCAAGAACAAATGTGAAAATACTGTAAGACTGAGGAGCTTCTTTATTTTTTCCTTTTAAAGATCAAGATTTTCTTCTAGTTCCCGGAAAATCCTGCTGGTATATCTTAGACTCACTTGTTTTCCTTGGTCTTAATACACAGCAAAAGTAACACTGCAATATTTAAAATGTACATATTATTCCATTCACAGATACCGTTCCGTTATTTTGCATTCATTTAGAGAAGAAAACAATGAAAGAGAGAGGAAAGTATCAACAAAATGATATCAATGAATGGATAGCAAAGGAAGATATGGCAGAGAATTCAATTTTGGAAAAAATCAGGTCTCAAAGAAACTAATAAAATAGAAGAACAGGGAAGTTTGCAGTTCTTTACTCTGTGTTTTGGAACCCAAGCCTCACATTAAAAAATTTTTCTGAGAAAAGAGATTATTGTAACAAAATTGCAAAGCTTTCAGCAATATCTTCATAAATTAATTTTTAATAACTGTAAAGTTATAAAATATTTTGAAGAAATTTAAGTCCCAACTTATACAAAAGTAGCTTAGTTCTCCCTTCACATTGAGCTTTTACTCAAATTACATGTACTCATTTTTACCATTCATCTTAAGAAGAAAACAATTAAATTGATAAATGAGTTAATAACTGAAATTCTTCCTAAGTGTAGAAGATTGGAAGACGGGTCTTAAGTAGTAGACCTTAAGTAGTAAGAACAGAAAAGCAGGTTTCCAGGTAATTCTTGCATTAAAAAAGGTAAAAAGACCCAAGATAGCCAAAGATAATCTTGGTACACTGGATGGAAAATAACACCTCAATGTCTTTTGGTATTTTCTAAGATTTTACTGAAAAAAATATAAAAGACATTTAAAATTTCTATTAGAAGCTCTGTCATGAACTATTCTTTTCACTCTTTGGGTTATTGAAATATTATCAAACAAGAAGACTCTTATTAGAGTACCATGGCTCTATATTATAATGTATTTCCTTTCATGACCCTGGTAACCATAGGTATATATCCTATTGCATAAACATCAGCAGTGTTTTGAACAGTCACAGTACAAGAATTTCTGTGAAATTTTATGTGCTTAATCGACTAAAATGATTATTTGGTGTTTAGAGATCTCTATGAGTACAGGATTCAGCTATACTGTGTTTTAAAACACTCTGTCCTACCTACCATATTCTATAATGTTGCGTTTGTTTCTTGGTACTACACCAAGGAAAAGAGAGGGAAACAGAAGGTAGGCTGCTTAAATGATCTTTTTCTGTGGTTGCTTATTTAGAGCATAAGTGTAAAGTTGTGTGAAACGTAAAGAATATAAGAAAAATAAAGTATATGTGAAAAGTAAAGAGGTAAAGGAGATGGAGAAGGTATAGAAATGTACAGAAGGCACAGAAGATAGCTCAAATACAAGGACATTTGTTTTGTGAAGATGTCGAGTAAATGGTTATTCAGCATTAAACAAAAGAAAAAAGAAAAAAAAAGACACTCATCCCCAGACATACTCTAACAACAAAAAGACAACAGAGAAAATACCAGAGACTTGAACTTTCACGTCACTGGGATTGATGGGTCATCAAAGCCTTGTTGAGGTTCAGCTAGACCTGATAAGAAGGGAGAAACAAGGTATCATGGGAAACAGCAAACTTATTTTGAGATATTTGAGGGGGGCTTATAGGGTTATGTAAAGCTTAATATGAGATATTTTAAAGAGTCTTAGGGTTTGTCCAAAATGAACTGTGAGATATTTAGGGGAAGGACCAAAAGCAGGGAAATTGAGGGGTCCAGGTGGATCTGCATCTTTGGTGTTCACATTCAGCCTCACAGTTGGCTGGCCCTACGGGCTGGTACTGCAGCAAACAGATGTGAGATGAGGAATCCCGTGCCTCTTAAAGTCCACTGGATCTAGCTCCCCTTAACATCAAGTGTAGTAGACTAGTGATGTCATAGATGATGACTACTGATCCTTTATAATTCATAACTTTTCTTTAATTAATAATAGTAATATTTCTGGTATCACAGTGAATTGTCCATCTGTGTGCCTTCAAATCAATAGCATATATACAGCTTCTAAGTTGACAGTCCAAGAATACGCTTAACTGTGTCCAAAATACTTCATATTCTGTACGCAGTTCATGCTGTTCATGCTCTGCTAGTGCTTTCATTCCCCTTCAAAGAGATGCAATTTGTACTTTTTTTTTTTCTCAAAAAACTTGCTTTTTGCCTCCTTCACACACGCTCTGTCTGTATGTGGTTTACAACACTATGCTTGAGACGTATAACAGAGTCTCAGAATTATTCTCTCCTACTTGATTTAATGACAGTATTACAATATTGAGTTCTTTGAAAATAATTTACCATGGTATATCATACATCCCTCCATACATAGATATCCAGTCTAACCTATGCATCTAGTCAGCAAAGACAGGTAAGTACTTCCAGGGCACAGCTAAGCCCATTGTGACAAAGTTAGCTAAGGAAGAAGGGAAAGACCACCTTCTAAAAGTGTCAATCATTGTCTAAGTAACTGCTGAGAAAGTCCTGTTGACTTGACTACACACTTAGTTTAAAACACCGAGATGAACACTATAGTCTCTGTTATTGTGGGATACTAACTA
Source organism: Pluvialis apricaria (assembly GCA_017639485.1). Classification (NCBI taxonomy): domain Eukaryota; kingdom Metazoa; phylum Chordata; class Aves; order Charadriiformes; family Charadriidae; genus Pluvialis; species Pluvialis apricaria. The sequence goes on along the minus strand of CM030009.1, from coordinate 75,067,091 downwards.
CCCATAGCTACCAACGTACCAGAACATCTCAAACAACACCAGATACCTGAGCACAGCTCCCAAAGCACCTAAGAGCTGTCATTTATTTCTTCCAATGTACTTCCACAGCAGAAGTAGGTAGTCATCTCAGGAGCCAAATCTAATTCTAAAAATTTGAAAATAAAAGGTTGGGTTTTGTTAACTGTAGTATGCTTACAAAATGACTAATGGTACATGTTGGAACATGACCTCATTCGTTGCATTTAATCTTTTCCATTGCTGAGTACTAGTCATACCTGACATGCCAGGAATGATAGGCTTATAACAGTGCTGATTTTATCCCATTTTTCCTTCTATCTTTGCATTCTTAATTTGGTCATCATATGGAAAAAGATTACTATTTCAACTGAATATTAACATAAATGACTAAAAGATGCTGACTACTCACACATTGCCATAAGTGAGGAACAATGGTTAACAGTAAGTAAAAGGCAATGAAGGTAGATATGAGATCTTCACTTTGTACCTTATTTCTAGTGCTTCCCTTGTATATTCTGCAGAACTTGAAAGGCTGTTAATCAATAAATTGTGGGGAATTTATTGTTGCACAACATTTGTGCTTGTTTTTCATTTTTGCATCTAACCAGGAATCCCACTGCTACACATACTGACGGGCATTCACACAATGTTACAAAGGAAGCTGAGAACTGTAATGATTAGATCAGCCCCCACCTCCCCTGAAATTAATGTGCAGTTTGATTTGGTGGGATTGATTTAGATCTATTACACTAATGCCCACCACCATTTTATTCCCATTACTGACAGCTTCATAAAACATGGATTATGATTAAAGCAGGGAAAAAAAGTGTTAGCATATGATATAATAGTTGAACCTTACCAAATATGGAAGGCCACAGCTATACCCTAGTATACCAAAGAAGCACCCTCTCTTTCCCAAAATTACTGTTATGGGAAAACTTTCCATATTTAAAAGTATTGGTTTAAGACAAACTATATAATTTTGAGAAAAAAATCTGCTTTTATATGAGCTCTATCTACAACACTTTCTGAGATATTGTCATAGTAGATTGCATGTTCTTTTTATGCTTTTGATTGTAAAATAGGAGACTTCTATAAACACAGCAACATGGAGAGAGTTATCATGTCACTGAGGTGATTGCTCTAAGTGGTTTTATATTAAAGGTTTGAGTAGCTGGGCACAATGAATCAGCTTTAAGAAGACTTAGATAAATGCAACAGCCACAAAAATACAAAATGGAACAGAAGAAAAGTCACTTTTAAAGTTGATGTTTGGACTAAGCCTTTAGCTTGGCATACAGCTTGAGCTATTTTTGAACTTCAGGTTAGTTTATGTTATTTATGTATGCATTGGGTCTGGCTGGAATGGGGTTAAGTTGCCACATAGCAGTCCTCATAGTGCTGTGCCTTTTATTTGTAGCTAGAACGGTGTTGATAACACACCTGGCAGCCGTCCAAGGTCAACCCACCACTATGTAAAAAGCTATGTGAAAAGATACCTAATTTTTTATTTCCTCAGCTACATTTTTCAATAATTCTTTTGTCCACAGTTCAGATTTTAAAGCCAGATTAGTAGCATACAGGGGTATCTACGGATTTTCCTCCCCCCCCCCCCCCCCCCCCCCCCCCCCCCCCCCCCCCCCCCCCCCCCCCCCCCCCCCCCAAAAGCTTGTATATTCAGAGCTCAGAAATGTAGCACAGCTTTCATTGAAAATATGATATAATCACAAGTTGCTTGTAAATGTATTAGAGCTAAGCTTCTTATCTGAATATCTAAATATGTTTGTAAGGAACACAGTTTTAAGATCTTTATTTCCTTTACAGGAATACTGTAGAATGATAGCTGAAACCAGTTCACTCAGGTTGCACAGCAGGGACAGCAGTATTCTGTCTTTGCATTCATTTTTCAGGGTAACATGTTCTAAAGATATTTCTGCCATAAAACAAGCTGTTACATATGAAAACCTCTTTCAAATTGGTTTAGGTGTCCATAGGTTTTACTTAGGTGGGCCAGGTCTGAGGTCAGGGGTCCAAGTTATGGTGCATTTACTGCCCGGGCTGCTCATCTCTCACCGTCCCAAGAGGTTCCCTGCAATAACTTCTCTTGGGCTGGAAGAGGAAGCCTGCCTGCTACAGTGCTCAGGCAGGTGGGGAACATCCTTTTAACCATTGCGACTAAACTCTTCTCATTCTCCAGCCACTGAATACTTCTTGTCTAGCAAAATATTTTGTTAAAAACCTCTGCTTTTCCTTCAAAAGAAGAAGTGAATGAAGAAGCACGGTGTTCCATACACTTTCTGGAAATAGATAGTAGAAGCAAACTATTTTTAATCTTTATCTATGGTTTTAATTAAAAAACAGGCTCAGTGTTTGAGAGCCACTGCATAAAAGCTAAGCAGAATTTCATTCTTTGTAGTTGATTTTTAGGTTCCATTTAAGTCTTTAAGTTATTTTCTTGGTTTTAAGACAACATCCTGGACCTGATTTTAGTGTTCATCTGCCTAAAAACTTCACTAACTCACGATCGGGTTTCTTCACTGTTTTATCTATGACAATATTTTCCTTTGATCCACTGTTATATCCATGCCCACCTCTAACATAAAATGTAACAGCCAAGATGACATAAAAAAAAAAGGTTGCCTCAAATCAACATTCTCAATGGCATTTATTACTGTTTTCGCCAAAACAAGAACCTGAAAACGTGATTGATGAATCACAATCTTAACTGATGATTGAAATCAAGCATTGCATACCACTTTAAATGGAATTATTTGGGTTTAGGTTCTTGAAATAATTTTCAAGATAATGAATAGATAGATTAAGAGGAGGAGGAGTAATAATAATAATAATAGTAATAATAGCCAATCTATTGTACAGCACCTAAATATGGATATAACCAGGATACCAAAAAGCCATGCTCAGTTTTGACTGGATTTCAAACCCTGTGAGGGCTTACAGAAGTAGTGGCTATCACTGTACAAAGATATAGGTAGTCACAGGCAGAGGGACTGGAACTTGAATGTCTTGCTGACTGTGGGAATGGCCTAACATCTAAGCTATAAATTCATTTCTCGGAGCCTGTCTCTCCATTTTATTGAATATTTAAGCAGACAGTGCTGAGTGGACTGGAAAACCAGTGGAGATTGATAGCCTCCCTCCCCTCAGAACAGAGCCTACTGTGCCAGCAGAAGTTGAGATCCGTAGGCGAGCCTTCAGTCTGCTGTTGGGTGAAAGGGGACTGCAACCATCTCCTCCAGATAGGCTTTTCTGAGTCCTTCCCACTCAAAATTAGTCAGTGGAGGAATTCCTGAAGTCATGAAAAATTTTAGGATTATGGTAACTACACTTCTTGTGTAGAATCTTTCCACCGAAAATATTCTCAAAAACACTGTTGTGCTCTACACAGTTATGATCTCTACCTGACCCTAGACTTCTTTTGGTATATGTAACTTTCACTCAGAAGATTTTATGATGCTTTGTGTCATTCTACTTAGTATTATAAGCAGCTGATACTCACTCTTTACATGTACCATTGACTTTATTGGTAATTCTTATCGTACTCTTGAATAGACAGTTCCCAAAGTTAGCTGGTTGTTGGTTTGGGGTTTGGGGTTTTATTTCTTCAATCTATTTAGAAAGTACTTAAGAAACATCTTAAAAGAAAGCTTTGGCAGCCTCACGATCAAACTACTTGAACCAGTGAGCATGGTTTTAATTTTACTCATCTTAATATATGCCAGATTTCTTAGACACAAATTAATAGAGGAAAAGTGCTTCTTAATACATTTTCTATTCCTGAGCATGGACATTTTGTCTAATCTTCTGCAGCGCTTCCATCCTCAAAGTTCATTGAAAACAACTTTTACTTTCATGAGTTTGTGTATTTTGCTGCCTCTGTATAAATAATTTCCTCTTGAAAAGAATGCATTCTCTGTATGTGTTAGGCCAAGATCATTCTGTCTGCTCCACTGGAGCTTTGCCATTTCATCCCAGTTGGGGATCACCCCTCAGATTTGTAACCTGAATCAAATATGACACGGTATGTGTATCCACAAACTTTTTGATCTCTTCCAGACTAGGAAAAATGCAAGTCCTTTAAAAAAAAAACAAGACATACCATTCACTTGGAGTACAGGAGACCCAAATTACCAGCTCTGCCTTACCTTTGTCAAGACAAAAATAGTTTTAAACTTTAGTAAAAATTTGATTTATCAGCAATGTGTTATCTGTCCATCAGCACGTGCGTAAAGAAACATACATGAACAAACACAGGGAAAGTGATTTCTGAAATATTCATATTCTTCCTGAGAACAAAAAGGCTTCAAGGAACATTAATGCTGCTAACATGAATATGGAGCTTAGATATTAAAATTCATGAGGACCTGTCAACTGAACTGATGCAAACTCTATTTGCCAGAAATACATGATGACATTGCAAGCTGGCAAAGATGAAAGCAGCTCAAGAAAGCTCTTCTTGGTGCTATTTCATCCCCTTGAATGTCAAACAAGCTGTCTTTCACCAATCTGGAGCTACATACAGAGCATAATTCTGCACTATTTGGTGAAGGTGTTCTCCTGAGCACAGGGGATGTGCCTCTTTCTCTGCTTCCCAGACACCAGACGGTGTAGGATTTGGAATGACAGTAGGCTGCCAACCAAATTCTGTGTTTACTCAAACATACGTTGTCTTCTCTTCCAGATGACTTGTAGTGAAATTTAACAGGCGTCATCCATATGTTCGCATTCATATTCCACACAATACTTGCACGGAATATTAGCAGGTCCCTTTCAGAAAGCTCTAAATGGCTTTCCTGACAAGGGAGGCACTATCAATGCAATATAGAAATTACCTGACAGAGTCGCCATTCTGCTACCAGGACTTTGTCAGTCAGTGTAATTATTCAATGTAAGGACCTATTCAAACATGGCTGTCATGGTGAGTAATTTAAACTGAGGACCATTTAGAGTTCATACCGTACTGGAGAAGTATATTCAAAAACAATTTAAAGTCTACAGCTTTGTTACTAACAAATTTCTTACAAAAATCAATGAATCATTGTTCTCTGCTGCAGCAAATCCTATGCATAACATGATATATTAAGTGCAAACATCTGGTACTTCTGAATTCACAGATGGTAAAGATGTTGGACTAGAAAGCATAGACTATTTTTAATATAAGTTTTATTAAGTTAAAGTATTACCTCTCTCATCTAGAGATTTTGTTGTTTTGTTTTTATGCAGTGAACCACACTGAAATTACTATTTTAAAAGGCCTCAAGTTATTTCAAAAATTTCTGTGTAATATTTTTCACTGAATACTAAGCAGATGCTTGAGTGAACCATTCTTTGAACGAGTCATTTTGAGGGGCAAATAAGAATCATATCTTTTCCCTCTTTCTGTCTCTTCTAAGCATTCAGTTAGTTACACTGAGAAATTCAGAGAACTCATCTGACAGCATCAGCAGCCTGGATTAGTAGTTTTTCTTTTCCCTTGTGGTTAGTGATCACAGGTAAATTTTACCGCCAGTGGAATAGAGTTCCAGAGAACCTCACTGTGCTGAGAAAGTCGCTGAAACTTTTCATAAAACTTGATGCCTTCTCAATTAAGGAGAGAATTCTGAATAGAAAATGGATATTTTTAAAGTGCCAGAATAGTCAAAAAACAAGGAATGAATATCTGATAAGATGAATGGGTGGAACTGAAGGCATGGGTCCCATTCTGTGTCATCTCCTGGAACAAAAGTTGGTCATATTAGATAATTTTCAGTGTTTCCAGCTCCCTTTTGACATGAATCCACATCGCAGAAAAATAGTTAATTGTCACTGAAACGGTCCATCTCAGATGTGAAAAGTTGGAAATTCCTTTTGAAGCAAATTATTTCTGACCTATAAAAAGGAATAGTGGAAAATGAGCTTTACTAGATAAAGTCCCTTATCCCCTAAAATGTCAATTATCATTCACATTTGTGGAATAAGAGAGGAGACAGATGTTCTCAGTCTATTCTCATTCTTACAAGTTTAAACTATAACATCTATAACTCTGTGAAAAGTATACATCCCAGCTCTCAACAAAGATAATATAGGCAAGAAAAGTCCTTTTCTTGGAGTGAATTTTCACATGGAGTCATATGGAAAAATAATATGCCAATGCTAATGACATTCCATAAAAGAATCACCTTTCAGGTTGTGCTGTGAATGAGGTAGGCCGTATCTGCACACAAAAAGCCAACACAAAACAATAAACAGCCAAACGGATTGATTTGTTCTGTACCTGAAAGGGTGTAAATAAATAAATATTGTCAGTATTGCAAAGTTCGCTTGGGTTTGTATTCTGCGCCATTTGCAGATGTAGGAAGGACTGAGATGCCATGGACACAGATGCCATACAAAGACAGTAGTGGCCCTGAAGTATTTGTGGTTTGTATTGCAGACAACATGAAATGAATATGATCAGCAGAGGGTGAAGGAGAGGAGCAGCAGGGAAGACAAAAGGAACGGCACCCCACTACTCACATGCTGCCTTGTCACTTCCAGATCACTTCTATAGACACAGACACACACGTGACACGACTCGCATTAAAACATTCAGTTTATCTATTTCCAGTTCCTATGTTCAGTGCTTTAATTTTCTGTCATTACATATATTCTTTATCTACAAATGCCAAATAACACAGCAGTTCACCAAGTGTATCTTTGTTTCCCTATGCATATCTTATCCAATGTAGCCCCTTAACAATTTCAAGCACTTTCTACTGAAATCTACTGAAATCTGCTGAAGTTAACATGTATTCCTGCATTCCCATCTGTTTCATTGCTTGCTTGGATAGTTGTTTGGCTGTGAGCTGCTACAGACCCAAAGTAACTACCAGATAGGTACATACTTGGAGTTTGCAGGCCAGTAGGTAGAAAGGAAGCCCAGAGCTTCTTGACCAGAAGCATGAATACCAGAATCAAGCTCTCAAATTATTTTTTTTTTTAGCCAAGAGGAAACAGAGTAGGACAAAAATACAGTAAGATGCTTAGTTTTCCAACCCAAAAGTTTAGTCTGGTTATTAGATTTCCTCCACAAACAGGAGGGGGTAAACCACAAAACAAACAGAGGCTGCTCTGCAGAGCAATTCGATGCAGAAAACTAAACTGAAGGTGGTGGCTACTCCAACAGTTAAGTGTCTTAAGTTACAGTGTGTAAATGACCACTCATTCCCAGAAAAAGCAATTTGGCTTTTATCCTAGTGCTCTGGATAGAACAATGATTAATTAACAACAAGAGGGAGAAAGGGTGAGAAAGAAAAGAGGAAGAACATGGTCTGGCTAATCACAAGTTACTGGGCCATATTTTGATATATTCAGGCTGAAATAATACAAGCATATCCATGTCTATTAATGTAGACATAAACATATATATATGTGTACAGCTATGTATTTGATTCAGCAATAAAAAGTAATCTATTCCACGTTTTCAAAATAAATTCAAGACAATTTTGCAATATAGGTATTTATCTGCCTGGCTTTTTCATACGCTACTACCCAAGAGCTGCATGCACAATGATGGTACCATGTGTCCAGCTGTGGGCTTTTAAGTATTTGAAAACCGAGCTTCACAGTTTCATTTGAAATTTTCACAAATAGGGAAACATTGTCTAGAGTAGCAGACTTCACGGTTAGTATTTTACAGATGAATAAAGAAACAGCAGAAGGTGTTCTCTTTCAGGCCAATTTCTTGCAAAGAAGTGTTTCTGCCCCAGAAGATTTTCTTAAAAAATCAACTGACATGGCATGTTGAAAACAAGCTACCTCTGAAGCCTGCTGCTCTTGTACCTGGATTAAATACCTGCTTGACTGCTGCACTCTTCAACAGGATTTTCAGGCAGAGAAAAAGATTATCTGAAAGTTCACACTAATATGGCTGGCTCTTCCTTGTGACCTAGAAAGTCATCTGGACTTCCTTTCATGAAGTAGTCTTTCAGTGTCATGTTACTGAAACTCATCACCCTGCACTGGAGAAATGTCTTTATTGCCATTTAATGCATGTGCAACCAAGTTGAGTAGCTACTTTTTCTATAAAAACTACATGGTTTGGAAGTATGTTTTAGTGCACATGTTCATGCAGATGTATACACACTGTTACTCTGGCATTTGCAGGATCAGAGAAACACATTACTGTCCTCTTGCACAGCAGAAAGAAAAGTCTTGTTCTTTGGCAACGGAAATGGCTATTACTCTTAAATGCAGCAAATATTAATATTACTATTAAATTTAGTTTCATTAATAATGTGGTATTTCCCATGGATCTGACCTGAGCTGTCTTGTATTATACTAGGCATCATAGAAATACACAAGTCAAAACTGCCTCTGCTCCAAGAGTTTACCATGTAAAATGTTTGAGATTCCTCGCTAATCATTGCTACCTTTATAAATAAATCTATTAACACAGCTCACATCCAAAAAAACTATATTTGATTTTCTCTAAGTAAATACATGTTCCCCTTGCAAAATTCATCTTGCCATTGGCACTGCAATTACTGCTACAACAAATGGAGAATAACAGCAGGCAAGTCTGGGTGTGCATGCTCAGACTTGGCTGATTATGATCCAGTTTCTACCAAACGACCCAGTGCTAATATGGCACTGGTCCTCCACTAGTGAATTCTGCAGTGATCAGGACATGCTAGGATCTTGGGGCGTGCAAGCTTGACTCTGCAGCTTTTGGTTGGTTGAGAGAACAATCCCAGACTGCTCAAAACTGCCTACGACATGCTGGCAGACAGGCTCCATTTGTAGACATCTTCACTTGGAAAACATATGAACTGTGGGTCTTCCTTGTTAATTCCATCTTACAAAGTCAGTGTGAAGACACATAAATAGCAGCATTTTATACTTTGTGTGTGAGGCACAGGGTGGGAAGGAATTTAGAATAATAAATTCAATTTAGAATAATGGCAGCCTTAAGCTCTCCTTCTTTTGAAGCAAGAGCTTCATGTGCTGGATGATGCAGAACATCCTAGACCCTTCACCCCACCCTGATTACCTAAATATTTTCTGTTCCATGTAAGAAGTCTGTGGAATCTGCTTTATAGTATCAAGAATTGATAAATAATGTAGATAATATTCTACATATGATTGCCATTAAGATTCAACATTTGCCAGTCATGGTTTGTTAAATACCATTGTTTGCTTCAATTTTCTGTGTAAGAAATAACTGTAGAATGGATGTTTGTAAGCATATTAACCATTTAAATAATTGCATCATATACTTTCTTATTGCACCCCTATAATTCACATTGTTATTGCTTGTTATTAAAATGTCAATCTTTTTTCTTTTTTCATGAAAAATCTCTCTCAGTTAAAGTAGAGCTATCATTTTCTTACAGAAATCTGTTATAAAAACACCTATTTGTCACATGTTGTTTTAAAAAAAAAGTGTAATAGCAGAGATTCTGAAAAAGAGAGACTTTTTTAAAGCAAAACAAAAGAGACGTCGTCATCCAGAATTGTTTGAATTTTGGTAGAAATATTCTTTCTGATAATGTAAAATTTAATGTTGTGGATTTAGAACATGAAAGCTGACAGCTTTGCTTATCAGTACCTTCAAATGACCCATAATTCTTGTATGATAACATTCAGGAAACAATTGTCTCAAACCACTATCATAGACACATTCTTAAACTAAATTAAACCAAACTGCTTTACTTTCACGAAAGGCTAATTCAGTACTGAGAGGATTTATGCATGTAATTATGACTAATGTTACTGGGGGGTCATCCTTTTAAATCTCCTGCAAAGAAGTGGAAGAAATTCATTATTAGTTTTAATCAGTCTTCACTATAACAAAATGTATGTTCAATTTAAATACATTCTCCAACAAATTATCATTCTTTGGCATTATCTGTGCTGAGCATGCATCCAGTAATCACACTGTTTTCATACAGACATGTAATATTATAAAATGTATTTGCTGGCTAGATTATCCTTCTTGGTCTACACTCAAACAAAAATTAATCCAAAAAGTTTGAACAGAATCCTATCAATATTTTAATTTTGCTATAAGTAAACAGAACGAATACTTCACGACAAAACCATGGTGGTCAGAAAAAGAATTATTTATTTGCTTAAACACCTGACAACAATTCAGCAACCCTTAGATAACATCTCCATCAAGAATTTCCACCTTTGTCTGATTAGAAAATGCTAGGGTCAAGAAAAGGTACAGAATAAAGGAATATATAAAAGATTTTGATATATCAAAGATATGAGTATTTGAAAATTCTGTACTGTCTTCCAGCTGTCTTGCAGTGAGATGGCAATCACAGTTATAGTAACTTCAGTGTTCTAAGTAGATCTTAATATGCTTTTGGCGAACTCAGAAAATAGCAAGATGTTAGGACAGTAAAAAAGACAGCTCATTTCAGGCACTATAAAACAGATACTAGGTGCAGACAGCAAGCAAACAGAAGGTAATACCACGAGCAATTCACATTAAGGGGAAAGAGATTCTATGGTATTGTGAGGACAAAAAAAGAAAATTGTGTAAAGTAAGAACAATTATCAGCATGTTAAGTGTGAACACTGAAAGAGCAGCAGTTATGAGGCTAAGAGATGCGCAGGGGTGCTTGTATCAATTTACTTTTCTGAGTCTTTTATCTTCTTTATGATGCACCTTTTCATTAGTAATTAGAATCATAAGTTTTCACAGAAATTGCAAATAATTGTTCACATATTCTTAAGTAAAGAAACAGATAACAAAATTTCCTGCATGAAACCTTAAGAAAATCCTAAACTAGGACAAAAAAGCAAAGGTGAAGAGATACTGAGAAGTAAGATGTCTACCTTTAACTGACATGCTGTTTTCCAGAGCTTTATTGGATAACAATAATAATAATAACTACATAAAATTAGGCCAGCTATGAGGTCAGTTAAGAAAACATATAATTTTAAACAGTGTTCAAATTTTCCAAAAACCTTTATCTGGGGTCTTAAGCAAAAGAACCAGAGTTTAGTTTTGTAAAGTCCTCAGTAAAGTAGATGTTGCCATCATTAAAACTCCATAAGATCACCATTTTTTCAAAAATTGGCCAGCTAGTTTTGCTGCCTAAAAAGTTGCAAAATCTAGTAAGAAACTGCAAGTGAGAAAATCTATATGGAGAGTATCTTTGCTGAATTTCATTGTATGTTAAATATTCTAATAATAGACACTAACAATGTCTTGACCTTGCATTATTAAAGTTAAGAATCATTTCACTACTGGATTCCTAAGAGTTAGCTTTGTGTTCACAGAGAAGTGAAATATAGCAGAACAGGTAATTAAATGCAGAGAAACTAAAAATAATCAAATGGGATAAAATTAGAAAGAAGTCAGATCATATTCGAATAAAGCAAGATGCCACACACAAATACCCACTCTGTCATTCTGTTCTGCAGCGAGAGTAAACATCCAGCTATTGCCTTATAATGTATAGTAGGACATAAGTATGCACGAGAAAAGAAAATAGTAAAAGGGAAGTTAACCATCTGCTTGCTATTAAGCAGGAAAGAACCGGCTTTCAAACAACATGGAATTATGGATCAACCTCTGGTTTCTTATTCCTCTTCCTCCTAAAATTCTTTCATATAAAAGCATCATGAAGTGTGAGCTACTTTAATACACAAACAGCAAGCAGAAAGTACATATGTCATAACGGAAATTATGGGCAAAATAAAGAGGAGGAATGTAAATGGAGAATAAATGACTATTTTATTAAAATTCCTAGAGGGAGTTTTTGTCGCACATTAGACGCCATGTCAGAGTAAGTCATGGATCAAAGAGATCCAGCCAGCACTAAGTCCATCCAGCACTCATGATTGGAACAGGGATATACAGAGAGATAATGAGAGAAATTTGAGACTAATGTTTCATTTCAGAGGTTTCAGAGGAAAATAGCTATCAGCAGGTATGTCAAAATCTTTTCTGTCACCAAGGAAAAACCCCAGCTTGTCAAAGTAGGTAATAAGTCTTCCTCACACAACCAGTTTCCTACAGACAGAGCTACAATCAGGGTATTTCTGAAGTTTGGGAATTAAAAAATTTTCTAATATAAAAAAACATTTCTTTCTTCTTCCTGGGAAGAGAAGAATAGCAGTTTTTGTAGGGCACTGGCAAAAGTATGGTGTTTTATGCCATAAACGTTTTCTTAGGGACAGGATAGTTTCAAGCCTAAAAGAATACAGCTGCCTCTTCTCCTGATGAATATGCTTCTTACCTTTGAGCATGTGAAGCTTTATCATACAAATGGGAATAGGATGACAGGCTAGGAGAAGAGTGGAACCAAACTCCACAATTATACATTTTCCACAGCTGCTTCCTATTAATTTCTCAAGATAACGTAAGAGCAGGAATAAATTATTCTGAACTCTTTCTCTCTATCATAGCACAAGTATATTCTGCTTGAGCATATCTACAGAGTTTGTGCTTAATCAACCAAAAGTGTCAGGGAGGACAATGGAAGAACTCCAAAGCTGGTTCTCTAAAAGCTTCTCTGGTGCTATCTCTGCAGAGCTTATTAACGTGTACATAAAGCCATGGGCAAAACAGGCAATTGGCTACAGCACCTAACTGTCAGAACAACAAAGATGCAAAGGTCCCACTTTCCCAGAGTCAAGAAAAGGTACCTTTGCTGCTCTCCTGGCTGCTGTTTCAATAGTAATTGTCTCGTGAGGTTGGGGAAGAGGAAAGAGCAAACACAGAGAGGGGGAGAGGGTGGCAGACTATGTTGAAGTGCCAGGGAACATCCGCAGAGTACTGTAATACACAGTATGGATTTATCAGCTCAGTCAGCTAATGGTAGCTTGAGGACATCTTTCCTGTGCTTCAATGTGTACTGTAGACATCTCTCTACTCAGCTCCACCACCACCCCCAGGAGTTCTGCTGAGCTTACCAAAAGAACTATGTAAGTTATCACTAAATAAAAACATAACTGCTACATAAACCACAATGGAGACTAGGCTCTGTATATGTGATAATTTTGCAGCTGACAAAGCTTTAGCAAAGACAATTTCCAAGTATATTTAGATATTAAGGTGTCCATTACCACATTTATTTATTGCTAAAACAATGCTAAAAACAGCTACCATTTTTTGTTAGTAAGAATCCACACTGGTAAAATATACAGGCTCCTCTCTCATGCATGCTAGTTTCTGGGTGTACAATTTCTATATTTCTGGTGATGATGGATAGAAAGAGCTTGAATTTCAGATCTCAGTGGGATGTTCAATAGAACTAGCAATTAGGAAAAAGGGAACAGATCTCCTGTGAAATAACTGAGAGACTCTGAACATGGATCCCCATGGTGTTCTTTTTACTGTCGCTTTTCCAACCTGAACTGCAGTTTAATGAGACCAGGTTTAATTTTTAGACATGAAATCTGAATCAGCTAACTGATAGAGGAGTCTATGTCGTATCTTTCCTGTGTCCCATTTGGGAAGCCAATCAATCAACTATTATTACACTGCACACATTACAAAGACATTGAGATCATTCTTTAGTCTCTTAAACTTACTGCAGCAACATCTAGGAATGCCTCATGTACTAATCAGCATTTTTGTTGATCTATGTCTTAATCACCTGTTTGTCTCAGGCTTCTGTGAAAACTACACTTTATTCATAATTCTCCAAAATTAAAATTAATTAATGTGAACAGAAAAGGGAGCTATGTTCATATCTGTAGCTGTGCTTAAAAACTATGATGGTGAGCAAGGCATGCTGGCTAAACAGGTGGTTATATCCTAGTCTCTATCTCTGCTTAATGGAAAATGATGATTTTTTCCATGACACTTCTCTTGTTAAAATTTCCAAACTTTTTTAAGTTGTAGTAAACCCCCAACAATTTAAGAAGTGAAGTAGCTTGCTGAAGTCCTTCTTACTATTTTGTATTTTAGCTGTTTTTCATATAGCTAAATGTGACACAAATGTGACCCTGGTGACATGCAAGAGTAAGAAGAGTTGAAGAACCTCTGGTACTTCAAAAGTTTCTTAGATTATGTGTCTTTCATGAAGACTATGGAGATTAACACCTTGTTTTATAACAAAAAGAGTCATATTAAAAAAAAAAAAAAAAAAAACCAAAAAAAAAAACCCAATGAACAACTTGTTCATTATTCAAAGTCAGAGTTATCTCTTCCAGACTTCTCTGTCTATGAACTTCTGTGTGTAAATGAGCAGGAACGTTCTGAAGATGAACTGCAGGATCCCTCAGGAGTAGGGTAGTCCGGATAACCCATTGGAACTATTCCCGTCTCAAAGCCTGTAGAGCTTTTTATATGAACAAACCTTTACTTTGTAATAACAAAGATTTTTTTGTCATATTTATTACTCTAATAATGTATTCTCATTTATGATGAGACAGGACTAATAAGGCCTATTGTGTTGTTAAACACATAACAAACAAGCATATCTTTCACTTTAGAATAAATATTTTAAAAAATCTAAAGTCTACATGAGATCTTTCTTTGAATTTCAAGTACAGAAGATAACTTCCATATTACAAATGTGGCTGGGCACCATAGAAGAGTCAATACTAACTTTTTTGATAGCTTTAAGTAATTACAGTAAAAATAGTCATTCATGAGGTGCAATACAGTTGTGTACTGTGATTGGTGTCTGCCAGCAGTTCTTCATAAAGTCTACTGTGCAGCTTCTAACTCTGGAAATTTACGATCTGCTTAGGAGATGATACTGACATGCTGAAACCCTGATATGAGAACAGATAAGGAAATGTGTCTTCTTGATGTTTTTCTTGATGTTTTTTCCTTGCATTTAAATTCATAGATATAACTTCAGAGAAAGTCAGGTTACAAGATGAACAATAAAGGCAGTTTCTTGGACCTTCACAAAGTTACAGAAGACTGCAAGTCACCCTTGTTTCGAGCCCTGTGTCTCGAGATTCTGAACAGTTTCTCAACAATTTCGTTTATTAATTCTATTAAATTTGTCAATATGGCTGAGGCTGTTCTTCAGCACAGAGGCAAGCTGGCACAGAATGGTCTACATTCATAATATCAAGCTTTCTAACCCTGCAACAGATGGCGGCCACACACAAACTGCTTATCAATTATGGTCTCTGGCCTGCACTGATTCCCTAACACTGTCAAGAAATGGCTTGTGAAAGTGCTGCCAAAGCCAAAAATGTGCCATAGAGCACCCTAACAATTTAACTGTATGGAAGATCATTTCCAGTGACCAAGAACATTCCCTGGCACTGTTTCTTTTGCTAGTGCAGACACAGCCTATGTCAAAGATTAGGTTTGCCTACAGACCATACTGTTAAATGGATGAGAGTAAGATTAAAATCTGACTCTCAGAATCAGCTCCAAATCAGTTTGCTACACATACGTAGACATCAAATATACCTCAGAGGCATAGACATAGCAAAGGATTTGTTACTCTGTGACTCCTTGACCTGTTCTGTTTTCCTTACATTTGGGCCTTGGCAAATATAGATGTAGGGCCCCCTTGCAAAGTCAATGTTTCATTGTTTCTATTTTTCCCTTAAACTCAACAAATCATCTCTCAAACAACTTCCTAGCATTCCTCATATTCTTCCAATGATAACAGTGTTTTCTCCTCATGTTAGCTCTTCTCCATGGTTTTAACTATCACAGGCCAAGCCTTTGGTGATATGTACTTCTCTCCCTGCAAAGGAAGTAGCAGTTATGAATTTTAGGAAAGTGAGACATACACACACACACACACTCTTACTGGGAGATCAATAGTCACATCTGACCATGCTTGTTTTTATCTACACTGTAAATTATTCAGCGATGCACAGAAATAAGCCTACCCTAAAGATTAATAATTAATTAAAAACTAAAGGAAGAAATTTGTTTCTGGATATGACACGAACATACTAAAACACCTGAACTAAAGACAAGATAAGGAACCAGGTGTCACAGAGAAATGGCCATTAATAGTTACACATGTGTATTTCATATTTCACGGGGAAGTCACAGTAAGTTTACTTCCATACCAATTGTTTTCTTCATTCTCCACAGAACAAGCATGTACAGAAAAAACATGTTCAGAGTGATTCTGAATTTGAACATTAAAATGTAGTGCTGGAATTATCTCACCTGCACGTAATACCTGTGTAGCAAGCAGATACCCATTTTACCATCTCTTGTCTCCTTTCCCCACCAGCTGGATGTTTACCTCATTTTCCTGAGCTTATGAAATGTGCTGAGAATTAAAAGCAAACAAAGCCCAGATGGATTGTTCTCCACCTGAACCCCAAAGAGGGAAAAAATCCTTAAAAAGAAACATGGGCCCCCTTGTTGAAGAAATTATTTCTGTGGTTCTCCATTCCATTACACTGTAAAGGCTTTCAGATTATTTTGTACTAGCCTTGGTTCAACAACAATGTTCTTTACTCTGAAGGAGGTTGTCTACAGTTTTCCAAACCTCTTATGTGTAAAATAAAGAGTGAAAAATAGCTAACATACAGCAGCTACAATGTCTGTATTAAGTCTTGGCACTGTATCATTGCTGCTAGAGTCTTCATTAAATCTAATTCATTGACGCTGCGTGTAGAAGCAATCTTTCCTCAAGAAGTAAGCCTGTAGAAAGCCTTTTACAAAATCATTCTGCTGTAGATACCAAAAAAAAAAAAAAACAAACCACCAAACCAAAAAAAAAGGAAAAAAGGAGATGGAAGAACTACGCTGAAGCTAGAGTCAGAGCAAGATGTTTGTGTGAGATCCAAATTGATGGGAAAATCTCTGTGGGTTAACCGACTTATTAGTTTTTAACTATTCAATTGTTATTAATGAATGAATCTAAAAATTATTGTTGACCCATTGTGCACCAGCAAGTCAGCTGGAATGTAACAGAAAACAAAAGCTAAGAGAATTTAAATTGGTTAGAAATTAGAAATATCTCTGATGTTTGCTATATGTGCCCCCCACCTCCAAAGTGAAACAATGAATTCACCCTCTGCAAAGCACAATTACCAGAAGTATAACGAAGAGAGTTTTACAGACATTAAGTAGATGCACAGTGAGATTTAAGTTGGAGTTACAATATTTTATGTATTATCTGTGGTTTCTCTTCTCAAGTATAGGGTGCACCAAGCATAAATGCCATACAACAGTGATTTT
This sequence comes from Pluvialis apricaria, assembly GCA_017639485.1. Classification (NCBI taxonomy): domain Eukaryota; kingdom Metazoa; phylum Chordata; class Aves; order Charadriiformes; family Charadriidae; genus Pluvialis; species Pluvialis apricaria. Next base: position 75,049,948 of record CM030009.1, on the reverse strand, counting down.
CCAGGCTGGGAGCTGTAATTAATCCTCAGAAGGAATTAAAAGTTCTTTATCACCTCCTCAAACCTCACATAGTACAGAGGCACCAGCACTTTATTGCAGCTGGATTGGTTGATTTGGAAACCATAAAATTCTTTTGCGTGGCAACACAAAGCAAAATATTCTCTTCTAGTTATTTTTTTTATATCAAGCAATAACAAAGTTAAAGTAGTGCTCCCCCTTAGAACATCCTGATTACTCAATTACTTTGCCAACATTCAATTTATTAGATGTCATTTTCCAAGCCATGTATCTTCCAATGTTGCTTTTGTGCTGCTTTTGTTTTAATTGCCCTTTCTGGATAGTGTTGTGCTTGCTGTTTGTACTGAAAAATCTGAGTTGGTTTTCATTTTAATTTATAATTTAAATGGTTTAGCCATTTAAAAAATTAAAGAATGTTAACCTTATTTTACTTTTATAATGTAATAATTTTTTTTCTTCTTATGAGCTCTGGCATGATAGTACATTTGCACACTGTCTTGGATTAGGCCAGAGCCTTTAGCCACTGGTATGAAACAACTCCCCCCAAACTCTGTCATTGTGAGAGAGGTTGTGCCTTTTAAAATACTTCACATCCACTTGCTTAGTAGAAGTTCTATCCTTCACATTTTCTGGTGGTCACCAGGAGATAATGGTCACAACATTAGCTCAGCAAGATCCAATTGCTAAGTGTTCTGGAAAGTCATGACCCAGATGTTTCAAGAAGGGCATACAAAATAAGTGGACACCTTGTACTGTACCACTTCTTTCTAGGCCCCTGCGTAGAATTAATACCGATTGATCTTATTGTACCATCATGAAAATATGTTCTTTAATGTCTAAGAAAAATCAAGATATCATATGCTGATGAAAGCACAATTCATCTTTTCAGGGATGAATTAGTAATTCTGTATTGAATGGATTTCAATCAACATGAATAACTTTACACCACATTAAAACAAAGTATTGATTTCACTTGTTAATTAATTCAGAGTCTTATTAAAAAAGCAGCATTGGTGTAAAACTCTTTTGTAACATGTATGCACAAGACAGCAAATTACCATTTTGAGACAAGTGTAAATTTGCCATATTCTAACTTTTGAGAGCTTAACTTTGCAGACTTGACAAACATTGCAATTATTTACATCTAGACAGAGACACACAACAATGACTTCTCCAGATGTCAAACAAAAGAGCCTGCATAAAGATGAATGGAGCTATTAGTATTTTATTCAGTCAACAGAGTAAGAATAGAAAAAAGAAGTTTATTGGACTCTTCTGCAACCACACAAAGTGAGTGGAAATGTCCATTATGTTAGAGGGCTGACCAAATATAAACAAACAAGCAAGCAAGCTAATTATATACTGTCTCTATATGCTGCAAATAAACATATCAAAGGGTTCTCCAAACTACACAGCAAGCCATCGTTTCCATGTCATTTGTGAATCATTCAGAATTCCTTTCTACCTTTGGTGATACAGGGTGGAAGGAACTTCCCAGAGACTATACACCTCTGAAACAGAAGAGACAGATCCATCCATGACACCCATACAGTCCAGCTCTGCAGTGTGGGCTCGCTCAAATCTTTTCAGTGCAACGGCCAATAACATCCTTTTTGTTGTAGTTATTTAATGGGTTTTGACAGCTTTGTGCCTGGAAAACAGGAAAATACTCCAGCTTCATACCTAAGCACTGGTTTTCCATTCTCAAATCTTAAATAGACTTTTTAAACTTTAAGCTGTGATAGAGAAATATTACTGTTTTTTGACATTCAGAGTTAGTTTAACAGTAAAAAAAAACCAAACCAAAACAAAAACAGCAAAACCCCCCATGCTCACACACACACAAAACCAAACAAACCAGCAAAACCCACGGAAAACAGACAAGCAAACAAAAAAATCCCCCTTTTCCTTTCTTTTTTTCCCCCCAGGTACCACAGACAACCTGAAATATGTTAGCCTAAGTCAGTCTCACAGAGCTGGCACAGCACCATCAGTACTCGGGAGACTGCCAGATGCAGATTCCATGGGCAATTGCACTTGTGGTTGCTAATTGTCCTTAGACTTCGTTACGCATCTATAACGTCTTTAAAGGATTTGCAAGGTGAATTTAACAACCTTGAGTGAGCACTGCTGGCCTTGCAATACAAAATTAGTGGAGATGATGAACGACATCCCTTTTCTCAATCAAATCTATAAACATGACAAAAAGAACAGCTCTGTGGGATCAAAACTTGCAAAGTTTTTAAATTCACTTTCTTTTCAATTACTGGTTGCTGACAGACTCACACAAAGAATAATAGACAAAGTACCCAGAAATCACAGCTTCTACTCTGCCTGGGTTTCCAGCAGATAATTTCGCTAAACTGCAGTGATTCTTTTTCTTTAAGAGTAAGTAACTGAGAGATGTCTTGCTCTGATATCACTGATAACCCATGGAGAAGTTTCTTTTTTGTAGTGCTACCAGCTTGTTCTGTGGTGTAAGAATCCCATATATCAGTAGCAATAAAATAGAAGAAATAAGTAAGAGCTTTTCTGGAAAAAGTTTATGAAATGAAAAAGAAATGCTGTCAAAAATTTAAAGCTTTCTCTTTCTCCAACATTTATTTTATTTTCTCAAGCGAGGGGGGGAAATTTCCTTGATCAGCAAGGTGGCCTGAATAAAAATGATGTGGAAAATGTCAGAATAATTGTCAGGTTTTCTGGTGCCAGAAATGTTGATACAGTATCTGATGTTGACAGCTGAGTACTGGTGTCATGCCAGTGGAGGATGCGAAACCACAAGAGCAGAGTAACGATTTTCTTTGCATGTACTGACTGACATATTAATCTTAAAATTTATCTTATATTTGGAGACACCTGAAAAAATGGACATGGTACTTATTTATAGAGAAACAAGCAAGAAAGTCTTGCATCTGTGTTATAAATAAGATACAGTATTTTCCTATTGTGTCGAATTTTCTTGTCTCAAAACCCAGGCTGAATTGGAACAAAATGCTGGCGTATAAAATACTTTTATATAAACACTTTTACACAATATAAAATACTTATATGGCATCAAAAAAAAATTGTAAAATTTTGATATTTCTGTTCAAACACAATGATTTTAGATGTCAAAATGGAATTTTCACTTTGAACTGGCATTTTAAATGGAATATTGGCTCACACCATGGATTAAATAACAAGATTCTACTCTATTTTCCCAACTGAAACATTAAATGTATTTTCAAAATGGTATTGCTCACAGAAACATACAAATAATGCTGACAAAATTGAGCTTTCCTGATCTGAATACTGTCAGTTAATTCAGACAAACTTAGACCTGAACTTTTCAGCACTGGCCCCCACCAGTTTATCTGTTGCCTTAGTAACTCCTAAGGAGAGTCTAGCTTTACTTTTAGTCTTTTTTGAGCAAAGCAGTATCCGCACAATTTTTAAAACAGAATAAACATTTAGAGGAGCAGAATGTATTATGGCATTTTGAAACTTATTATTAAGACATTTAAAAGCTCATGGAGTTTCAGAACATACTTTTGAAGATGGTAATCTTCCTATAAAAGTACAACACTAATTGTTCCAGCTGCATGATAAAACACACTGAAAGAATAAAACACACTAGAGTATCTCCCTAAAAAAAAAAAAAAGACCCAGTTTAATTCCTAATGAAGATGACATAGGTGCACATGGCTCATACTGCTTGTGTGCATGTTCTTAAGTTTGCAGCAGAGGTGCCTAGGTCTGTTTGTAGTATGTGTATACATATGCATGTGCACTTACACATAAGAGGCAATCCCTGGATCCTGTGTGACCATGTGTTGTGGTTTAACCCCAGCCAGCAACTAGGACCACGCAGCCACTCAAGAAGAACAAACTATTCCATACTTGTATTCCTATAGAAGACAGCTTTCGTCTGGGGATATTCTCCACTTTAGGCTCTTCGCTAGTCAGAGTCCCCTTATCACTTTTCAAAGTTGCATTTTTCTGGAGTAACTCTGGAGTCTCTCTTGCTGGAGTCACGACACTTCCCCTCATCACACTGGGTGTCCTGGTGTTGTCCAAGCTGTCCGAAAATTGCTGAGTCCTGACTGGTGAGTCACCTCGCTCTTGTGGTCCTGGCTGTCCAGGTAGGTGTCCTGCACCGATTCAGTGCTGCTCTGCACAATGACAGAGATGAACAGCTTTGATGTGGTCTGAGGTGGGACAGGAGGTGGAGTCTTTTTATATGCCACTAGGCATGATGAACCTGCAGTAATGGAGGTGGGAAGAACAGAGAATGCAAGAGACAGATTGGGGGGAGAGAGGTACAGTAAAAGAGAAAGAAAAACCAGGTCAGTCACAACATCCAAGAGGAGCCTCCAAGTAGAAGCTGGAGGCAGAGATGCAGAAAAAGCCTACAGCCAGCAGCTCACACTGGGTAAACCAAACCAAAGCATAAGGGGAACACTTTCCTCCAGTGGGATGGAGAGAAGAATCAGAAGAGTAAAAGCGAGAAAACTCATGGGTTGAGACAAAGACAGTTTAGTAGGTAGAGCAAAAGCCGCACACACAAGCAAAGCAAAACGAGGAATTTGTTCACTGCTTCCCATTGGCAGGTAGGTGTTCAACCATCTCCAGGAAAGCGGGGCTGCATCATGCATAACAGCTATTGTTATTTGAGAAGACAAACGCCATGACTTTGAATGTCCCCCCCTTCCTTCTTCTTCCCCAGCTTTATATTGTTCAGCATGACGTCATGTGGTATGGAATATCCCTGTGGTCAGTTGGGGTCAGCTGTCTTGGCTGTGTTTCCTCCCAACTTTTTGTGCACTCCCAGCCTATTCGCTGGTGGGGCAGCATGAGGAGCAGAAAAGGCCTTGACTGCTCTGCAACAACTGAAAACATCGGTGTTTTACTGACAGTATTCTCATCCCAGATCCAAAACATAACACTATACCAACTGCTCGTAAGAAAGTCAACTCTTTCCCAGCCGAAATCATGACACCATATAACTGAATATTTTTTCTTCTGTTAGCTCACTGCAGCAGGTCCTGAAGGAAGGCAGTTACCTTTTTTCAAAACAGTATTTTCAAAACTTATTTCAAAAACAGTAAATGGACTACCAAATAGCTGCAATATAATGTGTTACGAGTTTAGATATAGAACAATTAGAGAATTTCTTGCTCAAACTGGCCATACCCCACTGGGAACTCATAGCAAAAGAATTTAAAAACTTTTAAAAGGTGCTGTGAAGTGAGTGGGAGACTCCTGTTTTAGGCTTTCAAGTTTTTCAAGCAAAAAGTATCACTGTAAATACGAAAAAGACATTTTCTTCAAGAGTACAAGAAGAGCAAACCTGAATTAAAATATTGCTTGCATATTTAAGGATTGGGAAAAATTATGAAGAAAGATCTTTCTACAAGAAAAACAAACTTTTCAGCAACTAGACAGCACATTTACCAGGATCACCTGTAAATAAATTTTCATTCTGAAACACACTGAAACTACTTCTTCTGAACTGGTATCAAAATAACTGTAATATATTGATTTTTAATTTTTTTTTCCTTTCTTTCCTTTGAAACCTCCATAGACTTAGATCCTCTGTAGAATTAAACTACTCTTATGATAGAACACTTAAAATTTGTTTGCCTGTGTTTGTGGAGAATTTCTGCTTAAAGAAAGTTTGCTAAACAAGCAAGATTCCTCAGCTTATCAGATTTCCACTTAATGAAAGTCTTGCAGAAGAAGCAGCGTATCACCATGTAATTAAAGACAGTATGATAATGCATTTGCACAAAGAAGAGTTTGGATGCAAATTAGGGGCAGGCATTTTTAATCTTGATGTTACTTAATTCTTGAGTGCTTATCATTATAAGTTCAAAAACAGCTTTTATGTTTATTTTTTACTGTTGTGTATTACATTTATGTAGGTGATTAGCACAGTAACGGTTTGTGGATCACAGCCCTTGAACACTAAGTCCGTTGATCACTAACAGCACAGAGGGTGGTAACTGAGTTTATCTATCCTCCATTTTTCCACCAGGATTTAAGATGTAGTCACTTCAGAAGTGAGAAGTGTTACTGAAGCATTCTTTGCTATTATTAGCAAGGATGGCTGCCTGGTGTTGCACTTTGTAAGGAAGGCATCTCTCACTCTCTGGGAATTATCCTAAAACCAACATTACAGGAGATAAGGGGGAGATGTTATGCAATTATCTAGGGATACAAATGTGTAATACTTTTTTGAACGCTATGAGTGAGATGGTCAATGAAACAGCAGTTCACTGCTATATTGAATTACTGGATTTTTTCTGTATTAATATATTGACCTTGGCTAATAAGGTGATGCTGATGAAAGCAAGCAGCAAAGTAACACAGTGGTCACAATAGCCTCCAAACACACACTCGTTGGGTAATTACAGGGCATCAGGAGAGAACAGCAAATCAAAAGCTATAAACAGTTAAAAAGTGAGTTGGCCTTGGGGAAGATAGTGATCAAGAGTGAGGAACTTTTAAATGAGATATTCCCCAAGAAAGTAGAGACAAGGGGTTATTCAGTTAAGTGAGATTGAACCAACAAAGGTCTATAGAAAGTCTGAAAAAATTTTAGTATTTTTAGAAAAATGAATAAGTATTTGCTAAATAATGGGGATGCTTGTTTGTTTTTTAGCAAAACTTTTTACTTCTAAATACAATAAGATTCTGTTTTGGAAAGGTCATGCTGAATGGTAATAGAAGTACAACACCAAGTGATGCAATCACACCAAATGCACAGACTCTCGTGACCTGTTTCAAGAGAATCACATAATTCTGTGTAAAAACTGCTCACAGCATGAGGCCTAGGTAACAACCACTGAAGTTGCGTGAGTTAGAAAAGAACTGTAGTTGACCCACCAACTTTGACATCAGCATCAGAAAGACCTCCTTTCAATGTGGGTTGGATTTGACCTGACGAGCTAGAGGTGAATGATATACATCCCATTACCAATCTCCAGAGACCCAGTACATCTTTTATATCTTTTATTGAAAGTTAATGGCCCTGTAGGATATTGCTAACAGATTCATAAAACCTCCAGGAACTCTTTAATCGGGCTTCTGAGGTACTAGAGGTTGAACTTCTGGCCTCCTAATTTTGTTTTTTTCACTTCATGTGACTTTCAAAGTTGTGTCTTAATATGAAAAGATGTAAGAAGATTTCTAGATGAAGTTTTAACCCATTCCATAGTTTCTGTAACAGTGAATTAATCCACTTTTTGAAATATCTAGTAGCAGTGGAAAATTTCAATAACCTCACTGCCACCACATTTCAGCTCAACCTTTGAAATTCTTTCTCCTGCTGTGATAAGTTTAGTAATGAATGAGCATCAAGTTTAATTTCAGGTCAAAGACTCTATATATGTCTATGACAGATTAATCTTTCTGTCTTTACCTCCTTATTTTAACACCATAGCTTGCAGAAAAAAAACAATCTGTGTTGTTATGAAATGCTTATGTTTACTGAAGCTGAAATAATACTTGACTCTTTCAGGTTAATGCTTCCAAATATCTCTTCACTAGTCTGACCTGGACCTTATTTGCTTTGGTCAATGTAATCATCTGTGGTCCCAAGAGGTCCTTGTATTCAGGCTGATTCTTCTCCAGATATGAAGTAAAACCTAATACTCAGCATAAAGTAGCAGCCTTGCCTTTCATTGTAGTATGATTTGTGCTGGGTTTTTATGATTGGTTTCAGAAATGCTTCTGGCTCCAATTGGGATGGTTCTTCACAATAAGAATGGGGTGAAAAGGAAGGAAAAGAGCATGTACTACAGCTACAAGAAGAGAGAAAAGAAAAGGGAATATGGAGGTAGTGCTTCTCCTTACCTGCCAACAGAGACCATGGATCCCTTTTTGCTGGCTGCTGTGGTCAATAAATGGCACTGGCAAAAGCCTTGAGCAAGATAATCTGCCCTGGCCAGCTATAGATCAAATAACTAGAACAGCTAAATAGTGGAAGTGACAACCATTCCACTGTAAGCATCCCACCAGACTCCTCTGTCAGTGCCTTCACCTTCCTCTTTGGGAAGAGATTTCTCATCTATCGCAGCATTACCATTTCAGGAATTAGAAGAGGAAGATGACCTTGCTTTCCACTGCATAGCTTTCCTCATGCTTGTTCTACAGAGATGATAAAAGTCAATGTAATGAAAATTCACCCTTCAGTGTAGGTGATCACATGTTACGATTTGTTGATTCAGTCCCTGCTGTTAATCTACGGTGAAGATACTCATACAGCCTTCATTGCTCCCCTCTCTGATTTGAGAAAGGTACATCTGTTCCTGCCAGCCAGATAGCTCCCTGTTCACTGATGATATGTACATGAATGTGTCTGGCTTACTCTGTATTTCTAAGGGGTTTATTTTGCCATGCTTCCTGCTCTTTTACTAGGTATTTTTGTTATCAGTAGGAGAAAAGTTGCAATATACTACTCTTCCTTTTTCACTCTTATCTTTTTCAGAATCTGCCTCAGGAAATTTTATGTGGTATTCTAGGCTTCTGCTTCAGCTTCTGAGCTGTTTCTTGTAAGGACAGCTAGGATTGTTCCTCAAAGGTCCTAAATAACCGAAAGAAATAACCATAAAAAATGTAGTATTGCCAAATATGAGAAGTTTATAGTCAGAAATTATAAAATTAAAATGTATTTAGAGCTAACTAAATAAAAAAAAATGTGATTCCCTGAATTTAAGATACCCGTTGACAACAAACATATTATTGTGATAGCAAATATATGATTGATTGATTGATTACAATATTAAACATATACTTGAGCAACATAACTTTCATATCAGTAGGATTATTCCAGCTCTGCTGTGGTTTCTTCATTACGGAATACACCAAACTATTATCTACGTATTCACAATGTGCACAAATCTAGGCAATCAGTTAAATAAAACGTCAATCACAGATTCTTAGAGACATAGACTAATTTATGACCCCTGGAGGTCAGGTGATCCCATCCCCTGCTCAAAACAGGACCTGGTCCAGTGAATTTTTGAGAATATCAGGGATGGAGATTGCAGATTCCACAGTATATTTGGACAATCTGTTAAGTATTTGACCATGCTCACAATGAAAGACATTTCCGTATACCTCATCAGAATTTCCATGTTGCAACTTCTATTCATTGGGATTAATCCTATTAATGCACATCCAGAAGAAGCTGGGACCATGGACTTTTGTGTTCAATTTGCTGAAATACTTCTGAATTCTCTTCCCCTTCTATGGATAAAAAAAAAAAAACCACAAACCCTCTGTGATGATCAAAGTTAGCAGCTTTAGAAACATTTTAATGTCATTAGCAAGCATTTCCCCGTTTTCTGAACTGTGATTTTTTTTTTAGTTTTTACCACCCTTTCTCACAAGAGCCAACTCTCAGAAATGGAACCTGCAAGGAGAACAAAAGAGCAAGGGAAAGTATCCTGACAAAACCCAAAACATGATGAATAGTTTTAATATTTTTTAGGTCCTGACCCTTTAAGAAAAATGCCTTTTAGGACTTGCTGCGAGAATTATCTACTTGTTTATTTTTGCACAGTATTTTAGAAGTTCTAGTTCTGCAAAATGTTATTATACTATTGTTCTGAGAAAGCGCAGACAAGGTCCTGTGACCTCATTAATGAAAAGGAACTAAATAAAGAAAAATACCATGTAAACAGGAACCCAACATATAAATAATGAAATATAAATGTGAGGGTATCATTAAAATATCCTTGGAAAAATTTCCTAAAATTAATTTGGTCTCTGGAATCATCTTGGATCACATTATTATTATTATTATCATTACTATTACTACTACTACTACTACTACTACTACTACTATTATTATTATTATTATTCTTAAAATCTGGGCAGATCCTCTCATAATATACATTGACTTCACTCTAGTATTATCAGTATTAATTTACAATAACAGCACAGAATAAGTTTTCGAATCTTCAAAATAAGCAATAATATCTTCCTAGTTTTTCCACCAGTGTATATTTCTTAAGATTAAATTTTTGGATAATAATTAATATGTCATATTCATTTTCAACATAAATCTACCTTAATATTCAAATCTATTCAGGATGCTCTTTCCAACACTGTTGCTACAATTGTAATACCAATATATCAAATTATTAATTGTTTCATTTTTTCTATTAACAGCTCCGCATTCCAGAGTGCTGCATTCTTTTCCAGGCAAGTAAAATCTTAAGGGTGCATGTTTACAATATCCAGAATTAAAAGTGTAATGGATAAGCCATAAATCAGGATTGAGTTTTCAATTGAGATCTCATTAAAATCTTCCTCAGGAAACAGCAAGTGTGAAGTAGGTGGCATATTCCTAAAAAGTAATAAAAGTTGTCATATTTTTAAGAAGGAAAAATATGATAATCATAATGTGTGTGTTCAGGATGTCACTTGGAAGAATTTTTCCAGTATGCCCTATTTTTCCTAACTATTCTGTTTGCAGTCAATAAAAAAGTGAAAATGTGATGTTGACGAATCAGTGGTAACTTTTAAAATCTCTTAGTCTGCTTTGGATTACTCCTCTAAAGTGGAGTAAGAAATAGAATGACAGTGCCTATAATGAAATTTAATGAAAGCAACATTTTTCTTTCTGATTGGTACCTGAGAGATAATATATGGGTCAAATTGACTGTAGTGAATAGTAAAGGCGCAAGCTAAATTATTCACAGTATTCACTGAGGAGTGACTAACCTACTATTTATATTCTTTCTGAATACATCATTATGTCTCAGGCTCAATTTGCAAGGTTCTATTTGAAGTCAATGGACTCCAGAGTATACATTCTGTTCATCTAAAAAGTCTGATAATTCAAATTATTGGGTTATTGCATTGAGTGGGGAATAACCAACGACTTAACTACTATCAGGGTTACCTTCGTCACAAGAAAACGTATTTGTATGACATATTTGTATTCAACAGGTATATGCAAAACATTCAGACTTACCTATATTCAACAAGTGGAGGGACACCGCTTGCATTGATGAATTAACTTTAATGAACATTTGGAAAATAGAAAAGAAGAGACCAGATTTGAAAAACAAGATATGCTTTATCTATTTAATGCTTTTAAATACAATTCCTTGAGAGAAAACAAACAAAGCACAAATTTAATTGTCTCCTTTTTTTCCTTACTTGCCTTTGCAGGCGTAGAAATAAGATTTGAAGACTGCTGACACACCAGATTTGAGAAAGTTTTCTGTTAGTGACTGAACAAAACCAAACATTTAGCTGATTCTGCTCTTATTTTGATTCCATGGAGAATGCTTCCTGCAGTACAAAACATCAATTATACAATTTAAATATTTACTTTAACTATCTGTATATTTTAAAAGTAGAAATAAAATTTGCTGTAATGATAGCTTTGACCTTTGCTACTGAATGCATTCATGTTTGGCTTTGGAGTAGTACATACATTCTTGAATGCAACAGGAATGCTTTTGTGTACTGCTGAAGCACAATATACAATGTTTGCCACTGCAGAAAACAGTGTGAAAAAGCATTCAAGTATTCAAGATTAAATTTATTTCCTAAGATTCTGCTCTTTGCTTTTCAGCGTGCCTCTTTCTGAACAGTATTTAGTTGAAAGGAAACATGATTTTTAATTAAACACACCAAAAGGGTTTAAACTAATTTTTAAAAAAACTAAGTCTCAAAACACGGATGTGTTATACAGCAATTATTTAAAGATCATTGGGTAATATCTGATCCCTCTTTTACTTAATCTGGAGTAGAGGCTAAAATGAGGCTAAAAGAGGCTAAATAAAATAATAAGAGAAATGCAGTCTCTCAGTCTCTCCCTTAAGATAAGCCTTGGGCTGAGTTAGTTGGAAATCTTCAAGCACCTTAACCAGAGCCAAATCTGCTGCCGAGTCTTCTTAAGACCTCGACAACACGACGAGCATCTCCCTCAGCTCCTGGCTCTGTCAGCCCCGTTTCTGCATCACTCACTCCTGCAGTTGTTGAGCTCTAGATGCCGAGGGCTGCCAGGGAGGCCGGGAAGCGAGTCAGACAACCAGAGGCACAGGCTACCATCAAGTAGTTCATCTTCTCTTTTGATCTTGTATGATGTCTCCAGATCAGAGGAAGAAAGAGAATGTGTTGCTAAAACAAAAAAAATCTTCGGCAGTGTCAGACAGTGTGTATTTCTAAATGTGCAGCTGCAGAAAGTGTTTAATTCAGTACCTGTGATCTTCTAGGAAAGTATAATCGTAACAGCAGTGTGGGGTATGGCATTAGGCAAATACATTGGGTGCCTTTTAGTAAAAGTCACGTGAAACGCGCTCCTTGGTACAATCATTTTTACATTTGCTTCATTTGTATCTTAAAAAGAGGTTATATTGGGTATGAATGCATTACAGAAAAAAAAACATTCTTCTAAGAAGTGCACTGCAGTCAATGAATAATTCCTTCTTTTATCTGATTACACCTCTTCTAATCTTATTTAAAAGCATCAGAAGCTAAATTATGATGAACTAGAAATGTTCTACCCTCTGGTACTGCCTTTTTCATCTTAATATGAAACTTCTGAATGTTCTCCATAACCCATTCAAGATCCTATCATGTTTTTCATGAACTGCTTTTAAAATTACAGTTAACTTCCGAAATAAGAGCTGGTTTTAACCTTGCTGTAGGCAAGAACTGGTTGGCAAGGGACACTATGTAGTCCTTAATCCTTCATTAGCACTGGTGAGTGCTATGCATGCTGTAGCACTACAAAGTGTAGTTGAGGCTTTCCAGGGGGTTCATCTCTCCCTGGTCTGGTTTATACACATTTTAATTCTCAGCCAAACCTAGACTACCTGTCTATAGTTTCAATAGCTGTCAATAGCTACCTCTTTCTTACAAACATACAGAAGATGTCCTAGTATTGACTTGATACTTAATTCCTGTTCAAGTTTTCCAGCTATTCTATATAAACTGGTCATAGATGATCTGTTCCTTCCAACTTAATCCTACAATCTGTGTGACTGGGAATTTTTGTCAAAAACCTACCTTAAATATAAATCTCAGCTGGAAGAACATTGTCCAAAGTGTCCTGTCACACAGCTGTTTTCAGCAAAAAACAGTATATTTGACTCACAAGTTTTTTACTTGCATTGTAAGGTCTTGGAGGTACATAAAGGCATTTTATTCTGATTCTACAGCATATGGGACTGTATGTTCAGGTATTTGGGTAGACCTGTTGTACTCTATTATTGCAGAAGTAATAAATATTGACATCATTTAGGCACTACTTAAGTGCTCTAGCATTCTTTCAGAAGACTCCCTGTGTGAGTGTGTGGGCACGCATATACAGAGAAAGAGACAAAAAAGAGAGAGAGAGAAAAATAATGCAGCTCCCGTTAGGAAAAGAAAAATAAAACAATAAGCATGTATTCTGGTAAAGTTCATGATTAGCAAGGAGAAAATTGTAGCACCAAATTTGAGAGATGGGGAGAGATATCTTACTGGAAGTTAATTTTCAGTAGTAGTGGCTCACTTCAGCTCCTATTTCAGCTGCACTACGAAGCTGTGTCCTTTAGCTCTGTTCTCCATTAAAGACTACAACTAAATTCTCATAAAGAAGGCAACTCTTTAAAGGTGGAGTATTCATTTATTTATACTTATTTTTTTTCCATTTTTCCTTGTTTGCTACTTCGTATTGAAAAAATAGGCTCAGTCTAAGAAACACACAAACAAACCAAGAGAATTGGACAGAATGAAATAGTAGGCAGAGTTACTGTAAAGCACAGAGCAGAAAGTTATCATTTTTTGTGCCTCCTCTGTTCCTTTGAAATGGTTTTCCAAAATGGTTTTCCTGAAGTAATTTTTTTTCTTTAGAGCTACAACTGAGGGTATTCCATCAGCTTCCTCTTTCTTTTGTACAAGTTTATAGTTTTCTATAAGCAGAATGCTAAAAGTAGGTACGGTAAAATGTCAGGGCTGCAGTCATTTCATAACTATGGCAAGTTGCCAGGTTATTTACACGTAAATCTAAGTCTTCACTCATGTGGAAAAATTAGTCTCTCCATGCCTTTAAAAATGTGCATAGCTGCAATATGTAGATACAAATGGATGAAAAGAATATTATTCAGTGATTATGATTTTTTTTTAAAATAGACACACTAATGATTTTTCCAGATGATATTTTTTGTGAGACTTTCTATATACGTTCATAATATAACATTAAAATTCCATAATTCAGTTGTGTTTGCTCTTACAGATAACAAATGAAAGATTATCCCTTCACATTAGAACACACTGCAACAGAAAACCACCATTTGAATTGATGAAAAGGATGTTACGAACCTGAGCATTACAGAGTATTCCCTGTAAAAACATCATTTGCCTCAGATGCCAGATAAATATCACATACTCCTCCCCAGCTAGTATAGGAGCACAGGGCTGTCTTGTTCAGAAATAGAGACTTCTTAGCTCAGGCGGGTGGCAGCAGCCACACACACAGTACTGAATTATTCTCATCTCTATGCAATAGCTTGAAAATGCTTTAAATTGACAATTCATATCATGTGGACAATAATTACTTGTACAATATCCTGCTCAGGTCAAAAGGACTAAACAAGTTATAAGTCTGAGTAGATTGGGATGTAGATCAGCAAAAGTGGTTAACTAGAAACTCCTTTCAGTAGAAAAATAAATCAGATATCTTTCAAACAAGTAACAAATATTCCAAGTTCATCTGATACCGTGATAATAAATGGTTAAATGCTCAAGTGGTTAACAAATTTCTCTCCCTGTCTGAACAAGAAGAAAATTAATCCAAGAGCCTATCTCTGAAAATACCTTGTTCCCAGTGCATAACATTCAATGCGGAGGTTGTAGGCACAAATATCTCAACAAGCTAAAGTATGGAATAAGCGTCTTGGAAATTCTTAAATGAAATCATAGGTTAAAAGCCATTATAAAAATGATGCTATTACTGTAATATAATTGTACATTACTAACACTGTAGTCACATCTTAAGCTCCAAGATAAGCTGTTGCTTCATTGTACAAGCACTGCACAAAATAGTGTTGAGCAGTGATTAGCTCAGTTCTGCCTCAGCACAAGCAGACCTATGTTTAAGCAATCTTTTGCTCAGCACATTTCCTTGTGTTTACACCCCCTAGTAACACCTACCTGAGAACACAATAATTACCTAAATGTTTGCAGCACATTTGAGGAAATACAGTGATATGCCAGTGTATACCTGAACATCAGCCTGAGAAAAATGTATGATTATTCATGTCCTGGCCTGTGTAACTGGAAAGAAAAAGAAAGACAAATGGATAAAATGGATACCCAGTTACTAGAAGTTACTTCATCTGAGCAGCAAACTTGCACCAGAGTTTGCACAGCACTGCTACTGCTTTGGTGAGCAAGAGGCGCGTGAGGACAGGCAGTTGGCAGGAGCAGTAGGTATCCCAGCCCCAGCCCCAGCAAGGAGGCTGCTCAGCGGTCCCCCCTGCAGCTGCAGCATGCCCAGGTATGAATCTCAGCCCTGAACTGCACACCCGCCTCACCACAGCTCGTTTTCCCAGTCCTGTTTATTCTGCCTTTGCTCTAAACAGTAGGTCTGGTGTTTGACCCTCCTCAGCTTGCATGCTCAGTCCCAGTCCTGCAGCTAAGATACTCTCCAGACAGAGTTTTCAAACCTCGAAGCTTAAATATTAGTTCCCAAGTCATCTTTAGGCTTTTACATGATTAACAAAAGTGCTGAGGCCTGAGAGATGCTGCTATAATCAGGTCAATCCCTACTTCCTGATGCTGCTAAATCACAGTAAACATCCCTTTTGCCAAAACTTTTTTGCTGACAGCAGATGATGGGGAGAAGGAATATGGTTATTTATATTCCACCTTCTCCCCTTACATGTACATAAAGCACTTACCCATAAGCAGCACTCCACTATTTCGCTGCTAATCCTTCACTGGGAGTTACACAGGGCCAATCCACAGCCAGTTAGATGCCTCTGGAATGGACAGTTTTGCCTTGAGCTTGGATGGCAATTTGTTCTTCCTCTTAAGTTACATCACCTTTTATCACTGCAGCTATGCACGTTGTCAAAGCAGAAGGTTCTGTGTCTGTTGCTTGTCTTCGTTATCCATTCATTGGCTCAACCTTTCCTCTCAGAGAGGACTAACTGTGGCTGCACTGAAACACCGTAATTACTTCTTACTTGTTAAGAGATTGCTTCTTGACCGCTAAAGTACATCATTAAATCTAGATACACCATTTTCCAGCCAAAATAACCCTGAGTTCATTTTTCTTCAAAATAGATTCTACTTTCTCTCACAAAAAGTACAATAAAAAGTGCAATTATTATTAAACAAATAAACAGAATCTGAGTGACAGCAGCATATTACTTTAAGGCGGTCAATTCTCTTTAGAAAAATAATCTTTAGAAAGTTTTGTCATTATGTTAAACAATTGTACCTTGGAGACTGTAATCAAAGTACAAAAGCTCGTATAGGAAAAAAAAAATCTGAAATGTTTAGGTTTTCTCGAAACCTGTTAGACAGTCAAATAATTCCCTCAGCACATGTCAAGAAAGCGAATATTACACATTTTGAATGTAATTGCTATAATGAGAATAAAAATAAAAATGAGAAAAACAAGCATATTGACAACTTCACAATGAATGAGACTGTTCTCTTTTTCTTCTGACAATTTGAGAAATTACAATATCTAATTTAAAGGCTTGGAAGAATATTGTCTCTCACAAGTTCAAAGAAACAACAGGATTCCAGCTGTTTCAGTTTTAATGGTGTTTCTTTAGTTCTACATGTCTACATAGAATAGACCAAGGAAGGTCTTTCCTTTTTATATATTAAATTATCAGATCAAGGTATGAGCTTAGTTACTTTCCTGCTTAGGAAAAAAAAAAAAAAAGAAAAACAAAGAAAGAGAAAGAGAAAAAAAAGAACCAAAAAGAGAGTCAATGCTTCTTGTGAACAGATTTCTCTGGTAATATTACTAATCACATCTTACTTGCTGCACTCAAATGTGTCTAATTCAAGCCAAGGGGAATGTGGTACATCAGCATAGCCCCATTCGGCACCACTGATGCTGTCAAGGTTAAGACACTACCAGAATGTAGTACTTACCTGATGGAAACAGACATTTATTTTCTTTTTCAAATTGCATTTAGTGCTGCTGAATGGAGCCTACATAGCATTCTGGAGATGAAGGGTTTGATCTAAAGTCTGAGGGGATTCTTTCGACCAAGCTGAGTGTGCTCTGTTTGGATCAGTCTTTCGTTTACCTCTGGCCGAAGGGAGTGTGACACCAGGCAGTAAAATCAATGTACAGCAGGTTTGTCCTCCAGAGATTCCCCTTAAGGACTGGAAGCTGTCTTCTGCCTTTGGGCTGAGGGTGACAGTTGTTATGTCCTTTTCAGGGGCAATGCACAAATGCATAGGGCATTTAATACCGCTTGGGAGCCCCCAGTTCTAAGCTTAGTGATACACCTTAGAAGTCCACATCTCCCCTATTCTGGGAAAAAAGTGGGGTTTTGTTTGTTTGTTTGTTTTTTCAAAACAAGGCAAGGTGTATTAATTGGATAGTAAATAGTGGTCTTAAATAGGAACAGGAAAATTAAGTCTACCCTTACATACTTTTTTTACTCCGTTGTCTGGGCACCCCTCACCTCCCAATGTATTACACAGGGACATTTCTCATTACCCACAACTAAAATGTTTAATGTCAGGCCTTCTCACATTTGTTCTCACAATTGCCCAGTAGTTATAAAGAATTAATGTCTTCTTAATATCTATTGTATCTCCAAAAAAATTCAATTCAGACATTGAAAATACCTGAGAGACTATTCATATCTGTACCAAATGAGTCATATAATCATTTTTCTGTCCCAAGAAAATCATAAATGTTTCAAATCCACTGGATAGAAACACAATTAAGGAAACTGAATATAGTTTCAAGCAGCCAGCAGAGAAATTTGCAACATTCTCTGTAGGGACTGGTGTTCTCTAAATTGAAGATTTGCACCTAAGTTTTTAAGTGGGAAAGGGACGGGTGCAGGGTAGTGTTAAGTTATCTACAAGTCTGTTTCACTGTACCAGAGACATTAGAATCACAGACCAGCTGATCTAGCAGGCACTTCACCGCCTAGAGTGCAGTGTGGCACTAGGAGTCTTGCAGCAGCTTTTTTTCTCACCCTACCTGTTTGATCTGATGCATTAGGAGGAACACGTACCTTGTGGTGACAGCATTAGGTGCTCTGTAAGCCTGAAAGATCATCAAAGACAGCAGCAATTGGACATGCTGCAGAGAAAGCACCATCTGATCCATAACAGATACAGATAGAGCTTTGTTAGACAATGTCTTTTTCAGACTGATGAGCTCTCTGCTATATACCAGCCTCAAAAGATAAAATATCATTACTGAAAATGGAATCAGTAATAGCATATGCCATGCACAATAGAAATTTCAGGATTTGCACATATATAACCAAGAATAAGAAAATTGAAAGATAGGCATATAAGTTGAGATTTTCCATCATTTTATTTTACATCTAAAATAGCTCTGAAAATACCATTTATGTAAATGGAAGCTTTCTTTAACTGATAGTATAGAGGAATTTAAAATTTGATTATTAAGGTGATGTATTATTCTGTCATGGCCACGCTTATGGTAATTAATCCTACCAATCCAAGTCATTCTGCATGAAACAGGAAATATTCCATGTGCTGAAAAAAATTGTTTTAAGTTATATATTTACTGAAAATGTTTCACTTTGTCTAAATTAAAAAGGAAAAACATAAATTCAATTTTTAACAAGCACATAACAACAGATGCATAGAATGAAAATTAAAATCTTAGTAGACACATCCTAACCATAAAAATGACTGTTAATTCTTTTTACAGTGTTTTATTCCTCGGTATAATTTTGTAGAATACATTTGTTATGGTCACTTCTATTTACAGGAAACTCTTGGGTTATGATTTGTTTCTCTTTACGTATTCTTAAAATGAAACCCCGGGCAACTTTTGACCAACACCATAATTACCAGTGATGTTCAACCAAAAATTTTTCTACTGGTGTAGATCACTTTGTACAGCTCATCTGCTTTTCCTGATGTACAGCCAACGTAGTCATCCTATGGACTATTTAGCCAGGCATGCCATGGCTCCTGTTTTGGGAATCTTCCCTACCATGCATCGCCCACTACTGAGGAAAGGACTAAAAATAAAACAGAAAAAAGTGGTAATGAAAATAGGGATTCTTTCTTGTGGGAAATATCTTTTCTATGGACATACCAAGACAACCAATAACAGCCTTAGAGGTTCAACTTATTTTTCAGCTGTGTAGGTAAGTGAAGGCAATGGAAGAAGAGCCACAACAAACTGTTGGGTCATTCGGTGAAGTTTGACAAGCAGATCCCACAAGGCTCTCATCCTTAGTTTGTAAGCTTATTGCTATTCACTCAGTAGGGGCACCCTTTACAGCAGTCAAGGCCCGGTGAACAATGTGGTACATTAGATCTAAATTATGCACCAACACCCTGATTTATGGCTAAGATCTGTACTAAATTAAGTAGAAATTCTAAATTAAGGAGAAAATCGGAAATTAAAAGGCAAGGCTAATTTATTAGGAAATCATTTGCTAACCGCCAGTATTATGGAAATTGTTCTAAAAATAAAGCCCCAATGGAAAAATATATAACTAATGCACAGGATTTTTGAAATGCAAGAACTCTTGGAAAGTTTAAGGACTCCCTAGGGCAGCTGTGCTTCCCCACCCCCAAATAGTAGATAATTAACTTAAACTTTTACAACTAAGAGTTTTAAAGAGCAAAAGGGAAGATCTTTGGAAGCTAATGTTAGTTCATAATAAATCTTGGAATACTGCAGAAGTTCCAGAGGAGTTGAAGGAAGCTAATTTTCTTCCAGTATTTGAAGAGGCTACATAGTGACTCAAGTAATTATAATCCTGTCATCATAGCGTCAGTTATAGGCAGAAGGATGGAACAATTGGTATGAAGCTGAATTAATTAAAAAACTAAAGTAGGATAATAATTTAATTGATATCAATCAGATCTTGTCAAAATAACATAATATCGGATTTTTTTTAGATTTTTAAAGTAGTTGATAAAAGCACTAGTTTTAATTTAACATGCCACAGCAACTGTGTAATTTTATTTGCTACCCAAAATTAATATAATATAAAATTAATGGGGCATGGATTAAATGGCAAATGAATTAAAAATGGGCCAGCACATCTCTAAAAATAAATGGAAAGGAAAGAAAGTTTATAACTTTTAAGGAAAGATTAATTCTTAATTATAAATTTTTTGGTAACCATCTTAGAGAAACTATACAATTGTTTGTTGTCAAGTTAGTAAATAATAAGATTTACGGTGGTAAATAGTAAAGCCAGGCCACTGTTACTGAACAACATAAATTTCTTAATAAATTTCTTATTAAGCATATGTATCAATGCAACAAAATGCAGGATCATACACTTAGGACTGAGATTGCTAACTGTACTTAAAGGTTTCTGAAAATGACTGGGAAATTTCAATGTTTCTCATCATCAGACAAAAAAACTCCAAGATAAAAATCTGAAAGTTTAATGTAACATTTGAGCATGTAAATGGAATCATAAACTGGAGAAACGAAGTTACAAAACTTCCATTTCTGATGTCGTGTTTTGTGTTTTGATTACCTTCAGATTTGCTGTCCACAGCTAAAGATGTGTGTTCTTAAACTGGAGTTTTGGCAGAAAATCACAGAAAACCACAGAATGACTAGAAAATAGTCATCATTATTTTATTTTTCAAATACTTAAGTTAACAGATGTTTTTATGACTCTCTCTCTCTACAGATGGGGGGGGCATGCGAAATCACTATCTACTTCTCCTTACCACATCCTCTATATAAACATTTCACATCCACAAATTGAAACAAGAGAAATCCAGACTGGAAACAAGAGATTTTATTTTTTTTTTCTAAAGCAGTAAGCAGTTGTGTGCTTCCAACAATAAGTGCTGGAAGCATTGGGTGAAAAGATGAATGTTTTCATGAATTATTATTTTTGGATTCAGATTGCATATTTTTATATAACATATATGAAATATTTGAGAGATATTAATTCAAGAAACTTCAGTGTCTGGTTGATATTAATGAAATCATGGTCAAGGAACTTAATGGTTCACCATTAAAATCTATTACTCTATAAAAATACTCAGGAAGGTGGCTTCATTCATATTGATCTTTCATTGCATTGCACATGGAGTAATGGTCATGTGATTTAAGTGGGTTTCTTATGCATAAGCAGTTTTAGGGTATGAAAAAACCTCACTAGGCCTAAGATTGTTTCTTATAGTAAACAACATTTTCTAAGAGCAAGTTCATTTTTCTAGAGAATGAGGATACGATCTAACCATCTGGAAAAAGCACATTGCACTTCTATGATCTACACAGCATTTCTTTTTCTTTCCATGGCTAATTCTAGGGCTATTTAGATCTCATTTTTGTAATGAGAATTCTTAATAAACTCTCCATTTGCAAGCAGCAGCTATACTTTTCTGCTCAAGTTATTCTAATTTAGCTCTTGTATTTTTTTGTTTCCGAGACTTTCTCCTGTAGTTAATGTAGTTCAAAAAATAGTGAAGACAACAAACCCTCAGAAATGGAAAGCTGCAATACACAGAAAACAAGATCATAGCTATTATATTGTCACATCAATCGCGTTTGCTAGTCTGGATAAAGGTGGCTAATAACAAGCTAAATGCATGATCCATAACACAATCCATTCATAATATAACATATGACATAACACGATCATGCATAACATAATCTATAAAAAAAAACCACGATACAGATGTGTGCGATCCCGGAAATACCATCCAGTCAATCAACCCATACAGATGGCTGGATAGTCAACACAAAAATCATGTCACTGAATGTGGCCACAGATTTGAGGACCTCTCCACTAAATACACCACCTGAAGAACATGTGCTTGTTCACTGTCTTTAGAGCAAAACTCTGGGAAAGTCTTCAAGATGGGCGTACAGGTTAGACGTAGGCTCCTGAATTGAGCAGGGATTCAGTTACCTTGAGCAGGGAGGCTGCGGTGGAGCAGCTGATCCTTGGGCAGGACTCTCCCAGCATGGAGTTAACACCTGAAGGCTCTGCATACAGGTGAGTAACAGTGTTTTTCCTCCACAGGGGTATGTCACTGAGGTAGAAAGATGACATAGGCTGTATTTGCCAGGCAGGCAGCATCCTAAAAAAAGATAGTTTGGGGACTTTTCCAGGCTATACAAATGGTAGGTGGAGAAGAAGGGTGACCAAGGGGTTGAGGAACAGTAAAGTGTATGACAAATCATACCGAGGAAGTGAGCTATACAGGTCATCTGTAGTAGCCTGGAGAGAAGTCCCCATTAATTTAAGCGCAGAGCTTCTAAAACAGAGGCGT
Organism: Pluvialis apricaria; assembly: GCA_017639485.1. Taxonomy (NCBI): domain Eukaryota; kingdom Metazoa; phylum Chordata; class Aves; order Charadriiformes; family Charadriidae; genus Pluvialis; species Pluvialis apricaria. The sequence goes on along the minus strand of CM030009.1, from coordinate 75,027,490 downwards.
ACTTGAAAACATTCATAGACCCTGCTCGCATTTTGTAGAGATAACAAACCCAGGTAGACCAAGGTGACACATGTAAACTGTGTGCCATTTTCTTTCATTTCCATTTTATCTGGACTTTCAATTGCCTGGAGCAACTCATTCCCTCACAGTGGAAAATTGACTATACGGTCATGTTTATGCCATCTACAAAACCAGGTTGGGACAAAAGGTGTCCCGTTAGAAGATGACCTTCCTTGGGCTAATATGCTAAAAAAGAAAACTGCATACACTAGAATAGAAAAACTAGAAAAGATTTGTCATTTTTATATACTTCTTAGAAGCAAGAATCACAAAGTTCATTAGGAATTGAGAAAAATTGGTAGTAGGCCAATAGAATGTGTATTCATATGTATTTGTGTTGGAAACAGGAGAATTGTTTCTCAGTTTGTTAAATACTCTCTTTGCAATCACAGAAAGAAATACAAGTTTAAGTTTTCTGATGTGCATTTTAACACATTACAAGAGAGGAAATGAAGCTTAGGTTGGCAGCACAGCAAGTCAGAGTAGAGGTGATTTGCTAGATTATTTTTTTCATTTCTGGGAAACATATCCACATTGGTTCCTAGATCTGCAAGCAGAAACATTCCTCCATGAATGGGTCTCCTTCTTCTTAAAGAAAGAAAGAACAAGTCTACAAAGATACCCTAGGTGATAATAAAGAACTTTATACAGCGGTGTCTAAGTCATCTAAGAAGTTATTAGAATGCCTTTAGCATTTTCTAGTAGCAAACAGGAGAGCTTATTTGAGCAGTGGTTCAGCTTTGAACAAGAGAGCAAACTCAGCCACAAGATGTGAAATCAATTCGTAATAAATTTCTTAGAGAAATAGGCAATTTACTACAGGGCACAAAACACTAACTTGTTAAGAAGAGCACTTGAAAAATCCAAAAAGGGATCAATCCTGTCCGTTCTGTGGGAAATGGCATCTACAATAAGGACACTAAGAAAAAGGCGAAGAGGTGGCAGCCAATATGTTGAAGTAGTTTGGCAATTCTGACTACAAGGAAACAGAATCTAAAGCTGGTAAAAGGTGGACAGGAATGTGCATTTTCCAAAGTGGCTGGCAATGTCATTGTCTTTGTCCTCCATGAAGGCTGAATGGCAGTCTGGCCTACAGACAGTCAATTAAGTGAGACGATTGGATGGACTGTATTTAACACCACCGTTATTACTCGCATCTTCCTTCTCCACATTCCCTGATGTACAGACCACATAACTCAGTGATGTCCACCAATTGCAGTGGTGTATCTGTTAACTGTCTAAATATATTTCTTCACTACGCGAGAAGTTCCCTTGGTATGTCTATGAGAGGAACCTCAAAGCACAGAACTTTGTTACTGGCTTGACAGTGGCTTAACTTATGGTCACCAGTGAGCATAAATGCAGCACTCAGAAATGCAATGAAAAACTTTTTGGATAGTATTGAAACAATGTTGCTGCTGAAATATAAGGATTGCATAATATCTATTTACAACCCTTTAAATAGCTCTGTATTAAATTGAACTTTCCAAGGGAATGGAAATGACAGTTGAGATAAAAATCAGTTCCAATGTTTTCAGTTGGTCTGCTTAACACTTTAGCCCTCTTGATTATGCAGTTTCTCATTTAAGGTTAGGTACTGTATAGTCTGACATGTGTTTGACCCTTAAATAAGCAGGAATCAGAACCAAGAGTGCTTCTTAAATAGACTTTACCAGATTAATTTTATGCCCCAGTGTAAATGTAAAGCCACTCAAAGTCTATATCACATGCAGAAGAATTCTTTATTTCCTCTACTGGAAGATGGGCATGTTTTTGCTGCCTCGTTCACAAAACTTTTGCTTTATATTTTGATTAACGCTGTACTTTAAGTGTAGGCTATATTAATTTACGGAATGAGCAATATGTTAACCGCATTTTTTTTATTTTAAGTTATGTGTTTGCTGAATTCTGAGGCAGAATACAACATTCTGTCCACCTGTACATCTCTCACCTAAGTCTTCCCACAAAAATTTTATTTCAGTGAAAAGGTCTAGAAAATTACATCTCTTTATGATTTGCGTTTCAAGAATTCTAATTGTAATTCAAGGATGTTGTTAATATTCTCTCTGAATAATGAAGAGTATTACTCTTCAATCATTGCTTGATGGATTACAATCAGCACGTCTAGACAAATTTCATGTTTATCTCCTAGGAAAACTAGCAAGCAACAATTATTTAGCTTGTCCATTTTTAATAAATATTTATTCATTTAACAATGAACGCTTTGAGAGCTCAAAAGCTCACAAGACAGCATTCTCAGATGACAAATAGATCAATAATACTACACGTTAAATTGCTTTCAGGTATCCCGGAGAGGAAAGAAATCAAGCAATGAGGTAATTAAAAGGATTTTTTCTTGTTTTGGTTGCATTTGATTCTCTTATCACATGTACAGAACATTTAAGGAATTCTATTCTATGTACAGAGAATAGAAATATTTCCATATTTCTTGTACTTGTGTATTTATTACATTTATTGTCTATGATGCCCTTATGCTTTTCTGTAAAGGCATAGGGCAAGGCCTCGCATAAATTACAGTTACATTTTATTGATTGCTCTCAACACAACAGCTTTGCACAGGGAAATAAAATGAGTCCAATCTAATGTAATCTAATAGAAAGTTTATTTCTAAAGTCAAATGGCTTTTTACTGGTTATGACAAAGGATCAGAAGCAAAACCTCTAGCAGTTACACATACCTCCAGATTTTGCTAACTGTCCTATGTTGTAAATATTGGATTATTTACTTCTTATTGAACTTCATGAACATTACAACGTTGAGAAAAAGATCAAAAGCAGTTTCTAGATGTCTATAGCTAAAACTTTGCTCTTGTTTCTTTTTGGTAAAATCTATGGGCATTCTTTTTCATTTTTCGTGTGTTTTGTGGTTGATTTTTCTCTCTTAATTTGGGAATGTGTAATAGATGAGCAGACATAAATTCAAAAAAATGAACTCAATAAGCACCATCACATGTTGAGTGTTTAAGTCTGAAGTTTATACTAAGAGTACGTGAGCAAGTCTCTGTGTCCTAAGAAATGTCCTTACATCTACTACAACAGACATATTATAAAGAGCAGTATGAGGAATAGCAGGTGATATGCCCTTGCTGTAGCACTAGGACATGCATAAAACCTATATAATCATGAATTTAGTGATACTTCCCTCTACCTCATTCAACTAATTAATAAATCTCTCCATCTCCATGCTCTGCTGGCATATTATTTCACAACTAACATATATTGACCCTACATTAATCTGTGTTCTGAAACACTGTATATGAGTATTTCAAAATGTTGTGGATGCAAAAAGATACTTAAAATTCACATGTAACTTTAGACCTCTATTACATCCACAATTATTGCTAATAGTACTGGGCTACGATTTCCAAATACTAGATGTGTGTTCCTCCATTGTGTATCTGCAAATAGGGCAAATGCACCAGTGGTTGCACATAGTTTTAGTTTGAAGCTTTCACACCCACCCTGTAGATAAAAATTTACCCCTACAGTGGGACTATATTCTATTTTCAGACAGTCAGTTTCCTATGTAAGGGTGTTAATTTCTTGAGTGCGGATGCATAGACCTGAAAAAGGAAAAACACAGTTTAACGTTTCAGTTTCATTTAGGATTTGCAGAACTTCTGCTCAGAAAGAACAGTTGGCCACAAACAGAGATCAGTGGAGGAGCTAGAACAACAGTAATACTAAAAGTAAAGATAGTCCAGAATAGCAGTGCACTCCAGTGTCCTGAATTCTGAAAGTGTAAGTGGCTGGCTTGGTTTGGACTGCAAACAAAATTTCAAAGGACAGAAGTTAATCGTGTGTAATGTCAATTTAAGTTTTAAAGAACAATGGTAGGATGCAAGAACTTCAGTTCTGCTTTCTGGTTAGGGAAACCCTTCCTGTGGTGGATTGACCCCAGACAGCAGCCAAACACTTACTCAGCCCCCAGCTTACTCCCCTCTCCCACAGGATGGGGAGAAAATAGAAGGAAGGCAAGAAGACTTATGGATGAAGATAATGAGAGTTTAATAAGAAAAACAAAAGCTGTGCACACAAGCGAAAAAAAAAGGAGGAATTCATTCACTGCTTCCCATTGGCAAGCAGATGTCAAGACATTCTGTGGGAAGCATGGCCTCAGCATGCATAATGGTTGTCTGGGAAGACAAATGCAATAACTATGGATGTCCCCCCTTACTCCTCCTTTTCCTGAGCTTTCAATATCCCTTTGATCAGTTGAGGTCAGCTGTCCCAGCTGTGTCCCTTCCCGGCCTCTTGATCACCCCCAGCCTACTTGCTTTGAGGAGCAGCAGGTAAGAGAGAATGACTTGATGCTGTGCAAACACTGGTCAGCAATAGCTAAACCACTGGTGTGTCATCAACATTGTTTTAGCCACAAATGCAAAGCACAGCACCTCACAAGCTGCTATAAAGTTAACTCCATCCCAGCCAGACTCAGTACAGGGACAGAGAGGTGGCTGTCATTCTGAAGCAGCGGAAAAACTGAAGTTCCTGGAACATGGGAGAGATTTGGATTTCCAGCACAGAGACCTACCAGTCCAAGGGCTAAAAAACCATCTTCCACTAGAGAAGAAAGCAAGCAATTGGGAAGCGTAGCAACATCAGTAAATTAAGGAGCAACATGAGTATTTCTTGGCATCTGGACTGACTATATTTCCATTAAGACAAAAAACGATATTGTGCCCCTGTCTCATGTTGCCTGCCTTGATTGGCTTTACCTTGATGCGAGTGCAACAAATCTCTCAAGGATTAGAATATAATTGCTGGTGGTGTTTTATTTGCATCACACCAATAGGCAGTAGCATTTTATAAGGCAAATGAAAGATGACCTGTGATGTTTGCAGTCTAAGCATATACCTATGGAGCAGTCAGTACAGCGCTTGTTGTGAAAAGCAGAGATAACTGATCCAATATCTCACGTACTGGCAGCAATTTCACAGCAGTAGCAGGAATGTGGTGGGCTCATAAATCCCATCATAACCTGATTGTTCTTCCCGCTCCAGGAAAGCTAGATCCTTAGGATGTGTGTAATGGGCACAATTTCTGCTTCCACAGGCCAAAAATGTACCTAAAGTTCTTTCCCTCCCAGAACCTGCTCCTATTCTCATAAATCCTCCAGAAAACTGCCAGACATGCATGAATCACAGAACAGTAGAGGTTGGAAGGGACCTCTGAAGGTCGTCTGGTGCAACCCCTCAGCTCAGGCAGGGTCAGCTAGGCAAGGTTGTACAGGACTATGTCCACTCAAGTTTTGAGTACCACCATAGGTGGAGACTCCACAACCTTTCTGGGAACCCTGCTCCAGTGTTTGACCACCCTCACAGTAATAAAGTGCTTTCTTGTGTTCAGATGGAGTTTCCTGCTTTGTTTTTTCTTATTTGTGCCCATTGCCTCTTTTCCTGTCAGTGGGCACTACCGAGAAGTGTTTGGCTCCCTCTTTTTCATTCACTTCCATCAGGGATTTATGTACTTCCCCCCTGAGCCTTCTCCTCTCAGGGCTGAACGGTCCCAGCTGTCTCGATTTCTCCTCATATGAAAGATGTTCCAGTCCTTTAGGAAAGGGCAGGGGGAGAAAGATGACATCTCAATATTAGTGGTACAAGAGCTGAAAGTTGTCTGTGTTTATTTGTTTTAAAAGATTAATCAAAAAGTCTTTTTCTTTCCAGTCCTATGGATTGAAGAAGCCAAATGAAGCTCTAACTTGCTGTTTGTTCATGCTGCTCTGCATACTGTATTCTAACCAACATTTTTCTTCTGCCCATGTTCATGCTCCTAGTAAGTGATTAAATGTTTTCAGCAAAATATAAAGAGTGTATTTGTGTGTGCATGGGGTTTTTTTAGTAGATCTGAATCACTTTAGCTGTATTTTTGGCAAACTTCATTCACTTCATCTTCTTGGCATTTCATTATATTTTACGATCACAAAGTCAACTCTCCAGCAACAAAGCGAAACACGGCTCTTTGAAATAAATGTTGTCATTAACAAGCCATGCCAGGCGCAGTGACAGATTTGCAGCTGTAATGAATAACATTTCCCGCAAAGTTCTCCTGTCTGACAGAAAAGCTGTGACATTACTGCAGGCAACAGTGTTGGAAACTAAAAGATTGATTGATGCAAGTAGATAATTGAAACCTCAGTACTGTCACATGCATGTCAACCTAACAACCAAGCTAGTACTCTGCGATAACATTTATCATGCAACAACCTCTCCACAAATAACACACACACACACAGAAAAAACATGGAATATTTCTTAGTGAACATGAGATACTTGCTGATAATTTATCCCAACTAACTTATAAATTAAGTCTGGATCTCTAAAACAAAAATTAGTTCAGTTACTTCTGGTATCTTAAGTTCCTGGATTTAGTTCAAAGCTGTTGGCAAATGCCAAGAATACTTAACAGGAGGTAGAGATGAGTAGCAGTGGACCTTTGACACAGTAAGTGATAGCATCAGTGTCATGTCTGCGTGTCCAAAGTTAGATACGATAATCTATATTTATCCCTGCCTAGGTAAGTGGCTGACATTCAGAGGTTCTGGGATTCCAAAAAACTATGAATAATTCGTGTCTATGCAAAAATGCTTAATGCAATGCATCTAAATGGTTGGGTGAGAGTTTTATTATTGATTTCAACGGACTTCAGATCACACTCAAATTTGGTGTCACACCCAGAATCTCAGATTCCAAATGCCTATTTGAACCTGTATGCAGGGATATTTAGAATAGATTTTAATTATTTTTTTTCATAATCACATTAAATCCTGCAACGGATATTTGTTTATTTGAAATATTTTTTTCTTTATCAATCACACCTACTATTACAGAATGTTTTTATTATACGGTTTTCTCTCCAGAAAGCTTACAAACCAAATAACCTCTAACATATATAATCTTTGGCATGATAGGTGTAAAACAGATCCATATGGATCCACTGGCTTTAGTAGAATCACACTAGTTTACATTGTTGAACTGTAATGTGTATGTTTACCTACTCTTAACAAATTACTGATGAAAAATACATTAATGTTTACAAAAGGAACATTAATATATGTAGCGTTAGCAAATTATCCCATAGGAAAAGATCTAGTGCGGGAAAAGTCACTGATAGAAATGCCAGGTAAAAAAGCCTGAAACTATATATGTAAAGCAGAAATCAATTTTAAAAAATAATATTCCATTTTGTCATGGTTTTTTTCTGACACTTTTACAGCAAATCTATGTTAATATTAAAAAATAAATAAATTTAAAAATACCAGCTTGTTATATTTTTATATCAGAAAGTAAGAGTATTTCCTATAATAAAATGTGGCGTGAAATAATACTCCAGATCAGTTGTATAGATTTTACCCTGCTACTGATGCTAAATGTAATATATTTTACCATTTGTCATGATTCTATAATTTATTTACCACTATTCTACATACAGCTCTGACAGCAAGAGCCCATAAGACGGGTTAAATTGTCAGCCTCTGTTGAGAATCTGGCCTGTCTTTTTCTATTTTTGTCTTTTACTGATTCTCTCTCTAGACATATCTTTCCTCAAGTTCCCCTCAGGCTTTTTTCAATCTCCTTAAGTTTTTTTCTTTCTCTTCCCTCCATGAGCTTTGTTTCAACTGTTCCAACAATCTGTGGACTGATTCCTGCAGTTCTTAAGCATTCATCATGTTCTCAGAAGCAGCTTTGGTTGACTTCACCAGGGGCAGCACAATTTCGCCTGTGGTTATTCACTTTTCCTTACGTCTCTTTTCCATTTCATTTCATTGACTGGAAATTTGATTCAATTTTTTTTCTGCCCTGGCCTGGCTTCTTTCATTCCTGCAATTCTTTTCTGCTGCTCTTATTCTTTGTCGTTTTTCTATCCCTCTTCTCTCCTACTGGCATAGTGAGAGAAGAGTAGTGAATCAGGAAGCAGTCCTTTGTTTGGGTAGGACCTCTAAGAGTCAGAGACAAATACTGTCTGGACTCAACCATAGAGAAATTTCTTTCAATGAAATTTCTTATCTCCTAACTTTAAAAGCAGTTCGGCCATTAAAATATGTAATACTTACTATGTTCAGTGTGCCTGTTTTTTCAAGGATTTTTAAATTTCTTTGCTTGTTTTTGCTCACTAGCTTATATTACAAGCAGGGAGTTATATCTGTATTCACTTTTATTCTGTTTATATTTCATTTCATTCAGTACATTGTAGTTCATACTCAGCTAGAAACCTCCCTAAACTTAAATAAAATTTTAACATTAGGGAACTAAATTTTAAGATGAGATCTGAAATTTAAAAAAAAAAAAGCTTCCTTTTTTTGATCAAATATTCGTTTCCTAATTTTGCACTGATTAATTTTTCTGGAGTTTCTGTACATCAGAAAACTGTCAGAAATTTGTTTTTACGAACAATCTATTTGAGTTAACTCAGATTAAATCTTATGACAGGATCAAGGTACTGCTGCAGGGCTCAGTCTCATCTGGCTTTGATGCTTCACTGGACACGGGTCCCAGCTTCCTGTCTGGTCCTATTGTGCAGCCATAAATCTGCAGGTGAAGCGGCAGTCATCCTCCTGGGGCCACCAGCTCTGAGCTTTCGCCCTCATGGGAGTTTCCATTCCCCAGCCCGATAGACATAGACTATGTTCTTCTCCTTCAGTATGGCGGGGGGGTTCAGACTCTTGAAGCTGCAGGGCATCAGAGGAGATCCATCTGCTCTCTTTCTCGTCATCCCCGATACTGCACGGTGTGCTGACCTCCTCCCACAGCTCTTTTACTTGGTGGCAGAGATCCTCCACCAGCAGCACTCAGTCACACCAGTCTGCAGGGGAAGTAAAATAGACAGCAACAGCTGAGGCAAAACAGAAAATGCTACGTGTTTTTCTCAGCAGAGAGTAAAAAACTTCCCTTGAACTCTCCTCTCCTCTACAGAGGCTCATTATATGGACCCACAGGATGAGCTGTGGAGTATCCTATTCCCACAAGTGTACTTTAATTCCTTAATTTCTATGCAAAATAGTTTCCAAATGGCAACAATACATGAAGCTATAAGTATGATTGGTAGTTCATATTTTTAAATAGGACACTGCAAGTGAAAAAATATAATTCCACACAATTGCTATGAGACAATGTGCACACTATATTTATAAATAATGTATTTGAATACATAGTGGAATAGTCATTAGAAAAGCTCATTTCATAATGTGTTCCTATCAAAGAGGCAAACTATGAAAAGGTGAGAGCAGGAATCTCTCCTCTTTGCCTTCCTGCAAAGAGGCTGGTTTGACCTCGGCCTTCGTATTCCCCTTACATTTCAAGTGATTACCCAAATCTTCCACCATCTGCTCATTGCCAGCCCTCAAACTGGTAAATACCAGCCAGCTTTCCTAGAACTAAACCATAAAATGCCAAATGCCATAAGAGACATTATGCAGCTTTATGAAAAATGCAGGGTTGTATACCAAGCAAAGTAACACAATAAAATAAATAAATAAATAACTCTGCCAGAAATTAACTCTTAATGCCATTAAAGTAATGAGGCATAAGGTCAAAGGAAAGGAAACAGGATTTTAAATTAGTATTTTTGCTGCTATGATGGAACCACTGCTGAGACCCCTAATCCGTTCATGCTGACAGACCCATTATCTGCAATTATTCTTTATTCAAGTGTAAACCACCATTATGCATGGAGCTGTTGTTACTGCAATGAAAATTTTTAAAAGCCCTGTACTGTAAGTCGCTGCTGATTTCACCAAGGTGCAGGGGCCTACTTTAAAAATATATCCCTCCATTTGCAATTGTAACTTGTGTCTTCTTGTGTCCTTTTCAAGAAATGAATATAAAGCATTTGAAGACTCTGCTTGAATCACAAATTTGCACCAGGGGTTAGAGCCAAAGTTTATTTATCTGTGTCCGTATCTATACATCTATATCTATATCCATGTATATATATAACATTTCTTCTGGAGAGAAGGAAGAAATTTGCTTTCAAAGAAATCACTGGCTCATGTATGTAAAGGAATTGCCAAGCATTAGAAAATGTATGAAATTAAAAAAAAAAGAAAAGAAAGACAAGATCTATGTTCTTTCTCCTGTCATAATAACACTCCTGATCAGCTATAGGTAGGGTACGAAATGCTGATCTGGGAGTCCTTTCAGTTCTGCTCTACACTCTAGGAGTGAATTGGCTGCCAACTGCAGGGACAGATGTCATTCTGGAAACAGGACAGAAATTTCACTGTGGCTCACCTGGTAGGATGAGCTGATAGGTGCTGGCAAGGGCTACATGAGGACTCTCTAGATGGTACTGAAGAAAAACAAATGGAGAAGTAGAATAGAAAAGAAAGATGGCAATGGCTGCAATATGATCCATACCACGCAGGCCTGGCAGTTCTCCCTTTTTCTCTGGGGAGAACTTGCTGGCTACATGCTCTAACATATGTGGTATGACATAAACATGCCCTATGAATGCTCTAACGTATATCACATAGCACAGACATGTCCTATGAAGCTATTTCAATACTTATTAAGTAGTTATCCCCATAGAAATGTTTTGTTAAAGAAACCAGAGTACATTTTCAGTATGTTATACTTGCATCTCCAAGACTGGACTAGTTACGTAGAGGGAGCTCTGAAAACTCTAATCTACCCAGGTTAGCCCAAACCACTTTTTTATGACAAAAGTGACCCTTCCAGAACAAAAAGGACAAATGCTGCTTTTGGTTGGTCTAAGGCCACAATTACATATGTTTCCAGAAGGACCTATAAGGATCCAGACTGGATATTGCAGCTCAAGAATGACAACTTGGAGCTAGCACAGGAATTTCTCTAAAAATTCATTCTAGTAATGATCAAAAAACTTTATTAAGAAAATTTTCAGAATACTACGACAAAAATTATTTAAAAAAAAAATCAGAAAATCAAAAAATCAGAAAAAACACAAATCATTGTGCCATTTTACACATCAAGATATATTCTAACTTCTGGTCACACCATCCAAAATTATTTAGCTAAACTGGGAAAAACTATGCAGCTTATATTAACTTTCTCATTTCTGACTTCATTCCTATGAAAAACAGAAATAAGCACCAATAGGAAAATAGAGGAAGTGTAAAAATCATTCCAGTGTAGAATTGTTACCAAGACTAAACAGATATAGGCATGATTATTGAAAATTAATAAAAGTCATATATATTCCAAGGTGTAAATTAGACATAAAGTGAAGAGTAAACAATGTCAGAAAAAAAAGTCCTACATTTAGCTTATATGGCTTCTGATCTCATGATGAGTACTCTACCCTGTTTTTAATATTTTTCAAGTCTGTCACAGCAACATTATTGCATTTTTAAATCTGAACCCAAATCCTATAATAATCTATTAGATATTGACTTCCTCCCTGATATCATAGAGGTCCCGTCTGAGCAGAAGTCTAGCTCATATCATGGCCATTGTGTAAAGATATATTGCATCAAAATTAATACAGGTAAAAAGATTATAAGCAAGCTCTGGAAAAGTAATAAAGTGAACAAGTAAGGCTGCCATTTGCCCTGTTCAAAATTCCAGCTTTATGATGCAAGTTTTTAACTTTAAAATCTAAAGACACAGCCTTTGCCTAATTTTAGCCTTATTGAGTCTGTGGGAAGGGTGAGGATACCAAGAGTGAGACCACCTCTTAACCCATGTTTCTGGTGTCCAGCACAACAGTAGCACCAGCAGTAAGACCCCTTTCCGTCGCAGAAAGGTACTGAGGTACCATTGTGAGGAGGATGGCATTCGCACACATGTGCACAGAGCCGGTCCCTTGGGTAGATGTGGCGGAAAGATGACACGGACTTCATGCAGATGGTGTCTGTAAACGGCTTGACTTAAAAATGTTGAGAAGTCTCACCTGAGCAGCTTATAACTCAGCCATATGCAGCCATATTTTCACCAAGTCATCAGAAACCCCTTCCAAGACTCCAAGGCATCCAATTTCCTCCGCCAGATCCAAGTACATTTGAGGCACTAAAGATTTTCAATGAAACAAGTAAGACTACTTTAACAAGAAAAGCAACATACTCTTTTCCAATCGTAGTTCGAAAAAAATCTGATCCTTTGTGGAACTGCTTCCAAAAAGTTCTATTCTGAACTGACACTAATCATGGAGGATTTCAATCCACATTTCAATCCAAGTTTAGCAGCATTAAAGTAAACTAAACATGGGGTTTTACACTGAAAAGTATTAGGCAGCCTGAGCAGGCCGAATCTGTGTTTCTTCTGTCAAAAACACACTATCGAGGTAAGAAACCAGAAGGAAAAAACAAGAGGAATTAGGCATATTAATACTTTTTTAATTCTCAGCCCCTCTTTTCTGAAATATACAGCTCTAAGCATGACAGAGGCATTTGGACTTTACTGTAATGCACAACCTGCAATTATTAATGTCACCTACTTAAATTTCTTCATCATACAAGGGTAACGGACAGTGGAAATAAGCAGGCTATTGTTATGGCATTCAGTATGCTTGCTTTAAAATATCTACAAACACTATGTTAAACACGATTTTTATTTAATGGATGTAGATCACACCCATCTCCCAAGTGCCTTTGCTGCCGAGCAAATTGCTTGTGCTGCCTTCTCACTGGAAGAAAGACTATTGCTATAGTAGCCACTCTGACATGAGATATCATTTTAAAGGGAAATAACCTGTACAGCAGGTGCACTTTGAATTGTTCAGTTTCATTTTTCTTACATTTTCAGATGACAAAGGCATTGCTGGCTGTGTTAAATGTAAACCATTCACATAAAGGAATATGAAATTGAATCCTCTTTTCACATAATACGATATGATTTTCCAATTCTTTAAGCAATGTCTAAAAGGTCAAGCAAGTGTGAAAATTGTAAAGGTAACTCATCAGAGATAGGAGTAACAGTAGTAGCCAAATGGAAAAACAGCATAAAGATATAAAAGATGCACTAGGTAATTTATACACTAGATGTAATTTCTGGCAGATTAACTGAGTAATTTATACGTGCAGCTGTGTGAAAATCCAGGGTAATTTTTCTGTGAACTTCAAAATTCTTTTTTGGAATAATTTCTGAAATACCTTTTAATAATTTTGCAGCTGTCTTGCACGTTTCCCTCACAGTTATACCATTAAATTACACTGCATTCTAGCCTTCAGTATTTTTCTATATTGAAATGGACAATATGGAAATACATTTTTTATACTGAGGGGTTATACTGTGGAAATACAATATAACATTTCAGAATATTGCTTTCTTACAGAATTGTTTCTAGTAGAAGTGTTACACCCTGTCACCCGTATGACCCATGGCTGACTTTTGGACCCCGTGGGCTGTGGCTTCACACAAAGGGGATTGGTGATGGTGATAGGGACAGCCTCCAATGAGAGCCTGATGGAGTCATCACAGTCGTGTTTGTAACATAGGGAGTGTAGAACCAACAGAACAAAACTAGAGCAATGACAGGTTTGATGACAAATAAGTGTGGGGCTTTCATATTTATAAATTCTTTTCTTAGACCCTTTTCTATCTCCCATCATCTCTTTCATTCACCATCACCACTTAACTATTTCCCTATCAATCAAACCCTCTGTATTGGCTTTGTTTTAGTGTCTTTCATTTTTTTCTTGTAGTGTGGTTTGATCTTCCATCCTAAGAAATAGTCATGTTAACCCATGTCACCTGCTGTTAGATTTGTCTCAAATATATTGTAGGAAAGAAGAAAACACAAACTCATATTTCAAGGACTTAATATTTCATTGATTTTCCTCTCACTGTGTAAACTGGGAATATTAAGATCTTAGGGAGCTGATTGCTCAGTACAGCAGTTTATTATTTGCACATCTATGATTTATAGTGCCTTCTTATATCCACTGTGTGTTTATTACTAGTCATTCTCAGACAACAGCTTTTTCAAAATGCTCTACAGAACCAGGTTGTTTTCTGAAACACAGTTAGCTGCAGAAGCTGAGAGATCAAAACTGATATTTTCTGCATTAACAAACACTGAAGTAGATGCAATTCCAAAGCAAGTTAGAGGCTACTGTGGATGCTACATGGCCAAAAAAGGACGTGATTGGTCTGGGAACAAGATGTGGGTGAGCTGAGTGAGGCCCTAGGTGGCGTTTTGTAGCACAGTTAAAAGAATGTAGCAGGCTGGCCTTCCCTATGCAAGGGCTTCATCATCTAGAAGCACTTGGGCTCTGGGGGTCTGTGAGATACCTGCTGTCCCCCAACAGCCACTGACATATGCTTGGATGCTGCAGAGGCTGCCAGACTTCAGCTTTGCTTTCAACTGCTCCTCAGCTCACATCCACATACTTTGCCATAGCCCAAAACACTGAAAGAACAACAGCATGCTCTAAGCATCCTTTTAAACTCAGTCTGTCTACATGGCCACATGGATTTTCCACACCCTGCATTGCCACATCAGGACAGTGGGCCTAGGGTGAACAATTCCCCCTCTTTCTTGTGAAAATGACAAAACTGATGAAATTAAGAAACTTCATTTCATGTCAATGGCCCATAATGCCTGACAGCAACAGAAAAGGGTGAAGTAACTGACTGTCAGTAACCTAACAGAACTGTTCCTGAATAGCTGAAAACTGTTTCTTTTCCAAACATGGAAAAGTAACATGAAACATGTTTCTTTTCTAAACATTGTACGACAGAAGAAGAAAACCGTTTCACATAATTGTTGTATCTCAGGGGAGTGCCCTGATATTAACCATTCTGGCAGCCTTCATACTCTGGGTGCTCATCCAACTTGATCTTAACTATACATTTTAGCTATGCAGCTTAGAGAGAGGTGACTAAAAGCTATAAATCTTGTAGGACAGGACCAAAAAAGGGTACAATTATGTGAGCTAAATACTGCTTGGCAAGTATTTGACTGACTGATATCCATCCTCCAGCTGGGATCTGATAGCCTCTTTGAAGGAAGACACAGTCAGTCAATTTGTCTGGCACCCTGTTTTATTCCCCTTCTCCACTTTAGTCTCAGTTGTTTCCACTAGCTGAAGGAATAGAAGTTACAACACAGTTGCTTAATGCCTAGAACAAAAAGGGAAAAAAAAAATCATTTAAACTTTTTCTTCATGCCTTTTTCCCCCAGAGGCAACGAGGAAGAAGGGATTTCCTGCAAGCTCTACAGGTAACTGCTCAGAGAACCAATAGAAGAAGAAATATAAAATCTTAGTCAACTCTCAGTCTGCAAGGAGAAAATTACTCTCTCCTCTTAGAAAGTATGGAAATCCTACTACACCTTCATAAACAGCCTATCCTGGAGCAGCCTTTTAAAAGAATACTATCTCCTGAGCTTTTACTCTTTGAAATTCTTCCAGGGCACTTCATTAACTTGGCTCTCCCCCCTTCCTGCAATTCATGCTTCAATTGCCATCTTATACTGAATAATTTTGTCCTGTTACATATTTTCTTGTCTGGAATTATGTTCTGCCATAATCTGTGTTAGTTCCTGCAAGAATCTACTGTACTAAATTGCTGCTGTGGCATCCTCCTTTTCTTATTAAATGAAGGTCAAGAGCAGACTCATTTGTTTTTTTCTAAATTACCTTGCTTAACTGCTCTTCCTTACCACATTGATTCTGTGAAGGTATTCCAATTACATCACCTTATTGTGCAACATAGTGCAGTGGATGGCAGAGTCCGGCTTTGCAGGTATCCTCTGGGTTAGTGTCATCAGTGACATCATTAGTGTAACTGGGACACAGTTTTCTATGGTATAGTTCGTATGCACTATTTCATCTTAATATTAAGAGAAATCACCAGTAGTGTTCCCTACAAGCCAAGCAACCTCCAGTTCCTCATTTCCATTTTTTTAAAACTATCCTTGGAACAGGGAGTATGGGTGGTAGAGAGGTGAGAATGGTATTTCTTAGATAACCATTGAAGATGTTGTAGTGACACGAGAGCAAAAACCTGAACCACAGATCTGGTCTCAAAGTTTTAGAGTATTTTGTACAAAACACATTTCAGACTTTATAATAGTACAGGCTTTTCTGGCAAATATAAACAAATGTAATTTACAGCAAGCTAGTAGATCAGAGATTTAGCTTTTGGGGCAATTTTTTCAATCATCAATTTGTAAATTAGTTTACTTTTGGCTGAAAGTAACCTGGAAGATCACTCCCATGAGTGCAGTTAATAATGGATGCTTACTGTAGAGTCTCAGATTAGAGGAGAATCTGCAATAAAGCCCCCAGGAAATGCGGATGTCAGGTTCTCAACAGAAAAGAGTTTGCCTTCAGATTCTCTGGTATTGCACCAACCAGCTTACTAATGTAGACACAGCGGTTTTTGTGCAGCAGTTTAACAGCATGGTTATTATTAAATGTTAAATTTAAAAACACAGGCACTACCTGAAAAACATTCACTGTAAAATTTCCATAGTGCTTTCACACTTACACATCAGAATTTGATAAGAAAAGGAGGAGAATAAATGAAACAGTGGGGAAAAAAATTACAAAGTTGCAGCTGGGTTCCAGCTTTATGGTCCAGGCATTTGCTTCTCCCTGTGCAGAGCTCAGTAAGAGTTTTACTCACGAAATAAAATTAGATCCAAAATGTCTATTATTTTAGAGAAATTAGAAAAGAATCTCATCTCACGTGTAAAGAAGGGAGCCCACACAAGAAAAAGGAGCATCCAAACATTATACAAAACTCTATTGTAAGGAGAGAGCAAATAATATATATAGCAAGAAGTTTTTAGCTTCCATGAACTGTGCAGTCCAAAGTCAAAACCCTTGTAGTAGCCTTTCTTTAAAAATGAGGCATTATTTTCTATATCAGTGTTGCTCATCTAATTTTGAGAAAAACACAGGAAAGGAAAATTGAGAATACAGATGGTGCAGAGAGTTGGTTGGTGGTCCTTTATCAGCTGAAAAGTGAGTCTAAGCCTCTGCAACAATTAACTGTTCAATCAAGTGAAACCCCTTTCATGTGGTAAAATCCTCATAACTGCAAATCCTAATCATAAAATCAGACAGTAGGAGTGACTGTCCCACAGAGGACTTTAAATACAGCTTTTAATAAATGCTATATCCAAATCACTAAAACCATAAATCATTGTGGTCTCCCCACCGGTCTGGTAAAAAAAAATAGTCAATGTCATGAATATTGTAATAGAGATTTATTTCTAAATCTTTACACTCTTGTTCACTTTCTCTCTCCAAGGACTGACAAACAATATAATAAACAATTTTAATACTGAAAGATTTTTGTAAGTAAATAAAGCAGGAAAGACTGAAGATTCTTAGCTGCTCTGAAGTAAAGGTAGAATTTCTTAAGGCTAAAGGTTGCATATATAAGCCACAAAATTAATGTCATACAAGGAGGATTTGGAAAAGAAAAGGCTTGCCATTATCTCTGCCTTATACTGAGATCAGGTCTGACCATGCCTGGTCCAGTCTCTAGTTACTTTTGGTTATAGTCTATAGAACTCTTTTAGAGACTATGAATACTCTTTGTCTTTCTTATGGATGAGATCCCAAGGAGTTTTTATATCTTGAAGGGATCCCCATCAACCTATAAATAAAATTTCTGTGACAGATTGGCTCAAATGCCTTGAACCTAGAACCTGGTCAAAGGTAAACAGTGAACTAATAGAATTGTTAGAATATAGAATTAGAATGTATTTTTTAAATTTGCTACTTGCATTTTAAAATAAATTTATTAAAATCTATCATTGTATATGAAATTTTATTTATTTTTTTTAGACAGCATTTAAGAAGTGCACCTAGGACTTCATATGGAAACATATAGAGTTGACAAAGTTTCTGGCCTGAAGATCAGTTGATGTAAATGCCTCTTGAAAAAAATCTAAGAACATGGTAATGGGACAAGGGGAAAGGGTAAGAACGGTCTGGAGAAAAAAAACATGGGCTGTTAGACATCAAAGGCATGGGTCCAGATAAGGCTTTTAATAACTAGTGATACTTTAAATAATGGCATCTACTTTATTTCCCTCAGGAGATAGTCTCTTCCACGTTGCAAATCTGATTAGACTTGGACCGAAGCTTTGAAATTCACTTACATGCTCTTTCCCAATCAAGCACCTGCAGACTGCCGATGGAAGGTTCAACCAGTAGCAAAGCTGAGCACTTGCCTCAGAGACACACACACATGCGGTGGACGCTGGCACGGCTGGTCACACAGACTGCCAGACAAGGTGGGACTTTCCACAACACCCACCTACAGGGCTGACATAAAACACAAGCACACATGACCAAGTCTCCTCCTCCTCCTCCTTTTCAGCTGGCAGAGACTGAAGGTCACTAGCTCAGGTGCACACACAGCACCGCCCGGGTTCACAGGTACATAGCACATTCACAGATTCTCCAGAGTACCAGCATGGCCCCTCTGTCCACCCAGCACCCCTGCCCTGGTCCGAGGTCCTTTACCCACCCACGTGTCCCCAACTCGCTAAATGGACCAACTCAGTGCTCGCTGCAAACACGCAGCACTCACACACTGCTCCCACAGGTACCCTCAAATCCCCCAAATCCTCATGTTACTCACCTTTCCCCTTTACAATGGGGAAATTTGGAGTTACAAAGTTCAGGATGGCCCTCCAAAGCTGTGTCCGGAGTTTCTTAATGGCCCACCAGCTACTGTCTGGAGACACTTGATCTTTGCCATTGTCTCTGTTATCCCTTGCCTACCATGTTTGTGTCAATGTACATTTTTGTTTATTACTTCCCCCTTTACTTATTATCCCCTTTACATTTAACTGGTTATCCTTGACTGGATAACCTCAATGAATCAGATGCTCTCACTTTCCATGTTTCCTTGCAGTACTCTTAGCTCCTCATCCTCAGGGTGACTTGTGAGTTCTGGGACAGGAGACAGCCCAGCAGAGCCATTGCTTCAGGTCTGTTCTTTAAATTAGACACATACATCATATATACATAATATCATAATATCATAATACAGCCTCCTCTCACAGCTTTGGTGTTCAACCCTTGGGACTGGTGATGACCACTGCACCAAAAGACATGGGGTATGTTCCCTTAGGCGTGCTCACCAGATTTCCCTCTCCCTCTTCCCCTGTAATCGCTCTGCAAGCAATTAGAAACTTGGCTGCTTGAAACTGCATGGCAAGACTAAGCATACACCACTGAAACCTGGCAAGAAGCTCTCACAGCAGGGCCTGGCCAGGGAAAGTATTTTGAGTTCATCAGTGAAGAAGGCATTAGGATCGCTAGTTAGGAACATCATTATTGTTTGAAGTAAAATAAAATGATCGCCATTTTTTATTTTTCATTTACATTTTTGAATAATGGTACTAGATTTAAAAATTGGCTGTTATGCAACAGAGACTAAGAAGATTAGCGCAGTTATCTAGAGAGTTTTACAGATGCTGTTTTGTTTCAGCTCTTCAGCAATGATAAATTTTAACTGTTTGCAAGTGGTGGCACTCACTGGTCTTGTGTGGTACAATTTTGTTAATAAAGGCCAGTATTTCAAATTCAGACTTGCTGGAAATTCTAAAGACAAAGCTCAGCTCTATCACAGCCATTAACATTGCAGTGGGCAACCCTCTGAGGTGGCTTTTAATAACATCTTTAGGTGACAGTACAGATTCCCAACTGTCAGTTTTCAAGGTTAAAGGAATTTCATTTTAATATTAAGGGGTTTTGACAAAGGCTTAATTTTTACTCACTGCTTCAATTTAAAACAACAGTCTTCATTCACCTCCCTTTACAGATGTTTCTGTTAATATTTTATGACACTTAATAGAAGAAGGATGTAGATTCTGATTTTTTTTAAGTTTAGTTATATTCCTCTATCACTTATTACATTTCAATACGGACTTTGTAAGCACTTAAAAAAAAATCTGGCTTGGTCATCGCCTTTCCTTTCTGTCTTCTTTTGCTAAACTGCTGTGTTTGCTTTTCCTGAAACAGATCACATGCTTCTAACTGTTGCCACAAAAGACAGAGGAAGTGCAAACCATATTCTGCTTTGTTAGCACTGTAAGTCAAAACCATTTTAACCTGCTGTTGAGATTCTAAGCTGTGCTATTAAGTTTAAAAAAATGTTACATACACTGAACATTACCGTACCCTGGTTTGTTTTTGTTTTTTTAATAATTACTCACTTCTCTAATTAAGTAAAAGCAGAGAAAGATTGGGAAACTTGCAGATCGCCTTGAGTTCTCAGGTCACAGTCACAAAATCTTCAAAGATACTGTGGATATCTGGAACTGTAAATCTTCGCTCTTCTTGCAAAATGCTTGTAGTCTTTCAATTTAACCTTTTAAAGTTATGGTAGGATTACATTTTAAATATCCATCTGAATTCTCATCAAGATGTTTTATAGTATCATTGGGGAACCCAGTGTTATGTCAACAAGCACCACCTATCTGTTATCATGTTGTTATTGCTAAGTCTAAAAATCACAAAAACTTTAAAAAGTTCAACATTCTCTGGATTTGTTAGATTAGGTTAGAACAGAGGAGAATATCTATTATCTTTCTTTTGGCTAGGGATAAGCTTGGTTTGTTTACCTCTGTTGTAGTACAGGTTTCAACACTATATCCCATAACAACCTCATAGACAGACTGATGAGATATGTCTAGATAGTGGACAGTCTGGTAGATTGAAAACTGGATAAACATCCAGGCCCAGACGGTAGTGATCCATGGCAAAAAGTCCAGTCTCTAGTGTTGTATGAGGGTCAGTACTGGGGCTAGTACTATTTAAACTCTTCATTAATGACTTGGATGATGGTGGAGGACACTCATAGGAAGTTTGTATATGATACAAAACTGGGAGGAGTGGTTGATACACCAGAGAGCTGTGCTGGCATTCAAAGAGACCTCTACAGGCTGGAAAACTGGGCAGATAGGAACCCTGTGAAGTTCAACAAAGGGAAATGCAAAGTCCTCACCTGAGAAGCAATAACCCCAGGCACCACTACATATTTAGGGCTGACTAGATGGTAAGTAGCTCCTGGTGGGATCCTGGTGGACACCAAGTCAGCCATGAGCCAGCAACACAGCCTCATCGCAAAGAAGGCCAAAATCATCCTGGGCTGCATTATGAAGAGTGTTGCCAGCAGGTCGAGGGGTGGTGATCCTTCGCTTCTGCTGAGCACTGGTGAGGCAACACCTGGAGTGCTGGGTCCAGTTCTGGGCTTTCCTGTACAGGAGAGACACGGACATACTGGAGTCAGTCCAGCAAAAGGCCACAAAGATGATTAAAGGACTGGAGCATCTCTCATATGAGGAGAGGCTGAAAGAGTTGAGACTGTTCAACCTGGAGACGTAGAGAGTCAGAGGGGATCTTATCAATCTGTATAAATGCTTGATGGGAATTAATGAAGAATAGCAAACAGACTCTTCACAGGAGCGTCTGCTGACAGCACAAGAGGCAATGGGCATAAATTAAAACACAGCATACACCATCTGCACACAAGAAAATGCTTCTCTACTGTGAGAGTGGTCAAACACTGGAATCAGTTGCCTAGAGAGGCTATGGAATCTCCCTCCATGGAGATATTCAAAACTCAACTGGACACAGTCACTGGCAACCTTGTCTAGCTGACCCATCTTGAGCAGAGGTTTGAAGTAGATCTCAAGAAGTCCCTTTCAACCAAAATAACGCTGTGATTCTGTGAGATGAGGTTTTATTCACAAAGTCTGACACTTTTAAATAGTAATTTCCAGCTTTTTGTTACAGACCTCAGAATTTCATTCTCATAATCCAGGGAACACCTCATTAATTTTAAATATTGTGGTACTTACACAATGCAGGCCCATTCCTTTTACAATACTACTGAGATGTACAAATCAGTGTATTTTAGACTTTCAGTCAGTACATATTTCTCTTGGAGAGTCCACATTCTCTGTGTTGATTTGGAACTGTATGTATGCACATCTTTTAGGAAAAGAACACATGGTTGAAGTGGAGCAAAAAAATAAGAAAAGGTGACAGATTTCTTTCAAGAATTGTAACTTTATCTGATACCCATCCAGAACCACCAAAGAAGGAAAGAAAAAGCAACCTGGGACATAAAGGACTGAAAAAGGAGAAATGCTTACTTAACTGCATCATCCCAGCAACATCCCAAGAATACTCTAAACTGCCACTCTTGAGGCCTGTCTGCTTCTTACTTTCCTCACAAAGGTAATAATTTCCTGTGGCCTGCACTAGTAATAGCTTAATATTTACTTTCAATGTGTTTACTCATCTTCTCTGAACACTATGTCCTCTGATTCCCACATATTATTCACCCACCTGTTTTGCAGGAATCACGCTCCTCACTACCAGAGCAGAGTTATGCAGAGGAACCATATTCCTCTTCTGCTCCCCTTCATGGGATGACTATCTCAATCAAAGTTAGCTTTCAGTAATCTGGAAACCCTACCAGTTTTCTTTTAAAATTCTGTTGGAACAATTGCCAGCTATCAAGATAAACCAACCTTAAAAGCTATTTTACTGTTACCTGGGTATTTTTACACCCTTCACTGAAATACAAGAACTGGTCTTACACTTAGCAGTGTAAACTCAGCATATGTGCTGCTGAGTGCATTGAAATACAAAGTAAACAAGTTAAACTGAAGCTGCCATTGGTAGTGAAGTAGTTCATGCAAAATATTGACAAAAAATCTGGAACTATTACAACTTTTATTATATTATTAACTAATTTCAACTGATATGTAAAAAAACTTTTTTCTTTTGTAATCAGTCTGAATAAGTATGACCTCTGTACAATATTCTGCTTGGTAGAATCATGATAAATGCATGACCACAATACCTTAGTAGAAATATTTCAACCTAATGGATGTATAATCCATGAACCAAATATCTCTGAGATATGATCTGGGAAACGTTACATATTAATGGTACCAAGGGAGCTATTATGATCTAGTTTGCTAAAAAGAGCATTCAGATTAATCAGATTCAGGGCCATTCCACTGTAAAGAGTGACTTATACTTGAGCTAATGTGATACTCAAACTCCCCTCACATGAAGTTAATTTGGAATATTGTGGAGGTGTATTAAAGGAGACTTTAGGTGTGTAAGCAGGGTGAGGACAGTTACATACTTTGTGTTTTTTAGTTAAAATCACATGTGAGAGGAGGAAGAAATCTGAGTATGAGCCATTTATAATTTAATTCAATTACTATTTTGACTTTTATTTCATTCTTTTTCCTGCTGCTTTAAACCATGATTTGGTAAGTACTTAACATTTTGTCAGTGAGGCAAAATTTTATGAATACCACTATAGATTAAAAATTCATATAATGCATTTAATAACTGATTTGCAAACAGTCTAAGACATGCTTTGTATAAAACCCCTTGCATTACATCAACCGTGCAAGAGGCTGATTTCTGGAAAAGGGCTATAAAACCCTGCAATTATAATCAGGTTATGAATGATGTTCTCACTTAATTACAAATCCTGATTAGGGTCTTCTATGCTAGGTTCTCTTTAATATTAAGATTAAATAATGAGCTCCATAAAAGCTATCCAGTTTGCCTGACCTTTATATAACACTGGGTCAGATATCAGCTTATTGTAAGTGTGCCTTTTATGAGTCTGTTAGCTCAATCTATGTGTCGACTGTATTTGAATTCCATTAATACATCTGCTGCCAGAACACAGTCTAATAACATAAGAGATGGGCAGAGACTGGCAAAAAAAGGCTATTTTCTCATTCTTATGACCTAGAAAAGTATCCTAAGGGAAGGCCGCCAAGTAAATTAGGGAATTTTCCAACATATGCCTAGGATGTCTAGTCAGAGTCAGAGATGTTTGAATTTGATGCCGAGTAAGAAGGTAGTGCACAAAAGTATAATTATTCGTCTAGAACAATCCTCTTTGTAATTAAAATCTATTTTTAATCGGCTTAAACTCATTGGCTTAATTTTAAGATTCATAAATTTATACATTGTATGAAACCAAAAAAGTTAATACTGTAATCTATTTACTGGAAAAAATATCCTTGAGTATTTTATGAGCTCTCATAGAATAATATAAGAAAAAAAGTCATTGGAGAAATGCATATACTCTAGTTGTGTTGTTTTTCACAGCCATTTCAATGATAAATCTTAGCTTGCAAAAATGAATTGCCAGGTCACAGGCAGGTGAGTACTGGCAGCAAAGTTTATACAAGTTCACATGAGAGCTGCATGAGAAGTGATAGTATTTCATAACATAGAAATAGTAATAACACTGAATATGGGGGATAATTCTGCAGGAAAAGTAATACTTTTAGGTGCAAAATAAACTGCAATATTCCAAGCTAAATCTCAAATAATTGTTTTCAAATGCTACTACCAGATTTTCTGGGGATTGAGATTGAGGTTGTTCTTACTGAGTTTCTCAAGGTTCTCTGGTCTCGACTTATCTCTTCATCAGAAAGAAGTAGTGATCAAGGAGTCTATTTGGGAAGTCTGGCCAACAAAGGGGAAGGGCAACACAAGTCACTGAGCTGCATTTCTCATTAAGTGTCATTCAACTTTGTTCAAAATTGCAACAGTTCTTTTTTGCCTGTTCATTTTCAGGAGAAATTAAAATATTTGGTTTAAATGTGTTCAGTGTTTTCAACAAAAAAAAACCCCAAACTATACTTTTTTCTTGGTAGCTGGAATTTTAAAAACAAAAGAGCAAATAAGTTCATTTGGTGAAGAGCTATAAGCTGGCCATAGCATTAAAAACTTGATGTTAGAAGAATGGGATTCTCAAGGCCCCATTGCAGAAAGTGATAAACCAAATAATTCTCTTTTTGTACCTAGCAGCAGACAGAAAATGGCCCAAAACACAAGCTGCCAAATAATCCCTTGTAAAAAAAAAACATTTATGATAACAAGACTGGCAGTAGAAAACATACAACTTTTTTTCCCATTGACAATATTAGTTCAAAACCACTAAAATATGAAAATTTTAAGTGTTTCAGTCATGAAAACCTGTGCCAGCCTTTTGCTTAGGCACAGAATATTCACTGTAACTGAACCTTTTATATCAAAACATATTTGTGGCTGTAAAAGTTTGCAGTGCCTATTGCAATTTTAGCCTGTCGTTCTCAAGATTTATTGTCAGGTTTTATATCTCAGCTGAGATGTGTGCTGGAAATCTGATTGTGCTATAAAATTCAGAAAACAAGGAATGATTGTAGAAATAGACCTTGTATGTGTCTGAATAGTGGTGCTATTAATGAGTTGACTTCTGACATCTTTACTCACTTTTGAGTTAGTCCTATTTCAAACTAATCTCTGCCATATGCCCTCATGAAAAATTTTGCTTCATTAAAGAATTGTGATTGCCTGGGTATGTATAATCTGACTTCTGTTGACATTAGTGAGATTCCTTCCAGGTCTTTCAATATGTTCATTCCACTGAAACCTACAGGAATAATCAAATCAGTAAAGTAGCTCACTCTGGTCATCCATGTCAAGCTGGAGATTCAGAGAGGATTCTGGGACTGGGTGACATTTTGAAGAATTGCTGTTGTAAACATTAAAGTTGAACTGGGAAAACTTGCCTCTGGAACTTGTTTTCTTCCTCCACAAACTGCAGTCTGAAAAAACAGACTAGTTACCTACCTGCTAAACACCTCCTATTAGTTGAGATGACTCCTACTTCTAAGTGATGAACTGCTTCTCTCCAACCCCTTTTCTCTCAGGCCAAATAACGTCTCCTTCATTGAGAGTGCTGACTGCAATGACTTTCATTTAACACTATCCTCATAGCCTTCCCACCTTATTCTCCCTAGGAAACTATGTGCTAACTCAAGACCCGTGTTTAAGGGTTTCAACTTCTAAGTCCTGTGAGACTAGGTTATAAGCTAGTTCTTTTATAATCGTTTTTTGAAAACTTGCAATATAATCATTTTTGAAAACTTGCAGAATACTGTTTTGGAATTGTGTTCTTAAACTTTATAGCAGGTTTTAAGACCTTTTTTTGACACTCTACCTGCCTCAGAAAAGCTTAGCCAAGGTTGGAGATATTCAATAGGTTAAGAAAATCCACAGGTGGATTTACTGCTACCATGATCCTATTTACAATTTCCAGCTTCAGGGCTGCTAGTGTCATCTGTGTGACTTATAGGAAAGAGCAATGACAAAGATGCCACTACACACATGAGATCTGTTAATATCACAAAGACCCTTTCTGGCTCTCAGCACTGCCCTAATTCTATATAGAGTTAGTCTTGCATCCATGTAGCCTGTGATGGAGAAAGCAGAAAAGAAGGAAAGTAAAGCCACATTGCAACTTATCTGGTTCTGGTGTATCTGTGCAGATGAAACCCATTTACCAGAAGTAAACCTGAAGAAAAATGCCACTGCAAAGACGTAATTTATTTGGGATACTTTTTCCTCCTTTTTGACCCCCATGGCTTATGGATTTTTCTCCTCTGTTTTATACAATTTACCTACCACAGAGTAAGCATGCGTACAACGCTGAATTTGCACATATACGTTAGTTCCCATCCTCTTCTTATTGCTCATGTGTAGACTATGTGGCACATCCTAAGTACGTCAGTCCAGTGACTCAGAGGTATGAACCTCTTCTCAAAAAGGAGGGGAAGCAGGGAGAGAGACCCCTGTATTCAGGTGACACGGTCTTCAAGTCATCTCTGTTCTTCACACAAGTGAAGACGATGATGAATAAGACCTCCTGTGGACCACAATATTATCATAACATCTTACTAGATGACTGAAAGTACAAAGAGATCCTTGAAACTCCGAAGGGGTCAATATTCTTCATGAGTGGATTGATGAAGTAGGTGCCTTACCGTGACAAGAACACAGGGTGAGTTTTGAGCACAAACTGAATAAGATATCTAGATAATCTAGGAAAAGATAAATGCTATGATGCTGAAACTCTTACATGTTTTCAAGATTGCAAATAAGATGCAACAGAGTCTTTATAATTAGCAATCACAGTGGCACCAGAATCAAGTACAAAATAGAAGAATGACTATTTGCTTTAAAACAACCTTGCTTAATCATCCTGTGATCGCTCAAAGAATGATGAGACCTTTTAGAAAATCATTACCAGTGCTGTCTTGGCCAGCACCTTAATTAGACTTTCTGTGAACTTGGGAATTTCGGTAAAGGTGACATTTGCATCAAAGTATTTTCCCTTTTGTTTTTCAATGTATGACCATTTAAGAGAATACAGATCATTTATGCTGGCATTAAGAGCTTTTCATTCTTCTCCAGGTTTCAGGTATCATTCATGCAAATTAATTCATACAGCTATTAAAAAGACTATTAATCTCTTTAACATCCAAGAGCCTAGTAACTTAATCATTTTTACCTTTTGCTATGTTATAAGAACTTGCTAGTTTTCTTGCTATTAACCTACCAATTTTATGATTGCATTGAGGTAAAGCCAATTCTTCCAGTGAGAAAAGCAAGAGTGACACAGATAAGTTGAATAATTGCTTTCTTAAGTTATTGATCTTTAATTTGAGGTCTACTTAAGTTACGATGATCTTTTTTCCTTCTTGCTATAAATGACATTTTTGTCATTGCACTTCTGACGTAGGATCTTCATCTAAAACAACAGCCTTATGTGAAAGTAGTTTACTTTAAAAAAGAAATTCCAGGCATTAGAATAGAATGGAAACATATTTCCTTCTTCATATGTTCTGATGAAAATAAATTGTTATTTTGATGAGAATTATCAGGATGAAAAGGAAAGAAACTATCTATTAGACAAAGATTATATCTGGAGAGAAAAGTCAGATACAGAAAGCATAAAAAAAAATATTTCAAAATATGTTTGTCATCTTAGATTTCTTCTCTGCCTTGTCTTTGTCTAACACTTAATAAGAATAATGCAGTACTCCATGTATGTGAACAGCACAGTTCTGTTGTGTGGAATAGGTTATTAGTGGCCTCATTTATTTAAGTGCTTTAATACAGATTTAGAAACTTTTCGTTGGGCATAGAATTTTTTAAATATTGGTTTAAATAGAACATTTTTCTGTCACGGTAGGTGGCCAGCTACATTCTCTGAGATATTATGGAGGGTTTCTGTTCATGAGTTCATAATACTGTTGAAGTTTTGCTCGGTACAGAGGAAAGCATTACCTGAAATGCATAACAAAAGATATAATGGGTTATACAAATATTAACTAGTGATATACTGCTTCAATATAGCATAATATGAGCTTGAAGTAACTACCTTTATTCTCACAGGAAGATTCATTTAAAACACCGTCCCCTGCCCCTTTCTTAGTAGGTTATGATAGATGAAGATTGCTTCTCAACAGTGTTTATATAAAAGGTATAGAAAATAACTTTAATGTGATGATAAACCTCCTGCCAGTGACCTATATGCAGTATGCTTTTTCTGTCCTTAGGGCTGCTTAACAAGGCAATCGAACCCCTACGATTTCCAGGAGGAGGTTGGTTCAATATATCCAGACATACCATTTTAACACAGAAATGATGAGTGATTCATAGCACTATAGGACATCCCACTTAAATCAAATATCAGGAAGGCAACTGAATGTATCATTGACATAGGAATGATAAAGCCAAAATTGTTAACAAGGATCACCCTGAAGTCATGAAATCATAGTATCTAAAACAGATGAAATATGAATATTTGCTTTTTTATACTCCCTTTGCCAATATGGTATTCTTGCATGAATGGAGTGATGGCAAAGTTCACAGTTACACTAGCATCACTAACAGTACAAGGCAGACAACAGTGGAGCATCAGCCTGCAAAAATAGCAGCCCAGATGATTTCACATAGATTATCTTCTTTTTTCTTTTTTTTTTCATGGGGTGTCTTGCATAATCACATTATTGTCGCATTTGAATATTTATCCTCAAAACCTTCCTCTTTGCTTCTATTCTCTACCTACCCTGCCCCCTCTCAAGAGAGATAAACACACATCTTCAATCACTTGGCGGCTTGAAGAACGGATATACAGAGGCATAGCAATTTGCCAAGGGTCAAATAGAATACCTGTGGTGGAGCAAAGAAACATATCCAGGTCTCCTTGGAGCCAGATTAATGAGATAAACACTGGACTAGACACCCTCTCTACACATTATCCATTTTCCATAGAGAAGTTTCAAGTAACTTATTTTCAGTGCCAGAATCGTTCTAGCATACAAATACAAAGCCATTCAGCACCAGCAGTCTTGCTAGGATGCATAATAATACAAGTAAGTATAAGACAAAATGGGTACATACACATATTTACATATCTATACATATCTATACACACATGTATACACACACAGAGAAAAAGAAAAAAAGATGCTCTTATTTAAAGAAAATAGCGTTAAATAGAGAAGTAACTAATGTTTTTGAGTCATTAATCCCAATAAAGGTACATGTGAAATATGACTTAGCTCCATAACATCATGCTATGGAGTATGAATAAATTCCATGTATGTTGATTTAAATCTGTTTGTAACTCGAATGAAAAAGAATGCTTGGATTGCGTTTGGCTTGATTTGGTTTGGTTTGGTTTTAATAACCGGTGAATTCATTTATTCATGCGAGCAAAATATCTCTCTATCCAGTAGCATTAAAAAAAAAAAAAAAAAAAAAGACCAAATTTTGGAGTCTGAGCTCCATAGTACATCAAGCATTCAATGGGCAATTGCTTTCTCACCTTCCAAGAACTATAAAAATTTTTATGGCATATTTGATGCAACAGAATGTGGCAAAGACAAACATTTTGATTTACAGTAATTCCAGTGTTGTTAACCTGTTCTGCATACCAAGAGAGATTGCTCAAAGACAGAAAAAAAAAAAAAACAAACCCACAATAAATCAGGAAAGAAAATAAAGGTAAAATTGTATATGTCGTAAAGGTCTCCCATGAAATGCTGCCTAAGCCACTAAAGCAAATGCCGTGTCTGGTTAAATAAATGTGCAATGGTTTTTAAGGTTTCTTTTCTAAATGATCCTAAGATTGCAGTGAGACCATTACCTAACTAAGTCCTCTAGGTTTCCTTTATCATAGTCTAAAATTCTGATTCAGAGTCCCTTGAAACCGATAAAAACAAGATAACTGATTTCTTTGGGCTATAGATCTAGGTCAGGATTTTAATACTAAGAGTGATTCCATTCCATTATTATTGGTAATTTCCACACATGTTGTAACATATTGTTGAATTTTTCATAACCCATTGAAATATCTGTGACAGATACACTTCTGAAGAAATTAGGGGAGAATGGTAACTTTTTGGTTGTCATCATGGCACTAACATTAAGCCCTTAAGATACACAGAGAAACAAAAGGATAGTCGAACTTTCTTATCAGCTTTTTTCCCTGGAACAATTCAAGAGAGAAAAATGTCACCACAGTTAATAGTGTAAAGTCTCTGAGTAGCCTGAAGCAAAAGCACCTGTCAAAATTGCAATCACAAAAAGAAAGGGTCACCAGAAGGACAAATGCTGTATATAGTTGTATAGCAGTTCTTTGAAAATCAAGTTCAAATATGCTGTAACTTCACTATTATACAAATAAATCCAAGGATTATTTTTTTAAATATGGAAATAAAGAATATCACTACGGATATGAAGTCAATGAGACTTGAATTGATAATCATTACACAGTAGGCAAGCTACTTTACTGAATGCCCAGTTGCAGTATTGAATTAGTGATTAAACATGAGTTAAACTGAAGAAAAAAATGCTTGTGGAATTTTAAACTCCCATGGCAAGGAATTAGATTGTTTTCCTACATTTTAATGCCAACCTACCTAATGGCTTTGCTTTCCTCTATTGTGAAATTAGAAAGACCAAGAAGGGAATATGCTTTCAGCAATGAGAGAAAAATGCAGAATAAAAAGCTTCTCCTCCACAAAGCTTCAAATTTCCACCTTGACTGCTTGTGAATAAAGGATATTACTCAATAGAAAATGCTGGTTTATCATAGCAGTGGAAGGAAACTATGTCATTTTAGTTTCCTTTCCTCAGCCAAGACTCAGCACTCACGCAAACACAAACAGCACCAACAGCCTCATCCTATTCCCCTCTCTGACTGATCAGGATTAATGGGAGAAATATATATTGAGAGAGAGAGATGTACAGTGTGAATTCTTGCTATTGCTGAGTTTGAACACTCTGCCTGCCCAGTAGCTGCCCCTGGATCCCAGTCATCCTGATGGGTATCACACCCAGATACTGGAGCTGAGGCTTTCCTGGGACAGCCCTGGGAGAGGACCCAACAGGGCATCCTTCCTCTGAGTTCTTAATTTCTCCAAGGCGAAGGGACCAGGAGGCAAGGAGACCTGCTTTGCGATTAACGGGCTCACCTGAGGCATAGATCTGAGCTCTTCCTTAGACTATGTACATCTGTTAGCTGATGAAGAACTGAAAAATGTAAGCAATTGTGTCACGTATTTCTGCTGCTCTCTTTTCTCTTCCAGAGAAATCTTTGAGATATATTAAGTTGAAGTGGTGGGTCAATCAGAAGCCAACTGCTGTGACAATATCTTTGAAAGATTCTCAGGATCTGTCTGGGTAAGGACTAATGTACTTCTGTTGTTCATAGACACACCCATTGGGAAACAGAAAGTTTTCAGAGTATTTAATCCAAACATTAATCTACCTTCAAAGTATTTAAATACTGACTTCAGTTATTGATCTAAAATAAATTTCTTTTATGGGAAAGACTATTTCATGTAAAATAAATTAATAACTAGACCAATTCAATACAAGATAAACAACTGGACCTAGTACTGACAAACAAAGAGGGACTGGTGGAGGATGTTAAGGTCAGGGGCAGACTTGGCTGTAGTGATCATGAGAAGATAGAGTTCAGCTTTAAGTGCAGTATGAACAAAATGACAAGTAGGGTTGAAATGTTGGACTTCAGGAGGGCTAACTTTGATCTCTTCAAGAAATTGATGGGAGAAATCAAATGGGAGAGGGCTCTAGAGGGTAAGGGGGCTCAAGAGAGCTGGGTGATATTCAAGCACCAGCTCCTCCAAGCTCAGGATAGGTGCATCCCGAAGAGCAAGAAATCAGGCAAGGGAAGGAGACCTGCATGGCTGAGCAGGGATCTTCAGAAAAAACTCAGGTGGAAGAAGGGAGTTTACAGGATGTGGAAAAGGGGGCTGATGACTTGGGATGAGTATAAGAATGCTGTCAGGGTATGCAGGGAAGAAACGAGAAAAGCCAAGGCAGCTTTGGAATTGAACCTGGCAAGGGATGTAATGACCAATAGGAAGGGTATATAGGAGACAAAAGGAAAACCAGGGAAAATGTGGGCCTGCTCTCGAACGAGATGGGTGATGTGGTGACGGATGATGCAGAGAAGGCAAAGTTGCTGAATGCCTTCTTTGCTTCTGTCTTCACTGCTCGGGCCAGCTCTCGGGAGTCCCAGACTTTGCAAGTAACAGAGAAAGTCTGGAGAAAGGAAAACTTTCCCTTGGTTGAAGAGGAACAAGTTAGAGAATAATTAAGTAAACTGGACACCCACAAGTCCATGGGGCCTGATGGGATGCAACCGCGAGTGCTGAGGGAGCTAGCAGAAGTCATTGCTGGGCCGCTCTCCATCATCTTTGAAAGGTCCTGGAGAACAGGGGAGGTGCTTGAGGACTGGAGGAAAGCCAATGTCACTCCAGTCTTTAAAAAGGGCAAGAAGGATGACCCAGGAAACTACAGGCCGGTCAGCCTCACCTCCATCCCTGGAAAGATGATGGAACAGCTCCTTCTGGGGGTCATCTCCAAGCATCTGGAGGAAAAGAAGGTTCTCAGAAGTAGTCAACATGGATTCACCAAAGGGAAGTCATGTCTGACTAATCTGATAGCCTTCTATGATGGTGTGACTGGAGGGGTGGATGAAGGGAGGGCAGTGGATGTTGTCTACCTTGACTTCAGCAAGGCTTTCAACACTATCTCCCACATCATCCTCACAGACAAGCTTAGGAAGTGTGGGTTAGATGAATGGACAGTGGGGTGGATTGAACAGTGGTTGACAGATAGAGCTCAGAGGGTTGTGGTTAGTGGTGCAGAGTCCAGTTGGAGGCTAGTGGTGTCCCTCAGGGGTCAGTACTGGGTCCAGTCCTGTTCAATATGTTCATCAATGACCTGGATGAAGGGATAGAGTGTGCCATCAGCAAGTTTGATCATGATACAAAACTGGGAGGGGTGGCTGACACGCTGGAAGGCTGTGCCGCCATACAGCGTGACCTGGACAGGCTGGAGAGTTGGGCAGAAAAAAACCTGATGAGGTTCAATAAAGGCAAGTGTAGGGTACTGCATCTGGGGAGGAATAACCCCATGCATCAGTACAGGTTGGGGGTTGACCTCCTGGAGAGCAGCTGTGTGGAAAGGGACCTGGGAGTCCTGGTGGACAACAGGATGACCATGAGCCAGCAATGTGCCCTGGTGGCCAAGAAGGCCAATGGCATCCTGGGGTGTATCAAGAAGAGTGTGGCCAGCAGGTCGAGGGAGGTCATCCTCCCCCTCTACTCTGCCCTGGTGAGGCCGCATCTGGAGTATTGTGTCCAGTTCTGGGCTCCCCGGTTCAAGAAGGACAGGGAACTGCTGGAGAGGGTCCAGCAAAGGGCTACCAAGATGATTAGGGGACTGGAGCATCTTTCTTATGAGGAAAGGCTCAGGGACTTGGGGCTTTTTAGTCTAGAAAAAAGAAGACTCAGGGGGGATCTTATCAATACTTGTAAGTACTTAAGGGGAGGGTGCCAGGTAGATGAGAACAGCCTTTTTTCAGTTGTGCCCAGTGATAGGACAAGAGGTAACGGGCACAAACTGGAGCACAGGAAGTTCCATCTTAACATGAGGAGGAACTTCTTTACTCTGAGGGTGGTGGAGCACTGGAACAGGCTGCCCAGAAAGGTTGTGGAGTCTCCCACACTGGAGACATTCAAAACCCACCTGGATGCCGTCCTGTGCAACTGCTGTAGGTGTCCCTGCTGTGGCAGGGGGGTTGGACTTAGATGATCTCCAGCGGTCCCTTCCAACCCTGACGATACTGTGATCCTGTGTGATACTGTGAAACAAAGTAATAGCCATAAATTAAAAAGTTAGAAAATTGTGTGACAGCAAAAATTTACACATAAAAACAAACTGTGCAGAGAGTTTCTTTTTCAGTAAAGATTAAATCTGCTTTGCTATGTGAGGCCATTTAACCCAAGGCCCCAAGCACCCTGAGAGGCTGCTGCTCCCCTTCCCTGGGGGTCTGGCCACCCATGCCCACAGCCAGCTCTGCTGCTGTGTCACTGCGAGGTCTGGCTGCTTGGAAGGAGCCAGGGGGGAGAGATCTGCCAGCTCCCCCATCACTCAAGGGCTGCATTTCAGCCCCAGCCCTTGCCTTTTGTCCTTGCCTGAGTGGCGCTGCAGGCATCCTGGTGGCTGGTCTCATACCCTTGATCTGGATTCCGACCCTGACCTAGTGACGCAGCTTCACAGTTTGACCTGGGACCTGCCTTGGCACCATTGACTTGTCCGGTGATCCGGACCCTTGCATGGCCCCAGTCAGTGTCTGTGGACTTGCTCTGCTCCCCCCGCTTGGGTACTTACCTCCCTCGACTGCTCCTACATCAGTGAGGACGCTGCCCTGCTGGCTTTGTTAGCCCACCCTTGCTGTAGTGCTCAGCTTCGTCCTTGTGATACAAAACCAAATTAGCTGTCAAGAAAATTAAAATGACAGCCTCAGAATTTTCTTTTCTTTAGAGTTTATATGCACCCTTAATGATAACAGCCTTTTTTATGCAATAATATCTGATTACATTATATTCACAACCTGCAATTGCTCCTTTTCATGACATTCTTCCTTTGCCTAGCTACTGTATTAAATTATTTTTCTCCACTATAATATGAGATAAAATAATTTCATTGTTGCATCATGCAAACTCTTCGCATACATACTTTGTCTGAGACCCTCTTGTTACTAGAAAGTCTTAAAAGGTTTCTTTTCCTAATTAATCTTTTTATTTCTTGTCAAACTTCCTGCTTGCATAAAATAAATTTATATGGACAAAAGCTGCCACGCTGACATAGCTGACTGTTCTCATATTTCAGTGCTTTAATCTGAAGTTCCATCTGAGAATCTACTACTAGACTATTGAATAGAAGATATAAGGAGGTGCAAGGGTTGAAGCATATGCTCAATTGTGGCACCTGGAAGTACCTAGTTGGAAGTCAATGGGACTGTTCTCAGTCTGAAAATGTAAAAATATGCTGAACTTTTGTATCAGAATCTAATTTATATATATGTATATTTACATTTAAGCCCACCTATAGGTCTTGTCATTATTATTTGGATGGTAGTACGTAGCTGGCTATCAAAATGGATGGGGGAGATCAAGCTGTATGAAACAAAAATTGTTTCCACTGAAATGCTTTCCATCTATATATTTCAATCATGACATGACAGGTTATTTGTATTACAAGCACTTTATGATATTACAATTAATATATTTAGTTTCACAATTCATTTATCCTCAGTCATACAATGATAAACTTCACCACTATCCAGATTAACAAATCAGTACTAATAAGAACAGAGATCCCAATCAAGGCTATTGTCCTCAAATACAACAACCCCAGAAAGTTAACATATCTGTTTTAAGAGTAAACTACTTTCTAAAAAGGTAACAAGCATGGGTTACATTACACCACTACTAAATTCTCTGTAAATGATAGATGTGCTTATACCATAAAACAGCAGTTGCGAAGACTAGATTTCTTTAGAAATAGTCTGAATACACAGCCCCTAGAGAAGAAATTAGAATAACTTAATGATGAAATTCAGAGATAGCAGTGGTGGGGTCCAAGTGTAAGAGGGAACATCAACCTCTTCTAAGCAAATGTACCAGACACTTTTGGCCATAGTTGTTATCTCCAGCGCCAGGAAGCCTGAGATCTAATAATGCCCAATTGTTGCATTGTGTCACATTTGGCAATCACATTGCCTGGTTACAGGTGCCAGTTCTGATTATTTTGTCCAGTCTCTGGCATCAAAGTAAAATTAACTCTAGTTTCTCTGTATTGCAGAGAAACTAAACGCTTCAGTGTGAAATAACATTCTCACACTCTCCCAAGAAGACAAAGAGACAGGGATACTTGATAACAGCCCCAAATCTTCTTTTAAAGAACTGTATATATATTTAAAATTCTATATGAAGCTTGCAGAATCAAGGATTAACAATAGATTGAAATAAATAAATGCAGGCAGTTTATCAACACCCCAAAGAGAAGACCAATGATTGCCATGGGAACAATGGATTTTCTGTTCCATAAGTAGATCTAAAACCTGAGAGAACAGAGCCCAAACCCAACAAAGATTGCACAAAACATCACACTCTGGCAGCCCTCTATAAATATTTGAGCTCAAACTACATATCATATTTGATTCTGATACCAGGAGGAAGTTCAGAAGGGAGAGTCCTACCTCCTTTTAGTGAGACAATGACAAATATACCCAGGGCTATTGCCAGTGCATTCCCACTTCTCTCCTGCCA
This sequence comes from Pluvialis apricaria, assembly GCA_017639485.1. Classification (NCBI taxonomy): domain Eukaryota; kingdom Metazoa; phylum Chordata; class Aves; order Charadriiformes; family Charadriidae; genus Pluvialis; species Pluvialis apricaria. Next base: position 74,990,984 of record CM030009.1, on the reverse strand, counting down.
GTAGAGGTACAGAAAATCTTTATCAATTATGGCACACAGACAGTTCCCGTGCTACTGCCTGACAGCGTGCCAGACACCTTCTCTCAGAGTTCAATCTCTTTCAGTCCAGAGAGGTGAGAGTCCTGATCTTTAGCACTTCTTTTAAAGTTGAATGTCACAGACCAGGTGCACAAGGACTAGAACCCCAGGTGACAGCTCCCCAATGTCCGTAAATCTAACTGTACTTCTTAATCTAACTGACCCCTTTTCTCCCTTGCCACTGTGAACAGTTGCTGATTGAAAATGACCAAAAGCAACCACTTCAGAGCAAAGTTCTTTATAGCAATTTACCCAAAAGTGGGTAGCATCCACAGAGAATCAAGTAAAATATAGGCTATTCATATGTTTTCCTTTCCCGAAAGCTTCCACTTTCCTTGCATGCTCAGTAATTCCCATTCAGCCCACTTACATCCAATTTTTGGCTGAGTGAAGCAGACTGCTTTGCTACTTCTTCCAAACACTCCCCTTCAGATGCTCCTGTTAGTCACTCCATTGTGTCTTGCCTTCTGTTGGGAACTTTCTGAAGCAAGGGTTGGTCTTTTCTTCTCTATATTTTCAGCCTTGGCTAAGTAAATGTGTAACTATGCCCTGCACCTAGAAAACAGCATTTTCCAAGTTAACTGTCTAGCTGCTATAATCTGTCTCCAAATTGTGTACCTTGGTTTCCTATCTCACTATAATTTCATGTTCTGTTTGCCCTCCCTTTAATAATGTCCTCTGAATTCAATTCAGTAGCAAGGATAGTATTAAACATGCAAATTAAATTACTTTTAATAATAATTTTTTTAAATCCTGATTTTACAATTGTCGTCTACATGTTTATATCTAGAGTGTTTCCCTCATTGTGTAAGGCTGTGTTTTAATTACCTAAGTCTTCCTTAAACAGGCATTTATTATGGAATACAATGGTGAGTTAAAACTAAGGCAAATTGGATTACTGCTTCTCTGTTCTCAGGGACTGCTTTATGTCTAGCAGCTCACACTGTCAACACGTATGATCCCAATTAGGAGCAAGATGTTCTTCAGTGGCTGAATTTGTCATATCTTAGAGAATTTTTGTGAATTGATCTTTGTGTTATGGTTTTCAACTTCTGTTTCATAACTCAAGGGAACATTTTTCCTTGTTTGGTGTTTTTTTCCCCACTACAGCCCAGTGGGTAATCATCTATGCACTCTTCTCTAGATTCTGACTTCTCCATTCAGCTGTTGTCTTTACTGAATTTCATGTAACCTCTGATCTTCAGTCCACGTAGGGCTATCCCATCTCTAACAGCAGAGAGGACACAAGTAGGGGCAGGGCAGTTCTTGACATCCTTAACCTGAAGCGCAGAGCTCCAGATTCCCATTTCTCCCTCCCCAGACCTGCCATTTTGCCCAGTCAGAGCAGTCACCCCTGGCTTACCATAAAACTCCCACTCAACTCACCCAGTGAACTATATTTCTTTTTTCACATCAGTTCCCCAGATTCCTCATGACTTCAGTATATTAATAAGCCCCTTATTCATACCTTTACTTTTAAACCTTCTAAGCACCCTAAAGCTTATGAATCCTCACAGTATTAAAATATGAGTGGGCTAATTTTTTATTTTATTAAAAAAATTATATACAAAACCCTATATGTATGCTGAACTTCCTCCTTGTTCCTACTGTTACTTTGTTCAGGTTCGGCTCCCCAACAATTCACTTCTAACCTCCTGCTCGCCACATTCCCCAGGATCCTGGTATTTGATGCCAAGATCCTAGAGACAGCTGAAGCCAAGCCCACACTCTTCTGTGGCCCTTCTTGCAGAAACCAAATGTTTCTGGCAGGAATATCAAGTAGACTTGTCTTATGAGGAATCCACACATCCAGGACTCCAAGAGTCAAGAGATGATATGTCAAAAAAAAACCCCACAAACTGATCTATAGTAATTTTAAACTCATGCAAATTTGGAAAATCTTAAAGGTCTCCAGACACAACTGTACCTCATTTTACATTAAAAACTCGCATAATTATTCACTTTAAAACATATTTCTTTGAAAATGGTCTGTATTCTTTTAGCAAAGCCTCAGGTTTAGTTGCTGTTTTTTTGAGGTATTTTGTGCCAGTACTGGAAGACATGTGTATGAGCAATACTACTGGATACATCTATGTGGGTATAAATCCCTTTGAGATCTTTGTCAATAACAGCTAACCCCGTTAGCTCTGTAAATTTTTTCCACACTATAAAATAAACTTCTTCCCTTCCTCCTCAGGCATTTTTGATTATAAGACTCAATTTCTGTTTAACAGATACTATTAAGTCAAGACGATTGGTTCAAAAACCTACCCTTAAAAAAAAAATACACTCACACCTATTTTGTCCAAATCCATAGGCCTTTTAAGTGTTTATAGCATGAATGGATTAGTGACTTGTAAATATAGTGACTCAGCTGCCTTTCCTATTTCTCCACCACTCTGCATTATTATCACACTCCACCGTGACAGGGTCTCATCATGCACATTGGGTTTAGTAAGTGAATCTTGTCAAGTGAGTTTCAGTCATGCCTAAGGCTCAGCGGCTTGTCGCAGTCAGCATTCCTTCGGAGCGCTCTGTCAGCAGAAACCGGAAGAAAAGCTCTCGCTTATGTTTTGAATCTGGGGCACTGACCACCTTGAAACACCAACTTGATGCTCAAATGCTGCACACTCAAAAAAGGAAATGTTAGTTTTGCTAGTTTGACTTTTACCTTACACATTTCGCTTTTGCCATAACTTCTCTTCTCAGAGGCACTTGAAAGAAAGAGAGCTATCAACAAGAAATAAGTCACTCCCTGAACTGCTGCAGCGAGAAGAAAAAAAAGGTAGTACCTATTTTATTGTGCTAAATTACTTGCAGATTGACTTCAAAATAGAACTGTTTACTGAACTAGACATTCCAGTAGAGGGTTTATGCATTTGTTTTAAAGTGATTGTACAGCTAGTAGTGATTTTGGCAACTAAATACATACAGGAACTGCTTGAAGAGTTTGAAAATTATGTTTTAAATAGTTAAACATATAGTATACTTCATGGACTAGATCCCCTAATTAGAGTTGTATCCTTCAAACCATTCAGTAGTCAAAAGTCCCTTCCAGACCAGGTCCTTCATTTCTGACCCCACAGATGCTGCGTTGCACATGTCGAGGTAAGGGAGGAGTCCCAGAACATGGAGAATTTTTTCCTTTCCTTTCTGCTTGCTCTCCAGTGGCTTATGTACCTCAAAGTAAGCAGCAGAAGAACCTGATCCTAAATAAAAATCGCTTCTGGAAACCTTCACTTGCATTTCTGCGTGTAGATCTATGACACTGAACAGAGTCTGTCTCCAGATATTTACTCTTTTGTTTCTTGCACTTTTACGTAAACAAATTCATTCATCAAAATTGGAACTTTTCTATCTTCAGAATTTAATATCATAATTCTGCATGATCCTTGCTGAAATGTTCCTCTTCAAATATGACAAGTGCATGATAACACAAACAGAAGATCGTCTTATTGAGAGGTAAGCAAGGATCATTGGTAGAAAAAATATTTGGCAATAAAGATTGTGTTGCATTTCTTATTGCTCTAACCAATGTTTGCACCCCTGTTGACTGAATTAGGACCAGATTTCAAGAGGTGGCACTAACACAAGGAGAAATGTAGGAGGCAGTTAAACTCTGAAATTCTTTGTAAAGCTTCCAAGTAATATCTTTGTAAGACAACCTTAATTCTAACTGAATAATGCAGAGCAGTTGCAGAAAGTAAATTATAAATTAATTATCACAAGTCTTCACACAGAAAACTTGATTCTCTGTTTCATGTGAACAGAAATAGCAACATAACCTACTTTGCTAGCCAAAACAGTCTGAATAGCAAGTACTCCCAGTGAACTCTTCACTGATGACATAAGCTCTATGTATGTTTATTGCTAGTCAGAATCTGAAAAATTAATAAAGATTTGCCTTTTTTAAAGTGCATAAACACAGCACACATACATTGCATATACACTTTAATGTGTGTTCATATAAATATATATGAATGTCTTACTGAACTATAATTTAATAATGGGAAAACCTAAACTTCTTCACTGTACCTTCTGCTTCTCTGTTTTATGAAAATTGATGTGAGATGGACTGGGAGAGAGTGGGTGAAGGCATTCAAGTACAAGATCATTTAATTCACTCCTTAGACAGTTCCACTGCACTATGAAATTTGGGCTGATTCAGCTGAAACCATGGCCAGTTTCCAAACGATCTGCCATAAACTTCATGCCGTCACATATACTCACCCATGCTGTCCCTTATCCTTGGAATTCAAACTAGCTAGTCACAGGTGCCTTTTTCCTTTGCTGCCATCTCCTTTGTTGACTCCCAAGTCATGTAGCCCTTGAAGGACTTAGCAGGCACCTTTTTCCCTTTCATTCTTTCCTTCTGTTAGGCTTGGACCAGGAAAACCTTGCCTGCTCCCCTTCAATGGCCAAGCCATGTTTTAATGGGTCTTGATTGCACCTTCAGACTGGAGGCCATAAAGGGGTAGAAATTCCTCAAGGTGTCAGAAATTAATTCAGATAACATTCTGAAAAAGCAACACTAAAAGGCTGACAAATATTTTCCTGGAGAACATTCTTAGGCATACAGGAAAATAAACCTCTGGCAAACAGTTACAACTATTACGCTAACACATAAAATTATATTAAGCTCTGGTAGTTACACTTATGATTATGTAAGGAAATTTTATTTTTTTTAATAAGCAGTCAAGGTTTGCTCTTTTCCAGGAGGCACAGGCATTTAAATTTGAATACATTGAGAAATCAATTAGTTACTACAAAGTTTTTTATTCTGTAAAATGATTATCATTCTATTAATGAAATAAAATTAATATTCAGATATTTAGGATTGCTTCTTCCCATTCTTCAATAATTGCATCAAATAATAAGAGGGAAGTAATATGAGGGAAAAGGATAAGGAACTGGCTGGATGGCTGCACTCAAAGAGTTGCGGTCAATAGTGTGATGTCCAAGTGACGACCAGTGATGAGTGGTGTTCCTCGGGGCTCAGTACTCGGACCAGTGCTGTTTAACATCTTTGTTGGTGACATGGATGGTGGGATTGCGTGCACCCTCTGCAAGTTTGCCGGCGACACTAAGCTGGATGGCAAGGTAGACACGCTGGAGGGGAGGGGTGCAATCCAGAGGGACCTGGACAAGCTGGAGACGTGGGCCCAAGAAAACCTCGTGAAGTTCAACAAGGCCATCTGCAAGGTCCTACACCTGGGCCAGTGCAATCCCAAGCACAAATACAGGCTGGGCAGAGAATGGAATGAGGGGAGCCCTGAGGAGAAGGACTTGGGGGTATTGGTTGATGAGAAGCCCAACGTAACCCAACAATGTGCGCTCACAGCCCACAAAGCCAACCACATCTTGGGCTGCATCAACAGAAGCATGGCCAGCAGATATGGGGAGGTGATTCTACCCCTCTGCTCCACTCTCGTGAGACCCCACCTGGAGCACTGTGTCCAGCTCTGGGGCCCCCAACACAAGAACGACATGGATCTGCTGGAGCAAGTCCAGAGGAGGGCCAAGAAGATGATCAGAGGGCTGGAGCACCTCTCCTATGAGGACAGTCTCAGAGAGTTGGGGTTGTTCAGCCTGGAGAAGAGAAGGCTCCAGGAAGACCTCATAGCAATCTGTCAGTACTTAAAGGGGGCCTACAGGAAAGATGGGGAAGGACTCTATCAGGGAGTGTAGTGATAGGACAAGGGGTAATGGTTTTAAACAGGAAGAGGGTAGATTTAGATTAGATATTAGGAAGAAATTCTTTACTGTGAGGGTGTTGAGACACTAGAAAAGGTTGCCCAGAGAAGCTGTGGAAGCTCCATCCCTGGATGTGTTGAAGGCCAGGTTGGATGGGGCTTTGAGTAACCTTATGTAGTGGAGGGTGTCCCTGGCCATGAAAGGGTGTTTGGAACTAGGTGATCTTTACGGTTCCTTCCAACCCTAACCATCTTATGCTTCTAGGAAAACTTGGATACAGGTGCTAAAATATTTGCCTGTTACAGTCACTGTCATACCTGTGTGTCAGTCCTTTCAATGTGAGCCCAGGCTCAACGCCCCACAAGCTTATTTATAGCTGTAACAAAAGTGTAACTGGCCTTTCATAACACTGTGCACAGAATCATTTTTAGATGTTGTGGTATAGCTGAAATGAGAAAACATACAATACTTCATGTCTTTTGGAAATAACGCCAACATATGAACATATTGTCATTCACTGACATTTAAGCCTTATGCCTTAGAGATGGCCAAGATAAATAGCCAGCATCATGTTAATCTGCAAAAAGAACTTGTTCTTCATGTCATGAAAAATTCTTTCTTTCAAGTGATGGAGTTTACCCAGTAAATTAAATCTCTAAAGTAATGGAAGAAATAACCCATGACACTGGTGGGGGAAATTAAATTAGAGTCACTAATAGCAGGTCAGCACAGTCCGAGCAGAGGTAATAGAAGTGACCACATGAATGATAAGCAGTCCTTCACTAGGCTGTGACATCTATCTCCCAGAGACTGTGACAAACATTCATCTGTGTGGCAAGCAATTCACAATTCAGGCACTAGCATGTTTATAGTGCAGCTTGACACTGGCAGAGGCAAAGCATACCAGTCTTTCTCAGCAGGATGGTCTAATTCCCAAATGAAGACCATTAAGACAAGTAAAAATCTTTGACCCCAGTCTCTCTGCTAAATCAGTCTGCCACTGCTCCAGGTAATCTTTTTATTTTCTTTCTTTATTTATAAGCATGGAAGGTATTTTCTGAACTATTGCAATCCCCTTTCCTCCCAATATTGCTGTTACTGTAATTCTACCCTGGAGCAGTAAAATACAAGGGAAAAAAAGGTAGGAAAATATAAAGGACAGATACTGTTTTGGAATTGCAAAAGATCCAGTGTATGCTTTCTCTAAGGACTTTAACATCACTTCAATAGCCATCGGCAAAATAGCAGGGTAAGAGGTTAACGTAAAATGGACTCTTGCACGTCATACAAAGTACCTCTGAAATTCAAGGGCTGATTTATTTCCTAATACCTGAGCATGATCACCGATCTTTTGATGTAAACATAATAATGTAATAAATAACATATGGCCAGAGAAAAGACAGGTTTCTATAAAATACCGGGCTAAAGGGTAAGGTCATATCCTACTACTTCTTTTCATTAAAACAACTTATTAACACACATCACCATCATTACCAAATATTTTTAGTAGGAATTAAGAATACAGACAGTAGAATGACAAATATCAAAGTGCTTGACAAAGTAAGTAAGTAAATAAACAAATAAACAAACCTCACAGCAAATGAGCTCATGTTCAGATAATAGAAAAAGCTGAAAAGAAATGCTTGTTTACATTATCCACAGGATACATGTGATCTTAACCTTTTAGTCATTATGTTAAAACAAACAGCATATTAAAATGGAAATTTCCCCAGAGTTACTGATTTGCAAAGTGAAATAATGAACTTCATATCCCTCGTTTACTCACACTACTTGTTTCCATTTAAATGGTGATTAGGCTTACTCAGTACTAATGATCATTTGGCAGTATTATTACATAGCTTAAAAATCCAGAGGTACAACTACGAGGCTAAAATGCTACTAAAAATGCCAGTCAACATTTTCTGGTGTTGCAGTAGACACTAGTGCTCTGAGTTTGACATTTCTAGATAGCACCCTAGCACAAAAGAACCCCTTGTGCCAAGGCTCAGGCAGTCTTCAGAGGCAAAGGATTGGTCTCTCCAGCTCTGCAACATTCTTTCTCGCTGCTGAAAACTTCCTCCTGTGGACACACTGCATCCCCCTGCACGCACTGACGGCTGTCCAGGATATGTTATAACCTGGCATCGGGTCCAGACTCCACTGATGACAACAGGAGTCTTGAAGAAATGGCTACCTGAAAATACACAAACAAAATGAAAATAAGGCATACTGTGGAGGGCAGGCGATACACAAAAAAAAATGCATTAATTAGTTAATTCAGCAAAGCCCTCTCAAAGCCTAACTTTTGCATTTTCCATAGGCTGGATTTCAGAGTTTGCTAACACAGATTCTCTTAATTTAATTTTTTAAAGTTTTAACTATCTGTCTAAAAGCCATAAACTTCCTTTGTAGTATACATCCTTCTCTCAAATAAATATTCTGACAAAAGTATTAGACTTATCTTCCAAGAAGGCTAAAGAAAAGATGTATCACAGATCTCCACAGTTTCTCAGAACAAGCTCGTCTGAACTACAAAACTACTTGAAATAAAACCCCGTCGTGCTTCCAGAGCAAAAATAAAGACTATCTTAATATCTATTTGAAAAAGAAAGTCAGTAAGGCAACTTTCCACACTTCTACTCACCTACTACTACAACTAAGAAAAATTTCTAGGATGACCAACTGCAGACAGAGGAGCTGCAGAATCAGTTTCTTCCGGAAAATTCTGGACATCAGAACTGAAGCACCATCAGTATAAGGGGAAAAACTGAGGACCCCAAACCTCCTTAAATCTTTTAGGATTGAATTGTCCAAAGGCAACTTTAACTTAACTCTGCTGTGATTGAAATCAATAGTCATCTGCAAAAGAAACCCCACCAAAGCTGAGGCATCACTAAACAGTTTGCAAAATGTATACTTATTGTGGAATTTGCACTGCTTCCAGAGCCTCCTAATGAATTTTAAGGAACTTCTAGATGGTCACTGTCTCTCCATTAGAAATTATCTTATTTCCAGTAGTAGTGAGCTGCCAGTAAATGTACTACTTACTCATCCTTTACACAGGGGCAGGTAAAGAGCCCTGAGGTCCATACACAGTAACTCCAGACTCAATTCATAGTCACAACAAAAAAGACCCCGACATGTCAGGGGCCTGAGGGCACGCCGGGGTCTGCCCATGGCCCAGGACCCCATGGCAGCCCCCAGGGCCGTCAGTTGCTGCCACAGCGACACCATGGCAGGGCTGTTCTCCAGCTCCCACAGCCCAGCCCAGCCCAGCCCAGCCATGATGCCCCACCCCAAGCCAGGCCTACTCAGGGACCCAACTCGTCCTCAGCCAGGGCTGCTGAAGCCCCTGACAGCCATGTTACCACACTGACTTCCAGTTCTCCATCCCTTAGGGAGCTACCAACCCCAGTCTTTTCAGACGCTGTTCTTTTAACACCAGGTTAGGGTTTTAACCATAAATGTTGTCCTTTTCAGACAGCCTTTTACTAGATCTGAGAAACACTTCTCTGCTGCTGCTTCCCAGCTGTTCCAAATTTGCTCCAGGCATCATCTCCCTCATCAGAGAAGGAAACGAAGGCTGACCCTTTTCTGAGTAAAAAGGTAGGAAAACAGGCAACACCAGCCCTTCATCCTTTCCCCTGGGAAGCCTATACTAGAAGATAGAAAGAACTTGGATCCCAGAGAGTTTTCTTTAAGAAAAATGGCACCAGAATTAAATGTTTTGAACTTTTTTACTGGATTCCACATTTAGCACTTGAAATTGTGCTGGGAAATGACTACTTAAAGTTGCAGTCATTTTACAGAACTCATGGTTCTTGCCTGACAAGAACCTGCATGACAGCGGCCCATCAGCAGAACTGATACATGTCAGAATACTTCGGGTAATGCACTGTGAGATTCCATCAGAAACAGACATGCCGGCGGTCATGGACCAGAAAAAGGCATGAGTACTAACTTGTTTATACCTACTATCTGTCTCAACATCAATTATATTTACCTACTAGCTGAGTACCCAGACTCCCACACATTTAGCTGGGCTCTTTACTTAGCAGAAATAATCACAAGAGACAAATATTTAATCTCATTTATTTTCCAATGTTATTTTAATGCCAAGTAAAGGTAAGGAGATAAACAAAAGAGGTGCTCTTCTGAGCTCCTGATTCACTTGGGGTATGGAGTCAAAGCAGACCTGGTTCAAGTCCATAGTCAAGTGGAGATTTGCATGAAAGCCCTGAGGCTGAGCAGAGAAAAGTATGCTGTAAAGATCATGTCCCTCTTTCCCTTGAGTGAGAAGTGTTTGTTCTACAAATGTCAAAATACCCCAAAATCCCAAGTAATGGTCATTTTCAGAAAATAAAGATTTTGATCACAAATTGACCTTCTGGGAGATGATAAAGAAAAAATACATTATATAAATTAAAATTAATTTGAAATATCTTTCTTATGGTTCCTTTTTCCCCTATATCCAAACTTAAAGCTAAAAATTGAGCAATAAGGGAAAAGATTCTAAACTAAATTCGACGGGGGAAGGGGGTATTATCAGGGTTGCCCATGAACAGCCAAGGGATGTTACATCAAGGAAAGGGGAACAGGACGCTGGTGAGGGCCTGCAGCCATTAGCTCCAAGATGTGCCAGCTACGCTGCAGTATGCCCAAACCTTCACGTAGATGAGCTAGGAGCTCCTGGACCAACGGGAGTCAATCGGGAGGCACTGTTAGTACAGGACAAAGGAATTACAGCTGCTCCAACCAAATCGGCCGCAACGAAGACATGGCTGAAGTGCCTCTTCACAAATGCGCGGAGCATGGAGAACAAGCAGGAGGAATTAGAGACGTGTACACGCCTCCAAGGCTACGATCTCATTGGCATCGTAGAAACTTGGTGGGACGACTCCTATGACTGGAGCGTCGGCATGAAAGGGTACAGGCTCTTCAGGAGAGACAGGCAAGGGAAACGAGGAGGCGGTGTTGCCTTATATGTTGATGAGCAGCTGGAATGTATGGAGCTCAACCTGGGGGAGGATACCGAGCCAACTGAGAGCCTATGGGTCAAGATTACAGGGAAATCGGAAGCAGGGGACGTTACAGTGGGGGTATGCTACAGGCCACCCGACCAGGAAGACCAAGTGGATGAAGCCCTCTATAGACAGATAAGGGCGGCATCACGTTCACAGACCTTGGTTCTCATGGGTGACTTCAACCACCCTGACATCAGTTGGAAGGATAACACAGCCAGGCACAGGCAATCCAGGAGGTTCCTGGATTGCATTGAGGACAACTTCCTTCTCCAAGTGGTTGAGGAGCCGACGAGGAAAGGAGCCATGCTGGACCTTGTTCTTACCAACAAGGAGGGGCTGGTTGACAGGGTCAAACTCAAGGGTAGCCTGGGCTGCGGTGACCACGAAATGGTTGAGTTTGAAATCCTCAAGGCAACGAAGAAGGTGCGCAGCAGGCTGATGACCCTGGACTTCAGGAGAGCCGACTTTGGCCTCTTGAAGAATCTGCCTGGTATGGTGCCGTGGGATGAAGCGCTGGAAGGAAGAGGGGTCCAAGAAAGTTGGTTAATATTCAAGGACCACCTCCTCCAAGCACAGCAGCAATGCATTCCTACAAAGAGGAAGGCAGGCAGAAAAGCCAGGAGGCCTGCGTGGATGAACAAGGAGCTCCTGGAACTGACCAAAAGAAAAAAGGAGGCCTACAGGGAGTGGAGACAGGGCCGGGTAGCCTGGGAGGATTACAGAGGAATCGTTCGAGCAGCTAGAGAGCGGGTTAGACAAACTAAAGCCCAGCTAGAAATAAATCTGGCCAGGGACATTAAGACAAACAAAAAATCCTTCTATAGGTATATCAGCGAGAAAAGAAAGACTAGGGAAAATGTAGGCCCTCTCCGGAAGGATATGCAAGAACTGGTTACCCGGGACAGAGACAGAGCTGAGGTACTCAATGACTTTTTTGCCTCAGTCTTCACAGACAAGGACAGCAGCCGCACTGCCCAAGACGCAGATTGCAAAGGAGAGGATTGGGAAAACGGAGCACCGCCCACTGTAGATGAAGATAAAGTGAGAGACCACCTGAGGAACTTGAAGGTGCACAAGTCCATGGGACCTGATGAGATACATCCGCGGGTCCTGAGGGAACTAGCAGATCAAGTCGCGAAGCCACTAGCCATCATATTTGAGAAGTCGTGGCAGTCTGGCGAGGTTCCTGCCGACTGGAAAAGGGGAAACATAACCCCTATTTTCAAAAAGGGAAACAAGGAAGACCCGGGGAACTACAGGCCAGTCAGTCTCACCTCTGTGCCTGGCAAGATCATGGAGCAGATCCTCCTGGAAACTCTGCTGAGGCACACAGAAAACAAGGAGGTGATTGGCGAGAGCCAACATGGCTTCACCAAGGGCAAGTCATGCCTGAAAAATTTGGTGGCCTTCTACGAAGGGGTTACAGCGGCAGTGGACAAGGGAAGATCTGCTGATGTCATCTACCTGGACTTGTGCAAAGCGTTTGACACTGTCCCACACGATATCCTGGTCTCTAAATTGAAGAGACATGGATTCGATAAATGGACCACTCGGTGGATAAAGAACTGGCTGGATGGTCGCACTCAAAGGGTTGCGGTCAACGGCTTGGTGTCCAAGTGGAGAGCAGTGACGAGTGGCGTTCCTCAGGGGTCGGTACTGGGACCCGTACTGTTCAACATCTTTGTTAGCGACATGGACAGTGGGGTAGAGTGCACCCTCAGCAAGTTTGCTGATGATACCAAGCTGTTTGGCGAGGCAGACACGCTGGAGGGGAGGGATACCATCCAGAGGGACCTGGACACGCTGGAGAGGTGGGCCCAAGCCAACCTCATGCAGTTCAACAAGGCCAAGTGCAAGGTCCTACATCTGGGTCGGGGCAATCCCAAGCACAAATTCAGGCTCGGCGGGGAATGGCTGGAGAGCAGCCCTGAGGAGAAGGACCTGGGGGTGATGATTGATGAGAAGCTCGACATGAGCAAGCAGTGTGCGATCGCAGCCCAGAAGGCCAACCGTATCCTGGGCTGCATCAAAAGAAGTGTGGCCAGCAGGTCAAGGGAGGTGATTCTGCCCCTCTACTCCGCTCTCGTGAGACCCCACCTGGAGTACTGCATCCAGCTGTGGAGTCCCCAACATAAGAAGGACATGGACCTGCTGGAGCGCGTCCAGAGGAGAGCCACGAGGATGATCAGAGGGCTGGAGCACCTCTCCTATGAGGAGAGGCTGAGAGAGTTGGGGCTGTTCAGCCTGGAGAAGAGAAGGCTCCAGGGAGATCTTATTGCGGCCTTCCAGTACCTAAAGGGGGCCTACAGGAGAGCTGGGGAAGGACTTTTTACTAGGGCATGTAGTGATAGGATGAGGGGGAATGGCTTTAAGCTGGAAGAGGGCAGGTTTAGATTAAACATTAGGAAGAAGTTTTTCACTTTAAGGGTGGTGAGGCACTGGAAGAGGTTGCCCAGAGAGGTTGTTGAAGCCCCATCCCTGGAGGTGTTCAAGGCCAGGCTGGATGTGGCCTTGGGCAACCTGGTCTAGTGAGAGGTATCCCTGCCTGTGGCAGGGGGGTTGGAACTCGATGATCTTCAATGTCCTTTCCAACCTAAACCATTCTATGATTCTATGATTCTATGATTCTATGATTCTGACGTCCTTATATCATGTCTAGTTACTTGTCTGTATTTACACTTATACTGGATTGAGATCAGACTCATTTTCAATGAGACTTAGCTAATGATTTCATTCAAAAGTCAACCTAATTCAGTTCTTTATGCTTACAATTTTGAGCAAGTACCATGCAAAATGTGAGTTTTAAGAAAAGGAGATAACTGATCTAGTTCATTAAGGTGTAAATTATGCAATAAGGAACAGGGGAAAAAAACAAAAAGAAGTTGGCAATGGGAGTGTGAAGTCCTAAAAGAGAACCCCTCCACTTAAGTGGTGTAGTATATACAAAGATACAACCCATGCTTTAGACCTTAAGGTTTTACAGACAGCTTTAGTTCATCTAATTGTGAGTTGTGGAGTGAAGAAATGATCTGGTTCATCTGTCCATTCTCAGGCACGGGTTCCCACTGCTCCTTTTGGGCTGCCTCTGGACAGTGTACCTGGATGCATTCAGCAAATTCTCTGGCCTAATTTAAAAGGACTTTTTGGTGATTGCTTTCAGACCAGCAAGGAATCTGAATCACACCAAGACAAGCACCATGAAGAGAAGACACAAGGGTAGAATCATGTGGCCAGGGTCACATGAGGCAGGATGGTCCTTTTCATATGGATATAGCCTTAGGTCTGTATGTGTCAAACCATGAGAGTGCACCCTGAGTGGTGTGACCTTCGTATAGTTCTGACAGATTTCTAAAATTTCCTCAAAGATAGATCCTCAGCACAGAGCAGGAGTTAATAGAGTTGTTGCTGGCTTACAGTAGCCTAGAATTGGGTCCGTAGCCATATGCATGTTTGTGTTTAGGTATTTGTGTATATATTTCTGTAGATCTTCATGATACAGCACACGTTTGTTGGTGTAGGTTTATAAATATGTGGCTATACATATATATACAGATCAGATACAAGATCAGATACAAGATATACACAGACACGATACACCCTTGAAATCCTTCTGTCCTGCACTCACATCAGACTGTTTCCAATATTACCTTGATTTGCAACACTTCTCTCACCTCTAAAGACAATTAAGGAGGAAAAAGTTGCACATTAAGTGGTCCCATTATAAATTCATTTGCTAGGGTTTTTTATTAGCACAGAGGATGATGAATTAATTTGGTATTCAAGTAACGCTCATTTCTGCCTCCAATAAGAGTTCCCTCATAACGCACCATTAGTTAAATATACCATCACAATAAAAATCTAACCAAAAAAAAAAAGCCTTTATGTTGCTTTAAATAATGAGCCCTCAGAAAAGCTGAATTAGCACTATAAATTAAGTTGCATTATAATTAGAATATATTCTTTAGGTAGCATTTGTTCGCAAGAGCAAAGGCCTAGCTCAATCGTTTGGTCTCCCAATTTAATTGTATAAAAAGGTGGAGGGGAAAAGAAAAAGAAAAAGAAAACACTTCTCTAGGGCCCACATGTACTCCCCCATGTATCCCAGGGGGACAAAATGTAAATCATAGATTCTAGCTTCAATATTAAAAGAATAAATGCCAGCCACCTACCCGTGTGTCATTATCAAATTTCATTAGTACACACCCACTTGCGTGCCAAAGCCTTTAATAGAAATATTATGTAAGATAACATTGAAGAACACTGGTAATCTATCCAGACATGCGTTCTCTTTTCAACGTAATCAAGTGGACACCTCTCCTTCAGCTTGCTTCCTAATCATCTGACAATCTATACAAATCACCCTCTTACCTGTTTAACTGGCACCTCCCTGTGGAGCAGCTTTAATTCAGAGAGATTAGTTTTACTACATAAACCTTCTCTAGTATATCAGAAATGTGACCCACAGTTCGTACTGTTTGTGATAATAGCATACACAAAATGCTGTAGAAATTCAGGTATGTTTCTCATACTCCTTAGTCAAACTGCAACATTGTAAAGGATTTTTTCTTGATCTTGTTGATACTTCACTGTTTTTCCTAAAATTTAAGCCATCAACACTGAAATTTTTGCCCAAATTTCAGACTGCATCTGTCTACAGATTAGGCAGATAGTAACAGTGAATACTTGTCCTGACCCACAGTGATTTTGATAGAGTTTTTCAAACAAAAAATAAAAAAAATAAAAATCAAGTTTAGCAAAGAGATTCGATGAGTCTGTGAATTTTTAATTTTACACACACCTGCTCTCTCACACGTTGATTTAAAAATACAATCTAACACTGGCAGCATTAAGCACAGAACAAGGCCCAGTCCGTATCCACAGGCTAGATCTATGTTAGTGAATTGAAAACACAGGTATGAGTTCCACCCTGTGGTTTTCCATACTGTTAAATGATTAGTGCAGTTTTGGCCTAAGTCAATCAGTACTCTCCTGAGCAATGCCCAGGGTATTTCTGGAGTTGATAGGACTGGGAACCATTGCTAACAAACCTGTCCACTGTGGAAAGCTATAGGAGTTTAGCTGTATGAATGCAAACTCTGTCATGTCAGGCAGCCTCAGGTCCAGAGAACAATCTCTGGCTCATTTGATTAGTTTTCTGAGTGTAAATGTAGCTAAAGAATTGCACCACAGAATCACAGAATCACACAATGGTCAGGGTTGGAAGGGACCTCCGGAGATCATCTAATCCAACCCCCCTGACAGAGCAGAGACACCTACAGCAGGTTGCACTGGACGGCACCAGTAGTATACATCTCCTAATAAATAGGATTGTTCAGGAATTTCCACTGAAAGAATTTCTTTTTTTCTTTAGAAAACACTGGTTCATTAAAACTGAGACCTTTTGCAGGAATGATCTTATCAATTTTAGCAAAGATAGAATAGCTAAGCAAAATTAGAGACAAGAATGACATTAGCAACCAGAAAGGTCAACAGATGATAGGATATTTACCTGGCATGTGAGATAATGAAGTTCAAGCCCCTGTTTTGAATCAGCTAAAACAAAGATTTGTGTTCTCCTCTTATTCAGCCTGCACAATTATTTTGAACGAATTGCTACTCTGATATGAAGCATAGTTATTTTTTAATTTTCTGTTTTTCAGCTGGTAAAGTTTAGGTTTCAATCCATGGGGAAGGAATTTTTTAACAATTTCCCACAACGTTCTAACCATAAATTATATCTCCATCTTTACCTATTCTCTTCTTTGACATCCACCAAACACCAACTCAATCATAGAATCATAAAATGGTCAGAGTTGGAAGGAACCTTAAAGATCACCTAGTTCCAAACACCCCTTCATGGCCAGGGACACCCTCCGCTACATAAGGTTACTCAAAGCCCCATCCAACCTGGCCTTCAACACATCCAGGGATGGAGCTTCCACAGCTTCTCTGGGCAACCTTTTCTAGTGTCTCAACACCCTCACAGTAAAGAATTTCTTCCTAATATCTAATCTAAATCTACCCTCTTCCTGTTTAAAACCATTACCCCTTGTCCTATCACTACACTCCCTGATAGAGTCCTTCCCCATCTTTCCTGTAGGCCCCCTTTAAGTACTGACAGATTGCTATGAGGTCTTCCTGGAGCCTTCTCTTCTCCAGGCTGAACAACCCCAACTCTCTGAGACTGTCCTCATAGGAGAGGTGCTCCAGCCCTCTGATCATCTTCTTGGCCCTCCTCTGGACTTGCTCCAGCAGATCCATGTCGTTCTTGTGTTGGGAGCCCCAGAGCTGGACACAGTGCTCCAGGTGGGGTCTCACGAGAGTGGAGCAGAGGGGTACAATCACCTCCCCATATCTGCTGGCCATGCTTCTGTTGATGCAGCCCAAGATGTGGTTGGCTTTGTGGGCTGTGAGCGCACATTGTTGGGTTACGTTGGGCTTCTCATCAACCAATACCCCCAAGTCCTTCTCCTCAGGGCTCCCTCATTCCGTTCTGTGCCCAGCCTGTATTTGTGCTTGGGATTGCCATGACCAGCGTGCAGGACCTTGCAGATGGCCTTGTTGAACTTCATGAGGTTTTCTTGGGCCCACATCTCCAGCTTGTCCAGGTCCCTCTGGATTGCACCCCTCCCCTCCAGCATGTCTACTTTGCCATCCAGCTTGGTGTCACCAGCAAACTTGCAGAGGGTGCACGCAATCCCACCATCCATGTCACCAACAAAGATGTTAAACAGCACTGGTCCGAGTACTGAGCCCCGAGGAACACCACTCATCACTGGTCGTCACTTGGACATCACACTATTGACCACACCCTTTGAGTGCAGCCATCCAGCCAATTCCTTATCCACTGAGTGGTCCATCCATCAAATTCATGTCTCTCCAATTTCTTTTATAAATACTTAGGGGTCAAGTACATAATTTTAGTCTTTTATGTGATCTTGCAATAGGCTCTAACTATAGCTTAGAATCAGAAGCAACTGACAAGAATGGCATATAAAAAAGGAAACGTAAGCTATATCCAGTTTCTTAAGGACGTCAGTCAATGCATTTTAACAGTGAGAAGATGCACAAAAGAGACCATGACTGATCATAGTAGTTACACAAGGACTGTACTTCAGGTAATTGGTAAAATCTGTGAGCTATGGACATGGATACTCTGCTCAAAAAAGACACAGTTTCAGTTGTCTTGTAAGCCAGAGAACAGGATGACTTCAGCAGTTCAGGAGTAACCAATATTCTGTCATTTAGTAGCCACAAAAATAGATAGCACAACTGAAATGATGCACGTGATTCAGTGAGGTTTTACAATGATTTGTACTACAACGTATCTAAGTTTCCTAAATTTATGATATAAACAACAGTGCTGAAAAAAGGTAAAATGCACAAGACAGGTTGTATGGCAAAGTGTTATTATCAAAGTGCTAGCTTGCTTATTGTATTCTGTTAGACACTGCTTATTACCAGAATTTATAGAGTCACCTAATTTTTCCTTGATTAGATGTAAGCTTTTATACGTATTCTGGCTCAATAGAATTGCATTGGCAGCAGAGATCCACTCAATAAACCTGCTGCAAAAGAATAATGTCTTCAAAATCATTCTGGCCTGATGATGTCTGTTGATAATCACAATATCTCTTAGTCATACCTGTACAATTGCCTCATCCTTCTGGCGTACAGCAGATTTAAGTGGTTTCTTCAAAGTAGGTCATAGTTTCACAGCACCTCAACCCCCTCCAGTTTTCCTTGACAAAGTGTCAGAAGGTTCCTGCTCCACTTCCAGTATATGAGGCCATGAGATGAGAATGAAGGCAGTCATCTTTACTACTTTGCATGTGTGTGTGCCTTTCTTCTCTGTGCAGTTTTTTTGCTTTCTTATTTTTTTTCTTCTTTTTACTTTTTTCTTTTTTTGGCACAAAAGAAGAAGCTTACATCTGTTCTTTTTGTTCTCATGGTTTCATGTGCTTAACAAAAAAAAAAAGAAAAAGACTGAATTTAATGCTTCTGTACTAGAAGATTTAGCGTGCTTTTCAGCCTGTCACTGAACTGATGAAAGGCAGCACAACTACACACTTTTCCCCAACTGAGCTCAGATAGGTTTGTTCACTAGAGTTCAAGTTTCCTGCCAACAACTCACTGCAGTTTCAAATTATTCTTCTTCCATATTCAATCTCTATGAGTGGATCAGCCTATGCCCCTTCTTCCAGACTCTAAATTTGCCAGTTGTGAAGATTTAATAGCAGGATTGTGGCAGTGACAGCTCTATTTGTGGCACACCTTCCTTCCCACAGTTGATAGAGGTCTGGTGCTCAGCCGTAAAGTTCAACTCTCCAACACCTTATCAATCAACTTCCCTGTGTGACCTGCTTCAGGAAAGATTTAAATGAAGTACTGCAGATTCTTCATAGTGAATATAATAATTGGAGAGAAGAGCAAGCTTTGCATTGTTCCTTTAACACATCGATTCTTTCAATTGATTGCTTGGCTTTGATATTAATTCACAAATGGTACAAAAGGTGGAATCTGTGGAAAGGGAAAACAATTTCCTAAAGAAAATAGAATAAGTTATTGTTTTTGAGAATCCTAATGGCTTCTCCCAGACTTAAAAATGTCCTGTTCATGCCATGGAGCAAACATCATTCGCTGTCATTTTCCCTTCAAACCAGCTCATCATGGTCCCCACTGTGAAATTCAAAAATATTGGGCTTCTTTCCCAGTCTTGGTTTATGCCTGCTATTCCAAAAAATACAGGTGAGAAGGGACAGGAAGAGACTACAGACTTGCTGTGAAATGGATTTCTTTCTCAAGAACAAAAGAAGCTATTTGGCTTAACTCTTTATCATAAAGATTTCCTTTCTGTCTGTATTGGTACAGACATTGGCATGTTTAATTTAGCTTATTAGACAGGGCTGCCTGGGTTCTGTTCTGAAATAATTTGTTGAATTCAGGAATTTCTGGGGTCAGGGAGTGGTAAAAAGAGGATGCTTGGTCTCCAAAAATGGATGCATGGGACAGGGCAAACACAAGCTGCAAATTTCTCCTCTCCTACCCCTTAATGATAAAGAGATGACTGTACTAAACTGTTTGGAAAAAGAAGCAAGGTTGCCTTCCATAGTAGCTACTTTCAGATCCACCAACTACTGAGCAGTTACTACTGCTAAAGAACACATGAGCATCTATCGTAATAAAGGATATGACAAAACTCTCAATGTTAGGAAACAGCACTTATAAACCAAGCTGTAGCCTTGGCTACAGAATTCTGTGAAACATGCAGAATTTCAATCAAAATCTATTGCTTTACTGACTGTTCTACCTACTTTTGTGTATTTCACAATCCTCATTAATCAAGAGCAAGTCACTCCGGTTTTAGGGGTAGTAAAACAATATATTTTGCAGATAAAATTACTGAAATGAAACAGAAAGTCAGAGAAGAAACCTAGAAAATAAAGCAAACCAGAGAATAACCCAAAAGATTCTTACATAACACTCAGCTATTTTACCTCTTCCTCTTGCCCATTTCACATTCTTGCTTAACCTACTCAGTTATAGTTATAAACTTTGGTCAAGTCCCTGTACGCTGTCATGTATTCTTCTCCAAATCAGTCAAGAGGTTAAAATGTTTTTGTTTAGGTTTGTTTTGGTTTGTATTGTTTTGTTTTTTAGATACAGTTGTTTTAATACCTGTGGTGCAAAAAGATACATGATCCATTAGTAATGTTAGTTGCATCTTCCTTGCTGACCTGGTCCTTGAGAAGAAGTAACGCTTCTCCATTCTACTCTGGTTGTTCCCTCAGTCAGAAGTCTAACTCATGCATCTGAAACTTCAGATCTGGATTTTTTTTTTGTATGTGTGAGAGAAAAACATGTAAGTTAGTGTGAGAATGATGGAACAGTAAAGTTTTTTATATAGCTGTATTGGTTTGCATAGCAAGGTTCTGGTAGCAGGAGGGCTACAGGGGTGGCTTCTGTGAAAAAAATGCCAGCAGCTTCCTTTATGTCTGACAGAGCCAATGCCAGCTGGCTTCAAGACGGACCCGCTGCTGGCCAAGACTGAGCCAATCAGTGACAGTGGTAGCGCCTCTGGGATAATATATTTCAGAAGGGGAAAAACCTGCTGCGCAACAGCATCTGGAATGGAGGAGTGAGAATATGTGAGCGAAACAACTCTGCAGACACCAAGGTCAATGAAGAAGGAGGGGGAGGAGGTGCTCCAGGCACTGGAACAGGCATTCCCATGCATCCCATGGTGAAGACCAGGGTGAGAAAGGCTTTTCCCTTGCAGACCATGGAGGTCCACGGTAGAGCAGATATCTGCCTGCAGCCCATGGAGGACTCCACACCAGAGCACATGTATGCACCCAAAGGAGGCTGTGACACCATTGAGAGAGGAACCAATGCTGGAGCAGGTTTTTCTGGCAGGACTTGTGACCCTGTGGGAGACCCACACTGGAGCAGTATGTTCCTGAAGCACAGCACCCCGTGGAAAGGACCCATGCTGGAGCAGTTAATGAAGAACTGAAGCCCATGGGAAGGACTCACGTTGAAGAAGCTCATGGAGAACTGTTTCCCATGGGAGCGACCCCATGCTGGAGCTGGGGAAGAGTGTGAGGAGTCCTCCCCCTGAGGATGAAGAAGTGGCAGAGACAACGTGTGGTGAACGGACAGCAACCTCCATTCCCCATCCCCCTGCGCCACGCAGGGGGAGGAGGTAGCAAATTCAGGAGTGAAGTTGAGCCCAGGCAGAAGGGAGGAGTGGGGGCAAGGGGTTTTAAGATTTGGTTTTATTTCTTATTACCCTACTCTGATTTTTGATTAGCAATAAATTAAATTAATTTCCCTATATTGAGTCTGTTTTGCCCATGGCAGTAATTACTGAGTGATGTCCCTGTCCTGCTCTCGACCCACAAGTCTTTTGTGATATTTTTTCTCCCCCATCCAGTTGAGGAGGGTGAGTGATAGAGTGGCTTGGTGGGTACCTGGTGTCCAGCCAAGGTCAACCACAATAGTAAGAAACATACAGTGAAGTTTTACATAATAATTAGTGTCAATTCATTAATTTCTACAGTCAAATTGGTTATGTTTGTGTTTGCTTTCTTTTCTGTGGGTTTAGTATTCTTCCTGCTCCCAATCCCATAAAGTCATTCTCACTACCATTCCCTGCCGGCTGCTGGCAGAAGAGAGATTTATAAACAGAAAGCACAGCTTATTTGCAAATTCATGCTTGGAGCCAAGAGAAACACTGCCCAAAGCACAATGGATGTTTAGCTTTTCCTTTTAACACCACCCCAAGTGAGACCTCAAATCAACAACTCAGGCAAAAGGAAGGTAAACTGTGAGCCCTGGCTGGTGCTGACGCTGAGAACCAGCCTTTTTGAACAAGAGGGTCACTAAAAATGAGCAATTAACCAATTTTCTCCTCATTGTCATGCACTTTGTGTTAATGAACTGTTAAGTCCTACATCAACTCAGAGATACTGATTGTATTAATAATCAATCGTTGTAAGTCCCTCGTCTCTGTTTGTAGTTCTCCTTGAAAACACCCTGACACCATCACCTTGTTTCCCAGCCTCCATGAATCAATTCTGGCAGCAGTCAGATCTCACCCAAGTGACACGTCTGCTTGAGGTGCTGAACAGAATGGAAAATAAATGTTTAGAAGAAAGAGGCAAATTGTGAATGACCATGCTGAAAGGTCTGGGGTTTATTAAAAGGAATGAAAAGTCAAAAGAAAAGAGAGTTGTTCTAACTGCTTTCCAAACAGAAGGATTCTGCGCAGGAGACCCAGTTCTTCCTGGTAGGACCACAGAGGAGAAAAAAAGTTTCTGGAAGAAAAATGCATTCCTTGAAGCTCAAAGCATCTCTTCATCTTTTCTTTACTTGAACCCATGCTGTGGTTTCAGCAGCAATAGTTCTTCCTAGCTACTTATTTATATTTCTTTTACACAGTGACCCCCATTTCTTCCCTTTTATTGTTGTACTTTGCTCTATTTTGAATCAATCACATTGGATGTGTTGATGTTGGAAAACCTCTTTTCATGTATTTCACTTCCCTTCAATTTCTCTGGCTGGCTTTGTTATAGAATAGAAACACACGATAGAAAGCTCCCTTGAGCAGGAGTTTTTTACTTGGTTTTCAGAGATGCTAAATACTCACATTTCACCATCTCTGAATATCATGCCATTTATCACATTTCAGGTCCTGGCACAGTTCTGCAAGATGCTCCTTCTCCCTATTTCCCTCCATCACAACACATCTAATCCTCTGGGTTTGTTTTGGGGGGGGATTATTTTTTTTTTTTCCTGATACCTTGCTATTTACTCTGTTTATGTATAATCTCTCAATTTAACTTGGCCTTTTCTTTTGATGTTTTCAGTAAAGAAATACTCATATGTTTTTATCATTCTTCCAGCTTCTCTCTCCATAGTCCTTTCTATTCCCTTCAGGCTGAACACAGCCACTTTTGACCTGTTATCGTTCATGCACATTAAGACAAAGTCACCTGTTGCAAATATGATGCACTCTGGAGTATGTGCTACAGCACCAAATTTGTACTGCACTGTGGAGGGTACGACTTTGCTGCTCCTGCTAGAAAGCCTTAGTGATTAGTTAAAAGCTTGTACTTTTAGTTCAGGAGGGTATTCTGTAGACCCAAGTGAAAGATAGCACCATACACCAGAGCAGTCAACAGTCTCTTGCCCAAGGCATGAATCCAACAAATTTATTGGCATGAGTTGCAAAGCAAGAATATCAGTGTAGGATAGATGGCTCAACACTCTTCCAAAGAGGTTTATATCTTCTTGTAGTATTCTCTTACTTTTTCCAGAAAATTTCTGTAACATTTTGACTGCGTATTCCATTCTGAACCTGAGGAACTTTTCCAGGAGAATGCCTACAAATGGATAAAACTAATGCAAAAGTATATAAATCACTATGATTGGCATATTCTTAGAGCTCTGGTTCAGTCCCATGCCATCATCCAAGAAGGCAACTATCACACACACATCTTCACAAGTCCTATAAACAGTAGCAGGCAAAACAGTCTCAACTCAGAGAATTTTTACTTAATCTACTTTATTCCCAATAAACACAAACTTGTAATCACCAATTCCAGTATTAAGAAAAAGAACACATAAAAAAATAAACACTTAGGCAAACAACTTCTCAAGACTTAATTTAAGCCAATCACCTCTTCTTGCACCTTCCTAGTCTCAACAGCCATTGTTTTCACTACTTTACAGTCAGTCCCTCGCAATTGCTTCAATGAGGTGACAGGCAGCACAGGAGGTTGAAGTAGAGCGCAAGGGTTTCTTTCTACTGTTCTTCATTTCCTAGCAGATTTCCTCTGCTCCTCCATGCTTCTTTCTGGGTTTGCTCCACTCCTCTGTGCTTTTTAGTATCACTCCATGGGCAACAGTCCTTCAGAGGTGCACCTGCCCTAGTTTATGTCCACCAGCAGGCCATCAGCAGGCCACAGCCCTTTCAGGCTGGAGTGCTTCCTTCCAGAAATGCACCCCTGGCCGCACGTTTCCTTAGCAGTCCCCCCTCTCTGTGCACGTCCAAGAGTGTTTCTTCACATTTCTCCCAATGTATGCCTTCACATATCTCCTCATATGCCTCCTCCCCTTGTGGCTGCTGCTTCTTAAGTATGCTTGAGCAGATGACCCATGGGCTCTCCTGATTGGCTGAGTTTCTGGCACATGATGGGTTTGGGCATGTGATTGTTTTATTTCCGATATAAATAATATTGTAGACGTGCTTCTCATCCTTTTTTTTAAAATTTGATGAGATAAAAAATGCAGAAAGTCTCCAGTGATATTAAAAATATCCTGTGGGTTAAACATCAGAGTTTGCTCAAAGAATGATGCTGAACATATCCTTTTGTTTCCAGATAACGGGCCATAACATTCATTTCAGGGATGTCTTAGACCCCTCCCTGCCTATGAAGTCTACATTTAGATCACTCCCATGAATCAACCTTTTCTGTGAGGATAACATAATATTTTGGTGTGAATAAGTGTTTCTTTAGTTCTGTGCGCATTTAAGTTTTCCTTATTTAAACTTATCACATGCAAAGAAAAAAAAATAGCAAAAAAAAAATAGCAAAAAAACGCCCCAAGCCTGAAATAAATGTCCTAATTAAAATCAAATAAAATATGCAAGGAAACAAATTAGGCAAAGATTAACTTTCTGTTCCAAACTCTGTCTCTAATAGTCACTGTCAGCTGTTTCCATAAAGACTTCTCAGAATGAAGCCTAAATCATATCGTGTGGCATTGGTCTCACAGCAGCAAGTCTGCTATCCATCACTATAGCAGCCAGAGTTGTAAACTCAACAATGGGCATCAGCTTGTCAAATTCTCACAAAATATGTCCAGCATCTTTCATCAGTCACAGACTTTGAAGGACAAATACAACAACAACTGCCTGGTCTAAGTAGTTGAGATGTAGGAGCAATAAAATTAGTTCATAGTTTCCTACTGTTCACCTCCTCAACTAGGAGAGATTTGCCAGTTTGCAAGATGCACTCTGTATCTTATCTTGACTTTCAGCAGTAAGGATCAAAGGGGTCTTCCACATTCAAATATTCTTTACTTTTTGGCTAATAATGTCTTAAAGGGAAAGGAGGGAGGAGACAAATCAACTCTTTCTCCTAATATCTCTCAGTAACTAGATGGAAATCCATACTGAGAAAATCAGTGGACAATTGCTATTTTACATGAGTAAAAATACTATTAATCTGTCATCCTTTATCATACTTGGATGATCATTAAGCCAAGCAGGCAAGCTGTTAATGTTTACAATATCTGATATTCCCTAACAATGTACATAGACTAATAGGAGGAAAACAACTCTAATCTTGCCCTATTGCCAATGGGGATTAATTTCATTCAAATAAACATGTTTATGAAAATAAAGAAAAATTCCTTCTGCAAACAGCTAGTTAAATTTGACTTTTTTTTTTTCATTCATCCAAAAAGACCAATTAGACTGGGTGCAGTAATTGTTCTCCCCCTGCTGATGCTTTACTAATTGCTAATGTTGGTGTGTGTAAATACCAATTAAATTTGTTCCGATTTAGTCTTTTTAACTGATGTTTAGATTTTAAGGGGAAAAATGGCTTTTAAAATTTATATAGACAGTGTGTGTCCTTTGTGATTTTCACAGCCTGTTCTAGTTAACAACAAATGAAGATAAATACCAAGCAAAATCTGTTTGGTGTTTCTATAGAATAAACAGCCCTATTTACAAGGTGTTACCAAATATCTGGTATTTTATTATCATTTATTTATTTATTTATTGGCCGTTAACTTCTAATCTTGCAGCCCATTTGGTCACTTGCTTCTGATTTCCAATCTATCAACGACAGAATAATGACAATGACATGGGTAAGTGTTATCTCACCATTTTACCTCAGTGTTAATTGCCAGTGATTTGTCGGTGAAGGGTGACAGTAATGACAAAGGGGGTGACAAAGAGGAACGTAATTCAACTGAAGCTAAAGAATATATGAAAATACCTCACTGGGTTTTATATGTTTTGCTTGACCCAAGTAAGCATCATTCCTTTAAATCATCATTTCAGGTTGTTTTCTTCTGACATTCAGAGGATAATTTAGCAAGCTAGTTTGGTAAGGATGATTGACCAGAGATGTAATAGTGTGTAGACCAAACCAGAGGTGAAATCAAGGGAATAAGGAGTAGGAAAAAAAACCAACCCAAACACCAAACCAAAACATGATAACATTAAGTTCACAGAGATTAGATACTAGATTACAAATAAAACTTGTATGTGACATGTTTAGACTTAACTCTGATTAAATGGTGAAAGCTAGAAGGAAGCTGAAAATGAAGTTTCCTCTGTGGTGATTGTTTTATTAGGTTTAAAGCAGTGAAGCTCCATCACAGAGGCTTTTGTGTTCAGCAATCCCATCAGTGCACTTCATTCCGGACCAGTGGGGTTCAGCCTACAGCAGAGCATGCCTGGAGCCATACAGAGATTGCTGATTCAGCCAGCTCTGAGATAATCTGGTGCTGAGGGCAACACTGGGAATTGGTCGGCAGCAGCAGAGTAGAGCAATGAAATCAAAGGAGCTTGTTTCACACTGGATCCCTCAAAGCTATCTGACTGAAGGGGTTTTTTTGTGTCTTAGGTCAGGGTCTTTTTCAACCTCTGGTCATTCAGCGGGGTTGCAACTGTGCAAGCTGGGTATGTACATTAGAGCTGCACCTGTTTGAACAAGAACAGAAGATGGAGACAGCAAAAAGATGCATTAACTTCTACTTACAGAAAGAAAAGCAGAACTCTCTGGTTTCTGTCACAGACCAAGATGAAAAATTGTCAAACATTTAACAGCTATACGTCTGATTATATGGTGGCAACTGGCTTCTGGTAAGCAGAGCATTTGTTCCAACTCTTAGTTCTAGTGCATTTCTAATGCAGCCCTAATGATTTGCCTTTTCCTAACATTATAACAAATAAAGAATAACCCCACTGAAGTCCTCATTTCCAGATTGGCTACCTCTGTAAAATATTCCTAGTGGAAGTGGAAGTCTTCCATAGTGTCCTTACAACTACTAATAGTAGGCTTGCATTTTTTTGTTATCTTCAATGAAACCTTTAGAAGGATTTAGAGGATAGCTTTTAGAGCAGAACTCGAGATCCCTTCTTCACAGGTTGGATACCATAATTAAAAAGTTGTTAATATCCAAACCAGGATGCCCATACATAATAATACCTCTATAATACCACTAGTTATGTAGTAATTCCCAACCTAGGTCAAAATGAATGCTGGTTTCTGAGGTGGGAGACTGTAAGGCTCTTCTTCAGGGGTTGGGCTATATTTTACTGCAGCTTTTCCTGGTATTTGCTCAAACCCTAGATTTAGCAACACAAAAGATTCAGCATTGTGAGACTTCTCATTTACATGCTGGTCCAAACTAGCTAGTAATCAGCACTTGAATAAGGAAACCCTAGTTAGAATAAACATCCCACACCACTTTTCATGTCATATAAGTAGAGACAAAGTTGTAGCAATGGTAAAGTACAAAGGATGTGCCAAGTGGACAATGCAGGAGCCTTCAGAAGACTTCAGAGTATGATTGTTACTTTCTGTCTTCACTGTCCTAAAACTGGCTTCAGCCTGGAGTGAGACTGCGCACCACTGGAAATGAGGGGAAAGAGCATGGTCCAAACTAAAACACTGCCCTAGGACATCAAAATACCTTACAGAACAGCCTAGACAAATCTCAAAATCAAGGTCTGTATTTTCTTTTTTTCAGGCTTTTCATGTCTCTTCAAGCTAGCAATGTGTCTGTTTATGTTCTCTCTTCTGTTTTTTTTAAATAAGAAAGGAAAGATCATCAAGGACTTCAATGCTTACTCAAAATCATATTCATAAAGGTATAAATACTGCTATGTATATTTATTACATTATAATCTTCTTTCTGCATACACTTGCATGTCTTTCTTGCTCTCTCCAACTGAGCTTCCATTTGCAGGACATGAGGGATGTAACACAAATCCTCAGGATTATTTTTCATTCTTCTTCGTGCCTTGCACCATCACATACATTTCTGTACTGCATAAAGCTGTATATTTTCTGCCACTGTGTAACTGCTTCTTATCCTCACTTAATTTTATACCTTTCTTAGTATAATGCTTTATTAAGCTGTACAGTGTATTTTCAGGATAACCATATGTCTTACTGGACTTGACTGTCTTTGCTACAACCTCATTTTATAGTTCACCTTGACAAACGCAACAGAGGGCACCACAGGGACACCACAGCCCAGAATTGGCTCGGTTCAAATGTGATGTGTAGTACACAGCAAAACA
This sequence comes from Pluvialis apricaria, assembly GCA_017639485.1. Lineage (NCBI taxonomy): Eukaryota > Metazoa > Chordata > Aves > Charadriiformes > Charadriidae > Pluvialis > Pluvialis apricaria. Next base: position 74,962,355 of record CM030009.1, on the reverse strand, counting down.
TGCAATAACAAATAAATGCGTTGGTGATTTAGAGGAACAGGGACTATGTCACTTTCTAACCTTGATCCTTTGTTTATGAATTTAATCCCAATTCGTACAAAAGGTTCCATTTATTTCTCCGTCACGCCTCCAGCAAGCCTGCAGCCCATGTCTACTAGGTAACAGCTTGCAGAAGCTGTATATGAAATACAATTTTAAATAAGGGAAATCAACATTGCATCATATCCCTGTTTTCTTCCTTTCATTTTTGCCATCTTCACTCACTGATGAGGAAGGTTAATATTAAACATTGTGTTAGTGGTTGTCAAATCAATCATGGTTTTCACTGAGTTATGCTAGAAAGGAGCAACACACTTTATGAGAAATCAGAGAAGGGATGAATGAGATAATGTAAAATCACTTATACAGGCACTCTGGAGATGGAACCCCGTTTAATATTTAATGTAGTCATTAACCTGAGAGTGGAAGGAAGAGGGTAATGGATGGCCTATTGCTTTTACCTACAGGACAAGTTTTTGAAGTGAACTGTCTCCCCTGGGGCAAGTATCACACATGCTGAACATCTATAAAGAGGGTCACAGATGAAAGGAGTTTGAGCAGCCTCAGAATTCCCCTGTGAGCATTGTGAAAACTGCAGGCAGACCAGGTGGTGAAACTTGCCATACTACACAGAGCCGTGGGCCATTGCCATCCAAATGCTCAATTAGTTTATTATGGCAACAGACACACCATAGTGGTCAAATAACCAACACATCTGCAGAAACTACAGAAAATAATCAATTATTGAAGAAAACCATCTACAAGTAATATTACTCTTACCCTTTCTTGTTCTTCTCTTTCTTTTTTTTTGTTTCCATTCTGCCTAGATGCCCAGCTGTTAGAGATTACCCCTGAGAGCCAGAAATCCATGAACTAAATTTAACTATGAGAAACATAGGGGTGGGGGAGGTTTGTTGTTTTGGTTGGTTAGGTTTGGGGTTTTGGGTTGTTGGGTTTTTTTTCATAAAAAGACTCAAAACACATTAAACATTTACAGGTGACCTTCTAAATACCATAAATATTTCCTATGTGGCAACAGCACAGCATAAGGTATGTTTTTATGTAGTGTAGCCAAGTGATAACCATTGCAATAACAGTCAGGGCACGTGCCCCACTGTCACACGGACATTGTCCCCGGGTATGAATTTACCCCAAAGGCTCAACGGGTTGTAGTGCACTGTTTTCCTCACCAGCATCACTTAGCATGGCACCCATCCTCCCAATCACATGGACCACCCAAACCCTTTGCCCAGTAAGAACTGGACAGCATCCAGCCTTGAACTATATTTGCCTGTCTCCATGCTAATTAGAGAAGCTATCAGATCCTCCCACTTCCCTTGAAGTGCCTGTTTCTAATCACACAGATGAAGCAGAGAACTGCTGTCATGCTGGACCATCTATTTTCACGGTGCAAAGAGCCACTATTGCATGTTCTCTTACAGAGAGAGTGTGTGGAGCCTGACACGCTCCCATACATGAATGGCCTTCCTCAGCAAAGGGGATATGGTGGATGTTGTTGTTTGCTGCTCTGACTGATAGTCATGCAGTTGGTATACCTGTAGGTCAGTATTGACAAAACATACATCAGACCTAGAGGAGAGTGGAAAGACTGAAATTTCTCAGCAACAGGAGTGACAAGTCTTTAAAAAGTGCAGAAATACGGGTTTGGGGGTTCTTTTTCTGTCTGATTCCTAATGTATAATATAGCACAGTACAGGACATACATTGAGCTACAAGGTAAATATCATGTGATATAAAACCCAGAGAAATTACTGAGTGCTGGCAAGTGCTAGCACTATATTAACCTTTGCCACAATACCTTATATTGTGCTAAACTCTACGTAGTAGAGCCAGTTCCTTCCCTGAGGAACTTACTGCTACAGGGAACAAACACACAAAAGATCATCATTGTTCACACCTTATTCACTATTTTTTGATGACTGGATTAGTTTGATAAATACTTTAAAAACAACAGTAATTAAGGCTACAAGAGAAAGAGTAGTTTTATTAAGAATGGTCTCTTCCTAAAGAGGTTTCTCTTCCACACAATCAAAGACCAGGATCCTGTATTTTGACCTTTCATTTTTTAAAAAGTTTAGTTTAAAAAAAAAATTTTACTTTGTTTGCATAAATAAGCACAATGTTACCGCATCATTAACTTTCAGGATAAGTAGTAAACCAATTTCTGATATGCCTGTGAATATATACAAAGGAAAATGCTAAGGTTGGATCTACCCATGCTTTCGCATCTGAAATCTAGCCTGTAGGCAACTCTGAGATGTTCCTATGACTTTGCTTCACAAAGGCTATGGCACAGTTGGTCATCCACAATTTGCATTGGATTGTATGCGAAGAAAGAAGAAAAATCACACCAGTAGGAGCACAGCGATGTAGGATCATAAATAAAACACCTTCATCTGGTTATGAAAGGGGTTGCATCATCTTATCCTTAGTATTGCACCATTATTTATCACATGTGTAGTATCATTACTGTAACACTTTCCAGGTAAATAAAAAGGCAAGATACTTGCTACAGGGAAATTACAATCTAAATTAGGCCCATCAATGACAATCAGCTGTGAGGTTCAGAGACAGAAAGAAGCAAAAGACAAGCAGTATTGCTCTCCAGGGACAGTACATTATTAATAGTGAGTAAATCAGTACTGCATGCTTACTTTTACCTCAATTAATTTATGATTATTAATATAACAACAATATTATGGATACTGTAGCAAGTTAGGTGATAGAGAACAAATGCATATTGTTAAAACACAACAGCTGAAAGTAGGCATATGCTTCTAGTTCTTCATTCATTTTAACAAATATCCTGATACCTATGAAATGCTGTCTTTGCTGGTACGGTGACTCGAATGAGTTGTTATCCCGTGCCTTGGACTGTAAGCATTGTTTTCATGGCTGAGTCTTTGTGAAGGCACTGACTGTATACTGAAGCACCCATCCATTCAAGTGTGCAATGCTCAGAGCCAATTCAAGGTATGGATCCATAGGGTCAACCCTGTTTGAGCTGGGGGATTGGACAAGATGACCTCCAGAGGCCCCTTCCAACCTCATCCGTCCTGTGATTCTGTCTAGAGCTGTCGCCTTAACACTGTGTGCCCTGGACAATTTGGACATGCATTTGTGCATGAGTGGAGACAACTTTGGAAGATGTGGCTACTGGATTGATTAGCATAGAGAGTATGTTTCTGGTGGCTCTATCTGCATTGGACCCAAATCTCTGCAGCACAGACAGCTGATGAGTTCACAGCCAATATTCATCCATCTCAGTGTTTGAAAACAAGGATCTAAGTGAGTTCATCACACAGCTGCTTTGCTGTCCTGATGTTACACTAGAGAGTCACCTATTAGAGCCGAATATTCTGTCTTTCTAATAATTGACATTTTTCTCTTTGATCTTTCAGCTTTTGTGCTTGCCAGACTACGCTGTTTACTGTGTTGAGTAATAAGAACAGCATGCTGAACCTCTGCAATATAAAAACTATAAATCATTCGATAACATTAACAGATTGTGATTGAACTCAGACATTTCTATAATGGTTTAGTCAATCTAAAAGTGGAAAATAGCTATATTTCTGTACCTGTAATTTTTTCCCCATATACGAAAAATGTTAAAAGAGGCAGAGTTCAGAGCTAGAGGGAAAGTGGCCTTTATCATGAAAGATTTTTGTATAATAATAATTAAAAATATATTTAATCATTAGAACAGGCTGATGAATCATAACATTAACAAAATCTTGTAGTAAGGTCAACTGCGTTATCCATACTTACGGTAAGCAATGGGGACATTAAGATGAAATACTAAACTCAGTAGCTAAAGGGGGAGGGGAAGAAGATATTTTAAAGAATGACAATGAAAGCAGGTTGTTTTGTTTGCTTTTTTGTAAAGTTGTGCTTGAAATTAATAGTTGTTTGTAATGCTGATAAACCAGCAGAACTTTATAGTTTACACTTCTCTCACTATGTTTTTCAGTTCATGGTGAGCTTTGATGTGTATTAACATACAGTATAGTGCCAGGAAGCTTATACTCTTTTGGGATAGAGACAATAGCGTAAGTGTTTAAAATAAAACAGTGATCTGGGATGCATGGTTAATCTTCTATTTGATTTTAAAACTAAGAGGAAATGATAGACAAATAGATAGGTAGATAATATTTATAGTTTCTTTTAAGAACTCTGTATGCTGTGCAAGTCCATGGGCCCTGATGGGATGCACCTATGAGTGCCAAGGCAGCTGGTTGATGTCACTGTGATGCCACTCTTGGTAATCTTTGACAGACCATGGTAATTAGGAGAGGTACCTGAATACTGGAGGAAAGCAAAAGTTACTCCTATCTTCAAGAAGGGCAAGAAGGAAGACTCAGTCAACCTCACTTCTAGTTGGAGGCCACTAACAAGCCATGCACCCCAAGTGTCGATACTGAGTACAGTACCATTTGACATTTTTATTGATGATCTGGATGATGGGTCAGAGTGTACCCTCAGCAAGTTTGATGATAATATGAAACTGTGAGGAGTGGCTGCATGCATCAAGCACCAGTATATGATGTGCTGGGCATCACATATATGGAAACAGCTTGGCAGAAGAAGACGTGAAGATCCTGGCAGACACCAAGCTGAGCATGAGTCTGCAAAGTGTCCTTGCTGCAAAGAGATAATGGTATCCTGGGTTGCATTACACGAAGTATTACCAGCACATTGACGGAGGTGATCCTTCCCCTCTATTCAGTGCTGGTGAAGTCACACCTGGAACACTGGGTCCAGTTCTGGGCTCCTCAGTATAAGAGAGGTATGGAGCTACTGGAGAGAGTCCAGAAAAGGGCCATGAAGATGATGAAAGAACTGTAGTATCTCACATATGAGGAAAGCCTGAAAGAGCTGGGACTGCTCAGCCCAGGGAAGAGGAGGCTTAGAGAGGACAGTATTTATGTATATAAATACCAGAAGAGAGGGCGCAAAGAGGACGGAGCCAGGCTCTTTTCAGTGGTGCTCAGTGACAGGACCAGAGGCAATGGGCACAAACTGAAACAAAGGAGGTTTTGTCTGAACATCAGGATACACTTTTTTTATTATGAGGGTGACTGAGCATTGGCACAGGTTGCTCGTAGAGCTTGCAGCTCTTCTTTGAGATATTCAAAGCTGTCTGAACATAGTCCTTGGCAATCAGCTCTAAGTGGCCGTACTTGAACAGAGGTGTTGGACCAGAACACCTCCGGAGGTCCCTCCCAACCTCAACCATTCTGTGATTTTGTGAACAACCATTTTAGGTCATCATCAGGAAAGGATGCAGGACTTTTGCTTTCGTGTCTCTAAAATCATTGTTCTTTGAATGGATAACATCTTACTCAATTACATAAAACATATGCTGCATTTGGTTCTTTATCAGGAATGCAAGGAAGAAAAAGAACTGTAGGAAGTGAGTATTCTTATTCGCGTGTGATACTACCAGTATGGAATGAAACACCCACTGGGGTTGCCCATCTGTAAACAGTGGAGTCCAGTCACTTCAGGGAGGAAGACTATATGTAGAAACGCTGAAAATCATGCATGCAGCAAGTCATCTTTGTCAGTGGACATGACAGCAGAAGTTGCTTCAGAGGTTGGTCATCAGTGCCTAGGCTGAGCCTTTATCATTTTTCCAGTCCAAGGACATTTAAGTATAGCTGCCTTTAAAAAGCTTAAGTGTAATCAGTAGCTTATTTACCAAGAAAGGGATCTGGTTTTCTTACCGTACTTTTCAAGGCTAGCAGTCCCGGTGCTGAAAACCCAACACCACAAATGGACTTCCTTTTTTCTTACAATGAAGTTTATTACATGGTATTGATGAAGCTTTCATTATTGGCATTTACTTACAATATTTTGAGAGATGCCTAAGAAATTGGAATGTCGCGGTGTCATGAATTGCAGCTTATATTGCATATCCCAAAGACAAAGGCAGTCACACTAATTAAAAATATCAAGTTTAAGTAAGGATTATGCTAAAACTAACTATTTTCTTTTGTTTATGATTAAGAGAATATAATACAACCAGAGGAAAAAGCAAATCATTTAAATAAGATCGATCTTTATTTTATCATCCACCAAAAAATGAATTAAAATTGATCATTTTAATAGCAGCACAGGTTCACTCGTATTGGTTTTATCGACAGCAACATATGTCATTATCACTCTTACATACAAGCAAAGAATGATATGAATATTAACCATTTTAATTGCTTGCATTGCTACAACAATAGGTTTTCTACAGATAATTCAAGTAAATAGCAAAACATTACCCTTCCCGAATAAAACTCGACATTTAGATAAAAAATATCGCATCATTCTTTTGGCCAGTACCAGTATAAAACTAAGATGTGATAAATTCAATATAGAAAATGAAAGTATTGGTAAAGAGGATGTTAAGTGGTCTGTATGTGCAAAAATAAGTATTATGAGAAAGCTCATAAGCCTTACGCTATTATCTGATCTTTACTTTTTTAATGGAGTAGTTTAGCAATATTTCCAACAAATTATGTTAACTCTATAGAGTATGTATGATATACATAAAAGCATGTCAAAACTAGAGTACCTATTTATTTTTTGTTTTTAGCAAAGAACGATTAAGAAGGTGCTTGTGGCCTAAATAAAATGTGAATAAGAAAAAGAAAGATATAATTAAAATATCCTCACTGATGCTCAAAAAAAACCCAATGGTGCAATAAAAAGAGATGAGAAGGAAGGATATTAAACACTGAGCTAAGGGTAATCTTAGTAAATTCACTTTTGAACCTACATTTTATATCCGGTAGGAAAGAGCTTAAGGTTCTGATTATACTAAGTGCTTAAGCACCTGTCTAATTCCTTTGGAGCCAATGGGAGTTGAACACGTGCTTCTCCAAAGCAAAACAGGCACACACATGCACTTTGACAAGTTAGAGTCTGTATGGACATATTCCTGTTGATCTTTTAGAGCACTCCTGAGGCAGCAGTGTGATGGAGACTCGGTTTAGAGCAGTTGTCTGCATTCACAGCATAGCTCTAGGATATTTCACGCATACCCCGTTATGGGATTTGCATACATAGATGAGAGATTTTAGTGACAGCACTAGTCCCCCAAGCCCAGGTACGTGACAGACATTATCTAACATTTAAGCCCTTCCAATAACTATGTACATCTGGACTCATCTTTATCATGCTGTGCTTTGCAACATCCTTCGTTGTATAAGGAGCCCACTGCACCTCATCGTCCACCCTGACACTGATGCATCAGCAGGCTTAGCCTAGCAATATTAGCAACACAGGAGAAAGATATGAGCTAGAGTAGGAGAAATAAACAAGAAGCTACTTCCCACACAACCACATGGCCAGATAGCCATGTAATTACCTGACCACTTCATCTCTTAAGTGCAAGCACCAGCTTTGCACCTTGTCCCAGGCACACTAATCTGTATTCCTGCACAACAGCACCCTTGTGGGAAGTCACAGCATCTTGACCTATTGTATCCTGACAGCTCCAGACTCACAGCTGCAGCAGGCTACAAATGTCCAGAGACAAAAAGGCACTCTCACAGCGTTCTGAAACAAACAGGGGCTGATTGCAGCAGTCCTATTTCTAGATCTAAACTCAGTCCAGAAACTGCCAGGCACTAGCTTTTGGAAGAGATCTATGCCAGGGATAAACAGAACCTGTGGAGCAACAGTTGTATCACCAAGTCCATTGCTGTGGGATGTACAAAACCATCTGCTGCTTGGTCTACTACTGTTTGTCATCTGTGACATCCTAAACATCAGCACAGTCCTCAAGCAGGAAAGTCAATTGCACCAGAGTACTGCTAAGATATTCTGATCCTGTATCTGCTGCAAAGGTTTGAAAGTATTCTTTGATTGTATCTGACCTTAAAAAACCACATTACAAGTCTTTTATGCACTGTTAGACGAGTTTTAGAGGCCAAGGGCAAGGGCAGAACACCCTCATATTTCAGAGTTCTGGTATATCTTTCCCTATACTACACTTGCATTATACTGCATGGATACTGATAATGTGAGGAAGACTGCATGCTTCATCTTGCAGACTAGAGGAAAGGCTTGCTTGAGCCTGGAAGATAATTGCTTTCTTCTAGCACCCTCAGAGAGGACACTTATAATCACAACACACAGAGCACTAATGCATCTGAAAGGCTTGAGGATCTAACAACGGTATAAAAAAAAGGCACTTTCTCTTCACATTCTACCTCCACCTTCCAGCAATTTCTACCCAAGACACAGTTCTGCCTCAGCCGGGTGGAAGCTGACTCTCTTCATAATGGGAAGGAGAAAAAACCTTTTCAAGGTCTTAATAATACTTCTTCTGCCATCTGTTTACCATTCTGCTATCAGCTCATAGCACACACAATAATTTTGCCATGACTAACGCTTGCCTAGAGAATTTCATATATCACTTCCCTTCCCACTCCCTTGCAGAGTCAAGTGTTACTGCCCTATCTTATATCCTTCTTCCATGTGAACCCTACCATCAAATCCCACAAGAAGCTGCAGCTGGGTCCATCTAATGGTGCTGTTGGGAGAATGTCATTTCTGCAGGTTTTCACAGGTATCGATTTAAGCTAATAGATACATATTATTCACTGTAAAAGAAAACTGCTATTTTCATTACTAAGAAAACACTTTCCTGCTGTCAAGAGAAAGCAGAAATGGTTTCCTCACATTAAAAGGCTTTTAGGAAGGAATAGGCATTGAACTCCTGTTTGCAGCCTATTTCTTACAAGACTTTTTGTTCTCTTGAGAATGAAAAAGGCCATACTTCCTTCATGCCTACCGAGATTAATTGGAGCCTACATCTGGAGAACATTTCACATAGGACACCTTATTTTAATAGGGCAAACTCAATTTCGTCACAGTCCTCCCAAAGGCATGAGACGGGCCTCCATTCCCAGAGCCATCTAAAATCTTATGCGCACAGGTTTTCTCATGGCTTCTCTGGAAGAAGACAAGAAACATAAAAATAGGGATTACCCTCCCTTAGCCCTTAAAATATCAGAGGGTTGTAGTTATACCAGTATTTTAAAGCAGAATCTGCCATCATTATTACCTCTTTTTGACGTTGGGGATGTTGGTGAAGTACTTCTGCCATCTTCATATTCAAGGTATGTAATGTCACCTATGCCTTCTCCCTGAAATGTGTTCTTAAATTCAAGTCCCAGGGAGGATAAAGAGGGTATTAAGATGGATTTGTGAATGAGGCATGGCCCTAGGAGTGTTTCACATTTATGCCTCTTCCTCTGCCTCCCCTCATCTAGGCAGTGCTCAAGAGCTACTGTGCATTGTGGGCCCTTGCAGGCTTTCCTTCCACCATCTGCAGAATGGGACAGCCATGTTTCCCAGGAGGTACTGAACAGGTTCTGGGAATGACATATACTGTTGTCTTGCAGGTTGAGAGGTGGCAAATATTCCTCCGGTTGTACTCTTTTAGGAAATGGGCCTGTAATACAGGTTACTTCAGAGAGTATTTCAGTGGAACCTTGCTGGCTCATGAGAGGGACTGGCAGCCTGTAAGGGGCCACCATGAGGGAAGGAAACCTGGCTACTATATGACATGTGGATGGTGATGGAGGCTTACCTGTAGGTGATGGCTGACTGTAATGTCAGTGCACTGAGTGATTGGTGGTCCGGTATCTCCTTTCTGATCATCCTGGCCAAAATGCCATCTGTTTAGAATGGATATAGAGTGCAGGGAACTGGAGATCTGCAGTGAATGAAAGGCCCACTGGTATGCAGAGGTTTCATTTCACCATTTACACATTTCCCAAGTGGAAGTTTCTGTCACTGAGCTAGCTGAATGTGTTCTTCAGTCTTTTTCACCTTCCTTCAACTTGGCTTCCAGATCTGAAGGTAATCCTGCTGATCTTCCAGTGCAGGCCTACAAATGCAAGGTGTGCCTACGTTAAGGAAAAAAAACCCAAAATAAAACCCCAAACCAAACCACATAAAAACAACAAAACTGTATCCATAGCAATAATTATGTGGAAGAGAAGCTATATGTTCTCCAGTACCAGATTATTTTGCACAGCTGAGGCACAGGTACAAGTTCCCCCTAAATCATTGTACTGTAGGAGGTGGGCACAGTGACATCTGGCTAAGGTTATCTATGAATATCCTGACCCCTAGATTTATCCTATTCAACTTTAGGTAACTTTACATTACAAGCCAAAACCAAGTTACACATCCAGGCTGCCTCAATAATCAGTGTTCAGAGAAATAACCCCTTCTGGGTTATTCATCTCTGGCACCTGACTTGGAATAGTGTTTAACTTTTAGGTACCAAAAGTTAAAGATGAAGAAAACCCTCAATGGTCTGTTCAAAATTCTCTCACAAAAGCCTTATTATCTGAAACGTAGGTCTGGAGAATTGTACTACTTTAATATTACACAGAGTAGTATGGAGCATTGGGTGGGTGTACCAAAACTAGTATAAAACCTGCAGTCAAATAAAAGGACAAGGGATCCTTCAAACCCACCTTAATTTGAACTGACCTATTAACTTTGATTCCTTCTGGGGCCTAATCTGAATTGTCTCAGTTCTTCCATTTACCCCAACCTCTGCTGGGATTTTATCACTTACTGACAATGCTGTATCTGCTGACACATACGGTCTAAGGATACCACAAATTATGTGGTAATCTTTACATCCTTGCAGAACAGTGATGTGGCAGCAGCCTCAAAGATCCAATTCTAATGTAAATATCCAGACAAGTGTTCCTCAACAGTGTAAAATATGGAATGCAGCCCACATTCAAAAGCATTACGGAATATGACAGAGCTATAGTACATGTCAAAAAAGCACACTTTGGACGTCAAAAATCCTGCTATTTCAACAGTATTTTCATCGTTGCACCAAAGGGGGTTAATCTGATTATTAAGAGCTTAAAAAAACCTATTCTTTTGTTAAAGTTAATTAAGGTAAAGAAATGCAAAACAGCAATTATATTCTTCCTTTCTTAAATAGTATAGCAGAATAACTGCTGAACTTAGGTAAATAAAATTCTTTTTAGCAGACACATATACACACAAAGACTAAAGTTAAGCCCAGTTTGACAAATTCTACATCATGTTGAAGTATAACGAAAATAAGTAGAAAGGAGACTGCAAGCACACCACTAATGCTGTTCAGAATGGATATGCAGACTATGCTATATAGCAAATCAATCTAACATGTTAGAACAGTAGGATAATTAACTACAAATTAATGGCCAGTAAAGAATTAGGCACACAATAAGACAACTTCTCAGCTATGCAAATTGGCACAAATGTAGGACCTGGTCTGCTTTATGCCTCATAAATCATTGCAATTATAGATAGTAAGACTAGAAAGTAACATTCAAAGGTTGTTTCATTTACCCTCTGCCCAAAAGTAGGATCAACTGTACTGATGTCATTCCTCACAAAAGCTTGTCCAGCCTGTTTTCAACAACATCCAGGAATGTGAACTCCTCAACTTCCCCGTAGCCTGGCCCTGTTCTTAACCATGAGATATTTTTTTTCTCAATGTCTAATCTAAGTCTTCCCTGCTGTAATGAACCCCTCCTTGTCCTACAAACATGGATCAAGGAAGAGATTATTGCCTTCCATGTCACGGCCATCTTTTACATATCCTTCCGTCTTTTCCTCTCTTGAATAAATCATCCCAGATATTCCTGTCTTTCTGCATCAGCCATAGTTTATCTGTTCTTTGTGCTCTGTCCTGCAATTTCTCTCACTAAATTCTTAATCACAGAGAAGAATTACTACAATTACAGAATACACAGAAAATTCTGCATAGCTAAGTCTGAGTTCTATAAAGGTATAGGCCTTTCATTTCCTAGATCAAGCTTTTTGACTCAGAAGGTTCTCATATATTTTGATCAGAAATAAGTGGAGAAATAAATCTGAGTATCTGGACTTTGGCATCTTCTGATAGCAAGTATCACTGGGTCTGATCCTGCGGTGCTTGAAGATTGACATTCATCCAAGAATTCCAACTCAATCTCACTATAAGTAGGAGTTTAAGCACAGGAATGTGCATAAAAGGATATCATTCTATTTTTGCCCCAAATAGGATAGAAGTGCTATTATACTCATAATATATTCTGATTTGCTTTGATTCTCTGCTTCTTGTGAAGGGGTTAGTTTCCTTACTATAGACTTTAATATTCTTTCAAATAACATGTCATCGCCTCCTGGCCCTGATGATGAATTTCACCAGAGTGGATTTCATCTTGGAAAAACAGAAATTTGAATATTGACCCTGGCTAAGTGATAGGAATGTATAATCTCTCATAATCTCAGTCTGTCATAGTGTAAAGACAAGGAAATTAACAGAACTTGTTAATTATACTTATTCAATAGTGCAGTGCCAAACCTTTGCCTTTGCAGTATCACTGCAGTATAACTTCAACCACTACTTTCCCCCCCAAAACTGAATTAATTAATTGATCAGCTGAATTCTCATGTTGCTAGGCATAAATAATTTTCTCTATGTTTGTTTTGGGTTTTGATTGTGCCACACTTCCAGCTGATGAAGTAATTCCTTCCCGCTTTAAACAAAATGATCGAGAGGACTACTCTGTCCACATCATTTATCTCAGAAATATGCCTTGATATTAAAGTCCTGCTTTGATAACCAGGACACTGTGGAGTTTTTCTGGGGGGAAGGGATTTAATGCTATAGCAGTGGTTCCCCTGAAATCTCTTCTTCACAAACGCCATTTATTGGCGAAGTTTGATAGGCCTGATCCTTTTGTTTTGACTTCTTGCTGTTGTTCATTTTATTGCTAACTTGACACCTCAGTTATCACACAGCTGTACGTATCTTAAGATACCTTTAATAACTCCCATCAATCTCCCTGCATTGACTCAAGTAACTTACAATATCATCCTAACCTCCAGCAATTAAAGCCAGGGTGAATACTTCAAAAGCAACATCTTTCTCCTGGTCCCTCAGCTAGCTCTGACTGTGTTGATCTTTCAACAGATCACAGCAGAGTGCCATGCTCACAGCAATATTAGCTCGCACCGTGAAAATGGTGAACATTTACTCAGGTTCAGTGCTGTGCTTATTCAATTCACAGTTCAGAGTGAGCCTGTGCAGTACCAGCTCTGTATGGAGCATCATTAAGAGATGCACATATGCTCTGGTTTACTTCTTTTTAGCCAGAGGAGTATCCCTGAGCTGCAGATTCTGTTAATGTACCACTATGCATCTAAACTGTCTTTTTGCACTTCCCAGGTTCTGCTGGAACAGGGTCCCAACACAATCCTTCCTATAGCCGTGCTCTGATTCCCTTGGGAAAGAAGCCCGGGAGGGGTTTCAACTGGGAAAGAAAGTGCCCGAGTTAGAAGCTCACCACTAACTATGTGCTTATAGGTTTTCCAGGCTGAACAGGGAAGCACTAGGACTGCAGGAAAAATTCTCTGATAAGCATAATCTATTCCACGTTCTTTTGGATACTTGTGCTTTCCATGTGATTCTTAATTAAGAATGTTCCTCACTGCAAACACCTCAGCACTATCTGTATATGCAGTGCCTTTTGCTATCTTTGCTTGCAACACTCTGTATATTCATCTTATCAAGAATAGCTGTTGCAGCCACACACATTAAAAAAAAAAAAAAAAAGATGATTCCTATTGCCTATCCTCCTAGGCTCCTGCATTTCTCCTTTTTTTTTCTCCTTTTTCCCTTCTTTTCATAGTTCTTGAGGCAGAAGGAACCGTAGCAATAGGGTTGTCTGACCTGCTGCCCATAAGGGGTTCCACTGGTTGAATATCCTTGGCATCAAACCCATAGCTTTATTTAATCTTTAATGTTTTGTTACAAATGCATGTTCTTAACTTGAAGATTACAAATGAGAGAGAGCCGTTATCTTCCTAATTCATTCAAAAGGGCTTTGAGCCTTCCGTTTCTAAGTGGTTTTTATCGTCCACTGAAGGTGAGCGCAGCAGGACTTGGAATGAATTTATCTTAACAGTTAGAGCAGAATCTGCTCCTATGATAAAATTGGGCTAATGGGGCAATAGACATTAAATGAACCAGTTCGCTTTCTCTGAAACATCTTACACCTGCAAAGACATTCTTGAAAAAAATTGAGATTTTTTTAGTGTGGAAATTCAGAACTGATTCTGGGTATATCCAGACAGACCTTGAACACAGGCAGGTATTTCGGGAGTCACTTTTAAGATGCAGTGATATTTAACTTGTCAGATCAAGATTCAAGTTAAAAGCTGAAACCTCCTCAGAAGGATCGCGCAATTTCAAAAATTATAGGTAAAAAAAAGTATGTTAAGACAACTTGTTCCTATTCCTCCCAACTCAGAAATGTTCTCTGCAAAGCATTGCTCGCTGTAGTATCCCATCTACCGTCCAAAACAGCTGCTTGAATTTCAACCACTTTGGGGATTGGAGGGGAAGGAGAAAGGGAGAGTGGAAGTGTTATTCTATAGCTCAACGAGGGGCATTTTTTGTTTCATTATATTTCAATTCAGTTCAATCTCAGTTTTTGTCTCCTCCCTTGACAACCCTGAGTTTACCCAGCATCATTACATCTTCTTCAAATTCTCCCCATGAAAACCTCATGAAGATGGTGTTTCAAAGCTTCAAAACATATACCTAAGAGAAGTCTATACTTTGAGGACATAGGCCCAAACCCATTTTACTTGAAGTTGGCTCTCCACAAGGTGAGAATAATGGAGAAACCCGGGAAGGGCTGGGATCTTGAAAGGCGAGATCTTCTGGCCCAATATCTTAAGAATTCAGTCACCTTCCCCAGTCAACTTTCTGCCAAAAGAAATGTACTGAAACATTTTACTCTGTCTGATACTCTTCAGGTGTGAGTTGCTTGTGTTTGCTGTGTGAGCTTGTGGAGATTCATTAATGGCCACTGGTGACAAAGCACTTCGACACTTCTGTCCCTGAACACATTTCAGAGAAGCCAGCATGCGTTACCTGGTTTTCACTGCAGATCCTCTGCAGAAAGAAACTAATATTTGTGAACTCGCTGGCTCCATCATGTGTCCTCCAGATAACACTGTAAGGGGGAAAACACTTGGATTTTTCATGTTTCTAAGTTTAGAAATGAAAAAAGGTCTGTTTTAAAACAAACACTTTGAGTTACAAAAGACTGTGCAATGCCTCTGATGACTACACCTGCACTGCCTGGCTGTGAATGAAAAGGCACACCTGTTCTTTATGATAAGAAAATAAACCAGAATAAACAGATTATCTTTTGTTTTGTTTTATGTTGTCAAAGCTGAACTAGACTTTTTTTAATTCACCAGTATTTTAGAATAATGATGATTGTAGTCAACAGAGTGAAACGTGGCTGCTAGATTCAGCATCAAGCCTGACTTTAGTTCTTTTGCATTAACTTGCTATGGTTTTGTGCAAGTCACATAATTTTCTGCCTCGGTTTACTTGCAGTTAGCACTGTTACTGAGAGCGTTACTGAGAATCAAGTTTGACGGTATATTCCTGCAGATCATGATAGAGATTTGGAAGCTTTGGAAGGAAATCACTGCATGCTCTGTCACAATGGTCCCCAACAAAATCTTTGAATAATGTCAACAATAAATTGACAGTATTATTAAAATGTCATGTCCTCAGTTAAACAACATTAATTAATTAATATTTGTTGCAGATTTTTATACAAGAGAAGTAGAATGACTGATTCTTGTCATGAGACGTCCTTCATCGCTATGTACTTTGATGAAAGAGAAAGTACAGGAGGCAATTATGATACTTGGGAAATGTTCAGAAGGTATACTAGTTGCCATTTCTGCTTGGTGTAACACGGTTAACGTAGCATCCTACAGGCAGCACAGCTAGTAACTAATGCGCGGATGCAATTAATTTAGTGTGAGATTCATCTAAATAAATGCAGATGTCAACAAATGCAGATGTATATATCCAGGTTAGTTCCCCCAGGCTCTCTTTGTAGTCATCGGAAAGAAAGCATCTTTAGGGAGAGGCCCATCCTGTTCTGAGACAACCAACCAAACTACATCATACAAAGTACAGCCTAAAGATTCCTTTCCATTTCTCTCCAATAACTACAAAAGGAGCTGCAATGTCTGTCAAAGAGCAGACATTAAGACTGTAGTTATCTAAAGACAGGTGAGTTGAAATCTACATCAAAATTTGGACTATCTGCACATAGGAACACAGTTCTACCAGAAAAGTATCAGGTGTTCTTTAATAATTCACTCACTCTGTTGTGCTCCCATTTCTTCATTTGCACTAAGGTAATCATGAGATTTATTCATTATGAAGACCTTTACAGCACTCAAGTGAGAGGAAATTTTTAATCCCAAGTAATAATGCTGTTATTATTGCAGATGACTCATCAGGAGGAGTGCCATTTTCATTTCTCTTCTGAAAATATCTGGTTTGGTTTTAGCCAGGGAAATGCCAAAGACTGAATACTCACTGCATTCCCTTTTTATCAGGTTAACTTTCCTCATTGAACATTTCCAGTCCAATCACACCAAATAAACTTCCTCTGAAAATATTTAAAATCATTACCCACATAATGTGGTAATAATCATCAAAATTACTTATTTTGTTTGTGCATCACTTTACCAGGTAAGTATTGCTTTTTCATAGCATACCTCCTTTCAGCATAACACAGGCATAAGAAATAAAAGGCTGTATCTGAAGGCAATCTACAAATGCTGATGGAAGTGTTGATCATTTTTATCCCCTTCCAACAAAACCTCCTAATTATATATTCACTGGGTAACAAAATGAAGTACAGGAAGAGTAGGAGAAGGGGGAGGTAGAGCCTCTTGCCTGGCCTTGAGCCAGGCCTACAGGTATCCTGTGATCTGAGTGTGGAAATCAAAGCATGAACTTTAGAATATGTAGTAACTGGAGCACTAAGTGATTTCAATTGCAGTAATTAATTAGTTTGTCATTTCTTAACATAAGTACAAAAGAATACTTGAATAGGTATAATAGAATTTTACTTTATAGAAATTTTATATAACTCTATTAGAATCCATTACAATCCCAGTAACGTATTCCTGCTTCTGACAGTACTGTTTCTATGGCTGGCTCACAGTAAACAGCACTACTCGTTTCAGATGCTATAAGCTACCACCCAAAATCTAGAATTGGCTGTATCTGAGTGGTGGGAAACTCCAGAATGTTCTCTGCTTTGGCAACAGGACTGTCTTAGAAGACACATTATCCAAACACTGCAAAGAGCAACAGTGTCATTCTTAAGTCAACACAAAGGTTTGGTTGCTAATAAATTACATATCACTGGAGCAGCCAGTTACCACTCCCAGACTTAAAGAGAAGATTGAATGGTTTTCATCTAATCAACAAGCCTGTGGGAGGAACATCAGGGAGGAAAAAAAAAAACAAACAACAAGAGCTTGAGGAGATGGATTAATGTGCAAGGAAGAGCAGAAATCACACTGAGCTGAGAGATGATCCAGATGGAGCCCACACTGAGTAGAAAAATCCAGACTACAGTGGATAGGAAATTTCCAGTTTTGTTTTTTTAATTGGGAAATATCTACTTTGGAAATAAAATTTCTGATAGAAATATACCACTTTTAATTTAGTTCTTGATAGGACAGGCTTTTTCATTATGTAATTCTTGTCAAAACCAGAGAGAGGGAAGGAAGAAAAGAATGAATATCTAGCAGATGATAGTCACTGGTGAACTAGGGCACTCCTTTTAAGTATGGAAGACTCAAGTCTCCCATTATATCCTTTTTGACGAAAATTGAATCTTCTTCAATGCTGTTAGGTGACCTGATCACTTGAGTTTTAGTTACTTTTTGGACTGAGAGGAAGGTAGCTGTGAAAAATAGGGAAAGTCTCATTAATCTGTAGGAAAAGTATTTCTGACCTGGGTTTCACGAAGTAACAATAATCCTATCGTGATAACACAGTTGGATCAAGCAGGATCACTGAGTCCACTGTGCACATAAATCATCACGCGTAAGTCAAAGCCTCTGCTCTTCCACATGTCAGGACAACTGGCACATACAATTTTTTGGGCTAAAAAATATTAATCGTGATATATGCTGGGATATGGAGGCATTGCATTGAGGTGGGGAACGCGTATGTGTGTGTCTCAGAATCAGATAATCTCATCAGTATTATTTGCTGTCATAGACTGCTTAGTTGTGCTTTTATAAAAATATTGCACTGACAGCCTTGTCTCTTCCTAGGGTAATTTCCAACTTTTACACAAAGGTAAGGAACATTTAAAGAGCTGCAATCTTTTAGTATCCTATGGATTTCCCCAGCCTCACAAGTTCTCAGTTTTTATATGGACACTTTCATCTTCTCACCCTGTATTTAAAATAATTTGGATGGAAATTAAATAATTCCATTGTGTTGCATCTTGGCAAAAAAAATGTGCTTAAGCCTCTTAATTCTGTTTGATTGTGAACAGATTTATGATTTATTTCTTGCTTTTGGTAATTGGATGCAATTCTTCTTTTATGCATAGAAATAAAAATATATATTGAGCAATTAGTGAAACTTTTTAAGAAAATAAACTGAGACGTAAGAGATGAAAAACATCCTTCCTTCTTTATGTATTATAATGGGCAAATCTTTTTTGGGGTGTATCAGCCTGACTTCATTAGAGTATATAGTGAGTCTAGCCCAGGTTCCTCTGTTTCCACAGTTACCTTTTAAAATGTGTTTTGAAGAGTGGCTAAATAATAGAGAGACTTATGTAAATCTGTGATTTGTTATTATTATTACTGCTGAATAGATTTTATCTGCACTTGCACTAGAAATAAAATTAGAACTCCCTCAACCAAGGGAAAAATACAGAAGAATGAAGAAGGAAAACAGCCACATTTTATCTAGGCATGCAAACAGTAAACCGCACTCCATTTTCACAATACACTCCTCTGAGAGCCCTTCATCATGTCTGTGCTTACGTACACTGGTTTCCATTAGACATTTCTGGAGATGCGCAACACTTAACATCTACACAAAAAGGGCCATTAAAGCATTAAGAGCAATAAGGGGCTAACCAGGCACTTGCAGAACACAAATATCACAGCTTGTGTATCACAGAAATGAAATGGTGAGCAAGGTCTAAGTATATGCATTGGGAGCTCAGGATTTGGTTTTCTGCTTCTCATGGATTTTGTGACTTTTAAATAATAAGTCCAGGGCAAATTATTTCACCTGATAATGATAGCTGTGCAGTGACTGTAGAACAATCTACAGGAGTTCACATTTCTTCCATAAACAGCAGCTCAGTGTCTCATTGTCAAAGATGTATTAAGGGATGAGCCAGTCCCCAAAGAAGGCAATGACATTTTTCCTACAGCTTTTAAGGCAGTTTGGACAGTTTCCAGTATATATCAGAGACTGTAGGAAGATTGCCACTGACTTCAGCCTGGACAGGCTGGTCCTTTGGAAAGGGAATAGGGAGACAAGCCTTGTCATCTCTGGCCTCTTTACCACCTTCTTTAGCATACCTTGTCCTTGGTAAGAAAACTTGAACTGGCAAAAATATGCACATGCTGTGTGTTCAGCCAGAATCTGAACTCCATGCTTTGGTCTGCTGGATTACAACCATAGCTAGGCATGCAGCCTAGCTGAGACAGGGTGGCTCAGCTACCCCGCTGTGGTTTGGAGCTGGCAGGAGTGTTCCTCTCTGCTCTGGGGTCAACTGATTAGCAATACCTGGCCAACATCTGAGCTCCTTTATATTAATCCGAAGAGGGACCAAGACATGAGAAAGCCTAGAATAGGTTTGAAACGAGTAAATGAGAAGTTATCCGACATTTAAACCCAGGGTTTAAGTCTGGAGATGACATGCAAAGTAAATGTAGCTATAATGTTGTGTATCATAAGATTTTTGGGTTGTTTAGTGCTAGTCCAGCTGTAGTGGGCTTTGGCAACTCTGGAACAAGTAGTGTTTAGACATGGGGAAATAAAGGTTTATTGATGGAGTAACTAGAATTATCATAGCTATACAAAAATAGACAAAGCACAGAAGTCCTTTCTCACGCCATTACAAGGTCTCTAAATCCCATTTCTGTCTATCTTTTCCCAGTATATTAGCTGGTATAATAAAAAGCATTATCTGCATCCACGGATTTTATCCTGTTTTGCATATGCTTTTTGATCTACACCTAATAACAAAACCCCAAAATAAACTGTAGGTGCATCTTTATATCCTTGTAAAACTACTTGACAACATTGCCACAGTACTTCAAAGTCAAACAGTTAAAGATGTACCAAATTCACTACTTTTGGTGCATTGTTGCCAAAATACTCGCAGAATCTGGAAAAAATGATTTTACTTTCCAACATGATATGTTGAAAGTATGACTGCAAACAACTTATAAACAGTGAATTTTCCTTCCAAACTACATGACTAAAGACATGATTAAGTCCAAGTGATATCCTAGCTTGTTCATAAGTATTCCTGCCTGAAAAGTAACGAGCAAAATATAAATACATGTTCAGCAACATATTTTCTAAATGTGGGCCTGTTTCAGTTTATTGCTTGATTTTTATTTTTTTAAAATAGAAAAGGAATTATAGTTAAAAATCAATAAATCACATACTTTCTGCCAAAGATCATATCCTTCCTTTTTTATGTTGCACAATACTTCATTTCAATATTGATTTCAGTATTTTTCTTTTACAGTCTTTAAAAGTTGACAAATAAGACATATTTGATTTTATTTTGGGATAAGTGACACACTACACTCAGTTTCTTTTTTGTTTTACTTAAATAAAAGTTTCAACAGGTTTTCACTGCAAGTTAATGTAGAATGTATCTGTTATTATTGATGTATTTTCATGTTAACTATCCAGTTTTGTTGAGCAATTTCTAAATCTTTAATTGCAGTTCTAACAGTATTACTTTTTAAGAACAGAATTAATTGGAATGCCACCTTAAATTCCATAAACCCAGAGATTATTCATGGATCTAAAGTAATATAATATTTGGTAGTTCGGGCGTTAGAGAGAATTAATCTGACCACAATACCAAACAGTGTCAGATTCCAATAATATGGAAATGTGATTTTTAGGTGTCTAAACATTCTCTTCACTGTTCTAGTTTCTTTAGGGGAATCAGAAAATCTCTTAGACACTAGCTGTGTGAATCAAGTTGTTTAAAAGAAAATGGCATTCTCTTTCTCTAAGGATTTTAAGTTTTTCCAGTTGGCCTATAATTAAAATGAAAAGCAGAAGTGCTCTCTTTGTTCAGAGCAAATTCTAAAATCGTTAGCATAACAAGAACTGAAAGATGTTTCTATTTCTAGTGAAAGAAAACTTTTTAACATCTGAAGAGAATTTAGAGTCAGTATTTCACTGTATTGTTAACAAATCATATTGACATTTTAAGACAAAATATTTTTATTTGGATGCGCATTTTTAAAATTCCTCTGATTAGATTAATAAAAAAATGGGAAAATGGGGACAAAAACCTAACATTTTCTGGTGTCTTTTTCGTAGTAACATACATTTCAAATTTTTGTGTGTGTCAAGAAATTTTGAACTGCTCTGTTACCTAACTGTTAGGTACAAACAGCATCTAACATCATCTTTTTACACTGGACAAGGACAAACATTGCTTTGCCTAGATAGTCTTTTCAGTGGCAATAGCTTTTCTACTTTAAACACTTGGAGCAGAAGGATGTTTAGAATTTCTCTTTACCCTAATATATCTGTTAAAAAAATTGCATAGATCACTTCTTCAGATTATACAGAAAATGTCTTCAAAATTTAATGGAGGGTAATTAAAATATTTTAAATCCTATTGGTGTTACAGTTTTGCCAGCCCAGTAGCTGCAACTGGAGGAAGGAATAAGTCACTTGAGAGATTCTCAACTTGAAAAACCTACTAAACTCTTCAGATTTATCTACAACCTGCTCAGCAAACTTATGCCTACCATAGATGAGAAAATGTCATTTTGTGTTTATTCAAGGGCACCATGAAGGACAGAATACTTCACAGCCAGTTGAGGAATTCCAACAACATTAAAGAGACAAGAAATGAGCAGCAATCATTTCCCTCAGCATGTTTCTTCTCTGTACGCTAGGCACTTTGCTTTGAATGCAAAAGAGCTTAGAGGTGGGACTTCTGGATAGATACCAAAGGTTATAAACCTTTCGATTAGAAAAGCTTTCAATTAAGGACTTCCTTTGCCTCCAACATGTAGCCTTTCATTTATTTTTATTTTTAAGGGATATTCTGTTCTATGAAATGAAAATTAGTTACAGTGCAAGTGTTTTTCCAGGAAGATATCTTTTTTTCACAAAAAGGTAACTCATGCAAAATGTTACAAAGAAAATTGGATAGAAAAGGAGTGAACTTGCATGTATTTGTCTGGTTTGAATGACTACATATAATTACATATTTAAATCATATTCTAAATTATAGGTGAAAAAAAGAAAAAATAATAGGCAGTAAAATGAGAGTTTGAAATTAAAGATTGAGTTAAACAGAAGAAATAATTAAAGGATTATAGAAAATTTAAAAAGGAACATTGTTTTTCCAGTGCTATATAAGTATCTATTGAACCTATTGAACAGTAAAAGCAATCATTACAGAAAATGAAATTACTTTAACACTTTGAAAACTTTGTGAAAATTGTTATTCTTTCAGCCATTCTTTTGTAGGTTACAAAGTAAAAAAAAAAAAAAAAAACAACCAAAACTAAACACCACCCCCACCCCCAAAAAAATCAAAATAAAACCCCACAAACAAACCAGCAAACCCCACCTTTGGGTAAAACAACTAAAACCAAGCATTAAATTGTCGGGGGGGGGTTTAAAATATTTTATGGATGGGTAATTTTCTCAGAACTGAAGAAACTAACTAGCTCTGATTAGCAACCGACCTCTCACCTTCAGTGGTCTGCATGCAGGGATTTGTCTCTGTGAATAGAGTTAAAAGTTTTTTTTCTCCATTTTCCTACCCAGAACTGCAGTAGAAATTTTGTACATAGACCAGTTTCAGTATATTTTAAGCATAAAGGTGCCATGCTCTGGGCGACTCTCCTAGCATTTTCTTCAATATTATGATTTGGAAACACTTTTTTTCTCAGTGTAGTTAGAAAGCCATAAAAACTGAATGGTGTTTTCCAAATACTTTGCAACATGCATATTTGCCCCAGATATCACCCCTCAGTTGTAATTCTTGGCATGTGATATCCCTTTTCATTGTACCATATATCACAATTTATGTCTATACTTTCTCCTGAATTCTCTGGAGAGTTTTATGTTTTTGCTGGGCTACAAAAACTGAACCAAGTTATTAATATTACACCTGCTGCAGATGAAGAAACACTACTTAATACCCACTAATGAAAGCAGTTTAAGGAGTTTCACGTTTCGATAGCAGCACATCTCCATTTGTCTTACCCATTGTGTTGCAATGACCCTTTTGGTTCAGAATCTTACAGTAAGACTCAGGCACAGAAGGATATTGGGCTCAAGGAAAGACAAGATAGTATCTGGCTGTAATTTAAACTGTGGCAGCTGGCACCCCCTTACATGCTAAATTAAAGCATTTTACAGTGATGCATCAAGCAGATCCAAGGGCAGAACATGGCCCTGAGGAGGCAGCAGTTCTGAGAAATGCAAGATGCCATCTGCAATTGTTTCCTTGTCTTAAAGACAGAGAGACACTGTTTTCCCTTTACTCTCCACAATTTCCCAGCACTTTGTGTTTTTATGAAAGCTATCAGCATTAGATACATCAAACTCCATTTGCTCCAAGCACCCCCGGATAACTTGCTTATTTCCCCAACCTCCAGTTTGACTTACTGGAGTAGGTCTGCCAGCCCAGCCTGTTCAATAGCCATCTCCGCGAGTCATAACACAGCAGCTCCAGATGGAAGACAGGGCAAACATCTCCCTCCAGAGTTATCACCAATTCAGTTCCCATCAATCAACCAGCAGCTGGGAGTGAAGAATCATTCGCTGCTTTGCCTGGCTCGCTCATGCCAAAGACTCAGCACATTAGAGCTGCGCTTTCTTTCGCATCCAGTCCTTGGGGAAGGAAATGCCTGAAGTCTCTCACAGATTTCCCACATGGCTACTCAGCCCACTAGCTCCAAGCATCACACCAAACTTAGCGTACGAAGGGGATTTTGTCTTAGCACTTTGACTTTGAATTTTTAATTCAGAGAATGAAGCTTTCTGGCTTGTCAAGCCAAGCATGTGGTTTACAGGTGAGATCTAGTCAGCCTCGCCTCCATCCAAAAGACAGAGGAGCGTTACATGTATTATTCTAATGGCACAGGAGCAAGTGATTGGCAAGCCAAAGGCATGTCTGGGCTAACATGTGGGAAGCAAGCACACTGAATAAATGTGATTGCTCATGCCCATTCTGCAGTTGGTAGAAGTAGTAGGAGTTGGCTGGTGAACTGTGATAGTGGTGAGAATCCAGTTTCTGCTCTGTAGTAGCAGACGTGGCAGGAGGTGGCTGTTCCTTGAGCCAAGACAAAAATGGAGAGTGAACAGTTGGAGCACTCTGGCAGCAGAGTTTTGGCACGAAGCTGCACAGCAAATGCTATATTGTGCCAGCATGACCTGCTGAGAGGTACTCTCAGCCATCACCTGCATGCGTGGATGGCTGCAGAAGCCGATACCTTGGAGGATATTAAAGAAACAAAACTGCGTAGAAAAAAACCACATAACCTGAATAGTATCTTCTAATCTGTTACAAACACAAACGGTAAACACCAGAGAATACTTCTCTGCTCAAAATTATGTGGGTTGGTAGATAGAGTCCTTGGATTCCTTTGAATTAATAACCCCTGGCCCCCTAACAAGGACATCTGCTTTTACAGGAGATCATGGGCCTACCTAAGTGGGAATGGGGACCTGTCCGCAGGCACAGCCTGACTGTCATTCTCAGGAATGACATTCAGTGGCCCAAATTTACCCCTTCATAACTGTGAGCAGGTCTAGAAGTCAAAAGTATCCTTTTGGGGGATTTTTTTAACACATAACCCAGGCATTTCTGACACACATTTGATAACAAGAGATGAAGGACTTGGGGGTGTTGGTTGATTAGAAGCTCAACGTGAGCCAGCAATGTGTGCTTGTAGCGCAGAAGGCCAACTGCATCCTGGGCTGCTTCAAAAGAAGTGCGGCCAGCAGGTCAAGCGAGGTGATTCTGCCCTCTACTCCACTCTTGTGAGACCCCACCTGGAGTACTGCATCCAGCTTTGGAGTCCTCAACACAAGAAGGACATGGATCTGTCGGAGCAAGTCCAGAGGAGGGCCACAAAGATGATCAGAGGGCTGGAGCACCTCTCTTATGAAGACAGGCAGAGAGAGTTGGGGTTGTTCAGCCTGGAGAAGAGAAGGATACATTATAGCAGCTTTCTAGTATCTGAAGGGGGCCTACAAGAAAGCTGGAGTGGGACTTTTTACAAGGGCATTTAGTGGTAGGATTAGGCGTAATGGCTTCCACCTGAAAGAGGGAAGATTTAGAGTAAATATCAGGAAGAAAGTTTTCGCTATGAGGGTGGTGAGGAACAGGTTGCCCAGAGAAGTGTGGAGGCCCCATCCCTGGAGGTGTTCAAGGCTAGGCTGGATGAGGCTTTGAGCAACCTGGTCTAGCGGAAGGTGTCCCTGCCCATGGCAGGGGAGTTGGAACTAGATGATCTTTAAGGTCCCTTCCAATCTAAACCATTCTATCTTTCTATAAAACAGACCTACACTGTACATGGTATTTCTATTTAAGGGGCCTCTATTTGATGAAAATTCAATCAAAGACGTAGTTCTGATTCTTACCTTTGACAAACTATGCAATAGTGTCATTGCTGCCTGGGCAAAGTGGGCAGGATCAATTTGCATCCTTTCAAATGTATTAATTCGTTAAAAATTTGACTCAAATATTATTGGCATTGTATATCTGGGGAAAAAGGAACAGTGGGCAGACAAAAAGAAAATCATACACTGCAGGACAGAGAGGAGAAAAGAAATCAACCCAAGAGGGAAAGAAATAATAAAGAAAGAAATTCAGCTGGGAAATGAAATAGTGCTATATACAAATTTTATATAGAAAGAAAGAGAAGAAGGAAATCTACTTCTGTAGGCCAGCCTTTTGTGAGCATCACTTTTATCCCTAGCTTCTATATAGGTAGCAGACCTTGCTTTTGCAGAAAACCGTGCATTAGGAAAAGAAAACTTGTATCACCTATAGGGAAAAAGAGAAAGGCCATAGGGCTAAATCATAGGAGTCAAAGATTTGAAACATTGAACTAAAGGTACAAAGCCAAAAAATACAGTGACAAATTCATAAATTCTACATAGTTGCTCCATTCAACATAAGACATTGTTCGCTGTCTCTAGTCCTGGGAGATGTTTTATTCACCTAGAAACCTGTCTTCAATCTGTCCAAAATAGTATTTTAGTTCTAAGATACAGGGATGTCATTAAACAGAGGGCATCTGACATTACTGTAGGGCTTCCCAATTGAAAAAATGCTCTATCAGATGAGGAAATTTGGCGTCATTGTATTGTTACTATCTTCTGAAGTTAAATAAAAAATTATACCTTCTTTGCACCTTTTGTACTTCGGAGTCTCCAGGGAAATCAGGCAGATCACAACTGAGTTAAGATTCCAAATTGTCAATCAGAATCAAAAGGGGTTTTCAACATTTTAAGTAGTGCAAGTGGATCACTCCTCAGTTTTAGCCAAAGGTGTGGAATAGAAAAGAAACCCAGCCGGACTCTGACCCTCTTTCTGATTTCCCATAGCAGCACTAAACAGATCTTTTGTAACCTATTGGCAAGACTCTCTAAGATTTTCATATCCTTTCCTCCACCCCCATCTCCCTTTTTCCCAAACTCATAATCGCTGGAAGCCCATGTGCAACTCGGTGATAAAGCAGGCTTGTTTGTAGTTTTACAAAATGTCTCTGTTTCCTTAGAACAGTGTTCTGCTCATTCTTAAGCTTTCTTCTTCAACCCCCCCATCACAATTCAAAAATATCATGTTAATGTTTTATAGGCAGACTCCTCCTGGCTTCCTCGTAGAAACAGCAGCATCCTTGAATAATTTATACCAGTGTGTTTCTGCTCTACTTTTTTCCTGGACTTCAGTAGGCTTCCATGAAAAAGAGGGAGGAGGAATAAAATAAGCAAATGTTAGCAAGTACCTGCCTTTGCATCCAGCATTTGTCGTCCATCATCCCCCCCGCCTCCCCTCCGCCCCATCTGGAAAGACGGGAAAGGAAATTCTTCTCTCAGAAATGTTAAAGGTTGAATTCAAGTTCAAGAATAGCAGTTCTTTCCAATAACAGCTACAAGGATCACAGCAGGTAAAATCAGGTTGAGCAAACACCTGCTTGTCAATATTGTGCTTAACATCGTAACTGAAAGATGTTTTAGTGAAATATGGGGTGAAGAGGGAGTTTGACCACGCAGGGGTCTCCACCCAGGGGTCTTACATTGCTGTCCAAGCTGTTCTGTAACTTAAACCGTTTACACCTTTGCTGAAGCAAATTTAAAAACAAAACAAAACAAATCAAAACAAAACCACACACATACAAAACACACACCCCCCCCCAACCCCCCCCCCCCAAAAAAAAAAAAAAAACAAAAAAAGATTAACTATAACCAGGAAAGGCTGCAAGATTGTTGGATGTTGGAGTGTCCCTTCTTCAAGCTGAAACACAGAGCAATAGAAAAGTGCAGGGGAGGCCCGGGAGTGTCGGTCAGGCTGGAAACCCTCTGGCAGTGGCCACTGATGGGGCAACTGTGCCCTCCTCCAGCTACCAGCCCTCCCTAGAAAGCAAATGCCTCCCTCAGCCAGGAGGGAGAGCTGGCTGACACCGAGGGCAGCCCAGACCAGCCAACAGCCCTGTATCGCGCCAGCCTGCTGCCTGGGGCAAAGCAGGAATCGAAGGTGCTCTCCTGACCAGGGCTAGTGTTTGCCACTGCCTGTTCCCTTAACCCCTGGTGTGCGACCCTCCATGCAAAGGCCTCAGTTCGCAGTAGATGTCCTGCTTCTGCCAGGCATTTCTGCAGGGCTGCCATTGGTGTGTACAGAGGACGAGCCATCTGATCTTGGCATTTTGGGTTTATGACCAACTATTCTAAAGCAATGCGCTTCTCCATCACATTTTCTAAATGTAGGTATAAAACCTTGAACTGTATTAATTTGTAGCTTTCTATTCGTTATGGTAGAAACCAAGTGGTCAGCGTAAGCCGTTAGGTGCCTAGAGATGTGGGTCTGCCCCCCAGCTCTGCCGTGCGCCAAAGGGTCTGGTCTGGTTGGTCTGTTTCTAATGTCACACAGGGCACATCAGTTCACTCACTACAAAGACTGGTGTACCTAAGCCTTGCTGACCTTATTCACCATGTAAACTTCGAAAAAGCCTTTTGTAAACTTTATACCAGTACCATCATCTCCTATGCCATACAAGGAAACATAGTCAAACAGCCAAAGGCATTTGTGTCTTTGAAAACAAGCTTGGTGGGTTTCTTTGAATTATTTTTTTCTAGATCAACAAATGATGTCTAAATTCTACTGGACTCACGTGGTGTCACAAGGAGACCCAACCTTTTGGCCTTGTTGTCTTGGAAACATCCAGAGGAGGACTCCAGGTATTTAGCTGTCATACATTCTTGACTGCAGTGCTGGTCTTTAGACCAGAACACTTTATCCCATCTTTGCCTGTCGTTTTATCTCACCTTCATCCACTTCAGGCAGATAAATAATTTTCTGTGCTTTCCACTGAAAATCAAAAGTGAGTCTGAAGTCTCTACAGGCCATTCCTAATCTCTTAACTGAGCCCAGGAACGGCACATCTGCAGGCACATAGGATAAAAGCTTTCAGGTGAACATTTGTGAGGTACAGAACTCTGAGTTGCTTCTGATGGCTAAGAAACAATGGCATCTTAAAAGCTAGCCCAAAATGCAGCTCAGGAGACCATTTATTAAACTTTCATCTTTCTCTTTGGAAACCAAAACACTGGACTTGCATGACTGGGTGATTTAGCCTTCTCCTTATCACTTTCTCAAAAGTACAGAGGAGATATATTCATTGCAGTTGTTGAAACTTATGCCAGCTAGTTCAGGGGTTGCTAGCAGTGAGGCCAAAACATCACAAAACTGTGGAGACTAACTCCGTGATACTTTTCTCCAGCTTTCTCCAGGAGGCTGGTAATAGATTCTGGTCTCCTACAACTATTTGGTAGTGGCACCCAAGTTATCTTGTAATGTAAAGCTTTCTCTGTTATATCCATGCAGACTGAGGTCACACCTTTGCCTGAAGTATGGAAATACCATAAAGAAAATTGCTATTTCCTAATTTGAAAAACCCTATGTGAAGTACCAGAAGGTTTCTTTACTGCCTTCATAGCGACAGAAATGTATGCATGTTGAGAGTATGCAACTGTACATTTTAATTTTAGAAGGACAGAAGTTTAATTTTACTCATAAAATATAAAAGATAATAAACTAAGGGGTCAGATGTTTTTAGCCTTAAGAAACAGCATCATTATGATCTAGATATCAGTCATAAGTTAAATCCAAATCAATATTTGACACTTGCGCTATATTTAAATAATATTGCTGTAAAGCACATTAAGAATTCACTGTTGAGAATACAGTTATTCCACAGATCAGGCTAAAGAAGGGCCAATGTAATAAACAATTTATAACTGTAAGTATGTTTCCTGCAATAAAGTTCAAAAATCCATCCTAAATAAATCTTGTGTAATATCTCATTATAACTCATAATTTAGTTATATGAAGAATTAAAGAAAGAAATTATGGTTATTCTCTAATACTCTGGATGTTTTATCTCTGCCCTTAAGAATCATTTCACATGATAACTGATTGCTGGAACTACATCTCTTATCTCAAGAGTGAATAAGAAAAACTTCACAAAATGAATTTAGAGTTTTGGGACCTATAAGAGGATGTGATATGCACTTATCAGACCTCCAGAAACCACAAGTGTAGTGAAATCTCTTCTCACTGTATGAGGCAGGGATTAGCAAATATGCTCCTTTTATTAGCGTGTCAACTGATTAGGGGGAAATCATAGCTACATCGCATGCTCCTGAAGCGGAGCGGGTAAGTGCTTTCAGGAGACAGGCAGGCAGTGGTATGACTATGTGTGGTCGTATCACTGCATGCCAGGATGTGGTATCACTGTGGTGCCAGGATGGGGAGAGCTATCGGGTCACCCTGAAGCTGTTTCATCCTATCACTGACCCTATATAGCATCTGTAGTGTTACTGGGCTATACAAAGCTAAAGCTACAAGCGTGACGAGAAATGAGTTTGGCATAGAGATGCTTCCAACTTTTCGCTAATTCGGTCAGTTTGACACTAAAAGTTACCCTTTCCAAGCTAAATTAAAATTAGCAAGAATGTTGTAGACATTAGTAATGGCTTTGGTTAGGATGCAGTTTTCCTGTGAGGTCAGAAAAGTTTAATAAACTTCAAAATGGAAAAGGTAAAATGAAACACCCATACAAACCTAAAGATGTAAATGGATAATTGATCAAAATAAAACAAAAATTGTTTACTGTCCTGAATTCTCTGCTTCATTCCTCATCTCTTAGGTATACTCTCCTGAGAAATTGTGTTAACTTACTGAAGTCCTTCATCTACTTCTGCCAATACAGAAAGTCAATGGGCCTTCTGCTACTGCAACCTAAAGTCTTCTAAAATGTCTCAAATCACAGGAAAGGAGGTGAGCAGGGTATAAACACTTGCCGAAACAAAGCCTTTCCCTGCAGAATTTCCAAGGCAAAAACATTGTCTTGGTTGTGTGTGAGCTCCAATGCACACCAGTGGCATTTAAGAAATCAGAGGTCTCATCCACATCAAAAGTCAGAACGATCCCAATTAAGAACTCCCATTTTCAAATGGCTATAGCCAGACGACGGCAGCCACCCCAGCGGGACAGCCTGACTCTGGTTGGGGTGTTCCTATGCACATCTACAGAGTAGAAACAAATACTTAAAGTTTGTCACCAATGTTAGCTTTACAGGATTGTAAGCAAAGGCAGAGTTTTTCTTAAAGGCAACTGACAGTGATGAAATTTCCTCTCAGTTTTGGTCTCCGATGTGTGTTTGCTTTTTGAGGCAGACTTCCCAGGGGACAAGCCCTCATGTAGTCACAGCACAGGTAGAAAAAGAACATAACAGCTTGTCCTCTGACCCAGCCACAGTTGCAGATTTATACTTCGCTAACACCTTAGACTACAGTCATGCGCAGTATCACTGATTTTTCCTCCACTAAAAGTCTGGTCCATTTTCTGTTTCTAGTCTCACAGGAAAATGCCGGATCAATATTAAGTCCCTGACGTCAGGACTTTAGGGAACCACCACAACCTCTTGTGCTCCACCAACAATGAATGTCTCTTCCCACCACCCCTTCCTACAGAAACAGGCCTGTGTTTCTCTTTCAGGGAAGGTTGTTGTGAAGTTTGTGATGTAGCAGCTCTCATACCTCATTTCCTCCAAATTCCAGTACCTTATTAATCTGACTACAGTAATATTATTCATTCATAGTTGAGGGGTCCCAAAGATTTGTAATGAGTCATTTTTCATTAGCTCCAAAGGCAGTCTGTCAACTGCAATAGGAGTCTATCTTACTATCTTAATTCAGTGTATGTGTGTGCGGCAGAGCGACAGTTAAATAAATCAGAGAAGACCTGTGGGCTTCTAACTCGTTACTGCATGTCTCCCTTTCCATAACTGATCTGGTATCTGGTGGGGATGACAGTATGGATGAGAGCCAGCTTGCTAAGGAGACAGGAAACACTGATGGTGGAACAACTGGAGAAGGAGAGACAGTTATTATCGAAGTGTTGAGATAAGAGTGTGGCTTCGATGACATTGCTGGCTTTGGAGAACTGGTACCTACATTTAGAAGATGAGGTAAAAGGAACAGTGAACTATACATTTTTGAAACTTTTTATTTTGGTGCAAAGTAATCCAGATCCAAGGAGTTCTAGAAGAACATGCAAGTTCGGTTTTCATTCTTTTGGCTTCTGAAAGACATGTGGAACTGACATGCTGGTGATGGCACAGAGTGGACAGTTGTTTATAAGTGGCTGCCTCATAGGAAAAAAAACACCGAACGCAGTGTTCTGTTTTTGATCATTTTAAACAGTTAGCAGAGTAATGGAGCACTTTAGAATAAGAACAGGTTTTTCTGTTTGCAAATGTAAGTACACTAATCATAGTATAAAAAAAGCTGAGTATTTTTTTTTAAATATCAAGAATAGAAAAAAAATAGTGAGAGAAAAAACAATGGTGAAAACCATGCATGACCACCAACAAAAATTTTACCATGTTTAGACATTCTTCTAAGCAGAGAGATATAACTATCCAGCTACAGAGACAGGAAATAAAAATAAAACTTTCTTGATATTGCTGTATATATATTTGAATTCTCTAGTATATTAAAATACAGATGTCCAGTCAGTATACTCGGATATTTATATCAAAGTAATTAGAGAAAAAAATGCAGTGCAATATGCTTTTCTTTTAATAGTGTAAATAGCACAACCAGCTATTTCGAAGTGTGTTTTTTCAAATGCCGCAGCAACTTTCTGTTTGCTCTGAAATGTTTTACCATTGTCTTTTCTAAATACATGAAAAATTGTACAAGTATGATAAACACTTCCTACATTTCTTCTTCTTCTTTTTTTTTTTTTTTAAGGGTAGCTTTAGGATTAATCATCAAGTCTCAACTTTTTTTTTAACCTTAGAAAAAGAACAGAAAAAAACTTTTATCTCTCAGTGTAACTAAAAAGTCTTTTTACTCTGTAGGGGTTCTAATCTTCCTGTAACAATATTGGTAAAGAAATAAATAAATTGTTGTATACCTACCTTGTCACATATCTGCCTAATTTTAGCAGCATTTATTTTGTTGAAAACAGTGGTGGGAAGCAATTTTTATCATGTTTTTCAATTCTAGTGATATTTAGATCCAGGAATTGGCTAAAATTCATTTCTAGGATACTGAATGTTTCAAATGTACCTTTTTATTTTCTCTATACCAAAATCAGGCAGGACTGAATTTTTCAGCACAATGTAGCTGTGAAGATTAAAATGCCAAAGTACTTTTCAGTGATTGCCCCAGCTTGCTTATACATGTCATTTCTCATATTGATTTTTTTTTTCTTTTGTATTAGTCATTCCTGAGAAACCTGAGACTGAAAAAATAAATTACATGGACCTGCTAATAGTAAGCGTGGATTGAATGAAGTCTTTTTCATAGACCCTGGTTCAGTATGTTGTTCGAGTACATGCCAAGGTCTTCTGGGCAAACTTTTCCAACAGGGGACTGAGGCAGGGTTCTGTCACATGCTGGAGAACACATCTGCCCCAGATGTTGATGGAACAGAATGGAAGCCACAGAGCTTTCCATAGAAATATGTATCTGTATCTCTTTGAACATTGTGGCACAACTCTTACATGCAGCATTTTTATCTGCTCCAAAATCCATACAGTACAAATTGCTGACCAGTGAGTTTGCAGTGACCATGGGAGCACTGAGTGGACATGATACTACAGCACTTCTTAAAGGAGTGAAACAGAAGCACATAAGAGAGCATAAGGAGCAATCACTTGAATGAATCGCGTGCTCCATTTCTATGCACTGATAGTTCATTGAGTCTGAACCACAATAAAATTATGCACTCTGCTGGTTCAGTTCCTTACATGCTATAAGTTACAAATCCACACAAAGAAAATTGCTGCTCATAGTCAAGTAATTCAGAAAGCATGTATGATATACAATGGACAAAAAAAAAGAAAGCAGTACAAGTGATAGAAGGTTCCCTGTTGACATATCACGTTTGGTACCCCTGCATATGGTCTTGAATGCAGATAAAGTGAGCAAACATTCTCCAACAAGGGTCAAAAATAAACACTAGGGATTCCCTAATACTTACAGTTCAAAATAATTGCATTGCTCCTTAACTTCCTGAAGAATGGAGAGTTTAAGAAAAATAAGGGTTCTTTCTTTCTGGCTGGACATTTTAAAGTTATCTTTTGTGAGAACACATAAAATGATTTAGTTCTCAAAGAATAACTGAATTACATAAATAAAACATTACATAAAAGACGTCTCAGTACAATTTATGTGAAGTGAATTTCACAAGGACCAGTCTATTGTAGAAAATTCAACTTATCTCTTCCTGATCCCTTTATTCTATCTAAACATAGAAATTTATGTCAGTTCAAAAAAAATCTATTACTGTTTCTCATAACTGAATCCATTATTTTCCCTCCATGATCCATCAGGTAAAAACAAGTGCAACAGATAGCTTTAGCAGAACCTTGAACATAAAAGGCCTCAAGAATAGAATGAGATAAGTTAAACCCATCTAGCTGTGCGCTATAACTGGAAATGATAACCTTGATGTTTAATTTAAATCAAGGCATAGCAAAGACTTCTGACTATAATTGTTATCTGTCATAGAAAATTATTATAAAACGGAATTGGACTTGGAAAGGTATATTTTTACTTGTTGCATTGCCTGTAAGCAAATTGAACTCCGTGAAGGTTTATCGCCCTTTGCTGCCTTCTTCCTCCAGTTCTTCTTGGTAATGGATCCAATTGACTGCAAAAATATGGAGAGAAAGAGCTGAAAACAAATGATTAATTTTCCACATTACTCTTTATTTGCAGAGCTTTGCTGACTCCATTGCATAGCTGATTTTTCTCTCTTTTGTTCCCCTGCCAGTCCAGGGAAAAAGAGATCCATAATTAGAGCTCATATTAGAGTGGCTGCATTTCCCTGGTATAACAGCAGTTTACAGACAGGCAAAATAAGGGAGCAAGTGCAAATACATGGATTTAAGCCAGAAAGACGAATCACTGGATCTCATAGCAGCATATGTGGTTTCCAAGATTGGCCGCAACTGGATGGTTGATAGTGGCAAAGGGGTTCTACCAGGCACCAAACTTTCTCAGAGCAATCCACTGCAAGAGAAAAGTGAACGCCCTGGCCCCATAACGTACCTGTCTTCCTGCTTCTCCCTGCTTTCCACTTCTGCTGAGAAAAGAGAGTGCACTGGTCACGGGACACACACCAATGGGGTGGAAATGGTGCTCAGACTTGGAAGACAAAGACTGACTGCACCTCTTCACCTACAGTTCATCACCTTGGGGAGGCCAAATATGCACAGGCTGCCTCAAACATGAATACAGAATAAACTAATTTATTTGATGCAGCGCCTATAATGAGATGCACCAAAGTGAACCTACCGCTTGCTTTCAGCCAGTGCTGCTGCTTGTTTCCCACCCTGGGCCAGCACATACCAGAGGCAGGCAGCAGGTCCAACCTCTGTTAACCAGCTGCGGTTGTGCAAGCACGAGAAGAGAAAGCACAAGAGATAAAATGGCAGGATGCAGCGGCAGGGAAACACGCGGGCTGGCAGCAGCCCAGCGTGCGAGGCCACATCACCTGGAGGCCATCACGTGCGGCTGCCTGCTCCTCACACAGCTCAGCAGGGTGCAGCTCACTTGCAGCTTCTGCTTCTTTCAGCTAAAGGTGGTTCATGAGGCCACACTTGGTAGAGGGAGCTTGAAACAGCTAATTTCAGTTTACAACCTGTGGGTTATTACACACAGCCCTCAGCCTAGAGACTCATCTCTCCTGGATACCTTTACAGCAGCAAACAGCAAGAAGCCCGTCAGGGGTGCTTCAGAGGAGAAATGCAATTTTGGTGCACTGTTTCACCATCTCAAGGAGCATCTCTTTCTATTTTGACTATAGGAGACAAGGCATCCAACTTAGCTGGAGGAACAGACCTTCTGTCTGGAACTGACCTGCCCCTCTACTCCGCTCTGCCCCTCTACTCCGCTCTCTGCCCCTCTACTCCGCTCTCGTGAGACCCCACCTGGAGTACTGCATCCAGCTGTGGAGTCCCCAACATAAGAAGGACATGGACCTGCTGGAGCGCGTCCAGAGGAGAGCCACGAGGATGATCAGAGGGCTGGAGCACCTCTCCTATGAGGAGAGGCTGAGAGAGTTGGGGCTGTTCAGCCTGGAGAAGAGAAGGCTCCGGGGAGATCTTATTGCGGCCTTCCAGTACCTAAAGAGGGCCTACAGGAGAGCTGGGGAAGGACTTTTTACACGGGCATGTAGTGATAGGACGAGGGGGAATGGCTTTAAGCTGGAAGAGGGCAGGTTTAGATTAAACATTAGGAAGAAGTTTTTCACTTTAAGGGTGGTGAGGCACTGGAACAGGTTGCCCAGAGAGGTTGTTGAAGCCCCATCCCTGGAGGTGTTCAAGGCCAGGCTGGACGTGGCCTTGGGCAACCTGGTCTAGTGGGAGGTGTCCCTGCCTGTGGCAGGGGGGTTGGAACTCGATGATCTTCAAGGTCCCTTCCAACCTAAACCATTCTATGATTCTATGATTCTATGATTCTATTCCCTATATGTTGTTTTACAAAGATAGTTATTTTACAGCTGTGCTTTCTTCAGAATTACTGGTGTCACTTCTGTGGAGCCCTACAAGATCCTGTTGACTTCCACCTGAGGGCAGAGGCCAGCACACAGGAGCTTGGAATAGCTGGTATAATCTGGGATTCTGAAAACTTTGCTATTCCCCTGCTGTCAATTTTTTTTCCAGGCAACTCATCTTTGGAAAAAAAAAAGAAGACATAGACCCCTGTGAACTGCACATGTCTGTGCTTTTTAAGATTGTATTTCTTTTATCAACACTTCTTTTGAGTTGGGCAAACTCAACATTTATTTGCAACATTCTTAATGTTTTTGTTCTGAAAAATCATCTTAGAAATAGTGCTTGAACATCAAGGTTGCAAGTTTGACGCAGAGATCTTTCTGAATAACAGCATTCCTATTCTTATTACATAAACCTACTCTGTGGGATTTGCTAACCTCATACTGTAACAGCGTAAAACACAGCTCCTAGCCAGATGAGAGACGCATGGATTGATGGAGGTTTGATAATTATAAATAACATCTTGTTGGGGCCATGAGCCAGTAGCTAGCATGAGTCTCAAAATGAACAGGGATGGTTTTACAGCACAAGACTCTGCCTGGGAGTCTCCCAGTTCCTTCCACTCCAATTCTTATCAGGATGGGTTTGGCAAAGCCATTTAAGCTCTTCTTCTTTCAGAGTGGATGATTACTTTCCAAAATCTCATGGATGCTATGACAGCTAATTAATTATCGCTGTGTTGTGCTCTACAAATGTAATTAGTATAAAGAGAGTTAGTAGGGAGAAACACGGCACGGAAAATGAAGGTGAACAGAGACAGAGCGCTAGAAAGACTCTAAGTGTAGTAAGACAAAAAGAGGAGAAAATCAATAAATGAGGAAAGGAGTTTAGAATAGCGAGTACATAAGAGATGTGTACAAAAGAAAAAAAAAACAAGGTGTGCTGACTTCCAAAAGTAGAGGAGGGGAAAAGGAAATTAAAAATTAGAAGCAAGGCACTGAGATGAATGGATCTGAAGTATAAAGAGAAGAAAAGAAAATGAAAAAGATGTAATAAAACCTGCCCAGCCTTTAAAGTAATGAATCTTTTCATTTATTTATACCCTTTCTGGTATTAGAGGAAAATAGTAGCACACTTATACTGAGCTCACACTATGTTAACACAGTACAGGTCTTAATTCCTGATTTATGTTGCTAAA
The DNA here is from genome assembly GCA_017639485.1 of Pluvialis apricaria. Taxonomy (NCBI): domain Eukaryota; kingdom Metazoa; phylum Chordata; class Aves; order Charadriiformes; family Charadriidae; genus Pluvialis; species Pluvialis apricaria. The sequence goes on along the minus strand of CM030009.1, from coordinate 74,924,683 downwards.
TAATTAACTGATGAATCATAAGTAAATAATTGAAACTTGGTTCTCTAAGCCTCACAATTGAGAACATAAAACTGTCACAGTGATATCAGGTTTTAGCAGAACCGATATTGTAGTTAATTAGAAAAATGGAAAAAAATTCTAAAATCTGTAGCTGTGAAGACTGCTAGCAGAAGCACCTGGGATCCATTTTCTCATGGAACAAAAAAAAAAAAAGGATCATCTATCATTTAAATCTCCTATATTAAAGTTACATCTGGACAAGATGGAAGCATGGACTGCTAGTTCCTCTGCAAAATACCTACCCTGGGCCTTCTCCTGTTGGAGAGGGTTTGTGATTTGGACAGCAGGATAGAAGGGGGTATCGCTCTAAAATGCTAAGGAAGTCTTGAGTTCATGTTAAAATATATTTTCCTCCAATATTCCTAAAATGAAAACTACAAAACAAGTCTTTACTCTTCAATGGACAATAACTCATTGATTCCATAGCACTATTTAACAACATTAAGAACAAACAGCTTCAAGAATTAACAATATTGTGTTTATTCTTGTAAAAGAGGAACAGTAGACAAACTAAAAAGATCACTCTTTGCATCCACAAAAAAAAATAATTCATTTTCTCCCATGAACATCTGTTTTATTTTCTGATACAGCAAAAGCGCATGTACTTCAAGTCTAAGCAAGGCAATTAATCTGGATTCTGCCAACATCACAGTCATGGGATTATTTTATTATTATTTTTTTTACAATGAGAGGACCCTGGAAGCACAGATCCTGCTGTGCAGAGCCATCACATTCCTTCATGAGAACAACCTGGTAGGAATCAAAAATCTAAGGAACAGCAAATAATTATTCCCATAAAAAATGACACAGTGCTACAATGGCTATTGAGCTACATCCATTCCATTTGTTCATTCTTGTAATTTGCTATTCAAAAAATTAATAAAAGACATTTTATTTTTTCAGAAGCGCCCACCCCTCCAGCTTCCTGATGCTTAGTCTTGCAAGACACTTGCCAGCAGCAAAAATTTTAGGTGTCTCTGAGTAGCAGGGTGGGGATGAAAATGTATCAGAATCCCTCAGCACCCTCTAATAACCTCCATGTGGGAGGTTAGTCTGATTTCACAGCCCCCTCACCTTCAGCCATGTTGGCTGGTGCCTGTCCCTCAGCCCCTGCCTGGGGGTCCCTCAGCACCCACTGTGGGGGTTCATTTCACCACGTCCAGGGCTTGGCCGTAGGAAGTGGAGTCGACCTCGAAGTAGCACTCCAGCTGCCCACAGAGGGCCTCGAAGGTGGGCCGCTCACCCGCCTCTGCGTTCCAGCACTGCAGCATCAGCTGGTAGAACGGCGCTGGGCAGGTCTCCGGCTGAGGAAGCCTGTATCCCTTGTCCAGCATCTGGATCACCTGGTGCCCTGTCATACCTGCAAGCAAGCCGAAAGGAAGGAGTTTTTCAGACTATTCAGGAGCTACTTAGTGATGCCACACATCCCTTTCTCTCAGCCAGGCGAGGCAACGGGATGCCCCCCTGTGAGGCACACAAGAACAGAACTGGCCTCAGCATGTCCCCTTCCACTGCAACAGGAGTCACTGGAGGATCCCAAACCAGCAGTTAAAACCCACCTCCAGCACTTCACAGCCCACTCACCCCACCTAAGACGCACAGCAAATGGGTTTGTCTAGGTGCGAGGCTTTTCCTCTGCCACCCGGGCTTTGCCAAAATTTTTCTGACATCTGTTTCGCTTAAATTGTTCCTAAATCCCTCCAGTCTCAGTGACTCCAAAATCTCCCAAGAAAATCTGTCCTGCTGCTGAATTTTCCTCACATTTAGAAAGTCTTCCCTAATGTCAGCCCTAAGTTTCCTCTGGTGCAGCTGTGCTATGGCATCCTGCCTTCTCTGTCACCACGAGTCACAGAGAAGAAACCATTCCCCTACCTTTGCTATGCCTTTATATATTAAGACTATTGTCCCGCTCCCTTTCCATTTTCTGCTCTTCAAATTAAATCTTGAATTCCATAATCCTTACTTCTTTTCCCTAGATCTCTGAATGGTGTTTTCTCTGTACATTACCCACTGTCACAATGGATCAACATAACCTCTTCTCCTAACTGATTACTGAGGACAAACTGCTGAAAGAAATACCAAGTAAGAAAACAGCCATGGCAAAAGGACTTTTCCTACTGTAAAGTTACAGGTAAACTATGCCTTTGCAAAGGGATAACGCTGAACGCATTTTCAGACAATACTGAGAATCATGGTGTTACATATCATTTATACTTGAGTAGTTTATTTATGTGTGTGTGTGCATATGCACACACCTATAACTTATTTTAGAGCCAAGGATTTTTGGCTTTGTTGGTTTTGTGGGGGTTTTTTTCAGAATGTTTTCACAGGAGGTGAGGGTGGGAATCAAAAAGCAAAATCAATTTTTCCTTTTACAGGAAATACCAGTTTGGGACCCTGTGAAATGTAGTTTATGGAGAACACACCATCCCTCAGGCCTGTACGGATGCAGTGTAACTTTTTTCTGCTTTAGTCCTTCCCTTGTGTTCTCCTCACCAGCACAAAATGAATCACAGTCAATCATCTCACTGATATCTTGCGTTATTGGAGCCAAAGTTCCTCGAGCATTTCTCACAGTGCTAGAAATAATAGCTACTCTCATACCATTAAATCTACTTTTGAGGTCGGTGATATTTTATTCCTAATTCTTGTGATCCTTCTCTTTATGAAGACTTTCCACTGCCATAGTCAAATATGAGACAAGGGGGTAAAAACACCCTGATTCATTTTTCAGACACCTTCTTCCTGAAGTGTCTGTGCAGTACTTCACACATAATAACCTGTTCTTCCATGAGATATTCTCAAAAAAATGATTTAAAAAAAAAAAACAAAACAAAACAACAAGGGCAGGATGGGGGACAGAAAAACTTTCCCTTTTTTCCACATTCCAAGAACTGGCATCATTGATCTGATGTTGGAGGGAAACAGCCAGTTGGCTTAGGTGCCTGTGCAATGCAGGTTGACTCCAGCCAGAGGGAGCTTGAATGGCTGCTAATCACAGCCTTTGGAAAGCTTCCAGGGAGCCTGGGGCAGCCAGAAGGTCTGACCCACTAAATGGACCTCATCTGAACAGCCTTTTTTCTGTATTTACAGCTTTAACCCTTTAACGTGCCCATAGTACAGGCAATCAACTTTGTTGTGTCGTTCTTAAAGCAAGAAAACATTAGACATCATTCTTTAGGTAAAAGCACTTACCAGCGTAAGGCACCTTCCCATAGGTGATTATTTCAAACATGAGTATTCCAAATGACCAGACATCTGACTTAACGCTGAATTTGTTGTAGTGGATTGCCTCCGGGGCTGTCCATTTCACTGGGAGTTTTGTTTCATACCTAGCTTCATATATCTTTTCATTTTCTACCTGTCATGGGTGAAAAACGAAGCAAGCCTGATTTCAGATCTGCTTCAGCAAAGCACTTTAGCACCTGACTACGTTAAGCATGTGCTTAATCTTATCCTCTTTTAGCCAAGCACTTGCCTTTCATGGTATCAAAGCACGCACTTTCTGAAGTCTATTGTTGAACTGGGCTTCATAGTTGAGAAATGCTACCGTTCATCGGAGGCTTTTCTAAAGCATTTATCATTTCAAGTGAGCACGCAGTGTTGGAGTGGCTTATGATTAATTATGACCTGCTACTGTGAATTCTGGACCTGGCATGCAAGATTTCAAAAGTCTGTCAGGAGTGGCAGTGTAAGCATCCTGCTGACACTAGAGACCAAATGGCTCCACGCCTGGTCTTCAGTAAACAGAGAAGGCAACTGCAAGAGCTAATGAATTTCGGAACCTTTCTTCTGTGATTTATTTCGGTGTTGAAGGGCCATTGACTTTGATAACAATCACTTAAGCAGGTTTCCGGGACCAAAGAACAAACTCCAAGTGATTCAAATTAACATATTAGCTTACAGTGGGTCCTATTAATTCACGTAAAGTGAAGACGAAGGACACACAGAAAAAGAAAAATTATTGACTTGCAAATTTGTAGAATCATGTCCTTAAAGTTTTATAGCAGAGACATCTAAACTTTGTGAATATTAATTCTCTCTTTAATTCCTAAATGCAATTTAACGTACATCAGTCACATCCAAGCCTCAGTCAGGTTTTCCACATGCAAATACAGGCAAATGTATACAAGATTTTGTTTGTTTGATTGTTTTTAATACAGAATGTACGTTTCCCAGCTGTAATACCCTATAGTTTTGAAAAGACTGGTTGATAGTGTTTTGTATCTACATACTGATACAGTTGGCATCTTGACCGTAATACTCATTTCTAGAAACAAAAAATTATTTCACTCTGCTAATTAATGCATATAGAAATACAGATTTCATTTCTCACACCTACTCCTCTGGGATCTTTGCATGTGACCATTTTGCTGCTTTGGCTTAAGAGACAGAATATTCCTAAGAACATCTGCCAAGATGACTCTATGACAGAGTATGTTAGTAAAGTTCAGTTTTAACAAGAAATGTCAACAGCTGTAAATTATTATCTTCTCTAGTGAGGACAGAGGAGAAATAGCCATTGTAAGCATTGTTCATTTAAAAATATATTTTTTTCGTGTTAAAAAATGTGCAATCTGAATTTATGCATAACTAGAAGAATCAAAATTAAGCAAAAAGCACTTTCAAACTCCCTTGATGCCATTGTCAAGCCATTATTCTGTATTTCAGCGTGTAATAAATCCAACTCTGTTATGAACTTCAATTTCTGCTGCTTGAATGGAGAAAAACAAACGAGAAGCAGAGGGCTTTTTTCTCTGTTTTTCCTTCTCAGTGCAAGAACATAAATCAATAAAAACAATAATAAAACCTCAGAAATTGTGGATTACATATTGAAATCCATAAAATATGGCAAATCAAATCTTTCCAACTCTGATCAAATCATTTTCAGAGGTAGGAAATCTCATTTCTAAACCACAGCTCTTTCCTAGGGTCATCTTGGTCAGCATTACTTGGCATTCCACATCCTCAAGGGCAAGAGAAAAAAAAACAACAGTGTGATGGCAAAGGGTTTGAAACTGCATCAGATTTAAAGCTCTGAGAGCTCACTTTATGAACTCCGCTGTTAGTTGTGGAGAGGAATAAGGTCCTTTTATGATTACTACCTGCACTCACAAACATCATGGAAGCAGTGGGGAAGTGAACAAGGAGAAAATAGCTGTAGATACATTTTTATATGCCTTCCCTTACAGGCTCAGGAATATAATTTTGCCATCATTCCTGTGATCTCTCTCCATGTGGCAGGCACCAGTGTGGTGGATAAAGGTTGTGCAGCAAAGGGTATTGCTTGCCAGGCTCCTTCCTCGGTGGCTGAGTGGGAAGCAGACACCAGGGATGCCATCTCCAGATTCACGTGAAGGCACAGGCCAGCTTCTAACCTTGCATGGGACAATGCAGGCAGAGGATACAAGTGGACATATTAGGGGTCTTTCCCTCCCTGGGCATGCCTTTTGCCTGAACCCAGCGATTCTGAGGCTACAGTTTGTCCTTTAGTTGACCTCCTCCACCTTGCTCCCCAGAGTTAATGTAAAGCCAATTCACCCTCTCACAACCCACCTTAAAAACTCTTGCAAGTCCAAAGTCTGCCACTTTGTAAACACTGTGTTCACCAACAAGAACATTCCTGGCTGCCAGATCCCGATGAATATAGTTCTGTGATTCGAGGTAAGCCATCCCAGAAGCCACCTGAGCAGCCATGTCTACTTGATGTGGCACGAAGATTTGGGAGCCTGCATCTTCTGTTTAAGAAAAAGACAAGGATAACATAATATTTATGGTATTCAGACATAAATTACATAACAGCTGACTGGTTCAAATAGCCAACACAAATCAGTAAAGCCATGCAATATGATAAAGGAACAGCCTGACCAAATGACAGAGGTTAGTGAACGACACTACTTGAAGTCATGCAGCCAATTTCACAATAACTGAGTAACAATGCCTGTCCCATCTCCTCTAAAAGAGTGGGTAATAAATGCAGCAGCTGGTCTCCGCCTAGAAGGAGCTGCTGACAAAGTCCAAAGAAAATGGTGTTTATCTACCAATAGCAATGCAGATGTTTGCCTTTCTGACGAGTCCATAACCTGTTCCAAACTGTGAGTAAGAGTTAATGTCAGTACTCACTGGGTGTAGCCAAAGCTGACTAGAGATGGAAAAGCACAAAATTAGCCTCGTCGCCTGCTCTCCAATGATTCTTACTAGAAAAGATACCATATGCTGCCAAGTGTAACTCTCATTTTCACTTTCCAGTCCACTTGACTGGTTCATGCTGTTATCTCTGTTGCTGCTACTCCACAGCAGGACTCCTTGAGCTGCTTTCAAGCCGCCTGCTTCTCTTGTAGAACTTTCTGAAGCAATGTGCATGCCATTCCCACCACTGTAAGATCAGCAAGTCCCAGAAATAGAGATTTGGCAATCAAAGACCGGCTGTTCAAACAAAGTAGTAGGAGAACTTTGAGCCAAGAAACTTGCCTCCACAAATGAAGGAAAGACCCTTAGGCCATGAAAAGCTGCAGGCAAAAATAGTAAGACAGGTGTCCCAAAAAAAAGTCATTGGGGTATTGCACATTAGAATTCGAAGTCAGGGTCTTTGTGGCATTTGGGGGACAGCTGACCCCTCACAGCAAAAATTTACACCCCAAGGTAATCTAGGTAAGCCAAATCAGCGTTACATTCAAGCATCACTGTCACCCAGACCCAAACACCACAGCACTGAAGCATGACTGCCTACCTCTGTAGTCTCTAATACTTAAAACAATTTCAATTTTCTGTTTCAGAATCCTAACAGTATCAAAAAGCTGAGTGTTTACTGCTACCTTCATTGGTAGTACTCCTCTCTCACTGAGGATGGTGACTTTTCCTTACTGCTTCTGTGGTAAAGAAATAAAACATTTGTACCTAGCAGTTTTCTGTTGCTTATTTTGAATTGACTCGTACTGAAAGTGTGTCTTAGCATTGTTTTGCATAGCTTGCTCCAGTTCTGGCATTTTATCTGACCTAACCTAGCAATCACTCCTTATGAAGAGCATGAAATTCCTTTCTTTAATAATCTATTCTGCAATCTCCAGGCCTTGAATTTCCTGCTCATCTGGATGTTCTGAGATGAATAGGTAAAAGAAATGAATTTTAAATGATTAAATTTGCTCTGTATGTGTATTGTCCTAGTTCCTTTTTGAGGCTAAACTCATTGTCATGATAATCAGGCACTAAGATTATTTACTTCTATTGTTGACTCAGAAGGTCTTTTCCTCTCCCGCACATATGTTTAGTAGCTGCCTTGACCTTTAAAAGAGAGGAAGAAAAATCAGGCTATGTGAAAATCTACGGCTTAACTATCAAGAAAATCCATCATCAAGCCACAGAATAACATAACACTGAAGCTTTGCAGTTCTGATAACTGTCTGACATCAACATTTATTATTCAGTTGCTGGATAAAGACATAAATCCACAAATGATGCTTCTGTTGTATTTAATCAGAAGATAACTAAATACATACAAGCACCACACATGAGTACCTGGGGTTTGGAAACTAGCTTACGTGATTCAGTTTAAAATCCCTCTCTCCATGTTCCCTTTCACACTGCTCCTTCATCTGCACAGGCTGTGAACTACCTCCTGGTGAAAACAGACAAGGATGCAGACAGCCTTGAGCACAGGTTTGCCATTGTTCTGCCCATGCTCCGGGCTGGCCCAAAACAAGCTTGCTCCAAGAGGCAGAACACAGCAATGTCATGGCAAGAAAGTATGGCTCATAAGCCTCGTGTTTAATGAGCTGCTTCAGTGCAGAACAGGAGTTAGAGCTGCTAAACCCTCCCTGCCTTATTCCCTGCAGGACACACAGGTGCACTGTGTTGAAGGACAAGGACAAGATCCACCTCTAATGGCAGAGTTGCAGCTGAAAGACTGTTTCTTCCAGTCTGGGTCCTGTTTGGGATCTCAGACCAGGCTGACCTACTGCTTTTCACGTGTGGGCTGAGGGAGGGGAAGAGGCCACCACTGCCCTGGCTGCTGCAGAATTTCTTGGACGGTTTCTCTCTGGGAGCTGGGTCTGCACTGCTGCTGTTCTGGAGCTAAAGAAGAGAAAGTTGTAAGGAGGAGCCTCAGCTGATCAGGAGCTGCAAACTGTGTACCAAGATGAAGCACGAGTCTCTTTGGGATCTGAAGTGAAAATCATGTATGGTTGTCTCATAAAGATTTATGACTATACCTCCAAAATCCCAGGCTGGGCCAGCCAAATCATGCAAGTTCAAGCACAGCACTGCATTAGCACAACTACGGTTTACAGACCAGATCCAGCTCCCATCTGGCTGGTTGAGAGCAGGTCGGAAGAGTTTCCATCTGTATTCATATGGGTATACATGTGCTTTAGTTTGTTTTAAAAAGTGTTTTAAAGAAGGAAAAACTACAACAAAAAATAACTTCGACACTCAAAACCAGGCACTACTGGTGAATTTATAAAACCTTCCCGTGGATTTTTTTTAATCCTATAAAGAAAATGTAGCACCTCCATGTCCTTTTTTACTAATATTTTTTGACAAAACTATCACCCTTATATGAAAAATTTATTAGAAAAAATATTAAAGAAGGCTTAGGGTCTGCATCCTGTTCTAAGTAATCAATCACAATACCTCATATAAGAAAGACAGCCAAATGTTCTCATTGACAGATGCCTGACAATAAATAAATAAATAAATAAGCAGCACCTTCCCCAGTTGAGAGCATTGCCTCCACAATAATTCACTGAACTTCAAGAGTGCGTCCCTGCCAGAACAATTCCCAGGTCTATCAGAATTGATAAAAATACTCATACACTTATGACAATTTCATTCATATCCAATAACAAAGAGAAGTTTTCAGTTACATTTTTCTCATACCGGTGGCAGCTCAATAACTCTGCATAGCAGTGTTCATCAAGAAGTATCTCAAAGTACATTCACAGGGTGCATAGGGAATTCGTGTGCCCATTATTATTAAGTAGCTGTCGTTAGGGTGGAATGCGATAGTCACTATGCATGAAAAATTAGGGACTTTTAAAGCTGGAAAAACATACCATGCATTTCTAGGAGGGGAAATTTAAACAAAGAAACCTCTGGACTTTCCCTCTGTTCCAGTTTGCCATATTTACCCATAGTGCACACAGAGTCAGCAGCCTTTTGGAAATATTTTCCGTGTTCGTGCAGTGGCTGTGTCTCAAGAATGCTTATCAGGAGCTGTGCACTGGCCCCCAGATGATACAGATCACTTCCAGTCACAGAGCTCTACACAAGCTGCAAATCTCTTTTCTTATTACACTGGCGGCAATGACTTTTCTCTCACCAACACCTATCAAAGCAACTGGATCTCAGGTTCCACCTCTTAGTTCTGCTTATCCCCCTGTGAGTAGGCCATCAGACAAGGAGCGATACCACTAGGCTGGGTTTCAACTGGCCATTTTTATGGTTATCTTGACGGCTGCCTGGAAACCAACTGACTTTCCGCAGCCTCCCTGATGCAGGGCTACAGGAATGAGCGCTTAGGCAAGGATCAGACCGCATACGAGGGATGCCTACAGCAAGGGCAGCTGCTGTGCATACACTGGCAACCGATCGCTGATGTGTGCTGGACACATTGTACTCCATGTACAAACAGGCCAGTTTTCGCCTCTGCAATAGCTGGGGCTCATCCTGGCTTTGTCAAGAGCTACTTCTCTGGTGCAATAAATGTTTTCATGCACAGCAATCATTGCCTGATGTGCCAGGCTCTTTCAATCAGATAAGCAGCAATCTGCACACAGAGGCACCAAAGATGAGAATTTAAAGGAAATTTGTGCCTCACTACCTCTGGCCACCAAATGCCTGCAGAACTCCAGATGACCTGGCCCAAAGGGTCTTGCAGCACCTCTCTGCGCAGTGCCTGGTGGAGCTGTCCCTCTACCAGATTTCTTTAGCTGTCATCATCCCTTGGCTGAGCCTCACTTAAAAAATGGTTCCACAGAGAAGATGGGGGAAGGCATGTGTCGTGGTAAATGCTGTCTGTGGTATTTCACAGGGCTTTGCCTTAAGGGCTGGATACAGAGAAGAGATTTAGCAAGACAATCACAGTGAACATTTTGTTTTCAAGAGATCATTACAGCTTTGGAGACATTTAGTATCTCGGAGACATCTGCTAAACTGAAAATGGGTAACAACACTAGAATCAAGCATTTCTCAATAGCAGGGGTGAACTTAAAGCACAATCATTATGCTAGTCTGTTCCAGGCTGTACAACTTTATTTTTAATTATTATTTGCCTTCAAAAGAGCACTTTGAAGTGCTGCTGAGATAAAAGCCCTGATGCGATAGGCAAGGGACAAATTCACAGTGAAAGGCTATCCCTGCCTAGTAATAGATTTCAAAGCTGTTAAGTACATTTTGTGGAAATGCCTCTATTTCATGTCAAATGTGATGACCTATCCTTCTGCATGCTTATATTTTTATTCTGGCAGTGTATGTTCCCATCTACTCATAGAACTGTGTGGAAAAATGTGGGTCATTATAAGGCAAGAATCAAACTGTGAATGTGATTCTCTCCTGCTTCTCAAAGACTTTGGCATGTCAAAAATTCATAAACCTCTTTCTTTCCTCTTTTCTCATCCCTACACATGACAAATAATGTAGTCTTTATATTAAACCAGAGTGTTGTACTTCTATCTTTTATGTTAGTGTATTTACTAAACTGACAGCTGTGGCACCCCTTGAAATTAGTTTATAGTCATTTGCTTACTTTGAAGGTATTCTAGAAGACTTCCATATCTCATCAGCTCAGTAATAATATAAATTGGGTCTTCCAAAGTACAGACAGCATAAAGCTGTATAAGCTTTGGATGTCTCAAGTTCTTCATTATGTGTGCTTCCCTCAGAAAGTCCTTTGGATCCATTGAACCTGAAACAACAGCATATAACAAAACATAAGCTCAGGTTATTAAAGGCCTTCCTACCAGCCTGGCAGTCTTAAGGGAATAACTGAGATTGTTTTCGGTCTTTCAAAGTACATTAGCATCTCAAATCTTCACAGTTCCCACAGAAAACAGACAGTGCAGCTGAAATAAACAGTTAATGAGTGAAACATGCCAGTTGCGCAGGGACAGAGAACATATGTGTTCCAGCCACCAGAAATATAAAGGCTAAAATTAACCTCCCCCAGGCCTCCCCCAGGCAGAAAAAATTGAGGCTAGAATTTTAACTGATATAATTTAAGCAAACAATTATGTTACGACTGGTTAACAAAATGGCCAGAAACTGAGGTAAGACAGCCTAGGTAGTGAACATAAGATTTCTGACAGAAAAATAGTGCTGCAATAAGAATTTGTTGCACTGTTTTTTCTGCTTCAGCAATCAAAGTCTGAAAGCATTGAAATCACTTTAGCATGTAAGGAGTGGATGTGTGCATTTTATATACATAAATACAAATAACCATTTATAATGTTCACATAATATACAAATATATACATACAAATATTATCATAGTGATCTGGAACAACCGTATTAGAAATATCAATGTATGCACGGATGTAACAGTAATTTTACACTCCTTTAAATGTAGAAGTATCTTAACAGCTCATGATCCCAACTTTTTTAGTGTTGCATAGGGTCATAATATCTCCGGTTCTATTCATATACACAGTGAGTCAATGCATAAACCATGTCAAAGAAACAATACAGAAATGGCACAGGGAGCTAAAGTCAATGGCAAATTTAAGATTAGAGCTCATACATTCTGAATAGGGGACTGATTAGAAAAATACATGCACAAATAAGGAAGAAAAGCTTTGTCTATGGATGATCCGGTAGTGTTCGGATATTCTCAGATGTTTGAGGAAGATGGTAAAGAACATCTACTTCACAATACTTGTTACAAATGTGAAATTATCCAACCACTCAAATGTTTCTTTCCTCCCAAATCAAAATAGCTTCATTAAGAAAAGATTACAGTGGAGGTTTGGGGAGGAAAAAAATCTACCCAAGTCTAGTCTGCTCTATGCTATGTTCAAAAACAAACTCTTTTCTTAGTGTAAGCAGACCGAGTCATTTGAGAAGCTAAGGCTGCAAGAATAAGAGTCTTTATTTTATGTTTTTTTTAACATTAGGTAACAAACAAGGTTCATTTGGGAGTTTGGCTCTGTTCCAAACATGGTTGTTTAAATGAAGTGAAATGCTGGGAGGATGCTAAATGGTTCAGCAATAAAACTCCATCAGAAAATCTGTTCTACACCTGCCTTGAATGCTGCCTCTTGAGAAGTGCTCCAACCCATTTCCCAAAACACAGTAATGAGTACATCAGTGCAAGAGGAATGACTCAGAAATGCCTCTGACGTAGACTTTATGAAAAACCAGCCACTTGACATTGCAACTTCTGAGAGCAAAGACTATTGCAAGGGACAGGTACTCCTCTCTCCGGTGTCCTCATACTTTCCTTGGCAATCCCACAGGGTCCAATTTTACAATATTTTATAGGATGCCATTAGGAGTGATGGTGAAAGGCAATGGATTTCCATGCCATCAATAAATGGATAGCAGCCAATAATATATCTCAACAGGTACAGGCTATACCCATTTCCTTTTGTTACTGTCAGAGGAAAGTGGGGGCCTACACGAAAAGTAAATGACTCATACGTGGTCTGGATAAAGCAGAGATTATGACAGTCAGGTTGAAAAAAACAAATATCTGTAATGCTAACGCTATGTCCTTTTCCTGTTTAGAGCAGCACAATCTTTCCAGCTTTATTTGAACTTTCCACTAATCTTAAATTAAAAAAAAAAAAAAAAAAAGCCTAGGGTTATCTTTAAATGGTTTGGACTCACTTTGATACTGACTGAATATTGCGGTCCATTTGCTTATTCTTTTCAAGATATATGCATTTCTCGTGGAAATCATCCTACAGTCTACAGAGAAGCTGCATGGTGTGAGGTATTCTGCTTCCAAAGGTGCATGCATAAGCATGACTAGTGATTTAACATCAGTGCCAAAATTTGGCATGTTGATCCTAAAAAGGATAAAGTATTTGCTAACTTGGGGTCTACCAAATCACCTGCCCTCTATGGATCATTATACAGGATTTCTTCACACCATAGAAAATGGCAGTCTGATTTGTCCCCATCATCAAAGTTTGCCTACAAGGAATCTCTCAGTTTAATCATGCTATAAACTTCTTCCAACAAACTGAAACCAAGCAACATGTTTTTCACATATGACAACTTCCAATAAATTGACCAGGAGGCAAGTGTTCTATTAGCTGAATAGCAGCAATTCCTTCTTTACACTGTAAAAGTAACTAATAATAATAACAATAACAAACCAGTGACAAAGATCAATAAGTATTTCCTGCATATTTTAAGAGCATATGTAACCTTCAGTTTTACTTAGTTTATATCTTAAAATAGCACAAGTAGCAGATAGTGACCAAAACACCCCACAGCCCTGTAGCTTTTATACTGTAGTTAATGAGTGGATTGGATGCTAACTAAAAAATTAAAAAGTGTCTTTATCAGCATTTTGTCTAAGATTAGGCTTTAGCAACTACGTAAGCAAAGTAAAAACTGCCTCTAAAAACAAGGGAACATGCTTGTTGCAAATGAGATAAAGCCTGTCACAATAATGGCAAAGAAGTTATAATACATTTCTTTGAGAAAGTTTATATAAACAAAATATATAAAATATATGCTACATGGAGTTGCAAATAACTGGGGTTTTTTTAGTTTGTAGTTGAATTACGTGTGTTTTTAATGAAGTCTGTTTTCAGCTCTAAGTAGTAAAGACGGTATGAAGAGCACATTACTGGAACTAGAAAACACTTGATCAAAGACCAACTAGTTAACAGAAGCCTTTACTGAAACAAGTTCCCCTTGGGTGAGACACCAGTTTGGGAGTAGATTGATCAGTACCTGAAGAAATTATGGTTTTGATAATTTGTTTTTTGAATGAAAAATGTTTTTGTAAATGTCAAAGTCCTTCTTAAGAACAAAATGTTGGAATATGTTCCTTCGATGTGTTCTGTGATGTGCCGCTTTGCCAGAAATTACCTGTAATTCAATCCTACTTAAAGCGGGTTCTGATTACTTTCTGAAAATATTTTGTTCTAGACTTGAGGAAGCTTTGCATTATAAGATAAACACTGATAATTTGGAAATGAGTTAAAGAGAAAGGTCAGTTATTTTTATGTAGTTTCCACTGGCCCAAATGTAAATGGTCCTTAAATATTTGATAAGCCCCTCCAGAGACCCTTTGTTTGCAACTTTGAATGAGCCGTCCCAAATGATTTCAAAGCAACCTTGTACTTCATAGCAACCTTGTCTTCTGAATAAATTTAGACAAAATGAACTTGTGTACAGAGCACATCGAGCATATACTCTGATATTCTGAAAAAGTTTATATGGTAATAAAGAAATAACATTAAAAAGTACAAGTTCTTGGTAACACAAGAGACTGAGTGTAAACTATTCACATCAACAGGAGAATGAGATAGGTATCTGACAATCCTCAAGCAGCTCCTCACCATACAAAAGTGAATTTACAAGTTAGTGTAAGGTTATGTATTGAACTAAATGAAATAAAAGAATTTCTTTTTTGAGGGAAATTGGGAAAATTTCCTGAGTGCAAAGCTTTCTGCACTGCATATGCACTAAAGAGATGACATATTGAAGAACTGAAAATATTATTAAAACCTCTGCTGATAGTACCAACCCAGAAATTATTTTGAGAAAGCCTCCTAAAAAAAAATCGTGTTCGAGCAGCTTCCATGCAGAGAGAAGCTTGAGAGATGCTTTACAATATGGTAATGACAAATGCATCTGTCAACTTGAGCAGGCATAAGGAACTTTTTCAGATACGATTAATTGGTGATGATAGATGTCTGCTTTGCATGCTGACGGTTGGAGAAGCAAGCTAGCCCAGACAATAGGTTCTAGAGAATCCATTACACTCAGCATAGGACAAAGTGCAAATCCCTGCTGCAATGATTTTCACTTAAATAGCAAAAACAATGCCTCAGTGAGGAAATAAAAACAGAAATGTGAAATGACATGTTCAGGGACGTATAGCAAGACAGTGCTGTGCAGAGCCAAGAACAGAAATAGTAATTGCTGTCTTCTAGACCATTTTCCTATCTGATCCCTACACCTCTTTGATGATTGTGGGTCAACAACTCAAAAGTCAGAGATGTTTATTAAGGCAAAGATGTTCTTGTGTTTTGTTTTTTCATTCACACATCCATCACTATGTTTTTGGCTGGTAAAATGTCACAGACGTCTCCAAAGCAGAGTCAAACACCAGTGCACAAATAAGAGGATTATCTGAATGAAGGCATCGCATTACTATTGTTTTTTGTTTATAGTCACAGTGATCAACAGATTGTTTCAACAAAATCTATAGTTCTTTCTATGCCTTCTAGCCTACGAGCCATACATTTTAATCACTGTGGCCTAGAAATACTAATGTACATCCAACTTTTAAACCCAGCTGAGTGTCTTTAATGCACTGCTGAAGCATTTTAGCAACTCACTGCCAGCAGCTTGAAGAAGCTTGCCATTGGTTCATGCAATGCAGTTCTTCAACACAGGATGGATGGTCCATGTTTATGCACCTGTATATTCCCCGTGGAAATTTGGGCTTCGTAGTGCAGTGGACACAGTAACAAACCCACACTGCTCAATTTTTACACTTGATGCCGAAAGTAATTGTGTACTCAGCCATGCCCCTATAAAGTTAGGAACTTATGTTTCCTTTGATATTAGGGTTACTGCATAAGACAAGGGGTTTTATAGACATCTGAAAATGCAGTCATGGGATTCTCCTCTGAAGGAGTACTATTTTTAATGTAAACACTAATTTGGGATAGCATATAGGAGAGTATTAAAAAAAGACTGCATAGTGAGAGGGCAAGTAGAGAAGGAAATCCACCCTGGACATCCTGGGGAGCACCAAACAGACAGAGTAGGGAAGTAGGAATTCTTCAGCTTTTCTGCAGCACAAATAAAATAAAAAAAGAATCTCCTGCTCCACTGACTGTCCTGGTTTGAGGTAAAACAGAACCGATTTTCTGGTCAATAATTTTACTTTTTAGCTAAGCCTCTCCTAACTACTGAAATTAACAGCATATTGTTCAGACATTGTGCACTCTCAGAGTGGTAAGATCTATGGTTATAGTTGATGCCAAGGCACGGTATGCAGAGAGGCTCTTGCTTATACTTATTGCTATAACACCCAAGGGCAGCTAACTTGGTTACTTGCCCCGTTGGAGGGTCAGAAGCGGAAAAGGGGTCCCACCTGTGGGGAGGAGCAGACAGGACAGGTGACCCAAAACTGACCAACAGCGTATTCCATCCCATCTGCCTCATGCACAATATAAAAGCTGAGGGATCAAACGGTCAGCCTCTTCCTTCAATGTCTGGTGTCCAAGGAGGACCCTGTCTGTTCATCTGCCTTTGATCCCAGTCCTGAATCCAGATCCAAAATCCAGTTCCCATCCGTCACTGAGTCCAGTCTGGGACTTCCCCAGTGCCAGCCAGTGACATGACTGTCATCCTGGGAGCCTGATATGGTTTTGTATATATTTCATTATTTTCTTTTTATTTTATTATTAATTTTTTCATTAAAGTAGTTCAGTTCCTTCTAAACTCGTAAGTCTCTGCCTCTCTCTCCCCCCTCTCCTTGGAGAGAGAGGTAAGGGAGAGCATCTGTCATTCATCTCAGTGGCCAGTCCAGCCCAAACCACGACACTGACATTTTTCATCTGGATCAGATACTACTTTGGTGGTGGCAGGGAGCACAGTATGAACAATTGGATAGAAGATCAATGAAGAGGGAAACTCAAATCTTTGGACATTTGTGATTATTACAGAGGGGATGTAGCAGCAACCATGGCTAATTGATAGGCTGTCTTACCAGTGCTGGGGTCTCCTCTTCCCATGCCCTTATCCCCTGAATGTTTGTGGGAGAAACAGTAAAAGCGTGAACTAAAATTGCCTGAAATAATGAGGGGAGAAGGGGAACAGATGAAAGGGAGAGAAGGGAAAAGGGAAACGAAGAAGAGTAGGAGATGGAAGAACATGACAACCATCTGTATTCTCTGTAGTGGAGGGTACTGTCCAGGGGGACAAAATGCTACAGTGCAACCTCTGAATATAACACCAGGAAGTGGTGAGATGACACAGAAAGCTGTTATTAATTAAAGGATCAATATTTATGGCTTTTTGCATAATGACTGTCTGTCTCAGACTCACAAATGAGGTTTAGGATAACAAAAAGTTCTAAATATTGCTTTATTAATGAAAGATATTAAAGATAATACTTGGTATTACTTTAACCAAAAGTCTCTAGCTTAATTATGAGTCTTGTTACTCTTCCTGCAAGGTTAATAGAAATCTTATATAAATATAAAGATCCCAGACTAGTCATTCTGACATTTTGAAGGTCTCCATAATCCACCACTGCCTCTGAAAAAGTCTCTAAAGAGTCAGCGGAAAAGTGGTTCTAGATCAATAGATTTCACCTTCTGATGTTTGGACATGGACAACAAGCTGCTAGCAGAAACAAGAATTCATTGACAAAGGATGGTTCATTACATCTGAAAACACCTCTGGTTGCATTCTTTTTCCTGCAAAATCTCCCTTACGGTCCATAAGGGCTGCGTGTAGAGCCCTGTTGTCCATAGCCAGTGAATTGCAAACCCCAAACTCTGAAGCTGGTCAAACTAGATACTCCATAATCATAAAGGCAGGGGGTGAAATGATACCCCACCAGGTTCATCAGAAGAGGGACATAGGAGCGTAGCTTCCTTAGGAACCCAAATCCCTCTGCAGTTCTTAATCAGAGGGCTCCCAGGCTAACCAGTTTAAGATCTCAGAGGCTCCACCACTTGACATTTTCCTTAGTTTTGTTACTGTTGTAAATTCTGCAGAATTACAGAACACTGCTGGTAGCTGGATCCACCTCCTCCAACTGTAGGCAATTATTCAGGCACCTAGATCTGAGTTAGTTGTCCAAACTTCACAATCAAGGGAAAGAAACGTGCTTTAATAGCATGTTCTTCTCTCATTGTAATGTACATTTCTAATCTATAGTATGATTTCTCTGACTTGTAAGTGCCTATTCCTTCCCACTAATTAATAAAAAAGCCTGATACATCTAAGATGTTAGATGTCTAAAAATAGGAAAAATGTAGCTAGGACGCTACGCATCAATGTTTCTGAAAGAAACACTTGTGAAATTTTCAGTTTGTGTGCAATATCTGAAAAATTGGGTCTTGCTCCAAATTGGAATGGAAACAGATTTCTGAACACCCTAATTACTCACAAGTCAGGAATCACACATTTGCATCAAGTGAGAATTCGCTCTGGGAAATGTCCATCACTGCCATCTCACCAGAATTATGGGAGTCTCATTTTTCCTACAGGTTGGAAGGTCATCTACCTAAACACGATCATTTTAAGCCTTTTAGCAGCAATAGCTAGAATTTAGTGTAAACGCAGAAAAACTATTTGACAAAAGAGGAGACTACCATATAACAAGAAACTATATTTAGCCTTTCTAAAGACAATAGAAAATTGGTTTCATTTGCTCTGTGTGTACCTCCAGGACGGAAAGAAAACATAATGCATATGAGAAGGCTTTTATATTATTACAAGAAGACATAACAAGAGTTAAAGAGAGACATCAGGTAAATCCAGATGAGAAATTAGGCTCACATTCTTACAGGCATAGTGATATACTATTGATAAAACTGTCAAAGATAGCAGAGGCAACTTCTCTCAGTGCCTCCATCTCAGGACTAGAAGACTTCTAGTTATTACCTAGTGAAGAACTAGCTGTGTTTTGACTAAATATAAATACTCTATCTCAGCAGAGGAGGGAAATGTAATGGTGTGTAACAGCAAAGTGTTCAGACTATACGTGTGCTGGGACAGATGTACACTGCAAAATAATGCTCAACAGAAAAACTCAAACTAGCCCAAATCCCTTCTGGCCTTCAGGCCAATAAATCTATGATGTACTGATTGCATTATGTTCTTCTGTATTGTTTGCTATGTGATTACCTTGCTTGATTAACCTGCTTCTGCTTGGAAATGAGAGCGTGGTTCCGTGTCACGATTTCTCTGGTGGTAAAGCCATTTTAACAGAACCCTCTCTATCTCAATCCTCTATATTTGCCAGATCACTTACAGTTTAACACACTCTTCTGTTGTTCTGATGACTTTCTTTTCCAGTGGGTCTACACTGTAAAGTAGCTTAGCAAAAAGACTTTACTTTAAAATACACCTCCTTCCCAAATATAAAGACAACTGATTAAGATCTTTGAGCCAAGCAACAGGAGAGGATCGTTTTAAATGCATCACACCTGAAGCCTGAAATGTTGCCTATGTATATATTGGAAGCTTCATTCATCAACATATAACGTGATGCATTTCCCGATTACTCATGAACTACTGTGTTTTCCATTCAGTTATCATCTTTATATTATGAAGAATGAAATTACCAGACCTAGCCTTTGCCATAATTTTATTAGTACCAAGCAAAGAATTTATTGCGCATATTAGGGTGAAGGTATTGGGGTTTTTCTTTAATTATTGAAATGTTATTCCTCATGAGAAACGATAAGAACAAGCTATGGAAAACGAATGTGCTAACTGGTTACATCAAGGCACTCCAAGTGGTGAAAAACATTGTGTAGAAGAGGACAGTTCCCTAGAGAAGTATATTACAATGTTAAATGCTTCTATTTGAGACTGTTTGAACTGTTTTTGTAGAACGAGATAGTTCACAAAGATAAGAGATCCAGTATTACCTACATCGTTTATCAAGATGGCTTTAAGAATCAAAGTCTTCATTCTGAGCATCACTAAGTACAATGCACGACTTCTCTATCACAGTATTAGATCACAAAATCTCCACTATTCAGGCATCACATCCAGGTGGGGCTTGTGTCTGCCCTAACTCAATATAACCCACTTTGAAATCAATGAGACTACTACTGTTGACCTTAACAGGAGGCAGACTAGAGCGAAAAAAACAGAGACGGAAAAAGTATTGATTAATCAAGGCCTTTTTTACCAGCTGAACTGTGATACTGCTGAACTGTGATACTACAAAAAGTATCACAGTTGAAAGCGTTTCTTCTTTTGCATTGTGCTAGTCCTTACATAACAAGCTTGCAGTGAATATTACATTTATTCCAGTGTAAAATTTAATTTTTAGCTACCAAACCTATTGGAGAAGTTTATGTGATCATTTTTTATTGTTTTATATTCTTCTGTAAGTACATTCTTAGGACATCCATAGAAACCAAAAATAAAAAACCTTCTTTTCCTGCTCATGTCGCTCTAGAAGTATTGTGTTCTCTGTATGCTTTATCAGCAAGACATTAAAAGGATAATGAATTGAACAACACTCAAAGAATGGTTCTCCACAGATCAGTTTGGCTTTAAACACATTAAAATCTGTTTCAGATATAAAATTTTAATATAAAATTAACTAATTCTTCCCTTTCTTCAGGTAGAGTATTAGTAGCAGTCATTCAGCTGATCAGCATCAAAAAGAAAATAAAATTAAAAAAAAGAAAAGAAAAGAAAAAAAGAAGGTAAATTTCAGCTGGAAATTGCTACTAGTGTTTCATGTATTTCTGGGTAGTCTTGTAAGTTCTAGCTGAATCCATTATTAAAATAGAAGTTTGTTTCACAGAGAACTGATAATATGTACTGTCCCCATTATACAGAAGGAAAAGCTGAATTAGAGTTTTGAAATGAGTTATTAAGAGAAGAAGATGAAATAATGATTAAGATAGCTTCCCATTTTTGCATACTCAATACGAGATAAATGTCAGTTCCACTTTCCCACTAAAGAAAATAAGTAGAAATGCATGCACTGCAATTTGTTCAAATTCTAATTATTTTGTTTGATGAGAAACAAATCTTTTCCTAGAGTGCTAATTACCACATATTTTCTTAAAGAGGAAAGGAAAGACAATTTCTAAAAGCAAATCTCATGTCACAAAAATTTAAGATAGCTTAGTCTTGTTCTTCATTTCAGCTTCATTAATTTCCTTCTTTAAATATTGTTTAAGAGATTTCACACTTTAGGAATAACCCTTCAGTCTTCTGCAATAGAACAGACTTGTCCAGATATTGCATTAAATCACTAAAGGATAGTAAACACAGATGGAAATACTAGGTTCTTGTCATATGAAGAAAGGCAAGCATCATACTGGACTGTTTAAACAGAGATCTAGCACATCAGAAACGTGAAGCAAATCCCTCTCTTTACACACCTAGACTTGTTCTTCCTTTTAGCATTATACTTGTAAAAAAATATGGTTACCACCTGGAATAGCCCAGTAAAGATATTCTGAAAACAATGGGACATCTAAAACATCTGAGCTACATGAAGAATATGGTTGAGCTGTTTAACATAAAGAAGATAATATCAAAGATGAACTTGATAATAGTTTTCCAGTATGTACATCACTACTGTGAAGAGGAAGAAGATAATAGGTACTCTTTAGTCATGGTCCATAAGACAAGAGGTAATGCAGAATGATTCGGGTCAGACATCAAGAGAAAAAGACTGGTTTGAGACTTGTAGTTTCAGAAGTCAATAAAAATAAGGATATGGATCCCTATCACAAAAGGTATAGGCTTAGTGGACACTGTCTTAGGAAAGAGAAACGGACAAAGAGATTTCAAGATAATTTCTGTGTTTACTGGGTCACTAGGGAGATGCATCAGTTCACTGAAAAAAGTATGTTCTTTCACTTGAATTATAGAAGGCCTTTAGTGTAAGCAGTTTTTCTCATTTCAGTTAAGCAGAGAAAAAAAATGGTGCTTATTTGCTTTCAATTTGCAAGTCCCAAAACACAACCAATATCCTGATACAAGATAGCCCTCAAACACATGCTTAAATTCCTCCCTGTTCAGGTGACCGTTCAAGCAGGAATCAAGCATATTTAGTTGTTCTTCTGAATCAGAGATCTGAATATGTTCTGCTTCCTGAAACACAGTCATTAATGCCCAACACAATCTTTTTCAATTAACACCAACTCATTATATTGTTATCTCTTTTCAAAAAACATGTATATCATCACCCAAGCTACCTTTCTTATCTATGTGGTTCTTGCCATCTGCTGGCAGATATTTTATGCTGTCAATTTAAAAAGCAAAAATTACTTGAAGTTAATGAAAAATAATTAAGAAAAATGTTAAAGGCTGTATTAATAACAAGCCTATATTATATGCAGATGTCGGATATTAATGTTGTGTAACAAAAACTTTGAGAAATTGTGTTTAATCAGTATTAAGATTAAAGCACTTCTTAAATACAAACTTAACATAGTACATATTCTATATTACCAAAGGAATCATTATAATATAACATCTAATCACTAGAAAAAATTCTACAGATGACAAACCAGTAGTAAATTGATTACTTCACCTATAGATGAAATGTAGTCATTCAATTCCATACAAGCAATATTGTACAAAAGAGATGGCCTTGGTGGAATTCCCTTTTTATGTAATGCAGATGTTGAATAAGAATGAGTTCAGCTCATAGCGGAAACAGAAAACTGCATAAAATTGTAATTCAAAATGCCAAAGAATATCTGGATCTTGAGCTTTATTAACTTGCATGTTTAAGTGCATGGATTTTAAGAATGGCTCTCTTTTCAGTAGCATTTAAAAAGTAAAGGAGCACCCTCACTAACATGTCACACTATTAGCATTTAAAAGTAATTCACATACCTGGTTTTAATGTTTTGATTGCCACAGGGGTGGTATTATTCCACCGTCCTTCCCATACTTCACCAAACTGGCCAGATCCTAATTTTTTCAACAGTTTCAGAGATTGTCGGTCTATCTCCCACTGATCAACTGTTTTATACGACAAATCAAATGTAGTAGGAATTTGTACCTGGTAAAAGAAAATAAATAATACTGTAATTGAAACTTCTGATATTTTTTCAACAGCACATACAAGTCATTGTTAACTACATCATGTAAAGTCGCAACTGATATAAATAATGCTTCCTTAGTGTACATACACGTGATAAAGTAAGCTGAGAACATAAAATACAGTCCATATCCGGGGTACTTTTTATGAGAAATAAGAAACACTCTAAAGAAAATATCCTGCCATTAAAAGTAAAAATTAGAAATCATCCCTCTAGCAAGCTTTTTGAACAGTGACATATTGCTTGCCTGAACCTTGTGGTATTGTCTCAGTAATTACTTATGGACAGCTAGAATTATGAAGTTGGAGATTTCATCTCCATATACGTTTATAAAAAGGTATTCATAAATCATGATTTGGCATATTTTCTCCTCCAGCCACATGATGATTTGTTAAAAATTGCATGGCATTTTATTATTAACATGTCAGCTTCAAGAATGAAATTGTAGCACTACCCAGAACTTCCTGAAAATAAGCAGATCATCATCATCTTTAAATTGTAGAAGCAGATATGGGGTTTACACCTTCTGACTGGTATCTGATGAGTTAGCTTGCAAAAAATATGTTGCACAATGTAGCATCCATTCTTACCTTTAAGCACGGCTTTCCGAGCACCACGCAGAGGCCATCACTGTTCTTACTGTAATAGTCAACAAACTCATGAAGAGTTTTGAAAGTTTTCCTTCTGCTTAGGAAAAAGCCTTCTCCATCCAGCTTTCTGATTCTGTAGTGCTTCACAGATACACCATCAAAAACTGGGAAGATTTAAATATATTAAGTTTCCAAGAATTATAGAAATGGCACGATATAGCTTACAGCCAAACCATCATAATTTTCCTAAATGTATTTATGAGGACCGTAAAATAAATTATTTTCATTTCAAAGATGGCAACTATACAAAATCTCTTTCAAACCAAAGCCCACCATTTGGATAGCTTAAGATATCTAGTCTACTGGTTTTTAACCGTTCAGATTCAGAGATTCTTGCTTGCACCACATGAACTGACACAAAAATACATAAGGACATCTTCTGCGAGGCAGCTAATATTTTCAGTCTTTTAAGACACCAAAACCAGCCAGGAGCATCTAATTCACAGTAATAATTTAATCAGTTTTTAATATTTAATTTATCAGTGTTCCAAATAGCAGCTGCTGGGCTGGCAGGCATTTTAGAGCAAACAGATATACCCTCTGATATATCCCAGGTATACCTCAGATATTTCCCTTTCTCTGGAAAGCACTCACATCTCCTACGGGTTTTATTGAGTTTTGTGTGTCTTTGGAATATGTAAAAATCAGGCCAATAATGCTCTGGTTTGAGTAGCTGATGACTCCCTTTCCACTGAAATGTGTTTTATTCTCATCTATTCTTTCCTAATTAAGATGACCTTTCTCTCCTCACCTCCTGTAGGTTATTTACCTGCATGTCATGACACCCAAAGTGTCTTTCCTGGTGCCCGTCAGAGCATTCTTTGGAGGTGTCAGAAAGAAGGCTGGGCCACTGCATGCTGGAGCTAGACCTGGACCAGAAGCAGGCCAGAGGGTGGACAAAAAAATACACTGACACTCACCTGATATGTTAACTAAGGAATATTAGGCTTGTAATTGACATTTCTGATGGACCTCAGTCATATCTGACTTAGAGCAGTGGTCTACCAAGCAGAGTGTGTACAACCCAGGAAGAGTGCAAGACAATCCCTTTGGGTGTGGGGAAAAACGTGGGTTTTGTACCATTAATAAATAAAATAAAATAAATAGTTTAAAAATACTGTTTATTTCGTCTTTATCTCATCCTTTTTTAATTTCTTTTTTTTGTGTCTGTTTGATAACGCACATAATCTACTAGTACAATAGCACATATATATAATTTACAAATAAATAAATAAGTAAGCATATAGTGGGGTGAATGCTCAAAAATCTTTTTACTGGTAGGGGTGCAAAATCAAAAAGTTTGGAGACCACTGGCTTAGAGATTTCTTCTATAGAGGAATATCAGCAGTAGCAACGGCGGGCTGAGCGTCAGCAGAGAGGGTAGTCCTGAAAGGCTGAAAAAGGCTGTAGCCTCTCGTGTGGGGTGTGATTTAACATGGCACTCCATGACTGAGGTATCACTGTCCATTTCCAATGGGCAATGGAGAGCCTATGTATGTTCCATACTGAAGGGTAACTGATTTAGCTCCTATCAGAGTGGTATCCCACCCCGCAGTTAATGAAACAACACCGTGCTTTTCCATGACAAGTGAGGAGAGAGCTCTCAAGGGCAGGGGGATGGTAAAGTTGCCATCCTGATCCTCATCACCCACCATTACACCCTTCCAATAGGACAGGGGGCTCCTTCCACACTCATCGATTTGGGCGATTACCATTACTGTGCCCTTCTCAGGGCCCTCACGTGAGATGAAAGTCTGAAAAGCAAAAGGGAGGCACGGGGGAAAAGCCTTCTGCTGTTTACCCTCCAGCATACCTTTTACTAGCCAAAATTCCAGCAAGCATATTCCATTTAGTCATGTTGACTAGTAGCTACTCTTAGTCAAATAATTTAAAGGAAATATTTTTCAATCCTCGAATCAGCCTCAGCCTGTTACATTCAAAAATCTAATTATCTAAAGAATTCTTATTGCACCCGCCTGGAGATATTATAGTGATATTGTAACACTGCATGAATTTTGGCAATCACTTTGGTTATATTAACAGAAGAATACATATTGTATGTAGAAAAAATCATAGAAAATTATGGGTTGCATACGACTAACAAAGCTGATATAAATTATAATTTCTCTCACTATTTAAGTGAATAAGTTAAAAAGAAAAATCTCTCCTTCCTTAAGTACCATCAGGTATGATCAAATATTTTTCTACTGCACTGTGCAATTGTTATCCCATGCCACCAGAGGGCATACAGGAGCTGTTGAAAATATTAGGAGATTTTATATCTGCCACAGGTAATATTTTGAGAGAGATGATTTACCAACTTAAAATTCTGCATGAGGACCAGAAATATGAATACTGGTAAATATAACTCCACAGTATAAGAATAATTACATCACACTTTTCAAATGCCATTTCTTTTTAATTTAACACCTCATAATTAGTATTTTTTAATTATAAAATGCATGTATATTTTTGTGATGTATCATTTGGAGACAGGGCTGAAACAAAATGAAGGAAAGAGTAATTCAGTAACAACAGACTGGAAATGTAATGACTTTTCCAAAGCTCACAGTAAAGTGTATCTGGTGAAATGAATTGTTATTTATGACGAATAAAAGGCCAACAGCATGACTGTGTTAAACCAGTCTCAGTTGTATATATCACAAGTGATAGTAGTTTGACTACCTGCTTTATTTATTAGCAGTATTATAATTATTACTTGTGAAGCAGCTAATGTTAATGCGAGAGTTGGTTTGAAGAATGTGCCATAATTTCTTAAATGAGCCTTGCATGAAGCCTTACGATTGGCAGCATACCGGTCAGGGGCTGATGCGTGTGGAGAATCTGGACAAAATTTCTCCGCTGATACCGTCTTTGCTTGTGATCAGCAGCTGAGGTTTGTGCAGTAATTGACAGGGGGCTGTTTCCCTGTATCCCAGGGCTGAGTCTGGCTGAAGGAGTCCTGCACCGCACACTCACAGAGCTGCAGCGCGGTGTGGCTCCTCTGCCCAACACGACACAGAGCACGTGTTGCTCAGGGATGAGCTAGCCATAACGCCCTCGGTGCATCCAGACAGCCCTACATCCACACCAGACTGTTCAACAGGACAGGATCGCAGCTTCAGCTTCACACAGTTTGACAGCAACTAGGGGTGAAGACTGGAGTGGTTTTCTCCTTGACTTGCCCCTCCCAAAAGAATCACTGCTCTCCATTGGATTTCTTCATGCATTTGCCTTAACAAAAGCATTCCTCTTTCCCTCCTTCCCATCTTCACAAGGCTGGGCCATACAGGGGTAGATTTTGCCACCCCAAGGATGACAATAAAATAATTTACTACTCCTTTCCCAGGACAGCAAAATTCAATTTTACGGTGGCACCAACAGGGTCAACATCTTCACCAAATTAATCACGGAGATGCTCAGGCACCATTACCGCCAGTGTCCCAACATCTTTCCCATCAGCAGTCCTCCCCCAGCACTGACAGCGCAGCGCTGCCAGCAGGAGCTGTGCTCGGTCTCCATGCCCAGGGTGGGGGTGGGAGGAGGGTGGCTTAAGAGCTCACCCTCACCAACACAGAATGGGTGCAGAGGCTGCTCCGAAATCATTCTCCTGCTACAGCCATCATTTTGCCATTCCTATCAGTCTGCTGCCTTAAACCATTACCTGTTTTTCCTATGCTGAAAGCCCATCTTGCCTAGAGCAAACCACACAATCTTTTTTAGGAGCAGGGAAAAAAAATGGAAGAAAACACAAAACATTTACATTGTCATTTAATGCAATCGGTCTTTCAGATACCGTTATTCAGTGAGGGGGGAAGTAGAGAGCCTCCTGCTATCATTGGCAATGACACTCAATTAAGCTGAGCACATCTAAATTATGGCTTTTAATTAAAAAGAGGCAATGTCTAAGATGGCACCAACATGTTTAAAATTTAATACATTTCACACCAGATGCTGGAGTCATCAACATAAAAATCTGTCGACAACATGTGCATTTTTAAAATGGGAGAATCTATTTTTAAAATGTCAAACACTTCAAAATTATAGCAACCATCTCAGTGGCCTATCTGGTTTGATGTGCTTTCTATTTAACCATTCAGAGTCGAGAAAAACCTTTCTGAATATGACTTTTTGGTTTTAATTTAAATAGTCATTTATCATCTAAGTCTTACAAATTGTGAGTTTTCCCATCAAGACAAGTTAGAAGAGTAAAGTGTAATTTTAATGAAAGGTAGGGTTTATTTCTTTTTCTTTTTTTTTTTTTTCCTAAGATGATCTGTTTGTCTCCCTCATTAGCATTAAGTCTCTTATAGATTGCCCATATGAGTATGAAATTAAGCATGAAAGCCATAAAATCAGTTTATGGGTGCTTGGGTAAAAATCTCTCTTCCTTTTCTACTTCTTTTCCTTTTTAGCTTTATTATACTTAAATGTTAGGCTGTGCAGAGAGTTACAGTATTTTCTTACAGACCTTAATTCTGAAAGTCAGTTGTCACTCTCCTAGTCATTATCATCTACCCTGGAGTAAAACCAAAAACAGCAATAGCAGGTAGAGCAAACCCAACCAGTTCTACAGAGGGTGGGAGTTTGGGGGCCTATTCTTTCTGCACTGAAAAAATTGGAAACAGAAATTAGGGATTTATTCCAAAATATCAGGTTGTGACTTCTCCCCTGTCAGTGTACCAGCTACCATGGAAATAGAAGCCTCTGAAGACCTCTTAAAAGAAATACTCCTGAATCAGTATTCCTCAAGAAAACACTGCTTTTCTGCCTCAGCTTTGAGTGTCTCATAACTCCTTCTGATGGAACAAAGAGGAGAGAGTCAGAAAAACTGCCTTCTTCATAGCATTTGGTGGACTAAACAACCTTTTTTCCAATTAACTCTCCCCACAGTACAATCCACTCCATCATTTGCTTTAGAATGCACTAGCTTACCCAAAAGTAGACATACCTAATGAGATTATGGACATAGAATTTCTGGACCATTAGGTATACTATTAGGGTGGAAGCAAAAAAGCTTGCACAACACAAACAGACACCATTCAGTCAAACCTATTCAGTAAGCAGCAAATAATATTTAGCTCTTCAGGATGAAGTAGCATGTTGAGGCTAAAGTACGTTCAAGTCTGGGAAGCTCCTAAAAGATATAGCAGCAGTGGTAAATCATGTCATTAAGACTCAGTGTTTACAGACTGCTTCAGAGTTTATTCTCTTGTTTTGCCTAAAAGAGAACAAATGTTTCATAAATCTGAGATGACACACATATGCATGCTCAGAGCACAATCCATGTTTGTGCATGAAGGAGGCTGGCTCCTGCAGCTGGAGGAGCATATATTATGTTCTTCAAACCCACTCTTCCCTTCCTTCATCAAACAAACCAGCATGGAAGAAATCCACACTGATGGTTTCATATCTTGTTGTTATCAGTCATCATCAAATCTCCTGTTCCCAAATAAGCTTGTACAGAAACCTTGAAAATGTCTACTGCAAGCTTTTATAATTGAATCAAATATACTAAATCAGATAGAATAGTTTCTATCCACAATTTGTAAGCAAAAAACTAAACAGCAGCATCAAAGGATGATCTCATCCTCATCCTACCACAAATGCTGGCTTAATATTTATTTTCATTCTCTTGGACTTTTCTCTGTGGTACTTCATAGTTTAAACAAGGCTGGTTTCCTGATAGAGAAGTATTCAGGATGCAGGGTGAAGAAATAAGATTTTGAATCTTTTCTAGAAGGCTACAGCTGGAGAATAACAAAAAGAAATTGTATTTCCACACCTAGGTGCACAAGCAAAATATTTTTCATTGATTTTTAGTAAGGTGTCATGTATTCAAGTGCCAGTATTAAGCAGATAATACAGGCCTATCTACGGTTCCCTGCACAACACCACACTGTTATCGGTTTTGCCCAGTCCTTGGGTGAAATCAGGGTACTGACGAAGCACACTTGAAGGAAGCCGAAACGATGTAAGACAGGGACAAGTTGGCATATAGAGAGAAAGCATTTTTAAAGGTTTGTGGTTATAACAGAGCCTTTGGATAAAAGGGTGGACACACAGGGGTCAGTTCAGTCACAGTTTGAGAGCAGTCTGATTCCTTGCTGCTATTAGTTTTCTTATCCGAGCTTCTTGGCAAGAACAAACTTCCTTGAGGGCAAACTGAAGAGTATGGAACAAACTCTCCCAGAACTGTAAATATTGTATTTATTTCATAAACTTCTCTGTATTTCACTCCACAGGCAACATATATTTATTTGTCTTGGCAATAAAATGCAACCTTCCCGTTACCACAAGACAGTGCAGGTATATATCCTTTCCTTATGATTTGGAAAAAGAACCCAAGAATGTGTCAAAAGCTCATTAAGCCACTTAATGTGTTTCTGTGTAATGCTCAGAAGATGACTGACACATAAACATCCAGGCAGAAGAGGAGTCAATATGAAAGAATCTGGTTAAGCACAAGACGCCTCTCCTTTTACTGACATAATTCTGCATGTGACAACTTACGGTTTATTTGCAAACATCAAGAGTCTTCACTGGCGTATGGACCTATATAGGTAGCGCACATTAGGAAGTTTGGGTGTACAGCCCTGTTGTCTCAGGGACATTGTACTCTTGACTCACACTTGTATGACAAGTTTGATAGAAAATGTTCATGAAAAAAAACCAATGAACAATCATGTTTATTATCTAATACAGCAAATATCTCTGACATGAAAAAGATGACCTGTTCATATATGTAAGTAAAATTATTATCAAATAATTGTCCTCATTTGATAGTCTTTCAGATCAAATAAAAGACTTTAAATACATTTCAAAACCTACCATCATCATAAATCTAACTTTTTACTGATGTTCACAACTAACTTTCCAATAAAATATGACTAATTCTAAATAGAGCTTTGACAATCTTCCTGTCATTTTGCTCCTGAAAACAAATAAATATAAACCTAAGGGTGTGCTCTAGCAGAAATCTCATTTTCTTAAACTGCAGATATCTGCCAGCACGGTTTAATTTTTATTTTGTGTACCAATCAGAACAGTAGTGTACAACTCTAATGTATTTTTTTGCATTTTAATCATGAAAATAGCTCCTATTTTAAAGCAGCTGGCGCACTAGAAGTACTAAGCGTAAGAAAGTTAATTTCTGTTCTGAGCATATTAATAAACAAAGCCTACAAAATAGATGTTAGCAAAAACCCAAGTGACTCTTGCCAAGTTTTCTTTATATATCTCCTGGGAAAGAAATATTATCATGAACTTAATTTTATTTTCATGCTCACATTTTATCATTCTCGAAAATGAAAAAGTCCAGATCACCTGAGAAATTTTTAAAACGTTGCTTGAGATGAGAAACTAGAATGTACCTGAAAGTGAGTATTCGCCTTTTAGGCTTTCGCTTTCTCGAATTAGGAAGGCTCCTGCCTGGTTTCCAGGGTGTAACAGTTGTCTCTCGGCATCTGCTCGTTTGACTGGGCCAAAAAACCATCTGAACAAATAAAAAACATTAATTTTACCAGTCAGTGAAACATACCGGGAAGACAATTTAGCTTTTATAAACATGCTGCATATTTACTAAAAGATAATCGGTGCTATGCTAATTAAATTCCAATAGCATGGGGGAAAAAAGCCAACAAGAACTACACAAAAAATTTATTGCTAGAAAATATTGCTTACACATTTGAGTGAAATCTGGATTTTACTGCTGATGGAAAGTCCTACTGATTTCTAGGGAATGAGAGTTCAGAAGTGACCGACTGGCCTTGTCCCAGGAAAAATTCACCAAGAAATTTTGCCAAGGCTGCTGTGGCAGAAATTGATGCCAAGCTCATCGATGCCACTTGAAATACGTAGAGGTGCAGGTATGTGCTAACACCCAACATCTTAAAAGTGAAAGATCCCCAGATGTGCAGAAGGGTTCTCAGCTTCCAAGAGGTAAACCACCCCACAGCCTTCCCCATTCCACTGCCAC
The DNA here is from genome assembly GCA_017639485.1 of Pluvialis apricaria. Lineage (NCBI taxonomy): Eukaryota > Metazoa > Chordata > Aves > Charadriiformes > Charadriidae > Pluvialis > Pluvialis apricaria. The sequence goes on along the minus strand of CM030009.1, from coordinate 74,893,043 downwards.
GTCGGTATCTCAAATGAATGACTCACAATTTTTCAGCTCTGCTGCTGTCAGACAAACAAAACCGGTATGTCCCTCAAGTCACTGCAAACATCTCCACATCACTGTTTTGTAACAATCTACTCCTACCTACACCTTTTAAAACATATTTTTCCTCTCTCACTAAACCCTGCAGTTTACAAGGACTTTTTCAAGCAATAGTTTCAGTTTTCTCCCCCGAGGGTACTATTTAGCTCTTTTGCTGCTTTGTGCTGAGCGTAAATTAAATTAAATGGAAATAAAACTGAAATGAGTCAGCATTTTCAGCTGGGGCGGCATTCAGCTTCCATCCAACAAACATACAAAGGTCCTTCCAAGATTAGCTCCACCCTTCATTTGAAGCAAATGGTGATAAATAGTTATCAGAAATATGCCATATACTCATAGGAGAACTCCTTTTAAATTAATCACAGCGAAACCTATTATGCAAAACTTTAAGATAAATCAATTTCGGTATTGTAGCACAAGTAAGTTGCCTATTCAGCTAATGACTTGATCCGTCAATTACAAGTGAAAAGTACAGAAGGAGTCATCAACAAACTACTTTCGTATCTGTAAGGCTTGAAATCACCAGGAGGAATGGAGGAAATAAATGAGAACATTGGTTGACACCTTGGCTGAGCAAGCATGAGGAATGAAAAATGGTTTTGTGTCAATAAAGACGAAATAAAAAGAGGCAAATACAGGCGGCGCTAACCTACTCTGAATATGCTTTGCTAATGAAAGAAAATGAATTCCAGATATTCTGGACTGCATTCCTGTCCTCTGACTTGAAGATGATTTGGATAAAATAGGCCCTAATACATATTTGGCAAGGAAAGGAATCTCATTAGAAAGCTGGAATTTGTTAGTAATAATTTTAATTAGTTAAACATGCTAATTAATTCAACTAATTAACCAAATTAATTAATTAATTAGACTGTAGAAAACTAAGTAATCAATAAATGTTCAAATCCTTAACCGAGGTTCTCATCAAAGCAATGAGAGGACAGAGTATGAGTTCAACTCTATTCAAGTCCCAAAGAAAATTTGTCTACCCTAAAAACTGAATAAGAACCTTTCTGAAATTTCTAAATATGACTGCTCTGAGAATAACATCTGAAAACTAATAAACTGTATGATAAAAAAAAAAAGAACTGATATTTTTATCCTTGAATTCCAAGATACCACTTAGTAACATCCAAAGTGACTGATTCTCATAAGAGTGTATAGGAAAAGGTATTTAATTTTGCGCCTCCTTTCTTCATGGGTTAAGAGGATAGCATCCTCTCAAAAGGATTTTGTTTTGTACCAAAGCCAAAAGAGATGCCAATTAATAAGGTTGAATTTTACATTCCAGATAGTCAAAAGTATAGTCTTTACATGACCCAGTATTTGTACATACATTGCTAGTAGCTCGTACTGCCAAAGCTGAAAAAATGAGCCGTAATACAATGTATGCAACAAGAGAAAACTGATGGCTGATTTGGGAAATACAATTTAAAACGGTATTACACTTGTGTATGTAAGGTCATGTCTACAATACAGGATATGACTTTAGAAAAAAAAATACATAAGTGCATACTGTATTTAGGCATATGTATCTGTTCCTTTGACTTCAAAATATTTCAAATTATATGTTTATTTTTCTTTCGTTGGAAAAACTTCATTTAAATCCTTATGATTAAGAATTTACCATTGAAGTTTATATGGAGGATATGTAATATGTAGGTTCTAACTCCAGATAAACTTCACAGTTAAAAAGATCCTGACTTGCAAAATAAGATAATTAGAGCAACAGTATATGAGAAGGTAAGCGTAACTGAAGCAATTACTACGGAGAGTGAAAAGTGGACACATATTGTATATTACCTTATTTGCCTGACTTCATATAATCTGATTAAAATGTTTCAGAAAAGTATAATGAAAATTACTTTTAATAGCATTTGATATGGGATTCTTAGTTCATTGAGTTTGCAATAATAATCATACAGTACCAAAAGCAATACTGGTGTGAAAAAATAACCCCTTGACCGCAAAGCAAATAATTTAATTTGTTATTCACTTTTTTAACAAAAGCACATCTGAATTTACAGTACTATTTCCATTATAAATGGAAGTTTAAATTCATATTATAAAGCGTGAAAGGCTTATTTCAGTTTCCAGTGATTGAACTTATGCTTCAAAAGGCTTAATATTTTACTTCATCCAAAAGTGTGTATTTTAGAGGAAAAAGTACTCTAAAGAGTAATAATGAATCAAAGTAATTGCTCACCATGAGTTATTATTCTGTGGGATAGGAAGGTCAGACCAAAACAACACCCAATCCTTTGTAATTCTATTTGGTTTTTATAGGTCTAAATTAGATGAAGGTTTTGAAACAGAACACTTGGAAAAACAGGACTGAAACACCAAGCACCATCCATTGCCTAAATTACATAACTTGCACTTTCTCTGACTTCAGTGTGCTATATTGGCACTAGACAGTTCAGGACAAGGTTGAAATAGCAATTCATACACAGTTTCACTCTGAGCTTCAGCTCACAGCCAGATCACTTGGGGACACAATTATCAATGCAGGATTAGTAGACTACCAGGTACGGCACAAATGAGTGCATTCAGACTTGGTCGTAAGTTCCCATTTCTAGCAGGAGCTGTCTGTTTAGCACAGCGGTAGTGCTCTTGTGTCAGTGAGACCCAGGAACATGCTTTTTTGCCCAGCACTGCGTCCAACACCCCATTCTTTCTCCCTTTTCAGCGTAGGATGACAGATTTGGGTTTGGGGGATTGTTTCTAGCAGCTTCCTCAAAACCCCTTGTTTCCACCATCATTCATAGCTCTCAGGAACCCCTTCATTAAAGATTCCATGCTACTTTCAGGTCACTTCTGGCCACCATATACAGGAGGACTTTGGGGACAGAAAAGATGACCTTCCTGTAGGTCCATAACAAACACAGTCCTTACAGAGTGCAGGTGAGTACCACTGAGGTTTGTTGTGGTCATTCAAAGTGTAGTGATCCCATCTCTGTTGGTCATCAATTCCACTGGCGGGTTTTGACCACAGGATCAACAGCTGATGGACACAAGTATCATAGCAGGCTTTGGCATGGGATGTTCCCTGACTGCAACAGTATCATTGCTGAGACCTCGACTCCTACCCTATGATCCCTTTCTTCCAGCAAAAGAAAGGTTTTATCTACTAACGTGAACGCTGGTGGTTATTCTTGAATGGCAAATCTTTTAAGAAATAGAGATCATGTCATCTATGCTCACTTCTGCCTCCCCATTCAGACCAGCTTGAATGAAAACGGACTCATAAACTCAACAGAAGTGGATGGTGTCACTTGGCTCCATCACAGCCTTTGCTCAGAAGTCCTCTGTCCTCCAGGTTGCAATGCACTGCTGATCTCCGTCTAAATGTCAGTCTCGTTTACCTGGCTCTGCTTTGTGTCTCCCTGTGCTTTGCTACATAAAAATCCGCTAAAATAAAAATAGTTCTACTTCTTCACTTTTTTTTATTACAGCAGGAAGATACGGCAGGAACTTTAATCTGGAAGGCGGAAGAGATGGGCCAAGGATATTGCATGCCACATAGCTGCTGACAGAACCACTAAAACAAAGAAAGATAAGTAGGCAAAGTTCTGCAATGCTATACCACTGGCAAAGTTTCCAGTGCTGGGCAACATGCCTAGAAGATAAAACCCCAGTGGAAAAGCAAAAAAACCCACAAATATCCCCATCCAAAAAAGAGTATGCAAAATGAGTTTTCTTCCCTTCCATTCTGTTCCCTCCCATTAATGTAATATCCCCTTCTGATCACGTCATTGTCACTGCAATGCACTCATTTGAGGTAGAGACTGAAGATTTAACAGAGGATCTCAACTAATCTGGGAACTACAGGATCCGTTTCTCTCCTGAAATTAGCTCTATCCATCACCCAAAGTTAAAGCCAAACAAAAGGATTCCCAGCCAAAAAGCTCAAAGGGAGAAGATTTTTTGTCAGCCTATTCTTTGGGGAGCCTTTTTATAGCCCTCCACTCCCATCTTACACTCGAGTTTTATGCTTCATCTCTCCTAAGTCCCGAACACACTAACTCCTAGTTCTAAAGCAAGGTGTATGCTTGGCCTTAGCCAAAGCCACCCCAGTCATGGGATAGACAAAACACTTCTTGGCAGACATGTCTTTCTGTACACTGAACTTTTCTTGGGCAGACCCTTGCAGCTCTATTCAAACTGGAGCTCTAGTGTTTGTCACCCTCTTAACCCTAAAACTAACCCAAGCCCTGATGCTAACTGTAGACCTGGTTTGAGCCTTAGCCAAAGACTCCCCAGCCATAGGCCACGAGAAAAACTTGTCAAAGGACAAGGCTTTCTGCAGCCTTTATCTTCCTTGGGCAGTCCCTCAGCAGCCATAGTCACACTGGAGCTCTAGGATTCATCTCTCTCTTAATCCTAACCCTAGGCATGGGCTGGCCTCTGCCAAACATCCTCAGTCATGACAAATGAACAAGCAACAAGGCATGGGCTAAGTCCCATGAAGTGGGACTCCTTGGCACAGGCCAGACACAAAAGTCCTAAGAGGACAAACCTCTCTGCAGCTCCAACATTCCTTGCATGGCCACTGTGTCACCCCTCTCCAGCAGGAGCTCTAGTATTTGCCTTTCTTCTAACCCAATCTCTTGTTTTTGCATTGGAGGAACCACAGCCAAAGACCCCCAAATGTAATCCATGTGAAAAATCTGTTACCGGAAAAATTTTTTGGCAGCATATCCTTTCCTTAGGCAGCCCCTTTGAAGCCCTACTCCAACAGAAACTCTAAACTCATCATTAAGGACTCCATGTGCACCCCTCTTTGGAATGTGGATAAGATCTTCGTCACCAAGCCAAACACCAGCTACTATCTTTGGCTTTCTTGGAAATTTCAGCAGATCCCTCACTGTTCTTTTGTTATCCACACTGAAGTCCAGCACAAAAGATGATGTGGAAGTTCTGACTATGTCACCTATTTCCATTAGGGCTCACCAGAGCACAGCTTCCCACTTACTTAGATTTAATATGTACATGAGCAAAGTCAGAATTAGCTCCACAATGTCGTATCTGAAATGACTGAATTTGCTTTAATAACTAACTGTAGCTGGGATGAAGGGGAATTATTTCAATTTCTCATTCAAGTTGCAGGACACTGCAGGTAAGATAAGGCTAAAGGCAGAGGTCCATGACATATTCTGAAGTTTGTGAATGCCCAACTAAAAGGGAAAATCCTGAAAGCTGAGTCAGCAGTAAGGTATAGCCACATATAAAAACTGTGGTCATTACAACAGAAATGAGGGGGAAGGAAAGGGAAGAAAAATTGCTGAGAAGGACTACATGCCAAGGTCATTCAAAGAGCGTGGAGGCATAACAGAAGAAATAGCACGAAATCACACACATGAAATTTATTTTCAAAAACACTGAAGACCTTAAAATGGACATCATGATCCTATCTTGAATCAGCACTTTGTGGCATGAGGGCATCTCACTTCTCATTTTTCATAAGTGCTTGCAACAAGGATTTACCCTCTCACGTTAGGGTAAATATTATGAGACCACTAAAACTCAGCAGCTGGGAGAGTTTGTTGCCACTCCTGTGGTTCCCAACTAGAATTCTCCATTACGGAAGAAATTATGATGACAAACAGGTTAGCTGGCCCTCCAGCAGATTAACTGGATTGTGTTAACTGTGTCTGTAGTGCTAGGCTGTGAGGAGAATAGAAGATTTTTTAGACTAAAAAGAGCAAAGAATTACTGCAATTAGAGCAAAAGTCTTGGGTGAGGACAAACAAAAATAGGTAATTGAAATCAAATACATCCCAGTTTCTTCTGGAATGCAGAAAGCTTGTGCAATAGCTAAAGCAAATAAAGAAAAGCTTCAACAGTATATAGATTCTACATTTTGAATGCCTCAAAATCTACAGTCATAGAAACCTGTAGCTGCAAAGTCAAGAACCCCAAAGCTAGGAGATGGCAATATTAGTATCTCTTTCATGGCATCCACTCAGCTATTTTCAGGAAAATCCAGTATGATACCATCTTTAATTACATGGCCATATCTACTGCTTCCTACAGTGTTAATATGAATGCTGCTCACTGAACAGTTACCCTCTATTTTGTTTTGTCATTGCATAGATAGAGTTTATTTACCGTACATTGTTTAGCCTCTGCTCTCAATACAAGTTATAAAATTATATGAATGGCTAATTTCCTAGCAGCTTCTATTATAGTGTTCATGACTACAATATCCGAATGCTTTACGAACATTCATTAATTTCTTTTTGTGGCACTTTTGCTTGTACAATATTTTTTACAGTGGAGAAACATCACAGAAAGGGACTAAGGCAGTAAGACATTATTATAAGCCTTTTCTACTAATTTTGGGCATCCAATATGAAATGCCTAGGGCCTACCTTTCGGGGAATTTAGCATCATAAAGTACGTAGTAGTTTATTCAGAGAGCAATAGCTGCTAACTTCTATGTCACAGAAGACAAGGAGAGATGCATGAAAAGCTAAAGAGACAGAGGGAGAGAGACAGAGAGACCCTCCAGGGTCTTATTCAATTGCTTTCATCATATGACCACCCTGTGATCGCTGCCCTTACTCAGCACAGGGAAACCTGAACAGGCTTGTGTGCGCCACTCTTCACTGCCGTCATCCACGCGGGACAAAGAGTGCTGCTGAGCCAGCTTTTAGTCCATGCCAGGTCTGCAGTCCGCTGTGGGTAAACATCAGCGCAGACGCGGTGACAGAAGTTTACCAAGGGTGCCACCGGCGTGTCCTCTCTGCACTGAGGGGAAGGCTCCAAGCACTTGCTGGGTTTTCCCAAAATATCAAAAATACAGGATGCAGCTGTCATATTCTAATGAATCTGTTCAGTTACCACATCTAAAGTGCAATTTTATTTTCATTGCCTTGGTTAGTTTAAAGCAAACTTTTCTGAGATAGCAAAAAAGCACACACTTTTAATATAGCAACCTCCCCTACCAAATATCAAGCCCTTCCTCCAAAGTACATGCACAAAGGGTTTCTCATGTTGTTCTGAGCCACATTTTTTGCTTTCAGGGAGAGAAAGAGGCAGCCTGTGCCTGGTATCAACTCTGAAAAATTCACATCCAATCAGGTAAAGCCTGGAAACAAGCAACTAAATAAGCTCTTCTGATAGAAAATATTAGGCTGCCTTAATTATAAGACTAATGAAGTAATATCATTTCTCCAAGAGCTGACATTTCAAGAAATTAGGAAATATCACTGCAAAGATGAAAGCCTTCCAGATATAACATAGTTAAGAAACAGATGTGCTTTACAAATGAACTGCGTGCGTGAAGGAGCGCGTGGGAGATAAGCACTGGCTGCTTCAATTTTCCCTTTATAGTCTACAGTGAACTCGGTGATGGCTTTAAAAAAAAAACCAAAACCAGAAAAATCTGTACTCAGGCTAAACCATGAAGATTAAAACTTGCAGAATATTCCTTTTGTGAGCGTTTTTGAAAACACAAGGCTTCCCAGATATGGCACAAGAATCTACATAGTGAAAGGTCCAGGATTACTCTAGGGCTTGCAGACTTTCCTTGTGCAGAGGCTGGAAAACCTAAGATTGGGTTTCAGGTGCTTTGGAAACAGAGCCCTTCCTCTTTACTTCCTTCTCCAGGCTTGCCTGGGATTGGTTTTAATGCTATCTCTCTCTCATTATCATTTATTATCAGATACTGAATGACGCACAGGACAAGGACAAAATTTAAGAGGAAGGAATTTAAAGCTAATCATAAAGGAATGCATAGGACACTGCAGGAGGGAGGGAGAAAACAGGACAGTAAAAATTCAAAGCAGAGGACCGTAGAATATTATCTAACGGATGGAGGGAGAGAAGGGAGAAAGTCAGATCTAACAGGCAATGATGAAGAGAAAATAAAGACAAGACAAAACTGAGGACTGCATTTATTGCCCAAGGGCTATAACCTGCTGCTGCATGAGCTGCTGCACCTGCTCAGAAAACACTGGTTTCCAGCTTATCCTGCTCCCACAGGGCATGTGTCTTTGGCAGTGATTTCAGTCCTGCTTGGGGAAACAATTTCACAGAATATCTCTTCAACCAATTTCACAGATTAACTCTCACTGTGAGGGTTGCTCTCTGCAGATCTTTTCCCTTTCCCTTTCTTAGTTCATCCCACCACTCATGTTTGGGCTTGCCAAGAGAATACTTTAACATTCATTTGCATCATATATTTATTGACTAGAGGTCACCACTAAATGTACTGGTTTAAACCTCACTCGCCAAAGTACCATCAGCAACAAGTGAGTCAGACACTCAGTTATGATCAGTTAAAATCTTAACACAAAGCAGAAAGTACCTGACTTGGACAATATTCGAAACAAAAAAATAATTTAAAATGTACACGTATAGTGACACAGCTCAGTTCTGACTACTTATTTACCATAATCAGAAACTAGATTCCTCCAAGTGAAACTAGAAATTCAGGTTTTCAGGGGTGGTTATGTAGGTCAGCACACAACCTTTCGCAATCACTATGAACTTGCTTCATATGTAAAGATCTGAGTCATGAGTATTGCTCAGATCCTTGTTGTTGGATAACTTATCACAAACTAAAATGAAGACTATCCACATGCATTGGTGTGTGGGACCTGGAGCTTCTGAGTCTTTTCATGGTGACAGTGGGTGGAAAAAGTCTGGTTTTCTTTCCATGGGGGGAAACACAGAACATGTGAATAGTGAAAAACTAAAAGCTTATTTCTACACTATGTAAGCAGCAGAGATCTATCAAAATGACAGAGCTGCATTAGTTTTATTTATGTAGACGTCTGCCTTTATGTTTGAAAGTGACAGTCTGACTGTAGCAACACAGTCAAAGTTCTACTGTTTTCCACATTTCGAGATCAACAGTGTGGTTTTTCTTTAAATAACCATTACAATGCGAAACAGGTTTGGAAAATAACAGATCCCATTTTGCTCTTGGGTTTTGGATAATATTTTGCTAATGTTCTTGTCAACAGATTATAGCTAACTGGTTGGTGTTTTTTCCGTAAGTACTAAATTTATGTTAGACTTGAGAGAGTTTTATTGGTGAGATGGCAGAATGTAAGAGTTGATAACAGAAGAGACATAGAAGCAAAAAAAAAAAAAGGCAAAGAAAATTAAGTTATATATCTCCATATATTTCCTAAACAACATATTATAGCTTAACTTGTGAAGGTAATCAATGTGAAAAAATTTCAAATTTAAAGGTTTTTTTATTTCTGTTTTCAAATGGAGTTTCCATCAAAATATAAGCATTTTGTCTTTTAATTTTGTTCAGAAAGAATTAAGTTATCTGAAAACAAGATACAACCAAGCAATACCCTTCATTTTGTTTCAGGCCATGTTAAATATTTTGATTTGATACAAAACTAAAATGAAGGACTCTTGAGAAACATTGCTGCTTCTTTCTTCCAGGAAAAGGGAGCCATTTTTCATTTCTCTCTTCCCATACTTATTTGATCACGAACGTGAGCACTAGGACACAGGTGACACATTCATCCACGAAACAGGGGATCTTTAGTTAAAATGAGGTGATTTAAACCTATGTCTCTAACATCCCATAATCACTATTTTGCTGGAATATACACTGTGCATAGGTGCTTACATACAGTAATTTGGAGAACATACGTACCACTGTTACAACGGAGGTAATTCTTACCTTTGCTACCATTTCTTTTTAGCAAGATGGGAAATTGCAGGTTATTGCCAGAAAAAAAAAACTTTATACTTGTAGACTCAAGGACCAGATTTGCCACACTTATATTGCACAGTGCCTTTTAAAAAAAATGGTTTTAATTTTACTACTTGCTGAAAACTTGACTCTCATGCTGAACAGTAGCTTACTCCACACAATACCAATGACTGCAATGCAACCGAAGCAAATGCGTGAAACACCTGCCTACCCAAGCAGATGGACCTTGCGTGTACCTAAGACCCAGAAGGAGCCCCAGGTTGCACTAACAAACCACTCGGGGAGCCCAGCTGAAGAAACTGTAGGAGATTATTAGCTCATGAGAAGAGGACAGCAGAGGTGTCACAAAGGACTCTGAGCCTCTAAAGTCTGTTTTGGTCTAAGAAATATGTTTGGTTTGTGTTACTCCATTGTTTTTGTTAGAAACGAAAGGGCCTGCCAGGGCTTTAGGGACTTTTACAGCAAGTAAGTGCATGGGATTGTTTCGATAAGGTAACATTCAACAGTGAGTAAGTGTTGTAAAACCCACCACAGAGGTAGGCACTTCCTCTTACAGTCTAGAACAAATTTACTGTCTTGAAAATGTAAACACAAAGATTACTTGGGCATTAGCCTAAAAAACCCGTGACACGTTGTGTATAAACCTTTTCAGTAAGTAATTCAGTAGGCCATAACTGTACTGTCGTGTGATTCCGTTGTAAGGGAATATGCATAACGAACACCACATTAATTTTTCAATAGTTGATAATAGCAGTTCACTGTGCTGGAAACAAGGAAACGAATTTGTTGTGAGTCTGCTTCAGGATGATGAACCATTGCACCTTTAGCTACTCTTGCGCTCTGTAATGACTGGAAGGTGACTATTTCTCCGGTAGGGACCATATTACAAGACAAAGTGCATAAACCCTGTGAATTAGCATAGCTCACCCAATGCTAGTTTTACTGCAGAATAGGAATAAAAGATAATAAACCCGTAAGCAAATCACAGTCTGAGTTCATTTGAGGAAATCTCCATAAATCAATATTATTCTATGAGCCCCTACTTCACTATTGCATAATTAATTTCAACATTTCCATTCATTCTCCACAATATTGGTCATCTCCATGCTGCATTACTTAATTTGCTCTGAAGTTCTTCTGGATGAGAAAAAAAAATGGTAGATGAACGTGATATCACATTACTTTTTCTGTGATGTTTTAGTTACATGAGTCCCTGGCATTTCTCCAATTCAAGAAAATAAAGTCAATCAGCAAAGTTTGTTCCCTGTAGATGTTTTGCACCCATATAAGTACTTCATTGCCTTTAAAACTTGTTCTAAAACAACTTGTCTTTAGAATCAATGAAAGGCTACCATTGGCTTTAATGGGCATTGCTTTGGGGTGCTGGGTGTGAATTATAGCCATATAATCACCTCCTTTTTAAAAAAAAAGCTTAAAATGTGTTCCTTGGACCCTACTTCTGCTGCACAGAGTCTTCCAAATAGTGTTGTAAAATCTTGCATCAGTGCTAGTACCTGTATGCATTTGTTAACACATACATGAACAAAAGTACTGATATACTGCCATAATATACTCTAAAAGTAGCAATAACTCTGCTATTCATAACAACTGAGGAACAAAGTTGAAACTTTGAGGTAGCCTTAATGTTAACATGGTACAGAGAACGCTAATAACGTCAATTGATTTAACATTAAGGGAAACTCAAAGGGACAAGAAAATGTTCAATCATACATTCACTTAAACCATTACAGCTTCCAAAAGCACTCAATTGATTTTCTTGAGAAAATCATTCCTGAGAAATTATTTTCTTTTCTCACAGGGAAACTCACCTCAGTACAGAAGTAATACAGAAACCCTTGGAAACAAAAAGCCTCCCTTGCCTGCACAGGAGAGTGGTGGCAGAGCAGATCTCTCCATCCATTTTGTGCAGAGCTGTCTCCTGGACATTCACCCGGATACATAACTCCTCAGCCTGTTGCCGCAGTCTCATGCCCTCTCTTGAGCCAACTTTCAGTGGCGAACGACCAAGTCACACTGTCCCCAGGGGGACTTGGAAAGGAACTGTGCAGTCTGGCACCCCCAGGTGACCCTGAGCCAAAGGACAGAATGGTTCTTTCACATAGACACAAATTTCTTAACCAAACGGTCTCCCAGTTTTCAGGGTAACCTTTTCAGGGTGACAGATGGGAAGGGTGACACACTAAAGACACCTTTGGCTTCCAGAAGTAGAGCTGGAGCACATCGAATTCCATATCAGTGTATGTATTAACAGCCCAAGACCCACACACATGGTTTCTTCTCTAAGAGATCACAACACCCCATCAGAAAGGTATGTCAGAAGTTTCTGGGTGATTTTTCAAACATTTTAGCTCTGTAATGAGAACAAGATCTCATTTTGTCTTTTCTTTCCTTGCAGGTATTCAGAAAACTAATAATTATCTTTCCAAGCTAACGAAGTTGTCATTCTGGAACAGCAAAAAACATCAGGTGACTTTCTATGGATAAAAATCCATAAAATAAAAAAAATTCCAAAAATCTCCTATGAGGAGAGGCTGAGAGAGTTGGGGCTGTTCAGCCTGGAGAAGAGAAGGCTCCAGGGAGATCTTATTGCGGCTTTCCAGTACCTAAAGAGGGCCTACAGGGGAGCTGGGGAAGGACTTTTTACAAGGGCATGTAGTGATAGGACGAGGGGGAATGGCTTTAAGCTGGAAGAGGGCAGGTTTAGATTAAACATTAGGAAGAAGTTTTTCACTTTAAGGGTGGTAAGGCACTGGCACAGGTTGCCCAGAGAAGTTGTTGAAGCCCCGTCCCTGGAGGTGTTCAAGGCCAGGCTGGACGTGGCCTTGGGCAACCTGGTCTAGAGGGAGGTGTCCCTGCCTATGGCAGGGGGGTTGGAACTCGATGATCTTCAATGTCCTTTCCAACCTAAACCATTCTATGATTCTATGAAAAATGATACCAATTCATCCATGTCAGTGGCTGAGAATATATACACACTTCTAAACATTCATAAATCTGTAGGAGTTTGAGAAAAGCATACAATAAAAGGAACAGAAAACCAAGACTCTTTTTTGAAGTAGACGTAAAGGAGACCACTAAGGGGATTTAGGAGCATCCGCCTCCTCCCTATGCTGCAGCTCAGAGACCTCCTGCTCGGCTGCTGGAGCCCAGCCCAGGGACACAGGGTGTCTGCCCATGCTGAGGGATGTGGCTGCCACTTTCCCATTTGCAGGTTCAAGCAGCAGTGAAGCTGAGCATGTGTCTCAGAGACACAGACACACAGAGAGGACACGGACATGTCCGGTCACACAGACTGCCACAGAAAAGGCACTGTCTTCAACAGCAACCATGCACAGGACTCACATATAACACAAACACAGTCCCCTCCTCCTCTTTGGCTGGCAGAGCCAGAAGGTCACTAGTGATGGCACACGTGCACACACACACGCACTCTAGATTCACAAGGGCACACACATTTGTGGATCCCCTCCTCAAATACCGGCACAGCCCATCTCTCCATCCAAGAACCCTGCCCTGATCCCAGTCCCTCTTACCCACACTCGCCTCATGCATGCCCATACCCCAGCCACTGGTTTTGATCCATACCCCAGTGGCTGGTGGCCAACATCCCCAACCACTCCAGCACCTGGCACTGAGTCCCCACTCGCTCCAGCAGGGGGCACCTACACCCCAGCTCTGACTCCAGTTGCTGCCCCAGTACCCAGTCACACCAGTCCCCCCAGTAGTCCTTACAGCACTTATACACAGGACAGAGGGTGAGGTTACACAGAGATAGTCAAGAAAGGATTTAATGAGAAGAGAGGACGGAGTGTGGTGACCAGGTGCAGCCAGACAAGTGTACTGACTTGCCTCATTTTACATGTGAACAACATGCACCGTTTATACCCCTTTCTGTCTAGCCCCTCTTTGTTCCTCCCTGATCCCTTTTCCCTAAACCTTGCTTCATCACTTGATATAGCCCCACAGACCCTACTCCAACACCCTGGACTCCAGGTTTGCATCCTTATCAGTTGCAAAGTCTGAGTTTACTTGTCGTTTCTTGATAGCCCACCAGTTAGTGCAGCTGACCTGGTTTATTACTGATTGTCATCTTTGTTAACATTAATTGGTAAGGTTCGGCGTCTTTGTGTATTTTTCTCCCTCCTTTTCCTTATTGGCAAGGTCCTCAGATTATCCTCCTGAAAAAGAAACATTCCCACACCCTGCATACACTTATCAGTGAGTGCAACTGAGCAGGCTTGTCCTCATCACCACCTCCCTTCTCACGTGTCCCTCAGGTTTGACTCTGCATGTTCTTGTGTATGGCTCCTTTCACCACACACACTTAGAGGAGCAGAGACGCCTTCCATATTTCCTTCTGTATTCATCTTGAGAAGCACAACATGAGCTGGCAATGTGTGCTTGCAGCCCAGAAGGCAAACTGCATCTTGGGCTACATTAAAAGAAGCATGGCCAGCAGGTTGAGGGAGATGATTCTGCCCCTCTACTCTGCTCTGGTGAGACCCCACCTGGAGGACTGCATCCAGCTTTGGAGTCCTCAGCACAAGAAGGTTGTGGACCTGTTGGAGTGGGTCCACAGGAGGGCCACAAAGATGATCAGAGGGCTGGAGCACCTCTCTTATGAAGACAGGCAGAGAGAGTTGGCATTGTTGAGCCTGGAGAAGAGAAGGCTCTGGGGAGACCTCATAGCAGCCTTCTGGTATCTGAAGGGGGCCTACAAGAAAGCTGGAGAGGGACTTTTTACAAGGGCATGTAGTGATAGGACGAGGGGTAATGGCTTCAAACTGGAAGAGGGGAGATCTAGATTAAATATCAGGAAGAAATTTTTCTCTCTGAGGGTGGTGAGGCACTGGAACAAGTTGCCCAGGGAAGCTGTTGAGGCCCCATCCCTGGAAGTGTTCAAAGCCAGGTTGGATGGGGCTTTGAGCAATCTGGTCTACTGGGAAGTGTCCCTGCCCATGGCAGGGGCGTTGAAACTTGATGATCTTCAAGGTCCCTTCCAACCTAAACCATTCTATGATTCTGTGATTCTGTGATTACAGAGAACCCCACTAGGTTTGAAAAGGTTTGCTTCAAAATTACTTGTGCTATAAATACAGAAAAAATGTTATTAATTAAACTAGCAATATATCAGTTTTAGTGAGAGAAAGGTAAGGGAAAATATTTACCAACATTACTGCAGGTAAATTTATAATGTAAAATATTATAGATAATAGAGTAGTGTGCATAGAAGTAACGAAAATGTCAATTAGTGTAATCCTTTATGAAACCATCACTTATTATTTAATTCACTGCTTTGTTTTTCCAGTTTTCATTGATTAAGATCAGTGTACCAGCACAAAAAAAAAAGTATGTCTTTCTATTTGGTTCAAGTGATAATGAAAAGGAATGCATTCATGACCAATATTTTGTTTGGTCTTCTGAAAAGCTCTTTCCAGATGAATTCTAGGCTTGTCTGGGGAATTGAAAACTGCAAAGATGTAGATTTCCATTTTAATTTTTTTTAACTCTTATGAGTTTTTTTATGCAGTTATGAGGTGCAAACCTGAATGTCAACATTTAACAAAACTCCAATGAAGAATAAGGTTCTTAATTAAAGAAGTTTAATCTCTCATTTTTAAAGTTCTAGTACACGAAGGATCTTCAAATATTTCCCGTATAGTACTACTAAAAAATCATGGAAAATTGTTTTTTCTTCTTACATGTAGCAGTACATATGTAATAATATTTTGTCATTTTTTAAATATCACCTCTTAATTTACGTTCTTTCCTTGCTATGCATAACTTGAAAATGAACAAAACATTTTATTACAGAAAAACATCTGAATCCTGATTAATCATATTTTCTCTACTAATCTGTTTTAAAATTGAAATACAGGTAAATTGTGTGTTATCTAAACTGGGCTACTGGAAGGCTACATCCTTATTACAATGTTTGCACAAGGCATCTCTGCTATAGCCTTATGTTAGAAGATAATGTCTGTAAGATGGTAACAGGACACATTCTGGGTTTAGTTCTGCATCTTTGGCAGGAAGCAGAATGAATTGATGGATAAACCTGTGAGGGCGAAGTCACTGAGGTCTGCAGCGCAGGTTGACTCGGGTGCATTAGGGTAGATGGGGCAGACAGGCGCGGTCTGTAAAGGAGCAGTCCCTGAATTTCACAGGGACCTGTGCAGCGCTAACATTTCCGTTTGTGCCTATTTATTTTGAGCGTGGGTTATTTTGAGTCGCTCATGACTAAGCAATCACCAAACGGGAAAAAAAAGCCAAACACTTGTTTAAGAATATAAAACTTTTTGCAGAGATGAGAGAGTTTTTTTGTGGGTTTTGGTTTACATTTTTTTTCCTAATAGCTTGGTCTTCGCCTACAGACAGAAATAAAGAATTGTGCAGTGTCAACACCTACACTTTTGCTAAACAGCCTTGACAATAGGTCCATAATTAGACATGGCAGTGATGTACCCTCTGACATTGCTTATACAACGGTTCCAGCCTCTGGTGAAGTACAAAGCGAACAGATCAAGGAAAGTGGATGGGTCTGTGCACTTTTCATAAAATCCTTTCTGAAACAGAATAACGGGGCTAGAGAGGCCATTGGTTTGACCTCACAGGGTGTCTCTTATGTTTTTATGACTTAATCTCTTCAGTACAGATATGATCCTACACAAAGAGAGCCCACAAGTCTTCTATAACCAACAATGGTTTTTACATGTTACAAAATAATTCTTCACAGAGATACCTGACCTAGTTTGTTTAAAATCAGCCCAGCTTTAGGACTTCTTAGCCTGGCTGAACTGTTGGTTACTATTTTTCAGTTCTAAACCTGCTCAGAGATCACTCAGCTCTGCACAGCTCTGCATTGTGCTGCACAGAAAGCCATCAAAGAAAACTATTGAGGAAACAGTAACCATTGTATGATACCGGGCAAATGTTTTTGCCAACAACATTGCTCAAAACCAACTAATCTAGGCTAGCAAGCACAACGCTTATCCCTGCTGAGTCTGAAGAGAAAACATGAGACAGGACTATTGAGTTATTCTGACCAGTATATGGTCTTTGTTTTTCTAAAAGGCACTGTAAAGGCCACCTGGGTTTCACAGTGCTGTAAGAAAAGCTAACTGGCTATGTTTGCAGGTTTTAACTATATTGTTTCCAGTCTTCACATGATTCATTGTCAAATCTTTCACAACAGGGTAATGGAAACTAGTATATAATGATTATACTGTACAATGTACACACTAATTTCAAATAAAGACAAGGTAGGAAGAAATTTCTTCATTTCTCAGAATTTGAATAGCCATTGTTGTGTATTTAGAAAACCACATTGCCAGAAAATAGGTGACCTGAATTAGACAAGTTTGTATGAACTGCTCATCTACAATGCCGTAATTCCTTCCACCTTTCTGAGTAGAGACACACATTTTCTGGACATGGGTATACACATGGATGTGTAAATACTGCTGGCACTTGACAACGTCTGACATTTCACCATTCTGTAAACCATCTCGTTTTGTGTTCTGTGTATCTTTGCATATTTAACAAATGAGCAGAAATGAAGACAAGGTTTGAGACATGCTTGGAGACAGCACTGGAATGCTCAACCGCAACTAAAGAAGTGATTAAATTCTTGGTCTTTTTATAGTATTCAATCATTTAAATTCAAGAGGCACTCCAAAACACGTATGGCAGTTCCAAACCTTGAGTACTTTAGATGCTATGAACACGAGGTCAAAAAACATCAGGAGCGTAATCTTCTGGCTTTGCAATACACACCTTGTCTCACAGGGCTGTTTTACATGGTCTTAAAAGTATCAGTCATAACCTTTATGTTGTGTGGTGTACATGTGCATGCACACACAAAAGCACATGCATACAGTATATCCATTGAAAGAAAAGATGGAATTTCAAATAAGTTCACATACAGCCATTTCAATGATTTATAATGAGTACATATTTTGGTGACAAAGAAACCTTTTCTACCAAAATCTATATGAGAATAGCTTTCACACTTAACGTCACAGGTTCCAAGAATGTGAGAACAACCTACTACTACTTTGTGTAGTTGTATTAGCAATGAACAATTTTTACAAGTTCATTTTGGTACAAGGGTTACTGATGATTCTGCTGGTGTCCTCACGAGTTTGTACTGTAATAGAGAGGAGTTATGAGAGAGAGAGAGCACGCACCAAACCCACAGCAGATTACATTCCGTTTCCTGAGGTGTTCAGCAGAATCTAAGGTTTCACTTTACGAAGAGCCTCTAGATATTTTGGCTCTAAATACCACTTTGAAAAATGACCCACATGAACTAAAGAAAGCCCATAAGCCTGACTTTGCAGAAAGTCTGAAACAGGTCAGCCCAGGGAACACTTTATTGTTCACATACAGTAACTCAGATTCAGTCAATGTATGAAATAGTTAAAGCTGAGTCATGTCACAGGAGGTGAAGGAATTATGGAGATTGATAAAAATAACCTACAAGTCACTTCTGCTTTCAAAGGGTTGTTTAAAAAGCTCATTGTGGAATTGACTGAGGTTTCATTGATTAGGTCTGGGGCTCAGTTTCCACCAGCTGGGAAATACCTACATAAGAAATGTCTCTGAAATAAGGAATGTTTCTGAAACTGGCAAAAGTTAGAAGTAATTTCTGTGATCTTCTTTGACCTAATCTACTAGGAATTTGTGTGGATTTACTTCCCTCAGCACAGAAGTCTTGTGTCAATAATGTTGGCATGAACATATGGAATGAAGTTGACTTTCAATAAACAGCCAACAGGTCCATCAGGATGGCAGGTGAGAGCCCCCTTTAACTACACTCCACCTTTCCTCTAGTAAAAAAGAATTCATGTCACTCCAACAGTGAGGGTTGTTTTTTTTTATTTTTGCTGCATTAAAATTAACTGTACAGCTGGGCTGTATTTGTTGTCCATAACAATTTGCGCTATGTGGTTTCCTTGTTTAGTTAAAACAACTGACAGTAATAAACTAAGGGCAGGTGAATTCGTTACTATGGTTCCTGTTTATAGTGCAGAATAACAGGCACAGAAAGAGCACAGAGGCAGGAAGGTCACGCTCCTTGCCAAAGAAATTTGTATCTTTTCCTTCAGATTTTGGTGTTAGTTGAATTGCTCTTTCTGATCATCCTTTGCTGAAGACGCAAGCTAAATTATGTGACTGGACCTCAAATGGCATTTTTTGCTTTCTTTTTCTAAATGTTATGTGCCTAAACCCAGAAAGAAGTGCATTCCAAAGTCATGGAATGCGGCAGATACAACCTCATTCAAACTTCCTTAGAAATGAAAAATCTATCTGGCTCGTGGTGTTGACTGCTACCTGTGATGCAGAGAGAAGAAAAGCACCAAGTGTTCTTACAGTTGCTAATTTATCATTAGTGTAGTCTGTTTCTGCTTTTGGTCAGATATTAAGTAAAATAACACTTTTGCAGTAACAGATATATCTCCTCATGAAGCAAAAGTTCGCTGCGCAACTACGGTTTACTAGATGGATGCTTCCACTCCCCGGCTGCCTTGTCCCACCTATCCCAGGAAGGGCCAGGAGAACACACCTGTCTTCAGAGACACTGGGCACAATCCCTTCACAATCCCTCCACCCTGACAGGTTGTTGTTATACAAGGAGTACTTCAGGTGCTGGAAAAGATCAGCAATGAGAAGGTGCTTTACTGGTAAATATAAAAATGAAGGTCCTTGTTTCCTCAGCTTGTACAAAACAGCCTTCATGGTAGCAGGTGTGCTTTTCTTGGACGTATTTAATATCATGCAGTACACATTTAGATAACAGTGCTGCAGCAGGCAGAACCCAAGCTATGGATTTACCATTTTTTCGCCTTCTCCTATTCACACAGGATGTTACTGATTTCATCCAAGTCATTCACAGTGGAAGGGATTGCTCAAGCCAAATGAGGAAGGAAGAGAAATCTTTTTTGAGATACCATGCACAAAAAGGAAGTATTTGACATTTGGTATAAGTCAGTTATATTATATAATATGAATATAATATAAATATATTAGCAAAATATAATATAAACAAAGTCTGTCTTCAATTTTAGCATACAATTTCTACCAATAAACTTTGGTTTGAGGAAAGCAACACAGTAAAGAAATCTCATTCTTTCTCAGTTCTGCTGGAACATTCTGATAGCCAAGGATACACGAAAATTCCCTTTGTTATAAATAGTATTTAATTTTTGTTTTCCGCAGACTGGAGATATTGCACATCCTTTCTGCCCTTTCATCCAGTTACTGATCCACCTTATCAGCACTACCTCAGTCATACTAGATGGAGTCGAAGAGACTTCCAGTAAAAAAAAATGTTATCTAAATGAGGACAAGGAAGAAAAGTTTCTCACTTTCCTTCATTCTCATTCTTACCAAGGAAAAGTTCAAAAAAGCCTTTCTCCCTGAAAAATTCACAGCCACTTCAACAAGGAGACAAAATGGTCTGCTGCAGCACTTGCAGAGAAAAAGCAATTACCTGGCATTATCATCTGCCAGAACAGACAACACAGATCCAGATGGATTTACCAATCTCTAACTGACTCTGCAATACAGACCATGTCAAAATGTTGATTAAAAAAGGCCCAGGTATATTTTGTTGTTCATAATCTTGAAAGCTACAGGCAAAACAGAAATGATTAGCAAAAGAAATTTCAGCGCTCTGCATGCAGCTTTCAAGCACATACTGGCTAAACTTACATAGTGGCCCTGTCATCTCTAAGTCCCTCCATGACGCATAGAATATTTCATGTCCCTCTATCCCTTTATTTAAGTGAATTTGTGGAGTATACATGCATGCATATGAATGTCATTTTTTAAAAAAAAATCAATATACATTCATGCTGAAATCAGCTGCTAAAGAATATGGCCAGTTTGGTTTTCTTCCCAAGCTTCCTAAGATTCATGCCATGAATCAAGTCCGTTTCCCAGAACAGTTTAGACAGTTTGTCTTGATCTAGTAAGATGGAGATCAGTTCAGAAATAAGCTAAAATTCCCATTGTCTCTGTAGACATACAGAAGCTAGCTGATGCCAGGGAATGTGCTTTTAACTAGCTCAAAGGCTGTTGGTCATCTGTGCCTGGTAAAACATAAACAACACACTGCAAATGCATGGTATATATGCATTTTGGCAGATGAACACGTGGCAGAGATTGCAAGCCTTCCATTCTTCGTCAGTTCTGTGCTGGGATCATAAAGGACTGGTGTAAAGGATGGAAGGATGCAATAAAAACTTTTCCTATTTCCACAAATGTCTATATCATGGCCGCGAGCAATTGGCCAACACCAAAGGAGAGAGATAATTAAAATCAAAATTGAAAGATGAAAGACGTTAAATTTAAAGTTCAGGCAGAGAATACGATTAATGCCCTGAATTTTAATTAAAGAGACATTAAGATAACTTTTTTCACCCTCATTCTATTACTTTAGGGAAAACAAGAGTTAGTTCTTCAAAACACTATCATTACTGTTGCTCTTATTGTTTGACTTTGATAACAGAGGTGTGAAATGTAGACAGTGGGTGAAAGGGAAGTCTTGGAGGAAATTGTAGTAAGGAATATTCCAATTGGATATAAGGGAAAAAAATCCTCACCATGAGGGTAAAAACCTTAATGGGAAATGGCCCTGAGCAAATAGGTATAACTATTTTGGCCATGTTTGGGTTGGGACGACTGGTTCAAATGTCCTTCAGAGGTCCTTGCCAACCTGAGTTAGTCTGTAGTTATATGAAAGCATATCTGTGTGGCCTGACAGCAGGCAGTCTTGAACAGCTATTTTTTGTTGAAGGTCACTAAAGCCAACTGACTTTTGGAAGAAAATCTGAGGAAACACAACATGTTTAGCCAGGTAAGTTTTGGTATGAAACTAAAACTTGTCAAACATTTTGGAGGAATGACTTCATCTGAGCTGCAAAAGCTCTCCATTTCCTCCTCTGTTAACAATCTATAAAGAAAAATCTTTTGCAAAAACTTAGTCTTTATTAATAAAGGAAGAAAAGTATATAAAAAGTAAAATAAAATCGATTCTGTAACTAGAAAAAAACAGAGGTTATGCAACAATGCACTTTGGCAAAGTTAACTCCGTATTTGATGCTGAAGGTATAGAAAGATAAAAGGGACTTTTTGAGACTTTGTTGTATAACTGAGCAAAATTACTTTCAAAGTATTAACAGCAAGCAGAAATCTTAGATGACTTGTAATGACTTGTAATAAAACTAGTTCTTGAACGAGAGCAAAGGCCAAGCTGAGTTGAATTAGAGACTACCACCATTTCTCTAGTGGTTCAGAAAATGCCTTCCCTGCAGATTAATTTCTGCAATTGGAAGAACTCTTTTGAACATGACCACTGAAAGGGTTGTCTGCCTGAATACAGAAACAGAAACAGCTGGTCAGACTCCGGAAATTAAGGTCTTCAGGTTAGAGAGGAATCTTACAGTTGCCCTATGATGCCTCTAGCACAAATCCTACAGCTGATAAAAGACTGGCATAATCATATCTGAGCCAATTTTCCCAGCCCTTGGCAGTATGGTGGGCAGAGCAGATCGGAGATGATGTTTCAGGTCCAAATGAGATTCAGCTAAAAACTGCAACATCATCCCTCTAAAGTCATCATTAATTCTGAGACTAATAATGAATGCCATTCCTGCTGTCTCTTTCCACACTGATAATTTTTGTCAAAACATACCTCTGGAACTGCAGTCAGACCTATCTCAGCAAACCCTGCCTCTAACTGCAACACATATAAGTAACTCTGCATACCAGGCTGACTCAGACCTTACTCATCCTCACTGGGGAGCCAAGTAACTGATTTTGTGTGATTTCTGCATTAGTTCAGAATACTAAATAAGATTGGACATGTTTTGAAGGGGCAGAAAAGCGTGGGCTGCATAATTAAACTCTGTGAAAGTTTAACAAATTCAATTTGTATTCTGTTGCTATATCCACTCTTTTGCCCTTTGCAGTACTTACTCCAGTTAAGTTTGCCCTGAGAGCAGACATTTGCCTCTAAAGAAACAAATACTGTAGAGGAAACCATGAAAAAACTATCTGTTAGAGACTCATCCATCATTTGTAAGAAGATGTAAAGGTAACTTCCTGAAACTCTGATTAATTTATAACTTTGCAGCTGGTTAAGCTGAACACTGTTTGGGGCAGGGGTCATATCTTCTCACACTCTGGGAAGCATCTTGACACACACTTACTGTGATACAAATAAAAATAATGAACCATCACAGTGGTAATCATCCCCAGATGCTTCTTACTCAGATGATTAGGGTATATCAGAGAGGGAAATGATTTAAACCAAAACAAAACCATCAAGACTCTGCCTTTTGTAACTGATTTTCTTATGACCACGGTGTCTTTTCCTTGCACATGCCAACTAGCGCTATCACCGGTAGGACCACTGGAGGTTGAGCGTGGCAGGGTACTACAGCAAGAGAAAAGGCCGTAACCTCCTGTCCCAAACCAATTTAACCTAACAGAAAAGAGACTGTGGTGTGCATCACACGGGTTACTCACGGCTCAGCTTCGATGGTCTGGTCAGCAGCTATGTAGTTGGCAGGGATGTAGCCCTGGAACTTGCGGCCAGGATAAACCGACCCTGTTGGCAGGAGGAGCCTAGCGTACCACCAGCCTTCGTGGGACGCATCCAGCACTTCAAGCTTATCCCCGGCTTGGAAGCTCAAGTCCTCCTCAGTGCGAGCCTCGTAGTCAAAGAGTGCCACAAATTTGCAAATCTTCGCCAGATTCTGGCCAGGCAGTGGAGGTAAAGGTTTCTCTCTCACCTTACGATCTCTGTCTTTCTCTCCTGCCTGGATGTCATGCCTTACCACAGCAAGGTTGGCAAAGACTTGGCCGACTTTCTCATCCTGCTCACCGTCTCTCCCCAAGAAGCATGGAATGTAGGGCTCCAAACAGGCACAGTGCTTCTGACAAAAGTTTCCCATCCTGTTTCCTTGTGCCTTCCGCTGCTTCTGCTTTTCTTTCGCTTTTCCCAGTTGGGATACCCTTAGACCAATTTTTGCACCATCAACATTTTAGCTTTTTGCAGGATTTCTTCTGCCCCTCCTTCTTTGGCACAAAATGAAACGACTCTTGGCACAGCTGGAACCTCCTCTTCAGTCCCCCACTGAGAACTCATTACAGGCGGCTCCTAGATCCGGAGTGAAACCTGAGTATCCAAATGCCGGAGCACATGTGGAGGGAATTTCTCTTTTCCTCTTCAGAACAGGAAAGCAACACAACAGCTGGGCTGCGCTCCAGGAACAGCGGGTGAGCGTGGACCCCCTTCTCCCACAGCAAAACAATAAAGTCAGAACATCTAAGCAGGGGAGGCTTCTCAACGCTTACTGCTTGGGATGGGTGTTTTCTTATCGCAGATGGGGTCCTGTCATATGATCAGCGGTGAACGTCTGTAAAGTCTGTCTGGGTAATGATTAACCAAGCTGACCTGCCTGTTTCCTTAGCAGTCTCTGACGTGGACAGCTTGAATATTTCTTTTTGTTTCCTGGTTTGCGCTGGTTTCAGTTCCTGCTGGGAAGCCTTTGCTCGCCCGAGGCTGGCAGATGCCCTCACCTGGAGCGCACCTGCGGCTTCTGCTCTCCCTCACACCTGGGCGCTTTCCCCTGCTGAGCGCCTGCCCTCCAAACCAGTTCTCTGGCTTTTTTTTTTTCTTTTTTTTTCATCTGGGTTTGGCACTTCTCACAAGGAAAAATAAATATATGGGTCTTACAGTAATAGATTTTAATTCATTCCTTATTCTGCATTTTAAGGAAACAAAGGAACTAGCCAAAAAAACTGCTATAGGTGGTCAGCTAATTATACTAATCACATATAATGATAATAGCTGTCTTCCAGTCACCAAGTAAGCCAGTGAAACTAAGTTGACCCGTATATTCCCATTACTAAAGCACCTATAGCCTGGCATACAGAGCGAGCCCGGATACCACTGAGGCAAAGCAGCCTGGAGAGGTGTGCGTCACATCCCAGCAGTGCAGCCTGAGCTTTATAACAGCTGGAAATCACCGCAGCCCGGGGGACACGTAATGCCTGGAGTGGGAGCAGGAAGCACAGGGGATAGCCTGTCTGCGCCGTGCGGTGGGATTTCAGTAAGAGGCAAACTCTTAAAGATAAGAGGTCAAACAAAACCCACATACGGACCTGTGGCTTCCTGGTGATAAAACAAGCTGGCTCCCATCTTTTTGTTTTTCTGTTGTTTTTTTTTTTTTTTTTTTTGTCAGCAATAACTGCTGTTTTCCTAAACCATTTGGACATGTCTCAGCTCCATTTAGAGTTGCTGACTTCTGTTGCTTCACTTTACTAGAAAGAAAACTCAACTAAACAACTTGGAAACCAAAGCCACTTGTCTTCATCATGTCTGTCAGTCCTTTGACTGAGGAGATCAGTAGCACAGGCAGAAGCGTACTGATGGACTAGGGACTGTGGGATGACTGAAAGAAATCTCCACTGAAAGTTTAGCACTATCAGGTGCATCTCCATTGAAGAGGGATGAGGAACTGCTTGCTCAGTCCTCTTCTGCAATTCTGCAAAAGAAACTGAATGAAGGAGAAAGTACCATACACATCAAGCAATCACTAACCCTCACAATCTGCAGCAAACCTTTTGGGTCTGATAAAAAAACGGCATGCTCATTTTGCAGATTATAAAATTCTTATTTAGTTACTGAGGTACCACTGGAGATGATTTTTCCCCACAGCTATTAGTAATTCCTACCCAGATCAGTAAGAACACAGATATCCACGAGATGTTTACTTTTTTTTAGGTCTGATGGACAATATCCAAGGTTGGGAAAGGCCTGTGTTGAAAAAGAAACTATCTTCATTACTCTTGTTTAAATAATTATCTACATTTATTGAAACCAGAGAATATTAGAAAAGATGCATTAAATAATCTGGGTTTTTTTCTGTTTGTATATTTGATTGGCTTTTCCTGTAACGTTTCATGGTTCTGGCAACTTGGGCATAAATCTGGCAAAGATTTGCATATGCATTTACTACACAGAATAGCTTTGTCATGACAATGGAGCCACTTACATTGTACAGAACCAATCCCGTGCCCAGCTCTTGTCAGGATCAAGACCCGTCTTTACACTCAGGTACCAATATGTATATACACATTAGAAATCATGCTGCTTTCACTGACACCACTCAGATAAATATATATAACTGTAGCTAGAATGGGGCTTAAGCCTACAAACATTTGTGCGTATGAAGATCTTATATCAAAGAAACCCAGGCATTAAATTCATCTTCTCTCCCAATATTTGCCCCTGCTTGGCTTTACAAGACCAGAAAGGCTTTCGCTGGAAGGGATCAACAGCTATAAATCAGATTACTTTCCTCCCAATGAACTCTTCAGGATCAATTCGATTTACGAAAGAAGTAGACTTTCACAAACAGCCATGAGATTCTAGTCTGAGTCAAAACTCTCCTCAAAAAGAGAGAGGAGTGGGGCTGCTGAAAACTGCTGAGCAGATTCCCGAGGCCGTGTGGGCCAGGAGTGTGGCTGAGCTATGGTGGCCACAGCAAGGGCTTTGTTCCCATCCTGGTGACTTTATTGAGGATTCTCCGCATTTCTGAAAATAAAGCAGTACTCTTTATATTTTAGAGACTATATAATTTTATCACAGGCAAGAAAAAAATGAACATGCAATAAAAATGTTCTTGCTGGTTTTACTGAAAAAAAAAAAAAAAAATCCGATAAATCCCATAATCTTAATTTTCAGGCTCACAGTTTGGAACAAATGAGGATAATCGAGTATATTCAGGAGCCTTTCAATATAAACTTTTGCCTGAGTTCTCTGCACTGCTATCGCATAAAATTCAATGGGATAATCTTTGCAGCACCTATTCCTGGGCTTAATTTAGTTCTTCTGCCTTGCATCCAATGATGTTTTCTTTTTGCAAAAGGAGGCCAAACAGATCTGTATTGCTTACTGGCCTTCTGGATCTCTACTTAATTTGTTTTGGAGGCTAAGAGTCAAACCAGAAATTGTCCAAATAAATAAACTACTGGATGTAAAGTGACTGTGAAAGACTTAATCAGATGTATTGATGAATTTCATTAGCAAAAATGCTTTGTAAAGGACACAAGAGTCTCTCCTCATTCTTACGGCCAGCAATAGCTAGCAAGAAAGATGAATTTATTATGACCAGAATGGCACGTTTACAGTATAGATACTGAAATTTAGTGTTCTGGTCCCTATATTATTTTTTAAAAAAATCATTAATATTGCAAGCAGTTTCTTGAAATATGCAACACCTTAAAACAAAGATGGATCATTTACAATCTGTGTCTGACAGGATCGTATAAACTTAGTTTTTTAAAAAGGAAACAAATCTATTCAGTCAAGTAGTACTTTCCCCCTTCAAACTATGTGTTTCCCCATTGTTTTTAAAGTAGACTTCCTTGTTCCAAAATGAAAAAAGTGCCTACTGATACAATAAGTTTGAGGATGACAGATATCTGAAGTTATTTTTTGTATTCTGTATGCTGCTTACAAAGTCCTCTATAAGTAAGACGCTTGCAAGGAGCCTTACCGCTGCTTAAAGGATTAATTTGCGGTCCTCTAAATCCACTAAATCAAATTCTAATTAACTGAAAGTCAATATTCTTTAGGCCTTGCTTATTCTACAAAACAATCATGTTTAAACATGGTGGTGAAACATATTTCTCTTAGTCGCCTGAATGGACAGAAAAATAATGTGTTGATATGATATGTTTTCGTAAGCCTAGTGCAAACCTAATCTGCAACGCTGATATTAACTGAAGTGCTCTTGGGATGAGGTACTGCTCTGCATGAATTAAGGTATCAGACTGAGTCATATTAAATAAGTACAGATAAGATTTGTATCCATAATAGTTCAAAAATCTTGTTTTGATAGAATTTTTATTTGTATTCCATGCTTTCAAAAACGATGTTGTATGAGATTTCATTACAGATATTTCCTATTTTTATTGATTTGTATGTGCTCTGCGTGGAACTATTGGTATAATTACAGAAAAACTTAGAGTTTTAGAAAAAATGAACCCTTCTCCACCTGATAAATATGCAGCACCATATTTCAAAGACAGGGAGTGAACATCACTGAGCATCAGGCTTTGGTACTGATGATACATGATGTTTGAAACAATTCCCCTATGCCATGCAGAGAAGAATTACAGTGAGAACGGTACTCTGCTGGGGAGAAAAGAATATTCCAAGGCAATATCCACGAACAGTTTTGTTAAGAAATATGAGTCAGTTCAAACTAGAAATTGAAAAAGAGAATGGTTTTTCTTAATAATAAGATGAGATCACAATAGAAACAAACATTTTCCTCTGCAATTGTTTCGAATTTTTTAAGCAGGAAAAAACTCCTTGTGGGAAAACAAGAAATTAAGATATAAAATACAAGAATTGTAATTAAATAATGTATGAAACTGCTGCCTGTAGTGTTACTTTCTGTATTGTATATTTTTATTCAAGTCAGTAGTTATACTGCTGCATTAATATATGCTAATTTAAATATTTGGCATAATATACCTCACTTAGAAAAACATCTTAATGCATTATGATAAAGCAAGTAGAATGTTCCAGCAAAGTAAAATATTCAAATACTATGATCTTTAAAGAAATTAGAAAAAAAGCAAATGCCTACTGCTCTGAATCTGTGCTTGGGAAATAATTTAAATTATTAAACATTTTAAAGTTGTGTTGTTTTTTTAAGGTAACAAATTGAAATGAAGCACAGTGATTTTTTTATTACAGCTGTCTTTTCAGCTATATTTCTTTCCATTTGCACATTAGAATGGAACATATTACCAGCACTTTGTAGCTTTTTTATAATCCTTTTAATCAGCACTTCCATTTTGTTTCTGTAATTTGCAAATTGCCATTCTTTTCAATGAAAATAAATCATGTGTGTAATTTTACTCTTGACAAAATTGTTTACTTGTATTGATTAATCATGTTCCTGGTTTTGTATATTATCTTAAGCCATAAATCCACACAGACATAGAGTTATATTTGATTCGGCATTTTCCAGCCTTAAATCTTTTGCATTTGTAATAAGAAAACTCTGGCTATTTATTTTCATAAGGCTGATCTAGTAATCCATCTCTACTCTAGAAAGCATTAAAAGTACATTTTCAAGTGCTTTGGTGATGAGGGTTGCTTATTTGTTAGTTGAATTGGGGCCTAAAACAGGCCACGTCTGACAACAAATGAACACAGAGGAATAAGGCTCTGTCAAGGAGTGACAGAATAGAGACTTTCTCTATTTGTTCAAACAATCAGATCTCACTCTGCTTAAATTTAATGTGAATTTTGCCATTATCTGCAATGGGACCAGACCTCAGCCATTATTTTTCATTTTATCGTACATTATTCTAAATGATATACAGCGCACAGTGTTAAAAATTGTAAGTTAATTTGCTTTCTATGAAGCAGCCTTTCTGAATAAAACCATGCTGTGGCTCTCTAAGGCATGAAAAATACTTCTAATCGAATCTGTCTCTGGGTGGGAAAAAATATGGTAAGTGGATGACAAAGAATTATCAGCGAACGTGACTTTGCCATTCTTTTAAGAAAATGTATTCCAAAACTGACCCTGTTATGGATAGTTTGTAAATTTAGAAAGTGTATATATTTATGAAGATTTTATGATGGGTCAAGATAATTTCTCACATAACTCTATCAAAGTCTGCACGCTATGCCATGGATGACTTATGAGCAAGATTTACCGTCTTTATCTTCAGAAGTCAGAATTGCATCAATAGAAGCAGAGAAGTCCTAACAGGGATGGGTGGAAAGGAATGGTGTATCAAAGTACTGTACTCATTGTTTCACCTGTGAATGAAAGTGTGATTTTTTCCCAAAAAAAATTAGCACTATCTCCTGACCTGTGCATGTGGGAAAGGCAGCATCTTACAAGGAGCTAAAACTTACAGTTAGGATACATTGATATACCATATAATGGAACACACCTTTTTAATTTATTTAAATTACTAAAATATTACATGTAGTACTGTAGAAAAACAATAGCTATTAAGTTTAAAAGAGAATAGGAATGGAATGGAATGGAATAGAGTAGACTAGACTAGACTAGACTAGACTAGAATATCTCAGTTGGAAGGGACCTACAGTGATCATCTAGTTCAACTGCCCGACCACTTCGGGTCTGACCAAAAGTTAAGCATGTTATTAAGGGTATTGTCCAAACGCTTCTTGAACGCTGACAGGCTTGGGGTATCGACCACCTCTCTAGGAAGCCTATTACAGTGTTGGATCACCCTCTTGGTAACAAAATGCTTCCTAATGTTCAGTCTAAACCTTCCCTGGTGCAGCTTTGAACCATTCCCACATGTCCTGTCACTGGTTATCAGGGAGAATAGATCAGCATTTCCCTCTCCATTCCATTTCGCTTTTATTCTTCCAGCTAGATAAAGCATAGTTATACAAATTGCATCACGTTACTGTAAATTGTGCACACACTAGGATTTTATACAGCTAAAATCTCTCTGTAGGAAAAGGGCTGGGTCTAATAGCAGTTCATGTGATTATATGAACCCTGTGCATTGTCCATGCCCCTTCTAGACTAGGTCTCCCTCTCTCCTTGTATATGTTTTATATAGTTTCTTCCGTCCTCTTTTCTTTCTACTGTATCTGTCTTTCACATGAATGCAGTGAGACGCTGTACAAAGAACATTACCCAACATGGAAGATGTGGTCTTTGTAAAGCAGAGGAAAGCATATTGGAAGTGCCACGCAGCAACCTTAGGCTGTGCACTTATATCACACAGAATCACACAGAATGGTCAGGGTTGGAAGGGACCTCTGCAGATTATTTAGTCCAACCCCACTGCCACAGCAGGGACACCTACAGCAGTTGCACAGGACGGAGTCCAGGCGGGTTTTGAATGTCTCCAGAGTGGGAGACTCCACAACCTCTCTGGGCAGCCTGTGCCAGTGCTCTGCCACCCTCAAAGCAAAGAAGTTCCTCCTCATGTTTAGATGGAACTTCCTATGTTCAAGTTTGTGCCCATTACCTCTTGTCCTATCACTGGGCATCACTGAAAAAAGACTCTTCTCATCTACCTGGCACCCTCCCCTTAAGTATTTATGAGTATTGATAAGATCCCCCCTCAGTCTTCTTTTCTCTAGACTAAAAAGACCCAAGTCCTTCAGCCCTGCCTCATAAGGAAGATGCTCCAATCCCCTAATCATCTTTGTAGCCCTTTGCTGGACCCTCTCAAGCAGTTCCCTGTCCCTCCTGAACCGGGGAGCCCAGAACTGGACACAATACTCCAGATGCGGCCTCACCAGGGCAGAGTAGAGGGGGAGGATGATCTCACTCGACCTGCTGGCCACATTCTTCTTGATGCACCCCAGGATGCCATTGGCCTTCTTGGCCACCAGGGCACATTGCTGGCTCATGGTCATCCTGTTGTCCACCAGGACTCCCAGGTCCCTTTCCACACCGCTGCTCTCCAGGGGGTCAGCCCTCAACCTGTACTGATGCATGGGGTTATTCCTCCCCAGATGCAGTACCCTACACTTCCCCTTGTCGAATTTCATCAGGTTTTTCTCTGCCCAACTCTCCAGCCTGTCCAGGTCACGCTGTATGGCAGCACAGCCTTCCAGCGTGTCAGCCACTCCTCCCAGCTTTGTATCATCAGCAAACTTGCTGGTGGTACACTCTATCCCTTCATCCAGGTCATTGATGAATATATTGAACAGGACTGGATATATCTTTTTCATATGAAAAGGTAGGCAGAAAAGGAAGCTATAATCCTGGGTTTTACTTCAAAGTGATGTTGGGAAGCAGCAGCCAGGGCATGTGTTAAACTCTGAAAACAATCTTAAACTCCACAGTGTAGCCATGGCTAAGGGCACAACTGATTTAAAAACCATTGTCTTACCTACTCGTCTTCAGAAGCATAGGTATAATCTCAAGGTCAACAATTACCAATACTTAGGTAACTGATTTCTACATTTGATCCAGTATAAAAGGTCTTAAAATCATGTTTTTCTTACTCTGAAGCCAGTGACAATATACTCATTGGTTTAGCTGAGGATGGGATTTCATTTTTACTTTTAGTTCATGTATCGTTACTTTTGTATCAGTTTTTGACTTATGTTTAGCATAGTCCTTATGTAAAGGTACAGCTGCAGCATGTGAAGTTATTTCTTTACTATGTTTTAGCATCCATCTGACCTGTTTCCTGTGTGTTCAAAATAGTTTCACAAATGAAACAGAGGCAACTTCTCCTGTAAATATGTATACTCTTACTCTTCTTCCTCTCCTTTTGTTTTGGTATTCTTTTCCCCCTCTCTCCTAGTATCATTTCTATATAGTTTCCTCCATCCTCTTTTCTTTCTGCTGTATCTGTCTTTCACAGGTATGCAGTGAGATGCTGTACAAAGCACATTACCCAACATACAAGACATGGTCTTTATAAACGTAAGGAAAGAGGATAGGAAGTAAGCACCTTTAGTGATACTCACTTCCAGTGAGTACTTGTGATACATAGTTCTGTTGTTGCAGACAAAATAGTTTACTCTCCTCTGACACAATTTTCTCAAATTCATATTCCTCTGCCTTTGTTTCCACAGCTTTAAACCTTATCCGAATTCCCCCTCTCCCTGAGAACAGCATGAGGTTCAACACAACAACATAGGTAAATGAGAGCATACTGTTTTCCTAAAAATAGAAGAAGTGGCTCTGACCTTCTTCACAGACTTACATAGAAACAGATCTTTAAAAATTTACGTCAGTGTGATGGAATCTTCTTGAGGCTTAGTATATGCTTAGAGTTTTAGAATATATTCGTCCAGATCACTTCTCATCAAAATCCAGCATACTTTTTTATCCTTTCATCATATCATTACTAGACACCCTCTAGAGGCAGAAGCAGAACAGTAAACATCGAATGCAATTTATATTCAAAATAAGGTCTTATATTTGAGATTTATAAGCATTACTGTTAGCATTTTATTACTGTTAGCTCCAAGGTACATCACTGTCAGTGTCCAGTACCCTCAGCAATGAACACAAAGAGAAGAAAATATTTCTCAAGTAGAAGATCAATCGCTCCTTAAGATAACTTATTGTAAAAATAAGGAAAAAAATTGCTCTCTTGATTCATCACAGTGATAGGATAGAATTTGATCTTGAAAACCCTAAACGGTGATGATGGTAATGAATTAAGTAACTTTTATGTTACTTTGAAAGCACAGATTGCTGTGTAACATTACTGTGGGTTCATTATTTCTGTACTCAGCCCTAGTAAGCCCAAAACTGGAGTAATGTGTCCAGTTTTTGATTTTGTGCTCCAGGAAAGAATAGATATGGGCTAATTTGATAATGAATGAGTGATGAATGAATATGATCCAGTTTGAGAATGAAAGTGAAGTGGGCTCAAACACCCTCAGCCTTTAAGAAAGGACCTTAAAGAACTAGACAAGAGGGTGTGGGAAAACATATAGTAACAGCCTTGAAATATATAGAAGGCTGGTGTGCAATGATGTGGTTCTCACATCTGCTAGGAACAGGCCAAGATGTAAGACAAAAAGGATGCATTAGAGCAGCAGAGGCTTTGTTTTGGCATGGCGGGGGCGGAGAAAACTCTGTAAGAGTATTCTGTGTGTAAGGACTGTTAAACACCGGAAGAATTTGCCTCAGTGGCTCTTTGGGCCTTTTTAAGAAGTTAGACAATTGACTATTGGGAATGTTTGTAGTTGGACTGATCCTGCCTCAGGGCAAGAAGATGTCTGTCCTTAGGTCATTCCCAGTTCTGTTATCTTCAAGTAGGTAGTTTTATAGTTGTGACCTTTCCCACCGGCTGTTCGATAGCTGTGTTCTCTGGTGCAGCCTATGTATTGAAATACATCAGATTTGTCTCTTATGCAATCATTAGCAAGTGCCAGGCTTGAAATGCAGGCCTGTTACCTACTTGAACAACTCAGAAATCCTCAGAATTTCTGAATTAGACCTATTGCAATTTTAGTCACGAAGAAATTGAAGCCATAAGTGATTAAGTTATCTGCACATGAACACACCACAAATGAATGGGAAATAAGGACTGAGAAATTAGGAGTCCTACTCCGGATTTTATGCTTAAAATTGTAAAAATAAAACAACGGTATGTCCAAAAAAAACCCAGAAGAAATAAGGTGGTGTCCCACAGATCATAGAAACGGCACAGTTCTATGCCATAAATGTATATGCCATAAAGCATATACAGGTCTACTTTGGAAGTATAGCTTCCCAAAAAGTCCCTATTTCCAGTACAATTTCTTTTTAACTAAATGTAGCATCCATCCAGCTCAGAAAGAAAAATCTTTCAAAGTACCTTTAGACAACTATTCAGAGTTTTAAAATATATACTCACTAAGGCTCCAGCAATCAGTCTTAGCTATTAATCACTCTGACAAAATCATTGATTTTCATTTCCTTCTTTCATGTTGCGTGGGAACAGCCTCAGTTAGATTACAAGATCTGAGAGAGGTGATAAGGACAATAAGCAAGCTTTTGAGAGATTCTGAGCACCTGATGGATTACTTCCTGTTTAACCTTTTAATGAACTCAGGTTTAGTTTTGGGAATCTTGTCTCTTTAGCAGCATGAGTCTCATTTCCGTGCTGGTGAGACAGAGAATGTAACCAATATAGTTCTGAGGTGCCAGATGCAATCAGATGTCCCACTCCCAGAAAGATGCTATAAATTGTATGTATGTGATGCTACTGAAAAAGTTAATGTGTCCATATTTTGTGCCATATAAAAAGGCTACTGTACAACCCAATAAACAGTAAAACTCCTGAAATTCCTGCAGTTTAATCAAATCTTAAATCCTGATCAACAGTCAAGTATGCTCACCGGGCTTCTCTACCCAGTAACAAGACACCCCGTGGGTCACAGAGGGATGCCTTGAAAATTACGTAGTATTTTGCTAAACTTTTGAAGGTCTATTAAAGAAACAGTAAGTGCTAGTGACTGTTTTTCAAAGCAAACATATTTTTGACAGCTTTTGTTCTCTCACAGAGAACCAGGATATCCTTGAAGTGAATTAGTATTGTTAGATCTATGTCTGCTAAAGCATCACTCTGTAATGAGAGGCCTGTTTCTCTATATTCTTAGCTTATTCCTCTAATGGTTCCTAAACAAAAATGTTTCCTTCTAAGTGCCCTAAACTCAAAAACATAGAACCAAATCCTGCAACCCTGTTTAACTGTAAACATGTGAAGAATCCCCTTGAAAGTACAATTTAATGCGAAATCCCAGAAACGTGTGTTGTACCTGTGTGATTACCACCGACTGCTAGTAAGTTTTCCTTTCAAGCTCTGATTGCGGGGTCAGGGATGAAGCTGGCTTTAGGCTCCCTAGGCCCTTTGAGTTAAATAGATACATCGTCCTTATGCCAAAACAACCACATTGTATTTGAGTCTGATTATTGATCCACGCGCAAGAGAGGAAGCAGAAGGGTAGTGGTGCGTTGTCAGGAGCTGCCTGCAGGATGGGAGCTGTGTGGTGGCTTTTCAGGAGTTGTTAAGGGTGGTTGCGGGCTGTGGCAGCACCAAAAGGGCTAATAAGTGGGTCTGACTGAGACGGGATTGATGTTAGAGCAACAGCAGTGTTTGTCTGGGGGCTGCTCCAGACTGTGCAGAGGATAAGGGGAGCTCTTGGGAGAGGCGTATGCAGAGCTTCTTGAGCTGGGACAGTCAGGTGACCCTGAGATGTGGGCTCTGTCCTCCCGTCTGTCGGGGATGGAGGTAACAGTTCTCAGATGGGGAATCTGTGCTGTGAAAAGCAGGGAGTTAACCCGGCAGGGAGAGTGGGCATCATGCTTCAGTGGGGACGGTGGTACCCTCTCTGTGCCGGGTGGGAACACTGGGCTGTGAGGCACTTCTCTACCCATGCACTGAACAACTTCATGGGTTAAAAGCTAAATCAAGGGCAAACCTGAGGTTCTAGCTCTTACCAGTGTGCTAAAATAAAATACTAAAAAAAAAAAAAACCCAACACTTTTTGGTTTGACTTATTCTACTCCAAAAGTATTTTTATTTATTTTCAAAAACAAATAGGGAAAAATCTAGAATGTTCTGATCTTACTTTTGCGTAAGAAGGTGTTACTTGTCCAAAACGAAAATGCTTCATGCTTGTTCAATTCTTTTATGCTCACATATCACTATCGCCTACCCTTCCGTAGTAATATGAGGGCCCCTTTCCCTTTTTTAATTAAATTCATATAGCCTTTGCCTAAACAGGCAAATGGCCGCAACGACGCAGTTGGGAAAAAACCACAACTGACAAAGTCAGCTTACACAGCCTGAGGAAAATAACACCGAAGTTTGAGGAAGGTAGAACAGATTAAGGTGACGATGATTCAAAGTTAACGTGCAGGGATGCTCCATTGTATCGTAATGCTGCCCTCTTAAGGACAAAGAAAGCGAGGAGCTGGAGGACCTGTCTTCCTCAGAGGCCCACAACTTCTGTGCGACAGCTAAGATTTATTTGAGGTATTTTGACACGGTTTTCGTGCCTTTATAAATATTACCAGCCTCTCTTACATTCCTTTCCCACTCCGGGGCATGTTAGTACACTCCTGCGCTCTAAAACTACATGGTGGTAGGAGCCTCTCCTGTACGGAAAGCAGGAATGAGGCACCGTGAAAACCAAAATGCCCCTTTGCGTGTCTGTGACAGGCTTTGACACACCAGATCTCACGCTTCACACGTGTTTCCTGCAGGTCGCTAAACGTGAGGGCACAACGTTGCGGGCAGCAACCCGCTGCCCTGTCCTGCCCGCCCCATGGCGTCCGTGCACCTGCGGGCAGCACCCACTGGGAATTTCCCCTGCTAGGACAGGATTTACGTTTTTTTTCCCAGTGGATTATTACCACATATTTACAACAGAAAAATAATTACTGTGTTGCAGAAATTAACTGTGGGGAAAGCTAAACTGTTATCAGTTGGGACCTGACAGCCCAAAAGGTCAGCCTCAGTTATGTGAACACCTCTGAGCAGCTCACGGTACCATCAAACTTCAAAGACAGAGCTGAAAAAGTAATCCAAAAGGATGCTGTTAACTCATCAAGGTAGTTCAGCTGTTACGGGGGATTTCAATTAAAGGCAGCTCTTTTCTGAGAGAGGCCCTAGAGTGGGATGTCAGTATGTTTAAAAGATTTATCTGAAAAGAAGAAACTGAGAGACAAAGCAACTTTTAAGACAAAGAAGAAGAAATAAATTTTTGGGGTTGTTTGCTGAAAGTAAACTGCCGAGAGTTTCCTGTTATCAGGTTTGTGCTGTGAATACTGAATGTGACGGTGGTATCCGCTTATTTACCTTCTCTTTTCTCAGAACTGAAAACCAGTTCTCTTCATCAACATTGTCTACATTTCTTGTTGTCATAGTTCTAATTTAATCTTCAGCTTCACGCACCTGAAATTTAACTTGCTGGATCTCTCCATCGGTCAGTGTCGGTCCTCACACAAAGTGGTTTACGATTACATATGATTAGTACTTTTGTGTTGTAAATTCTAAGATAGCTTGTCGTTACTGCCAATATAATTGTGCAGCACTCACAAAATCTGGATGCTCAAGATTACATTCAGTTGACAGTGAACATAGTGACCAGGGGGGTTGAAGTAGATGATCTTTAAAGGTCCCTTCCAACCCAAACCATCCTATGATCCTATCAACGAACGTATGATTTTCAGTATCTGTCTAGATGTTTCAATACTGCAGTGTGTGAAGTTGGTTTTGTGGTGAGTTTTCGTATAAAATGTTTTGTGGGAATAGCAAGCAAAGTTGTAAATTTAAAATGCCATAATCTAAACGCAATTTGGGAAGCTGCGTGAGTCCTTGGGGGGGCGGAAAAAGTCATTTTGGAATAAGAGACCTGTACTGATATAATCTGCAAGTCAGACAGACTTTAGGTTAAGGTGAGGATAGTGTGAAACAGCGGTCGTGGGTGAACTCTTGGACCTACTGAAGTCAATCGCCGTTGCTGTCATTGACTTCAGTGGGGCCAGAATTTGCTCTGTGTTGCCTAAATTGAGCAGCTTCAGGGAGTGAAAATGCCGTGTGCTCAGGGCTCCCAGGCTGCTGCCTCATCTTTAGAGTTGTGACCCCTGGCTGTGTGCGAGACCCTCCATGAATCTCTTCCTGTGTGCTCAGGTTTCACACTTGTTAGTTTGGAAAATATTTACATACACGCGTATGTATGTATGCATGTATTCAAGCATATATCACAGAATCATAGAACCATAGAATGGTTTAGGTTGGAAGGGACCTTGAAAATCATAGAGTTCCAACCCCCCTACCATGGGCAGGGACACCTCCCACCAGACCAGGTTGCTCAAAGCCCCATCCAGCCTGACCTTGAAGACCTCCAGGGACGGGGCATCCACAGCTTCTCTGGGCAACCTGTGCCGGTGCCTCACCACCCTCAAAGTGAAAAACTTCTTCCTAATGTTTAATCTAAACCTGCCCTCTTCCAGCTTAAAGCCATTCCCCCTCGTCCTATCACTACATGCCCTAGTAAAAAGTCCTACTAAAAAGCTGTCTTGTAGGCCTCCTTTATATATGCATATATGTATTTATTTAACATATATCTAAAACATGAATGTATCAGTATGTGTATATATATAATGTATGGTATGTATATAATCTATGGTGTATCCCAATATACAGTGTGCATACATATATATATACACACACCAGCGTTAGAAAGTATATTAATACCCGTGGGAGGTGCTGAGAGCCTTTGAAGGAAGCGGCGACACAACCGTCCGAGGTAAAACGGCGCAATCCATTTCTTTCTTGCGCTGACACCTGAAGCGCTCACCCTGTGCTACGAGTATCGTTAGTGATCCTTATTCCCCCGTTTCCACGTTATTTTCCCGCCTCGTCCATTCCCTAACCTGGTACTGAACTTCTCCGTAACCCACCCCCCCCCAAAAAAAACCCCAAAACAAACGAATCGAGTCATGATTGGGCAGAAGCAAAACGTCATAATTTCCATCTCAGCAAAGGCGCTGCTCGGTTATGCCCCCTATAAGAGGGCTCTGATAATGAAAGAAGGAGCGGGGCGGGGCGAGGGCGGGGCGAGGGCGGGGCGGCTCCCGCCGCCCCGCCCCGCCCCGCCCTCGCCCCGCCCCGCGGGAAGCCCCGCCCCCTTCCTCCCCCTCCTCCTCCTCCTCCTCCTCCGCCCGCCTCCCCGCGGCGGTGGCGGCGGCTCGGCCATGCAGCAGCACTTCTCCTTGGCCGCCTGCGAGGTGGTGGGCTTCGACCTGGACCACACGCTCTGCCGGTACCACCTGCCGCAGAGCGCTCGGGTGAGCGGGGGGGGGGGGGGGGTTGCGGTGCACCGGGGAACGCCGGCTGCGGGGGCAGCGAATTTCCCCCCCCCCGCCCCGGCACAGCCGCCTTTAGGAAAACCTGCAAAGAAACGCTGTCGTGACTCGCCGGGGCCGCTTTCTCGGCAGGCCTCTGGCCGAGCGAAGGGTGCGGGCATGTCTTCTTCCTTGAAAACGAGAGATTTCCCAAGTGTAGCGGCGCCGAGGAGAAGGTAGAGCCTTCCTCCCTGCTCCCCCCCTCCTTCCCGGCAGGTTTAGGGATGCTGCAGAGGGAGTTATAAGCCTGCAGCACTTTCGGCAGGCGCCCTTTGCAAGCTTAAAAGTGCTTAAAATGAAGCGCCGGGCTCAAGGGGCGCTCAGCATCTCGGACGTGTCCCCGTTGTCCCTTACGGCGGGGAGCTGCTGGCATGTGCCGTGCCTTCCCGCCATTCGCGCTTGTTTGGTTCTTTTTCTTTTCTTCTTCTTCTCCCGACTGGCACATTGTAGGCTCCCCGATGACCTTTCGTTGGCTCGTCCTTCTTCGTTGATGTCAGGGCTTTGCCACGGAGCGATCTTGTGTCGTGGGTGCTCCCGGTGTCCCCCTCTCCTCCCCTTTCATTTGCCTCCGTGCCACCTACGTTTTGCACTGCACGGGACTCCTGTGCTAATTGCAAGATACTTCGGGACTTGCTATAGAAACAAATGTTTATGAGGCGCCCCGTTTGTATCTGGGTACCGTTCAGTGCGCCCTGTGTTGATAACTCGCGTTGCTTCCTTTAGCTGTCTGTGACTTTCTGTAAAGAGGTATCTTTCTTCCAAAAAGAGGGTTAAATAGTAGCAAGTTCTAAAATGTATGTGCTCTTAAGTTCCTTGTACTGGAAACTATACAACTCCAGGCGTACCTTCCGTGTTCTGTCTGTTATGCCACACGTGTTACATCTTGCGCAGGCGCGCTCTTCCTGATAAGAATCTTTTCCGATGAAGGCAGACATTAAACAATTGTTAATTAGAAGAGTTCTAAAAAAAAAAAAAAGCCCAAACCCAATAAACAAAATAGAGAAAAAGCCAAAAACATTTACTAAGCTTAGTTCACTCTTCTTCTCACAGCACACAGGGGCAGACTGACGCATCCCCATTGCATGCGTCCTTATCGTTTGGAAATAAAAAATACTTAAAAATGCTGACAGGCACAGCTGGAGATGCACTTAGTTCTTACTCTTTCAGTGTTGGCCTTCATATTTGTCTTTCTCAGACATTATTCACATTCATTCTGAGAGCAGCTTTTGTAATTAAGAAAAAAAAGTCCGGGGAACAGCTTTAATGAAAGAATCAGGAGAAAAAGGGAGCAATTACTATTTTTGCATGGTCTTTAAGGACCCGGCAGCATCTACATAGATCTTCTTGTACAACTTGACCAGCACATTACATTAATAAATCACTGAGTGGTATATCAGGCTTTGACAGTGTTCTTCCTGAACTTACAAATAATAAAAATTTACTTACTAGTTGCTTGTTTCCTTCAAAGTATGTTCCATTGAATACTTTTAAAATGTCCTCTAAGGGTGGTAGTTTATTGGTTCAGAAGCTGCTTGCTGAGTCTTGGTAACTGTGACACTTAAAATTTAAAATCAAAAAAAGATTGGGAAGGGGAGGGTAGTGACTAGTCTTAGGTACTTACCATCTTGGTTTTCCACCAGTCTTGAAGCACAGGGGCGGTAAGGTAGAATGCTGTATACTTGGTTATGGTGAACACATCTCACCAGAACTGTTGTGTGAGCATCTTGAGCAGTTTTCCAGCCATGACAAAAACACCCTTGGACACTGTTTCCCAGTAGTGGAGGCAGTGGGGCAGGGCCCCTAAGTCCCTGGTTTGAAATTTCTTAGGAGGCACTAACACTCGCATCTTGCCGCTTTCCAGGGAAGCAGCATCGTTGGTCTCCGTCAATATAATTAATGCATTTATATTTTCATTTGTAGTTAATATATGATAGTTTTGCCCAGTATCTGGTAACGGAGAAGGGTTATGACGAAGACTTGCTGACTCTAGCTCCAGACAGCTTAGACTTCTGGTGAGTACATTGAAAATAGCGGAAGCTTTCTTCATAACTTCCTTTATGCTGTAACCTTTACAAAGGTTGGAAAACAGTTTCTTTTATTGGGCAGTTGTTGTTATGATTGTTGAGCCCAATAAATAAATCCAAAAATTACAGTTTTAAATACTTGTTCGAACAAATATTTGTCATGAGATACTTCTAATGTGGTATTTTGAAGAGAGAACTGAGCATCCAAGCTTGCTTTGTCTGTGCTTCTCGCTGTCTGGACACAAGCCTTTTAGGCCAACTTACTCTCTTAGTTTATAAGTCCTCTATAGTTTATAAACGTATAGTCCTATATAAACTATAAAGGACTTATAGTCCTATAGTCCTAAATAGTCCTATATAGGACTACAGGACTACAAGTTCTTTGTCTTCTATCTTCAGTTCAACTGGTAAATCCAGTCACCATCAGAATTTAGTAGTTTTTATCTTGACAGGTGTGTTTTTGTTTGTGTAAGGCAGAATAAACCCAACAGCCTTCTGAGGAATGGAGGCAAGTTGACCAGGAGGTAGCCCTTGGGTGCCACATCAGGCACGAAGCTGTGATGCAGAAGGCTGAAATGCGAGTTGCTGCTCTGAGCTCAGTCATCTCTGAGCAGGAGTTTGAATGTGGATCTCTGTCTTCCAACTTTAACAGGTTATTGTCTAGGCCAGGGGGCTGGGAGCTTGAAGGCCGGGTAATCACTAATTTTTTAGGAGAAACACAGGGGTGGTTTTTAAGTGACGCGTGTATTATTGTGTAATGGTTTTGATCAGTTGTTTTTACAGTTCAGTACTTGACTGGGCAACTTCCGACCAGATTGGCAAGCAGTCTATCTGTATTTCTCATCTTTTGAGGCCTTTGATGGATGAAATCCTTTGTTAAGATCTAGATATCTCGGCCTCGGTCCCTTATTGGAGCTGGGGATTCATTAACGTGGACCTGCAAGCCCTCAGTGCTGGTAGCCAGCGTGTCAGTGCAACTCACCCAGGTGTCACTCGTGAAAGGCTGGGGTCTGCTTGCTGCCTTCGTGGCATATCTTCTTTCCTTTGGGTACCTTGTAACGGAGGATGAAGGTGGTGTTACTTTTTCAGTCTCATTTATTCATTGTTGTCCTAGCCAATGAACTCTGAACTATTTGTCCAAACAACCTAAGCGGACATAAATTCAATTATCTGTAAGGTACAGATTTACTGGGAGAGTTAGGGCCTCTTGATGGATGTCTGTCCTACACTGTCAACTCTTCACCTTGTTAGCGCTGCCAAGCATGGCAATGCTGTTGCTTCACGTGTTCCTTGGATGTTCAGTTGCCTCATTTAGAATGATGTTCTAACCCTCTCTCCCTTACTAACTGGTGTTATCAGCCCAGTAATAATAAGTAGGGGAGTTGCCACCAAGAAAAAATATTTAAGCCACTTCTGTTAAAGAAATATATCACGTTTCTTAGTTGTATATATTTGGATCTTAATTCTCCAACCTTAGGTATATGAATAGTCACTAAACTCACTGAAAAATGGAACTGGATTTATTTAGTAGGAATTTACTATGTAAGTGAAATCCAGTCCTCATTGTAGTAATATGTATTTGCATATATAAAGCATTGTTCAAATGTGGAAGTATTTGAAGTGTTGTGATTTTGCTGCTGTTGTGTAGCATCATTGTATACCTTCTGTAACTGCATTTCACTATTCTGATCTATAACAAGGCATTCCTTTGACTACATTAATTTTTTGTTTCTTCCTTAAAATAAAATTATTCTCAGTTGTAAAGGCTTGGTGTTGGACATCGAAGAAGGAAACTTCCTAAAACTTGCAGAAGATGGAACCGTTTTAAGGTAACATTGACAATAAGTTTATATTGTTAAGCAAACACAAACATTTTATCCTCTTTCTGAGAGCCATCTCAGTTTTATTAAATAGTTAAAATACTATTTTCAGCATACATTCATTTATTAGATGTAAAAGTTTAAATCATCTTTGGTAATGTGGTGCTGAGCTTCTCTTAATGTTACACATGCAGGTTTTTTGGTAATATTTTCATGATAACTGCTAGTAAAGAATATCTCACTTTTAATAAACATCTGAGACTCTGAGGGCATACTGATCTTGAAAGTAAATTCACTTTTTCAGTGGCTACCAGTGTACTCTTTTGCCAGTTCTGCTAAGATCCAGGGTAAGGTTTTCCTTTGAATTGCGATTAACCTGACTCAGAGTCAGTGCTAATGACTAATGCTCATGACGAGAGCCTTATTATCTTTGTACCATACACATTCAAAATTCTGCAGGCTTACAACATATAATTTTAATAGCCTGAAGTAAAAATCTGTGTAATTTAGTACTCAAGATAGACTCTACATTTTTTTCTGATAGCATATGGGAGAAGGAGCTTGAAGATGCTAGGGAAAATCAGATCTCATTGAAAGAAAGGAAGAAATACCTGTGAGTCTCTGCTGTGTATCTCGAAATTCATTTAGTACCATGAATTTCAGAGTGTAAATGCAGAATTCGATACCGGAGGATGTACCACAGTAAAGGGAAGAGCGGTATGGGATCACTTCTCCTTGCGTTGCCTGTGGTTGCTTCGAAACTGGAGCCTGTGCATTCTTTTGGGGCCCAATTTGATGGTCGAGCTAGTTGATTTTTAATTCCTAAAAAGGCTTGTGCGTACTTCTGTATTACAGAGATGCATGCAGGGTTCAAACTAGCACTTTTCCAT
Organism: Pluvialis apricaria; assembly: GCA_017639485.1. Classification (NCBI taxonomy): domain Eukaryota; kingdom Metazoa; phylum Chordata; class Aves; order Charadriiformes; family Charadriidae; genus Pluvialis; species Pluvialis apricaria. The sequence continues at coordinate 74,849,102 of CM030009.1, read as the reverse complement.
AGTTCTGCCCGGCGCTCTGTGAATGTTCCCAGGCTTCCGAATGATGTATAGGCTTTCTGCACTGTGTTTTATTGTGCAGTGTATATTGATAGTTCAAGTATAGCGAGTGTCCTCACACAATTGAGAACATTCGAGCAATACAGAGTGATTGTGTTAGCAGGTGAGGCACAGTACCCGTGCCCCCAGCCTACCAAACCTTTGTGTAGTAGAGCTTTTATCGAGGACTGGAATGTATATGATAAAAGCTTAGGTTCTGGGAAGCTTCTAAGTTATAAAAAGAGTTACTTCTGATCAGCTTGCACGCACTTCAGTATTCAGTTGCAATGCATTACTTTGGACTATGAGTATTTTGGCTGTTTTCAACCTTTATCTTTTTTTTCTTTTTTTTTTTTTAATGTAAATAACTTAATGCATCAAATAGGGCAAGCCATGGTACAAAGAGCATGACATCCGAAGAGATCCTGGAGACATATGGAAGGAGGGAGTGGAAGCATTTTAATACAGTCAGTGGAATGGTTTCCCGCTCAGGTTAGCGTGTCCTTACATTAGTGTGTCCTCTTCTCTGAAATTGGTCTGGCCCCTTCAGTGTCTCATAGTATTAGTTACTACTGCAAATATTTAAAAATACTTGATCTGAGAATTACTGGAATAGGTGAGTGTTTTGGGGAAGAGTTGGGGTTTTTTGTATTTTCAACTTCTAATACTAAAATTCAACTTAGATTTAGGTCACCAGTGATGAGACAAATGAGCTGACATAGGTGTTTTTTAGTTATAGAGATGGGCACGTTGTTCCTTGATGAAGTAGGCTGAGATTACCAGCCTATCTCATTTAGGACATATTTGGTAAATCTTAACTTTTTCTTAATTGTTGACTCATGAACGTCAGTGCTGTTACTGGAGGCCTAGGTGCAGGTGCAAAGAACAAAGCAGGTCTGGAAACAAAACTTGTCCTCCTGCAACTATAGTTCCTTGATTTTGAGATGGGAGTCACTTTGAAGGCACTGTTGGCATTCTTGCTAGCCGCTCTGTGCTTCCTCTCCATTTTACTCTCATCTTGGCACTTGTGAGTAATACACGTAATGTGCTCAGTTAAGTTGCATTGTCCTGTGTAATGGAGGTATCTTCCTTGAGGTTTTGCCGACACAAACTTGTTTGTGGTGCTTATTCTAAACTGGAGATAATCATTTGCAAACAAGGTAAAAGAGAATGGTTTCCTTTGGTCATATGGCAAATGTGCCTTTCTTATTCATTGGAAAGTGCACTTGCTGTCTCTTGTGAACATTAATCCCCGTTTTGCTGACTTGTTCTTTAATATACCGAAGAGACAGCACAGGCAAGATCGTGAATAAAAAAAAAAAATCACTGGGTAAGTCATTTCACTCGTAGGAAAGAGTCATTAAATGTGACCTCGGTCTGGGGGGACATTTGCACCCTCCTGATTTTGTTCTGTTTTAGGGGCTCACGTAGTAATGTGGGCATGCTTCTTCCCCTTGGGCTAGGGCGCTGTCTGCAGCGTGTGTGTGCAAAGGACAAGACTATGTGTAAGACCTGTCCAAATGTTTCTGAAACAACTTCTCAAACTCTTTCTTTGTGTTTCCGCTGCTAGAGAAAAGGATATTTTGGAAAAGTTGAGTGATACTATCCTGACTCTTAAAACTCGTGGTTCTCCCTCATCTCTTCCACCTTAACTTTTAGAACCTTAAAATGTATTTTTAAAACTTTACTGCCTTCATATAGCTGAGGAACTTTCAATTGCCAATTATGAGAATCAGAAGTGGGAATAAAGGCTAACAAAGATCATGAAGCAGATAATGCTTATTACCAGTAAAATCCAAATAGGAGCTTATACTATTATTTAAATGTATTTTTTTCATTTGTGATTAAAGCATACAATATGGTTTTAAAAAAAGTAGAAATTTTCTTTTTTTTTTTTCCAGCTAAATACTATTTGTACGATAATTATTTTGACCTGCCAGGAGCTCTCTTGTGTGCAAGGGTTGTGGACAGCTTAGATCAGGTAAGAACTGGATTGTTTGAAATGAAGTATTGCATTATCTTTCTCTTCCCCCACCACGCTTCTTGCATGCATTATTAAATGCATCCAAATAGTATATCAAACAACATCAAGGTCTTAAAATTTTTTCTTATTTGGAATTTTTCATGTTGGACATGTTAAAGTTGTCTCCGAAGCTAAATGTGAGCTACATGGCATGTTCAGAATAAATGTACTTCCACCAGAGGGCACAAATAACTCGGATATGAATAGAAGTGCACTGTTTTCTCAAGTTTACTCTGTGGTATGCAGAATATAGTTTTAAAATCTCCTTTAATTGTGCTTGATGATACTTGAATTAAATCTAATAGAAGTCTTCTGAGTAACACAGTTTGTTAATTTGCAAGGTGTTAATGAGTTGAAAGCTTAACTCCATCCTTTTTTAAACTTGTTTTTGTCTTAAATATATTGATCTGTGTACACAGATGTAAATACACCTCTAGAATATATCCTTTTTTTTTTTTCCTCTGCTAAACAACAGGTTAAATTCTAAAGGCAAAAAAAAAAAATTTGCTTGAACCTTTTTCAGTGCTTTTTAGGTAGATAGAATGTCCTAAACCGTACCTTTGAAGTTTGATGCTAATTGATTTGGTTGTGTTTAAGAAGGCTTGAATCTTGAACTTGTGTGCAGCTGGGGGTAGGAGAGGGGTCTTCTCGTACAGTAAGTATATTGGTGTCAAGAGTACTGATGTAATCTTCTGGCTAAAGGTACCAAAGCACTGCAGCACTGAAAATTGCAAATACTAAACTTTGTCTGCAGAGTGAAATTCTGAGCTGTGAGATGGGTGTCTGGGATCCCTTTGGGTGTCAGCTGACTTGAGGCTTTAGCCTCCACTCCAAAATAGCAAGCTGAGTAGATTGCTGCCTAAGTCCAAGTGCCGCATGAAGAGTTAGCTAAAGCTAGCTTATCACGAAACACTGAGGACAGGTGCACCGTAAGACTCTTAATTTTGTGTCTAGTTAATCTTCCTTTGCTGTTCACAGCTTAGAACCCTCTCTCAGATGTGACATCTGTATTGTATTACTTTATATTTAATTTAGACTCGGCAGAAGTCACCTGCTTATTGGGAGAGAAAGCATGTCATAGTGTGCGTGTAATAAGCTTGTGCATTCAGTTACTGGCTTGCAAGCTGGAACGCTGACCCTGGGTCAGTGCCATCTCCAGCCAGAGAGAATTAAACCCGTGCTGTTTCTCCGGAGAGCTACCAGAAGTGGGTCATGCATCCTCTTTATCAGCTAGCAGTTCTTGCATATTTCACGGAGTGTTAGCCCAGTTTCAACAGGAGAGCTACAGGAATTCCCCAGAAAGTTCGCATCAGCCAGATGAGAAAGGTGCAAGGCGGGAGGTGGTAATCCTCTCCAGCACTCGTGCCTGCAAAATGCTGCATCCAAAGGGTTAGAAACCATCACGTTTTCTTGTCCCACATTTCTGGAAGGAAGTAGAGGCTTCTGTTTCCTGTTCTGGGAGCCTGGTTAGTAAGGGCTATTTTCTTACCATTTCTAGAAAATGTTCTAGGATCGGGAAAGCTTCCTACTGGAAATAAATGGGAGAGCTGCTAGGTATGGATTCAAAATGGGTGTAGACATGAGTTGGATGCTGGGCTGCTCTACACTGTTAAAAATGAATCTGCTGTATCCAGAGCCAGAACTCTGGATTTCTTGTCTTTCAGACAGAGCAGAGGTGGTGGTTTGGATCTTCACATTGAAGAGCTACACAAAATACTGCTTTGTCTGATAGTCAGCTAATGAAATCACATTTGACAATTGCACCAAAATCATGGTGGACTGCATGTGCATGCACGCAGTTTCCTCTCTGCTTTCTGGGAATCAGTCTGGTTTCTTGTACATCTCATGCAACGGCTGTAGATTTGCAAGGAATTGGGTTGACAGTTATTTTAGTCTTCTCCGGGGTCAGATGTTTTGAGGGAAGTGTACTCGCTTTCAAACTGGTATCCATCCGTCCTTAAAACAGCACTCTGAGGGGCTGTTAGCTCGTTGCACTGATTTTATTTTTTTTTTAAGCAAAAAAAACCCCACAAAACAAAACAAACAAACAAAACAAAACAAAAAAAAAGCCCCAAACTAAGGAGCGCATCAGCTGTGTGGAGTATGAAGGGAGCGGACAGTTGAATCCACCTGTCTCAAGGTTAGTGCTAGTGTAGGCTGGTGCCATCGCCACTAGACACATAGGTGCTCTCCAACATCTCCTAATCAGGCTTTGAATAACGTCCTTGGTTAGCAGCTAATTGAAGTTTGACATACATGAAACCTTTTCTCTTTATTAGTTCTTTTATTTATTTCTGCGGCAGTTTGCTATAGGAATGGATTTAAAAAAAAAATAAATAAATTGAAAGCCGCAGCACTGTGTCTTTCCTGCTGTTAACCTATAGAGCTGGCGGATGATAAGCAGACTGCCGTAGTGCTTGTCAGTCGTGCACAAAGGGACTTGTTTGTGGGTCTTGCTGGTTGTGAAATTAAGGGCGGGCTGTTCCTCTGGAAGCCTCCATGGCAGGTTAAGCCTGAAAGAGCGGTTGACTTCAGTACGTATAAGCTACATGGTTTTGGTTGGTAATGTTAAGGGTTTGTTTTTTTTCAGTTTCTGAATGTTTCCCTCTCTAGAAAATGCTTTATGTTTACAAAATGGGTCATTATTCAGGTATCAATGCAGTGGTCAGGACACAGAGGGCTGTAAAACCTATTAACAGTTGCCTTGAAACTTGTCCTAATGTAGGTGTGGAAAGCCTGCAACAACACTGCAAAGGTACTTTCTGGGGCGTACAAACTCAAAGAGGTTACAGCACCTGTTTTACACCCGAGCACCTCTTACAAGCTCAGTAGCTAATCCTCCGCTCTGCAATATTGGCTGGCTGCATAATTGCATCTGTTTAAATCAGCACTCCTAAAATTTGCGGCGTTTGAGAGTTCTGTGGGGCTCAGCTGGTTGAGAAGCTTTTCCTATCCCTTGGTGAGATGCTGAAAGGGCGGTTGAGGTCAGCTGGAGCACTTCTGTGCCTGGGCAGCTTTCTAGGAACAGCGAGAGGCTGTTCGCAAGGGCAGATCGCCTTCCCCTGTCCTCCTGCCAGGGCTGGGGTTTGGCAGTCTTCAGCGTACAATGTGACGCCACGCTGCTCAGCCTGGCTTCTGGGTGAATGTTTTATACGGTGTTTGGGGTGGAGTTGTTGGCAGGAGGACATTACCTCTAAATTATAGCCGAGGATTTTGCCAGTTCTGAGGGTGGAAGTGCCAGGCTGTAGATAATGTCAACCTGCTAATTAAGTACATCATCAGCAGCTCTAAGCACTTCTTTTTCCCAGTTGCCAGTGGGGTGGCTTGGTCAGTGAGTTGCTGTTCTGTCTAACGCCCCTCTTTGCTGTAAGGCCTTAGAGTTCCTCACAAGTATGAATCCTTTCTCCGTTCCCCTTCCTCCCCCACCATAACCTTCTGAAGCGGGGAGATAACTTGTCTGCGGTTACCCAAAGTTAAGCTGGGTACCACTGGGTCCTGATGTGCTGAATCCCTCTGTCAAAGACTGTTTTGCTCCAAATACTTTTGTTTGTTAATGGCATTGCTGTCACTGTTTCAATATGGAAGCTCGAAATAGCTGATACTTGATATGACTAGGTTCCTTTTGACGCTTACAGCATGATGGTCAGAAAAAATATGACTTCTGGAAGGACATGGTGGCTGCTGTCCAGCATAATTATAAAATAACAGCTTTTAAAGGTAAGTGGGTTCACTGAAAACTTATTATAATAACTGAAAATATTACCTGTGCTTGCTAGAGCAAATACATTTGCAAGTATGCTGTAGGCTACTCAACACAGCTTTTACTTTTCAAGCTTACAAATAGTTGTAGACACATATTTATCCTGGAATAGAACATCTTTATCATTACTATTTCTATTTCATTTAGCTGGAACTGTTTTGCTATCTTTAATAATACTTATGATGTGCTACTTCACTGAATTTAGAGGAAAATCGTTTCCTACCCTGACTGGTATGGTAATGTGGACATCCTTGAACTGTATTTTGATTCTATTCCTTGTGTTCTTGCAGTCATAAATAAAATCAGAAACGCATTGGGGGAAAAAAATTAAAGTGCTAACTAATATCTGATAATTTTCTTCAATGCTCTAGTTTTGATTAGAATTCCTCGTGTAGCATTGACACAATAGTGAGGAGACTTTTTTTGTTATAAATGTACTAAAAATGGCAGAGGATTTTTTTTTTAGAATAGCCTTGCTCTACCCAAAGCCAACCTTATAATAACGTAATATAAATTAGAGTTAGAAAACATCTTGGATACCCGTCAGCTAGAAATTATTTGCCTTCTTTCACAGACTTAACTTCTGAGTTTCTATTAGGCATATAAAATAAGTTGAGAATAAAGGTTAACAATCTTGTATGTGCACACACTTACTTGAAATTATTTTTAACTATTTTTTTTTTTGTAAAAAGATTATATGCAGCTTAATTCAGAATTCTGAATTATCATTTTGCTGACAGTATTTTCCGATAGAATTATCTCTGTTAATGCAACATTCATTAGGCACGGGTGTAGTTTGGACACTCTTAACACTTACCTTTTGTTTGCCACAGCTGTACTACTTGCTGTATTCCTTTCCAATGTAATTGACAAAATTGTCTCAGAGAGGTTCTAAACAAAAATAGAAGTTGATGTTAGGATGCATATTGTAAAAGGCAGCAAGATATTCCTAAAATGTTTTGTTTGGTGTTACTGTGTTTCCATTGGAGCTTTGAGTGTGATTGGTAGTTAAAAATTCCTCTAGGAAGTCATTGGTACATGAAATAAATACATACTTTGTTTTCTGCTGGTATTAAACTAATGCTAATCAACTGTAACTATTTTTTCTGCATTTCTGTTAATTCTTTTTTCAAATCATGAAAGCTTTTTCTTTTAAACAGTGTGGATCATGCAGCATTTGGCAAAAAGAATATTTTTTTGGAAACTAATTAGGTCAAACAGATGTTAAAATCTGATCTTTGAATCATGAATAATTGCTCGGGTTTATTTATATATGAGTCTCAGCTTGTGTGTACATGTGTACATTTATGCATATATCTACCTATCAGGTACCTATTTGTGTATGTAAGCATGGAATCTGCATACAAACAGATGTGTGATATGACTTAATCCTTTCTAACTCCTGTCAGAATTGCTAGTTAATTTAACGTACCTCATTCTCTGTTATAAAAGTAATGAGGCACACACACAACAGTGTTGAAAAATAGAAGAAAACATAGTAACTGATAGGCATGAATTATTTTGGATAAAGCTCTGTAAAATCAGAAGTGAAACAATGCAGATTGTATACACTACTTAAATATCTTAATATATGAAAGTACTACGCTCTGTCATGCATCACTTTGAAAAGCCTCGTAGTGCTCTTATTTTCCTTTTAATAATGTGGTTCAGCAGAGAAAGTACTGATCGGGAAGTCAGAAGAACCAGAGAATTTCTTCCTGTATCGCTTACCTGTGATATTCCCATGGAATATCTCTTTTTTGCCTCGGGTCCCTCTGTGCAATGAGAATAACGGTACTAATCTTCTGTCTCAAGCTTGTGCCAAAGAGATATTTTTTTTCCCTCAGCTGCAAGCTTAACATAACTTCCTGAGGAAACTCCTAACCCTGGCTCTAGCCCAACGTCTACCTGCATACCAGGAAGCCCCACCGTCTTTCTTAGCCCAGAGCCTGGCCTGAAAACCACAGCCTCTTGACTTAACTCCGTGCCCTCGATGCCTTGTAGAGGGTTTAACCCTTCAGAGAAAAGCAGCGCTCATTAACAGTTAGTCAAGGTAAAATTTCTAAAGCAAACTTACTGAGAGGTCAGTTGAGGAGACGCAAAGTTCCCAAGTCAAAATGCCGTCTTAGTAGTGCCATTGTCAGTGATGGAGCAGAACGACTGACCATTTTATTTTTTGAAATCCGTAAGTGTTTGCAAGTCACTTTGGTTTGTTGTCAGTATGCCCTTGTTTCTCTATGTCCCTTCTTTTTCACATGATTTCTTTGATCATAATCAGGTGTCTGGTGGCTTTTGCTTTTCATTGTCTTAGCTATGGTAATTGCCTTAGATAATTGCCCTATGATATTTTTTTTGGATGGCTCTTTCAGATAGCCATGATTGTCCTGACTCAGCTTAATGAAGGGTATTAACCCACTCTTCTACTTGTAAAGAAGTGAAGAACTGAGGCTCGCAGAGGGAGAGCAAGAGGGTTCCAAAATAGTCTTGTGTTATTCTGATCTTCCTTTCTAAAGAATAACTCAAAAAAAATTCAGGGGAATCTGTTAAAAAATACCACCAGAAAAGCATGATGTCAGATAGCAGTGAACACAGATACTCGTGTTTTCAAAATGGTCATTTCTTACCTTGTAATACCTGCAAGAATTCCCTCTGTAATTGATATCCAAGTTGAGCATTAAATTACTTGAGCAATCCTTTCTGTAAACCTTTAACTTGTTACTAGAGTATTTTTAAGGTGATTAGAATGAGTTTGTATGTGTTTCACTTGGTTTATATTCTATGTGAATTAGTAAAGAGCAATTTTAAAAGCAATGGCATGTGACCATGTATTTTACACTATGTAAATATGTGGACAAAGGTCCACAACACATTATGGAAATAAAGTTCCATCTTTAGAGGAGTAATGAGGGCTTGAAGTACTGTATAATTTTTTCCGTATGAAAAACTTCAGATTTGGTGATACTTGGACAGAAAAATCAACAGTTTTTGAAGGAGGAAGTTGCCTGATACAGCTGCTTAAAGCAGAATTTTTTAAAATGTCTTCCCTTAGAGGCTGCGTTCTCTCTGTCTTCCGTGATGGTCTTTCCGTACCATTTCTCTGACACTTCTGAAAACTGTGGCATCTGTGTTTATATAGTGAAAATGACATATTTGTAATACTTTCAATCAGTTCATAAGATTATATTTCATTTTGGAAGTAAAAAGATTATGGCTAATACGGCAGCGGAGACTTCTTAAATTGCCCATAAAAAGGCTTGATGGGATGTGCTCTCAGGTATCAAGGGTGCATCTGAGAAAATTGTCACTGACCATCTTTTACAAAAAGGAAAATGATCAGAGAACAAAAGTGCTGTACTTAAAACATGGGGTTTAGTAACTTGCATTTTTTCTTTTATGTGATCGATCAGTATTCTGATCAATACATCAGCGTGCTGATGTGTGGGAAGCACTACTTTGGGGAGGAAAACTTTGGATCTTTCTAAACTACTCCATTCTGTCCTCAAAACCGCACGTGCACCCACACCCACAGATGTTCACACACACAGATGTTTTTGATTGCAAGTTTGTTATTACCCCGTTGCAGGTAGTGGATCTAGATGTCTGATATGTGCGTTATATCATTTATATGCAACTTCAAATAGTACAAACAAAAAGCAGAAGGAAAGAATCCTCAAAAAATCCTGCAAAACATGAGAAATTCCTAATTGATGTAGACCAGTGAGGAGAGATCAGTATTTGTCTTAATTGTGAAAATGGCAACAAAGATAGAAGCAAACAAATTTGTTATACTTCTCTGCTGGGCTTTCCAGCTAAATACAGAAGGGATTATTTGGGTGCTTTTTTTGTTTGAACACTTAAGAACTACTGAAGTTTGTCTTGGAAATGTTTTTGAAGCCTTTTGAAATGAGTTTTGTACCATCACAGGCTCTTATATTTTCATCTCATATTGGATTTTCCTTCCTCTAATGCCCAAAATGATGTGGTTTCTGGAAGAACTTTATCTTTAGGTGGATTGCTGATCTTCATGTGGAGAAAATATGAAAAAACAATTCAGAAATCTTACAGACCTTCTCAAGGTCCCCTCTAAATTGAGAATTCAAAGCTAAAATCAAAGTAGAAGTTGTGCTTGTGCCGCAATTTGGTGTGTAAACTCTGGCTTTTCAGTGTTAAGTGTTGCTTTCTTAATGACAGTGTCTGAACAATTACGAAAAGCCTTCAAAAACACAGGCATGAGGTATGAAGTGGTAGACTTATTTGAAGTCCTATGTGCTCATTTGAGGAATAAAGACATTAAAGGACAAAACTTGATTTAAAGTGGATGGGCGATAAGGATTAGTGAACTATGCTTTTAAGAATACTGTCTGGGCCCAGTTTCTTGTGCAGAGACATGTTAATTGGAATCACAGGACAGTAATGTACTGCTGAGCACCAAGCATCCCCAACAATTTTAGACATGTTTTGGCGTACATTTCAGATGTAAAGCAATTAACCAGAAACTTTACAGCTACTGAGCAGTATTTTCCAGCTGTAGAATCCAGTCCCTCTGTTTCTGAAACAAAAGTGCCAGATTGGTTGAATGTATTGGCAGCAGCGAGTGCTATGTTTAAATATTAGATGTTGAACTAATGCAAGTGACCACACAGGAAAACATTTTTAGTGCAATAAAGAGATAATTCTTAGGAGATCTGCAATTAATATTTGTCCTAAAACAGGAAGGTAGAAAAGTGAGGGTGGACAATTCAGACTCAAGTTTCTTGAGTTTTATTTTGGCTTGAAAGAACAGTATCGCAGGATTGTTACTTCAAAATTGTGGTACTGTCCACTGTATTATTTCCATACAAACATTTGTGTGCAGTGTTTGGAATAGCAGTACCAATTTGTTTGCCTCTGTCTACTTGGCTGCTAAAATACACAGATCTCAAGTTACACTCTCTACTTATGCATTTATTATTTTACCAAAGTATAGCCTAAACCACAGGCTTCCTTATCGAGCAGCGCTTATTAAGGGGATTAAAAACAATTCCTCAAAGTTACTTTCTTGGTAGTCCTTTATGGTTTCCAAAACATTGTATAGTTTTACTAATGATGGATCAACCTAAAGGTGTCCTTGCTTTTTTTATTAATACCAATGTATTATCAAGTACTTAGGAAACTGATTTCAAATATACGCAACATAACAGGCCTCAGGTTCTGCTTTCATGAAGAAATGGTAATATCAAAAAACTTTTAAATGTGGGCCTACGTACTTTTAGTGCAAGTGATTAAAAACTTCTGTTTAAAAAAAAAAAGCTAAAAATAAGAGGTCAAGAGTTCATAAGGTTTTGGATGTATATGATACTTTGAAAGCACATGAACGGTAACTGTCATTGGAAGAAATGTATGATCAAACTATTATAGTTTCATAATTTATAAGCACTAATTTTACTAATTACATTAGTAATTTTACTAATTAAAAAGTTTTACATTAACTTTTCATAGTGTCATAAAGGATTAATGTAATGTCTGTTTGCGAGACATGAATGTGTGTAGGTATGGTAAATATGATTGTGTACTGACTAATTACTGTCATCACCTGATAAATTTACCATGTAAGTAAAATATATTCCCCAGACTATTGTGTTCTAAAGGAATGAACTGTTCAGGGAAAATCAGTGCAAGGATTGTCTCCCAAATTGGGGTGGCAAAGCTGTTCTGATTTTGTGAGTGTCTGCATGCTTGTGAAGATATGTTCTTAATGTCTGGATTTGGTGATAGTTGTTTGACAGTACTCCGAATATTGTAGTTTTACAGAATGTTAGGAGCTTAAAAAATATTGAACTAATTTGTTGATGCAGACTAAAAATGTGCATCAAACAAAGCTAAGTGGATTTCCACGCTTCAAATCTGGTTGCTTTTTCATATTGGGTAAGTCTTACATCTTCAGTAACAGGTAATAATTTGTAAATCTACCTTTCTGCAAGGTAGTTATTCGTTAATAAGCAAAGCGGAACTAAATTAAAACTGTGACACGGTATGCACTGTGTTAAAGCTGTTTTCTTGACTCCTGTTTAATGGCTTACAGATGAAGCTGACATAGCAGAATGTTCCTGAAGTATACTTATCCAGCTGTTGCGATGGCTATGGTATATCTGAGACTGTTTACTTTGAATAATACCTTCAGTTAATTCAAATATAGTGAAGTATGATCTAGAGTCCTGGAATGGCTACTTCATGTGTTATGGAAAGTGATAGTTAGAAATTCTGATTTTCTTTTTTTTTAAATAAAAAAGAAGAAAGAGAGGCTGGTGCATTATATTAATTCATAAAATTTTAATGTTGCATTCAGTTGGACAATTGATCATAATTTGAAACAAATTTCTTATGACATTTCTCTAAAAACATACAATATTATTCTACTAAGTTTGAACCAATCTTTTCCACCTTCTCTCTCCCTCCTCCATTTCTGTTGCAAAATTGAAGTTGCATGACCTGCTAATGATGCATCAGATCAGTGCCCAGTTAAAATGGTCTGAAGGAGAGAATGTCAGGACAGTGTAAGTGGGGTGTTGTTAGATATGAGCAAATAGGAAACCTGAGAAAGAAGAGTGAACGTAGTCAGAGGAATAGAGACCATTAGATTCTGAATTGGGCAGTTGGAGCCATACTTGATCGTTCTCCATGAGATCAATGACAGCGCTGCCAGAAGCCTGGTCAAGGTATCCTTTCTTGTACTCATCATAGGTGTACATGAGTGGGGAACCATTTTTGTAGAGTGCAACCCAAACATTTGTTCCTTTTGCATGTACATGGTAGGAGAAATAGTACAGTCCAGGAATTCTGCAGGTGAAGATTCCTGTTCTGGGGTCATAGTGTTGCTGCCTATTGTACAAGATTTTATCAAATTTGATGGGGACTGTTGCCCCAGGGTAGGCTTTTGAGAGGATGACACTGAAAGCAGACACTGGCATCCCTGTAAGAGCTTGGTTTACTCCTTTCATGTAAGACATTCCTGATAGCTCCCGAGACTCTCCTGCTTTAACGTAGCTTTCGGGCATCTGGGGGATTGCGGCTTGGCCGGGGGGACCAGGAGGACCTGGGGGGCCTGGCAAGCCAGGCTCTCCATTGTTGCCTTTAGGCCCAGGGGGTCCAGGTGGTCCCATGGGTCCACTTAAGCCTTTCGTAGCAATACCTGCTGGGCCTGGCAGTCCTGGTGCTCCTGGCTCACCTTTCGCACCGGGGGCTCCTGGCAGGCCAGGGGGGCCGATGGGGCCTCTGGTCCCAGGTATTCCTGAAGGCCCTCTGGGGCCCGGCTCACCATTGATTCCTGGCACTCCCTTAACTCCTTGTGGACCCATTGGGCCGGGCAAGCCAGGTAGCCCAGCGTGGCCAGTGTCGCCTTTTGGGCCTGGGAAACCTGGGTGGCCCTTAGGACCAGCAAGACCCTGCTCACCTGGGTATCCTGGTTTTCCCTCTAATCCTGGTAGACCTCGTTCACCCTTGGCCCCTGGGAATCCCGGGGGGCCTGCAGGGCCCATGTCGCCTTTGGGTCCAGGTAGGCCATTCTCACCAGGCAAGCCTTTGAGTCCTTGAGGGCCCATGTTCCCTGGTGGCCCAACAGGTCCTGGTTGTCCTGGCACGCCAGCTGGGCCTTGGTCTCCTTTAGGTCCTGGAAGGCCAGGAGGACCTTCAGGCCCTCTGTGTCCCTTCATCCCTGGCAATCCTGGCTTTCCGAATCCTGGAAGACCGGGGGATCCAGGCAAGCCTGCAGGTCCGGGGTGTCCCTTGGCTCCGGGGATGCCTGCTGCACCTGGTGGTCCCATTGGCCCGGGCTTGCCAATGCCGGCTTCTCCAGGTTCTCCTGGGGGACCCTGGGGACCTGGGATACCAGCTGCTCCGGGTGCACCTGGTAAGCCTCTGTCACCTTTCATACCTGGCTGACCTGGAAGACCATTTTCACCGGGCTTCCCTACCCCAGCAGGGCCGGGGAGGCCCCGGGGTCCCTGCGGGCCTGGAAGACCCCTGTTACCCGGGCGGCCTGGAACACCAAATCCATTTTCTCCCTTTTGTCCGTTTATACCAGGGATACCTGGTTCTCCCTTCTCACCGGGGAGGCCCCTTGGCCCTTGAGCTCCTGGAGGGCCTTGTGGTCCTGGCTTGCCAGGAACAGACAGTCCCGCGGGGCCGGGGGTGCCGGGGGGTCCCTGTGGCCCTCTTGCTCCTGGGAGCCCAACAGGTCCAGCTTCTCCTTTCTCACCGTTTAGTCCTCTGTCTCCTGGCTTTCCTGGTAGACCTGGCATGCCCGGCTTTCCAACCGCAGAGAATCCAGGTGGCCCTGGGGGACCAGGGGGGCCTTGGGGACCAGGACTTCCGAAGCCTGGCTTTCCTGCAGGTCCTGGTTGTCCTCTTGGTCCGATAGGGCCTGGGGGACCAGGGGGTCCTTGTTCACCCCTAATCTGTACACCTGTGAGAGAGAGGAAACCGGGTCAACAGGGCAGCTATAACAGATTTGCAGACTTGTAGCGTGACGGTGAATTGCGTTAACTTGATTGGGTTAACTTGAACGTCACAGCAGTCAAGTTTCTAATACTGTGTTTAGTCATTGAGAGCCTGACATTCAGAGCAAAAGTGTCTCAGAGCTCTTATGAATAAGTATCAAGTGCAAATGTGTGAGAATTGTGTTGTGAGCTGCAAGGCCTCTAAAACTTTTTTGGTTTCAATACATTTAGGGTCATTAGGGAGTTTAAAAGATGCTGTGCAAGTAGATGCAAACTATTAAGGAAAAAAAAGAAAAACAACAGGTAACGGATTTAGCAATCCATCAGACTTGCATCTTGATGAACAAAACCAGAGGAGTCTTCCTGTGCAGGTGTAGCTGCCTTTCGGAAACTGCTTGGTGCTACATTTAAGTAGTGAGATTTCTGCTCCCCCCGCCCCGACTCCTCCAAAAGTGGGCCATAGCTCTTTTTTTGGTAGACATATGGCTGTTACCTTTTCAAATACTGTTGTAAAGATTTTTTTTGTCATAACAATTTTGCACAGTGGCAAGGTCACAACTGATAATTCATCTTGCAGCAGTCAGAATTCAGCATTGTTTTGTTTTTTTAAAAATACTTCATTTTCTTAGCTATCAAAACAGCAGGTGGAGCCACTTAACCAAATGTCACAAATAGAGGAATAAACAAACAAGCTCACTGCTTAGTTTTCTGTGTCCTTTGGGGGAGCTTGCAGTTGGAATTAGGATGCTGATTTGTAGGACATTACAGACATGATTAACATGGATATTGTGAGACTGCTTCAGTAGTTTGCAGCAAATGACAGCATTATAGAATGAAATGCCATACGTATGATGAATGTTAATTTAAGAAGTCATATTAAAAATAAAAAATGAGGGATATAGAAGGAGCCTGGAGTCTGTTTTGTTTTTATAATGGTACTATATTGTGTTTGATGCTTATTTAGAAAAGATTGATGATTGATCAACAATTGGTTCAGCTAAAGTTTGAATTTCTCTTACAAAGAGAGCACTCTGTGTGTGTATATATATGGAATTTTATGTAGTGATTATTCTACTGTCTCTTAGATAATAAATTGCTTTTTCCAATCTGTGGCTAGTCTTGATGAACCAAAAATGAGATGAAGGAGGAAGAAAACTACTCTTGTACATAATGTGTTTTGAAAAATGAGATGTTTATATGAAATACATTTGATTTTGGTTTGATATTGGATCTGCAAGGTTGCCTTCTTCCTTATTGCCAGGGAAATTGTTCTTCTGTACCTAGTGTAGAGAGTGCATTTTCTTTTTTGCTGATGCATAAAGTCAGCACAAATGCATATCACCTTATTTTGCACACCTTCCTATCTTATCCTCCTTAAGGCAATGGAAAGGAAGATAGTTGTTAAAAACCTACACATAGAAAGAAGGCGATGTCTGTCAGTTATTGACAAACTGAAAATGCAAACATGCATCCTTCTCAGCTGCAAAGGAGATTGGAATCTGTGAGTACCAGTGACAAGTCTGGTGCACTCTTTGGTATCTTACTGATATTGTTGGATTTCTTACAACTGAACTCCTAGATTCAGTAGGGTGCAATTGCAAGTTGGTTTGTTGTGTTTTGTTTTTTTCTTTTTTTGGTATAGCTGACATAAGATATGGCAAATTTTAAGAAATACATTGTATGAAAAAATAATTTGGAAAAGGCTTGCTTAAGCCTGTCAGAATTAACTTGTACCCTGCAGTGGAAGTTGTGTGTAAATGTTCTTTACGCGTTTTCTCTTCGCCACAGATAAGAGAGCTGCCATCAGAGGAAAAAGCTCGCTTAACTGGAGGACTCAGCATTTATTCCATAGGTTTTATCTATGGGTAGGCAGGTCAGATCAAAGCCTAAATACAAATACCTAAACAGGTTCCTGTACTTATGCTGTTCAGTTTTGAAGCATTAGGGGAAAAATACTGCTACGTTTTTACACCAACCACATCCAATCCAAACCCATGCATTTATGTGGGTGCTTTGGCAGAAGAAAACAGTGACCCCAGCCAGGTCTGCTCTTTCATAACCATAAGTCAAGGAACTATGTTACCAAATGTATCTTATTATTTAGCAGTCAGAGTGACTTTAATTTCTGCAGGGGGTCACATTAATTTTATTCAGCTGTATTTAAGTAACATGCAATTATTGCACTTGATCTATTTATTTTTTTTTTGGTGGCAAATGGCATCAGACTAGCTTCAGAGTGCTTCTCTTTCTTGCTTTTTACCATGTTTTAAATTTACCTTCAAATCAGTCCTAGGTTCACAAAGTGGTGGGTGCTGCCTTTTTGCATAAGATGCTAAAGGCTTTGTCAGTGTTCATGTTGTTATAGAAATTTTCTGTGAGGACCTATATTGTTTCAAAGTTGTGCTGCTTTTAGATTAAAATGTCTGGTAATTGTGCTGTCTAGAGACAATGGTAAGTCCTCTGAGGAAAGGACAGCTGAGCACACTAATGAAGTAGGATTTTTACCAGGAAATGTGAAGTAGTGGTTGACTAGGGTTTTTTTTTAATATAACTTGGCACATATCTTGGTGCAAAATTGGTTTCTGTTCTCTGAATGCAGTCAAACACTATTTATGCAAGGAATTAAGTATGAATACTTTAGCATAGCCTGCAATAATGGCTTATTTAAGCATTGCTGAACAGCCAGGCTTAATTCAATGATTATTTGCAATTAAAACTTCTCAAAAATTTCAAGCCGAAGAGCTACGGGTTTAAAAATTATGTCCTGTTATATTTTAAAAATGGTTACACTAAATACATACAGAAAAAGAAAGTATATTCTGACCGAAGAGCTGTCAGGAACAGGTCTCCTTTTTTTATTCTTCCATGATCATCTCAATCTAGAAGTTATGATCTCTAACAGTCTGCTCTCTTTGAACTCTTCTAAAAACTCTCTATAGGATGCTTGTTTTCCAGACTGAAGAATAGCAGTGGTTTTCCAGTCCTCCATTTTGATGCTTGTTCCTCAAATGAGGATTTGTCAAGCAATTTTGAATGACTGGACTCCCATATCTGTAAAACTGTAGGCTGCTCCTGCTTTTGAGGTCTAGTATACGTAGTCTTTATTACTTTCCTTAAATAGTATTTTACAGTTCTCACATGTTGATATAATTATTTGTATTCTAAATATGAAGTTTCATGCACATCAGATTCTGTGTTAGTATATAAAGGGAAAACTTAGCTCTGGACAATTCATTTTCCCCTTTCACCCCATTTCCTGTCTGCGCTGCTCCTTCCTTAATTTGCTGCTGTTTTTCCCCTTTTCAAATGTTTCTATAGAGGGGGAAAAAATAGTATGAGGAGAAGTGAAGTGTGGTAGAAGATACCCAAGTAAATATTGTACTTCACTTAAAAATAATATAAATATGTAAATGATTCTGAATAAAGTCATGGAAAAACACTATGAAAAGTTAATGAGGGGAGAGGGAGGAAATGCAACTCTAACCCAGTGGGAATTCCAGTTAGTGAGTCCTCAGAGTAGCTGTTCACGTACATGTCCCTAAATTCAATCCAAGAATGCTAGTAGGATTCTAGAGAGTCCTTATGCTGAAGGCAAGGGATGAAACTGTGACTGTATTTTGGTACAGCCCAGAACAGTTCAGGGGTAAGTTTCCCCACCGTGCTGCTTTCACTTGGTTCTTACTGCAGAGTGTTCTTGGAGCACGTGGGCTGGAGCTGGTTGGGGTGAGACCAGGGCTGCCTCTTTGGACTTGGTGTATGCTGCTCATGAGCATCCACTCCCCAGGATCAGACTAGAGCTATTCTGAAACAAAACACCCTAAGTGAAGGTACCGTGGATGCTACCTGAGCAGTAACTGTTCTGCTCTCCAGATCTGCTTCTGTTGTGCTACCCTATTTTCTAATGCAGATATAGCCTAAAATGTCCCTTTCTGGTGAAGAGAAGCTTATTTGGAAATCCTGTGTTCTGCGTCCCTCATTCAGTTTCCTCATTTCTGCCCAAGCATGATTATTACAACTAAAAGTAGATGGGATACAGCAAAAGTGAAATCTAGTCTGAATAGCCTGTTGATGTCTGAAAGAAAATAATGTTGTTTGGGGGCGGGGGGAGGAGAGGGATGTTTACTGGGAAGGTTCAGTTATCTTAATTTTAGTGATGATGATTTTGAATAGACACTACTGATCATCCTTTGGGGGATAATTTATCAAGGAAAACCAGCATCTATGACATCAGAGGTTTTGATTTCAAGTTTTTAAAAAATACTTTGGCCTAAGCATGGAAAAGTAAAACTGAACTCAAATAATTTCAAACACTAAGTATAGCCACCCATTTGACTTATAAGGACAGAGAGGATACCCAGAAATAAGATGTCCCAATGTATAGCATTGCAATTATATATTGCCTATACAATCTGCTGTAAGACTGATTTAAGAAATGAAGAGAAATTTTTTTATAATAAAGCTAAGATTGTTATATTACTGTGAAATTAGTCTGATAATTAAAGTATAAGCTTAAATCACTCATGAAAAAAACTATATAGAGGTTTGTCACATTTTTACAACTGTATATCAATTTATTTTGTCTTTCTAGACTTTAAATAGGTCTTCATTTGGCCCTATGTATTGGATATGTATTTAAATTCACACCTAGGGTCTGTTTTGACTAGACATAACATGACAAAATATATAAAAGTTCTTTCTAAATGTTGTAGATGACAGGTCTATTGTTAGAAACCCCAGTGCTGAATAAAGAAATTTGAGGATAATTAGCATGTTCAAGGCCAGGTTGGCTGGGGCTTTGAGCACCCTGGTCTAGTGGAAGGTGTCCCTGTCCAGGGCAGGGGAGTTGGAACTAGATTATCTTTAAGGTCCCTTACAACCCAAACCATTCTATGGTTCTGTGTTGTACATGATTATGCACACAGTCATAAAAAAAAAGTAAAAAATTTGTCTGTGACAAGTGTGCCTCTTCGTCAATAGGACACAACTGCCAGAGCCACTGCCAGTTCTTTATGTAGTCATGACATTATTTTAACAAACCTAAACTGTTAGTGGAAGTTGAATACCAGTAGTATAAACAATGAGTTTGTGTATTGATCCACTAGGAATGACTTATTTTGTTATCAAAAAATAGTAAGCTTACCTTGACTCTTTACATTGAATGGTAGAAAATGTGGCCCCTTGATGCTGGATTGTTTCTGGTATCTCTCAGAGAAGTATCCATCACTACCATGGACAATGTTCAGACAAAACAGCAGCAGTAAGGATATTTGTAAATGCATGTTTCCAAATTTGTTCTGTGTTAGAAAGGGGAGAAAAAAAGTTTATTTAAAAAAAAAAAGCTGTCCTGTTTCTCATATATGAATAAATGAGTTTTCTTAAAGTATTGATATTAAAAGTAACGTTATTTTGTGCTTACTTCTTCCTGCTTTCACTAGTTGTGAAAAATTCTTTAAGAAAATGGAAAGCAGTATTGCTATCTCTTTGAATGATAGAGCTCTTGTTTAGATAGCTTAGAGGCAATACTCTTAGGAAAAAGAATAATTTTAAATGGATGCCAGCCTTTATAAAGTCACTGTCTTTAGAAACCGAGATTATTTTCCTAGTTAACTAGGGCTCCAAAAGTTAGTTCAGGAGTTACATATATCAAAACTCAAGAAATGAAGACAAGTTTAGAGCAGAAATATATGGACACTCTACCACGACCTTATTGCATCTGTCTAATGCTATAGCAAATGAAGTGTGAAATCCTGGCTCCTTCAGCATCGGTGGCAAAAATCTCACATTGCCTTGCTTGAAACCAGGCTTTTATCTGCAACCTTTCAAATAGCTCCAGTAGCAGTAAGGGTGCTGCCACCGGCCCTTAAATATCAGCCCCCTTCCCTCCCCAACCAGAAAACACATATCCTGTAGAAGTTACCTTCAAAACCAAATAGAATGAAATGAAATCATAACATACCAAAATGTTGTGGAGTTCCAATTCCGAGTGGTAGAGTAGTGACTCCTCCTCTATTGAGGAGTTCTTCTGCCACTGGTGAGTGAGCAGAAGCTGATGATTTCAAGTGTCACCCTTGAGTATTTATACGATTTTTTCCCCCTAATTGGGTGACTGTTGGGCATAAGCTCCTCCCCAAAAATCAGTAAGCAGTAATTATCTGTGTGTATACATGTGTTTTTTAGGGGTGGGGGAAGCTATTTTGGGCAGTCATCCTAGATCCTGTTAACTTTTTTGTTTTGTTTTGTTTTCTTCTTCCCTTGGATTTCTTATTGTTGATGAAATCTTATTGCTCTTAGTATTTTCTAAAATTTTACAGCCCCTTTCTTTTTAGAAATGAGAAAGATAACATTGGAAAAAATCATGAACTTGTAAGTAAAGTTGGTAATTCTAAGTGCTTCATTTGGATTTCTCTGTGAATGTTTTAAGGAAAGAACTGTACATTTTGAACTTTGAGCTGTTACTTCGTAATCCCACTAAAGTCTATAGAAATGACTTATGTGAGTAATTGTTCATTGGGATGTAAGTGTAGAACTTAAAATCAATTAAGATGTTAATAAGGGAGCTGTGTGACAACCTGAATACTTTTAAGCAGTTGTTATTTTAGGTGATTGTTATCCTCATATTATGACTTCTGTTTTGATGCTGGAGGAGCAGTATATGATGTATTCTGCAAGTAATATTTCTGTATTATGCATTCTTGAAATGCAAGCTTACCTTACACAATGAGAACTTCATTGTGTCTAGTTGTAACAAAAGTACTGAAATCCATACTGCTTAAATTTGTAAGTGTTATACAGGCTGATGTTTGGGGCTGATGGAGCTTTTCTTGAGCTTTTCTGCAGTCAGCAAATGCAGTTATTGCTGTAGTTTTACTAGATGCATGTTTTTCCTCTTAACTGATTTCAGTTTAGTAAATTTAAACTACTGCTGTTTTACTGTTGGTGGATCAAACTTGATTACAGCTTATCTAATTTTTTTTTTTTTTTTAGTTCAGATTATAAACTGGCTTTAGCTGTTAAGAAAGCTTGTTAAAACAGTGTTGCTTAATAGACTGTATCCACACATTGTGACTGGGATTTTTCTGTGTTTTTTTTTTTTAATAAATAATAGAATTTTACAGTGTTTCAGCATCACTTTGATTAGTGTTCAGTATCAAATAGGCAGTAACTTTCAGTTCTTTAATTTTTTGGGACTCCAAAACATCATTTAAGACCAAAAGGCAAAATAAGAAACAAACCTTTCTCATTTAGGATGAAACTGTAGAACTAAATATATAGCGCCCTTTGCCATTATCAAACATTCTCAGCAAAAATACCTACGTATAAATTATCTATGTATTAAAACTCCTTTGCCAATTGCAGACTTCTTTGACATTGTTATGTAGTATTCAGTCTTGTTCAGTTTTTGGCTGTGTTTGAAATTCTTTGTTTCCCTTGCACCAAAGGTTAGTGGAAAAACAAAGATAAATCGTATGTGTTGTTACTAAAGGAACATGTGCATGTGCTACAAGTTACTATCCTGATGAAGTGAGCATGCATTTATTTTTCAAGTTAATTTATGGCATTTGTGGAAGATGTCTGGGGAGGAGGTACAAGCAATATCTATGGAGAAGAACATGTATGCACCCATATCCAAATACCAATTGTAGCAATACTGTTATTGAGCAAGGGTACTAGCATGTTATGTTACAGGAATACGAATAAATAATGTGTGTTACTGTGAGTTCTCATGCATGGTAGGTACAGAAGGGACACCTGTTACCTTTCCAACCAAAAGACTGAGCTGGTGGCCCTGAACTGTGTGGCTATCCTGTGGAATGACAGGTTAACGAGGGCTGAATTTTACCTGCTTTGTGTCTTTGTTTAATTCCACGCTCTGCAAGTGACAACTTTTTTGGCTTTTATGTATTATGGCAAATATCCTAGAACACAAGTTACTGTACTGAAAGAGACCAATGGACCATCAAGTCTATTCTGCTTACAATTGTGCTAATACCTTTGCTTACTAGAGGGCTGTATTAGTGTTGTGACTTAAAGACTGCTGCAATAATTTATTTAATGTATTGTTGAACAGTTCTTTCTTCTATTCTTCTTCCTAGCCATCCTCTAAACAGCACTATGTTCCATTTTTGTAAATAAACCATTTCTGCTGCAGGGGTCTTCAGTCTGAAGCCTGCTTTCTCCGTTAATCTTCTTGTGCCCAATCTGGTCAGTGGTTTTCAGAGAATGTTTGCATGTCTGAGATGACATTTCTACTCCCATATGTGTATTCAGTTCCTTTTAAGCTTTTGGAGAAGGAAGCTTTGTCCTCAAGTTGTTTGTGTAATTTCTGAAGGTGCTTCATTTAAAAATTAGTCTCTATAAATTCAAATGAGAATCCAGTCATCCACTTTTGACAGAGGTAGCAAATGTATGGGCATAGAGTTTATTTCCTTCTTGAAAAAATGCAACTCCAGCCCCTTTTTTTGGTTCGTGTAAATCCAAAAATAGCTTTTGATTTTAAAACATTTAAATGTACAGCCCTTGGTGGGAAGTGTGGTTGTTGCTAATTTGAAAATATTTGGTTAAGAAACTTAAGAACAGCAGGCGACAGTTTTATGCACACACAGTTTCATGCTAATTTCTAGCCTAATTCATAAATATCCCCAAAGCAGGCACACTTATGTTACAAAAGCAGCAATAATGTACACTGATATTTGCCCAGCAGCCTCACTTCCTGCCTTGGCTCCTTCTGGCCAGGAAGGTGAATAATTCCTGTGTGTCTCTGCGTAAATAGGGATGATTGTGGGGTCAAAAGGTATATACAGGCAAACCCGTTGTCCTTGTGTTTAAGCTGAGCTCCACCCTATTGTGCTATCCTATGCTGCTTCTTGGGTTTGAGGTTTTGTTTTTTGTGGGTGTGGGAAATTGAGGTAGAATTGGAGTTCAGGGCTTTTGTGTGTTTTCCCTGTGTCTGTGGATATTTCCTATTGGCAGAGCACTGACACGCATTTAGCTCTAAGCACGCGTATGAAATGTATTTGCACATGCAAAAATACATGCAGTAGGCATACTATTTACAGTAACAGCACACTTTAAGCAAGAAAGGTTATTTGCATACCTCTTTTCAAAGTATAAACATTCAGATGCTTCTGTTTTATAGTTATGCATTTAGAAAGTTGTCTTTGCTCTCAAATGAAGGTGTCTTTGCTCTGTCCTGCTCCCCTTGTCCCGGTACCGTAATAGTTTGGAATAACGTTTGATCCATTGAACCACTCCAGAACTTGCTTTCTAATTATGTATTGGCTGCTCCTTTGCATGTAAAGGTGGCCATGGTAGATGTTATGGCAATGCAATAGCCTAGGTCCTAAGCTTAAGTGCAGTAAAAATACTCAAACTTGAGTTTCTCTGGATCATATGACCTAGGTACTGGAATCACAGAGTCCTTAATGCCATTCGCAGCAGTCTGCAGTGTTCATCGTATTTGCTGACTGAATGTTCAAGTTTGCTGTTGAATGTTGTTGGAAACCATGCACTTGTGCACGCTTTCCAAAACCCCCTGTTGCTTCAGTCTTACTCTCACGGAGTCAGTGAAAACACATGCATAAGTAACACGGAGATGACACCATGATTTGGGAATTGGGAACTGACTTTCACCACAATCCTGCAGGTTACTCACAGAGCAACTTGAATGACTCCCACAATAAGCAACTACTTATGAAGAAGTGTGGAACATCTTAATTAAGCATAAATTGTAATAAACCAAGCAATCACTCCCTATCACACACACCCCATTCCCACACTCACACCCACCCACCCCCACCCCCAAAAAAAAGGAAAGAGGAAAAGCAAAACTCAGAGAAAGGCTGGGCTAGGTCCTTGCAGTGGTTGGGAACTAGCTAAATAAGTTCTTGGTGCTGAGGATTTTCAGTATGAATATGCTTAGATTTATTGGTTTGACTTACAATACGTGATCTTGATTTTTGCACCAATCTGAGCACAAACCGTGTGCTTAGTTTCACTCATTGAAAGTAATAATTCACAACTTTAACACAGAATTTGTCTTACTTTTAATAATTGTCTATTAGTCTTAATCCTGTATTTTTTGTAGTTTATAGTTACTATTTATGTTAAAATATAGTACCCAAGGAACCCTGGGGGGGAGGTTTACTCCTTTTCTTTGTCTAGGTGATATCAGCTGTGAAGAAAGAGGCAAGAATGTGTTGGTGGGAGATTATTCCTGTAGTTTAAAAAGTAGTCTGAAAAAATTGGAGTACTTTTATTGACGGCATAAAATCTCAGCACTGTTATAAGGACACAATTATTTTGCTGCTTCTGGCTAAGTATCTATGACGAGTGCTTTCTGATGTTGGTTCCAATTTTGTTATCTGCTGGATGTAAACTTTGAAGACTACCCTAGTCTGTGACAAGTTTTCCTCTGTTAAAATGCTTATACCCAAAACTCGTGGTAGCTACCATTTTGCAAAGGACTTTAATAGCCTGTAGCACAATCTCTGGTGAAGAAATTCTCCAGTCTCCAATTTTAAGTTCTCAAAGAAAGGCGCTTAGGAATGGCTGAGAAAAGTTTGAAAGCCTGCCATGAAATTAAAGGAGTAATTGGGTTTCCTAGTTTGTGGTACACTTTACGACACTCTGGAAACTCCTAAATCATCTCAACTCCATAGTTTAATACTGTCCTCTCTCCTTTCCGTCACGCAATGGTGAAGAGTGTTTGCACGCTCCTGTGATAGCAACCAGGTAAGCTCTCAATGAGAGTGCAGAGGAACAAAGGGTTCCACTGAACCTTAATGGGGAAAGCTAATACAGAGGTTTTTCAGCTTCTAGCTGCTCACAGTCAAATGAACATAATGAAATAGGAAGTGGGAAAATTTGTGAATTCTATAGCTGTGGGAAATCTGGGGGGGGGGTGGTGGTGGTGGTTTTGTTTTTGTTGTTATTTCTTTGTTTTATTTTGTAATTATTGTTACTTTATATTTACATGGAGGGTATTTTCTGTTCCAACACTAGCCAATTAGAAACATCTTGGTGAAGAAAATATTTACCTTGCTAATTGCAAAATAAATAAGATTTCTTTTGAATTTCAGAATGCATGTCATCTTTTGTGATTAATAGAGGCTTGTTGAGGTAATCTGCAGGGCTGTGCAGTCCTATCTGTGTTCATATTTTGAGATACAATAAAAAAAATTATCTTTAAACAAACAAAACAAACTGTGTTACTCCTGCAGTCCCGTACTAGTCTTTTTATAGATTTAAAGTCTTTACGCTTTTAACACTTGTAATTGTGGTTGAATAAATGTCCTACATTCAAGTAGTAATGGAAAGATGGTCTGTATTTATTCTGGCACTGCAAAACTTACTGCTGACCAGTTTGTTCTGTTCAGCTCAGGTAACTGTTGATCACAAGAGCCGTATTTAGTATAGCAGTATATTTAAATAGATGACACCCAGTTAAATATTTATAGTTGTATTCTGACTGAGTTAACTTGCAGAGACACTGAATAACCATGCTGAAACCTCAGGAAAAGATGCGTTCCACATCGGCTATAGAGAAGGCTTTGAGACTGACATGAATTTCTGATTATACATTCCTCAGAGTCAGAAAGCACTCCATCAATAATGTTATCTAACTCCACTGTGTTGTTTGTGGCCCATTTCATTGTGCTTGTATGAAGATAAGATAATCTTCACCCATCTTAGAAAATTTATAATACTAGAGTAAAAGATACCAAACAGAAGTACTGGTGTTAGGAAAGGTGTTTTCCAGTACCCTGGGTATGCTGCTGGCCTGGCCTTATTCCTCCCTCATTTTTATTCCTTCCTCCCTTGCCTCTGAAAGTTAAAACAACAAATATTGTTCGAATTAATGCATTAATTTGAAACTCATAGCAGATGCGTGGCTTTAGATGAAAACTGATCAGTTTTCAAGATACTGAAAGCACAAAGCTGTTTTTATATGTTGATATTCATCCTTTCTCCCACAAATGCTTTTCTGATGAAGTAATGTAAATGTTTATATATTTAAAAGTTTGGATTTTCACTATATGTGTTTAAAAGTGTAAACACGCAGGTGATGGCAGGACTTGGGTCTTTGTGATGGAGAAGAACAGAAGTATCCAATTAACTTTGTGCCTGATTTAGGAAAAAAATTTTCAAGGGGCATGACCACTGAATAGCCTAAGCAAATATGAAAATTTTACTTTGGATTTTGACAAAGTGGTTCCACAAAACTGGGTAAAGAGGTTTCCAGTTCTTTTTACCTGGAGATGCTCATTTTCAGCCTTCTGCCTGATGCTGACTGCACTCTCAGTTGTGTCAGTAAAATGGTTTATGAAGCTTTTCTGTAAGCCGACTTAGTAAGAATTTGATTTGGACTAAAATGCAATCAGACTTTCCTGGGAGTGATGGAAGGAGGGAGCCTTGTTTTCCATAGGTCCAAATCATTTCAGAAGATGTTAAATGATTTTTAAACATCTGAAACATATCATTGATCTTTAAAGATTACTGCAAGTGTTCTTTCTTTTTTAGTAAGTTCCTGACTTTAGAGACCTGATATGTAACAGTAAAAAGAACATTCACATAAAAACTTAAAAATGCTAAATAGTCATATTTTCATGGGAAGGAGTATTTTTGTTTTCTTCAATTCATGCTCTATTTTTCTCTGATTTTTATTAGATTATTTAACATCTTGCTCTGCCTCTGTGCTTGCTGGACTCAAGGTTTCTGTCAGGCTCCCCTGGACCACAGTGAATAAAGTAGAAGCCATGGTAAAAGAAGGGTGGGAACCACTCCTACTTTCCCAAAGGTGAAAAAGTTCAAGCAGCTTCCTCAAGTATCCCATAATTAGGGGAATCTTCCAAATAGTTGGTGAAAAATGGGTGTAACTGAGCTGCTTTTTCAAGTGTACCCACTGGAGCAGGTAGTCAGCCTGCTGAATAGTCTCATTCATTGACCTTACTACCTGCTGTGGTTTGGACAATTGGCATGGAGTTGTTTTTAAACTTTGGTGTTTAAAAACAGGTGCCAAAGGTGGTGGGGGGAGGGGAATGCAGACTTTTACAGCCAGAACAAATAAAAGTTGTCTGAGGTCACCTTAAAAAATAAGAGATTTGTTTGGTTTTTTAAGTCTGGTATTTTAAATATTGCTGTTTTCATTTGTTTTAATTGAAACTTATGCACCCACCTACAGAACTTTTCCATAAACTTCCTATACTCTCTCCCTTATGCAAAATAAGCTTGAGTCCACGGAACCTAATTGTTCCTGATGATCATTAATAGGACTGTTTTCAGTTTCACTTATCTGAGCTTGGATTTTAACAAGCATTATGTTGTCATAAAGGAGAGTCGTAATTACTTGCTTGTAATAAAGTGCTAATGAAGTGGCTGCTTTTACTATTCCAGAAAATGCATCAGGGCTGCAAAGTTTTATAGGTGACACAGTATTACCTGACTCAAATCCACAAGCTTCAATGTCTCATGCATTTCAGAGGAGAAAAATCACATGAATGTGAAGAATGATTTTTTTAAAGTACTTTAACCAGTAGGTTCTTGCATTCAAAGATTTGAGGATTGGAAGCTAGTTATATAAAAGTGGTTCATATGTGTGGAGCAGGTAAATGCTTCCAAACTAATGATACAAAAAATTATCCAGATATCAGGGAGGGATGGGAACGCCCAGACTCATGACAGACAACCTGACCAAACTACCAGCTTGTTTCCAGTGGTGATACTTTCTGACCCTGCTGTAAATGGTGGAAAAAATAAAACCGAAAATTGAACTGCTGAAGGTGATGTTAGATGACTTTTGCACCCACTGATGGTGAGATGTAAGCAAGGATCTGCATGGAGTTAATGCATTTCTGCTGCATGCAGAAGTAAAAGTGGGTAACTTTGCAAGCAGAAATTAAGCTTTGAGATTTTGAATGAGTTACGCTCAGATTTAGGTGTGCGGGTTCCACTGAAGCCATAAAACCTTTCTGGAAATTCATGGTAAATTTACTGTACCTTTGACTTTGTAATTGTCACACTTTAAGAATATAGCTATGGAAAGGTAATGACTGCTTGGATTATATGTGGTTAAAGTGCTGTGATATGAATGTGTTTAAGCCTTAAGGGATTTGCTAAAGACCAGAGAAGTTGAGGGGCAGACAACTGAATCCACAAATGCCAAGTTTCCATCAGATTCATTAACAAATAAGCTGTTTTCTTCTGTCGATCTAAAAGCAATAGCCAGCTTTTGCTCTTGAAATGGTTCCTCTGTCAGTAACTTAGCTAGGGATGTAGATAAAGGTAAAGTTTGAGACTCCTTTTGTTTAACAGCTCAGGGTCCCTAAGCAAGGAGGAGGCTGCTCTGCTGTCAGCAGCTGCTGCCAATGACATATGCTACAGCAGAAGACTGATACCAGCTTTCAAGGGATATTTTCTGATATGCTGGTATTGCTATAGGTCTGGTGTAGAAGACGACTTCCACCAATCTGCAATAATCGGGATAAAGAGTTAGGACCTTGGAGTGGGGTTGAGAAAGAGAGTCATATAGCATGGGAAATGGCATATGGAGAGAAGGAATCATTTATCAGTGTGACGTGGTCCAGATTGTGATGTGGAGTCTGAATTTTACGGTTATCTCATGCAACGTCTTTCTTGAGGAATTCTTGTAGAACGTGTGGGTTTCTTTAGTAACAAAAGATGAAGGAAGAGGGGGGAGGACATTGCAACGCCTGGTGCTCAGCTCGTCTGTTTTCTGACCAAACTTTCATGAAATGGGGAAGACCTCTGAGCAGTTCACCGTACTGGGTGAATGTAAGCCTATGGAATACACAAATTGGAGAGAAGCAAACGGTGTTTGGGTAGAGCTGAGTTGGAAATTTAACTGCATTAAATGTGGGTGCCTTAACCTGGGGCTGAAGCCAGCCTGTCTGGCTGTATGCAGGCTGTTGGGCCTTAGTGCTGGAAAGCTGAAGCAGTTTCACTCTAGTTAGCTGTCTGGCTGCAACCTGTGTTGAGCTGCTACGAAACCAGAGGGAAAGGCAGGGTAAATGCCTTGTGGTTAGCTTGCGCTGTGCTCCAAGCCGTTGTGGGAATGAGCAGTTTCCATCTATGACTAGTTTGAGGTTGCGTACTCTGCCTTTGCATCTTGGGCATACTCGTGGGTGCACTCATTTTGCTATGTATTATACTGTTGTGACTGAGGTTTGAAACTCACTGTAGTTTGAGTATGAAACTGCTATAGTTTCATTTTGTTTTGTTCTCACTACTGAATAGGTTTAGTAGGTCTTTACAGCACTTGAAAGTCAGCTTTAGAAAACCTTTGGCAAAGGAAGTCTGTTGTCCAAATTGCATCAGTTCTATGATTCTGATGGGAGCTTTAAAGTGATATTTTTTTAAAATGTATTTTGCCTGGCTGGGAAATATATCTAATTGCAGCTATAGCATTAAAATATAAGGGAGTGAGAGTTGATCAAGATCTGTACTGAACATCTACTCCAAGTATATTGGAGTTCTTTGCAGATTCACCTCTGACAGAAATGAAGAAAGGTGTACCTTAAACAAGTGGCTGCCTTCCCTAGCATGTATCCCAGACTATTCAAATGGTACAAAGATTTGGCCACCCACGAGCTGTAGATTTCAGTTTGAGAGCTCGTATAACTACTTGTCGGCAGAGGGGAAAAAAAAAATCATATGATGATTAGGAGGGTTGTTTAATGTGTAGAAAATAAGAAAGGATGTATGTAAACCTTGAAGGTTCTGAGACAGCTTGCCATGATACTCTAAATTATTTTTTCAACCAAAAGAAGGGTAGAATATGGGAAGCTAGGGCTAAAATGAATGCTGTTACTTGATATGGTATCTATGTTTTGCTTTTAGCATTTTATTCATGCTAGTTTCATCACATTTATCATTAAATCTGGTAGAGCCAGTTCAACACTGCCTTATTGCCATTGCATGGCTTACCCAATTGGTATCTGGTTATCCAGTTCTGTACTAGAAACAAGGCAAAATTCTGTCTTTATATTTGCAATCTCATTCTACATGATAGCTAGATTTTTTTTCTAAAGGTGCTTCACATTTTTTGGATAAGTGAGAAGTAGACTTTTAGTATTAGATTTAGATGCAGTAGAATCAAAAAGGATCCTTACATACAGAAGATCCATCTGCAAATTCAGAAGTTACAGGAATGAGATTTGAAATTTGGTTTTTGGATTGATACCCTTTCCTTTACCAGCTTGAAATATTTTTATATAAAGTTGAGCATCTTTAAACATTCTTCTTTTTTTCAGGACCTAAACATAACACTGTTTGTCCATTGAAATATTAGGTCACCAAGAATGCATGTTAGGTCATTTAGAGAGAGCTTATTGTTTCAGAAAATAGACCTCCTGTGTTTATAGACCTATGGTGGGATGTATTTGCTTACCTACGTATTAATAAGTAAAAGTAAAATTAACATTAGTAGCATATTTTCCTCCTGGTTCCTTTTTATACCTGTCTAAATCCAGATATTTTCTGGTATGTCCTGTGTACATAAATTGTATTGGCTTTCAGAGTTGGATTCCATCTTGGGCTGTGCTGATGACCGCAGGATGTTTATGTGAACTATGCTAAGTTTCTGGCAGACTTCTCCCTTGGAGGCCTTCATGCAGTACTCAGTCCCTGAGACACTCATGTCATTTAGAACAGGTTTTTTGTTTGTTTGTGCACCAATAGTTTGCAGGTACTTTAAGGGAAAATATATTTAAGTTAGTCATGTAGGGAGTGTCAGTGCTGCTGGGAAACTGAGAGCTGGCAGGAGCATGAGCAGAATGTCTTTGATATGTGAAATAGAATCACAGAATCGTTTTGATCGGAAGAGACCTTTAAGATCATCAAGTCCAACAGTTAACCTAGCACTACCAGGTTACCAATAAACCATGTCGCTCTGCACCACACCTACGCGTCTTTTAAATACGTCCAGGGATGGGGACTCAACCACTTCCCTGGGCAGCCTGTTCCAATGCTTGATAACCCTTTCAGTAAAGAAATTTTTCCTAATATCCAATCTAAACCTCCCCTGGTGCAACTTGAGTCCACTTCCTCTTGTCCTATCACTTGTCACTTGGGAGAAGACACCGACGCCCATCTCGCTACAACCTCCTTTTAGATAGTTGTAGAGAGCGATAAGATCTCCCCTGAGCCTCCTTTTCTCCAGTCTAAAGAACCCCAGTTCCTTCAGCTGCTCCTCAGAAGACTTGTGTTCTAGACCCCTTACTAGCATTGTTGCCCTTCTCTGAACACACTCCAGCACCTCAACATTGCTCTGGACAACCTACAAAACTATTTAATAATAGTATAGGGTATTTTAATACCTTTTCCAGTTTCTGGGGATCAAAAATGCCAAATAAAGATAAGACAAACTTTTGCATTGACAAAGGAAGATCTATTTTACAAATTTAATGGGGGTAATAGATATGGTTTTGTCATGTTCTTTGTAAAACTGCTTTGGAATATTTAAACTTCTACTGGATCATCTTTTAGAAGCAGAGAACAACCTCACCGTAAAGATTCATATTCTCTAAGAATAAACAATCTGTAGTTTCTAGAGAATGTGGTTAGGAGCCGTCACAGTGATATTACCTATGAATCTCCCAGTTAGGGCTAAATAGTCTCATGGGAACTCAGGACCTTGGTCTTTTGAGAATGAAAACTCACAAACAAACATAACGATAAAGGATCAGAATATCTATTTCAGTTGAGAGTTGATTTCTGCAACTTCAAGAGTGGAGAGCAAGTTATCATTTCAATATTTTTAAACTGTCCTTCTGGCTGTTCTGATGGAAAATTGCCTTGGGCTGTTTGTTCAAAGGCCTGGGAGAAGCCTCTCTCCTGAGCTGTTAACATGCTCTCCTTAGAGTGCTTTTTTCCTAGGTTACCTGAAGGACCAGTATGACATATCAGATGCATAGATGCATGTGCTTTTTTTGTGTCTAATAGCTGTGGGCAGTTATTTTGAATACTTATATGCCTGCAACTGCAAAAAAGTTATAGTTAACAAGACTACATTTTGTGTTTGGAGTTAATTTATGGCCTACATCTAAAACGCCTACTGAAATGAAACAGTAAGTCAGGGAGAGCAGAGCATCTGTTGTTTCACCTCAGTGACCAGACCGGTACAAACCATGGCAGTCCTCAGTTATGTTTAGGAAAGGGCTGGAGGGCTCTCCAGGTCTCAACAAACAACTTATCACCAAGGACTGATGGCATCTACTTACATTTAAGAAGACTGCACAGTGGCCTGTGAAGTAAAATATTCCTTTTTTTTGGCAGTGGCGTCTACACTGATTTATGCAAACATGGATCAGGCCTCTGATTTTTTTTTTAAAGGATATATATGGCCCAGATCTGCATTTAACAGAAAATTAATTCATAAACAGGGTCCAAGAAACTAGTTCTGAGTTTCTGCAGTCAAGCTTATGGCCCATCAAAACTTTAGCAGCTCCCTGTACCCCTACAGCGCAGCACTTTCCTGTACCTCTGCATTTATGCCACGTGCCTGGAAAGCACATAAGTAGCATCTCAAATTTCTGTTCTTGTGCTTGGAGGTCAAAGCAGACAGCGTTATATTCTGCTACTGCCTCTTCCAAAAGAAACACAGTCTGTTTCTTTCGAAAAGTGGTCCATTAAGCGGTTAAGTAGGTGTGAGATCTCAGGGGCTGAACTTATAGATAGGCTCTTTGGAGCTGTTAGCTGCCAAGCTCTAATAAGCCTTTATTGTGCAAATGCCATCTAAAATTTGCAATAATCGTATAGAATTTCATGGCAGTGGCAGAATGGATAGTTTGCACATTACACCAATATGTGACAAATTCCAAACCTATGAAAAGAATGAAGTACTTGAAGCTGCTTTGCAAGATGGCTGTACAGAACTAGGGCAGAGACATTTTTTTTTCCCCCTAATATTTTTATTAAAGAATGGACAAACAGTTTTAAACAAATCTTTCTGAAAAGGCAAAAGCCTGAGGCATAAGAAATTGGAGTTGGAATGGTGAAAATTTGGCAAAGTTTTAATTGTCTGAAAACTTGACCTTGAGGAAACCTCACACTTCCCACTAGAGATGAAGCAAATTGTGTTATAATATCAGGTAATTATTTAATGGTTAAGCTCTTTTCTCTTATGATTTTACAATTCAGGGCACCTGAATTGCACAAGTCTTTCACAGTCTTTACTTTTTAGTATTACTATTAAAGACATAATATTTAATATTATTATTAAAAACTGTTTAATCTACAAGAACTGGTGTTGAAAGTGCTATGTATTAAGGCTAAATTACTATGAATTAAAAGGAAATTGCCACAAGAACAAGAGCCAAGAATACAAATGTTTCATATGTGTCCTTTATAATTCTATAACTTAAAGTATGATCACTTGTTATCTCTGCATTCTTGCTCCCTATTGATATTTGCCTTCCTCTACAAATCTCTTGCCAAACAGTTCCTAAGAGTAAGAACCTAGTGCTTTGGAAAAGTTTAAGTTCATAAGTACACCAGCTTCAGGGTTGCCATCTCTTCCCAATGGGATTTTTTTCTCTTCATCCCAGTCATTTATAAAGTTTGCATCTGGAGAACCTTTTAAAGATGAGTATTGCAATGTTCCTGGCTCTTTTTGAAGAACAATGTTTTTTTACTTTTGAAGTATAAAAAACAACGACAAAGTTGCTAAGAAATGGGTTTTTTTAAGTCTGTTTTCCCAAGGTCTGGCATTTGTTTTCTTTAGTCTAGAATAGAATGTTTGCTCGGAATTTTAGTTATTGTCCTTCAATGTGGGGACTTAACAATGTGTTCTATATTCTCTATGTTTTGGAGCTGATTGGACTATTTAACTTGTATCGTCCTATATATATGTATATCAGAATAATCTGTAGAGGACTATAAATATGGTTAGGAATATCAATACATCTTGTGGGGTGCATCGCTTTGGGGGGGTGGGAATTATAAGATGTTTTTGGAAACTGGTTGGTAATTACAGCATATAAGTACAGAGACAGGATAAGCTTTAAAGTTCTGCACATATGCATAGGTGATCGCTCTTTGGCTTTGCCTGTCAAAGTAATCAGAATATAACTATTAGATAGCCTTTTTTCTGTGGCTGTTTTTTTTTTGTTTCGTGGTGAGGTTTTTTTTTCCTGCCCTTTGCTTTGTCCTGGATGTTGTGGTTAGGCGGGTGTTAAGGATTTTCATGATTATACTGGCTCCTAGCTTTTCTTAGTGCCCTCACGCCAGGAATCTTGCCTGCCAATGGCAGGCATATATATATGTATGACCACTGCTGTTTCAGTGGCAGTAGCTAAAATGGTAAATAAAAGTACAGATGACCATAGTTCATTCTGCTCAGTTCATACTGTCGTCTTTTAGTTTACTTAAGCGTAGCCCACAGATCCAATGCCTTCCAAAGAGGTTTGGCCCTGCTGCCTGCGGTGCTGTGCACCGCAAAGTCATGCAGATCTGCAGTAAACACAAGGCTTTCGGGGAGTTTTGTTTCATGGGTAAGCTAAAGTGTAGATCCTCTCTCGGAGGCCTCGGGGTTACCATGTGCTATGGTCATCTGGGAAGCTTGAGTTGTCAGGCAGGACCTGTCATTCAGAATATTAGGGATGTATTTTATCTCCCCTTCCAGTCAGGAAGGAAGCAGTGTCCGGTGGCCAGAGTACAGCAGAATGGGAGTCGCTCCAAGGGCAAGTGTCCCGGCTGCGCAGCAATAAATGGTAGAAGCAGAAGAGAAAGGAGAGAGAAAATTCGACTCTAGTCAGGTTAGGTTATGAGAAGGTAAGAAAAGAGGGCATGCTGACAGAATTTAGCCCCATACTCATAAAAATAAACTCGCTGTGTAGGCCTTAATCAATTTCTCCACACATTGATGTTCTTAATTCTGAAAACAAAGTGTGGATTAGTTTCTACTGAAAAATACAACACCGAAAGGGGTTTGAGTAGGTGCGGCTATTGCAAAGAATGCTGTCTCAGATCAGTAAAACTGATCCCTTAAAAACTTCTGCTTTGTTAGGTATTTTGACTTAACTTTTGTAGGTGCTTGAAGTACTCACAAAATTACTTCCATTTAGGCAGTGAGACATTGAAGCCTGTGCCCCGGAAGCCTCAGTCTGAAGTGGTGAAGGCAGTTTCATGCTCTGAATATGAATATCACTTTTTATAGAGGCAACTAATTGCTTTCCTCAAATGAGGCTGGAGAGAAGATTTCAGATGCATGCCTTTCTCTAGGTGGTTGACTAAAGGATTTTGGCACTCAATATACTGACAGTTATAAATTCATCCTTAAGTGTCTCGCTCTTCTTTGTCCATTGTTTAGTAAGCTTCAGTACTGAATGCTCTGTAATGCCTTCATCACTCTTTGCATCTGGCCCTTAGTACCCACTGATGATAAATGGCAGAACCGCTCAAAAGGACTAAGTCATGGCAGGATGCTGTCCACATTTTAGTCAAACCTTTCTAAAATGTGGTTGTAAAGGCTTCCTTTGGTGGAGGAGGATGAGATCATACAGACTACCACATTGTTATTATAGTTTGTATTTAGAACAGTTAGGCAGTGGAAGATAGGGGGTTAATTTTATGTCTTTGGACTTGAGATATGTTACATTTCTCACTATTTTTGCTTGTACACATTCAAAAAAGAAAAACCTGCTTCTTGGCTTTTAGCTCTGAGAAGCTGCGGAGTACCTCCAGCTTGTGATGAAATGTTTCTGCTGTGATGACAGCCCAAGAATGCCGTCTGCTCTGTCGG
Organism: Pluvialis apricaria; assembly: GCA_017639485.1. Lineage (NCBI taxonomy): Eukaryota > Metazoa > Chordata > Aves > Charadriiformes > Charadriidae > Pluvialis > Pluvialis apricaria. The sequence continues at coordinate 74,813,052 of CM030009.1, read as the reverse complement.
GTCAGCTTTGGAATTCACGGTGCTTTTCTTTTGTTTATGTCCATGAACTTGACAGGAGCTTCTTCCAGCAGGACAAAATACGGATGTTTTTATGATATGCCGCTTGTTTCAGGTTTCTTCTTGCAGTTGCTCAGTCACTTGTGTTCTTCAATTATATTTAAACTTGGGGAGACTAGAGAGCCTTCTTGCTATCTGAGAAATCACTACCAGGTTTCCCAGACATTCTGTGGAGTCTTGACATGTATCTTCAGCTTATTTTCCATTGAGCAAAACACAGTTCTGAGTATTTTCAGCGGCTAAAGCCAGACTGGGTCATTACAATAATTCATTCCAACTGTCATAACACAAGCTGAAGAAGCTTGCCCGGTATCTGTTTCTGCCCAAAGCTTATCTTTAAGGACATAACATCCTAGCCTTTATTTAGCTGTGGGTTGCTCTGGTTGCTTCACACACTGCTGCTGATTCTCAGGAGGAGAATTCCTACTTCACACCGTGTAGGGGAGCTCCCTTTAGATGATTTGTCATCACGTCTTTTGAATGTTTGGCAGGAGTTTTGTTTTGTTTTGTTTTTTATTTTAATGTGAATTCTCGATTAGAGTATTGTGCAATACCATTTTAGTATGTAAGGAAAACGGAACTTTGTAAAACTATACGAGCTTGTTTTGATTTGAGAGAATCTAAGCATCTGGAACTATCATAGATGGCTACTTCAGATGCAATCTGTCCTATATCTCTAAAGGAACTTTATTTTGTTTTCTTAATTTACTATTTTCAGAACACTTCTCTCTTTGTTACTGCTTTAAAAATTAGTTCAATGGTTCCATGTTCACGTCTTTTTCTTTTAATCAGATTTTTATCCTTCCTCCTGCTTGTTTGGATATGATACATATTCTGTATTTTGGATACACACATATATTGATAACATATATGCTGTATCTACCTGCATATACTTTATGAAAAAGCATATTTGTAAAGTTTATTTGTGCAAGTCTATTATCCAGTTCGTATTCTTACATAAAAGACATCTTTTGTGTATATGGGGATGAAAAGTTATCTAGCATCATCTTATTTTCAGTATTTGATTCCAATGCCATTTCAGACCATATATAAAAATCATAAATGAAGGGGTTTTTTACAAAATAATCATTAGCTTTGGAAAAGTGATGTATCCAGACAGATTTATGAAATTATGTAGAAAGTATATAACCATTTATTTCTAATCTGTGATTTCAACTAGTTCCTGCCTTAAAAATTCAACTTTTATACTAGCTGACATCCAAGAGATATCTATCAGTGCTAGGTAAGCTATAGCAAAACTTTGTAAATATTTTATTTAGTATGTTTATCTGCAAATTCAAAAAAAGAGGAGCATTCTTTCCTTATCAGAGGAGGAACATTCCTCAAACTATTTTTGAGACTTTACTCTTAGGTGCATCAAAATCTCTGCTTTTTCAAGTATCTTCTTTTTTTCTTTTATGAGTAGCTTCAAAATTATTTCAGGCTCTGTACACTAAAACTCATCTCCTTTGCAAATGATGGGGAGTGGAATGACAGACTGGACTGTTCACCAGAGCAAATGTCTAGACTGGCCCCCTGTGTCTGTAAGTAGTCTGTTGGATCCTGACTTCGTCCATATTGACAAAAGTCCTGCTCTCGTCAAAGGTTTTCTATTAGAACAGTCTGCTAAATTAGTCTGAAGTGTATCTTTCAATCTGGAAAATGAGTTTAAACAGGAAAGGGTAAGGTCAAAATAAGGTTGTGGCAGCAAATACAAGTCAACAAAGGAATGCTGTTAAGCCTGGCAGGCCCAAAGCCTACCCGACCTACATGAGGCATTTCACAGTGTTTCTATTGACAGATGCTTGACTGAACCTGCATCTGGCAAATTCTGCTGAGAGACACCAAAACAGCTCTCTTCTTTTCGTCCAGAAGAGTGGATATAAAACCCTTTCTGTGACGTGCCAAATGCACACAAAAAAAATTGGGACACCAGTTTCTATTTGGGACTGTGGTAGCAGGTTGTACTTTTCCTCTGGCGGTCATTAGAACTTGTGAAGAGTTAATTTCACATTAGCACTCCTCACATTCACCCTCTTCGCGTCTTCCAGTGCTAGTTTCTAGTTGACCCCATTAGATTTGTTGTGCTTCCATTTGAGTTATTGGGAGGTTGCCTCTTCTCTAGCAGCCACAGCTTTACAGGAGGGTGCTCCTCAGTGAGTTTCATGCCTCTCGCCAGCTGTGCCAAGCAACTCCTGCTTTTTTTGATGTTTGGATCTCTGAGCACAATGGACACATCTATGCAGCTGCCACCAAACTCTTGCACTCCTGCAGCAGTGAACCAGGCCTCAAGTAGAAGCTACGTGATCATCCTAGGGTGGTGCAATGAATACACTTGATACATGTATTAGCAAGGGAACATGGATGCTAATGCAGCTAAACTGCTTCCAGACTGCCACTGCTTCGTATGCAGCCAGCCCAAGGTGTAAGCAGAGTCTGGTTGCACCTGCGTGTGTAGGTATCCCTGCTGTGTCCAACAGATTGTGTAGAACTGCCAGTTCTGGCCAGCTAAAAATAAATTGTCAAATTACAGCAAAAAGAAATTGTTGTACCGTGGCAGAATATGAGAAGAATGGAAAAAGAATGCTGCTTGGAAGGGGAAAGAACTTTTTCTTTTACACCGAGCTATTTCCATCAAAATGCCAGAGCATACATACAAAACTGGGAATTGGCAGGAGCCTCCTTCACGCAGCAGTTCTCTGTTGGACGCTGAGGGGAAAGCAGCTTTGGAGCTGGATGAGTGGGGAGGCTGGAAATCCTATTGTGTGTGCTTCTGATTTTGAACACAAGAACTTCTTCGTCCTGAACTGTAAAATATGGTAGTTGGTATGTGGCAAATGGTAAGGTTTGTAACAAATATGCATAACCGATTATGGAGTATGGTATGAAGCAGTGGATCCAGAGAGAACAGCTTTGGTGTCTGTTACCCTGTGTTCCTAGAACTTCACTTGCTGATTGAGTGATTTTAAAGAAAGATAAATACTTCCACACCCATTGGAAAAGCAGATATTTTCCTTTTAGCAGGGAACATCTGTTGTAGTTAAGCTTATATATGAAATACTTTTTTCTGAGAAATCGGAGCTACTGCAGTTTTTACAAACAGTAAAGACTGAAAAGAGTACAAGAGTCCTTATGAATTAAAGGTCCCCTTCTATATAGAAAATAAATGCTTCCTTTGTATCAACAGATTTTACCATAACCTCCATGACTCACAGAGATTTAAAAAAAAAAAAAAAAACAACCACCACCCAAACTAAAACAAAATACCAAAAAGCACCACAGCCCCATCCGCAAGAAGACCTCTAGAGCTGTTGTCTTTCCTCATTTTAAATAGATGTAGTTTGTGTTAGTATTCTGGAAATGTAGGTATGTCAAAAGCCCTGCTTTACACACTAGACAATGTGAACAGCTAAATGTTTGTGTAAGTGACATTAGGTAGCATTAGTCTTTGTCTCCTAAAAAGGCTAGTCCAGATAATAGTATAGGAGCCACCTTCTTTAGCTTAAAAGTTGACTCATGCTTTTAGTTACTGATTCAGCTGAACAGTTGCAGCATGCAAACAGCCCCATATAATCGCGCAAACTGCTCACATGATTCAGAGAACAGTTAGCTTTTTGGTTAGTATGATGGTGCTTTTTTTACCTCCATAAAGAACATCAAGAGTCACAGAAGATACTTTTATTTATGTTTTAAAAATGTGTGATGCTCTACTGATAAAAGCGATATTCTGTGGCTGATTTACAGCAGGAAGAGCCTCCAAACATGAGTTAGGTGAAGTAGTGTCTACTGTTACATCAGCCAGCACTATTATAAGAGTCAATTCACTCAAAAGTGAATTTGATGAGAATTTAAAAAAAAAAAAAAAAAATCCAAGCTCATCAGTCCTGAAGGCTTTTTTAATTTTTGTAGTTGTTGCAGTTATATAAGTAGGTATAGTTATACATCAAAAAATGAGGAGGAACAGAAAACGCTATAAATATGCCTTGTTTGAGGACTGACTGCAGCTTTGAGACTTGCAATGTTGGCTACAACTGGGTGTTTTGTACTAGCCTGACTTAATTCAGTTCAGTATATGGATTTGCCCAAAGTAGGTATTGATCAAAAAAAAAAAAAAAAAAGGAAGTGTCCAAAGTGTTTAGTGCTGCTACAACTTAAGACCTGTTTCAATCTATGAATTTCCAGTTCATCTACGCATAATTTTCATCCTGTCATCCTGTCATGGATTAGTTAAAGCTTTCAAAATAGCCTAAGGGAAATGTAGAACGTTGATTTACAGTGCTACTAATGCAATGTTAGAAACAAGCTGTTATGCCTTGAAAGAGCAGCGGAAGCAGTTATATGCAAGATGTGATTGTTTTATGTGAGTGGAGATAAAAGTGACATGGTTGATGAAGTGAGCTGTTGGAAAATGTCATTATATTCCTCAGTAACTTAATTCCCTCTGTCCCCTGCAAATGGAAATAAATCTCAATAATGTTTTAAAATCTGGGTTTCTTCTTAAAAAGCACTTTTCATCCAAAAAATCTTTTGTTGGGAAAACTTTGTAATATGTTTTTCCCTGGAACCTTTTTTCTTCTAAATATTATTGTGAAAGGCTGGGAAGTTTGTGGTTTAATTTCGTTATTTCATATGGTCTTCATTTTCTCTTACTTGTATGTACGTGTGTGTGTGTGTATAGTGAGGGAGAGAAAGGACGGCAACCTTCAACCTGGAAAAGGTGACAGAAAATGAAGAAATATTTTCCCATCACTAATTTAGCCATTCCAACTTAGTTATATATGGTCAACTAGTAAATTTCTCTTTCCAAACTGGCCTTTACTCACGAAACACAACATGTTTACTTTGGCTGCAGGAGCTTTAAGCAGACATGGTACGAGAGGCGGACAGTGCCAAGTTAGTTGAAAGGTCTATTAAAACATTTTAAAGTGGGCAGGGAGGAACAGTGCTACTTATTTATTTGAACTCAAAATATTAAAATATGGAACTGCTTTCTGTGATAGTAGAGAAAGCGTATTTTTTTCCTAGTTGAGAATGTAAGATACCATTGGCAGATGGCTGTTGCTTGTTTGTAGATTTACAAGAAATCATTATCTTCTATAATAAGTAGAACTATTTGAATTTATCATCTTCTGTAGACCTATTTTATTTACTTAGCAGTATGTGAAAGAAAAATAGTATAACTCATATTAACAAGAGGATGGAGAAAATATTTAAATTATTAACAGTGCTTTGAGTTTAGCCTGGGAGAATACAGTTATTTCTGAAGCTGGAATGCAGTTGTTTTTCTTTTGTTTGCCCGAGAACTGAAGTCCACAAATTATGGCAGGTCAGCTGGTCTATGAATAGCTTTTGATTTGTGATGCTTAATGCATAACTTGGTATTTTTTTATTGCATTACGAGTTTCAACTTAGATTTTAAAAAATTATGTGATGAAATACAGAAATATATAATTTCCACAAAACACCTTATAAAAAGGGACAAGGCATATGTCTGTGTCTAAAAATGAGTAACACGGTTTGCCCCTTCTATTTCTTCTTCCTTTGCACATCTTTGCCACTGTTACGTACATTCCACCTTTTGTTAGTCTTTTTTTCTTTTGGTTTTCCTCAATTTGTTCAGTTTGTAATTTTTTATTATCAGCAACATATTTTACTATAGCCTTGTTTTAAAATCTGCATTTATTTTTCTCATTTACTATATGTAATAACATTTCTACATGGTATCACATAATTGCCTATGTAATTGCATTGTCTGTTCATGTATGCTTAAGGATAAAATGGAAACAAGCCATGTCTCTTGTAATCCATTTGACTACATAGGACTAAATGAAAGTAGCACCTTGTTGGAATTGTTTGTTGAGCACTTTTATTTCATTGCTATAAATTTGAGAAGTCTTCTACTATCTTCCATTTGTTTTAATTGTCAAAGGTTCATATGTAATGGACAAGAGACATTTTAATGAAAGCAGAAGGATTAACCCTTTTCCAAAACTGGAAGAGCAATGTAGTTGTGAGAGATAATAGCCAATATGAAATTTTGCTTTAAGCTGGTTCATCATAACAATAAAATTTCTCTGCACGACTTTTTGAAGAACCTTATGTCCAATTCCTTATTTCAGTAGGACAGAGGAACTGCACAAAGGCACGTAGTGGACTGAGAACTCCATGGTCGAAAAGAATGTTTTGCTTACCGCAGCACATCCCAACCATCCTATCAAAGCAGCTTCAGCACCCTCCAGTAGCATTCGTATATTCATATTCAACGTACAAATTATGCCTTATGTTCCTTTACATTATGCTTTCTTGTTATGGTAAGAGAAATGAACAGAGAAGACCTGTTTATACAGAGGTCACCACAGGTGACAAACACGTCAGGGTTTATCTTCCTGCCTCCAGCTGAGAAATCTCCCTTAAAGGAAAAAGTGTTTGTAAAGAACAAAACCAGTATGTACCTGAGTGCTAAAAGTATTCTTACATTTCTATTTAAATCTAGAAGTGTCTCTGAGTAATTCCCACAGATATAACATTATGGTTACCTTTAATAACTCAGCCTACAATTTCATATGTGTTTTACTACAAGAGTTTAAATGTTAAGTCTAGCACAGAAAATGTCATCTGCATGGAACAGGAGAGACTGTATTTAGAAAATTTATCCCTTGACTATTGGCGTACCAGATTCTTGCCCTTTTATTTCCCAGTAGTGCCAATTTTTATAAGTAGTACTAGGTAGATTTAGATGTCAGGATGGCAAAAAGGGGCACTCACCTTACGTTGTAGTAGTGTAATTTGTTTCACAAAAAAAAAATTTCTTTACTAAGAAAAAAACAAAAGCCAAAGGAAGTAATATGTTCAGCATTTGTGGCATTTGCAAGTTTATTTCCATATTTTAAGTGTTCCAGCTCTTTATCTTTGTAATATAATGCTGCTTCCTAATTTAATAACTTTCAAGATAATCTTTGGCCTAACAAATGATTGGAATTAACCTAAGAAAACTGTAACACTACGAGACATTTTTGCAAAAGTTAACCGTAACATCTCAAATGCCAAGAGGAGAACTTTATTCCAAATTTGACATCTGTCTCTTATTTTTAAGCAATGACTTTAAATAATTTCACGTGTTACACGTTTTTATCAAGTGAATGTTTTTATACCTCCTACGTTGTATCCCCTACATTTCTACAAGATATGTGCTTCTCTGTTACTCAGTAACCCTTTTTTTTTCCTCCAAAAAGTGTCATAACCATTGGAATGGTTTATGTGTATTTCCAGGAGTAGGTACTTGAAGGTTCACGTCTTGTGAGTAGTATGTGCTATTGCGGTCTGTTAATTCAAAGTAATTTGGAAGCAGAAGGATAAGCCACCAGCATGCGGATAGAGTCCAAAGCACAATGGTAACTGTCATCCCTCTGTTTCTGTGCTTTGACTCTGGGCCATTCCGTGCAACGAATTACCTTGAATTAAAACAGCAATTTGTGAATATGTGCTTAGTAGCCTGCGGTAAATGTGAAATTATAAGAGTAATTAATTACAGTCTTTATGGGCTAAGGCAAAGTTTCACAGCTGAGCCTATCTAGTGGGCTGCTGCCACCGAGAGGTCAGCTTCCCTGCCCTTGCTCTGTCCTCTTCTGCTCCTGTGCTCTCCTTACTCCCTTACAGCATGTGTGGTGATTGTCAGGTCCTTCTGGGACCTGCTTTAGCTGAGATATAGCTAAAACTAATCAACCTTATTTGCTGGTTTAGTTTTCTCCCATTTAGAAATGGGAGCGCTACAGAGATGTTTCATCAGCATTGGATTGAAAGCATGAGCTGAGGAGGAACAGGTCCATAAATCACTTAACATGTTTCATCGCCTGTATTTTTAATTCAAGTCTCTGACTCTGGCCATGAGCACAATAGATAGTTGCTACAGTTTAGCTGAGTAGTGTGATTTTTTTATTTTTTTTTTCTTAACCTGCATCTTGCATGTGAAAGAGAGCCATTTGTTCCTTTATATGGTTAGAAGTAAACAGAGGTCCTAAAAGTGAGCTATTTTTCAATTTATCTTTTATAATTTTAAAAGGTTGATTATATCAGTGCACCCTAGATATTTGAAATCCTTTTGGATTACTTAGTAGTTTGAGGCATCTTGAGGTAAAACGTGATGTTCTGCAGAAAATCAAACCAGTCTGGATTCAGACCTATGATGGCCAGTAATTTCTAACTGCTTCATACTGGAAAACAAGACTGGAGAGAAGTACATATCAGAGGAATGGATCCAGTGCTCGGCCGGTCCAGCTCCCCTTTTTCCCTGTACATCCGTGACTACATACAGCCACCACAGCAGCATCTGAACAAATCGGATAGCCAGTCCTGTAGTGCAGACGTGCAGAAGTCTGGGATGTGACCACCCTGTTGCCCATGCCCGCAGGCTGGTCAGAGCTAGTTGGAGGTGCACCACACTGGTGGGCTCCACTGGCTGGACTCCTCTTGTGTGTGGCTCATGCCAGGGCAGGGGAGTAGGACAAGTTGTGACATTAATCTGCACTAGGGACTGCAAAAGTTGCAAACTTCATAAATATTAAGGAGAGCTGTTTCTTAGTTAAAGTCACTTTTCTAAGCCTATAGCAAGAACCTATTAATCTAAATAGAATGTGAATGAAACCAGGAAACTTCCATTAGTACAAAAGCAACTGTACAGACTTTTATGTAAAACTTGGGTGCAAAAGAAAACATATCTACTACTTCACATCATTCTATGAACTCTAGGTTTACGTGTTGAAACAGTTCTGAAAGGCATAGGCAAAAGATTAGAATATAGTTGGTATTTGGTTTAGTGAATATCAAATATTGTTGTGCCTCTTGCTACTATTTGATATATTCTGCATGGTTTTTAAGATCTATGTCTTATATAATTCAAATATAAAAGTAGACTCCCTGATGTTAATTATTCTGATTCCCTCAACTTTTCAATAGTTTAATTAATTTTTCGTTTCTGCATTTAAAGTCATGACATTTGCTTTACTGCAAAATTGTTACCATTTTCCATGTCTGTCCTTGACAAAGATGGACTGTGCTGTTCCAAGGGAAATGGAGTCAGGTCACCGTATGGAAATGTTTGTCATGTAATGAACATCATAGGAGGAGAGTGTAAAAACGGAGCATAAAAGTGACAGAAAGAAAATGATCAGTGATTGGCAACAGCTGAGAGGAGTAGAAAGAAGCGTGTGGCAGCAGGAAAGTGTGCAAGAGGAAAAGGAGAGAGCAATGCAAAAGGAGGTGGAGTGGAAAGCTGGGAATGAGTTCCCATTGCTCAATAAGGAGAGCACGGCAGCTTTGCATACCCCAGCAACAGAGGAAGGTCAACAGCTGTGTATTTACTGAAACACAGACAACATGTTTAAGTCAGTATTTAAAACTGAATGTTGGCTGTAGATGATCCTGTCAGAATGCAATGACGTACTTTGTCAAGCAAATGTCCCTGCAGCCCAGCGTGCTGACTTACAATAGTCCTAAGCAGATGCTTAGGGAAGAGGAGGAACAGGGTAGGCATCCTAAAAGATGAAAAGGTCAAAAGGCTGTTCAATTTGGTTTTAACTTCACGTTTCTTGGGATTTCAGTCACAGTTTTTGAATACTTGGAGATGACAATACTTCTGTCTCTAAGTACACCTATCATGCTGTCTCCTTTTTATTTCCTGATAAAAATTTAGTTTCTTGGTACATCTTGATTTTGTTAGGAAAAAATATTAAAGATAATCTATAGATAATAAATACTGTCTCCTCTGAACATTTTTCATGTCTTAGATTTTGAAAATGGGGACACTTTTCCTTTTTCTATTGGAAAAAAAGAAGCTAACCAGCTATAACTCCAGCGAAGTATTGTGTGCTTTCCTTTGCAGCTTTTTGAAAGGAACCTGATACTTGGGTAACAGTAGTGCTAATGTGCTAATAAGGATTTAGTAGGTTATTTCAGTTACATGGATAATACGTAGGCAACCTTGACCCATTGGACTGTTGTTTTCCTCTGTTCATAAAATAGGGTATGATTCTCATGTACGGCTCATTTTGAGAACAGAGTAAGCTATCGATTGCTGTATTCATCCGGACCCGATGTAAGAGCACCTGCCAGTTGCTGTGTATTACATTTGCACACACACTGCCATCTGCAGAGTAGCCTAATGGAGGATTATGATGTTCTTTAACACCACCCATCTGGGAGGCTGTCCTAAAAAAAAACCAATTAATGCTACTCAAGGTAATTCCCTAAGCACATTGACTGCAACCACTGCCTACTGCGCGTACTCATAAACACCAAGCTATCATCTAAAATACAGATGAGTCATGTAATGCTCATTTTGGTTTTGTCTGCTTTAGAGTTGATCATGGCATGCAGTTTTGCTCTGCTTTCTGTCCATTAAAGAATCCACCAATGTGTGCAGTCTTTTTCCTTTCGTCTGTTTGCCACATTGTTAGGGAAGACAACCTCTATTATTCAAAGGATCTGAGTATTGTTTGATGCTGGCGTAGGGGGCTGTGAGCAGTGGCACTTGTGAAACATTACCCCAGAAAATTACTACCTAATTGTATCCTGAGACTTAAACAGATTCTGTCCTAATGCATCGTTTAGTACAGGCCCAAAGCTTGTCTTTGCAAAAGGCAGGCGTTCTTAGTTAAAGATCTAGATGTTTCCCCCAACATTATCATTATTCTACTTTTTTCCTTTGCGTAAATTGCTGAGTAGAGTTCTTTGGGTTTGATTTTTTTGATACTATTTTCTTCTGAACCAGTAATCAGTGGTAGTTTCTATGCTCCATATAAGTATTGAGTGTTAGAGAAAGATAAATGCTGAGCTAAAAGATAACCTTAGTATGATTTAGCCAAATTCTTGTTCCTCTCCTTCATGTTCAGAATTTATTTTCAAAGGATTTATTCTTTATCCAAATTGTGTGCTATTTGTCTTTTCCCACGTTTCACAAAAAATATTTGGTGAGCATATCTCGGGTTCGTTGTCAGGGTTGAGTTGTCTCTCAGACACCACAACCACAATCTACATGGCTGATTTTTCCATGAAAGACCTTAAGTGTGATTTCATACTTGTTCTTGACCGAACTCTGTTCACTGATTTATTTCTTTCTTTAATGTAAAGTGAAAGTTGATAGCATCACCATTGCTGGGCCATTGTGTGTGTGTGTGGTACCCATGGTCATCCTGTCCAGAGACAGGAGTCACCTGTGACAGTGCTTCCTCTCTCTGGTGGGAAAGTGGAGGACCATATCATGGCTGATGTGGGCCAGCCATGGCACCCAGACTGCCGGGGAGCAGATAATACTGGAAGTTTTAAACATAAGGTACTAGTGCAGTATTTTCAAGTTGAATTATTTTTGTTTTCTGTAAAAATTTTCCAGGCTATGATCAGTTTTTCAGTAATGTCACTTCTCATATCCCTACGGTCAAGGCACGCAAGAAAGTACTCTGGTGAAAGAAATGTTTAAAATGACATTTTGTCATTCGAGAAGAATAGTATTTATAAAAGGTTGGTAATAAACTTTTTCCTGAACTGTGTAGTGAATTAACATGACAGTGGACTTTTTCAAATGAAAACGAAATGTTTGAAAAGAGTAATTAAACCATTGTAAGCTATGGGGTGGGTAAGGGAGTAAGTGCTTTCAGAGTATTAAAAGTTGAAGAAAAATCACTGATAAGTGAGTGAGGAAAGCAATCATAGAATCGTCTAGGTTGTCTAAATTGGTTTAGTAAGCAACTAACCCTTTTCTCATCCCCCAAATAATTAACAACCAATTCCATCCTTAATCAAGTTTAAATTTGGCTAAGACAAATTTATCAAACCTTTAATAATCTTGGGGCAGAATTATGAAATGCATGTATGCTTCAAACTTGACCCAGAAAATGACTTAATGCAAAAATAAATAACTCTAATGCTGTTTCTTGGAAAGTATTAAAAATGAAAATTCAGCACTTGGAACTACTGATGCGATTGGTAATGACTAATACACCATCCTGTGAGGATACACTTCGCAGATCCTTTTGGCTACCAATGGAGGATATGCTGAATCTCTAAAAATTGTATTCAGTAACTAACTATTATGGGGAAATAAAGCTCAATCAGCAACGGCTGTGTTTAGGAGAAACAATATTGTCTGGTACGTTTCTCTCTCACTCCATACTCCCCTTTGATTTATACCACAAAGTAATTTAGGCTATGATTATTAAAATGCATACTTTTCTTTCTCGAAGCTGCTTTTAAAAGGAAGAATTATCAATTTTCATAGCAAGCCATGCTAAACTCTTCTACCAACCACAGTCTTGTGTCTTTAACTTTAGGAAGGCTGCTTAGGTCTTCTGCAGAAATAAAAAATATGATGTTACATTTACAGATATGTTTAGCTGCTTTATATGCAAAAATCTGTTCAAAAGTAAGTGCTTTTAAATTCTTAATACTGTTGGGAGGCAATACCAATTTAGGCATAAAGGAAGGAAATTTTCTTTGGGGTGCTCTCCAGCTTTCTCTGATTTTAATACTGCTCCAGCTGATAAGGTGTGCGAGGAAGAGCATGGTCAGTGTGCAGATCTTTGCAGGTGATGACTACCTCCAGCAGACCTCCTGGATCTTCCATCTCACACTTGAGACGTCCCTAAGAACATGCTGGGATGCAGGATGACCCAATCGAACAAACCTCCTTAAAGAGGCGGTGAGCCATCACAAAGCTTGTATTATCAATATAACGGCAAGTGCCTGGAATGAAAGACTGTTAATTAGCTTCTCAGAAATACAAATGTTAATATTCAGTCTTGAGCCCTGAATCAGCCCAACTAAGGTTAGGGACGTGCCTAACTTTAGAAATGCTGATCACTTTCTAAAGGTGTCTTCAGTGTTTTTATTTTGTTATACAGTTATACAGAAAACACAAAAAGCATTGAGCACATTGAGCATATTGAACAATATCGAGTAATTTTAGTGCCAGGAGCTACAGGGCTAGACTGGGGAAAGGTAAGTTTTGATATGAGCAAATTTCAGGTGCAGTGTGGAGTTGGAAGGAGTGGATCCAGGAAAAGAATCATTTTGAGAGGTTAACTGGGTGACGCAAGCTTTAGTGGGAGGGAATTTGACAGTAAAACCTCAGGAGAGGTGCAGACAATATTAGGAAAAATTTATTTACCAAGAAGGCAGTCAAACACTGGAACAGGCTTCCTAAAGTTGTGGTCAATGCTTCAAGCCTGTCAGTGTTTAAGAGGCATTTGGACGATGCCCGTAATAATATTCTTTAACTTTTTGTCAGCTCTGAAGTGGTCAAGGGGGTGGACTAGATGATCATTCCAAGTCCCTTCCAGCCTTCTGTTCTGTTCTGTTCTGTTCTGTTCTGTTCTATTCTATTCTATTCTATTCTATTCTATTCTATTCCAAAAGTATTGGCAAGGAATTGGAAGTAGAGGGGGAAAAGCAAGAGGTTTTTGGGGAACATTGTGGGAAAAGGAGATGGAGTTTGGTTGGAAGTGGCAGAGGGTGGCATGGCCAGAGTTCAGGAGACTGGAACTTTGGGCGGCGAATCATTGGCACTCCGGTATAGGGAAGATTAGATTTGGGAGGAACTGGAACAAAAGAAGTAAAGCCAGGGGCTTTAGGGGAGAGGATTTTGGGGAAGGAAGACTAGAGAGATGGGAGGTTCTATGGCAAAATGGACCCTGAGTCAAGATCACCTTCAGCTGCCAGAGACCATTTCCCTCTCCCAGACATATGCACGGTTTTGAAATATCTTTGCCTTGACTTTTTGCCTTTGTAAAGCCATATGCTTCAAATTTCAGGGACCTTAAAACAAACACCAAACAGCTTTAAGATTCTGATTTTCCTGAAATTCCGAAGTTAACAAACAAACCCAGCATTCGTATTCTGTCCTTGGTTCTCTGCTGTAATTGAGAGCTGTAGCTGTGACAGCTTTTGTGCTTTCCTTTTACAGACTCATTTTGGGGCACATTGATTTATGTGTGTCCTGGTGTGTAAGTTCCAACACCAGGCTAAGATACATACGAGAACTCATAACAAAAGCTCTAGTAGAACTGGGTCAAATGCGTTTGAGTAAATATGTTAGAGATGTAACACGGTAAATAAGACAGTAATTTAAAGTAATGTAATACTAAAAATCTAATCGCCGCAAGACAATTAGGTGTGAAGTAGTCTTGTTAATATTAAGCAAACTATTGAGTTCTTTTGAGTTGTCAGCATGCATTATTTAATTTCAGGTATGAAGGAAATGTGTGGGCAATGATAATCCCATACTTGCACTTTACAATACGAGCTCTAAGATAAGGCATGGAAGAAGTTGTGTTGGTGGCTTCCTATGCCAAATTTGGGCTCTGCTGTATTAATGTATAACACAGTAACTCTCTGATAAGATGATTTTTTGACTTTATTGAGATGGGTACTTTGAAAATATTGCAGCTTAGTCTGACTGTGTCCATAGAGTGGAGCTGTAACAGTTGGCACGGTGAGGGTCATCTGTAATCTTCATTGAAAGTTAATTTTTATCCCTTCAAAAGCCAGTTTTCAAATTCTAAACTTTTAAGTAAAATAAAGCCAGCACCACAATTGGTTGCTGAGGAGCCTAAAGTTCAAAGTGGGATTATGTGGTAAAATTTATTCATTAAACGTCACTGGATAGACTGTGAAAAATAACTGAAGCATTTCTCCCCCATTTTGGCCTAAAAATAGCCAAATCAATTTAGAGGAAATCTTGGGAGATAGCAAAAAAACCAAGAATCTTGTATGGCAGGTAACTGTTCAAATCTTGTTTAAAGTGAAAAAAAAAAAACCAGACAGTTTTCAGTGCAGCCTCAGTTTTGTAACTGTGATAAGCTGCTTCCCCAGAAAAGATGGTCTGTGTAACCCTATTTTTACACTTTTTCACGCAGATACATTTCCAATGTATTTAAACAATAAGAGCAGACGTCAAAACAGATGAAAGAAAATAAAGTATTTGTTTTCAGTCTAATTTTTCAGCACTTTTGTGCAACTCGCACTTTTTTGTTAAGCTCGAGCAATTTTGCCTGCTGCTATTGCAAGTGTTACAAGGCTGCTCTGGAATATTTTAAACAGAAGTCTTTTGAACACACAGGAAATATTCATTGTTAGTAATTTGTTAAATGATCAGGCTAGTAAAATCTAACGTATGATTAATCTGAGAGACAAGCAGTATTTCTTTCAATTGGCTTAACAAGTAGGACAAAACCCCCATTCAAAATGCATCCCCTTGGAAATGTGAGGGAATTACGGCAGAAATAGTTTTCTGATTGTGTACATTGCATGAAGGAATATTAAGAGCATTTGAAGGCACAGCTAAATCATTCTGCGATTCAAGCACTGAATTTAACATGAGTGGAATATTTAGTGCTATTTTAACATTTTGTATCGTTTCCTGAGACTTGAATGGAATGTCTTTTTCCGACTTGCAATAGTGTTTGTTACTCAATTATTCAATGCTTGCTATTATAATCATAAAATATAAGCAAAAATCAGCATATTTTATGAAGCATGTTGTTTTATATAATAAACATTTTTCTTTTTAGAAAACACTATATTGGATTTTTTTTCTTTCAATACACTATGGTTGGGGAAGGGTTGTAATTGCTATGTATTTTAATCATCGATCTAGCACGTTTTCAGTGTCCAGCTACAGGAATTCATGTTTGTCCTACCTTTTAGTTGAATGAAAGCTGTCCCTCGATAGAGGGAGTGTCTGCTTGCCAGCTGTCACCGAAAGTCCCTGCTTTCTTAAGTCAGAGGTGCTCCTCTTGCAGCAGGCATGATTCACAGGAGTGCTCAGCAGGCATTTCAGAAGAGTTAGAAGGAGGCAGCCCTCTCATTCAAAAACCCTTTTTTGGTGGCTTTTGGACTTTTTAACTTATTGAAAAGCTGAGTTGAATCATATGCTGGCTACTGACTGACGGGTCTGCCTTCTGATTCAGTTCCAGGAGAGAATAATTTTTTGTTTCCCAGCAGAAAATGGCTCTGTATGAGAGGTGGAAGGGGATTGGGGATTCTCATTTGTTTAACCCCCATGTTCTTGTTTATCTGTGTTAAAGAGGAGCATGAAATTTGTTTGACGTGTCTCTCTAATGGGACGGGCTTTTTTGGGGAGTAGAAAACAAATTCCTTTATGTTCTGTAACCAATAAAAATTGCTTCTTAGGAGAAAAAGTTACAGCATTTTCCCATGTTTGTTACTCTATTCATATTCTTGCAGCAAAACGCAGATTTCAGAAAGGGGAGACAAGCTTCCTAGAAGATCTTACAAATGCCTTCATGTCTGTTATCCATTTTTCTATTTCTGTGAATGTACAGGTCAGATACAATATCTCTGAATTTTTTCCATATTGAGGAATGATAGGTAAGTCCAAAGTATTAGTGTTTCCTGGAATCCAAGAGAATAATCTCAAATCAAGATCTTATCTTCCTTTCCGTTACCACTTCTGAATCTATTAATTCAAGCGTTGGATTTGGATGTTTTGGAAATTCAGTCTTTTAAACACTGGTTTCATGACTATGATTGTCCCATACCAAACTTTCAAAGGTGACTGTGCTGTGCTTTACTGAATCCATATTTTATCTCTTGTTTTCTTGTTTTTATCTTGTTGATATAAAATACCTCTTATGCTGATACTTATATTCAGCATAAACAGTTCTGCGTTATCAAAGGAAGAAAAACTTGCTTTTGGAGTATATTTAGTCACTGCCATAGCCCTTGGGGAAAGAAAAAAAAATTAGAAAATTAAGTCTTGAAGATGACAGTGCAGGGTGTGAATTATCATCATATCCCTTGGTTGAGGCAGATTCATCTTTTTTCAGTCACTGTTTCATTTTGACATTTCACTGATGGGAGACTTGTAACTACATCTTAAAAGCGCTTCTTAAAGACCATGAGTTACGTCGTTGTGCTATTTCAAAATGCAATATCAGAAAAGTTATATACTTCTGTTAATTTATGTAGACCACTCTAATTGTCATGTTCCCTGCTTTTAGTTTCAGAGATATTTCAAACCATTTTTCAATATTTAGTGCACAATACTTTAGAATTTAGATATCAAAATTATAATTGGCTCCATTGCCTTGAATTTTATCTGTGATGATACGGGAAGTATTTTTTACTTCTGATTCCATTCTGCATGTAGCCAAAATCTTGTGAGAGTAGTTTGTCTACAGCATTTGATCCTGCTACATGGAATGTATTCTTTGAGAGCTGCTTATCTGCTTGATTTATTTCAGTTTAATACGAGTCTGTCCACTCTAAGGCTGAGCAAGTTTCTGAGATAATATTAACTTCATTCAAGTTGCAAGTCAGTTATAGCTCTAAACCTGAAATGAAAATCATATGTCTGCAAATTTTAGTTTCGTGCCATGGAGAAGACTAAGTGGGAATGCCGATGTTAGGGCATTGCTGCTCTGGAGGTAGCGATCCCATTCATTTCTATGGCATTTTTGACAATGACTTCAGGAGAGACAAGCTTTTCACTGAACTGTAAAACTTCTCTACATGTGAAGGCACAAGGCTGTCACAGGGCACGTCTCTTTCCAGGTGATCATTCATTTTTTGGTGTACCTTTTATCATCCTTCAGGGGCCGAGGGCTTCGCATGCAGAAGGGCGGAACAGAAGGACGTAGTACAACTGAATGGGACTTCTGTTTATAAATAAGTTTAGAAGAAAGATAAAATATGTCAGGGAAAGGGGTACCCGCAGTTATGGATATACATGCCACAGAATCTCTCTGCTTCAAGAAACTTGGGATTCTTCTAGGATGGGGATAGCAAAATACCAGTATGTCACAGGAATCTGATGAATGTTCATAAATGTTTGTAAAACTCTGAGACGCCTTGATGTGTGGTAATGCTGACAGTCATACGAAAGCCAATATTAATAAATTTGTGTGCAAAGTATATGCAAGCATGTAAAAAGCATATAAAAATAGGATAATGAGCCTGATATATTAAAAGGAGAAAATGAAACTGCATGGTTATAAAGTACAAGGAATATAACATAATTTTTCTGGAACTTCAGTCTCAGCTGTTTGCTTCACATAATGGATTCATGACTTGATTTTTATGATAGATCTTATAATGAAAGCGACACTTCCCACCTTGTATTTATTGAGCTGGCCCTTTAACATGTATCTGAACTTCCTTAATGCATCCCTTTAAATTCACAGTTTAGGACTACAGTATCTATATTCCAGAGTGGTAGGTGCTGCAGGAGTGTTGAGAAAAACAGGAGTCAGCAGCAGGTCAGCTATTGATCTCCATAAAATTGTTTCTGTATGTGTGGGCCTGAATTCAGTCTTTGTCAGTTCTGAATTTTTTTGAGTTGAATGCACTTGACCTTTCACCCAGCACTGCTGGGTAATTAACTTGGCTGGGGTGAGGACAGGATAAACCATCGGTCCTTTGTAGCAGATCATTGCTTCTTCCCCTCTCTCTTCATATTTTTGTAGTCCCATTTTCCCATGTCTCTTTCTTTAAAATTTCCATCCTAGTTCTCTTCAAGATTTGTCATTTCTTGGGAGACTCTTTTATTCCTCTACAGAATACCAAGGTAGCTAAGAACTGAGAAGCTCATTGCTCTCAGCTGTGGCTGCTTCTCCACTGGGGGAAGGAATTGCAGGCAAGGTCCTCTTTGTGCTAAGGAGACTTGGAATTGGGTGTGTTGAGTTTCTAGGCAGGAATAATGAATTACGTAATCCTGCTGGCACGGCAGCGCTATGTGGGAATAGAAAATGCATAGGAAAGATGGAATCTTTGAGGAATTTTACTGCCTAAATCCATAATGCAAATTTCAGAAGTGTGTATTTTAGATTGTTGCTGAACTGTAAAAAAAGAGCACTTTAGGAGGCAGCCTGTGCCATTACATAAATTTCAAGGACCTATATTGTAAAATGTAAGAGTTTCTTATTAATATGATTTGTAGGTGGTAGTGGTAGTTGTAGGTGATGGTAGTAGTTGTTGGTTTTGTTATTATTGTTGTTGTTATCATCAAGTAAAACAACTTTATCTTTGTATTCATGGCAATGGCCAAAGCATTCTCCTGAAATTCTGTACAAATAACATTTTTTCAAAAGGTAAAGAAATTGATCATGGTGCAGCCATCTGGTGTGGAAAATCCTGACTGACTAGAAGTTTAGCAGTCACTCAGTTTAGGAGTGGAAATGCCAACCCACCCTAGCTGTGCCCTTTTCACAGCAAAGGAAATCACAGAATCATAAGGGTTTGAAGGGACCTCTAGAGGTCATCTAGTCCAACCCCCCTGCCACAGCAGGGCCACCTACAGTACATTGCACAGCATGGCGTCCAGTCGAGTTTTGAATGTCTCCAGAGTGGGAAATTCTACAACCTCTCTGGGCAGCCTGTTCCAGTGCTCTGCCACCCTCAAAGCAAAGAAGTTCCTCCTCATGTTAAGGTGGAACTTCCTATGTTCAAGTTTGTGCCCATTACCTCTTGTCCTATCACCGGGTACCACTGAAAAAAGACTCTTCCCATCTACCTGGCACCCTCCCCTTAAGTATTTATGAGTATTGATAAGATCCCCCCTCAGTCTTCTTTTCTCTAGACTAAAAAGACCCAAGTCCCTGAGCCTTTCCTCATAAGAAAGATGCTCCAGTCCCCTAATCATCTTGGTAGCCCTTTGCTGGACCCTCTCAAGCAGTTCCATGTCCCTCCTGAACCGGGGAGCCCAGAACTGGACACAGTACTCCAGATGCGGCCTCACCAGGGCAGAGTAGAGGGGGAGGATGACCTCCCTTGACGTGCTGGCCACACTCTTCTTGATGCACCCCAGGATGCCATTGGCCTTCTTGGCCACCAGGGCACATTGCTGGCTCATGGTCATCCTGTTGTCCACCAGGACTCCCAGGTCCCTTTCCACACCGCTGCTCTCCAGGGGGTCAGCCCCCAACCTGTACTGATGCATGGGGTTATTCCTCCCCAGATGCAGTACCCTACACTTCCCCTTGTTGAATTTCATCAGTTTTTTTTCTGCCCAACTCTCCAGCCTGTCCAGGTCACGCTGAAAGGCAGAGCAGTGTTTTTGTGTGTCAGCCACTCCTCCCAGTTTTGTGTCATCAGCAAACTTGCTGGTGGTACACTCTATCCCTTCATCCAGGTCATTGGTAAATATATTGAACAGAACTTGAACTTTTAATCCTGTTTACAAATCTTGTTCTGACTGTAAACTAGACCTGGCTTCTTGTCTTAAATTACTTGTCATGGCAATACCTGTAATATTAGAAAAGACTTCCAAAATCAAATCATTGATACAAACTGACTTAATTGAAGTATTTCCTGCGTACAGCAAAGTATCACAGCTATATAACTTTTTGACAGGTTTTTGTTAATCTTAATTCAACTCTTGTTGTCAGGAATACTGTAGTTGCATATTTCTTTTCTCAGTTCATACTCTACTTGACACTTAGCCACACATTTTATTGGCTGTTTTAATTTAAAGATATTATTAGACCTTTTGATCAATGTGAAATCAGTGCCATAAAACAAACACACACACAGAGTCACTGTTCAATTCTAATTGATCGTTGCTTCTTTACTCTGAACACCTAGTTACTAACCGTATTATAATGAATTTAATGGCTGTTAGTTTTGTTTCCATTAGGGCTGTAGAGAGGTCAGACTCTACTACTTATTGTAGAATTCTGGGTTTTGTCTAAGTTGTGTTGGTCTGCTTTGAGCAATGAACTTTGCATTCAAAGTGAAATTTTTATTTGATTTGCTGACACATTGATACATACTTTTGTACATCTTCAAACTTGATTTCTGTAATTCATTCTTTTAGACAGAAGTCATATTACAAATTTCACACATAAATTATATATCAGTATAAAATACTTAACTAAATTTTGAGATGTTTTGTTACTAGATACATTGCTTATTATTCTTTGTTAATGGCATTAAGTCACACATGACTGTATCCCAGTTTTCAATAATGTGAATATATTTAGGGTTGAGGGTTTTTTTTCCCCAGCTCAGCGTGAGTACATAGGATCCAGTTCTGCTGTGGTGGAACAAACAAACAAGTAATCATAATCCGTTTGATGTTAATTGCCAAGGAGGAAGAACCTGAGGCCAGATGCTTAACTGAAATTGAGATGTTGTAGAGCTGTAGCTTTCTTTAGCCATCAGGTGTGTAATTCTGGTGGAGGGAGAGAGGTGATCACTAAAGATCTTACTCTGTTTAAACAGGATCTTTTTTTGTTTCATGGTCCCCAGCTCTTACCTTGTTTTCTGTGAAGCTTTCTGCACTGTTTCTGGAGACAGAGAAAGTCCTGTTAAAACCAGATAATCATGGAAAACAGCTAGTGGCCAAAAAACTGTGAGGCTGGGTACCAATGATCTAAAAGACTTGTTTTAGTTTAAATAGATAAACATTGGATTTGTAAGAGGAGGTTTTTTCACTTTTTCTGAATTAGGGTGTATACATTTTCTTTTTCCTGTCTCTTGATTAAAGCCTTCTCAATTTTCTTTTTCTTTTTTTTTTTTTTTTAACACCGGTTAATTGTAATGATAAGTGCATTTCATCCAAAACATGTTATTGTGGGAAATTTGAATATGTACAAATTCTCTTTCATCATTTAGTTTTCATCTTTCATTAGAGATCACTCTGCTTACCTTAAGGTCTGCCTAAGAAAGCTTTGAATACATTTCTACTTGGAAAGGAGAAACTGGTAGTATTTCAGTTTTTACTTTGAATTTTTCCTAGCCCAGAGTGCCAATAAATATTATAAAAAGTAAGAATGTAAAAACAGGAAATAAAAATAGGAACTTGCAAAGTTCCTCACAGTTTTGGCATCTCAGTATTTCACCTCTCTCATTTGTTTAGAAAGACATTTGATCATTATAATTTGCTTTTAAAAAATATTTAAATACAGATTTCAAAAGAAGTTGTATGAATGGGATTTGTGATACAATCTTCAGTACTGAAAATTAAAAGATAGCTCAAGCAAAGGATGAAAGTGATATACCATAATCTGTGACAAACTGAATGATTTAGGAGACTGGTCATGAAATAAGATCCAAGGATTATAATTTCTAATTTGAATTCACCTGTCAGGTAGTCACTGAAAACAAGTATCATCTGATAAGAATAACTTTTCATTCATCCATGAGCCTTATTTCAAGTTATTGGAAGTTTTGACCTTGTTATAGGTACAGCCTGATAGAGAGAAGCATTTTCCTTTTGTTACTATCAATGTATCTTAACGGGAGAGTTTCCATTTTTCAGTGGTTGTACTGCTGATGGCACAGAGTTAATGCCAGAAGACAGTGGTGTTTCTGTTGCTGTGTTGTAAAAGTCATAAAGTCATGACCGATAGTCATGCACATAGGAATACATATGGGTTTATCGTGATAGTCCCATCAGTCCTGATGACTTCATAAGTTTCTGTGGGCTGGGACAGACTACCTATAACTAAGCATTAATGCACATAATAACCTTGTTCACAACAGAAAGGGAAAATATCTTCCAGAAAAATTTGGTCATGTAACAGCTTAGCTTTAAAGTGTAAGGATATAATTTTAACACATACGTACAATCAAGTTCAGAATTAGATTCAAAATAGGATCTGTTCTTGCTTTTCTTCCCCAAAATTGCTGCAACAGAATGTTGCATGTCATACATCTTCCTTCATTTGGGGATTGGTTTTCACCCTTAAATTTGGAATTTCCTGCTTTTCATTTATGCTGGATCCTTTATGTTGCCTAGTCTTAGGTATTTTTGTAGTTGCAGGGTTTTTTAAAGACGAATTAGACAAAGATTTGTCATATTCTGATATTTATGGTTTTTAAAAGCTCATTGAGTTTTAATAGATGTTGATGTTACAAAACTTAAGAATTGTCTGTCTTACAAATCTAGAAAAATGCTGTTTCCAGCAAACAGTGAATCTAAATATACGCCTAAAACATCATCAGCATAAGATCCAAATCATATTATGTTACTGTGCTTGAAACTCATCTAAATAATGCAAGTGGCAAGATTTGGGTTCTAGGTAAGTTTTGATCTAGCTTGGGGGGAGGGTTTGGTTGGTTGGTTTTAATTTTTGTAAGGTGCAAAATCTTGAATGTTCCTAAGGACAATACATATTTAGAGATTTATGATCTGAAATCTTGAATGTTCCTAAGGACAATACATATTTAGAGATTTATGATCTGAAAGTTAGCAACATTGCCTTGAGTCTTTAAAACAGTACAAGAAGGGCGTATTTTTAATGTTAACTGCAGTTCCATTTTGTTAGAGCTACATTTGTGGAATTTTCTGAATAAATTTCCATCCTAAGTACAACGTATTGCCATAAGAATTCTTCCTGCAACCAAAGTGAGTGGAAAGCCCTTCTGTAATTGAGAAATCCACTCTTTAAATATTTAATTGCTTTGTCATTTGGTGATTCGAACTAGAATGAAGCAAAACAAGACATTCATAGTCATGTCTTCTGCAGATACCAGAATTCTTTATTCTCCTTTCTGTTACATTGCTCTTGCTTAAGGACTCATTTTTTCTTTGATTTTTTTCTTTTGTTTCAAGTTTGCTTCGTTAGTTAGACTTTGCATCATGCCTATTTACACCATCATATGATAAATCAGCCAGACTACCTTTAAAAGTTTTTTCACAAATGAATGTTCTTGAGGTATACAGATTTGTCTTTCACCCGTGCCATCAGCTGTATTTATTTTAACTTAGTGTGGTATTCTTAGCTAGTATTCAATGATGGCCTATTCTTTCATCATAGTTTATTTTCTTTATACCATTCAGAAAGGCAACAGAAGGCATGTTGAACCCATATGGGGCACAGGTGCCACATAATATCAATTATGTCTTGTGGGCTTTGTGGGTATGTTGTATTCCACTCAGCACAAGTAGGGACACTGGTGTTGATCCTGTGGAATAAGTCTTGATTAGTAACTTCAAGTACTGTTAACATATAAACTGTATATTCTTTTCTGTGTTCATCTATGTGACTTTCTTTGTCGTGCCTCTGCTAGTACTTATCCATGGATGAGTCGTATCCTATCAGTTATGAATGCCCTGTTCCAAGTCAGAACGCGCCAAGACAAGCCTTGCACTATAGCAGAAGCCGAGTAGGTTGGGTTATATCCTCAGCCTGGCTCATATCCTTTTTGTTCGGGCCAGATCCTCTAAGCAGCTTCCAACCACCTCAGAAAATTTGCTGAGGATTCCCACTTCCTTGCTTTCCTTTCCTCAGCTTTCTCTTCACCTAAACAGAACATAAATTTGATGCCATTGTACCAAATCTTACTAGATCTTCACACACGCTCCATATGGTAGTTCTTCTGTTGAAAAAAGTAACTCACTATTGTAATTTTATTCATTCGATTTTGATTACAATGCTGGTATAAATAAAACGTGAGCCAAAAATCTGCTTTTAATACAAAAAGACTGATCATTTTTCTGTTGCCAGACTTGTTACTGGAATAAAATCTGATGGCCACAATCTTAACTCAACCTTACATAATTATTTTAAGTAGATGGTATTTCATTCAAATATTTAAATATTTTTCAGTACACTAACTTTAATAGAGATTTGATCTTTCTTAGATATTATGTTATGTATAATTTCAAGAATATGTGTCTTCTGAATTGCCTTCTAGAAAACAAAGAGAAAAAAATCTATATATGTAAAATTATTAAAATAATTATGTCTTTGTCCTGTGTTTCGTTCAGTTAGTCATTTCAGACTAACTTTTATAGTTAGTCTGAAAAAATATTTACAACTGCTTACTGTTTTTTCTTGAGAACAAAAATTAATTCATGAGCTGTTTTGCAGTAACCTTATCCCAAAGTTGACATTTATTTCTAACGTCTCAGAAAGCCATGAAACAAATGCCATATTGGTTTGTTAAACTCTTGAATCGTGATACATATATTCTTGGGTTTGTATACTCTTTGTTTCAGTGGAGAGAGGGTCTTTATTTTTACACGAAAGTTAAAATGGCATCTTAATAAAGAAGATATTCTTTAATGTTCTGTTCTGTGGGAACGAGAACCGCGTGTTTCTTCAACAGTGGAAAAACTTGTGGTTTCTCAAAAGCTCTGGCTGCAATTTTGTCCTCAGCTTCACTTTCTTATACTTAACTGACACTTCTTTCGTCTGTATGCTTGGAGGCTATGATCCCATTCATCCATCAGATGTGGTCCTCCCTTATCTACTTCGTTATTTCCATCATGTACAGCCATCTTTTTTCAAACAAGCACCAAGCTACAAATGCATAATAAATTCTACCTTGCAAAAATATTTTAGGTCCTCAGACACACCTAGATCTTCTTAAAATTAGTTTAGGCTTTAGCCTGGCCTAAGCAGCTTTTTAAGGCTTTGTCCCATGTAAAAATGCAAACTAACTCTGAAAAGATAAACAGTGCTGGGGGAGGACAGTTTTGTGTTTAAGAAAGAAAGAATATACAACACATATCTGCAACACATACCTGAAATGAGCAAAATAAAAGAAATGCACTCTTAGTTTGGTGTGAGCATTACTTTTCGGCATTTTCAGTTGCAAAATGATAGAAATTATGTGTAAATAAATTTGTTAAGAGGGAACAATACTGCAAAATGTTTCCGACTGTCTGCTTTGCTTAAAAAAAACCTTCCCTCTTGAAAAGCGTAGTACTAGCAAGGGAAGCTTTTCACCCATTAAAAAATACCTGCCCAGAGCTTGCCCTGCTGTTAACGAGCCAGAGCTTATTTCATTATCATAGCTGCTGCTGCTGCTCTTGAAAAGAAAAATAAAAGAAAACAAAAAAGTAAATCCGATATATTTAAATCTCATTAGGGAAAGCTTTGTAATGAATACTACTCTGAATGTCAGATGACATATTACCGGTGCGAAATGGGGATGTTGTTAGAGCTCTGGAGCGGGAAGGCATGCCTGCCATCTGACCTTCCTTCACATTATGCAGATCTCTGGACCTTAGACCCATGGGCATAAAATCGCTCCTACTGTACCCTACATAAGCACTTCGTTAATGAAAATACTAAGCTGGAACTTGTAAGTATGATAAGGCTTTAACAGAGGAGGAGGCAAATGTAGAAAAGCTGGAAGAGCAAGCTTGTCATCTCGGGAGAAGGATCTGTGCATCTTTTGATGAGGCTGCTGAGCATCTTCTTAACCACGGCAAGAAGTACTTCCAGCCTGAGGGTCCTAGTGCCTGTTACCAGCCAGACTTCCATATGTTCGGAATGTTCAGAAAATAAATGCATTAGCATTCATAAGAAACCTAGACATTTCGGTACGACTCTTCATAGAAATACACAGAGAGATAAGCAGGGGGAAACAAAAGTCCTTGGAGCTTGAAACTGAATTTGTCAATAGTAAAGAGATTTAAGCTAAGGCTTCTTTCTTGTTCCCTTAATTAAGTTACCACATGATATTAAAGTATTGTAAAACTAATTAGAAAATATAGATAAGATATATAGACAGAAAGAAGATAGTAATGGCATACATAGTTCAGTCAGTTCCTTATTTTTCTATATATTTCTAATAAAACATGGAAACTATATTTTGTTCTGAATGTATATGAAATATGAAGACATCAACACTTGCAGTGATTTTCTGCTCTCCTAGAGAGTTTATAGCTTTGCTTCAGAAATTAACCATAAAACCTTGTTCACTTGGCGTGTTACAACGAGGCTTCAACATACACCATTAATTCTGGCACAGTTTCATGTGGGCTCTGTTTTAAAATAATTTATCTATGCAAGATATACTTATTCAGTAGCTAATATATGTAGATAAAAATAGAGACCCCACAGTGAAGACTGACTGTATATATAGGTTTGTATGTCTGTTTTAGATAAGACTGCCCCTAACATAATGTCCTTACATCTTCGACATAAAAGAATGATACTGAACCTTCATGTGAAGGAGCAGAGCAAGTTCACACTAAAATCGGTCATTACCTCTTCAATCATTATTATGTTCGTGTGGTTATTTTTTTTTATTTATATATAGCTGGCAAGATAATGTGTAGCGTGGAAAGACAGTCAAGTTGCTAAACATTAAATTAATGTTTATTGATGTCTGAAAGTGCACTCTTCCTGCACGCTGATTTTTCAGGGAACCTCTGCCTGCTATTCTGCCCTGCTTTGCCATGTTTACTCTTCTTTATCATCGTATGGCATGTGTCTATACAATTTTGGCTTTAGGTCACAATTTCACTATTATACTGATGCTTGTCTTGGCATGTTTTGAGATTGGCAAAGCAATCCTGGATGACACTATTTGAGGTTTGTTTTCCCATCGTTAAATGTTTTGCTTGACTTTCTCAGAAAACCTATACAGAGTCTATGTGAACACAAAAGGGCAGCTTGTGTGGGTGTCACAGGGTAAGTTGAAGACCTTTAGGAAATTTCAAAGGAGTTTTAGATGTTCGAATGTAATTAAATTCCTAAAAAGCATCATTAGAATTGGTAACCACACGAAAGAGAGAGATCTGGTTTACTACCTTTTGTGTAAGCTCATTTGCTAACAAGCTGTAGGAAATCCACGGTTGGGGGGAGAGACCATACGAGCTTCAGCTAAAATTCAGGCTCAGCCTATGCAGCAGAACCCCATAGGGTCATCAGATGCCCTCATTTTGATTATGCAAACAAAACTCCACCATATGTATGGAGCAGAGTGGGGATAAGCATGTATAGGGTACACAGCCACAATGCTCTGAATATGGAGAAAGCTTTCTTGCATGAAAGCAATACTTCGGGCTGTAGTTAGAGCTAATAGGCCGTGTACCTACAGCTGCCGTATAGCTCTGAATACATAATAGCAGTGCATCTCAGAGCAGTGCAAGCAAGATCCCTATTAAAGACAGAAATTAACAGATTTCTTTTTCTTTATGACCAGATGGAAATAGTTTGTAGAACAATACAGCTAAAATAATTAATTTCAAGATGTGCATATCCCTGCGAATAATGTAATTGATATTCCTGAGTTTGTTGGGCTTCTTTTGTTTGTTAAGACACAGCACAGAAAAATCACATGGTGTCTTGGTCTTACTCGTATTTTTGGTTTTGCAGAAGGCTTATCGTGTGATTTTGGATAAACCACTTAAACTTTTCATTTTTCCATTTCCCTTATAAAATCAAGATCATGTATGTTTGCTTCAAAGGACTTATAAAAGATGCATGAAAGAAAAGGTTATATATCAAGTGTAACATACAATTTATATCTTTTTACTAAACTACCTTCTTTTTCTTGGGTGAGGGGAGGTTGGGAATTGAAGACTAACATTTCTTTTTTAGCACATGTTTATTTTACAATTCCAATATTTTTGTCATTAAGTGCTTGTTTCAGCATGTGCTACCCGCGATCTATACTACAAGAAGATGCATTTGTAACACAAATGTAGATTCAGTCCATAGCTATTTGATACTGCTACAATTATGACTGTCATATGGCAAAATGACAAAGTGAGATTTGAAGTCCTAGGGGAAGAAATAAAATTTGATTATTCACAGTTTACTTACTTATTCACTTTTTACTTACACTGATATGATTTAAACTGGACATGCTACAAAACCATCTGGTGGCTATGTTGTAGGCTTTGTAAATTTAATCTTTTGATTAAACTCTTCAAGCTGTCTTTCAAATTTAGATAAGGACATCAGGAATTAAGTAGATTTATTTCAATGATTTTTAAATCTTCTATTTCATATGAAATTGCAAAAAGATAGTTACTGAAACAAATTCAAGTTATAAGAATTATTTTAATTGTGTTATACATTATTTCACTAATTATTTAATTTGTTTAACAATGGGTATATACCAAAAAAGCTCAAGGGAAAAAAATGGAAAAAAAAAGCTCTTTAATAAAGTGTTTGTGTGCTTGATCTGTCCAAATGAAAAAAAAAATAAGTACATTAATAGTGCTTTTGAACATATTTAAAGGGGGGGGGGCCTCATATGTATTGTTCAAATCACTCTTTCTTTGTTTCTTCCTTTAAAAAAAAAAAATCAAACCCAAAAACCAACCCGAAACATAAAACCAACAACCAAATGTTTGATATGATTAGATTAACATGCCCCCATAAAGAAAAACTTTAACTTTGGATTCAGACATTTGGTTCTGTTACTGTCATCAGAATTGACAAATCTGTTATTTCCCTCTGAAAACCTGAATAAATGTATTAAGGTTCACTGGAAAAATATTTTAAGAGCTTGGGAGATGGCTTTTTGTTTTTTTTTTAAAGTTTAAAATAAAGATTTTCCAGGGCATTTCAGCCCATTTCCAAGTTACAGTTAGGAATTTAGCTTCTTGAGTCTCCTTTCAAGCAAACATAAAGCTAGCAAGATCCTCCCCCCACACCAAGTACAGCCACTTCTTTTCAGGCCCTGCATCATATAATCTGTTTCATAAAACTATCCAGCTCACTTTTAAAACTCTTCAGGTTTTTAGCCTTCAGTAGCTCTTCTAGAAGGCAGTCCCACAACCTCTCTGTTCTGATGGTTAAGAAAGTTTTCAGCCTAAATCTCTTCGTGGCAAGTTTGTAGCCTGTTGTTCTTGTGCTTTTTCAAGATTAAATTGTCCTTCTGTGTTGCAGAATGCAATGGTACGATGTGTTTAACTATTCACATGATTCTTGCTCTTGCAGTGGTTTTTTTGCAAGACAGGCTGGCTGTATTTGTTTTGAAAGACTCTTGCAGAATATGGACAGCCAGGTATTTTCTCAGATGAGATCTCACTAGTGTTTTTTACACTTGTATTAACTCTCTGCTGTTTCTATTGAATTTACCTTGTGTAGTATGTCTGAAGAAGTTACTTGTGTTTTACGGAGTCCTGGGTCATAAAAAAAATGCATGTTTTCCTCCTGTCTGATTTCTGGCTGATGAGCTACTGTAATGAAAATTTATAATAGTCCTTGGGGGGATTTTTCTTATCAAATTTAGAAGTTTAAAAGTTAGGCACCTGAGTCAGTCTTCCAAACGTCCTTTATGAATGACTGTAGAAAGAGGGAAGAATCTCCAAAGAATCTCTATCCCATTTAGACATGTGTCTAAACTAGATAATATAAAATTACCAGCAGACTTGTTCACCTCTTTCTAGTGATTATACAAGGAGACTCAACAGCTGTGACGATACAAAGTTTTTAGATGGATTGGATGAGATGAATCCCATCTTCACTGCAGGATGCTGTACTTTGTAATATTACATTTCATCCCACATTTACTATTCTGTCCATTTTTCCCTTCACATGGAGTTCTTCCCCTTCATACTGGCAATGCTTCTCTTTTTTTTTTTTGGACTTCTTGCATTCATTCCTATTTTAGGGGTGAAATCACAAAGTAAAATAGTAAACAAAATGAATGCCAGGAGGAGTACTACTGGAGTAATCTCTTTTCAGCCCAGAGGTTCGCCTTTCAGCACAGTTCATTGGCATTTCCTCTGCAACAGTCACTTTAGTCAGCACCTTCATATTCTTTTTCTAATCTTACTTTTTTCCAGTTTACCTAGTAATCTCCATTGTGACACCTTACCAAATGTTCTGCTGAAGTTCAGATAAAATCTAATCTCTCTGTACAGTTCTTTTGTCTGGAAAATCAGGTATCCTATCAAAGGAAAAAAACAGGCTAGTCTGACATGACCTACCTTTACTAAAGCCGTGTTACATTTTATTCTATTGTCCATTTACCTTCAAGCCATTCATTATTCTTTCCTTCAAATTTTATCATAAGATTAACATAGAGCCTGAGGTGTGAAAGGATAAAGAGTTTTGAGTCACTTCTTATTCTCTGGTTTTGGCACAAATCCTTTTATAATTCGAGTATATTTTGTAGCTCTACCTAAGTAACATCTTCATTAAAAATCATTTCTATTGGATCTGGTATTATATGGCCATTTTTCAGAGTTGTGAGATGAAAGCAGGCTTGTGAGTAGACTAAAGTGCATTAAGCTGTTCAAGCTTTGCTTGTGCCTTGACTATGGTTGTGGGCCTATACTTGTCTCGCCACATTGCCTTCACCGAAGACTTCGATTTAATTTGGAGATCACATGCTGATTTCTTCTATGGTATTTGTACTTTTTCCCGAGAACTACTTTTTTTCCGACTAGATAGAGCAACTTGTTTTTTCAAGGAGTAATTAATTTTGAACAGTTCTTTCTTTTCCCAGTTATCTTAGGCTCTCTGCTTTTTCCAATATCGTTATTTGTCCATTTGGATCTGGAGTTTACATAGAAGGATTTCCCTTTCCTTGAGATGCAAGTTCCGATTAATATGTGAATATTTGATGTGAAGAAATTCATGTGTCCCCTTCATCAATGTATTGGTCTTTTTAACATTTTTTTGTCTGAGAGGACCAATATTTTCAAATACATCTCAAGGGAACTCTTGAAAAGGTTCTTTAAAGTATGTCCTCTCTTCTAAGTAGTTTATTTTACAGGTAAAATAAATAGCTATGCATGTTTAATAGTAAAATTAAGCTTATATTACTTGCACACTTTTAAGAGAGTTTCTGTTTAATCAAAGTTTGTTTTCAGTGACTATGTCATCACTTAAGTAGAAGGAAAAAGTCTTTGATATTAGTGACCAAACAACTTTTACAAAATGCTTTGACAAAGATATAAATGCACTATTTTAAGTCATTAAAAGGTAGTAGACCAAGAGACATTTTGCAAAGGAAATGTAAGAAAATAATACAGTGGCATTACATTGCTCAGTAACAATTACAGAATTGTTGCGCTAGAAGTTCGCCAGAAGGATGTAGAAAGGAAAAAAGACCAAATGCCTGTAGACCCGTACCTCACACAGTGGATATGGCTCTCCCATGACAGCGTGGCGCCTTTTGCTGTCTCTAGATTTAGAAGTGCTTTGAGAGTCCAATGTGTTGAGCCATTTGCTGTACAAGAAAGGAGGAATACAATTGATTAATGCCATTTTGGACCACAGCTGCTTTGTTTGCTCCTTCATTTGTTTCTCTGAACTAATTGGACCATGATCCTAGCAATCTAGTTCAATAAACAAGGGAGTACAGTTACAAAGAATATCACAACTGAATATTTTTTTATGAACTCAAAACACCTCGCCACCAGTGACACTTGGCTGCATTTTTTTTTCTTCTGTATTAAGTGGAGAGAAAGATGATTATTTAGCTTAGAGAAAGAGGATTATTTAGCTAGTTTGTTCAAATGTTTAGTCAATGAGGTTTTGGAAAGTTGCTGATGAAGTACAGAGGCCAATGTTCTCTTTTGCAAATGTGAAAGGAGGCTGTCATGTGCCCCACTGGGAATACTCTGCGCTATTTGCTGTATGTAAAAGGCTTTGCATGACAATCAGGCCACTGGGAGACCCTTTTGCAAAAGTCTCCATATTACCAGTTTCTTAATCCAGGTTATGGAATGAAGCAGAAACACCTGTTATTTCTAGCTATAGCATCCTGATGTTTAGGATTGGGATCAGCTAGTTACCCTGGGTTTTTTGCATTCATCTTAGCCTAATCTGAAATGAAATACAGATAATTAATTGCAGAATTTGCAATAAAGAGCATAGTTGGAAATTTTTATGAGAAAAGTGAATGCAAGTAAAAAGAGTAAACCCACATAACTTTGCTTGGCATAAATATTAGTTTAAAGATTTCTTTCGTCTCCATGCCCTCTAACAATGGCTGTATTCAAGCTGAGACATCTCATTTTCCCCAAATTATGGGTATTTGCAGAAGACAGTCAAGATTTGGGGTGTGTCCTTTTTATCTGCATATTCAAAATTCATCTTTCATGAGAAGGAGGAGGAAGAGGGTGGAAAAGGAGATAACTCATATTCTGACAGTCTTATGCCTCTAGTCATTTGGTATTCATTAATCCAGTTCATTCTTGCCTAACCATTGTTTGCTATCTCCTGTTTTAGAGATGTTCATGTTTAATTTCCCCAGCTGAGCAAATCTCATCCTTCCAGCCAGACTGGGTTTCATGTGGCTGAGCACTGGACATTGACAATTAGGCATCTGTTGTCTAGATTCCTTTTTTAAGCAAAGTAAAGAAACGGGCATTTGTAGCGTGTGACTCACATGATCTATTTTGGACATCTGTGTACACTGGGGTGGGAGGAGCAGTGTGCTAGAGACACCCGTTTGTCTCTTCCGACTATAAAAGAAGCCTTGCCATCCTGCACAGATTTAGGGATTGTCAGCCTTAGGTGGGGTGATTCCCACCCTTAAGGACTGTTCTTGTACTAAGCTAGGTTTTTCCCAAAGCCATGATTCATGAGGAAGTCCTCTCCTCGCAGAGGTGGGAAATTTCCATGTCCCAGAGAGAAACTTCTCATTCTCCCTCTTTGCTCACCCCACAATTACAGTGTCACATAGCTGGGACCGTATGTGCATCTCAGGGCAGAGCTCTTGTTTAGCACCAGTCCCAGAAGTGACCCATCAGTGCTGGCATTAACAGCTTTGGGAGCTTCTGACTCTTCTTCAGGACAGTGTAATGAAGGCAATGAAAATCTGCCTTGGAAGAGCTGGGGGACAGACAGGAGTTCCCAGCGCTGCTCTCCTCCGTGATCTCATGTAGTTTCAGGACTTTGCCAGCATTCTGCTTGCACCTGCAAATGTTCCTGCAGCAAAGGGAAGCCGACTATGGTAATTGATGTGGAAACTCAAACTAAGTAGAGCTTTCACAGAGACAGTGTTTGCAGTAAGTAGAAAACATTGTAGGTGTTCTAAAACTGGTGTAATTGTGGACAACTGTGAAAGGGCACATTTAAGAAACATCCTTAGTGTCAGAGTATGAGTGTCTTCAAACACTTTCGTTTGAGTTGAACCTGAGTGCATGTGCTCTTAGGTCAATGATGAACTGAAGCTGGCTTAATGCTCCGAATGCCTGATCCAGAGCACCGCATGACATAAAGCAGTGGTGTAGGGTAAAATCACTTGCTGATAAGATTTCCCTCCAGAAATATCATCAGGTTAACTTTGTCCCAGCAGGCTTCCTTTGAGGCCTCCGCCACTCAAACTTTTTAAAGGATTGGGTATTTGATCAGCATTTAGCATAAAACCAGCACAAAGTCACAATGTCAGCATAAAGAGCTTATTATAGTGTGCTTAGAGAAGTGTGAAAGTAATGTGATTATGCCCACACATGACCTGGTGCAAAACTGGGTGATCTACTAGAGCACAGATCTGATATAAATGTCTATGGAGCTTAGGTTTTATCCTGTTACACTTTTGTGAACTTACCTGCTTATTCTAAGGAGAATGAAGAGAGTGTGATTAAAGAGAAACCACCTGATGAAGGTATTAAGATGACAAAGGTGTTTGTGTTGCAACTGCACTAGTATTCCCTTCTCTAAGGAAAAGTGTTCTAGTTCCTGGGAGGAATGGCAACAAGGGGACATTCTTATTGCAATTAAAAAAAAAAAAAAAAGAAGAAGAAGAAGAAGAAGAAAAGCACATTTTAATAAGAAAACACTGTTGGTGCTTGATTTATTAGTTTTTAGTTCTAGATTTCCTAGCAGGAAAAAAGACAAAAAGCATAAAGAAGTAGAGTTACTGAGCCTTTAGTACCTCTTTGCGGTTCAAACAATATTCCAAATTTTTGATGGTGTAGGTTTCATTTATTAAAAAAGCAGTAGTATTCTAAATATCCTAGCTGTTCCTCTACACTACAAAGCACACTAGGGCTTTGGTTTTGAAAGCTAAAATATAGCAAGCTGTTAATGGAATTTTATATTTGTGTTCCCAAGAGACTTAAATGAAGTCTTGAGGGTAACCACAATCCCTGGCGAGAATCCTCTTTCCTATTAAAGCTGACCTGGACAGGACTTGCTTTCATGCCACATTTAAATTGTCCAGAGAAAAGAATCTCTGTGGGAGACATCACGCATTCTTCTTGCCTCCCTGCCTCTGACCAGCCTAGCAGAGCCACTGCGTCTTAGTCATTCGCAGGGGAGAGAAGGAAACCAATACTTCCCAGTTCTGGAAACGAAAACTGTTCAAGAAAAAAATACTTACTAGATCCCACAAACTAATAAAGAAAGGTCTGTTTGATCGCCAACAACTTACTCCTGACCTCATGAACTGGAAAATATTTTCTGTTCTCTTTGGGTAAGTCTTGTCAGTGAATTGTTTCAGGATTTCTTGGGATGGGTGAAGTAACTTAAAAGGTGACTTGTTTAGCTTTTTAAGATATTTTTTATTTAGTTATTCAATACACTTCAGTTTGCTAATTATTTAGCCTGAGCAGAAGCAATTAGCTGCCACCAGTACATTAGCAGTGAGAGTTCTCTGATATTCACTCTACAGAGTTAGCACCTGTGTTAAACTCCTGTTCTAACTCACCACCTGGACCTGCCTCAGTCTCTGCATTAATAAATTAAGAAAACTGGTTTAGAATAGTTACACAATATAAACAACTCCCTTCCTAAAAAAAAATTAATACATTATTTGAATACATTTTTATATCAAGTAGATACTTTAACATACATTTATTTTTGCAGTTACGTAGTTTGAAGTTGTAGAAGCTGCTTTATAAGTCCAAAGCAGAGACTTGCTGAATATAAACTTGATTGCTAAATATAAACCTTGAGTGAGTTCTTATGGTCAAATGTGTAAAGTTCTTTGAATTTGGATGTATAGTGTTCTTACTATCCTACTTTTTAATGAGGTTAAAAACAAAAGAAAGAATACTGATGAGCTACAGGTTCTAACTGTGTATGGGACCTGATTCTGTGTGCAGTGCCAGCTACTTTAGAACTGCTATCAAACATGAGGAAAAAGAGATCAACTTCTTTTTAAAAATAAAAATATCAGAAGACGTAGAAAAGGAACGGAAAAGAAACCAGAAGTTATGTGTGCAGTTTAGGTAGGCTGAAAAATTTTAAATCATTTTCCATTAAAAGCAGATAAGTGTCTGCTAAATATTGATACTGGTGGTAACTGATTTTCTGACAAAACTAAAAACAAAAAATGATACATCATCATGTGCTATTTTTGGAGTATTGTAAGTGTCAAAGAAATCTGTCAGGAAGCCAGATAACTACTTTAATGCAGAATTATCACTCTGGTAACTTACATCAATCTTAGAAGGTGACTTGAATAGTCTTGCTGGTAAATTTGAAAAGAGAGTGAAGTATGTCCAATCACTGGGGATATGGCATGCATCCACCTTCCAGGGTGAAAGCCAATATGTGGCATTAATGTGTATTTCAGAGGGAGACTAACTTCCAAACGTCTGGAGGATACCAGCCAGCTGCCTGCAGGGAGAGCAAGAGAAACCAAAACGCAGGGGCAGAACACCACTGCTGAAACCCTTTAAGTCTCCCGTGCCTCTGCACCAACTATTTGCCTTATAGAGCTCTGAGCAAAACCAAACAGGAAAGATCTTAGACCTGTTGCACTGCCAAATATTTCGTGGTCGCTGGGAGCCTGAGAGTTGAGCTATGAGACCTGTGTGGTATGTGAGAGGGCTGGAAAGGATTGTTTCAAGTAGGGAGGCAGTGACGGCGCTGCTGGATCTCAGTAGCCTGTGCAGGTGCCAGACGGCCTCTTCCCTGGAGCTTAAAAAGGGCAAGTGGAGTGATCCGACAGCTAGTAAGGTTATCCAGTAAGGTCAGGTGAAGTACAAAGCCCCTAATTTCAGTGACCTCTCTACTTACCACAAGAGGGGGGAAAAACCGCTCGGTGGAGTTTGTGAAATCAGAGTTACATTTCTTTCATTCAAAGGTACCCTCTGGTCTTTAAAAGCTCACTGTTCTCCCATAGACCTGGTACACCCATTTTGTGATGGAGTTGTACTAGTTGCAAGCTATAGTCACAGTATCATTTCTCTGAGAAAAAGATGCCTTAGAAAAAGCTGTGTTGCAAGGCCATCCCACCCAGAGGTGGCTGTCGTGGCTTGAATGGCCGTTCTTTGGATGAGAGTTGCTAACAGCGCTGGCCCGGAGCCCTCTCACCGCAAGTTGCCACTGTATCAGATCCATGAGCAAACGTAAGAGCGCCAGTTGGACAAGGTAGACAGCAATGATCCAAAGAAAAAGAGAACTCAAGTGGCTTCTCATAGAAACTTTAAACTCACATAACCACACTGAATCCCTGGAAACACATGAGCTTGGTGGTTTAGGTGAAAAGGTACGTGCAGAATGAAGGGCTGCCATGCCATTTGTGGGAGCTGAAACACTGCGGTCACTGGGCAACGAGAACCATATGCTCTTTTTACATGCTGGGCAGTAAAACTCAGCACTTCAAACTAGGTATGAAGGCAACACTGTAAGAAAAAGTTGAACCCAGTGTTTCACAGCATAGTATTACCTCAACAACAGGCCTTCAAGTACCAAAGGAGAGGGAAGGAGGTAGTTTGTGGGCAGAGTCCAAGAAGCCACAACTTGTGTTCACTGTGGGTTCCTTAGAATCTCATTTCAGGACCTCCTTATTTTCTAAACAGCCATGTGGGTAGTGATGTACCCTGAGCACAGAAATGATGCAGCCATGAGGCGATGAAGGATGCCCTTCTGAAGATCTCCATCACGAAGGGCAGGCCCAGCACGGTGTGACCTTCTTCACGTATGTGGAGAAGTTCTCCTGTACTGCCCCAGTCATGAGGCTGTGATTGCACCGCAGCAGCCCTCACATTGCCTGTGACTGTGGCAGTTTTCCCTTTTTAAGCCTGTACTTTGGAAGCAGGAAAATACTGTGGGTCTAGGCATCAGAAATTCTGATGCTGCCTAAAGGTGGCTAGGGGCAATAAGGCATTCTCTGATACTCTTTTTGTTTGACAGACTTTTAACTGACTTGAATACAGCTAAAGAGTGTATTGCGAAGTACTGTCTTTTAGTCATTCCATTTGCTTGCTCCTTGCACCCAGATCTTTGCTTCTTGTAATAATTATGATGATCAAATCCCTGGGATGATTACTGCCTTTCTCCCATGTGATCATAAAGTATTTGGACTGAACGTAATACGAGCCATTTTGCTACTACTGCACCAATTAGATCAGCTCAAAAAAAAAAACTGTCGTGGATTCTGCTTTCTGCTTGTTGTTGTTGCACCCTGACCAGAAACCCTACTCACTGCAGAGGCAGCCCTTTTTCCCTTCTCCCACCACTTCCCCCATAACTTCCTCCACCCCTCCTCCCTCTTTTCTGAAACTCATTGTTCTTAGATTGGAAGCAGACTCCAAAAACACCACAAACTGTTTTCTTCTGTTTGAAACAGCCCGTCCTGTGCACACTGTATGTACAAAGTGACTTGCTAACAGTTTGGATCAGGCACCCTTCACCGGAGAGAGCAGGAAGGAATAAGGTGATGTGCGTGCACATTGACCCCTCAGTCCCACCAGACTGTAACAGCACCAGAGAATGTTTTCTTCAGATATTTTTGGTTCACTTAAAAATGGCAAACCAGATAAAATTTTTACTTCTAATTTGACAAAACTCAGATGGATAATCTGTCTTTGAGAATTTGGACATAACCATGGTCACCAGTGGAATGATTAATTTTACAAAACTATGTTGTTTTCCCTTAGGGTCACTGAGCTACTAATGCCCTAAGGGTTAGTTTTGACACTTAGCCAATAAATGCATTGCTCATATAAAGTTTTATCTGCTGAGCATGAAACGTTAGAATTATTTACAACTGTCTTTCAAATTATTCTCTTTATTGAGTCAGGCCAACAGCTAGATGTAAAGCTTTATAATACAGGTATGAGGATTTTAACAAATTTGTGATCATTTAAGATGTCCCAATCTGCTGCACTGTGTGAAACATTTGGTTTCATGTAATACATTATTTAGCCTCTGAATCGTATATTTGCAGTACCCCACACTAGTAGATGCCATTTGATTGCTCACGAGTATGTATCACTTCAAGCCTGGTGTTTTGTGTGAACTATATGGACACTTCTGAAAGGTTTTCACTGTATATCAGAATTTCTAAGGGAAATGCCACTGGAAGACATGAGAGGCTATATAAAATATTATCAAGCTTTAATTTTCAGGCATGTGTATGGCACAATCAATTAAGCTGATGAGTAATCTTTTCTGTATAGCAACAATTACATCTGCCCCCAGCAGATACTACAAACTTGAGCAAAGAGCTCTTGGCCATCCAGTCCCAGCAAACAAAGATGATTTTCTACATTGCATATAAACCTGTTACTGAGTGCCTATGAATTAATTTTTATGG
Organism: Pluvialis apricaria; assembly: GCA_017639485.1. NCBI lineage: Eukaryota > Metazoa > Chordata > Aves > Charadriiformes > Charadriidae > Pluvialis > Pluvialis apricaria. The sequence goes on along the minus strand of CM030009.1, from coordinate 74,773,842 downwards.
AAATGGAAGATATCCTGCCACATCATTTTTTTTGTAAATGTGGATTCGGATTAAATTGTTATGATTTGGCAAAGAGTGGCTGCAGGTTAGAATCTATAATAGATTTCAGGAGGGAAAGGGAATTAAAATGAAAAAGCTCTATTTCAAACTAAACTGGAATACCATCAGTAGTCTGAACAATTAAGCAAGCTGAAAAATTCTCCATGAGGAGAAATTGCACTAATGGTAATGGAAAGACTGCTCCTGACTTTAGAGGTCCCTGTGGAGCAGGGCACCACCAGCAACAGGATAACAGTTGTGATGAGAATCCCTTGGGATCTCACCACATAGTGGGTGGCAATGTCTTCTGGCCAAATCTGGGCCCAATGTAATGACACAGAAGAATTTTCATCATTGCTAAATTTTAAACAATATTAAAGATGCAGGCATACATTGTCACTTGTTCAGTCCTTAAGAGCAGCTGAACAGTTTCAGTTCACGGTTGGGACTCAGCAGCACGGTCACTTCTGATTCTGGTCTAGGTTTTTTAGATGTGAATCATCAGAGAGACAACTGATTTGAAGGGCTTTTTCTTTTGAGCCTTGCCTAGGTTTAGTCCCTAATGGAGCATGAGAGAATGGGTTCTTTTTTCTTGTAATTCAGTTCATTGCATAGGTGGATTTGCCTTTGATCATTTCTATGGCTTTTTTTTTAAATCTTTTAGAGGAGGTATGAGTCACAATTGAATCTGTGAATTTGTGCTGTGAAGGAGGAGTGAGAGTCGGTTTTTAAAAACCTGTCTGTACTGAAATAATCTTTATTAGACGAAGACGGAAAGGCTGTTAGTTGTTCATCCCATAGTCAGTAACAGAAGATTTTTAAACTTTGTGCGTAAAAACCTGCAGCTGTCCAAATGAAGCCTGTCCTCACCTTTTCTGCTGTTTCGTGACTCCTTGTTACGTATTTCCTCACAAGTTGAAAGTCTTTGCTTCACTGGCATATCCTCAGCCATTCCAGGTAATCTGACTAAATTCTTTTGAATCCTACTAAATGATGAATCACTGGCAGTAGCTGGGAGAGTCTCAATAAAAGCATTCACTCCTGTAAATCTTGCTCCCTCTGGTGTTTCAGCAGAGCCATTGCTTGGTGACATTTGAATCCAGGCTTATCATTTAATCACATCATAGTAATGAGGAAATTTTTTCTTTATAAGAATTGTAAAATTATTTTAAAAACTTATTGTATTAAAATCTCACTGTGAAATAAGATTTTGTTCAGTCGGTGTTTTCATAGAGGCACTGAGGTGTCATTGCAATAACGAGCAATACAGGTACCTTCCCCTATGGCTCTGAATACCGTCTTCCTTAAACATAATCCTTCCATTTTATTATATTATTTCAGTGTATTCCCAAGTTTTAGGCTTACAGAATTAAAGAAAAATATTTTTTCACTCTCATTTTGGAATCTTCATGTAGAAATATAGCTTGGTGTTTGGGTTTTGGTTTTTGTTTGTAATGTAAAACCATTTGTATCTGTCAAGCCAGGAAAAAAAAGGCACATAAGCATGCTTCTAATTTAAATTGTTCCCAGAATATTTCTAGAAAGCCCATTTGGGAACATAAATTATCCTTGATACTGAACTGGAATTATATTTAAGAATACCACATTGTGGAGAGAAGGCAACTTTCTGTATCCATCTGACATGAGGTATTTTAAGGGTTTAATCCTACTCCCAGTGAAATTGGTATTAAAAATCCCTTTTACTCCTCGAAGGATCAGTACCACGCCACCATGAACAGGTCGTGTGGACAGCAATGGAGGTGACAGAAAATACTTGAAAAAGAGGGAGGTTGACTGATGCCTGGGAAAGGCAGATTGAAGATAATGACAGACATATTGCAAGCTCCCTTGCAACTATTCAAAATATTTGTCTTGTATCAATTTTAGTGGATTATTACATACTTTAATTGTTCTCTCACTGACATCAGACAGGTGTCCTTAACTAAAAGCAATATTGGTAAACAACCAAGTTGAAATTTCTCTTGAACTTGAACGAAGAGTTTCTGTAAAAATGAACTCCTCCTTCAATTGATCAGTATAAGACATGTTGTGGTGCTTCAGTTCTCGCCTGCTACACAAGAACTTGATGTTTCATATTATGGCACTATTTGGGAAAAAAAAAATCTGTACCTTAACATGATAGAAAACTTTAAATAAGCCAGTTTTATTTTCTGTTGGTTTTTTGTTGTTTTTTTTTTAATTTGGAGTGATGTAGTTCTGCTACATTAGAATTTGGAGACATGCTTACACCTCAAGTAACGTTGACTGAATAACATATGAGACACATATTGTGTAGACAAACTTTACATGTAGCGATTGAAATGTTTCTTGCATGCCTAAGATTGTAAGTCACTCAGACAAGCTTCTTACAGCACTGTGGGGAAATACTGTCACCTCTCTGGTTTATTTCTCTGCGCTTAATAAGCCAGAGTACTTTTCTCAGTCTTGGACTCCTGCAATCATCTCTATATCCGTTTTGTTTAGTTTACGTAAAGGACATTTTAAAGAAGCTGGAAAGGAAGACTTTAAACTTCCCAGATGAGCAGTGTGAAAGGTGTTTTTGGAATGGCATTTTACATGGGGCATGTTTCTGGGCTTGCAAATGGCATAAAAAGTTACTGCCTGCCAGGTGAGATGGAGTGACTGGTTGTATATGTGCACATTAAACCTGTCCCAACGGCGAAATAAAACGGTCGCCTAAACGAGGGCGGAAAGGAAGCAGGTGTGCAGGTACAAGTTCTCAGCTGCCAGATGGCAACTGCTTAGATTTGCTAGTTTGATCACTTGCAATCATCTGCAACACAGAAATTAAAATGAGAGCGGGAGTAGGAGCAAAATTAGCTTGTGACTTTTGAGTGTATAAAGTTCCAGTAACATGCTCAGTCTGTCTCTTGTCATATTTAGGAGGATAAAATCCTTGGAGACCCTTATCCTGTTGAAGTCCGTGAGAATTTTGTCATGGGAATATGAACAAATCCTTAAGAGGCACCCTTCTATCAATCTATAAAATACCGCTTAGTAGTACATAGTCAGCTGTGTTCAAGTACCAACAGATACGCGCATATCAAAGTGTATATAGCTAGAAAGAATCCGATAAAGTTATTTAGACAGCCTATGGCATGATTCCTTTTGTCTCTATATAGCACTCCCACTCTTTGAGCAAAAATATTTATGCAGGAATGCAACCATAGATCCAGGATAAACCAAGAAAGACTTTTATTAACACAATGATTGTGGTGAGCTTATCATGAAAGAGCACGAGGTTAAATAAAAATTAAAAAAAAAAAGTTGTGTTATAGCTTTTCTACATGTTTCCGTTCATAACAGCATGTGCTGCTGTCCTCATATTTTCTAACAGTGCATTTCTGTAAAGGAATGATTATTTTCTATAAATGCAGTCACATTACTGATTTAATGAGCAGCAGCCAGTCCTACTATAACCACACACTGGGCATTCGTCTTTGGCATCTGAATAGCTACCACATCAAGGCACCTCAGAGTTGACTGATTTTTCCAGTCCTATTGCAGCATACCTAAATATTGACTGTTGTTCCAGTCCTGCCTGTACAAAGTCTGTCCACAGCAGACTATTCTTGGGTGGATTTCCATTGTTCTCACTTAGGAGAATACATTTGATTCTTCTAGACTATTTTTCCCCTTGACTATCTTATAATTGGCCACTGTCATATATGCTCCTCTGTTTTACTTTCCAGTATAGTTTTTACTGCACGCTTAGTCATTCTAGCCAGCAGTAAAATTGTATTACCACAGTTTGAATGTCTGCGAAAGGCGGGTTTAAGTTGTAACAGCTGGATGCAGGCATTGTGTGTCCATCCTCGCCCTGTTATCTTATATTTGATTATGTTAATACAGAAAACATACTACTGGCCGAACCTCCTCCATCTCTGATTTATTAGAGACCTTATTTCTTGCATACAGTGAGTGAAGGGAACGAACACTAAAAGCGTTACATTGGATCCCCTGGCTTATCCCGGGATACTGACATAAACCGTCGGCCAAGAGTTCTGAATTTTCAGAGAAAACCAGCATCACGTTTACTATCACAGAGACTTTGGCTATCTAACCATGGGAAGAGTATGAAGACAAAAAGAGAAACGCAAAGACAGTTTTATATATATTTTTGTACTTTTTCACTATAAGGGAATGTGCAAGCGTATGCCCACATTTCACAAAACATATGTCTCTATAAGCAATAATATCAAAGATTACATATTATCAAGTAAATACTATGATTGCAACTTTTACATGCAGCTGTGGCAATTGGGTATTTTATATGACTGAAGCACCACACAATTTCATAGAATCATAGAATGGCTTGGATTGGAAGGGATCTTTAAAGGTCATCTAGTTGCTCTTTTTGGTTTTCTGATGTATTTATGGCATTCCAAAATGCTTATCTTGTCTACTGGTCTGACTCTGTTCGTACTAAGCTGTCCATCTCATGGTAGGATGTTCTTGAATGGATTTTGTATGTTCTTACACAGGTGTGCTTCCCGTGCCTTCCATTACATTAGCTCTTTGTTGCTTACAGACTTGGGATTTCCTGCAGCTGAACTCCTATAGGAAAATTAACTCTATTTGCAACTAAATATATTTTTGTCCCCAAGTTTGTCCTACATGATTTTTGAAGTTACTGTATTCAGTATTCCATTTTCCATTAGTGGTAACAGTACAATTTTCAGAAATTTTACATGTGGAAATGCCATAAGTTATCCAAATGTCTAGCAATTATATGAGCACATAAGAAATTACGGTCCTTTCTTTAAAGATTCTTAAAGTCTTTGTGTATACACAGACCTGAAAATTTAAAATTTCTTTACGTACAGTTACTGATTTATTCTGTCCACTAGCCCATAAATTTATAGCTGTAATGGTATAACGGCATTTTCCATAGAAGTGTATTTTTCCCTCTGTGCAAATACATCTTACACTCACGTATGTAATATGTGCACATACAGATTTTGTTTTGTAGCAGCATTACCGATGAATACAGATATAAGCAAATTCCTGAAAGATCTGCATATAAACATATCTGGTATGGTTCACTTCCTTCCTTTTCTGCCACATTTAGGTTATCATTTTGGACCAGCTGAGATTTCCAAAGGATGAGCTTGAAATACAGAGCCAGAGACTTAATTCCAGGTTTGATGATTAGGACACCCACACGCAGCGAGTCATTATAAAGTTTGAGTCCCTGTTGCCATATGAAGTGGAGAGGGTCAGCTAAGTGAGATTAAAGTACAAAAACAAAATCACGTCAGCACCAGGATTCAGCCGACTGGAACCGTGTTCCAGCAAGGCGGAGACAGTACTTCTGCCTGGCTTGCAAAATGGACTTGTGCGCAGTAAGCGACTGTCAGTCCATGTGCATGTGTGTTTCTCCCTTATTTCTTTTTCCTTTTTTTAAGGGATTCTGTTTAATCCTGATACAGGCCAGGGGAAAATCCAGAATCCCAGAGAAGTTCAGGAGCTAAAAATAGTTGGTTTTGCACAATTCTGCTTACAGGAACCATTTTTTCCTCCTGGTGCTGACTCCTGGAAATTATCTGGGCTAGCTACTTTTCATTTCGGATCTATTGTACATTAAGTGATATTTACAAGTTTAATTTTCATCCGTTTGCCCTTCTTTGGATAATGTTAAAACAGAAGATTCAAACTAGGAGATAAAAGCATTCATAACTTTTTAATACAGATTCCCCTGGGTGCTAAACTCCAAAATTCTTGTCAACAGACTGACCAGCGAGGACCTGTCCAACAGCGCTTTAGGTATAAATTTAAATAATTTCTTCTTTTCCATTCTACATAAGACGGCGATGAACTCAGCACACAGGCTTTGGACGAAATTAGTTAATTTAGTTTTGCAAGTTTAAAAACATTTTTAATAGAGACTACATCTTGTTGAATTTCTAGAAAGCAGCCTTTTTTTTCTTTGTTCTCAAGCTGATAGCACTGTAAGAAGAATATACAGGTCTTTGTGCTCAAAAGAATGATATTAGAAATCAAATGTTTCTCTCTCAGCCTTCCTATGGTAAGTTAGCTGGTGCAAATGGCAGAGGGATGGTCTGCAATGAAAGTAGCATGAAGTCAGCAATCTGTGTCTCTCTCTTTTGTTTTGATTAAATTGTCAGACCTGTAGTTTGTGTATTGCTGATTGGTAAAAACTGTGTTTTTAATAGCAAGAAGTCAAAAGCTGTGCTGCTGCTGAATTCATTCTTTTTACTGCTTACAAGGAAATTTTGTTTCTGACATGATCATAGGCATCACTATCCATAGGTGAGGTGGATAAATACAAACAGTAGCACCACTCATTAAAGCAGTGGGTGGAGATGAGGTGGCATATTCAACTGTACTATGTAATCATAATACTTTAAGGAACTATAGAAGATATCTTGCATTTAGCCCACCACTACCAAAGGGATGGGTTGGGTGTTCACTTCCTAACAGATTATTTTCTAGCCTCTTTTTAAACACCTGCACTTACAAGATCATACAACCTCCTAGGCAGCTTTTCCAGTGCATTAATACCCTTAAAATTAGAAACTTTCTTATCATTTCTAATCTAGACTTGCTTGCAGAAGCATAAGCTCACTGCTTCTTGACTCATTGACCTTGGTCTCAGGGGCCAGATTATTCCTTTTTTCTTTTTCTTCCTCAAGTGGGAGCTTTCTTCATGTTTGAAGACTGTTATTATTTCTCTCTTTGATTTATCTTTAAGCTCTCAAATCACCCAGTCTTTTCTGTTAAGCCTTTCTCCACACCCACACCCTGACCTCTGATGGTTGCTGTTTGCAGATCATTGCCATTTGGGGAACTGTGGAACTGTCTCTTTTCAGTTCTGTTCTCTCTTTTAAAAGTTTTATCTAAAAATTGCAGGGGATTTCCCAAGGCTGTTCTGCCTTCATGGAGGCCAATAACGAGAGAAAAAGTAAAAAAAAAAAAAAAAAAAAAAAAAAAAAAAAAAACAGAAAAAAATTAACATCCCAGGAAACACCAGGAATTTCTCCTCCCAACACCCATGTTTTGATGGTTCTTGCTAACAGTGTGGTGCTTCAGGCTGAGGTCACAGCTCCCCATCCGAGGGCATCCTCCTCTGCACTGCCCGCGGTCTCCGCCGGGGCACTGGGGTGAGGATGCTGAGGGGTCTGCGATCCCGCGGGGTTCCCGGGAGTGGGGTTCCCCGGGAGCGGGGTCCCCTACTCGCTAGATGGCACCACCCGCACGTTGTACTGGAGAAACCCCGCCTGAAAGGATGAGTTTTCAGCCAGGGAAGTTGCTCTCTCTCTTTCCAGTACCATATGGCTGAAGTATTTATGTGGCAAACAAATACACATACATGTAGGTTTTGTTTCCTCCAACTGTGCTGGCTTCTTAAAAAAATGCCTTTATACTACGTCTCACTGCGGTGTCTAAATGTAACCTGACTGTCTGCTCGTTTAAGCTCTTTGGGTCTTATCCTGATGGCCCTTCTTGGTACATCTTCCTGGTAGTATTTCGTTAATGCACAAGGGCTGAAAATACCCTTCTGCAGTCTCATCCAGGAACTGGTTTGTGAAGCTCTACAGGCCAGAACCATGAAAAGTACTTGGTATATATGTGATTGGAGAGATGTACTAACAGGATAGCTAGTGTGAGATCACAGGCAAGAAGAGTAACTCTTTCATTATATGTAATGAAATATGACATATTTGATTCTTCCCCTCTACTCTGCTCTGGTGAGACCCCACCTGGAGGACTGCATCCAGCTCTGGAGCCCCCAACATAGGAAAGACATGGACCTGTTGGAGCGGGTCCAGAGGAGGGCCACAAAGATGATCCAAGGGCTGGAGCACCTCTCCTATGAGGAGAGGCTGAGAGAGTTGGGGTTGTTCAGCCTGGAGAAGAGAAGGCTCCGGGGAGACCTTATAGCAGCATTCCAGTACCTAAAGGGGGCCTACAGGAGAGCTGGGGAAGGACTTTTTACTAGGGCATGTAGTGATAGCACAAGGTGGTATGGCTTCAAACTGGAAGAAGGTAGATTTAGATTAGATATTAGGAAGAAATTTTTCACTCTGAAGGTGATGAGGCACTGGAACAGGTTGCCCAGAGAAGTTGTTGAAGCTCTGTTCCTGGAGGTGTTGAAGGCCAGGCTGGATGGGGCTTTGAGCAACCTGCTCTGGTGGGAGGTGTCCCTGCCCATGGCAGGGGGGTTGGAACTCGATGATCTTCAAGGTCCCTTCCAACATAAACCATTCTATGATTCTATGATTCTATGACAATAAACTTAACAGAAGGTGGTACATCACCTACAGTAGAAGTAGTTACTATTGAAGAGTGCTTGTAAGTTAGAAAAATCACGAGATCACAAAAAAGCACACACGACTCGTAACTTGCATTTTCATCATGAAGTTGAAATCTCCCTTATCATCACAGTCTTCTATATTGCCTTTTATTTTCTGATACGTTTTTCTAATACAAATCAAAATGCCTCGTTTTACACCTAATTCTTCCCCCCTACCCCATCTTGTGGTGCTTGTTGCTTGCAGTTTCCTGGGGCCCATCAGGTTGCTGTTGAAGTGTGGCTGAGGCATCTGTTCAGGAATATTAAGTAGCAAGCAAAACTGGAGTCTACATACAGCTCTTGGTCCTTCCGTACCCATTTGGAAAGTTTGCAGCTGTAGACCCAGAGGTTGGAATTGACACCATTTATTATTGTCAGTGTGCAGTTCTTTGGGAGACAGAAAAAGATTATTTCTTGTTTTAAGCAAAAATACTGGTTTTCTTTACAAAGTGTATACATATATATATGTACCTTTGTATGCGTGCATGTTAGTATGTACACATGCATATATAAGAGCTATATAATGCCACTGCTTCCAGTAAAAATATTTCTGAGAACTTTTTATTTCATTCTTACTGTAACAAGTGCCTCAAAGTAGCTGGTGCATACAAAGCTTCAAAAAGAGTTTCAGTTCCTCCGAAGAGCTATTTTAATTTGAGAACTACAGAAGAGGGAGTTACCTGTAATGTCTTCTTGGTGGAGCAGTACAGCTGAGTAGGACTTTTAGTTTGTTTGTCAGCAACCTGTAGTCTGGGTGTCATTATAAAATATCTACAGATTGTATTTTATTTCTTCAATATGTATTTCATTTCCACACCAAACATAACAGCATGTTTCGTGCAAGCCAGTGGACTCAAGTAAGCCTCATCAGATGTATAAATAAAAATGTACTCTAATATTTGACTTCCTGTCAAATTAGATGCCGGCATTTCTTTTAGACTACAGCAGCATCCTGAACAGATCCCATTTCCCACCTTCTTAGCTGTATTCAGTTGAACAAAACAATTTCCTCCTGTCCCAAATAGTTTTGCAGTTTTTTGTGATGTGTTTACCAGGGGCTATATTTTAAAGGCATGTGAGTTGATCCCATGTGTAGTTTAACAGGCATTGAAGTATGCCTGTTTGTTGGGAAAAGAGGGTGTTCAGTGCAAATAGTTATAATGTATATAGAAAAATAATCTCAAATATACTTCTATAGCAAAGAGCAAGCTTGTATGACAAATGAATGTGTAAGGATTGGTAGCTTCAGCAATCTCAGTATAGGTGAAGATGGAGATTTCCAGAACATTTATGATAACTTCCCGCTGGTAAGTTATCTCCCTGTAAATATTAACACCATGGCAATACTTATATAATAAATGATTCATGTAAATCTTTAACAGGAAGGAAAAATGTGGATTTTGTTGCTTTGAGCAATCACTATGTCACCTTTCTGTCTTATACTTCTGAGCGTAGGTAAGCGTGCTGCATGAATCCTATAAGACAGAGAATCAGACTGATTTCACCAAGTATGTTTTTCGAACAAATGGTACTTACCTCTGCATGGGTTTAGTGCTCAGCCCGTGGGCTACAAGAGTGTCATCAAAAATTAATTGGTCTCATACAGTTTGATAAATCTGGTGTGTTACACTGCAAACTAGCATGGTAATGTAAAGCAAGGAAGTGAATTATTTGGGGAAAGAAATAATTTCCTCTAAAATGTAGCAACAGATCCTGTCCTACCTCCAAAGTACATCCTTCCTGCTTTGTAGTGTACTGTGGAAACATTGCTGTGTTGATGTAAACATTAACATAAAACCAGAAGGAAAAGAAAAAACAAGGAAAGAAAGAAATGCCGTTTCCAGGTTTTGTGTGTACAAAACTATGGAAGGTCATTCAAACTACCCACATCTAGACATCTTCCTAACAAATGTCGTGTGTTAGCAGTCCTCATGATGTCAGGCTGCAAGCCTTACCATGTACCACGTGCTTGTCATGGCTTTTTTAATTTGTGTTGTTACCCTTTACTAATGGGAGGGATCTGCAAGCGTGGGGGTGAGACAGGGCAAGGATTGCAGAGTGGAGCTAACTCGGGCAGTGGGAGCTGTTGTAGACCAGCAAGGCAGAAGTGATCTGGGCTGCTCTCAGCCGTTTGGGAACGCTAATAAGCCCAGATAACATATGAAAATAGCCTGGCTTTCTTTTCCAGTGTCCATGGACCTCAACAAGAAACAAGAATAACTTTAGGTGCAAAAAAAACATGCAAGCATCTGGCTGTGGCACTGCACTCCTGAGAGCCTTGACCATTCTGCAGCCAGGACATTGCTGATGCAGTGGGAGATGAGGCAGGACTAGGAAGCAAGAGGGTGAAGATTAGGGGTTGACTCAATGGGGTTGTTCTTTCAGATAAGAAGTGGGGGGGTGGGGGGGGCAGGGTGTCAGGAAATGGTAGTTTTTAAGCTTGCTTGAAAGGCTTTTGGGAAACAGTAGTCACCAAGTTATGTTTTCAAGAAAAGAAACTAACTTTGGTTAGGGCCGTCCCTGAAACCTTGACGTTTGGGGCTGGCCGTCATAGGTCTTCAGTCCACTGTGAAACACAGATAGTGGGGGGGAATGTGATGTTCAGCTAAGAGATGGCAGAGCAGCCATAGCCTCTGATTTAGTCATTATGACTTCCATTTAAACATAGCTACAGGTCCTGTGCTGTTCCTGACAGCCTTTGGCACTGGAATCTCACCTCGAAAACATGAGGATGGGAGGGAGCGTGGTGGTTCCTGCCTTGTTATGTCAGACCAGAAGAAACAACAGCTGCTCTGGGCTTCCTTAGAAGAATTTCTAGTTGTTCAGCCTCCTTTTAGTGTGAAACCTCTCTTTAGCTACCAAAGCATTTTAATTTTTGCAGTAAGCTTCTTGTAGGCCACAGGAGTAGAAAATGAGCAGAAGAGGAAGTGACCCATGAAATATTTGCAGAGGTGATGTTTTGTATGTGTTTTGCTGAAGTGTTTCGTTCAGTATATTAAATATTTATGTAGCCCTGCAGTCACTATTAATCCAAGTAGTTGTGTTTTCCCTAGCCCACCATGGATCCTTATCTTATGGTCACCTCCTTGAAATTAGTCAAGGTGAACGTAGAGTTGTCATCACTGGAAAATAACTTATTATTTTAGAAAATACAATATATTTCTGCCTGACCAGAGCTGGATATTGCTAAAAATACTGAGAATGTTAATGGTACATGAGCTGTAAACATTTTCTTTAACAGATACACAGTCAAAAGAGGCAAATGGAGCATCAGTTGACCCTGTATTTCCATTGGTAATATGTGATTTGTTCAAAACTGAAGTGCCATATGCAAAGGGTTTACTTTGTGATCATAAAAATCCTTACTTTTCTGAGAACATAGGAGGAAAAGTTTTCTCTTTAATTTGATTTGACATACTGATACATGTTCCCTATCTATGGGTATGCATTATTAATAGAATACAACTTATCATTAATACTGGTCTATTTTTCATTTCTCTTCATACTTCCTAGCTCCTCTCTTCTGTCTGATTTCTGTAATTTTTTTCCCTTTTCTTTCCCGTTCTGTTCCACTTGTACATCCAAGAGTAGCTTGAAAGATACTCTGCTTTGTAGGCAGCCACTAGCATATCTGGCACACAAGTTGATTCTGAACTTCGACAAGCAGAGATTCATCATGCTGCCAAGTTTGGCCTTGTGACGGGCAACAGTTCACTAAGGTGTCATTCTGAATTCCTGGTCTCCACCCATACTCCTTGTTTTCCCTTTTCTCCTCCCAGAAATACTGCTTCTCTGTTTTTTTTCAAGTGAGAATGAGATTTGATACCATAATACTAATATCTTCTTTGTCTCCAAACTCAGTATCCTGTTTTCATGTCTGGTCCTAGTTAACTGAGAGGTGTAAATAGCTAGTATTCTTCTTGCCTGAACTGGACCAGGACCCTTTGGTCTGCACAGTAAGGAATTGAGACAATTGCAGAAAACATTAAAATACAGAATATTTTGCATCCATCACACTTCTTTTTTTCTCTTATGACATTTGCCTCTTCCTAACCTTCTATCTTCTTGGACTCTCATCCTTCTATTCTGTTTTTAAATGTCTTTATCTCCTGGGGGAAGGAGAGGGATGATTTATCTCTTCCTGCTGCTCCCTGTTCCTGATATCTGCTTGAACCCAGGCCTCCACAATGTAACCACATTTTGCCCAGTCATCTCTTCTTCATGCTTCACTCTGCTTTCTTATCTTGCTTTATATTAACATTTCCTTTCCTCTCTCTCTCATTTTGCTTCTGCTGCTCCTACTAGAATACACACTTGAGCTTAAAGGAAAGGAAAGATGACTTGTCTAATGTAATTTTAACCGTCACCCTCTTTCTCCTCTACTTGCTTTCGTTAGATGAAATTTAAATTCTTTTGCAAAATCTTCTGTAATTAATGTATTTTTCTTATGTTTCTGTTGAACGCTCATGTTAGTTCTTGGATATGTTAATTTAGACAAGAGAAGACGACAACAACAATGGTCAAAGAAGTGTCTTTGTTCATTATAAAAACCTGAAGTGCTGTAAGACTACAGTGGAAAGCAATATACAATGAATATAGTTGCCTGTGTCATTGTTGATAGTAAAATTTTATTGCAGCTCTACTCTGTTTATCAGATTAATAACTGTTACCTACAAGACTGCATTCAGACAAAAATTAGGGAATAAGGGTAAGTTCTTCCTCGTGTCAGAGCTGCAGAGAACCTGGCTATGGGTACTGATAGCTGAGCTATCCAATTGCGTTTGAATTTAAAAGAGAGAAAAGTCACATTCCCAAATACTACTTTCATTGTAAGAGATGGTTAGTTGTTAAAGCCACTAAATACAAGCTACAAATTGGCAGCTGAAAGTGTATTTTTTTTGGCTGAATCGTAGGGATTTTTTTAGCCTCATACCTCTCTGCTTAGCTAAATTGTATAAATAGCGGATGAATTCTTTTTAATTCAATCAAGTAGGTGCCCCTTAGAAGCAGTGACAATACTGAAAAATACACTGTTCTTGTGTTTTAGTTCTGGACTGAAAGCTTGCCAGAAACATGCCTCTTGAACATTTGCCTCTTTTATAATCCAAATAACAGTTAAGAGATGAAAACTGCAGTGTCTTGGCAGTGCGGATTTACAGACATTGAGTCCAAAGGAGTCCAAAGCCCGTGGGGTGTAAACTGACCCTGCCAAGGAGCAGTGCTGTAATAAAGAGCACAAGAGAAATCCACAATTATTTTTTTCCCCAAATAGAGGTATTACATTAGAACACCAAACTGCATACTTCAATAAAGTAATTTTGGGACTGTAGTAGAGGAGGGCGGTCGGATTAAAGACTGGATTATTGTCTGTACTGGAGGACTTCTGCCAGTCACAGCAAGCGTGTACGGGCTCTTCCTGAGTTTGGTCTGGAGGTTCTGCGTTTCCAGCTATACATAATTCCCATCACGCTTGCTATCACAGCTGTATCGCAAGCAATTAAACTGTAAGGCAAGGCAATGCAAAGAACATCTTGATCAAATTACAGTGTTGGATGAGACAAGAGAAAACTAATCCCAAACTGGAAGCTAAGGGAATCTCTGATGATAGACATCGAGGAAATTATATTGCTTTGAAAATACAGCAGGACATAGATCTGATAAGAGGCTCTGGCAGGACTTTAACATGTGGCAGTTCTTAACAACTCATTTTAGTTACTTATATTCTGTCTTCTGCTTAAAAAGGAAATATTTTTTTCTGAAAGGATACTTAAAGGATACTTAATGGCAATTAGCATTTTTGAAAGTGTATTTGGAAGATAATTATAAATCTCTACAGAGGCTAGTTGCTAATTTGCTATCCCAGGCTGTGTTTCAGAGATTTCAGATAAACTGCAAGTTATTTACTAGCAAGAATGGAAACTGGAAAACTGCATTTTCTCCATGGCAACATACATGTAATGAATTACAAAGTTGTGCATAAAATGCTTAGACGTTTGCTTTCCTGCTCCACATCATTGGATTAAGTTTTCTCATACAATCACAGGGGGTAAATATGTTGATTGTTATGTTGATTGTCATGGTCGTCTTGTTTCCAGTTTTTCATGAAACGCTTTTTTATATTTTGAGAAAGTGTTCACAGTGCCAAAGAGCCAGGGGTTACTCGTGTAGGCTTTGGCATGCATGCAGATAACTGAAAACAGTAGAAACACTCAAAGTGAAATGTGGGACATTGTTTTCTTATTGTTGTTTTGCTTTCACTGATTTGTGGGTACGCATTAATACAGGTCAGTGTCCGTATAGGCATATGTTAAGTGATATTCGCAAAACAGAGAGGTAAAAATGTACAGATTTTATTTTAGGCAGCGTACAGATAGCTGTCAGTTGTCAATCTGGTGGTATCCGCAAGTCCCCCATTTTCAAAGAGTGAATTTGCAGACCAACAAAGCTTCTCTAAAGCGTGCTTATTAGTTCCACTTTTTATTTTGAAACTTGGATGATCCGTAAGTGTTATCAGGAAGGTACTGCAGGCTAGAGACATTTCTCAATAATGGTGTTTGTCTGAAGAATTACTTTTTTGTTTTCAAGAACAGAGCTATATGACAGTTGCATAAAATCACTCATTACCATTAACTCACTTTCTTCTTTCCTCTGGTAAAATTAGTCCTCTGGTAAAATTAGTTCTTTTCTGATTTATCACTGACTGTGCTCAACAGGGTTTTCTTACTATTTTTATGGTTTTCCTGCTTTAGAAAAACAAAGTGCAGCATATGGCATAGTGGTAATAATAAATAAAATAAATACCCTTGGAAAAAATGCTTCATTTCCCACTGTCAAATCATTCCATTTGATTGTGAAGGTTTGACATGATGCTATTTCTCCATAACATGTTAAAACTTCCAGAACTCTTTTTGGTCAACAAGGTGCCTGTGCCTCTGCTGTCCTCCTCAGAACTGGCACTTGGCCTGGGATAACGAGCAAGGTTTTCAGCTTTTATTTTATTTGGCTTTCAATAAAATCTTGCAAGCTTTGGTGCTTAAACTCCTTTACAGGTATGAGTATATATTTGACCAAACTGTCTTCACCAGACACAATAATATGTTAGGAATTAAGTTAAACTCTACTTTCCCGGGCCATGTTGGCCTAATTACAGTAGAGTGTGCTTTAATGAGGGTTCTTCTAAGGTATCTCTGCCTGATACGGTAAACAGCCCAGAGGCAAACTTCAGATCCCAGTGTCAAAAACTGATTCATTGCTTGTCTGCAATTAACAGTTGGGCTTAAGGGTCCGGATAGAAAACTAGAATAAGAGTCTCTTTCAGCTCATTTCTTGAATCCAGAGTTGTTGACCTTTTCCACTACAGATATAACTCAAAGGCGATATCATAGTTATCACATAGCAGATACTGCACAGAGTATGGACAAAGAAGACAGTGTTGATTACATTTACTGAAAGTCTTTAAATTAGTTGCACATGAAAGAATGGTTTTACCTTAAGTAAAAAGACTGATAGATAGCTGTATATATAGATGAACTTTACCATCTCTCTTTTCATTGTTTGAACCTGTGAAAGCTAATGCCGAGGCTGCTTTGTTTGTGTCCCCCTTCATTCTCATGTAATGTTGTGCATTTTCCAAAACAACAAAGAAGAAAAATTGTCATAGCACAACATATGAAATATAATTACTAATGATAATACTGAAAAAAATATTGCAGCTGCTGCTCCTAAAAAATATATTGCTCATCTCAAACAACATTCACACCCCAGGAAAGAGGAAGGGAAAACACTGCAGGAAACCTTCTTTTGTAAATCTGCTTCATTTAATCAAAAAAAAATCATTGGTCTTGGCTAGCTCTCAGGGCAAACGTCATGGCATCCCATAATGCTGTCTGCAGGAACAGGCTCATATTCCCCTGGTGCAGGCTGTTACACAGCCTGACCTAAATACTATGAAGAACTGGAATAGTGACCTGGTTATGAGTTGGGAGATTTTGTCTGAGAGACTTTCCTCAGATATAGTACTCCACTCTGTAGCTTTTGGGAAGAAATCTGTCAATTCACAGCACAGAATAAGACATTTTTGCCTCTTGTCTAGTTGCAGTGATAACAGCCAATTCGAAACATCTTTTGGGAGACTTTTTTTCCTGCCATCTGTAGATGTTTGACTGTGTAATTTGTGAAATAGTGTGATGTTTAGCACCTTTCAGTCTTTCTTTGATACTACTGTTTCAAACATACATGTTCTCTTTCATTAAATAGCTAAAGTTCAAGTGGTTTAAATCTTACTTTTTCAAGCTAGAGAATAGCATTACTCACATACCAGAAAGCTAAGTAATGTCTGGGATTTATTAAATCATTCAGCAAAGTTGACCACAGACAGTTGCATATAGAACAAATGCTGGAAGAAAAATAATCTTCTATGATGATGTTCATTATACTATAACACACACAGACTGAGAGCCAAATACTTGGTATCATTTCTGCCTCTACAATTATTATATTTCTTTTTAGACCTTTAACTAGCTTGACATTTTTGGTTATAGAGGGTTTGAGCACAAAGGAAATATGTAGTCTTAGATCATAGGAATGATAAAAAAATGTAAGTTTAATGTTAATTTGATGTCTTGGTACAGCAGCTATGGGTTATAACAAGGCAAATATTTATTGGTGACTTTAATGAATAGGTAACTTTTACTGCCAACTTAGTGTTATTGCACACTTTTTAAAATCTTGCATTCCAAGTGTATTTGCAAAATCCTATTGCTGTTATAGTCTGCAAAAAAAGAGTATTATTGAAGCTGGAATTGGAATTGAGTTTGGGGGTTTTTTTTGCATCTGTTCCTAGTGTTCCACATCATACCTGTGAGTCTTTGCTAGTTTGTTTTATCAACCTTTCATAGATAGATAAAGGGGTAGTTGTGAAAAATGCAAAAATGTTAAAATGGATGTTATTAATCAAACAATGCTAACCTAGTCAGAAGTAACTGAACTGATGTTCGTGGGAATTTCAAGTCCTTACCATTTTCTAAACATAAAACTCATTTTAAAATCACAAATTGAGTATCCAAAAATTGAGCAAAGGCAACAGGAAGTAATTATTTGCTATGTAAGACTATAATCTGTAATTTATGTAATATTTACTCTTATAAGCAAAAGAACATCAAACAAAATAACTGTGAAAATTCCACAATAAAAGAAAAAAGTCATACAAACTTACTTCTGCTACAGTGTAACCTCTTGGTTGGATCGGGTTTTTTGGTTTATATTGAGTTACAACCCAGGGAAAATTTTAGATTTTGCTTCGCCTTTTTAAAATTGTATTGTTTGCACATAAAAGGATATTTGTTGTGTGGATTAAGTGGTTTGTGAGTAGGATTGGATAATACATAATTATGTTTTAATTTTTTAGAAGACTGTGGGATGTATTTCCCAGAAGTGAAAAATCATCCAGACAAATATTTACAAAGATGTCCCGAGTCTGTAAAAAAGTGGCTGAAACAACTGAAGAGCACTGGGAAGATTCTGCTATTAATTACTAGTTCTCACAGTGACTATTGCAGGCTCCTGTGTGAACATATTCTTGGGTAAGTGCAATGTCCATTTCAAATTATATCTGCCAGACAGCAACTGGAGATAAGCCTGAGCTATAGGGAAGTTAATTCGAGTTTCTTTATGCGTTATGGATTATTTGGATCTGTGCATTTACAGATCACAGCAGCAAAGATAAAACAGGTAGTCGACTGCACTTGGCAATTGGTTGAGTTTGCAGTTGCTGATGACAACAGCTATTTTTTAACTGTAACGTTAAGAACACAGCCGATCGGATCAAATTCACTGATGCAGAAGAACCATCACCCACACCTCTAGAAACGAATTCATCAGTGATGCAAATAGCTGGGTGGGTGACATGGTGAGACTATTCAATAAATGAATCAAAGAAACAAAGTAGTGCAATGCGAGCCAACCTTGGCTGTCTGGTTATGCAGGGACACAGCAGAGTGAATACAGCAACACTGTAAGAAAACCACAGGTAAGGTGAAAAACAGAGCTACCTTCCAAAACCAGTCTTGCTAGTATCACTTCTCTTTTGTATTCTCTGGGCTAAATGCTAAATGGAGCATCAGCTGTGGCAGTGCTCACTGCCTTGCATGAACATTATACTTGCTCATTTGAGGGGAAAATCTACCTCCTTGCAAAAAGCACTTCTCCTTATGAGTAAGATGCCTGCAAATTAACTCTTTTGTGTACATCTGTCTAGTTGTTTTCTGAATGAAAATTTGGTATAAACCTAAATTCTTGCCCACATATAAAGATTTTGGCTTTCTTTTCCTTGGTGAATAATGTTTCAGCTGTTTAAGGCAGCTGTAGAGATCCTACTGGAAGACAGTAAGCAAAGTAGCAGAGAGGGCTGGTTGCCTTTCAAAAGACAGAAAAGAGATGTTCTGCTAGAAGGATACTGGATCACTCTTTCCACATCAGGGTAGGATGTTCTACAGTGTTTATTGCAAGCATATTTTCCAGTGACTCATGCAATGTGGCTTCCAAGACGACTTCTGAAGAACTGAGTACTTCACTGTCCATTAGACCTTACTGAAGTATTTTTTTCCTGAAAATAATTCTAAACTTTTTATTGCTTTTGTTTGTTCCATACCTCTTATATCAGACAATAAGGCGCTTTGCTGCTTTTTGTGATACAGGAATATAGTCTGGGTTCACACCTATTATCTCTGCCCTTAACTTTAATTTGACCAGGCTAACGGAATTTTATTCTTGACACCAACCCTTAAGAATTATGTCTATGCAGTCCTTTAGTAATTTCTTTCCCTCCTTTCAATTAATGAGTATCATAATGAGATGTTCAGAACTGCATAGTATTACATCAAAAAATCCCTAAGGATAAAGATGAAAAGTGGAGATGTGTGTGAAGTTTTAGCCTCTTACTCCTAATATCCTTACCTTGTAACTGTTAACTTTTTTTGCTCTTTATTTAAGAAGTACCTTTTTGGCTAAGACGTTACTGTCTGCATAAAATCAGTGCTGGGAAATTCATGCTTAAGTGTATAACTTACCATTTCAAGTGCAAACTATCCTACTTGTGTTCATCTGCCCAAGTTGTCCTTAACTGAAAGACATTTTGGTAAGGAAAGAGGAATTCTAAGAGAAAATCTCATTTTGAAATGGAATGAGAACCGTTTCCCAGCCAAAGCACACACATATTGCTGGGGTAAGTGTATAAGCATGTAAACCTACAGAAGCAAGTGCAAGTTCATTCACACAAGTAGCAACATTATGATGTGACTTTTTAGGCTTATCTACCATGAGAACGCATGTCAAGTTTACTGAATGTTTAGGCGTTGGCAAGAGCACACTAAAAGATGAGTCAATCATCACATAGTCACTGAAACCAAGTGTCATTTCACCTTCTGTATTGGGTTTGCATGGCAAGGTTTTGGTAGCAGGCGAGGCTACAAGGTGGCTTCTCTGAGAGGCTGCTAGAAGCTTCCCCTATGTCCAATAGAGCCAATGCCAGCCGGCTCCAGGGTGGACCCGCTGCTGGCCAAGGCCAAGCCAATCACCAATGATGCTAGCACTTCTGGGATAACATATTTAGGAAGGAGGAAAAACCTGCTGCACAACAGCAGCAGCCAGAGAGAGGAGTGAGAATATGTGAGAGCAACCACTCTGCAGACACCAAAGTTAGTGAAGAAGGAGGGGCAGGAGGTGCTCCAGGTACCAGAGTAGAGATTCCCCTGTAGCCCATGGTGAAGACCATACTGAGGCAGGCTGTCCCCCTGCAGACCATGGATGTTAATGGTATCCACATGCAGCCCATGGAGGACCCCACACCAGAGCAAGTGGATGCCCAAAGGAGGCTGTGAACCAGTGATGCTGGAGCAGGTTTGCTGGCAGGACTTGTGACCCTGTGGGGGACCCACGGTGGAGCAGTCTGTTCATGAAGTACTGCACCCTGTGGAAGGGACACACGCTGGAGCAGTTTGTGAACAACTGCAGCCCATGGGAAGGACTCATATTGGAGATGTTCGTGGAGGACTGTCTCCCGTGGGAGGGACCCCATGCTGGAGCAGGGGAAGAGTGTGAGGAGGAAGGAGCAGCAGAGACAATGTGTGATGAACTGACCACAACCCCCATTTCCTGTTCCCCTGCCCTGCTTGGGGAGAGAAGGTAGAGAATTCGTCAGTAAAATTAAGCCCAAGAAGAAGGGAGGGGTAGGGGGAAGGTGTTTTAAGATTTAGGTTTTATTTTGTCATTATCCTCCTCTGATTTGGTTGGTAATAGATTAAATTAATTTCCCCGAGTCAAGTCTGTTTTACCTGTGACAGTAATTGCTGAGTCATCTCTCTCCCTTTATCTTGACCCATGAGCCTTTCATTATATTTTCTCTTCCCTGTCCAGCTGAGGAGGAGTGATAGAGCAGTTCAGTGGGTGCCTGGTGTCCAACCAGGGTCAACCCGCCACACCTTTTCATGAATGGTAGCCATCTAAAAGCTAGGAATTTTTGGAAACTGGTGATTTTGATTCCCTCTGTGGTTAGTGGAGGGAAAACAGTGGGCATCAGCCTTGGCAATTCATTCGGTACCATAAAATTCTGTCTAAAATAAGTGAGATGAATTGCCTTCTAAGAATGTGGATATTTCTCCATTGGCTCTGTCTGTGGCGTAGACCACTCACTGTGAATTTAGTGTGTAATTTTTAGATGGCTAAAGTTACGTGAGATACATCCTACCCTTTGTCTTGGCCATTTACTGTAACCACAGGCCACAATGCCAAGCACAAGCAGTAACTGGAACAGATTTTATCATGTATAATGTTAAGTAGTAATGTAACACAAGGTACAGGCTCTCATAAAATTAGTAGCTTTGTACATGAGATTTAGTATGATTCAAAAAAGGCTATAGATAATACCTCTTGACACACACAGTTTTTTTCTTCAACTCAATAAAAAGTTTACCA
Organism: Pluvialis apricaria; assembly: GCA_017639485.1. Taxonomy (NCBI): domain Eukaryota; kingdom Metazoa; phylum Chordata; class Aves; order Charadriiformes; family Charadriidae; genus Pluvialis; species Pluvialis apricaria. The sequence goes on along the minus strand of CM030009.1, from coordinate 74,752,496 downwards.
AATCTTGTGAAAACTCTGTTCATTCTGTTTCGAATTTTTTACACAAAGCATTTGCCACTGTTGCCACAAGTCATCTTAGTGCTCCACAAGTGTTGGCTTTATTTTGAAAGTTCAAGCTTAACTTAACCGCAGAAGCATTATTTGCACTGTGTGCAAATTTGAAAAGTTTACCTCTATCGATACTTTTCACCTAAGGACAGAGAGCCATGCCTGTTTGCTCAGCTTCTGGAGTCTTCTACACAGAAGCTAAAGTTTAAAACACACTATTGTCATATTTGGTACTGGTTCTTTCAAAATGGTAGAAGTTTACATGTGGTCACAAGTGGAGAAAAATAGACAAAGCTAAAATTTAAGTAGAGGAAGGATATCTAATGACATTCTATTTTAAGGGTGGAATGTAATTTAGAGCACAAAATAAAAGCTTGAAGCTAAGCTCATGGGGAGAGCATTCAGTATTTTAGTTAAGATACCTCAATCTCATGGGAAATTGTAGATTACTTGAAAATGACATGATTAGCTAGTTTTCTTCCAGTAAACTTCTCCTGTTGATAATTTTTTAGTGCCTTTACCCATCCTGAGCTTGCGGTCTGGGACTTCTTTGTTCCATGCAAGAGTATCTATCGTTTTTCGGATGTCATAGGCAATACAGTCACCTAAGCATATAGGCAATACAGTCACCTAAGCAATTCTACTAAAATAAAATATGTCACAGATGGGGAACATTTACATTTTCTAGTAGTAAAAACTAACCACTCTTTAAGCAGCATTTGTCTAATTCTGTATTTTAGTAACTTTAAAACTGGTAGGTAGGCATTATTGTTATTATGTCTTGCTATAGTTTCCAGCTTAATAAGAGAAGTGAGGTCTACTAGATTCCTTGAAGTAAAGAAGACCCTTGCTAGAGTAGGAATAACTGGCACCTCCAGAAATAGTCCATCTCATGGCAGGACAGGTGGCATGAATGTTTCCCAAGGTTGCCTGGTTTTCGTATTGGCTTTGCAATGTTACTGACTTGCATACTCTAAAAATACCTAAATATAAATAATTTGCACTTCCATACTGTGCTCAAACATTCAGTCCCATTTAAATTGATAGGATTTCCACAGGTCAGATATTAATCTGCATTTTCATGGACCTAATGATCTTTGAAAAATCTGAATTTAGTGGCCTGATTCAGCTGGCAGGTTAAGACTTGCACTTGGTAGGTGTTTATTTGTGAGCCACGTGTCTGACCTCCCTGTAACCAGCGGCGGTTTAGTCACAGCAGCCAGTGGAGTCTGAAGAAAAAGTTCAGCTAACAAAATAACATTTCAACTTTAGAGTATGTGGAATCACCCTTCAGACTTCATTGGCTGTGTTAATTAGTTCTCTGTTGACTACAGTGGCAGCTGAGACACCTATTAGGCCTGTGTGTATGTACAGTATGGATGCCAACAATATAAGCACCTGTGTTTAAGTGTCTTCAGTCTTCAGTTACTTCCTACCTCATCACTTGACTTCATATATTCTGCTCTATAAAGAAAATCCCTCATTTGCACCTTTCTATATTTGTCTATGCATACGTTGTCGCCTGCGATTAAAATATGTCATCTGTTACATGTTACATGATATAAAAACTCCCCGGGCCAAAGATCTTTTTACAAATAATGAGTAATCCTGAAGGTACGGCACTGTGGGTTCTCAGCCAGCTGTCTTCTCACTTTTGACAGTCTCAGGGCAGTAGTGACACTGAACAAGCATCAGGAAAAAAATTGACGGAAGAAAGTGCCTTAAAGAAGCGTTTTGCTGTTTTCTTAAATCTTAAAGAGTATTTAGTGGCATCTTAGCTAATTCATTAGTTTAAATAACTCAATTTCTTCTACTTTCTAGGAATGATTTTGAAGAGTATTTTGACATTGTGATCACAAATGCTTTGAAACCTGGTTTCTTCTCCCATACCCCAAACCAAAGACCATTCCGAACTCTTGGTAAGTTGCAGTCATGACTCTCTTCTCATCTGCTTTCCTCTATCCAAAAAAAAAAGAGACCAGAAACAAAAGTAAGAGGTCTGGACAACACATTTTGAAAATCTCGCGCTGCGGGGGAAAATGGACTCTACACAAGACTTCCAGAGATATTAGTAAAAAATTATCTTAAGACTGAGGAGCACTGAGAAATTAAGAATTACAGTGCTGAGGACAATGAAAAGACAGAGCTGTGACAGTAACTAAAAATGGCGTTGGGGCTCAGATATTGCGTCATTAATGAAAAAGTAAGAATCCTTTTCTTTATTGTGCTGACAAGGTCATACAAAGATAATGAAATTTAGCTCTGGGAAAAAAGCAGCAGAAATATTTGAAAAATTTAAAGGAAATTCAAACAACAGCACAAATAAAATTGCAAGGCTGAAGGAAAATATTTATGATGGAAATCTGACAGAATTAAATGTGTGTACTTTGGCTAAATAATGACAGAGTAGGCAAAAAGGAAGTGCCCCTGTACTCACTTAATTTAATTAAAACAATCTGAAATGTTTGGCAATGTTGTCCATTAGGTAATTAAGGTTATAACACAAGAGGTTTATAAGAACAGTGTTCATTGAACTACAAATAACAATAGTAACATGGCTGAAGACAGTTAATTTTTCCATATTTTGGCAAATACCCTTATGATTAAGTGCTACCTGAAAATTAATCTTATATCCAAAATAGCATAAGTCAGCATATATTGAACTGTATTTTAGCATTTTATGACAGGAAAGTCAGCCGTTCCAGCCCAAAAGAAATTTTGCTTGTGGAACTTTTACAGTAAAACTAAAATGAGCAGCGGAAATATATATTGAAACTGCATTTTAATGTTTCAACAATTTATACAGGAAAAATAAGTGAGAAATACCTTAAATGTGATTTTTAAAGGATTAGTTCAAATAGGAAACTGCCAAGTTGACGATCTGAGAAAAATAAGCTCAGAAGGGAAATTGAAACTGTTTATATGAAACGGGGCGGGGGAAGCAAAAACATAAAGGATGCTTGCTCAGTTCTGCAAGCATTTTATTTAGTTTCATATAGTGCAAATTGAAAATAAAATATAATTCACTTTGGATAGTTTTTAAACGATCAGATTAGCCTGACTTCCTAAGGAAATCCTGCTGTGTCCCTCTGTCAGTAATCCAGCCAACAACTTTTGAACCTGTTGGCCAGTTTCAGTAAATTTAATAGACAGCCAGAGAGCTCCAAGATATTTCAACAAGGTTGGTGTTTTTTTGTGCAAAACAGGGCAGAACAGAGGGAAAAGACTTGAAATTGCTGTCTCCTTTGAGAGATATTGTGTAGCATTATCTTAATCCCATTATTAGATTGTAAGAACCAATTTTCATGAAGCTGTTTTTTTTTCTCATGCGTTCAAACAGGAACAGCATTCCCTGGAGTCCTCTTACTGACCTACTGGTTTTCATTCACTTTATATTTTGGCATTGCAAAGAGGCTGAAGTGAGGGTCAATCACTCATTCCATGAATACCTTATTAATACAGAATAAAATGTAGTTTATGTTCTGGTGACCTCACTATCTAAATAGATAAGGGAAACAAATGTAACTAAAGCAATCATCAGATCAATAATTTGCTGAAACTACTATCCTGTGAGTGGATTTTTTTTAATATATTTATATTGGATTGGCAGTAACTGACTTCTTCTGAAAGTCCAACCAGAACATTCAAGGCAAAGAATTATACATTTTAGAGACATGTTTTGAAGTAGTGAAGAGCTTGTTTAAGAGTATGTGAAGTTTAAACCATCAGAATATGAACAACAATATAAGAAAATGTCTGAAATAATAATGTATTTTTATAACGTATCTTTTACTGCCCTCCCTCCGTGTTTCTTACAACAACCGTATAGCTTCAGGGGAGGCACTAATGGTTTCACCCAGTCACCGCAGATACCAAGGAACACACTTCGTTTCTGGAACACCATATGCTGGATCTTCTAATACATCGGGGTGGGGGGCGGTTTTCCAGTTTCCAGATTCTTTTTAAGGCTTTCTTTCATATCAGAACCACTGAAAATTCAAAATTTCAGTTTCCAGTTTCTGTCTCCATTTTGCCGCTATAGATTTCGGACATAAGAAGAGTTTAGCCACTGTGCTTCAGACCCTCTCTTCTCTGAGAGCACTGGACATAATATACCAAAGAGGCAAAATTTCCTTATTTCTGCTTTGAAATAGGAAAAAAAATTAGAGGTGGACATCATAGTAAATATTTCCTTAAAGCACAAAAAGTAAACTTTTGTTCCTGTAATTTAGGGAAAAAAGCTCCGGTAAGTGAAACAAAGCTTGTTCTGTGAAGAAATTTGTTGCAGAAAATAAACTGAAGTAACTGCTTATCAATCCTATCCATTTCTCCAGGACTGTGTTTCATCCATGGGTCTGAATTATAATAAATTCCTAATAATACCATATTCCCTTCTATTCCGAGGGAATTGTGTCAGAAATGGACTTAAGGCACAAAATATGGAACACGTTCTTGATTTCAAACACCCCACGTGTTGCATTGTGTACTGGAGCTAAATTTTATTTATATATAACAGGATTTTTGCTGCAGATTTACTAAGGGAAAGGTTTTGAAGTTTACTAAAGTGAAGGATAAATTCTTCAGTGAATAATTTCAAAATAGTGCCTGTTTTGAGTAAACATTTGAAGGAGGATGAGAAACAGGACAAGATGACAAGGAAGGCATTGTCTAGAAATGTGATATCGGATAACTGCTCTGCAGAAATGCTTTTTCAGTAGAGAAGTAATTTTAAAACTAATCTGTTTAGAGACCATGAAAAATTATTTTAATTGTGCAATTAAAAATGCATCACTGCTTCATTTGAGTCTCAAGACATGCGTCATGTAAAGCAAGCAAAACACTGTTTGAAATCTTAAGAGTCCTGTGACTGCATTTTACTGAACTGGGGCACTGGAAAGCACAATAATTAATTATTTAATTTTCCTAATTGTCTTTTGAAGTACCATTCTGTTAAATGGAGGACCAGTTTGTAAGTATCTTCCCAGGCTTCAGAACAGCTACATTTATTTTTACCTGGCAAAACAGTTTTTATAGTTAGGGGTAGCTTACATAGAAAAGCGCATAGTTTATGAGAAAAGTGCTATAAAGAAAGCTTTACTCCCATAATACAAATAACCCATATTTTCCTTGTTGTTCACAAGTTAACATTTTCTTTTACACAGGGAAATTCTTTAAACAGTCTTGAAAGTACTAATAGTATCTTGAGCTATTGGATCTAAGGATCAGGTCGAAAATGTTTGTGTAAATCCTGTGTTGATAATGTAGGATTTTCCTTGCTTTCAACAGCTACATCCATCTTAAAATAATTTATCATTCTGTGAAGGACTTGAAGGAATACGAATAGCCAATACAGTTTTGACTCATCTGATAATCTGCAGTATACCAAGATTTCTGCAGCATTTGACAACAGAGCTTTCCCTTTATCACATCACATCACTCATTAATGTCTGTCAAATTACTAGCCTGACTGCCAGTTCTGGTCATTGTTGAATATATTTTTTAGAATGAAAAATTAAAATAGAAATGCTAAAGATAACCCTAAGTTCCCTGAAAGCCTTCTATAAGTCTGTATGCACAGGGAATTCACACTTGGCCCTAAATAAGACTTTTCTATCTTTTATTTCCAGCTCAGGAACAGTTGCTGTGTTTTTGATCTGGTTTTTTTTTTTGATAAACTGAAAATGTGTTGCTGATTGTTCAGTGTCTGAATGTACAATGCATATTTAAGAGTGTATGTATATCTTAATATATATATATATGTGTACACATATGTACAGGCCAAAACCAGTCCTATATATGGAGTGGCAGTGGATGCCATATTGCTGTGAGATCGTGTGCCCTTATCCAACTCCCAGAGAAACAAACCCGCTCTCCTTCTCCTGCAGAGAGTCTCAGGTTTTCAAAGCCCACTTTCAATTGCGCTTCCAGGCTGTCTGCCTTATTCTTGCACTTGAATTTCTGTCCAGCTTATGCTGCCTCTGCTATACGATACAGCCCCCAATTTAGGAAACTCTTTCAGTACTCCAATTTTTTACAGTTCTCTAGTAACTGCCATTTTAACAATACACTGGAGAAGCTTTTTTCCTTCTCCAGTCACTCCTCACTAGCCTTCTAAAAATGCAGGAAAATGCTATAAGCCGAAAGGACCAATTAGAAAAGAAAATAAGGGGACAGGATATAAAATGACATAGTTCTGAAGGAACATAGTCATAAGCTGAAGACTGTCTTTGATTATGAGGGGCTGCAAGACATCAGAAGGAGGTGATCTCATATCTACTATTTAAGTTTTCTTCTTCCATCCTCTGCAACATCTGGGCTTGACTGTTGCCAGAGATGGGATACAGAACTGGGTGGAGAATCAGGGCTGATCCTATATAACTATTTTTATGCATTTATATTCTAAGACCTTTAGGCCTGAGGAGTGGGATCAGGAAGGGAGTGCCTTAGTTTTCCTGGAAGTTAAATTTGTAAGCCGTATAACTTCTTTTTAGGTCATGCCTTTTGTTTGAGACTTCTGTCTTTCCCGCCAGAAGAATACCAAAATACTACCCAGTAAATATTTTAAAGACCTTAAGTAAAACTGTAGAATATCTGTAAAAAATGTGGAAATTTTGAAACAGATGATAGTTCACCATTACAAGGGAATATATCACTTAAATAGTCTCGCATTGTTCACTTATTTGAAGAACATAAATGCCATTTCTAGAAAATTCTGATTAAATTTTCAACCAAAACATGTTGAATTGAGTCTACAATATAGCTCAGTTGCTATAATTGCTATGTAATAGGTATCTCAGTTGCTACCTCTACAGTGAAGGCCACCTTGATAAGAAAAAAACTTTTTTTTTCTTTTACATCAGCCTGTGAGGTTAAAACTCAAGAGAGCTTGTCTTCTCTTTTTCCCTGTGTTAGTTCCCATCGTCTCTTCTTACCAACCTTGTCTTGCTTTAGATCATCAGATCTTCCTATTTAAATGGAGATGCAAATTTGAATTTTAAAATATTTTTAGATTTAGCCTTTAGCTCATCACAGATACGACAGCACAATTGTTGGTGTTTTTATGCAGAGACTTGATATTTGGCAGTGAGCTCACTGTCCCGACAGGAACCCGGTCTTTTGCTGCACCTGTGAATCCTTACCCAAATGTGTGGGTTGTGGTCCTCAGTTTGCAGACTGTTGTATTTTCCACAGATCTGGCCTGTACTGAACTGCTTCAGCCACAAGTCATTGCTGGGATTAAATAGGACTTTTTTCTTGCGTCTTCTTGACGTGGATGCCTGGTACGCCGTTATGACTGGACATGGAACCTCGGATGCCCACTCTTTTCCCCGCAAACAGCAGAAGAGATGGGGGGAAGGAAAATCTGGCATAAATGCAGAGGTGTGCAAGGTCATGTGTGTGAGACACAGATAAATCAGAGTGTTTGGGGAGCTGGGTGATGGGAAGGGAGAGTGCGGGAGGAGGCAGAGTAAGAGCAGAGCAGCACATGTAAACACACAGAGGAGAGAGATTTCACTCTGTGGTGGGGTTTTCTGAATTTCAAGTCTTTGGTTTTTGACTTCTACCATTGCCTCAAGGAGGACTTTTGAAACAAGTCTCACGTGTCAAACAGATAGCTTAAACTGATTTACCCATGTACCGCGCAGACTGGCGCTCCCAGCTTGCCCTCCGGTTGCAGCAGGGGATGGGGCACCGCCCTCTGGAGGCTCTCTGGGCTCAGGGAGCATTTTGGGGGGAAGCCCACAAAGGGTCTCTTTTCCCACTTCTCAGAAGACGTGAGCAGAATAACAACACAGAGGAGACCTGTGTAATCTATGCCCCCAGTGACTCAGGGTGTTCCTTTATTTAATGCAACTGTGCTCGCTGCCACTCTTCTGGAGATGGTGCCTCTTCATATCAGCCTGTCTGGAAATATTCTATAACACAAGGCCACATAATAACGCATATTTGCTGAGAGCTTGTGACAGAGTGGCATATAAAGGTTGCGCTGGCTGCAGACTGCATTATTCAGGAGGAATAAAGTCCATAACTGTTTCCCATATGTCCTCTAAAATGATTGCCTTTATAGTGTTATAACATCCCACAGTGCCATATAGTCTGTGAAAGCAACGCAATTCTTTTCAAGGAAATCTTGTTTAGCAGTTCTTTCTAGTGTATTGGCACTGTTTTTCATGTATTTTCTGGCTATTTATGAAAGAACAAGAAGGGTTATAACTAATAAATAATCACATTTTATACTCTAGTTTTCAAAACCAGACTGTTTTGTACATCATGAGATCATGATGTTAAGATCAAGAGTCACTTAACTCTTTAATATCAGAAACAGATTCTGTATGTAGCTGACAATAGGAGGTCCACTGTTTTAAGGGATTAAGTATCTGGTTCTATACCTAAGCCACCAAGGAGAAATAATTCCCTACTCTTACCTCAGCTAGAGATTTTCATTTTATCCATCATTTCTGGAGAAAAAGGAGTTTCTTTTTAAGCAACTAATTGGCATAGATGATGATATAGAAGGATCTTCATAGTCAGTAATAAAACCTGACCATTTTTATTTTTTATTATGAAAACCCATAAGGATTATGGCAGTGCCTTACAAAGATGATTCCGTCACCTTCTTTGGAAGCATGGTCAATGCCTGATTCCACTTTCTGAAAAGCAGCCTAGGGTAGGCCAGTCGGGCGGACAGCGGGACACACATACAAACAAATTTAATCTCATGTAACAAGATTTGTTTTCATACAGATATTCATCATCTACCAAAGAAGCTTAGAGGGTGTTTCCAAAAATCTACAACGTCAGGCTCCTTGGCTGACTGTTTCACCTCCCATCCTTTGTTTAAATGATCTTAGTCTAAAACTATTCCACTTCACGTACTGCATTTGCACAGATATCAACCACTCAACAGATTTTTTTCTGACAGTGTAAGCAGCGGTCTCAGGGTTTAGTGGTTTCCCAATATTATTTATGTAGACAAACATTTAAAAAATCCGCGTATGTTACCTTGTAATCAAAGGGATTTACCAATTAATCTTTTTTAAAGTTTGCTAGATAGTACCTGTGTGTAGTTTGAAATCAACAGTTTGGGAATCATTTGAGAACAGAGGTGATCATTTCTTATCGTGTCATCAATGTTTGTAATTAAGACATGGGATAGGTAAGATGGGAGACTGTAGTTAAGGACCTCTTTTCTAACAGTTAAATTTTATTTCACGTTTGATAAACATAGTCTTAGTTCACAATAACAGTCTGGATTTTGTTTTTCACATGTTCAGTATGGTGGTCTATGTGAAAGCATTTAAAACAGATAGATACAAAAAGCAAAATAAAGTTAGGCCAGCACATACCCTCATCCTTTTGCAGAGTAGACTGTTAAAGTCACAGACAGACATGATACATTTTTAACAGATGATCGCAAAATGTTGGCATAAAGCTTCATTTTTTCTGATAGTTTTCAAAGTCCTTGGCTAGCATATTTGATCAGTAATGCAATTTCAACCATATCTGAGTGTGGCCTCGAATCCTCAGAGATACTATAGTCCCTACAAGCTGGAGAGGAAAAAACGGCTCTGTCACTGCCATCTCAGAGGAAGGCTGCAGTGTCAACTTACCCCTGGTTAGATATCGGAGTATCCATCCAGGAGAGCCTGGCCACAAATGACCCAGCTACTGGAAGAGCATCCATGAGACTTTGCACCCTATTAAACATTCAGTGAATCCAACTGCAAGACACAAATTCATAGGAAGACAGGCCCCATTATTGCCCTCTTGTTCATAAACAACTCCTTGTTTATTAGAAAAAAAAAATAGAAAAAATTAAATAGTCTTTGAAGTATGGCATCTCTTTGTTTCTGAGTATCAAGATGAATGCTGAACTGTGGATGCATTCTCCAATGCCCATCCTTCTTTAGAAGAAAAAATTAAAGTAAATGTGTTGAGCCAAGTCCTTTATATGTCTGCATAGTGTTCAAAGTACCTCAGAGGATAAAAGGAATAAGAAGTTATTCATCCAAAAATCAAAACAGTCAAAAACTGCAATATGCTTCTGCATAAAGACAGCAGGGGTTGCTTCAGCTGATTACCTTTGATATTAAATACTGTGTTTGGCACAAAGCTGATGATAGAAAGTTAGTTCAAAGAAAGCTAAAGCTGCTGCTTTCAGAAGAATGATACCAACAATATTCCTTTTGTTAAAACTGGAAAACATGTTTAGCATAATTGCCAAGTACTCCAAAACCAGAAGTCTTTGTGTATGGAAAGTGTATCTTCATTTTCAAAAGGAGTTACGGTAACTGACACTAGTGCAAAATCTTAGTTATTGATTATATTACATTATATTCAAGGCCTGGATAAAACTCAAACCCCAGGTCTTTAAGGCGTTGTGCAAGCACGTGATGAGAGTCACTTTCTGTCTTCAAGGAACCCACAGACAGACCAGATAAATGAATGGTAGAAAAATAAAAGCTCTGGCTTTTCTGTTACAGCCAAGGAACCAAGAGATTGAATGACTTACCCATAACCATATCTGTGACAGATCTGCATATTTAACTAAGATTTCTAACGTCCTAATCCAAAGCAGTGAAGAACTGTAAGCTAAGTTTGCATAAGGACTCCATGAGAGTCGTAACTGTGAAAATTCTTTTAGCCCTTTCCAATGATTTACCATAATGGGGAAATTAAGAAAACGCAATTGCAATTAATTCTGCTGGATTTACTTTTCATGGTTCAGTGATATATCCTTTATAAGTTCAAGGAATTGGACCTACAAACTTCAAGGTTCTATACTGAAATTATTCAAATTAGTCACTAATTATTCAGTAATTATTTCAAATCATTGAAAGCAATAAGCTAGAGTAATTGTTTGTTTTGGAAGACAGTTCCATATGAGTGATTTCTTAAAATTGGTTTTGGTAATCAGGTCATGTTTATACTTAATTTTAATGGAAGAAGCTTTCTTCATAGAGAAGCATGTCACATGCCTTCTTAATATGGTGAATTATTTTAGGTTTTCCAAGTCTGTGTACTTAGAAAAAGTTCATCAAATAACCTATTTCTGTGAAATAGGTCGCAAAATCTGTAAGTCATGATGATGCTTTAAATATGGTTGCTGAAGAGGTGACATCAGGATTTAAAAGTAACAGTTGTTTTAACAACAACATTTAGTAACTATATAAACTGCAGATAAAGCAAGTTAAATATATAAACTATATATAATTGCATTTAAACATGTACACTATGTGACTGGGAGGTCATTAAAAGTCAAGATGTATAGAAAATCCTGAGCCATAGTTTTATCATCGCCTTCTGGGGTTGCTATTTTATTTTCTTTTATTTCAGGCTATTAGCAGAGAATGGAACCATGATACAGTCTGATTTGGATTGCACCTGCAGTACCAGAGAGATAAGGCATGAAAGCTCCCACATTTAGGAAGCCCAATTAGTCGAAAAAAATGCAGCTTGTTTTTACAGCAGAATGAGCTGCTAAGGGCCTGTCCACCCCATCCTTGCTCTGTAGTGAGTCCCCACAGAACATGAATTGCCATATCCTAGTCTGTGTTTTCAAAACCAAAGCCAAAATACCTAAATGACCAGTTTGTATTCCAGACAAAACTGTGTTCAGCAAACAGACTTGTCTGGCTTAAGGGAATTCTCCTCCAACATGTGAAATGATTATTAAGAGAAGATGATTTTTTCCACCATAGTCTCTGAGAAAACACAGCCAAACGCGGTGCAAGATTTAGAAACAAAGCAGTCAACACTCAACATAGATCACATTTACAGTGTGATAATACTCTAACAATGTGTGATGCTGAAAAAGGCTTGGGATTTATGGAAGATTTCGCACTGAAAGTGAAGACACAATTCTATATGGAAGACAAAAGTAAATGCACATCTTCCATACGTGAGCAAGACTTACAATGCTAACTCTCGGTGTAGTGTTAGTAGGACCCATTCTGAAATAATACCTTCAGTTCTCCTGTTCATAGAAATATTCAGCACAGAAATGCAGAAAGTTTGAAAGGGTTGGGTAAGCAATTGTGTCTGAGGGACATGTAAGTTCATTTAATTTAATTTATTGAAGAGAATATTAAGATGTAGTCTTAATGATCAAGTAGTTTGTGGCTCCTTTACATTGGATACATGGGAGCTCAGACTAGTATAACATAATACCTGAAGAATGTCTAGCAATTATTTATACTGATAATTCAATATCCAGAATTCTAGACTAGACTCTTTTTTTTTTTAATATTGCTTCTGGTTATATGAAATATTTCTTTTCACCTTCGTTCTATTTCCCAGCACACATAAGAGTGTCTGCTCATGACTGGGGGCGGAGCTAAATTGGAAATATCAAAAGACTGAAAGAAGCACTAGGGAAACAAACCGTGCGCAGGTCAGCAGCTGTTTTGGCATTAAGAGAATGTGTATTTCCTTTTGACATGTTTTGTGCATTTTTAATATAAGATGGTTAAACAGATACATTTTATTTTGTCCAGGGAATAATAAAGGTCCCACTGGAAAGCTTATTAACTCATGCAGATCATTACCAGACTCTACTGCTGTTTATAAGTGGGACGTTACACCCTTGGTAGCGTAGTTCAAAACCTGGCTTCTCTTCTTGCCAAACCTGTATCAGAGAAATGGATAGTTTTCAGAAGCTGACTTTTTATGAGTTCAATGAGTTGCGAGACTCTGCCTTAAACAAAAATTGACTCTCAACTACATTGTAAGGGTGATGCCGTATGTCAAAAATCGCAGAGGTCTGTTTTGAAGTAAATAAGCACCGGGAATGGATATAGAAACCACAGTGTATAGAAACTACTCTGGCTATCTTGTCATTTGGTACAACTGGACTAAGGTGCTGGAGGACCTTAGGGCATCTCAAATGTCTATAGGCAGCAGTATATTAGCAACTGAATAGAACCAGGCTGCCTGCTGAGTAGAAAGCTGTGATCTGTGCAGGTCTGTTCCCATGCCTACAGCAGCCAAGGTCTGGCTGCCTGCGGGATGGATCAAAACAAGTTCATAAACTTTACCACTCCACTAAGATTCAGTGCAAACCTGTGTGAATTAGGTTGATGGACATTTAGTTTAAACTTCAGATTATAGTTTTTAAACAGCTGGCAAAATCCACAAGGAACTTCTGGAAGAAAGAAAGATTACCTGTGTCATGGGGGAACTTATCAGTATGACTTTGCAGGGAAAAATCATTCTTTGCATAGATCACACGTGTAAGCGATACATGATAGAAATTGGGAGTTTTAGTCATCTTTGTTTAATTGGTTTCATCTGTTGGATTCAAAAATGAGTAGATGATTAGACAGATAATTTCATAAAGAATTACCTTGTGATCTGATTTTTAATTAATCTGGAAATTGGGATTGAGGCAGCTTGTAGTCGAGCAAAAATAGAGAGTTGTGTATGGTACATTCCTGGCAGAATGAGGGCTGGCAGCCACTGCAGAAAGCTTCCCTTCAGCATAGTTTCCATGAATCTGTATTGCTGGTTTTCATTAAGGAGCTTTAGACTTCTCTTGTGTGTTCTTCCAAAATGTCAAGCTTTTATTAAGGTTAGTCTGTAGAATTGTTTTTCACAGAAAGCACATTATTTTTGTACTGCAGGCATCAGATCTGCTATTGGAAGCAAGTAGTGAAAGGAGCTGGTTAGGAAGCCCTAGAAATGAGCTGAGAAAACGAGGAGGAGTCATGACCAAAGCTGGGGCTGAGATCTGGTTCACTTTGATAAGATAGTGAATCTCTGCCTCAGTTTCCCAGTTTCTACATACCTAACGTTTCTGAAGCACCTGGGAGAACTGCAAAGCGTTAAGTGGCAGAGGAGAGCTGCAACAAATAGCAGGTGTGGATTTATTGTGCATGGGGGAACTCTTGGGTGGGCAGAGAGTCACCTAGTTCAGGAGCAGCTCTGCCTCTCTCCCACCCAATACAGGGACATAAAAGGTGGGAGAACACAAAACTGGATATTTCTTGGCTGGCAAGCGATCGTGGGACACTGCATTGTTTAGAGGAGTAGCGAGTCCTCTGCAGCTGATGTTTAGAAGGAAATTAATTCTTGCAAGCTGAAAGCTCAAGAAAAGGTAAAAGTGATGTATCGGCTTCTTCCTCGCTCTCTTTGTTCTTCAGTCTTTCTTGATTATTCACGTAGGACTCCAGATGTCTTAAACTTCAATATGTATGTTGCATGTTTTTCTAGGTAGAGTTAGCGACCCCAGGACTTTTTCTCTTCATTAGTAAACACGTTCATTCTAACCTGATTCTTATCTGCTGTGAAACCACTTTATGTATTATTACTGTCCACAGATCCCAGGTGTCTTTGTGATACTGCCAGACTAAGGCTGAGCCTTCCAAGATGATTTTTTTTTTCTGGAATAATAGTAGCAAGAGATTTTATCTGAAATTCCTGCATACGGAGATCTGGCACAACGCTCTTGGTTATAAGAAGCAAGGTAAAGTGCATTTTCATGTAGACACTAAGTGGTTTTGCAAACCACGAGAAATGCACAGACAAGGAACTGGAAAAGTATTATAGGAAGTGTCACGGGGATAATTTTTACTTCTTCAAAAAACTCATTACTACAAATCTTGCATGTCGGTCTTCCCATCAAAGTGTAACTAAACATACCTCGCTAGAAAAGAATAGTTTCCATTTTTCCTTGCCATCTCCAGCCCAGTTACATTGTTCTGAGATTTACAGTGACTATTTCATACATAAAAACTTTTCCTCTTTGTTAGAATATTAATTTCCTAATGCTTTCATTTTGGTTATTAAAGATGAAGTTCTACTATATCTCAACATGTCTACTAGGAACAGGGTTTCTTGATCTTTTTCATTCCGGTGTTCCCTGACACACCTGGCCCCATAGCAGACCTTAAAAAACATCCAAAGTCTCTGGCAGTTGTTCTAACCCTGTCACGTTCTTTGTCCCTCCTTTGAATTCATCCATAAGGGTGGTCCACAAGGCCATGAAATTGTCTCCAGACCTCAAGACTGAACTTGCTGCCACCCTTCTGTCTTCTGTCACGCGAACATGCCTTATCCTTCCTTTCTGCTCCCCATCTGCCACAGGTCGTCCCAACAGAGAGCTTGGTGGGCACACCCCACCTAGATAGGAGCTGCAAAGGGGCAAAAGAGGCACAGAGCAATGGAGAGAAGATGAAAATATTTCTTAGTTTCTCTGGCCCCCAAGAGAAGTTTTCCCACAGTCCCCCATCTCCACATTCATGGCCTAAGCAACATCACAGCGCAGTTACTTTTCTTTTATCCGGAGTCTGCATAACTCCAGTTCTGCCTCCTGCATCTTCATCTCACTTTGCCCTCCTGAGCCACTTAAATGGCTATTGTTGCCGCTCTACCAAAAGACTTCATGAACCTTAATATATTTACAGTCATAAGACTCCTGATATCGTGGAGCTTCTGTTTACATAGGAAGTGCCTGATGTCAAGTAGGAAGTCTGTGGCAGAACTGATGATCCCCTGTCCCAAAAGCCAGACTAATCCAGACCAAACCATGGGTGCACCATCCTCCCCCTGTGCAGCTGACCACGATCTCCCAAACACTGGCTGCATTTAGGATGCTTTTCCCCTTCTGCACCCCAAGGACGAGCACCCATCCCAAGGACATCCTCAGGCACGGCTCCCCACACCTCTCGGGCAAGGCACGTGCCCAAGGAGCCACCTGTGGCTTGGCCATCCAGCTCCCCAGCTGGCCCACACTCCAGCACATCCGTGGTCTGGGGAGGTTTCCTCGTGTACGTTCTCCTTTTTCTCCTGTTTCGCTGTAACTTGGCGTAATGCCACCTAATTACTCACCAGCGCAACTCCAAACAATTTTCTTTCTATTAAAGATTTTCTGTTATGGACCCTAATGTGTGCATTTCTCATGTCAAGGGGTCACTGCACAACCCCAATTTTTTTAAGGGTCTTTTGATTTTTCTGGAAGGGATAGTAGGCAGAAAATATATCAGGGGAGGGGGGAAAAGTCTCTTTGCTACTGAACAAGAATGCCTGCTGTGATTGTTTTGATATTTTACTCTTT
Organism: Pluvialis apricaria; assembly: GCA_017639485.1. Lineage (NCBI taxonomy): Eukaryota > Metazoa > Chordata > Aves > Charadriiformes > Charadriidae > Pluvialis > Pluvialis apricaria. The sequence goes on along the minus strand of CM030009.1, from coordinate 74,736,394 downwards.
TTTGGTATGCTTGATATTATGTCATATCTATGATTTTAAACTATTATGGCAGTTTCTACATTTTCTGTTAGAAAATAGTCCTCAACACTTTAATTCCATTATATCCTGATTATAATCAAAGATTTTTTCTTTTATTATTACTTGAAGTGCTAAGTATTATTAAAAACGTATAAAAATAGTCACAATTTAGTACATACATGAAGCAATGCCAAGGTAGTCTCTTCCCTGCCAGCCATGTTCAAATAATTTTAATATTGGTATGATTTTTAAGTGTATAATGTAATGCTTCTCTTCTAACATGATAAAAACAAGTCATGGCTCGACAGGAGCCAGAACCCCTCTCTCAGTATTCTCAGATGTTAGGTTTTGTTTCTGTAAAAAAATTTATTATTCTAAGGCATCCCATTTAGTTTAGAAATATTGGGAATGAGCATACTTACCAATATATAAATAGCAGGATACCTGTGAAACACTGAGAGAATAAGCTGTTTTCAAGTTCTTGCCTTGTTTTTTTTTTTTTTTGAGAGAGAGCTTTCTCCTTTTTCAGAGAGGAAACAAAATGTTTGAGCTTTTTAACCTCCACACAGCAGCGGGGAGATGCTCGTGTTCCAGTGGCCGGGCCCCTGCACTCCCCTGGCTCAGCAGCAGCACTGTGCCAAAGAAACTGTTGTGGGTTGAGGTGGAGTTCTTTTTTAATTACTGAGTCAGAGGGACAGTCTGAGCAAGATGTTAATAACCACGATCTGCAGCTACAAAATGCTCATACAGTTATTAACAGGCAGAAAGCGGGGTGGATTTATTTAATTTTTTTTAATTCCTAAATTTCATTTTTCACCTGTGGAATCTTTAATCTTAAGTTATTCTTTAAAGGTTGATGTAAACCTTTGCATTTCAGAGGCAGCTGATATTTGGAGAGCTGGAACTTCAAACAGAATTCATCAATAAAATCAAAGTAGGGATTTGAGGTAGTGTAATAAGTTAGGAAAGAAGAATGGAGCTTTCTTATAAATCATAACTCAACTTGGCTATATAAATAGTTTTCATATAAAAGTTAATGAGAGTGTCTATTGTGTATTCCAGGAAAATGAGTATATGCAATAACTGTGCGTGCTCCTGTCTATTTCGCAATTACTATGCCCTTTGAAATAACATATTTTAGGGAACTGAAAAAATAAAAAACAAAGGCCCCTTGCAGCCTGGTCCGTATATAGCTTTATTGAGATACAGTTCTTCAGAATCAAATTGTCGGTTCGGGTTTACATATATATTTTATACCTGAAGTATTAAGATATAGGGAAAAAATTCTTAGTCTTTCTGTAACTGAGGATGAAAGAACTTTTGTTCCTTTTTTTTGTTCTTTTTTTTTTAATGTCTGTGGCCAAAGTAAATGATGGCAGGAAGTTTTTCCCCACTACACTGCAGTGTCAGTTTTCAGTGGGGATGAGTATGATCCAAAAGCAAATTGCGATATGCTGTATTTCAGTAGGTATTACTAGAGACACTTAGAGGGTTAGGATAAATTGAAAGATTACAGTCTGCGCAATGCAAAGAAGACGCTTTGTGTGTCTCAATTTTATTTTAATTATGAAAACTGAGACATTTTTCTGAAGTGACAGGTTAGGTCAGAACTGACTGGTGGCCCTCATCTCATCTTCTGTGCTTCCCTCCAAGTTCGGCTTCCATCCACTCTTCAAATTTTTGTACAGCAGTGAAGCACACCCTAGTAAGAAAGGTTATAGACAGGGGCTTGAACTGAAGTGCATATTCCTGAAATTATTATGTCAGTTTTTTCCTCTATTACCATACCTCTCCTAACTTGAATTCAAAATGCTTTCTGGAAAATCCTGTCTCTCTCCATAATTATATAGGGATCTGTAGGATGCCTATGATACTAATATTGATAGGGTTGTTTGGGGACATTTGGCTGGATATTAGGAGTTTCTCATTTATAAGTCTCTGGAGCCTTCTTACAAAACTAATGAGGTCCAGAATAAAACTGTTCTGGGGAGGATATTTATTTCTTTTCTTGCCGTTTTGTACCTCTCCAAGATCCTAATTAAATAAATAATAATTAGGAAAAAAAAAAACAACAAAACCAAAGAAAACCTTACAAACTATGTGCAAGAAAGAAATGAAATTCTGTATTTATGTCTCCCTTACCCTTCCAAAATTGAAGTTCTCTGAGTTATAAATACAATTAAATAAAATTATGGAAAAAGCTTCACCAAATCTGTGCATGAACTACATTTAAAAATGGACTTGCAGATGAATCATTTTCCAAAAAAGTGATTTTCCTTTTCCAAAGAAAAAAAGGCCTTGCTCGCATTTCATCATATCAATGTTTTAAATAGAAACACTTTGTTCATTAGCCAGACTGTTCTGGGAAGGTATAGAGTTAATGATTTGACAGATTTGAAACAAATTACTAAATCTGTAGTGAGCTGTTATTTTCAATTCCTGTAACACAGTAATCAAAACTTCCTAAAGAAACTTACTTGTTGATTTTTCTAAAGGAAATACTGATTTTCTTACAAACAGATAAAACTTTGTCCTTGTCTTTACATAACCTGTTGCTTGGCACAATTAAGCAGTAAGGCAGATTTTAATAAAAACTGAAAAGGTTTTAGTAAAACTAAAAAGGTAGAACTTTGGGTTTGTTGGGGTTTTTTTCTTTTTTAATTTATTTCTCTTCTCTAAGAAGTCTGTGGTTACATCCCCAGAGCAATTTGAAAAGATATCTTATACTTTGGTCTTATCAGGCCTTTTAAATTAATGAAAGAACAGAAGTCCGTTGTGAGAAGAGGAATTGTTAGGCATTGGCTAACGAATTATTAGGAAGTAGTTTATTTTTTTCACAGGATGGTATCTGTATTTTTCTCTCAGCTTTATCGATGGTGTTCTTTCGGAGTATTACCAGCTTTCAGCAGTACTGTTATTTAGTCCTCCATATATGCATGAGCACACAAGTGTTGGAATTGCTAAACATAAGAAAGATGTATCACTGCCTATGTAAAATTAAAAATCATGTTCCAGTTTTCAAAACTGAATTTTTACTTTGATTAGTTCAGCCTTTGTCTCACCAACCATGAGCCACCCCAAAGAAGGCAGAATGTTGCAAGGGCAGGAAGGGGAGTTGGTCTTCAGGCTTTTTCTGGAAAAAAGAAAAAAAAAATCAGAATGGACAGCCAAAAATGGAGACAGCCAAAATCACTAGTCACTTTGGGAAGCCTTAACCTTTTCTTTCAGCACATCATGCTAAGGGAATAATTTGTTCTTTATCACTTCCCTGCAGTCATCCAGTCAGACAGGAGACTGGCAAGCGCTGGTGCATGTGTTGGGCAGGTGGATTTCACAGCTGCTTCCAGGGCACAGAAGTAATTCAGGGATGGCAAAACACACAGTAATACCTGCATGAACCCTGGAAACCACGCAGGAAAGGTGGTTGGCCTATACATAGGAGTTTGGGGTACTACCCTACAGAAGGGTGCCCATAGGGTATGAAGTTTTGCACCCAGCAAGCTTCTCAGTACCTACTTTCTTCATGGAGAGCATGCCCACAGGGGAGCTCTGCAGCTTATATCATCCCATCTCATTACCTTTACAACTGGAAGAAGCCACCAGAAGGATTTTACTTATGCAGATCCCTTTGTCTCGACTGTAAAACGATGTGGTTTCCTGCCCTGAGTCCCCTTCTGTAATAGAGAGTTTGTGTTTCTCAAGTGAGCTCGAAATGCCATCGAGAACCAGACTGTGCTTGCAAGCCAGGCTGGAACATAACCCAGCTTTTATATTAATGCCCTCGGGGCCTGAAATGACATTCTTTTAAATTGCGGAGAGGCATATCAGCATGATAGTTGTGGATCATAAAACGTACTTGTTTTACAATAGCCCCCTGAGGTGGTAACCAGGGCTTCAGTGTGCCAAACACACATGCCCACCTGCGCTGAGCGCCCGCGCGCCGTGAGAGCCCTCCAGAGCTGTGCATTGGGAGGGAGAGGCAGGAGCAGGTACCGGCACGAGCAGCGACAGAGCCACCCCATGCTTTTATTCCACTGCACAGTGAACTGTGCAAGGAGCAAAAGATACCAGTAACCCTAATAGCCGGTCTAACTAGATTTGTATGGAAACGAGTAAAAGGCAAGTGAGGAGAAAGATGGGCAGGCTGAAGAAGGGGCTGCTGGGGAGCCGCAGTTGCACCTAGCGCATCTTCAGCTGGCATGGCCTCTGGGCACCTGGAGTTGCTTTCCTACCCTCCTCTCTGCCCAGTTAAGTAGGTGTGAGGTGTCCTCGGCTCTCGGGTGAGTCACTCGCCGGTCCTTGCCCCGGCCTGCAACCAACACTGGCCGTAGGGCTCCCAACCAGAGGAGCGGCGCAACATGGTGGCCTCAGGGGTGGGGAGCTGATGAAAGTTGTCCTTGGTGTAGGTGTGGCTGAGTATAGGTGAATAACTGAATATATAATATTCATATTCAAATATGAATAAATAACTGAAGCGTATATTCGCCCCCACCTGTTAGCTTCCCTCTTAACCTCGGGCTTGCCAAATGAGAGCCTGGTCCCATGGGCCGGGGTTCAACAGTGTAAACACCAGCCAGGGTTGCGATAGAGCTCCAGGTTCAGACCCTGGGCTGAACATGCAGTGCGGACACAACCTGAGCACTGCATGTGTTTAGGTTTCCACCTGGGCAGGTATAACCAGTGAATGGATAGCAAAGCAGACGGCAGTAAGCGTGTGCAGAGTCTTTCCCAAGGAGCAACTCTGTGCCAAAGTAAATTACCATCAGTCGTCATTTAAATGGGAATAAGCTTCACTGATTACTTTTTGCATATTCATTCAGAATGAAACCAGATGTTCCTCAGCCCATGTTATAAACCTGCAACATGCTTTTAAAGGCAGGCAAGAAAATTCTCACAAGAAAAGAATATTGAGTCTTGTTAGTGAATTGGTTTATCTGAAAAACCATATCTGCTAATGGTGATGCGAGTACATTTCTGAATCAGAAAACATTTCCCAACCTGTTAGACACACCAATACGCAAATTGCCATTCCAGCAATATTAATATTGCCCCAGCATGAGTCAAGCTTTTGTTGTTGTTTTTAAAAAGGAACAGTAACTTCCCCTCAGGAAAACTGCTCTGAATCACTGTTGAGGTTTGGGCTAGTGTTTTAATAGATTTTCTGGATTTAATTATTTTAGTTTTACTTGCTTGCTACCTTTACATTTCTTGTTGTGGCATGTTTTCAGTCTACAGCCAGGAATCTGGGTTGCAGTGATATATTAGACTTCAGAAGGAAGCAAGTTGCTCTATCTAAATCATCTGAGAAATTCTTTTTGGTTATCCAGTCTGTTTGAAATTGTCAGGACATCTCCTTTTCCTCCCAGTTTATAAGACCCTGAAGCATGAGCATCCCCGCCTATATATGTGTTGCTTCCTGCTGAAGGAATATTTATAACATTTTTGACCTTTGAATGAACTTTTACAAATCAATAACAGCAAAGTGGAAGGAAGGTCAGCAGCAGTTTTCCTCTTGTCTGAATGTAGCCAATGTTAGGCATGGAATATCTAAAATATACCATAATTGCATTTATGCAGCATTTTTGCCGGAAATTTGCAGATGTCTTCAACACTGTCTTGTAACTGCTATCCAAAGGATACAATACAAGGCCGGAGCCAATGGTGTCATTAATGGGTTTTTAAGTTGTTACGTATCAATTTTTACATGGCAGAGCTACTGCAAGAGGCCTTAAGAGCCAGTGCTGAAAAATAATTTTCTTGACAATATTTTGCCACAGGGACAGTGTAAGTGGATTAGAAACCCTTCTCATTAATGACTTACTGCAACTGAAACACCATTAATTTCTTCCCACTTCAGATTACAGAAACAAAATTGACACAGTCACCCCTAGATATGTGAGCACAAGCGGATATATGAGATGGTTTGAGGCAAGGTTTGCCAGTTCAGAGTCATTATCCCTATAACCCTACAACCCAAATGTTATCAAGGACCTTTCCTTATTCCTCAGGTTTCTGAAACTCCTTCCAAAATCTAGGTGTTCCGATAATGAACTAGACATCTCAATGCTGTTTGCTGCCTCCAAGCGTAGAGGAGGAAACCAAGCTTTGAAATTTCCCTTCATTTCACTGCCTAAAAGTGAAGTTCCTAACTTGATTAAACCTTTTCCTTCTCCAGAGCTGGCACCTCTGTAAAGTGCTCCTTGCACTCTCTTTTGCCTACCAAGGGATGCTGGCCAACTAGTTCAGAGTGTAACTGTGTATTAGAAACCTAAATTCCGGATGCATCAGGTTAAGTGAGATGAATCCCATTGCTAGGGGTGACGGTAATAGATCTCACAGAGTGAGAGATCTTCTACCCTGTAATTAGAGTGAATTTTTTCGGTCAGGACTGCCCCTTATGCCTTTCCATCGAGGCAGCAAAGCAAGGTCTTGCTCTTTGCTGGAGCCTTCTGGTGCTGCTGGAATACATAGGGCCCCTATTCGCAAATGCATTGTTGTGATTCTGAAAATCCCTCTCCTAAGAGTTCAATTTTTCTCTAATATTTTCCTGATTGACTGAACAGAGAGACAATGATAGCTATACAAACCTTCACAAATTTCGAGAAACTTTGGATAGCAGCTGAAGAGTTGTTTTCATAAGTTTCTTTTTTTATGTCCAGATTGTCAGAAGATTGTGTCTAGTTGTTCAGCCAGCCTTACAAATATGTCTAAAAATACAGGGAAAATCAAACAAATTTGCTGAAGTTTGACAACGTCTGTTTGATCAAAAAGTTGTTTAGTCAGAAGTATTTTGAAAGTCAGGAAATGAGTATTTTTTAATGGATGCTATCATTATTAGTATTATTATCATTAGGTTTCTGAAGAAGAACAAAGGAAATGCCATTTCCACACAAGTTCTACGTGAATTGTTAGTGTCAACTTTGAATTTCCTTGTTTTTTCCTAGTTTATAAAACACCCTTAATATAGAATTGTTTTGTCTGAGAATAAATGCTGTGTTTATTCAAATTCTTAGATTCATAACATTAAAGAATTATTTACTGCCTCTCTCCGCATACCTATTTCCCTCTTTTTGCTTCTTTTTTTATTTCTTTCAAGGACCAATGTACTGCACCACGTACATCTTCAGGGCTCTTAAACATAAAGCTGTCTTGTCATTTCACTCTTCTCCAGAATTTTCATTCCAGCTTTTAGCAGTCTCTAACCAAATGAAGTTTACTCTGTCTTAGTCTTTTTCCTAACACATTTTAAGTATTCAAAAAAATTCTATAAAGCAGGAGGAAAACAAGTCCTGGTGTTACACCTAAATCACATCAAAGTACTGTATTGGCTTCTAACCCCTCTGTCTGTAGCATAAAAAATAAGACATGTTTGACTGAGACTGAATAACAAAATCACCCTTTTGTTTAACCACTTCAATAGACAGAAGACACTAATATTCGTATTTTTGATGAAATTCTAGTTTATTGGTTCACTAAGGCTAGTATTTTGGCTCCAGCAAGAAGCTAAAAGGAGTTCATCTGGCCATAGTACATGGATGTGGATGAGCAATAAGGTTGTGTGGAGACCAGGACAGATCCAGCTGCTTTGGGACCAACTAGAAATGAAGCCTATGGCACAGCTGGGTGATGATGGGGTGGGGGGTGGTTCAGCTTCTACTGATTTTTCCAATTCACTGACAGCTCCCAGTGTGGCTATATGCCAATGTGCATTACACCGCCAGCAGCAATATTGTCTGCTCGTCATATTTCTTCAAGACTGGATGATAACTGGGACTGCTCATTGTTTGTGCTGATCTAAGGCTGGCGATTGCCCATAAGAGCTGCCTTGGGCTGTTTTGTTGTATTTATATCAGTGTTTATAAGTGGTAGGTAATTTGTCTGTGGGGAGAGGTACATGCTGTCTTTTACAATTTGTCTTATCTCATGGTTTCACCTTAGATCTGTAGCAGCTCCTTCATCAGTCTGGTCCGTGTGGCTCCTGCCTTCACTGCTGCAGTGTTTGGGAGGCAAAGCCTGTGACTTTCATTCCTCAGCTCTTCTGTAGCCCTGGCAGATGAGGTTTGGCTGCTTCTTTTCTCACAAATGTCTACCTACCCCCAGCTACCAAACACCTTGACTTGTACCAGGACCTGAGCCAGACGCTGGAGCTGCTTTAATGTCGAAATAGACCATGATCTCCAAGCTGTGCACAGGCAGCTTCTCACAGGTTTCACGAATACAGGAGCGTGGGCTGCTCTCACTAACAGCCAGTGATTTTGCTTGATGATTTCAGAGAATGACGAGGAGCAGGAGGCTCTGCTATCACTGGACAAGCCCGGCTGGTATTCCCAAGGTAATGCTATCCAGCTTTATGAACTACTGAAGAAGATGACTGGCAAGTTGGATCCCAAGGTATGTTATAAATGAGAGTACAGCTTTCTGAAAATACCCTATTTCAGCCTAAAATTCTCCAGACCAGCTTTCATTAAAGCTATTGATGTGATTGGTCACAAAATTTTGTTCTGGTTATGCTTGCTGTTGTCTAACAGACCGCAGTCCAGAACTGGAAGCAGCTTATAAGTCTCCTTATCGGTAGAATATGTAAACGTTCTAGATGTTTTATTCTGTATGCATGGTAATGCATTTTGGCAGCTTTGGGGAGAATCGGATTGTCATCAATCATCATCAGTCATCAACAATCTCCCTGAGGAAACAGATCGAATAAAAGGTGGCATCAGTGAAAACTAGGATCATGTTGTCTGAATTACAGGTCTGGATGGGTAGAAATGCCACTGGAGATGGGGGGAGCACATTTTCCCCTGTGGATAAACTACCCCGTGGGCCCACAAGAGTTCTGAGTCACCGAGAGATGCTCTGTGTTCTCCCTTGTTTCCAAAGTCGTCCAAAATTCATTCCTGTTGTTCAGTGTATTTTCTTGGCAGTCTTTTCCACTGCTTCCTGGCAGGCTATTTCTGTCAGTCAAAAATTTCAGCAGCGTCCCATGTGCTGGTCCCGGCCGGGCATCCCCGTGCAATGTCCCTGCGGGATGAGAGCCAGGAGGGTGTGCAGGGCTAGCCTTGTCCTTACAGAGCTGGTTGAAGATAAAACCCCAAACTGTGACATTAATAAGATCTCTGTGTGTCATGGCCAACTGTAAACATGGAGGAATTTTTATTAGGTGGTTTTAAAGCTCTTTTTCTCTCTCTGTGAAATACAGTTTGCTTGTGTTTTCCTCATATACAACGAACTTTCTAAGTTGCTGCTTCCCTCATAGGTTGTTTATTTTGGTGACAGCATGCACTCAGATATTTTCCCAGCACGTCACTATAGCAACTGGGAAACTGTCTTCATCTTAGAGGAACTTCTAGGGGACAAAGTTACGGAGTCTGCGGAGACTGAATCTGAGCCCTTGGAGAAGAAAGGAAAATATGAGGTAAGGGTTCCTTGCAGATGTTTCCTGGAACGGAAGAAAGTAAATTACAAAAAAGGCTCATGCCACCTGCCCTGAGAATGAGCCTGCTTATCTCACCGGGCTGCTGGCAGCATCGGCGTCCCTCACAGACATATCCCTCACAGAGGTACCCTCCTGGCCACACTGGGAGGTGCCGCCCTGTCCCAGCTCAGCTTTGCAATGGGTAACACGGAGCCTGTACCCGCAGCTAAATCGCAGACCTCACAAAAAGACCTGTATGGGCAGTCCCTTAACCAAAAACCATAGTATTCTTTTCAGTAATAGGAACCTGCTCTGCATCCTACAAGGAGAAATTTCACGGCTGCTTATCACAAGTCCAGCACCTCAGCTCTGCTGCGTTCATGACGTTTCCCTGCATGTCGTGGCCAACTGTAACACGGAGGAATTTTTTATGGGATTGTTTTAAAGCTTTCTTTCTCTCTCCGTGAAATAGAGTTTGCTTGTGCTTTCCTTCTATACAAAGAACTTTTAATTTGCTGCTTCTCTCATAGGTTGTTTATTTCGGTGACATCTGGGCTCAGATAAGAGGGACTGTTCTGAAGTCTGGTCCAATGCAGGCTACTGATAGTTACCTCAGATAAATAATGCAATTTTCAGGTTGATCGCAGCTGGGAAGCAAGGCCTTAGTATAACTGCCACCCTCTAATTCCCCCACAGTTGGTGGAAAGTTACTATGGTTTATCTTTCTCTCCATTCAAAAGAAGCGTGGCCAGCAGGTCAAGGGAGGTGATTCTGCCCCTCTACTCCGCTCTCGTGAGACCCCACCTGGAGTACTGCATCCAGCTGTGGAGTCCCCAACATAAGAAGGACATGGACCTGCTGGAGCGCGTCCAGAGGAGAGCCACGAGGATGATCAGAGGGCTGGAGCACCTCTCCTATGAGGAGAGGCTGAGAGAGTTGGGGCTGTTCAGCCTGGAGAAGAGAAGGCTCCGGGGAGATCTTATTGCGGCCTTCCAGTACCTAAAGGGGGCCTACAGGAGAGCTGGGGAAGGACTTTTTACTAGGGCATGTAGTGATAGGACGAGGGGGAATGGCTTTAAGCTGGAAGAGGGCAGGTTTAGATTAAACATTAGGAAGAAGTTTTTCACTTTAAGGGTGGTGAGGCACTGGAACAGGTTGCCCAGAGAGGTTGTTGAAGCCCCATCCCTGGAGGTGTTCAAGGCCAGGCTGGACGTGGCCTTGGGCAACCTGGTCTAGTGGGAGGTATCCCTGTCTATGGCAGGGGGGTTGGAACTCGATGATCTTCAAGGTCCCTTCCAACCTAAACCATTCTATGATTCATTCTATGATTGCCGAAGAACAAAGTAGACAGGGAATGGTGCTCGGATGGCCGAGGCAGCAGCATTGTACCTCCAGCGTGTCCTATGTAGAAACTACAGTGCAGCCTCACTCTCCATTTGCAGTGTTTCTTCTTGTCATGTGCTCCTGAATAAAAAGGTCATTTTCTTCTAATTGCAGAGAGATATATGTGCTTTTTGCACTTTGCTTTGAAAAGCACTTAACCTTTTTTTTTCTTTAAAATAATTACTCTTTGTGATTGAAAAGTTAACTTACTGGTAGGAAGTTTTTTTGGGGGTGCTTTTGTACTAGAGATGTTTTTAATCTGACTAAGAAGCGTTTTAAAATCCCCTGTTTTTTATGGAGAAAAGGGTATCTTCAGTGGGACTAAATATAGATGTGACATCGATTTCTCTACTTTTTTTAACAGATGTAGCTAATATTTTCCCCCACTATCCTGATTTCTAAATTAAGGTCAGACAAGGACATTTCAGTCACTGGAATAAGGAAATTAACGTTTAGGCTTTTTCCTGGGTTGTAGAAAAAACAAATTAGGACAAACAAACTCAAGTCTATCAAGAAAAATGTGTTTCCCAGTGAGGGGGGGTGGGAGGGGAGCCGAAGAGGGAGTAGTAGTGCTACGTAGGTTAACATAATTTGATTAATTAATGCTATAAAAATAACTCATTCTCCTCCATAAATTTGTTCATTCTCTGACTGAAGACTCTGCTGCATTGCTGCATAGAACTTACATCTCTGTAAGGTTTGGGGTTTTTTATTCAACCATGGTTTCTTAAGCATGTTCAAGATATGCTTTGGAAGCACAACTTTTTAAACAGCCAGACAGAATATGTGGGGGTTTTTTTCCCTGGAAGTACAAAGAAAGAGTTGTTGAGTCATGTGTTTCTAAGCCCTTGATGATGATTTTGTTTTCTCTTGTTGCAACGCCTCTGGTCGACTGTGCACAAGATCCATCTTCTCTATCGTTGCAGTTATCAAGCAGGAAATTGAGACTTTTAGGCAGGTGCTTGACACTTCACTAAGGCTGTGGTATTCCTGATAAGAGATTGCAGTGTCTCAGGGGGACACCACCCCTGCCACGCACAACCCTTGTTCAGTTTACATCCGCTACCAGTGACAGCAAGCAAGCAAGGGAGAAATGAATTGCGTTGATTAAAGGAACCTGAACCAGGGGGGCCGTGGCGGGTCAGGGGTGTTATTTCATTACCACGCTGCTCACTGGAGTCTGAACAACAGGTCACATCCATATCTCTGCAGTTGACTGGACACCACTGACTTAACAGGACTAGTTCAAAGGGACTCCCTTTACAAGCCCATGAAAGTTTTATTTTCATTCCCCTAATCAACTTCTCCCATTAACCCTTTGGTTAAGAGGGGAGAAAAGCCGATTCAAAGGATTGTACAAAGTCAGGTGTTTTTGGAAAACTCGGCACTAACAGATTAGATTTAGTCTTGTTCATCAGCCTTATCGTTCATTGGCAATAAAAAAAATACACTACTGTTGCAGATTTTCCATGTCATGCTGTGTGTATAAAGAGGGACTGAAAGTGTAATACAAGATGCAATCTTGTATTAATCTTTACAAAATATTATTTAAAATCTTCTATCAATCTTTACAAGATATTATTAAAGAAATAAAGTATTACTTCTAATTTGCAATTGCATCTTTCAGAAAGAAATTGCAAAAACCCGTTTTCAGTTGTTTGACTGGTATTTCATCACTAATGGAGAGATGGGAAGGAAACAACCTCCTCACACACAAACTGGGAGGCTAGTAATTTCCATTTTCATTAGCAGTGTTTGTATTTTCCCTTCAATTAAATGCATGATATAAGCCAGATACACATAACTGTGAAATTATGGTAACAACTGCAGTTCTTTCAAGTATATGAGTCATAAGCAAATGAGCAAGAGAATAGCAAACCAAAAACTATTCATGCAATTACTTGGCTCCTAAGTGAATTGCAGCATACAGGGGGAAAAAAAATACCAAGCCTTGTGTTGAAATAAGATTCCCCCCAGATTTGGGGGTTTGTTTGCTTGGCTGGAGGCTTTGTTTTTGCCTTCTGTTCTTTAAACGCGTGATCAATTCTATCAATGAAATCTCAAAGAAAAGCTGGAATTTGTCCCAGGATTTCGAGGAAAATGACTACAGAGGAGCCAGTCAGTGTGTAAAAACCTTGGGCTATAGGAATGAATGGCACAGAAATTGAAGAATTTATTGGCAGATATAGATGATATTTTTGCAGTTAGAAGGAAAAACTATTTTTTACGGCATAGCCTAGAGACTGGTTTGTGGGGGGGTCAGAGCCCTTAAGCTTCCCGAATTTCCCTGACTCCCTCAGCATGACCTTAGACAAGGGCTAATTACTCTGTGCCTTTTGGCTCTGTTTGTCTCTTTATCCCTGTTTATCTTTAACACAAATCTGACAGTACTTTCAGGAACAGCCTGATGGGCTGTTGTGAAGGCTGGTGAGTTAAAGCAATAACCTTAAAGGAATATCCTGAAGTGAAATGCATTTTATTCTAAGGAAAGTCTGCTTATAGTGATCCATGTTGTAGTTTAGCTACAGTAATTATGAGTGAAATGCTTTATATGTGCACATGACTTGTGGGGGGCAGGTTATGTGCAAAAGTTAGACCAGCGGCAGGCTTGCCCGTTTGCACTCCCGGCATGGCTGTGTTATTCAGGGACAAGTGGTTGTTGTGACCAGCACAGCTGTGCTGGCAGAAACAGCTCAAATACTTTCTGTTACACAGGCAAAAACATATTTTGAACATTGATTTTTTTTTTTCTGGCCCTACGAGTCAGTGGTGGTGTTACTACCTTGGCCCAAAGCATGCAGCCATCAGTATTGTTCCTCGTATTGGATGCAGTAAAGTAAGCCTAGTGCTCTGCGCTTGGTACAAAGACGATGGTGTGGATGGCAAAGCTCCATCTAAATAAAGCCTTCAAAAAATACCAACAAACAGCTTGATTTTTCACTCCTGTCTCCTTTACAGCCTTCTTGCTTTCATCTCTTTACCAAATGTAGGAAGACTTCAGAGCTCAGCTCCCTGCCTATTTGTATTTTAGAAAGGTCGTCTGTAAGCTGACAAAACAGTGTTACCCAAGGGTCCTATTAACAGATTCTGTCTGCTCTGTTAACAGGCCCTATTTGTCTGCAGTTAATAAAGCAAAGGTGATAGTAAGTATTCCAGGTGGTTTCACTTAGTGGAAAGCCCTGGGACTTTGGGAATGCTGGTACCATCGTTATTTCTCTGAAATCCAGACATAGTCTTGGAGGCTTTGTACCCTCAACTGACACAATCAACATCTGACCTGCTACTGTCTGACCGATATGCCTAAGAGCAACACCACATGCTTGGGGCTTTTGCATAAGAAAGAGGGATTACTCAGCACTTCCCAGGATCTACTGTCCTGTTGTGAGAGCAAACCCCATGTCTGGGGATTACAGGAGCGGCTGGTGCACCTTCCAGAGCTCCTGAGCCCCACTGTTGAATGTGTGGCACCAGGCGTGTGAGGAGCAGCAATGTTGATGGGGCACTTTTGCCTCATTTCACAGATGTATAGATTCATGGTACGTGGTCTGTCCTTCATTGCAGGCTGTGTAGGCTGCAGATAAGGTATGGACGTCTTCTAGACATCAGTTAGGGATGGCAGGGGAAGTGACGTCAGATGCGTCCTAAGGATGTGGGCAAAGTTTTGACAGCTCTTTTCAGATTTGAGATCAAGATTTAGCCTACCACACAGCCCCTGTCATGTGGAGATAAGCCAGTAGCAAAATGATGGGAGTTCTCTACCAGGTGACTTGATGACAACTCTCATATCTAACTGGGCTTGGTTTTACTAAGGGCTTGGGCTGTAAATCCAAAATGTAACTCCTTCCTCCTTAATGAGGAAGAAATTCCCACTCTGAGAATCAGACCTCTGAAAAAAATCAATTCATTTCCTCGGACTGCAATTTTAATTGCCTGTTGAATCAATCATATGTTTTAAACAGCAGAAACCTCTTCTCTCTCATCAATAAACAAGGCTCTGTCTTTTGTGCAAATGCTTATGTGGGCCAGTACTGGGGTTGTTTTGATTAATCACCTGAACAGCTGTAATGGCCTTAAGAATTTTCTGCATGTGTCATCCAGCTGCCAAATGGATTTTAATTCAGCATAGCATCTACATTTAATTACAACTGATGTAAAGTCCTGGGATTTGCATGGAAAGATAAGATTTGGCCAAAAAAACACATAAGATGCTGTCCTTGTGTGTGAGGCAAAAAAAAAACCCCAAACCACAAAAAAGCCCACCTCTTAAGTTAACTGCTTGTTTTGAAACAAAAGATACAGGATTTTTTTCCAACCTATTTACGTCAGAAGACAGAAACCAATATCTGTATTTTTCCAAATCAAATCAATACTTCCTCCCCACTCCCAGCTATGCTCAGAGAAAAAACTGTTATGCAGAATCACAAAAAGAATGGCTCTGTGTTTACTGACGTGGTTTGTTCAGCTGGATCAACAGCTTGCTTCTGATCAAAAGCCATGGACCTCTGTCATAAACACACGTTATTCCAGCAGATTCTCAAAACTATTAAGAAAGCAGTTAGATGGAAAATAAAGTACATAGTTCACTAATCTGGAGGCACACACTAGGATATCTGTTCTCCTATGCTTTGCTGGTCTGAAAAGATACTTTGCACACAAATGACTTTAACAGAATTTGTATAGTGTAGTTCACAGTTTTGTTTTCCATTTTTTCATCTTTCTGTAGAGGCCTCCTGGAGCTTTTTGTGGCTGCTCATGGCAATATATAGCAGGTTTCAAGATGAACTGCTAAAAAAACTCAGTTTTCCCAATGTTACTTTAATGCTTTCTTTAAAACATAATGAGTCTACATGTTGTTGTCTGAAAATATACATTAAAAAAAACAATTTTTCACAATTTGCTAGGCAACTGAATGGCTCTCTGTGGATCGTACGGCTCTGTTCTCACTTATTCCTCAGCTCAGAAACAGATGACAC
The DNA here is from genome assembly GCA_017639485.1 of Pluvialis apricaria. NCBI lineage: Eukaryota > Metazoa > Chordata > Aves > Charadriiformes > Charadriidae > Pluvialis > Pluvialis apricaria. The sequence continues at coordinate 74,720,608 of CM030009.1, read as the reverse complement.
TACATAGGTTACATGATGCATCCTTCACAGTTACTCCATCCAGCACTGGGAGACTCCTTTCTCCCGGGAGGAGTTCCAGGCTGGGTTACAGTCTGTGCCACAGCTACCCAGCTTCTCCAGCAGAGAAAGGCAGCTGGCTATTCACGCTATTGACAACAGAAAAAGGTGGAAAAGAGAAGATTTTTTAAGAGAAAAATATTTGAAGCCAACTTTTTATGTCCTAGGAAATCCATAAATTGCATAAACAGGAGCTTGGGGACTTAAGGGAGGAAGATCGTTATTATTTTTCTTTATAATATTTTAAAGTCACATTGCTCCTGAGATACAATACAGTTTTCCCAGAAAACCAGAGAAACACTAGAGTTCCTTAAAATAATGTTTGTGGTTGGATAGAGAAAGAAGATTTCTTTTTTTTTCTTTTTAAAGTTACATATTTATTTATTTTTCTTTCAGGAAGATCAGCCCAAAGCTCCTTACTTTGTATCTAAACAGTGGGGCTCTTTCTTCATGGACAGATTACCAGGCCTGGAAAATGCAGAGGAAACCTTAGTTCGCACGTGGTCCTGTAAATGTATTAGCACTTACAGCACTATTGCAATCCCTAGTCTTGAAGAAATAGCAGGTAAGGAAGATTGCTTTTTTTTCCTAATGAATATGTAGTATTCATAGTAACTTTGTCATACTGTAGATCTATATTTGTGATTACATGTATCCAAAATAAGTTCAAAAATACTCTGTTCATATCATACAGCAGTTAATGCTAGTGGCTATTAATTACTTGGAAGTTTATGCTTTTAATAGTTGTCTGCTACAACAGTTCAGTTTTTCGTTTGTGCCTGCAAATATTAGATGCTTGGTTTATCCTGTGTGAAAAATGCAACATTTAACAGATTGTAGATTAATTCCTGAATTTGGATTCAGGAGTTCCCGACAGTATTTTGCTGTGTCTGCTTTTAGTGGTGAGCTACCTTAGGAAACAAACACATGCCAAGTTACCTGGGTTTTTTAGACTTCCAAATATGTTTCTCTCTGATCTGCCTTGTTATCCTTCCTCAATCAGCTCACTTATCCCTTTACAGTTGAAAGGGAGATGAAGGAACGCAGGGATGTAATGAAGCCAAGAATGCCTAGGACTGTGCTTCTCTCTCTTGTTTTTCAAATGTGCATATTGCTTTTGAAACTGCATCATTATGAACCAAGCTGGAGCCTAAAATATTCTCCTTATCTGGAAAACAAGGCAATCACAAGCAATGTCTTGTTCTCCAAAAATTCACCTAATTGAGAAAACAGTTCAGGCTTTCTGCCTTCTTACATCAAGGCTGCGTCAAAGGTACAATTGTGGCTGATCTTCTGATTTCCACTAATGTTTATCCCCGGAGGGACCATATATTATTTTGGATGGTTTATAGCAATAGTTGTAGCAGTAGTACTGCAATAACTTTGCAACTGCAGTATGTATCGTTTGAGTATGAAGTGGTGGTGAAGGCCCTCTGTCTGTCTATCCTTGATGTATCATTTTGCCTTACTGAACTTTATCAATACACCATGTCTAAAGGAATAAACAGGTTATTAAATAAATTAGGTGCTTAGCTGTATGAGGAACACAGCAATCATTTAGCTTACTAACCCCTCTGTTCAGCATCTGTTGCCTACTTTCATGCATAAGACAAAGGAATAAAAAGTTGTTCCAAGACAGCAGTTCAGATTTGCCCAGCAGTTATTTCTACACCAAAACACGTGATAGACCTGTTCTTTGCAACCATATTTTACACATGTATGTACATTGAAAGGATACCTCAAAACAGAAAACTCATACAGTGCCACAGTTTATGCTTCTGATATTTGCCATGGTGCAGTCTGTATTTCAGCCTAAAGGTACAAAGCCCAAAGATACCAAGGGAAAGTGCCAGGAGAGAGGTAACTTCTGTAAAAATCATTTCTAATACCTTTTCCAGCATCGTTCTGTGGCTTGTTTTGGAAGTGTTGGCCTAGAGGGAACACATCAGTCAGCCACGCTCTGTGAAACTCTGCCTCCCGACCAGCTCCCCCAAACTACAGCTCAGTGTGCAGGGCGAGCAAAGGCTTGAGACCACAAACGTACCACCAAGTTTCCAGCTACAGATGAAGGAGTGAGAACCAGAAAGGCATATCTGTGTAAATCAGTGAGCAGTATAGCTGCTTGTTGGTGGCGGTGGAGCCCCTGCAAAGTCTGTTCCTCCATTAGGAGCGACACTGAGAGCCGTCCCCTGCGGCATCGGACCAGTGCTGGGGCAGGGGCTGATGTTAGTGAAACTTACACCCCAGAGCTAAAGGACAGGGGAGGAACAACATTTTTAACTTGCAGCTGTGTGCCTGAAAGCAGACTCAAAGCTGAAGGTACGAGAACATCTATGGTTTCTTACAGCGAGAGGTATTTCTTGTTTGTTTGTGCGGAAGAGCAGATGTTCATTATTATGGATGTTGAGGAATTCCTGACTCCTCTCGAATACCTTGTCTGACTCCTGTCACAGCAAGCTGTGAGAGTCCCTGCTTTGCCAAGCCCTGAAGTTTTTGGCTGCAGTTGTAAGTCATAGCTTAGCTGCAGCTCTTTGGGAATAACTAGCTAGAAGACATTCAAACGGGTTATGCGAGTTTGATGCGCTCCAGCTTTTCCTTTTCTATTCATCTCACTTAATTACCAGCAGAGGACTTTCCACTGCCAAGCTGCAAAAACGCTGGCCTTTCCTCAAGATCCCCTGAGCCCAAAAGCGCAGCCAGGCTGCCGGCGTGCTGACCGTACAAGCCCGGTGCCCGGCCACCAGCCGGCACGGCCCCGGCAGCACCCGGCTCAACCTGACCCAGCCCAACGATCTGCCACCTCCCTGGACGTGTGCTCACTCCTGGGAGTGGTAGGCTCACCAAGGGCTTCCCAATCAGCAACCTCCGACCTGGCTTTTGTACGTCTACGTGAGCGGCAGTAAGTGCCCCATACGAGTAAATATCCCAAGAGCTTGCGATCTGCAAAAATATTTGGTGATATGCAGACAATTGCTGCTGTGCTAACTTTAAAATTGATTCCTGTTGTTTGGGTGCAACGTATATCTGTGCATAAAGAGCAGCTTGGTTTACCTCTCAAGACACATTTTTAATTGAGAAAGATTATTCCAAAAATTATTCAATGTTATTCCATACTAGTGCTGGTTTACAAAAATAACTCCGTTTTCATCAAAATTCGTATGAGAATTCTTTTGAGAGAATTATCAGAAATTCATTTTGTGTAATAAAACTTTTCAAGCCTGTTTCTGTTTGTTTTTTTTTTTTTAAATAGAGGAAATATGCAAAAAAAAATAAAAATAAGCTGTAGATCTGGATTGAGAAGTTGGAATAGAAACAACTTGGACAGTTGTCTGTTTTCACCAACATGTAAGTTTGGTGCAGATGTCTTCTGATAGTTTCACCAGAAGAATTTATACATGTAACTAAAGGGAACGATCTGATATTCACCAAAGAGCATTGTAGGGAAACGGTTTCACAGAGAATGCTGCTGTTGCAGTTTTTGGCCATTCAAAGTATAAAATAACAGAGCATATACAAAAATTGTGTGTGTAATTAGTTAAATGACAGCTTGGTGAAAAGGTAATCCAATCCATTCTTCATTAGCTTTCTGTGCTAATCGAATGTAGTCGTTCTTCTACACTTGTGTCCCCATCTTTACTTGAAAATTCAGTATCTGACTCAAAAGGGGGTCGCATTCAAAGATGCATCAGAAATTCTAAACTTTAATCTCGCTTCTGACAAGGAAAGTTTTAGTGGGATTACAGATTACTGCATCACAGTTTGTCGTCTAAACTCCCCTGAAGAGAAATTGGCATTTTCCTTGTGCGTGAAAAAGGACATTTTGTTTATTGTTAAAATTGCCCAAAGGACAGAAAAATCTCCTGTAATAACTTCTGTGTACTTTCCTCAGTTTGGAGTGGAAATCAGATAAAGGTCAAAAAAGCTCTTCTTTTAACACATTCTCACCTTGATGTTAAGATGACATTAAAAAGGTTTACCTGAAGAGCAGCATTATGGTTATATCTTTGTAATTTAAGAGAAGATGAGTTAAGTTGAAAGTTTTCTAAGCATTTCATAGGTCTTTTATGGGCTTATTCTCCTTACCCACTTTCAGTAAGCAGGGAAGTTTTTCTCAAGAATTGGAAAGCTGATGAGCTCATGATTATATTGACAGTACATGGTTAATAAAATAGTAGAAGCCAATGCCCCTACTCCTATTCTACATGCCTCATGCACAAACCCATCTGTTTCTTCACTTTTCTGCTATTGAATCTCTCCTCATTTACAGCTCCCTTACAGATTTTGACCATTTTCAAGCACAATATCGTCAGCCAAATTTTCCAAACCAGGATCCATTACCGTGGGAATGTTCAAGCTCACACATGGAAAAGGCATAGGGGTCTGTCTGAAAAAGGGCGTTTTGCATAAACCACAATTTATAATACATTCTACTCCTCTTCAGAAAGTTTGGTGTGAGCCAAGAAGAGGCAGATGGTCTTATCTATCATACCTGAAAAATCTTTGCCTGAACCTGAACATAACTTTACCTTCAAGGAGCGGGTGACTGTTACTCTGTGGCCATTTGATCGAATTTCCAGATACCCATGTAAATAATTACATGTCCCGTATCACACAGGTATTCCAATAATAATTACAGATATCTCTGATTTACAAAGAAGATCAAATATAAATATTACCATATTTACTAAGCAAGTTCCTGTAGGAAAAAGTCACTAAGCATCTGTTGTTTGTCTCAGTGGCCAGTCCGGCCCAAACCACGACACCAGTGCCACCATTTCAGATGGATATTTGATTAACAATTCTTTGATCCCCAAAATGATATGCATATTTCAAGCTAATGCTTTTCCTTTGAATCTCATTATGGTTGGTATTTTTATAAAAGTCCTGCTTCAAAAAATTCCATGATAAGTGACTGTGGAGTTTTAGAGCTTATGGGGAAATTTTGGTACGTTTTGTTCTTTGTTGCAAAGAAAAGCTTAAGAAAGTGGGCTCTAAATCCTCATACAGAGAACCCAGACAAACCTTTTTTTAAATTTCATGTTTATTAACCTAATCTCCTGAACTTGTCTCATAACCTCTGAATGGTGGCATTTGTCATAGGATTAAAAATTCCTGCAAGCAAGAACAGGAGACTGAGCGATGTTGCAGCACAAGAGAGTTGCCTTTCAGAGAAGAATAAGTGCAAATGTAAATGTTTTATAGAGACAGAGTTCATTTCACACTTTGGAGGTTTGATAACCAAGCTTGTGTCATGCATGAGGATAGTGCATTTTTTTAAATCTTGCGTGCTATCTGAAATCTTATCATGCTTTGCCCATATGGGTGCGTAAGCTTTTCTTCATGCCTTATTGTTGTTTCAATTACCTAGTACAAGAGAAAAATCTCCGTTATAATTTGCCAAAGCCGTCTCTTTAAAGACGCCTACAGATCTGTACCCTGCCACTTTCTGTGGGAGTTTGAGTCATCAGCCTGCTTGCTGTATAAATATAATGATAAAATTGCCAGTGAACCATGGCAAAGAAGTTCATGTTTCTGCTTAGAGTTGCAAATTATCTGCACAATGGAAAGCCCAAGGCAGCTGTGACTGGGGCACCAGGACTGGCAACGCCTGGGTCGCAGATGCATGGGTCTGCCGGTCACAGATCAACTACAAATTGCAAACCTCACACTCTTTCTTCAACATGTATTTTAAAGGCGAATGCCCTTGAAGAATCAACTGCTACCATGGAAGTCATGAATTTCACTAAGCATGTAGCGATGTACTCAATTCTGTATCCTGAACAGTATCGTTCCTAATTATTGCTGAAGTGAAGCAAAAAATCCCCCATATTTTAATACATTAGTCCTATGTTTTTTCATTGATATTACATCATCCAAAGTAAAATCCAGTTCCTATTAAAAATAAATTAGCTTTTCCTGTAACTTGAGTGATAATTATATGCTCTTACTTATTCAAATAATACAATAATAGCCTATAATTTCCTTAAACATATAGAACTATCTATATTATACATTACTTGTTAATTGGCAGTAACATTTTATATTTAATGCCTTACCTTAGAACCGTGCTTTTACTTACCAGCTTCAGCGTAAGAATGTATCTGTACAATATCATTGAAAGACAAAGTTGATCAGATTGCTTTGATGATTTAAAGTGCTTTGGGGCTTAGCTGCTATAAATAGTAGTTGCTACTAAAAAGCCAAAGAGGTCATTTGTATAATGACACTTTTCATGCAAGAAACCTATTTTTATGTTTGGTGAAAAATTGGTATACATATACAACAGCAACATTTCTGAGGTTTTCTGGTTCTGAGATTTTGGTGCAAGTAAAAAAAAACAGGTAGCAAAGATAATTGACCAAACAGAAGACACTTGTTCTGAATATATTAACAGTATCTTGCTCTAGGTGTAAATGGAAAAGCATCACATAATGTAAATCTGATTTGTCTGTTCCGGGAAACTAGTTTTAGTGTTCTTCATTTAAGAGAAAGAAAAACATACTCAACACAACAGACAAATATAAGGCATTTATTTTTTCAGCTGCAAAATACAACTGAAACTGACAATAAACTGCATTTCAACCATAACAAAATATTATTCAGTAAATCAGAACTAGCTTGCAAAAAGTCTTTGGGACCCAGTTATTTCCCAAAGGGTCTGAAACCCCAACTTTCCCAAAGAATTTGACTACTTGGTAGTAATTTTCAACATAGAAAGGACAGCTTTCACTGTAGTACAATTTGTTCAGCCTTTCCCTCCTCCTCCAGAAAGGTATATTGACTTGTGCCCCTGAAGGCCGTGTCAAATCATGCAGAACCCAAAAGATTACTTCCTAGCCAATAACTGACAGAAATGTTCCTGCCATCGTTACTCTGCTCTCCGAGATGTCAAAGTACCACCACCTCTAAAAGATTAAAGGGAGAACTCATGAGCAACTCATTAAAAAAGGGGGAACCACTCAGTCATTTCTGCTTTAAAGTTATCCTTCAACTCAGGCAGCATAATTTCATTTGCAGGCTGTAATTAAAGCTATAATTGGGTTTTAACTATATTGCAGACTTATGGGGTGGGTTTAGATTGCTTCCTTAAAAACACTGGTGGTAATGCAAAGCATCGATAATTTTTCAATGTGAAAAACAGTGAAAATAGGTAAGTCACCAAGTATTGGAAATATTTCTTTGACCAGGCTGGAATTTTACATAACCTGCAACCTCACATGTACAAGAAAAAGTTGCTGGAAGCATTTATGTACTCTGGATTGGTGCCCAACATATTCCCTCTGGATTAAGATAGTAACACACACACAAAAAACAACGTAGGCTTTGTCTTCACTGCTTAAAAAGCTTAATGTGTGTCTGTGTGTGGCTTTTTACCTTAAGGTAAGCAATGTTTGTCACCCTTCCAGAGGAAAAAAATAGGGAAAAGGAAAGAAAACATTTGTTTTACAAGAGAGGCGAACATGACAACATTAACCCAAGTTTGGAGAGTAAGGTTGATCTTGGTTGAGTTTACCTCAAAATGAAAGTAAAGGGGCATATCATCATTGCATTTAGCTTAATATAGCTCCTTCGTGGTCTCAAAATGCATTTTTTTTTTCTTAATCAATCAGAAATGCCTGTCATCTCAAACAATCTCTTGTTTTCAGGCTAACTTCTTCAACTTACCTCAGAAGCCCTTCCCACTGCCCTGAGATCCAGGATGAGTCACTCAGACAGAAATTAATTAACAGGTCCCTGAAGGACTAACACCTGCTAGTAGGATCTTGGCATTCTCTTAGGATTTTTTTTTTTAGATTAAGTCTTCATCTAAATATTTAAAAATATTATAGTCCAATATTTTATTTTTATTGGTTCCAGCTTAAGCAAGAACCACACAGGGCTATTTTCTCAAAGGATCTCCAAAAATCACCATTGAAACGAAAGCAAAAACGAGAGGAAATTTCCTCACATACAAATGATGAGTTTTCCCATCTAAACACAAAACAGCAAAGGAATTCCTAAGGCTTTCCTTCACTGCAGACTCTGTCAGGCTCATATGCAAGTTTAGCACATGCCTTGTGCACAGCTGATTTGTTCGAGCCGGTGTCAGTGGTCCCTTAGCCATAGGGTAGACCCAAAGTAATGTGACTTGTTACTCCTAAGATAATTGTGGTGAAACTGCATGCCACGGGCAATCGCAACAGCCACGGTGGGATAGTCTTTCCATCCCCCGGGCACTCATCCCTTTGCAAAACTCTGATAGTGAAGCTGCTGCTCCACATCTCCCCGCAGTTTGCCACTTGGGTTTTCACCACTGTCACCCTCTTCCATGTTAGATACAGCAGAAGCGTAACCAGTAAAAAAACCCACTGGCAGTGAAGCTCTTCCTCAGGCCCAGCTACGGATGTCTGCTGGCAGAGCTGCAGGCGTGATCTCCGACCAATACACCTGTGTTGGCAAAAGCTCTTGCGTAGATGCAATTAAAGCAGCAAACCTGCACCTTCACTGAGCCTGGTTTGAGTCTTTATTGCTGGGTGCCCAGGAGTAAATTGCCCTGGCTCACACGGCGTTTTGCAAGTGCCAGCTACATCCAAACTCCGAAGTTTTAGCAACTCCCTTCTATAGAGCGTGCCTGTGCTGAAGAGTCCCCCTTTTCCCATACGACACCACACAGGTACCCTCCCTCCTCCTCCCCACTTCTTAACTTTTGAGTCGCACAGTGTGCAGACAGCAGCAATGACTTCCATGTAGTTTATAGAAAGAACACTTTCCTTGTGCTGACTTCACTATTTCGGGAGCTTTGTTTTAGTACAGCAAACATCTGACCTCCTGTTTAGGAAAATCAGCCTCAGAAGTTTTGCTTAAAATAACTGCTATCAGATAAATCTACTTGTGACCTTGGGGTTTTTGCTTTTTGCCACTAGTGTGCTCCCTCACATTCTGAGCTCTTGCTGCAAGGGCTGCTTTGATTGTTATAAAACAGAAATGGGTCAGGAGATAAAAACATTTGGTATTTCAGAATAACAACATCTGTTATAATCTACCTGCAGATTGGCAAGTCACAGAGTAGATCACTCAACAGCGCAGCCAAACTGGTGACCGCTCCTGCAGCAGCTGTACTTACTTCACTGTTAAGAAATTATTGTTAGAAACTGTTACCATTAAGGAATATTTTTTTTCCTTTTTCTTCAACAGCAACTTTGAACTGCAAGCAAACTTTTATGGCGAAGCTTCTGAGCCAGTGTAAATTACTGGAATTCCTGTAAAAGCAAAAAAAAACATTAATACTGGCTGACAATCTGCCCCTGTAGTTGTCCCACCTGAGTGCTGAGCCATAAGATAGAGCTCTCTCTATGCTTTCTGAGATATGCCACAATTAAGCAGTTCACAGGTTTTTCAAGTTAAAAGTTGGGTATCGCTAATGAGGTTTTAGTTTTTCTCCCTGTGCCTTTCCCTTGGTTGATAATCAGGAGGATGTATTTGGATTCACGTAAGAAGACAACCCTGCTGTTTACTAGGAGGTTTCTGCAGCGCCTGGCTCCAGCCCTGCTGGCTGCCTGGGAGCAGACCTCAGAGAGGGGAGGGGAGTTCTGCTCTCTGCAGGGCTTTGCTCTCGTCACGGGGATGCTGCTGTGGTGTCACGATTAAAAAATGTTGGCTTTGCTTTTGTTGGTCAATGCTGCAAAATTATTCTTGACATTTCTGCTGTGTATTTTGGGAGAAATCTGTTTCTGTCTTGGACTGTGCTTTTAATTGAAAAAAAAAAAAGCCTTCCATCTAAAGAGCTTAGTTAAGATTATATTTGTTTAATGTATTGGTTTGTTCAAGGAAATCTCAAAAAAGGATTAGACGTGAGTATTGAGTTTATCAAGCAGGCCTGTGTCTGGATTAGATTATAATTGTCTTCCATTCAGTTACTCAAATATTTTCCTGATCACTCATCGAGAATATTACGTTTTCTCTTCTTCTTGTGGTTTCCTTTTGCTTCCTTGTGGCTGGAACTCTACTTTTTCTTCTGATAAAAACTTGTGGCTTTCATTTTGTTTGCTTACACTAACTGAACAGCACACAGACACTGATATGTTGTCAGTTTAATAACTATGAAATCTGTCCGTAACACCTAGATACATGCATGAATGTGGGTATACATAAGCATTAGGGTACAATAGTGTAATTAATGTCACTTAAGACCTGGATCTGGATAACTGGAACACAGTGACTGGCAGTGGTTACTGTTCAAACATCATCATTGCCATCTTACTTACACCAGGGCTGCTGGAGTCCTGCAAGTGAGGTAGGGCAGGAATCCTACTTCTGAGCTCAGGGTAAGCTATATAACCCATAAGGGCTGCCCAAACCATTAGGAAACGCTCATAGTGCTGAATGGTCACTGCAAAAGAAATCTATTTTCATCCCTCGCTTGCACTCAGGCTCTGGTGTGGGAGAAAAGAAAGGAGTGGGACAGAAATTCAGGGGTTTGCTCCTAATAATTGGTGTTTCTGTCAATCTAGAAAGGGACATAGACCTTGAGACCCTCCATGTCTGACTTCCAGGAGTCTTTGGCTCTAAAAGTGAATATCCTCTTTGTCTTGGGGAAAAAAATTAGTCTGGGTGGAATTACCGAAGTATGATAGAAGAATTCTGGGATTGTGGTCCTCAAGCAATTGGGTAGAGCCAGCTAGTTTATTCTTCCAGTCTCAAGCTGTTTCGTTTGTTCACGGTTTTGGGATAGTGGCAATATTGGATGTTTTGTGTTGAATTCACTATCAGTGTAGGTTAGGACTGATGAGAGCCTCGCTGTCAAATTATATCTCAGAGAGGACTGGGTATCTGCCCCCTGCCTAATTAATAGTGTCTGCTTCATGCAACTTCATGCAACATTTTTACATATGGATACCTTCTGATCATCTTCCAAAGTCAGCTTGCTCAGGCAAAACCAATATTTAAATGGATGAATGGATTGGGGTTTGAACATGTAAAAAAGTGATTATTGTCTTTTGGAGTCTTGTGCGTTGTATATAGAATGGGTTTGGTGTTTAAGCTGATTGTGTAGAGCTAGTTTACTGGGAAATATCAACAAAATTACCATGTTGATCCAACTGGTTCTTTTCTTCAGCATAAGCGACTCTGCAGCAAGTCTGCCCCATTTGTGCTGCTCTTTAGTTAAACTACTCTTGGGACACTCCAGACTGCTAGACTAAAAGCTAGTGAAAGCTTTTGTATAAAAGTAACTGTATGGCATTTAATTTTTACAGCTTATAAAGATATTCAGAAATATTTGCTTTCTTCTTTTGTATTATTTGTTATTTTGGAAACCCTTGTTTTGTACGGAGCTGTCATAAATAGACTCAGCAGCCAGTAAATCCATTGGGCCCTCGGCAGACTAGAAAAACATCTGCCTGTTTTGCTGTGCTCAGAACGGGCTCCAGAGATTCCCCTGACTCAGACAAAATGAGAAAATGTCCTTCTTTGACAAGCTGAAGTAACCCTCTTCATAAAGCGTAATTCACTTCCAACCAAGCCTCCTCCCATTCCTACTTTATTCCAGCCTCTATCTGATTTTTTTCAGGTGGATCTAAATATTAAATTGCTTGCTTTAGTTATGTTTAATAGGGTTTTAAAGCTGCGGACCTGGATGCTGTCCTGGTGCCTGCCTGTGAATCGCTTGTGAGACAGACCTGAACTTCCTGTTCTTTGTGCCGAAACTGCTACGATTGTGTTTTTCTGTTTCACAAAAGCTACTGACCGAAAAAAAAAAAAAAACAAACCAATATTGTAGCATATAGTGACAGGACATAATCATGCCAAATTTCCTCCAAATTAAAAAAAACAAAAAAAGTTGTCATTAATAACTTACTGTTCTGATAAGCTGAGTAATATTTTTATGTTTTGCTTTGGTTCTAAACAGACAAATTGGGAAGGAGCTAACCCCTTTTGTTGTTTTGGTGGGGGTTTTTTTTTCATTTATTGGAAGAGTATTTGTTTCCTGAATAAATTTTTATTTGTGTGGGTTTTTTTAATTTGATTTCTTGAACTTTGAGTACCAGGTGAGCATGGGAAGTATCAGTTTTCTGGCTGTGAGGGTGGGCGGGTCACTGCTGGCAGTTAAAGACTTTTTTTAAAAAGCTACAGAAAAGAAAGCTTTGACTGTTCAGAACTATTTTAATGCATTCAGTGTTCTTTACAGACTGGAAGCGATGAGTACGCCAAGTTACAAGTGCATATTTCTAAGAACACTTGGTACAGAATGATGTTGTTAACACTGGACTGCGAGGAAGTCTAAGAGCGGGTGCCTTTGGGGAATCTTGCTATAATAGCCATGAAAAAAACCCCAGAAACGGACTTCTTTGTTTTAAACATAGCCCTCTTATGAGTAGATTGCTGAGATAAAAGAGGAAGGTGACAAATTGAAGAATGAACTTGAAAGTATTCTAGTGGGAAAAATTCCATCTAGGCCCAATGAAGATTTTTGTTTAGTTTTTAAGCATTAGTTAAATCATTTTCTATGACTGGCATTATTTCAGCAATCAAGGAACTGAATATCCTTTACTGCAGTTGAGTAAGCTCTGAAAGTCAATCCCTTGGACAGCTGAAGATGTCAAATAAATATGTAATCATGCAATCTGATTGAGTTTTAATGCTGGTGAACAAACAGCTCAAGGGCTTAAGAAGTACGGCTATTCACCATGGGCTTATTTTTTTATGTGATATGGGCTGCGTTGCTAATCAGGTGTGGTATGTTTCTGTCTTTCAGATTTGCCACTGGATTATAGATTTACACGATTTTCAAATAGCTCAGCAACTGCCGGATACTACCCAAGCCCTCCAAGAGAACTGCTGCCAAACGAGGAGTCAGTGACTATGAAATAGGTTGTCGGCTTTTTCCTTAAATAACCCTGTGGCTAAACTGCTATCAAATGCTAATTGGTGAAAATGCTGTGTGATGCTTCATAAAATAGAATGGTGGATTAAAGCAGACTCCCATGTAGACTTGTGTTTCACTTGTTGCTCTAGTCCAGCCGGACCAGGTGAGCAATGCATCCTTCTCTCTAAATCTTCTGACCACCACTACCTTTCGCAAAGTGCTGTTGGCTTTTTTCATGCACTGCACAGAGCCTTCAAGAGAAATGTGCTAGTAATAACTCATCCCAAGTTACATTCTACATTTTCAAGGACATTTTCAGTACTATCCCTATTTAAGGTGATGCTGTTGCTACTGTAAGCCCCAGGAAAGCCATGAAACAGACCGTCAGCCATATTTCATTAAGAATTACCTTGGACAGCCCAGGTTATCACCATAGATCAGTGTTTTGCAGGCTTTATTCTCCTACTGTAACTGCTCTTGGAGATACAGAAAAACTGTGGCCCAAAGAGAAAGATGCGTCATACCCAAAAAGAGACTTGAATAAGATTTAGGCAGCTAAATGCAGACTGACAGTCCTGAAAGCCTTTGTCACATGCTTCGTATTCCTGAAAGTGCCTCACCACTCTTCAACGGTAAGGTTCCTACATGCCTTTTCCTCCTTTCATCTTCAATACCTCAAGAGTCAGAGCTCTTCCGCAGAAGGAGGGAAACCCGTGTACAGTTCCCTTCTCAGCTTGAATGGATTCAAACCCGTGTTCTCCACCTCCTTGGGCAATTCTTCCAATAGTAGGAAGGATTTAGCACCCAGCTGTCTAGAGCCATCTTTGCTAAGTACAGCCTCAGCCCAGAAGAGGAGCAAGACTGAAGACGTAAACTGAATATGTGCTTTCTTATCGGCTCATTTAAGCAAACAGGCATCCTGTTTTCTGCAGATTCAGACCCAAAGACCCGTTCTCCAGCGCTTTGGACAGGGGGCTATCGGTAACTAGCGCAGGGTAGCGGATGCAAAAACACATCACAGATGTTTGTTTAGTCAGCAGTTTTGTCACACGAGGATGGCAGAATTTTGGGTAGATTTCCCTCAAAGTTTAAAGAACAATAAACAGAAACTTTATTTTCTTGTTTTCAAGAAAAAGAGTTTCCTTTCTCAGGCCTAGACAATTATTAGAATGGATTTATCTTGTGTTAACACTTGACTTGTGTCGCCACAGCTCACTCAATATTTTTGCAGTTCCACCAGTTACAATATTTTGTGTCAGAAACAGACACAAACACCATTCCACCTCATTTCAGAGATACCAGCTTTTGTTTCCATACTTTTTTCCTACCTTTACGTAGGATGTTATTTTTACATTCCTGTGGTCCAGTATACTTGCAAGTAACATGCAAGATGTCCAATTTAACATTAAGCATTGTTTTTTTGAAAGGGAAACATAAAACAAATGAGGAAAAAATTGAGAAAAACTTTCCTTAAAAGAAGGTGGGTAAGGAAAGAAAATGAAAGGTCTATTCTCCTCCTTATAAACTATAGGCTGAGAATATTTGACTTAAGAAGGTAACAATAAGTAATACTTGAGTTTATTTTGAAATTTTTAAATAAGCGTCAGTGTCTTGGGCGGCAAATCTGGCTCATGGTATGGGTATGATTTGTATTAAAGCAGAGAGATACCAAGGTTAAAATCTCAGCTCCCTGATTACAGCACCATTTGAAATTCAAACCTGAATCAAATAATCTTCTGCAAATAATTTCTAACTAGGTTATGGTCCAAATCAATATTGTGTACCCTCAGGCTTTTTTTTTGTTCTGAATTTGGAACTGGTTTTTGTACGTAGGGGATTTTTTTTTCTTGTTTTTTAAAGAAAATTAAATAAAAATGAATAGTTAAAGAAAATTAGAGTGAAAATCATCTAAGTCCTTGGTTCCTGGCATCTCAGTGGAGAAGCAGTATTTTTTTTACTGGAAATGGTGACAGATTCTAAGGACAGCCTGAACACAAAGCTCACCAGAACAAATATGTATACAGATTTGCTGAACTGGGAGGTGACGGTACCCATTTCTGACAAAGGCTGTCACCAGCTGTTTGCACTTGCTGCTGGAAGGACCACACACAGTAGCAGAGAAAGAAGCAGACAACAGAAGGCTACTGTAAGCATGGCCCCATGTGCCACCATGTGCTGCAGGAAGACTTAAGAAAAATAATTGAAGCGTTTTCCCAAAAAAGTGTGTTTCTGTGAAATCAGGACTTAACAACTCATACTAAAAACTCTTCTTATTCAAGAATCTCTGAAAATTATACAGGTCTTATTACAAAGTGGAGGTTGGCAATGGAGGAACTTTAGGAGGGCAATCAGTGCTGTGGTGATGGGTGAGCTCTTGGAAATGGAGATGGCGTGGAGACCAGGGAGAAGAAATACACATGGGAGAGAATTGGTAGAAAGCTGGCAGTATTTAACATGACACTGTAAAGACACCATCTTTGCTTCTTCCTTCTTTCTCTCTTTTTTTTCTTAACCCCTGAAAATTTCTGAGATTTCTTGGATTCTATTGTGAGAGGCCATTGACAGAAAGATCGCTGAAGTGCCTGCAAAACTATCTTGAGTATTGGCAGGGAGACGTAAAGTTATAAAGATTCATTGAAATCACTGTGTCTGGTTATATAGCCCTGAAAGCCACAGTTTTGCTTAAAACCGGAGATGAATACCAAGTCTCTTTTGGCATCTGTTTTGGTATAAAGCACGTGTGTCTGAATTTTAAAATAAAGAGAATTTATTTCTGAAACAAGTAGATGTTTTGTGAATTTACTTTATAGCCGAGCAGCAAAAAGAAAAAAGGGAGACAAGGTCATCACAGAGCAGTGCAAGGAGAGATTCATGCTACAGCCTCGAATAAAGCAAAACTTGACCCGCTCAGAATGAAAGATATATAAATCAACAAAAAACTAGTATAAATTAATACCTTTAATAAGTTAATAGCTTTAATACCTATAGGGAAGTCAGCTTTGATGCAAAGCAGGGCTCAGTGCAAGGGTTTCCTGAACAGGGCTTGTTCCTGGAAACTAAAGGCTTCTTAATGCCCAGTGAGAGGAAGTTAAATAAACAAATGCAGACAGCTTATCCGCGGTAGAGACGGGGCGCTGCTGGACGCAGGCCTTTCTGAGGCTGCTGCTTCCCCAAGCTGCTGGGGCTCTCCAGCTCCTCTGAGTCCCAGGTGTGTGATAGTGCAGCAGCGTGGAGTGCTTCCTAAGGGAATTCCCAGGAGAATCTGTCCGATGATAGGTACCAGGGACCAGCACTCCCAAAACTGGTTGAAATCTGCATAAGTAGCAACCAGCCGTTGTCCAGCCTGGCACGACAGCCTACCTAGGGAAAAAAACCTCTATAAAATGGTGACATGGTAACACGAAAAGGGGGGGTTGTACACAGATGTGCAGCGGGCAGATCTTTTGGGATGCGGAAGGGCTCCAGGGCTCCAGGTGATGTGGCTGGACTGGCCCTCCGGTGTCCTAGGGCTTGAGACACTGCGTAACGACTGATCTCCCCTGTCCCCTGCAGTGACCCACAAGGCTCAAAATGTTATCTGCGTTCAAATAAACAACTTTTAGCCCTGCCCGCATTGCCTAGCATTATGTTTTATAGCAGCAGTTAGCTATAACAATTGAAAGCAATAGGATCATTTCACTACAAGTGAAAACCATGCGTGCCATGTCCTCCTAGGTCACATTTTTGCCAGCAGCTGTACAGGCTTTAGGGTTTTTAACAATCTTTTTGACAGATACTTTAGAAATTAAGGAGATGTAACATACCTCACTGGCAAATTGGAGATTACTTATTGGTTGCTGTATTGTAAAATAGGGTGCAATAAATCATCTGCCACAGGCAATACACAATGCTGATCTTGATTTGAGGGAAAATAAATATAAACCCTGACCCAGCCCCAGGTCATTGGCCCTCGCGCATCCTGGATCGGATCTGGCTGCAGCCAGCTTGGAAACCTTGTACTGACCCAGTAAAGCCTGGCTTATCGAATATCACAACTGAGATCGCTTGAATTCAAAACTGTTCACTTGCATTTTCCCGAGAAACAGTCATTCTCCTGTAGAAACCTGTTTTCTTCTGACCAGGAGTCCTAATCCAACCTGAGAGAGGTATGGCCAACACCTATTTCCCCAGCAAAATGAAAAATTTTCAATGTGGCCTTGGAGTGCTTCTCTTTCCTGTGCATGGTCATATTTTCTAGCTATGTGGAACAATACGCAATTTGTAATAATCTTTCTTACCGTCAGTAGAGATGTGATTTTACATTTCTCACAGTGGCCTTGTTTGAAGTGTTTGGCCATGACTTGTTCAATCACATACCAAATAAATATTGTAGCTTTCACCTTCAAGTCTTTCCTCCTGGGACCAAGTATGCATTCAATCATACCAAGGCAAATGACAGCAGAGTGTAAGAATATATAAATTAGCAGGGAGATGCCAACAGTGAGAAGGCAGAGTCTGAGCTTCCACGTCAACCTTCTTTTGCCACCACAGGCAACAATAATGCAGTAAGCGTAATACGCACTGTTGTACACAACCCCGATGTCTTACAGGAGAGTTTCTCAGAAAGTCGGGTTTAGAAATAAAGCCATCTCTGTGCAAAAAGGTAAAAGTCTCACACTCTACACCATACAGTGAGGGATCTGATAGGAAGGTGTTGCTTCTGACTTCCCTGGCGAGGGGGCACTGCACGGGGCAGCCTGCTGCTCCTCAGCGTCGTGGAAGGAGCAAGACAAGTTTTCTGGTACATTCAAGCGATTGACTCTTAAAACAAAATATGTCTCTTTCTGTACACATGCTTGGAGGGAGATAGTATTTCAGCTGAAGCATAGCATCAGATGTAGTAGGGAAAGCACGAGGTAAGCTACAGGAACCTTATCTCTGCAGAGGGTGCCAGCCATACTGGTGTAATGGCTATAATGGTGTAGCCACAGACATCTATTGCTAACAACTGCTCAAGAAACAGCCCTTCCAGCAGCCACGTAGCGGATCCAGAACCCCCCGGGGGAAACGCTCAATCCCATTGTAAGTCCAGTTGCCTATAATTTTGTTTTCTGCAATTCTGAAATAAGTGGAACATCAAACCCCCTTGGTGAGTCACAGGACAGAAAAAAAAACATATAAAAAATTAGAGGTTTTCTTCTGAAAGCTTTCGATGCAAGAAACAAATCCTGCTTTTCCGTAAGCATTATAAATAGAAATGCTTAACTTGAAAACGGAGCCTGGATTAGGGCCAAAATAAGATGGAATCCAGGAAGTTAAACAGACTCGGAGATTTCCAGCTCGAAATGCTTGCCAGCATCTTTTCGGGGCAAACTGGGGATTCCTATCTGCAGGTCAATGGACGAGTACTGTAGCCAGCACGACCGATCGTTTTCTTGAATATAGGACAAGGGTGTAAGGGAAATCTTTTCAGTCTGAGGTGGGTACCCACGGCAGTTCTCTGGCGAGCATGGGAAGACCGCAGAGGTTTTGCAGCTGACCAGATGTCACAGTTCACAGAAGGGCAAACATCTGAAGCACCGCGTCTAACTTCTGCCCCCACTGCGGCTAAACTGATTTAATCAGAACTGGGCTGAAAAATCCCTCGTGCTTCCTACTCGCGCTGCCAGAGCGCATACGTAGTTCTCTCACACATGGTCATAACGACTTTTAAATACTTGCACTGGGGTGAGAAACCATCGCAGCCACTTCAAAACAATGTCATGGCTTCCAGCCCCTTTTGCAAATTAGAGGGTGCAAGACACAAAATGGCAGCAGCGCAAATGGAATAACAGTCTGCACAGCACCCACCGCAGCTCCGAGGGCCCGGGCAAAGCAGATTCTGCCAGCCAGAAAAGTATTTCTATTTTCCATTGACTACTAAATGTTGAGTACAAACACTTAAACACTCAGATTGATTTCCTCTTGCAAGGTTGAGGAACTTGCGTTGCATTTAAGAGTGCAGAAAATCATAAACTGTCGTACACTGTATACAGGAGGAAAAAAATAGATGTTTTTGTCCAAAATTTATGAGAGCACTATTTTCAGGGTACATTTTAGGAAAACAAGCCCATAAACATTCAATAGACCTTCTCCTATCACAACACTAAGGCAACTCTAAAAATTGTGACTCCACGTGCCCGGTAAATTTACATTCAAAAGATCAATTTTTAAAGCCTCCACCACCTCTGAAGAATAAAAGTATATAGGTGAATATAGCAACTCTTTTCTTGCCTTATCTCAAAATAATACCTGAGAATTGCAGATGCCTTGCTACACCATCCCTCTGGGACCATTCCTAGGCTCACACTGGGAATTTAAATGGGTAATCCTAGGTGCTGAGCAGTCTGCAAATTATATTTGTCCAGAGAAGGACAATGCCATTGTAAATTTTGTGAAAAGTAATATGATGATCCTGAGAGATTAAAAAAAATCCTTATCTTATACCAACAGAAGGCTCCAAAAATGTATACTGGAGGGCTGCTGTGGAAGCAGCTGCAGTGGTGTTGGAGCCAGACAGCAGCAGTGAGCTTTTCTATCCTTGTTTTTTCCCTCAAAGCTGCCCTGGAAAAAGGGCATGAGTGCCCATACACATACACACATGAACAGGCAGCAATTAATGGCCGGAATCCCGCAACATGGGAACCCAGAGACTAAGAGAATGAGGGAATTGCCTGCATTTCATAAAAGGTGTGGAGGCTTTGGGTCAGTTAAATAAACTAAGCACTCCTAGGCAGTAAACAGGGGAATCTCTAAATCAGTAGTCACAGTCATGGAAAATGGAGTATAGATGAAGCTCAAGGAGGTTAAGGTTGAGGGTCAGCATAAACAGACATTAATAGCTCAACAGGGCAATAAATGGCTAGAGGGTATCAGGAAACAGACTTTACATATATTACAGTAAATAATAACTACTAAAATATATCTATTATGTGGGATTTTCTTTCCTCTAACCTTTCTCCTCTTATTTTGCAGCTTTCAGAGCTACCTGCTACATTTCTGATATTAATCCACACACATATTTAGCAAAAAAAATTATAAAATTGTAACCTGAAGACAATTATATGAATTTGAGAAAATAGATTTGATAACTACCTTTAACATGACCATCATTAGATAGATATCATTAAAAGTAACTGTAAAAGTAGTTGTATGCATGTATACATATATGTGTACACATTCAGATCCCATTGCTGTGTAGAGTGCACTGCCAGTGACTGGCGAATATGGATGTGTGTATGAGTGAATGATCACACGGTGGTTACAGGGGCCCCCAAAATACTCAACAGCAGTGCCCTCAAAAGCACAGGAACAGCATGATACCAAAAGCCCTACAACAATATGCACATTAAGCAATTACTGATGCAGACTAGCGCAAAAACCTCGTGAAGCCCCTAAAACTAGGGGCAGAGATGGAGCTGTCTTTAGGGGGTATGTATGACTACAACCAGAGCAACCAGTTGGTGGGCACCACTGCTTCAGAATCAAGTGTGCAGAATTGATGGCTATGGTAGCTGCTAGTGCTGTGTATGTAAGTATTATCTTTAAGTGGAAAATAATTTTTAATGCCTGTGTTTGCGTTTGATCTAATATCCCACCTTTGAGCCTTGGCTGCAACTAGGATGTAGCAAGTCAGAGTGAGATGGTTACGAAGAGAAATAGAGAGTCAGCAACCTGTTAAAATACAGTCTCTAAGCTGTACCTTTTTCATTTACACATCTCCAGTTTAAGGAGGAAGAGAGAGACACAGGAGTATGAAACATAAGAATTGGGGGTGGGGATACGTAAGCAACTTCTAAATCTTTTCATGAATTCCAGCAGTCATTTGGTTGTCTGCTTGGCTTTTCACATATCAAGTGACTCCATAAAATAGGTAGATTCTAGCCTTAAAAGTTCCATTCATTAGAAGCAGTGTGTTACAAATGGAAAACATTATTGCAACATCTCTGGCATCCAAAGAGGGACATTGTGGTAATCGGCTCTCAGGGAGCACTGGCAAAGTCCGTCTTTAGGAGGTGTCTCTCAGTATGAGCATTCTTGGTTTGTGCTCCCCGGGGTATACTGCTCGGTTTATAACATTGCAGAAATTTGGAAGGAAAGAAGTTGACGTGTTGAGAAAGGTCACACATTTGAGAATATAAAGTAAAAACCAATTCAGCTAAACGAAAAGCTGCGTGCTGCTGGGTGCCCCCCCACCCCACTCCAATGTGTTCTGATCATCGACAGAGAAAAGGGTAAGGGCTAAAGAAGGAGCAGGCCAGTTAGGCAACTTGGCAGCTGCTAGGAGATAAACCTAAACCCAGTTGGCATCTACAGTAATGTAAAAGCAATTAAAGCCATACCGTCCTACTGCTGTCACAATGGATTCTGCTTCTGAAAGGCACAGACCAGATGATACACGTAATTTTTTTATTGGATCCAGATCTTTTTTTGATGTTTCATGGTAAGTACCTATGCACCTGCTTTATGGCTGCTGTCTTCCTGACCATGTCTGAGGACCATGAATCTGTCTCCACTCACCACTGTTTTACCTCTCCTTGCTGAGGCTACTGATGCTCCAGCTTCCTGAAACGGGCAGGAATTTTTTCTCATCTGATTTTCTGTCTGCTGGCCTCAGGCAAAACCAGGCTGAACACATGGTGAGAGCAAGAAAGAGGGAAAGAAAGGAAATGTAAAGCAGAGAAAGATGTTCCATTTACATACAAAGAAGAGCTGTTTAGGAAACACTTCTAGTGCTTTCCCCTTCCAGCTACCCTACTGGTACTTTGGCTACCGCAACTCAGAAATGCAAAACTGCATCTGTGGGGGAAAAAAGAAGCATTTCCAGTCAGTAGATACAGAGCCAGACAAAGGAGAGAAGAAGCATTTGTTGCGCTAATGCATCCCTCCAGTCCCAAAAAGGTACCGGGCACCTGACAGACCTGTAGGAAACAACTGCCTAGATCTTTCTTTGAGAGAAATTGCTTTGCATCGCACTAAATATGCCCCATCCAAAAAGGGACCCTAACGAGCTTAGACAAGATTTCCAGATTGCCAACTCTTTCTGATTCTCAGGGCTGACTTCAGGCCACTCCTTTTAATTACCTACTTTTGGAGCTGTGACTATTTCTGCCCATTGCCTGCGCAGTGAGCCAGAGCCCCAAATCCAAAAGTAGTAAATGCTATGAATCATGCAACACTCTCATAAAGCTGAAGGACGTAGTAGGAACAACAACAAAGTTAGGACACTGTCTGGTCCACGCCCCGGCTGGGAAAGAGGAGACAGACAACATTCCCCCATATGAGGCTGGAATTGGGATAAGTTTTGAAAATTAGAGCTGCCTTCATGTGGCACTAATAAAGTCCAGGGGGAAGAGTTGGGCAGAGCAGCCCAAATCAAGTAGGGCAGGGTGAGCATTATGCAAGTATTCAGATTTGCAGTTCTGCAGTTCAGCTACAAGAACGGACTGGCCTAACGCTCTTGTCCTACAGATATCAGCTCACAGCACTAAGATCAGAAATCATCACAGCTGGACGCAAAAGACAAAGGCAACACAAGGGTTACAGTCATAAGAAATCAATTGTTTTGGAGAATTAGTGAAAGAATCCGGAGAATTTTATGTTTTTCTCTCTTTTCATTTGAAGAGTTTTGTCACTTAGTGACAAAAGTAGAAGTGCCTCTTACATGGAAATTAGAGACCAAACAGATCACACAGAGAACAGGACCTCAGTGATAGGGAGGTAGTTAAAAAAAAGCACAGAGGAAAAATAAAAGGAGAAAAACATGCTGCTGCATAGGCTGGGCAGGAATAAAGAAAAGAATGGCCAAGGCTGTGTATGTGGAACAGACTGAATGACATACAGCTTCCCTCTCTAGGCTAACATCTTCAGTCATAAAAAAAACAAAAAGGAAACATCCCCCCATTTTCATGATTAAGTAAGAACCGAAGGTTTTAAAATGTACGAAGCATCAGCAGACACTTTGTGTCTCCTCCAGAAAGGATGAGCCCTACATCACCGGCTTCACGCAGTGCTGCTGCCTCCCCTTCCCACTGCCTGTGCCCAGCAACAGGGGCTTGCTCCCTCTTCACATCCTCATGACCCAGCTTGCCAATGCAGCAGGAAAATAAAGTGCATTTCCCTTCCCTGCAAGCCAGGTAACCACAGGGCCTTCTGGGAAGCTTTCCTTTCTCAAGCATCATTTACTATCAGAGGGAAAAAGGGCAGATTTTCTCCACACCTTGTAACCAAGAGCTGGCTGCTTGCAATGTCTCTGATGCAGCAGACAGTTTCGAGACGTGCACTGCATACTGTGGTGTCTAAGACAGTGACTTCTATGCATGTGACCAAAAAAAATTGCTGTTGTTGGAAAAGGGCAACATTTCCCACATACATTTGGCTCGGTCACGCAGAGACCGGATGTTTCATTTTCTAGGTAATGTTGCTCACCATAAAGGCCAAGGGAAAGTGAAGCGCATGTGACATATGAGTAGAACAGTTTCTGACCTGAACAGTTTTCAAACAATTTCCATGGAACATGCTCTGCACAACCTAGCCAAGTCCATGGTCTTTAGCTCCAAAAGGTAAATTTAGCTCCTCTCCTAAATCCATTCTGGAGCAATGCCACCTGAAAGGTCAGTTTGCTGTATGTTTCAGCATCACATGATGTAATTTAAGAGAATGACAGCTACAAAAATTATTAATCTCAATGGGATCCTTCCAATGAAAAAAATTAGAAAGGAACAATTAAACTAAGGTTCTGATACTTGGGAGCAGAAAGGGAGTGAGCGATTTCAGGGACAAAAGCACCAAAGGAGTGGAAATTGTATGATGGTATGTTACAGGGTCAGTCATTTAAACCAACTTTATGGTTGGTGGCAAGATTAGGTAGCTTGGCGACTTGATTTGTCACATCCTAAAGAAGACGTCTAAAACAGGTCAGATGAACTCTGCCCTGAAAGTATTTATTTTTCTCTGCAGTTATAAAGAAAGTCTAACGTGACTAGATCAGAGGTAGTTATCGGCCAAGTATAGAACAAAAGTACATGACACGTTCAGAGGTTAAATGGATCCCACCCAGAATTTCTGCTCTACATGGACATTGTTTTATTCTTTAATTGTTTTCTTCTTGCTGTCATCAGCAACAAATTCACTGGCATGCAGCGGGGCTAGCAAATCACAGAGAGAAGCTCAACCTTAGCAAGGGAGGTTAGACCCGTGGCTAAAGAGGTGAAGGGCATAGGAAGATCAAAGAGGAGCCATAATCCTGCCTGTGCAAGTAGCATTTTGAACATAATCATACAAAACAGGACTGGAAAGGACCTTCACAGGTCATCTGGTCCATCCCTTGCTCCAAGGCAAGATCCATCAGACTTTCTAGACCTGAACTGTTCTTGTCAAATATATGTCCAACCTATACTTAAAAAGCCTTCAGGGACGGGGGTACTGTTCACTCCTGCTTTATTTACCCTTACAGATGCTTTACAGATACTTTCTTTTTTTTCCTATTTGGCCTAAATTTATCTTACTGTAACTTACATACTATTCTCAGAGGATGTGGATAAGAGATTATTATCTTCTCTTCAGCAATTTTGACGTAGCTGAAGGCTGTTAGCACATCTTCCTCCAATCTTCTCATCCTTAAGCTAATTTTTTCAGTCTTTCCATATACACGGTGCTGGCTAAACCTGGGGTCATTCTCACTTCAAAATTAGTAGTGGCAATGCTGAAATTAATCCAGAATGGACTGATCTTGCCTCTCTTAGATATCTCTGAATCATCCTATATATTTTAGTTTATTTAATTGTCCTGACAAGCACGCTGTGAGTTATTGGGCAGTAAAATGAGCCCCATTTCGCACAAGAGGACATAAGGCGGAAAGGATTTGTCGCTCTCCACTCTGCATATGTATCTCCACCACTGCGTATGTATCTCTACCACAGTCTAACTGCACACCAGAGCAAGACCCAAGCACAGCCCAGCTCATCCTCCATGAGAGACAAAGCGAGTGCACAGGCTATAGGGGAGCCACAGTGTGCTTTGCCCAGGTATTCAGTCGTCACAAGGCGGCACAGTGCTGTTTCTCTAAAATATAGATAGATACAACCAGAGACTAAGGCCAGGATTTCAGAAGTCATTCTGGCATTATGCTGTTGAGAATTGTAAGGTCTAAGTCCACTTTAGTTAAGAGTCAGATGGCTGATATGTTTAAATACCTAATAATGCAGACATGTGACTAATACTTGGACACCTCCCTCCTCATCACTTTAGGTGTCCTGATGATTTTAGAAATTCCTGGAGAATTGTCCTCTTAGCGACATCTGGTCTGACCAAGGGAGGCTGTAGCTCTTCTCATGCTCACTCATGTCACAGCATTAATATTTTACAACTCTACTATCAATGCAGTAAGGATACCATTCAAATAAGTCTTTAGAAACATATCTTCTAATGATTAATCTAGTGTTTGCATGACTGAAACTGAAGCACTTAGTGCTTTTAGGCATGTCATTACTGGTAAAAAAGCAAGGCTTCATTCCAGGCTCTGGCATTACTCTCAGAGTTGCAGCAACCGCTTGTGAATCCCTATTCATTCTGTGAAGACTGTCAATAGATATGGCTGGGAAATGCAACAGGAGTGAAGGAGTAAAGGGGAATGTATAGTTTCTAGTTTTGCCCGGTTTCCACACATTTATTAATCTTGATAGAACAGCAGGAAATCACACTGTAAACCACGAAGAGCCTGTTTAAAACCACCCTCAGAAAACACAGCTTTTACATTTTAAAGGCAGGGAACTCAGCACTTAGAGCCCACTGATTCAGTAACATCAGTAAACATTTATTAAAATGAAGAATAAGCTGTGTGAAAGGTAAACTTCAAGTAGTTGGACACCATCCTGATCTATCACATGTAAATATTTTGATTTTCATTACAGCAGAGTACTCTGAAGATGATAAAACACGCTCAGCTTTCGGCACCCAATAAACGTTTGAAATTCTTCACTTTGTACTTTTTCTTGGTTATAGTGACTGAGAAAGAAAAGAGAACTGTTCCAAAGGATGAGATATTTTATCCTCCCTTATATTACTTTCCTAAGCTTGAATAGCCCTGGTGTTTCACGTTTTTGGTTTTTTGGGGAAACGTTCAGAGAAGTAGTCGCACCATATACTTCAAGGAGCAGATTGACAGATTGGCTTTCTTTTTCTTTGCTGGCTTGAGGGAACTTTTGGATGGGAGGTCCTATTGCTCTCACACAGTGCGGTGACAGCCCTAGGGGTGGATATTGCATACGACTGGGTCACCCTGGATGCTTTCACCTCCACCGCCCCCCTCGCCCCAACCCTGGTGCCGGTGCCGCGCGTCCCGGGGGCAGAAAATCAAATTGCGGGGTTGGGGCCACCGCGTTCCCTGCAAAGAAACGAGTCCTAAAACGGAAAAATTAGGATATTTCCGCCAACTACGAGCTGGGGGAGGGAGCGGGCGGGCGGGGAATCCGTGTGCACGCCATGGATAAACAAATAAATAAGCGCACTTAACCGAGAACTAAATGAGGGGCCCGGGCGGGACCGGGAGGCTGCGCAGCCCGTGTGCCCGACGGCGGGGCCGGGCCGGGCGGGTTCCCCCCGTCTCCGCTCCGCTCCGCTCCGGGCCGGGCCGTGGGGTCCCCCGGGCGGGCGAGGGGGGTGTGTGTGAGCGGTGCCGCGGCGCTGCCCGCCGCCGCCATGGCGTGAGGGGCGGCGGGGGGGGGGGGGGGGGGGGGGGGGGAGGAGGAGGAGGAGGAGGAGGAGGAGGACCGGGGAGAGGTAAGGAAGGAGGGCGGAGGGGCGGGGAGGCGGGGAGGCGGGAGGTGGAGCGGGAGGGGGGAGTCACTTTCTTCCTGAGTTGAAAAAAAACGCCCCCCCCCCCCCCCCCCCTCCTCCCTCCCCCCCCGCTCCCCCCCCATCGCCCGCCTGCCCGCCCCGCTCCGCTCCCCCGGGGCTGCGGAGGAGAAACTTTCCGGCTGCCGAGCGGCGGGTCCGCGCCGCGCCAGGCAGGGGCCGCCGGCGGTGAGTGCCCCCCGCTCTCCTCCGACTCCTCCATCCCCTCCCCTGCGCTCCGCTGGGCGGCCACCCCCCCCCATCACCCAGCCCCCCCCCCCCCCCCCGCTCCGCGGCGGGCCCCGGGAGCGCCCCTCCGCTCCGGTTACCGAGGGTTTTGGGGAGGGAGGGTCGGACCCAGCGCCCCCCGCCTCATGTGTCCCCATCCCCAAGGCGCGGGGCGTTCGCGGGCGCCGGGTGCCGGCGGCAGCCGGGGAGCGGGGTCCGGTGTGGGCCCGCTGCGGGGCCGGGGGTGTCCGGCGGGCAGCAGCCCGCAGGCACGGGCTTTTTCCCGGGCCGTCGCCGGCGGTGCGGTGCGGTGCGGTGCGGGGATGCCGGGACGCCCGCAGGCTGCCCGAGGTGCGGGGCAGCCCCGCGGGGTGGGCGCCGCCTGTGGCGGGGGGGTGCCAGATGCGGGCAGACTCCGCTCTGTGCCGCCGGGCGCCGCCTGTGACAGCCCTCTGCTCTGCCGTAGCACCGTTCACCGGCGAGAGCCTCCGGCGCCTCCGGCAGACGGGTGAAGCCTCCCAAACATGCGTGCGTGAAAGGTAAGCGGCGGCATCCTCGTCTGGCACCGAGGGAGGCTGAGAGACAGGAAAAGAACCATCTGCCCCACGCAGCTTCCTGCCGCTTTTCTATTTTTTCCGTGGGCTTTTTTTTTTTTTTTTCTTTCTTTCTTTCTTTCTTTTTTTTTTTTTTTTCCCTTGGGAAAGCCATAAGTGACCTGGGACCACAGTCGTTAACTCACGAAGCTCAGTCCCCTCAGCCCCAGGACGGCAAAAGTGGCGGTACCTTTAGGTAGTACCGCGTGAAAGCCGCGCATCATCGCCGGGTGCAGCTCCTGCCAACTCTTGAAGTTCAGTTTGGTATGAATGAAAGTAGCCGTTCTCTCTGCTTTTCTGTCGTGCCCTCTCAAAGTGATAAAAAGCTGTGACATTCTGCTGCATTTTCAAGCTGGAGTAGCTTCTTTTTTGGACACAAGCGATGGCAATATAAGAAATAGATACAATTGTGAATGAAATACAGGAAATATTGCTCAACTAGTTGGACACTTTTGGTCACCCTTAGAAGATCATGTGCAATTTAAATAACACTGAGGCTTTAATATAGTCTAAACAAAGGCAATCTCAGCTAAATATTGCCACATTATGTTTATCATGCCAACAATTATTATAAGTCATTGCAGTATTTCAAAAAAAGGAACAATTCAGCTGAAGGGCAGCAGTGGGAATCAATAATTCAGATGCTGTTTATTACTCTGAAAGACTCTTGCTGGGTAGCCTCGGGCAAGTCACTCCACCTCTCCATGGCTCTGTTTCCTTCCTCGTAAAACAGATAAATGTGCTTGCTTGCTTCACAGGGGTGTTGAGAAGTTTAATTAATTAATTTGTTTCATAACTGCTTGGAGATCCTTGGGTGCATTTTTCTACAGAAGCGCTAAATATTATTTTAACTATGAGTTCTTTTACTGTGTGTCATTGCTTATGTGTGCTCCTTCAGTGACCTAAATTAGCTAAATTTTTAGTGGAAGTTAACAAAGTAGCAGTTCCAGATTGGGATTTTCTGGACTCTCTGTAAACTTCACTAGGATGTGAAACCAAAATATACTAGTCACAGCATATTTTATTGGGACAGAGCTACTGGTACTTTAGCAAAGTGTCATTTTCTCTTCTTGTCACTCAAGAGTTTGTTTTTGTTGTTTTGTTTAAAGCATTGTGATACTTTGCATAATTTTGAATTGTCATGAAAAAAAATGAGTGCTGTTATTTAATACAAGAGAAAGACATGAGAACAGCTTAAAAACATGTCTGTGTCCTTTACTGTGGAGACTGACCTCAAAAGACACTCAGTGCTGGTTTTCCACTGCATATTCATATACAGTCTCTTCTAAAACCCATTCTTCTGCCATAGAGAATATGGATTGCAAAGGAAGAAATATATTAACTGAACAAATTGATTGCCTATGATGAAAGTTGATAGATTTTGGTTGCCCAGGTGTGCTCAGTTTTTGTTACAGTTTACGTTAGTTGTTTTAACTAGCCATTTAGTAAACCACCACAATGAAGAGGAAAATATGTTTGATTGCCTGTCTAAATGTTAGATGTGATTTTCATAGGTTGCATACAGTTAAAAGTAAAAAGGAGCTGCTGAAGCTAGTTTTAGAGTGACGTCTTGGTTTTGGTACTTTCTAAAGGCTCATCTCAAACACCACGTGCATGAAGTCTGTGTGCACCATCTACTTTTCCTCAAGTACAGTAAAAGCAAGCTTTTGCATGCTTTTGCAAAACTGAATTTAAATGAAGCCTAGATCAGCAGTGGTAGAAAGTCATTCCTGTCACCAGACAGCTGTTGGATTGTGAATGAACGTAGTGAGCTTATTTGCTGGTGGAGAAATGGCCACGTCCATCAGTACCTGGCAGTCTGAGCAGTGAGAACTAGGGTTAAATGAGGCTGCAGATGGGTCTGTAAAACTGAAGTGTCCCTTCTCTCAGAAGCGATTGCATTTAGCTAAAACTGAGTGACATTCCTAGGCATGTGTGTGGAAACTAACTTGCACATCTGGCACCCACAACGTACTCTAGCAACAAGCAGAAAGAAATGTAGTTACTACTGCTATTGTTCCTGGACATTTTGCAAGAAATAAAGCCTGTTTTCCGGGTTGGTTTTTTTTTTTTTTTTTCTGAAGGGATTAGAAACATAAAGAAAGAAACAACTTTCTGTAACCATTGTTTCCTGGTTTAGATTTGGTAATCCAAGTGTCTGGAGAGTGAAAGAGTTTTGCTTAGCAAGTTGCATTTAATTGGTAAATATGATATCTCAGCAGCAAGTTTGTCCTGGCTGTTTACACCTTCTTTGCTGTCTCCACTCAGCTGAGGTAGATAAAAGAGCTTAGTTACAGTAGTGTAGTCCCCTAAAGCTGTTAAACCATGGTGCCAGTTTGTCTTCAAGACCATAGCCACGTATTTATAATAAAGAGGCTCAATATTTGGCGGAAAGCCCTTCCTTTGAGCTACTTTTCTGTTTGGATGGGTAAGCTTTGTACCCGTGTCTCTTAGCCCAACTAAGCCCAGCAGGGGCATGGTGAGGTGTGACAGAGCTGCAGTAGCAAAAAACCCAAAGCCTTGTGCCTTGCGACAGACTCGGTTATCTGCCCAGGATGGGAACAGAGCAGAGGAGGGGATTAAAGCCCGCTAGGGAGAAGGAAATTCAGCTGATGTCACCTGGGACCTTTCTCATGAATGCTCTGTCAGTAGAAGTTTAGCAGAGGCGAAGCGTTGGTAACGGAGAGCTGACCGGAGGGGTCTGGTCAGTGTGGGAATCACATGAAGGACAGAGTGCTGGAGATAGTTTTTCACATCAGGTGCTGACATCACACTTTCATCCGCTCTTGGGACATGGTCAGGTGTGAAAGCCCAGGCACAATGCGGCCATTATTTACGCGGTCTGAAATTACCTTTGTTTGGTCTTTCTTTCTGTTTTTCCCCTCGCTTAGACTCACAGAGTGCACAGTAGAAATCGGCAATAGCATTATGTAGAGCAGGATTGTCGGGACCTCGGGTCACTTGACTCAGGCAGGTATTGTATCTCAGTACCAGGCAAACATAATTTTAGCATAACAGTTCTTTCACCGCCGTTGTCCTGGTATACGTTCTTGTTTTGGTCTTGTTGTTTTTTAATCAGAAATAGTAAAAAGGCTGAATGTTTGATATAAACCCGGTATGCCATCTTAGGTCTTCTAATCAAATGGCTGCCTAGAGTTACTAAAGTATTTTCAAAAGTTGTTTAAAAGCATTTCTGCGGATGTCACGTCAGTGTAAAGCCTTTAAATCAGATCCTTGTAACCGTGGTGCATTACATTTTTTTTGCCAAAACGATGTGTCAGGTTTCAGTTCTGCTGCGAGAGCTGTGGCTGAACAACTCAAGGTCAGAAATGAGATTATACAATTCTAAATTTCCTAATTAACCTTTAATTTAATGGTTGTGTTGATGCCTACTCACACAAATTGGTCGTGCCAATTGTGAGTAGCTAAATTTTGCAGGAATAATGTAGCCTTCTAACTCCAGTTGAGTCTTCTGTCCATGAAAACGTAATTGTCACTTTTTATCAAGGGGATTCTGGGCAGCAGTGGAGACAGTACTAATAATCCCGAAGGAACTACAGGACAGTACATTTTATTGTCTCTCCAAGTCTGTACCTTGTAAAAGATCACCTGCATCTGGGTACATATGTATTATATGTATGTATGGATGGATGGTTAGATGGACAGACAGACAGACTATATGCTACATCTATATATATATATATATAAACCATAGATAATGAGATAACAAATGAAAGCAGC
The DNA here is from genome assembly GCA_017639485.1 of Pluvialis apricaria. Lineage (NCBI taxonomy): Eukaryota > Metazoa > Chordata > Aves > Charadriiformes > Charadriidae > Pluvialis > Pluvialis apricaria. Next base: position 74,689,294 of record CM030009.1, on the reverse strand, counting down.
AGAGGTAACGACAGAATTGTACTACTAATAATGAACAGCGTATTGATCTGCAGTGAGATGCGACTGCTGGGTAGAGTGGCGCAATTCAGGTCTACAAACACAGAGTCATTTATCCTATAGAAAAAGAAAGAGTAGTTCTTCTATTTGAATACACGTTTGAGGTCTGCATACACACATCTTAAGATGATATACATGTAGATAATACAAAAGCCAGTGTTGATTTAAATTTCTTCAGTTGACCTTTTTTTTAAGTTCATAAATTGACTTTGCTGGTGCTCCTACATGCTGTCACAACACTTTAACATAAATAAAATTTTAACATAGTTTTGTATGCAAGACTGAGTCATAAACAGGATATGGAAACATCGTTAAAATGAATTTTGATCCCATAGCAACTCAAGGATGTGACGTGTTTTAGAATTCCTGTCTATTGATATGACGTCCTGTGGAAATGCTTTACAAAGAAAAAATATCTATTTGGTATCTTCATCTAGTGAAGTCAGTAGACAGATGGAGATATACAGAGAGTGAGAACTGGTTTTGTAAAACTCCAGCTGGAATATTTCATTTGTTTCCAACATCTTGGAGGCAATCGAATGAAGGACAATTAAAACAACAAGCAGAAAAGATTAAAACTGTTAATTATACATGGTAGAGGTGAACAACAAGCCAGGGCACTTACATTATTTACAAGTTTTCAGAAGAGTAAAGTTCAAGAGTAACAAAGAAGTACGAGCTGGAAAAGAGGATAGAAATCAAAGTCAGCAATGGAAACACGAGTTGTGGTATCAGAAGTTTCTGATGCTGTAATCAGCCTCCTAAAAAGTGAGGGAAGCTCCATGGCATGCAGCAGTCTGAGTGGGCTGGATTAAGCACCGGGAGGAATTTTGTTTTGACAGCAGTAGAACTGGCTTTCCCCTTTTGCCTGTATGATTGATTGATTTATTTATTTTTTCTGTCCTTTTATTTGTGCCTCCTGGGCACTGCAGTCACCCACTGAAGGTTTTCCAGCTCTTGCTCCAGCACCGTGGTTGTGCCGCTCAGTCCACGCAGAGACCACGCTCCCGCTTACCGCAGAGAACCTCTTCCTTCGCTCGCTTCCTCTCGCGAGGCGCAGTTGCGCTTTTGGGTTGTAAGCGGCTGTCAGAGGACGCCCCATGCGTGGTTCCCGATACCCCACAGCCAAGGGTTCGCAGCCGTATGGCCCCCCCGGCGCGGGGCTGCGTGCAGGGGCCGGGAGGATGCGTTACTTCCTAGCAGCTGCCGAATGAATGCCATTTCACCACCCAGATTGCTTTTTGGTCCGTGTTTCACAATGTGGCAGTGCCTGTGACAATCGTAGTCCTCGACCCCAAAAGCGCCCTGCATGCTGTAACTGCATAATAGATGGAGGAGTGGTTTGCAGGATTGACTGCTGGGGTGGTAATGGAGCAGACAAACATAGTTAATATATCCTTTAGGCCTGTATGCAAATTCTCAAACTGTCTTCCATTAGCGGTAGCTTCTGTGAAAGCATTTCTGCAAAAAAACCCCAAACAACCCTATATTTTTAATTCTCGAAATTCCCTTTAAAAACTACTTCAGATCAGGATAAAACAAAAAATCTAAATCTGAAAATCTAAAGGAAATCTTTCTGTGGTAGTTTATAGCTTTACACCTTTGATGGATGGTAAAAGGGACTGAGCTTTCATTCGCTGAATGTGGATGCCTTAACAGGCATGTCTGCACTAGTCGGGAATGGTCGCTTTCAGGATTCCGGATATCAAAATGACTTTCTTACTCATTCTGTACAGTGAAGTATGGAATAAAAGATCCCAGTGACGGTTAGGAATAGTAATGTTAGTGCAACCAAAAAATTGTTGGGAAAGCATTTATATGGTCGGATAAAATATAAAATAGGGGAAAATTCCAAATTCCCAGATTATGGTTTGGGCATGCAGACAATTTAAGTCTTGTTTTTGCTTGAGGCAGAGAAAAGGTTATGCGTTCAGTGTGCGTGTGTGTATGCCCTGTAAATTTTTATATACAGTGGTAAAATAGACAAATAAGCTTTAAAATGAAAGGAATAAACAGATGAAACTTCCATCGCAGATACCTTACACATCCTACTGTAAACTTTTAAAAATGCTTTGCAGTTGCTGTCCTATCTATCTGTAGCACGGTGGAGAATGAGTGAAACCTTTCGTTCTCCCAGAATGATGGCCTCGCACGGCTGTGTATTGCTCTAAATAGATCCATTGAATTTTGTGCACAGATCAAAGGACAGACACGAGTTTAAATCTTGACTGCTGACATGATGTCGTATACTGATAATTCCTATAGGAACTGGTTGTTTCTGGTTGCCTTTACGATTGTCATAGCACAGCTGTTGTTCAGACATAGAAGTTGATTCAAAGCTTCTTTTAAGGTATTTCAGATCGCTTCCTCACAAGTGCAACACTAACACCTGGGTACCTGACCTATACTTTATTTTATTGTCGATTTAATTCTGAATTATATTTGGGATGACAGTATTTAAGCTTTTAAAAACCTTTGACATTATATAATTGTGATGTAGCGTATTTCTCACAGTGAAAAAATCAGAGGAAGAAATGAAGTAATGTCCCCTGGTGGTTAAGGTCATAATAGGTGTTTTTCAAGTTGTAAGCAGTGATTTTTACACCCTTCCAGCATTTTTATTGGAGACACAGATGGTCAATGACATTTTATCTGACTGACCAGAAGGGCAGTGGAGGAAGGACTCTGACTGCTCTTCTCTTGGGACATGGGAGTTTCCTGCACTGGTGCTGACCCACAGCTTTGAGAGGGACTCAGCAGTGCCACTTGCTGATGTGGGAACTCTACAGCTTGGGGCATTGGTCTGTAGATTTATTGTGATTGTTACGGTACAAAGATAAGTTTATACTTTTCTTGGCCCCCCTGCATCTGCTGCCTTAATTTTGCTATATCAGATATGTGTCTGTGAGTCAGTAGGAACCGAATGGCAATATATACAGGAATCAGTCTCTATTGACCCTTTCACCTCTCTGTTTTTGTGGACATACCCTGCATTATTTAGTACTTAAATGTCATTGGATTTAGTTGGAGGACTTAATTGCTCTCCCATTTTTAAGTATGCTTGCAAAATATTTACATCAGTGGTAAAACTGACATTGTTGGACAAAATCTCCACTTGATGCAAGCATCATGATTTCAAAATACTACTATTTCCAACTGATTAATTCAGTTTTCTAGATTCCTCTCCTTTATCAGCAACGAAGCCTTTTGCAATGTGTGTGAAAAGATTTGCTAATGATTTCAGGTGTTTGGACAAAGTGCAAAAAAAGAGTTCCTACAGAAGTTTGGTTTTCTCCACTGTGACCTAACCCAGCACAGCGCTCCTCGTGGGAAGCAGTTACGGCTTGGCAGCTGCCAGCTTCGGCACAAAAAGATGCTTACCCATCTGCAAGTAGTGGAACAAGATACCGTGCACATCTTAATGCAATGTTACCTATTAGTTCCATGGCATTAGTGTGGCAGCAGCTGCTGCTGGTGGTTGACCATTTCTTTTTAAAATGTCTGTGACTCTCCTACCTCTTTTAGAATTGGGTGTTAAAATTGCGTATTTTATTTTTAGTGCCGGTACTTTTGAATGGCTTAACAAGGTGATCTTATATAATTTAAGTTGTGACAACAGTAGAGTGACAGTGTTGTTCAACATGAAATTCGTAACTAAGTGTTACAAAAAATGAGTAGAAAAAGCTTGCTTTCACTTTGAATAATTTATCAAGAAGCGAAGCAAAAAAATTTATGGAAGTTAAGCCCTTGCTGATTCAGAGGTCAAAGTCTAAGGTAAAAGTTTGCAGGCTAAACCTCAAGATTTGCTTTTTGTCAGTATGGTGGAACAGATTTTCCATTAAATATTTGAACACAACTCTTACCAACCGCTTGTGGAGGTAATTCGGGTAGCAATAATGAGAACTGTAGCCTTTGTGGAAAATAGGAGCTGCCCAACAGAAGATGAAAAGTTGCAAAATCTGTGGAGATATGTCTTCAAATGGTAATTCTGAGTTTAAAACTAGTAAAAATATATTTCTTCTATGTATATTTTTTTAATGCAAGCATAGAGGTTTGATACTGGAGCTGAATGTCGGTACTCCTTGTACCTTCTCTAGAGACAGCGAGGCACTTTGCAGGGGGGTTCAGAGGAAGGCCAGCATATCTGCAGCAGAGATGCCAGGAGTTTGCCTCCAGCATCTCCTGAGCAATCTAGAAGGAGAAGACAGCATGGCAGTGGGAAGCCCAGCTCTCACCAAGGATGTAACTCCATCCGCCGCCTTCTGGCTGGACACTCCTGTTCCTGTTTGAGTATTAGCCTTCCCCAGGGTACACAGTGAGGTGGTAGAGGGCCCATGACCTCGGTGAGCATAGATGAGAGCTGTGTGCTGTGACAGTCACTCCTGGTATGACTGAGTGGGTAGGTCTGACTTGTTTGTGTCCCAGCGCTGGGCTCCGGGAAGTTTGTTCATTCAGAGACCTGAGTAAACTGTGGTGTTGCGATGCCTCCAGTTTGTGGAAGTTCTAGTCACCAGAAGTCCCCCCTTTTCTGTTCCTGGAGGCCTGCATGGATGAACAAGGAGCTCCTGGAAGTGACCAAAAGAAAAAAGGAGGGTCTACAGGGAGTGGAGACAGGGGCGGGTAGCCTGGGAGGATCACAGAGGAATCGTTCGAGCAGCCAGAGAGCGGGTTAGACGAGCTAGAGCCCAGTTAGAACTAAATCTGGCCAGGGACATTAAGACAAACAAAAAATCCTTCTATAGGTATGTCAGCGAGAAAAGAAGGACGAGGGAAAATGTAGGCCCTCTCCAGAAGGAAACACAAGAACTGGTCACCCGGGACAGCGACAGAGCTGAGGTACTCAATGACTTTTTTGCCTCAGTCTTCACTGCCAAGGACAGCAGCCGCACTGCCCAAGACGCAGATTGCAAAGGAGAGGATTGGGAAAACGGAGCACCGCCCACTGTAGATGAAGATAAAGTGAGAGACCACCTGAGGAACCTGAAGGTGCACAAGTCCATGGGACCTGATGAGATACATCCGTGGGTCCTGAGGGAACTGGCAGATCAAGTCGCTAAGCCACTAGCCATCATATTTGAGAAGTCGTGGCAGTCTGGTGAGGTTCCTGCCGACTGGAAAAGGGGAAACATAACCCCTATTTTCAAAAAGGGAAACAAGGAAGACCCGGGGAACTACAGGCCAGTCAGTCTCACCTCTGTGCCTGGCAAGATCATGGAGCAGATCCTCCTGGAAACTCTGCTAAGGCACACAGAAAACAAGGAGGTGATTGGCAAAAGCCAACATGGCTTCATCAGGGCAAGTCATGCCTGACAAATTTGGTGGCCTTCTACGAAGGGGTTACAGCGGCAGTGGACAAGGGAAGATCTACTGATGTCATCTACCTGGACTTGTGCAAAGCGTTTGACACTGTCCCACACGATATCCTGGTCTCTAAATTGAAGAGACATGGATTCGATAAATGGACCACTCAGTGGATAAAGAACTGGCTGGATGGTTGCACTCAAAGGGTTGCGGTCAACGGCTCGGTGTCCAAGTGGAGAGCAGTGACGAGTGGCGTTCCTCAGGGGTCGGTACTGGGACCTGTACTACTCAACATCTTTGTTAGCGACATGGACAGTGGAGTAGAGTGCACCCTCAGCAAGTTTGCTGATGATACCAAGCTGTTTGGTGAGGCAGACACGCTGGAGGGGAGGGATGCCATCCAGAGGGACCTGGACACGCTGGAGAGGTGGGCCCAAGCCCACCTCATGCGGTTCAACAAGGCCAAGTGCAAGGTCCTACATCTGGGTCGGGGAAATCCCAAGCAGAAATACAGGCTCCGTGGGGAATGGCTGGAGAGCAGCCCTGTGGAGAAGGACCTGGGGGTGATGATTGATGAGAAGCTCGACATGAGCCAGCAATGTGCGATCACAGCCCAGAAGGCCAACCGTATCCTGGGCTGCATCAAAAGATGTGTGGCCAGCAGGTCAAGGGAGGTGATTCTGCCCCTCTACTCCACTCTCGTGAGACCCCACCTGGAGTACTGCATCCAGCTCTGGAGTCCCCAACATAAGAAGGACATGGACCTGCTTGAGCATGTCCAGAGGAGAGCCATGAGGATGATCAGAGGGCTGGAGCACCTCTCCTATGAGGAGAGGCTGAGAGAGTTGGGGCCGTTCAGCCTGGAGAAGAGAAGGCTCCGGGGAGATCTTATTGCGGCTTTCCAGTACCTAAAGGGGGCCTACAGGAGAGCTGGGGAAGGACTTTTTACTAGGGCATGTAGTGATAGGACGAGGGGGAATGGCTTTAAGCTGGAAGAGGGCAGGTTTAGATTAATCATTTGGAAGAAGTTTTTCACTTTAAGGGTAGTAAGGCACTGGAACAGGTTGCCCAGAGAGGTTGTTGAAGCCCCGTCCCTGGAGGTATTCAAGGCCAGGCTGGATGTGGCCTTGGGCAACCTGGTCTAGTGGGAGGTGTCCCTGCCTATGGCAGGGGGGTTGGAACTCGATGATCTTCAAGGTCTCTTCCAACCTAAACCATTCTATGATTCTATGTCGGAGGGGAGTCATGGGCAGTGTTGGACATGCTAGCAGAGACACCTGCAATTTCTGCATTTTAAGAGGTGATACAGGTGTCTTGGCAAAAAGCATCCACAAAGCATAGTGCCTCTTCAGAACTGATGCTGCAGAAAACCACAATTCTCTACGTGTTTTTATTTTCGCAATGATCCACAAGAAGGTCAGACTGCTTCAAGGATAGCTGTGCCAGCTGAGGGTCCTACCCGTGCTGTCCTTTCCTCACCCCCCTCTGCTGCCCCTCTCTCACTCCTCTGCTCTCGCCTCTGGAGCGGCCTTTCTGTGCACAAGTGGCAGGAGTAAACAGGGTCTCTCTTTTCCTTTAAATATTGTATTAGACCAAGTTTATTTGATGAACTTATTTGTATAGACCCATGTCCAGTTCAGTTACTGGCATCGGTTTTACCGTACTTTTTTTTGCTGCAGTTGAACATCTACTCATTGGTGCAGATGGGGAGAACTGCAATAGCTAAGATTTAGTCTGTTTTTTTTCTAGAATAAATGATGTTCTTTACTGTTTGTTTCTGCTGGCAGCGGAATGGAAATCATGGCAAATGCTCTTTGAATCTAGGACTAACAGAGCCTTTTCAAAGCTTGTGATGGCATTTTCTTCAGTGCACAAGCATCCTTCACTCTCCTTTTAATTTTTAATGTTTTATCAGGTCATGGTTTCCAAACTGAATTAAAAACTCATTTTCAGAAAAGGTTGAGTTGCTTGGTAAAGTTTTTCTTGGAAGATGTGGGCTGGTAATGATGTAGTGTAATATGAGAGTAAGAAATTCTTTTAACTTTAAAAAATGGTATTGTGAGTGTGATTTAAGCGATCAGAAAGCCCAAGCTCCTATTCTTTTGAGCCCTGTGTATCAAACAAACTTGTAGCACGTTCACTCACAACTGCCAAGTTGGAGCTTATGTGGACAGTTACCTATACATGTCTGGCTTCACCTAAGCTATGCAGATAATCAAGGTTTGTATGTGTGTCTTTGAACAGTGCTATGTGTTTCTTTAGCTTTCAGTGTGCAAGTTAGTTAACTAAGGGAACGTCAAAGTATAGAGTTCAACACAGTTGAATGTCATTTCTGCGTCAGTGTTTTTGCCCCCCCCCCCATCCTCCCTTGGCCCATTTATACCATTGTAATGAGTTTTCAATAGTCCCTAAATATTATTATCTTTGGCCAAATTATTCTGCTGCAGGTGCTTTGGTTCTTTTGTAAGTGGTTTTATATATATCTTATTAAATCAGTTTAGTTTCTAAACAGTTACTGAACTGAGGAATAGTGATCATGCCCGTTATCCCTACGGAGTTACCTGGACAAGTCAGTGAAGTGCGTAGTCAGGTCTGGTCCTAGTCAGCGTCTAGAAGTGCTTGATGGTGTGGTTGAAGGCAGTTCTGCCGTTTGAAATCCCCACGGGAGTGGTTCATCATGGCTGTATCCAGAACCATCCAGTTTGTATTTCCTCACTGTCTGGGTTATAGTTTTTCTTGCAAACCCACGTGTTTATTCCATTTAGAGATTTGTGATTATTTGCGTTATTACTTTTGCTGGGCCTGGTTTTAAGGACATCGCAGATGAGAAAACATGGAACATCTGTCTTTCTCCTTGCTCTCTGAAGCATGGTTTGAGCCATAGCCATGCCACCCCAGAGCCTCCCACGGGTGATCCTCTCCACGTGGTTGTGGCTGGTGCCTCCACAGAGGTTTGCATGGAAAGGAAGGTGGAATCGTCTCTTGCTGTCTTCACCCATCCACCAGTCACACCAGCCTGAGCCCTGCAAAGTGATGGGACAGGGCTCACTGGCCGTACTGAGTTGTGGCTGCCACAGGTTGTCTTCATATCATAGGAAGGGCATCAGTGTGATTTAACCGAGAATAAATAAGAATCACTTTGCAGTCCTGTTTTTGTCACTCCCTATTGACTTTCTTCCGGGTCTTGACTCTGAATATGCTGCCTACGAATATATTGTCGATTGATTTTCCAGTTACGCTCTTGTTAGTCTAAATAATGTGGTATGGTGGTTGCTTCTCATATACAAGGTGAAAAAAGGGTTTACCTTTCTCTATTAAATGCATGTATACATAAGGGGAGAAAATGAGGGGGATTATTGAATTCTTAAAGTTCAAACTATGAATTTTAGACAACACTGGAGATGTTTCCTGGTGAAATACCAGGAAATGTGTGATCAGATTTACAAAGAGGGAGTTCTGGGCAACCTTACTGTATATTCCTTAATCTCTGGTCAGAAAGACCCTAATTTAGAGAACTCTTAAAACCAGCCCTAAATTTATATATGTGCTTAATTCTCGTTGATGTGGGGAAGTACTTACAGAAATCAAACCAGGGAAAAGAATGCATGAAGCCCTTACTGCTAGCTGTGATTTTTTTCTGATTGTGTAAGCCAGGAGACATCTTTCAATGTATGACGATCACAGAAAAAGTTACAGGCATTTTTTGCCTTTTTTTAAGATTTTTTTTAGGTTCTTTCCTCTGTCCCCAATTCTAAATAATCATAAAGGCTTTAAAAAAAAAACTATGTGTTTTTTGTTTTTTGTTTAATTATGAAAAAGCAGTTATTCTCAACAGTTAAAAAAATGACATCATGTTTCAAACGTGTTTCAAACATGATGTACCGGTTTGGCTGTTTTTTACCTCCTTCCTTTCAAAACATACCGTTGTATGGTTTCCTAATTTCTAGATGAGAATACGAGTAGACTTGAGTGTGTTTGGATAAACTATGGTGTATGTTTCTTTGTATGTGTGTATGTGGTGAGAGAATATGTAGGTATAGTAAAAGTATTACCAAATAAACCACCCTGTGATATCTGTGGTGTGTCCTGTAATGATTGGTTTACATCCAAAAAAAGGGCAAAACTTACCTGCAAAATACATTAAAATACTATGAAAATGTCATCTTCCATTAGGCTCTGTTAAAGCAATTATGCTATGCACTGTGGTATATAAATATAGGCAGTTATAGGGTGCAATATTATTTTTACCCTAGGCAGGAACGCACAAGAAAAGATGTACTTCTTGGCCAAAGTTGCCTGCTCCCAAATTAATTTTAGGAGCTGAACACAAGCACCCTGAGGGTCTGTGTACCCAGTAATCTTGGAGGGACCAGTCTATCAAGGTTGTCTCATTGTCTATGCACATATTAATGGAATTTTTGAATCAGGATGTGGGTCTCTAAATAAGGGTTTAGCAGCCTAAGTTTCTGTTAGAAAATTTTGGCATCTATAGGTAGGGAGCTGTGGGGAGAAATAAAAGGTTGCTTTGTACTACAGCTTCTTACAAGTTTTATGACTGAATCCTATGAAACAGGTTTTCCATGGAAAAAAGGTTTCATATTTGTTTTTAGGTTTTCTTTCCTTCTGTCTATTTCTCCTTGTAATAATTGAAAACTACTGTTCATTATTTACATAAAACTGTCTCTCTTGGGTCTGCTTTCTGTAACCTTTCCCCTCGGAAGAATTCTAGGAATTTGCTGGCTTTCCTCAGGGGGATCCTGGCCATGTTTTATCTGAGACTTAAGGCTAGATAGTTGATAATTTTTACAAAGTAACTTACTATTTTAAATACTTGCATTTAACCTCTGCATAGATTTGCCATTGGAGCACATTTTGAGAAGTCTTGTATGTAGGAAAATATGCAAATATGCGCTTTAATTTAACCTTCAGCCTTCTTGGTAGCTGGCAGTAAATCTCCACATGCAAAATGGAGAGCCTCTTAGAAAAATAATAATAATAATAATAATGCAAAAAACGTAGGTGCCCTAAAGGCAAGGTATTTCAGCTGTTTTTCTAAGGCTCTGCTGCTTTCTCTTTCTCTCCTCTCTTTTTTTTTTTTTTTTTTTGAAAACGAGGACGTGTCAGAACCGGAGGCCTCGAGCGCTGTATAAAATGACCCCGGCGCAAACCTCCAGCATTCCTCATCCTTCCCTCTCCAGCTGCTAACATCAGCCAAGGCAGCACGCAGGCTTGGCTGCCGCCAGCACAAGCTCCCTGGCTCTCCCCCTTCCCGCTCCCCTCCCGCCCTTCTCCGCTTGCCAGTACAGTCAGCACTGCTTCTTATTAGGCACCGTTGCAATTATTTGCAATCTCGAGTACCGGAGCTGTCAGGGTGTTCCTTCGCCTCGTATCAGCTACTCGAGGGAAAGATGTGGGAGGGAGGAGCTTTCTCCAAAGTGTGCAGGTTTTTCTTTAGGATGAATTGCTCTGTAGGTATTTTGGGTGACGTATTCATACAGAAATGATTTGAAAGCCACCTGGACAATACGTGGGGTTTTTTAAGTCTAGATGGAGTCATATTTCCCAGAGAGCATCCTGAATTAGAGTGTGTCACGGATTCATTTTTCTAACTCTCTTTCACATCCATCTGCCGTAGGATATTTCAAAGATGGTTTGGCTGCCACTGAGACTTGGAGATCTGATGCCACAATGAGGACTCACACACGGGGAGCCCCAAGTGTGTTTTTCATACACGCAGTTTGCTTCGCCTTTGCCTACGGTGCCAGGGAGGACGCGATGGTTCCTTTTGTCAATGCCAACTATGACAGCTACCCCATGCTCTACTTCTCCAAAGGGGACGTGGAGGCTCTGCGTCTCCAGGCCACCACCACGCACCGGCACATTGCGGCTCGTCTGGTTGAGGCAGTGCAAACGATGCTGTCGAATCCCCTGGAGTACCTTCCGCCCTGGGACCCAAAGGAGTTCAGCGCTCGGTGGAATGAAATTTACGGCAACAACCTCGGGGCTCTGGCGATGTTCTGTGTGCTCTACCCTGAAAACATCGAGGCCATCAGCATGGCCAAGGATTACATGGAGAGGATGGCGGCTCAGCCTAGTTGGTAGATTTTTGTCTTTTTTTTTTAAAGTTGTTCTTATGGTATAAACTGCTTGCAGTTGGAGGAGTGAGTGGATGAGTGAATTGCTTAAATTATTTCAGTTGTTCTAATGTTCACTTTAATGGTGACTAACTTGCTGAATGCATTTACCCTCATCTGGACCAGCAGTGACACACAGCTTTTCACCTTCACTGGACTTACCCTGTTGCAAATTAATGCTGAAAAAAGGACCATGACCCTTTGTGTACCATCCTAATTGCTGTAAAGTGAAAAAAAAAAAAAAAAAAAACAAAACCCCAGAAAATCCAAACCCACTCCCAATCAGAAACCCACACTCCAATCAGGGCTTCACATCTGATTTATGGCAAGAAGTGCTAAAAGTGTAATTTTTTTTTTAATCTCTCTTTTTCCCAGACTCGTACACATCTTTTGGGTAATTCTTCCTTAGGTAGAATTCAGGAAAGGAGGACCTATGAAAAAGGTATAATTTGGTGTAGGTAAAAATGACACTCTTGAGTTTCTGCAATCTGTTCTAACGTCTGTCTGAGCTTCAGTTCAGACTTGCAGTTCCACTTGGCTGTATGGTTCCTGGGCCTCTCCTTACGTCATACTAGGACATGACAGAGATAGTTGCCTGTCTGATTACTGGAACTGCCTGAGTAACTGGCATTTTGATGACCACCTCCTGGATTAACTTCACCTGGATGTAAATTGTCATCCACAAGTTACTCTGTCCTCACTGTGCCACACTTCCTATGGGGACAGAAGTTAACGTTCTCACTGTACGAGTGAGTCTAGCAATGGGGTACCCCAAGGTGTTTCTTCTCATCTTCATTTTTCATACCTGTCCGCAATTTATCTCCCTTTTTTTTTCTCAGGCAGACACATTTCCCCTAACCTCCTGTAGCAGTTGCCACTCTGTGCACCTTGCAGACTGTGGTCCAGGGTTGCTGCCACTGTGAGGACTGGTCAGAGGATGGAAAAGGGGGCTTTGCCAGGACAGTGGCTTCTGCCCAGGGCAGCAAGCTGGAGCTGCAATGGAGCACCGCTCCCCTCTGTCGCAGCTGCTGTCCTACAGCTCCGTGGTGGCATCAGCTCAGCAGAAGTCTGAGTCAGGTTTCAAGTCAGCACAAGAAGAAGCATTAGCTGTTCAAGCAGTATTCATTGCTCAAACTATTATTCCTTACCTTCTTTGGATTAAGACCAACTAGTAGCGTCCTATAAACAGCATCCATCCGTGGACGATGATTGGAATTATGCTGGATTTGAGCTAGTGTAACCTGGGATCCATATCCTCCTGATGGGCAAGATTTAAAAGGCATTACAGTGCTGGGGATCCCCAATACCAGGTGTTAAAGTGGTGAATGCCACAGAAATACAGGTTCAGCACCTTCCTCCCTAGTTTTATTGTTTGCATTCTCTTAACTGGTCATGGGTAGTGTAAACACATAGTTACATGGCCTTCTGTTTTAATGGAGTAAGAAAGAGGAGCGAGTAATAATTTGAGTAGTGGGACTTATTTGTGTCTGTGTTTCTCAGTTTTCTACATCTCGCTCACTGTCTCAATAACATTATTTCAGTTCCTTGTGTTCCGTGATTCCTGCTCTGGATTAATTGTGGTTTCTCTGTCGCTTGCCATAATGCTGCCCTTTGTCCCGGCTGACCAGATACCAATCAGAACTGAGCAGATATCCTATTTCCACTTGGCTTTGATGATATTTACCTCCCCCAAATTACTGTTTTTTTTTCAAGCACCTATCTTGCGTTACCTCCGTGAAAGAGAAGCCATGCTTTTCCCATCTTTCCTTTCTGATGCAGATGTGTCATTCAGCGAACAATCAAGGTTTAATCAAGGTTCTCTGCTTTGCAGTAGAAGCAGGTGCAAAGCACTTACTAGGGGAAATGCAGAAGGAGGCAGTCAGAAACACAGGTGATGGGACTGGGGTAAACTGCCCTTTGCGTAACCTCCAACTCCCAGCTTTTCAAGTGCTGTGACAGGGACATGGATCTGGTCTCCATTTTTGTTTTGCCCCTGAGAACTTACGGCTGAACGCTGTCAATATGGAGTTCAAGCTGTAGCTCCATCAGTGATGGCAGTAATACAGATCCCTCTCCTTCGTCCAACAGCAGTTTTCAGGAAACTGCAGGAATGTCACATCTCTGAGGCATGTACTGCTCTGCCTGGCTTTGCTTAAATAGGTCAGCAGGTTCAGCAGCTGAAGGAGTGGACAGAGAGATTATGTAAATCTGGTTTTCCTAAGAAACTCAACTGAAGAGTACCAGAAAACATGTTACTGCACGCACTTCTCCACTTAGGATAAGACTAGGAGAACAAACATGGCAAGTAGGAGAGTTGTGGCCTGAGTGCTGCCAGCAGGCATTTGGATGTTACGGCACCTAAAGCACTGCGTAAGACTGTACCTGAACCGTTCTGGCAATGTCACTGTAATGGAATTAAAAAAAAAAAAAAAAAAGTTGTCCAGTCTATTTAGGCATGTTTAATTTTCCTCAGACTTTGGGGAAAATATAATTCTGGGTGATATATTACAAATGTTATCCTTATTCAATAATTTGAGGGCACGTGTTCTTGTCAGGAGGGTAGAAAGAAGGGGTGTTTTTGATGTTGCCCAAGTTCGGAGCCTTCAATGTTAGGAAGCTCATCTGCAAAAACTCCTTATGTCATCAGTAAAGAGGGCTTGTCCAGAGATATGTCAGTAGGATAAGTAAATTGGAGGAACATTTCTCTCCCTAGACTTCCTATATAATATACATGCCTAGACTGCCATGGAAATTGCCCGAAAAATGTCTTTTTATCACTGACAGATTCATCAACGTGTGTTGGAAAGTTAAATCTCATAGTCATATAGATTCCTTGTTGGCAGCTTGATTTTTTTCAATAGTATAATCTGGATTTCTTTTGACATCTACTTGCATGGCATTGACTCTAAAATAGCTCTAGAATAAAAAAAAAAAAATCCAGTTGGATGAATTTCCTCTAATTTTTGTGGCGATATTAAATAAAACATAAGCCTTACCAGAAGACAAAAGTGTATTTTGGTAGTGTGTGAAGTAGTTGGATAAAATATAGTTTAAAATGTCACTGGTTATTTGTCCCAGAATGCCAGGAGATTAAGGAGATTGACATTTTAAATGTCATCTTTACATTAGTGAGAATCCTCAATAGTCCAAGTATGGTTTAATATCTCGGGATACAATTACAAGAAAATCTGCTGGTAATTGATACACGCATGGAGGCGGCATGTAATTAAGCACTTTTGTCTTTTCTCATTCTATCACAATAGTTGTTTTATATCACATAATAAAAGTACACCCTTAATTGAGTTCCCATTCATGTAGGCTAACAGCGCTCGAGCCTTTTGTCATAACAACCGATGTTGATAGGCATGCGGCTCATAACAGAGCATCCGTAATTGCTACATCCTGGAGTAGGTTTACATTTTAAAATAAACAAAGGGGCAATGGCTAATAGCTAACTATAACAATCACCCAAAATTATATGGGAACAGACAATGTTTTGGAGACCAGCAAGACCAGGGAAACATAGTGCATTAATATTTCAGTAAAAAGTAGATGAACTTTAATGGTTTTGCCTGTAGGAATTAAAAGCTGGTGTTAAATAACTTGCTTGGTTTTCCTGGGATTTGGTATCTAGATGCTGTCTAAAATTGTAGGGAGAGTTTGTTCTTACATATAAGCTGATTTATATCTTATTTTACAGAGAACAGAGGATATAGATGCGTTTTCTGGCATTTTATCTCTGACTGGCCCCCGGAGCACTCCCCACCAGAAGTGCGTTTTTGGCTGAGGGAATCTGTACTCGTGATTCTTTCCATATGCTGCCTCGGCCCATTCCCGCACCGGGCGGAGTGATGTAATCGGAGTCACACATCGTGCAGAAATAAGAGTCCAGTCAGATTCTGTGTTTTGGACAAAGCAGGGAAAAACTCTCATCTTTACTAAACCTGCCTTATAAACAAACGCCTTAGAAGTTCACAAATTCTGCACCCTTCTTACAGCAGGAGAGACGTCCCCATCTGCAGTTGCCAGACAAGGAATTTCTGTACTTTTTCTCTTTTTCTTCTTTTTTTTTTTTTTTTTGGCACATAGTCGACGCACCGTTTTTAAAGACAAGTATGTTACCAATGTGCAGTGAGGTGTGGGATTTGACAGTAAGCCTGGCTCTGTGGGTTTCATAGGAGAGATAATTACTGTCAAGCACGTGCAAACATTCCAAGGAAATAGCAGCAAGTAAGGAGAAGCTAATGGGAGGCTTTGGCATAACAAATCTATGAGCTTTCTGCTATTTCTTATTAACCAGCAATCCTATAACCTTCTGTTAGTCCCTGTTTATTAAAAGTATTGGAGCATGCTATAGGACCAGTGCTGTTGGCGTCCAGGCAGTGCTCGGTGTTGAACGATATGGATTGCAAAGTAAAAATACAGAAATATAAATAATTAAATGTGTAGATAAATGTATAACTAAAATAAATTCACATGTGCCGAGCTGAAATAAAGCGAGTCTCTGTGCTGACACCACAAATTTAGAACATCTGTTTGACTCCCAATAATCAGCCAGCAGTCACATTCAAAGAAAACTTAGGAGGGTTTTATAGGACTGCGGCATAGAAGTTAGTATAAAAGAAGCTTGGGGGATGCTGAGATAGTCTCCTACGGGGAGGAAGAAAAAGAAAAGGAAGGGTAGGAGGATGAATTTGGTATCTGGAATATATATTATGTTAGTAAGTGAAATATCAAGCCCTCATGCTGTTTTTATCTTTTTCATATGTAGCATTTAAAAATAGAAATTGTGCATGACTGTGAAATTAAATGGCTAGCTGGATTTTTAAGAGTTTCTTTTATACCTTCTTTTTTAATTGACAGGGATCTCTAGGAGATAAATTGGTGCTGCAGTTCTGTGGCAGCTACAGGGAGCTCACTTTGTGGCACGCCTGGTATAAAAATTTGCTACAAGAAGAGCTAGAGGTAATCTGTTGAAATAATAACATAACTAAATTTCTGTGTCTGCTTAATATGGCATTGAGAACTACTAAAACAGACCCAGTTCTTGTTTATTAATGCATCAACACAGAAAGATCATGACTGATACTAAGAGCGAGCCCAGTGAGAAAAGGAGTCTCTTCTGATCAAAGCCAAAAACGAGAGAAGAGGATCTAAAAGAAGCTTTAGAAGGGGCAGAATGATAATTATAGACCTATGGGGAAACAGAGACAGGATGGAAAGTAGATGAAGGTTTCCAAAGGAGTAAAGTTTTAGTTGTCTCCTCAACACCTAAGCAGTAAAACTCTACTTTTATAGTAAGCTCTTAAAACTTCTGAAAAATGTTGTCTATATTTTGCCTTCCCCCCCCCCCCCCCCCATATTGATACGAATGTAGCCCTTTACATTTAACCACTCCTTTGCCTGTCTTCCTGTGAACTGAGCTGCAACGAACAGGAGCGTGTCTGGCTCCTGCTGAAACACAACTGGTAAAGAGATAGGGGCAAACTTGTCATGTTTTACCTTAGACACCAGAAACATAAATCATCAATGTTTCAAGGACTTTTTTTATTCTTAACATTTTTGTTGTTGCAAATGACTGACAACTTAGGTTGTGCAGATAATGGGGTTTTTGTTTGGGCAGCCAGCCAGAAAAATGTGGAAAGGGTGAAAGCTGAGAGGCTGTTTTGGATGAAACAGATTTTTTCAAGGATTTTTCATTTTTCTTTCCAAAACAAAAATTGGAAGATATTGTTCCATTAGTGAAGAAAATATCCCATTTAAGCACAAGAAAATATTTTGTTTTGGAGGCTTTGGAAGAAAAATACTGAAAATTGAGTCTAGTTTATAAAATAAATGTTGGTGGTCTCATTCCCCTTGGTAGGTGTGCTCCCTCGTGGTGTGTATACTCCCTCTGGCCATGGAAGAGTATTTCTCTCCTTTGCCTGAGGGGAGGTTTAAAGATGTATCCCCCTCCCCCAGAAGTGGGTCAGAACAAATAGCAAGGGTCTGTGGGGTGCCAGGGCATTGCCATTGCCATTGCCATTGGCGCTGGGACGACTGTACAATTACGCAATCAATTTCAGGATCAAGAGGTCAGTTGGCCCCATTACATGCCACATTTGCATCCACACTTGACATTTAACGTGCATTAAACTCAACCATGCTGTCGGCTAGCTACCATGTCTAAGATAAGATTGCACTGGAGGGCTGCTCTTGAACTGATTTTCACCTATAAGCCTTTAGAAAAGAGCCGTCACTCATTTGCTTTGCATCCACCTAATGAGAGTGAGAGGCTCAGTGCCGAGGCGGGGGTACCGGACCAGCATGCTTCCTTCAGTCGTTAGCTTAATCTGCCCTCAACCTCCAAGAGCGGTTCTGCAGTAAGTAATTTGTCATGGGAAAGTCTGGAGCATTAAACTTCAGGATGTGGATTACTTGTGCAATATATGTGTCAGGACATGCTTAATGCTTCATTTTGCATGCGGTGATGCCATGTTACTTATTGACGTAGAGGCTGGAAATCAGATCTCACACTGCCTGGAAGGGTATTTTATGTCTTAGGCTAGAGACTGTTATTTTCCTGTTTACTTGGATTTGTTTTTAAGAAGTGGATACAAAGTGAAGGAAAGGCGATTGTAAACATCCCACAGGGCTGGGTCGGGTAACTCACTTAAGCAGGAGAGTTTGATTTAAATCCTGCCGTGAGCTGGGCAGACAATGGTTTTTCACTCCTGGTTTATATTTCTTAGAGAAATGCTGATGCTTCTGGTTTCATTAAGGAAGTAGTTACTAGTAGAGAGAAATGCGGGAAAGATACAGAAAACCATTTCTACTGAGAGAAGAGACATTAGTAGCATTAGGAATGTTGTCAAGACATGGAGAGGTTGTGGTAATCATACTACACTTTTTCTTGTTGTTTTTGTTGTTGTTGATATTGATTTTTACTTCCCATCCAAAATTTTATACAATTGCTATACTTATTTAGAGCATGGAATGGCATTTAGTGATGGTGGTATGTATACTCTTTGCCTTGGACAATGCAGTGCATGCATCGTTGTTCTTGACATCATAAATTGATGATTGAGGAATTGGGTTTTAAGCCCCCCTTCAGATTCATTGTTCCTTGTAGAAGGTGGCAAACCTAAAACAGATAACCACATTGCACCATGCTAAAATTCTCAACACATGGGAAAACCGTAGTACTTATCCGTAATACCAACCTCATCCATGATCTCTTTATTTCTCCAGTTTCTTCATGGAGGATTTATATCAAACTCTAAATGTTTAAAAGAAAGTAACAAAAATATTTTATATGACACAGATGAAGAGAACTTAAAAGAACACCCCAGACGTGTATTTTTCCTGTTCCATTCACGGTATTTGTCCAGACAGCAGTTCTTTGTGTGGAGCTTTGGATGTTTATGGAGTTTGATCATTAGGCAGCAAACCCATTCAGCACTTTTTGCTCTGTTATAAACCTTCTCAAGTTTCCAGATAGGCGCCACTTTCAAACACAGGTATAAGTATATAAGTGTGAAAAAAAAAAAAAAAATTGTACTGTCTGTAAGGATACATTTATGGTTTAGCTGTTATTTTAAAATATGTTTTAGAATTTTTGGAACACTTGCCTTTGCTAAAAGTGCTTATGTTTGCGACTAAATTGTTGCTCTATACTAAAGAATCCATTATAGAGATTTTTATTTACTTTGGATTTTTTTTTTTTTTTTGTAACATCTGATATCTTTAAAAGACCGAAGAGGGTAATGCAGCACTGAGGTAAAGGTTGCTTGCTGTCTTCAGACACAGTTAATTGCTAAGCTGAAGTTCATACTGTCTGATGTTAAGTTTTACTCCTGAGCAGCTTAGAAAATAGCTGTTTTCCAGTGCAAAGCATTGGCATATTTTTGCCTATCTTTATTTCTATAAATACACGCAACTTTTCTTTAATATTTCAGAGCAGAGTAGTTAATAGATAGCCCTGAAAACTCTTTTTTCTCGTAATATTTTCAGTGCAGGCCTATGATACCGTGCTTTCCCACGGTTTATCAGGCAGGCTGTTTACCAAATCTGACACTGGAGATCCATTTGAAAAATGAGAGCGTAATTTAGATACAAAAAGCGTTTAATGCTTGCTACTTGACCATTCTTCTTATGAATCATGTCCCACATTGTTTGGTGTACATTGCTTGCTTCCATTGAAATTCAGTTAATGGAAGTGCGCTGATTTATATCAGCTACAGAGTTACTACTTCAAGAGAGCTTCGTTTTAAGAACAGATGTTGACTCTGGTTTTGTATGTTTAGAACTGAGGGTCTTTAAATCATCGTCTTTAATTCTCTCTATTACTTGTGTGTGTCTCCTCTGATAAACTCTATACAACATTTACTAGAGAGAATTGCAATCTGAGGGAAGTTATGACAAAATTACTTTGTCTAACCTGAGGTGGGTAACTATGCCAGTATGTAGGCTTAGGATGCCTAACATAAGGTTTTTACACTGAAGGTTTGGGGGTTTTTTTGATGAAGGAGTCAACAACCTACAGTCATAACTGGTCGATTTAGCACTTCCTGTGTAGAAGAGTGCTTTCTATGTTATCACGAGTGGTGCCACAGAGACTAATATGTGCTCTTACACTAGAGAATTTGGTGCAGTACTGCTTTTGAAACCAACCATAAAGTTAGCATACATCTTAACAATGAAAATTACAATAAATCAGTTCCACTGACAAATGCCATTTAAGATGAAGTCAGGTAAAGATCATTAAATAGCTTTAAGCACATTCTAATTAGCAATTTGTATGGTGAACTTACGGTGTTATACTCAACTTTGAATTAAATGTTTTAAATTAACTCTAATTCTTTCATTGTTCTTTTCTTCCCCCCTAATGTATAGCTTAGCCTCAATAACTTTGTAATTGTTCCAGGCAGAGGCCTTTAAAGTGGTATTTCCTGTACTGATCCAGTTAACTCAGATTTTCATATTTTGTGCCTCGGTGACACAGTATAAATAAATCTGGAGAGTTGGAAGAGTTGCTTGCCCAGTTCTGCTACGTTTTCTTCCAGTTTATCTGGAAATACGGAAAGAATGACCATCTAGGAAAAGCATGTAAATGTTTTGGCTTACAGGTCTGTAATTTTTTTGCACAACAATCGAGTGAAACCTCAAGAAAGAAATTTTACGATACCTGGCTGGAAGTCTTCACTGATAAGTTTAGAGTTTGAACCAGCAAAAAAAAACCCAGAGAAATGTTCCCAGCATTGACCACAGAGAATAGCATGTGGACGTGGAGAAGAGGAATAGTAAATTTCTAGAACTTTTTTTCCTGACGCTTTGACAGTTATTTGTTACTGTACTTATAGCTGTCTGTCTTGATACTGTTCACAAACATTTTCTGTCCGTGCGTGTCTGTTAACCAAGAAGCAAAACTGTGCAAACAAAATAGTCTAGTCAAATGAAGTCCCTGATTCAAAAAAAAGGGTCAAATCCTGCTGCTCACTGCTGATTTAAAAATGCTCAATGCTCATTTGAAAAGGGAAAAAATGAATGTGTAACTTCACTCAGCAGAAGATAGGATTGAAGCTGAGGGAAGGTGAACACTTAAAACTGTTGAAAATTCAGCTAATGAAAAAGCATATAGAGGCTTCCTTACACACAGGTATGAATGTGCCAAGTTCATTTTAGTTCTTCTAATGATGTTAGTTATACTGAAATAAAAATTAAAGGTAATTTTTCTCACTTGTACATGTGTTTTACCATAGTTGCAGTGCCTGATGGTCATAATTTCTACGATGTGGTTCATTCATGCATTTTGAATGCAAATAAATGCTCCTATAGCAGAATGAGGATTTTTTAAAAATCTTGCTCTTTTAGTATTTTTTCTCATCTGTTTGTTCACACCACTGTTTACACAAATTCAGATGAAATCATGTTTATAGAGTCATAGAATGGTTGTAGTTGGAAGGTGCATGTCTTTAGGAGCACAACATAATTTCCACTGATTGTAGTAGGACACTCCCTCATCTCGACAATTTAAAATTCATTTCTGTAATAAAAAATATATTGCAAAGAAAGTGAAAGAAGAGAACAACCATGAAAGCAACTGATGATTGTTCAGTTTATCAAAGGTTTTTTTTCACTATGTATTCTTTCACATTTTCTTTTCTTTAGAACCATGGCCTGAAAGTACTGTCAGTACTGCAAAACTTAACATCTTTGATACATAATATATGCTTGATTTGAGAAAAATATTTGTTCTACACTACCTCCACCTCCATTATGAATTTTCGTGGTACAAATTTACTATTTTGCTAAATTCAGTGTAATCATTGGATACAAGCAGGTAGTTCCTAGAAAATAATTTTGAGTAGTGGTATCATTTTATCTCTATTTTATGTTAAACACTGTTTTTTAAAATGCTATTGGGTATGTTAATTTGAACTGTAGTCATGAAAATAAATTTTGTGATCTCTACTTCTATCCTTGAATGCATTTGTGAAATGTAGAAAAAGCATAGTGAGTTATTTTATTATACTTGGTTCAACTTCAGTCCCATAGCCACCATTCAGGAATTTATCAACAATTGGCTCCTTTGGGAAACAAAAAGGTTGTTACAAATTTTTGGAGAAATATAAACTATGGGATATTACTTTCTCACAAAAATAATGTGCATCTTTCTTCAGATAAATAGATTCCATTTCTGTACAATCACTATTCTGTGTATCTGTTTCTCCTAGCAAAACCCAGAATATTGCAGGCACTGTTTCAATGTTTAACAACTTAATCTTTCGAATAAAATTAATGAGCTTTGAAGGTTAACATTGTGCATACTTAGGAAAGAAAAAAAAGTGGTCTCAGAGACTTGGTAAGTAGCTTACTACCGTTTTAAAATTCATCATGAATTGCCTGACTTCAGAAACATTAAGTCATACACACCTCTCAGTACGGTAATGGAGAAAGCTAAGTAGATGAAACTCAATTAATTGGCATCTCTCTTTATTGACAGGCTAGTGAAGGATGCCCCGTGGGATGAGGTCCCTCTTGCTCACTCCTTAGTTGGTTTTGCCACTGCATATGACTTCTTGTACAGCTATCTTAGCAAGACCCAACAGGAGAGATTTCTTGAGGTAATTGCCAATGCCTCGGGATATATGTACGAAACATCATACAGACGTGGATGGGGCTTCCAGTACCTCCATAACCACCAGCCTACCAACTGTGTGGCCCTCCTGGCTGGAAGCCTGGTTCTGATGAATCAAGGTATGTGCTAAACCGTTGGAATGTTTTCCTGAAGTGTATCAACTCAATCAGCCGTTTATGCAGCAAAGTTCAGGAACTGATAGAAATGCTTCTGGGAGTACAGCGTTATTGGGTTTGCTTTTTTGCTGCTTAGAAAAATTTAATTTACTGAATAGAACAAATGTCTGTGGGCAGATGTATGAGGTGTAACATGTGCATATATACCTGTGTATATAAATTCAGTTATTTAAGTGATTCTCAAATTCTTACCTCACTGTTTGTAGGAATTAGAAATCCCCTTGTGTACAGTCTATCCAGTCCAGATTTACAGACAGGGTCTCTGCGGATAGATTATCAGTAAAGAGCAATGCACTTGTTATCCTTACACAATGCATTGCGAAGGTCAGCAGTCAGAAACACACTGCGCTCTGAGCTGGGAGCTGGACAACAGGGTAACTTGGAACTTCATCCAAGACTGCTGTCCTGTGTCCTTGAGAGAGCTGCAGAGGTGTAACTTTATCCACTCAAGGCCACAGCTCAGGACCTTTCTTTCCAGCATCTTTTTCTATGGAGATGAGCAGGGCTTTACCTTTTTACCTCTGAACTATGCCCTTCCACCCCACAACCTTCATCCAAGAGGTGTCTGTGCCAGGTGTCATCTCCTCTGCTTTGGGGACGTAAACCTGTCCTTCCCAGTTTGCAGGTGAATAACCTCACCAGTTGCTTTTGGCTGCTCTGCCTGGGGGCTATCCCCCTCCTCCCGTTCAAGTGACACATGGTGTAAATGGGAATGCAAGTCACAGAATCAGTGGGAGAGAGCAGATAAGAAATCCTGACTTTAAACCCCAGTGGTACTTTGGCTGAGAGGTAGAAGTCATGGAGCCAGCTCCTGCTTTTATAAGAACGTGTCAGTATTTTTTCAAGTGATTATATAATATGTGCTAGAAATGTTTTGAAAACATGATGCCCAATGGAACTACTTGTTTGCTGCAAGTCAAGGAAAATCTAGTATCTGGATGCTGACGGCATTGCCAAGCTGCACAGCCCCGCCAATCAAAGGCACATCTGCACATCGTTGGAGCTTTCAGATGCCCAGAGAAGTGTGACAAAAAACCATGGCACCTACTGTGTTTGGGGGGAGTTGTCTTTTTGTTAAGTGTTTGTCAAAACAAGCGTGTTCGCTGATGCGCGTATGCTGAAAAGCAGCAAGAGTATGTGTGGAAGTTATTCCCGTTCCTGCTATCTTGCCTTCCACAAATTGAAGTCTCAGGTCATGTTTATTCAGTGGGTTTTGCTAAATTACTTGTA
The DNA here is from genome assembly GCA_017639485.1 of Pluvialis apricaria. Lineage (NCBI taxonomy): Eukaryota > Metazoa > Chordata > Aves > Charadriiformes > Charadriidae > Pluvialis > Pluvialis apricaria. The sequence goes on along the minus strand of CM030009.1, from coordinate 74,665,277 downwards.
ATTCCATTCTTCCCCCAAGCCTCCGTTGTTGCAGAAAGCTGACGGTTTGCGAGATGACTCTGCTTTTCATTAGAATATAGACCATAAGTATGCTTTGTGCCAAACAATGGTAACATTGCAAAGAAAGTTGAGCAATATTTCTTTCACCAAAGTTTGGTGGGTTGGTTTTTTTTTAAAGAAAAAAAGCAAATTCAGCAACACTTGAGCAGTTTGAAAATTTGTGCTGATATTTCAAATGAAACTAGGTCAAAACATCCAGACTATATTTCTCAATTAAAACTCTGTTCTTTTCAATATAGAGCAACTTCATTTAAATTTCAGTTTTTTGAAAATGAAGTTTTTCTATTAGTCTAAAATTTTTTAAAAAAAGGTTTCTTAAAAATTCTCATTCCAAGATGAAAGGCTTTTTCTTAAGGAGGGAAAAAAAAGGAAGGGAGAAAAGGAGTAAACATACTAATCTCCTGGTATCAGATGCATAGAAATTGCAAATAGTGTATCCCAGTATAGACCCTTCTTCCAAAAGGTTTAAATTTCAACTAATAATTTTAAACACTGTTCAGCTATTGAAGCATGCAGAGACTAAATAGCCAGTGTAAAAACATGTAAACATTGTCGCAGCACTCAAAAATGGAACTAATTGAAATGAATTCTAGACACACACTTGAGTAAGGCCTAATTTGATAAAGATACTGCTAATTTTAGGTGTGATTTGTTCTGTTTTGTTATGTAGCCTGACAGAGTGTTGAGTCTGTTACATTTTATTCTAATGTATTATTATTTTAGTATACTACAAGTATAGGGTTATAGCATAGACATAAACTAAGTAAACAGAACATATATGCATTACAATGGTAAATACACTGTGCTGAACCATGGAAAAATAGCATTCTTGCTAGTGCAGTAGGCAAAAGCTAGGTATTGCGGCTGTTAATGTCACAAGTGAAAACAGGGGTGGAAGCATTTGGGATTTTATTCGGACAGACCGCTGTGCCGCCAGCTTCATCAGAGTAATGAAGTAGTGTCAAGATAGCTGTGAGTAAAGTAAGCAGAAGTAAAGAGCACCACCTGCCCCTGTTGCTCAGGCCTTCCCCATCGTATTTATCTCCTCAGCCAGCGGATAAAAATACCATTTTAGATTCAGGCTGTCTCTTTAACTTTTTAGACATTGTAATTTTCTTCCCCCCCTGTTAACCAAGCAGGATTTGGCAGCCTCGACTAGTAGGAAGTCTGAATTGCTCATCACTCTGCTGAGCGTAAATACCGTGGTTGTGGCAATGACATGAAACGGTCTTAGTAGCGGTGCTTGAATGTAGCTCATATTCGCTTAGTCTGGCACGTGCGCTTCATTCAGCAGGCACCGCTCCACCACGTAACAGGGTGTAATATATGCCAGCTGAGCTCTGCTGTACGGTGGAAATAAGTCTGGTTAAATCTGTGTCCAGACGCTTTGAGTTGGGGGGACACCAAGTTGTCATATAGAAGCGCAAGACAGTTGGTCTCTGTTTAGTCCTACCCCTCTTGCCAGTGGATCCGAAAGAGAATAAGAGAAGGCACGTAGCCTTTCCTCTGCTGGGGTCCACGTGCTGCCTTGTGAAATGCATAAATGCAGTGCTGAGGCTCTTGTGCTTGTGCTTGTTCCTTGGTGAAGGCAGACAAGCTCTGAAAAGGTCTTCTCACAACCTCTTCCCAGCTCTCGGTTTGTGTAGAGCAGACCAAATAATGAGATCTCTAGAAGTCTTTTTTTAGAAGAAATATAACTGGTTTTAGGGCTTGTATATACAGAGGCTGAAACTTAACCTAGTCGGAAGATTAATTTTATTCTGTACTTGAGGAATCTGCATTTAGAATTAACCATGCAAAACTTTTCCAAAATAAATGTTGTTTGGATAACCCTTTAGGTTGTACAATAAAATGCAAATGTAAGTAGAAAGGAGCATGTCTTAAAATAAAGCATGTGTTAGTAGAATACCAGTTAACTGCAGATGTGAACTTTGTAGTTTTAAACTGAGGATGTCCTTACCGCACTGGTGATCATGCCAGTGAAAAATGACTGATTAGAATATTTGCATTATTGGAACCCTCTAGTGGGAACGGTAAGTTTGTTTCATACAGCCTTAATTTGAAATAACGGTAGTCTTGGCATGGCTCTTCCGTTTTTGCATGTCCTGAATGCATTAAGGAAATTTTCCCTTTAAAATGGAAAGCATAATCCCACATTACTAGCAAAAGACATTTAGTAGATTTTTCCTGCTCATGTGAGCTTGCTTTCCTATGTTTAAATATGGTGTTTTATTTTTCCCCCAAGAACTACAGGGACGCTACAGCACTAGGGCGCATTCTGGAGCTTTGGATTGCAGATTCCTTGCTGTAAAGGATCCCACTGTGGGAGTACAGATGACGTCATCTGTGATCTATGGTGTTGTGATTATATTCGCCAACATCTTTTTCTTTCAGGCTACCTTCAGGAAGCTTACTTGTGGACCAAGCAAGTGTTGGCAATCATGGAGAAGTCCGTGGTGCTGCTGCAGGAGGTCACAGATGGGTCCCTCTATGAAGGGGTGGCTTACGGCAGCTACACGACCAGATCGCTGTTTCAGTACATGTTTCTTGTCCAAAGGCACTTTGATATCAATCACTTTGGCCACCCCTGGCTCAAGCAGCACTTTGCATTTATGTACAGGACTGTCCTGCCAGGTGGGTCATTTGGGTGAATGAGGATGAATCTTCTAATTCTTGAAGCAGCAGTAAATTTCATACTTGAAGTAGGCCATTTTTAAATAACATTGTACTTGGATTTTTTATAAATAACTTTTTACTTGGATTTTACCTTCATCATCCATCAAAACAGTGACATCCTTGTTTATCACTGCTTATTAAAGATCATTGTCTATTAAACTCTGGCTTTTAAAACCAGTCAAAAAATAAGACCATCATTTGGGAGAAAAAGCAATGGTTCAGAATTTGGTTTCTGGTTTTCCGAGTTTGAAATAGACCTGTGTCTGGGGTTTTCTGTTTGAAAAATAATATTCTTTGAGTTTCTTATTGATTTTTTTCCTTTGCCAAATATCATCACACTAAAATACCAGGCGAAAGGAACAGAAAATTATGAAGTCAGGGTAAAAGTATCAACAAAATATAGGAAAGTTATATATAATCACCAGTTTTCCACAAAACATTGAAAGAGATTTTTATACCATTTTTATTAAAATAATTTTTGTATGGAAAATGTAATTGACTGAAATGATAGGTTTCTCTGTGCAGGGCTACACGAACCATTTTCTTTTTTCAATGTGAGAATTAAACAGAAATATCTGAGGTCACTAATGGGTCAATTTTACTGACTTTTTAAGATTTCTGTTCTTTTGCTGGATCTCTTCGGTCTCTCACAGTGTGTTTTAGCATCTCTGATTTGAAGTCCTAGATATGAATCGAAAGATGGAGATGTACAAATACGAAACCAGTTGTAAGTTAATAAATATTGCTGACCCCTTTGAGCTTTCAGAAGAGATTTAGTCTCAAGCAGCCTTGCAAGTTTTCAGTGATGGTTCTCTGTTGCTTATCTGCAGGACAATTCATTAGGAAGGATATTGTTCAAATTCCTGATTGAAAAGACAGTGATAACTTTACTGGCTATAAGAATCCCAGAAGTAGCCGTGTATGAGCGCAGCTTTGGCATGCCAGCATAGGCATGTAAGGAATTGCACCGACCCCATGTGAGACCTCGGGCATCTACTGGGAAGATGTTCCTAAGAGCAAAGTGAACTCATGCTAGCTGTTTCACTGTGAAGCTGATTTTTTTTTTCCTTCGGGGAACCTCTGTTTTCTTGCTTTAGAGAGTTTGGATTGACATAGGAAAAGTGAAAGCTGTAAAGAGAAAGTTACCTTTGCCAGATTTGAGTGAGGAGAGGAAGTGGATGGGACATTGCTTCTTACATTTTTTGTAGCTCATAGCCGAAGAAGAAAGGTGAGTATTCAAGTTAGCTACAGCAGAAGGAAACAGCTCCTGTGTAACCTGTTTATGGCTCATTTACAAGTAGGTCTATAAACATCTGAAAAGGCTGTTTCTGTTTGTGTCTGTTTGTACTGCTTGGCTTCACCGTCACGCTCTACAAATGCATCTTTGTACGTTTATTTGTTCTTTCTTACATTCCTTTTCACTTTTTCCCAAGGGTTTCAGAGAACTGTGGCCATCGCGGATTCCAACTATAACTGGTTCTACGGGCCGGAGAGCCAGCTGGTGTTTCTCGACAAATTTGTCATGCGCAACGGCAGCGGGAACTGGTTGGCAGAGCAGATCAGAAGGAACCGAGTGGTGGAGGGCCCGGGGACGCCATCCAAAGGGCAGAGGTGGTGCACCCTCCACACTGAATTTCTCTGGTATGAAAGGGAATGAGTGGGCTCAAAAGGAACCTAACAGCTGTTTGCTATTAGTGATAATTCGTTATCTTTAGGTCTGTACTGTAGAGGCAGAGATCAAGCTGGCCATGTGCAACACAGAGAGTTACTAGACTCAGAAGAACTTCACTTGGCATAGATGCACAATGTGTGTTGTGACAGGGAACACCTTGGTCTTGTCCTACATCTGCTTTCATGTGTTCCTTACATTATCTATTGCTTTTATAGAATACAAGCAGTTCTAAAAGGAATGAAAATTTGCCTGCATGTATTCTCCGGTTTATTTGGTCAATTAGAATGGTTTTAAATCTTGTTGTGTTATGTAATAATTAATTAGGTGAATATTTAAAGCATAGTTTAAAAGCTGTAAGTAATAATACAAGCTTTCTTTTAAAAGCTAAAGTAATGTAAGCAGTAAGGCTACTCTTAGTTGGTTTTGCACACTAATTTGCAAGTAATGCTTAGAAAAAACATCATGATGGATTACTAGATCCATATTTTCCATGCAATTTACAGCTTTGCTAACTCATATGTCAGTCTTCTAAAGGTAAAAAATGAAAAGACCCAGGAGGCTTTAGATATACATATACATTCCCTCAGTCTGTGGAGACAAGAAGTAAATTTTCGAGGAGTCAGTGTAGCTCTATTTCTCTGTCTTATAAGAAAAATCTTATTGAATATATATTGTTTTTCGTTTATGATATGCACATTAGAATGCCTGTTTATTAGGCTCCAAGCACCCTTCATCTTGTTATTTGCAAAACACAGAATCTCTCCTCTATAACCCTGTTCCAACATTCTTTTCTCCTGCATCTCCATGGAAATCTTTGGAATTTATATTTAGAAAATTCTTCTTGACGTCAAAGGGAAAGAAATTTTTAAGAGCACCTGAGTAAAAAAAAAAAATAAAAAATTATCTGAATATTCCAACAATTGCCTTTTTCCTGTGTTGCAGTGTTGCTCTTGTGATGGGCATGTCCACTTGCATTAGAGTCTCAGGAAAGAGGTCTGCTTTTAGAGGAATCTCCATCAAGGACCACTAGACATAGAGCAGGCTTCCAGCGCTGGCTGGAATTACCCGAAGCCATATGCACGACATGAGCTGCGATTGTCTAGGGCCTGACGGAGGCTCCTGGTTAGCTGTAGAGAATAAATCTGATGAGGAACTGTCTAACAGAAATATTACTGAGCTTAATGATGGTTTTGTTTATTTTGGTTGCTTAAAAACAGTGCCAGAAGTTTAGGTTTTGTTTTCCATGTTTGCTTGTTTTTAATTCCTGTAGATCAAATAAAACAAAAATTATAAGCATTGTAACCTTTTCTGGAATTAAGACCTCTTTTTAAACCAAATGTCTTATATGTTAGAATTTATACAAGAAAGCCACGCAAGTTTTTCTTCAGCCTAGTTGGAGAAGGAAACTAACATAAACTAAGTGATATAAATTGTAAAAGTTTATCCTTTAAAATGCCTTTTCATTAATTTTTAGTTTATTGCTAATTCTGTTTGGAGACTACAGACCTCTATAATCATCAGTTTGGGGAAACAGATACTCTGCTTCTCTTGGTTAAGTAGTGAATAAATAGATGCAAATGTTGGTGTCTAATGCAAAATAGACAGTGTCCACAGCCTGGTGCTAATGTGCCTTTTTCAAAGATTTGTATTGCAGTCAGTAGCTTTATGATGTGAGACAAAACCTGGCTAGTTTGAGATTAGCAGTAGTCTTATTTTTTGCTTGCAGAAGGATTGTTTGCTTTAAACATGGAGCAGATGCTTTCAGTTGTTATTCTGTAAAAAGCACACTGTAAATTTGTATAGGGATCAGTAAGATAAATATCGTTACAACCCTATGGTTAGTTCACTCAGGAAGCATATGTGTGGGCTTTATACTGTTAGTTTGCTCCTTGATGTAAATATTGAATCGGTTTTAGAGTTTTGTACAGGTGCTGATAATGAAATCAGTCAAGTGATTTTTAAACCCATTTTCCTCATCTTTTTGGCAGGTATGATGCAAGTTTGCGCTCCGTACCTCCACCAGACTATGGGGTTCCTAAGCTGCATTATTTTGAGGACTGGGGAGTAGTAACCTATGGAAGTGCTTTGCCGGCTGAAATCAACAGGCCTTTCCTTTCCTTCAAGTCAGGAAAGCTGGGAGGACGTGCAATATATGATATTGTTCATAAGAACAAGTACAAAGAGTGGATCAAGGGGTGGAGGAACTTTAATGCTGGCCATGAACACCCGGACCAGAACTCCTTTACTTTTGCTCCCAACGGCGTACCTTTCATAACAGAAGCTCTGTATGGGCCAAAATATACTTTTTTTAATAATGTGTTGATGTTTTCCCCTGCTGTGTCCAAGAGCTGCTTCTCCCCATGGGAAGGGCAGATTACGGAAGACTGTTCCTCAAAGTGGCTTAAATACAAACATGACTTGGCTGGTGACTGTCAGGGACGAGTGGTTGCCGCCATGGAGAGAAGTGGGGTGGTTTTTATCAGAGGAGAAGGAGTGGGTGCATACAATCCTAAACTGAAGCTGAGAAAATTGCAAAGAAACCTCATACTTCTCCATCCCCAGCTTCTCTTGCTAGTGGACCAAATCCATCTAGAAGATGACAGCCCCCTGGAGGCAGCGACCAGTTTCTTCCACAATGTGGATGTGCCTTTTGAAGAAACAGTTGTTGATGATGTCCATGGGGCCTTTATTAGGCACCGTGATGGGATATATAAGATGTACTGGATGGATGACACTGGCCACAGTGAGAAGGCTACCATCACCTCGAGGATGTATCCCCGGGGCTACCCGTACAATGGAACGAACTACGTGAATGTAACGACCCTCTTGCGGCACCCCATCACGAGGGCCATTTACCTTTTCATTGGGCCCTCCGTCGATGTGCAGAGCTTCACTGTCCGTGGAGATTCTCCACAGCTGGATGTTTTCGTTACCACCGGTGAGCACGCCTACGCGGTGTACCTGTGGCCTGTTGAGGATGGGTCCCGCTCTGCCTTTGCACAGGTTATTGCAGACCGCCAGAAAATTGTCTTTGACCGAGCCTCTGCTATTAGGAGCTCCACGGTGCCAGAAGTGAAGGACTATGTAGGGATTGTGGAGAGGAACCTGCAGCATTTTAAGCCCGTTTTCCAGCAGCTTGAGAAGCAGATCTTGTCTCGTGTACGCAACACGGCTAGCTTTAGGAAGACTGCTGAGCGCCTGCTGAGGTTTTCCGATAAGAGACAGACGGAGGAGGCCATTGACAGGATATTTGCAATCTCACAGAGGCAGCAGCAGCAGCACGGCAGAGCAAAGAAAAACAGAAAGGTAGCCAAAGGCTACAAATTTGTTGATGCTGTTCCTGACATTTTTGCACAAATTGAGGTAAATGAAAGAAAAGTGCGACAAAAGGCACAGACTCAAGCACAAAAAGAGTTGCCTGTAGATGAAGACGAGGAAATGAAAGATCTTCTGGATTTCGCAGATATCACTTATGTGAAGCACAAAACTGGGGTGTCAATCAGAGGCCGATCGGGGCTGACACAGATGGTGACGACTGCTCGAAGCAGTGCCCCATCAATATCAGCTTCTTATACTCGCCTCTTTCTAATTCTCAACATTGCTATTTTTTTTGTCATGTTAGCAATGCAGCTCACTTATTTTCAGAGGGCCAAGAGACTGCATGGCCAAAGATGTCTGTATACAATACTTTTAGTAGACAGCTGTATATTATTGTGGCTGTATTCTTCCTGTTCTCAGTCACAATGTTAGCAGAAGACCTCTACTAGTTGACCAGTTTATGGTCATATATGTCTATGCAAAAGCATTAACCCTAATAGGGCCAAAGTTTATCTTTTTTCTGAAACATTCCAAAAACAGCTGGGGAAAGATTGGTTTCAGACCAGAAGGAGAAGAAGAATAGGGCAAGCAATGAATATCTCAGAAAACTAAGTACTTAATAAGTACTCCTCCTTTGTGTTTTGAGTTGGGCATCTGAGGGAATGTTATGCTTTATTCATCAGAGTTCAGTGATGTAATGTTGTAATTAATTTTTTGGTGAGAAGAGCCCTCTTAAAAGATTTGTTTCTAAAGGCTTTCTTTTTTTATACAGAATGGGGTTTGCATTTGGTGAGTTTTCATTTCAGGCTGCTATGGATGTCTCTGGACATTCTCTTGAGAAAAGGACATTCCAACATAAATATGCAAGGCAGATCTTAGCAGTAGACTTCATTTCTCTCTGCCAAACCAAAGAATGCTTCAAGATGGGACAGTCCTGTATAATTATCGCAGACCCTTACATCATGTCATCTCTTCCACGTTTTACAGTCTGGCATGGTGCGAAATGGCAATCACGTCGATACTCACCAAGAGGCACAACGCCTAGTAGGCAGTGGCAGAAGGCAAATACGGGACTAATTCAAAGTAACACAATTCTCAGGAAAAAAAAACTTTTATCTTTCAGTCAAGTGTAGACTGTAGAAGGATGAATGCTGTAGGGCCTGTTCTCAGTCTTACAAGGCAGGGTTTCACAAAAGTTTTCTATAGTTTGAAACACATCTTAGTAGGGAAATAATGTCCTAGATCACTGCCCTTCCATATGCGTTTGTAAAAATATAAACAAAAAACCAAAGCAATCCTGTGGTAACCTCAGCAATTGCCAATGTGGAAAAAGAGGTATTAAGGAAGTATTTAATGACTTTTTTCTGTTCATATGGCTAGAAACAGAGGACAGTTAAATTTGTGTGAACAGCCTGTTCTCTATAAAGCACCAGCAAGGGTTCTGCAAGCTCTTGGTGGCCCCGGGTCAATTATTTGGGGATTAGTGGTAAATGGAATCATGTGGTTTATGACAAAAATAAGTTTGACATCTCCACATATATCCCCTTCTGTTCATTAAACTGATTTCAAAAAATCATAGCTATTTGAGAGAATGGAAGCTCTATGGAATTGGGGCATATCTGTATGTCTTTACAGAAAAACAATTCTTCCAGTACATTTGCTAAATAAAAACATTATAATTGTCTCTGTGGAAAAGTTGTTTTTCTTTCACTAAAATATTTTTCCCAATAATTACAGTAATGATGTTCATCACCCCTTTGTTCAAACCACAAGCCTTCCTTACACACGTTTCTTCTTCCTTTCACCTATTTAGATATGTTATCTCTGTTGCTGCTGTTAAGCCTTCTGTGAGTCGGTGTGTTGAAATGCGATGACCTTTCCTGTCTAAACATCTTCAGTGAACAGATCGGAACATTTTCACTAGGTTCCAGCGACTGAGCCAGTACTGAGCACTATTCACATACGTAAGCCCTACTGCAGTCTCCAATGCCTGGATTAACCCAATGAAATTTGGTACATTTAGTCTGAGCAAAGATTTAGGACTCCAGTTAATTTCTGATCCCTGCATAGTCAGTGGAGGAAGAGAGCCTTCAGATAGCTACTTGAAGACCTTGAAACACCCTCAACACCTACCTTTCCCTTTTCCCTAATTGCAAAAGGCATGTCAGGTGGTTAATTGCCCATTTCAAATCACCCACTTAATTCCTTAAGGCAAAGGGACCTGAGCCTGGAGAGTGTCACCCAGTACAACTCCATGTTTGTAATGGTGCCTGCTGAAAGCATGACTAGATTGTGACAGGCTGCATGTCACTGAAAATATCCTTATTTTTCCTTATCCATCACAGCCTTTGCACTGTGATGACATGAAGACATGCAGAAATAGCTGTTGGGTTATGTTCACTTTCAAAGACACTGTTGGTTAGTTTTTCAATATTAGATGATACTTTTATTGGCCATGAAACACTGAAAAATCAAGATGGAAGTACTCTTGCAGTTTAGTCGTACAGCCTGGCACATCCCTCCACTGGGAGCCGGTGCCATAAAATTGCCCCAGGGTAATTCAGGGAATCGTTATGCCTTATAAGCAAATAACCTGTGCTTGTGTCTCCATGTCATCTTTGCAGACATATGAACCTTCAGGAAAATAAAGAGCTGTGGTAGCTTTTAGATTTTATCAGGCTAATGTCAACAGCAGAGTTAGTACAAATATTTCACTTTATTTCATGTCTACGCACATTTACCCTGTGTCAATTTGCTATTGCTTTGAACAATCGGCTGTAGAAAGCCAACCTATAGCTTAGAAATCTTTTGGGAAATACCTGCAATTTTTGGTCTGCTCTGTAGTGTGGCATCTGAATTCTAGTATGGGATTTGTGTACCTGTCAAAAGAAACTGCAGAATTAGAGAGATTAGAAAGTAAGTTATGGATGTGCATGTTAGCTTTCATTTACACTATGCTTCTCTGAACTGTTCAAGCAATGCAAAGGGAAAGAGGTGGTTGCAAGAGCTGCCCATGCTCGCAGCCAGGTCTTCAAGCAGCTTTTAAAGCAGACCAGCATTCAAATGAATAGTGCACGTGCGATGATGGAGTGAAGGGAAATGAAATGTACCAGCTTGTCCTCCTGAACGGGAGACCAGACCCATTTCAGCATCAAGTGGGAATCCAAGGGTTTTCCAGCCTGAGCCTGGTTTGCATCCGCTACCTTTCTGTTAAAGGTTTATGAGTTACCTGCATATGACTGTCGTTACTAGCCACGCTGAACTCCACTGACAGAGATGTAACTTTGATTCAGATAGGGCAACTAAAGTTTGCTTCAACTAGTGATGAAGCTGTAATTGTGCTGAGTATATTTTGGATGCGAAAAGAATCTTGTGTACTTTCTTACTTGTTCTTTTCCAGGCTAGAGTGTTTAAAAACTCCCTCTCCAATGGTCAAGTGAGTTTTGTTTCCATTCTTTGCTTCCATTCTTTTTGTCCCTCTCATTCCGTATCAAAGATCATAATTTTTTAATGGAATTTGAAACAAATGGAAGAAGAGATGGTTCCATGCCATCAGCAAGCGGCAACTTGGGCTGTTGGGTAGAAGTGTCTGTGTCACAATGAAGAAGCAGTTCAAGCCCTCAGATGGCAGCATACACTGAAAAATCCGAGCTGCCCTCGCTTTACTAGGAAGTGCAGTGGGGAAGAGCAGGTAAATGGGATCAGCCCATACAGCCCTACTGGCTGGTGGGAGGGCTGGAGAAGGTTAGTGTTCCTCAACGCTTGCTGACACAAGAGAGGATGCTGTCCTTGCCTTTGTATCCTTTGAAGTGCAAGAGAGAAGCAGCCTCGGTGAGCTCTGTGTCCATGGCAGAGGCACTTGGCACTAGTTTCATCTGGATTGGGTATACTGAACAACTTTTGAAACGTCACTCTATGGTACCCAGTAGCGAAGTTAGTTAGCTTTCACTCCCTATTTTAAATGGAGTCACAACACTGAAGTGTTTCTGGCACCTGCCTCTGCTCCGATTCTTATTCTGCATCTTTTTGGTTTCTAAAGATTTTAATTTTCTGTGTCTCTGGCCACAGGAAAAGATGGTTATCCTACAACTGGGTGTATGTGGATGGGTTCCTGTATTTGTGTGAAACCCTGCTGACTTCACTCAACTTCTCTTCAATAGCTGATGTTCAGTCATGCGTGCTTCATTTCAGGGTTGCAGTCTAAATTAGTCTAAAGTTAGTTCAGTGTATTCTGGACAAAGTGGATGGGAATTCAGCCCACAGGAAGCAGTGTGTATACTTGAGGGTGGAATCTGATTCTTAGATTTTTTAAATTATTTTTTGAGTCCAGCTAAAAATTGGCTATGTATGTTATTATATACTTCATTGTGACAAAAGGAAGCAAAGGGAATGGAGCACATCATTACCTCATTTCTTAAAACTTGTAAGATCAAAGCTTATTCTGAAGGATTATATGTCTGAAATACATCAGATTCTTCTGTTGGCCTATGTATTTTCCACTGACGAAAAGTTTTTTCTTTGTGTTTGAGAGCATATAGTGTTTGGAAAATAGCTGTATTTCTGCACTGGGACATTACATTCACATTTATTTGGTCTGCAAAAGTCTTAGTTGGGATCAAACATGCTTTTGTCTAACTTTAATCCTTTTGCCCTGGCTACTCTATTAAAATGCAGTAGAGTAACTTCAAGCTGGTTAGTCAGACTCAGCTGACGAAGCCAAGGTGTTATTTTCTGTCCTTCCTTGGCAGTTGACTCCAGGAGCACTCTGCAGCAGGAGGCCTGTGCGATCCAGTGCTGGATATGTCCATACTGTCATCAGTACACAGACTATTTTCTAAACAAGGTCAACCTTGAAACAAACAATGTCAAAGCACTTTAAAGAAAAGAGCCCAGAAGCCTTTCAAGGAAGGAGCATAGCCGTTGTATGCTTGAGGCAGGCAGGAGAACTGGACCCAACTACATAATATATCATAGAATCATAGAATTGTCTAGGTTGGAAGGGACCTTTAAGATCATCTAGTCCAACCATAAACCTAACACTGCCAACACCACCACTAAACCATGTTCCTCAGCACTACATCTACCCATCTTTTAAATACCTCCAGGGATGGTGACCCAACCACTTCCCTGGGCAGCCTGTTCCAATGCTTGACAACCTGTTCTGTGAATAAATTTTTCCTAATATCCAATCTAAACCTCCCCTGGCATAACTTGAGGCCATTTCCTTTTGTCCTATCACTAAGTGCATTCTAAAAAATACTCTGAAAAACAGAATTATCATCGGGTGTTCCTCAAAGCTGGCATCAGTTTTTCTCCTGATAATAACTAATACAGATGGGTGACTAATTTAAATTTGTGCTTGCCTTGGTTGCTACTCTACACTGCATAGTGGCTGTAGCCATTTCAGTCAACAGAAAAACTATTAATTTCATGAGAATTTAGATTTCATCTCCAGTTTTAAGTGAAACTGAACATGACTGCAGTGGCCATGAGATACTAAGGAGCACGTGAATCCATATATACAAGGCCATATCATCTCTGCTTTTATTCTCATTAATAAAAATAGCAAGGGAGCAATGTAAATCATGCATTGTGGTAGTCATGTTCCTGTGGCAATGGAATTATGCCGTTAAATCCCACAGATTTTTCCTCAGTCAAATTCCAAAAGGCAGAAAAAAGCAGGAGTAGAGATGCCTTTATATGTCCATGCTCTCCAGAAGAATGCCTGTAACACTACCAGAGTTACTGTGGGAATCCTCATTGTACTGAAAGGCGAATGGGATAGATCCTGATAGTCCCTCTGGGCCTCAGTGATGCTGTGAAAGTTGTGTTCTCCTCATCTGTTCTCAGGTAAGGTTTAAGTTGTAGGTGCAAGGTGAGCTGGGACTTCGGAGCTGTTCAGCTCAGTATCTAACTTGGGGCTGCCCAACGTATGGCCCCATCCATCTGGGCTGCAGATATTCACCAGTCACAGAAAGGAAAAGCACTGTGGGGTCCCCTAGGAAAGATAGCCGTGAGGAATGGGCCATGACCACCATTTGTCTGGCTGGTAGCCTACTCTGTGTACGACAGACCCCTGTGGAAGATATCAGTCCGGCAGGGTCTCCGTGACGTGTCATGGCGGTGACAGCCCACTCCTACTTTCCCTCTTTTAGAAGAACCTCTGACACATGGACATGCAGCAGCGTGCATGATGTTCATGTGCACAGCGTACACAGAGAGGCTGGCACGTGCCAAGCCTACTACACGTGAGTTGTATCACATCCAGACATTTGACAGGACAGGGTCCAGTACGTATGTCCTCCATCACATACCCAGTGTATCCCACTGCAACAGGAAAGCTGGGCATTGCCATCTCAGCAAGGGGCACTTGCTTTTTCCTCATAGCTAAGGCTGCTGTAGGCAATGAGCTGTGACACAGGTGTATGTCTCCATGAGGAAAGAAGTTCCCAATCTTGTTATCCTGTTTGGCATTTTATCCCAGTGTATCGAGCCATTCCTTCAGCTAAGTGCACCTGTAGCATTTCCCCCAGATGCTACCTTTCCTGCCAGGTTCCTCAGGCTGATAAAAGAAAACAGTGTTTGTAACACTTATGATGATTTTGCAGAAGTTTAGGGACTCAGAGAAAAATTGCTTAGCATTTGAAATACATCATTGTGTAAGATATTTAGCATGATATTGCGTCCTTTTTGCCCTTTGACTTGTGCCCAAAACCACCAATGATTTTACTGGTTTCACTCCTATCTGACCCTGGGACAATCAAGAGGAAAGCTGTCCACCTCCAACCCGCAGGGCTGTGCTACCGTGAACAATAATCCTTAGCAAAAGAATACATGAATTTGTGACTTTCCCCAAAATACTAACATACATTTTTTTTCACCAGTAAGCACTTTCACTCCAAATATTACACATTCAGTTTAGATAGGTATCTACCACTGGTTGGGAGGCAATCTTCAAGGAGGTGGAATGATTCTAAAATCGTAAGTATAAAATCCTTGGTTTTCCACTTTGTCTTTATAAAGGTGGTAACACAGGAAGGTAAGAATGCCAGGAAAGATGGGCCCGTTGGATCTGCCCACAGGAAATGCCAATGAAGAAAACTTGAGGAGGATGGGACATGGAAACTTCCCTGGACTGCCACCCTGCTGTGAGGGTAAGACAGATGAATTCAGCCCATGGCAAGAGAGAGTAGGTGATCAGCATATGCATTCCTTTTTCTCCCTAAAGAACAAGACTATCCTTAGGATGAGGAACTGAACTCTTCAGGAGATGCTAAGGAAGTTGCTTCATGACCTGGTAAAGATGCTAAAGCAGATATAGTAGATATTAACAGATAACTATAGTCTAGAAATATATTCACTTCTCTCATGCTTGTCTTTATACAGCAGAACCCTTATTTCAATCAAGTAAAGTAATTGTATTCTTTCATTTATTAAGTTTCTCAGGTGATGAAGGTGACTGTGATTGATCCATTGGCGACGATGGGATCCCATTTCCCCAGTGGATGGTGAACAGTATGCAATGGTTTAGCCTTAAAATGTCATATATCTTACTCTGCCCCAGAGGGCCTGAGGCTGTGTAGGACATTCTTCCAATAAGCTGTGTGGAGGATCTAGCTCTGACAGCAGAAGTGGTAAACACTGGTAAAACACAACCTTGTATGCCTCCTGAAGTTCCCTCTGGTGGCCCCAACTGCAGATTGCTAGCAATGGGAAAACAGGCAAAGGACCAGAGTCCCTGGGAGGGCACTTAAATAACTCTGCCTTGACGTAAGGTAGAGGAATATAGAAGATGTTCAATAATGCAATAAAATACTTACAGCTGCAAATGCCTTGCAAATAAAACAGCAATGATGATGGAGTATTTGAACATTACAGAATAAACGAGGGCAGATCCAGTGATTTGGAAAGCTAGTGCTAACACAAAATACAGGCAACTGGGAATATTTTCTCCTTATGTTGTCCCAAACCTGGGTTCTTTACCCTGTGTGCAAAGAGCCAGTCCACACAGAGAGTCAAGATATTTGTTTATTTCATGTCTGGGCAGAGGTGGGTGCTAGGTGGAAACTCCACAAAGATAACACACCTTGGCTTATACATTTTATATTTTATGAAACTCAACTAATTGGCATACTATACTTATCATTGGCAGCTCATGATTTCACAATAAGCTCCTATTGGCTACTCGCATTCTCACTTTGACTTAAAGGTATAGTACATTCGTAAATAACTACGCATGCTCAGTGAGTAGGGGTCTCATTTAGGAGGTGTATAGCTTAAGATTTGGAGGTGTGGTTTTCACATTATGATGACCTAAGTTCACCTAAAGGACACATACTTTTATTTTCAACACTGTGTAACAACCAGCAACTTTGCAGTTTTAACGGAATGCCCCAGTTTTCCCGAGTTAGGTTCCTTGTGTCTTTTTGCTATCTACAGACTGATGACTGATACAACACATTTGCTTTCTTTGACTGCCCAAGGTCTTTTCTTCCTTAGCAACATCTTGTCTGCTTTGCCTTCAACACTTATGTCCTGTCTATCATTCTTTCCTTTTGAATCATATCTTCCTAGAAAAAAAAAAAAAAAAAAAAAAAAATTATGTACCAGTTACAATGTTGTAGATTCGCCCAAAAGACTGAGAGCAGGACTATCTGCGTATAAAAGGCAGGCACTGAGAGTGCACACAGAGGTGCTGTTGAGTGTAACAGAATTCATCCTTTAATACAAGCCAGAAGTAGCCACCATGGAGTCTGACACAGCTCCTGCATTTGTGGTAAGCTGAAACAGCTTGGGTATTCTGCAGGTAAGGAATCAGATTGATTAGAAATACCATATGAGCAAGTGAGGCTGAGGACCAGAAGCCAGAATCTTCTCAATTCTGCAAGAACAAAACTCAGTTACAGGAGACTGAGACCTTTTCTAGACCTCCCTCGCAGTCATCCTTGCTGAATGAAAAGTGGGATCAATGTTTATTCTGCACAGATAGATGTATGCTAAATTTTAACTATATGCTATGTCTAGTATATCATGGAGGCTGTTTGCTGGGAGAGGGCTTGAAAAGTTTGCTGTGAAGTCTACTCACCCATCATTTCCTTTGACAAAGCAGTGCTTCCTGGTGAAGTTATCTTCCTCCAGGGGTTCGTTAGAAGTAGTAGCTGTAGCAATAAATTTCTTTTCACCGGTAAGCATATTAATGTTTTTGAGCAGTTTCTTCCATATGGATGGTTGGTTTGCCTGTCTTCTAAACTTAGTAAGAAGAAATGACTGGCACCCCTTCACAAGAAGATTCATTAGGTTTCTTTTTTTCACTCTCAACTTGCTTACCTGATTTTGCCAAGAGAAGGCGGTGAACTTACTGGCATAAGTAAGATAGCTGCATGTGGACACCTGTGAAAGTGATAGGGTCTCAGCTCTTGCGCCACCTTACTGTTAGAAAAAAATCCTTTCAGTAACAAAATTTGGGCAGCAAAGGAGCCCAGGATGGGAAACTGGAGATGGGGGAAAGGGACATACTAGCATGAACTGAAGAACTAGTTAATTAGTTACAGTTTAAAATGAGGAAGAAGGATTATTTGAATGGAAAAGTACAAAGCATGTTTTGTAGCCTATGATCAGACAGCATTAGGCCATACTCACACACACGAGGAGTGGAACAGAATCAAAGCTCTCAACTTGCTATGCAGCAACTCCAGCCAGCAAGATATGACGGCATAACCCGAAGAAAGCAAGGACACATGGAATACAAAACATTCATAATAAGAGTATAGAAATATTTTGGGTTTAATGTGCTTACATTTGCAAAGATATTTTATGGCATTTTGTTTTCCGTAGTAAATGAAAAAGACTGAGCTTTGTTTCCTTAGAACTGACTAGTTGACTACCCAGGATGATTTACCTGGTTACAAATGAGTTAACTCCATAATCTGCCTCACTAAGGCTCCTTAATGTCATCATAAAACCTGACAACTTCTACCTTTCTAATCCTATGAAAATATCATATGTTTTCTTATAAACCCAGCAAATAGTTTTCCCTTAATCCACAGCTGACACTTAAAGAATCGCACAGACTTATTTATGGCACGTATAGATTGTAGATTAGTAAAGCCCTCACGCCGCTGGTTGTTGTAGGACACTTGGACTGGGTTCCAGGACCCTCCCCGTCCAGAAATGAGACCTGTAGTGGACCTGTAGTGTTAAAAGAGGAGCTGTAAATAACAGCAAGAGAAAATTAGTGCAATGGCTTGTGTGACTCTGCACCAGAGCTCACCCGTCAGAGCCTCCTTCAGAACCACGCTTGCTTTTGCAGACCTGGTTCCTTCCTACCCACTAAAATTCATTTTCAGCCAAAAACTGCTAATAAATGTAATGCCTTAAAATAGCAGTATAATGTACACAAATGCTTGTAAGCTGTACATGCCCAGTCACAGTGCTACTTCTCAGGCTGCTGCTCTGCTAAGTATTACTACTATTAATGATTTATGTGGTGCCACTGAGCTGTGTGACATTTCACAAACATGTAAGAAGACTGGTTCAACCGTAAAGTCAGAATAACTTCCTTGGTTTCCCAAACTGGGGTAATGGGCCTCCGGGGGAGGTCAGTCCACCTGGAGGGTAGGTGCAGACGTGCTTGCGGACAAGCCCCCCACTAGTTAAGCATTAATTTCAGCTGGAATGAGACAAAAGGTGTTACAAGAATTTTCCGAGGAAAAAAAAATGACTTTTCTGTATGTCTTTCTGAACCGGGCACAGAGAAATGCTGCTTTCAACTTTTTCCCTTGAAGAAGCAAGTCCAGTTGTTATAAAAAGAAAATGAGCCCTGAGGTGCTCTTTTCCATTGCATCTGTGGACGTACAAGATTTTAGATTAATAACGTGAAGAGGAAGTTGAACTTGATAAGACTAATGACAGGAATTTGGGACAGGATGGGCCTTGATTAGAGCAGCTAGAAAGAGAACGATTTGTAGAAAACAAAACCAGTCTTTTGCTATTCCAAACAAATAGCAAATGTCCCAGCAAAAAAATAAATAACCTATTGTAAGGACTTACTAACATGATTACAAGAAGACCTACTCATATGTACTGGCAAAGCCCCCCAGCACATGTGCATGCACGTGCACACGCGCACACACACACACGTTTAGGATCAGTGTTATACATTTGATATGACCACAGAATTAGTCAGACTGCAGCTCTTCCACCTAGAAAACATTTGAGATTCATTCAGCTGCAAATGAAAGGATAGAAATTAATGCGTCAAGAGAAAACTTGATAAAATATTAAACAAGTCAATCTGTTTTCAGCTGACCTTTTCATTTTAATACAGTATATTTCAAAATGGAAAGATGTTTCAAATAAAAAAAAATAATAATTTTGTTCTAAAAATGTCTTTTTCATTCTGGCATTGTTTTCATGCCCCTTGGAAGGTATGAAGTGTAATGCAAATCAATGCAAAACCAAAAATTGAGTTGGAATTCTGGTTTTTTTTTAACAGAAAGCTATTTTTCTGAGCACTTCCCAGCTAATGCTTTACGGCTGTTGTGGCGAGACAAGTGTTAATTTAGAGGGCAAGAAGAGAACTGCCCCTGGGATAACAATGCTCTGAGGTGAAGAGGACACCAAAAGCTCCACACTCCCCTGCTCCTCCAGCTGCTCCCGCCCGGGACCCCCTCCAGCCCCTGGCTCCCGAGGCCGCCCACCGGCCAGGCTCGCCCAGGCCATCCCTGTGCCCCACTTGGCTCCTAGCACAGCTACTCCCCCGCTTTCCTACCAGGGTGGTCTCTCCTCCCTCTCCCACCTCTTTCTGAGAGTATTTACTGGAAACATGTTTGCTTGGAAGCGAGGGTTAATCCTTTTTCACGCAGGGCTCCCTTCCCTTTTCCTGGGAAGCTGGTTCCTGAAATCATATTTTATTGCAGATAAATAAAACGCTGCTAAAATTAGGCTCAGAAAGTGAAGTAGCAGGGTTTCTTGGCTGTACTCTTTCCCCTGTGTGGTCGTTACCTGCTCCAGAGAGCTGCCATGGCCATTAAGGTCCCCTGTTAAACCCGTGGTTCTCAGAGGCAGCCCATGTCCCTGTCGCCATAATGAGGTGTCTTTGCAGCAGTTTCACGTTGCTTCTGTTATTTCTGCCATCCTGACATCTGCTAAGACTTTTTCAGACATGGTGAATTCTGGTTTTAAGGTACGCTAACCATTGCCTCCAGCTGCCTTTAGGTAAGAATGAAGGCAACAATATTTACCAATAATACGAAGTTATTCTGCATAGTTAAAAACAAACCTCTGCTTTAAAGAACTGCAGATACATTTTCTTAGACTTCCTGGCCAGAAAGCAAAACAGCAGGTCAAATTCAGTGCAGAGGAAGTGGTGTTGAAAATGAAACGAAATCCTGCCTTCATATATGCACTGGTAGAATCATAGAATCATAGAATTGCTGAGGTTGGAAGGGACCTTTAAGATCATGAAGTCCAACCATTAACCTACCCTGACAAAACCCACTTCTAAACCATGTCCCTGAGTACCACATCTACCCTTTTTTTAAACACCTCCAGAGATGGTGAATCCACCACCTCCCTGGGCAGCCTATTCCAATGTTTAATAACCCTTTCAGTGAAAAAATGTTTCCTAATGTCCAGTCTAGACCTCCCCTGACATAATTTAAACCCATTTCCTCTTGTCCTATCACTTGTCACCAGGGAGAAGAGGTCAGCCCCCAACTCTCTACAACCTCCCTTCAGGTAGTTGTAGAGGGTGATAAGGTTTCCCCTCAGCCTCCTTTTCTCCAGACTAAACAACCCCAGTTCCCTCAGTTGTTCCTCATAAGATTTGTCCTCCAGACCCCTCACCAGCTTTGTAGCCCTTCTCTGGACACTCTCCAACACCTCAATGTCCTTCTTGTAGTGAGGGGCCCAAAACTGAACACAGTACTCGAGGTGGGGCATCACCAGTGCTGAGTACAGGGGGATGATCACTTCCCTGGTTCTGCTCACCACACTATTCCTGATACAGGCCAGGATGCTGTTGGTCTTCTTGGCCACCTGGGCACACTGCTGGCTCATATTCAGCTGGCTGTCCACCAACACCCCCAGGTCCTTCTCTGCCAGGCAGCTTTCCAGCCACTCCGCCCCAATCCTGTAGTGCTGCATGGACTTCTTGTGACCCAATGCAGGACCTGGCACTTGGCCTTGTTGAACCTCATACCATTGGCCTCAGCCCATCGGTCCAGTCTGTCCAGATCCCTCTGCAGAGCCAACCTACCCTCAAGCAGATCAACACACCCGCCTAGTTTAGTGTCATCTGCGAACTTACTGAGGGTGCATTTGATCCCCTCATCCAGGTCATTGATAAAGATATTAAAGAGAACCGGCCCCAGCACTGAGCCCTGGGGGACACCACTTGTGACCGGACACCAACTGGATTTAACTCCATTCACCACCACTCTCTGGGCACAGCAATCCAGCCAGTTTTTTGCCCAGCGAAGAGTCCAGGCCATGAGCAGCCAGTTTCTCCAGGAGAATGCTGTGGGAGACAGTGTCAAAATCTGTGCAGAGATCCAGGTAGATAACATCCACAGCTTTTCCCTCATCCACTAAGTGAGTCACCTTATCATAGAAGGAGATCAGGTTTGTCAGGCATGACCTGCCTTTCACAAACCCATGCTGACTGGGCCTGATCACCCTGTTCTCCTGCATGTGCCGTGTAATGGCACTGAGGATGATCTGTTCCATCACCTTCCCAGGCACCGAGGTCAGACTGACTGGCCTGTAGTTCCCTGGATCCTCCTTCTGGCCCTTTTTGTGGATGGATGTCACATTTGCCAACCTCCAGTCAGCTGGGACCTCCCCAGTTAGCCAGGACTGCTCATAAATGATGCAAAGTGGCCTGGTGAGCATTTCCGCCAGCTCCTTCAGTACCCTTGGGCGGATCCCATCTGGCCCCATAGATTTGCGTACCTCCAGGTGCTGAAGCAGGTCCCTCACCATTTCCCCTTGGATTACAGGGGCTTCATTCTGCTCCCCATCCCCGTCTTCTAGCTCAGGGGTCTGGGCACTCAGGGAACAACTGGTCCTACTGCTGAAGACTGAGGCAAAGGCAGCATTAAGTACCTCAGCCTTTTCCTCATCCTTGGTCACTATGTTACCGGCCCCATCTGCTAGAGGACAGAGATTATCCTTAGTCCTCTTCTTATTGCTAATATATTTATAGAAACTTTTTTTGTTGTCCTTGACAACAGAAGCCAGGTTTAGTTCTAGCTGGGCTTTGGCCCTCCTGATTTTTTCCCTACATAGCTTTACTACCTCTTTGTAGTCCTCTTGAGTGGCCTGCCCTTCCTTACAAAGGCCATAAATCCTCTTTTTTTCCCTAGGTTGCAACACTAGCTCCCTGCTTAGCCAGGCCGGTCTTTTTCCCCGACAGCTTGTCTTCCGGCACACGGGAACAGCCTGCTCCTGTGCCTTTAAGACTTCCTTCTTGAAAAACACCCAGGCTTCCTGGGGTCCTTTGCCCTGGAGGACTGCCTCCCAGGGGACTTTGTCAACCAGGCAAGTTTTCAATTAGCAATAATCGTGCCTCGGATTAACCTCATTGCCTACGATACTGCCACTGTGCAAAGCAGACTCTGAGCTGGTAGACTCTGAGCTGACTGAGATCACCCCTCAGGACTGTGATTTTTTTATTATAATACATAGCTTGCTAAAATATCAACCCAGTACTTCACCGATGTTCAAAAAGCAGTTAAAACTCTAGAAACTGTTACAAGGAAATAGAAAACAAAGTCATGTCAGTATGCTGTTGCAGCAAACTGTGATTCAGCTGCACCTTCAATACACTGTGAATCTGGTACGCCCCCCATCTCCCCTCGTGTAAAAAAATGATACTTGAATCCTAGAGAATGGTTCAGGTGGAAACATGGATTTAAAAAAAAGTATACAAAGGTATACATCAGACAAGGAATGACTATATCAGGGGCTCCTCAGCCTGGAAAAGAGGGGGCTGTGATGAAGGTGTACAAGATTATGAGGTGATGGAAACACCAGGTGGGGATCCACTGTTTTATCTCTTCTTCTTCCAGAATTTGGGGGCATCGAATGGGGTGGTGTCAGGTTTGAATGAAGGTTTAGCACACTTGCTATACAAAGTTTTGGATGTTAAAAAGTCTGCATGGGTTAAAACTGAAACCAGACAAATTTACAGAAGAAATCCCTCAACAGGTGTTAGACGCAAAGGAAATCCCTGAAAGGCAGATTCATGGGGTGTGAGTGTGTTCCTGAGCTTGCTTCCCCTGTCCCTGTGCTCCTCCTCAGCTATCTGCTGTAACCAAGAGGCGACCAGACTAGCTCAGTCTCCAGTCACATTCAATTTTCCTGTTTTTATGTCCTTTTTCGTTTTATGTTGTTATATTATACTGCTGCATAATAACAACACAAAGCCTTCTCCAGACCAAGGCAAGCGTTCCAGTTAGTGACATGTTTTCCTCTGCAACGGCAGCTCAGTGCTGAGCATGGCACATCTGGTGCCAGCCTGATGGCCACCCGTACCAGTGCTGCCTGCCATCTACTCAGCTGCCCAAAGAGCTGCAAGGACCCTTTGGAAGGTTTAAATGACCCCCAAAGTTCATTGAAAGTAATTTAGGTTCTGACAGAGTTTTGAGAAGCCGTTGTGTTTCCACAGCACAGGGCTCCTGCAGCCCCGGGTATGGCATGGAGTGACACAGGCTTCATCATGACTTGCTGTCTTGCCTCAAGTAGCCGGTACCAAAAGCAGGCTGGCCCAGCTGGAGGCTGTGTTTGCCTGAGCCTGGGGTGAGGCTCTGGCCTTGTGGTTAACCTCTGCGCCATGATAATGCCCAGGAAGAGTCAGTGCGGTATAAATTACAGCACTTGAAATCCAATCAGGGTGAGTTCATATGGCTGATGCACCCAGCAAGGCCAGAGAGCTCCCGGTTCATGCAAGAGACAGGTGGTTCTGACTCTAAAATCCCAGATAAGTGGTTGTGGCAGAGAAGATGACAGTGACCACCAGCTCTCCAGCTGGGTATCACCAAGCACGTGATGACCGCACTTGCCTACATGGCCTCAGAAAGCTTCAGCTACATGGCTAGGAGCAAGCAACAAAGCTTCAACTTCTTTAGTTCTGAGTGCCAGTTCATCTCTTCTGGATTTAGACAAGACAAACCTTAGCTAGGAGCCTGGCTGAGCTCCCTCAGGGCATGAATGAAACCTACGGACTCTGGGAGCAAATGATTTCATAGGCAGCTCAGTCTTCCAAGCCCAGGAATCCCTTCCGGACATTTTTCTTCATTATGCAAGCCTTTTCCGTCATTTTTCCACTTCATGCCATCTGCTTATTTTCTGCTGGTTTAGAGGTAGGTTTTTTTCTGGCTACAAAGCTGCCACTACCTGTTACGGAGGAGGAAATCCAAAGTCTGGTTCCTGGCAAATGGTACTCTGGTAGCTGGAGCTTCAGTGGAAACCACTTGCTATGTGCAATCACGGGCTAATTTGCTCTAACTACTTTAAAAAGATTAATTGATTAGCTTGAAAAATAAACATGATTATAGTTGAATTTTCTTCCATAAGAGAACAAGCCATATTGTATTGCTAATACTAAGGCAGGATAAAAAACTACAGAAGTCCTGGGTGGCTTTCGCATGTTTTAGTCACACATTGAATCTGTTGCTTCACTGAAAAGTTTCATTGAAAAAGATGATGAAGTTTAAGCCAGTGCTAGTTACAATGCATGGGTGGACAAATACCAACTATTTTTATAGAAACAAAGCTCTTCGTTGTTCTGATGCTGATTACTGCGGTGGGTTTCCATTGTGGTCTCCGCTTGACCTTGATATTGTGCAGTGAGCCTCTGCTCTTCTCTTTCCTCTAAAGAGAGCTGCTTCTACACCTCACTGCATCACTACCAACAGAAAGTGAAAGCTCTGCGAGCTTCTCTAAGTTGTGGGAGCTTCAGGACATTTGCCTTTCTCTTCTCCGTTTCTGACTACGATTTCGGTCTCCTGGGGGAGAGGCAGAAAATGAATAAGTTACACGGGGTGCTGGATTTCTACATCCGCCGCCAGACCATTGTGGATTACACCATCGTGTCTCTGCTGACGGCTGCCAGCGAGCAGGTCTTCTCGTTTGTGGTGTTCAGGTGTCCCTGCAATGCTAACAACATGCTGTATGGCTCCGTCTTCCTCCTAGCGCCTGCCTTCATCCTCTTTTTGCTCAGCTACATGGTGAACACCAAGGTGTGGCTCCTGCTGACAGGCAGTTGCCCTCCAGAGAAGCGCAGTGGCTGCAGTCCCTGGCGAAACTGCACCCGGTACTGCCTCGTGCTGCTGCCGGTGACAGTCAAAATCTTGGTGGCCCCCCTCACCTGGGTGGTGGTGGCCTTGCTTGGAGCCAACTACTATGAGTGCGCGGCCAGCGGGAGCAGCCTGATAAAGAACTTCATGTGTAAAAATGAAGAGTGCCGCAAGCAGCTGGACAAAATACCCTGTGACGAGAAGTTATCGCAGAATATAACGAGTGATTTACTCAGCCTTCAGGCACAGTCCCAGGTAAAGCCTCGCCGCTCTTCTCTCCACCCTACGGGCTTCAACCCCGGCTCCTCAATCTATGGTGATGCCTGCTGGGGACTGTAAACAGTCCTTCTTTCTCATGCTATATAATTACCAAAAGTACACAATTAGCAAAAAGAAAACCACTAACAGAAACGTACTAAGGGTATGTTTGTGCCATTTTCTGGTTTTGCGTGTTTGCATGACAACTGTTTGGCTATGCCATTTACAAAACCTCTTTCAAAGCTGGGTGGGGAACAAGCCTAGAGACCAGGACTTTCCACGGCAAGTTTTCTTCTCATTTAACTTAGTCATGGTGCGAGTTCTTCTCTTTTTCCACTTTTACCCCTCTAAATAACTCAAACTTCTAAAAGTATGTATTAGCTGAGGGGAAGTTGAGCTCACAGACAGAATCATAGAATCATAGAATCATAGAATGGTTTAGGTTGGAAGGGACCTTGAAGATCATCGAGTTCCACCCCCCCTGCCCTGGGCAGGGACACCTCCCACCAGCCCAGGGTGCTCCAAGCCCCGTCCAGCCTGGCCTTGAACACCTCCAGGGATGGGGCAGCCACAGCTTCTCGGGGCAACCTGCACCAGGGGCTCACCACCCGCACAGGAAAGAATTTCTTCCTGGTATCTCATCTAGATCTCCCCTCTTCCAGTTTGAAGCCATTCCCCCTCATCCTATCACTCCATGCCCTTGTAAAAAGTCCCTCCCCAGCTCTCCTGGAGCCCCTTTAGGCACTGGAAGGGGCTCTGAGGTCTCCGTGGAAGGAAGGAAGGAAGGAAGAAAGGAAGCTGATGTCTCCTTGCAATAGAGAAGTGGCAAGTGAAACAAACAAGGACAGCTTGTTTGACTAGGAATCTCAATTCTTGAACCTATTAATAATTTCACACTTGTATTCTAGAAGAATAGTTAAAATACATATCTGTCTTGTTAAAGCGGTCTTGTGCTGAAAGCAAACTGCATGGTCAAAAAAATAGCACTTACGGGTGGATTTTTGTTTTGTTTGGAGTGAAATGAAACCTCCAGATTTTGGCAGCACTCCAGTTTTGTTTCTAGGTTTATTTTGGTAATTGTCTTGGCTCCAGTAGAAAAATCAGGTTTTATCACTTTTTTCTCAGGAAAACATTAAGGCTGATTAATGGAGTTAGGTTTATAAAAGATTATAATTACTTGGACTTTTATAAATTCCTGTTTATTAAAAATCCTTATTGAAACAAAAAAGTGTTTACATTTGTTAAATATTTAGCATGCTGCTCCTCCAAGAAAAAGGCTGAAAAGAGGCAAACTCTATACCATTTAATTCAGATAGGCTAAGAAAGGAGGAAAATCAAGGAAGACTATTACTGATATTGCTATGAAATCTAAAAGAAACAAATCAGTAAAACAAAACCAGAAAAAGGGTGACGGCGTTTTAATTCAACAAAATTAAGAACCAAGAAGAACACAAACTCATTCTTCTTTAGCACTCAATGTTTTTCACTTGAAAAAAAATCAGCCTGAGGTGAAAGGGGTTACTGTGAGAACTCTGCCTGGGGCTTCTCGCTAAGTACCACTGGGTACCAGAGGGACCAGCATCTACTAGGACACCTGCTTTAGGTGGGGCGTCTGAGACTTATCTAGGGATGTTAAAATCATGTATAAAACAAGAATGAGTTCCCATATTCAGTAGCCAAATCCATGTCCTGCCTACAAAACATCTAGGGGACAACTTTTCCTGTGTGCTGTGGCAACTGGCTAATTTTCCACGCTCAGATATCAGATAAGCCAATAAAACACAGTCAGCAGGAGGTCTAATTCACAGCATCAGAGGTGGACAGGGTGATTCTGCACCCCAGTACTCTGACCACAACTGGAGAAACTGCTGGTCAGTATCTTGCTTTCAAAGTTAAGGAAGCCGGATATAACTGAGGAAAGAACTTCACTCCACCTTCTCTTTTTTTGGTATTCATCCTCAGTCCAACAAGATCAGCTCAGGGGTGCAGAAGCTGAGGGTGGTGAAAACACTGGAACAGGTTGCCCAGAGAGGTGGTAGATGTGCCGTCCCTGGTAACATTCAAGGTCAGGCTGGACGGGGCTCTGAGCCACTTGATCTAGTTGAAGATGACCCTGCTCATTGCAGGAGAGTTTGGACTAGATGACCTTTAAAGGTCCCTTCCAACCCAAACTATTCTACAGTTCTGTGATTCTAAGCTCTGTCAGGCTGGCTGAATTGTGTGCATGGGATCCTCTCTTTCCACAGCGAGCAGGCGCTCAAGGGTGTCTTCGATTACAGTTTTCATGTCTGCTTCAATGTAAAGTTCCAGACTCCTACATATGACCATGCAAAACCACCATTAACCCATCTATTTCTTTTCCAAGCTGTTAGGATGGCTCCTGATAACCATCATCATGACTGTGGCACTGATTTCAACATGTTTCAGCCACTGTTACTCCCCGGTTAGCTATCTTCAGCTGAAGTTCTGGAAAATTTACTCAAAAAAGGAACGGGAGCTCTTTGAGATCAAGGCTAAAGAGCACGCAACCAAGCTGGCAGAAATAAATACTAAATGCTTTTTTGAAGCCACTGAGCCAGAGTCATTTCAGACTCCCAGCAATGAAGACTGGCGGAAGATTTCATTCCTGTATACCTTCAATTCGCAACAGCAGTACTACAGCATGATACACAAGTACGTTAACACAAACAGAGGCAACAGCGTCAGATTCGGGGAAGGGGATCAGAATGCCCCTGTTTTAGGATTTGTGGATGAAGCAAGTACAAACGAATCAGGGCTTTAATGAAACAAATCCTTTGCTGCACTGGCTGGCTTTTAACCCTACTGATATAAGAAGAGTCTTATTCTGTACTTTTATTGAAATCTATGCAAATTGTATGGAAAAGCTGATAGTCGTAACCCTCAGCAGGTTTGTTTTTAAATACACTTTATTACTTTTGCCTAAGTACATTTAAATAAATACATCGGTCACGATGAGAGTTTTCGTATGTTGTTGTTCATTGAGAAGGATGACATGTAAAATAATAAGCATCCACAAAGATGTCAGCATGTACTATGTCAAATTACTACCAAACACCTTAAGGGCATTTGGCATCTGGAGCAACAGTACCAAACCTTCAACCCGGCAGTATCAGAGACAAAAAGGAATGGAAGTTTTGATCAGAAATTCAGCTTAGTTTATTAGCTCTCACTTCACAATATATCTTTTCAGTGGAGCTTAGAGCAAGCTCTTGACTAAAATATTCACTTTCAGTCCATTGGTTTCTCAAGGCAAGGACCGTACCTTTTAAAATCTGGGAAGCGATTAGCATTTTTGGAGCTACCTGTGCATAGCAAAGGAGTCCATCCAACGACTTCAGGTGCTTATCAGTTTGAACAGATGAGCAAAAAGATTCCAGACATTTTCCCCCTACCTGCTCAGTAGCTTTAGGTAATAACAGTGACATTAAAAACATCCATGGTGGTGAATTTTCTTTACCACTGCCTGATCTTGATCCCCTTTTGCAGCAGGCCTTCTTAATTAGCCCTACTGTTCATTTCCTGTAACTCTAAAGCTAACGGAAAAAAGTAGGCATTTGAATGCTGCAAGGAAAACACACCTACATTAAACATCCCGTTTATATTCCACTTTTTTTTTTTTTTCTGAAAAATACATAATTATTATGGGTTTTTTTAATATATATTACATATGGGAGTTTGGCCCTGGCACCAGTACTTAAGCTACACCTGGATGTCGCTACCAAATACACTATTTAACTTGATCCAGAATGGAGTCTAAGTGCAAATCAGCACATCTTGAGGGGTTAGGCTCATGCACAACAAGGCTGTATAGGTGAAGCTTATATTAACAAACATTTATAGCACAGCTACATACTTAAGGACATTATAAATCTGCAATTCATATTAGCAAATATAAACGTTCCTGTCAGAGAACATCTAATTATAAGAAACAAAGATACCAGTTTTGAGTGAAGAATGATAAAGTTCAGGGTTTTTTTGGAAAGCTTTTACTACAGAGCATTCTAGAGAGGTGAGTCCGATTGTTTGGTCCAGGCTGTCCTTCCATTCCTCCCAAAAATCTTCTCTTTCTAGACAGTAAACTCTAACTTGGAAACTATTCAGGCAGACACAGAGGAATCCCATGATGTTGTTTGCTACAGTCATTTTCCAAGGAAGAAGGAAGGGAAGAGCCTATTTTAACTAGCTGAATATAACTAGCTTGGAAGCGTCATTCTTATTACATACTGAAAATATAACACATAAAGGGAAAACAAGATTCAATTCTGTATGTAGAAAATAATTTTAGAAAGCATTCGTTTTGTCACAGAGTCACTGACTTGCTCAGTGCTCTTTTCCCTCCGAGAAACTTGATGACAATAGAGTAACAAGTATCCAATTTGTTACCTGTGCCTCCAGGAAGCAGGGTTCAGTTAAAAATGTTCCATTTTACCTCTCATACTGAAGAGTTCGTTTGTTCACTGACATCTAGAGAAAGATAAATCTACTCTGGAACATCGTAAATGGGAAGGAAACAACGTCCTGGCCCCGCTGCGATCAGTGCCAAACTTCCTTGACACAGTGGGGCCAGGCTTCACCTCAGAGATACAGGAAAATACTTCAGGATAGACGGAAAGCCTCCAGGAACAAGCCAGTTTTTCATTTTCTGATGAGAAGCTGCAGTGAAAACACCCTCAGAATTCATGTTAATCCTCTCAGCTGCGTCCGGGTGGGCTTTTGCCACTTCCCACTCATGACCACAACTACCAGGGTCTCATTAACGAAGCTGCCTCGGCTTTCCAGGGAAGACACAAAGCTGGCACTTCTAGTTAAAATTAACGAGCAAAGGCTCCAAATGGGACAGCAATACATATCTTCAAGTCTGCTGGCAATGATGGCAGCCTGTTTTTCACAGGTAAAGTGACTTTTGGAGGAAGGAAAAAATTTATATCTGTGTATAAAGATAGAAGCAGATACTTACATATTGGATTTGTATGCAGTCATGTTTGAGTTTTGAGTTTTCCTCACCTTTATATAACACTTACATCTTCTGCACGTAATTACATTTATAATGAAAGACATTTCAAAGAGAAGCTTTAGCATGCTTGCGAGTGTTCCATTAGACACCTTCAAAAGGAGGGCCTACACTAAAATGACACACTGAGGAACACTTCCATGAATATGCTACCAAGCGAGACAAGCAAAAAACTGTATGTGCATAGACTAGCTGTTGTCAGCAACTAATGGTGACGTAGTGTGGGTCACTGTTTTTCTATTGTTTAATTACCATTTTTCTACCTAACAGTTACTTACTCCATCTTTCGGATACAATGGACGAGGTGATCCAGCATAGGAAGAAAATACAAAAAACACTAACGGCAAAACAAGTGTGCATTGAGCATGTCTGCCCAGCACAGAGCTGAGCTGAGAGGCGCGATTGCTGCAGATGCACGAGCAGGATATGACATGAGTATGAACTAGCCTCCTCTGGCAGTCTCTTGTCGCCCTTGATCTCAAATCTGTGCTGCCTTGACTGGCTCAGCCATTTCTGCTGCATGTTCATTTGCACAGTGGAAACTTATCCTTCAAAACTCACCGTGTCCAAGTAGAAGTAACGATTTCCTCCGTCTGTTTATTCTGAAATACTGAAACCTAAAGAAACAGCTTTGATGTCCTACATGGAGCATCACTGCAAATGTTTGGCATTGAAGGAACGGGAGGAAGCCTTGGCCACACCAAAGCCAGTGTGACCAGACTGCAAAGGCCCCAGGATGACACTAATGGTCCTTGCTTTAAAAATATTGTAATATGCAGCCCTGACGTTGCTAGCAAATGCCTGCAGGCAGAAACTCTTTGAGAGGCACTGAATGCACAGGAGTCAGCCTACGTGTCACTGCAACATGGTGACTGATGCTTTTTAGCTGGTGCAGACCTCAACAGAAAATGTTACCATAGGTGTGTGCATGTACGCACACCTGTGTGCAAGTCCAATGCAACTGAAGTTTAAGTAAGAGAATTATATCTCACAACAGGACAGATTATTCACTTTCAAGATAATAATAAAAAGAGGAGAATATTTGGTTGCTGGAAAAAGGATAAATGGTCACTGCCTTGTAAAGAACCTTTTTGTGATCAGCCAAAGTCACCACGTGTCCATCTCAGCCAGCTGGGCACAACCAGCAAAAACCCCACTGAGGGTTCCTGCACAGGCAGTGAAATCAGGCAAATCCCACAAGACCTTTCAGCCCTGATCAAAACAAAAACCAAACCAAACAAACAAA
Source organism: Pluvialis apricaria (assembly GCA_017639485.1). NCBI lineage: Eukaryota > Metazoa > Chordata > Aves > Charadriiformes > Charadriidae > Pluvialis > Pluvialis apricaria. The sequence goes on along the minus strand of CM030009.1, from coordinate 74,633,715 downwards.
CAAAAAAGTAGGGAAACTTGTTACTGGTTGGAACATGTTGTTACACGTTGTAACTCGTTATCGGTAGCAGGTAACAGCACGCTGGGCTGAGCCCAAGGCTGGGTAACGAATAGCTCAGTTCTGTACAAAATTGTTCTCTTAAAGCTCCATTACACTATGCCACCACTGTACAACACTGTTAAGACAAACGAAAGGAGAAAGATTATTGTGAGGATTGTACAGATCTGGTGGGAATGAACCCTGCTGTCCCCAAGGCAAGAGGTGCCCCTCACTGAGCAGGATTAAGAGGTAAACAGACTGAGGAAAAAATAGGAGATGAGGGTACAAATCACAGCAATAAAATCAGAGTTAACCCTGGGCTTCACTGAACTGAACTGAGGATTTATATTTTGCTTTAAAACAAGCACTTTGGTGAGAAGAAGGTGAGCTGGCTTTGTGGGTAGGGTACAGCGCTAGGACTTGGGGTTTGGTCCAACCCTTACCCAGATATCCTGCATTACACCAGACAACATTAAACCTTTCCGGTAACTCAGGTCTCTGTGAGGCTATTATTTCTCTACTTCCCAGTCATGTTGTGGCAACAAGTTCACTGCCAAGGGGAAGATCTTCAACAGCCGGTGTTAAAGCTCAGATAAGAACAGACACAACGACCAGCAAACCACTTGTGTGGCAATCTCTGAATTTTTATTCAAGTTTCCTTGGGTGAGTACAGATCCACAGTGACTACACATTCAATATGCCATGCTTTGTTCAGTTTGGTCATAAGATCAGTGCTCTTGAAGAGAAGACTGACATGAAAAGGCCCATAGCGCGAAGCAACACAAGCATTGCTGAGTTCAGAGTGCTGCAGCCTGCCGTACGCACAGGGCTGAACAGGCATGCCAGCAAAACTGCATTTGGGGCCTGAAAAAGCCGTAAGGAACCAGCTGCTGCCATCAGTGAAGCCGCATCCCTCTCTGGTTTCAAAGGGAGCAGGAGCAGGATGTCCAGTGTGGAGGCATCAGAACAGGTACCTGGCAGCGAGACACTACATACAGCAGTCACAGCGGATGAATTCATTATTACTAACCACAAACAGCCAGGGAAATAAAGCACCTCTTAGCAGCCATGCTTTGAAACTTTACCAACAATCAAAATGGGAAAAGGTGGTCATGTTTATCTGAAAACAGTTGGTGTCCAAACAAATACTTTGCATGTACTGTGCAGTAAATACTGAGATAAAACTTCAGTTGAGCTCAAGAGCATGGTTATGCCAGAAGGAAGGGCAGGCCATTTTGATCTTTTATACTCATACTGGAACAGGTTGCCTGGAGAGGTGGTAGATGCCCCATCCCTGGAAACATTCAAGGTCAGGTTGGATGGGGTTCTGAGCAACCTGATCCAGTTGAAGATGTCCCTGCTCGTTGCAGGGGAGGTTAGACTAGATGACCTTTAAGGGTTCCTTCCAACCCAAGCTATTCTATTGATTCTATATCTGTGTCATGTCAATTAGCATTCCTCCTGCTCTGCCCCTCCTGTTTGCTGCCCGGGTCTCTTCACCATTCAAATATATGACAGGTGCAGTTGGCTCAGTGAAGCCATTTTTATCCTGCTTGTCTTCTTCCGAAACAAAAGGCGCAAAATATCCTTCAGCAAGGGTTTCTCCCAATATTTCTTTCATTTGTTTCTTTTGTGCTTTCTGTCTTCAGCCTTCCTTAAAAACGTAATTCCTATTTCTGTCACAGCATCGCCCTTCAGCCTGTCCTGGAGGAAGGTAACTTCTGCTGCTAAGTGAACCTAGAAGGAATCAGGTCTGATCAGTTAAGCAAAGAAATGCCCAGTTTTTCCCCTTCCTCCAGTATAACGAGTTTTTTCTCCCTCTCTTACCACAAGGGGACCCCCTTTCTCAGGTTTCATACGAAACAGATTTCTAGATTGTTTTAAAATATATCTCCCAACTAAGTTAATAAAAAGGAAGTTCATATACACTGGAATTTGTATAATAGATTACTCTTCATTCCAGTACTTTCCTTTCTTCTGAGAACGTAAATTGTGTACTTGATGATTCTGTGATCACAAAATTTCCTGGTCATGCACTACTACTTATGATATAATGCTTTTGTTAATTAGTCTTATATCAGATACTGTATCTTACTGAAGTAAGACTGACATACATACATAACACTTGTACAGCTTTTGTCTTCTTGAAACATAAGATATATGACAAATTAGATACTGACGGAAACGTAAAGCAGCCCAAAAGTTATCTTCCAGAAAACACTGCAGAAGCTGTACAACTCAGTGACTTTCAAATGATGCCTTTTGTTTATTCTTTTGTAAAAGCCTTAAGTTTAAGAACAAAATTCAGAATGCCATCTGATACACTTCTGATGCTTCGGTTTTCACATTATACTCCTCCACACTTTGTTCTCCCTTTCAGCAGGCGCTGCATAACCTTCATGCATTTGGAAAGAATCAGGGAGGGCTGTTACTGGTTACACCTATGCAGGAAAAGGAGATAGGCTCAAGGAGCAGTGGAGTCGTCCAGCGTGCTCCCCTGGCTCTCCACATCACGTGTTAGCTGGCTCCCCGGTCCCACCTGGCTTTTGCGCCTGAGTCAGCCACTGAAGAGCAAAGCAGGGACAGCGTGGAGGTGAGCCAGCCCGTGTGCTTCTTTGCCTCAGGATCCAGGATCAGCCTGGCCCTCTTTTATTTAGATATAGACATTTAATCTGAAAAAGAGATTAAACCCTGCTAAATTCCCTTCACGTATCTGAGCAAGTGGGTTTGCTTTCCTGTGCCTCTGCATATTAACAAAGAATGGAGAAAACAGATGTGCACTTCCTTACCATTTCCAAGGCACCTCGAATCACCCCGCAGAGGAGGTTACAGTAGCAAAGTGACGCTCGTTCTGCTGGCAGCTCCTCCACAAAGTCCACTAGTGGGTTTTTGTCCAGGATTAAGGAGAACTCATTCCCTGCGGCACTACTGCAGCTCACGCTCGCGGTGATTCCAAGGTACATCTTGAAAGCAACCTGCAAAAGGATGAAACTCTGCTGCTTCAATCTGTTGTGTGCAAACCAGAGGGCAAACTTCAGGATGTAGCATCCTGCAGAACAGCTCTACCCCAGGACAACAGGGGGAAGGGAGAGACAGGCTGAAATTTATTTCTTCTGTGATCAGCTTGAGCCAGAGATGCAAATCTGGAGCTATGGGATACTCCAGGGAAGTACAGCAGAAGGCTGCTTATTCTGTCTTTGATGTTCCTACATTTACAACCCCATACAAAGTGGTTTTACTGTTACCACTCGTCTGCTTTCAGTCATGTCACACTCCCCTGGGACCATTGGCATCTATATTAGGTCCTTCACTACATTGCCGGCAACTTTGATAATCCCAGCTCAAGAACTACTGCAACTGGTGAGTGGTGTGTTTTTACTCTGATCTCCATCTGCAGTCACAAAAAAACAACAATGTACCAAGCATAAGACTGTTGAGACTGCAAACTTATTTGATTACACAGAGCATGGCTTGCTTTCCTTCTCCTACTGATGCATGTTACTGTAAATGTGCAACATCTGCTCTGCTGGTGGAGGGGTCCCCTGCGAGTGTGTTTTTCCAGACAGTGACATCACAGCGTTATCTAGACAGCGCGCAGACAGGCAGGCTAGCAGCAGGCTGTTCCTCCTCTGGAGAGCTCTCCCCTGCTACACCACTGCAGACTGCTACGTCTGAAGATAAAAGTGTCTTGATTTTTACCTCTGCAGTGAGTATCAAGCATGGATGGTTTCCAAACAATCCTGAAATTCTTTATGAACCAGAAAACCGCTATAGGTTACAGCTTTATGGCACTGCTGACAATGGGAGGTGAACGTGTGTTTTCCCTTGTTGCTTTCAGATGCCCCTGCAGCAATGAAAACTTCAGGTACGGTTTGGTGTTTCTCTTCTCCCCAGCTTTTGTTTTGCTAGTTATTGGGTATTTCTTGAACAGCAAGACCTGGAAACTCTTTACAGGCTGCTGGGTGAATCCCAGAAAAATATTCCCCAGAGGGAATACCTGCCATTTCTTTTACATCTTTGGACAAATCACTTTAAACGCTCTGGTAGCCCCAGTGATGTGGCTTTCCGTGGCTTTGCTCAATGGGACTTTTTACGAATGTGCCATGAGTGGCTTGAAAAATCCTGCCTACTTACATGCAGTTTGCCACAGCAAATCTGCGAAGTGCTTCGAAGAACTACACAAGGTAGCCTGTGACAAAAGCTCCATGCCCTTTGCAGAGAGTGATGAACTGAAACGAACTCTTCAAGCACAGTCCCAGGTAAGAAAAATAAATAAAGAGCATTATATGCTTTGTACTGCTGCTGTGATTTATCTGTGGAAGATCCTGATGTCAGATGCTAAGATAAAACCATTGATTTCAGATAAAAAAAGTTTTGGCATGATGTAGCCTTACAAGATACATTCAATCATCTTTTAGGTCAGTTTGAGCTGTGCCATACTTCCTGGGGGGTCTCACTGATGGCAGGATCAATAAGACTGGATAACGCAAAGCTTTCTTCCTGAATGAAGATTGCTCTAAAGAGAAAAAAATACTGGATTGTTTAGGAGGCTGAATTAACAGATGTCACCCCATTAAAGGGGTCTGTCCTATTAAAAAATCCATACCACACTCTCCTATTTTTATACCATCATGATACTGTAATGAAATCTTAGATCACTAACAGCAGAAAAATACTGGAAAACAAGATTTGTGGTAGATTTGTGAATGCTTACACAATACGTTCCTGTCTGCGTTCCTCATGTTCATGATGCCAGATGAGAGCATGTTTTTGTCCTGCTTGGTGGAAGGGAGAAACACTAAAATAAAACAAGCAGAACATGCAAAGCTGAGATTGTATTACATTTTACTATATTCATGTGATACAGCTCTGCTTACTGCCTTGTAACGTAAATAAATTCAGAGACAAAAAATCAAAACAAAGGAAAAAAAAAAAGAAAAAAAAGGCTACAGAAAATGATGGAGAGACGATTGTCAGCAGGAAGGAAAAACACTCTGTGGAGCCAGCAAGCTTTTGTCAGACAATTGTATCCATATGGAACCATTTCCTCCCCAAGAGCCAGTTTTATTTTCAAGTCCTCATGCAAATAGGAGTGGAATGCAGACAAATCCTGCACTGCAGACAAAGCAATTTATTTGAGCGGTTTAGAAGGAAATACAAACAGTGGTTAAGACTTTAAGTTGAATGCATAGGAAATAGTGAAACACCAGTGACTCAGTTTATAGCATTAGAATACGTGGGTTCATTCTCCAAGCTGCAAGAAAGTGAAAAGCTCCTAAAAAGACCAGTTTCTCAAATACTCATAGAAATCACCAGTCAGTGTGAAGAGACTGGAAAAATAAAAGAAAGCAAAGCTATTCTTCCGTACCAGTCCCTAAGAATAATTGTTTGTCAAGCTTCTCTGTTTCACATACTTCCCTGAGGAAACTTTCTATATTCCCTCAGCTAAATATAGCTTTTTATTGGCAGTCATTTTTTCAACATCAGTGAAAGAGTTCACATGAGAAAGGTTGCAGCTCTCCCTCTCATCACCAGTAAAGCATGAGAAATCAGTTCCAGTTCATATGGGTCTCTGAAACTTAGAAGATTTGTTCCACACTGGAATTTGTTCCACTGCTGGAAAACAAGTAATTTTTTTTGGTAAATGTTACACACTGCAGTAGAGTAGGTGGGTAAAACTATTGGCTAGGCCAGTGGCACTAGGCATGAAAAAATTGTGTACGCACCCCTGCTCTCCTTAAAGCAGAACATCCCACAATAATAATTTCAAGCACATTTTCCCACCCTCTGCCCTTGCTCTAATCCTGGAAGTAGCTCTTTCCTTTAATATGTTCCTAACAGAATTTTGTCAAACTCTGAAGTTTCTACCAAAAAAAAGTTGAATGATGCCGGAAAAGCATATTTCAGCAAAAACAAAGTTCTCTGAAAATACAGCAACTATTTCTCATCAGTGTGTAGATGAATTGGACTCTATTCCAGCGCCAACACAGACCTGCCAATGCACATGCTATTTCTTCTCTCTCATGCCCTGTCCTCCCAGCATTCTCACAGGACTGGGCAACAAGATAATTTTAAACCAGTTTTGGCATAAAAATGATTTTCCACTACAAAGGGCCGATTCATCAAAGTAAAAAAATGTTCACAAGAATAGCTTAGATTTCAGTGAACCTCCTGGTAAAAGAATTTGGGGAAAACTTTTTAAATTTAAGACTTTTATATTCTTTTTAGCTAATTAATACTAAAACAATGCTAGTAGTTGTTTGTTTTTTTAAATTAAAAAGAAGTTTGAAAGCAACACATCTAAAATGGTCACAGCTTAAAAGGTTGATTGATCTGAGACAAAAGTTACTCTTTTTCCTTTTGTCACGTGTCACAATTCAGAATTGTGTCTTAATTGTACTTTTTGCTGGGTAATTTTATTTAATGCTCTCAGGAGACAGAAAACTACTCACCATCTAGTGACTGTGAAATTTTATTCTACCTATGCACTCTTCCCTTTGTGTGATAGAATTCAGTGAGCAAGTCCAATACACTACATGCCAGATGGTTATACTTTTGCAATAAACTCTCATCAATATCCTCTCTAAATTACACTACTCCTGCTCTCAGGTCCTCTCTGTTTTCTGTACTATTTAGCCATAAACATTATTTGATTGATCATTTAGACCTGTGATTGATCATTTAGACCTCTTAGATTTTTCTTCATACACAGTCCTGTAGTTGAGGTCTTATTCAAGATCATCTGTCCCTGAACCTGAGCTGCCACGTCTCTTCAGCTGTTGTTATCTGAGTTCCCTTCGTTATAACACTGATGGGGGAGGCAGCCATGCTCTAGTATAAGCCAACTTTTCTTGAGAGTAAGAATCAACCAGCTTTTGCCTTCCTGAGAAAGAGACATCAAAATGAGCACTATTGAGAAGTCTCAATCCTGACGTCTTCTGCTTCCCTTTGACTTTCACAGGGAAGCCCCATTAAGAATAATGCCAGGCATCGGATGCAAACTGGCATGAGATGCTTGCAGTAGAGTCCCAAGAGGAGCGGGAGGCCCTCCATACGAAGTGTGGTTGCTCTGTCTGACATTCTTGTTTCAAGCAGCATTGTCACTTGGGCCTTTTTAACCTGAAACTCATTTCTTTTGTTTTCCCAGATTTTAGGCTGGTGTGTGATAGTTACCACAGCTCTTCTCTCCCTGCTAACCACTTGCTGTGCCAGCTGCCAGTCGAAAGTCAGCCACCTCCAACTGAAGTTCTGGAGGGTGTACACGGAGAAGGAAAAGGAGCAACTGGAGCAGATTTTCCAGCTGTATGCCACCAAGCTGAGTGAGCGAAACCTGAAGTGCTTTTTTGAGAACAAGGAACCAGAAGTGATTCCCCTGCCAGCTTTTCAGGCATGGGAGGATGCTTCCCAGCTCTACTCTTTCAGCAGTAGCAAACAGCATTATAGCACAATTCACAGGCTAGTTGAAGAAGGCCAGAAAGAAATCAATGAAGAAAGAGAGACAACGCTGGACTTTGTAGACAGAACGGAAATACCATAGATAAATATATTTTCAGCTTTTTTATATCTTGCTAATACAGCATACTTCTAGCTGGTTTCATCTCTTTTTTTTTCCCCAATTGCCTCCTTCTTCTTCATCACATTCCCTCCCAGTTGCAAACTTGCTCCAAAAGGATGGAATGAAATTATTTCCCTACATCAGTGAAAAGGCTGCAGTCCTCCATGGCACCTAGGGTTCACACTCTACTAATGTCGCTGGCTCCGGATCAAGAGCTGACAGCAAAAAGAGATGACTAATGACTTCTACAAGAGGGTTTTAACAATACCCTGTGTAAAAGGTGCTATGGTATGCTCATCCTGTGTAAATCAAGAGACTATCATAAAGTAACACCATTTAAAAGGTGTGAGTATAATATAGAATATAGAAGACGTGTGTGACTTTCTGACAGCCCACAGAAAGTAAAGGTTTTGCTTCCAGGTCATTTCCAGGCCATTTGCAGGTACAGCATTGTTTTGAGGCACCAGTGGTCACTCAAGGCATCTCCTGTTGCACCTAGTGACCATGGATGGTCACAGTGATCAGCCCCGGTCTTCTAGTCCCTGAGACAACTGCCTGCGACATGGAGCAGTGACCTCCATTGACAGTGAGATGCCAGCTAATTCTTTAGACAAATCATACAGAGGGTACCAAGAACCTGAAATTACCAAATGGTTCAGCATTTTTGTGTTTTTGTTAAAAAATAACCTGCTATTTTGAAACATAATCCGTCGTCGTTAGTGCTTTGCTACAATAATGAAAATGCATCACTGATATTTTGCCTCTGTAGAGTACTTGGTATTATCTTCTCCCACTGAGAACTTCCCTTTGTATGGGTAAAAAGCTCCTGTTTTGAGTGGTTTGTTGAGGGTTTTGGGCACTGAGTGCAGTCTGTAGAACTGCATAATATTGTTTGTACTGGGTTTGCAGCCAGTGTACAACTGAGAGCCTGGAAGAAAATATTTTTGCAGCAGGCTGATTTTCATTTTTCTGAATACCTTAGGAAACCTAGGATCTGGAGCAAGAGGAACCAGCAGGCAATGCAGGTGAGGTGACTGCACGACCAGTGCTTCTGACAAATGCATTTCACCCCAGAGCTACCTCACCCGCTTGGAATTCACCACGTGGCTCTCACACAGGGTGTCCAGAGTCTGCACAAATACTGTATAAAAGGAGAACAAAGTTTCTGCCAAGTTTCTTTCTCTGGGGTGACTAGGCAGGCATTTATGCAGCATTTTACTGCCAGTCTCTCTGAGTCTGCAAAGAATCATATTTTTGCTCTGCTTGAATCAGGCTCTTCTCAACAAACCAGGGTACTCTACCCAACTTTCTCATACTCAGTGCTTCTTCAGCAGAAAAAAAGCATCTATCTGCCTTTACAGACCATTACTCTTTTTAAAAATAAAATCCAAGATCTACTTCCACTGTCTGCTTAGAATTTTCTCTGTGTGTTTTGAAGAACTTGTGGTCTTTGAGCAAATGTTTCAAAGTTTTTTATCCCAGCTGACCCACTTTGCAGCAGACTTAGAACATGTTATAAGCCTAAGTGCACCTGCTGCAGCTGAAAGCACAGAGGCAACACTGCCAAAATGAAAGTCACAGCAGCAGGCATGTCTGACACCATGTCTGGCACATATGCATTTTTCTCCCCAGGCTCTTCTCCTGCTATAACAACTACCTAATTCCAGGGTACATGTCCCTTTCCATTTGTCTGCTTTTCTCTTTCTTTATGAGAGATGCCCCAACATCGACTGTCCAGCCACATCTCATCTCCTCCCTACAGGCAAGGGGAGAGGAGACACCACCTAACAGAACGTCCCCACTGTCTGGGCCAAACTTCCCTTCTCAAAGCCGTCTTTCCACCTCCTTTCTCACTGGTACCACAGAAAACCAAAGCAAGTAGGGATGCAAAGGGGAAGACGCTAAGCAGGTTAATGAGCTGATCAAGGAATATGGTAAACAAATGGGTTGATGTAAGGATGAGGTCTCCACTGTGATAGAAGAGCTGGGACATGGAGGCAAACGCTTAGTTGACAGAGGGAAAGGTAGGAGGACAGAGGGATCCCACTTTGGGCTTTTGGCACCCTCTTCTTCCTCAGGAGAAAGCTCAAAGCTCTGTACCTGAGTAGCCAGGACCATCTGAAACAGGAGTGTTTCCCAACCCCGTTATCGTGACGGGGCAAACCCGAGGTGCATTTTCCTCTCCTCATCTTTACCCTGCTTCATGCTCACAGGTAACTCACGTTGAGAGTGCTTCCACCTCCAAGAGCAGCTGCTGAACGCTTAGTGCTGCGATGTGTGCCTGGTAGGAGCCTAAGCCTCTCACTGATCCTCATTCCCAGGGCTGTGTTACTCTAATTGTGTTGTCTTACCAAAATGCCTGGGACTTAATGCAATTGCCATGTGGATGCAGGAATATTTCTATAAAACCAGACAAAAATAAAAGCCAGTTCGATCCTATGTTTTCAACTGGAATCTGGTTTTGGCAAATTTAACCCTGTCCCTCAAACAGCTACCACAAAAGCTGTTTTGTATCAACATTGTCCCTAAATTCAAGTTCAGCAGCTACCACGGCAGCTCAGAAAGAGGCGAAGACTATTGTCAACACTATCCAAAACAAACTGGAAAAAAAAAAACCAAACAGCAGAATCAACATTTTCTGTGGGAAAATTTAGATTCTGCATTAACTCTGATGTCCATCAAAATATGAGTGCACAAATAAAACAGGAAACTTCTGCTCAATTCTCTGTGCTTTGTCCCTCACTTTACTGTTTCTTCGACTCTGTAAGAACCACATTTTCTCATTTAAATTCTCGTAGCTCTTCCTCTACACATCTGCTGCTCCGTCAAACTTCAAGTCGTTGTTACAAGAACAAAAACTAGTTAACCGTGCTAGGCCCTCATATGCTTTCAATTTAGTTGCAGCTGTACTTTGCATTATGGTATGACGAATTTGTCCAAATTCTATTGTTAAAATTTCCTGTGTAAAAGAGAACTTGCATGGAAACTATGCAAAAACAGTAGCTGGTTTGCAATGGAACACCAAATTAAGGCAAAATTGAAAAGCTATAAAGTGAAAATTTTAAAAAAGTTTCAGCAGAAAAAATTAATTTAAATATATAGATAAGTAATTCAATGAATAGATATGAATATTCTTTTTAAAGCCAGGCTATGACTGGACAGAAATTCCCTTAGAACTACCATACGCAACTTCTCAGAGGGTAAAAAAAGGTCTTTTGATTCTTTCTTTGTGACTCCAAAAGACAGGGAAGTAAAACAAATGAGCAGTTTTGAAAGTTACATCCATAAATCTGTCTCATTTCTATCTATATGAAATGGAAGAAAAAAGAATATCTATTTAGACATGTACATAGGCTTACTGTTCAAATGACACCCATGGCATGCAAAATCTCTTTTGAAAACGTTACTTGCAACTCTATGGGATTATATATTGCTTAATGTCAAACAAGAAATCTATGCAGTCAGAACTAAAAATGTACCACTGCCCTTTATCAAAGTCTCAATCAGCATCCCATCTTTCTTAAGCTGCAAGAACAACATTCATTAACATTTTGATGGTGCTCAAATACAGTCTAGAATTACTGAAGTATTTAGAAGGCCGCTAACTTATCAGTCCCTTCATATACTACTGGGGACTTTTCACTACAAAACATTGTTTGTGTAAGTAATGTTGCAAAGGAAGTGATAGTACAGGCTGCTAAAAAAATGGAAACCATAATTTCAAATGACATAGTAACAAGATTAATGAAGGACCAGAATTAATCTGCTTAGAAGGGAAAAGGCAGCCAAAATAACATTTTTGCTAGCATACTTTTCATTCTTAGTACTTTTCCACAGTCAGTGTTTGGGAAGAGCAAGATGCTTTAAAGGTCTTGCCATCTGTTGCTGATTCCATGTACTCACAAAATTTTCTTTACTCCTTACTTCATTTTTCAGTTTACTGTCTACCACTTAGCACAGCAACCTGCTGCAGGCATTTCCCTCTCTCTGTTGAGATCTGAAAAGCAACATTTATCAGCTTTGTAAATTCTGCCAGCTTCCAACAGACTTTCAAACTGGCCATACGTCAATATATAGGGACCTTGTATGGCAGAACCTCCCATGGGAGGGGGAATCACACCCATGCTCTGGGCTTGGTTGGACTACCCCAGCCCTGGTGGTCCCCAAGGGCCTCTCTACAAGCAGCTGCAGAGACGTACATTTGCTGCATTCATGGGGCACTGAGCTTCCACAATAAAGCCCATCTCTCCAGCCACTACTTTTCAGCAAGGGATGTATCCTCAGGCACAGCACTGTGTTAACACAGCTATGGAACCTGTGAGCCAGCAGTAACTCACTGTGGACCAGAGGGTATGGCCCAGCTGCTCCCGCCTGCCGCACACACAGACACCTCCTGGGGCATGGTGACATTGTGCTATAGAAGGTAACATTGTTATAGGATCAGATCTAAAACCAGAAGCTGTTTTGCATCTCTTTTGATCAGATCAATGATGTCTTGTGAGGAGGAATTGAAGTAAAAACTTGATTTTGTAGGATTATAGAGCAAATTATCACCCTCATTTCAAAAGTAATCCTCAGTTATACTCAGATCCAAATTCCAAATCCAGTCTTGGACATTACTTCTTCAACTGAGCTTTGTTCTTAATACCATTCCTCAATTAGTTTCCATTTTCTTATACCAATTTTCCAGTGAGCAGAAAGCCTACTTTTACATTGCCTGTTTTATCTTGTTTTTATTCAGTCCTGACTGTAACCACGTAAAGTCACAGCACCAACACGAGAAGTCAGTGAGCACCACGGGAACTCAGTGTAAAAGGACTTGCTTTGGCGCATCATCAAAACTTGTTGGCCCTTCTCCCGTCCAGTATAAGCTAGCAGTAAATCCCAGGCTTTGCAGTTCAAACCAGTGGTCGAAGTTTTAAGCCCTCAGTCACTGCCTTAGGCGCACCGTTCCTCTGGTGTCTATTTCTTAATATGGCAAGCTGGCTTTGTACTCCTCATTTTATGGTTTTTTCCTTTGCTTCATCTCTTTCCATTTCCACAGGGAACACCCACAGCCTGATCTTACAGACTTCTTTGCGTTCCAAAGGACTGCAGGATAACAGCTATGTTTACAGGACGTTTGGCTCTAACTATTCAAACTGCTTAACTGCCTTAATTACTTTAACTTTTAACTGGTTTTACTCTGCACACTCACCCTCAAAACAGATTTCTACCTCAGAAGAGTTACTGCAGTTAAGTATTTAAGCACTTTCTCCTGGCCACGAACACTACTGCTGAAGAGTTAAAGAGATCATGTAAACAGCTGTGTCATTCTTAACTGGTAACTTTAACAGCGTATTTGCAGTTACTTGCCGGGTCATTTTACATTATGTTTTGTTGGTATGTGCCTCAGACAAATGTGCTTGAAGACTATTTAAAAATGTTTTGCCAAAGAAATGTGAAAACGCTTTCCATGTCACATTTTGCCTGAGAAAGGTTATACTCCTACTACAGAACTCTTTCAGTTAGCTAAAAATAGTCTTTTCGAGAGACTGTGTGCTTTAAAGTTTGTTTCAATCTTTCCAAGTAATTTTATTTCTCTCAGTAAGTCTCTTTTGAAGTATAACTGCAGAGAAATACTGTCTTTTTCCTTACTTTGATGGTTAATTTTTCACTGTATTTTGTTGTTGAATCCCCTGTACTTAAGAATGATGGTTCAACTGTACTAAAGCACTTGTAAATAAGGGAACCGTGAGGAATAAGACCCAGAAAACCAGGTATCTGGCATATACATGAAAATCCAGAGAAAATAAAGTACAAATACCACCTGAAGAAGAGCACAAAAGTGAACAAAAATGTCATTTTGCAGTCTGGCATCATTCTTTTAACAAGACAGTGTATTTTAATACAGTGATTGAAATGCTGCTTGTCTCATGGTTTTCATTCAGCTGCCCTCACCGTCTCCAACGGATCTTCTACCCCGGCTCAGCTCCTCCAGAGGAGGAGCTTTGTTATACATCATCCTGATTTGAGACTCCAAAATACACTTTACGTCAGGAAGAAATTTAGTTTCCACTCTTCTATGAGCTAATGGGATCTGTCTGGCTTTTAGTAATGTCATCTGCTTCTGCTTTAAACTGGCAGATCGTGGTGTATGTGTATGTTGTGCACATGTGCACTTTATATCCCTACCAGCAACAACAAATGCAAAGAGGTCCTTTCTCTATTTCTGTGACAGCCATCAGTTCCTCTATGACAAGCATTTTGGAATGATAACATAACTTCTGTCCCTCCATTTCAGTCAGATGTAACACAGGTATTTCTGACACGGTTAATGTGAGCAGGATCACACATCACCTGATAACATCCACGTACACTTTGAACTAAGATTCTCCTGTATAACCAGCATATACTGGTCCCTTAGTTCACTGTGTAGAAAGCCTGCTGTTTGCCTGTTCTGCAGTCAGCGGTTAAACATAATGCTTGCATTTAGCTGGTGCTGCTGGTAATTCCCATGCAATCAAAAAGTACGCCAGGCATATTTTTGTCTCCTAAAATGGGCAAAAGGAAATGAATCTCAGTTCAATTAACTGATGCCCCGATCTCTCTGAACAAACGACTACCTAGAAAATCGTTCTTTTTTATGTGTGGTTAATTTTTGCCATTGGGAAAGGCCGGGCATATCTTCCTTGGCAACACTTCAGAGCTGAAAATCATAAAGGATAAAAGGGACCATTCACCATGATGTCAGCAGGTATAACTCAGAGCTAATTCAGTATCTGTGAACTACCACCTCTTATACTCAGCAGCCTAAAGGGGCTGGATGTCCTATGGATTTCTCTTTGAGCTTCCCCAGGAAATCTGACTTGCCCATGGGGGCAAAAATACATCTTTAGAAACCCGTGTACTGCTGCTAAGTTTCCTCCTAATCTTTCTTATCTCTCAGTAGTGTGAAAGACTACTCAATAAAAGGGAAATGTCCATCAAAGAAGGTGAAAGTACCCACTCTGATTTTATCTTTTTATTATTAGATTTGTGGGTAGTGAGGAAAATGTTCCTCTCATTTTCCTTTCTTACAGTTCTTCTCTGCTACCATTGAGTCTTCCTTTTGCAGAAAATCCTGCAGCTTATTCCTAATATTACCATTTTGAGGTTAAAAACCATCTAAGGTAATTATGGAGATGCTGAGGACATTCAGGTGGCAGGAGTAAGAATATCAAAGTTTAAGATCTGTATGAGATGGTTAAGGTTTATGTTCCTAGAAAAAGAAAAAACTGAGGGAATATGTAATATGAAGTTTGTTAAAACTGGATCATTTTTTGTTGTTTGCTGCATTCTCTGGCAAGAGTAGAAGAAATCAGCTTAAGCTGCAGCAAACAAAAAGAAATTTTCTAATTCTTCTAATGGCAAAATGCCTCATAGGCTACTAGGAATAGAAGAATTTTAATTTCAGCTTAGCAACTGACTTTAAGGTCAGTGTAGGCCAGGGGTTGGCAGCCTCTCACGGGTGGTATCCCATTTTGTGTTCTTTGTCCTCAACGCACATATAAAACTAATACCCATGTGAACCAATTCTGTGGTTCTGACAACCCTTTGTGGTAAACTTACCACTGTGGGTTTATCAAGACCATCCACAAAATTCTTATCTCACTAAACATCACATTTTTTGTGTTCTGTTGAATGTTGATTTTCTTCCCAGCCTGACGCAGCACTATGCTACAGAGGTAGAAACTGATGTCTCCTCTCAAGACCAACCTCTGTGAGCTACTGGTTGATATGAAGTTGTAGATTAGGGAAAGGCTGTATTTCACCCAATAGAACCATGGGCGTGATTGTGGAGATGAGTGGGTTTTGGTAAGATAATCATGATATAGCAGAAAACGCAGGTAACTCTTCTGGAGCAAACTGATAAAGGAGGAGGGAAAAGCTAAGACCACTGAAGCTGACGAAGCTCTAAAGAATGTAAATCTTATTTACCTGTGCAATCATGTCTGTGGTTTCAGCATAACTGCGGCACTTTTTCACAGCTGAACGAGCTAAAAAATCATCAATCAGCCTTACGCCAATGCCATATCCCCTAAGGAGAAAACAAAGAAAGTTAACATTCAAAATGGGGAACTTCTTTCCACCTATCATCTCCCTAATCTGTCTCTTGTACTTTCTCAGCAAAACAGCTACATGTGCCTAAATGAATGGCTTTGAGGACAACAGATTTTGCTGGTCTAGATTCTTCTTTCTACCACATTTTGCAGCACAGTGGGATTGCTCTTTATGTAGTCATTTAAGGAATCATACCCATTTAAACACAATACTCCTGGCAAGGATGATATGAATGTTTTTTATATACACATTGTCTATACTTACATTTATATTTACATATATGAATAAATATTAGATGTTAGATATATGACTATAGTATATAAATAATAAAGTAATACACTTGATTAATACTGCTTTGTCACTAAAAATAGAATAGGATAACATAGCACAGGATTTTCTCTGTTCCTCTGTGATCCCCAGGGTTCATCGCACACTGTCCCTGTCAAGGAGAAAAAATCAACTCCCCCTTCAGGTCACAGCATGCATCTCTGGGCTGCTATGGAATTCAGCAAATCCTGGGCACCCTCAGTGCAGTGTCCAGGTGCCAGGAAAACCCATAGGAAATGGACTCACACCTGATCTCTTTCACTTTATCCTCTTATCTCTTCACCCCATTTTTTGCTCTTCCTCCACAATTCCCTCTTCGTCTTTTTCCTTACATGTTCTCTCCCTTCATCTACTAGTTGCAGAAAGAATTCAAAAGTTGGTAGTTAACATACAGTTTCAGTACAACGCCACCTTCATTCTGTATTTAAAACGCTACAATTTCAGAAAAATGAAATAAAAAAGGATGGAAATTAATGGAATTTTTTATAAAACAAACCAATTCCTAGCTCTTGCACATTAACAAAGGTCAGCAACTACATAATGTGCAAAATAGCTATGCCTCCATTTTTTGAAAAAAGGAAAGAGATTGACACAAATGTTATGAAAGAATGTGAAATCAACTCAGAAATATTTGTAGGGAATTTTTCCTTTCTATTTATGTGGATGTTGGCAGTCTCTGCCTGTTTGTCAGACGCCCTACACCCTCAGTGAAGCAGCCTGAACTCAATGGAGTTTCTTACTGATTTTCTACCACATCTTTGACGAGAAGCCAAAAAGTGATCTGATGTCTAATGTGATGACAAGACCAAGAAGTAATTTTGGCAGCATGAAGTTGTATGTCATGCATCAGAAAACAATGAAATATTTATTTATTGCCTAAGTATCAATACCAATAATGTTGGTAAATATGTCATCAGCAGTTAGCAAGGTATTTATTGGTGATGTACAAGACTACTTAAAACCTTTTCAACTTTTATGCCTTAGATTTGCCAAGTCAAATGAATAATAAATTGACAAGCAGCTATTTCGCAGCAGTGAAAAACACCCTTCTCACTATGGATTATACATGTACATATATATAGCGAGAGAACTAAGAATACTGTCCCCAACTGTCACAGGTCTGCTAATCTGTAAGATTTCTTCCTCAAGATGGGCTGTTTTCATCTTCGCTGAAGTAAAGATGGCAATATTGCTTTAATGAAACCTGTCATTATATCAAGTCTTTATCAAGACAAAACCAAAAAGATTTTATAGAAACAGCTACCATAATAAAAACACAAGGAGCAAAATACATCTCCACACCTTCCAAAACTACCCTTTAGTAATTTCTACCATAGCATCATAAAGAAGCCTGTGTATTTTTGAAATGTACTATTTTCATCAGAACTGAGAGACGAATAGAAAACAAATATCTGAGAGATGTCATCCCTTCTTAGTTTCTGAATAAATTATTATTTATTATATATAATTATTTTTACTGTGATAATGCCTAGGAATCTCAGTCAGGATGACAGGATCCTATAAATATAGGATCTTCATTTTCCAAAGCGGTTATCCGTGTAAAAATCAGTTCTTCATTGATCATTTGTGCTATTTCACTCATTGCTGCCTGGTCTTTTAAAGGCAAGAAGCCTGTCTGCCCCTAACCCAGGGAGGGGGGAAGACAGCCACCCCACAGGGGAGACAATTCAGGGCATCCAGGTCAGACACCCGAATTACGCCCTTGGAGAAAGCGACTGACTACAAAAGGCGGCTGCCTATTGACTGAGTCACCTAAGCCAAATCCCTACAACCTGGAATTGTGACTACTTCTTAGCTGTCCAATCCATAAAACCACAGTGTAGCTAGATGAGGGGGAGCCACAGGAAGGCCACATCGACAGTGAACACAGAAATGCATGTTAGCTAGAAAATACCCCTGAGAAACAAAAAGCTTGTCTAGTTTGAAATAACATGGGTACGGAGAAATGGAAGAGGAAAGTTAACATGGAAGTCAAAATTGAATACATGGATATAGGGGATGAAATTTTGAAGTTTATATTATTAATTAGCATAACAAAGGATCAGCAAGGAATAAGTGTAAGCTGTCAAAACAATTCTGACAGTTTTCTTCCGAGAATTCAAAAGCTAATTGTTGATCTTAATCCACAAATCAGTGTTATTTCTGTTGACAGAATATTGACCCTTATCCCCGTGATCTCTGTAATCCTAGACAGTGCTGGAACTTCTAAGGTAACAGACATAGAGCCAAAAGGTAACGTATAGGTGGACAAATAGCATTATCCATAAAGTTAAACATTTAAAGCAGTACTTACATTCTATCTAAACAGATGTTGACATCTTCATCTTTTTCATAGTCCTTGCACAGCTGGGCTACCAAAGCCCCATACGTGAGTACAAAAAGTTCTCTGCTCTGCCAGGAAAGGTGGAAATTGAAAGTGAAGCAAACTAGAATCAAACTTTTCCACACTTTTGAGCTGCTACTCTATTAAAAGCAAGCAAAAATAACATTTACATTAATAAAGAAACTTTTTGTCCATGGATGTGTGATCAGTGTAATCCACAATTCAAGTGTGACAGAACCTGACTTGATCATCATTTGAATCTCTGTAGAGGGATCTTCCTCGTCAGAAGTACCATTTCTTGGGATACAGCTACTTCATCAGGTGCATTCTTGCATCCTATAATCACACATATGTATGCTGGATTGATAAATGCTGTCAAATGCCATCCAAGATGAATGACAAGCATTTAGTTGCAGGAAGAATAATAGAGGCAATAAGCTACTAGTCCTTTTACAACAGGAACAACAGTATGTACTCTGAAATTCCGGTTCCTTGACAAAGGTATGGCTGATTTGATTCTGATCATCAGCTGCTTTCCCCAAAAAATAAAAAGTAGACAAAATAACTCTCAGAATAATGAAAAAATACTATGATTCAGATCAAGTGTAAAGAATAACAACAACCAGAGTAGAAAAGAATCAGGCCCATTGACATTTCCCCTTCTTTATCAGACTTTACAAGTAACTTGAATCACTACAAATACCAGCTCTCCAAATG
Source organism: Pluvialis apricaria (assembly GCA_017639485.1). Lineage (NCBI taxonomy): Eukaryota > Metazoa > Chordata > Aves > Charadriiformes > Charadriidae > Pluvialis > Pluvialis apricaria. The sequence goes on along the minus strand of CM030009.1, from coordinate 74,614,651 downwards.
CCTGCACAATCTCACTGTGACATTATTTCTGTATCTTAATACAGAAGACGCGGTTGGTACGGCTCCACCGCATGAGCACGATGAAGGGAATGGGTGAGGATTACAGCCGCCTGCCCAAGGAGCGAGGGGAGCAACTGAAGAGGTCAAAGGCATATCCCTGCACGGATCCTAACGCTAATCTGGGATCTTTAGCTGTGCACCAACATGGAGGAAAGTTTTCCTCCCTCTCTGCCCTGCCAGATTACCTCCATGGCAGTGCAGAATTGACTGTATTTAGCAGGAGTAGCAGCTGGCCTTCAGGGGAGAGGCTAGGTTGCCTCTCACTAAACTTCTTGGACAGGAATTAATTACAGGAAGTGCTGCAGGCCTGTGGCATGTGGGCAGACTAGAGGTGCTTTTTGTTTATAGCCTGTGGAAAAATAGTAGTGAATGCCAATGAAAACAAGAGAACAAATCACACAAGGAAAGGAAGAACAGCTTGGTGGAAGGACCTCTTCCTGCTCCCGCTGCATCAAAAGCTTGGAGTTTAATCAATGTTCCTATTTTAACAAGTCACTGTTCAAAATCTGAAGTAGTACCGGAACATTTCCTAAACTCGCCTTGGTGATAACTGCTGTTTACAATAATATTGCATACTGCCAAATTCTCGTTAACAAGTTTTTAATGGAGTAAATGGATGTCATACAGGTTCTGTATTGTTCTAGTCTCAGCAAAAAGTCTGTGTTGTAATAAGACAAATTAGAGAAACTTAAGCACACTATATCAACATAATTGTATTTATCAGACACGTTTGCAATCCATAAACTTATGTATCTTAATGATAACTGTAATTATATTATATTCTTCTATTTTTTTTTTCAGTGGAGACCTCTGCCCCCTTTTCAGAAATTGACGCAACATTGTCTTTTCCTTACTAGCAACTTCCTCTCTCTTCAGTTTGTTATATGTATGTATACATGTATGTGTGTCATAATTATACTTTTAGATGCAAACATATTCACTTCAAGACACAATATTATTATCGGGTTTTTTTAAACCACCGTGGCCTTATTTCCACATTATGGCACTTTGGTTGTTTGGACTTGTAAAATATTCTTGAACAGTTAGAAATTTTCAACCACAGATAGAGGTTCTGAGGAAACTTGCTATCTGAATTTTTGATATTTAGACACACCACTGCCAGAGAACAAGAAGGAGAATAACTGGTATCTTTAATGGCACAAAATACTGCTTTTTGTGACCATGCAGTTTAAGAAGGCTGCTTGGGAAAATCTTGCATGCAGTATATTTAAAACAACTGCTGGAGCTTTAGGAGAATATTAACATGAAGTGCATAGAAAGAACGAAGTTTTGGTCTATATAACTACTACTTGACAGAATTCTGTGCTATGTGATCAATGGTCAAAGACAACATTCAAAGACAATGGTTATAGTTTTACCATTGTTTCCCCATGAATCAGATTTTGGCCTTAAAGCCAGATGTTGAGATCCTGTGATGGTGTACTCCCTGCGCATAGAAAAAATGCAACATTAGGAGGATGAAAAAGGACCCCTGCTCATGCAACATAACCTCCAAAAGAAGATGTGGTCTGCTATGCAGGAGGCACACAGTGACTACGAGGTGTGCTGCGGTCCCAGGTGAACTATCTCTTACTCCAACTCTTCATAGGGTCAAGATAAGGCCGGTGCAGCTTCTTTTCTCCAAAACAAAACCAGAGGTTTGGCCACAAGGATTCATGTTGAGGGCAGGGCTGTCTGAAAACCATTTCATGTCACAGGCAAGAGAGATATGAAGGCCCCTAGAGCAAATCTCAGTATTACTGCTTAGAGTCAAACAGACTCCAAGTCCTATGGACAGGCTTTTTTATGTAACTGCTTAACAGCTATCAGTTTGTTAGTAGCTCACACGGGGGTCCCACTGTAGCCATAAATGCTGCCAGCTCCTCTGTTCTCATCCTGGCAGACTCATACCCATCCTTTCAGTATTTTCAGGCTATGCAGAAATATGACTTTATAAAACACATCAATACAATAATAGCTTATTCTTAATCCATGCACAATTTTAATTGCACATTACAAAAATGTCTTACTATTTTGTGGTTCTCCTGCTTTCTTCCTGGTGGCCGAGACATGTTGCTTGTGTAACACCTGACGTACTTAATTGTTAGTTTATGTCTTTTCTTCCTCAAGCAGCATACTTTTCTCTCAATCACTATATTTCTTCTTTGCCTTCTCTAAAGTTTTCTCCTTTCTGCTCTCCTGCCTTTTGCATGAGATGTGTTTGTTTCAGTCTGTAATGCTGCTGATGCTCCTCCTATTCTCTACGTGTACCAAGCCCTTTGGGAGGAATTTCACTGGCAACAGGCAACATAAATAACCGCCCCATCCATAAGAATGATTTGTAATCAAATACATGGCAAACAGCCACGGGAAGTCAAACCGGGCAGCCTCAAGAGATTCACAAGTCTTAGTTTTTAGGGACAGTGAATTCATTCCGTTGGCTTTGCCAGGTTTTGGTGTTTGGAGAGTTAACAGAAGCTGCCTCTGTGAAGAAGAGAAACACAATTGCAAGATACTGCTGTGCAAGATAATTAAACATTTATCATTTTCACCTTAAAGGAGCTGCGGTCTTCTGTCAGCTCTGCCTGCTTTAGTCTGGTGAGTTAATGTCTGCCCGCGGGTTACAAGGCACGACTACCACCACATCTCTGCAAAGCTGGGAGGACAGACCTGGAGCACCCAGATCCCCAGAGGAATAAACTGTGTGCCTGCTACAGCTGCCAGCTTGTGCCGATTGCACTTTCATTAACAATGTTTCTAGGGGATCTTATAGCATTCTTAAGGTATTATAACCTCTATTTGTAAACATCCCTGCTATGAACATGCAGTAAGGTCTGGCTTACTTTTTCTGTTTTCCCCTAAAGTAAATTTGGCCTCTTCCGTTAGTTTACATTTGCAATAAGTTTAGACTATGGTCACTAGTGCATTTAGAAGTTAATCAGGTAGCTGTCTTTCCTTATAGGACTTATGTCCACATATATTGCCACTGAGGCCTCTCAGAAAATGAAGTAAAAATACATGGCCTCATCTGAATGCCATGCTGTTATTAAATTTAAATTAATTAATACAGTCGATGCTAAAGTAAAATTACAGGTATTTGCTATTACAGATACACAGAAAGTGGCAGCTGTGATTCATTTAGGATAAGAAGGAATAATTTACTTTAAAAAATGGTAGTTTAAACTTATGACACAATTCAAGAACAAAAGATAGGACAGATAAAAGGATTTTCAGCTTTTTCTGTGGAAAACATAGTCATCCTAACAGCTTTCATTTTACACAGAATGAGCTGGTGTCAACAACTTTACAATAAAATAAGCCTCTTCCATTTTTTTTCTAGGTACTTTTCTAGCCCTGTAAAATCTAACTCCATTTTATAAGTGAAACTATTGTAGGTACTTCCCCATCTAAATTTAAATAAATTATAAAAGCCAGGCATTACAATTCTCTAGATAGTTATTTCTAAATTGAGTCTGAGATGGGTTTGTTTTTCAGATTGTCTCCAACTGGCGACAAGCACCAAATATGTCTCTCATTGCAAGAGACATCCCAGATTCCGTAAGAAAGTGTACTGCATTGCATTTTAAAAAGCAGCTCTAAAAGATTGTCATTAACATAATTTAACTTCAGTGAAACCATCACAAAGCACTTAAGGCTACCCATAAATGAGCACCATTTTATTTATACAGTTCTGAATGCAAGGATGAATTACTTCAGCCTGCATTATTAATACCACAGTCATGAAGGAACACTGTGGACCAGACAGTGCAATGCATGCTGAGAACACATCAGCATTGTTTGGAAAATACATACATGCACACATGTATACATGTAAATTCACACATATAATACAGTGCATTAGGTAGAATGTACTACATTTTGAAAGGTTTGCACATGACTGAGAAAATGAAGCTGAAATGGTGTATACAAATAAACTGGGAATTCAGTGTCTCCCATGAGGGAAACAAGTCAATGGTGGGGTGCATCCACATCTTCAGGAACAGAACACAAAGACACTCTTAACTGTCACCTGACTTGCAGCCCTGTGAAAAGAGTAGAGGTTGGCCACATTATCTGGCACCTGTTTTAAATCTTAACATAGACTTCTCAGAAATAATCAAAGGCAAATTGAATAGTGAGGAAGTTAGCATGGCCCTCCACCTCCCTTTCTGTCATGTGCGTCAGGAGGGGATTTTAGCCTTCAGCCCCAAGAAGGTTGGTCTGCACACTGCTTGAGCATTAGACTACACCAGTTCTCTTCATTTCCATTAAACTGGAAAAAAAAAAAAAGACACAAAATATCTCCTGAATTTCAAAAGGATGCAAAAAGTGTGCACCAGCACCCTGTCGCTTATAGTGGACTGGCTATTATGAGAAAGCTGAAACCTGTAGAGCTACGAACATGTTCTCTTTAGTAGTCCACTATCTAAGGATTCTCCCAGACATGAATATCCCAGAGCAGAGTGCAATATGAAGGTCAATAGTGAATTAGGTGTCAAATGCCTAAAAAAAAAACAACAAAAAAAGTTCTTCGAACCAAAACAATAATACACTTGCCACAAAAGATGGGTGTCTAAATTAGTACAATGCAGGATCAGGCTTTTGTTTGCTCTCTGTCTCCAGCTCAATAAATCTTGTGTTAAGTATTTCACTCACAGAAAATTGAATTCTTTCAAATCACAAGAAGGTGGGTGACGGGAGTTTGAAGCTACATGAAAAAAAAGTACTTGAACACAAGTTTCCCACATCACAAACGAGTGCTTTTGCTCAAAGCCCAGTGTGGCTGCTGCTTTGCCCATGTTTCAGAATAAAGCAGTGCCGTTGCTGCCACTTTGCCAGTAGTGCCCTGCCTGGGAAGCATTTTCAGTGTGACCAGGTGAAACTTCCTTGGTTAGGTTAGGCAACTCAGGAACTGTTTTCAAGAGGATGTTTTTTGGATTCAGGTGCCTACCTTCTGCTGAAACTCACTGCAGGCACCTAAAATCTCGTCTAAATTTGCCTATAAAGCACAGCCAAATTCTGAAGCAAAAGATGCAAGTTAAAATCATTAATAGGTTTCTGTTCTTCCCTTAACATAAAGCTTATTGATTATTTTCTTATCAGTGCTTGTCCTGGTTAAGGGGAGAGGAACTTCTCCCTTAACCAGGCCAAAGAGAACATGAAAATGACTTGGCAGCCTGAAGCCAACCTGCGACCAGGCAGAGCGCAGGCCATGGGCAGTGCTCCCCTATGCTTTCACAAGAAATCTGTCATGCAGGTACTCTCATAGCATGCTTTCTAACATGCAAAGGCAGGCTTGACATCCATGCAAAATATGACTCAAAATGCAGCTACAGGAGGCACAGAACATCAGCCTTTTGACCGTTAACTCAGTGATGAAAACATTTGTGCAGGACAGGAGAGACCAGGGTTCAGTCTCCTCCTCCAAACTGTACAGGAAGCAACCTTCAGATGGAAAATAGAAGAACACTTCCCTCTTTCTCTCTACCTTTTCCTGGCTATTAGATAACAAAATCCTAATCTTCTTCTGATCCAATAAATATCAAAATCCTCTCTGTGGGGGAACTAAGTACAACTCGCAGAACTATGGCAGAAAAGCTGGAGAATACAGCTTCTTCCCACCACAGTCACACCACATCACAGAATCACAGAATCACAGAATGGTCAGGGTTGGAAGGGACCTCTGGAGATCATCTAGTCCAACCCCCCTGCCACAGCAGGGACACCTACAGCAGGTTGCACAGGACAGCGTCCAGTCGAGTTTTGAATGGCTTCAGTGTGGGAGACTCCACAACCTCTCTGGGCAGCCTGTGCCAGTGCTCTGCCACCCTCAGAGTAAAGAAGTTCCTCCTCATGTTAAGATGGAACTTCCTGTGTTCCAGTTTGTGCCCGTTACCTCTAGTCCTATCACTGGGCAACACTGGGAAAAAAAACTATTCTCATCTACCTGGTGCCCTCCCCTTAAGTATTGAGAAGTATTTATAAGATCCCCCCTGAGTCTTCTTTTCTCTGGACTAAAAAGACCCAAGTCCCTGAGCCTTTCTTCATAAGAAAGATGCTCCAAATCCCTAATCATCTTGGTAGCCTTCTGCTGAACTCTCTCCAGCAGTTCCCTGTCCTTCTTGAACCGGGGAGCCCAGAACTGGACACAATACTCCAGATGCGGCCTCACCAGGGCAGAGTAGAGGGGGAGGATGACCTCCCTCGACCTGCTGGCCACACTCTTCTTGATACACCCCAGCATGCCATTGGCCTTCTTGGCCACCAGGGCACATTGCTGGCTCATGGTCATCCTGTTGTCCACCAGGACTCCCAGGTCCCTTTCCACACAGCTGCTCTCCAGGAGGTCAGCCCCCAACCTGTACTGATGCATGGGGTTATTCCTCCCCAGATGCAGTACCCTACACTTGCCTTTGTTGAATTTCATCAGGGTTTTTTCTGCCCAACTCTCCAGCCTGTCCAGGTCACGCTGTATGGCAGCACAGCCTTCCAGCGTGTCAGCCACCCCTCCCAGTTTTGTATCATCAGCAAACTTGCTGATGGTACACTCTATCCCTTCATCCAGGTCATTGATGAATATATTGAACAGGACTGGACCCAGTACTGACCCCTGAGGGACACCACTAGTTACTGGCCTCCAACTGGACTCTGCACCACTAACCACAACCCTCTGAGCTCTATCTGTCAGCCACAGCTCAATCCACTCCACTGTCCCTTCATCTAACCCACATTTCTTAACTGAGCTCTTGGAAGAAAGAGACAAGTGAGAGAGTTTTGACTAGATCAGCTGGAGAAGGGAACTGAAACCAACCTCTCCCTTCTGCCATGGCTGCTTTATTTCAATAAAAAGCAAATAAGAGAATAAAATCTGTTTGCTTGTGTATGGGAGGATAGGAACATGTAGTATATCTTCCAATAACCACGTTTTAAAAGAAAATTACAAACCATTCTCGGTTCTTCAAAAAAAAATAATCACTTATTCTCGTAAGTGAGGTTCCTGGCATCGAATTCAAGCTGCCAGAGAGCCTTGCAACAAGACAAGCAAAACCATGGCTAAAGTTTGCCCATGTATTCTATTTGCCTCAGACGTCAGCTGTAAGCATCTCTTTGCCTCAGAGGCAAGCTGGCTGTCACCTCAGGTAGTGGCATTTTGGATTGCATTCAGTCCTAACTCTTCCTGGGCATCAGATAAAGAGCCTAAATGTCTCCTTCAGAACTCCAGGTTCCTCTGCAAAGGCCAGTACTTAAAGGTTTGATGTGCTGCCCAAGCTCTTAATTGGATCCAACCCTGTAATTTATTCCATAATAAGATGACCCAGCAGGATTATTTACAGCACAGCATAAAAGCAAATGCGAAAGAAGTGACAGTGCAGCAGTACAAAGTTGTTGTATTGATTGTATAAATTGCCTCATTCAACAGCCTTAGGCTGGCTATGAATATTTCAGTGTTGTACATCTCTTCAGTTTCACATCTAATGTGCTTCTTGAGTAAACAAGTGATGCTTGGGAAAGCCTTCCTCCCTTATAAATAAAGTAAGACATGGGTTCCCAAAGAAAGCTCAGTAGCAATCAATCGGACATTTTAAAATGCACTGAGGCATAATGGAAGACTCTTATAAAACACATCTTCAAAACAATTCTGTGATAGCCTGCTGGGTTTATTCCACTGAATTTAAAGAGGTAATTTTTTTCAAAATATAATGCCACTAGTACAAAAAAAAAGTTATTGAAAATCCTGTGATACCGAAAGAAAATGAAGCTTCAAAATGGCAGTGTTCAGACAGCACTGGGATTTTGTTGTGCTGCTACTCTGCCCAAACAACCAAGAACTTAACAACAGGTTCCAGAAATGCTCTGGCAAAGAGCTGCTGGATGTTTCAGCATGTTTCTCTATCATTTTTAATTCTGTGTAATGGTGTCACATAGTTTTGAGAGACAATTACCAGCCAGGACCTCGTTCACAGATTGTGACTGGGGACGAGACAGGCAGGCATCCACCCCAACAGCACACTGGAGGAACAAAGTCTTGCCTAGTTGAGAGGCAAGATGAATATAACATGCCATCCATGTGTATAACAGCTGTGAGAGTATCTCTGTCATCCAAGCAGATACCATGGGTGCTAAAACTACTTTGTGAGTTGAAAATTATTATTAGCAACCCTCTCTGCAAGGGGAGAGAAGAGGCTGTGCAGTCAGATTACATCACACGACCAAGTCCACACATGCTGGAGACAGCCATCTGTAATGGGAAGACAATTTTCCTCATAGACTTTCTGGCTATTATTTTTTCTGTTCTTGGTAAAAATGTTTATATTACAGGCAGTTAGCCCTCTCAGAACTTAAAACACAAGTATTTGTATATACAGACCAGCCTGGGGTATGCAATGTACAGAACTACTGGATAGCATGACCATAGACAAAGTGTGACATGGAGAAAATCATCAGGAGTAAAATGTTTTAAATTAACCTCTGTTTAAGGTTTGATTTGTGAGAGATGCTGAGAGCCCAGATCATCCATCCCAATATTCAGAAACCAGCTGTGGAAATGTTTAACTGAAAAATTTCCATCTACCTCTATCCACAGAACGGGATTGATAATACATGCAGAAAATCGTAAAACTTTAGATCTATATCTATGCTATATAAATGCCAGATATTATCATGAGCATGTCTGAAGCTGGCTCGACACCATGTGAATAGCACATTACATGTTACCAAAAAAAAAAAAAAAAAGCCTTACACAGGAAACATTCAACACTGCCAGGAAAAGAGAAATGCTAGCTTCTTGCCACCTACAGGTGAAACACTAAAATCTTCATGCCTCAGAACCACAACTGACATGAAACAGGAACAAAGTTGGGATTCCAAACTTTGTGTAACTTATGTCATCTTTTCTGGTTTTATTTTAATCTTGAAGCATTTTAAATTTTCCATGCTTCATGTTTTATAATCAATCCACTTGATAAGGCTTTGTTTGGTTGTTTTTTTATGAAGAATTAGCTGAAAGCTTTTTTTTTTTTTCCTTAGTCCCATGCTATGCTTCGGCTAATTATCTGCTAATTACCATTGATTAGGAAACAGCTTGCCAATTAACCCTGACAGGGTAATCATCAGTTTGATAGCATTGCATGTCATCCAACAGGTAGGGAGAATTTACTGTTAGTTTCAGACAATTAGCAAGGGGCTGTCAGACCTCACAATTGCCTAAAGCTAAGTGTTCCAGAACTGCTGAGATAAATTATTGAATCAATTAAAACACATGATTGGATATTTGTAAGTATATTTAAAGCTAGCAAACAAGCTTTTAGATGTCATGGAGTAGAATCAAAAATTAGTAGGAGGAGAAAGACTAGCTGGGTTTTTTGGGGGTTGTATTTGGGTTTTTTTTTGTTTGGTTGGTTTGGGGCTTTCTTTAAACTGTTGGGAGTTTTTTCTGTTCTACTCTGCCACTAACATTAGTTAAATATAACTAAAAGCTATTATTGACTTAAAGCAAAAGCATCCGATAAAGAGTAAGATCTAAAATGACTTTCCTTCCAAAGTGGTTAACTTTTCTGAAAGGCAAAGAGGTTGTTATTGCTAATGCTATAATTGCAATATTGACAATTGGTGGGCAGCAACTATTCTCTTTTTTTACATTTAGCTGTCCCTGTCATGTTGGACAGAATCTTATTTATGGGCTGGCTTTCCTAGGAGTTCCTGCACTGATCCTTCTAGTTGTTGGTTATGCCCTGAATAACCAGACTTGGAGGCTGGTTACAGGCAAAAGGTCTCCTCTTCAGGAAGAGACTACACCAAACCGGTTACTGCAATGCAAACTGATCTGCTTTGTCTTGTGCAGCATCACTGGGAGAGCCCTGGTTGCTCCAGTAACATGGCTAGCAGTCACCCTGATAAATGGTTCATATTATGTCTGTGCCATGAGTGAGTACGTCTCCATGCATTATTATGGAGCTAATCCTAACGTTACTGCTGGCGAACGCAGAAGAATATTGGCTGCATTTCCGTGCAGTCAGTTAGTTCCTCCAGAACTGACCCGGGCAAGAGATGAAGTGATTCTCCTACTGCGATACCAGTCACAAGTGAGTAACTCATTGCTTCTGTTGTCTGCAGATCTAATGATGAGAACTAGAGTTAATTCAGCAGGCGAAGTGTTAGGATAAAACGGGATCAGTATCTTCTGTCTCGAGTGCCAAACCTCTGTGTGTTTTGAAGCCTGCTTTGTTCCTGTAAGTGGAACGTAATTACTATGTCTGGTTGTTCCATTTGTTTCCTGTTACTGGAGGATATATTCTTCCTTGCCTAGTATCTTAAAAAGTACCATCAAGTAAGACAAATGGGAGCTCAAGAGCTAGGGAGGGTATGAAGTTTCTTCATTCAAACATAAGAAACGTGACCAAGGGGCCCAGGCTGTGAGAGCTCCATTTGATCTAAACCCAAGCTTTTGACTTGGTTCAGACTCAATTCTAAAAGATCACACACTGGATAAAAGGGGGAACATTAAGCTGTCACTTCAGAGAAAATTGGTTTTAAACAGGCTATAAGCTATGCTAAGCTAAGAATTAGATGGCTTCTCTTCTCACAATAATAGTCGTGGAGGCAAAATCCTTAACAAATTATGCAACGGAACTTCCTTGACAGAAAGAAGCTACTTTGCTATGTGGCTACCTCCAGTAGTGTCATGGTTTAACCCCAGCCAGCCGCTAGGACCATGTAGCCACTCGTGCAGTTCTCCCCTTTCCCCCCAGAAGGGCAGGGAGAAAAGGAGGGGAAAGGGGGGGGAAAAAAAAAACCTTGTGGGTTGGGATAAAGACAGTTTAATACAACAGTAACAGAAAAGGAAAAATAACAATGACACAAGTCGCTCTCACCACCTGGTGAGTTGGTACCTTCCTGAGGAGTGATTGTGGATCTCCCCCTCCCTGGCCAACCCCCATTTATATACCGAGCATGACATCTGTGGTACGGAATATTCCATTGGCTGGTCTATTGTTCTGTCTATGCTGCTTTTCAGCTTCTATGGGACGCTGAAAAGAGTCCTTGAAAAGCATAAACATTGCTTACCAACAACTAAACCAACACGCATTACTGACATTCCTGTCACAGCATTTACTAGAAAGACAATTAATTATTTCCCAGCTGAAACCAGGACAAGTAGGCAGGGACTGGGTTTGATGGCAACAGACCCTTACCAGGCTTGTACCTTGTTAAATTTATTACCCAGGAAAAGCAAGTAAAGATTGTCTTATGGATTTTCTGATGCTCAGAAGCTACCACTCTGAGTCTTCTCAGCTGTAACTTTTTTTTTTCCTTTTCTTTTATTTTGTAAGGTGGCTGGCTGGCTTCTGATTGCTGTGGTAGTCATCACTGTCTTCCTGTCTTACTGCCTGGCAAGCTGTTTCTCCCCACTCAGTTTTCTACATTTCAGATACTGGAGCAGCTATGTCCATAATGAGCAGGAGCTCTTTGATGAAGCAACAGACCAGCACTCCAGGCTCTATGCTATGCAGCACGTAAGGAAGTTCTTCGGCTTTGTCCCAGGGAGTGAAAATGTAAAGGAAATCCGTATCCCGTCTCTCAGAGAGTGGCAAGCTATTTCTGGACTGGCCTTTCTAAAACGAGTGGATGAGGAGCACTATGACTACAGCCTCCTCCATGACTGGGCACTCAAGGAGCCTGTAAATGGAAAATACCTGAAGACTGATGAAGACCCTGTGATCAGAACACAGCTCTGAGCGTTCAAGCCCCTACCAACACCTTGCAGAAACGCAGGAACACGTCTAGCTCCACATCAGACCTGAGCTGCTCTGGAACTTTCTGATGCCTTATTACATTGATATATGAAGTAGGTGAGCAAGTACACCTTGTTAATGGAGTCCTTTAACACATGCTTACAGGTGCCTTTCCTGATGGCATCACATAGCACGGGATGTGATGGTCTGTGTCTAGATTAGGATGGGCTGTTTCAAGTTGCAGTTCTTTGCTTTCTCACACTTGTGCTAAAAGGATGAGTATGTACCAGGAGACAAAGTTATTACCAAATGCTTTTTCTTTCCTCCCATTAAAAATCTTTAAAAAATTAATAGCTAGACTTTGATTGGATCCTATGAGTCAGTCCATTCTGTGCAGAGCAAAAGCAGATATCCAGCTTTGTCTCAGTGACCCCTAGCAGAAATGCCTTATTTCTCCTCTTCCATTATCTTTGCGTTATGTGAATAAAATATACTGAGCTAACCACAAGCTGTATCTGCGGCTACAGCACTGCAGAAGAAACATATGGGGAAACTTCAGCAACAAAGGCTAAGTCTAGATACGGTGATGAGAGAACTTCCAATTCTAGTAAGGAGATAACGTGCTCGCTGAGAAGCACAGGATGGAGGGTGCAACATGTAGCAGCTGCGTGAACAAACACTGTGGAAATTTTGAATTCAAATGTATTCTGGCTGAAAGCATAGGGAGGTTAGTCTCCTATTCCTTTTAGACATACTTCAACATCTCTCAGTTGTTTGTGGGCTTGCCTACTGTACAAATAGCCAATCAGGATGGGAAACAAATCTCACTCTGTGCAGTAAGGTTTGCTTTGCCTGTGAAAAAGAATTTAGTTATACTACTGCGCCCATAAATGCTACTGTGATTAAGACCTTCTGAATTTAGTGAAAGAAGGCTTAATGGTGCTTTTGTGTTAATGCAATGTGGTATGATGTGATGTTAATGCATCTCCTCTCTCTCTAACTCCCCATGCGGATGTTTCTAACTCCAAGGGGGGAAAATGCATACCATAGTTTTTCCTAATGCTTCCTGTATTGCCTTGCTGTGTGCATGTGTGTGCTACAAAGCCATATGCTAATCACAGGATCTGCTGTTAATAAATAACCCCAGAGTGTTGATGTGGAAAAATACAATTATTTAGTACATATTACTAAAAAATGCAGGAGCCAGAAGTAAGTTAAATTGCAGAGCTTGGTAAATGTGTTTGGTCTTGAAGATTTAAACTTTTAAACAAAAGCAAGCACCTTAGCAAATGTAAACAATGTATGTGCTGAATAACTGGAGAATGATGCGTATTTTACATCTTTAAACAAATTCCTACAAATTCCCACATACATGTTTCATCTGAATCCTAAACTTTCAGTTAACAAACTGCACTATTTATATGCACTCCTTAGGAAGCAAACTGTTAGTAAACACAATCTCTAATTTCACTTTCAAAATCTTTTGGGTTTTTTTTTTATTTAAGATGGACCACTGTGTGTAATATGGAATACATGCAACTGATTTGTGTACCTGGAAGTTTTTGCAAAAAAAACCAACCCTATGCTGATGTCTAGATTCAAATGACAAAAAAAAAAACCCCACAAAGCTGCTGTCTTTATGTGGGTCCCTTCCAGTTCTTCCCTTGTTTTACATTACCACTATAAAAATGATGCAGTATTTGCTGTTAAGAGTGAGCTGTCAAATTCTTTTACCTTCTTGCTAAACTAACTTTTAAATTAAACTTTGTTTTCCAATTTCATCCCAATTACTATTTGTCCTGTATTTTCTTTATAGTTTATAATTTAAATACTGAGTGGAAATACTAGCTGTATCTGTCATTGTGAATTCAACCTGCGCTATACAGACTGTTGCCCATTAGCATACATTAATCCATAGTACTAAATAGACCTCTAGCACTACAGGTGATTTGGTGTACCTCCCTTCACTCCTCTGCTCCCTGAAACATGTCATGCATTGGTAGTAAAGGCACAGCTTCCAAAAAAATTATGATTACAGAAAAATCAATGAGTTGGTACTGAACGGTCTAACAGTGCCTGCTGAAACCTGAGTTATCACCTTACCCAAAATCAATTTAGAATTGCAGTTTGCTCACTTGAAGTGAAAATGATCGTCTTTATGTCTATGTTAAAAAGTTCTTCTGGAAATTATTAGCTTGCAAAATGCACCTGAGGGAGAAGTGCTGGCCATAAGCCCAGGAAACTGATACACCTTAAAAGTACCCTGTACCAAGTACCCATCAGGGTCTGCTGCTGTATAACCTTCAACACGCGTGAATTCATACTTGCAGGTAACCCCCAAGGATGGGGGCTCCCAACGGTTTGCCCGGATGACTCCTGTTACGCCTCTGCAATGGGACTTCTGGAGTCACTGTGAATGTTTCCTGGAAAGTTTGCGGGTGCTTTTCAACTCCAACCGGTACCACCAACTGCTTCTTCCAGCTAACTCAAATGAACTTCCCATTTCAGCCTGAAATGGCATTCGGCAGCCTCCGTGGCACCATTATGCTACTCCACGAGCAACAGTTTTGAACCCCCTTCAATTTGCTGATCCCTATACACTCCCAGTGAAAGAACGACAAGCAGCGAGCTACCAACTTAACAGCAATACACTTTTTATAGCAAGTCCGAGGCCTGCCTCTTTAGCTGGGAGCCCGCAGCCCCTCAGAAGACTCCGCACCAGGGCCTGACAACCCCAGCTATCGAACACGCTGCCGTTCCCAGCGGAGGGGCGCGGGCGCAGCCACAGCACGTCTGGCGCACACGACGCAGACAGGGTTTTTCCGGCACAGGCGGGTAAACACACCGAGCCCGTTGTGCCCAGAGCTGCACGCCAAGCAGCGAGTACTACAATTAACTGACCAGACGACACCGCACTTGATCGCTCTTCGCCAAGGCAACCGGAAATCAGCCCGGCTCATTGGCTGCGCCCTCACCACCGCCCCCCAGCGCAACATGGCCGCCCGCCTCTCCCCCTCCCCTCAGCCCAAAGGCATCCACCGCCGATCGAGCCGCTAAGGCATGCCTAGCCGCTGACCGGAAGGGCGAGCGCGCAGGCGCGGAGCGGCGTGGAGCGGAGCGGCGGTTCAGCGCGGCCCATGGCCCTTGCTGGTGGTGGTGGCGGCGGCGGTGGCGGTGGGTGGCGGCGATGACCGACTACAGTGAGGAGCAGCGGAACGAGCTGGAAGCCCTGGAGTCCATCTACCCGGACTCGTTCACGGGTGAGCCGCGGCGGGGCCCGTGCCGGGCTGGGCCGCAGGCCGTCGGCCAGGCTGTATGAGGGAGGAGGGGAAGGCCTCCGCCGGGGCGGCTGCCGCCCCCCCCCCCCCCGGCCCGCCAGTGCTCCTTCGGGCCTCTCCTTGCTCTCAGCTACATGGTGCTGGATGTTTTTCGGCATTTTGTTTTTTTTTTTTTCTTCTTGGTTTTTCCCTAACCAAAGCGCCTGATGGCCGTGTAGGTGCGGGGCTGGGCTGCTGTACCAGGGCGTGAAACGCCGCCGAGGCGGCGTTTCACGCCCTGGTACAACAGCCCAGCCTGGGCTCCCCTCCCAGTTATCCCAGTTGTGGGCTGCTTAAAGATGCTGTTTAGTGCCTTGTTTCGTCGCGGATCTGTGGTGGAACAAAGGCAAGCTGTCGTCCCCAGGTGCGGTGCAGTTATACTGGCTGAAACTTCCGTACCATGGTTCGTCAGGTTTTTAGGACGGAATTCCGCGTTGCCTCATCAAACAATTAAAGAGTGTCTAGCATGCTGGCTAATCCAACGTGATTTGTGGTGCTCAGTATCCAAAAAATTTTGACGCTGAAAAGAAACCCGTGTGTTTTCTGTTTCCTCCCAGCACAGTATCTACTTTGCCCGAAGTCCCGCAGTATCTTATTTGGCAGTAACTTCATCACAAAGACATTTGCCTAGTATGTTTGCCTATTGCTTTAATCTGAAAGTGGTTTAGGTTCTTCAGTTTTACATTAAAGGTATATGAATTGATCTCTGGTAGCTGGGGATGCTGAATCACTGATACAGAATTAATATACTTTCATATAGCCTCTGTTGTTTGCTCTGGGTTATTATTGGTTCACATAATGCTCTTATGCTCGAAGAAGGAGGAAAAAACACTGTAGTAGTATATTAGCAATTAGGCAAAATTCAGTTAATACTCTTAGAGCATATATATTAGATCGGGCATAGATGACCTGACGACCCAACCCTGACGATACTGTGATAGGTTGTAACAGTGATACAGAGCAGTCCTTATTTGCGGATATGGTCTGCAACCCACAGTTGTGCGATGATGTTTCTAGTCTGTGAAACTTTAGATCACAGGGCTTGCATTTTGCACATCTCTATAGAGCCGCTTGTTGTCTGTCTTCTAGCTGCCTTGTTCATGCAGTTTCATTCTAGTACATTACTTGGGTAGTACATTTTTGAAGGAAAGCGCTGTGTATTTCTTTTTTGTTTTAAGAAGCCTTTGTTACGTTAAGCTGTCCGAAGTATAGAAATAGGTGCAGACATACTGTAAAAATAGTCCAGGGTCAAGTGTGCTCATCACACATATATAGCACAATAAAGCAAATTAACTTTGGGAGCTTTCTGGGTGAATTCGGTGCACTAACATAAGTCATTTCATGGTAGTTAGGCTTGTACTTTTTGGAAAAGTGAAACTTGAGAAAGAGAAAACTTCTGAAAAGATAAACTTTTTGGTATTGTTGATGTTACATGCTGTCATTCAAAGAGCACTCCAAACATCATATCATATGGAAAATAGCTGTTAATCAAAAAGTTTTTATTAATAAGATAAAAAGGCCTTTAGCGCTGTATCAAAAGCATCCTTGCTTCATTAGTCCTTGAGAAGTTCAGTTTTAATGACGTGAAGAAGCAGTTGTCTGATTTAAGGAATCTCTGTTGTCTTTTCTTTTTTCTTTGAACAGTATTGTCAGAAAAGCCAACAACTTTCACCATCACTGTGACTTCTGAAGCAGGAGAAAATGATGAAAGTAAGTTGATCATGTCTTAAACATATATAGGAGGAGTTTCTGTGTTAGCCCAATTCTATTGCCAACAACTAGGTATACCTCCACTTAAGTCCTCTTAGGGGCCTGATCCAGTAAGCATTCCTCAGAAAATGTAGTTCAAGGATTCTGGTGATCTGTGTTTAGTTTAGAGAAATGTTGCGGGCTCTCACTGTGGCTACCTTCCGACATGCTGAATCTCAAATGCTTTGCAGCGTAGCTTCAAAAAGAATGGATTGTCATAATCCACATAGTAGTTTACAGTCACGTTGTGAGGTGGTTTTTTCTAGCAACTGTATGTATACTGGCCACATGGGGGAGTTGAATCTCTGTGTTGTGAATATGCAGCCCTTAAAGGACAGTTGCAGAACTGTGGTCCCAAGTCCCTTTATATTTGTTGGGTATCAGTGGTTGAATGGGCTTGTTGTAAGCTAGCCTTGCTCCAAGTGTTTGAGAGCTGCTCTTCTGGGTTACTGTATCAGAAGGAAGAAACTGCTGCTGTCTCCTTCAGTTTTAAAGGCGCAAGTCCTGCTTGGAGCAGGTCTGTGTTGAAGAGACTGCTGAGCTGCCAGAACCGTGAGTCTTGAACAGAAGGAAGGCTTCTCCCTGGTATTCTGACAGGACACGTGAAAGGAACTTGATTAATTTTTTGCCTTGTTTTCATGTTATCCTAGCTCTGGATGGCTTCAGGTGGAGCATGTTCTCCTTAGGTGGTTTTTCTGCTTATTAACTTGTAATAGACTTTTTGTCCTTGTCATATGATTTAATGTGGAGCCCTGCTACCCAACACAGAGGTTGATACTCCAGGCAGGCACACAGAATTTAAAGCATTAGTATGCTAAGATTCTTTCTAGATCTGTTGCTAGGGCTCTTCCTCATTTTGTCCAGCCTTAGGTGGTATACGAGGGAAAAGAGGTTACTGCTGTAGTACCCACCGTACCACAGAAGGTTCCAGTCTTTCTAAAGACATTTCAGACATTAATAGCTTGTGATGGTTTCTGTGAGGGTAAACTTTGTCGTCTTAATTTTTCAGAACTCTAGCATTATATTTAAATCTGTTCATAAAGTTTTAACATCTGTGTAAGATGACTGTTCCTTTGAGACAAGAATATTTTATATTTTAAAATCTGTAGTCTACTAATTGAAAAACATACAATTAGAGTTACATAAAGTTATCACCATAAGAATATGTGGTTTTTATCTTGTAGCTGTCCAAACAACTCTTAAATTTACCTATAGAGAAAAATATCCCGATGAAACTCCACTTTATGAAATTGTCTCACAGGAGAATCTTGACGATAATGATGTCACAGACATAATAAAGCTACTAGAACAACAGGTAAGGAAAATGGAATATCTCAGTTCAGCTTGATATTACGTCACACTTTAGCCAGAATTTCTGTCTCAAGTCAGTTGTCTTCTGAGGTATGTGCTACTGATTTGAAACATATTCCATACAGTAGGGACTAACTTTGAGGTTTGAGCTTGGTAAATGACATTCTTGAGATAAATTATGTTAATGAGGTAAAATGCAGGGCTAATTCAATGTGCAAAGATACAATAATAAAATGGAAGCACTGTAGGGCTTCCCCTCTAGCTTACGGTGAATTTGTTTAACTCATATATAGTATTTGTGGAAATAAGTCACTTCAGTTTTACTAGGAAAGATGAAAAAATATTACATTGATTCTTGATTCTTTTTAATAACACAACTGTTTGTGGGGGAGGTGGAACATCTCCTCAGCCTTTGGGATCAGTGAAAGCGCATTGTAAAGGAATGAGAAGGAAACACTTTGATTTCAGGAATTCTTGACAAGTCCTCCCTGTCTTAAAACTGCCATAATGTGTTCAGTAGGCATTCTTTCTTTTCAGTTTACCTTCATATAACCTTCCTTCCATCAACTGATGATTGTTTTTCCTGGGAAGCATTCCCACTTCAAAGGGGTGTGTAACGGGATTAAGGAATTAAGCCATTTCAGGAGACGAGAGGTTCTGAGTGACTGTTGTCTCTTAAGATTTATGGTATTGGAATCTTGGGAGTAGTTTTCCTACTGCAGGTTTTGTTTTATTAACGAAAATGCCTTCCTGATGTCTGTAATATGTTGATAACCTGAACACAGAGATCATCACTGGTGTTTGCTGCACGCCCATTTGGGAGTAACTTTAACTGGCCAATTGACTTGAATTTTACTGTGAACTTTTGAGACTGGTGCAGGGTGCCTTGGCTGTGTTATTTGCATTTGCGCAGCATAATGCTTTTTAAACATATTTATGCATTCAGCTACTGAAGGTTTGAGGCTCTCGTTCTGTTTGAGGTTGCTTTCTTTTGTTGTAGGCAGAAGAAAATTTAGGAATGGTAATGATCTTCACTCTAGTCTCAGCAGTGCAGGAGAAATTAAATGAAATAGTGGATCAAATAAAAACACGAAGAGAAGAGGAAAAGAAACAGAAAGAAAGAGAAGCAGAAGAAGAAGAGAAAGTATGTAAAATAATGTTTTCAACTAAAAATTTCCTGCTTTTTTTTTGAATGTGTGGGGTTGATGCTGGAGCAATTCTCGGTTGCAATGGGAGAACAACATCTATCCCGAAGTTGATATAATTAAAACTTAAGTGCACTAAAGAATCTTCTAGTCCTTAAGTAATTCCCCCTCCCTTTTCTAAAGCAGTCTTTTCAGAGATGTATTGCATGTTCACAGTCCCATCTAGTATTACTTCCTAAGTCTGGGATTTTTCCAAAATTAAATCAAACTTGCTATAGTCAGTTTCTTGTTTGAAGAGGCAAGAGGCAATGGGAGCAAAAAGGGCTAGAATATGGCATGCTGCACACAAGGTGTATGTTCTGAGGAAGCCTCTCTTCCTTGGTAGACTGAGTGGGTATGGTTGAAGCAGTGAGACCAATGTTCAAGACCCGGTTTGTTCTCCCTGCACGTGTCCTTTCTACCAGCCACTGTGGAATAATTTTTCCATTCGTGGAATGTGCTGTGAAAAGTGTAACTACTGAGTTCACTTTCTTCCTCAGAAATAGGTAGAGGGTGATGGGACGTTGCAGGTTCAGTATTTCTGAAAATGGCAGAAAAAAGGCTGGAAAAAAATCCTTTTTTTCTGTCTCAACAAAATAGAAGGGTTAATGTATTTTAAGGGAAAATATTTCAGTGTAGATTGCACTCAGGAGGCAATAAGAAGTGCTGCCTACTTATGGATAACCTGTATTAGTGGTGTGTTGCTAACTATTGCACTGTAGGTCCAAAAAGTGGTATGTAGGGTTTTTACATAAGAATTTCCACCTCGGTATGGCTCTCTGAAGGGAGAGTCCCATGACAAAAAACACTTAAGAATGTGTTCTTTGTGTGTTCTCAGGGTTAGGATTAATTTCTCAAAGTACTTCACAGCAAGCAGTGCTTCTGGAATGTATGATTTAAATAATGAAGAGAATGCTTATCTTCACTCATAGCTTTCCAAGTTGTGTTTGCAGCCTTGTTTTCTGTTCTTTCAGCAACGTTTTCATGGCACTCCTGTTACCATTGAGAATTTCCTAAATTGGAAAGCGAAGTTTGATGCAGAACTCCTAGAAATAAAAAGGAAAAAAATGAAAGAAGAAGAACAAGCGGGCAAAAATAAATTAAGCGGTATGATTTAAAAATGGTCCTGAAGTTTTTGCAAAGTTACCAGATCATATTGACAAGCCTAAAAGAAATTTTTACGCTGCAAGATGGTGGTAGTAAATAAACTCTTAATGGAGTATTTTGTTATTGTCTTCCATGTCGCATGAAGTCTTTTTGAGTGCTGGTGTTGGGCTAAACACAAAGCTAATAGATTCAGGATTTCTGCTGGAGTCATGAAGGTTCCCAAACTGTGTTTAAGCTTCTTCAGTTTTGTGCCAGACAGCATACCACTTGGAGCCGCTGCTGACAAGTGTTGTTCTGGCAGAAGTGTCTACATCAGACATTTTATTGATTTGGCTTTTATTACACTGGCTTGTACAGTGACTTCAGGTTATTCAAGCACATGTAGGAGTTTGGGATGCTGTTGGTGGACTGAAGGAGTACAGAGGCTGGCTGCTGCATGTGACAAGCTTACGACGACTAGTGAGAATGCTCTGATATTTTGGGGAAAAGCTTATAGCAGTGGTTTTGGGCTCTGTGTTTTGCACACCACAGTTCGTCCGGCAGAAAGCAAACTCTGTATCCAGTAGGCAAAATGTGGAGGAAGTTACTTTTCTTATGAGAACCTGTAGGTAATTAAATCTTGAGCACCCTTCCCCGTACTGTCCATGGCTTAGCTTTGGATTGGTTCTCCCATGATCTTAGATATACTTTTAAAAACCTGATTACTTGAGAAAACATAACAAATGTGATTGTGTTGTATCACTGTTACCTTTTCTTCTCCATTCTGAAGACTTTTGAAACTTCTGGCTGCTTTTGATGAAATTTGACAGAGAGATGGAAATTTTAGTGGTAGTAAGTTTCATGAAAAGCTGTACAGGGCACAGGACATGCTTGATTCTTCTCTGAAGGGAATGCATTTGGGAATCTGCAAAGATGAGATAGCAGAAATCAGACTTCTTATATTTTACCTGTTCTTAAAATTATTCTTAGCCTGCTGTGTCTATTTTTGTCTCTACAAGTCCAGTTTATAGAAGCTCCCCTTTACAAAACCAAAGCTAGACTTGTTCTTGGGTGTCATGAGTGTAACCCCAGTGGAAGTAAAAGGCATCTTTAAATATTTTACTACAAACACCAGCCACTCTTGTTGGCAGAAGCTTGCACAAGCAATGGAAGTGTACGTGGAAGATGACTAGTTTACGTGGAAAGAGTCCTGAGCTTTTTTTCCCTTACCTCCCAATTAGAAAGGCTTCACTTTGCCTTGGGTGATGTTTCCTTCATGGTTATGTGTGTGTAGGAGTTGGTGATTTGTTTGTAGATCCAAGCTGCTTTTCAAATGGGGAGGGTATACGGAAGAAGGTGTAGGAGGCAGCTAATTTCTTTGCCAGTTCCCACAGAGGATTTCTTGTGGAATGCAAGATAAGGACTAAAGCAACAAGGACTGAGCAAAGGCTGTGGGGCAGTATGATGTAAATATGCCCACCCCCTGTTATTAAAGCCTTAGTAAAATTAAAGTGACTGTGAGAAACAGTGTCCCATTTCACATGTAAGACGAGGAAGCCTGTTGGCATGGAATAATCCTGCATGAATAGTCAAAAAGTCAGAATGGGGAACTTGCAGAAATGAGCAGCTAAAAAAAAAAAAAAAAAAGACTGCTCCAATTGGTCAATTTGAAAAGCCTAAAATACATGTGCTAACTATTGTTGCCTTAGGTTGATAGTTATTTCAGAATTCTACTAGCTTATAAATTTTTTTTATTTTATTTCTAGGTAAACAGCTGTTTGAAATGGATCACAACCTTGACACCTCTGACATCCAGTTCTTGGAAGAAGGTAAATTTCTGTTTGTTTCCACAACTGAAAGACAGTGGCTTAAAGTAGGTCAAAATTCCTAAGCAAAATCTGTATTATATTTCTGACTTATCATCTTACCTTAGCATCACTTTTACATTGGAGGAACTTTCTAAGAGGTACTGTTTTGCAGATTGAACAGAAGTGATTTAAACTTCTTTCAAAAACAAACAAAAAATTTGAAAGATGTTAAAGGGTATTTATTTGCAGTTTTGAGCTTGAGTTGATCTTACTTGAATAGAAGCAACAGAAGTATTTGGACTGTAAGTGAAACCAGAAACAAGCAAATAAAAAAAATAAAAAATAAAAATAAAACGCAACGAAACCCCGCTTTTTCTTTTTTTCTAGTAGCCAGCCTTCTTTCTTACCCCCGATTCCAAGCACAGATCTTGAAGCCCTGTCCCCTTCGCTCTGAACTTCAACACCAATAGTAAATATCTTGCAGGTCAAATTAAATGCTCTTTGCCTCAGTGCAACCCCGTTCTTCATGGGTTTCTGTAGATTTGTCTATACCTTACTGAAAATATCTGACCTGGTGCCAGCTGAAAATTTTGTAAGCCTGTGCCAAAAGATGTTAAACTTGGAAAATCTGTTGGAGGTAATTCAAATGAATGTACAAGTAACAAATGAAAAAAAAAATTGTTTATGAACATCAGTGAGTATAAACTTGCAAGAGCAGTAATGGGGAAGCTGTGTTTCTTTTAATTAGAGGACATAATTTAACCTTGTCTTCCTCCAAAACGCCTGAAGGGAGGACGGATTGTTGATGGAACATTTGGCTGTCTCAGGGGAGGAACAGATCTCTTTATTTGGGCACTGTGCCCAAATTACTTGGGATTAATGTATTAACTTTTAATCCTATTGCTGTTGCTGATTAAAAACTCCTGTCCTTATTGCTGTTTGTATTCAATCGTAAACGCAACAGGTTATTAACTTCAATTTAATATCACAATACCGTGTAATAAGTATTACTAGTTTTCACAGCTTAAATAGGATAATGGCATTATCATTTAGATGGAAGTGGTTATAAAGGCTCCATCAAATCCAGTGAAAGAACAAAACTGTACTCAGTGGCCGGAAGATGTCGCTGTTGATACACACAAATAAAATAGCAGTAGTCCTCAAGTTTTGTCCTTAGGTCAGCATCATCTCTTTCAGAAGAAAATGTGAAAGCATGCAAAGCTTCATCTTGCTTTTAAAATTTAAATCTGAAAGTAAAGGTATGTATGTAGGGATATAAATGGTGTGTAAAGGTTTTTTTCATAAACCCTGTGTGTTTCTGTCTGCTGATACTTGTAACTATTCTAGCTGTGGGGTCCTGAGCTCCTATTTTGATGGTACCTGGGAGAAAGAATCTCTGCTTCTGGGAACTATAAATGTTAACTTCATTCTCTCAATGGATTCTGAGGTCCTGTGTTACATTTATCTTGACTGGGTTTTGGTATGAGGGTAAAAAGCTTCACTTTAGCTGTAAAAAGGTAAAATGTGGCGTTTCCTTTTCCATATCTATTTGATAGATAAGTAAGTTAACAGCTAGCTACAGTGAAGAATGAATATGAAAGTGTTGTGTATTTTGTTGTTCAGGTAGTGTTTTCCTACTTGCATAAAAATAAATTAATTTTCTGTTCTTTGCAGCTGGAAACAGCGTGGAGGTTGATGAATCTTTATTCCAAGAAATGGATGATTTAGAGTTGGAGGATGAAGAGGATGACCCTGACTACAACCCTGTTAATTTAGATAGTGATTAGACTTTTTTGAACTGGCTCTGTCATCAGTATGGACATATGTAAGGAGAGATGCGCAGGCAGGAAAGTCACAGCATCTGTGGCTTTAGTAATGTGTATCAGTTTTCTTTTTTTTTTTTTCTTTCCTTTTTTCTTTTTTTTGCAAAGAAAAACACCAAAATATTTTAAATCCAGGAGAATGGTCTTCTGATGACTTTCATCATAAATAAATTTCCTTTAATATTTCAGATGAAAAATTTGAGGAATATTGATGTCTGAAAATGCTATTCTATTTTCTCTTATTTTTTCCTTGCCGTTTCTGTAACTCTCCTTTGAAGAGATGTGACAACGAGCAAGATGGAAAGATGTTATAGCAAGCACTAAACACACCTGCACCTGAAGGCTGAGCAGCTGTTCTGCTCTCTTCCACCTAGGATATACATGGGCAGCTTTGGTGAATAAAAGGGATCACGTACTATGCAGTTATTTCTTTTTTTTTTTTTTTTTTTTTTTTTATTTTGTGGAATTTTATAACACTTCAAGTAATCATCAGTTCTGGTGCCCCAACCTGTCAGCCGTTGACAGGCAGCACTAGTCACCTTTTGCCATAGTTGAGGATAGTAGTTTGAAAATGACTAGTTCAATTCTGCAGGAAAAAAATTAAATGAGATTAACTCCTCTTAAAAAGTTTGGTTGATCTCTTCAGAGAGGTTTTTTTTTTTTTATTTATTTTGAACTTGTGCATCAATGAACTTCAATGGCAGAAAAAACAACTCGACCCATCCTAGGAAAGTTAGTTTGCTTTTGGCGACAGACTATGTTGAAACACTGTAAGTGGAGTAGAGAATACAGTACCAAGATTTATAGAGTGCTTACAGGTTTGAATGTAATGGATGTTATTTTAGAAGCATCTTGTTGGCAGCCCATAAAAAATACCACAACATACAGTAAAGCTACACATCAACTCATGGATGTTAACCATCCTGCAGAGTTGCTTATGGAGCTAACAGCATGATGTTAGACTCCTGCATCCAGCTCTGGAGCCCCCAACATAAGAACAATATGGACCTGTTGGAGTGGGTCCAGAGGAGGGCCACGAAGATGATCAGAGGGCAGGAGCACCTCTCCTATGAGGAAAGGCTGGGAGAGTTGGGGTTGTTCAGCCTGGAGAAGGGAAGGCTCTGGGGAGACCTTATTGCGGCCTTCCAGTGCCTAAAGGGGGCCTATGGGAGAGCTGGGGAAGGACTTTTTACAAGGGTGTGTAGTGATGGGATGAGGGGAATGGCTTTAAACTGGAAGAGGGCAGGCTTAGGTTAAATATGAGGAAGAAATTTTTCACTCTGAGGGTGGTGAGGCACTGGAACAGGTTGCCCAGGGAAGTTGAGGCTCCGTCCCTGGAGGTGTTGAAGGCCAGGCTGGGTGCAGCTTTGAGCAACCCAGTCTAGAGGGAGGTGTCCCTGCCAATGGCAGAAGGGTTGGAACTTGATCATCTTCGAGGTCCCTTCCAACCCAAACCATTCTCTGATTCTCCCTTTCCACCTCCGAAAAAAACCCAAAACGCTGCCAGGACTGTGGTGTTTAAACATGCTGTGTTTAAAACTGCATCAGCTAGAAGGATGGACAGTATGGATGAAGGTTTCATAAGACAGCTCTCTGAATAGAGAACCACCAGGCACCTCAATGATTAGACACTATGTGCTGAATTTTAAAATACTGTTGGTAGACTGCCTTAACTGTGCCAGCTTCAATCTTTGAAAAGGATTGCACAGAAGTATCACAGTGCTTAAAGTTCATAAATTTATTATTCCTCTAATATTTGAAAATTCTGTATTCGAAGTGAGAAATTCAATTCCAGAAATAATTTAATGGGGTGAATGTTTATCTGCTCGTATTGCTTGAGAACATCCGTTTGGGATGATCTTTAATGTGTTTCAATAGTCTTGTCTTTTTGTATTCAAGATGAATGAATTTCTAGTAGACAGAAATAAATGCTCAAGTACCCTGTAAATATTTTTATAAATTAACCATGTGCCTTTGTTCCTACTGTCCTCTATTTGATCTTTTTAATATTGGCTACTAAGAACTCTAGACAAACATAGGTTTCAGTGAGAATGTTGTATGTTTCAAAGCAATAAGCAGGATCTGTGTTCCAGCACAGTTACCAAATATATGAAAGAAGTGTGAACTAATATGATATAAAATCTGACTTTTCCAAAGATACGGTTGGATTGAAAGCTTCATAGTGACACATTCGGCTTGCTGTGGAAATGCTAGGATGCTTTAAAATGCTCTTCAGCACTAAACTTAATTTACTGCTGGTATGTCTCAGTTCAGCTGCATAAAAAATGATTAACTTCTAAGGCTGCTTTCCATTTTCCGTTATGTTTGTTTAAAACTGGCACTTTTTCATAAAAGGAGTGAATTAGTTCTCTTTAAATCTGGACTGAATCCAAGAATGCTGTGTAGTATGTGCAAAATGTGAGAATCAGAAAATTTTCCAGGTGGGTCACTGACAAGAATCATCTGTGTATGAAAAAAGTTTCTCGTTCATGGTATTTCTAGATTAATGAGATTTTCTAGTCTGCTTTCACACTAACGTATTTATTGGTTTTCATGCAAAGGATGTATAGCTTAAAAATGCTAAAACAATGTCAAAGTAGTGAAAACGTGTTTTCACTCTTACATCTTATTTTTCAAAGCAGAGGAAATAATAAGGGTTGATGTGACCAAAAAAATGTATAAAGTCTGTTCCTCCGAGTCTTTGAACAAGTTTCAGTGACTCAGTCTGAACCTCACATACGTTTACCTTTGTTAGCAATTAACATCTGTGAAATAAAAGGGAATTCGATGGCGAGTAAGCTCGGATATGTTTGCGTGTTTTAGTTTGCTAAAATGAACTGAGATGAGGTTTTTCTGGTGGAAGAAGTTTAGGTGAGATATTTAAAGTTTCCTCATGAGCTTTGGATTAGATTGAAGTCTAATTCGTATTAATCTAGTAAAGCGATCTTGAAGTACAATTCCTGTGGGGACAATCAACCTTAGCCTTTCTCCTAGGAGACTTATAACTATCAGACTACCTCCAGTTTTTAAACTGTGTGGTTGCCAAAAGGAATTCAAAGCTTGGTGGAACAGGCAGTAGACTGTGCCTGATCCTGAGAGAAGGAGCTGT
The DNA here is from genome assembly GCA_017639485.1 of Pluvialis apricaria. Classification (NCBI taxonomy): domain Eukaryota; kingdom Metazoa; phylum Chordata; class Aves; order Charadriiformes; family Charadriidae; genus Pluvialis; species Pluvialis apricaria. The sequence continues at coordinate 74,587,472 of CM030009.1, read as the reverse complement.
CAGGCGAGTGCTCGCTTGTGTTGCAGAATCTGACAGGGTCTGAAATGCTACTACTTGGGTGTTATTGTTTGGTTTTTCTCTTTTTAATTAGCCCTTCAGTGCCTTGCAACTTGGCTCGGAGTAGGAGGGAGAGGGGAGAGGCTTTTCAGGTTCAGTTCTTTGACATGATTGCATTTATTGCCATGAACTTGAATTTCCTTTGCACTGCCTGCTCATGAAATCTGCAACTGATAGAGTGAGCTGATACCACGGGGCTGGGGCGTACGGCGTAGTGTGAGGTTTATGTGGCTTTTATTCCTCTGCTGGGACTTGGTGTCATTGGGAAAAGGAGTAAAGATCAAGGTCCTACTTGTAATCAGGAGTTCTGTTTGTACTTTGGGCAAACTCAGCAAAAGGCCTGCGATAGGCTTCTGACTCTGAACGAGTTTTACCTTTCCTGTGGTAAATATGTACAGGTGGAAAAGGTCAGTGGTCCCCTCATGGGAAGTTCACACTCAGAGGTCAGGAGATGCAGTGGTTACATAAGGCACATAAGGGGTTGTTTTTTGTAACTTGTTTTCTGGGTATCGAGGATGCAAAGTTCCAGAAGGAAAGATGGTCTGGCTGTACCGTTGCATGACATGGGAACATTCTTCTTGTAGGCTAATGCCATGAGGTCAGCTTTGCCCAATAGAAGCAGCTACCTATGCTGTGCGTGAAGTAATTCCGTCCAGGAAGAAGCAGGTAAAATGTGTCAGCAGGCGTAAATGGGTGGATTGAAAAGAAGATGAAAGAGCTGGTCCCTTGAGAGCAGTGTTGGAAGTGACCAACCAACCAACCAAACAGCCATTGTGTGAACTGGACAGAGTTATTGCAATTTTGAAACAGCTTATGGAAAAGCCAAGGTTAGATGTTCCTTGTCAAATCAAAATGACTTATTGAAATATTTTTGAAATCAGATGTTGAATCCTACCGTGGCTGCTTGGTAGGACGCTGGTTCAATAGCAACCAAAGCCAGTCACTTTGGTTTGATCATACAGACATCATAGCAGGAAGCAGGGATGAGGGTGCAAAACTTGCCTTGCCTGCCAGGGAAGTGCGGTTGGTGTCTGAAAAACAGTTGGAACAAGATGTTTCCTCGTCAGATCATGTGCTTTCCCTCTGCTGACCTGACTGAGGCTGTGCTGAGAGGGACAGAAGATTGTTGGAGGGGAAAAAAAAATGCATCAGGAATGCATCAGAGACTTAACAGTTCATAGAGGAAGAACTGTAGCTCTCATTTATGAGTGGTTTCAATGGATAGAGTTGAGCAATATGTGGGAGTTGGACCTCATTTTATAAGCAACAGAAAAGGCATTATTGTCTATAACGTTGAATATATCGTAGGCCGGGTGCATGTCAGGAGTGGAGCTGTTGGATTTGCAAATATTTTTTGAGTTGCTGATCGACAGACATCTTGAACTATGTCTCTGTACTTAGCTTCTCGGGGGAAGGCCATGGGCAAGCTGCCGCGTGGAGTTGAATCACGCACAGGTTAAAGCATGATCGTGGGTCAATGAATATATGAGGAGGGACGTAGTCCTAGATAGCTGGTAGGTTTTTACATCAGTAGCTCTAGCAGGTCATCAGGTGTGATCGAGTGGACATTGACGTAAAAACTGCCATGACTGTGGCTTGTGTTTTTTCTCAGTATTTCAAGTAGCAAATTGTCAGACATGACCTCGAGAATCATAACCAACACTGCAATGAAGCGTTTCAGTCAATAGGCAACCCCAGACAATGCAACACAAAAGTCACTTTAATAGCAGATGATTCAGTACCAAAAGGAGTCTCACGAAATGCATAAGTGGAAGACTTTTCAGAAAGTTTTTAGCAACACCAATCTCTCCTCCCTTGGTTGTCTACAAATTGGGTATTACTAAAGCCAATGAAAGTAAGAGCAAACCTGAAGAAAGGAAGGCAGTTTACCAAGAAATCTAATGAAGCTGCCTTGTAAAATTACAAGCAGGAAGCCGGTGGAGTTGAATAGCTTCCTGAGACAAGTCACATTTTGTGACTGAGTTGTCATTGCTATTATTTGTATAACAGAGCTGAAAATGGCTGTATTTTCTTCTTCCAGACCTTCAGATATGTCCGTCCAGTATAAACCCCAAAGGATGATGAAACTCAAAACCAGCCTACATTTCATCGTTAATATCCCAGACGAATTTGATGGGCAGGGTCTTCATTTTGTCTTTCAGAACTTTGTCAAACCTTTCACTCTGTGCCACCGTCATGATGTTTTTCCAGTCTCCAACAGTACCTGAGGAAAGAGGCAGCAAAGGGAGGTGAGAAGCAGAACGTGCACCTCTCTGAAGCCTGCTGCGAACAGCGAGTGCTACTCTTGGGAAGCATTCCCGGCTTCCTCAGTGCTTCCCTGTCAGTGGCGTGCCGAGTGAGGCTCTGTGTGCTCTTTTGAGGACATGCTTCCAAATCTAGGTGCTGTGAACAAAACACAGCACAGACCTGTAATCCTGAATCCTCATAAAGATATTTGACTCATTTGTTCTGGTGTATTACTGATTCCTTTGAGATCAAAGAGGAAATCATTAAAAGCAACACCTCTTGTTTTTTCTCTCAGTGAACCACTCTTTAATCCCTGGAGGTTTCCTTTTGTAGGTTTCCTCCAACACTGAGCGTTAGGACATCTTAGCAATGCCCAGGAGCCCAGGGATGCCATGTATGGACTCAGAGGGTAGCTGGTCAAAGAGGTCTATGCTCGCCCAGTTAAGGTGACTCCAGTCTTGAAAAGTAAGAAACAGGTGAAAAAAGTATTTTTACCCCTCTCTCAGTATGACCCTAAAATCCTTTCCGGTATCTAACAGGCCTGTTACAACTGGCGTTTGAATCACTAAAACATTACCTTTTTATTATCCTCATGAAAATATGATAAAATCACTGACGCCACAGCAATAAAGCTGTTCTTATAATTTTAATTTGCCACTAGCCTGAACTCTCCCTCTGCAAGAGGGGCATTCCAGCTGAGACCAGGACCTCTAGGTTTGTGTCATACCAAGAAGTGTGGGATCAAATAGTTGTTGCGTTGGACTGCTTCCACTTTACCTTTTCGTAGAAAACGTCCCTTGTCTTTTGCTACGATCTCATCTGGCAGGTTCTCATAGTTTGCCCTGGGATCTTTTCTCATGTTCTCAAACGTAGCCTGTCTCACAACACTGTCCACCTCCTCTTCGCTCAGCTTCTTGCCTATGAAGTTGCAGATCTTCAGCACAGCACTTCTGAGATCCTGCAAGAATGTTACTTTGAAGAGTGTTGATGATGCAAGAAACTAAATGCATACAGGAGTGGAATACAGGATAATAAAGGACATACATTTGGGTGCAAAGCTGACTGTCGTTTTTATGTGAGCAGAGACTCGCTTGCATCAGTTGACTGCTGGAGAGCAGTGATGCTGTAGCTCACTGCAGCACCGTCCCCATGCAAATAGGGAATTCTGCGTTCTGCTCCCCACACTGCAAACCCGCTCTGCGTCTCGTGTTTGATGCCCCAGCAAAGTCAGCCCCGGAATGGTGCCTGTCACTGTGAAGGCGCTCAACCCATGGGGTTCTTGTCAGTTGTCTTGTCTGAGTGAGGGACTCGAGCTGAGCAACCTCAGGCTCCGCAGGCTGAGGGACTCGTGCAGTGGCACGTGACTGGGGAGCTCTGGGGCTTGCCCATGAGGAGAAGGGCAGCCGCCTGGGAGAACCGAGGAGTTGTGCAAAAGCGTGGGCAGCCACCAAGCAGGAAACTTCTGGTCAGCAATCTGGGAGCTCCTCAAGTACTATAAAGCCCTGCCTCTTCAGCACTTCTCTCCTTATGAGCACCTCATTCCTGTTGAAGAAACTTGCAAAAGTCTTGTTCTGTACTATTTCAGAAAGGGGTTTTGCGGGTGGCAGTGAAGATAACTTCTATCATTTTGGAAAGTGTTTTACCTGATCATTGCTGAGTAAATGATCAGATCTTGAACCAAGCAGACAAATGACTTACTCCTCTCAGAAGCCTCAATTTGAATCTACTCCACAGCAGATTAAGCACTTCCCAATATAAAGTGTAATTATAAACAGCCATCTGAAAATGCACTCAATATAGGCAGAGAACATCTTGAATACAGGGACAGTGATTGACCTCACCTTTTTCATTTCTTCATAGGTAAGGAAGAGTATATTGAAATCCTCTGCATGACTGTACCAGCCTGCGACGTGATCCAACCACGAACTGGCAAGTACTTAGCAAGGGGATTTATTAAAAGAAAAAATAGAGAGAAATACTGTTAACAGCTAGCAGTAAAACTTTAAAACTATCAGTCCTCTAGGGCTCTGGAAGGGTTTTTTAAAAAATGGTATTTTTTGACAATTTGAGGAAAGCATGCTCGCAGTCTTTGTGACAGTCACCGAGCTAACGTGGCAACTCCCCTTTTGTTTCTAGTAATCTGAACCCAGTCTGGCAGAAGCAAAAAACCACTTCTCTATCTTTGCTGGACAGTGTCTGTTCTTATGGGTTCAGCTCCACTACCCAAGCGGAGAAGCTGTTAAGAGATTTTCAGTCATAATGGTTATTATATTCTGAATCAGCGTTGAATGCAGATTAAAGCAGCAGCTTGCATGTTGTCGGGAGCAGCAAAGCCATGGCTATGCTGCTCCCGTTGGACCAGCTTTCATCAGAAGATGGTGTCAAGCTCAGACAGCCTCTGCAGCTTTGGATTCAGGCTACATCAAGGTGGAGGATTCTTGTAATTGATACTTATTGGTATAATTAATCCCCATTCAATCTGAGGTCATGACATAGGATTTGGTCTCCTTAGTAAACAAGATATCCTACCTTTGCCAGCTAAAAATCTCTCCATGAAAAGGTTAAAATCTGGTATTTCCTCTAGTGTGGTCATGAATTTGGAGAAGTGGTAGTAAGAAACCATAACATCCTTAGGGTTCCTGGCAACATAAATGATCTGCAAAACAATAAGGAGACTGATATCAGAGATATGAACGGATTCCATTACCCTGACCATCGGGGCAGTTTTCCATACAGGTCCCACTAAAAATGTGTGAAAACAGTTTGAAGGTGACAATGACGTGAGGTACATTATGGATAAGGTAGTGCTGTTGATTTGTTTATAGGTGGTGGTATTTGTGTAGTTGCAGTCATGCAGCGCCTGTGGCTGACTCTCTTCATGGGATCAGTGCTACAGGTTTTGGTGATAGTGGTCACGTGTGCGAGGCAGCCAGGCCGCCATAACACCACCAGAAAATCATTGGGTTGATTCAGCTTCACATTTCTGGGCACAGTCACGATTAAATGAAGAAGAGTTTCTTGTAAATGCCATCTTGGGGAATGTTGACAGCATCAGTACTGTGTGAGCAAAGGTCCTGGCCTGTGGTGCTGGTGCCGGAGGCAGCAGGCAGGCGATGGAAGAGGGAGCCCTGGCATCTTAAAAGAAGGAGCTGCTATGGGCAAGGCTTATTTTGGCTCCTGCTGACTCCTGACCACAGGAGAGCTGCTGCCTCAGGCACAGACCAGCACCACGAGTGAGAGGAGCAACCTCCTGCCTCTCAACTGGCAGCATGTGCCAGCTTCGGCTAAGCTTCTGCTCCCTATGGTCTGAGTAGGGAGAGAAAACAGAACCTGGCATGTCACCTTTACGGGGTTACAAATGTTTGCAGGGAGAGACAGAAGAATCATGCTTTCGGTACTGGGTCAAATGACTCCTTTTGATTCCTGCTTAATTGAAACTGTGTCTGATCATCTTTAGCAAAACCAACCCCATTCTTTCCAAGGTATTTAAAACAAGGATTCCTAAACGCATTGCAGGAAAGCTCAATAATGCCGAGTTCAAAAGCTCTGACCTGAAATCACAGTCCCGTCCTACTCATATTTTCAGTGTGGGAGACTTTTTTTCAGACTTAGGACTTCACTAGAATCATATGTTCTCACAAGGGGAAAATCAGTGCAAGTCTTTGACCCCAGCAGATCCTCCCGAGATGCACCACCCCTCTCTCTACCAGTGTTGGGGCTGAGAGATTTGGCAAAAGGAAACAGAGGCAATGGGCTTTAGAAGGTCCCTGGTCTCCCCACATATACGAAGCAGGTGATATTTCTACCGAGACATGTGGAACTGAAAGAGGAAAAAGGTCAGATTTGGACGAATTCACTGAGGCAAATTGGCATGACTGGTTTTAAGGGAATTGTAACAATAACATCACTTACACGTGCTTTTTTCTTTCTGAGGTCTTTGGGAACTAAGTAGTAAGGCAGGTGGGTGGCCAAAACACGAGGTGAAGGAAGTTTGGCATAATCCTTATATTCTATATTGTATTCCAGCCATGGGATTCTTTCAATAATATCCACATTTTCTGTTCCATTACGGTGGCCTTCGTGCATTATTAAGCTCAAAATGTTCTGAGTCCACACAGTTCCTGAGAAAGAAACCTTTTTATTTGAACCTTGCTTGATTTTTTTTTTTAAGATAGTCTATTGTCATAAACAGATAAACAGAGCCTGTGCACAGCTATAATGAGTTCTACTTTGTTTATATAAATACAACCGCCCATGCTGAAGAGAGCAAAGCTTGTCTTGGTGACTGCTGAGTGCAGCAGGGAAGCGTATTTTTGCTTTGTCCCTGCAGAAAAGCCATGGCCAGTAACTAAACCTTCAGCTCCTTTACCCAATATACTCCACTCCCGTACAAATTCTGCTATCCTCACCCTCTTGTGGCAACGTGAATTGCTGCATCTCTGTGGGCACGCACCTAAAAATATCTCCTACTGAGTGGATCTGGAAAAGACCTTTGCTTACAGAACTTGTGCAAAGTGTTGTGAGATGTCGTGAAGCAAACAGCTGATAAGACTACGTTTGTAAAGCACAAATGAGCCCCACAACGCAAATGATTGTGGCAACAGGCTCTCTGAAGTTCCTTGGGGAAGGTCGGACTCCTGTGTCAGAATTTCTGATGAGGATGATCTAGAAAGTCAGGACCCTGAAGGTGGCTGCCCCTGTGCCACTATGCGTTCATGTAACTGTGTTGCGCTGCTTGGCATAATCAACCCAGACAATTTTTCTGCACACTGGTAGAGATTCCACAGAAGGATTGGAAGGTAACTATCTTGGTTTAGGCTAAATTGAACACTGGGGATGTGGGGCATCCCAGATGGTACCAACAGATGGTCCTCCCCCACCTCACTTCAAAGAGAGAGACAGAGGAGGGGAAAGGAGACTTACAAGTTTAGCAGTAACTAAAATAGTGAAATATTAATAATAAAATAAAAAAGAAGATAATGAAATATATGCAAAACCGTATCAAGCTCCCAAGATGATGATCACGTCACCGGCTGGCACTGGGGCAGTCCCAGGCTGGACACCGTGACAGACGGGAACTGGATTCTGGATCTGGATTCAGGATGGGGATCAAAGACAGATGAACAGAGAGTCCTCCTCAGATGCTGGCCATTGAAGAAAGAGGGCTGGCCCTTTTATCCCTCAGCTTTTATACTGAGCATGAGGCAGATGGGATGGAATACCCTGTTGGTCAGTTTTGGGTCACCTGTCCTGCCCGCTCCTCCCCACAGGCGCGACCCCTCTACGCTTTTCCGCTTCCGACTCTCCAGTGGGGCAAATAACAAAGTGAGCTGCCCTTGGGTGTTAAAGCAATAAGTATAAGCAAGTGCCTCTCTGCATACGATCCCTTGGCATCAACTATAAACCTAGGTCTTGTCATTCTGAGAGTGAACATTGTCTGCACAATCTGCTGTTAATTTCAGCAGTTAGAAGAGGCCCAGCTAAGAAGCAAAGTTACTGAACAAAATTGGTCCTGTTTTACCTCAAACCAAGACTGTAACTTAGATAGATAACTGCTGAGAAGGAAGGAGGATGATAAAAAGATACTGAGGTGCTGGAGTGTGTCCAGAGAAGGCCAACAAAGCTGGTGAGGTGTCTGGAGCACAAGTCTTATGAGTAGCGGCTGAGGGAACTGGGGTTGTTTGGCCTGGAGAAAAGGAGGCTCAGGGGAGACCTTATCGCTCTCTACAATTACCTGAAAGGAGGTTGTAGCAAGATGGGGGCTGGTCTATTCTCCCACGTGACAGGTAATAAGATAAGAGGAAATGGCCTCAAGTTGCGCCAGGGTAGGATTGGACTGGATATTAGGAAAGCTTTCTTCACAGAAGGGGTTATCAAATGTTGGAACAGGCTGCCCAGGGAAGTGGTTGGGTCACCATTCCTGGAGGTATTTAAAAGATGGCTAGATGTGGTGCTGAGGGACATCATTAGTGGTAACTTGGCAGTGCTAGGTTAACAGTTAGACTCGATGATCTTAAAGGTATCTTCCAACCTAGACAATTCTGTGATTCTATAATCATTAAAGAAATGCAGTCTTGAAACACGGGTAGACCGGTTTTGGAGCATAAAGTGAACCTGTATGGAAACATAGAGATCTAGGAATGTCAAGGCTTTAGATTTCATGTGAGACAGCACTGAAGCCAGGCGGTTGCTAAGTTATATTTGCTTCAGAAATAGGAATGCAGAATTCACGGCACCAGTGTCCTGTATTGCTATGTAGCTAAGTAGTACTTCATTAGCCTTGAAAGGAGGTATATATCATTGACTGACATTTGGTCAACAATCCCTAAACCCACCTTCCATGTGAGCCCACAAATCATGCCAGATATTCCACAATCATCTCCAACACTCATGCACCCAGCCCTACCGCAACTAGGTAGGTGCTCTGAGTACACCTACAAGACTGAGTCCAAGAACGAGTTAGGCCAATGTGGCTGGACATGAGCAGGAACCTTGTGTCTGGCTGTTCAGCCCATGGCTACGCAGGGTCTGTGCTTAGTGCTCCACTGCGTATCCTCAGAGACGGTTCAGGTCTAAAAGCAAAGCTAACCACCCGAGGTAATTGTGCATCTCGATGGCTGAATAAATGCACCTCCCCCCCCCCCCCCCCCCCCCCCCCCTTTAGAAACAATCCCATTCTTACCTGATTTGGGGTAAGTAGCTAGAAATATGTCACTATCTTTGATTTCAAAATCCTCCAAGGAAGCTACATACTCAGCTGAAGTTTTTACACTGAAATAAAACCCTTTGTATTCGAACAGATATTCTTTTGATGGTTCCATTGTTATAGGGGAATACACTGCAATAAGAAAATATGAAATGATATCTTTTTTTTGGTTGTCATCTCACAGAAACAAACAAACAAACAAACATGAGTAATTCAAACAAAGAATCCATTGCTGGCAAATTATAGCAAAATGCATTTCAGCAAAATTCTGGAAACAATACACTGAAATTTAGCTTTCAGATTTTCACAAGAACATCCCTCAGGTCACATTTCGAAGGAAGAAAAAGGGAAGATGTATAGCGCTCCCCTGAACTCCTATACAAGTGTATGCTACTTGCATGTAAAAACTAAGGTAACTGAAGGCAACCGGTGTAAAAGTCATTTGTGAAGATTCCTTTGGAATCTGAGTGAGCGTAGGGTTTTCTTTGGGATGTCAGTAGCTCTCGAGCAGAGTTCGCTTCACTACCAAGCTCTCATTCTGAATGTGGTGGTGTGGGCCGTGGCCAGGGCAGAGAGGGCAGGGAGGGCAGTAATGGGAGCAATGGACAGGGAAGGGAGTGAGGGAAGCTGTGCGTGGTGAGGAGCTGGCCACCTCACCTCACGGCAACAAGGTGCTGCCCACGTCAAAGCCTGTGAGGTGCTTCAGCCTCATGGTGAAACCTGACTTTCAGAGCTCTAAAGGAAGAAAACTCCACGTTTAGAAGGCAAGGGATTGGTACAGTTCTAAATTCAAGTTGTGATCACAAAGCTGGAGAAGTCAGAAGAATGCAGAGATATGGAGAATGAGTGAAAAATGTAATGGATACAGGAGAAAGAGCAAGGAATTTGTGGGAAACAAAAAGGACACACATTCAATGCACAGTATACAGAAACCTGCTTGATCTTGTTTGGCCAAAACCATGAGTTTTTCTATCACTTTGGGACAAAAGTTATTGCACTGCCTGATTCTTGCAGATGTAGGAACATGCCATGAAGAAATACACCATGGAAAAAAAGCCTTGCCCTGTTTCCTGGAAAGCTATTCATGCTCTCGTGTACACGATGGGAGAAGACATAAACATTCAGGTATGCTCATACCAGCCAGGCACACATCTCAAACACGCATCTCAAAAATCTCCCTCCAAACGCAGACACAAAGGTGCCTGCCAGGTGATCTACATCCACTCCCATGTTTTTGTTGAGTGGCACAGCAAAGGCCACGTGAGGCTCGGGTTTCCACACCGGCTCTGAGATAACCCTGCTCTGGACTGCCGTCCTCCTCTCCAGCATGGACCAGCTCTAGCCCCTCGTTCTCTGCAATGCTTTCTGCCAGTGCATGCCAAAATGGTCTACAGAAGAGGTCTATGTACAATTGTTATTTTACTGAGAAGGTAATACAGCATCATCTAACTCACAGATCTGCCGTTCTAATAATGTCAGGCATACTTACCTCCTCTGCTCTCTGTTCGGTGCCCACGGAGATGTGTGATACCGCTTCCCAGCTCGGTGAATGCGAGTGAGCCTAGAGATGCATGAGCTGTCACGTTTCCTTTTTAACTGAGATGTGAACCCGTGGACACTGTACTGGTTGGCTTGCTTTCAATATTTGCTTATCTTTAACGCAGACAGAGGTTAGAGAACTAATATAACTCGGGAAAAAGTGAAAGCAGACCAGAAAGATTTCTGAGATTATTTAAATGCTCTTTTTGATTTCTCTTCCTTCTCTTTTTTATCAACAACATTCTTGAGGAAGCTTGGAGAGGAGCAGAAATGAATAAAATCTTTTGCTTTTTGCTAGGTTTGGGTTTTTTTTCCTCAGCTTTCACTAAACTTTTGCCCAAATTGGTTTTTATTTCCAAGCTACGTGTGACAGCAGTCCCAAAGAAGAGCCTGAACCCACTGCTCCACTGAAGTGGCTGATCAGACGGGTCCGACCTGGTCTCGGCCATGAGCCTGGAATGAGCTCCTTGCGTTAATCACGTGTCTGTGTTCATGTTAAGTTTTTCTGACAGGTATTTTAACGCTGGAATGAAATAATGCCTGAGACGTTTCTCACTGAAACCTGCACTCCAGCAACATTACAAAGAAGAACATTTTGTTCCCCGGTTCTGTGTTGTGTTTTGTATAGGATTTCCTTTTAAGCTGGATCAATTGCCCAGGTAATCCCCAAACCTGCACAACCGATCAGTCGGGTTGGTCAGCATGTGAAGGAGCCAGAAAGAGGAGTAGGGCTGAGGGTTTTTTCCCCACAGAGGAAACCCTTAGGGTGAAAGATTGAGCCTGTTCTGCTTTGCTTTCTGCTGCAATCAGGCATGTCTCTAGTATTTTGGAAATGCAGTTTCTACTCTAAGTGTTTAATAATAATGAAAGACAACATCTCTTCATCCCAAAACTAGATGTTGAGGTGCTCCACAAGGTACTCCAGCCCCTGGGACGTCGCTCTGAAGAATCCAAAAAGTAACAGCTACGGTTCCACATCAGCTTTGTGAGCGAGCTGGAGAGCCAACAAGGTGTGAGTTCGGGCAAGAAGCGGTATTTTCCAGGGAAAGTAAATAGCCTGTAAAGCTATTTGGCCTTTGGAGAGATAGTGAGTGGGGAAAGCATACAAATCCCAGGGATATTCTAAAACGTCAGCATCCTAAAGTTAGGATTTGTCCTGGCTTGTCAGTAACGCTGAATGAGAGTCTATCTGCAGTTAATTGAACATAGATGTCACGTATATTACCTTTTTCAGGAAAAATAGTCCACTGCAATATTAATAATTAACCTGGGGATGCAAATACCTAATGTGTGTTGTAGGTGCAGTTGCACGACGTTCATTGTGAGACTGGGGAAGGAAACGTGTGTCTTATTTCATAATTTAAACAAAACCAATGTTCTCAGTGCTATTAACATCTTATGTCCTTCTCTGATTGTTCCCTCTGGCACTTTGCACCAACACATTTCTGTACATACTAATCATAGTTCTCCTTTCACAAGCCTCTACAGTGACAACAAGCTGGTGTAGCCCTGAAGTTCCCTATACACACAACAGCCAAAGAGAGGCCTCCTGCCTACCTTTTCTGTAAAATTAAAACGTAAGGTGGAGGCTTAAATTAGGTACATGGAATCCCCAAATACGTTTTATTTGTTACTGCAAAAAGACACTCAGCATGTCATAGCAAAAAAGGGCAAACTAAATTGGACCACTTCAATGCATGTTTTAGGCGTCTGCATAGGAACAGATTGTTACCTACTAAGTGAGGAAAAAAAATAAGTCGTTTGTAAGGAATTCCTTTATTTTAGGCATGCCTCAGGTGCTCTTACATACCAGTAACATCTAGTATTGACCCTGATTGCATAAAATCTGTGCCGAAGATCCATGAGGCCTGAGTTCACTGCGATATAGTCCGAGAGAATAATTAGAATGTGTTAAAATTGCTTCTGGGAGAAAAACCTAGGGGTCACCAAAGTCCGTATTTTTCACTGGAATCTTCAATTAGGGACACTTCACCTGAAAATGCCTACCTATAAAGCAATGTGAATGAAAATTAAATATTTGAATTACTTGAGGATTGCAAGCATACTAGAATGAGGTGACTGGATTTTTTTGCTTCAAAATAACGTTCACTCGGAAGCTTTTCTGAGAGTTAGTTTACTGCAGGTAAAGATTAAACTGCTTCAGTGCTCGATGTGTAGCAGACTCAGGAGACCTTTCAGTAATCAGTTCTGCCTTGGGGAGGTTCGCAGACACTCCTTCACCGCTTTTTCAGAAAATACAGTTGGCAGCTAAACACGAGCAGCCAGGAACTCCAGCAACAACAGGTCTCTGTGCAGAATTACTTCTGATTACAAAAGTGTACCACTCCTTCTTTTGCCGTGCCGCCTGGGAAGACAAAAACGCATCAAAGTCCTTCTTGGTATTTCAGGGACACCCCACCAGTTTCTTCACCCAGGTGGTTAGCCAAATATTCAGGGTCTTGTGCATAGATCCAAACAGGATCCCGTTGTTTCTCTGAGACAACTAGTTGCAAAGAAGATAAAAAGTTCAGCTTCTGTGAACCCAGGGGAGTCTGACCATAAGGAGCAACATCCCTTAAGCAGTTATTTCAGTTAGCATTGAGCCCCAATGCACTCGTTCTCTCTCTCTCAGGGCAAACTTGTGGTAGCGATTCAGGCTGCAAGTCCTGGGTCTCAGTAGGGTTATTTCAACATTCTGTTACCCCACTTCTTGCTTTCCCGTGGTGCCCAGCTAATGTTTGGAAGTTACCCTCTCCCCCTGCCTCAGCTGCCATTCCCTCAAAAGGCGATTGTTTGCTATGCCGTGATTACTTTGGTTAGTCGGACCTTTGTATGGCATTCCTGACGTGAAGCTGAAACAAGTGAGACATCAGGAACTTGACCTTAATAAACCCGTAAAAAGGCCTGTGTTGCTCTGACACTCCCAGAATCCTTGTTAAAAAAACCCCAACCCAACAAAATCCTACCTTGCTTTTAACTCTCAAAGTCCAAAGCGTATACCGTAATGCATGTAGGGAGATTATTATGAGTTGCAACACTGCACTGCAAACACAGCTAATTTAATTTTGATCATGCTGAACTTTTTGCACGGTTGGTGCCTGAGCGCTATTTAAAATTCAGAGAAAGGTGCCCACCACATCAGGATGCCGTAGGAGTAAAATCTCGGGCGTGATGCAAAGCCTAGGATTTTGCATCAAAATTATGAATGCAATATGATCTGCTTTAAAGCAAACAAAAACTAAGGATGGTATACCTATCTTTTATTTTCCGTTTCTTTTTTCTTTTACTAGTAGGCCAGTGGTGAGTGCATTTTGTTCTAAAACGGGGAGCTTGAAGTACAATTCCTGTGGGGACAATCAACCTTAGCCTTTCTCCTAGGAGACTTATAACTATCAGACTACCTCCAGTTTTTAAACTGTGTGGTTGCCAAAAGGAATTCAAAGCTTGGTGGAACAGGCAGTAGACTGTGCCTGATCCTGAGAGAAGGAGCTGTCAGGCGAGTGCTCGCTTGTGTTGCAAAATCTGACAGGGTCTGAAATGCTACTACTTGGGTGTTATTGTTTGGTTTTTCTCTTTTTAATTAGCCCTTCAGTGCCTTGCAACTTGGCTCGGAGTAGGAGGGAGAGGGGAGAGGCTTTTCAGGTTCAGTTCTTTGACATGATTGCATTTATTGCCATGAACTCGAATTTCCTTTGCGCTGCCTGCTCATGAAATCTGTAACTGATAGAGTGAGCTGATACCACGGGGCTGCGGCGTACGGCGTAGTGTGAGGTTTATGTGGCTTTTATTCCTCTGCTGGGACTTGGTGTCATTGGGAAAAGGAGTAAAGATCAAGGTCCTACTTGTAATCAGGAGTTCTGTTTGTACTTTGGGCAAACTCAGCAAAAGGCCTGCGATAGGCTTCTGACTCTGAACGAGTTTTACCTTTCCTGTGGTAAATATGTACAGGTGGAAAAGGTCAGTGGTCCCCTCATGGGAAGTTCACACTCAGAGGTCAGGAGATGCAGTGGTTACATAAGGCACATAAGGGGTTGTTTTTTGTAACTTGTTGTCTTGGTATCGGGGATGCAAAGTTCCAGAAGGAAAGATGGTGTGGCTGTACCGTTGCATGACATGGGAACATTCTTCTTGTAGGCTAATGCCATGAGGTCAGCTTTGCCCAACAGAAGCAGCTACCTATGCTGTGCGTGAAGTAATTCTGTCCAGGAAGAAGTAGGTAAAATGTGCCAGCAGGCGTAAATGAGTGGATTGAAAAGAAGATGAAAGAGCTGGTCCCTTGAGAGCAGTGTTGGAAGTGACCAACCAACCAACCAAACAGCCATTGTGTGAACTGGAAGTATTTTATACATTTTGAAACAGCTTATGGAAAAGCCAAGGTTAGATGTTCCTTGTCAAATCAAAATGACTTATTGAAATATTTTTGAAATCAGATGTTGAATCCTGCTGTGTCTGCTTGGTAGGACGCTGGTTCAATAGCAACCAAAGCCAGTCACTTTGGTTTGATCATACAGACATCATAGCAGGAAGCAGGGATGAGGGTGCAAAACTTGCCTTGCCTGCCAGGGAAGTGCGGTTGGTGTCTGAAAAACAGTTGGAACAAGATGTTTCCTCGTCAGATCATGTGCCTCTGCCGACCTGACTGAGGCTATGCTGAGAGGGACAGAAGATTGTTGGAGGGGAAAACAAATGCATCAGGAATGCATCAGAGACTTAACAGTTCATAGAGGAAGAACTGTAGCTCTCATTTGTGAGTAGTTTCAATGGATAGAGTTGAGCAATACGTGGGAGTTGGACCTCATTTTATAAGCAACAGAAAAGGCATTATTGTCTATAACGTTGAATATATCGTAGGCCAGGTGCATGTCAGGAGTGGAGCTGTTGGATTTGCAAATATTTTTTGAGTTGCTGATTGACAGACATCTTGAACTATGTCTCTGTACTTAGCTTCTCGGGGGAAGGCCGTGGGCAAGCTGCCGCGTGGAGTTGAATCACGCACAGGTTAAAGCATGACCGTGGGTCAATGAATATATGAGGAGGGACGTAGTCCTAGATAGCTGGTAGGTTTTTACATCAGTAGCTCTAGCAGGTCATCAGGTGTGATTGAGTGGACATTGACGTAAAAACTGCTATGACTGTGGCTTGTATTTTTTCTCAATATTTCAAGTAGCACATTGTCAGACATGACCTCGAGAATCGTAACCAACAATGCAACGAAGCGTTTCAATCAATAGGCAACCCCAGACAATGCAACACAAAGGTCACTTTAATAGCAGATGATTCAGTACCAAAAGGAGTCTCACGAAATGCATAAGTGGAAGACTTTTCAGAAAGTTTTTAGCAACACCAGTCTGTCCTCCCTTGGTTGTCTACAAATCGAACAGTTGAATAGCTTCCTGAGACAAGTCACATTTTGTGACTGAGTTGTCATTGCTATTATTTGTATAACAGAGCTGAAAATGGCTGTATTTTCTTCTTCCAGACCTTCAGATATGTCCGTCCAGTATAAACCCCAAAGGATGATGAAACTCAAAACCAGCCTACATTTCATCGTTAATATCCCAGACGAATTTGATGGGCAGGGTCTTCATTTTGTCTTTCAGAACGTTGTCAAACCTTTCACTCTGTGCCACCGTCATGATGTTTTTCCAGTCTCCAACAGTACCTGAGGAAAGAGGCAGCAAAGGGAGGTGAGAAGCAGAACGTGCACCTCTCTGAAGCCTGCTGCGAACAGCGAGTGCTACTCTTGGGAAGCATTCCCGGCTTCCTCAGTGCTTCCCTGTCAGTGGCGTGCCGAGTGAGGCTCTGTGTGCTCTTTTGAGGACATGCTTCCAAATCTAGGTGCTGTGAACAAAACACAGCACAGACCTATAATCCTGAATCCTCATAAAGATATTTGACTCATTTGTTCTGGTGTATTACTGATTCCTTTGAGATCAAAGAGGAAATCATTAATAGCAACGCCCAGGAGCCCAGGGATGCCATGTATGGACTCAGAGGGTACCTGGTCAAGGAGGTCTATGCTCACCCAATTAAGGTGACTCCAGTCTTGAAAAGTAAGAAACAGGTGAAAAAAGTATTGTTATCCCTGTCTTGGTACGATACTTAGCTGTTGTGTTGGACTGCTTCCACTTTACCTTTTCGTAGAAAACGTCCCTTGTCTTTGTCTGCGATGTCATCTGGCAGGTTCTCATAGTTTGCCCTGGGATCCTTTCTCATGTTCTCAAACGTAGCCTGTCTCACAACACTGTCCACCTCCTCTTCGCTCAGCTTCTTGCCTATGAAGTCGCAGATCTTCAGCACAGCACTTCTGAGATCCTGCAAGAATGTTACTTTGAAGAGTGTTGATGATGCAAGAAACTAAATGCATACAGGAGTGGAATACAGGATAATAAAGGACATACATTTGGGTGCAAAGCTGCCTGTCATTTTTATGTGAGCAGAGACTCGCTTGCATCAGTTGACTGCTGGAGAGCAGTGACGCTGTAGCTCACTGCAGCACTGTCCCCTTGGAGATGGGGAATTCTGCGTTCTGCTCCCCACACTGCAAACCCGCTCTGCGTCTCGTGTTTGATGCCCCAGCAAAGTCAGCCCCGGAATGGTGCCTGTCACTGTGAAGGCGCTCAACCCATGGGGTTCTTGTCAGTTGTCTTGTCTGAGTGAGGGACTCGAGCTGAGCAACCTCAGGCTCCGCAGGCTGAGGGACTCGTGCAGTGGCACGTGACGTGGGCTGCGCTGCCTTGGCTGGGGAGCTCTGGGGCTTGCCCATGAGGAGAAGGGCAGCCACCTGGGAGAACCGAGGAGTTGTGCAAAAGCGTGGGCAGCCACCAAGCAGGAAGCTTCTGGTCAGCAATTTGGGAGCTCCTCAAGTACTATAAAGCCCTGCCTCTTCAGCACTTCTCTCCTTATGAGCACCTCATTCCTGTTGAAGATACTTGCAAAAGTCTTGTTCTGTACTATTTCAGAAAGGGGTTTTGCGGGTGGCAGTGAAGATAACTTCTATCATTTTGGAAAGTGTTTTACCTGATCATTGCTGAGTAATTGATCAGATCTTGAACCAAGCAGACAAATGACTTACTCCTCTCAGAAGCCTCAATTTGAATCTACTCCACAGCAGATTAAGCACTTCCCAATATAAAGTGTAATTATAAACAGCCATCTGAAAATGCACTCAATATAGGCAGAGAACATCTTGAATACAGGGACAGTGATTGACCTCACCTTTTTCATTTCTTCATAGGTAAGGAAGAGTATATTGAAATCCTCTGCATGACTGTACCAGCCTGCGACGTGATCCAACCACGAACTGGCAAGTACTTAGCAAGGGGATTTATTAAAAGAAAAAATAGAGAGAAATACTGTTAACAGCTAGCAGTAAAACTTTAAAACTATCAGTCCTCTAGGGCTCTGGAAGGGTTTTTTAAAAAATGGTATTTTTTGACAATTTGAGGAAAGCATGCTCGCAGTCTTTGTGACAGTCACCGAGCTAACGTGGCAACTCCCCTTTTGTTTCTAGTAATCTGAACCCAGTCTGGCAGAAGCAAAAAAACCACTTCTCTATCTTTGCTGGACAGTGTCTGTTCTTATGGGTTCAGCTCCACTACCCAAGCAGAGAAGCTGTTAAGAGATTTTCAGTCATAATGGCTATGCTGCTCCCGTTGGACCAGCTTTCATCAGAAGATGGTGTCAAGCTCAGACAGCCTCTGCAGCTTTGGATTCAGGCTACATCAAGGCGGAGGATTCTTGTAATTGATACTTATTGGTATAATTAATCCCCATTCAATCTGAGGTCATTTGATTTGGTCTCCTTAGTAAACAAGATATCCTACCTTTGCCAGCTAAAAATCTCTCCATGAAAAGGTTAAAATCTGGTATTTTCTCCATAGTGATTATGAATTTGGAGAAGTGGTAATAAGAAACCATAACATCCTTAGGGTTCCTGGCAACATAAATGATCTGCAAAACAATAAGGAGACTGATATCAGAGATATGAATGGATTCCATTACCCTGACCATCGGGGCAGTTTTCCATACAGGTCCCACTAAAAATGTGTGAAAACACTTTGAAGGTGACAATGACGTGAGGTACATTATGGATAAGGTAGTGCTGTTGATTTGTTTATAGGTGGTGGTATTTGTGTAGTTGCAGTAATGCAGCGCCTGTGGCTGACTCTCTTCATGGGATCAGTGTTACAGGTTTTGGTGATAGTGGTCACGTGTGCGAGGCAGCCAGGCCGCCATAACACCACCAGAAAATCATTGGGTTGATTCAGCTTCACATTTCTGGGCACAGTCACGATTAAATGAAGAAGAGTTTCTTGTAAATGCCATCTTGGGGAATGTTGACAGCATCAGTACTGTGTGAGCAAAGGTCCTGGCCTGTGGTGCTGGTGCCGGAGGCAGCAGGCAGGCGATGGAAGAGGGAGCCCTGGCATCTTAAAAGAAGGAGCTGCTATGGGCAAGGCTTATTTTGGCTCCTGCTGACTCCTGACCACAGGAGAGCTGCTGCCTCAGGCACAGACCAGCACCACGAGTGAGAGGAGCAACCTCCTGCCTCTCAACTGGCAGCATGTGCCAGCTTCGGCTAAGCTTCTGCTCCCTATGGTCTGAGTAGGGAGAGAAAACAGAACCTGGCATGTCACCTTTACGGGGTTACAAATGTTTGCAGGGAGAGACAGAAGAATCATGCTTTCGGTACTGGGTCAAATGACTCCTTTTGATTCCTGCTTAATTGAAACTGTGTCTGATCATCTTTAGCAAAACCAACCCCATTCTTTCCAAGGTATTTAAAACAAGGATTCCTAAACGCATTGCAGGAAAGCTCAATAATGCCGAGTTCAAAAGCTCTGACCTGAAATCACAGTCCCGTCCTACTCATATTTTCAGTGTGGGAGACTTTTTTTCAGACTTAGGACTTCACTAGAATCATATGTTCTCACAAGGGGAAAATCAGTGCAAGTCTTTGACCCCAGCAGATCCTCCCGAGATGCACCACCCCTCTCTCTACCAGTGTTGGGGCTGAGAGATTTGGCAAAAGGAAACAGAGGCAATGGGCTTTAGAAGGTCCCTGGTCTCCCCACATATACGAAGCAGGTGATATTTCTACCGAGACATGTGGAACTGAAAGAGGAAAAAGGTCAGATTTGGACGAATTCACTGAGGCAAATTGGCATGACTGGTTTTAAGGAAATTGTAACAATAACATCACTTACACGTGCTTTTTTCTTTCTGAGGTCTCTGGGAACTAAGTAGTAAGGCAGGTGGGTGGCCAAAACACGAGGTGAAGGAAGTTTGGCATAATCCATTTTTTTAATATTGTATTCCAGCCATGGGATTCTTTCCATGGTCTCCACATTTTCTGTTCCATTACGGTGGCCTTCGTGAATTATTAAGCTCAAAATGTTCTGAGTCCACACAGTTCCTGAGAAAGAAACCTTTTTATATGAACTTTGCTTGATTATTTTTTTTTTAGACTTTAAGTCTTTTGTCATAAACAGAGCCTCTGCAGAGCCAGGAAGAGAAGGGTATTTTTGCTTTGTCCCTGCAGAAAAGCCATGGCCAGTAACTAAACCTTCAGCTCCTTTACCCAATATACTCCACTTCCATACAAATTCTGCTATCCTCACCCTCTTGTGGCAACGTGAATTGCTGCATCTCTGTGGGCACGCACCTAAAAATATCTGCTGCTGAGTGGATCTGGAAAAGACCTTTGCTTCCAGAACTCGTGCAAAGTGTTGTGAGATGTCATAAAGCAAACAGCAGATAACACCAAGATGTCTCCTGGGAAGGAAGCTCTTGGTTCTGGAGATCAGACTGTAGGCATGTTGTAGACTTCAAGTCACTGGGCAAGAAAAAGAAACATCCCTGGGATTCAGAGGAACAATACCCAGTGATTTCACAGCTCTGCTGACTGTCTTGTGCTGCTTGGCATAATCAACCTGGACAATTTTTCTGCGTAGTGGTAGAGATTCAACAGAAGGATTGGAAGATAACTTAGGTTGATAACTGCTGAGGAGGAAGGAGGAAGGTGGTGCGAGATAGAGGAAAAGGTGCCTGCTGATGAGCTAGCATCACCTGGGCTCTCTGTCCCCTCAGTCTGTCACCCACGACCCCTGCACAGGCTTCTCTTACTGCATCTACCTTCACTACAACCTGGTGCTCCCTGTCACTCCTTCTGCGCTTCGCTCAAGAATATTTTCTGCCTCAGCTATTTCACTGAATACCGAGGGAACAGTGAATTCCAGGAAGGTGCTCAGGGACCCTAGGAAAAGGCCGTATGCTAACAAAACACTGGTTGTGTTATCCGAAGGCTGCATCCTGAAGGCTGCTGAAGAAAACCAAAGGATAACGGAAGAGGTTCCCAAGAGCGCAAAGAGAGGAGGATAGGAGAGGCCTTGAAAGTACGAGCAGAGATCGGTACTAGAGATGTCGAAGGTTTAGTCATAAATCACCGCTTAACGCATCATCAAGTCTTTACTAATCACTAAAGAAATGCAGTCTTAAAAAACGGGTAGACCAGTTTTGGAGCATAAAGTGAACCTGTGTGGAAACATAGAGATCTAGGCACGTCAGGGCTTTAGATTTCATGTGAGACAGCACTGAAGCCAGGCAGTTGCTCAGTTATTTTTGCTTCAGAAATAGGAATGCAGAATTCACATAATGACAGAATTGCAGAATGGTCATGTTTGGAAGGGACCTCTGGAGATCACCTGGTCCAACCCCCCCACCAAACCAAGGTCACCTACAGCAGGTTGCACAGGACAGCATCCCGGCAGGTTTTGAATGTCTCCAATGTGGGAGACTCCACAACCTCTCTGGGCAGCCTGTGCCAGTGCTCTGCCACCCTCAAAGTAAAGAAGTCCCTCCTCATGTTAAGATGAAACTTCCTATGTACAAGTTTGTGCCCACTACCTCTAGTCCTATCACTGGGCACCACTGAAGAAAGACTCTTCTCATCTACCTGGTGCCCTCCCCTTAAGTATTGATAAGTATTTATAAGTATTGATAAGATCCCCCCTCAGTCTTCTCTTCTCTAGACTAAAAAGACCCTTCTTGAACCGGGGAGCCCAGAACTGGACACAGTACTCCAGATGCGGCTTCCCAGGGCAGAGTAGAGGGGGAGGATGACCTCCCTCGACCTGCTGGCCACACTCTTCTTGATGCACCCCAGCATGCCATTGGCCTTCTTGGCCACCAGGGCACGTTGCTGGCTCATGGTCATCCTGTTGTCCACCAGGACTCCCAGGTCTCTTTCCACAGAGCTGCTCTCCAGGAGGTCAGCCCCCAACCTGTACTGATGCATGGGGTTATTCCTCCCCAGATGCAGTACCCTACACTTCCCCTTGTTGAATTTCATCAGGTTTTTCTGTGCCCAACTCTCCAGTCTGTCCAGGTCACGCTGTATGTCACCACAGCCTTCCAGCGTGTCAGCAATACCTTCCAGTTTTGTGTCATCAGCAAACTTGCTGATGGTACTCTCTATCCCTTCATCCAGGTCATTGATGAATATATTGAACAGTACTGGACCCAGTACTGACCCCTGAGGGACACCACTAGTTACTGGCCTCCAACTGGACTCTTCACCACTAACCACAACCCTCTGAGCTCTATCTGTCAACCACAGTTCAATCCACCCCACTGTTCATTCATCTAACCCACACTTCCTAAGCTTGCCTGTGGGTATGATGTGGGAGACAGTGTCGAAAGCCTTGCTGAAATCAAGGTAGACAACATCCACTGCCCTCCCCTCATCCGTGCATCCAGTCATGACATCATAGAAGGCTATCAGATTAGTCAGACATGACTTCCCCTTGGAGAATCCACGTTGACTACTTCTGATAATCATCTTTTCCTCCAGACGCTTGGAGATGACCCCCAGAATGAGCTGTTCCATCATCTTTCCAGGGACAGAGGTGAGGCTGCCTGGCCTATAGTATCCTGAGTCACCCTTCTTGCCCCTTTTGAAGACTGGAGTGACATTGGCTTTCCTCCAGTCCTCAGGCAAGGAATCTGATTCATGGCACCAGTGTCCTGTATTGCTATGTAGCTAAGTAGTACTTCATTAGCCTTGAAAGGAGGTATACATCATTGACTGACATTTGCTCAACAATCCCTAAACCCACCTTCCATGTGAGCCCACAAATCGTGCCATATATCCCACAATCATCTCCAACACTCATGCACCCAGCCCTACCGCAACTAGGTAGGTGCTCTGAGTACACCTACAAGACTGAGTCCAAGAACGAGTTAGGCCAATGTGGCTGGACATGAGCAGGAACCTTGTGTCTGGCTGTTCAGCCCATGGCTACGCAGGGTCTGTGCTTAGTGCTCCACTGCGTATCCTCAGAGACGGTTCAGGTCTAAAAAGCAAAGCTAACCACCCGAGGTAATTGTGCATCTCGATGGCTGAATAAATGCACCTCCCCCCCCCCCCCCCCCCCCCCCCTTTACAAACAATCCCATTCTTACCTGATTTGGGGTAAGTAGCTATAAATATGTCACTATCTTTGATTTCAAAATCCTCCAAGGAAGCTATGTACTCAGGTGTAGTATCTACACCAAAATAAAACCCTTTGTATTCAAACACATATTCTTTTGATGGTTCCATTGTTAATCTGCTGTCCTTATAGGGGAATAACCTGCAATAATAAAATACGAAATTATATCTTTTTCTTTGGTTGTCATCTCACAGAAACAAACAAACAAACAAACAAACGCGCAATTCAAACAAAGAATCCATTGCTGGCAAATTATAGCAAATGCATTTCAGCAAAATTCTGGAAACAATACACTGAAATTTAGCTTTCATATTTTCACAAGAACATCCCTCAGGTCACATTTCGAAGGGAGAAAAAGGGAAGATGTATAGCGCTCCCCTTTACTCCTATACAAGTGTATGCTACTTGCATGTAAAAACTAATGTAACTGAAGGCAACCGGTGTAAAAATCATTTGTGAAGATTCCTTTGGAATCTGAGTGAGCGTAGGGTTTTCTTTGGGATGTCAGTAGCTCTTGAACAGAGGCGCGCTTCACTACCAAGCTCTCATTCTGAATGACGTGACTGAAGCTGTGTTCTGAATGTCTTACAATTTCTGCCTCCCTCTACTTATTCTCTGTCTCGTTACTAATGTTTCTCCCACAGTAAGCATGTTTTCTGCAAGCCAGGATGGATAAGCATGAATGTGTGTTATTTTCTTAAGTATGCCTACTGTTTTTATGAGATTGTTGTCTTGTGTCTCATTAACGCCATTGCTGTATGTTTGCCAGAAAAATAGACTAATCGTCATTGTTGTTGCGAGTAGGTAAGGGCAAACTGTTGGAGAGCTACAGGAAGAGCAAGAGAGAGGCTGAAGAGACAAGGTGCTTCTTGTAGCTGAGCCAGAGCCAAATGGGGCATCTAGATTTGAAGGTTTTTGCCTGTGTTTCTGCTACAGTCTTTGAGCTGAATGATACATCCATGGATTTCAGTGAGCTTAACCTCCTGGTCACTCCCTCTCTGCTCTGTAGATGAGCTATTTTTTAACACCATCAGACAATCTACAAGCCTTGGCAGAAATGACATAAGCAAAGTCACTTCCAGACTCTGATAGCACCAGCATTGTCCCATGCGGGTTAAAATGTGTTTGGAAAGAGAGTCTTTCGTATCTGGAATTTTGTGTGGGTTTCTGTCCCCTGCCTCCCCCTTGCAATGCAACTGTTCCCGTGCCCTCTTGGGCTGCTGCGTTTGCCATTGCTGCACTGTCAGGATGTCACCATTGCTGCACCGTTGGGATAGCGCCCTTGCTCAGATTTGCCAAATGAGCCGATTGCACAAGACGTACCAGCCAAGTGATCGGAATTCACCACCACAGGCAGTCCTTGGAAATGAAGCGGCTGATTCCACCTGTCGTCATTAGCGTCTCTCCAGTTTGCCCTCTACTTTCCCTCTGCCTTCCCGGTCCATGGACTCCCCTGGCTGGGTGCCCACTTCCAGCCCCCTTTGGGTCCCCGGGGCCATGCGGGCTGTTTAGCAGGGCAGGGGAAGGGGCGCAGCAGCCGCTGCCATGACTGGGGACACTCGCTGCCTCTCCTGTCCTGGGCAGATGGGACCAGGTAACCTCCAGCGGCAGAAGGAGGACACACGGACATCCCTCAGACACAGCAAAGGTTGTGGCAGGCCTTCTTCTAAACAACTGCTTATGCATACAGTGCTACCAAGTCTTAACACAAATACATCCCTTTGTTTTATGAAATTAATCATATTTCACTGCTTGTCTTAACTCCCTTAGTATTGTTACACAACAAAAAAATCCTTTGCTTTGGGTGATGGAGAAGCTCAATTCTACTGCCAAAGGCCTGTGGCCAAAGAATTGAGGGCAGATGTCTCTCCTGCCTGGGAGTAGTGACCCCTGTGCTTGCACTGCCTTCCCTCCACCCCATGCCGGTGGCGTCAGCTGTGGCCGGGGAAGGGAAGGAAGCGAGGGGAGTGACAGACAACAAGGGGAGTGGTGGACAGTGAGGGAGGTGATGGGCAGCTATGGACAGTGAGGGGTGCGAGGGTAACTGCCGCTGTGCTGTGCGTGGTGAGGAGCTGGCCACCTCACCTCATGGCAACAAGGTGCTGCCCACGTCAAAGCCTGTGAGGTGCTTCAGCCTCATGGTGAAACCTGAGTTTCAGAGCTCTAAAGGGAGAAAACTCCACGTTTAGAAGGCAAGGGATTGGTACAGTTCTAAATTCAAGTTGTGATCACAAAGCTGGAGAAGTCAGAAGAATGCAGAGATATGGAGAATGAGTGAAAAATGTAATGGATACAGGAGAAAGAGCAAGGAATTTGTGGGAAACAAAAAAGACACACATTCAATGCACAGTATACAGAAACCTGCTTGATCTTGTTTGGCCAAAACCATGAGTTTTTCTATCACTTTGGGACAAAAGTTATTGCACTGCCTGATTCTTGCAGATGTAGGAACATACCATGAAGAAATACACCATGGAAAAAAAGCCTTGCCCTGTTTCCTGGAAAGCTATTCATGCTCTCGTGTACACGATGGGAGAAGACATAAACATTCAGGTATGCTCATACCAGCCAGGCACACATCTCAAACACGCATCTCAAAAATCTCCCTCCAAACGCAGACACAAAGGTGCCTGCCAGGTGATCTCCTACATCCACTCCCATGTTTTTGTTGAGTGGCACAGCAAAGGCCACGTGAGGCTCGGGTTTCCACACCGGCTCTGAGATAACCCTGCTCTGGACTGCCGTCCTCCTCTCCAGCACGGACCAGCTCTAGCCCCTCGTTCTCTGCAATGCTTTCTGCCAGTGCATGCCAAAATGGTCTACAGAAGAGGTCTATGTACATATTGTGTATTGTTATTTTACTGAGAAGGTAATACAGCATCATCTAACTCACAGATCTGCCGTTCTAATAATGTCAGGCATACTTACCTCCTCTGCTCTCTGTTCGGTGCCCACGGAGATGTGTGATACCGCTTCCCAGCTCGGTGAATGCGAGTGAGCCTAGAGATGCATGAGCTGTCACGTTTCCTTTTTAACTGAGATGTGAACCCGTGGACACTGTACTGGTTGGCTTGCTTTCAATATTTGCTTATCTTTAACGCAGACAGAGGTTAGAGAACTAATATAACTCGGGAAAAAGTGAAAGCAGACCAGAAAGATTTCTGAGATTATTTAAATGCTCTTTTTGATTTCTCTTCCTTCTCTTTTTTATCAACAGCATTCTTGAGGAAGCTTGGAGAGGAGCAGAAATGAATAAAATCTTTTGCTTTTTGCTAGGTTTGGGTTTTTTCCTCAGCTTTCGCTGAACTTTTGCCAAAATTGGTTTTTATTTCCAAGCTACGTGTGACAGCAGTCCCAAAGAAGAGCCTGAACCCACTGCTCCACTGAAGTGGCTGATCAGACGGGTCCGACCTGGTCTCGGCCATGAGCCTGGAATGAGCTCCTTGTGTTAATCATGTGTCTGTGTTCATGTTAAGTTTTTCTGACAGGTATTTTAACACTGGAATGAAATAATGCCTGAGATGTTTCTCACTGAAACCTGCACTCCAGCAACATTACAAAGAAGAACATTTTGTTCCCCGGTTCTGTGTTGTGTTTTGTATAGGATTGCTTTTTAAGCTGGATCAATTGCCCAGGTAATCCCCAAACCTGCACAACCGATCAGTCGGGTTGGTCAGCATGTGAAGGAGCCAGAAAGAGGAGTAGGGCTGAGGGTTTTTTCCCCACAGAGGAAACCCTTAGGGTGAAAGATTGAGCCTGTTCTGCTTTGCTTTCTGCTGCAGTCAGGCATGTCTCTAGTATTTTGGAACTGCAGTTTCTACTCTAAGTGTTTAATAATAATGAAAGACAACATCTCTTCATCCCAACACTAGATGTTGAGGTGCTCCACAAGGTACTCCAGCCCCTGGGACGTCGCTCTGAAGAATCCAAAAAGTAACAGCTACGGTCCCACATCAGCTTTGTGAGCGAGCTGGAGAGCCAACAAGGTGTGAGTTCGGGCAAGAAGCGGTATTTTCCAGGGAAAGTAAATAGCGTGTAAAGCTATTTGGCCTTTCGAGAGATAGTGAGTGGGGAAAGCATACGAATCCCAGGGATATTCTAAAATGTCAACATCCTAAAGTTAGGATTTGTCCTGGCTTGTCAGTAACGCTGAATGAGAGTCTATCTGCAGTTAATTGAACATAGATGTCACGTATATTACCTTTTTCAGGAAAAATAGTCCACTGCAATATTAATAATTAACCTGGGGATGCAAATACCTAACGTGTGTTGTAGGTGCAGTTGCACGACGTTCATTGTGAGACTGGGAAAGAAAACATGTGTCTTATTTCATAATTTAAACAAAACCAATGTTCTCAGTGCTATTAACATCTTATGTCCTTCTCTGATCGTTCCCTCTGGCACTTTGCACCAACACATTTCTGTACATACTAATCATAGTTCTCCTTTCACAAGCCTCTACAGTGACAACAAGCTGGTTTAGCCCTGAAGTTCCCTATACACACAACAGCCAAAGAGAGGCCTCCTGCCTACCTTTTCTGTAAAATTAAAACGTAAGGTGGAGGCTTAAATTAGGTACATGGAATCCCCAAATACGTTTTATTTGTTACTGCAAAAAGACACTCAGCATGTCATAGCAAAAAAGGGCAAACTAAATTGGACCACTTCAATGCATGTTTTAGGTGTCTGCATAGGAACAGATTGTTACCTACTAAGTGAGGAAAAAAAATAAGTCGTTTGTAAGGAATTCCTTTATTTTAGGCATGCCTCGGGTGCTCTTACATACCAATAACATCTAGTATTGACCCTGATTGCATAAAATCTGTGCCGAAGATCCATGAGGCCTGAGTTCACTGCGATATAGTCCGAGAGAATAATTAGAATGTGTTAAAAGTGCTTCTGGGAGAATAAGCTAGGGGTCACCAAAGTCCGTATTTTTCACTGAAATCTTCAATTAGGGACAATTCACCTTAAAAAGCATACCAATAAAGCAATGTGAATGAAAATTAAATATTTGAATTACTTGAGGATTGCAAGCATACTAGAATGAGGTGACTGGATTTTTTTGCTTCAAAATAACGTTCACTCGGAAGCTTTTCTGAGAGTTAGTTTACTGCAGGTAAAGATTAAACTGCTTCAGTGCTCGATGTGTAGCAGACTCAGGAGACCTTTCAGTAATCAGTTCTGCCTTGGGGAGGTTCGCAGACACTCCTTCACCGCTTTTTCAGAAAATACAGTTGGCAGCTAAACACGAGCAGCCAGGAACTCCAGCAACAACAGGTCTCTGTGCAGAATTACTTCTGATTACAAAAGTGTACCACTCCTTCTTTTGCCGTGCCGCCTGGGAAGACAAAAACGCATCAAAGTCCTTCTTGGTATTTCAGGGACACCCCACCAGTTTCTTCACCCAGGTGGTTAGCCAAATATTCAGGGTCTTGTGCATAGATCCAAACAGGATCCCGTTGTTTCTCTGAGACAACTAGTTGCAAAGAAGATAAAAAGTTCAGCTTCTGTGAACCCAGGGGAGTCTGACCATAAGGAGCAACATCCCTTAAGCAGTTATTTCAGTTAGCATTGAGCCCCAATGCACTCGTTCTCTCTCTCTCAGGGCAAACTTGTGGTAGCGATTCAGGCTGCAAGTCCTGGGTCTCAGTAGGGTTATTTCAACATTCTGTTACCCCACTTCTTGCTTTCCCGTGGTGCCCAGCTAATGTTTGGAAGTTACCCTCTCCCCCTGCCTCAGCTGCCATTCCCTGAAAAGGCGATTGTTTGCTATGCCGTGATTACTTTGGTTAGTCGGACCTTTGTATGGCATTCCTGACGTGAAGCTGAAACAAGTGAGACATCAGGAACTTGAACTTAATAAACCTGTAAAAAGGCCTGTGTTGCTCTGACACTCCCAGAATCCTTGTTAAAAAAACCCCAACCCAACAAAATCCTACCTTGCTTTTAACTCTCAAAGTCCAAAGCGTATACCGTAATGCATGTAGGGAGATTATTATGAGTTGCAACACTGCACTGCAAACACAGCTAATTTAATTTTGATCATGCTGAACTTTTTGCACGGTTGGTGCCTGAGCGCTATTTAAAATTCAGAGAAAGGTGCCCACCACATCAGGATGCCGTAGGAGTAAAATCTCGGGCGTGATGCAAAGCCTAGGATTTTGCATCAAAATTCTGAATGCAATATGATCTGCTTTAAAGCAAACAAAAACTAAGGATGGTATACCTATCTTTTATTTTCCTTTTCTTTTTTCTTTTACTAGTAGGCCAGTGGTGTGTGTATTTTGTTCTAAAATGGGGAGCTTGAAGTACAATTCCTGTGGGGACAATCAACCTTAGCCTTTCTCCTAGGAGACTTATAACTATCAGACTACCTCCAGTTTTTAAACTGTGTGGTTGCCAAAAGGAATTCAAAGCTTGGTGGAACAGGCAGTAGACTGTGCCTGATCCTGAGAGAAGGAGCTGTCAGGCGAGTGCTCGCTTGTGTTGCAGAATCTGACAGGGTCTGAAATGCTACTACTTGGGTGTTATTGTTTGGTTTTTCTCTTTTTAATTAGCCCTTCAGTGCCTTGCAACTTGGCTCGGAGTAGGAGGGAGAGGGGAGAGGCTTTTCAGGTTCAGTTCTTTGACATGATTGCATTTATTGCCATGAACTCGAATTTCCTTTGCACTGCCTGCTCATGAAATCTGCAACTGATAGAGTGAGCTGATACCACGGGGCTGCGGCATACGGCGTAGTGTGAGGTTTATGTGGCTTTTATTCCTCTGCTGGGACTTGGTGTCATTGGGAAAAGGAGTAAAGATCAAGGTCCTACTTGTAATCAGGAGTTCTGTTTGTACTTTGGGCAAACTCAGCAAAAGGCCTGCGATAGGCTTCTGACTCTGAACGAGTTTTACCTTTCCTGTGGTAAATATGTACAGGTGGAAAAGGTCAGTGGTCCCCTCATGGGAAGTTCACACTCAGAGGTCAGGAGATGCAGTGGTTACATAAGGCACATAAGGGGTTGTTTTTTGTAACTTGTTTTCTGGGTATCGAGGATGCAAAGTTCCAGAAGGAAAGATGGTCTGGCTGTACCGTTGCATGACATGGGAACATTCTTCTTGTAGGCTAATGCCATGAGGTCAGCTTTGCCCAATAGAAGCAGCTACCTATGCTGTGCGTGAAGTAATTCTGTCCAGGAAGAAGCAGGTAAAATGTGCCAGCAGGCGTAAATGGGTGGATTGAAAAGAAGATGAAAGAGCTGGTGCCTTGAGAGCAGTGTTGGAAGTGACCAACCAACCAACCAAACAGCCATTATGTGAACTGGAAGTATTTTATACATTTTGAAACAGCTTATGGAAAAGCCAAGGTTAGATGTTCCTTGTCAAATCAAAATGACTTATTGAAATATTTTTGAAATTAGATGTTGAATCCTGCTGTGGCTGCTTGGTAGGACACTGGTTCAATAGCAACCAAAGCCAGTCACCTTGGTTTGATCATACAGACATCATAGCAGGAAGCAGGGATGAGGGTGCAAAACTTGCCTTGCCTGCCAGGGAAGTGTGGTTGGTGTCTGAAAAACAGTTGGAACAAGATGTTTCCTCCTCAGATCATGTGCCTCTGCCGACCTGACTGAGGCTGTGCTGAGAGGGACAGAAGATTGTTGGAGGGGAAAACAAATGCATCAGAGATGCATCAGAGACTTAACAGTTCATAGAGGAAGAACTGTAGCTCTCATTTATGAGTAGTTTCAATGGATAGAGTTGAGCAATATGTGGGAGTTGGACCTCATTTTATAAGCGACAGAAAAGGCATTATTGTCTATAACGTTGAATATATCGTAGGCCGGGTGCATGTCAGGAGTGGAGCTGTTGGATTTGCAAATATTTTTTGAGTTGCTGATCGACAGACATCTTGAACTGTGTCTCTGTACTTAGCTTCTCGGGGGAAGGCCATGGGCAAGCTGCCGCGTGGAGTTGAATCACGCACAGGTTAAAGCATGACCGTGGGTCAATGAATATATGAGGAGGGACGTAGTCCTAGATAGCTGGTAGGTTTTTACATCAGTAACTCTAGCAGGTCATCAGGTGTGATCGAGTGGACGTTGACGTAAAAACTGCTATGACTGTGGCTTGTGTTTTTTCACAGTATTTGAAGTAGCAAATTGTCAGACATGACCTCGAGAATCGTAACCAACACTGCAATGAAGCGTTTCAGTCAATAGGCAACCCCAGACAATGCAACACAAAGGTCACTTCTATAGCAAATGATTCAGTAGCAGTGTTTATAAAGGAAAAAGGAACTCAAGCATATCAAAGGCAGGTTTAGATTAAACATTAGGAAGAAGTTTTTCACTTTAAGGGTGGTGAGGCACTGGAACAGGTTGCCCAGAGAGGTTGTTGAAGCCCCATCCCTGGAGGTGTTCAAGGCCAGGCTGGACGTGGCCTTGGGCAACCTGGTCTAGTGAGAGGTATCCCTGCCTGTGGCAGGGGGGTTGGAACTCGATGATCTTCAAGGTCCCTTCAAACCTAAACCATTCTATGATTCTATGATTCGATGAAAGCATACCCATACCACAGCTGGCCAATCTTACTTCCAGTCTGGACACTGAAGGTTCTACCAAAAGAAGTCTCACGAAATGCATAAGTGGAAGACTTTTCAGAAAGTTTTTAGCAACACCAATCTCTCCTCCCTTGGTTGTCTACAAATCGGGTATTATTAAAGCCAATGAAAGTAAAAGCGAAGCTGAAGAAAGGAAGGCAGTTTACCAAGAAATATAATGAAGCTGCCTTATAAAATTACAAGCAGGAAGCCGGTGGAGTTGAATAGCTTTCTGAGACAAGTCACATTTTGTGACTGAGTTGTCATTGCTATTATTTGTATAACAGAGCTGAAAATGGCTGTATTTTCTTCTTCCAGACCTTCAGATATGTCCGTCCAGTATAAACCCCAAAGGATGATGAAACTCAAAACCAGCCTACATTTCATCGTTAATATCCCAGACGAATTTGATGGGCAGGGTCTTCATTTTGTCTTTCAGAACGTTGTCAAACCTTTCACTCTGTGCCACCGTCATGATGTTTTTCCAGTCTCCAACAGTACCTGAGGAAAGAGGCAGCAAAGGGAGGTGAGAAGCAGAACGTGCACCTCTCTGAAGCCTGCTGCGAACAGCGAGTGCTACTCTTGGGAAGCATTCCTGGCTTCCTCAGTGCTTCCCTGTCAGTGGCGTGCCGAGTGAGGCTCTGTGTGCTCTTTTGAGGACATGCTTCCAAATCTAGGTGCTGTGAACAAAACACAGCACAGACCTATAATCCTGAATCCTCATAAAGATATTTGACTCATTTGTTCTGGTGTATTACTGATTCCTTTGAGATCAAAGAGGAAATCATTAAAAGCAACACCTCTTGTTTTTTCTCTCGGTTCACCACTCTTTAATCCCTGGAGGTTTCCTTTTGCATGTTTCCTCCAACACTGAGCGTTAGGACATCTTAGCAATGCCTAGGAGCCCTAGGAGCTACCTCAAAGGGTACCTGGTCAAAGAGGTCTGTGCTCACCCAATTAAGGTGACTCCAGACTTGAAAAGTAAGAAACAGGTGAAATAAAGTATTATGTTACCCCTGTCTCGGTACGACCCTTAAATTCTAGGTTCATCTCATACCAAGAAGTGTGGGATCAAATAGTTGTTGCATTGGACTTTACCTTTTCGTAGAAAACTACCATTGTTTTTTGCAACGATGCCATCTGACAGCTTCTCATAATTTGCTCTGGGATCCTTTCTCATGTTCTCAAACGTAGCCTGTCTCACAACACTGTCCACTTCCTCTTCGCTCAGCTTCTTGCCTATGAAGTTGCAGATCTTCAGCACAGCACTTCTGAGATCCTGCAAGAATGTTACTTTGAAGAGTGTTGATGATGCAAGAAACTAAATGCATACAGGAGTGGAATACAGGATAATAAAGGACATACATTTGGGTGCAAAGCTGACTGTCATTTTTATGTGAGCAGAGACTCGCTTGCATCAGTTGACTGCTGGAGAGCAGTGATGCTGTAGCTCACTGCAGCACCGTCCCCATGCAAATAGGGAATTCTGCGTTCTGCTCCCCACACTGCAAACCCGCTCTGCGTCTCGTGTTTGATGCCCCAGCAAAGTCAGCCCCGGAATGGTGCCTGTCACTGTGAAGGCGCTCAACCCATGGGGTTCTTGTCAGTTGTCTTGTCTGAGTGAGGGACTCGAGCTGAGCAACCTCAGGCTCCGCAGGCTGAGGGACTCGTGCAGTGGCACGTGACGTGGGCTGCGCTGCCTTGGCTGGGGAGCTCTGGGGCTTGCCCATGAGGAGAAGGGCAGCCACCTGGGAGAACCGAGGAGTTGTGCAATAGCGTGGGCAGCCACCAAGCAGGAAGCTTCTGGTCAGCAATTTGGGAGCTCCTCAAGTACTATAAAGCCCTGCCTCTTCAGCACTTCTCTCCTTATGAGCACCTCATTCCTGTTGAAGAAACTTGCAAAAGTCTTGTTCTGTACTATTTCAGAAAGGGCTTTGCGGGTGGCAGTGAAGATAACTTCTATCATTTTGGAAAGTGTTTTACCTGATCATTGCTGAGTAAATGATCAGATCTTGAACCAAGCAGACAAATGACTTACTCCTCTCAGAAGCCTCAATTTGAATCTACTCCACAGCAGATTAAGCACTTCCCAATATAAAGTGTAATTATAAACAGCCATCTGAAAATGCACTCAATATAGGCAGAGAACATCTTGAATACAGGGACAGTGATTGACCTCACCTTTTTCATTTCTTCATAGGTAAGGAAGAGTATATTGAAATCCTCTGCATGACTGTACCAGCCTGCGACGTGATCCAACCACGAACTGGCAAGTACTTAGCAAGGGAAGTTATTAAAACAAAAAATAGAGAGAAATACTGTTAACAGCTAGCAGTAAAACTCTAAAACTATCAGTCCTCTAGGGCTCTGGAAGTTTTTTTTTAAAAATGGTATTTTTTGACAATTTGAGGAAAGCATGCTCGCAGTCTTTGTGACAGTCACCGAGCTAACGTGGCAACTCCCCTTTTGTTTCTAGTAATCTGAACCCAGTCTGGCAGAAGCAAAAAAACACTTCTCTATCTTTGCTGGACAGTGTCTGTTCTTATGGGTTCAGCTCCACTACCCAAGCGGAGAAGCTGTTAAGAAATTTTCAGTCATAATGGTTATTATATTCTGAATCAGCGCTGAAGGCAGATTAAAGCAGCAGCTTGCATGTTGTCGGGAGCAGCAAAGCCATGGCTATGCTGCTCCCGTTGGACCAGCTTTCATCAGAAGATGGTGTCAAGCTCAGACAGCCTCTGCAGCTTTGGATTCAGGCTACATCAAGGCGGAGGATTCTTGTAATTGATACTTATTGGTATAATTAATCCCCATTCAATCTGAGGTCATGTCACAGGATTTGGTCTCCTTAGTAAACAAGATATCCTACCTTTGCCAGCTAAAAATCTCTCCATGAAAAGGTTAAAATCTGGTATTTCCTCTAGGTTGGATATGAATTTGGAGAAGTGGTAATAAGAAACCATAACATCCTTAGGGTTCCTGGTAACATAAATGATCTGCAAAACAATAAGGAGGCTGATATCAGACATATTAAAGGACTCCATTACCCTGACCATCAATGCAGTTTTCCATACAGGTCCCATATACCCTTCGGTGATAGTGGTCAGTTGTGCGAGGCAGCCAGGCCGCAATAACACCATCAGAAAATCATTGGGTTGATTCAGCTTCACATTTCTGTGCACAGTCACGATTAAATGAAGAAGAGTTTCTTGTAAATGCCATCTTGGGGAATGTTGACAGCATCAGTACTGTGTGAGCTAAGGTCCTGGCCTGTGGTGCTGGTGCCGGAGGCAGCAGGCAGGCGATGGAAGAGGGAGCCCTGGCATCTTAAAAGAAGGAGCTGCTATGGGCAAGGCTTATTTTGGCTCCTGCTGACTCCTGACCACAGGAGAGCTGCTGCCTCAGGCACAGACCAGCACCACGAGTGAGAGGAGCAACCTCCTGCCTCTCAACTGGCAGCATGTGCCAGCTTCTGCTAAGCTTCTGCTCCCTATGGTCTGAGTAGGGAGAGAAAACAGAGCCTGGCATGTCACCTTTACGGGGTTACAAATGTTTGCAGGGAGAGACAGAAGAATCATGCTTTCGGTACTGGGTCAAATGACTCCTTTTGATTCCTGCTTAATTGAAACTGTGTCTGATCATCTTTAGCAAAACCAACCCCATTCTTTCCAAGGTATTTAAAACAAGGATTCCTAAACGCATTGCAGGAAAGCTCAATAATGCCGAGTTCAAAAGCTCTGACCTGAAATCACAGTCCCGTCCTACTCATATTTTCAGTGTGGGAGACTTTTTTTCAGACTTAGGACTTCACTAGAATCATATGTTCTCACAAGGGGAAAATCAGTGCAAGTCTTTGACCCCAGCAGATCCTCCCGAGATGCACCACCCCTCTCTCTACCAGTGTTGGGGCTGAGAGATTTGGCAAAAGGAAACAGAGGCAATGGGCTTTAGAAGGTCCCTGGTCTCCCCACATATACGAAGCAGGTGATATTTCTACCGAGACATGTGGAACTGAAAGAGGAAAAAGGTCAGATTTGGACGAATTCACTGAGGCAAATTGGTATGACTGGTTTTAAGGAAATTGTAACAATAACATCACTTACACGTGCTTTTTTCTTTCTGAGGTCTCTGGGAACTAAGTAGTAAGGCAGGTGGGTGGCAAAAACACGAGGCAAAGGAAGTTTGGCATAATCCATTTTTTTAATATTGTATTCCAGCCATGGGATTCTTTCCATGGTCTCCACATTTTCTGTTCCATTACGGTGGCCTTCGTGAATTATTAAGCTCAAAATGTTCTGAGTCCACACAGTTCCTGAGAAGGAAACCTTTTTATTTGAACCTTGCTCGATTTTTAAACATAGTATATTGTCACAAAAAGAGCCTTTGCACTGCTATAATGAGTTCCACTTTGTTTATATAAATACAACCGCCCATGCTGAAGAGAGCAAACCTTGTCTTGGTGACTGCTGAGTGTGGCAAGGAAGAATGTTTTTGTTTTGTCCTTGCAGAAAAGCCATGGCCAGTAACTAAACCTTCAGCTCCTTTACCCAATATACTCCACTTCCATACAAATTCTGCCTATCCTCACCCTCTTGTGGCAACGTGAATTGCTGCATCTCTGTGGGCACGCACCTAAAAATATCTGCTGCTGAGTGGATCTGGAAAAGACCTTTGCTTCCAGAACTGTGCAAAGTGTTGTGACATGTCATAAAGCAAACAGCAGATAACACCAAGATGTCTCCTGGGAAGGAAGCTCTTGGTTCTGGAGATCAGACTGTAGGCATGTTGTAGACTTCAAGTCACTGGGCAAGAAAAAGAAACATCCCTGGGATTCAGAGGAACAATACCCAGTGATTTCACAGCTCTGCTGACTGTCTTGTGCTGCTTGGCATAATCAACCTGGACAATTTTTCTGCGTAGTGGTAGAGATTCAACAGAAGGATTGGAAGATAACTTAGGTTGATAACTGCTGAGGAGGAAGGAGGAAGGTGGTGCGAGATAGAGGAAAAGGTGCCTGCTGATGAGCTAGCATCACCTGGGCTCTCTGTCCCCTCAGTCTGTCACCCACGACCCCTGCACAGGCTTCTCTTACTGCATCTACCTTCACTACAACCTGGTGCTCCCTGTCACTCCTTCTGCACTTCGCTCAAGAATATTTTCTGCCTCAGCTATTTCACTGAATACCGAGGGAACAGTGAATTCCAGGAAGGTGCTCAGGGACCCTAGGAAAAGGCCGTATGCTAACAAAACACTGGTTGTGTTATCCGAAGGCTGCATCCTGAAGGCTGCTGAAGAAAACCAAAGGATAACGGAAGAGGTTCCCAAGAGCGCAAAGAGAGGAGGATGGGAGAGGCCTTGAAAGTACGAGCAGAGATCGGTACCAGAGATGTCGAAGGTTTAGTCATAAATCAACGCTTAACGCATCATCAAGTCTTTACTAATCACTAAAGAAATGCAGTCTTAAAAAACGGGTAGACCAGTTTTGGAGCATAAAGTGAACCTGTGTGGAAACATAGAGATCTAGGCACGTCAGGGCTTTAGATTTCATGTGAGACAACACTGAAGCCAGGCAGTTGCTCAGTTATTTTTGCTTCAGAAATAGGAATGCAGAATTCACATAATGACAGAATTGCAGAATGGTCATGTTTGGAAGGGACCTCTGGAGATCACCTGGTCCAACCCCCCCACCAAACCAAGGTCACCTACAGCAGGTTGCACAGGACAGCATCCCGGCAGGTTTTGAATGTCTCCAATGTGGGAGACTCCACAACCTCTCTGGGCAGCCTGTGCCAGTGCTCTGCCACCCTCAAAGTAAAGAAGTCCCTCCTCATGTTAAGATGGAACTTCCTATGTACAAGTTTGTGCCCACTACCTCTAGTCCTATCACTGGGCACCACTGAAGAAAGACTCTTCTCATCTACCTGGTGCCCTCCCCTTAAGTATTGATAAGTATTTATAAGTATTGATAAGATCCCCCCTCAGTCTTCTCTTCTCTAGACTAAAAAGACCCTTCTTGAACCGGGGAGCCCAGAACTGGACACAGTACTCCAGATGCGACCTCCCAGGGCAGAGTAGAGGGGGAGGATGACCTCCCTCGACCTGCTGGCCACACTCTTCTTGATGCACCCCAGCATGCCATTGGCCTTCTTGGCCACCAGGGCACGTTGCTGGCTCATGGTCATCCTGTTGTCCACCAGGACTCCCAGGTCTCTTTCCACAGAGCTGCTCTCCAGGAGGTCAGCCCCCAACCTGTACTGATGCATGGGGTTATTCCTCCCCAGATGCAGTACCCTACACTTCCCCTTGTTGAATTTCATCAGGTTTTTCTGTGCCCAACTCTCCAGTCTGTCCAGGTCACGCTGTATGTCACCACAGCCTTCCAGCGTGTCAGCAATACCTTCCAGTTTTGTGTCATCAGCAAACTTGCTGATGGTACTCTCTATCCCTTCATCCAGGTCATTGATGAATATATTGAACAGTACTGGACCCAGTACTGACCCCTGAGGGACACCACTAGTTACTGGCCTCCAACTGGACTCTTCACCACTAACCACAACCCTCTGAGCTCTATCTGTCAACCACAGTTCAATCCACCCCACTGTTCATTCATCTAACCCACACTTCCTAAGCTTGCCTGTGGGTATGATGTGGGAGACAGTGTCGAAAGCCTTGCTGAAATCAAGGTAGACAACATCCACTGCCCTCCCCTCATCCGTGCATCCAGTCATGACATCATAGAAGGCTATCAGATTAGTCAGACATGACTTCCCCTTGGAGAATCCACGTTGACTACTTCTGATAATCATCTTTTCCTCCAGACGCTTGGAGATGACCCCCAGAATGAGCTGTTCCATCATCTTTCCAGGGACAGAGGTGAGGCTGCCTGGCCTATAGTATCCTGAGTCACCCTTCTTGCCCCTTTTGAAGACTGGAGTGACATTGGCTTTCCTCCAGTCCTCAGGCAAGGAATCTGATTCATGGCACCAGTGTCCTGTATTGCTATGTAGCTAAGTAGTACTTCATTAGCCTTGAAAGGAGGTATACATCATTGACTGACATTTGGTCAACAATCCCTAAACCCACCTTCCATGTGAGCCCACAAATCGTGCCATATATCCCACAATCATCTCCAACACTCATGCACCCAGCCCTACCGCAACTAGGTAGGTGCTCTGAGTACACCTACAAGACTGAGTCCAAGAACGAGTTAGGCCAATGTGGCTGGACATGAGCAGGAACCTTGTGTCTGGCTATTCAGCCCATGGCTACGCAGGGTCTGTGCTTAGTGCTCCACTGCGTATCCTCAGAGACGGTTCAGGTCTAAAAGCAAAGCTAACCACCTGAGGTAATTGTGCATCTCGATGGCTGAATAAATGCACCTCCCCCCCCCCCTTTACAAACAATCCCATTCTTACCTGATTTGGGGTAAGTAGCTATAAATATGTCACTATCTTTGATTTCAAAATCCTCCAAGGAAGCTACGTACTCAGGTGTAGTATCTACACCAAAATAAAACCCTTTGTATTCAAACACATATTCTTTTGATGGTTCCATTGTTAATCTGCTGTCCTTATAGGGGAATAACCTGCAATAATAAAATACGAAATTATATCTTTTTCTTTGGTTGTCATCTCACAGAAACAAACAAACAAACAAACAAATGCGCAATTCAAACAAAGAATCCATTGCTGGCAAATTATAGCAAATGCATTTCAGCAAAATTCTGGAAACAATACACTGAAATTTAGCTTTCATATTTTCACAAGAACATCCCTCAGGTCACATTTCGAAGGGAGAAAAGGGAAGATGTATAGCGCTCCCCTTTACTCCTATACAAGTGTATGCTACTTGCATGTAAAAACTAATGTAACTGAAGGCAACCGGTGTAAAAATCATTTGTGAAGATTCCTTTGGAATCTGAGTGAGCGTAGGGTTTTCTTTGGGATGTCAGTAGCTCTTGAACAGAGGCGCGCTTCACTACCAAGCTCTCATTCTGAATGACGTGACTGAAGCTGTGTTCTGAATGTCTTACAATTTCTGCCTCCCTCTACTTATTCTCTGTCTCGTTACTAATGTTTCTCCCACAGTAAGCATGTTTTCTGCAAGCCAGGATGGATAAGCATGAATGTGTGTTATTTTCTTAAGTATGCCTACTGTTTTTATGAGATTGTTGTCTTGTGTCTCATTAACGCCATTGCTGTATATTTGCCAGAAAAATAGACTAATCGTCATTGTTGTTGCGAGTAGGTAAGGGCAAACTGTTGCAGAGCTACAGGAAGAGCAAGAGAGAGGCTGAAGAGACAAGGTGCTTCTTGTAGCTGAGCCAGAGCCAAATGGGGCATCTAGATTTGAAGGTTTTTGCCTGTGTTTCTGCTACAGTCTTTGAGCTGAATGATACATCCATGGATTTCAGTGAGCTTAACCTCCTGGTCACTCCCTCTCTGCTCTGTAGATGAGCTATTTTTTAACACCATCAGACAATCTACAAGCCTTGGCAGAAATGACATAAGCAAAGTCACTTCCAGACTCTGATAGCACCAGCATTGTCCCATGCGGGTTAAAATGTGTTTGGAAAGAGAGTCTTTCGTATCTGGAATTTTGTGTGGGTTTCTGTCCCCTGCCTCCCCCTTGCAATGCAACTGTTCCCGTGCCCTCTTGGGCTGCTGCGTTTGCCATTGCTGCACTGTCAGGATGTCACCATTGCTGCACCGTTGGGATAGCGCCCTTGCTCAGATTTGCCAAATGAGACGATTGCACAAGACGTACCAGCCAAGTGATCGGAATTCACCACCACAGGCAGTCCTTGGAAATGAAGCGGCTGATTCCACCTGTCGTCATTAGCATCTCTCCAGTTTGCCCTTTACTTTCCCTCTGCCTTCCCGGTCCATGGACTCCCCTGGCCGGGTGCAACTTCACACCCAGCCCTGTGCCGCCCTGCTGGGGCTGTGCCAGCAAGGCTGCCTTTGGCAGCAGCACGGCCCTTGGACCCGCGCAACTGAGGACGTGCCCTCCCATTTGGACGCCTTGGAAAGCACCTGGGGACTGGTGCTGCCTGGCCGTGGTAAAGCACGTGTGTGCACAGGCACTGCCTGCGGGGCTTGTGTGCCTTTGGACCCCCAGGGCCATCCGGGGCAGGGGAAGGGGCACAACGGTCGCTGCCATGACTGGGGACACGCGCTGCCTGGCCTGTCCTGGGCAGACGGGACCAGGCAACCTCCAGCGGCAGCAAAGATATGGAGAGTGAGTGAAAAACATAGTGGATACAGGAGAAAGAGCAAGGAATTTGTGGGAAAGAAAAAGGACACACATTCAATGCACAGTATACAGAAACCTGCTTGATCTTGTTTGGCCAAAACCATGAGTTTTTCTATCACTTTGGGACAAAAGTTATTGCACTGCCTGATTCTTACAGATGTAGGAACATACCATGAAGAAATACACCATGGAAAAAAAGCCTTGCCCTGTTTCCTGGAAAGCTATTCATGCTCTAGTGTACACGATGGGAGAAGACATAAACATTCAGCTATGCTCATACCAGCCAGGCACACATCTCAAACACGCATCTCAAAAATCTCCCTCCAAACGCAGACACAAAGGTGCCTGCCAGGTGATCTCCTACATCCACTCCCATGTTTTTGTTGAGTGGCACAGCAAAGGCCACGTGAGGCTCGGGTTTCCACACCGGCTCTGAGATAACCCTGCTCTGGACTGCCGTCCTCCTCTCCAGCACGGACCAGCTCTAGCCCCTCGTTCTCTGCAATGCTTTCTGCCAGTGCATGCCAAAATGGTCTACAGAAGAGGTCTATGTACATATTGTGTATTGTTATTTTACTGAGA
Source organism: Pluvialis apricaria (assembly GCA_017639485.1). Taxonomy (NCBI): domain Eukaryota; kingdom Metazoa; phylum Chordata; class Aves; order Charadriiformes; family Charadriidae; genus Pluvialis; species Pluvialis apricaria. The sequence goes on along the minus strand of CM030009.1, from coordinate 74,546,008 downwards.
AGGTAATACAGCATCATCTAACTCACAGATCTGCCGTTCTAATAATGTCAGGCATACTTACCTCCTCTGCTCTCTGTTCGGTGCCCACGGAGATGTGTGATACCGCTTCCCAGCTCGGTGAATGCGAGTGAGCCTAGAGATGCATGAGCTGTCACGTTTCCTTTTTAACTGAGATGTGAACCCGTGGACACTGTACTGGTTGGCTTGCTTTCAATATTTGCTTATCTTTAACGCAGACAGAGGTTAGAGAACTAATATAACTCGGGAAAAAGTGAAAGCAGACCAAAAAGATTTCTGAGATTATTTAAATGCTCTTTTTGATTTCTCTTCCTTCTCTTTTTTATCAACAACATTCTTGAGGAAGCTTGGAGAGGAGCAGAAATGAATAAAATCTTTTGCTTTTTGCTAGGTTTGGGTTTTTTCCTCAGCTTTCGCTGAACTTTTGCCAAAATTGGTTTTTATTTCCAAGCTACATGTGACAGCAGTCCCAAAGAAGAGCCTGAACCCACTGCTCCACTGAAGTGGTTGATCAGACGGGTCCGACCTGGTCTCAGCCATGAGCCTGGAATGAGCTCCTTGCGTTAATCACGTGTCTGTGTTCATGTTAACTTTTTCTGACAGGTATTTTAACACTGGAATGAAATAATGCCTGAGACGTTTCTCACTGAAACCTGCACTCCAGCAACATTACAAAGAAGAACATTTTGTTCCCCGGTTCTGTGTTGTGTTTTGTATAGGATTTCCTTTTAAGCTGGTTCAATTGCCCAGGTAATCCCCAAACCTGCACAACCGATCAGTCGGGTTGGTCAGCATGTGGGAAAGCATGGGAAAGGAAACGTGTGTCTTATTTCATAATTTAAACAAAACCAATGTTCTCAGTGCTATTAACATCTTATGTCCTTCTCTGATTGTTCCCTCTGGCACTTTGCACCAACACATTTCTGTACATACTAATCATAGTTCTCCTTTCACAAGCCTCTACAGTGACAACAAGCTGGTGTAGCCCTGAAGTTCCCTATACACACAACAGCCAAAGAGAGGCCTCCTGCCTACCTTTTCTGTAAAATTAAAACGTAAGGTGGAGGCTTAAATTAGGTACATGGAATCCCCAAATACGTTTTATTTGTTACTGCAAAAAGACACTCAGCATGTCATAGCAAAAAAGGGCAAACTAAATTGGACCACTTCAATGCATGTTTTAGGCGTCTGCATAGGAACAGATTGTTACCTACTAAGTGAGGAAAAAAAATAAGTCGTTTGTAAGGAATTCCTTTATTTTAGGCATGCCTCAGGTGCTCTTACATACCAATAACATCTAGTATTGACCCTGATTGCATAAAATCTGTGCCGAAGATCCATGAGGCCTGAGTTCACTGCGATATAGTCCGAGAGAATAATTAGAATGTGTTAAAAGTGCTTCTGGGAGAAAAACCTAGGGGTCACCAAAGTCCGTATTTTTCACTGGAATCTTCAATTAGGGACACTTCACCTGAAAATGCCTACCTATAAAGCAATGTGAATGAAAATTAAATATTTGAATTACTTGAGGATTGCAAGCATACTAGAATGAGGTGACTGGATTTTTTTGCTTCAAAATAACGTTCACTCGGAAGCTTTTCTGAGAGTTAGTTTACTGCAGGTAAAGATTAAACTGCTTCAGTGCTCGATGTGTAGCAGACTCAGGAGACCTTTCAGTAATCAGTTCTGCCTTGGGTTGGTTCGCAGACACTCCTTCACCGCTTTTTCAGAAAATACAGTTGGCAGCTAAACACGAGCAGCCAGGAACTCCAGCAACAACAGGTCTCTGTGCAGAATTACTTCTGATTACAAAAGTGTACCACTCCTTCTTTTGCCGTGCCGCCTGGGAAGACAAAAACGCATCAAAGTCCTTCTTGGTATTTCAGGGACACCCCACCAGTTTCTTCACCCAGGTGGTTAGCCAAATATTCAGGGTCTTGTGCATAGATCCAAACAGGATCCCGTTGTTTCTCTGAGACAACTAGTTGCAAAGAAGATAAAAAGTTCAGCTTCTGTGAACCCAGGGGAGTCTGACCATAAGGAGCAACATCCCTTAAGCAGTTATTTCAGTTAGCATTGAGCCCCAATGCACTCGTTCTCTCTCTCTCAGGGCAAACTTGTGGTAGCGATTCAGGCTGCAAGTCCTGGGTCTCAGTAGGGTTATTTCAACATTCTGTTACCCCACTTCTTGCTTTCCCGTGGTGCCCAGCTAATGTTTGGAAGTTACCCTCTCCCCCTGCCTCAGCTGCCATTCCCTGAAAAGGCGATTGTTTGCTATGCCGTGATTACTTTGGTTAGTCGGACCTTTGTATGGCATTCCTGACGTGAAGCTGAAACAAGTGAGACATCAGGAACTTGACCTTAATAAACCCGTAAAAAGGCCTGTGTTGCTCTGACACTCCCAGAATGCTTGTTAAAAAAACCCCAACCCAACAAAATCCTACCTTGCTTTTAACTCTCAAAGTCCAAAGCGTATACTGTAATGCATGTAGGGAGATTATTATGAGTTGCAACACTGCACTGCAAACACAGCTAATTTAATTTTGATCATGCTGAACTTTTTGCACGGTTGGTGCCTGAGCGCTATTTAAAATTCAGAGAAAGGTGCCCACCACATCAGGATGCCGTAGGAGTAAAATCTCGGGCGTGATGCAAAGCCTAGGATTTTGCATCAAAATTATGAATGCAATATGATCTGCTTTAAAGCAAACAAAAACTAAGGATGGTATACCTATCTTTTATTTTCCGTTTCTTTTTTCTTTTACTAGTAGGCCAGTGGTGAGTGCATTTTGTTCTAAAACGGGGAGCTTGAAGTACAATTCCTGTGGGGACAATCAACCTTAGCCTTTCTCCTAGGAGACTTATAACTATCAGGCTACCTCCAGTTTTTAAACTGTGTGGTTGCCAAAAGGAATTCAAAGCTTGGTGGAACAGGCAGTAGACTGTGCCTGATCCTGAGAGAAGGAGCTGTCAGGCGAGTGCTCGCTTGTGTTGCAGAATCTGACAGGGTCTGAAATGCTACTACTTGGGTGTTATTGTTTGGTTTTTCTCTTTTTAATTAGCCCTTCAGTGCCTTGCAACTTGGCTCGGAGTAGGAGGGAGAGGGGAGAGGCTGTTCAGGTTGAGTTCTTTGACATGATTGCATTTATTGCCATGAACTCGAATTTCCTTTGCACTGCCTGCTCATGAAATCTGCAACTGATAGAGTGAGCTGATACCACGGGGCTGCGGCGTACGGCGTAGTGTGAGGTTTATGTGGCTTTTATTCCTCTGCTGGGACTTGGTGTCATTGGGAAAAGGAGTAAAGATCAAGGTCCTACTTGTAATCAGGAGTTCTGTTTGTACTTTGGGCAAACTCAGCAAAAGGCCTGCGATAGGCTTCTGACTCTGAACGAGTTTTACCTTTCCTGTGGTAAATATGTACAGGTGGAAAAGGTCAGTGGTCCCCTCATGGGAAGTTCACACTCAGAGGTCAGGAGATGCAGTGGTTACATAAGGCACATAAGGGGTTGTTTTTTGTAACTTGTTTTCTTGGTATCGGGGATGCAAAGTTCCAGAAGGAAAGATGGTCTGGCTGTACCGTTGCATGACATGGGAACATTCTTCTTGTAGGCTAATGCTATGAGGTCAGCTTTGCCCAATAGAAGCAGCTACCTATGCTGTGCGTGAAGTAATTCCGTCCAGGAAGAAGCAGGTAAAATGTGCCAGCAGGCGTAAATGGGTGGATTGAAAAGAAGATGAAAGAGCTGGTGCCTTGAGAGCAGTGTTGGAAGTGACCAACCAACCAACCAAACAGCCATTATGTGAACTGGAAGTATTTTATACATTTTGAAACAGCTTATGGAAAAGCCAAGGTTAGATGTTCCTTGTCAAATCAAAATGACTTATTGAAATATTTTTGAAATTAGATGTTGAATCCTGCTGTGGCTGCTTGGTAGGACGCTGGTTCAATAGCAACCAAAGCCAGTCACTTTGGTTTGATCATACAGACATCATAGCAGGAAGCAGGGATGAGGGTGCAAAACTTGCCTTGCCTGCCAGGGAAGTGTGGTTGGTGTCTGAAAAACAGTTGGAAAAAGCTGTTTCCTCCTCAGATCATGTGCCTCTGCCGACCTGACTGAGGCTATGCTGAGAGGGACAGAAGATTTTTGGAGGGGAAAACAAATGCATCAGGAATGCATCAGAGACTTAACAGTTCATAGAGGAAGAACTGTAGCTCTCATTTACGAGTGGTTTCAATGGATAGAGTTGAGCAATATGTGGGAGTTGGACCTCATTTTATAAGCAACAGAAAAGGCATTATTGTCTATAACGTTGAATATATCGTAGGCCGGGTGCATGTCAGGAGCGGAGCTGTTGGATTTGCAAATATTTTTTGAGTTGCTGATCGACAGACATCTTGAACTATGTCTCTGTACTTAGCTTCTTGGGGGAAGGCCATGGGCAAGCTGCCGCGTGGAGTTGAATCACGCACAGGTTAAAGCATGACCATGGGTCAATGAATATATGAGGAGGGACGTAGTCCTAGATAGCTGGTAGGTTTTTACATCAGTAGCTCTTGCAGGTCATCAGGTGTGATCGAGTGGATGTTCACGTAAAAACTGCTATGACTGTGGCTTGTATTTTTTCTCAGTATTTCAAGTAGCAAATTGTCAGACATGACCTCGAGAATCGTAACCAGCAATGCAATGAAGCGTTTCAGTCAATAGGCAACCCCAGACAATGCAACACAAAAGTCACATTAATAGCAAATGATTCAGTACCAAAAGGAGTCTCACGAAATGCATAAGTGGAAGACTTTTCAGAAAGTTTTTGGCAACACCAATCTCTCCTCCCTTGGTTGTCTACAAATTGGGTATTACTAAAGCCAGTGAAAGTAAGAGCAAACCTGAAGAAAGGAAGGCAGTTTACCAAGAAATCTAATGAAGCTGCCTTGTAAAATTACAAGCAGGAAGCCGGTGGAGTTGAATAGCTTCCTGAGACAAGTCACATTTTGTGACTGAGTTGTCATTGCTATTATTTGTATAACAGAGCTGAAAATGGCTGTATTTTCTTCTTCCAGACCCTCAGATATGTCCGTCCAGTATAAACCCCAAAGGATGATGAAACTCAAAACCAGCCTACATTTCATCGTTAATATCCCAGACGAATTTGATGGGCAGGGTCTTCATTTTGTCTTTCAGAACGTTGTCAAACCTTTCACTCTGTGCCACCGTCATGATGTTTTTCCAGTCTCCAACAGTACCTGAGGAAAGAGGCAGCAAAGGGAGGTGAGAAGCAGAACGTGCACCTCTCTGAAGCCTGCTGCGAACAGCGAGTGCTACTCTTGGGAAGCATTCCTGGCTTCCTCAGTGCTTCCCTGTCAGTGGCGTGCCGAGTGAGGCTCTGTGTGCTCTTTTGAGGACATGCTTCCAAATCTAGGTGCTGTGAACAAAACACAGCACAGACCTGTAATCCTGAATCCTCATAAAGATATTTGACTCATTTGTTCTGGTGTATTACTGATTCCTTTGAGATCAAAGAGGAAATCATTAAAAGCAACACCTCTTGTTTTTTCTCTCAGTGCACCACTCTTTAATCCCTGGAGGTTTCCTTTTGCATGTTTCCTCCAACACTGAGCGTTAGGACATCTTAGCAATGCCCAGGAGCCCAGGGATGCCATGTATGGACTCAGAAGGTAGCTGGTCAAAGAGGTCTATGCTCACCCAGTTAAGGTGACTCCAGCCATGAAAAGTAAGAAACAGTTGAAAAAAGTATTTTTACCCCTCTCTCGGTATGACCCTAAAATCCTTTCCTGTATATAACAGTCCTATTACAACTGGCGTTTGAATCAGTAAAACATTACCTTTTTATTATCCTCATGAAAATATGATAAAATCACTGACGCCACAGCAATAAAGCTGTTCTTATAATTTTAATTTGCCACTAACCTGAACTCTCCCTCTGCAAGAGGGGCATTCCAGCTGAGACCAGGACCTCTAGGTTTGTGTCATACCAAGAAGTGTGGGATCAAATAGTTGTTGCGTTGGACTGCTTCCACTTTACCTTTTCGTAGAAAACGTCCCTTGTCTTTTGCTACGATCTCATCTGGCAGGTTCTCATAGTTTGCCCTGGGATCTTTTCTCATGTTCTCAAACGTAGCCTGTCTCACAACACTGTCCACCTCCTCTTCGCTCAGCTTCTTGCCTATGAAGTTGCAGATCTTCAGCACAGCACTTCTGAGATCCTGCAAGAATGTTACTTTGAAGAGTATTGATGATGCAAAAACCTAAATGCATACAGGAGTGGAATACACGATAATAAAGGACATACATTTGGGTGCAAAGCTGACTGTCGTTTTTATGTGAGCAGAGACTCGCTTGCATCAGTTGACTACTGGAGAGCAGTGACGCTGTAGCTCACTGCAGCACCGTGCCCTTGGAGATGGGGAATTCTGCGTTCTGCTCCCCACACTGCAAACCCGCTCTGCGTCTCATGTTTGATGCCCCAGCAAAGTCAGCCCTGGAATGGTGCCTGTCACTGTGAAGGCGCTCAACCCATGGGGTTCTTGTCAGTTGTCTTGTCTGAGTGAGGGACTCGAGCTGAGCAACCTCAGGCTCCGCAGGCTGAGGGACTCGTGCAGTGGCACGTGACGTGGGCTGCGCTGCCTTGGCTGGGGAGCTCTGGGGCTTGCCCATGAGGAGAAGGGCAGCCACCTGGGAGAACCGAGGAGCTGTGCAAAAGCGTGGGCAGCCACCAAGCAGGAAACGTCTGGTCAGCAATCTGGTAGCTCCTCAAGTACTATAAAGCCCTGCCTCTTCAGCACTTCTCTCCTTATGAGCACCTCATTCCTGTTGAAGATACTTGCAAAAGTCTTGTTCTGTACTATTTCAGAAAGGGCTTTGCGGGTGGCAGTGAAGATGACTTCTATCATTTTGGAAAGTGTTTTACCTGATCATTGCTGAGTAAATGATCAGATCTTGAACCAAGCAGACAAATGACTTACTCCTCTCAGAAGCCTCAATTTGAATCTACTCCACAGCAGATTAAGCACTTCCCAATATAAAGTGTAATTATAAACAGCCATCTGAAAATGCACTCAATATAGGCAGAGAACATCTTGAATACAGGGACAGTGATTGACCTCACCTTTTTCATTTCTTCATAGGTAAGGAAGAGTATATTGAAATCCTCTGCATGACTGTACCAGCCTGCGACGTGATCCAACCACGAACTGGCAAGTACTTAGCAAGGGAAGTTATTAAAACAAAAAATAGAGAGAAATACTGTTAACAGCTAGCAGTAAAACTCTAAAACTATCAGTCCTCTAGGGCTCTGGAAGTTTTTTTTTTAAAAATGGTATTTTTTGACAATTTGAGGAAAGCATGCTCGCAGTCTTTGTGACAGTCACCGAGCTAACGTGGCAACTCCCCTTTTGTTTCTAGTAATCTGAACCCAGTCTGGCAGAAGCAAAAAAACACTTCTTTATCTTTGCTGGACAGTGTCTGTTCTTATGGGTTCAGCTCCACTACCCAAGCGGAGAAGCTGTTAAGAGATTTTCAGTCATAATGGTTATTATATTCTGAATCAGCGTTGAATGCAGATTAAAGCAGCAGCTTGCATGTTGTCGGGAGCAGCAAAGCCATGGCTATGCTGCTCCCGTTGGACCAGCTTTCATCAGAAGATGGTGTCAAGCTCAGACAGCCTCTGCAGCTTTGGATTCAGGCTACATCAAGGCGGAGGATTCTTGTAATTGATACTTATTGGTATAATTAATCCCCATTCAATCTGAGGTCATGTCACAGGATTTGGTCTCCTTAGTAAACAAGATATCCTACCTTTGCCAGCTAAAAATCTCTCCATGAAAAGGTTAAAATCTGGTATTTCCTCTAGTGTGGTCATGAATTTGGAGAAGTGGTAATAAGAAACCATAACATCCTTTGGGTTCCTGGCAACATAAATGATCTGCAAAACAATAAGGAGACTGATATCAGAGATATGAATGGATTCCATTACCCTGACCATCGGGGCAGTTTTCCATACAGGTCCCACTAAAAATGTGTGAAAACAGTTTGAAGGTGACAATGACGTGAGGTACATTATGGATAAGGTAGTGCTGTTGATTTGTTTATAGGTGGTGGTATTTGTGTAGTTGCAGTCATGCAGCGCCTGTGGCTGACTCTCTTCATGGGATCAGTGTTACAGGTTTTGGTGATAGTGGTCACGTGTGCGAGGCAGCCAGGCCGCCATAACACCACCAGAAAATCATTGGGTTGATTCAGCTTCACATTTCTGTGCACAGTCACGATTAAATGAAGAAGAGTTTCTTGTAAATGCCATCTTGGGGAATGTTGACAGCATCAGTACTGTGTGAGCAAAGGTCCTGGCCTGTGGTGCTGGTGCCGGAGGCAGCAGGCAGGCGATGGAAGAGGGAGCCCTGGCATCTTAAAAGAAGGAGCTGCTATGGGCAAGGCTTATTTTGGCTCCTGCTGACTCCTGACCACAGGAGAGCTGCTGCCTCAGGCACAGACCAGCACCACGAGTGAGAGGAGCAACCTCCTGCCTCTCAACTGGCAGCATGTGCCAGCTTCTGCTAAGCTTCTGCTCCCTATGGTCTGAGTAGGGAGAGAAAACAGAACCTGGCATGTCACCTTTACGGGGTTACAAATGTTTGCAGGGAGAGACAGAAGAATCGTGCTTTCGGTACTGGGTCAAATGACTCCTTTTGATTCCTGCTTAATTGAAACTGTGTCTGATCATCTTTAGCAAAACCAACCCCATTCTTTCCAAGGTATTTAAAACAAGGATTCCTAAACGCATTGCAGGAAAGCTCAATAATGCCGAGTTCAAAAGCTCTGACCTGAAATCACAGTCCCGTCCTACTCATATTTTCAGTGTGGGAGACTTTTTTTCAGACTTAGGACTTCACTAGAATCATATGTTCTCACAAGGGGAAAATCAGTGCAAGTCTTTGACCCCAGCAGATCCTCCCGAGATGCACCACCCCTCTCTCTACCAGTGTTGGGGCTGAGAGATTTGGCAAAAGGAAACAGAGGCAATGGGCTTTAGAAGGTCCCTGGTCTCCCCACATATACGAAGCAGGTGATATTTCTACCGAGACATGTGGAACTGAAAGAGGAAAAAGGTCAGATTTGGACGAATTCACTGAGGCAAATTGGTATGACTGGTTTTAAGGAAATTGTAACAATAACATCACTTACACGTGCTTTTTTCTTTCTGAGATCTTTGGGAACTAAGTAGTAAGGCAGGTGGGTGGCCAAAACACGAGGTGAAGGAAGTTTGGCATAATCCATTTTTTTAATATTGTATTCCAGCCATGGGATTCTTTCCATGGTCTCCACATTTTCTGTTCCATTACGGTGGCCTTCGTGAATTATTAAGCTCAAAATATTCTGAGTCCACACAGTTCCTGAGAAAGAAACCTTTTTATATGAACTTTGCTTGATTATTTTTTTTTTAGACTTTAAGATAGTCTATTGTCATAAACAGAGCCTCTGCAGAGCCAGGAAGGGAAGCGTATTTTTGCTTTGTCCCTGCAGAAAAGCCATGGCCAGTAACTAAACCTTCAGCTCCTTTACCCAATATACTCCACTACCATACAAATTCTGCTATCCTCACCCTCTTGTGGCAACGTGAATTGCTGCATCTCTGTGGCATGCACCTAAAAATATCTGCTGCTGAGTGGATCTGGAAAAGACCTTTGCTTCCAGAACTCGTGCAAAGTGTTGTGAGATGTCATAAAGCAAACAGCAGATAACACCAAGATGTCTCCTGGGAAGGAAGCTCTTGGTTCTGGAGATCAGACTGTAGGCATGTTGTAGACTTCAAGTCACTGGGCAAGAAAAAGAAACATCCCTGGGATTCAGAGGAACAATACCCAGTGATTTCACAGCTCTGCTGACTGTCTTGTGCTGCTTGGCATAATCAACCTGGACAATTTTTCTGCGTAGTGGTAGAGATTCAACAGAAGGATTGGAAGATAACTTAGGTTGATAACTGCTGAGGAGGAAGGAGGAAGGTGGTGCGAGATAGAGGAAAAGGTGCCTGCTGATGAGCTAGCATCACCTGGGCTCTCTGTCCCCTCAGTCTGTCACCCACGACCCCTGCACAGGCTTCTCTTACTGCATCTACCTTCACTACAACCTGGTGCTCCCTGTCACTCCTTCTGCGCTTTGCTCAAGAATATTTTCTGCCTCAGCTATTTCACTGAATACCGAGGGAACAGGGAATTCCAGGAAGGTGCTCAGGGACCCTAGGAAAAGGCCGTATGCTAACAAAACACTGGTTGTGTTATCCGAAGGCTGCATCCTGAAGGCTGCTGAAGAAAACCAAAGGATAACGGAAGAGGTTCCCAAGAGCGCAAAGAGAGGAGGATAGGAGAGGCCTTGAAAGTACGAGCAGAGATCGGTACTAGAGATGTCGAAGGTTTAGTCATAAATCACCGCTTAACGCATCATCAAGTCTTTACTAATCACTAAAGAAATGCAGTCTTAAAAAACGGGTAGACCAGTTTTGGAGCATAAAGTGAACCTGTGTGGAAACATAGAGATCTAGGCACGTCAGGGCTTTAGATTTCATGTGAGACAGCACTGAAGCCAGGCAGTTGCTCAGTTATATTTGCTTCAGAAATAGGAATGCAGAATTCACAGCACCAGTGTCCTGTATTGCTATGTAGCTAAGTAGTACTTCATTAGCCTTGAAAGGAGGTATACATTTGCTCAACAGTCCCTAAACCCACCTTCCATGTGAGCCCACAAATCATGCCATATATCCCACAATCATCTCCAACACTCATGCACCCAGCCCTACCGCAACTAGGTAGGTGCTCTGAGTACACCTACAAGACTGAGTCCAAGAACGAGTTAGGCCAATGTGGCTGGACATGAGCAGGAACCTTGTGTCTGGCTGTTTAGCCCATGGCTACGCAGGGTCTGTGCTTAGTGCTCCACTGCGTATCCTCAGAGACGGTTCAGGTCTAAAAGGAAAGCTAACCACCTGAGGTAACTGTGCTGCAGCTTCCCCCACCCCCCCCCCTTTACAAACAATCCCATTCTTACCTGATTTAGGGTAAGTAGCTAGAAATATGTCACTATCTTTGATTTCAAAATCCTCCAGGGTAGCTACGTACTCAAGTGTAGTATCTACACCAAAATAAAACCCTTTGTATTCAAACACATATTCTTTTGATGGTTCCATTGTTAATCTGCTGTCCTTATAGGGGAATAACCTGCAATAATAAAATACGAAATTATATCTTTTTCTTTGGTTGTCATCTCACAGAAACAAACAAACAAACAAACAAACAAACAAACATGAGTAATTCAAACAAAGAATCCATTGCTGGCAAATTATAGCAAAATGCATTTCAGCAAAATTCTGGAAACAATACACTGAAATTTAGCTTTCAGATTTTCACAAGAACATCCCTCAGGTCACATTTCGAAGGAAGAAAAAGGGAAGATGTATAGCGCTCCCCTTTACTCCTATACAAGTGTATGCTACTTGCATGTAAAAACTAATGTAACTGAAGGCAACCGGTGTAAAAATCATTTGTGAAGATTCCTTTGGAATCTGAGTGAGCGTAGGGTTTTCTTTGGGATGTCAGTAGCTCTCAAACAGGGCTCGCTTCACTACCAAGCTCTCATTCTGAATGACGTGACTGAAGCTGTGTTCTGAGTGTCTTACAATTTCTGCCTCCCTCTACTTATTCTCTGTCTCGTTACTAATGTTTCTCCCACAGTAAGCATGTTTTCTGCAAGCCAGGATGGATAAGCATGAATGTGTGTTATTTTCTTAAGTATGCCTACTGTTTTTATGAGATTGTTGTCTTGTGTCTCATTAACGCCATTGCTGTATGTTTGCCAGAAAAATAGACTAATCGTCATTGTTGTTGCGAGTAGGTAAGGGCAAACTGTTGGAGAGCTACAGGAAGAGCAAGAGAGAGGCTGAAGAGACAAGGTGCTTCTTGTAGCTGAGCCAGAGCCAAATGGGGCATCTAGATTTGAAGGTTTTTGCCTGTGTTTCTGCTACAGTCTTTGAGCTGAATGATACATCCATGGATTTCAGTGAGCTTAACCTCCTGGTCACTCCCTCTCTGCTCTGTAGATGAGCTATTTTTTAACACCATCAGACAATCTACAAGCCTTGGCAGAAATGACATAAGCAAAGTCACTTCCAGACTCTGATAGCACCAGCATTGTCCCATGCGGGTTAAAATGTGTTTGGAAAGAGAGTCTTTCGTATCTGGAATTTTGTGTGGGTTTCTGTCCCCTGCCTCCCCCTTGCAATGCAACTGTTCCCGTGCCCTCTTGGGCTGCTGCGTTTGCCATTGCTGCACTGTCAGGATGTCACCATTGCTGCACCGTTGGGATAGCGCCCTTGCTCAGATTTGCCAAATGAGACGATTGCACAAGACGTACCAGCCAAGTGATCGGAATTCACCACCACAGGCAGTCCTTGGAAATGAAGCGGCTGATTCCACCTGTCGTCATTAGCATCTCTCCAGTTTGCCCTTTACTTTCCCTCTGCCTTCCCGGTCCATGGACTCCCCTGGCCGGGTGCAACTTCACACCCAGCCCTGTGCCGCCCTGCTGGGGCTGTGCCAGCAAGGCTGCCTTTGGCAGCAGCACGGCCCTTGGACCCGCGCAACTGAGGACGTGCCCTCCCATTTGGACGCCTTGGAAAGCACCTGGGGACTGGTGCTGCCTGGCCGTGGTAAAGCACGTGTGTGCACAGGCACTGCCTGCGGGGCTTGTGTGCCTTTGGACCCCCAGGGCCATCCGGGGCAGGGGAAGGGGCACAACGGTCGCTGCCATGACTGGGGACACGCGCTGCCTGGCCTGTCCTGGGCAGACGGGACCAGGCAACCTCCAGCGGCAGCAAAGATATGGAGAGTGAGTGAAAAACATAGTGGATACAGGAGAAAGAGCAAGGAATTTGTGGGAAAGAAAAAGGACACACATTCAATGCACAGTATACAGAAACCTGCTTGATCTTGTTTGGCCAAAACCATGAGTTTTTCTATCACTTTGGGACAAAAGTTATTGCACTGCCTGATTCTTACAGATGTAGGAACATACCATGAAGAAATACACCATGGAAAAAAAGCCTTGCCCTGTTTCCTGGAAAGCTATTCATGCTCTCGTGTACACGATGGGAGAAGACATAAACATTCAGGTATGCTCATACCAGCCAGGCACACATCTCAAACACGCATCTCAAAAATCTCCCTCCAAACGCAGACACAAAGGTGCCTGCCAGGTGATCTCCTACATCCACTCCCATGTTTTTGTTGAGTGGCACAGCAAAGGCCACGTGAGGCTCGGGTTTCCACACCGGCTCTGAGATAACCCTGCTCTGGACTGCCGTCCTCCTCTCCAGCACGGACCAGCTCTAGCCCCTCGTTCTCTGCAATGCTTTCTGCCAGTGCATGCCAAAATGGTCTACAGAAGAGGTCTATGTACAATTGTTATTTTACTGAGAAGGTAATACAGCATCATCTAACTCACAGATCTGCCGTTCTAATAATGTCAGGCATACTTACCTCCTCTGCTCTCTGTTCGGTGCCCACGGAGATGTGTGCTACCGCTTCCCAGCTCGGTGAATGCGAGTGAGCCTAGAGATGCATGAGCTGTCACGTTTCCTTTTTAACTGAGATATGAACCCGTGGACACTGTACTGGTTGGCTTGCTTTCAATATTTGCTTATCTTTAACGCAGACAGAGGTTAGAGAACTAATATAACTCGGGAAAAAGTGAAAGCAGACCAGAAAGATTTCTGAGATTATTTAAATGCTCTTTTTGATTTCTCTTCCTTCTCTTTTTTATCAACAGCATTCTTGAGGAAGCTTGGAGAGGAGCAGAAATGAATAAAATCTTTTGCTTTTTGCTAGGTTTGGGTTTTTTCCTCAGCTTTCGCTGAACTTTTGCCAAAATTGGTTTTTATTTCCAAGCTACGTGTGACAGCAGTCCCAAAGAAGAGCCTGAACCCACTGCTCCACTGAAGTGGCTGATCAGACGGGTCCGACCTGGTCTCGGCCATGAGCCTGGAATGAGCTCCTTGTGTTAATCATGTGTCTGTGTTCATGTTAAGTTTTTCTGACAGGTATTTTAACACTGGAATGAAATAATGCCTGAGACGTTTCTCACTGAAACCTGCACTCCAGCAACATTACAAAGAAGAACATTTTGTTCCCCGGTTCTGTGTTGTGTTTTGTATAGGATTGCTTTTTAAGCTGGATCAATTGCCCAGGTAATCCCCAAACCTGCACAACCGATCAGTCAGGTTGGTCAGCATGTGAAGGAGCCAGAAAGAGGAGTAGGGCTGAGGGTTTTTTCCCCACAGAGGAAACCCTTATGGTGAAAGATTGAGCCTGTTCTGCTTTGCTTTCTGCTGCAATCAGGCATGTCTCTAGTATTTTGGAACTGCAGTTTCTACTCTAAGTGTTTAATAATAATGAAAGACAACATCTCTTCATCCCAACACTAGATGTTGAGGTGCTCCACAAGGTACTCCAGCCCCTGGGACGTCGCTCTGAAGAATCCAAAAAGTAACAGCTACGGTCCCACATCAGCTTTGTGAGCGAGCTGGAGAGCCAACAAGGTGTGAGTTAGGGCAAGAAGCGGTATTTTCCAGGGAAAGCAAATAGCGTGTAAAGCTATTTGGCCTTTGGAGAGATAGTGAGTGGGGAAAGCATACGAATCCCAGGGATATTCTAAAATGTCAGCATCCTAAATTTAGGATTTGTCCCAGCTTGTCCGTAACGCTGAATGAGAGTCTATCTGCAGTTAATTGAACATAGATATCATGTATATTACCCTTTTCAGGACAAATAGTCCACAGCAATATTAATAATTAATCTGGGGATGCAAATACCTAACGTGTGTTGTAGGTGCAGCTGCACAATTTTCAGTGTGAGACTGGGAAACATGTGTCTTATTTCATAATTTAAACAAAACTAGTGTTCTCAGTGCTATTAACATCTTAGGTCCTTCTCTGATTGTTCCCTCTGGCACTTTGCACCAACACATTTCTGTACATACTAATCATAGTTCTCCTTTCACAAGCCTCTACAGTGACAACAAGCTGGTGTAGCCCCGCAACTTGTGCAGTCCAGCACTGCCGTACAGGAACTTTAGGTTGCCACAACAATTCTAAAGCACCAAGAAACTGATTTGTCTTTGGAAGATGAGGTGTTTGGTCAGTTTTATTTGTGTATCCCCACTAATGCACCAGAGCAGGATTCCAGCAGTGATGCTTAAAGAAGTGCTGTTAATTTGGAGAGACATGTTTTATTTCTTTAAGAGATAATTTTCTCACTGACACCTATCAGTTAGTGCTTTGTCCCCAAAGTTTTCTAGCTAGCAAGAGGGAAGAGTTTGGTTCATTTCAGACTGCATAAAGATGAACAGGGTGAAACTGAGGCCTGAGAAGTTTTGGAAAGAGTTATAGGGACGGTGTCAAAGACAAAAAAACCCAAATGTAAATGCTGCACAATGTGAATAACATGCTTTCATATAACACGCTTTCACATAACACGAGTGGTATGTGAAAAGGAGATGTTGCCAGGGCAAAGTGTATAGGCAGTCACAAGGTGTATTGGGCTCATTTTCCCCAGCAAATGATGTGGAATGGTGAACCAAATAGGTTTGCCATTTGGTGAAACAAATTCTGAATTTTCTACTATTATGTGTATTATTTGAACATTTTTACTTGCATTTACCTATTACTTTTCTTCTGGGAAAGCAAAGTATAATAACACAGATATTTCTGTGACTTAGCCATGGGCTACCTGTGAGTGCTTGCTCCTTGACTCAGACACTCCAAACAGCATGTCCATAAATACGAATTTCCATGCTGTTTTCAAATGGATCAAAAAAACCTAGCAAACAAGCTAGTCCAGCTTAAAAAAAAGTTTTTGATCTCCCTAGTATTTCTCAATCTTTGGATACAAAGTCATATTTACAAAGTTAAGCCCACAGGGAATGGGCACTGTCTTGAGGAACACCTTGGTAAGGGAATTGTTAAAACCAGGACAGCAGATAGTTTAGAAAATATCATTTTTGTGATATTTTTTGCTGAATTTTTTTACTAGATCCTGACCCCCTGCTTCAGTACATTACAAGTTGATGAGGGTCAGAGTTCTCAAAACAGATAAAATAAAGAATGATATCAGGTCTTTAAGCAAAGCAGGCTAACAGTCTGAGCCTAGGATTCCTCTGTTGTAGTTTCAAAGACAGTGGCTTCCTTTGGAATATGAGGATCTGACTAGTGCTGTATTATAATCCATTTTTCATAGGTTCTGCTTTTACTGGGAGATCAAAGTCATCACCAAATTAACAGATGAATGGTTTACAAGAGCGTGTTAAATTTTGAATGGAGAATCTGAGGACATTGTGCCCATGAAATCAACTGCCAAACAGAAAACAGCTTTTTTAAAACTACAACAATGTTTTTTCAATCATTTTAAATACTAAAATCCACGAGGATAAGAGGAAAACGAGAGGAATGTTGAAAATTATAAGCATTAAATGTTACAAAATATGTCAAGCCTATGAAATGTGACAAAACCAATGATACAACAACAAGATCACCTTTGGATTAGGCCTAAAACTCTTTCTTTTAACAAACTCTATCCATGTACTTTGACTAGAGCTGAGCGTTGAACTCTCCATTTCATGCAACACTGTGGAGCCCTCTCCTTGCATTTCCTGCCTTACAGTAAAACGTGCCTGTGGTCACAGTTATCCATGTATTTAATTTACATTTGTGTAGGTGAGCAAATGTTTTAACAGAAATAATAAAAAAAAAGATTTGCAAAGGCCAGGGCTGGAAGAACATGATTTTCTTTTCTCTCAGTTGGAGTAAAAACCTCAAATCCTTCCAAGTGCTTTACATGACCAGTAGCTGAAAAGCACCACACCATCTACACGGTTTTTCTGTACACGTAGCAAAATTATCAACTAGCTATCCTACTACTTCTGTCTTGGCTGTTCCCCTCTAAAATTTCTGCAAGCCTCCACCTTCTTAACAACTATTTAAGGTGTTGCTTCCTTATGCTGTTGTAAAGTTGTTTGCTTAAGCCTGTTACACTTTCCCATAGTCAAGGTATTTACAAGCACTTGCCTTTTACAGCTCTGCTTTTCTTCCTTTAGCCTGATTCAACTTCTGATATATCAGCTTGACACTCTTGTTTGCCATTTGAATACAACCCTTTCTCCTTCAGTCTGTTTGGAAAGACCTCATAGTTTGCTTTGGAATCATTTTTCATATCTTTGGATGTAGCCTGTTCCCACCACAGTCTCTAATTCACCTTTAATTCAGATTTTTTTCTTTAGAGCTGTAGATTTTCAACACAGCATCTCTCAGATCCTGCAAAGGAAGGAATAGATGGGGGCTGGAGGAGTATACCATTAAATAGTCCATTATACTCCAGTCGAGACCAGGTTTATCAAGGCACTTTGACATTTTACCTCTCAGTGCAACTTTGAACAAGGTTAAGTGCCAAAAGCTATAATTTAGAAAGAGGAACTCTCGGTGTTTCTGGATTAGGACCAATTAATGAGAAAATATTTATTTGCTTAATCTGTCTGCTTTAAGACTATTCTTCTCTAAATGAGGTGATGGACTCATGCTGATTTTGGATTTTAAAATCTTCAATTTTTTTCTAAAATTCTACAGACTCTTTAGTTGGATAAACCACTGCAAAGGACACAGGCTTTTTTTCCTATGGAATTTAAGCTAGGATGCCACACACTGTATTATATGTGACATAGCACACAAAAAGCAGAACTGTAATCTCGTGGCCACTAGCTGTCCACAAGGGAATGAAAAATATTACCCCATTGCAAACTGCTGAACAGCTAAGAATGAGGACAAGACTCTGCATGTTTTTCACTGATAAGTCTTGTACACTGTGATCCCACTTAGAATATGATTTGTCCTATGTTATCATGGAACCAACAGTCCATTTCAAGTTGCAGCTCATTGCCTACGTTGCACTGCAATTTTGAGGTGAAAGGTAAATGAGGGGTAAATGAGGTAAATTTCTCTGTGGGGAAAATTACTGCCTTAAAAGTGCACATAAAAGGAAACTGAAAATTTAAGAGAGTCAAATTCACTCTATAGCCCTGCTGCTGAGGATAGCAGGGAAGTGATTGGAAAGATGGCAAAAATCCTTGCTTGTTTGTTTATTGTGTCACTATCGTGCAATTATTTTTATGGATTATAGCTTACTTATTTATTATTCCATTATAGACAATTCACATCTTTTAATGAATGTATTCCCTCATCAATACTGCCTAGTTCATGGACGGATCATATCATGCATGTGAGGCTGATACGGCCATACATATGACTGCAAATATCGTCTTCCTTACCCACAAGGAGATTAAGATGGGGAAGACAATGAATATCACTACACTTAACATGTTGTATCTATTTTTAATTTGCTCACACAACAGAGTGTACAAGAGACTCAAATACATGAAACTCGAGTAGGTAAGAGCTATTGATCTCATTTGCATAAAGTCTGGCTTTTTCAAAGTTTTTGCAAAAAAAACAAAGGTGAGTAACAGTACCAAACTAAGAACTAGGTAGAGACATTTGCAGAAAAATTTTCTGTGGGATTTAGACATGGACTCCTCCGTGCACTCCAACACTACCCCAAGAAGGAGGAGGATGTGAGATCATTCCTCACCACATCTGCCACCCCACAACCCTCCCTTCTTGTCAGTGCAAAACTGTGGGCATGATGCACCCAGTATGTAGGTAGCATTGTACATTTGCATAGCTATATGAGCCTCAAATGTGAACCCTCTGTGATTTATAGTTTACAGACACACAAGTAAACCCTCTGGCAAAAACTGTTTCTTCATCAGATCACAGCCAAGTTCCTTGAGTGGAAACTTTTATTTGTCCATTTTGGTTTGGTCTTTTATCTTTTCATAGGCTCAGAAGGGTGGAGAAGGGACAGGGAAGAAGCAAGGCTTCAGAAGCTCCTAACAACTCCACCATTCACATGGAGGAGAAGTTTGTGCTGGGAACGTGTTAAGGACAAGGGCTGATAACGTGTTCTCTCTAAATGAGTCGCAGAAATGACATTCTCTCCTACCTCCCTGCTCTTTCCTTTCCTGGAGCTAAACGGTAAAGCAGGTGCATAGCAAACAAATGAGGTGATGGTCCATGTTATTATAAACCCCTGTTGTTACAAACCACTGCCATAGAGTCCTAGCCCTTTGTTCCATACTTTATATTCTTCATAAAATATTAAGATCAAAATATTCCAAGCCCACATAGTCTCTTGAAAGAAAATAAAGGTCCCCTGAAGGCTACATTATGATCACATCACGTATTTAGGAGCAATGGTACCTCATAAAGGCATCTCTTAACAGCTACCTTTGGTTTCTGATTATCTAAGTCAAAGTACATGTTTAAAGGTAAAAAAGTTATAAACTCTTGGAATTCACCTGTGCGGATGGAAAGCCTTGTATTTTTGCTAACTGCAGATCAGCCATGACCTCACCCAGCATCTGATGAGCATTATATTGCCAGCCTCTATGACAGGGCAAGAGTGACAAAGAACTGAGTTTTCTCCCTGATTCCTCTGTATGCAGAGGTATCTCTGTACATAGTACCTGGAACAGGTCACATCTTTGCTATTCATGGAGAGCTCAGCTCCCCCTTGTTGTGGCCCTGGGAGAGGAGTCTGTGTGCTTTGGGATGGCAGCTGCTGTTACGTCCCTGTCTGCCAGTCTCCCATCTCCTGGGAAGCTGCCATCACATGCTGGAGGCCAGGCTCTTGCAGCAAAAGCTGCTTTGTAGCACCAAGAGGACTCAGGAGGCCAGAGGCACAGGCACCGGGAGCCTTTGCTGGCGAGGCGTAGTGTATACAAGTAGAGCAAATCACAACAAGCTGCAAGCAGGTGCTGTTCTCCGTGGTGAGAGAAGTGCAACCTCGATGAATGGTCCTCCGTCCTCCCGTGAAGGGTCTGTTGCAGTGTGCCATTCGACCTACACAGTAACTTCTTTTTACCATCTACAGACACATATTAGACCTTATCAGAATAGTTATCCTTGGCAAGACAATGAAATCATCCCAGTTTCAGGTCACTTTGTCCTAGTTCCGTATCAAAAAGCTCCTATCAGCAGCAGTCTCATTTCAACAAGCTAGTAATAAACTTGGAGGTCCTACGTGTCAGCAAAAGATTTGCCACAGCTGCAATTAACCAGCAAAACAAAAGATTAAAAGTGTATATTGAGCACAGGCAAGCAGTGAATAAGCCCGTGCATCTGGCTCTGCTGTTGCATGGGATTGCGTTTGCGTAAGTGAGCCGATGGGAAGGCCTCTGGCAGTGTCATAGAATCATAGAATCATAGAATGGTTTAGGTTGGAAGGGACCTTGAAGATCATCGAGTTCCAACCCCCCTGCCATAGGCAGGGACACCTCCCACTAGACCAGGCTGCCCAAGGCCACGTCCAGCCTGGCTTTGAACACCTCCAGGGACAGGGCTTCAACAACCTCTCTGGGCAACCTGTTCCAGTGCCTCACCACCCTTAAAGTGAAAAACTTCTTCCTAATGATTAATCTAAACCTGCCCTCTTCCAGCTTAAAGCCGTTCCCCCTCGCCCTATCACTACATGCCCTAGTAAAAAGTCCTTCCCCAGCTCTCCTGTAGGCCCCCTTTAGGTACTGGAAGGCCGCAATAAGATCTCCCCAGAGCCTTCTCTTCTCCAGGCTGAACAGCCCCAACTCTCTCAGCCTCTCCTCATAGGAGAGGTGCTCCAGCCCTCTGATCATCCTCGTGGCTCTCCTCTGGACGCGCTCCAGCAGGTCCATGTCCTTCTTATGTTGGGGACTCCAGAGCTGGATGCAGTACTCCAGGTGGGGTCTCACGAGAGCAGAGTAGAGGGGCAGAATCACCTCCCTTGACCTGCTGGCCACACTTCTTTTGATGCAGCCCAGGATACGGTTGGCCTTCTGGGCTGCGATCGCACACTGCTTGCTCATGTCGAGCTTCTCATCAATCATCACCCCCAGGTCCTTCTCCACAGGGCTGCTCTCCAGCCATTCTCCGCCGAGCCTGGCCACCAAATTTGTCAGGCATGACTTGCCCTTGGTGAAGCCGTGTTGGCTCTCGCCAATCACCTCCTTGTTTTCTGTGTGCCTCAGCAGAGTTTCCAGGAGGATCTGCTCCATGATCTTGCCAGGCACAGAGGTGAGACTGACTGGCCTGTAGTTCCCCGGGTCTTCCTTGTTTCCCTTTTTGAAAATAGGGGTTATGTTTCCCCTTTTCCAGTCGGCAGGAACCTCGCCAGACTGCCACGACTTCTCAAATATGATGTCAATGGCTGTTTCTGCTTTGAGCTGCGATATGAACCTGGCTGGGACTAAGCATTTTTCCAGTGCCTCACGGGGTCCAAAGGGATTACCCTCAGCCAGGGGGATACGCTCCTCCAGGAGCGGCATGGGGGAAGGCAGCTACAGCTGTCCACCTTTTTAATCACAGGGTCCTTTAACTTGAGGAAGCAGGTGCCTTTACATTATGTGTTGGAGTTTACCAGAAAGCATCTCAGAAAAGTTTTGTTTTGGTTTGTTTTTTTTTCCTAAATAGTCATTGTTCTTTGAGTGCTTATTGCTGTTCACCTTTGATATAAGTACTGTGACTGTTCTTACCTTGTTCGTGTCCTGGGAAATGAAGAGCGCGTCAAATTGATCCTTGTGTGCATACCAGCCCTTTAAATGGCCAAAACAAGAGGTTCCCGCCACTCCTAGCAAAACCAGATGGCAGCCTGGGCTAATCAGCTGTCCTGGCAGTTTGCATGGTTATTTCCCATGTGCTTTTACTGGGCTACGAGAGGTTGTGCGTGTTTGGATGGAAGCCATACAACAGTCTATCTCAGTCTCTCTGTGACTCCGCATAGTCAATAGACAGGATAAGTCCTTTTGTCTATGTATCGTATCATACATCAGACATTGTATTATAATAACAAAGTCCAAAAGAGTTGTCTTCAATCTTTGCCTCTGACAAAACTCAAACAAAGAATTAGCAAATGAAGCTGCTCACGCACGTGCGATGAAAAAGAATGAGTAGAAACAGACACTGGGAGCAAGGCACAACAAATAGACGCGCTCTGTTTTCCGGTTACTGCTTGTAAAAGAAGCTCCAAAACTGATCATTTGTTGGTCATCTGAAACTGAGACTTTCCAATTTTTGTTCTTATAAGTAACAGTCACTGCTGAAAAAGAGCAGGGAGGAACAAATTCCAGACAGCCTGTCGATGAAGAGGCCATCAATTAATGTACGTATCAGTTGATACAAATGTCTTCTATGGGTCTGTGAGGACGTAATCAACGTATTTGTCTTCTTCTCCTGTAAACTTGTGAAGCAAATACCCTTTACCTGTCCAAGTCTCATTTTTTTCAGCAGAAGGAAGAGGGAAGTTTGCCTGCACTTCCAAGATTTGGATGGTTTATTTCCTCCTACCTCTTTTCTCCCATTCAGCATTAAGGACCTTTAAGTGACCCGCGTGTCATCTTCTATCACCCTCTTATGATATTTCTCATCATGCCTAAGACAAATTCCTTCTAAACACCTACAAAACAAGATAATTTTCCTTCTTTACAATCCTTCCTTGAACAACCCTATGCTATGATACCTTGAAACCAGTTGCCAGCAGATGGACAGTCATTGCTGTCATCATCCTCTGCCACACTGACTAATTCTGTCTCCTTATTTCCTTTTTCTCTGGGACACGGCTATGTCCAGCTGTTGTTTGTTGTCTTGAGACTGTAAATGCATTACTCTTGTGTGCGTGCGCTTGTTAGCATTCTAGATTTGCCTAGGCATTACTTCAGTAAAAATTCATCATGTTTTTTATAATGAATCAACGAATGAAATGTCACTAGTAAACGTTAATAAAACAATGCAAACTTTGGGACAGTCTTCCTTCTATCATACCCCAGGCAAAACAAATGCATACATGCTGGCCACACATGAAAGCAACAACACACAAAACACTGTTGTTATCTGAAGAGAGGGAAGCGGAATTCACTGCCATGTAACCCAAGAGAATAATTAGAATATGTTAAAACTGTTTCTGTGACAAAAACCGAGGGGCCATCAAAATCTAGCGACATGTCATCTGAAAATGCCTATCTATAAAGCAATGTGAATTAGAATGAAATACTAGAAATACTTGAAAAACTTGAAAATTACTAGCATACAACAATTAGATGACTTGATTTTTTGATTCAAAATAATGTTCGCGTTAAACTTTTTGTAAGTTCTTAATATTTCAGTATATAAATATGTATTTGGACAAGTCATATATAAGATAAATTGAATATAAATAGACAAGAAAGAATGAAACATTTTGCCCCCAAAATTTTGAATTTACAGAGAGTTTTTAGATTGTTCTCAAGGAGAACTGAACACATTTTCAAAATCATGGTGAAACAGTTACAGCTTCTGACGAACCCCAGCAGCAATTTTCACGATAATTACCTGAAGCTTTTCTGAGTTAGTTTACTGCATGTAAAGATTAAACTGCTTCAGCGCTCAATGTGTAGCAGACTCAGAAGGACTTCCAGTAATCAATTCTGCCTTGGGGAGGTTCGCAGACACTCCTTCACTGCTTTTTCAGAAAATACAGTTGGCAGCTGAACATGAATAGCCAGGACCCCCAGCAACAAGAAGTCTCTGTGCACAATTTACTTCTGATTACAAAAGCATAGCACTCTTTCCATTGCCGTGCCACCTGGGAAGACAAAAACGCATCAAAGTCCTTCTTGGGATTTCGGGGACACCCCACCAGTTTCTTCACCCAGGTGGTTAGCCAAATATTCAGGGTCTTGTGCATAGATCCAAACAGGATCCCGTTGTTTCTCTGAGACAACTAGTTGCAAAGAAGATAAAAAGTTCAGCTTCTGTGAACCCAGGGGAGTCTGACCATAAGGGGCAACATCCCTTAAGCAGTTATTTCAGTTAGCATTGAGCCCCAATGCACTCATTCTCTCTCTCTATGGGTTGTAATGTCTTTACATGCTCGCATGTTTCACTGCTTCCAAAAATTACTAGTTCTTATTGCCAGAGTGTATTAAACATGAGAGAAACAGGTTAATGGTAGGACTCCTACACCTACATCCAGATAAGACACCAACATGTAAGTGAGTCTAAATGAAAGGGAAGTATCTGAGCTCTAGTTACAGTCAATGAATGCTCTGGCATGCTTCAGTTGCTTTAGCAAAGGCATCGAGTGCTATTTGCACCACACTCGACCATCCCTGCCAGCCACCAGCCGCCCTGCTGGAGAGGCAGGACTCCTATATTCAGCCACAGCAGCATGTCTTAGATATAGCAGGGTGCCTCAAGCGCCCAAGATACTTGTTTCAGCAGACAGCTGAAAAATGACAGTTAAATGGCATTAACGCGCCACAACAGAGCCCCACGTCAACAGTCAGTTCAAATGTCCTTTTCAGATGCCTCTGAAACCTATGGGACGTACTTCATAAAACATACAGAAAAATAGAAATAAAGGATGATATAAAGACTTTTTAAAAAATATTTTTATTTGTTCATGGTACAAAAGAAATATTTCCTTCCCATACTCCAATGGCTTGTCTTGCGCACCCCACTTTGGACCTCACAGCCAATGCTAACACTGATGCACCTCATAAGCACGCACGTTCATGATTACAAGTGATACACCTAGAGAAGCCAGCTAACTGAAAAGAAGTTCAGTATTAAACTAATCCCTGGTGGAACAGCCTTATCGTGAAATCATTGCACTGTCTCTGTACTTTGCAAATAGCTGCAGGAGAATTTGCTGACGCATAACAGATATTTGTTGACCAAACTTGGTATGAAATAGAGCATTGGCCACCAAGGCAGCACAAACATATTTACAGAGGTAAACCGTGACCAGGCACTCCAATAAAGTAGCTCCAAAGTATCTTCTTCATCCACCGCTTATTGACAGTTAACTACAATGCATAGCTTGCTACAGGATGGTAGGTGTTGCTTGGTAATTTAAGCAACTAAGAAAATACCAAATTTTCCAGTAAGACAAGAACTGTAATACTTCAGAGTTTCAGACTCATCAGGAGGGCAGTTTTGATTGAAGATCAAAACTACAGATTTACTCCAGCGTTGTGCTTCTCCACAGCCCCCAAGCATTTATGGAGACATAGTTTATGTCTAGAAATTGTTGAGTCAGGGTCACAGTCCAGAAGTTTAATGGTTTGCATCCAGCCAATTCCAGAACGAGGTAATAAAGGCATCCTTTACGGAATCTTTTCTGATGTTAAGACTTGAGAAGCAAGGCAGCGAGCCTAAAAAAAGGTGGGGAGAGAGGAACGTCAATAGTTTCGTGGACGAAAATACCATTTTTAAAGAGCATTTTCCAAATTAGCAGTTTAGTAAGCTTAACGAGTATAAGGGGTTATATTTCACGTTAACTAAACGGAAGCTTTCAAGACAAAATTCTAGACAACTGATATTTTTATATATAAATCAAATATTTGAAGAGGAAGAAAAACCAAACAACACCCCACATGCAAATCCCATAAAACACACTTCTTTTTACCACGTCCTGAATTTTAAAGCTTTTGCCAGTAGGAGGAAGAAAGGATGTCTGTGTTTCACTGATATTTCTGACATGTTCAGGACCAGAAAACACCTAAGACAATACCTCATTTCAATATACAAATGTTAAATACAGTTGAGCAGATGACTCAATCACCAGTTATTTCATAGTTTAAACAAAAGTCTGTCCTGAAGCTTGAACATGCTGAACAGTGCTAAGATACCCCAGAATCAGAACATGGGTCTATTTGTTAGTGTAGGAAAGAGAAAGCTTAAGAAAAAAAATTACATCTAACATTCAGCTGGAAACTTCTAAGGTCTTAAAATGTTACAATGCTCAAAGTGAAACATGTGGATAGGATTTACAAAAACACCAACAGCTCAAACATGTGAATTGCTCAGAGCTGTATTTTGAATATATGAAGTTCTAAGTACTTTCAGAAAGCAGAATGCACTAGTTTTCGTGTCAAAGCTGAGGACACATCGGATGGTTCGGCCTCAGTGCGCCTTGTTCTTCAACAAAGGCTGACAGACTCCACATTAAAAAAAAACAAACAACCCTGAACATAATTTTGGACTATGAATGCTTTGTAAGTACCTTATATGCCCACAGTAAGTTACTTAGGAGAAAATATTAAGAAAATAGAAAGAAGAAAAAAAGCCTAATTTACATGTGCAAACAGCTGCAAACTTCATAAAAGACTTAGTAGTTGTCAGGTACATCAAGGTGGCATGCATTTATATGCAAAACCTTTTTGGTCTTGATATCCTGTGATTACTCAATACACAGAGAATAAGCAGACAGTAGCAGACAAGAAGAACGAGGAAAGTGGAGATGAAAAAAATTCACCATGCAACCACACATGCATATGCATTTTGAGTATTAAAGAAAAGATGCAGATTCTCTTAAATTTTCTTAGACAGAAACTATTTTCCGAAATACTTACAGCTTTCTCTTCCAATGAGAGTACACCATCTACAGCCACTATCTGGTATTGCTTTTCTTTTAAGCTACCCACAAATTTCCGAAGTAGTTTGAGACTAGTACCATCACTGTTTTGTTTTAGTAACTTCTGCATTTCTTGGGAAGGACATCCTGGGTCAAACAGTAGCAAACATAAGGTTTTATTCTTCTTCTCTTCTATTCCAACAATGGTACGACTATGACCTAATTTCAAAAGAGTTTCATTATTTTAAAAACACATAAATCCGCTTCCTTGCAGCATACTAATTTTCAGAATAAAAATATTATTGAAATTGAATAAGGTAGTTCTAAGTAAAGAGCAGATGTCAAAAAGTTGAGATCCAGTCACACCCAGCTCTTCCATACAATAAAAATACAAACTTTAATGTTGCTCTTACTAAATAAAAAAATAACAGGAAATAAAGCCATGCTTTCAATTACACGAAGAAGGAGTGTAAAATGGTGCTCTGAATTGCAGCACATATCAAGACAGACAGAGAAAAGAAAGAAACCAGCAGATTGTGATACTGACCTTGATGTTGCAAGTAGATAGGTGGTTTGGAAGTACACAATACCTTTGCACCACCTTCATTATCTGTAGAATAGTAACGCAAAACCCACTCAAATAAACGAGGGTGTGTACCCATAGGACCAGTTGGTTTGTGAAAGTCAATGATTTGACACCTACAGAACATTGAGAATGAAAACAACAATAAATTTTCAAGCAGGTTGTTTGTTAAAACAACTTTTTCACCTCTCAAGCCTTTCCTCCTGCACCAAGAATGTTTTGTAAACACAGCAATTCTAGGCATCAAGTGGTCATTAACAGGTTTTTTTTTTCCCTAATACAGGAGGAGGGGACACATAATTACAAAGCAATGCTATATATACTGTTCAAAACTGGAAGATCTATTCCATAACAAAGAAACACTCTACTCTGTTCAGTCTAACAAGTAGTTGTGAAGCTTGCAAAAATTAAAGTGTTCGATTTTTTTTTTTATAACTGATACACATACACTACAGAAGCCAGTTAACAGCTCTCAGAATTATGCAAGTGAATACCTGAAATTCAGATTCTTCTTGAGAAGAAACTTCTAGAGAAATTAAGTTTTTAATAAATGTTTGATTTTATGCATATGTGGCACAATTCTTCACCAAGTCTCAATGATCTAAGTAGTTATTCAATTTATGTATCTGCATAAGGAGTTACGCAGCTTTACACTGTGCTACATCAGATTTGTTTATAGGTTGGTTAAATTTAAAGCCACTAAGGTGGCTTTGTCACCACACCACCAGCAATTCTGACCTTTAAAGGTAAAGCACTTAAAAATAACAACAACAATAAAAAAGCACTACTTACTTTATCCTGAGACTGGTTAACAGCGAATAAATTTCACATGCTCCTATCCATGCTTTGGAACCATGTAATCTGTTGTTGAAGTGAGATGCCCCATGAGGATCAAAGCCTTCTCTCCAGGCATCTTCAATCATGGACTGAATCTTTGGTATACTGGGAATTAGCGTAGTATCTGGAACAGAAAAGGTTTTGAATTATGGTTACAGTTACCAAAATAGTCTATTAGTTAAGAACATTCAGCTTCTTTTATAAGAGGCAGTTGACGATAAAAGATGCACAAAAAGACGCTAAAGCTGAAACTTCAACCACATCATGCCTTGCCAGTATTCACCCTTCTGATTCTTTCCACAGTAAGCTGCAGTGGTGTAACAAGCATTTAATAGCTATCATTGACCTAGTAAGCCTCGCTGTGTAAATGAAAAGGTAAAACATCAGTCAGTTGTCATCATCGGTTGTCATCCAAGGTACGTGAAACAAATTGGCAGTGTTTTGTTTAATACCTTTCAAGCAGTCATTATACAAGCTGTTTTGCAACAGCGAGGAAAGGAGCATCTGGAAATTCCTGTAACCACAACCCCAGCCTCTGTCGCCCAAAGATGAGTGGAAGTGATCTACTCCTGTTGACAGCCATACATGCCTCACATCTCTGTTTTCGTTCTGATAGTACTTGCACAATGCTTCGATGACTCCTAAAAGAAAATCAAACATGAAGTTTATCTGCAAAATGAACTACAAAATTTGCCAGAAAAAAGATTCTTTCCCCAGCTTGGAACAGATACAGATTAAGACAATTTATTGTAAAACTTCTAAGTGATTCCACATTACATCTAGAACCCAAATCACAAAACCAGTGGACATTGCACCTATTTCATTTTGATGGTCTTTACTTTGATGAATTTATGTACTACGAAGCTTTCAGAATTCAAGCTATTTTTTCACTGGTGCTACACAATGAATACTTTAAATTTAACAGCTTGGACTACATTATAAACTGGTACGCACAGGAACTATTACAATGAAACAAGAAAAGCAATGTCACCAATGAAGCATTTCTATGCCACTGCCACGTACAGTACAACATCCCCTTAAAAACATGGCAATACTTATGCATACTATATAATCCTTTTATTCCCCCCAAATTATTTTTCCTGGAGAAACTAAGACAAGAAAAGGAATGGCACAGAATTTGAGAACTACTGTCAGTATTTTTATAAAAATCCACTTGCAGGATATGCCAAATCCTCCTTTGTTACATGAAAGAACAGGCTTGGGAATGCTCTCTCCAATTTGTGCATGTAAATTTTTAAAGGCCCTTTATTGCCATGCAATTGTGAAGACAATCATTCCATAGCTATCGCAGGTTATTTTTTTAATTCCTCTCTGAAGTCTAAATCATTACCAAGAATGGAAATTTCAAGTGTATTATTTCCACTCAATACATCTTATAGAAAAAATTTTATTTTACCTGTCAAGAACTAAATGGATATTTTGTAAGCTAGAACAACTAGCAATAAGCTAAAAGACCTCTGAACTGTGGTCTTGGCAAGTAAAGACAAGGAAGCCTTTTGAAAGTGACACAGAAATGCATCTGCACTGTATTTTTGTACCAATTACAAAACGTTTCAAAGAAGATGTATCAAGTAGATGTCTACTCCTCCCAGTCCTGTCTTGGACCTTGTAATCAGTTGAACACTTTCCTTACCTGGGACCAGCTTACGTGATACTACAACTAACTGAAGCACAAGATAAAAAGCTACTGTAAATTTTCACAGCTACTCTAGGTTAGGAACCAATAAGCACTAAGTAGTAAGCAAGCATACACTCAAGGACAACTAACTAGTAATAAGACATTTGCATCTTTCGATACATATTGTATTTGGGCCCTTAACCAGACAACTTGGTTCCAAGGTTCAGGGGCCGGGGTGGAGAAAAAAAGAAAAAAAAAAGAATAAAGATTAGAAACACACCAAGCATTAATTTTCGTATTACTTTAGGACTAAAATGGTACAGATTGATCTAGAAAATAAGGATTAGAATGAAGATGCAACTAATATTAAAATTTCATTATATACTTTGTTACAGACAGGTTTGGTCACTACAACCTAGGTCTAAAAAGTATAGTCTTAGTTGTACAATTTCAGCATTTTTACCTGAGGTCTTTGTTTTCCCATCATCTATACCAAAAGCCAAACATTCCATCATGTCAGCTTTTCTCTTGTGATATTCAAAAGGCTGCATCCTTCCTTTATCGACTTCCCTTTCCATATTCTTTAGGAATTGCTGCTTGTAGCCTCCAGAATTATCCAAGCCATACCGTCTCTGTTAGGGATGGAATGTACACAATTTAAATAATGGTTTTTTTAAATTCACATTTATTGATTTAGAGAAGTTGCATGCACAATCAGTAACTTTGAAAAATAGTGAACAGTGAGACCTAAAAAAAAAAAAATCAGATTTATGATATTTTTGAGCTGAAGGCCAAGGTTCACTCCGAATAGGAACATGGGACTAGGAAAGCCACACCTGGAACAGCAGGCACATCCCTCTGCTCCCTCTTCATCAGACAGCCATTGGCACAGAGACAGTCAGTGGCCAGAAGGTAGTGAGAGTGGGAAATGAGTTATCAGGGCTGTCAGATGGGAGGGAGAGGGAAGCAGGACCTAGCTGGGGAGTGGAGCAGGTGATGGTATCCAGGAAGAGGAGAGCCAGAATGCTCAGGGCCTCAGGCATTCTGCCAGGGAATATGCCGCAGGCTGCGCTGCAAGGCAGAGCACTAGAGCTGGGTGGAGCACAGTAGAAGGTGGCAGGCACGCTGGGGCCCCTGGTGAGAGCAGTATGGCATGCACAGGGAGCACCCGGTTCCGTCCTGAGCCAGTACCACTCAGAGCAGTAAAGCCAAGTAGCTCAAGGCAGGCATGTCCAGCACCTGTGCCAGGATCAGGGTTGCCGAGAGCTTGCCTTTGCCTGCAACACACTCCTGCACCACTACTTCAACAGAGTCTGCCTGACTCCACAGGTCTGACCTGGTATTGCCATTCCAGGTCTTTACAGTTCCAAGATACTCAGTTTCTAATGGCACAGCTGTTCAAAATTTTACCATTCAGAAATATTACTGTACCTGCAGCTTTTTAAATTCTTCCCTCTCTCGCTTTTCCTCTTCTGATCTCTGCCGATTATCTTCTTCAGTTTGGAGCCATTGAGCCAATTCTAGATCTCTTAAGTTTCCACCTACCCAGGAATAACATTCCAAAGAGAGAAGACTTGATCAGGAGGTTAACAATGCTTTGATGGATCATTTATTTAATTTTTAAAGATTCTTTTCTAAGCAAACATAAACACAACTGAGCATTAATTTTAGAAGATGCATCCCACACTATTTTGAGCTATTAACAACAAACCGTAAACAGGACTGACTGCATTCAGTCTACCAAGACTCAGACTCTTGACTTGGACAAAGTTTATGCTGAGTTACAGGAGCAATTACTTGGCAAATAACGCATGTACCTCTACTACTAAGAAAACAGCTTTTGTTTACTATGTTTCACATAATTGTGAGCAAGGAGTCCCACTTTCTTGAATACCACACACTTATTAGCTTCTATGATCACTGCCAGCAGTCTCATAACAAAGCAACAAAAATAAATTTAGGATCAGAGAACTGGATAGGGAATGTCTAGCATTTTATTAGCCAAGTTAATAAACAAAATTGATTTTGACTCCTTTACTTTATCGCTATGACTAATGAATCAGCACAAGCATTTAGAGAAAAGAGTTGAGAAAAAATTTGAAGTTTTCATAAGCTATAGATTTTCAGCTCATCACACCGGAATGTGCCACTCTAGATTCCATGTATGTCAATCTTTTACAGAACTAGAAAAAAAAAAAGCAAGCTGTCTTTTAAACGTTTTTTTGCTCTAAGTTTTAGTTTTGGCTTACATACAGTGCATTTACTTAACAAGCATGCATAGACAAATACTTCTTTTAGCATGTGTAATTAAGTAGAGCACTTGGGTAAGCGGTAGGATTTGCTGTTAACTATGTTCACTTCATTATGTATGTGTTCAGTTCTCTTTTTAAATATGGAAATATTTAATTTAAATTCTGTCTCAGGTTCTGTACCACAACATGCAAATACTTGTAAATGCTTTCAAGTATTATAAGCCTGTATCCTTTCACGTACCTTCTGAAAAGCTGTGTTCCTCTAAGTGTAAATCCACGTGTTCTTCAAGAATCTGAATGTTTGTACAGGTAAGGCTGCACATTGGACATTCATACAGCTGTTCATCATTTCCTGTGTCTGAAAAAGAAATGCGGTTTCTTAATTAATGTAATTTCTGGTTTGTGTGAGAATCACCCCCCTAATTAATATACAGCCTAAGATAAATACACAGTAGTGAATTTTGTGTTGCCATTGAAACCCTCCAGTGAAAGGCAGCCAATTCTAAATAGCCATTACTCTTAACCATTTAAGAATTTGTATCTAAATACCTGACAATTTTAAGACATATTTTCTTTCTTTCTACTAATCAAGTTTTGCCCCATTTAACTTATAGAACACAATTTGCTATGATAATATTTGTATTAAGAAACGCTTTGTCTGAAATATCAAACTGTTAATGAAAAGATCTGTCCTGCTAACAGAAGAACACTTGCTTACAAAACTTTAATATTTCTGTGATAACACAGCAGTTGCTGTGCAGAAAGAATAAAGCAAAACATGCTGTCATTCTTACTTTGTTGGTCTTCCTGCATCTCCTCAAATAAATATTCCTTCTGCAGTTTTAGTATTTTATTGAAGAGTACCATATAGAATAGGTAAGGTTCAAACGGACTTCTGGAGCTCATCTAGTCCCTCAAACCAGGGTCAAATTAAACAGATTAAGTTCTACAGGACCTTTTCCAGTCAGTTTTCGAATAACTCCATGAACAGACACTCCACAAGCTCCCCAGACAACTTATTCCAGTTCGACTACTCTCACAGTAAAAAAAAAAAAAAAAAGTGATCTTGCCTTTAAATGGCATTTCCTGTATTTCAACTTGTGCCTGCTGCCTGTTGTCCGTTCACAGACACCACAAAGAAGAGCCTGACTCCATCTTTACTGCCTTCCTTTTGAGTCCCTGGCTTTTAGTTAGTTGTTTCTGGAAAGCATTTGCCCAAGCTAAAAGTTCACGACTGTCTGGAAGGAAACTTGATGGTATAATACTCTAAATTCACCAGCAACATTTTGCATAACACTGCAAACATATAGTTTCTTGAAACACACTGGTTTGGTACATAAAAAAACCAAACCACCCTTAACGCAACTATTTTAAAAATAGAAATTGGCAGGCGCACAAGTAAGTTATTTATGCAAGCTCTGCATTATTTGCACATACAGAAATAAGATATTATTCAATGCTAAGATCTGTTTTGGGTTTGGTTTTTTTTTTTTTTAAGAAAAACATATTTTTAACCACAGACTCCACAGTGTGGTTGATTATACTGCTACATTCTGCATTCTTATCGTCATTTGTTTTTCTCATCAGTATACATCGCCTGTTACATCAAGAATGTTAGTCTTCTAAGAGAATTACCCACTAGCAGACATGCCGTTACTAAGTTTCTGAAATAGCTATCAGCAACTTTGGACAGTTAGTCAGAATAAAATTCTGAGCACGCTTAAAATAAAACGCATTATGCAAATAAATAACTGTATTCTAACTTTATCCCCCAAAACATTCCTGTGGTCTCTAAATCAACACTTAGTTCTTCAGAATACCTCGATGCTGGATCTTTCCCAAGTTTCTACTTCAAACTGAAAACTGCCTTTCGCTAACGCGCGCTGCAACCGCTCCACAGGATCCTGTCAAAGACGAGACTTCAAGAGGCAAAGCTAAACCTTTGCGACAACGCACACATCACGCAGGTAAAAACCACCTCCCTATCACACAAAAGCTTTACGATTTGCTTTCGCTGATATGGATGGCGTATTTTGGGCACGCAAAACATCGCAGGTTCGTCTGCATTAGCGTTTTTACTTCTACTTCGGAGCAGATTTCTCAAGCGACGTCTTCACTCACTGCCCAAGCGACTTCCCTCTACCGCCCTCCCCCACCACCCCCGGGTTCGCACCCACGAGCGGCCCCGGAACTCTCCCACCGCACCCCCGGCGACGAAAACCCCACGGACGAGGGACCCCGGCCGCGACCCCGACACGCTGCAGCCACCCCCGGGGCGCTCAGTCCCTGGCACACCGGCAAAGCCCCCCGCCGGGGGGAACCACGGCCAGCCCCAACCTCCGCCGGGGCCGGGGCCGGGGCCGGGGCCGGGGCCGGGGCCGGGGCCGGGGCCGGGGCCGGGGCCGGGGCGCGACCCCCCCCTCCCTCCCCCGTAGCCGCTCACCTCCGCCCGGGCCGTCCAGCAGCTGCCCGTGCCGCGCCCTGATGTGCGCCTCCAGCTCCCGCCCCGCCGCCTCCCCGCACACGGGGCACCCGGGCAGCCCCTCGGTCAGCTGGGGGCGGCGGGGGCTCGGCGGGCCCGGCTCCGTCTGGGCCGCCTCGATGTGCCGGCGCAGCTCGCCACAGCCGGCGCCGCAGAGCGGGCAGCGGGGTTGGAGGCCCAGGTGCGGGCCGCCGCAGGTGCCGCCGCCGCGCCGCCGCCGCCGCCGCCTCCGAGGACAGCGCCTGCCCGCAGCCGTCGCACACCAGCATCGCGCCGCCGCCGGGAAACGAAACCCTCGCGCCGCCGCCCAACGGCCGCCCCCGTCACGTGCGACCTGACGTCACGTCCCGCCTGCGCCCACTGCCTGCTGGGAAGTGTCGTTTCCTGGCCCGGGGCGGGGAGGGGGTGCCTGCGCGCGCTGAGCCTGCTGGGAACGGCGGGTCCGCCCTCTCCCCCTCCCAACCGCCGGCCAGTGCGGCGCGCGGCGGGGCGGCCTCCGCCATCTTGAATTGCGATCGGCTGCCGGCGCCGCGCTCCGGGGCGGAGCGGAGCGGAGCGGGGTGTTCTCGCTTAGAGGGCGGCGGGCCCCGCGCGTCTCCGCTTCGATGGGTAAGAACGGGAGGGCGCTGAGGGCTGGCGGGGAGGGGCGGGAGGGGCTGTGCCCCCCTGCGGGGTGCGGTGCGGTGCCCCTTGCTGTAAGGCTCCCCGGCGCAGGCCGGTCTCCCGCCTGCTCGGGGGCGGCTGGCAGCAGCGGGGCGTTGCCGCGAACGGCAGCTCGGTGGCTGCCAGGCCGGTGCTGGGACGGGGTCTTCCCGCGCTGTTCTCCGCCGGTTCTCCCCCCCCCACACAAGTCCGGGGGCTGCCGTGCTCCCGCTTCCCTGCCGCGCTGCTGGCGGAGGGGGTGGAGGGCTTCGCTGGTCGCTCTGTGTGGCCGGGGAGGGGGGGGGGTGTCCTCTCGGCCGAGCAGCCGGCAAGGGGACTTGCGGTCTGGGCCGGCCCTGCGCCGGGGTCTTGGCCGGTGCGAAGCCTGCGGGCAGCCGGGGAGGGGGAGGTGGCACAGCAGGGCGCGGGATTTAGGGAGCCTTGTGTGAGCAGGGAGAAAAAGAGCGATGAGTAGGATAGGTCTTAGTCGGGGCACAACAAGTGGGCGAGATGCAGGGTGTGATGGGTGGAGGGGTTTAGCGTTAAAACGCGCGTAGTTTTGCAGAGCAGAAGCGCAGACTTTCTTGGACCTAGATCTATCTGTGAAGCCTGAATAGATCGGGGACTGCCAGTCTTTTTTTCCCTTACGATGTCTATGCCAAAACCCTTGTGGGGGCGAATAAAGCTATAAATTCATAAACTTTTCTTTTTGAAGACACTTTTGATGAGGGCTTCCTCCTAGTTGTGCCTCTGTAACTCTGCGTAGAGCTGGCGACATAAACTGGGTTACTTTGAATGCACGCTTCTCTTGTTTGGTTCGTTGCTTGGGCTGACAGTTTTATTGGCACGATTAAGTTAGCAAGGCATGAATGATTAAGGAAGTGATGATGTTCTAGGGCTAGTTAAGCCAGTAGTGTTGTTGGGAAAATGATCTTCTTAAACGTACCTCAAAAGTTGCATGACAGTTACTAGAAAATTGCTTTAGACAGTGACATACTTACTATTGTGGTCCAGAGATGATAGTAGTTTACTAAGGCTTTTGTGAAGCAAATGTATTTGGATAAAACAGCCTGCTGAGTCCTTAGAGTGTCATGTTGATGTCTGCCTAAGTCTGCAGACTGTTTTGCTCTCATAGCTTGTGTTTATTGCTCAGCAGTCCTTGGTACTGCTGATGTATAAAAAAACCGATATAAATAGTCTCAGCGTGGAAGTTGATAGAGAATTGCGCACAGCTCAAGAGCTGTAGTTCAGATGTCTTCTTGTTGTGGAAGAATTCCAGACAAGTGAGAGTTCATGTAGAGTCTTAAATGGTATTTTCTACAGTTATTTCTCAGATGAAGGCTACAGTTTTAGCTTTAAAAACTAGCACCATACTATTAACAACCCTTTTCATTCAGTCAGTTTGATCATTTCAGTGACAGAATCATGTTTTATCGCTTTTATCTTTTCACAACTGATATGCCTGAAATGAAAATCAGATTCTAGTTCTCTAATCCATCAAAAGAGCTGTTAACTAGAATGAGTCAATTATTTTGTTAGTTTAAAATGGAAAAGAGTATGCCTGTCTGGGTGCTACTGACCCTGAATTTGTTTTTCTGCAGTTTTTTCTGCATACAGTTTAGAAGGAAAGGCAGCGTAACCTTTAGATCCTGTGTTATGTTTGTGAGATAGGCATGTTAAAAAAAATAAAGAATGCAGTAAGATATTAAATGCAGCAGTAATTACTACAGGTTTTCTTTTCGGATTTGTCCTTATTTTTTAATACATTTAATGTCTGCTTTATGAGAGGAGGAAGCAAATTCCTTTAATTGCTGACAGAATCAAAATTTAGCAATGTAAAGTTTTTCCTTTTTGTTTCTCAGTTTGTTCATAGGACCCATAATTTCTTTTTGGAGTCGCTTAGGCCCTTTAATGAAGTATCTGATCCCTGAGATGAACTGTTAGTTCAATCTAAAGTTTAGAAATGCCTATCTAGGCAAAGATTCTTTTTCTCTGATTTTGAGAGATCTTGGTTGATGAACTGGGTATTGCAAGCATCTACAGGAATATATAGCTGCTGCTGTAGATCCTTTTGTAGTACAAGAGATGGCAGGTTTGCCTTGCAAGGTTTGGCATTTTGGAGTAATTTTTCTTTTTGTAATAGACAACATGGCAAGCCCGGGTAAAGATAACTTCAGAATGAAAAGCTACAAGAATAATGCACTTAATCCCCAAGAAATGCGCAGACGCAGAGAGGAGGAAGGAATCCAGCTTCGGAAACAGAAAAGGGAAGAGCAGGTAAGTATCTTGGTGAGCTGTTAACTGTTGAGTGCTTGTGAAGCTAAATTCAGATATGCAAAAAGGACTTCAGCAGATTCCTCCTGTGGAGCAGAATCCAGAGTGCCAGGTTGAATGTCTGTTTTCTGTGCGATCTTGGGGAGCGCCAGGCACCTCTCAATAGGATCATAAAACACAAAAGTGAACAGAAGCCCTCTTCAGTCACTAAAGCACAGAGAGGAGAAGCCTGTGACTTAAGTTTAAGCCTTAGTTTAGGTTTAAACATGTAAGACTGGGCTGAAAGGATACTCTTATTTTCAGTGAGGATTAGAAACCTTGCATTCTCGTCCAGAGTTTGGGCCAAAGTTGTACTGTTAGAAGGGAGGAGGTTTATTTTCATCTTTGAAGCCATACTTCAAATTGCCCAAGAGCTTTTCTACAGTAACTTAGGTGGCTACCAATTAGTGATCCCTGAACTATTGTATATAACATTTTCAGCTGTCCTCATTGAATTTTTAGTGATCAGAGTACATGGAGCATTGTATAATTTCATGGTTTGTGGTAGTTTCTTTTCCCAAAATGTTTAGTAGTTTCTTGCCGGGAAAGTAAGGAATGTAGTTTGTTGTTCTGCTTGGTCTAAAGTGGCTGAATTTGTCTCCCACACCCTAGAGAGTGTCCCAGGCACTGATCTACAGTCTTCTCTGAGGTGGGAGTGCTTACCCTTCTCCTGGGAAAGTGGTGCTACTGCATGGAAAAAGAATTTAAATTAGTTGGGCCAGAGAGGTAAGAGTAAGAAGTAGTATGATACTGGAGCATTTCCCAGTGAATGGCTAACTGCATTGCAGTTCTTGCTGAAAATTTTGTTTGTGTATTTTGTAGTAATTACTCCCTAGATAAATTATGAAAATAACAGCTGCTTCCTCTCCCATGATTACTGTTGTAACAATGAGAATACTTTTATGTTCTCCTTGATCTTAATTTGTTGGACTGGTGTTTTGCAGCTCTTCTTGAACTGGGGAGAACAAGTTTATGCAGGGAAATGAGATTGCTTTTGCTCCAGAAGAAATTATGACGAGTAGATAGCCCATGATGCTAAACAATAACAGTTTATACATTTCAACCAAGACCTTCTGTGTCCTTGTTGAGTGATAAAAAGAATGGCTGGTCTTCCAGAAGGGGAATGTTGTTTGTTTCTTCCTTTGTGGGTTTAAATGGAATTAAACCTTGTTTACATTCAGGATTCTGCAGTTGTTTTGTGTTCAGGATTGTGCCCAGTCCAGAAGTGTGTTGCACAGGGGAGAGAATGTCTTGGTTTAGGTTTATGTTTGAAATATGGGTAGTGGTACACGTGGAGTTGCTTCTGCAATTTTGGCCAGGTACAGTAACAGAAATCTAGGTGTCTATAGACACCTGAAGGACAAAACCATCAGGATTTGGCAGGGTGTT
The DNA here is from genome assembly GCA_017639485.1 of Pluvialis apricaria. Lineage (NCBI taxonomy): Eukaryota > Metazoa > Chordata > Aves > Charadriiformes > Charadriidae > Pluvialis > Pluvialis apricaria. The sequence continues at coordinate 74,507,320 of CM030009.1, read as the reverse complement.
TCATTACTATGCTTACAGGTGAAATCTTAGGCAATAGACTGAGATTTTAACATTTATTTTTAAAGATACCAACATAATATTCTTAGGATTGTTAATTACAGTAGTTGTAGGCGTAGTACTGGATTAAAGATAAAAATTTAGGTTTGGTTTCTAGAAGAAAACAGGCTAATGTGAGTGTCTTGCTTGTATGCCAGAAAACGAAGCGGCACTTATTAAACATAGCTTATTAAAGACTACAGTGCAGGTATGTATTTTGAGCATAGGAAGTGCATATAGCCAATTGTAAAGCAATTTTTGGATGTAGAGAATGTTTAATGTTACATAATTTGAAAGTTCACCTTGAAGCTATGCTATTTTTTTCTCCAGCTATATTAAAATAATATTTCTGTTTTAATCTTTCTGCAGTCTATGAAATATAGATGCTGTTTAATTGTCATGCAAAGAAAGTACATAGATCTTAGACCGTCTGTTGAAGGGAAGAATGTGGTGTGCTGAAACACAAACATTGGCTCTGTGTTGATGATTTTAGCATATAAACTAAAAAGGGAGAAAGTAACTTGTAGAGTAGTTTTCTGCTTAAAAATAAATGCTAATTTTGAGGGATAAAAGACTAAAAGTAAAGAACTGTATCTGTTTTTTCGTACGTGTGGAAAAACGTATGGATCTTTGCTAATTCAAAGAACATCAGTTTTTAAGTGTCTGTCTGAAGTGTTGCAGTGCAGTTTATCAAGATAAAGATATAGTAGTGTTTTTGCCCTTTATGTTCTTTAAACTTTCATGTAGAGTTCCATTTGCATGGATGAGTAGGAAGGTGAGTAGTTGAAATGCTTTGACTAGTACTGGTGAAAGCATTTCTTCAAGTGTATGTCATCAGTACCCACTCTGTGGTGAGTTCTAATGTCTCCGAAAAATTTCTTCTTTGTTCAGCTGTTTAAACGCCGAAACGTTTCTCTCCCGGGAAATGAAGAATCTATGGTAGAAAGTCCAATTCAGGATCCTGATGTCAGCTCTACTGTACCTATTCCAGAGGTAATTACTTGAGAGTGTTTAGAATGTTATCTGTTAATGTGCGTACTACTGGACATAAGAAATCCTCCTTTCATTTTTTAGGAAGAAGTTATTACAGTAGATATGGTGCAGATGATTTTCTCGGATGATCCTGATCAGCAGCTCACAGCAACTCAGAAATTCAGAAAATTGCTATCTAAAGGTATGTAAACGTTGCCTAATATTTTGTTGTTGTTTCTTCTGTGTTGTTATTACTAATTTTAGCGATAGTCAGTTAACCTTTAGTTTTGTTTTACTGTAAAATAGAGCTCGCTGAAACTTCTAGTTCTGTTTATAGAGAAACTGTGCCAAGTCTCTTCCAACCTAATGGCTAAATACAGAAAGCTTCATTATTGTAAAGTTAAGTCTTTCAGACAAAGTAACAAAAGCAAGGATATTTTGATTGAAGTGTCCAGGGCAGTAACTAACTGCACGCTAACATTACTTAGAGTACTTGTTGCAGTGATTCAATTTCTGGTTCTCGTTCTGCAGTTGAGGGGAGAAAAATTACATGGTTGCCAAAGAACAGTTCTAACTTGTTTTTGTTGAGATTGTAAGACATGCAGTCTTAAATTAATGCTGGTATTTGTATAGCATGATAGGTAAAGGTATGCTTGCTCATTTAAAATAGCATCTAATCATAGTCGCTCTTCCACTGACCTGCACTACAGATTGAGGGAACAGTGTTTTGTAATGTGTTACTAACTTGCCGATGGATAATAGTGTGTGTTACTATTATTACACATAATAGGGTGTTTACTAAATTGTAGCACTTTATGGAGATGGTCCTGCAGTCTTCTAAAGTCAAAAGTTTAGCTCGTTCATTTGAGATTAAAATGACTGAAGGCTAAAAATTATGATAAGAGCTGAGAATCATATTCATGTTTTGTGTCATACAGAAAAAGTAATTTGTTTGGTCTTTTATGTTAGACTTACATGAATATGTTTATTTTTATTCCCTAGAGCCTAATCCACCTATAGATGAAGTCATACAAAAACCAGGAGTAGTACAGAGATTTGTGAAATTTCTAGAGAGGAGTGAGAATTACACTCTGCAAGTGAGTTTGGCTGGTACTGATTGGGGGTTTGGAATGGGATTAGAAACCCCCCAGAATAGCTTTAGAAAGTGTGTGGTTTTTTATACATATGTGTGTGTGTGTATATGTGTGTATATATATATAACCACGTTTAATTATTTTTAACGACCGAAGCTGTAAATTTTAGTTCTCTAAAATGTCAGTTACTGCCAATGAAATTGTGACTTGGCTCTTGTGAATTTCATAGTAGTCTTTAGGGTTGCGTGTTCAGCTGGTCAAATAGTTGGGTGTTGAAAGCAGAATGTGTTCAAGAGAGTTTCCAGATTGCTATATTAAGATCATCAGCGCTCATGTGTGAGCAGAATCTGTTTTGTTTGTGTTGAGTATATTGTAGTACTTTTAAGTTGAAATCTTAGAAGAAAAAACTACAGGAAACTGAAAGGCTTGTATGAAACCCTTTTAGAAAATATATAATTAACAATAGGAGTAACTAGTTCTGTCTACTTGTGGTAGCCCATGGAATGGCACTTAGGCCTTATGTACATTCATAGTAGAAGAATTAACTTAATATAGAGTAAACAGAAGCGATTTATACTAGGTAGTAGAGATTTGAAATCTTCCTTACAGTTAGTGCTGCTAGCCAAAACCTTAAAATAATTTACATACTGATAGTTCTTATTAAATAGAGATTTTGTCTATGCCAATTATTTTATTGTATAGAAAGTACAATAATAGTAATAATTACATTTCAATGGAAAGGAAAAAAGTTAACGCCTGCAACTCCCACATCAAACTGTTTTTCATGAATTTTAAGTTTTAATACTGAGTGGTTTAACATGGTCTTCTGTCCTCCTTAACAGTTTGAAGCAGCTTGGGCTTTGACAAACATAGCGTCTGGAACTTTTCTACACACCAAAGTTGTAATTGAAACTGGAGCTGTTCCAATTTTTATTAAGTTGCTTAGTTCAGAACATGAAGATGTACAGGAGCAGGTAACTTTTCTTGGGGTGCTTTATAACTACTTAAAATTCATTTATGAATGTCTTTTTTGTGTGTGTGTGGTTACAGAGGTTTTGAGCCCCATTTGCCTACTAGCCCACTGATCTGGCTCCAGGAAGCTAAAAAATTACCTTCAGTGTATTTTTTTTCCCCTCATTTTTTTTCCCATCTGATTCTTTCAGATTTCTTTGAACTTTTTTTTATTTCGCGTTATTGAATAATTTGAAGATAGCACCTCATTTCTATTGTGGCATTTACAGGTGTACAGGAATTAAAACACCGTAATAGAAATAATATAAGGGAAAAAAAATACACATTGCTTTTTACAAGTTATCTTGCAGCTATATTTCCTATATCCTCTTCCATCTTAATATGTTACAGTCTTCATTAACATTTTCCTGAACTTCAGGGTTGGGTTGGTTTGGGGTTTTTTTGTTTATGTTTGAGAGGCTGTAATTTACTGGCGTATTTAACATGTTTGAAAGTTTGTGTAGTGAAAGTTAATGATTTAACTTTTTTATTCCTCATACATTTTTTGCAACTTTGAGCCATTTCTATTGAACCTATTACATATAGTGAACAAATGTAACTGTTGAAAAGAGTGCATGCATCCATTTTATTGCAAAGCATTTGAATCAACATATTTTCATAACAGAAGACTTTCTTTCCTTGAAATGATGATTTCAAGTGTAGCTAATTGACTTTGAGTTCACAAAAGGTGCAATACAGAAATTAGTAGTCTTCTGAAATCATATATTTGGAATGATACTGCTTTTTTTTATTCGTAATATTTGCTGTAAAAAGTGTATAGATGATCTGTAAAAGCTGATTTGCAAGCATGTATAAATTCACTTGGATGCTTTGCTTTTTAAGGCGGTGTGGGCTCTTGGTAACATCGCTGGTGATAACGCAGAATGCAGAGACTTTGTTTTAAACTGTGGAATATTACCACCCCTTTTGGAGTAAGTATCGTAAATTGATACTATAACTATAGTGTACAGGTATAGATAACTGTAAACTTCAACTTGAAATTTATTTGAAAAGAATATAAGCTTTTTACTATATTGTCCTGGTTTGAGGTAAAACAGGACCAATTTTGTTCAGTAACTTTACTTTTTAGCTGGGCCTCTTCTAACTACTGAAATTAACAGCAGATTGTGCAGACACTGTTCGCTCTCAGAGTGGTAAGACCTATATTTATAGTTGATGCCCAGGAATGGTATGCAGAGAGGCTCTTGCTTATACTTATTGCTGTAACAACCAAGGCCACCTAACTTTATTTGCCCCGTTGGAGGGTTGGAAGTGGGAAAGTGTAGAAGGGTTCCACCTGTGAGGAGGAGAATGTTTCTTTTTTTTTATTATATTGCTATGGATCTAATATTTTGGATTCCCGGAGCTTCATGCATGTCTTTAATTGCTTAATTCATGACTACAAGTTTTCCAATGTTTGCATAAGGAGAGAAGTGTTATTTCACAGGTATGAAGTTTCTGTATTGCACAGAACTCTGTGTTGCCAGAGTTCTGGATATGTAGGGTGGGAGAGATGGTTTAATTCACACTTGCAGTTGTGTGATTCCAACTGGCTATGCAATAGACTGGGTTTGCCACCTTTGTCAAGTAGCTCCAGGCTCGGGTCTTGCTATCTATCCATTTGCTTGTTGAGGTGAACTGGCAGAGCAGTTGTTATATGAGCTGTGTTCCACCAACAGATTTCTCTTCACTAAGAATATCATTCCAGCATTCATTGTACACTTACAGTAGGATGTAAGGTAACTTCATCATGGGGAAAAAATTAACACAACACAAATTTTGTTCAATTTATTGTTGCTTAAAATAATAAAGGGCTTTAAAACATTTGTAAACCAGCTTAAAGTAATAGAGGAGAATGTGATTGCCTTCCTCGAGGATTTGAAGGATTAATGGTTTTAGACATTTTGGTATGTATCTGAAAATGAACCTGATTTTTTGGGTGTTGAATATTTTGCATTCTATTCAGCAAAACCAGTAAAGAGTTAATTTATTTTAGAAGATCTTTTAAGTTCTTTTTATGGAACTATTTTTATTAATTGCATTCTCTGACTTTAAAGATCAAAGTTAATTCAAGGGAGGGTTGCATCTCCTAACCCCTTCTGAAGACCCTCAGAAAAGGTTAGTTGACTGATTTGTCAGATGAGCAATGTTTTACTTTATATGCATATACTTGATTTGGGAATGAGATATGCATGCAAAATAATCTGTTCAGATTCAGTTGATTCTAAGAAAATATTTGCAGCACGTAAACTATGAAGAGAAATAAATTGAAACTAGTGCCCATCATAGGATTTCTTTTCCTGATTTGAGGTACTGTTGGTAATAATAGACATAAGACTTATCTCTTCGATAAGAAATAATTGTTTTTTTTTAATTGTTGTCTCTCTTTGACAGACTGTTAACAAATTCAAATCGTCTGACAACAACTAGAAATGCAGTCTGGGCTCTCTCAAATCTCTGTAGAGGAAAGAACCCACCTCCAGACTTCAGTAAGGTATAATAAAGTGTTCATTTTGAGAAATCAGAAAGCTGAAGACGACTTATGTTTGTAATATAACACACAAAATCTTTGAATCTGGAGATAGACGCAATTTTATCTTTTTAATGTAATCACACAGTCTTGTCCATTTGTTGTATGTGCACAAAATCATCTACTTATAATACACCTGTCAGCAATAAGATTAAATTACTTAAAAACCTGAGACTGTAGTTAGATGCAAATAGACATTCACTGTTACAAAATGATGGACAAATAATACATTCAGTACTAAACCACTTGGAACTGTATTTTCTCCAGACCTCTTTTAGAAGATGTGAGTTATGATTGAAGGTTTTTTTTAAATTATTATGTGTTTATTTTATTTTATGATTGCAAGCGCATGCTGCAGGAATAAAATTTCGAGTTTTCTGCTGTCAGATGCAGTTAAATCAGACTGATGACAGAGGTGATTTGCATGTATGCTCTCCACTTCACTTCCTTCTCTCTCCAGCCTGTGGTTATAGCGACAGTAAGACTGTAGAGCGTAGTAGGAGTATTAACTCCTTATTTTCAGTATGAAATTAATTTCTGGTAAGGTCAGTGACATTAAAAGATGGAACTGAAAATTGAATGTTCTGGTAAAAGAGACTGAGGTTAAAGGATAATCTGGTGAGAATTTACATGTCTTGACGCTTTTCTCATGGACTAGTAATTGTTGTCATTGCTACTTAATAATTCTTGGAGAGATATTAACAAAAAAGGGGGATTTCTGAGATCAATTAATCGATCATCTCACAATTGCTCTGCCTAAGTTATATCCTTCAGTAGTGTTTTCTTCTGGTAGTAAAAGAACAGCAAGATTTCTTGCTGCTTAAACGCTTTTAACTTCAGTGGAAAAGGATGCCCTGTAGGCAGCTGCAAATAAGAATAGCTCCTTTGGTTTTTGCTCTTTGCAATTGCACCAGTTGGATACATAAAGGAGGTTGAATTGCATAACTGATGCAAAATAAAGAATTAAGTTCTACAAAGAATATGACAATCCCAAGCTGTACAGCTGAAACCTGTCAGGTTTCAAGGGGTGTTAAGGTGGTCTAGTTCATTTGGTGCTGTCTGTGTGGAACTCATAGGGGATTAAGGCCAGAGACTACAGTTGCAGTGAGAACTGAAGTCAGCCGTTGCTTGTTTGATTTGGTTCAGTGAACGCTGAGTCCTCCGTGAATTACTCTGAGTTTCTTTGTGGTAAAGCAATTGTAAATTGGTTATTACAAATAACCTCCAGCACTTCTACAAAGACAGCCATATCAAAAAATGTTACTACTGTGAAATTCTGTTCCCTGAGTGATTCAAAAAAGCATTAGGAATTCCTGGTTACCTGTGAAAGCAGATGGTTTGTGTTTAAGATGAACAATTACATATCTACTATAGTATCTCTGAATAAATAGGCTATGAATCAGAATTTATTCAATTTGCCAGTTTGAAATGGATATCTAGTTTAATCAGGAAGTGTTCCATCTAGGTCCTGATTCATTAATGAGCTCACGTGCCTTGGCAGTAAATAGTTTTGCACCTTTATGTCTTTGCAGAATGTTCTCTAAAAGTTAAAATATGAAACACCTAATTTTGTGCACTATTTTTCTTTAACCTAGGTTGCTCCTTGCTTAAATGTTTTATCAAGACTGTTATTTAGCAGTGACCCGGATGTATTAGCAGATGCTTGCTGGGCCCTCTCTTACCTTTCAGATGGTCCCAATGATAAAATTCAAGCTGTTATTGATTCTGGGGTGTGTCGAAGACTGGTAGAGCTGCTTATGTAAGTTGTCTATTCACCAAATACACATCTTGCAGTACTGTTAATTCAAATTGAGTTGTTTTTTCTCACCTGAAGTCTGAATTTATTTTGTGAGAAGTGATGAACATGAATTCAGTCTGAAACTTTTTAATTTGCTTGCTGGGTTGCTTGGCTCCTGGGATTTTTCCCCGAGATTGACAGTGCAAAAAAGTTTTCTCCAAATTATTCTTTTATATTCTTTAACATTTAATGTAGGATTTCATTTACATGGAGGAATAGAAAGGTGAAGACTGATGACCAGGCTTGAATTGTAAATCAATTTCTCAGCTTTTTTTTTTTTTTTTTCTTTTAATGTCACTGTTGTATTTTGTTTTTTTACCTTTCTAGGAGATGTAGTTGCAAAACAGACAGTTCTTGGACTCACAAAGTCCAGAGGCAGGCTTGTGCCACTTTTGAACTGTTCCAGTATATTTGGTTTATGGTTCATTTTTTTCCTAGAAAGGGAGACTGAATCCCTGTGTTCATGTGGGGACTGCAGTGCAGATCAGGGATAGTAGTTCACCGCGCTGACAGCTCAGCACAGTTCCCTGTGAAGAGCTCATTTGTATAGCTGTCAGGAGAGGGTGAGGTTGCTTTATCTCCTGTAGAAGCTTTAGGACAACTGAGTAGATTTCTTTTCCCCCACACCTCAGGCAGTTGAATATGGGCGTACTGGCTTCATGCACTGGCTTCTAGGGTTATTGACTTACAAAAGGGGGGAGTTCACTTACAAAGGGGGGCTGCTGTGTTTTAGTAATACAACTAATAACACCCCTTTTGTTTCTGTGGCTATTGAATGGTGCAGGTTCCAGTATTGTTATTCAATAATACTTGAGCTGGGTGAAATGAATCTGCTGGACAGATAGATTGCTCCAAGTTGTATTGTTCCACAGAGATGCCCTTTCCTTGAATCAGCAATTCAGTTGCAGGCTTGCTGTTGTCAAATTTGTCTAAATAGGGGGAAAGTATAAGAAGTAATGCAGTGTTTTCTGTAACTAAAAATTTAGCACCTGAAGTAAATCATTATTCACTGAAAATACAAAATTAACACTTGGTAATACCAACCAATGTAATATTTTTCTCCAGGCATAATGATTACAAGGTAGTATCCCCTGCATTAAGAGCAGTTGGAAATATTGTTACTGGGGATGATATCCAAACACAGGTAAGACTAGTAGATTTAAGAAAACTTAATTGACAGGACAGAATTTTGTAAAAATTGTGACAAAATACGTGTCCAGTACAGGTATCTATATACATCAGTCAAAGAGGCTCTGTAGAAATCTATATTGTTAATTTTACAGTTTATGCTGCTATTTTTAATATTAAATGACTGCAGACATGACCATTTTTTTCCCACTGTATGTAGTGGATTGCTTCGTTCCTGTATGGGCTGTTGCTGCTCTCGCCCCGCCCCCCCCCCCCCCCCCCCCCCCCCCCCCCCCCCTTTTTTTTTTCCCCCCTCCTTAATGCGGGTTCATTTATTTATTACTGTTCCCTTTAACTCTTCAAATGCAGTCAAAGTTTTCACTTGTAAACAATGGTCATACTTGATTTGTCCATGAATTCGTATGTGATAGTCTTAGTGATGCAATTTGTTCTAAAGGTCTGTTTTATAATTTTGGGCAATGGACTTGAGTTTGAAGCAATGCAGGAAATTCTGACAGGACCTGCTTTAAAGAAAATTGTGTCTAAAAGGCTGACAGAACTAGTGTAAAGGGAAAATAAAGAAATAAATTAATTACATAATTTGTGAACTCTATAGGAGAGGATTTTGGTAAGGAATTAAATAGAAAACATCTGTCTCAAAAAAAAAAAAAGAGCAAATAGCTATACAAATTAGACTTACACTTCTCTGTTATTCTCAGTTATTCAGATTCTAGCCTTAAGCAGCCTTATTTAGTCTTTCTGTTGTTGGTCTTCTGGTCTGAATTTAATTGAGGGCAGATTCTTTCAAATTGTTGGATTGTGTGTTCACATGCTACAGCATTGAACGCTGATTTTGCTGAGTGTTCTCTATGATACTTTGTACAATACAAATGTGTTGCAAAATCTTCTTTTGAAGTCATCTGTAAAGTGCTTTTATATGTATAGGTATATTGTACAAGCCAATATATGTATATTTCTGTATTGTACAACCCAATTTTCAATTCTGAAATTATTTTAGGTGATTCTGAACTGCTCTGCATTACCCTGTCTCTTGCACTTGCTTAGTAGTCCCAAGGAATCTATTCGAAAAGAAGCATGCTGGACTGTTTCTAATATTACTGCAGGAAACAGAGCTCAGATTCAGGTAAAGCCTGTATATTTGTTACTTGGTTGGTTTTGTTTTCATTTTACTAGTTCATTTGGGTTTCTGTTACAAGGAGAAATAAGTGGATACTACATTGACTCTGCATTATTTATTTTAGTCCTAACTGTCTATAATTTTACCTGACTTAAATGTTTTCTTCTAAATTTTGAAATATTATTATAAATAACTTCATAAAATAATACTTGAAAAATAGCTGTCGTGATTTGTACTAGAGACACGGATTACTTTTTCTCAAAGGGATTTGGTTGATGCTTATAAAACAAATGAAAGGATACTTCTCTTAGATCTGATACCAGCAGTTGTTATTTTTCCCTGTGGGAGCATCATCTACTGATATATTCTCTTTAATTTTGTTCTGCATTGTAATGTATGTGTTAAAGTAATACGGAATTTTTCTTTTTTAAAAGTTGAAACAAAATGTCTTGCACAAATTAGTCCAGTGAAAAGTGGACAATTACACCAATTTGGAAGTGTTGAACATTTTGCTTGGTTAAGAAACCTGCATGATGTCATCAATACTGAGTTGTATTCTTGTGGGAGCTACTAAATCCTGACTAAACTCCAGGTGTGTGGAGTTACCTGAAAAAAGGTTCTGGTAGATAAAAAAATGAGAATTCTGAATGAGAGTACGTGTTTCAATATGGTATTTTGTCCCCGCTCTACTTCAATCAAAGATGAACATGCTACTTCTTGATGTCATTTAAAATATATTATATAGTTTCCAATTATAGACATAGTCTTTCTATGGAGACTGCAAACCTGATGGACGAAGTGAAGTTTTGTTCTGAGGCTTGACCTCCAGTTCAAAAACTCAGGTTTAGTCCTTATGTCGTATGATTTTCAAATGGGCCTATCCAGTAAGCAGTATTCTGTCCACCAGAGGCAGAGGAATCAAAATTCTGATGGCTGCTGCAGTATAATGTTGAAACAATTCTGAATTTCAGTTTAACATTTCTAGTTGGTGTGGTGCCTTCTAACAAAACATTGTTTGCCTTGATATCAACAGGCATCACTGACTCTTGCAGTGAAGGGTATTAATGTTCTTTGTGTATACGAAGTCTTTATTAATGAATGTAAAATATTACAATTTCATCTCTTAGGCTGTTATAGATGCAAATATTTTTCCAATATTGATCGAAATTCTTCAAAAAGCTGAATTTCGCACCAGAAAAGAAGCAGCATGGGCCATAACTAACGCAACATCAGGAGGAACCCCTGAACAGATTAGGTAAGTTTGTGTATGTTACTGTTTTCTCTGCCTAAGTATCTTCTCTAAGGCATTTTTATTTCTGCATTTGAATCTTGACAAACATAGCAACAAAATCTTAAGCCTGTGCAGGGACAAAACATGTAGAAATTCAGAAAAATGAGTGAAATATATGCAGTAGACTTAATAAATTGACCAATACTGCTTTGTTTCAGTGGTATTACACCTAAAGCTTCCACAGGGTTATCTTCTGGAGTTGATACTACATTATCAAACACAATGGGAACAGTTAGTGAACAGTTTCAGTGTTTAAAAATGGGAAGCTTTGGAAGAGTTGTTTAGAAAATTTGTGCAATGGGATTATGTCTTTGTGGAGAGACTTCAGGAATTTTAGTGGGTTCTTAATGTATTTTAAACTTGCTATCGGTATTATTTTAAAGCAGGTATCTAAACTCCTTTTTCAAAATAGAGTTTGATTAAAATTTTACTGTCAGCAGCTATTTATGTGCTGCAAATGTTGGACTTCTTGAATGATTAGAATAAAATACTCCCTGGTTTCTCTGAATACTGTCAGTATAGCAATCAGTTTGAATCAGTAGTTGATAAATGGGTTTATAAATGATGGTGTATTATTTGGAAGCCAGAACTGAAAGTGATGTGATAACTTCCAACACATTTGGGAGATCTGTTGCAGTAAGCGCAAGGTTATTTATTTAAAATGTAAACAATCCTGGTTTTCTTATAACCACTAAGTCTTATCAGAGGTAAGGAAAGTTTGTTGGTGGGGTTTTTTGGCTATTATTTTGATTGCTTGCATAACATAACATCATAAAATTTAGCATACTTTGAATACGTTTTAATTCAGGATCTTCAAATAGTAAATGTGCATGTAATATGATAAAAGTAGCTTCTCATCACAAAAGACAGATACATTATCTGTGTTTAGTTTGAGCCTTTTTAATGTCCTCAAGGTACTACTGTCTAACTGCAGGATAATTTAAAATCACTAAATAAACTATATTTAAGCAACCTTTTGATGCAGGAAGCATTCCTATCTTCGTTTTACTTACACACAAGAAACAAGGACACAGGTTCTGACTTCCAAAAATTCATACACAATTTTGTGCAACATTGGAAAAAGGAATAGGATACTCAGAATACCAATTTTTTTTATATTTATAATTATGTCCTTCCCTTTAGGTACCTTTTAAGGTAATGCTAATATCTTAATGCACTACTAGCGTGGACTACATTTTACAGAGCCGTGTCCATGTTCTTATCTGTCTCTAATGTGTTTACTCGATATTTTTGCCACTACAAAATTTCAAATGCCTGAGAAAGGAACTTACTGCTAAAACTAACCTTTTCTCTTATATTCAATTAAAGCTATCTGAAGATCACAAGTGAAATGGAATTGAAAAGACTATAAATGCCACATTCCAGTTAGGAATATGCTCAATAAATTTTCTCATTAGGGTAAATTTGAGTATTTATTCAGTTTCAGACTAAGCTTATCTTTGTGTTGTTGCATGTTTTAGAGATTTTTATATTTCAGCCACTTTTTTTTTGCAAAAGTAAGGCAATAGTCATAGACTGACATGGCAGAATAAATGTGCTGGATTATCACTCCTTCTTTTTCTCCCCACCCCCGTCTGTGTTTCTGCTGTTCTGAAGGTATTTGGTAGCTCTAGGTTGTACCAAGCCTCTTTGTGACCTCCTGACTGTGATGGATTCAAAAATAGTACAGGTGGCTTTAAATGGACTTGAAAATATTCTGCGTCTTGGCGAACAAGAATCTAAGCAAAATGGAATGGGCATTAATCCTTATTGTGCCCTTATAGAGGAAGCATATGGTAAGAAATTCCTTCTTGTAAAACTACATACCTGAACGTCCTTATTTCAGGCTGTAAAAACAAAACCATTCTGAACCATTTTGAAGTTTATAGGTAAGTTTAATATAAGAATTGCTTCAAGCATAAGCGGACATTAAAGTAGCATAAATTAAGTAATGTAACGTGGTGGGAAAGGTGGCTAAATGCAGAAAACTTGTGGATATTTGTCTGTGGTCACTTTATGAAATGTCTCTCTAGAGAAACAGTCTCATAAATACTTAACGTTTAATATTTGTCGTAGTCTGTTGGAGCCATGGTTTGCATAAGTTTATCAGCCAATCCTAAATACTATTTTATTACTTTAATACATAGTCCTGTCTGGTAGAGTTTCATTACCAACGGGGATGCAAGATCAGTTTGTTCTACTTATTCCCAAAGTTGGATCACTTTTTAGCATAGTTAATATCAGTAATAGCAAAGTCAACTTCAGATCATAAAATTAAATGTTTGTACTTGATTTGTGGAAGTATTTTGTTCTGTTTCTTTCAAGAGCTGTTGAATTTATCCATGCTTTAAAGACAGAGTATCAAAACTAAATTGACTATTTGTGGAATGTCATGACTAGATGCTTTTGATTTAACAAAATTAATGTTAAAACTGGCTTATAATGAATCTGGCATTATTTATGGAGGGTTATCTTTTTGCAGCTCTGACAAAATAAAAATTGGCAGACATTTATGTTTCAGAAACTGCTAATAACAATTCTGGTTGACCACATTATATCTGATTAGATGGTACTAACTTTTCTGTAAAGCAGCCTTTAAATCTGAATTCCTTGTTGCAGATTTTAGTTTCTAAAATCAAGTGCATACTTGGAGAACTTACTTTGCAATCTGACGTGTAAGAGGAATAAGTACTGAATACTTCAATGTAATGTATTCTGTTCCAGATTTTGAGTCCTTTCATAATTTCAGCTATTGAATGTCTAGGTGTTTTTTTCCTTTACTAGTTAAGCGTAGGCTACTGAAGCTGTAGAGTAGAAGTTCAAGTCGGGGAAACAGCTAATTATATCACCGTCATTGCTCTGGCCTCTCTGGTCACCAGAAGGGTTTGTATGAGCTCTTCCTAATCCAACTTAAGTGAAAACTGAATTATCTTAAATAGCTAAAGAGTTTTGAATCAACCTGTCTGACCGCCAAGCACTTAATTCTGCCAGCAGAGCAGAGGTTATGTCCTCTAGCTTGCAAATACTAAGCCTTTGAAAAGATAATGTCTTCAAATCTTACAATTAAATTTGAAAAAAGATACCAAACTGTGCCCAGTGATGACTCCATAATAGGGGATAGAATTTAGAGTTGGGGAATACTGAAAAAGTAGAAGAAAAGAAATGGGGATATTGGAAATTGCCACAGCAAACAGTTTTATGCTATGCTAATTCTATACGGATTCCATTTCTTTCTAGGCATGGCATATTTCTTTGTAGATACTAAGGCGTCCCCCTCCTTAGTTGAATTGATATTCTTTTAGCATAGTTTTAAACTTAGCTTGGACAGCAGTAAATGCTGCAGAAAATGAAGACTAGCAATACTTGGGTTAGGAAATCAGGAATCAATGATATTGAATAAATTGAGATGATCTGGGATTCCATGTTTTTGTACTACAAGCTGTTTTGCTTTGAATTCATCATTCATTTAAGTAACTAGATTTTGAAAATGTTTTGTTTTGAATTTAGGACTTGATAAAATTGAATTTCTTCAGAGGCACGAAAACCAAGAGATCTACCAAAAGGCTTTTGAACTCATAGAGCATTACTTTGGTGTCGAAGAAGAGGACTCCAGTATTGCACCTCAGGTGGATGAAAATCAGCAGCAGTTTGTGTTTCAACAGCAGGAGGCTCCAATGGAGGGGTTTCAGCTGTAAATCACTGAAGTGAAGACAAGCATAAAATGTAAACACTTGTAGGGTTTTGTTGTTGGGTTTTTTTCCCCCAGAGGTCTTTTCTTTATGGCCAAAGTTAGAGGAGACGTTGAATATGTTTTGCAGAAATAGATGAAGCAGCAGCTCATGCACTTTTATATATTGTGTTAGGTACAACTGTTCTTTGTTTTGTATTTGTGTTTTTCATTATCTCCTATGTACAGAAAACAACTGTGAGTAATCATGTCTAAAGTAAAGCATTAAATGTGATTTAACAAGAACTGTTAAGCTAAGACTTGGTAGGATATTAGGTAGTGGTTCTGAATTTTTCATGTAGTCTCAAACTGCATATCAGCAATACAGTTCCTGACAGTTGCATTTTTGGCAGTAGGCTTGACTTGCCCAGTCTCTATCAAATCTACCTCTTGTATTGAAGCAAAAACATTGCTTCAGAACTAAGGCATGAAATAAAGATGAGCTTGTAAGAAGCTGAATTGGAATGTGAAAAATATTTATTTAAATTGTGAAACTTTTATGCATTACTTACTTTACAACACACTGTTGGAATTTATTTATAAAATGTATTTAAAGACATAATAGATATACATATATAATGCTAATTACCTAATATAATATTGAATATATGAAAAAACTGAATTACGTGGGAAGAGGACTATTTCAGAGGTTTTCAAATTGGAATCAGCAGAGAGCTTGCTGGTCATTTGATGTTGGCTTTGAAATTAAAGCTGCTAAATGGCATTAAAAGTCAGCCACAAATGCAGTACTTTGCAGTGGAAGCAGTTGCTGTAGTTACCACAAGAATGCTGCGATTATGAATGACAGAGACGGTGATTTCCACAAATCACCAAGCAGATGGTTTACAGCTGTCTCCTGTCAAAATGTGGTAACACCACTTTAGTTTGAGAAACATTGCAATGTTTGCCTTTCTAGTGCAGTAGCGTCTCAAAGTTTAGACAGTAGGTGTTGGGTTGTTTGGGGTTTTTTTTGACCAAATACACTACCGCCACTTGAATTGTTCTTTAAGTTCACTAACTTGGTTTTCTTTTGGTAAGACAGTAGAAGTACTGCAGTGAAGAATGAATAGTGAGTCACTCCTTTCCAGTTGAAGGAGAAGTTTGTTGTACTGTAAATAGCATTGAGTATGTGGACACCAAAACTAACTAGAAGTTATTGTCATCTAAATATTTAGGCTCTACAGTATACAGTGTTTGCTGTTAAACACGAAAAGAAATAGAATTCTAATATTTAAATTAACAATTTTGAATACAGAAAAATGTATGTTCTGCTTCGACTTGCATAGAAGTAGTGTTTCTGGTGTATTAGTAGTATATCTCATTTGTAGAAATTAATACTTTGGGTTAACTCTGAAGTATGATTACTTTTTATTACCTGTAATTAATGTATTAACATCAAACTCTTGGGTTAAGTGAAATCCTTGACATATGAGAGCATTTCATGCTTCATAAAAAGCTGCAATTTTCAAATTACTTACCCCACAGCACTGTGCTTGTCACTAAACAATACTTTAATGCACTGAAAAATACAGGTTAAAGGTGGTATAATTTACAGTACCATTTTATATTTAGAATTTTTTTTACGTGCAAGTTAAGATTCTTAGATGTTTCACTTTGATGTTACAGCAATATATACTATATTGTAATTGAATGTGGGACTTGAAGTGGATTTTCTAAGATTAATGGTCAGTTTTGACTAAGATGTAACTGGGAGGGAAGAAAACTTTTTGAAGTCTTTTTAGTGAGAGATAGAAGTGTAAGCAGTGTATATAGGAGTGCTGTTACTTTATGAACTCTGAATAATGAAGATATTTTAGCAAATGACACTTTAAACCTAGATTTGTACAGCATACAACAGTTTTGAATAGTGTGATAATATTGAGTACAGCTGCCAAATTTTCATACAATGTTAGATGATTGTATTTGTGCCCTTTTTACTCTCATAGTTTTAGGTTTTCATATACCGACCTTCCTTCTTTCCCCACCCACCCCATCTGTTCAAAGTACAGGGTAACAATCATGGAAATCTACCAGGATTACTAGTAAATGCTGAATTTCAATGTTGTTCTAGTGTGAGAAAATTATTCAGGTAACAGGGTATTCCATTGTTTCGAACAACCTTGTTTTGATAACATAACCAGCTGTGCCTGCGTTTTCTTTGGAGAACCCTGTAAAAACTGCATTTATAAGCCTCTCTAATTTAAACCAAATCTGAATTATAAAAATCTTGATTAAAAGACTTGAAAATGAAGAAAAGAGGGGACATTTAAAGTATTATATTTGTTTTGAAATAATGTCTTCAGTTTTGTGGATATATTATTCTATATGTATGAACAGTTAGTGACTGCACTTTATGCATTTAGATAAACTCTATTTCATGCCTCTGATACTTTTAAATGTAACAGTTTAAGAGGGAACTAAAATTGATGGACTTTAGCTAATGAAATTCATTATTTAAACTCAACATTTGGTTTACCCTAAAAATGTTAAAAAATAATAATGGAAAATTCTTCTTTAAAGGATAAACGTACAGGATGGTCTCTCCTATTATATCACTGGGTTTACATCACACTTTGTTAAAAGCACATAAATGAACAGTATAAAGCTAGAGATGATGACTTAAGGTCAGCTCTGGTGTAGTCATTTGCAGGTAGGGGCGTGAATATGATGATGTTGCCTGAACAGATGAAACCAGTGTAGAGAAAAAAATAAACAACGGAACTGAGAGAAGAAAATCTATTGAAGTTTGGCATTTTATATGGAATCTGAAGTGCCCCATCAGTTACAAAATCTGTTTAAAAATACAGGCTTTTGGGCTTTGTGGTTTTGGTTTTAATTAAAAGGGTACCATTTGTTCTGCTTAAATGTGAATACTAACTAGCTAATCTATGCAACTATGCAAAGCATAAGATTATTTTTTTTTTCAGTTCCCTACTCTTGATACACTGAATCATATCTAATTTTTTCATCATTGCACTTTTGTCTGAGGACTGGTTCATACAGCTTTTTAATTTTCTAGTATTTGCTTTAAACGCTGTTGCTAGCAGCAATCGGAAAATAGTAATAATGTTGGCACAGAAGTTAGCTGTAGAACAAGTTTGCAACTGGAAAATATTTATTGTCGGGTCTGTCTTTAAAAAAAAAAAAAAATAGAAAAGATGCACTATTGTCTTTCCTCCACGGTTCGTTCTCAGTTGGTTTAAATTTATTAAATTGTACGACTGAGGATTTTTGTAATAGGTCTGCCAATTGATATGTGAAATTTAACTGTGACCTCAAGAGTTCACTGAAATCTGGAATGAGAAATTTCAGTTTCTTATGGCACAATATCTTCATATAATGTGTGGAAACTCAAACACCTATACTAACTTCAGATAGTAATAGTGCATCTTTAAATCCAGGCCAAAGGCCCATTACTGTAACAGAATACACATGAGTAGTATGCAATATTATGGAATGTTAAATCTCCAAATACCATATAGAAACCAATAAAACCTATTTTACAGATGTTTATTGTATTTATTTAGTGGTTCAATAAGTGTGGCTTCTTAAACTAAGAAACACAAATGCCATTTTGAATACAGCAACGAGGCAAATGAATTCAAACTGGCTGATTTGTGCGCTGTGCAATTATGCACTGTCACCAGACAGAAAGCTTTCTGGTTTAAATGCGTTTTGTAAATACCTAACCAAACATACGCTTGTAGGATAATCACAGACTTGCCTTTGCCTGCAGAACCGACCACTTCTTTTGGGATTCCCATGAAGTTTCCATGGACTTGAGAATTTGTGGGGTTATCAGGCCATTTCCCCTCCCCTCGCTTCTCTAAACCTTCTCTTCTCGGTGTTGAAGATTCATAATATTCTGGCTGAGTACAGCTTGTTCTTTGTGTGGAATTGCAAAAGTGAATTGCTAAGTCTCCTTATTTTTGCAGTTTTCATACTTTCACTTCACTGCTGCCCGGTCTTTGCTGTATTTCACCTTTCATTGAAAAATCCCACTAGTTTTCTGTAAGGTGCTTCTCTGTATAACAGAGCTCAAGATCAAGCCTGAAATAAAGGTTTTAAGATAGTGGAAACTTGGCTCCCCCCATACCTGGCATTCTTACGAAACTACCTCATCTCCTTTGAAATTAATTACTGCTTTTAATCGTGCAAAACATTCTAACTAATTTTAATTATATGCAAGAAGTACGTTGAGTATCTCTAATAAGAGATGCTCCATTTCTTTCTGTGGTTGTGTAACTACCCTTGTTGGCTCCAGTCTGTCCAACACTACAGTTACCCATTTATTGGTGAAATTCACTAATCGCTCTCGGCAATGGTTAATTTTGCTCCTACAAGGACATTCGGCATTTCATATGAAGTTACTTTGTCTTCGACTCTGCTGCAAGTGCGGCCTCTTTCCGCCACTTGGCCTTCTTTGCCAAGTTCCAGCTTGTTAAGGACTCGTGACGCGCAGCAGCCTGCAGAAGCAAAACATCTGCTTCAGAGCAGTGTGGTAGGAGGAACGATGCACCTCGGGGAAAGCTGCCCAATCTCGGGAACAGCCAGCGACTACTTACGCCTCAGGGGTGGCGGGAGCATAGGTTAGCTAAAATGAGGGTAGGGGTAAGTTGCTGCTGCTCAGGTTTGTCTACTTTTCACAAAATTCCATCATTTTTAAGTACGCTACGTGATAATGAGCTAGCGGTGTACTCGCCTTTTTAGCTGAGGCAATCACGGCAAAACAGGCGACGACGGAGAGTCCGATCATGATGTAGCAGGCTTTAACTCGAGCTTTGTTCCTTGCCCTGTCCAGCATCTCCGGCCTGCAATTGCAGTTATTGAGTTGAATCATTACAAGACCCTGAAGGATGTCTTCTTCAAAGCATCGCAGTCATAACATCGCCATTGAAAAATAAAACCAGAATTAGCTCCTGAAACAAACACCTTCAGCTTGCCATGGCTGGCTGTGTACCACCCAAGAACTTTGCATTTTCTGGACCTAACCCATTGCCGGTGGAAAAGGAACATTTAAAGAATTTAAGCTGATCTTTTTTTTTCAAACTGGAAAAAAAAATTGCTCATGCAATAAATATTTGCACTAAAATACTTGGGGTAAGTACACCAGAAGTCATACCTTCAGCTCTATTTAAATGTAGTGAAATTGAAGGGGTTTTATCCATTTCAAACAGATGGAGAAGTGTATGCAGTGTCAACCAGATGTGGTGAAAGCAACTTTCTCTTACTCAATTTTACAAACTAACTGCTGTCATATCTAACTTGCTTAGACGGCGTCCTGTATGCTGTAGGCTAGGGACGTGGGGGGGTGATTATAACAGAGTTTGTACTGCTATGAGTTAGAGTTTTTAGTTCACTAGAAATGCAGCAGCTTTATTTTAAAGCGGGCAGCTGGTGTCGGCCTTCTCACTGTTACAGGAACACACGCCTAAACAAGAACAATCTACGTGATTATTTTTGCTGGTCCTCAAAGACAAAGCTAACGAAACTTCTGCCCTGTGTTTGGCAGTAGTTGCTGCAAGAGAGGCATCGTACGGCCCAGCGAGCTCCATCGGTTCAGCTCCCATTTCCATCCGCCTCCGCTGAGAAGCAGCAGCAGGCTGCGTACCCCTGGGAACCCGGAGTACGGGAAATCTCCCTATCACTCAAATTTGTCCCAAAACCTTCAGCTAAGTCATTTTGTCAGTCAGATGTTATACTTGGGAGTACTGGTTTTAAGATGTTCATTATAATGCTGGCTGCACACTATTTTCCCTTCATAAATCGCATGGGAATGCTTTATATGTATGAACATATTATAAGATACAGAATATAAATATACAGAATCACAGAATGGTCAGGGTTGGAAGGGACCTCTGGAGATCATCTAGTCCAACCCCCCTGCCACAGCAGGGACACCTACAGCACGTTGCACAGGACGGCGTCCAGGCGGGTTTTGAATGTCTCCAGTGTGGGACATTTCATAGATATGTATAAAACTATACGTAAAAAGGAAAGTTGCATAAAGAATTGATTTTACATTGCGAATAAAGATCTTGTAATGATTTCTTTCCCCCAAAACACCTTCAGCTTTACTTTGAAGAGGATGAGTGGTGGGATAGGGCAGAGCTGGAGGTTTTACAGTGGAAGTTCTGCCCGCGGGAGCGTGCACCAAGGCTGAGGGCTGCCATGCTGCTCTCAAAGGCTTAATGCAGCAGAAGAGGGCAGGTCTGACGAGTGGCTATGCCATACTAACCCCCTTCCCGGCCAACGCACACACACGCGCACATGTGTTGTACGTGCCACGTTTCTTGCCGATGACTGGCACTACCTGCAGTTCTCAGTAACTGCTTTTGTTTGGTACAATGGTAAACATCGTCTTTAAAACAAACCGCACATCAGACCAGCACATAAAATCATTAATCCACTAATCCATTTGTAGCAACAAAAGCAAAACCATAAACGTTATTAGGCTGGCTTATTAGCCTAATCATATTCCACAATGCACTAATTGAAACTCTTCTGAAGCAGATTTTCACTTTCTGCCTCTGCTTTAAGGAGAACAGACCTGATTATGCTCTTCCCTAATTGTACATTAGGGCCTTTGCTACTCAAGCCTTAATCAAGACTCTGGGTAAACCTCCGCTGAAGCCAGTAACAGCTGTTTTAAAAAGAAAAAACAAACCACAACAACCCAACAACCTTGAATAAGGACTGCAGATTTCACCCTTAGTACAAATTCTCTTCAGCAGCGAGATTGTGCTCACAGGGAACAGTAACTTGCAACTCTGTTGGGGTTTTTTTAAAGTTAAAGCAGTGACACAGTACAGCTTCAATGTCTCACAATCAACAACAACTAGGATATTACTGTTTGTGATCTTACAGTTCTAAAAAGACTTTGCCCACCCAGAAAGCCCAAAGTGGTGACACGCACTCGGCAGGCCAACCACTGCACAGAAACGAGCCATGTGTGTATGTGTATGGACTGGCAAACGTGTGTGTCCTTATAAACGCCTCCCAATGACCTAAATAGCTTTCAGAGCTTCTGATACCTGTCTGAACCTTCCTCTAGGGGAAGATGGTGGGACTAACACAGTGCAAGAGAGGTGGGACCCTTTAGAAAGCCACTGTCCAGCTCAGCAAATGCCACTGAAACTGTCAGGAACCAACAGCACCCGGCAGAGGATGTCCGGGTTGCTTGGCACAGCTCGGCATGCTGCTGATGCATGGTGTACCACCCAAGGCAGGGATGTGCTGTGATGATAAAAAGTGGTGTCCTGGAGAGAGACATCTAACATGCTTCAGAACATCCAAAGAAAAAGGCAGCACTCGGCAGTAGAGGGGTTTCGTGTGTTCAGTGACTGACCCCCTGGGGGATGCTAACTTTTAGCAAGTCAGAGAAACGCAGAATCAGCGTGGTTTGGGTGGGAAGGGACCTTCAAAGATCATCTAGTCCAGTGGGTCAATAAGAATGGGAGGCTAAGGTTATGTCAAGTACTCGGTTTGCCTTGGTGGGGCATGTTTCTCTCATACCTTCCTTCTCTGTTTTTCCTCAAATTCTGTAAGAAATCCTAATTTGTTGGCGGTAACTATTCAGTGACAGTCAGCTTCCTTAGAACTGTTTATGGGAGCTATAAACAGAAAATATTGTTTACCAATAACATCATTCTCTGATTGCACATTAGGAATAAACAAAATAAACAACCCAGTATATAAATGTAACTGAGGCTATCTACTCAGATGGATCCAGTTCTTAATCCCAGGCTCTGGGGACTCCAGTAAGGAACATTTTTTCTTCTTAACCTCTAACCACAACAGGAAACTCTCTTGCCCTCTAATTTGTTTCCAAGATTTCAGTGTTGAAAAACCAACTATTTCAAACTCTGCGGAAAAGCTTTAGATCAGGATCACGCCACCACTTTCCCTTCAGCTCCATATTCCCCTCGGACAAAAGCCGTGCACTTACGGGATCCTCAGAGGAATCTCTTCTTCGGTCTTGAAACGTCCAGTCCAGAGGAGGATTTTTTTGTCAAACTTCGAAGGTTTGTAACTTGCAACCACCTTGTGAGCCTGCTCAGCTTAAAGACGAAGAAGAAAACCACTTCATCAGACCATGCACTAAGAGTGAATGGATGATGGGTGCTAGCAAGGGTTGGAAGGGGAAAACCCCTGCCCAGCCTGGTCACTGGAAGAGTAACCCGGGGATTAAACTTCCAGCTCTCTGCTGGGCAGCGTTATCTCCACGCAGCCTCCTGAGCACCCTGCATGCAATGAGTGTCTCTGCGCCTCTGGTTCGATCTCCCCGCAGCCTGCGGGTGTGGGCTACCCAAACTGGCAGAAGCACGTCTGGCTACTGTCCCCCGAGCTGCCATGCCCCCCACAGGCCACGCTGCCCACCCAGACGCCAGACAGCCCCATCCCCATCCCCAGATCTAGCTCCAACTCCAGCTCAGCCTCAGCCCCATCTCCATCTCCATCTCCATCTCCATCTCCATCTCCATCTCCATCCCCAGCCCCAGCTCCAGCCCCATCTCCATCTCCATCTTCATCTCCATCTCCATCTCCATCTTCATCTCCATCTCCATCTCCATCTCCATCTCCATCTCCATCTCCATCTCCATCCCCAGCCCCATCTCCATCTCCCTCTCCCTCTCCCTCTCCCTCTCCAGCCCCATCCCCATCCCCATCCCAGCTCTATCTCCAGCTCCAGCCCAGCCCCAGCCCCAGCCCCAGCCCCAGCCCCAGCCCCATCTCCATCCCCATCCCATCCCATCCCATCCCATCCCGTCCCATCCCGTCCCGTCCCGTCCCGTCCCGTCCCGTCCCGTCCTGTCCCGTCCTGTCCCGTCCCGTCCCATCCCATCCCATCCCGTCCCGTCCCGTCCCGTCCCGTCCCATCCCATCCCGTCCCGTCCCGTCCCGTCCCGTCCCGTCCCGTCCCATCCCATCCCAGTCCCATCCCAGCCCCAGCCCCAGCCCCGCCGCCCCGAAACCTCCCTGCCAGCCCCCGGGCGCTGCCGCCGCCGCGGAGCCAGCGCCCCCCGTCCCCCCCGTCCCCCGTCCCCGCCGTGGCCCCGCTCCCCGGCGCGGCGGGCAGCGCCCCTTACCGCGGGGGGTGCCCGGGCTCCGGGCGGGCTGCCCGCCGGCGGCGGCTCCCCGCGGTGCGGGCGGGCGGAGCGGCCCGGCGGACAGGAGCCGGCCCGGGCGGAGGCGCGCCGGCAGCATGGCGAGGGGCGGCCGGGAGCGGCGGGGACCCTCTGCCTCGGCGGCGGCGGCGGCGGCGGCGGCGGCGGCCCCGCTGCCCGTCCCAGTGCCGGTCCCGTCCGCCCCCGCCCCGCCCGGAGGCGAGGGAAGGCGGGGCGGCCGCCGGCAAGGGGGGGGGGCCGGTCCTCCCGGGAAGGCAGCCCGCTCACCGAGCGCTCCCGCCGGCTGCGGCTCTGCCCTCGGGACCCCGGCGCTGCCGCCAGAACCCGGCCAAGGGCAGAGCCGCGGCGGTTCGGCTGCGCGGCCCAGCGCAAGGCGGGCTCCGCTCCCCTATCGCGGCCCGGCCGCGCCCGCGGGTCTGCCCTTGCACCGTCTTCAGGCGGCTCAGCCGTACCCGGTCTCATGGCACGCTTTTCTGTTTACTCCAACTGAAAAACTTCTGTTGTTTTTTTTTTGTTTGTTTGTTTTGTTTTGTTTTTTCTCCCTTCCACGTCCTGGACAGAGTAAACCTTTATTTAAAAAAAAACCAAACCAAACCAAACAAACAAAAAAAAAAAAAACAAACCCACAAACAAACAAAACAAAACCAAAACCAACCAAACAAAAACCCCCACACCATTAGGTACAAACATATCCTTGAAAAAAAAAAAAATTCAGAAAAGTGAGCACAAAATACACATTTATTAAGCGGCAGCCCGTGCCAGCACGGTACCAGTGCCAGTGCAGCACAGTGTCCCACAGCAGTGGGTCTCACGCGCTGAACAGCGGAGGATTTTACATCCATCTGCCAGTGCCAGAATGCCTGTGGATGAAGGGAGGAAGCCCCACTCCCCAGGGATGGGTCACTGCCCGGCAGCAGCCAAAGCCCTGTGCTCGACGCAGCGGAACGGATGAGTCTTCAACCGTTTGTAGCCAAAACCTCCAGTTATCTATTTTCAGGAGCAGAGGCGAAGCTAAGCAGTATTTTCTGAAAGCAAACTGTTGAGTAGAGGAAATCAGAAATTTGTTACCAAAGAGAGTTCTGGTGTCCTCGATATTAAAAGCTTTTTTAAAATGCTGTTTGGACAACATTTCATTCTGGAAAGGCACTCAAAAAAGCGCTTTCTTTTCAGTAAGTAGTCCCATGTTGATGTTTTCTTACTCACACATGTACAGTTTCCATTCCGAAATCATTAAAGTAACGAAATATCCTTATTACTGGTAAAACATCAAAGCCATTACAATCCATTTAACTCATACGTCTTTTAAACAAAATTTAAAAAAATCGATCTTCCCACATTCTATTTCAGAAACAAAAATTCTGTTCGCAAATGAGCCGTTCTCTAAACGGAAGAACCCAGCTCCCTGAATCAAAGCTCCACGCTGACTTTCTCACGTCCTGCTAAAAATAACCCAAAGGACGAGCGTGCACCTCTTTGCACACACCGCACACACACACCCCGAGCAGCTCTGCCCTGTTTCAGAGCACTGTTGGGGAGATGAAGACACATCAATAGAAATGACTTAGAGGGCGATACCGGGGTTATAGCCTGCCCGTAGCCCCTTTGCCTTTGCCACCTTTCTGCTCGCAGAGAGCAGCGTGGTGTCAAGCAGTGCTCCTTGTCCCCGGAGACACAGCTGGGAAGGGCAGGAAGAGCCAGCACAGCTGGACTGGGCTGCTCGGCACTGTACGTTATGAACAGCATCCCAAACACTGCCATTAGCCGCTAGTCATGCTGGCAACCCACACGTTTAGAGCCACGGTAGTTCCAATGGCTTGGAGCTGACATAAATAGTTCCCAGCACTCGCCAAAGAACTGCTCTGAAGATTACGGGCAGCTGAAAGGCATCTGCACAGACAGAGCTACTGAAATCTTGGGGGGATTATGCCCTGGAGGAGGGGACTTGAAAAACTTGGTGGCCTTCATAGTCTTTGGTCTCCCTAAAGATATTGTACTCTGTGTGATAGTGGCTTCAGGATGCATCATTTAGCACTATTAACAATGAATGACATAAAACCCCAAAAGGTTAAATAGCGGTTACATCCAGGGCAGCCTCCCACTGAGCTCCACGAATGACATTTTCATGCCTGACTTCTCTGTGGACAGCACTATATTTGGGGACATTTGTCCTCTCTATTGCTCTCAGAGATGGACAACATGCAGGTGGGCACATAGAGACATTAGCATTTTGAGAAGTGGGGACCTTTCCAAAGTAAGCGGGCAGGGCGGGCTCTAACCCCTTCGGCCCCACACGGTCTGACCTACGGGCTGTGGCTCTGGGGGGGCCGTGCCGAGACTTGGCTGTGCCTCGGGAAGGTGATTCCTGTTCTGTGCTCTGGGGATGAAAATCTGTTTCAGGCTCATTTAATGTCCCCATGCCTGGTAACAGGAATAGTTAGATTGCTGGAATACTTACTGTTCTGGGCAGGAGAATGTGCTCAAATGCTCCCTTTAGCATCATGAACCCTTATTTTCAGCTTTTCTTTATCCTCTGTATAGGGGACAAGACAATCCAAAGACAATCCCTTTATGTTCTACCTGCATATGATCACTTGCTTCTTGCAGACAAGGCATTTAAAAACATGTCACATAGCTTGGTATGACATCTCTTCTGCCAAATCTAGCCAGCAAACCTGGTACGTCCTCTCAGCTCCACCATTGACTGTGCTTTGCGCAGAAGACCTGAGTAGCTGGAGAGGCAGATGTAGCACGTAGGGACTCCTTTGAAATTCTGCCATGTGTGATGTCTTTCCTTGACCTACATAGAGACCTTCACCTTCACCTGTCACCACACCCTGTTCCTCAAGACACTTTCCCCGTTGTCCTGTAGGGGGAATGCCCTACATGCTTAGCTTGCAACCTAAAGGACATCTATAAGAAGCAGATTGAGATCTACCAGGTGGAAACATTGCACAGGTGCATGTATTGCTGCTGTTAAAGGCCAAACCAAAGTTCATGGGGAAAAGTAATGAAATTAAGTAGGCAAACTCAATTTTAACCAACAATATGGCTTTAATCATTCCCTTTCCTTATATGTTCAAGACATGATATGCTCAACACTTTTGAAAACAATAAATACAGGTACAACATTCAAGTTAAAGTAACTTTTCTAAGTGCTGACAGTCGTTGTGCAATGTAAGCTTTGCTTCTCTCTTTTGGGGAGAGACTTCTTGCTGCATTGACAGCCAAATTGCAAGAATTTTAACCTTATTGTACATAACTTCATATTCAGAACAGTAATCACAACAACTGATGTATGAATAGCATTCATCATATAAATACATGTGCATAAACCTTCATTCGTCCAATCTGCTATAGAACATACATAATTACTCAAATATGTATATAAATTGCACCCTTGCCATTCAATTTACTTTAAAAATGTCTTCACAGACACTTATTACATATATGGTCTACATGTCACAGTAATTTCATTGTTGAAATGTGATTATAGGTATTTTTAACAAAATATGAGTAGAAAAATCATATGGATATGGGTTACAACATATAAATGATAGAAAAATAGATATATTGTACATTAAAATAATACAATATTTCTGAAGAACACCAAATATACTGAATTTTATTTTGGTCTGCCACAACATCCAGTTATTCCAGATCTTAACAGAAGCATGGACACAACTCGAGGAATTTAGCATCATTTCACAGTAACATGGCACAGAAGCTAAAATAGCAATGTTCCTGTGGTCTGGGCTATGGTCTTTAGGAACATGGAAAAGTCTTCTTCCC
This sequence comes from Pluvialis apricaria, assembly GCA_017639485.1. NCBI lineage: Eukaryota > Metazoa > Chordata > Aves > Charadriiformes > Charadriidae > Pluvialis > Pluvialis apricaria. The sequence goes on along the minus strand of CM030009.1, from coordinate 74,479,678 downwards.
AGTCCTGGACTGGCAGCATAGCTCTGCTCCTTAGGGTTTGAAAAAACTCTGTGGTACCATTGTCCTGACAAAAAAATTCCTTCTCCTCTGAACGTGCCTTTTGCCTCTAGTGCAGAAGGCACAGCACAGCTGTGCTCACGGAGCTACAGAGCAGAGACTCATCCAGTGCAGCTCGTATCTGTCCATTCTTGTGCTATTCCTGCTTAGCAGAACAGGGCGTTGTCATTTTCTTGTTGAAAATTAGATTTTTTACATATGCATCAAAAAAGCTAAAATCCCCATGTTGATCATGGTTATTATAACATCTATGTTAATAAGAGGGGTCAATTCATGTTTATAAGTTTTGACATTACACATTGGCATTACATCCTCCGCTAAGAGGAGTCAGAGGAGATGCATGAGGGGAATCAGTGTATTTCCTCTGAGTATGGAATAAGGTAGTACACCATATGTATAACTACAGAGCTCCAGAGAAATTCTTTACTTTTTCATATAGACTTCTCTTGAGTTCATTATCATCCTGGCAATTACAAGGAACTTAAAAGTTACTGCAGCACTCGTCTGGAATAAAATGTGCAATTTTTTGGGAAAAAAAAAAAAAGGGATTCACTGATACCAGGTGAAAAGGGTTACTGTTGGACGTTCGGGAGAATAGAAAACCTATCTTAAAAGTGGAGACTAAAGGACTGGGCTTGTTTATCCTAACAAACAGGCTGGGAGAGGGTTCTGTTTGATCTTTAAAACAGCTCCAGGTGAGAAGAAGAGCTCCTTAAACAACTGGGCATCAAAGACACAAAGAAAAAAAAAGTGGGGTGAATCCATATGTTCCCACCTACATGTCTGCGAGAAATAATAATTACCTGATGTTTCTGCCTCATGTGGGGAAGTGAGATTGCGGACGAGGTTCCCGCAGGTCGACGTGAGTGGGCCGGGGAAGGAAGGGAGCTGCTGAAGGGGACTGCACCTCATGGTGCCCACAGGAGCAGGGGCAAGGAAAGCCTGGCAACTCTGGTAATGGATAACTGCTTGCGTACCAGAGGAGAAGGCATTTGGTGTGGCCTGCTCTCTTTGGGGGTGCCAAAAGGAAAGAGACCTGAAAGAGAAATGGCCCCCTAGGATGGCTTTTCGTCTTCTAGTACGTTAACGTTGTCCAGTCATATGCTGGAGAGTCTTTTCCTGGCCATAGTCCTCGCAGTGTTTTTAGGAAGACCTTTCCCTTTTATTAGTCTCTGCCCAGGCACTTGGGAATGGCAGTTTCCATTCACAGAGTTTTTCTCAGATTTACAGGAGTCTGAGATAGTAGCTCGGGAGCTGGAAGACTTTGAATCCAACGAGATCTGACTAACAGCAACGCTGCCCGCGCTCTTGGAGGAATACGTGTAAATCATTTTGAGAAAGGCAGATTTTGTGTTTGTTTCTTGCTTGTAAATGATGATGTAGCACTTTGGAAGAAAAGTGCAGCAGAGGATTCCATAGTTGGATATTAAAACAACGATGATTTCCACTGCTGGCAGGTATTTGCCAAATGTAGTTGCGTAGACAGGGATAAACACAATCCACGCTATAAAGTAAATTAGCATGCCAAAGGTGATGAATTTAGCTTCGTTGTAGTTCTCTGGTAACTTCCTACCTTTAAAGGCAAATATGAAGCAAATGAAGGCTAGGGCAGCGATGTAGCCCAACATAATCCCAAAAGCCACAATAGAGCCCTCATTGCACTCCAGAATTATTGTTCTCGGGATTGAGAAATTTTGCTTTACAAAAGGTGTCCTAAATATTAGCCAGAAGGTGCAAATGACAACTTGAATTCCAGTGCAGGTGACCACAGTGGGAACGGGTTTATATACGCATTTCAGAAAATTCTGCAGCTTGGGATCAAAGCTGAAGGCTAGTAAAATTTTTAGTGACTTTATTAAAATACATGAAATGCAGAGGGCGAAACTTATGCCAAAGAGGGCTTGCCTAGTTTTACACTTGAATTCTGTGGGTTCATCTATGAAGAAGACAGTGCTTAAAAAAATTAAGAAGTGGCTGAAGAGAATGATATAGCAGACAGTTAGACCTCCGGATGCCTTTACAACCGGTGTGTTCAAGTTTTTAGTAAATATTACACTGATTGACAAAACCAACACAACCCCAAAAGCGGAGAGGAGGAGGAGGAAAATAGCAAACCAGTCCGTCCAGGCGAGGAAATGGATTGTCTTTCTGTAGCATGTGGTACTGTTGACGGGAGCCCAGTAGGTTTTGTTGTTGCATCGGTAGCAGTAATCCATATCTGAAAGCAGAAAAAGGAAGATAACTTAGAAACCCGAAGTAAATAAACGGCGAAGTGGATTATCGAGGCTTGAGAGATATAAAAGGAATGTGGGAAAGGATGCTGAGGGAAACAGGCAGGGCCGAGGGTTCCTTCTGACTATTGCGGCCGCCGTCCGGGCGGAGGAGCTGCAGGGCTGCGGTGGCAGTGGTGACAGTGGTGGCAGCGGTGGCAATGGTGACAGTGGTGGCAGAGGTGGCTGCAGCCAGGGGCAGGGAGGGGACAGGGAGCATGAACACGGTTCTGAAACTGCCTTGGTCTTCGCTAACCGGTGATACATAACCCAGGCAGAGCTCTGGACAGGCAAACTTTAACTGAAACCCGAACACTGATTTGAGATTAAATCAATTATTTTACAGAAACTGCAACTATGTTTCTCTTATTTACCTACTTAGTCAAGGAAAAAAGCACCCAACTTTCTCTTTACAGACAGCTTTTGAAATACAACAGCAAGAATAAACATTGCTTTAGACTATGCTTTTAAAGGTTAATTTTTCTGTAAAATTCCTGTTCTCTGATATGGAGAAATTTCACAATTATTTCAATTAAAAAGATAGGATTTAATTTCTTTCTGCTCTCAGGATAAGTACATTGTGCCCCAAATTTCTTAATTCCATGTCTCTCCTCCATATTTAATTTTCCCCTTTAAAAAACTTTGCCCAAACCTATAAATGAACCAGCGGTAAAGCACACATCAGATTTGATACTAGAAAACATTACTGTACGGTTATAACAAATTTCACAGTACTCCTCAGTAGGACAAAAAATATGCTGGTAAGCAAAATACATAACCCTTGAACTTCATAGATTCATAGAGTGGTTTGGGTTGGCCTGGAGCTTCAAAGATTGCCTGGTCCAACCCCCCTGCCCTAAGCAGGAACACCTTCCACTAGACCAGGTTGCTCAGGTCCCATCCAACCTGACCTTGAACACTTCCAGGGATGGGACATCCACAACTTCTCTGGGCAACCTGTTCCAGTGCCTCACCATCCTCAGACTGAAAAATTTCTTCCTTATTGGGCTGGGTGTACTGCAGAAAGACAGGGAAGCAAGACTCCATTTTAATGAGAGTCAGTCTCACTGATGAATCAGTCAGACTTTCCGTCCTAACAAAGAATAACGCCAGTCACCTGGAAAATCTAGCTGCTTTACATTTGGTCTTCTAAAAAGCATTTAAACCAAGTTTTATAGGCCAAACAACTATTTTAATCCCATTCCAAAATTATACCCAAGGTTGCCAAGGCACGTTATGTCCAAACAAAACAATTGTACTTCTGTCTAAATAAACCTTTATTTGGATCACAATTCCTTACCTGTTTGATTGCTGTAATGGTTTTCTGGGCAGTAAACACACTCATAGCAGCATGTGTGTGGACTTTCTGTAACCTTTTTCATCTGTCCTGGCCTGCAGTGCTGGGAACATGTTGACTGAACCTTCTGCAGTGTGCAGAGAAAAAAAAAAAATCAGCTCAGGCCCAACTAATTACTAAGAACTGTTAAAATAAACCTCTAGTAACTCTGCAATTTGCACTCTTTTTGTACCTAACATATTTAAAGGGAATCTGAAAATTATGCTGAAAAAAGGCATTTGTAGGCTCCATGTTTCTTGTATTTTCTCCACACAGTCAACAAGTGACAGAATGGGGCACTATCTACCTGATAATTATATTTTTTTGGCCCTGGATGCCAACCAGTGGAACTGCCTGTAGCTTTAAAATCGAGACCAAAGTGTCTCATCCAGCTTTAAGCATGGGATTTAGACTGCTGAGGATCAGCTCCAAAGAAAGCCTAGAAGCATCTGAGAGGGGATTCGAGTGGAGTGCTTCACAAGCGGGATCCTGAAACCCTGCTCGCCTGCTCTGAGCCTGGTGGAGATGCCGTGGCTCACGGGAGATACTTCAGCTCAGTTGAGACACCTCGGCGTGTGCTCTGCACTGCAGCTCTGACGTTCCTGACCCTTGGCAGCTCACCCCTGAGTCACGAGGCACCGCTCTAGGGGTGTGACCAGGGCCTTCTCTCGGGGTCTCAGTTCAGGTCCTCTTTCCAAAGACAGTTGTTTATAAAATGCAGAAGCAGTCCTGAGGGACATTGCTATTTCTCTCCCTCCAGGATGGTGCCCTCAAGCAGGTGGAGACATTTCCTTGCCATCCTGGCCAGCGCCACAAAGAGGGGCAAGACCTGAGCTTTTCTTCTGCCCTCAGCCTTTTGCATCAGCTGAGTCCCCACGCTGGGACTGGAAGTCAGCCCACCTAGTGAGCAGCCTCTCCCTGTCCCGTTAGTGGCGAATACTTTGCAGCACAGAGCTGCACAATGAACCAAGACCTCCGCTCGTGCACAGACAACAGCTTATCCAGCTGGAACCGGCCCAGGCCACCCACTAGTCCACTAGTGGCACCACCAGTGCCAGGGATCCAGGTGGTGCCACCGACTTCAGACTCCCGTCGTTGCGCTGACATCAGCTCTAACAGGAGCAAATAATCAACAAGGCTTTTTTTTTTTTTTAAAACAGTAAAGTCAACAGATACGAGTCTTCGTGTACAAAATAAATGGTGGTGTTACATAAGAGAGGGAGCTTTTATACGCAGTCATTTTTTATTTTAAAATCCCGTTTCAAGATTCTGGAATAGCATCCTTAGGATAGACATAACTTCTGATTTGCTCATCTTAGGAAACTTTCTAGGAGCATTCTGGAGAAATAACTCAATTTCAAATCACTGAGCCTGCTTACAGGCTAACGTGCTTCTCAGGGTGCATGAAGGTGATCGAAAAAACCCAGAGAGGATTCTTTGCTCTAAAAGGAGAGCATGAAACCACAAGAGAGATTTCTAGTTGACACATACATCAGTTGCAAATACTGGAGGGAGAAGAAAACATGCTATGTCAACAAAATAAAAGTTACCTTTAGATCCAGAAATTCTTTTTTTTTCTCCTCATCCTCAAAGATAAAGTCACCTTTCTCTGGGTCATATTCTGCCATGGTGGTGATTTCCATGTGGCCATCAATTTCTTTCCAAAGAAGTACATTGTAACTGGTGCTCATGTCTCCATTGGAGTCAAACTTGATTTCTTTATCATCATCAATGACTGTAACTTTTTTAAGTTCTTCAAGGAGCTGAACATATGTATAAGGAACAATAACATACATCAGTATCATGTCAGTGTGATAAACTCAATCGTTTAACATCTGTATGATAATGTTAGGTTAAAAATAAATGTTGCTTTTTAGGAGCAAAAGAAATCTTTAAGATTAAAAGTCATCTTTATAACTGTTTAATTTCACTTCCTACACAGAATTACATTATTTAGACAATCCTGTTGACCTTAAAAATCTATTAACAAAAAAATCATAATTTCTTAAGTTTATACAATGTGTACAAATACTCATGTCAGTGTTTTTTTTTCCAGCAGTTTTTTTTCCAGCCTTAAAAAATTTTGGTACAATCATGGAAAAGAAAATATTTGCTGCTTGCAAGAAATAATGGCATTTTGGAACCCTTTGGTAACTTTTGCAACTTCTTGTAAAGAACAACCGTGAATGATGCTCCTCTTGTTACCTTACTGTCACCAGAGTTGATCGGGGCAATATTTGTTTCTGAAGTAACCTCCCCCATCATATCTGGAAATATCTACTGTAACTTTTTTGGCTTTGACTCTGATTGACATTGTGTATTGCAAGGTGACACTCAGAAGTGTTAAATGAACAATACATGCCAGTTTGCTCAGGTGAAGGGGCACGATGGCAAGGAACAGCCAGGCTTTGCCTCATAGGTTGTAGAAAATATCAGAACAAGTGTGCTTTGATAAGGCAAACGCCCAGCTTCATATTGCAACCCATTCTGTTCAACAGAGTGAAAGTTCTCTCTCCCTCATCACAAACAGACAGATGAAAAAGTTCTGCGTGAATCTAGAAAAGGACAGGTTAAGGCACGTGCAATCCACTCCCATTTCATGGGAAGACCAGAGAAGGCCTTTCATGAGTTACTGTGGTTCTTAACTGGAGCAAAGGCTTTATCCCTTTCTGGGTCTAACAATTTTTGGCAATAGGGATTAATTAACAAAAAAAACCTGACCAAGGTTTTGGTGAATTTTACTGCCCTTTGAAAAGCACACTCTTACATGGGTCCTTTTGTGATATTTGTAGCGTTTAACGAACATACTGACAAGTATATTACTTCAAAAGGCTCTGGCATATATATATGTATATAACACATCTGGCACATATGAAATATCATTTTTTCATGTATAATGTGTCATTTTTTTTCAGACTTCATATACTGTTGCTGCATTTCTACCAATTTATGAAGAACGAAAGCATAATTCTAACCAATATTTCATCTGAGCCAGATGTTGCAGTTTTGTGAGATTGAGCAGGAAATTTTTTATTGTATATATTCAGGCTAATCATTTAATCTTTCCTTTCTCCACTTTTCCAATTTCTCTAACAATATGGGAACAACAGAGCTTTTGGAATACAACTTGAGCTTCAAACAGAAGAGGCTAATAATTGTCAACATTTTGATTTAATTGATGGCTATTTTTGCAAAGGCTGTAACATGAATGCCTCTGTCATTTCTCTGTATGTGGAGATGTGTGATACGGATTAGTTGCACACTAAGCTTTATGTATATATATCCATTTCTGGAGGGTTTAAATTTAGTGTAGAGGAAAAGTATTACGAAAACAGCACAGGGGGAATAACTACCTTTTTCAGTTTTCTTCATGAGTTCTTAGCCTCTTAACAGGACTTCTAATTTGGGTGGTTTGGGATTTAATTCAACAACGATGTAAATGCAGCTCCATAAAGTTGCATCCCCTGTAGAGCAGTCCTGAATTTTTCCCATTCGCATTAACAAATCATGTAAGAGTTTGATTGTTACCGGTGGGATTTTTTTTTGTCAGGTCCCCTATCTTGGTTTGACCTGCCCTGACCCAGCATGAGAGGTCAGAGCAAGTCAGAATGCTTCAGTGGTTGTTTGACTTTTAAATGAACTTTGTTTAATCCTCTGAGTAAAAGTGTGTAAAAGTGAATACTCCTGAGCAGGTTCTTGGGTAAAAGGTCAGGTCAGGTTTACTTGTCTGATTTTTCCTCTTCTTTTCCCACCCAGTATAGTTTGATAACAAGTAGCTCACCCATCTTAAAGATTGTGTCTAATATTCCTACCAGTCACTTCAATATAAATCAAGATCAGACAGAGGAATAGTCTGTTGCATTTTCACTTTCAAGTAAAGATTCATTATAGAGGAAAATACCTGAATTCAAACAAAACAGAGACAATGTTGAGAGAGAGAAGAAAACTGAAACTCTTTGGTAAATGCTCCTATCCTGCGATATCCCCATCTCTCCAGAGCACTCATCACTGTGTATTAGAGTGGTTTGCAGCAACGGGACCAACCACTAGTAGCTGAATAGCTGATAAGTCAACTGTAGACTGATTATACATTTTATTCTATCCCACACGAGCAGCTAGCAAGACATTCCAGCAAGGAGCCTACAGACTGGAGCCTTCATCCAAGCTGGTGCCAGCTCTGTGTGCTCTTTGAAGGTGGTGGGGGAAGTGTTAGGGTAGCTAATGAAGCCCAGCAGCTAAAGGTCTCTTCTGCACCTGTGGAATCATGTATTTACAACTATTGCTATTGTACCCATGAAGGAGGAGGTGATGGGTATGCAGTTAACTCATAATCGGTTAGCTATCTGTATGTGAAATGCAGTAATCATTCTACATCTACAGCAGAACACAGCCATAGCTTAGCATGAGGAACATCTGTGTCTACATGGGTCAAAAAAAAAGAGAGGTAAAACTGGATTTTAGTTCTCAGCACTGCAGCAGCAGTTAGATACTGCTGCTTTAGCACATAGTCTGTGATTTCAGTCGGTGAAGAAAGGCAGGAACAGGAATAAAAAATCATTTAGTAAAAGGACCAAGCCAGTAAATCCAGGAATGTGTGAGCAAAAAATGAGATGAAAGTTTTGCAGCGAGAATGAGACCCGAAAGAATTAGCATCATACCTCCCAGGGAGTGAAGGCAGAGGGATCCTTGCAGTTTCTGTCTTTGCATTGCCCTTTAATGGCGTGAGCAATGGCATAGACTGCAAGTACAGTACTATGGATAAATCCTGGTTCAATGTTAGCATTCAAAAAATCATCTCTCCAGATCTGATGTTTATTTTCAACATTTTGCAATAGATCATCCTGGGACTGGTTTGAAATGCACATTTGAAAATCGTGGTATTCCAGGTGTGCGCAGACTGACAAAAGCACAATATATTCATGTAAAAATTTGTTGTTGTCAGTGGGCTTTTCATGAAGGTTTCTCAGAAAATCTTGGAATGTGGACATGTCTCCACTTTTAAATCCAAATCCCACAATGGTCCCTAGCTGTCTGATATTTGGAATTGTACTGATTTTGACTGCAGCCGACCAATTATCACTCGCAATCCAGATTTTTTTTACATTCCTCTCAATTGCCTTCTTCAGTAGTTTGAGCATATGGAATTGTCTCATAAAGACAACAATAACATTTACTCTGGTTTCCTTGACAATCTTCTCAATTGCATGATCAACTTTGGTCTGAAAGGTGTTGTCAGAGAGGTAGGCAGGCAGCATTTCTTTAAAAGCTATGCAAACGTTGTTTGCCATGGCCTGAACCCCAAAGCTCTCCAGAGCGAACCTCCCATTGTCATCATCAGTGGCTATTACTCCAATCCAGTTCCACCCAGACTCACAGATCAAGTGGGCCATTGCTCTTGTCTGATGGAAATCGCTGGGGATGGTCCTGAAGAAAGAAGGAAACCGGATTTTGTCACTGAGGATTTCAGCTGATGACACAGGACTGACCTAGGAAGAGCGAACAATTCAGTTATGGAGGCGATCTCCTCCCAGGGACACCAAGAGATCCAAAGCTGCCATGATTGCTCTTTCATCCAGCCTGACCCAGGGCTCCCTCCTCCTGTGAGTGAACATCAACAAGATGCAGCCAAAAGGTGGCGGGTTCCCTCACCCTGCTAGTCAGATGCAGACTCATGTCGGGTACCAGTTCCACTGTTTTCATCCTCATCCACATAATTACTTCAGTGAAGGCAGAGAATAAAACCTTTCAAAATGGACATGACAATTATGCTGGTATAAAGATTTTGTTTTACTCTGTTCAGATACCACCAACGTGCTATTCAAAACAATATTTAAAACACTGGAAATATTAAATATTGTTTGAGTTATTATTCAAATCCTAGTACCCTTACGTTTTGCAGTATTTTTCTGTCACTGAGTATATTAGTTCACCCACATATGTATCTTCTCTGCAAGATTTAATTACTATATTTTAAATGGATCATTAAGTTTGTTAGAAGAACTTCCCGGAAAAACAAACAGTAACCAATACTACAGAATGTGATAATTCTTTCATAGAAAAGATTTACTACTTTTTCTTGTGAATGTAGCTAGAAAAACATAAATGGAACATTGTTATTTGAATCTCTCTGATGTTAATCCTTTTCTATTTGTTTGTAGGAGTTTTTTTTCCTACACTTGTATTTCCTACATTGTTTGACAGTTCTTAAAAAATAAATCTAAGCTTTCCAAAATGAGAGCGAGCTGTCTGGAGGGGATACCAAATCTTTCTGATGTCAGAAGATTGCAGATGCTATTGATGAGAAAAATATGCTGGGTCACCTTTTCCATCTCTATGTCCCAATGCAGATTTATTTCATCACTTGCCTTTTAATTATGTTAAAGTGCGGCATTTTAGTTTTCGTACTTACTGTAGCTCCTGTGGTGGAGCTGGAGGTCACACTTACTTCCTACACTTGCAGAGGAGAAGACTCAGTTAGAAGTTATGTCTAGTTCAGATTTCATGTCTTTTCCACATATTTGGTTACTATGATGCTACTTTGCAGTGCACATTATGTCACATTGCCAAAGCCAACCTACAACACCAGATAGTGTGGAGTGGATCTCCTTTTTTCTTGTTGGTCCTGGCCTTGACCCCACTTTTTTACAATGGTGAAAGTAGAAATGGAAGCACCACCCTAAGTGCAAGTGTGGGACCGTACTAGTCCTAGAAAGGTCAGAAATAGAGAAAGATGTTTTGGGAAGGACCAGTGTGGACCTAGAGAGTTGTATTCCCTTGTTTCTACAGCTGCTGGAAGAGTAACACAGTAAAACCCTGTTTTAAAGCAATATTCCTCACTTCCTTGCCCATAGTTATAACAGACGCCAGCATTTAACCTCTCTCAGGCAGGAGATGTTTTCCAAATTTCTGGCCAAATTTGATTTTGTCTTTTTTTTTTTTTTTCCAGCTTGAGATTGGGTATTGTCGTATTCACCACCAGCCAGACTAGACATGGTGGGTCTAACTTTGTTGCCTGAACAAAGTTCTCGAGTGTCACCCAACGTACACTGGGGTAACTGGCAGCGCCATGCTGGTGCTGCTGGGCTAACAAGAGCCCAGCATCATCCTGAAATAGCATTTGGAGGCATGTGCCTCAGGCATATAAACTAGCCCTTACTGCCTTCGTTTAGGCAAGTAAATCAAGCCCTACATTTAGAGTTGAATTACACCCCTCCTGACGTCCTTCAGTTGAGCCAAATGCTCCCCTTCAGCAAACATGTAACTTTTGCAATCCTCACGATCAGGGCCGCACCTTTATTCTAAGCATGGTAAACTTGACCCTCTGGCCAACACGAAATAATTCCCTCAAACCTACCTGTGGGATTAGTTGCAAAGCCAACAGCCTTGAGACTGCCATCGACACCTCCGAGTAGCTGGCTCCAACGACGGCCTTGATTCTTGGGACGTAGTCTGTGTAGTTACACTTGAACTCTACAACATCCTCAGAAGAATTGAATTTAGACAGAAACCTCAGAGCCGACGCCATGGCTTTTGTAACCTCTGCACACGTGTCATAGATTTCGTAGCCCAGAGTAACGCCAGATAACAGCGTCGAGTTGTTGATTGTTTCAATAGCATGTATCATTGCAAGTGTCTGAAGAAAAATTTGAATTTCAAAGCTGTCAGGAAACACAGAAGTTTTATTTTAGAAAAACATTGCTGGGAAGAAGGCCAAAGCAAAGCCCGTTTTGAGCATATCCTTTAGACTTTGGCAGCTACCAAAAAGAAATGATGGATAGTACCTTTTTTTTTGTGATTTGCTTGGGTTTTAGTGTACAAAAGATTAGAAATTACACATTTTTGTCTCACCTAAGTGGGAGACTAAGCAAAATAAACACAAAATTTAAAATACACCTGAGTAAAAACGATTTTCTGAAAAAACAGGTACTAAACCCCAAATTTTCATGGTACATGCAAAATTGAAAGTGATATCTTCAGGAAGCATCTGGCAAAGTCAGTGGGGCTGTTTCAATTTAATTCATCTGCCCAGTAAGCTTTTTTAAAATGTATTTATTTTCACCTAAAGCATGAAACAGAGAAAAGAAAGGACTAAATATTTCATAATAGAAGAAAATATTTCAGAGGTTGAGGTCTTCTAGCAGTTGCATCAATGTTCCTAAAACGCTCTCTTAACATGATGAAGTTAGTACAGCTATTCCCCTTATCTCCAGTGGATATGAAAAAAGACGCTTAATCAGAACTGTGCTAGCACAAAATGTCTGCAATACAACCAACCCTCCTCTGAGGCAAAGCTTCTCTAAAGTTAACAAATCTTGCAAACTAAATTAAATTTTAAATGGACCTGAGATAGTTTATGACTCCATAGAAAAAGAATGGAAGACTGACAAAATTATCTTCATTTTTATTTTGAAATAAATCCAGACGGATACCTGCATGTCCAGCTGATTATTATATTCAGATGTGGGGTTAAGTTGCATGTAAAATTCAAATAAGATTTGAGGATTTGCACCCAGATTAAAATTAAAGAAAATGTACATTTGGAATTCCCGGGCTTAGGAAAGCTTTATTATACACTTAAAATGAAGTTCTTCACCAGGTTTCCTTTGCATTCTTTCCAGAAAAATGGGTGTTTTAAGCACAGTAGGATTTGGAGCCAACAAAATAAATATACTGATGCATAGTCTGAACCTGAATGCATACATGACATCGTGTTTATATATAGTCTCTCGTATAACATAATGCCACAATTATAATATGAAGTGTAATAATTACAGTAATTATAACAATAATTGCAATCTAATCAGCAAGGTACTATCATAGATTAAAACTGAGCTGCCCTGTGAGTCCAGGGACATACTTTAATAAGTACTTAGGTGAAATGAACAGTCTGCCTGTGTTCAAATCACATAGGTGCAACTTCATAACAAATAATGAACAACAGCACAGCAGAGTACTTCAGATCTATAACAGAAAATTAAAATTTATATGGAAATTAAATGATTGTTCAGCACAAACCTCCAGGGCTATTTGATTATATATGAAGACTGAAATAGGATCAAATACTCATTCCTTTCCTCAGGCAGCCACAGTATTGCTGTAACTTTGCCATATTTTGTCACCCTGTATTAATTTACGTGCAATTTATGTGATGTCCAGGGTCTCTTTAAAGACTAAGACATGCAAGAGAAACAGATTTTGTTGATCTTAATATAAGAAGTGCATGTCCGATGTCAGCGATCTCTTCTTTCTTATATATGTAATTTCCAGTATTACTCACCCAGCGCAATTCTGAATTACTGGCTTGATGGGATATTCTTCCGGACGCAGCATTTCGTTATGAACTGCAAACAAGCCTCCAATAACTATGTCCCCTGGAGAACTGGCTCCCACGAAGTCATCGGTATTCTGGCAAGAGAAAGCGATATCAGTGCCGATCACAAAGCAGGGGATCAAAAAGGTAACGAGTGCCATGTTTCTGTTTCCCTTGCTCACTACCAGCTTTAAGTCAATTAAGCGAGCTGCAGGGCCAACAAGGGCTCCTATGTCATCTATAAACAGCAGCAAAGGAAAAGGGCTGCGCTCAGAAGTCGGTCACACCTCATAAGGTGCTTGTGTTTGCTTCACTGGCTGAGGCTATTTTATTGAAGGCACTAAAGCAAGGCTGTCACATAAAGCTTGAGGGTGCAGGGGTGTGAGAGTGAAGAGGGAGGGAGAAAGATAAAGGAGTTTAAAGGGAAACGTTGGACGGAAAATCTGTTCTGCTGTGTTCAAAGTTTATTATACCTTATCTGAAACACATGGCAAATATTTTGGTATAAATTTGGGCTTGTCTTGAACACCTTCCAACTGAGCGCAGGGTGAGAAGCAGCAATCATGTAATACGGCAGTGATATTGCTGTGACCGTATTTTAGGGGTCTGGTCCAAAGAGTACTGAAAAAAGACCCCCATGCCACAAGATGCTTTAGATCAGACTCTGCTCCAAAAAAACCCACCCCAAAACTGTCAAAAGACTGCTTTTCCCTCAACCCTTTTCTTATTTTTTTTTTTTTTATATATAAAAGTGGTTTGGATAAGCTAATATTCATGGTTCTGATGCACACACAGGATCAGGTTCTGTATTTACAAGCCAGGCTACAATTTGTTAAACTCAGAACAGCGGGAAAACATAATATTAGTCCTAGTTTTTTGGCAGGAAGGAAGCATGCTCATTTCTGCCTCTGGCTGAGGACAGCTGCACATGAGTGGCAGCTCCTGTGCTGTGGGAGGACGGAGAAGTAGCTCTTCTCGGTGCCACCGTTCCACTCAGGTTCGCAGGGACCAGACGCTGCGCCAGAAGGGAACTGGGGGAAAATAGAAGCAGAAGCTGGACTCTCAGCTTTCATAAACTCCAACCATAAACGCTGAAGTGAACCTCTTGAGGACAGAAACATGACTGATGCTACTAAACAATACCAGTTTACATAAGAGGCACAAATTTGACAATAATCCCTTTCTGTTCTTGACATTGGCTTGATTCTCTGTTTCCTTATAATGGCTTCTTCAGATTTTGCTTCTTTTGGTAGCATGCCAAAAGACTCTCAGAAGAATGGGGTCAGTCAGAGTGTCTATTGTCTATGATTGCGCTATAAGAAAGGCTGGGTCTTGCACAGAAAATATGAATCACGGATTGTTTACTGGCAAGCAAAAAAGAGAAATGGAATGTCTGTTACATATTCGTTCTGATAAGCATAATGCATACCATATACATTATTTGAATTATTATATTTTACTCTTTTTCTCACTAGTCTTTTTGTAGAGTGTCCATTTACAACAGAGATATTTCTTTCAAATGCAAATACAACAGACATATTACTTGCAAATGCAAATGTTAATCCCCAGTTAAGTCACCATTCAGCCTCTTCTTTGTTATAATATAACTGCTTGTTTTTCTTTCATCTACCTTCTTTTTTTCCATGTAGCATTCTCACTGCTGGGTCAGGGCATACAGTAAACAGCTGCCTGCACTTTCTTTAATGTATCTGATCACATGCATGTATGGGCAGATGGTGATACCAGTTTATTCTGCTTCTGTATTGACTTGGAAAAATTCCATTTATTCCAAAGGCTTTCCTCTTGACTTATAGCAGCGTAAGGGCAGTCAGACTCTGGCCCCAAGTTATGAGACATTCAATTGCAAATATTCACGTACTCATTTCTTTCTGTCCAGGTCATGCACCCTAAAGCCTGGCTCCGTATACTCTGGTGTTTCCTTTTTCCTGACTTTGCATATAACTTTGTGTACAACCATTGTATACACTTTATGTAGTTAAAGTGTAAGATTGGAGCTAGTCATTTCCTTAAGCAAACCATAAGAAATATTCAGCCATATGCCTCTAGTATAGAATGTAAATTTTAAGGACCTAATAGTAAGTATTGCACTAAGTATTCAACAGAAATACAGTACTGATAATTTGAAACTTCAAATTTGTTATAATTTATTATTAGAAGCAGAAAAGAAACTTTACCCTGGCCAGTCTATAAAAAGTTATTAGTTTCTATAGAAGAGGATTTTACCTACAAACAAAAATCCTTACTTGGTCACTTTGGAAAGTGGAAGTTGACAAAATAAACATCATACATAAACGGTGCATAATTTCATGTTATTTATAAAAACACCACGAAATGAGGTATGCTTCAAATTCAACTACACTGAGTTTACATCACAGTGTAGAGTATTTTCACAGTGAAGGGGTTTTATTGTTATTGTTTGCTTTCAAGACCTATATCTCATAATTACTGCTAGTGATGAGAAATACTTAGAAGTGTTACTGAGATAGCTCAGGCTAACCTAGTACTGCAGAATTAACTGTGTTTGCAAATACCCTTTTTCATTGCCACTTAAGTACCAACAGAAATAAGTGTATAGTACAAAATGTTCTTTGCTTAAAATTTAATGATGTTTTATTGTAAAATCGCTAGACTGTCACAGCTGTCTGCATCAGAGTATTTCCTGGCAGGTAGAATCGAGCAAAAGATTCAGGGGAATTCTTGAAGTACCATCGTCTCCAGAAAACAGCCTCTAATGGACTGTGCAAAGGCAGAAAACAGGACCTACCAAACCTGAAGCTACTCTGAGAGCCACAAATGAATTCTAAGAGGCTTTGGAGGATCTGGTGAGAGACAAACATACTCTCTTAGTATCCCTGCAAGCCCCAAAGTTACCTGCTGCCGTGCCAAAGTGGCCAATTCTTTCACCTGGGCTTCAGCTTCCCTTTGAGAGGGGCCAGAATAGGCGGGTTTTGGAAGATGGCCCTGTCAAGCTCAGCACTAATCCTGCAGGTGACTTCTTGTAAATTTGTAAAGGGGGACTTGAGTATGAGACCGACCAAGTGTACCCTCAGAGCAGTGGATACCTGAAAAAGGACCACCTGCCTCTCTCATCATTGCAGCCTCTAGACCTGGACAGGTTATGTCTTTTGTGCAGAAGGCAGTTTTGTAACTGTCAGTAGCTTGATCAGGCAAAGATAGACTATACCGTGCAGGAAACAAACACCAGGATTTTGGCTGAACTTCTTTGTCCTAGCTGTTGTTTTTCATGGAGAAGCGAACGGGTTAGATTCCAACAGGAATACCTTTTCTTTGAAGCCCATCCAGTCAGACACTGTTAAAGGAGAAAGACACTTCTCATCACTTTCTATTTTAAACCGCTTTTAATTGTGCTGTTTCCAAACCAACATACAGTAGAGAGTTAAATCCTCTGCCAGGCATATGCAAAAGTTAAGGAAAGAAAGAAGAAATTAGGATATTCTCACTGTTACTCATAAGAGTGGGATAACCCCTCCTCACTCAGACAGGACATACCTTGACACCAGGGAGATTGCCCTGTTTGGAGAACCCAGCAGCATTCAAATAAAACCCCATCATTTGCAGGGAAGCTGATGCTTGTGGAAGTTGAGAGTGACCACCCCTTCTCGGATTGTTCCTGGGGAAGACATGAGCCACAAAGAAAGGAAGATGAGCCAGAAGTTTGAACTGAGTGGATTGTTCCCTGTTCTGACACTGATTTTTTGTGCCTGATGTGCACAGACTTCTGCCATGACTTCCCAACCTTAGTCAGGCATTCACAGCCAGGTTTCTGAAAGGCTCCATCAAATTAAGTAGTGCTCTTAAATTAAGTAGTGCCAAAATGCCTTGAAACTTTAGACTTAACCTTCTTCTGATTCATATAATATCTGTGAAGCAGAGAACAATATTGCCTTTCCATTCAGGTCATAAACTCTTCAGAATAACTACTGTCCTTCACTTATGGTGACCCCCCCAGATTTTATAGGGTAATTGGATGCAAGTAATAAGTAACATAACAACCAGGCAAGAGAAAATGAGCTAAATTAAGCCAAATCTGAGTATAAATCTGTGCTGCAATAAAGGAAAATACCTTGTATGAGGTGTCTGTTTAAAAAAGTATTACTTTTCACATAACTCTAATTGAGCCTGGCAATGCTGTGGTTGCAGAAGCCTTAACCCACTGGGGGCTGTTCAGTAGAAACGCCTGTGTCTGCCGTCATCTCCCTTCTACTCGAGAGCTGATACAGCATCCCACTGCTTTGGCAAGCAAGCCACCTCTCAGTTTGCCTTTGTTTTGGGGCAGTAAGCAGCATGCTTGGAAGGCTCCCAGGTAGCTCAGCTACTCCCTCATGGTCTTACTGAAGTCCATGGGAGCTGGTGCACCTCACAATCAAGGCTGAAAAGCCAGCTGAAGGCTAACCTCCTGAAGAGAAAACCAGAGAGTCAAAGTGTGAAGCTCAGTATAAATTGACTATAAGAAGAATATGGGAACACTTCAAAAACCAGAAATACCAAGGAAAACATGTGTGGAACTGCTCTCTGAAATCACCGCTAAAAAAGACAATTGGGAGCAACCATTGTTTCCAGCAGGGAAGCCATTACAAATGAGTACACTAATACCTTCCATACCAGAAAGAAGGAATTGTCCTTTGTGAAATCATTTTCCTTTCCATGCAATCTGATTATGGAGCCATTTCCTTTCAATATGATAGACTACGTCTATACTAATTAAGACAGTAGACAGTGTTGAAGTCAAAACATTAAGAACAGTAAATATTGGTTAGGATTGCCAGTTTTCTAGACAAATAGAACCATTTTATTTAACCCAATGACTTTGGATTACTGAGTTTCTTTTAAGGAAATTTAAACAATGGGGCAAAAACAAAAGCAGCAGGTATTGCATTACTTAATTTAATTATCTGTTAAAAAATTCTTCTATTTACTGGGACTCTACATAACTTAATACTGAATATTAAAATTAAAGAATGGGAAGGAGAATACCCATTATTTTGATTTGTGGTCTGTTATTAAAAAAAAACCCACCTTTAAAATTAAAAACACATCAGCAGTAAGATGGAATTTGGATGGAAGCCAAGCAGTTACATTAATTCCTAAGAAAAAAACTAACTCAATTTTCAAGTTCATTGGGTTTGTCCTCTAGAGTGTGTCAGCTGAGCTGCATGATGGAGAGGACGAGTCCTGTTTTTCTTTATCAGGTCACAATATTATAATGTGCCTCCTGATGTTCTCTGAAGGTTGAATTTCCCCTGATGCAAATGGTCTTGTTGGAGTATTTCTGGTGGAAAACTGAGATGCTGGAACATCTGCCTAGAGGAGGGCTGTAACAGTGCCTTCAACCTCTTGGCCAGACTGTCAGGGCAGTCCTGGGCAGCCCCACAGTAATTTCTTTTTCAGAAAGTGTTTTAGTCAATAGTCAGTGTTGTGCATATTGAGTGCACCTGGTTTTGCTACAGTAGAGCTATAAGAAATTAAAGCAGAATTGTGAAGGGGGGAATACAGCTAATTTCTACATTTTTTTGAGTTCAGAGCAGAGAAGTTTGTTTCATTTAGTTTCTTTCTCTGATATTTTAATATACTCAGATTAAATTTCAAGTCAAATACAATTTTGATGTGAAAACTCATGGATTTGACTTTTCTGATGTTGAGGGCAAATATTTTTACCCACTCCAAAATTGAATTTCTCTGTAAATGAACTGGGTTCGTTTTTCTTTTTTTTTGTTTTTTTTCAAAATAATCCAGCAAGGCTGCTCCTATCCCACCCAGCCAAGAAGACAGCTGCATAGGTTGGATGCAGGACAATCTTTCATAATAGCCAGCATGGTAACCATGACGCAGTTGATCAAGATGCCATTTTCAGAATTCTTCATCAGGTTTTATTTCTGTACTTTTTTCCATCTGCTCCTCTCTTAATCGGAAAACAAGAGAGCAAAAATGTCATTCATCTATTGACAATGCAAACATTTGGGCCTAACCTGTAGTGAAAAGGCCACCTTGAGGGAAAGAAAACCTCTGTCTTAGATATTGGGGCTTCCTCCTGAGAGGCTGGAGGCTGGGGTTCCAGCCCTCCTCCCAATGACTGCTCGATCCTATATTGAGACCTTTGCTACATAAAGGAGGGGACTCAAGTCTCTCTGCTCTCAGTGCCCTCTACTCACTGGAATGTCATTGACGGTTTGTTTGAGAAAGCCCTTCTACCTTCTACCCTTCTACCTTCTATCTTCTGCCCTTCGACCTTCTACCTTCTACCTAGAATCATGAGGAACAACTGAAGGAACTGGGGTTGTTTAGCCTGGAGAAGAGGAGGCTGAGGGGAGACCTTATCACCCTCTACAACTACCTGAAAGGAGGTTGTAGAGAGGTGGGGGCTGACCTCTTCTCCCTAGTGACAAGTGATAGGACGAAAGGAAATGGCCTCAAGTTGTGTCAGGGGAGGTTTAGACTGGATATTAGGAAACATTTTTTTCACTGAAAGGGTCATTAAACATTGGAATAGGCTGCCCAGGGAGGTGGTGGATTCACCATCCCTGGAGGTGTTTAAAAAAAGGGTAGATGTGGTACTTAGGGACATGGTTTAGAGGTTGTTTTGTCAGGGTCGGTTGATGGTTGGACTTGATGATCTTAAAGGTCCTTTCCAACCTTAGCAATTGTGCTTATTCTCATTCAATCACTTTTGCAAACAGTACTTAGTGATTTTTTAACTCTTACAGTACTTGTCCCACATAAATTCCTTTAAAAATATGAGCACTTTTCTTCAGTCATTTTGGAGCTGAAACAGAACTGGTAATATTAAACAGTAATTAGAATAAGAGAAATGAAAAAAGGTTCTGTTTTGGGAGCAGGAACTGAAAGTCAGGTGGACTTTAAAAGGAATGCCTTCATCACTAAAAGATATGGAAATATTCACTTTCTCTCTGGCCCAGGCCTTCAACTACTCTGTGCAAATATCAGCATAGGAAAGAATGAGAATTCATTTTCTTCCCTCCCTGAGCATACTTTATCAAGAACACTTTTGGAAAACATGAGTTTAATCCTCATCAGATAGAATAAAAAATTGAGTCCATGTCTCCCAAATGTGCTGTCTGACAGGATCTAGAATGGCACAGGAGGGAAAGGGCTGGTTTTCACTTGTCCTGATTTCATACAAGTCCCCATCTTGCCACTGTCTTGAAACCATGTATCTGAGCAAGCCCATACTTGTTTTACATTCTCCCTGAACACTGAGTTATTGGACACAGAGAAAGATAATTTGGGATTGGACTAGATGATGTCTGAAGTCCCTTCCAACCTCAACTACTGTGTGATTCTATGATAATGTTACAGTGGTGTTTTGCAGGGAAGGGCTGGTGTTCATACGTGCCAAACTGTAGAAGAGCTGAGTGGGATTTGAGAATCTTCTGAGTACAGGCTACTGTAGGCAGTCCTGAGCTCAGCCAGCTGGTCTTGGGGGACTCTTTTTGAGAGCCTAAATCTCCTTATGTTCATACAGGAGGTAAGCTGTTAGGAGCTCCTTACTCAGCTGTAAAGAACTCTGCAGGCAAGGGCTAAGGTTCCTGAAGGTAGATGGGTTTTATGCCTTAGTTAAATTAGTTCAAGTTTGATGCTTAAATACATTTAAAATTGACTCTAAAACTTTTAGGACCCTAGGACTTCAGCTCTCAAGTTATTTTGTCATTTTTTTTGAGAATTGACTCAAGGTTGTCATTGTCACCTTTATTCTGGACTTTTTTATTTATTTTGGTTTTCTTTTGAGATCTTAAAAGATCTCAGCTCACCTTACAAGGTTTAACTGATTGTGTTATAAAAGTAAACATACATCTGCAAAGAGAGTACAGGCAGAACAGGTGACACTCATAAAAATTCCTTTCAGATAAGGAAAAGAACCCCAAACAGCAAATCTGCAGGAGTCACTCTGGAGACTGACTTCAATCTTTAGAGTTAAAGACTAAGAAAAAAAAAAGTTTCACAAATTAAAACCATTGGGAATGTTTCCTGCTAAAAAGTTCGCTTATTCCTACAGAATATTATGCACTGTTGGTTAAGGAGAGCTCACATACAAAAAAATACTGCATTACTAACTTTGGCTAACAAGAAAATAGGAAACAAGACTTTAAGTCTTTTCTGCTCCCTGACAAGAAATTGTCTTTGAAGGCATACTGCAAGAATGGATAAATTTCAGCCTGGAGAAGAGAAGGCTCCGGGGAGATCTTATTGCGGCCTTCCAGTACCTAAAGGGGGCCTACAGGAGAGCTGGGGAAGGACTTTTTACTAGGGCATGTAGTGATAGGATGAGGGGGAATGGCTTTAAGCTGGAAGAGGGCAGGTTTAGATTAAACATTAGGAAGAAGTTTTTCACTTTAAGGGTGGTGAGGCACTGGAACAGGTTGCCCAGAGAGGTTGTTGAAGCCCCATCCCTGGAGGTGTTCAAGGCCAGGCTGGACGTGGCCTTGGGCAACCTGGTCTAGTGGGAGGTGTCCCTGCCTATGGCAGGGGGTTTGGAACTCGATGATCTTCAAGGTCCCTTCCAACCTAAACCATTCTATGATTCTATGATTCTATGAAAATCATTAATCTTCAGTTACTTCACCGAGCATTTTGCTTATCCACATCTTTTAGAAATACAATACAGAGTAGTTAAGAGTACATAAACCCATGATTGATCTTAAGTTTGGTATTAAATCTCTTTGCATCACCCAGCCTTTAAAGCTGAGGGTGGTTGAAAAACTATCATAACCTTCATTAATTGGAAGAAGAAACAAATTATGTCAGCAGCTATCCAAAAGGCAGTAAGAGTTGACTAGAATCAACAAAGGACAGAAAGAAAAAGGCATTAGCTATGTGCATTTTTTAGCTTTTTATTTTACATCTCTCCAGAGGAGATTTTCAGGCATTAAATTTCCTGACATTTTCAGATACTCCCATTGTGACCTATGTTGATGAAATCGTTTATTGCTGCACTGCAAGACAGACATTGTGTGAAGGAAGTTTCACCTGAAAAAGAAAAAAGAAAAAGAAAAAGAAAAAAGAAAGTTTGTATTTTTCTAGAGGTATATTTAAATATCTGTATTTTTAAAAAGTTACCTCCTTTACCAGTGTTTTCTGTTAGATGGTCCCACTTTAAAATCTGAAACAATAAGCACAAAACCTGATACTACATGTTGCTCTAAAGATTTCCTTTCCTTCAACAGCAAAAGGGTTTTATATCAACTTTATAATCCAGGAGGGCAGAGAGAAAAAAGAACTTCAGGAGTCTGAGGACAGTGCATGTAGTGTTTTCCCATCTGTTTTGTTGTTTTTTTAAAATCAGTATGGTTTCCTTCTTTTCACACATCAACTTGTTTATGTACATTTCCATGACTCATTGGGGAAGTTCTCTTTTCACTTTATTCCTAGTGATAAGAAAAATCGCATTTGTGAGGCACCTCAGAAAACCAAAACATAAACTTAAAACCAGTCTTGATTTTAAGGAAACTACAGCTGTGATTTCATAACCAATGGCTGCCAAAGTTGTACAATGAACTAATAATAACTTTAATATCCAAACTTGTTAAAATCCTTCATCTACCTCAAATACATTGAAATGCAGATACTACTTTCTCTAAAAGAATAGAATAAATGTTCTTATTTACATAGATGCAGAATTCTTTAACATACGTTTGCCTAAGAAATTGTATGTGGGCAGCAAATTCTTAGACTCATAGAATGGTTAGAATTGGAAGGGACCTTAAAGACCATCGAGTTCCAACCCCCCTGCCATGGGCAGGGACACCTTCCCCTAGACCAGGTTGCCCAAAGCCACATCCAGCCTGGCCTTGAACACCTCCAGGGATGGGTCATCCACAACTTCCCTGCCCAACCTGCTCCAGTGTCTCACCACCCTCATTGTAAAAATAATTATTCCTTATATACAAACTAAACCCACCCTCTTTCAATTTAAAATCATTGCCCCTTGTCCTGTCTCTACAGGCCTTGGTAATAAGTCTTTCTCTGTCTTTCTTGTAAGACCCCTTTATATATTGAAAGGCCACCAAACTGTTCTTGCTGTTCTTGAGACAATGTTTTGTTTTTAAAAGATAATGTCATTATTTCCACATACAAGCACTCATAAATCGTCAACTAGGCACAATAAAAACACGATGATAGTGATGATGATGGTAGGTAGCATTTCCATTAGTTCCCATTAGAGTCTGTGAATGTATCTATAGGTGGATGAAAGGTGATTCGTAATTACATGATTTGAAGAAGTGAGGCAGTAAGAGAGGTCTTTGCATGGGTACCACTTCTAGTCCTATCTCATTAGTGAGAAATTAGGAAACAGAAAACTAAATTATTTTCTGAATTACACCAGAGTAATTCACAGCTTAAACCTGCAGAGGTGTTTTGGCTACAGTAGACTGATCTGTACCCTCCAGGACTGAACCATGACAGATCTCCAGATTAACTGTGAGACTATCATGTTTAGAAATGCACCAACACACCTTTAAATTCAAAACACAATGCAATCTGTTAACTACCAAGGTCTTTGAAGACAGCATGTTTAATATATGGCAATGTAACATATGCATTGCATTATTAAGATATAAATGTTAATGGAAGAATGAGAGCAAAGAAATGGAAATGGAAATAGCTCATCTGCAAGAAATACTAGCTTTGTATATGTATCCAAGCAGAAAGCAAAAGCAAGCAGCTAGGACAAGGAAAACAATTACAGAATTATTTTGTTGTGAGTATGACTGTCTATTATATTATAGTATTCCTGACACATCACTCAGTGTATGTACGTCAAACAGTTCCTTATCTTTCCCATTCTCTGGCCTTGCACAGCTTGTGCATTTTAATCACAGACTAATATTCAATGCTCACTAGTGGACTGATTTAAAACATAAAGAGCAGCAGACAATGAGATGTCAAGTTCGAATGCCAGTGGAAGACTACGTGTATTTAAATATTCTGAGACTACGATGGCACCATTATTGTTTCTCATGCACAAAAACCCCAAACCCAAAGCAACAACAACAAAAATTCAGTTACAATCAGAAGTGAATCTTCTTAGTAGTAATTATTATAAAGCCTTTATTTTGATACGTAAATGACTAGTCCACTGTTAAATGACAGGCAAAATAAATCCCCTTCCCTACTATTGCTGACAGGAAGTGCTTTAAGAATTAAATGGACTTGTTAATGATAGAACTCTTTTAAACAGGGCAGTCTCTGAAGGGACACAAAATGAAGCGAAAGGTGAATGTGTGAACTTGATCTAATTTTTTCCTAGTTGCCCAACATGACAGTATATATTGCTGATCCAGGCAATGATTGTTGTATCACCTACCCTACCACTCATAAACAGCCAAAAAACTCCTTTATAATACGATAAGAAAAAGAAGAGCTCATCCTGGTCCTGTTTACCTCTGGACAGTGGTCTACACTAAGAAGAGTGAAATTCTCTATAGCAGTTTTGCACAGAAAATCCCAAACTCTGGCCCCTGGAAGTTGCCCATAGTTATGCTTCTCTATGCTTGGAGTCATCCTGCATTTTCTGGCATAGTAACTGCACAGTAATCACAAAATAAAAATTGAAGAGACATTCAAAATTAAAGAGGATCTATTCAAACAAATATTCACTTTAAAAATAATTTTATTCTGTGAGATAAGCAAAGAGGATAAAAAGAAAACATCTTTAGTTCGTGTTCACTAATTGGAAAATTGTGTTTCAGAAGATTTAAAACAGATGCACCGGCACTGGCAATCTGTCTCTGAACCCCTTTTGCCCATAAGTACACAGCTTTCTCTACGCTTACATTACAGACAGTATCCTTGTTTGAAGACTAATTTAGGCACAGAAATTTTAAAAGTACTTCTTCAGACTGCCTTTCCAGGGCTACATTAATAGAGGATTTGAGGAAGTTACTGCTATTTCAGTAGCCAGTAATGTGCCTGTTGTGAGCTATATAAAATACCTGAGGAAAAAAATCATTCTTAAATACATATGTAGGTGTTCAACAAAAGTTTCATACGTGAACTTTAGAGTCAGAATTGTTTAATCCCATCAATCCATCACAAAATATTTTGAAGAAACATAATCTCCAGAGTTTCTCAGCATGAATTTCATTCCCATGAGAGCTTTCTTGTTCTCTCCAGGTCTAGCCCTTATTCAGTCTGGTTTATTTATGTTATTTCCCGTTTGTAAACAGTGCCTGTCCAAGTGCCTTGTTTTTAATGAAGTGTAGCCGTAGCATTTGATTGGAATTTAGATAAACGAGCAGATAAATCCGTCTATTTTCTGCAAGTTTATATGCATGTATATGAAAAGTTTAAAATGTAGCTAGATAAATACCAAAGGCTGGTCTTTGCTACCATGTCTTATCATTTTTCACCCCA
The DNA here is from genome assembly GCA_017639485.1 of Pluvialis apricaria. Classification (NCBI taxonomy): domain Eukaryota; kingdom Metazoa; phylum Chordata; class Aves; order Charadriiformes; family Charadriidae; genus Pluvialis; species Pluvialis apricaria. The sequence continues at coordinate 74,454,294 of CM030009.1, read as the reverse complement.
AAATAGAAAATAATATGGGATCAACAACACTCCTTATGTCATTCTTCTTACTGTTGCAATAAAAGTATTATGAGATAATCTTTTGTGGAGTCCTTATAAAGAATAGTAGGAGGGTTGCATGGAAAAGTCAGAAAAAACAGCATATACTGTTACTTGTAATATTTCAGTGGTTTGAGATGATAAGCATCTATAGCATATGAGGCACCACACATAATAAGAAAGCAGTTCTTCCCCCAAAAGATTTACGGGCCAAGTGAACCCAAGGAACCATTTAGGTTTATTTTACAGATAGAGCAGGTGACTTTTCCAAGGGCAAACCAGACGTTCTGGAAGCAAGCAATAAGACCTGTCTCTTATAGCGCCCTTTACTGAGTGCTATCATAATAACCCACCCATCACTTCAGTACACCATTAACTCGAGCACACATTAGTTCACATTGCAGTGGGATGCACTGCTAAATCCTGCACGAATGTTCTGCTCGCTTATTCTGTTGATAAGAGACACAGCAAAGACCTTTCTGGTGTTTTCAAAACATGTAGCAGGTTGAACAGGTGGTGTTGAAGGTGTTCCGGGTGAAGGAAAGGACTAGCTGAGGCTGGCTGGGGCTGAGGAGATGCTCACCCTCCTTTGGCTCCGCGTGTTAAGCAGAGTAGGAAATAAGCAAGCTTGCTCATTTACCACCAGCGGCTTGGAAAGCACCCTGCCCACCAGTAACCCGACCATTGTTGAGCATATCTAGTGTCCCTTAACCAAGAAACTCGTACCAAAGCACATCTCACAGTCCTCTGTGGCATGTGAGGCTTCATGCTGCGCCGTCCCCAGGGCACAGCTGGTTTTCTGTCTGCTACCCCAGGTATCCAAGGATCTTGTCTTTGGCCAGTATTTACGCTTAGCTGCTCTGAAAGCAACATGACCACTTTGTGGTTGAAGATAAGAGATCTTTGACAATAAGCAACATCACTTCTCTGACACAGGTATCAGAGTCAATTTTCCTCCTGAAGAGACTCCAGAATCCATTACCAGCAAGAACCTGTGGTTTTACTTAGAGCACAATACTTCTGCGATTGTGTGCACGTGACAAACTGAAATTTTATCTACTGTTTACTTAGCAAATAAGTATCTAATCAAAAGCCCATTGAAGGCAGTGGCAACAATACTATTGCCTCTGGATCAGGCATTGAATTGCTCTGACACTGTCTGTCATTAAGTGTAATACATATAAAAACTGCTTTAAAAATATTGTCCAAATATACTATGCAGAAAACCATCATATTTTCTTCTTCTGGCCAAGAACTTAAAAATAACTGGCTATAATATATCCTTTTCTGGCAAGCACTATTCTGTCAGTGACAATCAGGGACAGATGACTGCAAACACTTGGTTCCTAACCTTAGAAAACTCTTGCTGGAATTATTATAACTTGAGACTAGTTAGTGCATGAATCTCTCCCTGTCCAGGAAACAGATTCAAAGCCTCACCCCTGCATCTAAATACAGAGCGTATGCTACTAATGGAAATATCACAGAATCACAGAATTTTCAGAGTTGGAAGGGACCTCTAGAGATCACCTAGTCCAACTCCCCTGCTAAAGCAGGATTGCCCAGAGCACATTACTCAGGACTGCATCCAGGCGGGTCTTGAAAATCTCCAGGGAAGGGGACTCCACAGCCTCCCTGGGCAGCCTCTGCCAGTGCTCTGTCACCCAAACCGTAAAGTTTTTCTGTGTATTTGAACAGAACTTCCTATGTTCCAACTTGTGCCCATTGCCCCTTGTCCTGTCACTGGGAACCACTGAAAAGAGTCTGGCTCCATCCTCCTTCAACCCACCCTTTAGATACTTGTATGCCAAAATAAGGTCTCCCCTCAGCCTTCTCTTCTCCAGGCTAAAGAGTCCCAGCTCTCTCAGCCTTTCCTCATAAGGGAGATGCTCCAATTCCTCAGTCATCTTGGTTGCCCTACGCTGGACTCTTTCCAGTAGTTCCCTGTCTCTCTTGAACTGGGGAGCCCAGAACTGGACACAGTATTCCAGTTGTGGTCTCACCAGTGCAGAGTAGAGGGGGAGAATGACCTCCCTCGACCTACTGGCCACACTCTTCCCTATGCAAAAGGGCAAGCAGTGGTCTTGTTTCCAGGTTAATCAAGGGCCTGAGCAACTTCCAAGCGAAGGCACTGTCTGTCTCTGAGGCTTTCTGTAGACTGTGGCTAACCAATCTCAAGAAAAAAAGATTTTCTGGAGAGAAATGCAGAATTATCCAAAGCACCAGAACGCCAGACTCAAATACGCCCCGTCATAGCACTTGCTAGATTCCTAGTGCAGCGCGCTTCTGTTCATGCCTTGCAGGACAAACTATTACAGGAGCTTGAGCCCTACAAATCCATGGGCCCTGACGTTATCCACCCGAGGTTGTTAAGAAAGCTGGCTGATGTCGTTGTGAGGTCACCCTCCATAATCTTTGAGAAGTCAGGGAGATCAGGGGACGTCCCAGGAGGCTGGAAGAAGGCTAATGTCACCCCCATTTACAAGAAGGGCTTAAGAGGATCCAGGAAATTACAGGCCCATCAGTCTTACTTCAGTCCCTGGGAAAGTTATGGAATGAATCCTTCTGGGGGCCACTCGCAAGTCAAATGAAGCACATGACTGGTAAAAGCCAGCACGGTTTCACCAAGGACAAATCGTGCCTGACAAACCTGATCGCCTGTTACGACGAAGTAAACTGTTCAGTTGATGTGGCGATAGTGGTGGACATTGTCTACCTGGATTTCTGCAAGGCTTTCAACACGGTTCTCCACAGCCTCCTCCTAGTGCAACTGATACGTTAAGGTCTAGACGAGTGGTCTGTGCAGTGGGTGGGGAACTGGCTGACAGGTCATATCCAGAGGGTGGTGGTAAATTGTTCCTTTTCAAACTGGCAACCTGTCACAAGTTGGGTACCCCAGGCATCCATACTGGGCCCAACATTTTAATATTGTCATAAGTGATCTCGATGATGGGATCAAGTGTACCCTAACAAAGTTTGCTGATGACACCAAAATGAGTGGGGAAGTGGACACTTCAGAAAGATGTGCATAGGCTGGAAGAGTGGGCTAACAAGAACGTTATGAAGTTCAACAAGGACAAGTGTAAGGTCTTGCACCTGTGAAAACATAATCCAGGAGTGCAGCACAGGCTGGGATCTACCCAGCTGGGGAGCAGCTCTATGGAAGGGAACCTGGGTGTCCTGGTGGACAACAAGCTCAGTATGAGTGAACAGTGTGCTGCTGCGGCAAAGAAAGCCAGCAGGATGCTGGGTTGCATCAACAAGGACATCACCAGCAGAGACAAAGAAGTCATTATCCCACTCTACTCAGTGCTTGTCAGGCCACGCCTGGAATACTGTGTTCAGTTTTGGTCCCCGCTATACAGAGAAGACATGGACAGGCTGGAGAGAGTCCAGAGAAGGGCCACAAAGATGATCAAAGGCCTGGGAAGCCTGCCGTAGGAGGAAAGGCTGAGAGAATTGGGTTTGTTCAGCCTTGAGAAAAGAAGGCTTAAGGGAGACCTTATCCCCATGTTCCACTATTTAAAGTGTGGCTACAAAGAAGACGGAGACTCCCTTTTTGCAAGACGTCACACGGAAAAGACGAGGGTTAATGGGTATAAGTTACTCCTGGGGAAATTCCTGCTGGACACAAAAGGAAAATTTTTCATAATAAGAACAATCAGTTGTTGGAATAATCTCCTCGGGGAAGTGGTGAATTTCCCATCATTGGACACTTTAGATTCAGCTGTACAGGGTGCTGGATCATCTTGTCTAGACCGTGCTTTTGCCAAGCAAGATTGGGCCAGATGATCCTTGAGGTCCCTTCCAACCTGGTATTCTATGATCCTATGATTCCGTGATTCTATGATTGGTAATATTCCATAAAAGATGGACAGTCAAGCATGGGATTAAAAAAAAAAAAAAAAGGAAGAGGTTAGTTATACATTATAGAACTGTAAAGTGCACAGTAACTGTGTGAGATCATTTGTTCAAAGAAGGCTGCATAAATCTAAAAAGCACCTTTTGCTAGATGCACATGACAACTATGAATAAGTCTGTGATTCCACAGGCAGTTCAGCAGATCTTATTGCTGCAGAAGTGGGGAAATCTTGCTCCTCTCTACTCTCATACACCCTCTCCCTCCTTTGTCCTACCCTGTCCTCTTTCCCTCAGTCCCAGCTGCACCATCACACCCATATTGTGGCTGTCATCACACTCCCTGGCTGATTTAACTCCTTGAAATGTCAGAAAGCTCTTCATTGTTTTTTCCTGGTCGTGTTTTCTGTTATTTCAGTGAATTAAAGTGACACAGAAGCATCTGACAAGTGCTGAATCTGGCACAAGGTTAGCAGTGGGAGTGCGTGACCAGGAATAAGTTGGACAGAGAGACACAGAGGGGGAAAACAACCTGTTTTCAGCAGTGGTGAGCTGTCTGTGAGTGCAGCACTTTAGGGAGCTGTACCCAACTGGTGGTAGAACCTCTAGGACTTGACTTTACATAAAGAGAATAGTCCTTTGACTTTAGCGGTTTGCAGTTCTCTGCTGATAGGCTACAGGTAGGTATACAGGAACAAGTGTTGCTAATAGAGCTGCTCGGAGTACCTGCAGAAAGTCTCAAAACCACTTCTTCAAGGGTGAACATATTCTCTAACCTCAGCTCTATTCTTGGATCATTCACGGGGAAACTGGAGATGTTTGTATAGCTGCCCAGTGAAAAACTCGGCTGGCCTCCTTACTTTTCTTCCCGTGGATGCTGCCCACCAAAGCACAGTGCAAATACAGGAATAGTGAAGTGCCTGTTCACTCTGCGAGCTTGTAGGAGCACGTACTTATATGAATACAAACATTTTCCCCCAATTTGGCAAAGGAAAAAAGAATACATACTGAAAAAATGGCATTTAAAACTCAAGATAAGCCACCTGATATAACTGTCTAACATCAACTCAAGAGAGAGGTAAGCATGGGAATTTTTTACTTCCATGTAGCTACATAAGGTCAGACTATGAAGTCCCCACCTCGGCTGCTTACTGAGTGTAGAGTCTCCCTGTGGTTGTAGAGGATGGAGACGCATGAACTGTGAAGGCGTTAGTGTAACACAAATATATAATCACAGTTTCTTTATTTTGAAGATTGCTTTTTGGGGAGAAAAAGCAGAAGCATCCGCTTCTATACAAAACAGAATGGTTTTTCATTTAAAGATCGTTAGAACAAGTACAATACCCAAATGTAGAGAGACAGACAGACATGTCTGGCTTTATCAGCTGGAGACAGAGCAAGAAATACATTATTAAACATCACCATCTACTGGATACCAGCATTTATTCCTTACAAAGGGAACCCTAATCTTCTATGTTGAATTAACGCATCAGACAAGCCTCTGCTTTTGCAGATCTGACACGGCTTACATAGTTATCGGCAGGCCAAGTTTTGTGGACCTTTTCAGCACCAAGTTGGGAAAAGATTTTCAGCACTATGAAAACAAACACCAAAAATTCTGACCGATATAATACAGACTGTGAAATTGTTAATAAGCCACAATGGGAACTTAAAAAAAGAAGGTGGGAGTAGTCAGGCATGGGGGCAACAGCATCCTTTGGGTAATCAGTTTGTTTTCTTGTAGTGTGTTTGTGTAGAGAGAGACACACACACACATGTGCAGCACGTGCACAGCTGTCCCCCTGGGTAGCACATGCTGATGGCAGTTCCATAGTTTTTAATATTATCTGCTCAATCTCTTGCCTGCACAGATAATGTTCAACCATATTTATGTGATTTTGCAGCATCAGGACCAGCAGTGGGGCTCACAGAGGTTGCTGAGGGCAAAAGGCACCAGTGCAGGTTGCACTCCCCTGCTGCAGCTGCTGGGCTGGCCCTGCCGGGCAGTGAAGGACGCTCCTTCCCTTCCCCACCGAGAGCAGGAGCCCCTGGCCCCACAGGGAAGGATGGCCCTGTCCTTGCCTGATGCCCACTCTCCCTTGCGTCTTTCCCCACCTCCTTTTTTCTTCAAGCTTCAGAGAAGACACAGCACTGTGTGGCAACAAGGGATGATGCAAGTATCCTCCACTGTGGTAGAAGAGAGATCTAATGGAGAAGTCCTAAAACTTTGAGGGCCCTCCTCTTTCCCTTTGCTTTCTCTAAGGCTTCGTTTGGTTGCATTCACACAGCCCGTGACTCAAGCAACCAGAACTAAATCAATTCTTTAGAGAAATTATTCAGAAAAGGTTCCTGTGGTATAAACACCTTGGGAAGGGCTTGGGAAAAAAGCTGCAATAAACAAGCAAAGGCAAAGAAATTATGGAAAGCTATCATTGTGATTAGTTATCAGAAGGAATGACTGGAGAACAATTGGAAAGAATAAGCCTAAGATTATGGAGGATCCTTCAACGCTTTTACCTTTTAACTCACTGATAGATATTTCTCTAACGAAATTTGTGTGATTAAGTAACTTATTCCTGGTTATATCCTTTCAAAAGGTGTTGGTAATGACAGGGCTAAATGTACAGGGGCTCTTAGCTTAGTGCCCTGATTTATTATTTTTTCAAGAGCAAAATACTCTGAAAAAGTAAACACTGAGATGTGGCAAGGACAAAACATGGAAAAGCTGTCTTGTTTGAATTGCTGGTAGTTAAAACTGTTCCTTGTAATGAGTGACAGGAAATCAGAAATGGAGCTTTGGAAAGAGCTAGAATCATTCTACATCAAGGCAAAGAGAATGACAAAGACTAATGGTAATGAGAAACTATTATTTCTTTGTGGAATGCTGGTATGTACCATACTGAACTGTTATTGCACTGTCAGCGTATTTGGAAAGAAACAGGTGTTAGAGTCCACCAAATATATGAGGTGAAACAGTTTCCAACACTTGCGTAAACATCATGAAGCTACACAGGAACAGATCAATAACAAATTGTATTTCTATTGCATTTATCTTCCAGACCTTTTTCAGTTCAACACACAGAACCCCTCAAGTAAATTGTTGTTACTGGGAAGTCACACTGATATAAGCAAAGGTGGAAACATTTTGTTTCAATGTGATGTGTTGGCCACAAGAAAAAAGAACGTTACAGCAAGATGACATGGTGCGATGCCCAAGTGCTGATATTTACCATGTAAATTATCAACAATAATTTTGCTGTGCCGCAGAGCACATGTATCTGAGCATTTACTCCAGGGTGTATAACAGAATCTGTTGAATTTTGGTGGGACTACACCACTACGAAATCCACCTAAAACTAAGCAAAACTTCCTAGGCTCTCAGTACCAACAAGGAAGAGAAACAGATTTGCAAGAAGATTATTTGTTTCAGAGGGTAATGTGCCTGCTGTGAATTATCCCTTGGAGACACCTTTTCCTCTCCACTGACTATAAAGGGAGACTGAGGTGACCAGATTAGACTCAGAAAACTAACTCTGAGGCAAAGTTAAACAAGATGTATCCCATGCTTCATGTCGAGGGACAAATACTATGATTACAATTAACATATGTATCTAAGTGCAATTTTTGAATAGGAAAATAATAAACAGATATATGTGGATATATGTTTTAACAGTTCTACTTCATAATTTAGATTTCACTCAGTAATGAGCAATATTTGTAGGATCCCAATTCTCAATGGACACACCACCAAATGATAGTAAAAATTCCTAGGCGCTAGCAGTGCTGTGATGTTCGTGGTATTTAGGGCTCCAGCTAGTCCAACTCTGCATACGCCGCCTCCCTTCCATCTCCCAAAGGCCGAGATCATACATCTTGGGTGGACTGTCCACTCACAGAATCACAGAATCACGGAATCACAGAATGGTCAGGGTTGGAAGGGACCTCTGGAGATCATCTAGTCCAACCCCCCTGCCACAGCAGGGTCACCTACAGCACGTTGCACAGGACGGCGTCCAGGCGGGTTTTGAATGTCTCCAGTGTGGGAGACTCCACAACCTCTCTGGGCAGCCTGTGCCAGTGCTCTGCCACCCTCAAAGTAAAGAAGTTCCTCCTCATGTTAAGATGGAACTTCCTATGCTAAAGTTTGTGCCTGTTGCCTCTTGTCCTATCACTGGGCACCACTGAAAAAAGACTCTTCTCATCTACCTGGCACCCTCCCTTTAAGTATTTATAAGTATTGATAAGATCCCCCCCTCAGTCTTCTCTTCTCTCGACTAAAAAGACCCAAGTCCCTCAGCCTTTCCTCATAAGAAAGATGCTCCAGTCCCCTAATCATCTTAGCAGCCCTTTGCTGGACCCTCTCCAGCAGTTCCCTGTCCTTCTTGAACCGGGGAGCCCAGAACTGGACACAGTACTCCAGATGCGGCCTCACCAGGGCAGAGTAGAGGGGGAGCACAAGGACATACACTCACAGGGGATGTGTGGATCTCAAAAGAGGGTTAAGCTAGGGACAGGCTGTATGCTGGAATAGTCAGTCTCTTAGTTCCAGGAACAGGAGAAGGTGATGAGGAGGTCCCAGTGCTCTCTGGCTCACTTTATTCTGCAGCCTGTACCAAACAAGAAAGTCACTGAGAGTTCAAATGTGGAGTTAATAATGAGAAAAAGAAAACGATATCCCAGGCCAACACAAACCACCCTGAACCTCCCTGGACTCATCTCCAAACGGTTCAGCAGTGCACAGTACTGTTTGACTCTAGCGTTAGGAAATGTTTAAACAGTGCTTCCCATCCCTGTGTCTAAGGCACTGCTTAGGAGAAACCAACCTCCTGACTCCTACAGGATGGGAGCTGTGTTCCCAGCTTCCTGGGAAACCTGAAACCGACCTCTTCTCAGCTGTGGCAGCAAGTGTTCAAAACACAGATGAGAATCAGATTTAGCCTTCAGGAAAGGCTTTTATTTCTTATGGCATTACTACCTTAAATATCTATTTTTTAGGCAAAATATGCAATACCTTGCTCTAAAATTACTGTTTCTTTGGCTCCTGAGACACCTACTGAACATCTACCTGTAATCAACTGAAATGCGAGGATATTCTCCCCATCTGCTGCAGTGTTTGTTAGGTGCCGCTGTGCTGATTCACACACTGTGCAGGGAGAAAAACAGTCCCTGCTGCACGAGGGTCAGTCCAAGAGTCCATTCTTCTAAACACATTGAGGCCGTAGATGGACAATAGCTTAAAATTTGAGTTAGATCCCAAAGATTTGTTTCTAGCATGGAATTGATTTTGCAAATTTTGGGTTTGCAGCTCAGAGATGTTTGCTAGAAAGGACTCAGAGAGCTTTTCTAGCCATGATACTAGCCTTGGAAGAGAGTACAAGGATAAGAATGCTGAGCGATAATAAAAGCAGTTTATTTTGTTTATATGAAATATGACCTTTCCATCAGGATGAATGCTTCTGAGATTACATCAAACAACAGAAAACTAGGAATTAACTCCTTGAGGTAAAAAAGAGTAGGACACAATGTGCTACCTATTTTGTAAGAGACCTTTTCAGTTGCCTCAAAACACCACCTTCAATGAGCAGGTGTTACAACTTCTCACATTTAAGGTCCAGTAAACATAAGATGGGTTTGTGACGATTTGTTTATGCTGGAATAGGTACTTCAGAATGCATTAGTGAGGCAAAGGCTCTAGGGAAGTCAGGCAGATGAACAAAAATAATACCAAAGGTGTCACTGAAGGCAGAGTTGAGGTCTGGCTCTGCAGACTGGTAAATGAATTTGCAAATGGAAGCAACATGGTACAAAGAGAATAGTGGGAACTGGATGGAAGCAGGAATGGTCTGAAAGAAGGTAATGAGGGATGAAATAAGAAAGACAGGAGATGAAGACCAAAGCTAGGGCAATTGTTTTAGTCACAAGAGTGTGAAAGTATCATAAGTTTTAAGGAAGTTATAAAAAAAAATTGCTAAATGGCAAAGAAAATTACTTGAGGTTGCAAACCTGTGGACAAATCTCTGGGGTTTCTGGCTGGGTTTGGCAGCCCATGTTGGGAGTTCCATGGTGCCAGTAAAATACCACAGATGTACGATGCAGCTACCAGAAATATGACAATGAAAACTACTCTGAGAACTCCCTGACAGCAAAGCATGACATGGTGGCTCCTGAATAGGAATACTCTGAGGAATGGAAAAGAAACCTTCCATTGGGATGCAGAAAGGCAAACATAAGTTCAAGCAAAGAGAAAAAAAATAAGTTGAAAAGAGTTGGGAGGCAGGAGCGACACTGGAAGACACAAGGAGATGCAAGAAACTGGTACAGTTGATTTAATGGTACTGGTTTGGTTTTAGTAATGAAATGACAGACAGTAAGGAGACATGGTAACAGTCCTCAAATACTGAAAAAGTGATAAAAAGAGAACATGAGTAATTTTGTTCTTAGATAGAAAAAAGAAGCAATGGACACAAGATGAAGGGAGATTTTTTGACAGTAATGAACATTTTTCATTGACAGATGATCTGGGTATGATGTGATCCTCCGCCACCGGAGATCTTTAAGAACAAGTGAGAAAAAAAATTGGGGGAATCATATAGATATAATGACACCTGTCTGTAATCCTGCCTTGTTTCCACTGGAAGGGATGGGATGGACCAGATGATCTCTATCAGTCCATTAAATCTTGCAGGACTACAGTCTGTGACTGTGAAAATGAGACTGAATGAGAGAATAAGCAAAAATTTCAAGAATATCAGCAGGAGTAAGTGGCAGAGGATAAGATAATGAACTTGAAGACTGCATGTCCACATTGCCGAGCACACCTACAGCACTCGTATCAAAAGGAGGGACAGGCCCATAATGACAAGGGTCATGGGCTGGTTCAGCTGAGCGGCAGTCCCTGTGACTTTGTAAGCACATACAGCACCAACCTCCAACTATAGAAAAATATTTTCTATGAAGTAAAAGGATTTGGCTGTTTTATTGCTGCGTGAGTGAACAATCCAAACACCACAGTTTTCCTTTGCTTGCCAGGATTAATCTTTCCATCCTATAAATTACTTTAATTGCCAATGATTTCATATAGAAACTTTTTAAAACAATTTGAGTTTATTTAAGAGTACTGTCTGTCCCCTGTCAGAGGAATATACTTTATATTTAATTTATTGTATGCTACTTATTAATAAAATCCCTTATTTCTATTAATTATAGAGTGGATATGTTTGCTCACATATTGGCACTGGATGATGTACCTGTTCTCATGCATGCTTTAAACATTATGTGTTTGCTTAGGAGCACTGCCCTATCCACTTTTCTTTCTTTACTACTGCAAACATAAGCTTAGTTTCATACAAACCTGGTAACACCACACAGCAATCTTTCACTGGCTTTGAAAGAGCAAGTATGAGCCAGGAAAGATTACTAGGTCCAAGGAGGACTTCTGTTTACTGAAAAAAAGCTCTTAAAATCATCACCAGTTTTAGGTAAAGCTAATTAAATGAGTGCCTGACCCTTAGAAGGGACAGGAAGGGACTACAAATGGCTGTTGCCCCAGGATGGAAACTAGCTGGTCCCTGGACCGGACCCGTTACTCAGTTAATCCCTGTGTTGATGGTGGTTGGAATTCGTTAGCGTCCCCAAGGATATTTTGACATCATAGCAAAGGAGAAACCTGCTCTTACGCAACAAATGACTACATTTAGCTCCATATTACCAAAAAGATGATGGCACGTTGGATTTTGCTCACAAAAGATTCAACACAACAATTAGTAGCTGGGAGGTTTTATTACACTGTAGAAATACTGATCCTTGTGGGCCAAATTCTGAAGTACTCGGGTCAGCCAAAAGTCACAGGGAAGTCAGAGGGTCAAAAGTGACTTTACCGTAACCTCAAAGCAAAGCCATTGAAACCAGAAACTGAACTGTCTCAGCGAGTTATGCTGAGAACTGATGCACTGACAAAGTCATGTATGAACATAGGCATATGGGCAAAGTCATGTATAGCATCACATATGAAGTAAGAAGGGGACATGGGAACAGTGAAGAAATGTTTGAATAGAGTAACCAGTAAGGAAGGAAATGTATTTTACACAGTTAAGGGAAGAGGTGTAAGTAGAAGCAGCAGAAAGTTCGGGCTAAATGCCATTTTTGACTCTGAGACTGTCTCATGGATCCTCATTTCTGAATTCTGTAATTCATACTTATGACTTGGTTTTGGGCCTTCTGGCAGACATGGGCACACCTGGGGTTTTGTTAAATATGGATGCAACATAGCTGATAGCTGGTCTGATAATGCATCTGTGCTGGAGTGGAAGTGCTAAAATTCTGCTGGTTTGTACTGCTGGTGGGATCCATGGCTTGAGGTGCAACAGAATCACGGAATCACAGAATTTTCAGAGTTGGAAGGGACCTCTAGAGATCACCTAGTCCAACTCCCCTGCTAAAGCAGGATTGCCCAGAGCACATTACTCAGGACTGCATCCAGGCGAGTCTTGAAAATCTCCAGGGAAGGGGACTCCACAACCTCCCTGGGCAGCCTCTGCCAGTGCTCTGTCACCTGAACCGTAAAGAAGTATTTCTTTGTGTTAGATAGAAAGAAAGAAGAAGATTGGAAGAGAGCAGGAGGAAGAACAGCTCTCCACAAGCTTTGTGTCTGTGACAGCCCAACACAACTTGATGGCTGGAAGAATGCCTCTAGCATTCATCTGATACAGTGTTTCAGGGCTGCTTGCCCCCACAAGCCATGCTACAATTTCCCAGCCCTTATCCGGGAGGAGCACGATCACTTAGCTTTAACGAAAATGTATTAAAACAGTGGATGTTGCAGCGATCCGACTAATTTTCCACCCTACTGACAACATTGCTCTCTGGGAAAAGCAGGGACCACCTTTCCGTGACCGTCCCCTGCCGTCTCTCTCAGTCAGCGCGCTGAAACGCAGCAAAGCAAAGCAAAGACACGTCTGCCAGATCAACGCGATTTATTTGCACAAAATCAAGATGCTTTGTTCCGACACCCACAAAATTACACTAGGAAACAACGAAACACTGCCAGTAACAGGCGGTGCCCAGGAGGGTGCCACGGCCTGGCCACCCACGGCCCGCTCCCCCTCCCGGCCCCTGGTGGCTGTCAAAAGGCCGCTGCGAGGAGCGGAGCCGCCGGCGGCCACCCCTCGCCCTCACCCGGCGGGGATGAGGGGACCCCCCGCGGCCGTCCTCCGCCGTGAAGCGATGAGGGGACCCCCCGCGGCCGCCCCCCGCCGTGAAGCGATGAGGGAGCCCCCTGTCGCCGCCCTCCGCCGTGAAGGGATGAGGGGAGCCCCCCTCGCGGCCGCCCCCTGGCCCCCTCCGCGGTGGGGCGGCGGGCCAAGAGCTACTCCCTGACACAAGGGAGAGCCACCGCCGGCGGGAGTTAATCATTAAGTCCCCATCAGATCCGCTCCGGGCCGGCTCCCCTGAAACTCCCGGGCCTCCAGCCATTGCGCCGTCCCCTGCCGGCCGAGCGCGACCAGCCTGACTGAGCACCGCGGCGGGCGGGGAGGCGGGAGGCAGGGCGGGGGGGGGGAGACCTCCGGGACCCCATCCAAGGCGGAGCCCCCTCCGCGGGCGCGGGGGAGCTGCCGTGAGGAGGGAGTGGCGCCCGCGGGCCCGGCTGCCTCTGCCCGCAGGGGAGCCATGCAGCCTCCCTGGAAGGCGCCGTAGGGCACACCTGTCCCCCGCCGCCCCCGCCTCGCCTCTCCTCCCCTCACGCCGCCGGCGTCGGCGCTTGGCTGACACCGTCTCCCGCCGAGCTGACAGAAGCCCCGCACAAAGGGCCGGCGCGGCCCATGCCCCAGCCGGCGCCCCCCGCTCCCTAAGGCCGCCGCCGCGCCCGCCCTGTCCCGTCCCGTCCCGTCCCGTCCCCCTCCCGCCGCCCATGGGCGCCGCCTGCGCGGCGGCGGAGCAGAGCAGGCGCCGGTGAGGAGCATGGCCAAGGGACCCGAGCAAGAGGACGCCTTCCTGCACCTCCCGGCCGCGCAGGCAGTGTCCGCCGCCGCGCAGGAGGAGTGCTACGCGGGCTTGGTGGGGCGAGGCTTGCTGCCCTACGCCGAGGAGGGGGTGTGCGCCGCGGCGGGGGCCGAGAGGGGGCTCCGGGAGCCGGCGCTGCCGGCCGGCATCAAGGCAGGTAAGAGGCGGGGTGCCGGCAGCGGTCCGTTGTCAGCCCGCGGCCGGGGCAGGTGCGGCAGCGGGCGGCCGAACCGTCGCGGCTGCTGGGGGTGCGGCGGGGACGCGAGGCGGGGGCGGCCGGGCTCGTCCCCTCAGGCGGCGGCGGGCAGGGCGGCCGGTTAAACGGGCGCCTGCGGGGCCGCAGCGGCGGCGGGAGGAGGCGGCGGCGGCGGAGGCGCCCCCTGGCCCTAACGATGCCCTCGGGTTTCTCTTCTTGTCCCCCCGGCGGCGCTCAGAAACACGCTTTAACAGCGAAGCCCTCTCCTCGGAAGAAGAGGATGCAGATAGTCGCGACGGCGCACTAAAAGCCGCGGACCGGAGCCCGTCTGCGAAGAAGAGCGTCGCGCAGATCATGAAGGACAAGAAGAAGCAGACGCAGCTCACCCTGCAATGGTAGGGCTCCGGCTCGGCCCCGGCCCCGGCCCCGGCGGCGAGACCCCGCCGCCCGCCCCCACCCCGGGGGCCGCTCGGCTCGGCGGGGGCACCCCCGCGTCTGCCCCCCGCTGCCACCGGCGGGACCCCGCCGGCCGCTCCCCGGGGCCCGCAGGGACAATTCTGTAAAAGCTGAGGCGGCAAGGAGGGTTACGGCTCGCAGCTCCTTTAGAAATGGTTGTCATTCGTGGGGTTGTGGGATGTTTGGTGAGTTGGGTTTGGGTTTGGTTTGGGTTTTTTTTTCCGCATAAGCCTCGTCTACAAATAAGGACATCCACCCCCTAATTTCTGATATTTTATTTTTTTTTTTAAACTAGCAGAGGTTTATCGGTGAACAGAAATCTCTGTCAGATTCTCACAGTACGTGGCTATCAATGAAATGTATCGAAAAAAGGTAGAAATGAAACATTACTTAAGAATTACATTTGTGAGTGGATGTTTTAATTATCCTTTAAGGCTATGACAGATTTTTACTGTCTTATAATGTATTTTTTTACATTATATTCTACCATCCATGGAAGCCCTGACTTTACCTCATCTTATCTGGACAAAAATTACCCAAATAAGAGGTCAAATTTTGCAGACATTAATGGATGAAAGCTTCTATTAAAGCACTCTTGAAATCAGGGAGGAGTGCTGTAGAATTAAATGGGAACTTAGTTACCAAATGCAGACTATAAATCTAGATTATTTTTTTTCCTTCCAACTGAAAAATGAGAGTAATCCAAATTACCCAGTTTCTTAGTCTATTTTACGTCTGACTTCTGAGCGTAAATTGTAAGGATTTGAGTCTGGTGAGTCAGTGCAAAATTATTCAGTATGCAGCATTTACTACACAGTATTTTCTCACAGATTTGCGTAATTTGAGAAATAAATTTATTGCACATCATCCCAGGATTAGCAAATAATGTCAATTGATAAAGAAAAACAAGACAACAGTGAAATACCCAGCTGTTACCAAGAGTTCAGCTCAAGTGAAGACAGACAGGTTTTAATTTCAGTTTTTAAAATTTTACTTTAATGACCATCACTAGGCACTTGTATTCTGTAAACTGATTGGGAAGCTACATCAAAATGCACCCCCTTCAGAAAAAGCCAATTATTTGCTTTTCAGTATGGTTTGGTCAAGAAACAGTTTCAGGTCTGGCATGGAAATTAAAAAGCAAAAGTAGGAAGAAAAGAAACATTTGCCCAGATATTAAAGATACAGTGGGATACAAGATGCAAGTTCAAGCCCCTGCTCTCTTCAAAGGACAGACTTAAACCCAAGTCTTTCATAGTCTAGTTAGTGTTCTTATTTTCAGAGCAAGACTGGCTTCTGGGTGATGATCATTTAATTGTTTATATAAAGCAAAAAAAGTCCAGACATTGAAAAAGACTCATTAAGAAAAGGGACCTGGCCCCAGGTTCTCCATATTCTGAAACTAACCAAAGCACCAAGTGTGGAGTCAGTCTGTTGTGTTTGTCTTCTTCAGGAGAAATTAATTTGTGTGATCTCATGGAATTCTTCAGTAAAATTCAAAAATAAAGAGGGCAGTACCAAAAATCAGAAGGAAAATAAAATTGGGAGACATGGCATGTTCCTTCTTACTCTGGCAGTTTCTTTCTCTGTACAGGCTGGAAGAAAACTACATTGTCTGTGAAGGAGTTTGTTTACCAAGATGCATCCTTTATGCACATTATTTAGACTTCTGCAGAAAAGAGAAGCTGGAACCTGCCTGTGCTGCAACTTTTGGGAAGGTAGCGAGTAAATGCCTTCATAATTTCTTCGATTAATTCTCTGATAGAATCACAATTTAGTACACCTGTGTCAAAATTCCTCTCATATTCACGTTTTCTACTGCTAATGTACATGGGATCAGACTAACTACACTGTTCCATACGAAGGGATTTAATGACATCAGCTTTAGGAGAATGAAACTGAAATTCCCTTTGATTTATTGTTATTTCATACCAAAAAAAGCGTTCTATCTGACAGCTTTTTTTTTTTTTCCTTTTTGATGATGACATTAATAGGGTTCTTTCCACAAAACCAGATCTGACATGGAAGACACTTTTAATTATACTAAAGGCAGTGTAAGGTGAGATGTGACACAAGAAGCAATACAAGAAGGGGAACAAAAATTAATAACACAAAGAGCCCCTGAATGAAAAATTGTTGATTCATCCTCTTTTCTACCCTTCCCTACAATTAATCCTGAAATCATTTAATGAAAGGGAGATGTGAACTCTCCAAATTAAATCCTAAGTAGTTAGTGAAACAGGAAACCAAAAATGCTTCAAGGATCATCTTTTTTTAAACACTACTGATCTAGTCATTGTTCATACATAGCAAAATGCATTAATTTAATTAAATAATAATAATGGATTTAAAATCCAGTTCATAAAATGTTCACTTACTCACTTTTTCCTCTTGAATCGGATATACTGAGAAAGTGTGTGTCTAATTTTCATTACACAGTTTCAGTATAAATGAGGAAGACAACAGGTTTCTATTTAAACATTGTTTTAACAGTGATCTACCTATTTGATGTATCTATTAGATCTACCTCTATGACTGAATTACTTTTTTGCTTAATAAACCTTTTGCCTTAAGCATCATTCTTTACAGGAAAAGTAGGATGTTTTTAGGGCACTAATCTCCATCTCAGGAGTCCAGTGACAGAATGTTCTGCTTGACTGGGATTAAATCACATAACATGAATTCTTTATGTATGGCATAGAGCTAACAGAAACTTTCATAGAGTTTCAATAAACATAAATAAGTTTAAGACTGTCCAGCACTTTGATAGTGGAGGACACAGAAATACCCATGAGGCAAATATCACACTTCCGAAATAAAAAATCAGTTTATTTTTCATTGTTTGTCTTTGAAAACAGAATAGCTCGAGGCCAGATCTTTCCCTGGTTCTATTTAGATCTCTGAAGCAAAAGGTACAGTTGTACTTTAGGGACCTGAATGGGACAGGATTCTGGAGAAGAAAAATAGATTTTATGTTGTAGAAATGAAAACAGAAAAGAAGAACAGGTGGGACGGAGTTTATGGGCAGGAAGACTGGAGGTACACAGTGAGGTGGACCAGAAGTGAAGGACTCCTGCAGGATAAAACATGCTTGTTTATGTTCTGGCATAAATGTCATAAATATTTATTCATGGACTGCATTAGACCACATATTTACACTACATTTTTTTCTGTGAACAAATTGCTAAGAAAGTATGCCAGTGTTTGTTAGAAATTAATAGTTATTTTCTCTTTAGACCATTCGCCAGAAATTCCCTCTCCTTACCACAAGGCGGCTTGGAACAAGGGGCCATTCAAAGTAAGGCACAATTATCTATGTATCCACTTACAGAATACATTCTAGGAATGACATGTATTTCCATGTTTCCATAATATATGCTAATTGGCACGGGGGTTTATTCAGATGATAAGCTGCAAGTGATAACTTTCATGTACGTGATGAAACTGATAGTTTGAGTTTGAAAACATTACTGCAGGGATAATTTCTAAAATTAAACTGATTAAGCTTCTAAAACTTGTCATTATTTTTATAGACCCATGCATTTGTTGCAAGTATATGTCAAAATTTTATGTATTAAAAACATTATATAGTACATATATCTTTGATACAGCTGTTCATCTTTCTGTAAATAATGTGCAATTTAACTATGATTTTATTTGCCCTTTGCAAATCTAACAACTTTCATTGTGTTCTCTACGTAACAATATGGATTAATATAAAGACACCAGAAAGAAAGTATTGTCTTAAATCTAGGAGAAGGCATACATCTGCTCTTTGTTGTGGGTAATTTATAACAACTCTGAAAAGTATACAACCTATAGTGCGGTCATTTCATAAATAATGCATCCAATTAATTTGTATATTTGATCTGTGGAATATTAGGCTGTAGGAATAGAACACAGATAATTATATATCACCTGTGGTGAAACTTTTATTAACTCAGGTTCTGGCACTATGCTTTTGGCAATGGTAAATTTATTGTAAAACTGTGGTGACAGTGGTAACAACATATTCCCTTATGTCCACCCTCCCTCCTATGTCCTGATATTAAGACTGCTGAGGAAGGACTGATGAATTGTCCCTGGTCTGATTTTGTTTTTTAATAGGGGAATGTTACTTCTTAAGGAAATGAAAAACTGTGGTGTACTGATGTAAGGAATGTAGAGAAGTAAAAATAATTTTTTAAAAATAAGTATTGCTAGTGTCAAGTTATGAGTTAGGTAATTCTAGGAAACTTCTATCCCTGTTTGGGGAGTCACAAATACATCAGTTCTCTGTATTGCCTGAAACCAGGACTGGCTCTGAGCTTTTCTGAGTGTTGTGCTTTAAATTGCTATTTCCGTGTTTATCAGTACCAGTTTTAAAAAATATTTAAACCTGAATACTGTGCCCATACCATTCTGTATAAAATATGACTAGTTAAATAATTTTGTTCTTTTAAAGCAACTCTCCAAAAACTTGCTGGTTTTCAATCCTAAATCAAATTTAGACTGGATCCTTATCTGTATATTTCTATTGATTTCAAAACAGGTTTTCCTAAAAGTAAGACATTGCTATGAGGAGCAAATTAGGAAAGATACTGTGTCCAGCTTTCTCTGTATGCATAAGATTAAACGTTTATTATTAATGCCTATATTTTAGGAGATGCATGCCTTTAAATATGTGAGTGTCCCTAGGATTTTTTTCATGCTTAAAATTACAAATGTGTTTATGTACTTACTGAATAAGATTCATGAAACTATCCTTGACTTATAGAAGAACACACAAAGAGTTGATGGTTTACTGAAACAAAACTAAACCCCAGAAAATTAGCAAAGAAACATTTTGCTAATGAATAAGATAGAAAACCAGAATACTGGTAGTAATAGAAAAAGCTCAAATATTCTGATTGTTTGGGAGAATCTTTATTTTGAAAGACTTAGCCTTGAAAGACAAAGTTACTCTTGTCTTTCAGTAATTTATAAGAAAACTCAAAATGAAAGGAGGCTGAAAAGGAAAAAAAATATAAGGTTGTGGTTTTCCTAAGTGCGTTGCAATATATTAGGAATATCTGAAAGATACATTGTTTACTTTTATAATTTTGGGGGGTTGTTTGATGTTTTTATGCTTGGTTTTCTTCTTGTCTTAGAAATATAAGAAATAACCAGTTGATTCCACCTTACTATTGCTGAAGTATGCATTGGAGATGTCACTTGTGATTTTTTTTGCAGTTGGTTTTGTTGCAGTATAAACAAAGGTCGAGAAGAATTTAAATTCCAAATTTTTACAAAGACATTTTATTTCTTGAGTATGTCTCAGGTATTTATTTTAAATAATAATTTATAAAAAATAAAAATAAAATCCAAAGGAAATACCAGACCTGCTTTAGCAGGCATAAGGTTACAGGCATAAGCTGATGTAGACACAGTCAGCTTTGCGAATGGACATTTGCTGTATTTAAGATTTTGGAAGAGGTGGCACTCACAATCTGTGCAGGAATATTTGACAACCTACTAATTCATCAATGCCTTGGTTAAGTCTTAGGTTCACAACCCAACGTATTTGGAGAAGCGCTTTCAACTTATAATGAATGAGATAATACAAGGGGAAAAGTCTTGGATATATCTAATGAATTGATAAATTAGATCCAATCAAGATCTAAACTTCTAAAATGTATCATGTGTCTGCATAATTTAAAGCACAGTAAGTCAACATCTATTAAGTAAAGGAGTATGTTTCAAATCTAGTTTTTGACATGAGACTCTAGCTACAAAATTAATTGTGTTGGGACATGTGTCACTATATTCCCCTTTTCTCGAAGACATTTAACAGTATTAGCACAGAAATACCTCATGCCCAACATTTCTTCGGCAGATCCCATATCCCTACTGACCTTGGTGGTATTATGTGCCATATTTTCGTATGGATTAACTGTTCTTGAACAATTTCCTCAGAGGGATGAGGCATCAGCAGGTTTTGTTTGAACATCTGTCATTTGTTTCTCCTCATTTTTTTTCATCGGAGTTTTCCTCAGAGACTTCCTCTGCAATTCTCATTTCCACTAAGATACATTTACATTGTTCTTGCTGTGCAAAAAAGGACCTCACAAAAGGCAGAAGTGTCAATATCTCCAGTTTAGAGACTGAATACAGCCTCAAGTAGTCATAGAGAAGTGTCACTATAGATAATAACCTCTGATTCTCTCTCTCTCTCTCTCTCTCTCTCTCTCTCTCTCTCTCTCTCTCTCTCTCTCTCTCTGATGTTATGGACCATATTCCCCTCAGAACCACAGACTCACCGAGTAGCAAATTCATTTCTGCTTTCACCGGGTAGCAGTTAGTCACACAAATATCATTTACAGAAGTAATTCCATTAAATTAATAAGCAAGTTAATGGACTGTTCATCAGTTTTGGTAAATGACTAGTTACCCTCTGCTTTTATGTCAGCATGGACTGTAAATGTTGTAAGCAGTTTCTGTGTGGAACAAAGCTGGGTTACTGGGACTGGTAAGAGACACTTCTTACTAGCAATTAAATAATTTTTGTAAGCATGGTAGTGTAGTAACATTGTTTTATTTCTGTCATTGCTATCATTTTTTCCATATAATGTTAGTATGAGCAGTAATACTATTAACTATTCCTGACAGTGATGTTTCATATGGCAGTATTGCCTCGGAGCTCTGATCATTGTCCAGGATTCTACTGAGCCAGATGCTGCAAAAGCATGAAAGGAAAAAGACATTTCCTCTCCAATGGAATCATTGTTCTCATATTGCAAAGAAAAGCTAACTCCTCAGGAATAAAGTGCCTTACTGGGCACTGCATGCACACATGGTAACATATTGATAAAGCCTGGCTGTGGTCAGAAGCAAGCAGAGAAAATTAGTTCACTTTTCCATCATCTTCAAGGTGACAGAAATTGTTTTTCTCCCACACTGAAACAAGGCCAAGCTCTTTCTAGCACTCTCATGAGCATGAATTGGATTGGGAAAGATCTGCTGCTCTAAGGTGTGGGATACAGGTGCTGCTCTAAGGTGTGAAATAGATACACAAATGTTAGCTCCTCATCTGATTCCAAGTAACATTTATCATCTCCAGTTCTGGGCAAAGGAGGACTTAAAAATGAGTCTAATAAATCCTAGAACTTTGACCCTCAGAGTCAGAGTGCCTCTCTGTGTGTTTACATCCAACAACCCATTTGTACAAAAGTGTCAGTACTAAAACACTCATTTAAATATTTGGCCAAGAAGGTACAACACACTGGCCACAATTTTGTTAACAAAGTTCATTCAACTCTCATGCCCACGCTAATCACTCCAGATTGCTGAATGTAAGGGAAGTTTTCTATATCCCCGCTGAGCAGGAGAAGACCCAGCACAATAAATATGGCAAACTGCTCTTAAATTAGTATTCCATAAACAACAGCTGTCTGTGAGGCAGGATCTGAATCCACCTTTTTGCATAGGTAATGTTGAACATACTGTGGTCACTGCTAGAATTTAGTTCTAATCTTCATGGTACATGAATTACCTGGAGCAGCTATTCAGGAAAACGTATATACTGCTCAGTTCATATACGCAGAAGACTGTTTGAGCTCAAGTTACAATTTAATTTCTTTGTAGACTTTGATCGATGATGAATCTTAGCTTTTATCCATCATGTCTGAAAACTATTATCTTATTTATTAGGAGTGATTTAGTGGGTTAATAAAACTGATATGGCAGCTGGCCCCATGATAACAAGTTATTGCAAGTCCCTGAACAGCTTAAGCCTATCATTTCCTTATCAGCTATCATTTGTGTCAGTGTATGCTAAAATCAGGACTACTAGTTGCATAGGAACATATGTTACAACAAACCACTGAAATTAAAAGAGGAAAGCAGTTCAGTTCAGTTTTTAAAAGGTCTGTTAAGAAAATTGAGAATAAGTTCCTTATGACGACTGGTTTCATTTTATTAATTATACAATAGAAGTATAACATAGTAAAATATGCATATACTGTACATACACGTAGAAATATGCATATGAAGAGACAGAAGGAGGGTACTTGAAGCTGCAGGTTAAAGATGTTATTGATGTGTCTGGGATGGGTATACTACCCTCAACAGGGAGTCCAAAATAAGCTATTTAGCTAATGAATTTGGCTTGTAAGAGAATAAAAATCTTTATACCTTATTAGTCTATGAAGTATTCCAGACAGAGCTTGAAAAGTACGGAATATAATTTTTTTAATTGATTCTGTGTCATGACTAGAAAGCTGTATTTTTTAGAACTAAAAATTCGACTACACAGATCACTGAATGAAGTTAGAATGATAACTGCTATGCCTTTTAAGACACACTGAATAGGTACTGAAAATGCTCATTCTCTATGTAACAAAATGTGGCAATGGTAAATTCTGGTATCTTGGGGCATTCCAGAGCAGGGACAAGTATTTTTGCCTACCACTGGAAACCTGAGAATCCAAATCATACCGTTTCCAATATTAACAAATATGTTAATATTAATATTAACAAATATGTTAATATTGAATTAGATGTTGAACAATCTAGATATTGAATCCTTACTGTCTAAAGAAGTAATGCTTTTCCTTGGCCTCTGCCCCATTCCAACTTTAGCAGGAGGAAATTCCAAATTTGCAGTGAAAGTGTGAAGCTTTATTTTTAGAATTTAAAAAATGGCATGTGATTGAAACTGGGAGATTTAAGGTGTTGGAATGAGATGTAGGCAACTGCTTGCTTACACGGCCAATGACAAATGTGCAGATAACATTGTTAAAGAAGCAGTCACAGCTCTGTTTTGTTTTTCATCCTGTTCAATGCACAACTTTTGTAATGTCAAGACTAAGTAAATGCTGTTATTTCAAAGAACCCATACATGTATATTTTCAATACCACTTGCATCACACCTAAAAATACTTCATTTTCATGAAAGAAGAAAAAATGTTCATGCCTTTAGCATTTGTGTCAGAACTCTGTCAAATATTAGGAGTTTCCAGATCCAGGTCTTTGGTACAAGTCTATCTGTTTAATCCTCCTACACCAAAAGTAGTGGTTGAAAATCTTCAGGATTTTAATTCATAACATAGGTGACACAGTACTGTATGTGAAATGGAGGACAACTGTCTAGCATTATGACATTCAATGAAAAGTCCTGTTGGCCTCCTAAACCACCTTGAGGCATCACTTTGCTTTGATCAGCCAACTCTAATGGATAAAAAGGGAACCATTAGGAGCAGATGGTCCTATGTCTGAGAATTAATGGGTATTTAAAAATGGTCAGTTCACCACATCACCATCCCTCAGAAAAACACACTTACAAGGCAAGAAAACTAACAGTAAAGAAAGAGGTGAGAAAATTTTGGTTTTCTTATGGCTCGCCAGGTACCCCTGCGATCTAGTGGTGTTATGTGGACTCATCGGTTTTAGACAAAGAGTAAAAACTATAATGTTTAACAGCAGCCACTTTCTATCACTTTTCTTGGCTGTGAAATCCTGAATGCACACAACAGACTGCCCAGAAACAAAACGTCTATTTCAGCTGAGATTTTCAAAGCTACAGAAGGAGCTTTCAAATTTCAAAATTTTCAAAGCTAGGCTAAGGAAATATATCACCCTAATGAACATTTTCATAAATATCATTTGTGTCTAATGCCTTTAGTCAGCTTTGTAAATATAAAGCGTTTGAGGGTTTTCTTATCTGTGACCGTCCCATACAAGATCAAACAGTAAGATTTTGATTTTTTTTAATGGGCATCACCAAAAACAGCAGAGATGAGCTGAAAACTTTTGTGTACGTGTTGTATGAACTATTTGCAGGGGGCTTTGTATCTTAAGAGTGAATTTCTTCAAACTTTTGAGATGTTTCAGTGAAATTGATGTAATGTGTTACAAAGCGTTACCTCTGTGTTAGGCTTGGTTTACATCCAATGTACTTGAACTACAAGTATTACTTTGAAGCTGTTCAGTTAAACCCGCTGCCATGGTGTTTTCAAGATAACTTTAGTAAAAAACAAATGATCCTGAGTATACTGTCCATAACATTCTTAGACAAACTTGGTTTAACACAATCAGTTTTAAAATCTATTGAGTGGAATTTATAAGACAGGGCCTATCACCTTTGATAGATGAACTCAAGCAAACTTTGCTATGACCGGTAAGAAATAGCTGCCCCCAGCTTGCTCTCCTGCCCTTCTCCTGAAGGTCACTTCTTTTGAAGCAAAATCAGTGGAAAGCAGTAAGTATCTACTGCATAACCAGTTTCCTTTGGACCAACCCACCCTTTTTAGTGTCTTTGGTTAAGGTGTTGGGCTCAGCACTGCAGAGGCTGAGCGATAGGCACATTTCCTTCTTCAAGCTTTATCAGGAACAGTAATCTCCAGGAGAGCAGCGAGGGAGACAAATGTGTATGAGAACGGCTTAAGCAGCTAAATAATTCAGCTGAGTCGGTCAAGCTACAACCTGAGAGAAGAATGAATGAATGACATGTTAGCGTTTTTAGTCATAGGAGACTGAACACTAATTTGTAGAGTACACTGGAGAGTTATTTTCAACTGAAGAGTGCTCTGTGGGACTGTCTGAACATAACAGTGGTAAGACTAATAAAATAAACCTGGTAGATCAAACCCAGCACCCTTTCAACAAACACAGTAAAATGAAAGAGAATGCACATTAGGGAAAATAGATGTAACATTTCTAGGAGATTTGCTGTTCCAGCTACATTCTTGTAAGAGAGAAAATGTTTTAAATTTAAAGCTCATAGCCTTGAATTTTGGATCAAATCATGACAGTATTGTTTTCTATAAGACCAGATTTTGTTCCATGTCAGTGAAAGGAATTGGTAGAGACTGCTAAGAAAAATTTTCAGAAAGATTGAAAATCAATTTGACAGTTCACTTTGCATGACATGTCACTCATAAACACTCCTCTTTTTTTTCCCATAGGTATCACTATTATGGAATTGGCATTAAAGAAAGCAGTGCGTACTACCACTCTGTGTATTCTGGAAAAGGCTTAACCAGGTACAACAATACAACTTCTGAGATTTAAAGAGTGAAAATCTAACTTTAACCTTCCCTTAGGAAGCTATTTGTAGGACGATAACTTTTGTGGGTACCAGAACTAGTATTGCTGCATATCTCAATGTCTGGCACTCCTAGATTTAAGTAGCAGTTTGCTCCCTGAAGACATAAATTTTGTTTTAAAAGTTTGATCTAGATCTTTTGCTAGTGTCTTCCAGTATGGCCCCACCGCAGTCAGTGTAGACCTGCGTCAACTTATACTAGCAGGGGATTTGTTCAAGTTTGTGTAAGGCAGCAAAACACCATTTCCAGGACACTTGGTCTCATTTTGTTTGCTTGTGTGTCACCCTCTGAGTTCTTTCCCCAGGACAGCTTCCCATTATGAAACATCTGGAGAATGGTGTGAAGCTGGCACCTGTGGGCAGGAGGGAGGGGTCAGTGTAGATTAATATTTACAGGTCCTTTGACTGGCTAATATCAGTTTAAACCTAACCCAGGAAGCTCTAATTATATTTATTTAAGGGACAGCTAGCAGGATCAATACGTTACGATAGCTGCCTGTTGGTTTGCCAAAGATTAATAGTTCGTAAAACAAATGTCTCTGTTCACATATGGCTTGAATGACGGCTTTCATTGTCTACAGCAGTATAAGTGGGGACTCTGAAAAAGGAAAGGAATAAATGAGTTTATAATCACACATAGAAAATTCAACTGCTGGTAGATTTAAGTTATATCCAAAGAGACTTTTTCTAAACAGTAGGACAAGCGTAAAAATTAAGGGTAATATTGCCAATGGTGCGTAAGAGGAGGGATCTCTCCACTCCAGGACTTAAGGTATAATAGACTGGAATATGCCATTTCCTTGTCCAGTATTTATCCAGAGCTGCAGAGGTGTTGCTGGTACACAGCGAGAGGAGGCTCTTTCATAATACAGAATTATCTTGAACAAATTGCTCATTTAATTGACTAAAACGCAGTTATTTTCATTTAAGGGGATATAATCACTGTTAGTCCTCAGCTTTATGTCAGCCAGCACCCTTTTCATGTAAAGCTCTGTCTTTGCACAATCTAGCAGCAATGAATGCAAAGAAAGTGGAGCTTCTGCAAAATTCCCGGTGGCTGGATTTCCAAAGGTATACACTCACATAAAGATGGCATAGATACTCTCTAAGATTTTCAGGAGTGCTCACTAGATTCACTGTTTAGGAACATTTTCTTTGTGTTAGGACTTGTGGTCTTATGTACGAGATGTTGAATTTTCAGGGTCCAGCAGTCAAATTGCCTCCCTAGCTGATTTAGAACAGAAGCTCAGATGCTCATCTTGCACAGTCTGGACCATCACTGTGGTCAGATTTTTCTGTGTGAAGAGAATGACGCAGTAGCCTGGGGTTAAGAACAAGCTTTTGGGTAAGGAAAGAGTCAAGCAGTGTAGGGATTCAAAATGGAGAGTGAGTGTCCCAGTTGCTGGCTGCTGCATGTAATGATCCATCATAAAATCTGTCCTTTGTCTGATGTCTGTTCTGGTAGGTGAGCTATAAAAATAATTTCTGGATCAAGCCTGGGGCAGAAATAGGCAGGGAAAATACATGGGTTGATAGTGGTATCGGATCACACCATGCCCATGCACAAATATAGACATATGGAGGCCTTTACCACAAGGCTCACATGTTAGATGACAGCTTGTCAAAAGATTAGAAGGGGCAATGGGCCTCAGTTTAGTTGCCTAAATATAGGCCTTTATTGCCATTTCAAACTTAATTGGAATTCATGTATTAATATTTAGGTGATTGAGCTGAGTGTTTAAATGCAGGGCTGCATATGCCTGAATCCTTAAATTCCACTGTAAATTTGACCTACTAGTTCCTTTAAATATCAAGCCTTGCACTGTGAAAGGAGCATACCTAACACCAAAAATCATTAGAATCCACAAGACTGTGTAAAGGGTAGCTTTAGCGAGCAATTAAGGCTCTGGAGGAGCAATGCTAGCAGATGCTGCCTTGTGTTTTTGCTGTACATTCGGTGTACCTTTTGCTGCACACATGGAAATCCACAGTCCGTAACAAATACATCCAGCTATGAAGCTAATTAGCTCCACATTTTCATCAACCAAGTGATGCCTTCTTTCATACTTATCGATCAACAAGCAAGGGAACTCTGTAGGTAACGTGCTGGACCATCATGTGATGGGAACTGTCAGGTGCCGGTGCCTGGCCTGGGTAGGAGGACTTCCACAACCACTCAGCTTCTGGTTTTCTGTCCTGCCAGCAGAGCATCTCAACAGCATGAAATCACGATATTGTCACTAATAATTATAAGACTTCACGTTGCCCAAGGTATCTTATCAGTTGGCAGCTAGCAGAACAGGAAATAACAATAATCAAACAACATTTGTCATTATACTGATCCATTACAATCTCTATCATTACACATCCTCTAGTTTCGTAGTTATAATTTAAAATGTGAGCTTTCTAATTTCTGCAGTGAAGAGTTCAATAGTCCAATGACTTCATTAGGCATCTTTCAATTGGACTCTTAATAGGACGTTCACTATAATGCAACATTTCTACTCTGAATTTACTCAGCTATATCAAAAACTTTATGTATTTCCTCATAAAGATCTTATGGACTTGCATCTATGCTGCCCTTTTTTGCAAAGATCCAAAGAAAAAACTGAACCCGGGGTTTATACTTTACTGTTTGGTCAATGATCTGAATCTTCATGTTTTAGAAGACATCAACAGGTTTTCTGATATTCTCAGGCACTTGCAAACCAATGGAAGAAGTTAAGAAAAAAGCATGATTTTTATTATAATTACATTTGGAGAAATGTGATTATTTTCTAATTGATCTATTTTATATATATATTTTACTTGTATATATATGTGCAAACTCTAAAAATGTTCTGCTTATGAAAAAATAATCAAATGTGTTTATTTTCAAAGGTTCTCTGGAAGCAAGTTAAAGAATGAGGTAAGTGCTGTAGTCCTTCCTTTCACTTCTGTTGTAATCCAAATATTATTGACCTGTGGTTTTCTTCACATTAATTTATTTGAAAATTACAGCAATATTTTTCATTAAAGATTAGACTGCATAACCTTTTTTCTTGAAGCTGAGTATTTGCTCCTCTAAATATTCAAAGGAAAATAAGATTGGAAGGCACCTTCTGAGGTTTCTGTTCCAATACAGTTCCCAATAACCACAGGGGCTCATAATAGACCCTCTTAAGCAAAGGATCAAGCTCTAGCTTAATTTTGAATGTCTTTATAGAAAAAAAATCATAAAGTCTTGTAAACAGCATGTCTCCAACTTATATTGGAAATATGCCTTCTGAAGAACGCTAGAATTGCGTCTGGTTTTTGTTTGTTGGTTGTTGTTTTTTGTTTTCTAACAGGTCGCCTACGTTTTCACTATTGTATACTGTGGTATAGTCACTGTCATTCTGGTCATATTTATAATAGAAAATTATGGATCATTGTACATTAAGGGTTAAGGATTGCTCCCAGGATTGTTATTTGACACTGAGTTCAACTGGCACGGAATAGTGTCCATCTATATTATTAAACTCCCACACCTACAAAACAACACAGGCACATCTCAGCCACATTGCCATGGAGAAAAGCGCCTAGCATGCAGTAACCATTGAAGCTCGACTAGGAAATGCTTGGGAGACTGCTAATTGGCATGGGCCAAAAGAATGCCAGGGGCCATTCTGAGTAATACTGTTCCAGTATTGCCTGGGAACGTTCCCTGACACCATTTAATTTACCAGACTAAATATACCCTCAGTGATCAACTGATACACAGCAAGTCTTTCGCCTTTTTCATTTCCAGATAAGCAACTTCTAGCTGATAACAGAAATTCTTATTGGTCGCTGAGGGTGTAGCTTTGCTCTATTGATTTTCATCCCCTTTATTGCCATTATCTCAAAGCCATCCAGGCCTTTCTGTATGACCTCTTGGTCGTTGTCTTTATTTATGATTTCACTAGCTCATGTCAGCCAGTTTAATCTATAAAATGTTCAATGAGATCAGCCACAAGTCTAGTCTTTGAGAATCTTCACTTCAGTCCCTTTTCAACCCAGTAGTTTCCCTGTCAACACAACTTGTTAGCATTTCAGCTGGAGTCAGTTTCTTAAACATTTTACATTCTTGTACTAATCCCCATTCTCACCAGGATAACTAATCATTTCCCATGGTGACACCACGTCAAGTATTTTAGTGAGGTTCAGACAGATTAGATTTGCTGCATTTTCCCTGTTTAGATAATCAGCTATCTTATATAAAAAAAAAAAAAATCAGTGTTATGCCATGGGATATCCCCAACATATTCAAGGATTCATGAGCGCTACTACAGCATTCATTCTTTCAGAGTTTTAGAATGGAAAATTTCTGGTTCCCTTGGCATAAATGAATGCACATTTACTTCCATCTCTGATGTACCATTCCCAGTCTGCTTGGGAATTGACAGTCTCATAAACCTGTCTTGTTTCTGCCCCAAAGTTCAATACCTTGGTCCTTCCAGAAAAGAATCACAGAGAAGTTGGTGGAAATAAGTGAGACAGGGCACATCAATATGAGGTTTTGATTGTCTAGCTTTGTGTTTTCTGAAGTTATTCAGTCAGGTCTTAAAAGAAAAAAAACTGCTTTCATGGTCATAACTGAATTTTAACAAATTCAGCATACTGAAAATTTGGCAACATACTTTCCATTAAAGTGAATGGGTGATATATCCTTATTCAGTTGCTGGAAAGTACATGCAATTAGGTATTCCAGAAAGATTTACAATGATTGCATAAGGTGTAATTCTCAGTAGGAACATAAAGACATCGAAAAGATGTTAAAGCACTGATTGTCTAAATATACTGAGTAAATGGCATTTGAATGAACACTTATTGAGTGCCAGGGACACTGTTTACTTCTGGTATGTTTTATCACATTTTCTAGTATTCTCTCTGTAGGGGGAGATATCAGCAAATTCTTTTATCTAAACCAGTTAGTGCACCATTAGAGTCTGCATGGTTAATTAGGCAGATAATATTACTGTCATTATCTTAATGTTAAATGGCCATTAGAAACAGATGGCATTAAATTGACAGGGCAAGTGGCAGTGGGTTAAAATATTAAGTCTAGAACTGAGGCACAGTCATATAAGTCCATTAGCAGGGTAAAAAAAATTGCAGATTATTTTCTCTTAAAATTTCCACCACCATCACTGCCTTCTTTTAAGTGAAATAATCCCTTTTAATCAGAGCTTTTAATATATTTCATGGGTAATTGCATAATAAAATCATTGAGATTACTCCTGTTAGTAAAAAAACCAAACCTCCTGATACTGATAAGCAATTATAAAACTGCAAAAGTATTGACACGAAGAAGTACTAATGTTTCTAAATTTCTGTAATTTCTTTGACTTAGAGCTTTGTATGTATTTGAATAGTAGATAGCACAGGCAAAGTGTGTTTACGTAATGTATGCTTTCATTCTTTGCTGTCTGTTTTGGCAGACATATCACCCTATAAAAATAAGGATGTGTATATTGTGAATAAGTCAGTTACAGCAATAGTTTTCTGAATTCAGTATCTGGGAGAATTTAACTTGAAACTGATCTCCAATTGGTGAGTCAACATATATAGGAAAATACTCCCTTTGGCATGCTTTTACACTGTACATTACTCTATATACCTGCTATTCCCACTTCTGACTCTATGCAAAAGGGTAGGAAAAGGCCACTGCAAGTACCATTCAAATGCCTAGTGCATGCATGGTCATAAATTCCATCCATTAGTACAAAGGGAATCTGCACAGAAGTAGTGGATTTACTGCAGGAATATGCAGAAGGCCTGCTCAAGGCTTCGTACGCTGCCTTGACATAAAGACTGAGTGGGCCAAAGTGGAAGCAAGGGTTTCAGCCAAATAGTCTTCTTTAGGTTTGAATACAATCCTGTGAAAATAAGTACAATTCAGTCAGTAAGGGCAGAATCATAGTACAGATTTTGTTGCTCCTCTTGAGAATGAGGATTTCATCTTAATTTGTCATTTGAGAGCTTATAAATATAAGCATTATAAAATAAGCATAGTGACACTATATCACTACAGAATATTACTGCTCAGTTTTAATTAGAAGTAGACTGGATCAGATTTTGTGAGAACATTAGGTTAGGAGTCTAACCAAGGGTTAATTTATCATATATTGCTCCATGGTCAATATCCACACATATGAGGCTGCTTGTTGTTTCATCCTTCAATCCCATCTGTCCAAAGGCTAGCATCTCATAATTTTTCAAGATCTTTTCTCAGTCTGTGTCTACGATATTTCAGATGTCACAAGCTAAAGAGGCTTAAGAACTCTAAGAACTGCAAGGAACTCTCAGATCAGCAGAATTTAGTATAATTCAGGAGAAATATATCTTGTCTCCAGGTCAGCATTGACTGTTTCTCAACAAAGTAGCTGGAGAACACTAAACGGCTGGGAATATCATTCTTATTGAGATATGAAATCATGATCATATTAATGGATGCCTTTTTTATTTCCCTTTTTTGTTGCTAAAGAGTTAGCAAGAGAAAAATTATTTATTCTCTTCCTTTAAGTCCCTTTGAAACTGTATTTCCTCTTTCCAGGCTCAGTCTGTGATCCCGGACTTGGAATTTTGGGGCTGAGCTTCTGTACAGGATTTTTTATATTATGTAGACCTGTGGCTGTATGTGCCTGTGCTACCCAGCACAGTTTTATTCTTTCCTTATCGACAAAAGTAAAATGCACCAAAAATATTCACAGAATGAAGTCTAGTCTCTCTGAGGCGAATGGCCAAACCCTCAGCCATTTCAACAGAGCAGGCGGAAGCCAGCTAAAATCGGTGGCGTGCCCCAGAAGGGCATGCAGCTCAGTATCCTTCTTTTTTCCTACAAAGGTCTTGGTACAAGTGTTTGTGTGCATATCTTTTTTAATACAGTAGGACACAGGACTGGAATGTATTTTCTGGGCCTTCATGTCAAGTCTGCCAAAATCAGAGAGGTGTATAATAAATACATAGTTCAGAAGAGTCCGTAGACCCTACATACCATGACATCCACAATGCTATAAAATATTATCAAATTTTATAATAAATTAAAATAGTGATTACCATAGTAAACCAGCAGAAATCACTATAGACATGCTATCAGAGCAGAAAGAGAGCTAGTGAAAACAATAATATCACCAGTACCCTAGATCCTTGCACTGGACAGGTACATATGAAATAAAATTTTGGGTCTCCCAGAGGATGTAGCAGTCCGTACTGCAGAGGGGGGGCAACAGGCTGTATTCTACTTTAAACATAGATTAAATTCCAAGCCTGTAGAATTCCATGAAGTAATGTGGCTCAAAGGCTGCACAATTCTGAAAACATTATTTGGTAGATTTTAGATCTAGACACATATTTAATTACCATTCTGACCTGGAATCCAGATTTGGATAAACATCAATATTTTGGAAGGATTAACTGAATGTAATTATTCTGGAACATTGAGACACTCATGAGATAACATACAAGTTTAGCATTAATTGTTGATTTCAGTTGAGTCTATATTAGCTATTTAAATGTTCCTGTTTTTTCCTTTCTGTTTTAGGGTGGTTTCACTCGTAAATATTCTCTGAGTTCCAAAACTGGAACTCTTCTCCCAGAGTTTCCAAGTGCTCAACACCTTTTGCTCCAAGGGTGCATTTCTAAAGACAAGGTAAAACTTGAGCTACTTCTCTTCCGATTTACAGATCAAAAATTACCACAGAATGTTTCTTCATATCTTAGTCTTTGAGGTATTGACATGAAAGAGCCAGAAATGTCCATAATCAAACAGAGGTGACTGATTTATAGAGGGGGCAAACCTTTACTAACACCGATTAACTGGCTTTCCACTGGAAAGGTGGTTGAATTATTTACCTATTAACTGACTTAGTATTTTACAAACTGATGGTATGTAAGACGAGGAGAGCAAAACAAACAAATAACTGAGAGTTGTATTCATTCCAAATGCCTTTGGATTTAAGGTAAATTTTGTTCTGATTAGATCAGAACAAATAATTCACAACAAATAATTAGATGAACTTTACTCTCTTTCATTAATTGTTTGAAAAGAGACTGTGAAAATGTGGCGATATGTTTGGTTTTTTTTGTAAATTAGTAAAATTGTGTTCCTCAAATCAATATTCAGTATTACTCATCCTAAGGGTAAATTCAGTTAGAAGTGTTGCTGGCATATGTTTTATGTCTTTGACTGCTTGCCTGTGTGTTACGTCTGTGTTGTTTCTGGTCACATTACAGGCTGCTACATCCTGAACTGTGCTAGAAACCTTTTGGTACACATTGGCTCTCCTGAGATATGCTTTTTGTTTTATGAGCCCTTGCCTCTTAAGTTTGTTCTGTGAAAGTAGTGAAGCCTAGGATTCCTGTTGTGAGGAGCTAAACAAAAGGAGACATCTGTAGTACAGAGATCTTAGCTGGAAATCCTACAGTTCCTAAAGAAAGCCCAAGAACTGGTGTACTCAGCACTGTGCATCACCTGCTGCTGTAGTGAATTGACATCTCTTGTATATACAGCATTCTCATAACATTTAAATCTGAAGAGCATCTGAGGTTCTTTGCAGACCCAACACAGCAGTGTAAGCAAAACTGAATTTTACCACTCCAACAATGAAGAAAAGGATGCAACTCATTTTCTCTTCATTCTTGGGTCAGCAGCACATAATTGCTCTGGTGTTTGGACCAGATGACGGGAGGGCCCAGCAGGTGACTCTGTCGGGGGTCAAACTTATGGAGTTACGAGAAAACTGTGGGAAGAGTCATGAATTTCTCTGTGTGTCTCTCTTTCCTTGCTGCTCTTTCTTCATTCCTTGTTCTCTGATTTCCTGTTTTCTCTCCTTAATGTCTTTCACCTCCTTCAGCTTATCTGACCAAGGGTTATTGAACCTAAGATATTTAGGTACTCTGTTGAAGAGAGCCCATACATGAAGTTTGACTCCTGCATTAAACTCCTAAGAAACAGCATGCAACAGAAATCTCTGAGAGTCCATAAATGTAGCAGTCTGCCCTAAAATAGATTGATATTTTCTGTATTTTATGTTTCTGAAGAAAACTTACCCAAACTTTAAACTTCCATCAACCCCTTCCAAAGAAACTCTTTAAAATGTTCTTGAATCCTACCCTTTGCCATTGTTTTTCAAAGATATGTACTTACAGAAGCAGCTCTGAAAGTCCACAAGGGCTGTTTTCATATAAATTTATATGTTAAACCTCTTGAAATTAAGATGGCACTAGGTTTATTCAAAACCTGGCATTGGTTTGTGGGAGAAGGTCACAAGCTGTAACAAACTTTCTGAGATTCTGGACCATAAAAATGGTTTTGCTAGTATTTTCCTTTCCTTAAAATACTTTACAAATTTCTTGTTTTATAATTTCCTACAAATGTAAAAGTTTACTACCCTTTTTTACAAAGTCTTGTAATACCTCTGCATGGGTATTAAAATATGGGGAACTCTCCACTCAGATAAATTAGCCTGAGGAGATGAAAGGGAGTTCTGCTTTTTAAAGTTCAGTTCGTGTAAGGCAGTGATTAAACTTTGACCAAATGACTGGCAGCTATTTTCTCATTTGTCCAACTAGATGATGTTTCAGAACACTCATAGACGCCTATAGTAGCCTAATGATTAACTTGCACTACTCTTTGGGATTAATCTTAGCTTCAGAAAGGTGAATTTACTTTACCATCTGCCTAGCTAGTCTAGTTATTGCCTTAGCTATATCCACATTTTCACAGTGTATACAGATTCAGATGCTGCATTTCTGACAACAGCATCAAGACTTAAAGGTGTCGATAAAAACTGGAGATGAGTGCCTTCTTCATCACTTCTGGATATACAGACTGCCTATTTGTGAATGTGCATCGTAATACAGTTTATATTCTATATGTAAATACTAGCTGCAGAAAGCAGAAACCTAGATCACTATAGTAGTAAAGGAGAGAGCTAAGAAACTCTGCTTAATCTTTCTTTCTTCCAAAATAGGTAGATACTCTTATCATGATGTACAAAACACACTGTCAGTGTGTCCTTGACAATGCAATTAATGGGAACTTTGAAGAGGTAAGGTTGTTTGAACACACACTCTTGGTATATATGCACAGGGAGCCAAGAAAGCATTATTTATGTTCATGAATCTGGTTCCTACTCCTTTAGATTCAGCATTTCTTATTACATTTTTGGCAAGGAATGCCTGACCACCTTCTTCCCCTGCTTGAAAATCCCATCATCGTTGACATCTTCTGTGTTTGTGACTCAATACTGTATAAGGTAAGTTAAGCATTTGGCTACATGGATAATCTCAACCACATTACAGCTTTTGCTTGTGTAAAAACAGTGCTGAAGTGAGAATAACAGGATGCCATGGCTGCTTTCTGCCTCTTACCTATGTAGATCAGCAAGGATTCCATTGAAATCCAGAACATAAAACTGGCACATGTAAGAGCTGAACTCCAGTCTCAGCTCTGCTGCACACTTGCTGTGTGACTGCAGGTAGGACACTGATGGTGAAATCCTGACCTAGTTGCTTGAATGTAGCTGGAAGAAATCTCGTGTGGTTCACTGACAAGGTGGACTGAGTTAAGCCTGGATGAAAACTGAAGCCTTGTTTTTACTTAAAAGATTATTGCAATTTCTACCAGCGAAGAGAGTCTGTGGCAGATCAGCGAGGTGATTCCACATGCAGATCTGCTACTCACAGGTTATGTCAGGCCGTGGTTTCATGTTACAGAGCTGGAACAATACTGGGCTAAGATATTCCTGCCTGTCCTGCCTGCTACACTTCATTTCTGTTCCTGTGTTGCTAGATGTACTAGCAAAACTGCTGCGCTCTGAACTGGTTTGGGTTTAAAAAAAATAGAAGGAATATTTGTTTTGCAGAGTTTTTGGGCCATGTGAGTTCTTTGATCTAGTTCACAGCATGATCACAAAAATAGTTGAAGCAAAATGAAACTAAGGGGTATTGCAAGGTCAGGATTAAGTGATAGAGCACTGGGGAAAAAAAATAAAGTAATGCCACCAAAGTTTCCTGAGTTTTTAATTTGGAAAATCAGATCGGAACATTAATTAATAGCTGTGAAGTACTTTAAGTTCCTCTGATAGGACATGCCGTATAAATAGAAAAGGATTGTCATCCTCTCTCTAACACATTTCATAACCACATATCGATGAGAAGAAATAACTATTGGCGTAACAGTAAACACCAAGCAGTCAAAGCAAGAGACTCAGGGCTGTTCAGCAGTAAGTGCCTTATTGTCATCGATTTGTCATTCTTTACTGTATGAAAATATGGGGAAAAAAATCCAGAAAAGGTGAAAATACATATTTTTTAGAAACATATCAAGCTGTAAAGTAAGAAGAGGTGTTTTAGTTAGCAGAGTGAAGTAAAGATGATTAGCATCAAAGATCATAATTACTACCCCGGAGATGAGCCATTAAGCCTCATTTACTTGTAGAGGTTGTATTGTACCTAGAGTTTATGAGTTTTTTCCTGCTCTAAATGTGCTGTCCCAATAGATCCAATATTAACTTTACTTGTAAGAAATACTTAATTTGGCAGAAGTAGAAATACTACAGGAGTATTAAATTATAAATTGAGTAAGACAGAATTTCTCAAAAGTTTATAAATTTACTCTTATGCCTCTTCTCTGTTATAATCATGTTTTATATTCTTGACAGCACAGCGGCCAGAATGAAGGAGGAATTTTGTTGTGTTGTTATCAAACCATTTAGATTAGTAGTGGAAACAGATTTTCAGGGTGTAGGCTAACAAGTTTGCCCTCTGCAACAGCATTCCCAGAAGGCATGCCTGATGGCACAGTTTTTTGCCAAAACAGTTCTACACCACACTTAGCTATAGGGGATTTGTCCTAAACTCTGAACACCTTCAGTGCCACAGCCAGTATAGCAGAAAGAAGTGATAATAGCACTCGAGGACTTGGGAGATGCTTGAGTATGGTTTTTACTGAGACTCACAGTGATGCTAGAAAAGACAAAGTGTTTATGCATCTCTCTTCTACTGATTTCCCTACTGTAAGACATGAGTGACAGCACTTTCTTGTTTTACTGGCATGCTGGCATACATTAAGAATGGGAGCTATCTAGGTGCATAAATATCTCATATATTCCCGTCTAATCTAACAGTGATGGGAGAAATCTAGGTGTATTAATGTCTGGACAAAAGGTTAAATGGCTTTATTCTGCATAAATTTCCTGTCCTTATCACTTTGCAATCTAAGTAGACAAGACAGACGTGAATGAATAAATGGCAGGTGGAAGCTTGATATAATTTTCTGTTACCTTTTTGAAGGTCCTTACAGATGTACTCATCCCTGCAACAATGCAAGAAATGCCAGAAAGGTAGGTATTTGACAACAATAATGATACATTCTGTTTGTTAAGCATAGTCCAGGTAAATAGCAGAAATTCTGTATCCTAGAGAAATTTTCTCACAATATTTATACTCAAGTTTAGAACAGTAGGGTATGCAAAGTAATCAGCTCTGAGGAGAGCTATAGAACAGCCTTAAAATATGACACAGTATTCTAATGTCCCATTTTACTGGCTTGCTGGATATTTTGAAATAGATTTCTTCTACACTAGAGCCCTAGAAGATCAAAAAAGAAACAAAGGTACTCATGGTGTTTAAGGAGAAATAATTGTTACCTTTTTTCCAGAATACTTTTCAGGTTTGTATCCTATGCATCACCATAATATCTAAGTGTTTTCTCAACAGGACATTAATAAGAGGATTATTATATGTTGCCTCAGAAACTTCTCATCTTTCATTTCACTTGAAGGGCATCTTGTTTGGGGTTTTATGTCTGACTAAGGCCTTTAGCTTCATATATCTCTAATGGCTCTTGGGTTTCTTACAGTTTATTCTTAAAGCTAGTGTTTTTCAACCCATTTCAATTGGCAGATGGCTTACAGTTTTTCTCAGAGGAGGTACAGCTCAATATATAATCAGTTTTAGCCTTTTGATGATTGGTCATTTCCTGTTTCCTTTTGGTGACAGCTGAGGACAGTTATGTCTGTTAATCATAGATTGAAACCCAATTATTTAAAATAATTTTATTGGTGTTTCTCTAAAACACATTTTTTTCCTGTAGTTTACTGGCAGATATAAGAAATTTTGCAAAAAACTGGGAACAGTGGGTTGTTTCCTCTTTGGAAAATCTACCAGAAAACCTGACAGATAAGAAACTGCCTATTGCACGAAGATTTGTTTCCTCTCTGAAAAGACAGACGTCATTCCTACACCTAGCACAGGTAAACAGAATAAGACTATGCATCTGTCCTGATTTCAGGTGGGAAAGAGTTAATTTTCTTTCTAGTGATTGCTGTGAAAGGAATGTCAATAATACCTATTGTTTTTTAATTGTTGCTAAGTGATGTTTACACTATTCAAGGACTTTTTTCAGCTTGCCATAGAAGCATAGACAGAAGGATGGAATTGCCAATGAAATATTCCCTACTATAGATGTCATGCTCAGTATATAAATGGGGGTTAGCCAGCGCGGGGGTAATCCGCAATCACTTCTTGCGATGGTGCCAATTCACCGGCTGATGAGAGTGACCTGTGTAATTATTATTATTGTTGTTATTATTATCATTATCGTTCTTTTTGCTTTTCTGTTATTGTTTTTATTAAACTATCTTTATCTCAACCCACGAGATTTTTTTTCTTCCTTTCACCTCCTTTTTTTCCCTCTTCTCCCCACCCTTCTTGGCGGGAGGGGGGGGAGGTGAGTGAGCGGCTCTGTGGTTCTAGCTGCCGGTTGGGGTTAAACCATGACAGCATCCAAAAAAATTGTTAATTACATTCAGTGCACCTTACTGGCTACGAGATATAATGCATTATTTTTTCAGGGTTCAAACTCAGCCATGGAAAACTTACATCTTGTAGTTTTAACCATACAAGAAGGAAGCAGCCATAAATAGATCTGACCTAAACTTCAAACTTTTGTAGTGCAAAAGAGAGAAAAGACCATGGTTATAATGAACTACTATCATGAGAACTTTTGGCAATCAAATGCTGAAGTGGAATATATAGGTATTTGTTTTATTTCCAAATTGGAAAATGTCAGATGATCCTTCTTACCTAGCAAAGATTCACTGTCTTGTCCATGATGTCCTTTCTTTTTGAGTTTTGACTGAAAGGAGAACATGTGAGTGACAGGTACCTGAGGGTTCCAAGGCTGTGTTGGCAGGATACAGGTATCTGCAATTAGGAGGCACCTCCATGTGATGGTTTGGTAAATTATACAACAGGATGCATCCTTTTCGTGGAAGCCTTTCGTGGAACTTAAATCCTAACAGCTTGGGCTTTGAGGTAGTAGTCCTCATGAAAAACTGTAGATGCACCATATATTCATCTTGACTTAGTTTTCTCTTTCATGAGTATTAAGACAGAAGCGGGTGACATCGTGAAGGTGATCTGATAGGAAGGCACATTAGAGGAGCATTACAAGTTTAATGGAAGGGAAACATTATCTCATCTGATCTACAAAAAACCTAGCCATGATAAGAAAATTAAATAGAACATGATTCTCCTCTGAGGAGTTATTCAGGTGATCCCCAGGTGTGGGTCTGTGCTGGTTTTGGCTGTGACAGAGTTAATTTCCTTCATAGTAGGAAGTATGGGGCTGCGTTTTGGATTTGTGCTGGAGACAGTGTTGATAACACAGGGATGTTTTAGTTACTGCTGAGCAGTGCTTACATACAGTCAAGGCCTTTGCTGCTTCTCACACCATCCCGCCAGCGAGTGGGCTGGGGCTGCACAAAAAGCTGGGAGGGGACACAGCCGGGACAGCTGACCCCAACTGGCCCAGGGGATATTCCATACCATATGACGTCATGCTCAGCAATAAAAATAGGGGGAAGGTTGGTGGGAGGAACACTGCTCAGGGACTGGCTGGGCGTCAGCTAGTTGGTGGTGAGCAATTGTTTTCATTTGCATCACTTGTATTTCTTGGGTTGTGTTTTTCTCTCTTATTTTTTTTCCCTTTTCCTTATAACAAAAACAACAACAACAATAATAATAACTATTATTTTTATTATTATTATTTAAAAAATTATTAGACTTTTTATCTCAACCCACGAGTTTTCTTATTTTTGCACTTCCGATTCTCTCCTCCATCCCACAGGAGGGTGGGGAGTGAATGAGCAGCTGTGTGGTGCTTAGTTGCTGGCTGGGGTTAAACCACGACAGGTTTCAGGATTTTACCTTGCCTTCTTTTACAGATTGCTCGGCCAGCCCTTTTTGATCAGCATGTGGTGAATTCCATGGTGTCGGATATTGAAAAAGTTGATTTGAATAGCATTGGCTCTCAGGCACTCCTTGCAGTCTCAGGGAGCACAGACTCTGATGGGGAGGTCTACAGTGAATGTAAGTCCATGGTGATATATTTGTATCGTTAAAAGTAATTCACCCTTTCATTTCATGCCACACTAGTCTACTTGGAGATGGACTGAGAAAAGGCACATGTGGACACTGCATTGTCTAATCAAGCTCAGTGCTAACTTCAGTAGCTTAAGAAAACCAATCGGTTGCCCTAGCATGTCCCACGAGAACAGAAGCTTGCACTGGGAAGTCATTTCAGCTAGATGACTTTAAATGGTTGCTGAAAAAATCATTTACATGTCATTTGCTAAGTGTAATAAAATCTCAGTTGAAGTTTTGTCCTAATCATATGGGGATATTAGCACAGATCAATTCTTGAAAGATGTCTCAAAAATTCCGTATCATTATGGCTTAATTGAATGGATATTTGAGCTAGGGTGGGTTTTTTTTGGTATGAATCAATTATACTTTTTGCCGAAATTTATCTTTGAAAAAATACATAATTTTCTATAAAGTGTAACAGCAGTTTTCATACACAGAATAGAGTGAAGTACAAATTTTGAGGGTGTTAATTTTCATATACATACCTGTTGCAAAAAAGATACATTTTCTCTATTAAAATGATAATTTTTGCCATAGGAACCTTGTTGATCAGAGTTTGGAGAGCTGAAAGGAGAGCAATAGCAATCTGTTGTCCTCTAAATATTGTTACTTTGATCATGAAAGTTTGTTCTCTTTAATGGTTCGCAATCCTGTTCACATTTTCATTTGAGTTGCCCATTTCCTACTTTTTGTGTAATTGTTTTCTATTTTGTTCTTTGTCTTCTTTCACACTGGTTAAAAAAAGAAAAGGGGATTAGAAATAACTGGTCATTCAGGCACTTTTTTGAAAATGGGAACTGAGAAAGTTAGCTTTGCATTATGTTGTGAGAAACTTGTAAAATATAAGGGAAACCTAAAATAGTATATAAATTTGCCACATTACAGATAAAGCTTTACTACTAAACTTAGTAATAGAAGAATTTTCCAGGCTGAATGTGAAAAGGAATGGAAAATAGCAAAATATTTTTTTTGCTTTTAATTTCTTGTAAAACTTCATTGTCTTATAACCTGTATCATTGTAATGCTTAAGTAGTTAATATATGTGTGTGTGATGGATGTGTGTCTGCTTGCTTTGCTAGGGAATTGCTTATTTCTTCACTGCTCTAATTCTTTGCTTTTCCTTTCCATGCTACAATATTGTCATATGGCTGGTGAGTGGCTTTTTCTCACATTCAGAATAGCGTGCAATGATATGTTCTCCTTTTTACATGGTAGATGACTCTATTACAGTGTTCCAAGAACTGAAGGACCTTCTAAAGAAGAATGCCACTGTGGAATCATTTATTGAATGGTTGGATACTGTGGTTGAGCAAAGGGTTATCAAGGTACCTTTCAAATGTTCTGCCTGACTCAAGACCAAATCCTACTCCCCTTACTCCTTAGGCAGTCCCTTACTTATACAGTCCCATTGGTTTCCCACATGGGATGCTCGTCTCTGCTCCCGTCTCCTTACTGTAACAGGGGAGTTCTTCATTTGGTGTGAAAGGTTCCAGTGCTATTAGTTGGGTGCTGTTGAACAGTCTTATGTGTGTGACAAACTAAGAAGTATCTTAACTAGAACGTTAAAGTCAGCATTGTCATAAACTGTACATGAAAGAAACCCATCCATCTTATCTGTGCATGCAGAATCACAGGGGTATTGCTCAGTGAGTAAGGTGAGCAAAAGTTGTTCCTTAGAGAAGCAATTCTTTCTTTCGTGGTATTCGGATGGTACTGTGTGTGGTGTAAGTTAGTGTAGCAAAAGGATTCAGAAGTAGCTAGCCTATAGAAGGATTTCTGCAGATCGGGATAGAAGATACAGTTTTGTAGCTTTATAAGGTGCTTAATGCAGTAATTGATAGTTTTGATAGGATTTGCCCCCTGACCCCCCTGATTTACAAGATGCTTTATAATCACAAGTATTTTATATGGATGTAGTTACACAGGAGTGATTACACTATAGCTCAGAACAAAATAATTGAGTTCTGAGTTACAGCTCAAGTAAGAGATATTTACACAATATATGACTAATGAATGTAAACTAGCAGAATAAAATGTTACACATTGCATGCTAGTAGCTGAACACTGGTCTTATCAGGTCTTGTTCTGTCTGGAAATGCAGTATCTTATCCATCATTTTAGGGAGCATCTTGATATGAATGGGTGCAAGAGGAGAAGACAGTACAGTTAGCTTTGACTGACTTGCAGAAAAGTGACTCTGTACTCACAGAATAGCCATGGGCATGTCATTTTTCCTTTCTTCACCTGTTTTTCCAAATTTCAATAGAGACAGTGATAATTCCTTTATTTTTAAAGTAGTCTGTGTTTCCTTACATTTGCTGTCATATGTGAACAGCGCAGCAAGGAGCTTTGAATGATTCTGGGCAGCAGAGCCAAAGCAAGTCCTCATACACACCTGCCTAGACACAAAACTCCCACTGAAGCTGAGCGATCACAACTTGATTTAGAACCGAATGATTATGGTCTAAAATTGATTCCACAATTTCAGAAGACAATTCCAGATAAACAAGCCAGGCAGAAAAGGTGAAGCATTCTCCCATTCAGCATCTACTATGTGATACTGTATTATTAAGATTAACAGGTATGGTTCCTAGCATTATTTTCCTGTAGTTAAGGGTAAGAAATACCAACAACTCCTGATATGAGGCTAGGTCAACTCAGCAGAAGCTAATAATTTACAGAGCATTTAATCCTTACATTGCTGTCTGCCTTCTGTTCATGCTAAAGTGTGGTTACTGTCACACTCAAGCAACAGCTTCTTTCTGCTTGCTGTTTGAGAAGGCTACAGGGCATACGTTACCACATGAACAAATCACTCCCAGAGCAAAATGACAGTGTGAAATGAGCGGCATTAAAAGCATCAATGTTATGATAGTAAACATACCATTTTATAAGAGAAAGTCTGGCCAGTATAATACAGATGAAATTGAAGTACAAAGACTATAGGTTCTGTTCCCTGTTTGTGTGCAATAACATAGTGCCAGAGGGTGGTGTTTGTTTCTTTCTTTCTGCCTTGTACACCTGTATATTTACAGACCAATCTGGCACCTTTAATACTAGAATATGAGGTAATTTGTATAGCTTCAGGACACAGCAGAGCGCAAGCAGTAAGTAGTTTGCTTCATCTAATGTCAGAGCTCTACTCTGGTTGCACTGAAAAGAGTGAATGCTTCTCTTTATCACTTTAGATAGTGACGATAGTTTGAATTAGGCAGCTTGATCCACATCAGCCTGTGTCAAGGACTCCTTGAACTCTCAGGCATATTCAGTTCTCCTTTCTTCTTTCCTGTGTGCAGAAAGCAAGTTCCATAGTTCCATACTTAACAGTGTTTTGCTATTCTCTTTCAGGCAAGCAAGCAAAATGGGAGGTCATTAAAGAAGAGAGCTCAAGACTTCCTTCTCAAATGGAGTTTTTTCGGTGCTCGGGTGATGCATAACCTAACTCTAAACAACGCATCAAGTTTTGGTACCTGGGCTTTGTAAAAACACTCGTATTTTGTACTTATGTGCTAGCATAAGTAGCTTTCCACCCTTTCCTGAGCAGAGGAACCTGTCCTAGTCTAAAGTTTCTTTGATCAAAGCCACAAATGCTGTGCAACGTGTTTTTCAAATTAACATTTCACAGTAAACGCTAGCAATATTTTGTTGGTGACCTGTGTCACATGTCCATTTTTAAAAAGTATTTTTCTTTTGAATTGCTGTTTGATACTGCTTTGCCATTTAAAAGCTAGAAGCTCTGTTTGGTTTG
This sequence comes from Pluvialis apricaria, assembly GCA_017639485.1. Lineage (NCBI taxonomy): Eukaryota > Metazoa > Chordata > Aves > Charadriiformes > Charadriidae > Pluvialis > Pluvialis apricaria. Next base: position 74,409,501 of record CM030009.1, on the reverse strand, counting down.
ATATTACAATGGAAGTGTAACTGCATATCTCAGTGTAGGAGACAGAAGATTTAAATTATTAGTTTTACATGTGGATCAGTTTGGTAGAAAATTAATGCTGTATAGAAGTTCTTGCGCATGGTACGTTTCCATAAATGCAAAACAAATTTGGCAGATCACTACTCATTCAGTTCTGGGGTCAGCAGACAGTCAATTCAACAGTGTTTGTGGCTTTTAAAAATTAAGGTTCACACGTCCATCTTTAGAAATGTTTACATTTTTGGGGACTCTCAGAAAGAACCTTTTATGAAATAGAAGATAGTAGGGCAAGTGAAACTCACGTTAAATCTTGTACATAATTTCCTAAGTTTAGTTGTAGGTACATTGTCATTTAAAATTCAGAGGGTATCTGAAATGGCTGTAAGGAGAGACATGTTTTTAATGTGATATATCCTTGAAGTAAGGTCAAAGACTTCACCAGTTATTGTCTAGTTATTTAGCACAAGGCAAACAGAAATAGAGCAGAGGCATTCTAGCAGACTTCGGCCTTATCTAGCTCCACTGTGTGCCCTCTTCAAGTATAAAGCATGTCTCACTTTCATCAGTATTTTTCTTTGATGTAATTAGTGGTCAAATAGCCTACAGGACAGTAAACAATTGAGCTAGGTGGGCCAGTGCAAAGAGAGATTAGAGCTAGAAGTTAGGCACTATTCCTTGTTGGTCTTGCCAGGTCATTTAAAGTCCACAATTATTTGTTTGTTTCACTTGCTTCTTGTAGAGTGGTGAAAGATGGTCACAAAGATAACTCAGCTACTCTCTCTCTTTCTCCTCCAAAAGGTTCTTTTCATTTGATCCGCATGCTACTAGATGAGTACATCCTGCTCGCCATGGAGACACAGTTCAACAATGACAAAGAACAAGAACTCCAGAATCTACTGGACAAATACATGAAGAATTTAGGTAACTAGAGCTTGGTTCTTTTGAACGTTCTCCTGTATTTTTAGAAATTGACATATTTGTTTAACGTTAAACAGAAGCAGGCTTACTGTCTTCTCCTAAAGGTGTAGTTATATGCAGCATTGTCAAATTCATCTGAAAAGCTTGTGACCATTCATTCAGCAATTAATTCCCACTTTCCTACCATAGGTCACTTAACAACATTTTGTAGAAATGTGAATACACTAGATCACTGAAATGATCTTGGATGCAACAAACACTTGTAGGTACATCTGAAGGGCCACAAGCTGAAGTATGAAAAGAGGTATAAGTAGCAGAAAGGGCAGGAATTCCTAATCCAGTTTTTCTGCCAAGCTTAAATAAGTAATTACATCTTGAACTAGGAATGTATTACATGTTACCAAAATGCAAATATCCCTGCAAGGTTGGAATACAAGTTTGGAGCCCTATTTAGTATCTGACTGAAGTGTTACTATGTGGAAAAGAAACGAAATGAATTTAAAACAGTATCCTCCACATTTTCCATCTACCAGGCTTCTTCAAGGTTAGGCAGTTTGAAGTAATATGCTCCAGCTCTTTTGCTATAAACTGAATGAAGATTGATTTGGATCAAATTTTAGTCCAAGTTAATCCCTAAATACCCAGTGAAACTCAACTGGTTCTGTTGAATTATTTTTTATTAACTTTAGCACCAGCAATCAATCTTTAACGATTTTGTTGTTATTACTCTAAATCTGCATTTTGCCGCAAGAAACTTGCACAGAATTTGTCTGACATTAGATGCTGTGCTTTTTCTTTTAATTCAATCTTCAGGAAAAAAAACTTGTCCTATGTAGCAGTTGCCTTACCCTTGGATAGTTAGGTGAAGTACTTGAAACCATAAGGTAAAGTCATGGTTTCCATGGAAGAATAGCAAAACTTCCACTGACTGTGTAAATAGTCTGCAGAAAACTGCAGAACTACTGAGTATAACAAATGCTTTTGTGTAGACATCAATATGAAAATAGAGTTCGAGCATTCTAAAATTCTCATTGTTAATTCTTTAGGATGAAGTGTCATGAGCCTGATTCATCTTAGTACAATTTACTTGACTTCATTGCTGAGACTTACTTCAAGGGAATAAATCTGATTCATACCTTCACTCCTTCAGTAAGGAGCTGATACTCTGTGATGTAGATCAGGTCAGGGAATATGATACAAACAGTTCCATTGGGAAGATGAAGACTAGGGCAATATTTGTATTCATTGGCTACATGCAAAATATGGAGGCTTCACTGGGTTTTAAAATAAGCAACCAAAGATACAAACGAATTGGGCAGCTCATATGCAATCTATATGCTAGTGGTGAATTTATGTGCAATGAGCATACGTAACAGCCACCAAGAGTTTTCACTTACTCTTCCAGATGCAAGCAAAGCCACCTTTACCGCATCACCAAGCTCTTGCTTCCTAGCAAATCGTAACAAAGCTGCTCCTCTGCCCAGTGACACTTCAGTCAAAAATGAGTGTCTAGCAGAGCAAACCTACGTGTCCTTGTCAGCTAGCCAGCCCAGCAGTGTGTCTTCTGGTCTGAACCCCTTTGTCACAGGAGACACTGACAATATGCAGCTGACAGGTATGTATCAGTTCTTCCAGTTTCTCCTTTTCCTATTTGCTTGTTAGTCTTTCAGTCCACAGTAACACATTGCTGTAGGAGGAGCAATGACCATATGCATTTATAAAGACTTCTAGTAAGTAACGTATCATGAACTCACCCTCTGTGCTGATTTACAGAAGGCGGCAATAGTAGAGCCCTGCCAGTAATAGATCCTCTTGGAACAGTGGTAAAACTATCTTATACCTGTTGGCTTGGTGAGGTTCTTGTGAGAAGAGAATGGGCAGTAACACCTGGAGCACAAAAGGCTTGTAACTGCTGGAATTTCCCACTGAATGTGGCAGTCTCCAAACCGGAGAATGAAAGTGGGAAGCTTTATAGCCTGAAGCCATGGATTAAGTGTGTTGTATAGGCGGGGGGCAATGTATATCCTTAGTAAACGTTTCAAATGGTAATGCATACTTCACTAGGGGGTTAGTGTCTTAACAGGTCCGCTCTATTCAGCCATACTGCAGTAGGAATGCTAATCATGGCTAATGCTTATTTATTCCAGGTCAGATGGAGCTGTCTCAAAGCACTGGTCACCTGATGACTCCACCCATTTCACCAGCCATGGTCAGCCGAGGAAGTGTTATCAACCAGGGGCCAATGGCTGTGAGACCTCCAAGTGTAGGTCAAGTGCTATCCACACATTCACAGTGCTCTTCCTACTCAGAACCCCTTTATCAGACTTTGTCACAAACTAATCAGAATTACTATGGAAACAATTCCAATTACCAGGCTATGTTCAGAACTCAGGCCCATTCCACTTCAGGAGTTTACCCCCACAGAGCAGAGCACAGCCGATTCAATGCCTTGAGTGAACAGCAGTTCTCCAGAGACTACTTCAGCAACAGTTGTGCTGTGTCTCCATACAGTGCCAGATCCCCTTCCAGTTATGGTCCTTCATCCATCTCTCAGGACACACACAATATGCAGTTTCTGAATACTGGGAGTTTCAATTTCTTGAGCAACTCAGTGTCTACGTGCCCAGGAGCAGCATATCCTGCTAATGCTTCCAACGGTATTAATATATATTTTCTTTTTCCCTTTTGTTTCTCTTTCCTTGCTGGAGTGAAACGCTTCTCTGCCTTTTTCTATGGAAGATGTTTTTTAGGTCTTATTTATACCTTCCTGTTTTCCACTTCTCTGATGACACACAGAGATTATAAAGCAGCTTAAGAGCTACTTAAGGATTTATTTTCCTCTGGTGAATCCTCAGCTGACCTCGAATGCATCTGATGCACCTATGCTAGTCTTCTTTTGGCATGAGCACCATGTCTTGTATAAAGGAAGCAAAACCTGGATAACCTTGTGATTTAACAATCTCTTGAAAAGCCCCCAAAACATCTACTGTGAAATAGAGCAGCCATAAGATAGCTTACCTCGGGGATCAACATAATGGAGCATTCTAGTCAGAGGACAGCATGGGGAAACAAAGTATAAAAATGTGCATTAGCATTAGTTTGAGACTTGGGCCCTAATATTTCTCATGCTTCAAATGTAAAGTTATTGCCACAGTGGGCTTCAGAGATATAGTCAGCAAAATCTCCTCCCTCTTCTGGAGGAAAGACACAGTAGAAATGTTGCTTTTATATGGATTTGTATGTGCAGTAAGTGCGTATCATCATGCGGATTTTCTTTTCACTTATACTTTCCTTGATTATGAGCTCCAGAAGGGAGTAGTGAACTGTGGATAGGAGTCCCCATGGTGTCTCTTATAGCCACTGATTGCAAACTACTGTTTGATTCTGAAAGGAAAGGAAGGGCAATTCTGAACTGAAGGCATGACTGAACTCGTAGGATCTTTTTTCTCTCCTGTTAGCACCTGTCTTTTGGGTCAGTCACTGCATATGTTACTAATGTTACTAGGCTGTATGTGCACATAAATAGTCTTATTCTCAAGGGACTCAGACAGTAACAGTTACCTTTTGTCCCAGGTTATCACAGGCTCCTACCTTACCCTTTCTCTTCAACAGTAGTTTCACTCTGTTTTTTTCTAATCTCCTGTCAATAGGATATTATGGAAACAATATAAATTACCCAGAATCTCACAGACTTGGAACAATGGTGGATCAACATGTTTCTGTAATCAGCAGTGTAAGCAGCATTCGATCATTGCCATCATACAGTGATATACATGATCCACTGAATATCTTGGATGACAGCGGAAGAAAACAAACAGGCTCATACTACACAGAGTCCTCACCTTCAATTGTCTGTCGGACTCCTATGGGTAAGTATAGCCAACGACTGAGGAAGAGCTGTGAACTTTTTAGCATCCTAACAAGTGCTGACTATTAGACTGTAGCTCACATATATAGTATATGAGATGTATAGCATATAGAGATAAAGTAGCTCAGTACCTAAGATGTGTTTTCCTTAAAACTGCAGGACAGTGGGTTTAATAACTCTTCGCTCCCGTAAGGAGGGCTATAATCCATTGTCCATAAGAAGTGGAATGACCAGCCTGAATTGCAGAAAAAAACATGTTAGGAAACACTTTCTAACTATGAAGTGAGCTAATAACGGGCTAGGCTCTTCTAAGGGCTCTTAAGGATCCTCACTGTCAAACAGATCAAATGGACTCTGGGTCAGGGATGTCTATACACAAACTTCCTGTGGTATAGTCCATTCCTGTCCTGTGCTTCAACAGTTGTGTGTATTAGGCAAAGCTCCTGCTAACAGTGAATTTTAGGTGAAATTACCTAATCCCAAAGGGGTTTTTTTGGTATATGCATTAAACAAATGGCAGCTGAGTTTGGTCTCACGTTCCAAAAAGGATTGCATGGAAGATACAAACTAAGGCATTGTTTGTTTCTCCACAAGATTACCTCTTCTTACTACTTATGTGTTAATCTTGCACGGAAGATCAGACATTGCTTGCCTCATTAAGGCTCTGCAAGTATTCCATTCTCAGTTCTTTAAAGGGTGTTAAAGAGGGGGGAAAAAAAGCCAGCACCACCATGCAGGGACTGTGCCCATCGGGTATCTTCTGTATTCTATGTTGATATGTGCCAGGTGGTGGCAGTGGTACCACCAGTGAATTTGGACCTGAATGGTGCAAGATGTAGAAAGACGAGTATAGTGCACAAAATAACTTTGCACAGTTTTCATAGAAGGTGGCTCATATGCAAGCCATAAACTTCAGGCCTGTATCTGGATTTTTAGCAGAGTTCACTTACACGTGGGTTTTGACCTATTCCCTGATGGTGTGAGGAGCCACTGAAGAAAAGTTACAGAAGTATGGGTAAATTGAGTGAAGTATAGAAGCGTTGACATTTCTGTCCTTCAGATGGTGTGCCTGGTAGATAAGGATTCCCATCAGATGAAATTGGATTGTGTTTTTTGTTAAATTCAATAGATAGAAAACTTGCAATGATGGTAACCTTTTTTTCCCACAGCTTCAAACATGCAAACCACATCTTCTTCCCAGTGTATGTATGGAACATCTGGTCAGTTCTCTTCTCAGGAAAATCTGGAGTCCCATGGCACACCAAGCAGAGATGTGGTGTCATCTTTACCACCAATCAACACTGTCTTCATGGGAGCAGCAGCTGGAGGAACCTGAACTGGGAGAGACATGTCAGTGCCTTAACCTTACTTTCCAAATCCAGACATTAAGGCTACGATGACAATCCCTTCAAGTTGGTGGAATAGAAAAGTATTACTTACAGGTGTTAAAGGAGCCATTTTAGAGATATTGGCATCCCTCCACACACAAAAAAAAAGCTATATTCAGATTGGGTCCTGCTTGTGAATCACTCAGGATTGTTCTCACCATTACAGCTTTTCAGTCAGAAATTCAGGGTGAGCAGAGTCAGTGATTCTTGCAAGAAAGACTAAGTTGTAAAGAAATGATTACATCTATTCCTAATTTATTAAAAATGCTATTTTAGTCTTTCCCTTATATCTTTTTATATAAAAATGTTTATTTAATGCCTGTGTTGCTCATTATTTATTAGGACCACAGAGTAACTGTTTACTTTCTCTTATTTGACAGATTGTCAAATGTATGTATCCTACCTCCTATGGAAATGTTTACAAGGTCAATTTTTACTGTTTTAAATGAAACTAAGCCAAATTCTAAAGTTTTTTACTGTTGTGCTCTGGAAAGTCAATTTCCAATGTTTAGTGCCTACTTGTGCAAGTGAAAGTCCTCAGGAAATAAATAAAACGTATTGTGGGGATTTTTTTTCTTTTAAAATAAATCACTTTCTCTTAAAATAAAACCAACAAACCATGCAAATATCATAAAGTAAATAATTGCAGTAGCCTGCTACTGTAGCTGGATAACTGAAACAAATGAAACTGTGCCACAAAATGTCATGGGATTTCAAAATTACTTGTGGTGTAAGCCCAAAATTTCACCTGGTGGGAATCCACAAAAAAGATGTCCATCAAAATGTATGGGTTTAGGGAAACTGTGTATATTGAGACCAAAAGCAGTAATGATGAAAAACATTGCATTGCTCCAGTTCAGTTATTATAATAAAAAATATTTTACAAGTGCCATGATAGTCAATATACCAACATGCATTTATATATGTTTCTGGAGAAACCAGGTGAAGAATATTCACTAATGTTATTAAAGAGGACAGAGAAGAGAACACACAAAACAAACTTCTTGCTACACGTTCATGAAAGAACAGGTGTTATTTTACAATCAGATTGTCCCACCATCAGATTCAGATTAAGATTTTAATCCAGTCTTCCAGATCATTTGGGTCTATTTGATGTTCATATTCCCATTCAGTCCATTGGGTATTGTGGAATTGGATAGTAGGGTATTTTTGGTGGAAGAAAATAGATGATACCTTGATGAAGTTTTTATTTCTAATCCTATATAACTTCCTTTAATGTTTTCTATCATGAGAAGTCTGACTGCAGCAGAAAAGTAATAAGGAGCGTTGATTGGGCTAGCTCATGAATAATCCCCAATATGAAATACTTTATGCAGAAATGAGACACCATGGTTCAGCAATTGAGATGTAGAAGATTCCAGCTCAATTGCTTCCTAATGCAGAGTGAAATCGTACATTGCGATCAAAAATGCCATAATGATGCGTGACAGTTTTGGTTTCAGCAAAAATTCCCAATGACAGATAGTGGTAATACAGGCTGCTCAAACAGGTATTTCTGGGGCAATGCTTTACATCAAGTGAAGTAAGTACTGCAGAAGAGTTCTTTCTTCATGATTATTCAGAACAGAATATATTTTCTCCTAAAATTAGTCCTATAAGAGTCAGGTTCCCTATCTAAGTGAGTCACCGCTATAGTCAGTGAAGAGAAATAGATCCTTCCCATTCCAAGTGAGATAAGATGGGGAACGGGAGTAACAAAGGTAAGGGATATGTCACTATCTCAAAATGCTTGGCTCCCTCTGCTGACAAATGGCATGGCACAAATAATTACTTTAAGCTTGAAACTTCCAGATTGTTGAATTTACGTGAGAGCAATATGTGGAATTTAGAGGAAGTGGGGAGCCACTAGCAGACAGGGCCTTCGTCAGACCGTACATAAAAAGCACAGTTCATGGCACATCATGACTCATATGTCATTTCCAGCCATTTTCTTTTTTTCATGTGAACCATTTTGCATTGTGGGGTGGGGTTTTTTGGTGCAAATTACTTTATCTGCAATTTATCTCAGATAAGAAACAATATTATATCATTAAATGCGCAGATTCTCGTGATGGCTGCAAAACGCAGAGTAGCATAAAGTATCACACTGTTGTAAATTGCAGTTCGTTATCAACAGCAAAGAGCAGTAAAAAATATTCTAATATTCAAATAGCCAGTTAAGAGGAATCTCTCATAATGTTGCAGAACAAAGCAAACCTGTAATTGTAACTAGCAAAACCAAATGAGAAATTTTCATTTTATGACCCATTAGTTAAGTCAAATACGTGGTTTGATGAATTCAGTAAATTTTGTCTGTGGGAAATGAAATTGTTCATAGCTTTTGTGGACACCCCATGGGAAGATTTTTACCTTTGGTAGTGTAGCAGCATTACAGTAAATAATATGAAGAATCAATGGAGTTGCCACTTGGTGGTCTTGTGTTACTCAGCATTAATATGTTGGTTTTAATATATACGTGCCAGAAAATCTGTGACAAAAAATTGTAGATACTGAATATAATCAATGACAAATGAATATTGCCTAGAGGGAAAAATAAAAAAAAAGCTTTTTTTTTCTGAGAAGGAAAGATGAAAATTGAAATCCTTTTGATCTATTTGCTAGTATCAATGAATTTGAACTGGTGCCAGAAAAGGTAAAAGAGATGGGTGAACAGGTCAAATCTGCTTCTACTTCTAAAGTTAAACTGATTCTAAAACAAATTATAGTGACCAAGATGAAGCAATATTGGAGAAGAACTAATTGGTTTGTGTGCCATTGTCCCGTGCCTAGCAAGCAGCAGGGAAACTTACGTAGTTCGTGCTGGAAAAGAAGTACAGTTCTTTGACTATGAACACCATTAGGACTATGGGAATTTTGCTCCAGACTCAAAATTAGCACAGAAAGCTTGCCTTTACCTTTAAATGTGTAGTGAAAACACGGTGAAATTACCTGTAAAAAGTAAACCTGTGTGTCCTCCTGTCATCCTACATGCCAAATGCATCTTCTGGGTCGGATCAGCATCCTGCCAGCTGTCTCCGTCTAGTACATGCATGATCAGAGGTCACAGAGAGGAAGGGAGCCTGCAGTGCAGTGGGTAGAGATGAGACATTTAGCAGAACCTTATATTTAAGGCAGACTATTAGAAGATCACAGCCTCATTGCAGATATGCTGAATGAGAACAGATGCTTTATATGACACAGCGCAGTGCTGTTTCCCTCAGTGTGGGATCAGAACTGAGTGGACTTCAGGCTTATGGATCAAGCTGTCCAGAGAAGAAACTGTGACCAAAAAACCCTGTTCTTAGAGCACTTAAAGAAAAACTGTAGAGATGTTATCTCTCTTTGAAAAGCAAATATTTGACACTAAAGAAACTAAATCTGTTAGGAACAGAATCAAAGATCAGGCAGAGAAATAGAAGAATCTGTAGACGCCAGAGAGTAACGCTGCAGGCCATTGATGTTATACCTCTGGAAAAGACGTGATGCTACAGGCCGGGGGTTCCACAGCAGCCAATAGTACTGTGCTAAAATACAAGGGGCCATCAAGCTAAACTTAAAATTGTTGAGGCCGCCTGCTGGTGATCAGATCTAGGTAATGCAGGAGGTCTTACCTGGTTTTGATAACTGGGAAGAGATAGATTAGAGTCAGTTTTAGGGCTGATATACCCCAGGTTGTAAGTAACAGCCTTTCGTAGGAGTAGTTTGGGGCTACGGTTTAATTAGAATCACTAATCTAGCTTTAGGGATTGGATTAAATTTGATAACTAGCCTTGGGAATGGAGTCTGGGTGGAGTGGGCTGGTTAGTACGGGCCTTATGACTGTTGCAAATAAGGCAAATAAGGTAAAGCTGTCCTAAATTACCTTTCTCAGACAGGTCACAGGTCTGGTTTTTATGACAAACTCTGTTTGTAGGATTTGGGCATAGTTACAACTAGGCTTATGGTCTTGGATTCAGGCTAGCCTGTTGGATGAGCCTGCAGAATGCCTGAGCTTGGCTTACGCCTCATGCCAGTAGGGCCTGCATGGTGAGTTTAACTTCACATAGTTGATCCAGGAAAATTTGCTGCTTTCTTCTTAGTGCTGTACTCAGAGTGGAGCCTAAGTCTGAGTTAGCTTTGTCATTAGGGTTGACTTCAGGGGTTGGGTCAACATGAAGCTGAGACCATGAGTCAATATTGGATTTAGAAGTGTCCATCAAGCTCGGCTTAATGCTACTGCTTAGAGGGATCAACAAACTCTGCTTAGTTCTAGATAAACCAGAATGTAGGGAAACCAATATAGGTTAATATTATAGTCAGAATTAAAATTAAGATTTACTTGGGCAGGAACTGGTGAAAGTGGGTTGTTTCTGCATTTGGCAGGGGTTGTTGAGCTTATATGAAACCTATTGCCAGACCAGGTGATCTACTTATGATTCTTTCAAGATCTAGTCTTAAGAGTAGACTTAAAGTTGATTTGACATGAAAGAGATGGGCCATTTAGGTTAAAGACAGGTCTAGAGGAAACAAGTGAGGCTAATTTGAGGTTTTAGGTGGTGGAGACCACATTGTCAATCATAATTCTGAGGCTGGCATTGGGGAATATAAAGTCATGGTTGGGGTTCAGGCCAACATGAAGCAATGAATCTGAACTAATTATGGATCTAAGACCTACAAGGATCTGTGCTCATTATTGAAATTAATAAGAGTCACTGACAAAGTCATTAGCTTTAGCTAAGAGTTGGAATAAAAGGCTAGAACTAAGTTGGAATAAAAGTCTAGGACTAGGTCAGAAATGATGTAAGCCAGGATCAATGCATGTCTAAGCAGTCATTAACTCAAACTTCTCTGATGGAAACGAGATGCATCTTTCACAGCCTCAGACAAGAATGATATCCTTAGTGGAAGGACTGAGGGTATCTGTAGCCTCTAGAGAGATGCTGCATCATTGCTAATGACGAGACCTCAAGTAATCAACATTACTGGGATGGTGAAAGATCAGGAAAGCAGGAGATCCTACCACAAACTCTGCTGCTTCCATGGTCACCAGACATTCGCAGCAATTACAAGACTCAGCAGAATCACCTCTCACCAGGACCTGAGCCTGCCAGCAGAGGCATGAGCAGGCAAACCAAGAGAAAAACAGGCCTGGGATCTGAAATGGAGGGAGGCAAAATACTGTGCCCGTTGCATAATTTGTGATACCAAATACCATTTCTCTGCATTTTGGGTGCTTTGTTATTTGCACAGTTTTTTCCCATTTAACAATGGCTGCATGTTACAATGCTGCATGGAGCAATGGTTACACAATTGGAAACACGTAAAACATTATATTAGCGGCTGAACTAGGAAAATCTACTTCCCTTCCTTTTGGCTTAGTTGATTATTATCTTTGATCAAATAAAGGGCCACATGTTCATACTGCCCTTGTGCCCTGGTTGCTACAGTAAAAAGAGACGTACAGTGAAATCGTACATTTAGAGTTTGATATTATATGCCTTTTTAATTCTTGTCATATTTAATTTTTTCATATCATTCAGTTTTGTTCAGAAGCTGGCTTTATTGATTAGTCACCTGTTTTGCATCAAGGTACATAGACATCACTCAAAATTAAATTAAAATGACATGGTTAGAAAATCTCCACTACAGTAAAATACCAACTGTATGTAATACAGAGGTGGACAATAAACAGCCCTTCCTTTCTCTCTAATACAGTCTTTACCAAGTGTCATCTTCAAAGTATGGTCAGCCTTCAAAAACTAGCCCAGACATACAGCATCCTCTAACAGCATCTTTACTTTGACTTTACACGTGTTTTCACAAATAAGTGTGCCATCCACTGCCTCATCTAGTGGATCTGTCCTCCCACCTCCCACAGAAGCTGTGAGTTTCTGACAGTCCCCAAGTCTCAGTTCTTGGTAAGTACTTTAATTTGAGAGACATACGGCCAATCTCCAGGAGTGCTTAAGATAGCAGTTATCCAGCTTCTGGCTCCTGAAAGAGAGATGATGAACTTCCTTCAGTGCTTTAGATGGAACTAAGCTCTGTTTCAGTTCCATTTCTGAAGATGCCAAAATACTCTACATTGTGTAATTGATAGTATGGGTAATTTTTAAAGAAGAGAATATAAAAAGTTACCAATGCCATTAAGTTCCTTCTAAAATTGCAATGTGAATTTCATTCTAAAGGAAAGGTAGGTGGAAAATTCTAGGGAAATTAATTTTTGAAAGAGTAAAATGTTGAGGATGAGACTGAAATGGACTCAGTCCATTGGACTGGGGATGTAACACTTTGCTTGAATAAATAAGTATGAACCAAGCCATAGATTAAGCTTGGTATTGACCTGTTCCAGCTGTTTGCTCATTTGGAAGAAAATCAGATCTCTGATCCTGCTCCCAAGCTTACATGAAGAGAAACAGCGCCATCGGAAGAAACTAAAGACATACCTATATAGTCAGCTTGGTTTGCTCCTCTGCTTTGCAGAGTGGTCTTTATTTCCCGATTACACAGTCCATCCTGTATAACTGTGGGAGTACACCCTGGCTTCACCCTCAAGCCAAGCAGTTCCCTCTGCAGGAAAATAGTATAAATCAAAGGTTTGTCCAGTCCAGGGTCAACATCGATTCTACATCATTGATGTGAACCAGATTTTCCTCCCCAGATCTTCACAGTCTTCCAAAAGAAGGCCTGTGGGTCTCCTGCTCTCTTCAAGGAGCGGGGAATGAGGTTCACGCTACTTCTGCCAGCAGTCAAGACATGGTCTGTCGGTGATAAGTGATATGCCTCTGAGTCTTGGACAACTCAGACACAAGAAAAGCTGAGCTACTTAGGCCTGGAACTGTGTCCCTCTCTCATCTACCTCCAGGCAAAATAGATTTTGGCAGTTGGCTGTCCCTGAGGTTTGCCTATGCTTAGCACTTGTTGCTCACACAGATTCTTAGAGTTGCAGTTCACATGATTTCCACGTGAAACACGAGCCTCTCCACACATCCTGTGGGGATCCTCGGTGCCTCAGTTGAGGTTGAGAAGTCTGGTTTACAGCAGGACATGCAGCAGTTATGCAGCAGAGTACATGACAAGGTTTAAGTCCCTTCATGGCTGTTGGCCCTGTAAAATCTCGGTGCAGTTCACGAGGTCAGGGCGAGATGTTTGCCCACCTGCTTGGGCTACGCTGTGAGCCCCAGCCCTGGGCTGGCTACAGCCCTGCAACGAGGCAATCGATGAGAGTTAACACCAAGCTTCAAGAAATACTAGTCACTTAGCAGAGCAGATTGAACTGGTGTCACACAGCATCTCAGCTGAAATTGGATGATGTCCAGATAGCGTGCACTGGAGGAGGTGTGTTTCATCAACATCTGACTATGCGTTACATGTCCTGGGGGCTAAGCTGGGAGGTGACCAGAGAGTTAAGCTAACAAGTGCCCAAGCATTTCTGAAAATGGAGTTTGGAGTTTAGCTTTATTAGCACTGATGGGTGCAGAGAGCTTTTGATACATATGAGGATCTAATCCTTAAACCTGTAAGTAACAGAAGATACCTCCTATAAATATCCAGGCATCTAACTTATAGAAAACTTACTTCTATAGCAATAATTACCTATGTATGTTTAAAGAAACAGATCTCCACCCTTGCAGTGCTGAGCAGAACAATACATGAGAACATGTAAAAAACCCATGAGGCTGCAGGCCCAGCGCTTGAAAATTCGAGCCTCTGTTCTTTCATTTCATTGGCAATTGGAAAGGAAAGGCGAGGCTTCCACTGCTGCATTTAGTTTCTCAAGTAAGCAAACAGTTCTTCTGAAGTGTTGCGCACTCAGCAGTTCCTGCTGCCTGGCATTAACAAAATGGCTTTGCCAGGCAAGCGCGTGCTGAAGAGCCACACAGATACAAACAAAATTCACAGAGTAGGGGTGAGCATGGGGAGGGGGAAGACCGGTCTTGCTTCATGTCACTGGCCTACGGTGGCACCGGGTAAAATGCTACACTTCTTAACAACAGCTACAGCATGGTACGAGGCTCATTGTTTAGGACAGGCAATAAATAGAATCACAGAATGGTCAGGGTTGGAAGGGACCTCTGGAGATCATCTAGTCCAACCCCCCTGCCACAGCAGGGACACCTACAGCACGTTGCACAGGACGGCATCCAGGCGGGTTTGGAATGTCTCCAGTGTGGGAGACTCCACAGCCTCTCTGGGCAGCCTGTGCCAGTGCTCTGCCACCCTCAAAGGAAAGAAGTTCCTCCTCATGTTAAGATGGAACTTCCTATGCTCAAGTTTGTGCCCATTACCTCTTGTCCTGTCACTGGGCACCACTGAAAAAAGACTGTTCCCATCTACCTGGCACCCTCCCCTTAAGTATTTATAAGTATTCATAAGATCCCCCCTGAGTCTTCTTTTTTCTTGACTAAAAAGACCCAAGTCCCTGAGTCTTTCCTCATAAGAAAGATGCTCCAATCCCCTCATCATCTTGGTAGCCCTTTGCTGGACCCTCTCCAGCAGTTCCCTGTCCTTCTTGAACCGGGGAGCCCAGAACCGGACACAGTACTCCAGATGCAGACGTGCCATTTCTTTACAAGGGGGATAGAAATTAGTGAAACCCAGTATCATCGAGAACAGTTATTGCTGTCAGACGTGATTGAATTGGATGGCATTTCTCACCCACCTGGAATCACGCTGCATTGACCGATTTCCTTTCGGCCTCTGGGAATTTTGAAGAAATCATCATTTTTCTGAGACAGGTTCATGAAGTGAGTTGGTGGGGCAGGCCAGGTAAGACACACCAAGGGGTGGGCAGCCCTTTATCTGCACGTGCAAATGCAGCCTCAGGAGTCCTGGTGTGCTTGCACTGCTTAACAGCAAAAATCTGCCTTTCTCAAGCACTGCCTTATCTGCTGTCCCCAAAGAGAGCTTCAGAAGCTATAATGCCAAACAAACTTGGGCCGAGATCAAAGCATGGGTCTACACAACATGTGTGACGGGCAAGATACATGGGAGAACAATTGGATCCAATGTTTAGGTATATGGAACATTTGCTGTCTGATTTAGTACTTTCATCTGTCCTGAAAGAAAACTTCTTTGGCAAAACTTCTTAGAAAAAGAGAGAAAAAGTGAATTCTGCTCAATACAACTGCCACTTGCATTTCTCTCTTTTTTTTTAATACCTCAGGTTTATGTGACAAGATGTGAGAGCACATTTATCTCACGCGCTGGTCAAAAGAGTTCCACTGAGCTGACTGCCAGTAAGAAAATATAGGTGAACACACAAAACTGAGGCAGGATGAAGCAAAATTAAAAGACATTTTTAACTAAGGGGTGCACAGAGATATCTGACCTAGTGATTTAAATTCAGAGCAGCACACCAGGAATCAAGAATCCAGACTTCTGATTAACTTTATGGGTGTAAAATAGGAAAACCCCTACTTTTCCTCAGCACATGCGTTCAGCATGCGTTTGTATCTGCTGAAACTGCAGACCGAAGCAACTCAGTGAAACAAAACAAAACAAAACAACAGAGTCCCAAACATCTGGGAGAAAGGACAAGATGCTGTTAATTTGTTTTACCAATTTAGGGGATGACAGCCCAGGTTTTAATAGGTAGCAGTACTACTATCATAAGTGTTTCAGCCAAGATCATCTTTTTTTGCATTGACTTGGTTGCTCTGGTGAAAGTCCAGAATTTGGTGTTGTCAAGCGCTAATGCTCATTTTGCTGGGAATGCCAGATTGTTATACCCCCGGGATGGTTTGCTATGGCTTTCTCCATACTGACTTAGTGCAACTTGCAGGAGTAGGCAAATCCTGAGGGATTTGCCCAAGATTATACAGGCAGCATCGCTACTGTTTGAGCAGCATCGAGAACATCAGATACAAGGTGTTGGATGTCCTGGTCAGCAAGGGAGGTACACAGGTAGGTCAACAGACACAAAAAGCTTCACAAATCTGCTGCTCCATCTCCTCCCTTAACCCTGGCTTCTGTTTTCTTTCCCTGAGCACAGTGAGCTCAGTGGTCCCCCACATGAGCAAGCCCACTCACCAGGCTTTACCCCAGCAGAGCTCAGGCTCCATCCCCTTTCCTTGATTCTCCCAGTGGAAGTCCCTGGCGAGGGCCGAGCAGACAGTCAGGAGAGGGAGGTGCCCCGCTAAGAAGCCCTCTACTTTGCCCCTGGGACCAGGGGACAGGAGGAGCCAGGAGGAGTGGACGTCCTACGTGCACCTCCCCTCACAAGCAGCGAAAGCGCCGTGAGCTTTTGCACGTTGTCTTAGAAAAAGGAAATTATCCTCATTTTCTCTTTCTACCCTCATCGTTAAGAGGGGCTTTGCAATTAAAAACATCATGGCGTTTTGTTCCCACAGCGGAGGGGTGGAGCGGGGGGTGGGGAAATCGCCCATGTACCATAACAGATGGTTTAAGTACGGTGATTACAAAATCCTGAAGTTAAAATAGTTTAATTACAAAGTCAATACTGCCTCCAACCACTGCTAAGCCTTTAGTGTAAAAACAACAGACGGCATAGTGCAAACGGTAGGACAATATTTAACCAGAACTTTGCATTAGCTACTGCAGTACAGCTCTCCATCAGGCCTTCGGCAAACGGAAGATCAACTGATTTTCCCAGCCGGTATTTGTTAACCATCCCTGCTTTAGTATCAATGGGCGGCTGTGAGAGAGCCGCAAACGAACCTAAGGAAACAAACTGCAATACTATACTGCAAGCTGAGGCTCAGCAACACCGTATGTAAAGCCCAATATTGCAAGCGTACAACTGAGACGCTTGTTAGCACCTGACCAGCAATTAATACACAGGTAAAAAAGGTGAGCGGGTAAAGTTGTTTTTATATAACATGAAAATAAAATTTGGTGAAATAAGCAACGTTTTAATTTAGACTACTGATTTTATAGCAAAAATAAGAGGACATGGGAAGGCACAGGGAAAGGAAAATTTGGGGATGATTTCAAGTGGCACAAATTTGATCTTCTACACAGCAGCAACTCTATAGAGCACGTTGTAGAAAAGTGACATTAAGCTGTGCTCTTGCAGCTGAGAGCCTGGGTCTTGGTCTTTGCTGAGTGTGTGCATATTCTACATATTCTTTAACAGTGACGAACCCTCCCTCTGTTGGCTTGCGTCCCTTATAGATATCAACAAACATGGAGCCGGAAGAGTCCGAGAAAGTCTGGCTCTGCTTTATTAGCAATATGTTAAAAGCCATCTGCTTTCACCATGACACAGCGTAGGATACCCACCATCCGCACTATATACGAAGCACCGCGAGGCGCTGCTCTGTTACCAAGCTGGATGGGTAAAAGCAGGGTCTGACAAGCTGGTGACGAGAGATACGGACTCATGACATTAAAAGCAAAAATAGGCAAACGGGAGATCATCTTCAATGCCTCTTCTCACCACTGGCCCGTGCTCACCCCAAAGCAAAATCAGAAGCTAAAGCAAGAGGGAGAACAGGCTCCAGCAGTGACACTACAACAAGGAGGAGTTCTCACAATTGTGTTACCCCTTTATTTTAGTTTTTTTTACCGAGTTTGAGAGATGAAGAATAACTTTGGGTTTCTGAGAACATATTTGCTAAGTCAAATAAGAATTTCTAGTAGCCAATCTGTTTCCCTGAGGTTCCTCATAAATAACAGCATTTGGGACAGAGAGCTGGACTGGCTAAAATGGGGGGGATGGGACAGGACCCTAGTGAATCTAAAGGACAGTCATTAAGAGGAAAGAGGAATCATTCCTAGGGCCTGATCCTGCAGATTGTTGCATATTCCAATCCTGCTTTTATTAAATGAATTTTACATATATGAGTAGATTCATTGACTTTCAATTAAGACTAAGTGCAGGTTGAAGTGCTTCATTTCATTAGCATGGAACTGATCCCCTGTAATAACAGAAAAAAACATAAACTAACGTTCTGTTGGAAATTGGAGTATGACTCTGGCATAGCACTGGCAGCACAAAAGCAATTTGAATTATTTCTTTATATGAGTAGAAGGTATTTGTATTTTTTTCCTAGAGTATGATAAGAAATGATTTTGTTACTATCTATAATAACATACCCTTTAGAGCATGTTTTAGAGGTCTTCTGAATTTGTAGTGATTTCTTTTATTCTCACGCTTGCCTCCCTTTTTCACCCTAAGTATGTACTTGTAGCTAGGAAATCAATCCAAAGAAATAAGGCACAGTCATAGCATTGTAATAAAACTGAGCCCAGGGCAGAACCCAGAAGTTTGTATGAGATCTCAGCCTCTCCCCGTAGCACAAGCAGGACACAATTGCCCTGTCTGCTCCCGGGATAATTCTGTATTTAAGCCAGTAACTCTTTAACGACTGCTTTCACCCAGAACCACTAGGCCTGACCCTCAGCACCCAGTTCTGGGAGCAGGACTCTTCTCCACCAGGAGAGGAAGATGACCCCTTGCCCGAGCAGACACCTTGAGGGAGAAGCTGTGAAGTGAAAGCACCATCTCCTTCTCCTTCTGAACCTTCAGGAGCTAAGGACTGAGGCTGCCTTCTCTGAGGCGGCAATTTCTACTGGTGTGCATTGGGTAGATCACATACGTAGTGATGCATAGGAGTTTGGGTACCTAAAGTCCAGCTGGGGTTTGGTACCTAAGCGCTCCTCGTCTCTCCTGAACTGACACTTCACAACTGGTTCTGACTGGGTTTTTTTGTGCCAGTATCACATCAAGTGCCCACTTGAAAAGGCCTTGTATCCTGAGCAGAGCTCAAGAAAATAGGGTGATTCAAGTGATTTCAGGCCAGGATTGTTGCTGGATAGGCACATCACCAGGAAAAGCATGCTGACATAGCAGTTATACTGTTTCTCAAGAAACACAGATCTTTGGAAGAAAGTGCTCTTGGTGATCAAGTGTAATAGTGCTATCAAGGCAGGCTGCCCAACAGGAGCTCGTTTGCATGATGCACATCCAGGATAACCTCTGCAGGCCAGCTAGAAACCATGGCACCCAAATCCTGCCTTTCTCTGCCATGCTAAAAGTTGATTTCAGTCGGGATTTTGTGAGTAGATCAGGCAGAATTTGGTCCTAATGACGGGAGTGTTGCCTTCACACGCTCACAATGAGACTATTCCCGCAGCAATAATTCTTTGTAGGAGCACGCTGAAGATGGCTGATCTCACTCCGCAGTCATTGGCAAGGCTTTGGATACAGATTGCCGGCACAAGGACTATCAGTGCCATCATTGCTGTTATCGATGCTCTCAAAGCACTCGGTGAAACTGCCAGGGATTATGGCCCTGCTGTGCTGGCAGCTCCTCAGGCGCAGAGAGGAGGAGGAGGAGGAAGGCAAGTCCCCATAACCTGAAGCTCACCCTCTGAAAGGTTGGAGGCGAAATGGCAGCGCTGGCTTGTTCAAGGCCTCACCGAAAAGCAGGAGATCTGAATCCAGCCTGAAATACATCTGCGCATTAGAACCCAAAGTACTTTTTTAATAGAAGAAGATAGGTTTTAAAACGCTAAGCGGTGGAGAACCTACCTCCAACAGTAGACCTGACCTTTTTTCCTCCCAACAAACATTTACCCAGAGTTGTCTCATGACCGGCCGACTTTTGTAATCCATTAGAAAGCAATGCAGCTGCATGACATGATCAAACACCAAATGCAGCAGAAAGGCCATAACTGTATCTAAAAAGGCTTTGCTTTGTCAAAGCCTTTCACTAATGCTGGCAACAAAATTATTGAGGTCTATAATAAGCTGCTCTCTTGTCAAATAAGCCTCCTTACGAGCAGCGTTAAACTTTATATCTGCTTTTAAATTAAACACTTTGGGTTTATTAATGTTTCCTTTCCTCTCCAAATTTCTTTGTTGAGAAGAGGACCCGGAGGAAATGTACTAGCAACAGTAGGATGTGAAGTATAGTTTAGAATACATTAAACATATGTTGATGGGGCCATTAGCAGAGTTTATAGATACCACCACCTGTCTCTTGTTCCACTTGCCATTACTTTAGTGACAGAAAACATACTGTAAGAGAGGTGATATGCTACCATTAAATCTTTACTTCGGTATTAGAAGGAACAGAGTAGCAAATTCGTGCCTTATTGCGAAAAAGATTTTCCAGTAATGGCTCGCTTATTGAGATAAATAAAGCTGGATAAATAAGGGGGGGTAGGGGCTAAAGAATAAATATCACCCTGGTTTTGGATGCAGTAGAGCCGCTGACTATCTGAGAGGGAAACACTCTGCCACTATAAATGGGCAGCTAACATTTTACTTGTTCCTTTCAAGCGAGCAGGCGCATCCCCGAAATCCTCACTGCAAAACGCAGTCTTAGACCTACCAAACACAGGCAGAACGTAGGGTAGGGCTGTTTCGCTTTCAGGCGAAGCAACGAAAACGCAACAAATACAATAAAGTAAAATGCAACAAAGTAAAATAAAATAAAACAAAATGAAATAAAAAATAAAATAAAACAAAAATAAAACAAACCGAAATATAATAAAATAAAAGAAAAATAAAAGAAAAATAAAATAAAAATAAAATAAAATAAAAAGAAAATAAAGTAAAATAAACCAAAACAAAATAAAACAAAAAAAAAATAAAACAAAAAAAATAAAGTAAAATAAGACAAAACAAAATAAAATAAAATAAGACGAAACAAAACAAAATAAAATAAAATAAAACAAAACAAAATAAAAATAAAATAAAATAAAATAAAATAAAATAAAATAAAATAAAATAACGACGGTAAACAAGCGCTGCTGCCGCCGGCCGCCGGGCAGTCGCTGCGGCCTCGGCCCTGGGGCGCCCCCTGGCGGTCCCCGGTGCGGTGCGCGGGTGCGGTGCGCGGGCGCGGAGCGGGCCAGGGCGCCCGGCGCGGCGCGAATACAGCGTGGACGCGTTGCCTGCACAGCTGTGCGGTCGTTGCCGCGGAGGAGCCCCCCGTGGGGCGGGGGGCGGGCTCACCGCTGGCAGCGTTTTTTTTCTAAGTCTGCGGTCAGAACTGAGCCCTGCGGACGCGAGAAGCGGCCTTCGTGTCGTGGGAGAAAGGGACGCGTTGCCACAGCCGCGCCGTCCCTCCGTGCGAGGGAAGGGAGAAGCGCAAGTGGCGGGGGGCGGCCGGCACAGCATCGCCTGCGGGAGAGGAAAGCGCGCAGGGGAAAGAGAAAGGTGAATGTCACTGTATTGAGGTGAGGAGAGGGCAGGAGGTCAGAAAAAAGCCCGGCATGCCGCAGGCTGTGCGCTGGAGGTGGGCGAGCAGCGAATGCAGCAAAAAACGTCGGTTTAGACAGGTCAGAAAAAGCCTTTTCTAAAAATCTAGGTTGAGTTTCCCCAAAAACTTTAACGCAGAAGCTGTTTTGTCGTCTTCACGGAATGGGCAGAGCCTTTGCCCAACCTCTCCCGCTCCTGATGGGGCAAACTGGGGGAGCGCCCTTAGCGGCAGCAGCTCCCGTCCCCCGCCGTGGCCGCCCGCAGCTCCGGGGCAGCCCCTGCGCGCACCACCGCGCCGCGCAGCGCGGGCGGCCGGGAAGGGACGCGGCTCCCCGCGGAGCAGGCGCCGGCACAGCCACAGGTCAAAGGCCACTTAACTGTGCTTTCTGGAAAGAGAAGGAAAAAAGGTTGGTCGCCTTCGTCCCGGGCGGCTTGCAGCAAGGGGAAGCCTCAGGTTTGATCAGGAGATGGCAGCACAGTCTTGGAAAGCTCGAAAAACCCCAACTCTTGTTAGCGAAATCCCGAGAGGCTCAGGGAAGCAGAGCACCCTGGTGCCCACTGCAAGAAGAATTTTAGGGGGAAAAACATGCATCTGTCCAGTAAGTATTTGAGCTGAATCGCAAAGAACCCAGTTAAAGATCAAAACTGAAATTGCTGCTGTGCATCACAGGAGTGCTTGGGCGCGACGCTGGTAGCGCACCCTTGTTGCAACCTTCCGCAAAACTCAAGAAGAAAAAAGAAGGGCCAGAGGTACCGCTGTAGACTTCAGTGCTGCTACCAGTTTATATGGAAACATGCGCATATCGCTGACAGAATTATAAAGCTTCCTAATAGAAAGATAAAACTGTGAGATTTCTTTTCCCTGTTTTCCAGTATTTCTTTTAAATGGGTGAAAAAGAGGATTTAAAAATCTGCCTTGCTGATAAGCAGGGCTTTATGTCAGGCTCACAAAGAATCTGCTATAATTTTTTTTTTTTTTTTTTTTTTTGCTATAATCTGTCCTTATTTCATTCCAAAAAAGAAAAAAAAAAAAAAGCAAACATAAAGTACCTGCAGCAAACCTGTTGCTAAGTCAAACAAACCTGAGCAAAACTAAAGTCGCTATATATAGGCAGGCTGTTTCTGACTTATTCCTTGATGAGCTTTCAATCGGAAGCTGCAGGCAGAGGTCTTCTGTTCGAGCCATGTATTTTGCTTCTCTCTTGCCCCAGACTCTGGGCTTGTTCAGTCTGTGATTGAGGAATTCTCACAGACCCGCGGGTGTTGCCAGGAAAAAGCCTTGCGCTTCGTTAGGTGGTGCTGAAAGACCTTGCTGGAAGCGCTGTCGTGTTGATCTTGTCAGCATTTTCTAGAGCTGGTCCACCTGAGAGCTTAATGAGGGGAGATGATATTGGAAAAGCTGGTTGGAGTTAGTTTGGCACCAACTCGGGCACCCAAGACAGATTCAAGACCTTTTGGTATTCACCGAATATACAAATCCGTGCATGTAACCCCTTTTTTTGCTCTCCAACATATTCACAGATCCATCTCATTTTTTGACACTTTATTTAGTATTGGAAACCTTCAAAGAGCATAACAAATGGAAATTCAGGGTTTAGCCAGATTGTATCAATTGTTGGTATTGGAACATCAGTGGAGCTCAAACAAGTTTCCCTTGGCAGGACAACTGCACAAAAGCATTTGATGTTGAATCACAAGCTATTTTCATGGTTCATACGCACAAAAGGGTTCAAATATAAGCAAATTAAAGGCTCAATATTGATGAAATATGTTCTCGTTTCCTTTCCATTTGCCAAATATTTAACCTGGTCAGGAGACAAATTCACATGGGATTAATTCTGTGGAGCCAACCTCAGATTCCTCCTGGGTTTCCTTGAAATGAGGTATCCTTCGCTTCCTATCCTGCACGGTTTTGTAATGCAGCTGCACATTGTTGAAAAATTGCCACAATTCATGGCGGGGTGGCTGCACTTCAGCAATGAGAGAAGTTATTTGGAATACATATATCTATATTTGCATGCTTGTGAAGCTTACGTGTCTGGCTCGTTAAGCTCTAGGAAGCTCCTTGATGGACAACACCATGATACACAGTGGATGGCAATTAAGCCGTGAAGCTGAGTAAAGAGAAGCTGATCCTCAGCCCTGTGAACTCCAAAGAAACTTTATTTTTGTAATTTTATGATTCAAAAGGGTAAAGGCTCCTGTAGAGCGGAAAAACGTGTAGAAGATGAAGAAGATGTGAAAAATCCTCTCCACGGCCAATGACCCCTGTATGCCGTGCGGTCTGGGGATCTCCCCTTAGAGCCAGGTGGTCCTGGAGGGTCTCCTCTCTTTGCATGGTGCACCAGCGAGAGACAGGACCATGAGAAGCTGGCTGGAAGCAGCTCCTTCCACCACTCCTGCTCCGTGCCTGTGGGTCTGCCGAGGCCAGGCACTGGTGGGCAGAGGGGGAGGCATGAACTGGCGTTACAGTCATTCCGCCAAGGTTTGAGGCTTGCTTGCCTCCTTCCTTCTTCTGCCATGTGACAGAGAGGGAGCGTTTGGCCTGGCGATATAAACACCATCTGTTTTGGAGCAGGGTGACAAAGGGGAAGGAGAAGCAGAGCCTGCGGCTGTAATCTCAGTGCTCCAGTCTTTCCCAGGAGCTGAAGCGCGTGCCTCCACAGGTACCTCAGGAGGATGCTGCTCAGTGGCTCCAAAGGGCTCAACAGAGCCTGAATGACTTTTTCTCCTGCACATATAGGTGTGATGACGGGGAGAGGGAAGAGCCGGGGCTCATTCAGATCCATGCTGGATTAACTGAACACGTGCATCTGCAAACCAAACTCACAACCCACGTAGGCTATGACACGGGAACACGAGCAACAGATTTGCTCAGCAACCGGCTAATTGGAAACTGAAAAAAATCTCTCCTTGCAGCACATAGTGGCTGGCACAGTGACGTGCTCATCTGTGCTCGTCTGGTCCTTAAAGAAATGTCTCGTTCCCTCCCAGATGCACCCATTCTGTAAGCGCTTTTGGTGCCCTTATGCTCACACAGGTCCTGAGAAGATCATGGAGCAGAAGCCTACACTTTTTCCATCTTTTTATTTAAACCCAAATGGTGCGTCCAGGAGCGTTTTTAAGTTTTGAAGTGATGAAGCCCTCCTCCAAAAGGCCAGAGGAAGGTGGACACAAAGGCCTGACAACATTCCTGACCGTACCCTCTCTCCACAGCACTGGTTGCAGAGCAGACCCTTTGCACGGCGCTGGGTTGGTCCCTGGGCTGGGGGAACGGCTGCGTAGCCTCGCTAGCCATCGGCACGGAAGCTGGGAATGGAAAACAATTTCGACATTGGCAGCCTGGAGTCCTGCCCTTCGCAAACACATTTGATGTTCATACATGGTCTCTTGGCTGCTGCTGCTGGGGACCATCTGTTGGGATGGCTTCGTGCCTGATCAAATGGTGGTATGCCAGTTTCACTGGGACATGAAATAGATGCCAAACAAAACGCGTCTGGTTTTACTTCTATTACTCTGAATTCAAAGCACATGCTAATACTAATCCCCCTTTTAACACCGTTGTGGTGCCAGTTAAACCTTCATTTTTTCCCACTATCTGCCAGATTTCTACCACGTATTTAGGCGCTTAACGAAATCCAGCAGAAATCGGCGCCGTTGATTTCACACAAACAGGGCAGTGTTTGCAGGGGTTTGGTGAGAGGTGTTAGCACTAATGACAGAGGTGTATGCGTGAGAGTTTCCTATACACATAACACAGCATCCTTGAAGGAGCTGGACTAGGACATTTCTTTAAAAGTTGCTCCGGAAACCACATCCAACTATCATAGAATTTTCTCCTTGATGGAAATGTGACTTAGCAATTTAAAAATGCTATGGTAAACTAGGCATAGTTTTGAGGTTGTTTTTTTTAAAAAAGCCTCTACTAAATGTGCAAAGGCTTTGAGCATTATGAGAATACTAACCTGAGATGCTCTAAAGACATTTTCTTTTCGCTGCGCTGTGAGTTCACCATAGCTCCAACCTTGATCTGTAGTAAAATCTTCCATGCTGTGGCTGGCTTTGCCGTCTGGGTTTATATGACTAACTCCCTGTGAATGTTCCACATTTGGAGAAGTGTGTTCCTGACCTCAGCCAAGATGAATATTATTGTCAAAACTGCCATCATTACAGCTACTGTGGGTTTTCAGATTCCTCTAGTGTTTGTGGGGAAAATCCATCTGCTACAGATGGTCCCTGGGATGATGGATTTTCTCCTCTACTCCCGTAGCGGATCAGGAAAGCCTGAAGGAGCATCCCCTGATGGGCTTCCCTTTGCTCTTTGTCTTTCTTCTGCTTTGCAGGGCTAAGAGGTTGGACATCATGGACATCTCCTGCCACCTCCTCTGTCTGCCCCCAGGGGGGCAGATGACAAAACCCCGTCTCTGGCTTCCCCTGGCCGGATCTCCGCCGTGTGCAGGATGGGCTGGATCCAGATGTGCCAACTGAGGTTCCCGGTTTTAGGAAGGGCTGGGACTTGACTACTTGGTCAAGTGTTTAATTCCTCAGCTTCTGGATTCAGAATTATTTAAATCACTTCATTTTGTTAACGATACAACAGATTCCTGTGTTGTTATAATTTAATAACCTTAATTAAATTTTTAACCACTTTGCTTACATTGTCTTCTTGTATATTCCTAAAGTAAAAGTTACTATGGAAATCTAGAAAAAAAATAACAGTTAAGGAAAGTTGGGGAATGTGAAAGTTAGTTTCTGTTTGGTGTAGCATTGTACTACCAAAAAAACAAAAAAGTAAAATAAAATTATTTGAATCTCCCAAGTA
This sequence comes from Pluvialis apricaria, assembly GCA_017639485.1. Classification (NCBI taxonomy): domain Eukaryota; kingdom Metazoa; phylum Chordata; class Aves; order Charadriiformes; family Charadriidae; genus Pluvialis; species Pluvialis apricaria. Next base: position 74,383,333 of record CM030009.1, on the reverse strand, counting down.
AATATGGCAGGGCCAGGAGCACAGGCCGACCGGTGGCATGTGGACCGGCCATAAAATTAAAAATAAACTTAAGAGTAAATGTGCAGCTAAATGCAGACTGTGGGGATAGGATGTGAACTTCAGCTATTTCCTGGAGCTAGTGTGGTTCCAAAGTTTAACAGCTTTAGCCTTTGGAGACCCGGAGGCGTGCATACTTGTTTTCAGTTTCTCCTCCTTTCATCTCCCCCCACTCGGAGCCCTACCACCTCCCAGCTGCCCTGCTCGCTCCATCGCTCCCTGCAGAAGGACACTCCGCTCACCCTCTAACGAACGTCCTGTGTGGCGCCGGGCATCCCCATGCAGCAGCAGTGCCTCCCGTACCCTCCTCATGTCCTCCCGCCTGCTCCAGCAGGATGGGGGCCCGGATTCCCATTTTGCTCTTAAAACCATCCAGGGAGATGAGTGACTGCCAGCTGCTCTCTGGGCATGCTGGCTCATGCCTAACAATTAAGCTTTTTATGATGAGTTTCAGCCTTTAACTTTCTTTTTTTTTTATGTTGTTTTTTTGTTTTTTTTCTTAAAACAGCCATAGAGGTAATGGGAAAGGGTTAATGGAAGAGCTAACACATCCTTATCTCACAGGGGCTCTGTGGTAGTGAAGAGATATTTTCAGGCATAAATTTGTTATTAGGGGATGTACTACAAAGCTCAAAATTATCTCACTAAGCCTAGCTTGAGCTTTGTGTTCTTTGTGCTTGTGACTCTTGTGCCTGCGTAGACTCAAGGCCAAATTCAATTTAGGAACGTGTTTCTAAAGCGTGTCTTGATGTCTCTCTCATTTATGGTAAAACTTTAATTTTGTGCTCATTTCTCCTAATAACGTATGATAGTTTTCTTTGTTTAAATAGAAATGCATGTAAAAACAAATTCTAGTGTAACTCCTTGAACACCTTGAAAAATTTTCATCATTCAAATTACATTGTTGCAGTAGCGCCTATCTCCTAACCCAAATCTCCAAGATATGTGCATCCCCCCACTTCTCCCTATTTGTCAGTGGCACTCACCAAGGTCCTTTCCATTAAAACCTTTTCTCGCCTTGTCGCCTGCTAAATCCTCCAATTGTAAGGTAGCAGATGAAATAGTAGAATAGATAAATAACAGAAGAAAATCAGGGCACATTTTCATGAACTTTCAATAAATTTCTTTCTGCATTTGAAAGATGTGTACACATAAACCTTATTCATTATAGTTCTTGGTTTTGCCTAGAAGAAAATGTGTTGAATAGAGTTCAAGAATGGCAGAACAATGTAAACCTCAAATACAACAGTGGAGGCTTTCTTTTAGGAGGCAGAGAGAAAAAAAACCACCATTGGAGATAATAGAATTAAGGGCTTTGGATCTCTACATGCAAATATTTGTGCTTTGATTATCTATGCTACAGCCACAGGTGTCATGAGATGCACATTGCATTTACTGTCTTTCAAGGTAAATTCAAGACATGCTTTCACCTAGCAGTGCCTCTAACTGACAACACAGCTGAATTTATCTTAATACAAAATCCATATTAACATATGTTCTTTCCCTAGCCCTTCGTATCACTCCTCCTCCCACACCAAAAAGACACTTATTATCAAGAAAGGAATGATAACAGGAAATAAACATTTAACCATAGTCCCTTTTCGAAAAGTGTTCACAGCATTTTTACCTCCTTAACAACTTTCCTGAAATGAATCATAAGAAAGTCCATTATACGTTCCTGCATGAACCAAAGCTAAGAATTAGGTGTGCGGTCATCATACAGCAGCTAATAAACAGTAGGTGAAAGTTCCTGTGGCGTAGCAGGGTGAGACACTATGGCAACCTTATGATACAACATTTTCTATTACAGTATTTATAATTAGTTCCCTATTAATTTACAGGTAAACCAACTTATACTACCTGTAGGTATAGGCATAGGCATAGGCATAGGTATATTCACATCACACACGTGATGTTTGTGCTTTATTCCTTCACACAGCATATGTTAGCAGAGTGCTGTTGTACCTAAGCAAGTGTTTCTTTGTGCCAAAACTTTGGTGCTACGCAATTGTAATCTATTAAAAATGTATTGGCCATTGCAAAAGGCTTAATTCTGGATAGCAACAAGCAACATCTTCCAGAGCTGGAACCTCAGTGGACAAGATCTACAAAAAGGCAGAAGAGAACTTAATGTGCTCTTATAACACTATTTTATTTAACCATAGAACGTTAAGTTCCCGTTAAGAACTGGGGTGATATATGAAAAAAAATGGTGCCTGCTTTACGTGGCTTGCAATCCACCTCTGTACCAATTTTCCATACACACTATCTTCCAATACCGTTTTAGTACAAATGTGGTAAATAGCATACCCTCACAGCAGATACAGAAAATCACCAGGATGAATAGGCACATACGGTATTTGTAAGCGTTCCTAAGAATTCTACTTATATGAAGGATTTTCTGGTTCCTCCAGAAACCAGAAAATAACTTCCTCTCCACGCTGTAAGTCAGAGAAGACAGAGAAGTCAAAGACTCACACAAGGAACTTCGGAGAGGAAAATACCAAATTTCGGTTTCTTCATTTCTTTTCTCTGGCAATGAAGACTTAATTGCAGACAGATTTTTCCATATGGTGTCTTTATGTTTGCATACCTATAGCATGCAGCTACTCTACCAGTGACCCCTTCAGGTCCATCGCTGCTTTGAGCTTACAAAACTATCAATCCTGCAAATGATCTACCAAACTGACGCCTGAGGGAAAATCCCTCAGCGTGCTTAAGCCCATGTGGTAGTAAGCAAAGCAGTTCTCAAAACAAAGGGGCTGGAAGTAATCCTATATTTGGACTACTGGTCGGAGTTTCATCACGAGAAGTAACCCTTCGTCAGTACAATCAGTCTTCAAAATGTTTCAACAGCTGGGGCTAGTTGTCACTTCCAGAAGAACGTTATCACCTGTTAAGGAAATAGGACATTTGGGGACATGCTTCACTAGCAGTTTAGGGAGATCTTTTTTCCCAGAACCAAAGGGGGGGGGGGGTGGGGGGGGGAAACACCAGAGTGAGATTTTTTTGAGTTATATCATCCAGTGTGCAAAACCTAGAAGAAAAAGTATTTTGTAAGTGAATTATTTGAGGAAGCGTTCCTCTAAAGCAACCTTTTCTGTTACAGTGCTTTCAAGAGCAGCCTGTGAAAACAGCAGCTTTGCCGAGCGTGTTAATAATACTGGTTTGTACACGGCAAACTGTTTCACAGGTCACCAGCAAAGATGGAGTTCATTAAAAAATGATTTAAGTTCTTCTACAGTCTGAGTTACACTGGGGGAAATCCAATGTAAGCCAATGACTTCATGTTATCAATTAAAAACTAAAATTGCCTGAACAATCTTAACTCAGCTTCATTGTACATACGCATTGTGGCAGAGCCTTGAAGTACATCACCATGTGCTGCTATACCCCCATCCCAACGTGCATTTCAGCCGATGAAGGGATATTTAAAATATTCAACTTTGTATGTAGCCTTCAATGCATGGCCTTTTTTGTAGTATACTGCAAATTACAGTTCCCTAGGACAGGATTCATCTCATTTATGGACAAGAAACCCCAATTATTTATCCTCTGTAGGCATCTTGCTCTCCTTCCTCCAGAGGGCAATTCATCTGACCTATTTTAGACAACCACTCAGAGTGAAATGTGTCTCTTGATTTAGAGACCTGCATTTCACGTGAAATGATTGAGACAGTACCCTCAGTTTCCACATCAAACACTAGTGTGGTCTAGGATGATCAAATATCTCCTTTTTTTTTTGCAAGATCTTCCAAATTCCTTTTCTAGACAAATACAGTCTACTGAACGTTATTTCTGAGAGTTTAGGGCTATCTACAAAGTTATTAGGTTCAGTGAAGAAGAAATGGGTGAAAAGAAGATATCAGACTTGAACAAGAAAGCTGAGCAAACGATCCAATGATGTTTTCTGAACACTGATACTTGCTGTCATTTATTCTCAAACCTGAATCATGTGCCATGGCTTACTTCTTTGGTAAAAAATGGTGCTCGTTTGTTTTGGGCCAGCATTACAATTTCTGGTTAAAACGTCTTCAAATGCAGGATGGGATCAGCACTCACCCCCAGATCTAGGTCCAAGCGTACTATGTAAGGCCTCACACACTAAAAATTAACTGAATCCACTCCCCTCTAAAAAGATTGCAAATTTCTGAATTCCTTCAACTGAAGTCACTCCAGAGTTTGTTCACTTCTTCTTTAACTAAGATAAAACAAACTTTTTAGTCTGACTATTGATTGAAGCTTCTTCCTCTTTTTTTCTCCTTAGTTGTCTAACCATTGAACTGCGGCAATACAACTGTGTGAGTGGGTTTTGTTTAATCACACACATTTTTCAGGCACTATTCAGGGAAAGAGGAATGTCTTTTGTTATGGTACATGAATTTTGGGTGTGTAGCATCTACTCCTTTCTCTGCCAGAGGCTTCCCAGGGAGACTGTCTGAAGTCCCTCGGGGTCATCTGTACAAAACTGTGGTCCTCTGTCAGGACTTTGTCTCCACTGTGCTTCCTTGGGGGACCGAGGAAAGGGACAGGCATGTCCCCAAGGGTGAGCCCAGCCTGCGGCAGGCTGAGTGTCCCTTGGACCATGCCCCTCTCTCAATCTCTGCGTGAGTCAGCTTCCCATGTGTAAATATGAGTAGGAATTCTCCCCTTCCAGTCACCCTGGAAGTTCACAATTGCAAAGACTGTCTTTTACTGCCAATCGTATTCTTTCCATGTGTAACAGGTCTCTGTTCTTGGTACATTTATGTTATAGTACTCATTACTTTTGTATTATACATCGTTATCAACATTGTCTACTAACACCTGTATTAAAATATTTGTGCAACGTTTCACTTTTCCACTCATTTATCTTTTACACTAAGAGGTAAACAGCATTGCTTTATTTCTCATATTCGTCCTTCCCCTAATCTATTTATTGAGCTACATGAGCTGAAAAATGTGAAGAAGTACCATGAGATTCAGCAGTGAAAGTACATTCTGATCTCTACGGTGGCTGATGGATCACAAATCTCCTTGCCTCCAGCACACGCCTCCCAACCTGAGCTGAGCCACAGGCACTGGAGCTGTGCACACCGAATCCGCCATCAGGCATTACAGGCATTTCTCTCATTGGCAGTAAATATCTGGGAAATCTCTCTGCATTTTTGGCACTGTAAATCTTATGCTCAGCTATAACTTAGGGATAAATTATGGTACATTCAGCTGCCATTAGTTTCAAATTAGCAGCGTCATTTAGATTTCTTTTTGTGTAAATATTATTAAAGCTACAGATTCCAAAAGTTAGGACATATATTAACAGAGTGTGCTCACTAATCCTGGGAAGATCATGCCTCCTGTTCCATGGGATTTAGGCTTGTCTCCGATTCAAACAGATTTGTGTTGTGAAATGTTGAACCGTGCTGCTGGTGACTGGTTATTCACAAAGGCCAACGCTGATACCTCATATTTTGTGTCCTCACACACTCTCGATTGCACTGGAAACTGCTCCTTTGAAAACAAAGCAACAAGTGAAAAAAGCCACTGTGTTTTCTTCCATGGTTAGTTGCCAATAGTTGGCAAAAGAAAAGCCTGGACTGAGAAATGAAGGCCTTTTCTGTTCTGATCCTTCGCCATACCAAAGGGGACTCATGACCTGCAGTACGGGCGGGTGGATTCAGATGTAATCCACCTAGTTGTGCCCTTCACCCTGTGCTACTTGCTGCAGCCCTTAAGGCCGGGCTAGAGTAGAGCCAAGTGACAGGACGCTGACACTGCTTTCTGGTGGCCACCGTCAAAAAACATTTAATTTATATGCTTTGCCATACGTGTACAGCAAGTTCCCTTGGCCCCCATCAAGACTCTGGAAGAGAGAGCCAAGTCATGTCCCTTGGCTTGGCTCATCCTTGGCAGACGTTCAAGCTTTCAGCTTGCCTTGGAGTAGATGATATTCACTTACAGCTATCATTTGTAAATGCTCAGCCTTCAGAAGATAGTTAATGGTCTCTGCTACTTTATATTGGTCCTGTTTGAAGCTGCTCCTTTTGAGGCCTGAGCACTTTTCATTTTCATAGAGAGTATCACGTGGTGACTGGGGACATCTATGGGTTCTGCGGCACATCAGACTGAATGAAAACATTTTTCTCATAATAAGACTTCTCTAAATTACTTTTTTATTTTCTTAAGAATGAGAGAGACAACCTAATGCTTTAGAAAAGAATTAATAATGCTGATTTGCGCTGCATAAAATCATCCTTCAAGATGTAAACGATCAGACGTTGACAGTCATTCATCTCAGGTACCAAGCCAGCCAGATATAAGTCAGCAGATGTATCCCTGTTAGCGCTAAACTGAGACGGAGGCAACAGATGCTACCTCTCAGCAGGGCTTATTAGACCATGCTCAACAGCATGTTGACATAGTTACACGGTATCCCAACTTCTTCTGGCCTGCAACTGCTTCGCTCATTGCAAAGGCGAAGGAGCAGGCAACTGCACAAAAGCTGGCAGACATGCCTTCACTCTAAAGACACTGGATTTGTGGAAGGCTTTTAAAAGCATCAGGGGGAGCTGTGAAAACTCCGTTGTCCTTTGTGCTTTTGAAAAGTCTCCCTCTTGATCAGCACACCAATCCTACGCTGCAGCTCTCAAGCCACCTGCGTAGCAGACCATCTATTTGTACTATAGACGGGCTGTTGTGGTTGCACATGTGCACTGACTATGGAACCGAGTATGTGCACTGGACATCAGATCTCTTATGTAGAGAGGTAATCATACCGTTCAACTAGCAACGAATAGCTATAGGAAGTAAACTGAATGAAAGCTGCATATCTATCCACCTTCTCCCTTCTTGTTCCCCCCATCAGTGCCTCAGGCACAAATGCATGGCACTTTATGTTGGTGCTTACATATGGTGCTTACATACATTTTCATATGTAGAGAGCACCTTGTAGGTACCTGCCGTGGCTTTGAATGCACAAATAATAAATTATTGTTTCAATTTTTAATTTAAAATTATTTTTAAAATTTGTTCTTTTAGCCAAGCCTCATCTTGCAGCAGTGACTGCCCAAAGGGCTGTCTTGCATCAAACTGTTCAAAGACAGTATGACACACATAATCTGAAACTAAAATAAGGACGTTTTGTATGTTTTACCTGGTAACGATCGATAATTTTAATTAATGTCTTCAGCAATTTATGGAAGGGCAGTTTAAGTAATGCAGAATACAAAGAAGGTAGTTCCAGTACTCTTTTGGAGACTTGATCATATTCAGCAAGTTGTACATTTCATTTTTAAAAAAAGCCTATGTTTTATGGTTTCAGAACAAATCCACTAAACATAACTGTGTTGCTTTGTTTAAAATTACAGCTAACAAGCCAAAAATACATGTTCCAACTGACCAGTCGTATGGGAAACTAATTCCGAGATCCAAATGCTAGCAATGCAATGCTGACTGTCATTGCAACTGCTCAGGTGACACGAGACTGTAAACAAAACGAAACAAAATCTCTTAAAATTACCTATTTTCTTCCAAACATTTCTGGACTGTTCTTGACCAGTGATTGGTTCTGTTTGAAACACACCATTTGCAGAGTCTGCCTGTGAAGACTATTCCAAAGACTAACAAACAGATGCACTTTTCCATAAAGTTTATATTTTCCAGTCTAGTTTTTCCCATGTATTAATTTCTTCAGTTCCTCCAAGGATCTAGTAAGCTGCCAGAGAAAATAACAGCAGAGGTTCTGCAAGATGGAGAATGGAGAACTAAAGAAAAGGAGATGGGGAGAGTTACTGCTTGTAAGAAAGACTAAGTAAAGGAAAGATTTTTTTGGTGCAGGCAGCAGCCAGGTGTGCCACACTTATTATTCTGTCACCTTTTCTTTGCAAGTCATGAGTTGTTTTCTTTCTAGAGCTTCATTGCAGTTACCTCAACAGTGAGAACAAGCAGAAGGTCTGGGATAATTTGACTCACAGAGCAATTAGGCACATTCATACAGAATTTCCCTGTGTCAGTGGGCATCGAGGCAATCAAGATCCAGCTGCAGTCAGTTGCCAAGTCAAGTTTTTGGACAGAAAGGACCACTCAGGTCTACCAGTGGTTGTATCTACAGGGACAACAAGTAGTCAAGACCTGGACCACCTCATCGTGCCTTGCTTGCCTGAACACCAGTCACAGAAAACGGCTTGTTCTTAACCCAGACTCATTCTTTCAAAGCTTATTTCTTTCCTGGTGCATGTCATTTCAAAATACTTTATTTATTTTTGAGGCTTTGAACTTTTACAAGACGAATAAAACAGTGAGAGGAAAGGCAGGAAAAATAGTGTCTTTATATACTACAACATCACAAACCACCTTAATGAACTTGATGCACAATGAGATGTTAGATTGGCTCTGCTTACTCCAATAGGTCAGGAGCAATCATTTAAATGCACATCCTTATAGACCCGGTTTTCAGTTTTAGCCTATCCACCAAATCCCATCTGTTTGATATACTTTTATGACACTTACGATAACTTCCAAAATGAGCAGTCAGGGCAAAAGCCTAACTGTTGAGACAGTGAATGCAGCGTTCCTCAAACTTATGAAAACATAGCGTCTAAAGGCAGATGAAATGACAGTGACCTGAAATAACAGGAAGCTGGCCTCAGTTATGTATCTGGCAGGGGCTGAGGGTGATGGAAGCTTGTGAGCTGTATCCAAACCCATGAAATATAGCCCTGCCCCTGAATGAACTGGAAGGCATATTTCACCCCTACAGCAAATCAAGGTTGAAGCACCACTGGTCTTTGGGACCTCTGTTCAGTCCCTGATCAGATCCAAACACAGAAGCTTTGGAGTGATCTTTTGACTCTCCTGCTGGATTTCACTGGCACCTAAGTCTTATCATCTATTCAGCTGTGGGCTTTCCCCAACGCGTTCACCAGCATTCATATTTCCCTTGTGAACAATGGGAATGAGAGAGAAAAGTAAACTCTTGCATTAGCTCAGCCCCTTTCCTGGGAGTCTGGAAGGGAGTGCTGGAGAATAGAAACTTTTGCAACCCTTTGCTGGTTGCCTTGGAATGTGCAATGTTTTGTGAAATCTGTTCTGCACAATGGTTAGCAAGGGGTAAAATGAAATCTCTAGGGAAAAAAAAAGAAAGGTGTAAAGCAAAATCAGAGCCAGATAAGAAAAAAATTGCTTGAATCTAGGAATCTCTCAATTCTTTCATGAGAGAGGGGAAAATAAAGTTAATCCTCTGCATCGAAAAAATGCGTGTCCTGACGTTTTAAGGGGCATGAGTTTTTCAGAGATTCACGAGTATACCTGCAGATCTCTGCATCCAGTTCAGACACAGTGGCAGCATTAACTGTATGAGTCTCCCCCTGTCCAGCACCTGCTCCCAGTTTCCTTAGTGAGGAATGACAACTTTGCAGAAGGATCATCAAGGGAGACAGTATGCAATACAGGTTTGTTCATTTTGATAAGCAATGTAATTTCCGTATATATAAAACTGTGCCTAAGGAAGCTTGATGGGAAAAATACAAATACAGACAAATATAGTCTGGCAGGCACATTGAGTCAAAAAGTCTCTGCTCAAAATTAACCACAATTCTTCTAATTGAACACTTACGAGACGGTCTGGCTGGGCCTCTCTGCATTCAGATGCATCACATACACCACAACCGCATGAATTCATGAGATGCGGAGGCCACTCTAGAAGCTGGCTCTCCCCCTGTTGTCCCTGATCCGCTGTGTGTGTGTCCTGCCCCGTCCTGTATATTGGTTCAGCAAGCCACGCCACTTCATCCATCAATTGCTTTGCTCTTCTTCAGTGCCAGCTTCCATCCAGGGCAGCCCGCAGAGGTGGCTCAGCCTGGCCATGCAAGAGCTGGGTACCAGCAACCGGGGAGAGGACGTGTAACCTGGAGCAGAGAGGAGGAGAGCTGGCCCCTTTCTCCATCAGCAGCTCACAGCATAAGTTGTTAGTGAAACTGCACCGGAGAGCTATCCCTTCTAACATGATGTGGGGAACCGATCACTTTGTGCTCAGAGATAGAAGACTTTTAATGGGACTAAGCTGTTGATGCTCACAGCAGTGTGTTCATGGCAGGGTCTCCAGTTAAAATTGCTAATGATCATTGCCCATGGCACAGCTGGAGTTGGGTATTGCACAAACACCCAAGAGGATGGGGGTGAGGCACCACGATGACTGCGACTATACCTTCTGGAAAGCATCCTCAACAGGACTGCTGTATTTCCATGTTTGCATTTGAAAGATCTTGTGCATGCTCACATTTTAAGCATGAGCAGAGTCAGTGCACTAAGGTGTGAGAGATTTACAGTCCGCATTCAAAACTTTAGCCTGCCCATTTTTTTAAATGGAAAGTGGTGGTTGCATAAGCACTGTAACCATACATTACAAAAAAATCCTTCTGATGTCTGAGATAGCCTGAGTATAGTTCAGCTAGGTATTGTGCTTTAAGAAAGCACAAAGGGTCTTTCAAGTCTTTCATTATTTAAAGATGATTCCAATTTATGAAAGTGGGGCTGTATTGTTAATTACACATATTTTGTGTGTGTGCAGATATGGAGTTACACGCAATTTCTGTCTGACCGTGTTTTGGTATACAACACACAGATTGAACTTTCAGCCTTCAACTTGCAATCTTTCCTAACAGTCATCTGAAAAGCATTGAACCTGGCCACCTTAGAACCACCAATGTTATTGTGGTGATTCAGATTTTCCTTTGAAAATGCTGAAAGAAGATCATACTCCAGCAGGAAAAAGATAAGACTCAGTATTTTTTCTGTCGGTCTTCACAGCACTCACATATTTGTTTCTGTATTGGTAGTGATTCATATCACAAATGCCTTTGTCCATTTCTCTCTTTCTGCTACAATAGCCCAAGTAATTAACTAAGTGAAGAGGCTGTCAATTAAACACTGATACTAATCTTGGCATAAAAGCTCCCTTAAGAAACACTGAGTTGGAACATATTTTACAGCGTCACCGCTGCCTTCATTCAGCTCACTTCTTGGACAATTAAGTGCTCCAAATGTTTGTGTGTCATCCAGGCAACATTAGCAGCACGAACTACCTCTGCTATAGATACAGTCCCTGCAAAGAATGCCTGGGGAATACAATGCCTATTGTGCCAGCAAGGCTGATTTTATCAAGCAAGGGACATTATATAGTTAATTAATGCCAAGATCTTTAATGATAAGATTGTCAAGGGCAATTAAGAAGATGATTATAAGTGTCCTTGGTAACAAGAATGCAATACTGATTTTAGCTTACTTTCACTAAGTGTGGCTTAAAGGTCAGTTTCTCTGAAGTGTGAATACTTAAGCATTCTTTGGATAGATGTCATTATACATTAATCTCAGGAGGAAAACACATTTTTCTAATCTACCCGTGCAGCAAATGAAAATTAATGTGAAACTCTTGCTAAGACATTAAGGTAACATATTTCTACGAGAAATATCTACCCAGTGTTGCGTCCTCAGCAACAGCTCTGGGTCCATGCTCTAAGATGAAGTAAATGGAAAGATTTGCTCCAAATTCAGCCCGCTTGGTTCAGGACCATGACCATGCAGTCGGTAGATGAACAGGCCCTCCTCAGTCAGCCCACCCATGCTCAGTAAGCTTCTCTTGTTTCTCACCTGCCCAATATTGGATCCAGCTTTACTGTGTCTCGCTCATGCACCAAAACCGATCTCAAAGGGCACTTGGCATAAAAATGCCTCTCTGAACCGGATAAGCTCACAGAAGAAAAGTGATGGATACTGGTAGCACAGGTTGCACCTTGAATGTCAAAATTAAGAGATTAATTAATTTTTCCATTAGACCTGGAGAAGGGTGTGCTGTAAGAGAATGTTTCAGCCTTCTACAAAGGCATCGTCAATGCAGGGCACTTTATGATTTCAAGTTTTAAGTAATTACATTAAAGATGGATCTAGTGCTGCATGTATGTTTAGGGATGAACAAATCCTATTATATCCGTCCATAATCCCCCCAACTTCTAATGGACATTTTATGATGCTAGTAATGAAGCACTTACAGCTTTTGTAAAAGGAATAAGCAAGAATGTTTTCTTACCACACTCTCTCTTACAGGTTAGTTCAGTATTTGGCTTCTCTGTGATGGGCAAAGCATTAATCACTGACTTAAAGATAAAATATAAAGAAACACATTCGCCAAGGTGACAATATTGTGATCTAATGTTCTTTTATGTGGTGGGAGCAGACTAGTGCAGAGATTGGCGTGCCTGAAACTTGAATCTTCCAAAAGCTTTTAGCCGTTGCTAGCACACTTGGAAATCAGTTTTAAGTAGGAATTGTTTGAGGGATGGATGACCAATAGATACAATTCCACAGATATGAAAAAAAAAAAATGCTTAGAAAAATCTGTCCTAGTTGAAAATAGATATGAACATTTGACTTTTTTTTTTTTAAATGGCAACAGTTATAAAGACAGAAGAAAAGGAAAGCTTTCAGCTATAAAATAGAATATACAATTTCCATTCAGAGAAATGAAAGGAATATCTAAAATATCAGTGGCTGTTTCATTAAAACTAAAGATAAAAAACGCATACAATAGATAAATCCACACCAAGCATCCTAACATAGGAAGAGGTGGTACAATTAGAAATGGGGTACAGAAGAAATAAAGAGATTTAAGAGAGACTGCTGTGCCACCTTTAGAACAAATAATTCTATATGGAGCTATACATGGAACAGAAAGCTCATTGGGAAAAAAAGAACATGAGGAAAACATTCATTAAAATTACTTATTTTCAAAATCAACAGGTTCAAACTTGCATCCAAAATCCTGAAGGATAAGCTAAGGAGCTCTTCAGATCAGAATTTGTTTTTAAGCACTCAGTAATAAACTAAGAAGACAACAAAGGGAAGAAAACTGACCTTTTTTTAAAGAAAGGGGAAATGACTAAAGAAGTTGACCTAGGGAAACTTGTGCCAGTTACCTGGTGTCAATCCAGAGCAAAATAATGGAAGTCTGTTCAAGACTACCAAGAAAGAAATTCATGTTCATGTTCAAGTCTATCAGGACTAAGAAACTACAAGCTACAAAAATGTGGTGAAAGGTAATCAGCACGTTTGTGGAACGTTGGTCGTTTTAAATATAAAAAGCACAAAGACTACACATTTGGTCAATAAATGTAGTTATTTTCTGCTAGTAAAACTTGGATTTATCCCAGGTATCTGATATAGCAGCAAATGCCATATTGATTTCAAAACCCCATTTCACTCTGAACCAGGGACATGTTCTGTTTACCAGTGCTTGGTTTAGTGGGTTGGGAAGCCTGGCCAACACCGTAATGCAAAGTGGGATACAACAATAGCATGTGACCTTGAAAGCTGCTTACATACAACCTTGCTCAGTCACCCCAGAGAAAGTATAATCTTTTTTTTAAAGGGTTTTCCAGAAGAATCAAGATCTGGCCCTTCCTTTTATCACAAAAATGCATTTCAAACAGTGTAGAAGACAACTGCAGTTCTGCAATGTAATCAGATCACATAAAATATCTTTTATTTTCACTTATTTCCTAGTTAACTATCTCCACTTCAGCTGAGACAATTAGTCTCCAGATTTTAGCCCGCACAACGTAAACACATTCACTGGAGCATGCCTGTCAGTCTGTAAGCTGCTACACACTGAGCTGTTTCTGCACCTATTTTTATTTTGGAGAGGTGATCCCCAGTCATGCACTCGGAGCGTCGTGGAAGCCGAGAGCTCGCCCTGTTCTCCGCAGGCATTTGCTGAACACATGGCTGCACACAAGCCCACGGCTGCATCCCACCATCAGAAGACATCTGCTTTGCTTAAGGATGTGAAAAGCTGGAAGCTACCACAGGGCTCCGTACACAACCATCCCATGTCCCCCATTTGACAGACTCCTTTTCCCTTTTTTCCCTTTTGTTCTCTCATACAGCAGATTCACTTAATCTCTCTGTCAGGTCCTAAGCTGGTGGGCAGGAAGACACGATAGAAAAATGTGTTTTAGGTGAACTCAGGTTCTACACCTGTGGGCAATAACAGAGCTAGGAGGTGTCAAAATTAAAAAATGGGAGTATAATACCGGTAAATATCCATTACAGTTGTCTCTACTTTTTCTTTCCTTCTCTCTCATCCCCTCTCCAATTATTATTTCCATTTGGTCCTGATCTTTCCTCTGCTCATCTCCACCCCAAATGCTCTGAAGACTACTTAAAGCTTTCTGTGAAAAAAGTTGATTCATAATCTAATTTTCAAGGGAGCAAATGTTTGTGTCACTATATGTGCCAGCACAGCTGCCAGAGGGCATCCCCTTTGCAGCCATACCACAATGTGCACCACCGAGAAGAGACTCAAAGAGAGAAAATAAATAATATTGCAGCTCACTGGCCAGTGACACTTACCACCACAGGGGCCAAATTCTCTGCCAGTTTACTTCCATGCTCGAGCGTGTTTCTGAGCAGACATGGGACTTAGTGAGCAAAAGGCTGAGCCTGGAAGCACAGCCACTTACCCACTTCCCACCAGAAGCTATGTGTATACTAGCAGCTTCAGCGCCCACCCTTCAATTTACTCCGCACACTTGGAAAATTGAGAGGTTTGTTTGTATGTGAGAAATATACAGATATTTCAAAGCACCAGCAGTAGGAAAAAAAAAATACATCAATGATTTTTTGCGGCACAGAAATAAATCTGTTTGCAGGAAGGTGGAAGAGGAGTAGTGAATAAAATCAGAAGTGCTAGGTTTTTGCACAACACTTCATGTTTGGCATCAAAGCTGTTTTGCCATCAAGTGTATACTGATACAAGCAGCAGCTGCTGCTCAGCAAGTCTGTTATTCTTAACTACATTATAATTTCTATATTATTAACCAATCCCATTGCATGCTAAATTGCAAAGAAATTGCAGTTCTGATTGTCCATTGACACACAACAGTTTTATTCAGCAGGCTGCCTTCCTGGCAAACGGGTGCATTGCTTTTGCTGGCTCAGAAACTTGAACACGTAGCCTTTCTGATGCTGACAGATTCCATCTGCTCCCCTTTAATTAACATCTAATATGTAAACCATCTAATACATGTAACACTGCATAACAAGGGATTAAGAAATAGAAGGTAACCCTTCATCATAAAGCTGTGTCATCTCTTAGGATCTCATTACGACCGGTAAACAGTACCAAAATGAAATGAGAACTACACGCTAGCAGAAACAGCAACACGTAGGTACTCTCAATGCAGCAAGTATAAACATGTATGAACACAGAGACAAAATAAAGTAGAAGGTGTAACAGCTTTCATAAATGGATTTAGATAGGTCCTGCTCTGGCTCAGACATCAGCTGATTCAATGCAATTCCAAGGAAGAATGGGATCTACTAATTTGTGTTTCAAATTATTGCTAGCTAAATAAGAAGCATTGCTTCTATAAGACTCTGGTGCAATCCATTAAACCCATTGAAAGTGCTAATTAGCTCATGTTCTACAAATGAAAGTGTCCAGGCTGCACTCTGCTGTCTAATACCTGCCAGCAGCCAAAAGCTGGGGATGAAAATATACAAAGAACACCTTCTAGGAAAGCCCTGTAACCAAATTAAGATGTCCAAAGTAAGGGAGACAAAATGCTCTTCTGCATCGCAGCAGCTGATGAACAGGCATGAAATTTATGGGGCTGGGGGACAGGGCTCGCCACCATTCATGGCTAGCTAAGCTATGTGAAAGGTCAAGGCTGCTATGTTTTCATGATAACATCTAAGCAGAACACAAGCATTTGGAGAGTCTCATCCACACATCTATCTAGTGAGTTAGAACAAACTCCTGCAGAACAGCTGCAACAAGGCTTGCACTGCTCAACAAAGGGCAGGAAGATTAGAGACCTCGATAATAAGACATGAAAGACCCTAATGGCAAGAGGAGAAGGGGAACTGTGCTCACTAACCCGCAGCAGTGACAAAATCATTATTTGAAGCCTCTTAGAAATGGCTGAAAGAGAGGGGGAGGGAGGAACAGGGGGACAGTGTGAGATCAACACCTCCTGGCAGGGTTGGCCTTGGTTTTCTGCAGAATGTGAGCTACAATCTTGTGATACAAGCTCTTGAGCTAATAATATTAAGTTGTACCAGTTGTTTTCCATTTGCTCAAAATGGATCTGGGAGGCCATCCCCAGAGGCACACTCACTGAAACTGCTGTGTTACCATGGGCTGATCAGGACGCCAGCAGGAGAGACAAAAGAACTGTTCTCGTGTCAGTAAGGCACATACATATTTATTTGCGTTCCCCTCTTCCCTGCTTCCAGTTTCAAAAGCTGTGTAAACAAATGCCTCGGTCCAACCCACACAAGAAGGACATGAGCCCAATGTTCACCATATCTTCAGGGGGGCCTGGTCAAAACCTCGAGATGAGGAACAAGGCTGGCAGTGGGATCCATCCCATCTGGGACTGATTTTTCAATCAATGACTGTTGTCGTCAAAGTGGAAAAAAACAGAGATTGCATTGAAGTCAGCGCAAATCCACATGAGCTTACTTTAGCACCTGCCTCACCTCTCTGTTTCTTAGAGCTTGGGTACCTAACACTGTGCGTATTTAAGAAGCAATGAAAATAAAGTTCACAAAGACCACAGACAGATGGCAATGAAGTGCCTCACAAGGAATGTGCCAACACTACCAAGTACCCCAAAGCTCAGAGATGCATATACTTACTGCTAACAAAAGCTGCTGGAATTTTAGCATGTCTGAGGTGCCAACAAGTAGTTCTCAAAAGACAAAAAGTGTCATCTTTGCGTTGTTTTCTGTCCACCTTTCTTAACTTTTCTGTTTACACCACTAATACTTTTGACTGCTGGAAAGGTGTGCCAGGGCTGTCTGTTCATGGCATACTTGTCCTGTCCTATTCACTCCAATTAATGATCATGTTTACACCATCGCAGAGGCAGTGTCTGAGCACTCCTTAATAAAACACATATCAATATTGTGACAAGGCACAAGTTTCGCTTGCCTGAACTACGTACTGTTTAGGCATTACATACCCTGTGCTATCTGTAATTTAATACTGTCTTGAGAAAAGACCTAAAGAGGAAGCAAAAAAATACCCCAAGCCCTGGTCTTTATTCAGTTCTTCCTAAAATAGGTGGTTTTCCCAGTTATTATGTTTATTTGCTAAACATACAGATAAATTGCTTTCTGACTCTATGGTTTTCTCTGAATGTTGTTGAAGAGAATGAGCCTTCTACTGAGTTAATTTATGTGCTGAGATTTGCTACACAGTAGTTTTAAGATCAGACCTTTATTTCCTAACCCCTTTATTTTTCTTTTTTTTCTGCCAGAGGCTAAATGCACTAGACGGATACGCGACCATTCAGAAGCCATTAAACCTTCCTTTTGAGAAGAGACTCTCTAGCTAGAGTTTCACTCTTATCTCCGTTTCCGATCAGAGAAGGAAGTCCTGCTACAGCGATCCTGCCTCGAAGCCTTCCACCAGTATCCCGCTCTGCAGGAGAACTCATGTCCTCCTCTCCGCACCCCTGTGGCATCCAAAGGCCCCTCTAAAACATCGATTATCTGCCTGATCTCTGTGTTTGCTCTTTTGGGAGTGGTGACCCTGCAGCAAGCTAGCTGAAAGGCAGATTTGTTGTGGCAGAGCCTTGCTCCAGACAACACCCTGGATGCAACATGGGGTGGTTTCTGGGTTTGAAGCCATGCTCTTTAGGGGAGGAGCGTGACACTTGCGCTGGCTAATGGAGGATACCCTTCAGTAAGGTTGGGGAGAACTTAAAGGATGACTTCTGTATGGATGAAACAAATTAATCAGAATGATACCATAGATGTGTCTGTCACAACAGACACATTTGCGAGCATCAGTCCATAGGTTATCGAGCCCTCGCTCGCTCTCTGATCAGCTGCTCCATTCATGACTGTTGCAGCCAGAGCAGCTCCTCCATGTGGGTCCCAGGGGCCGGGGGTGGAGAGGAGTGGAAAGAGTTTGTTAGAAAATAACACCTGCAGTGGGAGGAGAGGCTGGCAGAGGTGGCCAACCCAACCCTACCAGCAGGACCAGATGAGGAACAGGAATTTAAGTGGGTAATCCCATGAGCAGTAGAAGTCATGCAGAGAGGTTTTCTACGGCTGCCTTGCATGGATTGTCTGCTTCCTAGTAATCTGGGTGAGCTCAAATTACAACATTCTCCTTTGGGGAAAGTACTAATTTTAGTGTGTTTCCTACACTTATCTGATAGCTTTCTCAAGACTTAGGAGTTCAGTGTCATGGAGCTTTCTCAAGACAGGAGTTCAATATCATGGAGGCCTCTGTTTTTCATTCAGATATTTTTGAAATGGACAGCAGCATGCAAACAGCCACACACACAGACTAGGCAGAGTTTACTTACATAAATCCTGTATTTTAGGCTAACAGTCTAAAAGTGGTTTGACAGCATGAACTCAAAATCTGGCAAGTTTCATAAATGGTTGGAATATAGTTTTGGGAAAAGATCTCACTCAACCCTAAATTTTGACTACTTATTTTCATATTGATTTAGCCATCTCTTTTTTTTTCCATCTCAGTAGAACTTGGCAGTTTTGACATGGCAATTAATAGCTCACCACAAATAGACAAGGGTGCCAAACACCAAAAGAAGCCGAAGTCAAGCTTCTATCTCCAAGCAATTGGACTCAGGCAAAGCATATGCTTTGTACGCTTTGCTAGTATCGTGCCAATGGAAGGGGAAAAGCTGTGGTCGTATGTCAGTGATGTTTTAAAAACTGTTAAACAAAACTGAAGAGCTGTTTTCCAGGCTAAGAATTGTTGGGTTTTTCTTAAGAAAATAACAGGTTTTGCATTTGAGCAAAGAGTGCAGGCAAATTGAACTCATACAGAACAAGTAGCAGAGAAGTTGTCCGTTCCTGTGTTTCAGACAGGATAGCTAGTGGATTTCAGGCATTTCTGTCTTATTTAATCACCGTTAACTGCAGCCTGGAATGCTGACACAATGCGTAGTGAAAGCAAAGAGTGCAAATTGGGCATGATAGAGGTTTCTTGGTGCAGGAAGGAAGTAACATAACACTGAACACAGCTCAAGTTGCACTGTGAGAACAGAATGAATGAGCAAACCAGGTCTCTGTCACAAGACAACAGAGAGCAAAAAAATATATAATTAAAAAGAAGTTTAGAAGGAAAAGAGTAATGAAATGTTTCCATTTTACTTTACTTCCTAAACTGATCTTTTGAAGTACAGGAAGAATGGGTATAGCTTTAAAAGCATGTTCCGCTTTAGTTAAAATAGTAATTTAAACAATTACGCATGTTGATTTTGGTGAGAAAAATCTTATGCTTAAATGACAAAGTCTTTTTTCTAAAAGTTTTCAGGAACCCAGCTCTTGTCAGCTCTCAGAACACTTGCATTCAGAACTTCAGAGAAGGATCTTCAAACGCACCTGCTGTTTTGCTGAGAGCCCAACATATCCACCTGAGTAGGAGTTCAGGATGTAGACCCTGCTGAGAAATGCATAAAACACAGATGCCTAAACCCTGCTGGCTTAAAGTTCCTGCAGTGTATTTTAATGTGGGAAAAGTTTTTTGAAGCTCTGTCCTCAGGTCCATGACATTATTGGTTGTTGAGGTTTGAGCAAAATTCTTGGAAGTGTACTTCTCAAAAACCCCACATATCGCTATTTACCTTGCACCTCTCCGGCGTCCCCCATGCAGAGAGGTAACAAGTCACTTTGCGTTGGCCCTGGCAATGATTGGCTGCTGTTCCTCTGTGTCCCAGCAGACTGGCCCTTCTCCCAGCCTAGCTTGCCGTAGAAAGTTTTTCCCCACCCTTCTGGCCTTATTCTCAGATGTCTTTCACTCTGCTGCTCTCGGTAGCCCAGTGGGTCTGACACGTTTACTGGGAGTCTCATGGGAGGCCACAGCCCTGGACTTGCCCAGAGCTAGTGACTATCAGTGGTCATTGCTCATTAGCTGCATGGCCTTCACCCTCCAGATTCCAATGGGGGCTTTCACCCTTGTGCCAGCTGTAGGCAGTGGATGCTGGTACCTACAGGCAAGATCAACTGTGGTGCAGTTAAACAAGGGAAGAGATCCCAGGGACACTGGCAGGTGTCCATCTCCACTGTGAGGCAGAGCTCCAGGAGCCTGAACCCAGTAGCTTCATGCCTGGGAGCATAGCGGAGCCCATCCAGCACCCCTGGGGCTGCTGCCTGCCATGGACCTTGCAGAGGAATCGCTCGGGGCTGGTGGGAACAGTCTCCAGTGCTGCCTTTAGTTACACCAGCACACGAGTGTCACCCCATGAAGCAAGGACAACCATTACAGATCAAGAATGTTGGACATGTTGAATACCCAATATCAAACCCTACAGGTCTGGAGCCACCTCCGTCCTTGGAGATATTCAAAACCTGACTGGGCACAGTCCTGGACAACCTGCTCTTGGTCATCTAGAGCAAGGAGGGTGGATTGGATGATCTCCAGAGGGGCTTTACTACCTCAGCTGTTCTGTGATTCTGTGAAACACCGTTAGGTGACTGCAGAGTAGAGCTTGCAGCCCTGCTCACTGGTGGCACCCAACACACCTTCACCAGCAGCAAGAGCAGCATGTGGACAACCTGCACAGGCACCAGCACGTGACTTCAAAAGGCCTGATGGTACATCCAACCTACCACACAGGGTCTGTGTGAGGGCTGGATGGTTCCATAGATGCAGGTCGTTACTGCAGTGAGCCTTGGTGTCCAGCACACCCTGAAATCTCTGTGGAGCTCAGAAGCCCCATGGTGGCACTTTAAGCTTCTGTTAGAAGAACGGACACAGGGAGACTCAGACACCAGGGGAGAGGGGGCAACAAGAAGCATCCTGGCATTTCCGTCAGTTCCCTGTGATTGGGCTTCTGTCCCTAAACCCAAAACACTGAACCTTCTCCTCGGAAAAAGTCTTTGGAATCTTATTGTTCGCAGGGATTTTATAATTAACCCTGTTTTAACAATTAGGCTCACCTTCACGGGGACCAAGGGAGTTATAGAAAAAGATTCTTTTCATTGTACACGCCTAAACTCTTGCTGCCCTAGCAAATAATGTTTCTCTGAAGCCAGTGAAAAAGGAGGAAGACCAGCTCCTTCGCAAGAAGCCAACTCAGAATTACCCTGACTTAAAATTGTGAAGAGGTACTGCCCAAATTTAAAAATCATTCTGTAGTGGATTTACAGATCCACTCTTTAGCTGCTCTGAGATTGAAAGCTTTGCTCAGCTATTCAGCACCATATAAGGAATACTCCAGAGAAAACTCCCATCAAAGTCCGTAGTGTATTTCTTAGAGCTGTTATATGATAGACTCCACATTGTTTGTTGTATCTAGTTGCACTACACTACAAAAAAGCCTCTCCTTTTTGTTACATGCCACCTCATTTTACCTTCATAAAGAAATGTTTAGGTTTCTATCCTTTTGGATGTGGACTGGATAATATAACTTTTTGTTTATGAACATGTATTTTGAATTTCAAAGATAGAACACAAGGACAGAGCCAATGAACAGGTCTATTATACTTAAGAAATTGAGTTTCTATTCATAAAGAGCTGAGTAGCCCCTGTTAGATGGTTTCCCATACAAAAAAACACTGAATACCTCCAAATGAGGCTGACTATATCAAAACACTAAAACATGAATAGGATTTCTTCTCAAAGGAAAGACTGAATCGAAGTACAACTATACTGATATATCTTCCAATACAGCTATTTACAATCTAAGAAGTACCTTTACCTTGGCTTAGAATCACTCTGATTTCTGCCACAATGTTTTTTTCATAAATATGCACCTTATTATACAGATGAAGGGCTTCTGTGAACAGCATAAAGGACTCATTTACACACTAATTCTCCTGAACAACATATGATGTTTGCCATGAAATTAAATACTTGCCATTTTTCAGATTTAGAACACCTTAACTATGTGTCCATATTTTTAATGGTCTGCTATTACTTTTAAAAAATATGTATATGAACAAAAGTGACTGTAACAATCTTTGATAATAATTTTTCAAGAGTTATTCAGGAGAAAAGGACTTAATTCCCTGGTTCAATGACAAAAACAGTCTCTCTAGTGGCAAGTCTTAACCAAAACAATAGAAAATAAAAGGGAGAAAATATTTCACTTTGTATAGAAGTCACATGCAACCTTATCAAATTATGCATCAGGTAATGAAATACAGTCTTAGTAGAAATTTTCAGAGATAGACAGTTTTCAGGGATGCAAGCACATCTTCCAGAGAATACATACAATTGTCTATTTTCTCACGGAGAATTTTGTCATTTGTAAGGGATGTGCAAAATATTACCATTGATCTGTTAGAATTTAAGATCTTTTCCACTTAGTTTGGAGTCTAAGACAGTGTGCAGACTAATGGAAAGAGTGGCTCAGCAGTTGTAGCAAACCTTTGCTGAGAATCAGAAGGGTGAAGCACAGGCATACCTAATTCAGTTCTGTACTACCCAAGAGTCTCGCTATGCCCAGAAAGCAGAAAGTAACATGTAGGGCTGGCAGGAACATACATGGTGACTATTCTGCTGCATTTTCCGAAAATGAGGCCACAATAACCCATTCACTTACTAATAACTGATAGAGCACGTATCAGTGAACAGGTTCCCTAATTCAGTTCTAAGTGTAAATGAATAATGGATACTTCATTGCAAAGTGAATATAAGCCCGGAGGAAGGATCAAGAGTGTTTTTCATCCCCAGCCTAAAGTGAAAAAGGCAAAGCTCAGTCATTTGGCGATGCCACAAGATTTTTTTTGAAAGTTTCTGTCTAAAATATTTACGTTCAAGAAGATTTCTGTTTTAAAAGGTTTTGGTGGTGGTGGTGGTGTTTTAAAAGATCTAAAACTCTTAAGCACAGTGGCCAAGTGCTTCAACAGCAAAGCCACTTAGAAACAGCAGTGTCTCTGCTAATGGAAGCACTGTTCAAAGGAAGAACACTACTCCTCAGTTTTCCTCCACAGCCAGCATTTGCTAGAAGGGAAGAGACATTGACCTCTGGCTTGTGGTGGGTAAATGTTAGATTACACTTAGCAAGTGAAAGTCAAAAGTGCTTTCTATGTTGCTTTTTAGTTAATGGCATCTGCTTTGTTATGACAGAGGCTGTTTGTTGTTCGTGCTACTCTAAAATACGTACTTTGGTCACAAAACCAATTCTGCTGTTACCGTGGGAGCATCCCACAATGAATATCTCTGTCCACCTGTTTCACTTAATTTCTGAACATTAATGAGAGTTACCTTCATTTATGAAAATTACATAGAATAATTTATTTGTGATTTGTGTTGTTATAGAGTGGCTGTGATCAGTTACAGACAGATGGGGGAGGTTATTGCCCATTGTTGATAAGTTCTGAGAAATTGCCAGTAACCAGTAAACCCTTGCTATGCACCGCAGAGATTTGCTCGATGCCCCTGTAGGTTGCATTACCCGTTACCTTGAAGTGCAAATTTTTTCCTGTGTTTCCCCTCCTTGGATGTAAAGGCAGAGCGGGACTGGAGAACTAGCTTTTGACTGTGGGAGACCTTATTTTAGGCCCTTTACGTGCCACAGATTTCTTGTCCATTCTCACAGAAGTTGCGTGAGGTCAGCCCTACAACAGGGTCCCAGCCCTTGGAGTCTGGGACTGGAATCCATGTGCCCCGTGAGACCCAGGGATTTTGATGCCTGAGAACAGAAACAAGCCCCACTGATGAGCAAATCTATCTCTGAATTTCTGCTGCCTTACTCAGCTTAAGTGCTTTCCCACAGCCCAGATTTTCATAGACCTACATCTTCTCTCAGAAGGTGCATCTTCCTGGGTGGGAGCTGGCAACTTGCTCTCCTAAATAACAGTGCAGAGCAATGAGCCAGGGAGTGGGAGGCCCTTGGGAAGGTTCAAACCCTCAGTGTCTAGCCTGCAGGCTCTGCAGGAGTGCGTCTGGCCTTCACTGTCCCTCAGAGGCTCAGCCAGCCACTCAAAGGGTCAGCAAGACCATGATCATGGAGACAGGAGCATGACTCCATAACTACCTAAGTGCATTCACTCGAGATCAAAGTGGGAGAGGTGAGAGATCTGCTCTGACCTCTGATTCCTACCGACAATGCTCTTGATGAAAAATGGATATGCACTTCAAGGCCAAGGGCTAGAGCACAGGACCCACTCTCCCTGTGGAGGGACCCCCTCACCAGGCTGCAGAGCAAGAGCTCATTTTGTCTCTGACTGACCCCATTAACCTGATAGTCCTTGCTGAACAGTGGCAGAGCCTGAGTGCAGGTACGGAGAGTATTTCTGACCCCTTGGTCTCACTGAGGTGAGGTTTAATGGCTTACTCTTTCTTCTTTCTAGGTGCTTTTGTGGACCTGGACTTGAATGTTCTTGTGCCTCAGCTCTCCCTCTCACGTTGCACAAATAAGCATATTGATGTTACGAGCTGCACCAGGGGAATCACAAAAACAGCAGGTTAGTTACAACATAGCCCCTCAACACAGAAAGCAGCTGTCAGTGCATTTCAGCCAGGTACGTAACCATCATCAGTTCAAAATACTTTTAAAAGCTAAAATAGGCGGCTCCAACAAGAGTTTTCCAAAATGATTGCAACACAGACCAAAATTTTCACAGAAAGGCAGATTTGCACTTTAACAAATTCAAGTTTCACAAAGTACAGTAAATCAAAACTACCAGAATGCATTATTTGTTTTAGTATCTTCTAATTTTTCAGTTTATCGTGATCTTTTCTGCATTGATTATTTTTTTATTTGAAGAGTGTTTGATCCAAAACAAAACAAGAATTAGTTTGAATGAAACATTTAATTTTGGTTCTTTAGTAAGTTCATTTCAAATCAACCCAAGATGAGTGTAAAGATGGCTTTTAGTTGTCTGAACCAAAGTCAACTAGCTTTAAACTCTGGGTTTATGGGTTGATTGTCCGTTATGTGAGGTAGACAATTCCATCTAGTCTTAATGCGTTGTCTTAGTATTAGGCTATGCTGAAACATCCAGTCAATTGCAGGCTTAAGATGCACATTGCATGAAATAAACACCGCTTATTACACGCTACCAAGTGTGAAGTAGCATTTTCATGCATAGATTTTACAGCCCCGGGTGCAGCCATCGCCATGACTGGTGGATGTGGGTTCTTCTCAGCATTCCCTAAGACAGCATCAGCAAGCAGTTCCAAAGGTGGTTGCACTGGTAATTAGACTGATGCCATGATTGCTTCAGAGGTAACTTAGCAAATCTGCAATTCACCCACTTAAAAATGAAGGTGTGTTCAAACAGTTTAATAAAATAATGGTAATCAGCACTGCGGTCTCTTCTTACTAAACCCACAGATTATTTAATAAACTGTGAAGAGACTACTTGCCAATAGAAGTTCCCTGACAGGTAATGTAACATAGATTAGGTAAAAAACATCCACTGTGTCCCTCCCGGCTTCTGTACTTCTGTGGCCAAGGTGAGACCCGAGCTAGCGTTGTACTCATTCTCCTCTTCCTCATCCAGTTCCAGTGTCACATAAACCATCCCGAACCATAAACAGCATTTGTCCCACATCATTATTTGTAACTGTTTCAAAGCAGACGTGCTCTTATTAGCTGTCCCACACACCTCTCAAAATTTTTAAAAATGTTCTGTTTCAGTGGATGACAAAAATCCACTGACACACTACAGACCACAAGCGGTGGGATTCAAATGTTTTCTATAAGGTTACATCTATCCTGGTACTACACAGCTCCAGTGTCTCTAGGCTTCCGCTACATCAAAGATGCTGTTTAGTTCAGTCTGCTAAAATTCATTAGCAAGCTGATTATAAGTGAACTGGGAACATTTATTTGAACAATTTAGAAAGATAAACTGGTATGGACAGCTTAGTGCCGCAGAACTACTCAGCTAAATTAGCCTTAAAGGAAAACAGGAGGAGCTGCAAGAGGCATGGTCCTGAATGTGTGTTGAATTCAACTCTGTCCCATACTACTTCTATTTGATATGTTTCAGAACTTTGGCATATAAATTAACAATGGCAGGCTGACAGTAACCAGGTCCTGATTATTTCCGTGTTCAGCTATGTGGTTAATTCATGTAAGTGTTAAATATAAGCTCTCCACCACTCAGGGAGAAGATGCACACACCCACTCCTGGTGCATATGGGTTAAATATGCTTGAAAGGAAGTAGAGTAATTATTTTCTTTTTCCTTTCTCTACCACCATCTCACCATCTGACAAAGAACCTGGTACCCCAAGGTCTGCATCCGCACCCCCTTTTCCCTCTAGGAAGGGGTCTCCCTCTTCCCACCCACTTACCAGCACAGGGATCCGAGTCATTTTCTTACCACTGAGTAATCCTATAAACAGGGGGATTTTGGCATTAGCCTGTTTACTTCTTTCTTACTCAACACTGCGTTGGAAGGATTAGTGTGAATTTAAACTGCAAGCACAAAGTGACAAAATGGGTCTCTGGCTTGCAGGTTCATAGCTCAGCCCCAGCACACAAAATGCAGTCCCTTGGGCTTGTTTTTGTTTTCATTTTCTTTTTTTTTTTTCCTCATTTACAGAGAGCACAGGAATTTTAAGAATATGTAGAATGTCAAAATTGGCACCTTTAATCCTTCCCATACAAGGGAAATGGTGTTTCTGCAGCTCCCCTTCCTTCTCTGCCTGGATTAGGCACAGACCAACAAAAGAGGTGGATTTTCATTAAGGTCTGGTGCCTAAAACGGGGCTGGGTGACATACAAGACAGGCCAGGTGAGCTTAATGTTTTGTCTATTGATGACTTGCCATCGATACCACCGTATCTTCAAAGGTAGCGTGTCACTCAGCTGTCCCTCAGAGGGCTCAGCTCTCTGATAAAAGCTGCATGAGTAGTTTAAAGTTAAAATAAGTTCCTAGTTAAAGCAAGCTGCCTCCTCACTGAGGTGATGGCCCAGCTCTGACTTGTTAATAAAGCCAACCTAGAGGCACCCACAGTCTGGTGAAATTCTTTAACAGAGTGACAAAGACACTACACGTTCACAACAGCCTCATGCACCCCTCTCCTGCTGTATGCGGGCATGTGAGAACTTTGTACCCACATATCCCTTTTCAAGGAAGTGCCCAGCTCGAGCCGGACCCTTGGGAGCTTTGCTGTGTCTGGACTCTAGTTACCTCTCGCTGCAGAAGTCCATTATCACAGTTATCAACCATTTTTTTCCTTGCTGCGTCTAGGTGGGAATTGGACATAAGGAACATCAGCCACTACAGCAGCAAATACCACTTAGGGCCACCACAGCCAACAGAAGCCAGTCATGAATTCCCATGTCTTATTTGCATTACAAGCAGCTGACTGGCTCTTGTGTTCTCATACAAATAACATGGGACATTCTTGTATTACCAACTTTCTTATTAGCGGGCGCCCTCATGCAATTGCCCCCCACCTTGCAGGTATTCAGCAGCTTCTTCATAGAGGGGACAGGGCACAAGGGTTTCATCCAGGAAGAGGAATATATGTGACATTATTTCCAGGGGCTCAGAGTAGCTGCACTGCCTGAGAGTGATAATTATTAAAGCTGTTCTGGAGTCAGAGAAATTAAACTAACTGTCTCGTAACTGAGAGACATGCCAATTCATTGGCACGCCTGCAAGTTAGCGACAAAACACAAAACCATTTTTCCTGCCAGTGAACTCTGGATGAGTTCAGGAGCAGAGAGCATTGCTGACAAATTCTTTTGAGGAACTCGGAAGTGACTGTGGAAGTACCAGACTAGCAGAGTGGTTGCTGTATGCTTTATCCTGGGACATCTCTATGCAGCCTCCTGGGGACACCAAAAGGAAAAGGTTCCAGCTCGGTTATTATAAATCATCATCCCAGAAGTTCTCCCGCATGAAGACATCACAGAACTGAAACTAGCAGGGCATTTAAGAAATGAATTTTACTCAATACAGCATTTTAAATATATTTTTTTCAAATAAAGTAAATAGCCAATTTCAGTTGTTTTATTCATTTTGCATGAAACAACCAGTTTTAGGACAATTACACCACAGTTTAACTTAGCCAGCCACATCTCATTTGGTTACATGGTTCCTTTACCTTGGTTATCATGACAAAAAGAAATAGACTTTTAAGAAGATCTTTAATAAAAACATAATTTTCCAATGGAAAACAACAATAAAATGTAAAATTAGTTGCCCAGTAAAATACTTTTTCATTACAGTATGGAAGCAGGAAAAGAAAAAGTAGTATTTTACATGCAGGATTAAATACACAGACAAGCTACGTGCATACACACATTTGTGTGTGTATTTGCACAAGTTAAACACTTGTAAAACAGTGATTACTTCAAAACCAAAACCAAAACAAAACAAAACAACCTGCCCCCAAAATTTGTACTTTCTCCATTTGCTAGCTAAAACTTGTAACTATATCCTTATTAAAAAACAGTAATTAATAAGCACATTCATAAGTAATTAATAATGTGCACCTTCTGTAATCTGAATGAAAAATCAGTAGTTTTTCCTAAATAAAATAAGTTTTTCTCCTTATTCAAAGACTTCATATGAAGATGCTGAAACAGTGTCTGATGTTAAGCTTTTGTCATTTTACTAGGTGTATGTGTGTGAAGTATTACGATAAGTAGTAGAACTAAACTGCAGTTGTCCAGCTGCATCAACGTAGGACATTTTGTGATGTGCTATTCTTGCTTTCTAGTTGTCATGATTGACCAGAAGCCAGAGTTTTACAGGTGTTTAGTCACTAGTCTGCTGGAAATCATGGAGTTTAGGAACCTGTGTCAGTAAAATATGGCAATGAGAGAGAGGGCACACAAACATACCTTTTGCAATCTGGAACGAATTGATTTCCAAGCTTTCTCCACACACAGCGTCTTCCAAATGCAGAGAACATCTGCACCGTCAGCACATCAGGGTCTACGCTCAGCAACCTGCCTGTGCAATGGGTCAGTCCCTTTGCAACAACATCTAAGAAGGTGCTGGGAAGATGCAAGCCTTGCCTCTACCATACCAACCTCCAAACAAGCCTCACAAGCTGTCTTCTGTCTGGGCATAAAGAGGGTTCCTAATGAACGTGGAGCAAGCCTACCTTTGCATTTAGACACATAAGAATGTCCTTGCTCAAGTCAAAGTCACTTGGGTCAGTTTATTTGGACAAATACAGGGTCAGTGCATACAGATAAGTAAGACACTGAAAATGTTATTGGAAAGGCTGGAGGGCGTATGAGCTTGTGGTTAAACCCCTGAGCTGTCACACAGTGTGTTTGGTTTCACTCTTACCATAGATTGAGCTGTTCGATGCTGGATGAGTGACTTCATTTTGCTGCGTTTCCACCTATAAAGCAGAAGTAACATCCACAGTCCTTAATCTCATCAACTTTAGGCATGATCTTTGCAGAGGCAGGAACAACCTCGTGCTGAGTATTTGAATACACGCTTGACATTTTCCAAATGGAAAGGGCAGATTTAATAGGCAAGGCTGGGAGGAGTGGGGGAGCAGGGAGGGGAGTCACCTCTGTGTGTGTGGAGTACAATAAATGATCTAAGACCCACCTCACACAGCAGGGGAACCATTTATCTTCACTTAACTGTCACTTTCACACCCACGTCTACCCCTAATCTTTAGGCTCTGCCATACATAAGCGGTAAACCGGTGATAATATGAACCAGCAAGATCTATGCCTTGATTAGCAGAAGTCGATGATTGCAAACGCAAACCACACTACTCTGTTTTACATTGGATTGCAACCACAATTCAGGAAGTTACAGGCACACTACTGTTGCTTTCCTTTTTTTTTCTTTTTTTTTTTTTTGCAATGGCAGTTTGTGAAACAGCTTTCCAACAAGCGACCTCTTGCAGTTCGTCCTCTAGAGTGTGTGTTTGAGGCGTGTTTGTTTTGAGGGATTTTAAGCTGTAAAGATGTATGAACACTAGCCATCCGCTTAATCTCAGCTGTCAGAGACAGGTTACCAGGCAAGATGGATCTTGGTCTCCAACCCACTGGGGCTGGCCATGCTTGCAGCTATGTCGACAAGAACTGAGACACGAAACAACTTCTGTAAGTCACACGGCACAGCGCATTTTAGTCAAAACAGAAAAAAACCAGGAGGAAATAAAGCATATCCAAGGGTTATATTTGAGGGAGCGGGGAGCAAAGGAAAGAGCCACAGCACAGGAAAGGGGCAAGTGAAAAGCCATTGCTTCCTTCAGGATGCACAGCAACATTCGCTGTGGGGGCAGGAACCAAATTCTTCTTTTTATAATCAGCGTAATCCACCAGAAATAATATGTAATTCCTTGTAACTGAACGGCTGTCTCACAGATGGATGGTGTAATGTGTCCCCTGCTTCCCTCACTCCCCCCACCCCCTTTCTTTCCCTCGCTGTAAGTTCCTGTAATTGTCACTTTGTAATGTATATTCCAGCACATGGACATGCAGAATGAACGCTGCGTGCTCATTTCGCACTATAAATGATGTGTACTGCCTTGTGTCACAAACAGTAAATCCTTTATACCAAAAGCCTGCTCATTTTCACACCATTCACTTGTTCAGTAACAGTTGTCCAGATTTTTTAATTCAGCTCCTTACACTAATCCAGCAACTGCTGGTCTTAGACAGGTGCAGGGATCAAACAGGCTCAATAAACTAAAACATCTGGCCTGGAAATGATAATAGGCCCTTTTACTCTCCAAAGCAGAGGAGGAATGCAAAGTTTTCAAATGTTAAATCATGCAATTAGCCCCTGTAATATTCATTTTTTTAAAAGGAATGAAACAACAGAGTTTTCTATTCAGAGTTTCATTCATTGCTTAGGTCTCTGCTCTCCTCTGTGGTGCAGGAGATGACAAGCCAAAGATACCACATTATCATCTATTAAAAAAAAAAAACAAAAACCAAAATCCAAAAAGACACACACCCCCTTCATTCCTTCACAATAGTAGAGCTCAGTCATGTCAAGAGGCCCAGCCATGCATTAAGCCAAAAACTAATTCTGGAGAAAAGTTTGGGAGAGCTTATGCCCCAGAGAACAGAAAATCCCTGTACAAGCCCAGTTTTGTGAAGCCAAGTCATCTCCAGCCACATGAAGGCTGGCAGCAGGACAGAGCTAGATGCAGACCATCACCCCATTATCTGGATGACACCAGGAGGCAGTTGTCCTCACAGTCCCTCCAGTGCAGAGACTGCTGTCAGAGCCAGACAAAACATTTCAAGCTCTGAAAGTGTTTTCAGAAGTATTACTTGTCAAGGTTGTCCAGGTTTGGAGCAGCTTGTGCCTGGGCCTGGTTAGGCTGACCCCAGGGTTTGGAGGTTCATCATATTCTCCTCAAGGCGTTGCTCTCAGCTGCCATACCTCACCTTGACTTGTCTGTGGCTGTCACAGTGCCCCTCAGACCCTCTGCAGAAAAGGAGAGTTGTCAGAAGCTTTTATGCTTATGACTCAGGGGATGTTGTCCTCTGGCAGTCCAAGTAGCAGGGACAGGCATGTTCCTATGCCTGTGTCCTGGTTTGAGGTAAAACAGGACCTGTTTTCTGTTTTGTAATTTTACTTTTCAGCTAAACCTCTTCTAACTAACTGAACTCTCTGAAATTAATGGCATATTGTCCAGACACCATTTACGCTCAGAGAGATAAGACTTGATTGTTTATAGTTGCTGCCAAGGAAAAGTATGCAGAGAGGCTCTTGCTTATACTTATTGCTGTAACACCCAAGGCAGCTCACTTTGTTATTTGCTCTGCTGCAGGGTCGGAAGGGGAAAAGCATAGAGGGGTCGCATTTGCGGGGAGGAGTGGACAGGACAGGTGACCCAAAACTGACCAACAGGGTATTCCATCCCATCTGCCTCATGCTCAGTATAAAAGCTGAGGGATCAAAGGGTCAACCCCCTTTCTTCAGTGTCCGGCATCCAAGGAGGACTCTGGCTGTTCATCTACCTTTTATCCCAACTCATGCCTTCCTGAATCCAGTTCCCATCCATTGCTGGGTCTAGTCTGGGACTTTCCCACGGCCAGCCAGTGATGTGATTGTCATCCTGGGAGCTTGATGCAGTTTTATATATATTGTATATATTTCATTATTTCTTTTTTATTATTTTATTAATATTTCATTAAAGTGGTTTATTTCTTTTCTAAACACCTAAGTCTCTCTCTCTCTCTTCCTCCTCTCCCTGAAGGGACATGCTGTCCCGTCTTTGAAGGGAGAGAGGTCAGAGAGCATCTGTCATTCGTTTCAGCGTCTGGTCTGGCCCAAACCACGACAGCCTGTGTTAGGAAATGTTTCCATCTCTCATTCAAAAAGTTCTCCATCTTCTTGATGAAAATGCTTTGGCTTGACTAAATAAAATCCTTTAAAAAAAAGTTTCAAACAGGCCTCACCTTGACTACTGACAGTCATTAAATCTCATGAGAAGAGTGGTATTTTTATCCAGCATCTTTGCCAAGCTACAGTCTTGGTAACTCTGCACTGACCAAGTTTTCCTTTACACTTGGAGCTGAGCATGGTATGCTTCTCTTGAGTAAACAGGAATGTTCATCTTGGGCCAGAGAAACCTGGAAACAAGTCCTGGGTTCCACTCCAACCTTTGCCTCAAGTTTCCTGTGAGGTCTGAATGCTAGACTTTCAGAATTGCTGCGAGCCTGGTTACACTTTGCTTAGCACATCTGGGGCCAGACTTCCAAAGGTACGTTCAGTTCTTCTTACTGATAATCCAGCCCTAGAAGCCTCTTTTGACAGGCCAATTTCAACTCTGAATGGGCTTCTCTTGGAAATAGTCTTTAGAGTCTCATGGCTTTTGCTTTAAGAACAACTGGAACTGCAGTAGTAAAACAGTGTATAGGCTCTAGATGACCTACAATGCTGGTATCTTATATAATATATATAATATCTTATTATATATCTTATTACTTATATATGAAAAGAAAAAAAGCATTCCTCCTCACCTCTGCAGGAACAGATGCTGCAGTGTTCCCACACTGCTGGATGCGAAGGTGCAGCCTTTGGGCCAGAGTCTGAATGTATCACACGGGTCCAGGCCATGGTCTTCATTTCACTGCATGACTTCTCTCAAAGGTCACAAGCCTTCAGCTAAAAACACCCTACACGACTGTAGTGCTGATGAGCATATGGGTTTTCCTCAGTCACTGTTTGTTGACAGTCACTAGCAGCTGTAGCAGATCTGGGTTCTCATTCTGGAGTTGATAAAAGGGACTCATGAGCGTGTCAAGGAAGGATTCAGGGAAACTCCTTAGTTTTGCTGAATTCTTACAGAAGGATTTCCTTAAGGACACAAAAGTATGACAACAGAGGTCTCTAAACACATGCTAAGTTAACATTCATGTGTATTAATGGGAACTGCATGATGTAAATGGGAGAAAGAAACTAGCGAACTTAGAGTTAAGTCCGCACCAGCCTTGAGAAGCGGTGTACCTAGGTCAGGGTCAAAGCAGAGATGCAAAGTAGAGACAGGCACAAAGTAGAGACAGACAGAGGCTTTAGCTCAGATTGGGGCTCTTAAATGCTGAGGTCTTCTTGTGTGTTGGACCTTTGACTATGAGGTTGACTGGGGAGACAGAGGTGCCATGGAAACCAGAGAGGTCCTGTGCGCTCCCAAGGCCATCGAACTGCAGGGGAAGCCATCCCTCCTGCACAGTCCAAGGGGTGACAGCTCCTCCTCACCTTGCTGCCACAGCTGGGTCAGACCCAGAACCAGCTACTGCATTCAGCAGCTGAGGTTGCTTGGGCTGAACGCGAAAGGGCAGGAGTGCCACAGGCATGTCTCCATCCAGACCATCAGTAGAAGAGGGCATCCAGACATCAACCAGCTTAACCCTGTACTCCTTCCTTTAGGAATCAAAGGATATTGGATCAGAACCTTGTGGACATAGAGAAGAGGCTGAAAAGAGGTTTTTTAGCACAAGGCAGATGGTATGTCCCTCTGCTACCTTTGCTATTTCTGGAAGCCAAGAAAATCCTTATAATCTTTGAAGGAATGATGCAATTAAGAGCAAAATTCTGTATTGTTGCATATGCAGTCAATCTCTCAAAACACGATAACTATGTTTTTGCCAACTGGAGTTTTAAAAGTCTTTCAAGTTGTGTTCACGTTTATACTTGCAATGATTTGTTTCAGAAACACATACAGATGAAAAAGTCAGAGTTATGTATAGCTTACATTTTCTAATTTTGTGGTGTTTCAGCTCCCCAGGAAAGCCAAAAATTTTTGACTTGTGACAAATCAACCAAGTCATTTACTTTTACTGCTATAGGGAAATGAAATTCCTCAACGCATCCTTTGTTGGTGTCTGAGATCAATCTGCAAGTCATACGCCTACTTCAAATAGATCCAGTGTTCAAAACCAGCAGCCTATGGCCAAACTTAAATTCTTTGTGAAGGAAGTTTATACATCAGGGATGTTAGCACTGGAGATAATGTCAAAAAAATGTGCAGTAGAACTGTATAGAAGAAGTCTGTGCAACAGCCAGGAAAAAAGTAATTTCTCTTCAGTCATAGGTGAGAAAGTGGATGCTCAGCTTCTTTATCTGGTTACATGGAAGTTGCAGGATCAAGAAAATTTATCAAAACTGTAACAAGGTGTGTTCAAGCATTCTGAAGGAAGAGAGAGGGAGCAGTCTCTGGAAAAATAAATCACCGTATTTTCCTCCCAGAAAACAGAGATCAGGTTTTGATTCATTAACACCCTGCTCCTAGCGGCACCTACCAGACCTAGCCCATAATTCTGTAACTGGCAAGACAGCTTACACACTCAGGAGTTACTTGACTTCATTTGACTTGTTTGTGGGTGAAAAAACCCCACTCACCATGAATTGCAAGATCAAGGCCATATTTAATAATGACTACTAAGTTTAGGTGTAAAATGAAATCAAGCCAGAGGTGCTTTCTGTTACTATAGAAAAAGACAGTTAATTTTGTGTACATTTCATGAATTCATCATTCCTTTTGACACATTAGATACTCTGGTTTGTTTAGCCCTATCACCATGTCCTTACAAGTCTTCAGTTCAAATGCTTAATTCTAGTACACTAAATCCATCCTATATGTCTGTTATAAATAGGGTACTGCACATACAGCAAGTGCAGCCCCCGCTACTCACTCTTGCATGATCACTTTAAATAGCACACATATTCTCACGCTATATTTAGTGCTACATCCACGGTAACATATCATCACATCATTATATACAAAATGGCTTCATAAAAACAAACATCGGAGCAGAGAAATGGGTTTCTTTAGCCTGCATTGAAGACTGCCAAGCCAAAAAACTCCTCCTGGAAGTTTTATTTTATTTAGTTTCATACCATTTACATTCCTTTTTAAAGTCCCAGCTTGAGAAACTCCCAAGCAAATTCAAACAGTTCTTTACCTTAGCAGATATGTCCCACTAGGCATTTGTAAGCTTACCAGTTTGTACCCAAATTTTCAAAACGTTCCCGATTTCTTTGGGAACACATACATAAATGGACAAATATTCAAAAGCATTTGGAAAATCAGGACATAAGCCATGGGAAAACCATGGAAACATTTTCAAAGGCCTGGCTCCAGTGGCAGATATGGGTCACTTGGAGATATGCTCTTGAGTTCCTATTGAAAATCTCTCTTTGGGCAGCTTCACCCATGGAATAACAAAGCTTCTGATCTCTTCATACCTTTTTTTTATCTCTTCATACCTTTTTTTTTTTATTATTTTCTTTCCATTTATTTCCACTTTTTCTATCATAGCTTATACAATTTAGTTTGTGACAAACAACTTTGTAAAAAAATGACATTGATGACATGTCTTCAGATGGTCCTTCTACGTTTGAATCTAGCAACATGAATGAGCTGTTCAGATGATTTTTGCCAATGCGTATTGCCTTCTGCTTTGAACTCTGGACTATATGAATCAGCATACTGGCAACTTGCACACTTATTAAAGATGGAGTAGTCAATAAAAACGGAGTAGTACCCTCCTTCCACCCCCTGAGTGAGAAATCTGGACCAAAATGCTGCTCTGTTAGACATTGCATCAACACAAAATAAGTATAGAAAGAGATATGAGCATGAGAAGGGGTACAGTAACACAGCGTTGGCTGACACAGCGCTCGGCAGACTGAGCACACCAGCTATTTGTCATCTTTTTCTTTTTTTTTTTCCAGTTGTAGGTATCACTGACTAAAGGAGTCCTAAGAGGGTTTCTCAGGGAGGACAATAACATGGATATGTGGAAGCTTCCCTAATGTGGATAACTGTATCAGCAAGAACATCTTGAAACTGAGCATATGGTGGCAGTAGGGTGCAACTGTAGAAGAAAATTGATATTATGAGAGCAATTAAGAACTGTTGAGTCAGGATAAAATAGCCCAGGAAGGGCCCTGAGTTCAAAGTATTTAATGCAGCAGGAAAATGGGGAATTGGTGGAGGCCGCATAGGGAAGGGTGGTCTGGGGAATGTGACAGGATGCGAAAATGATCTTTGCAGCAACACTGATGAGACAGGATGGTGTTTCGTCAAGACTGGGGATGAGAATTTTGCAGTAACAAAAGCTGTATGGTGAACAGGAAAGGCTATATTTTGGATAAATTACACAGAAAAATGTCATCAGTTTAAGTACCCTTCTGTAGCACCTTAACCCAGCTGAAGTCCAGACTGTTTTCTCCCCAGGTGTTGATACTACAGTCCATGAAACCTCACAGTGAGGTTCTTCAGAGAACCAACCCAGCTGAAAATGAAATCTTCCAAAACCATCCAGTTTGTCTTGAAGCAGCATGACTCACTGAACTGCCTGACATGCTTGAACCGCGTGACATGCTTGCACCAAAGCACAAACAGCGTGAGAGGGAGGAAAAACATGGGATGGGAGTCAAGGAGGGCATGGCAGCCCCCAGGAGATCTGGGGTAAGATGTCTCTTGTTCAGTCCTCTGCCAAAAGCTGGGAGAAGTGTAACATTGAGAACTGTCCTGACCACAGGATGATAAGCTGGGTACAGTGTTGGGAAAAGAAGGTTTAGAAAGCAAAAATGAAGAGTCGTGTTTTAGCTAGATAAATCCTGAAGTGGTGATTAAACATCCATTAAGTGTTATAGGAGAGAGAAGACAAGATTTGTACTTGAGCAGGAGGAGATGGGTTAGGAATTAAAAGGTAGATCTGTAAGTTATTGATGTTTTAAATCCTATTTAAGCTAACTCATCTCTAAATTCTGCTGCTTGAGAGGTCACTGCTCTGAAGGGAACAGTTAGAAAGATGGATCTCTTTGCTCCCACCTGCAGTCCTTTGTCTTCATAGCCATGATATTACCTTACTTCTTGTCCCATTACTAATGTTTTCTTAGAAGCCTGTTGTGGATGACCAGTTGAAAGCCCCAAATTTCCTGTTATTATTGCTGTAATTTCTTATCTTTGGTTATTGCAAGAAGATTGTTTTTAAAATGTTTTCAGCTGCTCCAAAAACAACTTAGACTGGGCTTAAACTCATTCCTTCTGGTAGTTAATTCCACTCAGACACTTCATCCAGTCATACTTTTTCCTTAGCTACAAGGAGTTTTATTAGGTATCATTAGCTTTGTTGGCTCAAAAGAAGCCCTGCTCCAGCTGAGACGGTTTCTAAAATACTCAAAAGATTTTTCATGGAGACTGAGATGAGAGCTTTAAATTGGCCTCAGAAACAAGGGAGAAAGTAGTTCTGTGGGACACGCGCATACTGTGGTCCTGCGAAGACCAGCTGCTGTCTGCTGTGCAGATCATTGCTTTGAAAAAAATCTCAAGTGTCTCTCAAAGTAAATCCCCCCAAAGCTAAAAGCAGGTAAAGAAGAAATTAGATACTAAAGGCAGGAAGAAGTGTAGCAAGCAAACCTGAGGAATGCTGACTCATATAGTGCATGATTTAATCACAATAAATAACTTCTGTAAACTATTTAAATTAAGATAAATGCAATTGCATGGGCCTCAAGATGTTCTTTTCACATCCTGACTGCAGGCATTTTCACAACCCTAAACGAAAAGCAAGCAAAGAAAACAAGAGCTTTGTAAGTAAAATACTGGGATTCTTTTAACCTTTTCTCTTAGAAGGACACCCACCACCAGCAGCTGACAGAGACAGGCGCTGCTCTGCCAAACCGCTTCTCAGCTCACAACATAGCCCACGTGCCCAGAGCTGGGCACCAGACTTCTGCAGGGCACAGCAGAGCAGCCCAGATAAAACCCGTATCAACCCACTCTGAGGCAGAAATCTCCTCTCACATCCATCTTCTGGCCTAGAGCTGGCAGATGCATCACTCGCTTCATCCCAGGAGGTGAGTTCAGCCGAGAGGGTCTGGATCACAAAGCTGGTCTAGTGCATCGGGAGAAGACAACAGAGGGAACGTGAACTGCTGGTCCCAATATCAGCCTATACATAGAACAAATCGTACTGGCTAAGGTCTTATTTCAAAGCTAACTGCAGACAGAGCTGTACTAGTCTAAGATGTTATTGCACCCTTGACAATTTGTTGCCACATCCATTGCTGAGTGTGTTGTGTGAAAAAATCTCTCCTCTGCCTCAGACTGAAGTCAACATGTTTGGTTAGGATGTAATGAGCTCTCACTGGTGTCCTTCTTCACAGGCAGAAGCTTGGGATGCATGCAGTTTGCATACAATTTGGAGAGGGCTGTGATTTTTTTAAAAATCTTGTCTAATAGGAGAAGGGCTGTAAGAATGTTGAGATTTTCACAGCATTTTTCAGATATATCTGAGTGCGTTATACAGACAATGATCCGCTATAACTATATCTGCTTATTCCATAAGTGTATGTTGTCAGAAATCAGTATCCTGGTTCATTGGCTACTCTTGATCTTGAAAGACAGTCTCATTTGTAACACATTTTCAGAACACAGGAACAGATTTGTTTGTCAAAGTCTGTCCTTCAAACCCTCTTTCAGTTCATTTTTAGAACAGGGGAAACACAGTATAACCAACACAGAGCATATCGTGGGATGAATTCTGAAATTGCTTCTTGTGCCCTCTGGAAAGTCTTCTTACATACATGATTGGAAATCAAAAGTAAAAGCTGAGTGAAGTGGAGCAGACTTCAGTAGGTGAAATCATGTTAAGAAGCTGATCCTGTCACTTTAATATCAGTAACCAATTTGTCTGGACAAAATGTACTAAGGGCATCAAAGTTGTAAACTTGTACTCAAATGTCACACTTTAAATACAGGACTTTCTGGCCACTAGCTCTCATGTATTGCTAGGACAGTACCGTGACTTCTGTCTGCTTCGGGATCCCAGGATTATTATGATATATTATTATATATGTGGACTGGATTATGAACCAGCTGTGCCTGGCAAGCAAGGACCCAGAGCAAGAAGAGTGGCCTCAGCATTACCCCGCAGCTCCGGAAAGCATACATAAGAGCATGTGCAGAGAGGTGCTTCTGAAAGACTCATGTTCAGCTGTAGCAATTCATCACAACCTCTCTCTTGGGAGTGTGTGTGGACCTTATTCCAGAATAGCAAAAAGCCTTTGCAGTCTGACAATATTAACTCTTTTAGCTAACAATGCTGGGAGGGAAAGGGCAGGTTTCAGTTGCCTAGGTATAGGTGGTACACGGATCTGGCATGTCCTAGAAGTATCCAAGGCTTCTACATGGGACTAGCAGATTAAACACAGGATGAAGGCTGGGGACCTCCCAGTGCCTAAATGACTCTTGATGCTCTTGTTCAGGCACCTGAGCATATAGGATCCTGACCCAAAACCTTATCATAAGTGACTCCAGGTAAAAATATTGTCTCTGGTTGAAAATTCAAATTCAGACAGTTTTTTCACTTATTTTTTTTAACCTGAAGACAGGCTGGATGGGGAGGGAGAACTGTTAGTGCCGTGTAGAGAGATGGGCTGTAGTATTATCCTGGTGCAGACATCAGAAAATCCAGCCATGGGAAGCAAAGCTTTACCAAACCAAAATTTGTCAGCTTGTCAGCTTAACTTTTCACTCCAAGACTGAAACTACAGAAGGGTTTTATTTTGCAGTTGCTATCTCTACTCAATGGGGCAGCATTCTCAAGGTAACTAATAATTGGGTTTCTTCAATTTTCAGGCCTCCAAATCAACACCTGGATTCCTTCCTAGGGCTGTTCTTGGCATGGACACGCAATCATTTACTCCTTGACAGGCCACAGAGTACAGAGGGATGCTTCTTGCTTTATGACTTTGGGACCAAAGGGATGCGTTCAGACTGCCTGCTATGGCACTCAGGTTCAGAAGGACTATTTCAGCTGCCAACTGTCTAAGGCTGCCAGATGCTGGATGAAGAAAGTAGTCATGATACATAACTTACCCATATGGATATATGCACTTCAGATAGAGCCTCTGTCTCCTTCCGCTGAGAGCTGCTGTAAGGAGCCAGCAGTGCTGGGTAGCAAGGGTTGTCTGCGCATATGGTTGTCTTTTCTTGACTGGAGGCACACCTCTGACCATTTCAATCTCTGCATTAGGATGCCTGCGGATAGTTATGGCAGTGTTGGCAAAGTCACTCCACCTCTCTATGCTTCAGTTGCCCCATCTACATAACTCATACCCAGTCTACTTGGAGCTGCAAATGTGAGACATGATTAATTAAAGACAAAAAGTATTATAGATCTTCAGACAGAAGGAGCTGAGGGAGTCCAACAGGACTGTTATTATTACCACAGAGTCAACATCTCATATTCAGTGATGAAAGCCTCTTGGAGGAGTAATGCAAACCTATTGCTGGAATTAACACTCCCGCTCAAATTTTATAGTGCCCTTTATACAGGATTTTCATTTGTATTCACAGAAAAACATAAATAAGTGCTCAGGCTGGCCAATCTATTTCCTTTGTAACTGGCAGCATTCAAAGTCACTTTATTGTATGAAATAATGTCTTGGTTTTTCCTCCCTTTATCTTGCTTGTGCCTGACCTTCCATTAAAAGTTGCTTGGAGACTGCTTAGAGAATAGTCAGTGGTGCTTCTTATTGATATCTTCCTTTTGTGATTTCTTTGCTATTCTATCCTTTTTTATTCCTTTCCAGAAGCTTTTTAAGCTAGAAGAAGATGAAAAGAAACCAGAGAATCAAAGCCTAATATTTTTCTTTTTAAAAGGAACAGGAGAACCGTCCTCCCTATATACATTGACATGTTAAAGAAGAAAGAAATGCTCTTCTAATAAATGCTCCAGCAGGTCTTTAATGTGTGTGTTATTATCAAGTGCTTTACACGTTCCCTTTAGCACCTTGGTAATTAGAAACAGGATATATAAAGTAAGTTGTGTCCCTAAATACACCTTGCTATTGCCATTGTACAGAAATGGTGGAAAATGGGCACCACTATGACACTCATTTTACCGGAGAGGCGTTGTAAGGGTTGTTTGAGCTGTCGCCTAAAAGAAGGATGGAGAAGAAGTGGCTCAGAGGATTAGCCACTGGACAATAGCGATCATGGTGGATAGTGGGAATTTAAGCAACAGGCTGAGGGAAGGGATTATTCCCTTCTCCTCTGCTCTTGTGTGGCCACATCTGGAGTTGTCAGGGACCTCCAGGGTATGGGAGCTCACCAGGGACCAGGACCAGTGGGGGCTGTCCCAGGGTGGCAGGGCAAGACCTGGTAGTCAGAGCCATCCCACCACCCTAGCCAGGAGCAGGGAAGCCTGGGGGCAGCTGGGGGCAGCCTCAGCCCTGGGCATTGGACACCTCCCTGGGGACAGATTGGGATGTCATCCCTGGCTGTGGTGTTCCCACAGCAATGTCTGGCGGTCTCTGCCCACAGTCTCCAGAAGGATGCTGGTCCTGAGCCCCAGCAGCCCAGCTTCCAAGAGTGGGGATACTCTCAGGCCCCTGCCATCTGTGTCCAGTTTTGTACCTGCCTGCCAGTACAAAAGAGGCATGGTCAGTCTGCAGCAATTCCAGCAACGGACTAGCAGAATGGTTAGGGGTGTGGAGTATCCAATACAAAAGGAAAAACTGAAGGAGATGGGGTTTTTCTGGCCTTGAGAAGACAAAGCAAGAAGCTGAACCTAATAGCAGTCTTCTACTGGTGTATCTACAGGGGATTACAGAGATGATAGAGCCAGAGATATAAATTAAAGGACAAGAGGCAAAGGTCCCAAGCTGCAGCAATAGAAATGCTGACTGGTCATGAGATAAACATCTTTTATAACAAGCACTGAAACACACGTCCAGAAAAGCTGGTGAATCTCCATCCTTGAAAATTTGGCTTGATAAAGCCCTGAGCAACCTGCTCTAACTTTGGAGTTAGCCCTGTCTCAGGCAGGGACTAGACTGGATAACCTTTAGCCAACCTAAATTTATTCTGTGAAGCTGTGATTCTACAGTCTCAGAGAAATATATTTACTGTCATAATTTAAATTCAGCCACACTTGTGAGTAGATGGTCTCTGGTGGGAAGACTGTCCACAAATATGTTCAGAGTGACAAATCTGAAGAGTCATTTGAAAGGAAGTGATTTTATTCCGTAGCATTGTGCTTTGCATGAGCTTTCAGGATTCAGCTTTTGGCCAACACTTCTGTGCTGGGACACTAAAATGTCTCCATAGGGACATGAAGGTCTGAACAGCCTTTCTCCTACAAACGTTTTGCCTTTATTCACACTGAACTACCTCATCGATCTAATACAAGTTGTTGTTAGGACTTGTGACTGTCATGGGCAGTAGCATGGTACTGGAAAGAAGACACAGTAAAGCCTGGGTCTGACTTTATTAAAATTCATGGCAAAAATCTAATTTTTGGCTTAACAAAATTTCTATTCCCATTCCCAAACTTCCCTGTATAAATAATTGTCCTGGTTTGAGGGACTCTGCAAATACCACTTTGATTTATGTAGAACTGAAGTACTTAGGTAATTTTTTTTTTTTTTTGCTTCTTTTCCCCAAATTTAACTCATTGAGTCCTTTATTAAGTGCTTCTGAGCATGGTTCTTTGCTGATCACAGTCTGATCAGCTTGCAAGCTAAAGGTCACATCAATTCACAGATGTCAACATGCAGCTCTTATCTGTTTCAATCTAGAAATTCCAGGAAATTATCACATGGAGTTCCCTGCGTACCCTTCCAGAGCACTATCTTTCAGGCTAATCTTTAAGATAGTGATTGGGGTCAGCTCTACTCATATTAAAGTGTTTATTTCCCAGGAGAGAAATACACCAGCCCCTTGACCCTGAGAAAATTATTTTATTTTCTAAATTGCTCTAGTGTTGCTCTCTTCTATTTTCCTCAGGTTTCTCTATAGCTGGCTGAGTTACCTCATAATTATTTTAATAAATGGGAACATTGCTGGCAAAATTTCTTCTTCTTAAGAGCACGGTCCAACTCTGACTTGAGCCTGAAGACAGATTTCTGCTCACAAAGATTGAAGTGATACTGTTCTGAAAAATCAGGTGGTAGTGCTTTATTGTTTTTATGTGTTTGCAGAATATCTTTTCACCTTTATAATACCTTGAAGTATTATATTTTGGATATACATCCTCTGAAGGACAAATATATGAATCGTAGGTCTACTTGTTTGTACACAAATGGCAGGATATTTTGTAATCAACTTTTTTTTTTAGTGAAAACAAGCAAAGGTCTATTGGGTCTGTTTGGTCTATTAAGGGTGCTGGCCGTTATGAGTATTGCAGATTTTCAGATTTTTCTTAGTTTGGAAATGAATTTTGTTTTATTTTTACTGCCATATACACTCATTTTAAGTAGTTCCTAAGTCCATCCCACCCAGTTCATCACAGTGGCTACACTCGGGTCACCACAGAGACACAGAGATGCCCTGCCAGAGCCTCCCTCTCATTTAGGTGGTTCCTTGACTTGCTCGTACGCTAGCACATGTGCCCCGAGGAGAGCAGGGGCAGCGTTTGGCTTGGGTTGTCATCCAGCATTTTGATGGCTTCTTTGATGTCAGAGCACGAGAGAGTGAGGAGTGGCCAGTAGTGCTCTCAATCCACTCTCATTTAAGGACCCTCTGTTTGCCATAATCTGAAGCCAAATTAAACTATTGCTTTTTGGGACCCATACCCTCTAATGCACTGAATCTCTGGCTTGCAGATGCGTGTACCTGTGGGAAGTGGAGATGTGTTTCAGGCCAGGTCCAGTTCAGATGCAGACTGGTTCATGCTGGCTAAGCCCACAAAGGCCTTATCAACCCAGGGGAACAAGCTCTGTCCTCCAGGCCTTTTTTTCTTGGTTTGTACAAGGTTCTTTGAACTCCAAATTCAGGTATCCCTCCTAATTAATGATCATTTCATACTGTCTTCAAAAACCATTGGATTTTGATTAGCCAGCAAATAAAGATGGCTTCATTTTCTCCTCTGGGTGCATACTTCCTCTGTTTCCTTAGCAGTTAATTGAGTAGGCGAATAATAGCCCGTGCACTCTTAA
The DNA here is from genome assembly GCA_017639485.1 of Pluvialis apricaria. Classification (NCBI taxonomy): domain Eukaryota; kingdom Metazoa; phylum Chordata; class Aves; order Charadriiformes; family Charadriidae; genus Pluvialis; species Pluvialis apricaria. The sequence goes on along the minus strand of CM030009.1, from coordinate 74,338,949 downwards.
CAGGCTGCATAGGAAAGGCAATACCAGCCTGGTCACCAAGAGAACTTCACCGACATTAAGCCCTTAGCAAATCTGATCCCCCAAAGGGAGAAAGAGGCTGCATCAGTGCACCCCATTCCACAGAGCCCTGGTGGCTCCTGCGCAGCTGGTGCCTTGAAAGCACGTCATGTAACCTTCCTTTGCTGTGGGTACTTCAGCTCACTCCGCCACCCAGACCTCATTGTGGAAGCTGTTAGAAGAGGGAAGCAGACAGCATATTCCTGTTTATCCTCAGCCAAATGTGGAAATAGTCACCTCTGGAGGCATCTAGGTTAACTCCACTGAAACTGATGAGGTGGCTGTAGCACAACTTAAAGACAGAAACTGCGAATCAGTGAGTTGCCCTTCCTTTTATTTGTTATTATCCCTAAGATATTGTGCATTTCAACAGCACTCCAGGGCAAAACAAGGGCAGGGAGAAGTCCCCCAAATGTTTTTCTCTTCTCAGCACAGTGGTTAGGCAACGCACGTGTGGAAACAGTGCATGAATATGCCAACCTTCTCACTGCACAAACCAGGTAAAATACAGCATGTGAAATCAAACAGGCATTAAATTTGTCCTGCAATGAAGACATCAAGAACAGGGAGGGCTGGATATCCTCCAGATCATCTTGATACATGTTATTGGCCTTTATTAAAATATTACTAGGTTAGAAAACTTACTGTTATCCTTTCCAGTGAGGTGCTTAGTTCAGAGGAGCAAGCTGAAGGAAGAAAAGCTTTCAGCAAGTGCCGCTTTTGAATTCTTTTGGTCTTGGAGTGTATTAAGGCATTGTACGTATTAAGTGTAAACAGATCCACCTACATATAACCAAATTGACATCAAGAGGTGCTGAACTTGCTTCCACAGCACTTAAAGCAGCCCTTCAGCTTTTATAGGGATGAAAGGTGTTTTTATCACTAGCTTCAGGCAAGACCTGAATACCAAACTCCTTGAATATAGCAAAGCCTGTGTGGTGATTCAACAAGCAAAAATATTTTTAAACACCTTCTGGAATCCTTTTTATTGTTCAGTTCTGTTTGTTGGATTGTAATAGAGTTTTCATGGGAGGTCAATGACTGGGGGGTGTTTTGTTGCTGGTGACAGTTGCATGTCTCTTCAAATGTACTAAAATACCAGAAACAAAATGCTGAGCCATGTGTCTTTGGGAAGCTTAATGATCTTGTATTATTCCCATGAACAAGTCCCATATTACTACCAGTCTGCTTTCTTGCTGAAAAACGTGAGCGAATGCCTGACGTTGTTTTTTTATAGCCAGCAGGACTGCTGACAGGCTCCAGAAGAAGCCGTGAATCTGCTCTTCTCACCACAAAATGATGTACTATATCTGGTAACACTGATTGTAAGGAGGAAATTCTAGAGAAAGTTACCAAAAAAAATTATGTCATTTTAAACATATGAATGCAAAAACATTTACAAAAGGAACTTTGCATACATGTATCCTGATGGACTAAGGTGCTGGGGTCTACTTTGTGACTGCCAGGGGGAGTCGGAATAGTGCTTGAAGAGACCTTGAGAGGTGATGTAGCCTCAGGGTAGAAAACAAAGGCAATGACATTCACTTGCATACAAAGAAAACAACTGACCTTTTATGTGTAGAATACACACTTAGCTTTTCCCACATGAAAATATATAAATTGCCAGATTGTATTTACATTCTCTCCCTTTCTGCCTTATGCAGACACACACACTTTTCCCATAGAACAACGCTTTGGTACAGGGTCAGGGATAAAGCAATGGTGAGGCAGCATTTTGTAACAGGTGTAAAAACCCCACAAATGGGATTAAGAAGCTCAAGCTACAGAAGTTTTATTCTGCCTCATGACAGCTGCAGAACCTCCTTCTCTCCTCCTAAGATGTGTTCATTCATCAATAGCCACCAGAAGACACAGCTAATTGAAACCCACCAGCACATCACGGGCACAACCATGAACATCTACCATTCCCACAGGCTCCTGTCTGTACGTATATGGTCACACAAACCAACTCTTATGTTTTTCTCTCTTCTGAGCTGGGAAACCTACAACATAAACTATTTCTCTGCTCTGGAACAGCGTAAAACATGTTAGTAACTGTGCTCTTTCAAGGTCTTGGCATTTAAAGTATGAAACTGGTCTGGTGTCATTGGTGTGTTTTCTACACCATTTTTCCTCAAAAAGACCTGAGTGTATAAGGAAATCAGAGGGTGACTCCTAAGATTTCTTTTGCAAGTTTTGAGTCAGAATTTTTCCCATAATGGACACAGCCAAGAAAATATGCAAGACCCTAATTAAACAAAACGTTTACCTCCTAGTATTACCGTCTGACTTAAATTGTTAAATGCGTTGCTGGCTAAATGTGGAAATGCTGAAAACTATTCACAGGCTTAAGGGAGGACACAATGCTGCTCAAATCCTACAAATGCTTTTTTGTTCTCAAGCCACTTTAGTCACATAACTTGTCCCACAGAAATCAAGTGAAGAAACCCTAAAACTGATGGGGAGAGGAATAGGTAAAAAGTAAAAATGATCCTGCATTATAGAAACTTTAGTCAAGACCTTTTTTGATATGGTTGTTATAGTTGAAAAGTAGTTTTATACAGCAGTAGGCATCTCCTGCTCATCTTCATGAAATGAAACATGTTCATAAGTGTAGCCAGGTTCAGGACCTTGGATTATTGACCCTTCAGGAGAAAGGCAGGCTTCGTTTTGTTTTGTGTTGAGCACTAATTATGTTACCAACAACAGAAATTCAAACATAACTGAACTCTGCACCCCATGAAGAACAGCTAGGAAAGGTTTGAGCAGACAAACCATGATTTTGTGCAGTAAACTCACCACTATTCCCACAGCTATAGCTTTTCTGATGTACAACTAATTTAGCACCACAAGTTGCACAGTACTGGATGGTCCTGTGTTTTCACCTGGCATTGGTTTTATTTACATTTCCATAATACTGGAGGGTCGAGAAGCTAAGACTGAGACAGGGGCCTCATACCCGGTCACTGACGGTCGAAGTCGGTGAGAAGAAGCAGCGCAGGAAAGGGAAGCGGAGGCTCCAGAAGATTAAATGACTTCTTCAAGGACAAGCAGGTCTCTAGAGGCACAGGTGCATCACAGAGCAAGAATAAAATTAGCAGTCACCTGATGTCTTGTCATACTCTATATACATGAAGAAATACCGCCTTTCCAAGACAAGCATAATCCTAGGGCATCAGGATTTTGATAGTTTTTAATAACTTAAAGGTCCCATTTTCCACTGATTTCAGAACATGCTGGCTGAGGCCAAAAGTTCTGTTTAAAGACCAAAAGCACAATTATTAGCTCTTTGAGCCCCATGTTTTGTCTGAATTGTTTGATCTCACGTACAGAAATACCATAATCTCTGCTTTCTTCAACAGCTAGCATAAATTTTTCCCTGAAAAAATTACTCCAGTGGATCATTCCGTTTTTCCATATTACTGTTGATCGGACGAAGATAGCTGTAGGTGCTATTAGATCAGTGTGACAAGAACCATCTTATTTTCCTCAAGGCGATCTCCAGCCTGACCTTTAGCTGACATACCCAACACGTTAGTCCACCAAAGGCCACAGAAGTTCTCGTTGCACTGCTGTCAGTAGGGTGACCCCTTGCTTTGATTTAAAATATTTGCTACTGTTGGTCACGGATGGCAAATAGACAATCACCTTGTCAATGGCATCATTGCCTCAAGATTTGGAAAGGTGTGAGGTGATATTTTTCCAAAGTTTATTAACAATATTGTTTTTGTGAATGCTTTCCATTAGGGGAAGAAAAGAAGAAAGCAAAACTGTGACACAGGAAGAAGCACTTACCTTCTGTACTGAAGAGTTATCTTTATTTCTTCTTATTCCTAATAGGCACAGAGCTCTTTCCCATTTGTTTTTCCCTAGTCTCATCATGCTGCAGCTGCCACTGAGTTCTCCTGCAGCCCCACCATTTCCCCTCCCTGCCTTGGGGCTGTGCTCCAGTGCCCGGCAGGCTGCTCCATCCCTGTCCCCTGCCTGCCCTGGGAGCCGGCAGCAGCTGTTGGGCCAGCGGATGCCTCTGAGACCTCGGAACGCCTCCTCCCGGGCCACAGCCATCCTGGCCAGGGGCCAGGAGCTGCTGTCACCACCAGACCCACAGGAGAGGAGGCACGCTCCCCGCTCGGCATGCTGCCCAGCACTGTGCCGGGTGGGATGAGCAGGAGGGACATGCCACAGAGGCAGGAGGTGGCCCCCGACTCTGCCAACGGTGGAGCAGCCTTCCCCAGAGATGCTCCTCCTGCTTCATTTCTATTTTCAATCCCTTTGCTGACATGAGTCCCTTCAAGGACCCTGAACTATGACTGCTTCCTTTTTTTTTGGTTTGTTTTACTGCAGATAATAGTGATAGCAAATTGTTTTCTTGGAAGACATAGCTGGACATGGGCTTTTGCATCACTGAAGGCTAGATAAGATAAATGGCCTAAAGTTCAACATAAAATTCTAAGACCTGGCCTTTCAAATCTACATACAGCCAACTTGTGTGCATATATGGTCCTCTAATTGTCATACCTTACTAGGGATCTCCTCCCTTACCATCCCAAGAGTTCATAGAATTCCCTCACCGCCAAAGAAAATTCAGACCAGAGAGGTGACAAACCCCACCTAGCCTTTCCCCGAAACAGGAAGAAAGTAAGAAAGAGCTATTAGGAGAGGAGAGCTGGAACTGGACAGAATGAATTAAATGTTCAGCCTTTAGGGTGAGCTTCAACTACTCATACTCTTTTCTTTTATTTTTCCCTACAAAAACAGGACCGTGCATCCTTTGTATCACCAGGTTCAAATTTCAAATCCTCATTGCAGGAACAAACTAATTTTCCCCTGTTTTCAGCAGGAAATCACTTGGATGTATTTTTGCCCAGATCCAGGTATCTTCCTCTGTTGATACTACCACCTAAAGAAAGCTTTGTGTGTGTGTGTATGTCCTGTATCATGGAAATTGAATATTATGAAACTACAGTTTTGTTTGTATTGTCCCATTTACCTATAAAATATCACCAGATGCAGGGATGGGGTGATAGATGTTTTTAAGGCAGAAGACCTCAAACCACGTATTCCCATACTCTTATTGTTTTTGTTGCTGCTGCCAGCTAGAAAAAGGGACTTTGAGTCCTCAATGCTGGCAGTTGCTAACAAGGCTGGGAGAGGAAGAGGAAAAGAACTTGAAGAATAGCTGAAAGGATCTCAAGGAACATGCATACCAAGAAACTTGCCAAAGTACACAGTGCCCTACCAGCAGCACTCCAAATCCAAAAGGTGCTTATGCATTTATTTTGAGATACAGTATGGGAAGTACTGAATGGGACAGGGACCTTATCACTAAAGTGTTCTGTCTGTATTGCAGGAACACTGGGTGATGACTGCTCCAAGCCACTACCTCTTGTCATTCTGATTAACAGCTCCTTCACTATGACATGTTTTTACACCGAGGCACTTTTTCTCTACTGCGGTGGCAGTGTGCTTGAGAACTGCAGAAAACAAAACTGGATTGGGAAATCCCTACAAGGTTTACCCTGAGTTAGCTGGAGGTCACAGATTTATTTTTTTTTTCTGAGAAGATACAACCCTCTAGAAGGAAAAATATCATCCATACCAGATCTAGGGTGAAAACCCCATACCATACAGTGTGCTTAGGAAGATAAATCACATGCAGGAATTGGAGCAGCTGACGTTACAAAACTTAGAGCAAATTGCCTTTGGAGTCTCCCACCTCCAATCAGCCAATTTGAGACCTAATCTGTGGCCAAAAAAAAAAAAAACCAACCCAAGAGATGTAACCTCATTATTTCACAAGGCAAATAAATTTGGTTTGCAGCCTACTCATCATCCCTAGCTCAGTCTTTCCCTTGGAAATAAATATTCATAACATTCAGAAGCACAGCTGTAAGAACGTACAATTTATTTTCACATGAATCTAAAAGGAAAAGAAGGCAAGGTGGTGCATGCTCACAGGCAGCTCTGATCAGCACACCTCTGCAGCCTTCTCTTACTCATGAATGGGCAAGAGCATCAACCATACATCCTACCCAGTCATCCAAAGGAACATAAAAGATGCCCACTAGCTGGAAGAAAAAGAGAAAGCAGTCTCTGTTAAAATACACCTCATGAATCATTTAAAAAAATTTCAGGGTTCCACTTTGTTGCAGTCTAGCCATCCAGCTAAGGATCCCATGCCAACAGGGTAACAGGTTTCACTTGTGCCTTTGAGGCAGCATACAGGTGGGTTGGAAAGGATGTCTCATCAGCCTCTGTTTCATTCAGTGCTTATATTGCTTTTCCATGCTGGGATCTCACATGCCGGGATCTCACAGCATACTAGTCTGTCAGGGATCAGATTAGCAATTGTGTCCGGCACCTGCAGTTATGGAGCTGAGAGAGGACTGTGGCGCTGTGAGACAGCAGGTGCTGCTCCCCAGACCTTGGGCACTACTGGGCATGGATCCTGTGACAGAGGAGGACAACATACATCTCGGGAAGTAGCGGACAGATTAGGGGAGTGGGGTCTTGCAGCTTGTCTAACAGTTTTTCTGTGGGTGGATGTTACCTGCATGGTGGGGGTGGTGAGGGGAGAGTAGACTGGGCAGCTAAGTTTGGGGAGAAGGGGACCACCTAAGCGTTTTGCTGAATTCTGGTCTTAGGACTGTGTCAATCTATGGAGCACGCGTGTGTTGGCTGAGTGTCTGCAGCGCACAGTGGAAGGAGGAAAAACGCATCACTGAATTAGTGCTGTGGTCAATTATAAGCCAGAGCTGTAACTGAGGAGCTGGGAGGTGGCAAAGGATAGTGACAACTGCACACAGGATTGCCCATTCAGTGCAGAGAGCCCCAGTCCGCGTTCCCTGTCCCACCCCTGGGGGTTCAGTTTGCCCCAGGCATGTGAGGGCAGAGGTGCTGCCCAAACCCCACAGCATGCCCTTGTTAGCCGCTTGGTTTCTCCACCCTTCCCCGTGGGAGAAGACCCCTACCCGGGGGCCGGCACTGGCTCTCACCAGGCACAGCCACATGCCCGCTGGCACCGGCGTGCGCAGAGTTTCCACCACGCCAGCCTGGGCGCTGCCCGGGGTCTGCGGCGTAGCCGGCCCCCCGCTGCTGCGGCTCGCTGCCTGCTGCTCAGCTGTCCCATGCGGCAGCCCCGGGGCTTGGGTTACAGGACAGTTTCTAACTTTGTGCCTGTCCCAGGGCATCAGGGCAGAGGCACATGATTTGTAATTTATGAGGACACCCATAGAGCTGTCACTTTCAAGGCAGGTGTTGAGAAACTGGCAAGCGGCCCGAGCAAAGAAAAAGACTGACCTCACCCTGAAATAATGGTGGCCAACATGGTCACAGGACAGAGAGCATTGACATAAGCGGGCTTTAAAAATAACTAGGTCATCCTGCTAGACTAGCTCACTGTCTTATACAAAGAAGCCATGAGGTACCAATTTATAGTAAAAGTAGGAGAGTAAACAGCTATTCAAGGGGTTGGCGAACATGTAAGCTTTTGAGTCATCATTTTATTTAGCTTTTTTAATTCTCCTACCCAAATCAAATTTTAAGTCACACCACTAGACAGAGTATCTGAATAAGAGGCAAGCTTTCAATGCCCGTGCACAGCAGTGGCACCAGATGCTGGGCGGCCGTGATTGTAGAGTGATCACTATTTTGCGCTGCGGCTGCAGCCATGTCACTGTCCTCACCAGGACAGCGAGTCATGGCAAAAACCTAAAATGGCTGTTGGACCAGATGATGGTTGTAGGTCTCTTCCAGCTGAACTATCCTAGCTTGAAAATGAAGCAAAGGCCACAAATCTATAAACATTTTCTTGCAGAGGAAAGTTGCTGAATATGTGTTAATAGAGCCTGGCCTTAGGAAAAAAGGAGAGGAAATTCAGAGAGGAAATTACTATTTCTCTACCTAATCCAGACTTTGGAAAAAATGTTAAAGCAGACTGTTCTCCATCCAGATCTGAGGCGGGGCTGAGTGCTTTCAAACAAATGCTGGTTTGCAAAACATGCTTCACACCTCCTGAAATCAGAGCATTTTGATGCAGTTCATAAGAGGAGAGAAACAGGATTTGGCTTAGCCAGAAACCTCAATAGTTTCAATAATTATGAGAGTTACTAGAGGCCAGTAGTGACTTAGGTTTTGACACACCATAACACACCTATTCCTGGATTTGTGGCATCCGTTTAATACCACACAAAGTCAAAGAGCACCTGCTGCTGCTCCTGCCCTCTCCAGCTTGGTCCGCCATTGGAGAGAGAGCAAGGGTGATTTCCCTATGAAAATCATTTTAAAAATAACTCTTCCATACCACCTGAATAGCGTAAAGGGAAAGGACAAGAACAGGGACTAGATACTGGCTACTGCAGCTCTGTGAGAATACAGATACTGCATGCCCAGGAACACGAGAATTAAATTAATGTACTGGTTAGCACTATTGGTTTTGTCAACAGTGCATGTTCACAGCAAATTTGACTCATTTTTTTGCTTCCTAAAGGAAAACCACCCCTCAGCAAGAGCATACAACACCCTTGCATTTAGCCGAACTGTTCTTCTCAGCCAGGAAAACAGAAACAAATAATACCAACATGGAAAACACTTGCTTTTGCTCTGACCAAACGTGCCTTTGAGTCAGCTGTTAATGTTTTGTCACATGGTGACCGTTCCTCATCTGAGTAACTAGCAAACTACCATAAAAAGTCCAGTATGGCTGGCATTAAGTTGTTTGTCAAGCTTGTAAAGCAGTTGCCTGAATCAAGACATCAAGTTACCAGAGGTCAATAGATGATTGCTACTTCATGCTTGATTATTTCCATGCTCCCTCTAAAACGTACTTGCTAATTTTCAGTTTCTCAGCTAATCCTTAATGGTGTCAAAAATGTCTTGTTCCAGTAAGGCACCTATTCTGCTGCTTCTCTCATTCAGTTTTAGCATTCTCAGCTCATCATCCTAGGAAAAAGCAACACTACGTCCCATGTCCCATGTCCAATTTACATCTGATTTTTCCATTGTGACTTGCATCATGAGCATAACTCCTGCCTTTGCAGTTGTGGAAGACTTCAGTAGCTCAGTCCTGAAGGTGTCAAAGTGAAGAGCAAAAACAGTTAAAACAAACCAGCAGAATAACAACCAATATGCATTTTAATGCTTGGGGGCAGGGGTCAAAAATAAAATAATATAAAACCCGGTTTCTGGGACCATTTTGTAAGAGACTGAAAACAGGCGGTAAGCAGTTTGCAGCATTTCACAGCAAATTGTAATTGACAGGCCAATTAAAGAAAAAATACCCTCAACAAAGCAGATTCTGTGAGCCCAAACATCTTATCAAAGTGACAGGCCACCTAATTAGCTTCAAATGGAATTAGGAGGTTGCTCCCTGTTTCTTTTCCAGTAATATGGCTGTCCTAATTATCCGTATCCTATTTCATTCCTTTTGACTGTAAACACCTTTCCAATACAATAGAACCCTGCTTAATCAGTGTACTACAGACTAGGTTTGAGGCAACCACAGTGCCCGTGCAGTTGTTCCAGGCTGGTGCAACCCTCTTTGGTGTTTTCTCTGCTACAACATAACTGATAATTATGTTGACCGGCTGAATAACTATAATTTCTGGATAGGTAACTAGGAAAAAATTGACCCTGGAAAAATAACATTCCCAGGTGTGTCGAAGAGCTGTTATAGGCTGCCACAGAGCAACAGTAGAGCCTACAAGGTGGTGACTATGTAAGATCTGAGACACCCATAATTTGCCCATTTAGCCCCATCAGTAGGTACTTTGCATAGTATCTGTTCCAGAAAGACTTTTTAGTTTTTTAAATGATCTTTTCCCATTGTTTTAGTTGTTTGCTCTCTGTGTGTTAGATTCAGAAACAGGAAACTAAGTCGGGCTTTGATAGCTCAGCTGAAACAACTCCCAGTAAGCGTTTTTGATCCTGCAGCAAGAAACAGATTTAAACAAGACATACAGAGAATATTAAAGATAAAATCTCATCTCTCTCTCCAAGTTACTGATCCATTTGGTGGCGATGACAGCTTAGGCACAGGAAGATCAAATCTCATACGTAATACCTACCAGTCCAAGGCTCCATGACAATCTTTTACCAACCACAAATGACATCCCCAGGTAATATCCGTCTGCCTGTTAATTATATCACCTCATCTGGTGTTACTCATCCAAATAGTGGATAAAAGCAATATGAATGGTTATCAAATTGTAATATTTGTCTTACAGCTGGATGTGTAGTTTTCCCCTGCACGTGCACCTAATAGACCCTATATCCTTAAGTAAAGACTTTCTCTAGACTTGTGGTGCTAAATTACTTAGTAAAAGTTGAATCTAACTAGTTAGAATTCTGTAAATAGGGAAAACTTGACAAGATCATACTAGTGAAAACATACAAGAGGAGAGTCAGTTAACTAGCTCTCACAATACTGATCCGTAGCCAGGAAAACCACCCACAGCTGTCTCTTGGGACAGTGGGCACACAGAGGCTCTCCAGGCCCAGCTCCATAATTTACCTGTTGGGTCATTAAGTAGAGCAGGACTGAAGTTGGCACTTCCAGTGCTCAGTGAGCCCTTCGTCATCTCATGTCCAGGGAGAGGGGTGGCAGGGGTGTGAAATTTGGTCTGAACTGCTTTCTTAAGCAGCCAAAATAAGTTCTGGGCAAATTCACTAAAAAAGCATACAAATAATAGTTTGGTTTTGCTAAAGCCGATCACAGTTATGAGTCAACAGTAAACCACCCAGGCAAGTGAGAGCATCGCATGCTGAAGTTTTGTAGCAGACTAGCTAAACATAAATAATCTCCAAACAATAGCCAGAGTTGCTGGGAAGCTACTTGAAGCTTTACAGTTATCCTCATTATGTTACAGGTTAAGTAGGTTACATGTTTGAAGGTAACCTACCAGCAGACATCTTGATTAGATATTTCCAGGCTAACATCACCCACACATTTCACTTCTCGATAATTAATTCTATGCAGCATATGTATTGTTGCAGTCACATAAAAGCTTTCATTATGATCCTGACACCCTCGTTAAGATTGCACTAAATTTTGTATGAAAGGAGGGATTCCACCTCTTTGTATTTTCAGCAATAATACGCATTCACTACTTGAAGAGCAAGAGCTTTAATTTTGGAAGGGCACAGATTTTCAAGCAGATACTCACAGAAGTATGATCTTGTTTGATGGAAACACTAATGTAATTTAAAGACTATGTAAGGCAGAAGAGCATCTGAATTATTTTACAGCTGTATGCCATTTTCTAACTATATGCTGATATAATGTTTATATACTGTAGGTATGTTGATTAAAGTTTGTTGTACAAAAATTAAAACATACAGCAGTCCATGCTTATTGTTCTCTTCCATGTCTAATTGGCTGGGTATGTTAGTGGAGAGACAAGAAAAGTACTACTTCTTATTTAAAGAAAATTTCCCTTCTTGTTCTTAAACATCTTTCCTTGCTATAAATGCAGTCAATGAAACAGTAACACTGTTTTTGAACCCAGTGTAGGTTGCAAGTGTTCTCCTTGGCACTACAGCTATAAATGCCACAGCCTGCAGTGGCCTTGGTTTGCACTTCAGACTTTCCAGTATACCCAGTTCCCTGCTAGCCCTTGTAGTCATTGAAGCAACTTAGCCACTAGGGAATAATCTTAAGGAAGTGCTTTTCATCATGAAAATTCCTTTGCTGGCCTACCATTTTTTTTCCCATCTCTTTATTTTTTCCCTAGTCTTGCAATCAGGGATATTTCCAGCTCAGATATTATTAGGCGAAGGAAACAACATAAATATCAAAGGTGCTGTACACCAAACTAGGTCCAGAAGACTTTCTCACTACCATGCCAGCCATCTTCCAGCCAGCTGGGTGGCCAAGAAAATAATAAATCTGATCCACACAAAGTAGTTGGCCTGGAATGCCTCATTACCCAGAGGGAAGCACAGGATCCAATTGACTAAATCCCCACGGCATCCCAGAAGACTGCACTTCTCCTTAGTCTTCACTCAACAACGTCTGCAGTTCTTCATGGCTGCATCAATGGACTGTATTTTTTTCCCCACTCCTTTGCCTCTCCATCCACCAATCTGAAGTCAAAAGATTTTTCTTTTTGCAAGCCAGGGGAATTCCTTTGTCCTCTCTACTTTCTGGGGCTACTTTCTCCCTTTCAGTGTATTCTGAGTCCTCTGTGTCCGCAGCTGCAGGGTAATCAGTAACCTGAATTAGGTGGGCACTGTTGCAGTGGGTGTTTATACTAAGCTTGACATAAAGTTACTCTGGTACTAGCAAAGTAATAAAGCATATTTGCAATTGTTCAAGATGGTTGATTACACTGGACTCAAAATTTGAATTCTGATCAGGAAGAACATACAGAAGTGTCTCTATTTAATTTACCCAATACATAAAGTGTTCAGATGTTCATAGTTCAGATGTTCATAGAAGTTCAGATGTTCAAAGTGTTCAGATGGTACAGTGTTCAGTGTCCAATACATAAACAGTTCAGAATTAGACTCGGAAACCTCCAGTATATGCTCATCTGCAGATATTTTCCTTCTTTAAAATATCCTGTCTTCTATCAGCGACAATAATTTGTGCTGTCCTTCGGCAGAAAGCTGTGCCCAAGATGCTGTTACTCTGTTAACACCTGCTATATCCCTAACGATTGTGTAAGGGTAAACTGTTACCAATTCTAATGCAACAAACTTCTATTATTAAAGCTCATTTCATTAAGGAGCCATAAAAAAAGTTGTTTTGTTTTCTGTGGGAATCAAATCACAGCCAGAGACCTATTCACTGCACCTCAGAAAGCGAACAGCCTAAAGCACTCTCCCTATTTGGAAAGATTTCTTGGATTTCAAGAACTACCTTTGGAAAGAAATCACTGTGGTACTGCTCTTCTTTGTAAATATCTGAACCGATTTAAAGAAAAGAACCCAATGTCTCTGGGAAGTAAGGCCTGGGAGGACAAAGTGGAATGGATATCTCTCAGTGGAGATCTTGTAGGCTCACATTTCACAACCCTGTCTGTCCCCATTAGTTCCAGTTGCTAGAGGGTTTGAATGGACTTCCCATTAAATGTTACATTTAGCTCCCTCCCCCACATACTTTTCACACAACCTTGCTCCTCAGAGGACAACTTGGTCTGAAGAAAATATGACTTGCATATAAGATTGTGTTTTGATATAGCCACATAAAAGATTTTTTGCATGCTAAAATGAGAAGAAAAGTCATACTGATCACGTAAACTAAGACCATCCATAAGTTAAACATGCTTCGACAGAGCTTCATTTGGGGAATTAATATAAGAGCTTTTTGGAAAGGTGAACGTGCTATAGATGTCAGATAACATACATTGGAATTACTTATTATTTCTTTAAATTAAAGTATAAGTGGCCTTTTCATTTGGTGAAATACATTTTAAACATTCAAAGCACAAGACTGCAAGTTCCTTCCCTCTGCGTACTGAAATATTCACTACTAGAAGCATTTAACTAAGTGTTTAGGTTCCTACCTATTAAGGAAGGCTCTTCCTTAAATGCAGATGAATACAGGGATACTTAAGCATGTGGTTAGATCCTTTCCTCAATTACAATTCAGCTTTTTTAAATCTAAAAAAGCTGTTCTTTAAAGATCACTTTGTGCAGAAGCAATCAGCTGTCATCACTTCTTGTGACCTAGTGAGGAGAAAAAGGCAGGCTTCAGTTTGGTTAACAGAACAGAGTGGGCCAAAGCTGCTGACGCCAGCCAGGTTGGCACGGTCTGGCAGGGAAAAAACCCTTCTGGTCCCTGCATTTCACTGCACGCCTCTCACCTGTAAATCCTGGGAGCGAGGGAGGCCAGCCGCGGGCACAGCCAGCAGTCGCTGCCTCTCCTGGCTGCAGCCCGGCGGGGAAAAGGAGTTGGTGGTCCCAAAGAACCAGGTGGTCATGCCTGGCAAAAATCCCCAGCACTAATCGACACCCTTGCTGGTAGAAGTCACGGCAGAAAGAGCTGGGACCAAAGTAAGCCGGTTTATACATCAGCCAAGCACAGGACCCCGCTCTCCTCTGAACGCTGCGGGGGAGGAGGAGGGCAGGGAAAGGTTTCTGGAGCAAGTCATACAAACGGGCCAGCGTGGTAGGAATCGGTGACAGTGTTCAGCCTGCGTCTTTTAGACACACAGTGTGCAAACAAAACCCGAGACACTTTTCTAGCCAAAGTAAGGTTTTGCATAAAGAAAGAAACAGAACACAGCATACCATACAGGCAGTCTGGAGGTATCACACAATCCCTAACTCATTCTGAGATACAGCTGCAAAAATACTGGTCCTGTATTCCTGTGGGACAAACACGGAGCTAACAACCTGATAACTTGCCCCTACATCACCTAGAAAATCTTCATCACAAATTAAAGCAAAAGTTCAGGACTACTAACTCTCACCCCCCCCCGAAGTCTTGTCACCGAACCCACAAGTACAGCCAAAGTCTAATTCACAGTCAATTTTTCTTTAATGCACCAGATGCCAAAGATATAGAAGGAAGAAGAAGCAACGAGTTTTCCTTCCCCACCATTATGCAAAACTGGTCACGGGAAAAAAACATTTATGGCTGATTATGCGGGGACAGTCAAAAGATGGAAAATACCAGCTATTTGATAACCCTCCAGCTCCTCTCATCTAGCTGAAGCGCGTGTTACCACATCGTCTCGTGCACATTCCCAGCCACCGCTAATTCATTACTTGCAGACCTGTTCCCTTTCCCTAAAAATGACAGATGCCGGTGCTCTAACCCGGGGCTGCCCAGATGCATCCCCCGCCGTCCCCGTCCCTGCCTGGCGGGCCCTGCGGGAGGCTGGCCGGCATGGTGAGTTAAGCCTAAGATTCTCAGGATTCCCCACAACATAACAGCAATGCTTCGGAGAGTTTCTGCAGCTTGTTATGGGGGATGCCACGCATGGTTACTAGAGGGTATATTTTCATTTAGTCTGAATGCTTGGCACCCTCGGACCGTAAACAGAAGCCTAGGTAGAAATAGATGGAATTATTTACTTACACTCCCAGTGATGAAAATGATTAGTCAATTAACTTTACTAATATACAGTGTCTTGTGAGAAGATAAGATGTTAACAAGCAAAGCTAGCCTCCAGATCGTGTCAAAAAGACCGAGCCCGCTGATGTTTAGGCTGATTTATGGTGAACTATGACAAGTATGCAAATTATGAGAGTTCCCTTTTATGTTTACATTTATGCATTTTTCTTTGGCTATTTCTGATGATAGGCAGATTAGCGCAGCTACTTATAATTTGATCTCATTGACAGGAGAGCATTCAGCTCTCAGAGAGACGTCCTGCAGCCCCAACTTCCTGTACGACCACAGACCGAGGGCACCGTGTTGGTAAATGTTTTCAAGGGGAAAATGGCAGCTAAAATTAGCCACGATGACATTACAGGGATCACTGAAAAAAAGCCCAGATGAAAAAAGTTTATAACATGAGACAGGTTCAATTAGTTATTCAGTTCATTTAAGTAGTCCAGCTGGACAATTATAGACAGCTACCGATTCCATTACATAACCATGAAGCAATGTCCTCACGAACTTCTATTCGTGCATCACTGTATCTGTCCAGGATCTCTAAATCTCTTTTCGGTTCACTTGTCAAATCCACCCCTCCCCTTGTACAGGATAGCTCCTGGGCTATAATTTAGCATGTGTTACCCACACTATACAATATAATTTCTTGGTGTCTCAAGCCATGTAGGTGCTTCAAGCTTTCTCCAACTGAACGGCCAGCTCAGGTACTGAACGTGGTATGATCATAGATGGCCTGGACCAGAGGTTTTCATTCATTTTGTGCAAATGTAACTTTGTCCTCTAACTGTGTTACTTCCACCCTCCTGGGTGGTTTTACTCTCTCTCCGCTGATCTGCTGCTCTCATTCTAACAAAGGAAGTGGAGCTCCACAGCTTACAGTCAAGCAATAGGCTTCCTTCAAATACATCCAGCTGAGTGAAACTGGTTAAAGAATGAATTTTACAAACACTCCTTGGGTCAAAACGGCCCCAAACTCTCAGTTTGACAAAAGTCATGTGAACAATCCTGCCGCAGGAATTCTGTGAACTCTCCATGGCTTTGATTTCAGTGGGCAGTTTTGGTAAAGAGTAAATCCAAGTATTATGCTCTCCAGAGAGCATGCTTTAGAGATGTCCTGTGAACGTTCATTTTCCATCTTTGGCAACAGCCAGTATGGACTCTTTAGGATATCAAGGGTCCTTTCAGCTAACTGGCATGGCTCACTCCAAGTGATGGCTAACACGCAGTCCAGAATATGAGGAGCAACATGCTTATGCTTGTCCATATGACCATATAAACCCCAAATCACCTGCATCTTTCTTGCCATTTCTGTGTGTCTGGACATCTCATTTGCACTAACACCGGCACATGTAATCTAGTATCAGTAGCAAGAAGTTCCTGAATATGCGTAACCCTGATTTTAGTGCATTTGCTTGTAAGGACCTTCCATTGCACATGTGACAGGACAGTTTGAGGCAACATTCAGGCCATTAAAAACACACAGTATTAAAGACCATCTAATACTAAAATGAGGTTTAATATCTATCTAATCAATTGCTGTCTGTAGACCCACCTCACAGTGGATAGAAATACGTTAAAGCAGCTCTTCAGCTTCAGCTCTAGGGACTTATGTTTTAAATTCATTGTGTCCCCCAATTCAAGCCCAAAATGGCCCTGACACAATAAAGTAAGTGGTGGTAACAAAATAGACCCACTTTTAGATCTTGTCAGGTTGTACTTAACTGAATGCTTCGTCCAACTACCAATTTTCTCATTTCTGGCATTTGTCTCCAATGTGTTGTGCTGTAAGATATTTCAGAGCTTTCAATATTATCAGCTACTAATTCATATATTTTCATGTACATTGGTAATCCTCTCCCCATCCTGCAAATTACAAAAAAAAATTTAAAAATTAGAATATTTTGCATGGATATTACTTTAATGTATGTATGTGCAAAAAAACTCGATTTCAAAAGTCATTGCATCAGCTAAAAAAATTAAATTTTCCATTGCAAGGCTGTATGAATTAGCTGGAAGACCCTCTTTCTCCTAAAATCAAGCAATGCTCAGCCTCACAGCGCTAACCACTGCTGCTACATTCCCAAAAAGCTGAAAGGCGGTTCAAAGGGCAGCCTACCCTAGCACAGGCAGAAAAGTCAACACCAGTTTAATTTTTTCCAGCAAATATAACACTCCAAGTCGACCTACAAAGTTGCGTGGTCACCGGCATTTGCAGGCACCAGTGAGGGCTCGTAGGGCAAGCAGACCCTGCGCAGTTACACGTGAGCTCCCCAGTGCAGCTCCTCCATTCCCAGCCCGTCCCCATTCCCGGTGAGATGACACAGGTTTCTCCTTTGGCCCTGGCGGAGAGTTGGACACGAAACCTGCCGGCAGCCCCAGGGTGTGCGACCCTGTGACACAGTTTCCGCTAAGGGGGAATTTCCAGCCCTTGCAGCCCCACACCGCCGAGCGGGAGCCGGGCTCTGGGATTTTTCCAGGCAGTAAGCCAGAGGAAGGAAGAATGGGATATCCCCATCCAGATTTGACTCACGGAAGGTGGATTTCAACCCAAGGATGAGGCTGGGAGTCCCCAAGGACACAGATGTCTGTCCCATGTTCTCTTCTCTGCCGGACAGACTGCCTCAAAGTACAGACCACAGCTCGAGCCTTTCTGGCCACATGTGGTCAGTGGTCACAGGTCACCCCATGACAGCAAAGCCCTTGCTGGTGGCCCCAAACCCTTCACCTTAGTCATTCATTGAAGGGCAGGGAGTTTGCCAATGTTCTTCCTGGTCAAGGGTTCTTCCCCTTTAACAGAAAGATAGTACTAATGCTAATGTTAATGCTAATGTTAATACTAATACTGATAGTAACACTAATGAAGTAAATGGAGGAAAATAAAAACACTTCACACGTCAATAGCCAAGCAATGATTACAGTCTCATATTCGACAACTGTTGGCTACAGCATGTCCTGAGTCACCCAGATTACTTGGATCTGATTCCAGCCTGAACCTCTCTCATGTATCTGTAAAAAAGTTGGAAGGGGGTTCAAAGGGCAGCCTACCTTAGCATAGGCAGAACAGTCAACTGCAGTTTAATTTTCTCCACTGGAAACTACCTACAAAGCTACCTAGTCACTGGTATCCCCAGACATCGGCTGTGAACAAAACTGCATGTCTCAACACTCCCAAGGCTTGAAATCAGATCTAAACTTTGAGCAAGTCCACAAGCATAAGGATGATGCAAAAAATCTCACATCTGAGTGAATCTTGAGTGTTAGGCAGGTATGGTCACTATTTCTTCAGGGTAGAGGAGTATTTCCACAGCAGTTTCCAGATGAGGGGAAGAGGCAAGGTAACACCATCAGTCTTTGCCTTCTCGTACAGCTGCCACACACTCCAACCAGCGACATCCTCTCTGCTGATCACTACACGGGAGGTACAGCACTTCAGCTGGGCCCCTGCAGGCTGCTTAAAGGTCTGAGGGTCTGGGACAAAACCGGGAAACTTCAGAATATGAAGCTGTTTTCTTCAACTTTTTTTTTTCTGTGCATGGCTGTGCAAAAAACTGAAAAGCTTTGGAAAAATTAAAAGGAAATGTTTTCCACACAGAAGAGATACTTTCTCTTGGAAGGAACAGTGAGAGAACCTCTAGATTTTTTTCTTAAAGGATGTAGCTGCTGAAAATCAAGCAATCAATTTTCCTTCTATAAAATATTAAGCCTTTCACATGATGTTACTTTACTGGAAAATTTGCAGGTTTGTGTCACTAAAATTCCTCTATTTCTTAGGTCATTTGACTTAATCTTGTGCAGTGTTAGCAATACAAAAATTTCTCTACATGTATGTTCATGGAGTAAAGCTTAGTATTAGCTATTAACTCTATTTTCATTATTTGAACCCAAAGAACACATTTATAAACAAAAGTTTTAGGAAGAGGTGATGTAGCTAAAGCTACTAAAGCAGCTAAAAGACATTACTTTTCTTGCATAGTTTGTATCTCTTGTATTCTTAAACCACCCCAGAATGAACGCTACTATTTCGACTATTTCCGCTAGAAACATATACCTGATTTTTTAACTAAACAGTATAATTCATGTTCTTAAAGTAAAGAAAAATTCATTTTGGTTACAAGAAAGTAGCCTACATTGATGTTTCAAACTTCAATTACTAGAAAATAACCAAGTACAAGAAAACCTGAAAAACCTTGGGAAGGAATGTTGCTTTCTGGGGCTTCAAAAGTTCCAGAAATTTTCCACCTCTAGCTCTATCTAGAAGCCAGCAGAAATTAGCCGGGGCATCAAAAAAGGCATTAAATAAACTGCTGAACAAATAAGCTGTTTTGAGCACTTTGTTTAACCACGTGATGGTTCAGTTGGTCACATAATGTTAGAACATACTTGATACAAGAGAGAGAGATGCCCAAATTTATTAAGCAGAAGTTATCTCTGAAGTTGAAATGAAAGAGGAACCAAAGATTATTCCTACTCTGGAAGCAAAACAGGCATTGTCAGGATAATACAATTTACGTATCTCCCTCCTTTTCTTAACAGAAAGCAAGAAAACAAGAGTAAAGTCACCGATTCTGAGAAGTGATAAGCTTTATCTGCTGTCATGAATATCTACACAAGTCACTTGGACGCACATCCCTGTGTTCCTGCCAAACCTCTAGTACATCTCCAGTGTAACAGAAATAACGTGAAATAAAAATGTGAGCTCATCATGATCTCATTTATCCTAGTGGGTCCTGAGAACAGTAACGTGGAATGAGAGTAAAGGCTGGGGAAGTACCCATCATTGGGTACAGTCACAGTCATGTTAAACACCCAGTTCTCACCCTCTCTGTGGATAAGTCATCCGCAATGAGGCATGCAGTCAAAACCTTCAAGAGTCAGTAAGGCACTTCTGTCTTAAAAAGAGTTTGGAGGAAGCCTCTTGGCAGAGACTGCAGGACTTAGTCTTTGGATTCAGTAAGAGTTTCAGCAATAACAGGGGTGAGATCTGTCGCAGAAGCCAGTGTGCGCAACCTCCCTCAGTAACCACCAACCAGCACTAAATGAAGTAGTCTCTGCTCCAAGTAGACAGCTCATTTCATGCACACTTGGCCATGCAGCAGTGTGTGCAAGTGTGTGTGTGCACACATATTACTTTTAAGATATCAAAACATGGGCATGTATCCTTCTGGGAGAAAAGATGAGAGAATAAATGTGGGATAAGTGTTAATTGCAGTGCATGAAGTAATACTGCAAGATACTTGGACAGTCCAATGATGAACATGGTAACTGCGTATTTGGTGAGTACAACTGAATTTTAGCATAAAATCTCTGAAGTGGAATTTGTGTAATCAAACTCTGCAAAACATGTCTAGACTTGCCTGCTGCTAAGAATAGCACCAATGTGAACATAAAGCAAACTATATTAATTTCTGTGTATACTGTTGTTGAGATCACGTTGATGGTTGCTCATTTTAAAAGGCAAAATATGGCATGCAATCTTACTGGTTATAGATCCAGCTTAGCTAAACATCTCAACTTTAAACATAGGCTTTGGCCCCAAGGAGGAGTTTGCCGAATGAAGGCCTGGTGTGATTCGTGCAAGAAATGAGCGAGTTTCAGGAGCATTAAGATATACACTCCCATAAAACTGTAGCTTTGCAGGACAGCGACAGGCACCTCTCCTCTTACACAGGCAGCTGCTCCAGAAATACTCACTTGTTTACTGTCGGCAGGGCGTGCGCAAGGCGAGCACGCCTCCGCTCCTGCGCCCCAATTCAAAGGCGCACGTAATGAGGCAGTGCGTGCCTGCTGAATCCTCCTGTCAGCAGATCTTCTCGGTTTTCACTCCTTCTTCGCTACTTTGCAAACTCTCAGCTATTTTTTTCCCAAGCTGTAACACGGGAGCTCTTAGAGATTATTGCCATTCTCCCCCTGCCTGTCATACACCTTGTTTCCAAGTATGGTCACTATGAGGGGACTGTCGCTTGGAGCCTTTGTGGAAAATTAATGGCAGACAGGAAAGGGCAAAAAAGACAGGACAGATGGCTCTGTCACCACCACCAGCCTGATGCCATGAGAGAACTTCAGTGCCTTTGCAAATGCCACTCTGTCCTGCAGACTTACTCTGAAGTTGATCCGATCGCACCCTTGGCAGCTGTCTTTCTTCTTTTTTATAAGATTTTTCCTTGTCCTTTGACTTACCGGGCTCATCCACGTGGCGAATGCAAAAGGTCAGTTTTTAAATTAGTGACTGGGTGCTGATGGTCTGAAATACTGTTTAGCTATAAGCATATTGGCATCTTGCTAGAAGTGGTGTTGAAGAGCGTTGTTAATAGGGCTTGTTTACTTGCTGGTTAAAATCCAAATCGGGTCAGCTGAGACCTGAAGGGGCAATGAGTAAACTTCTAATTTAGTAGGCGAACAGAGTGATGTCACCTTACTTTATTCTTTAAACAGCATTCTGTCTAGTTTCACTTTCACAGTGAAGCACATACCCATAGTATATTGGGTGCGCGTTGGAAGCACGAAGACATGCGTCTCCTTATGCGAGCAGTGCCAGGCAAACTGCGATTGGGTTTATGCTCATACTCATGTAAAGACATGATTAAGATTTTATGCGTTTAAAACACGATGAACTTCAACAGGGTGAATAATAGTGATGTGACAGTGGGCCATGCAGTCAGAGTCTGCAGAGAGAAAGCTAATACCCTGTCCTCTGGAATAGCAGGGCTATAATCTCTGGTTATGTAGTTTCAGCCTATATGCTTGTAATTATAAGCAAAGTTCTATGTTGCACACATCCCAAGACAGTTTGCTGTTAGGAATGAAGAATTCATGCCAGGCATATTTGCTTGCAAATACTGGTATGTTTGTAATATTGTGTTAATTAGATGCAAGATTGATTGTTTTTCACTTCCACCACTTTTGATATTGTAGGAGAACATTTCCAGGGTTGAACAAAATTTAAAAACTGCAGAATTAGACTGACAACCAGAAGCTCTTCTGCTCCAGTGTGACTTGGAGTGGAACTATTTGTCTACATGTGAAAATGTGTCACTGTCCGAAGTCTACAGAGAGTATTCAACTGTGGCCACTTGATGTGAAGAAATATCTGAGATCTTGCACATTCCCGGGACATTAACGGGAATCCTGAGGCAGAAGTAAACAGGCCATCAGTCATGGGGGATTCTTGCCATTCCTATATCTCACTCTGGAGGGGCAATACAGGCTGTTTCCCTACTATCAGGTCTACCCCCTGCTTGATGTTAGCTTTTCCCATGATGGTTTTGCATCAGACACCAACACTACTGAGTACTGGAAGGTACTCTGCTGGAAACATAGCTACAGATCGCTTGCAGGAAGACAGCTGACACCCCACCTTCTGGAGTGGAAAGATCTTTTCCTACTGCTGTGAAACAGGGTTTTTTGCCTTCGTAGCACTGTATCACCAAGTCAGTGATGCCGTTCCTTATGGAGAAGCCTGCTATTACACACGCTCAAACAGG
Organism: Pluvialis apricaria; assembly: GCA_017639485.1. Lineage (NCBI taxonomy): Eukaryota > Metazoa > Chordata > Aves > Charadriiformes > Charadriidae > Pluvialis > Pluvialis apricaria. The sequence continues at coordinate 74,316,347 of CM030009.1, read as the reverse complement.
TTAATTTTGCTTTCCTAATCAAACTCATCTTCAAGCCTGATTCAATGAAAAGTTACAATATTGAAGTTTTAAGACAAAATGAATCTCTACACTGGGCAAAAATACTCATTCTGTAGTGAGGGGTTACAACTGTGTCTGAATATAAAGTATTAAAAGAATTTACATGATCTGCCTGGAAAATGGACCTGAAATAACTAAGCTTGCTATGTTGTAGTACTGAGGTTGCCAGCACCCAGCTTTGTGATATTAATCCACATATCAGAGAATCTGCAATGGGTGAACTCTGGATTTATGAAAACAGAAACTGAGCAATGTATGTAGCAGCAGGATTTCAGGAATATCCAAAATGTGTCACTCTTCCTGTCATAAAGCAGTCATTGACAAGTTTTCTACATTTAGCTGAATCATTTTGTATTCTTCCTGATTCTTTGAGAAGAAGTTGTAGCTCAGTTACACCATTTCCAGTAGACCTTACTTCTGCTTCATGTTCAGACAGGTTGGAATGGGAGTGAATTTTATCTTTGGGATTTACAAAGCAAGATGGTATGCAGTGACAATGTCTGTCACCAAGTTAAACAGGGAAAGGTGTAAGTCATTGTATGCCAACATAGCTGCTTAACAAAATGGTGTCCTTACCTTTTCTGGGCTTCACTGATATGTCAGCGCTCAATGCCATGAACAATAAACACACAGCTTGGTTGCAAAGCCTACTGTAGACACCACTATTGAATCTGCTGCAACCAAAACAAGGTCCCAGAGCCATTCACTTCCATGCCTGGAAACATCTGTTTGCGTATTCTGCACCCTGTCCTAACTTTAATTTTTTAAAGTTAAATTTTTTTTAATCCTTTTTTGCTGAAAGCAAAAAGGTTGCTGGGAAGGGTGTAAAAATATAAGTGCACTCCAATATTTACTCTTGGTAGTGGACATGTTGAGTATGGCAGGTGCCATGCTGCAGTCCCTCGTGTAAGAACTTTGAACTAACTCATAGGCACAATTTCATGTCTTATATTAATTACACAGGCGACTTCCACACTCCTTAAATTCACTGAGGGCCATCATCTTTGCCTTTACCAGAATGAACCAGAAATATCCACCTTCCTTTCCTGATATATTTCGTTCATGATCTCCATTCCTCTCCTTTCTTATTTGTCTTGAAAGTTTCCCTAACACATTACCCATACTTCCCCTCTTTAAATGGTCAAGTACTCTGTCCTTCTCCCAACTGGATGACTTGGCTTTCTCAGCCCTGGCCTAGATGTGACATTTCTACTTGTTGTCCTTGAGGAGTATAAATAATAAAGTGTTGTCAATAGAGAACAAGCACAAGACTTTTGTTTTTGCAGATGAAAGATCTTGTTCATGTTTCCACCTGCTCAATATCACTTAGACATATCAAAATACATCAGATAATTTCCTACTATTGCATTTCCTTGTCAACAAATGCTATAATCCCCACAGGAAAGTTATGTCATGATGAATGGGAGAGAAGAGTCCCCTGTCATCTCCATGGGAGGAAAGATACTGTGCCATTCCTTAGCTTCTCTTTTGTATCCCAGGAGCACGGCCACCTTGGCCATGTTCAATTCTTGTTCTGTGTCCCCTCTTTATGTGGCAATAAGTATATGTCACCACCATGAGATCTCGCTAGGATGGTTGCAGACAGAGCTTAGGAATATCAGGTTCTTAGGCAATCCACAAAGCCTAACATGAGGTTACTTTTTCCAGGCTGCAAGCCTGAGTCAGGTGCTTGATGAAGGGTAACTAAATAACATCTGCCAGTTTAGAGCGTGTGTTTGAAAAACAAAGGTGTTGTTAAAGTAAGCCTGGAGTTATGTGCGCAAACTTGGACTGCAGTTCCTCTCCTTGGCAGTAAGCCTTGGTGCTGTGAAGAGCCTACAGGAGGCCGAATGAAAGAGCAGGGTAAATAGAAAAATACTTGTGATTTTAATTATTTCATTTACCGGATAAATGAGGAAAGAATGTTTTTCTAGAAAGAGCCTCAAATTTGAAGACGAGGCTGTATCCCAGGGTTGAATGGTGGTGGTAACACCTCAGTGGCAGTGTGTGGAGGACAGGCACTGGATCAAGACTTTGTGTTTTAGGAACAGACAAACCCACTGTGAATGGGGAGATGGAACCCCCCTACTTCACAGATTCATATGGGAAGAAAGCACGTGCTCCCTGGACTGCAGGCTAGAAAGGAGACTGCCGCCTGGAGGTATAGCCACAGTGAACCAAGAAGAGGTCCAGAAACAGCTGTGGGAAGACACACTGCCTCTCCCCATCAGCCATGTCTCCTGTCTTCTCCTATTTCCTGCCCCACTCAGCCTTCTGGAAGAGCAACCCAATTGCTGCCAGTGTTGTGGCAAGAGAAAAGAAGGCAGAGACTGACAAATGGATAAAGTCTACTCCAAAATTTACAAGAAATACTGATGAGCTACTGCTAGCTGCAGCAGTAGCTCATCAGAGATGAGCAGAGAGAGAGAGACCACATCGTTCCTTTTTTCCGCTAACAAAAGGTCTGTATTGATAAGCAGGGACCAAGCCTTTGCCTTTCACTGAACGCAGTCCTGTGGATCAAAAGTGATGTGGAGGCAAGGACAGTCACGTCACAGTGTCAGTGGACCCGTTTCAGTGTTTACCTGACACACACCTGCCTCGTACTCATTGTAGTATGGGGAATGCAGAAAGACAAGGGCAACTCAAAATACTGCTTCCCAAACATCTGATCAGATACACCACGTTGCAGCAAAGGACTGGAGATGTGATCATGTGCAGTGACTCAGAAGTCATGTTCAGGGTAAGCAAGCAGTAGAGAGGAGGGGGGAAGAATGGGGATGCCGCATGGGGCTGGCAGAGAAAATGTTAGAAGTCAGGACCATACGAACGTGACATGCGCATGGTCTTAGTAACACAGGATGCTTAGAATAGACAGGATGCCTAGGAGGACACAAGCAAGGTGTTGGATAACAAGTTATTGAATTTCAAGTCAATGAAAGTGTGTTCTGCAGCGGGTCAGGTGAGTGCTAATTAATTATGCCTGTGTCAGCAAAACGGGTAAGCACTTACAGTTGCTCTTGAAAAGCAGTCACATGAGGTTGAACAAGATGCTTGTATCGCCTGGACATTTAGGGCACGAGACATGGTTTGCATGATACGATTGTCTTTGTGAGGCACATTTAGTCCTTATGTGCAACAAACAAGGAAAACCACAGAGATTATTATTGAAATTGTAGAATATGAAATTAATGTGGGCACAATATTGACCTGGATGGCTTCTATAACAGAGGAAAATGAATCAAAAAAGCAAAGCTTATGTAAAATGTAGTGTATGTAGGTATGTAGGCATGTGTGGGTAGTCTAAGGAAAAAGGGGTGAAGAAATAAACTCTCCCCTAAGACAAAACACAGCCAAGGACCTAATTACCTCCAGAGCCTCCCTGCTCACCAGAATTTGGAACTTATTTTTCTTTCATTCATCCTTACCTGCTGTCTAGTATCAAAGACGCATTGCTCTAACGTTCCTTCAAAAAGCCTGCATTACCCTGGTAAGCTCATGGATAACCCACTTCTCTCAGCCGACAGGCTGCTACTTGTGTTCCAAAAGAAATGTTTGGAAGGGGAAGGCTGCTGAGCCTATTTCCTTCATCAGTTCGGAAATACTTTCTAGCTATCTATCTCTGAAACTGGTTTTGGAAGAGCTCAAGAACTAGAACAGTGACATTAAATTTTCAGGGAGGCAGAGTGGAAAGAGAACCAAAAGGTTCACCAGCAGTTCTGACCATGGAGAGGAAGCTCCTTGGGTCAACATAAACTGACCACCTCTTGGGAACAGTTCCTCACCAAGTGGGCAAGTTCAAAGACGGGTTAAGGATGTCCAGCCTGCACAAGATTTAGGCAGGGATTGAACCGTGATAATAATTCACAGCAGTCTACAAGGTGCCATATTAAACCTCTTGCTTTTCTTTCCTCTATTCCACCAGCTCCTTTTGTTAGGAAGGATGCAGGGAAGGGTTGTTTTCAGGGAAGGGTGCTGTTAACGACACGTTTACTGGGATACATGTAGAGAACGAGCACATATTTGGACTATTGTCACCGCGATAAGTATAATACACTGTTTTATCAAAAATTCTTCCATATTTCCAAGGGCCCTGGGAGTTCAGAGTGTCACTTAGCCACCATCAGCTTTTATTATTTGATCTGACTCTTAAAACATTGGCAGTTGCAATTAGTCAATACGTGTAACCAGAAAAACAGGCATCAATAATGTCAGCCAAAAGAGATATGTGAGTAGCTTCTGTATATAGATGACATTTGTTACTACTGTGGAGACTGAGATGAATAGCTGTGTGTGACCAGGCTCAGACCACAGGCTCTTCATGTCTGCATAAGAGCTCCTTAATGACAATTTGGCTGTCTACATTGATACACATTTTTAAACTTTTTTTGGAAAGCCACAATCAGCATCCTGCTTGATTCCCTGACAGCAAAGTCGGGCTCCATTAAACTCTTGCTATAGAAAGTGCGTTGTGAAAAGGAAGCAGTAAGCAACTCAGAGGTGGCAGGAAAGAGCAGCTGGGCCAACACTGCTCAGGTCAACAGGCAATAGCAAGCCGGGAAGGTGAGACCCAGGAGCAACAAGAATGGATTCAGAAAAACTGAACAGAAAGTCCTTCTATTCAATTAAACTTTATGCATTTGAAAATATTTAGCGGCTCAACTCAAATAAGTAATGTAAATGCTTGAATATTTAAGGAGGAATCAATCTTCTGGCCTTCCCCAGATACTCATGACCTCTCTGCGTCCTTGCTTTTCCATAGTCTTAAGCCAAACAAACATTATCTCTCATGATGTTTATAGAAGAGCACATACAAACCAGTTCTTGAGTACTGCCTTTTCTCTTTGATTGAACAGAATGACAGCAGTGGTGACATTAAGTAGAAAGTTCACTTTTGTGTGAAAAACAGAGCTAGGGAAGACTACTTTGAGAAAGCTGTTGAAGCGATGATTTAATGAACAATTCAAAATCCTAAGCTACTTTTCCAGGAGAGGAATCTGTAGCACCTCTTGTAATAGCTTATCATTCCAAACAATCAGAAATCATTGAGTGATTCTTGGAAGGTCAACATTTAAATTTATGTTAATGAGTAAGCACATGACTTTTCTTGCAAAGGAAGTCGAGTCAAACATTCAGAGTCAAGAGAACAGAAGCCACAATGTGTGTTTTAATGGACCCAAATAAGAGTACACTAAAAGATGCAGACCCTTCATCTTTTAAATAAAGGTGTTACTATTAACGATGGATTTTTACACACTTTTTGAAACTCTAGAGTCTGCTATTAAAACATTTCATACAACTTGACTGAAATATATCAAGCAAAAGATTTAAATCTTAAGAGTTAACAACTCACTAGTGAGGATGTATGTATAATCACGAACCAGGTCTAACTCCGGCAGCTCCTCTAACCCTGCTCCCCTTGGTGACAGCCCCCTTGCCAGTTGGACAGGTCAGCTCTGCCTTGCCTGGAATTTTCTTGATCTTCTCTCTTGAGTGGCAGCTGCTGGCACCCTGCGAGCACAGGGAATTCACTGGCATATTGTGGGTCAGGCACAGCGGCTGCCTGAACACAGCAAAAAAGTCAGGTAAGTCCCTGCTAACTGAGGGCAAAGAGCACTGAAAAGAGAAAGAAAAGGCTGTTGCACCAGATCTGAAGATTTAATGGGGTTTTTTTTAGTTAGTTTCTGTCCAGTCACCAACCCCATGTGCGGTTGTCTGCCTGCACAGTACTGATTAACCTGGAGTCAGCTCCCAGCCAGCACCGGCGCAGCCGCACCTCACTGCACCCTGAGCCCAAGGTAGAGCTGGGAACGCTCTACCAAGGTGTCTGACATGGATCTGCCCCGCCACCCTCCCATCCAAAGGGTAGCACACATTGTCACACCTGAGTTGGCACCTGGAGTTTCTCTGCCTCTGCCGCATGGCTGATACCCACAAAGAGTACTCAGCCCACGAGTATCAGATGTATTTCCTTTGGCTTCAAAGCTTTCATTAGACTGGAAGCATTTAAAATACCAGACTGTTAACAGCAGCAGACATTAGCAAAAGCACAGCAGGCACATTTCTTACTGCTCTGTTGTTTAGTAAGTGTATTTCTTATTAACTTCGAGTATCTTGCTTTGTGCTATAACTGAAGACCCCTTGGAAAATTCTGTTAGAGCAACATATCTCAGGCTGTCTCCTTAGCAGAATTTTCTACAATTAATATGTTACTCCAGCCTGTATTACCTACCACATTTTTCTAAGGGTAAATCTTAAAACTCATTTTTAACATACACACATTTTTAAGCAGCTTAGAGGTTAGTTCCCTTAGAAGTTGGTTATTTCTTCATGCAAGCAGCCGAGATCTGATGGGGCATTTCCCATCCCCATTTCCCCAGTATCCCAGAGAGCCCTCTTTGCTGTGTGAGGGGGTCCTTGTCCTTGCAGAGGGGTATTTCATACCAGCCCAGGCTGCTCTGCCCAGTACCCATGTTCAGGAAGGCAGTTCCAGCCAGGTGTACTTCTCCTCACCAACACAACTGGCAGAGACCATTATGCAGCTCTCAGGTCATCTGCGGGTGATAAGACCTTACGCATGCTTGTAGTCCTTTCTTTAGAGAGAATGATTCAGCAGACATGATCCTCTAAATACTGGATTTTTTTGGGGGGGGGGTGGGGGTGTAGAATCTCAGTTCTGCTTCCCATTGGGTCTTTCTGGTGTTTCAGAGGAGGCCAGGGCTTTTCAGGAGCCTGGAAAAAGGCAGCAGTAATGAGGACTGCCTTGGGAAGCATAGGGTGTGTCATTTAATACATCCCCTTCACAGTCAATATTGCACATACATTAATTAGCAAAAAGGAAATTAAAAGGAGAAGGGAGAGGAGAGGAGAGGAGAGGAGAGGAGAGGAGAGGAGAGGAGAGGAGAGGAGAGGAGAGGAGAGGAGAGGAGAGGAGAGGAGAGGAGAGGAGAGGAGAGGAGAGGAGAGGAGAGGAGAGGAGAGGAGAGGAGAGGAGAGGAGAGGAGAGGAGAGGAGAGGAGAGGAGAGGAGAGGAGAGGAGAGGAGAGGAGAGGAGAGGAGAGGAGAGGAGAGGAGAGGAGAGGAGAGGAGAGGAGAGGAGAGGAGAGGAGAGGAGAGGAGAGGAGGTTATACTAAATTCACTTGTTAAAAGTTTTAAAAGGCTGACTTGGGTGGGTGGTTGTGCAATACAAGGACTTATTACACAGCAGAAAGGGATCAGTTTATGGGACACTGCCATCAGACTCCTCAGTTCAGTCATTAGTGAGCAACACAGACGCCAGTGGTGATGAGGAAAGGTACAGTGCCTATGTGGAAATGCATGTCCACTTCTTAAGCTCCCTATAATTAAATAAAGTGTTAACCACTACAATAACCTGCTCACCCAGCCTGACATTCCCTGGCTGATTTCTTGGATATATCTCAACACGCAGAAAAGGTCTAGACGGGATTTCAAGGACAAGTAACAGTCTTTCATGAATGGATGCACGGAGGGCATCTCAGGCTATAGGGCAATACCATAAAACCCAGAGAGCTGTGTGGGACATTGCCAGACCTTGGTGTCACCAGCCAAGCAGACAGAGGTAGGCCTGATAGGAGCAGAAACAAGTGTCATAGCTATCAGAGTGCTGCATCCAAGAAACCCATACATGCAGAAACGTTTTGACTGATTTGTTTTTGGCAAGTGGAAACTTCTGATTATTGAGCAACCCAAAATGTCTACTTGCTAACCAAGTAGTCTGCTGCTGTTTCAATTGGAAATAAACTTTCCCAATTAAAGTATAGTCCTGTGGAAACCAGAAGTCCTGGTTCGTCATTCTCAGAGCAGGAGAAGTCATTTGTCATACGACTAGACTGTGACAGGGTGAGAAGCCAGGGCTATGGATTTCTACCATGAAAAACTAATGGCATAATCTTATCTTTAGCAATCATTATAGGAAGTCTTTGGTCAAAGGGAAGCCAGAAAATCCTGCTAAGTCCTCTCCATGAAGTAGATCAGCAGCTATCCAAATCATAGGAGCCCAAACTGATGACTTACACATGGCGCTGACATTAAATCTTGGTGCATCTAGCTCTTTTTTCGTTTTCAAATATGTCTACCCTCTGTTGGAGAGTCAGCATGTGTTGTCACAGCTCGGCTGCCTAATTTTAACCACTAATGGGGCTCGTGTATCCCCAGGATCCAGATTCGGGCCAGAAATAGGAAGCCGAGTGATGGTCATGTGTTTGACAAGGAGCCGGGCAGCGGGCCAAAACACATTTGAGCTGGATGGAATTTCTTGCCCCTGTGAAAATGCAGCGCTAAATCTTCCTCCCCCACTCGCCTCTTTACACACAAGTGGATCCCTCTAGTACAGTGAACTGTCACCCGAAACTAACAAGGAGGATGTGTCTCCCGGCAATCCGAGCTTCGGTCAAAAGTTCACCACTTGCCAGCCCCCCTATGCCAACTTGGACCAAGATTTCTGGAATGGTTAGAAAAATATTTTAATGTAATTCACCTTGCTATGCTATTTCATTAATAACCTCTAAAAATGCAAAGAGTGCGGCCTTAAAATTCCTTGACATCCTCAGCATATGACTAATAATAATGAAACTTTCTCGCTGTCGGCAGAGCCACTCTGCGAACGCGCTGTTTTCCCTGGAGTTTCATGGAGCCTTTAGCAAATGCAGTACATTTGCCGTGTCCATTTTTCACAGCCCAGTAACCGCTGTTCGGCCGGGCTCGCCTGAGCTGGCTCTTTGTCCACCCCACCAAACTGCACTTTCCTTTCTCCCTGCGCTGTGCTATTTTTCTCACAAGAATATTTCGCCCAGGCGTAATTTGGACGTGCGTGAAATACTCTTTTACACATTACGCCTTTCTTATTTTCTCTATATCTGTTTTGAACCCAGTCTCTTAATGTCTTCCAAACTATGTCGTCCATGCGAAGCACGGAGTTGTTACCAGCCCGGGACCGTGTGTGCTCCGTCCCACACTGAGTGAAGAGGGCTCAGCCCTCGGATGGGGACAGAGCGTGTCTGACATGCCATTATATAACATGAAACCAATGTATACAAGACCGTCTTTAAAAGTACATTTTACAGAGATCCCTATTTCTGTATCTTACTTCAAGCATTTCTTTCTAAAAAAGCCTTTTGGGAGTCAGTGGATGAGACTGTTCACTGGGGGTAAGTCCAGGGCTCCGGGACTGCTTTCCGCTCTGTGTCCGCATTCAGGCTGATCCAGCCAGAAGTTTATAAACCCCCGGGTGGTATCTAGGATTAAATTAATTCTAGACTAATTTTTTGCTCTAGATTTTGCCCCAATGGCAAAAGCGGAGCAAAGAGTCAAGAGCGTTTCATTCTCAACACCTCCCAAACTAGTAATAAAACAGAAATCCTCTCAACCTCATTTTTTTCAGAGTGTGTAACAAGGCCTGTTTATGGCCCATACAGTGTACTGCCCATCCATCCTCAATGCGTCCACCTCCGCTGCACATGCAAATCTAATGGGATCATATTCCACAGCTCCCCGTTGACGTGCAAGTATTTGGAGATGCCGTGCTAGATGATTGCACGGGGCAGCGACAGAGCTAAGGTACTCAATGACTTTTTTGCCTCAGTCTTCACTGACAAGGACAGCAGCCGCACTGCCCAAGACGCAGATTGCAAAGGAGAGGATTGGGAAAACGGAGCACCGCCCACTGTAGATGAAGATAAAGTGAGAGACCACCTGAGGAACCTGAAGGTGCACAAGTCCATGGGACCTGATGAGATACATCCGCGGGTCCTGAGGGAACTGGCAGATCAAGTCACGAAGCCACTAGCCATCATATTTGAGAAGTCGTGGCAGTCTGGCGAGGTTCCTGCCAACTGGAAAAGGGGAAACATAACCCCTATTTTCAAAAAGGGAAACAAGGAAGACCCGGGGAACTACAGGCCAGTCAGTCTCACCTCTGTGCCTGGCAAGATCATGGAGCAGATCCTCCTGGAAACTCTGCTGAGGCACACAGAAAACAAGGAGGTGATTGGCGAAAGCCAACATGGCTTCACCAAAGGCAAGTCATGCCTGACAAATTTGGTGGCCTTCTACGAAGGGGTTACAGCGGCAGTGGACAAGGGAAGATCTGCTGATGTCATCTACCTGGACTTGTGCAAAGCGTTTGACACTGTCCCACACAATATCCTGGTCTCTAAATTGAAGAGACATGGATTCGATAAATGGACCACCCGGTGGATAAAGAACTGGCTGGATGGTCGCACTCAAAGGGTTGCGGTCAATGGCTCGGTGTCCAAGTGGAGAGCAGTGACGAGTGGCGTTCCTCAGGGGTCGGTACTGGGACCCGTACTGTACAACATCTTTGTTAGCGACATGGACAGTGGGGTAGAGTGCACCCTCAGCAAGTTTGCTGATGATACCAAACTGTTTGGCGAGGCAGACACGCTTGAGGGGAGGGATGCCATCCAGAGGGACCTGGACAGGCTGGAGAGGTGGGCCCAAGCCAACCTCATGCAGTTCAACAAGGCCAAGTGCAAGGTCCTACATCTGGGTCGGGGCAATCCCAAGCAGAAATACAGGCTCGGCGGGGAATGGCTGGAGAGCAGCCCTGTGGAGAAGGACCTGGGGGTGATGATTGATGAAAAGCTCGACATGAGCAAGCTGTGTGCGATCGCAGCCCAGGAGGCCAACCGTATCCTGGGCTGCATCAAAAGAAGCGTCAAGGGAGGTGATTCTGCCCCTCTACTCTGCTCTCGTGAGACCCCACCTGGAGTACTGCATCCAGCTGTGGAGTCCCCAATATAAGAAGGACATGGACCTGCTGGAGCGCGTCCAGAGGAGAGCCACGAGGATGATCCGAGGGCTGGAGCACCTCTGCTATGAGGAGAGCCTGAGAGAGTTGGGGCTGTTCAGCCTGGAGAAGAGAAGGCTCCGGGGAGATCTTATTGCAGCCTTCCAGTACCTAAAGGGGGCCTACAGGAGAGCTGGGGAAGGACTTTTTACAAGGGCATGTAGTGATAGGACGAGGGGGAACGGCTTTAAGCTGGAAGAGGGCAGGTTTAGATTAAACATTAGGAAGAAGTTTTTCACTTTAAGGGTGGTGAGGCACTGGAACAGGTTGCCCAGAGAGGTTGTTGAAGCCCCATCCCTGGAGGTGTTCAAGGCCAGGCTGGATGTGGCCTTGGGCAACCTGGTCTAGTGAGAGGTATCCCTGCCTGTGGCAGGGGGGTTGGAACTCGATGATCTTCAAGGTCCCTTCCAACCTAAACCATTCTATGATTCTATGATTCTATGATTGGAACAGATCCTTTACCCAACTGAAGCCTCCTTTGGACCTAGGATGCTTGCGAAAATGTAGTTATTCTTTCGAGCTGGTGATTTTCCCACCATGAGAAGCTCTAGAGATCAAATCAAGAGTGCTACCAAAAACCATGAGAGGTTACAATCCAAATATTCTCTCTCCATCAGGCTTGGCCAGAAGAACAGTCCCCTGAGGGCCACCCTGTGCCATGCCCAACTGCCCTGTTTTGTGTCAGGGAGTCTGTTCATACCACACACAACCAGAGGCAAACAGGCAGATCCAGAAAAGTGTAGAAAGAGGAAGTGGCTAAAAACTATTTTTATAGCCTGATGACCTTCCACTGCGTTAATTCTAAATTATCCCTTTCCTAATGAATCCCATTTTTTCCTATCCCTGCCCTGTGCCTGCCTCAATTAACAGTTCATTTTTAGGTTAAGGTTGTGCCATATGCCCTGAGAATTTATTTCCGAGAACTCCACTCACTAACAGATGTAATCTTCTAGCACAGGTGAGGTTGGCCAGTGAAAGTTTTCAGAAGTGAAATGGAGATGGAATATCTTTTCCAAAATATTTCCCTGTTGGCTCAGTATTTTCCTATTTCTTCAAAAATTGGGCCCAGGAAAAAACTGTAACTTTCCAACCTGCTCTAGAGGTAAGCAAAAACTGGGGAAAAAGAAACAAAAATGTATCAAGACAATTTAGTGACATTTTAAGGTCCAGAATATTCACAGATGGCTATAAATATTCCCAGCCCCAGGTGCCCTGGATTTTGAAATAACACAGACAACTAACAGTGGGTTTGGGAGTGCACTTTTTTGTGGTGTGGATGTTTGATTTGATTTGTAGAAAACAAACAGAGACTAGTTTTCCTTCAAAGTATGGGCGGTTGTTACACTTCCACCAAACACCGTCACATGAACACGAACAGTGCTTTGGGATTTTTTCCCAGAGGTTTGGCCAATGTCTCCAATCACCGTTTATAAACCCCTGGTACGAGGTGCAGGAGCAGCTGCAGTCTCAGGGCGAGGAAGTGTTCCCTTAAAGGGGCTCTCTGGGAACAACCATTTTCTGTTACCTGGAGAGAAGGAAGGATCTGCTTCTGGCATCTTCTGGTTTCAGAGAAGCATCATCTACTGGCGTGGCCACATGCTTTATGTTGAGGCAGTTCTTCAACCAAATACTAGATTGTACCATTTTTTAAGAAAAGCATCTTTTCTGAGTTTTTACTGAACAATTTGTTGGTTGATGACAGTTTTTATCTCCAGACTTTCACTGTGGTTGCCAGAGAATGAAAAAGAGTATGTGCATGTTTATCCATCTATATATAATGTATATATACACACACATATGTGTGTGCATGTATATTTGTATGCACATACATCCATATACTTTTTAACCACTTTTACTGTCTTCTTTACGATAAACTGTCCATTTGTGACGGCGTGCCAGAATATATTTATCTGGGAGTACATCCCAAGCGGCTGGTATACCAGTGGGGTAGCGTTCTGAGCAGTCACAAACCCCATTTACCCAGAAAAGCTACATGTACCTGTATTGTATGTAAGTTGATCAGTGGAAAGCCGACAATACATACAAATTAATCAAGAAAACAACTTTTGGAAAGAGTTGTGTATATAAGAAGCATTCCTTCAGGCTTATTCTTACTGCACTTGCTGTTGGCCCACAGTGCCAACAGTGTGCTTCTGAAAACTTCTGTTCTGAAAACCAAACCCATTCCTCCACCCCTTTTCTTCTCCCTTCCCTGCCTGCAGCAAACCATTTTCTTGTTTTCCCAACTGTTGCTCACTGTGAGTCAGCAAGTCTGCGAAGCTGGAAACCTCAGTGCAGGTGGGAGCAGGCTGTCAGAAGCATTTTTCACACATCAACAAGACCTGCCCTGAGTAGGTTTACATAGCATGGTGTTAAGGAAGGTTGTAACAGCCAGCTGGCCATCCCCGCCGGGAATGCTGCTTGTACTGGCAGGGCTGAGATGAGGGTGCAAGTTTCTAGGAAAACGTCCCAATCCAAACCGGGGCTGCAGAACTGAGGGGCACCTGCTGAAGGCACACGTGAAAAGAGATCTCACCACAAAAACTGAAGGGACCACATTGGGGTCTCCAGGGGATGAGCCTTCAGCTGACTGCAGCAAAAAAAGGGTGGAAAGGATGACTCTGGTGGAAGAGGGGGGCATAAGGTGAAAGTTCTCCCCCTGTGACAGAGGGACTAGCACTAGAAAGTAAAGGGAAAGCCCTGTCAAAACTATCAACTACAACAGAACTAGATGGTGATCAGCTGTAGCACTTATTGTATAGCTGAATGCTAATTAACCTATGCTAGGGTTTTTAAAGGTATTCATGTTCTCAATATAGGGAGTTTTCCTGTTCTCAATATAGGGAGTTTTCCGGTCCTCCTTGGAAAAAAAAAAGGTAGAAAATATGAACTTAGGAGAGCTGTGGGAAATTAATAGCTTTGGTTTAGGCCAAATCTTTCCACAAAAGACAACAGCAAACTGGAAATGTTATGGATCCCTAAAAGAGATTGGAGGTGAATCTTGACCGTGAATCTGGCGCATATTAGCCTTCAGGCTGCCCAACCCTGGTAAGCCAAAGCGCTCTTTCCAGTCCTTGGTTTAGAAGTTTCGATATCTTTTCGATCTAAAGGCTTGACTTCTAGATAATAGGTGATGAGCCTTCCCTTTCCATGAAATCCCTTTCAAATTGTCTCTACTTAGATAGCTGATAATTGTGAGAAATTTGTGTAATAAGCTAGTAGGTAGGCAGGTATGTAGGTAGGTTAGATGATAGATAGACAGACAGACAGACAGACAATCTTGATAGGAACAGTCTAGCAGACATGTAAACTACAGCTTCTAAAGCATTTGGGGCTCTTCAGTGTGAAAGACACTGTATATATTTTGTGCATGTTTTCATATATTTTAATCATTTTTTTTATTTTTTCTGAAAAGCAAAAGGATTGACTCTCTGTGTTGATAAAGAAGCTTGTAACCGACTTACATTTTAGGATAAATGGTGAGTACAGAGGAACACAGTTGAAGAAAAAATGTGCTGGCTTAGAAGTAATTGCCTTTTTACTAAGTTAGTGAGGATGGTAGAGTATTTTTTTCTGCTTAGTGTTTCTTGTATGTGTGGAATCAATACTTTAGTATGTGCTCTCATGGTTGTGACTAAAGCATGTATAACTACTTGGATGAAAACACGCAGCCTCAGGATGCCCTGAATACCCTTTGGAAAGTTCATTTTACCCTTGTGCCAGCTTTCTCTCATCTACGTAAAAGCTGTGAGGCAGCATCACTGATTTAGGAGATTAACACTGATACAATTCATGGAGCGAGAGTCATCTTGCTTTTCTCAAATAGCAGAAGCCTACAGAAGGGTGCCACAGGGCAGTCGCTTTTAGGATGCTGCTGGGGCTGAAGGGAGGATGTGCATTTTCCAGTGCGCTGCGGGAGGGATCCATGGGCTGGGAAAACTGGAGAAGACGGAACTGATAAACACTACTACCCTATTTCTACAGGGCGATTGACTTTTGACACTGTGCCAAGGTAAAGCACAAAAGTAACGTGAAAAAGAACCGGCAGCCAACCTCTGAAGATCTAGTCAAGAGCAGGATACACACCCCCAAACTGGCTGCAAGCAGAAAAGAAGCAGCATACCCATAATTCTGCATATGCAGACTATAGGGCAGGAGAAAGCATAGGGGCAGTGAGGTTGTACGACATCTTCTCCAAAACCGACCCCAAACGGTGTAACAGCACTTGCAGGTCAGGGGAGCATGGCACCTGGCTGCATTTTGCTGAATAAAGTTCTCCTCCCCTGGGGAGAAGATGCTCACCTGGAAAAGGGCACAACACCCATTAATCTGTGTGTGGTTTCCCCTGGAGCATGGCCGCAAGCTGTGCTCCATACGGGAAGGGGCAGGAGCGGGGTGTCCCGTGCTGCGGGAATGCGAGGACTGTGGAGTTTGCCTGGTGCTGGAAGGCGAGAGACTGAAGTATGGCTTGGCACGCGCCGGCTGGACAGACACGGCATACTGAAAGACATGCTCTGTCCTCGGGTGTGCAGGAGGCTGGGACACCAGCACGGGGCGTGTGGGAGAGGAAGGAGCCGTAAGGGATTCCCGAGGCTCCCACTCTTCCGCTGGAGCGTGGAGTTGATGGCAGGCTTTCCCCAACAGCTTTTTCTTGCCTGTTTCTGATTTCCCTGGAAATCGCCCTCAGCCCCTGCTGCAGCTGCCTCGCAAGCAACTACCAGCCTGCCCCAGGAAGGCGTACGAGGGCTCCCGGAGGCAGCAGCAGCATCCCTGCACAGCAAAACCAGTAAAGCCAGGTCCCAGTCTATTCCCAGGATGGGAGTAGAGGAGCAGATTAGATCAAGAGTCACACAGACTGGTAAAATTTTCCCTGTGACCATCAATAGGCAGTATAACAAAAATTAATGCCTTAATGGGGCACAAGCCAGTTTATTTAATGCAGCAGTTGTATTATTTCAACAGTCAGGGATGCAGAAATAGCTTTGAGATGCCTTCCC
This sequence comes from Pluvialis apricaria, assembly GCA_017639485.1. Lineage (NCBI taxonomy): Eukaryota > Metazoa > Chordata > Aves > Charadriiformes > Charadriidae > Pluvialis > Pluvialis apricaria. The sequence goes on along the minus strand of CM030009.1, from coordinate 74,300,461 downwards.
ATTCCACTCTGCGTTTGGCCAACTCTTCAGCTTTCATACTGTCCTCTACAATAAACCATCCTCCCATGTGGTCAGTGAACTGTCTGTGAGTTAAAAATCAGTTTCTGAAAACTGTTATTCAAAAAGTTATGCCAAATTCTGAGCCTAAATGAGGTTCTGCCTATTCATTTCTTGTGATGCAGCAACTCCAAGTATTTGTCACCCCATGTGCTTGGCTCTTACCAGCTAATATAGAATGTCAGCAGAAACTTAAGGGTAATTTTTAAATTTTTCCTCAATTGTGATATCTTTCTGAATTGAAAATTGCATCCTCTTACCTTGATATATAAACTGGACCTGCATTTCAAAAACTTGATTTATTAGGATGGTATTTCCATCAATTTAACTCAGTAGACCAGAAGTTCTTTAATGTATGCAAGCCTTCTTTAAGGAAGAAAGCATAATCATGGGAGAAGTATGAAGTGGCTTACTTTCTCTAAATTGATGGCTCTTGCCTCCTCTGCCAGCTCACTGACTGATTTAGATGTCCATGTAAAAGACTTTGCAATTCAGGAAAGTACCTACCTCAGCAAGAGAAGAGATCCTTCTTTAAAACGTGCAGCCATCTTGTGTGAAGATCCCAGCACATGATCCCCGGTATGCACTTTATGATTTCCCTTTGAGGGTGGGTTTATTGCATGGGATTTCATAATTTCATCCCTATTCTAGTATTTTTGTGTACAAGCAGGGGCAACGGGGCACAGATTACATGCGTCCTCAGTAGAGTCTGGAGCATTGTTATTTATTACAAACAAGTCGCCTGCATACTATTTTCTTACCCTTCCATATTAAATGAGACAAATCTACACAGATGCTGATATGAAATTAAGGCAGAGTTTCCAGCTGGACTACAATATGGCTGTGTATACACTGGTGGATTGGGCTACAACAAATAGGTATTATTATGAAAATCAAATGATACTTTCTTTTGTCCCCTTCTCCCTCACACAGTGCACACCTGCAGTGGCAGCACCCTCTTACTCGCTTCCTCTTACCTTACAGCATTCCTTTCTTACTCTCTTCCTCTCTCTTTCTTGTTTATTTTTCCAACTTCATTTCTAAAGATGGGGTTGGCTTTTGCAACCATCAGGACTAAGTTCTCTTTTAAGGATGGCCATAAAAAATGTAAATGTGGGCTCTGTTCAGTTTCAGAAAGCCAGGATATTTTCCAGCCCCTGAAATCACACCTATTTACACTCTACCCAGGAGCTACGTTATTTGGGGCAATTCCAGGCGATGAGAACACAATTCCCTGTACCATGGCTCCACCTCCAGTATTTTGCTATGAATTTTCTTTTTACTTTATTTTGCACTTAGTTTGCTTAAAATATACTCTGTTAACATTTTCTAGTGACATTTTCTCGAGGCTTAGCCAAATACACATTGAATAAAACAGAAGTGAACCAATGAGCCCCTCTGGTATGATATAATATTGCCCATTCTGAGCAACAGAAGTTTCCACTCAAGGAAGACTTAATCATGGAAGCAAATGAGAGTCTTTCTTTTCCTCATCCCAGCTTCATATTGTCAGTATTATATGAAAGTCTGTACAGACAAAAAAGCATATATCTTACCTGTTCGTGCTCTGTTGAAAACCTGATCGTCTTGTTTCCTTGCATCGAACCGCTTACTCTCTCAAGCTGCAGTCTTTCTCTGCCACCTATCTCCCTCTGCCTGAAATATTACCTACAAAAGTGGAAAGACAGACACTTCTAAAATTAAAAAATTTGCAGGAATTAAGGCCTTCACATAAAAACACTTTATTTTTCAAAACAAAGCATGCAAATGTATGACTCTGCCATCAAAATCACTAAGACCAGGTATTGCAGAGGATCTACATATCAGAATGACATCAAGAGTTCATTACCTATATTAATAGGGCTGGTGCTTAAGAAACTTCGACAGAGGTCAGACACAGCCTGTTTCTACTTTCACATCGGAGCAATAAAAGAAAGTAAAATTAAATAGAAAAAACTCTAATTTGTGCTTGGGGGTGATTGTTAGGGAACGCTTTGTCTGAAATTGCTTCTCTGTCCTGAGCACAGAGGAAATATGTATTATATATCTTATATACAAATGCAAAAATATCCGTAGAGTGTCTTGGTGAATGAATCTCAGAGCAAGCCAGATTCACTTTCCGGGTGTTCAGTGCCGAGGGGGGAAAAAAAGGTGCACAGGGATTCAGCTCAGATGCCGGTGTGTCCCAACACCTGCATCACAAAAGCTGCTAGCTCTACCTCTGTGGGCAAAACTGAGCCTATTCGTGAAAAAAAAAACTTCCACGAGCTTTCATACTGCAAAATCAAGCCCTAAATTCAATGCGTTCAGTGTGTTCTCGCACATGTTAATATATTCCCTCATGACAGCTCTAGATTTCCCTTCCAGCCCCGCATAATGATCTCTTCATCTGCCGCGATCAGTAGAGGAGAGACAGGTGATGCCTCCGGCCCGTGAGGGTTGGGTAGGACGGGTGAGTGACACACGCCAGATGCTGCGCCCAGAGCCGGGCTGCGGCTCCCCTGTAAATACATCATGGAGTAAAAATCACCCCGTACGTTCCAGCTGCTGCAGAGCGTGTCACTGGAGTAGACGTGTTGTCACATATACAAGCGCGCAGCAAATAGTGTCTGTACGTGTGATTAATTAGCAGCTAACAGTTAATTCTTCAAGCCACAGGGAAAAAAGGGAAAAGGGAAAAGAGAAAAAAAAAAAAAAGCACACCCTCACAGGAAGATTAAAATTAACGCCACAAAGTCTCTGAGGTTGAAAATTAAAAACGAAATAAATCTAGGTTCCTCGGGACAGCGAAGGAGACAAGGAAGTCAGTGATATGTGTCCCCATGCAATTTTACCATGCTGATTTTTATCTTTAATTTCAGTTAATTCAGTGCCTGTGAGAACCGCCAAGCTCTTGAGCGTAAAGTCTTCTGCATTGATACAGACCCAGAGGCTGCACCTCAAAACCACCCCTGGGAGCACCATGGTAACAGTTGCCAAGCCCCAAAAAACCAAAAAGCTTTTAGGGAGACGGAGCACAAAGGCTGACTAGCTAAGAAAGAAGGACAGCAATATCGATCTTAACTCATTTCAGCCAAATTTGACCCATGTAAACCCGTGAGTAGTGCATTCAACTGGAAGTTAAGTATGTGTTGAATTCTACAGACAGATTGAGGCATTATAGAATAAAACAGAGAGCAGAAATAGGAAGCCTAGTGAAACCGAAGTTATCGTCTCATAGAGGAGGCATCGCACAGTATAAATGATGCACACAGCAAATGGACAAAATGGACAAAAATTGCAAGAAACTGGAGTCAACAGAAAATCTTTAGTATCTAGGAGTACAAATACCGTTATATAGGAGTATCATATATGAATCACTATATAAGAGTATTCATATTAGCTAGTTTGTGACCTGTGCGAGACGTTCATTGGTAACTTGAAAGGTGATATAAAATCACACCGATGAATTTTGCAGGTAACATAGTGACAAGAAGACCACTGGATAAGGTGGGAAGTGGGACATTTGGAAAGATCTGAGTCTATTGCTAAGTCTTTTGGCATTTTCAAGATGAAACAGCACACAAACGGAGCTGTTTGCAGCGTTGCGCACCTAGGAGCAAGGAAGGCAGGTGGTGGAAAGGGTCCTGGAAAGGAAGACTCTACAAGGGGTTGTGAGCAGATATCATAGGCTCACCATGGGATCACCAAAGCTTTCAGCCTGGTCACTTGCAATCTCAGCCAGCAATGCAGGAGCTCAGAAGAAACGCCAGAAACATCCCTGTACCACCAGCGCCACACCACCAAGCAGTCTCCACGGTTTTTACAAACTCGTAGTAGTGATCCTGAAAATATTGTAGTGATCACAGTGGGAAAGCACGTCAGCTTGATGTGCCTTTAAAACTGTGTTGTGGCAAAAATAAAAAAAAAAAAACAGCCATAAGCATCAGTTCCTTAAAAGGTATTTTACTTCGTGTACACCTACCTTCAGCAAGAAAGATGTTAGAGTAATAACAAGTTCTTGCGTCAGTGTTTTTAAAACGATGTAGAAAAGTTGCACAGGGTGCAAAGAAAAAAGGCACAAAAATTATCCGAGGACTGGAGAAATTGCAGTAGAAAATGAAGGAGCTGCATCTATTTTGGTCGGAAAAAAAAAATTATGTGGAATAAAATAAGTTTCATAAGAGAAAATATTACATATGAAAGGACTGTTTAGCTAAGTGAAGTAAGGCATTACATGAACCAACAGCTGGAAGCTGAAACCAGCCCAACTCAAGCTGGAAGAGAGAAACACTGAAGGCAGCTAAGCACAGCGGCAAACGGCTGCGGCAAGGACTGGATTCTCCATCCACCTCGCGGTATCTTCCAGTCAGAAAAGTGTGCCTTTCTGCAAACAGCAAAAGTCTCCCTGTGCTTCTAAAAAAAGTATATTATCAACAGCGTGAAGTATATATGTGGTCAGATTGAAAAAAACAGAAAAGTCCCTTCTGGCTAATAAATACTTAATCCTTTTATTAAACTTTATGTTCACTGCTCAAAGTGTTGCACAGCGGGCGCTGGCAGGCTGGCACTGCCTGTACCGTTTGCAGGGAAGGTGAGCAAGAAACGTGGTCAGTGCTATCACGTTTCCAGGACTTTTTTGTCCCGGTCTTTCTGAATGTTGATTTTTTGTTTGATGATCTGTTTACCTGTCCAGTGAGCAGTTCACAGTAATACCCAATTCTTCTTTTGTGAAACGTTCCAGCTTAGTTAGAAGATAACTTTGACTTGCTTTATAGGAGTGTTTTCTGAGGCAAGTTGTAACTTTCTGCATCTCGCTGTTTATCAGAACCCATAACCCTTTATTCCCAACAACAAGGTTTTCTTTTCACATTGCTGCTGTGAAACATTACCAGTGTATGACCGTAGGAGTAGGCCTATGCCAGTGTTTTAATGGTACACAGCCAATTCTTAATCCATGTCCTTCCTAAAAGTGTGCTTTCCTTCATTGCTGTCATAATTTTCTCTCTGAGATATCTCAGCTGTTTTTTCCCAAGCCTTTGTAGTTTCTTGTGTGACTCAACCCACCTAAAATTCTTTAGTTAGGACCAAGAAAAACTATTTATATGTAATTGTAAATACGCAATGAGATCATTAGTGAATATAGTTTGTGACCCTTGGTTTCCAGCATAATTGCTATACCAGGACTGATTCCATGGAGTGCACCGAGAAGGCAAAACAATGCCAGCACTTTTGCATGAATGTTTGTATTGCTCTGCACTAGGGCACTAAAGTTTGCTCCTGTCTTACATTGGACAGTTTTACAGTCAAATAACTGTTTATAAAAGAAACTTATTTCATACCAAGCCGCATCAGACCCGACTCCCCTAACATATACTTGAGTGTGAGCTAAAACCCCTAAATTCAGCCCTCAAGGAGAGATTCTCCAGGAGAGACAACCTAGACCATCTGCTGCATCGCAGCACCCAGTTGCACGTGTTGCTATCACACTTGGGTTTTTCTTCACGAGAAGCAAATGCTCAGCCTTGGCAAGCGTCAGGTCCTCCCTTTGCCGCTGCACAAAGTCGTCGGTGAAGAGCTCGTGCGAACAGCAGGAAGGTACGCGGTGTCTTTGCAGTATGTGCTCGAATCAGACTCACCTTCTGAGAAATGCGCTTTTTTTTTTGTGCGTCGCCCAGCATACCGTTACCTTTGAAACAGGCACAGATCCCAGCGTGGTGGGAAAGCTCCCTACCTCCCGGGAGCAGGGACACACAGGAGAAGCGAGATCCCATCATCCCAAGTGAGGTCCCTCAGTCTCTCGCTGCGAGGAGCGGAGGGGCGTTCCTTAGCTGACTGCCTTGTTTTGGATGTCAGCCACAGAGTGAGTCCTTCCCTGTACCGCGGCTATTCGCCTGCTACTCAGGAGAAATAAAATGATAGAGTATGAGATACATTTCTTTTTTGAAGGCCTAATACCAACAGTTCTTTCCTCCCCTGTCACTACTCGACCACCGAGACAAAATTTGCTCTGATGGGGGAAGGAGCAGTGCTGGGGCTGAACCCCACAGCCACGGCTTTCCAGGCTGCATTGCAGTGTGAAAAACAAATTTACCCAACTAGAAGAGGGAGAAAAAAAAATGTTTTAAATATGAATTTTAAACCTTGCACCTGGTGCAGAAAAAATTGAAACTTATGCTCATTAGGCACTGAAATATGATTTTGGCAAAGGACAGGCATTCAGAACAATTCCTAGCAACTGAAATACAAAAATTACACTTTTGGGGAAACAAAAGAGAGACAAATATTAATTTTTAGTTGTGAGGACTTTCTGCTAAAATTTAATTAAATATTTCCAGGTCTTCAAAATTCAAAGTGTTCGTTCCTTTCAGATTTTTCCCCCCATAGTTTTGTAAACAATCAGCGTTTGAAAACCAAGTAATATTCTTTCTCTCATATTTTCTGTATTTTTTGGCTTTATTATAAATGCCTAAAACATAGGTTAAAACTTTTTTCACAATATTTGTGACCCATAGCGGGAAGCTGAATGTTTCAAAGGGTTGATACTGAAATGAGAACTTACATGTCTGTGTTAAAACTAATCTCCCGCCTATGTATTGCCGTCAAAATTAGCAGTTAAGGTACATTCACCTATTTACGCCTCTGTGTGTTGTACTCCGCAGGAAGCGAAGGAGTAAATCCAGTTTACCGTCAGGGTAAGTTGTTCATTTCACGTGCCTTTACCCTCGGCGTTGTTTTAGTTTCTATTAAACGCAGAAGCATCGCCATTCCCGGCATTTGTAATTATTCAATTTTTCTGGGCAGATCCTTCCTCGGGAGCAACTGCTTTTTCTTCCTTTGCTTCATCAGTTCTTATAAATTCGGCAGCGGCATTTTCAGGCGGGTGCCGGACCCGGTGTGATTTGGGGGGGTGGGGTGGTGTTTACCCAGACCCCTGCCTTTCCCGGAGCCCCACTTCGCCCCCGTGGGCAGCGGGGGGGCGGCGGCGGCGGGGGTCCCGACCGGGGGGCGCGGAGGGAGGCGGCAGCGGCGGCGGGGCAGCACCCGGCCACGGTAAGCGCATGAAATAAATGAAATTAAATGAAACGCAGCGGCAGAGGGGCTGCCCCGCCGGGCAGACACCCCGCACCCCGCCGTCGCTTGGGGCCCCCCGCAGCCGCCGGCGGGTCCCTGCGCGGCCGGGGGCGGGCGCCGGTGCCGCAGCCCCCCCCCCCCCCCGCCCGCCGCTGCTCCTGGGCAGCCCCGGCTGCAGAAGGGGGGCTCTCTCCGGCTCCCCCCACCGGGCCTGGGGCCGGGGCTGAAACCCACCCCCCGGGAACCCACGGAGCCCCTCCGGCCCCGGCGCATTTGCGGGAGAGAGCCGCGTTATAGGGAGGGAGGGAGGCAGGGAAGGAGGGCGGGGGGGGGGGGGGGGGTGTCATCTCAGCCCAGCGCGGTCTCATCCCCCCTCACTCCTCCCACCAACGAGTGGTGCCTCTTAACCCCCGGGAACCTCCCTCCCGCGAAGCACTGCTCCGCTTTGCAGAACAGGAGTTGATGAGAAAAAAAATAATTGGCGGCCGCGGGCAGCCATGAGCTGTCTGGATGTTATGTACCAAGTCTACGGCCCCCCCCCAGCCCTACTTCGCAGCAGCCTACAGCCCCTACCACCAGGTACGTGCGGGGGGCAGCGGCGAAGAGGCAGGGGGTGGGAGGGGTGTCGTCTGGAGGATGGCCGTCTGGGGCCTTACCAAAAGGAAAAAGGGAAAAGGAGAAGGGGAGGGGAAAGGGTGGGGGGAGAAGATCTGGTGGGAGCCTGCGATGGTGAGCGGAGCAGGACCGCATCCCACCTTGGCGCGGGGCTCGGCAGGGTACGTACGCCGGCGGCGACCGACGGGCTGCGGGCTGCCTTGGGAGCGAGAGCGCGATTTTCACCCTGCCATGGCTTTTTAGGGATTTTTTTTAAATTTTTTTTTTTTTTTTTTTTTCCTCCCCCTTTGCCGGGACGGGCTCCATCCGAGCGCGGCGGCTGGGGGCGGCGATGCCCGCCGTTTGCAGGGGTCCCGCCGGGAGCGGCGAGGCAGGGCTGCCCCGGGCATCGCTCCCCGCTGCCCACCGGCATCCCCGCCGCCGCCGCGGCACCCGCTTCGGGCAGATATTTTACCAGCCGCCTTGGAGGGGTGCTCCGGGGTTACCCTCTGGGAGTGGGGGAGGCGAGAGTGACGGGAGGCTGCGGGGTTTCCCCGCTGCGGCGGTCGGGGAGGAAGCCCCGGTCCCGAGTGGGACGAGGCTGCGGTGCGGCGGGGCTGCGGGGATGCTCCCCGCTCCCGGGGCCCGCTCGGCGGTGGGACCCCGGCCCGGCCCGCGGCCCCACCGGGCTCCCGGCGGCGGCGGCCGCCTGCGACACCCGCGGGTGCTTCGTGGCCGGGAGCCACGTCCCGCCGCCGCCCGGGCTCTGTCGCGGCTATCGACTCATCCCCGGATTTCGATACAGGGATCCCGCCGGCCGCGGGGATGTTTGGCGGCCCGTCGTGCGCGGGGGACCGCCCGCCCCGGGACGCGCACTGTCCCGCGTGGGTCGGGGCTCGTTCCCCCGGGCTGCACCTGCTGCACACCGCTTTCTCTTTCGCCCTCTGGATTTTCCTTTTTTTTTTTTTTTTTTTTCCCCTTCCCCCTTATTCCTTCCAGAAACGAATTCCTTCCTCCCCCAGCAAAACGAAAACGGGGATGGATAGAGAGAGCAGCACCCCGCGCCCGGGGCGGGCGGCAGCCCCCGCCGTGCGGGGCCGGTGCCGGGACGAGCGGCCCCGCTCCGCGCAGCCCCCGCGGCTCCACGCAGCCCCCGGCGTGGTGGCCCGTGTGCCACCCCCAGCGCCTGGCAGCGAGGCCGGAATACCTGTTACAAATAGCAAATGATGTCTTCCCCTACCTTGCCTCCCCACCCCCCACTACCACCCTCCGCACACGGCTTCGTGACATTATTTAGGGGGATGACCATTACCTCAATGGCCGAGCCGGGAGCCAAGTGGAAAGGCGGTCGTCACGAAGGAGTGACTTTATTAAATATCTCGCGTGTCTTCGCCCAAGGCTCTGACCCGTCCCCTCGGTGCTTCCCCCGCCGCCCGCCCCACGGCTCTCCCCGCCGCGGCCGAGCCCGGGCTCCGCGTCCCAGCGCTTATTTCTAAGAACCTCCCAGCAGCTGCGGACGCGCTAACGCGGGTAAAGAGAAGATGGGAAACATCCAGCGAACTTCTCAACGCCCGCTGTTTTCCCACCCAGCGGAATCCAGTAAAAACAGAATCATCTTGTAGGAAATACCTACAGCTTCTTGCTGGCCAAGGAAATGCTTTCTTTGCCCTGAAATGTGTTTGAGGCTGCCAGTCTCCCCCCCCCTCCTCTTCGCCGCTGTGGGTTACAGGACACTTGGGGGCAGATTTTGCGAGCCGGGGACCGAGCGGCTCTCGCCTTCCCCCCCTGCTGCCGGCGCTGCGCAGGGGGTGCCCGGCCTCTGCCCCCCCCCCCCCCCCCCCAGCACCCCTCCTGCATTTCACCCCCCTTGGCGGCCGCCATCCACCCCCCCCCCCCCCAGGAGCCGGCCTGCAAAGTTCCTTCGTGTGCGGCACTTCGTGCGTGGGACCCGCCGCGCCTGCCCCGCACGGAGCCCGTCTTGCTCCATCCCGGTGGGCATCGCTGGGTGTCGCCCCCCCCGCCCCCCCCCGGCCCTATTTGCAGCCCCTCCGCTGCCGCCCCCGGCGTGCGGCAGACACGCAGCTGCGGGGCGGGGGGTGCTGCCGGCGGGGCCGGCGGGCAGCCGAGGACCGGACTTTTGCATCCTCTCGGCAAGAGCGCGGGGAGGGGGGGGGGGGGGGGCTCGGCGCTGCACGCCGGCTGGCACAGGGTGGGCTGCGCTGTGTGACCGCCTCGATTTTCCTTCTTTCCTTCCCTTCCCTTTTCCTCCAGAAACTCGCCCTTTACTCCAAAATGCAAGAAGCCCCGGAGAGCGGCAGCAGCGCCAGCGCCGGCAGCTCCTTCTCCAGCCACCCGGCGGCCAGCATCAAGGAGGAGGACTGCAGCCCCGAGAAGGAGCGACCCCCCGAGGCCGAGTACATCAACTCCCGCTGCGTCCTCTTCACCTACTTCCAGGGGGACATCAGCGCCGTGGTGGACGAGCACTTCAGCCGGGCTCTCAGCCAGCCCAGCAGCTTCTCGCTCGGCAGCGCGAAGGCGGCGCGGAACGCCGGCTCCTGGCGGGGTGAGCGCGGAGCGCGGCGCGGTGGGGCGCGGTGGGGCGCGCAGGACGGCGGGGTGTCCCCGTCCCCCGTCCCCCCGGGGCCACCCTCCTCCCCTCCGCCGGCCGCGGGTGCCCGGGAGCCGGCTGTCCCTGGCCGGGAGCCGCGGGCGGCTCGATCCTTTTAGGGGAAAGAAAGAACAGGGAAAAGTCCCTTCAGTTGACGCCGGGCTGCGGTGGCCCGGGGGGAAGTGGCCGGGGAGGTGACCCGGGGAACTGAATGGCCTTCACAGCGCAGAGTCACCTCGCGGGGGCTGCAACCAAACAAGCCGTGCAGGGACCCCCTCGCTGGGGCTGTGGCAAGCGCCTCCCCTGCTGACCCCGCCGGGGCAGCTTGAAGTTCAGCGCGGTGACAACTGAAGATGGGAACAAAGCAAAAAGCAAATGTGGGAACCACCTTGCCACCCTCCCACCGCTAAAACACAGATTGTGTGTCCCCCTGTATCTCACCCCACGTGTATCACCACCCTGGTTGCTGCCAGAGCACAGACAAGGACCTTACTGAGGGCTTTCAGACCCTCCCATGGTGGTGGCCCTGTGCCGGCAAGGCTGAGGCCACGGCCGATGCGCAGCTCTCCGCAGCCATGCCTGATTCGCCCCAGATGGGCCCGTGGGGGTACCCAGGGCAGAGGGGAAGAACGTTCCCCAGCCTCCACCCGCCAGAGAGCTAGGGCACGCACTTCTTTTGGGGCAGTTTTGGGGACCCTCCCTTGCAGGGCCACCTGCTCAGCCAAGAGCCAGTTTCCCAGCCCCTCCATGAATTGCTGTCGGTAGTTTCTAAGAGTGAAATAGTAGTTTAAATATTTCATGGGCGAAAGATACTCAACGCTGGAACTGATGTCAGGAGAGGAGGGTTCTTTGGTCGTCATGAATTGCTTCTCCTGAGTAATGCTAGGGCGCAGAGCTGACGTACCTCCCTGGCAAACATGTATCAGGATCATGTTTTTATTTGTCTCAGGAACAGTGTGCATTCCCAATTAATTATGCATAACATCTATCTGTGCTATTAATAATCACTAGTCCATCTCGCACGTTGCTTACTGGGCAAAGAGAAAGTAGGGTCCTTTTTCTTTGCCCTCCTAATCTCCAAAGATCTGCAGGATGCTTTCCAAATATGTTAACGATACACCCAAGAAACAGGCGTAAGTCCAGTGTCATAGATGGGGAATTGCCTCCAGATATTTAGAAAATTCAATCTGGCCCTTAGTCACATCTCGCACTGTTCCTGCCCACTTCGAAACTGCAGCGGCTTTACTGGCAGGGTCAGGCATCCTCCGAGGCGTTGGGTGTAAATGCTTAGACAGGGAGATTACTACAAAAACAAAAAAGAAAAATCCAACCCTGGAAATCACTGTGGTGCTCTCACTCAGTTTCCGCCACTGAAGGAAAGAGGCGTTTCCCTCACCTTAGGTAACAGCCTTTTCCCCAAATACATGCTAAGAGAAACCTAGAGCACATAGTTCCAGTTTCATGGATAAACTCTGGGCTAGGTATGTTGGATGTCTTAGCTGGAGAGGAATCTGTACTCATTGGGAGCAATTTCTTCTGTTTGGCAGTGTTTTGGGAGGATAAAGGGAATGCGAGGGCTGGTTTGGGGGGGGATGTGGGGAGGGGCAGAGCCCTAGGGAGAGGAGATCCGGGCTCCCTTGGGTGTGCTCATTGCTGCCTTTCCCTCCCGCTCCCTTCACCCAGATGGCTCCTTCCCGATGAGCCAGCGCAGCTTCCCGCCGTCCTTCTGGAACAGCACGTACCAGCCCTCCTCGGTCCCCGCCACCCTGAGCAGCCCCCTGGCAGCTGCCGCCCACAGCGAGCTGCCCTTCGCCGCCGCCGCCGACCCCTACGCGCCCGCCTCTCTGCACGGCCACCTGCACCAGGGCGGCCCCGAGCCCTGGCACCATGCCCACCACCACCACCACCACCACCACCACCACCCCTACATCGGGACACAGAGCACCCCCTACCCCCGCCCCGCCGCCATGCACGAGGTCTACGGGCCCCACTTCGACCCCCGCTACGGCTCGCTCCTGGTGCCCACCGCCTCCGTCCGCCCCCACCGCCTCACCCCCGCCTCCGTGCCCACGCCGGTCAGCCCCCCGTGCGAACTGGGCAAGAGCGAGGCGGGCGCCGCCGCAGCCTGGACGACGCCGGGACCCTTCCCCAACGCGGCGGGGGACATGGCACAGAGCCTCGGCCTCAATGTGGACGCAGGTAAAGAGCTGCCCTCGGCCCCTCCGGGTGTCCCGGCCCAGCTGCACCCCTGCCCCCTGCCTCCCTCACTCCACCCAGAGCAGCAGGGAAGGACCCCCGCCATGGTGGGGCGGCTGGGGTGCTGCTGTGGGGGAATAAATTGGGGGGTGGAAGCCCCGTGGCAGACACCCGAGCTCTGCTCTGGGTGCTCTTCTTGGGGCTCTCAGGCCAGGCAGGCGAGGAAGGGGAGAGGAAGGGTGGGATGGGGCAACACATCACCCCCCCCCTCCCCCCAACATCCTTTGAATTTCTGGCACCCGCAAACACGCTCTGAGGGTACCGGTTTGCTTTGAGGTACTCTTGTCCCGGCCCTGGTCCTGCTCTTGCCTTGAGCAGCGAGGGCTGGGAGCAGGACGGTGCCACCCCAAAGGTCACCGCCTGCCTCCCTCCCTCCACGGGCTGCCCTGAGGGCAGGAGCGTGGGCAGCCACAGCAGAGCGGGTCGTTCCTAGACCCCGCGCAGGTTCATGAACTACCTCCTCTCCTTATCTATTTTTTTCCTCCCAGTTTTTGAGAGGAAAGCGCAATTGCATTTGCTGAGCAAAAAAGGCAACGGTTTTCCCCCTGGTAGCAGTACCCTGTGCCTGGCGGGGTGCCTGGGAGTCAGGCTGTGTGGCCGTAGCGGTGACAAAAAGGTGACACGGGCGTAGCCAGCAGCGGCAGTTCCTGAGGCAGTGGTTGCGGAGGCAAGGCAAGCCCGCTCTGGTGGCAGTTCTCTGCGCTGAAGTTGGGTTATCGCAGCCACGAATGGCTCCGTACGGTTGGCCCCACTTTAGGCAGGAGGGACTGTCTTCAGTCTTGCTCGGTCTCGTCTCGCTTCTCGGCCTCCTGCCAGCTCTGGGGAGCCCGTGCTTTAGACTGATTCTCTGATCTCAGCTGACAGAAATGCAGTTTGTCTTTCTCTGTCCTTAAACGCCTGTACCTATTTTTCTTCTTCCCTTTTTTTTTTCTTCTCTCCGTTCTCAGGTTTGCAGCCTCAGGATAAAAGCAAGGATCTATACTGGTTTTAGAGCTGTCCTTCACTCTTCTTCCCCTGGCTCTCCCCTGTAGATCTCTGCCTGTTAGACATGGTGGCATTCAGAGCTGAAATCGGGTCGGTTTGTAACAGCTTCTGATCTTGGTTTGCAGCTCGCCGTTACTCCTTCTGTGGTGGATCCCTTCTGAGCTGATGTGCTGACTCAAAGACTCTCAGATCCCCCCTTGCCCTTTTCCAAGCCCACCGTGGCCCTGCAGCTCGGGGAAAGACAACGGGACTTAAAAGGACCTGGCATTGCAAGGACGGTGCTTTAGACTGATTTCGGAGGGGAAAATCCTTCTGTTGCAAGCGGAGAGAGCCAAAGACATTGAACTTCTATTTAAGCAGACCCCACACCCAGGACTGCAGTCAGACTACTCTAAAAGAGTCAAATGACGTCATGGATGGTGATGCAAAACCACTGGCCTTCGTACAAGGGGCAGAGGAAATCATGGGGTTGGTTTTTTTAGTGGTGTGAATATTTTTTTATGGCAGTGAAAATTATTTCTCGAATGCAAACGTGGGAAAGCTACATAGCAGTTTTGAACTGGATTTTTACTTTGCATTATAGAAAAGTAAAAGGAGAAGAAACTGGAACTCATGAACGTTTTCAGACTGTCAAGGAACTGCTCTGATTTTTCGGCTTTGTGGTTGTGAGTGGCAAGTGTCCGGCCAGGGCCACCTGCCCTGGGCTTGCAGAGATGCAGCTGTTCCACGCACAACTGCTCAAACCCCAGAAAGACGAAAACCAAGGTGGCACTTCGCAGAGTCTGGCACAACATTTGCATTGGATATATAACGGTTGTTTGGTTGTGTTTTTTGTGGTTGTTTTTTTTTTTTTTTTTACAAGAAACATTTTTCTGGTGAAAGTAAAACCCTCTTAAAGCAGGGGGAGAAAGGAAACCCGTGAAGAACAGCTCGCCCTCAACCCGACAGCCTTTAAGGGGAACACCAGAAGGAAAGGCACGTGATGGACAATAGGTCTGAGTTGCCTCTAACATTTCTCTTTGTCTACTTGTTGCTGTCATTTTGTCACTTTAATAGTCGTTTTTGTTTTTTTTTGAAAGGGGGAATAAGATATCTATTTAACAGTAGGAAAGCTGCATTAAAGGTGTCTCCTTCTTTCACCCTGTGTGCTTTTATGAAGAATTAAAGCTAAATAAGAGGAATGAGGCAAATTGGAAACATCAGGATGAAACAGGAAAAATACCTGTCATGTGGATGAAGTGAGTTATTTTATTACTTTGCATTAAAGATAAATAGAAATCCTAGCAGTTGAAAATATTTTCTTACTGAGTAAAAAATACAGTGATATATACGAAAGATAAGAAAATGCAAAATTGTGGCAGTGCTACATTTTAGTGTACGGTGTATCTGTAAGATGGGTTAAGGTAAAGGTGCTGCTCCATAATAACAGATGTTTCTTCATAAAGCTGATAGAAGAGGGGACTGCAGCATTTGGCATTGCTATGGCACTGATAAATTAAAATGCTATTATAGGGTGATGAATAATTAATGAAACAGTGCAGAAATGGCAATTTCCCCCCCCGTACTTAAAAACTGACTTTTTTACAGGCAAAGCATCCCATCCCCAACACTAACATGTTTTGCTTTGTTCTGTTTTGTTTGGTTTTTTTTTTTTAATGTGACATCTTTGAAAGCTGCCCAAGTTCAATGCATGTAAGAGGAGAGTCCTAACATTACCCTTCTGAGATGAGGGGAAGCAGTAGAAAGTGAAATTTTGTGCTGTGATGAGAGTTTTTACCTTCCAACGCCCTCACATAATCTGGCATAGTGTTCATCCCACGTCAGAAACGGAGTTACGAACAACCCAAACTCACTTCTCCTAGGTTTCAGCTCAGCAATAACTCCGTTTCTTACAAAGAATAGGAATCCTAATAGTAAGAATACAATACAACAGTGTGAGTAAATACCGTGAGAAGCTGGCAAGGAGCAACGTGCGCGGAGCATCCCAGGCCAGAGCTCGGCAAATGGCTGGCAGTGACTTGCCATGATCCCTTCAGCCAGAGGTACCCCTGAGCATTTCGCCCTCAGACTCCAGTTAGCCAGAGCCCAGACAAGCTGGAAAGGGCAAGGGAAGGACTCCACAATTTATATTACCGGTTAAACCAAAAATGTTCTGAGGCATCTATCAAGGAAGAAGGCAGCAGCACTTTGCAGGAGAAAAGTAATTAAAAATAGCGTTTAACTTTATTGCTGCAGAGGCTTGGAGATAACAGAATCATTCTGTGGGCATCTGCCTGTGGGTTTTTTTAGGCTGTTTCTAAAGTGGTTTTTAAAAAAAAAAAAAAGATTAATCTGGCTCTAGCATTTGTTGTTTTTCACCACAATTGTTTCTTTTTCTTTCTTTTCCCCCCCTCACCTCTGCAATTCATAATTAGGAGGGCTGGGCAATACAGCCCAAATACATTTGGAAATACTCATGTAAGCAAAAAATAGTTGTTTACTTCATTGGCATTTACAATTCATTTTGACTGTGAACATTTTCAAGCATGAGAATTTATGCAATGACTACGTGAATATTCGTACCGACGTTTGTTCTCCGGGTACTCTTTTTTATTGTTGCATTTTGAAAGCGTCCAAACACCAAAGTCAATATTGTGGCTGAAGGTGTTAGATGTTGTGTGAACAACTTTTTTTAAATACTCCTACTGCAGAGGGATTGCAACCTGAAGGAGCACGTGCCCTGTTTTGGCTAACCCTTGAGGGACTGCTTGCAGCACCTACCTCAAAGGCTTGGGAATGAGTCTTTGCAGGACTGGAGCCACAGCTCCTAACACGGTAACAGGGCAAATAACCTCAGTGCCATTTTTCAAGTCTGTTTTATTCCTCTTTGCATCATAGTTTATTACTTGCTTAATCATGAATGCTTGCAGGGATCTGGAAATACAAAAGAAACCCTTCTTATATGTTACATATGTCTTTTCTGTTGCATTCTTAATGTTACACACCGAAGGAGCAGGGCTGCGAGTCCCCGGTCCCACAGCCCAAAGAGCAGATCCTCCCGGTGCCCCTTTCCAAGCATCATGCAGAGGTTAGCACCGTGCTCTCTAGCTGCCCACCTGACAAACAGACGAGCCCGGCTGGGACAGACAAACAAACGCAGCTCCCGACCCATTCAGGCAGACCCCAGGGCAGGAGGCAGAGGGACGGGATCTGCTGGAAAGCGCAGCAGTTCTGGGCGTAGCGAGAGTGTCTGCTGCCGGCAAGTGAGAGCAGTTCGGAAGAGTTTGCAGAGAGAGCTGTGAGCATATTCACTGCAGACATTTGTTTCCCGTTCTGAAAATAACTGAAACTTAGCACAGTGCTAAGGAATATCATTTTAATGAACTCCGAGGTTAACAGTGACCTGTCAAGGAAAGAATGGAAGTGGGGACGGTACAATAGTATTTGTGGTTGCAGTCTCTACTTTATTTTATCAAGTGCTTCGCTTCAGTACAGCTAGAGTTGCAAGAACACAGCACAGACCTCTTTAGACACATATATATGTGCCCCCACACTTAAAGTCTAATGTTGGCGAGCTTTAGGGTGACGTTCCTTACTTCCCGCCTCCTTTTCCAGTGGGTTTTCCATAGGATCCCCCAGCAGAGGAGGAGGAGGGGAGGAGGGAGAAGGTGAAAGAGACTCTGAGTAATCCCCTGTGCCTCCCCCGGACCGTGTGCTGCCTGTCTCTGGGGAAATGTATCTGCCCTGTCTCCTCCTTGGGTCAGGAGGGACTGCTGTCCCTTCTCGCCTTCCCTTTGAAGTCCTATTTAGGTTCATGACAAGCTCTAGTGAGGGCTTAAAGGTTGGTCCCTTTCTAGAAGGGAGGAAAATGCTGCTGGTGGCTTTGGATGCACCAGGGTGCTCTGACTGGCAGGTCTCGTACATCTTTTTCTGGGCAAGGGCTGTAATTAACATGCCCTTTTGATTACAGAAGGGCGAGCCAGCTCCTCTGGGGGATTGTGGTGTCCTGGCTGGCTTCCCTGGCCTGCCACCCAGAGGAGCAGTTGCAGCCGGGGAAGGAGAGAGACTTGCGGGGTGATTATTTGGAGGAGTGAGGTACTGATTTTGTAGGCTAGGCAATTTTCCATAGGGAAATGGGAATAGGGGATAGTTAAAAGAAAAAGAAAAAGGGGGGAAAAAAGGAAAAAGGAAAAAGAAAAAAAGAAAAAAGAAAAAAGGAAAGGGAAAAAGGAAAGAGAAGAAAGAAGAAAGAAGAAAGAAGAAAGAAGAAAGAAGAAAGAAGAAAGAAGAAAGAAGAAAGAAGAAAGAAGAAAGAGGAAAAGAAAAGAAAAAAGGAAAATAAAAAAAGGAAAAGAAAAACAGGGAAAAAAGAAAAAGAAAAAGGAAAAGGAAAAGAGAAAAAGACAAGAAAGAAAAAGAAAATAGTTCAGTCAACCCTCAAGCTTTGGGGCTACAGCCTTGGGAACCGAATTGCTAACTTAGTTCCCAGCACATCTGGACTCTTCTGTAAACCAACTGCACTGTCAAGCAGCTGAGGCTAGCAGGCTCCCCTGGTTCATGTGCGTCTCCGGTCACACAGGAGGCGTTAGTTACCTTTGCAGTGCACCTCCTACTGCCTCCATAGCCAGGCATAATCTGTGAACCTTGTGCACCAAACCTGTAAGCGCAAATTGTTATGGAGAGGCAGCAGGGTGCCGTGTTCCTCTCCTCCTGCCCCTGCCCTCTCTGCGGGAGAAGGGGAAGGCACTGGAGGAGCCCATGCAGGGTGCAGGGTGTAGGGTGCAGGGTGCAGGGTTGCAGGGATGTGTGCCCCTGGGCCCTGCTCTCATGCACAGGCACCTCCCTTTGCTGTGCTCACAGCTGCAGCTCACAAAAACCCAGGCTGACCGGGGACTGGAGCGTTTCTTTAAGGATGTTTTAGGTGCTTATTTACATTCACGGTAAAGGCAGGATAAATACAAACGGGAGACCTGTCCCACCAGGAGATGTAATACCACGCTGGATGTTACTGAGGGTGCCTCATCTCTTCCACTGCATGGCACATTCCCTCCTGCCCCATTTGGCTCAGGTACGGCTGTAAGGCGCCCTCCTCGTTCAGGCACACCCCCCCAATTTCTCCTCTCCTCTCCTCTCCTCTCCTCTCCTCTCCTCTCCTCTCCTCTCCTCTCCTCTCCTCTCCTCTCCTCTCCTCTCCTCTCCTCTCCTCTCCTCTCCTCTCCTCTGCTCTCCTCCCCTCTCCTCTCCTCTCCTCTCCTCTCCTCTCCTCGCCTCTCCTCTCCTCTCCTCTCCCCTCCTCTCCCCTCCTCTCCCCTCCCCTCCTCTCCCCTCCTCTCCCCTCCTCTCCCCTCCTCTCCCCTCCTCTCCCCTCCTCTCCTCTCCCTGCATGTCTCTCATCCCCTCTCTGTTCTCCTGCCTCATCCAGTCTCTTCCATCCTGCACTTGCCGCTCTGCCATACTGCAGCAATGAGGAGCAAAGGAGTGGCATTAGGAGGGACACAGACTTTCCTATCAATGCTGTTTGCATGTAGTTGAAGCATCAGTATTTGCAGGATAAACAGAACTGGGCAAACATAGACCTTCTCTGGAAGAACCAGCGCGTTGTCCTCAATACCTGCAATTCCTGTGTGGTAGGAACCAAGACCTAATCCCTGATCCAGTGGAACAACTCATTTTTTTTCCACAAGCAGAGTCCTAAAGAGCTGCGACAGCCCCAGTTGCACGCAGACACAAATGATTATTCTCTCTTGACAGACCTGCGCAGCTCCCTCCTTGTATTTAACTGCAGTCCCAGTGAGCTGGATCAGGAAAGAGACACTTGATAGCTGCCGTTTCCGTGGTTGAAATATTTGTGAAGTTAGCGCATAATCTGAAAGCAGAAGCTAATAAATTATAGGGTGCTAATTGGGGCCGGAGTGGAGCCGTCAATCATATTATCCTAAACACACAGAGACCCTCATAACCTAAAAAGGCAAGAGAGCCTCCAGGAACAGCTCCCAGTTGTCACTAGCCATGACCTCCACTTCAGTGAGAGCACAGCAAGTCAAGGCAGAGAGTTTATTCTGCTAAGAAAATGGAAATCCTGTGTTTAAGAGCACACTTGTATTTGGTTTTGTTTACCCTCTTTGGGAGTGTATTTCCCAGAGCACTTTATTGTTTTGCTTTGCCACTTAACTTGCCACTCTTGCAATTTAAAAAAAAAAAAAAGGGTAAATCAGATAATTCACAATTTTTATATTTGCATCGCCCATAGAGTAACAGTCATAAGTTTGTAGTCACTGTCCCACCCCTGTGCATATAGGCCTGTCTTCTAAAAGCCATATTATTGCTCACAGTTCATTTTTTGCTTCTCATGCCCCAGAAACATACATACTTCTTTGAGGCTGCAGGAGTCTATGATCTAAGCCAAAACACAACTGTGCAAACACAGTAGCAAGCGCTTGCAGCTCTAGTCACTTTGCCACCATCTTTTCTTATGTTGCTTGCATCAAGATCAAGTGTTTTACTCATCACATAACATAAAATCAAATCAAAGAATGCTGAAGAGTTTTTTAGTAACACTTTTCAGCCAGAAATTCATTTCTATATGGAGACAGGTAGGCATTTCAGAAAGCGTTCCCTGGAGAAAAGATCTGAAAAAAAATAGGAGCCACCCAAAAGTGAGGAGTGGGAAAGCTTGATTTTGGTGGCAGTATGACTACTGCATGCAGGCCTGACAGCTGAGCTACAGTAAGGTCAAACCCCTTTTCCTCGTGACACCTCACCCAGCCCTTAGTGACCGCCTAATCTTACTGCTGCAAGACACCAGAAAGGTAAATATGCAAAGACTTTTATAAAGATATTTCTAAATGTGTCGTTTTCCCCTCATTTTTGGTGCCTGTATTAATTATTTAATGCCAACCCTGAATGCTGGGAAGAAGTAGGACCAATAGTCCCTTCTCAGCTTGCCTCTGTGAAGAGAAATGACAGTGTCTAACCTGGTGATGCTGTCACTAAAGCCAAGAGCCATCTCTGCGTGGGTAGGCAAGAGGGCGCGTTTGACAACTGACTGTGGTTTACCACGGTCACTAATTTTGTTTTAGTAGATATAGGTAGAGGATAATTCTTTGTGCCTTAAGCAACAGACTCAAAAATTATGGAGTGATACCTCTGTTAAGATAACAAAGACTATGTCAGCAGAGAAACTGAGGAAAACACAAAGGTGACAAGGTCCTACTTGAAGAACACAAGGCTGCACCATGTGAGTAGTTTCCATCCTTGAGGATGTGGTGATGTCAAACTGAAGAAATATGAACATGTGAGAGAAGATATTCTCATAAAAGGTTAATTCTGTGACTCCCGGACTTCTGGCTCTCCTGTTTCTCTGTAAGAGAAAGCTGAATATATTTGTGACTAGAAATTACTGAGAACTTACATGTGGTGAACCTTCCTGGAAAGGTGTGAAAATCGGATAAGTAAAGAGAAACACACCAGGAGATTAATCAGAGTCGTGAGATTTTGGTGCTACATAGTGATGTTGAAACTCCACTGAATTTCTTACAGGACTCATGAAGTGGTAGTTGCTTACTGTACTGCATAGGACAGCAAAGGCATTTCAGTGGCCTCATCTCTAATGATCACTAAGTGACTTGTACCATTAGGGAAGATAGGAGAGAAAAAAAAGCAGGAAAAAGAAGATCCGCTATGTCAACATCACTGCAAAAGGAATTGGTATCCAAACAGAGAGTGGCTATTTTACAGCTCTGTTCTTACCGTAAAAGATAGAAGGCGGTGATGAACGTCCTCCAAATGGAAGACGTCATCTGAAGAAGAAGTTAACACATTATAAAAAAGGTTATTTTATACGGCAGTATCAGTCATGTCACTGGCAATAATGACAATATTTTGGCATCATCACTTGGCTTTGATGCACTGGGTTTCTGGTTATTTATTAGAGTTAAAACATAATGTCAGTTAGAGGTGCCAAGTGTCATTATAAATAGAGCCATGATCGTTTGAAAAATCCACCTGGTATGCAAGCTCCTGCAACTTACTCCAGTGTGTGTGTAAGAAAAACTTTCAAGAATCAATTAAAAGAAATGAAGGCAAATGAGAACTTTTTAACCACCAACAGACATGTCAGGGCTATTTTACAGACATTCTTTTGTATGACGACTATTTTCAGACCCGTTATAGCTGAATTAAGATCAGCTTTGAGTAGAAAGAGGTCAATTTGACTCAAGAAGAAAGCTTGCCTTTATAGTTATTATTAAAATGCATAGTCTTAAACGTGAATCACAGAGAATCAGCTTCACCTGGTTGTGTGTGGTAGAGCCACACCTGAGGACTCAGACCATCATAGACAGCATGCCACAGATGTCAAAGAAAAAAAAAACAACTGGAGACATTAGTCAATTCAAATAGATGGTAAAACTTTCTCTGCTGAAAACAGCTGTGGGAATCAAGGGTGCAGTGGCCCTGCTTTGTGCCCTTCCATACAAGTACTGAGGGAATCAAATTTTGAGGGACCTTGTGATCTGCAGGATGTTACTAGTCTCTCTTATGCAGGGTACCAGGAAAGCTGAGGAACAGCAACTTTAGTTTCAACCCTGGGCCCTGGCTCGAGCTTCTCAGATAAGCAAGGCTGTGGTGAACATAGCTCTTGCCTTTCTTGTCCCCACCACTTACTAGTTTTTGCAGGTAACAAAGACTAATAGAAAACACTCGCATTAGCAGTGTAGCTGCTCAACCTTTTGCCTTTATGGTGGCCATTTTTAAGTTCCCCAAATCTTGGGATGATGCCATTGAATGACTTGACAATAAAGTCTCTCAGGGAAGATGAGACCTGGATGTTAAATATAAAAAAGGCAAAGAAATCATCTCAACACCCCACATTTTTCAGTCCTACGTGATACAAGCAAACACGTCTTTTGCCTTTCATGTCTCAAAAAATCCTCTTTTCAAGCTGTATAAGTTTTCTTTTCAGAGCTTTTGACAGCCACATTCCCATAGCTCATGTCAAACTGCTGAGCACTCCCTCTGTGGCACATGGGGATAAGCAATTGATCCGACTGAAGCCTGGCATATCTCTCAGCAGCAGCTACACGCAATTTTCCACAACTTTATCTTTCACCCAGTAAGGGCTCAATTTTTTTTTTGTCATGAAGCTTTGGTTTTTCCTTTGTAGGATCTTGATTGTGATCCTGAATGGAAAGTTTGAGGTACACAGGGTTTGGATAGATCTGGTCATCAGTATGTGCCAGCTCAAAAGCCCTTGCAAGCAACCCTGAAAACCAGAAATGCACTGATGGTCGGGTGTTACCACCTGCTGTAGACCAGGGGGACCAAAGATAGCAGACCTAGAATTGATGCCACTGAAAATTCTGCCATAGTAAATAAGTAACATCTGCCCTGGCCCTTCACATTTACAAAATAATTTACAAACTTTAATTAATCACCACAGCATTTGTGTTATGTTGTAGTAAATACTATTCATAGGTAGCAGTAAATATTTTTCAACCATTCATATGGATGTCAAGTCTGCAGCTGAGAGATTAAATAAGCCAACTAAAGCCACATAGTATGTCCATGTCTGTCCAAGCATGGCTCAGAGTTCAGTCATTGCCATTTGAGAGCCCAGCACTAGTGGGTTGTGTGTGGTATCCCATCCTGAAGCATGCTCACCATCGTTGCTCAGTGATCTCGCCAAGTGTCTGTGCTGGCATCAAGGAACAAGGAAGAGCCTGAGATAGTAACCGGCTGCGACCCAGAGACTCACCTAGGGCATCCCCTGATCAGCACCTGGGGGCACACATCTCCTCTTACTGAGCAGGTTAGAGACTGTGCTGGGTTGGAGTCTCTTTTCTTCATAGCAGGTCATCTTGTGCTATGTCTTAGATTTGCCACCAAAACAATACTGACAACACATTAATGTTTTAGTTATTACTGAAAAGTGTTGCACAGCACCAAAGCCTTCTCTGCTTCTCACTCTGCCCCACCAGTGAATAGACTGGGGATGCACAAGAGCTTGGGAGCAGACACAACCAGCAGATGATTTGAACTAACCAAAGACATATTCCACACCATATAACGTAATGCTCAGCAATAAAATGTGGAGGAGGGGGCTTAGGGAGATTAGCCATCTTTTGCTCAGGAACTGGCTGGGCATAGGTCTACTTATCTCAGGCCAAATCTTGAGAAGCTAAAGACTTGGAGACAGCTTCTCCACTGCTGTACAACAGCATAGCTTAACATATTTAACCCGTTTTACAGCAGGTGAAGATTGGGTCTCTCTGCTTTATACTAGCCTGAGAATGATGCTTTTGTTAAGAAGCTTTTGGAATTGCTGATAGGAACCCCTATGATTCAGACTTCAGACATCACTCCCTGGTTCCTCCAGCACTTGCAGAAGGAATCTTCCCAGGACAAGTTTCTCCTCTTGTTTAGGTGTCTTCCTCTGGCTTGCAAGGGAATCCAGAAATAATTCCTCTTACTGCATAGATATCACACCTTAGACTCAGTCTCACTGTTCATCTTAAATGAAGAAGGTAAAAATGCATCATATTGCCTCTACACTTGAGGATGAGTCTCCTCTCAGCAGTATGTCATGCAAGTGTGGTCACAACTACTGCTTCAGTTTTACCCTTATCTCACGTTTATCCTTTCTGATATGTCAGGATTCTTTTCTCCACTACATACGTATTTCCTTTAAGTGACATTATCACCCTTAAACCCATTTACACTTATTTAAAAACCTATCGTCTCATAAGTCAAGACACTTGAAGTCAAAGCGTTCTTCACTCTTTCCCTTGATCTGCCACAGGAGGAGCAGTCAACTGTCAGAGACAAGCACAGGCCAAGTAGTGCCATTTCCCTGCCCGAGAGGGAATGTGCTAAAAAGATCTTTCATTCTCAACACCTCTTATATGTGTGTCTCCCCTACTGTAGCTATGAAAACTGTGATCAAGGGCTGGCTGCTTGAAGGCAAGAGGTGTCCTCCTGATAATGAATGAGAGTTGATGAGTAAAATGTGAATCATCATGAAGAGTTCGAATGAAGAGAGGAAGCATCACTTCAATGAGATAGAGAAGGTAAAATGATGAAGTAGTGTAAAGAGAAGGGCGATACAGAAATGTGAGGGGTTAAGAAACTCTTTGCAAGTAGCATCATGGGTAGATGCAAGTGAGGTGTGTTTGCACACATCAAATTCAGCTTTGCCATAACTCAGCGGAATAGTTGCATTTGCATACTTACTCCTCTAAGGCAGGGAAATGAGGGATGGAGAATGGAGTGATGGGTAAGGCCATGCTCAAAGCTGACAAATTGTGTCACTGAGCATGCCTCAGATCACTGCACATACGGGGAAGGTTAGGTATTGTGTCTTCCACTGAATTCAGCAAGTTTTGAATCAGGACCCTTAGATTTGCATTGAGATATTTGTGTTTTATCCAGTCCAATCCATTTTTCATGCTATGAGATGCAAATGGCATAGATCACTGGTCAATATCCTGAGCTTTCATTTATTGGCAATGCATTAAACTTGACACTTTCTTCTTCGCCGTGCTGTGACAAATCCTTCATTAAAACTAGTCTCGTCTTGCAACACTTAAAAAATGTGGACGAAGCAAGACTTATCTTCCCCTCTGTTCTTTCTGTGCTGCTTTGGGTATTTGTGACTACTTCAACACCTCAAGGGCATTACTTCTGAATGCTGTCTGTCACTGACACTCACCTTGCACACCAACCCGTTTATCCACGTAGGCTCTTGCATGATTCTTTTTCAACTCAGACCTACACAAAACTGAATCGACTTGGGTTATCACATTACAGACATGGTCACAAGGCCTGTGAAAGCTGTTGCCTAGACAAAATTTTGGCAGGATTGAAGGCTTCTCCTGATAAAGAAAAAGATATCACATGAAGTCTTGTTGTTTTTCAAAACCTTTGTTTGTGGCTTGCTGACTGAGCAGTCCTCTTGAGTTCAGTGGAATTACGCAGGCACATGAAGTCATCCAGGTGTGGTGACTACAGAACTGGGATCTTCCTGGATTCTGGCTAGTACATGCTACTGCTTAGTAAAAGTTACTCATGTTTAAGTTATTGAAATGGAAGGAATGGCTGTACAACCAAGCAGCACTTGAAATAGAGGAAGGAAACATTATACAGTATTTATTTATTTATCTGTCACTCATGGTCTGGTGAGCTTAGCTTAGGAGAAAAAAACAGAAGCACTGCAATTGTTGTTATTAGTAAATATGGTTTGTACCCTAATTTGTAGATGAAGAAAAAAATATTTATATAATTATAGACTGCTTGAAGGGGCTTTGTCAGGGACTTTGAAGAATCCTAATTCAAAAGCTCTCAATTTCTATTTCATTTGAGTAAAACAGTCAAAACCCAAATTTTTTGTTCATCTGTGTTGGATCTCCATATAAGAAACTTTTGAAGCTTGATTTCAGTGGAGTTGCATCTTAAAAATGTATGAGTTGCATCTTAAAAATGTATGCATTCTGACATCAGATAGTGCCTTTACTACTCTTCAGTGTCCCCCATTATCAAATATACGCATAAAATCAGAACATGTTTCTAACTTCCTGACAGATGTCAATAAATAGCTCTGCATAATTTGCAAATTACTATTCATGATGAAATGTTCCAAAAAGTCTATTGCTGTCTTTTATGCAGTAATTATTTGTATATTGTTTTATTATAAACTTTGACTTGATCTCCAAACACATCAAGAAGTCCGATAAAGTCCGATATCCAAGTCTGATAAAAAATAAGTGAGGATGATCAACATTAAAAAGGGAAAGAAGAAGAAATGTAAGAAAACAAGCTTTCGTAGATTCACAGATCAATCACTGTGTGACTTAACATTCAAGATGATTGCAAGCATTTGTTTAAATTAAATAGTAAAATAGACCATCCTCAGCAGTGGACAACTCAGCCACCCTTCTTCAATTGCTTTCTGATTTGGAGTTCATAAAAATACAACAAGAATTTATGTTAGTTTTCCAATTTGCAAAGTCTTGTTTGTGCACAACGAAGCTACACTTAAACTGTTATGTCTTTTCATGAGTGAGTTGGTCCATTCTTTAAGACAGTATACCAGTCTTCCCTTTTTGGAAGGACTGTCTGTGTCTGAGGCATATGTGATTGTGTAAATTTAATCAACACCACAGTAAAATCACTTGCTGTCTGATTGTTTTATTCCCTTAAACTATCTCCTGTGAAACACCCAAAGCATAACGTGTAGAAAATCAAAAGATATGTATTTGCTGTCTTATTCTGCTACACATCATTAAGTACCTTATGATATTTTCTGGTAGTTTTAGTGTTTTAGAGAGTTGTTGGTTTTTTTAAGACATCTCTGTAAATATGATGAAGTGCAGAATATTTTCCTTGGCTTATGTCTTCTTTGGTAGAGCTTTTTCTCCTCTTTTACTCTTTCATTCAAACAGATGGAATCAGACTTGACTAAGTTCAGCAGAATTGATGCTTCCTCGATCTTGGTTGCCTTCTTTGACTAACACCAAATAATTTAAGCCCTCTTGATTCGTTGTTTCCATTAGTGTGGCTGAAAGAATACTGTCTGAGTCTGCACATGGAACATCGCTATCTGCATTTTAAAAGAAAAAAAAGAAAAAACAACATCCCAGTGATATACATGTAGTATTGGAAAGCAAACAAAGTTGGAGAAAGTTGGTCTAGTGACTGCATAAAGAGTGGCTGGTGATTCAAAATTATTTTCTGCTATTGCCTGCGTGGATTACAGCTTTAAACAAATCACTTAGGGAAGGATGGTCATCACCATTCGTACCTCCACAGGCAACAGTACAGTTATGAATACTTGCTTCTTTTGGTAGTAAAGATACCCTGAAGCAAGCCAAAGTGATTTTAATCTGTAGCTTTGTGTAACCCTGCTAATAATACTGCTAAAGAGCTCTCTGAGGTAGGCAGTTTTCTACCTACTAAATCATTATAGACCGTCTCTCTATTCTGTCTGTCTAGAAGCTTGAACTTGGCAATCCAGTGTGTTTTTCTCATTTCTAAAAACTTTATATTTTTTCCCTAATTTGGTGCTGTTCATATATTGCAGGGGGTATGTCTTTTAAAAATGTAAAAATTATTAACTAAGGGCTCGAGTTATAATTGTTGCTATTTTTTGCGTTTATTTTTGTAACATGTACCTTCTTTTATTACACTCCCTCCTTATTTTACTTCACAGCTGGAAAATTAAACACGTGACATTTGGGGCTATCTGTTCAAAAGAATCGCAAGCATTGTGCTGTTGCACCAGGCAAGATACAATTTATTATGTCACTATAATCACACACAACCCCAAGCTATAAAGGCAAAAGTCTGTTCCGCATGCTAAAGTCCATTAGGAAAGATTACCAGGAAAAGTCTGAAGAAGAATTTTGATTTTAGAAAACCGTTAGCAAGATGAGGATTGGGACATAGAGCAAACTGTGGTCACATACCACAGTGACTGACAGCTACGAAAAATCATTTGATACTCACTTTGTCAGTTCAGGACTATTATGGCAATATTTAGTAATTCAATCCCAACTAAGCCTTTACCAACCAGTACAGCTCTTCTTTGTATTTGTTTTTTGTTTAATAAAGCTTTTAATGGGAGCCCTCAGGGGCAAGTTGCTTTGGAAAAGGCACAGTGGCAAAAGCTGAGGGCATGTTTGCAGCAAACTCTTAAGAGAGAAACCTTAAAATAAGGACCCAAGTAAAACTGGGTATTTACAGACCAGACATATGCCGGCTGACCTGCCTAAGTATAGAACACTAGAGGAGCATTCAGATTTGTTTCCTGTATAAGTATCTGGAACTGATGAGGTGATGTTTACACAAATGTGAGTATGAGGTCACTGAGATATTTTTACCAGATATATAGATACATTACTAATTCTTTCCCCAACAGGTCTGGAGAACTACAGAATATATAAAATATTATAATCCTTTTTCAGCCTATGCGCCACTGCGTTTCTCATTATAGAGAAAAAGAGCTAAAAAAAATCAAACACCTTGCCTTGGTTTTACTTTTTGAGCTTTGGGGACAGAATAAGCAAGAAAGACTATTTTTGCAGAATATTCTATCCAAAGACAGAGGAAGAATATAATTTTGATGTCCTTTTTGCAATAACATGACATGTATAAGCTACATTGCCACCTTCACAATGAGATTTTTGACTACTAGTGCCCTTTCCTTCGCTGTTGTGCCATCTCCTCTTAGCGCAGCATTCGGCCCCCATGACAGCTTAGCACCATTCTGCTGTAGAAGCCAAGATGTCAAGTTATGTAGTACAACGTTTGCCTCTCATGTAAGTCATCAAAGCAAGCAAATACTTTTTGCTCACTCAGTTATATGATGGATGGAGATAGAAGATACTGAAAATGAGGAATTGAGGAAAAAAATCATTATATGTTGTGAAATTGCCCTAGAAATGTGAGGGCTAGAAGCACCACCAACACCCTGGGAAGCCATAAGCCACTGCAGAGAATTCTGAATAATCTTTGGAAACCCCTTCCCAAAAATGTTAAGAATTTGAAAGAAGAGAGAGAGAAGCTGGAGTGGGGAGGCAGGTCAGAATATTTATGAGATATCATTCTTTTCTTTTCAGTTTTAACATTGCTAAAATTAGTTGATTGATGTATAGTCATGCTGGGTTATACGTGAGTAAATGCAGGATAAACCATGTGATGTGATCCCCTCAGATTTCACAAGCAAAGCTGGCTGAGCCAACAAAACGTCCCGAGAAGAGGCGTCCAAGGAACACCTTCATGGAATCTGAAGTCGTGCTGGGGAGTCAACTCCAAACGCTTAAATCCTGAGGGGTTGTCTACACTGTGGATTGCTGCATAGTGTAGAGTTACCCACGTTTGCTTTAAACAACCTACCTCAGGGCATGAGGGAGGCTAGCTCTGGCAGTCCAGAGCTTTGTGCAGGCTAGAAGTACCCTGCTGAGAAGCAGGTTCCCACTGAGCAATGTGGTCTCTCAGGTAGACTGCTTCCAATAACTAAAATGGTATGTTCAAAGCTCAGCCCTGTACTTGCATAGATACCGGTCTCAGGTCCTAAATGCACGCAGCTTTGACCTTGCTGGACACTTTTCCTAGTAGTGGTGTGCTTAAAGCACATCTGAGCCAAGCTGCAGGTAAATTAATTACAATGCATCTCTCCAGGGGTAGGCAGAGCCTTACTCTAGAGAGCCAGACATTAGTTGACACAAGAAACTATGATCGCCTGACTCATACTAATGAGGGATGGAGTTTGCTTGCTTAGCCTCCTCTGAGGAGACTGGTCCTAACCTGATAAAATCCGTGCTTCCCCCTTCCCAATCTCAGCATCTCAGTTGGCTGCTTCCTGCCGGAGGGCAGTTGCGGTGCTGAGCTGGGTCACATATCCTGCCTCACAACTGCGGAGTCTTTCCTTGCCTGCTCGGTAGGCTGTGTGGGCTAACAACATGTTTTGAAGTCCTGCCTGGAAGGGTGCAAATTTTTGTGATGTCTTGATAAGCAGATGGGTTTTTTGGTGTTTAAGTTCAGAAGGTGACAGCATATAAGAAGAAAAAAAAAAGACAGTAGAAAAGCTGATTGGTAGACCCTGAACAAACTGATCTAGAGATGCCAATCTTTTGTTACAGCTATTTCAGGGCCAGATCCTCAGCTAGCACAAATCAGCAAAGCTCCATAGAAACCAGTGGGATGCTGCTGATTTACACCAGCTAAGTAGCCCGCCTGAGATGTTACTAATTCTGGATAACATAATCCCATTTGATGCTTAGCACCTTCAATATAATAAGGTATTCAGAAGTGCAGCCACGTTTACATTTTCCCACTAATATCCTCCTGCTTTTCTCATACATAGTCTGCCCTTTGTCCCTGCCACACAATGTACATGGTAGTAAACAAGAGGCTGGCTGACTTACCAGCATGGCTGAAAGACGTACCCCGCAGTGAACACATTCAAAAGAAGCGCTTGATGCCATATCTGTGTTAAGGGTGACAAAGGTGGCTATTGAACCCTGACTTCTCCACCTCAGCTGTGGTGGTTAGCTCAAGGAGATAGTTCCTGTGTAGGGAATATTTTTCTGATACCTGGTGACCACCTGGAGCTGGAGGTGCTGTGTTTCAGTTTCTGCACATTGCCAGTAAGAATATAAATAGAACAAATATATATCCGTTTTAATACTCCACTCTGTATTATATATCAGTGGAGATATATCTGTGTTTCCTGTCTAATGAAGCATATGATCTTGCATGGTTTGAGGGTGACTCACCGAGCTTTGCTATTCTGTCAAACACTAAAGGTGCTAAAAGTGAGAATTTTGCTCTTCCTGCATTTCCACTGCACTAAACTGCTTGAAGAATTGACTGCCTCTTTCTTCCTATTTTAATAGATTTTTCCGAGATCTGTGGGCTGAAACCTCTGTGTGCAAGAAGCTGTCTTGGGAAATACAGATATAAACCTGTTTATTATCTTGTTCATTATAATTTATAATATAAGAGAACGAAAAAGGCCAGTTCCACATTTGTGGCAATACAATAAGGCTATATAAATAGGAAAGCACCCTCCTTCTCCAGGTCACAAAGCAGGATTCATTTTACCAAGTTTTAATGACCCAGACCTCACATGTCCAGTTTAAGCTCCTTGCCTAGGCTGCCTTTACAGTCAATGGAGAGAGAGAAAGGAGGAATGAGTTGCTTTGTGGAGATGCTTATTTCACATCCTTACCTGTACACACTAACATTTCCTGAAGGTGTTTACAGGTCTCTGGTGACTGCCAAACAGCTCAGACAGCCAGAGTAAACGCAGTGCCTAAGTTTCAGTTGCTTATGTCTATACAACCATACTACACAAATGTCAGCTCTTATAACGTCATGTCATCTGACTTTTTTTCCTCAGTCCAAGGCAAAGCATTAGCATGACTTGCCTTGCAGTATCGTATGGCTCATGTGCGCTCACTGGAATCAAACAGCATTTGTCTAGGGGACAAATAAGAAATCATCACCCCACCAAGTCCTCCTTTTCCTGCAGTGTTGTAACCACTCACTGTTTTGGAAGAAGCCTTTTCTCTGACCTCCGCTGGCTTTGGGTCAGCCACTCACTAAGCTAAGTGGGGAAGAGGATTACTGAATTTCAGAAAAATACAAAGGAGACTAGATACAAGGTTTTAAAAATGTCTCTTATCAACACATCTGCTTTAGAGAAGCTTCCGTTTGTCCAAGCGATTACTTTAAGTTCAGAGAGGTGTGCAGAATAGTTTTTTAAAACCCAGCCGGTTTTAGGAAAATAAACTGATGACTCTTAGGCAGGGAACAGCAAACGAGTACTACTCAGCCAGCAGAGAGGGCAGATATATAATTAATAGTGAAATTGCTGGCTTCAGATTTTAATATCAGATCTCCTCAATGCAAAATTTTGCACAGAGATTTAAAAAGAAAAAGACTTACATTTTTAACAAGTACCTCAATTGCCGAAAAAAGTAAATACACTGAGTGACCAGCTTTGGAAAGAAAAGTAAAAAAGGAAACATTACGAAATTCTAACTGCTTTACCTTCCCTCATTTTTCAAGCAACATCTCCAGCTTAGGGATTTAAAACTTATGATTTTGAGGCCAAATGTGTTTCCTTTTAGTCTTTAGTCTCTGGATTTCCTCAGGCTTCTTCCAACTGCCCTGCACCTCCTCTTGCCAGAGAAGCCACTTCTAGCAGTAAGAGTGTAGTGCTGTGACACAGCTTCTGAGTAATTTGACATTTTTTCCTTATAGGTCCAAAAGGGATTGTGGGGAGCAGTACTGATAAGAATAGTCCTCCTGGGTCATAAAGGCAAGGAGCTGCTCCAGCTGCTTAATGCCCAGTTGTCTGATGTCGGCAAAGACGTTTGCCAAAACAAACAGGTGTTTCCATCCGTAAAGGGGCACGCTTGGGACCTGAAAAAATATAGTGCTGTCTTGTATGTACAAATGTAAAAAGTTATGCCTGAAAATAGATGGACTGGTTATTTATACAGCAACAC
The DNA here is from genome assembly GCA_017639485.1 of Pluvialis apricaria. Classification (NCBI taxonomy): domain Eukaryota; kingdom Metazoa; phylum Chordata; class Aves; order Charadriiformes; family Charadriidae; genus Pluvialis; species Pluvialis apricaria. The sequence goes on along the minus strand of CM030009.1, from coordinate 74,267,920 downwards.
AGGGCCATCCTGTTAGCATGCTGATTCATGATATTTCATTTGAACTTCTTGAAACTGGGGAAAGAACAGCCTATCTTTCAGCAATGAATGGGGACTTTGGTGATGGGCTCTCTGCTCAATTAATTCCCATTGGATTCAAAGACCAGTGGTGTCTCAGTCCTCCGGTTGGAAAGTGCTTTCTCACTCAAAAGATGTTGTCAATGCTACTTAATGCCCATGATCAATGTCCTGTAAGAGCAAGAAGGAAAAACTCTAAACTGGTAGACCTGTTCCTGGTCCTGAGATTGCTTCCCTCCTTCTGAAGCAGCAGTGCCAGGAGCTGCTGGTGTTGCTCAGGCATATTTATGGCCACTTGATGCCTCCTTTAGAAGGGCAACTGTTGCAATAACAAAGCTGGTGTCCCTTTTGCCATCCTCACGCTATCGCGTTAGTGTGCTGTCCAGACCACTAACATACTATTTGTATTACTTCACCCACACTTGCAATCTGCATGTCATACGGCACCAGCATTAATGTTGATGAGAAAATCTCATGTTTTCCAGCTCTCCCACCTATGAAATAGCACCTGCTAAAGGTGTGACTACCTACAAGTAGGTAAGGCTCAACAGAAATTGGAAGATGTATGATTCCATGTAAGGTTAAGTATCATAGTTATTTTGAGGCCTGTCATTTCACTTTGCTTGACATTTAGCTCTTTCTTTTGGAACCAAGTCTCCTGGTGAGAGCAAGCATTTCTTGGCGGGAGGCTCATGACAGGAGTTTCATTACACACAAAGGCCAATGACCGCGTAACGTTTTTGGAAAATGTTGTCCAGGACAATCCATCATGGAACAGTCTTTTGGATTATTTGTTTTGGCTCTCATCTATCTACTACTACTACAAACACACAAAGTACTTCATTTAGTCCCAACTAAAAATGAATGCAAACTTATGGTTATTTTAAATATCTTAACTTATTATACAGCATTTTACAAATCACAGACTGAGACATATTCCATGCCCCAAACTGTTCATGACAGGGTCACGAAGGAGCGAGCATTTTAGTCTGGAAGTGTGACTAGAACCTTATTGCCAGTTCTTGCTTAAATCGATCGCACTTCTGGAGCCCACATTTCACTGAACTCCACTGCGCAAGATTTACATCTCAGCCAGAAGAACAGTTGAATTAGTTTAAGGCTGGAGAGCTACAGAAAACTGACATGCATGTATCCCTTATCAGATAATCCAGCAAAATTAAGACATCACCAGAACTCTAGGCCTTCAGTCAAGTACGCAGCGTAACGTTTTAAAAGGCTTTATAAGACTGTACTTGGGGAAAGAGGAAGATAACCTGCAGATAAACTATTAATATATGTGGAAATAAATATGTGCGTTATAGAGACATGTAAAGAGCTTATTAAGCATTTAGTCTTTTAAAATTAATTTAAATGAAAGGATGATACATAGCTTAATAAAACTCAAGCTATACTGTTTCCTGATGGGCATTCCCTGTGTGAAAATCACTAAATGAGTCTGAGGAGAAGTTAAGGAGGAGTTTCAAGAACTGAAGCATGAAAACTCCCTTCCAACCTAAACCATTTTATGATTCTATGAAAACATTGAATGGAAGAATGAACACAGTTGCTTTGTCTTTCCATCCCAATGCAGATCCAGCAGTGGGTCTGTGGCAACAACTGCTGGGCAGAGCTTATGGAAGGGAAAGAATGGGGGGAAGCCACAAGAGGGAATAGGGCAGCTGGTGGGGAAAAGGGTAAGGCTCGGGGAGAGAGCGCACTGAGCAAAACAGGCTGGCTTTGAGAGATATTGCCAAAGTTCTGACTGCATCAAATTGCCCTGTTTACCACAGTGGGCCAGATTTTACGAACTAGGTTATTATAAAGAGGCTTAGTGGAGTCTGATTTAAAAAATGAGCACTGCCAACAGATCCCCTGAATGTAACGTACCTTATGGAGTACCACTGATATTAAGACTACCTTAAAAGTCCATCACACAAGCACATTTTCTTTAGTAAACTGTTTTTCCAAATTTTAACCATTCAAACCAAAACTTTTCATGGCAGTCTCAATCCATATTTTCCTTTTCAATAACTTGGGCATTTCTAAGAATGCTACTTTTGTCCCTGGCAAACAAATAAAGCAATGGGCTTTTTTTCTCTGTCACCTCTGCTGCGTGGCAGAACCTGAAATTTTGGCAAAAGAATGTTGTTTATGTTAAGAATATATATTTGTCATCCCAGTGAAAGTACTGATTTGCCTAGTTTGAGCGAGTAAACAGGAGGGGAAAGATCACGTGTAGCTGGCACATGCAAACCAGACACTTGCACTGAAAATAAAATCCTTGCATGTGACACCTATGGCAGGCCTGCTCCACCAAAAAGATGACAAACTTATGTTTCCCCAACTCCAAACAGCCGAGGGGCAGGCTTGTATTTAAACGTTTCAGCCCTGTTAAAGGTTGTCAGGGACATTGATGTAATGCCACAGGAATTTCTTAATTCCCTTAGTTTTCATGTCTCTGTTGCCTGTGGAGTGAAGGAACACACAGCAAAGATGTCTAATCTAGGAAACCACTCTAGGTCAGGAGTAGATGCAAGCAGCCAAATCAACACCACCCTATGGCCAGTGGATGTTGTGTTTCTGTAGCCATCTGCAAATTAAGCACCTAGTCTGTGGTGCTGTGCTCAGGCTGAATATGGCGAGTCACCTATATTCCAGCCATCATCGGTGGAGAGAAAGGCAAAAGGTAACCCCTTTTGTGCTATGGTACATGCCTAAAACATGTGAATTGTCACTCTTTGGAGTTGTCTGTTTCTCCTCCTGACTACAGAGGTATCTAGAAGAGTATCTTAGACATGACTCCTAGCCTCTAGACAGCTGCATTTAGGTGAGATAAAGTCCATCCAAAATGTAAGGCTTATTAGCTTGGGCAAAGTGCCTAATTAATTGGCTGTACTCCTTTCCTGAGCTAATGCCAGGCTTAGATTTGCGCCAGATTAAGTATCTCTCTCCTGAACTCCACTATTCAGAGTGAAGATGGCCTTCAAGAAACTAGGAAATTACACTACATGCAAATGCACACAGCTCTTCATTACAGCATGAGCGTGCAAAATCAGCTGTTTAAAAAGCAGGAAATGATAAGTTATCGGTGCTGGCTTACTTTGGTCCGATCATGTCAATCATAAAGTCTTTGGTGTTGTAGTGACATATAACCATATCATGCACAGACTGGCTCTGACAGAGAAAGAAATCACGATGAGGATAAACTGACATTTATAAAGCTCCACTGAATGATAAAGAATAGCAAAATATCAAACAGACTGTCATTAATTGAGCATTGGACAATGCAAGTAAATTGAATATGGGTAGAATCCTGTAGAAAAATGACTACATAGTTGTGTAATTGAGTGCTGCATTATTCCTGGAATGGATCAGGAAGTTTTTAGGAAATCACAAACTATCGATCTATAAAAACTGTTTATGAAGCAGGGTGAGTTCTCAGAATAATAATATTTTGTGAGGAAATGAAAAGAAAAAAACTTTTAGGAATTTTAGAAAAAAGTAGGTTTTGCTTTTTTAGAATGTAAAACAATTATTTTCACAGGAAATATTTTCCACTAGAAAACCATAGTATGCAAATAGCTTAAATTAAAAAAAAAAACAACTGTGAAGTTAAAATGAAATATTTCAACTGATAAAGACTTTCATTTTGCAGATTTTCAGATCATATTTTTTTACTAAGACTTCACTTTTTCTCTAGGTTTAGCCAGTCAGGAGTTACTACAAGATGTGAAAAGCTTCTTGTTCTGGCCCAGTCAAATTGTTCATTTCCATGTTTAGATTATTTGAATCACAGACAACTTTAAATTTGGCATCATTTATTTGTTTAATTCCTGTCTTCCCAACTTTAACAACATTCTTATATAATTGAGATTTTTTGTGTTCCATGTGTTAAGTATATCTTCCCGAATACCACCTAGTTTTATTCATTCACAGTGTGTAGAGCACCGACATGCTGTGACTTCTGACTGGAGCTATCATACTTTGGGCTGGAATAAAGTCTGCCTTACTTAGGTACCTAATTTATGCCTCACTTTCAGGTACCTACTGAATCAGTACTCCTCAAGAAAGTCAGTCCCTAACCATCGTGTTTAGCTAATGGAGAGGGAATAGATGCCTTTGAAATTGGAACAGATTTCCACCAGGAAGTCTTCAAAAGCTCTCCTGACTGTACAAGGAACATTTACTTTAGCAGAAGAGGGTCATGAAGTATCAAAAGTTTAGATGGAAGCTGGATGTCTCAGTGAGGCAGGCTCAGTTGCAACCTCATAGGAGTCTTTTTGCTTGGTAATCTTAGATGTGCTTTACCTAATGCATCGTACCTAATGGCATCTAATGAATCTTTACAAGGTTATTATGAGACAGGTAAGCCTTTGCTGTTCCCATTTTATAGGCAGAGAATTCAAGGCGGTGACAAATGCAATGAAAAGAACTACTGAATCCTGCTTTGTTCATGGGGCAGAAGCCATGGGGACAGCATGTACTGGCCCAGACTCACCTTCAAAAGCTTGGTTGATGACTCCAGTTGCTGCTTCTTTATCTTCAAGGTAGCAGATGAAGCACAGTGGAGAGTGCCTTATCTCTTGTAGTTTGTCCTGAATATAAGAGAAAGTAGGTCTGTTGTGAGGTTCTTGGGCCCAGCATCTTGTCATTAAATCACATCTGGAAAAAAAAAAGTGTTAAAATGCAAACGTTAAAGATAACGGAATCAATAATCTCAAAGCTTATCATTAAACCATCTGAAAGGCAAGTCTGGCCTAGATTTTCAACTTCCAAAAACTTTTTGTGTGGTACAAAGATTATGATCAGTGGCTGAGGGAAGGAAAAGCACGTTAAAGATCAGTTGTCAGGAATACTCACTATGAATGCTTTTTATTTTTCAAAGATGGATATTTTTGAGATTGGAAACAGTTATAACATTAGCAAAAAAAAAGAAAAAAAACCATATTTGTCATTAATATCTGCTCTTACCAAAGAAGTCACCAATACTTTCTAAGAAAGCAAACAAGGAGGTAATTCTCTGACAGAAAAAGAAAAAAAAATTATGTCTGAACCTAGAAACGAACCTGAAGATATCAACTTCTTTAATCCTCCTTCAACTCACACCACCTCAACTTCAGGGGAAGTTCAAGGCAAACTCTCCAGCACAGAGAGGGTTAATTTAGACTTCTGCCTCCAGACAAAAACAAATAGGAGTAAGTTTTCCCATCAAAGGCAAAAATGGTCTGAGGAAAGCCAGGGATCCTAGCCCACCTTGCACAACACTATCTGTGCCATTCAGTGGAAAACTGCCCCTCCTGTTTGTCTAAAGGATAGGGCTGATTTACACTGCTTACTCGAGGTGAGTCCGGGCTACACAAAACCAAATCCTACAAAAGCCAGGGGGAGCCAGGCTGAAAACCAAAACAGAGCCAGCACCTTGATATGCTAAGTGTTGGGAGTGGAGGGGTGTCTTATGGTCCCAAAACCTGAGAGCAGTGTTTGAGCAGCCAGTGAAAGGCCAGTCAGGAAGCTGCTACTGGAATGTGGAGTATTCACCTCTAAGCCCTAAGTTCAAATCCTTCCCTGACAAACAGCCTCCCAGACCTGTTGCTATGTGATACCAGGCGTTACTGAGTTACGTGAAATGAATTGGCTTGCTCAGATCCTCACTTATTCATCTTAAAAAGGAGACTGCTGTCCTTCACCAGAACTGGGTGCTTACAAAACACTTGGAGACAGGTGGGAGAAATCTCTTGACTTCAGATTTTTCAATGATATTTTCATTAAAATACTGGCGTTGAGTGAGAAACCTGAGTAGAAAAATTGTTTCAGAACCACTTTTCATCGACGTATATCACGTGGTTGTGGAGCTGGACAGAGCAATTCTGTTTTTTCTAAAGGATCCAGTGAAATCTTGAAAATCCATTTTAAGAATCTAAAAAGTGGTAGTGACTTCCTAACACTCTGAATCACTTCATCTGCTTACTTTCAGGTGTACTGGTTGTTGATGACACCAGACATATAGATGGAAAAGTATGGGATAGCACTTAAAATGAGTTGAAATAACTGGTTGTCCTTCTGCTGCCAGCAAAGTGTCTGTCACATCGAATTCAAAAGCCATGCTTGGATGCTGGAAGCCAAAAAATCTGCTTTCTGGTCATGCTGGTTGGTAGGATATTCCATATTCTTATTTCCTAAAACAAATTACTTGCTGGTTGGCTTAAAATATTAACACCAGATAGAACTGATATTATTCACAAAGTATTTAATTCAGATAGGCTTCAGGTTTCTAATGACAAAAACTTTCATGCTGTCTCAGAATATATCTGCAAATTTTGCATGGACAGCTATTTGTGGCATGATATTTAGCTTACAAGGCATGTTGTGAAATCCAAAGATTTGAGTCACATGGCATAAACTTTCACTAGCGGAGAAATGCATCAGCACAAGACCAGTCAAGAGGGTGAAAGCCAGGTTAATATGCCAAGATGTACATGAATGACAGCATGAGCACATTGCTACACTTTCTTGGGAGCCAAACATGGGTTTACAAATATTGCATCGCTTCCGCATGAGGAAGACACTCAAGAGAATTCCCCTACTTCATGGTGAAAGACTTTCAGGAAGAAATGACAAATAACAGATCAAAACACATCAGCTAAAGGTTTATGTTAGGTTTAAGAACTAGCCTGTACACCCGGATGTACACCTACACACCTACATTTCACAACTGTGTTTTATCTGGGTGGGACAACGGATAACCATATGTCCAGCAGAGCTGCACACGTGGGACAAATAAGAATCTGAGAGCCTGGAAAACCACAGAACTAATATTCACTACCTAATATTGGAGGCTGAAAGTGAACAATTCCTGACATTTGCTTTAGTGCGCAGAAGCTATGGGACATTAGCAATTTTCTCTCACATGAGATGGAAAATACAATTGATGTGGGAACTTTCTTAGAAAAGGAGAAAATTTGTTGGGATGACAAAGAGCCTCTGCTTTCACCTGATGCATTCTGAGAGAGCCCTTCTTCTCTCCCATCCTTTAAATCCCTCTGGGGAGTAGGGGGGGGGCGGGATTCCCACAACTAAATAGCAAAAGCTCTTAGTTACCAAACTAAAGTTTCTTCATCAAACTCTGTTGTGTAACTTTGCATGGGAGTGAGCATTTGGTGAAACCGCAGCTTCAAGTCAGCAGGTGGCACCGTGCTTGTACAAATTCTCCTGACTGCAATCCACAGGCTTTCAGGATCTATGTTAAATTAGCTCAGTTCAGTCGAAACCTTGGCATGCGCGTGCGTGCAAGGCTCACACCCAAGGTGGATGTGCCAGATGCGGATCTCTGACTGCAAAAGTAGTGCCATTCATACATTTAATTAATATTTCAATAATTGTGGCTTATTTATAGATCCCCAAGCCCCTTTTCCAGTTCATTACCAAGCCTTACCTATCCACGCTTCTTTGGCAGAAGCAGACAATTACTCCCTGGAGTAACACCTTGTGGAGGTGAGGGGGAGAATTTCTCCCCCCTGCCCAAAAAAAACCCAATCCCACTTCCTTAGTGCTTTTACACCCCAAGGTTTCTGTGTCAGCCCTACTTGCCCTTGCGGTGTAAGCCTACCACAGATTCCTAAACACTTCTCAGCTGAAGTAATTTGGCCTTTGAACTCTCTTCCTTTCAGTGATGGTTTGTTTTGTCAAATGACAATGAGCAAGCCAAAGTGCCGAGGAGACAATTACTGACTGCTGATGTCCTGATGCAGGTTCAAAACCACAAGGAGGGAAACAGGAATGTCAAGAATCCCAGCATGCCATTAATGACCTAGCAAAGTAGCAAAAAGCTATTTACGCTACTGACAGAAGCTGCATGCAGGTGCTGAGTGTTCACCAAATGAGATAAAAGATGGTACAAGAGTCTAAGAGCTCACTCAACCCCTTGGCTTTCAAAAACTATGTTACTGCTATTAGGCCCTGATCCTACAAGTTACAACAAGCAGACCAGCGTTTAAACCCTATCTGCTATGCTAAATTTAAGATTTGGGACCTTAAAAATTACTTCAAGCAAAATTTTCTTGATTCTTCTGAAGATCTCATCACTCATTTTAAAGGCAACTTATGAGCCTTTATGTGAACTTGAATGTCAAACTAGTACATGGATATACATTACCTTCTATGCTTTTTTATTCACAGGACGCTTGTCAGAAATTTTTTGAGGAAACCTTTTTTCAGCAGAAAATATTGAAACTGGAATTGATTTGGGCTCTCATTTGTTCTGTGACCTCCAGTTTTCCCTCTTAAACAAAATCCTAATCTCTTCAGTTCTTCAGTTTCTCCAAGTGCTAAAGCTTATTTCTTTTTTAATTGCTAATATGGTGTTTCAGCTGTACCTACATAATGATAAATAATCACCTCTGGAACTCAGAGTGCGGTAATTGATGTGAAACCTATCACAGAGATCTGGGCTTGCAAATCACAGAATTAATCTCAAGCCATTTCTTCAACCCCAGGAATAAGAATTGTGCACTTTAAGTAGCCTTTCCTTCCATCTGTAGGACCAGCTGTCAAATGCATTGCTGTGACTGCTTATACAGAGTGGGTGATACAAGAATTGAGACATGAAATTAGGCAATACTGACTGATCGCTGGGCTCAGGTTCAACTTCCTCCCTTATATACCTCTGGCCAGTATGGATTTGATCCACTATATGTATTCATTTTATTCTTTTAATTGCAAGAATTTTGCAATTAAACCTGAATTTTGTGCTCAAGAGAAAAATAGCAATTGGAATGTTTGTTTATTCAGCTCAGCTAAAGACTAGCCAGAAGTGCAGACTTCCCTTTTGCTGTACTGCTTCAGCTTTTCTTATTGGCTTTTGTAAGATTTATATCTACAAAGAGAGCATGGTTTATTTTCCACATATGTTTTAATATTAGCCTAATTCCTGCAGCTACCATTGAGAAAGCCAGTTATATCTGCTGTCGCAGGCACATGGGGTACAGGGACCAATAAATTCTTTCTTAAAGCCATCTTAACTTTTAACCAATATCATCAGGCACTCTCAGCCTGTTATCACATTACTACCAGATTCATACCCAAGACTGACTTTATATTGTCTCTGAAATCCTGTTTAAAAGACCAATATCCACCATTCAACTTGCACACTTACGTTCTTACTCACAGGCTGCACTACTGGATGAATTAATAATGGATTGGCAGCTACAAATGCTAGCCATTTTATCTGAAAAAAATGGAGGATATTAAACTCTGCACAGGCACAAGTAGCATGCAAAATGATGGCCACCTGGCAATAAGCCTCTTGCTTCTTATAAATATTATCAACAACACTTAAAACAAAATTAACTTACAGGTCATCTGGACAATTGTTTGGAGATTCCAGCCTTCCTCCTGATCGTACATGGTGTAAAACTTCTGTATTGGAGAAACCTGGATACGGTTGTTGACCCAAAGTTAATGTTTCCCACACTAAGACTCCAAAAGCCCTAAGAAACACCAACAAAAAAAATTAATTACTGTAGTCATCATGAACAATCTCCCTATCAACAGTTAAAATGTTTCTAACCTAAGAATAAGACTCAGTTAGAAAAATTAGGAGTAAGAAGTTTTAATTTTTTGTGAAACCATTCACATATCCTTAAGACAGACTCTGGAATACCTAAAATAAATGTGTAGAACTGACACACTTTCCCAGACTCATGGAGATGCAGCTTAGAATACATTGAGTGTCCACAACTTCCCTGGGCAACATTTTCTGGTTGAGCATGTCTTCGCTTAAACAAGCGTTTAGAAATATCTAGAGGTGTCTTTGGAAATGGAGAGAGACAAGTTCTCCTAAGCACCACTCACAAAGCAAACAGCACCTTATATGGTTTGGCACAGAGCACTAAATAACTTGCTTCGATAAATGTAAGATTGGCAGTCAAATGGACGGGCTGCAGGGGCTGAAGATTTGGACAAGATTGGTGAGCCATAGCCCACCACGAGTGCCTATGGCTATGGAAATCTGAACTTGTGAATCTCAGGTTTAATGGATATGGCTTGGGGTTTTTTTTTCATGCCTCCTGACAGTAAGTCTCTGCTTCTTCACCATAAACTCAAACCCACTCAAACACACACTAAGTAAACCTCCACAGCAAAGTACTGTGACCTTCCCTTGATGATGCTGAGAAATCTGGGCTTCAAAATAAAGAAGTCACCAGAGGAGGGTGAAACGGTAAGGGGAAAGTATTTGGCTGTAGGAAGGAAATACCAACTAATCCAATGAAAAACAAAATGGAACAGCATGCAGACAGTCAATTCACTGCCCAATCAAGTGAAAACCACATTGTGGGCCTCGTACAAAATTGTTCGATTGAGTGACACTAGCCCTTTCCAACCAGAATCTAAAGCTAGAGCTCAAAGCATTAAGAAATATATCCATGCAGGTACTGTCATGGTGCCAAACTTTTCATTATCTCATTAAAATATCGCTTAGGAGGAAATCTGCCTTAGCCTAAAAATTATTAGAGATGGCAATATGCAACCTTATAATTCCTTCTGTAAACCAATATTTTCTTGCTGTGGGATTTAGTGTAATTATTCCCACAGCTGTGTGGCTGCTATAACTCACCAGACATCAGAGCGATTTGTAAAGACACCATCAACGAGGCTCTCAGGAGCCATCCATCTGACAGGGAGTAGGCCTTCTCCTCTTTTCCTGTAATAATCATTTTTATAGATATCTCTGGCAAGTCCAAAATCACCAATCTTTACTACCCGGGAGGAGCTCTCATATTCCTTCTCAGACACAAGGCAGTTGCGAGCAGCCAGATCCCTGATTTGTAAGGCAGAAACAAGAGGATGGAGTTAGCATTGCAGAATAACTCAGATCAGAAGGGACCTCTGGACGTCATCTGGTTCAACCCCCTCTTTAGAGCAATGCCAACCTCAAGGTTGGATCAAGTGGTTTAGGGCCTCATCCAGTTAAGTTTCTTATATCTTCAGGACTGCAGATGACACAGCCCCTCTGGACAATCTGTTCCAGTGATTGATCCTTCACATTGTGAACAATATTATCTAATTTGCCTTGGTGTAACTTGTGCCTGTAACTTGTGTCTGGCTCTGCGTCCTCTATAGCTACCCATTAGGCAGATGAATACAATAAATGGATCTCTCCACTTGTCCTTCTCTTTGTTGCACAGGATACTTTTCTTGCCTAGGATGCAGTGAGTCCTGGATGCAGTGAGTCCTGGATTCAGAATTTAGATTAGCCCACCATTTTGTGAGAGAACTGTAGGTGATTTTTAGCAGAAAAGCATAACATCAAAATTTACTCCAGTGCTCTCACCTTCCCTGTTGCATTGTGACATCTTTCCAGGCATTTTTTCCCAGGTGAGATAATTAGTCTCAATATTGTGGGTAAACCTTGGAAGACTAAGGAAATAAGTTCTGTACCTGTGTATAAAATGCATTTTCTCTAAATAGACACAGCCTTTGCAAATATCCAAACATATATCCAAGAGGTCAGTCGCTGTCAGTAAGGGACTCTCGAGCTATAAGAAACAAAGACAGAAGTTAGCCACATCTTCCAGCTTTACAAACTCAGAATGACAACCTCCCTATGCAAAGACGGTATTGTTTCCTCATTTGAAATATACAGGATTTTTCCAAAACATGCAAAGCACAGGTGCAAAATCTGTGTATATCAATAGAGCGAATGCTAATTACTGGCAGGGTAAACTGCCAAATCACTGTACTGCAAGGCAGGTGAACACATCCTAGTTTTTGATTTGGGGCTAAGAATATCCTAGGACCTTCAGAATTGCTTCTTCACTATAGTGGAAGAAATGGGACCCTGAAAATTTCCTCTTACTGTCAGATCAGGTTTGCTTGCTGTTGTATTAATCAGTACAATACATTATTCTAGTAGAATACATGTATATATTTCAGTAGAATCCAATACTGACTGTGGATTCGATCTGATCATGTAAATGAACAAGACAATTGCTATAATGCTACAAAATTTCAGTGTTGTGTCCCTTTGACCTACAATTCTACCATCCGTATTCTTAATCTGCATGCTAACTGTGGAAAACCTCATTTAATTAAAGAAGTTTATTTTTTTATTTTTTCTCCTCTTTCCTTCTAAAGAATATGAGGACAGTATCTTCTTATATGCCTGGACTATGCCTAGCGCATTAAGGATACTGCTGCTATTCACAGACACAAAAAGAAACCCCTACGAGGCCTAATAGACCAGATACATGACCATCATTATTTATGCTCTCTTTTCAAAGGACTGTTCATGGTATTCATAGAGCAGACATCTCACGACTGAAAACACAATTTTGGTCAGTGATCTAATGATATCCAATTTTCCCCACAGCAACTCTGAATGCAAGGTCAGCACTCAACATTGAGGTCCCAGGGTGTTAGGGAGAAGCCAGGTCAGACCTTGCAGGTACAGAAACCGCTGGACATCAGCGTGGCCTTTGAGGAAGGGAAAAACTGAGAAACTGTGGGCAGTTACAGGTTAAAAATGTGAGTGTCACGGTCTTTACATTACCTTTTGCTTTCTGGCTCCTCGTAAATAGCTAAGTAGATCACCCCCTTCCATCAGCTCCAGTATAAGGTACTGCGGTTCATTTAACAGGCACACGCCAAGTAACTTCAGAATGTGAGGATGATCAAATTTACTAAAAAGAAGGAAACAACTGTAAGATTGCATATGAGAAATCCAGCTGGTTGATAGCTCATAAAGTGCATATAGCTGCAAGCAATGAATGAGCAGTTTGGCCTTTGCAATCCTGCCTCTACCAACAACATGATCTAGCAGCTTGCAGTGCCTGGATTTGCTCGGTCATGGGGAGAGTTCAGGGACATCTTTTCAAAATACAGGCTTACACGGTACTTTGACGGACACACTAATGCAGGCACGTGTATTAAAAGCACACTTCATCGTATTCCCAGGAAGCAAAGAAAAGTAGCCAAATGGCAACCTCATCTACGAACAACATGAATTGCCACCTCAACATTAAAGGTACCTATATTATTTTAATAGAGTACCTTTACTACTGTATTCACAGTAGAACTGCTAATTCAGAGAAATGCACAGAGAAAGGTAAAAGTACAAGGTGCAACACATTGTTTTCACAATCCAGAGGAGAACTGTTTCTCACGTTTTCAAGAGAGACAGAATACACATCAGGAATACCTGCAGATATAGTAGTAATTGCCTGTGTGTGTCCAAAAAGATCAGGATTAACACAGAGCAATCAGCACTCTCAGATCTAGCACTTTTCAAAGAACGAAGAATATTTATTGCCTCTGTCAGTGCCCATGTTTTTACAGCAACATTTCTTGTGTTATAAAAATGGTTTTCCCTTCTCACTGCTGTGTGAAAGGATTTCCAGCAGCAGTCAGAGAAACTTGACTCTGTTGAGGAAACTGGTCGTGTCCAAAGTGCTGTCAAATGCACCAGTATAAACAAACAAATAAAACCGAGGGACATTTTCCTTCTAACCTCTTTTGATTCACATAATCTTAGGTGTGGGCAAAAACTCTTTAGCAAAAGGTGTGATTTTGAGTTTGACAGTTGCCCCCGACCCCCAGCACATACCTCTCACTCAGACAAACTTTGGCACTCTCAAGAACAAAAAGAGAGGAAGGAGCACCTGGCACTTTCCTCGCAGCTCAAGCAGCCCTTTCTCCACTGAGCTGTCTTTCCTTACTTTCTAAGAGATGGGATACACCCAATAATTTGCTGTATGTGTTTGTACACAAATGACTCACCAATAACCAACGTCAAATCACTGAAGTACAGGTAACTCTGTTTTGCCATTGCTGCATAGCAATAATAGAAGAAGAAAATAGCCCTTGCTTAACTGGGACAGTATGCATAACACTACAATCCAAAGTTTAATAAAAATCCGAAAAGGCAAGCAAAATAAAAGTTGCATTTAAATATCTAACATCAAGGTTTGTAAACAATCAGGTCCACTTATGTTCTCTTTTTGTCCTTGGTTTCATTTATGAGAGCTTACACATGAACATCAAGAAAAATCATTAAGCCCTCTATGAGGGAACTAAATCACTCCTTTTTCATATTAAAAAAGGAAAGATTCAAAGCATATAAAGCATACCAATTCTTTTTATTATTATTTAATGATTACTGGGAAGAGATAATATTTAAACTTTTCTATTATCTTCCTTTCCGTGTGTCATTGTATTGGTGTACATATTGGCCCACATTAGTATTTACATTGAAATGTAATAATTTCCAATTATATATTTTTCCAGGATTTGTAGTTTGGGATTATTAGCTGTAAAAAGGAAGCAGAGAGACTTTAACTACAGGTACATATAATTTCCAAACTACACAGAAAAGAGACCTTAACTGGGTTTATGAGTGCCACACAGACTGAAGATAGATTGTAGAAAGTTTACACACAGCACTTATACTTTGTTATGAATTTACAATTTAATGACATGGTTCCATTTTGGTTTTCACAAGCCTCTTACCTCATTCAATGTACAGTGTGTGGAAAAAAGTTAGGCAAAGAAATGCAAGATACTTTTTAGAAAATATGTAAACACAAAAAAGAATGCTGTGAAAACCAATTTCAAATTTGGTAACACGATATTTTCAGGACAGAATTTTAAATCCTTCATTTTTCAAAAGGTGCTTCTAGTTCTTCACTCATGGAATAGAAGTCAGAGAAGCGCAGAAGTGTGTCTGAAAACTAAAACTGTACTCTCAGTCTTATGTTACCAGCTGAAAACTTCAGCTCAGCTTCTACTTGCCTCTATGGAGACTCTGGAAAACCAGATTTCTAGCTGACACACAGACTTTTCAATGTGAAATTCTCGCACTGGTGACAGATGCATTATTTTTTTAAGTCTACCTCAACGGAAGAGGTATGTGGCAGCCTCTAGTGGTAAGTATGCACATTTTTAAAAAAATAATTTCCACAGTAAATTGAAACTTCAAGGCATCAGCTTGTTTTGATGAGTTTCTTTAGATAAAATAGGATTAGCCAAATGTTGCCCAATTGTCTTTAACAACTAACTTAGTTCTAGGGGAGCAAAGATACTGAAATCCATCAGTCCAAACCCCAATAAATCCATGATATGAGCATACTTAACTTGCAATCTGTA
The DNA here is from genome assembly GCA_017639485.1 of Pluvialis apricaria. Taxonomy (NCBI): domain Eukaryota; kingdom Metazoa; phylum Chordata; class Aves; order Charadriiformes; family Charadriidae; genus Pluvialis; species Pluvialis apricaria. The sequence goes on along the minus strand of CM030009.1, from coordinate 74,252,725 downwards.
TCTTAAATTCTGCTAGTCAGTTTTATAGCTTTATTTTCATTAAGATTCATCAATAGTGATTTAATCTTTTAGCAGAAACAGGAAAGCACACCAAAAAAGACACAGTGATTTGTTTAGAGGAAAGTGTTGCTTTCATTCCTCTTGAGGGCCACCACCCTCAAGTGACAATGGCTTTGAAGGGTGCTCAACAGCAAAGCTGTCCCTACCTCATTAAGTGTGCCTCCTTCAAGAATTCACTCTTCTGGTGGTCTGTTGCACCCTTCTTCAAGGTCTGTTCAACAGAAGCAAAAGTGTAATTATACTTAGGTCATCACCACCATTATCACATAGTGCTTAAGTAAAGCAATCAGACATAAACATGGCCTTAAATATGCAGTATTTTCCAGCAATGATTACAAGGAGATAAGCTAGCTTTAAGTGACTTGCAAGAAATGTTGCAAGGAAATATCCAAATCTGTCAACACCTATAACACTTACAACCTCTGAGCCAAATCTCTCTGCTCATCCCATTCTGTTGCCAGAGAAATACACAGCTGCGATTACCTTGACTGCTACTTTGGATTCTCCACTTCCATATGCCAGGATATCTACTGCAGTCCCTTCATACACTTCTCCAAATGCTCCACTTCCTAACAATTTGTGTAAGTTCAGTTTGTCCCGAGGAAAAGCAGGCAATGATTCGATCTCTGCTTGAGAAGGAAGAGTGCTACAAAACAGCAATACCAGTCACTCGTTAATACTTAAAAATGTTTGAAATGTTATTAAAATTCTTCCTCAAATTAATCTGGTCTATTTGTCTCATCAGATACTTTTAAGCGGAGCTCAGGTGAAGCCTGGATGATTTGGAAGCTGTTGGAAAACACCAGGCCTTCTTCTTTTCCCATGCACTTACGTTTCCTGTCAACGAGAGCATGCAGGGTGGGCTGGGGGGCAATCCAGTGGGGAGCCAACATAGCGGGGTGTATTTCAGAGCAGACCTGCCCTGCAATGCAGATGCAGCCCTTGATTCCACCTCGAGGTGTCAGGGATGAGTGCACTAATGAAAACCAGTCCAGGGGAGCCCTCTTAGATGTTTTTGTCCTGAAAATACATTTGCTCCGAGGACATACCTTACAGCGTAACAGGCATTGGCTAGTCCCACTGTCTCAGCTGCCCCCCTGAGTTGAGCTAATTCTTTATCTTCCTTGATAAACACTATCTGTCCAGGCAAGGCCTGTTTTCTGGATTTCCATCTTTGGTGCTGTACTGGAACAGAAAAGCGGACTGTCAAATATTTCACTCTGAGAACATCCCAGCCTGCAAGCAGGTTGAAAGGCTACAGGTTTTTTGTTCAGCATCACCCCCCAGCAGCTCAAGTAAGCAAGACATTTCCATCTTTTTCCCACAAGACACAGACAATTGCTCCTTGAGCTAACTAATCAGTCAAGCACCCACTTCTGTAAGTGGCAAGACCCAAACTCGAAAGGCTGCTGCTATATCCCAGGGAGAGGATGAGGAGTGAGAGGGCAGGACCATTACATGTGGACATCTACATCTCAGGGTAATCTCTACATCCTTTCTTCAGGAACAAAGCTTAAGAGGAAAAAAAATGGGACCCTTTGGTGAATAAATACAGTACTCAAGAATTATAAGGTGCAAGTTTTTATACGGACACACAGAAATATCAGAGTCCCTTCAGCATTCCTGTGCTCCCCCAGCAGGGAATCAAGAGCAAGAAATGCCTGAGGATGGAGTAAACTGGTATTCTGTCCTCCACCCTGAAAACATAACCAGCCATCTCTAGGACCTCAGAGGATGAGAACACACAAATTACTCCTAGCTCCCATCCTGGGGATTGTTCAACATTTCCCCAAACCTGGAGGCCCATCATCCCCTGCCATCTGAACTGTTTTTTACAGAGGCTGGGTGAACCAAGGATATGCAAAAACTCAGCCACATACCAAAACCAAGTACCATGGCCACAGTCAAACCCAGCACAACAACTCCGATCACAGCAGCAACAGAAATGATGGTGTCCGGGGATATCATAGTATCTGTTAAACGGGAGGGGAAAATTGGTTAATGACTGTCCATACAAACCACATCAATCCTATAGAGCTGAGCAAACCTGAGAGAACCCTTGAGCTTCCCGCTGTATAAATGTCTTCCTCTGCACAAAGCTCTCGCGTAGGCTGTATGTAGATGTCTGCACTTGGTCAGACTAATCACACCCCCCCCCCCCAGGTCTGGGCCATTCCTGTGGGGATGACCTACTGTGTATATGGAAAGAGAAAATGCCAAACTGTTTGACCACTTGAAGTGGGATTTTAAAAAACAACCACAGAGTGTAGATCTCATATTCTCACTGAAGGCAAGAAGTGATTCTTACATCCTTACCCAGCACAGGAGCTTGCCCTTACTTCAAGCATCATACCATAATGCAGACTGCAAGGCCATGAAGACAAATTGGTATAAACGAGCAGAAGTAAATTTTCAGAAATCAGTATGATTATTAAAAAGCTTGATTAACAATGTAAGAAAGTACCGGACATACCTTCACCCAAAATTATGTCCTTGCTCGTGTCACTGTATTCACCAAGTCCCAGCATATTTGCAGCAGCTGCTCTGAACTGGAAAGTTCCTTCTAAGTTCTTGGCCTTCCATGTGCAGATACTGGCACAGGAGCCGTTGTAAACCACCTTCCACAAGGACTTCACTTTGCTGGTGGTGTCAGACTGCTTCCTGCAATGGGCACAGCAAAATAGCACAGGTATGTCATTAATGCAGTGAGGGCTGTTCACTGCTTCCCCCCCTGTTCTTTGCTTCAGTTCTATGGCCTTCACAATATCTCTCTGCCTGCATGAAAGTTCAGTCTGATCGTGGGGTTTTGGCTGCAGAGCAGAAAATTGTACCGTGCCATTTCAGCAATGCTAGGAATCACACATCTTTAGCTTGGCACTGGAAATGAAATGCTAGAATGTTTTAGACATAAAAAGCTCCGGCACTCTCTCACCTGTTTCTGTGTACACCTCACAGCCAAGATTTCAAAACCTTCTTATTTAGCTTTCAGGAAGAAAAAAAAAAGCATTTTGTGTCCTGTTAGAGGTTTTTGCTTTCCTGGGCCCAGAGTAATTCAGTGGCTCTTGTGCATCAGGTTTCACAAGCTAAACAGGAAGCAAGTCATTGGCAGTGAAGACACAATTCTTTAGCTAGCCAGTTCCCCATAGTATCTGCTGACTGCTGGGTATATTTCTTCCTTTCCCCATTGGACTGAGATTGATTGCTCACAATAAATTCAGAGCTGATTATTCACCAACCAAAAGAAGACCATGCATTTAAACTTGAAAGGCCATATCTGAAATATCATTTCATGTCACACAGGACTGTAATATTTCATGTGAAATGACCTTCATGAACATGTCAATCATTCTCCCAATGTGCTTTAATGCAGAAAAAAGGTCAGACACTTCTAAACCAGAAAGACATGGGAAAATTGTATGTTTGTGTCCTTGGTGTGTACATGTCACTACCAGAGCTGTATGAAAAACAGGGGTTATTTCAAAGCACTATGCAAATATTTTCCAGCACGCTGTGCAACTAACCTAGCATTTTTCTACCTGGACCATGAGGCTCAAAGTGAAATTCAGTCAAAAACACCAGCACATGTACATTCAAACTGCAGGAGAAAAGCTTATTTCATTAAACTTAAATAAAAAAAGCACCTCAGTGATACATTATGATTCCAGAGATGAATAAGAAGCTGGAGCCTGGAGAACACAGCGGCTAAAGCACAACCCAGACACAGACCTTTCTTTACCCATCCACAGCAAGTCAGGTACAAACAGGCTGTTGGCATATCAAAATTATTGTGGTCTCATAGCATGCAGGTCAGTGCTGCTGTACGCTCACAGAACTGTATGGAGGAAGCTTACAGCACCAGGAAAATATGTCTGAGTGAAAACTTATATAGGTAAAGCATGCCTGGCTCCCCAGTGCTGTCAGTCTTTAGCTTTCATAAGCACAGAGTTAACTGAGGAAAAAGAAATAATAGTAAAGTAATAAAATTGCTTCCCTCCATCACTCCTGATTTCAAACAATGTCATAGGAATATCTCAGAAGATGGACCCTGTTTTAGTGAACACATTAATTAAGCCTTGCACTGACTGTCTTAAACAGACCCCTCCAGAGTCATGGTCAAGAAATGAGAAGTTTCAGTGTCACCTGCGCACAGCAATATACTCTGACCTGTCCATTCAGCCCTTCCAATGCCAGTGCAGGAATAAGTGTGAATTGACATTCTATAGACACCTAATGAGCGTGATGTGTATAGTCCAGGCAATCTGTATTTAATGACAGAGCACTTAAAAAATATCTTGTCATCCCATGTTGCTGGGAATATATTACGGGTTTTTTTCTGGCAACTTTATAATGCCTTTCCATAAGTCCTCTGAACACTAAGATATTTCTACATATATTTTAGCCAAAAATATATACTAAATGCTTGAAACTTGTGATTTGAAAATCTCCTCCTAATTCACTAACATATATCCAAATATATCCCTGTATTTCAGGGTTGGTCTGGAAATGTTTTTAGTGTATATTTTCTTCTAAGTTTTCCAGGATTTTCTGGAAATGATGGATACTTAGTTTACTCAAGAAAGAGATCCCATGAGAAAGGACATTTTCATCACTGGTATTTCACTCTTCCCATCAGAGCCAAACTGACAGCCCCTGCACACCCAGATTTGTCGTGGGCTGCTCCCTATGGGAAGAGTGCCTGCACGCGTAGCTTACCTGCTTTCTAAGATGTGGTAGGTCAGATTGCTTCCATTGTCATCAGCCTTTTCCCATTGTACAGAGTTTTTAGCGTCTTCTGCTCTTTTTGGAACTCCTGGCTTGCTGGGAACACCAGCTTAGGCCAAACAGGGGAAGAAACAGAAGTCTTAAAATGCGTTTATAGAGAACCAAAGGGCTAACGAGCACAGAGAAAAATTTAGATGTGCACGTGGGTGTTTAGACATACAAAAGGATTGAGGATCTACATCAATAGTCCCCATAGAAAGTGAATCTTTGGCCTTCTCTTTGTGATGGACAAATTTCAACATTTTCATTCACATGCAGCTTTTCGCCATTAGTTGTGAGTTCACATGCATATAGGCATTTTATTTCAGTTTCCCTCACTCTTTTCCTCTGCTCCACTTGGAAGTAGACCTCATTTCTTTCCCCCTGTTAAACATACACGACTACTGGGTCTTAGCATAAATTCTACAAAATATTGTGTTTGAAAATTCATGTCCTGAAAATAGTCTTAAAATCTTGTTGTCCTACATTAAGCGCTTACCTGTAGTTTTAAAGCTTGCTGAAGAGGAAATGCTTTTCACTCCTGTAACATAAACCACTGTTACTCTTACAAAGTAGTTGGTTGAAGGAAGAGTTCCTGTGAGATTGCACGTGTAAACAAGATCTGCTGTGCACGTAGTGCTTGCAGGAGAAAACCAGTCACTTTTTGTTTGCCACTAGAAAAATAAAATATCATCATGGTCAACTTTCTTGCTCTGCTGAAAGTGTGTCACAGTTCTATTCCTGGGTGGATTAGCTACTTTGCCACCTTTTAATATCATAGGGGAGACATTACGCACGTGCTGTTTCAATCACAGGACTTTGTCCTCTTAGACACCAAGGACACAAAACCTAGTTTTTTCTTTGTTTTCAAGAGACCTACAGGTCTTGGCAGCCACAAAGGACAACAGATTAAGTGACCCCTTTTCAAAGCCAAAAGGAGCCTTCCCCTTGCTTATCCTTGTGCAGCTTGTATTTCTGGATCACTGTGATGTGCCCATGAGTTCAGCTTGCCATGATGCAATTGAAAGGTGGAGGTTTAGTGGAATTGTGCTATGACATTTTTTTTAGGGCGGATGGGAAATGTCTGGTGTAGGCATAATGAATCTGATTATCTATATTAAGGAATCTACGTGATCCAGTTTAGCACATGACATTTTCTGTGTCCAGTGGCCCAGACATTAAAATCTGAACCTTCCATCCATGCTGCTGTCACTGCAGTGCTTACTTGTACAGTCTACAGTACCGGATCCCTTTTTCTCTCTGGCATTTTCTCCTAACCTCTATCACAGGAAAATAAAATGCATATAGTAGGTTGTAGCTGATATTTAATGCTGAAAACCCTTCTCTACTCTTTCTTGTGCAGAGCAGACATAGGATTTGTAGCTACCAGCCAGGTTGGGGGAGGGCAGTGAGGAAAGAGGGAGGGGACTCTACTGAAACAGGAGACCTGGGAGGAATTCTGGTGGGGTCATCCAGGATGTTCTTTGGCACTAGGGGGTATTAAATGCTGCAGCTGCACTCCCCCTTGTTCCTGGCAAACACTGCCTCCATCCTGCCCCTTCTGAGCCACTAAGACTGACATCACCATGCCCAAATTAACCTCTGAGACTCTTCATATACATCCTGCCCCCCTGTTCTGCTCACCAAGACAGAGTGGGTTAAATTTGTTCTGATCTGGAAAAAAACTAAGAGGCATTTTTACCTTAAGCAGCTCAAACCAGAAGCTGGTTTCATTGACATGCAGAGGAGCTCTCCATTCTAGCTGGAAACTGGTATTCCTGGGAACTATGTTAACCGGTGCAGGTGGAGTCTCGAAAGTTTTTGCAATAACAGAGACACTTTCGGAAAACCAGTTCTCATGAGGATGAAAAGCAAGAACCTAGTAAGGAAAGGGATGAACTGTACTGTACCAGACCAGTTGGAAAGGTGGCTTTAGCAACTCCAAGTGTTTGGAAGACTAGCTATTTTCAAACAAGACAATATTCAGGCAATATAGATATAGGTGTAGAAACATTTTGAGCCTCACAGCTGCAGTGTTACACATCTTCAGGCTGGAATTTCATGGCCTAGAGTCCCCTTCCTCAGAGACTCTTCTTACTTTCTCATTTCATCTTTCTACCAAGACTCATCTCTTTCTAGACCTTTCTGAAATGCCACAAGCTCTTACACAGGCGTGCAGACATCGCATCACATGCTGGGCAGTGGTTTAGAATCAGAAAAAATCAAGGTGAGGAGTTGCCTTAGCACACTGCCTTCCACTAAGCCACAATCAAATATGAGTTATGTTTGGGTATGCATACTTACATACATACATATAGGCGTATATATGTGTATGTGTACAAATGTATTCCCCATTATACCATGCAAATCATTAACAAAAGCACAAAATCAAATAAAGGCCAGAACAGATCCCCCCCAGCCATCAGCTGAATGTTCTCCCAGACCATGCATGAACTGTGAAAACCACTCTGAGTATATTTGTGATGCACCCAGTGTGCATTCTGCAGAAAGCATGTTTACTTGGTTGCTTTTGAAAATGTCACCCTGGTGATAGCTGTGCTGTCCAGATACACCATTTATTGTTTTCCTTTTAACCCTTCATCTGTAAAGGGAGAAGCAGTATGTTTTGTTCTTACAAATCCATATTGGACGTTTTTATTCCCGTGTTATCCTCTAGGTGCTTGTATACCAACTGCTTATCATTTTGTGCTAATATAGCCCTATTAATACTTAGATATGTCTTAATATAGCCCTAGTAAAACTGTACATGTCCTTAAATTAATGTCAGGTACTGAAGTTACACAAAGTGGTGTATAATTTCAATTTCCTTTGTGAAGCTATGTGCGACCTTTGTTTTTTTGTTAGTTCTATGGGACTTCCCCTCTTCCAAAAGTTACAGAAGATAATTGTGAACATTCACAGACTGGTTTTAACCATCTCCCTATGTAGTTTAAGGCCATCAGATGCTGCTGACTTAAATACATATAACGTACATAAATATTCTTTAACCTTATCTTTCCTTCTCCTGATCTGCTGTGCTACCGTTGGCTTCATGCAGTTGTGTTAAATATCTAGTCACAGGTGTCCCGTTCCTAAAAACTAAAAAAAAGCACTAGATACTGCAACCTGTTCTTCCTTTTGTCTTCCTCTTCAGCATACTAACAGAGCCTTCCCAACTGCCTTTGTAGTCCTTGCTACCTTGAGCTCCTTTGGTTCCTCCACTCTCTTGATTTTATCTCCATGTTAAGTTATTCTTTTCTGCCCATCCTCACAGCAACGACACATGCTCAGGCATGTAGTACTGCAATTACTTCAGCGTGATTCTCCCCTGCCCTGGCTGTCCAAAAAGCCTCTCTGCCTGAGTCTGACAGCGGGGGCGGCAGGGGGGCTGATGTGTCTGCCCCTCAATTCTCACCATTCATAGCCCAGCATAACTACGCAAGCCACAAAAGTTTTTGTGCAGTGCTGACGTGGGAGTCCATGTGAACTGCAGCAGCTGAGGGATGGATATCCCATTCTGCTGCTTCTGCTAGCTAGCCTGGGGCTGGCCTATTATTATATGTCCTGTCTTTCTGTATCTATGATTTGCCTGGACTGTAGAAGAAACTACTTCTATTGCACTGTCAGCATCATATTTCAATGAAATCGAAAATCAGAGGGGGTTTGCAACCACCTTTCAATATTCTTGTCTACAGAAACTGTCTTCAAAGACCACCAAATAGTCAACCCCCTACTTGCATTTTTAAGTCATTGTTATTCTTCTGCATTTGTTCAACGGTCAACATTGATACATTAGTCTTGTTGTGAACTTTGCATGCATATTTTATAATATACTTTTATTTAAAAGGTGACTGCTGCAAGACAGAATTAGTCAAGTATTAATTCACTCATCACCTATATCTCTATGGATATATCAGACACTTTCTGGTTTACTGGACTAAGAAAAATTATGGTTTTTTTGTTAAATAAAAAGTTATTTATTAAAGGAAACGCAGCAACTGGCAAAGTGGCTGAGTCTGATCTTGGTATAACATGTAGAGGTTTCCCTTTTATGAAAGCTTCAGACACATTGCCTTCCTGAGAAAATCCTTTATCTTTTGGCCATGATCCATTTGCACATGATTTATCGCACTACACCTAGTCCTTCACAAGCAGGTCACTGTTCCAGGCATCTTCCTTTGAGAACAGAGCTTACCTGTCACTTGACCCTCTCTCAGCATGTTGCACAAAGTATCATGGTAGTAACAGCAGGATTGCAGCAGAAACTCCTATTTACTCTTGAGATCTGTGATGTGCTCCCCAAATAGAAAAGATCTCAGTTCTAAGGATTTAATCTGAACAACCTATGTAGGAATAAACTGCAATGTTTAATTTTTCTTAAGACTAAAGGACTGAGAGAAGTCTGCCAAGTTTTGAACTCATACTTTCAAAATACACATCCAGTTTTCCAGAAGAGCAGTCCAAAGATTTGCAAGTGAGTGAACAAATAGGTAAAGCTGCCCATAATTATACCTTGAATAAATTGTTTGTTCCAGATTGGAGCCCACTGACAGACCAGGCAAGCGTCCCATCTGGAAATTCACGTTTTCGCAAGGGTGTAGATGGGATAGGAGGTAATAAGTTGACAGAGATTTGATAGCGGATGGATTCCAGAGGTCCATTTGGCTTCAAAGGTTCACTCCAAGATATGTTGATGGTGGTGTCAGACAAAACCACTGTCTTAATGGAATCAACTGCCTCTGGTACTGAAATAGAGAGAAAAATTAATCTCCTTTTAGGTACAGATCTCACTAGAGGGTTCTTTTGTTTGTTTGTTTATTTGTTTATTTTTTAGAGAAGTCAGGAAATACCACTGAGGAAAAAAAATGTTATAAGCATATGAATATGATCCATTCACAAGACTGAAACTCTACACATGTAAAATTTGTATTCTTGTACAGTCAGACAGCTGCAGACAAGTTCAAAATAGTTTGAGGGACTTTTTTAGTATCTCCTTGTCTATCCTACCATGAAAGCAGACCAAAAAAAAAAAAACCCAGATGCTATCCTATACCTCTACATTTAGTCATATCACTGATTTCCTGCTCTCTCTTCGTTTCCTGATGAGGGTCTTAAATGTGAATTTAGTATGACGCTTACGTGGATATGCACTAGAAACAGTACCAATTGGAAAGTATTTTCTTGAACAGAAAAGTCTGAAGGATGAAACCCCAGGATTCAGCATTGTTTGCCATCATTTACTATCTTGCTCAGAAATACATAATTTTGCTGAGCTGTATAAGCAAGAAATTGTGTTGCTGGTCTGATGTCCATGCCAGCTAGTTACTCACTAATTGTTTTGGAAAGATCAACCCTTCTTTTGAAGCTTTGAGATCACAGACTTTGAAATGGTATATGACATGCCCCAACTCCACCTTAAAAATTTTTTTTTTCCTATTGAACTTTCCAGATAGGTAAAAAGTTAACAAGTCATTACACTACCTTTGTTCCCAGTGTATCAGAATGATGCATACATATGCTATAATTTATGCTCTAGTAGCAAGGCTGCAGATTATTTAAGTGAAACGTGCAGAAGCTAGGCTAGTAAATAAGACAAATTTCTCTTTTCACTAGCTAAAACATGTATGGAGTAAGAGTGACACTCTGTGGCAAGAGCAATGCATTAATTTTTCCAAGTTGTCTTCCTTTTTTTCATTCCCTCTATCTTGCTATTTGTTGGAAAGTTCAGATTAATCCAAGCTTCTTTCATTTTGTTACAGTATTGAGGGAAAGACAGAGGGAATTCACACAGCTTCAGAGGTGTGAAATAGTGTACACACTTCAAGAGGCTCTAGCAGCATCTGATTACAATCTAATCTAGCAGTTACATTCATCAAATTGAGAACATAAGTGCCAGGACACATATACATTCCGTTTACAGCTGGTTGGAAATTTTTCAACAAATTGTGAAAAGCTCTGAATGCTGATACAAATACACATTAAAAATGCTCAAGGTTTTGGGGGCTGGTATGTTTTTTTTGGTTGGTTGGTTGGTTGGTTGTTGAGGTTTTTTTGCCTAGGACTTTATTTTGATCCTGACATTTTGTTTTGCCCCAACTAGAGAAGCCTGTTCTGAGTTTCATGTTTCATTTTAACTTGAGACTGAAAATTCCATTTCAGCAAAGCAACCAAGACTCCCATTTCATATGCTACCTTTATGTTTTGCCACTGAAAGGGTGTACATTGCTGCAGGATGGCTCAGTTTACTACACAAAGAAGCAATGGTGTGAATTCTTGCTACATCCTAATAGTACTCAATCTTATTCAACCAGTGTGTCATACGAATTTTACAATACAGATGTGGGTTCCAGTGCGAAGAATTGAAATCTACTGATCATAGGCCAGATTTTCTTATTTTTTGCTATAGACTACTTAGGAGTATGGTCATAATATTCAGAGATCCACACAGGATGAGGGCCTATTTGCTTGATGCTGCAGATGCTAAGAGATCTGACTGTTAAGAGGAAAAAAAACCCCATGGTTGGAAAAGAATTTCCAAAGTATAGCACGTCTGGATCCCAAAAGAAGAGTGGCAGTTTGCCTGCACCTCATGTTACACTTGCATTTGAAAGATGAAAAGAGGTTCATCTTAAACAGAGGTTTTCTTAAGGGGAAAAATGCGACTGCTACCAGGCCAAGAAACAAGGAATGATCTGTGCATAAGAGGAGCCACTGGCAACTCACAGGAGATGCTCTTCTGTGGAAAGTAGTGTCAAAAAGAGACGTTACTTGTTCTATGGATGAGCCTTTAAATAAATCACAGAATGCACCCCCAAGAGAAGAACAAAGGGAATCAGAACCCCTGGCACGTACTTGTTGCCATCTGTTCTAGATAAAATGTTTCCTTGGGCACAGCTGGTCAGTAAAGGAAAGAGACATTAAGATGAGTAAGAAAAACACGGTTGTGGCTGTGCTTATTTCAATTCCAGTTGCTTCAGCACCTTCTGAAGTAGCCAAAAGCCAAGCAGAGGTAACAAGAGAAAAGCAGAAACCTTAGGACTCCTACTGTGGCACCCTAGCTACATGACACTAATATCTGCATAGCTGTGCAGTCTGCACAGCTGTATGTCAACTACAGCCCGCCCTGCTGTAGCTGGGTTAAGTGAGCTAATGCCCAAAGACCAGGTGCTACTGTGCCTCTCAATTTCACTCTCTCACCCTCTCTCAGAGAAGAACTGCTCCAACTCTGCAGGACAAGAGCCAGGCAGGAAAGCTAGTGAAGGTGGGGGCTGTACGATTCCCACATCACTGTGAGTTCAACAGCAAGCATCCCTAGGTACCACCTCCACAGTCTTTCCTTCAAAACACAAACAGACTGCCATGTAGGCTTGGCTATAATTCTGCCTTGCTGACTTTGGTATTATCAGAGGTGCCTGATGGCTCTGAAAGTGATGGTATTATGTGGATCAAGCTGACCCTGGCTTGTGACATCAGGCACAATACGTGGAGGACAGCTGCAGAGCAAATCTGGCACAACAGAAAAGCAAGCAAGTGCTATGCATACTACAGGGAATGTGCTATGCGCACTACAGGGAATAGCTAGCTGTTATTATAGTTTTCCATGTTTTCCTCAAGTGAGTCCAGCAGCATCACTCCAACAATGAGAAAATGATCAGAAGAGCAGCACAAAGGCAACTCCCCACGAAGGCAGACAAGTGTGCACGCGCACACATACACATGCAAATCAAGAAAAAGTGCTGAGCAAGGTTCTTCTATGGGATTGAGTTGCAAGGCAAGACAACACAGGCAAAGCCATAGCATTCATCTTCGAATTATCCTTTTCTTTCTGGGAGATGACAAGAGCTTCAGGGAAACTGGGATGGTAGCTAACCAGCAGCTGCAAACAGGCAGAGTGAAGCAGGGAGCAAGCCGAAGCATCCTCCTGCCCTAATTAAGGTATTTCCAACCACAGAAAGCATCTAGCTTCGACTAGTAGCATTCTCAAAGAATAAGGACATCTTGAACTCAGGCTGCCTATGAATCTCAGTTGCCCTTGTGGCAATTGAGGAAACCTTCTGGGCCATGTTGTCTTCAAGGACAGGTGGGAGACACGCTGGCACTCACAGTGCCAGCAACTGGGTCTGCGTTAAAGAGCAGCAGAGAGTTGAGTTCCCTCACTATGACATGTCCCAAGTTTCATCAAGTGTGGCTAGATGAGCAGTCGGTAGTTTTGGACTCAAACAGAGGTCTGAACCCACAAACAAAACCAGCATTGCTGGTTTCTATTCAGTTAGGGAACTAAGGCAGCACTAGGTCTATGTTACGCGATGGAGACTCCAGAACCGGGTGGAGATGGTAACTATGAAGGTAAAGGGTGAAGGATGAGCACAAGAGGAGAAGACATAGTAAGAAATACACCAGTGATCAGACAAAACCGTAGCTTGCTATGGTCAGCTGGATAATCAGTGTGTGCTGAGTGGAGTTATAGATCCCTCACAATGTAACACAGGCTGCACATCAACAGCAGAACTGTTACACAAGTCCCCCATTTCCTGTTCTGGAAAATGTGCCCTAAATAAAACAGGTGTGTTTAACACGACTGAGGTCTCTAAGACAGCACTGAAGAGATGGACAATCTTTTGGACTATAAAAACAGGAAGGGAAATTTGCAAGATCACACACCCAAAGCAGGAAGTGGAGGAGGTGTTAACCTAGACACATTTCTTGAGCTACATCATCAGGTAATATAGCACACATTTGTATTATGTGAGGTGAAAACTGCCTTTATAAACTAGACATGCCACAGAAGTACAGGCCCACCTCTCAAATAATAAAGAACCAGCTTGAATAACAACTACTTAGAATTTAAATGCTCTTGATCATGCTTTCTTTTCTCTTTTCTTTTGTTTCTCATTCTTTTTTTTCAAAAGCAACTTTGCACTCAGGAGAAAACCTTTAAAATAAAACACACCTTTCACTTGCACTGCATCTTGTGCTTATGGACAGCACTGTGTGCAGGTTTTCCCCAAATGTAACCTTGGTTTGTCATTTTGTGAATGCTTCCTGCTTTTCCAGAAAGTGAGCTGTGCTCCTGTTATCTTTTTCTAGGCTGCAGCTACCTGCTCTCTTAGATGCTGCTACAAGCTCTTATCCCTGTCCTCTTCCATTGCATCAGCAGGCCACACCTCATCACAGAGCACAGCTCCGTTTAAACACAACTGCATTTGGCTGCCTTGCCATCATATCTTGGCCTCCTGCCTTCACTCATACCTCTCTCACCCATTCGCTCCCCCTGAAGTTTCTTCGCTTCCTTCTGCCATAATTAGATAAGTTCACTGATGTGTTTGTATGTTTTCAGGTAATCCCTAACCAGTCCACCCTCTGCCCTAAATGACACAGTGAACATTCAAGTTCAAAGCACTACTCCTAGCTTTCTTCTAGCGTGAAAGGGACTGAGAAGATCACATCAAAAATCTTGAAACCAACTGAAAATGTGCTATTGGCATCCAGGTCAAGAGAAGTAAAAATGAAGTGTTGTCTTTCCAGCCTGGTTCACAATAAATCAAATCTGCATTGCCCTAAGAAACAGTAATTATGAGAATAATGTCAAGCCAAGGAGAAAAATCTTAATGCTGAATGAGTACGTAACACATATTTAAACATATGTAACCACACATACATTCAAACACAACTTATTAAAAATGTGGTCCAAGGCAGAAACTGCAACTGTTTAGCCACTTTCAACCATAGTTTATCTTTCCTCAGGAAGCCAATGAGCAAAAGCATTAAGGAATACATACATGTCCTACGAATCTTACAGATTCAACCAAGGCTGGTTGCCAAAACCTTGTGAAGACCTACACAGATTACACTTTAAGCAGAAAATGCTTTCTGATTTGCAACCCAAATTTCCACACAGCTTCCTTTAACTGAGGCGAGAATTCTGTTCAAAATCAGAATAAAATGTGAAACAAACCTCCATGTAGAGTTGTGCCATTTGTTTCTTTTCCCATAGGCAGCACTTCCTGGTCTGAATAGTAGTTTCTCACTGCAACTTGTAGAACATAACTTGAAAATGGCTGTAGGTTGTCTATGATGGCTACAGGACCCTGAAATTCCTGTAATTTGAAATCAGATAACAAACATATTCTTAGAAAAGAGAGTCATATGTCACAGCAATCATCTGCCAATGAAATGAGTATTAAAAAATAATAGAGTAGTGCTATTGTATTCTAATACACTTTAGTGTTCAAAAAAGAATGTTAAAATGATAGTTTGGGTGATGGGTGACTGCAGAAAACACATCCCAAAAAACCAAGCTGAGGCGTAATTATCATGGTTACAACAGCACAGTGTTCAGTGGCTGATACTTAAATAGGAGATGGCAAAGTAAAATAAAAAGGTAACAGAAGAAAAAATTACTGAAGCAAGTACAACTACCACAAAACACATAAAGGCAAACCATATGGTTGCTGGACAGTCTCAAGAGTTATTTAAACAGATTAACATCAACCACAACTGCTCTTTTTGCAAGTAGAAACTGAAGACCCGTTTCAACAGGATTTTAGCAAAGGCATGTTAAAAAGTAGAGAAGTACTTGCACAAAGGAAAGATAACGAATCCACCACTTAACAAACACCAAAGAGAAAGGAGAATTACTGTTGGGGATGTAGAAGTGGAAAAACTCCCTGATAGAAAGTTACCCAATGGTCTATAAAATGACTAGAAGTGATATCACATCCCCTGTTTATATATGATATCACGTGCACTTTTGTTCCAAAATAGCCATACCAATGGTTTTTGCTGTAGACCCGACAAATGGCGGCTTGAGTTCCTGTGGTTGTTAGTCATTTGTCTGAGAAATACCAGATATGTCGGTGTAGGCTGTGATATGCCGGGGCATAGCTGCTGTGGTGTGACAGATGGCAAGCTTAATGCAAAACTGGTGTTTGTCTTGTTAAGGATAGTAGGTGTCTCAGTGTCTAGCAGTACAATCAGGCATCTTCTATCTAGGAAAGACATTAAAAAAAAATATTAATTACTGCTGGACCAATTCAAATTTACATGGGATTCTACCACCATTCCTATGAGAAAGCGTAACCACAAAGTATTCTCTCTGCTTTCACAAACAGAAACACAAAAAAAATCCCACCTGAATGTACTTTATTTCGTTACTTTCATGGACACAAAAATAGCAGTCATTAAAGTAAAGTCTCATTCGTCTTTGATAAAATACAGATTTACTAATGGTACAGATTTACTAAAGAATTTAGGTTCTTCTTTAAGTACCTAAATACCTTGGAAATCCAGATCGTAGTTGCTGTGTTATCAAAGGCAGTACACACTGATGAGTCCAAACTTGCTTGTCACAGGAAAGGCAGATATGCAGAATACAAAGTACCTTTCTCTAGCAATTAAATGTTATCTCTCTTTTCTTCCAAACAGCTTTTCATGTGTAAACTTCATAGTAACAACAGGGAAAGGGAAGGCAAATTTTGGAAGGAGAAAAGGGGTCTATAGGGAGAAAACAATAGAAAACTACTCTCTGACAGTAAACAAAAAGTAACACAAGAAAATCCCTCATCACTTGATGTACTTTTAAAAACAAAGTAAAAATATATTCAATGGACTTGCTGCCAAGAAGGAAAAGATTAAGGTCCATGCATGGGGAAGATGGTACATGGACAAGTGTTTGCCCTTAGGCCAGAACAAGTGAACTTATTGTCAAGATCTTTTCTCCCTAAATGAACAACCCTGCCATTTCTACCAAAATCAAGTTCATGCATATTAGGAAAGGAGAATAAAAACGTCTGTTCAACAGAAATAAATGTAAGGTTAATCTTTGTCAATTTTATAGTTACTTAGAGTAGTAAAACTCCCATGAGAGAAGTCCCAGAGGCCATAAAGAATTGAGTCATTTTCAGAGTTAAAGTTTCTGTCAGGCAGTTCCATAGAAACATGTTTACCCTGACAAGAAAATCCTTCACTAGATATTCAGTCCCCTTCCTCCTAACCCTGAAGAGAAATCATTCTCTCACAGAATCTGTGACAGGACAATAATTTTCACTGAATACTTCTGATGTGTTAAATGATCAGCTGACATCACATCTCTGGATGGCAATTAAATAGGTTAGAATGAAAGGTAACTCTAGCAGTACTCCTTGCTCACATCACTAAGGCAATAAAAAGCACGTCAGTCAACCCAGCCGGTCTTTGCAAACGCCACTTTTTCACGTATACATCATTTGCTTTCACTATGGAGAAGGAGAACAAAATATCTTTTTTTATTATTTTATTATGTTCATTTACTTTTGCCTTAAACTCGTGTGAATCATAGAATGTTTTTTGTGGGAAGGGACCTTAAAGATCATCTAGTTCCAACCCCCCCTGCCATGGGCAGGGACACCTTCCACTAGACCAGGTTACTCAAAGCCCCATTCAACCTGGCCTTGAACACTTCCAGGGATGGGGCATCAACAGCTTCTCTGGGCAACCTGTTCTAGTGCCTCACCACCCTCACAGTAAAGAATTTCTTCCTAATACCTAATCTAAATCTACCCTCTTTCAGGTTAAAAACATTACACCTCATCCTATCACTACACTCCCTGATAAAAAGCCCCTCTCCATCTTTCCTGCAGTCCCCCTTTAAGTAGTAGAAGTCAGCTATAAGGTCTTCCCGGAGCCTTCTCTTCTCCAGGCTGAACAACCCCAACTCTCTCAGCCTGTCTTCATAGGAGAGGTGCTCCAGCCCTCTGATCATCTTCATGGGCCTCCTCTGGACTCTCTTCAACAGGTGCCTGTCCTTCTTATGTTGGGGGGCCCAGAGTTGGACACAGTACTCCAGGTGGGGTCTCACAAGAGCAGAATAGAGGGGCAGAATCACCTCCCTTGACCTGCTGGCCATGCTTCTTTTGATGCAGCCCAGGGTACAGTTGGCCTTCTGGGCTGCGAGTGCACATTGCCAGCTTGTGTTGAGCTCCTCATCAACCAACATCCTTAAGTCCTTCTCCTCAGGGCTGTCCTCAATCCATTCTCCACCCAGCCTGTATTTGTGCATGGGATTGCCCTGACCCAGATGCAGGACCTTGCACTTGGCCTTGTTGAATTTCATGAGGTTCACATGGGCCCAGCTCTCCAGCCTGTCCAGTTCCCTCTGGATGGCATCCCTCCCCTCCAGCACATCAACCGCACTACACAGCTTGGCGTTGTCAGAAAACTTGCTGAGGATGCACTCAGTCCCACTGTCCATGTCATCAACAAAGATGTTAAACAGCACCAGTCCCAGTACTGACCCCCGAGGAACACCACTTGTCACTGGTCTCCACTTGCACATCGAGCCATTGACCACAACTCCTTGAGTGCGGCCATCCAACCAATTCTTTATCCACCAAGTGGTCCATCCGTGAAACCCATGTCTCTCCAATTTAGAGACAAGAATGTCATGAAGGACAGTATCAAATCCTTTGTACAAGTCCAGGTAGATGATGTCTATTGCTCTTCCCTTATCCACCAACACTGTGACCTTGTCGTAGACGGCCACCAAATTTGTAAGGCATGACTTGCCTATGCATTGCCACTCTTGAAAATGCCAAGTCTGTGTATTCCTTCAAATATATTTGCAGCAGTCAATGTAAATAGGAAAAGTTTCGTGGGGATCTCTGGGTAGAAATAATCCCTTTGGACTGAAATTCTGTTCTTCCTTTTCTGCACCAGCTATGACCAGGGCTCTTGCAGGAAACCCTGAGCCTGGGGATAGGGATTGGTACATGCTGTACCAGGGCCAAACCAGGCTCCTGCACCAATGCCAAGCCCACACAGACCTCATGGGAACAAACTTGCCCAAAGTGCTGGTAAGAATAGCTTGGGCACTGGTCAGAGCAGCTGCAGACCAGGAACTCTACTGGCTGCCCAAAACAGCGTGAAATTATTTTATTCCAAAGAAGTCCAACCTGTTAAAATATTCTCTTGTGTATTTGTCAGATTTTTATGCAAAACAGAAGTTAAAGAATTATTTTTAATATACTCATCATGCTAGTTTTCAGCTGTTCATCATCAAGCTGTTTTAAGCCTCTGCATTTACAAATATAATCCCTATAGGTACCATGAATCCTAAGTTTCTATTAAAATTAATTTTTATTTCTTCCATTATTATTCTGCAATGGTTTGTTTAAACACTAGAGTCTGGCTCTAGTATAGCATAAGTTGTAATTTCTTTATAAATCATTTTAATATGCAGAGTTCTTCTCTTTTCATCTTTGGAAGTGCAGACTTTTTTTTTTAGCTTTGCACACTAGTGAACAAAACCAGAAATCTGTATCATAACAGGGAGCATTATAAAACTCTTGCTACAAAACTTTGTGCACACATTTGGTCTTTTTCCGTGCTTAATGTGCATCACCTTTTCTAAATCTCCAGGTTTCATACAACTTTGAAAATAGATATGGTTTGGCGTTAACATCCTGAGCCTTTGAAACACAGGCAATATTCATCATCGTGGCCTTCCATGTGATCCAACACAAGGTCAGTCCTTATATTCATCCTTTGTAAAATGTGCAAAGTGAATTTTTTCCCTCTAGAAGATACCTGAATCCATAAAGCATACTTTACATAAATACACATAGCATGATCTGCAACTCAAATACACACTCTGAAATAAATTTGTTACATTTACAGAACAACCCAAATCGCCTTTACCTGGATATAATTGCACCACTGAGTTGTAGGCTAAGATTTTCAGCTCATGATTTTCTCTCTTCTGAAGAAAGTGACTTGTGCTTTCTTTATCTGCTAGCCAAATTTCAGCGTATTCCTTCGTTTCAATGCTCCAGTATATAAATGTCTTATCTACAGTTAAGCTGCCAATTTTCCTACCTGTAGGGAAACATTGTATAGTTAAGCTTCAGAATAAACCCTGAGCAGACAATTTTGCAAGAGCAGATAGGTGCTTGTATTCACAGTGAGACAATATGGGTGAGTATCTGGGTCATAGCATATCTTCAAGGACCTCCCCTGGAAAAGAAATTTTTTATATTTTCCAATAGGTCTCATGAGGCTGAGACACTTTGTTATTTCAGTTTACAAGTGTAGATTTGAAGGCTTTTTATTATTCATAATTATAAGAACTGCAATTCAGTTAACAAACACCAGAAATAAAACACAAGAGCGAGAGTTTTCTATAGAAACTTTCATCATTTTCCAAGATGAAAACCACAGTGCTCTGCCATCTCCCAGGAGCAATTAAGACAGGTCCTCTGGTAACAGAACAGCTTTATGAGCACTCCTCCAGGATTGAGCTGAAAACTGAGCAATGAATATTAAGTTCATAACAAGAAGTGCAACATAGATAAGTTGTCATACAAGACTCTACCTGCTTGAAGTACCCTCCCCATATATTGAAGTCTGCAATGTCACTTTCATGCATAACTTAAGATGGTATTGTATATTTTCACTGAGATAAACTGTAATAGGTGTATCTAATATGAAACCCTAGCAAAATAATGCATTAATACTATAAGTGAAATCTATTGACAAGTAGCATTTGAGACTGTAGCGTCTCCATTTGATTTACATCATACATACTTGCATCAGTAAATAACTTCACATTGCTCTTTGTCCTAGTTTGTATCAACAGGATACACAACTGGAAACACAGAACGCAAACATTTTGTCCATCTTGCCTATAGATGAACTGTTTTTATAAAGAAAGTGCTTCATTAATGTTGTTTTGCTGAAATGAATATTGTTTGATGTAAGAAACAGCAAAAATCACAAACTACCTAGAAACATAACAGAGCACTCAGACCTTGAAAACTTGGTATTTTGATAATTCTCCAGCAGTGGCAACCATCCACATCTGAGGCCCATATTTCATCTCTTCCTCTGATAAAGAGCAGCTGGGGATTCTTGGGGTCAGACACATCTATACTCATAGGTCTTCCTAGCTCTGCTTCTGCCACGTTACAGGTGCAGTAGTTCCTCATCTGTTCTTCTACTGATACGTATCCCAAAATGTGGTGCACGGTGTTATTCAGAATATCATAATAAAACATGCGGCTGCCATAATCAAGTTCTTCCATCCAGTACAAGCGGCTATCAAATAAAATGCATTGCTTATAGTAGAAAAACTTCAATCTGAGCAATATGCCCTAAATGCAGTCCTGTAAGTGACTACAGTCACAAACCTTCCAAACATTTAAAACAAGGTAACAGCAGCATGCTTGCAGAGTGATTCCAGGTGTTTAAAGTACTTAAATAGACGAACCTATCAGTATTTAAGTATTATTTGAAATCTTTACTGGAACACAGACATCTTTTTGAAATGAGATACATCTAAGCTCAACTAGCAGTATAAAAGTAAAACTACATCCAGAAATTTCTGAGATTTATGCAGTGCAAAAGACTCATATGCTATAAAAAGTCCTTTTTGGTCCTTAACAGTTAATGATTTCATGAAAATAATATTTAAAATATGCTTTGAAAAGTTATTAGTAATATATGCCTTACCTTAAGAAAGGATATGACAACAGAGATGATACAGTTGAATTACTTTTACCCAACTGTATGTTCAAGGCTTTTAAAGATTTTATCTTTAGCTCAAGATCAATAACAAGTATTTGAGTATCATTCCATGATGTTTTCAGGGCAACAAAGAGATGTCTTGCAATCCAGTCAACTGTGATGGCTGTGGCATTGTGAAGATATGAATCTTTCAATAACTTAAGAAAAAATAAAAACATTACTAAAGCTGCTTGAGAGCGGAATTTTCCTACCTGATGCTAGGATATTATGAAATTAGATTTGTTTCTGAAATAATTTCTATTTGGCAAGTAGAAGTCAAAATATAAAGAGATGCCATGGAACACAGATTCCAATATTTTTATGCAAATGAAAACTATTGTTTCACAAATATCAATTGTTGCTTCCATGTTGCTTCCATATTCTTGAAATTGGAATGAAAGCAAATTAAATTAAATTACATTTGATACAAAAAATACATTTCTTGAATTTAATAGTGTGAATTTTAAAATAAACATCTGTTGAAATATCTTAGCAACAAAGCAGATGTCAGTAAAATCATACATGTTTAATAGGAAAACTTTACCAGTGGCATACTCTGGCCTATTCTAATGATGTCATATTCATGAAAAAAAAATTGAAGTCAAAATTTTATTATATTTTACATAGTTTTACTGTATTGCTAGAAAGGAAAATTATCCAGCTAATCTCTTTCATATTACATCTCACATGAACTGACAGTCATTAAGAAAATTGTGTCTTTCCAGTTCTGTTTTCTCCACCACCTTTTGCCATCAAATGCGCTTGGTTCATCATGCTGCTTTTTCTGTTTCAAATATGCAGTTTTGACTTCTTCAAAAACATAATTAGCCCCCAAAATAATTACAATAATGGCCACATATTTTCCTAGATTCTCTCAAGCAAGGGAATGAACAAATACCTGAAACTTTGAAGTATTCTGTATATTCAGAAGAAAAAGAGATTCTTCTATGATATAGTACACATTGTCATCATTAGCAGTATAACAGATGTCCTTTACATTTGTCTTTTCTGTTAGTTCCCATATGGTATGATTATTGTCTGTGTCAGTAAGAAACAGCTTGCTGGCAGAAACAGTTAGAAGAGTTGGGACAGGGAAAAGATCTGGAAGCAAAAGGGCACAGTAGAATTTACAAAAAAAACATTCTAGACAATGGCAATCATTCATAAGGAAAGCAAGTACAAGATAAAAGTAAATGATGGCCCTGCACAGACTATATTTGGTCGTATGTCACAGCAAATAAATAAAATATTGAGATGTCTTCTTGTCATCACAAGCAAACTCCTAAGATTTTTTCAGTGACATTATGGATGCTTACCTAACAAATTTAGGCTTAGTAAAAACAGATTTGCTCACTTAATTACCATTAAAAGCCCAACTAGAAATAACCTATGATCCCTAGTAGATCTCTAACTCTCCTGGTTACTTTTCACAGCTCAGTTAGAAATATTCAATGATCTCTAGCAGCATGCAGGTTACAGATCAAAACCTGCTGCTCCATACTACTCTGGGGTTGCCTAGAAAAGTTATTTGTGAGGAAAGGCTTGAAATTCCTGAAATTTAATCTGACAATAAGAAATGTGCTAATCATTTCATGTCAGAAGCTGTAACTATTTCCTCTGTGGTATTTACTGCACTGTGGAACAAATGTCACACAAAGTGTCGGAGCCTGTTTATCAGATTACCAAATTCCTGTACTGTCGATTTCATTGGCTACTACACACAAACCATGAGATGGCATTTAAGTCATTCATACCTGATAAATTCCTCTCTGCTATATCAGACAAAGGTCCTGGACCCACAGAGGTGAAGGCTTGCACCTGTGAGATAGCAGATTGTTACGTATATTAAGTAGCAACATAAATCATTGCGTCTAAGAGGCTGTAAAGTCATAATTAATGACAAAAACATAACCAGATTCCCTGGCTACTCAGCTAGGAATATATGCATGTGCTCTGTTTGACTTAAGGCTGTGTTGGTCAGTTCAAAGGCTACATTCAGGGTTGCACCATGGCTATGAAGAGAGTTTTAAGCAGTGGCCTACAGAATGACAATTCATGCTGCATCTATCAATTAGAGCTCAAACGACTCCAGACAGTCTTGTCTTCTTCCCCAGGCTGCAGCAGTTCCTACTGTTGGTTGATGTTGCATCCAACATGGTGTTCTCCCCCATCAGTACCTGGCCTATTACGTGCTCTCATGTGTTTAACTTGTCTTTCAAGCACACTTTCTGTGTGTCCTAAACTTTTTATTGCAACGAAAACATGACCTCTTGCCAAGTTTTCATATGGAAGTCTCTTTTAATGGAAGCCACGTGAGTCCTTGCATTTCTCCAACAGTGGAACTTCTCTTGATCTGTGGCTCTGTTTTGGTAGCCTGCCACCCTCCACCAGCTCAGCTGAATCTGTGTTTAACTTGCAGCTTTCAGCAGTGGCTTTGGGAGACCTCTAGAAAAGTTTATTTTGGGCCTCATCAAACCTGTATAATATTGCAGCATTGTTTCGCACTTTATTTAGTGAACAATACAATATGTAGAAAGGTTAAGCCAGGTATCCAAAGGTGAGTCAGTGAATCAGCAGTTCCACAAGCAGAAACCACAAGTTCTTGCCCCGAGCCCAATACCATCTCCTAAGCAAACATGTCAGGCTGCACTGATAACATCTACCATCTAGCATGAGATAAGCTCAGTAATTTTTCATACCTGAAACCTTACTGTGAGGCTAGGAAGCACATCGCTGAGAGAAAAGACCATCAGGGTGGGTGTAACGTTGCTCACTTTCCACTCTGTGAAAGTGTCAGCAGTGCCATTCTGACTCAATAGTTGATAGTAAACCCAGAACTGTGTTAATACTCCATTGTCCCTTTCAGGCCTGTCCCACCTGAACTCCACAAGGACTTTCTCATCACTTTTACGTAGGTTATTTCGTAACACATATATCCTAGGGTTTGTAGGGGCTGAAGGAACTGTATAAAACAAAAACAAAACAAAACAAAACAAAACAAAACAAAACAAACAAAACAAAAACACAGAGGAAAGTACTCATATTTATATACAAACTGTACTTCATAATTAATTTGTTTATTTTTGAGCCTGAGCTTTACAACCCCAATGCTGACAGAGACAGATAGAAATTGGTGAGGTGTAAATTAGAGAAGAATATCTAAAACGTCATGGTATTTCCTTTCTTCTTTTCATTGTTCTGTGTGTATCTGATTTTAATTTGCTTAGCAAAAAAAGACCTGTATAAACAGAGACAAACGCACCTCTGCACTCAGACTGAGGCATATCTATTTAGCCAAGTCCTATAGCCAACAATGGAGCTGCAAGAATTGTCACAATGTAGAGCGTAGTCTGTCCCCGCTTCTACCCCCTTCAAAATCTACTGCAGGTCATAAACGTTCTCAGCACTATAGTCACTCAGCACTATATTTTAGCTGACTTAACTTTGACCTGCATGAGTGCAAAAATAAACACTGAAGTAAAAAGTAAAAAGTGTGTGAACTTTATTAAAAACTTAATAAGTGGTTAATATATTACGTGCAGCCTTTGATGGTCATTGTAATGGATCTCAATTTCTCTTTCTTGCTCATAGTCATAGGCACGTGGTGGATATATTGTCATGTGCTTTCTGTTCCAAATTCTACTGCTGCAGCTGTGTGCATTTATGTGTGCAGTAGATAACTGCCAAAGATATTCAAGAGCATGTTCTTGCAGCTCTGCCTACAGCTGACTGGCCCTGAAAGCTGCTCATTCCTCTCCAGGGTGTCACTTGCTGACCCTGACCTGGTCCCAGTAGCCATTACAGGGGAGGAATGGGATTTAAAATTCTGGTACCTCCTTCAGGGGCTCGAAGGAATACAGATGTTGTTGGTGCCTTGCCCCAGTATGTGTATGGAGTGACGGTAAAATCAAAGAGTGCAAATGGTTCCAGCCAATCAACTCGGTAGGATGGCACTGTCAAGTTATGGGGATGGAGGCACTGTTCGCTCTCCAAAGACTGTGAACGAAATAAAACAGAATAAAATAAAATAAATCATTTTTTTGCCTCTCAGAAAGGCCCTCATTTTTCCAAAATTCCACTCACTGAGCTGGTGAACTAACTCAAGACAGAGCTTCTCTTCCTGTGAGTGATTGTTGTTTCACCAACTCCTGTGGCACTGTTATGGTGCGTACCAATCTGCTAGCAATCTGCCCTTTGAATTTAAAGTACAGCTTGCCAAACATGCTAAAATTAAGTGTGGATGAAGGCTAGATTTCACATTCATGCAAAGGCTGTCCCACTGGAAGCTCAGAGGACACTTCTGTCTCTGAGTTACTGTGAAAGGCTTTCTCACATTTTGAGGACTGGGAGCTCCTCACCCACACTTCACACTTCAGCAGCTAGCCCAGAGCTACTGCTAAGCCCCTGTTCCTCCCGTGCTGGCATTAGTGGTGGAGAAACAGGACAGCTTGCTTTGGATTTACAGTTTAGCTTGGTTGCTTGACTGATTTGTAAATGCTGGAGAAGAAACAAACTGCATTTCTGTTTAAAAATCAGCAAGTAGATGCAGTAATACATGTAGATAATAAGGAATATCCTCACTTGTAGCGCTTTTGATCCCACGCAGTAAAAGACAGTTCCCCATTCCACATTTGTGGACGGACTCCAAGTGATGTGAAAACTTGAAGAATTTCCTTTAATCCTGAAGGAAGACTCTGGCACTGAATCTGGGATCACTTTTGGCGTAAAAGAAAAATTTCCTGTCCATAAAGAGAGGAAGAACTAATAATAATTTAAAGAATATAAACAATAGGTAGACTTTTCAAACCTGACTTAAAACATTAAACTACTATGGAAAATCCTTAAGCTGTCATTAGATAGAAATGAATAACAACACCATGTATTCTTTTTAGCCATACCCACCAGCTTTTATAATTGCATACTATCTAGGTATAACCTGATAGATTTATTAATAAGTTGCTGTTGTTCTTATCTTTTTTCAAATGACTGAAGAATTTCACGAACGAAGAATTACAGGCTGACAGTGAATACCTTTATTGAGGGGTTTAGATGAAGAAAATAATGTACCTGGCAAAGGTTTAAGTGATGTGTGAACAAGGGTAAAGGCTGCAAACTCTGCTGGTTGTGAGAAGGGAATGCTAAGGCTCTGATTGACTTCCTGAGTTGTAATGAACTGAAGACTACTAATCCAGAACAGACGACCGCTGTAGTACCCCAGTGCACCCTGAGATATATCTGAAGCACTCCATGCTGCAAATTCTGTGATGATGGCATTACCACAACTGTGAAAACACGTATGAAATTAGCAAACTGAAAACACACGTGTAGAGAGAACAAGATTTATGCTTGACACATTGATAAGTTTCTCATCATTCATATTCTTAATACTCATGTAGGAGGCAGGAAAACAATTTAAAAAGTTTTCTTTAAGTTCTCTACAGCAGAACACTTTTCAGAATGGCACGTTGCAGGAACACCTGCAAAACAAAGCCTTCATTGCTTTGATTTCATTAGAAAACAATAATAAAATGGCTTAATATTCTGATGTATGGATGTAGAAAATTGAGTATTTCGAAGAATCAGCCCACCTTTTCCCAGCAATTCCACTGAAACAGTGAACTCTACTTCACAGAATAAGATTCATTCTACTTCATTAGAGCAGGTCCCCAGATGAATTTGACCCTGTTAGTTTCCTCAATAACCTTCCATTATTTATTAAATTCTATGAACATTTTTATTAACATCAACATTCTATTCAAATCACTGATAATTTAATCTGTCTTGTTACTTCTATGTCAAAAGTTACAGGCCTTTTTCAGTCCCAATTAATCTTCTGGGTAAGAGATTAAATATGTTGTAAGAGGCATCATTTTGCCATCTCAGAAATGTCTTTCAGCTTAGACACATGCTATCCAAAACAAATTTGGAAAAGCTTTGACACGCCATCAGGCCCATTAGGATGGATTACTTCTAATCTCTCTATTCTGGCATGCCAGGGACAATGATTTATGGCTGCCAATTGGTTCACAATGGAGCTGCATGTTCTAGCTAAAACTAATCAACATATTTTGATTCTTTAAATGTTTACCATCAATCATAGCAAGTCTAAAATCAGTCAGAAAAATCAGCTGATTCCACACAAAGCCAGCCTGCAACATTATGAGCTCATGTAAATACAGATACTGTTCAGTTATGTTTAAGAGGTTTAATCTGATGCTTGCAAAAAAAAAAAGGCACTCTCCATATGAAAAGGAGCAAAAATGCAGTTTCATGAGCTACCATTCATCATGCACTTGGCACTCACAGAACAAATTACCATTTTTCTCAAGGTCTTAGTTTATAGTCGAGCTGACCCATAAACATGGGTTTATTTTGGGTTTTTTTTTTAAACTTTGCCTTTCAGGAATAATGAAGCCATTTCATGCTCAGGATGATCAAGAGGAAAGCCTGCTGAGTGCTGATTGCTCAGGTGAGAAAGTGGTGTCAGTTCAAGTTCTAAGCTCCATGCAAGATGAACAAGCTCTAGGCACTTGAAAACTGTCAGCTGTTGTAAATGCCAAGATAAAATAGACAATAAACAGCGATTCTTTCCTGAAGCTTAGCCTAAAAATTGATGAGCACGACCTCAGTTTATTTGAGCACCCATACTGTGTTTCTCTCACTGTAAAACTATGTTAACAACCATCTCAACATGTAGTTTGCCATCAGCTAGGTGTGACCATTATCTCTTCTTTTGTTTATTGTTAAATTATTAATTGGTGTGCCCAGCATTGGACAAAATTTGTTTTTAAAGAGTACCACAAAGACTAGAAAACACAGACTTTCTTACCTCTGCTACACATTTACTTACCCTTCTTTGCAAAGAGAAATTCTGTATAGGTTTAGGCACAGGTTATCTTGCACAAGCCAGTAAAGAAACCCATAGGTGACATCCAAAGTTAAACCAACCACCTAAGAAAAAAAAGTCCAAATGGCAATGTGAACATGCCTTCACTTCTGAGGTAGAAGCCTTTAGTAGTTCTTTGGCAGAAATATTACCAGCAAAAATAATATTACTGCTATGAACCTTTATTCTAACACAAAAAGAAGTAGCACTAGAAAATAAACACGTTGTTGGTGGACACCTATTTATAGCAGCTGATGATTTTCTAGATAACATTTTAGGAGCATCTGTCGCAGTGTTCATCACTGGAGTATCTGAGTACTTCAGATATGATGGCAATACTGTATCAAGTGATTAGTGGAACTACTTATCAAAATTTCCAGAACACCTCTGGCATTTTAATGTTCTTTGTCAGAAACAGGCGGTTGATATCCAGTCTGAAAGTCAGAATCACTTTTTGAAAGAAGTATTTCAGATCGTTTGTCTTTGTTTTCTAGCTTTGACTTTATGCATGGAATATTTAATGTGTCACCTTTTTTATGGGAAATGCATGTAAAAATTTTATTGGTGTATTTGGTTACACAGGAAATTCAAATATTTACATTTTAGTAAATCATGTATTAATAAATAAGGAGTTGGGGGGGAAAGGAAACAATCTTCCTGTTCATTACTTCAGTATTTCATCTTTATCTAAACTAGTTGCCAGAGACTTTGTTCATTTTTAATAGGACTTAATATTCAAAATAGAGCTTTCTTGCTTTTGCAGTAAACAACAGATTCCATACCGTATGCAAAAATAATAGAAATCAGACATCTAATGATCTGTTCTGTAAGCAACAAAGAATTTGCTTCCACATATTAGTCTGCTAAATGTTATCAAGTTCAGTCTATGTCATGTCATTAGCACAGCTTCCAAGTTCGTAGGACCCTCTCTGAACATGTTTTCCAGCAGCTCTCAAACTTCTCATCCAAACACTAGTTGTAGATACTCTTTTACCAGCTTAAATTTCCATTATGGATGTAAGTGGAGCAGCCTTTTTTTTTTTTAACTCTTCGTTAATAAACTGCGGAAGATGATGACAGGAAAGCAAATGCCATATCACTTAGTTGTCTGTTGGTCCTTATGTAATCACATTCTTGACATATTTCTGTTGACATTGTATGTCAGAAAATCAAGGTTTGAATGATTGCTCCTGTAGGTTTTTTTGTTAAAAATATCTTACAGTATGTATGTGCCTGAGTGCATATTTAATCAAGCATGTTATATTTTATCCCATTTACCTATTCTCCCTCCCATGCTCAACACCAAATTACATCTTCCTGAATCTACCGTGCTTTTTTAAACGTTTGAATCTTCTTTCCTTGCCCCACTTTTTTTCTGTAACTATTACTTTTTCCCATAGATGTGCTCATCTTCTTTCTCCTGATCCCTGCATCCCCAATAATAAAAGGCGAAGGAATATTTCTACTATTCATATTTAGGAGTTAGGCAGTAATTTCACACCTCCCTCTCATTATGCTTCAAAAATAGACAAACTTTTTCCATTTCAAGAGAGGTATTAGTCTCTGGACACGATATGTAATTTTGATCATGAATGTAACTCCACATCCCAAGACGCAACATAAATTTAGCTACTTGAAATACCCCTTGATTAGAAATATTAAGATGCCGCACCTGGAAGGTCCTGGCCCTTCCTGCATATAATGCACTTTGCTGCTCCCCTGTAAATTGCTTTCATCCCAGGCATATTGTACAGCGTAAACAACTAACTAAGTGCTTTGGAAATTCTGTGCCAGATACTAAACTGGAATAAATCAGAGTAACTCTGCCAAAATCAATCAAGCTATGCCAATACGCACCGGCTAAGCTAAACAACTGATTGGAAAATAAAATAATTGTCATAAAAGGACCTAGTTCCTGACAAAGAAATTAGACTTTCAAAGCTCTGCCTTCATATTTGTTTAGGAAACCTGTTGTCTCCATAGTAGTCTCTTCCATTCCTATCACTCAGATTTCAAGCTAAAAGGAGGTACAGCTATATACTGCTGAAGATCCTGTACTGACCAGCTGAACAGCAATTCTTTATTATAAAAACAGCTAGTAAATATGAGTACGAACCAGTTATGTAGAGAACATGCTCTAACTGTTGGATAACAGTAATTAACTGTTACATCTGTGTTTTAGTATCGAGGTAAGAGGCACTCTTCAGAATAAAGGATTCCATTGTGCAAGGAAGATATATATTATTACTTATGCAAACATATATTTGCATCTTTATATGGGACAATAATGACCAGCTCGACAATTCCACCATTACAGAATGTTGTACTGCCTTTTTTTCCCTGATGGGTTTATTTTGGGTTTTATTTTAATAAACAAACACCTGTCAGCTATAACTGGTCACTTTTCAATCTAGACATTTTTACTTGGCTTTTTTCCTGTATACTTCATGGCAGGAGGATGAGTTCAGGAAGTCAGTGCATAGATTAGGGGCAGCATAGAAGCAGGAGAGAAGATGTTTGTTTGTAGGAGGTGTGAATAAGTGGATGGTTGAAGGCTGGTATCACTGACATAGAGAAAGGTGCAGAAAAAAAATGACAGGAGCAGACAAGCAGTCTTATTGCTGCCAAGGTTCTTGAAAACAAGAACGAGAAATCTGAGGTTACCATGAGACAATTCAGAGAAACAGGTAGTGAATCAAAAGATAAGGGCAAGGAAGGTGACGTTCACTGCTTAGAATTGCCAATCCTTTGCAACAGATCACCCAGAAGATATGTGATAAGTGTGCTGCTGAGTTTGGACAGCACATATCTTCCCATGAGGACACTCCACACCAGCCAGCTTCCATGGAAAGGCGTGGAAAATACAGTGACCCTTTGCAGCACAGACATTTCTCAGTACATGTGACAAAAGTTTTTCAGTTCTTCTGTATTTAGGTTTATAAGTATAGAAGGTGCCACACCAGAACCAGCTTTCCCTCTCCTCCCCAAACCCTCACGAATGTAACAGGGACCTGTGAGCTCAGCCGGCCTTTCCGAATGTTAATTGCCTTTCAGAGACTAAGCCAGGCCTGCCTGGCTTTTTTTATAATCAGAGAAGCATCAGCCTCTTTTCCTTTGGGAAAGGCAATTAAAATGTTCTGGGGAACGATACAAAGCTAACGAAGATCTCTAATGTTTAGAGAGGTTATTTAATAGAGAACCTGTCTTCAGGTAAAATGGGAGCACAAACTGTAAGACAGATGGAATTTTTAAAAAGGCTTCTTTAGCAAGCGCTGTGTTTTAAAGAAAGCCATTGCAGCAATGATATATCTAAGTTGACCTCTTCCATGGCAGTCAACCTCTGCCTCGCTCCAGCACTTGGGACAGAGGGTAAAACCCCACACAGGCTGTGGTTTGAAGCAGGGAGCATTCAGCTTTTCTTTGAGAGAGACACGATAGAGTAAAACCACTGCAACAGTTGGGACGGTCCCTCAGCCTGACCTGCTCAGGACACAGCCTGGGAAGGTTTCAAAGGTTCATCAAACCCTGTGTGCTTCACTGGGTCTGTAGTCCCAATCCCACTGACTCCCAGAGTCCTCCCATCCCCATTATGGCAGTAAGGGGTTTTCTTGCCAGGGAATTGGGTCATTCGTCATTTTTCTCCCAGTTACATGAGGAAGAGAAAGGAGGGGAAGGGAGGGGAGTGGAAGGAAGGGGAGGGAAAGGGAGGAGAGGAGAGAGAAGGGACGAAGAAAGCACAAGCGTGGCACCAGTCGCCGGCCCCCCTCTCTCATCAGCACAGGCAAAGGCTGTCTCTGAAACAGCACCTCTGCAGCCTGAAGTGCCGCTCTGGTGTCCCTGGCGAGTGTCTAGCCCCACAACTGGCCCCGTCAGGACCTGTGAGGTGGGGAACATCACAGAGGAGGCAGGATGCTATGGAGCTCTGGATGGGAAGGTCAGAATTGACCACTAGACTTAAGCCATTTGGAAAAGCAAGTACCTTTCACAAATGGGAAGGAACAGCATTACAACTCTAAGGACATCTTTAATGCCACATTTTGTTGCAAGGGTCTGACTTTAGAATTACAGGCCAGAGTTTCAGTATAGTTATTACATGATTTAATTCTTACCCTGTTCTCGAAATGAGATAACAATATTGAAAGAAAGGCAATAAAATTAAGCAAACAAACAAACAAAAAAACAACAAACCAGTCACCTGTTTACCAGAAAACTGTAGCTGCTCTTGTAGCATAAGATACTCCTCTCCGTTCAGTCTTGCGCTCTCCACTGAATACATTGTGACCCAGTACATATAACCATTTACTGAATCCACCACTAGATCCTTCACTAGGAACGTAACATGAGCCACAACATCCATGTGGCCACCCAGTAGTGATTTTCTGTAGATCTAGGGACAAAAGAATTGCTTTTAGCGTCACACCTAAATCATCAGCCGTGATCAATTGAGTAGATATGTAAGTGACTTTTCCACAGCCATTTACCAAAAGCTTATGCAAGCCTTAGGCTTTCAAAGCCTAAGCCTTTTGCATTTCAAGTATAAGGATGAAGAATAAGGCAAAACTATTAGTTAATGTTTGTCAGAAAGTAACAAAAGAAAAAGCTGAAATATCTCTTCCCCTTGGCTTTCCCAGTTTTGGCAGCCTTCTGTCTGACAGAGTGTCTCACCCACTTCATATTCACTATTCACAAGTGTAAATGAGGGTGCAAGGCAGTGTGAAATCTGGCCTCCTAGCTCCAGTTTTTAAAACAGCTTCTGACTTTGCACTTACAAGAAATGAAAGGCATAATTTTACAGCACTGCATAAATTAGCACTGCAATTTTGAAGTCAGATACCTTTTAAATAATTCACATGTCAATGTTCCTGATATGAGAGTGTACAAAGTGCAATTGTAATTATTTTTTTCTGCAATGATCTGCAAAATATCAGAGTACAGAGGCCAATCTTAAAAATCTCTGTGTAAACAAATCATGTCAAATTTGATTAAAACAAAGGCCATCTACTTCTTAGCTGAGATCAACTTGGCAGCCTCCATTTTCACACCCTTCCCTTATTTTTACAACGTTAAATTCTACAAAACATGTTTGATTTGCCTGTTTTGCACCTGGAGTTCAGTATCCTGCATTAGTGAATATTAGTGAACATTTCACCCCAAACTTTTGTATAACTCCAGAAAACCACACAAGGGAGGAAAGGCCTCCTTGTTCTGCACTATAAAAGCAAAGGACCAAATGCATCTCAGGTTGCAGGAAGTAAGGATTATGTTCCCAAATACTGTTTTACAGTCTTTCTTATTGACTTCAGGGTTTTTTTCCTTTTAAAAAGTGTGACTATACCTACCTTATTTGCTTTACCAGCCCAGTACAAGCATTGACCCAACCAATCAAAGGCCAACATTCTTGCATTTCTGATGTCAGATACGTAAGTATTCTCAGTGGCACCCTCTCTTTTGTTCAATGAGCAGGTCTGAACATCCCCCATGGAATTAATCCAATAAAGAGTGTTGTTATACCAGTCAAGGTCTTGTAGAAAAAAGGGAAGATATTAAGCATTTCACAAATATGTAAATAAAACCCCATATATTTTTAAAGAATAAAAAGTAGCCAGACATTTCAATTTTTTAAAAATCAATACAAATGAATAGTTAGGCTTAGTTAACATGAAGATAGAGAATTCCTTGTAGCAATACAATGTACAGAAATAGTCCTTATATAGTACATATAACCTGAGGATTATAAATGAATGACATATATTGGGATGCTGGAGGCACAACTGTTTAGTTCAGAGAGTTGATTTTAGCTCTGCTGTAACTGTGGTGATGTCAGTAGGGTTTCACTAAGGATTAATTTGATGCATAAAGTAGAAGAAAGAGGATGGCTTAGCTCAGTGAAGCTGCCTCACTGCACAACACTGCATTCAAGCCTAGACTGCTGCTGTGAAAGCTCTTGTCTTCCAGTTCTGTCGATAAAATTTATGGAGAGCTAATAAATGCCAACAAGTCTGCAGCAACAGCATGCAGTTGGTTTAGTACTTACCTGAAATATTTTTTATATGGTGGAGGAGAAGTTCTCCTGGCCCATAGCTATCCAACCGCTGCTTCCAGAGCCCTTCAGCTCCCACTGCCAAGATATATGGCTCTTCTTCAGCTGATAAAGAAAGAAAACTGTAGTTGTGCACACCAATAAGCAATTAATGTATATTTCTATTTCAATAGCAGGGGTTCCTGTTTCTGGAAAGTTACAGAAGCACAGTTAAAACTGCCCCTGCACTAAGGAATAATGGACAAAGAAGAAAGGCATGAAAATATCACAATTTGAGAAACTCAGAGATTCAGGGCAGGTTTAGATCCAGAACAATAAGACAGTCTGGAACCCTATTAGATGTCTAAAAACCACTGTGAGTTTGGACGTGGCCTTACCGAAGTCAGGAAAAAGTCACCCCTAATCTCAGGTGTCAGTCCAGTGCCTTAAGTTGAAAGCTCTTTTCCCCTAGGACACAGGTTATTACCAGTGAACTAGGTTTCAAAAAACATTTCAAAGATCTACAAATCTCAGGCATCACATGGACATCCATTTCCTCCATTATCTATGCTAAAACCAAGAATTTTCAGCTTTTATTGACCCTGCACTTTCCCATAAACTGTCATTAACCCCCAAAGCACTGCTCAAACCACTTTGTCACAGAAAGTGCTTCACAGAGCACAGGAAAGGAATAAAACCTCTCATAGCTCTCCATTTGATAGCGTATCAAAGAATGTGTTTAATAGTGTATTTGCAATAGAAAAATGTAGTAGTAATAATAAATGCATAATACCATTAGTGTAGTTTGAGAATCTTACAACTTTAACTAAAAGCAAATTAACTTATCCTGCATTCTTTAATGTTTCTAAGACAACCCTTTCTGTGCCACTCATTTTGCAGTCTTTGCCCAAAACGTGGGCCTCACCAGGTAGAAAGCTGTATGTATGACTCATTCTTCATTTCTCCTGTGTGACAAAGCAATTCTCACCTTCTTCTAGAGTTGTGCCTCTGAATGACTCGGACCATGGCCCTTCACCCGCAGGAGACACAGCTCTGACTGACACTTCATATGCTGTGAAGCTGGCCAGCTCCTTCACTGTAAACCTAGTGTCACTAATGTTTGAGACAACCCATTCCTCCTTGGATGGATGCTGAGATGACACTTTCACATCATAGGTCCAGTTCTGCCAAGCAGACAGACCTGTGACATGCAAACAATCATGTTATTACAGAGTAGATGGCTATAACAGAAGATATGCATCCTTTGAGAAAACTGTACGTTGGAGACTCGTTTCAAAAATGCCGGTATCGGGAATTAGGAAAGAGATAAATGAAAAAATTACACTTTCCAGCCAAGAGTAGCGGCTCAATCTCCCATGAAGAATGAAGTTGGAAGAACCAAAATTTTCCCCAGCCAGGTAATTTTCTGGTGTTCAAAGACACAGAGTGTGTCAGGTGTTCACTTGCACAGAGGACAGAGACTGTAGCACAGTCAGTGATCAAAAGCCAGTATGTCTCTGGAATGCATTTTCTGTGTGATATCAGCAACCAACATTACTGCTACCCCATACCGTACTTAAGATGAAGTC
Source organism: Pluvialis apricaria (assembly GCA_017639485.1). Classification (NCBI taxonomy): domain Eukaryota; kingdom Metazoa; phylum Chordata; class Aves; order Charadriiformes; family Charadriidae; genus Pluvialis; species Pluvialis apricaria. The sequence goes on along the minus strand of CM030009.1, from coordinate 74,216,874 downwards.
TTGCTTAAAATTCCTTGCAGATGACAAATAAGTTAGTGGTATAAACTTGTATTAATTTAGCCAGACAATTTAGCTATTTTACCGGCAAATCTTGGGTTACATTTTTCAAATTGAGGTAAACCCACATCTTCCAACTTGATCAGCTATTGAAGTCACCAAAGCCCAACTTCAGGAAAAGGGAAACCAAGAAGTTATCTCTCTGGGAAGAAAAGGATTTTCAGGAAGAAACAACTGAACTTACTCGTTCCAATAGTGTGTTCAGGTGGTCTCCAGCTGACCACAGCTTGGTACAATCCAAATAGTGCAGTGACAAGCCGAGGCAGAGTTGGCAAAGGAAAAGGCTGAGTTGATGCCCCATAGAAAAGCAAGTTACCAAAGCCAAAGTACTCCGGATACACCAAATTGCAATCCACAACATACTCATTGAAGCTAGAACTCCCCACTGGAGAGACCTCCTCATGGAAAACCGCCCTGCCATCTGTGACTGTAAACATGTTATTCTCATAAACAAAGCTCTCCACGTCATTAAATGGCACGTGTGATCGCAGCGTGTGAAATTCTGAACCATCAAGAAAACCTGACACAAAGGCCTGTTCTGTTTTGTTGAAGAAAATAAGTCTCTTAGATTGGAAGTTGATCACGAAGTCTCTCAGAGCGCTGGATTTCACTACCGGTGAAGCTGTGGTGGCAGTACCAGGAAAGAGTGGAAGGTTTGCTCTGTATATGCCATCCTCCAGGAGACAGAAAATATATCTGGTCATGGAGCAAAATAGACCCAAATAACTACAGCGCAAGAACTCTGTAGATGAGTCACAAATATTTAAACAGTTCAGAGATGTACTTGTCTTTACGCAGACAATAGGAAAATGCTTTGGATGCTATTAATATACATCCTAGGAGAATTAAGCACATCACTTTTTACCTTCTGGGGATTTGGCTGGCAGATTATTGGAGAATATTCTTCCATAATACCTCATGTATTAAGCACGGACATTTAAAATGCATACAGCTTCATATTCATAAAAGCACTGAATGTTCTGAAAACCAAATTTCTGCATTGGAAGCACTTTATCTCATCTGCTAACACACTAGGGGAGAAAATGCAGAAAACAACACTGCATGGTGTCACTCTTGTTCCGATTGTTTTGTAGTTTGTCATTTGTTGCCAATTGCACTTTTGTTTTGGTAAGGCAGGAGTTTGAAACAGAAGCCTAGATGACTAATGAAGTGAAGAAAATTAGAGAAGAGCTTTATAGCACCTTTGACACCAAGGGCTCAAAGGAGGACACTTACCCATTATAGGGATCAGCTATAACCTTCCTAGGGGATGTCACATAAAGAGGAGTGATGTCTTCAGCTGCCGTGCAGTTCTCTAAATGGCAGACATGTATCTGGGGAATGAGAAGAAAAACTGGTGATGCATTCATAGGGCATTTGCTAATGAGCAAACAAGCTGACCCAAGATTCCTTCAGGGGAACTAGACAATGAAACATCTCTCTCACAGTCCTAAGTTCTTGTGAGTTCCTGAGTTGTCAGTCACCCAAGGATAATGCTTGTACACAAGGAAGAGTGCATCCATGACAGCTTACTCTGAAAGAGCTGTCTGTCAGTCATCCTCCTCAACTTCCTACCTCTAAGCTGGAGGGAAAAGCCCAATTTGGGGGATATAGGCAGACTGTACTTTGAAAATGAACTAGCAGGGAAGGGAGAAGAGGGAAGGAAGTGCTTTTCTGATCCTGGGAGCAATACCTTGGGTGGTCTTTAACCTGCAATGGATTTAGACTGCTATCAGTCTGTTCATCTACAGCTCATTTGTATCTTTTTCTCACTACTGCTTTTCCTGCTCCCTGTTCCCCGAGCAGTTAGTGAAAAATCAGGCATGGCAAGAGGACTGGAAAAAAAAAATATCCCCTACTAACCATTTAGGGCAGCTTTCCAGTCCTTTGTGTATTACCTACAAAGGTACATGCAAAGTCTGACCCTTAGCGTAACTGATGTTTTATGAGTGAATCAAGTGCAGGGTTGACATCTACATTTTTGCTTCGAGTTAAAACAGTTGTCATCTGAGTGTCATGAAATGCTTTCCCTCTTGAACATCTTTTACCAGTTATGAAGGGCATTATAATCACTAATTGATTATCCGACCACCTTCCTGAGGCAGAATAGGAACTGAACAGGCGAGATCGAGAATCAAGTAACAGAAACAAAGTCGCTTATACTGGGTATGAGGTGTCCTAAGGAGAAAAATAAGACAAGGAACCAGAGTTCCATATAGCCTGTTTCCTTTAAATATGACTTGATATTCAAACCTTTCTCTTTTTTAAATCTCTGAAATGTTTGAATATTAGTAAAGTGAAATATCCATTTCTAGAATTATATTTTGTGCATGAATATCTATCTATAAATCAGATTTTCTATGTAAAATAAATCACAGTAATGGTTCAAATTAAGTAAGTAATTAATTAAGCCTTAGAGCACTACCTTTTCATTCACGACAAAGTACATCCTCTGGTAAAGCCAGTCTACTGAGATGGACGTAATATTCCCCCAGCCAGTGTAAAAAAGCGTTAGGTCAGACACATCAGACATATTTGCAGCTCCTTTCACCCAGATGTGATTTCCCTCAGAAAAATAGACAACTTGCTGATAAACATTCACAGAAATTCCTAAAAATAGAAAGATATGTGCACACAGATAATATATGAAATAATTTTCAGTTTTTCAGTTACTTTTTCTACTTGCCTTAGAAAGTATTTTTCAATCTGCAACTCAACATCATTGGAGAAAATTTAACTGGTTTTCTCCTCCACTTCTAGTCTTCTTTCAGATAATAAGGAAACTTTTCCATTTGCTATGTAAATGACATTATTATAGACAATTGCTCTTCAGAAAGGTAATCAGACGGAGAGAGGATATGTAACATGCACACCAACTGACACTGATTGCCCCTCTCCAGGGCAAACAGATGCAATTTGCATCTCCTCACAAAGCACCATTCACTCTAGATTTCAAGCTAGACATTATCTGTGCCACCCCTCTACTGTCAAAGGGCATTTAGTCAGGTGGAACATTCGTTCTCTGGCATCTTTGTGGCTCTGTGAACTTCAGTAGATAAACTCAGATTTTCCACACTGTCTTCAAGGACCAAATACAGCACCAGTGTAGGTAAGAAATATTGCAGTGGAGAGCAATTTGAGATATCATGGTTGTCTGGTGACTTACGCTACTAAATGTCTCATTTCAGAGCTCTGTGCCCCCGACTAGCTAACACACTGGGATGCTCTTCAGCCAGTACCTTTTGACACTTTGTATTATTTAATTCTTAAGTTCAAAACACTTGACTTCCTCGTATTCATGTCGGAAAAATACATTCATTAATCATAGGGAAACATCTGCTTTGGCTTCAACATACCTCAATTTAGATACCTACTACATAAATGTCCAGCTCTGAAGTAGCTGCCTAGTTTCACTGAAGAAAAGGTTGCACTGGGGAGAACAATTCACATCTTCCACAGAGCTGTCATTTCAAATAGGTCAAACGATGTTCTGAAAGATCCTATTTCTCCCCATTGACTATAAAGAGAGGCCAGATACTGCCTCAGGCTAGGTGAGGTGCATTCTGTCCTTGGCAAATACAGAGGTCTATGTCACACTTGAAAGAAAAAGAGAGAGCCTGATCTGATTTTACCTGTAATGTTGTGGTGTATAATACCATTTTGCAGGCACTGGGCTGCTTCGAGGAAATGTTCCATGTATCTCTTCCTTAAAGACTGGTTTCTGGATAGGAAGAGCCATGTTGCTTTTTCCTTAACTAACAAAAGGAGAAATTCAGAATTAAGCTAAACAACTGCAGCACAGAGAATAATGTTGTTAACTCAGATACATCATTAGTAGACATGCATACATGCATGCACACATATATACATGTACATATATATTTTTCCACTAGCAATGACTGACTAAAACTTAAACTCTTTGAGTGTTGGAAGTGGATGGAGTTACTCATTACAGTGCCTTCTGACTGCTCACCCAGGGTGAGAAGGAACCACGTGAATTTCACACCATCGTTTCCTGTAACAGTAGTGAGTCCCAAGTAAGGGGAAGTAAATTGGAGCAAATGAGCCCCTACAGAATCTCAAGGAAACAAAGGCACGAAGACATCCATGTCACTCCAAGATCCAATGGAAGTGGGATGCTTAACCCTCTTGGGCCTCTGTGAAAAGCCCAGTCAAACTAGAATACTATCCCACAGAACCAGGCAAGAGGAAAGCAAATATGTTTATTTCATGTATTTATCATGCTGACCAATTATTTTTTTCAAGGAACAAGTAGTTTTCACAGGTAAAGATGATAATGGGATAATATTATATTCTTCAAAGGTGATAAATTTAAAATATGGGGGGGGGGGCGGGGGGGAGATGTTTAATGAAGTCACAGAAGTCAAGAAGGAGAGCTCTGGTCACCTAAGCTGACTTTGTGCTTATACAGGCCCAAGTAACTTACATTAAAACCTCTACAGCAAATCCACACCTTCTGTATGGGCTGTGCATAGCTCTGGGAAAGATAGCTAGTCTTGCTTCTGAATCTCAGATCCCTGAAAATCTAGGACATCCCCTGCTAAATTGATTCACCAGTTCGTTATCTTCATTTTTAAAAGTGGTCCATTATTTTGAGTCTGAATTTGGCTAATTTCAGTTTCCAAACAATCCTTCCCTTGTTTTTTTTCCCCCCTCTAGTTTAAACAGATGTCTGCTCTCAGATATCATTTTCTCATATGAGTATCACGAGACTGTGACCGAATGCTGTCTTCATTCATTCCTGGATAATCTGCATAGATTGAGCTGCACGCATTTCTCACAACGCACACGCCACGAGCCATTTCAGTAATGATCTCTCCAGAGCAGATTACAAGAGGCCAGTACCACTTCCTTATCTCTTTTCCAGTGACATTTCTTGCAACCTAGTCCAGAGATCAGATATCTTTCCCTGACTTTTCTCAGGGCTTAGATCTACACAGCTCAGTACCTGATATAGTAACATAATTTCTGAACGTGATACATGAGGAAGGGTTATTCCTGTTCATGTTAGCACAGAGAGAAAGTGCGTGCCAGTGCAATTCACAGGAATCAACTAAAATTTTAAGTAATGACTAGTAAGGGGAGGTGGGATGGTTCCACACCACCAGAAGGTGGTTTCTTGGGGGGTAGGGTTGCTTGTTTGTTTTCTACCTTAAATTAATTGGTTGGTTATTAGCTTGACTTAATGAACACAGTCAGATGTACCAGTCTGGATGTTTCATAAACGGCACAAATGTTATGGCTCAGGGTCAGCCAACCCTAGAGCAAACCTCTGTGGAGTCTCCAGGTAAGGACATATCAGTGTGTCTGAGCTATTACCAAAAAAAAAAAAAAAAAAAAGTAATATTTTAAAAAACACTAGAGAATCTAAAAGCTTAATTTCTCCAACCAGTAGCAGAAGACTGGTGATTCAGAGACAGACTTAAAGTGTTTGCTAGAGTTGAAGAGTTTCCAGGTGTTTGACAACTGGGTTTCTTCAGGAGGAGAGGAGCGTCTTGTGTTTTCTTTTCTAAAGATACCTTTTGGTAACATTGATTTCATTCTCACTTGTGTTCTGCCTCAACATTTACCTTTCTCTGGCAATTCTTTGAGCAATACCTATCTCGTATCATTACTTTCATTATTAATTAGTTAATATAGTAACATAAATACAGCCATGAAAGAGCAACCAAAATTGATATGATTTCACATATTTGGCATGAGACAACTGAGGATGTTTTGACAAAAGAGTTTCATATTAAGTATTTAGTATTATTAGAAGAAATACATTTGTTTGTCAGCTGTTAAAATCTCATCCATAAAATGAAAGTATGTCCTCTCAGTCGCTGCCTCAGACCACTGAGACGTTTTTCATCCATAATACAACTCAGGCCAAATTTGTTTGGGCCTACCAGCATCTCAGGTTATTACCATGCTCTGTAGACCAATAATGTCTACTGCTAAAGAACAGGACTCTCTTTGATATGCTATTGACTCCTCAGTGTATAACTCCTTGTCATGCAGTGATTACAGTCTAAATATTATTCTCTTCTGCCAGGTACACGGCAGCCCAGCAAATATGACTTTGTCCCCACGAACAGACAGTGATAAGGACTCTGCTACTCTTGTACCTTTGGATTCTGGGGTTGTGATGTTGGCTTCAGCAGGGGGTCCAGCACCAACCTCATTAACCGCCACAATACTGAACCTACAGTAAACCAAAGAGACAGGGTTTGGTTTGCAAGTTTCTTTTGAAAAATTGCTGGAGAAACATTTTATCAAGCAGGGTAGCTGCTACAGAAGTGCTTGACTTTCAGAAAATGCCCATTTAAATATAACGTTCTGGGAAATTTATAATAAAAATAAAACCAACCAGAATCCGAATTCCCCAAAGGTGGGACAACAACAGAATCTTCTAAATTAAAATTCAAAATGGGGCTTCAGACTCAGAAGAGCAACTCAATTTCATTTCAAAGGAAGATCTGTGTTTACCAGTGCAACGAGAATGCTAGCCTTTGTGTTTAAGAAGAATGAAGTACATTTTCCAGATGGTTAAAGGACTAGAGAAGACTGCTCTGCCATTCCTTGAATATACTGAAAAGATGCCATACAAGCTTAAAAAATAAAAAAAACAGCAGCTAAGAAAATGCAACCTGCTGGCCCTATATCAAATTGCTTTTCCTTCCTCCCCATCTGACTTCCACATAAGCAGCCAACCCATCTGTAATAACTCCGTTATCCCAAGGAAGGTACCCTTGCTTTTTGGGCAAGAACGTAAGTAAACAGCATAATTGTGCAGAAGTGGCACTTAGGCATACCCTGTACTATCTGGGCAAGAAGTGCTACAGCACACTTGGCCACGTTGGTTATCTTTTCTTTTTGTACCTGTAAGTGTTGTTTGGGAGGGTGGAGTAGAACTGAAAGCTATGGCCTCTGGAGGCTCTCAACAGTTTGTGATTCTCACTGGTCAGGAGCAAGTTATACCCAACAATCAATCCATTGGGAAAAAGTGGTGGAGACCAACTAACTTCAACAGTGTTTGGACTTGAACTCTGAATATCTTTGATGACAGGAGCTGTCGCAGGAGCTGCAAGAGACAGAAATAACTGACTCTGGGATGGCATTTAAGACATTATTTGTTTTTCTTTTTTTTTAGGTACATTTTTAGGTTTATGATTAGGCACAGCATAAAATTTCAGCAATGGTTAACTTCTTTTAACATCCAGGAAAATTTCACTCAAAAAGTTAATGTGTGTAATTGTGCACAAAATTATCCAGTGTGCCCTCACAATTTTGATTATGTACTTTTCTGTGCATGTTTTCAAAACCAAAAGGAGAAAGCAGCCCTAAATCTTCCAGTTTAAACAAAAAAAAAGCCTGTAGTATTTTAGTCTGGTCTTCTGCAGCTACCCAGCAGACAACATACATATCATTCTGAAGATTAAGCATCAATGTTTTCTGTGAAACAAACAGCAAGGAAAACTAAATGTTTCTGAAATGGTCCTGAAAGATGCATATAGTCACAAATAGTGCGATTCGTTACCTCCAAAAGCGTGTGTCCGGTAACTGGGACTCGATGGAGAATGGAGCTGCAGCTGAGATGTAATGACCCAAACTACTCGAAACACATACTCTGTGAAGGCTTGAAGGTCTTTGACTGTATACGAAGTTTCAGTTACTACCTAGATCAATGCACAGACATAATCTTTTTTTTAATTCCTCCGTCTGCAGTTACTATGTGGGGTGTTATCAGGGCAAAAGAGCTCTCATACAACAACATACATATTTCAGGATACTAAAGTGCAGGATCCTAAGCTTAAATAAGAGGCAATTCTGAGAGCTATTCTCACTACAGACTTTGGTTTTCCAGCTTTTCAGAACTTTTTCTCTTCTTTTTGCTTCAAGAACACGCTACCAAATCTGAACGACGAGTGGATGGACTGAAGGATAGACGCAATATAATAATACATTTGAAGAATAAGGTAAAACCCCTAAAATAATAATGTATTATGGACAATGTATTTAAAACTGTTGGTACATATACTACAGGTTTAAGATCCAAAGGCTCTTAGTTCCTTAAAATATTTATGGTCTGAAGTCATCGTTCGCCATTATTTCACCAATGATTAATTCAGAAGAACTTCCTGCTTAGCTAATTATCTTTACCTTTGATTTGTGGCACCAACTTGCCACGCTCTGTAAATTGATCCAGTAGAGATGATGGCAAGATAACAAGTGTACATTTGACGCAAAAGAACATAATATGAGAATAACCATACTGAGTCAGAACAAAGGTCTATCTAGCCAAGTATTGTATCTTTGACAACCAAAAAAAATATCTCTAATGAAAGGTATAAAAACCAGAAAGCCTACAGGGATATTTCTCCCGAATACTCTCAGTCTTTGCATTTTATAAGCATGGCTCAACATGAAACAATGGCAATGTTTGCATTTAGTAGAACCCAATTTTTTCTTCCACTAATTTACCCAGTCGCTTTTCAAACCCCATTTAGTAATTTTAGTAATTTTAATATTTAGTAGTTTAAATTTAGTAATTTAACATCCACATGTGCCAGAAAGCAGCTGAACATTTTAACTACACATTCTGCGAGAAAACACCTTCATTTGCTAGTTTTGAATCCTGCTGTTTGAAACCTGCTAGTTTCCATCAAGGTCCCTAGTTCCTATGTTGGACAAAATGGAGAATGGTTGTCTGCTTCTCAGCTTCTCCACGTTACTCATGATTTTGTAAACCTCTTTTGAGCACCTAACATATTGTCCAATGTTTTGCTAAAATAAAGTGAAAAGCAGAGATGACAAACACAACCAGTGCCCTGCAAGTACACTAAAAACCCTAAAATGTTTTACCGATTTTAGCCAACTGCTAGAAAAAGATAAAGGAGCCACTTAATTCACCAGTAAATTACAACCACTTTTGTTTCAAAATCTAGTTGTTACTTTCATTCCTCACATGTTTTTTGTTATGATTGCACTCTATTAATAAATTACCCTTTTTTTTTCTTCCTGTGAAACAGGACTGGATTATAAATAAAACCTAAAACCTATTTCCTTGCAAAGTAAAAGGAAGTGTCCTTCTTTACCTCTGTGTACCTCCAGTCTCCAGGGAGCTGATTGAACTTCCACTGGATAATATATTTCACCCCAGAGACGTTAGCTGGTTTCCACCCTAATGTGACATTGTGGCTTCCTATGGTAGATGCAAATGGTGCTCCGGGCTTGTTCAGGTAGTCTAACGGGAAAATACAATATAACAGTAAGAAAAAACCTTTCATGGCAATTTCTGGGCCTTAAGGGTAAAACCCTATTACCCCCCACACCTGAAAGCTGTGAAGCCAATAAAAACACAGAAAAAAAATAAAAATTGAAAATGTTGCTGAATAATTCACATACATTTTAAAGACAGTTTGATAGGTAAGCCTGAGCTGGGCTAAGCTCAATGCGAGCAAATGTGACTACAACTCTGCACTTGGGTAAATGCACTTTTAGTTATAGGTACTTAGTAAAATTTTGCTGAATAGAAATGTAGAAAAGGTATGGGAGACTTCTAAAGAGATTTTCAAGAAGCCTATTTCAATAGCACTGTATCGGCCCAATTGTTCTCATGTAAGTTGCAGGAGCTTTTGGCAGATTTCAAGGTAGCAGGCAGGTCAAGGATGGGTACTTGACAAATTATCGTCTTAAACAGTTGAGATTGGATTTAAAAAGTTCCATGTTCATGAAAGGGTGGGAAAATAATTTTAATATAAGATATAGTTAGCTTCATGGTATTTTTAAAAGAAAAAAGAGGAGTAAATTTCTGATGAATAAAAACACTCAAGACATTGTTTTTTTCAAAGAAATCCAGATAGTAGAACAAGACTGTAATATTAAAACTGAATTTATTAGACTGTGAATCAGACACAGGACTGTATTCAGACTTACTCTGTGCTTCAAGTCCATATGCATCCTCTGCACGGCTACAGCCAAACTTACAGGAAACTGTCTGTGTAGGGTACAGAACTCACTGGTTAGTTTTGTGTAAAGGCAAACGTCCTCCTAGAATTATGGAGATGCATTTTAAATACATGCAAACCCTGTGGAAATCATTACATTCATTCTGAAATATAGCAGTTCCAGAAGCTCACTCCAAAGAGCTTCCCAACAGCCTTTCCTTCATTTCACTGGGCACTGACATAGGGTTTTCCTCCTTATACACTGTCCCTTTGTGGAAAGCACAAGTATGGGGCGACATTAAAGTCAGAAATAAACTTCAGTAACAACCATGGAGTTAGGAAGTAATGGTTTTTAACTTGTTAAAATGATATGTTCCAAATGTTGGGTTTCACTCTTTCCCACTTCATGTATTTCCTATGAATGAGGTACATTCTTACTTCCAATGAATTCCAGGCACATTCATACTCCCAGTGAATTTTCAAAATAGTTGAAATTAGTCATTTGTAAGAGCAGCCATGGCTAATTCACACTTCCTTGTTAGTAGTTACTCCTTCTGGTATAGTCATGTCTACAAGCTGCAAACATAACAAACACTCCAGGGCAGTGAGTTCTCCACACACATCCTAAGAACTGAAAACTCCCAAGAGATTTCAGTTTAGGTAGGGAATATAGATATAGTGCTACCCTGCTTTATAGTTAGAGAACTTAAGACGAGGTAGTAACATTTTCCAGGTGGATCTCACTAGCTTAAAAATTACATGTAAGACTGAGTCTCCTGGAAAGGCAAAACTTTTGAGAAGTGATGGTTTGAGCTTTTCTAAACAGGCATTTAATTTGGGCTCATTTTATTCAGGCTCATTTTATTCTGCAAGTTAATTCAACCTATAAAATCTTGAAGTTTGCTTCATACAGCAGCCACCTTTCAAGTGATAATTAACCTTTAAATCATTCAGAAGCAATTCATTATGCTAAATGAGCAAGTTTTTTTAATTGCTCTTGCTGATTCTGGGTTATACACTTCCAACCCCCTACGGAAACTGATAAGGCATGTTATTTCAGACAACACAGTTGCAGCTGAGATGGATTTAAAAACTTGCTTAGCAAGTGTATATTCCTATATACACTATCTCACATCCAGGCATTAAGTGTCAAGTGCAAGCACTTAAAAAGTTTTTTCCAATGTTTTCATATTCAGAGAAATAAAATACTTCCAAGTGAATTATCATGACTGTTAGCAGACATCAGTTATCAACTGTACACTGGAACTTTCATTTACAACCAAGATTTGTTTAGTTTGTAGGGTATAGTGTCCCCAGATTACATGCTGATTCATAGTGCCTTCTGCTTCATTTAACACAGACATTTCTGACCATTTGGTTTTTGTCATGTTTTTCTTTCTTCTTCTGATCTTTGTCCGAACCATAAATCCAATTTTTGCTTGTGGTAAGAGGATTATTAAAGCTAGCCTTAGAAATTTTGAGGGAAATTTGCCATCTGCTCTGCGTGAAAACAAGAAATCCTCATACATTCTCATCTATCAGAACTGCCCCTGTATGAGCCAGATTCTGCTGCCCTTTTTTATGAATATTCCCATCGAATTCAGTGGCACTCCCCAGTTCCTAGATGAGAGGTAATATCCAAAAGGAGTAATACTACCAGATTTCAGTCCCAAGGTGTAGTCACAGGACAGAGCTGAGCCAACACTGAAGGAAAAGTCACACTCTTACTCCCCCTCCTTTCCCCTGCAGACTGCAATGACCTGATCCTCTGCAGGCAGTGACCTGGTGCTCGCCTGACCATGTGGGGAATCAAGCCAGCCAGCTGATACAGTGGAAAAATAATCTCGCAAAAGCCCTTGCAGAGTTAGTGAATTTAACTGGCATATTGTGTAGCCAGACAAGCAAAAAACCCCCAAACAAACAAATAAACAAACAAAAAAACACCAACCCACCCCCTCACCCCCGCCCCCACCCCCCCAAAAAAAGCCCACACTAATTCTGTGTTTCTACAAAAGTAAGTTGGTTACTTCTTGGACTGTTGCTACACTCCAAAACCATCATTTAGCATATTTGTAAACCTTTGTCATGGTCATAATTTCACAGATTAAAGAGCATTAAAAAAATCAATCCTTTCAATCAAAGTTCCAGCTTGCCAATGAGTTTATGCCATACTTGGGATTCCCTCCAACTCCTCCATCGCCTGCTTGAAGTTTGTTGCCCCCATCTGGGTACAACCTTCATACTGAGGCCTCAACAGTCCCAAACACAATCCTGCAATCATTTCATCCCCATCCCATCCTACACTCTATGTTCATGCTAAAAGGGCCCCAGAAAGGCACCATCTCTTTAGCAGCACTTTGTTGCCTCGTACTTATCACTGTAAATGCCAGTCCATCTGCAGCACAGACAGGGCACTCCCCATCTGAGATGTCTTTCTGAAGGACAACACTTGCCCTTTACTGAATTGTGTTTTACTTCATTCAGACTCTCTACCCAGTCAAGAGTGTGTCTTGCCTTCTAGCTCCCACGCCTTGTTTCCACTTCTTGCCAAGCTGGTGTCATACCAGCCTTAATAAGCATTCTTTCTGGTTCATCTTTGATGGGATTAATGGAAAACTGGATAGAACAAGGTTCCTGTGAAAGCCTAGAACATACTTTAAATAGGTCTGTACTGCGTTCCATACTGGTGAGGTTAGTTTGTTCTCTCTAAAGCAATATTCTTTGTTACACGCCAGTTTTTAATGCAAACATGTCCTTAGCCACTATGCTGGAAAGAAAGCGTTTGGGTACTTAACTCATTCTTCAGCTTTAGGGAGCACAAAACAATTAGACCTGGATTGATAAGTTTGTGTATCTACATTGTATTTCTTAGTATTATATGGACATAGTAATCACTGAAATAGTGATTTTTTGTATTGATCTGATAGCATTTAACTTACCTCACATGCTCTGGTGTATGTCTTGTTCTGCCAAGAAGCAAATTAATAAAATGTGAGATTAGCATAAATATAATCACAGAGTATTTCAAACAGATAATATCAATTAATTAGAGGTTTCTTACAGTGAAAGTACACTACAAAACCTTATCACCAGCAAATAATGAAAGAAGGAAAGCCCACACTTGAAAAACCAGAAAGTCAACATTAAAATGATGCCAAGGATGAAAGAGCTTCTGGTGTTCAAGAGGTCCAGAAAGAAGAGAAGTTTAAAAACTGTCGTGGCAGTTATCCCAGACCAATGTTAATTCTTATCCATCTGGTTTAGTAAAAGCAAAAAATCAATCTAGTAAAGACCATGTCTTTCATTTAAATCTGCATACAACTCTGAGACAAGCCCCAGTAGAGTAATATCCTGAAAAGCACTAGTTCTTTCTCACTGCCTGAAAAGCTGGGTAAGTGGTTGAACTTAATGAACTGTAAAATGTCCCCACATTTTGACAAACACAATGAAAGCTTTTGATATTACAGGTAACTTCCATAGCAAGAATTATTAGCTTCCTAAGAGAGAATTTATAAATGTATTGAGAGAAAATATGGACATTACATCTTTTCATAGAAACATTGCTCTGGTTAGGTTTTCCACATCTGCCGTTGGATAAGGTACTTGATGGACTGGAGATAAGTGCTATAGAGCCAAGGCTAAGGCAATACTCACACATTTCAGCAGGCAATTGATTTGCACTGTTGCATTCCAAAACTGACATCCCTGTGTGCACTGCAAAGACAGACAGTGGCTTTAAAAAGGACTTTGAAAGCACATTTTTAAAGAGAAGGGATACTCCAGCGCTAAGGGTGAGAACAATAGTTCAGTTTCCAGGTGCAGTAAAACACTTTGTATGACCAAGCCACTTAGCTCCTTTGTGCCCTGGTTCCTTAGCGATAAAACAGATATTTACAGCACTTAATCTCTGTAACAAAAATATTAAATATATCAAAGATTACAGGTACTCAGATACTACAGTAAGGGATTTATGTTGTATAGTGCTCTTCTCAATGTAAAATCAAATATAGAACAGAGAAAAAATAAATCATTCCTAAAGACTGGTTTGTGCAAAACAGTAGATGTTCAACTGTTTGTTCAGGCCTGGTAAAGACTTTGACACCCTCCCATGTACTGAGAACACTGAAAGGACTGCAGGACACCTGAGCAGGCTGTGACTGTCACCTGGAGAGAGTGCTCAGCTTTACATAGGCCTTGGGAAAGGGCTGATGCACAGCTCCAGGGGCAGAAGGAGCCCTGGCTTAAACAGTCCATGATCAGTCTTGCTCTGGGAACAAGTCAACCAGCCAGCCATGATGTGTGGGGCCAGTGCTTCTCTCTTCCAGATTTATTTTACCACTTGTTCTCTGTGGAGAAGTAACAGATACACACTATGCAGCGCAGCCAACCATAGCGGAAAGCCATTCAACACAATCGCCCTGCTCTCCAACAGGAAAGGCATTGGCTTTAAAACCATGAGTTTTCAAAGATGTAATAAATATTATGTGTTTGGATTTGGTGTTGGCACTCTCTCGTTTATTCTGTCCCATCCACTTCTTAATGGCCATGTACATTTTTCTTTTTAAAGGGAAGCTGAAAGGGAACAACTTTGGAAGCAGGAGACTGATATCGAGCACTGCAAAGCCTCATGAAAAAAATAGTGAGACTTGATAACACTGAGCAAAGATACACAGTAACCTAAATAGGCGAGTCAACCTTGCTATGTATTGTCATGACAACACAGCCTTTTATGGTCCCAGTATCATAAATGACCCAGCCTATCGCCAGATACCAGGCGCTGAGAGGCTGCTTCCCGCTAGTCTCTGTAGAAAATATTGATGACCAAGTTCTTCACCGCTCTTCAAAGAATATGTATAACCACCAGCTCGAATTGCATTTGAAATCTGAACTAGGAGGACACCAGCTAAATTTCTTACAAGAATGCTGCAATGGAAAGCTTATGTTAAGCTAAAGACCCCCCACGGTAGACACAACCGTTTGAAGTCCTATAGAACTCTAAATTGACAATTGTCCTTTTAAGTTTTCTCCCGTCAAATCACTGAGAAAACAAAATGCACTAATAAACTGTACAAAGGTAGCTGAATAAAACAGTCTTAATGATTCACACTTTGGAGGGAACACTAGTTTTGACTCATTTTCTCAAAAATGAATGACTATGAACTTTGTAGCTCACAAAAGTGAACATGACTCACAGCAGAGATCCACACCCTTTACACATTTTCTTTAAACAAAAAAGGTAGCTGTGTCTTTAATAATTTGAGCCAAATCTAAACACACAACCTAATGACTTATGCCAGACAGGCAACTGGGCACACTTGCGTGAAGTCTTTGACAATATGATCATTGTACTCATTTTTTTAAATAGCAGTAACATAATCAGTAATTAACAAAGTAAACCATTACTCACTGCTCCAGTGATGTCACTAACATTGCAAACATTAGTAACTCCAAATTCTCCTTCCTATAAAAGAAATACATATATTTTTACAAAAAGTGAAAATGTTTCCCCCAAATTCTTTGGTTAAAATATATTAAAGCATTAGTTTCTCGTAAAACAAATTTTCTTTGACCGATGTTTCCTCATTTGAATAAATTTATTGTTGACACACCAGTAGCTTCTCACTTGAGACTAATTTCAGAGTATCATCAAGCAAAGACATTGGCAGAATCAGCTGGTGTTAATTAAATTATCTCAGGTAGAAATCTGGCTCTTAACTCCTGATTCTGGTTTGCCTAGTCAATAACAAATGTTTCATAAATATGTTAAGCATAAATGACAAAGCCAAGAGGCTTTAACCTCCTGAGAGCAGAAAGACTTTCCTTCAACCTAAATGCCTTTTGTCTGGTCTCCTTTTGAAGGGGTTTTACACAGCCATATGGTGACCACCCTTCCTCTCCTGCCAAAAGTGATCTTGAGCTAAGGTGCCTATTTTTTCACATCATTCCAAGTGTGCAAAACCAGTCACCACCTGTGGAGTGCAACAGAAGTCTTAAGTTTTGTCCTGCAAACAGGTAATAGCACCCGTAATAAAACTCCTCTCAGGCAGAACTTTTCAGCACATGGGGCACACCGTGACAATAGTAAGAATCAAAGGTGTCACAAAGCGAATGTGAACACAATAGGTAGGCTGGAGGCAAAAAAATAAGATTTACAGCTCTCAGACTCCAAGATTATATTTTTCTCATCTGAATCCCTTACACAATATATTCACTGAACATGAATGCGATTGTCCTGTCTTTCAAAGCTAAGAGGAAGAGCAACTTATTTCTTATTCTGAATTAATTTAAGCTTAAATCAAAGGATCCCCATTAAAGTTATCATTGCATTATAGGCTTCTATCAGGGAAGGCAATTAACCCTTTCACTGGTGCAAGAGTTAGAAGCAGTTTTAAAGGAACTGTCAGACAAATTTATGAAATAAAACAGAGCAGGTGATAGTCCTCTGCAGTAGGTGTCCACAGTTAGTTAGCCCCAAGGCACAAAATATCCTTTTTACACAGCAAAGGTACATGGTCTTCTAAACAACATCAACTTTTCAGGCAAATAGAAACAAGGAGGTAACTCCCGAAAACTTCATGCAGAATCAGTGTTTGGATTTGAGATGTTTTGCTTATCTTTGTTGTGCATCAGTAGAAGGAAAAATAATAAATGCCACTTGACTACTCAAAGGAACACTAAGAAGGCATAAGATTAAGGATCCAACCACCTACTTTAATACTTAAAGAAATATTCACAATTTAAAGCATAGCTGACTTTAAAAAGAAACTGAAACTAGTTCAGGATAATTGTGCAAGCCACAGATTCCCAGTCAATTTCTTGTGAATTTACAGTTTTCCTAGGTTTATATAAGAAAAGTCATAGACTAGACAGAAACTGGTAAGTGAATAAACTGAAAAAAACAAAGGTTTGTCTCCTCCACCCTCCAGGATCTTTCATAGTCATTTCAGGAGCTGTTGGAACATAATCATGTAAAGAAAGTATAAAAAGAAAACCCATGCAAACT
Source organism: Pluvialis apricaria (assembly GCA_017639485.1). Taxonomy (NCBI): domain Eukaryota; kingdom Metazoa; phylum Chordata; class Aves; order Charadriiformes; family Charadriidae; genus Pluvialis; species Pluvialis apricaria. Next base: position 74,199,861 of record CM030009.1, on the reverse strand, counting down.
GGTTAATGGGATTTCTTCCTTACCAGTTTCCACAAATTCAAATGTTAAATATTAGTTCTCAAACTATGCTGTTACTCAGATATTTTCTTTAAAATAATTTTGCAAAAGCTGATATATAATAGAAAAATCTTACAGTGCTAACAACCATCTATGTTTCAAAAGATTAAGTACAGTTTTTCAAAACTTACCAGGTTGCTTGTACATAAGTTCTGACAATTTTTTGAGAAAGTACAGTACACTGCAGAAATCCATACACAGTAAAAAGCAGCAAGCCTGTTTAGCGGGAAATCCCACAGGCAAGTGTTCCTCATAACTTAAACAATTTCATCCGGCAGTCTGATTCTTTCCTTGACTCGGCCATACGAACTCCTTTTAGTCTAGATGACGGAGACACGACTGTGAAATTTCCGCATTTCAGTTTATTAAATATTTTTTAAATCCTTTTTTACACTCCATTCCTTCAACAACTTTTCAGCTTCCTGGAGCACTTGTCTTGAAATTGCACAACATCTATTTCATAGTTTCTTATTAAACCACTGAAACAAAAGAGTTGACCAATGAAAGTCAGCGTATCTCCTTACATAAATATCATTAACGTAAAGAGGAAACTAACTGCAATGCTTTTAATCAGGTGCTCAAAGCAACACAGACCCAGGAAAAGAGCGAGAGAAAACTGGCTTAATCTTCATTTCTATTATGATTAAGCTATTTCTAAATATTTTCAAGTGGATACAACTAAGAAAATATGTTTGTGATGATGAATATCCTTGTTAGAATGCTACAGTTCATATCAGCCAGTACAAAAATGTTAATTAATTCTATATTTTAATGACCATTTCCACACCAAAATATGACTCAAAGCAGACCCCTGTCTGCCTCCTTCTGATGCACAGTATACACAAACTCACCAGCGCCAGTCTGCTGGGGGGTATCTACATGAGTGGGCACAATTGTACTAGTAAGTTTGTGCCCATATCATGGAAGAAAATTGAAGCTGATGGATAAATTGTGTATCTGATTTAAAAAGACATGAAGAGTCCTACATAAAGTTGGAGACTCACATTAAAGAGGTCGGTGGGAATTCAAGCTTAAGATACATCCAAGTTCCAGTCTGTGGCACTTCTCTGTTGCACCACAGAGCTATCCACAGAGACATTCTGTGAACTGCAATAGGAAATTGATCCAGCTTACATATATATGTAAGTACACATAAAAAAAAAGTTATGTAATTTTTGTGCATGTGTATCATGCATGATAAATAAAATGTGCCATTTTCTAAATAACATAACATTTTAACAATCGGTTTAAGCTGACACATCCTATCATTGCTGCTTAAAGAGGGGACCCGCTTTCCTACCATACCTAAATGCTCCTTCACTTTCCCAAGTCCCACTCGCTTGCCAAGCAAACATTCCTGCAGTCATGTGATAAACCAGGCTGAGAATCCGGTTAACACTAACCCAGCAACAACAGAAGTGAATTGGTTAACATTAACCTGATGCTCTTTTCTCTGATTCAGGCTGCAGCCCAGCCCCATGTGCTGCCGTGCCAGTGCATGGTAGGTGAAAGGAGCTAAGAGCACCGAGACAGGAGCAAAGGATAAGCTGAACTGTAGAAAGCCGGTGGATATTGCCAAGCACAAGGTTCGAAGGCAGTCAGAGGAAGGAAAGGCTTTGTGGAGCTGGTTCCTTCCTTTTATTTCCGTCCACTTGTCCTGGGAAGCATTTAGGGGTTTGCTTGTTCATTAGCTCAGCCTCCTCATAACTACTCAAGGGAGCTCCTAGATGAGAGCAAGACTCATCTAAGGTGAGCTTAGCTTTCAGTTAAGGGCTTTCAGCTACACAGGTGAGGGGGAGTTACTGTCCCGTTTGCTTGTCACTTCTCCACTCCAGAAGGTTGCTGCCCCCACTCCAGCAAAGCTGCTCAAGAGGGAACTCCCTAGCTCCAGCCAAAATAAGCCAGTTTAGTCTGACTGCTTAAATAGTAACCCTTTGCTAATCCAGCTCATCTTGGCTGAAGATTCTTCGTCGGAACTCACACGAGCAGCAAAATTGAAGAGAAATCTGGTGGCAGGCAGCTGTAGGTTACGATTTCTTCCTGAGGATCACTTTGTGCTTTGGATAGATCTTTAGGAGATTTAGGACCGTCAGAGTCTGGTGTCTAGGTGTATACCAGTAAATTAAATGTACCCACGCCCATACCCTAGCAGGTGGCATAGGAAAACTCACATCCACACTTTAAAAATCACTCATCCTCCAGGAGAGGATGGCCACAACTGAAACACCTATGGGGAATGGCTTCTAGTTTTTACTAACTCCCAAACTGTTCCTGGATATTATCTCGGTTAGTGCTGACACGGAACAAAACCAGCTAGGGACAACTCAAACAGTTTAACAGTTGATCTATGTGGTCACTCGGGATTACGAATGCTGCCTGGCATGGTTTTAAATTACTGGCTTAGATGTGGCCCAGGCAAACAAATGTGTCTAAGTTCAATCTTAAAAAAAAATACATTTAACTATTCAACACTTTTGGGTTTTGTTTTGTTTTTTAGGAAGCAATTTATTGTTAGGATGTGCCTTGGATCTTGTTTAGGGGTGTATAGGAAGGAGCAGTGGAAGGGGAGAAAGAGGGATCAAGTTAAGATCCTGGTGAGGAATGTAATCAAGATGCATCTGAAAGCCTGAAGAAGTCAGCAGCTGTATAAAAATGTTGGCATTTGGCTCTTAGAGCAAGGAAATTTGGCTACTATCAAAATACACGCACCTAACCCTTTCTTTGTAACTGGAAAGATTTGAAGTTACTGATGCTGATAGTTCTTGTAAGTGAGAATTTGCACACTCATATATGTGTAGTACACGCATACCTTGCACAAACAGGCTCTAACCATTACTGCAATATAGATTGTTAATAAAATAATGACATTAAAGACATTATTCAAAAGAACACCCCGTTTTGAGACATTTTTCCTAGACTTCCAACACTGTTTTCCACAAGGTGTCACTGTAACATCCCATAAACCAGAACCTTTAAAGAAAGCGAGCACTGAACTGTCTCCTTTATGTTTCTTCTAACCCATTGTCCAAACAAATACTAGTAGTCACCTAAGCCTTTGGATTTTTTACCTAAATTTCAGGAATTCTTCAGGAAGAGAGTATTTATGGGCTTTAGAAACTGAACCTTAAAAGCAGGGTTTGTAAAATCTGTAAATGAGGGGGTATGTGTTATTTTTAAGGTCATCTCTTCCATAAAACTGCATCCCGGCACAGAACTAGAGATCCAAACTCTGTGAGAGATCACTTATAAACCTTATCCTTTATATTCTAAATCTACTTACAGAATATAATTTCCTTCATCCCAAAGTCCAGCACAAGGAGAGGATCTGTAAGGGAGAAGACTGTGAATGAGAAAAATAGCAGTGAAGTGAGTAACAGAGAAAAGCAGACTGTATTACAATTCCTCACTGGAACAGCAGTATATATAAGAGCACCTTGCAAACTGTGGAGTCGTCTTTCAAACTCCTGTGGGAGCAATAGAAATATATAGAGATGAACAATCAGCCCTTATAGTAATGAATACGGGCTATTATTTCTTGAGGAGAAAAATGCACATTATTTCTGCCCACAAAGCAAGTAACTAATATCTTCTTTATACCTGGAATTATCATGATCGTTAAAGACAAATCTTTCCTGTATGTGAGCATGCACATGATTGTGCATATGTACACACGAATGGTATCATATAAGCAGAGTAGTGATCTACGACAGAGAGTTTTAGGGCTTCTATGCACTTACAGCAGAAGACTGAAATCGTTGGCTCAAGGTGGGTTGGCAGCCTCCCCTACCATACACCCCAGGGTACAGAAAAGGTGTTACCCCTACAGCCAGAGGGAGCAGTCGGAAAGCATCTCCTGGGCTGCCAAAGGTTACAGCCCAACACATTAACATAAACTGATGCCAACTTCAGGTTATTTTCGTACTCCAGAGAGAAAGCTGTCAAATTTCAGGGCAGCTCCTGACTGACCCAGTCCAGGAGCCATGCCATCATCCCTGCCCCAGTGGCAGCAACCTCCATCAAAAACGTAGGACAAGCAGCTCAAGGTAATATCCACTCCAGCAATTTAATTTTAATCTGCTCCCACGTGCAAGTCAGGCACCTAAAATCTCATCAAATGAAATACTTGACCATGTGCCGCCATTGAAATGCATCTGTAAGTATTTTCATAAAACCACAGCACACAACAGCATTTGGAAGGACCGCAAAAAAACAGAAAAAGGTTGAGGCTGAAGAGGCAAGGAAGGGGACAGCCAAAGGCTCCAAATGTCTATGTCTAATCTGGACTGCTTGCGTCCAGTTACACAGCACTAAAAATTCCTTGAACTTAGACCACATTCGTGAGTCCTATCTTGGTGGGGGTGAAAGTTGGGAGAGGTGAGAAAGGAGAGACTGTCAATCTCACAGCCAGCCTACAGGGCAGAGTAATGAAAAGGAAAATCTCAGCTTTTACTTATCAGTTTCTAACTCCTTTGTCTTGTGGGGGTAGCCTTGAAAAGATATGCTGATGTGAAGCACTCACTAGTGGTGACAGATTTTCACTCTTTTCCAAACATCACAGATTATTCTCTTTTTCCCTCCAGCAATGGTCCCTCATTAGCTTTTGAATTTCTTAGTAAAGTAAGTGAACAAGGACCCTAAGGGCAAAAAGCTTCACTCCCCTGTCCCTGTCTCCCTCCCTTTTTATTTGTTAGTGCAACTGCTAAGGCAGCTGTTTGTCTGGCAACAGCAGCCAGTCAGTCAGGGAGCGCTTTGCACAGAGGGAAGACCGTACAACAGAAACCCCCTGGAGTCTGGCTCAAGATTTATATCTATCTCTGCAGATTAGAAAAGTGGGGTTGGGGAGGGGGGAGAAGCCGACTGTTAAACTGGATCAAATTGGAAAGACAGTCATGCATGAGATACTTAGCTAAACCAGTCAGGAGACAGGGATTTGTTTCTATTGATCTGCAGTAATGATGACTGGAGAAATGTCTCATTAAACGATGTACAATGATGGATTTCAGACTAGGTAAATTTGAGTTTTGGAGATTAACAATAGCAAGAGATGCAAAAGCTAGGCCAGGATAGAAAATATAAGGAATGCTAAAGGGTAACAAGGATCTATAAATATGCTGCTAAGAAATTCCAATCTAAAAAAAAAAAAAAAAAAGATTACTATATCAGGGCTTACTAAACTACGTTTGTGTAATCATCCTATATGACATCAGGGGAGAAAGAGAGCTAGCACAAAGTGACAATAAAAACCTTGCTGTTAAGTAGATAAAGCTTGCACTGCTTTTTGTATTGCTTTAAAGAGGATAGGTTGGCAAGGTATTTGCAAAGCTCTTTAGTGATTTGTTCAACTGTATTATCTATTAGGTATCTTCTGATTGTTACTAATCAAATGTGCAGTCTGAAATTTGAAGAAAACTAGATTTCAACATACACAAGTAGCAGACAGGGCAACAGTGTAAGTGTAAAATGGCTTGATTCAGCATGTCTGAAAAAGACTGCATGGACAAGATGTGCAATGGTTTTTAGAGAGGAACAGGAGGAAAGAAGATTGCATACTGCAGAGGGAGTGACTTATCGCTCTGAGCATGTAGATCAGTGTATAAGAAAATATAAAGCCAAGATTAGGAGAAAAAGACAAAAGGAGCAAAAGCAGTAGTGTAGATTACATGATCTTTGTAGAGATCTTAGAACAGCTCAGCCTGCATAAACATCTCCCATAAAAGGCTTTACCTCTAATACCTCCTGGTTTCCATGGTATTCCAAAATACCTGAACACTTAATCTCCCAGTAGTTGCATAAAAAGAAATTGCTCATCCAGCAATCCAGAAAAGAGCCCATCTGCATGGAGTTTGTGACAGCCAGAGAAGAAAAAGCTCCCACCGTGTGGGGCAGGAGTTAGCAGGGGCTGGATTTGACCATTTCAATCACCTACTTGTGTTGCTGGAGTGCTTTTTGGATGCACTGCTTACTAACCTTTTGGTAAATATCTAGTTTCAATCTCTCTTCCCCAAGAGTTCCTGTCCTCCTCTCCTTGGATGAGCAGTGTCCCTGGGCACAGGCACTGCTGCTGGTCCACAGGAACAAGTAGTTCCCTTTCCCTACACAAGCAAGAACAAAGCCACACATAGTAGATAAAAATAATAGTAATGTTAAACAAGTTCTCCAAAATGTTTTTGAGCCTCCAACAGGCAAACACAGTCTTGTTGCAAACAGCTAGGGATACATGCGATCCCTTCTTGTTTGAGAGACAGAGGAACATCTCCTGGGAAGATTATGGTTAGCTGGGACTACCGACATAAGAAATCCTGGGGATAGTAACCCAGCATGTCATTTCCACCTGCATTAACAGGTGAAAAGGTAAATGCTGTGGGAAAGCCAACATTTCGTCTCGACTCGCAAGCATGTGCCAACACCACAGGCAGCCCTGTTGACTCTTAAGATTTTGTCCTCTAAGGGTTTCAAACGCCTTTGGAGTACCAACAGCCACCATGATTTAAGATATGCCCTTTCCTCAGGAGGCACTTGTCGCCCCGCTGGGCAGAGTAGAAGACTTGACCGTGCCTCCACAGCCCCCATGGGGCGGCCAGTGGTGAGACCTGTGATGGTGCCCCTGCTCCCTGGCTCTGGGGACGCCTGGGTCTTGGTCACATTGCCTAAAAACAGGTCAGTGGTGACACTCACACTGTTTTAGGGTATCCCAGAGGTTCACCCAGGGCTGGTGGCATCTGGGTACCGCAGTTGGGGCTCCCCCAGGGCAGGGCCCGGCAGGCAGGGCCCGTCCCACCCCCAGCCAGGAGTGCGGCAGCCGGGGACACTGGGGCAGCCCTGGCTCCTGGCATCAAGCACCTCCCTGGGGATGGCGACAGGCCGAGGCCAGGCTGGGTCACAGGCCCATGTCTCGGTGGGGGCTGCAGGCAGGCAGGGCAGGGCTGCGGGAGCTGGACACTGGCCCTGCTGCAGCATCACTGGGGCAGGGGCTGATGGTCTCAGGGGTCTGACATGGGACCCTGGGCTGTGGCCGAGACACGAGCCCCTTAAGGCTGGGCAGGATCAGCCAGGGCCCCCTCAGGACCCAATGAAGGCAGGTGTCACCTCAGAGCAATTGGAGCCCCCTGCCCTTCTGGACCAGCAGCTGGGAGGCAGGGGCGGTCACACCAGCATCTCAAAAGGCAGGAACTGCCTCTGTTTAGGGCACTGAACCATGCCTGACATCTCCATTGACCGCAACAGCAGTCTCCTGCATTTACATGTATTGACTTTAAATTAATTACAATGCTTTAAAACAGCCTAAGTGTTATCTGTCCCCAGCTGTGGGCACGCTGCCCCTCGTGCTGGCACTGACATGCTGTCTGACCCACAGCAAAGTGGTTGTTCAGCTGTTGAACCGGCTTTTCCTTTTCCTTGGCTGAGGAAGTTTCCTGACAGCTGAGGGAAGTTTCCTTCCCGAGGAAGTTTTCTTCACCGAGAAGTCAGGCAGATGCCTGAGCAGGGAGAGGGGTGGGCACACAGAGCTACACCTGAGCACTAACGGTGAAGGTGTATACCGAGGCTGAGAGGATTTATTGCTCCATGAGAGAGAGTAGCCCTGACATTTTACCTCCCCCTCTCCCTCCCAACATGTTCCCAGACCTCAGTTCTCCCTGCCCTGCCCCAGCAGTGTGGTCATTCCCCCTTGCACCAGCTCTGGTGCTTTTTTGATCCTCTACTGAGCTAATTCAGATCCCCAACACAGCAGAAAGCCGTTCACCTTGTTGTCAAGAAAATGTTCTGCTGGCTCAGCAAGTTGAACTGGCTCAGCACAACATCAGGTGAGCACCAGGAAGAGGGGAAGTAAGGCCAAGAAAGGGACCCTTTCACCCGGCTGGTTTGAACCTTCACTCTAACAGCTGCTATTGTTAACTAAATTTAGGTCTGAGGATACATCATTGTCCCTTAATAGAGAGAAGCCTGGGGAGCGGGGCCTGCTGCTCATGATGTGTTTGAATGTGATCTTGCACAATAGAGCAGTGACCTCTCTCTGCACTATGATAACACAAATAGTAAGAGTTGGCCTGTAATTGTGAGCACATCTGGACTCCCAACAGATTTGCAAAACAATGACATGCTTGAGTTGTAATGACAAATACTACCTCAAGGTAAAGCACGATAAGAGAGGAGAAGCATTAAACAAGGGGTGTCATACTGGTTCATGTGTTTATGCTCCCAAGATTAAAGATATAAATTGCCTTATGAAAAGTATACTACTTTTTCAGTGTTACTTATATGCACAAACACAAGCACGTGCACACACACACCCCTCTCTTCTAATGCTGAAAGGAGTCAGTGGAGCTCAAAGAAGAAAGGAATGCACTAGAAAGGGAAAATCTCTAGATCAAAACAGATGTAACATAATTACATATTTAAAAACAACTGATACTGTAATAACTATTTCTGAAAAGATGCTTCTGTATTATTTTTCTATTTTCCAGCAATGTTTGGGATATGGACTAAATTGCACACCAGAGAAAGTCTATTCTGTGAAACAGGCTAATGTGCTCTTTTGCAGTAATCCACAGCAGAGACTGCGGAAGAGATGGTATCTGCAGACATTTGTGTTCACAGCCCAGTGTACTGGTGGACAGCCATCTTAACAGCAATTTAAGTGAAGGTTGAACAGCTGAGGTGCAGGCACATGCTCTCTTCTGCTGTTCTGCAAGCTGCAGAAGTTGAGCAGAGAGGTATGGGTACAGCAATATCTTGAAACACTACAGCAAGATCCACCAGAACCTGCAAAGTGTGTGCCCCAAGGAACACCCATGACTGCTGTCAGCACAGGCTCCCTCTGTAACTTCAAGGTGCTTTAGATTATGCCCAAGAACTAAGCGGAAGGCAGAGACTCTGCCCAAGCAGGACTGCTAAGCAGTAAAGCTTCCTTTGGCAGAGTTTCCAGGTTCAGAAGGAGTGCCCAGGTACATACACTTTAATGTTTGTATGTCGATCAAAATAGTTTCCTGCTTTTTTGCACATGGTTTTCAGATAAAGACAATACCTATGAGAAATTGTCTATATGTGTGTTTCTATAAGACCAGTAAAACAAAATAGCTATAAATATTTGTCTTGTGTAGCAACAAGTTAGCCTTCACTTGGTAGAATGGCTGTCTCTAAATGTTATCACTATTTTCTGACTGTGGTATCTCTGTCATGCTGGTTTTGTTTCTTTTCCTTCAATGTCTGCTATTTCATTACATTAATATAACTCCACAGATCAAAACAACAAAAAAAATCCGTGGGACAGTAACATAGAATAAGGAACATCAAGAAAAAATATTGGGTTTAAGATGCGAGGAAGTGAAGGTTCATGGTCCTCCTTAGCCAGCCTCTGCAGCCAGAGGAAACCAATGTGGCATGACCAACGTGCTCCAACAGTGGTTTGTAACTGAGAGGAGACTGAAGAGCAGCCAAGGCTCCCTGCTCCTGTGTCTTTAGAAGTGGTTGAACTGGCAAATTGAGAAGTCATTAATCACCACCTCACAAGTGATAGGAATGGATAGTGTGACACAAGATATTTGACCATCATTTTTCAATGGCTTTGCCTCTCTAGCTCCCTGGTAGTGAGAGTATACTGGTGGGAGTGTGGGAGGGGAACCGGATAATGCCATACGGCATAACTAAGGATACAGTGTCTTTAATGAAAAGAAGTAGACAGAAGGATGCCAAGAGTTCTTACTTTGGGAAGGAATAGTTGAGAAATTATACTGTCCACATAAACCTAACTTTAGGTGATAAAAATTCTCAATTATTGATCATTTACTATGTTATGAGGAATGAATGTTTAAAACTGATTTGGGTGTTCACCCACCTGTTACATACGCTTTCTGTTATCCAGTTAGCTTTGACAAGGAACCTAAGGTAAGCTCTAGGGTTTTTTTATTTCATACACAGACACAATCATACATTGAATACTGTAATTAAAATATGAGCCCATATTATTTTGATTATTTAAAAAAAAGGCACAAAGGTCTTTGCAAATACAGATGACATTTGATCAGTTTTTTACATTTAGTAAATAGCCTGGCCTTAAAAGCTATTGACAGTGAACCCTCAAACTATATATACAGTTGTAAACCACAGCTGTGACGGTTATGAATCACAAGAATTTGACCTTGTAATTCATTGCTGTAGTGCCCCAGTGCTATGTGGAAAAGTTGCACAGAGAAGCTTTTTCTCCGCACATAATGATTATTGCAGATTTATGACCCATGCTTCCACTATGCATAACTGGCTTACTTCTGTGAAGCTCCCGAGGAGTGCAGACTTCCACGGGCCAAAGTGAGCAGCGGGAGCGGGGAGGGAGCACAGTCACATGCATTACTAATTACTAAATTAATAAGCATGATTCCCATCCCCTTCTCCTCAAAGAAATCAACTGAAGGGAAAGAAGGCCGTCTCTGGACTTACTTTTCAACCCCTGAGGCTTTCTGCCTGAGTTCACCCTGCAAGAGAACTGCAGTGTGGCATGAACACTTGAAATTAGGAAGAAGGGCTGGATCTGGTGTAAACTGGATGATTTCTGTGAAATCAGGCAGTCACTCAGCTCACGCTTGTATTTGCTTTCAGCCCTCTAAGCTTTTAATCGTATAGCCAGGGGAGTAGGGATCAATAAAACAGTACGTAAACCACCCTCTCTAGTACACACGAGAGTAAGTGCCATACTCACTGTATTAGAAATGGGTAAACTCAGCTTACTTGCACTCACCTCCCATTACTCCATGCTTTTTTGGGAAGAATATAACTAGACTGATTGCTGTCTTTATTAAAAAGGCATGTGGTTCAAACATAATTGGTTATTCCTGGAAGCGACCATAGGATTGCTTCATATTTTGCACAAGTAATTTCTTAGCTCCGACTTGGATGCAGTCTCACAAATGTGAGTAAATGATTAAGACTACTTGTTTCTCATGGAAAAAAAATGCAGACTATGCAAATTCAGCTGTGAACTCCCCCTCAAAAAAAAAAAAACCACTATAGTTAAAAATAACATACTACCTATATATTAACAGGGAAAACTTGTTATCTTTTAAATGTATGAGGACTAATACCTTACAGAAACAGGAAAAATCTTTAAAACACCTATAAAAAGCAATGAGAGCTTTGTCACTGACAAATTGATCAAGGATGCTGCCAACTAGTCAGTTATAAAATAGTAGGCTCTGTTTTGACAAAGAGTGTCATGAATCTTTAGATCACAATATTTTTCAAGACAACCCTAAAACAATATGTTTAAATGAAAAGGAACATTCTGCCCCATATTTCTTGACACAATTTAAGACGGCAGCATGGCATGTGTGGTTGATTATCTTCAAAATCCAGATGATTAGCAACTTTATTTCATTTTGCTTGAAAGTAAGACAAATTATGACCTAAGAATACCAAGCAGCTGTGAGAAACTACAAAATATGTGGCAGTGGGACAAATGATTAGTCTTCAGCTTGATCTCATAATTACATCATAATAGGTGACATGATTGGATAGGTTACAGTAATTAAAGTGATGAAAAGTGCACATTCATCCTCTATATGGCTCTTATTAGGGTTACACCCAACTGCTGCTGTTGTAGTGAATGAGGCTGAATATCCTCCTTAGCATCCAATTATCCCACAGGCATCCCCTGCCAGCGATGGTAAGGGCCCTGCTACCGCTCCCACCCAGACAAGACTTACCCTTCCCTGCTGCTGAAAAGAAAAGACAAAAGTCTTGAAGCCTACTGCAGTTTGGTTTTCTCTCCCAGAGATTATTACCAGAATTTATTGCCCGCAATTTCTTCTTGCATGTTCTTAAGGTCTAAGAATATTTATGGTCTTTCCCCCCTGAGGATTTTTGCTACCGGTGTAATTGCATAATGCCACTATTATGGTTCCAACTTGTCCATATGGGTGTGGGCAGTGACCTGTGCCAGTGCAAGTTAAACTGTTTTTTTTTCATCTGAAGGTTTTTTTCTGACTGATTTTTTGCCTCATGTTTCCCTTAATGTAAGGAAGCACTCATTCATTAAGTCCTCTTAGTTACTTGCTCAGAACTACTTGAAAAATGGAAATGTTATTTTACGAACGTCTTCACTCCTGTGCATTTTCACACCTGGAGAGGGATGCTTACAATAAGCAAGGACGGAGGTTGCTATTGTGAGCCTCACCAGAACCATGGCTGGCTCTGACAAGGAGAGCCCATTCCCGCAGTCTGCTACAAATAAAGAAGACCTTTTTTGCAGCAGTAGTTAGGTGAATATCCAGAAGCCCAGGGGAGTCCTGGAGGTCAGTCCATCTCCAGCGGGTTTAATGGTATGCAGACCTTAATAGAGGGTGGTGTTATACAGGCTGAAATGTCTTCGCTGCTCCGTGGACACAGCCTTAGCCTTCCAACGATACAAACACAGCATGGTACACTGCATCAATTAAACACTCTACATATACAGAATAATTCTAGTGTGTCTCAGGGAACTTGCTAGACTTTCTAAGCCATGCCGCAGCCTTGCAGCAGTGCTGACTTTGCTGCAGCCTAACCATTTTTAAGAAGGAGGGATCTTCACATGTCATATACAAATGTTGAAGCTAGACACATCTCAGGCTTTTACTTTATATGTTTCATTTTCTGTTTTTTTTTTTTTTATACAACCACCACGTACACTTTGGGCAGAACACTCTGAATATACAGAGATCAGCAACCAGAGCATTTTGTTCTCAGCTTTACCCTGTAAAACCATTATAGTATTTGCCTTGCACCAATGAAAATGCAAAATCTGGCCCATGTATAAAGACCATTAAAAGACCTCTCAATCTGCAAGCCATCCTTCTGCTAAATGGTGAGATTAACATAACTCTCAATGTCTAGAATCGCTCTTGCACTTTGTGATTTGTGACCTCGGGTCTTCTCCACTTCATTTGTGCCTTAGATTCCTCCCTTTTCTTCTACGCAGTCAGCAAAGAAAGTGCTTACAACTTCTGAAGAACAGGAACTTTCCTGTTAGCTGCACAAAAGCAAGGCTGCTCCAGTAAGATGAAATGTAAACCTCTTTGTATAAATTAGGGTTTTGGCTTCTTTTGTTTTTTTTTCCCCCTAGAACAAATGCACTAAACAAGATGCTTTTTAAAGAAAGTATGTATACAGTGTCAAGTTTGCAAGATGAGCTTAGGTAAACTTTTCAGTGTGTTTTTCCTCCCTCCTCTGCCCCTTCCCCCAGACAAACTACCAGCTTCATGTCACACAAGGCAGGCAAGGGCTCATTAGGTGCTTTAGGTCTGCTTAGAAGCAGCTCTTTCAGCATGTGTTATATACAAGTATCTAACAGTATATAACAAGTATAGGTAAGAAGGTAAATCCATGAAGCCATAGAATGTACAAGTCTATAAATGAAACCTGGGTATGTCCCTACCATACTGACCAACCACCATCTAAACTGTTCTGAGCTGATTTTGTCCTGAAGTCCTGTCTTGCTGTTCATCCTGAGGGCAGACATTCATGGAGTAAAAACATAATTTCTCATTTGCAGGTGGCTGCACAGTAAAGGTATCCATATAACGAATACTAGATGAGATGCGTTATCTAGTAGTAGGTGACTCAGTTAATACCATTTGCATTAAACACACAAAATACTCCTAACTGGTATGCTTGGAACACTTAATTATAAAGGAAGGGCACATGCTCTGTCTACCTCCTTGGGTGAATCCTGTCTCTTCCAAATTAAGTCAGTGTTAGTGACCAAATTCAGCTGCATTAAGCTGTGGTCTGCCAGGGAGTTTTCTTGTTGTGAAGCTCCCATGGTGTGACATCCCCACAAGTTATTAGTCAGACTCGATATATGCCTTCTTTCTGAATTAATCTTTTGCCTTGACTCAAAGCCCTTGCCTTCAAAACTGTATTTATTTAAAAGCTGGTTTTAATTCTCCTCCTTAGAAAGGGAAATTTGGAAAAGTACACATGAACCAATGCAGTGATGTGACAGGGGTTACACAAGTCCTTGAATAACAGCTTTGAGAGCTATAGACTACTTCATTCATCTTAATGATTATTTAATCTTGGAAGCTGACAGTAAGTTCCTTGCCTACAGCATATTGAAAACTGACAGGGAGAGGGCATGATAAAGTAATGTGAATTTAACAGCAAAATAAATAATAGAGAAACTACTGCACGGATTGTGTTATTCATTATCCTAGTGAAGTCAATAGGAAACCCATACTTCCAACACCTTCTGGAAGAGGTGAAGTTTCCACCTGAACGTTATAAACATTTGCAATGGGAAACACGTGGCCTTGGATGAGCAACCAGCTCCTGCCGAGCCCAGGGCGGTGAGAAGATTGAAAAGGCAACCTTCCTGTACAGTAAACTCCTTCACCAATGGCGAAAGGAAAACAAATACCACTCCCAGATATTTTACAGCCCCAGTCGCAAGGGCATGACTTATCGTTTTATTACATATCGTTGGAATAAAAGTAACTGTGAAGGGAATTACTAACTATCTGTCCCAGAGGGCATTACCAACCCTCCAACACACAGGAGAAGGAGGAAACTTCCTTTACTGGTGTCTGCCAACCCACCTTCCTCCTCCTTATGAGCCTCCTAAAGGTGCGTGGCAGGCAAAAACCAGTTCGGCCTTCCGTGGCTGCCAACTTGCCTGTACCAGCTACCAGCCACCCAAGCTCTGCTGGGAGCTCAGCACTAGCAACGTTATCTGCAAGCACCCTGGCAGAGGGTTTTGCATATTAAATTGCCCAAGATGACTAGACTCAGTATACTGCAGCACCGCCTCTGCAAAGTTACTTGGGATTGACTTGCAGGACTTTCCTGCCGCTATTTATCACGACCCTTAGCAAATACAACTAAAACCTGTCTCTATTATTAAGGAATATATTCTAGACCTCAGTCGATGGAATGCAAATCAGCATAATTCCCAGTACCAACCTGCCTATGACTGATTGGTTTTCATTGCCCACTGAAACCGATACAAAACTATGTATGCTATTATGTTGTTACATTGCTTTTCAATACCTGCAACTCTTTCACAAGCGATACATGTTTTGCAAAATCTATATTGTCCTATATATTTCTCTCCTTCATGTTTTCCTTTATGCTGGATCTCATTTGTAGGTTTGAACCAGTATTTGGTATCAGATAAGCTGTTTTCTATGACTACAATATTTTTACCAGTTCTGTGTTCTTTTTAAATCCAATTTTGAGGCTGCTGCAGAGTTTGAGTTTCTCGCCCCTTCCCCTCCATCATCACCCTCATTTCTATGGATTCATTCCTGACGATCTGTGCGACAAATACAGCAACAGGCCACTTTTATTCACATGGACATACTCCTCTTTAAAAGCCTCTCAGCCTTCAGATTATTGAAGGGAGTGACCCACCACAACCCCCTTCAGCCAGAAGGATGCTGGCATTCGTGGACGAGGTCCAGCGAGGGTTAGTCTGCTGCTAAACCGCTGCAGCGACAAACGCTCGCTCTGCCTTACACCATCCCTAACGTTTTAATCTAGATTTCAGACTCGCCTTTGCCAATGAAGGGGTAAGTCTCAACTATTAAAAACCTGTGTTAAATACATAAACCAAGAATGCAATGTACCGGGTACGTGGTAAAAAATATGCCTGATCACATATGGTGTCTGAAAAGTTAAAAAAACAGACAGTAACACTGACAAAACAAGAGCTCAATTAGAATAAACGTTTACTAAACTTGACTTTTTCTAAAATACTATAAAATCTATCAATTATCAGTTGTCTCCAGGACATGCAAGTTAATTACGTACTTCGGTTTAGCATAACAGCACAGTATTTCTGACCTGCCAGCAGTGTGAATCTACCCCCCTCACAGCAACCCATCCCTGAAAAGGCGGTACGGAGTCAGACAGGCTACTTTGAATTCTCTGGCATACTTTTAAAAGGCCAACCGCTGGGGCCTGTTTAACGTGTCAGTCTCCTGCGGCTGCTGGCACTGCAGCCCTTTCCTTGCCAAGCACCTGCGTCCACCCCTGTGCCACAGGTCTTCTCCACAGCCGAGCCAGCTGATGCCAGCCCACCCAGACAGCAAGCTGCCCACAGCATCCTTTATAAAAATCCTTAATTAATCCGTGTAGAACTTTAATGATCAAAAGCCTGCACACGTTACACATGCATTTTGCACCCCTGGGTGGAGATACCTCCCCAGGAGCAGGTTACAGGGGGTGGAAGCCCCAGCACGACCCCAGCTCTGCTGCGGGGTCCAGATGCTCCCGTTCGCCCCATCCAGTCCCACCCGTGTCCACCCCCGCGCAGACACCCCGCGGCCTCCCCCCACCCCACCGCGCCCCTTCTCGCTGTAGCCGCGGGAGCACCGCCTGGGAATAACCCTGTTTGCTTAAAAATATGTATATATGTATATGTGTGTGTGTGTGTGTGTATATACATGCATTTATACGGCCTGCCAACTTCGGGTGCTCGCAGGCGACGCCCAGGGCCGCGCGGGTTTGGGGTCCCCTCCCGGCCCGCAGCGCAGCGAGGAGCCCCCCCAACCGTGGGGAGCGCCCCGGCCCCGGTGCAGCACCCCCAGAGCAGCGGAGGGTGGGAGCAGCAGCACCCGGGGAGCGGAGGGGAGGGGAGCGGAGGGGACAGCGGGGCCGACCCGGCCCCTCAAGCCGCGGCAGGAGGAGGAGGAGGAGGAGGGAGGAGGAGATACCCCGCGCTGCAGCCCAATGGGAACGGCGGCGCTTCCCTTTCTCCCGTTTCCTTTCTCCACCCCCAGCCCCGGGCTGGGGAGGCGGGAGGCGGCAGCGCTGCAGCCCGGCGGGGCGCGGGGCCGGAGGCAGCCCCCGCACGGCCCCTTCTCCGCCTCCGCAGAAACACCTGCGGGCGGGAAAAGGATGCCGGCGGGCGGCCGCCCCCCTCCGCGGGAGCGCGGGCTGGCCTCGGAGCCTCCCCGGCGAGGAGGAGGAGGAGGAGCAGGAGGAAGAAGAAGAAGAAGAGGAGGAGAGGAAGAGAAAGGAGCAAGAGGGAAGTGGGGAAGTTGTGCCTTGCCCGCCCCGCCGAGAGCCGGAGCTATGGGCCCCGCCGGGGGGACGCGGGTCGCCCCCTCGCTGCTGCTCTCGCTGCTGCTCGGAGCCTCGGCCCCGCTGTGGCTGCGGGCGGAGAAGCTGGGTGAGTGCGGGGGGAGGGAGGGAGGGAGGGGGTCCGGCATGCACGGCACCCCCGGGGGGGGTGGGGGGATGTGTCCGTCCCGCGCTGGGGAGCGAACAGTGGGGTGCTGGGGGGGGTGTCCTCGCCGTCCTCGCCTCGTTGCTCCGCGGGAGCGCAGCCTGAGCTGCTCTCAGGGCTGTATATAGTTGACCTGGTTAATCCTCGCCGGGTTTATCCCCGTGTCTGAGTAGCTGCGAGATTAAAGTGGTAACCGGCCTTACGGTAAATGTATACTACGGCTTTCTTAATCTTTCGTTAATTAGGACTTTTTTTTTTTTTTTTTTTTTAAGTCAAATAACTGGAGAAAAAGTCTCCGGCAAGTTACAGGCAGGAGGCAGAGAGCGGCTCCCGCTGCCGCCTTGGGCGCCCCATCGGCCCCGGCGGGAGCCCCGGGCGCGGCGGCCGGCGCTCGGCCACCGGCAGCACCTCCTCTGCTCCGGCCGGGGCCGGGGCCGGGGCCGGGGCTGGGGCTGGGGCTGGCAGCCCTGTCCCACAGCTGGCTACAGGCAGGTCTGCTCGCCTGCTGCCTCGCTGAGAAAGAGAAATGCCCTTACTCGTGCCGGGACAAAGTTTCGTAGGCATCTCAGGGGGATCCTGTAAGCCCTTCTGTGATACCGCGGTTTGTTAAAATGGGGGCCCGAGTACAATTTTCCTTACTCTGTGTTTTTATGTGGCTCACGGTTAATCTTCCTGTGTCAATTACAAGCACAGCTGACTTCTACCGAGGAGTTGCGACCTTATGGCTATGGCATTGCATGGCCTCATGCAGCCGTCGTAGAAGAATTTGCTGACAGCTACTGGTAAAATAGTTAACATTGGAAATGAAGAATCATAATGAGCCTGACAACACATTCCGATAAATGAATAGTCCCCATATTAATGTTCCAACTTGGCTGTAAATTCCAGAACCTGGTGCTGTGCATTAGCATTGCATCCAAGCAGTGGTACAAAGTACTTTACTTGTCTGATTTATACCTGTTTCTCCCGTAACTTCCTATTACTGGAGATTCCTGATACGGATCTCCACAGAAGGAAAAATTTGGTGAGTTGTGTCGCCTTTCCACTTGTTGACTTCATGCAGTAGCATTTTCCCCTTGAAGCTTTGCTGTTCTGTCCTCAATATGTTTCCCTGTTTTGAGACTCCAACTTGATACGCTCCAAGAAGCATGTATGCAGGATAAAATATAATCCCCAAGTCCCCTCTTTCATCAGTGTTGTTTTTGTTTGTTTCCTCTTTCACCAAAGTTTGTCTCGCACATGATGACATCAAGGAGAAGGTGATTTGGAGAGTCAGTTAGAAATAGTTGAGTTTGCTGGGATTTCTGGGCGTTTTAGTGCATACGGTAACACTAAGCACTAAGTATGAATCCTATGCCTTGTCTGTATTCCCAAATTAATTGGTAAAGGTACTTATGTTGTATTTGTGTTCAAAATGTCTCTACCATCATGCATGGAAACACAAATGAATATTTTACCTGGTTCTCTTTGGACCAAATTCAAATTTACACCATAGTGTGGCTAGAATGCAGAAGAGATTTTGATCCCTTTCCTTCCTTTCTCCTCAGGGGGCAGTTATTCTATTTGTTTGTTTATTGATATTACCCTATAAATTAGGGGCTAAGTGTCCTAAAGTCACACCAGTGGAGAAAGGAGATAAGGATAAGTGGATACAAACTTCCTGTTACACAAGCTTCTTGACTTGATTTCAAAGTTGTAGTGGAGCATGAGAAGTGCCAGAGTGAATCAGGCTTGAGTTTCAGCTAATTCTGTATCTTGTCACCACTGGTGTCTCCCACCAGCTGGTTTGAAGAAAGAGGCACTGGTTTAAATATATTGATTTAAAAATACTCATTTGAAAAAAAATATAGTAGTACATTTTTCTGGCTTCTCATGAGCTGCCTGCGCAACCTGCTTTTTTTTCCATGACCAGTTCACTGTCGTCTTCAGTTTTTCCTAAGGGATGCTACAGAACAAGGATGAAGCTGCTGTTGTAGCCTCTGTTCTCTTACTGAAGTTTTAAATTAAGGAAAAACCTCTTTTTTTCACTGTGGCTCAGTTACTTCACAGCATGGCTCATATCTGAGTGTGACTGTGCAGAGCCCAGGCATCAGCTCTTTTTCTGCTCTTGAAAATGTATTAAATGTGTGTGTTGTCTGAGGACATCTATGAAACATGGAATTTTGTTGTTCATAGAATGAAGACAGGAAAGGCAGAGCGTTTAGAGAACTGCTTTTAATTAAAACATATTTATAAGCTTAGTAGGTCTCACCTGGGGACAAATATCACATCTATGACTGTGCACGAGTAATAAATAGCGTTGGGATTTCTAACAAAAGGTGGTTCTTTTCCCTTTTTATTTTGCTGTCCATTGGTCTTAACTTCTTGTGTTGTTTTCTGTTGCCAGTTCTTTGCTGACAACTACACAATATACGTTGTTCCCTGCCTGCCAACCTCACACAGCTGTGCCTGATCTGGTATCTCGTCTCAAAATCTCCTTCCAGTGGTTCAAACCCAAGGTAGAAGGGAGGCAAACCTGAACGTGTTATCTTTGCCTTTCACCATTCTCTGCTTTGTCTTCTGGTCTCATTGAGCAAGACCTTGAACCATGTAATTGTGGGCAGCAGATATCTAAATCAGAGTTGAATCTGAGTCTTTCCTCTCGGAGTTTTGAGTTGTCTTCTGTTACATTTCCAGCCAGTAGGACTTAAAACTGACCCGAGGGTTGGTTGTTTGTAGGAAGGCATAAGAAGAAGAGGGATTTTACTCTATTAAGAACAAGATTTAAGTCATTGCTCTTGCTGTAACTCATTTATTTTCACTTCAAATAAAGCACAGCAGTGAAACCAGTTCACGTAGGATTTGCAAATCAGCATCTGAACATGAACTTTGCTTGCAGTATTTCTGGGTCTGTTGACAGCTGCACCCAGTGCCCAGTTGGAAGAACTGATGGGCAGTAGACTTTTAAACATTTTGAGGCAAGGCTGTTATTTAATGTGACAACAGCATATGCAGCAATTATGAGCGATGATGCCTGTTCTCAGGGGCTTGTACAAAACACGTAGCGAAGAATATTGGTGTGATCATGCTAATCCACTTTGCCCATTTCCAGCAGTTTGAAATGCAGATAGAGATGAATCTTTATTGTACCCACCCCCCCCCCTCCAGTTTCTGAATATAAGTGATTGGTAAGTTTTCAGTTTGTTTGCATTTTGTCCTTATGTCTGCTTCCTTCCTTGGCTCCCTCTATCTCGGCTTGTGAATGCTGACTAGAATCGCTAAAGAGGGAGGCAACAGTTTTCCGGTTGCAGTTCATAAGCAATGCGTGTACCCACCACATGAAAACTGCAATGTTTTCAGTCACACAGACTTTGCTATAAATAGCTCTAAGCCCTTTATATGCACTTCTCTTTAGGTTATTGGGGGACATATTTCAAACAAAATCAGAGACAGGGAGGCCACTGGGAGTCTTGTTGACAGAGGAGGGAGAAAAAGATGCCTTGGGAAAGCTGTTACCTGCCCATGCACATACCATGTGTGGCTGTTGAATCATATTTCATGCAAACTACTTGTTGATTTGCATATGCAAAAACACATTCATTTATATTTATCAAAACTGTGTCACCTTTAGTCCACTTCAGCTACATGCGTGGCACAGTAAAAATTAGTTTGAAAAACACTGACTTTGAGGATGCTTATGCTACTGTATAGGAATGCCTGAGGTACTTTCTCGAAGCCATTTTAGGTACCAGAAGTAGTACAGTTTTGAAAGCCCGTCAGAGCTAACACACCATGCCAAGAAGTGTGGTCCTGAGTGGTGGTGGGCACTGAAGTCCTCAGCATAGACATCGCTGTAGTTTGGGGCTGGCTGTATCGTATCAGATGCTCTCCTGTGGCATGTACTTATCAACACATGGGTTTGTGCCATCTGCTAAGAATAAAACAAGCCAGACAAAATCGAAATAAAATCCTTCTGATTGGATTCAGTGCAATGGCATTGGAGCCCAACTATCTGCAATAAAAAATGTTAATAGCAATGCTTAAGAATGAGCACACAACTTCCCCAAAAGGTTTAATTAGCTTTACAGCTGGGAGTAGGAAACTTCAAACTGGGACAATCTACTGGTGATGTTCAAATAAAAAAGGATAGTGGTTTGACTGGTTTTAAGAGTATACAGGTATCTTAATTTTTGCTTTCAGAATAAATTATGAACTGTCTAATTAAAATGATTTTTGTCTGTGAAAATTGTGTGAGTGCTAAGGATGCATTTTTGAGGTTGACTGGACGCTTGCACGTAGAGGCTGCCAGTAGTTATGGTTAGGATTGTTGATCCTGTCTAATTAGGCCTGGGAGCTGAGAGTGTTATGAGGAGGAAACACTCTGGTCTTTCATTCCCTCTCTCCCTGTCTCTTCTTTTCAGAGCCAGGACCTGCCTCTCGGGAGTTTCCTTCCAAGATGTGAAGGCTTAGTTTGGTGGTGGTGGGACTTTCTCATCCTCCCTGAGCAGGATTTCCAGTCCCAGTACGTCCTTACTCATTATTTCCATTTCCCTGTTGGGATGGGGTTGCTGTCTGGCGGCAGCAGCTGCCTGTGGAGCAGCTCTGCGCTGCTCCTCTGCATCAGCAGAGGGAAGGACGAGTGTGCCCAGGCCATGTTCTCTTTGCCCATCTTTGGACCTCTTGGAGTGGGTCCAGAGGAGGACCACAAAAATGATCAGAAGGATGGAGCATCTCCCCTATGAGGACAGGCTGAGAGAGTTGGGGTTGTTCAGCCTGCAGAAGAGAAGGTTCCAGGGAGACCTTATTGCAGCCTTTCAGTACTTAAAGGGGGCCTACAGAAAAGATGGGGACAAACTTTTTAGCAGGGCCTGTTGCTATAGGACAAGGGGTAATGGTTTTAAACTAAACGAGGGTAGTTTTAGACTAGATATGAGGAAGAAATTATTTAGTCTGAGGGTGGTGAAACACTGGAACGGGTTTCTAGAGAGGCTGTAGATGACCCATCCCTGGAAATGTTCAAGGTCAGGTTGGACAGGGCTCTGAGCAACCTGATCTACTTTAAGATGTCCCTGCTTATTGCAGGGGAAGTTGGACTAGATGACCTTTAAAGGTCCCTTCCAACCCAAACTATTCTATGATCTCCAAAGAGCTTCAGTAAAGGTGTTTTCAAGCTCCTTGAAGAGGGGTGGGAGAATAAATGGGGAAAGCAGAGCAGGGCAAGGCTAGAAACCCAGACCTGAGGCCTCCTACGAGACCAGGATCTTCATTTTGATATTTAGTATCACACATTCAGGCTCAAGCTGCTACTGTAATTACAATAATGTTCATCAGGCATTTAGTAAAGCTCCAAAACACTTCTTCCCTCAGCTGCTGCAGAAACCTTGTTTCCATCACAGCTTTAATCTGCGATGTTCAAGTTTCTGGCACTTCTACCACAAATTGTTCAACGATATTGGATTTCAGTCTAACGCTTTGACATTAAAGTTGAAGTCATGTTGATGTCATCTTCCAGATGTTCGTGTCTACTGAATAAAAATTGTGTTTATTTGTTTTACTTCAAATTACAAAAGCACATGGGGAATTCTGAATGTGGTCCCTTATGGTATATACAAAGGCCTGTGTGTCCTGTCAGAAATCAAACAAAACTTTTCTTCATGGTGTAGTAGGAGAGACTTCAAAACACTGGAAACATAGGTGGATTTCTTCGCTCATCCGAACAGAATGGCTTTGTTATGTGCCTGAGCCTTGTTGTTGCAGCTGCGGTAACTACGCAGGAGGGAGATGTGTGGCTTCTGCCCCAAACTACTTGTATTTTCCTCTGGTGCCACACCAGTTCTATGTTGGTGGGTTGCTTTGAATTAATAGTCAGCTACATTTCATTTGTAAAAAGAGCTTGTAACAAAAGAGATCCATTTTGTCCTCCAGGTATGAAAAAATATTTTTTAACCTGTAAAATAAATTCAGGCATCCTGTGGGTCCCCCTCCACTGGGAGGCTTTGGCAGCAAGGTCCATGGCTAATGCTGGAGCTGTTGCCCTCCCTGTTGTCTCAGCTTGCTCCCGAAGCCAGGGGTTCCTATTATTCCATGTTTCTTGTGTCAGCATGGTACAGGGGAATTGAAGTTGAAATGCCTGGGAGCCACAGAGCTGGAGGCTTTAAAGCAGAATTTCAATAGATAAGCTGTAATATGAAGTTTTATGCCACATGCGGTGAGTACTTGGGTGGTCGGAAGTGTTAACATTTTCAAACCCAAGGAGTCAGCACTTGCTGATCTATTAGTATTTTGTCACAGACAGAAGAGGCATAGTTAAACTTGTGGTCCTTAAAACAGGTATCAGAGAACACACTGATTTTTAACAAATGCTAATGCTTGTGTTTTGAAAATGAGTTTCCTATACTTTTTTTTTAGATGAAATTCTGTCCCCATGTTCTTTAGGTGGGAAGCAAAATAATATCGTATCAAAATAAATTGAGCAGTTAAGCTGAGGTATTTGCTCTTGAGATAAGTGGAAAAACTGTTCAGACCTTTCCGCTGTACCATGTTTCAAAACTTGAGAACAAGATTGTTTGATACTACTGCTAATCAAAAAATCCAGTCAAATAAAATTAAATTATGGCATTTCAGTGTAAGTGGTGTACAGAGGGTGGCATGAGACATACTCTTCTGCACTATTTTTCACATCCATTTGCAAATACCTTTTATGCAGTCTCATATTAATGTGTCACAGAAGACACAGAAATGATGCTGTGGATCGTATACAGTACCACAACAGTATAGTACTTAAGTAATGGCGTGGCTGGTTTCCTTTCTATTTTTTTAATTTCAAGTATCTTTCACAGCAACTATATGTAACAACAACGAACCAGAGAGATCACAAAATTTCCTGGTTTCTGGAGCCTCTGAGTCTACTGTTCTGGTTAATACCTTGACAACAAGTGTCAGGCAGGCTGGTCACAGGAGAATACCGAAAAAAGGCATTTCTTGCTTTCAGTGATCCAGCTCAGGAGCCTAATGTAGCTCTTTGACTGTATCTTCATCTTAGTTCAGTTGGTTTTCACTTCCATTTCTACTGGAGTTGTAAGGAACCACTTGTTAGGTTGCAATAACTGTGTAGGAAATCGCTAGTTTCCTAGAAGTTAGGTTGACTGAGTCAAAAGGCAAAACAGAAAATTGCATCTTCCTAATAAATGGCAATTATTGTTTCTGTCACAAACCAATTAATTTTCTCTTGAGATATTTGTTCATTTATACCTTGGGGATAACGGGGGGTTTGCATAATTTGCTTTGAGAAAAGCGGCATGCTTACTGTTGTCCTTTCTTACTAATAAATCAAATATTCCATCTAGGCATACAGGCAAAAAAGGTAAATGTGTGATTTTTTTCAAGGAAGCTGGGACAGGTTTGATTTCAAGAAAAAAAGACCACCCTTAGTCGTTGGTAACTGTCAATCTTACCTGACTTGTATCACACTAACAAGGGAATTACATATTAAAAAAAGAGGGATGGTGGTTTCATTCTATCATGTTCAACCATTTCCTCTTACCCAAATTAAAGTTGTTTTGAAATCTTGCCTTCCCACCTGCTACTGTAACTGGAACAGCTCTGCTTCAGCCTCTCCTCACCCTGATGTCTCTGAATTTCCTGTCCCTGTGGGTTTGTCAGTCCTTAGCAGTGCTGTGAATATTCCTATTCCTGTGCAACCCAATATTCGAGTCTGGCCCTGAGCTTGCAGCATATGTTTCCCACACAGTCCAAATTCGGTGCTATATACTGTAAGTTAATCTCCAGTAAAGCATAGCAAAGAGAAAAACCTGGGAAAAAAACAGATGGAGAAAGTAGAGCAAACAATTTGCATATATATGCTATGTCTCTCAGTTAAGATTAGCATTTCCTACTTTGCCTGAAAAGCCCTTAATAGAAATCCAACTGAATGTTTGCCCCGAATCAGCAGAACCAGAAGATATGCCTTAATGGCACGATGTCCCCCCCAGCCCAGGGAAAGCCCAGCACGGGATGGGAGGGGGCTCCATCTCCCACTGTCCCTGCCACATTGCTGGGATGCTGTGGGCAGAGGGACAGGGAAGAAACTCCCGTATTGGGATGTTTTCTCCCCATAGCCTTTACAGCACTGAAGCTTCACGAGCATCCTGAGTTACTCTACGTGGGTGGCTGGTGGAGAAGCACGACCGTCTTCCCATTCATTTACAGTCCTTCAAGGTTCCTTCTGAGCGTGCAGTTACAAGTCCTTGGGCAGCGAGCTCCTCAGTGCCTTCTCAGCACCTCTGCACTTGAGATGCATAATGTGGATGTGTATCTTAAAGTAGGCAGGTATGTATCTTGTAGGTAGGTGTATCTTGTATGTAGGTAGGTATGTGTATCTTAAAGTAGGCAGAGAACAAAAACTCGACTTTCCTTTTGCAAAAAGGGGACCCTATGCTTAAGATTACTCTGAAATTTCCTTAAATGTGTAGCTCCGTTCTTGTTTCTGTTTCCAAAAAACACACAGGCTAGTAAAATGTTGAGGTGGTCAATCACAGCAATATGCCACATCCATAAAAGAAAAGCATTGACAAATATTGAATGCAGCTATGTAGGGAATAAATAAATAAATTAAAAATTACAAATCTCTTTTGTTGCAGCAGTTGAAAAGGCATAGAAGTTTTCCCACACCCACAAGCTTGAGAGTGCTGTATTTAGAGTGCTTGAAAAGCAAATTCCAGTGCTGAAACTCGCTTCTCTGGAGGACTACATTTGGGTATACTGCCGAAGTCCTGGAAGCAGTGACTAAAATGTACTTATTTTTGACATGTACGCTGGTACTGTCTGTCTTTCACAGATTGTGATGGAACCAGATAGTGATCCTGAAAAGCAAAGGCAAACCTAGTTTCCTACTCTTTGCGTATTTAATAGAAGGAAACCAAGAAAACTATATGATGCTATTTACATTTTTGTGTAAACCTTGTCCCTTATGTGTTGCAGGATCTTTACAGAATGCAGCAACTTCTTAATCCTGTGTCCTTATAAATAATTCATAGGAAAAGGACTCCCAGGCTGTAGCTGCTGTTCTCTCCTTTTGGCACTGTGATTTCTACAGTATTCTAAATTGTCTTGTCACTGAGGTCTCGTGTGAATGTAGCCGGGTAGTGTTAGGCTTCATCCTGACACAAGTCCTTAAGATGTATATGCAGATGAGATGGTTGCTCTCCAGAAAGTTATTTGATTAAGCAGCAAAATTAACAAAGTCTTTATGGATACAGTGAAACTGGAAGAGATTCAGTGTGTAAGTTTCTGGTTCACATCTGTGTTAGTTTAAGTAAGACTTGCTCTACTACTTGTTAAGGTTGCAAACCCGAATGCTGAGTGTAAAGTTCCCCCTTTAGGGGGATGTGGCTTCATGTTGACAGAAGAAGTTGCTCATAAGGAGATTTCTGCTTTCTTTTGACATTTTTGCAGCTAAATAAACAAAATCTCAGGTCATGCTAGGTTTTTGTCTTTGCAAACTTTGGCAAAGATGAGATGTTTCTGGGCTAGTAAAGGCTACCCAGGTTGGTTGTGGGAATCCAGCAGTCGCTGCCATGTAGGTCAGCACAGCTGTAAAGATTTCCCTGGCTACTGGCATATGGCTGTGCTTGCTATTACTAAAAAAAAATGTTTAACTTTGAAAAATGGGAGTATGGTTGTAATCTGCTTTGCTAGATAAGGCACTTAGAATTGTTGTCAGGGATTTTTTTTTTGTATACTTGATGATGGCGATCCAGCTGGTTACCAAAATAAGTTCTTAGATGTTTGAGGCAGGGCATCTCCTGAGGCTGGCAGCAGGGAGGAAAGCCAGCCCCCAGCTGCAGCGCAAACGGCTGAGGGGCGATCGCAGCTGGGCACGTGGTGGGAATTCGTGATTTATGGAACCACTGCGGAACCAGTTGGAGATCATTTACTGCTTTCTCATTCCTACTTTAAGAGGGACATTACAGTAAATAATGTCTGTGAAGAGGAGGGAAAAACATGCTGTGGTTTGTTTGACCTCCTTCTCCTTTTGCATCCTTTTGAAGTTGGTAAGTAAATAATTTGGGGAATGAAATCGGCACTCCACAGTGTTCCTTTGTTTCTTCTGCTCTTCTACCTTCCCTTCCTGCTCTCGGCCCTCCTCCCAGCCACTGCTTGGTTAGTTTGGGCAGCAAAATGCCTGTCCTGAGGAACTGCTGCAGCACAGGGGATAAAATGTTTCCCGGGAACCTAATGGAGTCAAAGAAATTAAAATGCAAATCAAAGAAATAGTTTACACACTATTTATTTTTGCTTTTGCAGTAGGGCGTACTGCAAAGTGGGGGACCTCTTTCCTTGAAAAGATATTAATCATAGAATCATAGAATGGTTTAGGTTGGAAGGGACCTTGAAGATCATCGAGTTCCAACCCCCCTGCCACAGGCAGGGATACCTCTCACTAGACCAGGTTGCCCAAGGCCACGTCCAGCCTGGCCTTGAACACCTCCAGGGATGGGGCTTCAACAACCTCTCTGGGCAACCTGTTCCAGTGCCTCACCACCCTTAAAGTGAAAAACTTCTTCCTAATGTTTAATCTAAACCTGCCCTCTTCCAGCTTAAAGCCGTTCCCCCTCGTCCTATCACTACATGCCCTAGTAAAAAGTCCTTCCCCAGCTCTCCTGTAGGCCCCCTTTAGGTACTGGAAGGCCTAATACTAATATTACTAATTTAAAGACCATGGAAGACTGCAGTCACTGTTTTTTTTTCAGATGATTATACATTTGCCTTAATTTTCAGTGGTTTCTTTCATTATTTAAGAATAGTTTTTGTGGTCTCCACAAAATATACTGAAGAACGTAAAGCTGGACTTCTGAAAAAATTGCTCTGGATTTATACACTTCTTTATATGCAGGGCTCGGCCAGCTGCTCAGCTGGTGTAAACGGCATCTGTCCTGAAATCGGTGGTTTGTGAAATCCCCAAACATGTGGTCATTGCCAAGAAAGAGGTCTTACATCTTCATCGTTCTCTGGAGAAGTGACCAGGTTAGGTCCCAGTCGCATGGTGGTCTCTATCTTCCATTATAATGGCTCAGCGAAGAGCTGATGCTCTTGGCCCAGGTTTGTCAGCAAAGAGGTTAGAGATGAAGTCCTTAACTCTAGGTTTTACTCCATCACCTTAGAAAGCAGTGAAGGCACAAACCCGCTCATGTCTGCAGTGTGCATGATTCTGTTAGTGATGAAGGTCAGTGTAGCTGTATGAAAATCTGAAGTGTTGTCACACCACACCAGTGGATTTGGATGGCATCTGGCAAAAAACCTTGGTTTTTCGCTGGTCTTTTTTCCTACCCCACATAAGCAGGGAGGGCACAGGTTTGACTGGAAAGAGCTGATTTCTTTTCTAGATACTCATCTGTTCTTATGCATAACTCGAGTCTTCTCTCAAACATGGGTGCAGAACTCCTTCATGACTCATTTATTATTGTATCTTTCAATAAGCTGGAGTTATTACTTCAGGGAAAGCAACGTGAAAGACGAGCCAAATCTCGTTTTTCCTTGTGGGACTTCTCATCAGAGTTCACAAAGCCGTACCCTTGACTTGGTGGTGTTTTCTTCGCCTTGACTGTGTCTGTTTGCAGCTGTGGCTCTTCAGAAAACACTGATTTTTGGCTGAATCCAAAATTTAGGTTTACAAACTCAGTTTTCTGCTCTCTCCTTTCAAGGGAAGGAGGAGCAGGAAGGAAAAAGAACAGGCTGCAGCCCCCCGATGGCTTGAGGCCCAACCTCTGGGTGCGGTAGGGGGAGCACACCTTGTCCTGAGCACCGTCATGAAGGCGGGCCTCCAAAAGGATGTCAAACCGGGAGAGATGAGGCAGAGAGGGTAATAAGATTACTTTGGGGGTCTTTGTCCCGGTGGGAAGAGGTCGTCAGCCAAGGGGCAGCAGGTAGCGGGAGTCTGTAGCCAGAGAGGCCGAGAGAGAAATGCTGGTGCCCGATGGGGCTCGTGCAGCGGGGTGGAAGAGGGCAGGGAGCTGCTGGCTGTGTGCGTGAGCACGCCTAGGTATAACACGTATTTAGCACTGGAGCAAGTCCAAGTCCGTTATTAATTGCTTAGTGAGGGTGAATCAGGAGAATGAAAAAGGCAGCTGTTTGCTGCCAGGATATTGTAGCGATGCTTTTGAAAGTGCACTTTGATATCGTGCTATGTAACTGTCTTGTAGTTGACCATATAAACATGTTTAGTGAAAGGTGCAGCACACGGAAACTTTTTATAGCAGTTATTTGAAATCTGTAGCCTCTTTCCTAACTCAGAGGGCAGTGTGCTGAGTGTTTGGATGAAGGCGCTGCACACATCCACTCGTGTGTGTGAGCAAGGGGTGGAAAAGCCCGGGAAGGCCAGGGGTAAGGGACCACGGCTCAGCTTGTGCGCTGACTGGACTTGGGAAGAGACAGGAGGAGAGAGTCAGCCCAGCCAGGTGATTTTTGAGTGGCAGGAGGGTACCTCAAGGAACCAGCATTGTTTTTAGAGATCTCTAACTGCTGCTTCTGGGACCACCACCGTTTTGCTAAAGCCACAGTATCTGCCAGGGGCTGTGTCCAAGGCAGCTCACAGTGTGGGGCCAGAACTTGTTCGTGGGCATCGATTTTATCACCTATGTCCTTCCTGGGCAGGTTAGATCCTGGAGGAGGCCCTCCTGCCCATGAGCCAGCAGCTGTGGTCAGACCCAACCCAGACGCAGCTGCCTGGAGAATACTCCTTCACCTTGTCCCATGCACATCCATCACATATGTGTCTGAGGGTGGGAAATGGTACTACCTGCCAGCCACCTCAAACCTCCTCTTGCCCTCTCCGTAGGGACATGCACTGGTGTCTTCTGGCAGGGTCCCAGGTTTGGTTTTACACGCATGTACTGCTCTCGGCGAGCACTGTGCGAGAGAGGGCAAGGTGCAAGTGGTGTGCCTGCTTCTGCGGCAGAAGGTGCTGGTCGTGGTTCTCACTTCTTGGGGAGTTATTTCCATCGTCTGCCGTAGGAGACTATTTTTATCTGCGGTAAACAGCCTGAATTCCAGCGCTGTGTGATCTTTGGTACAACCTGCGCGTAGGCCAACAGGTGGGCGCCCGCAATCCAGAGACCACGATCTTGATCTTGATTCAAATGCCTGTGG
Source organism: Pluvialis apricaria (assembly GCA_017639485.1). Classification (NCBI taxonomy): domain Eukaryota; kingdom Metazoa; phylum Chordata; class Aves; order Charadriiformes; family Charadriidae; genus Pluvialis; species Pluvialis apricaria. The sequence goes on along the minus strand of CM030009.1, from coordinate 74,169,485 downwards.
GAACTCGGTTTACAAAACATGTTTGATGTGCTTTTAGTAACGCATGGTGCTGAGGAGAGATTTTATTAAATCTAAGCGTGTTTAGACTTTCTGCCTGCTGAATACCTTGTGCTCAAATATTTTGCTTTGCTCCTGTCCATCAAGAAGTGATGGAACCTGTATGCCTGAGGCAAGGCTGCCAGCTTCTTGCCAAATGGGGTGGTAGAAAGCAGTTCTCAGAAGTAACACTAAGAGAAAGTTTAGCATTAGCAAGAAATCCTGTGTCAAACTGACCAGTTGGGTATGCGTATTCCCAGCCAGAGGAGCTGTGCTTGTATGACATAGTACATCAGGTGTTTAAAACCATAGTTTCATAAGGACAAGCAGTTGTGGTTTAAACGCAATGTATTTGAGGCTTGGCCAATACATTTCTACTGAAAATCAAAATTTCATGTAGAAAATAATGATAAGAACAAAACTAATGGTAGTATTGTTCACATTTTTCATTTGAAAATGTGAACAGGGATACATTTTGAATTCCTCCATTTATGAGCCCTAGGTATATAGTGGGGTTATATTTATAAGATTTTTACCACATTTAGTCATTAAATGTCTCTTTGAATGAATTATCAGATCCTGAGTTTTATTTTACCTTCCCTCTGTACCTTCAGACTCCTTCCCAAGGGTTCACTTTCCAGCAAATTTCAGTGTAAGATTTTTCCTTGCTCTGGTAATCTTGCTGAGAAAAAAATTAGAGCTGCAGTCAGGCTTCTCTGTAAGAAGCAATAGTTTCTAGGACTTGTTCTGACTTTTTGGACATTGCTTCAGTTCTTGTGGCAAACAAGCTTTTGTCATGACCTTTTCCTTTGAGGCAGGCAGGCAGAAGAGAGGCAGCAAGGGACGGACGTTACAGGTACAGGACGATGCTGCGCTTGCCTCTCAATCAGTTGGAGTGTTTGAATGACTATGCTCCACCAGTGAAAAGGTGGAAAATAGCATTTATGCTTCCTTAGCTCAAAAGATGTTCTGGTGCTAATACGTTTCAACGCTGACTCAAAGGCAGATTTTAAAAAAAGGAGTTTCCCTGGGAACAAGACCTCGTATAACCTCGACAGAGGAGGATGGCAGGCTGAGGTCTCCGGTGCACAGTTTTGCCTGTACACTTTCTGCAGAAATATAATGCTTTGTGACCAGGAGAGCTGTCAGGATCTTGCCATGATAGCAATGTCTTTTCAGCTTTTTGAGGAGAGTTTTGTACCACAAAGGATCCTTGGGGTTGTATTGAGGTGACGTAGGCCAGAACACAGCCCAGTGAGGTGAAGAAGACTATGTGAACACTAGACTTTTCATTTTAAGGAATTCACCTCTGTGACATTTTGTTGTGGTTGTGTAACTTTTCCCTTTTCATTCTCAATAAGGTTAAGTTGCAAACCAAGCTGCAGATCATAGTTACTTTATTTTCATCAGCCCGGCTAAAGTAAATTCTTACACTTAGAAACATGCGGTTTAAAATAAAGGCCTCGGGCAGTTCTTTTTTGCTACACAGCAGTTGGCTACACAGGCAGCAAGGTTGTTCTGTGTCCTGCTGGAAATGATCTAGTTGTACACTGCCTGGATGTCCCTGGACCCCTCTCTGGGTTCAGAAAGTTGATAGCTCCTGTACTGTATTGCTCCTTGTATTTTTATTCCTGCTGCAGAAAGTTTCCATTAAAAAGGTGATTTGCTCAAGAGGCCAGTTTGCCTTTCTTCTTGAGTATATTCCTATTCATTCTGAAATCAATACAGCTTGGATAACAAACTTGAACAACAGGTGCTTTTTAAAGCGTGTGAACAAGGAGATCTGAAAAACCATATTTAATATGTTTTATGGTGATATGGTTTTGGATCTATGTCTCCTATTCACCTCTATTCCAAGCATGAACCTGCAACAAAATTAAATAGCAGGCAAGAAAGCTAGTAATGATGATAAAGCTTCAAAATAAATGCTGTTGCTTGTGAAAAAGCAGTTGAGCGAGTTGGATGAAATGGCAATGTAATTATGTAGTAGTGAGTCAAAATTTGATAGCTTGGAGCTTATCTTTGCACAGCGTGCCACTTTCCCCCTAACCCCTGGTATAGCACGTTTCTTTATCAACACTTCATTTCTAGTTGTTCACCTTTAAATACTCTTAGCAAATCCTAAGTTTGTTCCTCCTAGTGATTTCAGAAGGAAATTCAGAAAGTAATTAAAATGACCAGACAGTTTAACCAGTTTAACAAAAATATCCCCAAAAGTAAAATTCTGGGTAGTTAAAGTGAACATTGTGAATTCCCAGCTCTGTAGAATTCTTTATTTTATTAACACTTCTAGGACTAGTTTCAATTTTGCAGTGATAAAGGATAACAGTGTACAAGACTCCTCTGTAAAGAGTGCCTTTGCCCTAACTGACCTGAAACTGAGGATTGCCTATTATATGCATGTACATATGGCACTAGTTCCACTGTTGCAATAGTTTCCATTATTTGGAAGATTCAGCAGAATGAAATGGCTTAAGCTTTATAATATTTACATTTTAATTTGCTGGTACACTTTTAAATAGTTCACTAAAAAATTGCTTCCTTTGGTAGTCAGGGTCTCTTATCTGATACCTGCTTCCTTCCCCTCCGGGGATGCTTCCTGTTTTCCATCTCGGTCCCCACATCCCCCCATGTATTTCCATGCGCCTTTTCCTGTTGTCATGCGTTCTGCTGCAGCTGCTCCTCAGATGCCTCCACCAAGGAAAGGCTCCTAAGCCAAGCTCCCTCCTACATGGCGCCACGATTAAACACTTTGCAGGTGCCTACCCTCACCCCTTGAGCAAGGAGGCAGCAGCATTTACATGCTCCGGGCGTGCTAACGTGAAGTAGCCTGCACACGTGTGCATCCCACTTTTGAAGCCCCTCTTGTGTCTTTGCCTTGTCCCCTGTGCTTTCTGTATTGTGCAAGTGGAGCAAGAAAACCAACAGGAAAGTGAGATGAGTCAGGTCTGCAATAGCACATAGTTAAATCATGTCTGTGCTTTCATGTATGATTCAGCTACCCTCTCCCTGATGGCTCTTTCTTCCCACCTGGAGTACTGCATCCAGCTCTGGAGTCCTCAACACAAGAAGGACATGGACCTGCTGGAGCAGGTCCAGAGGAGGGCCACGAGGATGATCCGAGGGCTGGAGCACCTCTCCTGTGAGGAGAGGCTGAGAGAGTTGGGGCAGTTCAGCCTGGAGAAGAGAAGGCTCCGGGGAGACCTTATAGCAGCATTCCAGTACCTAAAGGGGGCCTACAGGAGAGCTGGGGAAGGACTTTTTACTAGGGCATGTAGTGATAGGACGAGGGGGAATGGCTTCAAACTGAAAGAGGGCAGGTTTAGATTAAACATTAGGAAGAAATTTTTCACTCTGAGGGTGGTGAGACACTGGAACAGGTTGCCCAGAGGAGTTGTGGAAGCCCCATCCCTGGAGGTGTTCAAGGCCAGGCTGGATGGGGCTTTGGGCAACCTGGTCTGGTGGGAGGTATCCCTGCCTATGGCAGGGGGGTTGGAACTCGATGATCTTCAAGGTCCCTTCCAACCTAAACCATTCTATGATTCTATGAAATAAAACATGGAATGATAATTGGGAGAAAACCGTTGAAGGAAGGATCCTGCCTATTACATGTGGAATTGCATCTGTAATATTTCAGTAGAGTTTGGCTGTAAAACAGAAAACCAGAGAGACTCTGTTTGTACAGGACTGTCAAATACATCTTAACTCATGAGTGTTTCCAGCCCTCTTTTCTACTGCTTTACAAGAGAAACACAACTGCGTTTATTTTAATAACCGCTTTTCAAACAGCAGCATAACTGAGGTAGAGTATTACAAAATACTTTTTTAAAAGGTGAAAGTGCGCGTGAGATGTGATTTTGTGGTCAGCATTTTTGTACACATTTTTTTATTGAGGAATACATTTCTCTTCATTGTTTCTTCTCCTACTGCAGGGGATGGATGTGGGCACACAGTGATGTACCAAGACAGCGGGACCCTGGCATCCAAGAACTATCCTGGGACGTACCCAAATTACACTCTTTGTGAAAAGAAAATCCAAGTGCCTCCGGGAAAACGCCTGATCTTAAAAATTGGCGACCTGGATATAGAATCACAGAAATGCGAATCCAGCTACCTTACCATCCAGAGTTCTTCAACGTTGCATGGTATGTAAAAGATAAGGCAGTGGTCAATGCCTGAATTGGTAAAAGCGTGAGTAAAACCCAGCTCGGCAAAGTGCAAGAAACATCAGCCTTTGTCCTTTCCTCCTCCTTTTCATATTTAAGTGTGCTGTCGTGTGTTGTTCTGTGTTTCAAGGCTGGGGGTGCTGCCGTGCTGTGGAGGGGCCGTCGGGGCTTGTGCCCGGCTCTGGTGTATCCACCCCCGGGCTCTGCCCTCAGCCCTGCGGAGCTGTACTGTCACGGCTTTAGTACGGTGAGTGCGTGAATCTGTATCAGCCATGTACCCTTCTCGGGTAGGGGAAGAGCTGGCTCGCTAACCAGACAGAAACGAGATTAGAAATTGGAATCAATGATCCCGCATGTCTTTATTTCCTAGGCAGTCCAGGCCTCGGAGAGGAGATAACCTTTATTATTGCTAGCTATTAGTCACGGATAACCTTTGCTAATATACAGGCTTCAGTACTTGCAGATATTAAATATGTGCAGCCAGTCTGCACTCCTGCAAATTTGTACAGGAAGATAAGTGAGTAAATATGCTATAGTTGTGCACTTAAAACAATCATAACGATGACAGGATCCTCCATAGGGAGAACCTGAGGCTTTTCTCAAATCGGTTTTCCCACCCAGTTGTCGCTGAAACTTTTGGTCTGCTCTTTCTAGAAGAGTCAGACTCATTTTCATGTCAGTGCACCCTTTTTCAGAAGTCCGATTTAAATTCAGGGCCGCAAGGAGTTCCACAATGCAGGAATAAACTCGTGAATCGATGGTTCATAAAATTTTGCATACTGGGAGTGGGCTTTAGCCCTTAGTCAGCTGAGGCTGAACGTGCTGTGCTGGACTTTACAGGCAGAATGGATTCAATGGAAAAAGACGATGAAGCTACACAGAGCGTCTGCAGGTTTTCCAAGTCACCCAGCTCATTGCTTGGCTCAGTAAAGTGTGTGGTTCTCCTAAGATGAGGACTCATGAGGTATCTTAGTAGTAAGGGGGGGATGATTGACTTTCATTCATGAGCATGATAGGCCTATCACTCATCTGGTAAGATAAGATCAAGTGAGATATTAAAGCCTTGCTCACAATTGAAGTTAAAGGTAATTATTGTTCTCATGAGGGAGGTATTACATTTTGAAACAGCCTTCGCCAAGAGTGGGCAGTGACATGTTAATATCTAAGCCTTGTGTAGGGCTTGATTTGAGGCACAAGGAACGTTTCGGTTCGTGTGTGTTGGGATTTTTTTTATGCTGTTTACCTCATTTCAGAACTGTAAGCAATGAGTTGTGTTCACCTGAAGCAGTCTGTCTGTACTTGGCAGTAAGAGATAGGTGTTTTGTATTGCATGATCATATCTTTGAATATTTTTTATTGATGTTATCTTGACATTTCTAGTCAAAGGCTTTTCTAGGAAACAAGGATAAATCAATATATTGTTTTCTGAAGTGAAAAATGAAGCTTGGATGTTGATTCAAATTCTGGCTCCTTACACATCAACCTGAAGACGTCTTCACATAGTTCAGTCCTGCACTTATTCAGCCTGTAAACACAGAATACCTGCGTGTTATGCAATCAAATCCATGTAATGAGTTTCTTTAAAGTATTCCCACACCCATTTTCAGACCTGATTGGTAATGTCTGATGCATGTGGATTATAATTTGCATTCTCAGTAACGAACTGCACAATTAGCAAATTTTGCTCATATCTGATTAAACAAGTTTTATAGCTCAGGCATACATACCATCTGTAATGGTTTTTGTGGTCTGCAGCTCGCTGTAGACTTTCCCACTAGCATACCTACAGAGGTATGTTCTACATTCAGGTAAATCCCTTCAGAACAGCAGCGTGGAAATAGTACTATATGCATAAATTCATGATATTGTTTGTGTTTTAAAAGACACAGGAATTCATAGATGAGATTAGAACTTCTCCAAGTCAGTTGTTTCACTAGTTTTGCTATAGCTCTGGGTTTTAATATGCACTTACATAAGCAAAAGAAGCTCTGTGAGCAAGCACTGCTAAGTCCGTTCAGTCTGTTAAGTGTCCTTTTAGGTAGCTGTTTCTGAGCCCAGATCTCTTCGCAACCCTCCCCTCTTCATGAACATCTACAAGCAGGTCAACATCTTCCCTTTGGCCGAGAAGCTACTGACCTTTGCCATCGAAATTCTTTCATGGGATGATGGAGAGCTGAAAAGGTTTTGGAGCCATTGACAACATCTGAGCAATTAAAAAGTAATCTTTGCATTTTTTCTGTATTTGACCTGGGTTTAAAAAGGAAAACCTAAAAAGCTAAGGATGAAAGCTGGCAGTGTGAATATTACTCATGTTTCAAATTAGCCAAGCAGCCTTTGCTCTTTATTTAAGAGGTCTGCAATTATAAGACAATAAGTCCAAAGGGAAATATGTTTTAAATACCATGCTGGTCTCTTCAACTCTACAGAAAACAACAGAGTGAACATCGGTATGCATACAAACGTCTATTTAGGAGTGTATCTGAAGCTTAGAAAATTGGTCAGAGGCAAAACACTAGATTGTGCATGTAAATATAAAATTAGTGTAAACAAGTCTTCAGATGACAAAGTATTATTTTCCTTTCAGAATTCTCCCACATGTTGTCTTACATTTAACTGTGATTCATTCATCATTATAACCTTCTGCTGGGATTCATGCAATACAGCAAGAAATAACTCAATTCTTGTTTGGGGTATTTATGTTCCATGCAGTAAGGGGAAGCTGTTATATACAAATGAATGGATTAATTGATTTGTGTTAGCCATAACATTGATTACTTCGCTTTTGTAAGTGGGTGACTACAGATTAGAGCACTTGCATGCAGGTTTTATTTAAGTTCAGGGCATTCCTCAAATTATGTAGACTGATAGAAGAGTGCTACGAGTCTAATTCCTTCCTAGAAAAGCATGTAGCATCGTTGCATATGCCGATCCACTGAAGCCTCCCTGCTCAACTGAGACACAAATGTGACACTACAGTTCTTCTCACCTTTGATACCTCTCAGATTTGATGGACCTGTGAAGGCAGACGTTGCATTTAGATGTCTCCAATATTACAATCAAAAGATGGTTATTAAATAACCTTAATGAAGCTCAGAAACTGGAGACATAAAGCGGCTGAACACTGTATCTCTGGGTTATTACTCTGCAGACTATTTTCTTTGGTGTTCACTGGAGGGAAGAACCTGTAGTAAGCCTTTTCTTTCAAACTGTTAGCTTTGTATCCAGACTTAGATGTGAAAATATTAATCATCAGTCAGCAAAGGTAGTCTAACAGCAGTTTTGGTGAAACTGAGTCACCTTTGTCTGACAAACCTTTAAATATTAGCACAGTTTTGCATGTGTTGTTTCCAGGAGAAATAAATAGATGATCATGTTCTGTTTCAAAGGCATAGGTTTGCACTGGATGAAAATACGAGGTTTTTTTGGTCCCACAAAAGGAATCTAGAATAAAAATTAATATGAAGCGTGATCTCACAGTGTAGACAAGGTGCAACCTTTACTGAAATGCTTTTCTTCTCAAGTTAATTGCATTATCTGAGCATATTAAAAATACTGAGCTCTGAATAAGAGCTTCTGATTTTTTAATTAGTTAAAGGGATATGTGAAAACAAGATTAACCATGTGGGCCCTGTAGTTCTCAAGAACAAGACTTGCACTACTTATGAAGGTGTAACATAAATGTTTTAAAAGGTCAACAGGAACTGCTTTTAGTCAGCTTCTTTTCATGTCTTTATCAGATTTCTGTACCTCTTTTGACCCTTTTTTCTTGCTTTTTTCCCTCTCTTCCCCCAGCTAATGGCTTAGTATTTTTTTCCTTAATTTTGTGAGATGATCATCAGACTTGACTGGAGAGATAAAGAAGAGATAAGTGCCTACTTACTTCTCCATTCACTTGCAGTCAGTAGGAGGTTGATGTGTTCCTCTGGGGTGGATGTCAGATCTGCTGAGTGACTAGTAATAATTTGGAGAGTTAGCGCAGTTAACTTGTTCTTGCATAATTTACAGCCAGTAACTAACGTGAAATAGATAGAGAAATTACTGAAAATGCTTTCTCCTCCCTGCACCCAGTCACTAAGGGCTGTTAGACAAATTGAGCCTTTACTGATATGTGAGTGGCTGATGGCTGCTGAGTGAGTATGTGCACATGTGTGTGTGCACACATGTGTGTGTGCGGGTGTGCAGGAGAACAGAGTGCCTTTGGATGCCTTCGACTTGTCATTATGACCTGAGTGGATTCATTGAACCAGTCATTCCTTATTATATATTGTAATAAATGTCTTGCTTGAATAAAGGGCGTGTCCAGGTTTCTTTTTGGCCCTCAAAGGAAACTTGTTATTACAGTATTGTTTCAGGTATTTCAGGAAATCCAGGGAACTGCCCAGACAGGTTCTCACTGAAGATCAAGTCGAGCAGTTTCTTAACAGTCAAAACTCTTCTAATAGTTGGGTTTCGCCTGAGTGGTTGCAGTATCCCGAGGTTTCAGCTTTGGAAAGATTTATGCAACAAAGAATTGTCTGCATTTGTTTTATCAAATGAACTCTTTTTTCCCCTTAGCTGCATGAAGTGTATTGTGTATTTTGCTGTGGTTTTTGTTAAACAGCTAACAATTCCTAACTGTTGCTATGCTTCTGCCTTTGGGTTTGGATAAAACCACAGCTGTGTTAGAAGCGGGGGATCTCACCTGAGGTCAAGTAGGCAGACCTACAGCCTGTGCAGGTGGCCCAGACCCTCCCTTTTTAAATTGTAATTACTTCTCCAGCCTGACTCTACTTGGATGCCTTTTTCTTTCCTTTATCACAGTCTTTGGCAACCCTTTGGAAACGCTAACTGAAAGTTATATTTGTTTTTCCTAAAATGAGAAATGCTTACCACTCAGCCTGAGGTCAGACTGTGTTGCACAGAGTTAAATGTTGAATAACCGGGCTGTCTCATCCTGACTACTCTGTCAACTCATATCTACTGAGTATTAAACACCACCTTTCCCGCATCCCGCAAAGAAGGACGTAGAGCAGTACTTTTCATCTCCTGGCATGTCCGTGCAGGGTGACGCTGGTTATCCCTGCGTGTGTGTGTGGCAGGGTTGGAGCGAAGATGACCTCTCCTCTCCTCTCCTCTCCTCTCCTCTCCTCTCCTCTCCTCTCCTCTCCTCTCCTCTCCTCTCCTCTCCTCTCCTCTCCTCTCCTCTCCTCTCCTCTCCTCTCCTCTCCTCTCCTCTCCTCTCCTCTCCTCCCTCTCCTCTCCTCTCCTCTCCTCTCCTCTCCTCTCCTCTCCTCTCCTCTCCTCTCCTCTCCTCTCCTCTCCTCTCCTCTCCTCTCCTCTCCTCTCCTCTCCTCTCCTCTCCTCTCCTCTCCTCTCCTCTCCTCTCCTCTCCTCTCCTCTCCTCTCCTCTCCTCTCCTCTCCTCTCCTCTCCTCTCCTCTCCTCTCCTCTCCTCTCCTCTCCTCTCCTCTCCTCTCCTCTCCTCTCCTCTCCTCTCCTCTCCTCTCCTCTCCTCTCCTCCTCTCCTCTCCTCTCCTCTCCTCTCCTCTCCTCTCCTCTCCTCTCCTCTCCTCTCCTCTCCTCTCCTCTCCTCTCCTCTCCTCTCCTCTCCTCTCCTCTCTCCTCTCCTCTCCTCTCCTCTCCTCTCCTCTCCTCTCCTCTCCTCTCCTCTCCTCTCCTCTCCTCTCCTCTCCTCTCCTCTCCTCTCCTCTCCTCTCCTCTCCTCTCCTCTCCTCTCCTCTCCTCTCCTCTCCTCTCCTCTCCTCTCCTCTCCTCTCCTCTCCTCTCCTCTCCTCTCCTCTCCTCTCCTCTCCTCTCCTCTCCTCTCCTCTCCTCTCCTCTCCTCTCCTCTCCTCTCCTCTCCTCTCCTCTCCTCTCCTCTCCTCTCCTCTCCTCTCCTCTCCTCTCCTCTCCTCTCCTCTCCTCTCCTCTCCTCTCCTCTCCTCTCCTCTCCTCCTCTCCTCTCCTCTCCTCTCCTCTCCTCTCCTCTCCTCTCCTCTCCTCTCCTCTCCTCTCCTCTCCTCTCCTCTCCTCTCCTCTCCTCTCCTCTCCTCTCCTCTCCTCTCCTCTCCGTTAATGTGGGATGCAAATGAATTTCAAGAATGCAGATGTTTTCATACAATAGATCCTTGCTGCTTTTGTGAGCTGTTTGTGAAAGACTTGCATTCTGACTGAGTTTTTAGCTCTGAAGTGAGGCAAGCATAATCCATGTTCATCACATCCCCTGCCCTTCCCCAACTACTGAGGTACTTCCAAATTACTTTATTTGAGAAAAGGCTACTGAATATAAGGATCACAATTTAAAACATTTTTTTTCCCCAAACAAATGCATTAGGAATTATATATATATGAAATTATAATCTTGGAGAGGCAGATCCATGGGATCATTGCTACGCATTGCTCACCAGCCACGGCTTACTCTGCAGGTAAAGACAGAAAAAAGGGAGAAGATTCCCTGTTGAACAGAGGATCATGAGCTGATATCTAAACCAAGTTTCTTAAAGACCTCTGTGAATGTCAAACTGCAGTTTTCAAATGAAGTTGAGGAAATTGAAAGCAGAACAAGCATAGTGAACTGGACATGCAATAGCTGAAGAGGGAAATAATTGCTTTTAAAAGGAAGCAAAAGCCTTACAGAAGAGGGAGAAAGTATTAAGAAATACAGAAACAACCAGCATGTAGGCATTGCCAGCTGGTGTGAGAGAAGAGAGTCCTCTAGGCACAGCGCTTCTTAAGGGAAGTAGGAAAAAAAAAAAAAAAAAAAAAGGAACATAATTCAACAAAGCAATCTCAGGAAATATGCCAGAGCCTGGTTGACAGTAGAAGTAAACTAGACCTCATAAAACCAGACAATGCTGTAAAGATCATCAGATTTGCAAAACAACACTATTATGAAAAAGACAAAAGCAGTAGGCTATTGCTAACATTTGAAAAATAAACAACACGTAAAACAGTCTCTTAAGTCTCCAGAGGAGCCAGCCAAAGGATATCCATGAGACAATTTACCATGTATCTTGCAGGATGTTAATACTGCTTGGAGACAGTGATTCCAGAATAAAAGTATTTCATTTAAGCCACCTAAACCATACCAACAGACCAGAAGTTCTGGACAAGAGGCATTAAATGTTAGTTTAATTCTAGAGAATATTAAATTAGGTACATTTGAAATCCCTAGGCCTCTAGTAGCTCTCCTGCAGAATTTGAAAAAGACGTGTATATTAGAGAATGTGGAGTGAACAGATGGAACCATGGTTGGGTCAACTCATTAATGAGACATGGAAAGAAGAAAAGGCCCTGGCATCTAGATGTAGTAATACTGAAATATGGAGAACACCTACTCAGTTTCATGACATGTAACACATCTGTTTATTACATCAAATTCTTTTCTTTGTTCTCAGTAAACAAACCAAATAATCCTGCCTACTTACCCCAGCAGAGCTCCAGCCCAGTCACTTCAACAGGAAACAGGGAGAGAGATCAGCGTTCATGACTGGTTTTTCATGCCGAATATGCAAAACAACCCACCTCACAACTAACATTAAAAGATGAAAAACTGATAACGTGATCTGGCAGTTCTCAAAAGGGATCTGAAAAAACTTTTGGCTTAGTCCCAGGTTTAGGAATTAAATATTTATCCAGAGTCAAGTCCAAATGCTGCAGTAAAAGTTAACAGGGCCCTATAAACAAGTTTCTTGTTTTCATACCAGACACAAACCAAGACTTTCTCCATCATCCCTCCTCTCCACTATTGTTGTGCAGTATTCATATAAACAGCCTGGGGAAATCAATAAATCCTAGGTGGAATGGACAGAGAAGATGGGGAGCACGTGTGAGTTTTAAAAGTAGACGATAAAGTAGTATTTTTGTCACCTCAATTGCAAGTGGAAAACACCGACTAGTAAGTACAGTTTTCAGATGAAGTCTAATGTTTACAGATGCTGATTGGTTTTAATCTTCTAATGTCTATAAAATCTCACAATATATGTATTCAAGGTAATAGGCAAGTCAATGGAGAGCAAATCTACTAGGTGTATATAGAAAGTGCATCTGATTCAGGCACACCAGAAGCTGAAATGCGGGGACCCTGGGAGACTATCCTTTCTCTGGCTTTACAGCATTAAAAGAAATGGAGGACTGCTGTATGGAAGTGCATAGGAAAGAGTACGTATGGTTAAAAAGAAAGACATTCTTTTTCTAAACAAAATTAGAAATCAGACGACGAAAGTATGAAATTCTCTCATCAGTCAAAACTGAACCCAAAGAATTGTATTGACCCTGAATCAGTTTTATTTTCTAAGCATTGCTAGTTGTCCCCCTGGGGAATTTCTTGGAAGACCATCAATGTAAAATAAATTGATTAGAGGGAAATAAGAATTTGAGGTTAAAAAAGGCCACTCTGCAAAAACTTGGCAAAATGGAGAGAGATGCTGCTAAACTTAAAACAATGCTATTGGGTAAATCAAATCAGAAAGGTGCTTACACTGGTCGTTTTAAACACAACAAGCACTGAAAAGATTGGAATAACACCTTTTCTGAAAAACAGACTGGACATGTCTCTAGCTCTTTCAGGGAGTAAAGAACCTCTAAGCCAAACCAGTATCTATCTGATCGGTTTCTTTAAGAACAGCAATAGAGGGGTGAGATAATGCTTAGACTTTTTTCTAAACCCTACCTCTCAGCCCTCATTGCTGTATTTGATAGCATGGTAATAAACTTTGCCAGGTCTCAGGCAAGCCTGAAGACCGGGCAGTGTAGTGCCAATATGGTATTACCTGAATTATTGAGAAGAAATGTGTTGAAATACTTTGCAAGGCTTCCTCAGTTTGCAACAAAAGAACAAGCGAATGTTTTGTAGTATTAATAAATGCCTCCTTTTTTTTCCTGCCAAATCTATGCAGAAAACTTATAAAGTTTAGGACAATATTCCTTCCTTCAGTATATACTCTTTCTTGCTTCTATATAATTTAACAATTTAATCCTAGGCCCCCTTAGTTTTGAGCTACCCATGTGAGTCTCTCAGTGTGCCAGAACTGCTCTAAGCAGAATATAACCATAGCCTGGTAACCCTTCTTGGATTTATTACTTAACAGTAGAAACTTGTCTTTAGGCGTTGCAGGCTGATTTCTTAAGCTGTTTGTTTCTGAATTTTTGGCTTTCATTTGGATTATACAACTCTATTTATGTGTCTACACTATTTTATTTTATTTTATTTCATTTCATTTCATTTCATTTCATTTCATTTCATTTCATTTCATTGGTTTTGCTCGTGACATGTATCATTTATTTATATAATTATCTGGAACGTATGTAGACTTGCTACTGGAGGAGACACATATCCCTGATCCAGCCGGTGTGTGGTTGAGTGAATCAGCCACCTAAATTATACCTACAGAGCAGATAGGTCACTGCCAATCGCTGTGAGGGAGAAAGCCAAAGAGCGCTTGTGAGAAAATATGTAGAGACAGTCCTTGAGAGAAGAAAAGGACTAAAGCTTTCTCAGGTGTTTTATTTTGAAGAAATGTAATGCCTCCCTGTCTTCTTCCCCTTTCTCTTTCTTGAAAAAGAAAATATCTAAGTTAGCACTTTACTTCTCCCACTGCAATCTGACACAAAAGACCTTCTCAAATAAATCACTCGTGCAGTTGTCTGGTATGACACAGTGTCAGATGCTGTCTTTTTGATAAGTTCATTTCCTAAGCAATTTGTTTAACCCTTTTTATAGGCATTGTTTTCTCTGACTAAGTCGTGAGTCATTTTCAACACATGAGTACTCCAGGGAAATGTCACACTCGTTGCTTGTTTTTCTGCCAGCCTGGCTTTGCTGTATGATTTTCATAAGCCAAAAGACAGAGTTCCTCCTTTGGTTTGTCCCATTCTGCTGACAACTGGCTGTCGTTGGCTTCAATTGGGCTACTCTATAGGCTGATCTTATAATTGTTATAAGTCCAATGAATTATTTGGGAAAGACCCTCCCCAAGAGTACTGAGCTAAATGAAGAAGCTCCTAGGAACCCGTTAGGAAGGGTACCACTCATCAAATTTGTGTCATGCTGTGACTGTAATTTCTTGTATCTCAGAAGTCAGTTCCAAGTTGCCCTTAAGTAGCCACCACCAATACAAGAAGATTGTCTAGGAAAAATCAAGGTGATCATTTTTCATCCCAAGGACTTGCTTTAGGAAACAAAAGCTGTCATTCACCTCAACAGAACAGATGGGCTGAGGGCTTGTGAAGGGTCTTGGTTTTTTTTTCTCTCAGGGAAAAAAACCTGTTTGCCATTTTAAAAAAAACTCTTCTTAGCAGTTTATGTTGTAAGCATCCTCACAAATTCAAAAAGGTGTACCCAAACTGCTTTGGATTTTCTGTGTCATCTCTGCCTGAGGGCAGCCAGGGACAAGTGTCTGCACCCAGGTGTGGTGACAGAAGACGAGCGAAGACTGTGGCAATCTCAAAAGAAAGCTCCCCTCGGGAACTGACTTCTGAAGAAGCAAGTGTAATTATTAAGAGTCCTGGGCACGCCTTGCTGTCACAAGAAAGGAGTGTCCCAAAGACTGTTCCAAGATACTGCAGTTGGTAGCTATAAAACCCTTATCTAATTCAATGTAAGCACAAGGCTGTTGTCTCACTGTCCCACTCCCTTCATCTTCCCCTTTCTCTCCCTCTCTTTTTTGTTTAAAACTCTAGAGACTCAAACTGTATACTTCAGTGGTCTGATGATGTAAGGGAAATAAATTAAAGACATTTTGAGTAAAGTGGCACTGCCTTGTAGTACAATTTGGCTTGTGGCACACAAGTCCTTGAAAACCAGGTACCCTGTTTGTGATCTTAATCTCTCCTGAATGGCTGCTGTGCTACAGCAGCATGAGCTGTATGTCTCTGGAGAGTTTATCTGGAGGACCCTGTGTAGATCCCTTGGATTGCCTTTGAATGTTCTGTTCTTTTCTCTAATGAGTTACTGCTAGTTGTAAGCATGCTGTACTTCAAAGGCCGAAGGGCATTAATCATTCTCTTAAGGCTTATGTGATGAGAGATGTGGATGCTGGAATTGCTACCATGGAGAGACAATTGGATCCTGGCCACTCCTTGTCAGGGTAACTTTGGATCTCATACCCATAAAGGACTGAAGCCAAAACCCTTTTGTCAACATTTGGATTGGTACTGAAGAATGAGCGTGTTATGAAACTCTTTGCTAATCATGAGAATATTCCAGCCTAATTATGTCATCTAAACTTCTGAAATCTTTCTTTGTTCTGTCTGTAGGGCCATACTGTGGTAACGTGATGCCTGTCCCCAAAGAAATCATTCTGGATAGCAATGAAGCGACTATTCACTTTGAGAGTGGATCCCACGTGTCAGGACGAGGCTTTCTGTTGTCCTATGCCAGTAGTGATCATCCAGGTAAAGTGAAATCCAAAAGTACTAAAGAATTAGTGGCATAGTCCGCCTTATTTTCATTATCTTCTCTACACACATAGACTTCAGCCCAAATGTTTGGTCCTAAATATTTTCAGATTAGCATGAACCATGATATTTTTAATAGCATGTGTGCAAGAAGTAGTTGTAACATGAACCAGATATAATAGCTGCTGAAATCTTACCTAGACAATTTGCAATACAGGCCCAGGGAAAGAGAAAATTAGTACCTTCTCCTTGAAGGTCCATTGTATTCCAGGCTCTGGCTTCTACCACACAGTGACAGGATGAAGGGATAGGAGGGATTAAGATTTGATTCCTACATTTAATATTCTGGGGGTCTGTGCAACTTTATTGAAGGTGTAAAACATAAGAAGAGTAGAAGAGGGAGATGAAAAGAATAAGGGAAAACCATAGCTGTTGCTTTCTATCTAATAAAATTGTTTAAGTATTATACAGAGAGAACTTTAAATGTAATTTCACGTGTATCCAAATATTTGTCTGTATTTCTACGTCCTGCAATGGGGACTAACATTTGTAAACTTTTCACAGATCTAATCACATGTTTGGAACGAGCGAACCACTACACAAAGGCTGAATACAGGTAAAGAGGGTTTGCAGCTCCCTGCACTGTGGCTTGCTTTGCTGTAGCTGTCATTTGGGCCAATTGTTAGAAAATGGCATGTAAGGCAGGTAAGGTCTTGGTGTTTTGGAGAAGTGAATTTTTTTGACCTCCAGTGCCGTAGTAGTCCAAGGCCTGGTTGTGGGAAGCAGTAGTGCAGAATGGAAGTCGGTGGCTCAGAAAGACAAGGGAATAGAGTTACAGAGCAAGTCTCATTTGGGCATACATATACATGGTATATGTAAAAAGGGTTTCCACTTTGAAATTCAAAGTAACCTCAAATTCCAGTGCATCTCCTGAGAGCAGATCACGCCCTAGCTGATACAAGATTATCTGAGGACAAGCTATAATTTCTTGCTTCCTTGAACCTTGTGATAGGATTTGAAATGGTAATAAATTGTGCTCTTCTGGCTGCTGTCTGGATGTGCGTGTAGGCTTCTTATCTGTGCTGTGCTGAAAACTCGTGTGGTAGCATTTCTAGAACAAGATAATTAAACAGAATGCCCTTGCAGAACTGCTTTTCTGGTTCTTTGTGTGCTGCTGCGTGCAGTCCACTCATGAACTCAAGGGCCCATTTATTTACCTCCTGGACTCAGTGACAGACTGTCAGCCAGAACTTGTTGCTGAAATACTGGTTTGAGAGCATTTCTTTTGTACGAGTTTGTTTCTGTGTATCATCACTACAGTTCGTATTTTAAACAAGCCCCTCTTCTCTCCTCACTACAGCAGATACTGTCCTGCTGGCTGCAGAGACGTAGCGGGTGACATTTCTGGGAATATCGGAGAGGGATACAGAGATGTAAGTACACAGGATAATGAGAGGAAATTTATAAAAACAGAAAAGCGAAGCATAGCACAAGTTGTTTTCAACTTTTGCTGCTTGACTTTTGTCAGTAGTTCTTCCCAGCTGTGTTAGATATACCTTTTATTATCAGTATATGTTATCAGTATACAAGCACACGGAGACAATTTTCAAACAGACCAATTGATTGTGTGAGAACAAAGTCCACTGATTGTCAAATACACCTACTGACTTGTGGTTTCTGGCTTTTTGGAAAAACCCTGTGTAGGGTTCGTCCCTCTTGAGGCAGTGCTTATCGATGTACTAAATATTCCTATGACTTCAGGTTTTACTTGTTTGGAGTCTGTGTGTGTTTCTTTTCTAAAGGTATCTCTTGTAGGAAAGAAAATACATTTCAGTAACATGTAGGTTTTCTTTAAGATTATGCCTGCAGTATCCCTGCAATCTGCTCTGAGCTGAAATAAATAATTATACACCGCTTAATCACATCCCACTGATAACTACCAACCTCTTGGGTTGTTTCAAGTGCTCGTTCTTTAAAGCGAAGAAGTTCCCTGAGTGGTTGCATTTATCCACAGTTCATACCACACAGTGCTCTGCCCTCTCTGTGCCCCCCACCCTGGACTCTCCTCCTGTCATGCCTGTGAAATCTTTACATGTCTCACGGTGGAGTAAGTTTAATCATACCACTGAAGTAAAATCCCACCCTATCACAAATACAGAAGTTGCTGAGTTTCCAAAAAGTCAGTGGTCACATTAAACCTGTTCATCCAGTTATTTGAGCGCACTGCTCCAGCCTGGAGAGTGGCAGAGCTGAAGAAACAAAGAAATGCCATTTTACATTCTCATTAGCTGGAGTTATTCCTGCCCTTCGTTGGGGTGATTAGGAAAGAAAAGCAGCACATTGGCATGACCTCATGCAGATGTTATCTGCACTGAGGAATTTTTGAAAGAAATTTTCCCTCCATCATTCAGAGGGATTCAGCTTTTCTGATGGGAAGAACCTGGGGGGCTCCCCTGGAGCCCTGCTGCCTTTGTGTCCCCAGCCCTCCCTGGAGGGGACAGCCAGGCACCCCAGCTTGTCCAGTAGCTTAGCCCAGGCTGAGCCCGTGTGAACGAGACCAATCTCTGCCAGCAGCCCCTGGGAATCTCTCCTTTGCATCTTTCCACTGGCCCTTCTCTGCTCTGCCCTAGCCCGCTGGTACGTTATTGCCACCTAGTTGGCACCCAAGCTGTCCTCCTTGTATTTTTCAACGTTATCCCACCTGAGATACTGGCAAATGGGCTATACTTAAAAACCCAGCAGCAGTTAGTCAACATGAGCCAAATCTCCTAATGTACACCATGACTCAAACCCTAGGGCGAACTAATAGATTGGTCTGCCTTCAGGCAAGTCCATCAAGTAATTATCGTTTTCTCTTTGCAAAGAAGAGTTGCCTTGCCTTTGACTTTGTTTTCCTGAGGAGTGACACAATACTTATTAGGTTAAAATCTTACAACACCTTCTCAGAAGCAGCTTATTTGCTTTTTCATTTGGGAAAAGAAAAAAAAAAGGTGAGTTTTGGAAACGTACTTTTTTCAAAGATTACTGTTCTTTCTCCCTCCCCTGCCTCTTATTCCTCTTGAGCTTTTGCCGGATTTTATGAGCTATAACACCTGTATACTACTGGCTTGGAAGTGAAAGCATTAGCAGTTTGTCAGATTGATCCTCTGAGCTTTGGCTTCTGATGGCTTCTGCCTTCCAGACCTCCCTGCTGTGCAAGTCGGCGATACATGCGGGCGTTATCGCGGACGAGCTGGGCGGTCAGATCAGCGTCACCCAGCAGAAGGGCATCAGCCGCTACGAAGGTGGCGTCGCCAACGGCGTCCCCTCGCACGAGTGAGTACCGCTGGCTGGTGGGGCTGGCTCTGGGAGCAACCCCCGGGGCACAGTGTGCTGCCCAGATCAGCAGAAGCAGGTGGGGGTGACTTTTTGGGGGAGGAAAAATTGTTAGGTGTGGGTCTAGGGGCTTTTGGGCTTTGTTTCTATGGCTTTATTAAAATGGCATTGGCATTGGATATAGAAAAATGTTCCAAGTTTTCAGTGGCTCTATACCATGTAAGACAGTATTTTCTTTTTTTTTTCTTCTACTCCTTCCAAAACATATTTGCAAATTACTTTGTTAGCAGATACATGAAAGTACGATGTTCTGCAACAAACACCTTTAATCGATGTGCTAATAAATCATGCTAAATTCATGTTAAAGTTTAAAAAAAGCAAGGAAGAATGAATAAATAAAAAGTGCCATTGAGCCACAGGGGATTTAATGAACAAGTTCTTAAACATTGTGCTTTTGACATGTTCAGAGTTTTTCTCTTAGAATATTTATAGCAAGAGTGTTATATTTACCACTTATCTTCTGACTTTTAATTGTACTGTTGTTGAAGTAGAAATAAATCCTCTAATCTTTATCCAGCACAGTAAGCCCTTCCAGCAACTGCCTCTGTCATTCCTGTTGGTTTATATTTTTTAATTTTCAAATGTTATCTGGATTTTACATGAGGCTTTTTTTTTTCGTAGGAAGAGAAATCTCCTCAGTCCCATAGCTTATGAGAGCTAAGGGAATATGTATTTTTTATACTTTTTTCCTGTTTTCCCCATGATTCCTCCACACCTTCCTGACAATTTTACAGTCATGGTTTCATTCATGGAAAAAAAAGAAAAAGCATTATTTTGATCTGTTGCTATGCTTAAACTTCAGCACAGATTCAACTGCTTTATATATAATGGCACTGGAGTATACAAAGCTGGGTAGAATGTAGACCACTAGCTGAAGGCCTGTAAAGCCTAAATATTTTCTTTTTTTCTTGAAAGTTAATTGCCAAAGAAAATTAATATAAACTTGTCTCAAGCAAAGCAGGACTGAGAGCTCAGCTCAGGCACCAAGCCCCCTTCATAAAACAAATAATACAGATTCTTTCCATCACACATGCCAGCTTAGTGAAACCCTAAATTAACTATTTCGTGCTTTATCTAAAG
The DNA here is from genome assembly GCA_017639485.1 of Pluvialis apricaria. NCBI lineage: Eukaryota > Metazoa > Chordata > Aves > Charadriiformes > Charadriidae > Pluvialis > Pluvialis apricaria. Next base: position 74,149,453 of record CM030009.1, on the reverse strand, counting down.
ATGTTACAGAACCGTTTACATACATTCGTATGTTTGTGATCCTAAAGAATCCCAGAAGGAGTAACTCAGACAGTGGCGCATAAAATGTTATAATGACAGGCAGCTGGGATTCCTCTTTGTATATTTTTCACAGCACAAGAGCTAGTGGGCAATGAATGAAGCACGTAAGACACCAAATGTACACGTGTTGGGGGAAAACACCGTTTGTGTCATTAACCCATCACCTTAACTGCCAAGCATCCTTTAAATGTTGCTATTCACAAAATATCCGATACATGTCATGTGAGTAATAGAAGTACCCGCAGAGATGCAAACTTGTTTCTATTACATCAAGTGGGAAATCTCCCATTGACTTGAAGGAGAGCCGAAATGTGCGGTTCCAGGCTGAAGCCAGCATCCAGGGCTCGGATTTAGCCCATTTAATGTGAGGTCCCTGAGAGAGCACCCCAAGGGGCTCTCCTGCCTACCAGGGCAGAGAGAGGCTCTCCTCGAGCACGATGCACACCTCGAAGGGACTGAATTGCCCCGAGGAGGCAACCGTCACTTTCCACAGATTATACAGGGAGCCACAGGTAAACGGGTTCATACTGGGTCGGGTGCCGGCAAACTAGATGGCACGGATTTTGATAAAAATGGGAGTGTGACCACAGCGCTTCCCAGGATGCTTCTGCTGCTCCTGGCAGCTGAGACAATTCTGGGAGCAGATGAAATGCCGATACAAGCCCATTATCCCAGGAGTGGGAAATTGGAGGATGCGGGGAAACCCTTTTATTTCAAAACATGAAAAAGCGTTCCTAGAAACAGTGGGCCTATTTACTAAGAAAAGGAACCAATGCATTTTGTGCTTTAAAAAGGCTTTCGTAAGAGGTATTTCCAAAGCTGCGTGGCTTCCCTGTCCTCGAGATACCTACACGCTGCAAGAAACTCCTGTGGAGCAGCCAGCACGGTGCTTAGACAGCAGTGCTTTAAGAGCTTTTTAGACGCCCTTAACTAAAAGCTTACTCAAGTTTTTAAAATCTCATTTATAGTAGATTGCAGTATTAAAGATTTCAATTGTTTAGTGACTTGAGCTGAAACCGACCTCATCAAAAGCTGCTGCTGGAGTGCATCGAGCTGTTAAATACCTGCGCTGTAATGTGACGGTGGAGTTACGGCTCGCTCGCTCACCAGCCCGCAAGAGCTGACCTTGGCCTCCCTGACTCCATTTTTTGGTGCGCTTGTTACGCTCCGGCATCTGCGAGGTTTTCAGTCCTCACGATCCATGTGTGGACCTGCACCCACAAATGCTATAATGAAGATCAAGTGAAAGAGTGACAGAAATTTCTCATGGGAAGCAGCATCCTTTTTTTGCAGAGCTACCCGCACAGGTCTCCCGTGCAGCCCTGCCACCGGTACTGTTGGCGAGGCAGGATCCCGAATGTTGTCAGGAAAATCAGGAGCATGGGGCAATACCGTCCCTTAAAGGACAAAGTGAAATTTGTGTGACAAATGCCACCTGTCACATTAGGAAACTGATGAATTACCACTTACTGAATTAGTTTGTCCTCTTCGGTGACTTGCAGAATGATAGCAGAAATATTTCAGCTTGGTTTCATAGCTTTATAGACCTCAGAAATTCTAACCTCCTCCCTTTATTGCTAACACTGCAACCCTCTCTTTAAAAGGGATCTGGGTGACTTTTTTATTACAAAGCGTTATCTCATAAATAAGTATTCAAGGAGCACTGTGATTTCTGTTTTGGGTAGGTTTTACTGATCACTATGGGTTTTTATTTTCTTCTTTTCTCTTGAAATGAATTGCTTTGTATTCACTAAGAAAGCAAAAATTGTTTTGGCTGTAATGTCGAACTGGTTTGAAGCAAGCAGAGCACATCTGATCGCCCCTGAGGATTGCCTGGGGGGGAAGATGTGGGAGGGAGGGCTTGAGTTTCTCCTTCTAGCTACTCTACCGCCTACGTGCCCAAATAAATCAGCTCCCTCCCAGTGCTCTCCAGCATCTCTGAAGGGCTTCATTTGCCTGTAGTCATTAGTTTTCCCTCAGTGACAAAAAGATGCAGTGTTTTTATTGACCTTGACATGGGACCGCTTTCCTATTCCCTGTTTTCTGTGCTCTCAAAACATATAGCCGTGCACACCGCTGTGAGCCCACAGACAGAAAATTTCCCTCGGGGGGAATTTTCCTGGCCAACAACAAAGGGCAGCCTGAAAGGGAGCTGTCTTGATGCTTAAGTGCAGAAGTTGTTTTACTGCTCAGTCACGCTGGCCAAGGCTTTTCAAAAGTGGCAAGTGATGCGTGCAGCTAATTGGAGCGACATCGAAGGGGTCAGATTTTCAAGAAATCCAAACTAATTTCACATTAAAACCCGGGCTTTTATTTTTATTAGGCAGCCAGTCAGAGTCATCGCTTCTGGAATGAAACCTCCGGGGCATCTTGTTGGGAGTCAGAAAGCAGCTCCGTAGGAGGCCAAGGAAAGCACAGCTTTCCACCCCTTACAGTGGTGATTTTATCTTGCCCTGCATTGTGCAGGCTTGTGTGGAGTGGCCCAAGAAATGGCTTTTCCCCTGAAGCAAAGAAGTCCATGTCAGAAGGAGGAAGAAGAGGGGAGCCATAGATGTGGTCCTGTCAATGGAGCAAAAAGAATCGTTCCTGATGGGCGCTGTCGGTCGGGGTTATAACAGAACTGGTTCCCACCCAGATTAAAACAAGGGGCAGTTTTCATTCAGGCTGGCTGCGATACACCTGTAGCCCAAGTAGGAACTGTCAGAGCTGACGTGCTTTAGTCACCATCAAGCATAACTCTTTCACGGTGCGTAAGGCTGGATTTTCTTCAAACTAGACGTGGACTTAGACTAATAGAAAGTCATTGATTTCAGCGGAGTTGCTCTAGTTCAAGCTACTGCAGGTGAGGAGAGACCTGGGCCCGGTGCTGGAGCAGTGCACCGCTGGTAGCTCCAGGCCCTGTTAGCATCCCCGTTCCTGGCTCTTTTGAATGCTCTCATGTTTCTGGTCTGAAGAGCAGAAGGGAAAAACTTTCCCACAGCGGTAGAGGGCCAGTGCAGAGGAGAAAAGCAGAAGTGTGCAGCAAAAGTAACAGGCTGATGGGACGGGGAGTCACTTTAAAGCATAACAAATGCTCAAAACCATTAAAAAAAAAAGATCTGAATTCAGTCACGGTGAGAGACGCACAAGAGTGCTCTTACTGGGGTCGGTAACCTGCCAGCAAAGCAAGCGGCTGTCTGGCCAGAGATATTTTTGCTAGATAAACAGTGATTCTGAAACTATACCTCAGCGTTCCCGTGACCTCCTCCCGAAAGGCTCAATTACCTTTTTCTTTTCTTACAGTGGTTCGCTGTCAGATAAGCGGTTTATATTTACTTCAAACGGTAAGACTAATGCCTTTATTTTTAGCTATTTGAAGTGTACCATTTTATTTAAGTATTTGCTGTAAAAGTTTTGAAGAGTAATCAGGAGAACGTCAGGCTGTGTCTAAGAAGGATATTTTAGGACAGCAATTTTTTAAAATTGGCAAGTTGAATAAAAAATTTGAAGGGATGTGAAGCGAGCTAGAAAAAAAACACAGAACAGGAATAGGTCATATGGACATAGAGGAGAAACAGAAATAGTATTCTGCTGTTACATTTCTGGTGCCAGCATATGAAAAATGGCAATCAGATAATCCCATTTTAATGTACTTTAGGCAGCAGAAAATGAAAGCAGTTTTTCTTCAGACATTTATAAATTCCATCTTCATTATACAAGAAGAGAATGAAAACATAGAGAGGAATGAAAATATATTTACATTGCACTGATATGGAACGAGTTTTTGTTTATGACTTTCCAAGATGCAAAAGCGTCTTTAATCTGTCAAGCTGTTCATTTGCATAAAGCATAGCAAAGAGGGGGGAAGAGTTCGCGCTCGTTCATTTGAATTATATTTCAGTCATCTGAGATAAAATCATTTACTATTCCACTGAAAACCGTAGAGCATGTATAGGCCTTTGAAACTGCCAGGGAATTATTTTTAACTTCATTGAAACCTTATTTCACGAGCCTGTTTTCTCTGAAGAACCTTGATGTGTAGAAATTTTGTGGGTTCTTTGGTGGAGTTTGTAATACTTACCTCCAGCTATTATCTTCATGATATCACCTCTTGGCAGCAGTATCAAGGAGCTTCTCTAATGAGTAACTTTCCTAGCCCTAATTGCAGGTGAGAATCATGAAATATTTACAGTAAAGTGTTCCTTTCAGTACAGTGCCTTCATCTGAGAAATGTTTTGTACAGCAAAATTAGTTAATGCCAATCTCGAAATAAATAATATGTTTGAGAAGGAAAATTTTAAAATGTAAGAAGTCTTCATAGGAATGAGACAAAACTGCAGAGATTAAAAAACAAAGTGGCAAAAATAGCAGATGTAGTCAGAAGGTGTCATGAGTTAAACTGGCAAAGGAGAGGGACCAGAGCACCCTGGTACTGGATCATCCACCACAAGTTGACTGGCAAACACCACAGCTAATGGATGGCATCAGGCTAGCGCTAGATTAAGCAACATCCGACTTTGCGGTTGTGGGTGGTCTTCATATGTTGCTAGCCTAATATAAAAATATGCTGTGAAAACGCAAAATAACTCCTTCTGTCTGTCTGTGTGGGGACTCCTAGGCTGCAACAAATCTCTCAGCCTGGAAGAGGGATTCCTCTCCAAGAGCCAGGTTACTGCATCTTCCTACTGGGAGGAGACCAATGAATTTGGGCAACTGTTCCAGTGGTCTCCCGATAAGGCTTGGCTTCAAGTCCCAGGATTGGCTTGGGCCTCTAACCACAGCAGCAATCGTGAATGGCTGGAGATAGACCTGGGAGAGAAGAAGAGAATAACAGGTAGGTCACTGTCTGGTTATTAAAAGCTGGGGTTCAGCTGGACAAGAAACTAAATGCAGCCAAAAAGCTAATAATGCACTAATGCAACGTTTCTGTCATTAAATGTAATGAAATGTTCTATATTGAGGAATATTATTTTCCTATTTAAAAAATCATGGCTATTTACAAGACTGGTCTTCCGATGGGGGATATAGGATTGAATCCAACTGTCATGTATGCCTGATCTGTAAACACACTGTCAGGCTCAGAACAAAATACTTATACAGTGACCAGTAGAGTCCGGATGGTTGATAAATGATTGCTTAGGATCTATTCATGATGCAGTTCTGGAATCAATAAGAAACAGTAAAGTCATAGCCTTTGAAACAATGCCCCAGGTGAAAGGAATTTCTGTTTCCAACTCCTGGTTTAGTTGTAAAAATGTAAATTACAGTTGCTGCTGAAGATGTAAAGATTGATGATATGGACAATAGTATCAAAAAGCAATTACCATTTTTGGAGCCATTAATTTGGGCTCTGTTAAAAATCCCGTTGCTCTAAATTCACAATTTAAAACCAATTTCCATTCTTCACCCAACTTTTAAACTCAATTTCAAAATAGTTTGAAAAATAAATTAAGACTTTGAAAGCAAAGCTCTCTGAATGGTTTTGGCTTCTGTGTTTGCATTTGAAAAGGTTCATTTAAAACAGACACCTAACAAATGAAAGTATATTTTGCATTTTGTTAAAAGGGATTAAGACCACTGGTTCTGGATCCATGATGCTGAATTTCAACTTCTACGTAAAGACATTTACAATGAACTATAAAAATAACAACTCGAAATGGAGAACTTACAAAGGGATTCTGAGCAATGAAGAAAAGGTAAGGGAAAGTGGGAGGGGTAAGAAAACACAGAGCAATAATGTGTACACTGCCTTGACGTTGAAGGGCAGGCTTTCACTGTCAAGAAAGATTAGGAGTTTCAGACTTGTCTAGACTTGGGTTGTCTTCACCAGTGTAATTTACAGCCATGGAGTAGATAGCGAGCTTGTCGAAACAAAGAAGTTATCCAGGGCTTGCTGAAGTTTTGAGACACACACAGGGAGGCATGTGTATGTGTGTATCCATCTTTTTTTTTAAAAAAAAACCCAACCCAACAACATGGTGTAATTAAAACTGTACAGCAGGCTGTTTGGGCAAGTCTTTAGCTCAGCTCAGAGCTTGCCCGTGCTAGGAACGCTGTACCAGTGCAGAAGCAAGAAGCAGGTCGGTAAGGCACCAGCAAAGCTGAGATTCAGCGGCAGATGCACCGGGATGGTCAACCCACCCCCACCACCAGTGGAACAACCGAGTCGGGTAAAAGCAGAGCTCTGCTGGTGGAGCTGTGCCTGCGGACCGAGCTCCTGCTTGGCTGTGTTATGGCCACCAGTGACTGAACCGCTGCCCGCCCCTCGCTGGCAGGACTCTTCTGACACAAATCTGTGGGCACAGCCTACATCTGTTAGGAACTGATGTAACTGAACATAAAATAAATGCTCTTATACCAAAATACCTGTCCACGCAACAGCTTTCACAGACTCTGAGTGACTTTAACAATGAACAGATAAAAGCAGTGCAACTAGTTCCTGCAGACAAAGGACGTGCTGCACAGGTTCATCTAATAACATTTTCCCCTGAAAATCTCATGTTTCCTTTCAAACAAAAAAACCCCAACCCACACCAAAAGCCCCCCGCTGCCCCCACAGTGTTCAAAGTCAGACCTTTACTCATCATTTCAGAGGGAGCTCAGCTTGCCTCAGGATAAGGCTCTACCTGGTCCTCAGTCCTGACGGCAGTTTTTAAAAACTTGGGAAAGCTGCAGAGAGATTTCCTACTGGCTGTGATTTTCTGAGCTTGTATGGCAAGGAATTTCACTGCGCAATGTTAACCGGTTTTATATTTTTAAATGTTGAACTGAAGTGGTGTTGGCCTAAAAAGTGACAAATCATCCTAGTGGTGGCTGAACTGTGAAAGCTAGCTGTTTAAAATCTGCAGGTTTGCGGTTTTCCACAGTGACTTGTTATATACAAATAATCTTATGAAAGTATTATATATATTTTAGTTTCAGCTCAGGTGCATGACAAAACCTGTCCCACCAGAACGCCATGTGGCCTGACATTTTGTCTGAGATACACTGAGCTCACGTCCCTATCTCATCAGGCTTTTAAGTTTTCCTAGATCATTTGGAAGCATCTCCAAGAACTAATTTTGCAAAGACTACTGTTCTGCATATGGGCTGAGCTGATTCTGGGAAATACTGTATAAGAGCAGGGAAGAGGAGACACAACTGCATCACTCTTCAAGCTTGATGCAGAAAACTGACCATTTCACTAAAACATCTAGAAATACTTCAATTTTTTCTTTTTACATTTTTATCCCGTTGCCCAAGTTAAGGCGCTGCAACGCTACTAAATAAAAAACGATAGCATTATACCAGCATACATTAACTAGAAATTACACAGAATTGAAACAGAGTGATAATCTTTCTTCTCTGAGTTAACAGAAAAATGTGATCATCTGTCAGAACTAAAAAGATTATTTCTTTCCAGAACTCTCAATTCGAAAATCTTGTGGCTGCATCCCAGATTATCAATATATTGGTTTTAGGATAATGAAAATCTTTGCAGTTGCATGTCAGGAGCACTTTGAAGAAAGGGACTTTTAAAACAGAGCAAACAACGTGGTTATGTTTCGCTGCAGGTATTCCAAGGGAACTCCAACTCTGGTGACATTGTACGCAATAACTTCATCCCTCCAATAGTGGCCCGTTACGTGCGAATTATCCCTCAAACCTGGAACCAAAGAATAGCATTGAAGCTCGAGCTGATGGGTTGTCGAATAATGCAAGGTATGGGGTAAGCAGTGCTCCCCAGGCATGGTGCCGCCAAAGCCCCCCGTGCTACCACAGTGCCACTGATGCCCCCTTCTCTTTTGCAGCTAATAGTTCTTTTACGCATTCAATGTGGCAGAAACCAAGTCAGAGCACAGAAACCTCCCTTGGAAAAGAAGACAGGACTGTTACGGAGCCCATCCCATCGGAAGAAACTAACTTAGGTAACACTACCTAGCACTGCATTTTCTCCAAGATGCATCATGTCTTCAGCCCGGCCTGAGTGAACGTTAAACTTTCTCACAAATCAAAACTTTTATTTTCCCTTCAGACTTTATTGAAGGTTAACGACAGAGAGGAGAGGGAGGAGCATAGGTTCTTTTTGTCTTAAGGCACAGAAAGAGATCGAAAGCCTTAATTTTCCTTGATGTGTAAGACATGAGGCTTTGGTTTCCCTGTCATATTGGTTTATTTGCCATGCTCGGTAGGTGGCTCAAGGGACTATACTGAGCACTCATCTGCATTTTTTGGAGGAGCTTTTCCTCACTCTCTTCCTATATTTCACGATTTTTGTAATACGTGAGGCAGTGGTCTCACAAAAAAGTTACCTTCTCTCTACACAACCATGACTCCTCCCAGAGCAGGTCCCCAGGTCGAAGCAACATACAGTAGTGCATGGTTGGGTAATTAAACACTTTTTCATAATACCTATGTTCACGGGGTGGGGGTGGTGGGGGGTCAGAAAACCTTAATTCTCATACTTCTCCCTGAATATGCAATCTTCATCCTTTAACATTATGGAGCTAATTTCTTAGATCTTAAAAAGCAAGCAAACAAAATTTGTTGCTTATACTGACCGTTTGGTGGACCCATAGCCAGGCAGGAATTACCATACCCACCACACCAAACACTGCTACCTATTAGGTAGCTGATAGTTGTAGGAATGTCTCTGTAAAAATCTGGTTTTAAGAAGCAATCACTGTAAGAAAAAAAGCTCTTCTGAAACTGCATTGCTCTTGCCAAGAGCGAGCTCAGTTCATCTGTGCAGCGGTATGGGTAAATTGTATCCATGTTCACTGAAAATGAAATCTACTGAGATTTCATCTGCTAGATTGTAAATACCCTGTGGACACGTGTACTACGTTATTCTCACAGCCTGGTAAGTGTCTGTAGGAATAGTGACTGGCGCACTCCTGACACAGGAGCCACTCCACTGCTAATTTTCAAATCCTTGCTCTAAACCATGTTGTGTTAGAATTTAACAGGGGCTAAACAGGTTTTTCCCTAGCTCCAACTTCTGTAAACCTTTGAACTATTTTGACTGAAATGTTTCAACCAGTTCAGCATGAGCCAGATACTCGCCATGTAAAATTGCAGCTTTGTTTTGCAGTTTTATAAGCAATTGAAAGCAGACTTGTTATAAGCGGTTTTTTAAAAGTTACCTAGTGTCTAATAAGAAAGAACTGCTCTTTGTGAGGATGCATATAAATATTAAGCCAAGTGTCAGCCGTGAGAAAATATATTTAACTCTCTCATCTCAACATTGTTCCACATAGGTATGTGTACAGTTGAGGGCAGGTCTTATAGTTTTAGTTTTACGTTTTCAAACTCTCTTGCAAGGAGTGTTCCTGCAAGATCATCTGCCTTTTGCTGTATTCTCTATAGTAAAAATTACTAGCTTCAGAGTAATTTGCCTTTTAAACTTTTATCCTTTTTTTTTTTTCCCCCTCATTCAGGCTTAAAGCTTACAGCCATAATTGTCCCCATCCTCATCGTGCTGTGTCTGTTCCTGTTCTCTGGAATTTGTATCTGTGCAGCCCTACGCAAGTAAGATACTGGCTTTTGTCACAGGAGGCATTTGTGGCTACCTAGTGAGCATGTCCAACTACGTGCCCTCTTTCCAGACCCTCTTTACCAGGGAGCTGGAAATTAATCCTGTTCGGCAGCCTTCCTTTTAAGTAGAACTCACATTGTGTCTCTGTATTTCTTATTGTATGTCTCCCCTAGTCAGACAAAACCGAAGGTAAAGCAGGTCAGAACTGCACACCCTAATTCACAGTGCAATGCAACCAGCTGTTCTCTTCAGCCTACATATACCCACAAATACTAAGGTGTAAAGCAGTTGAAGACGGAATAGTTTCCACACCAAAGCCAAGTAAAAATTTGAGCTATCTGGACCATCTTCCTTCATTTCCCTCCTGTTGTGTTTCTGCTTCCCCGTCCCTTAAGTTAGAGCACTTAACCTAGCGGGCTGAAAGCAGAGCCCAGCTGTAAGGAGCTGTACACATCCACTGATAAGCAGCTAAAACAAAGCCGCTTCATTTCACAAGTCAGAGGACTGGAAGAAGCACTGCTAACCGTGGTTCCTGCTAGATGTCCATCCATATGAACCTGCACTGGCATGTGAAGCTGGGAAATGCTTCCGGCAGCAGATGGAGATTCGGAAGTATAAGCAATGCTCTGGTGGTGTTGCTTCATCGCTAGCGGCTCTGCCAGCTCTGCCCTGGATTCCCAGTAAATCTATAAACTAGCCAAAGAATTCACAAGAGCAGACCCGCAAAAACATAACCTGGAGTGATGCGCACGGACACGGACGCATCAAATCGATGAGTGCCAGACACAAGAAATTTGAATACCGGCACTCACAACTCACATATAGATGGGGAAAACCAAAATGTTGGGTTGCACACCTTATGTTCTAGTAAACAGCGGACTCCAGAAACTCAAAGGGAAGCGTTGTCCTCAGCTGCTAAACACAAAGGCTCTCTCTGCTGGAGCTAAGACATGAAGCTGAAATGCTGTGAGTGCAGATGTTTATAAATGCTTTCCTCTCCTTGCAGGCGAGAAGCCAAAGGACTTTCTTACGGATTATCCAGTGCTCAGAAATCAGGTTAGTGGAGAATCATGCGCTTTGTCCTGTCCTGTCCATTGGGCCAAGGGGAAAGGGTTGATGCAACTAAGCATGAAATGCTTGTGAAATAGCATCCACGTTTCCTCGTTCAAATTCACTACTTCACACAAGGGAAATGGCAAATGATAGTCCCACTTGTGTCATCCTAGCACAGTGCCTTAAGAAACAATATAATTTGGTTTCTATGACAGAAAGGCAATTAGCAAAAGATCTATTATACAAAGCGCATAAATTAGCATGTAAGAGTGCTCCCAGGTGCCCTCCATTTCCTTCCCTCCTCCAAAATACCTATTTCTCAGAAAATTGCTGCTTTCCTTTTTTTTTTTCCCCTACAGCAGAGGGGATTGCCTTTCTCCAAGAGAGCAAGGGCTAATAATTTTTTATGGCTTTGATATTTCCATCTTGCTGCCCTCCCTGGTTGGGACTGTATTTATAAAGCCTAACAATACTGGATTGTACTTCATGTGTAAAATCTGAATAGGGGATTGGCTTGAGGACTCTGCTTAGAGATGCCTGCGAAACCCCGGTGAAGTGAAAATCTCTGTCTTGCTCGGTAATGCTTTCAAGCGGGGTCCCCCATCAGCTTGGAAGTTGGGGTTTAGCTGTTTTTCCTGGCCTGCCATCTCAGTAGAAGAATATCCTTCTGAATCTCGGCTTTCCCTTAAAAAAGAAACCACTAAGCAATCCGCGTCTCTTGACAAGTGCCTCACAGTAGCTCAGCTCCAAAACTTCATCCCTCAGCAGGTGCTGACGTCAGTGAAAGGAACGCTGTTACCCACTGCAGCTTGCCCTCATTAGAAAATTAATTTGTACTTAACATCATATTTGCTAATATGATTTTTCAAGGTCACATCATAATCCTTTCTCACTTGCTAATGAGGACAAATCCCAAGAAATTGGAGATAGCCTCTTACCCAGTCAGTTCATCTGTAGCGTGTGTGCACTTCATAAATCAAGCTCCTAAGCCCTGGTGAACCAGGCGTGGGACTTAGAAAGCTGGGAGTTGAACCTACCTCTCCACAGACCTCCTGTCACAGGCTCCAGGCAAGTGCCTGACACAGTGGATTTTCTCTTTCCTGTCTCACGAGGATGCTGTGAGGACGAATTAATTGGTATGTGCTCAGATATCAAGGAAACAGAAGCCATACTAGCCTACTGGAAAAAAAAGAAATTGTTAAGCATTATTTTTGCCAGATAAGCAATGGCAAAACATGTAACTGATGTAAAGCTGGTATTTTCCTGATATACTTTGTTAAGGCATCAGTGCAGGCACCTACAGAGTTTGAGTCCTTCTTGCCAAGAAAACCCTCTATAAAGTTTGCTTTTCACTCAGAAATCCCAGCTGATGATTCACTTTTTCTCTTTCACTCTCCAAATTTAGGGGGCTTTTTTTTTTTTTACAAACAGCCTGTTTTAGCCTTGCTTTTTAACTACTTTAATATATTGACAGCAATGAGAGCACCAAAAATTAAACTTTCTGATAAGCCTTCTGATTATAAGCATTTAACTTGCCGATAAGCCTTCTATTTGTATTTCTTTATGATAGGTTGTTGGAAACAAATCAAGCAGCCCTTCACCAGACATCAGTCGACTGAATTTACCATCAGCTATAATAACGAGAAGGAGACGCCACAAAAACTAGATCTGGTCACCAGTGACATGGCAGGTAACAACTGCTGCCCCTGCCATGCCTTCATGTTGCTCTGCATGCAGGGCAGGTAACAGGGAGAGGGATGAGCCAGCAACGTTACAAGCTCCAGCTCTCGCACAAGCTGAGGCTCGGGAACAGATTTATCTGTGTTCATCCCAGACGTATAGTGAAGCAGCTAAATATGTCAGTGGAAAAAAAAACCCACTATTCTGTAAATTTTTTCTCAGAGTTTTCGGGAAAGATTTCCTGTCTCTGAAATAGTTACAGCTGAAGGTAACCATGGAAGGCAGTCAAGCATGGATGCAGTGCAAGAATGTGCCTGGGATAGGAGAGTTTGGCTTTGCTGACTAATTTTTGTATTTCTATTTAAACGCAAATGTCTCTGGAAGTGGAACAAAGTATAATTCCCCTCGTTGCTGAGCAAATAGAAAAATTGCTTAGTTGGTTTGCAGTGGGATTTCATGCCCAGCTGGAAGTTGTGCTGAGATCCCTGTGCAGCTTTCCGGGTGCCTGAACTATTTTGGAGATGAGGTCCCCTGAAGTGGAAGCAGGTAGATGAGAGAGATGGAAAAAAAATAACAAACTACAGTGCTTCTCTCCTGTGGTACCTTGGCTCCAGGTCACTGTTTGGATAGAGCAAATCCCCGCATCAGTACTATTTGCATCCCAAAGGGATGGTTTTTTTAATTCATCCTCTTAGCACATCTTATCCCTGCCTAGTTTATTCTGTCTGGAAAGGCTAGTGAGACCAGCCATTTCATGGGATCAGTGATCAGCAATCTTCCAGAAAGATTAATTTGCTGTCTCCAGGCTCCAGACCATAGAAATTCCTTAGAATTTCTCCAATGAGTTTGGCAGAGAAATACATTTAAAAAACAAATGGATGGTTACTGTAATTCCATATGGTGCTACCCTGGATATCTTTCAAAGATGGTTTCAACCCTTTACAGAAACTTTCAGTATAAATATGCAAAGACCTATAAAGCCGTTTTACTTCATGAAGGAAAGGGAGTGAATAAAGGTTGCTTACAAATCATGGTTATCTGGCTCCCCGGGCTGTGTCTGGGGAGTCTCTGCCCTCTCCATCCTCCCCTCCTGCCGTGTGTGGGAAGTCTGACCTCTGAGTCTGGCCGGGCAGCTCCCCAGCCTTAGTGTTTCACCTGCAGTCTCCTTAAAAAAAAAAAAAAAAAAAAAAGAAACATGAAATTAAAATGTGGAAGCAGCCCAGAAATGCGCCATTTAATAATTTAATTGCAGAGGGCATGCAAATTGCATACAGGTTAACATGCCACACGAAATTTCCCCCCTTTTGAATCCCCGGCTGCCAGTTCTCAAAGGCAGCCGGGAGCGAGTCCAGACGCTGCATCCTGAGGGAGGGGGGAGATTGCCGGGGATGGCAGCAGCGATGCCGGGGAGAGCTGCACCACTTACTTAGTGAAATATCATAACACCTTCACCCTACATGCTGAAGTTTGGGAAGCAGCCAGGAACTGCCAAAAAAGATTCACAGGACATATGGGATCGAATTCAACGCTCATGTCAGATGAACCACGATGCCAGAACAGAAACTGAGCTAACTTCTTCACGCCTGCGTCAAAACATGATACTTTAGCAGTGTCATTTACTAGAGCTGTTCAGGCCACCGTATGTATCCGTAAGAGATTGTCACTAGCACCAAAGCGAGAAAGTTACAACGCTGAATTTTCTCATAATAGTTTTACTGGATTTTTTTGAAAACCCTGTTAGTCCAGATCTCCTCCTTACCCAGCACCCTCCTCGCCTAGAGGTGCAAACACGCGCTGCTTGAGGCTGCATTTTCTCCATCTCGCTCCTTGCTCCTGCTTGGGCCGTTTGCCCATCCCCGGCTCTATCCCTGCCGTCCCCCTTGACCGGGGTGACCGCCAGGTTCCTCTGGCAGTGCTGGTCCCACTTCTCCTCCCACAGCTCGTCCCCCCTCGCGCGCCTGCAGCAGTGCTGAGCTGGCTTAGTGCATTTCACACTTCCCTTGACTCTCTTGGCTGCCGTTCCGCCTAACTTCATCCTTCTTGTCAGTCAGCTACTGCGAGATGCCTTTTAAATAAAGCCAGCACTTGGTCGGGCTCGTTAAGAATCCTCTGGGCATTTTAATTCTTTCCAAAGTGGAACACTTGCTTTGGAGAACTTGTTTGTGCATCTCCATGCGATGGCCTTTGTCCAGTTTGTTGTGAATATTTTGTTGACTTCTCTTTTTCTCGAACTTTTGAATATACTCCAGAAGTGACATTAATTTATTTGGGCGGGGAGGTGGGGAAAGGGAGGGAGGGAGGGAGCAAGGACAGGAGTGGCAGATTGGAGCTCCTCCATGGAAGAGCTTCTGCCACGTTCTGCAATGCTTCCTCGCTGAAGGAGGTTATAGGACCGGTGCTGGGGCTAGGTTTCCTCACATCCCTGAAAACCACATTTCATACAATAACCGAGTCATTTTTCAATGTAAAGTACGTATCAATGCCTAAGTCTTGGATACATAAAATAATCCATCTGTGCCTTATTGAGCAGTTCATGCTTCCTTTTAGATTATCAGCAGCCTCTCATGATCGGGACTGGGACGGTAACACGGAAAGGATCTACTTTTAGACCCATGGACACCGAAAATGCGGGAAGAAGGGGAAGTTCAGAGTTCGAAAATCACTATCACTGTCCACACAGAGCTAACCGGCACGAGTATGCTCTGCCCCTGACCAGCCAAGAGCCCGAATACGCCACCCCCATCATAGAGCGGCACATAGCAAGAGAAAATAATTTTCCCCCTGAAAATGGCTACAACGTACCCGTCGTCTCATCTCAGAAACACTCCCTTTCTGCCGGCAGCTTCTCTAGTTCGTGTAAGACCGATATCAGGAACGGAGACTATCAGACACCCCAGAGTGTCATAAACTACGATAAACCCAAAGTTAACGGCGTTCTGGCCTCCGTGAGCTACAGCACGGACTACCAGAAACCCCAGCCCAATGCCCTCGGGAGCGAGGGCTACTCAACGCCCAGAGACTGCCTAAAACCAATAAGCCAGACAGCAATGACAGCTCTCTTGTGATCTGCCGAGCCGGAGAGACGCCGTGCACGGGAACGTCACTGCACAGCTTTGTGAAGCGAAAACAGAGTTTGGAGGGGCTCTGCTGCGGGAGGCAGAAGGCAAACAAGCCCTGTGTACATAATATTGCAGTCTTGCTGGGTTCTGACATCTGAAGAAAGCATATGCTGTTTATCACTGTTTATAGCAAGAGAGATGTTATCAGTGAAGACTGTACATCTTATTTTCTGTAACTGATCTCAGTGCTCCATTTGCAATGTGTGCAATTTGTACATAGCTTTTATTTAAGGAGAATTTCTTAAGTTTCCTTTTCACCTGGGGGATCGAAAGGATTGCAGAAATGCCTATTTAAGAAAAACAGGCCTCCTTCTCCGTCTTTATTTTACCTGCTGTTGTACTGGCAGCTGTAAATGGTGTATCTTACAGTTGTGGTGATTCATCTCCTTCCCTATGATAACTGAAGATAGGGCATCACTGTAGTTGTTACTGGGAGGGTAGAAGAAGTAAAACTACTTGAAGCATAACATGCACAAGAGAAGGCAGCTGAGCATTTAAATATTGTGTTCAAACCCACCTTCCCGGCTGCTTTTTTAGCAGCAATTCTTATGTGCTTGAATTTGATCTAGCGTATGAGCTGAGCCTAACTTCCTGTTCATGTTAGAAACAGGTAGAAAGGCTAAAACCAGTTTTGGGTTCAAGTCACGGTGAGCACTCTGCAATAGAAAAAAAAAAAAACAAACCCAACAACTGTCAATCTGTGTTTTTTTCACGAAGCGTGTGTGGAACCAAAATGTAAATTTACAGCTGAGAATTAAATCCCTTTCAGGCCCTAGCTGATGCTTTTGCTGCTAAACTATAAGGAAATTTGTTCCTTGGCACAAAGCAGCCAACTTCCTGAACTCTTCACGGCTCCACTAGATATTTTTCTGTCTTACAAGTTTACTGTAACAAACAGTTCTATCCGAAATATTTCCACTAAGTAAAACACCGTGTGTGTGTGGCTTACTGTTGCAGTCAAATTTGCAAGACGGCAGATCAGCACAGTTGTTTTCAAATAGTTTTTCTTTTGCAGCTAATTGTTACCCTTAATTCTGTTTTTGGACAAACTTGAAAAAGCGTGGGGATGGGTGCAATGTATCACACAGTAGCTGGCTCCTCTTTCAGCAGAGGCGTCGTTGAAGCAAAACAGCTTCTGGTAGCGACTGGGACCGTCCGCTGCCCTTCTGCCTGCAGCGCTCGGAGCGTCACTTTGAACCTGAACGCTTGTCCTAAAATGTCAAGAAGCGATACACTTTTGGGAGGGAAGAATGGTGCTATATTTAAAGCACAAGGTTGGGAAACGAGACCAGTAAAACCTGAGCTCTGGGAAAGTCGCTATCTGAAGGCCCTCCCTTTACTTGCGTGTAAACCAAGGATAGTTTGCAAAGGATGCAACAACGATTTGTGGTCTGTTCGCCAGGTGCTTTCAGATCCTTGGGTGGGAAGTGCTGTCAGAGTACAGCCTGGTTGCAGTGACACCACTCACAGGTATCGCTAGCTCCAGCCATATCCGACCTTAAGGCAAGCTCTTAGTGGGTTCTTCACGTACACTTGTTTTGTGGCCTCAAGTGGTGCCATTCCCTCACACTGCCGCACCGTGCATGCGATTCCCGTGCAGATTCCCGAGTCAAGGTAACCTCGTAGCCTTCCTGTGTTTGCTGTCAATACGGTTTCTGTGAAATGTCTAAAACACCTCAGGTCCTGAAGTGAAACAGCAGCAGCCTGTTTGTTAGACCGAGCTGGGTGGTGTTGTTTACCTTCTGTTGTTTACATGTCTGTGTAAATAAAGAACACTGGTATTTGTAAATCAGTCACACAGGCCTGCTACTTAACTCGGTGACTTGATCATCGCTGCACGCCCACTCTCGTCACATATCCCGCAGGGTGAGAAAGAAGCGTTCCTTACGCCCTGCAAAAGTACCAGTTGCGCTGCTGCAATTCACGGTCCCAGCGTGACAGGCTAAAAAAAGATCCTCTTGGTGCCCCATTTAGCCTGGCTTTTCTGTCCGTAAGCTCTAGAGAAGAAGCGCCCACGAACAAACGTCTGCGCCCAACTCCGCTGCTGGATGCGTATAATTGAGGAAAGGATGAGGATGCCCTCCTGATGAGCCTGAAACCAATACTCCACCCACGCAGCTAATTAGCCTGACTTGTCACTTTACAAACAAGCAAGTGATCAGTAACCAGGGCTACTCCCCACCAAACGAGGCACCTAGCTAACGCAGCAGCGCAACGGTACCAGGCAGCAGGTGACACTGCTTGTATTATGATGAACTTTTTGCATGCCTCCGCCACATGCTTTGTACATCTGCAGCATGCTACAAGTGTCAGTGTGTTCTTGGTAGCACATGCTCTCTTCTGCTGCCATTCAAACCCATTTCGACACAGCTGTTTTAGTCTAATAAAAAATTGGGCCTCAATTTGAACCTTTCCTTCATTCCCAGGCCCCTCAAAAAAAAACCAGCAAAACTGCAAAAAGATAGCTTAAAATAAATCCGCAACCATCTTCATCCTCCCTGTGTCACAGTGGCTTGGTGGTGACAGGGACAGGGGCAGCACGGCAGCTCTGGTGGTCGCTCACAGATCCCAGTCACTGCTGCGGTGCTTTATGGTTCACGTCTGAGTGACTGCCGAGGGCAGTTAACATAAAAAGCCTTGAGCTCCTCCACCTCGGCCTGGGAAATAGGAAGTTTTTAGCGACCCCAGCAGCAGATATGGAAGGGAACTTCCTACCAGTGTAGTCTCTCTTTCCTGAACGGTGGTGGAGATACTAAACCCTGGCATAGGAAGGAAAGGGGACTGCCTGAATCTTCCCAGTGGTAGCAGCTCATCCTCATGCTCCTCCTCCGAATGGCTTCTCACATACTGGTACATCATACTCCAGCTTGTCTACGTTAGCCTGTTCTCACCATCAAAACCAGATGCAGGTATAACACACGCAGCCTTATCAAACATCACACATTTCAAAACATCTTCCTTCCACAGTGAGGGTTAAAGTATGCCTCATTTGTGTCCCTGCCTATGGCAGGGGGGTTGGAACTCGATGATCTTCAAGGTCCCTTCCAACCTAAACCATTCTATGATTCTATGATTTTGAGACATTTACACACTTGGAAGGGCTGCGTTAGCTCCGGGTCTCTCTCCAGCGTCTCTAGAGATTGAGAGCAGAGCCTGACCCTCTGGCCAATGGAGGCTTTCAATAGCATTTCCGTAC
Organism: Pluvialis apricaria; assembly: GCA_017639485.1. Lineage (NCBI taxonomy): Eukaryota > Metazoa > Chordata > Aves > Charadriiformes > Charadriidae > Pluvialis > Pluvialis apricaria. The sequence goes on along the minus strand of CM030009.1, from coordinate 74,130,849 downwards.
CGAACTTCTTTCCTGAGCAGGCACTCCCAGTAGGCTGGAACGGTAAAACCAAGCCAGAGTTCACAAGAAGGTTAAATATTAACTGATCGTAGCAGTAAGGGTCTATCTGTCCCAGCTGCAGTTGGCGGCAAGCCTCCAACTTTGCCAGGAACAGAGTCAGGCATTGTAACTCCACGTCTCCAACCAAGGAAACTGAAGAAGGCTCTTGAGGTAAGAAAATGCAAAAGGTGATGTGTGCTACCTACAACCGAAAACCAAAAATGGCAGCTTAGTGTGCGTTTCCAGCTAGTGCCTTATATTTAAAAACAAAACAAACAAAAAAACCCCCACAGAAAACAACAACAAAAGTTCCTGAAACACCACAGCAAAAATACAAATGTTCTTGGCTCTCATCTCCTTAGACTGGGAAATAGATTGCAAATTCTTATTTCTTCTGTCAAGTCCCTTTCCAACACTCAATACAAAAGCTTTTTTTTTTCCTCCCCATCAAGTGTAATTCTAAATAGTATTTCCCTATTTTTTTTAGTTTCCAGAGTTTTAACATCAGATATTAAACTCTACCTTAGTACCTACCAGAATCTTTACATCCAACAGGCAATAGATTAAAATTAGTCCTTGATTTGCAGACTGGAACTAGGATTTCCCCAGCTCCACAGATGTCCTACTCACTCATTCATAGCACCATCTGCTCTCTTTTCCTGTCTTTCTCTGGATCAAGCACTTGGCCTCACCTCCCTCTCCAGACAGCTTCCACAGGGTGGGTTCCACCGGCTTGCACTGTGCGCAGCTCAGTAGCCCACTGGCTACGACAGTCTCTGCAAAGATGGGGGAAGGCAGGTAAAGAACCGAGACCAACCTGCAGCGCCTGCATCTGGTGAGTACTGTAACCACTGAGCTAACACGGCAGTGGTCACAGCAGTGCCTCTGGCACCTGTGTGTTTTAAAATGAGAGATCCCTGCTTCGTTCTTTTTAAAAAAAAAAAAAAAAAACAACTCATGAGGTTGGATTCCAGCCATTAGAAGCAGGTTGTGAATCCCATGGTTTGTCTGCATTACTGGTGTGGCTAAACCCTGGGAAGACTGAGTTTTTAATGCAGACTTTCTTCAGTGGCAGTTCTCCACTCCGTGGGAAGATTTTACTGGAGCCCCATCTGAGGAACGAAATATTCCCTACGCAGCATGGGAACGTCAGGCTGCAGGTCCCGTTACAGGAGCAGACACCTAACTGTGCTTAACTGTTTGGTGGATCGCTATCATTAAAACACATATGATTTGTTTTTCCACGGTGCTGGGGACTCCTATCCCATGCAGGCATATGGCAAGGATTGCTGCACCATCATTGCCAGACTCTCTGCTGAGCCGCTCCAGGACTCATCTCCAGTGCACTGGAGAAAAATATGGTCTTATGGCCATGCAGAAGATTGCAGAAGGCACCTGAGGCCTTTCAGTGCTCGGGTGGTCTAACCTGAATCTGCAACACAGAGCAAACCAGGTGACCAGTCTCAGCCAACTGGTAGAGCCCTGTGCCTCCGACCCGTACCCACTGTCGGGAAGTGTTAAGGGAAACCCCCAGGTCAGCTCTGTTGTCACATCCCCGGTAAGCCTCAATTTTGTATCCACAGAATACAGGTAGCAATCATCTGACATGAGGACTCACTCGCTATTTCTGAGGGTTCTAAAAACCACAGCAAGGAAGCACTACTGCCATAACAAATTACACTGTTTACACTAAGTTCCACTAACATCCTTTGACCTTAAAACAGTAGTGTTGCATTTCAGCAACACCTTCAAAAGCGTGCATATAAATTCACCACTGAGGTAGTTAATAAAAACTAAATGAAGTTTAATTATTTGTCTGTGTCCTGGCTTTTGCCAAAAGGAAAAGCAAGCCAGTAATTTTTCTCCAGGGAGTTCTAATTCCATTCAGAGGGGCAAGTAATGAAAAGCAAGAAAATTAGCAGGAGTTTTATGACCTCTAAGAAAGGAGTCCGTGGTCTCACAGAAGTCCTGCGGGGTTGGGCACCCACAGAAAAGTAACCTCGTAGAAATTCATCGGTGTTCTGTTCACCCCTTCTCCAAAACCAGTTTAGGTTTGCTCAGCGAGTGGGTGTCTAAAGGGCTCCCCTAGCCCGTAACTAGTCCGGAGCCTAGGAATGACAAGGTTGTGTTGTTGCACTCCTTTTTTCCTTATTATTTTCCATAATAACAATTCTATACTGTCCTTTTCTTTTCAATGTCAGCGATGATGTAAGCTTGTACTGATCGCCAACCTCTGCTGCGATAGTATAGCATGGGGTAAATGAAAGCAGAATTTATTGTTTCGTTTGAAACTCAGTGTTGTTGATACCTATACTGAAAATTACACTCCCATTGCTGTGTGGGGTTAACAAGACTAACAACGTTATGAGGAAGCAGCAGCACCGCCTATGAATTATTGAAGACAGAATAAGTTTCAAGGAACACGCTTATTTAAAGGGAAGGTGCCATTTCTGCACAATCACTTTCAAACTTAAAATAGAAACCTCTCCTGAGGGTTTCTTTTTTTGAAGCCCCCCCGGTACAGTCCTACCATCCATAAAGGACACACGATAAGGAGTCAGATGATAAAGTATTTCTAAACTAGATAAAGACAAGAGGGAAGACATCCTTAGTTGGGGAAAACTCATGTTATCCATGATAAGGAGGACGCCTAGCATCTGACTTTCTGTGCTATCTCATTGTATAGTCTGGACATGAGAATTTGGAGGCTTTTTCATTCAAACTTCATCACATCTGTTTAGGCTTGGCCTCACATTATGCATCTGCAAGTCCTGAAAAACATTTACCATCTACAGTGTGCAGAGGTTATTCAGTAACCTCTTGTCCTGGGCTGAGTTAATTCATTATTTATTCAGCCACTTGCAACACAGGTACTGAGCTGCCATGCGACATCCAAGAGATTAGCATCCTGTTTATTTTTATATGGTCACAGGTATTAAAAAGAGAAATCCAGGAAGGAGACAACTTCATTAAGCTAAAGCACACCATCAATTTTCAGCAGAGCAAAAAATATAAGATGACATATGTGACATAGTGCTGTTACTACTAAGGCTTTTGTGTCCCGATTAACCACCTTGAACTGACCTCAGGAATGCGTAATTTTGACTAGACACAAATTTTTTAACAGACCTTACTGGAAAAGCTCCCTTAATGATCTGCCTTATCTGCTCACCCAAAGAGGAACAGTATCCCTGAATATCCAGGATTTCCTCCTAAGAGTCTGAGCTAGTAAGAGGAGTGAGAAAATTTACAAGATAACAAACTATTCAAAACCTGCAACATTCTCTTAACCAGATCAGATGACAACAGACAATAACAGACTTTAAAAACACACATATGTTGCCTCCTAGAAGGTAGCCAAAAAAGTAATGCCAAAATTCTAGGCTTAAAAGAAACACCAGGAACAATTTAATACAAACAATAAAGAAACATACAGCAATGGTTGAAGCCTGACCCACAACAGGGACCTTATCATAAGTCCTCCTCCATAGGAAGTGGCAGATAGCAGAGAAGATGGTGATGCTCGCCATAAAAGAAGGGGAGAAGAGGCCGTAGGAAGGCAGTACGTTACATTAGCCACCACCCAGCCTCTGGTCTGAACGATTTAACGCCTTCAGCATGTACTAAAAACTTCAGCCTTTACAAACGTATTTTATACATCTTAATTTCTGTGGCCCAGGCAACCATTTTACAGATGGGCAAACTGAGCCACGCAGATAAGCTGCCACTTGTCTAGAGCTGTAGCAACAAATCAAACCCACCCAAAAATGTAAAAGCCTTTGAAAACGCCAATCGCAAACCTGCAAAAAGTCCTCTGTCATGCAGGGAGAGAAGACAGAGGTGACAAAGACTACGACACGTGAGCAGACCTCACTTGAAGAGGCAGCTTTTCTTCACATCTGTGGCTAAGCTTTTTATCCTTAAGTGACACCATCTGTTCTGACAGACAGTTTTATAAAATTTGAATAAGGTGACCTGGATAAAGCATGCCTGTTATATGCAAATGCCAGAATCGTTCATGGAAAGGTTGTGGACACCTCATGCGACTTCTTTTCCACAGATATCCAAGCCCTTTCAGCATCTCATCATAAAACGCAGCACAAGTCTTTTTTGACATGCCACAACACAAAGGCGGCCAAACTTTTGCTAACAATGCCACAATAACTTTTCTACTATCTTACAAATGCCTGGCAGATGGCATTCATAAAGATACCCCTTTAGGGTATGCATTTCATTTATACAGGTAAATTTTTGACAGATGAAGTCACACCCCATCCTCCCCTCGTTTATAGTACAATCACTTCACTGTGTAAGGACCAGCATCAAGGACATCAATATTTTATGCCACAGAACATTTTACTGACAAGTTCACTGATCACCCGCTTAATGACAGCAAACAAAGTTTGGAGACTGCACTACCATTTGGTGGTCACTGGAAACCAACAGCAGTGGAAAAAAGCTGATGGTGGGTCCATGTGAACTGACCTTCCTCTTTCCTCTGACCGAGAAGCTTCTGTCAGAAACTGGACTAGAGCAAAATGTAAGCATCATCTCCCTTTCTTCCCTTCTCACAGCCACCGCCCGACATGACCATGAGCAGACTCTGTTCCAGCAAAGATACCAGGGATGTGACAAGGCTGGTTGCATACCATGATTGAAGGGCACTGGTAAAGTGCAGGCAGAAGAGTTGACAAACCTACCCAATACCTCATTTCATGTTTTATCGGTACATTTGGTCCCTTCCTTTAAAAAGACTTAATCTCTCCACAAACAGATAAAAAATTTCGCTGCTTGGGTGTGAGTTTGTAACAGAGTACAACACTCATTTTAAAATTAATTGTTGAGGATATTTAAGCATTCTTTAACAAGTCATGAATCCATTAAATTATAATTGTCTGTGCGTGTTCATGTGTGCTTGTACATACGCTACACAGACACAGGAAAATTTTTACCATAAGATGTGTCACCTGCAAAGTACTTGCTACAGGATGTGAATGAGACTGGATGTTTGTTATCTTAAGAGTACATGTTACTAGAAATAGTTCTAATGAATAAAGTTTTTTTCTATTTTTTTAATTTCAAAAATAGAAAACAACCACAAAACAATCGGTTCTATTTCGCCATGTCTGGTTCATGGTGAAGATTTGAAGGAGGCTGCTGCCCTCTTTTGGCACTAAATACAAATGCAAATACCCAGCACTACAAACTTTAGGATTCTGGCCACAAATTGCAATTACTAAGTACTAGACGAGTTTTGATTTTGAACGCAGCATAAAATTGAGATAATTCAAAACACATTTGCCTATTTAACCAGATCACTCAAGACGGCCACGTTAACTTACTATAATACATAGTGGTGTTGCCAATATAGAAGCACCCATGTCATTCATTTTAACATAAAATCAGTTGCAAAATTAGTAATATGTGACCTGTATTTAGAATAATCACTTTAGGAGCACAACAGACCTGAAGAATTTCTGCTAGCTCACTGAGCTGCCTTATGACACTCCACATCTGTCACAAATTAGCAAAACATCTGAACTGGACAAAAAGGAAGATCAAATCAAAAGGAAACTGCGCAGTGACACTCATTTGACAGCTATACAAAAGTCCTTGTTTATCATATATAAAAAGTCCATTCCTCAGTTTCAAGCTCAAAGCTGCCAATGCTCAGCAGCTGAGGTGCGTATCCATGGAAGGGTTTAAGTCGTAGTGCCCATTGGGAATCCCTTCCCACAGAACCATAAATAATCATGTAAATTATAAATGAAACCAAGGGGAATTGGTGCCTTTGTGGCTGTAACCCAAAGGCTCAGATCCTATAAGAGGATTGGCATGGGCAACCCATGGCAGCCTTCTTCACCCACCCTTAGCTGAGGAAAAGTCAACAGCAGCAAACTCACCACAGGTTGTTCCAACAGGGAGTGAACCCGGACATCCCATTTCTTGTCAGAAGGAAAATGTTCAGGGCAAGGACATCTCCAGCGGTGTAAGCCCAGTGGGCTGGATACATAACTACTCTGCTTCAGCAGCATGACTGTTAACGTTTTCATTCCCCTAAACAAATTGACAGTAAACATAAACACTTGGACAACAGCAAATAAAGTATCATTAGATGAAAATATTTTCATGCCGTTCTGTTTTATTCCATTTTACAGACATAATAGCTGCGCAAATCTTTAGACAGCTACTAGGAAAATTAAGATTTAATCACCAGGATTATGGAGATTTACATGTATTTATTAACAATTTGAAGACTTGCAATTCAACAGAAAATTTACCAGATGTCTCCCAAGCACCCCTGACTTCCAGCACGATGGGCAATCAAAACATGTCTGTGAACGCCTGTACTTTCGCTTTGCTTCTTTTTACATTTTCCCAACCTCCTGTTGGAGATCCAGCCATTGAAAACCAGCCAGCAGGGAGCCGATGGCCCCACAGGTGGCTGGGGGGGATGGCTCAGGCTGCAGTTCAGGAGCGGGGCTTTTACCTTTCAAAAAGGAAATGTGAAGAAATACAGAGTGGCAGAAACCCTAAAGAGGGAAATGTGATCATTATCTCCAGTAGAAAGTTACAAAGAAAAAACGAGCACAAATTTAACTAGTTTTCCTGGATTCTTTTTTAGGGATCAGTGCCATTCTAACATACCGGCACGGGGGACTGGAAGAGCAAAGAGCATCCTTCTGCAGAGCCTTCAAAGCACCAGCAGCTCTGACGCTTCCCCTCGGTAGAGACAAGTCTCCACAGGCTAGGCAGAAGGCTGATAAAGAGACACCCAGTAATTTTGACAGCTGATTGAATTAAACACTTGTAAAGGATGGGGAAAATTTACCAAAGTGACTTGAGTTTTCCCTTAAAAAGGCAAAACCCTCCAAAAATATTGCTTGGCCTTATTCAGCCATTTGGCCTAGAAGCCCCGTTTGCCCTGGGCAGCGCAGGTGTGGGCATGAGGAGAAGACACCAAAGCACCTCCGCAGCAGGGGTGCACCAGGCCAACACAGACAAGGCAAGGCTACTCTGAAGCATACAAAGCAACAACTGCCTTGTTAAGAAAAAAAAAAAATAAAAATTACTATTTTTCTTCCAAAGCCAGCAAAACGTTTGCCACTTCTCAACTCCTGGGTTCACCTCCAACTGTGAAACGTCTATAGTTTCTAGTAATTGGAAATCATGGCGTGCTGGAAAAGACGTATTCTGGACAAAAGGGAAGCTTGAAATATTTTAGGTAATTTTCTTGGGTCATTGAGCTGAGGTTTTAACCAGTGAAAATGGACTCCTGACACATACCTGAGTCGGGATGCGTTGCTCTTCTTTTCTGTCATGTGCGGATCTGTGGAAAGAAATGCAGAGGACTATTCAGTGACTGTGGTCACTCGGAGCGGCCTCTGAGGCCCTTCAGTAGGGTACTGGGACACAAATTTTGAATGATCTTCCTTGACCCCAGGTGACATACAGAAAACTTTTTTTTTTTCCCTCCTGTTTTCATCCGTTTCCATCTTCATTCATGGCTGTCTCTAATCCTCTGCTTGTTTTATGACACCTCAGCTAAGTGTAAATTTTCTCTCCTTTCCTTCTTCCTTCCATCTGCTGAAGTCACCCATATCTAAACCCTTCTAAAAATTTTAGAGAGCTAAAAAATAAATACTTGCAGTCCTAGCCCTCACCAATTGTACACTATGTATCTTTTCATCCAACGTGACTCAGCCTTGTCTGTTGAGATAGTTCCAACCCTGCGAGTCTTCCACTCTCTTACTTACAAATTCTCAAGAAATCCTTAATTACTACCATAATTATACTACTGCCACAGCTACCATACCATTACCTTTCATTTGAGCTCTCTGTTCATCCAGATGAACTTGATGCTTTAGGGCAGTATGACCAACCACTCAAGTATAGGTGAGAGATGATTTTTTTAAAAATATAATTTAAAACACAAAACAATCTGAACAAAAAGACTTTAATATCAGGACTAAAAATTATAACTTAAAGTGTAACTTCAGTGGAAAAAAATCAGAATATACTTATTATTTCTAATGCATGGAAAACAAACAAACAAAAGAAAGAAAAAATGCAGTTTCTACAATTTTACCCAAATGACTTAATCCTTTTACAGGTTTGGGTCTTTATAGCTCTTCTTAGCCAAAGGCTTCAGAATATTTATGGCATTATTATACAGCCAGACACTGCGAATATTTCCTTTTTCTCTTTTATTGAAAAACACTCAGCAGAAAATGCATCTCAAATAATGAAATTTGAGATACATCCTATAACTCTATCTGTTTAAAAATGTAATTTGCCATTAACCATTGCTGGACAAGGCTGGATTAGCGTCAAACTTCATGATATGTAGTTTGCAGTTTTAGTTTTACTCATTTCAGCTTTTTTGGCCAGGTGTGGACTACATGCTTAACAGAAAAAGATCACACATAGGGTTAGGTGTCTGTATGTTATACATAAAAACAGAAGAAAATTAAATCCCAGTCTGAATTAGGTGCAGAAATCACTGCAATGGAGAAGAGTATGTTTATTTACAGGCTAATAAAAATATATTCAGCTCAACTAGATGTATACATTTGTTGCAAAATGTTCTATCTGCTACGGAAATGAGATTAATCCATGATGTAATAATGTTTGGACAGATACAATAAATACCTGAATTTTGTTTGATACAACTGTGGATTAACATATACCGAGACGGACACAAACCCTCTTCACTGCCAAGAATACACTTCTACAAAGGAAATACTACATACAGCCTTTGATCAGAGTTAAATTTATTGCCATAAAGTACTTTCCTTAACTTACATGCTCTTAATTGACATTGGTCCCAGACGCCAACAAACACTGTCCACCTTTAGCTTAACATACAATTGTCTCACTGAAGATTTTTTTTACTAGGCAAGGAATTATCTAGTAAAAAAAAAAAAAAAAAAAAATCGCAAAATTCTCTTTAGCATATTATTTTATTTTTTTAAAGTAAAAATATATATACACACAAGTAAACTGTTTTAGACTTTAAAAAATAAAAATGAAGTCTGAATACTGACTTTCCTCGGAAATTCTTCCGAGTCTAATTCATTCAACCTCTGGGAATCAGCAGGACTGAGTCTTCCAGTTACTGACAAAGGGGTGAATACACATTTGTCTACTGAATCTGGAAATCCCAACTTGCAAAACTTTTCTCAGTTTAAATATTCATCTCTAAGCATCTCAGTATGACTACAATAAACCAGTACGTTGTATCGGCTGGGTAGGAAGTATGGAGTACATGGAGACAGGCTGTAGTGTCTGAGCAAAATCCTCCCATTCAGGGCTTTCTAAACATTATAAAAACTGCAGGGAATGAAATCTGGTGATAATTTACTGCTACCTGATTTGTCTACTGCCAGCCATTTTCCTCAGCAATTGTTCCTTCTGTTGATCTCATATATAGGTTAAAAATAGACACGGTAAGAGCAGAGAAGGGGTCCAGCAACTTCCAGAAGATGAAGAAAAGAGCATAGCAACATGAGCAACTGATGGACAAGGAATGTTAGGAAAACAGCTCTAGAAACACTGTCCCACTTCCGGCTAAAACTGATCAAAATTATTAAGTGGAAAATAAGGTGTGCAAAGAAGTAAGGAAGAACAAATAAATTAAAAATTTCACCTTTCCCTCAAAGGGAAACTGTACAGGTAAATTTAATGCCTTTTTTAAACTTTACTAGACTAGTTGGACAAGCCTCATTTCTTACAACTGCAGCAAGATTTCATAGTGATGATTTCCAAAGACGAGAAGGTCGCTACTTGGCTTTGAACTATTCTTTCTGACAGAGAGGACATTGAGTGTTCCAGGCCACAGTTTCAGAGTGCAGCCGGCTCGAGTAATTGTGGGAAAAACACACATCTAGATGCAAAGTTACGGCAGTGGACTCATCTGCTAACACACAGCCAATGTGTCCTCAAGTTTCCGAAGCTTCAGAAAAAGAAACATGCCTGGGGACCTGTTTCTTCTTCACACGGCTTTATTTTTAAATACTAGTTTCTGTTTGGTGAAAACTGTACAGCTTTGACTATTTTAAAAACCTTCAACAGTATGCTGTATGTCAAAGACTATTATAAAAAATGAACCAAATAACGTTATTCCACTGAGTAAGTGGAACTCAGGCGCGCACGCACACACATACACAAAACAATCATGTAAATAGCGAAGTTAAGGGATTTATAAATAGCAAAATCTTTGAATAAAGTATATACATTTTTAGGCTTTTTCTATAAACATATATATATAGTGCTCCTAGGAGAGACAAGTAACTGTGTTCTACATCACAATTTAGAACATAAGATTAGTTGATGTTACTCTAAAGGCCTTTGAGGTTTTTTTTCTTATGTATGTGCATCCTACATAGCAACACCTGCAAAGATGTCTTTTCACATTAGTTCCTCTCTCAATGTACAAAATCTTATCTTTTCACGTTACAGTTCAGCAGAGCAGTGAACAGGAAAGCCAGCATTGCACGCTGAAATAATAAATGTGATTACAATGTAGAGCTTGCACGTGGAGAGCACTGCACTTCACCAAGAGATCTACAAATGGAGTATGAGAAACGGGCCAAGAAACCATCCTCAGCATTCCCATTTGCAGCCATGCCGTGGGCCTTTAGATGTACATCAATTAAAAGCTACTTTAAGATACACTGCTCTTACAAAAGGGGTAACATTTTGTTTCGACAGTAAGACAATTATAGGTTAATACGACTGCCATAACGTAACACAGATAGGGCCAGACACCGTATGATTCTGAGCACCTCCTGTAAAGTACTGTGCACTCGACTTTCACTTCTTTAAAGATTATTTTAATGTGAAATGAACATGTTCAGTACCCATCAAAAGCACTCAGTATTTCATAAGGTCAAGCTAATGATGACCAACTCAAACCACTCTGTATTAGCAGTAACTGTATCCATTCAAGAATGAATGCTAAATTAATGATGCTCAGAAAAAAAAAATACCAAAGGGCCCACATAATTGTGAGTATTTTTTAAACTAATTTTGCTTTTAAAACCCCATAATATTCTGTTTAAATACTTCTGGAGCAAGTCTCAAATGGACCAACTGGCAGTGAATTTATTAAAACAACAATGCCAAAAATCTCACTCATAAAATGATCATGGGCTGAAGGATCACGATTAGCAAGTACTTCACTGTCCCATTTGGGTTTTGGTGGTCTTTGCTCAAATAGAAGCTCTGATTTTTGCTATTCTGAGAGTAATTAAAAAAAAAAAAGAAAAAGCTTTCTTTTAAAAGTTACCGTTCAAAAATCCTAAGTACAAAACTCATGGATGCAATGGTACAATTCCCCACCCCCCCATCCTTCCAGAGCTAAAGCTTGTCTCACACCAAACTGAACATCAGTTGTCCCTTTAAAACATCAAAGGGTCAAAATGAAGCTGACGACATCTTACTCTACTTCCTTGGGGGCATCAATGAGATTAAAAGTTGAATGTATTAAGGTTATCCTTTTTAGAAATCCCATGCTTTGGTGCTTATTACTAAAAGAAAATACATTTCACATGCCATGTGTTAGGTAACTACTGCGTGTCACGCAAAAGACAGTTTTCCACATTTAGAATTGCTCACAATGAAGCCCTGAGGTAACCGCCTTTTTTCCAGGCAACAGTAATACAGTCCCCTTTGACATTTAATCATCCTTTTACAACCTACACTAGTATATGCAACTTGGAGCAGTCAGTATTGATTATCAATTGTTCCCAAAGACGGGATCTGTCCAGTTGATTCTTTTGTTTGTTTGTTTTTAAGATAAGGACTCAGCGGAACGGGCTAATTTGGGTGCAGTGTCTTCTAACGGAGCTTCAACTGAATTCCCCAGGTCTCCATTTTCATGTCCATCAATACTTGGTTTCTTATCAAACACTGCAAGTTAAAAAGAAATTTTATTTAAGGATGAGAAGCAATCTTAGGAAAGACAGATCAGTGAGCCTTATTTCAGAAATCGGAGAGTTTACTGAAATGACTGCTAAAACAAGCGCTAATAGGCTTTTAGCAGAACATACTATGGCAGGAAACCAGGAATTGTTTCTATACCCCACTGATCTAAAAAATGTATTTGAAGAAGCCAACAACAAAGCGTTAAGGCAAATTAACTCCTTCTAGACTGGAGTCAGGAAAAGATAAGAACAAATATGAATTTCAACCTTTGGGAAAAGGTGATCACAACCCCCCCCCTACAAATTAATTCAGTTAATTCATTTGTATCTAAGTAAACCAGGCCAATAAGTGAGGGACCAACCAAAAGCTGACAGCCTACTAGTAGGTTAATTGAATTAAAAGTAGATTGATTTTACAGTGAATATAAGAACAGTGTTTTCCAGAAATTGGTTTGCATATTGAGACTTCAGAATTAAACTCCATGTAACACATTTATAGAAGGTTTACCTTGTGAGGGTTTGACATCCACATTTGCATCCTTCCTATTAGAACTTGAATTTGCACCTTCTTCCAATTCCTCAAGATATAAACGATAACGGTGTCCACTCTCATCCTCATATTCTACATTTTCATCATCCGAATCAACTTCTGGAGCAACATACACTACTTCAAATTCAATCTCACCTCTCTAAAATGCAATGAAAATTACAAATTTACTTACTACTGCACAGCTATGTAATAGGATTACCCAGATGAGCTAGGATACTACAACAAATACATTTTACTGTTGTAAACACATTTACAGTTGTGTTGAATATTTTGGATATGTATCTGAATTAAGTTTTTATGGACTAAAGAAGTACAGCTCTATATCTAAGATTTACCAGTTACCTGAATTTCCTAGTTATATGCCAATACATTTCAAACAGTGACTTCTAATGACTAAGTTTTCGGATAAATTACGTTCACCTGTTAACTGTCTGAAAATGGGAAGCAAGGCAGGAAGAAGATTCTAGACCACAAAGCATATGAGAAACACTGCTTGGCTGGAGCTGTTCGGTCATAAAAGACTAAAACGTACGTCACTAAATAATTATTGCTGTGGGGCAATGTAACAAGCTGATTTCCAACAGCCTCACTGAAGAATCATTAGTCAATATATGGCTATAAATGAACCAGTACTGACCCAGCATTTTTCTCCTTAAATTGCAAGACATAAGAGGATTAAGTGTAAGTTGATACAGCTTCAGGAATTGCTGTAGCTTAGCATAACACTGAGCTTAACAGAAAACATTACAATTCAAGGCAATTCAACAGGCAGAACACAGGAAGCACCTAAATGTGCCTATGGATAACAGCTCCCAACTGACCTGTTGGGACAGAATAGTTACAGCTTCTTTATGTTTTGCATCTCTTAGATTAACTCCATTTACTGCCAGAATAGCATCACCAACATGTAGTCCTCCACATCGATCAGCAGGTTGGCCAGGATGGATTTCAGAGATCAGTATTGGAACACCATGCTCCTTCCCACCCTATAAAAAAAAGCAGACTTTAATTACCTGAGATGTCCATTAGCATAAAACAAACATTCTGGTACTTGCTCTTAAAGTGCTTATTTCACTTTTATTATAGAAAATTAGAAAGCATGCTTCAGACAAAATGAATGCTTAAAAAGAACGCATGAGATGCATTCCCTAATTCTTCGCCCCACAAAAGAACGGACAAATTTCAAATATAGACTCAAGGGAGACAATTCTGAATAATAACAGAAATATAAAATCATATACAAGCTGATGAGACAAGATCAAAACCTCATTAAAAAAAGCATATGAGGCACCATATTGACTTGCAAGAAACAATATTCATGTTTAGAATAAAAAGTGTAATAGTCAGAATTATCAATATTTCTTGTAAAAAGTTAATACAGCTTTTGTTAGGTGTGAGATGCCAATACCGATACTTTTAAAAAGTTATAATCACAACATTTAAGCCTGGGAAGCTAGTGCACAGATTGTTTCTGCTCTTCTACAGATTCACCACACCTGAAATTCACCACTGGCTAATCTGCTAAAGCATCTATACCCTCAACATAAGCTGAAATAATAAGTTTTACATAAAGTAGCAGTTATCTATTTCCTAATCTATCAAAAAGAGTCTTCAAGTTCTATGACTATAGCTATGGATTTGGTTTTTTGTTTTGTTTTTGTTTTTTTGTTTGTTTGTTTGGTGTTTTTTTGGGTTTTTTTTTGTTTTTTTTTAAATGCTTTTTTTGGTATGCTCTAAAAATACATTCACTGACCCACATATTTCACAGAAGTACAAATATAAATTCAAATTGCTAGTATTTACCGTGATTGAAATTCCTAGTCCTTCATGGTCTTCTTTAACTAGCAAAACTTTTCTGATCGGACCAACACCTTGACTCTTCTTTAAGGCATCAGGATCCTAATTTGATAAAAAACAAACACAGCATAAATATAAATGTGAGAACCAAACAGTGACGAACTTGTGCGTTTTGCGTTTTTTTAATTGTATATAGGCAGTATACAGCAACAGAGTTTTAGACTAGCTCCAGGCAGGACAAACTTACAGTGCCCCTTTACAGAAAGGATATGAAATCAGAAAAGATTCCTCACTACGTACTCCTGATGAGAACAATTCTTTCAATTATTTCAGTGCTGAGTGACGCACAACACAGAACTTAACTTCAAAAGAGAGCAATCATCCACATATTGAAAATATAAAGGGACTACATGAAGGAATGGTGATCACTGCTGAAAAGTTGTATGATGTAAACTGCAATTTAAAACTAGAGGATGATGTAATACAGTCCCACGGAAGAGGTCGCTTGCTCAAGTTTATTTTCATTATGATAAAAACTAACCATACCAAAAGGCATTTAACTCAAAACTAAAGAGACTAAATAAATCAAGGTATTTATTTTGCTTGTCTTTAGCCGCTGCTGTCATTATGCATACCCTTAAAATCACACGTACAGACATTTGTCCACCAACATTTTATATGCAATTAGCAACATAAGCAGTAAAATCCGTCTGACCAGCTAACGTATTTAGAACAGAGCAAAGCAAAGCACTTTCCTGAAAATGTTTGGGTTTATGCACTGAACACTGATGTGATTAACAGGTCATGTGCCAAGTTGGGTGAGTTCTACCAAGGTTACCTACAGTGAAGTGCCTTTTAAAGGTTTTATTTTAAAAAGTACCTTTTGGAGGGGGGGAAAAAATCAATTATTTTACAGACTGTCAATTTATCGGGCCTTTAAAAAAATTTTTAAAAATAAATTTCAGTTCAAACTTATCCTAAAAATGTTATTCTTCTTGTTTTTTGTAAATAAGTTAGCTCCACATTTTGAAATCTAGGTAACAAAATTATGCTGCTGAATTCTTATTTATACACACACAGAGCAGAGTCTCAGTTTTCAAAAGGACCGAGTGTTCCTAGGTAAGTCAAAGGAATTGTACCATCTTTCATGGCCCTTTATGGGGATATGCTACTCAGCATGGAACTGTCCCCCAGCATACAAAAGAATTATATATGTAGAAATGACAATGGAAATAACACAATACTGAAGTGAAAACAATCACAGAAATTAAGAAATAACTTGTATCTATTTTCCACAAATGCTGAAATTGTGGAGGAATGGTTCATCTTTTCAACTTACATGTCCTGGTGGTGCTTGCATTGGTCGTTTTAGATCATTCCGACCTCGACAAGCTCTAATAACAGTTTTGTGACGGTGAAGGTGTATTTCTGCTTCAAGCTGATTCCAGAGCTTGTCATGAGCAGGTCCCTTCATATCTCGGCCCAGTAACTGAATCTGCTGGACCCTACATAATGACAAAGAGAGGAAAACAACATGCTATATTACAACTGAAAAATCAATGAAGTGTACGAGTTGTACAATGTAGCTGGCTACAGCACACAGTCATGCAGCAACTAGCGCAAGTGCAGTAACTGTTGGGATTTTTTGTTTCTTCCTTTTGTTCTGCTAATGTGAGACTTTTCCTACTTAGTCTTAACTTTAGACCTGCCTCTGGGGATGCAAAGGAAGAAAACAACAATGAAAAACATCTCATGCTATGGGACACAGATTGACTTTACGTACCTTCCAGCGAGTTCCTTATCTAAATACTTGGCTGCCAATCTTGCTCCATAAACCTCAGCCTGAAGCACAGCTATGTGTCGACGAAGAGCTTCATTCTCCTTCCTCAGCAACTTCACCTCAGCTTCCAGCTGAGCTTCTTTCACTTTTTCTTTCTTGTTAGCTTCAAGTTCTCTCTCCTTAAAAAAGAAAAAAACCCAACAGTTGAAAGCTTTGCTAAAAGTTAATAATGAAAGAGCACTTATTGTTTCTGTACACACAATGTGTAGTAACTCTCTTGTGTACAGGACATGCATGCAGGAAAACAAATGAAAGAAGGGACTCTAGCACTGCAGCTAGTGGTTTGCATACTCTCCTCTGGGGGGGAGAGGAAGCCTTGCAGTCAACTTTGTGCTCCTGACATGATTTTTATCCAGCTTACAACTCCTTAGCACAAAATCCATATACTGGTTCAAAGTCCAAGGACTGTAACTAGCAACAGTGCTCCTCCCCGTCACACATAGGTGGCAAAATTTAAGTAGCCTGAATATTGTCCTTACTTTTTCCTGTGTTCAAACGGAAGAGAACAATGAGAGAGAAGATTATTTTAAAAACAAAAATCACTAAATATTTCAATTTTAACTATTTTAATACAACTTTTAATATGACCAGATGTCAAGAAAATGTTCTTTAAGTCTGTATATCCCTAAATTTACAATTATTTTCATGCAAACAACTAAGAAACATCCAGCCAAGGATATATCCAAATCAGACTCTGAAGACACAAAAATAAAGCCAGAGATTCTACACGTGAAGATGCCTACCCTCGCAAAACTTAAGAGAAGTTAGTGCAGAACAGCTTTGTTAGAAAAAAAAAACACCCCCAAACCACACAAAAACACTTTTAACCTTCCTTTTTTTTTTTTTTTAATTTTGACTAATCTACATATGAAGAATAGGAGTTTCTAAAATTGTACGAATTCTCTCTAATATTATGACGGCCTTGGGCTATTTTAATTCACATGTACTGCCAGTAGCCAAAGGGCAATTACAAGAATTCAACAGTGCTGACACGCTGCATTGCCTCTGCCACACACTGTATCTGTAAGAAGGGTCACAGCTCAGACATAACACTCATTTTACAGTAGCTGGAGAGTCTGTATACAGATACAGTGTTCCTCTAACACTTACCTTAGCTATGTACGTATTGCTAATATTGCTCTAAATAGTATAGACCCCCTGTTTGTGTACGTACTCACTTTTAGAACAACTTTTATTTGACAAGTGTAAAAAGATGTAGACTAGAATTTGACAGACATATGAAGGTACATTATTCACATCCAAACCTCCATTTTCTTCCTTATTCATAATATCTTCGCCAATAACTTGTTAGAATGTACCAGTCCTGTTTTCCATTCAGAAAAAAAAAGCTTTAGAGGTGTATGAGTTCCTTGATGTATCTGAAATACACCTTCGGAGAAGAATTCCAGCCTCCTCCAGAAAAGTGAATTGCTACAGCGATCCAAGATCACTTACCCTAGCAAATTCCATGTACCACACTTTACTGTATTTATAGAAGTAGACAGCTTAAAACCTCCCATCAAGACCGAAATTTTCCATTTATTTTCTCTGAATTTGATTCATCATTCAAATTAAATATAAACAGAAACTCAAATGTTATGTTTCTAAGTGGAATCACTTTTAGTCATGCATTTTAAATGTTACACCTAAAATACAGGGAACAATGTAATTCCACAGAATTTTTTTCCTATTTTCTCCATTACTATGACTCTTACTCTGTGACTGAGGTGGAAAATTACACCCCGAAGCCATTCTTAATGCTACTCCAGACTGTCTCCAATTGATCACCATGAAGAAAAATCAAAGGTTTGCAATACAGAATATCTGAAGATATACTGAAAGGACATGCCCTTTTTTGACCGACTGTCATGAGATGTGGTAAGTCTCCAAAAATCTTTAAAAAAATTGAGGAAGTTAGAGAATTGTTTCATGCTTTCTAGTGTTCATAGTATTGCATAAGTTCTGCAAAACAGAAAAACCTGTATTTTCTGTTGGTAATATAAAAAACCCTACCAAATCAAAAATGCAACTGCAATGTTGAAGATCAAAGCTTACAGTTACCACCTACCCTGTGGCTTTTCAAAGAGCAAATACTGAGCAATGATAATGAGGTATATAACATAATAAAAGAGGAAAAGCTGTTTAAAAACCTTTCAAGTCTGTCACCATGAAACACCAAAAGATAAAAGTTAACTTTGCATCACCTTTTCTTCTTATCTATGTATCATTGAGTTTATATGTTACACAAGCTAGTAAATCATACTAAATTGTGCCCATAAAAAGAACTGAGAAAAGTGAAAACAAGGAAAAAAATGACAGGATTTTTTTTAAGAAATACAATATGTAAAATAGTGCATATTACACTCGTAGATGTGTACAGTATTCATGCTTTAGAATTTGTATAACACCCTAAATATTTTTGAGATACTGCCAGAACAATCTTTCAGAATGTCAAGCTGTCAGATATCACCCCAAGTTAGCTCTAACAGTAATAAATGAAGCACACACAGACTTAGGAAAGAGGGCACCAAAACTAGAAAAGGAAAACTAAAATTCAAAGAAAATTCTTTGCACAGCATCTTGCCAACAGACAGGAAGAAGGAAAAACCCATATCTGTTTTGCCAGTTTCTGAGGCCAACATATAGAAGTTGCGGCACAAAACAAAAGCACTAGTTAAACATAAAAAAAGGCAATCAGCATACTTACCATTTCATCCACAGAAAGGACAGACTTAAGACAGAAGAAAAGAGTTCCATAATTAGAGAAACAGACAATAGGAACTTCAAGAAAATGCAACAACATAAATTATTTATTCCAAAAGAAATTTACCAGCAGATTGTGTATTTCATTAGAAGCCATAAAGAACCAGCACACTGCTATAATTGTACTTAGCAGCAATTTTGGTATTTTGCAGTTAAAGTTATTAAAAATGTTACCCTTTTTGTAGAATTGAAAATAATACTTTCTCCTCAAATATCAAGAATCTCTATAAAGAATAGCAAGATAATGTTAAACGCATGAAAGCAGTTTGAAAGTATCATAGAAAACGCATTCTGTAACATGACACCTGTTACACAGGTAATAGATTTTTTCCTTTCAGAAATAATAGCAGAATAAGTATTACAAGAGGGACATAAAGGATAGGGAGAAGTAGCAAAAAAGACCTATCAACCGCAAAATTCAGGAAAAAAAAAATCCACTAGGCAACTTCATACTCTTACAAAGACACAGTTATTGTGCCGAGACTAAGCAGACACACCACTCCTAAAAATGGACTCGGCCTAAACTACATGATGTTATCAATTGCTTAGCAATCTGAAACATTTAGAAATGTTCACCACTATGTACAATTTTACAGTTTGCAGGGTGTACATTTATGCTGAGTCTGCATTCAAAAGAAGAGTGGTTGTCATTAACAAAGAAAGCAGGAAGTTAACTAATACAGAACTTTATTTCCTCATCGCATAGTCTATTGCCACAGTCCCTCTTTGCCCTCAGAGGCTTTCTGACTGCCAAAAAGTCAGCACAATAGTTTTTATTTTCCTAAAACTCAGATTTCCCATTTTATTGTCATTTAAGCAGCTTCAGTTTTGCTTGTGCCAGCTGCCCACACCTTCATAGCTTTCTGTATCCACAGCAGTTTAAAAGGGGGTTTCTCTCCATTAGAATTATGAAATCCCTAAAGGCAAAGTAAAGCAAGCTCAAAAGATTAGCCCTGATGTTTATAAAAAAGGAGGAACTAAACTGGAATTAAGGAGAGAATATCAGTCTAGGCTGTTAAGAAATTCAATTTCAACACAGATAAAATCTGAAACAATGCAAGTAAAATGTATTTCCTGTCACCTGTGGGAAAAAGACTGCTGTCAATAGCATGGAGATTCAATATATCTTTAGAAATTGTTTATAACAAGGTAAGGAGAGACAAAAAGGTTAGAAGTATTACTCTCTAGTAATAGCCTCACTAATAAAATTTAGGAACCAAAACCACTCATAGTGATGTGTTGGCTTAAAAAATTTGCTACACATAAACCTGCAGCCTAACACTTACAAAATGCTGGTGATATTTAACTAATGCTTATTTACAGGGCTATAAAAATTATTAACAGCTCTGAAGAAGCTTCATCATGCTTAAGCTGTGATTCAATACAGAATAAATTATACGCAGACAATCCAGAAAATGTTACTCCTATACTGAACATGCAAGTATATAGACCTAGGAACACAGCTCTAATCCAATTACAGCTTTTGGATCCGAAACAGGAAGAATTTGGGTTACTCCTGTTATTCAGTGATTAGCCTAGATAGCCATTAAGACTTACAGCCTATTACTGTGTTTTATTATACGTTAATTAACATGACAAAATAGCAGAGAAGACTAATCTAATGTTCCACATGTTAGGGCTAGGTATTTGCAAGCAACCTGCAAAGCAATTTTAAAAACGGCCAGAGAGCTAGACTTTGATTTATGCCAACAGTCAGAAACCACAATCTATACAACATCACTTTTCTAACTGACAAGGTCTCAGTCTTATAGCCTGAATCTGTGCTGTGGCTAGTAACAAGGCAGACTACATTCTGGTTATCAGTCAATGCCAACTACTAATTGCACAGATTAATTATTGTTAACTTTTGGTGGGCTTTGTAAAGGTCTAAGTTTCTAAAAAAACCTATCGTACAAAAATATCAGTGGTTTATTGAGTTCTGTTATGTGACTGTTCTGAGGGTCTGCTGCACGTAGCAACGGATAGCAACGTAGATGCATCTGCAGCATTCTTAAAGAGAAAGAACAACCAGAGAGAAGACTGTGTGCCAACTACCCTCTCTCTGTATGGCAAAACAATCCCATTCTTACTCTTATCAGAGTATAACTACAATAAAAACAATAGACTTACCTCACTTTAAGGTTTTTTTAAGATATGTGAAGATTTGGTTGTATTTGTATATTGGAAGCTATTATCTTTTGCAACTTCTGTCTCCAGAAAAGCTTTAAAAACCACCAAAATATTTTCTTATTCTACTTTAGGAAACCATTTAAAAACAGTTTACGTAAAAACAACTTCTTAAGTTCTTATTCATTATTCTGATATTATTTATATTATATTATATTATTTTTACTGGTTGCCAACAACCAACTGTAAATGTTACTTACAAAAGAAAAAGTTAACTCTCTAATATTTTTAATGTGAAAATTTGTAATCATCTTATTTGCACCTTCCAAGGAAGAACTTCAGCAAAGAGAGGGAAAGGTATAACTTAATCCTCCATTCAAGCCACCGTACTCACCAGTTTTGCCTTAATAGCCCCAGAATCAACACTCTGACCAGTTTTGGCATGTAGCTGAAGTTGAACAGCATGGAGTTGCAAAAGCTGATCATGCACTTCCTTTTCCAATACTGCTTTCTCTGCTTGCGTTTCTGTCAGTTCGGACTTCAGATCAACTAACTGTGCCTGTGAAGATACAATCCATCATAGTAATTAGAGCAATGATTAAACAGGGTCATCAGAACTGTGATACACAGATACATCTTTTGCTGGTACATATATGCTATATAGAGCGTAATACTGATAAAGAGTACATGCTGCCACAAGTTCCCCTGTAGCCCAACCTAAGCACTGGATCATTTGCAGGCTTTTCTACTCCCCAGCTGCCACCAAATTCATTCATCCACAGACCCAGTGTCAAACCACCATACTGCTGAAAGCAACAGGAGCCGGGTTCTTCCTCATGCAGACAACGGCATGTGATGCTGATGTTCACGCTGAAATAGGTTAATGGCATTAAATCTACGTAGGACTTACAACCAGATCAATGTAAACACAATTTAAAACTCAAAAATTATTAAATCTTATAAAAAAAAAAATTGATCAAAGTAAAATGACAATTATTAATGCAATGCTGAAATCCAATAACCCAATTTACAATTGGTTTGTTATCAACAGCTTAACTGAAATAGTAAATGAGATGGGTAAACCAGAAGCCATGAATTAACATGCCCCTAAAATGCATTTGTAGAAAATGAGGAATAGTTATTAACTCTTTAAAAAGTAGTTTTGAAACATTCTAAATACAGATCACCTGTAGTATGTCTATCTGGAATAAAAGAACAAGTTCTAACACGTTTACTGGGTTGCTTGTTATCCTTAAGTTCAAGTAGCATTTTAGAAGATAAACATTTATATATATATAAACATTTATATAAGCTTGAAAGCTACTATTTACCAAAAAAACCACAGAAGATGATCTCAGAGGAGGGGAATTTTCATCATGAATTTTTAGGTAAATTCCCAGATTATATTTTTGCTTTCAAAAATTTGGAACTAAAAAAGCAAAACAGAAAAACCACCGATTCTTCAAAAAAAAGGCTCTCATATTAACATAGTGTATTTTAGATAATCTAATAACATTATACTAATCTTCAAATTTCCACCAAATATCAAATGGCAAGCCAACAAACATCCCATTCAACTACATAATCACTGCTTTCCACCCTCCAACCGCCAGAATGACAAAAAACTTGAGTAATTTTCAAACCCTAGTACAATTCTACAGTAAGATGATATTTAAAATACCATAAAGCCATATAATTTTAGAGAAATGGGGTACTTACAAAACAGCATTGGTCTCCTCAATGACCAGCCACTGCTAAAGTCTCTCTGCTATGGATTATTTACCCTCAAGCAAAAGCAGACACACACCTGAACTAAAGCAGCAAAACCCCTAAATATCACCAGTATAAGAGGTGATAATGTAATACAGAGCAGATAAGTGAGACCTTAATAGTAAAGGCACAGTTTGACCCAGTCACAGTTTCACATAATGTCTAACAGTATTATTTCTACTTTAATATTATTTGTTGTTATAATTATATAATGATATTACTTCTGCTTTTAAAAAAGACCACTGATGTCTTCCTCCTTTCAAGCAGGTACTAACAGCTAACATACTAATGTTTATTACGTTTTTATATAGACGCACACACAAACATTCATCCATTCTAATTAGAAATGCCTGGAGAAGCAGAAAGTGGCAGAACAGACAAATTATACCAGTTTAATATTGTTCAGCCTCCCCTAGTAGAGAATGGCATATAAGGAAAAGAATAGAATTCTGGCCAAAAAAAAAAAAAGCCAACAAAAGAAACCCCCAAAAGTAGAAGTTCTTTCCCTGTGTAAATTACAAAGCAGCGAGAATGATAGCCACCAGTTTTGTGACCTGCATGACACTCCAAAGGGATCACAGAGACTGTTCAACTCATAATAAAAAGAAATAGTACTCCGCATACGATCTAGAATTTACATTCATATCCTGCTGTTTTAATAAAGATGGCAAAATGAGAAGTGGTATGAGCCCACATCACGGAAGTAATCTATTTGATGATGAAAAGTCATAAATCTATCCCCAGGAACAGATGCAGATACAACAGTCACACCGAAAAGCAAACACAATAAACTGGTTTGAAATCTTGTGATCTACTTCTATGAAGGCTGACAAAGCTTTACATTATTTCACAGCTTTCTCAGCTTGGCCATCTCACTTAATTCTCCTTTATATTACTCTTACTAGCACTCTGGTTTTTATCCACATTCCCTCACTTTGTTATAAAGGAATCATATGGAAAGACCACTGGAAATTCAACAGCTCTACATTCAATTTTGGAAGCTACTCAGTAAAAACCAGTGAGGGGGCAGAGACAGCAGGGGAAATGATGAGCACAAACAAGAACTACCTGAAGGCCATGCCTTCTGAGAGCACCATTCACTGCATTAGGCAGGGGCTCTAGAGAAAAAGATGGTGCCAGATCATATAATTATAATGTTTCAATTTGCATAAGCGCAACAAGGATAAATTAATGTTGCACAAGCAACTATACCAACCCTTTAATTGCTAGCTTTTGTGATGTACTTTCCAAGAAGACTGTCAAAGGAGAAATGTCACGTATTTTGAAGGTCACCTGTGATTGTTCTAGAATTTGTGGAGAAGCCAGTTGGGGCAGAAGAAACGAACATCCACCCACAGGAGACCATTGAGCTTCATGGTTAGGAAAGATGAAGAAGAGCCACCAAACAGCAAATAGAGAACAGAAACTTTCATTGGGGAACAATAAAGGGCAGAGGTTGAAGAGGAGGTAGTATGTTTATTTTCATAACACCCTTTAACAGTAGTTTGCTGATGCATCCAAAAGAGGAACTCTTCTGTATTTAGGGCAGTATACAACTGTGCAGATTAGCAATTATCACAGATTAGCAAGTATCACACTGCAAGGTAACACCTTAGTTTCTCTCTGCTCATTCAGTTGTGAGTCTATGCCCCAGGCAACATGCAGTTAGAAGCAGGACTGGACTGTGGCTCACGGAAGTACGATTTAATCATGAAAACCTACAT
This sequence comes from Pluvialis apricaria, assembly GCA_017639485.1. NCBI lineage: Eukaryota > Metazoa > Chordata > Aves > Charadriiformes > Charadriidae > Pluvialis > Pluvialis apricaria. The sequence goes on along the minus strand of CM030009.1, from coordinate 74,106,312 downwards.
CACAGCACAGATGGAGAGAGAACTGGAGAATCAAGCAGACAGCATACAAGAGACAGAATTAGCACAGCTCTTTTCCTTTTATTCTGACACCTGTTGGCAAGGTCAATGCCTTTTGAGACATGCTCATTTGTGTCTGACTCACTGAAGTCTTGGATACTTTTCTCAGACCAAGATCCGTAACTGGAATTCAGTGCCAATGGCAATGGGAAGTGCCCAGTTGGGCCTTACAATGGAAGGCAAAGCTTACCGAAATCAACCAGAAAATAGACAACTTTCTTCTATACCATAGGAAGTGAGATCATTTGTTTCAATGCTCCACTTTTCCCACCTCCTGTCTGGGAACAAGGATCACTAGCTTTTCCTGAAGTGTTCTAGGAAATGTTTCAGTTCCATACTGGCTGCTGAGAACTCTGACAAGTTACGTATATGAGACTCCATGGAAAAGACTGAGGAAAAAAAGAACAGCATTACTAACAGAATCACTTATTTTTCTAAAGTGCCTCATTCGAGCATGTTCTCCAATATATCAATAATTATTATATACATGACTGTTAATTTCTTTGAATTTACTGTCCCAATTACAGCCCACACCCTGTCAACTACACAAGACATACTCCTTGGTTTCTCACCTTTTTTGTCCTCACTGTTCTGAATAAAAAGACAAACCAACCTTTAATACTAATCTGATCTGTCTGGGGTGGGGGAGGAAAGGGAATCCCACAAGTCTGTTTTTTTCTTTTCTTCCACAAAGTACCAGTAAACACATGCTATTTCAGAAAGAGCTACTGTTTCAGATTATCACTCCACTGGTCTATAATCAAGCTACTTCTAACTCTAAATAGAACTCTACAATTTGAGTAAATTGCAGACCTTGGTCAAATTAATGAAATAGTAAAACTCAGTATTTATCTTCAGAACAATCTAACACACAGATGATAGCAGAAGAAAAGTTTTGAAAGGCTAACTAAATATTTAATCAATTTTGGGGGATATTTTGCCATTTACCAGGTATTTTCTATTTCACAGAGATCTTACACCTATGAAAATAAAAACAAAATTTCAATTAAAATAACTCAGGAATTCATAATTTATTCTTTCCATAAAAGAAAATAAATCATGGCATTAAGCAACAGAAAAATACTTATTCTGCAAAGCATTCAATAAATATTATTGCAAAAATTAAAAAAAAAAACCAAACCAACACTCTAGACAAAACAGTCCAGACATAACACCTTTCTATTTTTAATCAACAGTTCTTATTTCCTGTTCAAGCAGTGATGACTTATCAAAAAGTTGTGTTTTATATAAAATACATATTTAGCATAAGATAATTTAAGCTGTCAATATAATCAATTTCAGCTTAAATGCTGGGATTGATTGCACTGACAGTCATGGAGTTCTTGAAGTCTTAACCAGTGTTTTTCATTAGGAGGGAGAAGGCTTTCAGCTGTAGAAACAAAATAAACACCGTTGAGGTCTTTTCTGATTATTTTGTATCATATATCATAATTTTTTTCATATGTTGGTCTGAACTCTCATAAAAAACTATTTATTCATCCACCTGTATATTTTTCATAGAAAAGTGATTGTTAGAATAACTACACAAAAATAATTTATTTCTATAAGATCTCAGCACCATACTCAAAGATCCTATGCTACGTTTGTACATAATGAAGAATAAAAACGTGGACCTTGCCCCAAACAACTTACAATGTAAATACATGAAGGAAATGATGAATAAATGTAACATGACAGAGAAGTACAAATACAGAGGTATTTGTGTATAGAATCGCACAACAGGAAGTAGACAGCTGGCATGCTAAAACCACACTTTACGACTTCTCATAACCATCACTGCTTGAATGAGGTATTAGAAGATGGCAATATCACAACCTCTGAGATCTAAGGCATCAAAGGGAGCACACACAGACTGAGAAAACTTCAGAAAGTGGGATGTTGGTGACTAACATACCATGTTGACAGGAAACAATCTACCACTTGCTACTGAAAGGGAAATTAGTTGCAGGGGGTTGGGGGCTAACAGAAAAATGGCATCATCAGATAAAAAATTACTTTTTCGGGAAAAGCTTTCTTTTTTGCTTTCTGAGCTATCATTCCAATAATTTCTGCAGTACAGACAAGAGTCTTATTTGAGCTAACAGATACGAAAAAATTTCCAAGACTTGTCCATTGCCCAGACATGAAGACTCAAAATAGAGCTGAGCTGAACTGGAAAGCTAGGTCAGAGGCCTGAATAATCCTACGATGAAGCTGCGGCATTATCCACTACACCAAATAAAAATGAGAGGAAAACCTGAATTCCCTCAACATCAAAGTGTAATGAATACTTTTTGAGGCTTGTAATGATGCACTTTTTGGTATATCAATTTCTACCTCAAAAACAGACTAAGCATAAAGCACATATTAGAAAAACCACAGATTTTTCAGCAAATGAAAGCTAGATACATACAAAAATATCCATCGTATTACCAGCCTCCAGTGACTAAAAGTCATAAGCCAAGCACTCATTCAATGCCTTTATAGTAGCAAATATTCTTTAAAGACTTTTTTTTTTTAATTTTCCTTTCATTTCAGGCCTCTAGGGTACACCTAATTCATACTCATACCAAGCCTTCTAAACTCATACAGGTCTGAAAACTGCCTTCTTAAAATGAAAGATTATTTTTTTCCACCATATCATCTCTAGACGCCAGCAGCTAGGGCTTCAAGAAACCTCGAACTCAACCATACTAGCAATAAAAACCCCCACAAAAACTGGTAACATTTCGCCATTTCTATCTTAGTTTCCTAAACAAGGCAGTCTAGTGCCATCGTTTTGTTTGTATGTGGACATTTCTCCCTATTTCACCTTCCCTCTCTGCTGATGTGAATTGAATCCATTTTTGAGATTCAAACAAATCCATCCGAGGGGTAAAGGTGTGTATGATTAACGTTCCTACAACACTGAAGTTTTGCGCAAAAGAGCTGCTCAGTAGGAAAGAGCGATGGATTATTGCCCTCACAGAGGGAAAAGGGGGAAGAGTCAGACCTTAGCTAGTTTGTTTAACCCACCCAGAGACAAGAGCAAACCGCGCGGTGGCTCAGCACCATGCGTGCAGTTCTGAGCTAGTGACCATGCTGCTGCCTCTTGTCCAGCCAAGTAACCAAAACTGTCGGTAGATGACAAGGCAAAGGATGCTGTGCTGTGGAAACTCCCAGACCACGGGAAAGAACTGGGGACGCCTGAATTGGAAGGTCTTTGTGACACGGGAAAGTGTTCGACGCTTGCATTAGGACAGATCATTCCGCACTAGTCAGTAGGAAGTAAGACTTCATGAGCTCCATTGATTTTGTTATCAATAAAACACCTCCGATATATATATTTTTAAACAGCTAATTTTACAGAAGAGGTCCCTATGGAATTTGCCACAGATCAAACCAAAATTCACAGACAAATAAAGCATACAAGGTGTTTCTTCAGCAGTGTGTCCTCATGTAATTTACGCTAGACTCCAGAAACTTTAACGACATACATGTTTAAACATTCACTCCTGGTTGGGACTATTAACCTTCTGATTTAAAGGCTGAAGGATCTGGGATTATGAAACACAGTAGAGCACACTACAATGCCGCGCTTACTCTGTGGCTTCTGCCCCAGCACATGCACAAAAAAGCAATATAAATATCAAGATAGGACACTAGCATATTTGCTTAACACTATGTTTTGCGGGCATTTTTTTTAAAGACAGAAACATTGCTTAAAGGCAAAGGTAGGTTAAAAAAACCAACTGATTATGCTTTACAAACAATGAAATCATTATTCCTAAGTGTTCCCATAACATTACACAACTGCAGGATAGAAAACAATTTTTCAGGATGTGACAGCTGTAGCTGCTACAGCCTGAGGCCTGAACATCCCCACAGACACCAGATAGGCAAGCGGTGCTGGGTCAACAACAAAAGAGCCTGTCCTGCACACTTCTGAACCACGCAGCCCACACGCTCATAAGTTTTCATGGGGACCCCAACTTCGGCATCAGCCCCTAGATGGGCAGCATCCAAAACTCTTAAGTACTATGTTTCTCTAACTGCTGGAAGAAAGGACTGTCTCCGTTGACCAGTGTCACTTCACCACTTCAACTACAGCTCTCCAAAAGACAAGAACACTCGACCCTTCCTGGGGCCTGCCTAGTTGATTCTTCCTGCCTATTAAGCAGCATTTGCTGCAATTTCTCACGCAACCCTATTAAGTTTAATGGACTGGTTTGAATGAGAAACCATGAAACAGATCAGAGCCCTGTTAATCTCACCATGCTCTTTGCAAAACTAAGTAATGTAACAACACTGTACAAAATGTGAGTTTCTGAATAAATGATACATTTAGGAGCCATCATTTTGGTTGATTAAAAAACCCCAATTTTGACACAACCAAAGAATGCTTACCGCTTGTCAATGATAAAAATGACTGGCCTGTTTCAAGAAATTATTTTAAAAGACTGATCTTACAAATTTTAATTTAAATTAAAAACCTTTATTTCATTATTATTGTGACCTCGAAAAGGACATGTGTGACTTAAGTTTTAGTTAAAGCTTTAAATTTAACAACATGGTCTCTATCATGTGGCTAATAACAACACAAAAGACAAAATTTATGACTACTGACTCCCTAAACAAACACGACAGTAGTCATGGTAAAAATGCAGTGTATGAAACTGAACACACAAATGAATCATAAATTAAGTCAGCCATATTTAATATGTCCCATACACAATACAAAGTACCTAAGACATCTACTACTTGCTCCATTTCTCAGATTCCATTCTAGTCCTGATAAAACATTCAGAAGACTGGTCAGCAAATTACAAGGATGCAAAAGAACATTCATACTTTATCTTCTCTGCTGAAGACCATTCTGGATACGGAATTATTTGCACACTTTTCCTCCCAACAATTAAAAGACAACATAATAGTAATACATGTAATGCATCTTAAAAATTTGGTTTCCCTTTACACAAATGGATAGATCAGCCAACACTTATATGCCAGTCACTGATCTTTTTCATCTCTATCATTAAAATACCTGTTACTGCAGCAACCTATTATTGTTTTCACTTTGCTTTATGTACTGTTTTCTTGCCACTGTTTTGCTTTGAATTTGACTGTAACATTCTGTTTGCACCTACTTACAGAAGCACAAACTAAAAGGGGCGCATAAGAAAGATGGGGACAAACTTTTTATTAGGGCCTGTCGCAATAGGATAAGGGGTAATGGCTTTAAACTAAAAGAAGGTAGATGCAGACTAGATATAAGGAATACTTTTTTTACAGTGAGTGTGATGAAACACTGGAACAGGCTGCCCAGAAAAGTGGTAGATGCCCCAACCTGGAAACATTCAAGGTCAGGCTGGATGGGGCTCTGAGCAACCTGATCTAGTTGAAGATGTCCCTGCTCATTGCAGGGGCGTTGGAGTAGATGACCTTTAAAGGTCCCTTCCAACCCAAACTATTTTATGATTCTATGAAATTACAATTTTTTAAAATTACTGTTTGTATACTTTGCTGCCAGTGCCAAATTTCTGCCTACCTCACAAAGACATTTTTTTCAGGTTGCTCATGCTTCTAGTTGTTTATTAAGACACAAATCCGTTTTTAGAAGTCATATTGGCAGTTTTATTATTGCCATTATTTTGACAAACATACTAGCTATGCAACATAATTCAGTAAATAAAACTAAGAAATATAAACTAAAACTCTGGCTCCCTATCACTTACTCTCTGGCAACTCCCAACAAATGAGGCAGAGAAAAGGAAAGCACTTTTACTACATGCTGACTTAAACTAAAGTAAGCTAGTTAAACTTGTATAGAATTCCAGAGCTTCTGATACAGAAAAATATGAATTAAGTACAGGTGACCCCTTTAAAAAGGGGTCTAATTATTGTGAGAGAAGTTGTATGTATCAAACTAATGACAACTTAGTATATAAGCCAACTGGAAAATTTATGCAAACCTGTACTTCCACTTCCCAAATATCTGAAAACTGCTCACATTTTAGGATATAAAATTAGCTGGATCAAAACTCATTCAATTGATTTTCCAAAAGGCCACACTCCATCTAGTACCAACAGATTTCTATCCCAAAAGAAAAAAAGTATTCAGAGTTAAAAGTGTAATTAATAAAATAACATCTCAGTAAATACTAGAAATTTTTATGGCATTTGAAAATGCTAAACAATTTAGTTTTCTTATGAAGTTATTGCAACTATGGTCCCAGTTTTATAGACACATTTGTCAGGGGGCAAAAAAATATCTTGGTCTTCAACAGGTGCATTTCTCACTACCAAGCAAAGGGGAGAGGGGAAAAAAAATCCAAACAGACCCTCATAAAAAGGTGTATGGTCCTACCTTGGTTTAAAAGGTACTGCTAAACAACAAAGCCAGACTACAATTCTGCAGTGTGCTCCATAAGGTGGACTTGCACACTGCACACAAGTCACCATGCACATAAAGCTACTTACATTTAGGCTTTTAGGATTTCAGATTTTATTTTTTTATAGGGTTCTTCAGACTACCTACATAATACTACATATGCTTTAGCTGATACAGTAACAAGTTACTTACAGAAGAATCCCGCTTATAGGAACATGTTCCTCTAAATCTGCTAACTGATCCCAAGCTCATCAAGCACATAAAACTACATAGGCGATTAACTTCTTAAGACATATACTTCAATGTTTTCCTTAACTTTAGCATGTATGTTGGCTTAACACAACTGCCAAGACACAGGGTGTGCACTACCAGACATTCCTTTCTAGCTTGTTCATTTAAAATTACAGAATCAGATTGGCAGTCAAAGTGCCAGAGTTAGTCAAGCTCAGTTTTCACTGGCACATTAACCTACTTCTTTTACTTCTACAAAATTGCACCATACAGAACTTTTATTTTTTGAAATGGACATTTAGAAAATGTCACAGTCAGCATCATGTAATTTTTTCACCTCAAGTGATAGTCAGAAACGAAAAACAAATCCTGTGAACTTCCTCTCAAATTAAAAATCTACTGAAATCTCACACACTGACTGCCAGCCTGCACCTGCTGATTTATAATGCTTTCCAAGAGAGAGAGCATCACAAAAAAAATCTCCTTTAAAATGGCTGTCATCTTCTTTTGTTCTAAGAGCCTGAGGCCCTTACTGTCCTCCATCAAGATACACTTCTTCATTTGTTCATACTGAAGTGAAGCTGACCTCAGAAAAGACAGTGGCTTCTACCACCTAATGTTTTTTTTTCCGCTCTTTGATAAGCTACTTAATTCAACTCTGTCCTACTGTGACCAGCAGGAAAAATATGAAAACAAATCCTCATCCCCTTTTGCTTAATTAGTTTAATTTAGGACTGCAAATGTTATTAGCACAGTAGTATGTTTATAACCTATCACCACCCTAAAGCGTGAGTAAATTAATCTGCGTACATCCACTGTGCATCTGCATACCTTCAGGTTCCTTCTAAAAATAACTTACCCACAAATTGGCAACATAACTCCCTCTTGGGAAACTACCGTCTTCCTGGAATACCTCTTTCACTATTCAGAAATATTCCTCATACAATATTTTACCTAGTGTCATCTCTGTAGCTGTAGGTATACACCAACGATGCCAAAACGGGTTTTTTGCACCAAAATCATACAGTAGGAGCTTCCATTCACCAAAGCAACTAAGCTGTGCCTCTTAAAAGCAATTGTATCAATCAGAGAATGCATATTAAGCTGATAAAGTTGATAAATCAAAGTCTGAAGTGCATTTCTTTATTCTTGTCTGTAGTATTATAATAAGACACAACAATTTTGGTCAAGGAAATGGAACCCACAAACAACAGAATTATATTAATCATTTTTTATTATTAATTTGCTTTTCCTTTAGGAAATAATATCACTCATTCAGTAAGATAACAGCAGGCAAATGCAGCTGCAAGAGTAAAGTCTTAGCTCTTAACAGTGACTGACACATTCAGTCAAAGAATTATTTACATTCAAATAAAGGCATATTTCTGAAGATGGATTTAACTTAATGGCTTGAATAAGTGTTTGTACCTAAGTAAACTATGACTAATGACACTTTCATGAATGTGATGAAAGCTTAGTATTAAAATGTACACACACTATAAAGTTATAATTGTGAGCTATTAAGAAATGACTGCAATTCAAGAAGTTACATGAAACACAGTAACTTGCATCATATAAAAAAAAAAGTAAATGCACTGATCACATCCTAAACTCCAGTATCAATGTTAGTGATTTCTTTCAAAATATGTAACTGTATCCTTCGTTTTGGACACTAAGGCTTTTGACTAGACAGCTGTGCACGTACAAAGACAAGACACTCATTCTGAACAGAGCAGCTCCATCTTTTGGAGAGTTTAAATGGCAGTTTTCGTTTCAAGTTTATGACTCTAATAATCATGATGTCCTAAAATTAACAACCTCCAAGACAATACTATAACCTTCTGAAGGTCTATTTGAAAGATAAAAACTCCTTTATGGGTATGAGGCCTAATACTAGTACCAGTAGTAAAAATATTTCACAAAATAAATGGCTTTTTATTCACTTCTAAATCACTCACTCTGGCTTCTCAGCATCATTTTTACCAAACAATTACTTCATGCACTTAGACATGCACAATAGTTGCGCTATTACAACTACTAACTGCACTCCTTTGCTCTTCAACTCATTCAAGATTGAGGCACTGATCTTCAGTTATTTAGGTGCCCGTGATGATTTTAATTAGATACCAAAATACCTTTCAGGATCTGAGTTTTACCATTTCTTTTCAAAATATTTAAGCTTGAAACAACTTTTCAAAGAAATATTTACCAAGCATCAACACATTCTCTTAATATAACCTGAAAACTCATATGTTTTACAAGTCTGTACACAACACCCACCATCCTTGTGCAATATGCAATAAATATGGATTGTCTACTATAAACACATAAATCTTATTTTACTACACCTGTACAATTAAGCCTACTGTATAGGTTGATACTACAGATACACGCCCAATACTACAATGTATATGACAGCATAGCAATATAAACACAAAGAATACCATAAACATCACTGCAGTAAGTACTTGGGTGAAATAAAGACTGCAATGACAAAAGCTCCTAGTTTAATGAGGTCCTTGTTCTACGCTGAAATATCCTGCTCCTGCTCTGTTAAACTCTGCGGATAATTTTGCATAACAATGTGCTCGTACCAGGAAGAAACCTGACTAAAACCAGAGCCAATTTACTTCCTTTACTTCCTACTGCAAGGCAGGGCTTGAGATGAGCAGGTTTCTGCTTGAAGACTCTTAAATTCCTTTATTATAATAAGTATAACACAAAGGACTGAAAGAACTGAATCCTATGGTTTATTTCTCTATTAAAGCCCTTACAAAGCACATATCTTCATGATTCCAAAGAAGTTCTTCCCCTTACTCCCATATATTTAAAAGTTAGTAGAACAAGCAATACAACACTAAAAAGCATGGCCTACAAGAAACACTGAAGAAATTGAAGGGTTTTAGCCCAAGGAAAAGATAACTGAGGGAAGACACATCAACAGCGTTCTAATATGTAACAGAAAAACAAGAGAGCAGTTAACATCCGCACCCACTAAGCACAAGAAAATTACATCAACTACTAACCAAAGACAACTCAGGTTGAGCTGTAGTTATAAAATGACCATCAGGTTCCCCAGAACCTCCTTCCAGAGCATTCCAGTTCTTGCAGAAGTCACAGGACCTGCAGCCCTGCCTCCTGAGCAGCATCAGCACCAGCCAGCTTGGCTCCAGCTGATGCTTCCTTCTTCCTACCCCGACTGAAATTCTGGATTAGGCATGAAGAAAACTGTCCAACAGCAAGGACGGTTATTATTCACCTCACAGAATATGCAATCTCTGCTATTAATTTTCTGACGCTAAGTTTGGCGGACAGCTATTTGATCTGCCGCGGAGTATGCAGGGACGAGAGGACCTGTCCAAGTCCAGCCCCGATCCATTTGTTTCATTTGCTTGTAAGTAGGAATAATGCCCTCAGGTTGACTACTGACTACAAGCTTCAGGCATCTCGATCAGATGTCTTTGTCCCATTTCCAAAAGGCTTTCCAAAGTCACTAGGGACTAAATGCAAACAGGAGACCAGTCAGCGGCATCTGTTGCTCAAGACCGCTGCTTTCAACATCAAAGAGAACTTTTTTTGGCACGCACCGCTTCATGCCTACGCTATAATAACCAAAACCAGAGGATGGGCACGGCCAGGCCCGAATCCTGCGTGGCCGGACAGAGCCTCCCGAAACGCGGGGCCAGGTGAAGCCCTCCCCGGCTGCCCCCAGCACGGCTCCCCCGCCGGGCCCGGGAGGGGCTCCGGCTGCCACCGCGGCCGGGGCACGGTCCCACCGCCCCCACCGCCGACCAGAGGCCCCAGGGGGCCTCCTCCGCCCCCCTCACCTCCAGCTTGTGGTTTATCTGGGACACGGTCTGCGCCTTGTGGCAGAGCTGGGCGAAGCAGGAGCTGAGGCTGGTCATCTTCTGCCGCCCCTCGTAGGTGATGTCGGCCTGGTCGGGGTCGATCTCGCCCAGCAGCAGGTCCACGTCCACGAAGGCCTTGTCGAACTCCTTCTCCAGCACCTCCAGCCAGCGGAACATGGACACCCCGCCGCCCGCCGCCGAGGCCGAGCCGCCCGCGCCCCCGCCGCAGGCCGAGCCGCCCGGCCCGCAGGAACCGCCGCCCGCCGCCGACATACCGCCGCCGCCCCCTCCCCTCGTACGCCCCGAACCCCCCTCCCCACCCGGGCCGGGCAGGGCCCACACCCTCCGCCTCAGCCGCTCCCCCGCGGCCCTCTCCCCCTCCCGCCCCGCAGGACAAGGCGGCAGCGGCGGCGGCAACGGCGAGCCCGGCTCGGCTCGGCTCCACCGGGGCAGCCACGCAGGGAAGCGAGAGGACTGCCCGCCCCCCCACCTCGGCGCGCATGCGCGGCAGCGCTGACAGGCGGCTCAGGAGGCGGCGCGCCGCCGCCCGGCCGCGCGCGGCTCGTGATGCCTGCCACAACTCCAAGCGGCGGCAGGCAGCAACGGCCGAGCCCCGAACCCTCGATCGCGGCCTCCCCCGCTCCCCCGGCCTGCGCCGCCAGGGGGCGCTGCGGCGCGGCAGGCCGGGCCGTGAGGGGGGCGGAGGGGCCTGGCCCGCCCCGGGTTGGGGGGTGGGGGGGGAGCTCGGAGAAATGTTATTTTTACGTTGCATTTAGCGTTTCTCAACTTTAATCTTCGTGTTGAGGCGCGTCGCCTGCCCCTGAGGAATCTGGCTGCGCGGTCCTGTGGCGTCCCCAGGCGGGAACGAGGCCGAGGCGGTGCGGGACGCGGGCCCGGAGGGGTCACCTGGAGCTGAGGGTTCGCCTGACGGCGCACCCCTCGCAGGCCCTCACCCGGTGCCGTTTGTGTCTTTCAGAAAAGTTCCACCTTTTGGGTTTTTTTTGAGTATCGATAGCTGGAACACCAACAAAATCACTGAACTTCCTGCATTGCCCCCCTCCTGCGGGAGTGGGAGAGGAAGGAGAAGCCTTGGCTGCTGTACCCACAAAGGCGATGAGCAGGTGCAGGACACACAGCGGGGTTTGCGGTTGCACGTTCACTGCTGGTGCTCAGCAAAGATGCAAACTTGGCAGTGTTGTCTAAAAAGGACTGCCCCAGGCTCCTTTGCATCTCTAGGAGCACCGATGAATGCAGTTACACCCATGTAAAAAGCATTTGCCTTTTTTTAGCTCATTCTGTTTCTGAAAATGAAATAAATTTCAGGGAATAAGCTATCTCTACACGGGTGCGTTCTCCAAGACTGATAACCTTGGTTAACAGCTCATCGCCTTTGAAATACTGCAATTGATTCTGATGTTGATTTCAGCAGGAGCTTTATTAGCAGGACTTGCAGAGATCTCATGCAGCTTGGCTTTATTGCATCAAGGTAGTAATACCACCTCAAAAGAGAAAAAAATGATCATTTTAACCCAGATCAGGACCTTAATCCTGCCTGCAACGTGGCCCCACAGACTACTCTGCCAGCCCAACAGGGGGAAGAACAGGGGCCTTCCAGTCAGCAGAGGAGGGGATGCCGAGGAAATGGACGCCTCCATGCCCTGCCCCTGGGCTGTAGGGCGCCTTGGGGTGAGTCTCTTTCCTTGCTCCACTTTGCATAAATAATTGATTGGGACACAGAGAGACAGAAAGATACCACTTTACAGCTCAGTGGTTAGACCGCTCACCTGGAATCTGAAGAGTTATGTCAAAGCAGGAAAGAACTGTATTTCCATCAATCTGTGCTTTCGGAAGAGCTGGGTAAAAGCAAACTTCACCACTAACATTAGATATCACTTTTCCTCTGGGATCTGCTATCGTAGGCTTGACAAGAAGCTTACGGATTGTTATTACAAAACTGCTTGTTTGCCCTTTACTGCTCAACTTGGCTGCACTGCAATTGAAAGTAGGTAGTAACAAACTGGGCATCTAATGGGGGTGCTCTTCCTGTTAAGCCCATCCATGATGGAAACAAAAGCTAAAACACTTTTATATATACCCACAGAAAGAAATCTGCTGGCTCAGTAAATTGGGGTATTCAGAACAGTAGCTGAGCAAAGGGTTTAAGTGTCTAAAGTCACCCCAGTGCTTCTGAGTGAGCCCAGCTTAAGAGAGCATTTGCTTGACCTTCGTTCTAACATTCATTCTCCACAGCCGTATCGTTGTTTTATACACAACAGTGTCTGACAGGGAATCAAAGTATTTGCTATATCAAAAGCTAAACTATTATTATTGTTTAAATTAGTTCAGCCACATAATAAAATTAATTGTTTCAGGACTATTAGTTTTATTTGTTAGCTTTGGCTTTGATTCTGGTAAATGCCACGCTGAAGTACCTATAGAATTACATTACATTCATGGCCTTTTTTAATGGAACAGTAATCTAGCACTTAGCCAAGCATTAGAATTTTCTACTAATATATCTCAGTCATGCATTTAAACAGTATCTGCTTATCCTGAAAAGGAAGTTTCCCATAGTTACTATGTTAACATATCCATAGCAAATATTACCTTTAAAAACATATACTTAATGTAATTTACATATGACTGCCTCTTTTAAAAGAATCACATATTCTTAGCTTTTTAGTGTCCTTTCCCTTTAGCTTAGGGTTTGGTCCCATTCTATCTTAGATTGTCTTTATCTACAGTGGTATCAGAGTTTTGTGGTCATTAATTTTAACTCTCTTATCCCTTATCAGTGCTACCTTTATTTTGCATGTCCTTACATTTCACAAGTCAAACAAGGTTTTGACTCTGCTTATTCCATTCAAAGATTAGCTTCTCAAATACAATTATTTTATAAGCCTACTTGCAGCATAGTATCCGTATAATACTTGCTGGACTATGGGTAAATGACAAGGAATGCTATATATTATTAAGAAAATCTGTGGTTGTGGCACCAAATCTTAGTAAATGTAGTTATCATTAGGTACTATTTATATTCCTCACCAGAAATACTGTGCAAAAAATGGGCTGAAATGAAAAGCAGATATCATTGCTATAAGGGTAAACACATGAATAATTTAATTATCTCAAAACTATACTTCTAGGATGCCTGGAAAATACCAATCAGCTCCAGTTACCCTTGAAAGGCCTGCCAAAAGCCCCCAGACAGCCTGAACTCTGTTCTGTAAGCAAGCTGTGCAGTGGTTAAGGAATTGAACCCAAGAAAGGTTAGTAGTTTTGGCCTTCAATTAGATTAAATTGAGTTAAAGTAAGCTGTAGTATACTCTCCCCTGCTAACATCAACAAAATAGTTGAAGAACTTTTAAAGAACAGCAGTAGTTTGAGTCAACTGGTCTAGCAGTAAGAATCCTTTCAACACTCAAGGGACATTTCTAACAATCAAACAGTTGCAGCAAGTTAGACGTCAAAAAGAATTTAAATTTGTTGAATACTTTTAATGTCAAAAGGACTTCACTTAAAAGTTTCCTGATCTGCTCATTTGACCTTATCAATCATGTGGCAGAGCTGGTGGAACTAATCACCGGCTAATTTCTTCAGATATAATTTATGCACATAATTTAAATTATTCTACACAAGGTAGAGTATAGAGAATGTGAGGTGTCTGCTATTAAGTACATTTGAGTACAAACAGTACTTCATAAATTTAAACCTACATACTTTAACTGATTATTGGAGTACCTGATAAATTATCTGAAAACTTACTTTGTGCTTAAATAGTAAATGACCTTAAGCATGAGGAGGACACATTTTCATACAAAACAAAGCAAAGTAATACCCAAATCAAAGGGAAAAAAAAAATTAAAATACTTTGACTGACGTCTTTGCTGCTGTGTATTTGGTATCTAGTGTCCATACCGAGACTGGGAAAGTGTTGTGAGAGATATTCTACAAACCTTTGGTTAGATAGACCTAGCCTCTGCACAAAGAATTTACAATATAAACACGTGTGTTTGCACATGGGGTCAATTCACCCGGAAACTTCTGTAATTGCAGCTGCCCAGCTGTGCGTACCAGGCTGCAACGTGTGCACATGTCAAGGCCATCTTCTGTGTGGTTAGCGCTGAAGCATCTTGAGTGGTTTGATTATGTGGGTGGTTGTACAGTCACAAGCGGGGACACCAAAGGGGAAACAGAGAGAAAACAAAGATTATCTCGCAGTGTCAAAGTGTGGGAGAAAATTGAGATGATAAAGCCAGATTTTCATGTTCTAAAAAAGAAGTTAGACTAGATGGTTAGAATGTGCCTTTCTAAAGCATGTTAGAAAGCAGGAAATTATCCATCCACACTGATACTTAACGGGACATACATTTTCAGTTTTGTCATTACAGAAAATTTCTGCCAACAAACCCCAGACTTTTTAGTTTTTTACATTTTAGATGATTCCTGCCTTGCAGGCCTAGACAGCTCACAGTTGCCTGCCTTTTACATTCCATGCAGTGAGTCCATGGGTGCAACAATTCACTCACTACTATTTTGAGGGAACACTCACTCCTTATTGGTCTCTTTTTACGCAACATAGCTTCCACAAGTCACTTCTTTGGACCAGCTTTTGTTTTTTCCACTGCTTATTGTGGTCTTATTCCCATGCTTCTTTTTATGTATACACTTATGCTTAAATCTTCTCATTCTGAATTTATGTTTTGTTTTTTCAAATGAATAAAACGTGCGAAAAATATTCAGTTTTTATGGCACAGAAGAATGAAACCCTCTTTTTGTGCATACAGTAGGTATAATTTAGAAAACTGCTGTTTCAGAGTCCTCATCTTGTGGAAACTGTGCCTTGCAGTTTGAACAACAGACAATTTTTTTACAGTTTAAGCTCCATACTGGTTCCATTGGATGCACAGTCACTAGCAGGCTGCTCTTAAAGACTAAAGGCATCCACAGGAAATGGAAGGGCCAGAACTAGCTCACTTTGTACAGGCCTCTGAAAAGCCCTTACAGGTCACAGTTGTTAACTACTCACCTGAATCACTTTTGTGTGTGCAAGACCCTAGAAACAGAATTGTCATGGTTCCAGTATCAATTGGATGATCCATCCCTGCCACTTTACCTTTAGGTGGTACTGCTCGAGGCATGGTCTCACATAGGTTAATTACAGATCTTACATAAATGTTCATATACATAAAAACTGTGTGTTTAAATTCTAGGTTGAGAATGGATTCAGCCATCATATTTGCCCTTTTTATTTCCCCCTCTTCATTCTTTTTGGGACTAAGTTGAAATATCATTACTAGAAAACTGTCATTATACCATACCATAATGTGTGGTTTCATGGGCGCTATTCTCTGTGGCTCAGTTATTAATGAAGAGCAGTTCTCCATCAAGTGGATGCCATTAGCAACAATACATCGAAGGCCAACTACAGTAGCATTAGTGGCATGTGTGTACAAACTGATTTAAACTAACCTCCTCTGCGTGGATGCTGCTTATTTGTTGTTTGTGGGGTACCTGCCCCAGATGCATCCAATCTTCGTTGGCATCCCTCAGCGCTATCACAAAACTGGCAATGACTAAAACTCCTCGATATGTGAATTTTTATTTAACAAAGTTTCATTCCTTTTCAACACGTTTCACTGTGCTAGTTCCTCTGGAATGCAAACGTGCCACAGGCAGGTGAAATGTGAGAAATTCCTAAGGGGTTATCACTTTAATCTCGTCTATGTAGTCAGCATGGAGGAAGAAAAGGAAAGCTACCTTATTGTGTGGAGGAAAAATCTGCTTTAAGTCATCCAGCAGCTGTTTTCAGTGTATGAAGATGACCTCGCCTGGAGTTAGAAAGCCCATTCTCCACATCCTATGAAAGTGGATAAAAAATATTTCCACAAAATTCTTGGCTTATGAAGAAGATTGAGACATCATTTTCAGACAGGCTTCTGATTGTTTTTGTGAAACTCTACCTGCAGTTTTACTTTGTAGGACTGAAACACAAAATCACTTTTGATAAATTTACAATCTTTGTATTAATTAGGTATCGTTAATTTGCCTAGAATCCATCTAGGTTAACATTTTTAATTCAGCGTAACCCTCTGAGGCTCTTTGTTTAAGAAACATTTCTGTAAAGCAGTTCAGATTATTTCAACAGATGATTAAGGGAAGCATAATGTTTTTAAAAACAATGTTATGATTGTTTCCCTTAGAAGCCCAATCGACTCCGGAGAGAAGTGCTTGATTGGAGGTAACCTTTGCAGCAGACAAATGCCATTTGTTGTCCCTATGAAACACTGGTCCAAATCCAAGTTAAAAACCTCCAGCAAAAAATCATTATAAATTCACACATACTCAGTGGCAGGCACTTGATAACATATGGCAGCTAAATATGCCAAGGATTCTTTAGAGCGTACGCCATCGCTTAGCAGCTCCTAGTTGCCAAACTGCTTGTGCTTGTGACATCCCTCGGGGACCAAGCTCCTACCCATGGCCTCTGCAGGGCCTAAGCTGGTCTTTTCCTGCAGTTTCTCCTTTCCACAGACAAGGGACACCCCGACTGTCTTTTGTGATAAGACTGTATCTCCCCTTGTGCGGTCTGTGCCATCGTGTACATTACAAGGGATCCACTTTCAGGTTTTATCGGCTGTCTTAACTCAGACATTTCTAAATGCTCCATAACTAGAGTTTTGCAGATTCATTCTTATAATTTTAATGTCATCTTACTTTTATGTAATTTTCTGAATGTAATCTTAGGTTAAAAAATTATGTCTTGACATACATATGCGTGCTTTTGTCAAACCTCTGACTTTAGTGAAGAAAGAAAAGGCCCAAACACCAGTACTATAGATGCTGAAATCTTGCGTGAGGCAAGGCTTGTACAAAAATGTAATATTTTTATTCGACTAACTGATATATTTGGAAAAAAATTCCCAAACTTTACAGTCCTTTATGAGCCCTTCTTCAGGTCTGAAATAAAAGCAGCAATCCTGAAAGATCTTCTAACTTCCATCAACTCAAGTTTATGTTTTATCCAAGTTTGTCCAATATATTTTACTACTTTGCCATGATACTCTATAACCAATGTCCATATTAAATGCCAACAACACAAAAGAGTCTGACATGGACTTTGGGTTTAGCAGGTTTTGATCTGAAGGTTATGGGTGCTTTCATTCATTCTTTCTCACAGAGAAATGATGGAGGGGAATATCATGCCGTTAGTCCTGCACAGGAATCGCCATCGACAGGTGTGGAAAATTTGCATAAAAAGTGCTGGCAGGAAATGGCCACCAGTGATTGACCTTCTGAACATCCCCCTGTGAAGCTGTGCAACTCATGGGCCAGCAGTGCTGCTTCCACAACAGAGATCCTGGAATGTTTATTCAGCTTTTTTTTTTTTTAACGTAGCTTCACCTTTTTTTGGGTTTTTTTGTGTAGCTCACATCTTCCCGCCAGGCTTACACTCATACAGTCCTGTGACTCTTCGTCGGTTCTGTTGCCATCAGGTCTCCTAGAATCAATAAAAACCCGACAGGTCATAGTTTTGTGCAAAAGCAAAGGCATCAGCTCTGGTGGACGCATGTCAAAATTTGTACAGAACAGATTTAATAGGATCATCTTTCATAGCTATCACTTTAAAATACCCAGCTGCCGAAAGCATATGTATCAGAAATTAACGGATACATAATATTATTCTTGATTAAATCATTGTTGTTAATATCACATAAATGAACTATTAAACCAATAAAGTTTCCTTTCATTAGTTTGAAAAGACTGAGGATATAGGTATTACTCAAAAATGCAGAGCCAAGAATATTGCACCTTACTGTGGCATTACCTTGTAACTACAGCTGTGCACTCTAACATCAGCTGAGTGACTTACAATTTACAAAATTAGGGAAGGATGAAAGATATGGTTCTTACTTAAAGCGATTCTCAGACTGACTCTAGAGCTCTAAACTGCAAACTGTAGGGTTTGATCTGTATTTCTTTTGACCCCCCTCGAGCAAAAAGCATTTGCTTTTTGATGACATTTTTGAGGAACACAAATTACTACATAAGATCCTGAGCGTTACTGTCTTAGTGACCTCAGCATTTAAACTCAAGTCAGTGGAAAGATGGGATCAAAGACTGTTCCAGAGTGGGCTGAAATATACCACAAGTAGCTTTCAGTATGCAGAAAGGTTTTACGCTTTTGTCTGGGTACTTTGACTCTTTTAGGAAAAAAAAAAGAAAAGCAAAACCACAAACCAGGTACCAAACCCTAGATCAAGATAACGTTAAAATATTGGCATAAGTCAGGCAGGATATTTCTGCATAGCTTGTTAAACATGCTAATTTGACAGGCTGCTTTAGGAGGAGGTTTCTGCTCTTGCTGTTTGGTTTAGCAGATGCTGGGTTGCAGTTCTGTACTCACACTGTATGGGATTAAGGAGACAGAAGGATCTCCAGGAGGGAATATGACAATTATCTAGCGTAAACCCAGCTGCATCCAACAGGCATTCCCATGAAGGACTGTCCCCAGTTCAGTTATCCGTTTGTCAAATCAACTTGACATCATCTTCTGCTGGGAAAAATAACTGGCCTAGTTAGTTCTGCATTCAAGGAATAGGATTAGCTACTACTGAAAATATGGCAGAGAGGATGGAAGGAAGCAGGTAATGGTGCAAAGCAGATCAGTATGATAAGATACAAAGGTTTCCGAAGTACACTGCTTTGTACATTGTAAATTGCTGAGTACAAAGGAAAAAAACAATGTGTAGAAAGTTCCTAAAATAATCACAAGCCAAACTGTAAGCCTTTCAAAACTTTACATCTCTAGCTGGCACAGTAGTAGATACGTGAGAGAAGCACTAATAAGTAGAGAGAAAATCCTGAGGTGAACCGTAGTGTTCTCCATCTGTCATAGGGTAAATAGGTCATACTGATCCTCTACCACTTGATGTATACTAAATGCTTTCAAGCATTTCACACTTGTTATTTTCAAATACAAGCATAATTAAACCTTGATTTATGGGAATTACACAAACACAGGTAACTTACGATTTTTGTCCAATCTTTAAAAAATATGTACCAACCAGCAGCACTCAGCTGTACCACAGATATTCAGAAAGTCAATAGAATGTTTTAGCTTTAAATAATAGCTGCCTGAGTTTGGGGGGTTTTGGGGGGTCTGAATAATGCAAGAGGAAGAATGAAAAAGCTTCAGTGTTGGCTGTAGTTGTGTTTTTACTGTTCCTAATACTGGGTCACAGAAGATACAAAGGTTTTACAGCCCCACTATAAAATAGCTCTTTATCTTTTCTCCACTAATTCTGTGGTGTCACATTTAACAAAACTAGGAAACTGGAGATAATATGGATGTTTGCAGATTAGATGTCAGGTAATAAATAACACTAATTTCGCATACCTACAAATGTAAAGGCACCTTATCACTGTTTAAGGTTCTCACCCTTTGTAATGCCTGCCAACATTTTAACCCAGGCAAATTACGGTATTGTTTTTGCTGTTTTTTCACTGGGATAAAATACACAGTCATAATATCCTTTTATCAGATTTCATGGTATAAAAGGACTTTGGTGCTTAATTCAAGCTGTATGTTGCCGAGACAATTTCAGAGCTCCTGTTTTGAAAGATGTATTTATCTTACCTTTTAGTCATCGTCTTTTCTTTTCACAGTGGTCTAAGTACCACTTGCCCAAGAAGATGCAGCTGTGACGCTGCCCAGTCAGTGCAATGCTACAGAGCTACGGAGATCCCCAGAGAGATTCCTTTTACCACCAGGAGACTCTACATCAGTCACAGCAAAATTAAACAACTCCAGGTAGGAAAAAATCCAATAAAAATACTTTCTGTAGTGCGCTGTAACTGAAAGCTGGGCTTCCCAGATGATGGTGGCTTTCAAGCGAAGGGAGAATCTTATTCCACGTTCTAAAAACTGATTAAATGCTGCCAGATCTGGGTTTATTTTTACTTACTCTTTAAGGATATGTAAATATATTCCTATAGTGTTTTCATTATCCTGCAGTCTCCAAGCACCAGTTCATGCTGTCACAATGTTATTTGTATGCAACTCAAAAAATAGTAATTTACAGCTAGGAGCCAATTGTTGACTTGTTTTTCATATGGTCAAATAACCATTGAATTCCACAGTCATTTTTTATTTTGTTAAAAGCTTTTTCTACTTTTGATACAATATAATACATTTTCATAGTAAATGGAAAGTTTTTATGTAGCTAGAATAGTTTCCCTAATGAATGAAATTGAAGCTCTTTCCCCCCTCTGGTGTTGCAAGTGTCAGGTACAACTGCTATTAGAAATGGCAGAGGGAGTAAGTAAGGTAAAGTCTAAGGCAGAGTGTGAGATGTTTCTAAAAGCAATGCTAGGCCTATCTAATAACCCATATAAACAATAGCTTCTAACTGAAGCTGCCAGCTACTTGTGTTATTAAAAAAGTTTATTCTGAGTTTCTTGAGGCATCACTGGATCACATTATTAAAGGCACGATCGGTTTATGCTCATTTTGCACTGCACTCTGGAATGGTGCTTCTGTTTCCTACCCTGAAATATATTTATTTAATAAATTCAACTTCTATAGATAGACACGAGGGAATTACAACCACATGTATTATACATGCTTGCTGTGTATGAATTTACTACAAATAATAAGAAATATTCGATTCAAAACAGAATAACTTTAACTGCTCTGAAATGCATCTTTGATTTTGCTCTCAGGATTGAATGAAACAGGCTAAGAAGGCAGTTTAGAGCAGCCTCTGCCATATCTGTTGCCCACTGAGAAACAGTAATTTTACAATTTAACTCTGAGAAAGAATTTACTTCTCTTTTAGCCACTACTACTATCTCTGTTTTTCTTGGTTTAGCTCCCACACGTACAAGAGTCAAAGTTCATTGGTGTGATTTAGCTATATTGATGTGCTCTAGTTAAACGAAAGATCTGTCAAATAAATTTTTTATTAAGGAATACATTTCTGTGCAAAAAAAGTCATTAAAGATGACAAAATTATTAAAATGTTTCTATTAAAATAACACTATCTTAGATCCATTTTCAGGAGATCTACTTTTCTAAATGTAAAACTGTTAGTATCACTTTACAAACAGTCCAGTCAGAGGCTAAAACATCACTTTGTAGCAAAAAGAGAGCTGATAGGCTTTCAAATATGTCTTAATTAATATTAGAAAGACTGGGTGGTTTGTAACAGCATGGATAAATGTTTCAGTCTCAAAACAGCACGGTCACAAAGCCTAGCAAAGCATACCAAATAGGTGGAAAATAGAAATTATAATAATCCACATTAAGAAGCCTAACACCATTACCGAATGAATGTCTGTACATTGACCTTCATGTAGCTCTCTGTCACTTAATAAGATGAAAATTAAGCCTCTTAGAGACACACAGCAATCAAGTGAGGAAAAGCAGGAAATACTGCTTTTGAATTTATAGGAGAAAACGTGTTGAACTTATGAAGGTTCACATTTGTTTTAATTTCCTTAAGATTGTTTTATCACTTACATATGACTATGCTTTTCTGCTCTTGAGCAATGCAGTTCATTCCTATGGGACTTCTCACGATAAAGCTTTGCAAGATTAGCCTCCTAATAACGATCAAAACTGGACATGAAATTCTGTAATTGCTATATAGCAATATATGTATTACAAAACTGCATTTACAGAAAAAATATAAAATGGACAACTTTGTTATTTACTGCTGAGAATATACTTTTTTTTTTATGGAGGTACATTCCGTCATCGAACTTAAATGTAATTGACGCATAAATCTGCATCAATAGAGGTTCCATATCTATACTTTCTCACTAACTGCATCATATCTTGCAATGCTTGGAAATGACTTTACAAGACAGAATAAATGTAATCAGAAGGTAGTGACAACTAAGGATACCAAGGCAAAATGAAATCTGACTCCTCTTTCACAGCTGTGTGGGCTCTAATTTTAACAGAAGTTAAAATGCAGAGTTTGTACCTAAGGTAAAGAGATACAACCCAAAAACATGCAAGAGTTGGATAAATGAAGCTGGAAGGAATCTCTTAACAGTCACCTTTACAAGCTAATTTCGCACAGATGAGTATGATACCCAAATGTATTCAATCAGGATCATAGAACAAAATTACTGCCCAGTATCTGCACTGCAAAAGGACTTGTTCTGCCTCCAGTGTAGGTTCCTGACTGGGATGAGGGGTTATGGTGTACAACATGCTCTATAGCTTCTCTCAATGACAGTAAAATGTGCTGGTAGTTACTAAGCCCTGGGGGAAATAGCATGAAAACTATAGTGTTAGTTTAACATCTCTTACTGATGTGGTACTCCTGAGACCTGTGGTGAGATGTTTATTGGACATGGGAAGGGAAAATGGATGAGGACACTCCTTCCCACCTCTCCCATGCAGAACATGTGCTCATCTTGCTCTGAGCTTTTTGTGATTCCCAGATAAATGGATTTTTAAAAATCAAGAACCTATGTCAATGGGCAGCATCTCCGATGATTTCAGAAAGCTACTGTTTAAGCAACTGGTGTGCTCGGATAACTCCCGGGTTCACCCTCATGACATGCTTCCTCATATCTTGGCTTGGAGGAAGCTGCCAGCTTCACTTAAATTTGCTTCGTAACTTGAGACACAAGATGGCAAGCTTTGCAAACAAGCAGATTCCAACAGAGCAGAAAAATAATGAAACAATTAGCTTGCCTCTATATATTAGAGTCACAGTCAACATCTAAGTTCCATTTACCACCGCAAAGCATCTGTTTATTGCCAACTAACAAAAACTAAGTTGCTGTAAAAGCAATCTGTTCCACAGAGGTGATTTTCAGACCAAGCTGATCTGACACTTCCAGTTTGGTCATCTTAATATGTGAGGTTTTTACTTTAAAGAAAAGGAGAGGGAGTGGGGGGAGAAAAGAAATACAAGTGTCGGATATTAGTTTCCTGTCAAAACTTTGTAACAGGGAGAGGTGATGATATCCATGTGTACTTCCTCTGGGGAATACACGCTGCAGTGACGATACTGCTGATATATGGAAATGGCTGTATGATGAACTCAAAACTGCTCCAGCAAGCTCCATTGAGCACAGTGAACATCAACAGCCATCTACTCTCTGCAAAGATTTCTGCCACTGGTGATATTAGTTCTCCATTTTATACACGCTATGCACCAGGCAGAAATAAAAGGAATAGCCCTTCCTTAAACGTGTGGTTTTTTCTCAAAACACAGACACAATATGGACTTTAACAACAAAATTCTAGAAAGGTAAGTAAATACTGGCAAACTGGAGGTACCTATAGGAACACCTCTATCATTACCATTTCTCTTAGTTTCCATTCTAAATATATAGTTTCTCAATATATATTAGCAATTGTCAGAGCACCCAGAAGCAGTAACCAGTGAGGACATCCATAAAGAGACGGTGCACTATCACATGAATTATTCTGTTCTCTTTAAGATTACTGACTTCAGGAGAATGTCAGCCCTTGAAGAGCTGGTCCTGTCATGCAGTGGCACAGAATCAATAGAAAACAACACTTTCAAAGCTCTGAGCACCTTGAAGTCCCTGGAACTCTACAAAAATCAGCTAAAGCAAATACCCAGTTTCCTCCCATCTGGCCTTGAAATTTTAAAACTCGCCGATAACTCCATCGACACTTTGCAAACGTCTGATTTTGAAGGTTTGATGAAACTAAGGGTACTCGATATTCGGAACAACTTGATTGCAACTCTGCCTCCGAGTGCATTTTCTTCCCTCTGCAATTTACAAAGTCTGATTCTGGATGGCAACAACATGGAATCTGTGTCTGCACCACTTATGCTTCCTAGGCTGAAATATCTGAGCATGGCTGATAATAAACTGAACTCGTTCCCAACCAACTTCTTCGCATCTTTCCAAAATCTACAGTTTCTCAGTTTAAGTGGCAACTTTCTGACAAAAGTGCCTCTTGACCTACCTAAATCCCTGCTGTCACTAAAATTAGAGAAAAACCAACTTAAAACAATAAGACTTCGAGACATGAAACACCTAGAAAACCTGTCCGAGTTCCTCCTGTCAGAAAATCAGCTATCATCAATAGATGGTGCCCAGCTTCTTCCTAACTTAACAACGCTGGAACTCTCTAAGAACCAGCTCCACACTATGCCACCCAGGCTGCCCAGCAGACTGCAGAAACTCGACTGCAGCAATAACCTGATTCAAAGGGTGACAGCGCAGGACTTCCAAGGACTACAAGATCTCAAGCACTTGTTTCTTGACAACAACGCTGTTAGCATGTTTGAGGCAGGAGCTCTTCAGCAGTGTGTGCAGCTTTCGAATCTGGCGCTGGAACAGAATCTCCTCATTTCTATTCCGCTGAGGCAAGTGAATCTGAGGACAGCTGGTTCCCAAGTGTCATCTCTCCTTCCTTACATGATGAGAATGAGGGCCAAACTGGAAAAAAAATTGTATTCGGACCCAGTCATGGCAGAAGTCTATCCATACCATAAACCCATTGCCGTAACTGGCACTAATTAGCACTCTTGTTAGCAGTCTCAGCATAGAAGTAGAGCTGTTTTCATTACATCTGTGGCCCCCAGTGAATCTACTCATTTCACATCTCTCCCTGCCAGTGAGACTACTTTGTTTAATTAGCACACAAATAAGAGCAACCTGCTTGGAGAATATAACAGAATGATTACAGAGAAGTTATACTGCTGCTTGGATTTATCTTCCCCCATAACACAAAATTAATAGAGCATTCAATAAGAAGGAAAGACAGCAATTTTAAAGCTGATGTTTCTAGCAACCCACACTGAGTTGATTAGTGTTAAAATATTAAGATTTCAGGAGCTGGGTATAGTCAAAAAGAATGTGCCTTTTTTCAGTGGATATTAGCATTCCCAACTTCATTAAATTCACACATTACAAAGTATTCGGAATGCGTATAAGCTCTCCGGCTTCAGGCTATAAGCAAAATTCCAGTCAAAGGAGCACGGAAGAAACATCCCTTGGGCACACTGTGTTCATTAATGCCCTGCTTACAGGTTCTCTCGCATTCATCTGAGTGTTGGTCCTGGCCATTATCAGAAATGGTATGCTAAGCCAAATGGAGGCTAGTCTGATATAAAGTGGCAATTTTATTATTTCAAAAAGCTGTGCAATAAGATGGCATAAAAATAGAGAAGTAATTTGATTAACATCAACGTCTTTAACACAACTGCACTACTAAATTTTATTTTTATGGCTTGTGGACAGGTTTAACTAGCACAAATAAATAATGCAGTAAAATTTCAATTCATTTAGCATCAAGTCCTTTAGCATTTGAATCTATTTGGCATCAGCTTTATAATCGGAAAGTGATTTAGTGGTGTATAAATATTTGATTTCAGTTTAGCTTGACAGGAATGTTTAATGCTTTCTAGTTTCTTTAGTATTGTCTAATCCATCTTATTTTACAACCTTCGTGGTCAAGAGAATTAACAGGAAGGAGTTTTCTATTAGCCTTTAAACAGTACAGCTTTTAAGGAGATATCGGGGACTTTTATTTGCAACTCAACAATGGATACAGGTTTCAAGGGGAGGCTGTAAACATAAAAGTGGGGAAAAATGACAAGATGTAAAATTTATGTACTGAATTTAATTGTCTGATGATTACCAGGTACACACGAATATACAGAAATAAAAGTATTACTTCTGACAGTTATCTGAGAACTCAGTCACCAGTGTCAAAGGTTAAAAAATATAGTTAATGTGCCACAGTTAATGGGTCTTAGCAGTTATATGGTGGGAATGACGAGAAAGAAAGCTGCTTTTGAATTTTTCTGAGAAGAAGATAATCCACAAGTCCAAGTATTTTCAAGACTTGTAGAGAAGAGCCTATCCTCCATAAAATCTTGCAGGGAGCGGTGAGAATGCAGGGAGGAGTCTGATGATACTCCCTGGAGGGGCAGCAGCACGGTATGGCTGTCACAGTCAGCTCTTGAGTGAGCATGGCTGCTCTGCCAGCAGCAGGATCACTCGTCATGTACTCCAGTGCCATTATTTTCTCAAGATCAACATAGCCTGAAGTCAAATAATACAGCCACAAAGCCTAGGTCTAACATTAGTACAGTAAGTGTCTTCACAGGTTTAAGGACTTGCTAGTCAGGCTTTCGACAGTAATCAGTCTGGATAGACATCTCAGGTGATAACCTACTGCCTTTGACACCGATGGCACTAAGGTTTTACCCCAGAGTACCCTTCTGACATTACAGTGTCATATTGGGCAACTATAATCATTGCCTGCGGTTAGGTTTCAAAAGAGACTTATTGCAGTTGCAAGCATTTGGTAAGATCAGATTTTGTGGAGTGACTCACCATATCAACACGTGAACTTCTCATCTCCCCCAGGAAATACAGCACAATACAGAACTATCTTACTCTTGAAATAGCCCCACTGAAGTTGTGAGATTTACACTAATATGGCAACTACCTTTCAGTCTAAGAGGTCAAACTCAGCTTCACAAAAAGCAGCTGGTGAGGGTCACAACGTACCCTCTTAGTAATTTTCAAAGGTATCTCATATCATTACGTTGAGATAAACCATCACATCAAACTTTACCAGTTGTGGTATACTGCTGTTCTATTCTAAGTAGCTCTTGGTAGTACTATTTGTAATTTCCCTGAGAGTTTCAGTAAATAAGTTTCCTTAACATCTCTAACCATGACTCTTAATTTCATCACCTTGAATACTTCTACAGTAAAATGATTTTTAAGGTATTTTCAAATTAATTTTGTTAAAAATCCTCCATGCCAATTAACTGACCTTTCTGTTAAGCACTTGTCATGAACTACAGCAGGAGGAAATTAGAAGATCATAAATGAGCAAGAGTTTTGAAATAGAACAGTCTTATACAAATTTGTAAGATGTATGAAAACAAGAATGATACTGACCCATCTAGTATCATATTATAGAGATTATCAGGGTTTTTTTTCTTTTAGAAGTAACCAGTTCTAATTCTCTAAAGAACTATTTAAAAAGACCATCAAAAAGCACTTCTATTTTCCCTGTTACTGATTTGTTAAACAGGATATCATCTGATGGACTACTTCTGTGATGATTAATGTTTGAATCTGATGGGAGCAGGAGAGCAAAATGGAAGAAAAATTCTAGTTCGTTATGAACTAACTTAAACAAATCGTATATAGAAGTACTTGAAGGAGCAGTGTTGCTATGCTTCTCTAAACTTTTGCTCTTTCATGGTGCTATAATTTGGCCGTTGGCGTATTTATGGCATTGAAGAGTATAAAATGCATTTTTAAGCTTGACACTCAATTGAACATATAACTTTATACTGCAGTACAGTAGGACTGCTGTTTAGTTCAGTTGCACAAACACAGTCAGTATAGGTCAGAACTGCAGTCGTTTGGGAAAACAGTTCAAGTGTGCATAGACAGTTTATAACTTCAAAAAAAAGAGATTAACATTTCAGGACCACATCTGTTTTGCAGAAAATTGCATTTTTAATTTGTGATAGTTTTATTTTAACAGGTCAGATGTGCCTGGGCAAATACCCATCCCCTAATACCACTTGCACAAAGAGAATCAATATGATGAACATAATACCTTTGTGTTGTTTTACTTTTATTCAGACTTCCAGACACCCTTGCTAGATTGGATCTAAAGGGAAATGACATAGAGGACGTTGGAGAACAAGAGCTGAAGGACTTGAAACAGCTTCAGGTTTTAAATTTACGGAATAACAAGATATCTGCCTTGGATCGCAAAGTCTTAGAGTATTTACCTCGTCTTCGTCATCTGTATTTAGATGGAAACCCTTGGAACTGCACCTGTGACCTTCTCAGAACCAGAAGAGCGCTGGTGGCCAAAGGAACGGATGTCAGGGGAGGACAGTGCGCGGCGCCGGCAGAAAGCCGAGGAGAAAGTTGGATGTCTTCCAAAAAGATTCTGCAGCAGTGTGAGGATAATCTGTCTTCCATGGAAAGAGGCAAAGAGGACAGAAAGAAAACGAAACCCAGTGAGGCCTCCAGTGTTGCAGTAAATACAGATGATGATTACTATGACTATGAATTAGATTAACCCCATGGTTAATCTATGGTGAACCTTAAAGAGGTCTAGAGCTGCCCACTACCACCAGTGTCTCTACTGACAACCAGCCTGCTGGTCTGCCATTAACTTTTCCTCTTTAATTTGTACTATAAGAAGTAATAGCTGGTGGCAGAAGGGCTATAGTAAGGATGCCATTGTAAACTGAAAATCATAAAAAAATAAATTGTTTTTCTATGCCATTAGTACTACGTAGGTTGAGAGAAGTAACAATACAGTTACTATCTCTTAGAAAAGCAGTCTGTAGCTCTGTATCAACCTTTTTATAGTAGAACATCTTTATAGTTGCATAAAACCCCCATAAATAAAGTCCTGCAATACCGCAAGATACTATTACTAGATGTCGGGCATTCAACACATTTAAACTCACAGGTCTGCAGTTCGAGATGGAGAGTTACACTGATGTGGGCAATTTCTCAGAATTGTTCAGAGATTCTTGCTTTTGAGAAATGAATTTCGGTTTTCCTGAAATATTTGCCTCTTTTATTTATTTTCATAGAATCATAGAATGGTTTAGGTTGAAAGGGACCTTAAAGATATCTAGTTCCGACCCCCCTGCCGTGGGCAGGGACACCTCCCACCAGACCAGTCTGGCCTTGAACACTTTTAGGGATGGGGCATCTACAACTTCCCTGGGTAATTTTAGACTATTCTAAATGGCATTAGCCTGAATTAGCTGAGCTCCACGCAAAACACAAAAGGCTCATCTGCATCACAGCAAACGCAACAAACAGAAGAACCAGTGTCCCAGTTAATGAGCTTTAATACTAGTTCCAAAATTAATTAATATTGAGGAATGGAAACACTGAAGTCAACTTGACCCGATTCTATTGTTGTAAACAGAAGGGAGATTCTCAGGAAATAAATCTCTACCACTGGCAAATAGTAGGATAAGATCAAGTGAGACAGAAGTTTTTGGAAGAGTTTGTTTTGGTAGCTGAACAGCTAATTGACTATAGTATAACTCAAGGTGCTGTGTGTGTACTTTTGGGTTAGGAGTACTTCGCGTGGGAGTACACACGGCAAATGCTCCCCTTCACTGGCAGGAACCTTCCAGACTTTTGCACGCAAAAAAACCCAGGCTCAATGGTACATGCATCAACTCTGATGTATGTACAAATTTTATCAAGCAGTTCCCAAAGTGCTTGAAAACTAAACAAAATTGGATTACTGAGACCACTAAAACCAGTGACTTACAAAGAGTAATCTAAGGGGTTTCCTGGCAGTTCATAAATCTCAGCTGATAACTGAGGAGTAGTAACACCAGCAAATTACTTTTCAAAGCAAACAGTTTCGATTATTCTTTATCTTCTGCTGGCATTCAGTGACTGCGTAATCACTCACATTCACAGAGGCTGTTTTGTCAGAGTGCAGCTATTTGGTTATGTCGCCTATGCAAATGCAATTGACACTTGGGTTTTAGGCACCCAACACGTTAAGCTACACAACTGGAATAGAAAGACCTACGTTCAGTTTTCACAGAATCACAGAATGGTCAGGGTTGGAAGGGACATCTGGAGATCATCCAGTCCAACCCCTTTCTTTACATTTTGAGATATCATCAGCCACCCAAACTTTTGGTAGCTAAAGATGTAGGTGCTTATGGAACAGCACAAGCCTTCCTCGCGCTTTGACTGCGTTATTTTTGCTGGCTACTGTTGGTCTGTATTTGAAGTCCGGGAAGTAGTGGTTTTCTGAGCAAGAAAAGTATTTTCGTGATACAGAATTTTTCATAAGAGTCCTTTAGGTATCTCCCCGGGTCATTTCAGCCCACCCGTCCGCCTGACGGCACAGGGCCGCTCCTTAGCTCTGTTCCACCTTTTTTCCCTGCCCTGGGATTTGTACCTTCGGATATGTGGGGCCGTTAGGCGCCGAGGCAGCAAAACCCTGGGAACACCGCGGGTTTTGTGGGAGACGGCAACACGGGAACGGTCGCCCCGGAGGCCCCACTGTCCCGGCCACCGCGGGGCCGCGCTGCCCCCATTCCCCGCCGCAGAGCCGCCTGTTGCGGCGTGTTCTGAGGGCGAAACGCACCGTGTCACGCAGACACCCGTGAGGCCCGGCTGCCCCTGCGGCGTTCAGATTCCCCCCCCCCGCCTCCCGCCCCGTTTCCAACGCCAGCGGGGGCGCCACGCGGGCCGAGAAGCGGGGTGGGACACGGGGCAGGGCGTCCACATGGGCCCCTGGAAGGGCCGGGAGACCGGGCAGCCCCCGCCGCCCGGCCCCAGGAGGCGGCAGGAGGCCGGAGGCTCCACGGGGACCGGCCAGGCCCTTCCCCCCCGCCCCGGCCCGGCCTCGCGGTCCCACCGCCCCTTTCCCGCCCACAGCAACGGCCGCCAGGGGGCGCGGCCCCGCCCCAGACCCCGCCCACTCCCGGGGGCGGGGCCGAATCCCCCGCCCCGCCCCTTTCCCGTCCCCCTCCCCCCTTCGCCCCGCCCTCTCCCTTCCCTCAGGGCCACGTCATTCGCTCTCCGCGGACGGAAGTGACGGCAGCCCGCCGGGCGGCCAACGGGCGCCTTGCGTGTGGCGGGGTGAGAGGTGAAAGATCAGGCGGGGCGGTAGGAAGATGGCCGCGCTGGCGGCGGTTGCCGGGCGGGGGACGCGGACTCCGTGAAGGGATGGCGGCGGCGGCAAGGCAGGCGGCGCGCTGCGGCTGAGGCGCTTCCCCGCTCCCCCTCCCCTATTCCCGCGGGCCCCCGCGCGCTCCTGTCGGTTGGCGGCGGCGGCGGCGGCGCTGCCGCCTCCTCCTCCCCCCCACCCCCCGCGCCGCGCGCCCCCCATGAGCGGGGCGGGCGGGCTGGCCTGGCGCGCGCTGCACGCCCTGCTGCGCGCCCTGCTCTGCCTGCAGCGCGCGCTGCTGGCCTGCCTGCGCGGCCGCGCCGCCGCCGGGCCCCGCGCCTGGCTCTGGCGCCGCGCCGCCTCCGCCGCCGCCTCCTGCGCCCTCCTGGCCCCCGCCGCCGCCGCCGGGGGCTTTCGCCTTCCGCAAGGCGGGCGCGGCCCCGCGGCGGCGGCGGGCCGGCGGCGCGGCGCAGGGCCGGCAGCGGTGGCGGTCGGACGGGCGGGCCCTGCAGAAGCTGCCGGTGCACATGGGGCTGGTGGTGACCGAGGAGGAGCCGAGCTACGCGGACATGGCCAGCCTGGTGGTGTGGTGCATGGCGGTGGGCATCTCCTATGTCAGCGTCTACGACCACAATGGTGAGCGGCGGGTGTATGGGGAGAGGGGGGGAATGTCGTACCGCGGGGGTGTCCCGCGTCCCCGCCCGGGCGGTGGCCGCCCTGGGGAGCGCCTCCGGGCAGGCAGGCGCCGCCCGGCCCGGCGGTGCCACCGGCGTTAAGCCAGGGGACCTCCTCCCTCCGCCGGGGTCTGCCCGCGCCGGGTGCCGGTCCCGCCGTTGGTAGGTCCTTTCCCGTGCGCTGGAGCTGCCTGGGCTGTGCGTAGCTTCTGGCCCTGGTAAGCCTGGGAATGGCGTGAATGGTGAGTGCCGTCCTGCCCCAGCTCCTAGGTCGGGGTGACCCAAATCTCCCTGCTCACTGGAGGGGGCAGATGGTGGGGTCCCCAGCCCTGGGCCGACAGGAACTGCTGGTATCTGAGAGCCATTACTGTGTAGGGTATGGGCTGTTAGTAGGGAAGAGCTTTAGGCTGCTTGCTCTTACCGGTTCTGTTTGAGCTATGTCTGAACATCCAGAAGTGGATGAATGAGGGTAGCCATCTGTTTTCATGTACTCTTTCTCATGTGAAGAGACAGGGTGGAAGGGTAGTTAAATGTAAATATGTGTGTCCTGTGTGCTGCCTGTGTTATAAAATTAAATTACATGATCTGCGTTTGGTATAAGGACTGGTGCTCCTTGATGTTTGAGTGAACTCTGAGCCAGTGCTCGTGAAAGCTTTGGTGTTTTTCATATCTGCTATGTGATTTTATTCATTACTGCATCTCAGGTGTAAGACTGTTGAACTCTCGCTCTTGCAGGTACATTGATTCCACATCATTGAGTAGTTTAAAGATAAGTTCAGAGTTCGGATTTAACATTCTGTGAAATAACCATGGAACAAATCTGTCTTCCTACCTATCCTTTTCCTACTGAGGAGGTGAAACCAGCCATTTTCCAGATATTCTTAGGTGAAGCTTTCTACCCAGCTGTTGAGAGATGGTCTCTAACTGAGACTAGACAAGCTGTCAGCTCAGAAAGGCTAATAATACATGAGATGGACTGTGTCCTGTTCCTGTCTTCTCTGGAGGAGAAAGCTTCATGCTCAAGATCCCTGTCTTTTGCTGTCAATGGTGAGACTGTAGGAGGCCAGTGTTTAACTGTTTTGAGCCACTTCTGATGGCTGTCTAGAGATGTCACGGAAATTAGATTAACTGTAGATTTATGCTAGGTTAGAGGTATAGTCTGTAATAGTTGTCTTGTAGTGCTCTTCCAGGAAAAACTCAACAGTGCATCCCACGTAAGTAGGTGGAATCTATTGTTGTCAAGTGTGCAAAAGCATGTGAGATATGCAGGCCTTTCCCTGAGCATAGGCACTTAGGATTTTTTTCTTTTTAAACCACTGCCATTAATAGTTCTGTTTCGTGTCTGGTCCTTCATATGTGGTGCAAGACTCAAATGGCTTGACTTTCACTAAAGTCTCTAAATCTTTTTAAGAAGCTGGGCTTAATACCAGTCGCTTAGCAGTTTAAACTGGCCATCTGTGCAGGGCTGTTGTGGAACTTGATTATGTTGTGTTTCAGTGAGAGAATACTTCCTCATTTGGAAGTCAAGGAATGATATAGAGTATTTGCATAACATCTCAAGGACACAGAAAACAGTCAGCACCTTCTGAAATGTCATTTATATGTTGATATTTTTTTCTCTCAGCTTAGAAAGTATTCAACCAAGTTAAATGCTGCTGAGCAAATATTAGTACCAACCAAGAGTGAGAGTTTCCCTCATAGCCTGAAGAGAGACTTTTATTGTACAGGATCTCTATAATTTCTGTCAAACCTCAAATAAGTGATCTGCAGTATTGCCTAATATGTTGTGTATGAATGCTTAGTTCCTTTTTAGATCCCTGCATTGTGCTGCACAAGTTTTATGTATGAGAACTGAATTGAGGAACAGATCCAGCTGAGAGCCATGTTTCTTGGTGGTCTTGGCTTTCAGCTTGTTCGCTGTGCAACCATTCACCACTGAGGAGGGAGAAAGCACCAGCCAATGCTTAGGCAGCCACCGTCCCTGAAATCCTTTCTGACAGGGAGGAGCCAGTGCTGTTGTAGTGTCTGATGCCTTCACTGGGGAGAAGCTACTTCTGCTTTTCCAGCACGTGTGTTGAGATACAGTCAGCTCTAAGACTGACTATTAGAAGACTGTGAATATGATGACTGGAAACGACAAGGTTATGTCCTCTGAAATAACCTTGCAGAACAATTGTCATTGTTAGCAGTTCAGGAAAAAAATCTTGGAGATTATTTGCTGCTGTTTCCATATATTATTACATTAATTTTAAAGTTGCATGTTAAGAGTTCTTGTTAACACCTTTGAAATATCAAAATATAGCTATGATCCCTTGATTTTAGTATCAAGACATAATGCTTTTCAGTAGTTCATTCTTCTGTTGGTCCTTTGATACCAGAATAAGCTGGTTTAATTGCCAGCTTGAATTCCATTTTGTTGGAACATAATTGAAGAAGGCAAAACAATGGAGAGCAACTAAAATGTTTTGAATCAGTGGCTTTTGCCAAACTTTCAGAGTTGATGTGAACAGCCTCCCGTTAAACATGCATGTTCTTCATGGGTCTGCAATGGGCTTTCTGGGATAGCAGCCACAACTGCATTTTGCACAGCAATTTGTCAGCTGAGCGTTTTAAACTGGTTTTGGAGAGTGAGCAAATAGTCATTCATATGGCTTAAGTATATGCTTCTAGTAATAGCAGATATGCTGCCTTTCTTTTGGTGCTAAGCTCCTTACGGTGTTTGGATTGAGCATACAGCATTTCCAGGTAGACTTACCATTAAGCAGGATGTTGCAGTTGTTGCTAAATCCAGTTCTGAATGATAGTGATGTCTGGAACCCTCAGCAGTAACACTAGTACAGCAAAGCAAAAGTGAATAAAGTGAGGTACCACTTGCTCTTATCAGGGGCAGAAGGTGAACCTTAATTGCGCTCTGCGCTTATTTTCATCTTCTTGTGTGGTGAGACTTACTTTTGGTCTGCTGAGCTGCTTCAGTAAAGTTCTGTGTTTGTACAATTGTACCAACTATTGACTTATCAAAGATACGTTGTTTCCACTGATGCTGGCTGGGGTGAAGAAGGAAACACAATGACAAGTGCTCTGAATCTGTGTTAGACGTAGTGAGGTATACTTTAATTTGTTTCATTTTCCTTCATTGCGTATTTGTAGTACTAGGATTCTTCTCATTGCAACAGGAAACTTTGATTACAAGAGCAGCCTTCCATGGTTGCGTTTTCTAGAAGAAATACTGTGTAAGTTTCCTGTAGAAAGCTTCAATTAAAAATGTGTCCTTAATTGCTCCTTCTATAGAAAGAGAAGGAAGCATGAAGTTCTTTAAAGAAGTGCCAGATAAGCTGTTTATTTGTTTATAGCAGTGAATTTCTATATTTTTAACAAAATGACTAAATAGAAGGGTGTTTCTGTATTCTCAGTGTCAAAATAAGTAGCTGCATCCCAGCTGACACTGGTATGTTACAGCAGCTGCACCAGTAACTGTAAGGGCAGCTTGGCTGGAGTTGTGCTGATTCTCATGGGTAATTACAGAACCCAATATGTTACAAGTGTATTGGTTAATACTTGTGGAACGTGATCAGGTACTTTGCTGTCTTCTCTGAATCCATGAAGATCAGTATGCCAGAAGACTGGGGTAAAAAGGTCTTTGCAGAATGCAAGAGGACCTTAATGTAACTAACCATCTTGTACTGTAATAAATATATGCTGCTATGAGTTGCAGTGCTCAAGACAGAGTTTCAGCAGGCTTGCAGACCTAAGGTGGCATGCTTTTGCTGCCTCTGGTGTTTAGGGGCTCTTTTCTGTCTCTTGATTTTTTTTCAATGATATGCAGCAGAAAAAGCCATAATAAACTTAATGCTACTGTGTGCTGTTCAGTTATTAAGTCCAGATTGACTAAAATTTTAGGTTTTTATCAAGGATTTTTCTGTGGACTTCTGTATTGCCAATCCTATTACTTGGTAGAAATCCAGCTATGCTGGTCAAGACCTTATCTCTGAGGAAATAACAAAGCCTTCACACAGTCAGAAGGCAGTGATTGTGCAATTATATAGCAGCAGTTAAAATATCTTCAGGGGAGCAGAAGCCTTTGACCAGTGTTACATATTTTAACTTTCTTCTGTTAAAGTTACTTTGCCACTCAGGAGAGTTAGCTTGAGTGTTACTTCTGTCCATCAGTGAAGGTTTCCTGAAATAGTTTGGGACAAGTCCAGAGCACTTTTTGGGAGTTTGTGGAATCTTGGCATTTGAGTACTTCGGGCTTCTGAATAGATGCTTCAGGTCGAAGGTTTCTTAAAGCCTGTATAGTACAACTGTATTGAGAACTTGGGTTTCTTCATCCCGGGTTTAGCTTTCCAGTGAACTGCTTTATTTCTGAGCAATTTTCTCTTGGAAATTCTTTGAAAGGATAAAGTACTGCAGTAAGCAAAAGAAATTTCATTGGCTCCAAATGTAGGCTTTTAGTCTCCTCCAAATTACTTGGTAGTTTAGCCGATCTGATCAACCATAAAACTTTCTGGGTGTTCAGTGCATTCATTTCACTGGGGGAGATAAATATGTTGTGGTTGTGTGCCACCAGAACATTTCTGTGAGACACCAGTATCACGTGGCATCTGCTGTGGGTCTTCATCTGTGTGAAACTTCACATTCAACAATTATGTTTTGGTGCTGAGTTGGGAGGAGTCCTCAGACCACATTTATTAAAAGGGCTAACAGTAATCTGTAGAAGGTAATCTCCTTATAGGTATGGGTAATATGGAAGTAGTATCTTTCCTGTCGATTGCTGATGAGCTCTTGTTCTCCTGGTATAGATTGTCCCTCCAAGAAGAAATGTGGGAGGTATCATCACCTACAAGGTTATAAGTTCTAACTTGAATTCTTCCTGTGTGGTTAGCGCTAGCTTAAGTGGCTTTAATGTGAGTGAAACTTAAGTGACTTCAGCCACTTTCAAACGTGGATTATATTGTTTCTAGACTCTTGGAATAGACAAGCCTAATACATTTTTCTAGCTGTCAATACCCTGTGAGGTCCAGTGTAATGACTTAAACTGTGCTTTCCTCCATTATCAACTGGCATGATCCAACACAAGGATGCAGGCAGAAGTTGTTCATGTGTTGAAACAGTTTCTTGCATGTACGTTATTTGAATTGGGTTATGATTTGATGTTTCTCAAACTGTTATTACTTTCATGCTTGTTACTTTATGACACTTCCCTTGTTGGTGCTGGAAGGGAGTTGAGGAAAAGCAAATAACTGAAATGCTGTGGAAATATGTTCTTTCCCAGGCTTAACTTTGGTTAAGGTGTTCCCTTGTAAGGAAGATCTGAGTCTTAGTCTGTTGTACCAGATTCTGCTGCTTTAAAAAGTAGGGCAAGTGAGAATGTTGAACTTTGAGATGCTACCAAGGCGTTAACAGGTGGTGGCTGTGGTAGTCTAGCCTGACAAACAAATGGTTGATAACACATGGTGCTTCTCTGTGCCAGTTGTTTCTCTCCAGTTTGTAGTTCCTGTCACTTTTGTGCCTTGCTTCTGCTGAACTCGCAGCCTCTTAGTTACAAAGTGCATTTGCCAGTCGCTGACCCTAAAATGCTGCAATACCACAGTTGACTGCAAAGGGGCATGGCTTGTAGCTATTGTAAAACTGAGCAAAAGGCACGTGCCCTGGAAAAGGCCTGGGGAATGGAGGGCTACTGCGGGAGGCTAAAATGCTTCTGGTTTGTGTCAGCTCTGGTGGGAACTCATGATCAATAGTAGGTTTGCATCTCGTGTTGTAAAAACAAGAGTTATCCCCGGAAACAGCTCACAAGTTCTCAGTAGTTAAAAAACACCAAACAACAAAACACCTGAAGTTTTATACTCTCTTGCTTTGGGCATTATAGTGCTTAAATGTGCATAATTCTTAAAACACTTCATTTGCTGGAATATAGACAATTACACCAGCTTGCAAAGACTCCAAAGTTATGACTGAACAAAACTGTTTCTGCTGTTCAAAAAGTAAAATTATCTCTAATGAGAAATAATGGTGACAATTTCATGTTTGTGTTCCATATTAGAAACAGTAGTAGGGCTGAGATTTTCCTCACTTAACAGCAAACAGCTGTTGTATTGCTAAAATTTGTTATAACTTTTGTCAAACATTAACTTTTTATAATGTTAAAATTATATTATGGACTTGCTTTCAATTTATGTGGGAGACTGTGAACAAAATTGGAAGGTAGCATTAAATCAAGACTTAAGTCTCGCTGCCTAGGAACGCTTGAATTCTGTTAGTGAGTTGGTTTACTCATGCACTCTTGCTTACTATATTTATCATGTATAAATTAGCAACAGCATCTTCCAGAACTAACTTGGATGTATTTTAAATGTTTAAAAAAAATGAACCTTGTAGACAAATGCTTTTTTGAGATACAGTAAGGGGAAGGGGATGTATGTCTGAGCCACAACCATGTAAAATAACTTTTAAAGTCAAAAGTGAATTTGGCCCATGTACATTGCCTCTGGCAGGACTGTATTTGCCATCATATGCATTCGTAGGGAAAAGTCTCTCTTGTGCTCTGAGTGAGAGACAGAACACTGAAGGAGTAAAGTTACCAAATGCTATTGGTTTTAAATCAAGATTTCTGTTAGTTTGGATGTTTACTACCTTCTGGTGTGCTTCAGGATCTTCTCTGCAGGAAAACTGCAGGTGTGTCAAGGTTGGTGGATTAGTTGCAATTTAGGTGTGGAGGTCTTTTTCCAAGAAAGACATACTAGAACTATGCAGTACAACTACCAGTAGCTTCCAGTTTATGTTAAACTGCTATTCCAAGAGCATCACAGGACCCAGGTTTGAACAACCAAGGAGGTGGGTGAGATAAATGAGGAGAGTAGAAGAGAAATACTGATGATATTTAGATAAATCTCAAGAACGCATCTAATGTTTCAGTATCCGCTGTGTGCATTAAGGACCCTCACTTCAGAACTGGACCAAGTCCTTTACCTGATGTCCCTTTTTACTGAGCAGTAAGCGCCTTAGTCTGCTCTCCTACCTGTTATCCTCAATGTCTTTGCTTCAGAACTGGAGTGCATATTCTTAAATCTGTTGTTCCAATCTTTGACAGGAATAGGCAAAAACTTTTTGTGAGAAAAGAATTGATATCATTAGTGTTGGGTGGGGAAGGCGAAGAAGAGAGCAGCTGTCTGTTTCCCAGATTGGGAGCCTTTTCTAATTATGCCAACTTTTTCTGAATATTGAGTGTAGTTTTTTTCTTTCTCATCTTGAAAAGTGGATGGAAATCAAGTGACTCTTAGAGGTGAGGCACACGCAACCTCGTACAGGTCTTACTTGAAGATGGTGCGGGATTAGCAATTGCAGTAGCTGCGCTGCTGCCGACCTTAAGAGCAAGGAAGACAATCAGTGCTAACTCTAGCACAAAACAGACTTATCCAAGCAGCATCGTGTCAAACAGTATTATTCAAAGCAGCATTCTCCATTTCTAATATGTATGAATAGACACCAGTAAGCACGAGCACAACATGTAACCATTTAACTTTAATTTAGACTTCGTGAAAGTGTTGTAACACTTTCACTATCAAGGTTGCTACCTTACTGAGACTGCACTTCAACATGTGAAATCAGTTATAAGCATCACTAACCCTTGTGTAATGAAGTAAATGATTTTTTTTGCAGGAAGTGTCCAGAATGGGAGGAAAACCAGATGCTTTACCACCTATTAAAACCCCTAGTGAAGCCTGTATAAAAATACTAACTCACTAGGCCTAAAGGCTAACATATTAAATAAATGTGTTGTATCACTTCATGTTGCGAACTAACTCCTAATGTCTTAACCCAATACTTATAGGCTGTTTGACCACTACCCATGTGGAAACTGCTGTTTGTAGCAGTTTCTAATCCCAGAATGAGGTTGAGGTGATGAATCATAAGCCTGATCACAAAATTTTATACAAGTACAGTGTTTCTTGTAAGACTGTGTGGGCGTTTTTAGACTGGTCAACAGAGGTGCTTGTCATAGGATTTCTGAATGAAACTTAGGCTCTTAGTAACAACCCCTGAATACAAAGTGATAAAAGTATTATCAGTTCCTAAGTAAATATGCCTAGCCATGCTTTTGCATTGTAAATATTTAAGCTGTAACAATTTCTACTGTGGCTTTTAATAAGAAATAATTGTGGTGTACCTCTTCAGAGCTAGAATTTATCTTTAATAGGAACAAAAGTATTTTTGGTTCAGCAAGTTTTTTCTAATCTCCTGTACTCCAAATGTCTACCATAAACATGTAAGTATAAAAAAAGCCTTGGGGACTGCATTAACTCCATGGAAAATACAGCTTGTGAAATCTTCTTATTAGGAAATCCACAGCATTGGCCATGGCATAGGAGTGCACAGTTATTGCGACCTGATACAAATTTAGTCTTCTGGTGCTTGCTTTTTGGTGACTTGCTCTGTTAGGCTGTGGCCTTAGTGGTGTGACAGTAAGTGGTAGTAGACTTAAGCTGCAAATCCACAGCAGCATGGGCATTAAAGAAACTGACTTGGTGGTCCTGTGCTGGTAGGATATTGTTATCTCAAACTATTGCTAGAGTACGAAGGACAATGAAGTAAGTCTTAAACTATCCCTTGCGCAATTGCAGCTTGCTGCTTAAACCAGGCTGGGTGAAAGAGGAACAAAAGCATGCGAGTTGTCTTTCCAAGGTCACTGAAATTAGTCATGTGTAGTAGCATTTGCTTTGGATTCTTATCGTACTTGTGAACTCCAGTTTGAAACCAGTACTGACTACCTGATTCTTTTTTCTTCCTGTGTAGTGTCAGATTTATTTTGTAGTACTCTTTATACGAGTTGGCTGACGTGCAACCTTTTTTAAAGGTATTTTCAAGAGGAATAATTCAAGATTGATGGATGAAATTTTAAAACAGCAGCAAGAACTCTTAGGACTAGATTGCTCCAAGTACACCGTGGAATTTGCAAATCAAGACAAAGCTGATGAAGGTAAGATGAATTGCAAGGGGGGTTGGCATGACTCTAAATAGCTGTATATAAATTATAACTCTGCTTTTACTTAAACACTTCCTGTGTACAGTGACCTCTTCCTTCATTAAGCACTGATTATCAGAACATGTTCAGCATTCCTGGGCTAGTATTAAGAACAAATAAGCACAATGAAAGTTTAACTAATAGTGAAGGGTTGCTCTCTCCTTCCCATAGTGATCACTACCGGGTAGTCTGACCTACCCTTTAGCCCAGCTGTTGTGCTATGACCCCTTTAATGCATCAGTGTAGCTCAACTCCCCACTGTTTCAGTGAGATGAATTCTTTTACTGAGAGAGTTGAAAAAGCACTGGAGGAAGTGTAAGCAAATGGATGTCAAGTTAACAAGTGCATGCACTTCCAACTTTCCAAACTTATACCTTAAAATGGGGAGGAAGAAGAGAAAGAGCAAAACTGCTGGTTGTCATGGCAATATGTAATTACACCAGGAAGGTAAAGGGCATAAGTTAAAAAAAAATATAAATTCTGTGATAGCACCTTTTGCATGTAGAAGTGGAAAACGGGAATATGTTTGGAGGTTAATGTTCCTTATTCAGTACTATCTGCTGTAAGTATTCATTTAGGTACGTTGACTAACACAAATGCTGGAATTCTGTTCAAAATGTAGTAAATCACAAGCATGTACTTACTAAAGCAGGCCTTTGCCTTAGAGAAATAGGCTGATACTTAGAGGTCTCCTAACTACAACTCATCATACTTAAATAGGTCTCATAAAAAAACCCAAAAACACCAACCTTTATGTTTTAAGACAATCATATTACTTAGTTCAAAGACTTAAGAAAAGACAACACTTCAAGCTCTAGTACATTCAGCTGCATTTAAGATGCTGCTGGCTGAGTTTTGCTTCCCCTACAAGAGCTGATAGGATCATGAGATCCTTTGTGCCAGTTTTCCAGTATAAAGTCCAATGTTATAGCGTAAACTTGCCTGATAAACAACTTAGTCTAAGATGCTACCATTTATGTGGAAACACCCAAGTTTATTCCTATTTCTCTTTATTCCTGTGAAGGTTGAAATAACCAGCAGAAAGCAGGATAAACAAGCTGTTAATGTCTTAAACTCTTAATATACTTAGCTGCATTTACCTAAATTGGGATGTTTACATCTGGACCAGATGAACTACTGAAAGAGTGCTCAGACTTGCTGACTGAAAGGGTACATCTAAGTCTCAGGAACCTTTTATGCTGGAGACAATGAAAAGCAGAGGTGTTTTCTGTTCTCTTTAGAATTTTTCATTCTTATTTAGAAGGCTTCACAGTCAGACCAGATGCTTCATACTTTAAACTGAACAAGCTGACCTCTATGGAGTTTATAATATTAAACTGCAATTTTTCACTTTTTCTGAGAAGCAAAATGACGTCTTACGTCTATGAATACTATTTGAGGAATATTCTTTAACATAGGACATAAAACAAATCAAAGAATATCACGGAACAGCTATCTTCATTATGGTGGCTTTGGATAGACTAACTGAGGTTTTCTAGGTGTTCTTATGAGTCTTCTGGCTGTATTCTGTGGTCCTTTCCAGTCAGGTTCTGCAGTAATAAGAAATGCTATTTTCAAGTATCTGTTTATAACTTTCTGTATAAGTGTAATGTATAATACACACTCATTTTTAACCCAGTTACTTCAGGCTGGGTTTAGTATGGTATCTGTAGCCTTCAGCTTTCTTTGAGTTTACGTCTTTAGGTACCTTATCAGAACTGAAAATTATGCAAGTCACGTAGTGTGAGAAGACTCTCAATAGTGTAGATGCTAAGATTGTTGTGAAATGTCCTCTTAAGTCACAGACATAATTACAGATTAATGGGTGAATTCTGGTACTATTATCTGGTTCCTAGCTTCTCTGTAGCAATCTTAGATCAATATTGTAACTCTTGCATCAATTTTGAAGTGGTGCTGAAGGATCCTGTGATGGTATTTAGGGAGGGCCCCAGCTTAATCATTATCACATGAATGTCTGCAGTAGCTCTTGAAACACCTTCCTCTTTTAGGGTAGGAATTAGAACTTATTTCCTTTCCCTGAACTGCAGGTCTTTCTGTATTGCTTACCACCTCCCAAGTTACTGTCTTGGCACCTTCCTCTCACTGGTTTGCTTGACAGCATAAGAACCAATTCAAATGCCCTGGAAGACTCTACGTTTCAAGATTGACATTAATTAAACCACTTTTCACAAGACTCCTCAAAATAGTCACCTTAAACTGTGTTTTAGTAGCACAGCAAATACAGAAATAGGAAAGTCTTCTGGAAGAGATGGATGAGGTGTATATATATGGCTAGTTGTATAATATGAAGTAAACTCCAAGTTGCTTTCAGTCATATCCTGTAAGTATCTAAAGCATATTCAAAACAACTATATTTCTGTTGCTTTTAAACTGTGTTTTGTACTTTCAGTTTTAAATTGCCAATCTACATTGAAGGTGCTGTCTCCAGAAGATGGAAAAGCAGACATAGTAAAAGCTGCTCAGAACTTTTGTCAGTTGGTAGCACAGCAGCAAAGAACACACACAGACCTGGATGTGAATGTCTTAGACAACTTATTAAGTAGTAAGTATGACATGGTCTGTGGGGAG
Source organism: Pluvialis apricaria (assembly GCA_017639485.1). Classification (NCBI taxonomy): domain Eukaryota; kingdom Metazoa; phylum Chordata; class Aves; order Charadriiformes; family Charadriidae; genus Pluvialis; species Pluvialis apricaria. The sequence continues at coordinate 74,062,865 of CM030009.1, read as the reverse complement.
GAGGGGAAAAGAGTACTCGATTCGTAACGGATTTGGTTTCTAGTATATTTATTGCTTAAACGTGTGCATCTTGATGCTTAGTCTATCAGGGTAAGTTATGATTATTGATTTCAGGCTTCGGCTAAAAATTTCATACCAGTTTACTCCCTTTTGAGCTTTTTCTTTAAGCAGAAAAAGGAAACCTTAAGCTAAAATGGAGAGTCTCAGCTCTTCAGAGTTTATAACCTCTGTGGGATGTTCTGCAATGAGCCTTCTGAAAAAGTACTGCTGGGATCCCCCGGAAGTAGACTATTATAAGTTAACTTCTTGAAAGTTAGCATGCTGCAGACCTGGGTATGGGCAGAGTGTTTTCCAGATCTAGTTACAGCAATTAAAGCTGTTACCGCTGCCTAACTACCACACTGAGTGCAAATGATGGAGCACTTGCTCATGTTCTGCTGCTGTATCACAGTATCATCAGGGTTGGAAGGGACCTCTGGAGATCATCTAGTCCAACCCCCCTGTCACAGCAGGGACACCTACAGCAGGTTGCACAGGACGGCGTCCAGGCGGGTTTGGAATGTCTCCAGTGTGGGAGACTCCACAACCTCTCTGGGCAGCCTGTGCCAGTGCTCTGACACCCTCAGAGTAAAGAAGTTCCTCCTCGTGTTAAGATGGAACTTCCTATGCTCAAGTTTGTGCCCTTTACCTCTTGTCCTATCACTGGGCACCACACTAGCTTAGTTATCTTCATTACTAATTTATGCAGATTACTGACTCTGCACTGAGGTGCATGGCTACATGCAATAACTATGAAAAGGGCAGGGCTGCCCTAATCTCGCATCTGGGAGAAGTACTTTAGAACAAGCCTCCACTTCCCCAGTGGTGCTGTGGAGCTGTAATAGTTGCTCAGCTTTCCTAGGTGATCCATGCATGTTAATTGCAGCTGTAATTAGCTTGGCAGGGTTCAGGTTTCAGATTGCACACTTCAGCTTAGATGTCTACAGACACATTATTGTGGCTCCCATTAATTGGACCTTGGAGAGTGATTTTTTTCAAATTGGTGGTTGGCTGAATTGCTCTGCAGACTGACTACTGTGGCTGCTTTGACACTTTAATCTTAATTTCAAACTGCATTCTATCCTTGCTGTCACCATGCTGTGTAGTAGCTTCTCACTGTAACGGAATTATTAAACGTATTTAGTAAGGCACCTGAAGAAGTAACTCAAACATCTATCCTGTTATAGCTGAAAGGCAGTTTAAAGAAATGACTGATGGTTTCTTTAAAACAGTCACTCGTTTCGTGAAGAACTGGTGACAACTGATACCTACATATGTATTTTGGCCAGTGATGTTTAATGGGACCTTTTCAAACACTTGTTCATGATCTTCTGTCTGTGCATTTAAGTGTCTGGATATGTTGAGAGTATTAGGTCCGGTCTTAAATGGAGCAGATGTATTGATCAAGTGATGCATGCTAGCTGAGCACAGAAAGAGAAATCTAGACTTTTAATCTGTCAAAACTGTAAACTTTGAAAACAGGCTGCTTAATTTACATGGCTAATAACTAAGGATGGTATCTTTGACTAGTCCTGCTTATTAATTTCCTCGGTTTAAATGTTTAGGATAGTTGATGGTGAAGAACTATTCTTTCAAGACTTATTTAGCAACAGTTTATGAAACTACTCATTTTAGTTGTAGGCAAATTGAGTTTCTGTGTATCCTTAATGGCAAGTATTGAATGTAAACATCTGTGAGTTACTGATCTAAGTTGAGAGTGAGTTCTGAAAAGCAGTACTTGAGTAGCTATATTTTTAGGGTTTGTGTTCATGGTGATGTCTAAGTTTCTGTGTTTTCACATTTTGATTTAAATACCTGATAATGTAATTTTTTAATTTTCTGTTCATATTTAGGATGCAGTTACTCAAGTCTAGTCCTAAAATGGTATGGCTCTAGCTTGTCATGTGGCTTTGCTGATTCTTAATCCAGTCATGCTCTAATTCTTACAGCTTGTTTTCTTCAGTGTAAGAGTACTTGCTTCTGAGCAATGCCTCAGGTAACCAGCTTGTTTTCAGAAAAGTAGGTGGCACCTGCATTATAATATTGTCTCTACTTGCCATCTGCCTTCCCAGTAAAGAACATGACTGTCAATTAAGGCTGTTCAAGTTGCCCTGTAAAATCCACGTGGAGAAGGGTAGTGCTGTCAGCTCTACAAATTCCTTCATGTTCCCCTCACAGAACTCCTGACCTAGAAGGGGGTGTTGCCAGATTCCTGTCGCTTGAGTGTCCAAGTCTTTTGGCATTTTTTTTTCAAAGTCTGCTCCCAAATCCTTCTATCTTGTGTGCGCTGAACTTGAAGAGTGCTGTAACTTTAGCAGCTCTGAGAGAGCTTCCACATGTAAAGTATCTGTAGTGTTGACATCTTTAGGTAGAGAAATGGAAGCAGAGTGGAAGGCACAGTACTGTGTTTTGAATAGACTGTTCTGATGGTAATACTACAGTGTACGTTTTCATTTTCCTTCAGATAGGAACCAGAAGGAAATAGTAGCTTTAACTGGGCTCTCTGAAGGTCTTTTCCTGTTTGAAAAGCCATTGCAGTGTTGAAGATCCTGCTGCTGAACTGGCCAGCTGAGGAGTACTCAGCTACTGAATCAGCTGATGAGTAAAGCTGTCCACTTCCTCCAGAGTCCCCACTTCTAAGTATTTACTGCTTCCCTGCAAAGCTCTTTCATACTAACATGCTAGCTTCTGAACACATAAGTAGCTTTTGCTTTATAATTTTTTTCTTAACTTTGAGATGAGATTTGAACTGTGGCACAAGGCACTCATACCTATATACTTCATCCTTCCTTAGAAATGCACATGCTTGGGAAAATAGCTTTAGGATTATTGTTGTGATGATTCAGTGGGGAGGGAAGATGTGAACTTCTTGAAATCTCCAGCTTCAGTTTCAAAACCTGGGTGGAGTAAAATCTGCTAGGACTTTGGGAATAACAGAACAGGAAACTAAAGTTAAGTTCCTTTACAACTAAACTTAAACTTGTAACAGGCTCTTGACTGGCTTGTTGTTGTCATTTTTTGTTGTTGTGTTTTAAACAAGTGAGAAAAGAATTGAGAAATAACATCTGAAGTTCAGAGCAAATAGGCGATATTAAACTTTATCTGCTAAAGGTAGGCATTATGCAATGTAAGCACTCTTGCAGTTAACTTGTAGAATTAGTGGATAATGGAAGGAGTAACAAGAAATAGCATGCAATAATCATGACTAATTGCAGCATTATAACAAAGGAGGGCTATGACTGCTGGAACGCTTCTCAGACAAGCTCGGTAGGTGCATGAAGAAGAGCTTACATTCTTGGGTCCCCCTTGGGAGGGGGGGGGGTTTCATGTGTTGCCCTAATCAACTTAGAATTAGCAGGAAAACTTGGACTAAGACTGTTCATTCTAAGCTGACTGCCTATCTGTCAATTTTAGCCTGGAGTAGCTCAGGCATGGCAGAAATGTACGGAAGGGACACAGTGTTTGGTCACTGATTGTCTCGAACCTCAGAAGATCAGTAGGATGCTCTCACTAGTGGAATGACAGTTTTAAGGTACGGGTAGTAAGAGTGTGGGCACCTAGTGAAGTCCTTCAGTGTTGTCTGCCCTGCCCTGGGATGGATCATGCTGTCCATTTAGTAACAGGAAAAAAAATATATTTCCCCATTCTTCATTACTCATCTAACCAGAAAGATGTCACCTGCAACAGTTTGTCTGATAGTAAAAGATGCCTTTAAAATTCTGTCTAGCGCCCTACTGAGAAATGGACAGTTCATCTGACGGGGTATTTTTTTACAACTTGTTTTCTTGATGGTCTGTGATAGCAATTTGTTCTTTTTTCAGTGGAACCTCCTTAAGCTTTTTTTTTTGTGTTAATAGTCCTTTTACTCTTTTTGACTGCAACTCCACATAGTTGAGTTAGGACTGTAGTGAGTACAGCATGTTCTACGCTATGGAAATCAAGTTTGCCAAGACAAAACCAGAACAAGTCAGTTTGAACAGCAGTATTAAGGTTTGCTGTTACTCAAAACAATGTAACTGTTCCTATTGCTGCCTTACCAAGCCTTTGAAAACTACCTAACATAAAAATAACAGTCCGGCTAGGCCTGCAGTGGCTGCCTAAGCTTTTGCTCAGTTGGTCCTATTCAGGTGGTACAAGACCAGTGTGTCTTCTTGGGCTTTTAATTGTTACCTTGTCCTCAGGAGCTTCACTTCATTAAAAATGCGTTTGATGAAAAAGCAGATGCCTTAGGGTTTAGAATTAAAATGAATCTTCTGGTGAATTTGAGAAAAAAACAACCCTTAATTTAACTTGTTCTTACAGGTACAAATGGATTTCCTGATCCTGATTTAGTCTTGAAGTTTGGTCCTGTGGACAGCACATTAGGATTCCTTCCATGGCACATCAGACTGACAGAGATCATGTGAGTTGCCTATAAATACTGTGAAACAGGTTGGAATAATATCTAACTAAATAAGTCTATGTGACTTACCTTATGGAAACAGCCATAAGAGGAGACCTGACTAAACAAAGGTGTCTGGAAATTGATTTGAGGGTATTTAAAAATTGTTGAATTAAACCTGTCACATGTTCAGTGTTGCTCCTTCAGCCATGATTGGGCAACAGCAGGCTTTACTCTTCAGGTTTAGGGAACAACTTCTGTCACTGCCTCGTCTCAGGGGTCCAGTCTCAGTTCTGTTTCGGATTGTGGATTTTGAGTGGCTTACAGGTTTCTGTCCAGGAAACTAAGGATATAAGGGAAATGGGGTAATGTAAGATGATCGTGCCTCTGGATTGCTTTCCAATTTTGACAATAACTGAACTGACTAGAGTTGCTGTATTTCTTAAATCTGAGAGCGATTATAGGGCACTTAAATGTCTGGGCAGACCCATGCTGCTCCAGCTTTCTCACTAATTTGAAGTGCCCTATGTGCTTTAATGGGTAGGCTTTGATTTAGAGGGTGGCAAGATATTAACAGCTAGTTAAGAGTTGCATGACAGTAACAGTGTTGAATGACTTCACAAGGTTACTCAGACAGTAGCTTACTTTAATTAGTGATATTCCTAACTGGCCGTACAAATCATGTGGTGTTTATAAAAGCTTATTTTAACTTTTCTAACTTGCTTTCTTAGTTCTTTGCCTTCCCACCTGAACATCAGCTATGAAGACTTTTTCTCTGCCCTCCATCACTATGCAGCCTGTGAGCAGCGCTGGGGAAAGTGACTTGTGGCTGAGCACATGGAGTCAGGCTTTCTGTGGGAAGGAATTGATGTCTGTTTACAAGCACCTGTGACCCATACGTCTGGTTCATAGTCCTTTCTTAATTTATCAACAAATTCAATAAAGTGTCTTACCTTTCTAGAGAGTCTGTGTGAATGCGTGAGAATCTATGGGGAGGGGGAAATTCACAGATTTCCTTTATGAAAAAGACACTTATTACAAGCAAAGCTGCTCAAAGCTGAATTACCCTCACTTTCATGTCCAAGTGACCAAAAGAACATGCAAGAACTAAGTCTTGTGAAGTCTACAGGACAACATAAATAGGAGTTCCATGCCATGAAGGTTCTTATATCTAAGGAAGAACTCTCATGTCAGCTTGTTTCTTTTTAATTCTTCATGGTCAGGCATTTCAGAGCTCATCACCTGGCTTATCTTCAGTTCTGTTGTTAACTGTGAGAACAGAGTCTGCTACTTGGCTGGGATGACTAAGCCAGCAGTAGGTGTCAAGCTAGAAATACTGAGAAGATGCCGTAAAAAGGAATGGGAGCTTTTACGGTAAGTGGATTAGGCAGTCTGTGTAGCACTATCTGTTTGGTTTTTTTAAGAGGTAACATCAAAGTATTCCTAGAGCCCTGAGTGAAACTTCTCTTAGCATCAGGTCAGTTTTCCACAGGGAATAAGCATAAACAGTACTATGTATTGTTTGTATATTTATTTTCCCCATAAAATTCTCACTTAAGGTGACAAGCTGGCTAAGGCTCTGGCATCACTTGCTGAAGGATCTCAAAATGGACTAGGTCCACTTCCATGGCTGCTTGCGCTGGTGTACCCAGCAGGGGAGTCTGCTTCAGCCTTTTGTTAGATTGGTTCTGAATTGCCCATTAGGAGTTTGAACGGGAGTCTGCAGCAGAAAAGAAAGAAGATGAAGTGAAGCTGCACTATAGTATCTCAAAACTGAGATCTAAATAGATGTAAATGGTCATCTTTGTGGAATGCCCTCCTCGGGTTACATTCCTATTGTTGGAAGTAATTTGAAATTGAAAGTCTTCATAGCAGAATTTGGACAAAGCAATATCTTTCGAGCTGTATTACTGGAGGCAAACGTTAATACTGCAGCCTTCTGCCTTGCAGGCTGTAGAGCTGTTGGATGCTTCATCCTGGAAGTATTTCAGTCCTGTCACCCGCCCCCCCCCCCCAAAATGAGTCTGGCTTTATCTCCGTCAGGATAGGCATGTCACTAAAAGGGAAAACAACTACTGTTAAAAAGGAATTGCCAGATTTTAAATGAATGTCTGCTTCTATGTGAAACAGTGTATTGTAACTGTTGTAGCTTGATGTAATGTTATGAAGCAGATTGCAGAAACTCTTGGCTGCTGTGTTTCGTCGTACCAAGATCAGATTGCAGTAACGGGAGAGCGCTGTGGTCTATTCTATCTCATAAAAGAGAAAGGGATGTTTAATCAATTAACTAATGGTTTTGACACCAAATAACATTCCATATGAGCTGGAATGCTCAGAGTACAGTTGGCTGCCGGTTGCAGACTGGTCTCTGATGTTTGCCAGTTACTGTATTGCAGAGGAGATGAACAGTCGTGCAGTGTTCCCTGGGTTCTGTCATTGCCAGGTTTTCTCCCTGAATGTTAAGTTTAACTTTTTTGTGGGGAGTGGATAGCCTGTTGGAGGGTGTCTTGAGTATTGAAGTTTATTGGTACTATGAATTTTGTTTCATCAAAATGTAAGGTTGTGTTTAACTTATGATATGTAAGTGTTACTGTGTCACTGAAGCAGTTCTGGTGCTGGTAGTAAAGAGGTAAATTGGGAAAAGCTTAGTTTAGTCCTCAAAAGTAATCTATTTTTTATATTTGTATCAGACTGCCAAAGAATACTTCTAATACCTGTGCTCCCCTCAGTCCTCAAACTTCTGCATATCTCAACTACAAAGACTTGTTTTATATTGGAGACAGATCTCAAGGTCTATAGAGGGATGCTTAATGAAACTAAAATGATTAGTTCAGCTGCATTTGATTCAACTTAATCAAATCTCTCCTGATGGCTAGTTTAATTGTGAATTAAGTGTTCCTCCTGGAATTAATGTAGTTGAACTAATCCATGTTATCACTTAGTTGGGATTATTTTACTGTCCCTGTGTGGACAATCTTCAGTGAGCTGTGCCAAATGCACTGTGCATATCCGCGACTTGATCTCTGAATGTATGTCATTGCAGTTAGCGCCTCTCCCTGGCTTGTTCTGTGTGAAGGTCTGTGGTGTAGCTGTGACATGCTGTACGGCTGTAGTCTCTGGGTACCTGTACATAACGTGTAAAACAAGTTTTTATGATTAGGGAATCAATTTATTGAACTTTATTATTGAAAGTTAAATCTAAATCTGTAAAACAAGAAATCAATAAAAGACTATAATCTTTCTACAGGCTATGGTGATACATGAATGCTTTTGCAGGTTTGACTGGGGAGACATCGCCTTATTCATATTGCTACATCCCTCTGGGAAAGTAAGAGAACTTCAAACGGCATGCTTTTTTGCGCTCTTCTTAAATTGCTTTCTGTAGTGTAAGAACTGGACAATTTTTTTATCTCCCACTTCCAACTTCTTAGAAGCTCTTATGAAAGCTTTTCTAGTAAAGCATTTACTGTAAAAGTACTTCTTTGATAGTCCTGGGAACTTGCTAAACTTGTTCCTGGCTACTAAAAAGCTTCCTTCCTCTCCCTGCTGCTGAGTCGGGCCTGAGCCCTGGGCTGGGCTGGGCCTCCTGCCAGCACTCTCCTCTGGAGCCGGGTGAAGCGAGGGTGTGGTGGGGAAGGAACCTCCGCAGTCTGGGCAGTGCCTTCGTGCTGAGCATGGCCTCTTCTGAAGGAGGAAGCTAGTGTTCCGGCAAGTTTCGAAAAAAGCACTGGAGGTCATGGTGGGTAACGAGCTGGCCATGAGCCAGCCTACAATGAGGGCCAGCAGTCTCCCAGGTGGCGCTAGGAGAAGTGTGGCTAGCTGGTCAAGGGAGGTGGCCCTTTCTACCCAGATCTGGTGAGACATCTGGAGTGCTGGGTCCAGTTCTGGGCTTCCTTGGTACAAGAGAGACTCGGGCTTACTGGAGCAAGTCCAGCAACAGGCTGTGATGCTGATTACAGAGTGGAGCACCTGTTGTATGAGGAGAGGCCATGAGAGCTGGGGCTGCTCAGCCTGGAGAAGGCTCAGGAGGGACCTTACCAATGTGTAGAAATGTATGATGAAGGTGGAGTAAAAACATCTGCACTTTTCTTGGTGGGGCTTAGGGATGGGCTGAGAGGCAATGGGCGCAACTTGACATACAGGAGAATCCAGTTAAACATCAGAAAAACCTTTTCCTGTGAGGGTGGCCAGATAGTGGAGCGGGTTGCCTCGAGAGATTGTGGAGTCTCCTTCAAAACCTGACTGGACACACAAGGGTGTATGGGATGGGTATTGGACTAGGTCATCTCCAGAGGTGCCTTCCAACCTCAGCTGTGCTGTGAAACACAACTCAAGAGGCAGATGTGTTATTTTACAGAAAAGAGGGCTTACGGCAAATAGTCTGCTGTGGCCAGAGTTCAGCATATGGCACTTTCATGCTGGCTGTAACCGCATACACTTTAATGTAGAGGAAAGCGGTGGGTGGTGGAGCAGTATTGCGCGTGGTTGGCACGCTCCGCTCACAGCAGTGAAAGAGCGTGCTGGGCACAGACAGCGGTGAGTTTTCAGTAAGCTTGCAAATTAACACCTGGGTCTCAAAATCCCAACTGCTGATGGCAAAACTGTATTCTTTGCTCAGTTATTTTGCAACAGGGATTCTTCTGTGTTATGTGTTATCACAGGTTTTTCATTCTTCCTTCCTTCCTTACCCAGTGCTGCTGGCACTCTGTTTCCTTAGAGATGCAAGCTCCTGGTAAGAAAACGTTATTGAAGGTAACTTTTGGTATCATCTAGGGTATACCAAAAAAGTTTGTTACCATGCAACTCGGTGGACAGTGAATGCAGAGCAACTTGTATGGCTTTTCACCAAAATGGGCTTACACCTAGCTTCACGCTTGCCAGTGTTAAGCTGGTTCTTGAAAAGCCATTTGGGGGAGTCAGGTGCATGTTGAGTTATTACTTGCACAGATACAACCTGCCTGTAAAGGTTAATAGTTGTTTCCAAACTGGAGCTGGCTCTAGAGCAGTGCTAGTATGGTATTGCTGGGCTCTCGTGCCTCAGCTGGTTTTTAATAGGGTCAGCGAAGGTGCCTCGCTGCCATTAATTTGTAATTTTAATGACAAAGAACATTAGAGCCGGCTGTATGGTGGAAAATTCATCTTAACTATCCCCAATGTAAGGGAGAGCCCTCATTCATGGTAACTGCTACTCTTCACAAACAAGTCAAGTTTCTACATCTTTCCTCTTCTTTTTCCCCTTCCAGTGGTGCACAGTAGTTGATGTCTAGTAAAGGAGCTAGATGAGATTCCGAAATTCTTGCTGCGCAGCAGGGAATTTGGGGACAGGGTCAATAATACAGCTCTTATAGGAAATGGGCCTAGAGAGCAGTTCTTGAAATGATTTTTAGGGCTTCTTGTTATGAACATGCATTGAGTGACTGTACAGCATGGCATGCTGCACTGAGTGAAGACTGATGAGCAAGTAGGAAGGAAAGGAAAGGTCATTCTTCTTAGAAGAAAGTATATTCCTACACACTTATCTGTAAGTGCTTTCTAAAGTACTTCACAAAAATTACAAGAAAAAATAACCTACCGGTTGGATTTCCTGTATGTTTTATGAATTCAGCTTGTGTGTGGAATCATAGCTGCCCTGAATTGTCCCAAGTGTTGTACAAAATAAGGACTTCTTAAAGCATAGATCAAGCATTTTTTTTTTGTCTTTACAGTTGAACTAATGTTGCGCTATTAACTGTGTTTATTCCTTGGCACCGAAAGGTATGTATACCTGTAAATACTGAAGGGTACGTGCAGATAGTTTTAGCCCCTGTCTGCTCATCCCGATGCAGCAGCTGCCTTGCAGGTTGGCTTTGCCCCACATTGCCAGCCGGGACTGTGCCACCCAGCCAGCACCACTGGCAGGAGGAGCGCTGGGGTCACGGGGACAGGCACTCTGCTTTGGCGTGCTGGCTTCCATGCTGCTGTCCTCACCGGGGTGGCAGCCCTCCCGGAGCTCTGCTCTCTGCTGTCCTGATTTGAGGTAAAACAGAACCAATTTTCTGTTTAGTAGTTTTACTTTTTAGCCGAACCTCTTCTAACTACTGACATTAAGAGCAGATTGTGCAGACACTGTTCGCTCTCAGAGTGGTAAGACCTATGTTTATAGCTGATGCCAAGGGATGGTACGCAGAGAGGCTGTTGCTTAGACTTAGTGCTGTAACAACCAAAGTCAGCTCATTTTGTTATTTGCCCCGTTGGAGGGTCAGAAGCAGAAAAGCATAGAGGGGTCCCACCTGTGGGGAGGAGCGGACAGGACAGGTGACCCAAAACTGACCAACAGGGTATTCCATCCTATCTGCCTCATGCTCAGTATAAAAACTGAGGGGTCAAAGGATCAGCACTCTTCCTTCAATGGCCGGCATCTGAGGAGGTCTCTGTCTGTTCGTCAGTCTTTGATCCCGATCTGTGTGTTCCAGAATCCAGTTCACATCCGTTACTGGGTCCAGTCTGGGACTTCCCCAGTGCCTGCCAGTGACGTGAATGTCATCCTGGGAGCTTGATATGGTTCTGCATATATTTCATTATTTTATTATTATTTTATTATTAATATTTTCATTAAAGTAGTTTAGTTCCTTCTGAACTCGTAAGTCTCTCTCTCTCTCTCTCTCTCTCTTGCCTTACTGTCTTTGGAAAGAGAGATGTGGGAGGCTATCTGTCATTCACCTCAGTGGCCGGTCAGGCCTCAACCATGACATCTGCGTGCTTTCTTGGAAACAGGTTCTCGTTGCCGCTCCTGAGCATGTGAAAAAGGCTCAGGAGCGAGGAAGGAACTGGAGAATAAGGCTGAATTGTAGCCCATCCTATGCAAAACATTCCAGCTAGTCTTGGTGTGAAGATTACCATTTGTCCAATTTTTACCACACCATGAATGACTGTAAACAACTTCTAGCTGTCTTCTAGGAGCTAAGCTACTTTGATAAGCTTGAAATGCTAAAGCAAATGAATCCAAGGCCACGCTTTAAACCCCTACACAACGTTTTTTCCTCAGATCTGCCAAATTAAAAGGGAGAGAGACTTGCAAGCCCTTCCTCTGCTGTATGTTTGTCTGTGTTAAATGATGCAAGACCTCCCTGAATTCCATTGAATCACTCTGCTGAGAGCCATCGTATTACTCCTTAATTGCATCCAAAGCAACTTTTTTAGGTGATGAATAATATTGTGTTATACAGAAGCGTGCCTCAACCTTAACTTTGAAGCGCTTCACAAATTAATGTTTAATGAAACCGTTCGCCTTGAGGTTTTTGCTGTACTATCTAACCGGCGGAATGCGAATGCAAGCCAGGGCTCTTTCATCTCCCCAACAAGCCTTGCCGCTTTCGTACAGCGTGTATTCTCCCAGTGTGTGCAGCCAGTTTTCAGTACTGTTGTTTTCTGCATGTGTCTCCCTGGCCTGTAAAAAATCTGCGCCCCCCCCCCCCCCCCAAAAAAACCCCAACAAAACAGAGCAGAAGACCCTAATGGCTTGATCGTATGGAAAACATATTGTTAGGGGAATGTTTAATTGAACTAAACATGACTAGTACAACAGTTTTGTAATATAGTTCACATTGTAAACCATAGTAACCCAGTAGCTGATAAACTGAAACAAAACATTTGTTTTACTCAGTGGCTGCACGTGTTTGTTGTCATTTTAATGGAGAATTTCTCTCCCAGCCAGCTATCAAAGTTAAAAGCTTCCCATTGGACTTTGTATTCTATAATTCTGCAAAAGTTGCCACTTTGTTGGCAGGGTGCCTAATATTTCTTTGCGAACACAAAAGTGTCTGAAAGTGTCATTTAAAAGGGGCCCACTCTAAATCTGGCAGTGCAAGGATGTTTTTGTTAAACTGATATCATGAGCCATTCTGCAATTTACAATATTTAAAGTTGAATGCCAAAGAAAATCTCCTCTTTCTATCATGACGGAGCAGTCACACTATTGGAATCAGTCAGGATCCCAGGAGGACATATTGGCATTATAGAAATAACAATATTTTATACAGGTAAGTGTGCTGGCCCAGTTATTGGTAGTGCGGTGGCACTGAAAGAAAGCAAAGTAAGACAGTGATGAGAATTACAGAATTGCAGGAAAATGTTGCTCAGAGGGAGGAGGATGGCTCCTGGAGGAGATCACCTGGTCCAGCCTGGGGTTCAGGTTTTCTCAGTCCTTCTCCAGTGCTCCGTCCCTGCAATGTCTCGCTTGCAGAGCTGGGCTGCTGCAATTCGTCGCCCTGAATCAGTGGCTTTCAGGTGTGAAGGAAAGCTCAGGAAGGTTTCAGAGACGAGGCCGGACGTTTTGCTGTGGACACTGTCGGATCAAGACTGTCACACACTTCTGGGGTTGGAGAAGAAGCATCAAGGTCTGGAGACCTGCCCTGAAGAAGGCCCTGGCAGAACCCCCTCTCATTTGGACAGAAGCAGCTGCTGGTGCCTTCTATCTTTTAGAGCAGAAGCTTGGATTTTCACAGATTCAACTTGCAAATTTTATGAGTAGCTTATATATTTTAAAGTAGTTTTAACTGATCAAAACATCAAACACTTTTTCACAGTGAGAACAATCAGCCGTTGGAATAATCTACCGAGGGAAGTGGCGGATTCCCCAATATTGGGCACTTTTAAGACTCAGCTGGACACGGTGCTGGGCCATCTTGTCTAGACTGTGCTTTTGTCAAGAAAGGTTGGACCAGATCATCCTTAAGATCCCTTCCAACCTGGGATTCTATGATTAATTTCCCTCATGTATCAGCCAACAACCATGCAGCCCATCACAGGAGCTTGCTGGCAAACGTTATTCATGCTGCACGTCAGCTGCGGAGTGCGCTCAGCTCATTGCTCAACCCATTGCTTTGGCACCGGGGAAGGTGGCACAGGACTGGCAGGACTTTCCCCCATGCTGTCTAGCAATGGCAAGACTGTTTCCTACCCCTTGGCTTCATTACCGAAGCCCTGTTCTGTCTGCATGAGCCTCTCTGTGCAAGTATATCCTGGAGGCATAAAACAGCATCTCTGATGATGATCGCCGCCTTGCAGTTCTCTCCATGTAGCTGCTTCTGACCATGTTTTATTTAGCTGGCTGGCTACGGCAATCTCTGCCCTGAAAGCCTGCAGCCTCAAAGCAATTCCAGACACTCCTCTGAAGCGTGTGTTGACTTAATTCTCCGACTGCTTGTGCCCAGGAAGGATCTGGGCATCGCCTGGCTGGTCTACCTCCGGGGAAAGGCTGAGGTGAGGGTGGTGCCTGCCAGTGCAGCACCAAGGAGCCCTTTGTGGCTATGCCATGTCTTCCAGCCACGGTTCACCTCCCCACCACCGCCCATCGCCTCATCTTCATCTCTGCAAAACCCCACTTCTCCTGTGTGGGCGGGAAGCCCCCACTGGCCCTGCACATCCCTCCTGCTCCCACAAGACACAAACTCGCTTGACAAGAGCATGTGCTGAGGACCAGATTCTTTCCTTTGAGGCCCCCTCATCCTGCAGTGTTCCCCCCGTGCAGGCAGAGGCACGGGGGGATGCTTATCTCCACGCAACCGGTTCCCAGCAGCAGCCTGTGGTACCGCAGCTGCAGCCCTCGCTAGCAAGTCTTTCAAGTTGTCGAACTCCAAATCAAGAAGTCTATCCTCATTAAGGAGCTTTTTTATTTTTTTTCCAAAATAAATGAGAAGTTGGCTTACTTTGAAAGTGAGTGTGTGCGGTTTTATTCATAGTGAATCTTTAAAATATGTGAAATGTGTGGGAGGTGACAGCAATGCTGGAATATGAGGTTTTGGGGGGTGTGTTTCTTTTAAATGGAAAGAGGAAAGAAAATTAAATTTCTATTTATGCATCATCTCTACTATGAATTTAAAAGCTCATAGGAATGGGAGTAAAAGGATAAAACTACTTATACTGACACCAGCTCAGCTGCATTGCACACATTGTATATATGCAAAACAATCTGATTAATACCACAACAGTTGTGCAATACAATCAGTTTAGTACTGCTGAGATTTATTGCTTCCTCCTCTCCCTCATTTTACTGGTGGTGACATTTAAATCCTAATGCATTGAGATGGTGTTTACCCAGCTTATCCTACCTTTTTATTGTGACCTGGTCAAATTAATCCATCCTTCCTACAGCAGAAGCAAGACCTGTGATTGTAACTGCAGGTGAGGTTGTTTTACAGGGTCTTTTGCCTTCACAATGTGTGTACAGAGATGGGAACAACCATTGCAACTGTTGCTCGCATTGCATACAAAGTTGTGCCAGCTTATGGAGAAGGTTGTGGAGACCTGCAGATACAAGAGACAGCGGCTTTCTGCACGAGCTTGGCATGTACATTCGGAGACCCTGGCGAAACTTCTGCTGGTATTGTGCTGGCAACCACAAGCCTGCAATAAGCTTGCTCTTAATTTCTGCTCTTTTTAATGTCTGTGAAAAAGTGCTGTTTTTCTAGGGAACCGGGGAGGTGGAAGTCACTTTGCACACCAAGTTCCTCACAGTTGATAGATTGCCCCATGTAGGGCCTTAGAAGTAAATTAATTGTCTAGATAATCAGTTAAACAGCTCCTAAAGCCTTTGGAAAAGTAATTGTAAATATCTGAGGCAGTGGACGGCAAAGTTGCAATCCCACTTGCAATCCAAAAGCAATACTTTCAGCTCTTAAGGTGCTCTACTCCACCTCCCGGCACTTGCTATTTGCCCTGCTGTGCTGTAAGCTGAGAGGGCAGGGGTAACCTACGAGGGCAGAGAGTGACATACAATGCTGTCTTCACAAGAAAGGAGCTATTAGCTCTGAAAAATAAGTGCAAGCTTTTAGAAAGCTCCCTGTATGTGATGTTTGCAGCCCTCAGCAAGCCACAAATGCATTTGGGTAACAGCTGTGTTACACTACTTGATGCTCAAGATCAGGGAAAAAAAAGAGCATCCAAGTCTCAGGATCTTTTACGTTTTATGAATAAAATTAAGTCTGTCTCATAATGTATTAAGGAGGCAAAAGAGAAATGAGGGGGGGCCCTAGGAGACCTGCTTTAGCTTCAGGACAGAGTTGTACGCTATCTCAGATGCTGGCATTCAGAGGTGATGCTAAGCACAGCGCGTAGCTGAGGGCAGAGCAGGGCTGCTCAGCCCCACCGCACTCATCACCCCGCTGCCTTCCTCAGCCCTCTTTGCAGCACAGACCCAGCAGGAGTGACTGGAGCCCCCAGCCCCGCACCTGCGACCCCTCCTCGCCACGCTCGCGTACAGCATCACCAGAGCACATCTGCGGAGCTGTGCTCCCTGGCTGCCCTCTGGCAGTGTGTGGCAGCTCGGGTTTTGGCCCCCCAGCTGAAAAAGCCGAGCCTCTGCTAAGAGAGGGCATGAAGCAGGCTGGGCACTGATCCCCCACAACCACACTTTCAGCAAGCATGAGAGGCAAATAGCCAGCTCTGATAATGTGCCAGGCTCCGAAATGCGCAGAGCTCCCCGAAATCAGAAAGGCTGGGTTTTAGTATTGATTTAGCACGGAACTTTTCTTTACATGATATTAAGAGTTGATTTAGTTATAGCATCCTAAAAAGCCCTGGAAATGGAGCACAACCCTGTGTTTTGTCTATGCCAGAAGATCCCCTCCCCTGCCCCCTCCCCCCCCCCCCCCAACCTGCAGTACGCAGCTAAAACAGTTCTTAGGAAGGCATAAATGCTATTTAGGCAAAGCTGACTGTGCCAAAATCTGTCTGAGCCATCACAACCCCTACTGCTCACTGTGTTACTGTTTGTGGTGTGAGGGCCAGGTTTATCCATCTTTTCCAGTTTTTAGGAGCTTGCCAATGCAGCTGTGCTCGTTCTAATCAGAATTTCAGATCACCTTCGTGTTGGTTCCTATTGCTTTCAACAACAGCCTCCTGCATCTTTAGGCACCTGAAGAGGTTGCACATCTGATCCCAAACCTTGGTACAATGCATAGAAATGGGTCTGCTTGTAACAACACTTGTCTGGTTAATTGTTTGCATTTTTCACTGTCTTAAGAACAGAATCTCCTTCAGTATCAATACCTGTAGTGTGTTAGATATATTTTTGTCGCTGAAATATAAAAATGAGTTGTCATGCTTTTGCAGCTGGAGTCCCGTTTCCTCACACTGCATCCACAGTACCAACAGGGCAGCATAAACTGCTCGATGGCCTTGGGCTGCCACCTTCCTACCTGGCATCTCTCAAATCACAACGTGTGCCTGGCGGGGGGAATGAACCCAGTGTTCCCAAGAAGTACGGGAGCTGTCGCCTGTGCTCTGTGGGCATGGTTTCTGCGTGGACCAGAAGTACAACCCTGGCTGCAACCCCGAGGCTTAATGCACCCTGCTGACAAAGGTGCACTAAACCTTCGTGATGTTTTGTGGAAGCATTACAGCCATTTCTATTGCCTAGGGACAGCACCTGGTTTGAATTATTGCGCGGTAGCTCTAGGGAGGAGGTCACCAGACCAGAAAAAACACAGACAGTGGAGGTGCCAGAATTATGCTTGGACAAAGGATCCAGGAAAAGAATCAGGGCATATTTGGGAAACCTGTATGGGCAGCCCTGGTGTTACTGTGTCGTGAAAGATCAGTTCTTGCTCTGACCTGAGGAGGACATTTCCTCTTCAAGTCCTTAGCATTTTGCTGACCAATATGGAAGAATCAATTCCACCTTTGATTACTGTTTTGCAAAAAAACTAACAACTAGAAAATATAGGTCACCAGGTCTTTTACAGTAAGACATCCACCATGAGATAGCATCAGCTTTGACATTAAATCAGTGAATGGGAGACATAACCTACTCTTATTCATTTTTATTACGGTTGTAATAAAGGTAGCTGGGGTAACTCAAATCTCCATGGCCAGAACATATCATCTGACAACAGGCCCACGAGCAACCTATCATAACATTATTCTGACCTTAAATCGTTTGCAATCTTATTCTTCAGGGCATCACGTCAGCTTATCTTGATCATTACACCTCTTGAATCAGGAATCTATTAAATATTGTCTCATCTCTCTAATCTGTAGTACGCCGTTTATTTTTATGCAGGAAATGAAAACTGCAGCATGATCATATCATCCTGCACCTTCAATTTCCGCTGTATACAAATACTGAATAAATACTGCTGCTTTGACGTGTTTAGAACAACACTTTCCAAAAATATATGGGTTTTTTTCAGTGGCCTAGCCTAGTTCGCCAGGTGAAAAAAAGGCTGCAGCTTTATTGACACAGAATTGCAATATTCCTAAACAATGTGATAACATGGTCTTCTTTAATAAGTTAGACTATCATTCTAATAAGATTATGTCTGAAGAGACAAAGAGTAAATTGTTGTGTAAGGGGTTTGAGGTTCTTATTTTTTTAGAAAATTGCTTTTAATATTTGCTTTGATATGTTAAAGTACATCATATGTCAAGCAAAACCCCAGATTTCTAAGAAAGCACATTTGTGAAGAAAGTGCTAATGTTGAAGGAGTTAATATGATAGGGGGCACCAGCACCCCTCTAAAAAGAGGAAATTCTAGGAAGGCTGTTGAAAACAAATTGAGCCATACTATGCTGACAAAAAAGGAGCATTCAAAATTAAAATCTCTGGTTTAAATCTGCACCATTTTTTAATGCACAAGACTCTACAGATTCCATGCTCAGCCAGAAAAGGCATAAACCAGAAGACACAAATGTTTAGATATGTGACTTTTGTTATCTGACCTTGGGGAAGAAGCAAACGGCTGCAGAGCATCCAAAGATGCTCCAGAGGGAGCAGGATCTCTGCAGAGGTGACTCCGAAGGTTACGGTATTGTCAGGCTGAAAGCAGCAAAGTGGAAAGCAGGAGAAGGAAAGAATGATATCATATTGATTCCAGATCATGTTAGGGTTTTTAAAAATATTTCTTTTTAGCAACAGACTGGTGCTGAAAGTCCACCTGGGGCTGTCCTGTGGGAACAAGACATTACATGTGTGAGCTTAATTCAATCATCTCTAGGCTTTTGCAGTCAAACTCCACTGTTCCAGGGGATAGTGTCCAGTCCCCAGACTATTAGAAAGTGAATCTGGCTTCCTCTTCCTTTTATCTTTAAAGCCTCTTTTGTTGTTTGCAGGCTGATAGAAGAAAGTCGCTTACCAAGGGATGGAACAGGTTTTTTAACATCAGAAACAAGGACAACGGGAGGACATCCTATGCTGCAGAATCTGCAAGCATGCAAAAAATGAAAGTTGGTGATATAAAAAAGAAAAAAAGGAGCAAGTTCAAAGCAAATTGCTCAGTAACATTTTTTATCAACAAACAATTGTAAGTGGGGATGAGTATAGCAAGGTCTTAAGTTTGGAGATAAGTCAGAAATTTGAATAACAAAAGAATGAAAATTTTCTGGCAACACAGAAGCTGCAGATCCAGTATACCCCATCCCAACTCCACCCCCCATAAATAAATAAAGTGGAAAAAAACCCCTAAAAGGCAAGTTTTTTCCATGACTAGTGCATAATACTGTATTTTATGTTCAGCACAATGCTGAGCTGGCATCCAAAAACCCCTCACTTGCAAAAATGAACTGCCAAGACCTATTCATGCTCTCAGGGACCCAGCCTGAAATAAATACAATTTTTTAAAAAGTGCTGAGCATATTCTTCCAGAAATTCAGGCCTTTTGGGTCAGTCAACATTACTGACCACTTTTAAAAACTTTGTGTAGGGCCTTGGCCGTCCTTAGCAAAGTACCTTCACACTGCCCAGACAGAGAGCAAACCTCAAGCCATGAGCATCAGGGTGCTTTGGGCAACTTTCCTTCTCCAAGGAGCTGTCAGCTTTGGATACTGCTACTACAGCTCCTGTGGTTTAGTACTCAACCAAATGTACCTGAGCACTTTTGGTCAACAAAGGGTTGCAATAGAAAAATACAGGGGAAAAATAAAAGATTCCACACATGTAGCAGACTTCAAAGCTATGGAGAATACACTGGGTCTATAATGAAGCTTAGGAAATGTTCCTGGTTTTAACACTAGAATTTTTAACATCATAAATCAACACTATCACAAAATCAAAGAGCTGCTGTGGGTATAAAGGAAAATGGAGACTGTTGTTTTGGTGCATCCCTATTGTAGAGTCAGAAATTGTCCACAAACTACTCTTCCTACAGAAAAAGGAGCTGCGGAAACTGACCACATGCTCCCACTTCATGCTGGAAAAACTCTTCCTAACCCAAAGTGGCTTTCAGCTTTCAAAAGCATGGTTTTGGAAAAAAAACCACCCTATTGGCACTCCGATGCCAATAGAAGACACCCTTTGCTTTTACAGCCATGCCTTGTCCGCTAGCTGGGCATGCGTATTGTGGCTACAGTACAATGGTTTCCTAGCCCAGTTTTGCCTCTGACCCATACACAGAGAGGCAATTCTGTTCACCTTGCTGTGCCTCAGCTTGGCCATTCATGGACTCGGTCTTCCTTACCTGGCCTAAGGTCATTGTGAGATTCAAAACGTGCTTTCAGCTTCTGAACAAAAAACACAAGTTACTCCTAGGATGTCTTTTCTAGTGAATTTGCACCTGGTTGGTGGTGAATTTGCTACACTAATCCGCCTTTCTGATGCTCAGATACACCCTGCAGGTGAATGATTGGAAGCTGTTCCCATAGGAGAAGGCTGGTTTGTCTCTGTACCCTCTCAGAAATACCTATACTGACCCAGGTGGCACAGGCTGGCACAGACAGACCAGTCACTAAAGTAGGTATGGCAGCGAGAGAACTGACAATGCCAAATGTCTATGGGAGTCTGTAGAGGGAAAATAACAGAAGAAAAATCCATTGAGATCTACTAAATGCAAAGAAAACACCTCTAACTCAGGGGCTGAATACAAGCAGAGGCTGGGAGAGTACCATGCAGGCCTTACGCTCTTCCCTGGTCATCTGCTGCAGGCCACTGCCAGAGGCAATGTACTGGACAATCTTGGGTCTGACCCAGTAGGGCCACTCTCAGGTTCCTATTATAGCAAACCTAGAAATCTCCTTAAGCTTATTAAATGTTTGTCTTGAAAGACCTGGCATGTGGTGCTTATATAGTCTGCCCCTCAACAGCCAGAAGAGCATCTCAAGCTGTAGCTTGCAGAGCCAATAACATCCTGAAGCCTTATGAGCGTTTTATTCAGTTAGGACAATCCTGTCCTCAGTGAATAAATATTTGGTTAATACCTTCTTTTCAAAGATGCTTGTTGAGAGCATGTTCCATTTCCAACATGGGATGAAAGCTCCTTAGCCATTTGTTATTTTGAATATAGGGACCAAAGTTAAAGTTTGTGCAGGAGATGGATGTCAGCTGGATAACAGCCGGATCTCTTGGGATGGAGCAAATACAGACTGGCTCCTTCAACAGCTGCTTCCCAGGCACACACACACCTTCTCAAGTTTTGATAAGATGCAGAATTTTTCATATAAAAAGTAATATTGGGTTTGGTTATTATCTGGGCTCCACTGAAAAAAAAAATTGATTTTAGCTCTATTTGAAATTATGTCCAAAAATTTATCAGCGTCCCTTTCCACTTCAACCTCTTGAATTGAGTCAACAGAGGAAGGAAACTTGAAAAAAAACCACAGGAAGCCTTGAGCATTATTTAGGAAATAGCAGCAGGCAAAATGAATATCCATGTACCTCAGACACTTGATTAGATTGTATTTCTTATGCTGCATAATTTTGCCTCTAAGCTCCTTTCTTCACCTTTTCTTCCATCTGCATTAAGCAAAAATTTAGTATAAATGTTTCTAGGAAACACAGCTCTGACAGATGTTCAAATGATAAATATTTGCAGTCAGGGTAATTCGTAAAACCAGTGTCATTTTGTTGATATAGGATCTTTCTGTATTTTCTATTTTTGTGCAAACACATAACTCTGGGAAATAAATTTGTCTTAATCAAAGCAAAAAGTAATTAAAAGAATTGTAGCTGAAACTGCTGGTGTTGCTTCTGAATGTCACAAAAACATGATTTCAAGCGAGGCATGCTGCTTTTCAAATGTACTTAGGATATACAAAATTGATTGAAAATTTCTGTTTTTGAAATGATATATGTAATGGAAAGCATGCACGCTACTTTAATTTACTGCAAAGACTAGCAAAGCAGAAAGGAGAAGAATTACATAGCTAAAGCAAAGAAAGACAGACACTGAAACAGATGAGAAGGCAAAAGTCTGCCTTTTAGAAAGAGTGCTCTAAAGCCAGGAAGACTTAACAACAGCTTTCACATAGAGGAATTGCTGAAGGAAACTGGGGGAAGGGGATGAAACCAGGCTCCTTAGTGGTAAGCCTGGGGGTGGCATGCCAATGTCTGTGGGATGGAATGCTAGTGAGGTCTCTCAGTTTGTTGACTCAGTGAAGGTAGGGGATGGAGATTCATGCAGCAGCAGAGTTGTGAGGGACATTGATAGATTAGAAACTACAGCTGTTCCTGGGAATGGTGAGGTAGGAATTAGAGTTTTTCCCAGCAAAAAGGTGGCGGGACCAATAGCCCAACTGAAGTGCTTCTACACTAACGCATGCAGCACGGGCAACAAACAGGAGGAGCTGGAAGCCATTGTGCAGCAGGAAAACTATGATGTAGTTGCCATCAAGGAAGCATGGTGGGATGACTCACACAATTGGAGTGCTGCAATGGATGGCTATAAACTCTTCAGAAGGGATAAGCAAGGAAGGAGAGGCAGTGGGGTGGCCCTGTATGTCAGGGAGTGTTGTGAATATCTAGAACTTAATGATGGTGACAAGAGGGAAACTTCTGCGAAGTCCTCCCTGTGGAAGTCCAAGGTAGGGTTGTTTAGGCTGGAGAAAGGGAGGCTCAGGGGAGACCTTACTGCTTTCTACAACTACCTGAAAGGAGGTTGTAGAGAGGTGGGGGTCAGTCTCTTCTCCCAAGTAACAAGGGATAGGACAAGAGGAAATGGCCTCAAGTTACACCAGGGGAGGTTTAGGTGGGATATTAGGAAAAATTTCTTCATCGAAAGGGTTATCAAGCATTGGAACTGGGCTGCCCAGGGAAGTGTTGGAATTGCCATCCCTGGAGGTTGGCTGGGTTAGTTTCGGACTAGAGGTAACAGGCACAAACTTGAGCACAGGAAGTTCCATCTTAACATGAGGAGGAACTTCTTTCCTTTGAGGGTGGCAGAGCACTGGCACAGGCTGCCCAGAGAGGTTGTGGAGTCTCCCACACTGGAGACATTCAAAACTCGCCTGGACGCTGTCCTGTGCAACCTGCTGTAGGTGTCCCTGCTGTGGCAGGGGGGTTGGACTTAGATGATCTCCAGAGGCCCCTTCCAACCCTGATGATTCTGTGATTCTGTGAGGTATTTAAAAGAGGGGTAGACATAGTGCTTACGGACATGGTTTAGTGGTGGTTTTGGCAGCGTTAGGTTGATGGTTGGACCTGATGATCTTAAAGGTCCCTTCCAACCTAGATGATTTTATGATTCTAAACACATCCATGTATTAGCAGACAGGATGACTACCGCAGTGCACTTCCCAAGGCACTTCCAGGCTGGACAAGCTGCAAATGATGGAAAAAGGAGGTTGTTTTTACATTGCAATTTTTTCACTTTTTTCTTAAACGTGTTCTCAAAAAAATTGGGCTGTGGGGAGAGAGAGCAATATATGTTTGTGGTCTTCCTTATAAGAAATAATTAATCCCTGCCTAGGTGTTTTATTGTCATTGTTCCTGACCCTCCAGACTTCTGGCTCTAGATTAAGCAGGACTGGTTTGCACCAGATAAGATTTGGCTGGAGAAATTTTACCTAAGCCGCTGGCTGAAACCTCCTGTGGACCTTATTCATCACTGATGAGGAATATTTCTGTGCACTGGAACTGAAAAGGCAAGGAGCCATCCTTTCCAACTTTTTAAGTTTGAAAAATCTCTCTTCCTTTGGGTCTATTTGCTTCTGGAAAAGCAATCACTGGTGGATTCATGCTGTGGGGAAAAGAAAATGTGTTCTTCACCTTTTCCTTGCCAAAGTGCTTGCGTTTAAAAGTGTGCGAGGCCACACAGGTAGAAAACCTCCGTGTCCACAACGGAAGCGGCCCTGCCTCTGCTGTGGGAAGGCTTCCCAGGGAATGGAAACAAATTAAACCACCTCAACGGTCTAGAAAAATCTGTATTCCTGGGTGCTTTACCACAGCAAACAGCACATTTCCCACCTGACGCATCTGAAATGCCACGTGAAGTGTGGTGAGGAGGGAAGCCTTGGGTGACAGTGCCTGGACCCTCAGCCGGCACCGTGTTTTTAGCAGGAGAGAGGAAAGTGTTGTGGGAAGGACGACACCAGCCATGCTCTTGTCTACGACTTTCATCTTGGCTTCTGTGTGGGGAAAGCAAGCAAGGCCTGGATTACTGTGCAGACTATGGATGGCAGGGGAAAGGCAAAAAGGAGCAGCGAGAGCTCCTCCGGGTTTCATTGCCAGATTCCAGAGCTGCTGTAGGAGAAAGGCAACCCCTTGGAGGACCTGTGAGCAGGCCACCGCCAGCGCTCCCTCTGCCTGAGGCTGGGACGTGGGGAGCCATGGCTCCCTCAGGGCAGGCCATACGACAAAATCTCCCTCTCCCCAGGCTTGCCAGCCCCCAGCCCCATTGCCTCCACCTCAGGGCCTGGCTGCTTTTGGGGCCGTCCCGCCTCACCCCAGGGCCGCAGAGCTTTTCCTCCTCTCCCGTTCGCCTGCCTCCAGCCACCCTCCTCAGCGTTGCTCCCAGACACCTCCACTCCATTGGCATTCCCCAAGCTCTTGAGCAACAGCGTGCCTTTGAGTAGGAAAATGAAAACTTCTATTTTAATAGAGGAGCCTAGTCTTGCTGTGCAGCTGCATGTAGGGCTAAGACTGCACCCTCTGGTGGGTATCTTACAGAAGGGGGAAGAGCATGTACATCCCTCCCTTTAAGAAATATTTTGTCCAGGCCTGCGCTTATCCCATAGTCCTGAGTGCGCTGGGAAAATAAGAACTTTTTGTTAATAACATCTATGGCATGTTTGTGCTTACAGGTCATACCCCATGCTGGGACTACACAGCCAGCACTGAGAGTCCAACAGACTTCTAGTGGAAGGTGTCCCTGCCCGTGGCAGGGGGGTTGGAACCAGATGATCTTTAAGGTCCCTTCCAACACTAACCATTCTAAAGTTCTATGAAAACGTAGCAAAGCAGGACACGAGACACGTCTTCCTAGCAGGTCTAGAAAGGAGGCACCACTTCTTCTCCAGGGCTGAGCCCCACTCCCTTGCCCGGGCACACTGCGCTCGCAGCTTGTCCTGTGAGAAGGGAACGTTAGGGCAATGCCTTGGGGGACCAAGACCAGCTTGGGTGAATCTTGATCAGCTTAGCTGTTCCTAGTTTGAGGGGAAGTTGTCAAAAATCAGGAGGAAGGAAAATCTACTTCTTGCGTCTTGTTAATCAGAAAGAGAGAATGTATTTTGTGTCTCAGTTCTCAGATGAACTTGATTTTTCCTGTCTTGTGAGGACCTACAGCTTTCAATAGCCTCCTGGCAATAGCTCCAAGTGTGACAGTATTTGTAAAGACCCACTTCCCTTTTTTCTTTTCCTTCCCTTCTTTGAGAGGAAAATCTTGTGGTGTGTGCAATGCAGAGATTATTTGTCTAAATGGACTAAATCTTTAAACGCATTCAGCACTTGTTCAGTACAGGTTTTTTGCCCACATGCAATCGATGAACCCCTGTCAAAACAGTCTCCCTTCATTTTAGCCTTCAGACCTAACTCCAGATATTTAAATTCTATTTCTGCAAATACCTGTTCGCATTAAATCAGAATAACATCCCCATAAGACAACTTGTTCACATTAAATCAGAATAACATCGCCAATGTAAATAAAGTGGGTACCTCTTCTAAATTAAATGCATTCGAACCAGGAGTTCCCATTTGCTCCCTGATTTCTCCTGCAAGTCACATGTGTTCATGAAGTGTTCAAGTCATGGCAGTGGAAGAGGATTTTCTAGCCCCAGATCAAGTGTTAGCACTCTGTATCAGAAGAGCTTTAGTCTCTCCAGGTTGGTGAGTGGAAGTGGAGTTATTTTCAAAATAACCTTGCAATGGTGTCGTTGAAAGTGAAAGCACTGAATTAATCTGACGTTGATCATAAGCTTAAGTTTTGTTGTTGTTGACATTCAGGCAGTGAAAGCACTGCTTTGTTTATTTTTCCCCCCTTTTTTTCAGAATTAGACACAGAAAACAAAACATTCCAAGTTGACAGTGCAGTCATTATTCTAGCTACTACAACTTCTCCCCTCCTTTCCTCTGAATGAAGAGTTCTTTCTGAAATTAAGTAATTAATTAATAGTGCGCTATGGAGAAAACAGACAGACTTCTCAGAGATGCACAGTGACAGCACCAGAGGTAACAGTCACAAGCTACAGCAAGGGACTTTCCACCCACACATGGGAAAAATGGGAAAACAGATGTCTCAGCGAGAGGGCCATGTGCTGGAACCAGGGCCCAGCTAGGATGTGGCCTCTCCACCCCTGGGGATTTTCTGCACAAGGTCCCAGACAACCTTGGGACACCAAAGTACCTTTGAAGTTGGCTCTGGTTTGAACAGGAGATTGGATTACATGACCCCCAGAGTAACCTAAATTTTTCTTGGATTCAGTGGAATTTTGGATCCACATTTCTTTACGGCATTAAATTCCCCTCCTCCTCCCACCCAGCTCCTATGAAAGTCATATATTTTAAATAAAAATTGCCTTTCATTAAATGGCCTCAAATAACCCTGCTTAGCCTAGTAAGGACGTAGCATCTCTCCACTTACGGATGCCCATGTTATATCCCACTGTCCTCCCGTACTAAGATATCAAACTTTTCTGGGCACTGTCTCTTTTTGATGTGCCTATTCCAGGTTTTGACACTTCTGGGCACTACTATAGTCATGTAAATACATTTCTCCAAGCATGTCCCAAGGGGAGGACCGAGTGTATTGCAGTCTCCACCACAAGAAGTTATCTACAAATACCCTGGTTCTTCCCATTCCCCATCAGGCCCAGCACTGCCTGCACTGCTGTTGCTGTGCTCCCATGCACTACTTCAGCTGTGGCACCGTGGAGCGCACACAGGGCAACGGACCACTAAATACACAGTGCCATGGAGCAAAAACGCTCAAATGCCTGAGAATCCCCGGGGGCTGACTGTGTACCTCGGTGTGTGCTGGCCCTTGCATGCATGAGGAGGGCAGTCCTGCTTCAATGTCCCTCTCTGGGATACAATCAGGAAACCCATTTTTCAGAACCAGCCGGGACCAAAGCACTTCCAGGATGCCCTGGAGACCATCTTCCCCCTCTTTGCCCCCTGCTTAGGGTTGCTGGCGCTATGGTCCCTGAGGGAGCAGGCTGTGGCCATCAGGACTTCTCGTGGTGGAGCCTGGCAAAGCCAGTGCCAGCGTTTCAGCCTGCATTGCTTGGCTGGGCGGTATTTCAGGGGAGGGGTGGAGGCAGGCTGCCTTCGCTCTGGCCTGGGAGATGTGGTCCAGAAGAAACAAAGTGAAGCTCTTACAATGGATGGTGCAGTTTTGAAATCAGCGCAAAAAGACAGGTTGCTGAGTAAGGGAGATCAAGGTAAGAGTATAATCTGAAGTGTTGTTTCAGCCTCTCCTGTAACAAAGAGAAACAGCCTGTCAGCGCTGGCCAAGCATACTTAAATCACCTACAACTCAATGACGCCAAAGAACAGAAAACATCCAACAGGCTGAAAAACAAAATCAAAGATATTTATGTGTGCTCACGTTTGGCTGGGGAAAACCTGCTTGTGCCGGCCTTCAAACCCAGAGCAATGGGTCTGCAAGGCCATTTCCACCTAACCGTGATGCCACTGTCGGGATCAAAATAACCACAAAGGCTTTTCACCCAAGCGATCTGTTGGGCGGTACCTGCCTTATAGCTGTACCTGTATTTTCCAAATGCCTTGCAGAAGCTTTGGTTCTCCTTCGAGAACGTGGGAAAAAGGGGTGCAAGGGGGAGTTTGCCTTGGGTGGCAGCCGGGGGCACATCTGCCTGCGGTGCTCTGCCAGGTTACGCCGGCCACTGCCCCAAACCCGCCCAGCTTTCCCGGGAACCAGCTTGGAAAAGCAGCTTTGTCCCAGATTTTCCAGAAGATGGAGCTCAAGAGTCTCCCATGTGATGTAGTAAAAGGCTTGTCCGCGCCTGGGGAATACAGGAGGACAGGCATTGCTCCTGGGAAGCTACCTGAATCATAATTTTGTAGCAAAAGGCTTAAAATATCTTTTAGGGAGAAAAGGAAGCAGTGTACCCGCCCCCGCCCAAAATGTGTCTAGGAATGATGCAGAAACAGTGGATTTTACTCTTAAGTAAAACACAGTGGTGAATCAAATATAAGTGGAAAAGAGTAGTGTTTGTTTGAGAGAGAAACACAAGAAGGTGCAAAACAAGAAGATACCAACTGCTGACATAGGAACTAGAACATTAAATGATGTTTCTTTTAAATGAAGTATTTTTGTGCCCTTATTTTTCTCACTGGCTAGAAAACTACCCTCCCTGGGAAAAAAACACAGGGAACAAGGAGGAGATTCTTATTTTCTTGGGCCTGAGCCCACCACCAAAAGTCTGTTTCTAGAATGGCTTAAAACATCTCCCAATTGCTGCAAGAGGAATGACAGAGGAGGCAGATTGAACCAACTCTTAAGGAGAGAACTGTGTACGTATGAGAGGTCAGTGGGAATTTGCAGAGATTAACAACTAAAGCCATCTGCACTCTGAAAAAAATCAGACCCGTACCATATATTGTGTGGGAAATCCATGCAGTAACACCAAAATCCCTGGGGCCCCTATTAGTCAAACCACAAGCTAGCCACAAGAAAACAGTTGAAATGAAAATTATTAGCAGCTTGCTCTCTTTAGCGATCATGTTCAAGTCTACCATAGAGTTTTCTAGGATAGTCTTTGAAAGAAAAATATGAGGTAATTCTGTGTTAAGCTCTTCTGGCACTGATAAAAATATCCTCTGAACCCAGTCACATTTTTATATCATGTCTTAGCTGAACAGTTCCATTCTTTAACTTACACATCCCAACCTGAGATGATGTTGACGTAAAGCAGTGAATACTTATATTTTAAGATACTGTTATGGCACCATATACTATGTATATTGTTAAAGAGAAATTTCTTTAACTTAACTTTTAAATAGATCAGAGTAAAGCTGAGCTAATAAATGTGAGCTAATAAATGTGGGAGTGAATTCTGCTGCTAGAGAGTGTCTGAAGGCCAGATACTAAGAAATTTGAAATCTCTCAGCATTCATTTTGCAGCTGTGAAAAAGAATATATATACACACATATATATATATATATATAAAACCATAATGCTGAATTGGCTGCTGTTATTGCTTGGGGTCAGGAAATTCCCAGACGCACTTCAGTCCTGTTTCCTTCCCACTGTTAGACTGGGAGAACACAAAAGTCTCTGACAAGTCTGCCCTGACGGATTTCTTTCCTCCAACTCCTGCTTCCTTTGGGTTTTCCCATTATAAAAGACCAGTGCACCTGCCTGTTTTCCTCCTTGGAGCCTTTTCAGAAAATATTTTGGAATGCATAAGGAGGCAGACTGATGGCAAGGTCATTTGAAGGGTCTACTGCTGCAAACTGGCATGCTGGGCAGAGTCTGCATTAGGCAGTGGTCTGGGTTCATGAGAACTGAGGGATTCTTTCTCACTTTTACTAGGACACTTCAAAGGTAGATGCCTAGACTTAAAGTCCAAGGTGAGCCAAGCCACACATATATTTAAGGAGTGAGATGAAGAAGAGGCTGCTTTAATGAATGGGGCAAGAGGGATGATTCGGACCATTTAGTGGTGCTTGTGTAGAAAACACTCAAAATTTTACTTTACGCTGGAGACCTTTTTCCTCCCTCCCTCTCTCTTTAGGAACATGAATAACTCTTTGTTATATGCTTTTGCATATATACAGATCATAAATATATATATATACATGCCTGTATTTCAAAGACTCACCAGCCCCTCCATTCAGATGTCAAGTTAAATGAAAACAGGCCTCATCATAATAATTCTGACAATTGAAACCTGAAGCCCCTCTCTCTGAAGGCACTCTTCTGCAGAGGAGTGTTGTGTGAGTTACACTATGTCAAGTTCAAACCTTGCTATGAGGGAAAACCCCAATATGTACAAAAAATTGGGGGTGTTTTGTCAGTTTGGAACCCGCCACCTCAAGAGACCTTTGTTAGATTGAATCTAGCTTTTTATTCCAACCACTATCAAACAAAACAATTAAATAAAAAATCCAGGAATTCATTTTTCTGTATCAAACCAAACGTCTGTCTATGAGTACGAAGGGGTAAACAAGACCGTGATTCAGACATACCATGATCCCACTGTGTGAGGGGCCTCTCTTTCCAGCAATATTACCTCTATAAAATTTTTCACTGGGAATTCCTGCCAGGTCAGCTTTGCAAGAATAACTTCAGGCTCTTAATATATACCTCTATACAGAACTAACTAATGCAGTGAGTAAAACAGACGTCAGTTATTTTATTGCAAAGAAGAGTGCAGACACTGCTGCTACA
The DNA here is from genome assembly GCA_017639485.1 of Pluvialis apricaria. NCBI lineage: Eukaryota > Metazoa > Chordata > Aves > Charadriiformes > Charadriidae > Pluvialis > Pluvialis apricaria. The sequence goes on along the minus strand of CM030009.1, from coordinate 74,032,909 downwards.
GAAGAAAAAAAATGTCTGAGACTAGGACGGGGAATAGCCCCCTGGAAGTGCTCTTTGCTCAAGGTTGCATACAAAGAAAGCCCAAAGTATTGACTGAGGCGACCAATCTTTAGACATCCACTGCTTGTGAGCAAAGGCCCTTCTTTCCTCATCAGAAATGTCCTTTCTAGTGTTTCTAGAACTATATTTAAGATGCAAATTTATTATCAGACCTTTTATAGGCATCTATTTGATGTAAAGTCAAATAAAGTCAAATCAGTTTACTTACTTTTGTAACAAATGAGTCTTAGTTGACTTTGCCATTAACCTTTTTATTCCAAAATTAGTGTTCAGATGCAAGGCTTTCACCAAACTTGTTAAATTGGCTGTTGGAGGCCAATTACTGTGAGTTTATGCGGAGATCAGTCTGCAGAAGTAGACTGTTCCTGAGATACTGAATAAGTGCACTTTCAGGAACACTGGGTAAAGATAAACAAGGCTGAGAGCAAGGAAAAGTCTGAGCAGGCTTTTTCCTGCTGAAAAGCAGCTGCTTTAGAGATAGTGGAAGGGAAAAATGTAGAATAAAAGTACAATAAAATGAGATTTGGTGAACTCCTCTTTTGTAACAACGATAAAGTGGATAAGACATATAAATCAATTATCACAGAAAAATTAAAGCATCAGACTAATATGAATCAGACATTGACAATTTGGAAACCCAATTAAATGAAGGAACCTTTGCCTTTGTCTGGCTGCAAAAGGATTTGTGTCAAATATTTATTAAAGCACATCCTGCCCTAGTTGTGTGGAACTGAGCCTCCCCCCACACCCTACAGCTGCAGAGATAAATATATCACTGAGGAGATTTGTAGACAAAGCTGAAACCAAATTCTGCCAGAGACTTTACCATCCTCACCTAGTGTTAACGGAGAGGTACATGTTGAACACACTTCTCCCTCTAATCCACAGGTTTTGGTTGTAGTCCAGCCACCAAAGTGTTAATTATCTGCCTGAAAAACGGGCTAATTAGACCTATTGGGGCAACTGTATTTAACTGGGTAAAGATAAAACATGATTCATTTCTGTGTGGTAGCTTGTACCTGCAGGGGCTTGCAGTTAACCATGACTTGTTTTTTTTTCAGTAAAACTCATGTGATTTGGTTAATGGCATCCAGATCAATATTCTGTGATACAGACAGATACATAGGTAGATTCCTAACACAAAATATGACAAGCCTTGGGATGAACACATCTAGTAACTCTCCCTGCACAGCGGACACGACAAGCTGTTCATTCACGTGTTGTGCTCAGGGACATGGGGGTCAGAAGAACAATATCTTGGACTAACTGCCTCTGAAACTACTTCAAATTTCCTGTTAGCGTGTTCAACATGATAGATAGCTTCTCTCCTTTTCAAAATGATGACCTATTTTTCTACTGTCACTGCAGAATACATTATCATAAACCATAGTTTTCACATTTATTGCTCTGGACTGTAGAATCATTATTTCTAAGAATTATAAGGTTGTCTACATGTTTTATTTTCACCACTAAACATGACTGAAGTTTAGAATGAGCTATTTTCCATTCTTACCTTATTCTGTAGGCCAGAAGAACTGTGTGTGGGTGTCAAAATACAAGAGGTTTCACAGTACTCAGAATTATAGCATTCTCCAAACTGCATCCAATATTAGGCTTTGAAATAAGGGGAAATACCACTTCACATGTATTTACTTTTTTTTCCTAAAAATTATAAAATTAAAATAATATCTGCTTGCAGGACAAAATAACTTCAGGCTAGGTCTTTAAGTTGGAAAAGACCTGAATACTACAGCGAAACAATAATTCTGTACTTTACAAAAAGTGTTTTGCAAACACTCTTTGAAAGAAGCATGGCATTTAGACTATGCATCTTCATATTCTTGAAGTATCCGAACAACCTTACCTCTATCTCTTTTGCAAGGCCAAGCTCTTTTTCTCTCCTTCAGATATGTTTGCCTGTCATTTGGATTCATGTTCTTCCCTTGCAGGTAAAAGAGCTCTCCCACCGAACGACCTCTAGACTAGAGAAAACTTGGCTTGGAATTTGTCTTTATTTGCTGACAACTAATACTAAAAAGAAAGCTAAGGATGAGTCTTGTTCTTTTCATGGGAGGAAGTTGAGAAGGAAATATCTAACCCGTCCTGGGTAGAATTACAAAAATACAGGCTATACAAGTATGGATCTTAACAATGCTAAAGGAATAAGATATCTCCCTCAGGGGTGCAAAAGGGGACTTGCGGTCTAGGTAGGGTCAGTAGCCTTGTCTGTTGCTAAGCTTATCTGACATGTCCAATTAAGTAAAGGCAAGACTCTGAAGACAAACTTTTCACAGCAAATCCCTAACTGCTGAGCTTGAGACCCTGGTGCTTGAGTGAAGAAGTGCTGAGAATTCATGGCTGCCAACAAAATGGAGATGTGCTGTGCTCTGGACCCAGGAGAGCAGTACATACTGCTGAGAGCTCTGATAAGTTACCTTTTAGACCTCTCTGACTGAGCACCCTGATTAATGTCTCTGTGCATCAGCCTCCCAACAGTAAAACCTGACTACCCAGCTCTTTTTCCTTGCACCTTGAAAGTGCTCTGGAAAGATAACTTGCAAAATCATTGAGAATAACCACAGGGAATAAACTAGTAATTCAGGCCTAATATGAGTAAAGAGTAGTGTTTGCTAAATAAAGCTAAAAGTTTCAACTACTGTTCGTGTAAATACTGCTCATCCTGCGTCCTACATAAAGCAAGGAGATCTATGGCAGAGAAAGTGCCCTGAAAGGTCTTGCTGTGGTGGGCTGAGTGAGGTTCATGGGTAACCTTCACCCTGGCCACTCTTCCTTTCTGCTTGCTTCCCCTCACACCCTTATTGCTCTTCTAAGGTCATTCCTGTGCATCCCGCTCTCAGAGCCATCACAGCTGTGCTTAGCTTTGCTTGTCCCCACTGGTGCTCTTAGAAAAACAATTAATCTCCTCCAGTTCAGTCAGTGCATTTTGAAGCAATGGGTCAAAGCTGGCCAGGAGACTTCCTCTGCAGCCAAAGAGGAGATTTTGCACAGGTGGGATGTGGCATCTGCTGGAAATGCCTGAATATCCATGCACATACTGGCTAGAGAAGGCGCCTACTAGCTACAAGTAGGTAGGTAAGATGAGGGTAGGTAAGCAAGGCTTGCCTGTAGAGGGAATCGAAATAAGTGGGTTTTTCCTCTAAATGCTATGCTTGTGAGTGAATGAGCGACAGAAATGTTTCAAGTGAATTTCCCAGAGACAAAACAGGTACAAGTTCAAAGCAGCTGCTTCGTGGTCCCTGACAGGTACTTTTTTTCTTGGTTGCTGATCAGATCAACATTATGACCAGGTCACAAACGCTTGGGCTATTGTTCACTTTACTTTCACTGAACATTCCCATGGCTCTGCTTTCTGTACGCTTCACCAGAAATCCAGGGCTGCAGAAAAGTCTCAGACTTACTCTGGTTTTGTGAAGCACTCTTAACTGTCTACATTTTTACACAGAGGCCATGAAGGTTTTTCATATGACATTTAACAAATTCCTTCCCGAGTATTTGTAAAATTTAAAAAACAGTTCCCAAACTATGGTTGAATAAATCAAATGCTCCTTCAAATGGACCCTGCGCATTGCAGCATGCTAATTGTATCTTCATCCTGTTCATAGTTGTGTCCTGCCGTGGGAAAGACCACTTCTAATTGTTCTTGTGTGTGCCATACTTTGACAGCATGTTTTTCTGATAGCAGACTTCTTTAGCTGAAGTTAACAGTTGAAGAGTAGTAAAATATCTGGAGCTCACAGACATACTGTATTTATAAAATTTTAGAAACATTTCAGATTTGTCTCCATCGTACAAAGGCTTGAGTAAATGCAATATATCTATGCTAGGAAGAGTTCATATACTCCAAAACACAATCTGACATTTACTCTCATTTATTTTGAAATGCAAATGCATCTAGTTTATTCAGGATTCTTTTGCAGCTTACTGTCTTATTAGTGATCATGCTGATAACTTGAATTTCTGAAATGTTGTTGCTAAGCAATGCAACTTCAGGCATGTAATGAGGCTTTCCAGTGGCTACTTGAAGATGAAGAAAATTATCTCAGCTTCACAGGTTGTTTGATCATCAACCACATTATAATGGTTGGGTGCTAAATAAGTTTTCAGCTTGCCCTCATTCTCCTGCAGATAATTTATTTTTGTATGATAACTGAAGATCATACAGTATCAGGAAGAAAGTTGTATATTTTGGGATGCAAAGGCAAAACCAAGGAACTTGCGTAGCTCCTTTGTGTAACTTTCTATAAAAAGAAGGTTCCTTCCTACAGCTCATTACTTCAGGAAAGAGTACAGGAGAATTGGGACCCAAGGATGTCCCAGCAGGACCCCTTCCCCCACAGGGCGGTGCTGCTCCCTCACCCCTTGCAGTGCAGATGTCCTGTTGGTGGGACCTGACCGAGGAGACTCTCAAGCTGTGGCAGGATCAGGCAGTTGTGCTGGGCTGCGTGGTGGGGCAAGACTTCTCGCATAGTCTTTGTTCTTGGGAAGCAAAACCCATGTACCGCGTTGGGACAGGTTAAATTCCTCTGAGGTGCCCGAGCCTGGTGCTCCTCAGTGCGTAACGGCAGCTGACGCCTGGCAGAGCTTTTGTTACAGGCTCTCCACAGCGCAGCAGTACCCGCTGGAGTCTGGCTATTCTTGAATCATCTTTCATCCATTTTTCTTCATCGCTGCAACGTCCAGTCACTTAAGCCTACTGTCATGAATTTGATGTTCCCCTTTTTCTATGGGATCATCCTGGAGCTCTTTTTTCTCTTTTCCCCTCCATTGTAGATATGATAACACCTGCAGCTGAAGTAGATGGGAGCAATGTCTGAACACCTAATCTACTCTTGTATGTGCTGCTCAAGGGAAAGTAGGTCCAGCTGCCTCAGTCAGGCACACACCACCCTGACCTTGATCTCTCAATGCCTCAATCCTCCATCCACCAAAGCAGGCAGCATCTACAAAGCTGCGAAAATAAACCAGTGTCCGAAGCCGTCAAAAATAATAATGATGACGGCTAAAGAAAAGGCCAGGAGAAAATAGACACATCTTGATTCAGAGCTGATTTGAAAAGTCTGCAGTAGACAAGGCCTAGGGCTACAAACTGGAGAAAAAAGGAAATAAAATAAAATATTGACCATCTGCTCAACGAATGACTTGCCTTCTCCCATGCACTTCACAGTGCAGGAGACCAAGGGAGAAAGGTTGTGTATGACTGTGCCATAACACAGTCACATAAGTGGACTGAATTGAAGTTGTCCAAACAACTGCCGCGTTGTATCTTCTCTTCAGTGCCCGTTTTTTGTAGCCTAATATTTCTGAAGTAGGTGGGGGGGTTGTGTATGTCCGTGGTATTGGTATACAAGGCCTTCCATGAAGATCAAGACTTTTTATGCCCCTCGGCCTGCTAGAGTAAAGATGGCTCCTACTACTGAGAGCTGCTTTTGCAAAATTACAGAGCAATCTTGCTTTGAAAAGTGAAAGTGTGAAGTAAGATGTTGCAGTACTTGCCCTGAAGGACTTTTTTTCATATACATTTTTTCTTGAGCAGGTCAATGTTCACAGTGAGGTAGCAGTTTCAGAGGAGTCACCCACCCAGCCCAGATATATTTTTTCTGTGGGTGAAGGAGCAATATTTTTCTGTCCTCATCAAGACAAAGTTTTCCCTGTTTAACAATTAACAACTTAAGGATTCAGTCCTGGAAAAGAGAGAACATTTTAAAGCTTGTGGTTTTGAGCATCTTTGATTTCATTTCTGGCCAAAAAGCCACTAAATCCGTACTTACAGTGTGTAGACACGAACCTAATCTAAACATCAGATTAATTTCCTTATCCGTGGGCAAGCAAGCCTTAAAACACATGCGGCCAAACGTTTATGCAATATTCAGTGTGCTGTTCTTCTAACCGCTAAATGTGCTCCAGGAGAGATTTCTGTCCCTTTTGCTCCTGCGTGTTCTCTGGACACCACTGTCAGTTGGTAGGTGCATCGTTTGCTGCATCTTGTTATAGTCGCAGCCAGCCACGTGTTGAATGAATACAAGGAAGGGGAAAGCATGTGGGGAAAGGTTGGGTGGTGAGGTGTTTTTTCACTTTTAAGGGAGGAGGAGAAATTGGAAATTAACCAAAAAAAAAAGCTTAATTCAGAGCTGTTTGTTGTAAATTTTATACATTTGGACCCTCAGTATGTGTCTAGCTGGGCCTCTGAAACTCAAAGTCCACATCGTGTCCATCCCGGCAGCAGCCTCTGGGAATCCAAACAGGAGCTTTAACCTCTGGGTAAAAACCACGCCTGCTACAGTGATGTGGGGTATTCTCACCTGCCTAAACCTAGCATGAAAGCACATATCCCTGCTTTCCTGTGCTGAGAAAGCCAGCTGAGGGCACATGCTCTGAACGTCTCTGGAGAAAGTCACCCCCAGGTAGGCAACGCACCTCATATTTCAGCCCTGCAGCATCAGCACTGGCCAAGGAGCTCGGCGACTTTGATCCTTATAATGATTTTTGTCTTATCACTGCCGCTTACCGGTGCAGGAGCAATTGGTTGTTATTCGTTTGTGCAGTTCCCTTCCTCAATGGCGCTCTGGGAAGGGGATTTATTTCCTGTATCTGTGATACAATGTTTTCAGTTAAGTCATTAATCTTTTAGACTGACATTTAACCCTATACTGAACTAGGATTTCAGCAGCTGGAATCCTCTGCATGAAAAGGCTGGCTAATTAAAATCCTCCATTTCCAGTCAATTAGGAGAAATATCTTTTCTAACACAGAAATAGCACTGTAAAAAAAAAGATACAACAGCTAACATTCAATGAGAATAAACCGATAATGTAATCAAAGATTCTCTCTAGCATGGCAGTTAAAATTAAACATTGTGAACAGTGCATAATGTTTCCATCTCTTAACAAGTTCATAAATGCCTTAACCCTTAGCAGCCTGGCTAATTCCAGGATGTTAAGCTCATTTGACACTGTCTAGTCACACACACACACACACACAAAAGCAGGGAAAAAAAGAGCATTTTAAAAATAAAAATGTCTTTTCTAAACTGTTTTACACTTTCTGTTTGTTTTTTTACTCCCACTGCCAGCACCTTTGGATGCTGCTCCCGGCAGCCTGGGCATGGGGAACTCTGGCAGTGGCAGTAAAGGAGATAGGGCAGGGAAGGCGACGGGTAGGAGGATGCTGTTGGTCCCCCGGGCTGGAGGCTACCCCAGGGCTGACTACAGGGTTAATAGGGAGTGGAATACGTGGGGAAATGCAGGAGAGGATTCTGAGGAAAGAAAAGGATCCATGGCAGCTTGAGTACTGAGATTAGCAATCTGTGTCCCCGTACTCCTGGGCCACACAAATGCTTCCTCTGCGCCATATGGGAGGGAGCGACTTAAGTGGTTCAGGCAGGTCTTGCTGAGGGCTCCTCATTCATGAGGAAGCTGATCAAAGGAGTCAGGCAAATGGCTTCTAAACTTGGGGTGAACAAGAGGATTTGTATTGCCTGCGCCACCTTCAAGGTCACCGATTTCATTATGAGGTCAAGCTCATGACAATGATCAGTCCTCGCTGTGTGGATGACAAAGGCTGGATGGAAGAAAGTTTAGCTTCTGGTCCCCTTGTGAATGGACAGAAATGCTTTTTAGCCATTGTAATTCAAGAATCCACAGTCAAGAAGGAGACGGTGCCTCTAGAAATAAGATTAACAGCTAGTGTGCTTCACAAGAGGGCTTGAGGATTGATTAATACACTGCGACTGCTCGATAGCAGAGAAGTGCTACATATCAACTTACCCAGGGAATTGCCAATGTTGCATGAGATTAGAGCATGAGTCCATGAATCTCAGATATACAATTCTGCTTGAAGTGTTACATACTACACCCTGTAGCAGAATGAATGCAGATGAAGATGTATGTAAGGCCAGTGGCCCAGGTGAGGAGGGTATAGCCCCCAACATTTAAACACCGCAAGCCTTCAGCTAAGGAATAGTAATGTGTGCATATGTGTGTGTTTCCTTTTGCATAAATAATTGATAGCTCATTAACAGCCCATTAGAGTGAAAGCTCCTGGGATGAAGAGCATGCTCTCTGTTCTTATTTGAAAACCTAGAACAAACAGAAGAAAAAACCCTGCAATATTAGAGTCTGCCATAGTTGACTGCTCTGTAGCTGGATCTTTTTCCAGCTTCCAATTACTATGATCAGCTGATCTCAGGGAGATAGAGGAGTTTCCATCCTGACTGTTGGAGCTCCAAGTCTACTAGGCCCATCACTTTTTTGCAGTAGGCTTTTTTACAGTTTTGCAGTATACTGCCCTTCTTGCACCTCCGTGGTCCATGGATCTGCTCTTCACAATGGCATAAAATGGCCAAATTGTTTTCTTCTGGCTGAAAAACTAAGAGCTGGTAGAAGGCAAATTCTTTATTCTCAGCCAGTGAAATTCAGTGTTTTCAGGTACAGACACGAAAGGGAACCATCAGCCCAGTGTTCCCTATTGTGCAGGGCTTGGAGAGGGTTAGGGACTAAGGAAACAGCAGCCTGATCAGGGAGCACCTAGTGATAATACTGTGGGCAGAAGGATGCTCAAGGCTGACAGAGAGAAAATGCTGACCACAAGGCTGTGTCCAAAACCCTGCATCTCTCTGGCAGGTGCCTCTATCCACAGGTCAGCGTTGTGCAGTGTACGGATGCTTTACAGATATTTATGCAAAGGGCTGAGCAAGGTCTCTGTCTTTCAATAGCATGGCTACTACCCTCTTGCCAAGGATTTGGCATAGTCACCAAGGAAATGGAAGATTTAAGTCCAAGTTACACCATGCCTTTAGAGGCACTAACCATTTTATCCAGAAACTACAACATAAGGTCTGAAACAACACAGGGTGAAGGAACCAAACTCAGCTTCCCCATCTCCACCCTGCCGGTGTCCAAATGATGGGCTGTCACTATGCCCGCTCTTCTCCTCTCGTTCCAGCTCCAGGCATCTTGTCCATGAGCGTAGAAAACATGAGTGGCTTCACAAATACAGCTCTCAAAAGATATTGGGATAAATAGGACACATTTTCCAAAAAGGATTAATTCTATTCAGTTATACATCTGACGAGACAAGTTATGTCATTTTAAAAACATTTGATAAATAAACTAGAAAATAATGCTGATCTGAGGTCAAAAGCACAAAAGCACTTACTTTGCTCCTATGTTTATTTCGCAACAGATCAGGGAATTAGTGGAAGACTGGTAGAAGACAAAACACAAATGTGTACTTTGAAATATGTCAGACAGAAGCTTTGTTTTTAATGTCTCTTGCAATAAAGAAGATCACCATGTCTTCCACTTTCCTAGCATGTAAATCTTTTTCAAGACTTAGCATAAATAAATTTTGCATAAGCAGATTTTTTTTTATTTGGCACTGAATGTGTAAGACAAACAGGACATTTAACAACTGTGGTGAAAATATTCATTTCCTCTGACAATTTCTAAAATCAAAGGTGTGTATTTTGGAATAATACATACTAACTAGGAAAGTAATTTGAAAAAAAAATATTTCACAAATGTTACCAAATTAAACATAACCTTCAATGCTCTTTCTGAAACGTTTATTTTCTTATCAGAGGCTCAGTTTATTCTGTTGTGTTCCTTCTACATCATGACAATGACAAAGAAACAGTCAATGACTGGAAAAATACACATTTATGCAGAAGAAGTAGGTGCATCAACACTTTGTTCTGAATGTTTAAATGCTCTTTATCATCATATTAAGCAGACAAAAGCAACTTCTCATTCTTAACTCAGGAAACTTAACAAAAGGCAAGCAGATGCCACTGCTACTTTATCCCGTAAAATATTCACACGGAAAGAGTGAGTTGCAAGAAAAGTCAAGAAAATAATATTCATCTTACAAAGAAAGTGAATGTTATTTTTGACAACTGGACCACAATCAGTAAAACACATCTTTTGCGAGGAAATGTGACAGGACAGAATGGAAAAGATCAGTGTGGACTGCAGATTGCCTGGGATCATTAAATCAGTACCATTGTCTGGGGACGCTTTAGTTGAGTCGTGTACGACAGGTATACGGGGGCCTGAAGCAAGGCCATAGAGACAAGCCAACAGTGGGGAGCCTCCGGCTCTTGAGCCTGACGAAGCCTACACGTGCATGAGGAGCTCAAGCCGCACCATCCTGCAGCTGTATTACAGGACCAAGGGCGAGAAGTGCCCTTCCTCCCCACAGACAGATATTTCTTTTGTCTGTCTGTTCTAATCTCTGAACAAGCTGGAATTCAAACTATTCAAGCAATCTATAACAGCTCTGGCCGAGCACTGCTCAGGCCCCACGTTGGGTGCCAATTAATCTGTCATGGTTTAGGCCGAATCGGCTACTGGGGACGTGGGGGACCCCAGATGGGACCGACAGATGCTCCCCTCTACCCCTCTTCAAAGAGAGAGGCAGAGGAGGGAAAAAGAGACTTATGAGTTTAGAAGGAACTAAAGTACTTTAATGAAATATTAATAATAAAATAAAAAGAAATAATGGGAAATATACAAAACTGTATCAAGCTCCCAGGATGACAATCACAACACCGGCTGGCACTGGGGCAGTCCCAGGCTGGACTCGGTGACGGACGGGAACTGGATTCTGGATCTGGATTCAGGATTGGGATCAAAGGCAGACGAACAGAGTCCTCCTCAGAGGAGGCCAACAGGCCATTGAAGAAAGAGGGCTGACCCTTTGATCCCTCAGCTTTTATACTGAGCATGAGGCAGATGGGATGGAGTACCCTGTTGGTCAGTTTTGGGTCACCTGTACTGTCCGCTCCTCCCTGCAGGTGGGATCCCTCTACGCTTTTCCACTTCTGACCCTCCAACGGGGCAAGTAACCGAGTGAGCTGCCTTGGGTGTTATAGCAATGAGTATAAGCAAGAGCCTCTCTGCATACCATGCCTTGGCATCAGCTATAAACATAGGTCTCATCACTCTGAGAGAGTGAACATTGTCTGCACAATATGCTGTTAATTTCAGCAGTTAGAAAAGACCCAGCTAAGAAGCAAAGTTACTGAACAAAATTGGTCCTGTTTTACCTCAAACCAGGACACTGTGAAAGATAAATAGGGAATTATTAATGATAAAGCCTTCAGACTGCAGGAAAGTGTGATGGCATCTACCCTGGAAGGCTAAATAGCCCTGGAGACTTCCAGTGAAACAGATGTGGCTGCTTTGCAGCTGTGTACCCAAGAGACAAGCAACACAGATTTTGCATCTCACCCCCTTCCAATCTAAGAGCTTTTTTTTTTTTCTGAAGCTCTCCTTCTGTTATACTGAGCACTCTTCTCAGTTACAAGTTTCAGTACAGATTTCGTATTAAATCTCATCTAAGATCATCACCAGCAAAAACATCTGCTGAGTGCCTGGAATTAGGAAGAAATTTCCCTTTCATCATAAGTGATTCCACATTCATCCATTATTCAGCCATCTTCTCAGATCAGTTTTGACCCCAGAGAGAAACCAAATGAGACAGATCACCACTCTGATCAAGCATGGCAATTTTGATGGTCTTGCTAGTGATGTTAATACTCTACAAATCACATAGACTTGTTTTTTAAAGGTATTTAGGCACCTAACTTGCACTGCAATAAATTTAAAGGTCTCTGAATAAATTCTTATGCAAGAAACTCATATTAGGGAAAGAATGCTTGTCTTTCTCACTTAAAATGAAATAAAAGATCTAAAGTCTGCTAATGAGCAGTGATATTCTTGAGTGCCAATTTAAATGGAAAAAATTGCTTTCATTATGCAGATTTTGATGTTGGCCGAGTCATGACACTGCTTCCTCCAGAGGATTAATTTAAGTCCAGTAAAGCAGAAAAGAATCCCCTTGAAAGTGATGAGGTGAACAAGAAGTGAAATTGATTTATGCAAAGTAAGAAAGTCCTGAAAGTGTTGTAGATTATGCAAATGATTATGAAAAAAAAAGGGGACCAAAGTAATTTGAAATTTCGAGGGAAAAAAATCAAATTACATTGTACAAGAAATAGTTACTCTTCAATTAAAAGGCTTATTATTTGATTTTGTAAATGGAATAAGTTAATAATAATATTAAAAGAAATTAAGAGTGCACTGCATATTAAAATGGGCCCCAGTCTTGCCTGGGACCAGACCTTTACCAACTCCTGTGACAGAAATATTGAATAAGAACACCCATGTGCGGTTATTTTTAAACAGCATCACTGCCAGCTGGCAGACCGAATTGCACTGCTTTAGAGAGTACAGAAAGAGGAATCTGATTAGTATCTAGTACAAGGTGCAAGTTCAGGCTCATTAGCCAGTGGTGATGAAAGCATTAACGCCCTTCAAGGAGTGCATTTACTCTGAGCACATTTGCTCATTAGGAGGATGAAGATCTCTTTCCTCACAGTGTATCTGAGGTGTGAAAGAGTCTAAGGAAACTCTGCTTTATCAGGAGCTTCATCTCCTCATGCTGGAAACTGAAAGGAGGTCCCAGGGCACTGTCGCCAGGGTGGGGGGTGGGACTGACTTCTCCTGGCAGTATTTCACACAGGGAAGCTGCCCCTAGCCGAGCTGCCAGCTAGGTTTCCACCGTGGCACAGAGAACGAAACTGGCACATCCAGGGTGGGAGTTTTTAGAGGCCAACTCTGTAGAAATGCCCACTTTAGAAAGAGAAGACTTGTTGCCATGGGCCAAAGAGAGCTTTAGAGGACCAGTTTGCAGAGGATTGTCCACATTACATTTGGGCAGATGAGGTGCAGTCCTTTGCTTGGCACAAAGCCGTTGCTGCTTTGGTATGACCATCGGTGCAGTGGGAATTATTTTCCCGTGGATCACGCCGACACTTAAAACCAGTATGAATGAATGGGTTAATGGCAGCTTCCTGTTCCACTCAGCCACGGAGGCAGAAGGAATGATAGAAATAATCTGAAAGCGGAGTCATCAAACACTGTTAGAGTCAGTCATGATTTTCTTGAGAAAATGGCCTGATCTGTTGCAACAGAAATGCTATCCGTGATTGCACACATTTGAAAGAAACTTTTGCCCAGAGTTGCTTGCCAGCTTTGGAGTAGGATCAAGCTGGACAGCAAAAAAGACTGAATTTTTCATGGACATGTCCTCATCCCTGTCCTCCTCCTCCTTCCAATAGGGGGATCTGCTTTCAGACCTAGCTTTGACTAACTACTCTTTTTCTCCTCATCTTCCTGATAAGAATTCAAAAGTTATCAGCAGAAGCGTGGTTATAGAAAAGGCTTTCTTAAATCTCGGTCTCACCAAATTTAGCCAGAACTATTATGTTTGTTTTCTGCCATCTCATGGTGGAGCAGTTAGACACATGGAAGAGAGTTACAACAAGGGAATTGTTCCACATTCTTTCAAAGCTACTTAAAATCTCTTCCCCCTCTACAGCCTATCATTGTTCAGGGAAATGTGAGATACTGACACCCCTTGAGAGCAGCATGAATATTTGTGCTTGGCTTTGTTAGCCTGCATATGAGTACTTCTAAAAAAACTGTAACTTCTGAAGAGGGTCAAGATGTAGATACGTTTGCTCAGTGAAAGTTTAGAGAAAAACACAGAAGATTGCACTCTGTGCTCCAAGAAAAAGTGCTCTATTTTTCTTAACAACCTCTTTCATAGGCTTTCAAGTGTCTTTGATTTCTGAAATCTGCTCTTCTGACATGATGAACTGCCAGCCATTGTGTTAATGTTGGGAAGGACTCTGTCTTTGCGGCTATGTCAGTGTTTCTCATTGTGAGTTCCATTATACATGGCAGAAAAATACATTGTGCAGAGAAAGAGGCGTATATATGCAGCATAAAATCTCTCTAGTGTACCATACCAAAAAAGGGGAATTCTGATAACCAAGAAAACGATCCTATTTCCACTTGTCTCTTTCAACCTTCTGATCTTATATTAACTATGCATGGAATATATTAAGGCTTTTTATTATTTTGGGGAGTATTAGTTTAATACAAAGTTACGTATTAATTCATCATCACCAGCTGTATATCTACAAAGATGGTTGCTTCATGGGAATTGTATTTTACATCACAAGCAGTTACTCCAATAAGAAATTTCTAATGAAAAGGAATTATACTGATTATTAATGAGTTCCAAATGAATTCAAGTCCCATGGTAATGATAGGCTTAAAATAACACACAGACCAAAAATACTAGCTATGGAAAATGGCTGATCTGATCAGAGTTGTATTGAAATGTAGCTTCAAAAAAGGCAATCAGCCAGAATTGAGCCAATTCGACTTGAGAAAGTAATTATTTTGCTTATGTCATATTCACTTCTCAAAACTGTTCAAAAAAGGACCTTGTGCTTCACAAATCCATTGATTTTTCTACCTTCTCAAGAGGCAAAGGCAAAAAAAAGTGTGAAAGAGGAGTAACAGACACTGCAGGGACACCGATCATTCCAACAACACGTTAAAAGAAAAGAAAGTGCAGTACAGAGGAGGCTGGACATCCCCCAAAGCACCCCAGTGAAGCCTGAAGATAAATGCAATGTATTGTCAGCACAATGCCTTCTTATAAGGAAACTGGTGCCTTCGTTTACCATCCTGTGTTGTAGGCACTCAGAGAAGGCAAAGGCAATGGAAAGAAAACTATTGAAAGAGGTTGCATAGTGTTTTTAACAGAAGAAATACTAGTTTCCTATCATGGGAGGCAACTTCTGGCATTGGAAGATTTGCACCACCGGCAGCCCCAGGCACTACTCTTACTGTGAATCCTACGGTGCGGGAGTGAGTCGACAAAACCACAGAAACAATTTTGGCCAAAGTAAAGCTCAAGTTCCTGGTATCCAGAATTTCTTCTTCAGCATAAAATGAATTCCTGCTGCCTCCGTTTCTGTGCTGTGATGTGAAAGGTGTGCTGCCTTCACTGCCGAGCCCTCCCCTTTGCAGCATGCACCATTGCACTTCAACTGCCAGAAGCCCTCCGCCTCCCCCGCAAACAGCTGCCAAGCGAGCTTTAATGACTTGCAAGCGAAGTTAGGCACAAGGAAGGGAAAGGAAGTTTGCTGGAGTGTAAACAGGGCAAAAGCAGCCTCTGTAACATCTTTTCACCTGCGGCCATGCTCCGTTAGGCCTCGTTGAGGTGGGTGAGGAGCGAGATGCATCCCTGCCCACGGGTCTCATCCCTCGTAGACGTCTACTATTAAGTATGTAGTTCTTCCAGTGGCAGTGCCCCTTAAAGCACCTTGTGCCCCTCTCCAAGACTCCCTCCCTGTCCCTTTCCCTGCCCCAGCTCAGCCTTTGCAGGTGGGCCAGCAGCGGGATGGGGACTGGAGCTGCTTCCTGGCTGAGATTTATTTCTTTTAACGGGGATTCAAAAGTGGATCCTGGTAAAGAGACAGAGGAAGCCTCTGGTTTTATTTACTATTTCTTTGTGTGGTACTTGCAGAGGGAGTGGGTTGTGTTGTTTTTCTGATAGTGGATGCTCTAGTCCCCTCTACGGAAAAAGGCGGCTTGAAGAAAACAACAGCCTAAACCAAGGGTGGTGAACTTGGTAGGGGAAGAGTCATCCACTGGCTCACTTGGGCTCCATGTACCACTTGGACTTCAACTGAGTACAACTGATTGGTTAAGTTATACATAAAATGACAGATTACTGTGGGGTTTAGCATTATGGTTAAATTCATGCTTGAGCAGATCCCTTGAAAATTTGCTTTCTCCTGTTCTTTCTTTCCACTCCGCCACATGAGGCGGGCGCTCCTTTGGACACACAGCAGCTGGGCGGATTACAGCAAAAACTGGCATCCAGTACATTAGGTTGTTAAAGGTGGCATTAATCTCTGCCGGTGACATAAGTATTCCTGGCTAAGAGTGTTGTGTCAGTAAACTTAATCTGTAATTAACAGACTGCACATCCTTTGCTTCTGATGGCATTCACAATTTAGATCCTAATGGCTTACAGGTATGTCCCTTCCTTTTGTAGGAAAGAATATTGCCAGTTTGTCATTCTCTTTTGTTCAGTCTCTTTGAAGTTGTGGGATTTCCAAATCAAGCAGATGAGTGTCTTGCAAGAAAGCCCCATCTTCCCCTGGTTTCTTAATACGGGCTCATGTTTTCTTTCATTTAATTATGGTAGCTCATCCCCTCACTATTCCATGAAATACCGAGGAGGAATACTTGTGACTGCTGAATAGCACTGCAAATCCAGTTGTCCCATGGGGGATCAGATAGTTTTAACTGTTAGGAATGTAGGAAATGTTGAGAATCTGAGCTTTCTGAAGCACACATGCTATATGCCAGGACACGTAGCTGACCAATAATGATGGGTGAATACAATAAACCCTCCAGAGAGTACTGTTGTACTAAAACACATTTCCATTTGCAACCAGCAGCAGCATCTTTTCTCACTCTCTAGCAGATAAACAAGACATCAGGGTTGCATTTCCTTGTCGTGTTGACCTGCTTCTCTGGGACTTTGTGTAGTGCTTAACAGGCTGGCATGGCTCACGCCCCCGCAGGAACAGTGTGACCTTCCTCTTCTTCAGAGCAGCACTGGGCTGAGGCTGGGATCTGTTCTTGGCTGTGGGCAGTCTCTGGGCACCGCCTTTCACTGCGCTTCTCTGCTCCACAATGTATCCACCTCCTTTTGCACTTCATGGCGCTATTGAAATAATTTGCTGATGTGGAAAATAAGGTGAGAGACACAAGCCTGCAAGCTTCTTGGTCTTTACTGGACCCTTGATATGGGGAGTTTTGTGTGTCTGTCACTGATATTTTTGCAATATTAAGACTAAAGGAGCAATTCAAGTGCCTGAACAGAGGCAATGCGTGCCATTTCAGGTACACAAAACATCTCCGCAAGGCTGAAAGCCATGGCACAAAACTTGCCACACAGCTTGGACCAGCAGCTGGAGACTGCATGACACTCTACAGCACCTCAGACAGCCCGTCATGGCTACAGTTAGGTCACGTGAATCGCACCCTCCGAGTAAGACTTGGAAAAGGCAAGATTTTGCAAACATAAAACTGAAGTTCTAATATTTCCCTCATAATTGCTCTCTCTCTCTGTTTTCCCACATTTCACCTCGTAATTTGAATTTGTTCCTCTGGGTATTCCCTGACTCAACGTCAGTGGGGAAAACTGTGCGCAAAGACAAATTGAATATCTGCTTTGTGCTCAATAAATCCTTTTTGAAGAAAAAAATTAACTCACACAAGGAGAAGGAAGAACTAGACTGAGAATCTGATACTCCAGATAACTGTTTCCCAGTTAGAGTTAGCAGATATTTTGCAGTTACCTGTTCTTATATATACATGCTTATATATAAATTTTGTTTTTTCAATAAGATTTTTTTAAAACCATGCTTCTATTAATAACTTTTAAAAAGTTAATTTCTTTTTGCCCCTTGTGTCTTTTAGTGCTGAATATGAAATACTAGGAGTGGTATTCTTAGAAGTGATTTATTTTCTGGTGTCAGCATTTTATTTTTTCTTTGGGAAAAAAGCTTTTTCATAGCTATTTCAGAAGCTCAAATTAACCAGGAGAAGGACCAGTGATTTTGAGAAATAAAAGGAAGAGTCAGAAGGAAATTAAAATTATGAAAGGATGAGAGTAAGTAAGAAATAGAAAGGAGGATGAAGGAAAGGAGAGAAAGTTAGGGGTGCAGTTTAGGCACTATTTACAAAAATCTTGCTTCTACCAAACGTTATTTTGACAAATAATAAAATGTAAGAAGGGTATGGAGGGCTGGCTTCAGGTCTTCTATTCATAAGGTATACAACTATTTTTTAAAGAAAAGATAGAAACATCAGCATTTCTACACTTGGGAAAAATGAGAATTAACAAGGTGACTTGTCACAAGATCAGTCATCATTATGACTGTCTTGTTTGTATTCTGCAAGCTGCTTCTGAGCTTTGTGTCCATTTTGTGATCAGTTCACACAGAGATACAAACAATTTACTTCATGTGCAGGTAACTCCAACCTTCACAGGCTTGTCCCTGTCCCCCCAGCATCCACCAGGTGATGCCTTGTGCGGGAGCTACATCATGTCTCATGACATACCTGCTCCACAGGTGGGTATTGCTGTTATTTTTAAGCATCCTCAGGAAAGACGGGATCAGCTGGAGAGAGTTCTGAGGAGAGGGGATGAATGGGCAGAGAAAACATGGACATCTCACTGAGCCTGGTTTTCCTGGGCTCATTTGGCAGCTGGGCTGGCCAAGCCAGAGGGCAACCACCGGCCAAGGGGAGCAGTTTCTCCTGATGGCTGGGCACTTGCAAGCACACAGCTGGAGCGCTAGCTTTGTCCCCCAGTATGAGAGGGAGATCAACAAGCTGGAGAGGATCTTCTGGGATCGTCAGGGGGACAGAGCACGTGCAAAATGAGGAAAGGCTTGAGAGAACTGGATCTGTTAGCTTTTTATTTGCTGTAAGAACCAGGCATTATCACAAGACAGATAATTACTGAGCTATGTAACTAAAATAATAGATAGTTAAATGGGTGTTTTAAAGACTTTTAGATGGCTCTATAACAGGAACACCTTGGAGTTTGAGCTCCATCCCTTCTCCCTTGCTCTTGTGCAAAGCCATCACAATACACATGACACAGGCTGTAGGAGATGTTTTCTGGTCACTTAGTACAGAGCCATTAATGGTGCTTACTGCTTACACACAGAAATACTACAAGATGAAGGTGGTTCGTTACCATAATTTTTCCACACTTGTGTTGTCAGAGCTGATTTCCACTGCTTCTCAGCAAGAGACGGCTGTTCCCAAAGCAGGATGAGCTGGGACCTGATGGTGACCCCAGCACAGGACATACCCTCCCTGGTGGGTGCTGTCCCACAGGGTCAGACCATGGTGGGCAGAGATGGCGGCTATAACAAGGTCCATCAACAGCCCCTGAGATGGAAAGCAAGGAACCAGGGCCATGGACCATCCAGGGGCTCCTGTCAGGAGCTAAAGGAGAGGGGGTTGGAGACAGGACCAGAGACAAGCCTGCGACGTACAACCGAGGAGTCCCAACAGACAACCAGCACCGCTGCGGAATCACTGGGGCAGGGACTGATGGCCCCAGGCTAGGCTGAAATGGCGCTCCTGGCCCCAGGTGGCCCCAGCAGGTGCTGGGCAGGAGCAGTAAGGCCCACGGCTGCCCTCAGGGCCCTGACATCTGTGTAGCTGACTCGTTGCAAAGCAGGAGAAAGTATGAAAGCTGCTCAGTAAGCTGCATGGCTTCAGGCACAACTGGCAGGAAAAAAAAAGAAAAGTAGGTCTTTTCTCTATCTCAAAGTTTTCTGGTGGATGAAATATGCAGGAACCTATTTTTGGAGGCGATCAGATAATGAGAGTGGGGAACTCACGTACTCTGTTGTGCTCACTGCATGGGAAACAAGAAGAGTAGAAAACACCCTTAGCTCACCAGACAGCTGACCAAGAACATCCAGACATGCTTACCTTTTTGTTCATATTTCGCCTCAGAAAATTAGAATATCAGATGGGTTTTCTAGGCACGTTCCTAATGGCTGGGATTTATTTTTGTGAAATTAAAAAAATTCATGGTGTTTCCAGAAATGTTAACACCCTTATGTTCCACTTCACTACGTGTGACTGAGGTGCTGGGCAGGTTCAGAGACATCCACCACGGACCAGAGCAAAGGAAAACATGCACTCTTTAGTTGCACCCTACTACAAAAGTCCCCTGTGGCCGTTCAGCGGCTAGAGAGCCACACCACAGCCCCTGCACCCTCATAGCTAGCAGCTTGCGTCAAAGGCTGCGGGTCAAGCCACAGCCTGTCCTTGGACACAGAAGTTGTCTCCCATGGGGAGACACCATGAAGCCCTTCGCAGGGCAAGGCATGGCTCCTCTTCATGGTGCAGCGCATGGCCCCACCACCCCTGGGTCACAGCCCCGCATTACTCTGCCATGGAAAGGCAGCCAGTCCTGCCTGATCTGAGCTCTGCAAGAGTCTTCCCCCGGCAGTCTGCCTGTTTCCACTGGTTCAGTAAAGTTACTCCAAACCACGGTTGCTTTTATTCTGAAGCACACCTGCACCCAGAAAAGGAAGGGGAGAAGAGACTGAAAATGAATAGCTGGGTCTCCCTGAACCTCATCCTTCCCCTTCAGATTTTAGATAGGCTGCACCCAGCCCCACCTTCCTGCCGGTGGATGCACATAAGCAGTGGATGCTCTCAGCGGCTGCCAAAACCTCACCTCGAGCAGCTGCTGCCCTCTCTTCCCTCCTTCCCTCCCTCCCTCGGTCCCTTCCAGCAGCGCAGCGTGCATCTGGGTCTGAGATCTGCCTCTGGAAAAATAAACCTGCTGCCTTGGCCGGGAAGTAGGTAGGTACTTCCCAATGAATTATGAATCCCCTGCCCTTCCCTGGGACAGAGGCCATGTCCCAGCTGTGTCCACAGCCGTGGGCAGGGTTTGGGGTCTGTCGGGGACCGCTTGGCACTGGAGCTCAGCCCAGCCTCGCTGAAGCAGCAGGGAGGGGGTGGCACGGCCAAGCCTGGTCTCCTTCCGCCTTTCCGCTCCGCTGCATGCCAGCCAGAAATTAGCCTTTTGTTAATTAAAATAAACAAAAACCCAGCAGTGACAGGTTGTTTGTTATAGGCTCTAGGCAAGAATCCCTGTTTTCAGGATCACATGGAAGCCTGTGGCAACAAGGTGGGGCAAACTGGGAAAACGCCTGCACCACCCTTTGGTTAATGCTGTATAGCTCCTCCTGCCCCCTCCCCACATTTCCTACTGCTGCTCGCCTGAATTCATAGAGTTAATTGAAAGCAAGCAATAAAGAGCTTGTTATTGATATGAGCAAGGAGAAGTCAAATAACGACCCAGTTAAGCCAGGCTCAGGTACGCAGCTTCAAAGGGGTGAGGATAACAATGTCTGGCTCTACCCAGCCAGGCTGGGAGACTCCGGTAGCTGAGCCTGCTTTCAAAGGAGCCCCTAACACCTCTGAGATTCCAGGAAAGGGCAGGGGATTATGTGAACTGGGAAAAGCTGACAGGCTAAAGATATGTCAAAAAAAAAAAAAAAAAATTAAGCAGGGGAACCAGGCTGCAAGCATGATGGATGGCTTCCAGTTCTCCATATTGGAGAAAAATGCCAGGTCTGCCTAAGCTCCAGCAAGGAAAGTTAAGTATAAGTATAAAAACAATGTGTAAGGCACCTCTCTTAAATCCATTCTATTAAGAGCTGTGCAGTCTTTTCGGCAAAATAGAGAATATTTTTATTTCAGTTAAGCTGCTGTTGGAGGCTGCCAGAAGGAGACCTTTACGTGTTCCAGTGCTGGCAGCCCTGCACCTCGAATTCTGGTGTAAGAATTGGAGAATTTCACCCAGGAAGCATCTCCTGGCATCTTGGGGACAGAGGAAGGGAGAGGAGCTGCTTAGAGAGGCCCAGAGTAGGAACAGTAGCACAGCTAACCCAAAAGCACTGTTGCAAAGGATTTAAGGCATCCTGGAGTGACATTGTACACGTTCTGTCTAGGTCTTTCCTGGATGGCGCAAGAACTGTCCTTATAATCCTACACTGTTGGCCAAGTGATCGTTTTTTCCTTCTAAACGAGCCTGTAACTCCTCATAAATCCATCTTGCTGTCTCGCAGAGATTGCATTGACTTTTCATTCTTCAATCCCTGTGGCAGCCTATGGTTAGAGAAAACACTGTGGTGAGCTGGTCATGCTTCAATAGTTCTCTCACAAATGGGCTCGTCAATAATTAAATTAATATATTTTCAGACAATGAAGAAAATATTTTCAGCAGAGCTGTGAGCTAGTAGCGCTCTGCTTTCAGCATATTTTGAGACCACAAAGGCCACAGCAGGATCTGAACCTAGTGCAGAAAAAAAGAAACAAAAGCAACTGAATTTCCACAGTCTTCATTAATTTAATTTAGCCTGAATAATTCATGTAATGCCTCTCTGTAGTACATTTTATCTGGAGACGCAAAGGCTCTTTAGAAAGTTGGGCAGCGTAATTATCTTTTTACAGGTGAGGAAGCAGAGATAATCTCCATACATGAAAATCAGGCAGCAGGCAGGGTTTTTCCAAAGCAGGCACAAAGCCCCTTTCTGGCGGGTGTAGTTCTACAAGAAGAGAAGTCTGGCCACATGCATTAAGAAATTAACTCCAGAAATTTGGCTTCTAACCTGGAATGTGACACCAGTAGGAGCTACACTTTGGCAAATGAGGTCACTTAATTGACCTTAATAGTCAAGTATTTAATTTCGTGCCTCTCTGTATTGACCGATTGAGTAGAAATCTGAAAGCCACAAGTGACGGAGGATCATAGCTGCCTCTCCCTGTGCCGTTGGAGTCTGATGGCACCAAGCCCTTTGGCAGTCCTTTCCTCGGCCATGGTTTTGTGACATGAAGTCTCCAACAGCAGTACTATCAGCAGTGCTAAGGGGCTGCTGCCCCACTCAGCGCAGCTTGCCCAGTTCCCCTCACACCCCAGACCTTCAAGCAAACCCAGGATGGACCTCGCCTGGCTTAAAAACAACCTATTAAAAACACCCCTTGAGAAGCTGTGTTGATTCCTTCATTATGTTCAGTGTTGTAGCAACAACCATGCCCGGTCACTTCAGGCAGTGATGTGTTTGAGCGGAGCAGTAGGAAGAACCAAGGTGGTGGGAAGAGGAGGGGAGAGGACATCAAAGCTTTGGGCTGGTACTGCCACATGAGACCTTGTCTCATAATGCCACAAAATCACGGTCCAACTTTTAACAGCCCCTCCCTCCTTTGAAAACAAAATTTTCAACAAAATTGAGCTTACAGGTGCAGGATACCCAGATTTGGGGTTGAATTTAGCAGTCCAAACTTTTGGAGCCCAGCTGGACTGAACCATAATCCAGCTGTATTTTCTTAGCTATTGTCAAGAGTGCTATTATCTGTGCCTGCATCATAGCTATTCAGACTGGTGTAAGAGGTGATGCTCTCTAAACTCAAACTCATTACTTCTTATGCCCAGACGGGCATGAAGGAATGGATTCAAGTCTCAGTAGCCTCCTTGCATAAAAGGCCAATGCCCACCCATGTAGTTTGCTGTTAGTCTTCTGCCAGGTCTAAAACCTTAACCTTTTGATGCACTACTACAGCTGGGCAGCAAATTACTATAAGAGAGTTCCAAATATGTTTGCAGATTACTTCTTGGTAGTGGGAAACACTCAGTGGGGACCTTCTCTTTTTTACCAATCAAGGCGAAAGCTTGGTAAAACATTAAATGCGTACCACATAAGACTCAAGCTGGCAGCAGTTACATGCAACTTTACTACGACAGAGAAAACGGTTTTATCCTAAACTGCACATTGCCAAGAAGGATAAGAGAAGCAAACAGGACACACAAAAACGCTTAATAGAAGAGGATGGAGAAAAACATCACACTACTACTGCAATAGTAATGGCAAGTAATTTGGGAGTCTCCATGTATTAACAAAATGTACTTATTTGTGGGGTACAAGATAGCAAGCAGTCTTGAGGAAGTGCTGTGATGGTCAGTTCTGTGATTAGGAGAAAGAATTATTACACATGGTAAGAGGGATGTGATACAAGTGCAACACTGATGATTTCCTAGTCCTGTCTTTTTCCTTTTATGCCTGTTTTACCAAACATGTCGCATTATTGTTGTTCAAACTCCCATCTTGTTTCTTCTGCTGTTGCTCATAGTGTTGGTGTAGCAATTAGCTAGACAAGACAGGAGCTATTTGTGATGATTTGCTTCTTATATATCAGGCAGACTCTAGAGAAAAAAAGCAGATTTGGAAACCAGACAGGAATAAGTGGACTAAATAAAATCAGCCCCCCTGAGCTTCAGAGATGAGAAGAACCAAAGCAGTTGTATGAGAAGAACCAAAGTAGTTGTATGAGAATGTTTGTGTGCTGAAGTGAAATCTTACATGATGTCAGACAGAAAAACCTAATTTTTTTTATTTGTTTAGGGCTTGTTATTATTGCATTTGGAATAGTTTGTTTTTCTGGGAAATCAGAGCCTGGTGAAAGTTAATTAAGTCTCATCCAGAATGAAAAAGTGCATGTGTACAATCTTCAACAGTTTGTTTTAAAATAAATGTCAGTCATCAAGGCACCTAAAATGCCCACGCTGTTTTGGAGCGAGGAAAGGACAGAAGACAAACAACAGAAAGCCACATCCACGTAACATATTCCATTCTGGTCATACAAATGATATATGCTCTGAAAGTGGACTGTGCATTAAAGAAAAATAAGACATTCTTTGGGGAGCTGGGGAGTAATAGAGCAAATACGTTTGCATCGTTACGTGGTCTGCGCATAAAATGTCCGACCTTTCTACAGGGAAAAATTCTAAGTTCATAACACCACCTCAATGTCTGGTGTAAGCCTCAGAGTGGTCACAGTGCAGGCATGTGGACTGCCAGCAATAATGACATGTCAACAAGTCATTTTCACCGTAATGGAGGGGCTTCAAAATGATGTTTCCTTGGAGGTCATCTCTGGAATAGAAAGAGAGGATGACGAAGAATTCTCACACAAAGTTGCTCTTTGACTTATAACCGACGAGCTCTGCAAAACTGGGTTTGCTAAAAATGACATTGGTTCCAGCAGTAAGCAAAATGTTCTCCTTGGGAAGTGTAGGGCTTCATAGCCTACCATTTTCTTCTACAAGTATTTCAGTGAGGGGTCCCTGGTGGACATTTCGGTGTGTCCCAAACTATCCCATGATACAGCAATTTGTAAACGACAGTCTACTTAGAAGTATTGCAGATAGTCAGCAAAGTCTAGGCTGGCCTAGAGCATTTAGAAGACTCTAACTACAATTTAGGAAGTTACCACTAATCAGCTGTGCTGAGCTAAATGTCCAGGTGCCCAAATTGCTACAACTTTTTAAGTAAAACTCATGCTGAATTATTGCACATTCCCCAGAGGCAAGACTTACCCTAAAAACAAGTGGTTTAAAGGGGAAAGTGATTTCAACTAAGAAGTCTTACACTGTAAAAATGGCCAGCTAAGAATATGCAACGATCAGCTATGCTGTCTCAGATAATAGACTTTTCTTAGAGGTGACCGTCTGCCAGAAGCACGGGTTACAGAAGTATTGGTAATGCACAGGGTTAACAATTCAGAGTAATCATGCTTATCACACGCCACTGCACTGTAAGGGAGATTTCTTCATTCTGATTTATTTTCCTCTTTTAAAAGCACATCCAGCTATCTTCATATGGCTACTTCTCCATGACGCTACCAGTCACTCATCATCTTGAACTTAAAAGTCACCAGCCACCCCTTTTTATTATTTCAATCCAGTCAATGGATTAAATTTGGCAAACTGTAAAGCCTTCTCTCTACCAGAAAAGTGAGTCAGTTTAATTAAATTGATTTAAACTTATGTAAATTACTATGATAGATGTACTAAAGCTGGTTTAACCCATGTTCATACTGATTTATCTTGCATCAGTTCTGCTCCTGCCACAAATGCCAATCACGATTATTTTTTAACCAGTGTGCTCATCTGATACTGGCAAAGTCACAAGGCAAGGGAAGAAAGTCAAAGCTTGGGTTTTCTTCCTTTGCTGGAGGAAAATGGAGCTTGTTGATACCATGTTGCGTGCTGCAAAAAGCACATGAGATTGTGGAACAAGGGAGAGAAGATGGCACGGAGGTAGTAGAAATGGGCAAAACACATACAGTCGGGCAGGGTTTGGGGAGTATGAAAATTTGAGAGCAGTGATGATAGTTGTAATCCTGTGTTTTCTGTCTCATAAGTACTGCCCATTTAGCTGTCATTTCTCATCTTTAATTTTTACTGTACACAGAGAATTCCCTGTGCTAGAGGAACCTTTTCATCTGCTGTGGAAGCATCCAAAAACACCACAAGACGCTCCTGAAGAGCTCCCTGGGTCAGAAACGTCAGTGGTGATGACCTTCAGGCACATGGTAGGGCTTGTAAAAAACAATATGGTTGGGCTTCCAGAGTATGCTCAGGGGGTGTGTGGGTTTCAGGCTGAAATCCTGTGAAATTGTCACATTGACATTTTCTGAGTATGTTTTGTTGCTGTAATGTAGCTCTTAAACCCTTCAGACCTTTCAGAAAGATGCAGCAGCTGCTTACACTGAAGTGGGACATAACCTTACAGCTGGTAAGGGGCCTGCCAAGATTTCTACCTTGTTCTGTGCACAGATTACTGTTGCGTTACCATCAAACACAGCTCCAGAGCTTATGTCCAGCTACTTGGTGTAAACACATCCTCTGACTACTGCAGCCTTAAAGTAGTCTACAAAGCAAGAGGACAGCTTCTTGCTCTGTCTGAAATCCAGGCCCTTGGGAAGGAGTGGTGCATAGCTTTTGTTTCACTTGCACAGTATTTTAAGTAAAATGGCTGGAGTATATAATCTCTTGTGCTCATCCCCTCATGCAGGAATGAAAGTCATCCACACAGGGACTCCCTAGTCCAGCAGTTGGTCCAGCGGGTGGAAATACCTTAATCAATTATGATAGTATTCCTCAAATTGCTTTAAGTCACTATAGCTTTTGTACACTGTTTGCCATGAATGCGTAAACTGCTGCCTTGTCATGAGGCATGGCTTGGATATTCAACTTTTCGAGACCCAGATGATCCTCACCTGGACTAAAAATGTATCTCATGCGCAGCTATTGCACTGACCATTTACAGTATTTTGGAGAAGAGAAAAATCAGCACTCTTTTTGCCTGCAAAGCACTAAACAGCTGACACTCACTGCATGGCAGATGCCATACTGCAGGGGGCTCGAGGTTTGTTTGCTCTTGGAGCACAGTACTGAGGATGCTTCTTGCATCAGCCTCTCTGCTCTTCCTTGTAATTTCAAAAGCCCCTGAACAATTTCAGAGGGTCTTAAGAACACAGTGGACCCTGTTTTTATATCACAGATCTCCACTCTTTACTACAAGTCTTTGATGTAAAAATTGAAACTTCTTTGTGCATTTCATAGACTTTGAAAGGACACTTGCCCCACCGTAATGTTAGCTTGGCTGCCCATTTTTCTTTCTGATAAACTCTTTGGATAGTTTGAGGTGGAGAGAACTGAATCTGAACCTGAAAATGGTTTCCGTGCTTGTCCAAGCAAAAGGAGGACTCAGCAAGCAGAAGGACCTGCAGGATCTGGCAGGCTTTTCATACGACTGTAGGCAACATTTTACAGGATTAGCTGTCAGGCAAAACATCTTAATGGGTACGATTCAGTCTTCAAGTACAGCTGTGAAACGCTTTTGCATGTCTAGCACCCTTCTGGTACTTTGTCTCTGGTACTCCTGTGCTGGGTTACTGAGTCAGAGAAAGCTGAAAAGCAGTCCCAGTCATCTCAACCGGATTTAAACTCTGTTACCCAGGCCCTGCTTCCTTGAGAAGGATTTCATAGTATGTACAGGAGCACATTACAGTGGGATTTACTTGCTTTTACTTCAACACAGGCATTATATCTGTCTGCTAAGTAGTTCTTATCGCTGAGGATAGCTTTTGCTTCAGTTGGCATGGCAGTTAAATACTCTCCAGAATATGATAGGCATGTTCATTAATCCCAGTGTAGTAAGGAGCAAATCCTGGTTGCTTGTACATCAGGACAAGCACATTCTTCATCCTGTTCCTCTGCTCTCTGTCCTAAGTGCAGAGCAGGGCAGGGCTCCAGCTCTGCAGTTAGGTACAAATGTGTATAGAAATAAGAAGAAAACCTGTGTTTGCCAGAGTGGTTTATGCATCTGCAGCAAAAGTCTGGCACCATGTAAAGTTTCTGCTCAAGTCCTGCATCTGTTAATTAGCCTGGGAGCTAGTTGAACATGCTCTGAGAACAAGTTAAAAGGAACAAGTCAAAAGGATCTACCATCCCAGTCAGCAAAAATAGCTGAACTTGATCCAGTGTTTTTGCCCACAGACCCTGGTGTCCATCTCTCTTTTCAAAATTCAGTGTTAATTCAAATAATCCTTTATTTTAGTATATTCTTAGACTGTAAAACTTACTGCAGAGGGTACTGTGGGACATGACTTCTCTGATCATCAAGTCTAATCTCTGGAATCAAGCAGGATTAACCACTGAAACAATTCCACTTTCTATCTATCCATCTTTATCTTGCACACTGCTAATGATGCTGCCATAATGACCTCGTTAGGTGATACCTTCCTAAGCATGAGTTGTCCTGTTAATCATGTCTGCTGCTGCTATTTCAGTAATTCAGAACTAAATAAATAATAATTGAATAAAGCCTCGAACCTGATAATTTCCATTAATCACCTCAAAAGTTGATCTATTCGCAAAGTGTGAGTAGCGGGTGTAATTTTCTTGTCCCCAAAAGCTACGTATTTTGTCTTTATTTTTAATTCCTTCAGAACACTAGCCTTTGGACTTGGCTCAACACCACCACCTCCTCTCACTCACTTGCAGAATTACAGTTGTGTCTTGCCAATGAGGCCTGCAAAACAGAGTGACACATGAAAAAAGATAACATGGAAAGGCACTTTGCACTTTGCCAAGGAGAACTTGTTAGAATCTGGAGATCAGTCTTTATTTTTAAAAGATTAAGACATTTTCCAAAAATGTACTAGATGTAAAGAATCACCAGAAAACAATAATAAATATCCCCAAAGAGTGTTGCTCCTGAAAGAAGTATTCTGATTTTTCCCTGTTTTTATTAGCTGTTACCTCTATTGATGGATACCCTAAATGGCCAGTTGGTCATATACATTTTGAATCTTGACTGAGGCAATAATCCCAAGAGGTGCTCGTCTCTCCAGTCCAGCAAGGAATATGGCAAGAGAGCTGAATCTCTACTATTTCTATCAATAAATTTGACTAATTCAGAATTTGCATTGGTCAAGCACTTTGTTGTTGTTTTACTTACACTCATTTTATTTTCCCTCTTTTATAATGCCATGTGGGAATAAGTCACTTTATAGATCCTCATCCTTCTGTGTTTTTCTGTAACTTCGCCCTAACAAAGCGAAAAACAGTGAAAAGGTTACTCTTCCCAGCTATTTCCCTGTCTGGAGTTTTTTGACCCCGCAGTTACACATGCACATACTGTTGAAACATAACTCAGCACAACTATAATCATAACTTGTAGGGCTGTAGGATAGCTCTTCTTGGAAGTGAGCTCAGGAAGCCTCTGGTCCAAGTTCCTACTCATGGCAGGGTGAGCCATGAGGTGAGATGCCCCTCAGATGAGATGAGAGGCCCCTCAGGTCTTTTTCCAGTTGGGTCTTGAAAACTTCCACAGATGGAGACTTTCCATCCTGGGCAGTCTGTGCCACTGCTTGACGGAATTAATAAAGCATGGCAGTTCTTGTTGTAGCCTGTACCCTAAAGATGCTGTGATTTGGTGTCTTTAGAGCATCGTCATACTAGAAAAAGAGCGTGTTTGTTCCTGTATATCCCAGACTCTAGGGCAGCCTCAAGGTGGAACCAAGATCCTGACAGTCTCAAGCGGCCTCAGGAAGTTAGAAATGATAGAAAGCCATTTTTGCTTCCAACAGCCTACTCAGCCTTCAATATAGGCAGGTTTAGATTAAACATTAGGAAGAATTTTTTCACTTTGAGGGTGGTAAGGCACTGGAACAGGTTGCCCAGAGAAGTTGTTGAGGGCCTTAAACACCTGGAGGTGTTCAAGGCCAGGCTGGATGGGGCCTTGGGCACCCTGGTCTAGTGGGAGATGTCCCTGCCTGTGGCAGGAAGGTTGGAACTCGATGATCTTCAAGGTCCCTTCCAACCTAAACCATTCTATGATTCTATGATAGTGGATGCAAATGCTGTACCAAAAAAAGCAGAAGGAAAGGCTGTGCAAAGGTCAGTCATATTCCTCCTCCTATAGAATTAATTTAAAAGTTGCTGTGTTGTCACAGACATATGGATCAGCTCTGAGAAGGCAGCTCTGTGCAGCAGGAGCCAAGGCAGGTGGGACTAGATGTACACAAGGCCAGAAAGTGAAGACATGAGAAGTTTGAATTGAGCACGAAGGGCAGGCAGCGCCAGCGAAGACACAGAAGCGGTCACAGCAGTACCATTTCAAATGGCCGGACCACGCAGACAAAATGAAGAGGGAAAAGCTAAACCTGCCAGCACAGTCATGACTATGGCTTGAAAGCAGGACCCTTCTGCTCCTGCCTCCTGCAGATTGTCGGCGGCCGGACGCCTCTCCCCACGGCCCTGGGGAGGAGGGAGGACCACGCCGCTCTCACCCTCCATCAGGGCTGGGGTTGCAGTCCCTGGGGTCTGGCTCGCATCTCCAGCAGGTTTGATTTAGGTTTCAGCCCTGCCATTTTGTTTCCTCTGGAAGCTATGACAGCAGTAATTAGAAACCCAGAGACCTCTCAAAGTGAAGTGTTATTAACTAGGACAAAAGTCTGTCAATGAAATGCATTGTAATAACACTAAGACATCCAATACGTATGGTTGTTTTTCTCTAGAAGTTAGCACATTTGCTGTTTGGGAAGCCCCTTTAATTCCTCCACAGTCCATCTAATGGCTTTCCTCCCTGACAAAATGCACTCTCATTCTTCTCCCGAGGTGAATTTCTTTAGATGTTGAAATCCTTTTTCCAAATGTAGTTCTTGTCCAGCAAAACCACTGTGTTGCTTTGCCCTGGAGTCTGGCAGTACGTCTCTGTCCTCTCACCTCGAGTGTTTGCTTGGACGCCAGTAACTCAGAGAGTGCATGGCCAGGAGGACCTCAAGATCACCTTATACAACCTCTTCTACATCACAAGCCTCTACATTTCACTGAGTTATCTCTGTATGGAAATTGTGTGATGAAACTGGAGCAGTGAAATGGCTCTTAGTCCAAGGACAACTTCACTCTTGTAAGTCCTCTTCTTGTTGATTATCTGGCTTGCGAATAGACTAACAAACTGCCTCTGCTGTGAAGTGTGTCACCCTTGCCATTTTAGGGAGTCAATCTCTAGCTATCCTAGGCCAGCACTCCTAACTCACAATAAGGGGCCCAGACACGTGGATAGCTCTGCATGCAGGTGGGACATGGGCAAGGTTCATTCTTAAGGTGGGGAAACAGATGCTCTTAGGCAAACAGAATGGCTATGTCTACTGTGTCCGTCCCAAAAATGTTTCCCAAGTCATGGAAACGTTCTCCAACGTGCTCCCCGAGTCCCCCAGGCAGAGAAGAGCCCTCCTTGGCAGCCTGCCCTTTCCAAGGCATCAGCCGGAGAAGGAGTTCCCCTTTCACATGGCAGGCAAAGGGTTTCCCAAGTGCGGGCATGAGCGCCAGGGGTGATGCACAAGTGAACAAAGTCTGCAAGACTGAGGATTTTTGTAAAAAGCACAGATAAATAAAGAAATAAAGCAATATTCGATTGTCATATTCCTCCTAAAAAGGACTTCTCAAGACTCGGTTCTTCAATCTCAAAAGGAACCAGTTTGATTTTTCACATCTATATATCACGCTTTCTGATTGCTGAACAGTAACAGGTTGACAAGGGTTATTGTTGTTTCACAGAAAAACAGGATTATTTAAAAAACTTGTTATTTCTGGACAAGTAGAGACACTTAAATCAGGGTGTACTGTAGGCTGACATTCAATTATGCAATGAGGAAGGAGAGGAAGCATGCAATAAAACAAATAAAAGTGATTGTAGTGTGGTTTATTGAGAAGAACAAATAGATTGAAAATGCCATTGGGCTGCGCAAAAATAGCATCACACGACTATTATAAGTTCATTTCTTTTTTGTTAGCAGATTAGTGACTTCTTCCTGCTTGCTTTTTCGGCACTGAATATCAACAAGGGAAATAACAATCTGCCTCCCTGCAGCTTTCTGAGGATGAGCTGTTGTCGCTTTCTTTTGAGATTCAGCTTTCTTTCCAGTCTGAGGTTTTGAGTCTGTGAGTGACCTATGCTACAAGCAAAGCAGGAAAGTTAATACACTTCTTAATTAACCTCTGCAGGATTCATTTATGTTTATGCAAATTAGGAAAAGGACAAGTAGATAAATTTCTGCAACTGTCTAAAAGCTACCGGTGACTGCATGGCTACTACAAACTCTGCTGAAACGATAGCTGCAGCAGTGAAGCAAGTGAAATCTTGAAGAAGAGGCAATCAGACATGAGACAGGAGCTCTCCCCAGCCTCTTCCAGAGAAATCGAGCTATCCCAGATGTTTCATTTCTGAACTGCTTGTGAACCTGGTACTACTGTAAGCTAAGGCATTCGCAGATTATTTATTGTACTTTTTATTGTGCCTTTGTTGCTCACCCAAGGTGATGGAAACAAATGAATTCTGTTTAATTTTACCTTTTCTGTATTGTATAATCTATCTTTCTCATATGGACTCAGCTGCTTGGTCTCAGGCTCCAATGGTATTGCAGTGTAATTCTCCCTGTCTCTGCGTATGTGTGTGTGTAAATATTCCCCTACGAGAGAAAACTATTACAGTCAGTTGGTACATTCCCTCCTGCAACCAATGAGAAATATAAAATATTGTTACAGTGGATGTGAAAAATAGGCATTGTTACCCACAACCTTCATCACCCCTTGTGGGACGCAGGTGGGGCGTCTCGCCTGGCTTGTGCTGCAAGGGAGTGAGGAGCTAGCAGGAGCAGCAGCTCTGTCTGCCTGCCTCCATGGTCTCTTCCTCTTGTTTTGTTAGATGCAGAGTGGCTGTCCAGGAACTGTAAGTGGGCTGTGGGCTGATATTCCCCACAATTATGTTGCCTTTCCACAGCTGTTCATCCACTAGCGTGTATGAAGAAACACGCTGCACTCGGATTCAGAACTGCTGACTTCTCATCTCCTAAGAAGTTGACTTGTGAGGTCCTGATTATCTGTAACAACCTGGTGGACAGCAATGGCACAGGCTGCCCAGAGGGGTTGTGGAGTCTCCCACTCCAGAGACATTCAAAATCTGCCTGGACGCTGTCCTGTGCAACGTGCTGTAGGTGTCCCTGCTCTGGCAGGGGGGTTGGACTAGATGATCTCCAGAGGTCCCTTCCAACCATGACCCTTCTGTGATTCTGTAATGGTGGTGCCGAAATGGGACATTGGTGCATGGAGCCTGAGGATTAACATGAAGGTTGTGCCACTGTGTCTACCCTTGCTTCTTTTCCTCACATAGTCAGCCTCACGTGCTGGAAACTTGTTGCTTCTCTGAGTCTTTCTCAGGGTGTTGGGAGGTGGCTGGAGCAGTTTAGCTCCTGTAACATAAATTTGCCTGATAAGAGGCTCGGAAGGATTTTGAGTAAAGGGCTTTTGTGCAAACCAACACCTTGCCCCAGTGGCTGTTGCTTGTCCCCCAACAGCACCGTAACAAAGGCTGTCACCTCTGCCCTATGCAGCACTGCGTGTGAAGATACCTGGGCTAGTCTTGGATAAGTTGGGCAGAAGCACAACAGCTTCAGGACAGTGCTCAACCCAAACCCACCAGAGTATGAATACTTCTCTGGGATTCCATGCAGGAACAAGTGGGATGAATCTCGGCTCTGAGCTACCGTTGATCCATGTGGTGTTGCGGTAGAGTGTGCTAATGAAAGGTCTTCTCATTCCCTCCAGCTGCAACTATTTCATTCCAGGTATAAAAGCAAATGTAATATTTGATTTATTAGTAATAATCAAGCAATGTTTACATCAAATAAAAAGGTTTAATATAAATAAAATGTTATATCAACTATTACAATCTAAATATTAATAAATCAAAGTATTTTTTTTATATAAAACATACAGAAAATATAGAATAGTCATTCAGACAGATGAAAAACAGATCATGACTCTTCCTTTTGGTAGCCCTGGTGTTTGTTTGAGAAGTGACAGGCCATGTCCAGTCTTGGCCAGAGCTGCTTCAGTCTCTCAGTTTTCCCACCCCTGAAAAAATGTGATGGAAGAGGCTGATTGCCTGACTGAATCCCCACGACAGGCCAGCCAGCCCTGGGAGTACAACACTCACAGCTCTTCCACATCTTAGGCCAGAGCTGCAACCACTGGAATGGGAGTTTCTTTTCTTGGAGCTGCTCATCAGCTGGGGACTGAGGGACACCAACAGTACTGCAGAAGAGCAATTTCAGCAATTCCAGGAGACTCAGCTGGAATAGGAAAGACTGAGTTTTAACTCTCTAAAATTTGGCTAAGCTGAGGTGAGAGCCCAAGTCCCCACGTCCAGTGTTCAACCTACTTGGAGATGGACGTGCACGTCTTTATAAAAATTTCTAATTTGTTGACACTACTCCCCTGCTTATAAGTTTTACTGGTGCTGTGTTGTCCCTCTAGTTACTGGTTAGCCTCTGGTCCTGCTGCGAGTCCTGCAGGGTCTTGAGTGGAGTCAGACCATGGCTACAAGTTCAGACCGCCAGGAGAGGACTTCCCCACTTGGCTTAACAATTGGGCTTCGGGCATGAGGATTTAGGCTGGAGCCAGGCCCCCGGGCAATGTGTTAGCAAGTCGGTGCGGCTGCTGTTGCAACAGCTTTGTGCATGTTTATCAAAAGAAACTCAAAAGTAAAAAGGACTCGGTCCCCTGTGAACTCAGGTAACCATGGAGAGGTGTTTGTGTTTTATTTATGGAGGACGTTGGTGACCAAAAAGGCTGAGTCAGCTCAGCTCCTTCGAGAACCTGGCTTTAAACTCGTGACAATTTTGGAAAACCCAGACTTAAAAATGGACTTCATTCTAGAAGGCAAAGAAACTTCTTCAGCGTGAACCACAAAGAGGAGTCATTGAACTAACCTCGAGTGTGTTCATCTGTTAATCAGTAGGATGAAATGCTTAACAAAAAAGTACATTTTCACAATTATACAAATTCTATTCTTATCTTTTGGTAGAATGAATCCAGTTGGGTGTCACATTAATGAAGATGCCAGACGTGACATCGTTGAATGTCAACACGCTGAGAAACGGCTACAAGGGAGCTGAACATGCTTAGCACTGTGTTTGAAATAGGGCCAAGAGTGCTCAGACTGCGAGGGATACTGAGCCACACGAACAGCATCTTGAGCGATTATTAAAATGTTAAAAAGTGCTGTTCTCAATCAGTCACTACTGATTGTATGATGCAGTCAATCTGCTGATATTACAAAACAGAATATATCCAGTATAATTGTTCCTCCCAGTAATTTTGTCTAATCATGGAAAAAAACCCGACACGGCTAAGCTGCAACGTTAAATGCACGAAGCCATGTGATGGCGTAACGCTACATGTGCGGTATGATAGTGAGACAAACTGAAAAGTAATTGGAAACAATTTTATTGGACACAGCGAAAGTTTGGCATTGTATTTATGATAGACCTGTGTGTGCAAGAAATCCATTTGTCATGATGGCAGTAGGGCTGTCTGCATGGACCTACAGTTTCCCTCCGCATCGGTAAAAAGGGGGGGCTGTCCTGAGGACAGGAGCTTCCCACAGCCCCCTGTTTACTGGCAGACCCCAAATTAGACTTCAGGTATGCATTCATTTGGTTTAATCAGGAGGAATAAAGTTACACAAACACTGTTGTTCTGATCCACTCAGCTGTCAGATTAGTCTGAAACGGCCACTGAGCACCCAGAAGCAAACACATCTCTTATCTAAACCCTCTCATACCGGCACAGACAGTACTTCCAGAGTATTTGCAGTTGCCATTCAGCCGCAGTTTGGAGAAACAGCGCGTTTAACGAAGGGCATGGAAACATTAACAAATAGGTGCTAGAGGTACACGCGAGAGAGACGAGCGTGTGAGTCGGGGGTGCTATGGCTGGACCCACACGGGCGGCCCGCAGCGGCGATGCCCTGCAGCTAACGTCGTGCCACCCCAGCTGCGGGCACGGAGGCTTTGGAGCCAGTGTCCCTTCCACTCCCAAGAGCTGCCAGGGAGAATGAACCTCATCTTCTCTCCACTTATGGAAACATGTGGTTGCCATGGGGGGGAATAGGAGAGAGGAGAATCTCTTAGTAGCATAATCCGATTCAACGGAGGTGCGGCTCGTGCTGAAAACAGCTGGCTTTCTGCCCAGAATGGAGAATGAACTTTAGAGGATTTCGAGTGAGTGAGCCCCATCTTCAAAAGCATTCCTCTGCTAGAGCAACATGGTCCACTGGATCTCGTCTGAAGACCTGTTAGACTGAGGCTGCGGAGGTACTCAGAGTAAACCGACATATTAAAAATTAATGTTGGCAAAAGGAATAGTTCCTATAAGCAGATATTACTGACCTGAAATCTAGTCATTAAAAAAAAAAAAGCAAAAGTAATTTCGAGTATTACATCTATCTGATTTCCCTGGGGGACACTCCACACAGCTTTATAACCACATTTCTCTGCTTTCTACAAATGTTCCTCTCACCTTTACGCCTCTGTGTAAGGTTTGCGCAAACAGGAATATAGGGAAAGGATCTTTGACAAAAATAAGTAGGGAGGAACAATAGAATGGAAAAGGTGGAATTTCAAATTTATTTCACTTACAGGGCTTTGCAAAATTATCAGGTATTATGCTTCAGAGAGACGTGATCGATTTAAAAGGTATGTATACGTTCTACCTCCCCTGAGCCTAATTCAATTTTTAAAATGAAAGATCTTACTCTTTAGAGTAAGAAATTTTAAAACCACGTTCATTCCGTTTCTTGCCAGAGAGGCTCCCTGCGTTTGAAAGAGACTGACACAATAGCCTGTAAGAAGCCTCCCCCAGCCATGAACTTGCAGTGCACCAGCCCTATGAAAAATGTATGGAGCTCTGAACTTTACGGCGACCGCCATCCGCCCCGCAGCCCCTTACAGCCCCTCTGGCAGTGCGGGACCAAGGGTGTTCTTCAGAAGCATTTTTTATTTACACTTTTCCCAATTGACGGAAGAGGAGACGGCCCCCGCCACGGCTCGGAGGACAAACGGATGGCGGCCCCCGGGTGTCCGCACCCGCGGAGGAGATGCCGCGCTGCCCAGCTGTGGGCAATAGTAAATTGACTAGTAAAAAAAAAAATAAAAAAGTACCCCCAAAAGGCAACTAAACCCCCCACAAAAAGAAACCCGAGGAGTATGTAACGGGATGAAGCCTGGGGGTGAGCACACGCTCAGCCGCCGGCCCGGTTGCCCCCTTGTCGAGTGGACAAACGGGTGGGGGCGGGACGGCGGCACCGGCCTGCGGGGAGGGACCGGGAGGGACATCTCCCCGTCCCCTCCCCTCCTCGGTCCCCGCTCCCCCCGCTCCCCCGGGGCGCCCCGCGGGTCGCGTACGGCGGCACCGGGGTTGGGGGGGGGCGGTTAACGGGGGCGCTGCCGCCGCCGCCGGCGCCCCCTGGCGGCCTCCGCCGCGCACTCCCGGCGGCACCGCGGCGCGCAGGGGCGGCCGCCGCCGCGCAGGGCTGCCAGGGGGCTCCGCCGCCGCCGCCGCCGCCGCCGTGACGGGCCGGACCGAGCCGAGCCGAGCCGAGCCGAGCCGCGGCGGCAGCCGTGCGCAGGGGGTGTGCGGGGAACAAAGGGGATCGAGGCGGCGCGGCGGCGGCTCCGCCGGGGGGAGGCACCGGCTGGGTGCGGGGGGGTGTGCGGGGAGGAGAAGGAGGAGGAGGAGGAGGAGGAGGGTCGCCAAACTGCTGCCACTTCGTCGACCGTGAGCGGCACTCACTGGCGGCGGCGGCGGCAGCCCGCCCCTCGCTGCATGGCAGCCCAGTGAGGGAGGAGCGGGCGAGGGTCTGGCGCTGCCCGGAAGCCGAGGGAGCCAGCGCCGGCGGCAGCAGCGCCCGCCGCCCTCCCGCCGGGATGCGCCCCGCTCGCCGCTGAGGCGCAGCCCCGCCGCGATGCTCTCCCCCGACCGCCACCGCCACCACCGCCACCACCCCCCGCCGCCGCCGCAGCCGCCGCCGCCGCCGCACCACCCGCCGCAGCCCAGCCATGTCGTGGCCACCATCGAGAACCTGCCGGCGGAGGGCGGCAGCGGCGGCGGCAGGAGCGGCATCTCCGCGCCCTCCTCCAGCGTGCGCCAGAGGATCAGGAAAGTGCTGAACAGGTGAGGCCGGGGGATGGAGCGGGGCTCCGGCGCCGCGGCGCGGCACGGCACGGCTCCCCGCCCCGCCGCCCCTCGCCTTGGGGCGCGCAGGTCCCCGGCGGGGGGGCGGCCGTCGGGGGAGCCCCGGCCCGGCCCCCTCGGTGGGATGGAGCGGGGAGGGGGGGGGCCGGGAAGGCTCCGTCTGGGCGGCCCGGCAGGGCTGGGCTGGGCTGGGCTGGCAGCGCCTTTCCCCCGCGGAAGCCGCGGGCAGGGGGCGGCGGCGCGGAGCCTCCCCCCGGCCCATTGTTGCCTCCGAGGCGGCGGCGTGAGGCGCGGTCCCCCGGCCCGCTCCCTCCCCGCCGGGGCCGGGGCCGGTGGCACCTGCCGTGCCCGCAGCCACCCCCCCCACAGCGCGACCCCCGCCCGCTTCGGCTTTTCCTGGCCCGCCGCGGACACGCGGGCGGAGGGAGCCGGGGTCGCCGCCGCCGCAGCCCGGCCGGTGGCGGAGGCGCCGCCGGGGAAGTTGGAGCGCGGGGGAAGGGGAGGGAAGGGAGGGGAAGGCGGGGCTCGGCCCCCCCTCCGCGTCCCGGTGGGGTCCGCAGCAGCGGCCGGCAGGGGCCTGATGCTCCGGGGTCCCGGGGTGGCCCCGGGAGAACGGGGTGGGGTTTTTTTTGCCCGATTTCGGACCAGCTCGCATGGTCAGGGCGAAGCGCGCTGGGGCTGCAGGAGCGGGATGCTGCCGAGACCCGGGGCTGGTCGGTTCGCCCGTGCGGGCGGCTCGGAACTGTCAGTGCGAATACAGGGGAACTGCGGAGTATTCGGGGTAAATTATTTCACCGAACACACAAGAAAACACTGGAACCATCTCACTTAAATCCTTTACGCTCTCCTCTTTGCCAGTTGTTTCTTCTGCACTGCATCCGATGAGGGTTGAGTTTGGTGGTTTTTTTTTTTTACTACAAAACAGAGCCTAACTGGTTGCACTTCTCTAGACGGAGCCTCTGAGCTCCTCTCTGAAAAGCCAGCTGAACCCATCACTTTTGCCCAATGACTTTTACGTGCTAAATAGAGCGGTTGCAGCGTTATGAGCAGCGATGGGATGGTGCGTACCAGTGTCGGCCTCATTGTCCCTGCTTTAGTTTCAGATCCGTGTAATATGGATGAGCGACTGAGAAAATCAGCTCTTCCTAGTTTTGAAGGAGACGCTCATTGACTCTTTCAAGCTTTTAAACATTAGGAAATTATTATTGTTACTATCTTTGTTACAAATACCTGAAGGAATTCAATTGCTCACAGATCATTGCTATTATATGC
Source organism: Pluvialis apricaria (assembly GCA_017639485.1). Lineage (NCBI taxonomy): Eukaryota > Metazoa > Chordata > Aves > Charadriiformes > Charadriidae > Pluvialis > Pluvialis apricaria. Next base: position 73,993,690 of record CM030009.1, on the reverse strand, counting down.
AGATAATTAACTGTTACCATTCTAGAAGGATCCTTAAAAGCATCAGTAAGGGAGGAAATATTTATCCTTTGTTATTTGAGCATGAGAAGGACTGAAAAGAAGTTGAAACAAGTAAGAGCTGCTTCAGCTCAGACTCAGTCACACATTTTCTTGTACATGCGCTTTTGCAATTCTCAGTATTGTAAAATTAACTCAATTCCTCAACCCAACGGTCTGTGTCATCTTAGGTGTCCTGTGCTTGCAAAATCCTGCTTTCCTTCTGCTTGGTCATCCTGAGGTGTGTGTCAGTCCTGAAAGAAGACACTAGGGAAAAGAAGTTTTCTCAGGGGCAGCAAGAGATGTATAAAGATGCACTGAGGGAATCGGATACAGAAGCAATAGGTGCTCCTGTTCAAGGGTGGTAATAGTGACCTCTGGGAAACCATCAAACAGACCATATTCTTCGTGGCTAGGAGGTGTTGGATTAATTCATGCAGTTCAAGCAGTTACCATGCTTGTGCATATATATGACTGTCAGCCACAGGTAAAGAGTCAAATCACCATTTATTGTTATATATATGTGATTGAAATGAGAATATCTAGATTTTTTTTTTTTTTTTTTAAGGGAGAAAAGGGTAGAAATTGGCTCTGGTGATCAGAGTTCACAGCTCTGTTGATTCACAGACTTGCATCTAGAAATGAGATCTCCCATCGCACAGAGCAGCACTCTAATGAACAGGAGCCCAGTCACTTTTTTTGTGAGCATATTCTTTTCTCCTCCTCAAACATGAAACAATAGTCAAATTCTTCCAAATTTGTGTGATTTATGGAGAGGGAGAAGACTTGTTACCGAGGTGTTTTAAGGCAGCCTTTTCTTTGTGTAGGGAGAATCCTTAGCCCATCCCAAAATCTGTATTAAGAGAAATTTTGCCCGAGTTAGGTTTCCTTCAACTTTACATGAGAACTAAGGACTCAGCCCGTGTCACATCATGGCTTTCATGCAATGTTTCTGTTGATACAGTGAAATAAATCCTGACACAGTGAAATGAATGCCAACACAATGTTTATGTTTTCATCTTCTATGGAAACAATAGCATGCGAATGTGTAAGGGAAAGGAAGAAATGTGTGTGCCATATTCCTAAAGAAGTAGCAGCCTAGAACAAACCAGGCTTTGGCTTCTTCAGTTAATGTTTTTTCTACTGGAAAAGGGGAGCACTTTCTCCGTGCTGTCTGTACTTCGTGTGCCAACTTGCTTGAGACTCATTTGTGAAAGGTTCCTGATTGACTCATTGAGTTGAGCTCATGTGCTTCTGTTTTCTGCTAGACAAAGTGGGGGCTCCTCAGGCAGATGAACAAAACAAAAAGGCTGACAACAGCTGGGGTTTTCAGAAACCTGCTTGTAGCTGGTAGAATCACAGAACTGTAGAATCACAGAACCATGGAATGGTTTGGGTTGGAAGGGACCTCTGAAGGTCATCTAGTCCATCCCTCCAGCAATGATCAACTAGATCAGGTTGCTCAGAGCCCCGTCCAACCTGACCTTGAATGTTTCCAGGGATGGGGCACCTACCACGCCTCTGGGCAACCTGTTCCAGTGTTTCACCACCCTCATTGTAAAAAATGTCTTTCTTATATCAAGTCTAAATCTAACTTCTTCTGGTTTAAAACCATTACCCCTTGTCCTATTGCTACAAGCCCTACTAAAAAGTCTGTCCCCAGGGAGCGAACAGACTCTGTTGTGGTCAGGGAGGAAACAAGACAGCAGGAGAATGGGGATAGACACTGGCAGAAACTGAGCATCATTGCTATCTCACCAGGCACTTGGTGATTCCTGAATTGCCTTCGAAGGCTCCTCTTAAAATTGTTTTACAAGCTATGGAAGCTTATTTTAACATCACCTTCCAACCTCTCCTCCCTGTTCACTCAATAGATCCCAAGGTAATAGAGAAACACTGGAACACAACCCCCAGGGTGTTTGGGAGAGAACATACTGAAAGCAGAGCTGGTTGACTGTAAAAATCTATTTCAGTGATCACAGCAAACACTGCACTCTGTGAAAAAGTTGGCCATAACAGAAAACCAAAGTAAAACACAAAACTGAAGGGTCAGAATCACAGAGGACTGGAGATGCTCAATGGAATTCTGGGATTTACTGGAATAGTTTGGATATAAGTTCTGAGCTGCTGGTGATGGTGAACAGGACCTGCTGCAACAGGAAGAAGCTTCCTGTTATCCTTGAAGTCCGGAGAGGATGGCTTTGAACTGCTGTTGCATTAAGGGGAAATATTGTGGTGATTACATACTGCAAATACGTTCCTGGACCTGTGACTCACACCCGTGGTCCATGAATCCCAACTGCAGGGCCCTGCCTGGTACCTTCCTTGTGACATTTGCTCAGCAGGTGACCCTGGCTGACCCTGCCCTGCTGTGTTGCAGGGGAGAGAAAGAATAACGTTGGCTGCTTGATTGCTTGCTTGTTTCCCCACAGCCTCTGCAAAGCCAAAATTGGACTCCAGCAACTCTGCTTGTAGAGGACCACTTAATAAGCAGTGACTCACCTGCTCCGTATTGCCTCCCACCTATAGTGAGAAGCAAGAAAAAAAGGAGAAAATCATGCGGTTCGGAGCTTTGCGGTTCTCCAGCCTCCAGCCCGGCACCTGCGTATTTCAGAGACACCTGTTGGTGGGTCTGAGCTCACTCTGGCTGGCTGTATCCCAGCACAGAGTGGTGGCTTGTCTCCCTTCCTTGCGCTCCCGCGGTGACCTGAATGGTCAAGAGCAGAGAATCACCTGCAAAATGTTGCCTGTGGCCCCTGAAGCCTTTTGAACTAACTTCTGGGTGGATCTCATGCTGAGAAGGCTGGTCATCACCTCCTTAGAGGAACTGGGCAGAGAATAAACATCACTGAAACACAAGGGGAGCGGGTTATGATGTCTTTGGGGGATTCTTGCAAATTATTTCTCTTAAGTGAGGTACCTGCTTATACGTGGACATTATCTCTGTAGTCCTAGGCACCAGGACAAGGAGGGAAAATGAAGTTTCTGCAAGGAAAATGAGTTAATGTCTTTAGATACTATGACAAAGTTATTTTACCTAAGTAAATGAGATTATCCCGGCAAACGAAAAAAACCACAGCCACATCAATGAACTCAGGTCTCCAAAGTAACGTCTGAGGCCCTGCTATTGTATCGCTTTCTTTGATGAAGACTTTTTTAGAAAGCTGGACAGCACATACATTTCTCTGGGTTTACCCACTTCTATCTTTTAGTACTTTTGTAAGGAGGACTAGCTGTAAAATCTAGCCGTGCCTGATTGCTGTTTCAAGGACGTCTTCATGTGCTTTTTCTTGCTCTCTGTTGCTAAATGGCACCTTGTATTTTTCAGAAGTTTCCTAAAAATCATATCAGAATATTAGAGACATATTCAACTTGATATCAGAAAATGGTGCAAGAGTAATTTCAGGCACTCATTCTCATGCCATCTTTTAAATAGCTTTGTAGTTATGTTCTCTGCAGTAGTGAATTGCGAAAGCGTTCTCTGGAGCAGTGTGCGTCTCTCTGTACTTCTTTGCCCACTTATTCACTTTCTCAGATAAATTTTAGCCTCATGCATAAAGCCAGCGTGTAGGCTAATTACCATCGCCTTTCTTAGGAAAAGGAAATAAAAACAATTTTGCTAATAAATATAATTCATTAAGCTAGGTAGTGATTTATTGAACAAAGTCGCATGAAGAAAAGTAATTTGGATTCTTCTTGTCAGAAAGCCCGGCTGTTCGGCTACAGTAAAACTTTTGCCTTTCCAGTATGTTACAGGCCCAGTTCATCCCCGATAATGGAGTTGAGGAAGAATTTGGCCCACTAGCTGACTAAGTTTGAACTTGGCCAGGGCTTCTAACTCTTCAGAGATGAGAGCTGTTTAAATGACACTGCAAGTATCAAAAGCTATGACCCAATGATTTTTTTTCTAATAACACTTATTCACATAGTAAATCGGGCAGAAGGAGTTTATGGGCTAAAAAGAACCTAAAACTGAGTAATAATGGCAACAGATTTCATTGCCCCAAAGCAATAACGTCTTTCAGTTGGCTGATCAGAGAGGCAAACAAACCAAATAATTTATGGCATTTTTTCTTAATGAAAAGCAAGTCAAGGATCAAACACATCATTTTTGGAATCCAAAAAAAGAGTGAGTATTCATAACCTTCAGTTGCTTCGCTTTCTTCTTCAAAACAAAAGGGTTGGCTTCCTTTGGGATTTTTAGTCTTTAAAAGTACAAATAGCTTCTCAAAGTCCACCCAGAATAACAGTGACTGTAGAAGAATGAGTCTGAGCCCAATTCCCATAGCTGTAGCTCTCCCTTTAGGTGAAAATATTTATACCGTTCTAAAGTAAGTCAAAGAAAATGAGTTTGGAGCATAGGTAAAGCTTTCTTGTACCTGTTAGTATTATTCTTTTTGGTGGGGGGAGTGGGAAGTGGGAGTGGGAGTGGGAGTGGGAAAAAAGATCATATCTGACTGTAGGAAAGCATCCTGGCAGAGGATATAGAAATCAACTGATGAAAAATTGTCCACTGTTTCCCTTTCTCATTAGTTTACTTGTAATTGACGTTTTGAAAGCAAGTGGCCTCTGGGAATTAGCTACATTCCTAATAATTTGGGTGCATAAGGCAAATACCTGTAAAGTGGGAGAAAAAGAAAAACCCTTTCTCCTCCAAACAGCTTATTCCAGGGAATGCCCACTTATTGGCATGCTGTAGTGCACTTAAAATGCTTTGATTTAGGAGTGAAGATGAGCTAAAGTACAGAAAGCTTGCATGTTGTTGCTGTAGCAGGTACTGGAAGTCTGTCTGAGTATGGTTTCAAAGTGTACGAGCGTGGTTTCCTAACAAGCTCTGGAGTCAGTGTTGGAAAGCCTTGTCCCCCTTGCTTCGCTTTTGCTCCTGAGAATTTGCACCTTCGGGGATACAACCCTTGCCTGTCCTTTTCCGAAGCAGGAGTTGTTTGAAGTGGAGTGATTTGATACGGTAAGTGCACTGCAATCTAAACCTGACAGCCCACATACTGATGGGAAAAGACTTTCCCCTAGGAGGGGCAACTTGGCAAGGCAAAATATGTCGGTGTCTTCTGTCTACCTATGACACTCAGAAGGACGGTACTTACCGGGTGCCTGTCTGTAAGTGCGAATTTTTGACACCGGCTGTGCCATAGGCTTTGGGAAGGGGTTACTGCCTCTTGAACTAGGGGGGTTTCAAAGGAGCAGCGCTGTAAATGGCTCCATAGAGAAAGCTGGGGGAATGGACAGAGTGGCTCTTATGGGATGGACAGAGCAGCTTTAATGTGCTAATGAGGGGAAGGCCAGATGCCAGCAGCGATCAGAAGGGCTCTTTGTGGCTCTGTCTCTTTGGAGATGGCTGGAGTCTCTGTCCTTATCAAGGTTTTTTCTGCAGGCAGAGGGAAACACTGGGGCTATTAGTGAGGTGTTCCCTTCCTTTAAGTCAGCAGATAGCCTTACGGATCAGCACTTGAATACTGATTAGGGCTAATTACTAGGCAAGCTTAGGAAAAAAGAACTTGCTGAAGAAGCTGGACCTTAAAAAACTACAAAAAATCACCCCCCAAACCCAACAACGACAGAAAACTCATGCTCAAAGGCTCGTGAGATGAGCTCAAACTCAGCTGAAATCACCTGTTGCAAGAACAGCTGTATGGGGACTCATAAATTGCTGTGACTGTAAAGTGTGTAAGTATTGGTGGTTGTGAAATTCATGTTGTGAACCACCTAATCTACCTGTCTCGGCTTATTTATGTCTGTCATCTGTCTCTCTGGGATTTTTACTCAAAACACGCTGGTTTTGAAGCTTGTCTTTCAGCTTTCTCTGACTTAGTTTCTCTCATGATTTAAGAAAGCATTTCTTCAATACGTATTCTCTCTCCGTCATTTTTCTCAGAGACACCAAATGATTGAGGTAGCGAGTTTGGCTCCCATGCATCACATTCTCCTCGGTATGGCTGGAACTAAAGCGACGGAGGAGGGAGCGTCCCCAGAGCCTGGCCGTGCTCGGCAAGAGCACTGGTGTGGCAATACTGCGCCGTACTTCTGCAGGGGGCGCGCCTGCTTTTTGGGATGTGCCACGGTACACAGTGCAAACCAAATCATTCCCTAGATGAGGTGGATGACCCTTGATCTCACCAGAAGGGTTTGTCCACAGATGATGCCGTGTAGGTGCCACTGTAAAAAATAGTGACGCTTACTAAACCAACCTTCTGTTTGTAGCTGATGCAGTCATTTAGACCCTTAATTTTTCTGTTGGTGTGGTGGTCAATTGCTTCCTTACAGTGCCTTTTCCCGTGGCGATGCGGGAGGCCGCGCTCCGCCTTCAGATAGGTCTGACCCATAGCGGTGTGTAGGAACTTAAGAGCTGCATGGTGAACCTTCTCTTTTGCTATACCTTTTTTTTCCTGTCAGAAAATGTAGATGAGTCAAAACTTTGGCAAGAAGGATGGCATTTTCTCAAGACTGCATGTTCAGGAAGGTTTCTTATGTCCAGACTAGATTTTTTTGGATGGAGAGTGAGTAAAACTTCATGGTAATCTGGTGATGGGAGTACTTCCATAGGAGACCAGGTTTAATTCTGCTTTGCGGCATCCTTGAGAGCTGCTGTGAACACATGAACTGTGAGGTTCTCTTGGAATGAAGAACCTAAAAAGGTCATGTTTTTTTCCTAATGCAAAATGGGAGAAGTTTTGAAATTTAAAAGTTTGGAACCAGAAGATGCTTTTTTGCCCAGCTCATCTCCCAAGGCATTTCAGCTTTCAAGGTGTTCATTTACAAAAGCACGCTATGCTTGAAACAGATTGCTGCATCTCTAATACAGATAAATGAGGTAATTTATGTCCAGTAGCAAGACCATAATTATTACCTCCCAAGCCTTAGTGTTAGTTGCAACCGGTAAGCCAGTATTAGCTGATGATGGAATGAAAACAAAATTTGAAACATTTATAGTGATGGCCATTAGTTTACTTAGCCCTCGCTGGTGTTCATTTATCAAAGAAACTGTCGCGCGTGTGTCCGGAAGCCTGCTTTACTGTCTTTTCTTGGGCTGCATTAATTTTAAAACGGTGCTGTCTTCTGTGCCACGTTCATTCTCATTACTTGGTCTCATCTGGCAAGTGTTTTGATGTGATCTGACTTTTTTCTGATTTCTGTTTGGTAGAAATGGAAAATGAGTTAAGAGGGGACTAAACATGTCCCCCTGTTCAGTGAAATGGAGAGGAAGCCACCGGCAGCATGGGAGGGAGATACCTGCAGTCCGTTCCTGCTCTGGTGCCTCCTCATGGACCTCACTGAAGAGGAAGAGAGCTCCACAGCTCCACTCCTGGGTCTCTCCAGCCTCATAACTAAAATCCTGACCCTTAATGTAGCTTTAGGCCTGCTATCTCAGACCCTTTCAGCTGAAGGGGGAGTTTAAGGGGGGTGGGCTGAACGAGAGTGGTGGCTACAAGGTAGAAGTGAGTTCTCGGTGCCTTTTTCTGAAGAGAGGAGGTAGATGTCTGTATCTGACTCTTCAAAACTGTGACTCGCAGACAGGGGAGGCCTGAAGTGAGTCCCTGACAGGTAGGGGCCTAATGCTTCAAGGGGTATAAGGCATAAGCTCTACCCTGTCCTATGCATTCTGCTTTTTACTGAAACTTGGATCTTCAAGTTGTCTACCCAGGTGCCTCTGTGGCTACCCCAGGATGTAATATTCTTCTGCATGGCTCTTTGCTTTTTTCTACCCCTATGATGATGAGACAAATGCTGGAAAATACTTACTAAAATTAAATTAATTATGCCGTGATTATTCTAAGCCCAGATATTCTATGGCATTTAAATAGCTCTGTGTTTTCAGTGGCTTCTGCAGCCTGATTTGGGCCATTTACCTTCTGAAATCTCTTCTTACTAGAAGCTGAGAGCTGTAATAAAACCGAGCAAGTGTTTCTTTCCTGTTGCTCCTTTCCTTTTCCCTCTCTGCTGCTGCTGCAGACATGAAATGCTTTTGATTATGGTTTTTAACTCCCTGCTGGCAGTATATTGAGGTATGTGGGGACTGTCCTGGGTAGGTTGAAAGTGAGGAAGGACGGCAAAGAGCAGGTAGGTTGGGAAGAGTTGAGCAGGGAGCTGGAAAATCTTTTGATGGTTGTGGGATTTGAAACTTGAAGGAAATAAATCTTTAATATTGTAGATATAATTTTCATCAGGCTGGCTATGAGGATTAAGTACCATCAGGCAGAAAAAGTTTCCAAGCTTCATCTAACGTGGTGGGAAAAAAGTGAGTGGGCACCCAAATATATGTAATGGTCAGACTGAAGTGCCTTCTTTTCCTGCGTGACCTACCTGATATGAAAAGGTAACTTCCAGTCAGATTTTTGGTACCTGACCCTCGCTGTTGGGTACCGGGTGTGCTGAGGGGGGGAAGCTTTGTAGAAAAACAAATGTTTTTCTGGAATTTAGAGATCACCATTTGCAGAAGTTGCTCCCAGAACGGACAACACCTATGCGTAGCCCTGGAGTCCTTGTTGCCTCCTCTTCAGGTTCTTCTACAAAAGCTGCTTTGCTTTGATTTGGTGCTGACCAGCATTATGTTTTGACAGTATATTTCAGTGTTTTTTTCAGGTCCAGTGTGTGGCAGGGGATATCACGTCTTTGAAGAGATTCAGTAGAATCCAGGACATTTGGAGGACTTAATCTAGAAGGACAGGGCCGAGGTGGTGTGATGGTGGTCGTACATGTATGAAGGCACCGCTCACTGGCATTGAAAAGGAAAATTCCAGGTTTTCTCTTGTTTAAACAAAAAGGTGACATCGGAAAAACTGTTCAGTAGCAGAAATGCACTCAAGGAGTGATGCAGAGTGGTCAGGGTGAAATGCAGCGCCATGTGGTGGTTGGAGGGTTGCCTGAAGTGGAAGAGTTATGTTGCATCTATAGTAACCAAGTGAAATCTCTGGGATTAAGAGTTTCATCTGCTCTAAAGAGGTTACTTGAGTTTAAGACAGCAAATATTTCCCTAATAATTCACTTGAAAAACCGTCTGTCTGTGTGTAACTATGCGAGATCTTTTAAGATGAACTACAAAAGCTACCCAAATGTAATGTCCCCTTATAAATAAATAAATTCTAGCATGTTCTAACTCACTGAAGAATTTCTGTTAAATTTGATGTCTGAAATTGTGCATACATATCGATTTGGTAGGTATTACTGTGTTAATGGAACTTATTATTACTCAGCTAGATTAATTTATTAGATTTATTCCTACACTTTTACAACCTATAGATGTATTGAGACATGAGCCCGCAGAATCAATACCAATTTCTTTTCTCATTTATGAATGGTCTTACTAACATCCAAAATACTGTTACACTTCAGAGTATTTAGCTGCAATTTATTTTGAAGCATACACTCCAACATTTTTAAATGTGTCTCTCTTCTTTGTCCTTTAATGATTTTTTTTCCCATGTATGTGGGCTCTGTTTGAGCAAAATGCCATGCATCAAGCATCAAACGAGTCATGACCATACTCTAGTCATTGGGACTAGTCGGCAGTTTATGTTTTTTTTGCAAGATGAGGGTTCTGAGACCAGACCTAATCTTTGAGACGCGTTTTGGCTGCCGTTCTGCATGGCAGGCCCTAAAGCGGGAGAGAAAACTAAAGTACAAATGTAACTTACAACTAAATTGCCTGCCAAACGGAGTATATTTGCATGTTTTTCTTTGAGCAGTGGCCATGCATGCGTTTATCTTTCAGGAGCAGCGGTGCTTATCTGAGAAGCAATAGCAAAGACCAGCCGAAATGGGTAACTGATGTGGGACTTGTTCCCTTGCTTCCAGAGCACGAGCATCAGACGGGACCTGCTGATGGCTTGTGGTGGGAAGTGAGGGAGGCGAGGGCCAAAGAAATAATGAAGAAAGCAAGCTATTTGGCCACCTCTGTCTGCACTGCCAGCTCAAGACTGGTAGACAGGGAGAGATCAGTCTTCAGGCAGTCCTAACACTGGCATTTCTGTTGCCATTGCAGCATCAGCGGTGCTTGGAGATACCATCCTTCCTTCCTTTGGATGGACCAGAAATATTCTGTAACTCTCATGAAGACAATTACAGAGGCTGGTTGACCACAGCCCAGCCTTTAAATCCAATCCAAAGCAGCTCACCAAACATTTCTGGGGAGAAATGTCTAGCAGCTGCAACTGCATAGAGATAATATTTCATCCAGTGGTCTTTAAGGTGAAGCTCCTTAAAACTGACTCTTCTGCCAGTCTGTTGTTGCTGTTTTCTAGTAAAAGTTGCTGTATCCACTCAGTATACTGCTCATCTTACCACTTTTTGGTCTGGACTTACTGGTGCTACTGTAGCTGCGGCTTGTGCACCACTGCAATTGCTGGGTATGGAAAGCTCAAGCCTGAGAAACAACCAACAGTGCACAAAAAAGAGCAGTCAGCTGATAAAGGGAAACTGAGGGGACAAAACCCACCCCAAAAAACATCATATATATAAGTATGATGCAGAAGTAGGCATCACAGCTAGAAAGATGGTGAGATGCCCTGTGAATACTGCCTGCGTGACTGAGTCGCGGGGTTTGGGACCAAAGCCAGAACATGATGCTTTGTGTCACCTTGACCGTGCTTGAGTAAGTTACAGGGGAGCTGGTAGACAAAAAGCAGCTTGACCAGCCCTTTGCAATGAAGGCCGGGGGGGGTGGGCTTTGGCCTGTTCTGTTTTCAGGAGAAGCTTGTACTGCAGCAGCAGATGAAGGGAACTCATCTACTGCTGCAATGAGAGGCTCAGGAAGAAGTTACGTACAGTAGCTCCTGATTTACAATCCTGGATTGGACACCAATTGTTTTTCCAGCCTTGGGCAAATCTCTCAACCTCCCTGGGTCTGGTTCAGCACCTGTAAAATGGGGATAATTAAACTTCACTACCTGGAAGGGTTGTTGATTAGTTAATGCTTGTAAAAGGCTGTACAGTGCTATAAAATACAGCGTAGTACGCGGCAGCATCTGGTCTGCAGTTACTGTGGTGCTTCTCTGAAACTTTATGGGCCAATGTTTGCCAAGAAACAAAATAACTAATGTGCACAGTACGTGTGGGCTTTGGGAGACGAGGGGGTGGCAGCTTTTCAAAGGTGTCTAACTTTCCTGAGGTTGCCTACTTGTCAGAATACAAGGGGAGGTTTCCCGAGAACACCTGCAGCGGTCTGGCACTGAAACCGGTGTTGGATGAGGCCGGGACGGCAGACGGGGGCTATGGCAGGTGGCAGAAGAGCTCCTTGCTCTACTCCCAGCTGCGTGTTCTTATTCCTGTCCCTGTCCCCAGCCTCTTCCCCCTTTCTGGTGCTGGTGGAGCTGTTTTGCACGGTGGCGTGGAAAACCAGGTTGGTGGCTTGATCCAGATGGAAAAAAAAAAAATGGAAAAAAGTTTCTGTTGTTGTGGTTTTGTCTTTCCAGGTGGATATTCTCTCCAGTGTAGTTTATCATGTGGCTACAAACACATGGAAGAGCATGGTGAAGAGGCTGGTACGGGGGTGAGAACGAGTGGAACTCACTGAGTTCCTCCACTTGAGGAGGAATTTCTTTCCTTTGAGGGTGGCAGAGCACTGGCACAGGCTGCCCAGAGAGGTTGTGGAGTCTCCCACACTGGAGACATTCAAAACCCGCCTGGACGCCGTCCTGTGCAACTGCTGTAGGTGTCCCTGCTGTGGCAGGGGGGTTGGACTTAGATGATCTCCAGAGGTCCCTTCCAACCCTGACCATTCTGTGATTCTGTGAGTGTCTGGAGATAAAGCGGGGCTGGGGCTGCTGAAGCTCTCCTGACACTGGAGATGATACCACAAACCGTGTTACCCAAACACAGAAGATGTTGCCATCACAGAAGTTTGAAAGGTGTGTCAGTGAGCTAGTCTTCTTTCCTGCCTCCTGAGACATGTTACACTGATTTCATTGGAGATGTGTATGGCAGCATAAGAGAGAGCATTTGGTGAAGAGCTGATCCTGGTTGAAGCTCACCACCCTGTGTGTGAAACTCTGCAAACAATGGGGAAGGAGCTAAAGATGTCCTGGAGGTGTGCCTGTAATAATTTCTGAGATTTGCATCTTGGCACTATTATTTGGGATACTTATGACATGAATCTATGGCACTATGTGAACAATGCACATGCACGCACATGCATTTATCTGGTTTAATAGGAGACTAAAAAAAAGAAAAAAAAAGGTGGTGGTGGTGTAAGGGGTGAGAAAACCATTTCCTAATCAGCCACTCCTGAATTAATACCTAGAAATTGTTAGGAGAGGGTAGTGAGTTACCAGACACAAAGTTTCACCCTCTCAGCCTTTTCACAGAACTGGGTAAGATAAACGTGAGCTAAGGCTGAGGAATGAGTTTGTTCTTAAGTCACAGTTTCACAGACTGCCAAAAGGAGGTCTCACTTCTGTCTCTTCCCTGCTCCTGGCCAAATTGCTCCTGCTTTAGCTAAGCCAGATCTGGTTTCTGTCACATCTCACAGTCAGCTCACTAAAATAGCAGAGAATTAACCTGGCTGAAAAAGGCTGTTGTTGTTGCTGGGCCTTTAGCTAACTTTTGATCAGAGTAGTGCCTGGACTGGTGAAAGAAAGGAGCCTGTAAGCAGGGAACAGGGAGTAACAGGGGTAGAAGAGATGGGGAAAATAAACATTGGAGGTAAAAGGAACTGGAAAGAAGGAAGGGAAAGTATCTTTTGCTATGGTCACAAGCTTTTTATTTGGCTTATCTGTACTGTAATACTGTGCCCAAGCTAACTGCTTGTTGCTAAAGTCCTTAGCTTCCTGCTACCCTTGCTGTCCCACCTTCTCCTTTACTGCAAACCCTTGTGCTCATCTTGAGAAGAGTGGTGGTGACCCCAGGTGAGACCTGGTGGGTATCAACAGTGGGTAAACAGCCAGCTGTAGCCAATTCCATACTCAGACAGGGGGGAAGTGATGTGATTGTATCCAGAGAGAAAAAAAGAAAGCAGCCCGATAGCTGAGAGCATGAGTCTGGATGGAGCCAGGGGAAAAAAAAATATGTTCTATTATGCCTGTAAGTACTTGTTGTGTGCTGTGCTCTTGGAGGTGATGGTGGAGGTGTGATACAGCCCCAAATGGACAATTGTCCTCCTTGTTATACCTTTTATTTATTTTTAGGCAGGGCTAACTTCAGTGAGGATGGGCATTTGTGCAAAACCTTAATATAAGCATACCGTGTGTTTCCCTGTTGCTGGAAGATGGAATGGGAGCCTTATCCATGATACTGATTTTTTTCCACAGTAGCTAAAATAGAGGTGCATATTCAGCAGGTCTAAATCATTGTACCTAGTGTGTGGTAGTGCACTGTGGGCTTTATGACTGAATTCTGTCTCTCTGGCAAGGTGTGCAGTAGTTTCTCTGTTGTTGCTGATTAGGAAAATAGCAATTGATCAGCGGCTGCTGAATTTCAATTGCAGAAAAAATTCTTTTAAGAGCAAAGCATCCACCAATTTAATCACCTTGGGAGTAGCCCCACCAGAGCTCCTTGTGGGTAGGCAGATTGCACTGAGAGAGACACTTTTCTGGTAGCATTTCTTTGTTAGTTCTGCTTCCTGAACCAACCCTGTGTCCTCCTAGGATGCTGTTATACCGTCACTGGTCAGTACTGTTAGAATCATAAAGTAGTTTGGGTTGGAAAGGACCTTTAAAGGACATCTAGTCTGACCCCCCTTTTCCTGTTGTGGAAGGGTGCTGCACAGTCCATCTATATTGCTTCACAAAACCCCCTCTGCTATAGCAGGTAAAGCTGTTGGATTTGGAGCACCAAAAGCACAGGCAGACAGAGGTAAAGAGGAGAATGGGTGTTGCAGAAGACAGTAAGCATAGAACAGTATGGTTGTATGCTGTTCCTGAAGAGAAATAAGGGATTGACGGATCCAGATAGAGAACATCTACCACTATTCACGTCTTCATTTTGATCCTGTTGAAAAAAAGATGGAAGTGATAATAGAAATTCCAGATCAGGGCCTAAAGCCTCTTTGGGTTGTGACTTTCTCCTAATAAAAAAAAATTTGGGACATTGCAGTCTATCCGGATCTTGGCAAACATGAGGTTGTGCTTGAGCTTCTTGGCCAGTTATTTCTATGAGTGGTGGTCGGTGACCACTTTCCAGTACCTCAAGTGGAATTTCAGGAAGCTTCACTTTCGTGGCTCAGGTCAGAGTTGTGTTTCTGTCCATATGAGGAACTGGATGTGTCATTGCCTACAGATCTGTGTGTTAACACCAGTGTTTCTTTGGTGACAGTACTGAACGCAAGTTTGGCCATGGGACAGCTGTGATGTTTTCCTTTTTTTTGGCTCGTGCCCTAACACAGGAATTTCTCTGGTTCTTGGTTGCCCTCTATGCCCTGAATTATTGTCCAACACAAACTCGGATTGTTTGCTGGGGCTGATTTTGTTTTAGGGAAGCTCAAACCAGTAGTTTAGCCACATTCCTGCTCCCAGTTAAAGCTTTAACAGCTTGTAAATAGCTTTGGTTGGGATCTGATTGATAGGAAAAAATAAAATAAAATAATCCCACGTGTCCCATGGGCAAGTTGAGCTATCATGTTCAGACTGGGAAGGTCTCTATTAGTAGGAGTACAGGCCCTGTGGGTTTCTTTAAGGAAAAAAAAAACAACCAACCACAAAAACAAACAACAAAAAATCCAATAGTGCTATGGGGCAATATACAGCAGTTCATGGTTTGATACCAAAATGAGTGAGCAGGAAGCCAGGGAAGATGCTTCCAGGTAAATTCTGCCAGTTTTTGAATCCCAGTCGTTGGGAATGGAGAGATGCAACGCAGCAAAAATCCTCATCTCATTTTGTCTCCCTGTGTCTAAGTATGCTTCTGTGGCATAGAAATAAACTGTCAGGGAGGGAGGAAGAACCTGTTTCTTGCCTTTTGGGTGTTTCTAATGATTATGGCTCTGTGCTGATTTCAGGTGGGCAGAGATTACCATATGGCTTGCAATGTACTAGCTTGCACCTGTGAATATAGCATAAACATGTTGTCTGTCTTCTATAAATGCAGTGATGGTGATTTATTGAAGAGGGAGGGACATCTGTTTTTTATGAGAGACCCATGAAATGAGTGAAGAAAATACAATAGCAGCAAGGGAAAAGGTTATACATCAGTTCTTAAGATGAATTCCGACCTGGATCCCCAAACACATGGTACCGCAGTTTTGTTTTCCCTGCACGTCCAACATTTCCCCTTTTCTCCTTCTCCTGCCACATGCAGCCTCCTTCCAAAGCCACAGGAGCACCACGGTTGGAAGATTCCCTGTAGAGGCAGGAGAGTATGGACAGAGTCCCCCATCCCCAATGAAGAGGGTCTGTTATAGAGGATTAATTGTGCCCAGACAATGCGGCCCCTCAAGGAGCCCGTTACCCTTTTGAGATGCGTGTGTGGGTAAGAGGGCACACTGCAGCCCCTGTATCCCAGCCCAAGTGCATGTGGTGTGATGCCCTGGTTGCTATAGCAATTAATCACCACTTCTAAGGGCTGGTGTCGACTACAAATCCCTCTAAATTGGCCAGAATGCTAGTTAAAGCTGCTCCTTAGGCACCTCTGTATTTGATTTTTACCCCAAAAGGTGGGATGGAGGTGTTTTTTGTTTTGTTTTTTTTTTTTTTTTGTTGTTGGGTTCCCCCTCACCTTGTGAAAAAAGCCAGAATAACTTGGTATGTGTTGTTGGACTGGCTCACCTTCCTGGCTTGCTGAGACACAGGTAACTTCTGTGGAGAACAGTGGCAAAATAGACGGGGATGTGGTGGTTTCCAGTGCTGTGCATGTAGTCTTCGTGTGACCAGCACATCATGCATGCCTGGGAAACGTAACAAGCATAGTCTTTGAGTTGTGCATGGGTTTATTTTTTTTTTTTATTGTCAAAAAGTTTACACCAGGCAATTAATGTGTGTGTGTTTGGTTTTTCTTTGTGCTGTAAAGAGAACAACTGGGAATTACTGTGCTGCTTGTATCTCTTTATGTAACCGTGATGGAAATGAAAACCAGCTACAGCAAGACTGTACTCTGTATTTGCCTGTTTGCATAGGTAATAGGAGATGTTTACTATGTCATTATCCCAGAAACCTGAACAACAGTGAACGTAAATTCTTCTTAAAAGTTTTACTGTAGGTTAAAGCCCCATTCATTTGAAAAGCAGTCTTAATTTCCTCAGTACATTATTAGAATGGTTGTAAAATCTGGCCAGAAGTTTGAGAAGTTCTTTTTTCCTTGCAGGCATTAAAGTCTGTTACCTTTAGTATTGATCTCAGGAAAATAAAACCACCACCAAAACCAAACCCCATGAAAGAAAACAAGTTTAAAGGGATAAGTTATCAAATGCACAATATTCTCTCTTAGCCGTAAACAAAGTGATAGGTGATTCAACACAATATCCTTTTTTTAATGAATGTCACCTTGATACATACACATTTGTATACACAACATATGTGCACGGAAACTTGCAATTATTTTTACTGGAGACAGCGGGTAAGATGTTGGCATCCTTTGGTATGCCCAATCAGAGTCAAACGTTGTGATAAAACAGATTAGGTAACTTTGATTATCAGTAATGTTAGGTGTGCACACTCGGTGCACGCTATACATCCTGGGTTTGGGTGGTTGGTTTAGTCTCGCTATTCACAGACAAAGGAATATACAATTTACAGGACTACAGGACCATAATGTTTGCTTGCTCTGTTTTTGATATTTCAGTACTTGAGGAGTTACTTACTGCTGATAACTAAACTATGGCTGAAGAAATAATCCTATTTCATCTTGCGTATGGCAGATCAGTATGATCTTTCAGGACTGGTCAGGCTGGAGCAGTTAGAGGAGAAGTAATCAGAATGGGTCCCTCCCACCCACAATGTAGGGCTCTGCAGCTGTTACCTCTTCCCCTTATCAAAGGCTTTTAAACTGAAAGTGTGCAACATTGCTGTTCAAGGACTGCAGGCTAAGGTCTTATTTTTTTCAGTTTGTGTCCCCCAGGATCAGCTTTCCTGTCTGGAAGAATAACAACCAGTTAAATAAAGAGCCGCCTTCTTTCTTCCTTCCTTCCTTTTCACGGAGTGTCTGGAAATCCCTTTCCCAGGTCTGCATTGTTCCTGGTCAGCAGAGGCACACGAAAGGTCCCGAGGCAAATGGTGTTTTCAGGGTAGTACCTGTTCTCCTCGCTAATAGTCCTGGAGGTACATGTCCGAGACAGTGACATCCTCTGGGCTTGTTTTGCCCTTGGCAGTCAGAGCACTGTCTTAGCATCTGGATGGAGAGAGCTTGCAGAGGATGGGAGATAGAGCGGGTTTCAGTTCCTACCATGCTTGTAGCAGCTCTTTGTGCAGGATGATTCTGATGATCCAGCAGAACAAGGACTTGAACTTGGGTATGTCCACAGCCATGCTGCTGCCAGAACTACCAGACTATAGCCTCTTGCCCTGTTCTTCCCAAGAAACTGCTGAGGATTCCTCCCCCCCCCCAATACAGGATTTTTTTTTTTTCCTCCTTTAGTGCAATATAAAACTATGAAGGTATTTTTGGTTCACTGAAAATATTCCAGACAGTCTAGCATACGCGAGCAGTGCTTGTCTTGGACATGTAAGTGTGTTCATTCCCTCAGGTCCCCATGCGACTATCTACAGAGAGGCTGGTGTAGGCCAGGAGGAGGTATCCTAATGCGATAGCAGATAGCTGGGACGGTTCGCTTCATTTACGATGTCTTGGAGCCCAGCAGAATGATGTATAAACAGCTGCTTGCATTGCCAGCAGAGGCAAAGAAGAAACTTGCTCTTGTTTGAGAGCAGCAGATACCAACCATCCTGTCCTCTCCAGCCTGGCAATTCCCAGCAGCTTTCGCAGCAGGGCAGCCAGCGGGACTGTCGCTATAAGCTCTCTTTGGTGGAAAGCTGCTCAGACACGGAGGGTGGACTTGGAAGATGGGAAGCCGCAAAGGCCAAGCGATGTGCCCTGGCATGTCCTGGTGGCCCTGGGGCCTGGTGTTGGTGCATGGGCTCCTTTAAACCGGTGTGTCTGGGGAGGAAGATCTCGCTTGCATCTCTTGCACAAGCAAGCTACTTCATGAGGGTCTTGCTTGTTGAATATGTGGAGCTGGCAGATCCTGTCCTAGTTTTAGAAAGGTGTAAGGGAGGGAGAGAGAAGGGAAAATCAACTGCTATTGTACAATAAAGCCACACTCCAGTGTGGTGTCACTGAGTTGGCAGCTGCTTGCTCTGGTGGTCTCCCACCTGCTGAAGCTGAGCTGTGCCGGGGACAGGGGTGAACAGCAGGGCTGGTGGGCTGAGGAGAGAGTTCTGTCTCATGAGAAAGTGGCCCATCCCTGAGTTTTTCCTGCTAAAAGCCCTGGCTCCCTGTCACCTGTGGGCCACCAGACAGCTGACAGGAACCACCACAGTGCTCTGCAGGAGCTGCTGCTGCTGGCTGTCACTGTGCACCATGCATACGGGACTGCTTCGGCACTGAGCCCTGCAGCGTTGTGCCTGCTCCACCTCTCCTGGGGCCAGCGCTCAGAAACTGCTTGATTTTTCTTTTTTTTTCTTTTTTTTTTCTTTCTTTTTCTCTTTATCTTTTTTGTGAAGCACTAGTCAGTTGTCCCTTTTCCTCTGTCCCCTGTGTGGCTGATGTTCCCTTCACACCACCACCTGCAGCTTCCCCTTCTTTCTTCTCCCTAGCTTGGCTACCTCTTCTTCTTGCCCTTCCCAGAGAGAAGATATTCTTAGGCAAGGGTCAAATGCTCAGGGCTCTTGAGGAAAGTAGCTCAGGGTTTTGAGACCGAAATAGCACAGCTGCTTTTTGGTGCCTGCTGGGAGGAGTCGCAAGCCCGTGTCCTCTCCCCCAACTTCTCCAGGCTCTCGTGGAGGTATTTGGCTCTACTTAAACATGTACAGGATTGAAAGGGCTTTGAGGAGCAGAAGTGAGCTGGGTCTGTTTTCCTATGGCTTTAGTCTGTTTAGCACATTTCACAAAAGCAACATGTCTGATTAAAAATAAATGCAAACTTACATTAAAATTTGTTCAGTGTTACAATAACCATTGGATTGGAAATGATGTCTTTGTGGCAGCAGCTTCACCGTCACTGCGTGCAAGTCTTTGAGTTGGTGTTCTTGTGTCGTGGTCTCGGGGCTATGGATCTTGCAGCCACAGAGAATGTCATGTGAGGCACAGCATCCCCTCTAGTGGAAGAGCAGTTTGAACTGATTTCATGCATATCCTTGGTGTGCTATTTTTAGCTGCAAAGATTAATGCTGTAGTGGGATAATTACAAGGTAGTGGTATGAACATAGAATGAAGCCTCTTTAGTTTTAACCCACGTTCTGACATGCAGTCCCTGCCTCTCGAGCAAGGCATTTCCCTGGTTTGCTTCTGGTTTTCACCCTTGGATACAAACACCAGCCCTGCATCAGGAGTCTTGGACTGTTTAATGGAGAAACAGAAAAGATATTTATAAATGCTTCTAATTTGTATTGTAAATACAGGCTGGCAAGGGAGAGGAGCAGCCATGGTGAAGGAGAGTAAGAGGCTATAAAGGCCATGGCACAGATATGAAACAGTCTCTTCCATCTCTCACTGCAGCTCAAGAAAACATAAAAGGGCAGTGTAATTGGGATGCTGTTGAATTATGTATAATATTGGCACTGTGCTCTCTATTAGTTTCATTTTGGTAATGCTTTTTTTCTTGCCAACAGAATAGTCTCTGTAAATAAGCTGCCTCCTCGTTTACTTGCATGGCCTGATTATATACAATTATCCCTTGACTGTTACGATTTTTTAAATTAATATTGAGCTCATCCTGGTAGGTATTCTAGGATTGCATCTGAAATACTTCACTGCTTTAACTGACCACGTAAACGCACATGCTCCAACCTCCAAAACGGGAAAAGCCATTCTGCTGGCAGTTTCATTGCCTTTCTTAGGTGTTCTTACCATTGGAATGGCTTGTCACGATAAGAATGGCCTCCAACATAGTTTTAAATATACCGTACTTTCTTAACAGAGGTAAAAATGAGAGTTAGTGAAGTATATTATGAACATAGTCCTTCCAGAGCTTTTACGTCTTAAAGTTGACCTGGAAACAGTAGTAACAGACCTGGGCAGAAGGCTTTTGTCTAGCCTCAGATCCAAACGTGTCTGCAAGTACATTTCTTTGCCTACTTTGCAGCTCACGTCTGTTGCAGCAAGTCCACATCCTCCTTAACTTGTGGAAACTTCTGTTCCATGTCTCAGTTCTGTGTCTCTGAGGCACCAATATCTTAACTGCTTAAGCAACAGAACACAAATTTCTCCCCTATCAGAGGCAGAATAGCCATCGGCAAATGCAGTGGTCTGGCTGTGATGTGATAGCCTAATACATGCATCCATAAGCCCAGAGAAGCAAAAAAGATTGAGATTCAGATTTCAGGGTAGAAAAATCTACAGCAAACAGTGTTACTTGGAGGAAGAGATAACTGTTGACAAGCTAACGCTAACTGCAGTTAATGAACCTGAAATTTGAGTCTTAAATATTTGAAAAAGATTGTCTTCAGCATATAGAAAATAAAGATCAGTGTGGAGTGTGTGTTAGAAAAACAGGCATTTTCATGTAAAGCTTGTAGAGTTTGGCTCTACAGAAGGACGAAAAATTGACAACTGCATCTTGCATGATGTCTGAAGACGGTAAAGAAATCAGGAAGAATGTCATTCCCAAGTGTTTTGGTATCTGTATAGGGTGATGTGGCATACTCATGAAAGCCAGCTTCAACGCAAAACCTGCCTGTTCATCCTGGGCTATTGCGATAAGCTTAACACAAGATTTATGAACTTCTTAAATAAAATATTACTTCTCCATGTGTTGAGTTGAATTTTGCTGGCTGACAGTATAAAAATTAGCCCCAAAATGCATTGAAGGAGATCTGCATTGTCCAGTATGTCAGAGATTGATTTAGCTCCAAAAAACTCCCTGATTTTTCATCAAATTTTCTCCTTGCTGTCTTTGCTAGAAGTTCTTGTGATACCATCTTTTTCTGTTAAGTCCTACCTCTGCGTTGTCTTGCAACGCGCTCTTAGAAAAGAGGTTTTATTCATTTTGGGGTAGGAAGGCTGAAGGATGTGAAAGAACATGTACTAGCTAACCTGTATGTGCCACTCATGTTTATTTTTAAGGGACGAAATCTGAAAGTCTTACTTTCTGCGCTGTAGCAGAAGGCATTTGGGACATCTCAAAAAAGACGTAATTAGGACTAATGGGATAGCTACAAAAAGCCGGGTAATAGAAAACAGGACTTGATGGAGATATCTATTTGAATGTGGAGTAATCTTTCATGGAAAAAGACAGATCATGCAAACTAAATCACAGAAAGCCCTTCCAAACCCACATGGTGGAAATTGTTCTCTGCTGATAGGAAGAAGAGGGAGGCACAGATGATCTAAAACATCCTTTGTATCTCTGATTTTTGTGACTTTTTTTTTTTTTTTAGCTCTTTGTCAAAGCTGCAATTTCAGAGTTATTAAAGAAAGGGATGAAGGATTTACATTCAGACCTGAGGCTTGTTATGGCACTATGGCATGCCACTCCCTAACTGTTTCCCTTGGTGCAGGGGTATAATTTGTCACAGGCACCCTCCCCGTGCACGGGCAGGTATGAGACCCTGAGCAGTGGGCTCTGGTTGTCCCCCTGCAGAGCCCACATGCCCTTCCCCTCCGAGCAGTGATGGGGATCAGAGTGGCATCTCAGACCGCAGCTGGTCTCCCCCTGCGGGGGTTTCCCATGATGGGGAGGAGAGCAGCACCATCCTTCTTGGCAGCTGCTGCTGGGTGGGAGAGCGTACATGAGACCGGGCACAGCTATAGCTCCCGCTTCTTTGATGTGCTGCTGGGCTGCTTTGTGCGGTGCAGCCTTCTGGTCCCCTCCTTTGTGGCACCTAAACTGTGATTAAAGCCTCAATGAGTGTCCCTCCGCTAGGCAACGGGGGAACAGCGCCTGGAATCCGCTCAGTTCATTGATAAAACCCAAGCCTGAAAGAATGATGATGCCTTTGTGCGTGTGCATCCAGGCCTCCGCAACAAGCTGGCCGCCGCCAAATTCTGCTGCCCGAGCCCTCTGTTGCTTAATCCGAGCCGCCGGGAAGTTGGCTCTTGGGAATTGCTCTGAGGTTTTAAACCTCTTGTGTTAAAATAACGTATCGCCACAAAACGTTACATGAACTCGGGGGCCCACATGACTTTTCCATAGAATTGTGGGCAGTTGGAAGCAGAAATGTAGCTGAGAACTGCTGCATGAGGAGGTGAAACACCACTTTGTAGGCTGCTTTGAAAGATTAAAAACAAGCAACCAAACAAAAAAGTGGTGGTGGTGTTTTTTTGTGGTCTGCACACCCCCCCCCCTACCCCACCCCACCCCCCCAACCCGCAAACAGGAATGTGAAACAATGGTGATCTCCTGGTAGCAGAACAACAAATAAACTGAGTGTGAGGTACGTATTTCTCTGCCTGCTGGCCTCAGAGCAAATACTGCATCTAGAACAAATGGGTGAAATTCCATTGAGTTAGCAGAGTAGCACTGGCTTGAGATAGTGCTCTCCCAGCTCTAATTATTATTTCTTATGGAAGCCCCAGTTGCGCTCCGAGGCTGTGAATGAGTGGAATTTTTCTTCTAAAGCAGATAATCCAAGTGCTTGGCTATGAATAGGGAATGGCATGTCTTTCAAATTACCACACAAACTCTGAGCACATAATGATTTTCTGAGATTTACAAGTGGAACTGTTAAATTAGCTTGTGATTTAAAATGAATTTTAAATTTTGCTCCTTTGAGAATTCACTGGCTGCTTCTTTTTCACGGGCTAAGCAGAAAAATAATGCAGAGCTAGGGACTGCACCTTCTTTTTTTCTTCTGCTTCTTCTTGTTTCTTTTTTTCTCTGCTGTAGTGCCCAAAAGCATGATGCTTTGTTTGGCCTCAGCCTCCTGGTGATGGATACAGGCTTCAGAAGTTTCCTTGTAGACGTTTTTTTGTTGTTGTAAATATAGAGCTGCTGCTTAGAGTAGACATCTTCATGTTGGAAGAGAGGAGGAAAACTTCAGTTCCCCAAAGGTTATCCAAACTTAAAAAAGGTGGAGAAGGAAAACGAAGAGGGGAGACTTATGCTTGCATTTTGGCTAACTTGAGATGGCAGGCATGATGCAGCTATCACTTGTCTGTTCGTCCTTCTTGGTGCAAATGTTGTGGTTTTCATCTAAGCAGGTTCTGCTACCTGAAGCAGGCTTGTCACAACCAGCAGCCTGAGTTATTTCTATAAGCTGTAAAGTGCTAAAAAGTGAATAAATTTCACTGATAAATTGCTCACGTGATTTTTAAAATTATTATTTATTTATTCTTTTAAGCTTTAATTTTGGGTATATGTTTAAGAAATATATGTGCATTTCTAAAATTTAAGAAACTAAATCTGGCTGGTGGGGAAGTCATAGATCCCACTTTTGCAACCTTCTGTATTCTCTGTGGGAGAGCTTAAGGAGCACTATGCCTTTTGCAAAATGGGGTTTAGACTCCTAAATGATTTCTGGTACTTCAACAATTTTTGATCCTAGACTTTGGTGATCATCAAGTGTTCCCAGGTTTCATGGACATAGGGTTAAATTTGATAGTGAACCCACATATAAAGAATGGTTTATTAATTGTAATGTAGATTGGGGTTTGTTTTGCCTGACGTTGACCATCTCTAGACAGGGCCTTTGGTAACACATGTTCCCTCTGCGCAGTGGAGGGAGATGGACACTCCAGGAGAATACCTTGTCCTGTTCTAAAATGTGTCCTTGTCCTCTGAATGTGCCTTTCCCTGTCTTTCAAGGAAAACTGAGTAAAAGTGACCTGACAGGTGGGGTTTTGATGGCTTAACTTAGGTGGGATGGATTGCACTCCTGAATTAATATTAAAATTAATATATTGGTATCTTTGTCTTTTTGAGGGAATCAAAATCCTTGATAAACATTAACTGATTGAGACTATCTCCTCCCCAACACATACACAAGGTAAACCTCTGTTATGCAAGAGAGCACTAAAGTTAAATGAAAGCACACGGTTAGCCAGAAATGTTTGAGCAGTGACTATAACAAGGCTTCGATGTTATGTTGTAATAGCTAGAATATGGTCTCTTCTATGCTCTTTGAATTGGGGGGAAACCCACCTTTTTTGCTTTAGTAGGAGTATCGGTGTGGAATGATGCTAGCAAGAGCACAGGAAATGAGAGAGAAGATGGGTGTTTTTAGAAAACCTTTTAATTGATTTTAATGTGTTGCTTTTAACGGCAGCATTTAAAAGCCTTTTAGTAAATAATCTCCTCAGTACAGACATTTATTTGGAGAAGAGACATCTCCATGAGAGATTTTTAAATGACAGTGCTTCATGCTATAGGTAAATCAACTAAATGGTGTTTTAAATACCCATCGATTTCCTTCTCCCAGCCTCTGTGCTTCTGCTATATTTCATGCTGCTGTGCTGTGTGACAATAGTGGGCTGTTGTACAGCTAATACAATCGTACCACTCCTAGCAGTTGCAAAAATAGTCCCGTGTCTTGCCTTGTACTTGGAGCCAGCACTGGAAAGATCCTCATCTGGATAACACCAGGGCAGTTCTGCAGCATTCACACTGATGAGTGAATAGTTGTGGAAAGCTGTCAGACCTAATCCTAGTTGCTAATACGTAATGCGTTCCTTCAACTTCAATTTTTATCAATTTGGGACAATTTTAGGTGAGTGTCTGTGTTATGGAGAAGCAGCAGTGAGTACTAGGCTTATGTCATTTAATAATTCTTGTAACTTTAATGAGGGCTTCGTATCAGCAGAGTCCTTTAGAGCTTTCAGTGAGACCATAGCACTGAGTAGGTATGGAGGCTGAAGGACACCATCTACTTGCTTCAGGAAAACTTGCTCTAATTTGGCCAAGTGTTACACTTCTAAAACACCTACAAATCACATATGGATATCCTATAATACAGCTTGTGTTTGGCAACACACCAGACTTCCAGTGTTCCTATAATAAGACATAGATATATCTCCTACTTCAATAATGTAAATGCCATGGAGCCACCAAACAGGACACGAGGAAAGTGTCTTCTTCCAGCTGCTTCTGCTTTCCACCATTAAAACAATTGTTGACCTTGGGGAGGAGGTAGCACTGAGTGTGGATAGCCCATTGTAACCCATGGATACCATATCTCAAATTGTCTTCATTGTCAATATGATATTAATCTATCATCACCATTTGATACCATCACATTGATATCAATGTGTTGTTTGATAGATGCCTGGCATCTAACCATTGAGACACAGCCTTCTTTGTAGGAAATGTTTCACGTTCTCAAACCCCATTTAGTTCAGGCAGGGCATGGGTCACTTTTAAGGATCAAGCCTTTAAAATAATGTGTTTTGTGAGTGTCATCTAGAACCCTCAGAAGTGTGTCTGCTACCAAGAGTTTTAGTGCTCTGTAAATACACTCCTGTCTTCAGGAACAAGATCTGAGTTTGGGAAATCTAACTTGGAATTGTGCTACTCTAAATGGCAGCGTCAGAGCCTGAAAAGGAAAATACATTTAGATTTTCCATGGACAAATAAAAGGTGGGTTTTTTTAACGATGAAGAAGACAAAATTTTCCATAGTGTGACAGTACCATCCTCTGGCTTGCTAATGTAAAGTCTAGTGTCTTGCAAATAAGCAGCAAAGTTGCATAAAGAAGATGGTTGCTGTACAAAATGGCTAGATAAAATTAATTCAGCTTCTGGAAAAATAAAGGCACATATCTTTACCTCAGTGACTTGGCAGTAATTACCCTCAGCTACTGCCTGCTAAATCTTGGTTAAATCTTAATTGACACACTCAATTATAAAACTATAAATTTGGGAAAGGAAGGACCTCCCTTGTCTTTAGCTGCAGTAACATAGCTAATTCTAATAAGGGTTTGTTATCTCGCCAAGTACATTTAGCAAAAGATTTTCTAACAGTTTGATGTCCCTACAAGAAAAAAAGAATATGCGCAATCTCTGAAGAATATAAAACATGCAATCAATAAGTCAAGTTGATCAAATTAATTGTGGTGGTCAATAGAGGGGAGGTGGGGTATCCTGCTCTCTGACATTGTAGTGGCTGCAAATGTTGATAGCTAAAGAAAAACGATTGAGATGGTCTGTCTGTGCAAAAACTGAGATGTATGTCAGGGATGGGAATAATTCTCTTTTTAAATCTAGAGAAGTCCTGAGTTCTGTGGACTGTCTTTATGTCTCAATGCAAGTTTTCCAGTTTTGCAAATGGGATTTTCTTTAATCTTTGACTTAGAGGCAAAACCCCTCCAGCAAAAAAACCCACAAAACCAACAACTGCTAAAAAACCCAAACGTTGAATTTAGTGAACAAATTTGAAGCCTCACTTAAAACTTTGCACAGTGGTCCTGTAAAATATAGTTGTTATCATACCCACCAGAATATTTAAAGTAGCAGCTTCTATCTATCAATATTGGATAGTATTTAGCCTTCAAAGAGGCTTGCTGATACCAACAGCTTTGGAACGTTCCCTTGGTTTGGCTGCTCCTCTGGTTTGGGGTCCTTGTGTATTTTGAGGAAAGAGGCATAACAGATCAGACCATTTCTACGTTGGCTAAGTATCCTAAGTAGAAAGCTGTGATTTTCAAGGAGGACTGTAACTCAGCCCACTTGTTGACTCTTGTCCACTGAATACAGATCATATGACGTAAAGTTTACTGAAAAGAAAGCTGTTGTATATTAGAAAGACTTTTTGCTGAAGGGAATAACTAGTGAACTATAGACACCTGGATGTACTCAGTAAATGACTAAACATATCTCTGTGTGCCTGCATACAAGTTTTGGGTATTGTAAAGATCACAAAGCAAGCCTAAATAATCCAGTTTTTAAATAATCCCATTTTGGGGATCAGCATTCCCCCAAGGGGGTTTTACAAGATGAAACTGGCTGCTGCTTCCATCTGCACTCCACGTGCACATGTTCTGAAGTGCCTTCTCCAGTCTCGTCTGTCCAAGTGGCAACCAGGTGTGGCTTTGAACTCCCCCGACTCTCCCCCCATTCTTCATGTTTTTTATTTTTGGCACTTGTGAATCAACAGGTGGGTCGAAGTTAGGGAGTCATGTACTGCCAGGTTCCGGCGCTGGGGTACGAGGTCAAATTCTGCAAACAAAATATCATCTCTGATGCTGTTCAAGAGAGCTGTCAGTGCCCAGTACCAATACTGGGAGCCGGAGTTTGATGCGGTCGTGTGAGCAGGCGTGCACTGGTATAGATAGAGCCAACCAGTAGGTGAGCACCTGTGAAACTGTTGTGGGCAGCATCCCTGGCGAAAAGCAGTAAAATAACTGAGTGGCCAGAGCCTCTGGTGTTAGACACAGATGCGCTATGGGTTATGTTGGATTCTGAATCTGATTTATACTTGCAATTTAAAATAACTCTGCTCCAGCTGCTTTTTTTCTTCTTTTCAAATCTCGAAGGGCTACATAGGAGAACAGAGATTCTTTTTACTGAAGTTGGCATCATCCTTTTTTTTTACTGCTTTCTACGTGATTTTCCGCAACAACCAGAGTGGTAGTTTCCAGCTGACTTTCACGTGAACTGGACAGAAGCAGGAAGAAATTCTGTCTCTGGCATTTATAGCTGATTTCTTGGCATGGGAAAATGAGCGAGCGTGCAGACCACGAACACAGGCAGTATTTCTTGAGATGAGTTTGAACAGCAGCAGCATCTGATGAAGTGGAAAAATGAGCTTTTCTCTTCCAAAGGTTTCATATTTTCTAGGGCAAGGCAGGAAGTATTCTCTTCCAGAGGGAAAGGAAATCGGAGGGAGGCTGATGAATTGATATGCATGCTGACAGAGGAATAAAAGGCAAATAATACTTCTAAGAAACATTATACACCCAAAAGTGTATCTTTGTGGAATTTTTAGTGGTGGAAGTGATTTGTTGTGTTTTTGATGCTATTAAAATGGAATAGATGGCCACATCAAAACCAGTTGTAATCTGAAAGGACAACTGTGTCTTCCCCTCATTGTTTCTTCCTATGTTTAATTCTGTGTTTTGTACCAGAGAAGATAGACTTTGAGCTTTTTAAGCAAGGACTGTGTGTGCAGGAAGCCTTTGTCATATTGATGTAGCTATCAGTGATAAATACAGTATTGCTAGAAGCCTTTATGAACCGGTTGTTTCTTTGCCTTTCCAGTATCCTCCCCCTACTCCTTTGTCGTGTGAGTTCCCCAAAGCCATGCTTTGCTGTGGCTGAAATAATGCTGAATGCTGTTACTTAGCATTAAAGTTATCGGGCACTGAGGTTGCTTGGTCTGTGGCTAATGCAGGTCTTCAGACTGCTACAAATCCTGAGGCATCAGGATAATCAGCCTGCACCAATGGGGAATGGTGATTTATTTTAGTTGATACCTTTTCCGAATAGTTGGCCCTTTCATAAAAAAATCTGTTTGCCTAGATATACAGCAGCGTTGGCTCCCTGGGTTAGTAGCTAATTATAAAATGCCCTGCAGTTCTCTTTCAAAGCAGGATGAATTTAAAAGGGCTTTTATATGTCTCAGTTGTTTTTGTGCAAGGTAAAAGTTTAAAGCTCTCTCGGCTTCAGGAGTGCCTGAAGAGACTTGCAGAGGTGGCACAGCCAGTGCTTTGGGGTAGGTCCCATTGCCTGGATAGAAGGGAGTCGGTATTCTGTTTTTCGTGTGCTTTTCAGATTTTGTTTATTGTGATCATAATACCATAGGGCTCAGCAGCAGTCTCTTCCTTAGCTTCAGTGGGGTTTGGATCAGGTGTGGTGGGATTTGCTCTTCCAGTGGTGGCTGCAGTGTAAGAAGAAGCGATTCTGCACCCAGGGTCCAACCAGGACAAGTAGGAAATGCTGGATGTCCCTTTGTCAGGATGCTAATAAATAAGACCGGATCAGTCACTTAGGGCCTTAACTTGTCAGAGGGAAACCCACCTACTGAGAGAGAAGCTTATCCAGTGGTCAGTGAGGAGAACTTCCCTGGGGGTCCTCCCCACTTAGCGGTAGGGTGGAGGCAATGTGGGGTATTGCATTCAGTCTCTGATTTTCCTTTCAAATGTTATACCTTTTGGCTGTCTTGTGAACTCCTGGTCTTGATCTGCTTTCTGTGTGCTCTTTTCCTACTTTTGTTCCTGGCTTTTTACCTCTACCTAGGTTCCCTGGTCCTTTCTAGCATGCTCCTTGACCACCTCACATCTTCATGCTTGCTTTTGCGCTTCTCTCCTTTCAATTAGCGAATTTCTCATAATCCTGTTACTCTCGTACTCCTACACGTCTCTCTTTACTTTACCAAAACCAAGCTGTTTGAGGAAGAGTAATAATTTCTAAACAAAAAACAATGAACAGTCAGCCTTTGTTTTGCATCTTTCATGATGCAGATTTCCCATAACTGCAGGGCATTTAAAATGCGTGCAGAGGCATTTGAAACTACACATTCTGAATTTGAAGCATGTAGCTTATATCGCTGCAGGTGAGCAAAAATGATTTTTTTTTTCCATTTATCTGGATGATAAATATAATCCCTGTCCATCTGGGAGCATTCCAAGGCCACCAGCAGCAGCTAGATCTGCCTCCCAGCCTGTGCACCCCTGTGGTATTAAGGAAGACTGATTCTACTTTTAATCATTGCTATGAAGTGTGGTTACTCAAGATTTCATTGTTGTAATTTATGGACTTGATGGAAAGGTTTCTGGAGGAGGGTCTCTCCATAGATGTGTAGAATGTCACTGAAGTTCTCTTTTGAAACACTGCTCACGCGCACACACACACACACACAATTTACACCACTTTCTCTGTAACCATAGGGAGGAAAATGAAAACATGTTAATATTGCTGAATGCAGCTTAAGGGCAAGATGTGTCTCAGAGTAATTACTGAAGCTGGATTTTGGCCAGGACACCAAGCCAACAGACTACTCAAGCCCAAAATGATATGTTTTTTTTAATGTTCATAAGTAATCGGGAGATTTTGTATTTGCTTTTTATCTTAGAGGCGGATGTTGGAAATAGGTGTAGCCAGCTGTCACACAATCCAGCTTAGAAGAATGCTTGTATTTCCAGCCGGTAAGGCATCCACACAGCTGGAGGTTTTTCCTACGCCTCTTTAAAAAAACCCCCACTTGTCAATAGCATATGAAGAGACTTCAGTTTCTTTAATCTTGGAACTGTCTTAAACTCTGCTGTAGGGAATACCTGTTAAAAATAATTGGGTTTTTTTTTCCCCTAAATACACACTAAAGGGTTGCACAAACCACAATGCAAAGCTGATTTACTTTGATATGAGTTGCTTGTGAACCTCTTGTGTTATTTTAACCTAGAGGTGAAAATGTTATATTAAGTATGTGTTCCCATGGTGTTTCCTTTGGTTTGACCTTTCTTTTACTACCAAAATGTTTCACCGATGCATATTTCAAATGCGTGTCAACTTTCTGTCAAAGGCTGTGATGAGAAGAAGCAATAGATTTTGCAGGAGTACATATTTATACATCTTGCAGTTATGGGAATTTATTGTATATCCTATATTTCACTTTTTCTTTCTGTATTTTATAGTCTTATTTGGATGAAAAAAGCTGGAGAAGTACAGTGTATATATACACACGTATATGGAGAGTGACAGACATAAGTCGATATTCAATGGAGATCCAATTTTAGCTGCTCTTCTCTGCAGTCGGGTCATCTTTTACAGACCGACCTCTGCATTGCCTCGGCTTTAAAACCAGTAAGAACAGTCCTGTATTAAATCAAGCCTCAAGTTTTCAAATAAACTTTTTCAAGTCATCAGTATCTTTCTGTCTTTCTTTTTTGGTATGTGGTAGAGGTACAGTTTATTCCTCAGAAAGCAGCTAGTTCTCAGTCTGAAGACTTGTCTTTGCTCTTCTTTTGTAAGGTCTTGCTGATTCACAGTCTCAGAGTGCTGATCTATTTGTAATTTCATTTTCATCTGCAAGGTAAAATTCTTCCATAATATAACATTTACCTGCAAATTAACTTTTCTGTGATATAAATTTTCCTTGTTATGCAGTTATCTTTTTGCAAATTTTAGGCCTGGCTATGACTAAACTAAATTGACACAGCAAAAACCTTGATTTGGTGGGGAATGGGATATTTCCCAGCTTCTTTATGTTATAGCAAAGCAAAATCCTGCATGTCTGGGTCTGAGGAGTATGTAGCAACCCTGTCATAATAAGGGGCTAGTCCATTTACTTCTAGACATGCAGATAAATCTTTCATGTTGCCACCACATCTGCATAAGAATTCCAGACCTTAAGGCTGTCCTTCAGCTCCCCACCACGCCCTTCTAGTGAATGCCCCGGTAGTGTTTGAACTCGGCTCTCCTCCTTCATCTTGAGCTGTGTTTGCTGTAACCAGCGCAGAGTCCAAGGAAAAAATGAGAAGATAAAGGTTATTTTTAGCAGGTGGAGTTTCCACGAAGCTAGGGCTGTGTGATGGGGAGAGGCTGCTGGAGTGACGCTGGAGGTGTGGTGGTTGTGGGAGCTGGCACCTCTGCCTGTGATGGGGACCCGGCACTGTCCACCTTCGGCGTACTGTTTTGTGATGCTCATTGCTCTCCTGGGGCGAGCCTCCTCACGGTGGCGTATTTGGTAGGGTGCACAGTGGATTTTTCGGGTTGATTTTTATTTTCTAAGCATAAGTCAAAATTTACAATTTCTGATAATATGACCACAGAAAGGGGATATTGTTTGCCTTAAGAAACTCTAAGAAATTATTCTTTTTTGGCCCCCTTTCTTTGTTTTTGTTTAAAACCAGTGTTACCTCTGGAGTTCAAATATAAATCCTGAACTCCAAGGGAAGAGGTGCAGTGTGTGCCGTCTGTCAATCTCTCACACTTAGGAATTTGTCGTAATTACATGGCATTGAGAAATTGCAGTTAACATATTCTCAGCAGAGTCTTTTTGGGTTGCGTTTATACTGGCTGTGCTCCAGTTGTGGGATGACCTGGAGTCACCCAGTGGTTACAGCTCTGGCTTGCGTGGGCTGTCTTAGGGCTAGATTTATGCATCTGAATGGAGGACAGAGAACCCGCGTGTCTTCTGCTGCCTCCGTTAAGACTTGCTGTGGACTTAGGCTGTGTAAAGGGAGAGGTTTCCCAATTCGGATGTGGAGAGCACATGATCTAGAAGACCAGAAGAAACTATTTTTTTGGGGGATGAGGTGAAGACTGAAACAGACTATGCTGCTAGGGGGTGATAATTTGTTGGGAAGATTGTATGAAAATGAGAAATCAGAGATGTGGGGGTGAGTGGGAAAGGACATAACAGCAGGTAGGAAGAGATGGACTGGTCACAGGGCAGAAATAAGAGTGTAGAAAGAGTTATGTTTGCTGGGTGTGGACAGAAGGGTACGTTGCCACAGTAGTACTGTAATCCAGGTCTGGAAGAGGACGTGGTTTTCTTGTGTCTCACTGCTGCTGAGCTCCCAAGTAACTTGAAATCTCATGGCAGAGAGGGCTTTCTTTTTCCAGTGCTGGTCAACCACAAGAATGACCACCTATGATTCATTTCAGTTACTTCATTAGCCCAAATGGCGGATCAGTAAGTTCCCATTGTGCCAGTGAATCTTAGCAGGATGCCTACTGAGGACGTTTCTGGATTTGCAATTTGTTATTGGAAATCTAAATGATTAAATGCAAACACTCACATGGGGAGGGTACTGTTAGGGTCGGAGGTGGAGCATATCTCAGTTGCCAGAATGAGTGACCTGTAAACATTGAGTTTGCTTCTCCTTTCTACCACGGTAGAGCTTCTGATCATACAATTGTGTGCTGCAAATTCCTTGCCCCATCAGTAAGCAGTAGGACTTACTCAGGACAACATTGGGGTACTATACTACAGCTTTGCTGCTTCTTCTCCGACCTGGTCCCAGTATCAGAAGCTGGAAAACGTGCAGCAAATGAGGGAATTGCAGGATGGCAGAGGAGCGTTTCGGCAGTTTGGAGTGTCTGAGGCTGCCTTGAAGGGTAAGTTGTGCAGGACTCAAAGCGACAAGTGTTCAAGTGCTTATGGATTTAGCGTTTTAGCTAGTAATGCTAAATACAGAGTCGGGGTGGACATCTGCTAACCTATTAAAACTTGCTGCTTACAGGCTAAGCTGCTTCTTAAGAATCTGACCAGAGTGAACATTAAAAAAAAAAAAAAGGCGGGGGGGGGGGAAATGCCTTCAAGGCATGGCAAGTGAGCTTAGGCAATCAATAATGAAGCATCTTTGAAGTTTTTAAAACCACGGAGGTTAATTTCCTGACGGAAGGGAATTTCTGTGCCATTTGTGACGTTATCTGGTATTGAAAGATAATGAGAAAACTTTTTATCCTTTGATCAAATTTTAATAATACTGTGAGTATGCATGTAAGCCTGTTACACTGTCAGGTCTCCAAAACCTCTCTGGGCAACCTATTCCAGTGTTTGACCACTCTTGCAGTAAAAAAGTTGTCTTATTGTCATTTTTTTCATGTGTTTCAGTAGGTACCCACTGCCTCTTGTCCTGCCGCTGCTCACTAGTGGGAAGAGTTGGTACCACCAGTTGGACTGTAGCTGCTTGCTGGTGGGGTTGTGCTACACACACTGCAGGTTTCAGCACACTGAATTAAATAAATGTTGTTTTTCCTTTTAGTGGTGATTAAAATTCAGTCTTCTCGCTTTTAACACCCCTCCATCTTGTGCACTGACAGGGCGTGCTTACATCATTTTGGAAGATTTCCATATCATCAGATTGTAACATTTCAAGGGCAGGTACAGAATTTTTGGAGTCTGTGAAGAAGCGTCTGTCCGAGACTCATTTCATCTCTTTTACTTAAGTTGCTGAATTCTTTTGGAAGAAGTACAGTAATGCTAACTTTCAGAGTGGTTATTTGAAACAAGTCCTGTCGCTCATAGTGTTGGGTTTTTTTTTTTTTTTCTGTTGAAATGATGGCTTTTTGAGTTGCTTTTTAACTCAGAGTTGAAGATTGATGGCACTTTTGTACTGATACAGAGTAACATACCTTGTATAAACGGTCCCTTGTTTTTTGGGGGGAATGTAACTTAGTTTTAAGCCAATTTACTACCCCACTTGCTTGCAAATATAGATTTTTTTTTTCTTTTTTTTTTTTTTTGAAGTAAAATGATGTATCGTGCAGTGTATCAGGACCATGAGACGCAAGCTGGTGGGCTGCAGTCTGTGAGGTGCGGACACTTTGGTCTCCCCTCAAAAGAGCACTTTATTTTGTGCCAGGCTGGCTGTGCTTAATAAGTAGCACATACTGCCATGCTTTGCTAGAGAGGGGCCAGCACCCTGCTGTATTCAGCCCAAAGAGTATTGCATGTTAGAGGGGAAAATCTACGTTGTACTCTAGAAATACTACCTTTTTGCAGGTCATACTTTCTCTATTCCCTTGCTGGTGTCTCCAGTACCTGATACTATTCAGCGGTGGCAGATAGAGAGGTTTAGCTGGACAAGTGCAATGCTTTTACAGAAAGAGGCATTCTGCGATTTCAGATTGCTCCAAGCTTTTTCCCTTCGCTGCGCTTATTTGGGGGGGAGGGAATCTAAATGTACGAGGGCAGAAATAATTTCCCTTTTCTTTAACAATTGCACCCATGATGTCAGCTGCTGCCAGTAATGTAGAGTGATAAATTGACATTGAACTTGAACAGAATTCATGGCGTGCTGGAGACAATAAGAACCTCTGAGGAAATAATTATTTTGCTGCCAGGAGCTCATGCATCTCAAATTAGTTGGTGTGGGGACTTTAGAGTAGCCTGCCTGCCTATTGACTGGAGTTGAGAGCTGGCGCTGCCGGCTCTGTGTTAGTGCAAGAACTTGGGCATTGTGGCTTGCTCATAGCATGTCAGAAAAAAGAAAAGAGTGGCAAAGGTCTGATGTTGACCACTTTTGCTTGCTTGCAGGCAGAGACAGTATTGAAAACCAAGTTCAGTAATATGCTTCTTCCTGTGAATATTCACGGTGGCACTTACTGCAGACAGCCGGGCGTAGCATGGTTTCTAGCAAGTGGGAGGTCGTTCGCACATCGCCGTAGGTAGAATTTAATTTAGTGTTCATGTGCTCGATTGGTTTGGGGAGGGCAGAGTTCCTCTGATTAGGTGACCATTGTTTCTGCTTGGAATCACAATAATGAGTTTTCTCATGCAAGTAATTAGTTTGCATTGTGCACAACACTTCTTTTGCTGTTTGTTTTGTTCTTTTTTTTTGTTTGGGGATGGCAGTTATAACTTAACAGCCTGATCAGGCTGTTGTCCTCCTGCTCCTGTTGAAGTCAGTTTGAAGGTTGGGTGTGTTCCATGATGACCTATAATTACGCTCTTACTGTTCATTATAACAAAACATAAATGACAACCTGACATGCAGTTCCTGTTGACTTTCAGTGAGAGTCAGGCACGTTGATGCCATTTCTGCCTTTGGAAATTTCACTCTGTATTCAAAGGTCATGTTCTTGCTGAGAAACGATCTTTCAGCATGTATTTCTCTTTTCCCAAAAATATTGGTACCTGCGAGGGAATGGAAGAAAAGATAACTTGCCAAAGTCTGTAGCTTTCTTACATTTCAATGAGATATATCTCTGCTGAGTTTTGACATGGTAAGTGAGGATACGTTCATTTGTGTGGGTCATAAGGTTTTGGAAGGTTGTGATCCCTATCTAAATAACAAAACCAACTGTATATGAGTTTGTGTTTTATTTTGAGCTGCTCTTGTACTTTGTGTCCCAGAGCATGGATCCTTGGATTCATCTGTCTCTCTCTCTATGGGTGTGCCTCTCAGTGCTTGGCTCCATCTAACAAACTTGCAAAATGTGGGACATGCAAAGTAAAATTTTCATGCATAAAAATGAACATATTGTGGCATCATGCCTTCAGCAGTAAGAACTTCTAATAACAGTAGTTTTACAGTTCTGTATTTTTCATGTGTATAATTTTCGACAATGAAGTTGTCAAACATCAAGCGTAGTGTGAAACAGCAGCTTGGACAAGAAAGTTGATGTCATCTACTGAAATGAGGTTGAAAGCTAGGTCTGAACCACTAAAGAAAGGGTTGTCTCCTCTGATATCTATTACTTCAATGTTCATAGATTTTTTTTTTTTTTTCTTTTTTTTCAGTGATGTATCTCTGGGTGTGTATGATTTATTTGGCCTCTTCAGTTTTGCTGTTACACTGTATAGGGCTAATTTTTTTTTGGTTTTATTTAAGCATGTAACAACACAAAATAAAGTGTAATCAGTGTGTTCTGTGGTGATACTCTTGTCATGACAATGGATGGCAGTCTCTGGAGCGTTGATGACAAAGAACAGCCTCCCAGTAAGACTAGCACCAGGACAGCACAGTATGTTTTGTCTCTGACCTCTCTCTGAGGAGTTCCTTGCTTTGTTGGGTGCTTTCAGAGAAGAGCCCTGTGTTCAGTATCCTTCTTGCCTTCCTGCATGGCACTGAGGTCTTTAAATGTATTTCAAAGATTGTTAACTCTACCATAGTAAGTGATACAGGTAAATTAAATAGTAAAACTTAAACTTTTTTAAGAGTATCTCGTGTGCAGTGAAGTGGTTTGGCTAGCTGCTAGTGAGGCAATGCAGGCTGGCTCGTCTCGACTGATGTGACGTAGAATCTGATGTTGAGACTTTGAGGCATGAATTAAAAGGTTGTAAAGTCTGAGATACCTTCACTTAACAGAAGTGGCCCTTAGTGCTCTTTTTAGGAGGGTTTTGGCCAGTCGCTGGGGAAGAAGGTTTTGAGGCCACTTGTGCCGCAGGGCAGTACTTCTTCTGTGGCTAGAAAGCTTCAGTACCCTGTTTGTCCTATCTGTTCTTTCAGATGAAGCTACAGTTCACTTAAAAATCTTAATTGCTGAAGAACTAAATGTTGAATGCAAAAAAAATAATCTTTCCCGGGGAGCTCTAGTCACCGTTGTAGCAAAGGGGTTTGTTTTCAATCAGAAAAAAAAAATCCTTTGTAGAGTCTTTCATTACTCTGTAAGGAAAGCACAGTTAGAGTTTTGGATATTAATTAATAACAGGGGGATTGATTTCAGAAAAATGACAGTATTCCAAAATAGTTATTGCAGATCGGATATTCCACTAAATTGCCAAGCAAATTGCCGAGCACTAAAGCTTTCTACCGCTGTTACAAATAAAGCAATGTCTTAGTATTGTTTGAAAGTCTGTGTAATATGTAGTGGCTTGATTTTTCTATATAAAGCTCCATGCAAACACCCTGGTGTGAATTCAGAATAGGAGAGTTTTAGTCACAACAGGATAATAAGCAGAGAGAAAATAAAGGCTTGAGTATTATGAAGGTAACTTGGTTGTTTAAGTAAGCAGTAGCTATAACCACTTCTCTTTGCCTTTTAGCAGTATCCTATGTAATGCCAAAGACGTAAAATGGAAAGGTGAAAGGGCTCCTTGTCCTATATAATTACTAGACCTTGGCTCCTGTTCACATACTCCCATTGTAGGAATGCTTCGTCTCTGATTCCCTGCAAATATTCTTTAATGAATTGCTGGCATTCAGACTGAAAACAAAAACGGAGAACACTACCCTTTAAATCTTTTCTTCTTCTTTTCATTTAACTACTGCTATTTACAGAGGTAAAAAAATTCAAATCTGTTAGTTTTTCCTTTTTTGCCCTGTAATAAATGGCTGGGATGCAAGGCACTAACCACACTGATGCTGATAGGAAATTGTTTGTTAGTTGCCTGTCTCTGGTTCTCTGTTCTTTAGACTGCCTGAGATTAAATTTCTCCGGAGTCTCACCGGTAACTTTATATTGACAGCAATATAAAGAGTTTTTGCACACTGCATTGTACTGACCCATAATTGCGTGCCGTGGCTGCTGGGTATCTGAGGGAGTGGGCTGGCAGCGCCAAGTGCAAGATGCTTCTCCCTTTTGTAGGGGGGAGAGAGTATGTGCTAATATTCAGTTCCTTCCTCTGTATCAATGAACAGCTATCGGTGGCACAGGTAATCAAATAAATGAAAATGTGTCCATAGCTAGTCCACAAGATATGGATATAAAATGGAAACTCTGACTGGTTTTGTGTTGTGATTGAATTCCAGTTGGTCAGAAATAATTTTTTATAATAGGAATCCAAGTGCTGTAATCATTATGGAGGTCATTCAGTTGTTTGAGAGATGCCTCTTTCTGACTTCTCCAAATCTCCTTAAGCAGTCCTTCCTTATCTGCAGCAGCCTGACATCACCCCTTTCCTGACCAGAGTCAGCCTGATCTTTTCCCTGCATTTGCTTTCATTTTAGTATGGGCGATTTTTGATCAGCTACTTGCAGAAAGAGTTTGAAATCAGTTTCTGCTTTGGGAGGCTGCTCAGGAGCAGCAATAGTTCTCAGTCTCTCCTTTGGGATTTAATTTCTTTAGGCCTATGTATGTAACTTAGGTGTATTTTGGAAATGCAGCACACAGTGACAGTGTGACTAGGTGAAAATACCCCTTTTTATTTGCACCATGTAGTGTTGTATTTGAATCTCTGCGGTGTCAGGCGTCATTCAGCATAATAGACTTGGGTTCAGGCACCGATATGTCTTGACAACAAACAGAAGCAGCGTAACAACTTTAAAATGGAGCATCTGAAATCTTAACACATACAAATTTTTACCTCTCTTTGAGTTTATGGTGTAATGGGTTGTTTTTGTTTTTTTTTTTTTTTTCCCAAACTTTATTCCTTTATGATGTAGAAAAGTCATCTCCACCATAACATCATTTGAGCGTTTTTTTCATAGAGGAATGCAGGTGAACTTTAAAACTTCCCAGCTAGGGATTTTGAAGCCCCCTTCATTCTTTTCATCTCGTCTGGGCAGAAGTTTCAGTTTGAGTTACCAGTAGAGATACCATAGAGAACCATCTGGGAAAGAGAAGAATAGCCAGAGACAAACCAAGCGTTATTGAGCAGAAGGCTTGATGTTGACCCTTGATGTCACAGCCTTCAGTGTCAAGACCTTCATAATAAAATCCAGGAAAAATAGCAACAGAAAATAACAGTAAGAAGAAAAAAAAAAAAAAAAAAGGTGGCTGCTAAACTAACGTGCATGGGAAAGGGCAGGATTAGTGCTAGGCTGGAACTAATTCAGGATGTTGAATGATGAAGACTTAATCATTACAACAAAACCAAAAGTCAGTGTATTGTTTTGATCTTAGAAGATAAATCGCCTAGCCAGCTGTGCATCACAAACAGGTAACGTGGACCATTTTTACTCCTGGAGCTGTGGGCCTCTAATTTATATTATGATTGACAAGCATTAATCAGTAGACTTTTTTTGCCCAGGCTTTGTTATCCCTGAGCTGATTTCTGCTGATAAAATTTCGCCCCAGTTACCGCTTTAAGGAATGAGAGTGCTGCATGTAGGTTTCATTAGGGGGAGAGTGGTGTTATAGCTGAAGTTTTCTGTGGTTTTGGACAAGGCATAGCGACCTGAAGGTTTCTTGGGTAGTTGACTGTAATTTACAACGTGGAACAAGCAAGTGGCTTGTGCTGCCAATTCAGAAGGCGCTTCAAGCAGGTTTTGGTAGCAGGAGCCTGATACCGTGTTTTTGGGTGACAATAGAACAAACTCATGATTAGTTTTTTATATATATATTGGGATAGGGAGTTTTTATTTTTATCTTCCCTTAAGTATAATGCGACTCAAATCTAAAGCAATGTTAAGCTATCAGACAGCATAGATGAATATTATTTCTGGGTCACCGTTCAGAAGATAATGACAGTTTTACCTATATTTAAGATGGAGCAGACCAGCAGGTGGTATATCCATATCCACTGCTTCATTGCCACATCAGCGGTTAACAGCTGCTCTCGGTGGCTCAGACAGCGTATCATCTGTAGAATATTAAGTGTTGTAGTTAATGCTGACAATCAGGGCTACAATAGACAGATGTCTATGTATTAAGTTGTCCACTGATTAAAACCACTTATAACAATATACATTAATGTAAAGGAGTAGGGTACCTAATTCTTATTGAGATGTATGTAAATGATCGTCTGAATCCTTTATGCTGTTTTGAATGTCCTGTGATGTGCATTTTGGCTGACGTGCAAGGAATGCATTTTTGGATTTTGTGTAGGAGGGTAATCAATGTGCATGTAGGCTGTGTGCCACATGCGGGTAATCTATGTCTCCAACTTCACTGTAACCAGTATTTCCTCACAGGCCGGCCTGTATCTTGAGTACAGCATAGTTTTCTATGTTTATGTCATCATTTTGTTAAACAAAGTTTGTCTCCAGTGATATCAGTAATAATATTTATTGGTGAGTTTTTCCTGGATTTATTTACTTGGAGTTAAAGTAACTTTCTGTGTTTTCATTCCATTTCCACAGCTTCAGCCTCTTCACTGCCTCTTCAGTCAAGCCCGAGACTGTATTTGCACTTAGCTTTCTCTTGTTGTATAGACATATTTTTAGTAGAGACCTGTTAATTGAATTTGTGTATCACACTAGCACATGCACACGTATACGCTTATGCACAGAGTTTCTGTTAACATATGTTCCTGTAGACAGTGACATTTATTTAATTAGTCATCACAACCTGCAAAAATCTGGTTAGCTTATGTTATGGCTACGTGCCATTTAAAAATGAGTGT
The DNA here is from genome assembly GCA_017639485.1 of Pluvialis apricaria. Classification (NCBI taxonomy): domain Eukaryota; kingdom Metazoa; phylum Chordata; class Aves; order Charadriiformes; family Charadriidae; genus Pluvialis; species Pluvialis apricaria. The sequence goes on along the minus strand of CM030009.1, from coordinate 73,953,018 downwards.
GTCTTCACAATTTTCTGTCTTTTGTGTCATTGTAGTCCAGTTAAAAATTCATCTGAGAATATACACCTATGTAAAACACCAATTTTAAAGAAATAGGATGATTGAGTATGTTGTGATTCATGTCTGTTTAGATATTGAGAGGTTTTAAAATTTTTACTGATACTTATAAATATATCATCTGCATTCCCATATTAACATAGAGCGTTTCTAGACCTTAAATGCTTCAAGTACATACCTAAGTCTCAGGTTGCTAAGAGGAGCCTGTTAGCTGCTTGCTAACTCAGAACTGGAGTCATCTGGCAAAGTCATGCTATTAGTTGGCATCCCAACCTCAAGGAAAGACATGCTGTTCTGCTGTATAGCATCCTCATGTTTTCCCCAACTTTTCTCTTGTGGTCTTTCTCCTCCACCCCCTCCATTCCCTGGACAGTCTGTTTGATCATGGGGCTGTGGTGTCCCAACAGTAACTTTGTGGTACAAATGCAATATAATATGGACTATCTGTCTTGTCCTTTCAGTGGCGTGGCAATATTGAAGGCAAAAGCTTCATCCTACTGGTTATTCTTCAGTTTTTTGTCCTTTATGTGGGGTAGACTTGCAGGTCTTTAAATACCTCAGTACTGTTAAACTTAGAGTGAAAGTGTCTGGGCTGGCAAGAACCTCAGCTCAGGCACAAGTGTACTGGAACATAAAAATCTTGAAAAGGCACTGGCTGCATGCAGAGCGAAGTCTTGAGGTCTGGCTCCTGCTTGCTTTTCCTTTACCCCATCCTCACATAAGAAATTTCTCTGTTGTTGCACTGTTGCTTTTAGTTGTGTGTGGGTTTTTTTTTTTTTTTTTTTTTTTTTTTTTTTTTTTTTTTTTTTTTTTTTTAAACAAGAGCATGGGCTGATTAAAAACTTGGCAACTTCCTTGGGATTTGAGAAATCTTGACCCGGAAGTTTTCTCCTTCTCCTGCCCTGTTTCATGTAGTCTGTAAAGGCAAACTGTAGGTTTTTTGGTTGGTGTTGAAATTACCAATTTGAGTTTAAAAGGGTTCTTTAGCAATGTGGAATCACAGAATCTCCTAGATTGGAAAAGACCCGTAAGATCTAGTCCAATCGTTAACCTAACACTGACAAGCCCACCACTAAACCATGTCCCTAAGCACTATATCTACACGACCCTTAAATACCTCCAGGGATGGGGACTCCACCACTGCCCTGGGTAACGCGTTCCAATGCCTGATGACCCTTTCAGTAAAGAAATTCTTCCTAATATCCAATCTAAATGTTGTAGGCTGACACTTGTCTTGTCAGGGCAGGCCCAAAATGAGAGACAAAATCCTAGGATCTGAGGGCTGCAGCAGGCAACAGCTCGAAGAGGCTGAGCTCTGCCTGATAGCTGGGTTTATGAGTTCCCTTGATAACACAAGGGCAGCTGAAGCCATAACACTGATGGAAATGTCACCTCCTGTGAATGGATACCTGTGTAACCCCTACGGCGCTAATTTAAAAGTTCACCAACTTGTTGAGGAGAGATGGACAAAGGTCTATAACGTATCCTAATTGAACAAGCACTTTTAAGTGCCAACCTAGTTAATTTACAGAAATTTGCTCTAATTAATGCAGCTGTAATTAATACAGCTGCACTAGTGATGTAATTAGTATCTTTTTCAGCTATGACTTGTGCTATGGAAACAAAATACTGTGTAGTAGAATTTTGTTTACATTGGATGCTTTGGTTTAGCAGTTGTTTGAGAGTTTGTGTTTTGGGTGGTTTTTTTTTTTTCCAGCTGATGATAGGAAGCCCTAATAGGAAGGACTCCAAAGCCCTTTAAGCATCTTCTTAGTTTTCAACAATGTTACTGGATCTATTGGCTTCAATAGAACCACAGTTTTATTGCTTTCCTAGGTTGAGTGTAGGTTAGCTGGAGTATTTGGGTAGATAGACAGTGTACCTGTTGCATGCAATTGGGAGGTAATTACTAGAGTAAACACCTACTGCGAATCTTTTACAATGCAAGGATAGCTGACTCGGCATGTACATAGATTTGGGGATAAATTTGCTGGTTCTTTGCCCTGTGCTATAGTTGAAGGATGTCTACTTAACACCTGTCCTTGTCCTGTTCTGCAGCATCAACCATGCCTGCTTTTTGGTACTCTGTAGAGTCCTACAGTGAATCACATGCCAAAATCGGCAAACAAATAGAAGAACTGCAAACCAAAATGCCCTACTGCAAACCCTGAGAGTTTTAGGTTTGAACATTGTTGCGTGAAAGGGCAGAACAGTTTGGCAGAAAACAAACCCCCTTGCGTTCTAACACTCCTCACCGAGGTGGGAGGCTAGGTGTGGCTAGGTTTAAATTCTGAGTGATGCCCAATCTACCACTATTAGTCCAGTCGCGTTTAATATATATATTAAACTATCACGATTCTGGATACACTAATAGTGGACTGCACCCTCAGTCCAGTCGTGCTCATGAACTACCACGGCCACTTTTATGGTTGCGTTCAATGAGAAACCAAAACGACCAGCTACTTAAGCAGCACAGTTTATTTTAGCAACAGATACATAGGTTCTTATGGATTGCCGGTGATAAATACACTGTCTGCAAAGCACGTGCAAATAAAGTGTTGTTAGTTATAAAAAACGCGCGACAAAGTTACATACAGTACAGCCTGGCTATAAATATAGGAAAAAGACTCTCTAGAGAGATTTCTAAGTCTTGAGGAAACACTTGGTATAGTTTAAGTCTTACCCAAAGGCGTCCCTATGGGGGGGAAGAAAGGCTCAGCCCGCCGGCTGGTCCCCGAAGTCGAAGGCAGTTTTGATAGAGTCCTCCTCAACTTGTTCACGATGGTGTCTTCCCTAACATCCCCCCTTTTTTGGGCTATTTTTATACTATTTTTTACCTTCAAGGTGGAGTTTGAGTGACTTTAGTCATAAATACTTTTATTATGATTGGTGTAAAATTCTCTCACTTCGCATTTAAAGGTATAGTTTATCAAAAATTCAGGGCACAGACTCAAGGAGGAGTGGTCGCACCTTGGAGGCAGGTAGCCTTTGGGATGGAGGTGTGTTTAGGTATTATAATGACATTATAATGAGCAAAGTTCACACAAAGGACGGCATTTTGTCAAAATTTGACAAACTGTTGGCTCAGGGTAGCAAGTGTGCAGCTTATCAGTTCCATAGGACCATCTCGTTCCCATATCTGCTGATTATCACAGGGTTTGGCCATGGAATCTCCACCCCACTCCATCCCCGTGTTGCTCGGCGAGCAATATTGTGCAGGGAATCACAGATGTAGTGGATTCTTCGCATACCAGCTGCGCCTGTATTCTACCTTAGGAGCCTTTTTGATTTTAAGTCTTTTTCCTTAATGTGTGAACAATGCTGAATTTTCTGTTATTTTAGTAATTATTCCACAAACATCTGTAATGGAGTATTTTTCTATTTATGTTCTTTGTCTTTTGCTGAGGCATTTAAACATCAGATGTTGGGTGCACCCAACACATTAACTCTGTACCAGTTGTGATAACATGGCATTATATTCTTATTAACTTTAAAAAAAAAAAAAAAAATTTTTACTTTTTATATGCTGTTGACTGGACTTTTCAGTTTTGCAACATTCAGTCTGATTGTTAGCAGGAAAAGCATTTCCTGCTCACTTTCATTTAGAAAAAGTGTATTTCAACAGGATTAGTATCATAGACTAATCAAGGAAAGTGTAAAGTAGTAGCCCTGTCCAGGGAGGGCCCAGGGGAGTTCCTGGCCCCTGCTGTGCCTTCATAGTAGGGAGAAAGCTTTCTCTGATGTATATCCCTCCTACCAAAAACTTTTTGATCGACTAGCTTTCAGGCATGAAAGCATTTTCTTCATCAGCTACCTTGCCCTAGCACCACTTTTTTTGCAGTGTTTGAGGTATTTTTGGCCCCAAATAATGTTTTTCTATTTAAGCTATGTCTGTTGTTGAAGAAATTAGAAAACTTGGTTTTGGTGGTGGTCTCATTCCCTGCTAGTACACGGGAATGCCTTCTGAGTTACTGTTTTGTCTAACTTACATGGATGTCAGTAGTATCTGAAAGATACTTTGCTGCCATAAGATTTGAAAATAAGGAACTCTTTGTCATATAACTCGACAAAAGGATTGAGATACAATTTATAATTAGCTGCTTTTTTCTGTAGTTGCCAGTATAAGTACTCACATGAGTCACTTTTTTTAATCCAGGGTATAAATGGATTTAGAAAACTGCCATAGATGCTCAGCTTCCTTGCTTGCTATAATGAAATAGTTTGCGCTTCATTCTTTTTTTTTTTTTTTTTGTTCGTCTTGGAGAGGATCTATCAGAGTACAGTTTAAAGTGATTTTCTGGATGTTGTAGTAAAATTGCTGAAGCAGATTAAAAGATATTATAGAGACAGCAGTGTAATGAAAAAATCAGTTTCTTATTTTCTGATGAATTGTTATTCATCACAGGAGTCATCTAGCATCTCCAGGTATATTCTTGCTCATTTTGCATGTATCTTTTAGATTTGCCTAAGGTTCTAACTCAAAAACACAGGGAACTTTTTTTTTTCAGATGGCGTTAGTCCATGCTTCATTTCTGATCAAATAACACAATAATGATGTGACTTGTTCTTCTGTAAAAACTTGTAGAAGTGCACCGAACATCTGCACATAATGAATCCATTCATGCAAAGAAAGCTAAGTGACTTATTTATCACACTGTATTTGCAGGAATTTCTCCTTTTCTGTAGGCAGCTTCAGAAGTTTGCTGCCACTGAGGGCAAAACTCCACGTCCTGCTTCTCTAACGAGAAAGGTACAGGATAGATACTTAAACGCATCCATCTTGATTTTTAGATTAGCAGTTAAATATTTGCATAGTGAAATGAAAGAAGGGCAAATGTTCTTTGCTATTATTACTTGCTGAATTCCTGTGATGGCCATAAAGCACTAAGCACTGCTATTGCATCCTGGAGGACACAGCAGGTATGGCTCGGGTTGAGGAGAAGACACCTACATTGAGTGTTACAGTGTGTACTGGGTGCCTAAACTTCCAGTCAGTGTGATCAGTAAAGCCTAGAGAGCACTGGTTCAGCTATTTGCCAGTGTAGGCTCAATTCAGTTGCCTAAACATAGACATATAGTGGTATTTGAGACATGCTGGAGAATCTGGGACATGGGTGGGTAGGTGCCATACAGGCTTCTGCAGGAGAAATGCTCCTTGCCCTTTTGGACAGGCAGCTGGGAGCTAGGATGGGTATTCCCGTGAATATGACACTATAGACAGCTATATCTAGTGACTTGTCTATGTCCTATGTTTATGAGAAGTGGATTGTACCCTAGATGTTGACTTAAGCATGAGTTGAATCACACGCTAGGGTCCACTGATTGTATTGACTAGCTCTGCACTGATTATAATGGGAGTGTAGACAACTGGTACCTCTGTGAACACCTATGCATAGACACCTAAGTGGAAGCATCTTACTCCTGTGCAATTTCTGTTCTACAGAGCAATATACAGAGTGGGAGTGGTTGAGATGGGTACATTTACATTGCCATGTGTAATATTTTAATTTATACATGGTAAAAGAGGGTCTTGATAATGGATTTGAAGTTGAGAAGAGAGAGTCGTGGTCACCGCAATCAGTGGAAAAGGGACTTGACGGATAGAAATTAATCTTCCAGCGAGAAACAGGGCAATGTTTGGATACAGCCTCAAAGTGGTGGACCCAAGAGACTGAAAACGTGGAGGTTTCCTGCATGCTGACTGTGGGATGTTAAGAGTTAACTGCACCCTAGTCTCTTTTAACACGGTGACTTCTGAATAGGAGCAGATTAAAATAGAAGGACAAGAAAGCAAATCCTGCTTGCTCTGTCTTTCAGGGTCGATCTTTTTAGTTTTGGTGACTTCCTGGTTTGAATAGCTTCCACAGAGTTCCTCGCTGCTCTAGGGAAAACCTCTGTCTTGACACGACCTCTGATGCTCACCCAGGTTCCTCCTCCTTCCCTGTCGCTCTCTTACTTTTGCTCATCCTGTGGTCTGGAAGGTTTCCCCCAGGTTAATGTGGCCCATTGCTTTTGGGGAAGGAACAGCTTCCCGCTCTCACCAGTGACTTCCACCCCCTGCAGCGTGCTGCAGCTGGGAGCAGGCAGGCAGCGATGCTCCCTCTCTGCGTCCCACTCGCACAGAACAAAACAGCTTTATAACATACTCCCACAGGAAACCAAATAAATAAAACAGATACCATTCATCCCAGACTTAATGGGGGTAAATAAGGAAACGGAGGAAGCAACGGAGAAGTCATGGTGCTTTATAGAGAAGTGTAGCAAGAACCGTTAGGCAAGACCCTGGCACTGACGTAGCAGGAGGAGAGTATATGGTGTGAATCGGAATATTGTGTTGAATGTGAACTGTTGAAAGTCATGAATGGGCCAAGGGGGATGGAGGTTAAGTTGAAGCCTCTAATTTGAAGGAATTGCTGGAGACTTCAGTGACAGCAAAACCAGTAAAAGGGACAGCCGTGAAATTGCTGGGAATAGCAGATGAAATGGGAGGAGTGAAACATAGCATTTCTCTGTTGAATTTACCTTACAAATGGTGGGAAGACGGAATATGAGAAGCATCTAAGAAGGTAGATTAGAATCAAAGGTGGGGTTTTGGAGAAGGCAGAAGGTCCCAGCAGACTGCAGCTCCTTTGGATATATTGAATCAGTGTGCTAATGCCTTCACTTAGTTGGCAGCAAAGTTACTAGGTTTAGGATTGTATTTCTCCACCATTTATTAACAAAAGCCCATTCCTGCCGAGTACCAATAGCTCTCACTGAAGTCAGTGTCTCAGGGGACTGGGCCCAGAAAGGGCAAGGGAAAGGCGTCTTTCTGCTCCGATGGAGCTGCCTTTGAGGCAGGGATGAATCGTACAACCCTTGGCACTGTGCTAAGAGCTGAAGAAAGGTGGAAATTATTTTCTTCTTGCTATGTTGTTTGTTTTATTCTTAGTTGCACTAGGCTGTTAAATCTGGTACGGAAGGGAGAATTTCTCTGTCGTAAAGAGTTTTGTTATTGTAGGAATTTGAACACGTGTGTAATTTGTTTAACTTATGTTTGTGTGCTGCACTGCACTTTTTTTTCAAACTCCGTGGATAGATTTTGAGCAAACTGACAATGAGTGGTAGTGTTATGAGAGCCAGGTTTTGGACAAAGGAAGCAGCGAGAATCACTTTTTGGCTATAGCGGCCCCGTTAGTTGCGCTGCAGTACTGTCATAAAGCATACAAATGTAAAATGGAGTGCAATGAGACAGGAATGAAATCAAGATAACTTTCAGTTTGGTACGCTGAGGAACATTTGGCATGTACATGTGCCAAGAAGCAAAGCTGTCTACGGCCTAGGATTTCAGAAAAGAGCAGTGATTTCAGATGCATTGGTTTCTAAGATCCATTGAAGTCTGTCCCTGTTCCTGTGTCCCAAGATGGACACCCAGAGACACCAGTCACTTGAACATTTAGGCATTATCCCTTTATTCTGAGTCCAGGGTCACAAAGGTTGTCTGTAGCCTGGTAATTCACAAGAGAAATAGGAAAACTGGGTCAGAAAAATGCTTAAGGGATTACCGTTTCATGAGATTATGGGGCACTGGTGTTGTCAAATGATTTATGATTTGAAGTTCTTCTTTGTTTTCCTTCTGTGTAGCAGATGATTTCTAGAAAGAGCAATCAATTGCAAATTCAGGCAGCATGGGAATAAGTGTCAATAACTATGGAAAATTGTACTCTTCTATGCCAGCGTACTGCAAAATCAGCCAAAACTTCTCTGTGTTCGCTTGGAAGGCTTTATTTCATCACCTTTGTGAGCTGAGAAACACTTTTTATATTACAAAAGTCTGATGAGAGGGTTAACACGTTGTTTAAAACTAGCAGAAATTTTGAGGAATTGTCAGAATGGAGGTAAACACCTACATCTGATCGCTTGTCTGGACTATTCCATATGGAAAGTGCAGAGAAGACACCTGTGGGATCGATGTATTTCATGCAAAATGGGCAAGAAAAAGAAAGTATTTGATGAATTGTTCCTTAAAACTACTTTTTTATCACCACTGAATTTAAAAGGTGTCTTAAAATAACTCATGTGTAGTTGTCTCTCCCTTGTCTGACGTTTAGCAAGGAAACATCCCAGAATCTGGGACCCCAAAAGAGCAGCCAAGAGCAATGTCTGGCTGTTGATTTTTAGCTACTTAAAAAATGGGGGGAAACTTGAACCGCTAAGCAACATTGATTTATTGAATGTAAAAAAGCATATGTGCATACATGCTCTGTATCTTGATTGCAGGAAAAGAGCACAAAAAGGTGAGATCATGTACAACTCTGAACAGATTTATTACAAATCAGAAATCTTGAAGCCTTCCAGAATCTTTGCTGAAAACTGTTGGCTTCAGTGTGACCACGGTGGAACACTTGGAATGTTATTTAACTTTTGTGTTACAATAGTACCTAAAGGGTCCAAAAAATCAGGGCTTCATGGCACAAACACAGACAAAACAGACCTATCTCAAAGAATTTACAGTATACGTACGTTTCTCAGGAAGGATAATATAAACTTTAGATAATAGTGTGCCACAGAAAACTGCAGGAGAGATTAGGGATATTACCAGTTAACTAGAGCACTGCAATAAAAAGTAATTAGATTAAAACATCTGATTTTTTTTTTTTTTTTTTTTAAGAATGGGTCACTCCTTTCATAATAAAGACAGACAAAAAGAAAATAAAGGGTCTTACTCAGCCTAGCCTGGGGAATGCTTTGTGGCACCAAATTTGAGTGGGTATAGGTAAGATATAACAATTGAGAGATTTCTCAGTATCTTTAAACGCACTGGTGTAATTTATCTAACATGTCGCTGATGAGCCATGACTCATATTTATAAGCCCTGGTTTTGGATCTAGCACAACTCTTATTTGTTGTGTTTCAAGTATTTAATAAAATATAGTTAGAGAATAACACAAGAGTAATCATCCTCGGTTGAAGTCTTGTAATTACTCATATATAATGGATTTAAGAGCACTTGCAATCTTTGTGCAATTTCTGTGTTTGTTATTTAGGGGTCAAAGCTAGGGAAAAGTATGTAACGTGTAACTTTGGAATAATTTTCAGGAGACTAGGCAGTATATAATGATGGCAGTGTTGAATGTCCCTGTGCTTGGTATAATTGCTCAAGGCAGTTACCAATAAATCCACACATACAGAGTCTCTTTTTGTGACAAATTATATGTAATTCAATATTGATAGAGTTGTATATTTATTTATGTTAGCTTGCTATTCTTGAGTTAAATATGCTATACTCTTCTCAAACACTAAAGCTCAAAGAAAGAAATTATTTTGCATATTCATAAAGTTCTGTGGGTTAAAACCAAAATTTAATGCTTCTGATTCTCATTTATTATAAGGTCTCTTTTATACCCCCCCGCAGCAATGCTAGAAGATTTTTAAATGTAAATGGAGGTGAAGGCAAATAAATCAGTACTTGGTTAACTGTTTTAACATTGGCTGTTTCATCCACCAGTGACACACTCAAGTTGGAAAAAGTGTATCAAAAAAATTTAACTTGATTTCGGAAGACATTATAGGATCATTGAAATATTACATTGAAAGGGACCTCTAGCAGTCTCTAGTCCAGTCTCTTGCTTGAAGTCAGATTAACTTCAAAGGTCCAGCAGGTGGCTCATGGCCTTGTGCAGTTCAGGTAAAAAAAATCTGCAGGAGTTGGAGAATCCACAGCCTCTTTGGACAACCTGTTCTAGGGCTTACCATCTACAGATCTCCACTGATTAACACAGAAGTTGCATATTCTTCTTTTTGAAACTAATCCATTACCATCAAGAGAGAAAGTTGCTAAGGGCTTGCTTCCAAACCCCGTTCCTTCTTAGCCAGTAAATGACCCAAGGAGCTTTTCGGTCAGCAGTGCAGAATAAGCTATGGTAAGTGTATTAATCAACAGGCTGTGAATTATTGCAGGCCACTTTGCAAAGAGTTTGTGGCTGCTTTTCGAGCAAGTCCTCTTCATTTGGGATGCAGAGAATATCAGCAATGGATGCAGGCTGGTGATTGAAACATACAACTAGAGGGAATTGTCTCTGAACAGTTAATACCCTTTTAAAATTGTTTTACTTGACAAAGCTATTTGTAGAGGTCTGCAGATTTAGTTCCTTGGCAAGAATAGCCTAAATGAGGAGAGCTGGTTTATGTTTTCACAAAGTGCATTTTCTTTGGAAAGTACTGATTCAACAGAACCACAGCATCTTGGGGAACACACCAGTTTTGGCACCCCTTTCCCCAGGACAAGCTTTTGAAGTGCCAGATAAGATTAGATGGTCAAAACAGAGGAGATCCGTGAGGAACCAGGATGTTCCTCTGTGGTGGTGGATACAGCTGTGTAAGACAAATGAGATGAATAACCCTCTAGAGGTGCCTGTTTTATCTGTGAACTATAGAGCAAGCCCAGATGCAAATCTTAGATGAGATGCTTAACTTCTGCAGGGCTGAAGTCAGAGAGGTGGAATTCTTCTTTGTCATATTTTAAAACAGTTAGTGCCTATTCCTGTAATGTTTTGTGGATGTAAATTGCTTTGGAAATTTATGTGCCAGTTATAGGGAAAGGAAAGAATCTGATGTAATGAGCTTCTTAAAAGCCATGTGTTGTGTAGAGTTCCTCTCCCTAGGAAAGGCACCACTGGACTTGGTTGCACTTTTGTGCCATTCACCTGGCAAACGATCGTTAAGGACCCTGTTGAGCAGATCTGGTCTCTGTCACTTACCGAGGTAGAACCACTTCTGTTGTTTTGAGCAAATCTTTCACGTAGCAGAGAGTCTTGTCTGTTGGGCTTCTGTGTTAAGTTTAGCCCAGTCAGTGGTTAGAAGCACAGAGGCCTCTTTTCCCTCAAGTTAAACTTGCAAACTTTCTAGTAATCTGTGAGTTTTTACATATGTATGGTTTCAAAAGGGAGGGACTCTTCACATAGGGGATTGAGCTGGATTCCCACCTAGTACTGTTCAAATACAACCCACAGTGATGAGAGATTGAATATGATTTCTTAGGGATGAAGCTCTCATGAATAAAGCAACTTGGATGGCTGTTTCATGTAAAACAAAGCTCTCAGAGCCTGAACAAGCTCAAGTGCTATTTTAAATTCATTCATGGGCTTCCATGATCTTGTTGACCTTTTAGTCCTGCCACCCCTGAGGCCAAATAGGGTGAAAAGGCAGATTCTCAATGAAAACAAGATTTTTGTGTATGATTTAAGCTTTCCTTAGTGAAACTGATACAGCACTGAAGACACTGTCTTGTGAAAAGGATATGTTTTACATCAGTATGGACTTCTTTAATCGCTCTCTACAGCCTTCATAGAGCTGAACATGTGGACAATATATGTGTTTTCAGATCTTCACCCTTCCATCTCCTCCAAACCTAAGATGCTGTGAGAATAGCTTTGAAGTCAAGCAGATTCTGAGCTAAAATACAGAATCAATATGAAAGTATTTATTTGTTGGATGTGTATGCAAACATTAATTTTTTTGTTCAGTACAGAATTAGAAAAACTAATTCCTGGAGTTACGTTATTTTATCTAACCCAGCCTGTTCTCTTGGGAGTGTCCATCTTTCTCCAGACTTCTGTGGTGCGGTTATGTCCTTTTAGAAACCATTTGTTCATTAGTGCAGCAGTAATCATGGAAATAGGTCACAGCCTCTTTGGAGTTAAGCTGTTATGTCCCCACAGAGAACGGCACTTAAATATCAATAGCGTAACCGGGAAAACTCGGCAGTTATTTCCCTGTTTTCTGCAATTCAATGAGGAGTTGTTCGAGGCAGACCCCGTTGCACTCCAGATGAATGGCGGTGATTGTGAGAAAATGATCTCCTATTAATGCAAGATGTCACACTGAGAACAAAGACTAGTTCTTACCATGATGGGATGAGCTCACTCTAATCCCCAATTTGGGAGACTTTGATGCTTGTTCAGGTGCCAATTTTTCCATATATACCATACCAGAAAAAAATTAAAAAAAAAATGTTGAACGGGGCAGTGTTAAACTGATTCATGGCTTCTGAATCTCAAGGTCATATTGGGTGAGATGTCATATAATTACCCTTATGCATGCTGTTTCCTGGGGAACCACCTCCCCTATCAACAATTTGAGCTTTCAGGGTGCTAAGAAAATAATTCATATTAAATTTACCATCACAAGTAAAGAAGTGCAGACCTGTCTTTGAAATCCCCAAATTGTTTCAGTTTGCATAAATGTCTAAAATATGTCAGTTTAATTCAAACTAGCATTGCCTACGAGTTTTCTGCACTGCAGAACTTTACATCCCCATCCTGGGATTTTGGTGTGTGGTCAGTGAAATACTGGGAGGACTCCCAGTGCCTTCCTGATATGTCTTTCCTCTGTTTGCAGTGCCCCCTCATCTATCGGAATGGGAAGGACCAGAACATAATGACTGCTCTGTTTGAGCTGTTATGAATGCTGTGATAACTGTAGGTTTTGTATCATTTTCTTTTTTTTTAATAAATTAAACTGTAAATTAACCAAATAAAAGACACTGTCACTGTAGCTTGGAGATTTAGAAATAGCGAGATAGCCAGTAGGATTCTAAAACCTGATAATCCTGTAATCATACCGTTTTCTCTCTCTGCTTCAGTCGTATTTCATCTTGGCTTCCCTAGTCCATTAAGATGCCCATTCTCTTAGCCCATTTTCTTTTTGTCACTTAACTGTCTCTTGTCCAGGATCCTTAAGAAGGCATTTGGAAAGTCAGGAGGCAAGGTATAATAAAAATAGACGTGTACTGCTCATTTCTGTAACAACCTGTTACGCTCAACCTTTTCCCTCATGATCTGATGCAGATAGCAAACAGAGGAAGGTCTGGTGGGCGCTGCCCTGGTGTCTTCCACAAAATTGTCCTCTCTTTTCACCGTGCAGGATCCTTTCTGTGGGGAAAGCGGGGGCAGTGCAGAAGTATTTCTTGTGCTGTATATCCCACCATAGTAAAATGTGACCATTGTATGAGCAATAGGATCAAAGGTCATTAAAAACCTAAAAGAAATAACATAAAATTAGAAGGCTGTTGGGTAGCCTTTTTTTGGATCTGTGTACAAGGTCTCAAGAGAACAGAAAATGAACTCCCTGAAGAAAAAAGAAATAAAATATTCAAAATAGTGCTGGAATTGCAAGACTCGCATTCTTCAGAGAACAGAAGTTTTTATTCTGTATGCTGTGTTGTGAGGACTAAAACCCCCAAAACTTCTGATTTCAGTCATGAATTTATTTTAGTGTATGTACACTATGATGTAAATCAGAAGCAAATTGATTAGTAAAGTAAGAAAATCAGGCTGACGTGCCAGAAAAATGTAACCATTAATATTAAAACCAAAGTAGCATTCCTTATACCAAATAGAGGCCCATAAAAATCCTGTCTAGATTTTAAAAAAATCAAAGGCAGAGTCATTGGTGGTTCAGAAGTACTGTACTGGGAAGGTGGGGCACATTTTGAATATGACAACATAGGTTCAGAAGCAGAGAAATCACAGCAAAGACATAAAAGAGATCTAGTATTTTCCTCAATTTGAATGGCAGCTTTGAGTTATGATTTGTGTTTGTGTTACCAAAGGTGCGTGGTTAATGAAATGCTATCATAGTCTGGCCACATCACTAATTTCTGGAATATGCTTTTTCTTACCCTAGAGACTATTCCTTATTTTTCTTACCTTTCATTAACTCTAGATGCAGAATCTGTTTGGGTTATTATCGGGCTTTATCTCAGGAACTTTTCTGAAAATTTTATAATTACCACCTTTTAATTAAGACTGTTGGAAAGATTGTCAACAACCGTGGCTATCACCACAATAACCAGGAAACCATGAAATTGTGCGGTATTGCTGGTCTTCATATCTCTTCCAGAGGTGCACTCCTGTTCTTCTCAAGTGGCACGGAAGGAGCGTGACACCTGCCGTGATATCTTGCCATTACTCGTGATGCCTGGCAACGTAGCAATACCTCTTCAACAGCCGTGTAAAATATGAGCAAAAACTGCAGCACTCTTCTAGAGCACTACCCCCCTCCACTTCCCAGTGTGCTACAAAGCTTCAGGCCATAAACATAGCTTGCTGCTGCCAGATCTCTTTGCAGCGGTAGGGCCTGGTGTGTTATCAACTAATGAAATCCCTCTGATTTCATACGATGCCTGTGAGCTCTTCTGGGGCACTGCTCCTTCGATTACTACTGATTCTCAAATTCAGAGAGTGTCAAAAGCCCAACTGCAAGTATAGAGGGCTCTTCTAACTAATAGCGACTTAAGCAATGCTGTAAGCTCGTACTAATTACATTTCTATCATTCATCAACAGTAGCCTTTTGTGTTAGTCCTAATGTGAAAGTGGTGTTATTTTAGCCCAGTGGTGTTATTTTAGTGCTCTTCTGTACAAGGTACTCATTGACTGAAGTGCTTGAAATCAACCCTTTTTATGTTTTTTTGCTGAAGCTGTTGTAGTCTAAGAAGAAATGAGAGACGTGTGAGGCACAGCAAGGAACAAGTGGCTACTTGCACTATGAAATTGAAGGCCAAGCACAATTTAAATGCAGAAGTAGGTAAGTTACTGTGCTAGATTCGGAGTTGACGAATGAAGTGGCATCAGTTACATGTAACTAAGTGGATGTAAGTGGTTCTGACTGAGTCTGAAGGAGCAGAAATTATATCCTGAAAAAGAGGCCCTAATTACAGTAGTGCAAGTGATGCTGGTACAGTTTTAAGCACCAGTCATGGAGAAGATTAGCTTAGACAAGAATATGTAGGACTTGGGTAGAGTTGCTGGGAGACAGCTACTTAACAGACATATTTATCTTAGTTTCTTTTATTGCTGAAACCCTCCTTCCAATTTTTCTTGGGAGTGCTGCACCCTTGGTCTGACGCTGTATACGTGGTGTATAGAAGATGCCAAGTTCTCTGCATTCCCCGTGCCTCATTATCCTTGTCTGATGGCTAAGTTTCCTCTCCACGCGTGCAGGGCATGTGCTTAATGAACAGAGAGGGCTGTTGCCTTGCTTTCAGACATTCCCTGGGTGGCAGAAGAGCATGATGTGTCACTTCTCTCATATGGTTTCCTTTGGTGAAAAGCAACAGTTAGTCATGGTAGAGCAGAGCAGCAAAAATGCTGAATTAGATATGACAAAGGTGACTATGCATACCATGTATTTTATGGTGCGAGATTATTCCAATAGTATTGTTTCTTGACGCTTTTGTAAAATGCCAAATTCCATGAAGTTCCACCCATGTGAAATGGGAGATGTATGAGATACCTCAGTTGCTGATACCTGATCAGCTGTCAACTTGACCTGCTGAGCTTTGCCATTTCTGTGTTACGCACTAACGTCGCAGAACATCTCAGCACATTCTGTAATTTATGATTAGGATTTTTTAAATACAGGAAAGTATTTTTGCACACACAATCTGAAGTGCTAAAGGGCCAGTGATGAAAAAGTTAACTTAGACTATGGTATCGCTCAATGCCCAAAGAGCATAAAACTGCCGAGACTATGCTGTCAATACTTCTGTAATGATTGTGTGACTTTAATACAAGTTTTCAAGGCTCTGTACACACAAAGGCCCTTTGGGGTGCTGGTTTTCTATCTCATGCAATTTTTTTCTTGTTTTTCTCTACTTTTGTAGTGCAATAATAATAGCATATAGGGATTGGTACAGTAGTTTTCTTTGTTTCAATACGCCAGGTCAGACATCAACATTGTTGTTTCTGCCCCAGTGCCCTTTCAGTTCTAGTTTGTGCAGGACTACTTGAAACTCATGTGTACATTAGTTGTTAATACAACTAATTTTCTCCACTTCATTGCTTGACTAAGTTCTGCTGCCTCATGACACCAGCACTTGATTAAAATTGGATGCGCTCATACCGGGGCAAGGAAACACTGAAGAGGTGATTCTGTCCCACAGAAACATGTGCTTATTCATGGATCACTGGTGTGGTTCATTCATTTGGCAAGATTTGTTTTGGGTAGGTTTGGGGGATGGAGAGAGTGCTTCAACTGCTCTTCAGTTCTGACAGCAAAGACAACAATAACCCTGGCAACTAAGGATGCTGAAACACCACTTAATCCTTGCTCGTGAGTCAATAGGGTTTTGCCTAAGTAATAAATTAACAAACCTCTCAGCATGCAAGCGAAGAAATTATGAAACAAATAGGGTGCTGCGATTCAGGTAAAGTATTCATGCAGCAATTAACTGTGAGGCTGTGCAATTGACATAAATTGGGTGAGGAATTTTCCAGCAAGAGTTTATTTTATCAGAAAATGCTGATTCACAGAAACCAGAACTGTGGGAGAAGATTTCTTTTGAAGTCTCCCATTCCAAAACAAAACAAGTAATTGTCCAAATATCTTTCTTTTGACATTTGCTCAACAAAAACTGAAATGCTTAACAGAAAATCTAGCAACTGTGTATTATGGGGTGTTTTGGAAAAAGCAACTGCCCGAGAGAAAACTCGTACTTTCTTTTCTGATCTGTAGTGTTCATCCAGATGAGCCAGTGGGTCTGAATTGTTTCACGGCTGCGTGAGTGCCAGGTCCAGGGTGAGGGAGGAGGCTTTATTAAAGAGAACCTTGGGAAATTAGGTTTAGGAGGCTAAAGTCAGTGTTTCTGAATATCCTCCCATGTTCATTCCAAAGATTGTAGTCACCATGAATCAATTGTGAATGATCAGTCTGTGGATTTTCAGCCAGTAGTAGTGAACCAAGTTTGTTGACTCAACATATATGTACATGGGGCTGATGCAGATAGCTAGTTTTAATACAAAGTATATAATTTGATGTAAACACAAATATGTTAAAAGGCTGGAGAGAAGACGTTTTTTAAGGCTGAGGGACGAGGGACTCTTTCTTCTACTTTGTTTTCTCTTCCTTCTTTTCCCATATTGCTGCCTTATTTAGTTATTCTTTAGTTCCTTGAGGTTTTTTGGTTTTAGGCTGCTTTCCTGCACAGTGTTTAGAAATGTTTTCAGGTCATCTATAGAGCTCCATTCCTTTGGCATTTCCTACGTTTTTATGTATATATAAAGTTACCATTACAGTTCCTGTCATCTCATTTTGGAAGGTATTTTGAACATATCAGGTGAGGCTGGAGAATAAGGCGTTTCGTCTTTGTGCCTGTTGTACACTCATCCTGTCTTGTGAAGCCAATTTATCTGCTGACTCCTGTTTGTGTGTCAGTATATGTTCTCGTTTTACTCCACTTAGTTTTTCTTTTTTTAGTATCTGTCTGATAGGAAAGCAGCTCAGCCAAACAGGGCATATTTAACCTAGCAATGCTTTGCTGTATTAGTTTGGCAAGCTCAGCGGGGATATAAGCAGTCCAGTATTCATATGCAAGATTTGCCTCCTGCAGGAAAATCTGTAAAAACGTAGCCAAGTGTTCTCAGAAGCCAGAGCAATAAAGCTGGGATCTTAGAGTGGCTAATTGGATCTTGTGCGAACCCTGTGGTTTTCCAACAACTGAAAAAAGCATCAGAAGCATTTTTGTATGTTTTGGGTTTCCCTGATGTTCCCCCTTAGATCCCTTTCCTGGCATGAGTTTTTCTTAAGGAACAGGATCCAGATGCTTTAGGAAAGAGCAATAGCTACTACCTAAGTCTGATTCTGTCTTTTCCATTTATTGCACATTGAACGCCTGTCAAGAAAGGGTTTATCACTTTAAAAGGCTATGTAAATAGAGATGAAGGAATCATTTCACTTTTGTAGATAATAAGTGTTAAAAATAATTTGTGGAGATCATAAGGCAAAAGATTCTAAAGGATGATTTAGTGTTGTCGTGACAGATTTAAAGGAGAGGAGAAAAAAAAA
This sequence comes from Pluvialis apricaria, assembly GCA_017639485.1. NCBI lineage: Eukaryota > Metazoa > Chordata > Aves > Charadriiformes > Charadriidae > Pluvialis > Pluvialis apricaria. The sequence continues at coordinate 73,935,137 of CM030009.1, read as the reverse complement.
AAAAAGGCTGGAGATGTTCATTGAAATGGAAATCTTCAAAACCTGTTAGGTGAACCATTCCAGTTGAGCTATCCATACCCTGCGTGCCCTTTGCTCTCACTTCTGAGATGAGTTAGTAGTGGAGGGGAGGACTGGAAGTAGTCCTTCACACTCTGCCCTCCATCCAGGCAGGAGCTCCTCACTCTCGGGCTGGTTCGGCTGGTGCCCCGCAGCAGCCTGTGCGCTGCTGGATGCCTGGAGGCTGCTGCTTATGTCTTTAGGAGAGCCAGCCAAGGTCGCACTGGTGCTCTTCCACTCTCTTGAGGTTTCAGGGGGTGGGAAGGCTAAGTTTATTTTGCTGGCCCAACCCTGGATTGATGTGATAGATCTGTATGCGGTTACTTTGGCTTCATACTAGTGTAATTGTCAGGTTTGCAGCTGAGTCGTGCCCTCGCCATCCAAGGGGGTCCTTTCCCTTCCCTCCTCCCCAGTGTGTGTCCAGCGCCTGTGTTACGCTTCTGTTTGCATGGAAAGCTCCCAAACTGTTGAGCATTTTAGATCACTGCTGAACCAAATTCTGTTCTGTTTAACCCTTACATGAGCCATAATGTTACTGTTTAACTTTGTGCCATTGGGACTTAGTTTAAACAAGTCTCTGAATCTTTAGAGCTGTACCTCAAGCAAGATGCTGTAGCAAAGAGCACTAGGACTTTGTAGCATCCCTCATCCAAATGTGCGGTTATATTTGATATATTTGCACTCACAGCAGGAACGACAGCTTGAAAAGAGAAATTTAAGGAAAAGCAACTAATAAGAAGGCAGAGGTGGGCAAGGCAGTATTCTGGATGTCTTATTAAATGAAGGCAGCTTTGTACTTGCCCTATGTCTAAGGCTGCCCTTAAGGCTGGGTCAGGTTTAGTAGGCTTTCACATAAGCAGCAACGCTGACTTTGGAGCGTGGTGCTTTGCAGTTGCACTCCTTCGAATGTGCAAGTGGCACCGGTCATTGTTTCCCCTTTTCCAACAGGCTTGGGTAGTGGAAAGGGACGCTGCATAAAATGCTGAAGCACCCCTGGTAAATACGCCAGGGGAAGAAGGAAGCCCAGTAGGTGATATTTAAACACGGGCCTTGGCATTCAGCTGTGCATGCTTAAACAGCAGTACTTGTCTCTCTCTGCCTGAAGTGATACATCAGTTTGGTGCGTACGATTGTTGTGGCAGTTGGATTTGTTGCAAATTTTTAATCTTACGGTGCAGATCTACAACACTTTTTCTCAAATTTTGCTTTTCTTCTACGGAGTTTGGTTTTTTTGGTTTTGTTTGTAACTTTTCAGCCGTTAAAATCACCTTATTTTATTGGAGTATGCTAAGCTACAGGCTTTGGAGTTTTGTCATTTTTAACAAAGATTTATTTTATTCCATTTGCTGAAGAAACATGCCTGTTTTGTCACTAAATCAAGCGCCAAGATGAAAATGAAAACTGGTGACTCCCACAAGGCATAAATCAAAATTACAGTTTCCTTGATGATTGCTTGGACTTCCAATTAATAGAACATTTAAAATGAATGTTGATCCCCGTGAATAATAGAGTAAAACATGCTAGAATTAGGCAAAAGGAGCATTTGTAGAATTCTAATGAGTTTTGAAGCAGCTTGTGGGTGTATGAAACTTCTGTCTAATTGCTTTCTTTAAATGAAAAGTGATGGGAAGGTATTGTGACACACAGCAATGTCGCTCTGCTCCTAACTGTCCTTCAGTAGGCAGCAATCCTACGCTGGGCAAAACCAGCCATCCATGATACAGCCTTGTTTTCCTGGAGCTATTAGAAAGGCTTGGTGGCTTTCCTCAGCCAATGAGGATGTGATGTGGAACGGCAGCTGCAGCAACTCAGAGTTGACTACCACGGATTCAGGTGTTAAGGTAGTTAGATGATGATCCAGAAGGCTTAGATGGGAGAAGCTTTTGGGTGGTTTTCAGCCTGAGGGAACCCAGATCTATTTTACTGTAGTGTAGCCTGACCACTGATAGTCCCTTACCAGAGCAGGCCTACCGAGCAGCCCACAGGAGAAGGCTGCTTCTGTAACTTAATGGTTATGGCTGCTTGGGATGGAGGAGCCGAGATCCAGCTTCTAGTCTTGGTTCTGTCATTTAGAAGATGTCTCCGACTTTAACTTACACCTCTTCGATGATCATAATATGCATGCTGATTCTAAAACACTTTTATAAAGATTAGCACTTTATAAACTACAAGTTAAACTTGATTCTCTAAATAGTTGTCTGCTAGGATGCAATGAAAATGAAATATCTTTATTGGGATCTTCCCGTTCCACCCAATGGCTGAAGTGTCCTGTTTATTTCTGATGAAATTTAAGAAAATTCAGGAACCTGGATCAATGAAATTCAGAAGGTCACTTCATAGCTGAACTCAAAAACTTTGTGGAGATCCTTGTGTTTTGCTTCCAAAACACAATAAAGATATAGTGGCACATCAGTCTTTTAAGACATCCTCTTTCTATTTCATTTTTGTTGTTTAGTTCTGGAAATCCCTGAATCTGAGGTAAGAAAATGACATCTTTTTTTCTCCCTTCCGTCAGTTTTGGAAGTATTTTTGCTATGTGTGAGCTTTGCGGTTCACAAAGCCAGGTTTCTCCTGCATGCCACGTAGTGCACAAAGGTGGGAAGGTGACTCCGTACCTTGGAAGAAGTCGCTGTGTTGTCCCTCGGTAGACTCACCCGTGCTCCCTAAATGCAGTGCTATCTAGCTCAACCCTCCTCCCTTTCCCGTTGCATCCCCAAGTTTCAAAGCCATCACAGTCTTTCACTTGGGCTGGTGGAGTTCAGTAAACACAGCTACTCAAGGTTTTTCTTCAGATTGATTTGGTTGTTGCTTGTGAAGTGGTGAAAATGAGAAATCTGGAAAGCAAGAGCCAGCATATGGAGCTAGCAAATGAGTATGGGCATGATGAACTAAATGTTGCTTTGGGGAAGCATGATGTTAAGGATTTGGCTTTTCAGTTTTACAACCTAGACTGTTTAAAGCTAATTTATACTCTTCGACCCAGTGATGTCTGTCTTCATTCCATTTATTGGAAAGATGATCACAGTTTACGTAGATGTTTTCATGCGGTTACTGTGTTGGCAAAAAGGGGATAGCATATCCCTCCCCAAAAATTCACTTGGCTTATAGTCACTGTCCACATTTTCCTAAGTGTACATTAAATGATTTCTCTATTTCCTGTATATTGAAATATCTTGCTTATGTGCAAGATTCCTGGAATCCATCGTAAGGCCCTTAATAATCTCAATGATACATATATTGTAAAGTGATGGGCAAAGGAAAAAGAAAATAACTTTTTTTCCTTATTTTTCTTCTAATGTTCAGGCCGCCTTTATAGACTCTCACTTCCATTCCTCAACTTTTCTCAATCAAAATATCAGTAATGACAATGCTGTTCTCTACTAGTTTTTATGGAAGATTGTTTGTTCCTGCAGTGAAAGTAGGAAAAAATCAAATAGCCTCCCTGTTTAATAAAGATGTTCTTAATAAAGATGTTCCAACTATTCCCAATACAGAAAGCTAACAACATACTTTCATAGGCAAAATCAGAAAGCATCGGCAATAATATTTGGGGGGGGGAGGGGAAGAAACAAAGTGAAAGAATTAAAGCAATGGTTGATCAGATTGCGGTTTGGGTTTTTTGTTTGTTTGGGGTTTTTTGGGGTTTTTTTGTGGGTTTTTTTTTGTCAGAAAGAAACAAAAAAAGAGGACAGCTCTAAACTTGAAAGCAAAAGGAATTTTTTTTTTTTAGCATTTTACTGTACTACTGGTAAAATTGTTCAAAATAATGCCACTAAAATGTATGTTACAATACCATTTCTGAGTAATGTTTCAAAGTTGCTAAGAGCTTACAGTGTCAAATACTTTTCAAAGACTAAAAAGAGAACACAAGATTATGCAGATTTTGAAAACAAAATAAATTTGTTTCCAGTAATGGAACTTAAAGCAACACACAGGTTTCCAAAAGCTTTATGCTGATATAGTGAAGAAGAATGCATAGGTGAAGGGCAGGCTTACAAGAAGTTACCTGCCTGTATGTGTAGAGGATAATTGGGTCTCACACAACGCTTAGGTCTGTTACTGCATGCCTCTCCAAGTTGATACGATATTGATAATATCTTAGCAAGTTTTCAACGAGTCACAACATATGGATCTGCAAATTGTAATTTAGAAGCAGATATCAATTTAAATCACAGGAGTTTGATTCCAGCCACCACCCCTGCTGATAGCACTGAACGCCCATGAAAGCAGTGCCTCGTGGGGCTGGCTGCTCCTCAGGAAGTGTTGTGGTGTGGCTGGCTGCAAGCCTGTCAATCTGAAAGGCTTCACGTGAAATGAAAGAAAAGCCCTGTGTTGAACACTGATTTGAGTCTACCCTCTGTTCATGGGGACAGGTTATCTGCTTGAGGCTGTAGGAAACTTTCCACATTAAAAGAAAAGGGATTCAATCACAGGTGGGAATGGTTGCACTTTTTATAGCTGTACACAAGTTGTATTGAAGTTTAGAGTTGGTTTTCATTAACCTCTGCTCAGTGCTGGATGGTTTCTAGCCAGTGAAAATATTAAGTATAGTCTCAGAAAAAAATCTAATTTTCTCTAATAAATTACTCGGAGCTGCTGCAGGTAAAGTTGATTGGCTTGGCACAAACTCTGCTAAGAAGGTTTGCCTGTTGGTATTGTGGCCAAGACTGATTTTCCCCTGAAGGAGACTCTCCTTCTTACAAAAAATAAACAATGCAAATCTACTGGAAAAAAGCCCAGATTGTGTATTCTTAAGCTCAAAAACGATGGGCTTTCATAAAAATCTCTGACACTCAATCTGCATATTCAGCTGAGATTCACAATACAAGTGAGCAAATGCAAGTCCATATGTTTGTTGAAAAACCTCAAGGAATGACAAAAGGGATCTTGTTTTTGTTCTTCAGCTAGCACCAGCGGCTTTCCCAGGAGTCTGACTCCTTTATACGGACCTTTTTTCCACGAAGGGTTTGCTGCCCTTGCAACAGTGACGAGGCTCCTTCTTCCTGCTGGACTGCCCATGTCAAATACTGAACACTTTTAATGAACTTTTACACCTTTTTGGTCTTACTCTCACTCTCCTCATTTCATTCTCAGAATACAGGCTGCTCTTCTAGGGTCTAATTATTGGACAGGATCTAATAGATATCTGAGGAGGATTTGCTCTTTTTAGACTCTGTAATAGGCAGCGTTGCCAATTGTAAGGTTTTCTGCAAAGTCTTCAACATCTATGATGTTTCTCTTGTTCTTTGCATTTTGGTGGCTGTTCCTTCTTCGCCCCCCTCCAAAATGGGAGCCATGTTACTTCCAAAATTGCTTACAGGTGTCAGGAGATCAAACATCTCATTATAAAGCTTACAACTATATACCTGGGTGTATAACTGTACTAGTCAGAATGCCAAGTCATGCTATGTAACAAACCTTTCCTATACTTGCTTGTATCTGGTGTTTCAGGGGTCTTGAACCAAAAGCTGGAAAGGCTGCCGTCGTCTGCAGTCAACTTTGAACCAGTCCTAGTATGGTGCAGTTACTGCTGTTAGCAGATCAGTATTTTGCAAAAAAGTAGTAACGGCGGCATCCGTAGTGGTTGTGAAACCAAGCGCAGCCGTCCATAAACCGGCACAGCCTACCTGCCGTAGACGTAATGGGCCGGGAATGGTTTGTGCCTGTTCCATCTGCTTCTTCAATAGCTCAGGCTTTGCAATAAAATGACACATCTTTAGTAGGCTGGGTGCCAGATGACAATACAAATTTAATCCACTATCTGAAATAAGCTTGATTTTGTTTTTTCATTAGCCACTTATTTGCAGTAAAATAGATTTGCTTTCTTTTTTTTTTTGTGCAATCCAGAAAAATAGTTTGTATACTGTATTTTTGATATAAATCATTTGTATTTCATGCTGTCCTGACACTTCTGTATTCTCCTTTATCCTTATTGTTCCTCTAAAATTGATGCATCTGCTTCATATAGCCCTCATTTAATGCCTGATGTCCTCTCTGATTGCGAACATCATTGCTGTGGCTTGTTTGCAGAGGATTAGGTTTTAAATAGATTCTTAAATCAATTTCATAAGTATATTGGAAATAAAAACCAAATCATAGATCATAGATAAATTGGTTCCCCCATAACTCTGTTAAGGATTTTGATGAAAACATTGCTTGCTTTGTCACTCACTGGGAAAAAAAAAAAAAAAAAATCTTAAAAACAATTAATGCTGGTGTCAGCTCTTGATTTTCCTCAAAACTGGTGTTACCTTCCCTTGGTCTTGATCTTGTATATGCTTACATATATGAGAATAGTGCTAGTGCAAGAAGACACATGGTTAAATATAGGTGCATAAATCTTCACACGATCCAGGCTGAAGCCCTATTCTGCTGATCATTCACTCAGAGTTCAGGAATGCCTAGATGGTCAGAAATTGGGCTGTTTTTACAAGAAACAGCTGCTGAAGATGGACCTAGTCAAGCTCAAAGCAGTAGTGATATTAAACTGCTAATGTACCACTGAGGTAAAAAGGCAGATCACCAAGCATCCGAAAGTAAATATTCCAGCAAGAGTATTAATGTTGTCTTACTGTATGTACTGCGTATTTTACAGTATTTGTTAAATAGTGTAAAATGTAGTACTATATTAAGCTGTATAATTAATGAGAAAAGCAAGATGAAAGATATTGAATGTACATAATAAGGCTGAATTAATATCGCTAGTTGAACAGTTAGAAGTTTACTGACACTTCTGACTTTTAATGAGATTCTGTTAACACTTCCTTTTCTGTTTAACTCCTAATCAGTAAAAAACCCGCAAGTGTTGTCGATACTGTATTTGATGAATAGAATATTGGAAAAAGAAATAATGTGCAACCTCACTTCTTTTTAATTAACTTATATCTTTATCCCTGATATAAGTTCTCAAACTACTGTATCGTGATCCAAGCATTCACAGGATGTGAAACACTTACCATGACTTAGCTCTTTACTGCCCTAATTATCCAGGATGATGTAATCAGATCATTTCAGATGGCTTGACTCTTTGAACTACCATGTGGAGTTGCTGGTCTTTGACGCAGTCATTTCTCTTTTTCCACTGTGGGTCCAGAGGATGAATCCATGACCCTGTGTTGTAGAATCGTGCTGGCAACAGTGCGTAGAGGCCACGCAAGACTTGGGGTGCAGTGACAGTAGAGTATGTCTGGACGCTTCCTATTTCTCATTCAGTCACACGAGCCTGTAGCAAGATTAACAGATTTGGCTTTGAGGACAAAGCCTCAGCATGCCAAACTTCAGAAGTCAGAAGATTACGGTTTGAAAATATGGTAATAGTTTTAGTGAGTATTAAAGACTTGAAAAAAACCCCCACCTCTTAACTGTATAGTTTCTCTCTCCAAATTTTCAAATAAAGAATACAATTCTGAGCAGAAACCGACTATGGAAATTTTAAATCTGAAACACTTCTTCTTGAAATTACCACTGCATGAGTAGGAGCACCCAATGGAAATTGCTTTGTAAATGTCATGCCTACTGAAAGGAATAGCAGAAGTCCAACTTGCATTTTATTCCAACCATTCTGATGAAATTGAAAGAGACAAAGATTAGTGATAAATCCGCTGGAACAGAAAACTTCCATTCTCATGGTAATCAGAAGAAATAATTTTGAATTCACACTTTTGTCTGGGTGGACAGAGGTGCTGGGATTATTACCTGTTAAGTTATAGGACACTTGCATTCCTCAAACTTTAAATTGGTAAATATTCAGAAATTTGTTTACAGAAAAATGTGTATAAATGCAGTTTCTGTCACATGCCTGACAAAATCAGCCAAGCTGCTGAAATGTGCAGGAAAACCATGATGGAAATAGAGATTATCCGCTAAAACTGATTGATCATGATGGAGGAACTCCAGTGACAACTTAGAAGTGTGCTCTTGATTGTTTGCATGTAAATTATTCTTTTTGTCTATGAAATAAGGGAAGTGGTGTAGTGATTTAGAAAAGAAGAGAAGAAATCAAGGTTCTGATCCTCCTGATACTTTCTCAAATGCTTATTTTTATATAGTATATATATTTCTGTTACTATCTTAAAGGAATAAAAAAAAAGTCCAATGAAAATCTTTCCTGTATCAAGGACATGTTAAGTTTCCATGGTGAAGCACTCGGGATCAGTCAACATCCACTATTAAGGTTGCATAGGGTTGGTAACCAACTCATAATGTTGCTCCTTCCAAAGTTTTGATTATTTTTTTTTTTGGTAATTTATCATCTTTCTAACAGTGTTTTCTGTAGACAGTGCTAGAAATAGATTAGTGTGTAAAAGACTTGGGTAATGCCTTTGCTACATATTCTATTAGTGAACATGATGCAGCATTATTTTTCAGGTTAAGAACAGTAGAGTGCTAAAGCAAATGAAGCTGCTCATCCTTGTCTTGAGATTTGTCATTTTCACTCTAAGCAGCAGAGCAGTTCCAGTCTTGGCCTCCTCCAGGCAACAAATTTCTCCCTCTGCCTTCTCATTCTTAGGGCCTGTGCATTACCGAGTAATTTTTTTCATACATTGCTTTCTAAAGCAGTACTGATTTTTCTTTGCATAAAAGCGTATGCTCTGCTGGTGGCAGATACGGCATGGCCTTATTAACTCCTCGCTCCCACTGGCTAGGCACTTAAAATAACTTTTTTGAGAAGCTACATCATCTTGAAGGCCACAAGTACAACTTATCTGAATTTTTTTTTTATTTTGGTTTGTATTACTGTATTGAGACTCCTTACCTATGCGTCAAGTTTTTTTGGCTGATTACTTTTAAAGAAGCATCCATAAAATGCCAAGTGTGATGGAAGTTGGCAAAGCAACTGGCACTGTGTTGGAGCCCGTGCTGAGCTGTTCAGCGTGAAGTGTCACAGAAATGGATTAATGCAGCTCATTTGTTGGGGGGGTTCAGCCAAACAGGTATGTGATGGATGGATGGCTCCTCAGGAATCAAATTACTGATATGTACAGAGCCTTGCTACTGTTCTTGCCACCCATGTGGTCAACTGGAGGAAAAAATATGTCAGTGTACTGCTTTGCAAAACCTACACGGGGATTGTTGTTAAGATTGCTACCCAGGAAGATAGCGAAAAGTCAGGACAAATCGTCATGCAAGTAATACATGGGCATCGAAGCAAGAATTTTCATGTGATGTGAGGATACTTGAAGGCACGTTCTCTATAAGTTTAAAAATATTCATTTGTTAGTTTACCTGCCTTCTTGGGTCACCTTCTTCCTTTTCCCACTGCCCAGTCTTCCTTGAATTTCAGATTGGCGAAGCTGTGATTTATGTTTCCATGAAAATTGTGAATGATACATTCATATCTCCACTGGAGTCTACCAGCAGACTCTTCAGCTGTCTGCAGAACTGCATTAGATCCCAGGATTTCAATACACCTGGCTTCTTTGACTAAATGAGAATTCAGGTGCTTTTAAAATGAAATTTCAGAGACCGTAGGCAAAGTTTATTAGTAAACTAATTTTCTAAGGACTGGGAGAAAAACTGACTGTCTGCACAGCTCTTCTACCACAGCTGATTATCCACATCTTGCAAGACTCAAACCAATGACGCCTTACTGACCCAAGAGTTCAGACTTGCTTGCGGGTGATAGGAGAGATGATGGAAGATGGTGTTGGTGAGCCTTGTGGGTGGGGGTACCTGCCCTGGGCATAGGATGATGGGTTTTAATTGTATTCTGTTAAAAAGATGCACAAGAGAGTCAACAGGCACTGATGAATTTGCTGATAAACCAGATCTTCTTGCCTACCAAGTTTTCACTATTGGCATATGGTTCCCATATTTCTGTGCCATAAATTTCTGTCTGCTATTCAAGACAATGCTTTCTGGTGCTTTATGATGCTTTAGACTAGTTTTTCCTGAGTTCCTGGAGCTCTCATATTAAAATCTCAAGGTGACCGACTAGCAAGTGACCAGGTAGCCCAACTGAAAGCCTGACAGTTGATTCTGTTATTTTTGAAGGTACAGATAAAAAGCTTTCAAATGCTTCTAAAATTTCTAAATGTTCTAAACATTTTTGAGAGTGTTGCTTTGTATCCGAGTTGCTGTCCTGTCTGACATTAACAAATTCACCACAGTGTCGCCCCGTTGACCCAGGCTTTGCATGCCTTTATTGAGCTACAGAAGTGGCTCATGCTCCTGTGTAGGTCAAAAGCAAATTTCTGGGTCCCTCTTGCAAAGAGCAATGATACTGGATAAGTTGAGTGCTTTCACTTCATTATGTCCTTGAAAGCTCCTGTATTCAGTAGCACAAAAATACTGAAATTGCAGTTTCACAGAGATGTTTATTCTACACTTGCTTTCTCTAGGCTGCAGTGGACTAGTTCTGTCTATCTTGTGTTTAGAGGGTGGGGCTGTAAAAGATTGACAAAAGTTCCTGAATTACCTATTTTTCTTTTTTCCTTTTTATTTTCTATATTCAGTGCTTTCATTTTAGAGTCTCTGGAGGCTGTCGCTCTGCCTTAGCTCTGTGAAGCTCAGTTCTGCAGCCGGCCCTGTACACTGCAGAAACGTGGGAGAAGATGTGTGGTGGAGGTCTCTGGAAGCAGAGCCAGAAGCCTCCTCACACACCGCATGTGCAGAAGAGCCAGACTCTGCCTTTGTGTGTTGTTTTCTGCCTTCTCTTTCCCTTTTCTATTTCTGCTAGAAGGTGCTATTAAGCAACTGCTTTGCTAAAGATTTGAATTACTAGCAAAGAAGAGTTGCACTTAAGTAGGTGTGATAATGTTTGTTGATCTGCAGCAATAAACGGTTTTCCTTATAGCTTCTCTGATGTAGGTGATTGCTTTTAAACTGGATATTCTTTACGAAATTTACCCTTTACTATTTGCACTGCTGCATGTGCAGGACCGGGTCTGCAGTGCTTGTTCCTGACGGGGATGCAGTAATTACAGACAGCAGAGGATGAAAAGGGCTCTTTATCGGCTAACCTGGCTGCCCTAAAAACTGTGCACCAGCGGCATTTTATTGGCGGGATTAAATGTCAGGTACCCGGCTTTAGAACTGACTCCTGCTGTGTTTTGATGAATACTTGTACTTTCCCAGCATACAATAAAAGCGTGCCTGGAGTACACCAGTGCTTTAAAAAACTAATACTTGAAAAAGTCTGCAGTATCGTGAGACTTTTGTTATCTTTCCCATATAGCCTACCTCACCTGAAAGCATTCCTGCCTTAGAGTGGATTCTTGACATATGTAAGAAATGAGCTTCAGCTCTACATAAACGAGCTGTGTGTTCTCTGCACAGAACAAGAACATTTGCAGTAAAAACAAGTTATGAGAATAAGTAGCTTCACCTGTCTCTTGAGCACAGCGACTTTGTAGTGATTTTCATATAAGCAGTGGCAAAGAAAGTCTTCAAAGTGCAGTCTTCTGAGATGTGAGCATAACCCATAGAGCACAAATCCAAGGTGTAGGATTGAGATTCTGATTCTTGCGCCACCCCCCCCCCCCCCTTTTTTTTTTTTTAGTGTTCGAGATACTACTACTCAAAGTGGATCCATCGGGAAATTTGTTTTTCCCCTTCCATCAGGAGAAGGGCTTAGATGGTCGGTGTGCACTCCCACCCCAAATATCCCTTGATCTCTCCCCTCCTGCCCCTTGACACGTGTTTCACTAATCTAGAGAAATAACAGTGTGCTTGCGTAATTTCTGGTACTCAGATGAGAACATAAATCACAAGGTTTGCTTCAGTTCCACACTTGGCGTTGTAAACTTTTATCAGTCTGCAGTGCAGATACTGTAATTGCAAAGGCATAAAATTACATCAGTTTTCCAAGCGCCTTCTTGGAAAAAAATGTGCATCCTGAACTTGTTTGTACTGTATTTCCATTAGATTGATTAGAAGATTCAAAGGGAGATGGTATAATGTCCCAGTGACCTTCTCAGTCTTCTCACTACTGCCTCTTTTGGAGAATTAATATCAGTGATTGACCTTGCTCTGCTCCGTGTCTTGCTTTGTTGTGGATGTGTGCTGAGGTTTTAGGTCTCTTACAGCCGGGCAGTATGGGAAGTAGGGTTTTCCAAGATAGTCAGGGACCTAAACCATCTTATAGGCGTAACCTCTAACCCTGTTATTGATACAGATACTTTAAATTTGATGTGTAAATTGTAGGCTCAAATCAGCACAGCTGAGCATTTTGTTCTTCTCTGGTATGTAAAGCAGCTGTTGCACCAGTTTACACTTGCAGCTTAGTAACGGTCCAGAGTGGTGGGTGAAAAATATGTCTACGAGAGAGACCGTGCTTTTCAAAATGAGGCCTCTCACTTGTCTTAAGACATTGGTGAAGAAGACATTTGGCACGTTTTTCTAATGGTATATATATTCATTGCCTGCATTAAATAAAGCTGTGGTCAAATACAAACTCTTAGGCACGCAAGGATTCAGGTTTGGTTTTTTTTGTTTGGTAGGTTTTAAAGGAGTTTGAGTGCATTCACTTAAAATGCTATGAAGCAGCTAATTATTTTACAGACTATTACCTAATGAATTAGTATGCCTTTTTTTCCTGTGATTGTATCATTAATGGCTGCATACTATTAGCAAATTATGGAGTCCAGTTAACAAATGCATTTACATATTAGACACCTGACCATGTAAATTTGCATTTGTTCATAATTTGATTTTACTGAGCTGTTGCGTATCTAGATGTACACATTGCATGGCTAAAATCAGTCAGGCATTACACACGTTTAATGAAGAAGGGTGTTAACAACCCTGCTATGACACATCTCCCAGAAGGTCAGCATTGTCCTCTGGAGTCTTATAAAAGAACAAGCAAAGGAAGAATAAATTTGACCACATCTTTAAAAGCTATGAATATAAAACAAATGAGAAGTTAACTGTATTAATTTGCTCATTCTTCTCTGTGTAGCCTGTATAACTTCTATGAATGTGTCCTGAAAGAATAATGTTTGTCTGTTGATTTAGATTCTTTGGGATTCTTGAAATAAAAGGACTAACTTGATTACTTTAAGAAAAGCTGCTCAATATATGCTGTTATCACTTTCAGAAATATTTTTCCATGCCCTTCTAATCATCTTTGGAGGATTGTCTAGTATGTCAGTCTCTAACAGCTGCAGAAAAACAGTGTGACAGGTTTGTCAGGTGATAGATACCTTACACTTGCTCTATGCATTGGGGCAGATTGGGGGCTCATGGGATTCAGTACCACTCCACTGAAACCATCGCTATCATATGAGCTTCTGGGTTTTTTTTACATGTCATGGTTCATGACAATTCTAATTGATATTACCTAGTGGTTTCAATTTTAGGATCTTAAGGTTGTTTTAACTACTAGGCTGTAGCTTTTGACCAGGTGGGCTGAAGTTCTCATCTAACTGCCTCTGTAGGACCTAATTCTGCAGGTAAGAGGGAGTTCTCAGGAGAGGAGTACCCGCTTGCTTTACTTCTAGAAAAGACATTCAGCTATATCTTAGAATAGATTTAGGAAAAAAATAGTACTTTACAGTTATTAAGAAGTCTTCTAATTCTAGGGTGTGGACTAGAGACTTGAAACTTGGCAAGGATATCACACACACACACACACACACATGTACGCTCCATTTTTTAAAGTAATACTCTGTGCATAATTTCTTTTTTTGTGAGGTAGCTCACCCAACTGGAAAAAAAATATTTAAGGTCAGCTATGGAAGAATATTTTATTTCATCACCAAACTGGAAAAGAAAATGGCTTTGGATAAACGTTTAGTTTAACCTGCCACGCTTTACCTGTCATTTTTTAAATGTTGAAAAGAATGGTGAGATTTTTTTTCTTTAAGATGTCTTTAACTTTCTTGACAAACCCTTACAAAGTTAGGAATTATTCGGTGCTCAGCCGCGTTCACTGCGTTGCCTTTTGCAGGTGGCACTGAGCAGATGCCATGGCGTGGTGTCTGGCAGGCTCACATGTGAGTAACAGGCAGGCTCTTCTTTCTGTAGATCTCCAACTCAGAAACACACATGGCTTATTTTTAGAAGCTTCTGAAGATGACAAGCAGTGTAAGACTTTTCCTCCCGTGTTTTCATGAGATGCTAATGTTTCCATGGTCCAGGTGGCAGCACCACTGTCCCAAGACTCCTGCGTTGTTATCCGTGGCTCGTACTTCTGGCTCAGCTTTAAAGGAAAGTGCACTACGAAACATGATAGCAAAAACTTCTTCAACTCTCTGGACCATGCAGGTCAGCATCACAAAGTGGTACCCCGGCTAACGTCCGTGGGCTTCTGTACAGCACAGTGCGGGCAGCCGCAGGCAGATGCTGGGCAGCACGGGGGCATTGGCAGTGCTGCTCACCCAAGGCAGAGCCGTGCTCCGCTGCCAAGGCTTCAGCCTCCATTTTGGGTACTCTGTCGGGTCCAGCCTCAGTTTCTCTGTGCTGTGTTTCCGCACTGTAGTGATAGCTGTTGATGTACCATTTGCTATAGACGTGTGGAGCAGTGGCAGCCTCGCCTCTGCACTGAATTTGGTAAAATACACCTCGGAAGTATTCCTGCTGACTAGTAAAACTATGTCATTTCTGATTAAAATGCGTATTGAAGCAGTGGCAAAGAGCAGCGCACTGGTGTTTGTATTCTTTATAGGCACTGAAGGTGATCCAGGGTATTACAAGCTACTATGCTGTATCTCAGTACCCAGCAAACTGATTAAACTGAAAAAGAAAAAAAAAGTACTGCTATCAAGCAGCTGGAAAATCATGATAAGCTGAGGTCAAAATAGCATGACTTCTGGAAAGGCAGCCTGTGCTTCACTACTTAATCTTCTTGAATTGTTTTAATGTAGCAATAGAGGAGCAAATAAAGGGAAATGGTTGGTACAGTTTATGAAAATAAGGGAAGGTCAATGAAGCATAGAGCTATTATAGTAGAGAGCAGAACAAAAAGGAGTGAAGGCAATTATACCAGCAGTGATAAGACTGTAATGTCTTTGATGCAGAACAGCAACTACCTTGCCCAAAATCTGGTTAAGACTTTCAGGTTCTTTCTTATCTGTAGAAATTATCACAGTTATTAATAGTGAGTGGTCATAGTATAAAAAAACCTCTGAAAACTGTAAGAGGAAGGATATTGAAAGAAAAAATTCTGAACAATTTTGAATAAAAGTATGCAGATGTTCAGAGTGAAATTTGCTTTAGTATTTTTAAAAAGTTGCATGGAAGTGTTTTCATATTGTGACTAGTTTTGATAATATATACCTATGGAAGAATAAAAAGATACAGAACATGTGAAGGATGTCTGTATTTGAGATAAATTTTGAATCTGTAAAATTGTCCAAGCGTGGGATTTAGATGCTCTTGGTCTAGTTGGTATAGGGAATTTGTGTCATTAACTGTTGTCCTTTCTCTTTTAACCCTAAAAGATAACGTAGCAGAGACTTACCATAGCCACTAAAAAATGAAATATTCACTTCAAAAGCTTTTGAAAAGTTGCAGAGCTGTTGTTTGCTGTGTGGTTTCTCTTCACCTGATTAATTCATTTAACTGGATCTTGGCTGCTCTAGGCTTTTTCTCATGAGAAGTGTGAGACCGAAGGAGGCCACTCTGCTGCCCGTGTCAGCTCTGGCCATGTTCAGGGAGCCGCTGCCATGGTGTCAGCTTCTCAGATGAAGAGGTGCTCAGCCCAGAAGGGGCTATAAGATGTAAACTCATGCAATGACAAACTATTACACTTCTTCTCTTTGTGATAGCCCAAATCTGATTTGGAGTCAGGTGTACCTTCCAGAAGGATGCCCAGCTTTGGTTTGAAGACGACACAGATGGAAAATGTACCGCTTTTCTCACCTGTTTGCCCCAGCAGCTAGGTTTTGCACCTTCTTTCCAGTACCAATTTACCTAGCTTTTCTCAATTTAATTAAGACCATTTTTGCCAGGCACTAGTCTCTCTTTATCAAGGTATTCATAGACTGTCATCAGATTTTTTTCTAAAGTACACCAATTGCACTTTCCCAATTAGGTATTTTCTGAGACCTGTAGCCTTTTTACTGGCTCTTTTTTATACATCCTTTTCCATGTTTTCTGGGTCTTTGGGGAAGATATGTAGCGGAAAGCTGCACAGCATGGCAGCACTGCTCCCAGCAAAATAATATCACCTTTACCCTCCTGTGCTTAGCTCTGGTTCTGGCTTCTCTCTTCTTATCTCCTGTTTTTTTGGTGTTTTTTGTTTTATTTTTTTTTTCATTTAGTGCTTGAGTAACTTGGGTAACTACTGTTTCTGCATTTATACCTACCAACCATGTGGGTTTTTTTTTTTTTTCATCCCAGAGGATCCATTAATTAAAAGATTACGATTACATGGTTGTAATTCTGGATTAGATTTGGAAAGGAAAGGATTATTACTCTATCTAAGTATATGTGTGCAAGAGCACTGGATTACAAAATATCTAATTAAATAGAATATACCTTTACAAAGGTTACTAATTTAGCTTTTTACATGCTGAATTTTATTTTAACATAGCAAAAATTCTTAGGTCAAAATGGCTTTGCCACAGCTCTAAAGCTGCCATCTAAGCACTGTAAGATTTTTATATGCTGTGAGGTCTTATGCAGCTCTTCTCCGTGAAGGAAGTTAAGGTTTGATAGATATATTCTTTTTACAGCTCAGCTAAATTACTAATTACAAAGCTAAATTGAAATCCAGAGTCATATTTTGGTTTGTAAAATGAGAGGGAAGACTATCCAATGCAGCCTTGCCTCTGTGCGGTGTGTACCAAATGACCTATTATCCATCTAAAGGAAGATACATTGATCATACTGTTATTGTTGGAAATTTAGAATTTTTGTACAGCCACAGAAAAAGATCTTCGATACTCTGGGGTTCCCCTTCCCCTCATCCTTGCTGTCAGCTTCGGTGTTTGTCAAATGCTTTGCATTTGGTAAATCTCCTTACAACTTACTATTTTGAATTACATCCTAGTAGTGAGCCAGTTTCCCCCCCTCCACACAGTAACTTCAGCTGCAGCACTGTGATGCAAATAATGTCACAGCGTTGCTGCTGTGTGAAGGCAGCCTAGTGTCCTGTCTGATGCCTTCAGGATGAAACAGATACCCACTTCTCCCCCAGCTCCCTGGGACCGATCAATGGAGCTGGTTCGCTTTCATCTGCAGCCAAGACTCTTTCCCCCCTTTCTCACTTGCTAGAACTGGCAGATGTCAAAATGAAGTTTTGGCTTTTACTCAGAAATGGTGTGGTACAAATGTGAGATACAGGTGTGTTATGCTCTGTTTTGCCTTTTGGTTTGCCTGACTACCACCGCTTGAGGATTTGTGTGCACTCATTAGAGGCATAACATGATGATGGAGTACTCATCCTTGGTGAACAAAGATTTCACTCTAAAGACGACCTTAAAATGTGACAAATCCACTTTGATGTATCGTCATCTGGGATTGTCATTCCTTCAGAAGCACGATCTTGCTGTACAAGCATAGACATCTTTCTATTGCTGCTTCAGTCAAGTGCTACAATTTTAATTTTACCAATTTGAAAATGAACTTACTCAAATACTCTCAGTTAAAACCCCATTTCTGATATAAACCCAGTCTTCTGGCTGAGGGCTGTATTTGATCACAATAATATTTGGTTCATTATTCTCTAATCTGCAGCTTGTAAGTTGGTTGTCTTCCTGTGACAGTGATGTACGGTCCATAGCATGTAACTGAAGTTAACATTTATATTGAGCTTAGTGATTTAAGTACAGCTAATGTCTTTATTAATGCTTATTAGTAGTCTGCATGATCATGTTTTCATTTCGAGTTGACAGATAAAGAACATTTGGTTAATTACGCGGTGAAAGCAAGAATGTGTCTTTTTACCCTAATTACAACTATTTGCAACAATGACTATTGTTTTTTGTAATTAATAACAACAAGAAATGATGGAGGAAAAAAGCCATATACAGTATTTCAAACAATTAGCTTATACCTCAATATTACTTTAATGCATGGAACTCTCTTCTGCAACTTCATGGGATAATACCACTGAAAAACAAGCCAAGTTGCCTTACTCTGCTCTGGGCAATATCCCTGTGTGTGAACAAAATAGCACCAGATCTTCAAGTCTTTACTCAGTCCTCAACTGATCATGAGGACCTCGGGATTTCTCCTTGGCGTTTTCAGCGCAGACTGTACGTTCAAAGTCTGCCTGGCACGACTGTTTCTGTTTGAAGCAGTTCCCCCCTCTCCCCCCCCCGTGTTAAGAAGGGGTGTAGAGCGTTTTGGCAAAGCTGCTGACTCAATTAAGAAACGCTGTCAGTCTTGCCTTTCTTTTTGAAGAGACAAATTGGTACTTATAAAACTGGGAGCAAAACCAATATAACATGTTACTGAATGTTAAATTTTCCGTCTGGAGATTTATTAAGCGTTCAGAAGAGTTTTGCTTTGATTCTGAATATTACAGGGATAATTGCATTTCTGGAGTTGTCTGCGTTTGAACTACAAATCACCAAGTGTTTTAATTCAGGCCAGGTAATTGTGTCGCTTTGATTGATTGCATATTTAAGGCAAAAGAGCAGTTTTTAATCCAGGCTGAATGTTTTAGTCAGTTTGCTCTTGATTAAAAGGGCCTCATGGTGACATATTGTCAGAAAGAGTTTTTTCACAGTCTTCTTGGCTAGTAAGATATCACAAAGTAATAACACTCCAATGTTTTGCCTGCTTTTTCCCTTCTCTCCACGGGAAACGTATCGTGAAAACTGCATGCCCTCCTAAAATGGCCCAAAGGGAAAGCTAGAGATGTGTGTACATATGTTCCCGTTAGAAGTAGTATGTTTGCATGTTCTTTGAATAGAAACGTCCATGCCAGCCCATCACTTGTAGGCTACAGCACAGCCCCGCTGCCAGGCAGCGACTGGTGAGAGTGTCCTGGGCTGTGCCGGTGGTGGCTGTCGCTACTGCCGAATCCCCCGACTCTTGCTTCTGGCACAAGTTTGCCCCTTCTTGAAGCAATTAATTCTCCTTTTGTCTCCCATGTTAATCTGGGTGTGTGCACTCTCTTTCCTGGCTGCCACGTAATGTACGATTGTCATTAGACGCTGGCTTTATCATTAGGAGAAAGGAGCAGGAGGTTTCTAAGTTGCTTTCTTAAACTGACGGAGTCAGAGGATTGCAAACGGGAAGGCCCGAGTGCTAGTCTCATTGTTTGCAGAGCTTGAGGCCTTGGTGTTTCACATGGCGGGCAGCTGTTTAACAGATGTGAGGCTGTAGTGGGTATATGAGATGATAGTGCAGGTGAGAGTTATTGCAGTGGATACAGGACAGACAAAATGAAAAAGGAACCTCAAGGCCAGCTGAAGCCAGGCTGAGCAGTGGGTAGGAGAAGCTGAGAGGAGAGCTGAATAAACAACCACTATGTGAAAAATGCCCCATTTGGGAAAAGGGAGAGGTGTGAACAAATGCTGATGTTAAAAGTAAGTGAATAGAGCAGGCAGTCTTAGGGGGATGGTGATGACCGCAGCAAATACAGAAGGCCTGAACGTCCACCCACAACTACGTTGTGCTGTAGTAAACTGGTGTAGCCAACATGCCAGGCTGCGACGGGAAGGAGTTTTCTTTAGCAGGCTGTTGCCAGGGATGGAAATTGAGTGATAAACTTCAGTGGCCAGTCACTTAGTGTTTTCAGAATTATGCTTTTTGGCCAATGATCTGCTCAGGACTCCTATTCCTGACTTCTTCAACAGAGTCATCATCTAGAAGCGTTTTCGTACTAATATAAATACAGAGTAGTGGTGGTGCTCTAATTGCACTGTTGTAGTTCAAATGACAGGCTCGCTAGCACAGAAGACATCAAAGCAGTTGAAGGGTGCATCTGGCTAGTGTACAGAGGCTTTGAACATGGTGTTCATCAGCAGAAAAATAGCAGTGTTACATTGGAGAAAGGTGCAAGAGGAATAGGGCCCAAGATCTCCAGTTACATTCTAGAGTCTGATAACCTTTCTATCAATAGCTTGGGAGAAATGATTTCATGTTTCTGCCTCAGCTTCTCCAGATGTAGAGCAGAGATGTGGAAACTACTTTGTGCGATGAAGCACTGAGATGTCTTCCTGCAGAGAGAAGTTTCTGTGCCAGTGTTTGTTCTTGGCGTGGACCTATTGAAATTTTGAGATGGCAACAGCAAATGTTCAACTGGATACTTCTGTGGGATGTGAAGATAAGTGGTAGACTTTTAATAAGTATTATAAATATTAGTTTGGTCATAAACACACTCCTCTCTTTCTGTGAGCCTTACCAACCAAGAGCGGAGGGTGTTCAGAGGAGATTAAATAGCAGCTCTTGTCATTATTCAAGAAGTTGGATATTTCATGTCTTCCTATTGCTGGAGTTCATTTTATTTCATACATATGGATTTAGCAATAATGTGGTAATTGCATTTTCTGGTGATTAACATTGCCCCGGTGTAAAATATAAGAGCCACAGCCTCCAAGAGCACTGTCTTCCAAAGTCATCCTATCACATGGCCCATTGGCAGAGGCAAATGAAGTTAAGTAATTTAATTAGCTACGATTAGCATTTAAAGCTGTCTACCCAGAAACCAATAAAGAGGTTCACAATTCATCCTGTATTATTTCACATAAGGCTTTAACAATATTAGGTGAAGGCAGTCTAGTTCAGAGAGGTAGTAATTCAATCTGTCCTTCTCCTCTGAATTCCTGGTTTAAACCAGTAATGAGCAAAGATGGTTGTTATTAGGCAGCTGTTAGATGTCTGGTGTTGACTGAGTAGGTGACAGCAGCCCAGTTGCTCCAGGAGAGCTGTATAAGTGACAAAAAGCATCGTCACAGCTGGCGCTGAGCTGCCACCTGGGTTGGCAGGAGCAGCATTTGCCCTCACCGGCATGGTGTCTCCGGCTGGCGTTGAACAGCACTGGAAGAAGGTGTGGGAAAGACTGCTTTCCTCCCACTCCCCTTGTCTGCGCTGCACTTAAACACAAGTCTGGTTCTCAGAATTGCAAATTTGGCTTCTTGCAGAACTGCTTAATTCACTCGGGAAAGCAAACACCACCCCTCTCCCCCACCCCCTGTCGCAACTTTAAAGGACGTGCCAGTTGGGCGCGCAGCAAAAGCTATTTACAGTTGGAATAAAGCAGGACCTGGGGTGGCGGTGCCAGGCCCAGCTCCCTTTGAAACCCCGGGAAAGGCTGCCGCAGCGTGGGTGCCTGTCTGTACCCTTTTGTGCATCAACATACGTGCCAACTGGGCAAGTGCGGGCAAAGGCAGAGTCTGGCTTAATGGCACACAAAGCAAATGTCAGCTAAATAGGTTTTCTTTATCTTAATATGTGATGCAATGTTGGCTATGGTTCAAGTGCGCTGGATTGCGGTGCAGCGGTTTCCAGCTCTGCTCTCTGCCATCCGTCCCCACCGGGTGCCGAGGCATCGCTGCCCGCCTGCTGGGGCATCCCCCTCTCCCCAGGGGCCGATTGCCGGTGCCACCTGCACCCCCTGTCAGAAACGCACTGGGCAAAATTGCCTCCTGAAAGCCTATTTTCACAATTTTTAGCCAGGCCCACTACCTGACCCAAACAACACCTTGATTATCAGGTTTGAATCCACTAGCAACCAGAACAAAACGAGGTCAAACCACACTTAAATGCTGTTTCGTCAACCAAAGAAAATACCGTGAGCAGAGTCACCGTGCAAGGTGTTAATGAACTTTCTTAAAGCATTAGTGGAAAATCCTGTATTCTTTCTAACACAATTTTTAACTCTTGCAGCCCTTCAAAAAGCAGGAAAGCTGCTTCTGATTCTTACTTTTTGCCAAGAGAGAGAGGTTTCCAGCTCTCTGAACCAGCTCTGGCTTTTGTTCACCTCCCACCCGGAACAGGGGGGGCTGTGGACGGTGTATGCCTCGTGCAGCACGGATGGAGACTGGACATACGGGTCACGCCAGCAAGAATTAAGAGAGGGGGAATGAAGCGTGAAGGCAAGTTGCCCCTGACACCTTGGCGAGAGCTGCCACTTGGGGTTTTTTCTCTCTCTGCCCTGATGGATTGGCAGCAGTGCATGGTACAAAGCCTTTCTCTAATTTCCCTTTTCTGGAGGAGAAGGGTTTTCCTCCTTTAACAGCCCCCGTACCTTCTTGTAATCCCATACACCTGTGCAAAACCACCTTTTCAGTAGCTCAGTGCATTATTTTTATAAGGTCTGTAAGTATCTTTAATAGCCAACATGCAAAATGTGCAATTTGTCTTTGTAATAATGCTTTCCTTCTTAATCATGTACCTTCTTTGCTATTTTTCTGCCAGCCCTTGGCAATGTTTCATTTTAGCTCAAAGTGAAAGAACAGCCTCTTAAAATAGACTGTAATACTCAGCTATCGTTTGATCAGTTTTAATTTAATTTCACTGCAATGAAAATATAATGGGAGGCTGAACTCCAGAACGTGCAATTCAAGGAAAGTCACTGTCAACGTTACCAAATCTGTGACTAACGCCTCAAAACAGCAATGGGGGTCTATGCCCAGCAGCTCTTTACAGCTTGGTCTGCAGCTCTGCAATTACCTGCTCAAGTGTGAGCCATATTTTTCAAATATTTTTCAAAATTAATCTCCAAATCTTGAGTAGATGCCTTTAGGGATGCTTGTACGAAATGCCTCTCTGATGGGCTGATTGCCTTTCATTTTTATTTAACAGCAGTGCTCTTTGTTTTCTGGAGCCTGTTTATCTGCAGGCTTTGAGGATGTCATCAAAAAGTTAGCACTTGTCTGCTGTACTTTGGGGTGCAGGTATAAGTTGGAGATCTCTGATTATCAAGACTCTTTGCTTTTTTCTTCTCTCTTTTTAGCTCTGTGTAGGAGAGAAAAAAAATGCCTCATTTTCCCCCAGACTGCAGATACTCTACCTTGTCTAGGTCCTCTGATTTTCAATAGCGTAGTATTGTCGTGACTGCTCTGTCTCTGATCTACTTGTTCTCCATCCAGCTTCAGCCTGTCTGGTACTCTGTCGGGATTCAAACACAATTTCTCACTCCTCTCAGGAATTATTTTTGGAACTTTTAAAATACTCTATCTGTAACGCAGCATTCCTGGGCAGCTGCAGTGAGCTGCCTGCATCGGGAGGATGGCTTGGAGGAGGGAAGAGGAGCTACAACCTCCCCAACAAAGCTGATACAATGCCGCCTTTGTATCTGGCCCCTATTCACGCATGACTGCGGCATAAGAAAAGAGCAGCCCCAAACTAGTCCTGCTCTTGGGACTGGTCCAAGACCTGCCTGGAGGTGAGCAGGGGGGTGCCAAGGGGATTGATTCTTCAGCAGTAACGTGTACTCCGTCCCTGTTTTACGAGCAGCTGAAAGCTTTTGCTGAAAGATGCAGAAGTTAATGTTTAGAGCTGATGACGCTTATTAGTTAAGCTTGATAGTAGCCCCTGAATAAGATGAATGGTGGCAGGGCACATGCTATTTCCATCGTTCTTTGTTTTCTTTGTTTGCTTTTTGTATAGCTTCAGCCAGAGAAGCAAAGATTAGGCCAGATCCTCAAGAAAACTATTTGTTCTTGTGAACCCACCAGTGGTCAGTATGTCAGCCTGGGAAAGCATCGCTGTTCCTGCTGGCCTGAAAGCCCTAGCGTGCTTGGAAATTCTGGAGTCACTTCTGCTGCCTCCGATCTGCATAACAGTGGGACGTATCTTGACGGTCACTGGGTGGACACCCCTCCATCTTTTTCAGCTGGGCACAGCAGCAGGCCAGGTTCAAAGACTGCTTGTGCTGTTTCTTCGCTTCTTAATATACTGCGTTTCTTTGTTGAGCAGCGAGTTGCCTTGATTCCACAATTAGAAATTAATCAGCTCTCTGTGCAAAAGGCGGATACGAGGATAGCATTGATCCATTTCAGTGGTATCTTCTGGTTTTCGTACGATTTTCTTTTGGGTTATATATATGTATATGTGTGTATAGATATATACACACATAGGCAGGTCTTGCAGGACACTGCTTCTGAGCAAGATTGTTGTTCCTGAGATGTAACTTAAGAGGCTGGGGTGAAAGAGAATGGAAATCAGCTTTCTAAAACAGAGGCCAGACGTGATACATGCGGCTGGTGAGATAGCAGTGATTGAAAACTACTGTGGAAAAGGGTAGATTGCAGAAAAATGGTTGCAGACGTTCACAATCCCCTGGAAGGAGTGCTGGTACTGCACAAGCTGTTGCAGTGTATGGATCCCATCACCATGTCTCTCAGGAGTGGGGCACCTGCAGGTCTTTGGACAGAAGTTCCCAGTTCAGAGGGGCTGGTAGATGAGTCCTGTCTGTAAAACTGCAATAATTCAGGAGGTGCAAACCAAAGTGGGCTACATGTACAACCAACCTGCAGTATTGCTTTAATTTTCATTAATTTGTAGAAGGACCTGGGAGTGAAATTTACTGTGGGATGAGATTTATTTCATGAATTATGCTTGACTCCAGCCAAAGACTACACTTGACAAAAAGATGCTTATCAGCCCATAAGAAATGTCATAACACTGGAGGACTGTAGGATCATACAGTTAAAGATTATGGCCCCAATTGCACTCCCTTGTCTAGGAAGGCTGTGTAAGTATTCACTTAACTTTAAGCTTGCACTTATATTCTTTTCAGTTCAGAAGGATTTAAGCACATGCTGGAATAGTTTCCTGAGCTAATAGTCTCCAGATGCACAAAGGAGCATAATCAAAGTTTTAAGACGAGTAGTTCTTCTCTGTATGCTCACTGATGCTGGTTGATTCTTGATAAATATTTTTAACATAAGATCATTATTACTATTTCAAACGTTAATTTATTGTCTGCCCGTGCAGTGTGCATAGTTTACAAACCCACCCCATACTTGCAAAATCAGAAAGAAGGGCTCTCTCGTCTACTTACCCGATCAATTTGTGAACTGTCAACCAGCAGCTATTAAAACATCTCCAATTGCTGCAGTGGCCAAGCCTTGGTGAAGCATATGTGACCAGTTTTTCCATTTCAAAGAGGAGTATAAGTAGGTGCCTGGAATCTGCCTCTGCTCCAGACTGGCTGGAGGCTCCATCAGCTATGCGTCAATTGGAATCGCTAATGCGTAGCAATTAGATTTAATGAAGTAAATCTGCTGATAGCTTAGACATGCTGACAGCCCTTCTGTTTATTTTTTTAGGGAAATGGATTGTGCAACCTGTTGGTATGTTTTGGTTGGAGCTGTGTTTTTGTTTTCGTGAACTGCTTTTTTCTAAAGGGGTTTAGTTCTTTTGAACCAAAAGCTCATGTGCACTCAAAATTTGTTACAGGCATGCTCAAGTTATTTTGTCTTGTGTTCCCTCTATCTGTGTCCACAAACTTGGATTTGTTTGGCCTGTTTTCGGAAACAGGAGTTGCTCATCCACAGCAACTGTCACGCATCCCATTCCTGACAAAGCTGTTGTGCATCTGCCAGCTCCTGCATGCCTTCCCCGCGGTGGGGCTCATCCGTCCTTCCCACTTGCTCTTTGTCCTCTGCTTGGGCGACTTATTCGGGGTGGATATCGCTTCCTTGCTTGTGTGCTGGCTGCTGGGGTGACATCCACCACCGAGAGCCAGCGGGAGAGCCTGTCCTGAGATCCCCTACAGTCTGGGGGTCGCTGCTGCGGGGTACGGGCTCGTTCTGGGGGAAGAGCACTTGGAGATCACACAAAACTTGCTGTGGGATGTTTGGAGAGAGTACCAAGGGTGGGGAAAGGGAGGGACTGGGAGAGGAACAAGCATGGAAAGCTAGAGGAAAAGAATATAAAAGGGGCTGGTCACACGTAAACAAGTGGCTGGTTAGCGCACGTGTCTGGCCAGGTGGTAAATGCTGTTTGTCTTTGCGTCAGTACTGTATTCCGGATGTGAGTTGATGTGCTTGACTGCACACATGCACGTCTATATAATGTATGAATATGTGCGCCTGTGCCCTACTGGGAATACACGCTCAGTCTGGCTTCTGCCTGGGCATGGGGACACAGATCTTCAGCAGCCTCCCCTCTATCGGGCAGCAGATTTGTTGAGCCTTAACACTGCCGGGGACCCCCCCTGCCGCTGCCCTCGGAGAGACCAGGAGCTGTGGCTGCGTTATGAGAGCGGTGTTCGCAGCTGTCTAGTTACACCGAGATTGGATAGGGTCAACCTAAGACTTGTGCATTTCGGCCTTGCAGAGGTTCCCTCTGCTTCAGGGAAAATGTCCGGTTTTACTTGTACAGAAATCAGAGGTGATTAATGTTTTTCAGTTATCAGAAACAAATTAGGATTTCTGTATTTTCTTCTTCAGCCTGGTTCCTGTCATTGCTTAACTTGGCCTGGTTAGAAAGAATTGCTTCTTAAATGGGCCTTTTATATCTTAATTGTTTCACAGAGACATTTAAGAAGCCCTTCGCCATCCTATTGTTTATTGCATTTGGATGCTCAGTTCTGACGGGCTGCGCAAATTACTCACATCAGCTGTTAAGCTGTGCCGCTTAACCTTGTGCTTCATCACCAGGAAAAAGATAATTATATTGGACATTTCCAGATGTTCTCACTTAAGAAAAATGACACATCTATATTTTCTTTACAACTCGTGGCTGAGACTGCTGTGGCCTTTCCAGATACTGGAGTAGCTTGAAGCAAGCTCCCCTGTCATATGTTCTGCCGACTTTGCTTTCTGCAGAGCCGAAAAGCTTCATTAGCATTAAGAGCATAAGGAGTAGTCGCAGGACCCCCATGCGTGCTTTCATGCTCCACAGCTCCTACGGTAGGTGGGACTGCATGTTCGTAGAAGGTCCTGCCACTGCTGTCAGTATCATCTACGATCCCAACAGGGAAGAACTTGATTATGAGTTCCTGGATCTTGTCAGCCTGCCAAACAATGTGTGGGTGTTAACCTGAAAACACCGGAGACTATAACAGCACAGTCTTTATCAAAGCCATGGCCCCAAACTGCATAGCCTAAATCTTCCGGTATGTATTGTAGGATTGAAAAAAACCCTGTGCAACAGGTGTTAAACACCTTAGTCTGCCTGTTTCTTCCTGCCATCTATCTCTGAGGTTCTTTCCGTGGGTCTTATAAAGGTCATACACAATATAGCAAGCAGTTATTTTGTCATAAGAGGTGGATATTTATCATCAACCTCGGCATCCCATTTCTCCATCTATCTTTCAGTGTGTTAAAAGCACATTCCACCAGCATTCTTCAGCTGCTGGGGCTGTAACTCACCGTCATCTTGTCTAAGAAATAAGAAGAAAGCAGAGGCAAGAAAACATAACTGTCAATACCACCATGGAAATTTTCCATTGAAGGAAATAGTCCAGTCATGGTAAAAAGCTTGGCTTTATGGTTGTTTTCAGGCTATCCCATACTAATATTAGTGAACCTTCCACATTGATCACCAGAGCATTGCAGTTTGTCAAAATAACCCTTTCTGTGCTGAACTCCAGGGTACGTGTGTGTGTGGATAAAGAGTGGAGAGGTATGTGGGTCTACATGTGCAGCCTCATTAATTACGCTATGTCCCCCGCTTTCTGATCTACAAGGACAGCCACTATGGGATAGCAATGCACATGTCTGTGCACCAAAAACCCTACAGCGTGGCAGTTGAATGCTGCACCAGGGCATGTCTGACCAGATGCTTACTGCTTATGTCCAAAGGTTGCAATGCTGTGGGGTTGGATAGGTGGAAGGGAAGAGGAGCAGTATCACAGAACTGATGATGATGCGTTGGTGCATTGGTCACACAGATTATGCTGTAAATCACTTATTGTGGAGCAGATCTGGAACGTGCTTCAGCTGTAGATGTTTCCTTGTATTTGTTTAGTGGCTCAGTAAATAAAGTCAATAATTAATTTTTAAGTACTGACTTATTTCATTCCTGATCATAACAAAAGTTATACTGATAATCTTAAACATCTGCAAACAGATGTTTTTTACAAAAGCAAATAGACCATAGGATTCTCCTTCTTGTTTGAGTTCCTGTATTATTTTTTCAAAAAATATTTATTTAGGAAATTTAAAGTATTCACGTGGCAGTTGTTTATAATTATTAGAAGCAAAACTAACCATTACAAACGGAGGCTTGGCTTTGTTGTTTATTTTATTAATGGACAATTTTTATCTGAGTCCCTGAAATTAGAAGAATAATAGCATGTTACAGGCATGCCTTTTTAACCTATACATCAGTTTTATTCAGAGATTCTGTTAAATTGAATGTAATAGGGTGTACTTATCAATGCATGTATGTCTGTCAGACAGACACATTCGCTAGGTTTTCCTGATCATGATGAAAACCTGTGTATTTCAGATACCCCACTAGAAGTTATTCAAACGTATCTCAATGTGGGAGATTTGCAAATATTGACAAAATCTTTATGATAAATTATGGAAGGCAAATTCTTCGAAGTTATGCTAAATATGAACAACGATAAAACTCCAGGACCAGAAAATGTTTCATCAGAATTTTACCACTTGTTTAAAGAGGTATTAGTAGGTGCCTTGGAGGGGTTGTTAGTGTTGTTTAGTTAACAGCAGGAACTTCTGTGGGCTGTAACAGAAGCTACTAGCTATGTTTTCCCTGCAGCTGGAAACAGCTTTACCTTTGCATTTTTTATGGATCCATATAATGGCAGAATTGTGATATAAAGGTTTTTGTTAGGAATTCT
Source organism: Pluvialis apricaria (assembly GCA_017639485.1). Classification (NCBI taxonomy): domain Eukaryota; kingdom Metazoa; phylum Chordata; class Aves; order Charadriiformes; family Charadriidae; genus Pluvialis; species Pluvialis apricaria. The sequence continues at coordinate 73,906,477 of CM030009.1, read as the reverse complement.
TGAGTTGATTGCAGGTTCTGCTCTCACTTTATACGCTTAGATACCCCTAGATTCACTTACAGGGCTTTGCTACTGTCTGGAGCAGAGAAAGCTTTAGACAAAAGAACAGATTTGCAGGAACATGTGAGAAAATTTCATGTGTCTATTGTTTTTTATGGAACTCCAAGGCTTTGCTAAAATTTGTATCTAAAGAAAGCCTGGATTGTCAGAAAGTGAGGAGTTTGGGTCCGAATTGTGTCAATCTGATGGACTAACAAGAAAATATTCCAGACTCTGAAAAGTCATTTCTCTAAGACATTATTGGCTAAAACTGACAGTGCATTTATAAGCTACATATGAATGTAAATCTTAAACAGCCCTCAAGAGCTGCATGATTTGTTTGTCAGATGACTACAGTAAATGCAATATGGGGGGAAATGTACAATCTCTTGTTGGGAGGAGTAATTGGGCTCGAAATGGATATTTTACCAACAGTTTTTTATCTTTCAAACTTATTCTCTGATCATTCCAGATAAAAGCATATCAGTAATAGCATAAGGCTAGAATTAGTATGATTTTTTTTTTTTTTTTTAAATAAAATCTGGGAGTATTGATGCTTAGGTCATACCCATTAAGCTGGTTGGTCTAATCATTCCAAGTATTACATGTTTCTATCACTCTACCATCTCAAAGCAACAGCAGGTCAACCCAAACATTGAATTAAATACAGCTGCATTTTGCTGAGCTTTAGTGTAAAGCTAGAGATTTGTTTATTTCTATTTTGCCAGTCATTGCAAGTAATCCTCATTTAATCAAATTGCACATCAGAGTCTTGAGATTCAGAGAAACCATTATATGCAAAGCTGAGTAAATAGCTGTTCTCTGAAAATCCTTTTCTACTTGGTTTGTGATACATCTCATCAACTACTTGCTATAGATAGGGATATACATGTGCTTCTATATAGAGAGAAAGCACTTAAACATCAATCTTAAACTAGCTACTGAAGTTTTAAATTACTACATTTAGGTGATACAAAGATAAGGTGGATCCCACCGACTAAAAGAAATCAGAGTTAACTTTACCTGGCCATTCTTCTGTCCAGTTACTGCCTTCAAGAAGGTGGTTATGCTTCTCAACTTGAAAAATTTACTTTCTACATTAGCTATAGTTGAAGAGGTAGACTTTTGATTGATAAGAAAAGAAAACAAAAAAATCTGTATGAACCATTTTAAATTACTTTCTTGACAAAAGAGTGTCTGTTCAGCCTAGGATAGAGAGTTTCTTGCAATTCTAGTCTGTAATGTGATAAAACTTAATTGCTATAATATATACAATACCTCTCTCCAATCAAGTAATTAAACATACCTGTAGTCTGAATGAGTATAAATGCTAATGAAATTCTAGTGAAAGAGGAGATTGCATATGATCCTGCTTTGACATTATTCAGTTGTAGAGAGTATTGGGATGTGGGTTCATAATCAGTTCCTACAAGTTGTGTGTAGTCAAATAATACAAATGACAAAATACTTCTGTGGTTCTTTATATACATGATGTATTCTGTTTCATTGGTACTCCTAAAAATACTCCCTGCATCTTGCCCAGGTGCCTAGTATTATTTGTCTATTTTAGTATTGAAGATCCTCAAAATTATCTTTGGGTAGGTATGGGATCTATTATAGTTAAATTCCAACACTCTTTCAATGAAAAAGTTATTTAAAGGAAACTGTGAAGGCATAGGCCCAAGAGCTGGAACTTCAGAAGCTGTTACTGGTGTTTTTACAAAAAAAAACACAGTATAAAAAGCCAAAGGGCAGCTCAGCTCAATGCTGAGCTTCTCTAGAAAGTGAAAACCCCTCTGTCAACCATGAATTAAAGCAATCTTAAAATGTATACTACAAACATTTCTAGTTTACTTTAAGGATCAAATTAAGCCAGACTACAAATATTTGTAGCCCATTACAAATGTTTGGGGAGAGTTCTGACTTGCTTTTTCAAAGAAGCTAAATAGCTTCAGTTAATTGGGAGTCAGTTAGCTTGAGATTTTTTAAAAAAAAAATCCTCGAAGAGTGAACAGGCATATCTCCACAGCAAACAGACTTCAGTATGACGACATGCACCAATAAAATCCCCAAAAGATATTATATGCAAAAAAGGAATACTGTTGGAGAACCTTTCCCAGGATTGTAAGTCGTGCTTGGTACCCAGTAAGTGCTCTAGCATCGCATCAGGATTGCCTTGGTTTTATGAAATGACAGAAGAAAGGGACTTTTAGAGAAAAACAAGAAGAAAACTGCCTTGGAACTTTTCTCTTTTTAGTATTTTGGAAGAATCATTCAAACTAGTGCTGACCCCCCTAACCTTTTCTGTGCCTGGAGGAAGGGAGGGATTTGCTCGGTCCCTGTATTCCCAGCCTTAGATCCATGTTTGTGTTATGGTTTGAGTTTCTGCAATGCTAGGGACAAACTGAAACCAGTACCGTCAGTAAGAAGCGTGTATGTCTGTAAGATGTGCCTAAGTGGTTCCTAAGGCATATGTTGTGTAAGGTACAGGGACGGCATTAACTATAACGCGTTTGTGCAAGAATGGCGTTGAGTAGCGCTGGTTACAGCTTCCAGATGAGCCTCAAATGATGCATTTACATTGCATGGGAAAGACAGATGTTGGTTGAAACCAAGGCTTATAGGCAGGAAAGGATTCATTTGCATCCAAAAGAGTTTCCAAGTGGTTTTGTTTTGGTCAAGTCAATGTTTCCCTGGCATTTTGTCTGACAGAGGATGACACTATGCACTCATATTGGCAAGTTGAATAGGAGCAAAAGTCAGAGACCGAGATATGTTTGGAAGGTTCCTCAAACTGAGTACTCACTCCAAAAAGTAGGATGTAACTGGTAAATGGAGGCTGTGGGAAGGGGTAAGCTCTCTGACTTTACATTTGGAAAGATGGAGTATGTGCTGGGGTTAGTTCCCTAGAGAGACAAGCCCTGAGAAGGAAATCTGCACAGCCACCGCATTGCATCTGAGTTTCAGGTTGATCTCCATTATGACTTTTGCTGGTTTTCCTTTTTTGTAGCTGTTCCCCATTTTGTAGTCAAATACCTAAGCTGTTACTCTGCTGTGTTTGAGTTGCTCTGTCTTAAATGTCATCTCACGAGAACTCCTCGCTAGGCACGAGGCACTCGGGGATCGGTGGATCTATTTACAGAGGTACGCCAGCTTACCCTTAAAACACCTCGCCCAGCGTGTGACGGAGTTTAAAGGTTTTCCTCTTGCTTGAACATACTGTTGAGCCTTTCACATGCTTTACAAATCTAAGGTCAAAGCCTGTGTTCCCCCTGCAAAGCCGTGGCTGTGCAGCCAGCGTGGACCTGCCCGTGGAGGTGCAGAGGAGAGGTGGTGGGAGCCACGGCCCATGCCGGCCCCGTGCCTGTGGGAAATGCGGGTGCGGAGGAGGCAGCGGCCGTTCCTGGGGAGTGAGCCAGTTGAGTGGAAAATATGTCATAGCCTGGCAGACTTTACCCCTGAGGGGAGATTTGGCTTTACTTGGCCCTCAGAAACAGGGAGCCGAAGGATTAATTTTCCTCCAGGTTACTTCTCTCAGCTCATTTTTCCTCAGCTCTGAGGTACAGGAGATTGGCCACATCCAGAAACAGTGTAAGCCCAGCTCCTCCCTTTCCCATCTTTCTAATCACTCAGGGGGAGAAGTTACTGTGGAGAATAATTTTGTTTGGAAGTATGTTTTTCAAGCTAATAATCCAGTTATTTCCCATATAGCTAATTGCTTTGAGAGGTTTTGTCTAGCCACGTAAGTGGTTCTGTTTTAAAAAAAAAAAAAGGTGGCAATTTATTCCTTTGTATTGTGATTACAAAATAAAATTTATGACAATAATATATAGTGTGGATATGATAAAAATTTTTTGTTGCCTTGTGTGAGTTCAGTTACACCACTACAAGAGTGTTTTTTTTATGCTTTAGCATACAAAAAAGGGGATAACCTGTATTAGTGAAATTGCATCGACAGTAGAGAAATTTTACAAGTTGAACCCAGCACAGAGAATATACATAGAGCACATTGCACTTGACTCTGAAATTTGGAGACATTCTCATGTTGTAAGAAATTAAGGTAGAGAAAAAGGTCTAAATGTCAGCGGGCAAAAGGACTTTAACAAATGAAACCTTGCATAAAATTTGTTGCTGTGTTATTTCATGGTTGGGACATCGCTCTTTTTTGCTGCCTTGCTGTCAGCTGGCCTGATACACTTGTGTTCTGATTAATAGTGGTACCCTTTCTGATTAGACAGTCATTGCTGGTGGAGGCTTGCTAGGTTGCGTGGCAAAGAAAATTTGCAGTTGCTGTCTGAACTTCTAGGAGCAGGAGCAGAGACTGGTGTAAGATGGAGAAAAAGTCATCTCACCAGGGCTGCTGGTGACTGATTTGGCAGAATGTATTTTTCGGTCTGTCAGGTGACATGGCTGTGCTGGCTTCCTATTGCACTGCTCTGAGGGCTGGATGAGAAGTGTCTACAAGGAGCGGAAAACGTAGGAAATATTTTGAATTGTTTCCAATATCCTTGAACGTATGTGGAACGCTTGACTAAACATTGGGGTTTTGGAGGGGACTTTTTTTTTTTTTTTTTAAAATTCAGAGCTGCTTCAGTCTTTGTTTCACACTATCAGTAGACTCCCTTGAGGATCTTCTGGTTACTTCCCACCGAAGACAGAGTCTTGCCACCGGTGGAGTGGTATGACGGGGGTTTGGCTGTGCCTCAGCAGGGAGGAAGAGCTCTTTTCTCTGTTTTCTGTTCATTTTTGCCTTTGTCAGTTTACTCAATTCAAGGTCCATAGCTAAGCTGTTTCCAGCATCGCTGGGCACAAATGTGTGAGAAGTCCCGCGAGCTTGACTTTTTTTTATTCCACTTTACCAAAGTCCTTATACCCTCAGCACCTAAGTAGTGTGGGGAGTAGTGTGGTAGCATTGGTCACTGAAAGGTTTGTTCCTTCTCTCATCCTCTCTCTCAGAGGGAAAACTGTTGTGGTCCTAAACCATTCCCAAAAGCCCGACCCTTAGGTCAGAGCTCAGACCAGGCTAGTGTTGTGTATGTTTGCTTTACAGAGGAAATTCTCATCCTTACTCCTTATAGATACTGTAACTATCATTTTACAGTTGCTCTTTGTCTGATGGACCCCGTAAAGTTTGCGGGCAGTCTCGCATGGCTTGCCAGCTTTCCAAGTGCCCTGATGGGACTTAAGTCTTTGCTTTTATTGTAGGAACACATGCTTATGGCGAGCAGCAGAGGGACATTTGGGGAGTGGGTTATAACTTGACATCTAAACTGGTAACTAAGCTGTCAGATAATTATTGCTTATTTCCTGCAATGATTTATACTTCCCATGGCTCTGTCAAGGAGCAAGGGCTGACTTATGGTTTAGTCAAGAAGAATTAAAGACGATTATAGGCTGCATACTCCATGCTGTGAAAAAAAAATCCTACCCAAAGCAAATGATCCATTAGACAAAGGAATAGCTCAGGGGACTCTTTGCTTTACAGCCTAGCTGAAGCATCCTGAATTGGCCACAAAGATCTTTTTATTTTCTTTTTATAACTTAATAAAAAATGAACAATGGATAATTTCTCCAGTGCCTCAGGGATTCTCTTAAATTCTGATATAGACAGTGTTAATTTTTAAAAGTGAAGAATATGAAGCAAGACTACAACCCATCTATTGAATGGCGCTGTACGCTTAGTACAATGTTACTGCCTGTTTTCCTCCTCAGGTTTCTAACTGTACCTTTCAGGCATGATAGACACCTTCTTTCTTCATTCTTCTCCAGCCTCTGGGGAGCTTCAGGCCCTCCTCGAAAGCCCAGTACGGTCAAGTCAGTGGAAAGAGTCCAATTTAAATTGGAGGGAAAAGATTTTTTTGCTTCTTAAGCCAGCTTTCCCAGATCATGGTGATGGTGTGTGTCTCTCTTGCCAATTTAAGGGCACTGACGTTAACTCTGGCACTTTGATCAAAAATCAGCCCATTTTATTCAATAAAAACTTTCTATTTTGTTATTAATGATACAGGTATATAAACCGTTCTATGAATGGGTAACTATTAATGGGTACAGCTCTGTCCATTTGAAAAAGAATGAGCAATATGGGTAAAGGCTGTCTGTATTCTTGCAAGACTGGATCCCAGACAATGTTAGGTTGGGCCGAACTGTTGAAGTAAATTATTGTGATTAAGTCAGTGATGGGAAAATTGTAAATATCAGTGTGGGGAAACCTGATGCATTAAATTGAGTCATATAAAAGCAAATATTTAACAAAAAGAGTGGGAGGTGTCACTCTGTTCAAAAGCATCTTTAAGTCATCATATACAGAATGCAAATTTGGAGGAAATATTTGTCATGTTGTCATGAAAAACATTTGGGCTGTTTACAAATGTAAGTGGGGAATCACAGGCTTTGGATGTGGTAAACTGGGTGGTAAATCCTTGCAAGTTCCTGTGTAGGAATAGCTTTTTCCTGCATTTTTTCCTTCTACTAAGCCTTTGTAAATGCGCAAGCAAGCCAAGAAACCATTTCCTGTAGTGTCTCTGTCTGTTTTTTTGCCTTTATGTCATGGCTGATGGATTGTCATCCATTTACTGCCCTGAGCCAATATTTTAGCTTATCAGAAACAGGTTAAGCATCAGGTTAGTTTTCTACATCCTTCTAAGTTTAATTTATGAATGCTTATATTTAACAAGTGTAGATTTAGGTTTAAATGGCATTAACTAAAATACCGTCAGTGAAGAAGTGGCATCCCAGCCAGTTTGTGCTGTGCCATGGTCGTGGCCTGCTGTGCTGAATTGCTGCATTCGGTTTAGGAGAGGAAGTGGTTATTCTCAAATCAAAATTAGTTCAGCTTCAGATTTTTGGTGATCTTTGTCAGCTCTAGTTACTTGAAACTAGCTGGTTTAACTAGCTCTGCTTCCCAATACTGACCTCATGGGCAAACACCAGTATTATACAGTGTCAGAAATTAGATGGAAAACTGAGCTGGTGACTTAGGTGACACTTCCCTGTTCTGATTTTTCTGAGGATTGCAACCAATTTGAGAAACTCCCCTTGCCTGGCTTTCCCTTTTCCCTGAGGAGGAGTTCCTGCTCCTCTGCAACCCTGGCTGCAGGTGTCTGCCCCTTACCTATGGTGGTTGCATCATTTCTTACCCATGTCCTCAACCAGAACGCTAAACCTAACCCAAACCCTGTTTGATGCGCACTGTGGCTCAATCAAAGCAGGTACCATGGAAGCAAGGCGATAGTGGAGGAGATATGGATACCGAAGTGTTTGTGTCAGAAACTATTATCCCAGTTAACGAAAGGAAACTTGCAGTGAGAAGCTAGAGCAGGATGATCGATCTGCTGGTTGTCTAGGCTTTGCAGTCATTAGGGGAGGTGGAGGTCAGACAGTTCTGGGAGAAAACAAGTAGTAGCTTAAAGCAATTTGTGCAGGACCAGGGACACTGACTGCAGTGGTGGAAACATGCAGAACAAAGGCATAAGACGGCATCGCTCTCCGGCTGACAGGGAGCAAAAAACCCTTGGTGGAAAAAGGAGTGTTCATCAAAAAGTTATATTTAATATTTTAGGGAGGGTATTTTAAGATAAGGAGTGTGAGTGGTGAAGAAAGAGGAGGTAATGTGAGCAAAGCAAAAGGCAAATAAGGTGTCTATGGAGAAAATCTATTTTTATGAGCAACATAGGCAAGATGTGGGAATTAGAAAGGCTATAAGGTCACAGAAATCATGTTTGGAAAGAAAAAGGGCTAAATGGAGCAGATGCTGTGCGAGCAGTGGCGGGAAAAAGTGTAGATTTTAGACATACAGGAATGAGGAGTAAAAATGAGACACAGGTAGCGATGTGTGGAGTAACTGGAACTGAAGTGGCTAAGGAGGTTGGAATCTGCTTTCATGGTAAAGGATGAGGAGGTAAAAAAAGGGTATCTGCATCCCTCCAGAGCCCACAGGAGCAGCACCCTGCTGTGGCTGTGCGGGGAAGCGTGTGCACATGCTGTCCAAGCTGTGCCTCCTCTTGCGAGATGCAAGGCTTGTTTCCTCAGGCTGTCAGGCCAGCTCTTCTTACACTGTATGGAAGGGAACGGGAGGGAGGGCAAAGAAAAGAGAAAAATGTCCCCCCTTTATGCAACAGATACTCACTGTTGGGTTTTGCATGATAGAACATAGGCAATGTGGATAGATGAATACCTTTAAATTTATCAGATGAAACACAGAAGAAACGTAAAAAACATTTGCCGTGTGTATTTCAGAAGTGAAAACGCTGTTTTCTTTCTTGGATCCTTCTGGCTTTTCTGTATTATGCTGAGAAGAGATTACTCTGCCCGTTAGTAGGAAGGAGTACCACAGCGAAGCCAGCCGTGGTTCACCACAGCACGCTGCTCTCGACTGCTCGTACAGTGGCGGCAAGGTAGACATGCTGGAGTTTTGATGCCAGATATGTTGCTGTTGAAGCCCAGCACCAGTTAGAAAGCTTCCACTTTGTAGCGAGTTGAAATTACAGAGCCTGAAAGTATTCCCTTTGACACAGAAAAGTAACTGAAGTCGTATTTAATCCTTTTCTTTCAACCACCACCAGAATAGATTTCATGACACTGGCTGAAATACAATCAGTCAGATCAGAACTGGCGCATCATTCAGAAGATATTTACTCTCTAAGGATATTTATCATTAGCGCCAATAGTAATTTGGATTCTCCGTTGGATCATACATCGGGCTACTGAACATTAGTTTCAGCAATATAGTAATAATAGAGAAATAACTGCTTAAATCCCCATTAAGTGGAAATATAATGCTCCCTTCGTGAAAAATGTAGTCATTAATTTTATGTTGGTATCTTTTTAACATTATTAAACTGTACACTGGAGACAGTGGTCCCATAAACCACATTTTTCCTGTAGGAGCTGTATGACTTAGATGACTGCAGCCCAGTATGCATTAGAAAGAGTAATGAAAATGTTAAGATGACTAATGCCATAATTAGGTGTGCAAGTAGCACCAACAGGAAAACACCGACTAATAGAGTATGTATGTTTGTGTGTATCTATGTATGTACATTTATATATTAATTTGTATATTTGGTTGGTTGCATGAAGCCTCTGAAGTCTAATTAGGAGATTTTCTAATGTAATATTATAATCTAGGTAGGTACTTGAATATTTTGAACTGTGGCCTATATACAGACATACATTTCTTTTTTACTCAATAGCATACTTCACCAGAAGAAAAGAAAATAGCTGCATTGCATTTCACAGGGCAAAAGTGAAAATAACTTTGTTCTACAATATATATTGGTTTTGATGGAATTTAATTTTTTTTGTGTGTGTCTGACTGAACATACTCCTATATGAGTATCCTGGATTTTGTGATCATAAGGAGCATCCCTTCTCCACCTCTGGTATTTTTTTCTATGATATACGTGCTTCAGTGATTTAACAGCTATATTGGGTATGCATGGACTACTCTCTTAAAGCGTGCTGAGCATTAGCACACTCCTTATAGATGGGTCTAAACTATTACATTTACCTCTGCTACGTCTGTAAGTTGTTTGATTAGCAAAAAACATAACTTAGCAACAATTTTTGTGTTAATTAGTTATTCTGAAGGACCCTGCTTTGGTAGCTCTTTCCTGCTCAGCAAAACACTTAAACCTGGACTTAATTTAGTCATTCCCTTGAATTTAACAGCAATAAATACTGCTTGATGTTGAAGGTACCTTATTGAGCACCTATGATTATATCATAGACCCCGTATGTTTTGGTGACTTAATATGCGACAAGTATACAACTTGATACAGTCTTGTTTTGTTTTTAACCAAAGAATATTTTCTTATTCTTGATGATTTGTAATAATATTCTCTCAGTTATTTAAAGAAATAGTAATTGTGCCCACACGTGATGTGGATACCTGAATGTTTGGTGTAGAACCAAGACTAAATTTTGGGTTAGTCCAGATTTTGTAAAGAAAACTTATTTTCTTTTAAAAAAAGAGGATAGAGACAGGGAAAAGTGAACAGCATTTATTAGTGGGACATCTGCTAGTGACAGACTACCAACTCTCTTACATCTCTCTCCAACCTCTACCAGGATTTGTCTGAATTATCGGCAGATGTTAGTTGCCATATTTTTGGAGCATCCTAAATGAGATGATTTAGGATGCTGCTGCTTGCCTCTTCTCTTGGGTCAATGTAATAAATTTACTTATTTTAGAGACTTGCTGTAAAATATAGCTTTTCAATTTGTCCAACGGCATGAAAATAAACAGCTTAATAACAGACAGGAAAGCAGTCACTCAATACTTATACATGTAAGTAGAACGTGTTCTACAGTTTACAACTTTCCGTATTTTGATAGAGGTGTTTATGGTATTCTTATTGTAGGGAGGTGAGTTACACTCCCTACGTATTGTTACTTTCATATTTACGCTGGCATAGTCAGCCATTTCTTCCTTCCATTTGTGGAGCTTTTTTTCACAAGGTTGAAGAAATTGTAACCTCCCGCCAAAATTAACAGAGGGCAAAAGGACCAATGTAGTATCTGAAATCACGTTTCACTCATTCTTTGTAATTGAACCAGTCCCCTAATTCATCATGCCCTTTATTTGAGTGTGGAAAGGAAGCAAAGGTAATTGCTGAGCTCTCAGAGAAAAGTAAGAGAGAAAATACCATTATATTGTCAAACTGATGCCTTTTTTCAAACTACCAGTAGAATACATACGTTCTTCTTTTTTTAATAAACATGCTGTCTTACGGAAGAAAATTCTCCTAGGTGTGACTCTTTAAGATTTTAGTCCGTCTTTGAGTTAGTTTGCAGGCTTACAGACTTGGACGGGCTTAGTTGGTGTTCTGCTGGACCCAGTGTTGTTGTGGAGCATGCTCCAGAGTTAGCAGGTAAAATTGCTCACTGTCTGCAGCTCCCAGAGGATCGTTCAGATGAGCACCATCACACTTACTTTTCTCTCTGCCCTCCACCCTCCTTTTTCCTTTTCAAGCAACTGCCTTGCAAATGGTGATGAAGGTCACTTAAGTTCTGCATGCTGTTACTGTGAAGAACCTGAGTCCTGCTGATGATGAACAGTCAGCCCTGATGAAAAAAAGAAAAAGGGAAAAACCTTGTGGTCCATTGTCTGCTAATGCTTGGCACTTTATTTATAGGTTTGTTAATGTTTATTTGGTAATTCCATTATACGTTCCTACATTCACTTTCATCTTTATAGCAGGATTTTTGAGTGTACCGTGTGTAATGGCCATGCTTCTGACCTGCCACCGAGTTTGGTTGTTTTCTCTGGTGAGAGACTAGGATGTAGCCATTCACATTCGTGGGGCCACTGCTGTTGTTGTTATCTGTGCTTCATAATTTTTCAACTGGTATAATTACCAAATTCTACATATAATGGCATTTTGAATTTGTTTTCGTTTACCCACATTCTTCATTTTATCCCACTCATCAGTGGCTTTTTTTATACTGTACCAACCATGCTGCCTTCAGGAAACTCTGTGTATTTAATTTGATTATTTTTGCACCGTGGCATACCGTTAGAAGGTATCTACCTTTTGAAAGGTACTTGGTGTATAATAGGTCTGTATGACCACAATTTTATGGCGAGTGCCAGAGTATTTAGCATTTCTATTTAAGCCCCAAGAATAATTATTAAGATTTATGCCTGTGTTGGTAGCCTTCAAGTTTTCAGAATAAAGCTTGACAAAGTTAACACAAAAGTTTCAGAAGTTGGAGAAATAATAATAGTAATGGCTGGAATATTTTTGTTTAAAGTTTCTGGGTTTTTGTAGCCCGTCTCCTGTGTTTAGGATGTATAACTCATAATTTGAATGCTTGGTGTTAGAAATAGTGTAGAATAAGAAAACCAGTATGGTTTTAGTAGCTACTCTGTCTCTCTCACTCTGTTTTATTTAAGAATATTTGCCTACAGGCATTCCCAGTTTCCTTTGCCTTCTTTCTTCTATAGATTTAAAAAATACTACATGCATTCCCACAGGCTGCTTTGTATTTTTCCACAATCCCCTGTTCAGCGGCCAGGGGTGTTTCTGGCCTGGATGTCAGATAGGTGCGCACATGCAGTTTGCCTCCCGCGCAAGAGAGACCTTTCATGGAGCGACACTTTTGTGTGTCGATTTACTTACATGGGAGAGTTTATGCGAATCTCGTTTACAGAATTATTCAGCTGGCAGCAAGCGATGGCTGATAAACCTGCAACAGGAATACTTGACACCAGCTACGCAAAATATGCTAATCTGTAAAATAAACAAATAACACTCAGGTAAAAGCTGTAATAATCATCAGGAAAAAATGACCGATTGCAGGGTAGTTATTCCGGAGTGCAAATGTAAACCCTGTTGTGACGACGTGAAGGCTTTTTGATATTTATTGGTAATGGAAGTTGTTGCACAGCCCCAGGCCAATGTGGGCTGGAAGCAGCGATCCAGTGCTGCCCCACGGCTCCGCCTGCCATGGCTCTCCTCGCTGCCGGGCCGGCACAGCTGCCTTCTTGGCTCCGGCACACGACTGCTGGCTCCAGCGGGCTCAGGGGGGACGGAGGAAAGCTCAGGGGTTCCCCAGGGGTGGAAGCTACATGCAGGCTCTGGCGCGAAACGTGGCGGCCAGGGCAATGCAGCATTACGGCAGGTGGAAGAAGCGCTATGGGGCTGTGTGAGAAGGGGCTGCCATACTGGCGGGGCTGCCGTACCGGGTCCGATGAGGAGGGAGGCTCCTTGGCCAGCCTGCAGCACAGCCCTGGGATGTGCGGCTGCTCAGGTCCGGACTAACATGGATGGCTGAGTGACACTGTGCCCTCAGCCTCAGCAACCTCTGGGACCAGCCCTCTTTCCACTATAGAGACCTACCCACTGGCTGCCCAAGTGAGGGTCACCTTTAAAATTCACGGGAGCAAAAAAAAATATAGGCTTTTCAACTGGCAAGCAGAAATTGAACAACCAGAACTGAAAATTACCATGGTCACAAAAGTATCTTTTAAAAACTCACTGTTTGGGAAAGAAAGGGCTGACACAAGTATTTATCGTAGCTGAATCTTTTGTAACATAGCTTTAACTCTGACAGACTTTGTGGTTAATTGATTTAGACCTCAAGGAAGACCTCAATTTAGACTCTGCGATTGTTTCTTATTTCATGCAGCTTAGCCTAGGGATGAAACCTGCTTCTGTCAGAGTCCTTAATTTTATTTGCTCGGCTCCTGAAAGCCAGTAAAATCTGCTGTAGAAACAGAATTTGCGAATGAGCTCACTTGGCAGAGCGAACATAAAAGACCCACGCAGGTGTGCAAAAGCTCGTGGCTGATGCTGCTGTAGTTCTTGGCACTGAGTTAACGCACAGCCGTGTTTTCTGGCCTGTCCCCAAACCAAGAGCTTAGATTGTGCTGGGAGGTGGAAAATAGAAGGCAGCGCTTAGGGTTGTTAAAGCTGCCCCCTTCAGCCAGGGCTTGCGTGCTCTTGCTGCAGCAGATGGATGGAATCATACCAGCCCTTGAAGTACTGGTGGCACCCTGTCACTCACAGCTGTAAACGGCTGTTTCGAGTGAACTACATTACAGACTATAAATAAGATGGCACCCAACCTTTAGCTAGTGGTGAACATGCTCCCCCACTGACTGTGTCAAACGTAGGATGAGGAGATGCACAAAGCTTAGCATGTCGTTCCAGAGTAGGGTCATGCGAAATAGTCTGATGGAGCAGACTGGAGGGGAGGGTGTGCTGGAAGGCGTCTGGGAATGCTGGATGGCATCTGTGATAAGCCAGGAAATCTGTCCATCTGTCAGGAAATCTGCGATGAGGAGGAGAAGGAACTGATGTTCCTCCGTGATCTGTATATCTGTCCCTAGAAGCAAAGGAAAGTAAGGCTGGAAGAGGTAGAGTACTGCAGAGGTTTCCAACACCTCATCTGCCTTGTGGAGCCACTAGCAGCAGTAGTAGCTCCTCCTTATCCCAGGCCATACAGCTGCTTTAAAATGAGTGGAGTGTCACAATCTGGGGTCACTTTCTTCTGCATCCTTTAACCTGCTCTTAAAAACTTTGAACGATGAAGATTCTCCAGCCTTCCTAGGGCATCTCTCCTGCTGTCTTGCCTGCCTTGCCACCGGAAAGTTCTGCAGTTGAAGGAACATGGAGATGTGCCCACAGGGAAGAGGGTGCCTGGCTGTGAGATCTGTGGAGGTGGTTCCTGAGGAGATGCCTAGGAACTTGAGCAGGCAATGAGAGATTGAGAAACTGAGGTTGGCCATGGGAACCTCTATGCAGGGCTGAATTTACTCGTGATTAGCTGGTTGTGTTGTTTTTGTTGCCACTACTGTGACTATTATTTCACATCCTCTCCACTCTGGCTCCAGGTTGATCTCCTGTCTATATCTGGCTTCAACAGCGGCAGTGGGAGAGAGCCAGGAAGTCTGCTCAATGGGGCTTTAGTCTGGTGGTGGATGGAGGCAACTGCTCCTGAAGTCCATGCAACTGCTCCTGAAGTCAGCCTTGCCATACCCAACCCGCGGCAAAATCATGCTGTAGTCTCTCTACCCCAGTTTCCCATCTGTAAAAAAATGACCGTCCTGTCCTAAGTGTTGGGAGCTTTGCTGGGCTAAGCATGTTGAACTTCCAAGCCAGTGGTAATGAGGTACCTCTAATAGGTAGAGCGTGGCTGCCTGAGAAAAGGCAATGGCTGTTTGGCTGCTAAAAACAGTCTGCGCAGTGGCATCTAGTGCACAGCGGGAAGAATTACAGATGTCCAGCGACCCTCCAGCTGAGCTGGGTGTCACCCAGGAAGGACCGCAAGCTGCTTTTCGGGGAAGCTCTGGGGCTGGGAGCCTGTTTCTTCCTCTCCTCTGCTCCCCAGAGTGGAGCACGGGAGCACAAGTTTTAGGGCAGCTCAGAGCACCACAAGGTGCTGCTGTGCTTTTGCCCATAAGCAGTCATCCAAATACAGGGTTGTGGCATGGAAAAAAAAAAAGGATAATCTAGTTCAGGCATTGAGAGAGGAGAGGGGATGTTGTTGGTACTCCTGGTGGTGGGAGCTGCTGGTGGGCTGGAGGAGTCGTATGTGTTTTGACTGACAGGGGATAAGTGTCTGGGCATGCCGAATCTTGGTCACGGTAGCAGCACGTGCTTATCTCTGTCCCTCCTTGAACTGAAACACACTGGGTGCTAGGCAGGCACGTCATGGAGTCTGGCCTGAGAATGGACTCAAAATCCAGTGCAATGCCACATTCTACTCTTTCTCACATATGAGGAACACAATCAGCATGTGTAAATGGCAAAGGAGAACTCAGAAATCCTGGGTTGGCATTCTGGACCTAGGGAAGACCAAAAAGGATGGGATGCAAATAAGAAATGTGAGTGAGTCACTATTAGGTACAAATGAAAGTCTGTTTCCATTTGATGTTTTGGTTCTTGCATGATGAAGTAATCCTGATGGGTATCGCAGTGTGCTTATTTGTGTAGGGACCTTGTATGCTCATTTTTAGCAGCAAAAATGCGTGAAATACACAAGCGTACATGCACGCACACATATATATACATGTGTGTATGCTACGTTGCAGTATTTTCATAGCAAACCAAGTACAGGTCATATCTTATTAATATCAAAAACTTATGGATTTTTTTTTTGTTGGAAGGTTTTTCATATATAAAAATACTGATCCATATGTTCTAGATAAACACAGAAATCTGAAAGAAAAAAGTTTACCGTAGAATAAATATGTTTATATCAACAGAAGACTTAATTCTGCTTTTACTGAGGTCGATGATAATCCTTCCATTGTAGTGGTCTGAGCAAGATTGACCCTAGAAAGCTTCAGTTTCCAAATGATCTCTCATTAATGACAATGGGTCAAGCAAATCCTCTTATGGAAATACTGGAAACTCTTGGAGTTTCCATAAAGAAGTGGGAGTCAAAGTTCCCTCCTGGCAGCATGGATAATCAACCACATCCTTATTCCTTTTCCTTTCCTGTGTATTAGCACACACGCACAGCTTGTAGGTATTGGATGAAGCCTTCAAATCCCATTGATTCTGGCTCTGGAGGCCCAAGATCCTTAAGGATGCAAGTCAGAGCCGCCTAACACAGAAGGGGAAGGGAATAATAAGTTTGTCAAAAATTCTTTTTCAGTTGTCACAACATGGTTTATTAATTCTGTTGGAATAATCTACAAGATAGTTTTATTTCAGAAATTAAACGCACTGAAGTTTAGGTTCAATAAACTGCCAGAGATGGTATCTGCCTTTTGTCCTTTTTTGGTGGGCAGGAAATGGCTGGTGAAGTATTCAGACTTCATTCTTTACTCTCCAGGATGAGACTTGACCAAATGTCTCTTAGCTTTCAAAATACCATTTTATCTACCAAGCTACTAAACATGTCTGGCCTTTTCATTCTGTTCCTACAAACCCATTTTTCGACCACCCTGACGTACATGGCCTGCCTTCCTTTCTGACAGGAATAAAAGAATGGAGCCTAAACTAAATATTGCTTTAAAACAGTCATTTCCTCAGGCTGCAATATCTAGTTAAGAATCTATTGTCTCAAGACAGAGAGTGCACTAAAGAAGATTATCCACATCTGTTTCTCCTGTCTGTACACACCTCATTCATCTGATCTGAATGATCCATAGGAGAGTTTCTTCTAGATGAAAGGGGGATGCGGTGCTTTGGGGAGGTGTCTCTTCATATGAGCTGGGTAAGATGTACTCGAAGGCATGCTTTGCTTCTGGAAGCAGAGGAGATCAGACCCAATTTATTCTCTTTCTTTGTCTTTTTATTAAATGATTATTTGAAAAAAAGGATTTTATGTTAAACGATGGATTTCTTTTGAGGTCTTTATAATCCCTTTGGCTATCATCACATTGGGTTTTGCAGTAGCAATGCTGTAAGTATTTATTTATGAAATGGGAAGTTATTTGATGATACTAGCTGCACGGTTGAAATGAGTATCTGGTAGAAACAAATTTTAAAAGACACTATGTATGTGAATTAAAGCTTTTTTTTTAAAGCTCTGCTTGAGGTCACAAGTAAAATCCTTTGCTTTCTCAAGCAGAAAAATAGCCACGGCTCTGCAAGAACAACTCGCAGTTATCAGTTAGCTCTTGGACGCATTGTTTTCAGAGCCTGCACAACCCCACTTCATAGTTACTGCTATCATTTGGAGCCTGCACTTGGAGCATCTGCAGCTGCCCATACATTGCTTTTGACTGCAGTTAGCTAGGATGAGAAAATTAAGTGGTGCTGGATGCTAAATTTGTTATGTGCAAGACTTTTCCTGCTGCTTCTGGGTGTAAGCACTGATTACTTCACACATTCTAGTCCTTGTGCCTAACACAGACACGTTCTCTATTACTGAGTGAGATTAAGTAAGTTTTCATCATTAAAAAAATAATGCACTGTTCTTAATAACCTATTAGTCATTTCAGCGAGAAAGTGATCCAGTTGCAGTCATTTTTTATTCCATCCATTAGCAAATCTTGGAATGGCAGCTGTAAGATACAGCGTGCACTGCATCAGCAGGGTAAAACCCAGACGAAGCAGAAGTGGAAGGTGCTCACTGAGCTGTGGAAACGGTCCCTAACAGGAAAGGCCACGTGGCAGGGTAGTCTGAGGGGGGTGGGAAAAGACTCCCACTTCGGTAGTAAAAATGCAAATATCTTACACTGTCTTCCCAAACGTGCATTGCCCAATGACTTGTAGGTTTGCTTTGTAATGCCTTCTTACTTGGCTATTTTAATCTCTTTTCCTAGTCCTCTTCTTCCTCTTGTGAAGGCATTTTCGATATTAGGGTAGATGAAATGGCTGTTTGAATAGTTCCTGAAAAAAAGAAAAAGTGTGACACAGAAGTGCTCAGAAAGAACATTTCTCTGACTCCTGTGCAATTTATCTTCTGTGTCTGGGAAATTAGGATTTGAACTGTAAGGAGACAGCAGACTTTGGACAGTGCTGTCCATTTATACAATGCAATGAAAGTTCAAATCAAAGCCTACTAAAATCTGGACAGATGCTAGATTACAGTTACAGGATAACTTCATATGGTGAACCAAATTCTCTGTTAGCATAATCTGATACTTCTCCACTCTTGTCAGATAATGCCATCTATGCTCTGCGTACTTTGGTCCATAACTGACATGATTGTCCTTTTTGTTTATGAAAACTTGGAGGAAGTCTTTCAGCATCAGTGAATTTACAGCCATGTGAAAACAATATAAAGGGGTGGAGAGCCAGTGTTTTTGAACAGGTTGTATTGACACTGATGGAGGCAGAGCAGAGGTCAAGAGCTGGCAGAGTAGCACTGGGCAGAGAGCTTGTATGTTCTTGAGGAGCACCCCAACTGAGATGGTGCAGCCAAGGTGGTTCCTGGTTGCCATCAGAGCAACGCAAAGGCACCAGAAATGAAGTAAAGAGTCTAGTCACAAGTTTGCTGCAGGTGTTATGTGGATCAGATTGAATTAAGAACAGGAGGTATCACCAGAATGAGCTCGGCTGACCCTTAAGACCTACCATGAAATGTTGCTGTGAGACAAAACAGCACAGCAGCTTGACTCATTGTTTGAGTAGGACAATAGGGCAGGGCAGAGGCACAGTTCATGCAGTTCTTCTGTTCACTATGCCGACAATGCATATTGTTTGCCATACGCCCTCAAAAGCGAGGTTCAGCTGGCGTATCATAGTGAGGAAACGACAGAGTCCTAACGTTTGGTGGCACAAGAGGAGTTCTGCTAGTGATGTGCCAGTGCCCATTGTAACCACCCGATAGCTGTGCTGTTGCCTATGTTTATTTGTCTCCATTGTTGTTTACTTGACTGATGGAACCTGCCAAGAGTAGTACAACTACAGATGTCATGGCTTTTAGTGTGTCCACTGACAGCCTGCTGTGATTCTCAGGACCAATGTGTCCAACCAGTTAGGACTAATACTCTTTCAGAAGCTCAGGGTGTTACCTTCCTAGTTCATCTTTACTTTGTTCCCTTGCTAGGCGTTGTATCCCTGCTGTTTTCTATCAGTCAGTGACTACTGGATTTTCTACATTGTACATGCTATCCTCTCTTCTATTGAGTACCGATATAGTGCAATCAATTAACTTAGGGTCTGTAGCTTGGTGGCTCATAGGCAGGGCTGTTGTCCGTCAGTAGGGCTGTGCTACTGCCACAAGCAGAACTGTTTTCATCCTTGCTACAATAGTGGCAGGGCACCAAAACACCTTTGTAAGACTTTTCCCTATTCTTGTTTTCCCCCAGTTTTCCCTTTCTTTTTCTCTCCTGTTAACCCTGCTGAGGATGGTGGGTGATTGGAAATAACAGGGCCTACCTTTCTTCCTTCTTTCTTCTTCTTTCTTTTGCCTTACTACCTCTGCTTTATGTGCTGTGAGAGGCCCAAATTACCAAATAAAAAATATCATGCGTGGCATGTATTTTGGCATGCCTGTACGGTCAACTCATATGTAATATGGAAGGATGGGAAGTGGTTTTCCAGGATTCAACTGAAACAAACCTTATTTTGCCTACAACTGCTCAGGGTTTCCTTCAGCCTGTAGCTATTTGATTAGACTGGTTTTAGTCCCTGTGCTGGAAATGACCAGTTTGGTGGTCCACATTCAAGTATATTTGGCCAACTCCTATTGTATTTGAAAAAATGAGTTTTGCTTTCTAAATTATAATGAACATAAAAAGTTTTTCCCACACAATGAAAATTATGCTTCTCACAATGTTAAGTGGTATTTGCTCTTTATTTACTTTGTTTCGTTAGAAGTCAGGGCCCTCCCCCATGCCTGCCTACATGCCAGCTCTCCAGCGCAGACGTTTCTGCAGTGTTGACTGCTGTAGCTTGCTTTGGCTGCGAGATCCTGAAAAGGAGCGTCTCTTGGGTGGTTTGTTTTATTTTTTTTTTTCCTTTTCTTCTGGCTAGTCTGAATGCCTGAGTACAATCTGGCTCATCATCAGGATATTTTATCTTGGTGTTGACAAGTGCCATCTTCTGTGCTACCACAAGATTTTCTTTGGGGGACGCAGTGAGAGAAATCCAACCATTTCGGTGGGTAGAGGAGGCTGTCAAGTTGCAAGTGCCAGAGCTGCTGTAGATGCAGTAGGAGACCACCAGGTGGGGGAAGAAAGTGGGTCCCTTTTCATTGCATACCTGTATAACATGACCACGGAAATAAATGCAGTGGGCTTTTTTTAAAGCTCTTTCTGAATAGTGGCAATGTATATTGGCTGTGAATCTCAGGACCTCATAGAGTTTGGGCTTTAGAAATTTAACCATAGATGTGTTTAAAAGGCAATAAAACCTGATGTAATGCTAAACTGGAAGTAGGGAGGAATTTCTGAAAAATAGCTGCTTTCAGGAGAAACTGAAGCAGTGGAGAGGAGCCAAGGTTTTGTATGAGAACAAATGTGATGAAATTTTGGTCTGAGAAGACTTAGTGACTGTACTTTCCTGTTGTTGCTGTTTTTTCAGTTAGTCAGATAATAAATGCCCAGTGACAAGTGCCTGCTCTCTGTGTTTGCTTGTGCAGTGGTGTGTTTTAGGGTTGCTCAATGATTGTGCCCTGAAAATGAGAGCGGCTTGTGGAGTGAGACTGATATCCGCTCTCTCACAAATAACAGGGGCCAGGACATGTACCCCAGGCCCCTCCCACCCACCCACCTCTTCCCTTTCTTAAGCAAAACCACTTTGGGCTTGCTGTCACCATGAGTTTGCCGAAGTGAAGTTTTCTCACCTGGTGCCCTTTCCCTAAAGTTGTGTTATTGTTTGGAGACCACCCACAGGCAGGAATGCTCCTGTTCTTCCACGCTCAAGCCTGCCTGCCCTCTGCCTGCCCTCTGCCTGCTTGCGGGGAACCCAGGGCTGCAGCCAGACCTCCTCCCTCCCAGGGCAGCACTGCCACGTAGCAATAGCCCGCAGAAATACATGCCTGGAGGTCCACAGGTGCCTGTGGAGCTCCTGTTCTGCACCGACATGCCTCCCACTGTCGTTCGTTTGTCTTTGCCCAAAGTGGATCCATCCCAGCTACCCTTCTTTACACATTTGAAAGTAATTTAGGGATGAATAACCTGGTCTGTTGGCTGCGAGCTGGGATGCTGTGCCCATAGCATCTGTAGCGTTGTCTAGTGCTGAAACTGCAACACTGCCATTATGGGCAATATGGGAAGACTGGGGTGAGACTCTGAGAAAGATTAACTAGAGCACTGTGTCCTGTGAAGCTGTTTACTTCCCACCATTAATGCTTTAGCTGAAATACTTTGTCAGAATTTTAAACTTGAATGTTGGCAGTTGTGGGTGCCTTCAGTCTCATCATCTGCCCAATTTGAGACTTTTTAGTGGGCTTCTTGGATAAGGTGCAAGCAGAGGATTTCTGCAGCAATTTCTGAAAGGCTAAGCTGGGAACTGCTGAAAATCAGGCCACCCATTGCCTCTTCCGAAAGTGTTGACCCAGTCATCTCTACCCATTGCAAAGGTATATGAGACAAACCTTCCAGTCTTCCTAATTTTTTCCATGTCTAGTAGATTCCTCTTCTTAATAATAGCACAGGAAATTCAAACAGTATCTCTGGACAATTGCAGCACTTCTTGGATGGTTAAAATTTAATATCTTATCCTGTCATTTGTGGTATGATAGTGATACCCATGGGCATACTCCTGCCATGCCTTACTGCTTAATTATATCAGTTATGAATCAGCCAAAAGAAGCAGGAGAAAGGACATAGAATTAATTCTTGATTTAGATAGATAAAGGGCTAAAGAAAATAATAAGTTTGGAGCTCAGCTTCTTCTAAAGCAAGCTGGCCACTTACAGACAAAATAAAGGGCAGAGACTTCAAAATGACAATTAAAAAGTGAGTTAAATGAGGCTACTATGCACAGCTGTCAGAATACTAGATTTCTAAAGTTAAACCTTACTTCTTGCCTGTCAAGTATATTTCAAACTGCAGATTTTTTTTTTGCATAGCTAAGTATAGTGGTCTTTATGTACAAATAGGATTTAGTGTGTAATATGCCAGCTATACAGGACAAAATTTAAGATCTCTTGCTACTCAGTTCTGCTGGTATGTTATTCTTCCATATCATCGCTTAAGTCTTCATTTCCAAGTTTCATTAAAAGGAGAAAAGGGAAAACACATTGTTTTGAAGGCAGGGTAATAAAAAGACAGTTCCATTTCCTGGAATATTTGTCAGGTTGAGATATGTGTTCAGAAAGAAGGATAAAAAAATTTTTTTTTTTGCTAAGAACAGTGCAGTACATGCAATGCCACCTGTGGAGAGGAAGGGTTATAATGATCACATTAAAAGGAATCTCAAATATGGCTTAGAAAGCTCACAACCCCATGTATGACTGAAATTTTAATGTACCCAAAGGAACACCCTAACCTCCTATCACTCTGTAAGATCTCTTTCTTGTGGGCTTCTCTATGTGTGCCTTTAATTGCTGCATCATGCCACAGCCTTAACATGGCAGAGTAGAAGCCCATGTCCAGGAAAGATGGTGCAGCAAAGCTGAGGAGAGATCATACTCCAGTCTGTCACATCATAGATGCATACTCTAACCTTTAACTTTGCAAATTGCAGATGGGCAACTAGTAAATTAGGGATTGCCTAAATGCAGAACTCAGGTTGGCTAGACAGCTTCGAAGATGAACAAGGAGGTGGGTGGTCAACTTCACGTGACCTGAGTGGGAAGTGGACTAAGGCTTGGGTAGTTTGAACATGAGCATTCAGTTTTGACTCATCCTGCTTATTAGACATACAAATATCATTCCTTAGACCTGATCTGAAGTCCCTATGGCATCCTTACTACATATATTATCACCTTAAACTTTCTGACCCAAAGGATTTCTCCCAAGGACCTCAGCTGGCCTGATTGCCCTACTGAGGGAATTATTCCTGCTTTGTTAGTGCCCAGGGCAGAGCTAATGAGCGACGTCCACCCCACTGTGATGACAGAGCCTCCACAGCTTAATGCAGAGTTTCAATGCTTGCTAATAGGACAGGTCACCAGGGAAGTTGTGCTCCCTTCTTACAGAAGAAAAATGGAAGAAATGTGTGATTTCGTTCAAGCTTTTCCATTTTAAACAGGAATGGATGACACCAAAGACCCCAAAATTGTCCTTCTTAACAAAAAGATATTGATATAGACTTTATTCTTTTAGAAAAAATGGCAACAACAGGAAACATACACTTGCTGAGGTCCAGAGCCACCTGCGAGTCCTTCAGAGCACACACACGTTTGCAGTGCATGAAAAAAGCATCATTACGTTCATCTTTTTCTGTGCTTGGGATGTAAATGATGCCTCTCAAGGCCAATTACTGTGTCAACAAAAGTAATAAAATACAATTTTCAAGTTGGTTGAAGTTGAGATAATAATGGAGCAGATCACTTACACATGAAGCCTAACAACCAGGCCCACAGGGTTGCGGTTTATAAATTGTGAAAAAAGTGCCAGCTCTTTAGGAGCTGTGCTAGCTGCCAAGATGAGCGCACCCTTGCTGTCCATTGAAATCCATCCCTGAACTGCCCTGAGGGTGCCCTAGAGAAAAGCAGCATTTTTTTAAATGTGTGAACTAGACATAACACTTAGCACAATCATTTTCTTCAGAGTATGAAATTAATAGCATTTTTTTTTTCTACGAATAGTTCTAATTTTTGAAGTAAAATTTTCAAACCATAGTTTGGTTTATTGGCATATTTCAGCTAAGAGTTGTTTTTTCTTTTATACCAGTTTTTTGTTTTTTTTATTTTCTGGTCCCAGTGTGAATAGCGATTTATGTTGGTCTTTTTAATAATGAGATTTGGACTGCAAAATATGGGAAAATAAATTGGATTTATATATAGTGTACATATATACATATATAAATATACACACACGTATATATTATATTTGACGTCAAGCAGAAAGACATAACCAACAAATCAGGAGACTGTAAAAGATTGGGAAAAAGACCCCAAAACAACACAAGTAGAGAGATTACATTTGCATAAGGAAGACAGCTTGATAAATAATGGTCAAAAAAAAGCAGAATTTAATTCTATTGATAGCACGTACAAATATTTGTTCATGCCTTCAGGGCTTTGAATACAGAACTTCAAAGCAGCCACGCTGACAGTAACTGATAGTGGGGAAGGCAGGTAAGCTGAGGAGTAAAAAAGTGGAAGCAAGTAGGGAACTGGTGGTATTTTAGTTGACAAAAGCCCGGGGATGTTTATGTGATCTCAAAACTGTGTCCCTGTGCAACACGAAGAGGATGGTTGTAGCAAGATGGGAGCACTGACGGACAAGTTTATTAATAAACTCTTTTGTGATCAGTCATCAAGTCTGTGTGGTTTTTGGAAACTGTTTCAAAGCATGTGGTCTGATACTGGTAAATTATCAAAGGAGAGTCGCTGTATGCAGTAAGACTCAAAAGCAAATCTTCATCCTGCAGATTTCATTCCTCCTCTGGGGCAGAGCATATGACAGGAGAAGCCTTTCAGGGACGGTGTGCATCTTTCTCTAGGGATGGTTTAACATGTTTCTTTCATCCTAAACTGCTGAACAAATAAAACTGTGTGTAGGAAAACCAACCTCCCAGATAAAGGCAATGAACCTTGAAGAGAAACCCTATTCCTTCAGATTTATTGAGGATCAAATGTAGATATCTTTCTTTATGTCAGATAATGCCTTTCCATTGTCTCTGAGAAGTCATGATAGAATAAATGTTTCCAAATGGAAGTCACAGTGCCAAGCACAGCAACACTGTCAGTAGCCTGATTGAATCTGGCTCTCATAAATTTAAATATAACACGGTTTGGAAGCACATACTTGATTTAAAATACAAAACATTTCTATTGAGATAAATGGTGAGGCTAAACTGACAATCAGTTGTCAAAAAGATTCCAGTTTTTATGCATTTTCCTCCTTTTTGCATTTCACATTATTCATTGTTTTCAATATTTCTTTTCCATTTTTAAGTGTATGCATACGAATGTACAATGAATGGCTGTATGGTGTTTTGCTGTAAGTGTATTTTAAGAACTTAAAAAATAGATATGCTACTGTACCCTTCTGCATTTTCTGAGCTGTCTCTAACACCTCTGGGAATTCATCTTGCACTTCTGTAAAAGAGATTTACTGTTCCCACCAGGACCTCTGAGGAAAAGAGCGATCCCATTTTAAAGCAGGTTCTTCACACAGTGAATAAAGCCCGAAGGAATTGCAGAGCCAATAAAAGGATCTCCTGCTTCCTTTTTGCAATGCCAGGCAGTGATATTTTATTTGGTGTCACATCTAAGGCAAAATTATGCTGAACAGTGTATTATAATAAAATAATTGAGTTTGTCAAATTTGGTTTTGTAAGTGCAAATTTCCCCCAGTCTCCTCATTTGTTTTTCTCTCCTGTACATAGAAACTGAAGTACAACAATATTAGAACATAAACCGTTATTGTTTGGTGGGTATCAGGATAACTCACATGCAGCAAAGATTAAAGTAGCATGACAGCTTTGCTCCCGCTCTCTGGTTACACTATACGTGCTGGCATTAAAGATTCAATAAAGGGAGGACAGCCATTAAAGATTCATTGGTACCCATAAGGAGGGGTGCCTTGGTGCCACCTTTTGGAGAATTACACCAACTCTTCCTCTGTCGCTGAAGAAGACACAGGGGCTGAGGTAGGCAGGAACGTGCCATCCCATCCAGGGTTGCAGCCACACTAGCTGAATTCCCCTACAGTTCCTGTTGTGCGTAGCCGGACATCTTCTCTCCTGTCTGGTTTTGTAGTGCGGTCCAATAGCTGTGAGGTTTCCCATTAGAGATGGTTAAAGTGAATGGATTTGAATAAGGTGAAGTGATTAACACCTACGTATGTTTCCATCTACTCTTGCTGAAAATGTTTTGTGTTCCAGTGGATTAAAAAATGTTATACTTGCAAACAGGGAAGCTACATGGGCCTTAGTAATAGGGTGATCTGGTGGTCAAAAAAGGAGGAGAGGTGTGCATGCTGGTCGAATGCCATAGGGGATGGGAAGACCTGGTGCTTCCCGGAGCATGTGG
Organism: Pluvialis apricaria; assembly: GCA_017639485.1. Taxonomy (NCBI): domain Eukaryota; kingdom Metazoa; phylum Chordata; class Aves; order Charadriiformes; family Charadriidae; genus Pluvialis; species Pluvialis apricaria. The sequence continues at coordinate 73,880,437 of CM030009.1, read as the reverse complement.
CGATGTTGGTGAAACAGGGATTTTGGAAAAGCCGGAACTGCAGGCCAGGCTGTGAGTCCCAGAGCCACATCAACCCACTGGGCCATGGCTCAGCCAGGCTTTTGGTACAGTGGACCTGACTCAGAGAAGAGCCAAAAGGAAGACTGGGAAATTTTAAAGGGAGAGATTTGATGAATTTGATCCATTCAGTTTAATTTTTGCCTAGGCTCAACAGCTGTGGAAATTCATAGTCTGAATGTAGGAGAATTTACTGAAATTCTGTGGGGGCTTGCAATAGCACTCAAAGGGGGGGAAAAAAAAAGGAAGACTTTTGTCTTAATTCACTATTGTGCCTGATATATGCTGGAAGGGAGAAGCCACAAGGAGAAAAGATTATAACCTACCTAGGGGCTATCTGTAAGCGGAGACCTTGAGAGTGGGAACTATATGGCAGGGAAATCTTTGGTTTAGTAAGGGTGGACAAGATCCAAGACCAGGTGAGTCAAGGTAAATGCAAACTAGATCTCGTGCTCAGCTTTTGAACAGTGAAAACAATCACATACTGATACAGTTTATGGCAGTTGTAGGTTGCTATCACTGGAAATTTAAAAGTCAAGACTTCAAAATTAAAATCTTTATGTATGTAATATTATATTTTTGTACAGTATTATCCACTTGGTACAGATACATCTATTCAGCTCTTGCTGAAACCTTTGTATTTCTTTTTAGGAATCTTGTATACTTCAAAAATGAGTCACTTTTTCTAATTACTTGTAATTAATAGTTCTGGTAAATGAATGGCATGTCTCATTATTTTTTGTTTCTTTGCTTGCTTCCTTTTCTAGAAATGTTTAGGAGAGATGTAATGCATTCATTAGCAAGAAGTTAACATCCATTTAAAGTAATTACCATCCTTTTTCCTGAGTGGAAAGATTCCCTTTTCAGACCAGAAAGCCATGCTTTGATGAGCAGATCACAACATGGGGAAACTGATTTTGGTGAGGCTAGAGAAAGGTGCTGGGAACTGACTGAAGAGAGGGACGCTAGAGCTTAGCATCAACCAGGGAGAGAACAGGGGGAACACTATATGCAAATACCTCCTTCTCTTAAACATTAAAATGTCAAAGGTGTATTCATCCAGTAAAATCATTACCTTTCACCAAGAGCAAAAGGAAAATTCCTATTTTTGCTCACTGAAATATTGCTGCGTTCCACACAAAGAGCTATTGCTGTTGCTCCCCGAAAGGAGAGGGCTTTATGGCTGTGAAGGATCCATGATGTGCAGGGCGTGTTTCAGTTTCATTTGCTAATTCTCACAAGCTGTCAACTGGCAATTTCCTCAAAAGTCTGTTCACTTTTTCTAAGGTGTATCCATTTGAAAAGATAAACAAGAAAAAAGTCAGAAAGCCTAGAAATCAGACTTAAAAATCCAGCTGGATTACAGACTTTGTACATGCATGTGGGTTTCACTCACTGCTGCTGATAATTCATCCAGGGAGTGGTTAATCAATTGTCTTTTCCCCTATGTCTGGTAAGTCACTTCATGTTTCCTTTTAGAGATATACCCAATGTAAAGAGGATAAAGAAAGGCAGGAACGCGTTGCTTGTCTTTTGAAAACATGGGTCATGACCTCTTTCATAATGATGCTCATGAAGTGAGGATAAAGTTCCTGAACTGAAAGGGGGTTGGAGCAGATAACCCCACAGGACAGGGATATACCCATTCGGGCTTCATCCTTCCCTAGCGCTGGAGATTTTTACTGAAAGTGATGAGGCGCACGGATGATTGAGCTGAGTCACCATTTCATAGAATCATAGAATCATAGAATGGTTTAGGTTGGAAGGGACCTTGAAGATCATCGAGTTCCAACCCCCCTGCCACAGGCAGGGATACCTCTCACTAGACCAGGTTGCCCAAGGCCACGTCCAGCCTGGCCTTGAACACCTCCAGGGATGGGGCTTCAACAACCTCTCTGGGCAACCTGTTCCAGTGCCTCCATTTTATTACCCTTTCCTAATGTTTGTTGCCTTCATTTTCAACATCCTTTCGTAGGGTAAAGAAAGATTTAACATTTGTTAAAGTTGCCCTGCAAGTGTCTCTCTTTTTGTTATCTTTGTTCAGCTGGGGGCTGAGTGAAGAAGCATGCTTATTACAAATGGAGGGCAAAATGTAGCAGGAAGTAATGGCTGAGGAAGGCCTATCAACCCTGGCTGCAGTGACAAATTCTTTGTATGTATATCTAGCCTTTCAAAAAGCTGAGAGTGTTAAGAGGGGAAATGTGCTTCCTGGAACTGCTGAAATCAGGAATAGAAATAATTCTAATTACATTCTAAATGATAGCATTATAAGACTTGCATGGGTGCCCTTTGGTTCATTTCCTTGCTGCTTTTTTCACCCTTTACTGCTAGCCTTGTATAGCCTTGTAGCAGGCACAGTTCTTTAAAAAAAAAAAAAAAAGAGAGAATAAAGAAGCTTTTTTCTTTTCTCTTTCCATCAGCTAAACTTCCCATAGAAGCTGAACAACATCCTCTTTATCAAGATTATGGGTTTCCACATCTTTCTTTCCTTTAGTGCATGCCAGCAAGCTGAACTAAGAGCGATGAAAGTAGAGAATAAGGCATGTATAGGGCCGTACTTGCTTACATCAAGAGCATTTATTTGCATGAGTAAGGCAAGTGGATTATAACTTGTGTTTTGAACTATGAACAACTCATACCTGTGTTTCAAAAGATGACACATCTGCAACATTCTGCCATACACTTGAAGAAATTGATATTACTCATAGATATCTGAGTGCAAAAAAATGTCTGTCAGTCTTTTGAGGCACTTTAGAATGAAGGTGGAGCCCAGCTCTGCATCTTACCCATCGTGTAGCCTTGATTTGCATTGACTGGGGAGTGTAGTGCTTAGACCTACCTGTTGTAGAAATACAGACTGATGGGCCTGTGCATTATTCATGCTAAATACAGACTGCTGAATCATGAGAAGGTTTCTATGGAAAAGGCCACTGAGAAACCAAGCACTTTCTGCTAACAGCCTGAGTGGTTTTTAATTCCCATTGACTTATGTAGGAGGGTATAGCAAGCGGCATCCGGTGACATCAAACAACTGTATTTGGTTCTAGTACATTGAATCACTTGAGCTTCAGCATGAAAAGCCACAGTAGGACAAGTTGTAGCTTGGCAGGTTTGAACTGGACATTGTAGTACAGGGACAGCTTATTCAGGGAAGTTATGGGATCTCCATCCAAGGAGGTTTTTAAGTCTAGGATAAGCAAAGGCAAAGCTGATCTCATCTGCTGTTGCTGATAGTCTTGCTGTGTGCAGGAGGTTGGACTAGATGACCTCCAGAGATCCCTTTGAATCAGCGTTTCTATGATTCTGTGGCTTTCTCAGTAGAAATATGTATAAACTGTGCTCTCGTTTTCACTACACGCTCTTTCTCAAAGATCAAAGTATAAGCCATTATTTTTACAGTAAAAAAGTAAACCAAAATCAACACACATTTTTGTTTGATAAAGTGCCAGCCTTTTTAATATAATAGAGATAAAGTTTATTCCCTTGGATCACTAAAGAACAATACAACTGTTATTTCAGTGAAGCAATAGGGAGAATAATTTTAATTTGGATCCAGCTGTTGTTACAATGAAATTCAAAAGACAATGGAGGCCATAATAAGGAGCTAAAACCCTCTAGTTCAATAGTCAGTATTGATTTCTCTCTCATTGATTTCAGGGAATCCAAGATTTCATTCTATGGCATGAAGAGCCTCACAAGGACTTTCCAGCAATTAATTTCCTTTTAAGTCCTTCTCCGATAGCTCAAATAGTATTTTTAAATTAATTGTGCAAAGATGATTTTTTTCCATTTGTAGTAGATTTACAGAAGTATAGACAGAAGCATCTTCAGGTGCAAAACCTCTGGTTTGCCAAAAGTAAACGAGTCTTTTATTACCAGGACAGGTCAATTAGACTCATGTAACTCTAATAAGCTTTCTCACAGTTATGACATTCTTTACCTGCTGTGGGGAATTATTAAAAATGTGTGATTCTTCCCTATCTTGAAAAACTTCAAAGTCTGAGCTATAGAAGCACAGTCCCCACTGATCAGCATAGAAAATACTCATCCCTGAGCAAATTGTGTTTTGGAAAACAATATTCAGTGAAAGACCAGGACAGATGGGTAACAATGAAACTAAATTTCATTTGAAATACAGTGAAGTTTTCTAGGGATTGAAAGTTTCCTGGTGTTTAATGGAACTGAGAAATGCCACTGGTCTCAGCATTACTTGGGTTGAATGGATTTGTCTGATTGAGCACAAACATTCTCTAGATATTTCTCTGGTCTTCTTTGGATACCTCTTTTTAGTTTTTCTGAAAAGTGTTTCATAGCATTTCTTAAAAGAACACCCAAAATATTCTACCTTCCAGTCAGTCGTGCTTTCATGACTTCATTAAAAAATCAACAAAAAAACTTAAAATGTATAACCAATGAAAGAAAAGGAAAGCAGGTAGAGATTTATGGGCAGCAAAAGCTGAGGACTGTACAAAACATGTGAGGGGAGCAGAGGCAGAAAGCAGGAGGAGAACTGATTTTGCTTTGCTTGGGGGCTGTTGGTGGTAGTGTCCTGCAGGGAAAGGGAGCATTGTTTGTTCGTTTTGTTTCAAGAAAGAAATCAGAAAAGTAGAAGGATTCTGAGAAAAATCTGGGTGGTGTATTGTATGGCAACAATGAAATACTTTCTGTTCCAGCAGTAATTAAGGAAGATACAAAACTGAAGTTGAATACTTGTAAATGAGCAAGCTGATGCAGTCTGCATCCAGAGCACTGCTCTGTGCTGCTAATGCTGGTTTGCACTGGGGAGGTTCTAGAGAAGAGGAAATAAGGTAGTGTTGTACTGGTTTATTAAAGGCCACACAGGTGATCCAAATATTCATTGTCCTGTCATCTTACCATTGATCTGAAATTGCTGCAGATCTGGGATCAGATTAATCAAATATTAAGGAAAGGTTAAAATAATTAGTTCTAATCAATGTGGGCTTATGGTGAATACCTTTCGTCAAAATAGCTTTGTGCCTTTTTTTGAGGAGATTGCTAGTTCAGGGACAGTCTTGAAGTTGTGTGTTTCAACTCCTCAGTCTTTTCAACTTAATATTACACAACTTTTTGATTAAGAAAGTAGAAGGATCCAAAATCGACATCATATACACATTAAATGATTTTAAAACTGGCTTAGTGGCAGTTTCTAAACCTCAATGTGTTTCTTCAATAAACAGGATGATGGTTTTTTTTTTTTCATACTATTTTACATTATTATCAGTGGGTGTGGAAGAAATGAGAAAATCGTTCTGCATAAAGTTTGCAGATGATGCAAAGTTAAAGGGAGTGATAATATTTAAAAGAACAAGTTGCTGTACAGAGTGGTCTGTCCTAATTACTGTGGATAAAATGCAAGAAAGCAGTAGGAGTTTGTATGAGGCCAAGTAAAAGGACTATATATAAGAATAAATACTGTAGGGTGTGCTGATGGGATTGTTGGCTCTGTACTAGGAAGCAGTAACAGAAGTTGAGACATTGTGTGTGGAATTAGGAGGGTATGACTTCCTACTATAAGTGTATGGTGCAAAAGGGATAATGAGATTTTTTGATTTGTGAACAAGGGAATATTGAGGAGGGAGATTACATCAGGACACTTCTTGGTTACAGTGTCACTGGTTTTGGGACACTGTCCCATTCTTTTGTTCAAGATTGAAGAATAGTGATGCACTAGAGAAGTTTAAGAGAAGAGCCACAAGAGCGCTAAAAGGAAGAATGCTTTATAGTGAAAGGCTGAAGAATCTTGGCCTGTTTAATTAAAGAAAACTAAGATTAGAGGGTGTCTTGGTAGAGTTTTTTGTATGTTAAGCAAAAATGGATAATAGAGCATTAGGAAGCAGTGGTATAGTGAAAGTTGGTGCTAGAAGAATTCCTCATAGAAATAATACACACAGGTTTTTAATAATTAGGTAATTAATCTCTGGAGCAACTTGTCAAGTCGCTCCATTGCTGGACATTTTTAGGATGATATTGGATGCCTTTATAAAATATGTACTGTGTTTCAAACAGGAACTAATTCTAAAAAGTCTCATAGCCTGTGTTGTGCTAGAGGTCAAACTAAATGGTCATGCAGGTCCCTGCTGACACGTTACCTTATTATATGTATATTCTTTTGTTGGAACTTACACACAGCTCAAACTAGCCAAATGCAAAAAAAGAAAAACCAAAAAAGAAGTTAGAATAAGTACCTGTAGTAATTGTATTCATTTGAGTTTTCTTTTCATACACATTACCTGTAATTGTAACAGACAGCTTCACAGAAAAAACTTTTGTTTGCAAAAAAACGTTCTGCGACAGCTTCCCGACCAGAGGCAGCTTAGCCAGGATGCCAGGTCGCACCGAGCACAGTTGGTTACATGGTCAGCCAGCCACTGGTCCCACATAAAGCTCTTCTCAGAAGCTGATTTTCCTTCAATGTATTTTGAGCTATATTTTCCAATTTTTCAGTTAAACTTAAAGTTTATAGCTAGCTTTTTTTCTTTTTCCTGTTTTAACTTCTTCTCATATAATAAATAGGTGACAAAAACCATAATATGACCTAGTGGTAGAATGCTGAAACTATAAAAATCCATGCTAGAAATAAGGTTCAAATAAGCGTTTCTTCAAACAGCTTAATTAGGAATTTGACGGGTTCCCATGCCCTGCAGTCAAACAGCCTTTTTCTTTCTGAAAGAGGCTTTTGTGCAAGAAGTGCTGATTTTGATCCTGGAGTTGCTCCGTAGAGTGTTTTGGTGTGTGCTATACCCAGGGTAAGATTGCATGAATGGATTTTTTCCATTCTAATTTTAATATCATGGCATGAAAAGTGTTAAGCTGTGTATTTTTCTAAATATCCTGTATAGCTTGGGTTAGCTGTTTGATGTGAAGCTGCGTGAATGCTAGAATTGGGATCAAAAGCATTTTGTCAGAAAAAATGAAGGAATTCAAACAGGCAAATACTAGACTTCTTAAGGAAGCGACATAGGAATTATGGAAAAATAATTTAAGAATAATTTGGAGGTTGCTTTCTGTCTGGTCTACGTCTATGCTATGGTGGTTTACTTTTCTCAAAAGTGATCTTAGGATTAATTGTTACATTGAGCATTGAAAGTTCTGAGATAGTAAGTGCGGGAAAACAGTTTGAGAGGACTCGTTAGTAGGTAGCCAGAGAAAACCTACTGGGATATGAAAATACGGAAATGTTACTTCTTGCTACTAGATGTGGAGTTAGCTGATGCATAAAGAAGTTTCTTCTCTGGGAGTTTCTTCTCAAATTGTGAACCTGGCATACTTTGGGTATGAAATTAGGCCTGATGTTTGTTTGCTTGATAATGAAACAAAAAAGCACTTAGGCAATCTGCATTGCCATTTTCTCCAGGGAATTCTCGATGACATGAAAAACGTTTGACTGCTGAGGCTTTCAAGCCTGACTCAGATTTCACTTTAAAGAATCTGGTTTTCTCTGTGTCCTTTTTCAATTGATTGAAGTAAGAAATAGAGACATAGCACCAGGTTCACCTCTAGTGAGACTGGACGTGCCATCATTGAATTTTGTCACTGTAAATTTCTCCTGTGAGTTACATTCTGACTTCAGTACCAGTATATTTGTAAGAAAAAAATTACTTATAGAGCCCCATGTGTATAGATCACCATTGTAACTGTCTAATTGTCTGTAGAACAAGTTCACCAAGGTTTTAAAACACACGTTCTGAACTGCATTCAATTCCTGGCCTGAAATGCCAGGAGGAAGATGGAAGAGATGAAAAGAATGGACAAAACAGGAGGCTTGAGCTGAACAGGCATAATTTTTAAATGCCTGATGAGTTTCATCCAGTTTCTTCAGAACTGTTTCTTCAGTCAGGAGCAGGGGGAAATGGGATTGTGAGGCTCAGCCTAAGCTGTGTCAGCGAAACCTTAGAAGAAGGAAAGCACAAAGCTTCAGGAAACTGAAAATCAATATAACCGGGCAATGAAAGCATTTTTATTACAAAGAACCAAAAGCTGTCACACAACAAAAGGTTCGCTGAAAATGGAAACACGGAAAGTTTAAGGCTTTAGCTGTTCCACGAAAATTGTGAAAAATAAACCACAGTTACAAAGAGGCAATATAATACACTTTTCTTTAAGGGATGAAGGATGCCTTGCCCACAAGGATTTAGGCGGGGTGGAACCACCAACACTGGTGAGGCACCTTCCACTGGGTTTTCTTGGGGAAACTTGATTTTTGTGTTGCATCTCAGTTCCTATTCTGTTTCCTGCATAAAGGAAGGCTTTCTGGTAGGTGCTGGTTTAATATATGAGAGTCCTTTCTCTGATGACCTCAACAGACACAGCAGTTATTACTGGAGAGTAAACTGAGCTGAAAATATCCATGGTAGGTCTGTGGTAGAACTGGGAATAGACTTTGGGGAAAAATCCCCTAGTTAAAGACCTGTTGGAGGGGGTCCAGAGGAGGGCCACGAAGGTGGTCAGAGGGCTGGAGCACCTCTCCTATGAAGACAGGCTGAGACAGTTGTGGTTGTTCAGCCTGGAGAAGAGAAGACTCCAGGAAGACCTTATAGCAGCCTTCCAGTATCTGAAGGTCACCTACAAGAAGGCTGGAGAGGGACTTTTTACAAGGGCATGTAGTGATAGGATGAGGGGTAAGAGCTTCAAACTGGAAGAGGGGAGATTTAGAATAGATATTAGGAAAAATTTTTTCACACTGAGGGTGGTGAGACACTGGAACAGGTTGCCCAGAGAAGTTGTGGATGTCCCATCCCTGGAAGTGTTCAAGGCCAGGTTGGATGAGGCTTTGAGCAACCTGGTCTAGTGGGAGGCGTCCCTGGCCATGGCAGGGGGGTTGAAACTTGATGATCTTCAAGGTCCTTTCCAACCTAAACCGTTCTATGATTCTATGACCTCTTCCTGCTTTTCCTGATCGCCACTGCACAGGTAAGACCTTTTGACCAAGGACCATAATTTGCATCTCAGAAGTCAGGCTGGACTACTGGAGTGCTACTTCTTTCTGGCCTTGCAAAAATAATCAGACATAGTAGAAAGCCTAACATGCTTACCAGAATGTCAGAAGCTGCAGGGTTGCTTTCTTTTTTTTTACTGCTTGACACTGCTATGACAGAAGCTCAGCAGGCAACGTGGCCTTAGCATGGTTGTTGCTCCACCTTCCAAGTTCCTGTTGTCGGGCACAAGCAGAGGAATGCAGAAGTGTCTCAAGGTGAGACTTTGCTCCTGTGGTTGTGTGAGGCTTGCTAGGGTTCTCCCACATCCATCCATCTGTAACAAGATCTCCTCCACCCCTGTGGTAGGTTGACCTTGGCTGGCTGCCAGATGCCTACCAAGCTGCTCTCTCACTCCCCCTCTTCAGCAGGACAGGGGGAGAAAGTAAGATAAAAAATTCATGGGTCAAGATAAAGGTAGTTTATCCCAGCCAGATCCCAAGGACCTCGTAGACTGATGGTTCTCCTCTTAGCAATTCTTTTCCCTTCTCACAACAGTGCAAATTCCCAGCCATTCTCACTTCCAGACACTCCTTCTGAAATACCGCAGTGCACCCTCCCAACCGGCTAGTCCAGGAGTGCCCTAAACATTCATTAGACTAACCCAAAGATTAAGTAAGCAATTAAGCAAAGATTAAGCAAGCAATTACTTTGATGTTTCTCATTGATTTGATCTCCCTGTACTCAGTCAGCAGCCCCTCAGCACCCCAAGCAGTCCCATCTCCATGTTTGGGCATGAATTGTTTTGAGCAGATTGTGCAGACAAATTTGTGTGTTTATTATTGTGTAAATCTCATTATCTTCATTTGCTTGGAATGTCATATGTACAGAACTGTAAAAACATTGACCTTTGTGTAATGTTTGTGCAGAACTGAGTATTATTCAGTTTTTTCTTCCTTCTCAAAGTCTTACTTGAGGAAAGAAATTATGTTTAGACTCCTATAAGTAGTTTGTTCCACAGTGTAAATCAGATTTTTAGTTCTGATCTCTGACTATGAAAAAACATTGTCCATTTGGCCACAAACGCTCTTTCTTGAACTGCAATACTCTCCTTGAAGATTTCTGAAGCTACAGCTCTTGAACTGTTTTAAACTAGAAGAGGATAAATTGATGATATAATGACTCTTCCTAGTCTCTAATTTCCATAGTTTGATGAATTTCAGTATAGCATGTTTCATTAATATTATATAAGAAAATGATTTGCAGGCAAATTAAGTGGTTGACACAGGTACTAAATAATAAAAGCATATAAATTAAACTCAAGCACACAATTAATTACAAGATTAATCTCTCTCATCTGGTCCCATGATATCTCTCAAGTATGCCTGCATATACATAATCATATTAGTTGAGCATGAAAATATTTGTATGTACACCTTAATATGATACTGATGATGTTCTGTACCTCACAGAGTTGTACAGTACACACAGGTGAAGTGTGATGCTTCCCAACAGCGTAAACTGAAAACTAGCAAAAAATAGCGTCTGGTTCTCAGGTTGCTCTCATGTTCGAAGAGCCATGTACTACCTACCTACCTTTGCATAGTAAGGTGCATGCAGTAAGGGAACTGTTACAGCAGTGTGGCATGATTTGATGGCCATTGATACCAAAACTTTCTCATAAACTGCCACTTTTTTTTTCAGATAATTTCCCCTGTGAAGCCCTTTGATATCTGTCTGGGCACTTGGCCTAGTGATCAGACTTAGGGAGCAATAGGAAAATAGTCACAGTGAAATAAGATCCTCCTCATTAATTTCATGTAAAGCTCAACGTTTGAAGGGCCATTGTCATGCCAAATTTGTTTTTTTTGTGAGTAAAGATGTTTTTGCAGCTGCAAACAGTCTTCAGTGATGTCCTTTCCATCTGTCTTCCCAAGAAAATAAATCTTCTTTATTAAGAAGAGAATCTGAAAAAGCAGAATGACGTCCCGTTCTGTAAATCATATTTATTATATTTCACAAGTCTAAACAACTTTTCAGTGTTGTTCTGGATTTCCCTGCTCCTGCTTGGGCAGGCCACCGGGATGTTTTGACCAGCAGCCAAATTTCCACGTGGGGATCTGAGGGGTGAGGCTGTGGCCTTAGGAAACATACTCCCGAGTCACGGGGAGCCCCGTCTTGGCCTCGGGTCACCCGTGGTGGGAGCTCCCAGATCAGCTGCACCTGCTTAACTCAGATATAGACATGGATCCGTGTGTTCAGACTGGACTTCATGGACAAAAGCATTTGACTTGTACAGAGTAATTTAGTTCCAATTGAGTTAAATTTTAGTTTAATCCATAAGTAAACTAAGGAAGGAAATGAAAAGCTATTTTATTTTTTTTACATCTGTGAAGTATTTAGGTGCTTTACAGCCCCATATGGCCCTTGCCAGATAATCCCTTCCAAACATAAATTAACCAGTGCACGTTGCTCAAAAGCAATGTGTAAGGTACCTACAATCATGTCGCAGTATGGCCTGCACGAATATAATCCCTTAACCCAGTGCGTGTGCTGTATATGATGGGTATGTCATTTGATTCACTCACGCGGCTTATGAGGGAATTTCTGCCTTTTCTCTGTTTCTCTTATTTCTTACTAGAAAAAAAAAAAAGTCAATGGAAAATGAAATGCGCATTGTTACAGTGAAATCCTATTTAATGGCTAACTTCAATTTGGAAAGGCAAAGGAAACGGAGAGCTAAGGCTGGGATTTCATCCTTCGGTTATAACTGCATCCTTAAGATGCCTTTCAGAGGGGTGGTTTCTGAAGAGTAAATGCTATTGAATAACACAGAAATTCTTCCTCTTCTTTTTAATGCTAACAGTGGGTTTATGCATGTATTTTTGTAACAGTATCTGTGTAAAGCTTTAGAACAGAATGTCTCAAATGTCATGCATGCACAGAAAATTATTTAATCCCTGATTTTTCCTCACACTTTTCATTTCAACTGTCAGACTGACCCCTTGCTCTCTTCGCTCCAAGCACAGATCTAAACTGTGCTGGGAGGGGAAATAAAATAAACTTGCCAGCTGAAGGTTGTGACCACGCTTGTATATGGCTGGGAGGCAAAAGATCCTCTGCTAAAGAAAAGCAGTTGGTTTGTGAGGAAGCCTCCCTGTGCCCCAATGGACTTTTTATTCTGCTTTTGAGAAGCCTTTATTTTGGAGAGATGGCTGAGCTGGAACAGCATCCTCCGTGGCTGTCTTCACAGGAGACGGGCTTCTTCAGAGGGCAGTTTTAGCTTGTGCAGGCTGCTCTCTGCTCCGTCCACGTGAGGGTGAACCAGTATAAGCGCCACTGGTGAAGCGCAGAGCAACCTGGGGGATCGTAGAGGAGTGCCATTTTCCAGTGCTGGGGATGGGGAGGTTGGCACACCTGAAGGGTAAGGGGAAGAACAGAGCTATGCCTCCTCTGTACCCGCCACTGCCAGGGGAGTAGTGTGGTGCTGAGTAACTTCCCAGCATGAACTGGGAAAGCCTCATGAGGCTGATCTCATTTACTGCAGTTGGATGTTGATTCTGATCCATGTTCTCCTGGTTCAGGAGTGCATTTTGGCCTGCTGTCACCCTGTGTATGGGAAGGAGATGGCGTATTGGCCACACACACTGAGGAGACAGTCAGTGGCCTGGTTACAGCCCAGTCGTTGCAGGTTCAGTGCTGGGAAGGCAAAAATATACCCAGATCCCACTTAGAATATCTATTGTGCATGATTGAGTTTTCTTTTCTTTTCTTGCATATCCGAAATATAGATGCTAATATTGTGAGAAATTGCAGTAAAGGAACCTGGGAGGCAGATCAATGCTCAGTCAAAATGTCAGACCCAGTTTATCTCCTGCAAGAGGACCTTAAAGCTCCCCTTTCTTCACAGGTTTCATTTTACTTTAAGTGAGTCATCATTCTCATCTTTTAGGTCATTGGTGGCTTTGGTTGTACATTTGGCATCACACCACCATCCTGTGGAGCAGGAATTTCTTGGCCCTGACCCTCTAAAAATCCACAGTTGACACCTTTCCAGATCACTTACATTTGTTTTTTATTTCAAACACCTTGCAATTTTAAACTGTACTAAAACCAGAAAAAAATTAGATCAGTGCCCGTATGTTTTCTCAACTGAGCCTGTTCCATCATTGTGTGTTAGGTCTGTAGTAAATTTACGGTGTTGACAGAGGCAGTCACACTGTTTCACCAAACTGAAAAGAAGAGAGGAAGGGAGATATTTATCTTGGAGCCTAAGGGTAGAGCAGTAAACCAGAACCATCGCACTCATACCTAAAAATTAAGAACTTTGTGTTGCAAATAGCCAAACTTTTCATTTAGCAGGAGGTGAATTCTCTCCAGTTTTCATTTCTGCTCAAAATATCTTTTTTCTTTCTGCATTAGATGGAATAGAAATTTAAAGGCACATGCAGAAGTTTGGACCTCCCGTGCAGTTTTGGCTGTGTAATGGCCATCACTGCCATGTAGTGAGCAAACAGCAAAAGCAAGGAGAATGTGAAATACCTGCACTCTATGTCCCATTGAGGAGGCTGACTTTGCAGTGGCCCCTTTCATCAAGTGCTTCCTTTGCTGCAGACCTGTGGTATTGCAGAGGAGGACCTGGGAAAGCAACTGTGTGTTTATTGCTGCGTCAGTTCTGGGCACCCAACTTGAAACGCCTTAGAGGGAACTTGTTTTTAGAAAGGACCACTGGCAGACATAGAAGCAAACTCAACACCTTTCAAGTCCTGTAAGCAGGGCAACTCAAAATCGGTACCATCCCTAAAGTATTGACTTTGCCCAGGTCTACAGAGGGATGTGGAGATGATGATGTTGAGCTTTGTTATCATATTTTTGTGTATTAACCCTTGCAGCACAATTTGTAAGCCTGAGTTAAGCACCGTAATTCCCTATTAAGGGAAACTAGCTGGGGCCAGGAAGGGTGTAGCCTACCGAAATCCCTCATTGCTGCAGTCCTGGGGTAAGTTACCTCCCTAAACCAGGAATTTCCTCTCTATCTGTGCCTCTGTGGGTTCCTCTAGAGCTAGCACAGACTTCTCTTCCAGAAGGTGGGACTCTGCACTGTGAAACAGTCAAAACCCTTAAATTGTTTGCCTAAGTAGCTTCCGTGGTCTTGCTCTTAGTATTAACCACCAGATTAGAGGGACATCTATTGTTTTTTTTTTTTCTGTTCCACTTAATGAAGTTGTGCCACCATGAAACTAAGTATGCAGGCTTCACAGGCAAGAAGAAGGTAGAGAAAGACACTCACCTCAAAAGGGGAAGAATCCTGACCCTCTGTGCATTAAAGAACTGTTGGGAAAAAAAATGCATACATTTTTAATGTCCTTGCATTTGTTATAATATCCATGAGCAAGCAACTTTGAGCATTACTCCCGCTTGAGGGGCTGCAGATCGAGGACAGTATGCAATACTAACCCACCCATGGGAAACAGTAAAAGAAGAGGTCAGGGCCTCTGAAGAGTCAAAGTCAGAATGAACCACAGGCACACAAGTATCTCTCCTTTGAAGCAGCTGGAGATTTGGGCAAGTACGCAGTGCCTTAGTGCAATCCTCGGTGAAATGCTAACGTGGGTATCCTTTGTCTTTCTGTACCAGGGGTGCAGTTAAGGGGCCAATATGCAGGTTTCTTTTATGTGTTTTAAACATGTGACAAGTAGTTGCAATTTACTGTACAGAAGATTCAGATTTAACGGGAATTTGCATGTGCCTACTTGGGGGAGAAGTGTGGCCCACTGAAGCGGGGACTGTTCAATTATTCTGTGTTTCAATGTTATTAAAAACATTGATAATTTCCAGAAAAAGTTGAAAAAAAAAACCCAGAATTTGTGTTCTGAAGCATTATATGTAGTTAGTTTTAGCCAAGCAAAAGATTTTTTGCAAAAATCCAGGCTAATCAATTTGATTTTTAAATTAAACTTTTATGTTAGATATGAAATGCTCTCTAAAATGAAACAGTCATTGTTATTTAACATCTACATTTTGCAGATATGCTGACATAAAAACAATTTTCTACAAACTTGTACTAATTGAGCTAGTAGGTTTTAGTTTTCCAAAATCCCAGCCATGGTCTTCATAGATGCATCTTTGCACTTTCAGTATTCATACCTGCCACTTTTTTAACCTCTAATTTTATTGGAGAAACAAATAAACTCTAATTGCTTTAGATACCTAATTGTAGATGCACAGCCAGTACTCAGAAGTTCATATACCTAGAGTATGCCCTTTTACAGGAACAGAAATTCAGTAACAACTTTTGCAATTTTCAGGAGCATCAGGAAAAATCTGAAATCATCCATCATACCATCATACTGACTTACATACATACCATTTTCTAGGAACTCTACCTAATTTTCCAAGCACATACTTCTTGTTTCTGACAACACTGAATTAAGTTACAGTAGCATGTATCACTTGAGGAATCTTGTGTCATGTAAACCTTGTTTTCTCATCAGAGCCATTCAACCAAGATTGGCTTATCACTGGCAGGGGTATATAGCAGGAGCTGTAATGCTTTTCAACCTCCTTCTGTATCAACTGTCTCTCAATAGCTGTAAGACTTAGGTCCATAAACCCCCATCAGTTTAAACTGTAATTAGCACTGTACAGTAATGGCAAAAGAGCAATAAGAAGTGATGTTGTTCTTCTTAGGGCACTTGTGAGCTCTTTTTCTTGATGCTGGGAATCATCCAGGTTTATTACTGTAGGCTCTCAACTCCTCTGAGGAAACTGGGAGCTAATGATGGTCTTAACTGAACTGAAACTTTTAAAACTGTTTCTTATATTGTCTAAAGATATTCATCACTGTATTTATAATGTCCTGAGCCTCAGGCATAAAAACCACTGCAAGTCAGATGAACTAATGAAATTTGACAGAGAACTTCGTTTTCTCCCAAGAGACAGAGAGCCATCAGTCCTTCCACGTCCCGGTTTCATCCAACAGCTGAAAGCTAAAACTGGTTCATTTGGAACAGAGTTAGAACAAGTATCTATCCCATACAAAGACATCTATTCGTGTGCTTTATTCTTGAATTGTAAAAATAATGGTGATCCAGGAGCCCAATGACTGCCCTAGTTTTCATAGGCTAAAATGTAATTATTTTCAGCAGCTGTCATATTTCATATGGATTTCTAGCCTGAGGAATTACAGCTCACCTCCTTAATCCTTACTTGAGTCCCTTATTCTATTTCTAAGAATTAATTTAATGAATTAAATTAATGGAATTAATTTCTGGGAAAATTATGGAAGAAGACTTGTTTAAAAGTACTGCATTCCTCAATTAGTGTTTGTAACTAGTTTTGTAAGCTCTTATGTGGAAAGTTAATTCTGTCATTAATTATTCCAATCTAGATCAAATCTTTAGATCTAGGAGTCTTAAATTCTCTAGTCATACTTGGAGAGACAGCCTGTAGATCTGAGATGCATGGAGTCCACAGGGCTGTCCTCTCATAAAGACATTAAAGTGTTCACATTGGAAAAATAAATGTATAAAAATTTATGAGCTGCAACTACCTTCAGTCAGTTTATTTGGCCAAAATAACCTGAAATGTAATTCTTTTATCGCATGGTCATCTATAATTATATTTTTGATTCCATCAGAAAGATTGGAATATTTTCAGTCTATCCAGTGCTCCCTAGACTGGGAAGTTGCCAAGAACTGTATGTGGAGACACCATCATTCTTAAAGAGAAAAAGCTTGTGGTGCTCCAAATCCTGTGATTCGTAGCTGACAGAGCACTAGGAAATTGCTGATTGGAAGGAAGATGCTGTTTCAAAACTTAGGCATGCTTTTAGGACAAACTTTCTTTTTTTTTCTTTGTTGGCTCACTAGTAGGATGAGGCTGCCAACAAACACCCCTGCCTCCAATTTCCCTGTAATGATTTACCACTAGCCTCCACCAAGACAGTAGCATGGACATTTTGTCACCACGCTTTCCTTTGCTTTTTTAAAATGGTTTTTCTTATTAAAAATGTAATAAAAAAAAAAAATAAGTGCCTTCTTTTGCACTTATTAATCAGTGCCAGCAGATTGTCTCAGCAGAATATTGCTAAATATTTAGTGCAGGGGTAAGTTTTATCTGTGTAAGAATAGTCTTTAAAAAATTCTAGTTCTGTTATTATTAAAGAATTGGAAAACACATGTATTTGTGAGCATGTGTGTGTGTGGGGGGGTGAAGCTGGTGTAAAACCTTATTATAAATGAAACCCATTTTCAAGAATTGCAGTAACTGGCAATACACAAGAGTTGGGAAATTTATTAGGTAAAATCTCATCTTAAGAAACCTTTCCAGAGACTCCCAAGACTTGCTGAATATGATTCTGCTTTGTTTTTATTGAAAGCCAGCAATCTGTGCTGGTCTCACAAGCTGTCACTTAAAAGCAGCAGAGCCGGAGTCAGCCACAGCTTTAGGGTGGAAGTACCTAAACCTTGAATTTTAGTGAGCTCCCCAAAAGGCTCTTAAATCCAAGTTGTATTTGAATAGAAATTAGAACCTTAATGCTTTAGATAGAAAAACCTCAAAGCAACTAGGAAAGCCAAAAGGTGAAGGATAAGAAACATGTGCAGCTCTCCCCTTGCCGTGTGTCCTTCCAGTCACCATGGTGACTGCTGGGGCTTCTCCAGCATCAGCCATGGGGCCAGGTCTGCCTGTCCCTTCCCTGCTCCTCAGGGCCGTTCCTGGGACGTGGCACCCTCAACTTCACACCATGACTGTCCTTGGCCTGCCCGGGCCTCCCACAGCCATCTCCCTGGGGCCACCAAAGGGAAAAGCAACCCCACTTCCCTCCTGTGGGGCACATCCAAGTCAGTGACTTGTTACAGAAACATCATGGATAACTGGGAACATGCAGATGCAGCTGATACCGTGCAATATGGAGCTTCACTCCGCTGAGGAAATATCTGGAAGGTTTGGTCCAGAACTGCAGTGGGAGTAAGGAGGCGGTGGGGGATCTGGGGAGGTGGGAAGGGTGAGGGTGAGGAGAGCAAGATGACGCAGAGCTCCTCTCCCCAGCTTCAGGCATACCGACTTTTAACCACAGTCAGAAGGAAGGAACGAATTTTGTACTTGTGGACCATGTGGAAGGGCTCAAAGCCTTGGTAAAAAAAAAAAAAAAAAAATTATTTTTAGCTTAGTTGAGGCACAGAGCAGAAAGCAGTTGAGGAACTCATGGGTAGCGTTTTACTCCTGTACTGGCTTTTCCTCAAAAATTAGGCCTAGGGTGTCAAGACCTGGACCTTTTCAGACCAGCCTGTAGATTTGACATGCATGGAGTCCACAGTGCTGTCCTCTCATAAAGAGTTTAAAGGGTTCTCATTGGGAAAATAAAGAGCTAATCCTCTCAAGATGCTGCAGAGAATCTGCATTTCTTCTGAGCATCAGTGGGAGCTTGAGGTGCTCTGCAACTCACCGGGTAGAAAATTCACCCTTTGTGCCGAGATCAAGTACAAAGCCCATACATCATTTAAATGCAACTGAAGATTTCAAAATAATGACTCAGTAGGAATTAAGTGATGGATAGGCTTGGTGTGCGTGGGCTTCGCTCTCTGATTTGTTATTAGAGTTATTCATATTCTAATGCAGTATATGGGTTTAGCTGGGATTCAGGCTTTGGTATTTCACTGTTCAACGATGGCTTGATGCCTATATTCTGAAGATATTTTAGGTTAGTTTGTTCTTCCTTGCAAGAATATTAAAACAATCTTTTGTTTAGACCTTCAAGACCATTATATTTTCTTGAGACATCATCTAGAATGATCGTGAAGAATGTACACTATGGGAGTAGTTGACTAATAGAATAAATGTGGTACATGTGCCAATGGTGTTATTATCAGTATATATGTGGGGGAACTTGGTTGCTCTTTAGTGCTATAAACATTTTTTTATAGAGTATTGTGACTACTGTAAATTGCTCTAAAGCAGTGTGCAGCTTTAATGCATTAATTGAAGATACTTGCTGTAATCCTTACCTTATTGAGGGAGGCAGAGGAGGGAAGGGTTGCATGTACCAACTTGTAGAATTTCTCCCCAGTGTAACAGACACGTCAGAATAATGGAAAAGATTCGAAAAGATAAGTTTCCATGCAAAATTAGTGTAGAATCTTTTTCTCTAGATGCAAACTGATTTCAGAGCAATGCAGGACTAATAGGAGGCTTCATATGCTAAGACCTATTAGAAAATCTGCAGCTTTGGCTTTCAATGAGAGATCGTAGATTGTCCTGAAAAAAACCTTTTACAAATCTTGTTAATTTATTCTTTCACAAGCTGCCTATGTGTGCATGAAGTGTGAATGGCAAAATATGGAAGCCATGTCCCCATTGAGCAGCATATTCAAAACGTGGGGTGGGGTGGGAATTTAGGAACTCGGCCACAGTGGAAGCAGCCACATCCCGGAGGGGGGGGTGTTAGTATTTGAAGGTTTTCCAACATGTGCGCTGTTACTGCTTTTCCTATGGTACGTGTGTTAACATTTCTATCGATATTGTGTTTAAGATAAACCTTTGAGCATTTAAATAAATTTGACTGGATTCTTATAGGGGGCATAACTTCAGCTCACTTTGAATCAAAGGAAAGTTTTTAAGACCTTGTTTTATTTTTTCTTGCACTTTATAGAAACACACTAAAATGCACTGAAGTGGAAGAAGCTTGGCAAAATCAACAGTGCCTGTGACAGACCTTTATCAACTTCGCTAGGCCTAGCAGTAAATTCAGCCTCTAAATGAAGTGTGTCTGTTTTTTCTTTTTATAAATACCACGCTTGGAACATTTGGAGCAATAACTTTGTATAGCAGTCATTACCATCACGGAGAAAAACATGGTCCTGCCTGCAGGCCCACTCTAACCGTGCTGTGGAGCAGCCTTTACAGATGTGTTCCTCCAGTGAAATCTCAGCTCGGGAAACAGACTGCTAATCTCTCGCCTGCTGGAGCCTGTGGCATGCTGAAGGATTAACACACCTCATGCTAGGGATTAAAAGTAGCAGTAGCCTCTGTTCTTTACCCCTCTGAGGTACTCTTTAACTGATGCAGTGGGGACCTATCAGTGGAAAGAGACCAAATAAGTATAAAAGAGAGGAGGGAAAGCAATTAAGTTAAAAGAAAAACTGACATGGAGAGTGCTTTAAAACAGGATTTAGTGTCAGAATAAAACAGACCCGAATGTTTAAATCACTTGGCCACCCTCTGCATGTCATTGATTCTCCAGCATACAGCAGCTGTGATGGTTGGCCCCTTCTGAATGTTGGACTGCATTGATTTTGTGTGGTGAATGGTGTTTTAATGTTCTGGGGAGGACATAGAAATGGGACTACTAGTCAAAGTTTTAACTTTATGAAAAATACAGGAGAACCTGAGGATAGCTGTTCAGTACTTTATATCATGCCAGTGTATATGTGCTAGGAACCAAGCACTAGCTTCAGAGTTCTTTGATATGAGAATGTCTGCCTTCAGAAGTTTATGGTGTTATCATGACTGGTAAACAAGGAGAAACTCAAGTGACAGAAATTTCCATGTGCCTGGAGAAGCAAGTAAAAATAATGCACAGCAGCTACCATCCCAGGCCTTTTAAACAGAATTAAATGGCTCCCAATGCGGAAGATGAGGCTTTGTCTTCTGGCTTACACTTCTAAAGAGGTGATAAAGAAGTATTGTTTAATTTCTATTAGGATATCATGAAAAACCCAAGATACATGCCTAGCAGTGTGACTCCTGGAAGTATAGGAATAATTGTGACCTACTTTTTACTTCAAAATACCCATCTAATGATCAAGGGAATGGAAGCACCTCTCTCAGGAGGAGATCGGCTGAGTTTAGCCTGGAGAAGAGAAGACTGAGAGGATCTTATCTATGTTTATCAATATATCTAAAGGGTGGTGTGTCAAGAGGAAAGGGGACAGACTATTTTCACCGGTGCCCAGCAACAGGACAAGAGACAAATGGTACAAAACTGGAAACACGGGAAATTGTGTCTGAACATAAGAAAAACTTCTTTACTTAGGGGGTGGCAGAGCACTGGCACCAGGACAGGCCCAGAAAGGTTGTGGAGTCTCCAGCTCTGGAGATATTCCAAAAACCCCCCTGAACGCATTCCTGTCACACTTGCTCTAGGTGAACCTGCTTTGGCAGGGGGTTGGACTAGGTGATCTCCAGAGGTCCCTTCCAATCCCTACCATTCTGTGATTCTGTGATCTGACTCAATAGGATGCGTTGGACAGATTAACTGGCAAGTGTGGCTACAGTGAAATGAATTTGGTTAGTTCCAATGCAGGATTTTAATGCAAGCAAAAAAATTCAAGGAGCAGGCCTTAAATTGGCGGTTTACAGGAGAAGAATATCTTCTATTTGCTCTGTATTAGTGAATGACTATTGATAGGACAAGTTGTGCCAGGGCAGGTTTAGATTGGATATTAGGAAAAATTTCTTCACCAACAGGGTTATCACACATTGGAACAGGCTGCCCAGGGAAGTGGTTGAGTCGCCATCCCTGGAATTATTTAAAAGTTGTGTAGATGTGGTGCTTAGGGACATGATTTAGTGGTGGACTTGGCAGTGCTAGGTTTATGCTTGGACTCGATGATCTTAAAGGTCTTTTCCAACCTAAATGATTCTATGATTCTATGCACTCATGAGATCAAAGTTTAGAGAAGACAAGCTGAAGATCTTCCCTTGATTTAACTTGACTTGAGAAGATGCTGTTGATCTCTAGTGAGGGGAAAATGACGATTTTTGAAGAATTGCTTATTTTGGTTAAATAGAATACAAGTAGAGAAATAGAATAGCCTCAACTGAAGAGAATTGGACTCTGAAAGGCAGAAACCCTCCAATTTTATAAAGCTTTTGTAGTGAGACTCTTCTTTGCGTGGTTCTGTGTTTGAAGGCACTCAGATGTACAGCTTTTTCTTCACGACTATGAATGAATGTTGCTTCCTCAGTGAATGAATGTACTATTGAAGCCAGCATGATTAGACCAAAGGCTTAGGGGAAGAACTAATCCTTTGTGCCATTCTTTGAGAGTGGAGGGGTATGAAAACCAAACAGGGAAAGTGTTTGCAGATAGAAGGCCATGTTGCATATTTCAACAGTATTATGATATCTTAGGAAACGATACTAATGAGTGGCAGAGATGAACAGCCAGAGAGTTAGTAGCTCTTTGGCCTCCTGTATAAGGAAGTAGTAGGTTTTCTACAGCCACTTGAAGTTTCTTTTCAATGTTTGCTTGCTGCTACTTCTTAAAAAGAACAGGTATGTTATTATTCTTATCCAGGTATTAAAGGCTCAGGAGCTAAGACTCTTATCATTGTTGGCAGGAAAAATGAAATGCTATCAGGTATTTTCTGTACAATTCAGGCATCTTACACTGGTTATTAGGGTTAGCCAAACATTATATTATTCTTTGTTGGTGCTGACATTGTCACTAATTAAAACAAACAATTTAAGATTTGTTTCTGCTTTTCTGCTTGGAGAGAGATGAGTTTTTCTGTTCCATTCACCCAAGGGAAAAATCAGCATTTCATTGATCTTGTGCTTTGGTTTCTCTCATTCATTCAGTTCAGCTGTTTTCCGTGGTAGTGGTTGGTGTCTTGTTGCAACTTACACCGATGAGAGAAGGGGAGCATACCAAATCTTCTGTGCTCCTACGTGTTATTCATGTCTGTAGTGGACTTATCTTTAGGTATGGCAGGAGAATTAATGTGAGCATGAACAGTCTTAGGAATAACTATACAGTGTAAAATGGATCATCTTTGCGTGAAGTCTGAGCACTTCGTGGACGTTTGAATTAGTTCTGCTTAGACATTTAACTTATGCTACTTTCTGCACTGACGAGATAATAAAAGAAAAGATGTATCTTTCTGTGTCATATATCATCTGTGAAATGTTTAACTACGTTCTGAACAGAGGAGGAACACAACAGCTTGATTTCAGAATGAGTTTTCTTATGTAATTAAAAACACCAAATGTGTGCAAAAAACAGAGACAAGCAGTAGGTATTCAATATCATTTATGCAGTCAGTGTTTTGAAAGGTGGTGGCATTGACAGTACTAGTTGCACTGGTCTTCCACAAAGTAGTTTTCTGCCTTTTTTACATTCTGTTATTATTTAAAAGACAATTTCTACTTCAAGGCTATTTCAAGCTACAGAGATTATACTCTGATCCACATCCAACCTTTATGTACAGTCTTGGAGGTGTTCAGGTTCATAGTCTTGATTGTCATCCATGTCTGTTTTTGCTGAACTCCTAATTACCTTTTGTCTTCACTGATGACTTCAGTAATACAATAGTAAATGGAATTTTTGACATATTTCATAATTGACAGAAGACATAGGAAACCATTCTAAATGACTTCTTAGAAAGAGGACCATAAAATTTGAATTACCTTGAATTATCTACTCGTTTGTATGTTTATGAAATGTAAAATAGAGAAGCTGAGGATAGGCTAGATATGCATAACGCTGTAGACAGCTGCTTGAACTCTTTAGGAAAACTGCCACTTGTAGATGTGGTTGAATGACTTTCAAAAGAATCCACTATGAAAAAAATATGTCTGTTTTATAAATTGCAAAATGGCAATGACAGAATCAAAATGTACTCCAGAGAAGGCTGTAGTTATCATATGCAGCCTTGAAAAATTACCTGGTGTTTTTCATTTTTTCTTGGTTGGATTTTTAATACAGAGGTCAGTACTGCCTGGTTAGGCCTGGTGACATACCTGAATATAGACAGCTGAGATAAAACAGTTATGCCTTTTATAAGACCTCATCAGACTTCCCACCAGACTGAAAAAATGTAATGGTTAGTGATGTGCAACAGCTAACTGCCATGTGGAGCAAGGAGTATATTATTGGGAAAATCCTTACATAAGTGAGGATGTATTTAGCTTTCTGTAAATCTAAGCAGGATCCAAGATGCTTCTTTCCAGAACAGATGTAGTCCCACAATGGATGTAATACAACATTTACTCACGGGCGTAGCTGAGATACAGAGAACAGCTAATAACCACCTGCATCCCATGTAGCAGGCAACACATTTAGAGATACAGATTTGCAAACACTTAATTTACTAATGAAATAAAACTACAAAAATTGCAGTAGGCAAGAGGACAGCCCTATGTGAAACTTCATTGCAGGAGAAGAATGTAGGAAACACTATGCAACTAAGTGAAGAACTGTAAACAAGTTTACGAGATTAATATATGGAATTAAATTGCAGTCACTATTCCAATTTCCTATCCCACATCAACAGCATAGCAGGTAATGGCAGGAACTGAGGATCCATAGTTTTGGCAGCATTCACATCGTAGTCTGAGATGTCATCGCCGTGGAATATGTTTGTTTCCCATGGTTATGTTTCACAGTAGAGTGAGTAATGTAAAAGTGGAGGCAGCAGTTGCGGAGTCTTACTTGCTCAAGCAGTTGCCCGTCAAAACACGGGATTTAGCACAATAAAGTTTGTTCTTTTACTATCTGTGTCAGGCTGTTTGTCAGCGAGGTATGTTAGCTGAGTATAACTACCCAGCCTCCTGTGCTTTCCAGTGTCTGGTTGAATCATGCCATGACTGACACCGAGACACATTAGTGGGAGGATTGTTTCTGAGAAAAAGGGAAACAAATTTGACACTTGAGTTTACCAGGAAAGTTGTTGCGGGAGCACAGATGCTCATAGCTGCCGAATACGCACAGCCGAGGTCAGGGAAATCTGTCAGGGAAAGCAAAGCAGCCTTGAAGCAATTTTTTTAACCGTCTGGCAGAGGAGAACACACAAGAAATACTGGCACAGCTGAGCAGACCACTGCCCTCCTTCCTCTGCTCCCTTAGGATTGCCTAATCCCCTTTCCTCGTACCAGGCTCTAATGAGACATTGCAGACCATGCTCCTCTCCTGCCTTCCCCTCTCCTTTGTGGGTTCCCCCAGGGACCTGCAGCTCCTCTTTTCTGGGGGGGTGGTGACAGTGACAGCAGCGGCCAGCCGGGCTTGGACTAAACATTGCCTTCCAACATCCTTTTGCTCTCCCTTGCAGTCCTTGTGCTGTCTCCTCTTCCAGGCCAACACTTTTGCATTTCATGCTTCTGCGTGCAAAGGTGTAGCTGTGGAGCAGGCCTGGTCAGCAGGAAAGTACTGACACATGGGGAACCTGTGAAACCTCTTAAGGGTAATTTAAAAATACACATATTTTCCTGTGCTGTGGGTATAGGAGATCCTGTGACAAAAACTGGAAAAGCAGGATTGTTTGGACTGAATTGGGCTTTACAGTTAGATAGTAAATACTGCAAGAAGAGTAAAAGAGATAAAGATAGTTGGCAGGGAAAAGGTTATCACTGAGAAGACTGAAGAAAGGATAGAAAAATAATATACACTGCAAAAATGTGGGCTTTCAGATATAGCAGTTTCTTGAGTAGAGGAGAAAACTATAGGGAGACAGAGACACACACAAAAGGGGCAACTATCAGAGACCTGTGGGGAGAGAGAACGGGGAACGTTGTAGTACGGGAATGCAGAGGAGTCTGAAGATCAAAGTCAAGAAAAACAGATGAAAGCAAGAAGCCAAACCAGAAAATACATTTTTAAGGACCAGGAGGAGACAGGAAAGGAAAAAGGGGAACCTCCGGCTCCTGCCAAACAGAAGGGGAAGTAAGCGGTGACAAAAATGAAAGAAAAGATACCTATATTTGCACGGTAGATGGAAGGAATAGTTTATACAATGAAATGGAAATGAAATGAGGGGAAGGAAGTTATACGGTAAATTCTTGTTGATGGTGAAACACAATAAAATCCTTTCTCTTCTTTTTCTCTGTGGCTACTAAGTCCTGGAAGAGCTCAGATTCCTGCTCTATCTGAATGATACTCCTGGGTCTTTCTGTTAGGGAAGATGCTCGAAGGAAGCAGTGCTGTATTTCGGTTGATTTAAACTATCATTTATCCTTTGTGAAATGTGAAATGCGAAATTAAATGGTAGAGATGTACCATCTGCTGTTGTTTAATATGTGAATAAAAGCTAGTGTGTTTGGGCAGTGTTTAAGCCCGTGATAAGAGCAGAGATAATGGAAACGTTATGTTGGCTACACCCAGCACATCCCTCATTGACAGAAGCATTGCGTTTCTTGCCGTGTCTCTGCACTGTCGAACATGATTCCTGGAGGAGGATGAGCATTTCCTCCTTGGCAAGGAGGCTGAGTGTTTTATGTCTGTGTTTTTCTCATTCCTTTTAGGGATCTCTTGCTGTCTGTGGCGCTTGGCCAGGTACTCTCCCTCCTTATCTGTGGCATTGGTCTCACAAGCAAGTATTTGTCAGAAGATTTCCATGCCAACACACCTGTTTTTCAGAGCTTCCTCAATTATATCCTTCTATTCTTGGTCTACACAACAACACTAGCTGTCAGACAAGGTAAGTACCTCTCTGAAACTGTTTTGTAGAAAACAGAAAGGGTAAAGGTTTTTTGCAGAACAACAATAAGCAATGTGATTTAGACACATACCTCATTAAATTTGTTATGTATTTACATTACCTAGTAATATATATTGGATGAACTGAAAAAAACCCAATAAATCTTCATTAGCAAAGAATGGATCGGTAGATATCAAGGATAGTGGTACAAAAGGCCACACAAAAAAGAAACATCAATACTTTTCACTTCCTAACTGTTTTCATGGAAATGCTCCTCTTACACCTGCCTCGCTGGCACCACAGCCACACATTCAGGGATCACTTTGGATTTGACTGTATGTCTTTCTTGGAAATAGTAGTATGCTTTATATCTTACATAGGGTAAGTAGAGTTCAGATGCAAGCAAAGAAGAGCTTGCCAGTTCCAGTTGCTGATCAAGGCAATCCAATAGTTCACCTATTGTTAGAAAAAAATAACAGCCAGTTTTTAACCACTGGAAGTAGGAGATGAGGGGAGGGAATTCGGGGTGCTGTCTCTCTGGAATGCTGTGTGGCAGAGCACAGCCCTGCCACTGCTTTGCTACAGGGCCTGTGTAACCAATCTGATCTCCAAAGTGAGAAATCCATTATAGTACACTTTGGTACTGTGTATCAAATGATCCTCTGTTTGACAGTATAAATATATTATATAGAGGGGTTTGTGCCTTTCCTGCCCATTCCTCCCTTCTTTGAGATTTCAAGTCTAGATGAGATGTGGGAGGTGAATGAGCGTAAGTACATTTCTCACCCACTCATTTTTTTGTAATAATTTTATTTACTCACCTTCACAGAACACATGGATTAGAAGCAAAATAAAAAAGCAAAAATATCATGCGCTTTTCTGACTCGGCTCTCCTGACATAAGGAGGGAAGGGCTGTATGGAGGAAAAGAACTACAAAATGTATTAGGCCGTGGTACATTTATCAGCATATTGAGAGGTTCAGTGTTCTTACAGGAACAAATATTTTCGGATCGTTCTTTGATGTCACAGCTTTTAATGATTTGGGAACAACCCTGAAGCTTAAGTTCTTCACTCACAGTACAGTCTTGTGATACAATACTATAAAGTGTTCCAAAACAGCAAGGACTTGATTTCCA
Source organism: Pluvialis apricaria (assembly GCA_017639485.1). NCBI lineage: Eukaryota > Metazoa > Chordata > Aves > Charadriiformes > Charadriidae > Pluvialis > Pluvialis apricaria. Next base: position 73,852,893 of record CM030009.1, on the reverse strand, counting down.
TGCAAAAAATGAACCATCAAAAATATACAGCTGTGCTCCAGCACAAAGCGCTTCAACGTATTACAACGTAAGTTTTCTAAGCCTTTGTCTCCATTGACATTTTTCAGAAGTGATAAAGGCCAGTCTGTGGAGGAAATGTCAGCTCTTATATAAGGAGATATTGCTCAGGCAGCATTTTGCTGTCTTGGTATTTCAGATTGTGTAGGGGGAAACATCACCACATGCTTTGCTCTGCAAAAGGTTTAAAATGTGTATTAGTAGCATCTTTCTGGAGAACTGTGTTTAAAAATGATTCTTCTGAGTGTAGGATTGTCTATATGTTCACAATTTCTGTCCCAGAAATGTTCTTCTCGGGACTGATTTAGATACTGTGGAAGCCAAACCTCTATGACTTTTAAATAGATTTTACTTTTTTGAAAATGCTAGCTTGTTGAGAGGATATATGGGCCAACGTACTGCTGTGCATCACAGAGGTTTGTTTAGAATAATGTTCAACACCTGGTATATATCGACATTTCAAAAATACTGTCAAGCACTCTGTTTTACACATATAAAAATATGTATTAAAACTGCACTTCACAAATAATTTTCTGATTCTGTTTAAAAGTGTAGTGGTGGACTACAGAGAGTTTATGGGAGCTATCTGTTGTGCCAGTAAGATAGGTTTGGGAAGTGAATGGGGAAAGCTTTAGGGGTATGTGAAAAATATTTTCTGGACAAGTGAGGATGGGTGGGGAAGGTGTTTGAACAGGCCTGTGGTTGAATATGGATCGTATGAACAAGAGCACAATGTAAAGGGTACCAGTGGAATAGTCTGGAAAAAGAGCTGTCAAAAAAAGAGAGATGGTTTGGTCAAAAGAAATCCAGAGCAAAAATGGCTACAGGAGCAATAAAAGCGATGATCCAGGAATTCAGTATAACGTTCCTGCTGAATGGTATAGCACTATGCAGCTAACTCATTTAATATTGCCAAGAGATTGAGCCTGACGTTGTCTTTTTGCTTGTGTATTTATTCAAATTCATTATCTGTGTTTGTTCCACTAAGGCAGTTTTTCTAGCTGCTCTAATCATTTGGCTTCGTTAACAGATGGAAATCATATAGTAATGATATTAATTTTATATGGGATGATTCTGTTCTGAGTGCTGGGAACATTAGAAGGCTTTTTTTTTTCAAGTGTAGTTCTACTCTGTATGCAAGATTTAAGATTCTTTAAATTATCCTCTTTCTCCTTCAGAAATCAAGCCATCATAAGTTGGCTGGTAGTCAAAAATAACTGCATCTCTTTGTCTTTTTCTTTGCTTGCTTTCTTTATCTCTGGGTTTTTTGCAGAAATGTACTGGCTAAGGAGGCATCACTTGAGGTAGCCAAAAAAAACCCCTTAATTAACTGTAGGACTGGAAACTATAATTTTATGAGACATAAGAAACTCCTCTTTCTTTAGAAGCTTCTTCCAAAATTTGATTTACTGTGGATCCCACTTTGAAGCAGTGACAGAAGTGTTACAAGATCTGTTCTTGGGAGATTTTCGTATGAGCCTTACAACTTGGATGCTGCTCAGATAACGGTCATGAAAAGAGAAAGAATTTGGCCAAACTGGGATTTTCCTAATGCAAAATCCAACCACCTTTTCCATCAGTTGAATGCCAAAGTTTCTGTCAAATGATGAGTATGGTATCTAGAAAACTCTGTCTTTTATTCTGGATGCTTTTGTGCTCATTTTAATGGGTTTTTTTGTTATATGTAAATTGAAGTTGAATGTATTATTTCCCCAAAGAGGTGAATGCAGAGGTTCTTCACAGTTATGAATGCATAGGCTTAGGCATACATAGGTGCCAGTACCTACTTACCTGCAAATACGTATCCACTAGATCTTCCAGTCCAATGCTTATTAATACACCACTGCTGAGGTCCAAATATAATTCTTTAGATGTTTTCTTTGTATGAGAACAATGCTGTAAAATTAATGTCACTAATGCAGCATTAAAAGGCAATGAATGTCATTATGTTTTATCTGGCTGATATGCAAAAAATTTAATAGGTAATAAAGACCTCCTCAGTTCTTTCTCTTGAGGTAACTTCCTCTTATGCCTGTTGTTTTCACGGCCGAAACCTGTATTTGTCCATGGTAACACCTCTGAGTTGAGAAGAAGGTTTTAACACATATTATCTCAGCTCATTCCCCTTGTCAGCAGAGGACTGTGCTTAACAAAATCTTGTCAGGACAATTCCAGATACTCCTTTGGGTTGTGTGTTATTAGTAATAGAGGAAAAGAAAAGCCTTGGCTATCAGGAAGAAAAGCCTCCTATCAGTGAAATGGAGCTATGGGATGTAGAGCTGGTGGAGATTAGTTTTAACGCCTTAAAAAGCAGTAAGTGGGAAATTGTCCATAGTGGACCAGAAGGCGTTAATTACTAACAGTCAACATGGGTGCAAGCATCAGCCACTTGCCACCAAAAATAAATTGCTTCTAAAAGCCACCTCACATATGCTACAAATGAAAACAACACATCTACCAGACATCATTAAAAAAGAAAAACTATGAAACTGCTTTTTTTTTTTGTTATTCTAGAAAACAAGAAATGAGGGAGCAGTAGAGATGTCTTTTGAACAGAAGGGAACCATAAAGCCTTAAGGGCCAGATTCTATGCAAGTAGGGCTCCACATTGCAAGCTGTTCCTTTAATTTTAGTGCAACAAGTTACCGAGTATTTTCAGCCCACCGTTACTGAGGGCTGGCAATAATTTGCTAGTTCAGAAAAGGTTTTATGAATCTCTATATGTCTGGATGAATTCTGCTTCTAGGCTAAGTGATGAGGTTACAGCATATGTCAATAGAAATATGGTTTTCCCTAGAGTAACTGTAATGTCTTAGATTTGACATACAATCAGATGTGAACTGTGCCCCTGAGTCAGGCAGAGAGTCCTGTGAGACTATTAAGGACTGCAGTCCTGTTACTGGAATATCATTTTTTATGCATTTCTATCTAGGATTGGTTTATGACATTAGTATCTCAGTCATATGTAAATTCCTGACTTATCTGCTATTCAAATATGTATCTCTATTTAGACACATGAACACCCCTTCCCAACATCCTTCCTCCTTCCCCAGAATTGACTGAAACAGGCTACTTGAAGGAAAGTACAGCACTATATAGGAGTTGCTCTGTTTTACTGCACTGCTTGTCAGCTATTTATTGAATGATAGAAAGGGTAAATGTCTCTTTCTTTACTCAGTTTCATTCCACTAGCAATGTTATATTAACACAAAGCTAGTATTATGCACTTAACTTAGGTATAGATGTACCAGAATTTCTTGGATATTAACACCTTTTTTTTGTTGGCTGCCCAGAAGAACATGCCTGGGAAACAAAGAGAGTACATGATTTAAGCCGACCAAACTATATTAGATATAATGTACTTTGGGCAATATGTGTTGTACCATTGAGATGAAATGTCTTCTGGAAAGGCATCGATCCTGTCAGCATTTTCAATGAGAAGCCTTCAGAAATATGGGACTTTCTGTTCACTGAGGATGACAGGGAGTGATTTTGATTAGAAAAGATGCATTTTGTCATTGTTTGGTTTCCTAAGTATGCTCATGCCTCTGCTGTAGAACAAAGAGCTAGGTTATCCCTCCAGTATCGAACAAAACCTGCACGAGATGAAACCAAGCAGCTTTTTGGTCCTCTCTGCCTGTGACAGAAGTGGTCCTTGGTCCCTCAAGGTGACCCAGCCCACACCCTGGCCTGCAAACACAGGGCAGACATCCCAAAGAGTGGCAGCGTTCCCCCTGAAGCACGGGGGAAGACATGTCAAGCTGCCCCAGCTCCTCCTGGCCCTCCTGCTGCAAGGGGTCTGGCTAACCCTGTGTTGTAAAAACGAAACATGGCAGCAAGTATGGCTTGGGACCAGCGAAAAATAATGACCTTCAGGTCTTTAGTATTCTCATAGTAGCACTGCAGAGTCTCCCTGCTGTGTTGCGCTTTGCAGTCTGCAGTGTGCTTTCTCCTAATTACTCTGGGCTTCTAATTAGGGATGCCAAACTGTGTGGGATATGTTTATTACGAAAATGGTCAGCCAAACAGTCCTTTTGTCTGGGCTTTGAAGAGCCCTTTTCATATTCAGAGGGAATTCTGTACTTCAGGAGAAATTAAACTAGAATGCTGGCTATTTACGGCACTTCAAATTGCAGGGATCTTCTGTTTTGGATAGCATGTTCACAGGAGTAAGAATTTATCACGTTACGTGTTTGGGATTTGCCTATCACATCATGGACACGACTGCAAGCTAGCTAGAAACAACCAGTATGACCAGAGCCTGATTCCTGTTCGGTCTCATTTACATCATCATTGTGTTTGTGTTTGCATTTCAATTGAGTTTTAAAATTTTCCTGCTGTAAAATGCTAAATGCTGCTACTCTCTACTGCATGAACCTTTATTATTTTACTCTGTAGGTGGCTACAATTCATTAAGGTGTTAAACTTTTCCTGGATTTATAGTTTCCATACAGGACCTTGGGATCCTATTCTTTATGATAGTTTCCCAAACCCACAGAATTTCCCTTTCCAGTCCAGTCTTCTTGCATTCTTACAGAATAATACAGAAACAGATGCAATTTCAACAGAGTATGATTTATTCCACATGGCTGGTAGGAAGACAGGGTAAAAAAGCATAGACCACGTTGGTCATACAAAGGCAAGGTTAAAACCAATAGACTTGACCTTTCTTTCTTTTGCTTTGTTTTGTTTTGCTATTCCTACTGGAGTGGTTGGGTGTTTGTTTCAGTCCTCGGGGTTTTTCATTGTCAACTGTCCTTGTTACACTAGCCAGCAGACAGATGCTTTCTGCTTTGGCCCGGCTGCTCCTTTCCACCCACACAAGGGACCAGACATCTCAGGGCATCTCAGGGCTTAGTCAATTTTAATTTTCATCAGATGCGTTTTGCTTGGCCAGCTGTTTAACAAGGTATGAATAAACACTTACAGAGAGGAATCCTGGCCCCAAACATAGTGAAAATGTGTTGGCAGGTAAAGGCTCAAAAGAAACCTCAGCCCTTCCTTTCTAGGGTTTTTATTTCTCAGTTCTGTGCTCCTGATTGTTAGGTTAGGCACCTACTGCCTGAACGCACAGTACATGTCCTGTGTTACAAAATATGTGTCCTTCTGTTAATCCTGACCAAAGCAGCATAGTCTATCTTGCATCCTATCATTGGAATAAATCATGTATATTCCACAGCACATACAAACTGAAAATTGGAAAGTGTAGTTCCTTTAGGGTGCAGGTGGCAGCAGTTAAGCATGGACACTGTGTGTCATGACTTAATGACACATTAATACACTCATGATGACCCCAAAGTAATAAAGGCCAGGCCTAAATAAGCATCCATGCTGTAGCATTCTCTGTAATAGTATCTCACGATTCCTGATGCAGCTCATTCAGGCGAGAGATGCCTCTTGTTTTACTAGGTTGCTTTCAAAATACCTTTGCTGCTCAAAGAAGTATTCTTTGTGCCATCAGAGACAAAAGACGGTGCAAGAGGGCATTGAGTGGAAGGTGGGGTCCTGCACTTGGGTCACAACAACCCCATGCAGCACTACAGGCTTGGGGCAGAGTAGCTTGAAAACTGCCCGGCAGAAAAGGACCTGGGTGTGTTGGTGGACAGCCGGCTGAATATGAGCCGGCAGTGTGCCCAGGTGGCCAAAAAGACCAATGGCATCCTGGCCTGTATCAGGAATAGTGTGGCCAGCAGGACTAGGGAAGTGATCATCCCCCTGGTGAGACCCCACCTCGAGTACTGTGTTCAGTTTGGGGCCCCTCACTACACTGAGGTGTTGGAGCATGTCCAGAGAAGGGCAATGAAGCTGGTGAGGGGTCTGGAGGACAAATCTTATGAGGAGTGGCTGAGGGAACTGGGTTTGTTTAGCCTGGAGAAGAGGAGGCTGCGGGGAGACCTTATCACTCTCTACAACTACTTGAAAGGAGGTTGCAGAGAGGTGGGGGCTGACCTCTTCTCCCTGGTGACAAGTGATAGGATGAGAGGAAATGGGTTCAAGTTATGCCAGGCGAGGTTCAGATTGGATATTAGGAAAAAAATTTTCACTGAAAGGGTTATCAAACATTGGAATAGGCTGCCCAGGAAGGTGGTGGATTCGCCATCCCTGGAGGTGTGTAAAAAAGGGCAAGCGTGATACTTGGGGACATGGTTTAGAAGTGGTTTTGCCAGGTTAGGTTAATGGTTGGATTTGATGATCTTAAAGGTCTCTTCCAACCTCAACAATTCTATGATTCTATGACAGGAGCACCTCGTTTTTCCTGTGCCTGCTGGTGCAGACAAGAGGACAAAAAATAAAAGAAGAATTCTCTTACCATCCTTTTGACCTAAATGAGGAAATGGGAGGTCTTGTCCATACAGAGAAGTGAATTTGTACTAACTCTGCACGTGAACTAGGGGTATTTCTCCTTGTAACAAAGTCCCTGGAGGATTCAAATCAGGCAGTTCAACGCACAGATGCTCAGGTCACTCTCACTGCAGGAAGTTCATACCTGGTCATGTTTCTGTCTGCCAGGTTTATGCCCTCAACCAGTTTCTTCTAGAAGCAGCATTCAGATTTGCACCATGGTTCAAAGACTGGTGCATATTTTATGAGAGCAAATCTTATGGGCACTAAGTGCAGTGAGCGTGAAAGGGATGCCAAGCGTTAGGCTGGCCAAAGTCCTGGATGATGAACCATGTTTGCATCAAGATGCTGCATCATGACTGTGAGGCAATGTCTGTACTGAATATACTACTTGAGAATAAGGCAGTTTTACCCTGGAGGTAAATGTACATACAGTTTAGGAACGTTTAGCCAGATGTAGTCATTCCATGCCACTAAGTCCGTAAATAGAAACCACAGATGCAATAAAATGGGAGGCGAAGCAGTTATTCAGCTCACAGCTGCAACGTGGCAGGTAGCTCGTGGAATTTAGCAGAATCAAAAAATTATCACAGTGTGGCATTTTGTACTGTGATGCTTTTCTTGGTGATTCCAGCACCTAAACCTGAGACTTGGGGCAAACCTGCAACATATTTGCAAGCCTTTATGTTTGGATCAGGATTTAGATTTTGTTGCTGAGCCTGGGAAGCTCTTCCTGCACACTTTTCCAGGTACCATGCCAGCCTGTCAAACATGGTGCTAACCTGAACACAAGTCCATGAGTATCTGTTTGAGAAGATAAACATTGTCACTAGAGGCATGAGTGGGCAGACTCGAGGAAGGTCTGAGGAAGTGCAGTTTGAACACTTGTGGAGCTTGCTGCTTGGTTTGCATCCCCATCTCTGCAGCTGCTGTTAATGTATATTTGTATTTGTACCACAGGTTCAGACAGTGGCACAGATGTTATGGGTAAAAGAATCAATGCTTTTGAGCCTGCGGAAAGCCAGGCATTGCATGGCACAATCGTGGAGGTACTCAGATACCATGACAGTGAGCTCATACTCAGCTTTGAAATCTGGTCTGCAGTATCAGAGTATTGCGCAGGGGTGAATGTGGTTCTCAGTAATTTTATTTGAGGGTAAAGCAGCTCCCTATCTAGCCCAGATTGCCTTACAGTATGTCAAATAATAAATTGTCTCTTAAGGTGTGAGCTGAATCACAAACAGTTGATTTTCTGTAGAATTAAAGGATAACTGTCCTTTGTAGTGTTAGTATATAGGTCTGGCTCTTGTTAATACGTAAACATCTCAAGTGCTGTTTACAAAACCAACCATCCCTTCCCACCACAATGAGGAAAGTTAATGGTTCTGATAAAATAGCATACCCTTGATCCTACAGCTGTAAGCAGAATGCAAGGGTTGTCTCTGCCACTTAACGCAGTATCAGTATTTGCCTGTGATTTATTGAATATTTAAACATTCATCAATTCAAGCAGCTAGCCAGGGTAGCAGGATCCACATTCAGCACACGTAGCTCCAGCGTTCATACGGGAGATTTGAAGTGTGGTTACAAGATGATAACTGTATTGCCTGAAGGAGATAAGTCCCGCTCTGCCAGAATGGTGCTTTGTATGTAATTAGTGTAAAAATTCAGAGGAATGGAGTTTATCCTTGCTATCGTCTTTCTCATTAAAAAAGAATCATAATGAAAGAACAAAGCAGTCCCTGCAGTGAATTGGATTGCCTTCCTAAGTTTTCATTAAATCAAAGACTCAGCAGCATCCCATTTTGCAGAGCCAAGTTGTAAACTGTACACAAGACTTGCAGCAAAGTCCCTATGAAGATCACATCCTTTCTGAAGGTTTGGAAGTGCAGTATATGGGAAATAGTCCACCTCTCCGTTTTCTTTCTCTGTTATCATTATCTTCTTGTAACAAGATGGTACTGGGACAGAGGAAAGGGCAAAGAGCTTATGTGATACTCAGGTAACTCGCAGCCACAACTATGAAACTTAATCTAAGTAAACTGCCTTTTCTAAAATAAGGACTATGAGACAACATGAATCAAGGGAATAAAGTTATGCTAGTGGGAAAAATCTCAATTTTCAACTTATTCTTCTGGCTCACGCTTAATACCAAGCCATAACACAAGCAGTAATTTCCTCTTTCTTCATCTCCATTATTGTCAGGCTAATCCATATTATTATTGTTACAACTAAATACAACTTTCAGGCAAAAATATGCAAATATCCTATAAGGTTTTCCACCACTTTGTAACTATGTTTTTTCCTTTATATTTGGCTGAGCTGTTAGCCGTTGGCATATGGTTACTTCAAGCTCCTGTTGCATTTCTGGATGATAGTGCTATAATAATAATTGCAGCTTCATCTAAAGAGCTGTTTACAAATTTAGCTCTCAATATGCAAGCTGCAGTTGTGCTGTATGCTCTCCCTTCTGCTCATAAGCTGCCGAGCACAGGCGGGAGCACCGAGTCACTTCTGGAAGATGCTCAGAATTCAGGGACCTGGGGACTCACCTTTGGCTTAGATCTCCCTTTGGCTGAAACTTTGCTTCATAAACCCTGAGGATGCTTTAGACCCAGGTCGCTACTGAATAGAGCAGCTCAGGTTCATTACCAACCAGCTCTGTTAGAACCTCTCCCTACATTATCTTTCCTGATATAGCATTAAAGAGAAGAGGAGAAGGATGATATATGCTGTCTAGCAGCCTCCTCCATTTCTTGCACACATTTCCCCTGATGGGAGGAGAGATCTTTGAGGGAAAGTGGGAGCTTTGCTGACAGAGGTAGTGAGCTCTCCAGATATGCAAGGGAGGGAGAGACCATGTTCATGTCTCAGAGGAGCACTTATCCTTTAGTTTTCAGTAATATGACAGTGACAGTCAATTCACAGGGATATTTTTGTAACTGTTACGGAAATATAGCAAATGAGGTTTCAAAGGAAAATTATGCATCTGTACCTTTTCTGAGTTAAGTATTCATGAACTTGCTTCTGTGCAGCTACTAGAATATTTACGCAATATCATTTGTCCATGCTTCTCTGAAGAAGATCTGTCTGCGATCTGATACCTGGTTTGGTTTTGTTTAATTCTAAAGGAGGTTTTAATACCCCAGGGTAGAGGTGGACTGTCACTGCTTTAATAAAATGGATCTGCACCATGGATGATATAAGTGAAGGAGTTGCATGTTCATCACGATGAATTATGATGTATGGTGTTTGTTTTCATTATTATTTGAAACCTTTTCATTGTTATTTGAAATTTTTTCATTGCTATTTGAAATCTTTTGTTTGAACGTGTTCTTGAGTGTCCTATTAAGATTTCAGCTGCTTGGCGTACAAGTGGAACAACTAGTTAGTGCTCTTATTTCCTGTGTTTGGCACGTAAGAGGTTTGGCTCCATTTTAAAGAACCTGTAGTGGTTTAGAACACATAAGGGTTTGCCCTTATGGAGTGATCCTAAGAATTTTTCCATGCACACTCATATGCACGCGCATATATACACATATACAAAAAACTGTATGTATTATTAGTAGAATTTATTTTTAGTAGTATTTTGTATTGCTTATCATTTCAAGATCCCAGTGAACTTTAGGTGTTTCTGAGCTAGGCTTGACACTTATTCAGACAGGTGTATGATAAGAAAAAGGCCATGGTGTAACATGAATGGACATCTCATGTCCATTCACAGCTTTTATAACAGTTCAAAGTGATGAGATGCCATAAAGGGGTCAGAAGTTTGACAATAACTGTGTGAACTGTGTGAACCCCTCTTCCCACTGGTGTTTTCCTCTTGCTATGGAAGACTCTCTCTCTGTGGGAAAGTGCCCTATCGAGGCATGTACAGGGAAAGTAATAATCACTGGAAGTTACAGAGCAGAAGCAAGACTCTAATAAAACTCTTCTCAAGTTTTCTCCCCACACTGCAGTTGTAACACAGAAATTGAATGGATAACAATATTTGGGAATGCTTGTGGATCTGCAGTGTGTGATGGTCTGAGATCTGCACACTCAAAACCACTTTTTCTCTGGCGAATGGGTTATTAGAGATGTGAGAATCCAGTCATTTTTAATTTAGTGAGGATTTTGAATGTGTTTGTTTCTTCTATTGTTACGTGCCTAGAAAATATAAAATAGTCTGTCTTTATCAGAGGAGTATTTCTCTGAAGTATGGAGTGAAATAAAACTGATAAAAAAGGAAAGTAGGGTTCTTTTTTCTTTAAAGGATATAGCACACTGCAGAAAAGAAATGTGTTGTTGTTTCAAGGTGAGAGAATTCAAGTCAGATCTCAGAACAACCTGCCTTTAAGAAGACAAATGACTGTGATATTTATGATAGTATTTTTTCCAATAATATACTGACTGCTGAATAGGACCCTTTTTCAAAATAGACATCACACTCACCCAGAGCTTTTCATAATGCAGTCCATTGAGATAAACATAAGATACAAGGCAACACTGAAGTTTGGACAGGTATACACAACTACTTCTTGCTGTATATGTTTGTGTTTCTATTAACAGAAATGCATGATTGAGAAGAAGAGCTCCCAGAGTGTCTGTGAAAGAATTTCAGCGTTACTATGCCTTGACGATAGAAACATTTCAAGCAGGGCTGACTCATTTCATACATAAGTTGTATTTCAGTGTCTCTGTTTATAAGGATTGTATCGATGCCTAAGGCTGCGTAAAGATATGTCATCTTTACAGCTGATTAGTCTTTCTGTTAAATCATCTAGATGTAAAAACAATCTTGATTTAAAAGCAAGGTTCTTGTTTCATTTGTCAAGCAGCAAAGACAGTGATAGACCTCTCCATGGAAAAAGGAGGGGGGGTCTAAAATGTAGGGGTGCTATGTCAACGAACTTGTATAGAAGAGGTTTTCTAAGCAAATGTACCCAAGAAGCATTTAAATAGGTGTTTATAAGTATGTGCACCTGAAGTTCCAAGTTAAACAGTCTAATAAACACAAGCCAACTGACACAAGAAAGAAAATCACATCTTTCAAATTTAAACAGGATGTATCTTCCTAAGAGTTTCACAATTGTATTCAATTTCTGTTACATACCCACCTGATAGTACAGCAGCAACTCATTCCTATTTGGAACCTGCTTAGTGCAAATTGTCAGGTTCTATCAACTTTCCCTCTCAATTTTCACAAAAGACTTTTTTTTTAGTCCTTGTTAATATATTTCATATTTTGTCAGTAATGTGACGAAATGTCATCTCCTTATTTCTTAATATTTTGAACAGTGGAATAAAAATGGAAATTCATTGTCAGCTGTCTCTGTAATATTCATCGCAGAGGCATTTCTTCTCATGTGTTTGATGAGGCTTGTGTTTATTTCCATAATTTCCACTAATCCTACATTGGTGAAGGAACAATCTATCTTCTGTTAATGACAATATTGAGAGATAATCTGCTTGACTATACTTCTTCCAAAAAAAAATGATCTATTATAGTATTAGTATTTCCCACTGTTGCTTTTATTTGTAATTTCTTGAGCTCTGTTTAATATGTTTTATGGATTTAATCTGTTGTGTACTGAATAGTATTTAATGGACTTGACAGATTATTGGTTATAGATGTAATCAACACTGAAAAGAAGCAGAATTTTTCATGAAAACCTGGGTATGGAGAGAGACATTATTGGCACATATTAAAAGCTGTAGAATTAAGAAGTAGCAGGTAACAGATCAATAGCACTGATGTTTGTCATTGCCTTTTGCAGTCTCACAGACAAAGCATCGTATTTGTTAGATTGGAACTAATTAGTTGTAGAAGCCAAAATTTATATCTTTAGTGAAGAGTTTTGAGCAAATTATTGATAGTGATTTTCAACTGAAAATCAGCAGTTTAGCTGCAAAGTGTCATTCAGGAATAAACCCTTCCCTTTCAAGGAATTTAGTAAACTGATTTCTTCATTGCAAAATATTTTTATTACCTATTAATATTGCTAACTTCAAAGCAAGGACAGTAAGTGTTTTAATAGATACACTGATAAAAAGCATTTCAGAACTTTCAATGATTGTGAGAAAGGTTGTGGTTTTTTTACTTTCTTCCAAAATTATATTGCCTTGTGATGATTACATGATCATAAAAAGTAAAAAGACCTCCTAAGTTAAACTTGGAGAGAACATTGTGTGACCCAATTTGAACCACTGCATCAGTAATCACCAACTAGTTTTAAGAACTAGTATTTGAAAAGTGTCTTCAAGAGATAATATATAGATACAAGAAATCATCTTGCAAGGGGTCCAGTTAGGTGATTTACATTTCTGTAAATCTTTGGCTAAGCACAAACAGTGCTTCCTCTCAAAGGAGGGTACCATCTAGTAGGTAAGGAAAATATGAGCATAAGAAACTGAGTATGGTGAGGCTTCAGGGAGACGTGGTGAGAGAAGGAGTTCTTAGCAAAGTTGTCAGACAACATCAGCAGGGTGGGAAAGCTCAGGAAATGCAAATATTTGCTTTGGAAACTGCCCTTGGACCACAGGAGCATCCTTAACAAGAGAATTATTTTTGTTGTATTGGGACATTCTCTATGCCCTAAGCACCAGGTTGGTAGATGTGTGGCAGGCTTCCGTGGCTGAGCTGTACAGTCACAAAACAGGCATCCCACAGATTGTGGCCAGCCTTTTCTTCTGAGTAAAGAAAACGCAGGAATGTTTCCACCAGTACTAAGTCCCGCTCCAAGACCTCTGTAGGTCATTCTTTCCCTCTAGTGGTCAAGTGATCCCAGCATGGGAAAGTGATACTCAATTACCTGTATGTCACTGTGAAGAGGGTTTGAAATATCACTGCTGGAACTCTGTTTTTGCTGTTTTGATTTACAAAAGGACTCTGTGAGGGAACTGCTGCGGAAAGGGACTGCAGACAGGAGCACTTAATTGGAATAGTTCCTCAAGGACAGTTCCTGGAGAATGAATCTCGGTTTCCCCAACTCAGAATGGCACCAGAGCCACAAAGTGACATTGCTCAGTGTTCATCTCTTGTAAGTGCTGTGAACTGCCACTCTTTCCAGTGGTGAAATGGCCTAGGGGACAGAAAGGATTTTGGTTCCAGCATGTAGAAGTAGAAATCTGATTACATGATGTGTCTGTGGTTTACTTCTGTCAGACCCAATAACCAGGCACAGCCTGTGATACCTTATGCTCTGGATGTCTGAATTTGCTGATGGCACGGTCTCCAGATGGTTATGTGGTGGCTGGCTGTTTGGACAGTCAGGTTTGGGTTTCATATTATTACAAAGCAGACCATCCCTATCCAAACTGCAAATTTCTGGGGTTTTTTTGGCAGTAGCTCAGTTGAAGGACAAGAGTTGATGGCACCCCTTTCTAACTCCTTCACTGCCTCTGTGAACAATTGTATAGAGAAAAATTGTCTTTTGTCCTTGTCCAGTTCCAGCTGAAAAGACAAAATGAAATTAAGGCTGAAGTAGTAAGGCTGAAGCCATGAGTTTGAACAGGGAATTTAGGTTTAGGACTTGGGTGGACCAGGCAATAAGAAACTGCAGCAGAAAGTGGTTTATTATTTTAAGTTCAGAACATAAATACAATATGATTTTCCTGTAGCCTTCTGGGCAATTTTGGAGATCATATACAAAGAAATCTGTTTTTGCCTGAACAGACAGACAGACATGTAAATCAAGAAAACAAAGCTGTAATGAGCAGTGGGAGCTGAGACCAAAACACTGATGTAGGCTTGCAGAACACTGAGTGAGTCAACATGCCTGGAGAACAGCAGTTCTCATCCTCTGCTTAATTTGAGAGCCTTGTGTTGCATCTGTGATCAGAGGAATTCCCTGCTGATTCCATTTTTCCCCATCATATCAAAATTATTTTTATGCTGCTTGTCCCTACTGTTAGTGCCATCCAAAGCTTTCTTTGTCTTCCCATTTCTGATGTTCTGATTTCCTTTTTTACTGAGTCCTTTCAGCAATGTTAGGCACCAATGCCTGCTTCCCTGCCTTATCGTATAAGCATTTTTGTGATTTATTCTAAATATTGCCTATAGATGGAAAAAGCTTCTCAACTGATCACATCTTCGAAACTACCCTCAAATGATGCATTTGATTCTGAGTCAGGCATTAGCTTCTTTTCCACCTACTCCATGTTAACGTGTCAGGAACAATTTTTATTCTAATACAGTTTCATATGGATGCAACTTGTTTACTGTTTTTAGGAGAAGAAATGAAATGAACATCAGAGTAGAAATAGCAGGTTGTACAAGGCACACTGTTATCAAAAGAAATGATACATTAAGACCAAATTCTGAGGTCATTTTTCAGCGCTTTTGTCTGAAAGAATCATAGTATAGAGGAAAGGTATGTAGTAAAGAGCAAGAGAAAAAGGAAAAGAACCTGCAGTTTAGAACAAGATGTTTTCTCTATTACAGAGCTGCATTTTCACTATATCAATAATGGATTACATCCATATCTAAAATACAGACAGAAGTTGAATGAAATTTCACAAGGATTTGATTTATGTTTAAGTTGTAATGAGAATTTTTCATATGAGTGAATTTTGAGAAAACACAGACTATTTTGAAGTCAGGCATTTTATTAACACAGAAGATTCTGACCAGCTTTTGAGCTATGTGCTCTAGTAATACAGGCAAATTTGCATCTCTATCTTTTTGAATTATAGTAAATATAAATAGTAACTTACAGAGATCTGATGATTAAATATTTCATCACAAATATTGGTGTGGTTAGTCTGACTGGGATAACCTTTTCTTAGCTGCTACCAAGGAAATAAAACCAATGAAGTTATGTTTGAAAGGTATGCCCCTTGTGGTTAGAGATCAGTCAAGCACAGAGTCTTAGGGAATTTGCAGTTTCAGTGCTGCACAGCACAGGTTCCTGGAAGGCAGTAAATCACATCAAAAGCATACAGATTATCTATCTGTCCATCCGTCCATTACTGTGGTAGCTGAGTGCCTTTAAAAGCTATTTTATTTTAGACCCCATATGTTCAAATATATTACACAACACATTTAAAGTGTCAAAATTCTATTTCTAGCTTTGATTCAGTGTATAACACTGAACAAGTTGCTTGAAGTATAATCTTATTCTTGTTCCTCTGCTGTGGGCAGGAAAGAAAATCAGCAGAGGCAGTGAAGTGAACTGCCAAAGACTGCTTTGTACAGAATAGTGCTGCCACCTTTTATAGAACACTTTTGTAATTTAAAGACATTAACGTTAATATGTGTCTGTTTTTTTTCTCTAAAACCCTCATTTAGTTTTGTCAACTGAGAATATCTCCTCTGAGTTTTGTAAGAAGTGTTTCTTACATGGTTGCAAAGAAAAGTGTTCAAACATGGAATCTCAAATTCTATTTATTTTTTAATCTCAAGTTTAGTATGTTCAGCATGATGTGATTCTCAAAGCTGTCTCTCAAATTTTGAATGAGATATCTCATTCAAATAAACTTTTGAATGTTTGTGGTTGGCTGCACTGAAAACAGTACATGCCTGATCAATAGGTTCAGTAATTCGATGCTCTTAAAAAGAGGCTACATTTGCCTGTGCTCTTCTTGGCCAAAGCAAGAGAAAGTAGTGACAAACCAGAGTTTGAATGTATCATGAATGGTGCTGCTAGTATTATGCCCAATGCATAGCAGCTTGCCCACAGAGCCCAGCTTTTAGAAGTACAAGGGACTGTACAGCCTTCACTGAGTGCAGAAGAGTCCCATGCCACCAAAAGCACACAGCCCCCATATACACTATTATGGTGGCTATCTGCTCCCTCCACTTGTAAAAGGAAGAAAGCCTATGGCATCCAGTACAGAATATGAAGGATGACAAGATGCTATTTGCCACTTTTGATGGTTATCTTGTGGAACAAACTCTTGGGAACATACTGAAGTAGTCATGTTCTCCTACATGACTACTATGGGTCATCTAGCGCTCCATCTGGATCCAGTATTGGAAGCCTCTATGGGTCTTGCAGCCTTAGTCTTGTAAAGAGTAATGTGGATGCAGCTCTACACTGGATGACAGGCACTTCCAATCCAATTTAAAAAACCCCTTTTAGTCTTCAGTGGCGTGACGCCCCAGCAATAGCCCCAGTTGTTCCTTTCTAAAACCAGCTGTAATGACTTCTCACCCTCCATCTCACCCTCCCACTCAGCAATGGTATGTGGCAATGTGTTCCTTCTAGTAACAGATGGATACTCATTTCCTGATTCTCGATGATCACCATCAATATTCTTTTGTCTGGCCTTGGCAGGCTGCCTTTCATCTTCTGGCTCCAGTGAGTGAGCATCCCCTCCTTCTCTGCTCTTCCCAGTTGCCTTGTTAAATCCATCACATTAGAAAGCTCAATTGTCGTGGTAACATGGAAGAAGAGCAACCTGATCAAGAGGCACTCCTCTGTTTCCATTTTACACTTTCAGCTTGGTTCAGATGCCCCACTGGCAACTAGAGCTAGCTTGTTGGAAGATTACTTGCCCTACTGAATGACATAGCAACTATCCATTTTCTACAGCTCTGTTTTGATATGGAAAGTGGTAGAACAATGTTGAACAAATTCAGATCCTTCTTTCTTACACCATATGTAAACTTTGAGGTTCACTTCCATAATATTTTGCCTTTTCCTGCCCTCTTTTACTCAAAGAGCTAAAAGAATCTTGATTTGCTAAAACCAAATATCATCATTCTGAGATTGATGAACTTATCTATAATATGACCTAGAATACTGTGAAGTATTCCACAAAGCAGTATCATTAAGCTGGTGTGTTTCCTGCCTAAATGGATCTTCTGCTGTTTCCAAGTCTAGGTAATAGTAGGGTCATGTCTCTTTATTAATAAGAACAAATTCACAAAGTAGAAGATTAGAGAGGTTTTAATTTTCCAGTTGAATATCTCAGATTGCTCTTGATGGCTGACAAGGTTGGGCACAGCTGAAGGAACGCTGCTGGAATTTTAAATGACCATAGAAATGAGAAAAAAACCTTTTGCACTTTTCCATCTCTAAACAGGAATCCAGAGTGATAATGCTTTTCTACTGTAGCTGCAGGATTAGACATGACTTAAGTTGGCCCTTCAGCCGGTTGGGAATGCTCCTATATCCTGTTGTCTTCACTAATTATTAATGAATTAGAGTGAAAATAGAGCACATGGAGACTGGCTTTGTAATGCCTTCATTTAGACAAAGCCAGTGTCATGGCATGGTAGTAATAATATTGAAATTTATACCACCCATAAACCTTTTATAGCGGTGTAATTAGTTGGACTATTAATACTACCCAAGCTTAGCCTTATTTTATTGCTGTGAACACAGCTTGTAATTGCATAAATGATAATAAGTAATAATGCTTAAGGGCACTGTATAAACCCAAGCATTTTAGTCTCTCTAGTGAATGCTCTTTGTGAACAGAAGTAGGGGATCCTACAGCTTTTCCTCTCCTGTGGGTACTTATTTCCATGCTCTCCTTAGAGGGTTCTCTAATGGAAAACAAGGTCATAAAACTCCTGTTCTTCTCTCACTTTCTCTGATCTGACTGCTGACTTCTGTGCTAATACAGGTGTAAATTAGGCAATAAATAGCAAGGAAGAACTGGATTCAAAGAGTTTGGGGACTATTGCTGCAAATCGATGGTGTGCTTCTTACAGTGTTACAGTGTTCTCAATAGGAGATTATTCAAATCAGCTTCTTATCACCTTGTGTTTCATGCTGGTTTATGGAATTAATATTCGTCTATGAACAGGACAATATTTTGGAGTGGAGTAGAGAAGGTGTGACTTGTTTGGCATTTACAGTACCTTGGTGAGTAGAAAGGAGAAATGTCCCACAATTAAGGAAAGCATAGTCCACTTTGCAACGCGTTTCTAGGTTGCTTCTGTGCCCGGTGGAGAAGAGTATGGATGGCTGCTCCTGTTGTGTGTCAGTCTGTGTCTCCAGAATCCTGCCCAGTTGGACTGCACCACCATCCAATGATGTTTCCTGCTGGTGCAAGTCAGCTGTTGCTTAACTCTGGCGAGAACAGGGTCTTCACAAAAGCAAAACGGGATATGTCCTCGTACTGTTAATAGCCAAAAGAAGATTCACTGTCCTAGTAAGCAGGCATTTGAAAGGAGTGAAATAGGCGAAGAGCTAACTGCAAGCAAATTGGTCAATATTCACCATCCAACCACAATAAAATTAAATTTAATTAAGCAACCTGGAATGACTGTGTATTGGTCTTGGGCATTCTTCCCACATTAGTAATCTAAATACTTTAGGCAGGAAAAAGAGGTCACTACTGATGACTCAATTTGAAAGGAAATTAAAGGCATGTTTTAAACAAAGTGGAAGGTCAGAGGCAGAAAATGACCCAATCCGTTACACTAACCCTGATAGCACCCCCTGCTGCAGTTCAGGCGATAGTGGCCCCCCTTTTGTACAAGCCCCGTAAGAGTAGGGCTGAGCCATAGTTTCAGAGGCTGCTCTCTGCATCCCAGCCCCAGGAGGGGCTGGAGAAAGGAGGCTTGTCTGCTCCCACGGAGCTGGCTGGCTGCTGGCTGTATCTGCAGGCTGGTCCATCCTGAGGTCACTTTTAGTTGAGGGGTGGAAATCAAATGGCCAAAGTAAAGTTAGCTCCTGTGGAGCCTCCCAAAGCACCCATGGTCCTTACTGCTTTTCCCCACAACTCAGGGTGAGATGACATTAAGCAAAAACTCATGTTTAGGCAGTAAATTTAATTTACCCACATTGATTGTCTCAAAGTCTGAGCAATTTTTAACATTTTTCTTTGTTTAATCCTTTTAAGCTAAAGCCGTATTTCATAGAATCATAGAAACATTTAGGTTGGAAAAGACCTTCAAGATCATCAAGTCCAACCATAAACTTAACACTTCCAAGGCCACCGCTAAACCATGTCCCTAAGTGCCACATCTATACGCCTTTTAAATAGCTCCAGGGATGGTGACTTAACCACTTCCCTGGGCAGCCTGTTCCAATGCTTGACAACCATTTCAGTGAAGAAATTTTTCCTAATATCCAATCTAAACCTCCCCTGGCGCAACTTGAGACTATTTCCTCTCAGTCTATCACTTGCAACTTGGGAAAAGAGACCAACCCCCACCTCGCTACAATCTCCTTTCAGGTAGTTGTAGAGAGCGATAAGGTCTCCCCTCAGCCTCCTTTTTTCCAGACTAAACAACCCCAATTCCCTCAGCTGCTACTCATAGGACTTGTGCTCTAGACTCTTCACCAGTTTTGTTGCCCTTCTCTGAATGCGTTCCAGCACCTCAATGTCTTTCCTGTAGTGAGGATACCAAAACTGAACACAGTATTCAAGATGCTGCCTCACCAGTGCTGAGTTCAAGAGGACAATCACTTCCCTAGTCCTGCTGGCTACACTATTCCTGATACAAGCCAGGACGCCATTGGTCTTTTTGGCCACCTGGGCACACTGACGGTTCATATTCAAGCGACTATCGACTAACACCCCCAGGTCCTCTGCCAGGTAGCTTTCCAGCCACCCTTCCCCAGGCCTGGAGCACTGCATGTGGTTGTTGTGACCCAAGTGCAGGACCCAGCGCTTGGTCTTGTTGAACTTCATACAGTTGGCCTGGGCCCATCAATCCAGCCTGTCCAGATCCCTCTGTAGAGCCTTCCTACCCTCAAGCAGCTCAACACTCCCACCCAACTTGCTGCAGTCTTCAAACTTACTGAGGGTGCACTCGATCCCCTCGTCCAGATCATTGATAAAAGTGTTAAAGAGAACAGGCCCAAATATTGAGCCCTGGGGAACACCACTTGTGACTGGCTGCCAACTGGATTTAACTCCATTCACCACAACTCTTTGGGCCCAGCCATCCAGCCAGATTTTTACCCAGCGAAGCATATACCCATCCAAGCCGTGAGCAGACAGTTTCCTCAGGAAAGTGCTGTGGGAAATGGTGTCAAAGGCTTTACTATAGTTTAGGTAGACAACATCCACAGCCTTTCCCTCATCCACTAAGCAGGTCACCTGGTCATAAAAGATCGGGTTTGTCAAGCAGGACGTGCCTTTCATAAACCCATGTTGACTGAGCCTCATCACCTGGTTGTCCTGTATGTGCGATGTGGTGGCACTCAAGATGGTCTGTTCCATAACCTTCCCAGGCACCGAGATCAGACTGACAGGCCTGTAATTCCCCAGATCCTCCTTCCAGCCCTTCTTGTGAATGGGCATCACGTTTGCTAACCTCCAGTCAACTCGGACCTCCCTGGTTAGCCAGGACTGCTGATAAATGATGGAAAGTGGCTTGGTGAGCAAGCACTTCTGCCAGCTCCCTCAGTACCATGAGATGGATCCCATCCAGGCCCATAGACTTATGTGTGTCTAAGTGCTGTAGCAGGTCGCTAACCATTTCCCCTTGGATTATGGGGGGTTTATTCTTCTCCCCATCCATGTTGTCCAGCTCGAGGGGCTGTGTACCCAGAGAGCAACTGGTCTTACTATTAAAGACTGAGGCAAAGAAGGCATTAAGTACCTCAGCCTTTTCCTTGTCCTTGGTCAATTTGTTTCCCTCTGCATCCAATAAAGAATGGAGAATCTCCTTAGCTGTCCTTCTGTTGCTAATGTATTTATAGAAACGTTTCTATTGTCTTTTACTGCAGAATCCAGATTAAGTTCTACTTGGGCTTTGGACCTTCTAATTTTCTCCCTGCATAGCCTCACAACATCTTTGTAGTCCTGAGTTTCCTGCCCCTTTTTCCAAACATCATAAACTCTCTTTTTTTTTTCCTGAGTTCCAGCCAAAGCTCTTGGTTTAGCCAGGCTGGTCTTTGTTCCCACCAGCTTGTCTTTCAGCACATGGGGATGGCCTGCTCCTGCACTTCTAAGATTTCCTTCTTGGAGAATATCCTTCCTGGACTCCTTTGCCCTTCAGGACTGCCTCCCAATGGACTCTGTCAACCAGGCTCCTAAACAGGTGAAAGTCTGTCCCCCAGAGGTCCAAGGTGGCAGTTCTGCTAACTGCCCTCCTTATTTCTCCAAGAGTTGAAAACTATCATTTCATGATCACTATGTCCAAGATGGCCTCCACCCTTCACATCACCCACAAATCCTTCTCTGTTCATAACCACAACAGGTCCAGCAGGGTGCCTTCTCTAGTTGACTCATTCACCAGCTGTGTCAGGAAGCTATCTTCCACACACTCCAGGAACCTCCTAGACTGTTCCCTCTCTGCTGTATTGTATTTCCAGCAGACGCGTGGTAAGTTGCAGTCACCCGTGAGAACAAGGGCTAGCGATCTTGAAACTTCTCCCAGCTGCTTATAGAATATTTTTTCTGCCTCTTCATCTTAGTTGGGTGGTTTGTAACAGACTCCCACCATGATATCTGCTTTGTTGGCCTTTCCCTTGATTCTTACCCATAAACACTCAACCCTATTATCACCGTTATCAAGCTCTACATAGTTAAAACCCTCCCTAACGTACAGGGCTAACCCACCGCTTCTCCTTCTTTGCCTATCCCTTCTGAAGAGTTTATAGCCATCCATTGCAGCACTCCGGTTATGGGAGTCATGCCACCATGTTTCTGTGATTTGACACTAACAGCCCAGTTCTGCTAACTAGCTCACTTGAAATTTCACCAGTGAGAAATTTCTTAAAACTTTAACTCAAGAAAAGTTAGGAAGGAGGGACTGTCAACTGAAGTTGACTTTCCTCTTCAGCCATTTATTTAACGGTTTCCAACATAGCCCTCTCAGGAATACTTCTAAATCTCCCAGAAAAAAACTCAGATCTGCATGAGAATTCAATTTGTGTTATATTTAAAAGCACTATCTTTACAGTATTTTGCACAAGGCTGTAATAAATATTAATATCAAATAACAGAGTCACTGTCTTTTAGATTTCTAACTTTCGAGGTTATTGCTTAGTTGCATAAATGTTTTCATAACACTCCTTGTCCCTGATATCTTCTATTCTTGAGAGCCTTTTAGAACACCCCAATCTGTTGTTTAATTTTGTTTATTTGAAACCACCGGTACATGTTTCTTAAAAGCATCATCTCTTCAGTCATTATTTGCTGCTTGCATCAGAAAAATTGGAAAACTAGATTCAAAACATAAATGCATTCATCCGTGATGCTGCTAGTCTTCTGAACAGATCATGATCAGTATTGTCACAGCAGAATTTGTAAGGGAAAGTTGAACTTTTTACTTCAGTGCATTTGCTGGATGCTTGCGGTTTGTACCGTTTCTTCCTCTGCCGTGATGTCTACTGTTCAGGCTCTTTCATTGCTTTCAGTGCTTGTGGATTTAATGAGATTTTGTTTGACAGCTTGTCTAAAGATCAAATTTTGGCCTTCATCTGTATTACCTAGAGTTTCCTAGCTCTTATGGAGTATTGGTTCTGAGCTGAATGGAGGGTTAAGTCCCCTGTTGTTTCCAAGCTTAATATAGTCCTGTTTATGGGCGTTTACATGGGACTGTTGAATTTTAAAGCAATTTTTAGTGTTTCTCAAGAAACAAGCCTATTCTTAAATCATAGAGTACTCTGCTACTTGGAAAATATGATAGAAATTTTCTCATTTCAAAGCGTGCCCCAAAAGCTTAAATATTTTTAAATTGTTTATTTTTCTCTACCATTTCTGGTTCATTACAACTTAAGCATCCATAAATTGGTCTCATGCTAAGATATCTTGTAACTCCTCAGGGCCTCCCAATAAAGCCAATATCCTAATTGCTTTTAGGCACTTCTGGTGGAGTTTCCTTGTGTGCTGCAATACAAAAGTCAACAAATTGTGGTTGAGAGTGATCCAGTCAGTTCTGTCTGTGAGCTTGTTATGTGGTGCAGTTACTCTAAGATGAGAGATAAAAGGTAGTGGAGGAGAGGAGATTAAATGAAAAGCAAAACAGAACAGCCCATTTAAGTTTTCCAAGACAAAATGCTTATTAAAACCAGCTATGTTTCTCAGACAGGTATTCTATGAAAGCAATTGCTGTAATTGAACCAGATGCGATATAGTTACAAACAGGAAGGGACAGACTACAGAAGACAGTTACTATTGACTTATAGTTCATCCATATTTGCATTGCAAAGAATATTCTGAAACTTTCCTTTACGATTATTAGTGGTTTGTAGTTTGGCAGCTTCTTTTTGGAGTTTAGAATAACTGCTTAATATACTATGAATTTTCATGAACACAGAGAAAAAGTTATTTTCTGTTCATGTGTGTAGTGGATCGTTGGACATACGTAGCTCAGCTAGGCATAAGGTTCTGTGGATAGGTTTCCATTCACAGCTGTCACATCAGTTTAAGGCTCTCTGAGACAAAAGCAGTAAAAATTGCTATCCCCATTTAAAATTTAGATCATAGGCATCTATGAAATGTTGCCCATCAACAGTTGAATACTAAAATCTAAAAAAGTAAGTGCATTTGTTTTTGTAATAGATGTCAAAAGTGCTTTTTTGGCCAAGAAACTGGAACTACCCTATTTAAAAATAGATTATTATGTCGTAATCTAATGTCTGAAATAAAAAGAAGCCTATTCAAATAATGCTGTGAAGCACTTTGACTTCTGTGTTAGGGCAGTGCAAATTTCTATCATGTAATTATGTAAGAAAATCATGCATGTTCTTCATGTCCTGAGTTATAAAGCACATAACATCACCCAGGCAAAATAGTGTTCAATAAGGGGGCTTTAAGGCAGTACGGGTTTGAATCCAGAAGCTTTCACATTAAAAGAGTTTCACAGAAGTTTGTAGCTACATCTGCTGTTTCCCAGCGTAGGACAGGAAGAAGATGCCTGCCTTGCAGGATAAGGTGTCCCATGTCAAATTCTGTATTGCTCTGTCTTTCCTGTTGCTTGCAATTTTTTTCCTGCATGAAGTCTGGGATCACCTAAGGTTATTCTTATCAGGAAGAAGCTTCATCTTCTATTTGATATATGTGAGCAGGATCCTGCAGTGTGGAAGCAGGAAAGACAGTTCCAAGGCTGTGACCAGGCCTGGTTTCGCATATTCTTTACCAAAATGCAGCCTTCACCTTCTAGTGGCAGATCCATTAATTACCTGTTCAGCAGAGAAAATTGTCCCTTTTAGGTAAATAAAAAAAAAAGGCCCTAAATTTGTTTGGTTTTGAACATTCTTGTTAAAAGATATGTTAATCATTTATTGATACAAGTTTTCTGCAGCTGCTTTGTCCACAGAGATTACTCAGAGTTTTGGCTTAGTCATGTTCATCATAGAAGTGATGACAATTGTCCTATAAGGATTGTTTTTTCATTGGGCAACAAATAGTTTTGACCCTAGATTTAAAAATCACCTTCAGACAACCCTTTTTTTTTTCTCAGTTAATACTAATTACAAGAACAATTTGCACCTACTGATTTTTGGAGGTTGAGTTACTTCTGTTCACCTGCTTAATTTACTTCTGTGTGCTTGAATACAATCAGTTGTGACTAGAAACAATTCAAATAAAAAATTGCACTTGAAGTTATAAGCAAATGTTGCCTTAAATAGCAACTCTTCCATCTCCTTCTGGTGAAAATCAAAATTGCTCTTGCAGCTGTATAGGAGAGGAAGTATTTTATAGATCTGGTTGGTTTCTATTGTTTGTTAGATTACATTTCAAATTTTACTTATATATATATACACAAATTGGTTTTCACTTCTCTATATTTCATTGAGTTCTTTAATTAAAATATGAATTGTAGAGCAAACTCTGGACTTTAGTTTTGTCTCAGTTCAAAGATATTTGGATTTGAACAGAGTTTATGTACCCTGAAAAAGTTCTTACTATACAGAAAGTTTATTGATATGATAGTGATTGTTCCAAGTGCTCCCAAAGGTCATGATTTCTAGGAAGGCAATGCTTATTTCAGTTTCTCTTACAAATTTCAGGGTATAATTCATTTATGCAGTAACTATTATTTGTATCCTGGGGAAACAGAGGATTTGTATTTCTGTTGTGTTTATAGTACCAGATTTGTCAGCCTTAACTTCTCAAACACTGTGTAACTGATCTTAAAAAAAAAAAAAAAATTCAAACAAATGAAAAGACCCTGAATTCTAAGAATAATACATTTTGGATGCCTTTTGGCTGATGGCAGGCTTTAATTTTTAGGATACACATAAGCTATATTTTCAAGTTTTGCTGTATAAAGTGAATGCTTGGCTTCAGGTTTTAATGGAGGTTCCAATAGAAGCAAAATGAATTGATACCAGAAGCTGTATGTTGAGGGAAATATCAAATACTGTAAATAAAACTAAGGGATGGTTTTGCGCGTGCAGTGTTTTACAAAGGAAATACTGGTTGGCAGCAGGGAAACGTTTTAGGAATTTGTCATTTTTCTCAAATGTTTCACACTGTAATTCTTTAAAAATCCAATAATACCCTTTCAACATTTTCCAAAATGAAACTATTGTTTCTGAAATGTGAAAGGTTTTAATTTTAAAAAATTGTATTTTAAAATGCTTGATCAAATTAACAATCAAAACACTTTAAATAATGTTTTCTTCAATCTCAAATACCCCTAAAAACATTCCTGAAATAGGAAATTTTCTGTCTTCAATTTTGTTCTTGTCTAAGGTTGCTCGCACATTTAAAAAAATCTGTTCATTACCTTATTTAAATCATGAGATACATCAAAATAGTGAAAATGAGATACACTTCAGAGTGCATGTCAAAGCAAAGAGTTGTTTTCTAAACTTTTTGCATTCTAATCGATCATTTTTACATAAATATAAGTTGCAAGCAGGTTCTTCCAAGTCACATGCTATGCAGCCATGCATGGTGTGACATCACATGCCTCTGGGTTAGCATGTGATGTCACACACCTAGTTAGCAATAGACTAAAACATAGATTCTTTAATTTCTTATCACTTCTCAAGGATTGTTTACAGAACTCAGCACTAACACGCTTCTTTTCTTTATTTGTCACAAAACAGAGGAAATGCTACGTGACTGCTGTGCCACACATTTCTAAAGCAGCATGAAGGTTAAAGCAGAATACATACTGAGTTGTCTGTTAAAGTTTTAAATTACTTTTAGCATTAGTAATGAACACCCCTGTCTGTGAAGACTTTGTCTGTTACTTTTTTTAAAAGTTTTTATTAGAGGTTTGTTTTGTTTTTTTTTCCAAGCTCCCAAGTCTTTCAGAAATGATGGCTAACACTTCAGGCTTCTAATCTGGACCTTGCAATGCTGACTCTGAGAAAACCAGCGTCTCCTGGGGTCAGAGTTGGAGAACCAGATCCTCACTTCTTTCTGGAGAGCAAAGCTGTGCCAGCGACTCCTCTTTCACTGAACTGTTAGTTGAACAAGCAAAGTTGGGGGTTTTTTTTTGGTTGGTTTTTTTTCTCTTATCTAACTAATTGTGGGATAGCAGCAGGTTTGCTCACTACAAATCTCAGTGCTGATCAATTCCTTACCTCCAATTCCTGACACAAGCCCTTACAAGTACTCCTTTTTTTCCTTTTTTTTCCTCCCTGTCTCCATCTGACTGTTTCATTTGCTTTCTCTTACTGGGCAGCCAACTTTCATTTCTTTACAACATGGGTCAGTTATTAGCAGTAATACTGACGAGACTTGATTTCTGATCGTTTATCCCTGCTGTGTGCTGTGATAATCTTGTGTTTGATTCTGTTAAACTACCTTCACATTACAAAAGCTCCAAGGTTTTGATTCAATGGTAATGACAGACAAACTGTAAAGGAAACCTAGATTTTTTTTTTAAGCTTCTGCAGAGGAAAATTTTGCTGTCATTTTGGCTCTTTACTGGAAGATTTGTGTTTAGTACTTCAGGACAGGTATGAATTAAGTAGTATAAATCAACACTTACCCTAATTCAGCTACAATGGCTTGTATCAGCTGTGAATTGGTGTTTGGTGGTGTTTACAGGAGACTTGTTGCAAGCAGTCAGCATCACAGGCCCAAGAAGAGTGAAGTTGTTGCAGCTCTGTTTGTCGGTGGCACTGGTGATTACAGTCATCTGGAAGTATTATTTCAGCTAGAATGGCCAAGGAGTCAGTGGCCAACAGATGGTGTGAGCTTGCTAGTAGGAGTACAAGAACAAATGAAATTAATATAAGAAATGTAGACATTTCTCTGATAAAAGGGGGAGGAGGGCAATATAAAGGTGAATTAAGAATGATTTGAACTCTGCAAGGAAGGCAGAGCACGAATCGTGAATGTACAGTGACATTCCCAAATACCTCACTGATTTACTGATTGCTTAAAATTTTGTCTGTGATTAATTGAAATCTTATTTCTGTGTTATAAGGTCCTTGAAGCATATCCTGGGTAAATGCACTCATCAGACAGTGGCACTGTCCATTTTCTTTGCCTTCATCCCAGCAATCACTAGCAGAAGAGCAAATAGGCCTCAGGAGACCTATCTCCGTATTCTGCATTAATACTACTTCTAGTAGTTTAATTGCTTTCATGTTTATTTTGAAAATTCTAGTCCTAAAGTCTAAATAATATGCCAGTCCATTTCTGTTAAAACTAAACAGTGAGCCTTTAACTTTTTATGGATAAAGAAAATGGTTTAAAATACGATCATAAGTGCTAAAAGGCAGAAAGCAAATAAAGAGCATTGTGCTCAACAATTATGAGCAAAAGTTAATTATGTTTACTCTTATCATTGCAAGGAGCCCCCATTGTGATTTTAAAAGAATGGAGACAGCGAATCCCCCTTTTTCATGTATATAACATACAGAACTTCAGCAGTGTTGGATCTACATAGCTACACTGGGAGTAAAACCCATTCTTTAATCTTTGTTTACATCTAGCGTACTTCAGTCATGCAAACTCTGACTGCCAACCTCTAGAGAGCTAAATTGTAGAAAATTATTTGGTAATATTAGTGTTCTCTTCCCTTAAATTGCTTCTACTCCATGTTCAGCACGTTGACCTATCTCCCAAACTGTTACAAGAAAATAAAAGCAGGTGCGCATGATTTGAACATCAGCATCTCATCAGCTTTAACTATATGCTTTCTAAATTACTTTTGAGACTAAATACGAGGTCTGGATGCCAGACTCAGGAGCTGACCATCTGTGGGCTAGCAGTTGCAAACGAGTGCATTCTTTCATAAGCAAAATGCTGGCCAAGCTATTGCTTCAGTCAGCCATGGCAGCAGAGAAAAAAAAAAGAGATGATCCCTAGAATTTATGCATATTCAGAGGAGGTCACCGTGTTCACTCTGTGTCAGCTGCACATGTGCTTTGGATGAGGCACAGAGAGGGGGAACAGCAAGCGGGGGAAGTGAATGATATTACTGAGAGGAATACTTTTATTCTCTGCCAGAGTCAGTCGAAAGTGCTGTCAATAACAAGCACCATAGGAGAGTAATGACTGCAGAAGACCTCTCTCCCACAGTGAGATGCTGCAAAGTCTGAATGCCAATCAGACCCCTCCTCTTCTGGCTGTGCAGCAAAAAAATTCTCTTTGTTTCGTGTGTGTGTGGCTGATTGAAGCTATTGTTGTTTAGCCTGGCTCCCTTCTCTTTGTGGCTCACTCAGGGAAAAGCAAGAGTTGAATTGGGGCTTTCTGTCCTCGGAGCACAGCTATGAAGGAAATCGGTCCCATTCGCAATTAAACACTGTGGTCCCACAGGAGAGCGACTTGGCTATCCCTTTTCATAGCTTTGCAGGTTGGGAATGACAAGGAGATGGTGGAGGGAAAAACCGCACAGTATTTTCTGGATCTCACCGCTTATGTTTAATGCAGGATATATATGAAATTTCTCTAATTTCAGAAACTTAGCAGGTTTTGGGTACCAGAACTGATGATATGCTGACATTATTGGCTGGGGAACTGCTCACAGAGAGTACAGAGATGCTCTGCTAAGGGGAAGTTTGGTCTGGGTAGCAGTTAGCTGGCAGACACCATTAAAAGAAGTCAGTTTAATACAGGTTAAGGAAACATAGCACTGAACAGAACAACAGAACCTGTGAAGGAATTACATTAGTCCTTCGTTGCAAAACTGGTCTCTGGTTCTGTAGTTTGTCTTGACAGGAAGCGGTAAAAAAGCCGACCTCTGTATCACGTTTGCTCTTGGAGTTTAGTTACAGTGGTTCATGATGTTACTGTTGTCAGGTGAGCAGACTAAGAGTTGTCATTTTCTATAGAGAAAGGAGGATTTTATTAGGTTGGAATAACCCTTTAGGTATTAAAGGGCTAGCTGAAAGTCTGGACCAGCATTTGTAAATTCATCCAGTTAGCTACGTCTACGGGTAGGACCAAGGCAAACTGAAAAATATAAATACAGTAAATGGTAGAAATAAGACTAGCGCCGAGTTCCTCATCACTGATACCTCCATTGTAATCCCATTGACTTCAATAAAACCTCTTTAAGCTGATGCTTTCCCAGCACAGTGCTCTGGGGCCTTGCCAACGGGCAGTAAATCCAGTCAGCAACACTAGGATTAGCCAAATGGGCAGTCAAACAAGTACAGATGGAGCAACTGTGGGGAGGTCCGGTCACACAACCAGAGCTGAAGCAGGCTGGCTGCTAGCTGATGGCCTGATGTGAAGGTGTTTCACCTGGTGCTCACTGCTGTCTTCCTCTCTAGCTCTCTAGCCAATACGTCTCAAAAGAAAACAGATGTCTTCTCCTTTGCTTTGTTGCTGTCGTGTCCCAGAAGTGGTGAGAGTCTTGCCTCAGCCCCTGAGTGACAGCAGGGGTGGAGAGCAATGCAAGTGGCCCTTTTTGGACAGCAGCAGGTTAAGGTGCCATTTGCTGAAGGGCGATGTATCCCTATGGCACAGCCTTTGCACTTGGAGTCACCCTCCTACGAAGACAGTGTCACAACCGTTTTCCCAGTTAGTGGTCCTCACCATGTGTTGGAAGACCAGGCCCATAGCTTCACATCAATGTAGGCACACCATAACCCTTCTCATTCCTGCTCTCTTTCCCCAGGGTGAGAGATCAGTCCTGCATCTCCTATGTGTCCTTTATAGAGCCCCCCCCAAAGAAGAGAAGTTCATTTTCCCTCAGAGAAGCACTAGGAACAGTTTGACCCTGTCTGCCGTGGAGTCATTTAATCACTGAGGTTTTCCAGTTGAAGTTGAAGTTCAGATCCTGCAGTCAAGTCTTTTTTTTTTTCCAACTACCTGTATTGGTGGGTAAAATTTCTTTCATTGACCCACAAGTATTCATGCTTTTATTTTTGAGTGCTTTAGCACTCAACATCAATAGCTATTTCTGAAACCTTTGTTCTTACCCATCCTGGCCTGCAGATGAGACACAGTAACATGTACAAAGCTTGCCATATGTGTTTGCGAGAGTCTTGGCTGAAAGAAGTAACATAAATTCTGTGATGTTTATGGCAAACGTGTTAGAAAATTAGCCATTGAAATTATCATGTTAGGAAAGATATAATGAAAACTAATCTCTCTTTTATGATTTAGATCTTTTACATGTGGATTTATGAAGTCCGAGTGGATGCCACGCTGGCAATTATTGTGTTACAGACATCAGCGTGCTTTTTTCTGTTCAGCATCAAGTCTCTATTTTAATGGACAGGGCTGCCCATAGTAAAGAAGGTAACCGTAACCCATCAACAGTGTCCCTTTTCTCGTGTTTACTTTCTCTACAACTTCTTAATGATTTATGGCTAAGAATGCACCATGAGATCACAAAATCATGGAAAGCATAGTCTCCTTTTGCAGAGAACAGTAATTATCACCATCAACAGGCTTTATTGTAGTGTTACTGCTATCCATCGCTATCCCAGCTTGCCTCTGCTCAGGCAGTTTCGCCAAAATGGGGTAAGTCGGTGTGAGCATACAACTTCTGCAGATAGTTAATCTCCCTACTGCGTCATGGTGTGTGTCAATCGCTAACCTCTTAAAGAATTTATTAAAATATTACCCAAGTAAAATCAGTGCAACAAATTAGCATAAACCACCAAGAAGAAATAAGCTGGCCTTAAAAGGGAAATGAAGATCAAATAGAAAGGTACAAAATGGCAATATGTTCAGAGAAGCAAAACAGATTAGATGAAACACAAATCACTTTATCTGCTGCTGAGTTTAAAGGGAAGTTGATTTTTTTTGCGTAGCAATAAGAGACTTTGCTCCCTGCACAGTAAGTTGTCAGCCTGGTTGCTCCATACACAGTACCTTCTATTTTGTGTTTCAAAGTTGTAATAGTTCTAAAATCTGGCTTAATGTTTGACTTCAGTATAGGTGGGAGACTTCAGTCTGTTGTGAAACTCAACAGCCTCATATTCTGTATTTAAAACCTCCTGTTATTACTTAAATCTGTTGTTATTTACTTCCTACCCACTAAGCTCTTTAAGACATGCACAAGAAAATCCACGTCTACCCTCCAAGCAAAGTGGACTCTAAGCCTGAGCACTGAAGCTGTGGTACTGCTGAGCTGTTAAACAGCTCAGGACAGGACACTGAGCTGCAATCAGTGCTGGGCACTGCCTCACCTGGTGGCCCTCTGCTGAGCCAGTGTCACTTCACCTGGTTTAGCATACATCCAGGAAAAGCAATTTGAATTACTGGCACCTGAAAGACTGACATGCAGGGGCTTTTCACTGAGTGAAAAGGGAGCAGTCCCAGAGTCTGAGTGTGGTCCTGCTTTTTATTTTTCTATTATAACAGAATTGTATTTAGGAAGACAGAAATGAACATGGTACATGCATCTGTCAAGAGCATAAAGAATGTGATTTCTCTATGACTGCTTAGACTTAAAGTTTCCCTGTCCTTCAATTATTATATTCTGGGATCCCATTTCATCAGTTTATCTCAATTCAGGAAGCCATTTAAGCATGTGCTTAACTTTAATCAGGAGTTCAGGCTCCAGTCATATTCTGGAGTGCTTAACGTACTGTTGGCAGAAATAGGATGCATGTGCTGGACTGGCATTTCTGTATGTTTTAATCTCACTTGTCTTCTATGTGCTTTCATACATGCCTGTCCCCAGTTCAGCGTATCACTCAAGCACAAGTTTAGCTACAACCTCAGTTGAGGCCTGCACTCTTCCCTGTTAATTATTCCTAAAGTTTCTCCTTTCCTCATTTTTTCCTCATGCTTGTTTTTAACACGAAATTGTTACATCTTCTTTCCTTTCTTAGCGCTTTCCAAACCCCTTTCACGTGAAGGAAACGTTCACATGTGCTTTCACTGATTTTGACCCACTATTATTTCAAGTTGACTTCTCTAACCAGAGCCTAAACCGTCTGAGGGAGCTCAGCAGCATTAACCGTTCTCTTCACGCAGGTGTTCAGGGTAGGTGTGCCAGTCCCTTTCAAAGTATTGAATCACCTGTCAGTTCTCAACCATTCGGTTCACTTAACTCTTAACCAGAATGACTCTATTCTGACAAAGGCCGGGTAGCGCAGTCAGAATTATCATGATACGCTCTATACTTGTGACTGTTGAGTTTCATTATCTAATGGCCCGATCTTGCTTCAAGGTGCTCTGATTCAACTACTGTGAGTAGTTTTGCAGCGTTGTGTAAGCTGTTACCCCTTTGCAACAAGCAAGAGCTGGTGAGACCCTCGAGCTTCAGAGCAAGCTGTGTGACCTTTCCGTGCCGTGTCTCTTCATCTGTGACATTACAGTGGCCTCTAGAGGTGGCAGCCTCCGGGAGGCTGTACGTATGTGACGTGAGAGGCGGCCAGAGAGACTGCCGAGAGGGACAAGCTTGCAAAAAGTGGGCGGTTGGAAATATTACTATCTGTTTTACAGATGGGAATTGGAGAGGAACTGAAATGGATCTGAAATCATTTGTGTATGATTACACTGCCTGTCTCTGGCAGAGCCAAAAGAACCCTCTATTTTTTTATATCTTAGATTAATATTTAATAACGTAACTAACAATATTGATTTACTGTAACCAACAGTCCTGGCTACCATTTACAGTGCTGGTGACTCTCCAGGGTAAGCGTTACTTCTCCTACAGCCTGACGCTCCCTTCAGCTCGCTGTTCTGCCGAGGCTGCTGAAAATCTGGTAGCCATGAGCTGTTCATGTCTTGGCTCACCTAGGCTGTCAATGGACTTCTGGCACCGCTGAGAGTACGATATTCCATTACCGATCTGCTGGGCAGTCTAGTTCCTTCAGCCTTTCATCTTTGATTAACAGGAGTAATTAATCGTACACTGATGAGGCTTGTGGTGACTAAGCCCACTGCAGTTAGGGGAGCAGCAGGTAGATGCTGGGGAGCCAACTGTGAAAAAAGAGAGCAGGAGAAAGAAGCCATGTGGACTTTTGTTCTTTCAACCTGACCTTTCAGTGCAGGTTTTTTACTTTTTCATTTCTTTTATTTTCTTCTTTTCCTTATTTGTTCTGAAAAGAGTCAGGCATTCCTTGCAAAGCAATTCATATGTAAAGAGTTTTCACATTGGGATTCATCTGATAAGGTCTGCAGAAGAGACTTATTTGCACTGACAGGTTGGCAGCCAGACAACCTCTCCATTTTCTAAATGAAAGGAGAGTAGCAGCAGGACATCTCCTACACTCTGCCTTTCGGCACTGGAAGGGAACCAAAATCTGGCAAACAGCAGTTCGAGGGAGCCAGCTATTTAGAAGCTGCAGAAATGCATGGACACTGGGAATGTAACATACGGTTTGCCTTCTGTGAGAGCCAACACAGACTAGTGACATGTGGGTTGATGATCTTCTGGGGTGGGGGATGGGAAGCTTGACCTAGCAGATGCAATTTGCTTGCCTTTTTTTTTTTAGCATGACAGTTCCAAATGTGAAATAATCTAAATGTATTTTTAATTCTTGGCTGTAAAAGAAATGGCAAGTATAGAGACTAGGTCATTTTTTCCCCCACTCAGTTTTATATTCTAGCATGCAACAAATGTGGGATTACTTTCCCGTTTCCTTCAAACGTACCTGTGGGGAAAGAGGATGAAGTTGCCTCGAAAGCCTACTTTCCCCCTGTCATGGTTTAACCCCAGCCAGCAACTAGAACCACACAGCTGCTCACTCACCACCGCAGTTGCAATGGAGGAGAGAATCAGAAGAGTAAAAGTGAGGAAAAACTCGTGAGTTGACATAAAGACAGTTTAAAAAGGCAGAGCAAAAGCTGCACACACAGGCCAAGCAGAATAAGGAAGTCATTCACTACTTCCCATTGGCAGGCAGGTGTTCAGCCATCTCCAGGATAGCAGGGCTCCATCCCATGTAACGGTTACTTGGGAAGATAAACACCATAACTCCAAATGTCCCCCGCTTCCTTCTTCTTCCTCCAGCTTTATATACTGAGCACGACAACATACGGCATGGAATGTTTCTTTGGTCAGTTGGGGTCAGCCGTGTCTCCTCCCAACTTCTTGTGCCCCCTCAGTCTACTCGCTGACAGGGTGGTGTGAGAAGCAGAAAAGGCCTTGATTGCTTAGCAACAATTAAAAACACCAGTGCGCTATCACTATTCCCATCCTCAGTCCAAAACATAGCACTATACCAGCTGCTAGTAAGAAAATGATCCCAGCTGAAACCACAACACCCCCCCACATCTCTGTGGTGTGTCAGGCTAAGAACACTAAGGTAAGGGACCCTCAGTCCTACGTTAAGGATATGATCAGTCCCTCCGTGTTTATCCATGTGCAACAACATACATGTTAGCATTTTAAACCAGGACACATATGCAGCCATATCAGGGTGACAGAAAAAGGTAATTTCTTGATTTCTGCCTTTGCCCTGGGTTAATCTGCCAGGCACCAGCAAAATTACTTTCGAAGCTACCACCCAAGCGCAGCATGGCTTGCATCAGAGCATCTCAGGAATATAGGAGCAAGAGTTCTGTGAATGCAGAAACGAATGGTAAGTTATCACAACTTGCTGTTCATCCATATTCTCACAGTCCCTCACGTGGCATACTGAAAAAGAGCGTGCGCCTTTACTGTTGAGGGCAACATCCCCCTGTGTTGAACGCGTCAGCATATTCAAACCTACGAAGCAAGTATCACTTCTGCCTGGATGAGTCTTAAGCATGTTTTTTACAGAGACATAGCTGCCATTAATCTTGGTATTCCTCTTAATGATGTTAAAGGCATTGGGAAGTTGCTTAGTTAAGAAATCCTTAGCTGCATTGCCAAATGTGCTTTAAGTGGAAAAAGTTGTAGTATGGAGATAATAACTGTAATCGTTGCTTGTGTATGTACCCAATTAGACTTTATCTTCCAGCCATTAATGGGTAAAATAGTGCCCATGCTTGAAAAAATGTGGCTTCTTGTTAGCCGCATGCTTGACTGATCATACGCTTGTCTTCATGGCCAAGCGCTCTCTTGAACCCCAGTCTCATGCCACTGCCTGCTTCCCTGCCCAGCACACATGCCTGGCAGCTCTGCTCTACTCCTTCCCAATGCAGCTGTTTGCGAGAGCTCATGGTGTTGAAAGTTGGGGAGCAGACATTGGTGACAGGGCAGGTTTAGATTGGATATTAGGAAGCATTTTTTCACTCAAAGGGTTATTAAACATTGGAATGGGCTGCCCAGAGAGGTGGTGGATTCACCATCCCTGGAGGTGTTTAAGAAAAGGGTAGATGAGGTGCTTAGGGACATGGTTTAGAAGTGGGTGTTTTTAAATCAGGGTAGGTTAACGGTTGGACTTGATGATCTTAATGGTCCCTTCCAACCTCACTTATTCTATGATTCTATGATTCTATGACATTGCCGTGGTCCTAAAAACCAGGTAAATCGGTACAGTGCCCTGCAGGAGGCCTGAAGTCACTTCTTGGTCACACAAATGGCACTGCAGACTAATAGCAGCAAAAATAATAATACTCTTGCCCAGGCTCAGTGTTTCTGTATATATTTATTTAGTACAAGCTAGCAGTTTAATTTTGCAGATTTAGCTAGAAAAATGGCCTGTTGCCTTTCACTTAGTCTCTATTAAGTATACTAGTGTGCACTTTGTAGAAAGGTTTTACAGTAATTACAGTAATGTTAAAATAAGTTTATTTTCCATAAAACACAAAGGCAAGCTGTTAACTGTCTTTTGCATTGTTACTATGTTATTTATCTTGAGAGAACAGGTGAATGTCAGCCATATGCCTAAAACAATGTTGTCCTTTTCTACCAAATTCATTTACAGAGCCTAAATAACTGCCTTTAGTACCCACGAACACTGGTGATGCCCACAGCATGACCCCACCTGCCTAATGCAGGCAGCTGGTAAACAACAAGCAGATCTCAAACGTTTCTAAGGGTCCAGATGAACATTTTTCAGAGGGGACCCGTGTGTCACGGCGAGTTCATGCTGCTAAATTAGACCATACATGGGTGTGAATCCCAGTGGGAAAACATGACCTGGGATCTTTTCCGGTCCAACTGCCAGTTGTCTGTCTTTGTTAGGTGATAATAGACCAAAGACTAGAAATATGATTGATGTCTGTGATCCAGTAAAGGGTGCCTATGTACAATACCTTTCACACCACCTCTGAAAGAAACAGAAAGCCCTTTCATTATTGGAGAGGGAGTTTTTGGTCAAGGCAGCTGGAGCAGGAAGTCTAACAACTTAAAGATCAATATTTCTGTAACTATTTTATATTCAAAAATCGGTGCTGCTGTGAGCTACAAGAAAGAAAGCAACTGGTGGCAAAAAAAAAAAAAAAAAAAGATATCTTTAAAGAATAAGGCCTATAGTAAATTTACCAGATCAAAAAGTGAAGTATTGCTGGATAAGCCCTTATTATCCAGTGTCAAGCCCAATAGCATGTAAATGAATAAAACAGAGATGATGAACAGCTCAAACTTTGGCTAATGCTCTTAGGAGTGATAGAGTTGACGAGCATTTGAAGTAGAAAAGATTTCTTAGAGCAATATCACTGCAGTTTTGAAAGATATTATTAAGGGAAGCTAACACACTCATCACAGTCTTTTCCTTCCTTAAATATGACTCTTAATGGTTAGAGCTGACTGTGTTCCTCTAAAGAGCGGCTAAGCTATAGTGGCAGCTCATATATAAATGACAACAGTTCATTCAAATTGCACCTTGATGCTCAGGCTGGTCAAGGAGGTGCATTAAAGGTAAAACTATAAAGGAGGCATAGCAATATTTGGGAAGGCACTTGTTCCCTTTCTCAATCTCTGCCTTGTGTTGCAATGCTAGATATGGAGGTGGACGAGAAAGGAGAGCTCAGGGGATGCCAGTGTCAGCATTTGTGAGCTGCCTTCTTTGTCTAAGGAGGAGGAATTAAAAATGCGTATGAGAAAAGGGCATTTTTTGAGGTTTCATTAATAAAATCAGGGAAGAGGTGGGTGAGGGAGTCAACAGGAGAGGAATCTCATGGGGCACGGAGCCAGGCAGCTCCAGCAGATGGGCAGTGGGGAGACCTACAGGGGGGAAGACCAAGAGACTTGCAGAGCAAACCCTTGTCAGAGTGTGCTCTAGGCTGGTATCAGAAGCTCTACCTATTGCAAGAAATAGCAGAAAAGCTTTTCAAACCCTGGGTGAGTGAAAGGCTTCAGGTTGATGACCTTTTCAGGCAGCCACTGCTGGAAAGCCAGGAGGGACAGATTTCCACGAGGATAGCTGTTGCATGAGGACATGCCAAACCATGGCAAAGGGAAAATTGGAATATGTTTTTTCAGATATTTATAAGACAGATGACCTGAGAAATTCACCTGGCAGGAGGTTTCATGACTTGCATTTTCCCAGTCAGGGCTTCTCAGACCCATATAACATGCAGTTTTTACTTTTTAGACTGTAAGCCTGGGAACTGGGTCTCCCCACTGCTCATTTTCCTCATGTCCAGATCAGCCTCAAGAAAAGCACAATTGCAAAACAGGAGTAGTTAGATAGGAAAGCTTGCGTTCACCTAAAATGGTGAAGTTGTAGTGTGGTTCAGCTGAAGCTATCAAAATGTAGTGGTATTAATATGCTGCAGCGTTTAAAATGTAGTGCTTCAAGTCTTTCTGTATATTTACCACTCCAGTCACCTTTCCGATCACAGGCGCGATCCTTCGCCTCCTTTCACTCCCATCTAAATAACGTTTGTGTGTGAAATCCCAGGTTTCCAGGTTTTCATGCTACAGCATGAAGCAGTGATTAAGGGATAAAGGAAAACCCACTGTCTTTTACTGAAGTAGGAATGTGAAGAAGAAAAATACTGAAGGCACTGGTTAGCGTTTGGGTACTCCCGTGGTTATGCAGGAGCTTTCTCCTGCCTTGGTGCTCCCAGCTCCAGTCCCAGCTGCAACTCCTTACTCTTGCGGTTTCTTTTTCAGCTTATATTTTCTCTTCTACAGGCAAGGGGGAGGCAGGACTGCGATGGAAGGGATATTGTCCAGTCCTGTATCTTGCTCTGTAAGCACCTACAGGTACTTTGCAGTAGAGTGAGTGTAAACACACGTATCTGTAAAGTAGCTCTTGAACTGACATACCAAAGTCCTAATTTTTATGTCGAATTTGTTGCTTGGGCTGAGAGTATCTCTCGCTGGCTTTCAAGAGCAGCAGCACTGGTGAGGAAGATATGGGTGACAGAGTTAGCCGGAGCCTTTGTGGCACTCCGGGTCCTAAGGATATTGTGAGTAGCTGAGTCATTTGGCCCTGGTGGCTGGAAAACTTTATTTTTATAATTGATTTTTGGAAAGCGCCCTGGATTGTTGTCAAGTGTCAGATAAGAGAGGATCAGCTGCATGGTAGTGAAGAGAGGAAAAAGACATACAGGAGGGAGCGGCAGCTGGAAGAGCCCCAGAGGAGTAACGGGTATTGAGTATGGTCTGTTGCTGCACTCCTCTGCTTCTTCTGGGCTGCACCAACACGTGGTATAGGAATGAGTGTTATTGCAGGACAGAAAAGGATCAAATGTGAAGACACCCTCAGGATTATGTGTGTGAAGAGCTCCTTCCCCAGAAGGATGCTTGTGCTAACCCATGTGTGCGTGGGCACAGAGGTACCTACACACTCCCTCCTCCCTGTCTCCCAACTGCAGCTACTCAGACAAGCACTGACCAAGAGAAGCGACAGCTCTCTTATAGCTAGTCTTGA
This sequence comes from Pluvialis apricaria, assembly GCA_017639485.1. Taxonomy (NCBI): domain Eukaryota; kingdom Metazoa; phylum Chordata; class Aves; order Charadriiformes; family Charadriidae; genus Pluvialis; species Pluvialis apricaria. The sequence continues at coordinate 73,813,576 of CM030009.1, read as the reverse complement.
AAGGAAAAGACAAAAACGTAAACTAAATGGTTCAAATCCAACAGCCGAGAGTTAGAATTACAGAAGTTGTGAGAATGAAGCAGGTTGTGCTTTTCTCTAGGTGAGTAACTGAGCCCATATTACTCTTGTTTATGTGCGTACATATGTAGCGTGTAGAGGATCTAATACAAAAATCACATCACGTGGGGCATAATCCATAGTTACTGTTAATACCAACTAGTGCTCAGCATAATTCCTGCTATCTTCTGTTGGAGGACAAAGCAATCCCATCTGAAATGATTTTAGAGGGAACTAGGAGGAAAATAAATATTTGTGTGAAACCGTGTGTATATATGTTGTGCACCAGGCCAGGTGCATTTAGCCCATTGAACGAGAAGCTCCATGGCTGCTTTCCCCTTTCAGAAGCAAGGGGAGATCCTGCTTTTCTTGTAGAAGCTGGAGGCAGCTGGCCCTGCTCTTTTCTGTTGGAGGCAGGTAAATCTGGCGGGTTTGTGAGCATGACCATAAAGTCATCTGTCAGCTCCTGACACAGAAGGTAAAATGTCTGGCTGGAGGCTGGTGCCGCTTGCTGGACAGAGTCAAACGGCGGCGTGGTGCAAGATGCTAGCCTGGACTGCTTGAGGCCGACCACAAGGGCAGGCATGTGAGTACAGGATACATTCGTATTTGAGTCTAGCAAAATAGGTTGGAAAAGCAATGGTAAAGCTGCGGTGGGCATGTAGGTAGAAAATGCGAAGGGGAAAGTAGTATGTGAGGTGAACAGGAAGAAGAGGGAGAGAGCATAGTTATTTGGGGGGATATTTTGCATTTGAATGTTGGAATTTTCCAGAATGCAAATCAAACCAACACTTGGAAACATCTGCATGTGGGTTTCCAGCTCACGAAATACTCTGATTGCAATAGCTGTTGTTGGTATCAAACCCTCTTTCAAAAGAGGGTCCTTTCAAATATTTAGTCTTAATTCTTTACCTGACACTATACTTGCAATAGGTGAAGATATATATGACATCACAGAGTAAGATGATAAAAAATAATGTTGTGAATGATACCCTTCCTGCCCGGGTGAAGCCATCTGCCTTAGCCCTTTCCTCTGACAGAGGACTGCATGCTGTAAGGCAGAAGGTTTGAAGCAAGAGCTGAGAACGTAAAGCCACATCTCCGAATATACTCCATACATCATGACTAATGATTAGTTGCAATATTATTTTATTTCGTTTTAGTTTATTTTCATGCCATTTAAGGGAAGCTTATATTCTTTTCAAAATCAAAATGTTTCTATTTATTCTATGATATATTTAAAAAAATAATCATGTGATAAAAATACTAAGTATTTCAACTACTGTATTGGTAGGTTATGTGTCACAAGTATCAGTCCATCAGTTCACATTGCTTCTCCTGACCATCTGCAAAATGATTAAAAAGTATGTAAATAATAAAAACATGAAAAATTAATTAACTAAAAATCAAAATGAAATCTCAAACTTGTAAAAGAAATATATGAGAATTCTAATGCAAAAATTTTTGCATTTTCTCCTCACTGGAGATATTATTCAATTTTCGTAACAAATCTTCATTTTCTCTAAGCAAATATTATTGCTTTTTGACTAGTGAAATTGATGCAGGAATATTTTTTTCTGCCTTCCCTATTTGCAAATTATGTAAACTGGTAAGCAATTATAAATGCAATCATTTATTTTGAAGCAGGAATTTTTTAGTGGAGATGTGTAAGACAGATCACAGCAGACCTGAATAGTTATTATGGATCTTGCATATTTAAGAAACTCAGAATTTGGCAGTAAATGAGCCTATGTAGTTCAATATCTTGACTAAATGAGTGTACAAGAGAATTTCTGCATATGCTGTCGTTTGTGTGGTGTGTAAGTTCCGGAACATACATCTGAGTGGGTATGGTTGTGATGTACATGTTTATGTACAGCTTGCTCACTTGTTAGGGTATGCTTTCCTGGACCAACCTATTGGAAGAGTTTGTTTGTTTGTTTAAACCTTTTTTCCAGGACAAAGTCTGTAATGGGTGTGTTGCGTACAAATGTAAAGGTGACATATGTAGTCATATAATACCATGGCCATAATGTAGATGAACTGTACTGACCCATTTGATCCAAATCGAATCTCCCAAAGGAGGATTTGTATATTTTTATGCCCAAATATTATGGACTCCTCTCCAGCAACATTAAATAGAGCAAGGCATAAAGAGAGACCAAAAAAATAGAAAGAGAGGTTGTCAGGAGAGCTCTGTAGTCTTTTGCTGTCACAACATGAGGCAGCGCTGATGGTTTCCATTTTTTTAACTAAAAATGGCTTATTACTTATTCCTATTTAGAAAACAAAGTTAAATCTATATGCCTAAAATCAAAACAAGTGGTTATTAACCCTGTAAACAGGCCTAAATCATCCCATTGGATTTGTCTTCTAACTCACTTAGGAGTAGCAAAGATTTTTTATGCAAATGCTTAATATTGCCAGGCTGAAATTACTGAAGCTATGTGTGTGTTACTGCATATGCATGGAAGATGGTAAAGAGCATAATGATAAATTGACCCATTCCATAAGACCATGGAAAGGCTCTCTGTGGTTTTCCATTAAAATCTTGCAAGGGAGAGAGAGAAATGGAGAGCAGGGAAACAAAATAAAAAGAAGGGCTTTTTGAACACCTGCTAGTGCACTTGTGGCTAAAGTCAGCTACAATACTTGCCTGGGGGTTGACAGAGAGCTCATCATCAGCCTATAAATTACGGTGGCTCACAGATCTTTATAGGGTGGTTTTACTTCTTGCATAAGCCTAATGTCACCACTAGCAAAGTAGAGAAGCACCCGTTCCAATGCAGGTATTGCACATATGGTTTTACCAAGTAAATGCATATATCCAAGCAGCACAGTTATGTCCAAGTGTTACCTTCGTTCTCTTCTTCTCCCTTTGCCATCTGTCTGGCATGCTGGATTTTATGCCAGCAAATATTAATTGCCTCTTCGGAGTTTCTTACTAGAAGAGCTCAGCCTGGTGCTTGCAACTAGAAACCCACAACTGTGTGAACATCCCAAAGGATCTCATTCACCTGGGCTGCCTTGCATAAATTTCACCTGAAACCTGTGCTCACGTTACATAGCTTGTCTTACATTACGCATAGCTTGTGTCGGTGGTAAAGTTGGCCTAAAGGGCTGAGCCTTCACAGCAGGAATACATTTCACGATTTGTAGATCTGCTCTAGAGATCTAGGAGGAGATCTCTAGATCTGGCTGGTTCTAGACTGGAGACGCCCAGTGCTGCTTCCACATCACAGACAGCCCTCACTCTGCTGTTGTGCACTTCAGGGAGCCATTGCCACACTGGGCAAAGCAGGTGTAACTCACCCTCGCCCAGGTTGCACTTACTGGAGACAAGGCTGCAGAGAATCAAGGTCATAATTTTTCAAAATTATGAATGCGTATTTAAGTACCAAACAATGGGAACAGTTGTGGGATGTTCAATGCTGCCTTCATTCTTGTTTGACGGGGTTACAGAACCCTTGGCTTCCCTTCTATAGTTCAGGGATCAGCGGCAGTCACTACCTCCTTTTCCCATCAAGTTCACATGCAGGTTCATCACACGTGAATTGTTTTCCGTAAAAAAGTTCCATCCAGTTTTTCTTTACAACAAGAAGGTTTTCTTGATGCTAGGTGCCACTCAGTGTTTTATGGGAATTATTACATTAACTACATTTCATGAAAGCTTAATATTCTACTTCTCCCACAGTCTGGGGCTGTTTTACTGTTGCTGGCAGACAAGATTTCATACTTATCCATCATGGGCTTTACAAAGAGGTTTGAGTCTTCCACACTGAAACTGAAGTAACATCTCTTCTCTGAGAGGGTCAGACAGCCTGCTCAGGCTTTCTGACTGCCTGATCTTGTGTGATATACCTTCATTCTGCCTGCGCTGATGAGTTTTCTGAGAGATGGGATTGGTAAGGTGACCTCTACTTTTGGGATGGTTTCCTCTTCTTGAAGCGTTGTGCTGATGCATTGCTCAGCATTGGATGCATCAGTACAACACATATATAAAATATCAAAAATGCGCTCTCTCTGTGCTCGGTCGCTTTTATCAGCAGCTTGTGCTAGGAAGGTGCATTGACTCCCTTCTTTCATGTGCCGAACAGTTGTTGCATGACTGAGCTGCCCCTGGGCTTCATCTGTGGAAAGGGGAAAAGGGATAAAAACGATGACTCTCTCACAACTGTATTGATGAAATTGTCAAAGAATATCGGTAGTGTCAGAGTCAGAAGAGCGTGCTTGTAAGCATAGGAAGATGTGTCCCTGAACAAAATGATAGATGGCAAGATGGTAAAGGTTTTGCTGGTGTAACTAACCTGCTGAATGTGTAAGGGGGCACCCTGTAGTTGTGATACATGGTTGTGATTCATGCATTAATGGTTGGCTGTCTCATGAGTTGATGGAATTTCTGCTTGGATGTTAATTGCACATGATGCAAGTTCCTCTTACTGTAACCCTGCAGTTTCACATTACAGAACTTCATGATGCAGTTATCAGCCAGAATATCTTCCTAGCATCAGTATTTCCTCTCCTGAAAAAGGACTCAGGCATATTTCTAACTAGGTGTTATTTCTTAATGTTGCGGAAAGGCTACTGTATCAATTACTGTTAAAGCACAGGCAACATGGTAAGATAAATGCTAGTGAGGTATTCAGCAATTTGCTTATAAATCAGGATTGATTTAAACAAAACACTTTTCTATAATAAGGTTGCTCATTGCAAGTATCACTGCTTTTTTATTGATGGAGATTTTTTGAGCTTTGTGGCAATCAGCTGGGATCAAGAGAGGAGCAGTGCCTCCTCGCAGCTCCTGTGTCAAGTTTGTATACCTCTCAGTGGTGTTTTTAGATACATATTCTCTTGAATTTTTGGTGAGGAGGAGTGGAAGACGTTTAACTTTCAGTGCACCCTACTGAACACTGTATGATTCAGTACCACACATTACAGGAGAGTTTACAGAAAGTGACTGAGAGTTTTAGAGACGACAAGTACCAAGTGCTGAATATTTCAGGGGGGATCTTAATACACCATTATGATCTACTTGCCTTTACCCTGAAGCCAAAATGGGGGTATTGGCTGCTTCTTCCAGCAGCTGCCTCTCCACACTGATCTCTTTTTGCCCTCCCAGGACTCCCAGCTCTCCCGGGACTGGACCCCAATGGGCACCAAACCAGCACCTGCTTGTGTGCTGGCTCCAGATTCTGCCCCTAGCACCAGCTCTTCCTAAAACCACACTTGGCTTTTCCAAGGTGCACAGTTCAGTTTCACACTGGATGAATTACTGCGGTTTCTCTATTATGGTAGCATAGCAAGTAGCAAGTACAACACTAGTCTTTCATTGATTAAGCAACAGTACAGTGTCATTAGCTCTCCTGCATACCTAAGGATCTAAACTAGAACTTTAATAAACAACTTTATTCTATATATTTAATGAGAACCTGGATTTCTCTGTCATACTTTTATTGGCTATCACCTTCTACCGTGTACAGATAATACATGTAATACTCAGTTAATTACTTTTTTGATACCTTAAGCATGTGCACAATCTCCAATCATCAGCAGCACTAGATACTTAATTTAGGTTATAATAGCTCTGACTGAATATGTCTCAGCTTTGTACATCTCACTGCAGGTAATTTTTGCCAGACTTTTAGTGAACTACAGACGTCCAGATTGCTAGTGTACCATCCAACTGCTTATCAGTCCCACTCTCAATCTCCTCATTATTTCAATTGCACAGCTAACAATAATTAGATTCTGTATTTTTCAGACTTCATAGACAAGCTTAAGACTACACTAGGCAGGGACACAAAATTTCCTTTGTCTCTAGCTCTTGGTTATCACTTTGTATGCCAGTCATTATTTTGCTCAAAAACAAGACCAGGTGAGGTTCAGTCCTTGCTACAAAGCTACTTTGACCAATTTACTGAAGCTAAGCTGGTACACACCAAGCATTTAATTAACATATAATGTTCTATCTAGAGCAAAGCAATGTCTGAACTGCATTGCATCAGCTTGCACAGCTCTCCATCTTTCTGCTTATGACTGCCGTTACATGCTAGTCCTGACAGCTGTGCTTGTGAAAGCTGGCAAAAAATAAATGAAAATGTACTACTATGACTATACATGAGCTAGAGGTGCTTCATAAACCTGTAAGTTTTCTTGTTACAGAGCCTGAATCAATTTGTGTTTTTCTTGTCAGAAATGCTACAGACCTGACTCTGTTGCAAAGTTTTTCTAGTTCAGTTCTGCCAGCTCAGTAGGAAAGAAATGCATGCCAGGTGACTACCCAGGATGGAGGGCTGCTCTCCATCATTCCTGTTGTCTCCCAGATTGCTTGCGCCTTTATGTAGATATATGGATGTATAATGCTGGTCTGTTCTTCTGATATTAATTATTGCTAAATTTCCAAAGGGCACGTCGAGACCCCACTGTTTTAGGTACACAACAGGTAGGCAACAAAATATCACCTGCTCCAAAAAACTTGTCATCTAAAAAAATATCTGGCCTGATTTCTGATCTTAATGGTCATTCTGGGTAACTCACTCAGGATTATGCAATAACAAATAACCAGTTTCTTCAGCAGAATTGCTTATAAAGGTCTAGTTGACATGGTAGCTGTGTGATGCCTTATGCCAATTAATTAGCATGGTTCAGTGATGTTTTGTGCTTTTAGTTACATACATCAGTAGTCATGCTGCAAATTATATAAACAATTTCTTTAAGTACTTTTGATCATTAGAGACACAACATTGAGATTTCTGATGTGTACGATTCCTGAAAGTGTCATGAAATAGGCAAATTATTGAATGCGCCTGCTCTGGGTGTTATTTGAAGCCATTGTGTTTTGCATATTTCTATGTGCTCATGTCTGCATTTTTTCTATTCTTAACTGGGTTTACTCATGCCTTTTAGAATTCCTGCCATGCATAAAACAAGGTGCTCATGCTGTGGCCAACAATGAAGGAGCCACAATGGGTTGGTGTGTCTTGCATGCTTCTCTCAAGCCTCTGCTGCTGGTCACCTTGGAGACAAGAAGTGTCCTGGACTGGTCCCACAATTGCTTTAACCAAGTAGCAGCTCCTACATTTTCTGCTTCATGTGTAATTAGTGGCATTTCTTGAATAGTCTGTGGTTGTTCTGATGTGAGGCTTTTGCTATAAACCATGGTGGCAACACATTCCCAAAGCTTCTATATTCCTCCAGGGATAATATTTAATATTTAATTTGGAAGTTTAGCAAACCTTATTCCAGTTCACCAACAGTGGTGTGAGGGAAGCCCCAGAAGGGGAATAACTCTGCTAGCTTTTCCCATGGCTGCTACTGCAAATAGATACTCCGAGAGGACTGAGTGCATGTTTGCAGCGTTTTAACACAGAAGAATACTGTAATACCTCTAGCGATCATGGGGCATCTGTAAAGCCATATTTATCTTGAGCCTTCCAGCCCGAATGTATTCTGAACTCTTCAGCTCTCCCCCTGGCCCAGGGCAATGACACGAAATAGTGCTGGGTATTAGGATTTTGTATCTTTTCGGTTAACATTATTAGCTCCAGATAAAGTTTTAATTCTGCCAGCAGTGCTTCTTTAGCATCAGCTTCCCATCTGATTCTACTTTAAAACATCCTTTTAAGCATTGGTTTAGTTGTTGCTAAACTAACAAGAGTTGTCACAGTGTCGGAGTGCATATTGTGCCCTTAGTGCTCATACCACAAAAGACAACGCTCCCCTTTTCAGTTATTCACCAATAGCCTTTTTCCTCTTAGTAGTACTAGGCTCCCAGTAGTCATCAGCAAACAGATATCTTAATTGATATCTTTAGGTTTCATAGCCTGCAAAAAGCAGGTTCTCTTTCATGCTTACCACATGTTATATACAGTCATTGCTCGTGGTAGTTTAGTGAGTTCCTGAACCAACATCGCCTTATCTCATAGGGATTTATATCTCATGTTGAATGAGCATTTACTTAGTGGTGACAATGTTAGGTTTTCTCTCTTCTACTCAGTTACCTATTCACATTAAACCTGTAGGAACTAATATCTTTGCACTCTATCTGTGTCAAGTTAGATTCAAATTGGATCAGTGTGTTCAAATGTTACTGATGGGGAACAGAGAAAGACACACACTCTTTGACTTCCATACTCCTCTAAAGCAAAGGCTAGAAATTCAACTTCAGTTGGATCTGCTTGATCTATGTGTGGTTAATAATAATGACAATTTCCATTGTGTCTTTTTGGGTTTTTTTACTATCTCAGGCAAATTTCATGCTTTGGGGAATAAACTTCATAGGAATCACGAATAATAAGTAGATAATTCATTATTCATATCTGTCTGCTGGGGGAAAAAATGTCACAGAATGGGTAGGTGGCTGGACCAACTTTTTCTAATGACTTGATGAAAGGGGTAAAAAAAAAGAAAGCTTATGCATCCTAACTGATTCCTTTGCCTTGAACAATGAACATTACTTCTTTTAGGATTATTTGACTTTAAGTAAGTATTGTGAATATGATTAACATGCCCAAGATTACCCAGGAGGATAATTTATTCATGCAAATTCTACATTTATAAATGATATAGAGATATATACAGATTTCTTTAATTTCACTAACTCTGGTAAATTTGAAAATTAAGGGGTTTTTTTCTTTTGAAACTCTTTCTTTGCAGTGCTGTAGGTAGCTTCACACTAGATAAAATATGATAAGCAATGAAAAAAGGGCCTGACTGCAGAGCTTAATGGAGTAAAGGAATAGGATTGTTTTGAAATAGCTCTGTGCAAGAGTGAGCCAGATTTAACCCTGAAAGCTGGCAGACATTAGTGTTAGCTCAGAGGCAACTTAAATCTGAGAGTACCATAGTTCAGAAATCAATTTTGAAAATTTCATGCATGAAGACAAAAGCACGTGATCAAATCTCGGGTTTGAGGGGAGGCTCTGTCTTCTGGGTGTACTCGTGTTTCTCTTCATTACAGAGGTGCAAGTGCTTCTCCCAGGACGCAGTCTGCCATTTCAGGAAAAGTGCTTACCTAAGTTTAGCCTGGGAGATAAAACAACTTGAATGAAAGATTTGTGTGCTAGAAACATGGCAGTTTTGTTTTTTTTTATCTTGACGTTTTCAAGGGCTGGGAGTTTAGAGGTCTGGTGTTTTGAATCAGTGCACTGTTCAGAGCTTTCTTCAGGTCTTGTATGGTTCTTGACATGGGCCGTTTCTTGCAGTAACCCATGGCAGTAACACACAGCACTGTCTGCCACCAAGGGAAAAATGGTATGTAATCTAGTGGGCGGGCAGGTAGAGAGAAACTGAGGCATCTCCAAAATCGCCAACTGCTTTATTGTTGCAGTTTTAGTTGTAACTTACTCTTAAAAGTAAATTGTATGACCAGTTATCTCATGAAATAAGAATACATCTGAAGATTATCAGATCGAACAACAGCACTTAGGCTGGATCAAAATCAAGGCACCAGAAATTAATCCTTTCATGTTTTATGAAAGCGCATGTTCAAATTCCTAGATCTGACTTCAGCTATTATGATTTACATCCAGGGCCAAACCAGACTGATTTACAAAATCTCTCAAAGGAAATAAGAAGTCTAAATACGTCATATGAGCTCGTAATTTAGTTACTGGAAAGCTATGTTATGTCATGTTAATAGGTTAAGCATATTACAGAAAAGAGGAGGCTCAAAATGACAAAAGTAGCAGACAGAAAGGGCTCAAACCTTATCTTCAGTTTATGCTACTCCTATGATAATCTGGAAGTCAAAGGTTATCTAAAGTACCTTTTGCTAAATAAATGTTGATATGATAGGTAGACGTTCAAACGCTACAGAGTTGTAATAGACAACAAAGATAAATAGAACGCATTCAAAACTGAAAAATCCTGTTGATTGTGACTTGTAAATAAGATTTACTTCCTAAGAAGGTGAAAACACATTGCCGTGACGTAGCTGACCCTGGGTGAGGTGTATATGCCAGCTCATCTCCTGTGACTGCGTTCCACCTCAGCAGCACCACCCATTGCAGGTTTGCTTCAGCACACACGGCAGAAGACCTGCAGCTTTTGTACACTGCATATTCGCAGCAAGGGTGGTGGTGATGGCTGCTGGCTGTGTTCAATGACAGCTGTCGCCTTGTGACAGATAGGACACATGTACGATTCAGCCTGTGTCAGAGAATGACAGAATCACAGAATCTCCTAGATTGGAAAAGACCCGTAAGATCATCTCGTCCAATCATTAACCTAACACTGACAAGCCCACCACTAAACCATGTCCCTAAGCACTATATCTACACAACCCTTAAATACCTCCAGGGATGGGGACTCCACCACTGCCCTGGATAACGTGTTCCAATGCCTGATGACCCTTTCAGTAAAGACATTCTACCTAATATCCAATCTAAACTTCCCTTGGCGCAACTTGAAGCCATTTCCTCTTGTTCTATCGCCTGTTACTTGACAGAACAGGTTGACTCCCACCTCTCTGCAACCTCCTTTCAGATAGTTGTAGAGAACGATAAGGTCTCCCCTCAGCCTCTTTTTCTCCAGGCTAAACAACCCCAATTCCCTCAGCCGCTCCTCGACATGTGCTCCAGAACCCTCACCAGTTTTGTTGCCCTAGTGGGGGGAACGGGGGAGTCGTCCCCTGCCTGGGTCCCCTATTACTTGCTACTCACCTCCCACAGGGCTAACATTAATTTGGTCGCAGACTGCTCAGGACACAGTCTGAAAATTGATCTGAAACCCAAAAATCTTTGTTTCCAGGCAGTTCTTTGCCCTGGCTCACCGTGCAGCCCCATGAGCAGCAGCACTGGCGCAAGGCAAGTGGCAGGAACACCTGGCCGGCAGCTGGAGGGTATGGGAGTCGCTTGCAGCAGTGACTCGGGGCTGTCACAGCAGCAGCGTGTTGGTGGGTTACGCAGTTTTCTCACTGCAGGAGAGGAAGCAGAAGCAAGCTCTGGATAGGAGCAGGTTGGAGAAGATCAGGTATTCTGAGGAGGCAAAAGGAGCTGAGGTTAGTTACTCTCCCAAAAGGCTTACTGAAAACATGGTATAGGACAAAAGCAGTGCAGCCTATAAGCAGTCACCCATAAGGTGAACAGAGTATATTCAGGTGGTTTATGAAGCCAGACTGGAGGAGTATTCCTCTTAAGAGAACATTTTCTCTATTGTGTAAATAATTAAGCAGTGGTGGTGTTTTGCCTTTAGGCAACAGTATTACTCTAAAGTAGTCATCAGGAATACAAACAGATGTGAGGAAATAAGAAACCATTTTAGGTCATAGGGTTTAAAGTCACACGGAAGAGGGACAGTTCTTTTGAGTTTTGTGGAGAACTGAAAGCCATCTACAGCAGACTTTCAATCCCCTGAACCAGCAACTTGGCCAAGCAGGAGACAAGCAAAGTTTTATTATTTTGTCATGGGAACCTCTTGGCGGAGTAATACAGAGAAGATCTGTGTTACCGCATTTGACAGCCTCCTTCCACTGGCCCTTGCAGCAGGGCTGGGTGACTACAAAGTCTGTAGAGAAGCAATGTTGTTACTGGTGAAGTTCTGGATCTGCAAGACGCACTATAATGTGGAAAATGGAAAAGAAACAATCATCCCTTAATCGCACTTTGTAACTGAGATCATTTTTCAAAGGAAGTGATATAAGTAAATTCTGGTCTAAATTTTATCCTCTGTAAGACTTTTGCCTCTTTACCATATAGTGCTTGACTCTGGTGCTCCTGTTGGAGGCAGGGGAGGACCAGCATGCCGGCAGCCCTCCCTCTGCGCTGGCTCCCCCCTTGCAAGTCTCCTGCACACGTTGAGATCTCTTCTGCCGAGCTCTGTGCTGTAAAGCAGAAGGAGAGCACAGCTCCTTTGATGATCATGATCTAAATAGCATGTTGTCATCTGAATTAAAAGGGAGAGACTGCAGCGGATGAAAGAGAAGCAATATGCTTATTTTCTGGTCTAGCAGTGCTGTTATTCTACCTGTGTCCCAAGCCCATACACAAATAATTGGGAATTTGCGGTCTTAATGGCTGTTGATTTTTTTTTTTATTGTACCTCTGCGGCTGTGGGGGTGAATGTGAAAAGGGTTTTGCACATGTATATATGTATTTCTGGTAGACACTGCACAGCTAAAGCCTCTTTTAATTTTCTCTGTAATTTATTTTTAATTTTGTAACCCCTCAGGGGTAAATCCTTATTATATGATGTAAAATCATCTCTTCTACAAAGCAACTTATTTGTTGATTTTTAATTTGAGCCAGCAAAGGCAAAGCTGTAGCTTTTTTTCCAAACACTGAGAGGTCCTCTGTATATATAACTGTCAAGTGTGTCTCTCGCTGCAAAATTAGTTAAAAATGTAAAACCTAAACATATCCTTCTAGATGGGGCAAAGAGGAGGTTTGTATTTCTCTGTGTTAACAGTATGTTAGACTTGTGAATCTAAAAACATTCTTAATATGCAATTTGCTTTTAAATCTATCATATATTTGGATTAGACTGAATACGAAGGCTTACATTTTCAAAAGCTCGAGGGCTGACAGAAGTTAGGGGTTTGTTTTTTGAAAGGGGGTCTCCATCAAAATATGGCACTGTCTGAAGATGGTATTAGTCTGTACACATAAATGCGTGTTCACCAACATCAATATGTGCTTTGGCTTGCTGGAAATGTTGCCTTTCAGCTAACCTGCACATTTACAGTTTAATATTTGTTTTTATGACGGGCTGGAAGCCTTAGTCACAGTCCTATTGAGATAATAACAAAAACATACAATCTGACATAATCTCTCTTTCCTTTACATTCAGTGGGAGAGCTGTTTATTTTCAAAACACTAGTTAATCTCATCCTAAACAATTCACCTGGAATATGTTAGGTGAAAAATGCTTTAAAAATGCCTTACCAGCTAGCTCAATTGTAGGCATCTACATTTGGTCCTCCTGGCCTACGTTGCTTACCATTCAAAAGACCTGAATAATTAGTTTGCTCTGAGTTGTAATGAAGGGAAATAAAAAAACCCCGGATTGTCTCTTTTGGGTTTGTTTTTAACTAAATCATAGAATCATTTAGGTTGGAAAAGACCTTCAAGATCATAAAGTCCAACCATAAACCTAACACTGCCAAGTCCACCACTAAATCATGTCCCTCAGCACCACATCTACATGTTTTTTAAATAGCTCCAGGGATGGTGACTCAACCACTTCCTTGGGCAGCCTGTGTCAATACTTGATAACTCTTTCTGTGAGGAACTTTTTCCTACCATCCAATCTAAACCTCCCCTGGCGCAACTTGAGGCCATTTCCTCTTCTCCTATCACTTGCTACTTGGGAGAAGAGACCAACCCCCACATATTTTTTCCCCCCAATTTGTTTTTATGCCAAGGTGGTGATGTTTATTTCTATTCAGGATGTAGACTTTTGAATGAAGCTCTTGATTCCCTCTGCTTCTCATTTTAGTCTTCACAAGTTAAGTCAAGGCTTCCCACTTATCTCCCTAACACCCATTTCCCTTCTCCCTGTCTGAATTCACTGAGGATGTTATCTGTGATTGCTGTCCAGAGGTCCTCTCCTTCTGGCAGCTCACACCTTCTCCAGGCTGTTGCCTTCTACTCTTGTAAACATGTGACATTTGAATAAGGTGGCTTTATTTCAGCCCCATTTAAAAACTGGGACTCCAGCTACCTCTTCCTTGATTTGTCCATAGCATTGGACTGACATCCACTGACAAAGAAATAGAGAGCGGTAAATAAATCACAGTCGCCAGATTAACAATGTTAAACATGCGTTGCTTTTTACTCAGATATACCCTCAAATGGGGACCATCAGTTTTGCTAATGCTTGTAGATCTACACAACCGGTATATTAATGATAAACAGCAATAATAATGTGGACAGAGGGACCCTGGTCAGAAGCCAGACCTTTCTTACACACGAAGTAACAGGAGATGCAGCAAATGAGTGAAGTGAAGACTAAGTAAGTTCCAGAGAGAAAGATGCAGCTCCCGCACAAGAGTTTTTTCCAGGAACAAATTCTCTGTTTTGTTTCTATCATGCTGAATGCCTGTACATCTCTTTGCATTCCACTGGGCAAGACAAAGACACTTGCTGTGAAGCTAAACCAATGTTCATCAAAGCTGTGTGGTGCCTGCACAAATTCATTTCGGCGGTGTTTTTAGCTCTGCAGAGCCTTCTCAGCTGAACTTGATCTTTTGCAGTTTAGAACATCTCAGAGCTGTATATCAAATGTAAAATACCACTTGCCAAATATTTTTGTTTCTGTCATTAGCCCAGAGAGGACTGAGAAAGCAAAAGAGAGAACCATGTATGTCAGTTACAATTATAGGTTTAATTTCTATCTCTGGAAACTCTGACTTTACCTGGTAGCCAGAAGTCATGACCATACATTCATTTTAAAGCTAAGTTATTTGGCCATATGTGAACAATACAGTGGTCTGTGGCTGGACATTGAAGCTGGAGAAAGCAAGCACTGACAAACCAGAGGCACCAAAAGATTCCTTGAGATTTGTCCATAGTCCTTGCTCAGGCAGCCTAATGCCAGCGCAGTTCTTGAGCCTGCTGCTGCTTCTTGCTTTGTAGGTACCACCAAGGGCCTACTGCCACAAAACCGGATTTAGATGGGATTTTCACTGCTGGAATAGAGACTGCAATTTGATGTCTTTGATGTTTAAACTTTCTATTTACAATGAAAAAGAAAAATTGCTCTGAAATGTGAACCATGCCATTCCATTGCATTGATAGTTTTGAATTGGTGTTTGAAAGATATTATCTGGGCAGCATAAAAATTAGAGATATAGTGTCAGTACCTGGAAAGGATCTATCTGCATGATTTACACTGATTTCAGTAGGAATTAGGACACCTAATCTTAATGCCTCTTTGAAAAGACCTCCCTAAATATGTTAAAAAATAAGATCTAAAATATTCTTCTTTCTGCATGCTCAAATCATCATAACAAATAAGTCAAAATTCAGTCATAATTCATGTCTGCAATGTGTTGTTCCTGTGCCCCAGTACAAACAAAGGGTGGGAATTTCTTTTTAGTGAGTTCTCCTGTGAGTTGGTGGTAACAGGAAAGTGTAGTGTGGTTGAATGTGCGGATTCATTCTTATTTAGGGTCTTAAATAATTAGCCTACTCACCACCTTGTTTCTGCTGTGTCTCTGCTGCTTACTGAGACAAAAAGAAAGAAAAAAAGAGGAGGGAGGGAAGAAAGGAAATTAAGGGAGGCTTTTTAGCATTTATAGTTTTGCACTTAGTGTCATTATCACTGTAACAAATAATTAGGTTGTTGCCTAATAATATCCCACTGGAAGTGTGTATGTGTGAGCATCTGTTAATGAACAAACGTCAAATGATTCACATGCTTTGTTCAGGTAAATACCCATTCGAGTCACTCAGTGGAGCCACGATTTAACATCTGAGATCTTGAGTCAACTTCTGAAGTAATTATTCGTTTTTCTGTGATTGCATCTTGTAAGATCTGAGATTGTCCTGTGCTATAGAGAGCCTGCCGTTACTGTATGGCAGTACATCTATCAGTGGGTCTATTTGAACCAGAGAATGAACACACTTGTGATGAAGGAAAATGATGAGGGAGAATTGGGAAGCCTGAGCAAGTTTTGGTGGCAATTGACAATAATGTTCCTTTTCTTTTGTGTTTTCCACCACTCATTTTGATGATCACAGGCACTTAGAAAGGCTGCAGCAACATGAACAAATCTCAGAATAATGTTTTTTTTTAAACTTTCAAGACACTTCAAATTCCATTTATGGTACTTTGACAGTACAGGTCAGTACAGCCCTACTTAGATCTCTGTTTAGGCTACAGACTCTTAAAGAGCTCTGGTCATACTGTGTTCACTCACAGTCTGTTTGCCTGGCCCCTTTCACAGTGGGGTCCCATCATGTCTGGAGCTTACTGTAATGCAAATAAGTAACAGGTTTGCCCACCCTCACTAATGAGCTGGTTTCTTTTGAACCGAGAACAGTAATAATCCCTAGTTTAGCATGAGGAATGCTTTGACCTTTTGAAAGTTGTGGGTTTGATCTGCAGGCCGTATTGTGCTGTCAGTCTTCGTGTGGTGGAAATGAAGTACTGGGTGATGGACAGGGCTCACGTCAAAGGCAGCAAACCTGCCTGCTTCAGAAATTGATCCTGGGAGCAGAGCAACCTGTCACGCAAAATCTATTTGTCTCAGTGCAGCCTTTCTCTAAACAGGTCTGATATTTAGAACCTCTAGGATCATGATAACCATCCCTGGTACAGGATCCGTAATCTGCCCAAAGGTGATGCTGTTACTCTACTGCTCTAATATTCCATCATATTTCCAAATACTGGTGATCTCCCACTCAGGCAAAACCCTCTTACATCATGTGTGATACATTTATCAGTATGCCTGGGAAGTATAAATGTATATAATAAACTGCTCTATTCTTTAGCATTTTATATGTGTTTATGTATGTGTGTATATGTATGTGTATATATGAAAGTAAAACTAAGAACACATTTACAGTCTGCCCAAGCTGCACTTGGTTTTACCAGCATAGTTTACATCTTAAGGAAAGCAACAATCTGACCCTCATATATTACTTCGCCAAGCTGGCTGTTTTAATATCTGCGAGACAAATAGAGTGTGTTAGTTTTCACCTTCTTGCAGTACCTAGTTATATGTGATGCTTTTCAACTGCATATTGTAAATGCGAGAGATCTTGTAGACAATTTCTCCTGACAGGCAGGTATTTTGTGCATGTAAACCTAACTCTTTTACATAATTCTTCTTGTTGTTTATTACCACAGGAGAAGAAAACTTGCTGGCAATTTTGAAAAGGAGATGGTGGAAGTACATGATCCTGGGAATAATAGATATAGAAGCCAATTACCTGGTAGTCAAAGCTTATCAATACACCACTCTTACTAGTGTACAGGTAAGGACTCAAAGGATTTTCCCTTTTGGGGTAAGGTAATAGGCTCAGTGTCGTCAATGGTACAGCCTCCATTGGCTTCAGTGCACTGATAGCTAGTTCCTGTCTTTGTCTTCTGTGTACTTTTTAATGCTGTCTCATAAGACACGTATTTTTTTTCATATTGGACTGTTTTTACTGCTCAGTATTTTCCAAACTGTACAAAACCATACTGACTTTCATTTTATTTTCCTGTGCTAAACCATTTATAACCACATTTTGACATAATTGCTTAATTTGGTCCTTTAAGGAAATCTTTTCAGATAGGCTGAAATGTTTTTCTCTCTTTATATTGTACTTGGAAAAAATACAAGCATTTCTTTTAGGATTCCATAATTAGATCTGAGTGCAAAAGTTGTGATTAAGTAAAATGAGTGTAGTTATGATGAAGAAGTCTTACTTTAATGCAAGCAGTTAGATGTGTTATGTTACATAATGGCTTAACTGCAGCTATCAAAAAGTGTACTCTGCCTTAAAAAATTACATGTGCAGTGAACAAAAGCTAGGGTAGAAATTTCTCCAAAGATCTAACCTGTGTATTTTAAATAAAGACACAAGGAAATTCGGCTCCTTACCATTTAAGTGGAGGAGTGAATAACAGAAACATTTTTAAGAGACTGGAAATTGTCTGTCTTGGGAAATCATTGCATACTTCATTGCTACTTGTTCTAAAACAAACCTACTCCCTTTTTAGATTATCTCTAAATAACTGGGCAACACTAGTTGCCTTATTTGCCTGAAGTTTGTGTTAGAGACAGTAAAATAGAGGAGCACCAGTTAACGTTCTGCAGGACCAAAGCTAATTAGGAATATATCTCTTCCATAGTTAAACAAGTGATACTGGAAAATACTGAGCATGTTTAGCTGAATAAGAAGTAAAAATAGATGAAAATTATGAATTCAAGGAATCTGAATGTAAGGTTTATACTAAATGTTCACAAATGGCTCTGCCATCAGAATCTTGGTTTGAGAACTCTTTGAAACATGCCCAGACAATGTGATGTTGCTTTTAACAGTTTTCCAAATCAGATTACTCGGTGTAGAGTGAAACATAAATCCATGTAAACCCCATACTGTCTGATTTTATAGCTACTATAAGCCTCAAAGAGAAAAGCAAAAGCTGAATTGCTTCCTTTGTGTGTTCACTGATAGCAAGTAGGAATAGAGGACTGAGGAAGACGATGCAGGCAGGTCATTAAATCCCATCTCCCACAGCCACCAACAAGCACATATCAGAGGTTTATCTGGCCAGGCCCATGAAACACTGATTCCAGAAGATGCAAACCCTCCCGCTTTTCTACAATGAGCATGGCCTTTAGTGTAAGAGATCAAAAACTACAGTGTGTGGAGGAAGCAGGCAGGAGTTTCAAGGGCATTGCCCATGTCTCAGCAGGGAATTTGTTAGCTGAGATGGGCCACGATCTCCTTTTAGACTGAAAGAGAGAAGAAGGGTGGAACAGAACTGTCATAGGACACAGACCATGTTGTGTCCTTTTTAGACCTCTTCCACATAAAGATTACAACAGAGTCCAGGTCTCTTTCCCAAGTAGCTTGGAAGAAGGAAGCGTCAAGAAGCTCAAATGCTGTCAAGCTTGTTTCCAGGAGTGGGGAATGCAGTGTCTCCTTTTCCCATAGTTGTCCTGGATTGGTCGTGGAGTGACTGGGAACACCTGTTGCATTTTAAATTCACTTCATGCCTTAATTTGAATGAGCTTCTAAGTGTAGACAAGACCAAAGATATGGTGAGAATGGGATGAGTATGAGATAATGCATTAAGATGTTTAATCAAATGACACATTTTATGAAATGTAGCCAAACAACACCCTCTTTCATTTAAAGATGAAACAGAAGCAGCTCAGGGGATTATTGAGCCTGAACAGTATTGGTCAAAGTGTGTAATAGTATGAAATGAAGATTGAAGAAATGGAAAGCAAAAGATGAAAAAAGCAAGCTTTTCCTAGAATCTGATTTCTGAAGAAACAAACAGGACCACTTTCTTGAAAGCATCTTCGGAAAGGCCTGATCCCGCAAAAGCAGTACCTGTGAGACCATAAATGCTCACTGGCACATAGCAACAACTGTTCAAATCCTTTCAGAGCTGAGACCTGAGAAACCATTGCTACCTACCACAAATCAGCACAACTTCAACTGAAGGCTGTGGGAGCTATGTGGATATATACATTGACTGAGAATCAAGGCCCTCAAGTCAATTCTGGGGAATTTTATTCTCAACAGGCTCTACAGCAAGGTTTTTTTGATGGGGAGAATATAAGAGTTTTTGAAATTGTCACTTCAGTAAATGAGAAATCTTGCAGTATTTTTTATAGTGGTGGCACGTGGACCATTTCAGTAGGAAGTCAGTTTTACAACATATACTTATTTTCCACAGTATCTGCTTTGTCATGCAAAACTAACACGCGACTGTACTGGGCTTGTGGTGCTTTTAGGCAAAAAACCATTAAGCTGCTCCCAGCAAAAAGCCAAAGTTTAACTGTAACAATATACCTTTATTGCAATTGACTTGCAGTTCTGCTTTCAACAAACATCTCCAAGCACTCAATAACTTTGTTTGCCAACTAGCTTTAAACTCTTAGGAGTGTCAAAATTTCTAGTTTAAAATCCATCTTTCTTTTTTTTTAATTGACATTATCTCATCATGGTTCTAGGAAAAGACTGAAAATTGTGGCCTACTTTTCCCCACTGTTTCACACCCAAGTCTTTCGTATACTTCCCTTTAAAATTCCTTTTTGGTTTTGATTTGGGAAAACAAAACTTTCTCATAGACCTTCCTATACTTCTTTCACCAGATACCTTCAAAACCACAGTGAATGAAGACACACAGGCAAAATCAGAGACAAATATGGTACCTGACCTTTACATTTGGCTGCGCTTCTGATTATTTCAAATCCTTTTGTGCTCTATAATTACTGTCTGAGAATGTGGTACTCGGCTCCATCATGAGATGAAAACAAACCACTGTGAAGCCTAGAAACACATAATTGTCCCTTTTAAAAAATAACCTAAAAGTAAAAGACCTCCCTTAAAAACTAGGTGACATAAAAAACAATGCACTGTTCGTGTTTCAGACTTCAAGGTGTAGGTCAATTGCTAAGGATACAATCCAATGTATCCTTTAGGTAGCTGCAGCATAATCCAGGGGAAACTAGATTTAATAGAACAATCCACACCTAATTGTCAACATATCCAAAATGCTGTAGGCATCTAACATCCCCTGGTCTATGCATATTAACCTGCTGCTCAGAGCACAATCTGGGAACGTGAAAACGTGGGTTTGAACTTCTCGTGTTGCGCATTCTTTGGTAGCTTTAAGTCCTGGTTCTTTGCATGCCCAGAGTGCTTCTGTATTGATCGAGCCAGGTGCCTAAATACCTGCCTCCATTTTAAAATTCAAAAGCTAAGTATTCCTGCATCAAAGTACCCCGAGGAACTCAATTCGTTAGATATGGTCTTAGCATGCCTCGGGTGCTTACAGAAAGCCTGCAGTGCTTTCCAAATTGCAAGGGTAGAGCCACCTTTTACATAAAGCCATAACTGTTAAAACAGTAGCCCACAGAAAGGGCTTGCGTTAACTCCATCTCACCCAGGGAGACTGAAACTCAAGCTTCCAACAGCCATGAAAATGCTCGGGCTGGTAAGTGAAGGCTGTTCGCTAGAGGGCATATTTAAACATTGAGTATACACCAGGTGAAAGGCACAGTAGTTTGTCCATGGATCAATTTGATACGCAAAAGCACATATTTCAAGAAGTGCTGGAAGTGCCAGAGATCAGTCACACTTAATGTATCCTGATTCTCAGATGACCAAAAACTTGCAAAAATATCTTTAGTTTCTCTTTGACACATTAACCTAACTTGCACTAGATTTTGCAGTTTTCTTGTATGTCAGCTGAGGCAGGTGCAGAAAGTGCACTGAATATTCCCACATACACTAGCACCCGATCCCATTGACTCTTTTGTAGAAACTAAACACTTAACTTTCAGGACTGCCTGTGGTAATGCTGTCTATATTTATCCTAACTTTTTGAAACAGCCCTGGTGTAGGCCTGTGGAAGGTTTAATAACTAGTCAAGAAGGGTGTTTTAACTACTATTAGAGATGCCTTTTACACAGCAGATAAGATTAGTTCCCCCAGACAGAATGAAAAGATTCTGAAGGTCTTGCAGTAATTTAGACTAGATATTTAATTCATTTGAAACTACATTTTGACTTTGACTTCCCTGTACTGCGTTTACAGTGTACTGCACATGTACATCCTACCAAGTCAATAATGTCCTCCACTAAGCCTGTTACGATACTAACATTTGTAACCTTTGCTGCCAGGTAAGTGCTTTCTCATCATACCAAGCCCCATTATGAGGCAGACTGTCCTCTCCCTTCTCCCCCATCATCCTCACATTAATTAGCTCTCCTTTCTGCAAATGCACTTGTTCTGTCCACCTGCGCACCACACTGTTGTGTTGCACTGTCTGGAGGTAATGTTGTCCTTTTTCTGTGTTATGACATCACATAGAAATCTGGACTATTTCTGCAATGTGTTGCATAGTGGTACTGTAGAATATGCATACGATGTCACAAGAAATAAGGCTGTGACAAAGAAAGTGCTATGTTTCCAAATAGTGATTTATCTGGTAATTTATTCCTTGGGCAATCAAGCCTTTGATTGGCATGATGAAAACAAAGGTAGTAAAAGCTGGGATTTATAGACACCCGGAGACAGACAATAAAACTATGATGCTGATGTTCTCAGCTACTCTTAGATCACTGTGAGGCTCAGCAGTACATCATACTTCCAATTACCTCTGGCAGTTTTCATACCTCAACAACTGCCACCAGAAAAGGAAAGGAGTCAGCAGTAAGTGCTTATTATAGGAATGCTGGGTAGCAATAGACTTTGCTTTGTTCTTGGTCCCTGTGGACGCAATGTACATTGAGGCAGAAGGTTTGAGATAATTTTGAAGCAAATCTGGGAGGCGAGGAGCAGGGGATTTACAATATTGATGTTGTTGATCCACCTTGTCCAGTGCTCTCTAACATGAAATATCTCAAAAGCAGAGATAAATTCCACTCTTTCCCTTCCTTCCCTCATCCTGTGCATGTAACATTGACCGTACTTCCCTGTTTTGCTTCAGGGCATTGAGGGAATACTGCAATGTTAATAAGGTTTGCAGAACAGTGTTGTGCAGGAGTGTTGCATACCATACATTTATACTATGAGAGTCTATGGGATGTGTCTTGCATCTGTATTATTATCACGCTTCAAGAGGCTGTTCTGTCTTTTAGCTGGTTGTATAGTGATGGTCACAAACCAGCCCCTACAGTATCTTCAGTCTCTGTACGTGGTTTTGGAGTCAACTGAGCTCTGAGTATCCAGAGCTCCTGCCTCCAATGGCAAAATTCACCCTGAGCCAAACTTTTTACTAACATGAATATGCAAAACCTCATTGAAGTCAGTGGAGCTGTGCCCATTACAACAGCAGAGATTTTGGTGTTCTGTGCCCATTTTTTAAATTCTTGCAAGTGAAATGGAAAAGCAGAGTTTTTTCTGCCCACGATGTAATCCCTTGCATAGCTTACAACAACTGGGGACATGGAGAAGTTTCTAATAAGAACCTTGAGAAAATGGTCTTCAAAGTCCATATCCAGTCATCTTACTTAGAGAGAAGCAAAACAGAAAATAGGGTTTTTTCTGCAAAAACATGTGACTGCTGGTAGAGCTGTCTGCTGGCTTAGAATGATCTTTTCTGATGGTGGTGTGTAAAATCAGAGGAGGAGGGCAATTAAAGGAAAGGCCATTTCAGTGGTCAGTTTGTTGGTAATTCTTCCTGGCATTTGAGCAGATCTTGCATCGGCACAACTGGACTGCATGTAATGAGAGGAGAGGATGAAGAGGTGTGTCCTAAGTTATTTTTTTTTAAAAAGAGTCAAGATGTGATTACTCATGTTGGTAGTAAAGTGTGTCCATGTGTAGAGAGTTGAGAGCAGAGGAACTGTGGGTTGAATGCGACCACCACCTTTCAGTTAATATAACTTCAAGAAAGGAATATAAGATGAGGGGGGATGGCTTTAAACTGGGAGAGGGCAGGTTTAGATTAAACATCAGGAAGAAATTTTTCACTCTGAGGGTGGTGAGACACTGGAAGAAGTTGTCCAGCAAAGTTGTTGAGGCCCCATCCCTGGAGGTGTTTAAGGCCATGTTGGATGGGGCCTTGGGCAACCTGGTCTAGTGAGAGGTGTCCCTGCCCATGGCAGGGGGGTTGGAACTCGATGATCTTCAAGGTCCCTTCCAACCCAAATCATTCTATGATTCTATGAAGTTGCTGAATTTCTTATATGTAGACAGAAAGCTGGAGCTGTGATAATCCTTATCTTGGGTGTTGGTGCAAGTCAGTTGTAGGTGAAGGTCTTCCACTAGTGAAAGTTTTGAGGAAGTTTCTGTGTCGGCAGTAAAAAAGAGGAAATCCTGAGAACAGATTAAAGGAACTGATCGGAACAGTTATAGAAACATCAGTTATGTGGCCCCAAGAAAAAAATGAGAGATCTTGTGGGCAAAATGCTGATTTAAAGAGGCTTCAGACTGGGAGCAGTCTTCTGGCTTTTGCTTCTTCCATCTCACGGAAATTAAACATTTTTACTTTTGACAAATGACATCACTAACTGATTCTTTCACCAGTCTCTCTACCTGGAGTACCCTACATTTTGTCTGGTTGAAAAAATTAATAGTTTTTAAATTAATAGTTTTTAAATTAATTCTGTGATTATATAAAAACCATGCAAGAAAGTGATTACGTTGTGATGAGATAGCAAATAGAAACATGAAAAGTAAAAACAGTGCTCCTTTTTTATTTGAACTGCTTGAAATAACTCTGTCAGAAACTCTCTCAGCATCCACACCTTCCCTGCAGAAGATTTCGGCTGCAGGGTAGCGTAATTGCCGCACAGTTCCCCTGGCAGCCAGCAGCCACCTCTGTGAGGGTTCACATCTCAGCAGCTTTTGTGGATGTGCAACGTACAGCTGAATCAAGTGTGTGTGGTATTGTGAAGGTAGTGTGAAAACTGGAATAGAAAGAGCCCTCAAATGGGCAGCAAACCCTTTCTTCCTTTGAAAAGAACAAAGCAAATGTCAGAAGGTGTGTCTTTTACTGGTTATAGCACTTGCTGTTCTATTAAACTTACCAGGTCGCATGCTGAAATTCAGTAGCCGTCACATGTACTGGACCATATAACGCTGGACAGATAAAACACTGATTCTACTAATCCCTCTGCTCTGGAGAGTAGGTGAAGTAGAGGGTGCAGCTGATTGTCTGCATGATTTGCTTGAGGGCAGCACTAATGAGAAACCCCTAATGTGAAAAAAAAAAGGCTTATAACTGGGGAAAAAAAATCCAATGAATGTTTAAAAAGGAAGATTCAGCTCCGCTGTTCCCATAGGGAGTTTGCTGACCGGCTTTTTTCTTTTTGATATCACTACAGATCAGCAGTTCACCCTCTGTACTACAGACCTTTCCTCTAAAGCTTGCCAGCTTTCCTTTCCAATGACTGACTGTACATTCCTGCTATATATGTGCAAACACATGCTGAATTTGTGAGATCAGAGACTGGATATTTACTGTTAGCAAGAGAGTATTTGTCTATGATTCACAAGTATAATACAGTCAATTTAATAAACAAATAATCGGAGAAAATGCATTTCAACATTGTGTATCATCAACCAACTCAGATGAAGTCTGATATCTTTTAGGATCAAATAATAATCTTTAGTCTCTATAGCAAGACAGCATTTTTATAATAGAAAGGAGTTGCTGTAGGGTGGTATATCAACAGATAGTATATTTTTGTATCCTGCCTTCTAAAGTAACCCAGTTCAGAGCTGTGACTGAAGAAAACCACAGACAAACATGGCAGTGTCAAAGAATATGGTCTGCACCACACACTCGTATCAGTTTTATTACCTTCCCATGGCAAAATAGGAAATATGTTTACTTTTAGTTTAGTGAGATCTGATAACTTCTGTGATTAAAACAGGAACCTTGATTAAAATCAGGTCAGTCAATAATTTAACATAATGACAGGCTATAGGCAGTACCTTTTGAATAAGTAATTAAAAGGAAGGAAAATATCGAAGATGAGTCTTAGGGAAATACTGGTAAACAACTGACCTTTATGTACTATAAATGAAATTTGAGCTAAGCATAATTTATCTTTATTATTGTAAAAGCTTTATAGTCAGAAAAAATGCAATTAAGTATAATGTTTTTTTCTTAATAGCTGAAATAAGTAATAACAAACAAAAGAAAGAAAAAAAAAGAAGGAAAAAATAAACAAGAAAGCCTTATTGCGGATCAGGTAATCCACAATCTCACATCTTTTGTCAGTAGAATATATGTGCATTTTCGCTTCTACTAGACAGGTTTATCTGCGGAAAAAAAAAGAGAGGCAGGCGAATTTAGTGCTGGAGAAATGAAACGTAAAACAATACCTGAAAAATAGTTAAGCAATGTACACTAGGTTATCTTATTGCTTATGTTGTAGCAACCTAATTTATTTCTGTCTATCTACCCCATTGTTTAATTATAGGTGTAAACTAAGCACAATGCAAGAGCTATAAAATATCAATGAACATTACCTACATTTCATGTTTTTATCTATTGATGCTGCAATATTCCAAATAGCAATTTGTGGATTAGACCTTGGACTACCAGCCCCAAAGGGGCATTTTCCAGCTGCTGTCAGCGTTGCTTGTTTGTGACAGTTCTGTTCATGCATCCCCTCACGTTAGTGCTTAAAAGATACATCTTCACATACTTGAAAGCATGGGTATGTTTAAATATTTATGAAATGGGAAGAATTTTTTAAATCTTCCTCTAAAACACAGTTAGTGGAAATTTGCATGTTGAAGTACACATGCTGCAGGTACAAACAATTTTTAAAACCGGCTACTGAAATCACACTAGCACCCTATTATATCTCATATTCACAAGAAAATATTCTTTTTGTGTGCTTAGTCTGGAGTAAGAAAAGCAGCCCTTGTCAGATCTCCTGTTCCACAATGAACATGCAGTGTCATGTCCTTTGTGTAAAGGTGGGCAAGGGCTGTATTCCAGATATTGGGGTTTAAAAATATCCACTGAGTCACTCTGTGTCTCTGGAGAGACAGTAGTTACCAGCTGAAAGGTCACATCTTTGTATTCTTAAATACTGTTTGCATGAGTGGCTGGAGCTCCCAATTTTGCGAAATCAAATAGTTTGTCCAGTGATCGTTGAGGTTCGTTTACTCACCTTTGCACAAAAAAGAAATGGAAAGATGCTTGCAGATGCTTACTGTCTTGTAGAATCACAGAATGGTAGGGGTTGGAAGGGACCTTCGGAGTTCACCTAGTCCAACCCCCTGACAGAGCAGGTATACCTAGAGCAGGTTCCATGGGCTGGTGTCCAGGCTGGTTTTGAATGTCTCCAGAGTTGGAGACTCCACAACCTCTCTGGGCAGCCTGTTCCAGTGCTCTGCCACCCTCAAAGTAAAGAAGTTTTTCTTTATGTTCAGACAGAATTTCCTGTGTACCAGTTTGTGCCCATCGCCTCTTGTCCTGTTGCAGGACACCAGTGAACAGAGTCTGTCCCCATCCTCTTGACACCCACCCTTTAGATATTTACAAGCATTGATACGATCCCCTCTCAGTCTTCTCCAGGCTAAACTGACCCAGGTTTCTCAGCCTTTCCTCATAACAGAGGTGCTCCATTCCCTTGATCATCTTTGTAGCCCTCCACTGGACTCTGTCCAGTAGTTCCTTGTCTTTCTTGAACTGGGGAGCCCAGAACTGGGCACAGTACTCCAGATGTGGCCTCACCAGGGCAGAATAGACAGGGAGGATAACCTCCCTTGACCTGCTGGCCACACTCAATTTAATGTACCACAGGATACCATTGGCCTTCTTGGCCACAAGGGCACGTTGCTGCCTCATGGTCATCCTGTTGCCCACTAGGACTTCCAGGTCCCTCTCTGCAGAGCTGCTTTCCCACAGGTCAGTCCCTAACCTGTACTGGTGTATGGAATTATTCCTTCCCAGGTGCAGGACCCTACAGTTGCCCTTGTTCAACTTCATCAGGTTCCTCTCTGCCCAACTCTCCAGCCTGTCCTGGTCTCACTATATCGCAGCACAGCCTTCTGGTGTGTCAGCCACTCCTCCCAGGTTTGTGTCATCAGCAAACTTCCTAAGGGTACACTCTGTCCCCTCATCGAGGTCATTGATGAATATGTTGAACAAGACTGGACCCAGTACTGACCCCTGGGAAACACTGCTAATTAAGGCCTCCAACTAGACCCTGCACTGCTGATCACAACCCTCTGAGCTCTGCTATTCAGCCAGTTATCAATCCACCTCACTGTCCACTCATCTAACTGACACTTCTTAAGCTTACCTATGAGGATGTTATGGGAAACAGTGTCAAAAGTCTTGCTAAAGTCGAGGTAGACAACGTCCTCTGCTCTCCCCTCATCTACCCAGCCAGTCATGCCATCATAGAAGGCTATCAGATTGGTCAAGCATGATTTCTGCTTGGTGAATCCATGTTGATCACTCCCTTACTTAATAAGTGGTCTCTTAAAGCACCTGCATGCTTAACTGTTGATAAGACTTTCTGCTCTCTCTTGGGCACAGTTGTCTCTGAGGTGGTATGTGTATGTATGGGGAAAAAGGTGCTCAAATTTTAGGTGCCTGCCTGAGGAAGACAATGGCAGACTGTGCAGTACTTCTGGTTGGTGCTATTTTGCTCACGTCCAGCTCTGAGTTAGCTGTAAGGGTGTCTCTTCTCCAGTGCAAAATTAATGAAGTTGGTATAACCTGCTGGTGACTCCCATAGCACAGTGTGGAAGGAAAGCCACGTGCACTGAGCCAAGTAAAGGTAGCTCTTACTGGTGATGGATTTCAGTTGCTGTCTCCAAGGTAAGACTGGTGCCTGCCCATGTGAGCTTCTCTTTGACCTTGTTTTGATGCAAACTATCAGCAAGTTAGAATCACAGAATCATAGAAGATCACAGCTTGGAAGGGACCTCAAAAGATCATCTGGTCCAACTTTTCATGGGAAAGTGAGTCTAGATGAGATTATCTAGCACCCTGTCCAGCTGCATCTTATAAACCTCTGGTGATGGGCACTCTACTACATGCCTGGGGAGGTTGTTCTAGTGACTGATTGTTCTGACTGTAAAAAATTTCTTTATTATATTGAGATTAAACCTCTCCCAGGGCAACTTGCACCCGTTGCTCCTTGTCTTCTCCTTGTGGCTCTTTGTGAAGAGAGAGCCTCTATCTTCTTTGTAACCCTGCTCTAAGTACTGGAAAACTGTGAGGAGGTCAGAAAACTGTGTTGAGTTAAGCTCACCTGTTCAATGCTGCACTGGGAGAGAATGGGATAGAGGCATTCACACCTTCAGGGGCAGCCATGAGCAATGTAAGTACTAACTGCCTCCCTGCTGTTTAGTACAACCTTCCCTCTGTCTTCAGCAGAGATAATGGATGCACTGTATGCTAGTGCAGCTGATGAAGAGCGCACACCCAGCATGTACAGGCATGATGACATGAGCTGTGGGCTGAGAGGGCAGGTGCTACGCTGTGTCCACATCCCGTACAAGAGTGAGCTTCCCTCAGATGTGCCGCCTCTTGCTGATACGTGCCAGGGCTGTGTTGGTGAAGTGCAGAAATCCACAGCACATGAGAAATGTGCAGTGGATGTTATCCATGCGGCAGTGACCATCTGTGCAGGCTAGGAGAGCCCCGTCCTTCTTTCAAGTGGCAGAAGGCCGTGTGCCACCTCACCCGCACCACGTGCCAGGATTTAATGCATACACCCGGTAGTCCTGCCACCACCACTCCCTGCCCCAGGAGCTGGCTGCTCCCAACAGAGCAACTTCTGAAGTTGTTCTTGTGTATGTGGTGTCTTGTATAGGCACGTTTTTGCAAAGACTAACTGAGTGTTAGCTGCGTTATACGCTGTACATGTTACGGGCTCTTCAGAGGCAGAGCCGATGCCCTATGCAGACGAAGGACCTTGTTGCAGTTCTTTCAGACCTTGTCCCTTTTCGTGTCCGGTCCATGAAGGATGGTGTTTTGAGGACTGCTGGAGGAAGTAAAGGGGCCTGTCCATGCCTTTTAGATTATTAGCTCTCATTTTAAATGCAGAAACTGCTTTTAGCACGGACCTTTCCCATTTGTAATTTCCCTCATCTGTTTTGCAGTTCTTTGGGACTGCTTGAGCCTCTTGAGAGCAGCGTGGTTCCGCTGCTGAACCGATTCTCTTCTCAAGGCTTTTGCCACTCACTGTCTGGAGAATCTTTGAAATTGGTGGGTTTCCACTGCACACTCTTGATTTTCAAACAAAGATTCAGGGAAATTATCCTTAGTCCAAAAATTGGCTTTTGTATTTTTGCTGATCCCCCAAATTTAATATTTATTATACAGGTATCTCACATGTAAAGAATAATTTTCTAAGCACTGAAATTCTTGAAATTATCCAAAAATCTTTTTCTCTTCAGGTAATGGATGGACAGACAAGTTAAAAGGGATGTGATTGTTATTTGATAATACTTAGCATGCTTAGTGGTAAATCACACTGAGAGAGCAAGTAGCAGTAATAAGCCCAAAGGGAAGAAAAACCAAATTGCTTCATCTAAAATTCGAGTAACAACATCTGGATTAGTTTTCCAGAACTATGGACAGTGTCTCCTCCTTTGGTTGTTCCAGACATTTTCCTTAGGAAGAAGATGCAGTCATATAGCTCTGGTTCCTGCTACATCAATTGGTATTGAACAGTAGTGTACCCTTCACAATTTGTTAAATTTCATTGTTAGTTCACAGAATCACAACTCTTAATTATCTGTATTCTTTTAGGAAGTTGGATTAAAGTCAAGTTTCTTTGGGTGTTTCTTACCTGGGATTTTTGTTTTCTGATGACATACTGGTAGTTTCTAAAATGTATTTTAATTTGAAAATCTTGAGGTCCTCTCACAAACATTTGCTGCATTTCTTTTTTTTTGTCATGGGTTCTCTGGGTTTATTACTGGGTGTCTCTGGAAAAAACAATTAAAGATTGTGTTTCATGACACTTCTTTGAGAAAGCTCTTGCTCTTACCCAGGGTCGATTGGCAAGAAGACTGAGTTTCTTGCACTGCAAGCAAGATGGTTTCTTGGTTGTTTTTTTTTCCTTCAGAGGCATATGGGACTGTATTTTCAAGGAGCTAACAGTCCCCACAGGGGGCAGATTTTTCATAAGTATTCTGCATGCAGAAATGCCTTGATTTATATGGCCAGATTTAATAAATCTGGTTAACTTGTGTATTATGAACATTCTTGCTTATTGGACCTGAAATGACTGAATTAAAGCATATGTCTAGACTGCAGGAAAACTGCCCTCAGTCTTTGTCCGTTAATCACCAGAGGTGAGGACCAGATGGAGTGGTGTGGCTCTCTTTTGGCCCAGGTTTCCTTCCCATGGATTTGAAATATGCATCTGAATCCAACAGAAAGGCAGTGCTGTTGAGTGTTACCATAGAGCAACAGCTCTGCTGAGTTCATGGAATAGTCACGAACAGAATAGTCTTATCCTGTGTCTGATAGACCACATAACCACTTGAATACACTTTCTGTCTGGTAGAAAGTGCTATTACTAACTAATTAAATGCCACTCCCCTCTGCTGGAATCTATCCTAGTATTTTAGGGTAAAGTGTTAACAGGTTGATGTGTTGACTTTTCCCCTCTTTCTTGACAGCTCCTAGACTGTTTTGTCATCCCGGTGGTGATACTGCTCTCCTGGTTCTTCTTACTGGTACGATACAAGGCAGTACATTTCATTGGGATCGTGGTCTGCATTCTGGGCATGGGCTGCATGGCAGGAGCAGATGTCCTCGTTGGGAGACAGCAAGGAGCAGGTGAGTAAGGATGGATGGGTTGTATGACCAAGTTCTGTTCGGAGAAACCATTGATCAGAACATGTCAGATTGGAACAAAAAAGAGGTAAAATTGGCAAGAAATCCTGTGCCTTCATGGATCCAAAGCAGTGTACCATTCAATGTTGACAGTCTGTCAGGAGGGACCGAGAACAAGAACGGGTCGACCCTTAGAAGTCGGCGCTGCTACAAACGGACTTCATGGCCCCTGTGTCTGCAACACAGGTCACCCTCTGTTCAGGCTGGGGGCGACAAGCCAAATATTTGTAGTTTCATTCTGTTTTGGCTTAATTGTTTGACTGCAAACCTCAGTTGCTTCCTTTCCAAATTGGCTACATCTTTGAGCCATAAGCAATTCTCATGTCCACTGCGTACTCTCACTTCTCCTCAACTTTGATCCTTTTTTTGTATGGAGGCAGGGGCACTGGGTAGATGCTAAAAGACACCAAACCTACATACTAACTGTATTAATTGGGTTTTGCATACAGTCTCAGGGTAAGGGTTTGGGATTTGCCTGTGTCGTTGTTGAAAATGTGTGTAAAAAGTTCTTTTTTATGTGCAGCATCATATGAATAATGTGTGTGTAGCTATTAATGCAGACTAGACAGAGTTAGATTTCATTGATCAACTTCCTCTGTCACATTGATTTCTCTAGTGCCAACCCAAATGATGTGGGAAGGCTGGAAATTCTTTTCAGAGATTGTCAATTAGGCACAGTTTTCATTCTTAATTAAAAGCACTGAATTGTGAGCTGAGCATAATACACTGGGATTTAAAATTCTTGACTCAGCTTTCTGAATACAAATGCAAGTGCTGTAAGAGCTGCATTTGCCAGGATGCTACTAAATGAAACAAGGGAGTTTGTGACAGTACTCACCATATCTCCCTGCCCCCTTTTATCCCTGTCCTTTATGGTAAAAGGAAACTTTCATTTCATTGGTTTCCTCCAGAAATAGCCCTGCCCAGCTAAAAAGGAAAGAATATACTCTGTAGTATGAAATCAGCCAGCCCAAGCTGCATTAGGAATGACTGATTTCAGAGGGACTGGGATTTCAACCCTGGGTTCCAGAGAAAACATCCTGTGTCCCAGTAATCTAGAGAAAAACATGCTGGGGCGGGTGAGTTGTGGTTCAGCAGGAGCATGTGGGGCAGTGGACCTCAGCAGACAAGGAACAGATTGAAGAACACTGACACTTTACCATTCATCTGCAGTAATTACATATTATTTGCCATACTCATTACTAAAGTATGGGTATAGCTGTTATGTAAATGTGTCCAGAAAAATCTGTTAACATGCATTATTGCCTTTTAATTCAGACCTACGCATGAAAAACCATCCTTGCTTATCGCTACACAGAGAAGAAATTCAGATCAGAGCCACACACAACAGAGACTGCGGCTTTTTAAGTGGCAAAAATGATGTTATTAAGATGCAAAGATGTATTTCTAAATTACCACATCCTCTTTAACAGAGTAAAATAGATGAGCTGGTTTGATTTCTCTGTAGGGGTTAAACTATACATTAAAAATCTACAAATACAAATAAGTATTGACAGAAAAAAAAAAAATAAATAATTCTTGAAACTCTTTGTTAAGGAATTCCGTGCTATTTGTAGGATATTTCCCAAGACCGGGCAAATAAAAGAAAGGAATGCACCAAAAGCAATGAAACTGTATTTGTTCTCAGTAAAGTCCTCTGTTTATTCTATATTTTAGGGTACAAGATCTGTTGGCACCTGTTTGCCCTGTGTGACCATGCCATTTACCACATTAGAAGTGCCATAAGGCTCTGGTAGGCACCTACTGTATACAGCAATCTAGCCTGCAAACCATTGCAGTAAGGGAAAATTAATTTAAAGTGCACCACTGAGAGATTAACAAGTATTTTCCAAACTATCTGCAAGAATTAAATATCATTTGCAAGCATCCTCTCAACTTTCAGTAAATCTGTGGTAATTTACCTCTTTTTGTTGTATCCTGGCTGAAGTTTTGCACATTTCTCAATGGGAAAAGCAATTACTACCTAGTTGATTGTGCTGTATCACCTTGCATGCCAAGTGTGCCTTAAAATAGCATTTTTCTGAACTAATACCCCTGGGGTACCTTGTTACTTGTGCTGCTGTAATACACAGGAATCTAAGTCACAGGGGTCTAAGTATTTCATCCAGATTTTTCAAAGCACTTCACAGCTTTAGCTTGCCACAATGTCTAAAAACCAATCACTTCAATCCTGTTAATAAGTATGTAAGAGTACATTTAGTCTAAGAGGGGGCACATTGAGACTGATTTTTAGATATTATGATCATCAGTAATTACAACCAAAAGCAAAGAGAAACACCTCTTACTGCTTAAGGTTAAGGTAAAAATGTGGCCAAGTGGCCTAGTGAGAGTGTGAAAAGCAATCGTGTCAGAACATAATTCATATTTAAATTATTTATGTTACACTATAGTGCTATAAATGGTCCCCAAAATATTAACTCCTCTCTGGACTGTATGAATTCTGCTTCCAGAGAATGTTAAATAT
Organism: Pluvialis apricaria; assembly: GCA_017639485.1. Classification (NCBI taxonomy): domain Eukaryota; kingdom Metazoa; phylum Chordata; class Aves; order Charadriiformes; family Charadriidae; genus Pluvialis; species Pluvialis apricaria. The sequence continues at coordinate 73,780,086 of CM030009.1, read as the reverse complement.
GCTAACAATGATTAATACAAAGCATGTTTTGCCAAGCTATGCCCTGTGTTTCTTCAGAAGAATGACCTACGCCATTAAATTGGTCAAGTACAACTGTCTTAACCTAAAAGTCTTTAGAATGCCTCTAGTCAGTTGATACATATTCCCTTAGCAATGAAACCAGTAGATGTGTGTGGACTTTACATCCATGAAAATATGTCTGTTAGGATATTTCAGTCCTGGGGGAAAGTTCCAAAGTCAGTCTCTTGAAGAAGCAAAAGCATTTGACAACCAGGATGCTAGGAATTATTAGGAAAGAAACAAAAAGTATAGTTTAAAACATTTTTATGCCAGTAGATAAAGTTTTGACGCACTAGCCTCTTGAGTACCATATGTTACTCTGGTCACTGCGCGTCGAAAAGAAATGACTAGAAAATAAGCCTATAGAAGCAATGGAGAAAGTTGAGAAAACTGTTCAAGGCCATAAAATGGCTTCAGGATGAAGAGACTGCAGTCAGACAGGGAATTTTCATCTCCCAGCAAAGGCAAGAAAGAGACAGAATACGATAAAGGTACATGAAGTCTTCAATGATATAGAGAGGGTCAATACAGAGTGGTTCTTAAATATTTCTCACAATGAGAATATAATGGGATGCCCAATATAATTTTGAGGTATCAGCCTTAAAAGCTAAGAAGACAAAGTACACTGGGTAAGTTACTCCCACAGGGTGTTGTAGAGGCCAAAAATGTATGCACTTTACACAAATTAATGAAGAAATCCATTGGGACCTATTAAGTTCAATGGTCTAATACAACTTCCATCTCAGAAAATCCCTAATCTCCTGCTAGCTGGCTGATAAAAGCCCCTCTGTGCTTCCTTATTTCTTTATGCTTTCCTCAGGCACCCTGTGCTGCCCAGTGCCAGGGGAGGGTCCTGGGTTGGGCAGACCCATGCTCTGACCAAATCTTCCTCTTCTGGGAAAGCCCTGAAGGTTGAGGTTCACACTCCTTGAGCATGAGTGTGCTTTGGGAAGAGCCATTGCGGTGTGGTGCTTGGGGCCATCCCGTCTCTGTGAAAACACTCAGCCTCTGCGCTGTCTTTGTTTCACAGATGCAAAAGGACGATATTTTTGTCTCAGTGGTTCATCACAGCCAACCTCTAAGGTCAAAAGCCTTTTCAGCAGTACTTCCCCGAAGTATCAGTGAGTAGCTGTAATAAATACCAAATGAGTGAGCTCAGTGAGGGATGATTGGAGCCACTGTGGAACATCAAATGCATCAGGGGCATGAAGAGGTTTTGTAAAGTGCTGGTGCTTGTTTTAAATTAAAAGCGTCTTCTGTAGCTGATTGCAAAAGAAGGCTAAAAGGAAAATAAGTACCAAATCTTAAAAAGATAAATGGTCAAATATAAACATGCTGTCAGTCAAGGTATATGCAAAACAGAAATTCAGTGAGAGACTGGGTGAGTACGTGAAAGAGAAATCTAGGAACATTTGCTTAAGACACAGAGCCACATTTTCTCTGAGCTGAAAATGTTGGCGACTAAGAGAGTATTACTGGGAGTATTTTAAACATTTGCCCTGTTCCTATTTGCCCCTAAGCAACTTATACTTTACTGGTGCTTATAGCCAGCGTTGGAGACAGGATACTGGCTAAATGAATCCTTGGTCAGTCCTCTTATGACTGTTCCTATTTTTGTAAATTTCTTCTCACTGGAAATTTCAGATCTGTAGTTTGGGATGAAAACTGAAGGCTTAAAAGAATTCCATAAAGAAAAATATTGAAAAGATAATTTTGAACAAATCAGAATGTTTGGCTTCCATTTTTATTTACTGCAGTGTGTATTTTAAAAATTAATAATATTAAAATTTAAAAGGCAGGAACTAAAAAGAATAAATCAAGAGGTATTTTAAAAGAAAACAAGGTTTCTTTCAAAAAAACATACAGTCTAGTACTTCAGCATTTCTACTGAACCTTTTCAAAGGAAATTCCGTTATATCGAGGCTTTTGGAATATGGTTCTGCAGCAATGTCTGACAGCTTTGTGAAGCTGTAGCTCTTGCAGGATGCATTTAACAAGCCATATGTGCAGAGGGAATCACACACATCAGTTTGCAAAGCCAGGGCCTCAGTTTTCAAGCTGGAACTTGATCTTGGTCAAATCTCCTTGCAGCCCTCCCCACCCCCAATAATAAAAGCCTCCAAGACTTACAGAGTTTTCAAACAGTCTTTGATAATACAATGTTTTAGTAATTATATACACCTGGAGGTACTGAAAATACATCTTGGTGTTCATTGCATGCATTAGGTGCTGCTATGTTAATTGAATGAACCTCTTTTAAAAATCTGTCATTATTATCACCATGTCTACACCCCATCCTTCCTCCTCTCTTTCTTGTCAAACAGCTTCATGTGAGAATGAGGTCGATGTTGGGGTTGTAATGATTTCTTCACTCATTTCACAGGTACACGGAATGTTTCGGTTGATTTCACACCTAAATACTGGACATGTTTTAGACTGGTTAGATTTCAAGATGAGATGCAAACTGTGCTATATAGCTGGGTCACATTGTATCTGGAAAAAATTAATAATAATAAAATAAAAAGGATTAGTCACTGAAGAATGCCACTTGGTTCTATATTTTTTTAAAAAATTTTCATATGCTTTCAGATTCTCTTATCCGCAGCAAGGATAATGCTCTCCCTTCACTTCTGCTAGATTTTGCTGGAGTATTGAATGAAAGCTGTTAAAATGACAGAACATTTGCATTCAGCTTGTTAACCCAGATATGGGCTACTTAGTGACTGAGGATTGAAATCTACAGGGAAGAACTTGCAATGGTTTTAGACAAAAGATGGTTCTTTTGAGACATTCTGATTTTTCCCCTGTTTATTCCTAGGTGAAAATAAACTGATAGGGGATCTCTTAGTCCTTGGCGGAGCAACACTATACGGCATCTCAAACGTTTGTGAGGAGTATATCGTCCGAAATCTGAGTCGAGTGGAATTCCTGGGCATGATCGGACTCTTTGGCTCTTTCTTCAGTGGAATTCAGCTGTAAGTGAGCAGGTTTGAGCCCCAAGGTCATTCAGATAAGTGCAGCTGGGGCCTCCGCTGAGGTACTCTAACCCTGTCTTCGAAGGTAGCCATTTCCTGTGGAGAGTAGGTGTCCTCTGATCCTGGAATTTGTATTGGTTTTCATGTTTCAAATTGATGGGTTTGAATAATAATACAAATTTTTACCTAAGTACTCTAATTCAGGGGGCCTACAGAAACGATGGGGAGGGAGTGTAGTGATAGGACGAGGGGCAACGGTTTTAAACTGAAAGAGGGTAGATTTAGATTAGATATTAGGAAGAAATTCTTTACTGTGAGGGTGGTGAGACACTGGAACAGGCTTCCCAGAGTAGTTGTGGAATGCCCCATCCCTGGAGATGTTCAAGGCCAGGTTGGATGGGTCTTTGAGTAACCTGGTCTAGTGGAAGGTGTCCCTGGCCACGGCAGGAGGGGTGGAACTAGTTTTAAGGTCCTTTCCATCTCTAACTATTCTATGATTCTGTGATTCTATGGCTGGTGTCCTTGAATAGCCACACAGGGAGGGAGGAGTAGGAGACACATCCTACCATGTTGTTGCTGGAAGACAAGTGACTACTTCACGTGTTGGTCTGATCTGTCAAAACCAAAGTCTGCAACTCTCTCTGGTTCTGTTTCATACTTTTTAAAAGTCACTTAGATTTCTAAACAGGTAGAAAATACATCCAGTGAGCAGGTATTTTACTGATTGACTCATTCTGTCTATCTGCATTATGATAAGGTGGAAATAGTGAAAAAGCCTTTAAGAAACTGGCATTTTCTCTACAAAATATTTAGTACCCAGGAGATTATCGCATGGATTTCAGGAACTACCGAGTCGTGTCTATATCCACACGTCCCTAATGAGCACCTCACCTGCAACCCTAAGAGTTGGAAGGTACCTTCCAATGTTGTAATACTGTGACTGATCAAAGTGTAGTAAAAGTCACCCTGCAAGATTACCACATTTTATGCAGATCCATCACTGGTGCTTGTCACACAGAATAACTTTTAATTATTAGTCAAAACCAGGTGGCTTCCCTGCACATCTGAGCTGCTCAAACTTCTAAAAACAGAGAATTATCAAAACAATGACCCATCAATTCCCACTTCATTAGTTCTGTTTTGTTGGCCAGAAATTTTATTATACTTATGTGAGATCTGAACACATGATTTAAAATTATTAACTGTCTGCCACACAAGTAGTTCCTTTTTTAAAAATATAGAATTCAAGAGCATTTAAATGTGCCTAGTATCTTTGGCTAAAGCATTTTTGTTACCTACAGCATTCATGGTAGGTAGATACTAACTGATTCTGAGGGCATCAAAGCAGTGCCCTTATCTTGCTCTGAGTGTGTAACTGTCATGTACATGTCTTGTATTCCTGAATTTAATTAAAGTGACATTAGCCCCTCTTGACCCAAGCAGTTAGTCACAATTCAGGGTCTGTGATTTGTTTTGCTGGGGAGAAGAAGCTGGTGCTGGAACAAGGCATCTTTGTATACAGAAGACACAACTGGAAGGAAACAATAAGAAGCCATTTCTTTCCTGAAAGCCCTAAGGTTTTTCTAGTCAACCTTTGACCCAAAAGTTGTCACCAGTATATTTTTCTCCACTGGCCTCCACAGCTTTTTGCTGCTAGTGCTTTTGTGGCACTTTGTGGAGCCCTGTCGTGGTTTAGGCCAAATCGGCCACTGGGGACGTGGGGGACCCCAGATGGGACCGACAGATGCTCCCCTCTACCCCTCTTCAAAGAGAGAGGCAGAGGAGGAAAAAGAGACTTACGAGTTTAGAAGGATCTAAACTACTTTAATGAAGTATTAATAATAAAATAAAAGAAATAATGAGAAATATACAAAACCGTATCAAGCTCCCAAGATGACAATCACGACACCGGCTGGCACTGGGGCAGTCCCAGGCTGGACTCAGTGACGGACAGGAACTGGATTCAGGATCGGGATTCAGGATCGGGTCCAAAGGCAGACGAACAGACAGAGTCCTCCTCAGACATCAGCCATTGAAGCAAGAAGGCAAAAAGAAGGGCAAAAAGGAAAAAAAAGAGACTGACCCTTTGCTCCGTCAGCTTTTATACTGAGCATGAGGCGGATGGGATGGAATACGCTGTTGGTCAGTTTTTGGGTCACCTGCCCTGTCCGCTTCTCCCCGCAGGTGGGACCCCATTATGCTTTTCCGCTTCCGACCCTCCAACGTGGCAAATAACACAGCCGGTTGGCCTTGGGTGTTAGAACAATAAGTGTAAGCAAGAGCCTCCCTGCATACCATGTCTGGACATCAGCTATAAACATCGGTCTTATCACTCTGAGAGAGTGAACATTGTCTGCACAATATGCTGTTAATTTCAGTAGTTAAAAGAGGCCCAGCTAAGAAGCGAAGCTACTGAACAAAATTGGTCCTGTTTTACCTCAAACCAGGACAAGCCCCAAGCACACTTAGCTCATATATATAATTTTTTAATGAGGTGACAAAAGTTTGTGTATCAGGAGAGGCCAATAACATTTCTGCTACTTGATTTCATGAAGCAATTCAACATTTTCTTACCTTTACCTGAAATGAAGAGCAGACATCACATAGTTATGAGTTCACAGAGGTTTAATCTAACGAAATATACCAATTGTTTCAAAGAGAAGCCAGATCCCCTTATTACACTTGCAGACTCTTGCTTTGAAACACTACTGGCAACTTTGGTGCAATATAGGACCTTTGGGTCCTATAAACTGAAGTACTCTGGGGAAGGAGTGTCTCAGAAATAGGGCCATTTCCCAGCATGCTAGACACAGCACTGGTCAAAGTTCAGTTGCCATCCACAAAGTGGATTAGCCTTCTCTTCTTCACACTGAACAAACCCTGCTGTTTCGGCATCTCCTCTTACACCACGTGCTCCAGCCGCCTGACCATTGTGATGGAGCTCCACTGTACTCCCTCCAATTTGTCAATGTCTGTCTTATTCTGGGCAGCCCAGAATTGGATACAGTACTCCAGCTGCTGTCTCACAAATCACATCCTTCAGCTTGCTGGCCAGACTCTTACTAACCCAGCCCAGGATGCTGTTGGCCTTCTCTGCTCAAGGACACATTGCTGACTCATGTTCAGGTTGATGCCTACCAGTACTCAAAGTTTATTTCTAAAAAGCAGCTTTCTATCCAGTCATCTCCCAGCCTGTACTGTTGCATAGGGTTATTCCACCCCAGGTGCAGGAGATCGTATTTGCTTTTTTTGAACTTCACAAGGTTTCTCTTGGCCCTTTTCTTCAGACTACATTGTGGGTAGTCCACTCATCCAGTCCATACCTCTTCAGTTTCTAAGGATCTTTCAGGAAATCATGTTGGAAGCTTTGCTAAAGGCAAGGTAGGTTACACGTCATCCTCTCGTCCATTCCCTCTCCTTTATTTACTGAGCCAGTCATCTCATCATAGAAGGCAGTGAGTTTGGTCAGGTATGGTTTGCTCTTGAGATTTCTGAGCTGGCTTTTTCCAGTCATCTCTTCTTCATTTCCTGCAAATGGCTTCTGGGAAAATTTGCTCCATAATCTTCCCAAAGATTAGCATAAGGCTGTCCGGGCTGTAGTTTTTGCTCTTTTTGAAACTGCATGTTGCATTTGTCTCTTTTCAGTTATAAGGGACCTCCTCCAATCACCACAACCTTTCAAAGATCATTGTGGTTCCAATTCTTCAGTGAATCTGGCATTACTAGGCGGCAACTTCTGGCAAAGTTGCTCTTACCTCATTTTGTTTTACAGATCATAATGAATCATAGAGCATAGAATATTGTTTTATACTTCTTTTGTATTGGATAAGCAATAGTATGAAAGCAATGTTCTTAAATTTAAGTTATATCAAAATTTGTTTGCCAGAACAAGAGACACTGCAGTTTGTTTTCATTATATTCTTCAGGAATTGCTGATAAGAGACATATGACTTATGCATGCAAAGACACTTACAATTTAGTTATTTTGCAGACAAAATAATCTTATTATTCTGTACACAGTATTAGATTTGCCACAAATCAGCAGCAAGCAAATTAGAATTTCCAGGATACAACTCTCTAGACCAGATTAATCTGGGAGGCACTGAGTTCCTGCAGTTTTACTATTAGACTTGGCCTTCCACGTAACACCTTTTGTACTAGGTAGTTTGTTTTTCAATCTGTGTAATTCAATGTTTTATACTTGTTTAAAATAGTGACCAGACTAGCATGCAGAGTTCTGCACAGCAGGAGTTATCTGCAAATCACAGATCAGAGAAAACAGTTAGCTGAGTGAAGACCTAGCTTGTGAGATACCTAATTTCCAAAGGTCTGTTTGCCTGGATTGGGAATAGCTGATTTATTGTCACCTTAGAATTTTCTGGGTCTGGGATTCTGATGATAATCTACAATGCAAGACTTACAAGGTGTTGAAAATGGACTTTTGCAGCTTGGCCCATCCTTGGCTTTGTTTCCTGACTTTCATTCCTGTGACTATTCAATCTCTCTTGGTGTGTAACAAATCACAGTATTCTCCCCAAAGCCAGCCTGTGATATCTATTTATTTGACACTGCAGAGCTTCTCTGAAGGGTGAATAACTCAGATATGTTATTAATCATCAAAGTTCAAAAGCTTTCAGAATATTAAGTCAGAAGAGTGCCAGAGGATTGAATATATAGGGGGGTGGGCACTTTGGGCAGGTATGTAGACAGCTGGAAATAAACCAGGACAAATAGTATGCTATCACATCTGATTGCTGCCCTGAAGGTCTTTCAAATATATGGGTACAGGGATAATGCCAGAGTGGATTAGCAAAGTCTGATTGCATTTTGTTCCTACAGAGATTTTTTATTATAAGGTTATTTATGTTGTTTTGTCCAGCATTTGAATTGAATGAGTGGAAGTAATTTAACTTCTGTTCTCGTCCATCAAATTTTGCCTTCTCTTCTCTTATAGTGCAATCATGGAACACAAAGAGCTGTTGAAAGTTCCCTGGGATTGGCAAATAGGTAAGAAAACACTTCACCTCATTGAAGAAAGTTACTGAAGGAGGCGTGGAGGCAACCAGTGTTTGGGGAGGCAGGCACTAAGTTTCACAGGAGCCAATGTTTGTGACTTTTCTGCCAGTTACTGCCAAAGGTTGAACCACATGCCTCATAACCTTTCTTAAATGATCTGTCCTCCCATTGCCATATTATGCCTTCCTTGCACCATTACATTAAGCATATGAATGCCATAAGATAATTATTCAGACAGCCATGAAGTAAAACAATAATGGAGTTCCAGTTCTAAGATTCAGTGCAACACTGGGACAAATAAATGAAGTAGTCATTAGGAGCCAAACCTTTTCAATGAATGCCAGAGAACGAAAATGGAACCTAACAAAAAAACCTAAAAGAGTTCTTGCAGTGCATATTATAGCCTCATAAACCCATTTCCAAGGGGAACATTTCTGTATGCAAATGGTTAATTGCTTTCCAAGTAGTCTTGGTGGAATATAGCAAATGTATCTTTTAGATAAGTTCAGGTAGCATCATGCGCAACGAAGCTCTTGTGTTTTTCTGTGCAGTGGATTGCATTTTCCCATTTCAGTTTGGAAGCTAAGTTTATGATCTAAGACTCCCTTCTAATTAGTTCAACAAATTACTTGCTTTAAAAGCATATCAACATTTAGGAAAGGAGAGTCCCTATAATCACTCTTTTACTATTTACGGCAATAGAAGAAATAAAAGAATAATAGTAGTGTAGAGCTGATATACTTAGAAGGTGATTCAAGCTTTGGCAATCCGTTGACAGTAGCTTTTCACTTAGTTTCAGAACGAACATTAAAATGGCAGCTCAGAAGTGTGCAAAGGCAACTGATTATGTGGGGAATCCCTGAGGACAGGGGATACAAGTTATGGAATACATTGTTGTTTCTTTAAACTTAGTTCACAATTTCCTGTCATCATCATAAATCTTAATAAAAACAGTGCATCTTTCACAAAACGCTGTACCTAGAAGTCTTGGAGATTTGATGGTTGAAGTGTAAAACTAAATGACAAATCAATTTAAAGTATCCACAGAGAAACACACTCAACTGTGTACTATGAGTATATTGGCCTTCTTTAATCTGAGATAATTAGCATAATTGCATCAGTGTTTATTTATACTTCATGGTAAGGAGCACAGGGACACAATTAATCTGGTAGCGATGGAACTAGCAATGGTCATAGCGAATTAATCTACTCTCTGTGTAAATGTCATATATACTTCCATGGGAGTTCTGTTATAACTCAGTATCAGTGAAATGTGCTGTTAAAATAAAGTCTTACTTGGTCTGTGATGCCACTAAAATGTCATTGAAAGTTAGTCACTAATTCTGAAGAGTCCCTACGCTTCATAAGGAGGAGATATGTACTTGTTTTGTTAGAGCAATAATTGGAAATGTGGTGCAGTTGAACATGGATTAAATGGTCACAATTATGTGTAGTTTTGTGTTCTTCCTTGAATTCCACTGTACTTAGTGTGCTTTCCATTGCATTGGCAGTGATACAAGGTTGTCATGTAGTGATTGGCAAGTCTATGTCAGGGTGTTCACAGCCTTGTCCTGAATAGTTATCCACTGCGACAGACTCAAACCTGCAGTCCAGCAGAGTTAAATCATCAGCCTTCTGAATGGTAGTGATAAAGTCACAGCAGGCAACCTAATAAATAACTCAAGGTGGCCTGTTGCCATCTGCCATAATTGTGCTATTAAGAATGGATGAGCTACCTTTCAACTGATGTAAAATGCAAATGATTTTGGAATATAAAGATCTAAAGCCAATCTGTTATGCCTATCATGTTTAAAACAGGCTGTGGCCCTCCTGGTTTTAATTTTGGAAATTCCCCTGATACATAGCATCATCTTTACACTTAGTATAAATCAGTGTAACTGTTTGAATCCTTGAAGGTTTAAGTATTAATACGTGCTGACAACCTGACTGAAAGGATAATGATTATACTGTTCTGACTGAGTGGCTTCATATGAGACCATGACACATTTTGTAGAGTGATACATGAAATAATAACAAATAAATTAACATCAGTTTTATTTAAGAGAAAAGCCAGTTTGACTCTCCAAGGAAGTGTTCTGGGTTGGAGGAGGTTTGAATATGGTCTTTATTCCAAGAAAACAGCATGAAAAATCATAACTGATTCCATTTCATCCCAATGAAACGACAGCTTTTGGAGTAAAAACGCCAAGGATAGAGCATGCAACATTCAACCAACGAGCTCAGGAGCTAAAACAGAAGTTCCCAAGGCAAGTTAGTCTTGGTGGTACTTGGGCTACTTTAGAGCAATCCCTGGGGGCAGATCCTGCCCATCTGTGTGAAGGTGCCCAGTTTTAAGACAAGTGAGGAGATACTGAGGGACTGGGGTTTGTTCAGCCTGCAGAAAAGAAAGCTTCAAGGAGTTACCTACAAGGAGGTTATCAAAAGGACAGAGCGAAGGTCTTCACAGTGGTGCATGGCAGGAGGATGAGGGACAACAGGCAGAAGCTGAAATGAGAGGTTCAGAATGGATAAAAGGAAAATCTTCACACTGAGAACAGGCAGGCAGCGAAGCAGGTTGCCTAGAGTGGTTGTGGGTCTCCATCCTTAGAGATTCCAAGACCAGGCTGGACGAAGTCCCAGGCAGCTTGGTCTGATCTCACAGCTGAGCCTGGTTAGAGCAGGGTTTGAACTAGAGACTTCTGAGCTCCCTTCCAGCCTGGATCACCCAGTGTTCCTATGGTCCTACATGGCCAGTTCAGACACTCATGAGGCATTCACACCCAAACAGGCAAAACTGGTGATGTTACCCATCAGGGTGAGCACTGACAGACAAGATGGGATTCCTTCCACCAACTTTAGATATCTGGTATGTGGACATCTGATTTAGTTAAATAGACTGCCTTTATCATCAGCAAGAATAAACAGGCATGACAGAAATCATACTATGCTAAAGCTGGTGTCTAAAAGAGGTTAGACAATCTGCACCCCAGAATTTCTCAGTCTTCATTGACCACCAACTCTCAGTAAGTGTCCAGAGTTAGATGTAAAGAATCCCACCCACAGCCGCCTTCGTGCAGATTAATCCTTCAGTTTGGGACAATGCCAGCACATCTAAAAACAGACAGTTATGAATGATGAGCTTCTCCAGGTTTAACACGGACCAGCAGATGAGCAGATCATTACAAAAGCACCTCCTAACTTACCAGGTTGCTTCCTTCCAGTGCCTGCTACAGGTAATTGATGCTGGTGACTTAGTGCCTGGTTAGACACAGGTCCCAGCATCTGGGACTGCAGCACTAATGGCAATTCCTAAGGCTGCTGTTAGCGCTGCAGGGGTACCCAAGGAAGCTGAGGCTCTAAGACTTTGACTTAAGACATATTTTTAGTCTGAGAACTGGCCCTCTAAGAAGCAATATCTGAAAATAATATGATGTTATTTCCATTTTGCTTATTATCACCACTAAATGCCATCCAGCTGGTGGGTATTACGTGTATTTTTAAGATGTAAATGAAATGACACCTGATATTCACCTCTGATAGGACAGCTACAGTTTAAGCAATTTTTCACTGAAACTGAAATGCCCTTTGGAAAAGCAGCCTGCGAAGTGCATGTAGTTGGCTGCCAAAGAATATGAGCACCAAGGCAGTACCATAAAATTATACTATTAGTGAGAGCATAACCCAGCAAAACACCTGAATATGTGTGTTAAATCCAAACTGACTAGCAGGGGCTCGGTGGACCAGCTGGTGATTTGCAGACTGTGCTTTGAGAATGCTGACTTCAGGTCCACAATGGCTTTTGCGCCTGACATGTTCTTGATTTAAGCCTGGAAGAAAAGCTGAGTTAATGCTCCTGTATGCAAACAATTTCTCATTGATCAAAACCACGCTCCGTCTGATGCACTCATTTGCCTACTACAGAAGAGTTGCAGAGTTTGCATAAAGCGACTTTTTCAAGCACTGCCTAAGACTGATTCCGTTGTTACCACTATACAATGCACACCTTAAAAATCTGCTGTTATTAAAACCAGTTCTTACTGTGATTATCAATATTCTGAGTATAAATTCAAGTTCATTATCATGTCATAACAATTGATACACAGGCACTGACGTTTTGTGACTGCTGTATTTGTTTCAGATGAATGTACACTTCAGATGCTTTTAAGGGACTCATACGGTCACGGCTGATTTTGTCCTTTAGATAGCTTTTCTAAAGAGTTTTTAACTAAGTGGATCCACAAGCAGATACAAATCATATGGGCTTTTTCTCCCCCTTTCTAATTCCTTTCAGGACTTTGGCAATCAGATTTTCTGCAACTTTTAGTCAAAAACAACATGCTCTGAAGAGCTGGCGTGAGTCTAAATTTAGGCTTGTGCACATATCAGCTGGGAATTCTGCAGCATACGGCAGCCTAAGAAATATCATTTGCATGAGAGCAGATGAGTGAAGTGTTTGCTGTTTTTTTAACTTCATATTGATTAATTTGCCTTGGGATTTATCAAGTAATAACTGAAGCAATGAATTCTTTCCCAGTAAGTTATTTAGTTTTTTAAATGAAATTAGATTTTTACTGTAATATATTTTTATTATATTAGTGTCTAACAATCTAATTTGTGTGAGGCACTTTGTAAACATGTAGCAAGAAATAGTCTCAGCTCTGGAAAGCTTTATTAAGGAAGGCAGACAAAAAGTGGTAGAGGAACACAAGCACTAAACTGTGAGGTGATTGATCAGGTTTGGTGGCAAAACAGGACTAGGACCCCTGTCACTTGAGCGCTGTCCTCATGCATTCATCTATTGGCTCATTAACTCCTCTGCAAATACTTTTGCATTCATTTTTTAGGTCCATTCCCAGAAAATACTGTGTGCTCCATCCAACTCAGCTGAACTTAGTTGGTGATGTTCAGCTCCTTAAGAGACTAGATTCAATGTGTCCAAATGCATCATTCCATCCAAACTTACGTTGGACATGAGGTATTCACTAGTAGTGTAAGACACCAATTTAAAACAGCACTGCTATTATGGGGACCACAGAGAGCAGACCTTACGTCCACTGCTGTATAGGCATGGTTTTCACTGGTTTTTGTATATATTTAGAATTATGTTCTTAATCTCTCTCTATATATATGTGCATCTTAATTATTTGAATCCATGTTTTTTTTAAAAGCATTCTTCATCTGTTTCTAAAAACACAGCCTTCCTCCCAACACGAGTCATTTCTGCAGACTATGGAAAGTCACTTTGCTTCTTGTTTCTCTCCTGCAGGCTTGTTGTATGTCGGCTTTAGCGCCTGTATGTTTGGCCTCTACAGCTTTATGCCAGTGGTCATAAAGAAAACCAGTGCTACTGCCGTCAACCTCTCCCTACTCACGGCTGACCTGTACAGCCTCTTCTGTGGATTATTCCTCTTCCACTACAAGGTATGTGGAAATGAGAGATGTATTTGGGTAATAGCTGTAAGCCTGAAGAAATACCAGTGCAGAATAATGAAACAGAAGAAGCCTCCAAGCTTTGCTAGATCTACACAGTAAAAGTGCAGATTTTTTTTTATACTTCAGGCTTCCCACACCAAAACCAGCTTTATTTTAGGATCTCCAGTTGTTAAAGAGAGTTCATTTGGTCTTTTTGTTACAATTTTTAAGATTTGAGTACCTGTTCATCAGCAACTCTATCACTAATTTCATTTTACTTATCAGAGCTAACTTTCAACTGCTGTGACCAGACCCAGGGTGGCAGCATGAAGGGAAGGAATCTTCCAAAAATCCCATAGACTTTTTATGTCCCTTAACAAGGTTGTTTCATACATGCTGATTCTTAATTTATTACTTGTAATTGTCCATGAATTACACCTTTCTTGTCAGCCAAACCAATGGCTTGCCTGTTAGTGTGAATGCCAAAATGTGCAACAGATTAGTGTTGAAATTAAACTTTTATCTCTCAGGTCCTCTAATATTTACACCACTGTGTTGTACAGGCACACATTTGGTTTCCAATTGCAAGGAATATCTTCATTATTCACAAGTATCCCCCCCAGTGTCCATCATATGAAAGTGGCATCAGGGTGCTGTAGGCAATTGCTTTGTACCATCATTTATTCATAAGAGGGAGGTTAACTGATAACTAAAATGGTGGCCCAAAGAAGTGTTAGGCAAATGAAAGCCTTAAAATACTGATTAGCTAACCAACCCAAAACAGATTTTGTGATACTAATGGTACCTGAATGAATCTGGACGAGACAGTGAAGTTCACAGCTTCAGAGTGCAACATAAAATTGATTTTCACTATTGCTTTTTATGTTGTTTTTATGGCTTTAAGAATTTTGCAGACAGAAGAAAAGCAAGTATAAAACAAAAATTTTACTGAGAACACAATGTAAAGATTGACTGCTGCTTTGCAGGTCTGTCTCATGGTGATTTGTTTCCTAGTTCTTTCTGCCCTACACTTCAAATCCAGTGTTTGACATTAGGTATTAGCTCAAAATTGTTATTGTTAATAATAATATTTGATATCCATAGCAAAATATATTTAGTGATGTTTGTTCACTGTTTCTAAGAAAGATGCCTATGTTACAAAATAAAAGACAGACAAATTTAATTCTGAAAACAGTTGTGATGTTTTAGCAAAATCAAACTGTGTTAGAGGGGGAGAGTCAAGGCAGCAGGTGTTGGACAGCTTTGTGCTCAGAATTGCTCAAACCTAACAAAAAAGGCACTTTTGCAAATGCAAACCTTAAACTTCAGGCACTTGGAAGGCAGAAGGTGCATAAAAGGTCTCAGTTTTTCCCTGTCTAATTGTTGAGTACTTTGACAGAGCCAGGAAGGCAGAATTTTCAACCTCATTGAACCCCTGTCTGTATGTGCATGTCAGCACTTGGCCACAGTGGCACCTTGGCCTCCCTTTAAGACCCATACTGAAAAAGTGCTCAGGAGAAGGCTGTTAAGAACTGGGAGGTTTTCTGGTTGAAAGCAAGGCCTCATCGTCTGTCCTGATAAACCAGCTGAGTTCCACCTCTGAAGTAGCTGGTGGTCCCCTCTGCACTTTTCTTGTCTGATTAGAAAACTGTTTGGAAATCTCATTCTCCTGTGGTTAACTTTATCATGTAATCTTCACAAACTCTTATCAAACTCTTACTTCAGCCTATTTAGGTTTTCTACTTCCACTGCTCTCCTTGGAATACTGTTTCAGAACATCACTACTCCAACAGTTAGAAACCTTCTTATTTCCAGCATAAATTTACTTGTGGCTGGTTTTGATCCACTTGTTCTGTCAAGAGTATCCCTTAACATGAAGAGTGCTCTGGTCTTGTTGGCATTTTACTCCATTGGTACATCAATAGGGAACGATCATATCCTTTCTCAGCCCCTAGTTCTCTAGCCAGAGCAAGCCATACTCTTACCTGTTCCCCCAAGCACCCCTCTGCACCTCATTCGACTGGATTTCATCCTTCCTGAGATAGTCTTTCAACTCAAAAAGAAGGAAAGATCCCTCCAGCAACTGGCGTAATGCTCTTGTCTCTCCATTTCTTTGGGAAACATGTTAACCCCTAAATAGTAAGACTGTGTTTACTTTTTTCAAGCACTGCTTTTCCTGTGTGGTTTGCACTCATCCTACAACCCGTGCGACTCATGCATGTCTCTTCTTTGTTCTTCCCAGCTGAAGTGCTGCTAAGAAGACCTTTGTCAGGACTTTATGGAAGGGCCTTTGCCTGGAATGTAGTATCAACTTCCTGAGCTCTCTGTGTCTCCCTTCATGCCCTTCAAACTTACATTACAGAGGAAATTTGAAAAGAGAGGCTATGTTCAGAGAACAACTAGAATTAAAAGCCCAATTAATTATCTGGTTACTTCTTTAGTTCCCATGTTTTTATCCTTAGTCAGATCACCTCCTCCTTTTCTTTCTGGTTTACTATCGAGTGTCATTCTATATGAGGAAGTAGAACTGTGAAATGTGCAACTTGCGCTCAATAATGAAGTCTGATATGTTAACATTAAATGATCTAAATTAATTCCCCTCCTAAGACTGCGTGCTCTTGCTTGTTTTCTAGCTGCTAAAAAGCTATTTTGCTCCCAGCTGTACATCTCCTTCAGATACAGGTCTCCTTGTGCTTATGGCTGCACTGGCCAATGGGGGAAGCCCCACTTCACTGGGAAGCAAGTGGTTTTATGCTGAATTAGGATCAACTGAGCGGCTTAGTGCCCCTTGCAGAATATAATTTTATGAGGCTTTCAAGAAACAGTTATGATTTTTTCCCTGTGCTGCTACTTTTATCACCAGACAGATTTATTGCACCTATAGCCATAAATCTATGAAAATCCATGGAAAATGCAGGAAATGAGTTTAACTGGGCTTTAGAGCCTCTCAAACCAAACTGAGGGGAAGATTGCGTTTGAAGTGTTTTGATTCGTTAGTATTTCATTTTTTATAATACAGACTTGCAACATTATGACATGTGGGACAGTGATTTTATAAGCAGCTGCATTTATATTCTTACCCCATATGCAGATATCTTTGTGGCGCATTGAACAGTTCCCAGGCCCGTGGAAGCTAGAAATACAGCACGTTAACTTGACACAACTCTGGTGATATAATTCAAGATGTTAACTGTTCAAGGTGTTATTGTATTAAAATGCAATGATTTATGACTTTCAATTTGAGATAGATTACTAGACTGTAGGGCATCATTCTCAAAATGAGACATCCCCCCAATAAAAGCTCTCTTTTTAGTTCTTCTGTAATCAATAATTGATTCCAAATAATCCAGTGGATGGGGAAAGGTGTCTGGCCTCTTTGGTGGCTGAATATTTGCCACTGTCATAGCACTTAGGTATACAACCCCATGTCTTCAATCCCTTTTTTTGGATTCTCATCATATTCATATATTTTATACAGTTTTGATATTCAAAACTTGCCTAGCTATCTGTTCTCCTTTCACCTTTTTTCTTAAGTACAATGAAATTATCTCCTGCTTTGGAAAACAGAGGCCATCAGAGTCCTAAAACTTAACAGGTTGGTAACAGGTTTACATCATGGTAAACAGCTTGGGAACCAAACAGGAGGCTGGGATACAAATGTGAGATGTGCTGTGCAGAGGGACATCTAGGCATAGTGTGGAGGAAATTTAATGTTCTGAGTAACAGGACTGTCCTTGCCCTGTCAGAGACTGCAATAGCCATTCTTTGTCATGGATACACTGACACCAGTGGTGCTGGGAAATTCAGGGCCACCTCTCCCGGTGTACAGGGTTGGAACTTTTGCATAACTTCAGTTATTTCTTAGCTTAAGAGGTGTTCTTTTTAACATTTTACTCTCAGCCTTAGCTTTATTTTTATGTGAATTTTTAAAGTCCATACTTTTCGTTTGCAAGCCGTATGTTGTGCTTTAGTCATTCTAAGCAAATTGGGTCCTCACTAAATAATCTAAGCAGTTTAGTTTATGTTTTCCACCAGCTAGAGCATGCATACTGATTGTGTTCTGCACCAGCAGGTCAAGTCACACTATATTAGATCATTACCTAGCAAGCCAAGCACAATCAATTATATTCTGCCTTGGCAAAATCATTTGTTATTTTATCCAAAATGCAGCTATAAAAATTTGGAATTTCTGGATATAGTAGCAATTTCCAAATGAAGAAAATGCATATATTTCATAATAAATCAAGGAAGTCATATATCTTGATTTGGAATCGTGGAGAGTATCTGTGACAACGGACTTGGCTACACAGATAAACATGACACTCAAAACCTTTCAGCACTAGAAATCTGATATGATGCTAGCTGAAACCTTGCTTGCTGATACTCACGGATGCTTCTGAAAATGACTGTTCAATGCTAATTCCCTCCAATGGAAGTAAGCAGATGACAGCCTTCCCATTACATCAAGAAGCAAGCCTCAAAACAGAGTGGTTTTTAACATAATGGAGAAGACAGGGTACAAGTTGGGGGCAATAGTTTCCAATTTAATTTTTGCCAGCACAAGTCCTAAGCAATGCTTGTGAATAGGGGATTTGTGTAGACTTCACAGAGACGAAAATTTGGCCCTTACTAGAAACAAAAGAGAAGAATCAGGAGCCTCCATTAAAAGCATATACTTTACCATCCTGATCCAAATCACTGAAGCCAGTACGAGCTTTTCTGCTGTTCGTTTCCCCAAATTAGGAAAGTCTGCCATTCAAGGAATAATCTTTAAAAAAAATCACAGTTTCATGAGTATGTAGGTAAAAACTATGCCTTATTGTGACCATATGCTTCACGCAGTCCTTTTGTTGTTAGTGAAGGACAGATACAACGTCTGTGGTTTGGGAGCAGGAGGTAGAATTGGTTTCGTTTGGGGGAGGATTGTTTGTTTATTAATTTTTTACTTGGCAGCTATCCATAAACACCTGAGAGACTTTTCCCAATCATCTGACCAAGCTGAGAAAATACTTCAAATGATGTTCTCACTTTTTTTTTTTTTAACTTATCTGCAATTATAAGCTGAAGTCAGTAAGATCCTTTGCTTTGCTTGTACTTGTTAGGGGACTAACACCTACGTATTTTAAACTTTGACAGTAGTGACGCCAGTGGTGCATCATTATTTCTAGTAGAGTAGGCAGTGCAGGCTAAACATCTATTTTTCACATTATTACTTCCTCAGTCACATACTTTGGGATATTTTCCTGATGAAATTGGATATGCAAGCTGCTTGACCCATAAGCTCTCTGTTTGAATGGAATTTAATCTCCCGGGGACTTTATCCTGGTGAAGGCTTCTAAGTCTTTGATAATAATGAGGATAAATCATATTACTAGTTAATTCTTTATACCATTGGTAATGTGCAGAAACCTATGTGCATGGTTCCCTTTCTGTTCCAGAGTACTGGATTTCTTAGACTGGGACTCCCTCTCAACGACTCTGTTCCCATGAAGCTGTACTGTCTGCGTGCCTTTCATCTAAGTGACATTTTAAAAGCTGTTTTTTAATGTCTTTAAATTTATTTGTTTGTTTGTTTACCGTAATTTCCTCCTCCAAATTATAAACAGTTAGAAAATAGTTATGTATCTATATTTAAAGAGCTACCTTAAGGTGGAAAGGAGTCATGTGTGTCTTTGGTGACACTTGAATGTATATTCCTGTGACAGAAAGGGCCACATCCACCCACCCTTTGTCTGAGCGTGCAGGATGCCGTACAACAAAAAAGCTTAGAAGTAAAATGACAAAGAGGAGTAGAAGCTGGAAAATGAAATGACTCCTACGAAGATGTTGCAGAGTCTCACAGTGGATTTTTAACAACATAGCACAGATATGGCAGCTTTCTGAAAATACTGCATTGTTAAAAGGATATCTCTTCCTTTCACAGTGTTATCTTGCAATAAATTCATTAGTTGCAAAGCATGAATAGTGAAACATGGATACTCACTGTTTTGGAGCCATCTAAAAAGAATGTAAAAGAAGTGTTCGTGTTGCAGAAGTTATGGTGAAAGCTTGCATTTCAATATTTTTTCGCTATTTGCTCATCATAAATGTCAAGTTTTGTAGGTTGTTTTCAGAGCTTTTCGCTTGGGATTTATTTTTTTTTCTTGGTCTCATGTTAAAAGACTGCTTACAACAGAACTGGTTAGGAGTTTTCTAGCAAAATACATTTTTGTTGGAAAAGCCTGATTATCAAACTAGAAATGCTAAGTGAAAACATCCTGTTTTCAGTATGCTCCCAAGGAAACATAGGCTGGCATTTCTCAGACCCTGACTGTTGTTTTGCCTGCTCATCTAAGAGGTTGCAGCAGTGCAGAGTTTCCAACATTTTCAGCCAGGTATTCTAGGACTGGAAGATCTCAGGCACGGGAAAATCCAAGTTACGCAGCTCATGGATTCTGGAAGCCAGAGAACAAATCTCAGTTCTGCATTAGGCAGCCCAGAACCCCAAGAAGGAGCTTTTAAGGCTTCCAAGCATCTGCTATGGAGATAATCCTGGCAGCTGCAGTCAGCAGTTGCCAGTTTCCAGCAAGCATGCTTTGTTTTAGAAACAACAGCTTTAGGTGTTTCATAAGAGCAGCAAATGCAGGATATCTGTTCTTGGGAAAGCTGCAGTTTCTACTTCTTATTTCAGTTTAGGATTTTTTTTTCTTTTCTTTACAGAACAACGGTTTTGTTTCCTAGCCAGGAACTAGTTCATAATTACGACAAGAGAACAGCCAGGAGTTGTGCACCTACCTGTGCATGAGTTTATATTCTCTTAACTATATAATTTGGATTTCTTAATATTCTTAGTGAATGCCTGGTTAACAGGGTTCACAAACAACGACACACTTCTGTGCTTTGCTACTCTACAGCTGGTTGTCAACTCATAGTATGGTTTTTGAGGTTTTGTATCAATGATTTAGATGGTCATAATATTGCTTTTCTTTCTCCATTTCTCCACCCCTTTTATTGCGTGCAACTTTTGAATCAAATATTTTTATATTTCAATATCACATCTTCCTCCATAGCTTGAGTGTTAAACTGTTAAAAGAATTGTTTGCAATTTCAAAAGAGCTGTTCAATTTGACACATTTATACTCTTTTTAAATACCTGCGTAAGGTAGGTATGGAAGTAAATTTTCATTTGTATAAAAGGTGTTTGAGGCCAGTTGAAACCCATGTAATCACTAAATAGAACTGATTTCACGCTGAAGTAAGAAGTAGTTTATACTGACAATCCAACCAGTCAGGGGGAAAAAAGCACCACTATGTGACCAAGTTCTGCCTTTGGTCATATTGAATAAAAAATTGCCTAACGGGTATTGACTACTCAAAAGAATACATGAAACAAAAAAAGAATGTAAATGTTAAGTGTAGTAAACAAATGTGTAAAATCAGCCTGTTCACAGACAATCTCCAGAGAAAGAAAAGAGACAGTACACCTGCCTGTGTTATCTGCTTAAATTGGTGGTCAGAATTCCTTGCAATGAACCACTTAAGTGCTCTGACCTACAAGGCACAGGGAAAGTGGTTTACTTACCCTATAGTGAGAAGTTGTTATTTTTCAAACAAAATCACGAACAAAGGTTTTAAGTCCTAGCATAGAACCTATCAGTTTTCTCTAATTTTTTTATACAAAATGAAGAGGAATCACAGGATTGTAAGTTTCCAACATTGACATTTCCCTATACAGACAACGTTATGCTGAGGGTTGGTGTTGCTCACAGTTATTATAAAATGTTCTTTCTTAAATGTCTTAAAAAAATAATTATCTTTGGAGAATGAGTTGAACATGGATAAATAAAAAGGAATAGACTTTGACTACCTGAAGAAGGTAATTCACATCACTGTCATGGGACCTGAATTTTCAACACCTTGCAGAATGCCGAGTCCATCACCCCCAGTTCTTCATTGCTTTCTTAGCAGGGGTAAATAAGGGGGAGCAGTGTTTAGGAACTAGTGAGAAATGGTTAGGGAATTGGGGGAAGGTATAATTCAAGATGCTGCTTCATTTTGTATGTAATTTGAAGTCACTTCTGTCCGCGGTCAGAAGAGGCAATCCCACTAGTCTTTTCTGTCCCCACCTCTGCTCCCAGGTTCAACAATGGTCCAGACAGGAGCGCCGTAACTCCAAAGGGAGGCAACAGCATTGCAGTGGTGGAACATTCAACCGTACCCTTAAGTTTAGCATAGGGCCTCCATCCATCAATCATTTTCATTTGGAGTTAATAACTGGATATTATTAACTTAAAGAAATGCAGAAAGCCAAGTATTGTAACAATGGGCTTTCAGCACTTGGAGCTACATAACAGTCATCTCAAATTACCTTGTTTGAATTGGTTTTGTTTTTCAATATAGGGAAAAAGTTGTTCAGAGATCTCTTAAATATACCACAGAATACATTACGAAGTTTAATTCTTACACTCTGAAGGAAATAAGTGGTGTTTTGGAAAAAGTAGTGAAGAGTCATGTGAAGGTAAAGGTGAAGTGCTTACAATTCCTACCCAATATGAAAGTGCAGACATATTAGCAGAAATCTTCCTGTTATTGGAAACAATTAACTCTTGAATGATAAGTCTTCAACAAAACCATGTGGGTTTTAAAGGTGCTGGTAAGCATGGGCCAAAAAAGGAAATTTGGGGGAGTGGAGCAAAAGAAATCCATAACAACAGAGAACAAGAAAATGGTTTGAATGACCTGCAGAAAGCAAAAAATATTGTAACAAATACTGCCTTTTAGTTCATTACAAGAAAAAATGCAGACAGGAAAACATAACAAAGACATTCTATTAAAAGTTCTGGATCTTACCAACAACATACCTTTTCTAAATAATAGCTCACTGAATATGAAAACAAAGACCAAGAGGCTTAGGTTCATAATTAATTAAAAAATTAAATGAGAACCTCGATATTTCCCAAATCAAGCATACTTTTGAAGACAAGGGAGTACAATGAACGTGTTAAGTTACATACCTCAGCAATAATTTGCAGCCCAGAGGAGACAGCCAAAAAACAAAGTCATGAATTAGCAAAGCAGAAGCTGCATTCAAAAGTTTAAATAAGGTTCAGTTACTGAAAATCTACAAAGATTTTCAAATTATGATTCTTCAAATTGCATGCTATTTCCACCTTAGCATATGGAAACAAAGGCTAGAAGTTCCCCGGAGATGCAGACAGAATTATCTTTGAAAGCAAATGGTGATAGCTGCATTATCAATGCGGGGATTTCTTATGGAATTGAGTAAGTCCTTGTTTCCAGAAGTGACCAGAAAAAAAGGGAGAATATTTAGGAAGTGTGTTTAAGAATTATGCCTGGCTATCCACACATCTATGAGCTGCTGGAAAGAAATATATATAATATTGGAAATTAATTAATTTGCTTGTTTTAATTAACTAACTGGATTTAAGTGCTTAATCCAGTTGTGCCTCCTACCAGCCAAATCAGTGATTGCTACAGACACACAGGGTTAAAGCATCCAAATTACCTTCTATTTCCTACCAAAATGAAGGAATGGGTCAACAGGCAGACATAGCATCAGTCAGAAGACGTCACTTCTTCATGCTTTCAGTCTAAGCAGTAGGGTATTTTATTAACTTCTAGAAAGTCTTCAGAAAGCATCTTCTTTTTTCTAAACTCCCCCTTCCTACTAAACTGGAAGCTTTAAAACCCATGGTATGAGATAGATGCTTGTCATCAGCACTGCTGCTAAGCAACTTATCTTAGTTAACTGGAGCAAACTTCTGGAGTTATTCCCACCACCTGCATTTGTTAAGTTTAGCAAGCAAGAGTATCTGCTCTTTCAGGTGTTTAAAAGGCTCATAATCGGTCTGAAGGAGATTTGAAATAGCTTTGACTTAAAGTAATCTGGGTTTTGTATCTTAAGTACAAGAGGAGAACTTGTAGGGGAGAGCTTTAGATGCAACCAGATAAACCATCCCTTTAAAAAAATGGTTAGAAATAGAGAGAAAACAAGGAATAAGGAATAATCACAAAAGAAAACTGATACTGTGCAGGTGAAAAAGAAGTCTAATTTCTCTAAAAGATAAACCAAGCTTGACAATAAAGTGAAACAAACAGCAAAAAGTTGTTCTTGTATATGAAGAGAAGTAGTTTCACTATGCAAAGACAGCAAACACCAAAATTAAACAACCTTTAGTTTGGCACCAAAATGAAATTGGGACCTTCTGTCACATTCAGTAAGGACGAGAGTTAAATATGAAGACAATGCACAATAATTAACAGAAATGGAAATTACTACATCAGAAATAGAAACAGAACACAATAACCTGAATACTTTCAAGCCTGGGAATACAGACAGTTCGAAGAATTGTATAGGAAGTAGGCAATAAACTAAAATCAGAAGTTGACACCAGGGAGGAATAATTAGGGAGATGCAGATAAATGGAAAATTGGATAAAATGTACCATGGTTCACAAAAGGTAAATCATCCAACCTGATGCCTGTCTGAGAATTTTACAGGTTTTTATAGATGAAAGTCAAATGGTAGATCTAATCTGTAAGGCTTTTGTATGGTGCAGTGCAGAAAATTATCAATTAAGCTAAGGAACAGGATTAGCACTGTAAAGATTGAAAGCTAGGTAAGAAACTGGCTAATCAGGGTAAAGGACAAGGCAATGAGCTGACAGAGAAACAGCTTGCTAGAAGGAGCTCACTGATGGAGGTCCCAAAGAGTTAGTCTGAGGACGGGTCTTGTGCAGTGACTGTAGCTTTGGCACCTTCAGTAGGAAGAAGGATTCAAATATCAGGCAACGAGAGCTGAATGACATTGAGAAATGCTATGAAGCACAAAGTGCGAGGTAATGTCTGTGGCGACAGATGGGAGAAATTTGAGCACGGTTGTAACAATGCTGTTTCCAAATGTGTCAGTCTAGGTATTTCTAGTAATTTTTTTTATATATATATATATAGTATATGGAGAAGTGTGAATGCCATAGGACAGGACAATTTATAATCCCAGGACAACGCTTTGCTAGCCGTACCTGTGGGGATTTTTGGTCAGTCCAGGAGGGCCACCGGAGGTTTTTCTCTTATCTGCTACAAAGCCTTGACAGAATAAGCATGCATCTGCTAGCAATGTCCTGAATGTGCATATCTTAAAAAATTTTTGGCTTATGTAGCATAGCTTTGATTTCTGATGGACTGGGAGGGACTACGATGCCTCAACATACACAAATAAATGTATAAATTCATGGGGAGGAAAGGAGAATTATTTGAGCTACAGACCAGTGCTGACATAAGAACATACAGGTAAAAACTGAGAAAGCATAAACTTGGAATCAAAATTAGGGGGATTTTTGGCGATCATAGCAGGGAGGTTCCAGAACAGACTTCAAATAGATTAGGGGGAGTGGACAAAAACCCTAATAATGCTTGCAGGAGGACAGGGTGTATTTGCCAGGTGGAATGTGTTATGTGGCTGTACATAGCAATGGGGGATTGGATTTGATGGCCTAGGACGTGCTCTCTGTTCCGATTCCCTCACACACCTGTCTTGTGAATTGACTCAGTTGAGAGCTCTTGGAGCTCCTGGACTTTGGCCTCATGTTGTCTGCAGCAAACGTGCCGGATCACAGAGAGCCTTGATGCAAAACAGCCGTATCCCACTCCCTCCCGACAGCTTACATAGTCCTTCATGGTAAGGGTAACTGCAGCTGCATATTCCTTGTTTCTCAAGGTAGGAGTGCTCCCTGTTTGTGTGGCTGAGAGAAAATTATGCCATTCTGGGAGAGCATTACTGCAGGAATATATTGTTAGATTCAGCAGAAAAATATAAACAAAGGAACCAATATGTAACAATTATTGTAACCTTGGTTTTGAACACATGGAACACAATTAACCTCATATACAGTAATACGGAATCAAATACAGCAGGCAGTTGCTACTATATTAAAGACTTACACACAAAGCAGAAAGGCACATGGCAACTGACAGCTGATAGAGCAAACCACCAAAGAATACTGAAAGATAAAAGTGGGGAGGGGACATTGTTTTTATTATGATAAGCATTTCTGTTGTGTTCCTCCTTTTACTATGAAGAACATTTAAAAGAATAACTGCTTTACCACTTTCTTGCCAAGTGATAGATATAAAATAACCAGAAATGAAGTCCACTTATCCCACAGTAAGGATGCTCACAGGAAATTAGAGCAGCGTAATGTAAGTGTTTTAACTTCACATAAAAATCCCTTTCCTGTGTAGATAAGATTAAAACAGATTGCACGACTCATTCTACCTTGCACTTTTTAATTAGACAAACTGCTGGTACTGCAGGGGTACTGAACACAGGCTCATTTTTTGTCCACATCTGATGGCAGAGGCAACAAAGGGAAACAGAAGAGAAAGCAGCATTCCCATCTCTCCTGGCACCCAGGAAAGGAAGATAAGTCATTTCACACAAACATTTTGCCCTAACAGGCATATATTTAGAAAGGACAGCCTGTTATGAAATTTTTCTGATTATCCCATTTGAGAAGCATGAAATCATGCAGTTTTGTGCAAAACCAGTGTTTGCCTCACGGCTGTCTACATCAGCCTTGGAGATTTTTCTCCAAATGCTATCAGTTTTCTCCATAAGTTTGTTTTATTCAACCAATGAATTCCAGGAAAACTATGAAGTTTCCCAAATTTTAACAGAATTTGTGATGACAGTTTTTCTGTTAATCCCCTCCTCCTTTTTCTCCCCTATAGATAACCTCAGCATCTAAGAGCTTAGAACTTTCCCACTCACCGTGGTCTTACCAGTTAAACTGTGCAACAGCACAATACCATGCAAGGACTGAAAAAGAGGATGCTGCTATGTGACAGAAGGCATGGACCACTATGTTTTACCTAGAGTAAAACGTGCAAGCACTAGAATAGTATCTTTGATAAACAACTGGAAAATACAGAAATTGTTTCATAACATTACTTCACATCACAATTTCTATGCAACATTTGCGATTCAGTATAAGCAGGAGTTAAATAATCATAGTAACGGGCAGCATTTCATCTGAGTTAAAGCACATTGAGGATGCAAGCAGGCAGCAGGAATTGAGGAGTATGACCTTTCTCTCATGCGTGAAATGACGGAGGCAAAACTTCCTTTGGCTTCTTTGTTTTGACCAAACGGCAACGAGGCTGATATCAGGTTTTCACTGTCATTTAAGCAAGCCAGATGCTTCTTGCTTTGAGTTCTGGCTGGCATGAGCAACAATGATGTGTTGAGACATGCCCTGCAGCTCAAGCCTCCTTCATCCAGTGAAAAACTTCTTGTGTGACTGCCAATGGACAGGGAAAAAAAGAAAAAAAAATGTGGAAGACTTAGCTACAAATTTCACTCTGCATCCCAGCTGAGTTCAGAGGGCAAGGTAGGACCTTAAGTCATCACTTAAGATTCACAGTTTGCCTTGGAAACAGCTGGAGGTCATTAAAGTGTGAAGATAATGCAATCCTGCTGCTAGTGGACAGACTCCCTGCCCAGAAGTTATTGTTACTGAAACTGCCCAACACCCCTTGGTACTCTTCTCAGCAAGAGAATCAACATTTCTGCTTGGGCGTTCCAACTTCTACAGTTGGAGAGCTGAGAAGACACGCTAAGCCATATCTCAGTGGTTTGGGTCCCTTTAGGGATCTCTACAGTATAGATATGAGCGATCTGGCAGGACATATAAAAGTTCAAGTGGGCAAGTTATAGCTGTTCGAACACAGTCTGGAAAACTCACAGCAGCCCTTCTGGTGTTTGGTGCCATTTGGGTTTTACAAAATACTGCGTTTCACTGTTGGTGGCAGCCCCAATTTCTGTTGATGACAAAGAAGTATCAATCATCATCTGCCTAGAGCTTAGTTCTGCAGTCTGTTTGGAAAGATGTCTACGTATCCCTAGGAAATATTCTGCCCATAACTCTCAACTGGGATCAGTGATCAGCCAAAGGTTAGGTCTTTATCTCTCATCCCTGAACGCAGACAGCAATAACTGAGGTTTAACCAGCAGATTGTTCTCCCAATAAAGAGCAGGGCAGACCCTGAATCCCAAAGGGAGCTTCCCTTCCTCTCTGGTAGGAGCAAACGGAGACATCTCCCTCACAGGCTGGGACAAAAATAGTCAGCAACAGTTTGAGTGAGTCACAGTACCAACCTAAGACAAATTTGGCCAGATCCTCATGGGTCTGAGCCGAAGGAGTTGCCAGAGAGCACTATGAGCTATGACTAGGATGCTGGCTTCTGTTCCTATCAATAAAGTAATATATCTGTAATATCCATCTATGCAACTGTGCAAATTCACAGCTCTCGGAGCCCTCACCCTTCCTGGTACTGCTGCTGGCTGGAGAGTGTATGCATCCCACAGCGCAACTTCTGCACTTGGTCACGGTGAACTTCATTTGCTATATTGGAGGCAAAAATAGAAAGCAGTGTGAAAAGAGGTTCAGTCTCTCGATCAATTCATCAAACCGAGTGGAAATGTCTGTTTGCTATATAAAAGATAATGAGAGAAATTTGGTTTTAACTCCCTTAGCTCGGCCCGTACAGGTACTCATGTGTGAAATTACCCAGGGGGAAAAGACATAAGTCAGTGCAGGAGCCCTTCTTGGCCTTAGCTTTGACTGACTCTGCAGCATATGCTACAAACTGAATTATTTCAGAAAACAGAGAGGTTCATCAGACTGCACAGACCCACTGATTGGAATAAGACATTGGTGGGAACTGCCTGTCTGGAGGGCATGGGGTATGTCAACAGAAATAAAGGACTAAATGAATTCCACCTGATATGTATGTTTTTATCCCTCTTCATCAGTGCAACTTTGAGGAGATCACTTCTCTCTAAAGTTTAAAATTTGAATTAATAGAGCTGATTTTTTATTCATTTTTGTCAAAATGTGGAGAATTTCTAGAGGAGGTAGGGGAAAAGGTAGTTACGGTAGTTATTCCATTTCACGCTTTATCACTGAATATATGAAACATGACAATTCTATATTTTCAGTTATTCATATAACAAAAAATCCTTTTTAAATACTTAAAAAGCACAATTAGTTTGCCAGAGGCCAGGAGCTGGGCTTCATATTGCCTACCAAGAGATTCGGTCTGCGGCTGCTGTTGTGAAATACAAATGGAGCTGGAGCGCTGCAGCTCCACTAGTCCGCTCCTGCAGACTGTTTCCAGTTCAATGGGCCGAGTAAAAGGGAATTTGCATCTTCATAACCATTGTAATAATGGTCATGATCGCTATCATGATAGCTGAGTGAAAAACCAAAATTAGCAAATCATTGAGTTTCTTTGTCTGTGTGGGCTTTTCTGCAGACTCACATCTGTCTGGTTTTGTCACTTTGGATATTGTTTTGCCCTAGTGTCAGTGGTAACCTGGATGTGGACATCTGTGACAGTCAGAAATACTTGTCTGCAAATTCCATCTGCAGCAGTCAGGCAGTGCAGCGCTTCCTCACTGTGATACAGCGATTCTTCTATGCCCTTTCTTCCCGCTTTCCCTTCAAAATTCATGATCTGTGTACTGAAGAATGACTCGCATTCTCCAGACCCAGGCCTGAATTTACTGCCTTCTGAACAGGTTTTCTTTCTTTTTTTCTTCTGCTGTCCTTGTCTTACCGCTATTCAAGACGATGAAATCAGATGCACTGTTTGCTCCCCCTCAAGAAGTTTCTTTTGCACCTAT
Organism: Pluvialis apricaria; assembly: GCA_017639485.1. Taxonomy (NCBI): domain Eukaryota; kingdom Metazoa; phylum Chordata; class Aves; order Charadriiformes; family Charadriidae; genus Pluvialis; species Pluvialis apricaria. Next base: position 73,750,938 of record CM030009.1, on the reverse strand, counting down.
CTTTTCAACTAGATTATACTTTAAAGCACAAGAATTGCAAGTGCAAATAGTAGTAGTGGTTTTGCTATAATGGTTTAAGGATATATGAGAGACAAATTTTGCACAGAGAGATAATAAGAAGTAGGGGATAAGAACCTAGTGGGGAGTACATTTTGAGAGGGTTGATAGTTCATTCTGGATTTTTAAAAATCTTAAGTTTTCTGATGCCTTTATATTTGTCTTTATTTTAGAAATCTTGTGATCCTCGACTTGCTCCCAAAATGCCTAATTTTGATTCACTTGGAATAAAAATACTGTATATAAACTAAATTTCAAATGGGTTTTGTGAACTTCATCCACAGTTGTATGTAGCTCTGTTGTAAGGTATTTTACTTAAAAAAAAAAAAGCCACTGCAGATATGTTTGGGTTCTCTTCTTTTTTAATGTAAAAGTCTTTGTGCGTAGATAACAAAAAGTCAGACTGATTTCACCATATATTTGCTGTGGTCAGCTAGACCTTACCACTGCAGTGGCTTTCTGGTGGGGTTCCGCAGTAGCACACATTGAGGAGTGAGACCCTGCTCCTGCAGGGGCCGTCAGATGTCATGAGCTCTTCTGATAAGCCTGGCTGGGCAAATGCATTCAAGTACTGGATCCCTGAGGAATATCTCTTAGATAAATACCAGAAGCATCCACTCACCCAGAATCAGTGCAGGTTTTGATAGACTGAGCAAATCTTGTTATACATGTTATCTCGTTACATTTGTCTAGGTTTTGCTTTGTATGTTTATCTTCAAATTGACAGGCACCTAAAACGTGCTTTTTATATGCTGAAAATTAACAGTGGTTTACTGTAAGCTATTTTCACCACAGGTACTGAATAACATCTAGCAAGGACATGTTTTTTACGTTTTCCTTATTTTTTAATGGCTGTAAATATCATTGTATGTTCCACATGGAATACTTTTGGTTGGGAAAGCATTTATAGACACCCAGATATCAGAGCGGAGCAGCCATGGCGAGGTTTGTAGGGCTGATTTAACTATTTGATTTGATTAGTCAGTAAGTTTTGGAAGATGCCTTTCTGCAAAGGAGGTCTCTGACTTCTTCTCAGAGGATGATGCCCCTGTTTCCCATCTTTATTCTGTAAACCCTTCTTTATTCAGTAACCAAGTGTTACTGTCTCTTTTAAATGGGTAAGAAACGGAGGGTCATCTAAAATATTTTTTTTTCATGAAAAAAATTCATAGGCTGAAAACCAATCCCAGGACTCGAGAGTGTTAGATCATTGATTTAATCACAACGTCATCCAGTCTCTCAATAAACTACATGAAAAGCAAGCTTATAGACATATGTACCTATATGTGTAGATACAAAATCTATAGTAAAATTATTTAATGATATACAAACATGAGTTATTTCTTGGTTGCTTACTCCAACATGTGTGACACCCATTAGCTAACCTGAGCTCAACAATTTCTGACCGTGTTACGATTTGAACAGACTACAGTTATCCGGTTCAGCATGGAGGGAAGTGGGACAGGGAGAGACGTACAAATGTGGATTTTTTAAAATATTTTTTCTTAAAGGAGATATGTTTCTGTAGAAAGTGAGATAAGTCAGAAAAATGAAGCACAATATCATTCTCAAGTAGCTTTTTAGCCAAAGAGAGGAATTACACGCTTCCTGAGAGCCTGCAGTTTGGTACTGCAGTTGTGTAGAGGGTAGCCATGAAAAAATGATCTTCACTCACTCAATTTCTTAGGAATAGCTTTTTCTGCTGGTTTTGAATGTGTCTCTCTTGCTGTCTATTAATAGTGAATCTCAGCAGAGGAGGTTTGCAGGTCAAGAGAAAAAAACCTCCAAAACCTACATGTAGACATAGCAGTAGAGTGTGCCTGGAAATCCTGTCTTCAATAAAATACAAAGATTTCAGCTAGAATCCGAGGAACACAGTACAGTGAACAACAAATTTTGTATTTGATGAACTAAGTCTGCATCCTTCCATCACACTGTTGGATTCACTGCCATTTTAATAGGAGGAAAATACCCATTGATTTCAGGGGGCTTTGGGTCAATCTGACAGAGTATTCACAAAACCCAGAGATTTCTTATATATATATTCCCAGATTAACCTTACTAACAACCCTTCTACTTCAGTGCTGCGGAGAGCTGCTGCAGAAAACAATTCATCCTGAACCTTAACTTTTTTCTAAGGAAGGTAAAGCATTGTTATAGGGCTGCTGGGACCCAGGTCTCTTTGCACTAGCTGTGCGCACATATCAAAGACAAAGAATTCACAGACCTTTGTTTAGATTTCCCCCCACTTCATCCAAACCCCTTCTCCCAGGGCAGAGAGCTGCCACTTTGGGACACACTGCCATAGAGGGAATATTACCGGGCGAAAGAGCCCACTGGCAAGAAGCTGCTGAGAGAGGAATGAGAGGTATGGCCAGGAGGAGGGGATATGGTAGAGCTGGAGCCACGAAATATAGCAAAAGTGAATTGGTTTTGGCTGGGCAGCTGCTAGAGCAAGAAAAAGGGCACATTTAGCTGCTGGAAGCCCCACAGACTCCTCACAGCAGGACAGAAGACAATTACAAATCTGGCTGGCACTCTGGTTAGACAGTGGAGCAAGCGAGCTGGCTGTCCAGGGAGAGAAATTCAGGCATAAGGTGGGAAGGAGGAACAGCGGGGAGCTAGGGAACTAGTTCCTGGCGTGGGAAACTAGATGCTTTTGGCTTCTGAGTTTTGCTTCAGCTTAGTCAAGCCCGCTGCTGCCAAGTGGTACCCGAGTTCACATGCAAAAAGGAAATGGGGAGGAAAGTGCTGAAAGCAAAATTGAACTGAAAATGGGAAAACAATAAATTCGAGAATGCTTTGAAATGGTTGACTTGGGTTTGGTTGCCACATGGGGGAGACCTAAGCCTAAACAGTCTTTTCAGAGCTGTGTCACATGGGGGAATCCTTCAGCAGATGCAGGGTGAGGCTCCTCACTGTCTTTGTGGCTGGTATGACAGCTGGATGATTACATCAGTTCATACTGCCAGATGACACTTGAAGACTTGGTGACATTCCTGGAAAAAAGCAATTAACAGCTGATGAAAAGCAGAACTCTTCCTACCCTTTAATCCTTCCGACACACTTTAAACTTTCCCCATCGTGGTACTTTCCCTCTAAAATGTGCATACGAGCTGTGGGAAACAAAAACATCCAGCACCGTGGGTTTTATGTCCAAAGCTTTCAAAGATACTCTGGATTCTGTAAAAAAGCCAAATGCTTCCTCAGGCAGGAAGTTGGACGCAGGTTCTGTAGGTCTCTTAAAAGACAACAGGTTAACATCATTACAAAGTTATCTTAAGTAAAATTTGCTTTCACCACAATGATTATTTTTTTAAATATAAAAAGTAGAATTTCTAAAAAGCTTCTCCCGAGATAATGTAGTCCGGTCTATCCATTTTATGCTATTCTACAATGATCCGAAGGAAACAAATTTGGCACCCACCAAAGCACACAGTCAGTTAGGATTAAAAAAACAGATTTGCAGACACATTTATGCAAAATAGTGAAGTACCTCATGAAGCAGCTAATAACAGGTTGCAGCTAGTTGTTGGTGTTTAAGTGTGGATCCCTGACGGCTGCAGAATACAGGCACTTTTTAAAGTCCCACTGAATACTGATGTGTATATCCCCAGTTCTATATCCCTACCAACAAGCTGGCTATCAATTTGTCCTTCGTTGCTTCTCACATACAGCACACAAGAAGAAATAACTTGATGTCTAGGATCAGGAGACAAGTCATATGGGCTTAAAGCCATTTTTGTGTCCCCCATAGTAGAAACCCGGTATCTAAAGCTAATATCCAATGGTCTGTACTTTTAAATCCCTGCCTTTACCTTTACCTGCAAGGACTAATGTATTGCCAAAAAGGTTATTTGTGTTGTGTTTTCAGTCCAGGCACACTGAGTCTGGATATGTCAGAAAATTCAGGCTGACCTCTGATCTAGTGGAGCTGTGTGCCAAAGTATGTGCGCTCGAGCTTTTGGTTAAATGCCCTCCATGTGTACTTTCAAACCTCTTGAAGTCAGCCTAGAGCATGTTTCACAGCTCGAGTTCATCCTCACATTAAATCTTCCAGCATCTGCTTTCTGTTTACAAGCAAGAGAAGCTGCAGGTGGGCTTTTTAAGTGTCTTTATTAAAATATTTTTAATTATATATTTTATTGTTATATATAACTATATATATATTGTTAATTATAGTCCGGAGAAGAGAACACTGAGGGGGGATCTTATCAATGCTTATAAATACTTAAAGTCAGGGTGCCAGGAGGATGGGACCAGTCTTTTTTCAGTGGTGCCCAGTGATAGGACAAGAGGTAACGGGCACAAACTTGAACATAGGAAGTTCCATCTAAATATGAGGAGGAACTTCTCTGCTTTGAGGGTGGCAGAGCACTGGCACAGGCTGCCCAGAGAGGTTGTGGAGTCTCCCACTCTGGAGACATTCAAAACCCACCTGGACGCCGTCCTGTGCAACCTGCTGTGGGTGTCCCTGCTGTGGCAGGGGGGTTGGACTAGATGATCTCCAGAGGTCCCTTTCAGCCCTGACCATTCTGTAATTCTGTAAATGTTTATTTAATTTATTTAAATATTTGTCTTTTTATATTACCGATGGCATGTTATACTTCACAGTGCTGTGGTTTAGCTGTAATTAACTTCAGATTTGTCCGTCAGACAACTGTAGATGATGGTACCCCGCACTGGAGCCAGAGGAACTTGCACTCAGAGAAGTAGTTGGCCTGTCTAAAAGCGCAACAAAATCAGCTTTCAATCTATGACCAGAGCCCAGCTTTCCCAAGTCCCACCTGACCAATACTTAAGATGTCTGGGGCATGGGAAGGCACCGGTTAGCTGTTGGTTATGGAAGACAGGGAAGTTAGTGGGATCAAACCAACTTTCAAAGAGACATTCCCATAAAAAAAACAGATATCCCAGTGACAGGGTGTTTGTTCTGTGCCTTTCATGCCAAAACAAGGATCTGTGCAGACCCCTCTCTGCTTGTGGGTCTTCATGAGCTCAGGATAACCAGTGCTGTGGCTAATGACTGTACTCTTATTTCTGCTTAGTTTTCAGGACTTTACTTGTTGTCATTCTTCACTATCCTTGTTGGGCTGGTGCTCTACTCTTCCACGTCCACCTACGTAGCCCAGGATCCTCGGGTGTACAAGCAGTTTCGAAACCCTTCAGGACCTGTTGTAGACCTGCCAGCCACCGGCCAGCTGGAGCCTTCGGTAACATACACCAGCCTGGGGCAAGAGACAGAAGAGGAGCCTCATGTTAGAGTTGCTTAAACCCAGGGCTGTTGGTCACCTACTGATGATTCAGTGGAGCTTGTATATCCATTATCTCTGTATTGTACATAGAGAAAGGTATTTACCAGGTGCAGTTACACTGGTGAGCTGCAAGGTAGCAAATAAGGAAAGCTCATAAAAATAAAAATCTATTGTTCCAGGGTGTTCATTGCAAGGAGATGCCAGTCCCTCGTTTACGATATGAGCAGCATGTTTGCAATACAAACTGCTGTATATGAATCAGTTAATGTCAAACTACCTGTGAAAGATATTCAATATATAAGCTGAAATTACAAAACGAAATTCCTAGAAGGGTGTTTTTGCACCCACTGAGTGATACTATGCCTAAGCCACACCAGTTGTGGAAAAGCCGCCTTTTTACAGCAAATACACTTGTGCAGTCACTGTTAATTTCTCTCTAAGATTTGTTTGTTTGCACAAAATCGATGGGTTACTCGTGGTAGCAACACCCTGACACATGTTTGCTAGCACCTTGGATTTGGCAAGGGAAAGACAACGAATTCATCTGTGCTATCTGTCTAGTTGCCCTTTCTAGGTAATCTGTTCCATGAATCCAGAGAAGGGACAACTTACAATATCCGTCTCTATTCTAGGAATAGGTATAAGGCGAGCATTTTAGCCTTTCTATATTTGCAGAAGTGAAGTACTCAAGCATTGACCTCTCTATGATCCATGGCAGATTTCCTAGCGGCTGAGGTTCTGCATCAGGTGACAGGGAGTTAGTTTCTCTGTAGTCGTGACTTAACACAGATTTCTTACTTTTTAAATTTTAATCTGTAAAAAGAAAAACACATTTTCTAGTTTCCTATGTATTGTACCTCTCCATGGTAAGATGACATATCATGTGGATCAGGGCACTTATTTTAGATACTCAGTGCATCGAGGGCGCCTTCTGCTGTTCCAGTTTGCTTAGTCTCTTGTGGTTGATTATTCTAACAATAGCTATTTAGAAATGTGTGTTTTTCACCAAACCCCACAAATTGTAAAAATCAGGAAGATTAAGTGAGGAATTCATGAGCAGAACGACTGGACCATCTGCTGGTATTGCTGCAGTAGCGCAAAGGCATTCATACCGGCAGGGTGCAGCCAATTATTTTTCATTAACTACAAAACTAGCAGAAGAATTCAGCAGTTTTCTTACATTCCTGGGGGCATGTGAATATAGTAAGGGTGTGCTCCACAACTGTACTTCTGCTGCAGGAGCCTTATCAGAATGGGGGAAATCTTAGTCACCACCATGAAAAATCCGTCTCTGTCTGTACATTTGCTCTTCTGAGAGCCCAACAAAAGGAAATCATTATTTCAACATCCATCACCTATTTTTAATTTAAAATTAAGGAAGGGGAGATGGTCTTATGTCTAATAGATAGGACAGGGATCCAGGAGAGCTTGTTTTCATTCACAGATCTGCCACATCTCTGTGGGATCCCTGGGCATGACTTACCTTCTGTGTGGCTGAGTTTCCCAATCTGTATATACGGGAATAATGTTGTTTTACCTACCTCACAGGGGTGCTATGGGACCAAGTTATTTTAAAACACTTCAGGATCTTCAGAAAGAAGGAGATTATGAAGTACACAATAGTGCTGTAAAAATGTGCATACATGCATTGTATTTGGAAATGGGGTTTACGGCAGGGTTGATGAATATTTTGCTTGTGGGCATAGAAGACAAATTTTATTTGAATGTTATTCTGCTGAAGAAGTCTGTCTCAAGCAAAAATGTAGGGCTTCAGGTTTGAAAACTACAACTTACCTATTTCTATTTGAAAATGAAAAAAAAATCAATCTGTACTCTGGAGATTAGAAAGGCCACACAGTTCAACCAAGCAGGATGAATTTCTGCTGAGGTAACATTCATCTTTTATAGTCCTGTTCTGCTTTAATATAGAAGGGACTTCCCTGAAGCAGACTGGGAGAAGTATGTACGCATAATATACATGAAGTGGCAAATGCCAAAATGGTATTGAACAGCAGAAGTATGTTGTATCTTATTCTTGCTGTGGAGAAGGAGGAGAGGCAATTTCTGTCCCACTGTGCTTAAGCTATCTGCCACGATCCTGCCGCAGCTGAGGGAAGGATCCGCAGTATTGCCAAACCACGGCCAAAACTGGCCCAAAAGCTTCAGTTAAGATGGCGTGGTTTAAAATCATAACAAATGTATGATTTTTTCCCCCCGCCTTCTGTTTATTTAATATTTTTAGCACTCATGTTTCCAAGCTTTTTCTCTTAAAACATTGAGGACTAAAAGAAAAAAAAGATTCCCACAGAGAAACAGGGTCCATATTCTGGGGTTATTAAGGAAAGTCTAAATACTACAGGATTCAAAGAAAACATATTAAAAACCACACAAGAAAGATTACCTGATGCTTCAGGGTAAGGTCTGTGGGGTGGAAGTCCAGGTGGGAAGCGCGTGGTCGGGTGAAGCCCTCATGCACGGGGGCCAGCAAACATCCTCGGGTCAAGCCCTGGGAGGCCTTCAACTTGAGGTGGGTTCCATACATTCCCCAGGAGGGGAGGCTTTGGTTACAACCACCACGGCTCCCTCAGGTACTCAGAGGCTCACTGGCGGGCACCTGTCATCTCAGTCTTTTTTGCTACCTTTTATACCAATTAAATACCTTTCTCGGAACATTAGTCCCCGTGTTGGTCTTAAGACCTTTGAGGATTGCGTGTGTGTGTGTGTGTTTGTTTCATGTTTACAATTCCTTCCTTTTGCATAATTATTTTGGTTAATTTCATTCTTAGTATTTATTTTTAAGCCAAATGTTTGTAGTCCTTCTGCCTCCCCCTCTTCATTTTTCTGACACTAACTTGTAGATGTTCGTTAGAGTCTTCTCAGAAACAGCTGGGCAGGAGGCATCTCCCAGCCGGGTCACTGGGCTGGGAGTTTTTACATACAAGGGTTTGCGATCCACGGGTGGCTGAGAGGTGCCATCGGAAGCAATTTTTGTAGGCTATTTTAAAAGTCTCTGTCGTACGGAAATAAGTTCTGAATGTTTCGGTGGCACACTCCGCGCCCAGCCACCGTCCCCTGTGTTACTCGCACAGGAGGAGTTTGAGGTGCAAAGTGGGGCTGCTTCACTGTCTGTCTCCCCTTAAACAAGGTGGATACTTGGCTTAGCACCGGTGTGCTAGTGCTGGGTGGACCTCAAAGGAAAACAGTAGTATAGCTTTACAAGTAACCGCATTGACTGAAAAACTGGGGTCCAGTGAAGGAAAACAATACTTCTACCTGCTTGTTTTCTGCGGTTCAAGACCTCAGTACGCACCAGCAAAGGTTCAGCTATCTAACCGGCAGCTACTCTCCGTGTTGCGTAGGACGTCTCTAGCTCTGTATAGCTCCTTGCCTGAACAAACTGCAACTCTGTTATACTGCTGGCCCCGAGCAGCCCTGAGCAAGACTGATGTAATTTTCTGCTACTGGATGACAACCTTCACTGGGAGACAGACCTTGTCTTTGTTCCGGCTACAAACTTTGAAAACACACAACGATAGACCAAGCAATTGAAAATTTTTGCACCACTGTGTCATAAGAAGTTTCAATGTATAGTGTAGAGATTGCTAACTTGTGCTATTAACATTTTGACAAGCGTGTAGTATGGTTTTCTTTCCTTTTTTTTAAAACCATTTAGTATTCCTGAGCTAGCTACAAATATAAATTTTACCCCATGGGTAGGATTTTATTGTTAAATGCCATAATAAAGCACACTAATCTTGACACCGCAGATGGAAATACAAACCAAAACCAAAACCAAGCAAACAAAATCCCAACCCCAGATCCTGCATCAAAAAGCTGAACAAACCTTTCTCCATTTTGATATTTGCATGCTCCTATATGGACTGGCTGTGGCAATGTAATGCCTGTATAATGTTTTCAAATAAAAAAAATAAATGCTTTATGAAAGCGGGGTTATTAGTTTCCTTGCCTGTTTCCTTTCTTAGCCTAAAACCAATTTTCTGAAGTGTAAATTTTGACTGCAGGACATAACTTTTTGCTGTGCTGAGGACTTCTTTCCCTTGTGAGGTGCTTAACCTACAACTCCTTCCAATGAGCATAGGTGCCATTAGGCACCCTCGGGTATCTTGCCCGGCCCCCAGGTGCTGCTCCAGTAGGGTAAGGGGTCTCCTGTGCACCCTCTGCCTTAACCTGCCGTTCCCCTATGGTGAGCTCAAGTATCTTGATATTCGTTGCCCTCATTTGGACACAAAAGCACTCCCCCACCGCCTTCCTGAAATGATTAATCCCTCTAGAATTAATCTGGAGCAATGCACGTGTATGATGTTGAAGGGCTGATCTGGCAGAGGTTACCAAGTGTCTGCAGGTGCCTTGTGCAGCCCTCCCTCCCTCCCGGCTGCTCTGCCCTACGGGGGCACCTGCGGGCACCCCAATGCAGCACCGTTCCCTGGAGAGTCCTGAAACAGGAAAAGAAAGGGTGGAGACAAAAATTAGACATTGGGACAAAAAGGAGTGTCAGGAGGAGCAGAATTGGAGAAAGAAAGAAAACAAGGCTTTGGCTTGTTTAAAGTGCACGAGGGAAGCAAGGAAAGGAAGATCCTGAGTGTGGGAGAGCAAGGGATTTTGTGAACACGTGTTCATCTCTAAGAGCGTTTGCCAGCATATGCATCTGTCCATCTCTTTTTGGCTGATGTCTCCACAGGAAACTTCGCATCACTATTTCTCACATACTTCATTGCTGAGAGCAAAGAAGGGAATGGAGACTGGTGAGCTCATTTCCAGTCTCTCCCTACACTGTAACTGCATGGAACCCCAGACATTACAAAGCCAGCAGTGCTGCCCCAGTGTGCTGGTTTGTGTCTGATTTTCCAGTGCAAATATTTCCTGAGTTATCAAGAGCTCCAGAAACTGAGTTACTGTGCATGGCTTTATCGTGCTATCAATTGATTTGTGTTTTCCTCCAAATCTGCTCAAGAGTCTCTCTGGCATTACAAAACCCTCCTTTTATTGCCTGGCTAGAATTCAGCCTGGGTGCTTGAGTCATATGAATAGTAATTGCTCGGAATTACTCTAAAAATAGATCATAAATAGGCATTAATGGATCTTTCTGGGCTTAAATCAAACATGTTTCAACACTGAAGGACACTCAAACAGCTTAAACCTACTAGTCTCCCTTTGTTTTTGTTTATTAAGAACTGGTTCTCCAAAATATTACAGATACAAAGCTGAATGCCTAACAGCAATATACAGTGGCACACAAATAAGGAAGCAATACTTTTTACCGTTATGAAAGTTGTTTTGTTAAGTCTGCTCCACAATTTAAGACAAAAAATATGCCAAACCTTTGCGAAAGGGAATGCCTCTGCTTGTGCAGCCATAGACCTGTTTCCACAGCAATTGCGAAGTGGGTAGCAAACGCCAACAACGCAGCGGTGATGATGTCATTGGAGTAAGAGCATTGGCCCTGTCATCCTCCTCCAATTTGAAGTGCAGGGTCATGCACTGCAGTACTTATTAATAAAAATTCCAGCTATATGGAGGGTGCTTGTTCCATAGGGCTGGGGTCACTAATCAGTGATTAGTCACAGACTGGCTGTGAGCCACCAACATGAGACAAAAAACCCACAAATTGACCACAAAAAGCCAGTTGTAGCCCTCAGACATCATAACTTGCATGGCAATTGGTATTTCACTCTCAATAAAAGGTCCACAATGTTTCTTCAGGCCCCGTCGCTGGCTGGGTGGCGCAGAGCAGCCTCCACAGCCTCGGAAAACACCGCGGGTGGCCCGTGGTCCCATGAGGTCACTGCTGGGTGCAGGGAAGAACCACTGCGCTGCCTCTCACCGGCATCTCCCTCAGCAAGGAGGAGCCTCTGCTACCACTCCTACTGTAAAGCAACCAGGTGGAGGAAAAAACTTGGCTGAAGGTGAATCCTGAGGCTCAATATGAAAAGTCAGCCCTCTCTGCAGTCCTTTCTGTTGTAGAAGCGTACGTTTGCTATTACTTGGGGGCATTTTTTTTCTTATCCTAGAAGAGCCATTTTTAATTGAAAATGTTGCACTGAGTTCCTATGATATTCGTGAGATCAGAATTTGGCCCTTTATGGATAGTATAATGTTGCAGAATCTCTTTAATGAATACAGATATTGTCAATGCTATGTACTATACAAACAGTTGTAAATTGAGACTAGGTGATTTTATTGGATTTATAATTTTTATGCTACTTAGGTTCTGATTTATAAGCTTGAGCTATAGTTGACTTTTTTGTGACTCCTGATTACGAACAATGCTCTCAGGCAATTGTCTGGTTCTACCCTGCTCTTAATACTGCATTATTAATTTCTTACTGTTAAATACATTATTTATACTAACTATTGCATTTTATTCCCCATGACTTGATTGCAGTGGACTCATCCAATTTTAACACAGCTGCAAAGTTGTCAGTATGAAATCTTCCCCTCCTTCCCATGTGAAATATGTACACGCTTGTCAAGAGCAAAGTATTGGATTTACCATGGATAAATAAAGGACTTTTTTTATTCGGGACCTTACCAAAGCAGAGATATATAATGAGCATGTGCTGAGTTTGCATGATCATTGAGCACTGAGAAGCTAAGTGATTCGAGTACAATGCTAGAGACTTTGCATACAGAATAGTGACTCTTAGTTGGTAGGCTCGGTTTTTTAGAGGTGCAGAATGCCTGTGAGCCCATGGATCGATGTTATGTGAGGTCATGCGTATTCAACTTCACACTGCCTATAGTAGCTGACATCACAGAAGCCTGGCTTTTTGCCCGACCCATAGCAAACTACCAATCAGTATTTGCATATTCTTAAAATGACTGCTTGCCCAAATGAACTTCCACAGTGAGAAGGGGAAAGGGAATGGACTAATCACAACAATAATCTGAACAGTTTCATTACGTGACTCCCTGTGAGCTCTGGCTTGAATTATCTAGTGTAGTTCTTGGCATTAAACAGATTTGCAGATGTCACACATGTATGCGACCACTGGACTGGATTTCATAAATCTTTATGTCCCTATACTTCCTCTGTGAGCCTACACTTCAATTAAAGAGAAAAGAGACTACCCACAAAACAGGATGACAACTTTGTTCATTTAAAACTGCTGCAGTTCAGATTTTCCACACTTCAGCCTCCATTCAGCAGGATTCATTTAACCACCAAGTTGATGAAGAACGTTAGTGCTGCAGGACCTGCTAACAGTGCAAGTGGGCCACACTGGCCAGCAAAGCGTTTGAAAACTCCAAAATTTGAGTCTTTGTTTTAGTCTTGAGCTTTAATACAACACACAACAAAAGGAAACAGGGTTTTAAGGTGAAACGGGTATGTATTGAAAGAAAAGAAGAGGATAGCACCTAGCTCCCTAGTACCTGTGCTCTGTTACCCAGATTTCCTGACGGTCTCACCATCCACCAGTCTCCACATGGCCAGGACAACTGCTAAGATCATCTTCTCTGCCCTTTTGCTGTTAGTCACACCACCTTCTGAAGCCCTGACCTAAATGAATTCATTCTCATCTTCAAGTCCCTCAGCTGTCCTGCCTCTCCCTGCCAGTCTGCCCTCGTAGCGTGGGTCCTCTGCCTGCTCGCTGACCTCTCAGACAAACGTCTTGCTGCTTTGTTGCTTGTGTAGTCCAGCAAAATGGGCTTCTGGCCTTGACGTGGGAGCAACTGGTCGCAGGATATTTGAACAGAAGCTTCTTTCAGTATCTGCATGAATGTCAGATTCCAGCCCTACTCCATTGCAAGCGGAGATATTAAAAAAAACCCAACAAACTAAAATAGAATGCCCTCCCAGCACAGTTCTACTATATGATATTCAACCAATGGTATACCAATATGGTATGCAACCAGCCATAAGAGATGCGGAAAAACAAGTCTGAGAAAATGTGCTTTTGCATGCCATTTGGCTTACAGAGAAGGTGGAGACTCTTAACATGTTAAAGCTGTCTCTGACTTTGAAATTGAGAGGTGGGTGGTGAAGGATGAGCTACAGGTATCCTTGAAGTCATTGGTTCTAACAAAAAAAAAGCCATATTTCAGGCTGTGACATTTGGACTGAGCGAGAGACGGTTACCCATGTCACCCCTTCCTGATGGAAAAGACAAACATAAAAAGCAAAATGCCTCTCCAGCTTGCAATTACTTATATTATTTACAGAGATGGCACTGTCAATCCATTCACACACATGGAGACTGGCTTCCTTTTCCCAAGTCTTCTCTCCTGCAGCTCATGTTTTCCTCTCCAGCATCTCTGCAGCTGGTCATACCAAGGAAAGGCTTAATTTCATTTAGGAACAAAAACAAAAAAAGAGAGAAAAAAAAAGGGGGCAGGGTTTACCCAAGGTGTAACTGTGACAGCTCACAGCTCCTCTTCCTCCTTGTACAAACGACTCTTTTGAGCTGTGTTTGGTGTACGTGACCTGTGGCTGAGCTGGCATTTGTCATCACAGGCTGGGAGAGCAGGATTGTGAATACTCAGCCCCCAAACCTAAATCTTCACTTCTACCCCAGGCCTCAATTCATGAGAGATGAGGGAGAGACAGACCCCGCTGAGCTCTTTCTCTTTATTTCCTCCGGGGGTGTGGGCAGAGGAGGTGTGCTCAAGACAGCAAGAGAAAGCATGAGCTGCTACAGCTCCTCGAATTCAAATTTTGTGGCTGGATATAGGGCCGTGCTCAACAGAGCCAGCAGTCTGGCACCTTCCACAGGTTTACTTTAATTAGAATTATTGTTGTAAGCTGCTGAGCTAAAGAAAGTAATTACAGCAGCTGCACTACCCATGGCTTGTCTCCACTACTGAGGAGGGGAAACATCACTGCCAGCTACAGCACAGGTATTTTATTATGACAAGGGAATACTGATAAACTGTACTGTGAATTTTCATCATGAAATATCAGGGAGAGCTAACATGTCCACTAAAAAATAATACTGTAGCACTCTCATTTTAACTTGTGCATTTTCCTTTTGAGTTTGGCATGCTTTTTGCCCACACACGACACCAAGACACCTTTTCCACATCAGTGTTTTAGACTTAGAGCAAAATCTAGATACACAAGGATCACAAAAAAGGCTTTGGCAGCCTAAGAGACTTTCAGTCACATTAAACTCCGTCCTGCACTTGCTCACATGGTAAGCGGCCAGGGCAGGAAGGTACCTGCAAGGCCAGGTCCAGACTCCTGCAGCCCCACGATGGTGAGGGAGAAGGCTCACTGTTGTGAAAGGGAAAGCCATGGCAGTGAGGAAGGGAAGAAAGTGGTGACTATGGGCAGAGAGAGAGAGGGTCTCTTGGGATGGAAAAGGGCTGGGAAAAGAATATGAATTGTGAGGGAGGGAAAGGCTGGGAGCAGAGGAGTTGCGGCATGGGGGGATATTTAGGAGTCTGGAGAGGGGTGGGAGAGGGGCTCATCACCCTGCCTGCTATCCAAATGCTGCACAATCCAAGGCTTTAGGTCTCCCCTCAATCAGCAGTGGGTGCAGGAGAAATATGCTCTGTCCTCATCCCCTCAAGAGGAGCATCTGACCTTTGCTGCAGGCAACCATCTGTGTCTTCTCTTGATTTTATAAAGCAACAGGTCTCCTCCACGCCGCAATGTCATTTCTGTTGACTTCTACTAACACTAGAAAGGAGGGACTTTTACTCTTAGCTGTTCCCACTGACTTGTAATGGCACTCTGGCATTGCCTGCCTTCCCATGCAGCAGCGCTTTGCCTGGGGGCTCACACCGTCCCACCTCCCTGACCTCTGTCTGAAATCCCCAGGGAAATAAAAAGGAGATCCATTTGTAGGTGGATCCTCCTTAGAAGCTGTATCTTGCGGTGCTTGTCTTGGGGGTGTGTGTACCTAAAACAAAACACCGCCAAAGTCAATGAACAACCCCTCCCAGATATTCAAGACAGAATAAAAAAATCATCAAACAAGAATACTGTTATGGAAAGGGACCTTATTCCTGCTGTCACAAAAGGTATCCTTGTTGCCTTGCTTGTTGGGGCCTTTTCCTACCAATGGCCCCTGCCCCAGACTTTTAAAAATATATATCAACGTACACAGGAAATTGTTGCTGTGCTGAACATTTGTATTCTGGGGAGATGACATCTCTCTGAACATGAGAGATGGTCAGTGTGTCTGAGCAGAGGGAAAATAACCCACCCTAGTTTGTTTTTTTGTATTTCACAGTGTTGATACTGGCTGTCTTCTGGCTTTTCTTTGCAAAAGCTGAATGGCAATTGGTAAGTGTATTTGAGGTGTTGTAAGAGGAGTGCCTGGAGTTTGCCACTGACACTTTAATCTAATGAGAAGTGCCTGGCACTTTCTGTTCGTTATTTCAAAATATTTCATTTGGAAGAATTTTAAGCCTTATAAAATAACACAGTCTTGTTATATCAACATTTCTGGACAAAAGCAACTCCCAGATCTTATGTTCAACATTTCCTCTCCCGTGTGCCTTGTACTTGGCTTGCAACAGCACTAGGTAATAAAGGTGTCACTTCTTTCACTGCTCGTTCTGCAGGAAGGAGAAAAGATGAGAGAAATAAATGGAGAAAAACTGTTGGGGCTCTGTGGGCCTCTCATGTCATGGTTTTGCCTCTGTAACTGTGGGTTCATAAGGTACTAAAGCCACAATTAGTCTGGACTCTGCCTCTCCCTGGGCCTAGTGATGTGCTGGAGTCTTTAATAACAGAGCCTAAGGGATCCATTTTGACACACAGGTTTGATAAAGAGAATAAAGAAAAAAGAGTGAAGCAGCACATATGAGAGCACACTGAACAGAAGCTTACAACGACTAACCACAAACTGTTTCAGCCTGTAATTGTCACTAATGCATTTGGAAAAAATAGCACAGCTAAAATGCTTGGGCCTTCTGATTTCCATTAAATGAAAGGTGTAATGTGCAGAAAATGAACCAGCCAGTCACATCGTCCATTGACGAGTGCAGAAGGAATGATCCCCACATGCAAGATGTCTACACAGAACTATGCCCACCCAGATCGCAATAGCACCTGCTTGCGGTGAAGGCACATCTTCCACGGGAGCTGCGTTACTGCTGAGGCAATGGTATTTATCCCCGGCCCTGCAGAACAAACCTTTCTCTAGAGGCCTTTCACTTACAGCTTGTGACATGAACACAATCAGTTAGCTGGCCTTTGCGTATGCAAAGGTGATTTTCACTTTATCAATTTAACTTCCAAATATTTGTATTTATATTACGTAGATACACGCAAAAATAATTTTCAGCCTGCTGAGGGTGTGGGAGGATGTTGCGTACTGTAGATATTTGTGCTATCCAGTAGCACTTCAAAAGAAAGAGTATTTTCTTTGTTTCTCATGAAGTCTGACTTTGACTTGTCACGTGGAGAAACATGGTACTAGATCTGAACGCTTCTATTATGCTTGCAGAGCTATACGTAAGGGCTTGTATACAGCAGAGCGGTATACACAGTGTTGCTCCATGTACCTTGTGGGTGACACTTGTACCATGCCCATTTGGCCTTCATACTTTCTTCTTACTGCGGCAAGCGATCAATGCTAATTATGAGTGGTGGCAGAGCCAAGTCTTGTTTCTGGGTCTTGCCACTGTGATGATTTAATAATTTAACCTGTCATGATTTAATATCCGATTTTTTCTGGATATTTACATCTCTGCTTGGGATATAAAAGTCCTACACTTTTAAAAGCCCTTAAAGGACACAATTGAAAATGATAAAAGGAGTAAGTATTTGAAATACATTTATCTTTTTCCCAGTTTTATATAGAATCATAGAATGGTTTGGGTTGGAAGGGACCTTGAAGATCATCGAGTTCCAACCCCCCTGCCATAGGCAGGGACACCTCCCACCAGACCAGGTTGCCCAAGGCCACGTCCAGCCTGGCCTTGAATACGTCCAGGGACGGGGCCTCAACAACTTCTCTGGGCAACCTCTTCCAGTGTCTCACCACCCACAGAGTGAAAAATTTCTTCCTAATATCTAATCTAAATCTACCCTCTCCCAGTTTAAAGCCATTCCCCCTCATCCTATCACTACATGCCCTTGTAAAAAGTCCTTCCCCAGCTCTCCTGTAGGCCCCCTTTAGGTACTGGAAGGCTGCAATAAGGTCTCCATATGGCATAGCTCAAAATTTATATGTGCTGTTGTATTTAAAACTAATGCCATAAGTGCTAAATTGCTCTTACTGAAGTTTCCACATTTATACCTGTTTCTCCAATGTATATGTGGTGTTCTATGTATTGTATTTAAAAATAAAAGCAACCTAATAGATTTTGCATTTAAGCACTTAAACGGAAAAGAGAACCAACAGAAAAGAGAACCGCTGCAAAAGCCTACAGACAGATTATTCTGGAAATGTACTCCTCTCTTGAGCTGTCAAATGATGTTTCTCTTTAAATGGGCTTTCTCCTTTTGGATGCCACCCTCCCATTTCCATCCCCTGATGATGCCTTCAGGCATCTGTATGAATGGAACAACTTCTACAGAAAGCTGTTTAACAACAGATGGCTGCAAATTTTAACCTTTTTGGAGGCACATTGTGCAAATGGTGGCTGGGCAGTAGGTAATCCGCTTGCCTTCCGCCCAGCTGCCAGATGTTGCTGAAGCTTCAGGATCGCTCCTGCCGAGCCCTTGGGAAGATCTTTGTGAACACATTTCAGATCCTGCACTTTCTCTCCCTATTTTACCGGCAATCACCTTGACATCATCCAGCAAGTTTCTGTGGCAATTACGTATTCTCCTGAGAAATTTGTCTGTCTTTTGGTTGGT
Source organism: Pluvialis apricaria (assembly GCA_017639485.1). Taxonomy (NCBI): domain Eukaryota; kingdom Metazoa; phylum Chordata; class Aves; order Charadriiformes; family Charadriidae; genus Pluvialis; species Pluvialis apricaria. The sequence goes on along the minus strand of CM030009.1, from coordinate 73,732,851 downwards.
CTCTTCTCAGCTTTTTTAATGTATATTCTGAATGCTTTTAACTGTGCCCCCTTTAAGTCTTGGAGGATTTAATTCCTTGGTTGCTCTCTCTCTCTTCCTTCTGCATCTTATCCATGAGTAAACTTGTTCATATACCATCTGCCAGGTGAATGCTAATGGCTTCCAAATCTTCCTCTCAAGTTCAGATCCGTCTCCTCCAGACTAAACTGTCTGCTGGTCTCTCTGACATCATTTTGTGGGTGACAACCTGGCTTAAGCCTTGTTCAGTCTCTTGCCACCGGAACTGCTTATCTCTGTTCTTAATTACTGCGAACTCTGCAGTCCTGAAGCCAGGGCTCCTTTCAATGGGTGTGCAGTTTTGTCCTGAAGAAATGCTGCTGCTCATCTTGGTTTAATTAAAGTAGTTTCTCCTTAAAGGTTCTTCAGGCACAGCACTTAAGAGATCGATTCCACTTTTTTTTTTTTTTTTTTTTTTTTTTGCTTCTGCTGCAGATAAGAAGGGGGAAAAGTAATTACCACAAATGTCTGCAGCAGCAGAGGCTCCTCACTGTTTATCACTGAAGTGTTGTGTGTTCAGCTGGCATCAGGCAGGTGGATCTTGTTCTGGGTTTCTTTTTTAAAGGTTTCCTTAGTGCAGGGAAGCTAGTGACTTCTTTCATTTCAAATAAAACAATCCTCAATGACCTGAAATTTTATAGAAAATTAATGTAAGAGAAGTCTGTGTAAGATTTTATGGAAAGGGAAGGAGATACCTTAAACAACAACTGCCATCAGTCACACTCACTGTCGCATGGATTGCGCTTGTTCACACCCAGGTACTCACAAGCCATCCAAGAGCAGTAGTGAGCCACACCAAGAACTAGGACTTCAGCTTCTAAGTCTTCAGTGCCTCTCTGGAGAGAAAAACCCATTTCTGGACAGACTTGGTGAGCCTCTTCAGACTCAACAGTTACCATGGGATGAGCTTTCACTTCTGAACCTTGCTTATCTTGTCTTCTGTTAATCTTAGGCATAGTTGCTGCCTGTTGCCTTTATTTCCTTGTTTTATTTCTCTTTCTGGCTGTAACTTGACTTCTGGTTGGGTGACGGGGTGGGAGTGGCACACATGACGTAGCCTTGTTGCCATCATCTTGTTCACATCTAGATGAGATGCATCCTGGCGACAACACATTCCTCTGTGTTTATGAGTCTGATTTCTGTCCGCCATGTACTCTAGTACATGTTATCTAGTGCTATTTGCTATTGTTTTAACCCTTGATGTCTTCATTTTCTTCTGGTGCCCTCATACACAGGCATCTCCATTCATATTTCATTCAAACAAATCTTGGTATTTCTGTCACAAATATTTCTCTACCTACAGCCTGAATGGCAAAGCAGACCTAAATTTTGCAATTACGATAGTTTATTTTGGTCACTTGGTCTTTTGCTAATATATGAATATTTAAAACTACACATTTTAAACAGGTCAAGGGAGGTCATTCTCCCCCTCTTCTCTGCCCTCGTGAGGCCACCAGTTCTGGGCTCCCTGGTTCAAGAAGGACAGGGAACTGCTGGAGAGGGCCCAGCAAAGGGCTACTAAGATGATTAGGGGACTGGAGCATCTTTCTTATGAGGAAAGGTTGAGGGACTTGGGGCTTTTTAGTCTGGAGAAAAGAAGACTGAGGGGGGATCTTATCAATACTTATAAATACTTAAAGTCAGGGTGCCAGGAGGATGGGAACAGTCTTTTTTTCAGTGGTGCCCAGTGATAGAACAAGAGGTAATGGGCACAAACTTGAACATAGGAAGTTCCATCTAAACATGAGAAGGAACTTCTCTACTTTGAGGGTGGCAGAGCACTGGCACAGGCTGCCCAGAGAGGTTGTGGAGTCTCCCACTCTGGAGACATTCAAAACCCACCTGGACGCCGTCCTGTGCAACCTGCTGTAGATGTCCCTGCTGTGGCAGGGGAGTTGGACTAGACGATCTCCAGAGGTCCCTTCCAACCCTGACAGTTCTGGGATTCTGTTTTCAGTTCTGTTTTGGTTTTTACTTGCCTTGCTTATACTTCCCCTGTTGTGAGGGCCTATACAAAAAAAATTAAAGATGGCAACAGAAACATGAAACAAGTCACCATGGCCAAGAAACTTAAAATGCCAGAAATTATTTCTTGAGCAAAAATAATTCTAGCATCTGTTTCATAATTTTCCAGTGGAACCACTTTCTTTTTCCTGAAGTACAAAAGCAGAGAGACACTTGTGTTTTTACGTAGCTAGCTAATTTGGAGGATGAAATGATTGGCATCCCTTGGTAGCGGGTCAGCTGTGACTGTGTATATGACATAGTTACTCAGCACTGACTGCATTCCCAGAAGTCTGCCCAGAGAGGAAGACAGCAGTCTTAGCACTAAGCAGAGGGTGGATTCCTTGGGAGCATCCTTTTTGACTCTTTCAAAGCTGATATTGCTTCAAATAGGTAAAGTAATTGCCATCAAAAAGATATATGTATACCATAGGCGTTCATCTGTGGAGGAAGAGGGAGCTGTTCATTACCCAGTGTTCTAACCTGTGCAGTGTTACTTCCCCATTCACTTCAGTGAAATAAGGCTGGTTCTGGCCTTATTTTCCACAATAATCAACTAACGTGAACTTTTGGTAGAAAAGATGTATACTGGCTGTCTTTCCAACCCGAGTTTTTTAAGCTGTCCTTTTGCAAGTTGACAATACAGTCTTTCCCTCAACTCCAATACTTTTATTATTGTTTTGCAGATATGAAAAACAGTGATTAAAAGACCATTTAAAGCCTTCATTCTTGTGTGTCTTAGTTCTAAACTTGCCAAGATCTATAGGAATTTTGTTTATATGAGTTTTATATGAGGCCTGGGTTTTTTTCTCCTTATCTTGTACTAAAATGCAAACCTGAAGTTCCAGCTCTTAATACAAGCCCCAAAATTCAGTGAAACATTGAAATCATGAGCAGTCTCTTTCATCACAAGTCCTTTCCACCCTTTCTTGACTCCATCAATTTACAGCATTCTCTGCTCCTATCTACTAGACTGGTTTTTGGCTTACAAATTAATATATATCTTACAATGATCTTCACAATTTTTGGAGTCCTTGTATGTAAGAACTGGACTCTAATCCCAACAGCAATGAAACCTTTATTTTGGACTCCAGTACTTTAAAACAAAAGTCATTAATCCAGGTCATTTCTCCATGTTTACCTCTCTCCCCAGAACTCACTATTTCTGCCCGGTATATCTGCTTGGGGGGAAAAGAAAAGAGAAAGAGAAAGTGCCATCCTGTGGTCTGCTGCTATAGTTCAGTTATTGTTGGTCTATTTTCTACAAGAGCATTTGAGATTATCAATTTCTTGCTGTTACTCCACACAAAACACTTTTCCTGCTTCTGCTAGAAAAAGGAATTAGCAGTAGCTTTCAGTTCCCTTACTTTAATATCTATTCATCTTCTTACCCCACTTTGGGAATATGTGTAGTTTGAGAACACTATTGTGGGTTAATGAAAACATTCTGTAAACTTCTGTCCATCAGCTGCTCAGCCTGAAACATATTCAAATTACCTGCGGATGAAGTTTGTATGTGTTTACTTCTAATTGATTACCCCACAGTGGCTGTGATGGGACCATTCTTCACTATGGGATCAAATGGTGGCTTTTCATCTGTTTTCTTTTTGTTGTTGTTGGATTTTTTTTTTTGACATCAAAATTATATGGCTTGAAAACAGTATTCATTCTGTCAAAATAGTTAACATAGGGTTACAATGGGGGATTACAAATTCCAACAAGATATGCTTAATTGTAAGAGAGAAACGATTGTGTTGAATCTGAAGTTTTCTTTCTCCATGGAGATTACATTGCTATGTAGATTTTCAGTTTTTCTAATCTTTAGGTTATTAGAACATTGTGGCCTGCAGTGAAAACTCAGAGTGCAATTGAATTTCAGGATTTAACTTTTCATTTGCAATTATTCAAACAGAAGATTTATTTCTTAGGAAGTTCATGAATGAGTGCCTTAGTGCCCTATAGATATGACTGTTTCTAATAGAAATGCAATAGAAAACTGAAATACTTACGTGCCAAATATTTTCTTAGTGAAATAAGTAGCTAGAGTCTTTCTGACAATTGACATTTATATATGAGTCAACAAAAGTGATTTTTCTAACAGATTTTAAATGTTAAATATGTAATAAAACCCCAGACATACCCAGCAACTCTTGAAAACGTGGCCTCTTGTATTGATATGCAACGCAACACCTAGCATCTGACTTTTATCTTGGTTCTCATGGGATAAGGCAAGGAGCATATTCTTTATACAAGAGGGTGTGTATATGTATATCTCCCCTCTTTCTCTTCAGCCATTCAAGGCTATGCAGTAGCCCACTATCTGGATGCATGTGCAACATCTACACTTCAAACACCACGTAACTGTTTATGGCGGGGCAGAGACAACAACAGGAGGGCAGAAGTGAGAATAAAAATGCATGCTATGAAAATAGAGGAGATTGGAGAGAAGAATCAATGGATGGTGGAAGGAGGCTATGTCTGGCCTGGGAGTCAGAAGTGTTAGGGTTGCAGGTATGCATTACCTACACATCTACTCCACGCTGATAATGATCGGACTAGATGATCTTATGGGTCTTTTCCAATCTAGAAAATTCTGTGATTCTGTGATGTAAGGTCTGGGATGCACCAGTCCTCTCTGACTCTGGTTTCCATGTACTGTGCTCCAACAGGTCACCAGTCAGGAAGAATGGAGTCCCCAGAACACAGCACCATGTGCCCCTGTAAGGCAGAGAAACAGCTGAACATAGCGTAGAAGGTGGAAGTAGTGGCTCTGTGCATAGTGCTGTTATCAAGAGGGCTCTGCTGTGCGCTCTGGGAATGGTGGGCAGTAGCTAGGACATCACGTCTGTTACTTCAACTGTTCAAAGGAATTCTTCCTAAACGGTTGTACTCTTTTTCTTTTAATTAACGATGCTTGTGGTTTGCCAAAAACCTCAATGACTGATGCATAGGAATGAGGTGTTATTGGAGCTGTCTACTTGACTTTATTAAATAAAGATTAATTTATCCTATGTGTATAGAGTACATTGCAGGCTTATGTAAGGCTTTGGTCCCAAGTTAGAGTTTTTGACAGTCCCCTTAGATAACAATTTGTCATAACCATTAGAGTCACTTTTCTATGCTGTGTGTTCAGGACAACTGAACATCTTTTGCTGCTGCTCTCACAGGACCTCTTAAGTTGAGGCTTGAACTGCTACCTGCAATATTATGTTATGTGCACAACGAAGCATGTAAGACCATTGGAAACCTTCTGTACATTCATCATGTTTGTCTTTTATCTTGTTTTTCCAGTACACACCCTTCAGTTTTGAAGTTCATTTAATTTCACTCCACAATAGCAACTACATTTTTCAGAGAGTGAAAATTTGCTGTTCTATTTCAGATTGTCAGGAAAACTGGGGAGGGGGGAAAAAAGTTCTTCTCTCTGAGAAGAATTTACCTTAATAACAAAAAATAATTAAAAAAAAATCTCTCCAAGATGTTTAGCTTCGTCAGATGTGTGGTTAAGCTGAGTTCACTCAGGGCTAGTATATGTACAGCTGCACCAAGGTGAGGCACTGATCTCTGACTTCCAAAGAATTGGCTCTGGCAAATTTAAGTAATTGCAAGAAGGGTAAGAAGTCTTGAGACATTGTCTGAAATGTGGAAAAATTGGTTTTGGGGAAAAGAAAAAGGCTTTATACAAGCAGGTAAACTAACACTATCTGTCCATAGCTGTGAGCTTTCCCGAGTATCTGAAAGGCTTGACTCTCAAAGTCATTGATTTTGAAATCAATGGCATTAAACTAATTAACAAAAAAATTAGCCTGCAAGAAAATTTGTAATTATTATATATCAAGTTAGAATGGTTTCCTAAAAGATGAAGAAGCTACATTACTCAGGGTGTTTAAAGCAATGTAAGAAAACCATCAAGAAATAAAATTGAAAGAAAAGAAGGGATAAGAAAATCTCTTGGATGAGACCACACTGTCAATAAGCTACCAGGCGCTTGTTGTCTCTGATTTCTGAGAGTGGTGTTTGGCATTAATAACATATTTGTTACTCAGGAATCAGTTCTTCCCATGCTAACTAATGCAGTATAAAAAAAATCAGAGGCTTTGGAAAATTCTTCCCTATTCTGTTTAAAAAAGCACCTTTTATAATTTACAGTTAAATTGATAGATTGGCTTTATTGGAAATGGTATTTCTTGGGGCCCAGCTGAGCCTGTCTCAAGAGCCTCAGACTGTTTCCCCAACGGAGATGGGTACTCTCTGTTTAACTTCATCGCCAGGGCTGACTGGCTGAAAATTTCTTAGTTACTTATTTTCTGGTTTAGATTTGAGTTAGGGTTATTGCATTCACGTCAAATGGAAATTATAGCTGCTAATCACATTATGTTCAGTGTTGTTTATCGCAAGATTACAGCTGTCAAAATACGTATTACAATATTAGATCTTGAAGAAGCTGTCTCTAACAGTTGTGTTATGTATTAGTAAATGATAAACAGCTCAGATTTTTACTCCCTTGTTGGGGAAGCCTCTTCTGGCACAATTGCAAAACCTCCTTAGAAGTCAGCACTGAGCTGTGATTTTCAGATCATGCACATGATGTTCACCGTATTTCATATTCTAATACAGTATTTGCCTTCCCATATTAGTAATACTGCATCATTCTTGTCTGAGTTTTACCAAATTGGAAAACTCCTGCAGCTTATTGAGGTTAATTATTTCCAAAAAGAAAAACTTAATACCACTTAGATCCTAGTGAAAGTCTTTTCAACATGTAGAGCTGCTTCTGGACCTACACACCTGACTCCTTTTGTTCTGGACTCTTTGGACAATGCCTCTTTAGAAATAATCCAATGGCTGATCTAACAGGACTAAAAACCTAACTATCCTACTCATCCTGGCAAGATGTCTTTTAGGGTAAAGTATTCTTCTGTGCAAGTAAATAATATTGGTCTTTAGTACATAAAGATAAAGTACTTCCTTTGCCCTCTTGACTGTGCAGTCAGTGTTCAAATGAGTATGCACAATTTATGATCTTAATCAATATGTACCTCAGTTTCTTGGAAACAGCTTTGAGATGAAAGCTCACTACGCCTGTTGACACTCTGTAATTGTTACCAATGTGGTATCATTCAATCATAGCCTTTCTAAAGGCTGCATAAGGAAGATTTGGGAGGGGGAAGCTGCCCCCCCAAAAAAAACCCAAACAAACAAAAAGCTGTAGATGACCCCAGTGTATCTGGATGCCAGCATCTCTGTTTTTTTCTCCGGACCAAGTGTCTAGATTGTGAAAGATGTTGCATACGTTGTCTGCTGTGAGTAGGGACAGTAGATGATTTCAAGTTCAGATAAGGTAAAAGATGAAAAGTCACCAGAGCAGTGAGTAAAGCAGAGGTTTCAACACTGAGAAACGTACATCCCTGTCTTGGGGAGCCAGTGCAAAGTGTTTTCTGTCTACATTTAGATACATAACTTCAAAAGGCTGACAAAGATGTACTGGGATCCTTTCCTCAGGGAGGTAAGAGTCCCTCTAGATGCTGCCACCTCTAGCCAGCACTCACCCTGCCTTGTAGCTGGACCTGAAGTGAAAAGCACTACTAAAAACAAGAAACTTCTGATAACCTAATGGTAACCATAGTGTCCCTTGCAGGACACAAATAGGAGTGCCACAGACAAAACTCAGAGACTTATCTTTACAGCACACTTCCTCTTCCAGCCAAGGCAAACGTTGGTTTAGTGCTCTTAGGCTCTAATCTGCCTTCTCAGAAAGGCATTGTGTCCTTTTCTTCTCTCAGGGATTTGCTTGCAAAGAGAGCAAGCTTTGGCACTGGCCAGGTCTCAGGGTACAGGACTTTCCTAGCGCAGGAGCTATTCTGCATGGACTGTAGTCCCTATCAAGGGTTTTGACAGGGAGGGGTGGCTTCTGGGGCTTTTTTTGTTTACCATAGGGGACAGTAATTATCAGCTGTGTGAGCTTATATAAACCCTGCCGTTGTACCACTTGGATTAAATACAAATGCAAACCACCTGCTGTTTTGCAGCCTGAAGTGTGAAGATCACTCTGGCTTTTGTCGTCCAGTGTTCAAAGCCAGAGAGGGTGTCACTGTGACTTCTGAAGGACTCACAGCCAGACTTGGTGACAGTGGCACCCTCTGAGTCATTCCTCTATTTGAAAGAAGCTGTGTTGCGGCTTATTTTGGAAAGACATGGAATTGTTTGTCCTCAGAGAGTGTGATTCAGGCCTGCCAGATAGAAAAGTTCTTCTCCATGTGTAAATTTATCTAATATTGAGTCTCTTCTGCTTATCATCTCTGTTTTCTTAGAGTATAATTTTTAGAGGCTGTAGTCCCATCAGCTGAATAGCTGCTAACAAGCATTGTGGGTTTAGATCTTTATTTTTCGCCTGGGGTTGAGTACATCGAGTATGGGATCCTTAATTACTGGCTACTGGTTGAAATACAGGCTCTCACTATTGCTTGCTGATAAAAGCTATATGCAGTTTCATCCAGAGCTGTTCTGTATTGCCAGCTTCCATGCGAGGGAATCTCTACTCAGCTGAAGAGTCCTAAGGAGCTTCTTTTTCTGCATGGTCACAGGTGGGCTGATGCCCACATTTTAGGGTTGGCTACCCAGTGGGCAACAGAGCCATAGTATAAAGATCACAGGTCTGTAGATGATGACAGGCACAGGCAGCTTATCTCTCAAACTGTGCATGTCAAAGCAGTTGTTATTTGGTGAGAAAAGACATGTTTTTCTTTTATCTATTAGTCTCCTGAGAAAGCTATCTGATAACAGAGCTAAATTCAGAAGAGTCCGTGGCTGTGCTGTTCTTAACATTCTCTTTTTACAGATCACCATTAAAAAATAAGGAAGAAAGAAAGAAAGAAAAAAAAAGCCAGAAGAGATTTCACAAGCAAATACTCTTCCCGGAGCCTGTGAATTAATCAGTAAAAGGATGATTTTGTTCCAAGCATTGATAAGTTGTCATTATAATTCTAAGAGCATTTCAACAGCCTTTCACCAGTTGTATCTCTCAGAGTCTTGTGACTTGTTCATTGGAAAAACTGTACCACGTGTGCGGCTGTTCTGCTTTTACAAGATAACGAGGCATCAAAAGATGCCAGGCATCGTGCTAGATAACAAAGCCATTAGAGCAAGATGACCACAGCACTTCTGCCTAAACACCTCTGCTTGTTTCGAAATCATCAAATGGTTGCAGTGGTGAGCAGATCTGCCTCCTGAGAGGGTTACCTCTGCCGAAAACGTGAGCTTGAACTGTGCTGAGATGTGTGACCCTGGAGTTAGAGGGAGCCATCAACTAACTCTTGTGGTGAAAGAAGGACATCAAAGAATTTCAGCTTAGACTTAAGTGGTCTAATATGGGTGAAAAAATAGGTTTTCATATTATTAATGATATGACTACAAACTGAACATTATAAGAGGGTATTTTCTACTACTTTAATGGTATGTAAGAACTGTCTTTTTCACATTTAGTTTTTAAAATAAATGCAGGTACCTCAGTCTGCTGCCAGCAGAGCATTAACTGCTGGCTTCTGCAGTCAGCTCTCTTTATTCTGAAAATGTTTTTTCTTCCTTATTCTCCTCCCCTCCAACTCCAAGTAAATGTTTTGTGAGTGAATTTATATGCCATAATTCAGTATTGGAACTAATAAATTACATCTCTTAACTCAGAGGATAAGGTAGTTCATATGCATTTTTTCCTTTTTTGGGAATCTGCAAAGGGTATTCCAAGTCCAGCTTATTTTTGGGGCACTTTATAGACCAGGTAAACTTAAACCGTTGTGATGTGGGAAAAGGAGAACTGTAGTTGCAAATACCGGCTTACTTGCATGGGTGACAGGAGAACGAGAAATAAAGCCTGTAGTCAACCCCTTTGAGATAAAAACTGTGAAAATCCTCAAAGCAATCCCTCACTGAGACAATAAAGCTCACAGGAAAGAAATGGGGCTTCCTTTCCAAAGCAAGAAACTGTAACAGATCTTAAAGATCTCCTTGTCTTTATTATCTTTCTGCTTTGCATTAGTTTGCTTCAGTCCTGCCCTGTGTTACACAGCTGCACAGAAGTACTGTACATCTATAAAAGATGAATTTATTAAGTCAGTGGTTTCATCTTATCTCTGTAAAATGTGTGTACAGCTGTCCCTGTACACAGTGATATATTCATAGAGTACAAGAATAAAGTTACACTTGAGAGAAAAATTGATTTCAAGTTCAGTAGCTGGTGCTGGCACCTGGCCTCCTGCCTGAGAGGGTTTGTTGCTGTGCTTGCGGGGCGTTAGTGTAGGTGATATTACTGACAGAGTTGGGCTACTCTGATTATCTCAGTGTGAAAATTTTAAATTGGTATAACCGAGAAACATAATGCAGTAGATGATGGCTTTTGCATTTACTTTAAAGCTTTAATTTGGGGTTTATGAGCTCTTCACAGAGTCGACCGGGTTTTTAAGATCAATTTTCTGGGTCTGCAGTTTTAAACTCTGCTTTAAATTCCACTTCTGAGTGAAAAGAATTGAATGGTCCCTGCTTAGCCCAAGCAGAGCAAACCTGTTGGACCCCTTAATGAGTGGGTAGATGTTGCCTTGAGGGCAGATGATAGGATCCAGCATCCCGCTGCAGGCATCATCACTTCTATTTAAAGAAAGAAACGTGCTGTGGCCACAGCTGTACATTAACTTTCACAAGACGTGGTTTATAAGATGTGTAAGCCTTTGTGCACGTTTTTGGGTGGCAGGGAGGAAGAATGGCCTTGCCCAGAGCTGCCGGCTGCCCTTGGGGAGTGTGGAGCGAGGGGCCCTTTCTGCAGCCCGGGAGGCCTCTCAGTCCCGGGCACTCTCCTCCGAGCCTCAGCGCTGGGCAGGTTTGTCTTCTTCCTGCCTCAGCCAGCCAAGTACACTATTGTCCCCATCCCAGTGCCCTGGGGAGCTACAAAGACCTTGCCCCATGCGGGTCCCTTCATCCCAGCATTCCTTGAAAGAATAATAAAAAAAAAGCTGCATGCTGCAGTTGCTCAGAGGACATGTTTGCCTGTCTCTCATTGCCCGTGAAGACTGCACAGGCAGATGATACAGATTAAAGAAATCAGAGTTATGACTTGTCATGATCACTCTCCAACACCTCTGACACCACTAGCAGCCGTATGCAAGCTAAAAGAGAATACTATAAACCTTTTCAGCTTCTGCCTCCCTAGAAAGTAACATTTACTACACTCAGAAGCCTGCTGGTTGCCATCCTGTAGGAGCCAACGTGCTCCAGAGGGGACTGCAAGGACGTCAGTGGAAAGCCGACAACCCAGACAACTGGAGTAGGTCCGTTGTTTTAACATGTGTATCCTGGTACCCTGGCTTTCAAATGTGAGGTAGCTGAAGACTCAAGTTGATTGACATATTTCTTGCATATGCTAGTGTTGGTTTATGTGTTAGGATTTCCATTTGCAAAAATGCTCAGTTTTTGGGCCAACCGTGAGGTGGTCTCCTGGGATGATCACGCTCTCCCCACGGTGCTTCAGAAGCAGGGAGGAACCAAGGCTTCAGAAGCCAGCTCACATTCCTGGGCAATGCATCTCGTGAGTGTTGACCACACCGGGTCAGAGGGGTTAAGCTGGGATAGTAAGAAGATCACAATAATTTGCTAACTTTCAGCTCTGTTGAAAATTCAAGGCAAAAAAAGCCCCAAACATCCCAACGAGTGGAGATCAGACTGGTGCTAAGGAGTGACTGGCAATAAAGAGGGTAAATATTGAAGACGTGGTGTTCTGTTAAAGGGTAATAATGCACCTGTCCAGCTTCTTTATAATAAAGAGCTCATCCTAAAATTAGTGTGTGTGTATGTATGTGCTTCAAAATACAGCCACACTAAGTATAAGTGTAGAAGAAAGTAAACATTGCCCAAACCTTAAATAATAGCCAGAGCCAAAGCAGCAGAATGAGAGATCACCACTGTCTGTTCGCGGTGACTTTACTAAAAGTGACTTTCCAAAGAAAAAATACCAACCCAAGCTTGTTTTCATGCAACTGCATTGTATATGAAAAAGGATGAAATGACAACTGTGTGTTTTAGAGTTGAGCAAATCTTAAAATAGTTTTATCTTACTTAATTTGTCTTTCCTTGGCAGCAGAGGATACACACCACTGACAAAGCAATGAACTTTGGATGAAGTAGGGATACGACGCAGCAATAGCTGTAGCTGTTCCCAGGGCATGTAAGGATCCAATTCAGTTTAAATTGAGGCGTGGGAGGACCAAGAGGTTGCCTGTGCACAGGAGCTTGTGACTAACCTCTTGCACTGGGAGACACAGATGCCAGGCTCAGAGGATAACGATGTAATCAGAGGTAGGATGAGGGAGCAGCTCTGCAAATAGCTGGTGCTGGGGAGAGGGGGAGCTTAGCTGCATTGCTCATGTATGTAAGGGAAGAGGTGATTTCTAATTGTGACATTCCCATGAAAATCATGCTCTTGTACTGCTGAGCAGCATCTCATAACACCGTGTGTGCATAAGGTAGCTAACGCGCAAAGGAAGGATACACATTCGCTATCGCAGCTTGACTGTTTTTAGAACATTACTTAAATGCCAGTACTTGCTGGGCTTTCTAAATGTTGATCCAGTTTATGAGAGCTTTAAAGAAAGTGTGTGGGTGGCTGAGCAGCATGACTTTTTTTTTCACATGAAACAATGCTGTCATTTACCAAACAAGAAGGAATGATCCTGCATATTTCTACTTTGTTGGTTTGGGTTTTTTTTAAGAAAAAACAAGACAGACATGTAAGTTGAGATGGCTAAGCGTATAGGCTGTCTAGTACATTCCTACTTACTGAGATTTATTTAAAACCCTCCTACATTCATGCTAACAGAAAATTATTAAAATCTAAGTTTCTTCATTGACTTGCTTGTAAAATAAACTAAGGGTTCAGACTAGTTTTTAGTAAACAGGATTCTGTACCACAAAATGTTGTAAATACCAGGATGCTCCAAGTGCCCCGGAGTGGCTGAAGATACAGGCTTTCATGCAGTCATGTGCTTAACTATATAATTCAGGTTAAGCCTGTGAGTTATCCAGCCTCTTAATTAGCAAGTCCTCAAGCACCTGAACAGTCACAGAAACTCAGTTAACCTTCTTTTCCATCTTCTCTAACAGTAGCCTCTAATTAGCTATGGTGCTGTTCAGAATTCTTTTTCCTCTCTGAACTTCAAGAGAAGATACCTACCTGCCCTGAGGAACTCCTGATTTAAGGACAAAAGGTTGGAGTTGGAAGTACTGCTGCCAGGGTGGCAATTGTCAGAGCCACATCTCATCACAGACGTGGCCAATGTTCTTCTTCATCACAGAAATACAGATTCTTCCCGTATTCTTTCCAGTCTGCTATTTCTAATCACTAATACAGTGTCTCAGCTAAGGAAGCAAACTGCACAGCCAGGACCAGGAGGAGAGGCTCACCCGGCCTTGTACCCACTGTATTTTGAGTAGGAATCCTCTCTGCATCCTCCAAGGGCTCCAGCCAAGCAACTTAGATAAAGGAGGTATGATTGAAAAATGAACATTGAGAAACCAGACTGACAGAGAAAAATACCACAGCCTTTACTGTGTCTGCCAGGCTGTTTTACTTGATGCCAAATTAATTTAAAAGACCTTGTGACTTAGTGTCAGCTCAAATCTCTGTCCCTAGCATCAGTGCCAAATTTGGCAGTGAATGACTATCACCATGATAGTGTAGCTTCTGAACGAACACTTCTGTTTCATTGCCTGCAGTGAAATATTCAGAGAAGAGACTGAGAGGTCAGCCTTAATGTAACCCCAGTCTTTCTCTGAATGAAATTGAAGGTACACTCGTATAATTACATTTTCTATCCCATTTTTAAATAATCGGTACTGTGGGTACATGAGCTGCAGAAACTCCATGACTGTAGCTCCTCAGAACATAAGAAATCCATACCAGCAAGTACTGCATGATGGAATTTGATAGAAGAGCAATATGTCATGTCGTATTCTATACCAATATAGACAACAGCACAGAATAGAAGGTAAAAGTAGATGTAAAGAACAAGTAATTTTCTCATAACTGTGTCTTCTTTTTAATTGCAATGTATATGACAACCTGTGAATATTGCTAAGCAGTGGCTGAAAATATAGAAGACTAAATGATCAGCATATGAAATAAAATGTGACTTTTCAATTGCATGTAGTTGACAGTAGCTCAAGTTACTTACTGTCGCATTTGGAAGCATTTTCTCCCCAAAAAGTGTGTGTTAGGATGGTAAACGGTTTTCTCGGGATCACACAGCAAAACTAACTGTGATGTCTACACAGAATAGGATCTGGGTCTACTCACAAAATAAGAAAAAAGTGGATTTCAGTGTCTCCTGACATTTTCATTCCTCTGTAAGTATCTTTGCTCATGGAAGCATACACTCAAAGCTTTTTGATTTTTAAAATTGCAAAGATCGCATCCATTACCCAGTTGATAACTGTGATGGTTCTGGTTGATCCCAACGTCTTACTTCCTAAACATACTGGTTCTCCAGGTCTGTGTGAAACCAGGAAGGTTTTGCACAAACAGCAGTAAGTTAGTGAGAATTGTGAGTGTTTATTATCAACCATCTTCTTTGAGACTACGACAAAGGGAGCAAGAAATAGTTTTGTAGAATGGAGGAAGATTTCTGTGATTCTGTCTGAATGTCTGTGACTTTCCAGTGATTTATTGTCTGGTAGATCTGCAAACACAGCTCCCCAGAGCCTGAAATTCTGATTTTGTTCTACCCATTAAGGCTGGATGCCTGCTCTCCCAAATTATGTCTAAGCAGGCATTAGGTTTTGATGTAAAGTCTACCCTTATATAAAGCTATGGTCTTCTCAATGCGTGACAAAAAGAATCTTTGTCAGTAACTTGACCTGATCTCCAGCCCTATCTTGCGCTAAAACAACCACCTGCCCCACTCCTTCCACCTCTGTTTATTGTCACTCAGAAAAATAGAAAGCAAACCCCTGTTATGGGTAGAGGAAAATCAGACGAGCTTTCTGAAAAGGACTCTCTGAACCAGGCAAGTCCTCATCATAAGCACTGGAGAATTACATTTATAACACGGTTGACTTCTGCAGAGATTGCTTTTAACTTCCTGACCCTCTCTCCTTGTTGAGTTTCTTCCCTGTGGGGGAGCTCGGGACTATGTGATGTCTAAGATGCTGATTTTATCTATTAGTCATGACTTGGGATCCAACATGCTAGTAAAGTAGCATAGCATTTTTATTACTGCTTTAAGCATGTGTATGCAGCAAACCCTTTTTTTGGGCTACTGTGTTTTTTAACACTCAGAGCTTGCTAAGGAAACTGCTTCTTTTTATCTGAAACAAAACAGTGCTTTGATTGTTCAGACACAAGCAACAAGGCTAGGTTCTATGCATTGATTTTTTTAAGGACTCTGTCTGCAATTTGAATTTCTTCAGCCAAGAAGCATGTTATTCATGTTTTTGAAACTCAAATAAATTCTGCTTTAAAAGGAGTTCTCATTTCATCTCACTACTGACTAAATTGTTTTCATGAATTTTTAGAAATTGAAAAACTTTTTTGTTTAGTAGGTGCTAGATGTCCAGACTTTAAAGTAATATTAATTTTTACAGAAGACTTGCTTATCCTATGAACACAGGCTGAAAGAGTCGGGGTTGTTCAGCCAGGAGAAGAGAAGGGTCCGGGGTGACCTTATAGTGGCCTTACAGTACTTAAAGCGGGCCCACAGGAAAGATGGGGAGGGACTCTGTCAGGCAGTGAAGCCGTATAACAAGGGGCAATGGTTTTAAACTGAAAGAGGGTAGATTTAGATTAGATGTTAGGAAGAAATTCCTTACTCTGAGGGTAGTGAGGCACTGGAACAAGTTGCTCAGAGAAGCTGTGGATGCCCCATCCCTGGAAGTGTTCAAGGCCAGGTTGGATGGGGCTTTGAGTAACCTGGTCTGGTGAGAGGTGTCCCAGCCCATGGCAGGGGGGTTGGAACTAGGTGATTTTTAAGGTCCCTTCCAACCCAAACCATTCTATGATTCTATGATTCTGTGATTGCATTGGGTAGTTTGAAAATCTAATTATGGAAACAGACTGTTCCTAATAGTGTGTATATATATGTATTTATAATTTAGAAGCATATAACAAAATCTGCCTATACTACAGCTAGCTTCAGGACACTAGAACTTCATGGTGAAATACTTTCAGATTTCAAGGTAACAGAAACTTTTTTTGTTTTAGTGTAGACCTGGCCCCATTCCATTATTTTGATTGATACAAAATCAGAAAGGACACACTTTCCATCAGCCTAAGGTTCCTAGAGATTAGGCTAAACCTGCCTAATTGACATTATAAGAACATGATTACTCCTGTTATGCAACTACTATGCACAGTCTCCCAGGAGCACTTCTTACAAAACTTTTTCCAATAACAGTGCAAAAAGCACTGGAGCAAATGTTATTTTTAATTTCCTGCTCAAAATGGTGTAAATCGTTTGGGCAGTCATGTGTACAAACAAGATCTGAATAAAGGGCTATTGAGTTTAAAAACTCTGTGATTCATACTGTTATTGCTCCTAGAACACCTTCATCAGGGAGGACTGTGAAAAACGATGCTCAGACTCGGACGGTGATAACCCTCACAGGTTGTCAGTCCTAAAGCATCTCTGTATTTCACCATTGCCAGGTAGATTTGTTTTGGTTTCTTTTTAGAGAAGGATAAATGTGGTGGAATGGGGCTTATTCTGGTGTCGTAGAGGGTCAAGAGAACCCTTAAACGCAAAGCTCAAGACTCAGGAAAATTAGTGCTGGCTGGTGTCCTGGTCTGTGCGCTTTATGTTAAACTTGTTCCCACAATAGAAATCTCTTCTGAGCCACAGTGCGCTAGTCAACACGAGCCATGCTGGCTCATACCTGCGCTCAGCTGTCACAAAGAAATGAAAGGATCTTTACCTGTCAGATGTCAGCTGCTGATTGCTGATCTGCTTGAGATTGTGGCAGTAGCAACGTTTCTGCCACGCTAGACCAAACTCTCAGAAACACTGAGCGACTTCGCTCCAGGCATTGATTTGACATTAACTAATCACCTAGTTTTTGTTGTGGCTTGGGTTCAGCCATCATACAGCAGGTACCACTAGAGCAGCTCTGAATTTGTGTGTGCTAATGTTTTTAGTTGCTGCACTTGATGCATTTTACTTTCCTGCTGGTTACAAATCCCTTTGTTCTTTCTTAGCTCAGTTTTTGTTTCCAGCCAGACAAAGATGGTCTTCAGTGCTTTAAAATTCACAGTGCAAGTGGAAAAGGAAAAAACTTGGGGAACATGATCTTTTGAAGCACGAAGCTGATCTGTATAACGCAGCAATTAGGAATTGATTCAGTATGTGTGCGGATATACTCCCTAACAGGTCAGAGACAGAAGCTGAGACAGAAGCAGATTGTTAACGTGCAAGTCTCCGATACAAGTAAGGAGGAAGCAGAGAAGACAAACATTGAAGGGACTCAGTGAGGATGGAAAAATAGAGCAATCAGGTTTCTGGCTGCTGTGCCTGTGCTTTGTTAATTTAAAGGAAGATTTTTGACAAGAATGCAGTCTCCACTCAAAACAACATCATGATATTTTGTCTGCGTGACTTGCTGTTTGTACATCATTTCATCTATATACCAGCCTTCTTGTGATGATATGATAGTTTAATCTTCTTCCTAAAAACCAATAATTTTTATTTCAAGGTGTTCTTTCAATATCTGTCTTGATTTTTCTGTGGTTTTTATACAAGTCTGAAGTCTTTCCCTTTATGTTCCTTGTTCTAGGAACTCTGAGCACTACTTGTGTTTTGGTGACACCTTCTGGATAAGGTTGCCACTGGAAGGAATAATTAATACACCCCATTTTATAGACTTCTTTGTGCTTGTTACTGATCCATTTGGGGAAAAACTGCACAGGTACCTGTTTCCAGTGATTAGCATCCTATCTGAAATGTAGTAATGGGTTTGAGACGCCAAAGTGAAAGGTGAAAATGGATCTGATTAAAAATGCAAACAGAAACTGCTTACATGTGTTTCGTACATGGATGCAATGACATCTTTTGTCTTGCAGTTGGATAAAAGATTTCTTTAATTGCACTTACACATTTCTCTATTTTTCCTCTTAAAACAGGTCCGTACTGTGTTTCCTGTTGGCTAGGGTAACTGGAGAAAAAGACAGGCTCTTCTTGGCCATAGCAAAGACTTGGCCATAGCCAAGTTTCCTGCCTTCAGCAGCAGATGCCTAGAGACGATGAGAAGGTCAAGGTAAGCCAGGAGTAATAGCTCCCAGAACAAAGTTTTAACCGCAGGCAAAAATGCCATGGGGGAACTTCGAGCCAGAGGTGGTGACTTGTATATAACATTGTGATAGATTTTTCTTCAATCAAATTTTTCAGGTGCTCTTTTGAGCCCAAAGAATCTTTTTAGCATCCATAATGTCATTCAACAAGGAGTTTATCATCTTCTCTCCATGCTGTGTGGCGATCAACCTCTTCACTTTGTTTTGTTTTTGAACTTGATGCTTGCTAGTGTCACTTGATGCTGCATTTACTTGTATTGGAAAGGATGGGAAATATCCCTACTTGTTTCTTCTACGACACTTGCAATTTGGTAGACAATGAAGTTTTGTGGGGTTTGGGGGTATTTTTTTGTTAGACGGAAGAGTCCTAGTGACTTTATTTATTCCTCACCTGAAAGATGCTCCATACATCTAACTGTCTTTCGAAGAAACCTAGCCATTTTTCCTTTGCCATCTTTGAGATGGGAACTTCCTACAGCATTCAGGGTACAGATGTACCCAGGGTCCCCACTGTATGTTTGGGTTTGTTATCTTGTTCCAAATTACACCTTCTCCTTCTCCTTCTCCTTCTTATCCTCCTCCTCCACCTCCTCCTCCTCCTTCTCTCTCTTCTCTTCTCTTCTCTTCTCTTCTCTTCTCTTCTCTTCTCTTCTCTTCTCTTCTCTTCTCTTCTCTTCTCTTCTCTTCTCTTCTCTTCTCTTCTCTTCTCTTCTCTTCTCTTCTCTTCTCTTCTCTTCTCTTCTCTCCTCTCCTCTCCTCTCCTCTCCTCTCCTCTCCTCTCCTCTCCTCTCCTCTCCTCTCCTCTCCTCTCCTCTCCTCTCCTCTCCTCTCCTCTCCTCTCCTCTCCTCTCCTCTCCTCTCCTCTCCTCTCCTCTCCTCTCCTCTCCTCTCCTCTCCTCTCCTCTCCTCTCCTCTCCTCTCCTCTCCTCTCCTCTCCTCTCCTCTTCTTTTTTTTTCCCCACTACCACAGAGCTGACATATCAGTAGGAAGCTGCATTTCGTCTTCAGTTTTTTAATACAATCATTCAGTATCACAAAGTTTTCTATAGTTCTTCTCTTGCCCCCCCCCCCCCCCCGCCGCGCCCCCCCCCCCCCCCCCCCCCCCCCCGCAATATCTTGATTAAACTAGTCCTGGAAGAAACCTTTTTAACTTTTTTTTTCCCCGAGACCATGTCTGGATATGTTGCATAACATCAGCTTGAGCACAGCTTCGTGTGAGACCTCACTCTACTCTGTAAATGATCTGTTCAGTTTTGCCCTCTGTTTCTGATTATCTAACAAGCTGTCTATCCATCTGAGGCCATTTCCATTCACCCCAGGGCACAAGAGTCTCTTAAGAAGCTCTGGAGACTTTGAGAAAGCCTCTTTGAAAACCAGGGAGCTGGCCCAAGAACGTGGACAAGGAGGTTTGGGCTGTTGCTCTTGAAAGTCTGACGATAGATGAGCATAACTTCCCGTTACAAAATCCAGGCTGAGTCTTCTCCAAAACACTGCAGTGACCCATGTGCTCAGTGGTGCTCTTCTTCACAGCACTGAACGCTTTTCCTCTCAGTTGGGAATCCCTGCCCTGCCGTGGCCCGACCTCCCTGGCACCTCTTAGGAATATTGTCATCACGTTTCCACCTTCCCCTTCCCTCTGGCAGCAGGTGAGAGGGTGCACTCCACTGGCAGCAGTTCAGCTATTTTATCTCAGGGTTTCTTGAGAACTCCAGAATGAATGCAACTGGGTCCTGGCCATTCGCTACCGCTCATTCTGTCCATTTACCACTTCCTCACCTCCCCTTCACTTTTCATTATTCCATAGCCCTTCGGCCAAAGTTTGCATCTGGAGAGAGATCCTCTGTGTCTTCTATTAAAAAAAAGGGGAGCGGACAAGAGGGAGCAGGCCTAGCACTGAGCTTCTTCAGGCTACTTAATGGTAATTGCAGATGTGAAGAGATTCACTTAGGTGTTTGACCACGGTCGATTTTCTCTAGAAAGTTCTATCATATCTGGATCATGTGTACGTCCTCTAGATGCTAACCTCAATAAGTTCAAAAAAGTTTTGTTTTGGTTTTTTTAATGTACTTTACAAGTTGTTCCTTGCACATTTTTGGTCTGGGTACTGCCAGTGTTTGAAATCCTCATTAGAAGGACACCATGCTTTTTTTTGTTTGTTTGTAAGGATATTTTCTTGCTGTGAGTAATATCTTTTACCTTGGCACATAGCTGTGCTGTTTTTCTTTCGACATTTCTGATTTTCTTCTGTTATTTGTGATATCTTATTTGCTCTGTGCTTCCAAAAAAAGCAAATTTAAATTGTCTCAATGCCCCTCTAAAGATTTAACTCTTGCAGTTCCCCTTCTACCTTATTTTCTTAACAAGATTTCCTCTTTGGGTAAGTGCCTGTATTCTAATCCTTTAAATTAAGCAAAATAAGATAGAATTGTATTGTCTTTTGTCTGGGATTTTGATTTTAACTCTTCCACTGATCTCCTTGCCACCTTGGAAAGTTGCGTATGTGTCCAGATACAAATTTATCTCTGCTTTTATGTACTTTTGTAACTCTCTTTGAGAGAGTGCACTAATACCACTTCAGTGTATCAGATATCAGTGCCGGACTGCTTCAAGAGGAACTAAGCACAGACTTTAAACTTCTCTCCTATCATGGTTCATGCGAAAGCTCTCATTTTTACGAGGGGCAACACTGGACCAACTTTGAAGCACTTTCTGAAAATCTCTAGTCCAAATATTGATCCTATCATTCGTCAGTCTCTAAATATATTTTGAAAAATTATTCGCCCAAGCATTGTCGGAGCAGTGTTTCCCCTTCTACTGCCACCCCTCTAGTGTTCCCACCTGCCTGTTGCATGTTCTTTCCCAGACACCCCAATTTGCAAGGTGGGCCTTTCTGGGGCAGTTGTGCCTCCAAAACATTTCCTCACCGGCAACACAGCACTTGGAGAGGAAGCACCCAAGCTGCTGTTGATCTGCTTCCAGCAAGGTTAAAATAACATTCAGGAAAGAAAAACATCTCTGCTGCTGCTCATAAGCAAGTTGTGAGTAAGCTTAGATCTGAATCCGCAGTCTATGAAGCGGCTCTGCAATGCACGCTTCTGCTTCACGGACAGGGCAAGGTGGGGTGCTGGTAAGCACACGCCTACTTTGCACTGCAGGTGAGACTGTGTGCTTGAAATGACATACGGAGCGTACTGCAAATCCACGGTGCCATCACCTAGGAGAAATGTGGTCACACGAAAGCAGCTGTCATCTTCAGTGGGAGGGAAACATAACCGTCTGCTGAGACAAGAAAGGCAATGAATTTTGATTTTGAAAAAGGAGTCCCTGAAACCAAGCTTACAATACTGCCTGTTGGAAAAGGTTAGGGTGGGCAGTGGTTTAACAGGGCTGCAATGGTAGGATATTTATCAATTTTTTTAAAGCTTTATCATTGTTTCCATTTGCTATTAAACTAGAACATGTTTGCAGGCAAGGTTGGGGGTACAGAGCGGCAGCAATTAGGCCTTAGTATTTTCCTCACCACCCCAATAATGACTCATTTACAATGCAAAGAAGGTTGTTCCAGTCCAGATCATGCTGAATAACTGTCTAAAAAAGGTGAACACTGTAGTTCCTTCTCATATGTGCCACTGATTAACACTGCTGAGGTGGCAAGAGCCACCTGGCTGAGACTGGACAAAGGTTGACATGAGAGCAAAAGACGTTCAAGCCACAAGAACCTCTGCACATTTTATACCACCTGGAGCCTTGCTGAACACCTGTCTGCCAACATCTGGACCCGTGTCACAAATTTGTCGGCCGGCACAGCACTGAAAAGAGAAATTACTTCTCTCTTTCAAGCAGCAGTTGTTACAGGTATCATGCAGCTGCTACAGCTTGTTGGACACAAGGTCCAACCGTCTTATCCCGGCTGTAATGAAATTTGGCAACTTCTGCCACAGTCAGGGTGTCAAAGTACACCACCTAGAAGGCTGCTCTGTTAAAAGTCCCATAACTTGATAAGCTTCTGGCTGAAGAATTTAATGATTTTCTTTCAGGAAGATGGATGGCTGCTCTCCAGGTGGCTCAGCACCACTTCCTTCCATAGGCCGTACGTGCCTGCTGGAGCTCTCGCTTTTCTGGAGGCTGATGGTGACATTTCAAATTTAATCATCATTTAAAATCCCAGTAGGAACCAATTTCAAATCTAATCTAAACAAAGCGAAATAAATAGGCTTACACCACAGGTGAATTTTTCCTGATCTATTTCCTGCCTCTCAGTCATCAACGACGTCCCAGTTTTGAAGTGGAGCTTTAAGAATGTGCCATACTTCTGCCGCGAGATGTGAGCACCTCATTAGTCAGAGACTGACAGCTGTCCTGTTTCTCTTTGAACATGGGTAGTATTAGCTGGAAAGTCTATGGCAGCATTTCCATTGGTCTGGTTCAGTATTTCTTTAGTGCTGTAATGGATCCACCCACAAGCTCTGTGTCTGTGGCAGGCTGTTTCCTGGAGCCTGGGATTGCTGTTGCCTGTTTGCGCCTTCTCTGTCTTCACGAGAAGTGTCTGTGGAGCATTAGGTCAAGTAGCCAACCCACTTGTAGGACACAAATCTGCAGTGCTTTCTAAAGCTTTAATGTCTTATTGAAAATTGGTAGCCTGGTTTTGAACAATGTACTTCCTAGCATTTTTCAGTTGAGGATTTTTGCATCTTAACAGTTGTTTCTTCTTCTTCTTCTTCTTCTTCTTCTCCTCCTTCTTCTTCTTCGTCTTCATTTTCTTCTCATTCCGTTCTCAGTTTCAAAGTCCTTTTTATGGGCACCAGGCAATGTTCTAAATATCAGCACAGGTTGTGCCTCTCCACTTATGTCTCTAATGCTGTGTCACAAATTTGCAGCTTATTTCCCAAGAGCATTGTAAATTATGACCTTAAAATAAGAAAAAGACTATTACATATAACCATATAGATAATACAGAACAACCCAACATCCAAATGGGCTATGGCTTTTGCACAGGCACTCGAGCATCTTTATATTTTTTGTCACAAGTTGGTGGTTTATTTTTTTTAATTAAATTAAATAGTTGTGCGTGCACAATTACCACTATATGAGTGTACACATACATGCATTTACATTATGTATTTATACATAGGATATTATATTTGTAAATATATTACCTTTTCATTCTTATTTGCAGTGAACTCTGAAATGCTGATATTTAGTGGGTTTGATGCTTCAGTTTTTTGGGGTCAGAAGTTAAAAAAACAAAGAAATTTGCTGTTTCTGGTTCTGTTTAGACTGGAAAGTTCATTTAAAATGACCCCATCTCACCAAGTCTTTGGTGTCCCAAACATTGTTTCAACTCCAGTGTCTTTTTTCTGAGGCTCTTGCAAATGTTTGAGGTCTTGAAGGTGTTGCTGCAATTGTGCTCCATGTAAAAGTCCATTAAATGAGCAATTCATGTTGTTCTGAAAGATGCAAAATTTAAATTGAGTACATCAGACAAGTCCTGCCGTTAGTAGCAATTAATTTCTTATGTTTTGATGTGGTAATTTTATCATTCATAAGCTTAAGTGCTGGTAGATTTTGAGGTCTCCAGAGCCTGTGTGCTTTGTGTCAAACAAATTGTTCTGTAAGAATGGCATCGTTGCATGATTGAAAGAGAAACTCATTAGTTTAGCAAAGATGTTTTGCTGAGATTTGCATTTCAATTACACTGAGGCAAGTAGATTGAAAATTAATGGATTTTCAGGTGGCTTTTTTGACCATCGGTGTGGGGCCCAGAGGGACCGGACTTTGACCTGTCAAGATATACTTACTGGTTCAAAGCTCTTCTCTCTACTGATTTAAAAATGTGGATGTTGCCCAGGTAATGTGTGTGATCTATGGAGAAATTTAAGAGTTCATGGAATCTATGAGGAGTGATGGAGAGCCTCATGTTAGGGGCATAATTCTCTCCCCTGGCCACGGATGGAGTGAGTGCCATGAACCAATTTAATCTGAAGCCATGATTTCTCAGCTGCCTTCTGCTAACCTTGTCCTAGACATTGAAGTAGATATGACAAGTCGCCTGATTGAAGACCTCACAATGGGCACCTCTATTAATCTTAAACTGTCTTCAGAGTAGCTCCATAGCAAGAGCTTTGTTTTATGCATTTTGCTCTGTTTCTGTTTCTTCTTCCCTCGTAACCACCTACAAACACATTCCAGGACATTTGCCTGGGACTTGGAAAACTTGAGGTTTGGCTTATTTGGAGTCAGATTGGGTTTGACTCCAGCATTATTCTAGTTCACACACAGTATCACACACAGTATCGTCAGGGTTGGAAGGGACCTCTGGAGATCATCTAAGTCCAACCCCCCTGCCACAGCAGGGACACCTACAGCAGGTTGCACAGGACGGCGTCCAGGCGGGTTTTGAATGTCTCCAATGTGGGAGACTCCACAACCTCTCTGGGCAGCCTGTGCCAGTGCTCTGCCACCCTCAAAGTAAATAAGTTCCTCCTCATGTTAAGATGGAACTTCCTGTGCTCAGGTTTGTGCCCGTTACCTCTTGTCCTATCATTGGGCACAACTGAAAAAAGACTCTTCTCATCTACCTGGCACCCTCCCCTTAAGTATTTATAAGTATTGATAAGATCTCCCCTGAGTCTTCTTTTTTCTAGACTAAAAAGCCCCAAGTCCCTGAGCCTTTCTTCATAAGAAAGATGCTCCAATCCCCTAATCATCTCTGTAGCTCTTTGCTGGACCCTCTCCAGCAGTTCCCTGTCCTTCTTGAACCGGGGAGCCCAGAACTGGACACAGTACTCCAGATGCAGCCTCACCAGGGCAGAGTAGAGGGGGAGGATGCCCTCCCTCGACCTGCTGGCCACACTCTTCTTGATACACCCCAGGATGCCATTGGCCTTCTTGGCCACCAGGGCACATTGCTGGCTCATGGGCATCCTGTTGTCCACCAGGACTCCCAGGTCCCTTTCCACACAGCTGCTCTCCAGGAGGTCAGCCCCCAACCTGTACTGATGCATGGGGTTATTCCTCCCCAGATGCAGTACCCTACACTTGCCTTTGTTGAACCTCATCAGGTTTTTTTCTGCCCAACTCTCCAGCCTGTCCAGGTCACGCTGTATGGCGGCACAGCCTTCCAGCGTGTCAGCCACCCCTCCCAGTTTTGTGTCATCAGCAAACTTGCTGATGGTACACTCTATCCCTTCATCCAGGTCATTGATGAATATATTGAACAGGACTGGACCCAGTACTGACCCCTGAGGGACACCACTAGCTACTGGCCTCCAACTGGACTCTGCACCACTAACCACAACCCTCTGAGCTCTATTGTTCAGCCACTGTTCAATCCACCCCACTGTCCATTCATCTAACCCACACTTCCTAAGCTTCACTGTGAGGATGATGTGGGAGACAGTGTCACAAGCCTTGCTGAAGTCAAGGTAGACAATATCCACTGCCCTCCCTTCATCCACCCCTCCAGTCACGCCATCATAGAAGGCTATCAGATTAGTCGGACATGACTTCCCCTTGGTGAATCCATGTTGACTACTTCTGATAACCTTCTTTTCCTCTAGATGCTTGGAGATGACCCCCAGAACGAGCTGTTCCATCATCTTTCCAGGGATGGAGGTGAGGCTGGCCGGCCTGTAGTTTCCCGGGTCATCCTTCTTGCCCTTTTTGAAGACTGGAGTGACATTGGCTTTCCTCCAGCCCTCAGGCACCTCCCCCGTTCTCCAGGACCTTTCAAAGATGATGGAGAGTGGCCCAGCAATGACTTCTGATAGCTCCCTCAGCACTTGCGGGTGTATCCCATCAGGGCCCATCGACTTGTGGGTATCCAGTTTACTTAATTGTTCTCTAACTTGTTCCTCTTCAACCAAGGGAAAGTTTTGCTTCCTCCAGACTTTCTCTGTTACTTGCAAAGTCTGGGACTCCCGAGAGCTGGCCCGAGCAGTGAAGACAGAAGCAAAGAAGGCATTCAGCAACTCTGCCTTCTCTGCATCATCCGTCACCACAGCACCCATCTCGTTCAAGAATGGGCCCATATTTTCCCTGGTTTTCCTTTTGTCTCCTATATACTTAAAGAAACCCTTCCTATTGGTCTTTACATCCCTCGCCAGGTTCAATTCCAAAGCTGCCTTGGCTTTTCTCGTTTCTTCCCTGCATACCCTGACAGCATTCTTATACTCATCCAAAGTTGTCAGCCCCCTTTTCCACATCTTGTAAACTCCCTTCTTCCACCTGAGTTTTTTCTGAAGATCCCTGCTCAGCCATGCAGGTCTCCTTGCCTGATTTCTTGCCTGATTTCTTGCTCTTCGGGATGCACCTAACCTGAGCTTGGAGGGGTTGGTGCTTCAATATCAGCCAGCTCTCTTGAGCCCTCTTACCCTCTAGAGCCCTCTCCCATTTGATTTCTCCCATCAATTTCTTGAAGAGATCAAAGTTAGCCCTCCTGAAGTCCAACATTTCAACCCTACTTGTCATTTTGTTCATACTGCACTTAATGCTGAACTCTATCTTCTCATGATCACTACAGCCAAGTCTGCTCCCAACCTTAACATCCTCCACCAGTCCCTCTTTGTTTGTCAGTACTAGGTCCGGTAGTACACCTCTTCTTGTGGGCTCTTCCACCACCTGAGTTAAGAAGTTATCATCGATGCACTGGAGGAACCTCCTGGGCTGTGCATTCCTAGCTGTGTAGCCTTCCCAACAGATATCAGGGAAGTTAAAGTCCCCCATGAGAACCAAGGCCTGCGATTGTGAGACTGTTCTCACCTGTCTGTAGAAGGCCTCATCAACTTCCCCATCCTGATCAGGTGGCCTGTAATAAACACCCACAACAGTATCTCTCATGTTACCCTGCCCCTTAATCCTTACCCACAAGCTCTCAACTTGCTCATCATCAGCCCCCAGGGACAGCTCGATACATTCCAGTGGCTTTTTCACATAAAGAACAACTCCCCCACCTCACCTTGCCAGCCTATCTTTCCTAAAGAGAACATAACCCTCCATGACAGCGACATAGCCCTCCATTACATTTTCTGGGTAAGTTTGAGTACCAGTGATTAGAGGAATTCAGGGGGAGCTGTGAATGTGGTCCAGGGGATAAGATTTGCCAGGTCTGGAAGGGGAGCCAGCATCGGGGTGGCTGCCTCTCTGCACTCAGCTGCTGGAGGTGGGCAGCAACAACCCCCCTCCCTGCCTCCGGGGCTGTTCAAGCCATGGCTGAAAACAGAAATGTCAATAATGGATGTGAAGAACAAATAGATTATATTTTGTCAGTAGCCTACAAGATGAAGGCTTAGGTGCTTAGTGTGAAGTTGTTTGCACTCCTGTTTGATATTACTTTTTTTTTTTCTATTAGCATCTTCTGGCCTGGAAAGGAAAAAAATATTATTGTGAAATAATATATAATTTTCAATGCTATCATAATAACTTCTACTGTTATGTAGGAATTACTCCTTGTAGTGACAGCCATCCTTACTGTGTGAAATATTTTATGAGTACCTTGAATGAAATGGGCTGAGTGTCTGTCAGGATATAGACACTTCCATTGCTCTGAATTTAAATTATATGTCGGGGGGAGAAAAAGATTAAAGCTTCATGCATATTTTAAAAAAGAAATTTGGGTCATCCTGCACAAATGTTGAATTGTTATGTTTTTTTTCCTGAAAAAGCAAGCAGAGCACTGTGCTCACCCCTGAGGGAGGAACACCCTTCTGCCCTTCACCATTCTTCTTTATCCTGTACCTCATCAAAGAGGTCTAAAATTCAGTAAGGGAGAAGTGGTGTTCACTGTACAAACATGTATGTGCTATGTATACTCCTGACAAGCTGCTTCTCTCACCTTCTCCCCACTCTCTCCTGAAAAAAAAAAAAAGGCAATGTTCCCAGAGCCGGGTATGGTGCCTCCCGGAGAGCAGCAGTGGTGTGGTCAGGAGTGACGGGGACATGGGCTCTGCCCTTCAGCCCAGAGATGGGCAGGGCAGCAGGGACCAGGGTGGCATGAGGAGGAGCTGCGCAAGCCCTAGGTGGGATGCCCAGCCCCTGCCCTCCCAGGCACAAGCAGTGACCCCTTTCAATGGCGTCCCTGCACACCCTGCTTTGGAAGAGCAGGATTATAAATAGCCAACTGCAGTTTAATGTTGAGGTTTTCAGTGCTGCTAAATAATAGGGGGCCCTGAACATCCCTGCAAAAATAGTTGTGGGGTTGGGGGTGGGATATACAGTGTTTGATGCCAAACATCTCTAGAAGCTACTGCATTTCCTTATGGAGAACTGAGGGGTGATCATTCCGCACTATGCGATAACCTAAGGTTTGGCAAAATGTGTAAACCTCTCACGTCTCCCATCTCCAGCCAACAGAAATTCCCAGCAGGAATGGGGCAGTTTTTTCCCTAAGTGCTGATTTGGTGTCATTGTGAAGAAGCTTCATTTGTGCATCTCACCTCTCTGACCGGCTGGTGCCAGACCCCAGCAGGACCCTGGGAGCAGCACAGGGCAGATCAGCCTGGCCAGCTAGCCCAGCTGCAACCCGTGTTTGCTGTCAGGAAAAACAAGTTTGCGGCTGTTGTTATGGAGATAAATTAGGACCAAAGGCTGGTTTTAAACACTTTTTTTTTCCTGTCTTTGCAAGAGAAACAGAACAGCTAATGGAGGAACCAAATTCCTTACAGCATTAATAATGTAGCTGATGTGCCTATTGCTAGGGTAAATGTTGTTGGTGATTAAGTAGTGAGTGGTGATAAATCACTAATAAAGATAAATGTTCATCCAAGACAAATTGTGATCCAAGCCCTCTTTTTCTTGCTGTATAGTCCAGGCATCCGAACAGTTCTGGTGAGTACTCAGGGAAAATTGCAGAGCAGCGATGAAGCTTGAAGGCTGCAGAAAGAATCTTTTTTATTACTATTATTATTCCCAAAGATATCTCTACAGCCATGACTGCATTGCCAACTGAAAGGAGACCAGAAATCTGTCTTTGTCCCTGAGAACTGTGCTGCAAGCGTGCCTGCATTGCTCAGGGGTCGCCCCTGCTCATGACACGAAGTAGAGCTTGGGAATAAAGGCGGTGGCTGAGCCTTGTCCCTCTTTACATAGCAGTATACGTACTGCTACCGGCCACTAGAATAATTGCTGAGAGCCACGGCAGGTAATTGGACAGGGAACACAGTGCGTGAATACTGAATTGTCTTCAAGGAGAGCAAGGGCACCTGAAGAGCCTCTTGGTGGGTTAAGAAGAGCAGCCCCAAGCTGCGATGGGCTTGGAGCTGTGGGGAGGGTCTAGGGGCTCCCAAACAGCTGTCCACCACAGGAAGGAGTATGGTAGGGAGCGCACTGGTCTGAGTTCATCATGCTGTATCCAGGCCAGCTTGGCAACCATCCTGAGCATTTCCACTTTCCTGCATGGGGCCTTGCTTGGATGAGGATGGCAAACACGACGAGAGGGTGAGAGCTTGGACAAGCAGCACAGATCTGCAACAAGAGCAAGAGAGATGTGGAAAAATGCAGGCCAAGGCAGATATTTGTTGCATTGCTGCTGCTTTCAAACATATCCCAGTGTGAAAGTCCCTTTTAAGAAGTCTTCTTGCGATTCACTTTAGTGCTCTTTGTAGCTATCTTTTATAGGGGGCACCATGACAAGCACAGAAAGGTCATCTTATCAAGGGACTTTCATGTTGAGGCATGTTTGAAAGAGCTAGTGTGACGGCTGGTGGTCCCAGTGAGCGTTACTGCGTCCCAACTGCGAGAGCTGTGGTCTCTCCCCTGGGTGGTGGTGCCCGAGGTTCACTGTGCTCCTGCTCTGAAGCTCATCCTTCATTACACATCACTGAGTGGTGGAAAAGGGGCCTACTCCAAAGGTTCATGGCAACCTCCAGCTAGCCCAATATTCAAAGATTTTTGTGTCCAGTCGGAGGAGGACTATGTGTTCACAAAGACACTGTTTGTGGGAATCCCTGCATTCACATGTTCAGCCTTAGTCTGGCGTTTTCAAAACATCAGACTCGTAACATCCACGGTTTGGGCTTTTAAATTTCAAGGCTTTTCTGGAGTTGGTGGGATTTTTTTCTCCTTTGCTTTATCTCCTTTCCTCTCCCACTATGTGCTCATTCACAGGTGATGACTACCTGAATGACAGGGGGCATCTCAGGAAGGTCCCTCATGCTTTGAAGCTCGCCCTGAACCATAGTGAGGCACGTAGGCATAAGCAATCCTGGCATGTACTGAATGGGTTATCTCTGCGTTAGTGATGCTTTTGATGAAGCCCCTCTAGCCTTTTCTTTTTCTCCCTTTGGAGAAAGAATAGGATCTGCTTGTTAGAAAGAACTTTGATGGCATATAGTGCCTGCACTTTGAATTAGGGAGCTGTATTGCACAGAATTTTCTTGGCACGAATGGATAGCTTTTACTCCTCAGGTGAATTCACTTTATTTCCACTTGAATTCAATACGGTATTTTATTAGCTGTGCTGTTGGATGGCTTTCTCCAATCTAACTTTTGTTTGTTTTGCTTTAAAGACGCTGTTTGCGATACTGATCCAAAGAGAGGTAGCAAGAGTTTCCCGTTTCAATTCTCCTATTCATAGCGGTCTTGGTAGTTAGAGGTGCTTACATACTAACAAACTAACACGAGTCTTAAAGGCTTCATAGTAATTTCTACAGTTTTTCTTTTGCAATAACTTTGTATTTCACTTGCAGGGTAAGTCATCTTCTTCCTGGTCGGTATTCACAGACCCTCACCATTTTCACAAGCAATGGTACCAGCGTAGTCTCTGGTGAAGACAGACTCCTCGCTGGGCAGCCCAGTGATGAGTGCTGTCACTGAATGCTGAGCCAAAGGTGTTCAAAAATAAAAATCTCCATTCTGAAAATGCAGTCCACCACTAGATTAGCCGGTAAATCTTGCTGCAGTTGTGCTCCTCAAGGTTGCCCCTCTGTAAAGGAGAATCCATTACTTGAATGGAGCCTATGTTGCTTTCAGCCAGAGACACTTGGAGGTTTCTAACGCAGACTGTGACAGTGTCACCTTTTGCCTCTGCATACTGGAGATGGAAAGGGTTGTGCTGTTGACCCTGCCTTAGGAGAAGGCCAGACACATCATTCATTGGCTAGCAAAATGTCAGGTGGGTGGAGGAGCAATTGATGGTACAAGAAGGTGGTGCATGAGGGCAGGATGCACGGGCATTTAAGTCAGGATTGGGTTTGAGCCTTGCTTTCGGTTTGTCTGTGCCAGGTATGGGCAGCAAGAGCTCACCCAGCTCCCTCCCACTCTTCCCATTGCTGAAGCCAAACCGAGCCAAGCATCCCTCCACGTTTCCCCTTAGCTCCCGCAGTGAGGTAGAGGCGACACAGCGATGTGCACACCGAGTGCCTGGTCTGCAGGCACGACGTATAACCAAGGAGCATCCGCAGGAGGTGAGACACTGTGTGTGCACTCATGCTTTGCTGTGCTCCCTTGTATTGCAAGGGTGAGGGAGTGAGAGGGGGGTTGTTAATACTTGGGAAATGCATTACTAAGTGGTAATGAAAATCTTGGTGTCACGGCTGAAGAATATTTTTACTGCGGCTGTTGGAATAAGATGAATGATGCCACCTGCCTGTACTTGGGGAAAACCCCCATATGACATGCTGCTTCTACACAGTGAGGGCTCGCCGGTGCACGGGAGCATTTGCTGCTTCAGGTGCATCGGCAGCCTTTTGTATGGGGAGTGCAGGAAATGTAGCTTGTAGTACGGAGAGAGTTCTTCATCCGCCACCGCTAAAGAACGGTCCCTACAATGGAGTAAGATATGCGGGTAGGAGGATGCCCTGGTAAGCCTCCTGCTCCCAAGGGAGTGGGGTTAAGATCCCACAGAGTGGGGCTAAGATCCCATGTTGCTGCCACCCTGGTGTGAAGCAAGGGGACAAAGTCAACTGCTTTTTTTTTTTTTTTTTTAATCTGAAGGAAATTAAGAGCACTGTAAATACATCACTTGCGATCATCACGATCTCTAGAGCTATCCACTTAAACTAATCCTGTACATTTTATCCTGCATGTTTTGTCCTCATCAGTGCTGCAAACCTCTGTTTGCTTGGCCAGGACTCTTCCTGGTGGAACTACTTTATTTCTGTAATCCTGATGTTCCTTCTCCTGGTTGAAATGAGAAAGCGTAATCTGTCCACTAATTGTCAAAGGATCAAACAGCTGTGCCTGAGCTTTTAATTTTTTCCTGATATTTTCTAGCTCGTTCTCCATTTTGTATTGCACATACACAGCCTGAAGCACCAACAGACTGCTGAACATCTGAGCGGCGGCCTTTCAATTAGGAGAATTAAATCATGACGTAACGTCGGTGTGCAACAGCAGCCACTGCCATGGTCGTGCTCACCGCCCCTCTCTGTGCCTTAGTGGTGGTGGGGAGGAAAACCATTGGGGTCCAGCCAGGAAGAGGGGCTGGGAGCTGCTGCTCTGTAAATTCAGGGGCAGATGATAGACAAAAAAGGGAGAGCAGAAAAGGTGGCATCAGTTGCCTGCGGTGAGTGGGAGGCAAACCTCCGCTCCACGCAGCCCCGCGATGCTGAACGAAGCTCTCCCATGGCATTCACTTCCCAAGGGACTGCTTCCCAAAAAAGCCAGATGCCTGAGCGATGCGCTAGCTTTTTCCGCTCTCTTGGTCATTCCTTTGCAAGCACGTGAGGCAGCAACACTCTGCTGCGGTGCACAAGCACAGCGTGACAATCTCCAAACCACGACTGAGCAGAAGCCAACGTGGGGAACCCAGCCAACCCAGGGAATTCAACAATTAACAGGTTGA
This sequence comes from Pluvialis apricaria, assembly GCA_017639485.1. NCBI lineage: Eukaryota > Metazoa > Chordata > Aves > Charadriiformes > Charadriidae > Pluvialis > Pluvialis apricaria. Next base: position 73,699,696 of record CM030009.1, on the reverse strand, counting down.
TCTGGTACTCAGTGAAAGAAAACTTGTGTTGTATGCTAGGTCTACAGAAGAAGGAGAGAAAAATAATTCAGGTCTTCGTGCAGTAGTACCTGTGGATCTAGGGAAATCGTGCTGTGTGTAAATGAAATTGTAACTTTTTGGCAGAATTTGGCCCTTTGGGTACTAGTTAGGAAACTTTTTAAAGGTTGTTCCCCGCCTCCTCCCCCTTGTATGAGGAATGGATTTAGTTTTGTGCAGCTCAACTAATCTCAGTTCTGGGAATAGGACAGTTTTCCTGGTTTACTGATTGCCATGGGGTGGTAGGGGATTCAAGACAGGAGATGTAGAATTCTAGTTTTGTGGGTAGATTGCAAACTGCTATTTTTTTCTTTTAGCATTTAATTTCACACATACAGTCTTATGTGCGAATGCTGATTAGTGCAGATGCTGTTTAGTTCTTGTAGAAATTTTCATCCAGAGGTGTCAAGATGCTTTCCAAAGGGGCCTGTGCAATCTCCACTTGACATACACGTACACCGAGGCACTGAGATGGAGCAACTTGCCCAAAGCTGCCCAGCACAGCCCAAACAGAACTAGCAGGACCACATTTGGGCATTTTGTGCCTATTTTCCAGGACGTGGTGCCTCTGAAATATGTCTCAGGCATGTCACAGATGCAAGGTTGACCTCTTCTTGGTTAGTTTCTGTTAAGAAGAACAAATCCTTCACTCTACACTGAAACAATTCAAAGCATTCAAAAGTCAGATTTAGAATGTGTAAGTGCAGGGCTAATTAATTTCTTCTTATTAGGGGGCCAGTTTATGTAATAGATTTTTATTTTTTTTGCTTTAATTAAACAGAAACCTTGTTGTGTTTTGTATTAACGTGCATATAAATAATAGTGCTATGGAGCTGTGATATTTTTAGAGTGAACGGAAGGGGTACACAGACGAGTGAACGGCAGCACTAAATGCAGTTGTAGCTGGCAGAGATTAGATCATTTTCCAGGTTTGAGAATATGGAGCAATGTAATATGGATCAACGAAGATTTACCTGCCATGGAGGCAGCTCAGGTTAGGCATTTAAACAAGTGGGGCATGCACAGACCCTTGGGCCCTATGGGACGTACCCACGAGTGTTGAGGGAGCTACCTGATGCCATTGCAAGGCCACGCTCAATAATCTTTGGACAGTTGAGGCAGAGGGTCCTGATGACTGGAAGAAAGCAAATGTCATTGGCATCTTCAAGAAGGGGAAGAAGGATGGATGCAGGGAACTACAGGCTGGTCAGTCTCACCTTGATCCCTGGGAAGGTGATGGAGCAAGTTATACTGGAAACTGTTTCTGAACATATGAAAGACAAAAAAGTGATTGGGAGTAGTCAGTGTGGATTTACGAAGGGGAAATCATGTGTGACCATGCTGATAAACTTCTACAACATAATTGTTTGCTCTGTAGACAAGGGGAGAACAATAGATGATATCACCTTGACTTTAAGAAGGCTTTCAGCACTGTCTCCTATAACATCCCCACGGACAAACTGATGAATTATGGGTCCTATTGCAATTGTCGGCTAATTTGTCTGTAAGCCTGTAACAGTGTAGTTCTTTGCTTATTTAGAAAAAAGGACCTGAATTTCTTTCCTGAACTAGGTGTTCTTACTTTACATGGTCAAGGTCTTTGACTTACTCTCGCTTTGCAAAGTCACCACTTGCATTGTATGTTACAAACAATGAGATTGTTTCATTTGTGGAAATAGTAGAGGGTTTTGTTACCAATTCTATGTTGTACAAACAAATTTACTGTGGCTTTAGAAAACTGTACACAAAATTGCAACACTCAAATGAGCTGTTGATTCCCAACCCTGGACAGGTTTGGTTCTTCCATTACCCAGCAAGTGGCCTCAGTCATAAAGGTATGTCCACGCTGAGTGTAGCAATGCCTAAATACCTTGCTTTGAGCATGAGAATTTGCAAACCCAGTGTCGTGGTTTGGGCCAGCCCGGCCACTGAGGCAAATGACAGATGTTCTCCCCCATCTCTCTCTTCAAGGAGAGGAGGGAGAGAGGGGATACTTCAGAAGGTTCTTTAGAAGATGACACTTAGAGTTTAGAAGAAACTAAATTACGTTAATGAAAAATATTAATAATAAAATAAAATTTTTAAAAAAAGAAATATATACAAAACTGTATCAAGCTCCCAGGATGATGAACATGTCACCAACAGTCACTGGAAAAGTCCCAGACTGGACTCAGTGATGGATGGGAACTGGATTCCAGATCTGGATTCAGAAACACAGGGATTAGGGTCAAAGGCAGATGAACAGACAGAGTCCTCCTCAGATGTCGGCCACTGAAGAAAAAAAAGGGCTGACCCTTTGATCCTTCAGCTTTTATACTGAGCATGAGGCAGATGGGATGGAATACCCTGTTGGTCAGTTTGGGTCACCTGTCCTGTCCGCTCCTCCCCACAGGTGGGACCCCTCTATGCTTTTCCGCTTCTGACCCTCCAATGGGGCAAGTAACAAAATGAGCTGATTCTGGTTGTTACAGCAATAAGTATAAGCAAGAGCCTCTCTGCATACCACGCCTTGGCATCAGCTATAAACACAGGTCTTATCACTCTGAGAGCGAACAGTGTCTGCACAATCTGCTCTTAATTTCAGTAGTTAGAAGAGGCCCAGCTAAAAAGTAAAATCACAGAAAATTGGTTCTGTTTTACCTCAAACCAGGATACCCAGTTCAGATCCCCACCAGAAGGGTTTGTGCCTCCTGCTATATGGAGCAAAAAGATGCCTAAGCTGATCCACAGGAAACACTAAGATGGCCGGCTGCCTCCTGCCTCTGTCCCACACCAACCTGCTCCTGGAAAGGCTCCTGGGTAACAGGAGGATTTGCAGCAGAAGTACCATCCTGCACTCCTAGTCAAACATCCCTTTAGACACAGCCAGGTGGCTTGCTCAAATTGCTCCCAAACTTCTGAAGGTCACGGGCAGGATGCCTCCTCTGAAGTTCACTCTTCTGCGGTAGCTGCGTGGTGGCCTCTGAATTCCAGCAAGATGCTCTGTCCCCGTTTTACCATAGTCTATAATCTCATAATTAAGGTGCTCCCCTGGGAAGTAGCTGCTATGGGTTTGTCCCCCACTTCACCTCAGGAGCACTGAACCCAGGTCCCCCAGTGACAAGGGAAGGGCTTTTTTCCCGGGCAGGAGGTTACCACTGCTCCCTGGGGTCCGCCTCACTCGCCCCAAACCAGCACAGCACAGTGACCCCCACGCAGCGGGGCCAGGAGCAGAGCACTCGTGAGATGAGAAGGGGTTTAGTGCCTTCCTCCGGCAGCCTGAAAGGTAGAGAGAAACTGCCTCACTCTTGAATATTTACCCCTCGGCATCAGAGCCGCTTAAGATAAAGGTCCCTACCAGCTTCGAACATCCTGAAACAGAAACTGAAATCTGCCGGGGTAGATAATGTTCTCAAACGCGTTCATGCCACAGCCCAAACACCCGCCCATGGGTCCATCCATGGCAGCAAGGGCACAAGGCTGCTTTCAGCAGGACAGCAACCGTCTCCTTCTTTCAAACCCGTACCAGGAGCTGCTTTCCAGCCCTGCTGATGGGAGCAGTAAAGCTGTGGGCACTTTTCAAGGGGAAATAGCAGTAGCATCCCTTTTTCTTTTTGACAATTATGAAAAGCCCTCGCTTAAAATTGCTGATTTCTCTTTGACAGAGGAAGCATTTCTGCTTCGGACTCCAGAGTTGCTGGAAAGAGTTTAATTTCCAAATGAGGTAATTTAAGGCCAAATTCTCCCTTTGTTTACACAGGCTGGGATCAGTGATGAGCCTTGAGAAGATCAAGGCAAAGTTTAGCCAATGACTTGGGTTTTTTTTGGTTTTGGTTTTTGTTTTTTTTTTTTTTTTTTTTTTTTTTTAAAGGATTGGTTTTGTATTTATTCTTACATTCTCAATATATTTTGGAGTCAGGCTGCACATACTTAGGTTTTAAGGTGTCTGGGATCCCCACGCTGTTAGCTGCTCTCTCAGCCATTCGGGGTACTTTGCGTACTGACCTTTGTAGCCACCACAGCAGCACCCTGGGGAAGATTTGGGACGTTTTGAAAATGCCAGCACTTTGAGAAAACAATTTTCTTTTAAAATTGGTGAAAATCTAGGTGTTCGCAGCTCCTTTTACCTCCAAGACACAAATGGACGTCCGAAATACCAGGGTCTGAGCAGACCATCGCTTTTGCTTCGGCGACTTGCAACCCGGGCCATGCTGGGCCATCCCCGGCAGCAGGAGGGCTGCTAACCTGCCCTGCCTGCCTGGTTTCGCCCGCGCACACCATTTGGGCTGGTGTCGTGCACGCAGCCCCCCGGGCAGCGCCAGAGCTGGGCTCTGAAGCTGCCCCTGGCCATGAACAGGATATACTCACTCACTGGCTCTTCACGGTGGTAATTAATTTTTATGAATGAGGGAGTGTTAGAAACAGATTGATTATAATTGGCTTTTAATTAAAATGTTTGAACCATTATTTAAACTAAAAATATTCTATTACTTATCTTCGCTATTTCACGGGCACTGAGGCAGCAGGCGATAATGTAACTAATGATCTGATTGTCAACGGCTTGTATAATGAAGCGTGGCTGGGGGCTGATGAGATTATGCCATCAATCAAACCCCCTTGGCAGCACTCCCCCCTTCAGCAGAGCTCTCTGCAGGGGGGGTACGCCTCCACCAGCTCCCTCCCAGCTCTAACCTTTATTTTCTATCCCCAAAGCCATGAGCTCCCACGAGGGGAGCAAATGCTAGGTTGCAAACAACTGAAGTCTGATGATGTTCTGGTCGTTGTTACAATACTTCAGGGATGATTTTCTTCTGGAAGGTGGCTGTTTTGTGGCTTTAAATCAAGTTACTGACCAAAGAGGGGACCAGAAACTGGGTCATAGAATCACAGAATCCCCTAGATTGAAAGACCTGTAAGGTCATCTAGTCCAATCATTAACCTAACACTGACAAGCCCACCACTAAACCATGTCCCTAAGCACTGTATCTACACAACCCTTAAATGCCTTCAAGGATGGGGACTTCACTACTGCCCTGGATAACGCGTTCCAATGCCCGATGACCCTTTCAATAAAGACATTCTTCCTTATATCCAATCTAAACTTCCCCTGAGCCTCCTTTTCTCCAGGCTAAGCAACCCCAGTTCCCTCAGCCACTCCTCATAAGACATGTGCTCCAGACCCCTCACCAGTTTCGTTGCCCTTCTTTGCGCATGCTTCAGCGCCTCAATGTCCTTCTTGTGGTGAGGGGCGCAAAACTGAACACAGCACTCAAGATGCGGCCTCACCAGCGCTGAGTACAGGGGTAAAATCACCTCCCTGGTCCTACTGGCTACACTATTCCCGATACAGGCCAGGATGCCCTTGGCCTTCTTGGCCACCTGGGCACACTGCTGGCTCACGTTCACCCGGCTATCAGTCAACACCCCCAGGTCCCTCTCTGCTGAGCAGCTTTCCAGCCACTCCTCCACAAGCCTGAAGCGTTGGCAGGGGTTGCTGTGGTCAAAGTGTAAGACCGGGCATTTGGCCTTATTGAAACTCATACAGTTTGCCTTGGCCCATCGATCTAGTCTGTCTGAATCCCTCTGCAGAGCCTCCCTACCCTCAGGGAGATCAACACTTCCACCCAACTTGGTGTCATCTGCAAACTTACTGAGGGTGCACTCGATCCCCTCATCCAGATCACTGATAAAGATATTAAACAGGACTGGCCCCAGTACTGAGCCCTGGGGGACACCACTTGTGACTGGCTGCCAACTGGAATTAACTCCGTTCACCACCACTCTGCTGGGTAAAAAACTGGCTGGAAGGCCGGGCCCAGAAAGTGTATGCCCATCCAAGCCATGAGCAGACAGTTTCTCCAGAAGAATGCTGTGGGAAACAGTGTCATAGGCTTTACTAAAGTCCAGATAGACAGCATCCACAGCTTTTCCCTCATCCACTAAGCAGGTGAACAGGTCTTGCCACCCCAGCTCTGATGTAAAAAGGACAAGGAGCTGTCTGGATTAATGGGAGACTGGAGGCCAGCAGCATGCTGCAGCATAGCTGAGCTCGCAGAGGAGAAAGCTCGGTTTGAAAATCCTGTGGGAGCTTTCAAGTAGCTGAACTGAATGAAGAGTCGGGGGTTGTGCTCGAGGCGTGATGGCCACCAGGATGCCCCAGTGGGGCTTTCTAGGGCTGGAGTGGGGTGTAAGCCTCAGACTCGAGAGCCTGTCTCACAGCTAGGATTTGTTTGCAGTGGGACAGAGGGTCTTCACTGGCCCATCCTACCCCACTGCACGGCTGCCCCACAGCTCTGGACTTGCCCCAGGCACCAGTATTGCTTTGGGTCCACCATAAAACACCAGGCTTAAATGCACCAACACAAGACCAGCTTCACAAACAGCTCAAGGGTCCGTGCACTGGGGGAAGACGGATCATCTGAAAAGTTTGTGTCATCGTTCACTCTGATCAGTGCTCCCTCCCTCCCTGTTGCTGGATTCCCCCCAGAGTAAACTGACAACAAATTAGGCATCGTCTGATTTAACCGTTATGGGATCAAAAATAGCAGAAGGTCAGAAAATGCATCAGTCCATTAAGTCCTGTCCGAACCGCCTTTAGAAAGGCACGCTCCCTTGCTCTTGTGAAGGGCTGCGTCTACGCAGACAGCGAGGTCTTTCCTCCCTGTCCTCCCCCAGCCCCAAGCCCAGACGTAACGCACCAGATCCCTACAATTAGAAACACAAAACCAAACTAAAACGTCTCAAAGTGATTGCAGAGTCCTGCAAAATAATTTAGTAAATTAATGAAAGTGGACATGATTACAGAGAGCGTAATGAGTTCTTGCTGCAATTACGGCATTAGTGTCAGGATCTCAGCCAAACTGATTTCTGTAACACGCCTCCTCCACGACATCGGTGTCATAAATATAGCCCGAAAAAAAATCCAACGGCAGTTAATTTGTCATCAGACAATCAATAGCAAAAAAAATAAAATAAATGTTTTAAGCCATTCAAATGTAGTGATTAAAGGCTGAGGGTTTTTTCCCCCTAATAGTAAATCATTACAATTGATAAGTATAAGGAACTGTTGTCTCATCAGAGAAAGGGGTCAGTAGCCGACACAGATATTTTAAACTACTTTTCTCTGTTGGCTCAGTACGACAGTCCTGGGAACAGGACAGGAAAGGTTAATTTGGCTTCACACTCTGCCTCTTGCTCCCTGTACTAACACAGGAGGGATAAGGTTTATATTTTCTGTGACTGAAGCAACAGGCGGCAGCGCCTGTGCCACAGCTAGCCAAAAAACCCTTCATCAGCCGGACCTCGCTGGCACCGGAAAGGGCAAGTCATCATCTTGAGAAACCAGGAAAATCCAGCCTCTGGCTCAGCCCACACTGGACCACCATGACCAGTTTTGTGGCCGCAAGGCCAGGGGCCAGCTCCTGACCCCTCTGAGGCAGAGCTCAGCCCCTGGGAACCAGGGCAGCGGGCAACCATCCCTGCGTGGCGCTGAGCCCTCTCCCTGACGCAGGCTGGCAGCAGCCGGGCTCTGAAATAGCCTCCCGTTTGGCACCTGGGGCCACCACAAAGATTAATACAACCCGTTTGGTCTGGGATGGGTTTTTGGCATCTCCGCGGCAGTCCAGGACTACTTGTATTCTCAGTTTTTAGTGTAGGGGAGATGAGCTTTTTTGATACAAAATTCTATTCAGTTCCCCCTCCAGGAGGAGTTTCCAGTCGGAAAACTCTCTTGCCACAACTTTTAGCCTTGCAATTCTCCCTCTCAGCAACAGATACCATTTTTCTCAACCAGAACTTGACAACGGTTTCCTTTTGCCTTCCTCAAGGCAAATGCTTTCGCAGGTACACAGACCAGTAAATCACTTTTCTGGTCTATTAATACCCACGGGTTGCATTCCCTGGGAGAGCGGCCAAACCGTTCGTGAAAGGGCCCCGAAGCATTAGCTGAACCTATCAGGTTCCCCACAAACTGAGCAGGCTTCAGGTCCATGACTTGAAGCATGCCTTCTCCTCCAGGAAATTCAGACCTGCAACACCAAGAAGAGAAGGAGAAAAGGAGCAGCCGCCCCCAAAGGGCACAAAGTAGGAAGAGAAATATGCACATACTAAAATGTAATTAAATACTGTCATTCCCTTGCCACTTGGAAATTCTCCAAGTATACTGAACCCATTCATTTACAAAACAAACGACCCAGTGTCGCTAGCACATCCTGCAGAATTGCTTAATTTACATAATGTAGGCAATCTACTGCAGATTTAGCTGTTGCAAGTTGTCCTCATTCAAGATGCTACAGGGTTATGTGCAGCGTTATTGTTTAAGGTTTCATTTTTATCCACATTTGGAGTTGTATTTTGTTTGTGGCATAAAGGCAACAGAACATTTTCTACCACTACTATTGTTAGCAGTGCTTTAATCATGATACTTTGAAACCTAAACCTGACTTCGAGCAGCTCACAAAAGGTCACCCTCAGAAATCTTATGGAAAGTTGGCATCTGTGCAGCCCTTTACATACATTTACACAGGGCACAGAATGTTTTTAATTGAGTTAGAAGCCCATCATTCAACGTTCAGTCACAAGGCTGGAGAAAAGCGAGTGATCTCTACCATATATAATGCATTAGCTAATTAAAGTGAATTTCCCAGTGTCTTTGAAAAGAAGAGGTAGCATCACAGAATGGTCAGGGTTGGAAGGGACCTCTGGAGATCATCTAGTCCAACCCCCTGCCACAGCAGGGACACCTACAGCAGTTGCACAGGACGGCGTCCAGGCGGGTTTGGAATGTCTCCAGTGTGGGAGACTCCACCACCTCTCTGTGCCAGTGCTCTGCCACCCGCAAAGGAAAGAAGCCCCTCCTTGTGTTAAGATGGAACTTCCTATGTTCAAGTTTGTGCCCGTTACCTTCTTGTCCTAGTTTTGTGCTGTGCACAATGCAGTGTATTGGGGGAAGCAGGGAACACCACTCTACACACAAAGCTCATTCAGCACTTGATGCTCCAAACAGGACCCGAGATTCCTCATAGGGAGCTGTCAGAGAAGAAACCATCGTTGGGTGACCCCACTTCCCTCGGCACTTGGGAGGGCTCCTGTTTCATTGACTAAAATCCTTAACCTTTAACTTTTCCTGAGACTGCACTAACTTGATATGGAAGGGAAGCCAACACTGCTTGGTTGTGTTGAACTATACTGACCTGCAGTATTTCATGCAGCAGGGATTCCTGACGGCCTTAACTACTGCTCAGTCTGACCAGCCATCCATTTATGCTTTCTAAATGAAAAATAATAATTAAAAACACATGCCATTTCTGATGCCGAGTTTTCTCCTTGGTACCATACCTACCGCTGTTCTTGTTTCACCATCCAATTTTCTTTTTTGCCCTGTGTGACTGGCTTTGGGGCAACCACATGTTCCAAAGCTGATGAATCTTTCAGCATCTTCAAAACTAGCTATCATAACACTTCCGCATACTATTTTGTGCCAACTTTGTCTTTTAAAATTTCTCCAATCAGCATCCAAGATGGACAACAGCAGCACCTGCCTAAAAAAGCAGTAGAGACTTTACATGGAACTCTGCTCTAAAATACTTTCATTACACTGATATAACACTTTTGCTACCAAGGCCTTGTGGGTGTTTTTTGTTTTGTTGTGGGTTTTGTTTTGTTTTTTTTTAAATTAATGCCAGGAAGGGAGCTCCATCACTCCGTCAGTTGGTATTCAAGCAGAACTACAGACCACCAAAGGCAAGTTGGGGTGTGCGTTGGGAAGTTCTTTCACGATTCCTTTCTTGTCTCCTGCCCTTGGTCCAGCTTTGGTCAATTCTGTCACATGCCAGATATTGGACAAATGATAAGATTGAAGAAATTACTTTTGTAACAAAATTTATTTTTGCTCTGTGGATACAAATCCCAAACATCAACAAACAAATTCCAGTGGAAAAATACCAGTCATTAACAATGAAAACTTTTATTATTATTTAATAAATAGAACTTTGGCATTCAAAATTCTAGCTGTAAACCCTACTTTTAAAAAAATTACAAAAAGAGGCAAGAACAACAAGCCTAAAGCTGAGCCAGCCAGTGGCTCCTTTAATTTTTACAATGAACACATTGTGATTAAGTCATGACAACTCTATTTACATATGAGGTATTCTGAGCGGTTCAAAAATTGAACCCAATTTACAAAACTACCAGTCTTCAGGGACTGATCCAGTACATATGTCAGCTGTGCTTTTAAAAGATAGCTCCAGACACTCCTACCCACTGAACTAATGATATACTGTAATTAATATACACAAAATAAACATTATGATTCGGAGTTTCCTGTTCACGCTCCATATTCAAAAAAGCTGCATACTACGACCAGCCTAACATTCAAAGTGTACACCTAGTACCTAGTTTAAGTACTTCTGTTCCTAGGCATTATGCAGAGTTCTTACTACAAAAGCTCATAAACAAAATATCGGCAGGTAAGAGGAAAACAAGGTGCAGTCATCAGCATCCTAACAACTTATCTAAAGTTCAACGGGAATATACACTTACTTCAGGCAAAAAAAGGCACAAAGGTATGCAGCTGTGGAATTAATATTGCTAATGAGCTACCAGAATAAGTCATCCCTATAGATAATAACCATTGATTTGTTTGCAGCCTAAGAATGCAGATTAGTTCAGAAGATCTTTTGCCCCCTCATGACAGAACGTGTCACATCAATGAGAAGAGCCCAATTATACCTCTGACTCCACCTGCATAACATCATTGATAAGGACAAGGAAAACTAGAGCAAACTACATCCACGTGGAGAGACTGCAGCGTGCCACCACTGCCCGTGCTAGGGCAGCAGGTCGTGGAGGAAGGGGTTTGTTTGCTTTCTTTCCTTGTGCTATTACCCTGCAAGAAAAATGTCCAAAAAAAGGTTTGAAACAAAAGGTGGGCAGCAAGGGCAAAGGAAGGAAGTAAACCTTTTCAAGTGAAAAGGACGAAATTTCAGCTCTTGTAATGACTTCACCGCCACCGGCAGTTTTGAATGTTGGAGCCCAAGTTGGTGGTTACAGCAATCTCCACAATTTCACACAACTATCACACTACAAAGCTGCACAGCAGAGGCTAGCAACCTAAATCACGTTTACACAACTGAGCTGCGTTACTTCTATATAGTAAATACATAGCATCACCTATAGCTTGTCCGAAGACAGTTACTTTCCAAGGTTTTTTTCAAAATACATTCTTGAATACAGTAGTTACTGTAAATATCTTCTAAAGGATTGTATAAATGCAATCTGAAACTGTACAAAAAATTACTGTACAAATTTGCTAACAGCCAGAACGGTACAGTATCCATTCATTAGCAGTTGTTTTTCAGCCCTTGAGATTGTCTAACAGCTACAGCAAAAAGTTGTCATGACTAAATCTAAGCAATTCCAATGTTAACATTCATTAATCAACTCTGTATTAAATATGCTGAATGAGACCACACACACTACATTTTAACCAATTAAACAATCATGCATATCTTAGACAAAGCTTATTCCATTTAGAGGCATCCGTAAACTGATGCATATATAGTAACTGCTACTACTACAACAGGCCAAATTTTAAGAAATCAAAGCAAAATACTGTATCACTGTAGATAGTCAATTGGTAGTCTGCATCTTTGGCTCATACATCCATCATTTACCTCCCTACTTTAATTTGCCAGAGGCAGATAAACTCAGGGTTTTTTAAAATCAAGTGCTTTAAAGTCAACATAAATATTACCGTTTCTGTAATAAAAATATTACAATTCAGGATTACAGCACTGCAATCAAAGAATTACAGATAAAATAGGACCTCCTTCCTGAGGGACTTTCAACTAATACTTGAAGAGCATAAAAGCTCCTGAAGTGCTTTGCAAATATAAATTACTGATCTCAACTCTGCAGTACAATATCGCCATTTAACAGGAGGGACAGTGGAGGCACACCAGCCAAGTGACCAGCTTAACAGTTCAAAGTGACTCAAAAAAATCTCCTGCTTCTCTCTAATTACTGTATTAAACCGCTTGTTATTCCCATCAAATTTAGAAAAATGTGTTGCTTGGTAAATTTTTTATAGGTACAACATTTCCACCTAAGGAAATAACAACATACAACTTGGGTATTTCCTCTCTCCCTAATACTTCTGGTTTATTATCTGAAATGCTATTGCTGAATTCTGATACAAGACAGATGCCATAAACGGGAAACTATTACTTCACTGCAGGGCCAAAACCAACAAACTACACCAAAGGAACGAGCCAAGGCCCTAGTCACCGAAGCCTGTACTGTTAGAGGCCCAGGAAACTCTGCAAACCCATTTACGCAGAGATCCTTGTTTTCAGTTTTGCACTAGTATAAAAGTACACTTTCAAACCTACAGAAAGAACATAGAAATTTAAAATAAAGTGGCCTTGGTTTTTACCTTGAAGTAGAGACACTAGGCAATTTCACTTGAGATTTCATCTAAACGCTGTTTTAGTGCTCACAGGAGCTGAACCAGTCAGATTAATCTATCTGAAAACACCATGTAGCAATAATATAAATAGCAACACTATTTTTCACAAATTAGACCATGTGTAGGTTCAGCATAGAGAAAACTGTAAATAAATAAGTCCACATAGCTAAAAAAAAATTAAAGTCACTAAATTATGAAAACAACATTAACGATAACTGTTTAACAATGAACAGAAAGCAAAACATCACCAAGTTAAAACTGGTAACCAGTCTACATTGCTATACTATTTTTTTTCTATTAACATAAATATAATCAGAAAACTGAAGATACTAACAGTTTTGCCATAAAAACGTTACCCTAGAATTTACTTGGTTCTAACTGCTAAGCTTTTTAAGAGATTTCTGCTGTTATCCACACTCTGGGTCAGTTGACTGACTCACACCTTAGTCATCTGAAACTTGCTTTTAATACCACAGATCTAACTGATGCTCATGTGTTTTCTTAACAGCGTGATTTGACAGTGGTTTTGCTCTTTGCAAGTTTTTTTTTCCTTCAGTTAAATACTATTTTACACCATGCATAACTGTGCAGCTAACTTGCAGTAATGTTCCAGGAAATTTGAAGCGTTCGTATGTCATCTGTCCCACGGGAGTGAAACCGCACTGCCAAGTGACACTCACTGAATAAACTACAGAACATGATCTTATTTTTTTAATGTAATAGCTTCCTACATAAATGGAGAAATCAGGAATTCCCAAACAGCCTGGAAAATTTTGCAGTCCTCAGATAACCAAGTACTTAATACTGCTAAGTCAAAACATTCTGTTCTGAGCCCTGATTTTGCCAAGTGCGAAACACCCGTTTTGTAGCTGTGGTAAGAAATAGTTGAGGTGGTTCACAACCTCATCAGAGGCCTAGAGGGATGGAATATAGACCAGACAAATTTTAAAATGGAGATGACCTAAGGGAAATGTAAGTATGGTACAAACACTAAAATACAGTCGTCTTTTTTCTGTTGTTGGTTTGTTTTTGTTTTTGTTTTTTTTTTTTTTCTTTTCCTGACAGCCACATACCGTGCTGCAGTTTCATGCCTTCCAGCTTCTCTGGGTTTGCCACAGACCTCATTATTGAAACTTCTTACAGCAATGTGAGCGTGCTTAAAACAATTTGACAGCGCTATATTTTATGGACTTCATCTGCATAAAGGAGTTAAAACTTGGCGGTCTTCCGCTGTTCGGCAAACAAGCTAGACATCCATTACTAAAAACATTATCTTTCCTGTATCAAATTTTTTAGGCAACTTGAAGAGCAACTACATTTTGTACTGCTCCAAGGTTGTTCCGATTGCAATTCCTGGAGTGAAGTGCAGTTGCAGAAGCTTCTGGCTTCACCACACAGAGCTGTAGGTCCTTTGACGCTCTGCTCCAATTTCAGAACACAGATAATGCCACACAAACCCTTGATGAAGGAAAAGACAGAGTAGTAGCAGCACGGCTGTTTTGATGCTCCGATTCCACAAACTAGGTGAAGTAATAAAATGAGCCCTAATGAAGGAAACAGAGTATCCAACTGAATCACTCTTCACAGCTTGTTCCTACATTCAGTAGTTTTGAGAAAAGATTTCTTGTAGTTTGTACCACTGTTCAAACGATGACTCTCCTCTACCCACGAGACTCCCGAGATCAAATATTCACAATCCTCAGAGAGACACACGTGCGGTGCTATTTGCAGTCTTCCAATATGGCTCCTTAATAGAAATGCAAAGACCTGTGACACAGCAGCATTTAATAAGTCATTTGCTACTAGATGAAATGTTGTCATTGAGTAATGCAATTGTCCCCCATGTCCTGAGCATAACGGTCTGACATTATAGTCCTTAATTCATCAATATCCTTTCGTAACTGACAAACGTCCAAGAGCTTCTTCGAAAGGGTTTCTGTGCTGTGGTAATTTTCATTCTCTTCAGATGAGCAGCTCAGCGCTACGAAAAACAACACTCAAGGTTAAAGCTCCAGCAACTGCACTTTGTGAATACGTCAACTAGTCAGTCCCCCTTGAAATAAGGGGCAGGTCACTTTAAACTACATCAAGACAAATCATGCTTTAGTATGATGCAAAGCCAAGAAAATGTGGTACTGTGTGAACTTAAAGTCCATTCAGAGTCTATCAGTGCTTCTCCGAAAGACATGCTTTGGTGTTTGCACCAAGATCTAGACTTGCTAAAGTCTGACGGATCTCAACAGCTGTGAAAAAACTGGGTAGAACAACCATTTCCTAGAGGTTTTGGAGGTTTCTATAGCCACTCAGAAAAGAGGGACAGGAGGGCTTAGGAAAGGAGGCCATGTAAGACAATGAGATAGTGCTACAGATACGCTGTACTATTCATCGTGCTGGCTGATGATGGTCTCGTGGACTTTGAGACTGGCACATACTGCACTCCCCAGTACTTCAGGGGGTTACAGTGTAAATAAGTATGTGGCACGTAGCAGCTCTTGCTGCACCAGGCACTATACTTTTACCTTTCTACCTTGCTGATAGACCGGTTGCTGAACTGGACTATCTGATTGATTCTAATTAACACTCAGAAAACAACAAAATATGATACATTCAGGTCAAAACAATGTAATTGTTTATTAAGCCTGTTAAAAGAAAAGGCCTAACAAACTCACTATGCTGACTGGCTTTAGGGTGTGCTTCTCATTTCCTGGTTAAGTTTAACAGCTTAGTGAGTGCTGAAGACTAGATGTGCCGTTAACAGTACTGGAGACGGAGTTGCTGGGCATTAGGCTTATCTAACACACGCAGACACCCTCACCCCCCACCCCCAAACCAGACACACACATTCAAACAGCAGATGTATATTCCTACCACTTGACCCCAAGGGCTTTAAAACAAAACCACGTGATGTAGCCACACCAGGCCCGTGATGTAGCCACACCAGGCCTGCTTATGCCTCACCCTCCCTCATTATAAAACGAGTTTATAGGGCAGAGCACGTTTGACAGAAAAGCATCCATCAACCCTCACAGTGACTGCAATGTGTCTCAGGAGGGACGGACATTTGGCTACACACCTTTCTCTTTTAGTGGGGTGAATGTATGTATAGACCAGGTCCCTATGAAGACACAGCTACCTTCTCTCCTGACTTGGCAAGAACCCGTATGGTCACAGGCATTTAGCAGCCCAGGTGCACTAAAAGCCCAGCTTTTCCAGAGAGCTCCAGGAGTACACATCACACACAACTGCTCCAGTTGCATAGCAAGGAGGACACTGGCCCGCCCAGCTGGCAGTTCCAGCACCACTTAGCTAAACTATTATTCCTCCGTGTCAAAACACTAATAAGCACTGGAATGACAACATCACTTACATCTGATTCCCAGCAGTAAGGAAAGGTTAGGCTCCTTGCCCTGAGCTCTCTGGGTAAGAATACTGCACAGTGCTTTCAAGTCAAACAAGCAATGGGACATCTCCTTGAACAACTGGTCTGCTATAGGCATCTTCTCAGACACTGGTTGCCTGGACTGCTCCACCTGCCGTATCTGCTCCTTCAGGGAGGCATTCTCTTCCATCAGTCTTTGGTTCTTTTGTGAAAAGTAAATAGGAAAAAGCAGAAAGTTAGTCTGCAGCATGCATCACAGCAGAAAGTTTCCTGTTTCAAACCACAAACAGTATAATTAAAAATAATTAATTTCCATACATGTAATCAGTATTTCTGTATCCCTCGAAAGAATAGCAGATAGCTTTTACATGGCTATTTCGTGTTACCATTACTTAGCAGCCTTCACCCTTGAAGTTCTCACTTCCTGAGGTAGGGATAGTATCTACTGTATTTCTGCACATCAGACAGCACAGTCAAGTGTGTAATTAAGCTCATAAAGCCCTATTTTGAAGTCTTATAATCATTCTATAAGGTTCTTCCCAACTGATGTGGTCAGAGATTGGGTCTTTGGAGTTTTTACTTACTTCAGAGAGAGTTTTATTTAACTGCTCTATATTCCTTTCTTTTTCTTCAAGCTCATTTGTCATCTTCTGAACTATCAGCTTTTCTTGCAAAAGCTTCTCTTGCATAGACTAAATTGAATGAAAACACAGGTAAGAATTTAACATTTTCATACTTCATATTAGCACTGACCAAAAATGCATCCTCAGTAAATTTCTAAGTTTCACTTATTTATTGCTTTTGTATTAATTCTTCATTTTTTATTTTCTACCATGTTCACCTTGTAATATTCAACTGGACCCCAACAGCTCTATGTATACTGACACAGCTATTCCAAATATCAGTGAAACCCTTTAAATAAGCAGTATCTGTTTAAAAACAAAAAGACAATATGTATGCAAACCATTACTCCAATGCAGAATGCATGAAGTCTAAAATAACTATGCAATATTGTTTATTCTAAACAAATAATTTCACTTGAAATAAGAAGCAGATTAATGACAGCTAAGCTTCATTTGTGCAATTCCAAGTTGTAACTGAAGAATTTTTTGGTCTCTGTTTTCCACAAAGACTATGGCAGGGCTTCCTACAACCCTTCACAACACAGAATTCACCTCACCTTCTATACAGCGGAGAGGAAAGCCTGTGACAGTTGATACAGAGCAGCAAGCTCTTTAAAATCATTCGCATACAAGATAAATCAGAACAGTCTATACAACTCTACCGTGCTGAAAAAACAACTGCAGGCAAAAAAAACAACTTATTTGTAGTTTATCATGTCATTTTTAACAGATACAATAATTACTATTTTCAGTAATGAAAACAGCAATAAGTTTCTAGGATGCTGTTGGACCTAAGTTTTGGAGCTTTCCATGACTGACTTCCAGATCAGTCACAAGCAGCAACAAATGAACAACCACTGCAATATGGAAACAGCTGCTGTCAGTTCCCCAGTTTTCACCTACAGAGTTGAAACTGAGAAGTCACAAGGTATTTCCAAAGTGGATTTTTTGGGGGTGAATTCATCATGACCACAAGTGTCTTTGTTTTTAAAAGCACTCATATTTATTCCACTAGTTGGCTTTTAGATCTGTAGATATGTCTTTCAAGGTCATCTGGCAAAATTTAGAAAGAGGAATATTCAAAGTATCCTATCTGAATATTAATAACAGTTAATAGTGATTATATAAACTCCTGATGCTTTAAAACAGAGAGATCTTTTCAACTTTCACGAAGAAAGAAAAAAATCCTCTTTTGTCGTTAATGGTATTAATCACAAATCCAATGCTGTGCTGGCACAGTGCATATAAAGCATCCTCCTCACCCCTAGCTCAGCATGTTAATATGTAAAACCTGTTGCCCAATTTCAATTATAAGATGCAAATCCGATCCCATCATGCTCAAAATACAGCTGGAGCACTGGTGACAATGGTGCATGCCTTGGCACAGTTTTGACTGTAACCTTCCACAGAGTGGAACTGGAGACCATGATGGGGGGGAGGAGAAGTTGCATTTCACAAACCGATGGCTCCCAATTTATGGAATGACACTGTCCCAGAAAAATGTTTTTTCTTGAATCTCTGTGGGAACAATCATAATTATTCTTCTTCCAAAGTAAAGAACTCTCTCACAAGGAATTCTATGTGATAGCTTGAAAAAAAATGCTATAGAGAGATCATATCAGTCCCTAGTAAAAAATATGTTTAAATTGCTGCACTATGACTCTGCAACCTTATTCAAAGAGAGAAAAAACCCCAAACTCCCCACTTGACAGAACCACAGCAAATCATGTCAAGCTATGTTGATTTTGGGGTCTTAGGACAACAATTTAGCTTTGGAAGAGAAGCCAAATTTACTCTTGTGTGAGTATGATGTATGAAGAATGGAACTTTCAGGTTACCAGTACTGGGGACTGTAGCATGTAGGAGACTATGTATATATAAAGGCCTGCCCTTTATCATGTATGTGGCCTACTGAGTGGACAAGCAGCCATTTAATTGACTTGCCAGCTATAAGAATTATTAGCGCTGACGAGAAGGCAGGGAGCAAGAAAGAGGTAAGGCAGGGCTGACACTGAGGTGAAGTTTTAATGGCCTGGCTACTCACAGGAGGTGTGCAGCCTTGACAAAATTTCCCAACACATTCTGCTCAATGCTGCACAAGCTGTGAGAAGAGCCAGTACTTTGTCTTACTCTTTGCAAGACTAGAAAGCAACAGTGCTAAAATTTACACACTTAATATGAACTAAAAAAAAATCCACACTTTATTTTCATATAAGTAATAAGAATCAGCAGGCAGAACCCAGACACGACTACTTGTTTTCAAAACCGTTTTCACACACTTGACCTGCTTCTCAGCTCACCCCCGCCGTGCCCCTCAAAAGGAAGCGCTGAAGTAATGTGCATCCTAAAGATAAGCTGTGCGAGAAAGCACAGTTTCCCACTCCAGTGGGAGGAAGGGGAAGAAGAAAGAGGGCCCTGCCCCACGTCAAAGGAAACACCCTGGGCCGGGAGAGGGCAGGAAATAGCTCTGCTTCAGGCATTTCCGCTGTCGTGCCTGCAGATGAGCAGAACTTGCAGTGGTGTTGAATCATATTCTTTAGGTTTTTGGTTTGTTTTTTTTTTTTTTTTTTAAACTTTGTCTGCTGAGAAAAATCACCATATTGAGTCAGACTGAAGGTCCCTCTAGCTCTGTCTGCAGCCAAACAGAAGATGCTTAGGGAGAAGAACAGGGCAGTACAGTAATAGCAGGTGCCCAAAACACCCTCCCAGCTTCCAAGTATCCTCAAGTCTTTGATGTACTTCTCTTTCATGAGCGAGTTCAGGGACACCCAGAGCCCCAGTTATGATACATGCATTAGAACTACCACTTACACTTTCCATGTTTGTGTCAACGCCAGACATTAAACGTTTGCCTGTGCAGCCTCCCTGAGGGCGGGTGGGTAGGTGGTAGGAAAGACGGGTTCAGAAATATTACCTTCCTCAGTGTATTTTCAGAACTACATTTGCTATTAAGTTTACATTGACTGTGCAAACTACTCCATAAAACAGCTTCTAGAATATTCCAAATAATATGTTCAGCCCATGAGTTGCACTGTTTAACAGTAACTAATAGAAATAAACACTGACTTCCATTTCTAGAAGATACACCTAACATCTATCATTCCATGCTAACCTAATCTTAAAGCCCAGAAAAAGCACATGTGCTTACCAGCTTGGTCGAGCCCACAGTGTTATGATTGCCCAGTGCTCACAGTGCTATCAGTCCTCCATATTTCATCCTTACTTTTTCCATACGCTTTCCAAAGTTACAATTTGGTGGCACTACTCCCAGCCTAGCAGAGTTTGGGTTTATTGTGACTGACAGATGTACTTTGGGTAACACAGGCATTGTACACTCCTACATCTACTGTCTTTTTGGTACCAAAAATGTTAATTTTGTGATATCTAAATTAATTATGTAGATAGAGATTTTTTTTAAACGCCACTCTCATCTATAATTTTTCTCTTTCTGAAGATATACTTTATATGCAGCATGACATCTTGTCAAGACCAACCACAATGTTAATCCCTCACACTCAGGAGAACAAATCAACAAGCAAAACCATACATGAAAGATCAAAATCATTCCACTACAATTACAAGCAAATAGAAACTAGTACTGCTTCATACACTGTTGTCTGAAACAGAATTTCTTTGTCTTCAGCTTGTAAGTTAAAAACAATGAACTGAAATACATTCTCAAGAATAAGTTCACAATGTGGCAGAAGACAGGGAATAAAATGAGATCATCTGAGCTGAAGATAAATTGTATCTCTGTGATACAGGATTTCAGTTTATAATGAACTAATTTTCAATGCTTCCTAGGGAAAAAATGTGGAAGGCGAGGGAGATCCACAATACAAAGAAGCTGCTGCAGTCTACAAGTAATTTGAGGACTAACACCATTTTCAAATCTTATTTTCTGTCCTTATATAAAATACCTCAAAAGAGGAAATGTAAGAGAAAGTCCTGGAGAACAGAACACTACTCTGTTCACAGACTGTCACAATTAATCAGCATTTCCTGGTCTCAGCTCCCTAAAGTCTTTTCAGACTAAGCACACAAAACCGCCATCTGTATAAATGTGCATGAAGATCACTAGTCTCAAGACGAAGGTGACAGAGAAAAAGATCAGAAAGTTTAGGAAATACAAGAAGATTTAGGTTGGTGATAATACATTTAGGCAAATTGTGCATATTTCTTATAAGCACAACATATACACATAGTATATATGTAAATAATCTTAACTAAACTATAAAAAGGGACAGAAAACCTCAGAACGGTTATGGAGTTCAATTTGAACTTTTATTTTAAAATTCATTTATGAAATATCAAAAACTACATTTGCCTGTGTCACAATTTTTGCATATAACAGGCTGCTCTATGAAAATATCTCAATTTGATGAATTTTGTCGTCTTCAAACCTACAGAAGCTTTAACGATTGATTTTGCTTTTCAATTAACAGACATATGTTATGTTGCAACTTAAATTCCCCTACTTCTTGTAATTTAATTAAGCAAAAATATGGTTGTCAACATGAACCAGGCCTGCTATTTACCTGCATGGTAGAGAAAGGAAGCAATTTAATGGTGGAAGACAACTTTCAACAGCTACAAATAAGCAAACTTGGCTCCATTGTGCAAAGTGGAAATAAGAAAGCAGTTTTGCGTCTCTTCACTCTTTGGATTTTAGCTCCATAGAGTGCTCCCTTCCACTTCAGAAGGAGCAGGCATTCAGCTGATTGTTTACTACCATGTTGTTGTTCTTCCAAACCTAATGTACACACAGCCAAAGCAGAAGCAGCTTCTTCATTCTCAAGGGAAAACCCTGTAACACCAGTCTCTCTGGAGGGCAAGGAAGCAAAAACGTGGAGACAAATGCCAATCTAGAAGAATGCAGAAACTACAATTTATTGACTTTGGCTTCAGTATTTGCAGAAAACATATGTTTGGTTTTTTAAATGCTCAGCTTTTTCTAGAGCAAGTCATACCTTCTTCCCTATAACCTGTATAACGTTTCCTTTTATCCACAACAAACACTGGTCACTAAGTAACTTTCAAGTCTCAGGAGCCTGATGTGTTAATCTGATCCACAGAGCTGCAACTGACTCCTAGCTGACAACTTCTGCTATCTTGAAAAATCCTTGGCTCCAAGCTAGGTGCCCAAGATACGCCAAGGGAGTCAAGATATCTAAATGAGTGACGTGTGGGAAACCAACTGAACAGGGACCCGCTTAAACAATGTGAAGCACAAAGTGGTATGGTTTAGAAAGGCACCTGTCTCTACTAAGGATCTCAGCCGTGAAGCTCCTAATCAACACCACTTTTTGTAATTTGGATTACCATCTGAACCCCAAAGTTGGGTGGGAGGTTTCACTGTGACTTACAGAGGCAGTCCTCACACTTGAAACAGGCAGCTCTGATATGACATCCACTCGACCAGCAGAATAACTACATAGCAACAGTTTTTCACTTTATAATGAGTATCAGCAAAGCGCTAAACCATACAAACATCAATAAAGAATGCATTACACGCCTGCAAGAGAACACGGGTCAACTACAGGCCATTAGATTAACTTCTTGGCATTTCTACCTTTGCCTTCTATTTGGGAAGATAAAAGGACAACATTCAACTTTGGTAATATTGTCTTTATGAACTAAAAATGTAAAGAGTAAACAACAGAATATACCCTCTTCCTTACCTGCATGTCTAAAATCAGTCCAGCTATCTGATTTTGTTGATTGTCTATGACCTAGAATATAAAATTGAGTAATTTAAAGGCTTGAATGTCTTCAGATCCTTTTTTAAAAATCAGCTTACAGGCATGCAAACAAATTTTAAATGGAATCTTTGAAAATGTAAGTGATAAGACAGAAAGTTTAACTGATAGAACAGCAAATTCATGCAAAATGAATGTAGTGAACAGAAACAGACAGATATTGAACAGAAATCTGAATTAGCAACAAATGTGTAATTCTTTACTGAGATTTTATTTCTAATGCAAAAAAATAAAGAAATTCAGGACTCAAGGTTAAAGATGCCACCAACAGATCATTTGCAGACTAACCTTACTGGCTTTCTCATTCTTTTCTTTGAGACTTTCATTCTCGCTCTGAAGCTGTTTTGTGTCCAACATGGGAAGGCGAATACCATCTTCCAGGCATTTTTCTACTTTTTGTTGTAAACTGCCATTCAACATGAAAGAAAAATTAAGTGTGCTGACAGAAACCAGAAGGTCTGGGCGTTCTAGTGAAAAATTATAAAGTTGCACCATCTTCCAACCAGAACTGTAAAACCGTACCTAGCAGAATCCAGCCTTATGAATGAGCAAACCAACAGTGGATAAACAATGCAAAAATCCTAAGCTACCAAAACTACCGTGGCACTGACAAGAATAGATTCATGCAGAAGAGGCTTTGTGGGCCAGATTCTGTGCTGCATCTCCCAAAAGGCACACATCCACCAATACAGGGTGGGGAAAGAGGGCAGAGAGGAGCAAAGGAAAGCTTTGTGGTGTTCACAGCTGCTCTGGGCTACTGTGGGAGGCAAAGCCAACACCAGTATAGATCAGAACAGTCTTCGGACCTCTCAAAGTTAGAGAAGCTTTAAAATCAGACTCTCTCACTAGGGGAACATACACCTCAAAGTGGAGTCCAGAGTCAGAGGTTGCACCGAGTACTGGTGGTCTACTCTTCATGCCCTCTGTGACTTCTAAGGAAGAGCATAAAGCCACTCCTGCCAGCTGTTCCCACACGAGGGTATGACCTTCAGACCCTCTGTAGCTCAACTCAAGCTCCTAGGTGTAGCTAGGGCCTTTGCCTGCTCACCTTCTCTCAGAAAGGAAATACACTTTATTAGTGTTAATCTTGCTGTCTAATTTAGAAACCAGAGGCCACCTCAACTATTTGTAGGCTTTCAGAAAAGGTGAAACAATCCCCCTCTAGATTATGAGGGCACGAAGAAAAAAGCCCTTTCATTGGTAAGATGGAAACAATGCATCAACAATTTGGCTGGCAAGGTGTCACAACCAGCTTGCCTTTCATCATGGAAACATTTTCAGACTCCTGTGGCATGCCCCTTTACCCACTGGAGGGACAGTGAACTGTAGTAACATCCACATAAATTAAAATGATTCCCCCCCTCCTTTTTTAAAAAGAAGTGTTTAAGTAGCTCCCTTGAACTAAAATGTATCAGAGTAACAATGTCTCCATGTCTCATCTGAAATCTTCTCATGTATATCTGTCCCATATGTTTCTTCATAGTTATGCAAATTCAATGACAGCAGATTAGCTACAGCTAAATTTCCCTGTAAATTAGCCCACCGTCAGTGAAAAGGTAAGAAACAGCTACAATTTATTTAAATCTCTGACCCTTCCCTGATATACTCGTCAGCCAATATCCAGGGAGCTTTTCCACAGCTCGTGACAGGATTAGTTATCAAATAGGAGTGCTGACAGCTTCTACACAATGCCCCTTTGCTCCACATGTCTATTCTATCCTCTGTCTGGCAGCAGCCTGTGATGCCATTGCAATGGTGTCCCACATCTTTAAAGAAAGATCATGAAGAGCGTCCTAGGCAGACTCTTCTCTGTGGTATTACTTGCAACTTGACACAAATAAAAATCTTGTTGGATTTTCCATTACATTACACTGTCATTCTGCGCAGTAATATATTCATGCCATGAAAAACCATTAGCATTGTAATAGATTAAGAGTGCAAATAACATTAGGTCTTGACATCAGGTGGGAAAGTACACCCGTTTCGGGGCGCAGCCCAAGCAGCTGTTCATACCTCTGTACTGTTGTGACCAGCTCTTTTTCTTTTTTCTTCTGACACACCAGTTGCAGTTCTCTCTCTCTGCACTGCGACCGGGCCTCTCCGAGCTTCTTCTCTAACTCAGTCATAGTTTCTTGAAGTTGCTTGTTCTTCTCTTCTAGAATTTGCAGCTAACACAGATTACATTAGTCAGACACTATGCCACATTAGCAGAATGCCTTGTGGCATGCCACAGCCTTGCAGTTACCTTCTGTATAACCTTAGGCCCATTTCACTTATCTGAGTATGAGAATCCCTAATAGCTACAGTGCTTTGTAAAACATTGAAACACTTCTCTTCCTAAACAGATGGGGAAAAAAATATATGCTGAAACAGTAAAATAACCTGATAACAGATTAGGGAGTTTACTTGCATTTTTAAAACGTAAAGCAAACTCCCTTTAACTTACCTGTTTAGTTTGCCCTTCTATATCATCCAGCGTTGGTAGGTCAGCCAGGTATTTTTCTAAGGTTTCAATTCGTCTTTGTTTTTCTTTGTTTTGCTCAGACTCCTTCTGGCATTTCTTTTTCAGGCTATTAATATATCGGTCTCTAGTTTTAAGCTAGAAGAAAGTAAGAGTACATGTTTTATGATTACAGTGAAAAATAAACCTGCTTTGGAAGCAGAGGCTGGTCACTCTTCCAAGACTTGTACTCTCAGCTGCATGAAAGGGTTGGTTACTACACAAAACAAAACCAAAGAATGATAAATCCCAGCAGCTCCAAATCATAGACTCACACATGACTTCTAACCACAGTTGCTTCACCTCTGCCCAGAACACTTCACATACCTTGCAAACCGAAAACATGAACAGTTCAACGATTAAAATATTCTTAGTTTTTTCACCAATGGAGATGTTCATATGCAACAAATGATCAGGAAATATTTTAGTCTATCCTTTTCCTCTGGTCTAGGAAAACAACTGAAAATACAGGGACCAAGAACTTAACCCAACAAGAACTGGAGCCAGAAACCCAACTTTGATGCAGTCTGACAATTACAGCAGAGGACATCAGAACAGAATAGTGGCTTTCTTAAACACCTTTTCTACAGGCATCTTAACTGTCCATCAGCCTGCAAAAGGTTTTTTATATCGTGTTATCTTTGCTTGCATTCCTGGTACTTATTTTGCTTTATTACCTAGGTCAAAAAAGCGTGAAGGAAGGCAGGAAAAGGAGTATTTTTCAGTCATAGCCCAATTTAATGAAAACCAGTATCTCTATTGCTTAAACGAAGGTGTAGTAATTCACAGATAACAAACTCTTGTCACTAGAGTAAATGCTAAGTGTACTTTATTTCGGTGCCACATACATTCATCTCACTAAGACATAAACGTGTGACACTGTCAATGTCAGAGCTCAGTAACAGACCCTACTGAAAAGTTTAAGTCAATAATCTCTGAAAAGTTTTTCCAGAGATAGCCTTCTATATGGGCCACAAAACTGGGGATGGTGAAAAGGCCACAAATCTTTGTATCTTTTATTTTATCAAGACCTCAAAACTGAACAAAGCTTTCAGGCTGCTTTAAAATCTTTCTGATTAGACAAAGCCCAAGTAAACCCCACCTTTAGTAAGGCAAAGTTACAACCCAGCCATGATCTTTTGCCACAATATGTGCTTTAGAACCACATACTCCCCCCTACACCCCAAGCCTTAAGGCAGTGATATAAATATGCACATGTAAGCCAACGTTGCACAGTAAGAATTGCCAGAAGTCTGACTGTTAGCTAAGTGAATCCCTTCCCTCTGTTTCTCACAACCACTAAGGATGACAAGTTGACCAGTCAGAATACTCCAGTGCTTGTGCAACAAAGATTATATGGTTTCCAAATCTTTTTCTCCTGCATATATATCATAGGGAATTCCCTCTCCTGCAACCTCTCTTCTAATAGCTACCATGTTTGCCATGGGATTCCTCCCATCCTCTCTAAATCCCCAGCATCACCCCAGGGACTCTTTCTACCTTCTGTCACCTGAGATGAAAAAAAGTGTTTGGTTTTTTTTCATTCACTCTTGCTGACTCAGCTGAGGGGAAAACAAGCTTCAGATTTTGTTGTTTTTTTTTTTTTTAATTTCCTCCTTCACACACATACTGCTAATGACTCTATTGGGGCAGGAAGAAATAGAAAAGCTCTCACCTCTTGGCAATTAAATATTAAAAGCGAGGCCACAGAAATCATAGAGGAGAACACTACTACAGGCTATCAGCAGTACCCTTCAGGAGTCCTTCACAATTACCCATAGCAGAGGGAGATGGAACAGCCAGCAGGGTACAAGTGTCTGAACGGAAGCGTTTCCAGCCCAGCAGTCGTATTTCCAGAGGAAATGCCTCAGAACTAAAGTGAGGGCTGCAAAATCTGCATAGGCCAAGAGGCACACTCATGCCTGGCACGAGAAAAAAGGAAGAACCTAGGCATTCATGACATGGACACTGGTGGAGAGTACTGCAGTACTTCACAGGCTTCCTCAAGTAGGAAGCTGTGAAGAGCTACCATGACTACCAGCCAGCCACACCAGGGAAGCTTCTTCAGGCTTCTGAAATTTCAGTGCCAATTAAAGAGCTCTCAATCACCTCAGTCCTACACTGACTACACATGAAAAAAACCACTTCAGGCACAAGAATTATTCAAAAGGTGGTAGAAATACCTCCTTAATTGATATGTCTGCACGGGGCAGAGACAGGTATGATGCCAGCAGTGAACAAACAGCACCTCTGATCTCTGCTGGCCCTGCAGTTTCTTAAAAGGAAAGCATCAAGCATATCCACCCTAACGTTAGAAAGGACACAACGCTTCAGACCAAGAGGCCTTCTAGCCCGACATCTCACCTCAAACAGTAGCCATAAGCAGATGTCTACGGTAGGGAAAGAACAAGGAGAGCACATTTTTCGAGCCTCCAGCTGCTTGCACCTTAGGGGCTCTCCTGATTCAGTTATTTCTGTGCATTTAAAACAAGGCAGCACTTCCATCAACTCACTCGTTTTTCCCTTGAGACCACCTATACTCTTAGCATCCACAACAGCCTTCAGAGAGACAATCTACAGGTTTGCTACAGAGAACTGGCATGAGGGATCGGCTCCTTTTGCTGATCATGTACTTGGCTCCTAGAGCTTGGCTAGATGTTCCCTCCTGCAACGGGATCTGCAGTGAGGACCTGACTGCCCTCCATCCCTTCCAGGCTGCCTGTGGCTCTGCAGACTCCATCATGCTCCCCTTCAGTCACTTCTTTTCCAGTGTGAAGATTTAGTCACTCCTGTGATTTTCTGATGGATATCTGCTTTGTTGCCCTTCTCTGAACCTTTTCCAGTTCTAACACATCCTGGGTTTGTAAGGAGGGAGACTTTCTTAGACTTCTAACCACTGACAAAAGATGGGCAAGGAAACGGGAGTGTTGCATGTTTTCCTTCCTACCATCTACACCGAATGGTCACAGCTTGTCCCTTATTGCCAAAAACATACCATCTGTACACTGTATTTAATTGTTGTGTGTTAAAAACTCCAATGTAGGAAAAGATAATATTATTTACAGAAGTGGGGCAGACAGAGAAATAGAAATGCATACCAGCAGACTTAACCTAAACTTCTATGTGTTCTTTTAGCATATACTTACAAGCAAAGCTCACCTGAATGTTAACAACATTTCCTCTACTCCCTGGCCAAATCCAACTTTGGGCTGAAAAACCTTACCCTCTCTGAAGAGGCAGGCATTTGCTTGGAAATAACCCTAGGACAGCTATTGGCACCCATCCCTCTGATCAGTACAGAAATTGTATTTTTGTCCCCTAACATCAGTCAGTGACCCGGGACACTAAGCCTTTGGGCTTTGGGCTGATCTCCCTATGAGCACAGCAGAGGAACTCCAGAGACAGCTCTCCCCAGGCTCCGCACCCAGCCTACTGCTCGGGTTCCCAGCCTGCCACATCCCTGTAGGAACACAGCACAGCTCCTTACTCCCTCCGCAGTCTTCCCTCAAACAGAAGGGCACTAATTTTATGACAGAAACACATGTTCTCCCTCCCTGCCCTTTCTCTTCTTGAGAGCCTTTTGTTCAGCGCACAGAATGGATGGGTGTTAAGGGGCGAACCAGAACCGCGCAGTGAATCAGGCTTCTACTTACACACCATCCTGCTGACACAAGCATTGCTGCACAGGTTCTCACCACTGCCACCACCTACAGTAGCAATTCCTGCACAGCGAGGAACACAAGCAGTAAAAGCTGAGACAGGAGGAAGCAGCAGCATCCAATTTCTGCCTTTCCTGAATGTCGCCCCCAGTGAAGCACACTGCAGGGTTCACAGGAAATAAGGCAGAATTTGAGATGAATTATGCTTTCTTCTTTGTCTTCCCACCTGCCACTTCGCTGTATCATACTGCTCCTACCCCTCGAACCTGCATTAATATAAATCTAAGCCCAGTAGTAAGGCCCAGTGATCAAAGAGAAGGTAACAGTGACAGTGTATCCCTTAACATTAATTAAGAATGACTTGGTCAGTGGCACATTCCTGTTGCAGTAAAGAAGGCTGTCAGGACTTTTAAAACTACCCCTGGGTATTGCTTCAGCCTCCAAAGAAACCCCTTGTCAATACAGTTCCAAGAACACAGCTGTCTAAGCCCCTTCTTTGTCTCAGACTAAAGTCTACTCTGCACATCCTAGCAAGACGACAAGAGAATCACTCCTGTTGACTGGGCACACCCAGGTTGGTAAGCGCATCTCAAAGCATGAGGCATGCACTTACAGGCCATACTAAAAATAGGGATTTAATTTTCACACTCTTGCTATGTTTTTAAATGCTACTTTGCTTACTATAATAAACACTTCAAGCTACATGAATTCTTAGAGTAGCTGTTCTTCAAAGCAAGTTAACTGATACCTGGTTAAAACTGTCACGATTGCCTTTTCATCTAGTATTGCTTTTTAGGATGTATTCACTATTAGTTGAGATTTATCCATTGCCAACACCTACAATCATTAACCCTCAATTTTTCTCTCACAGATAGCTTAGCTACCTTTTGAAAATAGCTCAGCAACCCACATACTAAGCTGCTCTTTAGCAAACAAAACATATACTGCTATCACAGTGTCAAAAGGAAATTTGGAACATGAAAGACACTTACTTTCTCCTCCATCTTCTTTTTCTCCTCACTACATTTGTTTGAAATTTGTTTTACAAATTCACTGAGTTGTAGTTCCTTATTCTCAGCTGCTGCAATCTTTCGCTCAAGCTCCTCAAGGTGGGATGTTGATCTTTCTGAAATGGGAGGCTGCAGTGATGTGCTCTCATACTGTGGTTGCTTACAAAAAGAAATAAAATAATCATACAAATGAACATACACATACCACTGTATACTTCAGCAGCACAGCAATAAACAAGTCCCACTTTTTTTTTCCCCCCGCTGTCAGGAAGGGTGGGGTTTGATTGTTCAAACATTAAAATACAAGGTAACAGCATGTATTTCAGGAACCTGGAGCAAAAAAATAAAGAAGCTGGACACCTTGACATTCATAACACAAGTAATGAACACATTGTGGGGCCACTTTCGTCTCAGACTTATGGAAGAGGTGTGACTTTTCTTCCAAAAGAAAGGCCTGAAAATCCAAACAAAAAGTGTTGTCAAAAAAAAATCACTGCCACTGCATTATCATGCCATTCCCTAAGAAAAACACTCTACAAAATGGCTATGAATATATTAAAGTAAAAGATACTCTAATCTCAAGATCCTTCTAAAGCAGAACATTAGTACTAGTCAAACCTTAGAGCTATCACACCTGCGGTGCAGAAGGGTGCAGGGACGAGACTGTGAATACAGCTACAATCAGAAGGCAGGCCTTCTACCTTCTGTCCTGTCTACCAAAGCCCTCCTCCATTTCCATTTCATATAGTTCAATGTTACTCTTCTACCTCCGCTGCCCACACAAAGACAAGCACAAAATGGAAATCAGTAGCATGTGGGATGAAAAAGGAGATGCATCCCACTAGGCTTTCAGTTTCAAGATTCTTTTAATAACATAAATCGGTGTCTTTAAAGAAATTATAGAGAGACTATTTTTAACTAGTAACATTCCTTCAGCAAAGCATTAAGAGATTAAAACCTCCATTAAAGGAGATTTGCATTTGTAAGTTAATCTTATAAAAGACACACAAATGAAGCAGAAATCCTAATACATCATAAATTTTAACTCTTTAAGAAAGATGAATGCATCTGTTGCTTTATTTGAAGTGTATACTAAGATATGCATGCTAGAATTTCAGTTTCTGCAGTCTTTTTTTTTTTCCCTTTTCAAAAATTTTAATTGCAAGAGAATTTTGAAGTATTTTTTATAAAAGAACTTCTGGAAGCACCGAAAGCCACATTACTAGATGTCTGAAAAAGTTTCTGAATACCTAACTTCACATCGAGGTTCCACTTGAATTTCTCTCCTGTCTCACATAAACCAGATTCTTCCACCTGATGCACAGCTGTGTTACCCCAAGGGCAAAATTAACATCATGCTGAAGTACACTAGCTGAGATCCTGGTGCAGTGTTTGTGACAGAAAAAGATAAGGTAATAAAAGGGGGACAGAAAAGCTATTTCTCTGCATATCTGCCTTTAACGTTCTCTTTCTGCACTGCCTTTTCGATATGCTGAGGTCTGGAGATGGAATTTCTGTGCTATGACAGGGTAGCAGCCACAGTCCTCAAACTGATCTGCATTTCATGGTTAGTCTATGCTACATCATCCTTACACTTTCTGGTATTTGCGCTAGTCAGAGAAAAATTAGGACAGATATGCCCAAAATACTACTACACATTCCTTTTCAGACTAGGTGTTCCCCAGGAGTACTAATCCATACCTTTTTCAGGTGTCTTGTGCAGAGATACTCCACCAGTCAGTTTGTCTTCTCTCATCTCTTCCTTCTATTCTATTGATAGAACCTAACCACTCCTTTGGGTAGTCCTCCTTGTCCTCTTTAAAAAACCTTCCATCAGTTGTTTTCAGAGACTCTCTTCACAAACTACTTTATCTCCTAATATCTCCTTGTATAACTGCGCTACGCACACGCTGTTAAACCCTTGTTCTTAGTGTCACAATCCCTCATTCTTACCCCATTTTTAACAGATTTCAAATAAGTATGTACAAAATAACGTAACTTAGATTTCTGCAAACGTAAGGTAAACTGTAACGCTTACAGGGTACTCTCCTCGATGCAATTTACAGTTATACAATTACACAACCATCAATAATCACAAAAGCTCTACATTTTGGCCTGCAGTAAATTGTGAACATGCTTTCAGGTGTCAGTTACTGGGCAATGGAAAGCTTTGCTAAAAGAAAGATATCCATCCTACCTGCAAATTAGTCATGTAAGGTTCTTCGCAGTTCACAAGATGGCTCAATCTTGCATGTTGAGCCCGTAATTCATTCTCCCTTATCTTCTGATGTAAATTGTTAATTTGCTGCTTTTGCCTGTAATACACAGATTTTATGTGAAAAGAAAAAACATGGAAGAGATTAAAAAAACCCATAGATCTTAAGACTTAAGACTGAAGAATACTGTAACAATGCTATTCGACTATCCTGGATCTACATTAGCTGTGAGCTTTTTACCACCACAGCCAGACTGCAACTAGTCTAGTTTATCACTAGAACTGGAATCTTATCAGGATATGAGCTATTAAACTACAGTTGTCATGTAACTTTCACTTAAGCATACCCCAAAGGGTCCCTGCTCAATTGCCAATAATATGCAAATCTTGTAGAAATACGACTTGAAATCTCTATCAATTTTGTGGGGGTTGAGGGAGGCTTCTGTTGTCATTTGCTCCTAGGGCCGGGAGTATAAACAGGAAAAAGTATATAGAAAGCAGAATGAAAACAAACAAAACTTGCACCTTTGTTTTACTTGGACATCTGCTCAGCCCCTCCCTCTTTGCCAGAGATGACTTTTGACACAGGTTAAAGATTTACAAATCAAGCTGAGCAGAAAGAACTTAAGAAGAAAAAGTCATTATATAAGACAGTCAGCATGGCTTTCTTGCAAGGCCTTTCTTTTTGCTTTGCTTAAGACTTTCTTTACATAAGATGTTCCCTACCCCTAGGGTGAAATACCGCAAGGCATACTAAACCAGAATTAACCTGTTACACCAATCGCTTGGCCAGTGTACAGCAGAAACAGTATCACTGTTATATCACTATTTAATTATATCACAAATCATATCACTATTTACATCATGACTGCATTTGAACTAGCATGACTGCAGGGCAAATACAAGCCAGGTCTCAGCCCCAGCCCACGTTACAGCCCTGTGAGGCATGTTCCACTCTCTATGGAGCAACGGGCACCTCAATAACCGGCTCCAGAATGGAGTTGTCACCACCCATCAGAAACACACATAGCAACCTTCTCAAACTCAAAATCAATTTTGTGCACTCCTTTAGTTTCCCTTTTTCCTTCTTTTTTATACTAGGAAATATCTGCATGCAAGCATGAAACCGTTTCTCAAAGCTTCACCCCTAAGCATGCAGTATGACTTGCTTTTCTGGAAATGATGATGCTGAACCAAGATCACTAAACCCAAAATCAAGAGGAGATAAACAGCAAATACAGGTAACTTCAAGGGAGAAGACCTGTCTGTGTACATACTGGAAAAGCAAATCCTCTAAAAGTACAGAAGATGATCAAAGTTGGTTTGCTTTCTTAAATTTGGGGAGAGCTGTGTTTAGGAAGAGCATCTCAGAAATGTTATCATGAGTATACAAAATATTTATTATACAATCTATAAACTAACACAAAATACCTATCAGTTGAAAAGATGCCAACTGCAAATTTTAAGAGGAAAAATAAGATGTGAACACCCAAATAAAGGGAATATTTTAGCCATGTACATTCTCCTAGCTAGTTACCAGCCAATTGTATCCAAATTATTTGGCTCACAAGATGAATTTAGTATTTCAAAAACAGAGAATTTATTAGACGTTAAACTTTTAAGCTATACACATTGCAGAAGATATGATGCATGTCTACAGAACATCTTTTTTATGTTTCTCTTATTTTAATATCTATAAAGAATAGCAATGAATGGAAAACCTGTATAAATAAGTTGCAATTGGGCAGTACCTTAGAACAACTCATTCAATGCAATTCATACAAACAGAGCAACTGAATGTGTTTATGTGACTCCATACTAAGTCTTACAATATTTTGTATCACCACAGGTGATTTTGAGGCTTCCCTCTTCCATTCCACTATCTAGATGGAACAAGCTTTTATGAATATAAAAGGAGTATGTAACACTAAAAGACTGGATGGTTCTGGTTGTGTCTGTACAATGGCACTACAAACAAAAAGCTTCAAACTTATTTTGGAAGAAGCAGATTTGAAGATTAGGTAAAAAATTACACTCAACTTGTAACAGACCAAGAGCTTGTATAATCATATGAGAAAACATAAAACCTTGATGACTCCTGTGCATGCTTGGTCACAGATACCAAAATGATTTAGCATGAGTTGTCTTAACCTATGAACAAAAGTAATTTTTCATTTTTATCACCTTATTACTTACTAGTCAGATCTATTAAAATATCTTTGTCCCATGTGTTTTAAAATTATTTATCCATTTCCCACTTATCCCTTGAAGTGATTAAGTGATTTTGTGTTTGTAGCTGATTGTATCTTAGCAGTGCCTTCCTTCACAGGCAGGATTTCAATAGCCTGAACTAAACACTACAGCCTGGAGGGAACGTTTTAAAATATTTTTGAACTTCCAATGTAGTTTGAACTACATTACCATATTTCCTTTCATAATCCTTTGCCTACCCTACCAAATCCCTGCAGGAAAAAAGGTGAGACAAATTAATCCGTGATGAAACAGAGCTGCGCTAGCACAGACTGTAACTAGCTTGCTTCTTTTCACTCTGCAAAGCATGAAACTCTCCACCATTATAAAACTTTGCCAACAAAACACACCGTACAAATGTTTTAAGGCTGTGTAGATCCCGCACAACTTCTTTGCGTAACCGCCTCTCTGAAAATATCATTAACCTCATGGCACCCAGAAACAAAAATTCTGAAAACAGTCCAGCAGTCACAGGCAGAACAGAAGATAGGCACCATAGAAACATATTTATTATTTACATACAATCCTATAAGTCTTTGGAGACTTCATACCAGATGCATTTTATCACTGATGTTCTCATATGCTAAGACAGTTTTAATCCTCTGTTAGCCCACAGCTGTTACTATTAATCCGCTGCATAACCACGGGCTGTGAGCTTTATTTAAAGGGAGTCCAGAAAAGTTCAAATGCTCTCACAAACACAGCTCGCATATTGCAGTGGGAACACTGTCCCCAGAAGACTCCCTATTACCAATCAATCATCCTAGCACTTAAAAAAAAAAAAAAAACAACCAAAAAATCCCCAAAACAACCAAAAACCAACAACAACAACAAAAAAACAAAACAGCAAAAACCTTCAGCATTTAGGTGCTTTCAAAATTCTGCTCAGATACATAGCAACTGCCACTCTGGGTAGGCCCAAACCAGATATAAATAACCCTGAAACTGAGGGATTTTACCTTACAAGCAGCCACGCCACTCTCACCTTTTATCAGCTGTTATGTTTATAACCTCATGCGCATCCTCTGTGTTCGCAGAGGGCCAGACTAGAGCAGACTGAAATTCTGTAACTGTTGAGCCCAATGTTGGCAAACTCTTCGGCACTCTTCCCTTCCTCTGATCAGCTGCTAACACCCCTAAGTCTCCCCAAGGGTTCAAGATGTGTTAAAAAAAATATTAAATTAACTTTTTTTTTCTGCCACAGATGCTAGAGTTAGAGCTGGACTGCATCACTCTCACCCACTCTTTCTTCCTGTAACCTTCAACGTAGGAATTTCCAATCACTCAGTCTTACACAGGACTGAAGTCTCCAGACATCGAGCTCCTCAGCCTTTTGTGACTCCAGAAGCCACCTGCGTATGAGTGGGCACAGGCTGTGGCCTGAGCTCAAGGCATGGGGGGAATCTGACAGGAGCCCTCCCTTGAGACTTGCCTTTACAGAGACCAGATCGCAACTCACACAACCAGGTTCAACGAACATACTGTACCTAGGTACCATGGACACTACTCTCCTTCACAAATTCCCTGTTCTTTTTTTCTGTGAGTGAGCGTTACAATTCTATGTTGATGGCAAGGAGTTAATTATTTTGTGAATGCCATGGGACTTCTCACATGGTTTCATTCAGCTCCTTTGTCCAAAGAGAAAATACTCTAATTCACTTCAAGTGTCTGTCTTGACACATCCCTTCCCCTGACACTCAGACTTAAAGAGAAAAGGTGGCAATGCCCTGCTCTAAAGTCATCAACCAACCAAAAGGACTCAGAGGGGAGAAAAGTTTGGTTAAAAAAAAAAAAAGTCACAAAAGGCGGGAATGAAAACCATCCTGTTGGGAGGGACATTTATAGGTGTGCCTTATTTAAATTGATGTTTCAGAAGTAAATGTCATTGAAAGATGTATAAACTTTAACTGTTCTACCCAATCGATTAATATAAACACGACACTAATAACATTGTTTTCACAAACACTTCTGGCACAAATCTTTCCAGCTGTCCCTCAAGGTGTAATATTGCTTTCAGGAATAGGGGGTGGCAGCACAGAAACAAACAGACAAAAAGAGAACTGAAACTCCTTTTGAACTAGATGATGACTCTCTGGTACACACAAGACCATTGCAGTTACCCGCAGAAGAATTCTGCAATGAAGACACTGAAGACATTGTCTTATATTTTTTTCTTCCCCCAGATACAATCATTTGAAGGCTTTTTTTTCTCAGAGTCAATCTGCTTTTTATATTTTCATTATTATCATCACTATTTTTCTTTTAAAAATTTCACTGATGCCCTGGACTATGCCTTTTCAACCCATTTTTTTTTAACCTCCAGCCGTAATTTATAAATATTCTGAGATCAAATCCTCCCTGTGCTGCTCCCAGGTACATTCTTTCTGAGGGAATTGAGCTGAAGTGATATGTTATCCAACATATATTACTCAAATGGTGGCTACACGCTCTACAGTCCCTTATAACCAGCTCTTTTGTCCCAATTCCCACATGATAGTTATTTACACGCTAGCTAGATTATTTACAGAAAACCCTACTTTTTCAAAAAGTAATGACTTTGGCTTACTTTCAGGTCTTGTAAAATGCACACATCTTTTGTTGCCTTTTCCTCTATTTCGTCGAGCTTGCTTTATTTTTGTAAACAAGATTTCACAGCTTCAGTCGTGTTTCACTACTGCAGATAAATGACACTTTGTAGGGAAGGAAAAGTTAAAAACCTGTCATGGCAGATAGTACTGTTCTCGTGCCTTTCCCAGAATTACCATTTATTATGCCTACATGAACCACTGGCACGAGAGGCTAGGCTAACCGAGATGCTGATCCTATGTAATTAATTATTTTTATGGCTTTTATGCAGAGTAGTTCTCCTTACCTGGCTTTCTGCCTGCCACAGATACTTCCATTCCCACACAGTAACCTCTGTGTTGAGCCCAACAATTTAAATCAGACTGAAGCATGTTGAGCATCAGGAAGCTAAAAGCCCACACTCAAAGGACTGAAACTGATGAAATGACATATGCCTGCATGGTTCTGGCAGGTCTCTCCCAATGGCCCTTGCTGTAGAAGAAAGCAAAAGCCATTGATCCTGAATGTCACTATGTTTGGGGAGAAAGTCAATGTGAGCATCAAGTCTCTGAGAAGGGTGGATCACTAAATTTGGCTCAAAATTCTATCTTTCTGATGCTAAGGGGATGGGGGACAAAAGTAAATCCCGGAATACTTTCAGCTAATTACGCACCTAAGGAAAAAAAACACTCTTTTTAAGACCTTGCAAACAGCAAAACAGCCCACCAGCTATCCTTTTCTCTTGTAATGACCATTAGCGTGCCCTAACATCAAGTAACTATTTCTAGCTTGTGTACAGCCAGGTCTGTAAATAAGCAGCTCACGTTCAGTTGGTGTATGCAGATGACAAGAAGAAAATGCACTAACACTGTGCTGCCCCGTCTGTTTGAGGAGAGGCTGTTGGTGTCCCTCCTGTGCCCCGGACATCAGCTATCAACAGCTCTCTGGATCACAGCCCCCTGCCCACCCCATCACGCTCCCCGGGAAGCCCTGGCCCTCGCGGGGCTTGAAGGGAGAGAGCAGAGTGAGAAGTTACTGGGGTTGAAGGAGCTGTGGGGTAAAATCCAGGGACTATCTTGCGCCAATATGAACAACACTGGCCCTGAGCAAAATTGCGGCGCTGGTCCCCAGAGCTGGGACCTTGCGATGGCACTTGAAGGCAAGGGACTGACTAAGGAGAGCTCGTGAGGAGGAGAGGGAAGAGCCCAGGCAGCACTGCTGTGGTTCTCCTTCCCCTCCATGGCACACCATACCTGTCTGGTACTGCCCAGCCAAGCTGCCACAGCTGGAACAGGGACCTCTGCCGCGGCCCACCCCAGCATCACTGTGCAATCAAAAGAGTTGGTGCTCTTCTGCACATCAGCAAAGGGAGAAAGGCAGGCCAAAATACTGGCCTCAGTGATAAGAGCATCATCTCACTAGGACATTTGTATTTAATAGTCAGACTCAGAAAACACTTAAAGGCAGGCTAGGGAATGACCAAAAGAGGCTTCGCATGTGCATTTCCATTATGCACAGAAGTCTGAAATGCTAGCAGAATTTGCAGTCTCTCTGCCCATGGACAGTAAGGGGCTCTTTCTGGTGGTGCATATTCCCAGTGCCACTATTCTCTGCAGACAACATGGGAAAGACAACATGCTACGCCCCATGAAACAGCAGCCAAGCTCCCCCATCCTGGATGACTGTGACTCTACTTACGAAGCTGGCTAGAATCCAGACAAAAACTACTGGTGTCACTTGACACCAACTGGATCCACTTAAATCAGCGAAAAGAAAGTTACAGCCATAAGACTGAATTATAAGGGAGAAGGGGGGGGGGCAGACCTCGGTTTTGATTAATTTGTAGTTCTGTCCTTTAGCTCAAACAATCCCTGTTTGAAAGCTCAAGTCAGCACAAAGGACATGGGATAGCTGAGAACTCAGCTGAACATGCACAAGCCTGGACTGTCTTCAGAGACCAGCATTAATAATAAATATACCACTTAATATACAAATTGCTTCTGTGTTATGTCCCAAAAACATTAGTACAACATAACTGACATTTGCATCATTTTCTCATATTCACACAGGACAAGCGAACTGTGGACACGTGCTTACACAGACACTCATATGCATTCATTTAGAAATAAACCACATTTTCTTCAACCTGGGACAAACTCATCTGTTCTCTATAAACCCATCTTAACCCTCACTTATCCTACATGAAAGAGCCTTTAGAAACCCATATCTGCCAGAGAAGCATTTCCTCCCATCAACTTTTAAGAGACTTCAGTTAGTGTAAATTAAGTCCTACACTGTAAGTCAAGATAAAGGTCCAGTATCTTCAAACACTTTGGGGATTTTAGAACAGAGCTTCCTCCACCACAGAACGGACACTACTAACTTCATAATAAACCAAAAGACAATTGATGCTTATCTTCAAAAGTCATGAGTTAACAAGGAAGAGTTGCTTTAGGTGAAAATACCTGAGTACATTTCCTCAGAATCAGGATGCAAAGTAAAATACAACACAAATCCTTCTGTACTACAAATATAATTTATTCCACACTGCAGTTGGAAGTATGCTGCTTTGTTTCTTTGCTTAAGAAGTTGGATACTAATTTTTATATCCCTTTGTTTTAAAGGGATGATCTCTGGGACCACAAGTCCAAACGTGCAAAGTACTAATAGGGAAAGAGATTAGTAGTAAATAACATCTTAAAACCAATGTGAATGCATTTTCCGTAATTTGGAAGGCAATGCCAAAGAACTCCAACACCAGCAAAGCTCATGAGAGAAGATGATCTCAAATCTTGTATCCAATAAAGTCTGGGTTTCTGGTGAAATTAAGAGCCTGCAGTTCAAAGTGAATACTACCTTTCCACCAGTCACAGGAGAACTCATCTTGAAGTGAAGATGGGAACACTACCTCTGGGACTTAAAAGGTGATCTCTGTTCTGGATGGATTGTTATTTTTAAAGTGACTTTTCTGAATTGCATAGAAGTCTGAAATGCTAGCCTGACCCACAGAAGGTAAGCTAGTGCTGAAGTAAGGCAGGCAAGACCACAGTCAGCAACTGTACTCTACCTTCTCAAAAGCTCTGGGCTACTTAGTCAAGGCGGTGTGAGGTACGAGTGGGACACAGACATGACTGTCTGAGCAGACAGAGAACTGCACCCTTCCCTCCCACGGTGGGAGGCTTTCGACTTCTGCAGTCTCCTGACAAGATGACTACAGAGAGAGCCTTGCACCTCCCCTGCTGTTCTCAGCTCTGCCAAATACTAGAACTTCCT
This sequence comes from Pluvialis apricaria, assembly GCA_017639485.1. NCBI lineage: Eukaryota > Metazoa > Chordata > Aves > Charadriiformes > Charadriidae > Pluvialis > Pluvialis apricaria. The sequence goes on along the minus strand of CM030009.1, from coordinate 73,659,961 downwards.
AAAAATATTTAAATCTACAGAATAGAAAATGGCTCGGCATCAGTTTCACAGAAAAGGATCTGGGATTGCAGCTGATCAAAACTGCGCAACCTTGCACTGCAGAAAGCAAACAGTACACAAGCATGGCCTGTGAGACAGCTGAGTGCTCAGCCAGAGGGAAGCCTCAACTGGCCAGGTCGGACACTTCAGGGGAGATGTACTAATCAGCTGGAGAAATCTCAAGGAATAACAAAAGCTACCAGAGATCTAGAAAACATGACCCTATGGAGGAGGAAAGACTAAGTCATATTAGGAAAAGTTTTCTAATGTTTCAGCTCATTAATCACCAAATTGTCCAACCCAGAAAGGCTGTAGAACATCTGCTATTGCAGATAGCAATAGCATAGACATCTACCAGGAGTGACACCACTACAGCTTGTCCTCCCTAGGGCCCAACAGATGTTAGACAGGTCTTTTCTATCCCTACATTCTCTCACTATTGTCAAGACTTAGGTTATTATGGGAAAACTAACGTTAACAAATTCCATCTCATTGCTATTACTAGTATCCACCTCTGAAAAGGAGAACTTTCAAAACTCCTAAAATATCTACTCTGTAACAAAATCTTCCAAGATACAAAAGCCTCAACCACAAGTTACCTGGGTGACTGGCAATAATCAGAAAAAGATAAATGGATCTTTTTCAAGCTATTATTGCAAGCAAATAATATTTAGCACAGCAAGACACTCTGATGAGGTTCCTCACAGCCCTGCTTCCTGCACAGGACTCCCAGTTATCCATGCGTGCGCTCAGACCCTGAGTGGTGTAAAGCTTCAAAGCTGCCTCAAAAATGACATCAAATTATCATTCAAGTGGATATGCTAATGCTGCAGATCTTAACAGACCATCCCAAATTAAAAGAATTACAGCTTTACACTAGCAGTAACACGAGCCCTATCAGAGCACATACAGTTTGATGTCAACTACTGAAGTCAGGGTAATTTGACATAAGGCAAAGAAAAATCATAGAATAGAATCACAGAATGATTAGAGTTGGAAAATCTAATTCTACTGTAACAAATGAAAACATCTCAGCATAATTCAGCTATGGGTGGAAAACTAACGATTTAGCAACTGTTTTAAGAATGTAAATGTTATTATGTCCTGAGGAATGACAGCTATTCACTAAAATTATACTTCTATATCTACCTTTCCTTAAAAAGCTGTTCAAATGCCCTTAAGCTGTCTGGAAGAGAACACTGCATGCACAGTGTTATTCTCAGCAGCTTATGTCATATGTTCAGATATTTGGCATTTATTCATGTACCCCCTACATGCAGTCCCTGCCAAGCAAACAGTGCCAGGGCCACCCTAGAGACATCTACAGTGGCTGGCCAGTCTCAATAGACATTCACTATTGTACCAAACACTGTAATTTCAGTGTTGTGAATGTACGGAACAGAGAAGCAGCACAGAATTAAAATGCGATGCCGTAATTTTCTAAACCAATACAAACACTGTTGGCTCCCTCTGGTGCTAACATATATAACATAGTGTTACCAACTAAAACTGGTGCTAACATAATACAGCATAGTGTTACAAACTAAACCACCAGAGAAGTAAGACAATGATATAATCCAATTATTTTGTACAGTAGATGGCAGACATTTTAGTAGTAAGTGTTACAACAGCAGATTTCCTCTTACAGACAAAATCCTTAAGTCCTTATTCACAGCCTGTACCAACAGCTCTTATGTGGAGAAAACACGACACGTACCTTTAAGAAGTGCCATTGCGATCCCATGCACACACACGCCATGTTTTCACTTCCGAAAAGTATGGTCTCCATCCCATTTTTTAAGAGCAGACTTAAAAAACAGTTTCAGGCTCTTATTCATTAAATTGGCAGTGATTGCCAGAGCAGTTTTACAAAGCAAATCTAAACCACTTTTAAATCCACCCATTTATGCTACTCTGTTCATTTATATTTAAAAATATGCATTTGTTATGCCAAACAGACTATACAAATCAAATAAATTTTAAAATCATCTATTACTAAATCTGCTCTTCAACACAGTGTATAGAATAAAAATCAAGCCACTTCTTCTATTCACAGATGCAAGAGGCTGTCTGGGTTTTTAAAAATTCTATTCACAACTTTGAATTTCCAGTGATACACCAAACTATCCAAATATGGTGATTTACATTGTAAGCATTATTCCTCGAATCGTTTTTAACGACTGTTTGAAACTTGCTCACAGCTATTCCACAATGTCAGATTTCCGATGCAAAACAAGGAAGTTTAATAATCTAGTCCGGAAGGGCTGGATTTTTGTTGCCTTTTTATCACTGTGTGGAAAGAAGGGAAGCAGGCAACAGGTTTCTTTTTCTTCCTCCTCCCTCTCCTCCCTTTTTTAACAAGATAAAGGTAGAACAGCTTAAGGGTACTGCCCCGTACAGAGCCTACGTTTCCTACTTCTCAACAGATTTAAGCACTGCTATGCAGAACAAGGTGTGCCTAAACCACGACAGTGATGCAGAGATTGATGTTAATCTCTTCCACCTCCTGGATTCGCGGGGCCCCAGTGCAATTCCCAACAGAAGAGGGTTGAACCTGAAAAAAGAACTGAGTATTGACCCTGTGGTTGAAAGGGAGTCTGATGACAAGGGCAAGAGAAGGGTGTTCCCGGTGTGCTTCCTTTCATCCAGCTGTTCTTTGTACCCATCAGCAGCAAACAGCTGGGTCTGGAGCACTGTGCTGGCTGCTACCCGGGCTCCTCCAGCTTCCAGACAGCACGAGGTTAACCCCTCTCCCACGCTTCTGTCCCTCCCAGAATTAAACAAGTCTTGCTGGCATTCTCCAGTTGCCAGTTTGTAAATTCAGTCTGAGACATGACTTAAGGAGATGACACCTTTTAAAACTCCAACACCTTTAAAAACTCTGCGCGAACCAGAGGTACGAAGGGCCTTTTCAGTAGACACCTACTACCAAATCTCAGTCAACAAAAGAATTCCTCCTCCGCTTCCTGAAAGCATAAATTCTGTAATTTAACTACCACCATCTTATAGAATCATAGAATCATAGAATGGTTTAGGTTGGAAGGGACCTTGAAGATCATCGAGTTCCAACCCCCCTACCACAGGCAGGGACACCTCTCACTAGACCAGGTTGCCCAAGGCCACGTCCAGCCTGGCCTTGAACACCTCCAGGGACGGGGCTTCAACAACTTCTCTGGGCAACCTGTTCCAGTGCCTCACCACCCTTAAAGTGAAAAACTTCTTCCTAATGTTTAATCTAAACCTGCCCTCTTCCAGCTTAAAGCCATTCCCCCTCGTCCTATCACTACATGCCCTAGTAAAAAGTCCCTCCCCAGCTCTCCTGTAGCCCCCATTTAGGTACTGGAAGGCCGCAATAAGATCTCCCTGGAGCCTTCTGTTCTCCAGGCTGAACAGCCCCAACTCTCTCAGCCTCTCCTCATAGGAGAGGTGCTCCAGCCCTCTGATCATCCTCGTGGCTCTCCTCTGGACGCGCTCCAGCAGGTCCATGTCCTTCTTATGTTGGGGACTCCAGAGCTGGATGCAGTACTCCAGGTGGGGTCTCACGAGAGCAGAGTAGAGGGGCAGAATCACCTCCCTTGACCTGCTGGCCACGCTTCTTTTGATGCAGCCCTTGAATCTTGAATCTAGCATCTTGAATGCTAATTAACCACAATTTAGCAAACCTTATATATTTATGTTAGGTCACTATTCCCAATATTATGTTAGTCACTATTCCCAATTAAATTCAAATTCTGAAAAAAATTCTGAAAATCTGAAATTCTGAAAACAAAAAGTTTAAAGTAAGCTCAGGAGACTAAGAGCTGGAAGACTTACGTTTACTTCCAAACATCATCTTGACTCTCAGTGGAACACCTCATGTCCCCATGCATTAAATATGGATAACATCAAATTTTCACTTAGTGGCTTGCAGAAAGGTATTATTCACACTTAAGTATTATTATATCTAATAATAAATATATTTCCATCTAATAAGAAATATAACACTATTGCTTCATAATGGAATTTTATTTCTAGGATTTTGGACAGCAGCTATGTACCATTTTCTCCATAAAAAAAAAAAAATTATTTGTCATAGAAAACACTACCTCTTCTAAAAAAAAAGAAAAAAATTTGTTGTAACATCTTTATAAATATGCAACACCACTTTGTACTAATTTTAAATAATACAAACCATCTATTTTAAATAATTTTATTTCAAATTAAAATAACTTTTAAGACACATTTTGCTCAAATGGAGGCTCAATATTCAAAAAGACCCCTTTCTGTGATGTCTTATTATACTGCATCATTATAATTTACAACATGCTTAACTGTAACACCAAGCGTCTACTTAAAGGAAATGACTGTAACATCACTAAGCGGTCTTTGTTTTGCTTCAATAGCTTCCAGAGTGTATTTTGCCTTTTCAGCTGAATGAAAAGGAATAATCTCAACTGATTTTTGGTCAGAAATTCAGAAAGAACTGTACTCCCTATCATTAAGTGACACAAAATTATGCGTTGTACTGAAAAAGACCCAGCACACTGCTGTTGGATATCAAGAAATAGCCTTTCTTCCTCAACATGGACAGTATCAAGTAACATTAGCAGGAAACCACGTTACAAACTGTCACTTCAGAAACGTCACCCTTCACTGCAAACACGTTTCCAGTATGAGAAGAATAATGTGAACTGCCTTTTTAGTTGCCATTGTATAACACGCCTTCGTGGAGGGTGCAGAGGATTACACGCTCAGCAGAGGCAGAGACAGCCCCTGGCCATCATGGCCAAGGTACTTACAAATGCTGCTGACAGCCTGGGCCCCGAGAGGCGGGCTGCAGGTCACACAGCGTTACTACTGATACAGCAAGCCTGAAAAAAAACACTGTAATTTACACAGCCTTTAAGCAGCTGATCAAAAGGTTATGATCTAAGAGATCTAAGCAACAGTTAAAGATGTTTCCATTTTAACTACTTAGCCCTTTGGGAGATCACCACCTCTGCAGAGCGGGACAGTGTGCCCGTGCCTCAGCCCCTGCAATTCGTAACTCTGCATACCGTCTTCAGCTGCAGAGGCAGGTAAAGGCACACCGATATGCCACATCAAACTGGGGAAGCTGACGTCGACCTTCATCACTACAATGCCAACAGAGGTGTTGGCCAGATTGCTAGGGGACAGAAACACCTTAAACCACTGCAATTCCTTGCTCTGTTGCAACAGAGGAAGGAACAGATCTTGCACAAGCATAATTCTCCTGGTCCCAAAGTAAATTATGCCCAAGTTGTCTATCTCCACCCATTAAAACAGAGTAACTGCTAGATGAAATATAAAAACATTCATAATGGATGCCTGACATTCCTGTGATCAACACACACCTGCTTTACACAGTTCTCCTCATGCTGTGGAACAAACTATCAATAAGAGGGCACAACTATTTCAAGACCAGAACAACCACTCCTCTTTCAGCCATGAGCCAAGAGTTTATTATTAAAACACAGACTAAGCCAAATGATAATTATGTCAAATATAAAAATGCCCTTCTTAAATGTCCTACATCCAAACTCTGCAGCTCCTGCTGACATCTGCTAATTTAGTGTAAGCTTCATTAAGCTCAAGCCCTTTATTAAAAACACATTTTCCTCATTAAGGCTTCATTTTATCCAAACATCAAGAAGTCCAGAAATTACTTCACATATACTAGAAACATAACAGCAGTGAGTTGCTGCCAAGGCCCATTTCAGATTGATAGCAATTTTAGTAAGAAGTGATGTATTTACTGACAGATAAATCCTGGATTTAGTATTTTATTATCTGAATAATTTGTATGAGCATTTGAGTAGGATTTTACCACTGAATGTGACTGCAAAGGCCAATTTCTCAGAGCTTTATCAATTGGCTTCAAATACATTGCATTTCTATACCTACCATTGAAAAGAAAAATCAGTGCAATGCAGTTTACCAGTTTTCATCCTGCCAGGCACTTCCGAGACCCGTAGCAGCAGAAAGATGTCTGACACAACCCCCCCAGACTGGTAAGAAGCTAAGATGGGGAAGCTGACAGCAGAACTGGCTCTCTTTTCCATTGCAGAGGCATTAAACCCCTGAGTAAATTTCCAACTCTGTAAAAGACTTTTAGCCAGCAGCCAGTCTTTTCTCCTAGCAAGGATTAGTGCTCACATACTTTTGCATAAATATTTGCTGGACTGGAACCTAACAACTCTACTGAGTAAGCAGCTCTCCTGAAAGTCAGTTCCTACATCATAGCTTTTACATCACCTCATCTAATCAATGCAGCAGGCACAGGTTACTCACCGATCGATCACAATCTCTTTCTGTCTTAGCAGCCCCTCTTTAATTTTCATTAGAGATTCCCAGTTGCTGAAGTCCTGATAGCTGGTAGCCGGGTAACTTTGACGAGATGTTCCAGTCGGAACCTGCATAAAATAATTGCACATTAGCCTCCAAAACAGTAAAGGTAAATAATATCCTAGGTATTAGGGCATTTACAAAGCCGTTTGTTGTTTCAGAAACCTAACAGTAGTTTTTCAGTTTAATTCAGGTTTGCTTTATATAAAACAATTGGATTTATAAACAAGTTTCTTCAAACAAATTTCAGTCCAGTGTCAATGATTTAAAACTTATTTTATAATTTCTCTACTAAAGAATTCATAGCTCTGAAAGCAGTTTGAGATTAAAAGCTCATTTAGAATTTAGGTACATAAGTAAGACAAACACCATGAAACTTTCATCTCCTGTTGCAATTCTTGTAGTACTACAAACAAGATAGCTTAAGACCTGCTGATAATTGCAGATAACCGTTACCTTTCCTTTTATGTGTTTGACTCCCACCTGCAACTTTAGCATATAGAGAAAGACAAATTCACCTAGATGTGTGTGCATTTAAAATACAGAACATAGGAATCTAATTCTGGTTAAATTCTAACTGTTTTCAAAAATAAAAGCTTCACAAATAACAGGTTTCAGGGTTTCCATTCATCTTCACAAAAGCCAGGCTATGTGTCTCACAATAAACTGAGGATGACTGTTGAACTGAATATGAACCAACAACTTTATTGTTTGGAAGAAAAGTAAACAACTAACTTGGATGTTTAATGAAGAAAATTCTTATACTCAGAATACAAAAAGTATTACAAATATTTGTATCAGAAATTCACATAAGGGAAGGTTTAAGTTAGAACTTCTGTGATCAGAGTAAGGGATCTCAGCATCGGCTGCCATGAGGTATCATCTACTCTTCCATCAGTTTTTTTAATCACTGAAAAAAAGATTTATCTTTTTATTATATGGGAGGTGTCCTGGACCACGTTTCCTTTTTATGTTTTTGAAAGAGAGCAGAAGGAAAAGAAAAAAAAAAAAATGCGAAAATATGGCTGCTTTAGTTTAGATTTTAGGCTATTTTTACTTGTATTGGTATAAGATGTTTTAAATTTCATTTGAAATTACAATAAACTGTATTAATACCAAGATGTACCACCAACGATTAAAATTAGGTAAGCAATTGTGAAGCAATCCATGCTTCTGGTGAAAACTTTACTGTGAACTGTAACACTGAATGGAGAGAATTTACTGCCTAAACCCCCATACCATGATGTGATGTAGTCAGGAACCAACTCCTGACAGCTGTGCTCTCTTCTGTAAGTTGCAAAAGTATTTTTTCCCATTCAGTCTAGTTCAGTTCAATCCCTAGCTTGCCCGTTGATAAAATGGACAGAAACACATTTTCCCTCTTTTAACATATAACTTAAAACTAGATATAAGATGACAAGACTTACTAGATCCAAAAATCTTTCAAGACTGTCACCTCCCCCCCCCCCCCCCCCCCCCCCCCCAAGTCCAATTCATCTGCTTCAGGGAATATTTCCTTTGCTCAATAAACTGGATAGCTTCAATAGTAAAATTAGTTATGAATTATTTTTTTTTTTAAATCAACAATTCTACACATTAAACACTTCATGCCAACTTCTGGCCAAAGACACACTGAAAATGTTGACTGTGTTCCTTGCGGACCAATATCAAGTATTGTATCTTTACTGAAAAGGCCATATGGACCAGATAAACAGTGCTTTATGAGGAAAAGTAAAATGTGAAATAATATTAAAATCAAATTTTGTCTTAAAATGGTTCACTGATTTATGACTATGGTTAATACTTCTTATCCCATGCCCATTTGTGATTACATACCCCAAGCCATACAAACCACAGAAAATATCTGAAAATTCTCTCAATTGTTGCGCTAAAAAAATGTGCCTCATACAACTGCTTACTGAAGCATAATCTAGGTTTGAAAGTTTTGTGGCAATAACGTATGTCACATCTGCAATTTCTAGTAAGTCAGTCCATTAAACCTCTGCTTGTTCAAGGAAGTTATGTTAAAGATGGCACTGCACTCCACTGGGACGCAAGGAATGGCAAAGCTAAGTGCTGCTTGGATTAAGATCTATCACCCATTTGTTAACGTTTATGATCAATTTAATGGTTGTCTTGCTTAATTTTTCATGCAGTGATCAATATTAGCATTAAAAAATCCTAAATTAGTGATATCACCTTGGCTTTTTTTGGTTTGGGCAGCAGTCTAATAAAACTTAGGAAAGACACCATATCGTGATTCTTCCTGTAAGTAATACATGTGCAGAGTCTTCAAGGATCAATGAATGTAAAATTAATTTTGTCTGGGCCGCTCAATCCAGACCAGATAACTTCAAAGTCATCTTTGGTGCTTACAGAATACCTTAGGATTGTCACATATTGTTCTGTATTACAGTTATCCACATGACTGGCTGAATTAACAGGCACCAGCACAAAACTATTGCAGTGAAATAGTTTTCTCTTAGTCACGCATGCCATGTCATGCAGCATAAAGTGACAATATCGGGAACTATCACTGTAATTTGTGTCATGAAATGTCTTCCTTTGTTTCTCCCACTACAGTGCTGAAGAATGCTTTTCTATATCTACCTTGATACCATTACACTACAGTCAAAAGAAGAGGAAGAAAGAGTCCTCAATGCAGATGGGATTAGATTCTTACTTTTCAGAGTCAGAAAGTCCATCTCCAGCCAAAAGAATCAACCCACAAGGGTTTGACATGATAAACAGGAAATACATGACTTTATAGAGCAAAATCAAGCCATATTGAGCAAGGTGAATTTTGTCTTTAAGACTAAACCATAAAAATGAAGAGATTAAAGACAACTATTTAAGTATGAACCCATATTAAATGAAAACATTTTGGAAGCCACCAGCGGTTTCTCTAGCAAAATTCTTCAAAGCAAGACCATTACTTCAATCTAGCAGCTTTGGAAACTTAATAGTTTGCACTAAAATTAGAAAGAAGCCCTTCAACTTTGGTACAATAAGTGACTATACAACAAGTCAACTAAATATTAAGGCTGCTAAAAAGCACAGCAATGAGTTTTCCGAAGTTAACAACAGAGTAATATTTTGTCAATTTGATGCTAACAATAATATGCATGGGTTGTTTTTGGTTTTTTTAAGTCTAATATATACGGACTCTTTAGCTGACTGACCGAGATGCTTTTGGCTTTGGAATATACCTAATCTTACAGAATATATAAATGCTGTACATACATACATAACTACAAATAAAATATTGTTTTGTATTATAACTGTGGGCTTCAATTTGTCACTCTGAACAGATGAAAACAACAAAAAATATGTCTGTTTCTGATATCATGTTTCAGCCAATTTTTAAAAAAAAAGAATATGCTAAAAATACTTCTTAGCACTTCCCAGAATAACAAGACACTTCACTCATTTATGAGCACATGGTGTTGACTACTCCAAACAGCTTTCTAGCTGCTTTGAATGGTGTGGTAACACACAGGTGGTCCACTTACATTCGAGTATTTTGTCTCCTAAGAACATCAAACCGAATAGTGAGAGCAAGATACACTCTCAGGACTCATACACAGAAAGCCATCCACAACATCAAGTCCCCACCTTGAATCCTCCACAACTGCAAAATAAAATACCATCTTGAAACGCACAGCATTCTTTTCCATCTGCCCTAGAAAATACAGCTATTTTTGTCGCCTGGCACCTCTTCCAAGAGTATCAGCCTTGGACTGAGAACATCTGTTCAGTTAGAACAGTATCCTTTGCACAGTGGCGTCCAAAGGTCCTCACTAGCTTGTCTTTTGACAAGGGCTTGGCCTTGACTTTCACAACCTGGCAAGCCTTCAAGTCACTGCTAAGGCACAGCTATCTGCTGGGAAAAATAAAAAACAAAGAAATCTTTGCTGTACTAGCCTATATGCAAATATTTATTGCTGGACCACACTGCTGACTGATTCCATCATGTTTCTTAACAGTGAGAAAATAATTTTTCTCTGGACTAGAGGGCAACAACACTTGGATAACTTAGGCCAATAACGGCTGAGTTTTTAATTGTGCTAATTAAAATTATCTTCTCCAAACATGCTCATAGTTTCTGCCTGAAACAGTTCAGTGTCTCAGCACACAGAGTAGCACAGCATTACACATAACACACTGTATCACGAAGTAAAGGTGGAGTCCAAAATTGTCAATGATAGCTAATCTCAAAAGAGGAATGGATTTTAAAGGGCTTTTTTCCTGAAAGTTGCAGTTTAAATAATTTAGCACTGTCTATACTACAACTGTAAAGTTTTCACAGTCCATTACTAACCACTAGCAGAGTGCCAAAAGTTACGCTAAGTGAATGATCCCTTTTGGCCAACTGCTTGCAGTGCCCTATGCTATCATAAACCCCTCTCTGTAGGTATCATTCTTCTCTCACTGCGTTTTACAGGCATTCATTATTCAGGAGAAAGAATTCCTTGCATCCACAGCTAATCCAAGGCAAAGAATCAGTGCAACCAGTGTCAGCAGAAGCACAAACAGTTCCTTTTGTTCGACTGACAGCGGAGGAAACAAATATGAGTGTCCTCACAGGCTGTGCCTCAGGGACATGGCACTTGCCCTACCACCTTACTGGGCAGTGAGGGAGAAAGAAGAGGTGGATGTGGCAGCAGCAAGCCCAAATGCACTGTTATCACAGAGACGATTCTTGCTCTTGGCTTCCTTGTGATGGGAAAAGGATTAGATCTGTAAAGGCAGAGCAGTGGTCACTGATGAGCTCAGCAACTGCTCCCCACCCTGGGTAAGGAAAGAAGGATTTACCCATCCCTTCCTCCCCACCCAGATTTCTTCCTAACATCAGGCCGAGCATTTCAGCTCACAACAGCCCCCTTAACTCAGACAATCCCAAAGGATCATCCATCTTCTTGCCAGCCAAATATGACAGGGCTAGTGGCTCTCATGCAGGAAAAGCAAGAGGAGGCTGCAATCATGGAATCAGGCCCTAATTTTAAATCACTTTAAAAGCAAAGCAAGGAATTATTTCTATAGAAAGAGGCTGTGCCTTGCTGAAATACGCTAGAAAGAACAGCCACAAAGAAGCATTACAACAGATTCCCAGATAGGTAAAAACAAAGTTATGGACTGATTCAAGAAATCCTGACTTGTGGTGTCTGTATTTCACCACCACCTACTTACCACTCCCCTCGGCTCCATCTTTGCCATTTAGGGAAGACAGTATTTCTGCTCAGCAGGACATAATCACTACAATTCTTGGCAGCCACACCTAGGCTGTATCGCGTTTTGCTATAATTTCACAAATCTCCAGAAGCCATGGGGAAGAGAACAATGCCTGCACCCTTATTCCAGCCATGGTACGCATGTGGTGTTCTTTGGGGAATTTTTAATGAGGAGGAGGACATAATTAAAAATTGAAACATCATTAAGTTGTGAGGTACTGAGAAATACATATGTATTGTAGAGAGGTTAGCATTGCCAACAGCAAGTGGTGAAATCCCATATGGAAAAAAAATATCAAAAAAAATCAGTAAGGCTTGGAAAAAATTCCCAAACACTACTTTATACAGACATGCAACCTGCAAAGTAATTGATGTAAGAGGCACCACAAGTAACAAGGAGAATAAACGTCACAGGAGTTCACAATTTAACCTGCCTGAAAATCAGCTTAATGCAAGTCTGGATTGCCTATATATGATATGTCAGAGCACACAGAAAGGGCAGGAGGGAACGAGTAAGACAGTGACTTTAAATAGCTCTGGCATAAACCTAGCTGGAAGAATGTGGTCGGTTCTAGGCATCATACTACCAAAGAGTCACTGAAATAGTAGAACATGTCCAAAGAAGAGCAAGTCTAATGAATAAAAAGTTTAGAAAGAGTGACATGTGAGTAAAGAGCTAAATACCACAAAGGCCGAAGAGACATGAAATCAGCCAGCAAATACTTTATTTCCTAGGCTGAGAGTCCATGCAAACCAAGGCTGATGGAATGAAAGTTGAGATATGACAATTTGGCATAAGAGTGTCAGAGGAAAAAAAAAAAAAAGGAAAAACAAACACAAAAACAAACAAAAAACCCCAACAAACTAAAAAGAAAGAGAAAAATAGCAAAAGGATCTCACAAACAGCTGAAAGAAGGTTCAGATTTTAAGATTTTAGGATCTACACTGATTAAAGTTTAGGAACTAAAGGGCAAGCTAGTCCTTACTTTATGACACATCAGGACTTCTCAGTGTTAAACTATGCTGAGACCAAGTACACGTGACTAAGGACAGAACTGACTACACTATGTTGAGAGGTAAATCACAGTTAGGCTCCAACCTCAGACTGAAAAACAAGACCAAAATTCATTTAAGAAGGACTCATCTTAAAAATATATAGCCGCAGTTGAACTAGACAGATGCTACACAAAGAATTTCTACAGAATAAGCAGCCAGTGTGACAGATGCACTAATTGTTATCCAAGCTTGCAGTAGTCTAAATTAGTGTTGGTAATTTAAAGTCTCAAAATTGGCTAAACAATGCAACCAAAAAAGGGACAATCCCCCCCCCCCATTTTCATGTGGGTTCTTTGCCATTACAGAATCAGAGCCATTCAGTTCGGCATTGCAGTATCATACAGCGCTTTACTATGCAAGCACACAAAGTTCTTTGGTACTGCACTAACCCGCTCCTTCTCTTTGCGGCAAGTGTTTAAAATTGCAATGAGTTCTGCTCTGCAAGGGGTGTCAGGGAGCAACATGCCTCTCTTCAGTTAGATGGAACCGCATTATTACATCTGTTGTATGATTTTTTAACGTTTTTTCAATAAAAAAAAAAAAGAAATGCTAATGCTGACTCTTTACAAACAACACCACTATCACTGTATCTTTTAGACAGCGGAAAGCTTTCAAAATGGAAAAGAAGAAACAATAACAGCATTAGAATGCCTCCTAAACACAGCTCTCCCTCTAGCCATTACACATTTTCAAGAATGTTTGCCGAAGCCTCCTTCACAAATGCAATTCCCATTGCACGCAAGGCATTACATGCTTATTAGAGACCTCAAGGACTTGACCCACATAAGCCAGGAAGGAATTTGACTGTCCTATGAGTTACTGTTATTCGTACATTTACTTCTTCCCCAGCATTGTTTATACTGCAGCTGAGGCTTCTGAACTTTATCAAGGTCAGGTCTGATAACCACAGCAAGAGGAAGACATGATCCCTTAGCACAATGGCTTACAAATGAATTAAGAGAAAAGCATAACAAGTACATGGTTGCTGGGATACTAAGAGAGATGGGAGAAAACAAATGGTAAGGTCAGGTATGTTATTCACCATGGAAGGGGCGGGGGGGGGGGGGGGGGGGGGGAGCAGAAGTTTGCTACTGATGGCATAGTTACAGGGTTTTGATAGCAACTGCACGGTCACTTAAACGTGGCATAAATTTACACTGCTATCAGAGGGAGCAGGGCCTGTTCTCCTGCCCCTTCTCACCACTTCAAGCATTCATACCTTTTAGCTCCCTCCTGACAGCCCTAGTCCTACACTCTCCCTCCATCCCATACACATGAAGGTTATTTGTATCCAGGGCAGGCTCCTATCAGATTCATTGTACGAGGCCGTGTGAAATCTAGCACTGGCACACACTGTTAAGTGGAAAAGCAGCGTACAAGACAACAAGGTTTGCAGTGGCACAGCTTTGTGCTGGATTAGTACGAACACACAACCACAAGCTGAATTATCTCAACTCCAGACAGTGCCAAACCTTTCAAAAGTGTGTGGACTGAATATTTTCTAAGCTTCTGAAAAATATACTACTATGCAGTTGCTGTGACAATGTCGAGTTACTGACCAAGACCCGGTGCTTAGACATGCAACCAGTTCAAGAAAAGGAACTTCCACATGAAGATAGCATAAGAGGAAAAAAAAAACAAAAAACCAAACCTCCCGCACTTTCTCATCTTTCGAGGTAGTCCTGCCTGCGCAGGTTATCTGAATTATGAGAGAGCACACAGGACCAGCAGCACAGTCCACAGTCATAGCCTACAGTCAGAGACTGTATGTGTGAAAGATCTGTATGTGCTCAGAATCGGCATCCAACAGGAGTTCCTGAATAAAACAGGAACATAACAGGGGATTAGTAAGGGAAGTGAACCAGAACACTGGCCACCACTTAGACTGGCAAGGTTTTGTTCCCTCTAGCATCCCTGATGGTATTTATTGTGCAAAAGCCTCAAACAACAAACTAAGAAGTCAACATATTAACTCTGAAAAGACTTTGCAAGATCCCTACAGATGCATGTTGTTACTGTATGAGTCAAGGACAGCCTCATTACAAGAGGCTGCAGCCACTCAGCAGTCCTCCGTGACTTTCTCATCTCTGCCACCTTAAGCTACTATGTTCTTACAGGGTGAAAGCGGCACTCCCAGAGCTGCAGGCTGGCTTATACACCCCCTTCTGCTTATCTTCCTATGAACAATTACACTTCTCTTGCTTTTATGTGTTGTTATAACATTGCTTTATACTCCACACAACACCAATATTATTTTTGTCAGAAATCCTTTCCATTTATATTCTGGCAAATGTTATGAACACAAAACACTTCTAGGTGCCACTTAATATGACGTTAAAAGCAACAGCGCCTGGAATTTTCCACTGATAACAATTGGGTCTTTCCTAAGTATAGAAGCACTTGTTTTATTAAGTGTTCATTTTATCTTCCCATTACATTTAAATTCAAATGTTCTTTAAAAAAAAAAATAAATAAAAAATCTGGCGATAAAAGGGAGCTTCTACAAGGAGAACAACTTAAACTTTTTTTTTCCTGAAGCTTTTAGTGAAAGCTTCACTGTTAAATTGATTATTTTTTTCTTTCATTTCCTATTCTGGCCTGGAAAGCTGCATGACCAAAAAGTGACTATAGTTATTCACAGCCCGCAAGATGACCATTGTTTTAAGTCCTGCACAAATGTAGGACATACTTTACTTTTAGGGGTGCTTCCATTCGTGATTGATTTGCGACTTATCTTGTCTTCCCAACTATTCCTTTTTCCTAATCTATTTCTGTCTTACTTGTACAGTTCATAAACTTTTGTAGTGAATAATGTATCTCAGTCATTTGCATTCAGGCATCCTCAACCAAGTTCTGATCGCTTATAAAAACCTTTATGTTAAGTGTACATTGCTAATATCTACAAATACCAGTTTACTAAGGGTCACTGTTTGCTCATTCAATACTTATTACTCCTGCTCACACCAAAAAAGAGTGGATGCAAAAAGTGACCTAGAAAGCAAGCAAAAAGGTATCTTTTCCAGCCTGCAGGAACTCTGCACGGATGAGCAGAGCTGGCCATCAGTCTTGCACAGAAATGGACAGGAGCCCTTTTGTAACAAGAGGATAATGAAAAATGAAAAGAGAGTGCAACTTGGGTGAATATTGGGGGGGGGGGGGGGGGGGGGGAGAAGAATACTTACTTGCTGTGCAGTAATTGAGAAGAAAATTTTAGAAAAAACCAATAAGCACAGAGCATCAGATTCTCTTAACAAAACATGCATGAAGGAGCAGTAAGCCGCTATGAATTTAGTGTGAAGTGGGAGCATACATTTGGGGAAAACTGATGCGCTGCAAATTCTTTCTCAAGGGTCCCAATTTTTCAAATGAAAGATCTTTAGGTCCTGTGAAGGGTGTTGGCCCCTGAACCAGAAAACTGGGCCTCTCTTCCTCTGCATTCCATTTGTTTGAGCTTTTCATGACTTTAAAAGAAACGTGAGCCATGAGTGCAATATTCACCAGATTTAGCTGAAGTTAAAAAGAAAGAAAAAAACTCCCACAAAAATAAAGCAAAAATGTTCAAAATATTTATATGACAACAAACCCAAGCATTCACAAAAGCTCATAAAAGCACACTTTATTTACAAATGGCAATGCAGAACTGGTCTCTATGGTCACTTGCAGAAAGAATGGAGTCTAGCCAGATTACTGGAACCTGTGCATTTCAAGTTTTGCAGATGCAATTTCTGTACACGTTACAACTGATAGCACATGGTGAAGGAATGATTAGGTAATACACAGTTTTCCACTCCCTTTTAGGCTGATAAAGCAGAAACAAAATTCTCACTCCCTCCGCCGCCTTCTTTGTTCTTTTCCAGCTCTCATTACCATGAACACAGATTTAAAAAAGACAAGGAAAAAACAACAAGAATATTCTATGAACAGCAGCAAGTGGGGGATTTAGTAAAGCCACCTTACTGAAAATTGTAAGACAAAAACAAGTTCTCAAATCTCATGTAGAGATAATACGGTCTACGGATGTCAGAGCTCTGTACAACATGAGTACAGTACTCATTTACATTGTTGGCGTCTCCCTTGAACAACTTCAGTAGATGGAAAACACACTCATGTTTTCTGTCCCCACTGCAGGAATTCTCCCTTGGAGGAACCAGCTGGGTTTCACCCAGCAAACCAAGCAGGACAGCACATGGATCTACTTTGAAAAGATTTTGATTGCTTCGAGCAGAGATTCTACCATCATTCCTGTTTAGCACCACATACATCATGTATCATCATGTAAACAATAATTATTCAGTCACTTGCCCCAGAATTCTGGAAAAAAAAAAATATTTTTTTTTAACTCACATGGAGACACCATGTACCTGTGTGACTTTCTAAGTTTCAGAGGGAATTACAGAGGCTTTATGCCCCTGACAGATCAGGTCCTGGAATCTCTAAAGTCACACATTTAAAAATCCTGGCCTGAAACTTCTGTGTCACTGACAAACACAAGAAACGCAGCCAGTTTAACACTGGACTGTCTGTGAAACTGGGAACCACACAAGCATGGAAGGTAGTCACACAATTTGCGTGTGGAATAAGTGACAGATATTTAAACTGTTTGGCTTCAATCCAGATTATGAACCTTTCCCACTTGAGTTTATGAGGGGTACTTGAAATGCACTTGTCTCTAACAAAAGTAGCAGTATGATGTAAGGGTGCATTTGAACATCCGTGTCAGTGTGTGAAGGTGTTTTCCTTCCTTAGGAGATAAACTGGGGGGGAGCCCTAGCACCTTCTTAATATAAGCAAAAAGAGTAGAAAAAAGTTCACACTAAAAATTAAATATCACTTCCATCACCAGCAATTAGTACTTGTCACTTGTCTCAAAGTATTTTAAAAAGAAACTAGTCATATAATTCTCATTCTACAGAAAGGAAACTGAGACAAGAGCAAAGACAGTTTGTCCAAAGCTCTCCAAGGAGCTCCAAAACACAAGATTCTCCCATGTGGAAACCATTTTGTAAGCAAAATACTGTTTTTAACAAACACAAATGAGACTATCCCTGCCTAAAGAAAAATAAACATGTGTTGAATGAAGTTTTTGATTTAATTAAAAAAGAAAAACAAGGTCTTATCCATCCAGAACATCCCTGGAGCCAAAATGGAGATAAAAGCTGCATATTCTGTCCAACAGCATCTCAATTTCTTTTTCATCATGCTAGAAAATGTCACACACAGAGGCAGGTCTCCTAATGCTCCAGCTGGGAACTCCCTTTTGTGTCCAATACCAAGAGAATGAGAGGGGAATATGATTTCCAGTGTAGTGATGAGCCACTCTGCTAGAAGTGCAGCAAACCCTTCCTAGTATACTGTCTAATAATGCACCAATACTACCAAACATTTGCAAAGAACTAAAAGCTGGTTCAACAACAACTACTGCAGAGCTGTATGTACATCTCTACCTAGTTTCTCTGTGATGGAAGCTCAAAATAGCTTTCCTACTGTCTTTGAAAAAAGAAAAAAATAATCAAAAGACACATGCACAAATCTGGTAACATGGATGAAATTAGGAATCATCATTTTCCAAATTCCCGTCCACTGCTACTTCCATTAAGCTATACTCTATCCACTAGTCAAATTCAAAAGCCCTGCTAATTCTCAATTTACCTTTCTGCGCTGTCATTACTAAGGCGTTTTAGAAGAACAGAAATCTGCAAAATCCTCCATAGATGGAAAGAAGCACCAGGAAACTCAGGTGGTCTGTAAGGACCTTAGGCAATCCTCTGTACTTTTGCCTTTGTAGTCCTACACACTGAAAAATTCATACTGACTATTCAAGCAGGTGTGGTTTTCAGCTATATAACCTTATAAGCATATTTGAAGACCCTTTTTACACTGAAATGTCCCCTTGTTTCCTTTCCCCTCGTCAAGTACGCTCATACTCCGCTCACAGTAGTAGTTAACATATTAAACTAATCAAGTAAAATGGTATATCCTCAATCTATATACTTCTTAATCTCTAAGGGAGCTATTGCAGTCTGAAGAGTTTGAAATTTAATGTAAATGCTGCAGTTTATTGGAAGGAAAAAAAAAACCAAACTATAAATATACATTTAGTCTCTTTTTTTAAAACTAGTACTAGAGTAATCCAATGTAACATGAATTAGGCAACTGTATTTTAACACAGAAGGAGGCAGCTCATCTAGAATGTGGCAAAGTTCATGTTTCAGAATGAACTGCCTTTGTTTTCATGTTCTAATTCAGAGATGTCAATAGTATTTTTATACCAAATACTCATATAACCAACAGATACAAAGGACTGTATTTCAAAACCACAGGAACAATTTGCTTTCAATAGAGACCATAAAAAGAGGAAAGCAAATAATTTCTTCTGTAAGAAAAAAAGTGATAAAAGGGGGATGAAAAGCTCTCCACATCATCTCGGTGGCCAGGCAGCTACAGCCAAAAGGACCTGTGAGACTATACAGCACAGTTTCCACACTGCAGTAAGTGACAACAGAACTTCCATGAGGAAGCAGCTGCCTGTAACAAAATACATAGTCAGAAAATATTTGCAAGACCAGGAAATCTGTTCTTGATACTCAGAGATGGTCTGAGCCAGAGCAGTACAGCAACTTTTTTTTTTATTTTGGTAGATTCTACAACAGAAAACACACAAACAACAAAACCCCCAAAGTTCTGTACCTCAATTTCTCAAGTAATAGAATTTGGGATCTTAATTTTCTGGGGTGCTAGGAGGGAAACATAATTTTATTTTCAAAATAAAGGATTTTTTTTCCTGTATATGTAATTGGAAGACAGCACTTAATTTCTGAAGAAGGAGAAGACATTCTGCTATTTAAACAAACCCCAGTGATTTCTGAGGAAGTAAAAAAAAATTACCGCTACAAATTGCATGTAGCAAGAAAGGAAGTGATAGATAGCTGACATTCACCATGGGAATTGTGCTAGTCATTTATAGCCACCCCATCCCCCCTTCCAAAAAAAAAAAACAACCCCAAACAAAAAACAAGGCAGGGCAATTGGGAGAAGAAGTAAGTGAAGAAAATAAAGACTCCGTTCT
Organism: Pluvialis apricaria; assembly: GCA_017639485.1. NCBI lineage: Eukaryota > Metazoa > Chordata > Aves > Charadriiformes > Charadriidae > Pluvialis > Pluvialis apricaria. The sequence continues at coordinate 73,640,224 of CM030009.1, read as the reverse complement.
TAACATCAACCAAGATAAAGAAAAGCATTTCTGGTTCACACTTCCCATATGCACATGTCAAAGTAGGACCAACTAAAAATTAGCATGAAGACCCTTTAAATGTCTGATCTACACGATCTCCACGTTGATCTGAATGAAGACCCCAGTTAGGCAAGATGTTGAGGCCACTGCTCTACAAGATCCCCCTCCACACTACATGAGGGTGGTCACTCTGCACAAGAGCATCCTTCAGCTTCTGAATGCTGCTAACACGTTCATCATTTGGGCAATGTCTATGCATTTCTGTTAGGACAGCCTTCAGCTGAAGATAGGTAGCAGCTAAATCTAAACCCCAATCGTTTCTCCTCCATTCCGCAGTTACTGTTTTAAGTGGAGATAATCCAGCACCACCACTTGGCAACTGGAACATGGTCTTCCAACTTTATCTCTCCTTCATATGCCTTTGTCCCGCCGTTCATCCATCACTCATAACATGTCAAATAACACAACTAATCTCTGTGCTTCCTAGAACAGTTTATCTCAAAGACACTCAACACAGTTTCTTAGGTATAAGGATCTCAGCACACCACCTAAAGCACATTGTTCAGCTTAACCAATTGAGGACACCAGTAAACACCAAAATACAGTTCTTCCAGGCATTTCACAGAAATAAAAAACCTTCCACTGTAATGAAGATCACCAAACTTCCCACTCTGTATCATTTTGCTATTTTGAAGACACTTTGCACCACTGCAATTAATTTCTACTATTCAATTATTTGAACTTCATCAATCCAGTAAAAAAAGTACACTTCACTGATATGAAAGCAACCAGGTATTTGAAAGAGCATGGCCTTTTGTGCTGTCAATATTTTTTTGCAAAATAAAAAAAGCTACATGGGTCAAGTCTGTGCTAACTGTGTTGCCTCCAAGTGAAATAAGTGCTCTCTACAGGGGTATGGAAGAGAAAGGACACTGTGGATTTTTCAGAGCAAGAGCCAGGCAAAATTTCATGTTCCCCTACTTCTCTCCTAACATTGGGTCAAAGCACTAAAGACAATAAACAGGCGTTATACACTTCTGAGCCCTGTGATCTACTTTAATGGTTAAAAGTTCATGCCAGTAACCGTGACTGAATTGAAAACATTCAAGCTGACCTTTCCAAAAATGTCTTTGGTTAGTAACAAATCAGATGACTAGTCCTGCCAGAGCCTTCAGCATTCCCAAAATGAGAAATATTTCAGCCCAAGTTGTATAGTTTTCTATTAATTTATTTTGTACAGTTTTTTTAATCACTTTGCAACAGTACACTTCACAAATTGCAGCTTCAGATAGTTCACCTTGTTTACAATGAAGAACAAAATGTGAAGTTCAAACTAATTTAATGACTGTCCAATGCTTAGGAAAAGTAAATACTTCTTGTCCCAGAGGAGAACAACACAACACACAGCCTACATGTCTCAGCAGAGCTGTTTCCTATAACGCTAACAGAAACTCTAAGTCTCACTATAGAAGCAGGAAAATCTGCAGCCTCAGAAAGGCAACTTTGTTCACATGCATCCAAAATCATTGAGATTCCAGATGTGAGTGAAAATCACTGAAGTCAGATAAGCATTAAAGGAGGCATGAGGTAAAACAAACATATGAGTCACAAATCTATCAAATTCAAGCAAAAAAACCTCGAAGGCATAAAAAAAAAAGTTATCTCCAAACTGATTAGGCTATCTTCTTACCTGGCATAAATCTGGAATGGTGTTCACAACAGCTGAAAATATTGCTTTTCCTGTATTTTTAGAAGGAAGAAAAAACTCCCGTCTCCCTTTAGGTTGTATTAGACCTGCAGTACAAATGTAACTGAAGGATACATTAGCTGGTCCTTTCCCTTAGCAGAGATCAGCAAAAAGTGTCTCGTAAGCCACATTTGCTGATACCTGGATGACTACAAGCAATTACACATGCTGCAGCAAGCATCAGAATCAGGCCAGAAAAATACTGGTTACAAAAAAAGAAAGATGTCATTTTAGTGTTCAGCTTCAATACCAAAATCTGCTATTCTGTCCCACCTACACACACAAACTAGTGCACAGTTGTGGGAGCGTCCGCTTCTCCCTTTTCCTTGTTTTTAGTTACTTTTAAACCAAACGTGTGCAACACAAGAATCTTAGCAGTGTGGTATCGCAGAAGTACACTTGCGGTATGAAAGAAAACTGCAGCAGTACCATGAAATAATGCACTAGCCTGAGTACTCAGACTTACCGCTGAATTTCTTTACTTGTGCAAATAATTGGGCTTGGATAACAGTTTGTTTCTATGCAGAGTTGTGGATTATCAACGGACCACAGATACTGACATCTCAAACTCTTTACACAGATTTTACAAGTGGACAGTGTTTACAGCTGAAATTTTAAAAACTATCACATGAAAGGCAAAAATAGTGCAGGAAATTATTGCCAATGTGAATATAAGTCTTATTATTTAAATAAAGGAGCTGGTATGCTGAAGTATAACACATCTCTTTTTGGACATTATCCCAAACTTCAACCGGATCTCTAAATAAATTTATGAGAAGAAACATGCTCTGGTGGCAGATTTCTAATCCCACTGGAGAAAGCCCAGATGATCTCCATTTAAGGTCAAGCAAGCAACAGCTGCACATTTTTGTTCCCCAGAACAAAATAAAGCAGACCAGAACCTCCAACACAGATTCCTTTTTTAAAGCGTTTCCTTTCTGATATCCATGGGTGTCTGGACCCGTTCACTCAGGGGTAAATCAAACAGCACAACGATGCACTCATATATATTGTCTGTACCTGTCAGGCTGACATGTCCTATGAGCAGCACTTTGGCATCTGCCTCAGAACCCCACCAAAATCCCTGAGAGTTACACGAGGGAGTAACTGAACTAGAAAAGTGTTCTCGAGAGAGGATACCTAAACAAGTTTGTTGTCAGAGAAACAGCATCAATACAAGATCTACAACATCCATGTGGTCTGAATTTCTGTATGTTATTGTTATTTAATAAATATATTTTCCATCTTAAAATTTCTTATCCAAGTTAGACATACACAGAAGGCATGCACTGTATTTCTGGTAAGATACCATTATTTTTACTAATGCCTTACCTTGCGTATTTAAGTATAATTCTTTAAAAAGAAGACTAAGCTATGACTGGCAGCAGCTCACACACAAAATCAGCATTCTTTTACGGCATCTCAGTTCTAAAAGGCTCCTAAATGCTTATTAGGTCAAATTCACTAACAAAAAAGCTGAGAATTTGGGGTAGAGTAGCTAAACAACATGATCATTTTACAGTGACTTGGTAAAAGGGAGGAACTTGCATCACAGTTAGTGCAGTGCTGGGTGTTGGACTTTAATAACAAAGTACAGAGATGAACTTCAACAGTGAAAGTTCATCCTACATCTCACAAAAAGCAAACAATGCAATGATAGCAGTACTTTTGCTGGATTACAGCACATGATAAAAACATGAAACTTCCCTCATAAAAGGCCAAACAGTTTGCTTGACTGCAGTAGGTTTATAATGTTAATAATGCCATTGTAAGTAAATTATGAAACCCTTTGCACTGGTAAAGAAGTATCACTCCTCACTGTGGAGATATTCAAGTAACTTTCAACTGAAATGTGTGACCCTAAATTTCCTGGGTTTGATCTTAAAGGATAACATAAAGCAGGCAGATTTATTATATTAAAACTGAGTTTCTAACTAGATTACAACCAATTTTGCAGAAGAGCTAAACCTTATTTACAAAAATAAAAATAGACCTCAATTTGAAACAAGGTGGTACATCACCTCCAAGGTCTTTTTGTCTCTGGTTTGCAGCATGAATCACAGCAGAGTGTATAGGGAATGAAAAAAAAAAACCCAAACTAAAAAAAAACCCCACCTTATCTGGTTTCCTGCTCAAAGCCAAGCACTAATCTGTGCTAAACAATTATTGTCAAAACTGGATCTGCAAGTGTTCAGAGCCAGGCTGAGCTTTTGCATTTCTGCCTGCAATTTCCAAATCGGGCAAAGGCATATGCTGTCAGTAGCACCCACATACTAAGCCTGATGCTGGATGCACACACACTCAACAGTTCAGTCTTTTTACATCCAGTAAATCCTCCACTTCCCAGATGCACAAAGCCTACTCCGTATATGCACTGTGGTCTCATTTGTCATCTCCCAACACAGGATAATATACACAAGATAATCTGCAAAGTAGCATCCAGCTCCTACTCCTATCCAAACCAATAGAAGGGGTTCTCAAAAATCACTTGGATAGTTTCCAGCCACAAAAAGAGGGAGGTGGAGAAAAAGAGGGTCCAGGGGTGTGGATTTTATTTGGGAAAAAAATAAAATCCTCTAACACACAAATTAGCTTGAAAGGTTGGTAGAGGCTTGAAATACAGAAAAATTACTTCAGTTCAAGCATTATCAGAGGAAAGATGATATTGGAAAACACACATCGTCCGCAGCTGGTATTCAGTTTACAGTGTAACGGAATTATCAAAACTATACATACTGAAAGTGTAGGTTAAGAAAACCTCTATACAAAAGAAAATCATTCCAAGTAAAAAGCCCATATGAAATGTGATGCCACACACAAGAGATTTAGGGGTTTTTATGATGAATAAACATTGCTGTAGCTAAAGTAACACACCCAAAGCAGCTCCCTGAACAAACTCCCATTTAAGTTCTTGTTTAAGAAAAGGCAGGGTGTAAGCACGGAGCTCCCTTTGCTACCCCACTGAAGAGTGCTGCTTCCCAGATTCCTTCATCCTGTGGCTGCGCAGGTGGTCTCCCTGGCACAGTTCCCTTCACAAGAGGAAAGATGTTGCCCATGTTTAATATATTACCACTGTGAACAAGTTTAGAGGAGCAACTGCCTGTGTCAGAAGGCAGAAGTGGGACCAATCACAATTTGTGAGCTGCTGAATGACACCAGGAGTCCTGCCTCTGAAACTTTTGTTATTTTTTCCCCTCAACCTACTTCAATTGTTCCCACAACTTGGTCACAGACTCGGAGAAGTTGCCAGAGATCTACAGACACTTCCCACAGCCCGAGCAGGCTCCTCCGTGCTTCACTAACAGTCACACCAGAGGTAAGGAACCTCTCTTCTTTTATGCTTTTAATTCTTACAGCAAAGCCCTCTAGGTGTAGTTTTCTACAAACACTCCTCTACTTAAATTAACAGCTGGTTATAATTGCTTATTGAAAAATATCGAAATGTAGGCATTACAGCTGTGAGTCAAAAATATAATGCTGTGGGGGACATATTTTAGGGACAATAAAGGCAGCTAAGATTTTTCTACATGCCAGTGGGATACTAGCTATCCTCGGGTAGGATGATTTACACAGGTAGCATTACACCAGAAGGTGAGAAGCTTTCATCATTTTCCTCACACCTTTGTCTCTCCGTTTAAATTTAATGGGGTTTTTTTTTGTTTTTGCTTTTTTAATACAAAATCCACAGAGAGAGAGTAATTAACAAAGTTTTGTAGATACACTTTTGTTTCCCCAAAGCTGCCTATCCACAGCCCAGCAAATGTAAAGCTCTTTCACCTTTTAACTCAGTATTTTTCTGATCTAACACATTAAGAGAGTAAACCTTTGTTTTGCTCTATGATGAAAGAGTACCCTTAATTAAAAAATTTAAGCGGTTTACAGGAGTACTAGAACTGAAATTGTATCATGTTACTCAAACTGCAGTTCAAGCTACAGAAGTCATACAGCATTTTTGCTGTGAATTCCTCTAAAGGCTTATTTTTTCTGGCTGGTCATTGTAACTGCCAAACTTATCCTAGAATGCTTCTAATAACAGATAAATAATTTAGTTAGGATTTGTCACATCATGAACTAAATTTTTGAATACAGAAACTAATCCATCTATTTCCGACTAAGGGAAGTGCATACACACTGTACAACAAAATACAACTCCAGCTTTAAAATCACTGCAAACAAAAAAAGAGTGCATCTTAAACAAAAGCATTCCACATAAAAGACATTTTAATATTTAGATCTAGAAATATTGTTAAAATTAATACGATTCATGAGTATGTAGGTCTCTAAGGAGTTTCTCCTCCTTACAATCACATTCCCCCCTTCCATCAAGTCACACCTTACTACTTATGTCTACTTAAGGTTCTGGTTTTAGAAAAGACAGACAACATAGACATTAATTTGGTAAGGCGTGTTTACCCTGTTGCCGAACAGACACACCTAATTCCTTTTCCTATTACTGACTGGTAGGCATCAGCGAAAAATATATGCAGGTGCTTGGGTTTGTGCTCAGCAGCCTTGTGCCAGTCTTGAATAGACAAATACTGGAAGCGTCCAGACGTCCTGTTACTCCTAAGGCAAACAACCTGTTACGAAGGTCTCTGCAAGCTGTTTCCAGTAGGCAGAAGCAGCACTTCAGACCTCCTTCAAACCAATGCCTACGATGAGCAAGAAGATTCTGAGAGACGGACTTTTTTTTTTCCAAGGCTAAAGTAACATAAAATGTAGTTTCAAGTGATGAGAGGAGTTTGGGTTTATTCTACCACGCAGAGAAACCTTCTCTCCTAACACACTGCATACGCGCACCTTTAAAAATAGAGAATTTATGCATACACATACAGGTTGAACATACACATAGAAACGTAACTGCTATAGGCAGCTCTTTATTGGAATGCATCCATAGCTACAGCAGGTTAGACACCCGTGCACCTTGATTCTATCCTGCACAGTTAGGTGATTTAAAGTAGATGACAGTGTGGCTCAGCTGTTAAGTTAAATCTAAAAATTTCACACCGATAACATCCCATGTCAGAAACATCCAAACCCTAAGTAACAACAGCCAACCGTCATGGCAGAAGCATGTGCTATATAGCAGGTGATAAATGTTACAGAGCAGATGTGAAATACTGCATTTCATTTACAGCAAATAACCATTTTCTGCCTTTTTTTAATTAACCACTCATTTGTCAAGAGAACTATGTTGCTTGTATTTAGAGAGATTCAGATTTATGTTATACCACATTTCTATTTGAAAAAGTTGCATTTATTTCTCATCTTCTGAAGAGATTAGGAATATAAAGTCTTCATTGCACAATATGAAATTCACTAAAATCAGTTTGTAATCAGATAACGTAAAGGTGATTTTCACTGATTTTTTCAGACAATCAGCAAACAAAAACGTACAGGATACACTTACACAGCTACAACAGCAGCTTTTTATTTGCTTTAAGAATAATTTGATTTAGGATCAGAAAAATAGCCCAACTGGAGAAACAAAAAATCCCACAGGAAAGTAATGCTATGTTCCCTAGACTACAAAAAACGTCAGAACTGGAAGATTGCTTTTGCTTTCTAGAGACTGATAAATGGCTTTAGAGGACTTTCCTGGTATCAAGTTTCTTCTCAGAAGTTGAATTTATCTACTATATTCTTCTTTCAATCAATGCCACATTATTGTCCCCTGAGCTGCTAAAAAGGTTAAAAACACAATTTGCAACATCCCCTTCTACTTCTACCTTTTATACACACTAGATGTATTTCAATTTTTACTTCGGTTCAAAATGCACTTACCCCATTTCCTATTAATAAGTAGTGTCATCTGAACCACCAGAAGGTAAAACCCAACTTGAAACTACAAGGCATTAGGTACTCAGTGCATGCCTTGGAGGAAGAAGTTAATTTCCTAAAATAAAGTTATTATGTAAAAGGCAAATCATATCAACAGATAGGAAAAAGTATACTGTTATTATATGTCTTATTTTGATTAGGGGAACAGATGAGGAACTGAAGCACCTACCCAAGGTCCCATTGCGTGGTCCTGCAGCAGTTGCAGGGAATTTAACCCAGAGTTAAAAACGAGCCCAAAGCATTAGCTCCCAGGCTACTCTCAGGGGCCAGCACACAGATAAAAGTCCCAGTTATCCACAAGCTATGTGAATAACTTCCAAAGAACAACATGCCAAACCAGGTGTGTTTGACTATTCATCAGTGTAACTTCTTTGTACCTGTACCTGTCACATTCTCATGGACTTGAAATACAGGTAAAGGCTCTTACTGACTATCTTGCTTCTAGAACACTGAGAAGATCAAAGGTAGTCAAAAAGAAGATTGAGAGGAATGAATTAATAAGACAGGGAGAAAAAAAAAAGAATCTAAATTAAAGTGTGAGCCTTCCCCTAGCCTCTCCCAAACACACAAAAAATACTGACACCTCAGTACAAAACAGACTTTAAAACAAAAAGTAAAAAGAAGGATAAAACGCGTTTGCTGCTCCTGTTACCAGCACTTCTTAAACTCTACGGGCTGAATTGTTGCTCTTCCCTATCCCAAGGAAATGCTTTCTGCATGTGATTGAAAAAGTGACATTATATGCCACAAGTCAGTCTCTAGCTCTCTTCAATGGCAATGTACTCCAGCTGCAGTTTTCTCTTTCCCATTGCGCAACTCCTTGCTCTTTTTCCACACTCCCCCCTCTTCCTCTGTTCATTTTCTTCTTCTACTTTCCTCCCTCAATCTGTCCGCTCCTGCACTATTGTCTGCATTCTTGCCTTCACTTATCCCAGTCTTTGTTTTCGACCTCCAGCTCTTTCCTTCCCCTTTCATGCTTTCTTCTTAAAAAAAAAATATTAAAAAAAAATCAACTTTCTTTTTCTCTGCAGTCAAGCTGTTGATTTGAATAATACCCTTAATACCCTTCATTGTTGACACAACTGCCTAGTGCAACTCTCAGCCTAAAATCAGAATAAGCAACAGAATTCTGCACCTCTAGCACAGGTGAATATAAAATCCAGCTGCTGGGGTAAATCCTAGCCAGTCACCTCCACACTATTTATTTTTTTTGTAAAAATGACAAAAATAAAAGATTATGACATACCTTTATAAATCACTTCTGTTCTTGAAAATCTGTAAGCAACTTCTGTTTTATCGTTGTAAACTTTTACTTACTGAACTAAATTGACAGCAGTGAGACCCTGTAGAGGTCCCTAGAGTTAATTCAGACTTCTTTCTTCTTTACTCCCTTCTCACCCCTCATCTTCCTCATATGAAAAAGGAGAATTTTCAGACTTGGACTTCTCAGCTGCAGTGACTCCACACTGCCGATGAGGAAGTATTTTACAGCAGGGTTCAAATCAAAGCAATGCAGCTTGGAATAAGATATATACATTAACATAGGACAGCCAAGCATGCCTACACATCAACTGCAGCTGCTGTGCACAGGCACAGCTTTAGAACTCTGCAATGTCTTCTCCTCTGTGGGCCACACAATCCACAGACAATGGTTACAAAGGGCTCCAGGTTCAATTTAACTCACAGCATTTAATCCTGCACGCAGGGTTCTTCTTTGCTTTGGCACTATACACACAAATCTTGAAACTTACCTCCTCTGAGCACACAGAGAATGCCTCTTCCCGCCTAGGAGTATCATACTGCTCACACAGCCAGCTATGGGAATCTCTCAGGCCAGGTAATTTTTGGTAACAATTCTAAACGCATACTAGACCAAGGATCACACAACTCAATGGTACTTTTTGCATCACTATGTTTATGATTAAGACATTTATTTTCAATGGATGAAACTGAATTACCGGGTTTTGGGGACATTTCGTTGTAAAAATCTATGCAATAGATTGTTATGGAATATTACTTTTTAACAATGCCTTTTCAGTGCTTCACTTGGTCGTATGGGAAAGCAACAAATCAACTATGTCAAACCTCTTCTATTCCACTGATATCACCGCTGCATTTAGTAAACATATGACAGGAAACAGGCTGTGTCTAAAATTGCTGTGGCATTTCCAAAGGAGCCAAATTTATCCTGTGTGACTTCAATGGAGTCAATGCAGTAGCACCAGGAATGAGTATGGCCCACAGTTTTCACTTTGGTCACATACCTCCTCGCATTGTGAAGGACACCCAGGAACAAAGATAAAAATAACCTAATACAAATCAGGGAAACAGTCACATGTCAGTGAAGAAGGAAGCAATAATTGTGATCAGTGACTCATTCTAGGGCACCAGGTATAGGGGACCCCCTACACAGTAACATACGGGGTCAGCCATGTGACGGCTTCCTGCAGATTCGCACTGTGCATAAGAAAAGCCTTTCATGTCCATTAACAACACTGGATTAAACACACAACTGTATAGCAATGCAGCCAACAGTTTCTCTTGTGCGATACTTGGTCTTGTCACATGAATGCAACACTAATTAAAAAAAAAAAAAAAAGGTCAACTATACCTTGCCCTTTTGTTGCACTTTCCTTCCAAGAAGTGATGTGTACATGCATAAGACTTCTTAATACTGACCTAAAACACAGTCAGGGTTCTAAAGAGCAGAGAACAGCTACTATTTGTGGCAATGATCAGACTTCATTTCAGTGTAATTATTTTTCAGGCTGTCCATTTTGACCTTGATAGCCACCCATATGCAGCTGTGGTACTGAATCCTGTTTCTCTTTATGCACACTTTAGGTGGGTGACAGCGCCATGGAGGATTAACAAGCAAGGTATGTGTTTATTAGTTGAAGCTGTGCACTTGTGAAGACAAACTTGTTGAAATACAGACACAGAATTTGCTTCCTTTGCTTGTAAGAAAACTTCTCCCACAGACAGGCTTAGTAGGTAAAACAGCGTGTAGGTGTCTTAAAAATTTCCAATTCCATACGAGCTTTGAAATCAAGAAAATCAGGTTACTCTATTTTGACCTTTCCTGATCCCTTCTCTACATCAGTTTCTAGCCATAAAAGGTATCCATTTTAACTTACACTACCTTCCTCTTTTTAAAATCCTTTCTTATCACCTGTCTGGTAACCTGTGTTCAAAGAGCTAATGTCAGTGTGACAGCTCGACTGAACTTTCTGACCTATTGCCTGCTCCCTCACGCACATCCCTCACCCTTTCCAAAGCAAAGAATATTTTATTTTTTTTTTCCCTTTCCCAAGAGATCTCACTGTCTCTGCTCACCTGTGTTGGCCTTGCATCTAAGACGCCCAACCAGCCTTTTACGAAAGCACTTCAAAGCCCCAGGTCCTGCCCCTTGAGTCATGCAAGTGGAACATACACAGTAACACAGCAGCACAGCTGCTTGCACAAGCCCAGTAAATCTAATGCTGTACATAGAAATGGACTTATTGTGCATATATGCAGGTAAAAACTCGTGCTGCTCCAGCCCTTCTGAGGGCAGCCAGGAAGACAGATACATTGCTGCAGCAGGTCACGCACAGCCCAAAGCCCACAGGTTGCACACACCCTGCATTAAAAAGATGTAGTGAGTTGTGATGAAGCCATCCTCAGGAAATACTGTTCTCTGTACAGTGTCCGTCACACAAACTTTTCTGTACTAGCGCAAATCCATTAGTGGTTCACCTACTGTGCCGTGTCTAGAAGAGGATAAACAGCCTAATGCACCCCAGTCTGTACTGGGCTGGGAGAACCAATGTGCCGTCAGCCAAGCCACTTGAGAATTCCTGTGCACGTCTTGCTTTTACTGCACTTGGGACAGACAGTGACCAGCAAAGAGCTAAGCAGATTATACTTGGCAAGCACTTTAACTGCTTAAATAGATGAAAACAGGTATAGCATAAAGTCAAACAAAGCTGAAAAATTATAGTCGCTATGAAAGTAAGTTCCTGGTGTGTGTTTTGTTCGCAATAAAGTTAAGATCAACTATAGCTCAAAACATCATAACAAAATCCAAAGTTCAATTTTCAGAGGAGATGTCATCACATGGAATCATCTAAAGGTATTAAAATATCCATGTGTAATCTGGTTTCTTTTAAAAGTCCTTTTTTAAATACCAACACTGCCACTGAAAGTACACGTATTCTGCTTATACAGCACTATCTGAATCTACAGCCCCCACAAGGAGGGACTAAAAAGGAGTCTGAAAGACACTTCTGTTTCATTTTAAAGTTTTCCATTTTAGCCCGTCTAAAGACAAATTCATGGACAACAAAGTATCTCTGATTCAGGCGTATCAGGATCATGATATAATTTAGGCAGGAGATATCTAAGCAATGGTTTTCCTTTATGTGGCATATATGAGCGGATAGAAATTTCATTTATTAAAAAAAAGAGATGACAAAGGCCTTCTCTCAAAGATATCATTATTTATATTCATAAAATATTTAGTGACATTTAGGAGCAAAGTTTGAGAGATGTATATATCATCATCACCCTGAAAACCAGTTTTTCACATTGCAATAGCACCTACAGAATCCACCTTGCTACACGCTAAGCAAGCATATATCAACATCAGCCTCTTTCCATGGAAGATTCATACAGAAAGGTTTTACACCACAACTACTTATTGGAAGTTTTAAGACAATTGACACCCTGTGTTTCCATCCAACATTAAAAAGGGGGAAAATATACTTGAAATAACATACTCGCTTAAGAGACAAAGTTATATACATGCTTTATTTTGTTCCTCATGACAGTCCTCTGCTTTTGCACCTACGTTTCATAACACATGGACCCATGTGTGTATATATATATATATATAAAAAATTAGTCCTTATTCTGTTTTGTCTGTCTATTAAAATTCCTTAAAGCAGTGATGCATAGCTTTCCATTACACACCTTAAAGTATTTTTAATTGGAATGGAAATGCTTCAACAAGATTTCTTTTCCTCCTTTTCAAAATAAGGTAGTGGTAAATCAGGTTATCTGCCCAAGTCACTAACAGCCAGCAGTAATATCCAGATCTCCTGGCTGAAAGGTCTGTGACTCTATCGCTATCATCAGGCTTCCACGTGTGCTTGAACAGTTGAAGCAGGGGTGGGTGGCTGGGAGGGAAGTCATCCATGGCTTTTCCACCCACTGTGAAGGATGGAAAAATTAGGATCTAAAGCAATGATCTGAGCAAGTCCCACACATCCACAATTTCCATTTTACAATTTTTCACCACTGCTAAGAAACAGGTGCTCGGTAGCTTTCAGGAGAAGCACAATACAGCACAAATCCTGTTTTAAAAGGAAAAGCACTATAAAGGCAACCTATTTACTTCAGGCTTTTAAGAACTTTAAAACAATCTCCATTTGCACTCATCAAAACTCTTTACTTCTGCATTTCTAACTCTTCACTTTCCTGCTTTCCCAGCTCCACAAAGGCTGTCTAAAACAAAAAGAGAAGACACTAGGCACTTTGCACTGTTCCTGACAACTTTTCTTCTTTCCTGCACTCCTAAAACCTCTGATTTGTGCCCTCTGCTTTCTTGTTGCCATGGAGAAGGTCCAATACATAACCCGCTCTGCTCTGAGGAGAGCCTCAACTATTGAGGTCAACCCACAAGCACGCCAAAGGCTCCAAGAGCTCTTTGTGAATTTCTGCCTGATTTTAATTTGCCTCTTGCTGATCTGTATCATTGTGATGCTCCTCTGAAGTTCCAGCACTTCTCTGCACTGTCCTCTAGGAAAGTCACCCAAAAGGGAAGAGAGACCTACACCCGCAACTCCCAATGCAAGGATCCTCTTGTGAGAGGGGCTAGCACTTGGACTAGAGCTGTATGCCAACCATCGCACTATCCTCTTTCTACCTGCTACATGTATTAAAACCACACTTCTGTGCAGAACAGTGTTTAGAGCCTGTTGTTACAAAGCTGTGCACGACCTAATTGTGTCTGTCTCAGTCAAGAGATGTCTTTTCTGAATGGGGTAAAGTACCGCCTCTTCATGGAGCTGGTAAGTTCCTCAATGTTTTAGCTAGATCACACAAACAGCAACTTCACTTTTTGGAGGCCCGAGTGTTTTTAAATTTCTCAGAAAATCCTTAAGCCCTTGGAGGGGTTCTAAATTCAACCCACATCCACCCAAAGAACACCTAACAGGTACACAGCCCTCAACACATGGCAGGAAGACTTCTGCTCTGCTTACTTCAAGGTGCTGCATCTCTGTATTATCAACAGAAGGCATTCAAATGGTTTTAGTGTTTTTAAGGGAATATGAGAATAAACCAAAAAAAGTCTCCTAACCCAGAAATAAAAACTGTTTCATATGCTTTTCTCCCTATTTAAGGGATCTTATATATACACACACACAAAACTTGGATCTGAAAGAAAAAAGGCAACTTGATTCACTGTATTTTTCACTAGATGCATCCTTACAGAACTAAATGAAATCTGGAAAGTTTTTTCACTATTTTTTGCAGAAAAATTGACACTATCACGCTGGTCTTTAAAGAGAGCATCCGTTGTTCGTTTAATGCCCAGCCCAAATCACAACACAAAGATTTAATTTTCTAGAGTCATTTAACTGGCGTGACAATTTGCACAACTCAAAAATCAAAAACAGTTTTCTGAGTTCTTATTATTTGGCTTCAGACAACTTTATTGCATGCTGTAATTCATGCAATAATCTCCTTAACTTAAAACTACAGAAAACTTGATATTTGCTAATGTCACTCAAGGTGGTTTACCTCTGATGCGGTAAAGAGAAAGGTTTTGGTCTCCCTCACTGCCATGATTGAAGTGTATCATACAAATACAAGTAACACCACCACCTTCAACTGCAAATGCCTGTTAGAGAACAAGCAAGTGTTTTCCTAAAATAAATAATACGTAGAAAAGAAAATAAATTATAAACAATTATGCACAGGAGGGAAAGCACTGAAGAAATATCTTTTCAACACATAAACCACAGTCTATACACATAAAAGATGAAGTTTCTACTCCAGCAGTTGTCAGTAACAAGACTGAGCAGTAGACTTCCAACCCTCCCATGTGTTGCTGGTATTAAGCTAAATTCCTACAAACTTTATATGGCTTTCAAGGTTCAAGAATCAATAGACAGAGGTCAAAAAGGCATTTATTTTTTAAACAGGCATCTTTCTATACCACCCTATGTAAGCAATCCTATTGATGAATACAGAAAATCAAAACAAGTTTATCTTAATCTTGTATTCTGCCTTTAAGACTTAATATTCCATGAGCAGAGGTTGACAATGAACAGCTGAGCAGGAAGGGAAGAAATCTTTGAAAAAACTCTGTATTTGATGGAATCCAAGCACGTCCAGTGGTGAGGTACTTCCTATCTGGCAAACAGATATGCTGAGATGAGACCTCTGAAATAAGGTTAATCACTGGAGGAAATTAGTTAACTATTGTATGAAGATTAGGGCAAGCACTGATGATATTGGCAACACACACCCCCACTTGCAAGTTAATATATGAATACTACAGATTCAAACTGTCAATGTAAATCTCAGTTCCATTTCATGCATTCTGACCACTATCACAAATGCATGAAACTTTAGTAAGCATACTTTCCTTATTAATCTTTCTTCTTAACAAAAGCCACAAACGGTGCACTTCGGGGGTGGGGGGACTGGGGTGGGGGACTGGGGGAGAAAGGGAGGAAGAGGGCTGGAGGTAGAAAAATCTCAAGTTACTTTCCTCTCTTTTTAAATCTGTATTTTTGTGATGGACAGGGTTTCCAGTTTTAGTTTGCTTTGGAGGTGTTTCAAGAGACTTCAATTGGAAATAGACAACAGTTTTACAGTACCAAAAAGTTCCTGAAGAAAAAAGGTGCTAAGAGTAAACTATCACCACAAACATTCTGAGGACACATTGGGATTATAGGCCTCACAAGCCAGCAACACGTAGAAGTCAAAGTATTTTTGAAAAAATAAAAACCCCACTTCCCCCCCATAAAAACGAACCCACCACTTCCCTCTTATGTACCTGAAAAGCCATTATTTATTTAAAAACAATGAATAAACAAGAACAAACCCAAAGTATAAATAAACTGGAAGCCCTACTGTTATTTTACACCAATGCAGATAAATTGCATGTACTGTATGGGTCTTTTGTGTCTTCGGGTTCTGCTGATCTGAAAAACTGCTGTTGCCGTCTATATTACTAAATGTCAACTGAACCCAGAGATTAAAAAATAAGACCTTTTGTATATAGTACAATCTTCTTTGTATACTTATATGGGCTTTAATACTAACAACTACTGTATTTTTATTTATTAAAATGCTTGAAAATATATTAATGCATAAAATAAGATACTTAAATACAATTGTGTTTAGAAAGAAGCATCCATTCTATCATCTACTTATTAAAGTTATGTGAAAAAGAGCTAGTCATCACAAAGATTTCTAATTCTTTATACCTCTGTTTATTTTTTCTGTTTTGGTTTTCAACAGTAACCTTGCTTATTTTGCAATGTCCAGATCACCTACACATACTTAAGTTACACTCACCAACTACTGCACATAAGTAATCTTAATGAATTTTATGAAAGTGTAATCAAAGAGTTCACTACTTTTATAAGCTGTAATAAAAATTCCAAACACGGCATGTAGCTTGGATTAAGTTTTCATTTCTCTGTTCCACTCCACCCAGGGCTACGTCTTTTTGCTAAGTTCATCTTACACACACTGACAGTGAATAAAGAAAGCAAGACAGGCAACAATCTGGTATTACTCTTTCTCCAGAAAAACAAATTACAAACTTCCATGGCAATTTTACACTGGGAAAGAGCTGAATCAGGAACAAGAATATGCCTGTGTTCAAGATGTGCCCCTCTCAACCAGGTCTTCAGCAAAAATTGATACATCTACCCATTTTTCTCCAGGTGAAGACAATCCATTTCAGAACTGAAATTTTGTTCTGATTAAGATTAGTCAGTAAGGCGTTTTAGAAGGCTGGAGGTACTTGCATTTCTTTATTAACTTTTCTGCATGTATTTAGCAACAACTGCCCTTACTAGCAGAACTGAACCACTCAGTGAACCGACAAGTGTAAAACAGGCTTAAACAAAATTTTTCACAAAACACGCAAAAAATGTTTGCCCCCAGCATAACGAACTTATGTAAGTTCTGCTACATTTACACACAGAACAATAATTGTGTCAGACATACACACTTATGCTGGGATGTACTTCACCTATATCCTCTCTGCCAAAAATAGAGCACAGTAATGAACACATTCATTTAGAGAATATTCTAGTTCATATCTGGAATCATACTAATATACTATAGATTACAGACCAGATACCTGTATTTGTATGGCTATTAATAAATAGTGCCTGTCAGAATACAATTAGAAAATATTTGTGAAGTGCTACAAGATGCATAGATACATTCTATTTAAACAACAAATGTAGTCCTTATAGCTTTGACCTAGATGTTAAAAACTGAAAACACAAACAAACCAACCTCTTTTGGTTACAGAAGGAGATGAGTAAACACCTCTTGTTCCTTGCAAAGACTAAAAACAGAAGAACATATTTGTAAGGGTTCCTTTAAAAACTGATGCTCATCTCAGTAAGAACCCTCATAATTTAAATTACTTAAAACAGGCTCTAGATTTATTGTAATAAGTGACAGTTAGTTTAGTCACGCTTTATGGCTTTATAAGCCCCATTATATATTTTTTAAGATTAAAAAATGCCAACAGTTCCATTTTTGTATGACATATAAAACTGTAAAACACTGCCCTCTTGTGATCTTCCCTAAAAACTTAGCTGGTTATTAAAAGGACATTTTGGCAACATCTCATTGTTAGGGCTGAGTGGTCCTATTTGTTTCTTTTAGATAGTTATATATATATTTCTATATATAACCCACAATTGCTAAGTTATTAATACTATCTTAAAATAAGCTATTGCATATGTGCTATTAAAAGCACTAAGGATGCATCCCTCTGCCAGCCCAGTTTAGATTCTTAATAAGGCATTTGCAAAGCTGCAATGAATCCTACACAGCACACTGCTGGCAAAACGCTACCTCTGCACTGCATGATGCCAAACCCTAGAAGGGTAGGAAACACTCCTGTTAACAGAGGTACATTTTGCCCAGATGAGAAAGCTTTCTTTTTTTTTGCGCCTACCGAGATCTTCTTTTAAAAGTAAATTTTCAATATCTATTGCTGAAACAGAGCAAGTCTTGAGAATAGCCATTCTTTTGCAAATCAAATGGACCGACCTGGAGTACCACATGCATTAAAAAAAGTAAATAAATAGAGGCAAACTGTATAAAATTCAAGTCCTTTCTCCATCAATCAGTTCTTCACAAGATCTTCAGTAGTATAATGGAAGCTATCATTAACTTTATTTTTTTTTTTAATTTATTTTTAAGGTATTTGGGGGAAAAAAAGGCTTGTAAGCATCCAGATTCCTTTCTTTGGAAAATAAAAGAATCTAACCAAACATTTTTTTCTTAAGTGGCAGAAACCAAAAACACTTAAAACAGCTGAGGACACAATGAAACTCATGTGAATCTATATTGCTTACTACTGAAGGAGCAACCCAAAGCTGCAATCAATATTCTGCTGCAAGCACAAGAGACGGATGCCCATTATGGATCTTGCTAACAACAGAGGTCTCAACCTGCTACTCAATTTTCTGCTTATTGTCTTGGTTCTGGTGCTGGCATTTATCCTTGTGAAGCTGATGTGAACCTCCATGAGGCTCTGTTTCCTTCTCAGATCTTGTTTTAAGGGTTTTGCAATGATAACATAGACACTTCAAACTATCTGAACAAAAATATGCAAAGACTGCCTACTGAGACATCTGACAGCTAGAAAAACATACCTATTTTATCAGAAAGTGATCCTAAAAGCTGTGCACAATTATTTACCTACCATTGAGTAATAAAAGCATCTAGAGCCTCGCTGAGTACATGAGAAAATCCAAGTATGCATCAGCAGTTACTGTAGTTTGCTCACTGCTACAGCTAACTTGTATTTAAAGATCTACAGAAGATCTGCAGCCTTCAAGGAACACCATTTGTGCAAACGGGACAGCAGAAATAAAATTTTAAAAATGGGATTTCTGTAGAATGTTTACTTCATGGGAAATAACACAGCTACAGCAGGAAGACAGAACAAGACACCTACGTTGGGCTGACAGCACACATCAAATTACCTGTGGAGAGCAAAAGCACAGATGTTGTAGATGCAAACAATGATAGCCGTGACACACAGCTTGCAGCAGCTGAGACAGGGATAAGTTAAGTTTAAATATGAAAGCACAATTATTAGTTACACCTTCTTCGACATCTGCAGTTCAAAGCAACACCTTAAAAGCCAGAAGCCATTAGTGTTATCCAGCAGTATCAGAAGAAGCAGCTGTCAAAACAACTGAAAAACAAATGACCATTAACAAGGGTTATCATAACTCTGCCTGGGAAGCCCTTAATGCTGCCACGTACATGAGCAGTAGGTGCATCTGCACAAACCCAAGAAGTGTGCTACAGCCTTAACAAGCCGGATTTACCACTTATGCACAGGTCAAGTGTGCAGCGTGGGAGCCCTCAAGCCGTATTTGACATACCACTTGTTACTTGCCAGTGCAATCACCCAGTCCATAGCTTGTCCTCACATTAAGTATGCAACCTACACTTCTCACAGGACCTTCTTCTACGGCTCTTTACAGGATGATGTACATTCCCCACAGGTCCCTGGGAAGGACAGTGACCAAGAAGAGCTTGCTTCTGCTGGAGTTTTTTGCCCATAAGGTAGCTCTACACACCTGAGATGCTGGGAAAGATGGTGGCCAGACTGGGGCCAAACAGCTTACTCTTATCTCTCTCTCTCTCAAGTACAACTTGGGAACAAAGTGCACCAACACATATGCATTGTACAGTAAACTTAATGCCATACATGCACACACTAACAGTCTTTTGCACACAAGCAAAAAAGGCAGATGTTGCTCCCATGGTGGGGGAAGCCCCAGCTTCCAGCTTTCTATTGCCAACAGCACGTCCCTGATTCAGCACAGGTACTTGTGAGCAAGTGCTGAATGTATTACAGAGCTGATCTACTCATGTTCACACTCAAGATTTCCAGCCAACTACTGTTGTGGGGTGGTTCAGTTATCTGGAAGAGACCCATCTAAATTGGATCTACAAAAAGACTTTTCACAGGACAAAGCCAGCAGCATGACTACAGAAACAGAAAGTTTATGTGAGATCTACCATTAACAGGCATCCACATTCTACTCTCTGCTACCTGCTCCAACGCTTAGGCCACACTAGCTAGGGCAGCACAGATAGTCAAAACAAAAGGTTGTCTCTCATCTGCTCTGAAATATGTGCAGTAAGCATTTAAAATAGCTTCTGCAACAATACATCTATAGTTTTTTGATGTTGCTATAGTAGTATCAATTCCTGTCTGTTTGAATTTAAGCAGAAAACTTTGCACAGCTATATCACCGTAAGCACTTTATCGCTTATTCTGATATTCTTGAAATACTCTGCTTTTTAAAAAAAAAATCTGTAAATTTATATACAAGGGATATATGTTGCAACAGTTACATAGTTATGTACTACTTGGCGGGATTTCTGCTGGTGCTTGACACAGATGGCACAAAACATAGCACAACGACAGAAACTGATATGAAGCCCACTCTAGTGTAAAGAAGAATAAAAATGGTTTTCCCAACAAAATGACAATTCAGTGATACACTGCTCAGGCTTGTACAAAGCTTATTGTCTGTATGCTCTTCTGTATACCCAAAAGTATTCCTATCCTCAGGAAATGACTGTGACAGTTTAATAGCTAAAATTAGACAAATGAGTTAGCCCCAACAAAAAAAAAACCAAACAAAAATCACATATTCTTTTTTAATAAAGGAAAAATATGAGTCTTCTGCCACCAACAATCATGTACTTCCAGATCCAGAATTACATACAAAGGAATTCTACAAGGAACTCTGCCATTAGCAGAAATAACCCCAAGAAACAACTCCAGCAGCCTCCTCTCAGCCAGCAATGAAAATTACACATTCTTCAACAAAAGTTGAAATACACTGCTGAAACCGAAACATGCATTCTCCTAAGATGACATATACAATTGTCAAGTTACCAGTTAACCAATACCAAGGCTCTTTTTGCAATCAAGCATGGCCCAAGTTTGGTTTCCCATCATCTGCTAGCACTTACTCCAGACTGAGCCCACAGATGCAGTGTAACAAACGCAATCCCAGTTCTTGACTACGAGCTTCACAGCAAAAGGAACAGAACATAAAAGCTTAATTGTGGCTCACAGTGAAGGAGTTCACTCTGCTAACTAACGGTGATGATTCTTCATGTTAAAAAGTTTTACCTTGCTGAAAAGTGTGGTTTCAAAGTGTGACATGAAAAAAGTGTTGCTGTTAATCGGTTCTAGTTTTCTGATCTGCCAGGATCATAAGAAAAACTACTTCTGAGTTGACATTTAAGAATAAAGTTTTCTGTCGCAACATTATTTGGAGAATGATATAACTTTTTCTTTCAATTAAAGTTTTACAACTTTTGTTTAACGATGTTTAGGTATGCATGCAGTTTACTTTCTTCCTTCTCTCTTGAAGTTAAGATTGTTGTAGTATCTCTAAATTTCTCAATGCATTAAAATTTAATTTCCAATAACTTTTATATACATGGTATGAAAAAGGCAGTGTTTTCCTCATTAAAGAAAAAACAGTAAACCAGATACATTAAAGGAAAAAGATGCACTTCAGCAATTTCCATGTATTATTTCTGCAGTATTCTGACACACGTTGGCACGCCATGAAGAAATTGCACAGATGGCCCATACACTGGAAAAAAAGAGATTCATCATGTGACACCTACAACATTGTACAGAGCTAATAAGTAGATATGCGACCTTCTGAAGCCTTCCTTCTTATTGTATTATCTCCCACAATTTTAAAGGCACGCTTTCATTTTAAACCTCATTTCTGGACTAGCATACAGTATGTACCTAGGTACATTCAGACAATAGGACAGATAATAGGATCAGGCTTTAAGAAATGTCTTTACATGAAAACATACTTCCTTTTTATCCAGATTTATATGGCCTCCCAGTTCAGTAAATGGGAACTGCTGTCGTGTATTATAAGCATTTTTTCCCCTTAACACAGGCCTAATCACACATTTCCTTACTTTGGATGTTAAAAAAAAGAAAAAGGTATTACAATGGTCATGTCTGCTGAAAGATCAGTTGTACACTGCAAATAATTAAGTGTATGGTTAAATATAAATTGTGCATGGAAATGATTTTCATTGAAGTACTGTTAAATCTGTTCCTTGGAAACACATAAGAGAATGTTTATCTTCAAAAAGTATACATCAAATAGTACACATTAGTTAAAGAATTTTCATATACAACTATGATGTTGTGCAATAACCATAGACCAGATCCTCCTTAGAGACTTATTTCTGTAATGTACAAACATAATAGCCACAGCTAAATGATGCGTCTTCTCTAAAGAGGCATTCTTTTGATTCGCCGCATCTTTTCGGCAGTTGCAAACCTGAAATTCTCAACGTAGCTGTAGGTCTTTTACTCAATACTCTGAGTTTCCCTTCACAGTAAGTATTTTATTTGAAAAAGCATAGTTTACAATTGGAATGGACAAGCCACATTATAGGCTTTTTAACCTGGGGAGCAAAGCATAACAAAAAAACAACAGGTAGATGCTGAGTTCAGTTAAATTCAGACTATTAAGGAAGCAGAGAATCTTAATTTGGAGATTAATTAACCTTGGAACAGCCTTTAAGGACTGTAATACATTACCCTTTACAGTAGACTTAAATTCAAAGCTTGTCTGATTTTATAAAAATAAACCCTAATCCAGAGTTTTGTGGGGTAAACTGTCTATACTAGTCTGTAAAGGCATAAAAATTTATTTGTAGACTGCATTACTGTCTATTAAGTCCAGTAGCTGTTGCTGAACCACCAACCCTCAAGACCAACTTAGAAAATTGTTGCAGTCTATTCTTACTTCATTAGTGATAGCTGTCCTCTACAGTCTCTCCCTCTACCAGCCTACTGTAAGGATACACAGTTAAAAGTGAAGTTAATTTTGTTTTCTGTTCATGGCAATGGTGGTTTTAAAGTAAAAGGATGATAAACTAATTTTCTCAGTCCTGTAAAAGCCACTGCATTTCCATCAGCGTACATACTTATTAAAAGCAAAATAGCATAAATAATCCCTCCTAAGAGGAAAAGAAAAATAAAAAAGTTTCTATAGTGGTGGGGGTTTCCCCCCCCCCCCCCTTTTATAAATCACCAGCTTCATCTAGCAAAATCTTATGCTTTCTGCTCTCTCTCTTTCCTAGGTATATATTCTACTTCAGATTGTAGTTTTCTTAGTTTCTCAGAAATAATAGCGTATCAGTTCCCAGGTGCACATATGGTGTGATCTTTAATAAATAAAGAAATAAAATCATAGCACAATTATGGAATCATAGAATACCTCAAGTTGGAAGAGACCCATAAGGATCCAACTCCCTACTCCTCACAGGACTACCTAAAACGAAACCATATGACTAATCCAGATGCTCCTTGAACTCCAACAGGCTTGGTGCCGTGACCACTTCCCTGGGGAGCCTGTTAAAGTGAGCAACCGCCCTCCCAGTGAAGAGCCTCTTCCTAATGTCCAATCTGAACTTAGCCTGATGCAGATTCATTCCATTTCCTCACTGGTCATCAGAGAGACGAGACCAGCACCTCCCCCCCCCTACTGCCCTCCTTGAGGAACTTGTAGACTGTGATAAGGTCACCCCTCAGCCTTCTCTTCTCCAACAAATCAAATGACTTCAGCTGCTCCTGGTAAGTTTTGCCTTCAAGATCTCTCACCATCTTGGTTGCCTTCATCTGGACACACTCTAATAGTTTGATGTACCTCTTGTACTGAGGTGCCCAGAACTGAAGTGGGCCAATCACCTCCCTCACCCAGCCAGCTATGCTGTGCCTCATGCACCCCAGGACATGGTTGGCCCTTTTGGCTGACAGGGCACACTGTTGACTCATACTCAACTTGCCATCAACCCAAACCTCCAAATATCTTTCCGTGGGGCTGCTCTCCAGCTTCTCATCCCCCAATTTGTAGATATAACCAGGATTACCCCATCCTTATGCTGAGGTTTGTTTAAAAACAGGTGTGTACAGGAAGAACCATTCTCCTTTCTTACTCTCTTCTGGCAACGCTCCTCCTTACAGCAGTAACCTCTGGGCAGAAAGACAGGGCAGGCATGGAGAGCCAGCAGAGGACACCCAAAGGCTCACTGCTCTTGCACACACTTTGACTGTCAGTTTTTCTGGGTCCTACTTCAAACACATCTTCTCACTTGAGGGAATGTAACAGGCAGCATTTCAAAACCCATCTACGCAACTCCACATCATACCAATGAAAGCGCTTGCTAAGGCCACAAGGAACCTTCTCTGCACCCCTTCTGCCCTTAATTACTGTCAGACTCCCTGTGGCCCCGCATCGCAATCAAGCGGGAAGTCAGGGTAAGCAGAGCAAAGGCTGCAGCTTCAAGGACTTCCCCTATTTTCCACGACTGACCAGACAGCTGACAGGATTGCTGCTTCCCAAGCCAGGGGCTAGCTGGGTCCTGTAACGTATATATCAGTTATTGATACAGATATAAAAATAACAGGAGCAAGAAAAAGAAAAAAATAAAAACCCAAACAGTTTTCATAGAATCATAGAATGGTTTGGGTTGGAAGGGACCTCGAAGATCACCTAGTTCCAGGTCTCACCAGACCAGGTTGCTCAAAGCCCCATCCAACCCAGCCTTGAACACTTCCAGGGATGGGGCATCCACAACTTCCCTGGGCAACCTGTTCCAGTTTTAGGCAAAAGTTCATCCTATAATCTTACAATCTCAAAAACCTGAAAAAGTGCAGCACCATTTTATTAATTCAGCCAAAAAGATAAATAATGCTTGTGCTCCCCCTGTTGGCTCTGTCCTCAAAACACAGCTCAGCATCAATGCCTGCATGAACAAAGTTCTTGAATAACCATAATAATACATAGAGGGCTTCATCTGTTTCAAACATGAAACTTTGCCTTCTTACAAAAAGAATACACTGTATTTAATCACAATCAAGAGTGAGAAAGCACTTGTAAGACATGGAAAAAAAAAGAGCTAAGAGTTATTTTGACCTAAACCAAAACAGGGTTTCTGAAACACCCATCCTAAAAAAAAAGCGTAGAGAAAGATGCGGGTTTCCGTAGTACTAAGGGTAATGTAGAAGGGTGGCTACCTGCAACAATGCCAGGTTTTTAGAGAGATCCTTAAGGATTAATGTTAGTTCAGCCATATTAATTGGTTTTTAATTTTTTTTAACCTTAAACTTGAATCCCAGATCACTATTAAGAGCAAAATTAGATCTTGACAACCTCTGAAGTTGTCAGTCTTTCCTTCAACATACAGTGAAAGAAACAACAAAATTTGAGCACAACTCTCTAAATTACTTAATATTTCAGGCTTGAGAAAACAGGTATTTGCACATACACCTAGATTATCTCTGCTCTGATAATACCCTAGTCTAACCTTTAACTGATTTTCAGGAAAATCTACATATTGTAATCTGCTTGCGATTTTTTTGGCAAGTCAAGTATTACCTACATAGGTAAACCTGGACATTTAGATTTTAAATATTGCCTTCCTTCACAAGCTATCTTTTCCCATTAGGGTAAGAACTGGGAAGAAAAATTGTGAATTGTCGTGTTAGAAAGGGTTATCTGTGCCTTAAAACCATGTTTGATGTTTTCTGTATGAAAATATGTCAAGTATGACACATAAAAACGATATATTATTTTATTTAAATAAATCAGATTAATTGACTATTATTAATTCTAATTAGTTAAAAAATAAGCAGTAATATCAAACTGAATTCAGTTTTTAAGTCCTAGGCATTGTGATACTGAATATTCATCCCTGTAGTATGTAGGAGTCATTCCTCTTTCAGTGAACGCATAAATGCAGCCTCTTTGTAAATCCATTCCGATCAAACCACATTCACATTCCCCCACCACACTGTGACCAAAGACTCTCTTAAGAGCGACTGAAAATGTTATTTGATGAACTTACTCTGTTCAGCTTCAGAAAAAGAGATGCTAGTCTCATGTAGACAGGCACACTGAATGAGAGTAAACTGTAACCAGGTGTCAGAAAAAGAACATTGGCACCCAGGCAATATTGGGAAACAAACAGCAGCTACCCAAAGTTTAAAAACACCATCACCTGGTTAAGAGGATCTGTTCCCTTTCCTATTTTACTAAATATTGCCTGACGTTATTGCTCAGGTATAACACATGATGCCACATGATGGCAGCAAACACCAAGCTTTAGCCCTTACCTGCACAGGCTGTTCACCTCCTGTTCTAAAATCTTCAAGCTGCTGCACATGCCATGCAGCTATGCCGTAGGGCTCCTCAGCAGTCCTGCAGTCCAGAGGATTTGCACGTAACTGTTCTTTAAGCCACATTTGAGTCCTCACTGCTGGCTGTATGGGAGCTCCGCTCACAGCCTGCTGTCCCAGAGTTGCGTATCTCTGTCCGAAAGCTTCACAACTGGCTGCCGTAGGTTTGCTTTCAGGTAAGGCACTGTAGGTCAAGTCTAAGGCATGTCTCCTACTTGAGGAATCTGAAACAAAGTCATCTTTGCTGCACGTTTCAAATTTGTATTTGCAGTCCAGTAGAGAAGATCGTTTTTTCCCAATTTCTTTGTCCTCAATTTTTAGCAACTCCATGCTATCATGCAAACAACTTGGCCCATTTGTCCTTAATTGTGGTGACACAGCTTTGTCTGTACTAGCCCTGGAGTCCACTGAATGACTACTGCCATCTTGGCTGAAGGTATTTGGTGAGCTGAGTTTAGACAAGGAGGACCATTTTCTTACAGGTCTTACATCCTTCATGTCAAGAGAATTGTCCAGTGCACCCTGATTTCTGCCTCCTCCTGACCGTACAAAGCTTGTACTCCATTTTGAGCCATCAGACTTGAAAGCTTCCCTGTGTTTGGAAAGTGAAGAGCTGGCATTAGACGGCATCACATGGGCAGTGGGAATAGAAACCAGTGATCGGCTGGGCTTAAACGAGGATGTACCACTTGAAGTCGAATGATCTGGGAAGAGAGATTTATCACGTAAATAAGTACAATACAGAACTCATTAACATTAGCGCCTGGAGAACAAAACATCAAATTCAAGGTGAAATACAAAAATAGAAGGAAACAGGTTTCTTGATAAAATAGGGTCTTCTAAACCATTCAAGATTATGAGAATGGAAACCTACGAAAGTGGGAGATTTTCAAATTTATTTTGCTCAGGTGCCATCATTACAAAGAGAGAACTGTATTAATTAAGTGGTGGTAACATCAGCACTAGATACAATTCTCAGGCTGTAAGCAGAAGGTCGCATTCATTCCCCAGCTTTAAGGTAGCAGACTGGATTTCTCCCCCACCTCACATAACACTGAGAGCCTTCTGTATGATAAAGGGTAGAGGTATCACAAATCAGAAGCCCCAGGACTGGTTCCTCTTCCAGCACCCCTCTTCTCATTTTTTTAAAGACAAAACAATTCACTAAATGCATTTTGGCAGTGCTGGAGACAAGCCAGTTTAACGATGGTCTCTTGGACAGAACTACTTATCCCTTTTCAATCTCACCCATTTCAAACTACGCTTGCTGTGCTGGTTTTGGCTGGAATAGAGTTAATTTCCTTCATAGTAGTTAGTGTGGGGCTGCGTTTTGGATTTGTGCTGGAGACAGTGTTGATAACACAGGGATGTTTTAGTTACTGCTGAGCAGTGCTTACAAAGTCAAGGCCTTTGCTGCTTCTCACACCATCCCGCCAGCGAGTGGGCTGGGGCTGCACAAAAAGGTGGGAGGGGACACAGCCGGGACAGCTGACCCCAACTGGCCCAGGGGATATTCCATACCATATGACGTCATGCTCAGCAATAAAAATAGGGGGAAGGTTGGTGGGAGGAACACTGCTCAGGGACTGGCTGGGCGTCAGCTAGTTGGTGGTGAGCAATTGTTTTCATTTGCATCACTTGTCTTTCTTGGGTTTTATTTCTCTCTTTGTTATTTTTCTTTTCCTTACAATTTATTATTATTATATTTTCTCAATTATTAAACTGTTTTCATCTCAACCCACAAGTTTTCTCACTTTTACACTTCCAATGCTCTCCCCCATGCCACCAGGGGCAGGGAGGAAGAGTGAGTTGAGCGGCTGCGTGGTGCCTAGTTGCCGGCTGGGGTTAAACCATGACACTTCCCCAGGTGATTTGCTAAAAACCAAGATTCTGAAAAATTTCATATTCCATTTAGGTTTTGTGTTATTTACAGACCCAAATACAATAACACACAGAAACCATGTGTAACATAAATTATGAAATTTATCCCAAGCTGAAATACCAAGAACAGAAAAATCAGTGAAGTGATACTCAGGAGGGGACAGTAGAGCAAAGATGAGAGGTAAAGGAGAGGTTACTGGGGACTGGCTGGGAGCTCTCACACGCCCAGTGACATGTGCTTAGCATCACAGACTGTGGAAAACCAGAAATAAATACCTAATCCTCTCATTAGAGGATCATCTCCCGTGGCTGCACCTTAGCAAGCTCATACTGCTTGTTAGGTTCATGGCAGATAGACAGAATGAAATTGCTCCAATTAGAAGATTTTTATGGGGTCCTTTTTGCCAAGAGCAAGACAGACATGCTCTTCTTATTTCTCTTGTCATAACCTAGAGAGAACTTTTTTGGGGGGGGATTTGTCAGCTGGTACAGGAGTTCATAGTGGGACAATTAAAAAGACAAAAAAAATTGCTCTAGAAGTTCAGCTGGCATATCCAGTTTGATGGCTACACCAGGTTAATGTGAGTTGGTGAAAGGCAGGACATGTTATTAATTATGCACACTTTCAAAGGATATATTTGACTCAATATACCATGCCACAGATAGGAAAAAGAAGAGTTTCCAACAGTGCAACAACTTTTAAAAATGGCAGCACTTCTTTTTCTACGTATCCAAAGAAAGGTATCCTTACCCCCAGCTTGAATACCCCTCTCTATTGAGGACCAGACTTCGTCACTCCTTGCACTTGCAGCACAGCACAAAATAATATAGCCACACTTCTCATGAGAAAAATGCATTATAGCCCACAAAATAATAAACAGTTCCTTGATTGATACCTGTTTATTACATACTTGACTTCCGGCTCCTAAAGGAGCCAGGGCTCCTAAGAAGACAGAAATTGTTGCTGAAGCCATTCTGCCTCCTAATGAGTCACTGCCCCACCCCAGACCCTCCTGTTTCAAAGCATAACATCATATCACATTGTCTCTTGCCTCTACCTAGCTGCCTATCACAGTAATTACAGAACACAGCTATCTAAGACTTGACAAAACTGTCAGAATTGGTTGAAATGGACCAACAGTTTAAGAGTTATTCACAGGGTGCTGATGATGGTCATAAAATGTACATAGGATGCTCACATTAGAGAGTGAAATGGAGAGTAGAATACTGACAGCTTGTTACCTGATTGATCGTGTTGCTAATAAGTGTGAGGTACCAGTTTTTACATGCAAGATGAAAGCCCTTCCCCTCCTCCTTGCAATTATTCTTTAAAAACCTCTATACTGCAGAGAGAAACACTTTCTTTGGCTGTTTTCTCTGTCTTGATATTGCTCAAGAGGTGGCACGGGTTAAAGAGGAAGACAGAAGGCCACACCACCCATTTCAAGTGGAAGGAATCACAGTATTCTGACCCAAAACATTTGTGCCCACAGTTATTGCAGCAGCAGAGACAGTGATACACAATACTACAAGTTCTCAAAATGGTGATATGCCCACCACACGTAACCAATCTGCCTGTGCCAGGTGCAGTACCAGCTTCTCTCAGCTCTGCCTTCCTGCCTTCTCTCGTGGCACAGTAGACGCTCGCATAGATACCAGCTATAAACCAGGTACATCTTGCTCCTTTGTGTAGCAGGGCCTGCCAGCTTCCATCCCTACTCTGCAATAGAAGTAAAGGTACTCAGTCATCTCTGGCTGAGGACATCAAAGCAGTTACAAGCAGGTGAAAGAGGTATATGACGAGATGGAGCTGGAGTCTCAAACACATATATGGATGGAAAGCACAGGGTTAGAGTCCTGCTTTCTGGGAGCACGCAGCAGAAGAGCAGGGAGAGACTCCTGTTTTCCTCTCCTAGGGAGAGTAGGGAGCAAAACACACAGCAAAAAGAAATGCAGTTCTTCTTGTACAGGTGGTACTCCTTAGCGAGAGGCTGCTGCCTTTGTAACATTCAAGCAACCTGACTTTTGTACTGTACCTTACCCAGAAGCCAAATCTGACACAACATAAAGTCACTCCTGCAAAGGAAGCAGCCACAGGCTTTTTTTATATCCAAAGAAAATAAGAGTATATTAGGATTCAGAAAGACCCAATTGTGGGGACCTTATCTTTTAGGCTATGCAGATTTCTGTGAGCAGAAATATCACACCTGCCAGAAAAAGGTTAAGAGAAGAAACCCTATCTGTACGCACGTATCTGTAAAGTTAAATACAGTTCCATACCAAAAAAAATACAATAGTATTTATTATATCATTTTTCAGTCTGAAATACTGACTTAACATCATCTACATGCAGTCTTCAAACTAGAATTAAAAGCAATAGTAATTAGAAGTATATGATCTCCTTCACGTATTTTTATTAGGGTACAGTTAGTTATTCATGTGGTAGATTTTTATTTTTCTTTGTCCTACTCTAAATTTAAGCCCTGAGTTAAACTTTTTTTCCTCACTTCGGATTCTAAATTTCTCAAGTAGATTTAAACTTGAAATGCCACATACATCCAACTACAGCTGATGGATGTCTCTGATAATTTGTCTTAAAGAGAAACACAGCAATTTTGGCTTCAAGTTGTCCTAATTAGTCTTCCCATT
The DNA here is from genome assembly GCA_017639485.1 of Pluvialis apricaria. Lineage (NCBI taxonomy): Eukaryota > Metazoa > Chordata > Aves > Charadriiformes > Charadriidae > Pluvialis > Pluvialis apricaria. The sequence continues at coordinate 73,609,571 of CM030009.1, read as the reverse complement.
AATGCTCACTGAAACATATGAGAAAATTCACACCACTTCTTAGAGCATATTGCTTCAGTCTGCCATGACTGCAGGCTCAGCTGGAAAGACAGCCCGTCTGTATTCTGAAACATCTCCTCACAACACAAAAAGCATGAAATTCAGAAATTTCATTGAAAATAGGAGAGAATCCAGAAAGCACCATCGAATTTAAAAGGTATTACTTATTCTGTAGTCATGGGAATAAGCTCCGTCTGACCAAATCCTGCCAAAGACTACTTTATCCAAGCAGCAGATTTTTCCCTTCCATACAGTCAGCGGTAAGCAAATGCCTAGTTCAGAACTAAAAGTGCTCTCTTCTCGGCATTACTCAGTTTTCATTTCATTGAGCTAGTATTTATTTGAAGACTACACACACACACTCTTAAACATGGCTCGTGCGTCAGAGTCTTTGAATGCTTAAGACTGCTCTCATTAATGAAAACTTAAAAGACAGGAGAAAAAAAAAATATAGCTATTTACTACTGGCTTTCCTTTGAACAGCATCAAGATTATATGTCAAAATTTGCTTTTCAGTTATCCTAACAACTTTTTTGAGGGCCCACCACAAAGGTCCCTTGAGCAATTTTCTAACAGGCGTGACATTTTAATACCTGATCCAATACTTCCCAAACCACGTAAGTAAGAGAATTGAAAAAAATTTATTTTAAAAACATGCTACAAGATTTCTACCACATCACAGGAGCAGATGGAATAAAAGAAGAGCATTTCATATGGCTTTCTTAACTATCTCATGTTACACTTCTGAACTATCTCATTACTCCATATTTGGCATAGAAAATAATGTAATAGAACCAATTTTGGTCTTAAAAACCTAGTCACAGAGAGAGTAGAGCAGACGCCTTGTTTTGAAGAAGGGGGAGAAGAAAGAAACCCTCTAATACAAAGTTAATGAACGCCTCCTACTCATTTACATTTTCCTGTACTACGCTTTTCAAACCACTAGTGCCAACTATGTATATTAAAATCTCTGAAGCCATTTCTCATGTCTGATACACAACACCATCACTCAGCTACTTAAAATCCTTATCTGTTGCCCAACAGGTCACAAGAGAGAGAAGGTTCACTGTAACCCTGAATAACCTCTTTAGCTGCAAAATGGAACTAGTGCTATAAGAATCCCCATCTACAAGATATACTCTTATATGTGACAATTTCTTCACTGCTCCCAATAAGCTATTATCAAACAAGAGCAGGGCAATCAGCTAATACAGTTACCCAATACTAATCAAAATCAAAATGCACATGATGCATATGTATCTAATGCCACTGAAAATAGAGAACCTTCCTTGTGTGAAGGACTTTGAAATTTGATATTTTATTCAGGGTATAATTAGAAAGCCCTTACCATGGAGAAAAACACCAGTATTAACAACAGCTGACCTTCTCTTCCTGCCCTCCCCTCCCACCCCCCCTCAAAACACTGACATAGGTTACCCCAATCCATCAAAATAAACTGAATTGTTCTTAATAACTGAGCAAAAGATAAACATGGGAAGTCAAGCCTCTGTTATACAAACTGAAGGTCTTGGATCTGGTTGCAGTTTAACGTACAAAAGATCTAACATTCATTATAGTAAGTTGGTTCTGAATGCTTCTCTAAATTGTTCTGTAACTTTTAACTGCATGGACCCCAGCAACAAACCACAAACAATTCCAGCGACCAACATATGACTGACTGAAGAGGCTATGAGCCTTCACGCTATCATGCAAGCATGTGACTGCCTCCCAGAAATCTTCTCCAAAACAGCTGTTTTCAGCAACAGAAGTGTCTAACTCTCCTGGGAGTTGGTCAAAAAACGAAGACCTTAGGATGATGTGCCATGACAGCAGTATTTATGCTACACGTGTGTTCCTCTCTACCTACCTACTTACAAATTGGACTGGCCTTAATGCAGCATAGATAATCAGATGAGCCAACGGAAATTTCAAAATAGACAGGCAGAAAGCCAGCTCTAGCAAAATGTCCTGAAGAGACTCACGCCTCAACCTCTGGAAACAAAAGCATGCCTTTGCTGGGTGCAGTAGCAGTCATGGTTTGGGTTTAGTTGGTTTGTTTTGCTTGTTTTGGTTTTTTTTTTTTTAATTGTCCAGAAATCTTCACCATTCTTTTTACAAGCCCTGTTCATATTGCGTCAAGTATACTATGTCAAAATATGAGGTGAGTGAATGGGCAGAATCTCAGCAAATAAATCTCTTCCAAAGAATAAATAAATACAACCATGCATCACAGAAAGCTGTAACAGAAAAGGAAGCGCTGCAGACACAGGAGAGAAGTCTTCAGACATTCAACAAGTTCTGTGTGAGAAAGTGGGCCCCAAATCCTCATACAATTCCTAAACATTTGTTTATGAAGCGCTGTGTTTGAACAGCGAGGAACCAAAGCAAAAGAGTAACTAACAAAAAAAACTACTAGAGGCAAAATATAATTTAATACTAATTAATGCTAATTTTAAATAAGACAATATTAAATATTAAAATACTTACTGTCAGTAAACTGAGTGGCCTGTGTCACATCTATGCCATCAAAGCAAAAACAGTGAAGTGGTGTGCAGAAGTAAGTTTAATCAATGGTATTTGGAAAAAAAAGAAACAAGTTCACTGGCTTCCACCATCACCAGTTACCATACTGGTAGTGTCGATCAGAACAGTTTTACATAACGATAGCAAACTCTGTCAGTTCTACTTTATTTCAAACTAATTCCTGTAGAATTTTCTGTAATCTACTGTGTTGCACAACAAAAGAACACAAGTTGCACCTAAAAACTTGCTAGTTTTAAAAGTTGAAGTAATTTAGAATCTACATAATTCACGAAGAGCACAAACAGTACAACGCTGAATAATACAAATGCAAACTTAAGAGGCTGCAGCTGAGACAGAATTTTCAAAGCTGAAGCAAATTTGTTGCTTTTATTACCACCTTCAAACAGCATCATTACAGAGTAAGATGTGTGATGAAATACTGGTAAAGCTAATATTCCTGAGCAATGCTGTTGTAGAGAGATGGAAGAATAAATGTTAGGTCAGCCTCACAGGCCTCCTACAACCTACAGAAATCAAGAAATACTACAAGAGAAGTTAAAAGCATTTCTAGCAAACAGAGCAGAAAGTGCTGGGAAGAGTAAAAGCTGTACACAGATGTACCAGGGTAGGATACACACTTATCCAAGGAAGGAAATGCAGAGGTAACACTGAGTTCCAGCAAATGGTAAACAGCTTCTCAGACACAGGATCACAGAATGGTTTAGGTTGGAAGGGAGCTTGAAGATCATCGAGTTCCAACACCTCTGCCATAGGCAGGGACACCTCCCACCAGACCAGGTTGCTCAAAGCCCCATCCAGCCTGGCCTTGAACACCTCCAGGGATGGGGCATCCACAACTTCTCTGAGCAACCTGTTCCAGTGCCTCACCACCCCGAGTTAAACATTTCTTCCTAATATCTATTCTAAATCTATCCTCTTCCAGTTTGAAGCCATTACCCCTCGTCCAATCACCACATGCCCCTGTAAGAAGTCCCTCCCCAGCCTTGTAGGTGCTCTTCAGATACTGGAAGACCGCTATAAGGTGTCCTCAGAGTCTTCTCTCCTCCAGGATGAACAATCCCCACTCTCTCAGCTTGTCTTCATAGGAGAGGTGCTCCAGCCCTCTGATCATCTTCATGGCCCTCCTCTGAACCTGCTCCAGCAGGTCCATGTCCTTCTCACGTTGGGGGCGCCAGAGCTGGATGCAGCATTCCAGGTTGGGTCTCACAAGAGTGGAGTAAAGGGGCAGAATCACCTCCCTCAACCTGCTGGCCACACTTCTTTTGATGCAGCCCAGGATGTGGTTGTCTTTCTAGGCTGCAAGCGCACATTGCTGGCTCATGTTGAGCTTCTCATCAATCAACACCCCCAAGTCCTTCTCCTCAGGGCTGCTCTCAATCCATTCTCTGCCCAGCCTGTATTTGTGCATGGGACAGCCCTAACCCACGTGCAGGACCTTGCACTTGGCCTTGAACTTCATGAGGTTTGCACAGGCCCACCTCTTCAGCCTGTCCAGGTCCCTCTGGGTGGCATTCCTTCCCTCCAGCATGTCGACCGCTCCACGCAGCTTGGTACTGTTAGCAAACTTTCTGAGGGTGCACTCCATCCCAACATCCATGTCACCAACAAAGATGTTAAACAGCACCTTGCTCATAAGGATGTTAAACAACATCCTTACGAACAAAAGGAATGCTACATGCATATGAAAATGCTTTCACAGAAGCTTGCCTAACACAGCCCACCTAACTTATTATGAACTGGCCATTTGGTATCATCTTCATTATACTACTCCTCTACAGCTAATGACTTTCCTTTTTTCTGTTTGTGACACCTCACTCATTTCCACAACCCTTCTGGCAAACTCACCTTCTCCCTTGTTTGCTAGAGAGGTGATAAGGTAGCAACAATCCTATTTAGTGTAAGAAGTGAGGCTAACACTCTTAACTTTCAAATAATACGGAAAAAGGGAAAAAAGTATGTTCTGAAGTTTCCTTAACAAAGTTTAACACAGAAACTGATTGCCACAGAACAAGAGAAGGTTATACCTTTTCAATAAGCAATTATTAGAAAAGAAAATTATTTACTCATAGTGAAAATTACTCAAGTTTCCCTATTTTCGTACTACTTAAATCTTGTTTTCAGCTTCCCACATAAAAGGCTGCTGTGCTTCACTCAGATTTACCAGCACGCAGTATTGACGAGGAACATGCCCTGTAAAAGCTACTACTTTGACTGTATTCAGTTATAGTAGTTCGGGTACTGAAACACTCTTTCAGAAGTTTGCTCTTTGACCAACTCTCATTAGGACACAGCACTCCCAGCTTTGATTATTTAAGAAGTGCTGTCTCATACTTGAGAAGTTATCACTGTACACCAACATCAGGTTTCCACCACATCTTGCGAGATAGTAGACTTGGTAAAAACCTCATTAGCGAAGTTGTTAGATTATAGCAACAAGGACAAGCAATTAAATGACACAGTGGACCACATGGAAGGACAGCACCTTCATATGATTTCACCTTAGCACTACAAATCAGTATCTGCATTCTAGTGGCCATTTCAAGAGCCAAAATTCTTAATTCCATCACTTCAGTTAGATGACCAGAGGCAATCTGAATGTTCTCCCACAGAACTGCACGTGGATGATCAAACCAGAATTGGTGCCAAAATAAAGCACACAGTGGAAATTATAAATTTGCTTTTTTGAAGATCATACATTGTCAGTTTAAAAACCACTATGCAGGAAAGAGAGAAGCTCACTAGAAAGTGTTTTCTCCTATGTTCCACTGCAGTCAGGTTTGAAGTTAAAGTTCCTAATATTAACCAAAATTAAAAGACATTTGGTAGAATGACCTATTATCCCAACCACCCCTCATTAAAAATTAATACACATTCCCTTGAAATATATAGCTGGGTTTTTTTATGCAAAAAGATATCAGGTAAAACGATCCACATTCTCCTTAAAAAAAAAAAGTTCCTTTAACCTAGCTGTTTGACAACATCAATTATCACAAGTCTCCAATAAAAAAAACTTCACAGTGTATTTCAACAAATAAAGCTTAACAAAAACTTCTAAGAACATTTTGTGCTTTGCAACAGTTGACTTCGGGGAGACTGTACCAAGCCAGTGCAACAGTTTTTGATAGGCGGAAACAAATACAAACTCCACAAACACACAAAAGCAAACACCTATGTGTGGTACAGTAAAATTCCTGAGATTTGCTGTGATAAAACTGAGGTTTTAACAGACACTAGATATATACATGCAGAGAGGAAAAAAGAAAAGAAAACCCCCAAGCCCCCAACATACTACATATACACCAAGTACAGCCATCCTGCTTAAGGGATCTTAACATAACTGATATTTTAAGATTTAATACAAATAGGACTGCCTACTAATATTTTTGTGAAGTGACAGTTTGCTTAGCAGTATGTAGGCTAATACTACTCAGACAGGGAATCTACTACTCCAGAAGAGAAACATCTTCAAACAAATTTAATAACTTCCTACTCTTGAGCCAGATCTGGGTCAAATTACCTTGCACACATGAAGCCCTTATTTGGAAGACAACTTAACAGGAGACTGTAAAGAAGAGTAGCACTGCATAGAGGTTGGATGCTGCCACTCCAAAATGAAGTCAGGTATCAGTCCTGTGCAACAAGGACAGCTTTAATGAAGTAGCACACAGTTCAAAAAGCAGCAGGTGAAATGGTTTTACAGGGAAAGATTATTCAGCAGAGAAAAATAAGTAATTACAGCAGAATCAACTATCCCAAGATTTTATTCTGTTTTCCTTACTGTACGCAATTATTCCAGATGCCAGAGAAATGTCAAAGTACAGATTCATTAAAAGCACGAGGCAAATACTATGGGGTACTTAATTGAAACAGAAAAGATTTCACAGGCTGTATCTGATCAAAGTCTAAAGTAAACAGCAGGTAAGCCCAAGAGCAAATTTTTACTTCATATCAGTCATTAGAAACAAGTTATTTATAACTGCTATTGGTCCAAGCTTCCAATGGCCATCTGCTAAATTAATCTACAAAGACAAAGGCTAACCTAACTTACATAATATCTCTTTGGATGAGAAAACTGACCGTGTTAAGACAGAAGTATGTCTTAAAAGGTTGACTGTATTCTTTTAAAATGAGTTAATTCTTTTGATTTATGCATTTTGCCTCCTTATCCCAAGGACATCACCCACCCGAAGTCAAATATAATTGTGATTTCTAGAAACACAACATAACAAAGGATGCTCTGAACAATCATTTTCAAAGTTAAACTTCCACAGCAGTTAACTGACGCACAGAGACACATCCCATCCTCAATGCTTTCTCTTTGTGTACCTCTCTGCCTACCAGCTCTTCAGCATTCAGCTTTGGTGTTATTACTACTGCCGTACATATACAGCATCTGATAGAGAACTAGAGAGCTGTGCTACAGGATGTTCATAAGCTGCTGTATGAGTACATGTTAGTAACAAGCAACTGGTAACTACAAAACAGTAAAAAATATTAGGTATAAAATGTGTATGGTCTATGTAAAAGAACAGAAACTGAACAAAATAGAAATTTTGTACCCCAGCAAGCTGGAACTATTTTTAAGAAACAGTTATATAACTAAGTAGAACAATTTTTAGATTAACAGGTTCTATCCCCCCTTCCGCCCATAAGAGGATAAAGCAATATTCCAGAACAGCAGTCACGTAATCAGGCAACTTCATTTTGCTGAAATCAAAGTGAGTGAAAACTTATACCGCCACAGGGATTTTTTTTTTCCTTTGTGGTTGGTTCTTTTTTTAAAAGTCTAGATCTTAACTTGCATTTGCCTTTTTATGAAGGCCATCTACAGTTCCAATTCCATTTTCCAACAACAAGCACTTAACAGTGAAGACATGCAGAAATCAAATATTCCCCTAGGACCTTCATTAAAAGTAATGGCTAAAGGAAAAAAAATAAAAATACTATGGATGTCACAATGTATCTCCTTCCTTTCTGAAGCTGCAAGACATCCAGGCCACAAACACCACCTACTTCCACAGTCACCAGATACTCCTTCTTGCCGGCATTACTTCTTCCTCCCCAGCTAGAGATAACTCCAAAAACACAGGAGTAACTTGGCCCATCAAAAGAGAAATCCACCCCCGCCCTCCCAAGGAAGAAAATCCTAGGTATTTTTGTTCTCTTACAGAGAATATCCAGTAGCAGGAACATACCCAGCCCTCCACTTTCCCATTCCAAGACAGACGGAAGTACTTTCTCAGGCTCCAAAGGAAAGTTATTTGTATTATCCCAACTCTCTAATTTAGTCCAGGTGCCACCTCCAACACCAGCATTCCCAGATTGGCTAGACTGATGCCTTTCAGCAGTGAAACCAACTCACCTAAGACATGAAGGGAAAAGGAGGTGCATGTGAGGAGACTCGCACAAGGAGAGTTAAGGAGAAAGACTTCCTCTAAACCAAGGGACGAGAGGAAAGCCTGAGGTTTCCCACAGAGCATTATCATTCCATGCAGTTAAAACTTTGTTGTTGACCAAGGTGTATATCAATCCCTTACATTTTATTCGTAAGTACAGGCTGAAACAGAGCCTATAATTTAATGTCAAGTAACTTTAGAAGGTTAAATCACACTTTCAGCTTCCAAGGAGACTAGAATTTCTGGCTATGTTTTTGAGATCATTATCCATTACTGAAAGTTTAATCCTTGCTCCTACTAAGATGGTCTTTAGCTTAAAAGTATCTTGTTTAGATTTATCGTTCTGCACAACACTAAGCAGTGGATCTCTTACATTTTTACAGCCCACCAAGAATAGCTCTTCCTAACACAAGCAGCAGCTTTCAGCTTTATGCCACACTATGCAGGTGGGAAAGGAGAAATAACTTTGTCGTCACTTTCTCTCCCAACCTCACACTCCAACCCTATTTCCTCTACTGATTTCCCCCAGTTGAGCCTTACACACAGTAGTCATCCTCCCAGTTTACCTCTGCATTCTCACTTTGGGAACCCCAGCCCAAACTCATAACCATAGAATAGAATCATTTAGGTTGGAAAAGGCCCTTAAGATGATCGAGTCCAACCGTTAACCTAACACTGCCAAGTCCACCACTAAATCATGTCCCTAAGTGCCACGTCTACGCGTCTTAAAAACCTCTGTGGATGGCGACTCAACCACTTCCCTGGGCAGCCTATTCCAGTGCTTGAAAACCCTTTAATGAGTGACCCTTTTAAATACCACACAGGCTTCTGTACAATAAAAGCACAGGTGTACGAGCATTTACCCAGATGGAAAAAGAAATCCTTTCACAGGCAGAAGCAGGTGCTGTAAGCAGCCACAACAGTGAGGCTGCCATGGGCCCAGCAAGGCAGGAGGACACTGCTTGATGGCTTTCACACCGCTTCAGAGCAAGACTGTCTCTGTCTATCTCCTTCCTCCTTCCTTCTGCTGCAGACAAAGGTCAGGCCAGGTCGACAAACACAGCCAGCTTGCCGCAGCACTGCCACTGCTACGTACCACTTCAAGTGGTTAATGTACCACAAGCAATTTACTTAATATACTTTGGCAATAGCCTGCATCAAGCAGTAATCCCTTCCAAGGGCCAGAAATCATTCCCAGGAATCCTAAAAATTCAACTGCTGCCTCAAGGATAATTTAGTTCATTGAGGAAGTCTCTCCCCTTCAGAAGCTGAACCCCAAACAGTACCACAATAACGTGTTAACAGTAGCTTATATTCAACTGGAATAGGTCCGCTGAGGACCTAGCAGCCTTGGTCTACATAATTACTTACCAAGACTTGGGAAAAAGATATTTTAAAAAAAAAAAAAAAACACACAACACACAAGCAACCAACAACAAAACCCAGCATATTAAAAAAAAAAAAACAAATACACAAAAGAGCAAAGTACAATATTGCAGAAGTAAATCTAGCTCTCTATTTTCTAACTTTTAATTCTTTGCTTTGTTACTCTACCTTTCATTTACTCTCATCAGACTCTCTCCCTCCATTAAAATTTCTTGGACACTTCAGGTCTCTGATAACAAATCAACAGCCTACTCCACATGTAGGTCACCATCTGGAACCCAGCTCAGGTCCCAGAGGATTAGCCTTAAATTGGATTTGAGCATAGTTCTATACCCTACGGAAGAAGTCTTTTTATACTTTAAAAATCAAGCATCATTATTTCTCAAATGAAGAACAGGAGGCAAAGTGTTCAAACAACTAGCCTGATGTCACTTCATAAACCTTACCTGCTTCCACTCACTGCTCTATACACTAAGCAATACTGGCTACCCTGGTATAATGTATATATTTTAAACTTTGCAAATTCAAGTGGAACAAAAAGAAGGAATAAGCTGGGGGGAAAGGAGGGCAAGACCCACCTGCAATTCTCAGCATTTTCCTGTAGCAACCAAAAACTTGATACCTGCCAAAGGAATTAGACATTCCTGTTGCTTTCGAGATATGGAAAAGTTACTGAATTCCACCCTACAAAACTGGTTGTAATATAATAAACAGATGTGGAAAAACCTCGATTTTCCTGCACCTTTTTTCCTGCATTGTCTGGCTTTCACCATTTTGACTCTAGCTTCTAATATTTTCCTTTTTCAGACACACCTGTGAAGCCGTGATACTAAGACTGATAATAACTGAATGTTGGTCCATTTCTAATACATAATTTCTCTACAGCATAAAACAAAGGAGAGGGATTCACATTTCTGTAACGCCCATAAACAACTCTCCCTCCAGGATATCCACCTTCCCCACACACACTCTGAGGACTGAATTTTGCTTTTTTTGAAGGACAGTTCACCGTTTGAGCAAGTGTGAATAATAGAGTGGTAAAATTAGCAGTGTTAATTCAGAGGCTATATTTAGAACTAAATCTCACTCTTAGGAGGATTTCTGTACTGTAAAAAACAAGCCTTCCCTCCAGAAGGGAACTATACTTCCTTATATGTCCACCATCAAAGCAGCCACAAAGGAATTTTAAAGGTTGGAGAAAAAGAAAACTCATGCATATTAACATCTGAGTAATATTACTCTGAAGTTTTCCTGGAATATATATGCAGAACTTAATGCTTACCAGCGTTTCTTCACCTGCTAGTAGTCTCTCTATAAAGCAATGACAGTTATATACTTTTCATTTGAACCTTTATGTCACTTTTTTAGAAATATTCTGAAAATTGAAGGCCATTTGTGTGCTTTGAAAAGGCTGGCTGAAAGACATGATTTTAACTATAACCAACACTTAAACAAACAGATACCAAATTAGGAGAGAAACGCCTAATGCCCTGTACACTCTTTTATCTCAGCTTTTTCTAATGAAAATATTTAGCTTTGCAAATAATTTCTAAAAAAAAACCCCAACATTAACAGCAGTTTATTACTTCTTCATTCTTTCACTGGCAATTCATTTATAAAAAAAGTTAGTTTCTCCCCCCACTGCCTATGCTAGAGAAGGTACTAGTGCCCTGATGTCACCAGGATTTAGAAAATTTTATGAATTAACACACTAATTAAATGAAAGTGACAAATACAACTAAATCGTAGGACCAAGCAAATGTAAGTCATTAATTATAACAGATGCTTTAAAAGAACATTTCTCATCCTGAAAGACGAAAAGTTTCTTTGCCAGCTTATGTATCAGGCACCATTTGCTCCGCCAAATCCATCCTCCCCAGTATGAAACACAACACTTGCTACAAATAATATAAACAGTCTCAGGTTAAAAGACTTGATCCACTGTACAGAACGGAACTCCAACTTGCGCATTTGAGAATTTCTAGAGTCATACAAGATAAAACACGCTAAAGCATTCAAAACAAAAAGATGACACACGCACAAAATCCTTCCTTGGTAAAGTTTTGGGGTTTGATCACCACAATTCTAAAAATCAGTTTGGTATCTCAATTCTCAACAGCATGGTTTACCTAGCACCTAAGTGGGATGCTGGTTCAATGCCAACACGCCTCTCCGAGTACCCACTGAATCTCCAGCATTACTGAGCACAGCCTTCATGTTTAAACAAAGCATATCATATAACGTAAGAATTGCAGAGTTATTTTAAGTGCTGCTACCTGTCTTGCTAAACAGCGTTCTGAGCACTAACTCCTAGACAATGTTAAAACAGAAGAGGGGTTCACTGTTTACAAACAACTAACAAGCTTAAAAACAATCAGAATTATGTTTTTCTTCACAGAATTTGGTGATCACTTCTGTCTGCACCCCATGAAAATTAGAAGACCGAGAGGTTGTAAGTCCATTTTGTTTTCTGATGTGCACAGTTACAAGTACAGAGCCAGAGGTGGGAGAGCAGAGAATGTTTCAATCGCTGCCTTTGATAATGGAAAGAATTTAGTGTTTATAAATTTATTTCCAGTTGTTGGCTCATATATTTGGATATTTATAGTACTCATCACTATGGTATCCAAGCACATTAGCAGTGCTTTGACCCACACAAAACAATACAAAACTGTTTCTTTGCTCTCCAGCCTATTAAGAAACACCTCAGCTGTGGTATTACTAGCACAGCATGTTCCAGAAATTAAAAATAGAACACTTAAAAAGCTAGACTCTATTTCAGATCTTACTTTTTGATCAAAACAAGCAGGGAACAAAGTATATCATAAAAGCTGGTGTGGGAGAAAACACCTTATCGGGACCTGCTCTCTGGCTCTGAAATAAAATCAGCCCCATAACCATTACCTCAGAGAGTCTGAATTGTCTGCTCACAGCAAGTATTTAAATAAAAAAAATAAATTTGTCTAATGATGTTAATAATTGAAGTCATCTTTCACCCCAGAGAAACACAAGAGAGCCATTTTGCGCAATGCAGTATCTAATGTGTTCTCCAGTGTTACCTAATAGTACCAGTAAATCCCTAACATAGCAAATTGTAATGGCATTCAGCCCACATCCAAGTTACCAGGATGAAATCTGAAACTCTGCAACGGGTAGCAATTTTAGAAGCTACATGCAGATCTTCACATCACCACTCAAGTGGTAGAAGGCTATTAATGCACTTCAGCTTTAGAAGAGAGGTGACACAAATGATTTTTGACAAATCAAGACTACCATGCTTCACATTCCATAAAATATATTTATAATCAGCCACTACTAAATTCCCTTTTGCATCTTGGGCTAGCATTTGTAGGCAGATTAGGCACAATTACAATACTGAAATGATGCAGCAGTGGAAACAGAACTGTATCAATAACATAATTATAAACACTGAATGCAAGAACAGCTTCTTAACAGAAACCCCAAATATTTTTTATCCTGTCTTTTTTTACTGCACTTTGTTTTTAAATTTTAATTTTATTCTTACTTATTACAGGCCAAAATGACTAATGATGTTAGAAAAACAAGCATGGTAACCATGTTGTACATATATATACACACACATACAAACTCTCATATAATACATATTAATGAAACTATCTAGATAAGCACATATAAAAGATAAATTAAGTTATTTAGCCAGCCTCACACATCAGTAAGTTTAAGAGGGGAAAAAAAAAAAAAGTAATCCATGCTTCTTTAAGTCTGATATAGGACTTCTGAAACACAGAACTCCACCACACGTCACGCTCTCCAAGTCCCACACCTACCTTCCAACAGCTGGAAGCTGCTCATGTAAGCAACAGTCTAATTAATGTTCCTCAACTTTTACAGTAATTAAGGGTATAGTACTCCCATGGGAGTATAGTAGTCCCAGAGTCATATAAACAAGAACTCTTGGCAGTAAGTCACATGTTTTATTAATTCCACTAGACTATGCTACCTTCCAGAACTAAAGTAAATATTCATAAATATTCATAATATTCCTACCTACTCTCAAATTCCCATTCCATTCCAACACTTCAGAAGTACTTAAGAGCTGAGTTTTTTCACATTCCTCATCTCCTTCCAAAATATTCCATCCCAATTTCCATTAAGGATTAAATAAATTTTCATTTCCATTAAAAAATTAATCTCATGGGCAAACACAAAATCTGCAATTTCTGCTGTTCACTCATTATGTCTATATATATACTGCATCTTCGTACCATGCAAGAGTTTGATTATATCACTTATCAATATTAGTCTTAAAACAAAGCAACTATCCCAGACCTCATTTTACAAAGGAAAACACAAAAAAAAAAATCAGCAAGAAAAGAAGGACAAAAAGTACACACCATCTCAAAGATATTCTAAAAGCAGTAATCCCACCAGTATAACTTAAGGTCTGTTTCTTCTCTTCTTATTTATATCACATATTCTTTTTAAGGCAAAAGATGATTCTCAAAACCCAAGTTTTACAGGAATTGAGCCATTAGTAACATCAGAAGTTATGACAGAGACCATAAAACAGAAGTCTGGCCAGAACCAGCCTTTCATCACTTTTTTTTTTTAAGCAACTGACACTGAAAGAATAGAAAAGTAACAAACTGGAGCAGTTGTATGTGTAAAACTAACCCAGCTGAGCATCCTGTACTGAAGTCCTCTACCATAGTCCCCTCAGCATCAAGAAGTAACATCATTTGAACACCTGGTGAGAGAGGTCTGAATGTGGAAAGCATATCTATCCTCTGGACTACTTCAAGTCTGTTTTGTCTTCCCCCTTTTCTGCCTCAACGAGATGGGGCAGTAATGAGACCTGACCAGGAATACTAAAGCTCGTGCCATTGGTAGGAGTTGAAAGGAGAGAAGAAAATGACATAAGGTCAAGTTCAGACCACGTGCCACAAGGACAGAAAGTTTCCAGTTCTACAGAAGCTATGAATCACTTCACTCAGGACTTTTCAGAAGCTGTATTAGACAACAGATATCCAAGCAACCTCCACACAAAGTGCTATTGTTTTCTTCATAAGGGATTTTTTTTTCCCCCATCATGAGTACCTTTTCTCCTGGTATAGATAAGGCAAAAGAGTTGTTCTTCCACAAGCAGTGTCACCCCACAAAACAAACTTTTCCAGTGTAACTTATACACTTACAGAAAAGCCATGATTTCCATGTCCCCATATCTATCAAACCTGCAAATAGCCTGGCCTTCCATTCAGTTCCAATCCAGAATGATCCTTTGTAGATCCATGACACTAGAGTCACATAAGCATGAAAATAACCACATTTTGGGGCAGACCTTTATACTCTGAAGACAGTAACTTTTTTTTTTTAGTTCTCCTCCCAGGTAGAAAATAGCTACACTCTATACCAACAGGACTTGCATATACATAAAAGTAGAAAGTCATATAGAGTTTGAACATCCTAATTCACAGCTTAGCACCTATTCAATTTAATTTTAGATCACAAAGCTTAGATAATCGACACAAACCACTAGTGTGCATTACACACACATTTTGCACAGTAGTAAATAAAGGCTGATTTTAAAGTTGTTGCTTTTAAGAATCCCATTAAAACAAAGTGAAATAACACAAAAAGATCATTATACTAACACTAGGCAAACATTTATCTGCACGCTCCCTTTACTAAATATCTGCACCCATGAACTTGTCAGTTCTTAGTTTACTACTGCCAAAAGTTTAATAAAAAAAAAAGGAAGAACAAAAACTCAGCACATCTCATTTGAATTCCAAATAGTCTCTAAAATTTTTTCAACTAGACTTCTTTTGGCTATTAAAATTTCTGTAACATGTGAGGAGAACCACAAATGATGATTATGGGTGCCCCAGTGATTCCAAATCCCTTTCTATGCACTCTGAGCATATTTTTAATTCACTTTTCAAGCTGAGCTAATTAGAATTAAAACCTTGCCATCACTCTCAACAGCAAAGTATGAGTGCCTACAAACAGCTGATGCAGTGAGAAAGGGTACTACTAACCATATCACTTCTCAAAGGAAAAGCTTACTCCAAAAACATCTCTCACCCAGTTAAAAAGTGTCTGTTTCTTTGGAATTTGTATATGAGATAGAACAATAAACTATAATCCTGTTCAGAATCCCTAGGTGCTCCCATGATAAAACTCATAAATGGGAAAACTGAAAACCTCCTGCCACTTCATACAAAAAATGCCATTGTTTAAATCAGCCTAGAAAGATTGTTCTGTTTTTGAAAATACAAGATATTTTTAGCTTTTGACAGCGATAGACTAACCCTGATGGAAAAGGATGTGCCACTAAGAGTCCACAGGATGTTCAATCTTTTGATTCACAGACCAACGTCAAGAAAAAAAAAAATCATCCTGTATATTTAAGAATAGCAGCCCAAACACAGGGAGGCATGCATTTTTCTTCAAGGCAAGATATAAAACTCTGTTTTATAATATCTAGACTTGCTAAGAACTACAGGAGGTAATGCTGAGCTAGTACACAGTTTTGGCCAGAAAAAAAAAACCACCCACCCACCCCACCCCACAAAAACATAAATACATAAACAAGCATAAAGTTAAATTTATTGGCCACACTTTTCCTGGTAGTAGCAGACAAAATAAGGGCCAACAACCAAAGACTGTCAGGCTGGATGTTAGGGAAAGATTCTTCACGAGGACATCCTATACCCTGAAGAGGCTGAGGAACCTGTCAAAGTTTTCAAGAAATCAGCCAGATGAAGTCGTGGCTGACCTGGTCTGTGTTGCTGATGGTCTTGATCTGTGCATAGGGCTGGAAACGGTGACCTCCAGCAGTCCTTTCCAAACCACATTTCTTACAGTATGAAAGTGTTCAGTACAAATTGTCTCTCAAAGAGACTAAAATCCTTATTAATTTTGCATTAAAAAAAAAGCAGCCTGAATTAAAACTATTTGCTTCATATTTTCAGATGAGCTAGACCGGGGCATTTAAATTATTAAGCATCAGGTGAGTTGCAAAGAGCCAACCTACATCCAGGTAGAATTTGTCACAGGCATTCAGTGACAGGTGTGCCATACATTTAAGAGGTGATTGTCATGTCACAGCCACATTACTATCTGGCAAGAGGAAAGCAAAATTTTTACCACTTCCATCACTTTTTCAGAGCCATACTGTTAAGGAGAGTACGTTGTGATCTGAAAACAGGAATGTGGTTTCTTCTGGGACAGTAAGCTCGTGGGGAAAGAAAAGGCCTTTTGCAATCCATTGAATTTGTTAGCAACATCCTTACAAACTTTCTGTCCAATGCCACAAGAGTAAAAAAAAAAAACCAAAAAAAACATCCAGTCATCTCAAGGAACAAGACATTTATTGTAATGTAAGGACAATTAACAAGAAGGGAGATGCTGATTTAATTTTAGGTAATCCGTAAATGTAACAAATTATTAACACCTGCCAAGTATATTTTGATGTTACCATTTTTTCCTATTCCAAGGACTAAGTGTCTGGAGGAACAGCAGCACAGAGAACAGTGCAAAGAAGAGGATGCAACTCCTGAACACCACAGGAATACCAGACATAAAATAAACAAGAAGAAACTGACCTAAAATTAGAAAAGTTACTCCTATATCTTTTACAAGAACCCTGGAGTTCCTGCTAATCCAACAGAATCAGACTACTAACACAGTTTTTGGTCTAGTCCTCCACCACCATAACACTGTCATCCCAGTTCACAATTTGAAATTGATTTCTCTTGAAACTACATTGATTCTGTCTGAGATTTTAAAAAAAACAAAAAAAAAACAAAAACACCCACAAACCAAATCACCAATTCTTTACCAAGCCATGTATTAAAATGCCACCTCTATGAAAAACATCTGCTTTTCATTGTTATTAGATGAAATTTAGAAAGAGCCACACAGAGGCCTGCTGCCTGAAAGTTTTTGCATTAGAGGGAACAAAACACACTGCATTTTTTCTTGCCAATTATCTTTCTCCCTTTAAGAACACATATAATTTTATTCTTACATATACACCTAAATGGCCTTTCAGTATTTTTTTCTGATCTTGCTAGTTAATAGACATTTTTAAAATAATACACGCATATACACGGAAAATACTCTTTAGATCTATGCAACTAACATTTCCTACCAGCGCTGCCTTCAAGCATTTTTCTGCAGAAAAAGCTTGAGTATTTACCAAAAAGCTATTCATTACATAAGTCGTATTTGTTTTCATAAGCAGAATGAGGCATAAACTTTTCAACCAATTACACAGGATAACTACAATACAAGAACATAAAACTGGAGTGGAAAAATCATCTCTAATGGAAGCTTTTTCCCTCCAACAATTTCAAAGTAGTCAAGAGGCAAGAACATACTTTAAGAGGTTTATTATCAATAGAGGGTACTAAAATAAACCAGCAAACCTTCACAAAGCCTCCATGTGGGCACTTCATGAGAGGATTTGCTGTCACTGTGGGGGTGGGGAACATCGGAGGTTTTCACAGTAGAGAAGAACTGTGGGTTTTGCTTGGGGGTTGTATAAAAAAAAACACCACTAACAACAGGGGAAAAAAAAAAAAAAAACAACAAAACTAAGCCAAATCAAGACACAAGTTTCCTCTCACAGGGGCCAATATTCTGCCATCCACAGGAAAAGGCTCCAGAACGTCATTCTGGATAAAAGCAAGTCCACGATCGATACCCAGACAAAACTTTAAACCAAATTTTAAGTGAAATAACAAGAGCATCACAGGCAGAAAACTGAAAAGTTTGAAGGCACAAATAAAATCTATTTTAAAACCCACATTAAAACCTACCCTTTTGAAGTTCAGGCGTTCTTTTTCCAGTATCACTAACAAGTCACCATAACAAAGCAAAAAAAAAAAAGGTACTTTTTAAATTGAGACATATCTTAAGGTTTTCTTAGCAACTGGCTTAAAACTGCAGCATGTTCAGATGTCCCATCTGTAGCATGATGCTTTTGCTCTTTTATTGTTAATTTACAGAGGTGAAAAGAGTTTATCTCAAATGAAACAGGGAGAAATGGACAAGGATCCCAACTTTGACCCTGCAATCAAAAGGCTATTCACTGCTACATTTCAATGACCATCCTGCAGCCAGAAGAGAACACAGGGCCTCCAGTTTCTAGGCTTTTTTTTCCTGGCAGTACCAATACTATTGGTACTGTAGATCTTAACAACAGAGCCACAAGAAAACAAGTCTTAAGCAACAAGTTCATTTCAGCACAGTTCCAAATTCAGTGCAGCTCTCAACCCAAATACCAACTGCTGATCCTCACAACAGATCACCTGGTGCTACCTGACACATTGAAATGAACACAGTAAATAGTTCATATGGCATTGGCAAAAAGTGGGCAAGACAGACTTGTCTCCGTGTTTTGTATAACCAAGACTATTCTTCAGACTACATACAGACTTCTTCCAGGCTATTTTAAAATAGCACCCACAATATCATCTTTTGTACACAGCTATAAAGCTAAATTTCAAATGGAGGAACACCTACTCAGGAGATGTTCTCATCTCCACTCTCCCGGTATATTTCATACCGATTCCTCTTAAACACAAGTAGACTTTGAATTAAGAACTTTCTTCTTTCACCACATCCCTGAAACCTCGCTACTGGTGAGAACAAAGAACAGTAAAACTATGAGCCATCAAAAAAAGTTAAATTCACTTATACATTTCTGCATTGGAAAGTCTTTTCTTCTTCCATTAAAACCCAACATTAATGACGAATTTGCTTTAGCACCCGCTCATTGCTCAATTTTCTTCACCTCAAATACTTGTATTTGCAATGAATTAATGACATGCTACTTTTACTATTGTATTTTTCGCTGAAAATACAAATGAACTGTAAATCTGGGTAAATCAGCTCTTAGAAGTAAGTGTACCTAAAGTAAGACACACATCCTCAAGTGTCCAAAACTTCAGTAAAATTACATTGTAGCACTCAGTATGAGGCTGTGAAAGAGGGTCACAGATTCTAGTTACTGTGGAAATAAACTAGAAGCAACCTTTACAAGCGACCTGAGAATGTGATGTGATGGTGTGAGAATATTATCATCTGCTCCAGGAGGTCTGAAAGCGTCTAAGGACAACAAAAACATAGAGCAGAGAAAATATTTAATACCACAGCACATAGGTGACTGGGGTTTCATCTGCAATTTCCACTTCAACACAGCAGGAAGATGAGATTACGTTTACTACACACTCTAAGGACTAAAATACTCACCGAAACTATCAACATTTAAAGAAAAAATATTTAGGAGAACTTCTAATTACTGTAACATTACCTAAAACTGGAATAACTTCTCACAAAGAATAAATCAAGATTATTCTTATAGATTGATGAATCCTTTTAAGCGAGACAGCCCTTTTTTTCTAGGTTTATTGCAACCTCTGCTCATCTCAAATTATATGCCCTAGTTATCTCTTCAACCTGAACGAATGAAAAATACATGTGTATAACTTTTTAACACAATTTCTAAAAAAGTCAGAGGGCCACTAACCAAGCAAAAAAGCCTCTGTAATTAACTGAAAGACTATTGATAGCTGTTGATAGCTCTATATAAAGTAAAAAATGCGGATCAACTTGATCATCATCTCAATACATAGTTTTCATACATTCGAATTTGCCAAGTGCATGTTTAAAAGACACTTTCTAGAATGAGGGGTTGTTGTCTTTCAGTGGCAAAGAAGTGACCTCTGTGTAGCTGGCTATACTTCTACAGTGCAGACTCCCATGATTGCAGCTGACACAAATGTAATCGTCATAGCAAAATCTTCTCTCTCAGCCATTTAAAAGCAAGAAAAGAAAAAAAATCAAAAGATTTCTTTTACCATGTTTGTATTGGGAAAAACTCACACCAATTTTCCTTCTAAATTTGACTGGGTAAGAAGCATTTAAGATGGCGAGAAGAAAGAAGCACAATGACAATAATAATTGCTCTGAAAACAAAACAGTCACAGTTCTCCAAGGAATTTAACACATCAAAAGCAACCAACCTGCACCTATTCTGCCTCAAAATTAACAGGCCAGCTGTTACCAACCATCACTCAGGTGAGGTTACTCCAAACACCCCACCCCCCCCCACCCCCGATCAGACAGGCAAGCATTCTTGCAGGCTTTTTTTTTCCCCCTTACAATTCAAATGGTTTCATTCACCCAAAATCTGGGCTAGCTAGTCAGACTTGTCATTTGCTGCGTATTTCTCGCTTTCTCATACAGGCACTTAATCCCCTAACCTGAAGAAAGTCAGAGACAAAGGAAATGAGATGAAGTAACTATGCTTCATGTAAGAGTGGTCTCTGCACATTGTTCTTTCTCACTGCTGCCTTTATACTGTTAAAACTGATGTAAAAAGGTCTAACTTATCACAGCAGCTCACAGAAACAAAAGTGAGGTCCTGAAAAAGGTTCTCCTTAACAGGGAGCTTTTATCTTCTACTTCAAAAGGTATTTTACAAAAATTCCTTATCATCAGTACGCTGAAATCACAGCTAAAATAAAGAATGACATTAAACACACTAAGTGGACTTTACACACACACAAAAATAAGGTTTTATCTATGCATACATTAAGGTAGAAACAGGTGTGTTGAATAAAGACTAAGAGCAAAGCATAAGCCCTCCAGAAATAGGTAGTGTCGTCAAACTGTTAGAAAACAGGGATTTACAAACCTTTCTATGGGGGGTACAACCGGTCTTCTCTGTCAAGTCCTGAGCAAGAACTCCAGGCAGCAGCAATGGGTGTTTTCTTGCTCAGCAGAAGGCTATAAGCACCTCACTGCCTACATCCTAACTGACTATGGCCTATCACTAAGTGCACTACTTTGTCTGTAGTGGAAAGGATTAAAAAGGAGTCCTGTGATTTTTTTCAGATAAGGCCGCAAATGCTTCTTGAATGTGTACCTTAAATACTGAGTAGCTACAGAGTGTTTCCAGTGTTCACACAAAGGTAGTTTAAGGCTCAAAATGTTCCTCTCTTGCTGTTTTTAAACTGATCTCACTCCTGTTTGCTTCACGAGATCCTGAGTTACAGAGCTGATGAATGCAGGCCAGAGTTTTCTTTGACATAATCGTAGCAAGGGAAAGTGCAAAGTCCTCCGTGAAATCTCTCAGCAAAGATGTATAATGCTTGACATGCCCAAGTCTCACGATACTAACTTAAAT
Source organism: Pluvialis apricaria (assembly GCA_017639485.1). NCBI lineage: Eukaryota > Metazoa > Chordata > Aves > Charadriiformes > Charadriidae > Pluvialis > Pluvialis apricaria. The sequence goes on along the minus strand of CM030009.1, from coordinate 73,588,025 downwards.
ACAGACAAAATCGTTGTATGGTGCTCCCACCAGAATCCCAGATAACCACCACGCTCCAAAAATACAGATTACAGGCCATATTAAAAACAACTCCCTGAGATTTTTTCACCTGACCATGATGCAAATTATATGGAATAAGGGGCAGAGGCTGTACTGGGTTCAGCTGGGACAGAGTTAATTTTCCTTATAGCAGTCCCTGTGGTGCTGTGTTTTACACCGGTTACCTAAACAGTGTTGATAACATACCAGTGCATATGCTATTGCTGAAGGCTGCTTACACACCATCAAGGCCTCTGCCACCCCAGCGAGGGGGTGCACAAGAGGTTGGGAGAGGACACAGCTGGGACAGCTGACCTGAAATACCGAAGAGATTCCATACTATATAATGTCATGCTCAGCAATAAAACTGAGGGCAGGTTTTTTCCAAAGTATTTGTTGCTTGGAGACTGGCTGGTCCACTGGTGGTGCTTTTGCATCACTTGATTTTTGTTTGGTTTTTTGTTTTTAATTTCACTTAAACTGTCTTTATCTCAACCCACAAGTTTGGGGATTTTTCCTTGCTTTTGCTCTTCTGATCCCACTCGGGGACAGTGAGAGACTGTGTCGGGGTTTACCTGCCAGCAGGGGACAACCTCCCACACCATCTCAAACACATTCATTCCAATATAACTCAAACAGCAACATAGCTTCCAAAATACATATGATGGAAGTAACACCAGTTACATTACTACATGGCAGTGAATGCTGCCAAATCCTAAGTAAGCACTATTTATTTTCACTGAGCTATTTCCAATTAGAACAAAACAGAAGTCATCTTTCTAATAACCAAGTACCGATGTTAGATGAAGGCAAAATTCACCAAGTTCACTGGGCAAAACACCCCACTAACTGCAGAAAAATCCTGCTAGTATTTTTTATGAGGCAAACTGAGCATGTGCATACTGTGAGCTTGTTTCTATGGAGAAACTATCACAAAAGAAGGCAAAGCATGAAGTTAAAGCAGCATCTATTCCTCTCTGCAGAACATTCACATGCGGAACTAGTGAGTGCCATTAGTTTAGTTCAAGCCAATTTCAAATTCAGAGTACATGGGTTCACACAGGCAGTAGGCTACTGTCATTTGAAGCAACTTCTCCACGTCTTACTTTAGTGGAAATTAGCATCATTTTTTCCTAGCCATTAAATCCTGGAAATAGGTTACTAGAATTCTGAAATAACCCATGTTTAAGTTTTGTTCAAATCCTACCAAAAAAAACCTCAGAAAGTAAACAGCCAAGCTCTGAGCATCAATATTTATATTCCCCTCAGAAATACAGAAAGGGCAGGACACCAATTCACAACCTAAGACTTGGCAAGCAGGGAGGAAGGAAACCAAGGAAGAATACCTCAAAACATAATTATTTTCTACCCTCCAAATAATCAAGCTACTTCATCAAATTTATGCTAGTACTTGCCAGGATCCAAAGGCATGGAGATTAACCTCAACTCAATTAAGTTCAGGGACTTCTCTGAAAATCCATCATCTTCCAAAACTACTGAGCACCATAGACAATAAGCACAAAGTACGGTGCCAGCTCTCAAGATCTAGGATCCTTGTGCTATTGCACGTTCCTGACATCAAAACTGATAGCGCAAACTAGTATTTGACCTGTACACATTCTCAATCCCATTATTTTTAGCAACATGCTAAACTAAACAAAAGAAGAACACCCCCAACATACTCATAATTAGATTTTGTTTCCTGAAATTCAGTTCTGCCTTTCACTGTATTCAATAGCTATATTTATTAACTTTTTTTTCCTTCAGCAAAAAGAAAAAAGTGTTAGAATACGATGCTCAGAACCTGCTGGAAGAAGAGTGCTTGAAATAGCAAAATCAAGTAACTTTGGAGCTGGCTGTACCAAGTTCCCTGGCGTATCAAGAAATGCTACAATTAAATTGAACTAATTAGATTTTTTAAACCATTAAAAAGGTAACATATTCAGTTTAAAATGAGAGACAAGAAACTCCTCTGGGTCTCATAGATTAAAACAAGTTCCTATTCCATCAGTTAAGTATTCCACAGAAGTCATATCTACACAAAATGCAGTGACAATATATCACACACGCTGCATCAAGTCCACAATACTCCCTGAACTACCACGTGTGAAACTCCTCTCCCAAAGGCAACCTCTATATATAGCTATGCGACAGCATTTTAAATTGCGAAAAGACCACGCTTACTCAGATTTTTATATGAAGAGAGACACAATTCCCCATCCATCTTAAATCAACATTTCTACCGGGGGGGGGGGGGGGGGGGGGGGGGGGGGGGGGTGCGCTGGGAAGGATGGGTGGGGAAGTTTGAAAAAAAGTTTTTTTAAAATTTAACCTAGCAGAACATCAACTCCCCAATAAAAATGTAGTAACTGATCCTCTGCACCCAGTCTCTCTCTTCCAGGAAAGCAACATTCAGTGAATTTTCATGCCTACTAATTTGCAACCAGGAATGGTAAATCAAGAATCGTGTTTTATCACAAGGGAGAAAAAAAATCTCCTTTATAAGGAACTTTCCACTGCATAGCAAGCTTATCTGATGGAGGAAAATATTTTGGCACGCAAGAGCCATGGGCCCTGTATCTTGTCACATCCGTATCTAGTTCTTATCCCTCCTGTCCAAAAGGCAAAACTCAGAACATGCACAGAGGAAAGAGCTCTGCTGGAGTTTACAGCCCATTTAATTTCGGATAAGACCCCGATTCTCTAATTAGGTAACCCAAATAAAAACAGTCTCAAGAATGCTTAAAATATATACTTCATGCTTCTTACATAAATGGTACTGAAAGAACGGTTATACTGAGACCAATAGATGACTGGCACAGGTGTCACAATGGTTATCAAAAACTGAAAGTCTAAATTGCTGATGGAATAGGAAACATTGTGCTTCATGAACGTGTTGCACATTTCTGTACAGTATCCCACACTTTCTTCCTCATTGACATTGTAAATTGTAAGAGAAGCACTTTAATCTAAGACCATGCATTTAATGTAGACAGAGAATTAGAGAAGTCATAATTTAGAAGTTTACCACAGCCTGCTTCCATTTGAAACACCTCTCAGCTGCACAAAGACACGAGATCCTGTAACTGAAAGTTTTCAGAACTTTATACCTGCACTTTTTCATTACAACAGACTTTTTTCTGCCACTCACCTCCCCTTAACCTTGTTTCCTCTTTTAGCTTCAGTTCTGAAACAGTAACAACAATCTTTTGGTCAAAGTCTGAAATTTAAGAGACAACCTAAATCTAAAGACCTACACATAGCATAGCTGTTAGCTGTTTGATGTTGTGAGCTATCTTTTGTCCCTATAAGCATAAGCCACAAATGTTATGTCTGCAGATTTCAGAGTTGCCAGTGAGAAGGAAAGGAGAACAAGCCCATTCAGATAGTCTTCACTGATAGCTGATCAGCTGTTGGCCATCAACTAAAACCTTTTCATCCACGTGATTCACCCTGAACACAACCTCCTACTCTACCAAAAACTCAGGAACTTTTCAACAGTTTCATACGGCTCTACGTTTCACTTCCACCATATTTCTTAACAGAGAATACAAGATTTTTCAGAATGCTTAGCCGCAATCAATGCCCAAGGCAAAACTATTCAGTCAGTTTAGTATGGGACAAGTTCAAAACAGTAATAACAGATTTGACTTACAAGTAGAGGTAAGTTTAAAAAGAAAAGAACCTGCAAAACCCCGTATCAAAATCTTTTCCTCCTGCTCCATACAGAATTATTTTTATTTTACTCAAAAGCCGATATGAATCCAGAATCACTTACTGACAGGAAACAAACAAACAAAAAAACAAACCACATTAACTGTAGTTTACACAGAAATAAAATGCCTTTTTATCCTCAAGTGCACTTTGGATTACAAGTTTTAGATCTATTCTACCCAAACTAACATCCCCCATACTTACAGCTTCTAAATTTCTTTCCTCAGCTTCCGCCAGTGCTCATCAACATTGCTCAACTTCAACAATGAAACTCCACTAGTTATTTCATTTCCTAATTTTTCTACCTTTGCACAACATAAGATACAGACAACCAACTGAATACATTTTGACATAAGATTTCTCTTCCTCTTGCCTTTGTCAAAACCCATCTCCCCTCCAAACCATATAGGTTTGAGCCAAACATAAGAGCTACTCGGCACTATTCTTTAAACGCTGCACTTTCAAAAAGAACAAGTGCTCCTGAAATTAAGTATGAGTAAGAAGTTGAGTTTAAAGGAACATTAAAGATGCAAGGAAAAACAGAAAAAACAGATTTTAAATGCATCCAAGCTACATTCCCTGCACCAGCGTATTTACTAGTAACTACACATCTGTACAAATGAATTCACTTGCAACTTCCAGAATTAGAGCAGATGTTAACGTTAATTTGATATTAAGTTTTTGATTTTTAGTGGGCATAACAGAAAGAAAATAATAAGGCCACATTTCATTCTCTGAGCATTGTTAAAAATTGTAATGATCTGCTGACTTGTGAAAAAAATTCCACTCTGAAAAATCCCCAAGGGCTTCTTCCCAAGCGCCACATTGAGAGCAGATGGCCAGCGTCGAATCTGCAATTACCAGTCTGGCCTGGCAGTCCCACAGATCACAATGATACTCTCCTCTTTTACTGGATGTGGGGAGTGGGCAGCTTGAGAGATGCAGACAACTAGATATCACAGGCAACAGCACTTTCCACTAGCAACGTACATATACAATCAATTTCCAAACTGGCCATATGCTACTTCCATTAACTTTCATTTTACATTTAGGTTTCCCTCCATTTTTCTTTAACACTTTCTTTTCCGCTATGAAAGTTTTTCAAGCAAGCAGGCGGGAAATCGGTAGCATTAAGGATACAGTAGAACTGACCATTGTCAAGCATTGCCAGAGGCACAAACTTCATCAGCTATCTGGTGTTGCAACTCTTCCCCCTTTTTATTTTACTTTGAGAAACCCCAAGAGCAGCTCATAACAATGATCTCTTAAAAGCATGAAAATGGACAGAGTTATTAATTAACTGGTAACAAATACTTATCAAACTTGTCATTATATCAGTGTGCCATCATCCCCCCCGCCCCCAAGAACAGTTGTTCTGTTCTCCTCTTTAGCCAGGAGGACATCTGATGAGGAGGTGCTGTTTCATTTCCTCTCCTTCCTCCCACCCCTCAAATGGAGAAGCCCTCCAAGGGGGGGAGGGGAGAGCATGTTTTTAATTCAAATGCTGCATCTTAAAATACTATTGTGTAACGACTTGGGTGAGTCTGATTGTAAATCTATATACATGCACCATGAGAGAGCTTTATTCTTTCTGCATCTCTTAAAAAAAAAAAAAAAAGAGGCAGTAAGGCTTCTGCATTAATAACCATTTACTATTTCAGTTTTACACCCAAGAATTTGCGTAAAAACTTTACTTTGCCAATGCCAATAAAGGTTTAGAAATCAAAGTAAGCAGCAAGAAAGCCATGAGGACTCTCCTACCAAGTTCCTTTTCAGCTGACAGATGCAAGGGGGAGAGGGTGGAAAGGATTTCCTCATGTGCAAAGAAGCTTGACAGACTTAACTCTGAAGCACTCGGACTTCTCAGGAATGCTCAGCCCCCCTATACAGACTTCTGTCTTTTACATTGATTCTGCATTCCTTACCTCATTTCTATTAATTCTTTCTGTTCTTCCTCATTTTAGCTACCCCTTTTCAAAAAATTTGCCAGGCACAGAAAGGCGCTGGAGAAAAGTACATCACAGTCCCACTGTTGTCATCTTAGTTTTGAAAAATCTTACTGGGAAATAAAGCTGTGCAAAAAGAAAACTTCAAACCTTACTACTGCCTACTCTCTCATTCAGGCTTAATTCCAGTGACACATTCCATAACAGAGGGTGCCAACGTTATTGAGATGCTGTTACTGTAGAGGCTGAACCCCTCCCTGATAAAACAACTTTGAGTAAACATGATTTAGTCCTAAGTAAGTATTAACAATCTTTAGATACTGTTGATTTTCCTTAAAGATCTTTGACTATGTGTCAAATGCCATGTAATAAAAGGTAAACGTATTTCCCGCCAGAAGACAACACACCCCATTCTCCTCCCAGCCTCAATGAGTAAGCTGTCTTTGCTGACACACGCAATAAATACCAGAAAGCGTTATCTTTTCATCAACTCCCTCAAAAGTTTTTCTGCTTTTACCACTTGTTTATCAAGTGCTGTAGTACAGGATATTACTTCTCTGTATAAATCTGGCACTTCTTGTAACTGCAATTATCAAAAGATCTAACACAAGTACTGGCTTTGTGGCAGAAATGCAAGTTAATGCACGCAAGTCATGCAGAAGTAAATTAATTAAACCCCACCAAAACAATTACTTGGTCCAGACAGGAAAACAAAGAACTGCATGCGCTGAACAGCTTTGAAAAAAGTACCTTTGAAACATTTTGGATCGTTTCTCTCAGAAACATCCAAAACTTAACAGTGTCAACTCACCTTCCACACTATCAGAACAGGAGGTACCAATCCCAGTGTCCCCGCTGTCGGAAGCTATACTGTGTCTTCTGACAGGATTGCTCTGACTGCTTGATGAAATGGTTGTGGACTGCCACAGGGATTCAGTACCAGGTAACCATGCCACTGAGGAATAATCTGAGCCTATAAAGAAGGAAGCCAGAAGTCTGTCATTACAGATACAGTACAGAATTCAACAACAAAATACCGGTCAAGATGAAAACTGAATCCTATGTTTCACAGTTCAGGTTTGAGCCAGACTCTGTGCCAATGTTTTGGGGTATTTTTTTATTAAAATACTTTTTCTAGGTGGAAACTTCCCAAAGAAGTTCCAGTGAATACATTTTTACTATTTAAAAACATGAGCCTCAGACTGTTCTTGTGCTAACTTTAACAAGACATTTATCATATGACTCCTATCCTAGAATTTATTCTCAATTCACAGAATTTTGTGTTGCAAGCATCTAAATACAGTCAGAGAGATGAATGAATTTTAGGACAGAAACCAGTTAAATACAGTCATTTCCAGCTGTGCATAAACCACATGACCTAGGTGATAAAATAGACTCAGTAAATAAATTTGTAATACTGATATTTGAAGTAATTCATTACATTCCACTGTTACCAGCAGTTTTCAGTTATCAAAAGAGAGGCTGCCAACTCGGGTACTACACAGTAGCTGCACACAAGCTGTCTTTGTGAGATATCTATCCATCTATTGGTTTGTTTCATTTTGTTTTTTTTTTATTTAAATAATCGTTGTAAAATTAAGTTTTAAAAGCACAATTCAGAGCAGCAAATAGTTCATCTGTTCAAGGAATTTTTGAGAACGTGTGGCCTACTTTATAGTCAGTTCCAAGGGAAAATACACCCCAGAGGACCACCACAATTTCCAATACCCAATATCTAAATCTGAGCATTGTTTATAGCCAGAATACTGATCAGCATGGTCGTCCTCCAAACCAGCAGAGCCACATAAAGAACCCTGGAAAAAAGCACGGCCTGCTCTTGATTTTATATATAATCACATACATACACCCCCTCTAGCAGTTAGCTTTGCATAACACACTCAGCAGGAAATGACTCATGAAGAAGTATCAGTTCACATACAATGTCTCTTATGCTACATGTGGTTATTTTTAGGTCATTTAAGCATTTTCAGCAGTGTCCATCCAGACTTGTAACAGCAATTTGCCTCTGCAATGACATCTGCACATCATTCTTATTTCCAGCTGTACTGGTTTCCCAGTAAATTAAATAGTTTAGAAAAGGATGTAAAAATGAATACATATGTGCTTATATATATACAACCCCCCACATATATACGAATACACACATACTCCCCATATAGCAGCCAAATCACTAGCCAGAGTGGTAACAGCTGCTTGCCAAGCCACTTGTAAATTGAGGAATACAGTATGTGCTTCCTTACTGTATATACTATCTAACTGTAATATGACATCTAAGACAGTCTACTTTCTGTAAGTAGGTTCTTGGAGGTCTTTGAATTTGAGACAAATGAGATGGACAGGCATATCTCTCTCCTCTGAGGTTACTGCCTCTTTTGCTATCTTTTCTCAGTCTTCAGAATCACTCGATTCTCCTCCCCTTCCTTCTACTTTAGCCATACCTTGTGCAATGTATTTCCTCGCTTCCTTAAACTTTTTGGTTTTCTTCCCCAAAAGTCTCTTAACTATTCCATTTGAGTAGCTCTCAAGTCCAAGGGTGAGGCAGCAGAACAGAAGACCAGAGGAACCAGACATGAATGTGACTGCCCGTGGCTCACCAGTCACATCCTGTAAGGAGGTCCCAGCTAAGATCCTAAGCAAATACCACTCCAGGTGTCATTCTTCATACCATCCTCTCTGTGTCATCATCTAACGTACTGAAGTGTAATAGTTTCACATACAGCTAGTGGGAAACTGGAACGTTTCTTCCTTCCCTACCCCCCAGCACATTTTTCACTAAACCCTCTGGCTGCTTTGGGAGCACTAATTTTTTTCCGTCCCTCCCTCTAAATAGGTCTGCTTTACACAGGAGTTCCACTTCATGCTTCTCAAGCTGCATCTAGCTATTCCAGCAAGAGTAAAGTTGACTTATGGGAGCCCAAGCTAATTAAGCCAGAGGCAGTTCTGATTTAGAAGACATTTAAAATACATTTATAGAAGAGAAATTCAGTTTCATTTACCCTTTATTATGCGGTTCTCCACAATAAAACTCTTTGGTGACATTTCAGCTTTTATGGCATTAAACAAGTGTTAAAAGAAATACAGCAGATAACGATACCACCTACTGCACATTAAATCAACACAGCATTTAGTGTCAAACTCTTTAGACCTCTTGGCTGGACAAGTGTTCAGAACATGGACCAATAACCATCCATGTGCAGACCCCCAAAAGGGAGAGATAATTTTCACTTTGGTGGAACTTTAAGCAATAAAAGCTAAAAAGACCACAGAAGGATAATTTCAGTAGGAAAGGACATTCGGAGGTCATCTAGTCCAACCCCCATCCCAAAGCAAAGCTAATTAAATCAGGCTGCACAGGGTCATGTCCAGCTGAGTCTCAAACACCTCCAGGGACACAGATTCCACAGCCTCTCTGGGCAGCCTGTTCCAGCATTTAACCACCCTCAGTGCAAAGAGGATTCTCCTGACATCTCAGAGTCTCTCATGATCCAGACTGTACTTGTTGCAACATATCCCAGAAGATGCAACACTATAGTGCAACCAGACTACAAAAAGGGCTAACGCACTGAGGGGCAGACAGTCATTCCCATCAGGATCTCTACATGTATTGATAGCTGAGGAAATAAAAAGCCTCACAAAACACCTACTCTGAATTTTAGACCTACACGCAGACAGCTTGGGGACATACCAAGCCCCAGTTGTGGTGCTGAAGCATAGGTCCAGGAGGACTTGCTGGCACAACACAAAATGGAACACAGCATTTTCTGGAGCACTTTCACATCCCGGGGCAGTACAGCATTTCCAAGTAAAGCCTGATTCTTAAGCTGGTAGGCCTCAAAGAGGTAACTGCTGGTACACGTGCATAGCTACACACAGATCAGCATGAGGCCAGCAAGAGTTTATTAGCTTTGGCTCAGCACAGGCCTGCCAGATCCCATCTGGCTCTCCAGGGAAACACTCAAGCCTCTCTGCGCTGTGCTCTGGACTCCAGAAGGGTCTCTTCGATCAGGCACTCCCTCTCACCATCCCTTGTGACGCACAGCTGGCTGTGCGCAGCAGCAGTGCGCCCACAGCGCCGTCACCGGGATCACGCTTTTCCCTTACAGCCATCATGTACACAGAGGCTTGGAGGGGGGCTGCGATGGTGGGGAATGGTCTCATTTTCTCACTCACTGGGCTTCTACTGTTCAGGAGCAGCCTCTGGATTTAAAAGGGATGTGTCCCAAGAAATAGAATTGTTTCAGAATCTGAATAGGAAAATAGTGTGTGCTTTTTAACCTACTTCAGACATGCCAACAGAACATGCTTGCATGTTATCACCTCAAGAAACTATTTCTCTTTGCCTCCCACAGAAGTCCTGACACTAAACATCCGGCTTTTTTTTTTTTTTCGGTAAGATAGCTAATGACATATTCCAGAAGTCTACACTTTTTAATGTTTCCTGGTGCATCCGCATCATTGCTTTACCTTGCTGACCTAACGGTGATTCTGCACAATAGATGGCCACGACAAAAATAAACTGTCTACGTGGAAAAAGAGCTTTTCAAAGCTAATTGAACCCACTCCCATAAATGGCCAAAAAAAGGGCAACAAGATAGTAGAGATGGACTCAGTAAAAGTCTCAACAGTAAGTCATGTGTACTTAATTCAAAGTGTCAGACAGCAGACCCCATTCCCATCATTGAGGAAAGGTAATTACACAAACTCCAATAAGGAAACATAACTGAGAAAACAAGACCTTACAGACCTCATTAGTCCAAGACATTATTTAAAAATTCCTTTACTAGTTTCATTATTTGAAACTGACCCTCAGAGCCAAGTCCTGAAGAATCACCATTCACCTTGCACCCTGTTCTATGTTCATCTTCTTTCCAATAGCTCTCTGTAAATGAATGATCTTTCACACATAAAAAAAACTAAACCCAACTGCCTACACTAAATGAACCAAGCGTAAAAGGGGGAGAAGATATGCAGGAGTCCCCACGCTGCTCAGCTAGCACACCTGCTTTACCCTGCTGCTCTAATCTCAAATCTGCCAATCAACAGCTACTGTCCATCTGCCCAAAATACTCAGTGGGGCGAGAGAAGCAAGCAAAAATTTCTAATAGGTATTTGTGCCACTAAATTGTACACTGTGTTTCCTAACTGGGTCAGGAAAATCCACATTTCATATGATTTAACAGAAGAGAAAGAAAAGTAGCATCATCCTACCTGGTTATAACAACAAACATAACAAATAAAATACATTCAAGATGCCAAACAAATCTCAGAAAGAGCATTGTTTATACAAACAGTCGGTTGCATCCTTGAATTTGGCCAGTTAAATATACCAACACAATGCTGTGTTCCCAGCCTAGGCATTTAAAACAGATCAGTTAACAACTAAGTATATGAAGTGCAGGAAGTAGATTATTTATTAGAAGAGAACAGTTGTTGAAATTTCACTCCAAAAACATGTATCTTTTTCTGTGTATTACAGAATGCTGTCAGCTACTGCAGGCAGAAAGGCACCTAGTTAATTCTGGATCATTACTACTCCTAATTTCAGTGGCATGCACAGATCCCACATGATCTACATACACAAAATAACACCACCACTGTCTTTGTATTTGGTCCCTAAAATACCTCTAACATACTTGAATGTAAAAAGCATTATTTTAAGTGATAGCTAGGATACTGTTATTTTACCTAGACACTGAATGAAAAGCACCAGCAAGAGACCTACTGCGTTTCACAGCAGATACATCCTTACTTAAGGATACTGATTTTTCTATTCCACACCATGACTTCAACATAGATTGTGAATCACCCACGACAGCCAGTGCAAATTTATACAGCCAAAGGCTTCTGAAGGGGAGATCTCACTGCAGTACTATCAAAACTAACTACTACACAAAGTTCGGTCTAGTCATCACAGATGTGACCAGGCTGTACGATTGTATTCAGTGCCACAATGGCACTCAAGCCTGCCTGAAGCTCTTTCAAGGAAAGAGTCAGCATTTCAGCCCAAGCACACTGCCAAAGTTATTTGGTTCACCCTCACCATCAACAGCTTTACCCCAAACCCTACTACTTATTCTGGAAGATCATACAGTAGTATTTCGAAAGAAGTCAACCCACCTTCAACCCAGTTCCCGCGCACCTACTCATACGTTCCCCTGACATTGCTCAACTTACCCCAGTTGCAATTCCCCCCACTCATTCTCCACAAAGCCTTCAAGGTTTCGCAGCCTCTCTTTTGCACTCTCTCACTGTCCCATAGAGCTAAGTAACCACACATCTCTTCAAAAGGAAAAGTCTACAGACAAACCCACACATGGTCTCTCAGTGAACTGTTTGCTGTATTGAAGGAATAAACTTGCTTCAGCTGGAAAATGTTTATGTTTACTCATCATAGCTGCAAGATAAAAGAAATCTCACTTCAGTGCATGTTTCATGCATGACAATTATTTGCCAACAATTATTCTTTTTTTTTTTTTTTTAACTGCTGGAAAGAAGACAGAAATAGTGAGAAAAGGAAATGGCAGCAGGGGAACTTAAAATGCAAAAAAAAACTACTCAAAAAGTAGACACAACAGAAGATATAATACTTTAACATATTTATATAGTTTTAAAAAAGCCGTTAGCTTTATAATGGTACAACAGCAGTCTCTTTCAACCAAAGGTGAAGCAAAAGATAAGCTGGATTCAACCCAATATCCTAACACAATAAATATATACTCTTGAAAATAATATTAAAAACTGGCATCCCAACCCTGACACCTAGGCAAATATTTGCTAGGTGCTCTACATCTCTATGGTCCTTCTGCAAAACAAATCGCAACTTCTATTAATACAAACGTCCAAAACAAGTTCCACATCTACAATGCACCCTCTTGTCTCCTGAGTTGAGCAGTACACTGGTAAGAGAGGGTTTCTAATGCTTTCAGGGAAGATGGCCAGATGACAGTTTCAGGACCCTTTCCACAAACACGCTGGAGGTGGCAGAAGCCCATGGCTCTACCAGCTGGCCATGAACTGAGGTACCAGAAGGTCCTAGTCCCTCCTCTCACATCAATGCAGCCGAGAGTAGGTGGATGATACAGCTTAATCTGAGCGCAAAAAGGAGTGGGGCAAAGCGGGATGAAATGACAGTCCTAACTACCAAATTTTTACATTTCAGTTTCTCAAAAGCACTTTACAATGTCAGATAGCTAAAGCATGATTCATCCTGACAATTCATATCCTTTTAGTGTGCTTTCTTGACAGAGCCTGCAAGCTATTTAACTAAGCTCTCCTAGTTTTTCAGTTGGAAACTGGTTAGACCAATCCTAATTATGAAGAAAGACAAAGATGTATGGATATATAGAGGGAAGCAGGGAAAGAAAAACAGGAATGCAAGAGTTTAAGCAGAAGAATATTGAGAGAGAGATCTTTTCACCAACATTTTTACTTGTACAGCCCGATAACATACTGTCTGGCACACAAAGGCCCATGCCTGTCCTCTGTACTATTCGTGTGCAAAAGAATTCACTTACTAGAGAGAGAAAAACCATCATAAAATAGTAGAGGAGAAAAATGAAAGTAGAAGAGAGAAACCCAAAGAAGAAAATCCTCAAAATATGATCCTCAAATTAAACATACACCTAATTGGTAGTATCAATTAGAGGAACCTGACTCGAGTCATATTTTAAGGAATATAAACTTGTGCGCCAATTTCTTAAGAGAGCTAAATTTTAAGTAGATTGTGTCACCAAACCTCCAGCTTCTTTTGCCTCTGGAATTCCTTAATAAAAGTTAAGTTGTTTTGGTATACACCCCCACCCCGAAGTGGCTAAACATACAACCTCTCATCATAGATAATCATAGTTATAAAACCTTTGTCTTCTATAGAAAATGGCATTTCGGTGTGAACTTTCACAAGTTACAATTTTTTACGATTTTACAAATGTGTATGGCACTGTACAACAAGAAGTTACAAGGTTTCTCATGCAGGGAAGTATGCAATCTAGAAGAAAGAATGGAAATGAAGAAGAGTAAGTGTGTCAATTTGACAAATGAGCTTTAGATAATCTTGCCATGGCGGTTAAAGACATAATCAGGTAGCTCATTCTCTCTCAACCCCCTGCACCTGAGTCCATAGAAGGTAAGACATGCCCAGCTCTGACTTTCCATCAAGGAGTCCAGCTGGCTAGCTTATGCCCCTGGCTAAAATGGGTTTGAGCGGAGAATGCTGTTTGACATTAGAGCTAATCGGATCTGGTGGTCAGCTGCTATGCAAAGGCTGGTCACCTTTCCCAGACACATATTCACTGTTGCTTCCCCAGCTAAGCCCTGACACTCCAGACTCTGCAGAAAGTGGTTCAGGAACAAACTGTCCCCACTTATAGAAAAGGTTATCTGCTAATTTGATTTGCTAAACTGGCTCAGCAAGGGGTCAGACTAGGAGCAATGCCAAGGAAGGAGCAGGAATGTACAGGCACACTTCTGATGCCTAGCAGCAACTAGCTGCTACCTAGGTTTATCCCTACTGCCAAATGGCACATTAAGGCAGATTCTAAACTGAAGCAAGATAGGCATAAACCTCTGCTGGCTTCACTGGGGAGGGCAAAATTTGTTCAGCTAGCAGAAAGCTATGTTCAACACAGCATTCTGCTAGCTAAAAAGGTAGCAAAATCCTTAGACTGACACAGGATGTAGCAATGGACTTGGTCTCCCCGATTTCTAGTCTAGAAAGCATGTAAAACAAGAACTCAAATTCATAATACACTTTATAGTTTTTATACAGACAGCATTTAGCTGTAGTTATTTAATGTCAATCAATGATGAAATTCCTACCCTTGTCAGGAAAGAAGGAGGTTTGCTTTCATTGACAGGAGCAAGAACAGGAATTCAGTCCAGTTGATGGCACTCCTGTGAGTTTTCCGCTTCCAGATAGGGTATTTGCATAAAACAGAACTTCAAAATACAAACTGCAGATGTTTCTTATTTCACGTTTGGCACACAGACTACATATATTACCTCATGCCTGCTATGCTGGCTTGCCTCTTTGTCTTCGGACTCAATGCACTATTCACCCCACAGAAACACAAAATTATATTCTTAGTTTCCATTCACTTCCACATAGTAACTGCAGAGGAGAAGGCTACCTTTACACTTGGAAAGTTTATCACTTAGAATATAAAGAGGGGAAGGTCTAGGAAAATAAACACATTCAGTTAAGCTTAAAGTTAATATAAACTTCGAACAGCAAGCCCTCAGGACATGCAGTCAGCTCCTAGTCTGTTAAAAAGCCGTGCACTTGCAGGTGACCAGCTGAATCTTTCTCCTATCAAAAAAAGCTAACGATCACAGATTATCACCTATATTTCAGCCCTTCTTGCAGCTTAGCTTTATTGGTATTCAAACTATGATCAGGTTAAGTTTTTCATTACAACATTTCTCTTGAATTACCTTTGTCCTCCCTCTTTCTATTTAAAGAGTTAATTCCACCTCCTCTATGTGTGGGGAAAAGTGAAGTAATCACAGCTGCTAGAAGGAGTCAAAAAATACTAAATGATTTTAAGCAGTTCCCACACTTACCAAAGTGGATCAAATAAAGGAGTCTAGCAGTCTTACTTTTTTCAAACATGAGCATAATCTCTCTCCTCCTTATAACCAGGTATCAGACCTAAAGATAGCCTTGATGCTAAAATAAATGGTGAAGACAAAGATAAAAAAAAATTCACTGAAACATTTTGCTCAACGATGCCAGATTTTTTTTTCCATTATTTTCTAAAGACATCTAATGCGCATTATACACACAACAGGATGTACTTTAATATGGATGTACCAGAGACTGAGCCTCCAGACTATAGTTTTAGTGCATACTAACAGAAGTATGCACATCATGTAAGTGAGTTCCCACATTTGGGGGAAAAGGATGAAATTCTGGCTTCCCTTCAGTCATTAGCAGATTTTCCTTACAAACTTCCAATGCTTATGTCACAAGGCACAACTTTTCCCCAAGCTCAACTTCTCAGCTTCCACTCACACCTATTCAATATAAAGCAAGGATAGTTAAAAAAAACAATCCTTCACACTGTACACCATCAACCCTACCTAGGATACTTCCAGTCAAAACCAGTATTTCTTGTGTTTCTATCTTCACAACTACAATCGCTTCTGATTTAAAACTTTATATTAGAATAATTCTACCAACCACACAAAACCCTGTTGTTCAATCAGTTTGGTATTTCAGATGATGGAGTAAGCAGAAAGAGGTTAAGATCACAACTGTTAGCTTTGTTTTCTGTAAAGTCTCTAGCAAAAGCGTTTTAAGTAATAAAAGTTTTAAGTAATAGCATTTTCAATGCCTTTTAGTGCTTCTAGCTGGGCCGCTATACTCCCACTTTGTTTTCTTACTACCCACAGAACCATCAGGCCTTTGATCAGTGCTACTCACTGAACTTTTATACAAAGCATTAATTCTCAACTATAAGAATGTCTCCAAAGGTTTAGAATCACCAAAAGGTTTAAATAGCTTTGCTGTAGAGTAAGCATTCACGAGAGAAGATACCATCTTTTAAAGAAATACAGACTTGAAAAAAAGTCTTATTTACTCTGAAACATTCAAAAAAGTTGCAGCTTTCCACACCATCTGGAAACTATGCTACAAAAGGAGTAAAGCAGACATTAAAAACATAAGGATACCTTATAAGGAATCTCAGATCTGACTCCAGGACGATTCAAGAATGTTTCTTGTCTGAATACTACACCACCGGTCTCTTAACATATTAGGAAGTTGAAAGTTTGAAAAGCATCATTTGCTCTTCTACTTGCATTTGCTAAATCTACTTCAGGTATTTTAATCAATAAAGAGGCAGCATGACTTTTCCTTGACACTACTTGCACCGCCCTTCCTCAGCAAGACTGAAACAGTCTCCTACTACCTCTCCAGTCATCTGTTATCCTGGACCCATTTCAACCTGTATGCAAGTCCACTAATTGGTGGAAGCTACACTGTCCAGCAGAATTAATGTCACTTTTTCCTGATCCTCTCTCTTAATCTTCCTTGGTCTTCACGGTAAGTCTGAGGATTAACTATATACTTCCTGATGTCATCAACAGTGGCGCAGCAAGATTGTGCTAGGAGACTTTTTCCACTATCCATCAGCTGACTGAAGAGCCAGCCTATTTGACTCCAGGTATGCCGCACCCACCCGACACCAGCACAGATGCTTCCTGCAGTGATGTCTCACACCACGGTCAGGCAACTATAAATCCCCCCTTCAGTATTTATTTAACTTTAGTATTCTCCTGGTCCAGGTCCCCAAATTAGCCTGCCATGAGGCTGAACAAGTGCTAGAGTGGGCAGATGGCATGCAGTAAGGCTACACAAGCGGAGGTACCCAGAAGGGTGGGAGCAACTACCCACTAGATTATTTTAGCTGTAAAATGACATCATGCCCTGCAATCGACCCACACACACCCCTCCAGGCAAAAGGAGGGGTTTACCTGTCAAATCTTCCCACATTCCAGGGATTATCATACCTTGAAAGAAAAAAGAAATAAAAAAAAAAATACCAACACTTGCCTTTCTTTTACTTGTGTTAATGCCTCCTTTTACAGAGGGGCCTCTTGATTCTCAAGAAAACAGCAAAGATCCCTGGGAAATGAGGACAGAAAGATGCAGTGCCACTTACGGCAT
Organism: Pluvialis apricaria; assembly: GCA_017639485.1. NCBI lineage: Eukaryota > Metazoa > Chordata > Aves > Charadriiformes > Charadriidae > Pluvialis > Pluvialis apricaria. The sequence continues at coordinate 73,570,640 of CM030009.1, read as the reverse complement.
GGCTTGCTGTGGAAAAATAGGTCACTTGAGCATAGCTGTGCAATCAATAAGATGTTCTAGCCCAGGAAACCAAGCCAGATGTTGTGGACAACAGTGCCTGGGGAAAGCTGACAGCCTCAGGGATGATTCCATGGGGGTCAGCAGTTTCAGGGCACGTGAGGGATGATCGGTCAGGACTAACACAAACCTAGGCATACTTGTGAGCATATTTACAAAAGTTATTCCCTGCTGTGAGTTCTCATCTTCTTCTCCAGCCATCCACCCCCAATTCTCTGTAGCCGATCTGCAGTCTCCCATGTGCCACATTTAGAACCTCCTCAACTTGCCCTAAACAGCAAGAAACTCCCATGTGGGAACCTAAGACAGAAAGCAGAATCTTCTTATAGTTCAGTATACCTTCCCACACCTTCCCCCACTGTCAGCAGGAACAGCTTCAAGGCTATATATGGTATTATTCCAGGTCTACCAGAAGAAATACTCAAAATGTAAAGGCTTCCTTCCTCAGAAGTTGTATCGGGTGCGGGTACCCAGGTACTGGGGGGCTGCAGGGCAGCCTCTCTGAGGAGCGGCCGGGGCTGCCCTGTGCTGGACATGGCCAATTCCAGCCGGCTCCAATGGCCCCACCACAGGGCCCAGCTCAGCCCCCCAGCCACCATGGCGGCACCTCAGGGAAAGTATGTTTAAGGAAGGGGAAAACACTGGCCGGGAGTGGTGGGTGAGGTGAAAAAAAGCATGAAAAACACCCCTGTGAGCCCAGAGGCAAGAGCAGGAGAGGAGGAGCAGCAGCAGCAGCTCTGGGCACCTGAGCAGAGATTCCCTGTCAGCCCCAGGAGAGACCAGACTGCAGCAGTCAGCGTGAGGAGGATGGAGCGTGGAGAGGAGCTGTCATGGACTGACCCTGTGGTCAAGTGTCTTTCGCCCGTGACGGTAACTGGTAAGCAGTCTCCCTGTCTTCATCTCAACTCACAAGCTTTACCATTCTATTTTCTTTCCTCTCTCGCTGAGGAGAGAAGTGAGCGAGCGGCTGGGTGGGCATCTGGCAGCCAGCCAAGGTCAACCCACCACAGAAGTCTGTAAGACAGCCACTTTTTGAATCACACAGCAAACACACTGAACATGTTTTAAAGTTGATTACAACCACAATGAAAGTGTTTTATTGTCAGTGTACAATTTCAAGACACATTTGGGCATCTGAGAGACTACTAACAATTACAACCAAGTCAGTACTTTTTCAGCAAAAATAACAACCAGTGCAGGAATTGACAATTAATTTCACTTTCCAACTATTAAACCACAGGCAAGTTATATGATAAAAACAAGTATCCAGAGGGCACAGAATGCAAAGCAGTTGATACTGAACAAGTGTAGTACTATCCCTCTTTTCCTTAACTAACCTGTCTACAACAAAGCATCTTTGCTTCCAACAACGGCAGACGATCACCTCTGGCTACAACCTCAAGCCACGCAAGAACTACTTGATTTCGGAGGCTTTCAGCTATTCTTACCACCATGCACTGTTACTGTATTTGGCAACTTTTTCATGTTTTGAAATGCACGGACTCTCTAACAGGTATTCAATGGCTGGCTAAAATCTTAGCATAAATAATTTGCAACCGTAACAAGCAATATTTGGCAGACATAAATCCTAGGCCTTCTGTGGAAAAACTACAGGTGCTCTTATCCTAACTAGCACTTTCTTCACCACCATCCCCTAGTGCAGACGTGACGGCTCAGGCTGATTTTTACTACATGCTTATTCTGTACAACTGTTAAAAATGAATGCATTTTCTCAAAATTATTAAACTAATTACTACTTCCTTTAATTAAGTTTTAAAAGCACAGAATTACTGAAACCATTGGTCTATATTCAGTCAGTAAACATTTAACATACAGTTAACATACAAAAGATCAGAACTATTGCTAGCCCCTAAGACCAACAATATTATACACCTTTACAACTATGACTTTTCTTGCAGCTAAGCAATTAAGACATTCATGTTTTGTACACATTAAAGAAGTGGATACTGTGTCCGTAAAAGTGAATTGCCTGGAGGAAGGGGAAGAAAAAAAAAAAAAAGGCATTGTTTTTGAAGGGAAGTAAGTAACTCCCGTTCACCACCACTCAAACACAGAATGTCATTTCACGTCATTGAGATCTGTGAAAGATAGCAAAGGCCATTCTAGCAGCCAGTCTCGCAGCTGGAACGTTACATTTTTAAGTGGGGGTAATCAATCTTTACAATGCACTATATATACACTTATAACTGATAAACAATTTGAAGTCTACCCTTGGTAACACTAACTCACCATTTATTGCCTTGCCTAGCCTGCAAAGACAAACCTGCCTTCTCAAGATGTTGCGAGAGCTGTCACATCCCCAGCTGCAGACCTCCAACAGCAGACCAATAAAACTTGTTACAGAAACAAAACCATTGGATTTCTGTCCCCCCTCCACTCCAAAGGATGAAAAGGAGTGTCATCCTCCCCACCCTGGCTGTGTTGTGAACGCCACAGGTACCCCAAGGAGGCAGCCCCCCCATGGGCCTTACAATGTGTTGTGACCTTATTGCTGATGACACTTTAATTGTGAGTTCATTAAATAATCTGTCAGACCTACATGAATCATGCTAACTGCCAACAAGGGTTAAGCACAAGAACGCTGGTGACTTCTGGGATTCGCCTTACGAACAAATCACATTGCCAGGGCTCCAGGAGCAGATGGATGCAGGTTATTTTTAGGGAGGGTCAATCACATCCTTTTGAGCACCTTACTTCTAGTTTTCACTTCGTACTTTTGTCACCTAAACAGCTATTACAGGCCAAATTTCAGAAGTGGTCAACTATTGGTAATATTGGACAGTGGAGAGAATCTTGACTAGAAGTGGTACAGTTAACTGAGAGTAATAAATACTTATTTCATTTTAAAGTGCGTTTGCTTCACTTTCCACAGGCGTCTGTTGGACACACATAGCCTAAATGACTGACCTGACTGTGTGCCCCAGAGGAACAACACACCTAGATGAATATTTTCATAGTCTTAAAAGACTTATTAGCCAACAGTGGATTTCAAAAGATGTTCTAGATGAACAGGCAAAGGGCTTGAAAACCTGCACGCCCTTCACTGCAGTTATTTAAATTCCTGCAGCATAGTGGGTAACTGCTATCTTTATTATAGAGGTATAAACGATGCTGCAAGGTTTTCATAAACAGTTAAATGTGTACAAGACGACTGGAAGACTGTAAGTCAACCATATACATTCCAAAAATAGCAGTTTAATTTTTCAGGACATGTACTGAGCCTGCGAGAAGCTGAGTTTATTTTGTACAGGCAGCAAACTTTGTCATTAAATCCACTGGTTAAACAAGCAGCACCTACCTAAAAAAAAAAAATAATAAAATCTCAGCAGCATACAAACAAGACAGCACATTTTATTTTTTCAGAGAACACACTCCTATTGAACTGCAAAGCAAGAACAAGAGTGAATAAAACTGAAGGCCACAAATTAAATACTCCCCAAGAAGTGTCCTTGTCTGTTCCATTTTAAGAAAATCAGAATTAATTTACATATATTACTGAAAATCTGATAATTCCCCTGTGTAAATAGTTACAGAATTCTTCAGTAGGCACCAAGCTTTGTAAGGGAATTGCAAGATTTTCAAACAAAACAGGACTTCCAAATACCCATATCCATAGATAACTAAAGTACAACTAGCAAAATAGAATGCTTTTCAGTAATAAAAACAGCTTAACAAGAATACAAAGTCATTAACTGTTATGCTCCCACACCGAAACTTAAAAGACAATCAGAATCCACAGCAAGTAGTTACCATTAAAGAATTAAACATATTTTGGAAAAGAACAAACCCTTCAGCTTGAAAAAAAAAACAAAAAGCTTAAACTTCTGCTTCCTAGTAGGACTCTACCGTTCTGCAATAAAATACTTTTCCCATGGACAGCTTCCTTCTCAAAAAAAAAAAAAAAAATCCCCAAATCTAACCTGGCAATAATAAAATAGCACAAGATCTTCGTAGCCATCATCCAAAATGCTTGCATGGAGCTAATTAACTTCCTCTTCTTCTGAGGGATTACGAACCCGATTACGAACCCCGCAAAAAAGCTTCTCAACTCTTTCAAAGTAAGACTGATGAAGGAACGGGCTACTAGGCTGGAAATAATGGTGCAGAGATCGTATCTCAAGGTTAAACCTTTATCTACTTGCTTTCTAATTAACCACCACCTTCTGTTAGTCTATCTTATCTCAAGTTAGAGAGTTTTCTCCAAGTTTTTCTAGCTTTATACTTCCACTGCTTATAGACAAATGTGCATTTTGAACTTCGTATTGACCCTAAGTATTAAAGGAAAGAGGGGATGGGGAGGAAAGAAAAGCAATACACAAAATCAGTTCTCAAATCTTAGACAATTCTGACAAATAAACAGAAGTAAAACATTTATCCAATAACTGACTGATCAGAATTGCTGACAAATTCAACACAGTGCTAAAACACTTTATTTGACCCCAAAGAAAAGGGATGACACAGAAACAAATGGCACAATCCAAAGCTTTCTGAAACAAATGCAAAAATTCATGTCAACAATCTTTATAATGGTCTGAAGTTAGTGTCAGTGTGTGCTAGTGATAAAACCTTATAATATTCTTGCCCTAAACACAAACAATCAATTATTGAAACACCCCAAGTTCCTGCAGTTGCCATGAAATTAACTGAAATCTCTGCACCTAGCAAGCTGTAGCACAAAGATAATGTAACTCTGTTCTTCTGCAGGAAGTGTTAAAAAAAAAAAAAAAACACAACAAAAAAAACCCCACAAGACAAAAACCTGACAACACTTCAACAAGGCAAACGTGTTATACATAGAAATTAATAACTTAATAATAGTACAGAAAAAAGGAACAATGTCTTCTTTCACACTATGGGGACTGAACATTAGACTACTTGTAGAGATGGAGGCAGCTGCTGAGTATGTCTTAGCAGCTCTTGTATTTGCAAAAAAAAACCTTGTCAGTAGAAAGCAAAACAATCCTGCCATTTAAATACGTCAACTAACTGTATGCGCATTATGCAGTCATATTCTGCAATCCCAAAGTTAAAACAGGAATCCAAATTTCTGAAGGAAGATGAAAAAAAAATAAAAATAGTCCAACAGTTAAAAAAAAATCATTCCAACATTTGTAACGGCAGAGCCAAACCACAGACTGCCACAGTGATCGATTACCTCAATAAGTCAAAATATCACGAAACACGTGCAGGAACTCTTGCCAGAGTAAAGCAGGTGATACAGGCGGTAACATTTCCAAATCCTGAAAAGGGCATCCAAAGAAGGGGGTGCCTACCCTTACCTGCCCACAAGTAAAGCTCTGCAATGAATTCCCCTATTTTCCCCTGCCAGTTTGGACAGCTTTTACGGCTGAGAGTCAGCCCAGGGCTCGCAGATAGGATGTCTCCCCAGTAACGCCCTAACTCCAAGCCTACAATTTCAGCGTATCCCTGCCAACCCGCAGGAACCGGGCTTTAATTAATCCAGAGACAGAAAAGCGGTGAGAAGGGAGGGGGGGAGGAATAAATAAATAAATAAATAAATAAAAATAGGACTCGACCGATTTCTTGCAGTCTAAATTTAAAACCAAAAGCATAAAGGGGAAGCGCGCTTCCCAGCCTCTGCCTAAGGGTCCGCTGACAAAACGGGAGGGGAAGGGGGGAAGCCCAAACCAAGGAAACTGATTATGTGGGTTAAGCTCAGTTTTTATCATCCCCTGCAAGGTCCAGCACAGTAAACACCGAGCTCCCCCGGCCGGCCCGACGCCGCCGCCGCCGCCTCGGCCCCTACCGGGGCCGAGGCGGCGGCGGCGGCGTCGGGCCGGCCCCCGCGCCCTCTCCGTGAGGCCCCACCGCCACGTCCCCCCTCACGGAGCCGGGCGGGGAGAAAGCCGCTTCCTCAGACGTTTCTGTGGGGAGCCGGGAGCCAGCCGGGCCGGGGGAGAAGGAGAGAGGCCCGGCCCGGCCCTCCCCACCGCCGCTGCCCCACCGCAGCGGGGCCCTTGTGCCTCCCCTCCCCCTCCTCTCCCGCCCCAACCCCTTCCCGCCCCGCCGGGTCGCGCAGGCGGCGGGGCAGGGGGGGGGTTCCTTACCCGCCTTGTAGCCGCGGAAGCCGAGCTGGGGGTGCAGCCCGCCCCACATGGTGCCGGGCCGGGCCGGGGGGGAGCCGCCGCTCTCCGGCAGCGGCGGCGCGGAGCTGCGCGCTCTCCGGCGGGCGGCCCGCGGCCCGGATGGCCGGGGGAGGCGGCGGCGCCGCCCGCTGCCGAGGGAGGTTAGCGGGGAGCTGCTGCTACCGCCGCGGCGGGGGCTGCTGCCCGCCCCAGGGGCGCCGCAGCCATGGTGCCGGGCCGCGACCGCCGAGAGCGGTGGGACCTCGCCGCCCCCTTCGCCGGAGACAAAACTTGCTTTATTGCGCTGCCGCCGCCTGCCTCTCCGGCGCTGGGAGCGGGGCGGGGACAGGGGCGGGAGCCCCGCAGATGCTGCTGCTGCCGCCGCCGCTCGGGGACGAGCCGCTTGCGTAACCCGGCCCACGGGCAGGGGGCGCGGGGCGAACGGCCGCGGGGGGCGACTCCGCCCGGCCCGGCCCGAAGGCCGCCTCCCCCCCCCCCCCCCCCCCCCCCCCCCCCCCCGCCCCCCGCAGCACCCGGCGGGTCGGCCCCCGCGCACCGCTGGGTCCCCGCCGGAGCCGCAGAGGCGGTTTGGGCGCTCCCGTTGGCCTCCGGGCTGTTCACTTACTCGTCCGGCCGCCCCCGAGGCCGCCCGGCGGCGATGACCCCCGGCGGGACCCGCGGTTCCTGGGGGCGAGGAAGGCGCCGGTTTGCAACGGCGCGTAACCGCCACCGGGGAAACCCCCTAACTGAAAGCACTTAACTGGGTATAAAGATAATTGGTAAAGGAAAGTGAAATGCCTTAATCCAGCATTACAGCATTTGAAATACCCAGGGCCGGTGCGTGCGGAGTTTATGATCAAATCACAATTATTCCTGTACTCTTTTTTTTGTCTCAGTAAGAAAACGCGGTGGAAAGACAGAAGAATCGTAACGTTGATTTGAACAATCGCTTCCACCGAAAAGATCCCCAGTATCGTCATAAAGTGTAAGCCACAGGACTGGAATCAAAATGCTCCTGTCAGCAAGAATTCAAACCCAGCAAGAGTTTTCCCCAGCCCCCCCCGGGCTGCGCTGGGTCCGCTCCAAATACTTCAAGAGATAATTCTGCAGTAGCAGCCGTCGTGTTACTGCTGTTTGCAACTGCAGCGGTCCCCGTTGTAAACTGCCTTCTGAGCAAGTGTACCCTCCACTCGATCAGCATTGTCAGGCAAAAACAAAGAGAGGGAGAAAATACTTGGACAGCTTCTAACTTCCGTGTAACCATCCCAAAATTACAAAACCCACCACCGCCGAGACAGAAAAGCAAGGCTCCAGGCAGCAGTGCAGAGTATGATGGACATTACAGCTTAGGGAGGAGAGGTGAAACCGGAGCAGCTCTGTGTTCGTGTGGAAACATTCACAATCAATAAATAAAATCTGTGTTCAAACACTTCCTGCTGACCTGATGCATTTTTAATTAGTAGCTGATGATCACAGAATAGCTTTTATCTCTTTGGAAAGTTATATTTCAGCACAAGTCATATTTTATTTATGCTTAGCTAATGTACTCGGTAAAAGAGAGACCTCAGAAGTACTAGAATGAGCATGTAGAAATGCTGCATATTGTTATTTCATTCTCTTTCTCATCCATATAAAGTCCTTACATACTCACTGAAGACCTGACACGACATGCATTCCTCACCAGCTCGTTTTAACTACGGAGCATAACTGTAGGTGTTTTGTAGGTATAGTTGTAGAAACACAGGCTTCAAAAAGTTACCAAATAATGAATAAAACCCCCAAATACTAAAACTCCAGGAGATCCTGTCAAAACCTGCAGGCTCTTGCTAGAGGTCGTCTGAATGATAAAAGATTGGAAGCCTTTTCAACCACAAATACTGGCTTCCAGTAGAAGACCAACGCAGGAAAATAAATTATTGTTAATAACACCTCAGTGAAATTGTCCAGCCTTTCAACCCTGAAGCCAACTTCAATACTGAGGAATGTTATGAGAGCATGGGAGGTAAACACGAATATAAGAAGAAAAGCCAAAGTATCTTGCAAAACGCTCAAGACCAAGAAACATGTAAACAGCTTAGTTCAAGACCTCCTTAAAGGACTTGTCTGCGTGTAACATTTGTTGCATGCTATTTTGTTGGATAAGCATGTGTACTTGGCATATTTACAGGAGGACGCAGTGAGCTCTGAGGAAGCTGAATATCAAGAAGGGGGAGGCATCTAGCAGCAGGCGAGGAGGGAAGCTACCTAATCGCTGCTGAGCTCTGGATTTGTGGTGATGCTGCCCAGTAACGCAGCTGCAAGAATCCAGAGGCACATCATGACCCCAGAGAGCTGCAGGCCTGGAAGAGGTGTTGTGATAACAGCTCTTTCATCTCCTAATAAATGGCACTGCAGTGTTTTTGTGTACCTTGGTATTGCCATGAATGGAAGCTTTGCCATTTCCTATGTATCTATCTCCTGTCTACACGTCAACAATACCACAGAGGAAAAAACAACCGATAAAAAGGCCAAGATGAAGGTGGCAGAACACAACCGGGTAGTCTGTTTGAATCACCTCCAACAGCAGCGCCATGTCTTCCAAGCTGTCCCCACTGGGGCATCTGTGCTTTGACAGTGCCACTGGTCAGAGCAGAAAAGAAAAAAAAAAAACCATGCTTAAATTTAAGCAGTCAGAGAACAGAACCTGAGACACGTTCATCCTTTTGGTTGGATTTTAAGTTATTTTAATAGAAACTGCATGTAATTAGTAAAGCTTTCTTCGCTACAAATAACCTCAGTGTATCTGTCTGGAAACTGGGCCAAACTGAAGCCGGTAGTTTTACTCTATAAATAAATTTAGCTTGTTAATGCTTTATTCACTATCCAGCAATCTTTTACGTCTGCAGTCTGCTTATGTACACACTTCTAGACCGGGAGCAGTATTTGTTTTAGATTTTCAAAAACCTCTTGAAAAAGCGTGCTAGCTGGCTTGGACCTCCTGCAGAGATGAGTTTGTGCTATTTAATGCTGCTGAAGCAAGCCCCTACTTTCACGCGGGGGATCTCAACCTGGCAACGCAGTGTGCCCTGAGGACATCCCAAGCCCCCCCCCCCCCCCATCTTAACAAGTCTCTCTTGTCCCACCTCCGAGGCCCAACCGTGCAGAGCTGGTGGGTAGTACTGGCTCCGGTATGTTCTACATGCATTTGTCCCTCTGCGCCTAATGGAGCCTACCTACACTAAGATGACTTGTATTAGCTTATCTCCTCTTACATTTCTTGAGTTGGTAAGAATTAGGAGCGTGGCAGTCTGTGTTCTGGTACTGCCCCACTCGAGGGGTATAAATGTCTCGATACTCATAGAAAAGGGCAGTGTGGTACGAGGGAAAGCTCGTGTAACCTTACATGTGAATCAATGGTAAGTGGAAACAGCCTGCAACCTCAGATAATTGCTGTGAAATGTGATGCTCCAGACAACGAATGGACTCGAGTTCTTATTGTCTGAAAAGCCTTCTCCCCACCTCTTTCCTCATGATCTTCTGACACAAACTCTACCCTCTTGGCAGAATCGACAAAGAAAAATAACAATAGAAAGTAACAGCTTAGGCATTGGTACTAGGCAGATGCTGTCTCATTATTGTCAATTGCAGCCCATCTTACCCAAGGGTTTGTGATCTATTTCCAGGTTGAGAAATCGCATCTCTTTTTTTTTTTTTTTTTTCCTGAGTGAAAACATAATGCTCTAAATGGAATTAGGCTGAAGCATAACCTCTGAAAGCAGCATTTTTCTTTGATTAGAGCCAGAAATGCAGTCAATACTTATTCTACATGCTTGCTTTCACATTTAACAGAATTAAAAGATTATTAAAAAAACCCAAACGCTAAAGAGCTAAACATTGTTCCAAGAGAATGCAGGCTATTTCTGCTATCTAATTAAGACATCAAGCATGCATGCATTCTATCAAAAAGCAACAGTGACATTTCTGCAAGCACATCTATATTGTAAACGACTTTGAAATTAAAATCACAAATTTTCAGTTACTGAGTTGCTCCACTAAGTACAGAAATCCTTTTCTTCCACCTACAACTTTTTCAGTTGAACACAGTATCCTAGCAAAGTCTAAGCAGCCTCCAAGAAGTCTTAGACCAATTCTGCCTGCTTTGCAAAAAATAACTATGCATGTTACAAAGCGAGATGTTAAACTCTATTGGGTGGCACTGTAATTAAGAACAGATTAGCTGACCTAATAAAGTGCACCCCTGCTGGTAGGGGCAGGCTGGCCTGCAAAAGACTGAAATGTTCCACTAAAAGTACATTGCTTTCACTGCATTAACAATAAACTGTGTCCCCTAATATCTGCAAAGCAGGCATCATGAAATAACATGGTGCGTGCAATGTTTTTATTTTTGCCTTTTCTACAAGCAAATGAGAGCGAATGTCTTTCACAAAGGAGAACAAATTGATACTGATGTGAATCTGCTTTGCCCTGCGCTTTCAGTAAAAGCTTATACCGTGAGAGAGAATAAAACCAAGCAGTTTGTTGCAACCATAGCTATGGTTTACTACCAGCCTCCTGAAATTTCAGATTCTTCTTCATGTTCCAGGTTTCAGAATCAGATTTTCACCTGAGAACCTCAGTCTGAAAATAGTTTCATTTACATCATTGCTAGAAGACCCTTGGGAGTCAGGGGGTTTACACGGTTCATTAGCGGTGGCTGGGACAAATTTTTTTTTGTCATATGATTTTAAAATAAATCTAAGAGATTTAAATAAACTAACTCTGTGTCACCACAGGAAGAAGAACATATGCAGGGGGTGGGATCCAGTGACATCTCACCAGTAGCTTGTGAAGACAATCAGGAATTTCCCAGGTGTGTTTTTTTCAAGGGAAAATTTGGAGTTCTGCTATTCTACCTCCCCTTTTCTTCATCCCCTCCTCTCCCAAAGGCAGCGGGAAAGAAGGGGAAATACAAATGACTTGGGAGGGGATGGACAGAGTACGTAAAAACCTACAGGCTGCAGGCAGGGCTTCTTCTGCCAGGTGTCCAGGGTTGGCTCCCTAGCTTCCCCTAGCCCTGGGGCGACTCACTAACATATCTAAATTCCTTTCAGGACATAACACTTCAACAAAAAATATTTTTTTGAAATTGTTTCTCCTGCTCACGTTGCATGACTTTTTTTACGATCTCTCCAGTTCTCTTGTTCTTGAGCCCGCTCGAGTCACCTTCACTTTCTACGAACACACGACCTGATTTTAGGAGCACCCATCCTTTTTTTTTTCCCAGTAGGTCTATCTGTAAATCCTCATGTACAATCCCCCCAGTACAGCAAGCTGTAAATCCTCTTGAGAGAGGACTGAGACCTCTTAGTGATATTCTACATCTGTTTTGATGCTGAAACATCTGATGAAAGCCATATTAGAGACCTGTTGCAGTCTAGATGCTTCTTTGTAATAATTAATACAAAATTATTAATTTGGTGCTTTTTAGTATTGTTTGGTTTTCTTCAGAGAGAAGGACCAGCAAAATGAAGAAAATGAAGTCGTGATATAACTGTGCTACCAGTCATCAGACCAGGCAGGAACAATTCACTTTCAAAATGCCTATACCAACCCCCTTTCAATTTGGGGTTATGAAAATACTGAACTTTTTGTGTTTACTTCTCTGCGCTAAAACTTATGCTAAAGCCTAAGAAGCCTCAGCAGTGCTGCAGTTCAGGTTTTCAATCCAACTGGCACTGGCAATGCTTCAGTTTTTACAGTGGACAATTTACTTCAAGGCAGTCTTGTTTGAGTCCATGTTGTACACAGACAAATGAGCACAGAAGGACAAAGCATTTGATGATACTGCTATACAATAATTTGCAGATTTGTTTTAAGCCTCTTTATGTAGGTTAAACTTCACCTCAAATGCAAAGTAATTGCCGTGTTAGAAGTACAAAACAGCATTTCACCTGACCTGTTTAAAACCTACCTGCTTCAAAGGTTAATCGAAAAGCACCCCCCTTGCATGCAGTCACTGAAACAAAGGATCAGACCATCCACCGAGGTTCCCTGCTCCATCTCCCCCTTGGCGCGGAAAGGAATAAATCCTGTTTTCCTTTTGCAACAAACATCCCCACCAAATGCTATAACTTTTGAGACATACATTATTTAAAACTGCAAGTGATTGTGTACAGGAGGGCCAAACACACTAGAGCACAGCCAGCCAGCGATACAACATTGTGTGAATACTTGGAAATTTCTTTCAAATGGCCATCATTATCTGCTTATAGCCTGAAATATGCAGTTTGTTTACTCCAAGTCAGAAATACAGCCTATGAACATTACCAGACAGAAAATTATCTGGTCACTTGTGTTTGAGCCAAACCCGCTATTGCTGCAAAGGGATGAAATTTCAGTAAAGTCGATGGAGTTATGCCAGCGCTCGGTTTAGTCAGCTCAGTGCTGTCATATGCCCATATGTAGAAGTCGGATGGAAAAATTTATTTCATGCTTTAACTATAAATACGATTAACTTCATGAAGCTCCCCGCCCCGTTTTTTTCTCCATTGACTTTTATTCCACAAAAATCACTGACATTGATTCTACAATAATTCACTACCATATACTATAATAATGTATCAGTATTACAACAATTTGTTTTCTCTCAGCAGAGAGAGGTCCATGCCTAAAATGATGGCGTATTCTATGCTGGTAGAATAAAATCCAGTTTAAAAGGACATTTTTAGACCCACCCAGCCCACCCCCTGCAGATGTCTCGGAACCAGTCGGCTCCTGGTACCACACACAAGGACCAGCAGCAGTCGATCATGGCACTGCTGGGAACTTCCCAGTGTGCAGGATGGGCAGCCTGAGAAAACGCTCTCTGGTTTTCTTATGCCTGAGACCGCAAAGCACAGTTTGCTTGTATCATGAGCTTCATACCCTTTAGTCTTTTTAATAACATTTCACATTAAACTGATATATATATTAGCATACACTTTTTCATACAAATCCAGGCCACCAAAAAAGGTAGAAAATGACTGAAATGCAAAAAGTGGACTGTACTAGTTCGTACTGACCACAGTGCCCATCAGATTTGTTTCATGGGACCTGAGGGTTAGTATATGACTTACGTATGAATCCACCACAGTATCCTTTGACTGTTTTGCTTTTGACTTAAAATTATAGCAGACGACAGTGTTTATTAAAAGTAGCTTTGTGACTCTGGCTTGGCTGTAAGATCATTCTGTAGTGTTCTACTTTTAACACGTTGCTTGAGTGACCAAACTGATCTGGGAGGCATTTTAGTAAACGTGCAACCTGATCTTTGGCCACAGAGAAAACAACAAGAAATTGAGCTTCTAAGTGAGCATGTAACTTTAAATGTACGTAAATAAGAGAAGCATAGAAGTTTAAGTATTGCTGCTTGAATTGTTGGGGACTCTCCCACTAATTTAGGAATCCCATGGTTTAAGAATTGCACATCATGTAGTGCACCAGTGTACCATTCTAACACCTCAAATAAGAATATCTGGTTAAATCAATTAAAATTTAATTGAAGAAACATCATTACATTTTTCTGGTTAATGCAGGACAGTATGGTACAAATATGCTCTATGCTTTGACCATTTAGTTCTCAGCATTACTGTGTTCTGAGCCAAGCATCAGAAGGTCAATCCGGAACATGGGAACATCCCCCTACCTTCTGAAGGAAGACTGATTGCCATCTCTTCAGAAGGCAAGTGGCTTGAACCACCCAAATGAAATGCCTTAATGGGAAGAGATAAATAGCCGATCTAAAAGTTCGGAACTGGCTGCATCCTTACAAAACAACATTATGTATATGCTCCCAATGTGAAAATTACAAAGAACAGAAAATATACTGAAACAGGACACGACAAGCAGTGCAGGAAGCTAAAATGGACGGCAGCTAATATGCATTAAAAAAATGAAAGAGGCAGTCTCCCGTCTGCAAACTACTCCAGCGAAAGCTCCATGAAGTCGATTCGTTCATGGAAGTCCTTGCTGGAAGACACCACTAAGCTTACATTGTGTGAGCCTTTCCTGATGTTGGTCCTGCTGGAACACATCCCCAGCAGTCACCATGACAAGATCTTTGCTTAGTGCAGCCACTACAGTTAAAAGATAGAACAGAAAAATGAGAAAGGCATTAAAAGGAAACAAACCGCTGTAATAAAGTATCCTTAAAGGCACGCAAATATTACTTCTCTTTCATTTCTATGTTTGAAGATAATTGCTGCAAGGATAAGCTAACACAATTTGGATTAAAAACACAGGAAAAACATGTATTCTGCGTTGTATTAAGGGTCACATATTCCAAACCCACAAAATTTGCTCCATTTATGTGTTACTGCTTTCAGATGTTACTGATATGCAAGAACGCATAAGGTTAAAGCATAAATATGTGACCTCTGAAAGCTGACTCTAACAGACCTCTAAAGTAACCTGAAAGATCTCAAACCCTGGAAGTGTGTAACAAACTAAAACCAGAACACAAACAATAATATCTACTCAGTGCTCTATATCCTTGAGCTTACATATTTCATTTTAAGTAAACCAGTCTCCCTTGCAGAGAGATAAGAAAACTGAGCTGTGTAAAACAAAAACTACCAACCATTTTGAGTCTATATTTAGCATTTGCTGCATCGTGCTTTAACTGCTGAAACTGCATCTACAGAAGCATTAAAAAATCACGAGAAAAAAATGTCAGCACATCATCATGAGGCACATTGAATGTTCAGAAGAAAGCTTCACCTGGCAAGATTTCCACATCAGTTCTGAAGCACAAAAAAATTCTAAATTTCAGTTGAATTATCAACATTTTGTTGTGAGCTCTTGAAGTACACCATCACAAATGAAATGTGACCTATTGCAAATTCAAATTTGGATGAACACAGATGAAAAGAAAATGTTAGCAGTTTAGTCCCTGCCAGACTAACAGATAAGTTAGTAAATACAGTGACTTTCATTGGGGTAGGAAGTAGATTTGTGAGCCAAGTTGGATAAAACAGAACCAACTATCTAGCTTGAGAGGCTGTGAGCTGTGTTTCTTTATCTAATGAAATCCCTAATTTTCCCTCACTGGGTTTTTTAGCATAATCTTTCATATGATTTTTAAATATAATTTTGCATGAAGTATCTCTAGGTACTCAGACTGGACCATATGGGAAGAGACTAGTTTGCTAAAGACTCATTCGTTTAAAATACAAGCGAGCAGTCACTGAAATGGACTGTCTTGCAGAGTCCTGATGAACCATATCCACAGCTGGTCACAAAAATCCTTTCTACTACCCCAAGTAGCAATTGTAATATAGGTTTTTACTGCCCCTGGACCTCAGCCATGTCAGACATTTCCCCAACACATGGCAAGGGGTGCATACAGCAGGTCCTCCCTGCCTGATGGTGTTTCCATACAGAGCAGGCTTACATACAATGCGGGCTTACAAGCTCCCTGATACGCTGTGGTCGATTTACCAAAAAAAAAAGGGCAGAGACAAGATTTAGTGGTGCGGTGCAGAAGGGGAGCCCCCCCTGCAAGCTCGGAGTTCCTGTGGCTCTGGTCTGTGGGGACGCGTTGCTTGACACACCTGCAGGGTCCCCGAACCCCCTTGCAAAGGCTTGAAAAGTAACCCGTTGACTGACTGGACCTCAGCGCTGACTCTAATGCTTATATACAGGACGGGTAAGCACATTAGGACTGCAGAACAAATTATCCAATTAGTTGTGCAACTTAATCACACGGCTTACCATCCCAGAACACCACATTTTTGAAGGAACTTGGGGTCAGGTTTTCCCAAGCCCTTGTCCTCCCATATGGCGAGCTCTTTGCAAAATCCACCTGAGAGAGAGTGGGGCCGTTTGGCAAAGAATAAAAAGCCAGATTTCTAGATGTGCTCTTCCCCCACCCTCCCTCATCAGCTCTATTTTTAAATACAAAACTAGCTCCGTAGAATTTCCTGAGATTTGACAGTTGGTCATGCTGTTACAAATTTAACAGAAGAGTGGCAGACTTAGCTGGGCTTACTGCTCGGCACAGAAAAGAGGGAGGCCTGCCCCTATAAACCCGTCACGGTGTCGGCAAGTAGCATTTGCTGGACAAGAAATGAGCGTGATGCGGGTCTGCCCCTGTTCAGTACACGCAACACAAATCCTTTCATCATATTTCAGCTTTGATGCAGGCACTGCCAACAGCTTCAGTCCTGTTCAACTACCACAAATGAGTAGGCAGCTCCTTTAGTGGGTGGCTAGTGTCTGCAGAAGTAACTGGCAAAGGCATCATAAGAGTTATTTGTGGTGATATATTTGTGTGTTGAGGCTTTCAAAGAGATGGTGTAAAATATCTGTCCCCCCAGGCCTTCATGGTATATAGCCCCTCCTCAAAATCTTTCACTCTTATGCTGCCTTGCACTTTCAGACATCACTTCCAAGCCGGTGGGAGTGAGTCCCGTTGTGCCGGTTTCAAAGATGATGGAAAGTGGGCACACAACAGCCTACTGTGGAGTTGGGAAGGGAGTTCCGGGCTCTCCAGCTTTAATGCTTCCCTGTTAGACAACGCTAAATGTACTTGCTACCCACAGAATTGTTTATTCACAGCTTAGTAAGCTGAGGTTTTGCTAAAAATTGATTTTGTTGTAACAGTGATGTCATTATTACTGACCAGTTTCGAGTCTATCATTTAAATTAAATTCCTTTAAAAATACACAGGGAGAATCCAAACAGTCCAATAACTTTTATGCTCTGCATAGCTATTAGAAAAAGGACTAAGAATAGACAAAATTAAAAATGAATGCACATTTTAGAAGATTACTGTTTTCATAATACTATGAAATACCATTTTCTGAACACTTTACTGCATAGCTGGCTAATAGAGAAAGAATGGTTGTATTAGAAAAGGGGTTTTCATTAAAGACAACTTTAATTTTTCAAACACCACAGGTTTTTCTAGGTGGCAGAGTATCAGCTTGCCTGGTGAAAACTGTTTTCCGTTGGAAAGAGATGGGTATAGGATGTACCCAAGAAAAGACAATTCTGCTTGGCTGACCTAAGCAGAAGTATTGACTTATGTCTCTGAAAAGAGTTTTTATTACAACAGGGTAAGTTGTTCAGTAGCTATACAGATGGCTCATTTTGTGTTGTGGTTGTTTTTTTTTCCCCCAAAAAAGGAAAGAAAGTTGAAATTAGCAGCAAGCTCATAACAGATTTTGGAACCATAGCAGATGATAATGAAGAGAATCATGGGCAATATAGTAAAGAGGGTAATTTTCCACATCTGCAGAATAGGAATGATGGGAATTAAGAAGACAATTCTGAAATAACATTAACTTCCAGACCACAATTAAAGCATAGTTAGCTTTTCAGAAATAAGAAACAGGCGCCTGGTAGGAGGCCCTGAATTTTCATTTGCCTCTTAAACAGCATGAAGTGCACAGTCGGTTCTCACTAGAGAGCAACAGTCAAAGAAAATTTTCTGGATGCTACAAATAAACATTTATCTGTACAATGAAGTAGTGCCTTTTCAGAAATATGTCGGTATGAGCTTCTAGAGTTTTTGCGTTCTCCTCAAAAACTCTTTAGTTCAGAAACTGTTCAAGCGTTCTTTGTTGTAATAGTTTTAGGCAGACAAGTAAGCAGATTGATGAGTCTTTCTTTTCTTGCTTGCTTTCATGCAGACTGCTCATTGCAAGGGGGTTGGACTGGGTGACCTTTAAAGGTCCCTTCCAACCCAAACTATTCTATGATTCTGTGTGCAGTCAGAACTGAAATCCGTCTTGGGGGCCCGATCCTGTTCCAAGTTAAGCTGATGAGTGATTTGTTAACCTCACAGAGGGTCAAAAGAACCGTCAGAAGGTTTGCATTTAGATCATGAGCTCTCTTCATACAAAGTGCTTCAGAAAGCAGTAAGCAAAACATAAAGTTTATTTACCCACTTGGTAAGAATGTAGTGGCTTTCAGAAAGAGAATAAAAAGCAGAATGAGAGAAAGAAGAAGAGAGAGAAAGACAGCATGAGCCAGAACAAGATAAGGGGGAGAAAACAAAAAAAGAAGGCAAAAAATGAGAGACAAAGAATCAGAAAGACTTAGAAATAAAGTGGGGGGAAAAAAAAAGGAAGAGAAGGAAAGAAAGAGACAATGAAAGAAAGAGAAAATAAAAGAAAGAAAGAAAACGAGAAAGAGGGAAGGAAGGAAAGAAAAAAGAAAGGGAAAGCGGAGGAAGGAAGCAAGCAAGAAAGAAAGGAGAGAAAGAGAGAAAAGGCGAGAAGAAAGCTCTGATTACATGCAATATTGGAAAAACAATTTCTTCATCTTGGAGAGGGGGAAAGGGAAGTTTTGAGAGTAGCATTATACCGATTCCTCTTTAGAATAATTTATAAAATTGGATATGAGGTTAAATCACATACATATAACTGTAAGAAAAATCAGCCGGGAGAGGCCAATAATCAGCAAACTGTAGAGCCTCCAGAAGGCTCAGCTGTTCCTGTCCTTCGAAACACATCCTTGCTAAATGCTTTGCAGTTTGCTTCCAAGCTGAGGTCTTTTTTGTCACAGTAAACAAAGGGAAATTCAAACCAAGCAGCCGACCCTGCTCACTGGCTATACATAGGAGATCCTAAGAGAGAGGGAAAACAATCCCAGCTAGTCTGAAAGCAAAAGGACATTGCTTAAAGGCAATTATTTCCCTCCTCCAATTTGCATTGTCCTTAGCCTTCCTTGTATATGGATCATTGTTAAATGAGCAAAGATACAATAGAAAGCCACAGAAAAAAATGTAAGGGACATATTTCTTTCTGGGCATTGATATAATCAATCCCGCAGCTACTTTAGTTACCTTGTACGTGATCTGTTGTTTCCATTAGGGAGCCACTTCCAGAGGTTTGCAATCCACTTACAGAGTCCGCCTCCACAGTGGAAGAGTGCTCAAGCACAATTGCGTATTTTCAAGTGGCAAGATAGTATCCCGTGTTAACATTTCCTTTCTCAAGACCTAGATGCTACAAGTGAAAATCATGCCTTGGCTCTCAGTATGTTTCTGTCTGGCTTAATTAAATGATCACAGCAATAAGCTCAGCTAAAGTGATTCTCAGTAAAAGGGTAGGAGGGAGCTGCTTTAGCAGAACTGGGTGAAGCTTTTCACTTAGCTACTGCCCAAGCAAGACCCAAGAAGAGACGATCAGGGACTTTGGCTCAGCATCTTCCTAAAGTAGTTGGGATTTGAATTTTTAGAGACTGAAAGCAGGATTCTGAATAAGGCCGGGTACCTCCTAATGCTGCACCAACTACATCTATAGAAGTTCAGACACTGTTTTTTGGGGGTTGTTCAGGTCACTGTAGAGAAAGAGCATGACTGTAAATCTGAGAGCACAGTCTATATTCAAATTCAAATCTTTCTTACAACCTCCAAAGTACTTTGGATTTATAATCACCTTGTAAATAAGCCAAAATTCTCTTAGGGAGATAATGAAGAGAATCATTAATGCTTGCCCTATTGTCTTAGCTTTGTTTTTTTTTTTCCAGTGACTGAATGTCAGTCCAGTCATACAAGATGATTTTTTCCCTACCTCTGCTACTTGGTGGTGGCACTACACAGCTCAGCGTCCCCATCTCTCTAGTATATTCACCAGTACAAGAGAACTCAAGTTTCTGTGCTCCAGCTGGAGGACTGTACAGAACAAATTTTTCCATGGTAATTCAGCGAAAATGACATGCCTCCATTTCTTAATGTAATGATGCAACACTGAAAGTACTGAACAGCAGTAAAACAAACACTTAATAGCATTTACGGTTTAAACACATTTAAAACAAAGATCCTAAAGCATTTTACAAGAATAAACTACACTTCACAACCATTTCACTGGAATTTTACAGTGTCCGTTACAAAGATTTTTCCAGCTATGGATTATTTTTAATTCAAGTTTCAATTAGGTAAACTAAGTCATATACAGAGGCTGAGCATGTATCCAAAGAGCATTGTCAATTAGTTTAAATTCTGTTTTCTTTTTTTTTGCAATTTAAGACATTATGTATGCATAGATCTCCACTGAAGGTATGATGGTCTATTCACATCA
Organism: Pluvialis apricaria; assembly: GCA_017639485.1. Taxonomy (NCBI): domain Eukaryota; kingdom Metazoa; phylum Chordata; class Aves; order Charadriiformes; family Charadriidae; genus Pluvialis; species Pluvialis apricaria. The sequence goes on along the minus strand of CM030009.1, from coordinate 73,550,431 downwards.
TCCTATAGATGAACAGAGTCCCATGTGTTTATTCAGCGCAGGGCTGGCTTACTTCAGTAGACTAGCGCTTATTAGCAAACTGAAAAGGAATGCAGCAGCCCATCTCCTATAAACACCACTTGGCTATTTAAGCCTACCCTGCACTAGAAATAGACTTATATCTCACAAACACCACCAAATGTCAGAGCATATCATTTATTCATTGCATGCTATATTATTTTTCAAATCAGATTTTATGTGTCCCTTACTATATAAAGCTGGAGAAATATTCTCATACATTTGAAACTCTTCTGCACTGAGGAATTATGCTGCTTTTAAATCAATTTACAGACTATGCAGTGAAGGTCAAACGACAAGGCAGAAGATTCAGATTTTGATTTGAGTCTTGCTCCTAGTTCAGAGGCTGACCTCAAACACATTCCCTAGCGTTTGTTTTCTAACACTGCCTTGCACTGAGACATCACTGGGTCTGCTTTCTTTTGTCCTATACCATCTTCTGTTGCTGTCCCTCACATCTCCTGCTTGCTTAAATGTAACCTCTGGAACATTGTCTGCTTCAAGATGAATAAAGAAAAACAGCCCCAGTATCTCCTAGTATTCACCCAACCCCTGTTCACCCAGGTGAAGACCACACGTAGTCAGGTCTGTAGTCTGCAAACTTTCCTTCAGATGCTGCGTTCTTTTGGCCAAGTAAGGACCATAATCAGTTTTAGTGTCAGGTCTGTAGTCTGCAAACTTTCCTTCAAATGCTTCATTCTTTTGGCCAAGTAAGGACCATAATCAGTTTTAGTACCCAGGCATGTAAAGATGATTCAATTAAAAAAAAAAAAGTAACATTTGATGCAGTCAGACAATGAAGCCTTGGATCCAACCATGTCTAATCATTCTGTTTCGAATTGCCTGTATGAGACATATTTTGGATTGTACAGTTTTGCACACAGAGGATGTGCTCTGATCTTTTATGCCTCCTCCTCTAGTTAAGTCAGGTTTTCACACCGACAGCAGAGCTATTGTGTGCATGACATTTACTGCTGGAAATGGATGCTGTGTCTTGGCAATGAATGGAAAATCTGAGCACTAGCAATGAAAAGATATCTTCACAGTATTCCTTGGTCTCTTGTTAGTCATTCAACGTAGAGGAATTCAGCAGAGAGGAAACATGCTGGGTGAATGTCAGTGTTCCCGGCTCTGGCTGAAGAAATAAAAACCCTGCTAAAAACAGAGTATGGGCACTGAGCGCGACAGGCTCCAGATTTGCAGTGCACACCAACGCAGACCTTCCTGACAGCAAAGTCCCAGCAATCCAGTTGGGGTTTATTTGGGAAACATACAGTTTTCTTCATAGGAGAATAAGTTGGGATGCTTGTTTTCAGGTTGTGTGGAAAAATCTAATTGCTCTGAAGAGTTTGTATTTAGATGCAGCTTTGTAGCCTGCAGAAAGAAGACAGAGTCAACAGGCTAGAGAGCAGAGTCTCATCCAGACCAGAAGTTCACCAGCTTTTTATAACCTCGCTTGAGAATGGTATCCATGGTCTGTGTCTGACTGAATCCCAAGGAGCCAACACAGGCCCTTTGTGCCGGCACAGCTCTAAGGTGTTGCATTCTCTTACTATTTCACCAGGTTTCATTTCACTTACAGACTTCCCCAGAAAGTGTTTTTCTGTCTGTCTTGATCAGTGTCCTCTAGAGAGAGAGCGAGAGCAAACCCTTTCCCAGCTGAAGCACCACACAATCTTTTAAAACATAATTCACAGACCACTTCACATCCCAAATGCTGTGTCTGGCCACTGTCCACACAGCCTGGCACCGTGAGGGAACCAGAGCCAACTCCAAACTCTGCCTGCCACAGACTCCCTCACGATCTGACAAGTGCGTAAGGGTCCACAGCACTTTTTCTTGCAGTGACTTTGTAGGTAACCATCTGAGGACAGGCAGAACATGAATAAGCCATAGAATACCATAAGCCAAGTTCCATCTTAACATGAGGAGGTGGTACTTTACTTTGAGGGTGGCAGAGCACTGGCACAGGCTGCCCAGAGAGGTTGTGGAGTCTCCCACACTGGAGACATTCAAAACCCGCCTGGACGCCGTCCTGTGCAACCTGCTGTAGGTGTCCCTGCTGTGGCAGGGGGGTTGGACTTAGATGATCTCCAGAGGTCCCTTCCAACCCTGACCATTCTGTGATTCTGTAACACAAGTAATTTAAAACTAACCTGGAGTACTCACAAAAGCATGTAATACACTGGATTTCTAATCTAGAATTCATACCTCTTTCAAGCCAGAGGCCAAATAAAAAGAAAGAGCTTGGCCAAGGCACAAGATATTTGTTGTAATCTCCCTGCCCTTAGCTTTGCTGTGGGGATGACACTCTTCTGACTGATGTGTTGTATAATGATCTTTTGCATATCATTCTTCATGCAATTAGATTGAAAGCTGCTGCCTAAAAGACATGTTGAGCATTTATGCCCTGTATTTTCTCATTTTCTTCATATTGAAAAATAGAGACTATAACCAGCCAGTTAAGGCGACGCTCAAAGTTTTGCTCTTTTTGCAGTACCTTTTATTATAAATGTTACTTACAGTATCTGTATTTAACTTTTTCCTTGCTGACAATGTAGATTTAAAAAAAAAAATAAAAAATCACATTCTAGCTGTTTGCAGATTCTAGAAAAAATTATAATTATTTGGCTACAGAAAAATGATCCGACAACACATCTAAAAACTGTTTCCTGCATGGTTTCAAGAAATCAGGGAAGGAGAGGGAGTGATTTAGTGAATTTTTTTGCAGCTCTAAGAAGCTCAGAAGACTGAACTTAAGCAGAGTCTATCAAGGATTTGATTTCCAGAAACTGTGACTGTATTTCTTTTAGGAAAGAGGGAAAGCTTCTCTCTTTCTTTTATGTCAGCATTGCAGTTTATAATTACATATGAGCCTTTTGTCAGACAAATTTTTTTCTGGCAAATCATGATGAGGTATGGCTTTGGCTCCTAAATGAAATGTAATTGTTTAATACTTACATTTTTTCATCACATTTTTATGAAATAGATTCTATTAGACATGGAGCAGCGTATTTACTACACAGTGCAATTTTAAAACATACACAAAAACACTGCTGCACACAAACGTTTCTGAGGGAGAGTTAAAGCTGTAGTAATTTGGCACCAGAGCAAGAGAGTGTGAGGCACCTGGCAAGTTTTTATATTGGACATGCAAGAAAATGTGGTTATCTGGAAGACGTAATTTAGGATAGATAAAATAAGATAGTTACACAAGCTCAAATCTAATCAAGGTGCTTGCTTCATGAGGCATGTTTACATCAGCACTAACATACTAAAAAACACAAAGGATGCACATGAACATAAAACCAGACAGATGCATCTACAAATCAGGTTCCAGGTCACTGATTAAAAGATGTTGCCATTGACACATAGTCACTGGTCTATAAAGAGAGATGTATATAATCTGATTTCCAGCAGACAAATAGCGTTATTTTGCAGAACCCATTGTATCACAAGACCTTACATCAACGTTGCCATGTATGTAAGCTAACAACTACTTAATAGGTAACAGGTTCCAGACTTGATTTTTTTTTTACCCGTAGAACTCACCAAAAGGACTTGCAGGAATATTAATGGGAAGTCGGCACCACTGCCTTTTTCGATGGTGCACTTCTATTCACTTGGCTATCCATCAAGGGCAGCCTGAATGGGCAACCGCAGTGCAGCTCCCCAGGACACTACAGAGAGGGAGAGAGACCCATCAGAGAAAATTACATCAGCTGACCTGCAGAGCATAAATGATAGAGCCAGCAGGGCCCAGTTTACCTTCCTTTATACCATCATGATGCCATTTGATGGAAACCAGCTGCTCTGGTCATGTTCTTCACACTATACCCAGCCCTGCCACCAGAACACAAAGACGAGACCCAAGTGTCTGATGGTCTTAATGATTTATTTAGTTTTCAGTAAATTTCATATACTATGTAGATAGACATTCTTGTCATTAAAACAAGAAATCACTATAAACAAATCTCTCACTCAGAGATTTACATGAAATGTAAACTGATTTCCACAAGCTACGTCAGCACTGCCAGTACAGTGTTAAGCCTAGTAAAATAAGATTTTTTTAAATGTATCATCTGCCCATTTCACAATCTTAATACATCCCTAATGACACTCCATCTCTAGTTATTCAGAAACTTGTTGTGAAATACAAATTCTCTTGGCTTGCCTTACCAGCGGAATCACTGCATATGTCCCGAATCAACAAATCACTGGGTAATTCTTAATGATGGGTTATCAAGTAACTGATAGAAAGCATTGCATGCATAGGACTAGACTAAGCTTAGAGAAGAGCGGTATAAACGTTCCACCCCCCATTCCTAGATTAGCATTATTAGTGCCCTTATTGATGCTTAGCATCAGGGGGATAATAACCTTTTTTTTTTCCTGGGGAAAATAAATCAACACCAGTTTAAATGTGGCCTTTTTCTCAGTTGAGATGGGCGGATCCCTGGGTCTCCAAACAGATAACCTGTTCCCTGAGCTGCCCAGGGTCCCGGGAAGCCTGGCCCTGAAGGTTTGCTGCAGCTGCCTCCCCAGGGGCATCTCTCGGAGGGGACAGTTGCCCCCTGTCCTGCCTGGAGACCCCCTGGGGCTGGGGTGGCCTGGCAGCACACCGAGCTGGCAGGCAGCGAGCCACATCATGTGCAAAGTCACCTCTGAGCCAGGCTGCCTCCCCACTTGCTTCTTTGCTGAACTTGAAAGCAAAATGAACATCTTGCTGCGGAAAGCCTCGATTCCAGTGCATCAAATGATCTTCTGGTGGAGGGGTCTGCCAGAAGACACACAAGCACTGCTCCTGCTGCCTGGCAGAGAGCCACTGCGATGTAGCAAGGTGTCCAGCCAAAAGAGGTACAGGCTTTACCCTCAGAGCAGCGGGCTTTTTGATGGGAGCCATACTCCTCCTGGGCCAAGAAATGCCCGGGAACGCTGTCCTTTCCTCCTGAGACAGCACAGCTGCACCTTGTCTTCTGAACCAATCTGGCTAAAAAAGTGATTACTACACTAAATTTTCCCAGGAAGAAGGGCATTTTTTTGTTTTTAGTGAGACAGCAAAACATACAAACAGAATACATTTTATACAAACATATTTATGTTTATTTTTGTAGAGCTCTTGTATTTGGCAATGAATTTAACAGTCGCTTCTGTTGTTCAGCTCTTTACCTTTAAATAACACTCCTAAATTAATTAGCTGTATTGTTTTATCTGTCTACTCCATGCTGATTCTGCAGGAAGAATGACCACAGATATGCGCACCTCCCATATTTGCACACTGTAAAAATCATCATTAGAAAAGAAACAGGAAAACCCACCCCTTTGAATTTTGCACAGCCTAATTCGTCCCCCAAAATAAGAGCACTGAGCAGAACCTTCCTGTCGTTTTATCTTTTACTTCCAGGGCCAGGTTCAGGGCAGTTTTTGTACACGAATCAGTGAAAAGGGTTCCAGCTGCAGAAAGTGCACTGGCTCCAGCAGAAGACAGTAGCTACAGTCTGCTCAGTACTGGTAAGTCTCTATACGTCCCATTGAGAAAAACCCACACAGGAATCCCAGGAAAGATGCATTGTTTTAGGTGGGCTACGTCTACCTTCCATCAGTAACTTTCTGGTTTCTTTCCCCTCTTCTCTGTTTTACATCATTCCTCTTAGTACCGAAACAACTCCAGGCTTAGGATCTAAATCCAGGGACTTCTGTGAAAGTTTTGACCCAGACCTGCATATAAACCTTGTGAATCCAAATGTGATTTCTATTCTATTACTTCCGATTTTTATTCTCTGTTCAAGTCTCACCTTTTACTGTATTCTTCATAAGCAATTTTACAGAAGTGCAGAATTTGTTTTATAGGTTCAAATCAAATGTCACTCTCAGCTGCTTCAGAAAACGGACAGACCGCTCATGCTGAAAGTCTTCTCCTCCTGTTGCCTTTGCTTCCCCAGCATTGCCGATGGCACATTTATATCCTGAAGCAAAGGGCCCTACCGATTCCTCTGTGTGACCTGAGATGGTGAAAGTGCTCTCTGTTATCTACATGCCAAAAAACAAACCCAACAAACCCAGGGATCTAAGCTAGCTCAGAAGAAACCTAACAAACTAGACTCCTCTGGAGAGCTGCTCCTTCTCCAAAGGATTTATGGCTTTGCCTACAGATCACAAAAATATATAATGGATCAAGAAGATAAACACAACTATAAAGACAGTAAGGCTGTACTTTTAAATGCCGTTCTAAAATCTCCTACATATAAAACTAGTCACTGTAATCCCTACAAAAAGTATTCAGTAGTTTTGTAGACTGTTGTAGAAACACTAGAAAATATTTTGTATATTAAACAACATTAAACTTTACACTTTTTGCCCTGTAGCTATTATTTTATGGGTTTGCATACTGAGTCTTTTAAATTAGTCTCTGCAAGTTGCAGGCAAATGCATAATATCTGCACCGTGGAAATAAAGCACAGTTAAAATCATGGAGCCATATTCTGCACACATTTACTCTACTGTAAATCTCAAGTAACTCTGCTGACCTCACTGGATTTAAACTGGATTTAGAATGAAATACAGAAATTGTCCTGTACTTCCCCTGATTAAGCTTCAAAGTAATTTACTTATGACCTTTTCCGAGCACAAAGACGTTTTAGACAGTGTTACATAAGTGTCTTGCTAGCTACAATATGTGAGTTCCGTTAAAAATCAATGATGGCAACAATTACAGTTTTTCCTTCCTCAGTCTTCTTTAATATTGCTGGAACCAAAAAAGATATTTGCTTTTTTGAAAGCTCTACAATATTATCTTGTTTTCTGATCCTGTTCTCTAGCTCAAAGAATCACAAAAGGTGCATCTAGAAGAAACTTATTGGGTGACGTAGTTTATCCCCCTGCAAAATATAATGATTTTTCTTTATTTAACATTATTTTCTCCAACATCCTCTCAAATGTCCTGAACAATACAGCTTCTAGCCCTTCTCAGGAAACTAGTTTACACTCTTGCCATGATCTCAGGCAGAGTGAGTATGGTGAACTTGGGACTGTGAAATAACAGCTTAGTCCAGAGTAGTATCTGACATGCTTAGAAAAAAGTAGGAATGGAATAAAAAAAATATCCAAACCCTAAACCAAGACCAGGCCTTTGACATGTAGCTGATACAATACTACCAAACGCCTCCAGAATTTTATCACTTTGTACTACCCTATAAGTTTTCCCTCTAGAAAGCACTCTCCATAGCCTCTGTCATGGAGCAATGCATCTGTCTCAGAGCTTCACCTGATGATGTTAGAGCCCAACACAACATTCCTAACACAAAAGATGTCTCCCAAAACCTGTCTGCACAACTCGTTCATGACTGGGAACAGTTCTGATGTGGAGGTTTGCAGTATCGGCATAATTGCACTGGTGTGGCGCATTCAAACAGAAGTTGCATAGCACAAGGTTTGCAATACAGATGTAAAGAGTGGAGACAAGAAAGATCATTAATTCATAGGTATAAATACATACTGCACATTCTGACTCTCTTGTTCTCTTTCTGGTCACTTATCAGTAGCAATTTTCTAATCTGCATGGAACATATTTTGAATTTAGGAAGTCCTTTTGGCTACATGGAAAAGGAATAACTACCTGTGTTACACTTCCTTTCATTCTACTCATCCAGCTTGACTCACCAGAGTAACAGCAACGGAGCTCTTCCATCAAAAGGCAGTTTCTCTAAAAAAATAAAAAAAACCAAATAGCAGAGTTGCATTTAATAAGTGTAAAAATCTAGATATTTTTGCAGGGCAGCTATGGGGGTGGAGGGACACTGGAACAGGCTGCCCAGGGAAGTTGTGGATGCCCCATCCCTGGAGGTGTTCAAGGCCAGGCTGGATGCGGCTTTGAGCAACCTGGTCTAGTGGGAGGTGTCCCTGCCCATGGCAGTGGGGTTGGAACTAGGTGATCTTTAAGGTCCCTTCCAACCTAAACCGTTCTATGATTCTATGAATGAGAGAGCGGTAGATTAGGTAAGGTAACATTCCTTGAGTGCTACAGCATCTTTATTTTTCTAAGTATCATTTTAACCGAAGAGAAGAGTATCATTCAGAATGCAAATTATTTGTAGTCACACAGAAAGCAACGCACTTGCAGCTTCACCAGCAGCTACTGTGTAAAAATCTTCATCTTCATTTACACTGAGGTCATTCAAAAGAAGGAAGAAGACTTTGTATAAATGAAGACTTCCCTCAAAGTACACAATTATACATTGCTCTAGAAATTATTTGGTTGGTTGCTGTGAACACGAACATGTTGCCTTTGCCCTGACATATATTTTTGCATAAATATTGTAATATTTACGTATCAGCATGACCATTATCCTGTGAAAAGACCCATTTCTCTGATGTTATCTGCAGTGATAACAAACAGAGTATCGTCCTGTCTGTCAGGCTGCCAGACAGCTAGCATTATTTACAAGTAATGTTCTTTTAAAACTGGCTGATTCTTAAATAAAAAATGAGATTTTTATGATTGTAAGGCTACAGAAAAATAAATGGCCTTTTAAAAAAGAATTCAAAATGTGGCACTTGATTAATGATAGAGTGGTCAAGTGTCACTTACCAGCCTCAGATAGTAATATTCAAGCCCTTTCAGTCTTTTTCCACGACAAAATAAAATCATGCTACTACAAGCCCATGTGCGTTACATACTGTGTGTTTTTACTCCTTCACCTCAGCATTTGCTTTTACCAAGCTAGTGAATTTGGTCTTGGCATTTATACACTGTAGGAAACTATTAACCTGGGGAACATCCCTTTTCACAGCTATGTTCTCCTAATTAAACACAGAACTAATTATCTTTGCCTTTTTTGCCTTGGTTAATTGCAACAAGTTAACCTTTATCTCTTTTCCGTGTCCAATACAGCAAACTGTTTGGGGTGCTCGTTTATCTCATTAAAACAACTCCCCCTGAACAGTGCCTCCAAGCAATGGCTCTTCCATACCTTGGAGAAAGAGGGACACAGCAGCATTCCTGTCTTGTCATCACCTGGATTTGCAAATAACTCTGCAAGTCCTCCAAATACAGGAGCTTGGGCTGAACAGAGAATAGATTGGAGAAAGATGCATCCCATTTCATCACCTGGCTTCACAGTTACTTCCTTAAGTTGCGGCAGTGTAAGCCAAAAGCCCCCTGATATACAAGAAGCAAGCAGGGCTTAGGAAACATAAATGGCAGATTCCTCCAGCCAAAACACAACATACTGCTTGAACACCGGTTAAAGAACTGTGCCTCACCTGTGACAGGTTGGAAGGAAAAGAAATACCCACAACCATTCTCTTGCACGTCAGTTAAGAAATTAAAGACTGGAACTGGGTCTTTGTGTGTCTCTATTTAACATCTTACAAATTAAGGGATTTCTTTACCTCATCTGACTGTGTGCTTACAATGACATGACCGATTTATTCCATTTCAATTAGTTATTATTATTATTATTCTGCTTCTATTACAAACCCACTTAGAGGCTCCAATTGCAGTTGATTCCTGATCATAAAGGAACTAAAAGCACAAACAAATAAACCTCATCTATGCAGAAGAGTGATGCTGCTTTAAGTCAAGGTCTGCCCTACAGTGAGTAAGTTAGTGTGCAGTAGCTAGAGTGTGAATTTACAGCCCACAAGTAGTCTGCTCTAGGCTTTTGCACAGAGTAAGTTACTGTAATCTTTATTGTATACTAAGGACACCCATAAAGAATAAAGTACAAAGTAGCTAATGAACTATATATTCACATCCTGGCTAAGTATGCACTAATTTCTTCCATGCATCAATGTACAAGCTAAATTAGAAACTGTATGAGTTGGCGCAACCCAGGTTTCCTTTTGTGCTTCAGCAAAATTACAGAATCACAGAATCACAGAATGGTCAGGGTTGGAAGGGACCTCTGGAGATCATCTAAGTCCAACCCCACTGCCACAGCAGGGACACCTACAGCAGGTTGCACAGGACGGCATCCAGGCGGGTTTTGAATGTCTCCAGTGTGGGAGACTCCACAGCCTCTCTGGGCAGCCTGTGCCAGTGCTCTGCCACCCTCAAAGTAAAGAAGTTCCTCCTCATGTTTAGATGGAACTTCCTGTGTTCAAGTTTGTGCTCGTTACCTCTTGTCCTATCACTGGGCACCACTGAAAAAAGACTGTTCCCATCTACCTGGCACCCTCCCTTTAAGTATTTATAAGTACTGATAAGATCTCCCCTCAGTCTTCTTTTCTATAGACTAAAAAGACCCAAGTCCCTGATAAGAGAGATGCTCCAATCCCCTAACCATCTTAGTAGCCTTTTGCTGGACCCTCTCCAGCAGTTCCCTGTCCTTCTTGAACCGGGGAGCCCAGAACTGGACACAGTACTCCAGATGCGGCCTCACCAGGGCAGAGTAGAGGGGGAGGATGACCTCCCTCGACCTGCTGGCCACACTCTTCTTGATGCACCCCAGGATGCCATTGGCCTTCTTGGCCACCAGGGCACATTGCTGGCTCATGGTCATCCTGTTGTCCACCAGGACTCCCAGGTCCCTTTCCACAGAGCTGCTCTCCAGGAGGTCAGCCCCTAACCTGTACTGATGTATGGAGTAAAATTAAAACCAGAAGCACTAATAAGTTAAAGTAGGAACAGGAGAGAAGGGACCTGTGCCCCAGCAATCCGTATGAGGATCAGCGCTCAGCTCTTCTCCAGTCCAGCTTCTCCACCCTGCTCTCCTCTGCACCAAAGTTCAGTGTCCTGCCCTGCTCTCTGGTTTGGTCACCCACTTTCCTACTTCTCCAGGGCTTACTGCAGCCTGGTGATGGCCCCAGCCATGGACCTGTTTCCTGTGTGCCTCCTGACCTTCCCCTGAACTGCCCCATGATGATCACAGTTAGGCAAATAAAGGAATTTCCAGTTTAGTGAGCTTAATTATCTTTGATTTAGTTCTTGTCAAATGCTTTTTCCTCCTGGTGTAACTAATGGGCATTTCCAGGAAATCATCAGTTAAACCTGAGGAAAGTCTGAGCGGACACTTGGCCTGGCTGGAGACACAGATAGAGTGACCAGCCACGACAGTCCTGGAAAACATTGCCACGTTTAAGCACGCTGCTCAAAGTTTTCAGAATGCTATTTTCTCCCAGATTTTCATTCAGGATATGCAATTTTCCCCATCTCCCCAAGCCACGGCCATGGGATCTCACCAGTTCCTCACCCTGTAGAAGGAGGGTGAGACAGATGCCCTGGGCTGAGCCACAGACCCCCATGGGGGTGTTACACATTGCTTGGCCTCCAGCCCGGGATGTGTGCCCCTCCTGATGCCAGTGCCAGGCCGTGGGGCCCAGTGTGGTAAGGGTGGCCCTCACAACGTCCGCTCTGCTTCCCAGACTTAAAAGCAGGGAATAAAAGGAGAATAAAAGCCCTGCGAGTTTTCCAAAGCAGAATCTTTCTGTCACCCTGTGTCTGTATAACCTCAGCCTCTTGGCTGGGGCCCGTGGAGTAGCGCCAGCAGGAATACCAACACAGGGTTACTCATCGTCACCACCTCTAGCAATACTGCTCACCAGAGATGTGTTTCTTTCGTATGTGTAAAACAGATTTCCAAAACAAAGGATCTAAACACACTTTACAAGTCTTATTTGGATACTGTCCAGAAGATCCGAACAAAAGCTTTTTAAATAATAAGATAACATAGTAAAATCATAGTACTATGTTTTAGAAATTCAAAACTGTAAGAAAAAAACTGCTAGAAATATTCACACACATACCAGCGGTTCTGTCATTTGGACATATATTTCATGGGTTTTTTGGAGACTAACTCTTTGCTCATATTTTTTCTACTTGGTTTCTCTCATGAGCCTGGCTGTTGTTTCCCCATGCCCTGCCCCTCTCTGGTCAATCACATCCTCTTCTCAGCTTCCTCCTCACTCTAATTGTCCTCTTCTGGGGTCATGCCTTCACCTTGTCACCATCTGCCTTGCTCGCGCATTTGCTCAGAGGAGAGGCTTCCCCTTTCTACAGGACCTCCGTGCTGGTGGTCCCCTCCGCTCCCCTCTGTGGTGCTACCCCTCATCTTTGCCCCCAGGAGCTTTGGGAAGCTGAATTAATGAGCATTGGTAGCATCATTTTGAAAGGTCCAAGGCAGTTCATGTAAGATGGAAAGATGTGCTTTTACAGGATGAAAGCCACTGCAGGAGTAAAGCCACCTCTTGATCTGGCAGCAAAGCTTTTGGGAGAGTTTTTGTGCCTAACCACTTATAATGCGCTATTTTGCAAATTACAGTAAACCCAAATTCTATTATGTGAAGCCGTAACACCCTCCTCATCACACCAGCTTTCAATTACGTGCTGAAAGCTCCAATTGCAACCACTTGAGTGACAGGACGGGACTGGCTACAAAGTCAGCTGGAGGCAGTGTGAGGACTATTTTGGTTGCTGGAAGCAGCTCAGTCACGTTAGCGGAGGGGCTGTCCAAGCTCCCCGGCTTTGCTGTTCAGCAGAGCACACTCGGCAAGGCAGAGGTCTGCTCCGTGCCGGGGCTCCCACTGCAGATCCAGCTCGGGGGCTCCCAGGGCCCCTCTGCTGCGTTGTGATCCCTGGGATACCCCCGCAGCCATCCTGCCCATTGCTGTGAGTTTCCTCAGGAACCCACTGCTGCACCGAGGACAAAAAAAAACACGTTATGAGAGAAAAGTGTCTTCAAATAATGCAATTGCGCACACCCACATCCAAAAAAGGGAAATATTTATAAACAGTTCTGCTTTTATTTAGATATAGTTTCCATGGCTCTACTCTATCAGACTCCATCTGTGCTTTCCCAGAGACCGTCCTCCTTACGCTGCACTTAGTCTCAGCCTGTAATTTTTCAGAGATTAAGGGAGTGTAATTTTGTTTATAGACTGAAAAAAACTGCAAGCGTGGAGAAATGTCACTCATCAAAGATGACACATTTAGCTAATTTATTATAACTTTATAACAGAGGGGTAAAAAATGCAGAAAAATTCAACAGTGACAGAAAAGACCCTATGTCTATGCCATAACGTCTTGAGGTGCTGCTGTCAAGCAATGCTTCCTGCTGGAACTTAGTTGTGGGTGGTGAGGCTACTGACTAGAAGCGGGTCAGAAGAGGTCAACCTATTTCCCTCGATGTCCAATGGAAGGGCAGTGTTGTGTCATACAAGAATCAGTCTGGTCCTGTGTGCAGGAGGCTTTTGTTTCCTGCCCTTATTCTAGCACATGACATGCATTTTGGGTACAGGGTAGCATTCCTACCCACTCTTCAAACACCATTTCTACTGATAGAAATGCTGCTGTTACCCATAGGAAACAGTGACTACAGTGCAGGGTGTTTCCTGCAGATTAATGGCTGGATGGGAGCAAATGGTGATCTGTAAGTAAGGTGAATAATATTAACTCCAAACAGTCAATAAATCTTCAGGAAATGCCCTGACCTCTGTTGGTTATTGCTATTAGAAGTGTAAAAAAAAATCCCATGCATTTTTTCTGTATGACATATCCACCACTAGTATGCGTAGAATATATATTAGCAAATCTTTTGGCTCTCTCTCTGTACTGTAGTCATCATAATTTGCTGTTTTGAGGGAATGATGTGCGTATGTGCTGGGAGGAGTGGGGGAAGGAAACCATTATTGCTTTGAAAGCCACACTCAGAAATTAAGGCTCAGTTTTTCATTTTCTAAAATGTCTTTACTTCCCTGTAGCATCAGTTTCTTAATTCTTACTGTTGTTTAAAACTTTAGGCTACAGTCCTCTGAGCCACTTATTTCATCCCTTCCCTTGGGTAACTCCTATTATTTTTATCTCAAAGGATTCACCAGAATATGACTGTATGGTGTTTGTGTGACATATGCATGCCTGCAGAGGGTGAAATGAGAACAGAAATGCATCATCAGCATTTGAAAAGGATGGTACGATACTGATAACCAGCAAGCAGGTCTGAATGCAAATGGTAATGGACAAAGTGGGGAAAACTACACCTTTGCTAGAAGAGGAGGTTATAAAGGAGAAGAACGTAAAAGGAAGGTAGCTACATCTACTTACTTCTTAGCACTTTTACTGAGATCTTTGCCATACAACCTCCTCTCCCCTGTGCATTTCATTGCAGGATATGCTCCTCCTGTCAATCCACTTTACAGACATTTTATTGACATTCTTTTAAGAACATCTCAGAAAGGGCTTCGGCTTATGTGAGGGCTAATAAGATTTCAGCACCCTGTGTCCTTGTCCCTCACAAGACATCGCTGCACAAACTATTCCAAGGAATTCTTTCAGAGGGGACACCATGCTGTTGCCCATAAATCTAAGGGCAGCAAATGGAAAAATTAAAACTGTGAAGACACTAAGTGATATAAATTAATTAAACAAGGAAGAAAAATATTTTAACAAATGCTATGCTGCCACACAACTCACCAGTATTTTAAAGATAATGCTATTGTATTTCCATCAGAGTCAGCAGTAGATGCAATAATCTTTGGATAAGATCCTTTGCCTCCTGGAAGACTGTTGAGAAGGGGATGGAGGCATGACCAAGGCATGAAGTGACTTGGAGGATGACAAAGGCACTGTGTAGTCCAGCCCAGTTTAGGTACTGATGATGCACATTGGAAAATATCTTCTCTTTAAAAGCTTGGTAGCAACGTTTTAGATTCAAGGCAAATGCTAAGTCTATATTATATACAAGTCTTATGAGGAACGACTGAGGGAACTGGGGTTGGTTAGTCTGGAGAAGAGGAGGCTGAGGGGAGACCTTACCACTTTCTACAACTACCTGAAAGGACATTGTAGAGAAGTGGGGGCTGACCTCTTCTCCCTGGTGACAAGTGATAGAACAAGAGGAAATGGGTTTAAGTTATGTCAGGGAGGTTTAGATTGGATATTACAAAAAAATTTTTCACTGAAAGGGTTATCAAACATTGGAATAGGCTGCCCAGGGAGGTGGTGGATTCACCATCCCTGGAGGTGTTTAAAAAAAGGGTAGACATGGTACTTGGGGACATGGTTTAGAAATGGTTTTGTCAAGTTAGGTTAATGGTTGGACTTGATGATCTTAAAGGTCCCTTCCAACCTCAACAATTCTATGATTCTATGATTCCATATTATTAGAGCAACATTAGTTACAGGTCCAGGGAGAGCTGTGAGATTTAATAGATCTGGTCCAGTCATTTATAGGTAGAACTAAATTGCAACACAAGCCACTCTTTATGTCCTTTTTGATAATCCTCTTCTCTGCTCTCTCAACGCTATTCACAAACGCTAAATTCACTGACAGCAAATCTTGCTTTTTTGCATGGTGTTTCGTGGACTTAGTCCATAAATTACCAGGAACTCGTAAACCACAGGTGGAAGATTACTAATCTCCCCCCTGTAGAGACCTTGCCTAAGCCAAGACCACCTCCACTGAGCAATCCCTCATGGTTTCCTTAAACAATTGCTATCCTATGTGATCAAGCTGCCTCTACACAGAAGTCAATGCACATCAGCCATGCCGCTGCCTTGTTAATATCCATGTAATTCTTTTCCTCTCCCTTGCAGAAGGCCGCTGTTTTTGCCATGCCTTGTACACACTGACCAGCAGTTCAAGTAATTCACCACTCTGAGGAAGCTGTTGACTTCACTCTTCAGACCTATATTCTCTGTGTTGGCAAAACAAATCTTCCTGTTGTGACCCTTTCTGCCATTGTAACTCCATTAATGAGTTTCTCCAGGAAAGCTAGGAAAGCACTGGGAAATAACAGATATCTTATGTACTGGCAGTTATCACCTTGAACCAGGTGCTTAACCTGAGCAGTTTGTCGAGACCACTGATCTCACCACACCTGAGAGGTTTTTTGGGAGCCAACCTTGCCTACCTCCAGTGATTCCAGAGCAGTGCTTTGTGAACCACAAAGTGCTTTATTAAGGCAGACCAAACAGTTCACGGCTCTCAAGTCCTGTGTGTTCCAGACACTGAGCAGCAGCCTGTTCCTCAGACACACTCCTCAGTACTGTCAGTCTTTTGAGAAGGACTTAATTTCACTGATCAGCCATCTATGGTGACTTGCACAGCTTAGCAGCTCACATTTCTTAGGCACTATCCGCAGAATGGACTTTCCTCATTTTTTATTTAAGGATCTTTTTTTTTTTTTTTCTGTGTATTATATAGCACATGTGACTTCCTGAACAGACCAGCACCTCCTCTTCTGGATCACCTTGCTCACAGCCATCCCCTCTTTGGATCTTTTTTTCCAGTGACTTCTGGCCAGTACTCTTAACTTTCTCCATTACAATGCAATCCTCATCATCATCCTGCCTGTAAAGGTCTGTATTTTGAATACTGTGTTGTCTTTAGGGTGCCTTTTCCTGAGATCATCAAATGTTCAGCATTGGTGACCTAGAGTCTGCCTGGCAGTACTTCCTTCTTAGTCCTTATTATTCTGAGTACCTCTGTCAGCTTGAAAAATCTGAAGATAATTCTGCAATATCAAAGTTCCTGGCAAATTCATTAATTTCCACCTGAGCTGTTTGCTTGTGTTTTCTGCAAAGTTTTTGAGGTTTTCCCATTCATACCGCATATGCCCCTTCACAGTGACCCACTGTCTCTGGCTTTTCACAGGCCAGGATATCTTCTAACATCAAGGTTACCTTAGCCACTTTCCTAGCATATTCAAGGCAGAGCTTTTCAGGACTGATTTAATTGCCTGTAGATATTCCTCTGCGCTTTATTCTGGGCTGGTGCCAAAAGCTTGTGGCTCACCATCTTCTCACAGTCCAGTTTTGTCATAGGTCTTTCTGGCATCTTCTATTAATATCTTGATTTGCCTTCACTGCTTATGCTGCTATGGAGCAACAAGAGCTTTGCTGGAAACTTTGTCACTGAGATAAACAAGGGGCAAGTGAGTTTTCAGGGAAGAATCACTCCTGATACTGTGAATACCAGGTGGAATATCTTAGGACAACTTTCTGTTTAGCTTGAACATTATAATGCACGTGTAGGTGCTCTAGTAGAAGCTTTTCAAGAGAAGTAATCATTCACTTACTAGTTTTTGGCTCCACATCTGCACTTCTGCAAGCTAGCAGCATCTGGATAGTCCAGTCAGCACACAATACATAAACATTTCTCTCAAACTGCTCTCTAGACCCTTGCCCTTGTAACAGAACCATTTGTTCTCCTGAAACATACAGATAATATGAATGGATTTCATATAGGGGAAGTACACAACAGACAGAACAGGTAGCCTCTGAACTCCTCTAACACCTTCAGAAGGTCTTCAAAAACAGAATCTGTATGTGACAGAGTCATGACAGTTTAGGAGAACACTGATTATCAACTCCAAACTTCACTAATTCATAACAAAACCACAAATAAATAAACCACAACTAAAACTTCAGAGAGACATTATAAAATAAATAAAGGTTTTTGCTCTGTATAATATTGCTCTGTATAAATTCTTTGCAGAAGTGTCTAGTTCAAAGTACACGTGAGTTTTCTGAAGGTACAACAAATAGTCTAATCTTAACTTACATACCCTATAATAAAAAAAATCCCATTTTGTGAATTAGAGGACTACTGGGCAGAGACACAAGCATAGAATCATATGACAAGCCAAATGCATTATTTATTATTTAGTAGAGCTTCTGTAATACAATTCTGTACATTAAGTTATTTATGAAGAGCAGTAGGAAAGAAAATGAATTAGTGTGTGAAAAAAATAAGGTTTTATATTCGGCTAATATGCTAGCTAAAATTGGAACTAACAAACATGAACTGAAAAGATGCCATAATGTTCTTAGACACAACTTGGGAAATACTAACTTAAATAAATCGAAGCAAATGAAGGAAGGCGCATACAGTAACTGTGAAAGATGACACTCAGCTTCTGGTTTCTCAGGCCACCACAGAGCTTGTGCGTTATAGGCAGCAGGAATTAGAGCTCCGCTTTGCATGAAACTCATCCTCCTCCCGAGCATTCATGGCAAACCATTCACACCATTGCCAGGCTTGGCACTGATGGGAATTTGGGTTGGCACCACCAACACTAAGCTACAATAATCCTTTAAAATAAAATTTGCCACCAGACAGCGGGAAGGTCACTCAGAATGCAAGATCCTGTTCTCCACACTTGTCTGGCCGTGAGACCCTGCTGGCACTGTCAGTGGTGATGCCCATGAGCACCAAATCTAATGGTAGTTTCTCTGACACAAAGCCTTTTGCGGACTCACAGGAGGCAGAGGAGACAAGCTGAATAGTGGCATTGAAAAATATCCTCTCTCTTCTTTAAATCAGAGTCAGAGTACAGTTATCTGTGACTCTCCCGGAGAGCAGCTCCGTGGCTTCCCTCTGTCTGGCGTGGGATTTCCAATTCTACAGCTGAAGTACCTAAGATTGCCTCACACAGCTCACTGAAATGCCGTGTAATGCCCAAGGGCCATACTTTTCTCTCTACTTTATCTCAGAAGTTTAAATTAATCCCTATTACTAAGGCTGCCATCATAAGTCTCTGTATCTTGCAGTTCTTCACATAAACTACAGGAATCTTTTTGGGCCTCCACATGTCACTTCATGTCCAGTTAATGATGTTTTAAGTTAGTGTAAGTGTATAGGGGACTGTTCTAGTTTGCTCACTCTTAAGCAGAATGCATCTTTAAAGTGACGATGCAAAGAAACCTGGGGCGCCACTGATGAGCATACAGCTAAATAATTTATTTTCTCTATTATTCATTTCACACGCTAAACCGTAACAATTTTTGCTCTCATTTTTTGCATTTGCTACTTTCCAAGTTAGTAGCTTTCTTTCCTTTTCTAAGTCTCACTTTTTCTAGCGGTGACAATGGAAGTTTTGCTTGAGTAAACTGGAACTTAAAAACTGATCAGAGATGCGTTAGAGAAGTTAAAACTTTTTTGGGTGAATGGTGAATGGAGAGAAGAGTGTCGCAGGTGGTTTGTCAGTTTTAAGGCGTGGTGGTACGTGGCATCAATGGTTTCCAAACAGACACAGAAGAAAACTCGGAGTGCAAAAAGCGTGCTGAGGCTCTCTGCTGTTCTGTGGCCTGAAAAGAACAGCCTCTGTAGCTTTCTCTGCGCTGGCTTAGTTCCCGCATTACCAGCAAAACAACTGCCTAGCAACCCAGCTTTTCCCACAACATTTCCTCGCACACGTTGTGCGCCCAGAAAAAAAGTACAGCACCTAATATTCTCTCTGGAGAATCCCCTTATTTGAGAGCTATAGTCAGCCCTCTGTACACATTGGAGCTGTAACTAGCAAGGCAATTGCTGTCACGACAGACAGCGCCGGCAAAGTCAAACCAGACCTATCTGTGCTGCAAGCTGTGCAGTAACGCTCTGCGCCCTGAACAGGTTATCTGTGCATCAGACAGACAGCAAACTTGCTGCTTCCCTCCACCGTATTTCCCCTAACAAAGGCAGGAAGCCATGACTGTTAGCAAAAAGGTACAGATATCCTTCCTACTGAAAACCCTCTTTTGCGAACAGTGAGGGAGCTCTCTAGCACGCACTTCACAACCGTCGGGAGAGTCCATCTGAAGGCATAAATAATTCAGTACTGTAAAAAAACACGCTGGTTTTGAACATGTGAAATTGTTTTTTCAGTTACTGCCTTTGAGGAACATTTACAGTCATACTGTAACATAATAATAATATAATAACATTGTAATGGCTGCATTTTCTTATCTGACATCCCAGCTGCAGCAGCATCTTGCAACTGAATATTTAAGCTACTTTCCTCACAGTTTCAGCACCCATAAAAGAAAGAGTTGCCTTGAATCTCCTGCGGCTGTTTCTGAGCAACATGCTGAGAGGACTGCAGAATATCCGAATTTGCCCATATGTTATCTGGAAGCCAAGCCTTCTCAACCCTCCAAAAGACAGTACCCTTTGAGAAGCACTGTAAATAATCCCTAACCGGCATAATTAAGACAGCACCCTTAAATCAAACACACAGAAATTAAGGCAGCAACTTACTTGCCGTCTTCATAACTTCCTCAGGAACATTGTCTTTTCAAATGAGTGCAACAGGAAATTGTGGTAATTACGGGTAAGCTACGCGTCTGCAGCTCAAACCACCCACTGCAAAGTGCAAAGGCAATCAGCACTGGATTGGTAAGCAGCAACTGACAGCCGCCTCCCCTTCTTCTTGTACTTCGCATGTAAATCTTAAACAGACGCCATGTGGAGAGAAGTGGCTTTAACAAAAATCCACGTGAAATATGTCTGTGAAAAGGCTTTATTACTCATGATAGCTCTATGCTCGGAATAGCAATACTTACCACTGTGAAGTGCTCCGAGACCTACAGATGAAAAGCATCCGAGTTGTGCCACCATTTATTACTGATTTTATCTGGAGATATGTTCGCTGTCGTTATTAAAGGCAATACTGACCTTTTATTGTCTCCAAGTCATATAGGGGTTAACCTGGACCTCTCTTGCCCTGTCTTTTGCTGCAGTGTGGTAGAGAGGGTACTGAGAACAGATGTGCACGCTCATGAGTCGAGTAGGTCCAAAGACAACTCCACGTGCCTTTGCATTCTTGGCTGAGGCCGAACTCTGTCCACAGTGAATTGGGACCCTGCTCCTACCTTCTTCTTACAACAGGGTTTCATAGTAGGGCAGACAGCTAGCTGAAACTGGGCCAGGGTCACACAGCCTTTAAGACAGGAACTACAAACTCTTTTTTGTTTCTTGAATTAGCATCTGACAGATGCAGAAAGCTGCCATTAATATCCAGCTCACAGAAGTATGTATGTAAGACTGTGAACTCATGGAAAAGCTCTGATAACATCAGATACTGCAGGCAGTTTGGCATGCCTTTAATAACCGGATTGCCTCACCAAGGTTTATACTTTCAAATATGCATTTTTGTCAAAGTCAGTTTAGCACCCACTGAATGGTTAGATAAGGTAGAGGGTCACAGCAGAGCAATGAAATATTCACACGAGTGGATTAAATGCTGTTAACTAAGTTGCAACTGCAAGAACAGATTCTGACTGCTCTGGCACCTGAAAAATCTTGCAGGAATGGTGTGGCTGGAAAAGACAGTAGAATTACAGAAAAGAGAAATTGTACAGTATTGTGGAAGGGCAGATCTAGCCTACAGAACCTGTGTTTCTGGGCCTGAGTCAAGAAACTTGCAGAGTGCCTTTACGATCTCAGTCTGACTCTTCAGGGTTAGTGATTAGGGAAAAGTATTCGTTTGTAAGCTGAGTCAGCTCCATGACAGAGAGTTCAGGAGGTCCTGCTTACGTAGCTGCATCTCAGACTAAAAAATCACTGGAGATGCACATGTAAAAGGAAACATCTGTGCCAGCAACTGAAGCAAGTTAGTAATACTCTCTTGCATAATGCAAGTAAAAGGATGTAGAGACTCCCTGAAGGAAAGAAAAGTTTCACCTAGCTCCAGTGAAATGCATCAGGTTTCTTTGCATTTTTTCCCCACTAAACATACCCAGTCTTTCCTCACTGCATCTGCAGATGGTCTGAGCAGCAGCGTCTGGAAAAACATAGTTTGAACTTCCATAGAACACCTGCCTGCACCAAACGCACTTGCCATGGGGGTTATTCGATTCCACAGGTAACTTTGCCACTTTTTGAGGAGCCTGAGAACACAGACACAGTAGCATTCCACATCCCCACCTCCCCCAATCCTATCAGCAGATAACAGCAACAGATGATTTGACAAGAGTGGCGGGTATTACTAGCTGACTGAAGGGAAAAGGTTGTCCCTGACAAGTCAGATGTCTCTGCAATTGATCAAAAGCTAGAGGCCCTTTTGCCCTTGAGTTTCACGTTCTATTTCCTCTCTGGGTTCCTCTTACTGCCTTAACCCTCTTACTGTTTCCTTTTCAAATGACTCTTCACTTTCTAGCTTCCTAACTTCTCTCTTACTCCTCTTACTAAAAAGATTTCTAATAAGTAATTATATAAATGAAAACAAAATTAAACACCTTTTTATGTCTTGATTGTTTCCCTTTCTCCCTCTCTTCTTCCCTTCAGTCCAGACTGTATAACGCAACCCTTCAGGATTGCTCTCTCTCCCTTCTTCCCTTGCACCCCCCCAGCTTTTTCAGCCATAGCCACAACTTCCCTTTCTTCAGTTTAACATTGCTAACTCCTCTGTGGACGTTCATCCAGCTGTCCTGCCCTTTCTCTCTTAGCCGATCATTCTGGCAAAGGATCACCAGTTATTTTGAGCATGCACGTAACTGAACAGCAGTATGAGAGGGGGAAGAGGACCCAGGTGCTACCTGCTAAGGACCAGCTTCACAAAAGGATGTGCAAGTTGCAACACCTGGCTCTTAAGTGATTGGCTTTCTGTTTAACTTCAGAGCTCTAATGTTGTGTGAAACCCACAACAACTAAAGAAGAGAGGCACCTGAATTGTTAGAAGCAAGGAATGCTTTCAGTCTGAGCTCTGTGAAGGGCTCAAATACAGGTTCTGGTGGTTGTTTGTCTGACTAGCTGCCAGCAAGATCCCTTGAGATGCTGGGTGTTATGCACCTAGCTCTTCACTGCAGGCAAGTGCTGCCACCCTCTCTATACTCACAGACATCAACTCTGTCTTGAAACTAGACACCCATGCCAGTGCTTCTTCACAGACATGGTTGCAGTCACTACCATCAGAAGACCTCCAATTCCAAACTGCTCGGGCCAGTATATGGATGGTCCAAATTCAATTTTTACTTCCTTACAGAACATTGCAAACCTATGTTTTCCTATCTAGATGCTCTAACTGTCAGATTATGGAACAAGATATTGCTGGCCTTAAACGTGTATTAAAATATTCATTTGACTAAGAGCAAGTCACATACCAAAAAACTTCCCTGGAAGCAGTTCAGTTCACAGGAAAGAGACGCCAACACAGCCCCAGAGGAGCTACCAACTTTGGCCTCACCATGGGATGGGGTTCTCTTGATTCCTTGTGTTGAAAGTATTGCTCTTTGCATTGAATATTTACACGTTTATGCTGAGTCTATCCATGGCCTTGAGGTTTAAGCATTCACTTAGATTTGGGGAAACCCATTTATTGGTAGGATATTTAATGTTAAGTATTCACAAGAGTGGAAGAAAGAACCCGGGTATTCTTTCCCTCCCCCAATCTAGACAAGTGGTCTAGTCATGAAGTTATTGTCTTTCTCTGATTATTTTATTAAACTGTTCCATTTTGCAATAGAAATTATTAAAGCTGCCTCATCCTGTAGCGTTATGTAGCTAATTTAAGCATCCATAATGGAGGTGAGTTCAAAAACTCATGAAGAGAAGATGGACTTGAACTTAAACAAGTGTTTGAACTACTGCTTAATTTATCATGTACATTGAACCATGTTCATTGAATACCAAATGCACCTAGTCTTACCAATCAGCTCAGTAGATATTTGCTTAAAATAAAGATCTCAATGTAACTTAGCTACGTGCACTAGGTAGCAACAGACTGTACACAAAACATACACTTAACTGCTGAGGGAACTTCACTGCTGGAAAGTTGGCACACAGAAACTCCCATTTGTGTTGTGCAGAAGTACTGCAGGGGTTTTGAAGATATGAATTTTTAACTCAGACGCTCAAGTCTTTGTTTTTCTGATGCAATACTCTTGAGGCTAAATGAAACACTGAAGTATTTTTCCTGGCTACGAGATATATCTCCTCATGGGATTTATGGGGTTTACCCACTGTCATTTTCTCTTGGGATCTAGGCAAATGTGCGGATAAATATTGGTGAGATAAAAACTGATCTTGCTACCGCTGATTGCATTTGGGTAATGTTAGGCCATTACCCGCCAACGGGCGAATCCCTCCACTGCATTTATGCAACCATGTTCCCTTGGTGAGACACCTTGCTGTCCTCACCCAAACAAAGATAACAGCAAATACAGCCATTTTCTCTTTGCAATGAATTTTAACAGTTCTGAGAACAATCAGATCTGCTAAACGAGATCTGTAATTTAGGGCTATAATTTACGTCTGAAAATGAAGACCGTAGAGGTTCAGTGGGTGGAAATACAAATACCTGTGGGCTAAATAATTAGTCTAAACAGTCTGTTTGGATAAACATTGCCTGAAACAAAGTCAAACCACAGTAATTCATATTAAAATGATGGTTCTGTAGAGCTGATAGTACCATCTATAGTAAATAGATGCTTATGCAAGCTTATTTTTTGAATGAATAAGAAATTGTCTTGGAGTTCAGCCTTTTTGTTATGCAAAGCTCTTTCTTAACATTAGCTGTTCTCCTTAATGGACACATTCCTGAGCAACATTTTAAAAATACAATTATTGCTTTTTACTTTGTTTCTTTACTTCAAACTATGTGGCTTCACTGTGTGGGAAGAGACAAGGATAAGTTTAAAACCAAGCATGGCATCAAATCCTCCTCTTTTTAAAAAAGGGAAGCATTTTCATTTGAAAGTGCCCTTTTTGAGGAAGAAACTCTGAAGAATATCTGAATCACAGAAACGTTTCAGGGCTGCTCCCCCTTCACTCCTCGTAAAGATTTGTTTCCCACAGTATAACTGGCAGTTCTTTGCAAACTGTATGTCTGAAATTGATACTAGACACTTCCTTTTAAAATTCAAAATTGATTTTAGCCAGTTAAAAGACAACATCCAAACAATTCCTTGACCTCTTTTCAGAAAATTTATTAACACAGCTGGAAATAATCACTCATTCAGCAGGAATCCCCACAGTGCATCTTATAGGAAAAAAAAAAAGAAAACCAGAAGGACTGTTCCTGACCCACTGGATTGATTCAGACCATTGTAAGGGAATGGTTAGCCATCTAAGATGAGTTTTAGAAATGTGGCTGTACTGGCATTGTGCTGCAAAAATGTGTACAGTACAAACAAAATAAATCCTATTTCTTTTATTTACCTCAGCAAGAACACAAAATATGGAATTCCTGTCAGACTGCTATATTTTCAAGACTTCCAGTTGTGGTCTCACATGGCTATAACACCCCTTAGCACTCAGGGCAATCAATTAACCACAGAATACATTTCTTTTACTTCACTTTGCCAGTTCCATATCTGTTTATCTTGACCTTATGCAGCTTATGCACAAGTTCAAAATCCATTGATATAAAACGTGTCTTTACAAAGAAAGTGGACAGGAAGGGTCACACTTCTGCAGTCTGATCTTTGCAGACTTTCTGTTAAGCTTTTCGCTGACAACATAAGTTTCTGTGTTTTTCTAAATTCCTTGAGACCTGTGGAGACAACACAAGAAAGAAGGAACCATTGATCTTATTCCACACTATGTATGATGAAAAAATTCGTAATTTGGTCCTATTCACTTGCAATTTACAGAAATCAGTGCAAGGCATGGCATTCCCCAGGTTTATTTTAAGTATAACTTCACTTGAAAGACACCTTTTGTTGGTTATGGGCAATTTGTAAAAACTGATTGAAAATTCAGGTACCAAATGGATTTTACAAGCTTGGCAGCCGAACCTTGTGTTTCTTCGTATATGTAAACCTAGAATATTTGGTTCAGTAGAAGGAACTCCCTTTTAGTGGAAGGCAAACATAGAACCTAAAAATGTGTAGTTATAATTCAGAGAGGACATGCACTCTTTTATTCACATAAGTGAATTTTTTACGGATGGGTCTCGTTAAGGACTTATGAAATGGTATTGCCTTGATACAGTAAATGTAATATCAGGCATTGACATCAAATTTGTTTCAGCATGCGTACCCACTTTTCTTAATGACAAAATGTTACCTGTAAGACATATTTAGGTGCTGGAATTTCTTTACAGTTGAGGACACCCCATGAAAGTATACATAGAATCTATTATCATATATACAAAAACTTCTTTCTAGGAAATGCAGAATTTAATGTGAAATGTGAATTTAATGTGAAAAGCTTAGCCTCTAGTTAAATCATCTCTCAACTCACTTCTTTTGTCAGAACTTAGGTCACTGAAGAGACATACCGAAAATGTTTACAGGCATACAGAATTAAAACACTAAGACTTATTTCAAACCTTAAAAAGTATATTTCGTATTTCTAAATCCAGGCATATTCTATACTTCTCTTTTCTATTTAAAGGTTACATGGCCTTTGCAGAATCAGGGCTTCAAACATCTTTTTGCTAGTTAACAGTATCAGATAAAATTTCCTCCCCTAAACTTACACTTCTAAACTATTATGTTTCTCTTGTTATCTTTTATCCCAGTTTCTCAGTCACATTCTCTTAATTACCATTTCCTAAAATCCTACTTAGAATTGGACAATACTGCTTCAGAACTAAGTAAGGTGTTTTGAGTGCTAACAAGTGATCACACCAAGGATTTAAAGCACAGATCACTAGAATTTTGGCATTAATAGCCTGCCTGCCCTATCCACTAACTCCCAGTGACAGTAATTTCTGATTTTTAAAAATACACTTTGCTTTTCAAACTCATTAAAATATGCTTTCAATGAAGTGAGTTATTAATTAAAGTGACAAAAGGTTTTAGTAATAATAACCAACACAAAATGACTGCATAAATTGCTCTGCATATGCATGATCCTGCAATGACAACAATGAGGAAATTAACTTAAGAGGCAATCTTGCTGCAGACTGAAGCAGCTTCTCTCTGCCAACACCTCAGTGTATGGTATGCCAGTATTGTGCACTGCATTATTTTGGCGTAAGCAAGACATTGACTTTTGAAATAATTATAATTATTTCCCTGGTATCAATATAAATTAATACAAGAACATCTATCCAGGCCAACTCATTTTGGGTCTACCAGTTGATGTTTCAAGATAGAAATAATTCAGGAAGAAATAAACACAGGGTGCTGTGACATCCATTCATAACTCCTATCACTAACACTTTGCCATAGTATCTTTTTGCAGCTGATGGGAAGGGATTCAGGTTGGGCGTGCATGAACTTCCTGTTGTCTCAGAACCAATGTATTTTTTTACCAACTGTAAGCTATTGATTGAGCGAATAAACAGAGAATTACAATAACTGACTGTTTTAGTTAAAGTGTTGTTTCCAACCTTTTATTTATGGAGAATTCTCTGTGTGAAGTAAAATCAATTGCTAAGCAATGGGCCATGAAAAGAAAATAGAAAGTGCAGGATATGGAAACAGTCAGAAATGTGCATGTGAGACCACTAGAGACCAGGCACTCTGCCTGAGGGCAATAAAGTCCTCAAAGCCTAATTATAGATATAAAGACAGACAGGAGCATTAACTACTTTCTGCATACCTGGTATTAAATGGACATTTAGTTTTGTGTTTTGGTAGTCAGATTTCTACAATATATTCACTCATCATTTCCAAACAGACCCACTTCTATGTTATGTATTAGGCCAAGGAAGGCCACCAAACTAAAATGCAAATAACTTCTAAAGAGAATCACACAGTAAGGAACTCGTTTCATCATCTGGGTTAATAGCCAGAGGATAAAAAGCCCACACCTAACAGCTGTAAAAGCCATACTTACTGCTTAATGAATCATCTGAGTCTGAGGATCTTCTCCGTAAACAATTTTACTAGCAGTATTATAAGTAAAATAGTGACATTTGGGAATTCTTGTTATACATTGACAAAGATTTTGTTAGAAAAGATCTGTGAAACAACTTACCGGAGATGATTTAGCAGGGCAGTGATAAAAACAACCATGACAGGAATCAAGCACGCTGGTCCCTTTCCTTGTCTGTTTCCTAGAGCACATGGACAGAAAGATTTATTACCAAAGATATTTGCTTGGAGAGCAATTATTATCACTTCAGGAACTGGTGAATGAATGTTTACAAATCCGTCTTTAATGATCTCTTTATATCACTGAACTCTTTATTCCGTTTTAGACCTTTATGGAACAACCAATAAATTTAAAGAAGAAAGACAAACCCCATTAATTACATATGTTGTAATATAGACACAGTAATAGATAAATATTAATGCTTCCAAATGTTCTGAAAAGATAAGCTGCAAAAACATATTTAGTACTGATACAACACTCAACAGGTATGCACATTATTAAAATGACAAACAGCGCTGACTCTTTCAGAAAATATATCAGCTATTTAAAATGTACCAACGCTGTGCTACAGAAAATAGTTAAATATGTATGATACAAAATGAAAAAGAAATTGCCCAGTTCTGTTGTCGCGGTCTATGTTGTCACTCTCCAGTGTGAAAGGGCTCTGCAGTACACTGCTGGCTGTCCTGGGGATTTGAGGACAGGAGGCTGCTGGCGCAGCCACGGACATCTTCTTCATCACACAGCTTCTCATACACGTATGAGAAGCACATTAAGCCTGCTGGAATCAAAGGCATACTTGAAGTCAGAATTTAGCTTTTGCAGTAAATTGGAGTTATCCGTGGAGTATCAGAGTGACTTAACCTAAGCATCGTAAGCTGCAGCTTGCTTGCAATCACACATAGCCTAAACAAAAATAAAAAAAGAGAGGGAGAGAGGAAGAAAGAGAAAAGAAGGAAGGAAGAAGACATACATCCAAGAAAACTAGTCATCATAACACACGTCTTTGAAAGTAGAAAAAGCTAGAGCCAGACAAGAAAACAATCAAAAAGATAAACCAGAAGCCAAATGCTATGCTTCTAAAAAGGGTGAAAATATCCATTTTGAGCTTGTGTGTCTGGGTCTTGCAGCTGCCGGTCCCTGCCCAGGAGGAGCGCACAACCCCGTTGCAGAGCGTGGGGCAGCAGGGGCACAGTAGCAGAGCTGCCGGGATTGCCTGCTGTGCCAGACCCAGCAACGATTTTGAAACGGCCTCTTCATACTTACTTTTGCAGCTCAAGGTCTGCGATTCATTTCCACTTAAATATTAAGTGAGGGATTTAACTGAAACTATTGCAACTACTTACAGGCATGAGGATGGAGGGATTTACTGTGAAGAGTCTGGAAAAACCAGAACAACATTTGTTTTGTTTAATTTAAAAAGCTGTTAGTTTTCTCAGTTCCAGGAAAACTAAAGTGATGGCAAGAAACGTGATTGTGCAGATTGCCTGAACTGGTGTTAATTACTTTTTAATCACTGAAAATTAAATTAGGCTTGAAATATACATTATTTATTTCTTGTCTGGGTTGTCCAAAGACGGTGTAACAAGCTAACAGATATTGAATTATAATTACAAGAACACATAATTATATCAGTTTTTGAGACTATAAGAAGGGTATGCTGGCTGATCAATATAGAATTTGCCCAATTTACAGCATGGTTTATTTAACCAAAACAGTAAAATAGAAAAGAGTGTAAAATATTATCTTTCATCCTGACTTATTTTTTTTATTGCTTTTCAACTACCTTGAAGGGGCTGTTTACATGTTTCCAAGCATTGAGAAGATTTATTTTACTGCCAATTTTACAGTCTGATGGACTGTCTTCGATCATGACCATCAAGAAACAGATGTCCTTAGGTCTCTGGGTACTGATGACCTGGGGCTTAGGAAACTTCAGGTAGCACAGCTTGTGTGGATTCATTCCGCTCCATAGCACTTCCACGGCCATAGATCTTTCTGGAGTACATGGGTCTATGGCGTTTAGAAAATGGATCCCATTTTAATTAAGATAATAGCTCTCTTTTTAATAGCATTAAATTTATTGCATTTTGAGGGAGACCAACAGCACCCTGCATCTGCTTCCACAACAGTCAATGTCAGTATCAGGTACAGGAAATGGTCTGGTCAGACTTAAGTAATTCTTAAACCTTTCATTATAGTACAGTTGAACAAAGCTCAGAACAAATGAGGCATTCAGAAGATTCAGTTTTCAATGCTTTATGTTCTTCCTCAGAGACTGAGAAAATGGAAAGAGAATAAAGGCGCTGTAACTGTTTCCAAGAACAGTGCCCTCTGACATTGCCTTTCATGCAGGCTAAACAAAAAACCAACCCTACGCTGTTGTATAACACACAAACATTCTGTAACACATGCTTTTTTTGAAACTCCCCCGTCTTTCATAATTTGAGTTATAATAAAAACATCAGTTATCCACTAAGGAGTTAAACCTCCAAAGGTTAGGGAGGTATCCTGATAAATTATGGAAGTTTACTACAGTTTTATTCACATTGCTAGGGCTATCTGAGGTGTTGAAATGAGTCTGCTCCTTTGAATTGGAGGTTTGGCTTTGCTCTGCCAGCTGCTTTACATCTTATTTTTAATGGTGCTGGTTTCTAGTTAGACTGGAATAGTTTGACCCTTTCTGCATCAAAAATAATGGACTCTCCCTTAAAAGTACTTCTGTGAGGTATATAACTTAGTTTCATGTCTTATGCAAGCCTGAAAGCCTAGAGGTTCGAGAACTCTCTCCTCCCATCTTTTGAGATGAAGAGGAGATGGAGGAAGGAGAGAAAGGAGTCCAGCCGACTTGCACAAGCAACATACCTATAACTCAGGATGCAGGGCTCAGCTCTTTCCCCGACCCCTGGTGCCTGGCAGTACCAAGCCTGCAGAGAAAGTATCATGCGCATAGACCTCCTCCTGGCCACTTTCTGCGGAGATTGCCTGAGGTCTTACTCTTTTACGCCCTGGAGCTGAACACAGAGAGATGTGGCAAAAGACAGCGAAGACAGTAACAGATTGGCTGCTGGGTCCTGGGGAAAGGGCAGCCTGCGGCTCTGCCCCACTGACCGGCCAGTTATGCCTTTTGGCTGGCCAGCTGCCCAGGCAGATGTGCAACAGCTGCCCAAGAGCCCTGTTTGTGCTGAGGCGTCAGTCATCAGTTGGGGATGTAAGCACTGAGGTGCTAGTGGGGAGGAGGCAGCAAGGGGCATGTGGGCAAATGTTGCAGGGTGGGAAGAGTTAGGAGTTGCAGAAGATGCCTACAGTCTGACATGGGGAAGCTGGAGTCTTCTGTGGTCTGCTCCCTGATGTGAGCAAGGTGGCCCTGGGCTAC
The DNA here is from genome assembly GCA_017639485.1 of Pluvialis apricaria. NCBI lineage: Eukaryota > Metazoa > Chordata > Aves > Charadriiformes > Charadriidae > Pluvialis > Pluvialis apricaria. Next base: position 73,519,534 of record CM030009.1, on the reverse strand, counting down.
AAGGACAAAGAGCAGCTATGAAGACAGGACAAGGAGAGAGGCTGCCTCGAGGGCACTTCAGGCTCCTGGAGCTTCACTGGCACTATGCCATGAGCAGGGCAGGGCTCAGCAGAAGGGGATGGGATGTGGTAAAGGCCTGAAGATAATTTGTACTAGCGGGTGAGGAACCAAGCTAACAGTCTACTGAAACACTTCTTGGGGCTTCCCTTTTCACTTAATAGAAATGTTCTTGTTTCTTAACTATGCCAGTATTTCTGAGGGTGTAAGCACCACTGGTTGGAGGTTCCCAGGATCATATTGAGTAGTCCCAGAAAAACCTTGATGATGGTGCAGCTGAGGGCATTTGTTAATTTCCATATACTATTTCAAACCCAGCCTTTCTGCTGCTGAAAACCTCTATCAAAATAAACCGTTCCTATAATTGGCAAAAACATGCTTTCAAGAAGCAACCATTTGCAACAGGCCACACAAAAAGCCAATGGAAATGCTGGGTCCCTCTATCCTTTCCAGAAAATCTTTTTTTGTGTGTGAATTAAACCAATTTTCTACTCTACAGATATTTTAAAAAATATTGAGCTATGCCTACCCTTCCCTATTCAATTTGTACAACTTATTCATCCTTGCTCTCAAATGAGGACTAAATTATACATAAACCTAAATTCTTCAGCAAGTAAAAAGTTGTATGTAAGAAAGATCAATCAGAGAATCTGATGCGTGATCTCCTTGGTGAGCCTAGTATCAGCTGATGGTCATCAAGAAGGACAGCGCTAGAGACCCCATTTTATGCCTGAATCTGAGGTTAAAGTAACAGTAAATACTTGGTGGTCTTCCATGGCAAGTTTGGTATGTTTTTTTCCTATGAAGTGCTATTGTGATATGCCTACAAATCCCCTCCTGAACTAGATAATGCATCCACAAATTTCCTTCTCTGTAGAGGAGGACTAGAGGAATTAAAAAAGGGTGATTTAGATTTCTCTAGATTATTTCCTATACCCCAATACATCAATAATGTCACACAAGCCATGATTCAAAGTGCTTTGGCAACAGTGGGCAGATCTAGATGGATATTCCACAAAGAATTCTGTAGTGTCCTGACAGTATGTGTAAAAGGGAAAAAAGAGGGAAGGGGAAAGCAAGCTTTTTCCCTCCCACTACCACTCAAATATAACAGATGATCACCCTCAAAACCTGAAGAAAAATCTACAATGAACTCAGAATTTGATGGAACAGGACTTGACGTACAATGGTGGGAAAATGTCCATCATTGTCTGGAGAACCAAAATGCCAGAGGTACTGTGTGTGATGGACTAAAGCACCAATCTACTCTCACAAATCCTTCTGTGATTGCTGCAAAGCCCATCAGAGGCCAGATTTATATCTTGGAATTCTGCAAATTTTCTGGTCAGTATTGGTATAACAAATAATAATTTAACAATTTATCTCATGGCTTTTAAAATGCAAAGGCTTCTGAATGCCTAAAGAGTTCAAGTGAATTCTCAGAACAGATGAATAGGTAACACTGCTATATAAGGGATATAATCTTGAAATAAGTCCAGCATTAAATAGCATCTGAAAAAGGCAATACATTCCTCCTACAAACAGGCACAAAGTGGAAAAGAGACATTATTTTTAAAAAGCCTCTAACTGCTGACCTTGAGCTTCACTGAAGATAAGTGAAAGACAAGAGAAGAAACTTCATTTAAACAAATATAAAAGTGATTTGCAGTCCATTTGTTGACAGCCCCGTAACACTGTCTGGCAAACAGCTACCAATCTGGGTAAGAAATCTGTTCGATTAGGGTGGAAAGATAGCTACAGATGGAAGTGGCTGTGTGGAGGGGCCCAGCCAGACAGTGACAGGATTGCTTTCCTCAGGAGCTCCAAAGTCGGAAACAAAACTATGGCGCCAAAATTTTACTTTGCATCAAAGCATGTCAGGATTTTCAGCCATCTGCACCCCACTATTCTCTTGAGAGGCAGCAACCTTTGACATGCCAGCTTTTGCTAAAAGAAGAGGAGTGGCTAATTGGATTCCTAATCCATTAGTACTAATCTTTTCACTGCAGTGACAGCAAGTGAGACCCATCATCTTTGCTTCCCCTGCTGCTTTGTGTGGCTGTGTAAAACTGGAGCACAGAGTTGGTTGCCACTGCTCGCACTTCACTGGAGTGATCTCCAAAAGGCTCTGCACAACCTGAGCTAATGAGCTGAGAGATGCAGAAATCTCAGGCCAAATTCAGCCTTACAGGGATAGGGTTTACTTGTAGGTAAGTCCATCCTCTTGTATTTTGGAAGGAGTCACGCGTATTCAGATGGGAGCTGAATTTGGTGTACCATTTTAAAGTTCTTTACAAGCACTATTTATTGAAGCCCACAGAAATGAAAAGTGGTTAATTTTTTTCCTGTGTAGGGATGAGCAGGTTTTATATATAAATTAGGTTTTATAAATGAGGCTGTATAAAATAGACCCTGTTCCTCGGATAAAAAGATGCAAATGATGCAAAGTGTATTGCTACTTTAATCCTTTAAAGATATATGGTAATTACGTTACTAAGTTGCATTTTTTTTTTCCTGTTCAATTTAGTGGGACAGAGCAAGAAGGGTCACATTGGAAGCATCTACGAGCCTAGATTATTCAAGGGAAGTGCTGTAAATAATTTGAACCCACAAAAATGACTCCCGTTCTGCTTTCATTCTCTCCTGGAACTCATCAGCGAAGCACAATTCAGTGTCAGTTGTCATCCTAAACATAGAAAAAAAGTGTTGGAGATGAGAAAAGATGTTGTAATAGTGCAAGATCTACAGGTAAAATGATGGAAACTGAGCTGAGTGTTTTAATAACCCATACATTTTTGTTAGACAACTCCCAGATGGGTGCCACTGAAACATGCATGTTGCAGCAAAACTTTCCAGCATTTGGTTTGAATTTCTTAGGGTGCACGGATTTAAGAATTTGGGGAGCTCACAGTCTGAAAATTCCTTTATGTGGACCATTACTGCTCTGGCATGCGTGAAACAAGTAAAAGAGTATGAGCAAATGCAGGAAGAATATGAATGAGAAAGAAAGGAGAAGAGGGGATTCAAGCCACCACAGAAACCATATGCCAATGATGCAAATCAGTGCTGCTGTTCAGATCTGCTGGTGGGAGCTGTGGCGCTGGCACTGGAAGCACTGGCTAATGGTCTTGGAACATGGCTGGATGAGCCTGTATGTAACACGTCAGCAGCTGTTTGTGTTCTGTCTCCACTGACATTTCTGCTGTGGCTATGTTCTGAGTTGTAACAGGTGACAGCAACTACAAGGAAATATCAAACAAGGACAAGAATTAAGGTTATTCAGACAAGCCTGCAATAAGACGAAGACAGCAGCAAGGCCAACTGGATGGAATCAGACTACAGAGAGAAGCTTGGTTTCCTGGGCTGGAGTAAAAATAGTAACTTCTACACCACCAACCCCCAATCTCATCTTTTTGTAAGCAACCTGAAGTCCCCAAACTACAGCCTCTGCAGTAGTTTAAAAGATTCCCTGGTAGAAAGACAGAACGTAGGTATCCTTATCACAAGCCAGGTGCTACCTGCACATCCGTGAACAAGTATTTTATGACTTTTAGAAATGAGGTGTGCTCCAAGGCTAGAGTTACTGAACTGGAAGAGCGGCACTGCAGGCACTCAGGAATGTTGCAGCCCAGGACCACCTCCGGACTGGATTCCCTGACCATCCACACAAGGAAGTTGGGTCTCACTGTCATGAGAGTTTGAGACAGGACAAGCTCTCTGAGCCAGGCCTAGGCTCACAGTAGGAATAAAGAATGGGACATACCAGCGTTGTGTCCTCCCAGTCTAGAAGTGGCTGTGACATTCTGTGACTTTGGCAGGCTACATCATGCTGGCTTTCCTTCTTAAAAGTACATAGTAATGCTAAAAAGGGAAGACTTAGTTCATCTGGTATGGAGCTCCCACTTTTGGTGGGAGCAGGAAAAGAGCCCACAGTCACTATGCATATGGGCAGGAACCGCTTTCCACCCCAACCTGTAAGCTCATTGTGAAGGTTTAGTGGGTCGTTTTTGTTATCTGGGGAAATTAATACTGTGTTTGTACTCTATGTTTGAGTTGCATGGCCATGCAACTTGCATGCTGTTAGCAGGACAGCTGTGGAAGAACAGAGACCAGAGTGCTGTGATATCTACCCAAGAAGCTGAATAAGTTGCCAAGCTCTTGGTTTTATGATGTCTTTGGTAACCGTAATAACAATGTATTTTGTCACAGTTCTGCTTGTTTACCTTTTGACAGTATCCTGCTAATTTACGCAGAACATAAAAAGTCCTGTTGCCCTTTACACAGCAGGAATCAGAGTAATATTAAACATTTTCATCAGCCAGCATTGGACGGCATAGCCCAGCACGTATTTCAATTTTGCTAAATGCCTGGGATATTGATTTACTAAAAAGAGCTTGATTGCTTATGTTTGTCTCTTATGCCCACCAGTCTCAGTTACGATTTGGCTAGTTCCCCAACTGAACAATGCTAATGACTTTGAAAGGCAGTTAAGTGGAAGATAAATTTCAATTAGTACGTAAAAACCTTAAGGTAAGCTGTGGTAGGGCATGTCTTTTTTTAGTCTGAACTACTCATACAAATCACTATCTATATCTGTTCAGTGTACCGCGAAGACGAAAGAACCCCCCACGCGCACACAATTTCTAGCCACGCACTACCAAAAAGCAATTATCTCCCACACCTTCCCAGGGCATTAGTATAGACCTGAGCTGAGGGAAAGAAATATGAAAATGCATCTTTCCATAATGCGTTGCTGTCGTTCCTAACTGGGCTGGTAAGTTGCAGTATGGGCTTCCAGCTCTAAATGCGTGAGAGGGTAGCAAAATGAGTGCAAGTTATTATACATAATGGGTACAGTTTCATGTGACAATCACTGAAAGAATTCTTAGAAGTAATGTTTAGAGGTGTAACAAAAGTCAGCTTATTTCTCTTGTCTCATTGTACAAGAGAAAGGGGGCAGCATGTGAAACAGAAAACAAACACGTTCAGAACTGGTGAAACAAATTGAGACGCTAAGCAACTAAACAATATTTAGTTGCTAAAGCAGACAAGGATTGGTTTTGGTATCTGTTTTTCTTGTAGATGGTTGATTCCAACCCAGTAGCTAAAAACCTGATCTGAAATCTTGTTTCAACAATATTTTCTTTATTTTATCATTAAACTTACCTTGTGTTATGAGAGAAAGACATATTGGAGTTAAAAGGGCGAACTGTTAGCTACGCAATAGTACCATTCCAGACCATGTGGTGGTGTTTACAGATAGCCTGAGATATAATTACAAGACCCACAAGAGAAGCACTTTCTGAGAAGCTGGTGCAGGCCAGTGAGAGTGTTAATTAAATCCAGTACAGTGTTTTAGTACCAGAAATTCCATTTGACAGGCACAAATCATTGCCACTCTCCCCGGAAATCAAACTGCTGAAATGCACTGTGCAATTCCAGGCAGACTCTAAATCACGACGGCATCACAACAATTTTTGGATAATATCTCATTCTCCTCGTGCTTTAGAATACAGCCCAGCCTCTAATTCTGGGGATGGAGGGAACTTCCAGACATGATTTCATTACAGTTCAGAATGAGTTTTGGTTTTATTATTCACTAGTGTACTTTTTTATTTTCCAATCTTGTTTTTCTCATGCTGTCCACAGAGTTGATCACTGAACACATGCATGATACTGGCTCTTGTTTTCTGGTGTAAAACCAAAGCCAGAAGTTAGCGTATAGGTCAAGAGAAGGTGAGGCAGCCGCAAGTATTTGCAAAGAGAGGCCCAAAATGAATGGACATATACATAATTCCACCTGTGCTGGAGAGCAGCCTGTGCCACACTGCAGGAAGTAACTCCATGAAGGGCTCCACAGAGAAAAACCTTCAGCGTGTTGAAGAGGGTGAATTCACAGAGTTGTTTCTCTCCCTTTTCCTCGTCTCAGATAAATGAGTCGCAGGGACTGTAGGAGACAGACTGTATTTGCATGAAGGATTCTGTGTCCTGGCCCAAGGAGTGATCAGAAAAGTAACAGGAGCTCTTAAAAAAGCATATTCTTAGAAACCACGTCATCTGAACAGATGCAACGCTGTTAAAGTTCACTGGATAAACTAGGTTTTATTTTCTACAGCATCTCTTTAAATACAGTAACAAGAAGTCAGCAGGTTCATGGGTACATACCCACTGGAATGTTTTGCTGAACATTAATAACTCCACAGTGCTAGGTTCCAGCTATGTGGGCCAAAACAAACATAAAACAGTTTTTGGTTTCAATCCCGCACATAACCTCTGGGAATTACGTTGAGACTTCCTGTTTTCCCTGCTACCTACTATGCATTTCACAGCCTACAAATGCGAGCTAGTGAAGAGCTTTCAGAGACTCATACTTGGAAGGAAACCAAGGAGCAAGAAAACAGCTTCAGGGTAACACAAACGGCTTCAAAAACCTGCCTGTGAAATATGGGCACGGAAATGGAAAAGGAAACAGTTCATCCCAGATCCCTTTTCAAAGTGACAGTACCAAACCAGCAGCCTCCTGGCTCTTCACAGACATCTCCACCGTACTCTGTGCCTGCGGTCACTGAGAGGAACAGAAATTTTGTCCCTGCTCTGGGATTTTAAATTAGGGTGGAAACAAACATTTGTTTTACTGAAGAGTGATACTTCTCCATGTACAAATACTCACTTCGATTTGGCTTCAGTCGCTGTTACTTTGCTGCTGCTTTGCCTCTGCACTTTGTCTGTTACTTCTCTTGCCTCCGCACCAGCACAGGAGAAGGAGAGCCTGAAACACTAGAGTGGCCACTTGAGAATTACCATTATTGATTTTCTAAAGAGTAGATTTCCACTTTATTAAGAACTATGATAATGTTGAACAAAACCCTTGGTGAGCAGCGGGCTGCTATTTCATGTCAATCCAAAGTCAGTAGTGAGTGACAGCAAAGTCCTGAACAATTTAGTGCTTCTTCATGTACAAAATTTAAATTTGACTGGGCTTCAGAGGCTGCAACTTTGCTGTGTGACAGTTAGGTCCTGATGTCTGTGAAACAGGTAAAACCTTGCTGACAGCCTGGTGACTACAGCCATACAACCAGCCTGAAAGTTGGACCACTTTTTGCTTTATTTCTTTACTTTAAACAAGGGGAAACATAATTTTTAGCCATTTATTAGCAACACTGGAAAATTTCATGCTCACAAGCACTTTAAGAAGGCTTTGGTCTGAAAAATAATGATCACCATCTTTCCCTGCAGTATATAAACCTCATGAGTATCTTTAAATCTGCTCCACTTTTTTGGGCCCCAATTCAGCAAAAAACTAGGACATTCATTTATGACCTATTTTCTATTATTAGGAATAAATCAGTTTGCAGTAGTAACAGATAATAGAGCCCAATGCTGTGATAACAGGAAAGACAACATACTGACATTCGTTGCAATAAACACACATGCACAGAAATCTTTTTTACAAGTCCTGGGAAGCAGATGGTCATTATGCCATTACAAATAAATGCCAAAAAATATTAGGTAGATTTTTTTTCCACACATCATGTTTCTTATCCATGGTCCAAAGTTTCTTTTAATCACAAGAGTAATTACATTTCTTGCAGAAATTCCAAATGCAAGGGATTTCTAAAAGGCAGTGATTAACAAGGCCAACGCAGAGTCTGTATTAAAAACTGCTTTCAAAGATATTGTTGCCAAAAGCAGATCTATGATTTTATAATGAATGCTATCTAATTATTCATTTCTACCAATGCTACACGAGTAGGGGGCTGGAAGTCCTGATTCCCACCTCCTCCCTCCCCCTATCCACATTACTCTGCTTGGGCAAAAAATACAAAGTGAGCAAGTGCAATTTCATTTCTACTCCACTCTAAATTTCCAGCAGACTATTGCTGTTACCAGTCAGGCCCACACCTCCAAAGCAATGAGGTAAGCCCCAAATGATGGCATTTAAGCCTAAACAAGTGAGTTGATGTGCTTGGTGTGCCGTCTAGTGTTAGAACTTTCCCACCCCCGCAGCATGGCTGCATGTGAATGCAAGACAGTTATAGCATCTCTTTTCTAACGCACGCGTATCTCTCAATCAAGGATCTGATGGATGCCCTCAGCCAGCACATGATGTACTCTGACTGTTGCTGCCCTCGGCTATTCAAATCTCAGCATTTTAGTCACCTTCTCATGCTGCTCCTCCCACTCCTGTAGCCATCCCTAGCTTCTCATGCCACCAGTTCCACATTACAGTTTTGTGCCCTTCCCTATTTTTGTGTCTGCATGTGTTCAGGGACAACTTAGTGGATGGGAATTCCACAGAAGGTTATCAAATATGTAAGAAAGGCTACGGAACATTAGGGAGAAGTATCACATACATTTGATCTGCTGCCATGGTCTTCCATCAACAGCTACTTCTTCCATTTTTTCCAAGCTATCTGTCTTTAATCAATAAATAATGATACAATTAGTAGGATTTTACACCAGCCATTGACTCCCCTCACACATTTCAGCCACCAGCAGGCTTCAGTTCCAGGTATTTCCATGTGCCTTGGAGCTGGCTGTCACCATGCCCAGAATGCTTGGCACTTCCACTCTGACCTTCTGCTGCCTTTCCTCATTGCCCTTAGGCATATTCAGCATCTAATGGAGCCTTTGCTCCAGGATTCACACTTGGTCTGGTCCATTGTTTGAGAACCCAAAAACCTCTCATCTGCTTCTCTCCAGAGAAATACCTCCAGTTTATTTGCTTCCTGCCACAGCAGGACTCTCTCCTGGACTAAACAGCATCCATTTTGGGGTCCTGCTTTTTCCAGTCCTCCCACAGCACCTTAGCCTCCGTGTCTGCATGCTGGAGCAAGCACTTGCCCTGAGACCTCTCATTACCACCTCAGGACCTCGTTGCTCTTGTTGATGTCTTGCAACATTTTCCCCCCTTGCTGTTTTCCAGTTTCCTGCAGCATCTACTCATTCTGTAATGGTCTTGTTCAGCTCAGTGATACGCAAAACCTGGGCTAGACAGGCCTTTGGTCAGATCCTCCATCAGTGCTTTAATGTGTATCTGTCCTGACCTTTCCATGTCCCTTCATTGTCCCCCAAAATCTGCATACCTGCAAGCAGATAAAACAAGAAAAGAAAGTGTACAGAAATTCTCGCCTTTGTTTTCTTCGGTCTCTCCCAGCACATCTGCTAAAAGCCGTCTTTCTCTTCAGCACTCCTATAACTGCTCTAGAAGTGGTGCTTTTGTAGGGGATCCAGTTGGCTGTTCTTCCCCAGGAGGAAGGGATGTGTGCCAAGGAGCAATGCTGGGAAAGGCTGAAAACCTCCCTCTTAAACTTCTTTTATCATTGTTGAAGACTCCAACAAGGGCCATAGCCATGTGACTGGCAGCCCTGAATGCAGTGGCGTTGCAGGAGATGGAGCCCAGAACTCCGCAGGGAAACACCGCTCTGCCAAAGAGCGTTACTCGGACATCTCTCTCCCAGGAAGTAAACCACTATCAACAGGGTGTGAGAGATTCATGGCCTGCTCATATATTTTTTTAAATCAATTGCCTTTTTCTCTCCTGAGGCATAAAATAAAGTCTTATTCACAATAACACTGATATAACAGCTTCTAAAACCTTTCCTATAAGGCCCTGAAGGGAGAATAAAGCTGACTGTTAACTTAGCTATATTTCATAAACCAGAAATCTCAATATTGCGAACCAGGGAACCTCTGACGTGACTACCCTTGTCTCTGCAGCAGCTCAGTTAGGAGCGGTATTTTTCCTTTACTTTTCACTAGTAGTGAACAGACAAGTGATTAGTTAAGAGTGTTTTACTAGCACAAACCATTTAACAGATTTCCCTGATTTTTGGTAAAGCTACAGGAAGAAACAAGAACAAACCGACTGATTTCTGGTAGGTCTGTCTGGAACAAAAGGTGGAGGCTGCATTGTTGTCTGCAGACTTGCTGTTCCTTCCTGGAGAATCTCTTCACCAGCTTGACTGAATTACAATACAGCACTACCAAGGAATTTACAGTTCCAAGGAGGATTAAAATAAAAAAAATTATTCATAAAAAAAGTATTAAGTGACTTTTTTAAGATTATCTGCAGGGTGAGTCCACACTACAGGCATTGCTGAGACTGTATCTTCTGCAGACACATCCAACCTAGCATTAAAAATTGCCAGCAGCCTACAGTCAGCATCATAGATGCTTAGAGCCCCATACTGATGCTATTCTGTAAAATCAGTGGCAGCACTAAGGATGAAACTGTAAGGTTACATCTGTACTAGTAAATAAAACAGGCTAGACACTTTTCTGTAGCCTGAAGCAATGAAACATGGCCTGGCACACGTACACAAAGCTAAACTGTTCCCCTTTGCCTCCAGACATGACGGTCATATCTGAACCACCCATTAGGAAAGGTCTGTGGCATCCAATCTTTTTTGTTTCCTGCAATATTGCTAGCTGGCATGGACCAAATCTGTGCTGTGGAGCATTGTAACAATTAAACAAGACACATGATTGCAGACCAGTGCCCTGGTCCTGTTCCACTTTCTAGTACAGATGTAGCCTACAGGTAGTAGCCTTCTAAAGCATTTTAAAAGGCTTCCTGGGGCCACTCCAGTTTATCAGCTTTAGTTGCTTACCCCAATGGGTCCTCAGACTTTACCTGAGAGAAATAGCATTGCTTTGCATCTCACTCGTAAATAGGTAAAGGGCTTCTGTTGCTTGGACACTGAGCCACGAACATTTCTAATAGTGTCACACATGAGCCATGTCCAACAATCAAAGAAGAACCTATATCAGAAAACAAAACTAATAACCATGGCTGCCTAGCTTGTGAGAGGACTTGGAAATAAGAAGGAACTGGAAGAGGTAACAATCCCCAATGGATCCTGGGGTGAGGATGTTAACATGTTTGTTACAGTGAAGACTCCTCCTAATGATGATCTCCAGCAGAGACATCCCCCCTCTTCGCCCATTCCTTCCAGTGATATATCAGGTGCCTCCCCACCTGGTTTTGTTAAACCCAGCTGTGTTTGACAAAGGGCATATTCCCTCTCTTTGATATTATATGATGCTCTTTGTTGGAAAAATGCACCAGAGTTGTTGTGCATGTGGTTTTTATCACCATTTGTGATAGCATAGTCCTATAAGCTGTAAAAAGCTATATGCAAACAAATAAAACATCTGAAATATTTCTGAATTTTCACCTTTCTGTGTTTCTCCAGACCAGAAAAAGTATGGATAAAATGCAGTTCTCTCATTCTTCTGGTTTTATTACTAACATACACATTGCAGACTGGGTCCAATACTCGCTGAATTTAAAAGGAGCTTCAACACAAAGAAAATGGCCTCAGCGTCCTAACTATTGACATGCACATTTTGAAAACCTCAACATCTATGAAGCTTTGGGCTTCTTTGACTTAGTGCTTAAAAATAATGAGAATAACAATAGAAAAACTATGTGCCTAATTGCATTTATTAAGGGTCAGCTCAGATTTGAATCTATCTTTTGATTTCCGTTGGAAAAAGCTGTACAATTCAATTAGGATCTAATGATACCAGCACCAATGCCACAGGCACAACCCATGTCCCCTCAGGAAAGGCAATCACTTCTCCACTGAAAGGCCTGATGCACATTAGCACAATGGTTTGTGGGTTGCTGAAAGCTTTTAAATTACACATTTCCAGAGTAAGAGGGTATGCAGGGGGGGGGGGGGGCGGGGGGGGGGGGGAAGGGAAATATGAAAAAAGAAAAAATCAGAAAATACTCCATCTGAAGTATATAGAACCCCAGCTTCAATCTGAATTAAATTTCCTCCTGCCCTGATATCCTACAGATAGTGACTCTTGCCGCAGGGATCTCTGCCTGCTAGTGTAAGCCAGCATGTACCTCCAGTCGCTCAGCCTTCCCGTCCATTCCTTGCAAACTTGGCCGCCTCCTCCTCCTCCTCCTCCTCCTCCTCCCTGTCTCACACTGGGTTTCCTCCGCTCCTTGCTTCTCCACCACCCAGGCAACCCTCCAGCTGACAGCCAGTACGCGGGCACACACAGCCTTGCCTTGCTGCTGGGAGATGGCGGCCACCTTTGCAGGGAGGAGACTTACAGCCATGCACTGCAGAACCCTGGGGCAGTCATTTTGTGAGTACCAGTGTCACAGGTGTTGGCCTAAGATGGCGGCCGTTTTGACTCATGGGAACCAGGCAAACTGGCCATTCACCCTTCCGTCCTCCTCAGGGGATAAAACACTCAGGATCATCTATAAGAAAGAGAACTGAAGAGGAGACTCACGGCCATGCACCGCAGCGCCCTGGGGTGGCCATTTTGTAGGTATCAGCTTCACAGGTGTTGGCCTAAGATGGTGGCCATTTTGGCTCATAGGAACTGGGCAAACTCACCCTTCCGTCCTCCTCAGGGAACGAAAACCCCAGAGGATCGTCTATAAGAAAGAGAAGTGAAGACAGGTGATTTTTTTTAAAATCACAGAGGCGCTTTCCTTTGTGGAGGAAACCGGACCCACACCTCCCAACATTTCCCTAGCTCCAGCCACTGCCTGCTTTACCCAAACCAGGCGGAGGTGCAGGGGCAGTGGCAGCACCTTGCCCGGGGCAGCAGGAACCGGCGGGCACCGGGGATGCTGGGGGCCGGAGAGCGGGCTGGGGCTGTGCACAGCGGCACGATGGCATTTGGAGACACAGGGCTCCCATTCTGCGTGCACGCAAGCGTGGGCTGAGCGTGAAGCCGGCATTTGTCACACACTGAGGTCAGGCCGTGGGAATGTCAAAGAAGAGGAGCCAGATCAAAAGCCGGGTTTCTTCTGTTTGTTTCTCTCTCAGATCTCATGAGGGCAAGCTTGTTGGAGTATGTATTTCGGATAGAGTGCACTGGAGAATAGCAACAATTGAGGTTACACAGCTGCAAATCAAGTAAGAATCAGGTGTGAAGCTCTAAACTGCTGAGAAAGAGGAACAAGAGAAGGAGAAACCAGATGCTTAATGCAGTGAACACATTTACCTTTTTAACACTGATCTTCAACTGACATTAGACTCTGGATGGTGGAAGCAGGAGAGGGGGAAAAGTTACAGAAAAAAAATTGTCCTAAGAACACCTTGATTTTTAAGAAAGAGAATATTCCTTCAGGCAGGCATGATGTAGGACAAAGTGAGCTTGAGGAACCAATCCCTGAAACTGGCCTTGCTGAAAAGTACTTGAGGAGGAAATTCAGCTGTGGTTTGAGACTGCAAGGACTTCCAGGAATTAATCTGATCTCCCAGCTCAGCCTGGCACCACGTCAGAGGGAGAGAAGCTGGGAGGTGAGCAGGCTTTGAGCTGAAGGTATCAGATGGAAGTTTTGCTTCTCCATCCTCTGTGAGATGGGCTGACTTGGGAAAGCACCATATTTATAAGCAATAGTTTGTGACAAAACTTTAACACATTTAAAATGCACAAATAAATGTGAACCTAACTGTTTAGTAACTATTCTCTGCAGTGTGACAAATAATGTTTCAATATTTGCATGCTCAGGCATCAGTAAACTTCTTGAAAAATAAGCCTAAAGCACTATTTTTGCACCTAAATTAGTGGCTTGCTTTTCATATATCCAAGGTGCCCAGCCATCATCACTGACTCCAGAGGAAGCTCTTGGAAGCAGATCGAAAAGAGGAGGGGAAGAGGGGAACAAACAGATTGTGGAGCCAGATCCTGATTTCTTATTATTTGGGCCCAACACAGCCACAACACACCCAGAAGTTGGTGACAGGAAGCTCCGAATTGCACAAATGGCTTGCAGCTCTCTTTTGTCTGTAGAGCAGAGCACACAGAAATCAAGCAGCCAGCAGCAAACAAGCATTTACTGCCTTCTTGTCTGCAAAGTGAACGATGACACACTCCTGCATCAGGGGGCTGCGCCAGCATGAGCAGAGATGGGAAGGAGTACATCATGACATTAATTCTTTGGCAGAACAAGGAGTTACATCAAGGGCAATGCCACGCTGTTTCAGAAGGGTGTTCATCCCACACACAGCTATCTGGACCCCTCGTGCACACAGAGCAGCTGCTAAAGGACTGCACAGCTATTGCTCTGAAGCTTGCTCCCATTATGTCTCTTTCTCCTCCGAGCCAGAGAAAAAGAAAAAGCCCCAGTAGACTGGATATTTTAGTGGTATGAAATGACCAGAAGCTAAATGCCATATGTTTTCTGTCTTCATTGTAAGAATAAAAGTTAAGGGCAGCAGGCATGGCTTGTTACAAGTTCCTGAGGCTTTTGAGCCTCAGGAAGTTTTAAACAATTGAAATGAAGCCAAAAGGGAGAGCTAAGCATGGGTTTGCTTTCCACACTTCACTTGCTCAGCATTTCTGTCACTGGGCCAGTGAAGACTGGGATCCTCTTCTCCACAGAGACAAAGGTTTAAGTACCGTGCACAAGAAACAGGCAGTGATTATTTATTTCATGTTAACTCAAATAAAGCATACTTACTAGGTGTCATTCGTGAGGGCAATAGCACATGCACGTCGCCCTTCACACCTCAAATTAGATGAATACCTGTTAGATTAGTAGTTAAACGTTATCAGAAGCAACAAAGTGGCATCAAGATCTGCAAACCTTCTTTAGTGAATCTGAACAATGAGGGAAGAGCAGGTGCTGATGGTAGAGGTGAGGGTTTAAAACTCATATAATCTGCTTCGTCTGGGACTGGCTGACTTGATTTGATCCAAAGATGAAATATATGGCCATTTATAGAGATATGCTTTATGTAATGGAAAAAGCTTTGCTTATTTGCTAAGCCAAAAAGGTTTGCATGTGGAAATTTAGGAAAATGCACATAAATAATTCCTATTTCCTGATATTTTTTTTTCTAGAAAAGATGAACAGAAATATTTTAAATAAATGCTCTGAAAAAATATGCCAACTGCTGCATTAAAATTTAAGTTGAAATTAACTTAAATGTATAAAAATTTTTTTAGATTTTTAGGACAGCCTCAAAAATACCCTTATGCATAGACAAATTCTGATATCGTTTTAATGTTGAGGATTGTGAGAGTGAAAGGCAGGAATTCCTAACAGAAGGGAATGAAAATCATCAAAGGATTTATATGTTAACAAACGGGATTCTACCAGAGATCATCTATTTCAGAGAAAAGCACCATCTGTCACCCCCACCAAAAAAATCAGATTTTGGAGCTCCCTCTGCTGGACGCAGTTACATTCAGTTTGCTTTCCCTCTGCTCATGTACCATTGAAACTTTAAAAAAAACCACAACCTTTTCAGCAGTAAACTGCACATTTCACATGAACATGTGATATCAAGGAAGAATATGTGTTTTTTTTCCCCTCTACGTAAGAAGAGCAAATGCATGTAAACTAGTACTGCTTGCTCTACAATTGGAAAAAAATCACAAGTGGGGTGTAATGGTTGACTGTACTGCCTACCAGTGGGATTTCTTTTGCTATTTTTCCTCTCTTTTTTGAGCATGGGAATTCACATGCACAAAGCTTTCCCCCTTCCCCCCGCCTCCCTTGTTCTCTTTTTTCTCTCTACCAAATCAACGGGGAATCAATAAATTACTGTTTAAAAAAATAAAAGAGGGCATTCTCAAGAACAAGCCTTGGAGGTAGTGCTGAACACTGTATTACTCATGGCACACATGCAGCAGAGCTGACACAGTTATGATAAATTCACACCTAAAAATGTATCTGTAAGTGTAACTGGGCAGTGCCCCAAATGTCTGGTTTAGTTCTTGGTGCCCTGCAAGACTGACATTTTGGGACAAGAGCTTGGAGCATGTCAGAAGTGTGTCAGCTCAGGCAGGGTGCCGTTTGAAACAGCCATCTTAGGACAGGATGAAGCGTGCTGTGGAAGGAGATTTCTTTCTTTACTGACCATAAAATGCATTTAAATGCCTTCCTCAAAGGGGACTTTTGTCAGTTTTTATCACCTCTGTTCCTTTATTCTTCCAGCCTTTTGTCTGCAGACAGGCAAGGCTGCTGGCTTCAGCGACTCGAGAGTATCAGCCGCTCTGCTGATAGTACGATCATTTAGTTCAGCGGCTGCCTCACCAGCCTAGCGTGGAACATACTTGGCACAGCTTATTGGCAAGCTTGGATACGCACGACTTCACAGAGAGGTTTAAAAAAGGATATGTTCATCGTCCCAGATCCAGCATTCACAAGTTGCATGTAGAGTCATTTATATACATATATATGTATGCATGCCATTCATATATAATGGATATAAACTCACGGTAGAAGAGATAAGAACTGAAGGAGCATTCTTGGGGATATGCGTGTGCGTGCTTTCAGGAGGCTGAGATATGGCGGTGAAAACAGATATGTAAAATAAGAGACTGAGGTTGTGAGGTCAGCACTTGAGAAAGTGAAAAAGGAGAAAGAATGGGGCCACTGAGAAGGAATAAAAGGCGGGAGAGCAAAGGAGGCAGGAAGGCTCAACATCACAGGCTGGGGAGAAGGACAATGCTGTAAGGACAAAGGAAGAGTGCCACCACAGCTCACAACCCCTTTTCTGAGAACTCCCCCCTCACTGCCAGCATCAACCTACACAGAAAGTAACGTGAGAAGTCACTTTTTTCTTTTTCTGGAAAGGCAAAAGCAGTCTTATGCTTTTTATCTTCTTGTTAATTTTCGTCTTCTGTTCCCATAAGTACAAGACCCTCCCCCCCCCTTTTAACGTTAGGTTTAAATACTTTGCTGAAAATCTTAAACTCTATATGATAGATTTTGGTCATTAAGATTATTCACTGCTATATTGTAAATATTGTCCAAGATGTAATGATACCAGCAGCACTAACCCAATGCCAGCAGCAGCACTGCTGCTACAAATTAAAAGACACTGGCTTAAATCAATACAGTACTAAATAGACCACATTCCGCTTTAATAATTACATTAGACCGTTGAATTTAGAATGTTATTTTAGTGACATTGGTTCTTTGAATATGAGATCATGTCTGATAACTTCATTTAACTTTATTTAGTTTATTCTGTTCAGAAGAGTAGCGATAGGGATGTAGTCTCCAGGACAGCTGCTAAGAGACTAATATGTATTTCCTGGGTACAGTTACTTGACAGAGGATAGACTTACAGAAGGCCAATACCACTGTTTAATGTTAGGGGTCAACTTGCATTAATTCTAGTAGTTCCATCCTTTTATCCTTCCTCCCTCTTTAAGTATCAAATGCAAATGAAATATACAACTATTAAAAACACCATGCTGATTATTAATCACCAGAGAAGAGAGAGATCTAATAGGAAGAACAGGATAGATAAACTGAGTCAAAAGAGAAGAGATTATTCTTCCTTTTATTCAGTACTTCTACTCCCAGGAGCTTGATGGCATGCAGACCAACAATTGCCTCATGTCTTAAGGGCAGTATTTTCACGGCTGCTGAGCTGGGTCCGTACTTGGGATCCCGTTGGATACAGCTGGTGGCTGCAGCTGCCAGCAGCTGCCTGGGCAGACCATAGCTTGAGCACCACAGCACGGCCAGGAGCAAGCCCTGAGGAACAGAGGGCTGCTGTTCTCAAACAGGTGGGGTTTTTTTTCCTAACCTCCTGTCCCCAAGTTGTGTTTCCAACATACAAGCTCGGTTCAGAGAGTTTTGCTTGGAAAGTATATTTTTTTGCTGTTGCTGCCACTTCATTTGTTGCATGACCATTTCGGTTACATCTATCTTTGGTAGTTATTTTGCACTGTTACATCAAAGCTGTGGGTGGGATAGCACAGGAAACTGATCTGGAGCTTTAATTGATGGCCTGGCCTTTAAACCCAGTGGGTGGGGTGGGGAGGGTGGTGGTGTCTGTATTCTCCTACTTTGCTGCCTTTTTTTTTTTCCCCCAAGCTTTTTTGGGGCACTCATCAGAAAGGCCACAGCATGGGAAGGATGCCTTACTTTCAAGTTCTGCTGATGGTGTTAGCTGTGCAAACTCCTAACGGATCAACCAAGGCCCACCCTGTTAATTTCTGAAGTGCCATAGGAGGCAAATAGTGACTGCGCAATTCAATGGTAGATGCTGTTGTCATTGTTGGGTGGTACATTCCTGGTAGTCATATTAAACAACAACAGTTAAAGTTTATTTCTTTTTTACCATCAGTTCCCTTTCTGTTTTGTAGACACCTGAAAGAAAGTGTTGCCTACTTACAGAAGGTATTGACTAGCAGAAGTAATGATTATACACAAAGAGTGTGACAATATGTGTGACAAGAGGTGACAACAGCTCTTTTAGGAAGTTGATACTGGATGCTGATATTTCAGTAGCTTCTGTTTGATTACAAGTCTTGAGTGACTACACAGTTTGGAACATATTTTGGAAGAACACATAACAGAGAGTCCACCTTTGGCAGGTTATTAGCTCACATAGAACAGAGACAGTATCTGTGTTTACTTTCATACCAGCACTTTAAGAAACATCCAGTTCCAAGAAGCTGAAAGAATATAGAAAAAAACATCTATTTTTACTCCATCCATATTTTTTACATCAACTCCCCAGTGCTTATTGTTTGAGTGAGCATAAACTGCACAATGCCATCTAAAAATAAGCCCATACACACTTTTTAGTACCAGAAAATAAATCCATTCATTTTGTGCAGGAAAAGCATATCAGCTGCTATTCTTACTGATTCTGTCAAGCTTTTAAAACTAAACTTAGTTGGTTTTGAGGTACTTTTCCTTTCCAGTCTATTTGTCACAAGTTCTCCCCTGTTCTCACCCCAGAAGATCACCAGCTTTGTCATCAGAATGTTCTGCAACCTGAGCCAACAGCGAAAGCATAAACTCTCACATCTCAAGATATTATGGGCTGCAGTGAAGGAAATAGGTTGTCCATGACCTCCCCTTACAATATCAGGAATCAGAAGGTTCCTAGTGGAGTCACTTTTCCCTCAGTGGACTCATCAGGCTTCAGCCATACTGGGGAGGAAAAGCAAATCACTTTTAAGTGTCAAACTTATCTCCCCCAAAAGCAAAAAATAATGATGGACGCGTCAGTGACTGTATAAGAATAATCTTAATCAAGATGTCGCTTTATGAGGGAGTGCTCTAATCCCTATGTTGCAAGAGGAGCACATAACTTCTCTTGGAAGAAAGGTGAGCTAGTGCCCTGTGTGCATATTGATAACCTCAAAAGCTAAAAACCACTTCAGGCTGTGAATCCCAGTTGCAAAGAGAATGTATCTAGGCTCTGGGCCAGGTATGCTCTACAGCATATCCTGCTCTCCTGATTTCACAGCTGAGCTCCTGCCAGAAGCTTGCAGTGCTGCCTTCTGGGGTATGCACCCAGGTTTTTCCCATGGAAGTAAGCATATGGCCTAGGGAAAAGGGATGGTGCGTGTTAAAGTCTAAACAGGACAAAGATGAGATGCCTTTGGGGCGTGTGCCTAGACCCAGGACCTAGAGAGTGCTCCCATGTCCCATAATTTAGACACAGCTGAAGATACCTAACTAACGCCTGCAAATTCATGTGGCATGCTCTTCAAAAACATTCCTTCACATGGCTTTTTTTATGATTTATCTAGGGAGTTGCTCCAAATTGCAGCCAGAACAAGCCGTCTACAAGCCTGCAGAATATCCATTCTAAAAGCCATTCCTTCCTTCAGCTTTTGCTTGCCCTTATAATGTAGATAATGCAATAAATACTGTAATTCTGACTGCCACTTCATTTTCTGCATGCATTTCAGTAAACTGGGTTTGATTCATTTAAAGCCCAGTGTCTCTGTTCCTGCTCTATCCTAGCAAACAGACATTCTAGACCCAGAAACAGACAGTTAAATTTAGTAAACATTTAATGCTCATCTCCTGTAGAATTTAAACTGACACACTGACCTAATTAGCTTTTTGGCATCACAAACGCTCTCTGCTTAGGGAGGGTGGCGGTTCTGTGGCAGTAATAGGAACCAGATATTTCTTGTACCGTTTGCCTGTTTTAGATGTCTCAGAACAGTTAAGAGGCTCCGACAGTGGTAGTTTGGACGAAGAAGTAAAATTGAACTGGACTGAGAGTCTACCAGCAATATTAGTTTGGGAACCCCAGTTTCATGAAGCAAATATTTTTACTTAGTTTAGGTTAACAGATACAAGCTTAGCACATTAGGAGTAAAAATCCAGATTCTATCTGGATTTTTTTTTTTTAAAGCAGCTGCATGATGTTTAGATTAAGGCCCTGAAATTTCTTAATAAACTAGATAAAGCGTTTTCTAGAATTAATTTTTTAAAATTAGTTAGAGATCTGAAGTTAACATATCCATCACTTATCAACTTTTTCTAATAACAAAACATTTTGGAACATAGTTTTAACTCAGATATGTGGGCAATGCATTTAAAATAAAGCACTTTATTTTACTCACATTCTCAAAAGTAACCATGCTATCTTCAGTCCTGAACAGTGAGCAGAACAGAGTTCCTTAACTCAGAATGGGAATTGTTCAGTGAACGGACAATGACTGCTTAAAATCTGCAATTTGTGTGCACATCACTGGCAAACACACAGCACAATGAGATACAAGACCTGCACTTATATCCGCGCTGACTTACCTCTGTATCCATAGACACCTGTGACATGGGTGCTTTCTGCTCTCATAGTAGTACCAGAGAAAGGGAACCTCAGGAGCAACCACAGTGGTGCACTGTTTGGCCCAAGACAGGCTAAAGTTTGTTTAATTTAAGACCTTCAGTAATGAAGCTTCCACAGTCTCCCTACGATCACTATCTCGTGAACTCTGGACTCACAGCACCTGCACCAAGCTTTGCTCACCTATCTGCTGGTGGGCAGGTCTGCAGTGCCCTCAGGCTCGCTCCTGGACGTGACATCAAGCTGGCTGAAACCTGTGCTGAAGTGTCAGACACACGCGGGCTCCCCAGGCCCTGCTCGTGCTTCACCCCGCACCTGAGCACGTCCTCCCCAGAGCACCGTACGTAACCAGCAGGCACAGCTGGTCCCCAGCACAGCCTGAGACCCAGGCTCAACCAACAAGGTAGAGACACCCATTAGGAGGAACTGCAAACAAAGCAGTGGAGGCCTGCTAATTAAGAAACTGGTGACTTATGTTAAAAGCAATCAAGGATTGTATACAGATAAATGCCGGAGTCTCAATTTAAATGAGTTTCAGTGCATGACAAAAGCTTTGAAAATTCTGTCCCCAAATCCCACAGGTCCAAGACCAGCACTGCTGATGAGTTGACTGTCATCACTACCGGGTGTCTCAGATGAGGGAGGGAGGGAGGGAGGAAGGGAGCAAACTGGCTGAATTCTGTGAAGTTTCAATCACCCACCAAACAAGTATTTGAAAGGCAGGGAAGCATTAGGGTTCAATAACAGTCTCCTTAGCCAAAACATTCGTGGGCCACTGGAAAAAGGTGGGGAATGGTAGATACTTCATCAGAAACCAGGAGTGAAGAAATGCAAATGTCACCAGTTACAGAAAGCATGTTACTATTGTCGTAATTTGGAAGACGGGGGTTAATAAATGCATATGATACAGGGAGGTTAGCAGTACCACTCTAGCCATCAGAGAAACAGAAGCGAAATCCCCAAAAGGTCTTTTTTTAGCAGATGTTGGTAATTATGGGTGTTACAGTACTGGTCAAAGCTGTTTGTTTATAATTCAGAAAGATTTGTGTGTTGCTACCACTAAAAGAGAGTCAAACTAAAACATTTTTTCCCATTTCACAGAGAGAGAGCAAGTCTCACAATAATACTCAAGAAGAAAGAGTTTTCAAGAGCACTCAGTTCAAGCCTGGTTTGCTACCAATTAAGCTAATGTTAATCAGCTTAATGCTCATGCTAATGCATAAGCATGTCATTGAGGAAAGGATGAGAGGTACCAAAGCCATCCCCACCTTGGACACTGCTGACAAGAAACTTTCAATTGCGCGGCTCTCAGTGATAACACATTGCACTGAGAGGGTATTTAATTTCTCTCCAGTTCCTTTTGCTGAAAGAAATAATTAAAGGTAGAGGCAGTCCATGACTGCACTTAGCAAAGAGATCTGGAGAGCGCCTGACCAGCTCATTCCATAACCATGCTGGGTTTCAGTCTGAGATTTTGACAGTGAAGTGATTTCCAGTAACATTGCTGCTTGGCCAGGACAGTTTCTTACCCTGGGCTGAGAACGGTGTAATGTTGGAAGGGCCCAGGTCTGTGTGAGTCCGTGCTGGGGAGGAGTACCGAGGTAAGTGTGCTGGCCTCATCACGGAGAAAGCACTCCATAGCTGACTCCGTGCTCCGTGTCCCTTCAGTGTCCTGGCACCCATCATATTGGAACTAATTCTAAAAATAAGAAATCTTCTTGTGACCCAGGCCAGGGCACTCTGTTGAGATATCGTATGTCTTAGTTTGGAAAGGAGCATTTAATATCACAGTCTGGCTCTTGTTATCGCGGCTTACTGTTAAGTGCAATGGATTCAGGTAATAAGGGCGACAGTGCTGACATGTAATATATAAAGAGTTTAGCATGTAATTCAGTAAGCAGAAGATCTTACAATTATACTACAATTATTTCTTCCAACAAACAGTGGTACTACAAAGACCTGTTAAATTACATTTTGAGCGTGTCAGGAGAGTACTCCCACCCCCCCAAAATGTGATATCGTTTCTCTGTTGTGACTCCTGGTACCAGGGAAGAAGCAGCACAGCCACCGTGTTTTGTGGCCGATGAGTATTTTCCCCGATAGACTCCCAAGGACGTTTCTCGCTGCAAAAAGAATTCAAATTTTGGAGCTCCCTCTGCTGGTTCTACATCAACTTTCACTCACAACTGCTTTCCCTTCACTGCTCATTACCACGCAAACACTTAATTTCATGTATTGTTGTATTGAAAAAAAAATTACATTGCTTATCAGAGCATGCGTCTGTGATAGTTGATATTACATTAGAGAAAAATCTGACATTCCTCTAACAAGGGGAGAAAAGTTTCTTCTTTTAAGTCTTGTTTCAGGACTCGCAGATGCACAGTGCACGCACGCAAGTGTTCGGTGGAAGCATGTGCCTCTATCACTTCATTCTTCCACGAGTTCCTAATATGCGTGCACTCGTATTATGTGACTACTTCAATGGATGTCAGTCTGCCTAAGTGTAAGCAAAGTCAACCAGGAAGAAGACGCTGAAAATGCCACACGAAATAGCGCAAGCGCACACCACCAAGAAACTAGGTATAGGGGTTTATACTCATCCTTTACTCAGCTTATTTAAGTGTTATGTGGTCTAGAACTTCCCTCATTTTTATTCAAAGCATTTTCTTATTGTCATGGGTGTAAACGGCACTACAGAGGTGCAGAGTTTGCCGTTCCAAGCTGTAATCAGACTCAGCATGCCACACGCCCCGATCACAAGGATATTTCAGGTGCGTGTGTTAAAAAACAACCAAACAAGTGAGAGAGAACACAGTCAGATATCAGAAACGGTGTACGTCCAAGGTACTGCTCAAGTTTCATTGTCTTTGTTACCTTCAAAGAGAGCTTGGGGGGGGTGGGGAGGTTGTACCAATCGGCTCACTTTGCTTATAACTGGGGGGCTGTCATTCCAAATTCTCAGAGATTAAAATGAACCTCTCCATTTTGATAGGCAGCGGCTCATCTCCTGTTGCTTTGCAGCAGGCATGTCATTACAGGTAAGTTTGCAGAACAGCCTCCAAAGTGCACGGGGTCAAATCTGAGCCTCGAGCCTCCCTGGGACATGATTTTGCTCTGCGGGCAACAATCTCCCCTGCAAAAATTACAGTTTTCTACTCCAACTTTTTTTTTGCAATTAAACCAAATAGATTTAACTGTAAAAGGTAAAATTTCATTATGCTCAAGTATTTCTGAATGGATTAAAGGGGTCTGAAAACAGATTATAGAACTTCCCGTTTTCTTGTAGCTAACCCACTGTTTTTGCGGTTAAGCTGCCATAAATTCCAGCCAAACTGAAGTCTGCACATCAAACTGTAGCCTACAAAATTTTTGAATAGTGGAGGCACGCAGCCCTCAATGAGGCTGATAAAGCACTAATGGGAGAGCCACAATGTAATTACAGGAACAGCTGATTAAATCAAGATAGCACTTAGCAGAATAAGATCAGTTCAAATCTAAAGATTACATAAGATTATATCATCGGTTCAGTGACACCACTGAGAGGTGATCAGAGATGGAACTTTAACTGTCAACTTTTGAACAATTTAATTTACATTTTTTTAATCATGAATATAAAAAACCCCAAACATATTTTCTCTGTGTTCACTGAGAGAACAGTATATTTTTCGTTCCAGTTTGCTTGAAGAAAAGGATTCTTTCAAAAGATTAGAAGGCTGCTTAGTCCTGAATATTGATTACTGGATAATGGACCCATAAATATATGCTGCTGAGCTGACTCTTGTGAAGGTCTTTAGAAAATTATCCTGCTGAAGTCACTGGACATATTCTTTCTGATTCTTGCAGAAAACGGAATGATCCACTAGTGACTTTAAAGTTTTCAGTCTTCCTACCATTTTATGGTATATTTTAAACTATTTTGGCTTAGGTCTTTGTTATTTATTTAAACAAGGAAAAGGTCCTTCAGTGATGCTGTTTATCACTAGCGATATAGTAGAGGAGAGCTGCCAGTCATAAATATTCAGAAACTGTAAACCAGACACTGTAAAAAGTATTTTTTACCAAAAAAAAAAAGTTAACTTGCTAGTTTAGGGGGAGTTTATCCTACCTCTGAACAGAAAACTAGACTAGGTGACTCTCAGCATTTCCTCTAGTTTTTAGCCCTCATGTTTAATATTTCTGAATTGTCCGATGGCCATGATTAGCTCCAGGTGTTGCTAAGATGAAAGCGGAGACTGCTTGCCTAAGTACAGGACCTACGGCTCTGAGAAAAGAGCGCCAGCCGTAGCGAGGCTGCACTGCCGCGGTCCTCGGCACAGGTCTGCGCACGCCTGCTTACTTGGCAGCGTGGGGTCGATCCAGGTCCATGGATTGGGCTGGAGCACATCACTTAAGGCTTATGCTGATGTGTCAGTGGCTATGTCAACTGGCATCCCGTATTGCTTTGGGTTCCTCGCCACTGCGGGATGCTCACCCTGTTGAATTTTGGAGCTGTTAGTGCACATTGCTCACTGGCCGCCTGTTTCTGAGGTCAATCTGGAACCTAAAAGAACCTCTTTAAAAATCATTGCTGTAGTGCGTAGACACATGTGCATTCAAAGACAGGCATTTTTACGCCTCCACAGCTCCATGAACAAGGGAATGGAGTAAAGCCCCTGTCCTACTAGTAGTGTAGAATTGGAGTTAAGCCACACGCTTCCTTGAACTAGGTCATTGCTTCCAGACCACTGAGACGGGCTAGGAGCAGAACTGCAGGTGCAGCTGCTCCAACTGCTGACTAGTCTTTCTCACGTTGAAGGTACGGAGGTGTTGCTTCTCCTGTGTGATGAGAGGTGTCCCTGCCCGTGGCAGGGGGGTGGCAACTAGATGATCTTTAAGGTCCCTTCCAACTTAAACCATTCTATGATTCTGTGTTTTGTTTTGACAGATGAACAATGGCTTGTGGCAAGTAGGTGCCTTGAATGGAGAAGGAAAACACTCCAGCACAAGGGCAAGTTACATTTCTGGAAATATGTGGTGCGCTCACCTACTATTTGGCCGTGAAGACAAACAACATAAGGATGGCACTGAACATGGGAGATGACTACATCTGGGAACTTGCAGCTCCCACTGTTCTTCACCCCTGTGTTCAGTTGCTAGGGAGTACAGAGTTATAATAATGTTGACAGTAGCAACAGGGTGATTTGGGACACAATATCTGCTCTTCAGGAGATGCCAAACACCTTGTGAGTGATCGCAGTCACGTAGGTTTTGCTTGTATGAGCTTTTCTCTTGGGGGCTTTGATGACACACACACTTCTTTCCTTGCCTTTTTACATGCTCTTATTGTAACTATCTCATGACTATTGAGTTCAAGTTAGGAAATGTGACTGACTGAAAAGTCATTGCTCCAAAGGATATCTCTTTCTAAGTTGCATTGCAATAATACATATTATTTGTACAATAATATTTGCATTATTACACAACATGCATTTGTCATGCATATATTATTTTGTATATACAGTTATACAATTGCACATATAATTATTATATGTGAAATTGTAATTACACATATTTGTTCAGAATAGTCAAGCTTGATAAGAACCATCCTTTCAGTCTTTTCTAAAATAGCTGTGCTCTTTACTCAGTAAAGAACAATGTTATTCCTTGGAACTATTAACATTCTTCTGTCTAACAGGAAGGAAAGTATTGATAAGCAAAGGCATACCAGATCCCTAAGGGAGATGACATAATTAGCATTCATTATTAATGCAGTTATTGCCTCATTCACATGAAATACAGAGCACTTAATACTCTGTTTACCTCATCTTCCTATCAATAAATACATTCCCTCTAGAACGTGATGTTATATGTCCTCACTTGGGAGATCTGTTCACATTGAATCCACTAATTAGAAGTTTTGGTTCAGTTTATATTGACTTTGCTGTGCCTTTGGCGTTAGTTCACTTGGGTTTGTACTCCTGGTGCACATCACATTATGATATTTAACGCATTAATCTACGTGCCAGACAAGAACCATGACATTCAAACTGCTGCCCTGAGAATAACACAAGCAACAAAGCAAACTTAGCCATGTAGGGTTTTTTTTTCGGCTTACTAGCTATTTAGAACGAAAAGCAGCACGTAAACTGGGGTGAGACTAGCTGGCAGCCAGCGCAAGAGCGTGGTAGCAGAGCAGCTCATACACATGGTGCACGCTCCCTTTTTCAGTTTGTCTTCTGCCACATTTTTTGTGTCGTGTCTAAAATTTTCATAATGCTGGGAAGAACCGAAGGCTGGTTTTGTCAGATGTTTACATGGCAAGCGATTCCTATTACAGGTTGTTTTACAAGCTTAAGAGCTAGGTATCTGCCCCAGAAGTGCCTTAAATCAGACGGGCAATGCTTCCCAGAGGAGTTTTGAGGAGAGCTGCACTGATGTTGACTGCAGGAGGTGCCTAGACCTTTCTCCTGGAGCAGGGATAGGCAGCAGACCCACCTACAAAAGGTGTGCCCAGGTGGAGGACCTCCTGCAGCAGGTGGCTGAGCTGCAGGAGGATGTGAGGAGGCTGCGTGGCATCAGGGAGGCTGAGAAGGAGTTAGATAGCTGGTTCCAAGCGCAGCCCGTGGTGGATCCACAGCCCATGGCCAAACAACCCATAACCCCCACCGGCACACACCAAAGGGAAGGAGGGGCAATAATGCAGAAGAATGGAAGCTTGCAACGACAAGGACCAGCAGGAGGAAGAGGCTGCCCCTGCAGCCTGAGGTGCCCATGCAGAACTGCTTCACCGCTCTGCACGCTGAAGAGGAAAGACCGGTCACATCAGGAGAGATGCTGGAGCTGAGTAAGGCAGCTCGACCTGCTCCTTGTACGACAACCAGCACAACTAAGGAAAGGTGACGGGTGACAGTAGCAGGTGACTCTTCTGCGAGGTACGGAGGCACACGTTTGCTAACCTGACACTCTCTAGAGAGACGTGCTGCTTACCAGAGGCTCGTATCAGGGATGTCACCAAGAGACTACCAAACCTCGTACAGTCCACTATCATCCGCTGCTGTTGTTTCACATGGGCATCAGTGATACCACCAGGAGCGGCCTGAGATGTATGAAGAAGGATTACAGAGCCCTGGGAGCAGCAGTAAAGGACTTGAGCGCAGGTAGTTCTTGTCATCAGTCCTGCTGGTCAAAGGGAAAGGGGTTGGTAGGCCCAATCAAACTGGCGAGTCAACAAATGGTTACAGGACTGGTGCCACAGCTACCAGTTCAGCTACTTTGACCATGGGATTCATTTTGAGAAACAGGGTCTACTGGGGGCTGGTGGGGTCCATCTGTCAGAGAAGGGGAAGGGCATCTTCAGTCAGAGGCTTCCCAAGCTCATGAAGAGGGCTTTAAACTGAAGTTGCTGGGGGAGGGGAACCCCAATCCATCTCACTCCTACCAGTTTGATACCAGTGCCAGCAATAGATGCCCAGAGCTTGCAGAAGGATCACAGGTGAGCAGGAGAGCACCTGGAGTGCAGCACAAAGGAGTTCCAGCCACTCCAGCCACTGGGGGCCCAACTTCAATGCCTCTACGCAAATGCACCTAGCATGGGGAATAAACAAGAGGAGTTAGAGACCTGCGCAGGCCTGCAGGGCTATGGTCTTATTGGCATCACAGAGATGTGGTGGGATGGCTCCTACGACTGGAGTGTTGGAATGGAAGCATTCAGGCTCTTCAGGAAGGACAGGCAGGGGAGATGAGGAGGGGTTGTTGCCCTCTATGTCAGTGACGAACTGGACAGCACGGAGCTCCGCCTGGGAATGGATGAGGAGCCAACTGAGAGATTATGGGTCGGGATCAAAGGGAGGGCAGGGACAGGTGATGTTACAGTGCGGGTCTGCTACAGTCCATTTCGCCAGGAAGACCAAGCAGATGAGGTGATTTACAGACAGATCAGCCTCACATTCACAAGCCCTGGTCCTCATGGGGTACTTCAACCACCCCAATATCTGTTGGACAGACAAGACAGCAGGGCATAAGCAATCCAGGAGGTTCCTGGAATGCATTTGTGTGAGCCAACTCAGGCAGGATGCAGGAACAACCATAAAACCATGGATGAAAAACAAAGAATAAATTTAATCTCAATACCTCGTGAATCAGGGAAGCTCCAAAGCAACACCCGGGCAGAGGAATGCGAGCAGGGGATGCAGGCACTGCAGAGTGGGAGAAAGTCCTTGTTAGCAGGAGCGTGTGAGCTCCAACTTGCTGTTCTCACCTGCTTTTCAAGGATTCAAGCAGGCGTAGTTTTCCTCTTTGCTTTGATCTTCTTCAGCAACAAGGCAGTGATCTCATGTATGCTAGATAAGGTGTCCCTGAGTACATCCCAGGCTTACGTTATCTACGTGCAGATGTTCTACTTGCGAGCACACAAGGCTGAACAACAATCAGTGTGATATATGTGTTGTCCGGTGCGAGTCCCTTGAGCGTGTTTACAGTACTCCTCACCAATCTTCCATTACTTTCCCACAGAGTTGATGATAATTTCCTTCTCCAAGTGACAGAGGAGTCAACAAGGAGAGGTGCCATGCTGGGCCTTGTTCTCACCAACATGGAGGGGACAGTGGGGAATGTGAAGCTCAAGGGCAGCCTTGGCTGCAGTGATCATGAAATGGTGGAGTTCAAGATCCTTAGGGCAGTGAGGAAGGCGCACAGCAAGCTCACTACCCTGGACTTCAGGAGAGCCGATCTTGGCCTCTTCAGGGATCTGCTTGGCAGAGTACTGTGGGATAAAGCCCTGGGGGGAACAGGGGCCCAAGAAAGCTGGTCAATATGCAAGGATCATTTCCTCCCAGCTCAGGAGCGATGCATCCCAACAAAGAGGAAGTCAGGCAAAAATGCCAGGAGGCCTGCATGGATGAACAAGGAGCTCCTGGACAAACTCAAACAGAAAAAGGAAGCCTACAGAGACTAGGAGCAAGGACAGGTAGCCTGGGAGGAATACAGAGAAATTGTCCAAGCAGCCAGGGATCAGGTTAGGAAAGCTAAAGCCCTGATAGAATTAAATCCAGCCAGGGACATCAAGGGCAACAAGAAAAGCTTCTACAGGTATGTCAATGATAAAAGGAAGACTGGGGAAAATGTGAGCCCTCTCCAGAAAGAAAAAGGAGACCTGCTTACCTGGGATATGGAGAAGGCTGAGGTACTCAGTGACTTTTTTGCCTTGGTCTTCACCGTCAAGTGCTCTAGCCACACTGCCCAGGTTGCAGAAGGCAAAGGCAGGGACTGGGATAATGAGGAACTGCCCACTGCAGGAGAAGACCAGGTTCGAGACCATCTGAGGAACCTGGAGGTGCACAAATCCATGAGACCTGATGAGATGCATCTGCGGGTCCTGAGGGAACTGGCGAATGAAGTTGCTAAGCCACTATCCATCATATTTGAGAAGTGATGGTGGTCCAGTGAAGTCCCTGCTGACTGGAAAAGGGGAAACATAACCCCCATTTTTAACAAGTGAAAAAAAAGGAAGACTTGGGGAACTACAGGCTGGACAGTCTCACCTCTCTGCCTGGCAAGACCTTGGAGCAGATCCTTCTGGAAACTATGCTAAGGCACATGGAAAATAAGGACGTGATTGGTGACGGCCAACATGGCTTCACTAAAGGCAAATCACGTCTGACAAATTTGGTGGGCTTCTACAATGGTCTTATAGCATTGGTAGATAAAGGAAGAGCAACTGACATCCTCTACCTGTGCTTGTGCAAAGCAGTTGGCACTGTCCCACACAACATTTTTGTCTCTAAATTGGAGAGACATGGGTTTGATGGATGGAGCACTCAGTGGATAAGGAATTGGCTGGATGGTTGCGCTCAGGGTTATGATTAACGGCTCGATGTGCAAGTGGAGACCAGTGATGAGTGGTGTTCCTCAGGGGTTGGTATTGGGACCAGTGCTGTTCAACATCTTTGTTGGTGACATGGACAGTGGGGTAGAGTGCACCCTCAGCAAGTTTGCCAATCGACACCAAGCTCTGTGGTGCAGTGGACACACTGGAGGGAAGGGATGCCATCCAGAGGGACCTCGACAGGCTGGAGAGGTGGGCCTGTGTGAACCTCATGAAGTTCAACAAGGCCAAGAGCAAGGTCCTGCACATGGGTTGGGGCAATCCCAAGCACAAATGCAGGCTGGGCGGAGAATGGATTGAGAGCAGGCCTGAGGAGAAGGACTTGGGGGTGTTCGTTGATGAGAGGCTCAGTATGAGCCAGCAATGTGCACTCGCAGCCTAGAAAGACAACTGTAACCTGGGCTGCATCAAAAGAAGCATGGCCAGCAGGTTGAGGGAGGTGATTCTGCCCCTCTACTTTGCTCTAGTGACACCCCACCTGGAGTACTGCATCCAGCTCTGGAGCCCCCAACATGAGGACATGGACCTGTTGGAGCAGGTTCAGAGGAGGGCCACGAAGATCATCAGAGGGCTGGAGCACCTCTCCTATGAAGACAGGCTGAGAGAGTTGGGGGGTGTTCAGCCTGGAGAAGAGAAGGCCTTCCAGTACTTAAAAGGTGCCTATAGGAAAGACGGGGAGGGACCCTTTATCAGGGAGCGTAGCGATAGGATGAGGGGTAATGGTTTTAAACTGGAAGAGGGTAGATTTAGATTAGATATTAGGAATAAATTCTTTACTGTGAGGGTCGTGAGACACTGGAACAGGTTGCCCAGAGAAGTTGTGCATGTCCCATCCCTGGAGGTGTTCAAGGCCAGGTGGGAGCAACCTGGTCTGGTGGGAGGTGTCCCTGCCCATGGCAGGGGGGTTGGAACTCGATGATCTTTAAGCTCCCTTCCAACCTAAACCATTCTATGATGACATTGCAGGACCAAGCAGTGACAACAGTCCTGAGTTGCAGAGAAAGAAAGCAACAAGTGTCTGGTAGGAAGGGAAGGAGGCAAGAAGGCACCTCAAGGGGAGGGTAAGGAACCAGCGGCAGCAGTCACAGGCCATGTCTGATAAAGCACTGCCAATGGTCTCCAGCAAGATTGGACTATAAGAAGGTCATGAACCATGGCATTACACTTCTAAGTGCTGTAAGATCCTGAAAGGTAACAAATATCCACATATTTTGCTGTCTTTAAGAAGAATTTCAGGTGATCCTGAAGGATTGGAATTGATTATTAAGTGTAACTTAATAGTGTAACTGATTAACTTAAAGAGGTCAAAAATATTAGAGGAAAACTGGATGAAAACCAGCTTCTTTCTGCCTTACTGCCTTTTCATTTCGGCGAAATTTCACATAAATGCCTATGGATTGCACTGTTTGTCTCAAGTGTCAGTTTTGCAGCGATGCCTACAATGAATGGGTGACATACTAGATTGCTGTACGTAGCATGCTGAGACTCATCTGCGAGTGAGGTAATCAATAAATGAAGAGATGAATTAAGGTGAAGTTAAAAAAATCACTAAAAAGATTTTAAAAACTAAAGGAATTTAAAAAAACCCCACCAACAAGAGGTAAAGACTCCAACAGAGATCTGGAAATGACCTGTGGCTGTATAAGCAGGAAGAGCTTTTTAGTTTGTCTTCACCTTACGAAGACTGCCGTCAATAGCATCCAACGTGGAAAACAAGCCCTGGGCACGGCCGACAGCCTGGTTCTGTGAATGGGAAGCAGAGAGGAAGACTCCCTAGGAAGCCTCTTTGAGCAGGATTTTTCAGCTGCGAAAGAAGTGAGGAGACAGGCCCTCAGAGAGGTCCCTAAAACAACCAGTGATGTACGCAACCACAGAGAACGATTACTCGCAGCTCCCCCTTCCCAAGTACTGACAAACGGGGAGCGATTCAGGCACTAAGCAGAGCCACCCCATGACAGTCTAGAATATCCTACCTGGGCTCCTAATTCGGAGGAGCGTGGGTGTCACTGAAGTCTGGTCTCTTTTCAGCCAAGGCTGTGCCTTCCCCAGCAAAAGTGCCATGCAGGAGGATTAAAAGAATTATGAGGAAGCTTTTTTTTTTACACAAAAATATAATTAAAAAATATAAAAATATAAATTGTTGTGGTTTTTGCTTTCCACCTTCCTTTGACCCATCAGCATGTCTGCGTGGGCCATCGACAAGAACACTGCTACGGCACAGCTGCCAGTAAAACCGCGATCTTGTCCCGTGCTGACACAACATAACCTGGTTTCAACCAAGGCAACGGAGTCTGGCCACTGAATACCTAACAGCAGCATTTCACTGCTGCTCGCAAACGAGGACCTGATCAATATGCTGCTAGAACCAGTGACTTCTAAGGTTTGGTTCAACTGGGTTGGAAGACAGCAACATATATATTCACCTTTAATGAACCAGACTCATAAAGATAAAACACAGCTTAATAAAATACTAGTGTATTCAACAGTAGTAATTGCTTTGATATATGTATTTGCGTACATTCACCCTGGGAAGACACGTTGGGCATGTTTTTACATTCTTAGATCATGAAGTGAGAGAGGCAAGTGTTAAAACACGAAGGAGACAGCGGCTGGGTGCCTGGGCGGGAAGGCAGGCTGGTGGGACGCGGCTCATCTGCCCACTGACCGCACAAAGTACTGGCAGAGGAAATCCACCTGTAGGTTAGCCCAGCGGACTGCCACTGCCATAATGGATTAAATCCTCCCATCACTGGGCTATTGTAGCACTCAAAAAACCATTAAAACACATGATTGTTTGGGGGGGAAGTTGGTTTAAAAAGTGAAAGAAGTTAGCAATGTTCCCTGCCAACGCACTGATAAATGGGTTCTGTAGCAGTGGGAATGGTGAGGGAAAGAGTAAATCAGCAGCAGGTGTCATCTCCTTATTACTGCGTGCTTCTCATTTATCTTGAATGCTCTGAGTTCATGCTATGAATCAAAAGCAATACCACAACAGTAGTATTTCAACTGGTCCGGTAAAGAAACATCTCAGCAGTATCTGTTTTTCCAAATTTATTCTTTGGTTACTTACCCAACACGTTTGGGTAGCTAGGACCTCTTTGCACACAGTTTGGAAGGACAACAGTGTTTTTTTCTGCTAATATAGAAAAGATGGGCCTTTCTGCAAGCTGAATACGATGTCCCTGTGCCTCCTCTTCTTTGCTTCTAACTGGGAAACAAAGCTGCCCAAGCGTCTTTCCAGGCAGAGGGACCACAGAGTGACTGGAGTTTGCAGTATCCTTCCTTGATTCCGTTTGGCTTTCGTTCCATTTCTCATGTTATACGAAAGGGAAAAGCAGATCCCTCAGATCTCAAAAACCTCTGCTCGATAAAGCAGCACAGTTCCATTTCATAAAGTAATATACTGACTACTTCTAATCTGGGGAATCTGAAGAGACAAATTTCTTTTTACTGATATACTATCTAACATCTTTTACCTCAAAAATTCCTGACCATTAAGATACTACAAAGAATGACAGAATTCACTCTGCCTAAACTCTACCGTATGTGTTTGGATTTAGATACCTAAACCATATCTAACAGGTAAACAGCAACCCCGCCATGCTCTTTCCTGGGCTGCGTAGCTCTATAGCCAAAATGTCTTCACTGATCTGGAAAAGTCTCCTGGGCATTATCAAATTTGTCCTGACGCACTCAAAGGTACTGTTCAGAGGAATGCAAGCTTGACTTGCAATTTATTAAAGACAGGTGCTAAAATGTGGGAGGTCTTAGGTTCTCAGATGTTCTCAATAAGAGCAGTGAACCTGTATCAATTTCTTGTTTCCTCTGTCCCCAGAACACAGGGTATCCTGAGACCACTCACTACCAATTCTGCTTGAAGGAGCCATTTCACAACCAAGAATATGGGAGAGATGAAGACAGATACCCTGCACCTTGCACATCTCATTGATTCAAGCTTCAGCTGTCAACTCAGGACACCTACAAATCAGGCCTTACAAACGGCGCCCATTAAAGAATGAAAGTAGAGAGTTTGCACTCACTAGTGAAACCCTTGGGTTAAGTGGGCTAATTTGTCCACGGTAAGCAGAGGCTAAGATGCCCTGGTATTTCTTTATCCTTCCTGGTTCTGTTATCTTCCAAGCATCGGGGGTCCTTTTTAGGCATTTAGGAAGCTGCTGCAACTTTCCTCTTGCTGTCAGGGGATTTCAGGAAGCCTGCGGAAGAGCTCATACATTTAGGCTCCTCTAAGTTCGGATATGTCAATATACATACCTCGCTTGGTGGTCCTGCGCTACGGCGACGAGAGGGTGTACCCCAAAGGGCCGGCAGTATACTGAGCTGCTCGAGTCCAGCAGGCGCAAGGCGCATCAGGTAGCCTATCCTAAGAGATCCACTCTCCAGCAAGTTGCCAGCTTGTCCATGGCTCTGCTGACTGTGCTTTAAGAGAACTCTTAAACTGCAGATTTCAATTCAAAACAAATTAAAAAAAGAAAAAAAAAAAAAAGAAAAGGGATCTAGCAGGATTTTATCAGCCAAACTGCTGAACTGGACCATAAATATGATTAGTACTGTACGACTGGAAAAGCTACCAGACATACTGGATTCATTTACTGTATCAGAGGAAAGATTTTTCACCTATGAAAAAATAAAATTGTTTTTATTATCTTCCCTTTTCTCGGCTGCAATGACCTATGCGCAGGTCTGAGGACACCCTGGGAATGCGCGCGCCCGGTTCTCACAGCTGTCGCTAACTGGGCATTCCCTTGCTTCATGAGACTTCGCACGGCTCATTAGTAAGGAAGATCGCTGTCTGCGTTACCTGGCATTTCAGCTTTCCCGAAACACGGCGGCTCTGCTTCACTGTGCAGGTACCCTGGCCCTCAGGCAGATCTTACAGTGCCACACTTCGAAACAAGCAGAATATAAAAACCAGAACCTTCTCAAACACAGCATAAGCATGGAGAATATGAAGGAAATTTTCAGCCTGACTTTCACCTCAATTTTGTGCCACTATGACTCTCCTAATTTCAAGAAAGTTCTGATTTCTGCTGGCAGAGGGAAGAAAGTCAACCAGCCTACAACAAAAGAATATTTAGGAAAAGGTCACACAGGAGCAGCTCATCACATAACTTTACATAGCAAATTGTATTAGATGAGGCCCTAGCTACTGATGTACAGGGAAATGATGGATAAAAACGATACTTCGAGCATAGGTGGATGAAATTTCTCTTGACTGATTTTTTTTTATCATTTTGCATGGTTAAAAAAAGCTCGCGATGCTCAACTATGGGGATCCGGTATTTATGGTCTGGCTTTGCACTGGCCAGCCAGTAACACCCATCAAACCGAACAGCTAGCAAGGAGGATTTCTGATTGTAAATGAGACCACCATGCAAGGGGCTGCTGCAGCTCCAGTGCTGATGAAAAACTCTGCCTCTAGCTGGCCTGTGAAAATTCAAGTGGGAATACCCTCATAAATGTTAATAGCTCCAGGATTCTTGACCCTTCTCCAGTTTCAGTGTAGACACAGCATCCTGTAGGAAACTTCTGATTTTCACAGGCAGTAGGTCACCCTCACCCTGGTGTAGGTGTTGGTGAGAAGGAACAGGCAGGGGTGGCCCCGTGCTCCCAGAGGAAGGTGGATAAATTCCACTTCTTTCGATTGACGTGATGTTTCCAGTGGAGGAACTTCCACACAGTCAGTCTGGGCAGTAATGTTTCTGTCATTTTCCCAAACTCTTAACAGTAAGCCAACTACTATGATTACTGTTCTCGTGAGTTCACTTTATCACACTGCAGTACTTGGGCCTCACACTTCTTGATCTGCTGAAATTTTGCAGTATTTTAACTCACTTGGTTTCAGGGGAGCTACTTCTAAATTTAAGCAAATCAAGAGAGAATCAGATCTTTGTGCTAGCAAGTCTCAAAGGATTTACTGTGCTGTAAGCAACCACTCCATTCCCTGTTTACCTTGCAGGTAATAACAAGAATATTCTGTGGAGAATTCAAATACAGAAGAAACACGGCAGGCAAGTCACTGAAAGAAATTGAAGGCCTACCTTTCTCTGTAAACATGTAATGCATTAGTAGATTAATTTCCCATTAGACAGATGAATGACATAGGATGCAGCATGCTACAGAAGATGAACTGCATATCAGACGCAGTAAAACTCTAATCACAATTCAAATAATAGTCAAGTAAACATTATCCAAGTCAGAACGAAGCTACACTAGGGTAGCTCTTCACCACGCTGCTAGATTTGAAGTGTAGCTCATATGCCAGGGCTTAATGCCTGCATTAAAGTTACCCTGGTTACTGAGAACTGCCATTCAATCACCTGAAATTTGAGAAATGTGTGTTTATTACAGAGTTGGGTTTGGATAAAATGACCCAGAATACAGACACAGATACCTGAACCAGTGTATTTAAAACTGAAATTAAAAAAAACGAAACAAAAAGCTCTCGATCCATGTCTTCAACATCAGCAATGTGACAAGGAGCATGGTAACCAGAGATGCAGCAAAATTGTCATGATACTGATAATACAGAAATATTTACCATAGCATGATGAAAAATCACAATATTGCTAACTACGCTGAGACAAACAGATGAACAAAATATAATGGCATAGCTTTAGCACCATAATTTTTCTAAAGTTGTATAGTCATTTGAAAGGACAATCTGAATCACATATAGTTCTAACCATTACATGAAATAAAGGGTAACAGTCAATTAAGCCTGCTCTTCTGCAAGATTCACTATACTTTGGATAGATACATAACATAACCATACAAGTCTTCAGGTTACATCAGGTCAATCAAACCAGTCAACTGATCAAGTAGTCTTGGGAAGAGTTTAGAAAAGTGAAAGCCACATGAGGCCTGCAGTATATCTGGTCCTTAGGTTATGTAGAGTATACGGCCCTTGAAGAAAGTATGTTCATTGGTATCAACAGAGGTCCAGGGTGATTGCTTTTAAATGCTTTGCAAACTACGGATACAATTGATAGAAGGATGGAGATTCAGAAGAGCTGCATGTTAAGTAATTTGGAAGATATACACATTATGTGTTTGGATTTTTCCTAACCTCTTCATCCCAATCAAAATCTAATGTAGCATCATCTAGCTCTGCTATCGAGAAGAGAGATTTCTGAGTGACCACACTGGATTTACTAGCATTTCCCAGTGCAAAACTCTTCCTTCTGCTAGGATTGCTCACATGCACCTTCAGCAATGGGCTATGGCTTTCCTTGTTAGTGTCAATCTTAACGGTAGGTAAGGTTTCCAATTTTGATTCGGGACGTGATGAAAAGGAGAATGTCGACAGTTTGGCTAATGTGCTGGAGCGCACCTTCCCTGTGCTTGGGCCACCAAGCTTCTCCTCTCCCTTCCTTTTCTTTTCAGTGGGTGGAGATGACACAGCATCAAAACTGACATCAGAGGATATTGTTACACTTCCTCTGATCTCTTTGCCTAAGGCCTGACTTTGTTGCTCTTCTCTCCCTTTATTATCAATTGATCGTTTTTCCAAACTATTTTTTCCTAAGTGAGTCAATGTCATCTTGCATTTCTCAGGGGGGCAGCATTCTTCTGGCAGCTGCTCTCCCTGGAGCTGCTCTCCAGGCTTAAATATAGTTTCACTCTGAAAAAGAGAAAATTCTTCATTTTTCTCCTCTGAAGAATGATCAAGTTTTGTCCTTGGTCTGAAAGAAAATTTAGCTAGTTTAGCTGCTGGAGGACTTTCACTGTCAAGGATTTCTGGCTCATGGGACCTTACTACCTTTGTTTCCTTCACTACTTGACCTTTACTTCTTTTTCTCATGGAAATTGTTGCAGTTTTTGCTGCTACAGATCTGCTGTTCTTTTCCTCCCCTAGCACAGAATCTGCATCACTTGAAAGATCTGGCAGTCCAGATGCAGGTAATACTGAAGGAAGGGCCTTTGCCTCGGGGTCCTGCGTACTTGTAAAGAATCCATGCGATTTCTCTGTGTGCAGTCTCTGCCAGCGTTTAGAAATCTGCTGTGTAATAACTGAATCCTGCACACTAGCACTTGGCGATGCTGGGTCTTGAATATTTGCTTCTGAAGAAGAACAGTTGTGTTCTTCAGTCCTTTTCCTGCTTATTTTGGAAATTTTGTCCTGTTCCAAAGGAGCATGTAGGTTCACAGTTGCTAGTGACTCTATTCCATTTCCCTTCCTTGGTATTGAAGCAGTTCTTTCTTCAGAACAGGATGTTTTACACAGGCTTTTTGAAGCCAAGTTATTTGGAGACATCTTGGGCACTGGAGACTTCTTCTGAAAAGTTTCTTCAGCATCAGTATTGCTCTCTTCCAGGCTGTCAAACCATGCCAGGCTGCCATCATCACTTCTGTTACTATGTTTAATCAAGTATTTTGTGTTTTTGTTATTACCATGTGGTGCATTGCGTGAGTGTTCTAGTTGTATATCCCCTTCACAGTTGCCTTCGGGCAAAGGCGGCTGTGGCCTGGAGTTATTCCCTTGTTGATTTGAAGGCTCTGACTGATGCATTTGCTTTGATTGCTCAAACATATCCTTGTCCAAGCATCTTGTAGTAGTACTGAAACTTGTGTCTTCAGGCTGCAGCTGGCATGAATTTTCCTTTTGTAATCTATGGAATGAAAAAAAATTAGGCAATAGTCATTTATTTTCCTTTTTTTTTTTTTTGGCTTCTTTATTGCATGAGTGATGCTTAATATGTATGAATGGTGAAAAGCTACAAATAATGTATGTCACAAAAGTGCATTACTAAGTTTCACACACAGCTCCGAAAGCTGGTGTTGCAGTCTGTGATCTCTCAGCACCTTCTACAGTAAGTGGCGGAATTTAGTGTCCCCAGTAGAAGACAGGCAGATGGACAGAGAAAGCAACCACCTAAACTTCATTTCCTTGGGAAACCAAACATAAAAAAAACCAACACAAAACAAATAGCTTTGCACTACTTACAGTCATTGCTAGAGTCCCTTAGGGATTACATATTCTGTAAGTTTATCTTCTAGAACAGGAACCTCATTAGATTTTATCCTGAGCAAGCCAAAGGCTCAAACGAGTTATCAGGATGGAAAATCTAGGTATTACTTGGAATAGTGGTTGCTAGTGGTTTTCTCTCACAATCACTAGGGACTCAACATGTCAAAACCTCCACTTGACAGAGTGAAAGCATCTCAGATCTTAATTGTTCCTGTCTGTGCCTATTAATATTCTCAGAGCCCTCCAAAACAGCAGAGGTGCTAGAATGAGGGTTCCCTCCAATCTCAGTATAGCTGATATTCTGACTATTGTACCTAAACATGTAATTTCCAAGGGAGACAGCATTCTACTTTTTGCTAAATAGTGACTCTAACCATAAGTGAAGAGCAGCCTCATTCCATCCCAAAAGTGACTGCACTAGTGTAGGTGAAATGATCCCTAAGCATTATAAACAGTTCCTCTGCTAGATGAGAGAGAAAATACTATATTGACATACATGTTTTAAAATAATTACCATCATTATTTACTAATATGCTTATTCTTAAAATTTTCATGGAAAGTACCAGAAATTATCTGACTCATCAAGAAGGGCTGAAAGACACATGCTTGTTTTATTGAAATATAGTTTAGGGGGGATGCATGGGACAAGTCTTCTAAGATGGAATAGGTTGTTTTAAGGAGGACATTTGTTTAGTATTCTCTGAGCTGCTTAAGAGGGGAAGAAGAAATCAGCTTAATTTGCAGCATAAGGCATTCAGTGGGATATTGGGAAAACATTTATGAGCATTAGGATGGAGCAATAATGGAACGGACTACACAATGACAATGGCAAATCCTCTTCATTACAAGGCCTTCCGAGCAGATAACACAAGCCCCTGCCAGGAAGGTCAAACTCAGACCTGATCCCATCTTTGTATTTGATCTCCCAACCCATCCTATGTTTCTATCATCCCTTATGAACACCTCTGTTTTAAAACTAGCTTTTGTCTGTCTGTTGGAGATATCCCACTTCCAGCTGCTTTTATTGCCTCTGTGGTTATTTAAGATGTCCTTACTATGAGTTACAAAGTAAATCTGAAAAATATTTAAAGGAAAAGGTGTATCTTCCCAGCTGTTCTTATTCCGTTAGCTTCAATAACATTAATCTTTTATCTTCCTTTAACAATAAGAAAGTAAGTGTTTCTTTAGAAACTAATCCCATTCCAGGAAATAAATGTTATTTTTTGGTATTTTATTTCCTTCCAATCCTAGTGTTTTCCTCTCAGCCTCAGTACATTAAAAGTTTTCTAATAATAATAGCAAATAGAATTTCCAAAGATTATCACAGTGAGCTGAAAACTAGAGAAGAGACAGTGAAAATTCCAGCGTGTAAAAAAGAAAATTCACCCAAAAGAATAGAACTTTGACTCAGGCTTATATTTTCCCTTAACAGAAAGGGAATGATCCTGACAAGACCAACACAAGAGACGGCTTAAAAATATGAAGCAAATCTGCTGTATTTTACCAAGTAAGTAATAAAAGGTTAAATAAAATCACTTGCTCAGCTACAGAATCTGGCATTTTGACCCTAAGAAGCTCTGCTGAAACTTATCTGAGCATAGAATTGAGATATGAGTTGGGAGCCGATTAAAATGTTCTTAAATTCTTTGTAAATTCCGTAACCCAGAGGGAGAAATGATCTTGCAATGATCTGAGTGCTACTTTAAAACAATCTCCCTGTTTATCCATGTCCTCTAAAGAACAAGCCCCTTCCCAATGTCAGATTCTATTTTTAGACCCTCTCCAGATATTATTGTCAAACAATTTTTTTTCACTATTGAATTATTTTGTTACTTTGCATATTATAACCTGTCAAGTCTTTGTAGCTCTTTGTGCAGAAGATCTTGCAGCTCCAGTCGCTCCAATATGAGTTCACACTGTGTTCGGTACTGTGCCATTGGATCTTCCGGAAACGAAGTGTGTAAGGCATTGATGCCCCCGAGAAGTGCGCCCCCCTATGTCACCAAAGAGATTTTTAAAAAAAAAAAGGAAGCTATCTTTACTATTCAGCACCAAATTTAAACACCAGAGACCATTTTATACAAAATTGTTCCTTAGATATTTTAAAGCTTAAGGTAGCAAATATTTACTGAGTAACTGTATTCACACAAATAATCCTGTTAGGTCTGCTCACACAGGCAAAGTTGTTCATACACATAAAGCAATGATATGATCAAGCCTGCAGTTTACTCATACTGGTTTATTTTTATTTATCCAAAAAACTGAAAGTCCACCTAAGGCTTGAGAACATCATGACTAAAAATGGAAATTAGCATTAAAGAAGTTTTCCAAATACCTTGTAAAAATTCTGCCCATGTGAGCAACTTTTATAACTGAAGAAGTTCTGACTGCTAAAAGTTTTCACTAGCTTTGCCTAATTATTTAAATAGAAAGACCTGGGTATTAAGGCTTGCCAACACAGGGTAAATTGACTGGCAAAAGTATCCCTGAATAGCTCTTTAAAAGTACCTAACTATTCAGGAATAATTCCAGAGAGCAAGTGATTTTAATCTGGGACAGTTTTGCTGTGCCTTGTAAAAATGAAGTAGTTTTTATTTGGAACTCAGCATCTGTGCAAAGTGATTTGTTCCACAACAAACAATCTAGAATAGCTCTGTAGTTAATTGCTTTTTGGAAAAAAAAAAAACCCACATTAATGCATCGCATTGAAGTTATCACTTGTTGGTTTTTTTCCACATATCACTTGAGGAACATGATAGATCTGTTCCACATAGGAGCATTAGTCTGTAGTTATGGAAAACATCGTCACAGAACCTGTCTGCTGTATTTATTTCAAGGACTGGAAGGGTCATAGTTAATGAGGCAGGAATTGCAGAAAGGAAAGTTCAGTCTCTTGGTTAGGACAATTAAAAGCAGCCACAGAGAACTAGATTCTGTCTCTGATGCTAAGCCCAGTTCCTGTGATTCATAATGAGCCAGTTAAGCAAAGGTTTTGAAAGGCAATAAATCTGTAACTGGGATCCTGATGTGGTGTGTGCACAGAAGGAAACTGCAGTCAATGGGAAACATGCTCAAACACTCGAAGTGCTACTACTCTGAAATGGGGGCCCAACCATCTCTCATGGTGTATGCTCCAGTGGGCAATTTATTCTGAATCGTGCATAATTCAGCTCCAGATGACAGGAGTAGCACCATCCCATCACTTCACAAGGACTGTGTGAAGATAAGTGAATTGATATTTCTGAAATACTCAAATATACTGGAGATGAATTCCACAGGAAAACACATGAAGAAATTGAGAATTCTACCTTTAGAACAGCAGGTAATAAACAAAACATTGAGCAAAACACTGACAAAGGATAGTTGCTTTTGTCTTGAGCCCTGTCAACCTGTGACCTAAGGATCCAATGGAAAAAAAACTGTGAACTTTGATTTTACACTGGCAAGAACAGGACTTTTCGTAGAAGTTGCAAAGACAGTGTTGAAGACAGAGTTTGCTGAGCTGCAAGGTGGCAGCCAGTACTTCAAGAACACTGACACTTCCACATTTACAACCTCAATCTATAGACTGACAGGCAGGAAACACGGGATGTAA
This sequence comes from Pluvialis apricaria, assembly GCA_017639485.1. Lineage (NCBI taxonomy): Eukaryota > Metazoa > Chordata > Aves > Charadriiformes > Charadriidae > Pluvialis > Pluvialis apricaria. The sequence continues at coordinate 73,476,482 of CM030009.1, read as the reverse complement.
CTATACATAATCTTTTTTTTCTTCTAGAAAAGGAATCAATTTCTGAAAATAAACTTTTGCATGTTATTTCTATTTTTTAAATAAAACAAATAAATCACTTCCTTCAAAAAGAAACTGTTTCAGTGATTCATTTATACTTTCCAGGAGGAAAGTAAAATTTGGCCTTAAATAGCAGATCTCAAATTTGCAGATTCCTAGCAAAAATGAACACATTTGCCTACTTGCTCATAAGAAGTGAAGAGCGGAGCAAATATGATAAGCATACCAACTACTCCCAGGTAGTCTTCCGCAGTCATATTTCAGGCAAATTTCTCACTGACTCTTATTAGATAGATGCCTGTTATGCAAACTGCAGCCCTTGAGGGCAGGGCTGTATAAATATGAAAAAGTGACTCACAGTTAAAACAATTTTTTACATGTATTCGTGCTGATGAGGTAGAGAGACACCATGTGTGCCATGTGTGGCAGTACACATTCATTATTATTATATACATGCATTACACTTTTTGCTCTGTTATGAAAAAAAAATTGAGTATTTCAGATTTTTTATATCCAAAACCATATTGCTTTGAAACCACTGTCCCATCAAATTCCCATCTAGTTAATTACAGGTTTAATTACAGTTAATGAACACTTATGTGATATCTTCTGCTGTTTCAACTGGATATATTAGTACAGCTTCTTATTTTAAATTAGATGCAGCGCTGTCATTGAAAAGCTGAGCTCCTCAAAACAGTGTAAGATGGATTGCAGCAGACAGCAAAATAATCTTTTGCTACTTAATAAGGTCAGGCCCTGTAGTATTTTTGAGACAAATTCCATTTGCTACACTATGCAGTAGATTATCCATGGCACAAACTGCAATTAGTCTCTCAACCCTCACTGAAAAACCAAGGGAGATCACAAGTGCCTACCTGCCATGAGTGACTTTATGCATCTATCCTAAAGAGCTTTATCTCCAAAAAAGGAGCATATCTATTCCTGCAAAGGTCTTTAAGGTCCATTGAGCTAACGGGTGCTATATAAAATTGTTTTAATTTGAATATATTCATATCAACCTATACAGAAACACAGGAAATGCCATTTTGGATCAGACCAGTCATCTGTGCAGTGGAGTACACCATCTCTGGCAGAGCCAAAACCAAATATTTCAGACATACTAAAAACCCCCACGTGTAAAACTTTGGATAATCTGCTTATGGTATTTTTTTTTTTGCTACTCCAAGGCATGAAGATTTATCCCTTAAAAATATTCTACCTGAAGTAATAGCGTCTATGTTATTTTCCACATTTCCATTTAAAAAGCCTCTATCAGATTCACATTCCTTTTATTAATTCTAAATGTGTTGATTTTTCTTTACATTCAACAGCCTGATAATGTCACAGTAAACTAAAATCTGGCCTTCTCCATTTTTTAAATGCCTTTTTACATAGAAACATTACACAAATCCACGTGATAACTGGAATGCACAATTTTCAGTGCAACCAAAGTTTTGGACTTTTAAGGTTTCTCAGAGCAAAATTAGTCTTCTAAAAGTTCTGAGTTTTAGTATCACCACCAACATATTTTAAATTGATCTAATGGCAAACCATAGGGTGGGTCCTGGGAACCACTCGAAACTTGCTCCAAAAAAATTATTTCATTCTCTCATACCTACTTAATGGGTGATAAGAGAATATCATGGAAGAAAAACCCATCAGAAGCTATTAAACACAGCGATATAGACACAATTTCTGGCTCAAAAGGTCTTTAAAATGTAGGTTACCGAAAGTCAATAGTATACCAAAACTTCACTTAGACTGCAAAGTCTACAAAGAAAAAGGTACCAAGCCTTTATCACCAAGCCAGACTTTTCAGTATAATCTCTGATTAAGGATTTTAATAATCAAGATGGACTAAAAACTACTTGTCGAGGTCTCTGATGACCTACTTTCCATGAGTCTATGAAATCCTCTTGAAAGAGACGAAGGGAGCTGGCATATATCTACATGATAAACTGAATCCCTTAAAAGTGGTATTGCACCAATGGCAATTTCTGCAAGAAACCTTACCTGCATAGAAGATTCCATCACTGATACCACAGTTACAGCATCTTCCAAAGTCACAGTATCCCTAAACATCAACCGGGCATGAGCTATCAAAAATAAATGGGCATTGAAAACAAGCGTTACCAAAGTCAAAAAGCCATTTTTTGTACTAGAAGAGACAGGATATTTCTTCAGCTCTTCAAACACTCATGTATAGGCCTATCTTAAATGCGAATATAATCCTTTCCATTTCAGTGTTAATTTCAACAGGAATTGGAAGGCTTAGTTTTACCAGTAAAGAATGTACTGTGACTTCCGGATTACAGTTACAGTGACAGTTTGAATAAAGACCTTCAAAATGCTAGAGTTAAAAAGTGTAAAGTGCTGGATATCACAAAAAAAGAGTGTGATATTAAACATCCCTACCTATATAGGTACGTGTCATCACCATAAAGTAAAAAATTAAGTCTAATTTTCATCACAGGTCAGAAAAGATTTGATTTCCTCCAATTGATGTGTGTCACAAATTTAGTATTAGTTAAAATGCTTTTCTCTACAACAGCTTTATTTTTTCTTCCTTCCCTTTATTAAATCAGCAAAACAAAACTTATTTTTGTAAATGGATATAATGCAAATAAGTTACCACATGAAGCTCTCCTCCTAATTGGCCGTGGAAACAAACACCGTTCTTATTCACCAAGAGAAACGCAGGTTAACTAATACCATCTATATAATATTTTGAAATAAAGAAACGCTACTAAAAACCCCAATCGTGTGAATGCATTAGAATGGAAGAAACACTGAATGTGAAAACAACATGTGGATGCCTGAAAGTTAGGAATGTCTTTCACTTAAATAATTTTCCCCCCAAAATGGAGAACAAAATATAAACATCTGATGCAGGAAGCACCACACTGCTGACCAGCATATAAAAGCATAAAGACCATGTATGATTGTTATGCAAAAATACAGTATATTCTTTTAAATTCATCCTGAAAATATTTGATATGCCATTTTATAAAACAAAATCATAATAAGACAGAGACCTACTGCTTCCTTTGGTTTTGTTCTTATAAATGAAACATGATTTGAACCCAAGAGCTGAAAACGTTGAAGTTGTATTGCAAAATACGGACTTGATTATTGATACTTAAGGAAACAAAAATGTGTTATTTTTTATGTTATATTAATTTTAGGATAGAAGCAAATACTTGACTCCTTTCCTCAGGCTGAGTAGGATGGCAACCCAGGACTCAAATGAAGTCAAGTAAATCCTGAGATTGCTTTTCATAAAGACACATCACTTCTGAGATTTTTCTCTTGAATGGGATTTCTTCCAGTGGTTTTAGTTTATGGGTGTGAGAACAGCAAAATTAAAACTGATTTTGATAACCTAAATGTAACACCCTTTCCCACATTCAAAATCTCCAATCCCAAGTCTCTTTGGAGTAGAAAGATAAAACAATACAAGAATCACCTATACCTACCTCTATGGAAAACCTGCTACTCTGCTTACTGGCTATAATTATACTCCTGATCTGTTCATTTTGTAAAGGCTAATTGTTAACCTAAAAATAAAATTGACACGGCCTTACCTTCTGCAAGGCGTATCAAACTCTCTAATAAGCGAATGGTAGTTCGGGCAGCATTTCTGCAGTCACTCTGACGCTGCATTTGATAGTAGCGTACAAGGATCAGGTTGCTCTCATCAGACATTTTTGGCTGTATACTTCTTATAAGGCAGAAGTAGGTTTTCATCTTTTCCATGCTCCACAGCTTTTCTGATTTGCTTGGGCAACCTGCGTAACAACTGCCTAGTCAGTAATTCTGTAACAACAGACATCAAGCTTTTTCCCAAGAATTCCTGTTAAATAGACAGGTGACTACAAAAGACACGTTACTGTATTTTTGGGGCATACTGAGTTGTCTGTACACTAGTCCTCCAGGACATGGTCAAATTCCAGTCTGGAATTTTACACACCATCCAATCCCTCCCCTATCAAAATCCACAGTAAAGCCTCCAGTAATTTCAACACAACTGCTGTCAGACTCACTGCCCACCAGATGGTACAGTCGGTACTAAGTGCTCTAGTATTCCTTAAAATGTAAAATGCCCCATGAATGTAAGTACCTCCTCTGGCCATTTTGCCTACTTTGTAGGAGCCGAAAGGTACCTGCTATATTCTGAACATTTTTTGCAGGGAAACATTGTGGGAAGGGAAGGAAGGTAGATGAAGAAGTTTCCTCTAACCACTTCTTCCCTAATGGGGATCAAAGCCATGTTCCTGAAGTGGATGGAGAAGAGGCTTGTTAAAATCAAATCACACTCCCTTCCTTAATTCCAGAGCGCAGAGCTCCATGTAGGCAACACAATTGTTCATTCTTTGAGCCCTGCAGCACGTGCAGCTCAGATTTGTTCTGTCTGCATTGTTTCCCATTAACAACATGTACAATTGTGTGGTATGTAGGATCTGCATATCAAGCAATGTAAAGGTGCAAGATGGAAACTACCCACTTACTAAGCAGTCTGGGCCGAAATCTATTCTAAATCATCATAGATTAAAAGTATAGCGTTCTCAGCTCACACCTGTTAATTAATTAGCGATCTCTATCTTATTCCTACTTGAAAAACAACCATACTGCAGGAAACTACCATAGCAAAAATGCAAACAATGATTAATATGAAAGCCTCAAGAATACAAAACTAAACTGGAAGGCGGGGAAATTAAAAAAAAAAACAAAAAAACAACCAAACAAAAAACAACCCAAAACAAACAAAAAACCCTTATAATTTAAAAAGACTACTCTTACCTTTATTTTGCAAGATGAAAGATGAAATTATGCGGTCCCATTCCTCATTCTTCGTATCTAACAATACTAAGACCAGATCAAATCTGCTCAGCAGGGGACTGCCCAGAGCTATGTTGACAGAGACAGACTCATTAGGGTCATAATGGCCTTTTGGGTTTGTTGCTGCCAGGATAGTTGTCCTCGTATTAAGCTTGCACACCAAGCTGGAGAAAAGTATGGTGAACGTTATGGTTGAATGAAATTGGGTAGTGGAAATGATTCCAAAGTGTTAAAAATGATCACATTTTTATGTTATAAAAAGCATATCTTACCTTGAAAGACCTTAAGGGCTAAACAATATACACAATTATTGTATTATTATATATACAGCATTTCTCAGAGAATAGCAGCTAGACAGAAGGACAGTGATCAGCATAGCAAAAGTAACTAAGCAATATTACCATGAGTAATCTCTATATACAGCTAGGTCCTTAAATGGTGAAAACCAACATAACTTTTCAGAAATAAATATTACTTTGCTGATTTATACGGTATGGAAACACTTTTTTACTATGGAAAGTAACATTTTAGCTTAATTCACATTTTAATAATCATGTTGTTAATAATATGAGTAATATGTAATATATGTTTTGTTCCTGTGTGTAAACATGTTATGAATATGAACCCAACCAAACAATGACGGCAGCCATATCAACTGTTTCTCCAAGGAAATAGCCATTTTCCTCTCTTAACCATGCTATCCTGGCATGTGTTTTTAGATGTGGGGAGAGATTATTTTTATTCTAGTAGTCCAAATGTAATCTTTTCGGTTAAGGCAGCAGCAGAAGTATTCTAACTCTGGTTTGTCACTGAGCTATTTCTAGTCAGCTCCTGAGTAACTGCTGCCTCACGTCCAAAGTTCTTCTGTAATGGAGAGGAAGGACCACAGATCTTCTATTAGCTTATACTCCGTGGGAAAAAAAAAACCTATCTCCCATGCACCAAAATAAGACCTTAAATTAACAAAGTGCTTAACCTACCTGTGCTAAGTTACTACTCAAAAAATCCTCATTATATGTAGTCCTTAAAAGACAGCAACTCAGGCTATATGTGCAAGTCAGCAAACTGTGTTTTGGAGTCTACAAACCCAACCAACTGCAACAAGGAACCAGGCTAAAATATGTCGCTATCTTACTAAGTAGGTAGAACCATGTTGATTCCAAATATTTTTCCTCAGGTGCGTTAGTGGCAAAGGCTAGTAATCTGCCAGGTGAGAGCGCCATTACTTGTCTGCTGTCTGCGAACGAGCATAAAAAGAGCTTTGGTGGAGATGCTCAGAATAAAGAAAGGACATGATCAGTTAGAGGAGCCAATAAGATGTGATTGGAGCAAGAGCCGAGTTGAAGGTGACAAGGAGGAATGTAGAAAGGGTGATGCCTTTTGAGCAGCAGAGATTTCAGCAATACCAGCCAGGAAATTATTTGGGCCTGGACAAGAGCTGACAGAATGAGATATGAGCTCAAACTTCAAAGTGGCAGCGGAGGGGGGGGGAATAGCAGATTTGAACACACACTACTTTGAGAAAGAAAGCAAGGAGCTAAAAGTAAGCAGGAGTTTATATTTATGCCATGCCCAACGTATAAAATTCAGCAGCCTGGAAATCTCTTGGTCTCCTTTTGCTACCATGCAGTATTACTGGATTTTTGAGAAATGAAGTCCCATTTTCTGAGCTCCAATAAAAAATTGACAAAGTTCCTAATTTCACACACTATTATTATTACCAGTCACAGCAAAGAACAACAAAAAGAACATCAAGTCTTCTTAGGAAAGTGCCCTAGCCTACAGTGGTAGATTGAAAACCCACAACGAACAGGGTATGTATTTATTCTGATTGCTTGCAACCTCTGGTCCAGTGCACTGTCCTTTGAAACGTTGACTTGTCTAGTTTAAGAATACTGCTGAGTACAACAAAGAAAACATATATATTTAATCAGCATGACAAACCTCCCTCCAACTTGTAAGTACAAGAGAAATATCTTACCTTGTTTTATCACATATGTTAACATGCAACTTACCCTGCCTTTGCAACACTGATGGTTTGTTGCTCCATTGCTTCATGGATACTGGTTCTGTCATGTTCTTTGATACTATTGAACTCGTCAATGCAGCATAGGCCTCCATCTGCAAGCACCAGTGCTCCAGCTTCCAAATTCCACTCCCCAAAGTCCTTCACAGCAGTCACTGTCAAACCTGAACAATCAATTACTTCAGTCAGTCTTTTCCTTAAAATGCAGGAGTGCGCTTGAGTGAAAGAAAGGGACCCGACACACTGCCTTTGCCACAGACAGAAGGCAAAACAGTAGGTTAGCTCTACCACATACGTCTACCATGTAACTCACTTTACACCAACTGGTAACAAATCCCACTAGTGTTCGGCAGGTTAGCCTGCCTCTGTGGAGCAGATTCTGTTAAGCTTCCCATGTTCGACAGTGTCTTCTTTTAAGACTTTGTTAATTGAACCAAAGAGATTAGGGTAAAAAGACTAAATCTGCCAGATCAAATAAAAAATCAGGGCAAATGCAAAGATCGCAAAATTATGGAATGGACCCATTCAGCTCCTCCTCCCCATCAACTACTAAAACAGAGAAAAAATTTGGAGCTGCAAAATGAAGTCTGGAAAAAAATATTATTTTGATTGTCTTTTAACTCCTGGCCCCAGGAAGTGGAGACAAATTCTCACCTTAAACTAAGGCAATTAAATTTCTTTATGAGATTTTGGGTTCCTCTAGGCATTAATCAAAAACTAAAATCCAAAGACACCCAATAATGAAATGGGCAATTTACTAGGGTTCACAGTAAATCTACACATGATACAACACTGGGAGTATGGCAGGTCAGAAACTGCACAACTGTGAAAATGGCCACTCATTATCTATGTGCAGCTCCTTTTAAACCTTCTATTCCTTATCTCCCAGCTTCTCGTCTATATTTAGCCCTCCTTTTTCACTCCAGTGTTCAGTTCAAAATATCCTAGCAGTTGACCAGCTTTGACCAGCCTAAAATCTCCTGGAATGCTAGGGCAAAACCTGCCCAATAATCCCTCCCCAATTCCTTTGGTTCAGGTAGGAGAGGCTGCTGAGGCCGCCCACTGCAGTAGCCATTTGCTCCCAAATGGTCAGCAAAAAGTTACTGGAAATATGCTTCCTGATAACATAATGTGTACTTTAGCTTGTTGTGAGGAATCTCCTCCACTGTGTCCAATCTTGCCTGGTTTCCTGGACTCTGCACTGAACAACTCAGGCAGTCAATCATATAGCAGAATTATAAAAAAGCAAAACAGCCTCTCCTTAGTGTCAGACATATGGAGGATGCTATTAAAAAGTGGAGCGAGCAACAGATCAGGCAAGTATCAGATTACGACATGTCCTTGTAAATACAAACCAAAAGTGTCATCTCCTTTCCAAACCTTGCACAGGCTTGGAAATTTGCTGAAGGCCAAGGGCCTCCGTGCCTCAGTGGTGTGCTCTCGCCCGCTGCAAATCTGGCAGCGCTCTGCTCCCACCAGCAGGGCTTGGCCTTTCCACACAGGCGGCAAGATGGCTCCTACGTGCCTCCCTGCTGTGCGTAATTTCATTGCATTCAAAGGCAACCTGCAGACATTACTAAAGCCTGGCTGTGTATTTATTTCCACACAGAATCTCCTCTTGTAGTGAGGGTATGCAGCTCGCATCCCCCAAACCCGGAGCACGTAAACCGGTGCTACAGTGCTATGTCACTCCTCCCGATCCCTTGTGTGTGGCAGCCACAAGATGGCCTCCTCTCCGGTCCTCCTGCAGCCGCACAAGATGGCCTCCTCTACAGGCCTCCTGCAGTTGCACAAGATGGCCTCCTCTCTGGGCTTCCTGCTGCTGCACAGGGACATGTGTTGTTTCACAGTCTATTATGTTACCTAAGGCCTTCTTTACAAAGACAGGAATGGGAAAGCTTCTTGACAGCACGCCTGTGCGACAGACACTCTCCGGTCCCCCCACATGCCCCTCTGTGGGTGTCCCCGCTAGCAGCAGCGAGGTGGATGGGTGGCAGACTCCAGGCCTGTGCGGACAGCCTGTCCACACACGGGGCGCCCGGCACCCCACCGGCAAACCCCCACCTTCATCCGGGGAGCACCCAGCGAGGGAGGCACCAGCCGGGCTCCCCGTCACACCGCCTGTTGACACGCTGCCTTCCGCCATGGGCTCAGCGAGCAGAACGGTGCGGCTCCCCTGCAGGGCTGGCCTCTTGTGAGCCCAATGCCACCCCCACGCAGCCCCACGGCCCCAAGCCGGGGCGGCCCTGACACCCGGGACCCCATTGGCACCCAGCCCCCGCGTGAAACCAGCTCCCTGCATCGCCCCCACCACCTTTGGCCACAGAAAACGAGGAAAGAGAAAAAAAAAACCAAACAAACAAACAAAAAAAAAAACCAAAAAACAAACCACACCAAAAAAAAACCCACGACACATGGCGGAGCCCCACGGCCGAGGAGGGACAACCCGCGCTCCCGCCCGCCCCGGCTCCGCCCGGCCGGCCTCGGCCCCGCCCCGCCCGGCCGTTGGCCGCCCGTTTCCCCCGCGGGCCGGGCGGGGGCGCCGCGGCGAGGCGAGGGGGAACGGCGGGGCCCATCTTGCTGCCGCTCGTCGGTCGCGCTGAGGGAGGAGGGCCCTGGGCCGGCGTGCGGCCAATCCGGGCGGGCGCTGGCGGCGAGCAGGGCAGAATGGGCTGTAGTTTAGTGAAATAGGAAAGCTGCGAACAGTGTGGAGTGTTCCTGGTGTAAATAAAAGGGGGGGGGGGAAGAAAAAGTTTCTGTAAGTCGCGGCTCTGCAGCCTCGCTCGGGCGCCGGCGCGGGGGTTTGTGCCTTGCAAAAAAAGCAACACACTGGACTTCACTGTGCCGCGTTAGCGCGCTCTTCCTATTGTTTGTGTTTTTTTCAAAATATGGCAAAGGTTCAGGTGAACAATGTAGTGGTGTTGGATAATCCTTCTCCTTTCTACAATCCTTTCCAATTTGAAATCACATTTGAGTGCATAGAGGACCTGTCGGAAGGTGAGTAGATCTTTTCCCGGTACGGGTTTTGTAACCCCGGGCTCTCCGTTTCGGGGGTTTTAAGGCTTAAACTTTGCACAGGCCTGCTCCTACAATTTAACAGTTTCTCCTTCACCGCATCGCCGTGCCGAGGCGGAGGGAGGTGCTGGCCGCGCCGCCCCTGAGCCGCCGGCGGAAAACCGGGGCTCTCCCCGAGCCCGGCGGGCAAAGTTGGCGGCGTTCGCCTTGCCCTGGCCGCCGAACCGGGGCCGCCTCTCCCCGCCATCGGCGAGGCCAGCTTTCAAGTTGCGAGGAACTTGTTTGAGTGGTGGTAGCCATGTTGCCAGCTTTGTGTGTGCGTGGGGGGGAGGAGGGAGGGAGAGAGGGAGTTGGGGGGGGGAGAAGCGCGAGTGGGAGAGGGTTAACCGTGTTCGGCTGCCGCGCGTCCCCGCGGCGAGAGGGGCTGCTGCGCTGCCGGCGCCCCTACGCCCCGGCGGTACTCGCAGCGCGGAAAACGCTCCGCAGACAGCGTTTCGTTGGCCTCGTGCTCCATCTTAATACTTAAATTTTTTTTATTATTATTTTTTTTACTCGCTGTGGGAGGCAGGGGCGGGTGGCTCGCCCCGGGGTGCCGGCAGCTGGCTGCCGCGGCGCGGTGGGTGCGCGGAGCCGGCGGTACGGCGCGGTACGGTACGGTACGGTACGGCGGCTGCGGGAGCCCTGCTGGTGGGGGAGGGGGCCGCCCGGCAGCCACTATTTTTGGAAGTCACTCGAAAGTTACCGGCTGCCGCCAAAGCGGGGGGAGCGGCCCCGGCGGCGCCGCCCTGCAGGGACCCCCCGCCGGAGCGTGAGCCGCCGGCCGTGCTTCCCCGCCGAGGGGCGCGCCGCGCCGCCGGCGGGCTCCCGCCTTCCCCTCAGCCGGGCGGGCGGGCCGCGAGCCGCCTTCGCCTCGGCGGCGCTGCGCAGCGCCGCCCGCCGGCAGGCCGCGCCGCGCCTCTCCGCGGGAGTCGGCCCGAGAGGCCGCGCGTCGCCCCTCGGGCGGGAGTTTTGAACGCGGCGGCGGGCTGGGAGGAGAAGCGGGGCGCTCCTGCCCGCCGGCCGCTCCGGGAGGAGGAGGAGGCCGCTTGGCTGGGGCTGCCTGACCTCCGGCGGGGTCCTCGCCCCGGCGGAGCCCAAACGCCGCCTGCTCGCCAGGGAGCCCCTGCGGGGCAGGCGGGAGGAAGCGCGGGGTTGGCGGGTGATGGCGCCTGACAGGCTCGCTGTCGTTGCGGTTAAACTCGCTTCACCCCGCCTGCTTCTGTAGCAGCTCTTACTAGTGCGTGCCGGCGGCAGCGCGCTGGGCGGGGAGGGCCTGCCTCGCTCTGCCCCACCGCCGCTGGGAGGAGGGAGGGAGGGAGGGCCGCGCCGGCGGGAGCTCCGCAGGAAGGCTCGTCTGAGCCTGGGGTTCCCTCTGGGCCTCTGCCCCGAGTCTCCTGCCCCTCTACAGCTGACCGACGCGTTAGTGGGAGCTGCCTGTGGCAGGGTGTGCTCCCTGCCCCTCTCCAGGCTGCCGACTGGGTCTCCCTGGGCAGTTTGGCCTCAGCTGAGATACAGCATCAGCCCCTGGATGGCAACTGCTGTGGCAGCGCCTGTGGTAGGGGCTCGGCACAAGGCATTATGCCTTTCTTTCCAGTTGTGCACGGCTGTACGCGACATAGTCCTCACTCTGTGGATTCACATTAGAGTTAATCCGGGACAATCAGGATGAGAAGAATTATAGATGGTCTAACGCAAAATTCTCAGTTCCCTTCCCCCACCTAAATGCAAGTTAGACTACAGGATAAATTCAGGATGAGCACTGCTATCTTTCACGTTTAAAAACAAGATAAGATGTAGCTTTTCTGTACTCGATGAAAAATTTGCTGTCCTTGCCTTAGCTTTCACATGCTAATATGTCTAATATAGGCTGCTGCTTTCAGCCAGTCCTGCACGCCACTGATCTTAAAACTAAATTCATGAACTCCAGCCCTCTTTTCTTTTCTTTCTTTTTTTTTTGGTAAAGTTGTTATTCTGTATCAAGGTAGCTAAACAGCATTTGGATCAACCTATATTAAATGTATAATTTAAAACTTATTTTTAAAAAGTCCACTTTTTAGTGCTAAATACTACTCCTGTAGAATGAACTTTATACTGTTCTCCTACAATAATGGCACATGATAGTATGGTAATCTTGAGCAGTTTAGCCTAAAAGTCCCCACTTCTTGTAAGTAGTAAAACTTAAATTCTGATGCTGACAAAAGAAGTCCTTAATTGTCCTGGATGAGTAGCCTGCAGTACTGGCAGTAGCAAGCACTAGATGCTTACAAGGTAAATAAAACCTCTGATACCAGTACATGACCAGTTGTGCTGTGCTATACGAAGGAGTAAATTCCCTTCCTAAGCCCTGTTTATTATGTTACTTAAACCCCCAATATCTGCATGATAAGCAAGAAGAATTCATTAATGAGGAAAGAGAGTTGCGATCCTAAAGCAGCCAAGTTCCATTAAAGTGCTGTTTTTTTTCTATGCTTAAGTTTCATTCCTGCATCAAGAAACTATAATGTAGACCTTTGGATTTTGCAGAGAACACTAATAAAGTAAATGTAATAGGGTACAGGTTAGTACTTTTGCACAGACAAACAGGGCATTGTTCTTAAGGAAAAAAAATATTAAATATACTAGGTAAGTTTTTAAGGTACAGTTTTGAAGCAACAGTTTTACTTAAAAAAGACTTAGTTATATAATGGTGATCTTTTTTTCCCCTCTTTGTTTAAAAAAAAAAAAAAACACCAAAAAACCCCACAAACCCAAAACTCTGTCTTTTAAGATTAGTTCTAGATGTGTATTTATGCATGTGTTTTTGAATCAAAAAGTGAATGTGAAAAGCTGGCCCAGGAAGAGCTGATGTGTGCTAATTTGCAGTTTCAACTTTCAAACACCTGTGATGGAGAGGGCAAATTAGAATAAACTGAATTGTATGAAATGTTTCATTTTGGTGCATTATTTTTAAGAAGCAAAAATACTACATTTAAATTTTTTTTTTTGCCTGTAACTCCATTTCAGGATGTGGATAAAATCCAAGCACCTGTATCTTCAATCAGAATATGATCTAATCATGCTATCACAATTTTACATGCTTCTGGGGTTACACAAGTTACATGTGAAGGAATGGGGGCATACAGTTAGTGTGCCTGGTGCTTACACAATGGGTTTTCTTATTCAATTAACTACCTTCCATGATCTGTGTAATTTAAGCTGTGAGGTGTATATGTGGAAGGTGGGCGTTTCTGGGAGGTGAGTCAGTATTCAAGGCATGCAGTGCGTTATAGGCGTATACAGGCACCATCCCTGTGCTGAAGCCATTCCGACAGGCTTAGAGAAAATGCTGAACGCAGTTCCCAACAAGTAAACGGGCCCTGTTCTCTGTATAAAATTTGAAAAGTAACCTGGCTATGAAAATAGAGGGATTCCTGCAATACCAACTGAGAGAGAGATGGTGGAATGGTCTGGTTCATGAGGAGTGGGGCAGGCATTGATAAATTTTCCCAATGAAGACAGATCCTTGTTATTTTAGGCCTGTTGCCAAAGAAGCAATTTTAGGATACGCAAAACTGTAGATAGGCAAGAGTAGAAGACCCTTAACAGTAATGATAAATAATGTTTGTTTCTTTTAAATTTTTGTTTTGTTGTAGATTTGGAATGGAAAATAATTTACGTGGGTTCAGCTGAAAGTGAAGAGTATGACCAGGTGTTAGACTCTGTTTTAGTAGGACCTGTTCCTGCGGGCAGACACATGTTTGTATTTCAGGTAAGTTTGAGTTAACTGTTTCTAAAAGGGTTGTGTTAATTTGTTTAAAGATGACTAGATCAAACTAAGAGGTAGTTGAGAAATAATGGTAAATTATAAAAATACTTCACTCAGTTCTTCAGGTATTATACACCTTCCTGTAATGTTTGTTCATGAGCTGATCTTTCTTGCCCCTGATATCTGCATGGTAATATTTTCACTTGTGGTATCAGTAATTAGAGATAGTGATGTAAGAACTGTTCCCGTAGCTACTGATAATTTTGACCAGTCTGGTTTATAAATATTTTCTAGATCATTCAGTAATCAAGAGTGCCAGTTACCTGGTTTACACTAGCACCATCAGGCTTAACTCTACTGCAGCTGGTGGCAGTTTCAGACAATCAGGAGCACCAGGTTAATGTAGACAACATCTTCAGAGGATCAGGCCAACAAATTAATTGTAAAACTCAGCCAGAACAATTAAGAGTTCATTTCTATTTGGCAAGATAAACATTCAACCATGACATTTGGTGAAGTGTGCTAAATCACAACAAAATATAGCAATTTGTAAAATAAGACAAAACTCCAGTGCTAGACAGCAGGCATTTGGGACACAAGTGTGTAGATCAGGACTGTCCAACAAACTCTGGAGCGCATGATGGTCCTATAAAATACTGCTGTTAAAGCCAAAAGTTACTAAGAAGTAGTACTGAAGGGAAGGAAAACAGGGAAAGAGCAGCACTAAGATGGCTTATTAGCCTACTCTGGTTTCCATTTTAAGTTAGTGTGGTGGGGGGGAACCTAAAGCAGACATGCCTAAATTCTAATGGAATTTTGGTTTTTTTTTTTCTTAATCAAAACTACAATTTAGCTCATTTTTCCCCTTATTTATCAAATACTAGTATTTATTCTGTAAACTGAGAGCAAAATCCATCAGCAGAAAAATCAGGTTTAAACAGATTATGGCTTATTGTGCAAGAACTATTCTACTTTCCCAAATATTGTAAATTCACTTAACTATTTAATGGCAAATGCATGCTGCAGTATAAGCATTAAAAAAACCAGTGCTAATAAATACACTTATTTCTCACAGTTACTGTAACTGTTTTAAAATAATATCAACATTTGTGAAGCATCTTGATTAATCCTGTAAGTTCCAGGAAACTTTTTTTTTCTTATAGGACAGGCTAAAGGAATAGGATTAGGCTGGAGCTTACATTTATCAACCACATACATGCAAATCGGTCTTGAAACATTTCTGTTTGGTTTTGGAGCTGGACCTAAGTTTTCCACACTACAAATAAAGCAGATGTGTAACAAATGTGTCATTTATTAACAATTTTTCCATTATCAAGCTGTTATAGCTTATGGTATTAATTGGTCAGAAATAAGTGATCCTCTGTTGCCCTCAAAGGGGCTGCCTTGTAGCACTATATCCAGAGAAATCAGCTGGCATTTACATTTCTAATTAAAAAGACGCACTGTTCTCAATTAAGTTACAAAGATTCATTGTTGATGGTGATGGGAAGGAGCAGGAGGCAGGTGCCTAAAAAGGCATGTTTTGGCTGTATGATTAGGAAAGCTTTGAAAAATTTGCTGTTCTTGCAGTTTCTGTAGGATGGGCTCATCAATTGTATCCCAGTTATAAATGTCACTACAGCTAAATTAGGACTAGATACATAGATGTTTTGGTTAGATTGGAATAGGTTCTGTAAGAGTCAGTACGCCTTCTATATTATATTAAAGTATCCCTTTTATTTCTTATGAAAGTACTGTTGGTCTAAGTATATTAGACTTCAAAAGCACTGGATTTCAGGTGAGGGTAGGACTCGGCCAATGTGTACCTGGGAGACCACCAAAAACCAGTGCTGCAATCAGCCTTTGCTGATGACTGAAGCTGCTTTTTTCACCAAACTGAAGCAGCCTGGGAGACAGAGAGAACGAGCAAGGGAAGGCCAGAGTGGGGCGAAGCACAGAACTGCAGGAGGAGTATAATATTCAAGAGATTGTGTTCGCTAGTGACATCACAGGGAAAGGACCTTTTGTGGAAGTGTATAAAATTTACAGCTAATAATATGCTGTAGATTTTTCTAAATAGAAGAATGGCTGAAACAGCAAGTAAAATGGAGTACCACACAGATCAAGTACCACAGATGATAAAACTACCTTTGTTGAAAAGAAGCTGTGTATCAGGTTGGGAAGACAGCCTTACATAAAGGTGGAAAAACGTTGTGCTTTTCAGACTTATACAAGCAACCTTTTTTTTTTTTTAAACATTTAAAAAGATTTCAATACTAAAGGCCCACAGCTTGGCCTATTTGGTTCTAAACACCAAGATGTAAGTAGTGAAACCTGATTCCTTCTCTCTCTGCACTTGGGAATTTGTAATAAATTCTCAGAAACTTCTCTTTGAGACTACAAGCACAAGAATAATTTACTGTCTTTAAGTGGGGATATGACCTTACACTAACTTAGCTACTCTGCAGTAATAGCTATGTGAATAAATGTATTGTGGAAAAGCAAGATAATTCAAGACAAAATATACATTGAGTGATTTCATAAAATTCTTAAGTGATTTCTATCATAAGAATGGCATATTATGACAGTGATTTTTAAGCAAAAGTTAATCCTACTGCCTCTTTTTGCCTGCCAAAATACCTATTTGTAACTGCTCACTTATCACTTGGTCATACCAAGCTCTTCTTTTTTTCTTCCACCTGTGTATGATCGTTTGTTTCCCAGGCAATTAAGAGGTTTGACATCCAAGGCAGGAAGCTCCAAATTTGAGAAAAGAAAGCAGTTTTAAACAGTGTTTGGTGTCTATTCCACTCAGCAAAGCAATGTTTTGAGGGTTAAGTAGCATTAAAACAGAATATTTCCTTGGGTTCGCAATTGTATCATAGGATATTACAGGACACAAAATGACAATGGGAGCCTGGAAGAACTAAAACCCCACATTAGGGTGTGAGTTGGGTTTCACGGTGGGTTAAATGGAACAGTGTCCTTTTGCAATATATTATTCTATAACTGCCCGCTGTGGAACTTAAAGTAATCAAATGGTCCTGGGCACTGTTAGAACATGACTACTGAACTAAAGTAGTGATTTCATCTCCATTGGCAGTTCTTGTAGTTTCTTCAAGCTTTTACACTTATCCTGTTCCTTGGTCATCTTTGCCATTCCCCTGTGCAAGCTGTAAAGACACTTGGTAATTTTCTGTTCCCTTCAGGGCTGGAGGAAGTTGTGTTCTACCTGATTCCCTGGCTGCTTCTCCTCCCTCTGGTGTATTTGTAACTGAGAGGTCTGACTCATCTAATTCTTCTGCAAAGTGCCTACAGCTTCTTATAAAAAGCTAGACTGGTTTGAAGGTTTAGATTTGAAGTAGCAAAGAGTAGAAGCCAATGATGCCTGTCCACTAGCTCCCAAATTTCACACTGCTGGAGCATATAAATATTACAGGGAAGTAGGGATGAGAGGGACAGCAGGAATTTATGCCATATGTCCTCTGTCCTAAGGCAAGATTTGTTACACCTGAGCCATTCTAACATACACTGTTAATACCAACTTGTACTTGCAACACAGGTGTTCATTGTTGGCTTCAGATCTTCATGTAAAATTGTAAATATGAAGTGGTTTCATTTATGCTTAGATTGCTGTTACTTTAAATCCTACAGCAGAATGAGGCATCACAGTTTATCAATAAAAGTGTAGTTAGGAAAGTGTTTTAAGGAACACTTAGGTTGTAGAGAGGTGGGGGCTGACCTCTTCTCCCGGGTGACAAGTGATAGGACAAGAGGACATGGGTTTAAGGTATGTCAGGGGAGGTTTAGGCTGGATATTAGGAAACATTTTTTCACTGAAAGGGTTATCAAACATTGGAATAGGCTGCCCAGGGAGGTGGTGGATTCACCATCTCTGGAGGTGTTTAAAAAAGGGTAGATATGGTACTTAGGGACATGGCTTAGAAGTGGGTTTTGTCAGGGTAGGTTGATGGTTGGACTTGATGATCTTAAAGGTCCCTTCCAACCTCAGCAATGATATGATTCTATTCTATGATGTAAGCCACATCTTACGAGGCAAATTTTATTGATCATTAATAACTACAGAGCTAAGGTAAGTAAGGATGTTGGGGAAGATTATAAGAGTTGCCCATTAGGGTTGCATCCTGGCTGAAAATATGTCAGCTGTCTGAGAGCAACGATGCATTTAAAACTGCGTAACAAATGTAGGCACGTGGAAGGAGATGACAGAGTAGTTTATTTCTTTCCTAGAAATCTGTGGGACAGCTCAAACCTCACCGTAGCCTGCCTCAGCTCTTCTTGCCTGAAGTGTAAATTGCAGTCTGTATTTTTAAGGGTTTAGTCTTGTTAAAAACACCAGCAAATTCAACCTCAGAGGTAAATAAAGATAAATAATCCTTCTCTACTAAATTGCCAAGATGGGCTGGAGAACAACGGCACTGTAGAATTGGAGGGATGTTAGTACTTGCTCGAACAACAGTTCGAGCTGATCATATATTTAAAAGCAGTTTTGGATCAAAGCTGTCTAATCACCCATGAGAAATGTCAGCACACAATATTACTGTACTCTAAGTAATTCTGTTCCCTAGTGAATAGTGTCCTAAATTCAGGGTTGATGTTGTTGTGAAAGCAGGTATATTTTCTGGTTAACTTGAAGAACAATTTTAAATACAGTCACTATTCAGCTGCTAAGACATACTATTTGAGATTCCCCTGCTAGATAAGCATGTGGTATCAATTTTATTTTAATCCATCTTTCCTTTTCACATTTAGGCTGATGCACCCAACCCAGGGCTTATTCCAGATGCAGATGCAGTAGGTGTAACAGTTGTGCTAATTACATGCACTTATCGAGGTCAAGAATTTATTAGAGTCGGCTACTACGTAAACAATGAGTATACCGAAACAGAACTGCGAGAGAATCCACCAGTAAAGCCAGATTTTTCTAAGGTAAGGCAAGTTTTGTTCTAGTCATGTATCAAAGGTATGCTTATTAGAAAGAGATTTTTAAGAAACAAAACCAAATCCGAAGTGATTCCATAAAGTGCATGGAACAAGGCATTAAATAATGGAAAAGACTTGGGAGGGCAAACTACAAGTGCCATGTAGTTGCCATAAATTTGGAGAATATTGAGAAGCCAGCGGCAGTTTCCACCAGCTTGAAGCCTTGGCTGGACTTCACTATTATTTTACACTGACTGTGGGAAATAAACTGCTGGGTTCCTTCTTCCTGCACTACTGTTGACAAAGTGGCTATGTTTGTTTAAAAAAAAAAAAAGTAATGTTTTTTTCTACGACAGTCAACCTGGAACTAAGCTTTAAGTATTAATTTAACACAGTCATTATCCAGCTGTTCTAGTGTTAGAGCTGCAGTTTCTGCAAAACAGTAACAAAGAAACTGAAGAATGAGTTATGTGTAGAGTAAGAGAAGATGGGTAGCCTGGTAAGAGCAGGTTGGATGATTATCTGGTCAATGGACAACTTCACCAAGGAAGTATACAGATTAAGCTTAAAAAAAAAAAATATATCCTTCATGGTAAAAACTAAACCAGGACTATAATTAAAAGATGATGTGAAATAGAATTATTTGGAACCTAATACCTTGAGGAGAAGGGTCAATTAAAAATCAAAAACGAGACAAAATCTTGTGAAATACTCTACCCAGGTAGACTCTGTACAAACCAACAAGGTTCCATACAGCATCCAGGTTTGGTTTTATGGAAGATTTTGTGGAGTTGGGTTTTCTCTTTATGAAAGCTGACCTAAGTGTATACACACTTATGTTCCAAAGTTGTGTGATGGTGAAAATTTTATTTCTCAAGTCTGCATGAAATGTATGACTGGATATATGAAGAAATGAATAGGGTAATGCACGTACTGTAATGACTAGTGCAGAGGTAATCCCCTTAGTCCCTGAAACTGATCTTCAAATGTAACTAAACTGAATTGGTATGTAAATTGTTTTTTAAGTTGCTGATGATTTTCTACGCTTAACTTAATTTTCAGGGATCAGATGCTCAGTGTGTTCTCAAAATTCAAAATTACTGTTAATTTTGAAGGTTCTTAAACTTCTAATCTGTTCCTTTCTTTTTTCTTTCATTTCAATCATATACTTGTTATTTTGGGTGTAAATGCCAGAATGTTGACTTTCTTTAAGCACTTGAATCTAGAAATGTCTAGAACTTGTCTTAATTCTCTGATTTACTTATGTAAAAAGCTAGCTCTGCTTCTATGAAAAAGAGCAGAAAAAGCTACCATGTATTTGTATAAAAAGTCCTTAATGAGACTTTGGGACAGAATTTAAACATACAAGTAGAATAGAAGGTTATTAAACATGTTTAATTGTAATTGATGGGTAATAGCCCCTACTAGGTGCAAAAAAAGAAATGGTCTTGTTAGTTTGCATAAGGACTTGGGAAATATTTCATGAATGCACTTTATTGGAGAATAAAAACAGCATTACTACCAAAGCAAACTTTTCCTGTGATCAGTCTTAACTTTTCTAATGAGTGGCCAATGGTGTTAAGTTGCTATCCTCCAGAGTTAACTATATATTATTTTGAAAATAGTGAAAGTTGAAGGGAAAGTAAGTGTGGGGTTTTTTTTGCTGTGTACATAAATACAACATGTTTTTAAAGGAAAATGAAGGCCAGCCTTGACAAAATATACCACTAATGTCTAGGCACATCCATTGCCACAATATTAATATTTTCTAAATCTAAGTAATGTTTCTACTTTAAAACTTTAGTAGACAAATTAAAATTCAGTTAGTGAAATCAATCTAAAGCATGGTAATCTAATTTAAGGAAAGGTTGTACTCTTAAACAAAGGCAGACAGTTGATGGAGTTATACAATTATTGCAAACACCATGAAGTTGATGCAAAATTTTATGAAGTACCATGGTTTGCAAAATCTTTGTGGGTGTAGTCATTTGCTTTACTGAAAGCTGGCTAAAATAATAAACACTTGCACTTCACTTGCAGAGTTCTCATACAGCCTTGAACTCATGGAACAGTTAAAAATATCCTCTCATGAAAGCAGTTATTTTGCTGAGTAGGATATTAGAGTAAATGAATGAGTGGTGTGTTTCTGTAAGCATGTTTCTGATCCATAGATAGTAGCTATAGATTCACATTTATATGAATTATCTTTTTAAGCAAATTGTTTTACACATACAAGGCTATGGGGAGTAAAAGGGGAAAAAAATCTACATGCACGTGAACTCTAATTTAAGATGTACACATTACATAATCCATGTATTTTCTTTTCTCCCAGCTTCAAAGGAATATTTTGGCATCTAATCCCAGAGTTACAAGATTCCACATTAACTGGGAAGACAACACTGAAAAACTGGAAGATGCAGAGAGCAGTAACCCAAATCTACAGTCACTGCTTTCTACAGATGCATTACCTTCAGCATCAAAGGGGTGGTCAACATCAGAAAATTCATTAAATGTTATGTTAGAATCTCATATGGACTGCATGTGACTAACCACCACCACTTTGGTACTGTACATGTGTTAAACTGTAAAAACAACCAGAACTATTTCCCTCAAATTCCATAAGTACATAGTTGACAAGCAATGTGAAGAACTTGTTTTAAAACATCCTGTAGAAAGTTTATAAAAAAAACAAACAGTATTTGAGCAAATTGTGGAATATAAATACAACTATTTTTAATTAATTGCCTTTTTTCTCTAATGTGTTATTCTATGTGGTCTAAACCAAACCCAATTAAAGTATACATATTCTCTCCCCTTCCCCTTTACTTTGTAAGCACTATTAAAAGCTAAAAAACTTAAAACATTCAGGCAAAATGAAGGAATAATGCCATGTCTTCATCTCTGATATCCAGATTGCCAAATATAAAGTGCCCTTTAATAGCAGCTTAAGAACAAAACTGTCATTAGATGAAGTGCAAAGAAAAAAGTATCTCGTGGGGGGGGGGTGTCCAAAAATGTCCTCTTGCTGTGAAAGCAGGCAGCACAGTGTAATTTTAGGTGCAAGCTTCTTTTCCTTTCAAGGCACATACTTGTTACTTAAAGCATGCAATTTGAGATTTACCATCTGCTATGTTGGATTTTAGGACTTTTTTTTTTTTTTTTAAATCTCCGGCTGCTGACGTTTAGTCAAACTGTGGTTTGTTAAGGACAGTGTTTCATGTGAATTTGGGTGGGTATCTCAGCAAAGAACCCTTTTTGAGCCACCCTAATAGCACATACAGCGGGAAGGATTCAAGCAATTACTAGAAAATGTAACCATCAAAAGGAATAGCATGAGTAGCCAAAAAAGTGTTCTTCTGCAAGATGATTATGTACAACTGCTGGGTTGGTACATTTATTTTCAGGTATACTTTATTCTTGTAGTCTTTTTAACTAGTAATAAGGAGTTTAGATGCTTGCTTTCAGTTTTTTGAAACATCTGGAATTTAAAACTTGTCTGTTTTCTCTCTACCCTTTAAGGCAATCACCTTATGCACTGGTATAAATCAAGATTCAAACCCTGTTGTGGCAGGTGTGACACACTCAAGAATACATTGCCTGCCCTGAAGCTCTTGCGCTGAGACATCCCTATTACCTGAGGCATGCTTGAAGTTAAAAAGAACTAGGCAGTAAATTGTAAAGACTCGAGACGTTATTATGACACTAATAATTGAGTTATTCCTTCCAATCCTCATCAGGCTGATACATTTACTGTGACTATATGTGCATTTAAAATTGTACTGTGTCATGTCAGATTACAAGAATATAGTTCTGCTAGTTACTAGTAGCTGCCCAAACTGTGAACCCTTGTAGGTTCCAGGCCCTTAAAAAGAGGTAAATTTCATGATGATTGACAGTATGGCTCTGAATAAAAATGGAACACTTTCTCCTCTCTTTCTGCATTATCTAATAGGGATGAAGATGTCCCAAGCAGTTAGCACTTCTGTCTTTCCACATCATTAGTGAAATTGTCTTTGTTTCTAACATGTATATTTTTTAAATCAAAAACGAATGTACATGCACATGTTTATTTCTTGAATGGAAACTCAGCAGTACATGTGGTAGCTGAGCAAATTAATGCAGTCCATTAATATTTGGACCCTAATTCTAATGTGTGCTCTTGAAAAATCTCTCTGTAATTGTTTGAAATTATGACTGGCAATTTAAAATATTAACACTCTAATAGCTGTACAACTTAACACAAAGAACTGGTCCCCCAAACCAGCAGTTGCTTCGCTTTAGGGCTGAAATTCTGTGAATTCTTAAGAAGGATCTTTTGATTTTCAATTATATTGCAACTTTAAGGTCTACAGTGACATTTTGAGATTTTTCATGCACTTTATTGTTCTATTTATAAATCTATTTTAAGGTATCTCTTAAATGTAAGCATGGAAATAACTTGGTCATCTGCTGAAAGAGTGGCAGGCGAATGAAGTCTGCCTTGAGCTAAGGCTGCCATAGTAGTATTTCAAACCCTTGCGCCTGTTGAAGATTCAAATGAAAACATGCTCAAGTACAAGCTGTAAGCAGAGTCCATCCATCAGCAGCATGAAGGCTTCTTTGAAGCATATGTCACAAAGCAATGGAAGCAAACTGTATTACTGCAATTGCAGAATCAACTACAAAATAGTCAACAAAATGACCTCACTCAGCAAACCAATTAATTTGGAGAAATCAGGAAGTGAAGATTTATTGTTCTGTTTTGGAGGAAAAAAGTCAACTCTGCAGGTGAACTTGGGTGCAATAAACTTCAAGCTAGACCAGACGGCATGATGCTGCAGTAGAATTTGGCACCACCTTACCCAATATACTAACACATCCTAGATGCAGCTGACTCACTGATTACAGGAAAAAGCATAACCCTACTGTGCTTGGTGAAAACTGGAGAACAACAACTGTACCTCATGAGAACACCTCATGATCTTTGCAAGAGAAACAGTCTTTCTGTGCTTTTTGAGAGACTGGCAGCCTCTCGGGTCTTCCACAACTTTGTCCAAATTTCAGCAGTCCATACACACTGTCTTCTGAATATCACATTTCCTGGCAAAATCACATTCGAGAGACATGGAATTTAAGAAACCAAACTCTAGTACTCCGGAGGCTTCAGGTCTGATCATCAGGCAACATCACAGCACAAACTTAGTAGTATTAAAGATACAGCGCATATAAGGCGCCTCTGTAAAGACTTGTCCATGATCTCTGAAAGTTTTGAAACAACGGGGCTATATGGGTGACATATAGACAGCTAGTGCAGACAGCACAGCATTACAATTTCAAGATCGATGATGAGTTCACCTTCCCAAGAACCTCCGCTTGCAGAGATCACCAAGATGCAAGGGAATGCTACAGATTCTATTGACAGGACTGGAGATGAATCTCGCTCTATTTTTACCTCAGGTAGGCAGACTCGGTTCCACTAGAAGATTGTCATAATGCTTACCAGAGGTTATTCATGTACAAAGAAATAAACGGATCAGACAAGGTAACATTAGGGATGAAAAACCTGAGTGGGGGTTTTTATGTCTAGCTTGAAAAAAACTTGTCCCTTCATCTTAGTCATTGTGATTTATTCATGCATGACCTTCAGTCTGAATTACTATGGCACTCTGAGTTTGAAGCAGGCAAAAAGGCTCTAGCTCCATCATAACGGAGGCTGGTGAAATTTAACCTCTCCAGTGGCTCTGCAAAGCTTCACTGAAAAAGCCAACCCTTACTACCAATCATCTTCAAGACTGCAGCAACGGAGAACTTTGCTACAATAACCACAGTAGTTTAGTTTCTAGCTTGTCGGACAATCTGTGCTTGAGAGATGTGAGTGGCAAAGTCACAAAGACAAATCTGATCATGTGACAGTCCATTATTTTCCTTTGTAGGGCCTCAGCTGTTGATTTTCTGGCAGTCAGCTCAGACTGGAGGCTAGCCACTTGCAGCTGTATAAAGATCTGAAAATGGTGGTAGGGAAGAAAAAGAAAAAAAAAAAACCAAAACCAAACCCACATTATGTATATACACCATGTACACTCCTGGCAAATTGTCAGTTACCAGAGACAGAAAAAGAGCAAAGTTAACTAAATCTTGTGGCTTCTGTCTGGGCAGCTGCAGGAGATCCTTCACATACATATTTAACTACCTTACCCCTTATCCATAGCACAGTGGTCTGCAAGCTTGCAGATACTCATTTTTTTGAGAGCCACAGAAATTTGGTCTAGAGGTAATGGGTTAATTGTTCCTGTTGTTGCTAGCTGGAGGGCTCTGCTCCGTGCCAGCTGGGAAGATGCAACAAAGCACAACTGCCTATAAAGGCTGGCAGTGGGTGGGGGACTAATCATGCTTGGCCTTCCCATTTGTATTAATGTTTCCAGTTGAAGTTCTGCTTAAAGAGCTGGTCTTGTGTGTGATATGACAGCTGGGCTGCAAAGACAGGTGGAGGCATTTTTGCTTGATTTTTGGTATAGGCAAAGAAGAACATCTAAGGAAGAAGAGCCAGCTGGAGTCACTAGGGAGGCTTTGTTAAAGGCAAAATCCAGGTTTGTATCTGGAACTTAAAAAGCAAAGGCCCTTTCAAGAGGGAATGGAGGGAGGATACACTTCAACATTTCCAACTTTCAGTTGCTGGCTTGGAGGCATGGCTGGGTACCCACTGTCCATGGCGTGAGGGATGTGACTGGCCTCCCTGCAGATAGAGAAAATCAGGAAGGAGGGGTGTGTGCTGCAAAAGGCTACACCGGATGTAAGAGACAACAGCTACGTGTTAACAGCAGTGCTAAGAACTAGCTGAAATGTCAGGAACTTTTCAGGAGTTCTTGGGTCTCCCTCCAAAACACCCCTGGACCACGAGACAAGGAGGCCCACCTTTCAACATAAGGGGGTCCTCCAGTTTGTCCTATGTCACTAGAAAGGTGTGGCAGACCTACACTGATACAACCTGGGAAGAAGCAAGGCCTCTACAGTATGGTAAAAGACATCATGTCCATCCAGAAATCAACTGCTTGAAATGCCTGCCACTTCAACAGCAGGATAAAAAAGTCTGATGAAGGCCTGCCTGGATGTATTTTGCCAGAAGTGTGAAAGACCTGAAACCTCGAGCCAACATGATGGTGTCGCTCCTGCAGTAGTTCCTGTCCATCCTAACTACGGGTCTTCAGATACAGATGTATGAACAGACCAAAATTTCTGATGACAGATATCTACTTGGCTAAATAATCTTTTGCGTGCCCATAGTTAAGGTCAGCTCTGTTTCAGGACAAAGCCGTCTTGGAGCAGCATTATTCAGAGGAAATTAAGGGAATTTAAGGATCTGAAAGAGAGAGACATTGTTACAGATGTGGCCTATCTCTGATGAGGTTTGATCACAACTTCAAAACTCATTCCTTGAAGAAGTCCAGCAGACTTCCTACAGAGTTGAGGCCCAACTGTTGAAGGAACAGCCAGTGAAGTCATGCTTTCAGAAAAATATTTTCAAGGTACATGCTGATAGAAAATACTTCAAGTTAATGTACGATTATGAATATTCAGGAAAACAATGAAGAATCCTGTGGTAGAAGTGAAGATCCAGGAACAGTGCCTAAAGGCCGCATCTCTGTTAATAACCTTATCCGGGCCAGGGTATGGATCCACAGTGGAACACTGTTCCCTGGCACTCGCTTGGCCTGTATCAACTAGGGAATGCTCAGGGATAGTTTGGGGATCTACAAACAGGGAAAAATGTCTCCAGTTTCAGTGTCTTGTGTACCTCAGGATACTAACACCATGTACTTTATTCATAACCATAGCTGGATGGCTCACGTCAGCCGCTTTGAACTGGTTTCTAATGGATCAGAAGAGAGACCTGAAGCCTGTTAGCACCTGAAGCCTGCCTGGCAGGGGGAGGCTTACTACGAAAAAAGAAAACGGTGATTTCCCCTTGAGTTAGTTGCCTTCAGTGAAAAGAAAAGAAACGTAGTAGCAAACTGCTGTTGGCATGATATGGACAATGTTAGACATTGCAAAATGTCAGCAAAAAGGCAGTACTCTCAAGGCTCTGTAGAGGCTGTAAGGGGAGAGGCCAGAAGGCTGCACTTCATACAGCTCAGCAAGGCATATTGTACAGAACTGGAGAGCTGGAGAAACAGTTGATAGTCTCCCAGATTTTTAGACAAGCTGTTCTAAATACAGTTCACAAAATTCTTTAAGCAGTCCATCTGTGGAGGGACACACCACCAAACAAAACTTTGCAAAAACGTGAACAGCCAAATATGCACCAGGAAGCAGCAGAATGACTCTGGCCCTGATGGCCACAAGCTCCAGACCCGCCAGCAGCAGGCATGTCTTGGTTCCTGCCCCTATGGAGTCAAATACACCACTCAGTCGATCGCTGCAGATCTCAAGCTCCAGGGGAAAATACAATATTTTCTTACTAGTGATTATCTCATCCAATTACACACAAGCAGCACTACAGCTCTGGGGACTCCAGAACAGTTGGTTGAACTCAGTGGTAAGGTGGGAACCAACAGAGAGAATTTGTTAAACCTCACAAAGTCTCTTTTTTTTTCCTGGAAAACTATGTACCAATTTATAAAAATTGAAGGTACCTGAATGACTCCCTGTCCTTCTCAGATGAGAGGCCAGGGGGAGAATGAACCAGGCCTTTACAAAAACTAAACCCTGTATAGACAGAACCAGACAGTAGGACAGATGGTTCCCCTGTCTTTTATTTACAAATCAGAAAGTCCTATAGTGGACAAAGACATTTTTGCCACTGAGTTGTTGAATGTGGGTTGGCCTGGCTGCCAGCTTTCACTAAAGAGATTTGGGAAGAACGAGCCCCAGTTCCTCATAAAAGTCATAAACTCGCAGAGAACTCTCAACAGAAAATCTCTACTAAGTGTTCGCAAGAAAGGCAACCTAATAAAACAAGTAAACTCAGAAATGCTATTGAGACTGGAGGTAAAGTTCTGTTTTTACCCACAACAGAGAATAAATTACTGGTTTGGAAGGACTGTTTGCAGCAAGCGCTCAACTTGAGCCTGTCGGTGAGATAAGAAAGATGAAGATCTTCCATACCAATTCACTAGAATAAGAAAGCAGGGTGTTAGCCTGGGTCAAACTTTCTGAATCAGGCAAAACCCATCTGATGAAGCACGGACTTTGTTTAAAAAGCGCTGGGGGAGGGAGGAACCTGACTGAAAGAGCAGAGGTGCAACAGCAAATCAAGCTGCAAAGTTAGGTTGCTGTTTTCTGAAATTCTGCAAGGCAATTCCAGTTAGGTCCAGATAGGGTAATGGGCTGCAGCGGGCACATGGCACTGCAGGGCCCCAAGTGATCGTAGTAGATCTCAAAGCACACAATACCTGAGGTAAAGCAGGAAAGAAAGGGAATTTTGGCACAAGGAGAATGTTAATGATCTAACTAACAGGATGTCCTAGTACCAATAAATGCTTGTACAAAAAAAACAGGGAAAACTGATATGACAGACAGTTTTGTAAGCAGAATTCTAATTCTATAGTTGATAAACAGCCCGTGTCCTAAACCAGTATGGGATGCGTAAAGGGTACAGGACGTGTTAATGCACAAGATCTTACCAAAGGTTGGTTAGATACTGGCAGTTTTCTCTTTCAGAGGAATCCAAATGTAAGACAGCTTTTGGCACTTCTCCAGGGTTTACCGAATCTCAGGTGTGTCTGTTGGCCTATGTGGACAGTAATCCCAGTGCCAGCAATTAAACTGTAATCCAGACTGCTTTTTATATAAAGTAAGGAGCTAGCTGAAAGTAGAACTTAAGGATTTAGTCTTTGTACCCTGGAGGGAAAAATGTGCATTAGGACTCTCCTCTCATGGGAAAGTAGAAACTGGTAATTTGAAGTGTGCAATTATGACAAGGAAAGTAAAACAATTTAATAGTTCTCTAAACTCATCATGTTGAGCCTCTTCACAAAGAGCAAGTTGACAAAATCAATGTTAGGTACAGTTATAAACATATTCATAAGTAAGGCAGTCCTTGCACAGGGAAAGCAAAGAAAATAATTCAAACTACATCCAAACTCCTGGGCTAGAAATTAACGCTTTAGTCCAACAGTTCTAGCCATGAAAAGGTTCCCTGAAATCAGAGTTAGTAAGATTTCTTGCTAGGGACTCAAGTTTTACTTGCGATAAGGGTCCTAAAGAATTTTAAGGTGGAAATTTGGTGCACCTGCTGTCAGACTTCAGGAAGAAGCAAAGGGGGAAGGAGAGGGAGAAGCTTTTTAAAATATAAGGAATATTTTAAGTGAAAGGTAGAAGATCCAAAGACCCAAACCAAATCTTTCACAAGGTGAAACTCCATCTCTACGCATCATTACAGCTGATGCTATGGCACACATACCACAGTAAGCTTGCAAACTGCAATATTGGTTTTCAGGGAAATATCTTTGAACCTAAATATCATGGCTGAGCCGGAAACCCGATCATACAGAAAATGAAGCACAGGAGGGAGATGTGGTGAAGAAGGCAACAGCAATATCAGAGGCCAAGAGCAGTTGACATGGGGAGATTACTACTGACAAAAGTGGGCAAGGTCATACTGGAACGCATGGCTAAATTTCACTCCAGGTCACTGTCAGTCCCCTAGCAAAATGTAAATTACCCTGCCTGTTCTCAGTTCTTAACACAGAACAAAAGCTGGAGAAAAGGTTATGCTGAGCCAAAATGTTCTCTCTGGCTTCTCTCCAGACCTATTTGTCAACAGTTTGAATGGAAAACCAGAGGCATATGTGTTTCATAACAAGTTCCCTCCACACAAGAGCGTATACGTTCAACATCATGTTCCACTTCCACAGCTACGAGAGACCCAGTATACACATTAACGCATAGCTATGGAATTGGGAAAGATTTATTCGCTGGTTTTCCCATGTAGAAATAACGCTGTTTCCCACACATAAAATGGAAAACAGCACTATCTGAGAAACATTCAAGTTACACAGGCTAGCTGAGACACTGGGGTTTGTCCCTAACTATTTTGTGATTTTAAACGTACTAGTAATACTGTCATTTGCTCAAATAAAATAATTTGCAGAGGTAATTTGACCCTGCACATTGTCCCCAGAAGAGTTTGTAAAGATACCTGGCATTCAGAGCCACTTGGGACATACCTAAATTTAACAAAGAAAAAAAAAAAAGAAACCAAAAAAACCCAACTCTTTGAAACCATCTTGAAACCATCTTTATGAGTCAGAAATAATTCCTCAGCACAGGGGTGAATTTCCGGAAAGTAAGCCGAAATCAATCTGGCACCCAGCCAGAACATATAAAAGAACAGAAGAGAGGAAAGTATCTGTTCAGGAGAAACCAAATGATGCTAGCCCATCACACAGCGTGAGCTCTGGAAGGATGTCAGATTTGTCATAGCTGGGAAGAACACTGAAAATACAGGTCCAGATCATCCTCTGCTAGCAAAGCTGTGAGAGGTGCCTCTGGATGAGTCTTGTAAGGATCCCTGTTAGAAGCTCATCACACTGCTCCATTGATACAGAAGAAAGGGCAGGACTGCCTTTCCGCAGAGAGTCACGTCAAACCTCATATGCCTCCACAGCAGTTCTTTGCTTCAGCTGTGCTCATACAACATAAGCGCATATGTTCATATATGCAGAAGGCCTCTATATAAACATACTCCAGCGAAACAAGTAAAGCGTTCCAGCTGAGGAAGCACATACCTGCACTTGTAGATCCAATTCCTGCAGTAAGCACAGACCGTGGTATAATCTTTACTGCATACTTGAGAAACTGAGATTTCCCCGTACCTGGGTCTCCAACCAACAAAAGATGCGATTCACCTTGAGGGAAAACGTTGACGTAGGAGGAGACAGTTCATATACAGAGAAAGATATACACAAAATGCTCTGCATTAAATAATACTTCTTATTATTCACCTAACTTTTAGTACTACATATACATAATTATCTATAATTCTAAGACTGCACTGTTTATTTGGTGTGATAAATATTATGTTTAATAAAAGCATCCAGTCATATTGCTGCACCCAAACCAAATATTTACAATGAAATATTTTAAAAGTATTAGCAGGCTTTTGACATACTTTCCCTAAAGTGAGTTCTTACATTTTAGAATACTCATTTCTCATACTCAACTCACGCTTGAACGTGAAACAGAAGGATACCAGGGTTTAGTTATCATTCCACTATTCAGTTGCTTAAATTATTGTGCAAAGGACTAATAAAATTAGCAGGCTGTTTTTTGTAACTAATTCTGTTACACTGCCACCAGTTACACAATTTAGTGATATCAAAACAATGCAATTACAGAAGTAAATAATTTGACTACTACAATCTCACTGAAGTGCTCTAAAATTATTTCATTGTCTTCTATGAAACATTAATACAGCTTCAAATATAAAGCCTATAACCTTATTTAGCTGCTGGAGCATTAAGAAAATCCTGTATTTGTATATATACACATATTATTTTAGAATTATTATGACCTACATAGATTATGACCTGCGTACCACCTGGCACATGGCTTATTTGCCATCTAATAACAACAGAAGGAGAATCAGCAGGCAGATAACTTACAGTAACAGAACTAAGTGAGATGTGCTGACAATCACAGATGGAAAAGTCTGGCATTGGGAAGTAAAATGAATCCTTTAATTTTTCCTTTCAATGTACTATAGTCATCCACATTAAGGAAACATTAATATTCCATCCTTTGATGCCAAATACTGCTGGGAATATTCTACTAGAAATCATTTCCAAACGTCACTTAAACAATAAAAAGTGAGTTTATCTTTTATCTAAAACAGCTGCCTTTAATATTCTACCTAATGGAATCCCGAACACCTGCTTTTACTGGGTTTTATTTGGGAAAAATTAAAATAAAAAGAGGAAGTCTAGACACCCACTTTATTTGTCTGAGATTCTGGAAGAATACTCAGCATTAATCAAAAATTGCTCTCACTCAAGAAAATGGGATCATTATGCTTCGGAAACCTTACTGGCTTGATTTTGGAGGGGGAAGGGATGTGGGTGAAGACAGGGATGGGAACAACTGTAAGAAAGGATGTGATACTATAAGAAACAATACTAACCTCTGATTCGAGTTCCAGTAGCATCAGTCCTCTGTACACCACCAGCAAGCACCATGGCTACAGCCAACTTCACCAGGTACAATCCAAAAACTTGAGGACATAAGCTCGCCAAAATTTCATTCCTCCCTAGAACAGGAGGAAAAAATGGCACTCAGCACTGCCCTAAGAGCAAAACTTGGTTTCCCATGGACTCCTATGTACACTTAAAAGTCCTATGTACACTGACAAATAATTGTCCTATGTCCACAGTCCTATGTCCACTCACAAATAATTTGGGTCTGCTTCCCAAACAAGAGGAACAGGGCAGGGAGGAGATTTTTTTTTTGTTATTATTTTTTTAAATGGGACCCAAAGCAGTTGTTTGATCCAAACTTTCTTCGTTATAAAGAAGTTAAGTCTTCCACGGTCACAAACAGTAAAGCCAATCCTATCACAATTTAAGGAATGTATGATCTGGATATAATGAAAAAAGGCACTATTGAAATGCCATCATGTAAATTCTTTTGTTTCACAGATAAAAGTGTAGGAGCTATGAAGAACAAAAAAGTGTCCAGACTTCAAAATACCCACTTGAAGACTGGTGTGTTATACGTTTAAGAAAACTAAGAAAACATCTAACACTTGAAGTATTTTGCCCTAAACCTATGCACCCATAGCATGGCTCATTTTCTCATCTTTGTCTTGAATTTACTTCTCCTTTGACACTTCTGTGCCAAAGGTCCCTCTCCTCCTCCCTACCATAGTCGCTTTCCAGCAACAGAGTATTTCAATCTGCTATGATAATGTTGTTGGCTTGCAAGGTGCGTAACAGAATTAATTCTGCCCCTTGAGATTCTGACACTAACAGCACATAAGGGATCACAGGTTTAATGCCATACATTACTCCCATTGCTAGGGAATAAAACAGATGGATCAAATTTAGATGCAAGTACATGGTACTGGCAAAATATGTAAGCACCTAGTAGATGACTCGTGGCATATGTGTTTCTTGTGGAGGTCTTCTGAGGGAATTAACACATTTTTGTCCAAAACCAAAATTTTGAAAACTTTGGTCAGCCATAGCATAACTCAAGATTTAACTCCACAGTTGCCTTCATTTGCCTTCAGATTCATTTGCCTTGTCAGTGCTAAGCAGCGGTTCTCCTTCTTCCTAGATAGTATCCAGAAAACATAAAGTCACCTGCATAAGTTCTCTCAGAGACCTGCCATGGTAGACTTTCTCAGGACACTAAATACACAGCATCAGGAATTGACTGACATAAAATGCAGTAATAACTACCATTATCTCTTGAAAAACAGTAAATGTACATACATCCTATTGTGAAATGGCTTATACCTTAGACTCGTTAGTCAAATTTGATCTCTTCCCTCATCTAAGAGGACTCAGATTCAGACAAACGGCCTGGAACAGACATCTTGGGCAGTCAGGGTCCTTCTAATTTCCACCCCAATTTTCTTATAGCCACTTAGTATTCATTTATTTGTTCTAAATGAGTAATATTGCATAAAACCACATTGCTCCCTGCAGGCTTCCAAAAATTGTCCTGAGAATGAAAGATTAAATGGGATCTTCAAAAAGGATCCTGAATTACTTTCTGAACAGTTCTAACCAGGGTGATAAGAAATGTTCTCGTTCCAAACAGCAGGAGGCTAGCAATTAAATTGCTTTCCGGGAAATGCAGTTCTGAAGAATCTTTGCCATTGACAAGATCTCCAATTTCTTATGTGAGCGCTCTAATTTTTAAGCTGACATGGGCAATATTCCCACTTGCCTTTCCTCCTGTTTGTCTTTTAAGAAGAAAGACTAAGACCTTTTCAGGGTTTTAAAAGACAGAGTGTTTGGCTGAGACAGTTCAGTGACAGAGATCCTAAACAGTCCATTGCGCTTCCCCGCGGTTCAGGAGGAGGCACTCAGATTATGGAGAGGGACAGAGTTCCAGACACAACTCCTACTAATTCCTAGGTGGTTGACTGCAGACCACAGTAAGTTTAGGAGCCAGTGTACTAAACGCTCTGGCTGTTCTAGAAGCCACTGTGAATTGGGAAACTCTCCATATTTGCCAGGAGGCTCCACAGCACTTAAATCAAGGGTCTAGGCATCCAAGAGTTAGGTTAAAGATGAGATGTGCTAAGCTCTGTAGTAAAGATTCACAGCTTAATTTGGGATGCAGAGACAGTGAGTCACATCCCTCACCCCAGAGTCAACAGCTATTCTGACTAAAAGCAGATCTGGTCTGCACCATTTCTTTTAAGAGGTATGCTTTTCCTTTCTTAACTATAAAACACTTTTCTTTTTTTTCCCTGAACTTATATTGTTTCTCATTTCTTGTTAATAAATGTTCCACAAAACACTTGGCTAGAAAGCTCAAAAGAAAGAAGATCAATGCAGTATCTTTGGTACGTTTTTCCCCAGTAATATTGAAGTAAGAATTTCATATTCTGTTCTGGAAAAAATGTATTTTTGGAGGAATGGGTGGTGGGACAGGATAATGGGTGAAAAAATGTGTTCAGTCACTGTATTTTCATTCCTGATTTCATCTATATCCAAACATATGTTCTACTTAAAAGCCTTCTGCTACTAACCTGCTAAGGGATCATTCCGATGCTTTTCCCAGAAGTCTTCAAATTCCTTGCGGACTTCTTCATCAATTACAACCCCTGCTAGCTGCTCATTGTTTACTTTAATGTAGTTGGCTTTCAAAACAAGTTCCAAGTCACAGCGCGCACCCTCATGGAAAGGTTTCCACCTCTGCATTACCACTCCATACACTGTGATGTCGTCTCCTGGTGGTAACAACAAATAATAGAAAAGTAACATCTGACTTGAGATATGCAGATATGTCAGCTGTAATGCATAATAATGCCATTGAGATCTTGTGTTACCATTAATAAGGTTAAAAAACAACAACAACAACAAAAATCCCTCCCTCGGTTACTGGAAGTCAAAAACAAACACTAGGTAGATTGCTTATGTCTGTGGTAGGAAGTTGCTATGTCTTTCTACTTCTGTTTAAGGTAGGTGAATTTTAAAGGTATACCTCTGCTTGTTTCCTTTCTTAGCAAAGAGGAATTTATGGTAAGTTGTAGAATTGTAGAAGCTCTTACTATACAAAAAATTTAGTCAAAACATTTCACTTCTGGTAACTTTCGTGATGAATTCAGGAATCACTCATTAACATTCTGGCCACAGTGTTCTTCTGAGAAAGTACAATCAGAAATTAATTTCTTGTGGGGATGTGCCTGTCTGAGAATTTTTAGTCCATTCTTCATACATCCTCCTGCCAATTAGCTTCCTTTTTGAATGCCAAGTAGCTTTTTCCACCTGTAGCACTCCCCAGATAGGAGGTCATGTTGCCTAGCTCTCTGAATCTACAGAGGGGCGCCACATGCTGTGTGATGGTGTGGACCAATTTCCTCAAGAGGTTTGGTGTTCCCACACTAACAAGATTTAATATACTTTCTGTATGTCACAACACATTACTTATTGAAGCTGATGTGTCAAACAGTCAAGATGTAACATGGGGATGTATGACATTTTCTAGAATAGTCTTCAGCTGCCATGCTAACGACCAAGCCAAAACAGCAACATGACAGACGAACACATCTCATTCAACAAGCCCCCAGCACTGACAGCCTACTTTGCAAAGATTAATCTGAAATGGAAAAATAAAAATGCTTGTGGTACAAACATATGCAATATATGCTGTATCCTCACCAGACTTGCAACTGTCCACTAAGTCATCTTCCAGAACAACCACCATGCAACGAGGGATGCTTCCAACAGACAGCCTTTGAACCTTGGAGACAGGAAGGAAAAGCACTTCTTAAGAACAGCACCTTTCAAAAGCCATTTATAGCTGCTCTGGCTTAGAGGACCTACATTCCTTTCTTGGAACTGAGGTCAGTCCTTGCTTTTTCTCACAAAACTTACACAGTAAACATGCCACTGCTGCCATGAACTTAATAATGGAAGTTTAATGCCAATATTAATGGAAACGGGATTGGGTCTTAGAAGAAGGTGCTCAACCTTGGGCAGTGGTGTGTGATTTCAATACCTTGCTGAAGAAAGCCCACTAAAAGTGGTCATTTGAAAGAGCCGTTTTTTTTTTTTTTTTATAATTTGAGATATTTTTAGGTACTTCTTCAATATGCAAAGTTTACTTTGGGTACTGAAGCATGTCGATGGGTTAGATAACCCTTCACTGAAGTATACACTGAAAGATTATTCTCTGTATTTTTCTGGTATTTACCCACAATTTGACAGGTTGTGATACCTAGATGTCAGGGATTAAATCAACAACAGGAAAAAACAAATCGCATACAACCAGCGAAATGTATATTGAGAAATGTGCCAATAACTCCTGTAATTCTTTTTCTTTTCTCCAGGGCAAAGTCTATTTCCAACCAGCAATCCTTCTGTTTACACTTAAAGCTTGCAACAGTTTTTAGAATATCCACGACACAAGAACAACAATCAGAAGCACCTTTTCATTCTGCAGCACGGGTCATATGTGCTAGAATTCTAGATTTATTCACTCTCTAGTGCCTAGCAAGGTTAATTCACCCTTGTTTATTATCTAAATGGCCACAGGCAGTTAACATCAGTCAGTACTGGTGGCACATACAAAGTTACTTGCAGAGCTCAATAGGAAACACAAGTGAAATTCATTCCTGGTTTAACCTTACTATGTTTAATAAGCTTGTGCTGCTCAAAATCCTGTGTGTCACACAATAAAATTTAAAAAATGCTATAGAAACCATATGTCAGAAATAATCATAACATAAACAGGCAGCATAGGCTTATTTCCTAGAAATAGCTTTATTCCCTTACTTTTTTGCTATTCTGAACTTTGAAGAGCTTCATTTCTAATTTCATGCATTTCTGTTTTCATACATCTTGCATGCAGCTTGGCACCGCTACCCTCTTAATTTATAAAATCAAACCCCTGAAACAACTGAAGAGATCTTATAAAAGATTTATGAAAAAGACCCTGAACATAGAAAAAAACCACAGAAACATTGCCTGCAATATACCCTACTTATTCTCAATTTTCATATAATGTAGATTTTCTTGTGCAAGTTTTGTCTTAGTTATGTGCTACTGTAAAAAGAGGCCCGATGATAGTTTCTTACTCCTCCAGCTTAGCTGTACTTCCACCCAAGACTACCTTCAGAAAAACAAATTGAAATTCTGTGAGGAGCACATACTCAATAATTGTTGAATTCAATATTGGCTGAAGGGAACAGACATTTGCAGACACCATGTATTGACCATACTGCACCACTACAGCTGGCCTTGGCCACCCCGGGCTAGCTTTACTCCTTAGAGAAACAACACAAACCTGGTGTTACAAGGATTCAGCATGGAAATTTAACCTATGCACTGATCCCAGGTGGTCTGTATGCTCTGGAATGGAGTTACCTAATAATGGAAGTCTAATCAACAACTTCATTCTGATGTAAGCATGAACAGTTTCACTAAAATTAGTGGAGTTACCTTATTCCAGCAGAGACATCCATGCCTTAATACCCTCCCCTTTTTCTCCATCTTCCTTTTTTTTTTTTTTTTACCTGTTCCTGAATTTTGATTTCTTGATAATCTCTGCAGCAGGTCGGAGAAGAGGTTGTTCCAGAGAGACACGTGAAGTTGGTTGAGTTGCAGCCTTCTTCATTAAGACAGGCTGATGGACGACAGAATGCATAGTACTGTTCAAAGTCAGCCTTGACGACAAACACATGCTTGCATTTATTGCAGATAT
Organism: Pluvialis apricaria; assembly: GCA_017639485.1. Lineage (NCBI taxonomy): Eukaryota > Metazoa > Chordata > Aves > Charadriiformes > Charadriidae > Pluvialis > Pluvialis apricaria. Next base: position 73,438,980 of record CM030009.1, on the reverse strand, counting down.
AACTCCGTTCAAACTCCAAAACTTTTACCAAACTGGTACGTATGACCGTCCCAGTAACAGACAAAAAGTGACCCACATCCCTGGTTTTAGGAATGTGCTCTCGAGTCAGCTCTGGGCAAACAGGCAAACCTGTTAAACAAAAGTATGTGCAGCATAAGGCTATGCTTATAAAACACGGACTTACCCTGTTACAGTTACAGTTACTTACAGTTAAACAGAAAGACCAGAAAAAACGCCAGACATATTAACAGTAGCCATTGTTATTACTTTTTCATAAATGTGATTCAACAATTCATCTGTTGTACCCTAAGTCTGATTCCCTGTCCTCAGATAGTGAAAAACATCAGACACTGAGCACTAACAGAAAATGTTGCCATTTTACTCTCCCGGTCTTGCCCAGGGCTGAATAGTCATGAGCAGTTTCCATTCATGGAAATAGCTCCTCATGGTCTCAGATCTAAAAGATCTAAAAGATCTTTTGGCAAATGCCATTTATTCCACAACTGGTTTATCTGAATTACAAAATTTTAGTTATGCCACTTAATTGTGGTTCAATGTTATTCCCACATTTAAACAAGTGTAACTCCTGTTCTAGTGTGAATTCTCAAGTCTAAGCAAATTTAAAATTTATAGCTTGTGAGTATTTGACCTTAAACCCACATTGCATACCAGTAAACCTCAAGCACAAGGAAGATGGCATAAAAAGAATATCAAAGGGTTATGAACACAATCAAAGCAAATTCACTTGCACGTTCAAATGAATAATAACAGAATATTTTTGTGGCACTTGCTCTCCTTTAACTCCACCCCAACAGCCAGTTCTGTGGTGTACTGATCCTGCTCCAGCATTCACCCGTGTGGCCATCACTTTGCACCACAGCGGCTGAAATCCTCAGGAAGATTAATCTACTTCAACAGCCTACAAAGTCTTTATAAAAATAAATGGTCTCTGAAATGCACACTTGATGATAGCATCAAAATATTGGCTCTTCAGAAATTAGTACATGAACTACAAGATACTAATAATGATCAACTTAAAAGGAAATTACTTGCTTTTAAAATAATTTCTTAGTTTTACTTCCAAAATAGAGCTAGGAAACAGAGGTGTAAAATAATAAATCTGCTGGAAAATGATGTGTCTAAGGGGATCAAAACTATTTGTGCATTTAGGTCAAACGTTCCTAGTAGCTTTGGCTGCTAAATAAAGACACCATATATTTATTTCAGTGTTTTCAAAACCAAATGCTTTGTTTCAGACATGCTGAAACATTCTGTTTTGATGCTTTTAAGTAAAGTGTTTGACCTTTTGCTTTTGTTTAAAGAAATATTATGCCAATTTAAAAAGGTAAAAGAATAAAAGAAAAAGAAAAGTAAAGTAGAAAGGAATTAAATAACCTGGAAAAGAAATAAAGTATTATCTAGAACTGCAAAGAAATTCTTCAGGCTGATTGTAACAAAGCTATTTACGTACTCTACCAAACATGTTGAAAATTACTTTTCTCCCACAGATATGCATTTCTATTCAGTTCAGGCAAGAAAAGATAAAATCCATTATTTTTCCAACTGTTTTGGCATCTTTTTTCCGCAGATCAGTACTGGTGCAGCACAACAACCTTTGCAAAATACAACACATCTTACACTAGAGTGAGCTGCAGCACTGTTATCAGCGTATATGATATGATCATCTCTGTGAATACTGAAGAGACAAAGAGATGGGGAAGAAAAGAGCCTTCGTTCTGATCATATTAGACTGCTTGACAAACTCTTTATTAAGGATGTGCCTCCTTGAATCAGCTTTACTGTATTAATAATAACATGTAAAACTGAACTATTAGAAGCAGCCTGGCCATCAGTATCTGACACAGCAGTGCTCAGGCTAACGGTCAGTAAGGAAAAATCTTTTAATGGATTTGTAGCAAAAGGAGAAGTTATACAATCAATTTCCTACAATGCTAAAATTCAGATAAAGAACTTCATCTTTTACTTTCTTCAGTGAACCCAAGGTAATCATCCATTATTAATCACTGCACATTCACACTCCTTCAGTCCTTCTTTGAAGTCCTAGATGCCCTGTCCGTATTGGTATGAGCACGCTTAGATTGCATTCTTACACCTAGCATAAGCAAAACCACTTTGCCTCACTTCAGTCCAAGCCTGAGACGCAGATCCCCTCAGCCCCCACTCCAGGTAGGTGCCTGCCGCTCCCACCAAATGGGAATGGGAAGCAGCACTCCAAGACGAGAACCCTGAAGGTAATCTGAACCCACCATCCATGTAAAAAGTAACAGTATCATGGGGAAATTTCAGTGGAAAAAAAGCTTACAATCATTTAGCTTATTGCTTTTGTTTCTTCAGCAGCCAGCCTTTTAATGGTACAGAACACAAACCAAACTACTTGGACAGATGTTCTTTTGATCCAGCTGGACCACACAAGTATAACCACCCCCCTGTTCTTCATCAGTTTCCCTCCTGTTTAGTGATGGAGTAATTTGTTATTCTGCTGACTACCTTTTTCCTTCAATGACCAGTCAGACTTCCTTTTATCATTTATTAAAACTATTTGATCAAACGTGGCTAATTTTGCCTGAGGTTGATTAGGGAATATTCAGAAAAAACACCACTGTGGAAGGAATGGTCAGTTCCAGCAATAGCCTGATAATAGGAGCAGGAATGCCTTAAAGACACCACTACTCATGCAGTGATCATTTGCCCCTTGCTTTACTCCTTCTAATACCTCCTGGTAGCTTATAAAATAATCATACTTGGAGTAAAAATAATTCTGTTTTCATGCTGAAGCCCTGAATGATGCAAATGCATCCTAGAACACTAGAGGGAAAGTTTTAATTCACTCCAACTTTTACAGGTACAGGGAAATGCCTGACAGTCGCCAGCTCTTGGCTTCGCAGACTAGACAGCTCCACATAATTACCATCAGCAATGACCAGAAGGGACTGTGCCACCACTGACCCAGTTCCCCACAACAGACAAAACAGGCAGGTCCAGAGGAGGGCCACGAGGATGATCTGAAGGCTGGAGCACCTCTCATATGACGAAAGGCTGAGAGAGTTGGGGCGGTTCAGCCTGGAGAAGAGAAAGCTCCAGGGAGACCTTATTGCAGCCTTCCAGTACCTAAAGGGGGCCTACAGGAGAGCTGGGGAAGGACTTTTTACCAGGCCATGTAGTGATAGGACAAGGGGGAATTACAGAATCACAGAATGGTCAGGGTTGGAAGGGACCTCTGGAGATCATCTAAGTCCAACCCCCCTGCCACAGCAGGGACACCTACAGCACATTGCACAGGACGGCATCCAGGCGGGTTTTGAATGTCTCCAGTGTCAGAGACTCTGCAACCTCTCTGGGCAGCCTGTGCCAGTGCTCTGCCACCCTCAAAGCAAAGAAGTTCCCCCTCATGTTTATATGGAACTTCGTATGCTCAAGTTTGTGCCCGTTACCTCTTGTTCTATCACTGGGCATCACTGAAAAAAGACTCTTCTCATCTACCTGGCACCCTCCCTTTAAGTATTTATAAGTATTGATAAGATCCCCCCTCAGTCGTCTCTTCTCTAGACTGAAAAGACCCAAGTCCCTCAGCCTTTCCTCGTAAGAAAGATGCTCCAGTCCCCTCATCATCTTGGTAGCCCTTTGCTGGACCCTCTCCAGCAGTTCCCTGTCCTTCTTGAATTGGGGAGCCCAGAACTGGACACAGTACTCCAGATGTGGCCTCACCAGGGCAGAGTAGAGGGGGAGGGTGACTTCCCTCCACCTGCTGGCCACACTCTTCTTGATGCACCCCAGGATGCCATTGGCCTTCTTGGCCACCAGGGCACATTGCTGCCTCATGGTCATCCTGTTGTCCACCAGGACAACAGAATGGCTTTAAACTGGAAGAGGGGAGATTTAGATTAAACATTAGGAAGAAATTTTTCACTTTGAGGGTGGTGAGGCACTGGAACAGGTTGCCCAGAGAAGCTGTGGATCTCCTACCCCTGGAGGTGTTCAAGGCCAGGCTGGACGGGGCTTTGAGCAACCTGGTCTAGTGGGAGGTGTCCCTGCCCATGGCAGGGGGGTTGGAACTCGATGATCTTCAAGGTCCCTTCCAACCTAAACCATTCTGTGATTCTATGATTTTAACCCCAGAACCTGCACTCCACTCTCACCACACCTAAAAGCTACCAAAAACTTCATAGTAATAAGGAATAATGGCATATCAACTTGTCGTGAAAAAAAGGACAAAATCCTCTATTAACGATCATGCCTTCCAACAGTTCATTGCAATTTTGTAACAAGTAATTTTATAACAATTAGTTAAGCGTAAAATTTGACGATTTCAGATTAAATTGTTAGAAGACAACTCAAAATTTAGCCTCCGTCTGTTCTGGGAGATGAGTGGAGCCAATAAAGACCACAACCCAATTGACATGGTAAGGAAGTCAACCTGGAAGAAAATCTACGAACTACCTATCTTCCCCTGAACCTTTTTTGTTTCCTTTAGGCCTGCTGGCTAACAAGAGAAATAATGCAAGACCAGCCGCTGATTTGAGGACTCTTTTTGCCACGGAAAGGCTTTGGTGTAAGTCCTGACCCAGCAACACGCGCGAACCACTACAGGCACGCCATCAGGGACGGCCACAGCTTTCTTCCAGGTTGGTCTACACAACTCCACGTGTTCTTTTCCGTTTAATAAACACCAGCCATTCACTATTGGTTTAAACGCTCAAATGGCAGGAATTAAACGCGCTCCTTCCCTTGGCGCCCGATAGCTCCTTGCGGAATAAGGGAGCTGGGCAACGCCAATGGGGAGACGCCCCTGGGGCACCTCGCTGCCGCCCCTGCCCCGCCACTCACCCGACACCCTGGCGTGGAGGTTCTGCTTCACGCTGAGCTGCGGAGAGGCAGCGGCGGCGGCCTGCAGGGCTGCCAGGGCGGCCCGGCGCAGCGCGCTGTCGAAAACCGGCAGGACCTCGCTGGGGAAGGCGTTGAAATACTCCCCGATCTCCATGTTGGCCTCGAAGAGCGTCATGGCGTCGACGACGACGGGGTAGTGGGCCTCCTCGTCCGCCTCCCTCAGGATGCCCAGGATGTCGTCCCGGTGGTGCTCCAGCACGTAGGACTCGAAGACCTGCCCGATCAGGTTCACCTGATCCGCGCTCAGCACCATGTCGCCCCTGCAGGCGGGCGGGTGAGGCAAGGGACAGCCGTCACAAAAGCCAGGCTTTTCGGCAAGGCCGCGCGCCACTTGGAAAAACTTAAAACTTTTCACTCGGAAAAGCCCATCACGGGGCCGGCGGGGGAAGGGGGGAGGGGGCGGGGCTGGCGCGTGCGCGGCTAATGAGCCCGGGCGACGGCGCCCCGGTAACAACGCGCGCCGACCCGGCCCCACCCCCACACCCCGCCCGCGCGGCGGCAACGCGCCGCCACGCGCCGCCCGCCGCCTCTCACAGGCGGCTCCCGCCAACCAACCGCCCCGCCCCGCCCCGCCTCGGCCAGCCAATCATCAGCCCCGTCCCGCCCCCCGTCCGTCAGTCAGTCAGTCAGTCAGTCAGTCAGTCAGTCAGTCAGTCAGTCAGCCGTACCTCCTCCGCGGTGCGCCTGCGGCGCCGCGCTCCTCACGGCCGGCCTCTCCTCCCCGGTAACATCAGGCGGTGAAGCGGCTCGGCGACCCGCTCCTTCGCCCGCTCGGCGGGGGGTGAGGGGAGGCGGCAGCCGCCTGTCCCGCCCCGCTCCCGGCGGCGGCAGGCGCGGGTCTCTCCGCAGCGCGGAGCCAGGCCTCCTCCTCCTCCTCCCCCCGCCCCGGCTAGCGCGGCAAGTTTTAAACGCCGGGCGGGCGCTGTGCGGGGAGGCGGGGCCGGGCCGACAACGCGCCGCCTCGGCTCCCCGTCCCCGTCCCCGTCCCCGTCCCCGTCCCCGTCCCCGTCCCGCGTCGCCTCCGGGCGGTGCGGGCCGCGGGTGCGCTCCCGGCGGCCCCGCCGGAGCGTGTGTGCGGGGCCGCCCCCCTACCCGCCAGGCGGAGGCGGGCAGCGCTCCGCGGCCTCCCCGCTCCCGCTCGGTACCTGCAGCGCGGGGCCGCCGCCACTCCCGCCGGGCTCCCGCCGCCGCCGCCGCGCCGCGCGGAGGCAGCGCCCGCCGCTCCCTCACCCGGCAGGAGAACCGGCTCCGTCTCCGCCCCCTCCGCCCCGCTCCGCGCCCGGGCCCGGCGGGCCCCGGTCAGCGCGGCTTCCCTCGGGTGCCGTGGTGTGGGCGGCCGCGGCTGCGGGAGGGCCCGTCCCCCCGGGCGCAGGTGAGGGGCGGCGGGCCCGGCTCTTCGCCGAGCAGTGAGGGGGCTCTGCGGGGAGGGGAGGGCGCTCCGTGGGTGCGGGGGGTATCCCAGCTGCTCTGCCTCCCGTGGGCAGCCACGGATTCTTGTTTTAAGGATGCTGCAGGCTGCTGTTTGCCTAAACGTCTCTGTCACTGTTCCCCCGGTGCAAAGGGACGCCGCTCCTGTGCACCACACGGGTGGGCTGCAAGTCGTGGGGGGAAAGAGCGGTGCCGCGCAGCAGGCTCGCCCCGAGGTAGCCGGGGTTCGTATTTGCTATTTGCCGCTGCTTCCTGCACCCCCCCAGCCCACCCCCGGTTTACAAATCCCATGAAGTCTAAATTTGGCTTTTTTAAAGCGAACTGCCTAACAAGTCAGCCGATTGCCCCTTCTTCATGAGGGCACGTCATAGCAAAGTCTGGGGAGTTGGGGAATTATATTTTTAATATAGCCAGAAAATAGGGTTTGCTGGAGGCTCTGAAACTTTTGCCCAGGATTTACAGCGTGTTGTTTTGAATAGTTTCATATCTGTATGTTCTTTTCTCTGAGCATGTATTACAACCCAGTGACATGCTTTAACGATTTTAAATATTTTATTTTCTAAATAGATAATTCTGTTTCAAAATCGAGTTCCAGGCGTAAGGAGTGAAACTGGATCCCAGTTCCTCCAGCGGTACGCCCGTTTCTTTTCTCTTCAGCTACTTTGCAGCATGTGTGTGCTCTTCTAACAAGTGCCGTGCCTGCATGTGTGAATTCAGTCCCCGTGGAGTTCAGTGTAAGCAGACTTTCTTCTGAATTGCTAGGTGTGTTTTCTTAGTACCTCTGCTAATGTACTTGGATATCTTTTGCATATATTCCACTCTTGTGATATTGTAGAGAATAACAATGCTTCCTTAGCTTCAAAGTGTTTGAAGTATCTTAAAACCTTCTTTATTGAGCTCCTCACTCTCAGGACCTCCCATTGTTGGCTTGTATTAATGATGAATTAGTAAGATCTTAACCAAAAAGGGTACCATACTATCACCAAAGGTATCAGAACTGTGCCAATAGTTCTATAATAAAAAGATATCAGAAGAAATGTACAAAATGTGTATTTTAATACAAATCTGTAGAGTTGGAGGGGAAAATCAACACTTTTCAAACAAAAAATATCCTTTAGATCACTTATTTTCAAGTTATGATGTATAGCTTCAATATGTAAAGTAATTGCCTTACTGGCCTTAATTAAACTAAGATAATTCATTTGAATGTCTAATGTGTTTTTTGTCCCAATCATATTTAAATATGTTCTGTTAACCAATAAGAAAGCTACAGTGGTTACTTAACTATTGAATATCTTGCCATTTGTGAGTTGATCCACGGAACACTTGGCCAGCAGAGAACGGAAGGATCTTGGCATGTTTGCACAAAAGCTTTTTTGGGTGGAACTGTAGAGTGCTTTAAACCACAAATCACGTTTCTCTGAACTGCTACTCCACAAGCTATCGAAAGAGGATTCCTGCATATGAGCCCTGCCTGGTAAATCAGTGGATGGAACTTCAGTTTTCTGTCCTGCATTGTCTGCAAATACAAACTTCTTCAGAGTGTTTGTAGATGTTGCCTAAATCCTCACCTGAAGGAGACAGTGTTTATGACAACAGTCTAAGGCTGCTTAAGGGGGTTATAAAGAGGAAGTATTTTAGCCCTTAGATATGGCTCTAGAAGCAAAAAGAATTTTGCTTTATAAAGTGGTCTTATTCTAACCGATTGAATGGATACGGCTGCACAGACACTGCTGAGATCTGCACCCAATATATAAATTGATCACTGTGAAAACTCGAAATTATTTCTGTTAAAGATTATTCTAGGTGGAGTGTCAAGCAAGCCCTGTCTCTGCAATATGCTTGCAGTGTCAACTTTACTTCGTTTATGGTGCTGCCTTGCAAGGTACCACGCCAGGTTGCTTTTTTCTCATGATGAGACTTGGCTGTTTCTGCACATCTGTTGGATAGATCAGCGCAGTTACCCGGCTTCTGGTAGGGCACAGCTGTAATTTTTGTCATTTCCTGGAGGTGTCTGTGCTTCCTCAGACTGTGTTTTGTAGCCTAAACAACAAGAGCAACAGCATGAAAAAGAGTGCAGCAGCCTGCAACTGGAGCAGCTAATTACACCTACAGAGCAAGTAACTGGTATTAGTGTGTGTCGTGGTTTAACCCCAGCCAGCAGTTAAGCCCCACGCAGCCGCTCGCTCGCTCCCCTGGGGTGGGATGGGGAGAGGATCGGGAGAGTAAAAGTGAGAAAACTCATGGGTTGAGATAAAGGCAGTTTAATAGGTACAGCAAAGGCCGCGCACGCAGGCAAAGCAAAGCAAGGAATTCATTCGCTGCTTCCCATCAGCAAGCGGGTGTTCGGCCGTCTCCAGGAACGCAGGGCTCCGTCATGACTAACGGTTCCATGGGAAGAGAAATGCCATAACTCTGAATGACCCCCCCCTTCCTTCTTCTCCCCCCAGCTCTGTGTGCTGAGCATGGCATCACATGGTATGGAATATCCCCTGGGGCGGTTGGGGTCAGCTGTCCCGGCTGTGTCCCCTCCCAACTCCTTGTACACCCCCAGCCCACTCGTGAAGGGGGTGAGGCGCAGCAAAGGCCTTGACTCTGTGTAAGCACTGCTCAGCGATGACCAAAACATCCCTGTATTATCAACACTGTTTTCAGCACAAATCCAAAACATCGCATGATACGAGTCACTGTGAAGACAATTGACTCTATCCCAGCACAGTGCGTAAAGGCTGCAATTACATCGTGGTTCCTACCAAAAAACCCCAACTAAAGTATTTATCATTTTATTATTATTTAATAATAACTAGTAACAGGTACGTGCTTAGCTGAGTAATGAAGAAATGTTTACTCAACAAAGAAGTAGTCAAAAAAAAATACATCATGCCTGTTTGGAAATCCATGAGGTGGCCGCTTTTGAAAGCATGGTGCAAAGTAGGACAAGAAAAAGTAATTATCTCAAACGAGTGGATGGAGACAGTGCTGGCAGTTACCAGCCTGAAAAGCTCTCGTCCTGGGCTCAGAACGCTTTACTGGTTTGTCTCGGCTTCCCACTTTGAATGGCGTGCTTACATAAGCCAGTATTACTATTTCTGCTTTCAGGTCACTTCTGGTAGTCTTGGGTGGTTAATGCCGCTGTTTTTCGGTTTTACAGGGTGCAGTGTGTGCCCTCAGTCTGGAAACGTCCCAGCAGAGTACAAGAGCTGCCCGCTAATGCCGTGGTTGGGGTGGCCGGTACACGTCCTACTCCAGCGGCAACTGGGACGCTGCCGGACAAGTGCTGAGAAGGGCTCATGTATCCCACAGTAAAAATCAGGTAACGATTTAGACTAAGCAGTGTGCATATGGTTGAATGTTCAGGCGCTGTAAAACTCGGGCTTCCGTCTCTGCCCTGAGGTACGTCTGTTGCCAGCCGTGACCGAGGCTGCCTGGGGTGTTTCCAGCCCACAGCGCGCTGCCTCCTGCGTGCCCGGCCATCGCGCTGATGACCTGTCAGTGAATTAAACAGCTATAGTTCCAGCTAAAGACTCGGCTGCTCTCTAAACTTTTCGGTTCGTCTGTCAGGTGGAAGGCTTGATAATTTCCAAGAGTCATAATGAAGCCGGATTTTGGTAGGCATTATTGAATTATGCTTTTATTTTCTTAAGCTTGGCTCTTCTTGTTCCCTAGCAACATTGCTACCAGTGCTGCTGGCAGCAGCTGCTGCTCGTTGTGTTGAGCCAGCTGTTTGCTGTGAACAGGCCTCTATACCATTTATCGTGAACAGACTCTATACCATGCTTAACTCCGAAAATAACCGAGTTGCCTTAGTGACAGACAATTCATAAACTCATCCTTAAGACTGTGGAGGACTCCAGAGTGGTTCACCTCGTAGGTTCTATCGTTAACCTCGGAACTTGCGGTACAATTTGTACAGTCAGCAAAGCTTGAGTTGTCTAATTGTGTACGTGCTTGAAAATGATAAATGTTAACACAGTTGTGCAGTAAAGGAGCCCAATGTTGAGCCCAGCAAATAACAAGTTCTACTATTAAGAGAAATGGAGTTCAGCGGTCGGTCATGCCCAAGTGGAAAAGTTCTGTTTCAACTCGGCGGCCTGGTTTTGTCACATGAGCCCAGTACTATCCGCAGGTGCTTCCAATTACTGTAGCATATCTGAAGAAATGGATGTTTATTTGTACAACAAAAATACACTGCAACGTAAATTAGCTTTAGAACTGCAAGATGATTTCTGTATATAATTGTACATGGAAATAAGTCATATTTCCATTTAAAGGTTTTGCCAGGGAATGTGTACATAAATAAAATCGATACAATGCCCATGTCATCCTTTGGGCTAGACCGGACACTGAAACAAATGACAGATGCTCTCTGACCTCTCTCCCTTCAGGGAGAGAAGGATGAGAAAGAGACTTATGAGTTTAAAAGAAACAAAACTACTTTAATGAAATATTATTAATAAAGTAATAAAAAAGAAAATATAATAATATCAAAAAAGAAAATAATGAAATATATACAACATATACAAAACCAGTATCGAGCTCCCGGGATGACAATCACATCACCAGCAGGCACTGGGAAAGTGAAACTCAGCGACAGACAGGAACTGGATTCCAGATCTGGATTCTGGAATGCACAGATTGGGATCAAAGACAGACGAACAGAGTCCTCAGATGCCGGCCATTGAAGAAAGAGGGCTGACCCTTTGACCCCTCAGCTTTTATACTGAGCATGAGGCAGATGGGATGGAATACCCTGTCGGTCAGTTTTGGGTCACCTGTCCTGTCCACTCCTCCCTGCAGGTGGGACCCCTCTACGCTTTTCCGCTTCCGACCCTCCAACGGGGCGAGTAACAAAGTGAGCTGCCCTTGGGTGTTATAGCAGTGAGTATAAGCAAGAGCCTCCCTGCATACCATTCCTTGGCAGCAACACAGGTCTTATCTCTGCTGGAAGCAGATACTGTCTGAAAAAATACACTGTTAATTTCAGAGAGTGCAGTTAGAAGAGACTTAACTGAAAAGTAAAATTGCTGAGCAGAAAATTGGTTCTGTTTTACCTCAAACCAGGACAGCCCAACACCGAAAAGTAGCTAAACAACAATACTACGAATGAGTTTCGCCTTTATTATAGTAAAAAAAGGTTTAGCATTTGCCTGTGAAGAATAGGAACAGTGCTGTCTTGGACTACATTGAACATATGAGGAAAAAAAGCAACAGTTCCTGTAAGGAGAGTCAGTTTGCATCTTTCAAAGCTGATGTATTTTTGCAAATGTTGGTTAAAAAAAATTTAAGAAAAATGACAGGCTGGGGTTCCTCACACCTAAATTTAGGCAACGGAGGCACTTACATTTGTTGTTGCTCTACAGTCTTTATGCAATCAAGAGAGGTAAGTGGGCCGATTCACCCTTGAAGCTGCCTGCTGACGGCAGAAGAGGCTGAAGATCACTGTTTTCTGAAGTGATGTGACTCAGTCATCCTCCGTCTAAGAGAAGTAAATTACAGCAAAGGAGGAAAACTTGGAAAACTAATTTTCTCAGTGCAGAATTAGTGAAATTTACTTGTAGATAGCACAGGGATCGTGTAACAAAATTAACATATAATTTAAAATAAACCTTAAAAAAGCAAGGGATTGCTCTGACATCACGCTCAGGTACAGCTTCTCATATTATGAGTGACGTCTCCTGATACTCACTAGGAATTCCTTGTGTCCTATAGTTTTTAAATCAAGTTTCAGAGTAAGACTAAAACTGGAAAAAAAGTGAATGACCATTAGTCAAAAGTTAGTATTCTGCTTTTTGAGCTATGGTTGCTGGGAGAGTGTATTTGTAAACACTTTAGAGGAAAGAAAGGACCCCAATTTTTTTCAGCTGCCACGCCAGACAGGCAAGTGCTGCGACACGGGCTATGGCTCAGAACCCCTCCGTGTTCACTCACAGGAACAGAAGCATTCCCCCCGCCCCAAGACGGCTGCTTTCAGCTTTGACGTGCAGCTCATCAAAGGGCGTCCTCTGTGGAAAGAGTTCTCTAGTCTCAAAAAGCAGGGAAGTTTAGGTCCAGAGACTACCTATCCCAAGAGTGAAAAAATTATATTCTGCTTTAAGAATGAAAACAGATTCTTGCAGCATTATAGAAAATATTTAGGAAGAAAAGATAATAGGTATATCCTAAAAAAAAAGAAGACTAAGTATTCTATATTCTTCAGTTTTATAATATATAGATATTTTTACTCTTTAAAGTGATCAAAGATTACGAATCTAAGACATTTAATTTTAATTTAAATGTGTACACGTTAAATGTAGAACTACTCAAGTTAGAAAATAATCCAAGTTTTTTCTTCCAAAATAACAGATCATGAGAAAAACAGAAGTGAAAATTTATTTAGACTAAATTAGAATGTTAAAAATTCTGTAATATTGACCCGTGTAATTTATTGCCAGTACTTCTCATAGGAGTAATATTTTCCTTGAAGTCTCAGTCCATGTGTGCTGAAGTAACTGAAAAAAATGCAAAAGGAAGAAGTCAGTCTGATAAAGCGATTTCTATGTTGGCACTGATTGCAGTTTGGTTTTCAACCATCTTTGGGCTTTTTTTTCCCCCAAGAATACTTTCTGGGTACAATTCCTGCTGCAGAAAAAAAAGCCGTGCAGTTCTCAAGACATAATTCTTCCCTGTGCTACGAGATCGAGTCCTACGGGTCAGCTAGAGCAGTTTTCTGCTAACCTGGAAAACTCACCGGCATTCAAACTCTTACCACGAAAGCAAGCGGAGCAGTCCAGACTGAAGGGCTGAACCCCGCCTTAAGACTGATGATTACGATGACGTTCTGACGAAATGTAGGATGCTTCTGCATCTTGCCCCTGTATCAAGTATAGGCTGTTACTTCCTTCTTCCATAGGAAAACACAGTAAGGACTAAAATACTATAATTATTATAATATTATTATATTTTGTTATAAATAAGAGTATAATAATAATATTACATTCTGTATTGTTTGCTCTTTGTCCTTTTATTGTTTGCTCTGAATAAAACTAAAGAGTCGGGGGAATTAGTTACACTCAGTGCTGGTAATGAGCTTTAATGTGTCGGAGCGCAGAGAGCGCGAGCTCCTGAGAGCCACGAGATTCTCCCACCATTGTAAATACCATACGCCACTTCACACCAATGCTGTACCTCTTTACTGGGAGTTGTGTGTTGCGCCAGGAAAGACTGCACGCGTGTGCGAGCAGAGACTTTGTTGCAGAACACCCTGCACAACTGGACGCGTGAATATGTGCACTTTGAGCTTTTTGCAGAGTACCAGATACTGCAGACATCAGGACCACAGGGGCACGGTGATAACGCAAGTTCCTGTGTTGCTCCCAAGTGCCATATATTAACTTTTTTTTAGGAGCACATTTTACAGGGTTCTCAATGCCGTTTGGTAGAAAAATCAGTTTTTTTGCCTAGTTTATTCTGGTTGGTTTGGGGCTTTTTTTGTTTGGTTGGGTTTTGTTTTTAAGACACTGATTTGGTAGCGGAAGAGCTGCCGACTGTGGCAGACGTGGTAACAGAGTGCTTCTTGACTCTCTTCTCCCTTCCAAAGACAAATGCCTACTAGCAAAGAACCAATGGGCACACATTTTACTGAACAGGTAAAATAAATGCAGACATTATAATCTTCCGATTACTGTTCAGTTATTAATTCCATATGGAAAAACGTACACATGAAGAGGAGGATGGGAGAAAAAGGCTGAGCCCTTGCAAAGCACGGAAGAAAAAATACGCAACACTCACTTCAGAACATTATATCAAAATGAGCTAGTGTATTTTATTTTGGGTAACAGCCAAGAAATCTGACATTTTGCCCAATATGGCTTTCTTCTAAAATTAAAAAGTTGCATATACCTACAGTTGAGTCCACCAGCTACAGAAAATCTGCTGTATACATTTTTAATCCACGGCAGCATCACCAGAATACAGCTTTCAGTGGCATTTTCAAGCTGAATTATAAGATAAAAGTTTGAAAATGTTCATTTAGAAGATTTTATATTGTTTATATGAAAACATACAAATTTTTCATTTATACATATACTACATATAAAACTCACTGTAATTAGCAAGTATCCTCGTCTGGGTATTTACCTTTGTGCATATAGCGAAAAAAGGATGTAGTTAGGGCTTCAGAATTAAAGTTCAAGACCTTTGTATATGCTAACTAAAACCTTATTCAAAGAACTCAAACATTTTTTCCTGCTTTTAAAAGATAAGAGATTCAGCTTAAAAATACATTCATAAAACAAAGAGACAATTTTCTCCCTGAGACTACCAGTGTGAGTTACTTTGTGGTAATCTTTGAATGAAAAAATATAAAAAAGACAATAAGCTCTAGTTTTCTATATGCTGCAGCAAATTTCTCAAGCAACACTGGCATCATAAAAGGTGTAGACTGGAGAATCATGCTCACTAGCTGAAAAAACATTTTCATATACCAGTTTAAGAAGAAACAACTTTAATATAGACAAAGGAAGGTAATTAAGTTTCAACGAAAGATCTGTATCTGTAGTTATGTATAAATGGGAAAAACTTGGGTGGGTGGGGTTTTCTTTTAATATTTCGGACATGAATTTTATCCAAAGCAGGACTATGTGCTCAAAACGTATATTCTTGATTTATGCGGAGATACTTAGTACAGTATTCTAAATGTTTAAAGCATCTTTTTGTTAATATTCATAAAAGAAATCCGTAACTTGTGGGAACAGTTTCGGCTTAAATTCAATGATAAAATGTTTGACTATAACTAGATGGCAAAATCTCATGAGGAACAGGTAAGGAGCCAGCCCCCCCCAGCGAACAGCTCCTGCTTTGTGGCTTTTTTCTTCTTCTTGTAAGAATTACTCTGCTCTCAAGGCTAGCAGCTACACTAGTTTTGCTTTATTTCACATTCTTCCTTTTAAATGTTAGAAGGAGACAGTTTGTAAACTGCTACAAAGTAACAGAATAGAATTGGGACGCATTTTTAAACATATCCTGCCCAAATTGGAGAGAGAGTGAGCTACATATACTTTTTCCTTTTACAATTTAAATTTATTAATAGTAACCATGCAATTCTGTTATTTTGGGGGGGAAAGGCTTACCTGAAATCAAAGAAAACACATTTACAGGAAAAAGGGGAAAAGCGTTGTTTGTTCTACCAAAATTTATTATGTAGTAATTACAAAGTTTAAAGATTCTTCCATTTTAAATAAAAATAATAGTTATAATTACACACATTATATAGTACCATGTCAAGTGATTCCAACAAATATAACATGAAATACAGTGCAGTTTCAAATCAGAAAGACAAATACTTTCTCATTCACAGTGTTTGACAAATTACAGGAAAGCTTGTTCACATGAGGGTTTACTTAAGGTCATGCTCTTATAAACAGTCCACATCACGCTGTGCCACAAAACCGAATCGCCTCTCAGAATGTGAAGTATCGGGCAAACCACTCCTGCCGCTGGGGATCTGGTGACGCCACTGGGGAAGCATCAGTCTGAGGAGGGCTAAATTCACAGAAAGGAAAAAAAAAACAAAAACACAATTATCCCACAACTACACAAGAAGTACAAATGTTAGGAGAAAAAAAACTCTCAGCGAATATTCAGTAAGGAACACAGTCTCTTTTCCCATGGGTTAATTATCCGTGTGCCTCAGGACATGATTTAATGTCTCCCTACAGAACCCGTGATCATCCACTCCATTGGAGAGCATCAGCAGCACAGACAGAAGTCAGTTCAGAAGCCACATTACAGGGTGGGCAAATAATGTTTTGGAAAACATAGTTTAAAACCTCGTAAGCAGCTGTAGGTTTTCAGGAAGAATAAAAAGGGTTTTCTTGGAAAAGCGTGACTGTAGGAGGTCCTCTTTTAGCATCCTTTTCCTCTGGTAAAGTTAATTTTCAAAAATATGATGCGAGCATCATATTTGTAGACATGTGCTCACAAAGACCGGTTGGCAACTGAACAAAAATACACACTATTTTAATACTTAACACTGATCACAAATATCACTTGCATTGTTGTTCATGCACACACTTAAAATACGCTAATATATTGGGAAAAAAGAAACTGCTGCACTGCAAACATGATTTGCTTCCCCCTTGAACACACTTAAAATTCCCACAAAATGAGCAAGAGAGAATACTTAAACCTAATCTAAATTTAATTACACCATTATGTTCCTTTATCAATAAAAATCAGTAATAAAATAATCCCTACTGTACTACTGGATACTAGAGAGCACAAAACAATTTGGAACGGAAACTCCAGCAGGACAGCCCATGAGCTCATGCACATGCACGTCATAGGTATCTCAGCACGCTCATGCACATCACATGCACAGGAAAAAAATAAGCAACAGTATTTTTATTTTTTTTTAAAGATTTTTTTCTTGAAATAGACTGTTTTCCCTTATCTGTTTTAGATTCTATTATTTGTTTCCTTTTATAATTAGTAGTTCCCAGGTATGTGGTCTTTCGCATTAAACCAAAAGAGAGAGTAAACAACCAACTGTGGAAGTGGTAATTACACATTGCTGTGAGTTGCCAACTTAGAGGTACGAGACCAGCACCTACCAAATACGGAGTACAGCACTTCAGTGCATTTAACAGGTAGGCACATAAAGCCAAAAGATTTAAATCCTGCCTCTGAAATGCCATTTTTAAAGTTATTCAATTGACTATATTAATTTGTGAGAGAATTACTTGAGACTTTAATGCTGGTTTTAATTACTGGAAGCTCAGCATTAAGCATCCAAGCACACACGTTTCCTGTTGCTGTAGTAATGTTACTCCTATGAAACAATTTGATTTAGGTGAGGAAAGGGGAAACACAAAACATTCATGTGGCACAGAAAATAGTTTTCTTACATAAAACCCACTATCACGTAATACCGAATAAAAGAAATTCTGTGCTAGTATCAATTCCTAAATGACTATCAGTAAATAACACAAACATTTAAAACAATTGTTCATATATGTAAACAATTGGAAGCACATGAATTCTGTTAAAGTATCTAAACAGGGTTTCAAAGTTCAAGACATGGAAAGTGAGAGAATACTTCACATTTCAACAAGGTCTACAATAAAAAGGAATACTATAAAGAGGTTACAAATATAATGTAAAAATTGAAAATGCCATAAGAGTACTTGTACCTCTGAAAGGTTCACAAAGCAAGTGGGATTCAGCTCAATAGGAATGCAAAATTTTCCTGAATTAAGATAAAAAAAAAAAAAAAAAAAGGTTGGTGAGGCAGTGCTCACCTCAAAAACGTCTTGGGCTCTTTGGGTGGCATTGGCTGTGGCAGTGGTTTGCTGCTGTTGAACTCAATATCGTGGATGGGCGAGTTAGGAATGGGGTCCAGGCGGTTAGGATGTCCATTGCCCACCACGCCGCTAGATTCCAGAGCACTTAGATTGGGGACACTCACAAACCTGTTTGTTGATTTATCGTTCTTCTTCTTTTGCTGCATTGAAAATAACAAAAGTAAGGAAGGCTTCTTGCACCAGGACAGATGAGGATATTTGCAAATTTAAAAGTTGCATTGATGGCTGATTTGTTTTGTTTTTTTTTTTTAAGGAGAACAATTGGGACAGATTGGGCTTTTTCCCAATTGTAGTTTTACTATTTGCTTTGACCAGAACTGAACACCACAAATATTTGCAGAACAATCAAATTTCTGATCAAGATGATTAAGTTATTAAGACTTGGTGTAATAATGAATGAATATATGAGATCTTCCAATATAAGATTTTGCTCTGTTTAAGACACTGGAGATAGGAAATTTCCCACAAAATTGTCATTTAGTCTGTTAAACCTTTCATGTTTACTTCAATCTTTCCTTGGTATCAGTGGAACAGCTTTACTGTCAAATGTAATTACAGCAAATTTCAATGATGAAAAAAGTGAATCTCTCCAACAGGTTTCACCCCATCACTGAGGCACATGTTGGTAACTGGAACATGGAACCTAGAAAAGCAGCTGCATTTCTTTTAAAGCAGTTACACCCTCATAATTAGCAAGCAATATAGCAATACTGCTAAAGAGAAAAAGATTACTGCATAGGAGTTGTTTCTCTTGCACAAGGAGGCGGCCAGGCTTCTAATGCTACTACAGCTGCCGCTTCTAGACACCAGATGGCACAACTGAACATTTTTCTTCATACTCGCTATACTCCTCCTGATGGTATTTCCAGGGACTCAAAATACTGAAAAATTTTATTTTTGTATCACTATTTTACTCTCCCTAACACATAATACAAAGGAATCAGTATTTATCCTCTCTACTTTAATAGGTATTTTAATGCAGAAGGATGCTTCAAATAATTCTATAGCTTTTTAAAAATAGCTGTGTGACAGAATGCCATGTGTATTTTCTGACTTCTATCAAATATTCCATGCCCACAATAAAATATTAATATTAAAAAAGCCGTATTTCCAAAAATAGGCTTTTTGAATGAATGGATTCGTTTATTCTCATGAATTATGCATTATTTGAATATATAATAAATACTTTCATTCAATTACAGATACGCAACCCTAACAAAGAGCTAGGGGAAAAACCCCTGAAGGGCTTAGGAACTACACAAATTTGAACTAAATAAAGTGAAAGACAAGTGGAATCTCATGTTGTTTCTATATAACATTTTCCAGCAGAATTCCCATTGAAACAGAAGAGCTGCTCTATTCAAGGGTGGGCACGAGTTCCAACGGAGAAAGAGTCCTATTGTTTGTTTGAACTTTCTTCTGTTTAGCTCTCTGCCAGCTTTGATTTCAGTGCCTGACCTCTCCAGGGCTGGCAGATGCAAATGCTACTAATTGTAGCCACACTGGTGGATGTGTTTGTCAAAATACAATTAAAAAAACCTCAACAATTTAACAGAGCGCTATAATAGAAACAGTCTTTTTTTAAGCATCACAGTGAAAGATCATTAGCTGCAAAGGATGCTAAGATCATCCCATACACTTTACTTCTTCTGTAGTAGCTGAAGAAGCAAGAAATAACATTATGGTGGAAAAAATAGTTTGGTAAAAGTAATCAACTTACGTAAAATACATCTGCAAGGTAATATACACTGTAATTAAAACTGTGTGTTAAACACACTGTAGTTAAATCTGTGTGCTTCATAGGTGGCCCATTTCTGGAAAACTTACATTATCCACCTAAGTGCTTAGAAAAATACTACAGTTCATATTTATCACCTATACAACAATCTTATGCTTCTGAAGCAGTCAAATCTGGAGAGACAAAATTGTGCGTATTGTTTCCATGAAATTCATGCAAAGTATTAAGAAACTTCAGATGTAACAATGTAATACTAAACAGATCCATTGCATAAATTAGAGAAGCTGTAATACATACTGCAATGGCTGTAATTTTGCATTAATATGCAAAGCCTGTAGTAACTCATAAATTCTGTCTTTTTGTTACAAAAAAGAAAAGAGAATGAGATTTTCAGTTTCTTTGTAATTCATTCTCCAATAACACAATACGTGCTTTGACAAAATAAAGTAACATAGTCCACAACTCATGAAATGAGAGATCAAAACGTTCTGGCATGCAAGACGGTTTTAAAGTCTAAACAGTTTTAAGTGACAGAAGCATATTACAAAAAATATATGAATTATCACTACGGAAATCTGATGTTGAAGTACTTTCCCAAACACTTCAGATTTCACACAAAACACAAGCCTATATATACTTGATGGTTACATTTCACATCTTTATAAATGAGTGGTTCAGACACAATTTTCAAACAACCTTTATCACATAAAAACAAAGCATTCCGATTTATCTGGCAGTCCTGGTATTGTCGCTACTGGGCGCAAACTAAGTTCTTTTATGCAGTTATGCACAAAAGTTAGGCATCCGCAGACGAGCTTGTGAGAGCTGCTGAGCTCCTGAAAAAATGTGTGAGAACGCTGACAATTTGCAGCAGAGTTTATGCAGAAGTGGGAAATACACTGATCTGCTGTGAAACTATAACAAGGCTTAGCTAAATAACACAGCCTGATCTCAGGTAACAGACCCAGATCTCCATTTTAAATAAGGGAGCCTGAACCTCGATCACTGAAGCTCTCAGGCATCCGAGCTGCTCATGTTGTGCCCCTTGGGTTACCCTCTGCCTTACAACCTTCCCGAGTTCTTCCGCCTCTTCCCCTTCCATGCAGGTGAAATAACCCATGGGTTATCACAAGGAGGAAGGTGATGTCAGAAGACTCATGCTTACTCCTGAAGTGGTGAAAAGAAATAGAATTAAGGTACCCTACCACAGCCTATGCATGTTCCTCCTGAAGGAATGCTGCTGGCTTTTGAAGTGACAGGGAGGCTACTATGCCTGCTTGCACAGTAGCCTTCGCTGGCTGCTCTTCAGCAGGATGGAGAGAACTGGAAAATGTTGCTACTGAAGTGTTTTCACTGGTATAGGAGGTGACAGTAACTGAGAAGGTTAGAGACTGACTTCTGTCTCCTGCTGCCCCCACAGGCCATACCCGGTTTGTCACTCCAGTTCTCCACTATTACTCTGCCTTTCTCCGTTCAGACTCATTCCGTGCCCTTCTCATACTCTTCTCCTTCCCCTTTTTACCCTTATTCCCTTCCTTTAGTGTCTCCTCTCCCCCTATCTTTCTAATGCTCTTCCATCCTGAGCGCTAGGATGCCCTTGCACTTTCCAAAATAACCAAGAAAAATTATTAAACTAAAACTGGCTATGGGTGTCACTGTTCTCTAGTATATGCTACAGCACTGCCCTCTGTTGCCTTTCTGTCACTTTTCCAATTCGATTTTGCAGTTTTGTGAGAAGGAACTGTTTTATGTCATACATGGCTAGCAAACTAGGGCAACAGTATCAGTGGATCTCTCAACAACACAAAAGAAACAAACCTACACAAATATAAGTAGAGACAAATGGAAAACTATGTTCCTTGTTTTGAACATGTCTTTTAAGAGTGATATATGTATACACACAGGCACACACACACACACACATATATTTCTTCTTTTTAGTGTATCCTAAGTTTAGATTTCTTCACTTCAGCAATGAAGTCCATGGAACATACCTTCACCAATGGATTAATAACACCAACATTAGGGCTTGCATTAAACATTTTGTTGTAGTTAGTCTCCCTGTTAACTAGCTCCAGCTGATAGAACTTTTTGTCCTCCTAAAAAGAAGAACAAATAGAAACTTCTTTTTATGCCTTTTCAATCAGTTAGTGGCCAAATCTGCCTATAAAATGATCGCAAATAAATTCATGTTTATGTTTTCTAAGAAACTGGTAATTCTAAAAACTGTGCTTCATATTTAATGTTTTATATATTATTACATGTAAATACTAAATTATTTCTATTTATGCAGTTCTGTTGAAATTCCACGCTCCTGAGAGTGAGCATAGCCTAATGGATTACGCACTGGGAAAGACTCAGTATAGTTAACTTCCAATTTCTAATTAATTTGAATTTCCTCATTCCTTCTTAATCAGTATCTAATCAGACTAACCTGAGTCAGGGTGTTGTGCTCTGAATTTGGGAAGCTCAGTGGATCAGGAAATTGGTCTTAGAAACCTCATAGAAGAGACTATTTCTTATATGGCTTTCATGGCTGGCTTAGTCCAGGGATTGGAGATAGTAGATGTCTGGTCAAGGTCATACTGAAATATTTTTTGTAATAATGTATTATGCTTGATTGTGCAAAACTCTCTGTATCTAATTAGTTTTACTATTATGAGTCATTGGAACCACAGGAATAACGTGTTAAAGAATATGAATAACATGCTAGCAGGATTGGTTCTTTAAATACATTTCAAACACTTTGAAACAGATTAACTTTTATATCTGTCAAGCAAGATGCATGAAAGTCTTACAATCAATTTCTTTATGAGCTGGTCCCGCTCTGCAATTAGGTCTTTCAGTTCTGAGATAAGCTGCAAGTCTTCTGGTCTTGATTCTCTGGTTTTGTATTTTTCTTCCATTTCTTCTAAACTTTATAGGAAAGAAGAATACCCCCTTTAGCCTGATCCAGTGTTAAATGATGAGTGAATAGTCATATCTTTGATTAGTACGAAAGAGAGTTCAGCGAGTAAAAACAGAAGATGACTTTCTTATCACCTTGAATTAATTTCTATGTTATCATTCAGCTTTAGCTAGTTAAAAAAAAAAACACACCTTTGCTCCAGTAACTAATAATCTCAGCAAAATTCTAAAAACCTAACATCCTTCTTGTGCACGCAGTACTATGTGTTTGAAAAAAGGCGTCTTGGAAGTCAGACTGAAAGTAAGGCATTCGAAACCATAACACGGACAGTAGAATTACAGAAGACATAGCTGAGATTGATTCTGGTGTAAAATATAGGGACTGCATTGCATTATATTTAATATGAACATAAATTTTAAAAGCTGGCAATTCACTTCCTTGATGAAGAAAGCAAACAGTATTGTTTTTCTTTTTATAGATGACTACTCTGAATAGAGATGCATGCTTGTGATACTGGAGAAACTGGATAGACAGACAAGGCTGGCACCGTCTTCCTCAGTTCATGTGGAACATACTGAGACAAAGATATCCAAGAACAGTGAAGACTAATAGGTAACTAACTCCTCTCCACAAAAGCAACTTAGTACCGTTAGAGATGAAATAAAGGAATGAGCAGCAAAAGAAAAGCAATAACACTTGGATATTAGGATATCCGGATTAAGAGAAATGTAACAATTGATAAACATTTAAAAAAAAAAAAAAGGAGGAAGTTTGAAATGCCCTGTGGGAAAGCATTAAAGGAGAGAAGTGAAATAAGCCAAGTGAGAGAAGAATTGTACAAGTAACTGCATAAATCTCCTTGTTTCTTCTTACAGAACAAGTTTTGAAGACATGACAACTTCAAATGACTGTCTCTCTGAAACATAAATATAATGCTCATGATGCCAAACATTGCTCCAAAGGAAACTACTAAAATACTTGTCTCATATATTCAACCCTCATGTAGATTAGTGAACCACGTTTCAGAACAGATTCAGGAAATTTAACAAACTTAATGAAAAAAGAGATTTAAAAAAAAAAATAAATCCCAAACAAACCCTGAGAAAAATCTATGAATTTAAGGTGTCTAAGTCAGCTCAAACTTAGTTCTATAAGACACCTGGAAGCAGGCATAATTTGTCACTTTAGACAAATGTTTTTCCTTCAGAAGCAGCTATGTGATTTTTATTTTGAGTTTGACCTGAAAAAACAATTAATATTAAATTATATTTGTAACCTTCAAATAACCTGTACATAATCTGAGGAAATTATATAATGTATTTATGTAAATCATTATAAATGTGAACAACATGACTTTTTATTTGCAGAAAAGGCATTTGACTCAGCAGAACAGAAATATGCTCAGCTGGCTTCATTTCTGTGTATACATTTTATGCTGGGTTAAGCTATTGTATACAGATCCCCAGAGTATAGTACAGTTACACACAGCTGTCATTTTATTTTCAGATATTTCAGAGAACTGGGGTTTTTTTTCTGTTTCAAAGAGATAATATGTAATTTAAAAAGTCTAGTTGTAGAGCCTAATTAATGATACCCACTCTCAATTACTGTAAGATGGATTCTGCATTTCATAAATGTTTACAAAGCTGTGCTAAAGTAAGGCAGAACCTGGAAACAGTTACTTAAGAAATAGCTGCTTCTGGTTGGTTTTTTTTACTACTTAATTTCCTCTTTTGACAGTTCCTTGCTTCAATTTAACTAGAGAGATAACACACTAAAAACCAGCTCAGGGCACCCTGGATAACGCTTGCTGTCTTTAGACCAGGAGCTGCTTCCTCGCACCTCTAAGTTGAGCAGCTTAAGAGTTGGGGAACTAACTAAATTCAGGAAATTTCAGGACACTGAAAAACAAACAACTTCATGGGGGAAAAAGTTAGGGTAAACAGTTCCAAAACCTAGTTTCGGTGGCTGCTCATAGGCATCTTTCTCATACAAGAGAAATGTAGTAAACAGGAGGTACTACACACCTAACTTACTGAACGGCAAGTTACCACATTTATCAGGACAAAAGTGTTCATGTGGATGATTACAAGGGAGAGAGAACTAGAACTTTATACCCATCTTATTTGGAGACAATTTCTGAGTGCTCATTATGCATTTGGGCTTTATTGTCCATTTTTAATTGATAATTACTTTAAAAAGTTTTCAATCATATACTTAGAACCAGTTATTTTCTCTGCCATAAATCTTCTGTGCTGCAAATAGAAATCCCTCAGTGACAACTTTGCATCAGGAAGCCCTCAATGCACTATGAAACCTCAGCCAGAAACTCCGCCCAAATGGGTTACGTCACAGAGATAAAGAATGAAGGATGTGGAAGACAGGGAAACACCAGCTAGACCACACATTACTGCACCACTTCTGCCCAGAGGTGCTCTAACCCCAGGTGGCATTTTGATTCAGAGTCGTGCTAAGTATTCTGTTATTGTTATGCTCATATAATCCATTTCAGACGCTAATTTTCCTTATGTTAGCAAACCTGAAAATGTTTGCATCATTTAAAAAAAGATGTATAAATGTTTGAGAAAAAACATTTGAAATAATGTTTTCTCCAGTTTTGAAGAACTGCACAGATTTAATATCTTTCCTACTTGAATTTTTTCAGCCTCAAATTCCTAACAATCTCACTAAATTCTCCTAAAGCTTATAGAACTGTGTTGCCTAAAGAATGCAAGATTAGGCCCCATACTTGATTGAGGTTTATGCACATCTACATCTCTGCAATATCTTCAGCAACTTGTGGACACCAGAGTAAACTATTCACTCAAACGCAGCTATATACAAACTTTTTAATGCAACAAAACTTACGAAATTTGTAAAGCTGAATTAATTTCCTTGAGCAGCTCTTGGGTCTTATTAAAATCTGCCAGCATGCTTTGTTTCTCTCTGATGTGATCTGCTGTCAAGACATCCATCTCTTTCTCATGTTTCTTGCTTAAATCTTGCTCATGCATCCTGTTTAATTTATTTTTTGTTAAAAAAAGAGTTATTCTAAAATCAGACTCGTTTGTTCATCATGATTTTCTGCCATGCTTCTGATGGCTTTTACACAACATCAGACAACACAGAAGGTATTACTGATTCATCAAAACCCATTACTTACTGTCCTCCAATGTTCTAGCTTATTTCATGGAAAATGCATCTCCTTTAATGCTTTTTTTAAATAAACAAACATAATGAATTAAAAAAAAAAAGAAACAAAAAACCAGCCAAAACCCAACACTTGTGTGGACTGTCACTAAAATACGTGAAAATGTATCACTTAAATGCAGCTTAACTGTATGGTAATATTCACTAACTTTACTAGTAATGGGCATAGCTTTTTCTAAAGAAGACTAAATGATACATAGCATCACTTGATTAAGAGGATAAATTAAAAGCTGCAAATGGTAAAATTCCTGAAGTAGAACGATACATGAAATAATACACATTTGAGTTTAGAGTGGAAAAATTCATACCTGATCTGTTGGTTGGATTCACTGCGTATTCTAAGAACTTCTTTCCCTTTAAACTCTAATTCCTTGGTCAATGCACTTATATTTTCATGAAGATGCAGAATCTCTTTGTCCAGTTCAGCTATATGATGGTCTCGGTGTCTCAGTTCATCTTGTAGATCTGATATTCGGCATAAAAATTCTTTCTCCTATGATATAAGTAGCAGCAGCAAAAAATATTTTAAATAGACTTGTCTCTCAGAAGCACAATACTTGCTTTTGGAAGATAACAGCTGAGCAGAATTTTCCATTCAACGGACAATTTTTTTTTCAGTTTTTGATGCTGACACAAATTATAATTAAAACTGAGGGGCTTCTTATTGTGTACAAGTACAAATAAAGAAATCACAGTTACGTAACAATTTCCATTTGCGAGAAAAATTAAAACCTGTCATTGTCATTGTCTGTTAAAGTTTGGGTAGCTCATCACATTTTCCTTTTGCCCACACATAGAGTCATAGAATAGTTTAGGTTGTCCCATGGGCAGGGACACCTCCCACCAGACCAGGCTGCTCAAAGCCGCATCCAGCCTGGCCATGAATACATACAACAAAAAAACAGATACCACTAAGAACCAAGGGACGGGGCATTTAGCATTTTCTACCTCTTCAACATACGATATAGAAAAACCTGTTTTTCCCTTTACAGCCCCATACAATGGGAAAAAATAACTCATGATGTATGCCCTGCACCAATGAATACGATGATTCAGAAGTCTCCTCTCTTACTTATATATAAATATAAGGGTCATCAATATCTCACAACAGAATACGCGCTAAGTAGTTTATATAATATTTATATTGTGTCCAACAAATCAATAAAAGTAATTCTTTTTGCATAAGAAATTCCAATGAAGTTAACATCTGTGAAACTCATCTGGAACACATCCCAATGGTTTTGGCAGTGATTCTCCTCAGTTTAGAAAAAGTCTGCAAATAAAACCAACCTTTGTCAGAGTTTTCCATTTCCATCTATTCCACTTCTTCGTTCACAATAATTAATGACCGTATAGTTTGCACAGATAAAAAAATCAGCAGATATTTCAAAGTAGTTTTATGTATAATTGTGTTTACTGCCTTCATGCATCCAGGAAATACAAATATACCCCAATGCACCAATTTTATAGGACATTTTTAAGAACAGACCTTTAAAAATAACTCTCTACCTCCCTGCAGAAGGACTATATTAAAGTTATAAGAAAAAGCAATGGAAAATTTATATCCACTTATTTAAATATTTCAAAAAGTAGCAAATATAATCATCCTGCTCAGACCTCTCTGCATCTAGCTCAGCTCTGATCTTGTGAACTGATGAGCATTCCAACACAGGAAAACACAATTAATTGCTTTGCCCTGGGTACAACTAAAGCTTGTGTTTAGCACATCATTGTACTGAGGCCAAAAGTACATGGCATTTGGCTGAATCAAACACTTGCTCTTGTACTTTAAACTTTTTTTTTCCTGACATCTCCTTTAGGTGTCTCACTCTCTGTTGTGCTTAAACAACACACGACTGAAACTATGTCCTCCTAAATCCTGCATGTTTTCGTTCACTGCTGACAGCACCACATTTTTGCCCTTAGTGCCTACGTTTTTAAACCAGCAACGAAGAGAAAAAGAAGGACCTATCTTTGACTGGCCCTCTTTTTGTGTAAAGACTATATCCAACTAAACCTGTTTCCTCTGTTAATATATTTCTAAAACCACTCCACCTCCTTGGTGCTGGACTATCAGTAAATCAATCCTGAAAAGCCTATTGTATAGGCAAATAAAAAAGTAATTTTCTGGTCCTCTTATTTCCAGGACTCTGGCTTCCTTTCAACAGAGATCAAGCTTTAAATGTGTAGCTACTACTGGAAAAACTGATTGTGCATAAAGTGAAAAACGAAAGATAAAAGTGAATGAATCAGTTTGCTGCTGAAAGCAAAGGTAGTCCATACAGGCTTTGGGAATTTTTTTGGTTAGTTGGTTGGTTTTTTTTTTTTAAGAAACAGTTTGAAGCTGTTACGTCATCTTCTCTGCTTTCTTTACATGCTAATTTATCTTTTCCAATTTGGCTCCTGAAAATAAAAGATACTAAGCTACCTCTTAAGCTTGAAGCATCACTTGTATTTAAGCAAACACTTCTTAGCTGTATCACTTAGGCTTTGGAGAGAAACACCTTTTTCCTTTTTAAGTCCTGCTGGCAACTGGGGACGAGTAGAGTTATGTGAGAATCGGCACTTTCCTCCCATGGTAAGCCAGTGTGCCCCCAGACAGCTGCACAATTCTGAGAGGAAACTGCCTTGATACAGGAGCCTTTATTAGGCTTCGGAAGAAGGTCGTTTAAGGAAGAAAAAGCTAAGCAAGGAAGTTTAGGTAAGCTGGTAGAGATGCATTATCTGCTGGTGCTGGCTGACTTTGAAGCATTACATGTTATTTGTTTGTTCACAACAGTTCTTGCCTTTAGCTAAGAGAAAACAAATACAAACTATGCAATTTTACAGTCAGTTGCCAGCAGTGCCGCCTACCTGTCGCCTGCCGAGTTCTATGCTTCTTTCAAGCTCCATTTTGGCAGCTACCAATTCTTGTTGATGGTTGTGCCTTAGCTGGTCAATTGCTGCTGCATGTTGATGATTTAGCTCTGAGCGCAAGGAAGCTAGTCACCATGAACAAAAAGAAAAGTTTATTTTGCAAATGTTTACATCAATTAACAAGAAGAGTCCAGCTCCCTCCAGTATTGCTGCTGATCCACCACACACTGTTTACACGAGCTAAGCAACTGTCCTGTCATTCTGGTCCTGTTACTTTCTGAAACGTTCTCCATCATGAAATCTGGCTGCGTACTTCTTCCAAAAAAACTTAAGGGTAAGATTTTTCAAAAGTGACATTTTGGGCTTACCTGTTAAAGTTTATTCTGATTTTAAGAGGAACAATTAAGTCAACATTGAATGACCTCGAGATACACTACAGTGTTGCAATATACACACACACATATACATATGCATACATATATAGGCATGTATATTTGTATGAGTAGAAATAATGTTTTTGGACCCACTTGCAAATTTGAAAATAGTATACCTAACATAGCTTTTCCTTCATCTTCCAGCTCAAATCGTAGAGTCTGAAGTTCCTGTTCCATCTCCAATTTGAAACCTTCCATGGCTTGCTTATGTGTTTCTTTCAGTGCCTGAAGTTCTTCCGAGTGCTTCTGTTGTAAACGTTCTTCTAATTCCTATGAAATCAAAATTGACAAAATTTATTCTATACCAGCTTAGGGAATTTATAAAATATTAAACAATAAACAACTGGCAACAAAAAGCAGGCATTGGCATACTCCAGATATCATTAAAAATGCACTAATATTGCTCATATTTTCCTCTATCACTAAGTTATCCTACTACTATATTTTTTCTTTTCAGTGGCTGATAGTTATCAAGATTACCTGTGCACAAAAATGCTGTTCTGCTCACAGTTGGAAAAGAGAAAATGCCAATCTATGGATATATTTACAAGAGCAAGCAATGGGAGCAGATCCATAGATGGGTCTAGGGTGCACGCAATACACATTTGGGGATCTTTGCTCCCCATTGATACCCGTGTTTACTCCCTACTGAAGTGTGTGAAGCATAATGTTCCTGGTCCCCATCATCTAGTTTAATTTACAACAAAAGGAATCCACCTTTTGTGGTCCAAGGCCAGCCTATGATGTGAACCAAGGTACATTAAGTGGGGACAATGGGAAAATTGATTGCAAAGGTACACTCTAGACCTGAACTTAAAAAAAACTTAAGACACACACCCTGTTAAGTGCTGTGCACTGCCAAAATTCCAATTTTAAAGCTGGTTTAGTCAAGGTTTTAAAAAAATATCTTGGCTGTGTCATTGTTCTGGATATGAAAATTATCTTGCAAGTTGCAGAACATAGTTTATACAATTTTTAACATAATGAAAAAATAAAATACATTACAAAAGGAGTCAACTGACAGGAAATATCAGAAAACACATATGAAATTAGGTAACTATAATGGAAAATACAGAGAAGCTATTCCAAATCAAAACTAGAATATAATGTTACAGATAACAATGTCAAACTACTGTAGAGAAATATGTGTGGTGATAATATTTTTTTTTATATATATATACACACATCCCTACATATATATGCAGATACTGGCAGAGTATGAAGCAAGACATGAAACAATGCCAGCATTAGAGATGATTTTCAATATGTCTTAATCAGATTTACCTGCATAAAAATGTTACTATAAGACATCAACTGAAAAGCAGATTTGGCAGTTAAGGAGATACTTTTCTTTACGAATTCCAAGTGTGTACATAAATTGCTAAAATGGCAACATTCTCTACATAATTCAGAATATATCCATATGAACATGCCTTTTGTTCTTGCTCTTTTGTTTCTTCCATGTTTTGAAAGGCAAGGATATGGGCTTCCTGAAGTGACTTATGCCTTTGCTGATGCTCCTCTTCTAATTCCTGGATCTCCTGAGTCAGCCTCTGTCGCTCCTGACTGAACTGGGTTTGTAGCTGTTGCAAAGAGCTCTGTGACTGGGAAAGCTGCATCTCCAGATTCTGCTTCAGTAAGGAGATCTAACCCACAACAGAACAGCAAACATCCATTAGCCATTAATACTAACAGCAACTCTGAAAAAAACAAAGGAAGAACACTTGAAATTTTAAAGCCAGAACGTTAACTAAAAGAGAGACAAGCAATGTCATCCATCTACTGAATTTGTTATTAATATTGTATCTCAGAAGTATAGTAATTACATTTAAATAGTTTTGTAAGGGTTATCACATCTGTCAGTTCATATTACAGCACTACCTATAACACAATTTTTGATGGCCGGATTATCAAAATTTACTTCTAGGTTTTGTATAAAGATCAATAAAAATGACACTATCAAGATCTGAAATCAAATGTGATTGTTCAAGTAAATTATTCTTCAGGGGAACATCACATCAATTCTGTAAGGAAAATCCTGCAGTTGATAGGGGAGGATAGCCTGTGACATCTAGATTGATGGATTTTTGTATCTTTTGATATGATACATCCTATCTTACTGGTAGTTTTCTCATTTAAAAAGAAATGGTAGCATACCACTCTACACCACAAATAAAATGTTACATTTGATGGATTCCCTCCGCCCCCTTTTTTTTTGTTAGCTCAGTAATACTATGAGAGTGATGTTTCTGCTGGTTTTCAAGATCTAAGCAATCTGAGTCACAAATACTTATTTTCTTAGAAATACCTGATTTTACAAATGATGCTTTTCACCCAACAAGCACTTTAATACATTAGAGTACACTGTATGCCTTGAAAAAGTCTCATTTTGTTTTTATAATAATGTTATACTTTGTTCCTCACATCAGATAGCATCTTTTCAGACTGAAAATACTAAACCTGTATTTCCTTTAGAGCCTAATAATAAAGATACGTTCTCCAATTCTGGAAACAAGATTTAACAAAAAAAAAAAAAAAGAATTTCACTACAGTGACTCGAAGGAAAAAGAAAATTGTCACATGACAGAATCTGAATCATTAAGGATACTCTTCAAGCCTCAGAACATTACATAAAATTGAATTATAAATAAAAGTCTGATAGTGTCATTTGATTCAGCGTATCTTAAAATTAATTATGACAAATTAATAACGACATTGCGCATCAATTTATTGATTTACAGAACATTAAAACCCACCACTTAACAAAAAATTAATAGCAGCATACCAAGGACAACTCACAGCATGAATATTATTGTTGAACACATTTTTTTTTCAGCTTAAGCAGATTTGAAAGAAAAAAGCTACATTTAAAGTAAAATTAGCACTAAAACAAAAGCAGCAAATTAATTTGAATGAAATGACCGTGGCTTGTTGCATTGCAAATTCATCAGGTCTTTGTGTCTGGGCATATTACTTCAGATACATTTGAAGATTAGCTACAACTGAAGGAGTACCATGAAGGCCTACACTGCATTCCATAATGTGAACTACACATATAAGACCCTTTACTGAGTACATTAAATATAAATGTCACATGCAAATTGCACAATGTCAGACAAAAGGTTTGTCTAATCTCCTGTTCTGCCTCCAGAAATGGCCAACCCTGGTCACCCAGGGGAAAATACAAAGCCAAGGCATGAATGTAGGGACCCTGACTCCAAAGTCTACCAGCACCCAACAATCTTTCTTAAAACCGAAGATGTATTTTTGGGCAAATTCATGGAAGAAAGGTTCATTAAGTACAACCACTATCTGAATCCACGTAAGCTTTTAGTATCCACAGTATCCTGTGTCAAATTCCAGCTCTTTAATAGACATGACAGTGCAAATGGCTGTGTAATGGAGAGGAGTCAAAATAAGTTCCCTTTTCATTTACTCCGTTCTATGCACGTTTCTGTAGATCTCCATCATATCCCTCCTTACAGTCTTCTCCAGACTACACAGTTTTGGTTTATCAACTCACTCCTTGTGTGAAAGCTACTTCATATCTATCATCACACTTCTACTTTTGCCCCTTTTCTACTATTTCTTTTTAAGATTAGGAGCCCAAAACAGCATAAGGTATTTAAAATGAGTGGCATGGTTTTACATGTTATGTTCTCTGTTTCCCTTCTATATTCACAACATTTTATTTGCTTTTGTGACTGTTACTGACCACTCAGGTGATGTTTCAATGGAATTACATATCATAATCCCCAAATCTACTCTCTAGTTGTAACGCCTCAAGGTAAGGTTCATCATTTTATACAAAAAGTTAGAAATTGGTTTTTTCCTTGCGTATCATTTTGCATTTATCTATGCTGAATTCAATCTGCCATTTTATTGCCAAGTCCTTTGGCTTTTTATGGTTATTTTATGATTCTTCAGCCAGTCTTTGTCCTTCCCACCCTGAATAACTTTTTTATAAACTGCAAACTTTCCCACCTTACTTATCCATAAACAAACTGCAAAAGAAAGTATGTTGAACATCAGTGTAACTCCACTGATAATCTACCTTCACTGTGGTAACACTGTATTTAATACCTATCTTTCAACCAGTGCTTATCTATACAAAACCTTCCCTCTCATATTGCAGAGTTCTAATTTCCTCAGAAGCCCCAGAACTTCTTGGCCAATCCCTTTCAGCGTACCATGGCCAGGGCTGCCATGCTGGTCAGACAAGCCTGTAACGTAACCACACATTGTATTGGGGGTTGGAACTCGAAGATCTTCAAGGTCCCTTCCAACCTAAACCATTCTATGATTCTATGATTCCTTCTCTTCAACTCTAGAAACTCACTCCACCAATGTGGTCAGTTTGCACTGTGCCTCTGCCAGCCTGGCCAGCTCTGAATTTTCATCTATGTATCACCATCTGGTATTGCAATGTCCTATTATCTTCTTTCCCAGTCAAAAAAATAAACCCTATCTTGCCTAAACTCCCCTCTGATTTCCTTGCCTCCCCATCTGTTTTATTCACCCCGCATTCACTGTTGGGCTCTTGTCTCTTTCCCTGCTTTTCTGTAACCTCATACCTGCCCGGGTTCTTCTTTTCACCTGTAAGCCTCACCTTCATTCCCTGGTTCTCTGCAACACTACAGCTAGCGAAAACAAGACCCTGTCTGGAAGTGTGTTTTTCCCCTGTACTTTTAGGTAACGCTTATGCTTCTTTAGATTATCTCTGCTCCTGTTTAACCACCATACACAGACTCTCAGGTTTGCTGGGTTTTATTTTGTTTGTTTCCCTGAGACCACTACTGTGACTTGGCTCTAGCCCCTCTACTCCTCGTCTTCCATCCATCCCATACTCCAGTATCTCTTCCCTCCTCCTCCCTCCTTTGCTCTTTTTCTTCTTTCTAACTCCAATTTTAGTATCATAGGAACATGCATTTAGGACAGTCTTAAGAGACTATTCAGTCTAATTCTTTGCACTAGGTGGGAACTCTATACACAAATTGCTGCTTAAAAATCTCGTATGAAGGAAATCCCACAATTTTCACTCAGATCCTCTTCCTCCTGCTTTGAGTGCCTGTGGCAGAAACAATGAGATACTGGACAGATGTTCTGTTCACTCTTACTTGTCCCTTTCACCATGTTTCTGTTCCTCAGGTTTCTCACCATTGGCCTGTCCCATTCATCATGGCCCTCAGGAGGTACAATTCTAGGGGAAAGCCCTGCTCAGTCCTGCAGAACCTCAGGTAATTTAATCATCATACTTGAAAAAGCCTTTCATGGTAACAATCAAATGGAGTTGACCATGGTACCTCAGCCAAATTTTTATTAAGATGACATGCAAAAAATTTATTTTTGGCTTGAAGTTAAATCTCTCTCTCACTTAAGTCCCTGCTCCAAATTCCGATAATTCTTAGAATATCATTTGTAAACATATTTAGCATGGGCCAAGGGCAAAACAATGTTCTTTTCATTTCTTTCTTGGAATCACAGAAAACATTTTAAATGTTTTAATGTTAAATGACCGAAAGACATCTGACATCTGGCCAGGAAGCCACCTTAGGAGAGATCAGGAATACCTTCTCAGGAGCAGTTCACACTTCCACCAGATTAAAGTGACTGCAAAGCTGCAGCCTGAAATGAGTCAATGTCTGGAGACGCATACTTGCATCAAGAGACTATACAGAAAATAAAGGACAATGAGGATTACATGACTGTAACAGCCAAGTCAGATTAGTCTAAAAAAATAAGATTGCTTTTGTTGTTGAAAGTATATCAAATATTAAAAATCTGACAGTTATTTTTAGAAGAGTACATAATTTTAAACATTATATTGATTATTCAGTACATATACTGATATCCTTAAGAGCACATTTTTGAAAACATTAGTGTCTCCTCTTTGCATGTCTTTGGAGCATCCCTTCTATCTACTCCTGTACTGAGGATTCAAAAGAAAACAGCTCTAAGCACTATATTCTGAACTTTCCATACTTTTATCCAAGGTTTTCAGCACATTAAAAACATCGGTAAGAATTTTAAAAATAAAAAAAATAGAAAGAAAGACTATTTTGACTAAAATTATGACTTGCACTGCAAAACTGCAAACTATAATACGGCATCAATCTCATGCTTTGTAGAAAGCTCTGCCATACAATTTGCACTGCCCACAAGCTTGCTTGCTTTAACAATCACATAAAAATGCTGCTGATGTTATGACCACGTACATAATGTTTGATGTCCAGTGATATGTACATTTACACAGATGAATGGATGCAGTACACAAGCTTTTGATAACTGGCGGCAAACGTTGTCCTCTCAAATATCACCACGTCTTCTATTTCATAGGCTAAAGCTCTAAAGCAGTACTATAGGATATGCAGATTTATTAGTGCAAACATGCCCTGTTCACAAGCTGTAAGTGCAAATCACTTACATTGCTGATAGATTTATGCAAAGCTTCACCGAGACAGTGCCGCTATGAAGAAAAGATCAGAGGAATAAAGGGAAACATTCAGAAATCAACTAAGTAAAAGAAAAAGGGATAAGGAAGGGAGAGTAAAACATAGAACATTAATTATAATTTGATCAGGGAAAAATAAGTTGAAAACTATCTGGAAAAAGATACAACTACGTTGCTTTGACTTAGTATGTAAGTTACTGAACACAGAACAGAACGATGCGGTTTCCCGTGTTATGTTTTGAACGTACAGGATATTATCTCTTCAACATAATGTTACTGTATACTCATATATTATGCAGCTGAACACTTTTGAAATTATCCAACTGTTTTTCTGTTCTCCTTTAGGGCAAATAATTGTGGGAAGAAATCATTAAGTATCTCAATTTGCATTACTATTAGAAAAGATGTTACATAAAGACTCAATCAACAACCAGCTGCGTCTCTGAAATATCACAAGCTTAATAAACACATAATATTAAAGATCAAATTTCACTGCCCTTTAGGGCAGAAAATTTGTTTCATCTGTTGTGAAGACATTTATATTAAAATACTTCATTTATTTTTCTCAAAATTCAGAACGAGATGGGTACGTAAAACTCTTCCTGAAAGTTTCCAGCAAAAATTGACTTAACGTACCACTTATACTAGTGGTTGCTAATGCAAAACAAGGAATAAAAACGTGTTGCCAAACAAATGTTCCATACAAAATATTATTGATCATACAAATCATACCTATCATTCATTCATATATATATATTAAAATGCCTTTATATTTATGTACATATGAATGGTGTAGATAGGCACACACACGCACACAATAGAGTCATCAGAAACAAAGTGAGAACAATTTCAAATCCAGCATGACTAATTTCCCCTTTTGGCACAGGTCAGTCAAGAAGATGGCTTTCTCCAGGAGATAGCAGGTATTTTGACAGCAGCTTGGAAGCCTATAGCTGGGAAATTTTAGATAATACTTTGTCAAGATAAAAAGAGAGGAAATTATTATTTGTTGTCCTAAATCTACAAAAAGGCATAACATAAAAATACATTATTGTTGAATATCCAAAATGATCTTATTAAAATTGTAAGAGAGTTACAAGCAACAATTGTCTATGCAAGGGCATAACACTGGGAGTCATCATACTCCAGTGGACAAGGCAACAGACTGCCACCTAACAGCTCCGATTTCTACGGCAGATTTTGACAGTGACAATCCAAACAAATCCACCTATTTTTTCTGTGCTTCCTTTCCCATCTGTCTGGTTTGTTTACGGGGGGAAGCTCTTACAAGCAGGAATGATCTCTTGTTAAATACATGTTCAGTTTCTAGAATGTCTGCGACTTAATTTTGATGGACATATCTAGGGCATCACTGTAGTACAACTAAGAAATATGTATAACGTATATTTAGATTTTACACCTGAAGCAGAAAGGTTAGAAATATTCTACACTGAAAAGAAATTCCATGTACAAATACTTTTGAGAAGCTATATTCTTCTGAGGTCTACCCTATTAAAAAGACCATTTAAGAAAGTGAGAGTTGCCCCCTGCTGCTTGGAGAATGACAGATTTCTTTCACCAAGAAAGAAACTGGTCTTGCTTTGCTGTCAAACTGATCCTGTAACTGAAAGTATTACGATGGGCTAACGATTTTAATACGTGTGATTTCACCAAATTTAAAACTTTTCCAAAGAATTAGAAAACAGAATTAAAATGAACTTTTGTTGAAGGTTCTGGGACTAAAACTCTTCAGTTAAGTTCACTATTTAGGTTTGTCACAGATTTCTTAGGCTACCTGACTCGAAGCAATCTTTCAGCAACCCACATTTCCTGATTGTGAAATGAAAACAGTAATTATCTTATGCAAAAAAACCCCAACTATTAAATGCTCAGATCTTATTGGCAAAAAAGGTCATGCACAGACCAAAAAAGTTGTATTTCATAAAGTTAAACTTTTATATTTAACATTTCTACATCTTCTAAAAGACACATAGCAATATTGAATAGATAATAAAAATAGCTTATTGACTTTTAACAAAACTTGAAATACACAAGTACTTTATAAATCTGGAAGTCTAAGTATCATATAATTATTCAAAAGCATTTAATTCTAGAACAGCTAGCTAAACACCAGTCCTGGAAAAAGAGTGGAAAAGATGATTTAAGACTTAATCAAGAAAGACTTCAAGTGTGAAAATAAAATGATTTTTCAGTCAACATAACAATGCAATAAAGCTCTGCTACAGAAAAAACGATTTTCTTGCTTTGACAACACTACAACCTTGAGCAATAAATGCTACTGTACAGAAATAATACTTAAAAGGACTTTTAAATGGTATTCAATTTATTATCACATGAGATTTTTGTCAAAAAATGTGTGCTTATACAATATTACTAAAGGATATTTTAAAAGATTAAAACCAATTTACTTAAAAAAAATCTCGAAAACTGCTAGTGGTGAATCATCACTGAAATCAAACAGTGATTCACTAGGATTAATACTAAACCTGACTGCAATTTATTATTTTCAACCTTTATTAGATAGTAAATAATTTTCATACAATGCATACATGATAGAATAGTAAATTAGAATTATATAGGCTAGCCAATTGGTATGCGGGCGATGCCAGCAGAATGTGTGGCAATACAATGATGCAGCTCCATATTGAAAAGTATGCAGACACATTCAGAATGGAGAATTCCAAAATAAGTCTGGTTGAAATATTATTAAGAAATTCCATAAAAATTCAAAACATTCTCATGACTACTTCCACAGCAAGGTCCATGATATGGGGAAAAAAAAAAACAATGAGAAGCAAGAAGAAGGCAGGCATAATTATTACTCTCTTTGTTTCTATGATGCAGAGAAGTGATGAGGGGGGGGGGAAAAAAAAAAGGAGAACATGGCTTTAACTCTCACTATTTCTACACGTTGGAATTCAAGGTTATTGGTTTGTGGTTTTATTGTGATATGAGAAAACCTTGCTTGATTCTCTTTTAAATGAGGCTTCACAGACACAGGATGTATAAACGAATCCATTTGTTTCTTGGAAGTATAGGAACTCCTGAAAACACATCTTTATTTCATATATACATATTAGCTGTCAGCTTTTACTTGATTTTGTGGTCCTGGTTTTGGTGTAAGTATTGTCTTCTCCACCCTCAGCATACGCACAGCTAAATCTCAGATGTAGCCAAGAAAACGTCGTACTGACCCAGAGAAGCAGCAAAGAGGTTGCTGCAGCTTTAGAACCCGCTGATCATTGTGGGCCACACAGCAGGAGCAAAGAAAAGGGAAAGATCTGTACTCCCACCTCTGTTTCAACATCTCTCCTAAAAGAGCTGCGTTTTCAATTTAGTTGGGCCAATCTGTGTTGTAGTAAAGCACAGATTTAGAGATTTGAAACTATTCAAGCTTTGGGATTGCTTACTGCAATGAACAGTTGCTGGTGTTCCCCTCATGACTGTCACAGGGGCCATACTAGTGATGAAATGGTATCCCTTCCTCAAGGAGGGAATTTACTGCGCCACTGACATTTTCACATTTTCATTCAGTTCCATTGTTTCCTGCAGGACATTAGCTTATTGGGTACATGGAAGTTCTCTCATTTCATTGTTTCTCTTAGCTAAAAAATTACTTTCAACCAGATTACAGAGGCTTGACACGGAATTTCAGCATCAGTCTTCATGTCATGCAAAGATCCATTACATAACACTTTTCCCCATTGATATTTCAATGCCAAATTATGTCAAGATCTGACTTTGGCATACAGTTTACTGAGTTCTCAAAATACTGATGGCAACAGAAATTAGTGTGCAATACCTGAGACCCCAACTGGGGAAGATCCAACTTCATGTGTTGCGTCAAAGCTGATCTAGATTGCTAGGCAGTCGTGGTCTCTTTTTAAGAATGACCTCCAATAGATGCTGCTAACCTTTCTGAAGAAGAAAACCTACGTGCATCCATCAGATGTTAGTAAAAGAAACTAATTTCCGAGATGTCTGCTGAAGAAGCTGAAGGGACCTTTGGCATAAGCCCATTTTATCCAGCTTATAACAACAACCCCAGAACTCTCCCTCGAGATATTTCTTTGGTTTGAAGAGAAAGACTGATTCGTCAGCAGATGCACGGTCTCTGGCTGCCTGGTGCTTCCGTGACAGATGACGCTGCAGAGATTTGGAAAGCAGCTGTTTCCTACTACAACGTTTTGTACTTGGCTTGAGGCTTGTGACATGCCAGGAATGGAAGAGCTGCATCAAAGTTTGCCCTGTCTGACTGATAAGAAAAATCAGCATTTAGAGCTCCTTCCCTTCCCTTTCCTCTCTGTAAAAACCCAACACTTTTCTGTTGAGGAAATTGAAATATATGTATACGGCTTTCTGAAATATGTAACTATCTCTGGGACCTAACTGATCCTGATTTTCTCCTGTTTCTGTAGCAACTCTGAGTGAAGATGCCGTGTCCAGACTATTACAAGGTGGTAATTACCCTGTTGCTTTAAAAAGATGGAGCTCTTCCGTTTTCCGCTTGTAGGAGTCTGTCAAACTGCTATGCCAAATGCCTAGGTATTTTGACATATTTTTACCTGTTTGGATTTGGATTACGTGCTTTTAATCTGACAGAGTGCAGGTTCAATAATCAAGGTTAAAAAAATAAAGTTTTGAATAGAGGATCATTTGAATCTACTGATAATTTTTAAAGTTTTGGGAATGGTACTAGAGCTTCATTTAGTTTTACTTATTTGTCATAATGCTATCAAGAATTTAAAGATTATATATGCATCTTGGCTAATCCTTCCTGGAGCACAGAGGTGTCTGTCAACAAATGCTCTTAATCTGGAATTTTATTCATCTGCTGAATCTCAAACAAATTTTGCCCCACCTAATAAGTTCTCTCACATTCCTCCCAGGGTCCACTGGTTTCACTGGTTTTGAACCTATGCAAAAGCTACTTGAGCAGCTGCCTTTTGGAGCAAGCAGGCTAAGGGTCACGTTTTAAAACTAGACTCTTATACATATATAGATATAGGATTACCATTTGATTTGAGGAATGGTATTACTGTTGGATTTGGCTTAGATTTCTATTTACCAGTTTTGAAAGTGTAAACTTAACTCCAAATATCAAACTAAACTCTGAATCATGCATCATTAATTACATACAGTAATATGAAATTAATGTTCTTCTCATCCATTGACAGGTAGAATTAAAAAGTTTTTCAGTCTCCTCCAGATTTGCTAATTCAAACACTGCCAAACAAAACCTGCTAATATTATTTTCCCATTAAAAGCTTATTATCAGACAAACAAGTTTCTTTGGATATGAAGATATTGTAATTTTAAACATCAGCCTAGATGTATTTTTAAGTTTAATTAAACACCATGAGAGAAAAAATTAAATGAAGAAACCAAAAGAGAGATGAAAAAGAAATCCAGTAACACATTTATTCTTAACCAGAGCAACAAAGCTAGCATTTGTTAGTATTCCCACTGTATCCCACTGAAAATACTGTGAAAATTCTGATTTGTTCTGTTGCTTTTGTTTGTCTGTATTGCTGGGCAGCTCTTAATTGTAAATGATCTTTAATGAATTTCCTCTGTTACCCTTTGTTTAAAAAAAATCTGAATGTAAAATAATGAAGAGAGTGCAGTAAGGGCTGAATGGGCTCACCATAACTAAAAGCCCAGAAAAAGAAATAATACAGCTGGATCTTAGGAATTTTTTTCCATGTTCAAACTTCAGACAAAACTACAATGACGAATCTGGGTATAATAAACGCACCAGCCAATCTTCAGG
Organism: Pluvialis apricaria; assembly: GCA_017639485.1. Classification (NCBI taxonomy): domain Eukaryota; kingdom Metazoa; phylum Chordata; class Aves; order Charadriiformes; family Charadriidae; genus Pluvialis; species Pluvialis apricaria. The sequence goes on along the minus strand of CM030009.1, from coordinate 73,397,917 downwards.
ATCACACCTCTGCACAGAAAATGGGGAAGTGGTGGAGTTGCCATCCCTGGAGGTATTTAAAAGGCAGGTAGACGTGGTGCTTAAGACATGGGTTAGCAGTAGTTTTGGCAGTGTTAGGTTAATGGTTGGACTTGATGATCTTCAAGGTCCCTTCCAACCTAGACAATTCTATGATTTTGTGGTAGAACAGGGAGCGCACAACAAGGGGAATTCTTCATTAAGTATAGACCGTTATGAAACAGTGGGGCATACCCTCAACAGATCACCGTCTGAAGGCTGCAGGGCCTCTGGATTACATGATTATTCTCACACTCATGTCCAATATTTTTTTTACTTGCTTAAAGCATAGGTTTCCCACTCAGAATATGGGAGTACTGATTCTTCTAAACCAGTGGTGAGTAGTGGGATGTTTACGGACACTGGATCTCTGCGGTTCTCCATAAGTCCCACAGGTGTTTCAGCACAGTCCCATTAAGACCACGGTTCTGAGAGCTGTGGTCACTTCTGAGAGTTTCCAAAAGCTGCAGAAAGTGGCACCCCTTTGGAAAAACAACAAATATCTAGAGATGAAAGAAGAGGCATAGAACCTTACCCTGAATTACATTCCAGGTGCCTTCTGTTCTTTGCTCCCACCTTGGTATGATTTTTCTTTTAATTTGGTCAGATTTCAGCATTTTAGATTTTTAAGTGCTTTTTAAATCTTGCCCAAAATCCCTTACCATCCACTAGATGTCATGGTAGCCTTACGAGTATTATTGAATACAAGAATGACCAAAGATGATTAGGGGGGAGTTACTTGAAATTTACCTCCTCTCTGACAGACAAGCCTTCAGACAGTGTGTTCAGGACTGTATCAAGAGAAAGGAAGCTCAGTAAGGTGATTCTATGCTGAAAGTTAATCTCCCTTCTTTCAGGAAATGGATGTGAGGTGTGTGCATGTTTTCTCTCATAGAAATTTCCATATCCCTTCAAAAGCAAGTCTTCTAATCCAAGATGTGCAATCCTCGTGCCGGGGAAAGACAGTAGCATTTCCCAGCTCTGCTGATGTGGATGCACACCAGCTCTGCGATGAGCACCTCCACGTAGGCAAATAAAGACTGAGCAATAACTGCCCTGTGGTAGAAGGCTGGTCAACAGGCATTTACAGATGAGCACAGCTCTGATTTCCTACAGCACTGCACTTCATGAACAGGAGTATACTTAGTGGCCAGGGTTTTAAGATTGAGTATGAAATTTTCTGAAAACTACAATTTAAATAATGTCTACATGAGAAGGAGATACTTATATTTTGATATATTTATATTTTTGATAGTTTAAAAAGGAACATGCCACCACAGAAACAAACTCTGAATAAGAAACTCCTATTTTTCAAAAAAGGAGAGAGTCTTTACAGCAGGAAAAATACACAACAGCTACCAAAGCTTATGTAGTATAGTTTTCTTCATTCTCGCTGTACTACTTTTAATATTTCCATTAACAGAAGATGGTATCTTCGTGTGTGAAAAGTTGGTAAAATTAGAAAGAAGAATGTCACACTAATGCTTGGTCACATAATACTATGAAGCTACATAAGAATGGAAAAACATGCTGACAAAAACATTTATTTTACTGGAACGTTTTACTGAAAAGTAAGTGAGACGGGAGAATCAATATTTGCTCAAATATAGAAAAGCCCATCCACAATCAGAATACTTGATTCAGTTTACAGAAAGAAATATTTATCATAAGAAGAAATAGATAAGAATACAGGTCTGTACAGAACCTTTACGTTTCAGTGCTCAGAACTGAAGGTTGCACAACACAGAGGCAGAAGAGGGAACACACTCATGCTTTAAAAAAGAAAATCCCTGCTATTTCGTCCATGGCTGAAGCCTTCTCAGCAGTAAAATGTTTTTAAGAAAAGCATTAAAAGCCCATTACACAGCTAAGAGAAATGGAAAAGAGCTAGCACATCTGAATTCACTACATATTTCATGAAGAAACTCTCACATGGATTGATGTAGAAGTACTTAGTACAATTTACAGGAAAAAAAGGAAAAGCACTTTCTTTTTATGTCTTCTAGACTAATTTCTCATATCAGAGATAAGAGCTACACACTTGGTCTCTAGACACTGATCTAGTTAACCTACCAACCACGTTTACCTGTAGATAGTAAGTGATGCTTTGCAACTGGGAAGAATGTGTGTAAGCACTTAATCACCTGAATAGCATTTTCTCACAAGAGAATTATTTTACTCATAACAAAACTATACTGTTAGAATAACAATAATCCTACATGCATTCTATGAGGGACCACTTAGCATTACTGGCATAGAAGAAAAATATTACCTTGTTTTATACGAAAGCTAGATCTCACCTATCAAGTGTGCAACAACTAATAGAAGGCTAATCTAATTTGTAGATTAGTATAACATAATTAAAAAACCCCACAGCTTTGTACACTTTATGGGCATAAACTTTTTGATTGAATTTTTTTTTACTTGTTGCCATTTATAACTATGTCTCTTCATTCAGTTTTTCCAGCACCAGTCAGCAGTATTCCAAGATGGGCATAATCTATGTTGTATTTTTGTATGGTTTAAGTAACTATGCTGTGTCACTTCTATGCATTCATTTAAACCTGTTTTTTCGACACTTTGCTTACATAACCATTCCTATACTTCAAGTTAGGTGCTACACTTCTTTGTAGCTTGTTTTTAAATCAAATCTGAGATGCATCAATACATATTAGCAAGTGATGTATCCATAGGACTGAAAGTATACGATAAACTTATGAAGCAACACAGTATCATATTAACATATTAAACATATTAACAAGCACATTATTTTCACTGTTTTGCACTGGACATGATATTTATCAATTTGCCAAAAAAAATACATGTCCTTTACATTTAAGTTACATCTGTCAAATATACAGGATCTCACTTTTGTCCAGAAATAATTTCTTAAATTCCACTCCCCACCCCCCAAAATACTTCACATGCATTCCATCTTTCTGGAATTCCTTACACTGCAACATACTGATGAGCATTTAATTTCTGAATTCAACCTTTCTGAACAGGATTTACACAACTAAGTGGTGAAGCTCTAGACACTTTCTCAACAAAAAGAGCACATATAGACCACATTTTCTGCAAAGTGAGAAGTTTACAAATGATTTAGCAGGGACCTTGCTCTTGGATTATTTTGATAAATGATTGTATAGTACTGCTGGTATAGACCAGACCAATGCTTCAGGTGTAAAAATCTGAATTGCAGAAAGAGGAGTTGGATCTCTGCTCTATTCCTAATTCTTACACAGACTTCATGCCTTTCAAATGGGTTTTTAATGCATCTTCTCACTAATGACAACTAAGGCTGAGCGTAACAAATTCACAATTTTACACCCCTACTGCAGTATCTCAGGCTGTTCTAGTTCAGTGTAGTTGAGAGAAGACAGGTATGAACAGATATCCTTTTGATGAACTGAAATTTGAATTCTTCCCAATGCTGTTAACCTTAATATATATGTAACAGCAGAAGAATCTCACTTATGTTGCTGTTTCCAGTCTGTTTAAACTAGACTGTGAACCCTCTGGGGCATAGAGTCTTACTGTACGTTTACAGATTGCCAAGCACAGCTAGGGTTATTGCAGTAGTTCCTGTAGTGTCAAACTGGGCCCAATGCAATTTCCACTCAGAATATCATAATTCTAGATTAATACAACCAAAGTCTATAGTAATCTTTGCGTTATGAAATGGATACCAAAAATCTTCCACACTTCCATAATGAAAATACTCTCTTTGATTTTCTTCTATGATGAAACGACTAAATCTGTGGATGAGGGGAGAACAGTGGATGTTTGCGACCTCAATTTCAGCAAGATTTTTAACGTCCTTGTATCTGACTGTATCACAATTCAGATGCGTGGGCTACCAGATAGATGAGAACTGGCTGGATTATCAGGCTGAGAGGGTAGCAGTTAACGGTTCACTCTACCTGAAAGCTTTTACAAGCAGAGTTCCTAAGGCGTCCCAGTACCTATTTGTTTTAGTATTTTTATCAATGATCTGGAAGAGGAGACAGACAGTACCCTCACTGGGTTTGTGGATGACACCAAACTGGGAGAAGTGGAAGAGTGAGCATGGCACAGAGGAGGGGACACAGTACATTGAAAGGCAGGACTGCAATCTGAAGGGACCTATATAGGTTATAGGTATGGGCTGATAGGAACCTCACAAAATTCAACAAGCACAAATGCAAAGTCCTTGACACGGGATGGACTAAACCCCCGCACTGACTCATACTGGGTTACAGATCTGCTTCGCATAACCTAGTTAACACTAGGCTAAACATGAATCAGCAGTGTGGCCTGGCAGCAATGAATGCCAGCACCACACTGGGCTGTAGCAACAACTAGTAGTTTGAGGGAAGGGATCAGTCCCTTTCACTTGGAACCTGTTGCGCATCACCTGGAGGGCATATTCTGTCACCTCCTCCAGCTTTGGTTGCTACAGTACAAGACAAACATTGATAAACTTGAACATGTTCAGTGGAGAGCTACCACTAACATGGCTGGGACTGGAGCACATATTCTGCTGAGGGAACTGGGTTAGTGCAGTCTAAAGAGGTTTTGTGGGACTTCATAGTTTTCCAGTACCTATGAGGTGGTTACGGAGAAAGTGGACCCAGCCTTGTTACAGTGGCGCACAATAGGGCAATAAGAAGCAATGACCGTAAACTGAAACAGAGAAGGTTCTGTCTAAATATAAAGAAAAAACTCACTATGAGGATAATTAAGCACTAGAAGAGATTATTCAGAGAAGCTGTGGAATCTTCATCCTTGGAGGTTATTCAAGGCCTGGCTGGACAAAGCCCTAAGCAACCTGGTTCAAATTCAGTGTTGACTCATTTGAGCAGGAGATTGCCTTAGATGACTTCCTGAGGTCTCTTCCAACCTAAGTCAGCCTGTGATTCAGGTCAGTGTAACTCTGAGAGGCTACCTTTTGTGTACTGCAATCAGGAGGGACTTACTACAAACCCATTTCTCTAAGACTTAAGTTACCCATCTTGTATGCTATGGTCTGGAATTCTCTCTCCTCCAGGTGTAACGGATAAAATGTAGATTCTTACAGAGGGAAAGCTTCATTCCCTACCACAACCAATAACTTTTCAATCTTTATGAAACACCTATCCAACTCAAATGCTGATATGGAAAAGCAACGCTTGGATAAAAAAACGTGAAGACTCCCATGGTTTATCTTCTTATTAGTTCTCTGAACACACATGCTATTATGAAATGGTGCAGCTCTTTGATACAGTAAAAGGAATGAAGAAAAAAACCCCAAAACAACAAACCCAACCATTTTGCATATGCAGACCATTTCCTATGTCTGCAAGTTCTCTAGTAAAACTCTTCCGATTACATTTAGCTTCTTAAGCTTTCCGATTGCAAAATGTCTTCCATATGTAGAAAAAAGTGCTCGTTTGCAACACTAGTTTTCCACTCTGAAACTGTAGGTTGGATTTATTATCTTTACCTTTTAAAAATACCGTAAGTGAAGTATTTTAGAAATATGTTAAAACTACAGAAGGTTTAACATATCCCTTTCAAGTTGTACTTTCCTAGAAAAAATGCTATTTATAAGCAGAAGTAAAGAGAGTAAATGAAGAAGCTTGGGTAAAAGCAGCAAGTTAAACTTCAAATCAGATGAGTCCAAGTCTTATTACATTCATGTTGTAAAAAGTAACAGACAGCAAACTTTGAAAACCTCCAGCTTTTATGAGCCTAAGCCACAAGATTTTACAAGCTTAAATTCCCTTGTCAGCAAAAGTTATGTTTTCCTATAGAAAGCTGTATAATCAAGTGCATGTTCAGCTATTAGACTTCTCAATTTAGACAGAAAATTAAAAGCCATCTTACAATAACACCCTGAAATTGCAGTCATTCAGTGAGTTCCAAAATCTTTCTCTTACTTCAAAATTTATTTGTTCATTATCAGCTTTCAAACTGTAGTCAATAAAAACAGTTCTAGAGCATTTACGGTTTGAAAAAAATATAAAGCAAGTATTTTCTGTGAATTATGTAACATAACTGAGTTTATAAATACAAGTTGCAATTGAAAACTCAGTATTTATAAAAAACTATCCCAAAATAATTTTCAAAATCACTTAAGAGAAGACATAGCTGTAATAAATGTGTCATAGAAACTGAGGGACGTTTTGACTTTTCAGTGCCTTGTACAGTGTCGTTATTGTAAAGGTAAGTGATATCTCCAAGTCCAAACAATTAGCATTGTAAATATTTACCAATAGAATAGGTGAGCAGACAGAATCAAAAAAATCTTACAGTGAAGAGGTGAGACTGTCAACGCCCTCCCACTCCCCCCAAAAAAACCGTAAAAAGTTTTGTTCACATATAGTGCAAAGAAGGACATTCACACAATTTTAAGACATCTTCATATATTACTTAAAAAGTTTGATAATGATTAGGTTTAAAAAGCATTACGCTAACGAATTTCATTTCAAAGACAGATGTCACAACCAATCTCATGTAGTTAATTAGCAATAAACCACCAGCAACTAAAATGCAATGGCCTTCCAATTCTCAAAGAGACCATAGTTACCTGGTCTAAAAGATCTTCAACTTTTTTTTGCCATCCATCCCTTGCTGCATTTTTTTCACGTTCTTTCAGCTGCAACAGCTGAGTCATGGCTGCCTTCTTATCCTCTTCATGCTGTAGCCTCAGCTCTTCACGAAGTTTATTACATTCCTGTCTAAAAGCAAAGGTCAAATAACTAAAATGCAGTGGCCCTTGTGCAAGAAGTAAAAAAAAAAAGTTAAGAACTCAGTAATAATTGGGAAAGCTTAGATAATAACAGAAACCTTTGCTTTACATTTCATTTGCTATTACATTTGTATGTAACACATACTTCATTTCTCATTAGAGAATAAAAGAAAAACAATAATACTTGCCGAAGATTTTCTGTCCATTTTATTTCCAAGTCACGAGCCATTCTGTCGACTTTGAACTTCTCCTCTTCTCTCATGGCAGCAATCATTGCCTCGTGCTGTTGCCTCTCCTGGTCTAGTTCTCCCTGCAAACACAAACTTCACAATAGAGACTGATCAGCAGCAAAACAGTATTTCAAACCTTAAACCTTTCACACCTTTATAATAAAAATATCAGTCATAATTGGCTCATAAAACTTGAACTATAACTTTTTCAGTGTGTAGTTCCTAATTGAACACAATTAATGGCTATATATCTGCTGATATTTCTTACTTGTGGAACAGAATTCTGCATTCCTATAAAAAGCTATAAAAAGCAATTTTCCAATAAGTCATTCTGGAAGCAATATTTCCAAATACTGTTACATTGAATCACACAATAATTTATATTGGAAAGAACCTCAAAAGTCCTGTTTAGTGCAGGACTAACTTCAGAATTAGAGCAGGTTGCTTAGGTTCTTGACAAGCATGTTTTGGATTTTATTTTTTTTTTTTTTTTAACCAGCAAATATTCAGTATTTGAATTTCAAAGCTTAAGCTATTTGGATTTGATACAAAGTTCATGTATCTTCTTTCTGTTTCTTAACAGGACAAACCTGCTATAAACAGGGTTTCACAGTCTGAGCACAGAAAAAAAAAAACTTTTAAATTCATATCAATTTGTGTTCGGATTTTACTATACTAGAATAGTATTAGGTACTACCTAGAAATCATACTTACATGAATGTTTTTCAGCAGTGCTTGCTTGCTTCATTCATGAGAAACAAACACTGCCATCTAAATTTAATTAAGACTTTTTAAAGTGAGATTTTTTTTGGTAGGATTTTTTTCGTTTATGTATTTTAAAATCTGTTAAGATAAATATTATTGCCAGTAACCCGCTATATATGAATCAAGTTATAATAGGTGAAGAGAGAAGAATGCAGTAGTTCATATGGACACTTAAGAGAAATTATAAAAAAAATACAGAGTAAGTTATAAAGTGTAGCAGGGTGCACATCTAATAACCATAGCGGAAAGAAATTTTAAAAAAAGGGCAAATTATGTTTCAGGCTGGTCTTGTTAAGAAAATAACACTAGTATGAAAACAAATTCAGGTTTTTTGTTTTTTTTTTTTTAATATTTGCTGCTCTACTTCAAATATTTCTGTGATCTTGTAAATGTACATTGTTTACTGAGGAAAGAAAAAGGAAAAGGTTATACTTAGTATGACACTCAGTATTAAAGTCAATGAGCTTAATTAATGAGCTCATTGAGCTCATTAATCTCATAATTAATGAGATTAACTGACAGTTCCAGTTCTGTCTAAGCTAACCAAAATGGCAATATATTTGTGCTTAGACAAATTAATTGCTTCAATTGTATAAAGTGGTTACATTTTCTGGATGATACTCCGCTATCTTTCAAGATATCATAGCATATGTCTAAACTATTCTCAAGCATCTTTGGAAATTCTAAGTTTGAGCCTGAAATGAAGACTTTGCCCATTATTTGAGGAAAACATGGTATGCATGCATAAAAAAAATAAAATTGAAAAGGTTTCAATGAATTCTAGAGCTAGTAAGCTCTGGATCTTGTTTTGCACCAGGACATGAGATGGTCTGGAATAGCATTGGTGTAACACATAACCTTTTTACATTCTCATGAAATTCTGCTAAGCCTCTGAACAATGCAACTCTGGATTATTTTGTATGGACATACTTTGGCAGCTACAATTTATATTAACCACAGAAAGATGTGCTTGCAGCAATACCTGTTAAATACTAAAAGTTTCCTGAAAACAAAAAACCCCCCACCAATCCCCCCCAAAACAACCAACAACAAAATTAACCCAACCCCAAACCAACCCATCCTAGTTTTCCAGTTTTTTTAACTCTGCTTGAAATAAAAAGAGAAATCTCTCCTTTAATGAAGCCATACAAAGCTCCTTCAATCACGTGTACACTAGAATACTTCTTGCCATTTTAAAAACAAGACCAAAATCCCTGTGACCGTACTCTGCACATTTTATTCTCCAACATTGTGGTTACCTCAACACTATACAATGAATCTGTGGTCTCTCGCAGTCTTGCTCTAGTTAATTCTAGTTCTTTCTGGAGTATTTCCTGAGCTTCTTGAAGACTAGAGATATGTCCTTCTGCAGTACCAAGACCTTGTTCACTTTTTCGTACTAGGTCTTGCAGACGACACACCTATGACATAAAAAAAAATATTGTAATTTCCATAATTATTACTAACGGCAGCCAAGTCATCCGGGTTTCTAATTCCAACCTAGACAAATTTTTATTTGCACAGCCTATTCTCCTTCAATATCACTTTATGTTTCTGCATTAAAAAAAAAAAAATCCTGTAATATTATAAAATCAAAGATTCAATTAAAGGATTTTTACAAGTAAAAAAATATCCAAATTACATTTGAAGCATTTTGCTAGGACAGAAGTTACATAAAAGTTCTGAAATTACCTGTAATTTTACTGTGAGGAAGCATGTTTTATGCAAATTAGAATAGTGAGAACCACTACTTCAAAATATATAAGCTCTAATCTAATGGATAAATTAACTTGTGCTAGGGTATATGTTTCTCTGTTTTCAGATTGCTACCTGTCCATAAACTAGCTGTTGAAAGCTCAGTCTAATATCTGTAGAGTATAATGTGATAATTTACTTAACTGCTATGTAACAATATACTTTTTTCTGCCTCTTCGTGCTTCAGCTGCCCACCTGTAAAATGATGCTACACTTCTTTGCTTCGGGTGAAAATATTAGAGATTGAACATTGTTCACCAGCTAGAGGAAAGGAAAAGCTTTTTAAATATGTAGGCTGGAAAAACAGAATAGTGGGAGCCAGGGAGGATCAAAGAACAGCAGCTAGTGGGAAATGAAGTTTTTGCAGAAGTAATAGTCTATGCCATTGCCTTTGTATGTCGAGATAAATTCATTCACAATGGGACAAGCGTTCCAAGAAAAGACTAACCTCTGACTTGCAGGTATGAACAGTAGCAGTTATACCTACTCTTTCTATTTGTTAGCATAATTATACACAAATACTGTTTATAACATACCCAGGCACACACACATATATATATACACACACAGACACTCCTCCCAGAACTCTCTCGCTCTGCATGCAACCCATGAAGTGTTTAAAGAGAGGGACTCCTCCTTTCCTCTCAGCAAGGAATCCCAAATTCCTTTGGCATGACAAGTTGCAGAGAAAAACTAATGTATTCTTGAGCACTTGTCTGTGTGCTCCTTTGCATTGTATACAAACAACTAGTAATTCCCTACAAAGCACTACTACCTGAAGAAGAATCCCTACATGAAAAACTGCCCCTAAAACAGTATTGATATCCTCGAAGTGCACTGCTGTCTATGTACCTGGTAGGAGCACACTACCTGCATGAAACATGAACACATGAACCTACAGCAGTCCTGTAGGTCTAGAGAATACGGAAACATTATGCAGGAATGCCACTCACAGGGCTCAGGTCTACTCTACTGATGACAAAGCAATGCTGGAGGCTGTTTAAAAACGATCCTTAGTAACATCATTGGAAATCCTTTGCATGGAGATAGCCAGTCCTTAGACTACTCTGTCAAGTGACAGAGAGTCTTTCTAAAAGGTCTTGCCTGGTCTACAGTGAAAGGAAGCAAATTTATAGACTAAACAGCCAGCCTCATCCTGAGATACATTTGAAAAAGTTCAGATCATGACTCAGCCTGAACTCTCAAAAAAAACCTCCAGCAAGTATTTAAGATTACACTGTTCTTAAATAGCTTGGTACTAGGAGCAAGCCTAATGAGGCTTGAATCTTCCTCATCCTTTAGCTAAGATAATTGCTATAAAAAAGTCTGTCAAAAATAAAAGAGGATGGCATAGGTTCAAAAGCAGCTTTCTCAGCAGGGAAGCTAGAACTAAGCTAACGTCTGCAGTAGGTAATATATGCCTACTGTTAAGTGACATTTGTAACTTAACACAAACCAAACAAAAAAAGGAAGCAGCAGTAAAAATGTAAGAGCTGAGCTACAGATGTGCCAGACATTTCACAGGGAAGCTTCTTCCAGGTCAGCGAAGACGCTGAGGAACTCTTGTCAGTTGTCAATAGAGATCTAAGGGTAAGCTGTGGTTGCAAGTGAAGCACTTGTCTCATGTGCTTAAGAGAAACATAGAAAATAAAACGTATCGCCTCTGTACTACACGGAGTGGATTTACAGACCACCCTGAATTTATTGCCTGTACAGTTTCTCTCACTCTCTCAATATGCAAAATACACTGTGTTATATTTATCCTGGCATAAGAATGTGTATAGGCTCAAGTATTAAATAACAGCTGGCCCTAACTCCCCGTTTTAGTTTATGCTAGTTATCTATTCCTTAGCTATGCCTCTGTTTTCTTAATTCAGTGTGCTGATGAATTCTCCAAGCCTGGACTTGATAGCAGTCAGATAATGAAAACCTATTCTCAAAACACTTGATTTCCTTCAAAGAAGGAGCAAGTTTATTACTCATGAACCCAGGAGAAGTTGATAAAGAGTAACTAAATTAGAGCCTAGTGTTGAATGACAATAGAATGACAACAGTGCTCTCCTCAGATCTAATGCAGCAACACGGGAAGTCAACATACAACAGAGACGTTAAAGCCAAAAAGAAATAACTAAACTTTCTGTAATTTTGAAATGAAAAATAAACCTGTGTTTGATTTTGTTAACATATATGACAAATACATCATTTTCATCAATTTGAATGTAGGTAAGCACACTGTTAAAAGAACAAGAGCGGTTCCAGCTTCAATTTGCACCTTCTCCAAGGTCTGAAGTACCAGCAGAGGCTCTCACAACTATCAGAAGAAAGTACAGTCTCCTCTTTAACAGGCACTCAGCACTGACTGATCAGTGCTGCTGAGCTCTTAAGACGGTAGGTTCAACTACTCTGGTAGTATATATTTGTTGGCATGTCTATCTAATATGGTAGGTACTACTCTGAAAGTATGTATTAATATATTGAAGCTATATTAATATATACTTTAATATACAATATTTTAATCCATTAACATGTGTATTTAGTAATATATTGCTATATTAATAATATAGCAATATATTATCATATAAGAATATACACTTATAAAAATTTACTTTAAAAAGGGCAATGTTTCCCATTTATTAAAAACAAGCAGTTTTCTTCTAAAGCAAGTTTAACATTTGTGCAATTTGCAAGCCACCAGAATTAGACAGACACCTGCAATCTCCAGAACGTGTATGGTACAGAAAACAGTAATGAAAACTACCGTTGCAGAAGAGCACTTACTGAAATCCTATGTATGGCCTGTTGAACAAGGAAGCTGATGAATTATTTTCTTGAAACAAGGCAAAAGTTCCAGACAAGAATGGATTGATGTTTTTTATATTAGCAGAATATCTTTCTAGTTTAAAAATATTATATTACGAAAAGCTGGTGATTTCCAGCTCAAAAAATTAAAACTGTATTGAGATATGATAAATTTAACACTGATTACATATATCAAAACATTGCAAATAATTTGTATCTTACTCTAAATAAATATTTCATGTCATCTTTTGATGGAAATATACAAAGATTATCTGCAAGTCAGGTAGCTGACCAGAATTTAAAATATATTAATTGTAAACAAATATGGGTTTAAATACAGTTAATTTTCCCTCTGTCTCCTGACGTATTTTGTGTAGAAGTCTGGGTACCTAATGAGAAAATAAGCAGAGTTAAAACAAGAAAGGCTGTTTATGTCAACTGGTTTGTACCTCAATCTGTTTTGCTCTGTTAATTTTGTAAAGGACAATAAAATCAGTGCTCAGAAGTAGTCAAGTAACTTAGCATGTCTGACGAATACTCCACTTTAAACAGAAACAAGGCACTAAACAGACTGAACTGTGTAGTCCTATCTCTGTACTGGACCCTAAGCACAAGATCATTATTGATGATTAGCTGACACAATTAAGTTAAACCTTGCCTCCTGATTGGCAGAAGTCAGTTTCGTTGTCAGCTCTTCCTTCAGGTTTTCCAGCTGCTGTCGGAGCTGATTCTTATCATCCTCCAAATGCAGTTTCTCCTTCTCAAACTGCTGCTCCAACTCCTTCAGAGATAAGAAGGATGGAAGAAACATTAAATACTTGCCATACAGTCATCACAAAGTACAGGTGCACCACATGAAAATTATTCCTTCTGGCATAAGTATTCCTGATCTCAACCAAGAATTGTCCTTTCCTTAAAATGTTACAATATGAATATTTATTGCCTTTTACAATAGATGCCTTATTTTTTCATTTCGTTTTCTAATCTAACATGCTTGATGAATCATGAAATAAAAGACAAACAGGACCGTCTTCTCAATTACTAGTTTCACTTTGCCCTTAATTATCAAAATCATTAAAACTATATCTACTTTCATAGTTTTTCAGTCTGAGTTGACAGACTGCAGAAGTTTCAACTTTTTATAAAATTACACTGATAATATGCTTATCCTTCAGCCTTTACCCATCTATCTCCTACACATAATCCCCACAGAAAATAGCAAATCTTAAAATCCAGAATGGGCTTTGGGAAGTTTTTCAGGCCGTTACAATAAATGAAAAAAGCTCCACACCATATCTATAAAATTTATGTAGAACCAAAAGAAATCAACACTTAGTCTTCAAGTTCAACTGTATGGAAAGAATCAAATACCATCTCTGTTTTCACTTGATCTCTGTGAAGTAATAGTCAAATTCTGAAAGCAACTCTGTTGGATGAATTATCTCTCTCTTACATGAGCCTATGTTATATATGTATTTGTTAGAAACTTTTTTCTTTTTTTAAGGAAAACTATAAATGTATGCTTCAGCTTTATTAATATGACAACATATTTTCAGAAGAACAATTTCTGTCACAAAATACTTAACATGGAAAATGTTAATTTTAAGAACCTTACTATATATTCTAGTGGAATACACTACATAATTCATTATACCACAAAGTCTTCTTGAAGAAAATTAAGGTGGCCAGGTAAGGTGCTCCAGAGCCAGGTAATACAAGACCAAGTTTTTCAGCTACAGAAGCTCCTTTATTAACTCTCTCCTAAGGGTTCAGCTGTAATGCCAGGTTCAGCATCGTTTCAGTCCCTCTGTGTAAACTAGGCTCAGATTTCTGAGAAATCAGTAATATCTCAGAAACAGCTATGAAAATACATAGACCAAAACCATGCATGAAACAAAAGGTACAACTGCAGGCATTGGTAAGATTGCGAGAGTAGGACAGCTAAGAGCTCAAGAACTCAAGAGGAAAGAGACTGTCATGAAAAGATGTAAAACTCTAAGGAAAACCAGGAAGCTGGAAGACAGCAACCTAGCGTCAGCCAGCCCATTCACAGAAGCAGCAGAGGCCAACCCTTCCTCCTCCAAAAACAGAGACTCATCAAGTGTTTTGCTGGGGGTGGTAAGCACATTAAGCTTAAGTAGCTTGTTAGTCCTAGCACTCTATTAGGGTGTGCAATAGGCAATAAATATTGTGTGTATAAAATGCTTGCACAGCCTCTTTGTTCCTAGTAGCAGTGAGGCAGAGTGACAAAACAGAGCGTTACACTTTCAATAGTACGCTGCTATACAACAAGTGCATGTTTTCTTCACTGAGCCCAGATCAATCACCACATGGGACAAATGATACTTGCCAAACGAGACTTGCTCAGTTTTTCCTGTTCGCACTGTGAAATCTGCTGTCTGCAAAATTTCACTGGTGCTATTCAGACCCTATTCTGATAGCCGAGTAATTAGTTCTTTTATGATACTTGTCAGTACAGCTGTGCAGTACAGCAAAATTATTAGCAGCTCTATCTTCATAATCCTCCTATGAACTGATGCCATTTTTACAGCTCATTTTATAGATGGAAGAATTGAAGCAAAGAGATACATTTAAGCTGTTTCTTGAGTCCTATTCTCATTCTTTAGAATTCTCTTCTGATCCATTTTTTTCAAAGCTTTCCAAAGCTCAGATGCCTTTCCCAGTCTTATACTCCCAGTAAATCCTCATGTCCTCTATCCCAAGGCTCATTGTACCATGCTTCTTCTTCATACTAAATTCAACTCTTCTCCACATTTGAGAGTGACGGATCCTTCCTTGAATTACTCAAAAAAGACAACATGTGCTTAGTGACACAGGTTTGACAGCGGAGACAGTAAACTAAGATTTACTGAGATTTGGACCCTGACATCTTTTCATACTTAATTTTCCCTTATTAAAATCAAGTTACACATTTATCACATTTATAGAGGTGTTCCCTATTTTAACAAATTTAAATGATTTAAGAACAAACATTTTATGATATCCTTTGTTTTATTTTCTACAAGAGGGAGGGGAGACGAGGGAGGGGAGACGAGGGAGGGGAGACGAGGGAGGGGAGACGAGGGAGGGGAGACGAGGGAGGGGAGACGAGGGAGGGGAGACGAGGGAGGGGAGACGAGGGAGGGGAGACGAGGGAGGGGAGACGAGGGAGGGGAGACGAGGGAGGGGAGACGAGGGAGGGGAGACGAGGAGGGGAGACGAGGGAGGGGGAGACGAGGGAGGGGAGACGAGGGAGGGGAGACGAGGGAGGGGAGACGAGGGAGGGGAGACGAGGGAGGGGAGACGAGGAGGGGAGACGAGGGAGGGGAGACGAGGGAGGGGAGACGAGGGAGGGGAGACGAGGGAGGGGAGACGAGGGAGGGGAGGACGAGGGAGGGGGAGACGAGGGAGGGGAGACGAGGGAGGGGAGACGAGGGAGGGGGAGACGAGGGATGGGGGAGACGAGGGAGGGGAGACGAGGGAGGGAGACGAGGGAGGGGGAGACGAGGGGAGGGGAGACGAAGGGAGGGGAGACGAGGGAGGGGAGACGAGGGAGGGGAGACGAGGGAGGGGAGACGAGGGAGGGGAGACGAGGGAGGGGAGACGAGGGAGGGGAGACGAGGGAGGGGAGACGAGGGAGGGGAGACGAGGGAGGGGAGACGAGGGAGGGGAGACGAGGGAGGGGAGACGAGGGAGGGGAGACGAGGGAGGGGAGACGAGGGAGGGGAGACGAGGGAGGGGAGACGAGGGAGGGGAGACGAGGGGGGAGACGAGGGAGGGGAGACGAGGGAGGGGAGACGAGGGAGGGGAGACGAGGGAGGGGAGACGAGGGAGGGGAGACGAGGGAGGGGAGACGAGGGAGGGGAGACGAGGGAGGGGAGACGAGGGAGGGGAGACGAGGGAGGGGAGACGAGGGAGGGGAGACGAGGGAGGGGAGACGAGGGAGGGGAGACGAGGGAGGGGAGACGAGGGAGGGGAGACGAGGGAGGGGAGACGAGGGAGGGGAGACGAGGGAGGGGAGACGAGGGAGGGGAGACGAGGGAGGGGAGACGAGGGAGGGGAGACGAGGGAGGGGAGACGAGGGAGGGGAGACGAGGGAGGGGAGACGAGGGAGGGGAGACGAGGGAGGGGAGACGAGGGGGGAGAGGGGAGACGAGGGAGGGGAGACGAGGGAGGGGAGACGAGGGAGGGGAGACGAGGGAGGGGAGACGAGGGAGGGGAGACGAGGGAGGGGAGACGAGGGAGGGGAGACGAGGGAGGGGAGACGAGGGAGGGGAGACGAGGGAGGGGAGACGAGGGAGGGGAGACGAGGGAGGGGAGACGAGGGAGGGGAGACGAGGGAGGGGAGACGAGAGGGAGACGAGGGGAGACGAGGGAGGGGAGACGAGGGAGGGGAGACGAGGGAGGGGAGACGAGGGAGGGGAGACGAGGGAGGGGAGACGAGGGAGGGAGACGAGGGAGGGGAGACGACGGGAGGGGAGACGAGGGAGGGGAGACGAGGGAGGGGAGACGAGGGAGGGGAGACGAGGAGGGAGACGAGGGAGGGGAGACGAGGGAGGGGAGACGAGGAGGGGAGACGAGGGAGGGAAGACGAGGGAGGGGAGACGAGGGAGGGGAGACGAGGGAGGGGAGACGAGGGAGGGGAGACGAGGGAGGGGAGACGAGGGAGGGGAGACGAGGGAGGGGAGACGAGGGAGGGGAGACGAGTGGAGGGGAGAACGAGGGAGGGGAGACGAGGGAGGGGAGACGAGGGAGAGGGAGACGAGGGAGGGAGACGAGGGAGGGGAGACCGAGGGAGGGGAGACGAGGGAGGGGAGACGAGGGAGGGGAGACGCGGGAGGGGAGACGAGGGAGGGGAGACGAGGGAGGGGAGACCGAGGGAGGGGAGACGAGGGAGGGGAGACGAGGGAGGGGAGACGAGGGAGGGGAGACGAGGGAGGGGAGACGAGGGAGGGGAGACGAGGAGGGGAGACGAGGGAGGGAGGACGGAGGGGAGGGAGGAGACGAGGGGGAGGGAGACGAGGGAGGGGAGACGAGGGAGGGAGACGAGGGAGGGGAGACGAGGGAGGGGAGACGAGGGAGGGGAGACGAGGGAGGGGAGACGAGGGAGGGGGAGACGAGGGAGGGGAGACGAGGAGGGGAGACGAGGGAGGGGAGACGGAGCGGAGGGAGCGAGGGAGGGGAGACGAGGGAGGGGAGACGAGGGAGGGGAGACGAGGGAGGGGAGACGAGGGAGGGGAGACGAGGGAGGGGAGACGAGGGAGGGGAGACGAGGAGGGAGACGAGGGAGGGGAGACGAGGGAGGGGAGACGAGGGAGGGAGACGAGGGAGGGGAGACGAGGGAGGGGAGACGAGGGAGGGGAGACGCAGGGAGGGGAGACGAGGGGAGGGGAGACGAAGGGAGGGGAGACGAGGGAGGGGAGACGAGGGAGGGGAGACGAGGAGAGGGGAGACGAGGGAGGGGAGACGAGGGAGGGAGACGAGGGAGGGGAGACGAGGGAGGGGAGACGAGGGAGGGGAGACGAGGGAGGGGAGACGAGGGAGGGGAGACGAGGGAGGGAGACGAGGGAGGGGAGAACGAGGGAGGGGAGACGAGGGAGGGGAGACGAGGGAGGGGAGACGAGGGAGGGGAGACGAGGGAGGGGAGACGAGGGAGGGGAGACGAGGGAGGGGAGACGAGGGAGGGGAGACGAGGGAGGGGAGACGAGGGAGGGGAGACGAGGGAGGGGAGACGAGGGAGGGGAGACGAGGGAGGGGAGCCCACATCTTATTGAAGTGAAACAAAAATATTCCCAGAAACCCTTAAGAGACCATGTATTAATGAACAGGCATGTTTAAAGTTACAAACAAAGCGAACCTGAAAGATACATGCATGTATGCCTCCAAGAACTACTTCCGCTGCTGGAAGACATGGAAAAAATCTTCGGGATTTATTCAAACTAAAACTAAGCAGCAACACACCACTAGAATAATTTACCAAAAAAAAAATCCCACCCCAAAACCAACCCCTCCCCCCCTCAAAAAAATTCTGAGATGCACATCACTAACTACAACTGTGTTTCTTGGTATATTTCCTGTGAACACACCAGAGGAGCCTGGTGTGTTCAGGCTATTAATATTTATCTGGTATTTACTGTATAAGGCAAAATTTGTGTATAATGTACATACAATCAGATTAGGATATAATTGGTCCTATCATTTATGCCAACAAAGAAAAGGCCAGTTTTGTGAAACAAAAAAGCCTTTCAGTTTCAGGATTCCAGTCAAAGGTAAAGGAAGAGTCGATATACAGTTAGCATAATTTCATGATGTAAGTCAGGAACAGCTATTGTCATCTTTGAGTATACCTATAGTCAAGTACTAATATCATAACTTTTAGTACTTCTGGACTGTTGTTGAGAATTTTAAATAAATATTAAAGTAACATAATCTTTGATCTCCTTCAGAAGAACTGATCTTGAGTGATATACCAACCTTTCTGAATATGGGTCACAAAACCTGGGAAAAAACCACACCTACTATACTCAAAAAGGAAGTTGTTTTGAGTTAAGAATTTGTCTTCTGTATGCAGACAAATCACAGTACAAATGCCTTTTTTTTTTTGGCAAGGTATGTGTTATTTTAAAAAAGGCTGAGCAGATTCTTCAGAGGCGCACAGCCGATCTGCAGGTAACTACAAATAAAACTTGCCATACAACAAAAACACACAGTACACAGTTAAAACTTTAACATTTGCTTTTTGTAATATGTTTGATTATTAAGAAAATGCAAACCTACCATTTGCAGTTTTTTCTTATCCTTATTAGCACTACTGTGTGCAGCCTCAATTGCAGTATGATGTTTCCATGCCAATTCTTCTAAGGTCTTAGAATGCGCCTCCTTTAATTGTGCAGCCTCTCCTTCCAATCTTGCTTGCAATTTTACCAGCTCCTTCTCATAATATTCACGTTGTGTCTCCCTTGCTTCATTTACTTTCTATAAGAGACAGAGAAAAATACAATAATTTCTATTAAACAGCAAAAAAATCTGAAGAGTAAGAGGAAAAAAAATACAAGAGTTACTGATTACATAAATCTACAGAAATTAACTTCCACATAAAACAAATTTAGCAAATGCTAAGCACTGACTAAGTAATTCAATAACCAAAAAGGTAGTTTCAATATACCCATGCAAAGCAATATATCACTACTAAAACCTATTTTTTTTCTCTATTTAATCTGGGGAAACAGCAATTGGGTATCATGCCTATAGAAAATTTCAGTTCAGTATTTTCAAACATGTTCAGCACATTTTCAGAGAATGGCTTTTTTCATTCTTCTTTAAACATTTCAGATTTCTCCTTACTGAGACACTTTAGATACTAGGTATCTTCACACGAGGTCATAAATTAAATGAAATAGTTAAAAGATGTCCAAAGCAGCCTGAACATCTAATCTGACTTCCCTCTACTCTCACTTTACACTCTACATTGGTCATTCTATGTCGCTACATGAGATACACTTGGAACATGCTACTACTGGCTCTAGTCCAGTCATAGCAAACAAAAATTAAAACAATCATTTTTTCTTAGAATTCTAGGTCTTTTGGTTTTGTTCAACTAAAGCCAATGAGCTGTTTAACCTTCTCCAAGGCCAGAATTTGCTGCCTTTGTCGCTCATCCAGACTCTGTGTTTTGCTTTGTAGTAAGTTTCTTTCCTCTTCCAGTTGGGATAGTTTCTCTTTTAATCTAGACTTTTCCGATTCCAAATCTCTGATTGTAACTTCTTGAGTCATTTGAGTAGCTTGAAGCATTCCAATGTGACCTAAAAACAAAACAGCTCTTTAAAACCTCACACCATTGGTTTCATGTAATTTAAGTACACATTCATACTTCAGTGATTTCCAGAAGTACAACTGTAGTGGAAGCTTTCATATGGATCTCCATTATCTTCACTGCAATGCTTACCTTCCCTTCCACTTCTCCCTTTTTCAGTTTTATTGTAAAGTGTCCAACAACAGTAGAGTACTTGGTGCTGGGGCTCCTTTAGTTTCAACTTTCATGGTTCAAAGTCGCATATTGACTCCCAGAGAAAGCAGAGGTAGGCAATAATATGAACATGGACAGCCTCTCTTGAAGAACTTACTCCACTTAAAACTGCACATTTTTACCCCACAATAATCATAGAATGGTTTAGGTTGGAAGGGACCTTGAAGATCATCGAGTTCTAACCCCCCTGCCACAGGCAGGGATACCTCTCACTAGACCAGGTTGCCCAAGGCCACGTCCAGCCTGGCCTTGAACACCTCCAGGGACGGGGCTTCAACCACCTCTCTGGGCAACCTGTTCCAGTGCCTCACCACCCTTAAAGTGAAAAACTTCTTCCTAATGTTTAATCTAAACCTGCCCTCTTCCAGCTTAAAGCCGTTCCCCCTCATCCTATCACTACATGCCCTAGTAAGAAGTCCTTCCCCAGCTCTCCTGTAGGCCCCCTTTAGGTACTGGAAGGCCGCAATAAGATCTCCCCGGAGCCTTCTCTTCTCCAGGCTGAACAGCCCCAACTCTCTCAGCCTCTCCTCATAGGAGAGGTGCTCCATCTCTCGGATCATCCTCGTGGCTCTCCTCTGGACGCGCTCCAGCAGGTCCATGTCCTTAATAAGCTACACAACAGAAAGCAGAACACTGAAATCTAATGGTAAAGATGTCATTGTTTTACCGAACTCATAATTTAACCAGCATGCTAGGTATAGCAGCTAAAGCTATGTAAAACTTATGGAATTACACTTTGTTTATTTTGCTATAGTTCTATGACTAAAAATGTAGCAGAATTCATTCTCTCCATCATAAAGTACGATCTAAATCCTTGCAGGTTAGAGGCTTGCTTTCAATTTCTTTATATAGATTTTTTAAAAATATCTACAAAGCTTGACAGTATAATCATCTGTCCTTCGTATCACCAGTGGAAAAAGGTTTGTGACTTCAGAAGTTTTCTTACTTGTTCTTCTTAATTTATATCTGTATTACTGAAAATACTACTACTAGGTAACTTACTAAAGCAGTGAAACTCCTGTTATTCTGGGAAACGCTTAGGAGCAAATAGAAGACTATTTTGCTAAAGAGGATGCTCCTAAGTTTGTTCAATTGAAAGACAAGAAACCGGATGTTCTCCCATTATTTTAACATCTTTGTAAAAGCATCATGAAGTCATACCTAAGATGACATTTCATTTTGGAATGGTTTCTTTTGATAGAAACACCCTATTATGCCTTTCATAAATTGTATGACCTAGACATGTTTGAAATATGCCTTTTAAAAATTAGCACATGATAAAATGAAGTGGTAAATAAACAAACTTTCAAGGATTATAGAGATCCTTAACAGTGTCACATAAAGAAAGCATCCAGATTAGAAAATATATTATTTACTCAGAATAAGTTTTTTTCATTGTTTTTGTACTCACAACTTCTAGGACAGACCTCTTCCCCCACCCCTTCCCCCCCGTTTTATTATAAACCTCAAAAGTGACAGATTAGTTGAGTTTTAATAACAGCGTTACTTCTAAATTTAAGTTACTAAGAAAAGTGGACTGTGTGTCACTTTCTCACAAGACAAAAATCACTAAGCCTCCCGATTCATTTCCATCTGCAGTTAAAACAAGACCTGTGCCAAAAAGGAAACCAGTTTAGCCTGTGTTGTCTGTGGACACTGATGTGAAGGGAAGGACAGTGGGCTATATAATGGAATTCGGCCATGAAAAATGTTTCAAAATTAGTAGTATTTTATAAACAATGCACACTTCTAATTGTACGAAGCCCTGATAAATTCTAAGAATCATTTTGGCATTTTTGTTTGATAAAACTAAAAACTGAAAAGAAAAACTTAAGATAACAAGTACGTTTAACTTCTGTAACCTTTCAAAAACTACTTTGTTTCAAAAGTTCAGCCATTTAAGAAATGTATTTGCAAACCCTGATTTTAGAATGTAACGAGGAAAATAATCATACAAGAATTTAAAGTTTGTCAGGAAGTATTATGTACATGCATATTTTATTGTAAGCGTGTACACACACTGATGTAGAGCTTTTGTCCTAGCAATAGGAACACACAACAGAGGTTTCCCATTCCTCATGCTCTACACAGAAGGTATGAAATGCAGCAGTTTCCTTTCAAGTTTAGAATCTCAGGACAAATAGAAGAGGAATATATTAATCTCCCGTAAGAGATTTAATACAGAGTTCTCAAATTGCAACACAATGAGTAAATATTTTGAATGGTAATGAAGTATGGCAATTTAGTTTCTTTGGGGCAGGATTTTTGACTTCCAAATGTGAGTTGAAAAATCAAAGGAGATGGCAGTGAGCCAGTGTCAGAAACCACTTCCAAATGGGCTGGTAATCAATTATATCACACAGTCATAGCTTGGTGGCACCACTGTAAACAGGGCTCCTGATTCTTGTTGCACAGCAAGGTGCCGTAAAGCAAGGATGAACTATTGATGGTGCCACTGAGCTCAGCAACAGCATGGACACACTGCAACTTCTGGTAAAGCTAAAAACCTCAGTGCCAGAGGAGACCAGTGCCAGACTCACAGTCTAGATGAATCATTGCTATCAGTAATAAGGAAAAACAGCCTGGATATTGTTTCCAGTAAATCTGGCACTGGCTGCTGAACCTCTCCCATGCCTTTGCCTAAGGCAAGAAACAGGAATGGCCAAAGAGCATGGGAGGACAGGTTTATTTACTCCAACAGTCTCGGGTCATGATTTTTTTTTCTACAAGTGCCTCACATGTCATTTTTTGGAGGGTCAGATTCCCATCTGAGATCCATGATTTGAGATCATTCCTTTCGGCTTTTTACATCCAGCAGGACCTTGCAGTCTTGGGTCCCAGCCGGCCTCTATATTGTTCAAACACATAGCCCAGACTATTCCTAGCCCTTACCTCAGCTAGCTCATCTATGCCACTTCTCCTAGGCATGAAGCTCTCCTAGGCACACTCAGTCCAGCTGTAGGAACTGCTTCATTATTTGAAGAACAGAAATAAAACCTTGATACAGGCCACACTCACATACACAGTTTGAGGGCTAGACCATGTGTAGCCAGCTAATGGTAAGCTATTACAGTAACTTTAGTATTATATATAGTATATAATATAAATAGTAAACTATCACAGTATTAGCAAGTTAACACTGTGAAGTATTTTCTGTCCCTAAGGCTGACTGGCACAGTCTGGCAACATCCCAGCCTTCAAATCAAGGTGATCATATCCAAATTGACTTTTGGTAAGGGCCCCTGGGCTTGTGCGGAAAATAATCAGGTATTTCTATGATTGGTCTAGTTGAAAAAGGCCAAAGATAAACAAGGGGCTTATTTTTAGCCTACAATCCTAACTATAGTATAGTTAACCAAGTTCAAGTACTTGGGCTCAGGCCTATCTCTAAGCAGGCCCACGTCCTACCACTAAGCAGTTTACTGGAGAGACAATGCCAATAAGTTAAAACCCACATTTGTACAGACAAATATTAAACCATTTTCTACGCCTTTCCATATGCCAACGAGCACAGAGAAGTCAAGAAAACAGCTATACAGAAAACCCTACCAGGGCCACAAAGATGATCAGAGGGGTGGAGCACCTCTCCTATGAGGAGAGGCTGAGAGAGTTGGGGCTGTTCAGCCTGGAGAAGAGAAGGCTCCAGGGAGACCTTATAGCAACCTTCCAGTACCTAAAGGGGGCCTACAGGAGAGCTGGGGAGGGACTTTTTACCAGGGCATGTAGTGATAGGATGAGGGGGAATGGCTTTAAACTGGAAGAGGGTAAATTTAGGTTAGGTATTAGGAAGAAATTTTTCACTCTGAGGGTGGTGAGGCACTGGAACAGGTTGCCCAGGGAAGTTGTGGAAGCTCCATCCCTGGAACGGTTTAAGGCCAGGCTGGATAGAGCTTTGAGCAACCTGGTCTGGTGGGAGGTGTCCCTGCCCATAGCAGGGGGCTTGGAACTAGGTGATCTTCAAGGTCCCTTCCAACCTAAACCATTCTATGATTCCATGATTTTTTTAACCTATAAGCTGTAAGTCTTCTGACAGTAGGTATAAACCTAAGTACCACAGTCTCAGCAAAAAGACAAGGCAACTGAAAAAGAATGGAGGAGTAGGAAGCATGTCTCAGTGATTATGTGGAGAACACACACACAGCAGAAGCATTCTGTACAAGTACAGTTAAGGCAAGAAATTCCAAGGCCTGGAAGATGCATGCATGCCATACAAAGTAAAACATTTTGACAACTATGTACACAGAAAAAGAGTCTAAGTACATTGCGTATGATATCAAAACAGTTAAAACTCAAAACTTGTCAGAAACATCTATGGACAGCATTGAACAGGCACTCTAAACCTGCCAAGGTTAACAGAAAAAGGAAAGGCTAGAACAAAAGAGATGAAGTTCATTTCCAGATTAATTTACTGACATACATACTGGCTTTGAGAACAAGATCAGTGGCCTGCTGCTGTAAGCGTTCTCTAGCAGCTGCTAGCTCACTTTCGACTTCTTTGTGTTTGCTTAACAATGACATCTCCTCCTCCTTCACATCATCTAGCTGTTTTTGAAGAACCTAGAGGAAGAACAGTATAACGCCTGTTGTCATTATATACAATCAGGTTCAAATTTAAATGAGCACTAGGTTAAAATGAACTGAAAAGACCCTTCAGCAAACAATTTTTATTCATACAAAAGCTGAATTCTTGTAATATTAGTCATATTCATTTTGTATTCTGTGTTTTTCCAAAGATATTGTTGAAGCACTATAAGATACTGGATATATGGCATGACAAGGATGCATAAGAGAAACACGACAACAAAACAGTAAAATGGTCCACAGAGTTTGGAGGCCAATTTGAGAAACCTGGTTTCTGGTATCTGAGAGTTCTTCATATTGAAGAATACATTACACGGTCGCAGCAGTTTACAGTGTCCTTCATAGCAACTGTGAGTGTTTAGTACTGACACAAATTAAGCTGCACATGGATAAACATAAAAATGAGAGCTAGGCAGTTAGCTAAATCAAACTTTCAGTATGTTTTAAGTCTGATATACTGATTCAGAACAGCATACGTTGGGTAGTGTGATGATGATGTGTTCTCAGCCATGCAGGAAGGAAAAGGTAATCTTGTTCTGTTTTAAAAGGAAAGCTAGATTTCTCATCATTATAGTTACTGGAATAGTAAAAGGATAATTTCAGAAAGTAAGGCAGGAAAAAGAATTGGGGAGAACACTGGACAGGTTGTGTAATGAAACACAGACACCAGGAGAGGTGAGATTATGCCTTTGGTCACCTCATCCATGATAATGAGAGCAGGACTTAAAAATCTACGGTGAACACTGTACTAGACACTTTCTCTTTGGAACCAGACAAACTCCCTTATTGCAGGAATGATCAACATACAGTGGGTTTGCTCTTCACTGCAGCTTGCCACAAACCCACCTCCTTGGTGTAATCAATTGAAAGGCAAGAGTTGCACTTCATTAACTGAATAGGGTTGGAAAGTGGAAAAAGGTGTTCTGAATTTAACATCCGATAAATGTGGCAGTCTTCTTTCACTATACCCTGTAGCTTTTAACACAAGAAGGAAGGATAGTTCAAAAGATGGGCTGGAATTAGACTGTAAGTGGGAAAAAGCTCATGGCCCATCTCAGTTCTACCCACTGATGCTTCCAAAACTACTCTAACCATATTTAAGGTACTTCTGGCTTTGAAACTTGAAAATAACTACAAATGAAAAAGACAAGATACTTAACCTTATCTACAGAGATTACTGTTCTCCAAGCCTCAGCACAACTACCAAAAAGCAAGAATTTCACAGAATCTTTTCCTTCAAGTCCAGCATATCCAATCCTATTTTTTGCTGACCAAAAAAATTCAGTCTTTACATTTCTGGGATGGCTTGTTCTTCTTCAAGGACAAGAAACTTTAGTATCTAAGTAACACTGTGTTGTTGTTTAACCTGGTAAGCAGCGAAGTACCACACAGCTGCTCACTCATTGCCCCCCCACAAGGATGAGGGAGAGAATCAAAAAGATAGAAGTGAGGAAACTTGTGGGTTGAGATAAAAACAGTTTAACAGGTAAAGAAAAAGCTGTGCATGCAAGCAAAGCAAAATAAGGACCTTTGTTCACTTCTTCCTGTTGGTAGGCAGGTGTTCAGCAATCTGCAGGAAAGCAGGACTTAATCACGTGTAACGGTTACTTGAGAAGACAAACACCAATAACTCCAGGCTTCCCCCTTCCTTCTTCTTCCCCTAGCTTTGTATGCTGAGCATGATTTCATACGGTATGGAATAACCCTTTGGTCAGTTGGGGTCAGCTGTCCCGGCTGTGCCCCCTCCCAACTCTTTGTACATTCTCAGCCTACTCACTGGCAGGGCGGTGGGAGAAGGAGAAAAGGCCTCCACGCTGTGTAAGCACTGCTCAGCAATAGCTAACACATCTCTATCACCATTGTTTCCAGCACGAATCCAAAGCACAGCCCCATACCTCCTACTATGAAGAAAATTAACTCTATCCCAGCCAAAACCAGTACACACTGAAAATGTGTGTAGCATTTCAGTTACTGCTAGAGAAAACAGTATTGAAGGTGTTATAATAAAAGAGTTCAAATAATTCAGAAAGTTCTTTTGTTCTTACCTCCCACAAACTTACTTTTCTTAACACTCAACATGTTTAGGCAAGATAGTCACTAATATTCTCTACAAGCAAGACTACACTGAATACAGAATATTTATTGTATTTATAGTGTCATCAGTTGGATGACATTCCTGTCAAATGTATTTCTCCAAGAAATTCTACAGTCTAGATAAGCAGTTTCTCAACTTTTCTAGCAATGATTTCAGTTTGTCAGCATAACATCTCAAATGGTATTAGTCACCAACTCCTCCTTCCCTCTCTGAACCCTTTTTTTTTTTGGGGGGGGGGGGGGAAGGGCAGAATCAATTTATGTGGAGACCTTATGCAAAGATATTGCTTAGCTTCCCCCCCCCCTTTTTTTTTCTTTATTTTTTCTTTGAGTGGGGGGAACAGGGTTTGGTTTGGGGTTTTTTTTGTCTGTTCTTTAAGTGGTACCAGGTTTGAGTAGTCTATTGAGCATACTACACTTTGGGTAGTATGACTAGGACAATCAAGTTCTGTTCATGAACAGCTGAAAGGAAGGAAACCAAACCTTCCCCCCTGGGTAGGGGCTTCTAGATTCTACTAGAATATAAAGTACTATTAATTCAGTTTGGGAAAGTTAAACACATAAAATAAACTTAATATCAATTTAAAAAGTCAGAAGTAGATGATAATCAAGTACAAGTGACAGTTTACATGTCCCAGTCACCTCAACTTACCAGCCTCATAGAAAAATGGCATAAATAGGAAAAGAAAGTTCAGTCTTGGGAACAACATATCATTGATCTCACCTGGACATTGTTTTCTGCTGTACCAAGAGCCACCTGAAGTTTTTGGCACTTTTCCCGTAGACTGGCAGCTTCATCCTGGACCATTTGCAATTCAGTTTTAAGCTTTCCCAGGTTCTTCCGTAACATACTTTCCTGGTTTTGAAATTCTTTTCTTAGCTCCACTTCTTTTTCTTTGCAAGCATGCAGACTTTCTGCTGTAAAAAGCTGAGATCTTTTCAAAGAATCAAGTTCATGTTCATAGAAGGACTGTGCTTTGCTGAGTTTGCCTTCATAGTCCTCAATGAGTTTTTTTCTTTCCAGTCTTAACTCTTCAACTTTACTGTTCAAGTCTTCCAGCTCCAGCCTATGCAATTCCTCTAGCTTTTCTTGCCCCTTACTTAAAGTAGCATTCTGACTCTGCTGAGTTTTCAGAAGTTCTTGAATCTCAAGCCTGTGGGCAGCTTTCAAATCTTCCAGAGCTGTACGCTTGTCCTTCTCATACTGCACTTGCAACTGTATGAAACTTCGTAGCCTTTCCTCAAATTTCTTTCTGATCTCTTCTACTTCTCTTGACATGGTCACCACACGTTGAACATGCTGAGCTTCTGCACAAAGCTGCATATCTTCAACTCTATCCTTATAGGCTTCAAATTCTGTCAAGGCCTGATGTTTCATCTTTTTGTGATCTTCCAGTGACTCTTCTAAAACCTGGATCTTTCTCTTGAGATCCATTTCTTCTGCAACTTTACTTTTATACTGCAAGATTTTCTCCCTGGTCTCTGCAAGAATTTGTTGAATTTCTTCTTCATGAGCATCCTTAAGGGCTTGGATAGCAGCTTCATGTTCATCATTTTTAGTGTTCAAAGCATATATTACCTACAAACATGAAATAATATTGTATTAGAGAAAAGGCATTCTGGTTATCTATTAAATCATAAGAAAAAACACCTAGGCACTCTGAAAGTTCCTTTGACAGTCTGGCATGTTCTCATGATGCAAATAAGACACCAAATATTATTATGAATGTCACTGTGTAAATGCTGTATTAGTCACGACAATCTTGTACCTCTTGTAGAATGTTTTTTTATACTTTTAACCTATAATTTTCCTGATGAAAGTTTTGCCTTTATATGCATGTTGTTGCTGCAAATACCACTGAGAAAAAAAAAGCACGTTCAATGCACTGAAAAACAAAACATTTATTTAAAAGAATTAAAATCATAGCCTCAAAAGAAATTTGAGCAG
Organism: Pluvialis apricaria; assembly: GCA_017639485.1. NCBI lineage: Eukaryota > Metazoa > Chordata > Aves > Charadriiformes > Charadriidae > Pluvialis > Pluvialis apricaria. The sequence goes on along the minus strand of CM030009.1, from coordinate 73,368,950 downwards.
AGGTTTTCTGTTGGAGAATAACACACACAGTACACATTACAACATGAAATTAAATTGGAACAAAATACAAATCTCAAATTCCTCCTTTCCAAATGCTAACTGTTTTTAGACATTTCATTTTAGAAATATCTAAAATGCCAACATTCGTTGTTCTGGTTTGTAGGCCTGATGGTTGCCCAGATACAATTTCAGTTTTGATAGCTTACCTAGTAGGCATCTTGCGTATGTGAATCTCCTAAGGTCTGAGGTCCCTCACTACCTAAGCTCCCCAACCTTCTAGCTCATAAATCAGATGAACAGAAAAGTAGCTGGCAGGGCAGCCACCATTCTGGGGAGCCCAAGGAGGCAAGCAGCTCAAAAAGGCTGTGAAACCAGCAAAGCTGCCTAAGTTTCAGTGAAAGTTTTAGAATAACCAGGTATATCCTATGGGATGTTTCAATTGCACCCCAACATGGTAGGTTGTCTTTTTGGTTTTTAACTAGGAAGTACTCTCACCTATATAGAGGTACGGATAACCATGTGTGTATGTATATATTGCATGAATAGTTTATTCACTGATAAGTCATTTTAATACAATATTTTGTGCTCCAAGAACTCCAGCAAATCCTCACAATTTCCAGATATGTTACAGGCAGCAGAGCTATAAAACACATGAACAGATAAAAAGAAAGGTCTTACAATTAGTATATTTTGTGTATCTTAAAAATAAACAAGAAACAAAGATGGACAGCAAAGAAGAAGCAGAGAAGTTAGAAGAAAGCTGCCCTTTGGGGTTCTGGGGTTTTTGTTTGTTTGTTTTGTGGTTGTTGGTGGTTTTTGTTTGGTTTTTTTTTTTGTGAGGACAGAACCTGGACTAGTCCTCCTTTACTATTTAACCAGGCAGCAGACGAATGAGAACAATGGTTTGTCTAACACAGAAGTGCCATTGAGGTTAAGACAGCCTACTCCCTGCATCAAAACAGCTTTCATAAAGAGAGAGAGATGGGTCATTATCATAGGAGACTCCCTTCTAAAGGGAACAGACGGTGCAATATGCAGAATGGACCCACTTCTTAGGGAAGTCTGCTGCCTCCCTGGGGCTCCGGTTAAAGATGTGAAGAGAAAGCTTCCTACCCTGGTACAGCTCTCAGATTACTATCCATTATTGATTTTTCAGGTAGAGAGCAACGAAGAGGCAACAAGAAATCCAAGGGCAATCAAGAGAGACTTCAGAGCCTTGGGACAACTGGTTAAGGTATTAAGAGCACAACTAGCGTTCTCCTCTGTCCTTCCAGTTGCAGGGAATGATGAGGGAAGAAAAAAGGAGGACCCAACAGCTCAAGACCTGGCTCTGAGCCTGGTGTCACCAGCAGGACTTTGGGTTTTTTTGATCATCAGTCAGTGTACACAATACCAGACCTGCAGGTGCCAGACGGGGTACACTTGTTGCAAAGTGGGAAAAGGATCTCTGCACAGGAGTTTGCAGGGCTCGTAAAAAGGGCTTTAAACTAGATTTGACAAGGGAAAGGGATAAAACCAGGCTTGCTAGAGACAAGCCTGGGGGCAGCACATCAATGTGGGATGGTGTGCTAGTGAGGTTTTCTGGCCTGCCATCCCAGTGGAGGTAGAGGATGGAGTGACATGCGATAGCAAAGATGCAAGGGATGTTGACAGGCTAGAAATCACAGAACCGCCTCAGAATAGTCAGGTAGGGATTAAGGCTTCTCCCTCCAAAAAGATGATGGGATCAATAGCACAACTGAAGTGCATCTGCACTTGGCAGTGCATGGGCAACAAACAGAAGGAGCTGGAAGCAGCAGGAAAACTATGATATAGTTGCCATCACAGAAACATGGTGGGATGATATGCATATGTAATGGTTTAGGCTGAATTGGTCACTGGGGGCATGTGGCACCCCAGATGGGGCCAACAGATGGTGTCGTCGTCCCCCCCGCCCCCCCCCCAAAGAGGCAGAGGAGGAAAAAAGAGAGACTTATGCGTTTAGAAGGAACTAAACTACTCTAATGAAATATTAATAATAAAACAAAAAGAAAATAATGAAAAATATACAAAACCATATCAAGCTCCCAGGATGACAATCATATCACTGGCAGGCACTGGGGAAGTCCCAGACTGGACTCAGCAATGGACAGGAACTGGATTCCTGATTTGGATTCAGGATCAAAGGCAGATGACCAGACAGAGTCCTCCTCAGATGCCGGCAGTTGAAGAAAGAGCTGACAGTTTGACCCCTCAGCTTTTATACTGAGCATGAGGCAGATGGGATGGAATACCCTGTCGGTCAGTTTGGGTCACCTGTCCTATCCGCTCCTCCCTGCAGGTGCGACCCCCTCTATGCCTTTCTGCTTCTGACTCTCCAATGGGGTGAGTAACAAAGTGAGCTGTCTTGGGTGTTATAGCAGTAAGTATAAGCAAGAGCCTCTCTGCATACCGTGCCTTGGCATCAGCTATAAATATAGGTCTTACCACTCACAGTGAACAGTTTCTGCAAAATATGCTGCTAGTTTCAGTAGTTAGAAGAGGCCCAGCTAAGAAGCAAAGTTACTGAACAAAATTGGTCCTGTTTTACCTCAAACCAGGACAGCATAACCGGAGTGCTGCATCAGATGGCTATGAACTCTTCATAAGGGATAGGCAAGGAAGAAGAGGAAGTGGGGTTCCCCTGTATGTTAGGGAGTATTTTGATTGTCTTGAACTTAATGATGGTGACGATAGGGTTGAGTGTTTACGGGTAAGAATCAGGGGAAAGGCCAACAAGGCAGATATCATGGTGGGAGTCTGTTACAGACCGCCCAACCAGGATCAAGAGGCAGACAAAATAGTCTATAAGCAGCTAGGAGAAGTCTCACAATCACTACCACTTGCTGTCGTGGGTGACTTCAACTTACCAGATGTCTGCTGGAAATACAATACAGCAGAGAGGAAACAGTTCAGGAGGTTCCTGGAGCATGTGGAAGATAACTTCCTGACACAGCCGGTGAGGGAGGCGACTAGGGAAGGTGTCCTGCTAGATTTGTGGATCACAAACAGAGAAAGACTTATGGGTGATGTGAAGGTTGGAGGTCATCTTTGGCACAGCTATCATGAAATGATAGAGTTTTCAATTCTTGGAGAAGTAAGGATGGGGGTTAGCAGAACTGCCACCTTGGAATTCCAGAGGGCAGACTTTGGCCTGTTTATGAGACTGGTTGACAGAGTCCCCTGGGAGGCAGTCCTGAAGGGCCAAGGAGTCCAGAAAGGCTGGAACTCAGGAAGAAAAGGAACGTTTATGGCCTATGGAAGAAGGGGCAGTACCAGATGGAAAGAAAAAAAACTAAAGACATTCATTTTTATACAGCAAGGAAATAACTTCTAAAAAATCACAAAAAAAATAGTTTAACTTACATTATTCTAATTCAATTTTTCTAACATCTGTACACATTATTAATGAAAGAGGGGAAAAATAGATCTGCCATGGTTTTCGAAAATGCTCTTAATGCTGCTAATATCTCCGCAGGCAGCAGGCAGACTTTTGGCTTTCTTCCTCCCTAGAAAAAAAATAGGTTTTCCTATTGCAAAAGGGCTTCATGGTTCAGAGACTCAGAAAACTCCTCCAATACACTGCAAAAAAACGACAACAAAACTACATGCAATTCCATTGGCAGAATCACAACTATGACTGCAATGCCTTTCACCCAAGGTTTCAACCCTTTATATTCTCATTGTCTTTGGTGATGCCAACAGTAACTTCTGACCACAAAGCTTTCACCTCCCTCCTGTCACCAACATAGTGTCTCAGCTATTCGATCCCAAAGGTTAGTTTCCCTGTTGTTTAAATGGTGTCCAGAGCTCAATTCCTTTGTTCATATCAGAAATACTTTGAAAACTGAGCGGTTTATTTACTTTTTTTTTTAAACATACATGCAGTATTTTGCATGAAGAGGCCTTAGTTTTGGTTAAAGAAGCTAGACAGTGTAGTTAGAAAGGTATTATAAAAAAAATTCACAGGTTATTATAATAAGTATTTGCAGAATACTAGGTCAAATCCTATGCTCAAAACAGCCTTTCACTCCTGTCTTTGGGCACAGAAGTGCCATAATGATGTTCTTCACTTCAGGCAGCGTTCCAGTCTCACGTTATGCAGCACTGTAATCTACAGAAAGTATAACACACATAGTATTTTCAAGGGTATTATGATTTGACAATGGGACCCTCACTGAAAATTTCAGTTGAAAAATAAGCCCATATGCAGTGCTGGATTCAGAAGGTGTCTTTAAATTCTCATCATCCACTTACTCCATACAAAAAGCACCGAACACCTACAAAGTCAATATGCACCATTCATTCCATAAATGAAGGACAGGTGTCTTATGGAAAACGTAAAAATAAAATAAAATAAAATGCATGCAGCCAAATGTTGTATCACAGCATATGTTCTTCAGCAGCCTGAATTCCAGGTCTATCAAATACCTCTATTACAAAAGTCAGTATTTTTTAAGTAATGGAATAGCTATATCAGATTTTATCTTTGAAAATTTGATGCATTGTATTAGCACAAAACATAGAAAAAAAGAGTCCGTACAAAAGCAAAAGCAACGTAACAGCACTTCAATTAAATGAATGCAGAAACTGAAATACGTTGGAACAAATTAACACATTCAAAGTTCTAGATAAAATAAATAGTTCTTGCTCAAATTTCTGAAAATTGAGAGCCAGTGAGGTTGCAAAAGTTGGAGGTAGGCAAATAAAGCAAGTTTTGCACTCTGTTTTTAAATCAGAGGATGAGACATTTCCTAAGCATGCTTGTAAACGCTTTTAAAAATACTAGTAGTAATGTGCAGTTGTACTGAAAAAGCTAAGAAGCATAAACTCCTCATTTGAGTAATTCATGTATTTTCCAGCTCCACTCTAAACACATCATACACATTCCAGTTCTTATCAGCTGACAGGAAAAAAATATAAAATTGTACTTTACTGTATTTTCAGTCAGCATATCATTCCAGAGGTACAGACAGAACCATGCTCTCTCCAAGAATACAGAGATTGCCAGCTAAAGGCCTTAATATGTTTTATACAAAACAGTAACATAGTTAATAATCTACTGAAATACTACATGCCTTGGTCTGAAGAACTACAACAGCGTAAGTTAGTTACAATAACAGTAATAATACTCAATTATAGGCATAAAAAAGGTTGAGTTTTTAGTTATATTCTATGCGGTAAGGTTAAGTGAGTCTGTTGCTGCATTAGCTTTGGTGCCTTGAACTACATGTAATACAGTGTTCAACACCATTTCTGGCTGAAAGATGAAAGTTTTACCATTTGGCTGAGAAATATTTTTGACTCCAAACCAGATGTCGTGGTTTGGAGAGCTGACCAACTCTTGCATGGTCACCTACACCTTGGTCATCAGCTGCTGCCAGCAATCTGGTCATGATGGAATGCTTTTCTAATTAAAAATGTGTCATTCACCTTAATACTAGTATTAGGTGCCAAATATATTTCGCGGCACAGAAAAAAAATCTCAAAAAACCATGTGTGGTTCATTCTCTCTAATTTTACATGGAAACAGGAACTGATACCCGTGAGAAAAACACATCACTACACATCTTACACAAACATCAACCTTATGACTTTGGTAAACCTTCATTTTAGACTTTATATGTGGGTGCCTGGGTCAGAGCACTACATTCAGCAGGGAAGTTCAGGGAAGTGTCTTGTTCCCAGTGCTGCTGGGGTGCCGTTGCCTGCGAGCACTGGTGCTGTCTGTACCCACCAGTCTGAAACACCAAAGCCCCCAGGGACATCCCAAGCCTTTATCAGTGCCACACACCTATTTAATAAATCACACACCTACAATGCCAACAAGGAATTGCACATGCATAACCTTTTAATGATTTGGAACACATGGACCAATAAGCCTGACCTACCCTTGCGATCTGTGGGTAGGTAAGAACTTCTAGACACAGGAAGTAGTAAGATATACTGAGAAACAGTAACAAGCGTTTTCTAGAGATGAGTCACACCGCACAGGTACACTGGGATGCAACCAGAAAAGTTGAGTCTACAACTTGACAAGAAATATCAAAACTTGCAGGCATTATTATGAATTAATTTTATGTAGAAATGTATTCTCTACTATAGCCCAAAATGATCATACTTTTTGTTACAATGAGTATTGCATTCATTTTTCCCCTTTTCTTTCTGTTGACCAAATAATGAGAAGTATGTTATATTTAAGCATTTAAAATTTATGCATTACAATCAAGGTACTAGAAATCGAAAGCATGCCAGCAGGTAAATCTACAGCTGTAGAGCATTCTGCAATCAAAGATTCAACAAAAGGAGCGCACTACCTGCACCACATTTTATACACCAACATGCCAAGCAACAACAGGAAGGTGGGGTTCACCAGATCAGGAGCTACGCAGACTGCTGCCAGGAGTCAAGAGTGGTTTTAACCTCAGGTCTCCAGGCCAGGACACAACATGCTCCCTTCCAAATGATTTTAAGCAATCACTAGTGAACTGAGAAACAGTTCACCCATTACAGTGGGCAGAGTGGGCCATCAGGCTATGTTACTTCTGCTCTAGCAGCTGGCCGTCTCCAAGACTGAGTACCACCAGTGGTATGCTACCTTAGGGGGACAAAAAGGAATTTGACAGACATTAGTGCATATGCAAGGCTGACAGAAATAGATACTTGGGGGAAGCTCCTTTTCACTCAGGAGAGCAAGGTCTTTGAATGTGCGGGGTCCACTGCAGAACAGAAGGCATCCTGCTACAGTTAGTAGAAATTTTGGGTTTTTTTTTTTTTCTTACACAGGTATACTTGGATGTGCTGCAGAAAACGGACAAGTAGGGTATTTTCCTCACCCCAACAAATTACAACAGAGCAAAGGAATTTGTACCAGTGATGAGTTAAGGCATGCCACAGAAGATAACTGTACCTGGGTTTCTGACAAGGAAAAGAGAGAGGAAATAAGGGCAGATATCACTTACAAATATTTATCAAAATACAATAAAAAAAAAATAGGAGCCCTTAGATCTAGCTTTTCCCTTCCAGAGAACAAGGCAATAATTATGGAAGGTACTTGATGTTTGATGGAAGGGAAAAAGATGAAAAATTAGGTGCCAATATGCAATTTAGATTGTCAGTTTGGGGAAGAGGTGAGGTTGTTACTCCTGTTAAGATAAGGAGAAGCGCAGAAAAAAAAAAGGAGAATAAATATTAGATACAAACACACAGACCCTATATCCTGAAAACTATTCTAATTTGGTTTTCAGGATTTTCATAGCAAAGTTACTTAGAAAACAAGCAAACAAACACTGATGAAATACAAGTTCATTTTATAAAGGTTTTTAAAAGAATCATGGTCTTGCTAAAGCATGACAGACAGATACAATGCTGCACCGCCCAAACACAATACAACCTTCAGAGTATCTTCAGTTGAGGCAAAAAATGAGGTGCAAAGCAAGCAGCTGTGATGTCACACAAATGAGAAATACAGATTAAATGGGAAGAGCTATTTGAAGGTCTATGGACAGGACTATGAGACATGGGTCGGGTATTCAGTTGAGTTACATTAGCCACTGACTAGAAGTAACGTCTAAGATGCCAGATAAAGAATGCTGCAGATGGACGGCCTACTGGCTAGATTCAATTTAACTAATTTTCAGGAGTAAAATATCCCAGAATTATCTGCACAATTTTGAACCAAAGCAGTTTTTACAGGAGGCAAAAAGTAGACTTGAAGACCTTGACAGGAAGATGAGAAACAGCTGGATACAGGTAAAACATACCACTTTACTATAAACCAAATCATACACGACTATTTCCCAGCTATAGGGGAAACATCACCACTACTGCTTTGCATGACCTAGCACATAATCTCCCACTTGGCTACCACATGACATCTATTTCTGAGAGAAATGCTCAGCTCTTCTACACTTGCATTGTTGGCTCTAACAGAGTTACGTAGGTTTACAGTGTTCAGCAATCCAATTCCATACATTCATACTATGCTGCTCTCAGCTACAGCTATTTCTAAGCAGTATATTACCTGCATAAGAGACATTCAGTTTTGTTAACTGGGTATAAGTTTGCTTTCTGTGCCAAAGCGTAAAACCAACTTGCAAAATAAGTCAGAATAGTTTAATGTAAGTAACCTTCCAAACAAGTACGCAGCTACGCAGGAAAGAAACATTAGCAAAACACATACAAATACTGAGTTGGGAATCCTGCAGTGTATCTACAGCGTTTTTCACTTTATGCAAGGCCTGACCTATAGGTAAGGTATATATACCTTCCTATCTCTGGAAGTTTAGTGGTAAATGCTAGTTTTCCAGGATGAAAAAGGAAACTCCAACCAGAAACTTTTCTATTCATGAAATTGTTAGTAACTGCAGAAGAATGAGCCACTTCCCCAGAAATATCATACTGCTTTGAAGAAATTTCTCTTCCCTTTCTCTCGAAAAAGTGATCCAGACTTTAACAAAAAGAAAAATTTCATGTTCAAACTAGGGATTGATCACTAAGCTTCAAGCTTCCACTCTTTTTTTTTTCTTGAGGTTATAAAAGCAAAACTATAAAGGAAGCAGAGAAGGTGGCACAATCACTTTTGCTCAAATCACGCCACTTGACAGTCCCAAGTTTATTCCCAGAGCTCAGCCCAAGATGAATCTAGGACAAGTTTACAGAGGCCCATCGGGATACTTTCCAGCAACCTACCAAAACCAGTAACCACCTATCATACAATGAAAAATATTTATAATTCCTAGCTACCTCTCAGTGCTTACACAATACTGGCTATTAGTTTTGTCATTTCACACCAACAACTTAAAGGTTTGACATATTAACTATTATAGGAACAACATGTATATAGAAACACAGAAGGGCTGAGGTTGGAAAGCCCCTCTGGAGGTCATCTAGTTCAACTTCCCTGCTAAAAGCAGGGTCAACTAGAATGGGCTATGCTGCACCTTGCTCAAGTGGGTTTTGAATATCTCCAAGGAAGGAGACTCCTCTACCTCTCCAGGCAACCTGTTCTGGTATTTTACCATTGTCACAGCGGAAGAAGTATTTCCTTATGTTTAAATGGAATTTCTTACATTTTAGTTTGTGCCTACTGCCTCGTCTTTTCATGAGGCACCACTAAGAACATGCCCGCTCAGTCTTTACTCCTTACCATCTGGTATACACAGACATTCATAAGAGCCCCCCAAGCCTTCTCTTCTCCAGGCTAAATAGTTCCAGCTCCCTGCTTCTTTCAGTACAACAGATGGTCCAGTCCTTTAACCATCTTAGTGGCCTTTTGCTGGACTTGCTCCAGTTTGTCCATGTCTCTCTTGTACTGGGGAGCCAGAACTGGACCCAGCACTCCAGGTGAATCTCACCAGTGCCGGATGAGAGGGGCAGGATCACCTGTCTTGATCTGCTGGCGATGTTTTTTCTAATGCAGTGCAGTATACCCCATTGGCCTTCTTTGCCACAAAGGAACATTGTTGGCTCGTGTTCAACTTGTCGATCAGGACCCCAGGGCCTTTTCTGCAAAGCTGTTTTCCAGCCAGTCAATCCCAGATGCAGGGCTTTCCAAGAGGTTCCTATCAGTGCATTTCTCCAGCCTGTCCAGCTCTGAATAGCAGCAAACCCATCTGTTTTATCAACCACTTGTCCCAGTTTTGTATTGTCTACAAACCTGCTGAGTGTGCATTCTGTCTCATCATCCAGGTCACTAATAAAGACCTTAAACAGTACTGTCCTCCATATTTGTCTCTAGGGTACACCATTAGTGAATGGCCTCCAACTGAGCTTCATGCTGCTGACCAACACCCTTTAAGCCCAGCAGTTCCACCAGTTTTCAATCTGCCTTAATGTCTTCTAGTCTAGGATACAACTGGAGAAAACACATCTTCACTGCTGTTTGTCATGTGCCTGTGTATCTAATTTTAAATTTCCTAAAACGGTCGCACAAAAAAAAAGACTGAATACACTTTTTTCCCTAGTCTCTAGTCTATCTATCAAGAGAGATAAAGTTTGTCCAGTTCCAGTTCCTTCTACCACAGGTTTTCTGAACCATTCAATAAAAAAAACAAAAAGAAAGGAAAGATTGTGTATACTTAAGAAAACTGTAGTATCTCCATTACAGACCTACAAGGAGATTGATGTCCTGGTAAAAGCCTACAATTATATTGCTTTGTCCTAAAGCACCTCTTTTCCATTCCTCCCACTAAATACAGTAAGGGGAATCCTGCAGCTCCCCAATCTGAACACTCAGTTACCAGTCCAACAACTGTATTTTCTTGTTAAGATCATCCAGTTGCATCTAATCTTCTGAAGAACTACACTAGTGAATGTTCTTAAAAAGCTATCCTATGCAACTGTAATAAGGACTTCTGATATTGCTTCTGTTTGTCAACTGGAATACAATGTGTTTATTTTAAAAGTACTTAAATTGTAACTATTTGCTAGATTTGCCTCTTTTACAATACTTACTTTATTCCCCATTAAACGGGAGACTAACTCCTACTGTTCTAGCAATTCATTGTATAAAAGTACACAGGTATATCTGTTCAGAATTTTTCATCTCCAACAAAAATTCCCCATACCTGATGGGTCAGACAAATAAGGATGCTCAAGTTCTGGACATGAAGGGCTGTCTTAAAAAAGTAATCTGTGATACCTAATATGATAGTGAAAGAGGATTAAAGGAAAACCAAGAAGCCTTCTTTCTTCAGCATACATAAAAAAATTACTTTGAAAAGTCAACAGTTGAGAAGAATAGTGGAAATCTTAAATCAAGAAACACATGTAAATCATATATAAGTGGACTCGCAAGACAAAAAAACCCAAAAATTTACTGAGCATTTGTGTGCATCTTCACATTAAATAATTAGCTCAAGGCCTCCGGCCTTGAGGTAGGTACAGGTCTGTATCATGCACATGTCAGTTTATATATATTCAGTCTCTCAAACAAACATGCCTAGTTCTGACTACGACTGTAGAAATCTCCATTTTTATATGAAAAGGGAAATTTAAAAAACGAGCTAAGTTGGTGGCGTATTGCAAAATACACCATTAGCTAAAAGAAAATTTAAGAATGATCTGAGTAAGCCCTATACAAAGAACACATTGATAGAATACTGAGGAATTGTTCTGAGGCACATTTTCAGACTATTCTTTGTACAACACAGCTTCCAGTACACCAGTTTTAATTCCATAAAATTATAAGTGGTGTCTTAACAAGTTAAGAGACAAGCTGCAGACTAAAACATTTAGCAGTGGACAACAAATTTGCTAAAGTTTTCAAATACTTTTTCAAAGTTCAATTTCAAATCTAGCTAGTATTTATGCTATTCAGTTGATTTTTTTTTTTAAATAATAGCACTCTTAAAAAGCAGAAAGCACAAGTATATTCAGCAATTAATGCACCACTCCTCCCACAACACAGTCAGAAAAAGTTCTAATAAAGAGGACAGATTTTGATACCTAGCTTTCTGTTCTGCTTTTAGCAGACTCTCTCCCTATTCTAACCTACAAAGACAACTTCCATGGCTTTCTCCCTGTAGTTTAAGGGTTAGGAAAACTGTCTATAATACAGCTTCCAAAACATCTCTTCCACGAAAGTGAAAAGGTTATTTATCATAAAAAAACATTAAAAATGAACAAGCTCAGTGCATACCAACAGAACTATATGTGCATTTCAGAAATGTCTCCTTTTACAGATAAAAACTTAAATAAATGCTTGCACTTGTTAGTTTGATGTAGCCTTTTCCTAATACACCTCCTATATCCTGAGCAGTATTCAATCACAGAACCAGGATCTAAAATGCACTAGAACTCAGTGCAGACTTTCCAACTGATTCATTGAAGTGCCATTAAAATGGAACAGTAGTGATACCACTGTGTCTTAATAAAGAAGGAACATATCCCCCCAGCCCTGAACATAAACATTCCAAAAAGCAAAAAGCAGTAATGGACTGATTATCAAAGTATTAAGTAAATATAATTCCCCTACACTTAATAGGAATTAGACTTATTTTCTGCTCTGTTACAAAAAAAAAACCAAGAACCAACATAAGCTAAAGAAACCTAACCATCTGAGTTTCTCAGGCCACGTTAAAAAAGAAAACTTTAGTTTCCAATGCTTTGTGAACATCTGCAAAGAAAGCAATACAACTTGCCTTACAAGGCTTTTAAGCTACATTATATAGAAGGTTCGTGTCTGGTAATACTATACTATATTTCAGAAAGGAAGATATGAAATGAGCTGTTAATGCTGAAGCTCTCTAACCCATACCCCCCATATCCTATAGATGTTGACAAATGAAATTTGCATTGTAGGTTCAGCTTCCACCCTGTCCCAGTTGCCCAAGAACTGACAAAAACTACCTAAAAATAAGCTACATCATCTACTGTATACATGGTATCTATTTGAAGGCAATGTAGTTCTCTTTAGAAAACAAGCATAAGGAATCTATAAACTGAGGTGAAGATGTAACCGCCATTAAATTCATCTGTTTCAACATCTGATACAGCCTACTGGGACTCTCAGATAGCAGGTAATGCACCATTTACAAAGGTAAGCACAAGGGCTTAAGAAAAGACCAGCTATGCATCATACCTTCTGAGTTGTCATGCAATAAATCAGTGACTTGAATGAGAAAGCCAAATTAATCAAATTACTTCATGTACGCTTATTTTCAGAGATTGAAAATTCCCCTGTGATAAAAGATAGACTTGCAAAAATAGTCCTTCGCAGCTCTCTAATGAACAGAATTAGCTTAAGTATTCATTCTGTGTATGACTTCAATCAACCATTTCCTCCTGTTACAGACTGGTTTAGCGTATACTTGCAACTGCAACTCAATACCCTTGTGCTGGCAGAGGGGTGGCAGTATTGCCACCCACACCCAAAACTCCTTTTCGGTTCTGGGATGTTAATCTCTACCAATCAGGTTATGTCAGAAACAGCCTCTGCAAATCTGCAGTGCAGTTAGTTTCAGGCAATATACTAAGATGGTTAAATCTTGAGAAGCATACTGAAGGAAGAAAATAAAGAAAAAAGAAGAGAAAGGAAAAAAAAAAGATTTAACAACAGATGTACAAATTCCCCAATCTGCCTCCTGCTAAGAAAGAATCCCATTTACCCTCTAATCATCTATCCAGAATATAGCTGGCACATCTGCTATATGATTAGGCCTTAAATTGCTGCAAGGAAAACAGGACAGGCCAAACGGCTACTCCAAGTTGAGTTTTAGTCTGAGCTGCATTTCCCTACCTTTGCGTATTTGATTTGAGCCTTTCAGGTATAGAGATCCCTAGAGGAATTTAAGGTCTGATGTTTGCATTGCATCTGTTTGGGGGTATTTAGACTCTGTGAAACAATCCACTGGAAAGCTCTCAGAGATAAGCAACTGACTTTGCATTGAGGAGTTAACAGTAGCTTGCCCTCAACAAAACAAACAAACAACATAGCAAAGACCTTCAGTCTACAAGAATTGTTCCATATACAAACAAACAAGTTTTCTCTCGGCATTAGGTTCAAAGCTTCCCATAACAAAAAGTAGCAATACCTAAGTGGAGAAACATGGTGAAAAAGGTAGTCATCTTAAAGATCCGTATCACTTTTTTTGATTAATCATCAAAATAAGCGTTTTTAAGTAGTATATATTTTCAAGATGCAATTTCCTCTTCTTTTGAGAACTGTAAGGTCTTTTGAATCTACGATGCTTTGGGCAACATTCAGAAACAGCATACCCATCCTTAATGAATTTTACGACATGACAATCACATTTCCAATTTTTTAAAACCCTTAAAAGGTAAGAATGCGATTATTTCAGAATTAGACCAGGTATAAATCCTGAATGAAATCATCAAGTTTTGTGTTGTATATTTCCTAAGTCAGCTTTAGAAAATCAAACTTTCAGAATCATGACAATATGAATAAAATGCTGCTGCTCATTTAAATATTCCCAAACATTCCTTAATTTGCTAACTGACAGAACTCCCTGAGAAATACTAGTGATTGTTTTTATTTTTACTTGTTTGTCTTTTTGTCAAGCTTTTGGGAAGCCACTAGGAAATGGCACCACACACGTTCTCAGACAAATAATTCACTGCACTTACCTTCAGTGTAATCAATGTTACAGCTCATCACACTGACTACATAAAAGGATTGGGAAATTGTAGTTATATAAGTTGGGCCTCTAAAGAGATCTCGCTAGCAGGGAAATGTACTGGTTCGTGTAATAGGAAGTAAGACTTACTTGCTCTTGACATCAGTGCCAGCGAAGCTAAAACGTCGAGAAGGCCCTGCGTTCAGCACCACGGAGAGCGGCTGGCGCTCACCGACTGGCGCGCCCCACGTTCAGCACCACGGAGAGCGGCATGCTGCCGCCTCCCCCCCCTCCCCCAGCCAACGGAGCAAGGGAGAAATCCAACACAGTTCCAACACAACACACGGGCAAAGCGTCAGACCAGGCTCCGCTTCACAAGTCTCCCAAGAAAAGCACGTACAGCCTCTGACTTCACTAAAATATAGATCATATTCTTTGATAAAATCAGTTCTTGTAGATAAACTTGAGGCTACTCTCAATTCTTTGACAAACCAATGCATTTTTATACTTCCCAGCTGAGATCACTTTTTTTTTCCTGTACACTTAAACAAATTCTTCCCTTTTTTTAGAATACCTTTTCTATACATGAGAACAGAAGAGGCTCAAGAATTAGTAGCAAATCTAGAGTCAAATAGGGCATGTCAATAAGGACTTCAATAAGATTTTCTTTAAGAGGCCACATTTACCTTAATATCACATAGGCACATAGAGAAGTATGTATGTTTTACAGTGAGAGGACACGTTACTTCTGCCTCAAACTCTGCCAACCTAACAATCTTCTGAAAGCAGGAAACTCAGTTTCCCTCAGGAACAAGGAGCCCATAGGAAAAAAAAAAGTTTAAATTGCCATGTCTATTACACACAGAGCTATGTCCCAGAAAACTTCTGGGATTTGGAATACAGTTTATTCTAGAGTATCAACTCATAGCTATGGAAAATAGTAAAACCCAACAGAAGCTAAACTTGCATCAGGCTCTTTGATTGTACAGAAGGTGCAAGGATACTTAATAAAGCAGTGCCTGCCCAAACATAAATCACAAGAATTACAATCTCATGCATTAAGTGTTTGAAGATAAGGCAGAATATAGCCAATACACCAAATGGTGAATAGTCGACACTGCAGATTGAAAAGGTATACATGACAAAGTGTGAAGCAGAGCATGGTAATAAAGAAAGGCAAGACAAGAATCATGGGACTAAAGAGAATGGCCACAGAATGTTCCCAGACCAGCCCAAAGAACACAAACTGATCTTCATGTCAAACTTCAGTCTCAGTTCTAGGACACATTTTTGCAAATTCTATCTCAGCTTAAAGCAAACTGCCATATGCTTTTAAAAAGAAAAAAAAAAAGAAAAAAGGGACTGATTTTAATGACATAGGAACCATAAGTTAATGCTATAATATTAGATACAATATACAGCTAGTGAACAACCCAAGCAAAATAACAGATCAAAGATTTCAAATAAAGTTTTACCACTCAGTGGCACTACACAAAAAGTACATATTTTTTAAATAAGTAATGTTAGTAGTATAGATTACTTATGCTTGCAATACAGATTAAGTTCAGGAAGACACATATACATAGATTTAAGGCGTTTCAAAAGGTTTTCTTTAGCCTATAAACATCTCTGATTAAAAAATCGTTTATTTGTAAAGTGTAAAATCTATACTTATAATTACACAAAGCAGATAGATAAATTTAAAAAAAAAAGTCCTTTCCTCTAATCTTTATTACAGAAATAATTTACCACTACTTTCATTTGTCAAATTTTAAAAGGACAAAGGCAGTCATAGGATGAAATACATTTTAGTACAACCTATCCAAACATATCAGCCTCCGTACTGCAAAATACCAGATCTGAAGAGGCAGTGCCAGACACCCTTTACTAGAAGTTATAGCTTTCAGTCATGTTGTGAGCAAAAACATTGTTCAATTAAAAATCTCTGGATTATAGCACACCTCTTTCTAAACCCATCATAATTCGGGTTTCTACAGAGTTTTAGGAAACTGGATGGAAAGATTACTTTAACCTCAAAAAAAAAAATGAAAATAGAAAGCAAGTATTTCTTATAATCACCTCATACTTCCTTCAGATAAAAGGTTCTCTTTCATTTAACGGCAGCATCTTGAACAATAAGGACTTCACAAACTTTTTAATAGTAGCTATTTTTAAAGGTTGTCATTTTGAGCTTAACCAAGTGACAACCTCAGCAAAAAGCTGTTCTTCCTCATAGCCTTCTAGATTCAGTTAAAAAAGCCTAACCGAGGAGAGAGAACCAGGTAATATGCATTAAGTAGGACAAGATGGTGAATAGCTTTAGACTGGTTTTGTTTCTTCTGGCTATTTTTGGAATGCAATGCCTTTGGTTACTGGTATGACATCAGTCATTAGAAGAACACAGAAGCCTGGCTTACTACTGCCAAACTTGCATCAGCCAAGAGACATACACATTTAAACTCAATGTTATGCTGAGATTTGCCAGATTTATTTAGCACTAAGTATGCAAACAATAAGAAAAAGTGACTATTTATTGTAATGCTCTCCCTCGTCCACACAGTTAACAGGAGAGTAAAGTTTTCAATGAAGACTTGGAGATTGGGGTGAGGAAACAGTAGTATCACTGACAAAATCACTGTTTTCATTAAAGCCAAAGCCTGAGCTTAGCGAATGAGATACTGAAAGAATTTCAGTGGTTAGAAGCTATTAAGGCTCGCAGTTACTGTACCAATACAATGACTTATGATAAATAACATTTCAACACATGTATTAGATGCAGTATGCATCTAATTGTACTTCTAGACATTAAAAAAAATAAAGTACATGTGACCAACCAGATGCACAACACCACAGAAATACCCAAATACAAACAATATTGTTACTGAATGCAGTTTTACAGTGTTTGAAGGAAGTACAGAATCACTATGACTAAGATTAAATTGCAATCTGACTTTTTCTAAAGAAGTGGTAAGACTCATCATTTTGAAACAACTTCTTTGCACTTTCATAGTATTCCAGATACGGGGGGGGGGGACGACGACGACTGTCTTCTGCTGACACATTTTTGTAAGACTTGACAAATCAGAACTCTTTGAAGTACTCAGTCCTGCAAGGTTCTATCTCCATACTAATTTACAAGTGTAGAAAGAAACGAATCTATAAATACCTTGTAAAATTACAAAGAGTTTTCTTTCTCCTGTTTACAACTTTTGCATCTGGGAGAAAGCATTTCAGTATTGTGTTCTTAACTCTGAACTGGCACTTTCTTGACTTTATCTAAATCAAGATCATAGCAAAAGCTGCCTTTCATAATGCTGTAATTATCTGAAAATTGTAATAAGAGCAAAAAACAACACAAAAAAATCAGACTAAATTTCCAATATGTCTTTTTTCACATGATTTATATCATCATATGTAAAAAGCAGCTAAAAGTTGACAGAGTTTACACTTCAGGGATGTTGTCATATCAGGATTCATTTACGGCCTGCGCGTTTTCTTCTTGAGTTTTTAAATCTGGACATGTTGATAACACTGAACTCTACTAAAATCCTCATCTTTCACTTTTTCTTCCAATATCCTTAAGGTACTGATTTGTCAGATATAACAGCTGAAGTCCATATCACAGTGATAACATCTAATAGTTTTCCAGCTCCTTGTAATCTTGTATTACTTAATTATAGCAATAAATAAGAATGAGCAAGAGGATACATATAAAACCATAGAATCATTAGGTTGGAAAAGACCTTTAAGATCATCAAGTCCAACCAGAAAGCTAACACTGCCAAGTCCACCACTAAACCATGTCCCTAAGCGCCACATCATATTATTCATACTCTACCCCTATTTATTCCTCTCTTCATTTTGATTATTCTTTTGGATGTTTGTAAAATGTGAAAAAAACCACCACAAAACAATCTCAGAGAAGCTAATATATGCACAAGCATATTAAAGAGGCATTTTAGACTAGTAGCTTATGTGAATGTACGATCAGACAGTTTAACATCACACTTTCAATTACACATACATCCAAAAAATATCTTTAGAACATTAAGCTGTCAGTCATCTCAGAAGAACTCCAAGTTAGTAGTCAACCATTAATACTCTGCAGGTGGAAAAGAAAGGAATTTCATTTGAATAATTTTTTTTATTATTAAAAAATATTTAATTCGTGTCCTATTTCTTTCTTCTTTATGTCTTGTGACAAGACTGTAAAGTCATCAACCTAATTCACACAGACCACCACACTGAGCTCTAAAATATGCCCATATCAGGTCTGTATAGCACACCTGTAGTCTCACCTTATAGGTGTGCAATAATAATGAATGCAAGAACCATATGAGGACCTCATGGTCCTGAAGTCTTCAAAGTATCAGCATAATTACCTTTTTTCTACTAGTCCCAATTGGGAAAAAAACAGCATTAAATAAACGTTCCCAAACTTCATATAAGAACTGTGAGGTTTTGGGTTGGGTTTTTTTGGTTGTTTAGGGTTTTGGGTGGGTTTTTTTTGGGGGGGGGGGGAGTATTTTTTAAAATAAAATCCCTGATCTATTCTTTCATAGACAAAGAGCATATTAACTAAAACACCAAATTCCACAACTTTTGTCATACAACACATGACCTCCGAAGGTCCCTTCCAACCCCTACCATTCTGTGAAGTGCGGAAGGTAAGAAAGACCTCTTTGGGTCTAAATTAGAAGCTGCTTTAAAGCAATTCTAAGTGCTTCAACTAGCAAGTATTCACATAAAGACAGTAACTGCTGATTTTATTTAAGGTTTTATTTAAGATTTTGAGAGCCTGAAAGCTCTACTTACTTTTTCTGAACCATACCAGATGGTATTAAAGACATGCCATTTTTACCCAGTCCCATCTTTGTCCTTATACTATCACGGGTACAGAAAACTTCTCTTCTGTGAATACCCCTTGCTAAGACCATAACTAATGCAGAATAAGGACAGTCAGAACACCACATGGACAGAGACAGAAAGGGGAGATGGAGAGACTACACTAGCATGACTAAAAGAAAAATCTTCAGATACCTGCTTCAGAAATAGTGTCTCTCTCACTTTCTCAGTTCCTACCTTCAGTCCCTCCCTTCTCAGAGGACTTACTTCAGCTATCTTTGGAATAATTCACACAAACCAAAATCAAATAACTCCAGAGAAGTGTAAAGGAATTAAATATCTAATATTATGTTTTCCTATCTTCTAGTCCTTGAAAACTATTTTTACACAATAACAAAACATAACATTTATTGCCACATTACCGGCCAGAAGCATATGCAAAAATTTTGACATTCAAATATGTAGTCAAATCACACCCGCCTCAAAATTTTAGTTCTTTTCATGCAATCCTAGAACTGTGAGCAAATACTGGCCTGCTGCCAATGTTAACACACATTAAAGAGATGACATAAGGTTGCTTAAAAAACTAAACCCCAAGTTTTTACAAAACTGTTAATGGCATCAACTATCACACGATGACAGCTAACATCAAAACAGTTCTACAGGGTTTTTTAGATTCTCATTTCTTCCCTATTTTTAAGGGCTCTTCTATTAAGTTTTCTGAGAATCCTATGCACAATGAACCTTCTGCAAGAGATTTAATTGTTTTGTTTCCCGAGGCAGAATATTTCCAAATAAAAAACTAACAGAGATTCACTGGAAACATTTTGTTAAGAATCATTAATACAAGTTAAACCCTATAGCTCTTACTTCCATAGCACTGCATTCTGTGCTAGCTGAGGGAGACCTTTAACCATCCCAGCAAAAAAGTCCACACAAGAAGCATAAGTATTTGAATGGAAGAGCATCAAATTTGCACTTTATTCTTTGAAATAAATTTACTATCTACATCCCCAAGCAACTCACTGGGCTAACTACTACATTAACATCTATTCTCTAAGTACTCCTCTCTAATGCAGGAAGACTGAAAGGAAAACAAAGGAGAAATTTAATTTATTTTTTAAAAAAAGGCAGTTTCCCAAATTTACACAAGCAGCAGATGCTAGAATTAAGAACAGAACTTTGGTCTCAGGAGTCCCACATTCTAATTTCTTGTTTACTGAAGTATGGTGTGTCTTGGATGACTTTGTTGCCTTAGACTTTGAACTAGCTGAGGTTTTTTTTTTTTGGAACCTTTCCAGAACTGACTTACTCAGCTCTAAGCATGTACCAAGGGAAAACACTGGAGTTTTGTACAGTTTTTTGTTCTTATTAAACAAATAGAAATGATCATTATAGAGTACATATCATCTGCATGGCACTTACAGACTCTTCTTCCAGTTAAGGTACCATTTCTGCAATTAATATAATGCAACCAAATCAATGCTGAAGATTCTCATTGCATAATCTCAGCACGGATCATCCAGTTATTCCATAAAAGTCAAAGATTTATGCTGATGTCAGAAAGCTTGCACAACAGACTTTGCAGACACATTTAGGATATGGATTTCTCAATAACAAATGTGCAAGCTGCAAACTACAGCACAAAAAGAAAAAAAAAAAACAAAAAAAAACCAAACACAACCAAAAACCTAAACACCCAACACAAAAAAAACCTTGAACTTGTACTCTTCTGGCAATTGTAAAAACTAATCCCATTCTCCCCTACTGATGTCAGCACAGAAAACAAAAAGCAAGATGCTGCTATTTCAGTTGTCTTAGGCAAAGTAATTAAATATATATGCATATTTTCATCTGCAGCAGGAATAATTCAACACTGCATTAGCACTCCAGCATGCAGTAGTACAAACACATATATGCAATCTCATAATCGCAGTTTATTTCTTGTTGGCTTTAATCTTTGTGTCAGATGCTACTTTATCCCCAAACTGGTACACAGATCTTTCAAAACGCCTAAAAATAAGGAGCTTATACTGAAAAGGAAGACCTAAAATTGCTTCAGTTACAATTTACCACAGTCTTTAAACATGACACGGAATATCATCTTATTTTTTTAAAGCTGCATTTCTAATTACTTGTTTTACCTTCCCCTGTGAATTAAGCCTATTAAAGTTAAATCAAGTAAGTCCTTCCCTCCCACCCAAAAGTAAAAATACAGTTAAGCACTGCAGAAGTGTTGTGCTTAGTGAAACTGATTTGTATCTTATTTTGCGTCACTCTGAATTACTGATTAAATCTGGTTATTAAACAAATTTCACCTTTTTCTTTGTGTTCCTGCATTGTTTTGACTGAAACATCAGATTCTCTTTAGGTAATATGAAAACATAACAGAGGAATCCTAATTTGGGAATTTTACATTAACTCTATGAGTGACCTGCATCTTTTGTGGGGAAAGCATTTTCTTCTACTACTACTCAAGACTTGTAATACAAACCGTACAAGGATAGGCAAAAATAAACTATTGAGTCACATTTCTTGTGTCAGAAGACAGAAGCTGTATGGATAACTTAACTATGTGTATCCCTTTGGCAATGCCCCATGCATATTTAGATTTACTTTTACTATACTATATTGGTGGGTTTGTTTTGACCTGGTAAAGTGCCTGACTTCAGCTCTAAATCCACTGAGAGACTCCATGTATCTTCAAGGCAGTCTTAGAGAAGAGTTGGAAGACAAAAACACAAATAAATGGGGAAAACAGTCGGAAGGTGTGCGAGAAGTGTCTTTTATATAAAACATTAAACAATTTGAGTAGTGTAATTAAGAAGTGGCATTCTTAATAAGAAGTTCCTAGATTACTGAAGAGGAATTCTATACACAGAAGTTAGTAAGCATTTCACAAAGCTAGAGCAGCAGAATTTGGTCAAAAGACCTCCATAGAAATGTCCTATCTTTTTCGCATCAGCTTATTTCCAGAAATCTGCAAACTGAAGTTAAATCTTCTGAGACAGTTGACTCTCACTTCCAGAAATTAAGTATCGTTCTTATATTTTTTCCCCTGCAGCTTGAGTCCTTTCTCAAGGATTAATTTCTGCAACCATCTGTCAAATCAGACTTCAGATTCTAAAGCAGGTTAGAAAGTTCAGATTGTACTTTACCCATAAGTTTCTATACTTCTTTTAAGCTTCCCTTTCTGAAAGGTCAAGTAACAAACAGAAATGTAGGACGCAAGCCCTCAAACTACAAAACTGTCAAAATTTGCACCTCTACCTCAATGAAATTAATGCTATAGAACACTTTTTATCTTAGTCTTTAAATTCTTGATATTGTTGCAATAGGTGCAAGAAAAATAGTTTTATTATACATCCTGTTTTACATCTACAAATACTATTCTTCAGACCTTCAGTCAGTAAAAAGATCAGCTGATTTTCCAAGTTTTCTCCAAACAGAACCCAAACACACAAACTATAACATTACCATGATCTGCAAGTCACTGGGAAACAAATACAAGACTCCAGTCCTGCAAAAGTCTAATTCAGATGTAAACTCCTTGCAGAAGCTCGTAGTTTACAGTTATTTTAAATACACAAGCAGAAGATAATTCATAGCTTTTGTTTGCACTACTCTGAAGTCTTTGGCTGGACAGACATGGACACAATTTCTAGAATTTTAGAACTCCACTATGGATCATAAAACAACTTATATAAAAAAACCCCACACTATTTACTTTCAATCTCTTCATGTTTTCCAATACAGAAGTTCAAAATATTCCAGCACCACGCATTTAAATCCATATTTAACTCACATGCACCTCAAGATATTTGTATTTGACACATAATAACTGAGGGAGCAAAGGGCACATGCCCAGTGATGTGGAACTCATGGGTATACACAAATTACATCACAACAGAAGTGGAATACTGTTTCTGAAATCAACTATAAACTGCTGGGTAAATTCCTACAGAAAGGAAGGGAATCTATCAAGGACACACACACAAATAAAAGTTATTCTTTAGAAAGTATTACTTTGCATATGCCCTAGGACTTAAGGTAAGTCTAAAACACATTTATGGTATCCAGGTGCTTTTTGCACCTTTCAGGGAGCGTAAGTCTGTAGTAATATCCTTAATATTTTAATTCATCATTTGTACACACATGGAGTAAAACCAAAGAGACTCTTCAGTTTATTTTAATTCTACTTTTCTCCTTATGAAATTACAATTTCAGTTCCACTGATGTTAACATATAAAGAAACTGGACTCTGAGCTCAAAGACAAGACAAAATACCCCTCAGTCATCACTCTTCCATTAAGGTGCCAGTGTCCCACAATAAATACTATTTTTAAGTGGTCGGTGGTGCATCAACTGTGCATAAATATGAACTGCCTCCACAGTGAGGCTGCCAGCAGTCTTCATTCTCTTCATTCTTAGTTCCAATGAAATGTCACCTTCATCCATTTTAGCATACATTTGAAGAATATTAGCAGTTCCCCCAGTGCTTTTAAGTTACCTTTAGATGTTTCAGCTATGTAATTCTTCACAGAAATTATTTCTTCTGCTTTCTCTTTAACAAAGATAATCTGCCTTTCATTTCGTAAGCAATGCTATTCACCTATAGTTAGAGCATCATGCAAGAAATATTACAGCTCCAAAGCATTTTTTTAAGTTATTCTAAGTAAACCATAGCTACAATCACTTCCAAAACATGCCACCTACCAGCCTTAACAAGAAGCTTTTAAAACTCCTTGTAGTTTGACCCCAGCCTTTAATAAAGGTACAATGTCTTTTCTATGCTGGGGATGATATAACAAAAACTGTTTAATCAGCAATACAAGACCAGAGATATTCTCACACTTCACCCTCACTGTCTAAGGCATTTAAGATAGTACCTTAAATAAGACACCTTAAGTAACAGTACTTCTCTTCAGCAAAAGGCAAGCAAGCATCACTTGAATTTCTCGATTTAAAAAAAGCCTCAGAGAACGGTTTATGAAAGAGCTAGAAGAGAAGCTACAATTTCCACAAAAACAAATACCTGGCATCAGCCTAACAATCGGGGATCGCCTCCCACCCAGGCAGGTACACAGCCTGCGCTAGCGGGAATTTGGACACAACGAACGGGGAACCGGTACTGCGACAGTTTCCCTGGACGGTCCCTGCCCTGACACCCGCTATTCCCGCTCTCCGCCGGAGCTTCCACCGCAGGACCCCGGTACGACGCCCTCCGGTCCCCGGGGACCGAGGCTGCTCCCGGAGGCCAAGCGGCCGCTCCAGGCCCGGCCTTGGGGGAACGAACCCGGGGCCGCGTCCCACAGCCGGGTTTAACATCAACCCCGAGAGCCAGCCTCTCCTCGGCCACATCTCCGCCGAGGCGACGGCGGGCGAGAGGAAACAAAACAAGAGAAAGAGATGAAAGGCGGCGGAGAACCCGGCGCGGAGGACGCTCCCCCCCTCACCTTCGTGAGCTGGGCGATCTTCTTGCTCATTTTGAAATGCAGGTCCGGGCTGTGCTCGGCGCCCAGCCCCGCCTGGGCTGAGCCGGAGCCGAGTTTTCCCGCGCCGGGCGCCGAGCCGCCGCCGTAGCCGTGCTGCGGCTGCTGCCAGCCCATGCCCGGGGTCGCCATCTTCACCGCCCGGACCCCACCGCCGCCGCTCGGGCTGCCCTACCGGGGAGCCGCGCCCAGGGCACCCCAGCCGCGAACCGCTACCCGAGGCGCCGCTCTTCGTCCCCGGGCGCTTCCTCCTGCCGCCGTCCCCACCAGCCTCGCCGGGCCGCCGCGTCAACCTCTCGGGGCCGCTGCGAGAAGGGCTCGTCGGCCTTCTCCCCGCCCGTTCCGCCCGGCACCGGGCAGGGAGGCCGGGCCGGGCCGCTCTCGGTCCGACCCTCAGGGCGGCCGGCGGCAGCGGCGGAGCGGCCGTGCCCGTTGCCGGGCTGCCGCCGGGCTGTTTACGCCGCGTCGCGTCAGCCGCCGGCTCCGCCCCCCCCCCCCCCCCGCGCGCCCTCAGAGCAGCTGGGGCCGCGCGCGCCACGCGGCTGAGCGAGGGCGCGCGCCGGCCCGAGGGGCCTCGCCTCCCCCCCCGCCTTCCCGCGGCAGGTGCGCGCGCTGCCTGCCCGCCCCCTCCACCGCCCCCCGCTCGGCCGTTGGCGGCGGCGGCGGCGCCGGGAGCCGTTAGCGGCCGCTCGCGCGCCTCCTGCCCCTTCCGCAACGGGGGCGCCGCTGCCGCCGGCTTGGGCAGGGGCAGGGCAGGGGCAGGGGCAGGGCAGGGGCAGGGCGGGAGCGGGGGTGGAGGTTTTAGGCAGGGTCGCGCCTCTGTGGCCGGTAGGCCGGCCGCCTAAACCCTCTCCTCGCGCAGAGAGAGAGGCCTGGAACTGCAGCGGGTGGCGGCGGGGAAGGGGGGGGGGAGGGCTGAGGCTGACACCCCCCCCCCCCCCGCGCGGGAAGCGCGCCAGGGGCACTGCGAGGGGGGGCACCGTGGGTGAGGTGGTGGTGGCCCCGGGGCACCGCTTGGAATTTGCAGGTGATGGAAATAGGTGGAATAATAAGTTATAAGAAGAGATCCGTATTACTGAGCGATGCGCCTCGCTTGCTAATGGATTCGTGCTTACACAGGCTGATAAATAATCAGCCGAACGCGAACCCAACCACGTTAATGTATATATATTCTCACAAGGCCAGAGCCCGGGGAAGAGATGTTAAATTGTTAAAGAGGATGGCTATTCTCAGATAAACTACTCAACAGGGAGTACTAAGGACTCTGTAAAAGATGAGTGCAGAGGCTGTTAATCAGAAAATCAAATGTGTCCAACCACATTAATATAGATATATTCTCACAAGGCCAGAGCCTAGGAAAGAAACATTAAATTGTTAAAGAGGGTGGCTGTTCTCAGGAGTATGGAGAAAAGTATTACTTAAAATTCGCAAACGAGAGAAAGAGGTGGAATAGTAAATTATAAAAAGAGATCCGTATTACAGAGGAATGTACCTCACTTGCTAAAAGAGGTTCATGCTTATACAGCAGGATAATAACCAGCTAAACACAAACTGCTGTTTTATCACTATAGTAGGCGGTAGGAGCAAGTAGCGTCTTAAAATGGAAGTAGGTAGTAAATTAGATAAGCTCTTGGCTGCACAATTACTTCAGGTTTTGGGGGAAGAAGCAACACGGTGCTCACAGATTGCGGGGTGACCCGGCCGGGCGAAGGGGGAGGCATTCGCTGAAGCCGGCCAGGCTCTGCCATTGCCGCAGACACTGCCCCCGCAGACCGCAGTTACGGACCCATGATCTGATGAGTATGGAACAAAGGTCCCCGCCAGAAGGAATTCGCAGCTGAATTTAGCATGTTCTTTAGCTTGGATCTGACTGCTCTCTTCTTCTGTTTCCATCCTGTGCAACTCCTGAGAATAGCCACCGTCTTTAACAATTTAATGTCTCTTTGCTAAGCTTTGGCCTTGTGAGAATATATATATATATTAATATGGTCGGACACATTTGGTTGCCTGATTAACAGCCTCTGCACTCATCTTTTTATTAAAGAGTCCTTGGTATTCTCTGTTGAGTAGTTTATCTTTTTATTGCTTTTTTTTTTCTGCTCTAAAAATGTCTTCTTTGTCCGCATTCTTTGTAGGCAGACAGAAATATCAAAGAGGTAAACTACAAAAATACGGAGCCAACTCTGTTGTTCTCAACAAGGGTACGGAGAAAAGTATTACTTAGAATTTGTAAATGATAGCAATAGGTGGAACAGTAAATTATAAGAGTTCCGTATTACAGAGCAATGGGCCTCACTTGCTAATAGAGATTCATGCTTACATAGTATGATAAATAACCAACTAAACATGAACTGCCAGTGCAAACCTGAGGTCATGGGGCAAATGAGATTCTCTGATGTATAGACGGGACACTATCCATAAGGTACAATGGGATGTTGCTACTTTTGTACAGATTGTGAGAGTACAAGAGAAATACTTGTATTGAGGTCTGGGATCTGTAATTTCTGCGTGTCAAAACACTGGAAAGGTGTTCAAAAAAAGGTCCAGAAGAAGTACAGAGGTTCTGGAAAAAGTCTCATATATTGAAGACATAATAACCCCAAACTATTTTGAATAGCGAGGAGTCTAAGTGATTTAATCCCAGTCTTTAAGGAACTGGAGCTGTGTTGCCTTAAGCTCAAAATTTGCATTGTTTGGGAAATTCTGACACTGATTTTTTTTTTTTTTCCTTCTGAAGTGGCCTATTCTGGCAACAGAGAACAAAGGACAGATGGTGCCTACCCAGGCAGTGATTCATGCAGATGAACTACAAGGGGAAGAAAGAATATTCCAAGCATCTGTATCAAATCTGTGTCCGTAGATGATATCCATGAATAGCACATACTGTTAATTCAGTTTTATCAAATTAAAAAATAATTCAGTGGCAGAGGAGACTGTGATTTTTCATGTCTAGGAAGGTCACACTACTAAATAAAGCAGTAGACTGATTGTGAAGACTTGGTTACAGTTAATAGTTGTGTCTGGCTGATTGCGTGACATTAAGCAAGCTTCTTAATTCTCGTGCCAAAGGGCACTTTCTTTAGTGTACCTAATAATGCCTCTGATATTAAGGAATAGCTGTCTCAACTTATTTTTGCTCCTAGAAATCTCAAAAGTTACAGAAAGTATTGTTTTAATCTATGCATTTTAAATATATTGGGTAGACTTATTTTTCAAAACAAAGTAGAGTGGTTTGGATTTATCAACATTTCTTCTGAGACAACTCACTGTTTTATTATTTCAGTTTCTTCTGAAGAGTATGCATATTTTCTGTGGTTCATATTGGCCCCAAATCATTATTCTGTAGCATTTTGAAGTGACTTAGATCTGCTCGGACAAAACAAGTCAAATATGTTTAATTTTTGTCTCCTTGTACTGAGGTGCTAAATACTAAGTTTTGTCTAGGTGCTTTTAAATCAAAAAAGTGATTAAATATTATTTGTCAATATTTCATGTGCTTTTTAGTAGTAGTTTTCATCTTTGATTTTTTTCAAGCTTCTCTTTACACATTCTATGCCATTAGAGCTCAGATGGTGACTGCCAAGAAGTCATGAGACTCACATGTCTCCATGTGAGTATAGGCACTGTGTAGGAGTGCTCTTGGGATATGTATATGGAAGATTTTTTATAAATTTTTATATTCCAATTTTTATAAATTTGGAAATAGTGAATATATGTTTTAAGATTGCATTTTTATGTATCTGCTATGCATATATATCAGCATATGTACAATGTACAAAGTACAATGACTTTATAGTTTTGCTTTTTCTGATGTAAAATCAACAACAATGCCTATGTGGAAATCTACCTGTGCTTTTTTGTATTCTACTACCTATCTATTTATCTGCATATTTGATACTCGTGTTCTGGTATGTGTGGATGTTTTCTAAAATTATGAAATACTATTACTGAGGTTTGCAAAACCAGGAAAGAATTTAATTTACATTCAATCTGCAGGGAATATTATGGATTACAGATTTCCATGTGCACAAAAACTCCTTTATTTATCTCATCACAGCTTTGGCTAAGATAAATGTGTGCAATCACTGTATGCCTTATTTTCAAGCCATAGGCACAAAGCTCCCCCTCTGATTCTTTATAGACAGAAAGAGTTACAAGGTCTAAGCCTGCTTTGTGATAATGCTTTTTGACAACTCCGAAGATGTCAGAAAGTCGGCAGCTTTTACTGAAAGGACAGTTAGCAATAAATTTGACCTACTGGTCTTTGCGGGTTTCTGCCGTTTAATCTGTAAGCTTGCAGCTACAACTCTGAACAGTGAGTTTTCCATTTTTTTACAAATGCGTATGAACAAAGGTGTTTATATCACAATTCTCATTTTCATTCTCATTGGATGGTTGAATTATGCAAATATTTAGTAACTAAATACTTAAAGTATGCAGATTCTTAAGAAAAAGTCTATTTATTTCTACCAGAATGCTAAACCAACCATTTATTATGTACATACATTAAGTTTATATACGGGTTTAATTATTTTCATAAAGTAATAATTCACCATTTAAAAGAATAGTGTAAAATACTCAAAATAAGACTACAGCTTAAACATATCTGTCATTCCAGCTTTAATTTTCTGGTCCAAACAAACCTGATGGAATATAATAACTGAATAAGCCCATGATGTCCTACTTTAACATAAAGACCTCATTGCTAAGGCTGAGGTTAATCTATGATGCTGAGATTTCTGTGTAAGAAATCATACAAAACAATTTTGTTTTGAAAGTGTACAAGTAACAAGGGCTTTTTCTGTTAGCTGTAGATGATGATATAAAGAGGGGCATATTTTCAGATCTGTAAAGGACAAGAGAGTAGCCAAAATTGCTTTGCTATGCTTGCATATATAATCATAAAGGATATGCAGGGAGAGGTGAAGAACCAAACAAAAATAAAAACTAAATGCCCTAATAACTGAAATAATCTCATGACCTTTTAATTTGTGGGTTACCAAGACTGTGATTTATGTAAGATACACAATTGGGTCAACATTTCACGATACTCATCTGAGTAACTTGCATTAAGAGGTAAAGTAGTTTTGGCAGAAAATAAACCCCCTTGCGTTCTAACACTGCTCACCGAGGTGGGAGGCTAGGTGCGGCTAGGTTTAAATTCTGAGTGATGCCCAATTCACCACTATCAGTCCAGTCGCGTTTAATATATTAAACTGTGACGATTCCGGGCACACTAATAGTGGACTGCACCTTCAGTCCAGTCGTGCTCCTGAACTAGCACGGCCACTCTTTGGTCGCGTTCAATGAGAAACTGAAACTACTAGCTGCTTAAACAGCGCAGTTTATTTTAGCAACAGATATATAGGTTCTTATGGGTTGCCGGTGATAAATATACTGTCCGCAAAGCACGTGCAAATGAAAGTATTGTTAATTATACAAAACGCGTGACAAAGCTATAAACAATCCATCCTGGCTATAAATGTAGGAAAGAGACTCTCTAGAGAGATTTCTAAGTTTCTCGAGGAAGCACTTGGCATCGTCTAAGTCTTACCCAAAGGCGTCCCTATGGGGGGGAAGAAAGGCTCAGCCCGCCGGCTGGTCCCCGAAGTCAAAGGCAGTTTTAATGGAGTCCTCCTTGACTTGTCCACGATGGCGTCTTCCCTGAGATTTCCCCTTTCTTGGGCTATTTTTATACTTTTTTTTTTACCTTCACGGTGGAGTTTGAGTGACTCTGGTCATAAATACTTTTATTATGATTGGTGTAAAATTCTTTCGCCTCACATTTAAAGGTATAGTTTACGAAAAATTCAGGACGCAGACTCAAGGAGGAGTGGTCGCACCTTGGAGGCGGGTAGCCTTTGGGATGGAGGTGTGTTTAGGTATTATAATGACATTATAATGAGCAAAGTTCGCACAAAGGACAGCATTTTGTCAAAATTTGACAAACCGTTGGCTCAGAGTAGTAAGCGTGCAGCTTATCAGTTCCATAGGACCATCTCGTTCCCGTATCTGCTGTATTATCACAGGACCTGGCTGTGGAATCTCCACCCCACTCCACCCCCGTGTTGCTTTGCACTCAATATTGTACAGGCAATCGCAGATGTAGTGGATTCTTCGCATACCAGCTGCGACTGTATTCTACCCTAGAAACCTTTTGATTTTATACCTTTCCTTAATGTGCGAACAATGCTGTATTTTTGATCATTTTAGTAATTATTCCACGTATTCCACCCTGTGACTGTAGTCATTCAAGCTCCACGATATTTAAAGCTGATTGGGAATATCACATATGCTCTTGTGGTGAGGGTTATCAAGTACAAATACATCTTGCGGAGCGATTAAGCGAGTTAAGCTTTTCGTCATAATCCAAAGTTTAACATACAGCGTGATTGTCAAGATAAAACACAAGATAGTGAGGGTTAGTAAGAGAACAACAGGGTGAAGTGTTTCGTTGAGGATTCCCGTAGCAGTTGGTGACCATCCAAAGAAGGTGTCCCACCATTCATGTCCTCCGTCTTTCTTTACTCTTTCCAACACGTGATGTATTTCCTCTATGTTGTGATGTACAGTAATTAGAGTTTTTTGTCCATTTTCTTGAACTTGCTTCAACAACCGCTTCAGGTCTTCATGCCCTAGGAGTTTTCTCACCAAGGTGAGATTCATCCCGATGGGGGTAGGCAATAAATTTTTGCTCAGGGTGTAATTAGATCGTAACAGTTGATAAGACGTAACAGGAGCTAAGTAATTGAAGTCACATCCCATAATTCTAGTAAAGTTACAAACACAAATATTTGAGTGATTACTTGTATCTACACTAACGTTATCTACGAACAAAAAATTACAAGGGGTTCTCACACAAACACATCCTTTTCCAATATATACAAGTACAGTCTCGGCTTTTTCATCGGGCTGTATTTCAAAATGACAAATGTTTTGTTCCGTATCGAGGCAAATGTCTTGGGCTTTGATGGTGTTACTTTCACAGATAAACCCTCGTTGTTCTCGCACAGTGCATGCGCCAATGTCCACAGTTTGCCATTTACTTCCCTTTTGCTGGGCCCATACTCTATGCTCTATGGGATAGAGTATAGTTCCAGGTTGGTTCACTCCCAGCGCAATGATTGGGTATATGGTATACACCGAAGCATTGCGTATGGTCAAAACAAAAGCTGTGGCTGTACTGTCAGTGGGGTCGTAAGTGAAATTAACTAAATGCCACCAAGATTGAAACTTCTTTTCAAATTCAGTCGCGTTATCCCAAATTATCTTTCGGATTTCAGTGGGTAAGGTACCTTCCTCACCTTCCCGTATAATTGCAGCTGCCATTGATTGCATCCACAGCTGAGCCTGGACACAACTAAGGGCTAGAGAAACACCATTTTGGGCTACATCAAGTGCATCTGTAATTGACTGGTGGTCTTTCTCATTTATCCCTCCCCACTGAGGCAACACATCTGATAGGAGCCATTGGCTAGTTCCCAGAGCTGAAAGAGAAGACCGCAAAGGATATTTTAATCCATTTAGGTCACTGGTCACTGTGGCCAGTTTGTTGGCAAGTACCTCTGCATCTATGCTGTTTAGGACTCCCAGTTCCATTCCCAAGACACCAGTTACATCTCTCTCTGATTGTTTTGGAGAGATAAGAGTCCGTCCATGTAACCATGCTGACCATCCTGCGTAAGATGTACTCAGGAACGGTGAACAGGTAGGTTTGATCGCAGAGATATTAATCTGCATTGATAATTCCACACGCTTGAGCGAGTATGACGGATTAAACAGTACTTGTTGTTGACCAGTATTTTTAACTATGTAAGGGCCGGTGTTGTAGATGTAAGGAGTTAGACTAATCGGTGGCTGAGCAGGTACACCTTTAAAAGTTTGTTTGGGTACAGGTTCTGGGTTCTTCTCAGCAGGTTCAGATGTAATTGTGTCAATCATAAATTCAAATAATAATTGTGTATCTTTATAGCCCCAAAGGCAATACACTACTATAGGTTTGGTAAAAGTAAAATTGTGCCAGCAATCTGAATTTGGCTTCATAATTTTGTAACATTCAGTATTATATTTTTCTGGTTTGGTAGAGTCTACATAGATTGTTTTAATTTCAGTTGGTCTGTAGTGAGTAGACCCATTGATTACTCGGCAACCAATTTGTATTTCCCTTCTTGGTACGGCTTCGAGTTTAGCCATTTGGAGTGAGTCTTTCCAACTCCATTTATCTCTGGAATATACTTCACTTCCTTGTATGACCAGAGTAGAGAGATTTAAATCCTTTTTGTTTTGTGGTGTTCCAGTGCTTGCAGTATACCTGGACAATGCATGTTCCCAAGGGTCATCGTCAAAGACTGTGGTGTAAAGGGGCAGATTCTTAAGTCCACTTAATAAGGTTTCAGTGTGGTTACTGTCAGGGGTTTCAAATAGTGAGAGTGGAACCAGACTAGGCTGTGTAGTTGGGTCAGGTTCAACTACATCTATTTTGAATTCGAATAACAGGGCTATTTTATGCTGTTGCCGATGACAAGTTACAAAAGTGGGTTCCACAAGAGTAAAATTATACCAACAATCCCACTTGTCGGTGATACAGTGCTTTGTTGTCATTGAGCGTAGATTCTTAGGGCGAAATGTTTCTATTCTTGTGGCTTTCTCATGGTTTGAACCGTTGATCATTCTACATCCTACTTGGATTTCCTCTCTTGCCTTACCTTTCAGGGTTGGATACCAACTACTCCAGGTCCACTCATGTTTTGGAAACACCTCAGCTCCACGCATAACCACAGTAGCTAAGTTCAAGTTTTCTTTGAAAGTGTGTATTCCCATAATTCCAGTGTACTTAACATAAGCTTGGGACCATGGCCATTCTAGGTCTTTCTGGCCACAAATTGAAGGAAGTTGTATTAGGATTAAGGTGAAACACCACATCATTAATTCAACTTGATCACAATTTAAATGTACAATGACTCAGCAGCATCTCGAGTGCAATTCACTAATTGCGCTTTATCTTCAATGGTCTTTTAATTCATCTGTTCATGTGCAGTTCATTCAGGATTCCTGTGAAGACAGAAAAAGAAAAAAGAAAACCAAAAACCAAAAACATGCTTGGTCGTATTCAACCAGCAGGGTTAGGTTAGAAGGTAGGTACCACCCCGTCAATGCCTGACTGAAGGGTTGCTGGCAGTGGGTAGTGTCTCACATGGGTAAATTCTGATTAGAGAGCCACTGCATAGCTAACACCATCCAGGCAGGGTGGCTCACTGTCCTCCCCAGGGGCCTAGGTTTTTTGGCACTGTATCTTTCATGTCAATCAGATCCCTCTGCGGCGCTGAGGGTGTGGGTTTGTCAGGGGCTAAAGGCTTCCCTGGTGACTGATCTCTCTTCAGCTAACCAATTTTCCTGCTCAGCAATTTTACCAGAGCTCAGAGATCAGCAGTGGATGAGCCGTGTAACAACCAGCAAGGCACTCCCATCACAACAGCCTGTCACCAGAGGTCATTGCGCTCCTTATTGAATTTAGGTTTGACCTCGGGTTTTGGCTTAGGAGTATGGACTTGATGGACTTGGTGATGGGGGTGGTCATGGGGTCTCTCAACGGTCGAACCAACCCACCAATTCCTGCACAAAATTGGCCCAAGTAGTTATACAAGCCTGTTCTTTCTGTTGTGCAACCCCCTGTTGCACAGCATTGCGGGTGGCTTGTATGTGATCTTGAACATTTGCCCCATACATCTTTAGACTATCCGGGAGTCCATGGATAAGGGGAAGTAATCTAGCTGTGTCGACAGGAGTTAATATCAGGGATCTCCTTAACAAGCTCCGCTCACCCATTGCCTGTATACAGGCTGCTTTTTGCACAGACGCAGACAAGTCAGTGAACCTTGAGGTCTTTATCACATGAGGGTCTCCCCTATCTTGTGGGTCAATACCACCAGCCCAATAAGCAGCCCGTGTGGTCAATGAATAATTATGATCA
Organism: Pluvialis apricaria; assembly: GCA_017639485.1. Lineage (NCBI taxonomy): Eukaryota > Metazoa > Chordata > Aves > Charadriiformes > Charadriidae > Pluvialis > Pluvialis apricaria. The sequence goes on along the minus strand of CM030009.1, from coordinate 73,334,547 downwards.
CCCAGCGTGGTGGTTAAAAACACTCCAGGACCACAATAAGCTCCTGCTTCTTCTTCATTTAACAAAACATTACCCCCTCCTGTCAGGGGGACACGCCACACATATTCAGTCTCAGACTCCCCTGGATGCTGCGAGTATTTTTCCTGCAGCTTTGCTAAGTCAGTAGGAGACCGTGAGACAGTCTGCGTAGCAGTACAAACATCATCCCCCCCATCATTTGTGACCTCGGTTTTAATGAGCGGCCGTATGGATACAGGCTCGGGGGTATAATCATAATTGGAACCCTCCTCCGGTTCCCCATAGTTGTTATCATCATACCAGATATCTCCATCCCACGTTTCAGGGTCAGTACGCTGAGTGATTTTGCGGATCTGTGCTGTGGAATCACTACCTGTCAGCACTGATTCTAGCACAGAGTGCAACTTTTCCTGAAACAGACTTTCTGTTGATTTTTCACCAACAGCCAACAACAGTGTCTTAAGCAATTCATTTTCCTTCTTTAAATTTGCATTTTTCTGTAACGCTTCCTTGTACGACTTTAAAGCAACATATTTGACATCTGGAATTCGTTCAAGAGACGGGGATTCTTTAGCCTCCCTCTGCAGAGGGAGCACGATAAGCACAATAAGCAAGCTCCTAAAATCGCACCAACAATTCTTTTACCCTTATCAACTTTAACCTTCTGCTCACTTCTATACTGCTCAATGCATTTTACCACTTTCTCTTTATCCTTCCAAAACTTTTGGGCCCACTCCTTCCCATCCTGGGAAGGGGCACAGTTACATTTTTGCAGCAGTTTATCCATGGCAACCCTGCTTGCTGTGCCAATTTTTCTGTAGTGTTAAGCAAAGTAGTTTTGGCAGAAAATAAACCCCCTTGCGTTCTAACACTGCTCACCGAGGTGGGAGGCTAGGTGCGGCTAGGTTTAAATTCTGAGTGATGCCCAATTCACCACTATCAGTCCAGTCGCGTTTAATATATTAAACTGTGACGATTCCGGGCACACTAATAGTGGACTGCACCTTCAGTCCAGTCGTGCTCCTGAACTAGCACGGCCACTCTTTGGTCGCGTTCAATGAGAAACCGAAACTACTAGCTGCTTAAACAGCGCAGTTTATTTTAGCAACAGATATATAGGTTCTTATGGGTTGCCGGTGATAAATATACTGTCCGCAAAGCACGTGCAAATGAAAGTATTGTTAATTATACAAAACGCGTGACAAAGCTATAAACAATCCATCCTGGCTATAAATGTAGGAAAGAGACTCTCTAGAGAGATTTCTAAGTTTCTTGAGGAAGCACTTGGAATCGTCTAAGTCTTACCCAAAGGCGTCCCTATGGGGGGGAAGAAAGGCTCAGCCCGCCGGCTGGTCCCCGAAGTCAAAGGCAGTCTTTGATGGAGTCCTCCTTGACTTGTTCACGATGGCGTCTTCCCTGAGATTCCCCCTTTCTTGGGCTATTTTTATACTCTTTTTTTTACCTTCATGGTGGAGTTTGAGTGACTCTGGTCATAAATACTTTTATTATGATTGGTGTAAAATTCTCTCGCCTCACATTTAAAGGTATAGTTTACGAAAAATTCAGGACGCAGACTCAAGGAGGAGTGGTCGCACCTTGGAGGCGGGTAGCCTTTGGGATGGAGGTGTGTTTAGGTATTATAATGACATTATAATGAGCAAAGTTCGCACAAAGGACAGCATTTTGTCAAAATTTGACAAACCGTTGGCTCAGAGTAGTAAGCGTGCAGCTTATCAGTTCCATAGGACCATCTCGTTCCCGTATCTGCCGTATTATCACAGGACTTGGCCGTGGAATCTCCACCCCCGTGTTGCTTTGCAAGCAATATTTAACAGGGAATCGCAGATGTAGTGGATTCTTCGCATACCAACTGCGGCTGTATTCTACCCTAGAAACTTTGATTTTATACCTTTCCTTAATGTGCGAACAATGCTGTATTTTTGATCATTTTAGTAATTATTCCACAGTAATTCAGTCAATTACCCTCTTGCCTCTATGTATGGAAGTGAGCTTTCAGTCAATAATGAGTCAGAGGAAAACAGGGTGACAAATACAGGTTTAGGACACTGCCTGATAGATCTTTGGTCCTTACATTTCTTGCGTTTTATAATTTTATGGCTGTACGCTGCCTTGGCTTTCAAAGCTTGAAGGACTCAACCCCTGCAAGTCTTGAACTAACATGTATGTGAAACCTGGCATAAATTGGATATTTCAAGTAAGTAAGCAGAGAACGGTGAACACACATCTGATACAGATGAAGCTGTTGTGTTCTTTATTAAGCCTAGTTGCCTATCTAGGAAACTGTTGTGTCTAGTCTGTGGAAAATAATTTAGGTCACCAATACTTAAAAGAAATGCCATCTCATGCATGCGTCGAAACTGGAACTACTGTCAAGATATGACAGAAGAGTGAGTGTTTTGGTTGCAACATGTGAACAAGCATATTTGAACAGTTGGGTTTTTTTTTGTGATTCTCTGGAAGTTAACTTTCTAGATTCTGTAGAGACATGCACTGGCACACAGAAAAATTCACATGAACAATTATCGCCAAATAATTAATTCTTAAAATCCACTTATATACTCTCTTGCATGAGATTTTTATCCTCACATGGAAATATGCGGCTGAGGACATGTGGCTTTTGATTAGAAAAATTAACAATAGCCCACTCCTTTATGTCAATTATTTTCATTCAGTAAGATTTTTCTATTATTTCAATTTCAAGCACAAAAGAGTAGTTAAGGATGGAACAGTCCAATGTAAAGGAAAAAGACCAATATGAAAAGTGTAAGGCTCTATCTTTCTTCTGACACAGCTTTCTTTTTTTAATATTTCTCTTACAATTTATTTTAACTTTGGTTTTTAAGCTTGACTGACTTTTTTTGTAGCAGAGAAGTTATATTTTAAAGAAAATAAATAGAAATTACAGAGAAAACACAAATGTTTTACAGACAAAGAAAAAAAGAGAAAGTACCCAGACACGTAAAAAAACAACTCGTGCTTTTCCTGTCAAAACAGAGAACTAAACTTATCAGTGTTTGCCACTGGACAGAAAATTAGTAAGACAACTGCTCATTATGAAGTTGGAGCTCATGCTGAACATTCATGTAAGTGTTAATCGTAGCCTTACAGCATATTTTGTGCCAGCCATCAGCATCAAGACGTAGCGTGTAACCCTATGGAACCTCTCAGATACAGGCATTTAGTAATTAGTCGCTTCATTTCCAGAGTGATTTTGGCTGACAAAGTATGTTTCCTGAAGTAAGCCTTCTTACTTTAAGTAATGTTTCATTTTGCCTTTTCCCAAGGTTTGGGTTTTTATTTTGTTTGTTTGTTTGTTTTATAAAGGGTATGCATTCTAAGTTGCCAATAAAATCCTGAAACAGGAGATGATAATCTTTATAGTCTTTCACATCACCTGCAAAGATTTAACATATCAGCTACTGCTTCAACCTTCTTCTTAACAACTTTTCTCATGTTATGTTGTTCTCCTTTTTAAAATTATGCATGTTAGTTCAGGTAGAAGAAATTAGAGCCAAAACAGGGAAGTTGGCAGCTCTGCTGGGAGCAAGTACTTGAGAGGAAAGGTGAATGGACGGGAAGGAGGAAGGGAACGGAGAGGACTCGCTGTGTAAGCCGGGGCCCTCCAGGGCAGGGTTGGCCTTTACGGCGAGGAAGAGCAAGCCAAGGAACTTGCTTTTTGAACCAGGTCTGCGAAGCAAGAACCCCATGGGGAATTTGACAGACATTAAAGGACCTGCTATCCCTTCCTGCAGAACCTGTGTAAATCAACCGTGTTTTCCACTCCCTAGAATACAGCAGACCAAATCCCGATCTTGATGTTTCAAATCAATCCTTCTAGATTTATGCTACGAATAAGTTTAGGGATGCAAATAAAGCTTCATTTAATTTCTCTGTTCAAACTCAAGTTGTAGAGTTGTAGGCACATTTCTGCACATGAAAACACAATTTTATCAATATATGCTAAATTTAGCATAATTCTTATTATGCTGACTTCTCTACTGCAGAGGATGGATCCAGTCTTGCTTTTTACACTGGAATATAAATTTAATCAGCTGCCTAAGACACTTTTATCAACGGATGTTAGAAAGTGTTTTTCGTTTTGCTCATGGACAAAATGGCAGATAGGATGAAAATTGATATATTAAGTAACAGTTGAATTTGAAAATCTTTATAATAGACTGTTGATCTTTTATATTCTTATGCTCCTCTGACAATAACTCATTAACAAGAATGTTCAGAGTAAAAAATGAATACATTTCAGTTAATTCAATTAATACATTCATATTTATCTTCATTAGGATGAAAGCTTTCCTATTGAAAGGAGCAGTGACCTTTGGTATGTTATCGGAGCTTCTTGCTAACTTCTGTAATGTTCCTCTAAGGACAGAATTAAATGCAAGGAAGTGCTGGGTTGTTTGAATGCAAATGTTACAATGAACTCAAAAAGGAGACAAATACAAGAAGATCTGCTATGGCCTTTTAGTAGCAACCGGTAAAGATTATTTTGGTATGTTAGTATGACTTGCTTAGCTCAATCCTGACGTTATTTAAAAATGCTGGACTTGTTTAACAGAACTGTAATGAAGTTGTTTTCTTTTTGGAGGAAAAGAAGCTTTAAAGGCTAAAATATAATTCTGACTGATAAAAATATTATTCATCTACAGGGAAAAATTCATCAGTAGGAAAAAGCAGCTATAGCGACATCCCCGAGTTTAAGTTTCACTGTTCTCAGCAGCTTGAGCTTATATCATATACCTATTCATTATAGAAGCACTGGTACAGAGTTAAGCTGGGTGAGGATTTAGTTCCTTGCTTTCTATGCTGGCGTTCACATTGTCCAAGGTATGTTCTCATTCAGACTTCAGGTTGCCTATAAAATTCATGCAGTCTTGCACCGGGCATAATGGATGAAATGCAGATATTTTTTTCTGCTTGAGGTCATCAGTGGAGGGTTGGATGGGACAGCTGAAAGCTGCACTGAGTGGTACATCTTCTGTACAATGCAGGTAAAGGCACCGAAAGCACCAGAACTGCTCAGGTTTTCCTTCTCCCTCAGTACCAACGGGATCACTTGGAAGCAGCCACAGAAATGCCCCAGTAGGAAAGTTCCAACAGATGGCTGGTGTAGCTCTGATCTTGCCCTCAGGGTCCTTCTGCAGAGCAACACAGACAACATTTGTAATCTGCACTATGACGGTATTGGAAATGGAGAGATTGGTTGCTTGAAGGGTTTTACTCTGAATGTGGCTAATTAATCTCCAACATTGGTTCAGGATTTTCTGGTCCGCATAGTTATCACTGGTCTATTCCCTCACACATACGAATTCAAATCGATGCATCTTGTCAATGTATTTTGGGGGATTTGAGCATACAGATTTGGAGACTAGAGAGGATTCTGGTTATTCTTCGAGAAGGAAGATAGACAGACTGGCGTCTTTCCAGAAAATTAACAGTGGTGGATTTATGGTTTTGCTAAAATTGTGTTGAAGCCCCAAAAGCTTTGCACAAGCATCAGTATTCAAATTAAAATGGCTTTTGTAAAGTTTTTATTACCTTCAGATAGTTGAAGGCTTCTTTTGAAACGAAATATGTTGAAAACGGCAGTATTTTAAGATGAGTATGCATATGCAGGTTGCTGACTGAAAATTCCATTTTATAGAAGTGTTCCATAAAAATTGTGGTTAAGGGGGGATAAAGAAGAGCACTTCGAGTTTATTACTGATCTTCAATTAACCTGTCAAAATCAAGAGGCATACCTCTTGATTGTAATGTAATCTATTGAAACTGATACAGTAACTAAACCCATCAGTGGTAAGGGAAAAAGAGCAAAGTTTATCTGCCCTGAATAAGATAACCCGCTATAACTGGTGACCGTGCTTATTAGCTGGTGACTGTACTGTTATTATTCACAGAGGTGATGTTTTGAGACCTACTTGCCAGACAACCAGATTTGACTCAAACAGGGAAGACTGCAGGATCATCAGCTATCTGGATTAAAGTGCATTTGGCCTGAAAATGTCCCATTATGCTCAAATGCAAATCAATGCAACACAGCTTGCGTTCAGCAGAATGCTGGGTTCCCCGTTCTTGACAGGAACCCCGCTCCCCCAATAATATCGAAAAATGTGGAAGGGATCAGGATTAGCATTGCACAGGCCTGGTTCTGGACCAAAGTAAGAGATTTGCTTTAAGAATGGGCTACCTTTGAAAGCTAAAATACGTTCTTCCAAAATCAGCATAAACTTGTGTTTCAGTATATCAGGCATGTAAATTTCATAAAGGGCATAGTATCCTGTTTGGTGCATAATCAAGCTAGTTTATAAGCACAGAAATGTGAATATTTTTAATTATTATGGAAAACGGTTTAAATAATTTATTGAAAAATGTTCTTGAGAGTAAGAGAAAAGACACGGATTATTTCTATGACCAGGATAGTCCTTAAATTTAAAAATTATTGCTTATGAAGTTTAAGAACAGGCATTTTAGACACAGCGATTAAGAGCTATGTTTTTCCACACATATAAAACGCCTTGAGCACCTTTTGAAATTTATGAACACTCGGCAAAATTGTAAAGATTATGTATCACTGATAGCAATATTTTACATCATTGTTCATTTTTACTGTACTTCTTAGTTACAAGTGCCCCTAATTACTATAATAAAATCTAGTTTACTTGCTTGTAAGCATATCCTGTTAGATGTTAAGAGAATAATTTTGAAATCCTTATTACCGCTTTTTGTATGCTGAGCTGGTTACTCACAACAGTTTATCAACTTTCACATAAATCCATGTTCTTAACATTAAAAGTTTCCTGATCTGTAAGAGTAGAACTAGATAAAACCAAATAAAATGAAATAAAATATTTATAACACTTAGCAAGGAAAGTAATAAACCCCAGCATTTGAATATCAAGAGTTACTCCAGAAAGAATTTCTTAAAGTCAAAGATTGTGATGAAGTGATGTGGTGTCTCTGAAGTAGGAAATGTTAAGGGCAAGAAAAAGAATTCACTCCAAGTCTTCACCCGGTTAGACTAAGCTTGGTGATTAGAACCTCAGTCCAGCAGGTACATACTTAGCTTTGAGTATTCAAGTAATCTCTTCGAGATCAGCTTTCACCTGATTAAAGTCTTGCCACACACTCTACCAGCCAAATGCAGGAATGTACTTTTACTGGGTATTTTTGCTATCTAGTTTATCAAGCCTACTATAACTTTCAGAGAATTTTAGAATGGAAATCAGTCAGGGAGATAAAAAAATTATTCATTCTTTTAGTATCAAGGAGCCCTCTTCCCAGGTGATCTAGTTAAATAGAAGAGATACCATTTATCAACCTTTTACAGAAGCATAAAAGGGTTTTGCTTTTGTTTTAATTAGGGGTATTCTTTCTCTAATGTCATTCAGGTATGACATTCATAGGGCTTAATCCTAGTTTAAAGGTGGGGTTTTTTTTTCTTGCCAAGCTTATCAGAACCAGTTGAATTATTTGAGACTGAAAATCCAAAAAGCACAATTAAGCTACTAGGAATAATTACACCTTAATCTTTTGGAATCTAAAATCTGTGGGCTTTTGAAACTTAATATTCAAACCCAACTTTGAAAAAAATCCAATAATTTTAATGGTTATGACACTCCAGTTTGTCTTTAAAACTCCCTCACTTCTTTTAAAGTACTTTAGGAAGTATCTGTGCAATTTTAAGTGCCAGGTTTCTGCTGTAACTGTAACTATAGTGCATACACAATAGTAACTGAGGATAACCTTTCACTCTAAACCAGATCACTGTTTTAAAGATCTCTAATGAACAGACTCCACGGCTGTGGAAAGCTGTATCCTCCCATGCACTGTGCAGCTGGCTTCTGCGCTATATGCCACAGAAGCTTTTTGATGCCAGACTACACTTCCTTACTTAATGACTACCTAGAGAGGATCTTGGGAAATTACCTGGGGAAAAAGATTGTATGGTAGCTTCCCATATATTCTAAATCATATCAACCCTCATAAAGACATCTGAAATCTCTAACGCTTGGTTTAATTCAGAGCAAAATCATTTGCCTTTCAGAAGCTTTTTTTCTGAGCCAGAGCTTCTGCTGCAGCACAAATAGGTTCATCATAGAAGCAAGTAGCTCTCAGTTTGGCATCCACCCAAAACAGAGAGCAAGGTCAAGTAGATATTGAGAAGTAAGGGACTGATTCTACTCCATGTAGCTGTCATACAGTGTGTACTCTGGAGAGATGTCAAATTTGCCAGAGAAGGAATTGTAATAAAAATAGGCTCAGATCATCTCCTGCAGAAGTAGTGGAAAAACCCTTATTCTAAAAGATAAACCTCTCTAATATCCTAGTGTTACAGAAGACCTTCAGTGCCACATGTAACCCATATATGTGCTGGCCTAGGTGGAAGGCCACTTTAATAATAAACATAAATTTATATTATTGCTCATAACTAAACTATGTAAATACACAGGTAAACGCAGATTTCCAGTTTACATTATAACCTACTTGACATGCACAGGAATATGATACTCAAAAATAAAATTCTTGTAGTAAAAAGACTGTGGCACAATCCTTATTCTATTTTTGATAAATTAGGAGCATCTAAGTCCAGTAAAAGATGTACTTCATATCTGGGGAAAGAATATAGAGAGTTTGTTGTCATCTGGTAGGTATGCAAAGTATGAAAACTACTGGAAGATCTATACACAGCTGGTTTTTAATTAAAAGAGTATTTTAATTCTTCATGCAAGGAATTAATATTTATTTGATAATAATTTATAATTCAGCTGCTCAGCTCTCGTCTAACATCACTCAGGGATAAAGGTGTCTGATTCAGAAGTAGTGCCCACCACTCAAACTGAATTTTCATCACAAAACAGCTCTTTCGGAATTATCAGTCAGCCTTACAGGATTATCATGCATTTCTCATTGTGTTTGCTTTATAAATTACCTTCTATTTATTTTCCTATTCAATGATGAAGAATGAAGCAAACTATACTACTGCCTATTTTTGATCCTAGTCCTCAATTACTTTAGTTAGTCCATAAATATTTAATTAAATTGGATATTTCTTGTTGGTTGGTTGGAAATATTTTCATGTCATTCAAAGAGCTACACAATAGCTAAGAGAGTCCATATTAGTGTGCAGGTACATCCCCTCCGTGGTAGAAAAAAGAAAAATCCATTTCAATGGGGATACATCGTGGTATTTAGTTCCACACTAAACTTCCCCTTGGAGAAACGAAAATCTAATTCCAAATTGCAGCTGAGAGAACTTGCTTAGCCTTGTAAGATCAAGTATTTAGGAAAAAAATCAATGAACTTATACTAAAAAGAAAATTAAGATGCTTGTTTTCAACTACTTTTCTTATGAAAGTGTGATGGCTGGAAAAGAATTAAAAAAAATATTATGCCATCAATGGGCTACCAATACCTTCATTTATGAGCTGAATTAAATTTATTTCTTTTCTAATGATAAGGTTTACAGCTGATTATACATTTGTACCTGTGTATAAATACAAATTCACTTCTATGCATATATCTTAGAATTTCTACAGTGTGCTATGTAGCACACTTCTGTCTGTCTCAGTATCAGGTAGGAGATCCATGCTAAAGAAACAAATGTTATGCCAAACACCAAGTAATTTTAAAATCCATTTATAAAAAATTACTTTAAATATTTTATGTAATGTGCTGTTGAAAACATGTTCTTCTGTCACACCATTTTTATAAAAATAAAAAACAGAGGAGAAAGCCATATGCAAAAAAGATGCATGTTTACTCAGGAGAGATGATTATTTCTGCAGCTCCAATTATTTCCATATTCGAGAAACTAAGTATGAAAAACAGAATGGGTTTGACATGGCTGAAGACAAGAATATTAACCTCTGTTTGAATTCCTGCAGCTTCTGCATTTTATTCCTCCTCAGTGAGCACAGTGGTGAAGCTCACTTCACCAAATACTAGTCCTGGACTAGAGGATCCAAACTTAGCCAAGCATCGTTTCTTCCTAGAGAAGGAACAAATAAACCACCAGCATTGTTTTCGATACAGAGCTGATACAGAATACCACTGACAAACCACTTTAACTGACACCTAGCACTTCAAAGAAGTGCTACTGGTGTAGAGCTAATTTAGAGTATGGGTGACGCGGTTGTTTTTTGTTTGGCAGGATACCAGAGGAGCTAGTGAGACTGAACATCCTTCTCTTTCAAAGGCAGTTTCAGATCTTCCGTTCAATCTGTATCACCTAGAGAAAACTATTTTTACAATGCTGTTAGAAGTTCTTTCTGATATCAGTTTCATGTTATGATCCCAAGACAAGTGTATAGAAGAAGAACAGATCTAGGAGACTAATTACATAATACTAATTTAATCAAGATTTGACATCTTAACAAGTGAGAAATCCCTATAATAATTTTACATTACTTGTTCACCAAGCATTACAACCTCACTATTATATAATGAAGCAAAGATTTCTCTCTTTTCTTGGATCGTTTGATTCTCTCTGAGATATTTTCTGTACTTCCCAAACACTTCAGGTATGAACAGTGCTCCTGTACCTCTGTACAGCAGTGCCTCTGTACTGCAGCATGTCACTCATCCCTTTTCCAGTCTTGCCCACATATATTAAAAAAAAATCACAGTGGTAATAAACGAGTCTTCCATCATTTTCTTCTAAAATATTTCTTTTGTTTTCTTTATAAGCTATTTTTCTCCTCTGCAACATTTCTACAGTAGTGCCACTGTCTCTACTTGGAAATTAACATATTTCAGACAAATAATACAAACTTAAACTTAAAATTCATGGACCAGCTTTAAAGAAATGCCTCCAAAGTTATATTCCAAATCAATTGAGAAATTATACTTGTAATGTTTTCTGGTAAAATGAATGCTAAAATGCAGGATTACATATCACTCAGAAATAACTGATATATGTCTATGTTAATCCATTTTAGCATAGCTTACTCTTCCATAGTTCCTTTTTAAGGCAATAAACGTGTAAGAATTAAAGTAATTTCATGCATTATTATATGTAAAACTCATTTCATAGATTTTACTTCCCCGTGCCACTTGCAAGGAAAAAGCAGGGTTTCACATGGAAGGCCAGGTGTCAGAGCAAACCCCTTTCTGGCTGATGACAATTCCACTCTCTAGTAACTATTGCAATGTGGAATAGCTCTTGTGGAATCTTAGCATTGGACATGAAGTCAACAGACCACATCAGCTAATAATCCCTTTATTAAACCAAAAGACAATTTACTTCAAGTATGTTTTTGCTAAGTATTTACGACACAAAGCAATCACACCCAGACAGGTTTGTAATTCTAAGCATTCCTAGAATGATTCAGGTTAGGAGGGACCTCAGGGGGTCTCTAGTCCAACCTCCTGCCCCAAACAGGCTCAGCTGTGAGGCTGGTCAGAGCTGGAAAACCTCCAGTGATGGAGGCAGCACAACTTCTCCAGGCAGGTTGCTGCTATGCTGCCAGACCGTCCTTATGGAGAAAGTTTTTCCTTATATTCAGTTTGAACCTCTTTTGTTTCAGTTTAGGCCACTGTCATAAATCCTTCTTTCTCTGGCACCACTGCAAGGCTCCATCCTCTTGATAACACCCTTGTAGGTATTGGGACGTTGCTGTTAGATCCCCCCTAAGCCTTCTCTTCTCCAGGCTGAACACATGCCAACAATGCATTTGCAAATCCATTCTGACTAGCTTCAAAAGAAAGCATGAGCAACTGGCACTAGCTTGCATTATTTATGCCTTTTGTTTTGGTTTTATTAAAGGGTTATCTGACATGTCCCCCTCCCTGTGGTTCCTTGCTTTTAGTAGGATCAGCTGAACCTCACTTTTGGCAAGTAGCTATTAGGTGAACCACCAGTATAGATGGTATTTATCCTGCAGCCTTTAACACATCTCATACTACCTGACTCATCCTCCGAAGTGATAAACATTCCTTTTTCCTAGCAAAGAACAATATCCAAAACAACAGGTTATATTCTTAAGATAATAATTTAACAAACCACAGCTATGTGAGGATATTGATACTTTTCTGTGCCTTTGCTTCTCTTAATTTAAGAATTGAGGTAATTCTATTCCCAGGGTTTGAGAGAAGGAGGAGAGCAATGAGGAACAGTTAGATTTTTTTTTTCAATTAAATCATGTTTTATGGAAAGCTTTTTTCCTTTAAGTCTGCCTGTGTGGGAGGTGGAAGGATGATGCGAAGAGCGCTTTCTCAGACAGACTGCTTTCTGTATGTATAACACAAAAGAATTTTGTACAACAGAAAGCAGTGCTTCCCTTCCAGATGTGCAGGATGATACCAAAGTGAAGCCTGACCAGGACAGCAGAAATCCTTTCATATATAATCATCATATAAGATGAAAGATACCTCTTTCTGTAGAGGTCTTGCTTCATAGCCCTTTATATTTGCTAAACAGCCCAGAATCTGCAAGATTAAACCAGGCCTTTAAAGGTTTCCAACATACAACCTTTCTCATCGTGAAAATACTGTCTTAACCAATCCTTCCACAACAGAGGTACTGGGAAAGTCACCTGCTCTGCTCTATCTTGCCAACAGGAAAGTGCTGTACAAAACTAAAAGAGGGCTCCTCTCTACAGCCTTACCTGTGTACAGCCATGAAGCAAGTCAGCTACGCTCAGGGTTTTACCAAGAACATGTCTCAGCTGTTCACAAGGCCAGGAGAATACTGGTGTTACCATTACAGACAGAATCCAAAGCAAAAAAAATATGCTTCAGGTTGCCCCAAATGATATCAGAAATGGTGTTTTTCTAACATATTAACTATTGTATTGATACACTACAAAAATGATTACAGCTTGACATAAACCTTCTCTGTTCTTTTTGTAAGGTTTTGGCAGAGGAAATTAAAACTGGAAAGATTGACACAAAGTAGCTGGGATCTCTCTGATAACATTGGTTGAAGCACCATGTCAGCCTCCCGTTCCTGATTCCCGTACAAGCAAGAATTCATTCATTTAGGGATGTGAAGGAACTGCTGTTTACCAATGAACTGTCTACTGCAAACACTTGCAGTGATAAAAACTACTCAAGTGTTTTCAAGGTAATATTACAATATTTTATAAAAGTAACTGTGTTATCTGGCTGCCTCTTCCTGCTGTAAAACTTGCTATTTACCACTTTCAAATTTCAGTATTTCTTTGACTTGTCAGAGAATTTTTAATGCTGCTCTGTGGTGAATATACAGGATGAAACTAGGTCACTTCAGTAACCTGGGGCTCTCTTTGCTCTGTCTCAGTGAACATTGTTGGACCATGGTGAATGAATTATTTCTTTCCTTGACTGACAATAGAAGGAATTATTTTAGGAAATTTTATGCCCATTTTAGACCAGATATATATTAATATGAAGTCTGCTAAGACTTTGGAGACAGGAGCAGAACACAGTTGGCATTTCACGGTAAAGACTACCTGGGAGAGTCCCACAAAGATCAATCTTTGCTCTACTTCTGTTCAGTGTAGACAGATATGGAGGTAACGCTCGGGTCCATTTACCTTAACAACAAACAGCTATATGACTGCCATCAAGAGGACAAAAGAGAGCAAATGGAATAAGTTTTTAGCCAGAATGAGCTCTTTGTGCATGACACCCATGAATAACATTTTATATTCTCTGTAGAAGAAATTATGGCACCCCGGGTTACAGAACTGACTTCATCTAGAAAACAATTTATTATGTCCCCACAGGACTGCAACATTGCATTGTACCTGAAGCCAGCAATTTAGGAAACAGCCTAATCTGAAACATATATCCATGGCAGTAACTACTATGAGCAAAAGTAACCTTTCTCTCTTCCTGACACTGGCTTCCTTTATGAAGCCACACATTAGAGTTTCAGTCCTTATTTTCAAGGTGCTTATATTCATAAGACGCTTGTGACTATGAAAGTTCTCAGCCAGATGTAAAATAAAACTTAAGAAGACTTTTCTTAGCACCACGGCAAAACCTTGGTGCCCTCTCCCGCATATATTCCTTACAGGCTGACCTGGGATGATGGAAAAGCCTCTACACAGGAGTTATGTTCCTAACAAACATTGCCAGCCCACACGCTAGGGTCAGGCCATTTCACATCAACTGTAGTAAAATGAAAAATTACCTTCCAAAGGACCTCTCTGGGGATGCCGTACTGAACTTTGTGAGGTTTGATTACACAGGGGAAGCACCGTACCATAAAATCCCACTCACGTTAACGGTGTCATTGCACAAAATACCATTTTAAATCATAGAATCATAGAATGGTTTAGGTTGGAAGGGACGTTGAAGATCATCTCATTCCAACCCCCCTGCCATAGGCAGGGACACCTCCCACTAGACCAGGTTGCCCATAGCCCCATCCAGCCTGGCCTTGAACACCTCCAGGGATGGAGCTTCAACAACTCCTCTGGGCAGCCTGTTCCAGTGTCCCTCCACCCTCAGAGTGAAAAATTTCTTCCTAATGTTTAATCTAAACCTGCCCTCTTTCAGTTTGAAGCCATGTCCCCTCGTCCTATCACTACATGCCCTAGTAAAAAGTCCTTCCCCAGCTCTCCTGTAGGCCCCCTTCAGGTACTGGAAGGCTGCAATAAGATCTCCCCGGAGCCTTCTCTTCTCCAGGCTGAACAGCCCCAACTCTCTCAGCCTCTCCTCATAGGAGAGGTGCTCCAGCCCTCTGATCATCCTCGTGGCTCTCCTCTGGACGCGCTCCAGCAGGTCCATGTCCTTCTTATGTTGGGGACTCCACAGCTGGATGCAGTACTCCAGGTGGGGTCTCACGAGAGCGGAGTAGAGGGGCAGAATCACCTCCCTTGACCTGCTGGCCACACTTCTTTTGATGCAGCCCAGGATACGGTTGGCCTTCTGGGCTGCGATCGCACATTGCTTGCTCATGTTGAGCTTCTCATCAATCATCACCCCCAGGTCCTTCTCCACAGGGCTGCTCTCCAGCCATTCTCCGCCGAGCCTGTATTTGTGCTTGGGATTGCCCCGACCCAGATGTAGGACCTTGCACTTGGCCTTGTTGAACTGCATGAGGTTGGCTTGGGCCCACCTCTCCAGCCTGTCCAGGTCCCTCTGGATGGCATCCCTCCCCTCCAGCGTGTCTGCCTCGCCAAACAGCTTGGTATCATCAGCAAACTTGCTGAGGGTGCACTCTACCCCACTGTCCATGTCGCTGACAAAGATGTTGAGTAGTACAGGTCCCAGTACCGACCCCTGAGGAACGCCACTCGTCACTGCTTTCCACTTGGACACCGAGCCGTTGACTGCAGCTCTTTGAGTGCGACCATCCAGCCAGTTCTTTATCCACCGAGTGGTCCATTTATCGAATCCATGTCTCTTCAATTTAGAGACCAGGATATCGTGTGGGACAGTGTCAAACGCTTTGCACAAGTCCAGGTAGATGACATCAGTTGATATATAAATAAAATAAGCCCTTTCTTGTCAGCGCCCAAGTTCTCACTGGCGCTTGCTCCCTTCTGTGTCCTTTTCCAATGCAGCCCTCCCCAGGAACGGGTTCACACAGGACTGCCCACCTGCCCGATGCCCGGGACGCGTTCCCCAGGCGAGGGGAGCGGGGCGGGCCCTCCCCCGTTGCCGCCCCCGGCGGCCGCCGCGCTGCCGCTCGGGCCGCTGCCAAGCTCCGGCCTTCACCCACCACAACGGCGAGCCAGAAACGCGGCCACCCCCCCTCGCCCGCCACGGCGCAGGCGGGGCGGGCCCGGCCGCGGGGCCAACCCTACCCAGGGCCGCAGCCCGCCGGGACGAGGCGTGAAGCGACCCGGCGCCTCAGCTCCATCCTCCCGCCCGGGCCCGCCCCGGCCCTGCCCGCGGCCCGGCACCGTTGCTGCGGTCGCCCCCTCGCGCCCCCCGGTTGCCAGGTTGCCGTGGGGCCCGAGTGCGCGCATGCGCAGTGTCGCCCACAGCAGGTGCCGCCGGCGGCCTCTTCCCGGCGCCGGTGGGGCCTCGGCGGCGCGGCGGGTGGATGAGGCGCGGCCCGGCCCGGCGCTCGGTGTCCCCCGCCTCCCCGGGTGGGCGCCGGCTTCACCAAGCGCTGCTAACACTTGGCGCGTGTCTCCAAGGAGCGCGGGAGGTGCCCGTTGGTCCTTTCGGAGTGACCCGGGGTGGCGGGCGCGTCCGTTGGCCTGTGGGGAAACACGGGCAGCTCCGCTCGCTCCCTGTTGTGGTGCGCCCGCGGCCCGCGGGGGTCCTCGGGGGCTTCCGGAGGCTCTCGGAATACTGTGATATATCCGTACTTAGCAGTAATTCGATTTTCAGGGGGATTTTCCCCCCCCGCCTCCCCTGCCGATTTTTCATACTCGGAGTTGAGATGCTTTATCCGAGCGCCTCGGGGGAATGTGAGCACCCTGCAAGTGGCTGTTACGGTATGGGTAACACTTTCCAAACGTGGTGGCTGGAAGGGCTGAAATGACGCCCCTGCCTGCTCGTGGCTTGTTCCCACTGTGTTTATTGCCAGTCCTTTCCCACATGTTATTTCTTAAATGGTTTTGTGTCAGGCCTGGTAGCTGCCAGGTCCCTCTGAAATCTGAAAGAAGTGGCCAAATAGAGAAGAGAAAGAAAATGTTTATGAATTCAAGACTGTATCGCTCCCCAGTCTGAGGCAGCCCACACAGTTTTAGCACAAACAGTTGGAGGCTTCCCAAATTCCTTCTTTGATTGCTCATCGTTGTACCATACTACAAATTAGTTTGTTCAGTCATGGCTAAAGCCGTCCACCCACTTACAGCTATTCTTACAGAAAATAATGTCCTTTCCTGCCGACGCGCATAATTTGTGTCTTCTGGTAATTGTACATCTGATATATAGAGAGAAGACAATAATGGATAAAGGCTTCAACTTGATTTCTGACATATGACTGGAAAAAAGAGGCAATGGCTGTTAACACATGAGAATGTTTGTCCAGAGTTAGTAAGAACAGAACAAAGCTTGCGGAACTGCTCGCGAAACCATGTATTTGCTTTACGGGAAGCTGATGCATAATAGACCAATAGAATTGGTTGTATGAATAATATACCATATATGGGAACCAACAAGAAAGATCGAGAGGAAGATACATGAGGAAGACTACTTACTTCAGCCCATACGACCACCAGGAGGCAGAGGACGACCCCCTAGCAACAAGTGGAATATGCGCAGAGTACATCAGAGTAAGAAAACGGGAAGTCACGTACGCGGAAGAACGAACCACTTAAAAGACTCGTGTATCGGGTAAAAGCTTGCGACAGGTGGTGGACGCAGAGTCCCCTGTCAGCCCAGCGCTGTATTGCCTCTTTGCTCTTTGCTCATATTAATCAATAAAACTTAATAATTGGAATTTTGTTTTTGTCTGATAATAAAATTCATAACAATTGGTGCCGTGACTCGGATAGGAGAAGAGACTAGGTTCTGAGGGTTGGGGAGGCGCCCCGCCATAACTGGCGGCCCCACTCTTGGTTCCCTGTCCTACTCCTACCGACGATCCGAAATTTGGAACAAAGAGGCAAGGAAAGACCGGTCGACCCCTTAAATTTTGTGCACAAAAGTCCGGACGAAGACGCAGGACGCGTAAGTAACTGCCACTTTGGCAGGGGTAATCCGTTCGGTCGGGGTCGGGTATCCCGGAGTGTACCGAGTGGTGTGTGTATGAGAGGGGGCCGGTAGCTCGGACTAACCCAAGCGAGTGTGGACCCTTTAGTAGTGCGGTTCTCATTGCCTGCGAAGGCCTGAGCCACGAACAAGGGGAAGTGAGTGGAGCGCACACACGGTTGATTGAAGGCACTCCGGAAGATGGGACAGGGAAAGAGCAAATCCCTTGTAACCATGAAACGTTCCCCAGTTCCAAAAGATTCTCCTCTGGCGTTTATGTTAGAAATGTGGAAGTATTATCCTGGGACTGGGAATAAGAGTAAAAATAAGATGATTCATTATTGTGTAGATGTTTAAAGAAGACTAGGGAAGTCAGGGGCTTTACCTTTTGGGGACTCAAAAACATCGTGAGCCCTTGATAAAATTAAAATTAGGTCCCCAACAAGAAGAAGTAGAGTTTTTAGTGGACTCAGGGGCTGAGAGATCCACTATACAACAACTGCCCTCCGGATGTAAAATATCCAGAAAGACAGCCCTGGTGGTAGGAGCGAAAGGAGAACCCTTTAAAGTGGAGGTTGTTAAAAATGTAAAAATAGAAACTGAACTTAAGGTAGGACTAGGGGATTTTTGATAGTACCTGAGGCCGAATTTAATTTGTTGAGACGGGATTTAATTATTGAATTGGGGATAAATTTAGAAGTAAGAAACAGAGAAATAAAGATTAAACTCTGTCCATTGAGAATAGAGGACGAGGAAAAGATTAATCCTGAGGTATGGCATACAGACGAGACTGTGGGGCGTTTGGAGATACCTCCCTTCCTGGTAGAACTTAAGAATCCCGAGCTCCCGGTCAAAATAAAACAATACCCTATTTCGCTGGAGGGGAGAAGAGGCTTAAAGCCAGAAATAGAGAGACTCACAAAACAAGGACTATTGGAACCTCCTTTTAACACTATGGAGAACTAAAAAGACAACTGGCAAAATTAACGCTAGAAACCAAGCTTTCATGGATAAAATGTATCCCTCTAGCATTACTCAACATAAAAGCACAACCTAGGGCAGACATAGGAATTTCGCCCTTTGAAATGCTATATGGGATGCCGTACGATGCAGGGGTTCCTAATGACCATCCAAATGTCATGGATAAAACCATCAATATCTACATCAGCGAGTTAATGAAATATCGACAAAAACTATGGGAAAAAGGACAGATAACTCAAAGACCACCTCTTGATATAAAGCTACATCAAGTTAAACCAAGGGATTGGGTCCTTATAAAATCATGGAAAGAAATAGCCTTACAACCCAGATGGGAGGGACCCTATTTAGTACTCTTAACTACCGACACAGCAGTTCAGACTGCAGAAAAAGGGTGGACACCCGCTAGTCGCATCAAGAGACCTGTAGAGAATAACGAGTGGAAAGTCATAAGCCCCGCAGGAGATTTGAAGATAAAGTTGTCTAAGAAACCAAAGTAAACAAAAGACTCTATATAGTTACAGGTGCCTACGAACGGAAGAAACCAACATAACCGTTTGAAGAATCGCCGACCCATCCGCGAAAGTTAAAGAGCTAAAAATGTGATTTAAGGGAATATCTCTTTGTGATATATTGTTTTATTATATCTATGTATTTTAGTTAAACCGTATCTATACACTGTAAGAGAGAATATCTGTACAGCATTTTTTTTCTGATTTGAAAAGGATGATGTATGTAACAACAAATTGATTGTTATTTTGAGATTTAAGCAGAGTATGTATAAGGACCAAATGATAAATGACACTACCCCAAAGAGAAGTCAGGCATAGTTTATACCGTTGGTTTCAGATACCACCAGGCAACACCATACGAGAGGTTCATTCGGCTCCCTGGATTGAGGGACGAATACCAAACCAGACTGGGGGTAGTGGACTATATAAACTAACAGGTACCCCCCCCAAGTCTATCCCCTATGTTGCGAAGTGGAAACTGAAATACCGCAACTGGATTGAACAGAAGACATTAGATATATTCCCTGTTTAAAACATCCTAATTTGGAACATTCAGGCTGGGTCGTTTGTCAGTGTCTAAATTGTAACAAATACTGGTATTGTGTATCCTTTAACAGGCAATCATATTGCATGAAATGCCGTAAAGTTTTGGGGCATATTTGGGAACCAAAGGAACAAGTAAAAATTAGCAAACTGTTTTGTGGATGGGAATTGTTAATACCCGAGTTGTGGGAAATATATGAATCTAATTGACATAAGGTCGTAAGACAGTGTACTATAAGATTTGGCTGGAAGCAGAAGAGACAATTAAATAAGTATTTAAAGAATTAGCCCCAAATAATTACAACTCCTACTCCTGTGGAGAGTGCCTTGACAGCCCCCCCCCCAAGAAAATGCACCCTGTCTGAATTGTAAACTGGGGTGAGGTTCTAAGACGGTGCGCCGTAAGAATTAACGGGGGAACCTAGATTATTGCCAAAGATACCAGCTGAGTTCCCCTGAAGACTACCTGCTGCTGTCGAGAAGATATCGAAATCCCGTTGCTCTCTGCAAAAGAGTAGACGAGGAAGACAGAGGGGTACTAAAACCTGTGGGGAAGATGAAAGCTGTTATCTTAATGAGTCTAATCCTCCAAACCAATGTTACTGCGGGAGCACCCTCTTTTAACCTGACCATTTGCGAATTACTCCGCTCCGTAACAGGCGGCAGGGGGCAGGGAGAATGCCATCCAGGCACGGAGCACCAATGGGGAACAATAAATCAAAAGGCAACCTATTGGTGTCCCAGTTCAAATCCAGGAACAAGTTACTGTAATTTCCCAAATCATTATTACTGTGCTTATTGAGGCTGTGAAACTATAGCGACTGAATGGAAAGTCGGAGTTCCAAACCGATATCTTAACGTAACCTGGCTCCCCTATGGTTGCCAAAAGCCAAGCTACGCTTCTGATGGTGAAGAAATCCCCAAAGGTGTCGGGAATTGCAAATCCCTGAAACTCTCAGTATTACAACCCCAAGACAGCGGATGGCTAATAGGAAGAACCTGGGGAGTAAGGCTTTGGGAGCCCGAAACCGATAGGGGCGGGTTAATAGTAATCCAGAAACGAGAAGTAAAGACACCGCAGTCTATAAGTCCTAATTTAATCTTAGGAGGAAGAAGATCAAATGCCTCAAAGCTAAATCCAATCCCCACCACCGAAGAAACCGAAGAGATGATGGTAGGTGATAAAAAGACCTACGAGCCCTTATGGAATGTAATGCAGGCAGCCTACCAAGCCTTAAATGCGACAAATCCAAGCTTTACTACTTCCTGTTGGTTATGTTCTGCTTTAAATATTAAATGGGTCCTGCCTAGCCCTGGGGCATGGTGGGTCTGTTCCATAACTGGATTAACATCATGCCTTTCCACTGCTGTTCTTAAAAGAAAGGTCTCAGAGTTTTGTGTACAAGTCACGGTGGTGCCTAGAATACTTTTACATGGGGAGGAGACTATGTATTTACACTGGAACAACTTAGGACATAAAATTAGTAAAAGAGAACCAATATCTGATATCACTATAGCTACTCTGCTCGGTTTAGGAATAGCTGGAACTGCTACTGGCGTCGCCTCAATAGCACAACAACAACAAGGACTTACCTCCCTAAGAGCTGCAGTAGACGAGGATCTAGACTCATAAAAACCCAGTTTGACACCACCAAGTTGTTAATCTTGACACAAATGAACACGCAAAAAGAAACAGAAGAATTATAAGGGTTATGAGAACTAACGGACAAACATTCAAGGAGAAAAGAAAAAGGGGGGAATTGTTAACACATGAGAATGTTTGTCCAGAGTTAGTAAGAACAGAACAAAGCTTGCGGAACTGCTCGCGAAACCATGTATTTGCTTTACGGGAAGCTGATGCATAATAGACCAATAGAATTGGTTGTATGAATAATATACCATATATGGGAACCAACAAGAAAGATCGAGAGGAAGATACATGAGGAAGACTACTTACTTCAGCCCATACGACCACCAGGAGGCAGAGGACGACCCCCTAGCAACAAGTGGAATATGCGCAGAGTACATCAGAGTAAGAAAACGGGAAGTCACGTACGCGGAAGAACGAACCACTTAAAAGACTCGTGTATCGGGTAAAAGCTTGCGACAGGTGGTGGACGCAGAGTCCCCTGTCAGCCCAGCGCTGTATTGCCTCTTTGCTCTTTGCTCATATTAATCAATAAAACTTAATAATTGGAATTTTGTTTTTGTCTGATAATAAAATTCATAACAATGGCTTAAGTTAATGTGTGTATACATTTTGCCTGAATGATAAACAAACAAATGGAAAGTTTCAGTTGCAGTATTCAGTAACGTCAGTAATTTTCTGACTTTATGAATGGCTGAAATGCCAACAAGTGGACATAGATCTACAGTGATAGGTATAGTGATTTTGACTGTAACTAACTTGCAACTTTTGAAAACTAAAAGTTAAAAAGCATGTCAGACTGTATAGATGCAGTTAAGATGCCCAAATTGCGATGTAAAATGTGGCATGAATAGTCTTAGTGAATGTATTTTCTTGTTAAAGGGAACATTCTTTTCTATTTGGTTATACTGTAAGACTTCAAAAATTATGTGTTACTTATGTGGTTTAACTGTTTATTCAAACTAATAAAGCACACAGTTTAAAAAAAGATTTTTTGGTCATGCATTTGGAGTTCAGAAGCTTAGAGAAAGAATGGGCAAACATGCAGCTATAAATCACAGGAGTTAGGAGGCTTGACAGAATTTTCTGAGAACTTCAGGAACTACCTCGTGACTTTTACAAAATATTTTGAAAATCTGAAGAGCTGAGATACAGAACTTCAGGGTAAAGTTCCATAATTGTGGAAGTATATGTTTATATGTCTATCTGTATCAATGGGAAGTTCTGCTGCGTTCTATATTCTGCAGAAAGAGTGGTTGAAGATAAAGTGTGCTGTGCCTCCCATCTCGCCGCACAACTGCCTGACCACCAGCTTGTGGCTTGCCTGGGGGCTGCTCCTGGGCAGACTCGTCAGGCGTGCCTGCCGCTGTGCTCACTTGTCAGCCGTGTTGAGGTGACTTCAATTCCTGCAGGCAGCACGTAGCTCTAGCCCTGCTGACTTCATGTGCAGAAGTTCAGAGTTTACAGAGCTGCCTGTGGCAACAGGGAAAAGAAGTTCCATTGGAAAATCCCGTGCATCAGTATGTGGAAGGATATATATTTACATATGCAGATATCAAGAAAAGCACATCCTGTTGTCACTATGTATAGTCATGCACCCTTTGATTTATGCACATGCCATTAAGTAATATCATATGCATCTTTTCTCATATCTGAGACAGAAAGTATAATATCTTGTGATACTGTGTAGAACTGTTTCCTACACAGTGCTCATGGATGTCACATAGGTGGAAAGTACAGAACATGTTAAAATTATCTGCAGAGAAAGAAGAGCAATGAACATTTTCTGGCAAATATAGGTCACCTATTTGTGCAAGTTAGTTTCACAGTTCACTGCCTAACCTCCTTCTTTTTTACCTAAGGAGGGTTGTATAGCTAACATAAAATAAATACGTGGTACATAGACTGTGTTAATGTTATTTAAATACATTCTTGAGGAATGAAATTGAGAGTAATACAACTAAGCAATAAGAAAAGTACTGGACCGTTAACAGGATTGAATTAGTGTAAGTATACAGGACTAAGTAATCAGTATAAAATGCCTCAAGTATGCTTACAGTTATAGCAAATAAATAGTTGCCTTATTTGATAAAGGTCATGTGCTCATACCTTTTAATACTGCATTCTAACGTAGAAGCCCAGATGGATTTTTTGTTGCTGTTAGGTTTTAGGAAACAGATGTTAAAAAATTTTAAAAATATATTCCTTGCACATGACAGGAAGGTACTACTTCTATATGTAGCTTTGTTATCAACTCTAGTCACAGAGTTCTTGCTGTGGAGGCCATTTAAATATACTCATTTCATAGACATAGTGCAAAATTAGAGAGGTACCAAAAATTCCACAGCTCAGCCCTGGACTTGCACTTTATTATGAAAAATATAGCACATCCTCTTCAGAATTAGTGCTCGTAATCTTGATTACAAAACTACTTTTCTCAGAATTTGCACACCGGATTGGAAAACAGACCAAACTGAAAACTCAACCTGGAAAAGATGGCTTTTTTTAACCTGTATCAATTCTCTGGTAAGACTTGCTGGAGAGCAGCGCAGATGGCTGCGCCAGCACCAGGGCAGGGGGTGGGTGGTGGACAGAGGTGCTGCTTTTGGTAGCATTGACAATTTCTACTGGGTTAAGGTGTTCATTTAACCATTGGTTTTGGATACGTAACTACATAGTGACCGAAGGCTAGGTTGGTGCTGTTATGGTCCCATGGCATTTCCTTCCTTCCCTCAGCTGGACACTTTGACCTTCCTTTTCCTTGATGCACGATTTTTACTTACCCCATTGTGAGCTAGTTTGGGTCGTGAAAGGGGCAGAGATTTAATTTTCTATTAAGTGAGCCTTCCAAACTGACTCGTCAGGTCAGTATGAACACTATGGGCAGCAGTATGAGAGAGCAATGCAAAGCTGTGGGCAGGATTGCAGCCTCCGACTTGTATTGGCTTAAATTATCTTGGAAGTAAAACTGTTTTGTGGCAGTCAGAGCTTGCCTAGGCTAAGCTGCTGCAGTCCCGTCTTCTCTTTCCTGGCTGCGTGTACCTGCATCTTCTTCCTGTAGGCATTCAGGTCTGTGGAAATTGCATTGGTACAGGGATCAGCCAAAAACTAACCACCATTTTTTGTTAAGATTGATTAATTTTCAAATGGTCTGGCTCCTGAACCAGCTCCCTTTCTGGTCACATAAGCACCCAATTTAGGCTGGTTTAAACTGCCAAGGAATTGCATTTCAGAGGGATGTGGTTTATTCACTTAAAAGATCTCTGTTGGATGAAAGAGTGTGGAAGCGAAAGCAGCCAGAGACAAGTGCTCTGCAATGTGTGAATTGCTCTATTTCTCCTGCTGGGTGCGTTCTCTTCCCAGCAGCAGTGCTTGTGGGCCTCTGGTATGTGTCCACTGACCTTGAGAGATAACCCAGGAGAAGCATGTTCCTCAGTTGCCCACTGAAACACATAGAAGAGTACTGAAGTCTATCCACAAGTTCACGTTCACACCAAAACCTCCCAGCGTGTTCCTGCCTTTCTGCGCATTATTACCCCAGTGTGAGATGGCATTAATGCTGTCAGCTGCTGAGCAACACAACAGGGAAAGGAGAACTTCCGTTGTCCTGGGAGGGAAAGTGTTCTGTGACCCGTGTACCTTCCTTCAGACTGCAGGCCTGGCCGTGTTTCTGACTCGCTGTCTATGGGCAAAAACTAGATGCAGCCTTGAACATACAAATGCTGACAGCTTTAAATAAGTCAGATTTTTCTGAAAATCGATCTTGTGAGCAGTGTGGCTTCCTGGTACTGTAAAGCCTCCCTTTAAAAAGTGCCAACGGATATGCATAAACAGGCTTATGCTAAACATGCATAAATAAATTGGATATACAGTAAGTTAACTGTAAATAAGCACAAAACAGAAAGAAAAGGAAAGGGAAAATTCTGCCTTGCTATGTGTATTTCTGGTATAAAATAATGCTGAAAAGTGAATCTGATATGTGTATGTGTCCCTAACAGAATTGTGCATTTTGCTTGAAAAGCATATAAGACACACTGAATTTTAAGAAAAAATATTTTCTTTGTAGTTACTGTCTCACACATACTAAAACACAGCTTTCCCTAAGGCTGTTTTATTTATCAATTCGTAATTACAAATAATTTCCATAGAGTTACTCTGAAAAAATTGCAAGATGTGGTAAGAATAATAAAAAAAAGCCCTGATATTTTCACAGGAAATACTGTAAAATAAAATCTGCAATTTCCTTTTAAGCTACCCAGTCTCACAGACTATATTTAGAATGTAAAATAATACTGAAACGGCAAACATGCGAGTATCAGAATTTTTTCTCAAAACATGTTGCCTGGGGAAGGCATGTGCTGCTCTTCTATTGCTCTTTGCAGCCAGTAATACCTATGCTTAAACCCATTAATTTGTGCTGTAATGAGGCTCCTTCTGGAGTCTTCAGAAGGAACCAGCTGTTTTGTTTTCAAGGAACTTCAAGGAACTTTTCTCACAAGTCTGTGGCAACTAGAAAAAAAGTCATTGCATTTTGAATCTGCCAATCTGCAAGGGGGACCTGTTTTGTATACCCAGAATCTGTTATGTGTGACAAATGTGACATAAATCTGACGTCTGTATGTGTCCTATGTGTCATGAAACCTTTTCTTTCATAAGTTGTAAAGTTGGCACTGCTCAACTGTCGTGTTAGAGTTGTATGCAGTAGACGAGGTGACTGAGGGCCAAAGACTAAAAGGACGAGGACTGACACAATAAGAGCAAGACTGTAGTTTTTAGCACTGTTACAGGTATATTGCTATTTTTGAGGCATAATTTTTTCCTTTCTTGTTAGTTCCGATTAGCTAGGGTGCCCACTGCTTGGGTTCGCGCTTGTAGCTTCGGCTATTGGTCGGGTCAGTAGAAACAGACACACATCCCCTTCTCCCACTGCTGCTGCTGAAGCAGCATCCCCTGGCACAGGGACAGCGCCGATATCTGAGGATTTAGATCTCCCTACAAGATTTGCCAGAGGACATCTGTCAGAACCCAAAGAGGTAACAGCTGCACAGGGCAGGGCGGAAAATTTTGAAAGACAACGAATACTGATAAGGAAAGAGGACAGCAATTTTTGTCTGCCTAGGGCGGCAAAAACCCTTGCATCAGCTCCGGTCAGTTTAAATACAGATTTTATTATGACTTTGTTTAGTTTTCCCAGGGAATATTGTGATGTGCATGTGGGTTGCATTATTCTTTGTGTTACTATTGGCTCACCTAATTCAGTTAAGGGAAAGGCATTCTAAGCAGAACACATTTTAGAGTTATTTTTCAAAAATGCAAAGGACATCAACCTAATGAATACCCTCTGGAAGAGTCCTGCACCCGAAAAGCCACACTGTTTCATGCACTGGCCCCTAGCAGTTTGAAGGCAGTATTTAGAGACACGGGAAAGGTCATTGCTACTAAAACACACACCAGAGGAGAGAAAAAAACATGTTGCCATGATAGACTGAGGGAAAGCTACATATTTGAAGGCTGCCAGGATTCAGTGTGAAGGTTTGACGAAAGTTATAATATGTGTTTTTCCTTCCCAAAAGAGCCTTGGGTAGTTTCTGCATAAGCTCAAGTCTAACCTGCGGAATGATAAAGGCTGCAAAACAAGATAGTGCGAGTTCAACGTAGAGACAATAGTGTTAATGATCCTCAAGAAGCTGTAGTCTCACAGTACCATCCGGTGAGTACAAACAGTTGTTTGTCGGTTCTCCAGAGTTCAACCAATTCATTCAACTTGACAAATGAGGATGGAAATAAAATTGTTTTTTCCCAAATGAGCCTTAAAGACGTTATTCAAGATGCAGACTGGGTTGTGCCTGGAACGTGCCGTATCAAACAGTGATCACTGAAAACTAAATGACCCACAAAGATGCCAGTGAGACTTCAGAGCTTCTTCTTTTTCATTACCCACTCACTGCAAGTCCTTCCTACAAGTGTCTTGCTACTCCAACGCTAAGAGTAAGCTCTCCTTGCCTCTCTCAGAGAGCTTATAAGGAAGTGACATTACTAGATCTTCGTGATCAAATATAAATAGCTTTCCTGCTTTTTTTCTTGTCAGGGCTCAATGAAAGCAGGTTGCCCCTTATGGGAGGATGAGGAAAAGGTAGGAACTGAGGTAAAAGGGAATGGAAAAGACAATACAGAAACATGTTGTCAAATAATCTACAGCAATTAACTTTGCTAATAATTACCTATAACTAGTACTCACTAGTTTATAAGAATGTGGGTATACATCTTTAATCTGTATAGGCCTGTCCGAATATGAAAAAAAAAGCATCAGCAGCATGGAGGAATAGAAGTTGTTGGCCTGCCTTTCAGTGATGCGTAGGCCCAGGGCTCCCCCTGAGTGAGGGGATAATAAAAATGAGCCCTAAATTCCCCTCATGTGGGTTAAAATACGAGACCTGATCTGATCACTGTCTACAACTACATTGTCTCACTGCTCCTTGTTTCAGCGATGGACTGAATGTCATATCTCTACTACTGTTAAGTTCTCTCAGGAAAGTACAGAAACGAAGAGCCAGATGTTTAACCGATGAGACAAGCTTGTCCCCATAGCCCAAGGCCATTAAACAATTTCAGGCTTCCTCGAAATCCAGTCTAGAAAAGCACCATTTAGGCTAGTATCCTGAGGTGAGTCTTTTCCTCGTTCTTCAAGATGACCTTTTCACGAATGTCCCCACTAAGCTGCTGGGTTCAGATGCATTCAGGTCATCCTCCCCCTCTGTTTTCAGGGTGCTGCCGCTACTACTTGTAGCACACCCCCAACTCAGCCATTTCATTACAGGCCCATCTCTTGCTAGGGTGCATCGCACTCTGTCACACCCTCTGTTTCCTCTCTGAAGGCAGATGTGGATTACCTTTCGTATCTTTTGCTCTTTTAATTTCCTCCCTTCCCCTTGGTCTGCTCCCGGTGTGTAGCTGTTGAAGCCAGTCTGCTGGCTGGAAATTTTGCTGGCTCCATTTTGACTGTTACCTGTCTCGATAATAGTGTCCTCAGTAGATGTCTCCTGATTATTTTCAATTAAATTATGAGGCAAAGACATGTATGTGTCCTGTTTTACCAGACTTCCTTCCTCCTGCTGCTAACTGCAAAGCTGCAGGGACTGCTAGAGGGACTGACAGAAGGCGGGGAGAATCTACAGCCCATGCTCGCTGTCATTTTTTCTGGGGCTTTTTATGCAAGTGATTGGCACCTTAACTGGGGGAGCTGTCACCTCTCATCATCCACTGGCATTTGGATGTTTCTAAAAAATCCTGCATGTTTCTGTGAGCTATGTCACCCTCTAATTTAGCAGATGTGTTCTCATTTTTAAAGAGTTCTGTTTATTTCTAATACATTAAAGCATGTTTTTCATTCTTTGTATATGGATCAAAGATTACCTGGGTGAGACCGCAGATATATTTGGGGGTTTGCTGCCATCTGCAGTTGAAATCTAATATTAATTCCAGTTTGCAAGAACGATTCCTTCTTCCCAGCGTCTTCAAAAAACTTCAGATCTCAGCCAAGCAACAAGAAAAGTATTAATGACTATCATTCTGTCCTGACTACCAAGTTTCTGCTCTGGCAGAAGGGAAGAGAAATGTTTACATAAAGTTATTTAACTTATGCTGGCTGTAAAGTTCATGTACAATCCAGATAGATAGTAAATCTGCGCAGTCATCTCTTCAGCTATCTTTTTGGTCAATTTGTTCATTTTCCAGTCTATAGATACTCACCACACAATCCCTCTGTTGGCCAGGAACGTTTCAGAAACTCCAGCCTTAATACAGAACTTGAGTGGTTTGGGAGTGAAAATTGAACATCTGCATTTTCTGAACTGGACTATCCCCTTGTTTCACCTCTAAAAGAAAATAGGAGGACAGCTGGTGATGTAAGATAGCTCTCCCCATACTACTGTAGTGGGTTTTCTCGTTGAGATTTATGGTGGATCCTAGTACAGAACACAAAGGCATTAAAGCCTGCATGTATCAGGCTGGTGTAGAACACAATAAGAAAAGTAATTTTAATAAGATTTACCTCTACAGTACTGCAATCATTCTAGGCACCAAAATATCTAGAAAAATCTAGACACATCAAAGGATGTTTGGGATAATTAAAGAAAATAAAATTAATATTTCTATGTATTTTACAATTTTGTAGATAATGCATATAAAATAGTAGGAGATAAATTAATGTAGTTCTTTACACATTCTGCAAATAAACACAGAAATAAGAAATAATTACATAAAAGAATGAGAATGGCACAAGAGAAGTGAGTAGAGATGATTAAATTGTGGTGAGAACATTTTCTAAGTATGGCTGGATAGTTTTGTAACTTTTTTCAAACTAATCTTGTCAAACAACTTTACTGAGGTGTTACAGTAAGAAATTATTTTTGACTGCCTGCATAAGAAAGCAAAGTATTAGTTTCTATAATATTTAAAAGTCCTTCCTGCACTCTGGTAAAGAAACTGCATCCCATTTCACAGGTATTGGTTCTAACTCCTCTAATACAGCAAAAAGCTGTATTTACAAGCTACAGACAGCTGTAGTAGCTGTATTTACAAGCTAAAAAACTCTGTACTTCTAAGGCTCTAATATGACAATCTCTTTTAATTTTCCTACCTCTGCAAACCATAGCAAAATGAGCAAGTATTATAAGTCTGATCCTCAAGGACTGTATATCACTGTTTCTTCACTGAAGGCAATGGAGTAGCACTGATTTGTAGAAACAGAAGATTTAGCCCTAGATTTTAAGTGTTTCATAAACACTTCACTCAAACTGGGAAACACACATGATGATTCAAATAATAGTTTGCTTTCTGCATATTATAGTTTATGCTCTTTTGCCCAATTTGGAGTACTTAAAGTATCAACAAATATAATAAAACTACAATATAACAGTGATCAGCATGAAGTGCATCAAATTACTGTAGTTTAATCACTGAGTGAACTGCCAGCTTGTTTTTGCAGTCATACAAAAGCAATGTCTTAATTTCTTCTGACAAATGGAGATCGTTACTTATGCAGATGGTGCATAGATGAAACACGAGTGGTTAAATTTTGCCAGCTTGTCTTTTTCCAGAGTCCTGCCATGGTTTAACCCCAGCTGGCAACCAAGCACCACACAGCCACTCGCTCACTCCCTCCCGGTGGGATGGGGGAGAGAATCAGATGATTAAAAATGAGAAAACTCGTGGGTTGAGATAAAGACAGTTTAGTAAGTAAAGGAAGAGCTGCACACACAAGGAAAGTGAAATAAGGAATTCATTCACCACTCCCCATCTCCAGGAAAGCAGGGCTCCATCGTGTGTAAAGGTTACTTGGGAAGACAAATGTCATAACTCTGAACTTTCCCTCCTTCCTTCTTTTCCCCCCAGCTTTATATGCTGAGCATGACATCGATATGGTCGGAATATCCCTTTGGTCAGCTGGGGTCAACTGTCCCAGCTGTGTCCCCTCCCAGTTTTTTGTGCACTCGCAGCCTACTCGCTGGCAAGGCGGTGCAAGGAGCAGAAAAGGCCTTGACTGTTTAGCCACAACCAAAAATAACAGTGTGATATCAACACCATTCTCATCCCAAATCCAAAACAGCACTATACAAGCTGCTAGTAAGAACGTTAACTCTATCCCAGCTGAAACTGTGACAAAGGCTTAACACAGCAATCCTAAAGTTCACAGAATAAAAACTGTTTCCATGTTAAGATCAAGGTCAGAAATTGTAGCCACTGTCAATCCAGTTTCAATGAATTGTCTATGTGGTTGAGAATTTGTCATAAGGCATTTCAGGGAATCTGGGAATCTTTCTGGTCACTAAGGAAATGGACATCATCTTGTTTGCGTTTATTTTCTCCCCTTCCTGTTTATGGGAGGACTTCACAATCCTCATATATACAGAAGTGCACAGGCTTCTTGTTCAGCATCTGGGAATCATAGAGCTCAGGTTTTGGCTATTATCTACTGTAGGACCTTGAGCAAGTCACTCAACTTCTTTTTAGTTAATTTTCACACTAGAAAGTCAGTAATACCTGGGTGACCAGTGTATTAGAAGGTTTGATTGATGAAAATGTTCTGAGACATTTGACTTAGTGTCCTTTAAGAGCTCTTACTATGTATCATGTGATTTGGCTAATGATTAGCACATTCAGAATTCATAAAAACTGTAGCTATAAAAATTATCTTCTGTAAAACAAGGCTAGTTAATTGAAGTTTTTATTGTAATGCTTTCAAGTTACATCTTTAAAAAAGGATAATGCGAACCATTTTCCTGAGATTGCATTAGTAAAGAGTATAACCAAAACAAATACTGAAATAAACTTTAGTTTGCTTGTTTCTTAAATTACTGGTGTACTTCAGAATGTCCTGCAACAACCTATCAATAAAAGAAAAATACGAAGAAATACCTTACGTTCCATATTACGCTTCTTAGTGACTAAAACTGATGTTGTTTTGGTTGGTCTTGTACCACAAAATTTGAGTTACAAAGTTTCTGAGAGATCACAAAGATCTAATTTGTAACTTGGTTCAAGGTGTTGCATCTGCCATGAGCCTAGCGTATGTGTTTTAGAAATTCAGCATCACTTAAATCCAAGGTTCAGGTTTTAGCTGTGTTCTATGATTTTTGATTGATTGAGCAAAAATTCTTCCTTTAGGAGAGCTCAGTGACTTGTCTTTCATATAGGAAAAAGTGCTTAGGGGGAAAGAGTCTTTCTGTCCAACGCAGTAATATAAATTAAAAAGTCATCGGCTGAGACAACATTAGAGTGTGTTGTAGACCTGAGTGTTACAGGCAGAAATTTTAACAGCATCTTAAAACTAAAGCCTATAAGTCTGGCACTATTTGCAACTTAACATAGACTGTTTCTAGAAAATTTACAGCTTTGCAGTGCCAGTTTGTGCAAGCAATAGGTGACAAGACTTTCCCAAAGGAGACACTGGTCATATGCTGGTGCTGGAAGCTCTTCTGTCCGAGAATCCCAGGCTGGCTTAGAGGGAAGCTCTCTTGGAGCTTGTGCTTGACCCCACTTACTTTTCTTCTGGAAAGCTGTCAATGAAGACTGCCACAGAAATCATGCAAAACTCTCCTTTACGACCAGGTGCAGCTGATAATGTTTGTACATGGGAGAAGAGAGAGAAATAGGGAATAAAAGATCATCAGCTTATTTGAGAAAAAGGTGAGTTTGCTCCCACTCCATTTAACACTATAGCACTTGACCAGGGAAAAGGAGGGAGGAGAGAAGGAGACTAAAAAATCCTGAAGTGGCATCTAACTTGCAAGATTAGGAAGGAAAAGTAGTGGGAGCTGTTAAAACTCTCCCCGTGGTCTGGGAAGAAAACATGTAATTCTGAGTAAACAGAAGTAAGAGCTGGGAATAGCACTGGAGAAGTGACGGGTGTACTTCCACAGAGATGTGCCAGCAAGGATTACAGTAATAATGTGAAGTGGTGGGTACTGCTGATGCCATTACACGTGGATCGGGCACTGATGTGGTGATACCAAGATGTTCAGTCCATGCGTCTGAGTGCTGCCTGGACAGGCAGGGGAAGCACTCACTCGGCACCTGCCCCGGCATGCCTGACCATGGGAGCAGGCTCGACCCTTACAGTGTGATTAGCATAAGGTGTTCAGTTTATTACTCTGCTCCAGCTGCAGTGATCAAGTGATCCTACCCAGGTGATCTTGGCCTTTTATGGAAACATCGGTAACAATAACAATGGTTATGTGTTGGCTTTGCAAGATCGTACTCCCCAAAACGCCCCTATTACTCCCCTCCAGTTCCCCAGTTCTCTGTGAAGTCCACCTATAGCTGACACGTCCTCCCTGTAGCCCCCTACAGTGTGCCGCCATCCGTGGCAGCACTGTCCATCATGTCTGGCCGTGTCTTGCCAGCCACCTCCAGCCCTGTCTCACCAGCAGCTCCCTGCCGTCTCCTTGTTTGGCCGAGGCCTCAGCAGTGGTCCAGCCACCTCCTGGCAGCACTGCCGGCTTCGTGGACCTCTGAGTGGATCAGACTTGCCTGGCTGGTCATTGCCTCCTTCTGCTTTCGGGGGTGGGTGGGTGCAGTGAACAAGCCATGGTGAGCCCAGGAGTCTGCCCGAGGCTTGTCCTGGGTGAGGAAGGAGCCATCCTGGTTTCTCTGGGTGAAGGGCATTTGCTTGTTTGTTGTACGATGGTGGGTTTGATTGCAGTTTAGTTCCCTTTTGGGAGCTATGCATTATGAATAAACTAACAACCTTGCAGCGGACATGACAAGACTCGCTACTTTTGATGATAGCTCAAAGCTAGCTGCTGAGGGTAGATGGGTCAGAGCCAGCAGAGGGAAAAGCTTTAGAAAGCTGAACAGCTGGTGGTTACTGAGGTGACTGAGGAACAGAAAGCAGTAAATAAGGATGTTTAGAGGAAACTTGTTCTTGCTGAAGAGGTAATTATGTTTTCTAGAGGGTACACTAACTTATCTGTGTAGGTTTTTGCTTGGTTTGGTGGTAATTCACACAATATTTGAGAGCTGTGCTTTGATGTGAAGATGGAGGCTTTGCAGCTGAGGGTATCTGGAGATGTCTTATCTTTAACAATAGTTGTGGGACCTGCTGGGTAAAAAGAAGGGGCAGAGCTGAACTAGTTAAAAGGGATTAAACCTAAACAGTAAATAACTAATGTGGCCTATTAAGTGGACTGACAGTTGGCCAAAAGTTGCTGTAGCTGACTTGCTTTGACGGAACAGTAAATAAAGAGAATGTGGGATGATATAGCAGTACTGTGCAGTAGAAATGGGCTAGCAATTAGAGGTGGTGTTAGTATGGCACCAGAACAAAGGAAGCAGTTTGCCTCAGTTTTCAGTAAAGTAATGCAGTTAAGTACACTAATGCAGTTAGAATGCAGTTAAATGGGGCTAAAATCAAAATTTTCTATGAGAGTGTTTGGAAGGAGAAGCTTATCTGATTTAAAAAGCTTAGATGTGATCCTAAAACAATGGGAAAATAGCACATACTAAACAAAGAAAATGTGATCCAAATTGCTATGGACCTGTTTTACTGTCAAAATATAGAAGCCTTTATAACCAGATTTGAAATAAGGATGTGTGGGGACTTGCACATAAACAGAAAATGAGATAAAATGTGATGTGTGTGTTTACTAACAGTAGATTGTGTCAGGCTGACATGGGGTTTTTCATTAGTCCTCCGTAGTTCAGTAAAGCACTTGATATGATGCTACAGACTAAATCATTACATGAGAAGACACAAATTAGTTGAAAAATGTGGGACTGGTGGAAGGTGAAGTTAAGGTGGAGCCAGACTCTTCAGAGGTGCACAGCTGTAGGATGAGAGGCAAAGGAGACACATTGCAACAAGGGAAATTCTAATTAAATGTTATCAGTGTATTTTTGTAAGCATGGATTTGTGGTACTCTTAAAATATTTTCACTAATTCCAACTGGAGAATAATGAGAAAATTTGGTAAATACTGCCTGTGTGTAGTAAGATTAGTATATAGACCAGAAACAAGTACGACTGGAGTTACAGCAGCAAAACAATTTTGTGTGTTGCTATGTAAAAAAAACCTGGGGACGATAAACATTTTGAGGGGAATAAAATAATCAGATGAGGATGTATTAGCTGATTGCCACACAACTAGGCCCCCAGTGCCATGGGAAAGGCAGATACAGTTGTAAGATGACTGATAGGCTCTTCCTGTAGCCGTTGTCAGGAAAGAGGAGTACCAACCTGAATAACTTCCTCAAGAACTCATTTTCTTGAAAGGACTTGACTGACTTAGTTTAGGAAGATTAGACTGAAAACCAAAATGTTTAGCAATTTTAAGTACATCAAGGTGGTAAACATCATGATAGAAGAAAGCCCGTTTAAGATACAGGCTATGATGTTTGCACCAGAACAGATGGATATAAGGTTAGTAAGCACTGAAGAAAGTTACAAACCATCACAGCATTAAAGTTCTGAAATAGTTTTACAGCAGGAGTAATAGGGCTTAAAAATTATCTAGGCCTTGGCTGGTGCTTGATTTGCTGTTAAAATAAATTACTTGATATGGCTGTGGGGACAGCAGAGGACAAGAGTTGATGACTTTGGAACATAAGACTGGAAAGGACATTGTCTTTCTGGAAATATAAGCAGAGCAGTTTGATGAAATGCTACAGTAAATCACTCTGATTCTTAAATGCCATTATATTAAAGGGTTGTTATTTCTCCAAAGGATCTAGGGCGTCTTGAGCCACTGAGAAAAGTAAGAGGTATTTATTATCAAGGAGGCTTAGACTCAAGAACTGTCTGCATCAGCATCCATACAGCTGTCATGGCCTTCTACCGCGAGGAGTTGCATGGTACATCGTTATGTTCTGCCTTGGCCTAAGGGAAAGGTATCTTCAGCTGAAAAATTGCTCTGGTTGCTGGTTTTGACAGAAGGCACACTGTATACAGGAATCCCTTTATCTGACGGACAGACTGCATCTGAAATAGACCTCTTTTAATAGTTGACTCAGCCTTGTCCGTTTAAAGCCATTACAAGTGTCCCATCCTGCTAAGGAGATAGCAATCCCTGTTGTGTGTTTCTGCATCTAAGGAAAGCAAAGGCACTTTTGAACAAAACAAAAAAAGTTGTCTGCATATGGCTTGTTTTCATTTGTTCTAAGCACTGGGCATCTAACAGAAATTGTTCTAAATATTTACTGTATTGAAAGTTTCCTTAAACTTAACCGTTCTGCGGTGCTCATGTTCTTATATATATCTCTTGTTTGCAAGGGTGACCTTCACATTTCCTGAAGCAGAATCTCAGTTCTCTTTCTGAACACACAAAAATTTCTTATTTTGGTATAAAATAAGCCAAACCTTTATCATGGATGACTAAAATGAGCAACTACTGTTTTTGAAGCAGCAGTCTCATGGGTAGAAATCAAAACTTTTGTTTTATGGCAAATACTTCAATACTAGTCCTAAAATAATAACTTGCAATAGCTCTGTTTAGGAGTTTGTAGCCACTGCTGTGAACTACTGTACACTGTTTTTTGTATAAATACATATGTTATTTGTATATGGTAGCACTGGAGCCATCTTTGAAAGAGGCAAACACAGAACACAAATATGTACAAAGTGTTAATCTGACACATTTGAAGTGTTGTCTGAATAAAACCATGTAATACAAAATTTTGGTAAGGGATGTGGTGATGTCTTCAACAGGATTAAATTATATTTATTTTCCTTTCAGAATAAATTATAAATGTCACAGTTCTACACAGCTGAAAAGACTGAATTAATTAGCCTGTCACCTGAGAGCTTTCGCCCTTTCTGGAAGGGAATGAAGTGCTTTGAAAAAGCACTGGAAAGGGCCCTCATCCCACTTGACCTTTCCAGAGATACGGCAGACAGATCGATAGGGAAGTGACTGCAACGAGCTGGCACCTCACAGAGAGGGTATGCTTCAGGAGTATAAACGGGGTGTAAATACATGGAGCTCGACTGCTTTGTTTTATGAAGAGGCTCTCCTGTCTTTTTGGTTAAGGCTGAGGTAACTTCAGATCTCTTTGTCTGTCCCTTGGCTTTATTTTGTTTTGATTGTCTGTATCTTTATCAAAAATCAAATCCTTCTTCATTCTAAAACATTGGTGGTGTGAATTTATAATAGCTAATCTCGGGGGTGAAAGACCTGAGGCAACTGAAAATGGCCCTCTGAGGTAGAAGTTTTAAAGATAAACTGGACTTTCTGTAGTTGTTTTCCTAGTCTTTTTTGGCTCAAAATCAAAGCTAAACAGCATCACCTTAGAAACCCCAAATGTGCCCTCGCTGATGTTGGTAAGAATTGGTGATGACTACGAGCACATACAATCAGAGTTGTTCCAACACTGCTGCAAGGTTCGTTGCTCTCTATGGAATATTGATTCAGCAGTTTGTCCCTGTGATCCTCGGTCAGCTGTTTCCTTGCGGGCAGAGGAGTGTGGAGGAGTACAGAGAAGGGAAATCTCTGTGGTTGAAAGCGTGTGTGCTAGATTCTCGGTTTGAGGGTGAATTCCGCCAAATAAATCTTTGTGCTGAGACCTGGTATGTAACAATTGTCTTTTAATGTTGAAGCCCAGTTGTGAGGAGTGATGCAAAATGGCAAATAATATGTGGGTTGAGAGAGCACCACCTGAGACGGTGCTCCTGAATCCCCTCTGACAAGCTTTCATGTAGTGAGGGTTTTTAAGTATTTAGTTACTGGGGAGAGGGAACCCTGTTTTCAGAGCCTGCCCTGCCTTCTTCACTCCTTTCCCAACAGGCACATTTATATATTTAATGTTTTGCTTTAATCTTTTGCTTATATCAATAGCCTACTAACCAAGAGAAAAAAGCATTAAGAGCTGCATGGCAAAGCTAATTATTTATGTTGATGATGGCAGTGAAACCAGGTGTATTTATCCTAATGACTCAAAAAAAAGACTTGAATGCCAAAAATGAGTCAATAAGGAACCTTTGCAATATTTATTGGATTGTTGCTCAACAGCAGAAAGACCTAACTTGTAGTCACCACTTTTCTAAAATTAAGTCTTCCAGCAGCTCAGAAGCATGTGTCTGCTCAACCACTCTGTGTTGCCATGTATCCGAATGGCAGAGGAATCAATGAACAGGATTCATAAATTGGGCCTGTACCAGCAAATCGAATGGTGTCTGAATGTTAATTTATTAGTATGGTGTCTGGCTCCTTGGGTGGGTCAAAAAGTGCTCTCCCAGCACAGGCCAAGGACTGTTCCCAGTATGTAGTTTGAATGGGGCACAACTACTCTGGAGGGAAAGAGGCTTAATGCTATGGATGTGGCTGGCCTGTAACAGCTGCTATCAGGGCCAGAGAATAGGCTCTGGCACTATTTAGCTTTCTGTGTAGAAGTAGCCATCATCTCTGGTCAGAGCACTCTTCTAGAAAACAGGAGACATGCTGAAGCTGATTGCAATAACAAGCTATTTCAGCTATTTCCTAATGTGTATAGTGATGATGTTGCTCACTTGCAAGGTGATGCTTTAGGTTCTGGTCCTTGCTTTGAGGACTTTTCTGTATTGAAATTAAACAATTAGTGGATAAGATGAAGAGAAAGGATTCTTCCCCCCAAGAGACTGTAACTGTAGCTTACAGTCAATGTAGACTCACAGTCTTTTATGCTCTTTTTCTGGCTCAATTAATCTTGATTTTCCTTTATTATACATTGAGTGGCTTGACCAAGAATAATGGACTGTGTCTTTACACCTATCCCCCTACACTGGTGATTAGGGCACTTGTGTGGAAGGTAAAAACCAAAGATTTATAATTTATTCATATTTGTGCATCTAACTCCGAGAAATTGCCTTGAGGGGTAAGATGAAGGATGAGGCTGAAATTACTAGATGTTTAGGCCAAGATTATATCGATCAGTTTAAAAGTTCAGTATTCTGTGATTTGATTTAGGACAGAAAGCTGATACAGGAGGCCTACAGACAGACCCATGAGTTATTTGTATAAGCAAGTACACTGTGAATGCCATTTGTTATAGCAGATCCCACTTCTGGTGTGACACTGCCAGAACTTTTCAGTCTTGTCTACTGAGAAATGATGGTTGATGGTTACTGCCTTTCCAGACATCAAATACTCCCAGGTAAACAGTGCTTATACTCAGAATAATATGGGTACCAAGGGAAAAGGTTTCCCTGCTTTGCTCCTCCTGTGTACCCTCCTTGAGCATTTCATGTACAAAGCTGTGGTGGTGTGTTGCTGTGATTTTTCATCCATCCTATCTTCTGCTTTCCCTTCTAAATAATCACTATAACTTTGAAAACAGCTGAAGGAGGTTTTGTGGGTGCTGCTGTCTTGGAACTTGTCCAACTAATTCATTGTTGTACTTTGTACTGTGCTCTTGCCCTCTTTGTAGGATTGTTCTAAGGATGAGGAAGGCAGCGCTGATTGACTTTAATCTTCGATTCCTACCTCTCTTTAAAAAAAATAGATTATGAAAAGAGTTCTTAGAATTTGTGCCTTTCTTATCAGTCAGTCTTTCTATTTAGAGATCTCTTTGGTTAGGGCTATCTTTTTCTGAGACACTGTTTGTTATTATCTCTTTTGCATTAAAACTGAATCTTTACAAAGGAGTTAAACTTCCTCCTGCTGTTCTGTCAGTGAAGGAGACGGTCTTCAGTGATACGTGGAAATTCTTCTGCAGAAACCAGAGAAGCTATTAGCACTCCTAAAGTCCAAGTTATTGCCTGAAAAGGATCTTGACAAAGAAGAGCACTTGGTCTTTGGCATGAAGGCCATCAACTTACTCCATGGAAGTTGCTTAAGTACCTGAAAATTTTTGTTATTGAGGTTCTTGCCTTGGTCAGGCAAAATGAGAAATAACCTGAACTGCTGTTTTAAGTGTGGAACAGCTTTCAGTTCTGTTTAAAATACCGAGTGAAGATGCAGTGATACTTCCTGACCTGGTAGAGAGGAAACCATTTTATTTTGATTTTTCTGTTATAACTTGACACAGTGAACACACATGGTCTAATAAAATGTTAACAACTTCTCAAGGGTAAAATGTAACTAACCTGAAAGTCTGGAAGTACTGCATGGGTACCGCACAGGTCGGTCACCTGTCCTTCACATGGGTGCATTTTTAACAGCATCTTCTGTATGTGGCGTTCCTGCTTAATTTTTGAACTAGCCTGATTTTAATTAGTCTCCAGGAGTGAAAACAAACGCTTGGTAAACTGTCAGATTGTTGCTGGTATGCTAATAAAACTGGTGGGATTTGGCTCAAATAGTAAAACTTGTTCAGAAGCTACTGTTGCATTAGTGGCCTTTTGACAAAAAAAAAAGGAATATTCAAACTGGAGCTAGTTTCCTGGGCTTTCCAGGTAATGTGCGGTGGTTAGACGCTTAAGAAAGGGATTGTTGCGCACCAGTGAAATCAGAGAAGCAAGGCATCAGGAAATGCTGACGATAAACGGGTACCTAATTCCACATGTAACTCGCAGTTGCACACTCTCTCTTGGAAAGAAGGCAGGCTTGTCTCTGTCAGAGCATGGCAAGAGCAAACTGGGATTCATTGCGGCAGATTTGACAGTGGTCAAAGCTTCACCTAGTTGTATAGGAAATCTGCCAGAGGCATTTCCTAGATACCATGAACTCTCACACCAGATGACTACTCTATCTTCTGGATTTATGGATTTGTATAAGTAAAGTAAGTGACTGTCTCCCCCTCCCCCTCTTTATTTGTTTGTTTGTTTTGTTGTGTGGGGTGGTTTTTTTTGTCATGTAAGGCATGTCAGAAATGCTGGACCGTGGAAGCAAACTATATGGCTCAGTTCATGTTGCTCGGTCCATATAAAGGGAGAAAATGAGAGAATTATATTGGAGAAACAGGGAGACATCCCCTGTGATGTGAGAGACTGAGGTTTGTATCCCTGCTGCAGAGAGAAGCTCTGACCTCGGGTGTTTAGTATTCTATGTGAGTAAGCACAGGTTAGGCTGCATTGGAGAGAAAATACTGGAATACTAGAAAATCAAAACTGACTCATGATGTCTTGTGCACCGGCCTAAATTGTTGTTCCACGTAGTCTTGCTGTTTTTTTTTCTGGTGGTGGGTATTTTAGGTGCTACTTATTATTCCCAGCTTGAGCCTGCCACGCCTGTTTTCTCACACAAGTCTCTGCAGTGGCACTTCTCATGGAGCAGACGATGACTGTGAGAAAATGGAGGTCGTGGGAGATTCATGGAACAACCTTTGTGAGCCTAGAAATGCCTTTCTTAATTTGCATAAACCTTTTTGCCATAAATAATTTGCCACAGACACCTGTTTAGGCATGGGACTTACACAAACGGATGGATCCCTGTCCTACATGCTGGTTTACAAATGGTTAACAAAGTCAACAAAATGTTTAAATTGGAAGTACGACTTTTTTTTTTTTTCCACGTTATATGCCTGAAGCGAATATCCAGTACTAAGATAGCTCCAGCAGTCCAATAGGTGGTTTTAGATTGAGTATTCTTAATTTGTCTCTTAGAATAGAGATCTGATTTTAAAAGCTGTTCTACAAATCAATGTACTAATAAAACC
This sequence comes from Pluvialis apricaria, assembly GCA_017639485.1. NCBI lineage: Eukaryota > Metazoa > Chordata > Aves > Charadriiformes > Charadriidae > Pluvialis > Pluvialis apricaria. The sequence goes on along the minus strand of CM030009.1, from coordinate 73,293,169 downwards.
AGAAGAGTCTCCAAACTATCTTTCTTGATCTTGTGTGTTCATGAACTGGACTTTAACAGCCCACAGTGTCAATTCTATTAAGCATTCGATAACAAAGTAGGCAGTGCTCGCTATGCAAAAGCTGTTTTCCCGGACAGATAAATTACCAGGCTAAAGTGCAAGTATGCTTATTCTGACAATGAATTTAAATTATTGCCTCTGAAAATGGTGCATCTGTCCAAAGCAGTGAAACATCTGGTTTCTTTTTTTTGCAAATGTTCATGGGTGAAATAAGTCATGTGTAACTGTAGTATTACCTACATCTATCCTGGTTTGCTAATTTTTACACTATTCCACAACAAATTGCAGATAGTTCTTCAGCTTCATTTCAGCAGCATAAAATAAAAATGTATAAGCCCCCTTTTAGATATTTAACCTCCTTTAGGGGCTAAAAGGAAGGACAGGCTTGTGGGTAAAGCACTGGTCAGAGAATTGCTCACTTGGCTGTAGCCTTCCTGTGTGACTATGGTCAAATTAAACAGATTAAACACTTTTTTTTTTCTGTTGGAATTTCAGTAATTTTGCTTCCTCTCTGTCTTCCCCAAGTAGGCTCTAACTTGTTTGAGATGGAGACTGTCTCTTACAGGGTCCATACAAGATACACTGATGCCAACTTGTCAGCAGGCAACAAATTAGCCTGTTTCTGCTGCTGTTCCTTTTCTTGTATTTTTATAACTGCTCAGCACTTAAGGTTCCTCTAGGTAAAACCTTTTGAACATATGGACATAGTGTCCTGTTGGAATTCTGTTCCCTTTTCAGTGAGGAGTCGCTTTGCCCAAGCCTGGAGAACATAACTATGTAAACAGTGAAAAATTATGTCTTTTTTTTCCGTGTAATGTCATGGTCTTTCCCTCTAGGGGAAGTTATTACCGCTAGGGCAACATTTTTCAGTTACCTGTACTCTGAGATTAATATGGAAATTGGTTATCCATTCCTTTTTTATCTTTTTTCATCTCTCTTCTTTAGAAAGACATGCAATTTCCTGTCCTCCCTGTGTAATTCAGAATAAAGGGAGCAGAAGATTGCTATGACATCCTCAACCTTTTTGGTTGTAAACATTTTGAATGTAAACTTAAAAACATAAATGATTAATGAATTAAAAATGAGTGCATACAGGAGGACCTCTCCATCTCTAGAAGTGCAGTGTATAGAACCTTCCTTCTAATTGTATGTGAAATTGAAGCTGCCTTTTAATCAGCCAAACTTTGGGGCCTTGCAAATGATCTTTTAGAAGTTTGACAATCTTAGAGGAAAGCCCATTTCGTGGCAACCAGAGGAAACAGGAAGGACTTTGCTTCTAACTGAAACCCCTTTGTACCTGATAGGACTTTGCACACAAAAAAAATAATCTTTGTTGTATTTCAAGGTCACAGGATGAAATATGTAGCCTTTATTTATTTTCCTGTTACATTTACCCTATTTTTTCTCCCTCCTCAAGCAAACACATATTAAAAATCCAGCCAGGACCTTGATCCAAACTATTCACATGAGACTTACTGACATGACAATGACATGGCAGCCTTTAGGGTGCTGTGTTTCATTTAAAGATCTTTTAAGTGAAGCGCAGCAGTGGTGTCTGTGAATTGGAGGTATTGCCCAATTTACATCGGTTGAAAATTTTTCCTTCAGTCTTTCTATAAGAAGGGTATGATCTCAAGTATGCCTTCCCACAGCACACTGCTTTTACTGAAGCCTGTCTACACTGATTTCCCTTCTAGTTTCACCAGAGGTAACAAGAATCTTTAAGAGTACCAGCAGTTGTAATTTGCTTCTACCCATTTAAATTCAGAGGTCCTTCTGGGGTTTCCCTAGGCTTAAGGGAAAATACTATTACTCTGCTCTGATTCAGATTTGCAGCGTGAAACCATCACTCTACTTATACACTCCATGCATTGCATTTTACAGCCATTGTCTTGATTACTGAGCTGCAATTGATTCACTAGACAGCAAATTGAAAAATTATCTCTAGGCTTCTCTGTAATATTACTTCTGATAGCAGGTGCATTAGGCAGTGCTTTAGTACTAACAGAAGGCTGTCAGGCTGTCGCCTTCTCTGCCAGCTAACTCTAACTGCTAGGAGAAAATGAAAGTCTGGGCTTAGAAGCTACAGCCACTGACAGGTTCCTTCCAAACAACGGCAAAGTATGGGATGGCAGATTAGGAGGGAGGGAAACGCTCGCTTTACTGTATTCAAGCAACCTGGGTGCTTAATTTGCCTTATAAATAATGGTGAATAAAGAGCTCTCATGCCAAAGTTGGTTAGAAAGAGCAATGTCCTTTTTATTTTGGCATCTGTGGGTTGCATGTGTATCTCTTGTAGTGAACTGTTACTCACTCACGTGCTTGTCATCTTCACCAGGAGTAAGAGGCATGCCATGAAAGTCGGGCAGTAGCTTTAGAGCAGAGGAAGAAGTAGTCTTTCACACAGTATATGGTGAAGATGGAGGCCTCATTGCTACAGATGTAGAAGGGAAAAGTACAAATAACATTGCATGGATGTGTGGGTCTTTTGGGGTTTCTTTTAGTATGTCCATAGAAGATCAGAGATTATGAACAGAGTTTTGGACTAGAGGGAGCAACATACTCAACCATCATGACGAGATCTGTGCAGATTTGTCAATAAGGATGTAAACCAATCAAAAAATTGAGACAAGACAAAATAAGCTAAAGTATAACAATGCAAAGTTTGCTAAGGAAGGTGCCATCTGGACTTTCAGGAGGGATTTTGGTGCTGAAAAGGATTAACTGGAGAAAATTAGGTAGTGAGTGGCATTGAGGAAGTAGTTGCAGATAGGCGATAAGCAGAGTAGAATTTCTTTCAGTTCAGTCTCTACTAAGACCATTTTGAGAACAGTGGAGCCTCAGGCATGCTTGTGTTGAGAGCCAGAGGGGAAGGAGTATAAAGTGAAGAGGCTGTCTTCATGCTGGTGGTGTACTTTGTGGTTTAATTTGGAAAACCAATATATTTGCAAGGACAAAAAGTGAAAGAGCAGTTCTGGGTCAGAGGACTAGGAAAGTTCTTGTCTTCTAAGAGCTATTTTGAAGCTACAGGAGCAACAGGAGGATAAAAGCAATGTTTGCTTCTTTCTTAGGGTCAAAGAATAGAGACTATTTTTATACAAGGGTGTTTTTTTCCTCTAGGAAAAAGGCTGTTATTGATGTAAGTGAAATTGTTGATTCTCTTCTGCAGTAAATTTGGTGTACCAGTGGGGATGCATGTGAATACATGCATTACTCACATCTCATGGGGGTTTCTAAGGACTGTGATTTCAAGGTCTCCAAGTGCAGTCACACCTCTTACAGTTTCTACAGTGTCCCTTTAGCTTCAGAAGTCCATGCATAGTTTGAATGTCTTTATTTAGATCTTACCTTTGCCTGTGTATGTGGGTGCGTGCATGTGCGCACACAACTGTCTGTTGCTCACTGTGGCCCTGACAGCTTGTGATAAAGCCACAAGCACCAGCAAAAGTGACCTTCCTAAATGTAAGATGACAGTGTTTTTATCCCTCGGCTTGGCATGTCTGGAAGCTGTAACTGTAAAAGAGAGGAATGTCTGCTTTTCTGTCCTTCCCTTCCACTCCCTGCCCAAACAGAGCTTAGCAGCCTGCTAACGGGAGGTTGGCATTAGCAATTGTGTATTGACCCCTGGCCAATTTATGAACTCTCCCCTGCCCGGGAAGGAGGGGCTGACACATGCCCTTGTGTTTTCCTTGCACTCCTTCCACGCTTTTGGTTTTCTTTTCTTGCCAGACGCTTTGACACCCTGACTTATTTTACACTTAGAGCAACTTTCTGCTGAGAGCTTAATGAGTGCAAAAGGGCACTTATGACTTCCAAACATCGTGAGGCATAATAGTGCTGTGGGGGAGACAATCTAAAAATGAACAGAAACAACAGAATGCTGAAGGGCGACAAAGATGCTGCAAAGCCATCTAGAAATATCTACATACCCTGGAATGACTTTGCCTCACCCTGAAGATCTAGGGGTTTTTTTCCCCCTCCACTGTAGTTAGTAAAGCTCTGCCTAGGTATTTCAAATGTGCCTAAAGCTAGGCTTCACAAAGCTTTGGTGCCTCGCTAGCATCATGCAAAAACCTTTCCATGTAAGCTTGCTGCTGTACGGTGGAATGTTGTTAATGCTTGACAACCTCTTGAGAAATAGGTAGCTTTCTCGGCACTCCAGCTCATCTTAGCAGCTTACGGTCTGTATTGTTCCCTTCCCGTGGAAAAAGCGTACAGAAGAGAAAGTCTTATTGGCATTTGTCCTTGTTTTCAGCTTTATGTTCTGCTTTATGTGTTCCTTTTGGAGCAGACAGAAGCCCTCAAAAGCAACATTGGCAGTTCTTACGGAAAGCTGTGATTAACAGACTGAGGACACTTTTGGGCTGTTTATGTTCTCTTCAGGTCTCCCATGTCACCAGCCACAGGGCTCTTTTCCTTACTGTTTTGTAGCTTGGCTAGAAAGGTGTGTATTTGACCTAATTACTGCTCAGAGTATATTAACCTAGTCTCTCTTGTCATAATTCTTGATTCTTTGATGGAATCTGCCTGAACATGGGACTGGAAGAGTTACTTGGCATTGAGTTGAAGGACTGGAGCCAGGCACACTCTAGCCAGGAAGGTGGAAGTTGTTTTGCCATTCTGCTTGTTTGTTGAGATACTGCTCCTCTGCCTTTATGGGTGAGGGTCTGTGTTGGTTTCCAGTTCTCTGGCTGCGTTAAGTGCTCCTCCCTCTCTCACAAAGTGACAAATGTTCAACTCAAATGCTTCAAGAAGTTCAGTCTGGGAGAAGATTCTGTCACAAAACAATCCTAGCTCTTGACTTCGTAGAAAATACCCTGGGTGCCTGTCAGTGAGATGGGAAAGATCCTGAGCCTCTCTACACTGATAAGCCTTGCAAAACAGCAGTCCTTTGGGACATTTTGAGATGTGCAAGGGAAAGCACATTTCTCGAGTTGTTTCAAACATGAGTAATACTGAATAAAAATACCCCGAGATACAGGAGACCTACATATGTAACAATGCTTAACTTTATTTGTTTCTAAAGACTGGTAAAACAGACCAGGTGACCTTAAGAACATAAACGAAACCACCAGAGCAGAAGTGGCCGGTTCCCTGTAAATGTAGGGCCAGCTTCGGGTTCCTCTTTTGATATGCTGAGTGCAGCTGCAGGTACACACAAGCCCGCTTCACTGAGACTCTTCCTTCAAGCCGAGACCTTTCACCACAGGCTTCCCAAATGGTCCTGTAGCCACAGCGTTACGGATAGCACAGGATGCTCAGCCAGGTTTAATATGCTTGGGAAACAAAACAAGCTCTCTCTTACGCTCTGAGAACTCATCAGCTGCTTTTATGATGTAGATTTTAACCTTCACAGATTCCCAGGTTGAAGAGGAGTTAATATTGCCCCAATATTCATTGCTGCTGCTTAGGAGGACTGAGGACAGAGGGTGGCAGCACAGCGCTGTCGGAGCCCACCCGCACAGCTTGCAGAGGCTATGGCAGCCCTGAGTGGGTGTAAAACACTTCACGCACAATTGCTTCTAATTAAATGTACATATTTTTTTGTTTTGCTTCACAACAGGGCAAAAATAAGTTCTGTTTGCCCGGTGTGTTTTGGTATGTTTTAAACTGTATTTTATTGTTTGGCTTAAGCTTAGGCAGTGAAGTTTAAAACCGTGAGTCGTGTATAGTGTATGCATGCACAGACAAAACTTGCCTCTTAGAGGTCAATCACGGATCTTTTACTTATTAAATGCTACAAAAATTGCTGCTTGTTCTGACAACAACAAAAAGGCCATTTCTTAGTATAAAGAAGAGTAAACAAGTGACTGTGATACTGAGACTCTAGCTTGGGGGGAGATTGAAGAATCTTCGGTAAGGATCATAGTAGGGAGGAATGGACCAGGACTGTAGAAGGAGGCATGCTTCCAGGAGCCCTACAATGCTTCATTTTACGTTTCCCCTCCATGGAGAAACTGAGCTAACCAATTCCTTAATGTGCTGCTGGAACAGGTTGAAATTTCATGGGGCTGAGGGCGGGACTAAAACTTGCAAAACCAACCCAAAACCCAGCAGCCCCCAAGCCCCCTAAACCAAAACCAGATCTACATCCCCCACTGAAAAACTGGTATAATCTTTGTCCCTCTCTCACATTCCCAATTAAGTGAAACGAAGGTGCTAAGCTGTTGATAACATGCTATAAGGATATGCATATGTCCAAAGTGTTAGTCATGAACCCTCTTTGTTCTTTAAGGAAAACAGTAAGTAGAATTACGGAAGGATCATCCAGATTTCTTAGGGATAATAAAAGGTTTCCTGAATGAGTGTCAAAAATTAGCTTTTTTAAAAGAAGCTAGCTGAACATTGAAAGGAAGCCTTGCCCATTTCCTCCATTAACAGGAATAGTCTTTGTCTCCCGTGTTTTGAATGAAAGGTCAGCTTTCAGATGGCAGACCAAAGTTTCTGGGGCACGTTGATTGAAGCTCAAACAGAAAAGTTTTGTATTGTTGAAAACTGGTGATATGATTATACTATTTATATTGTTTATATTGTTTTACATTGGTGATGTGATTTGGATCTGTTATGCATTAATGATGTAGCTTGAAAATGACTGTAAATCTGAGATAACAAACATAACTACCAAGTGGTGTTTACTTGAACTCTATAGAAGTAAAACATTGTTTATTTATGACCTGTGTTAGAGCTTCTTTGAAACATATACACAAACACCAGGCTACTTTTACAATTTTTTTTTTCTTCATTCAATTTTTTTAGCACTTCAACCGTTCACTTAGATGAGGTGTTATATCTTGCTTTCATATCAGCTGGTTTTCTTAATCTTGGTTTGCTGTCCTCTTTTGGCTAATCAGGAAATGCATCACAATCTATTTATTTGTGCAGATGAAATTAATTTATGTCTGTTAATCCCAGGAGAGATTATTTCAGTTCTGAATCGTCCCCAGAACACTAAGTAGCTTACTGGGAGACAGGACCAGTGTTTATACCTATTTCATACCACTCATGATTTTTAGATCAGAACAATGCAAAAGAACATTCCTGAGCTGAAGATGTAATGTTCTGGAAACTTTTAAAGCTTTTTAGTTGTGGAAAAATTATTCTCATGCTTAAACAGTAGAAGAGCTTGGTAGACTAACTCCACTGAAGTCTAATATGACTCAAAAGAATGGAAAGAAAAGATTACCTCTTCCAGTTGGTTCTCACTCTTTCTGATTTCAGTCACTCTTTAGAAGTTGTTTCTAGCTTCATCACTACTACTTTTTTGGGTTTTTTTTAGTGCCTTTTTTCAGCACACAGTGCATCTGAGTATAAAAGACAGAAGAGCATCTTCCACCTCAACTCCTTTTGGGTGGCATCTCTCTAGATCTTTTGATAAAGGCATTAAATATCCTTGAAAGGACAAAGGTGAGCTTTAAACAGGCTAATTTACACTAGTAAAAAAGAAAGTGGTGTTAGACAAGTCAAGACCTGACTGACAGAAATCACAGCACACATTTTCATTGGAACTGTATATTTGTGAAAAGAATCTGAAATATTACTGAGAGTCTCTTTCTAGTTACTCCTTTTAACAACAATTTGATAATCTCCTGCAGCTGTGCTAACATTATTGCTAGAGCTTTATGCAGTTTATTTCACTGACATCACATTTCTCATTAAGTACCCTCTGATCTTCACAAATCAGACAAGACGTTGAAAAAATATTTGCAATGACCCATTTTCTGTGAATGAAGTATCATGCTCCCTATGAATCATTGTTTTAGAAAAGCTTTGTCTGCCAGAGGTTGGACGCAATGTGTGTGAGGTGTTTCTCCAAAACATACAGAAAGTTGCAAATTGCATATAATGACACATGCTTCCATTTCTGCAGGAAAGGATTACACAAACTAGGAGAGCACCTGATTTTTGGCAGGTTTGCTTTGTGACAATTTGGTAGCAGTAACGTCGCCCTGACTTGAATGGTGGGGTTCCCCCACCTGGGAAAATGGATCTTTGTGATGGAAAGGGATGTAAGAGGCACAGCCACAGGCTGCGATGTGATGGTGTTGGCTGGGGTCAGGCAGATAAATGCAGGTGGCTGCTGCTACGTTCATGTCTTGGCTGCAAACAAGGTTAATTCTGAGGTGGGCTCAGTTTGTGCTGGGAGCCAGAGCAGCTCCCCAGAATTTAGAGAAGTGCTTTGAGCCAAGCTCAGGAAGACTCAAAAAATTGTGCCCTTCGGTTCTGAAGAGCAAGAAACGTTTTGAAATAATTATTCCCGGTGGAGGCTGTAATGAGGTTAGGTTAGACACAATGAGTAATTCTAATTCCTTATTGTCTAATGACACAATTTAAAATAGCATTTGAGACCTGGGCCTCCTAGGTAACTGGGTTAGATCAGTAATCCCCTGCTCTGATAGAAACTCTTCTATTCATTCCTCAGAGCCATGTCTTTTTGTGACTGACCAAACACAGGCTTTCTGGGTTTCAGTATAGCAATCTGACTATAAGACTGCTGTATGTATATGTTGCTGTATGTATAGACAAGATGTTTATTTGAGGGCAAGGTAGAATTCAGTTTTCAATATAAATATTTTGGTTGGGGGAGAAAAACAAGATATTTGGAAATGATTCAGGGAAGGAGGGTCTTTTTGAGCAGCTGTAGCAAAAGCGAGACAGAATAATTGCAGCATCCTAACGTATTGTCAGTAATGGCTTGGTGGCTGAATAATTTTTTTTTTGTCTTACCAACCCTTTGAAATCTTCTTCCTTCAATTAGTCTCTGAAGGAAGATTGATAAAGTAGTTTTCTCTTCCAAGAGTAAAGATGTGTCTAGACTTTACAATGGAGAAAGTAACAGTTTGTCCACAGCAGTGATGAAGTCTCCACTCTTAACTACTGTAATATATACATAGGACTCCCAACATGACTGAGTCTTCCTCACACAAGGTGCTTTTATCTACACAAAAAAGCAAGCTTTTCTCTTAAGTCACTTGCAAACAAACTAAAGAAGATCAGTAAAAACAGTGACATTGGGGAAAAATATTTTACTATCTCCAATCCCAAGATAAGGGTAAACTTTTATATTTGGAAGAGGAAAGTGTTTAAAACAAGAAATTTTATTTTTTTTTTGCCAATGTATTCTTGTACTTTCACTCAGCCCTAATGTTCTGTTGAGTTAGTCAATGAGATTATTAAAAAGTTGAGCTCTCTCAAGCATTGTTCTGCTGTTGTTTGTCATGGACAGTGAGCCCATGCCCATGAGAGACATTATGTTCCAGCTTATTCCCTCAGCTGTACTTACTTGAGCATCAGTTAGCTCTTGTTCCTCACTGCTCTGCAGGAAATGGCTGGCACACCAGATTAGGAAGACTAAAACTAGGAAGAAAACTCAGGTTGTAGTAGTTTGTCCCTCTCCAAAGGAAAACAAATAAGAAATAGTGAAGGCACCTGGAGTACAGAAGCAATTGTCTCATTAGTAAATTACACAGGCATGATGGCCTGACCTGTACTTGTTAAGTGCTAATGAAATGAGGGGTGTCCCTCAAAACTGGTTGCAGCTTTAAGGTGAGCAGGGTTCATAGTAATCCCTGCTGGAAGAAGTTGTGGCTCTACATCCTCTAAACTTGAATGTAGTGTGAGGCTTGTGAAGTAAGAGAGCTCTTTGCATAGACAGAGAAAGTAACTTTTGCATTACCTGTTGGCCTAAATATTCAGGTAAGCACCTGCTGATGAACCCTTTCCTCTCCTTCCTGCTCTTAATTAATTTCTATTTGTCAAGTTTGTTTGTACAGGCAAATTTCAGCCAGGTCCTGCACACCATAGTTCTGTGATAACAGATGGGTCTGGCTTGCAGAAGCTAGCAGAGGAGGTTAGCAATGTGACCTCTGTTCTGCTGCCTTGGAGGCAAACCCAGCATCCTTGAGATCTGTAGTTTGCTGCCCGAGGTTGCACATCAGTTATATGGCAGAGCAAAGAGTGGCACTTCTTCCGCTTGGGAAGGCAGCGTATTCCTTGGCAGGCTCCCCGGAGGGCTCATCCAGATTTGTATCTGTTTGTTGTTGCTGTGCTAATCACCTCGTGGTTAAAGCAGATGACTGACTTAGCCTACTTAGTGGGGTCAGAGATGGGAAATATTTCAGATCTCCTTATTCCTCTCTGTTTGCCTTGGTCTTCTCAGCTTCACAGGGGAGATTACAGCAACACTGAGACAGCCAAATATTTGCTCATATGAGTACATATCTTAATTAGTGAAGTTCTTTGAAAAACTGTCTGTGGCAAGTGCTCCAACAGCAAGAGGAATCCTTCATGCTATAAAAAGCCAGGAATTGTTTCCTGCAGCGTTTAGTCACCTCTCAGGATGGAGCCATTAATTTCTCCTCCTCCCCTTTAATACACACATTATGTAAATAATCCTAACAATAAGCTGTCTGGAGTATTTTATTTCTTAATTAATGTAGTTTCAATATTATGAATAAATAAGATCACATTCAGATTGTGAGTATAGTAAAGTTAAGGGGATATGATCCAAGAAGGAGTTTCAAATCCCTTCGCATCTGTTCCTCTATTTTGCTGGATTAATTTTATGTTCTAAATTAAATTATTCTTATGAATCTGTTTCCTCTGATGTTCTGCCCTCCTCCCCCCCCTCATCTTTTCATCATCTGTCTGCTCAACACCTTTGCTGCTCTCTCGCGTGGGGAAATAAAAGCCACTTGACAGCCCAGCTGGCTGAGCAGGTCTGTGCTGTTCCCCTCCATCCCTTGTGGGGCTGCTGAATGTGACGGGTTTGGAAAGCTCTGGACTGGTTGGTCTCTGTTTTCAGATGAATGCAGGCTCTCCAACTGGCATTCGTTGTTACTTTCATCCGTGTTTTAATTAAAAACTTGGGAATTCAAAGTCCATTGAACTGTAGTAAGCCTACTTTTTACTAAAAGACCCTTCTCTTCCTCTTTTCCCTGCCCTAAAATAAAGCTCAAGCCCAAACACCTCCCAGGGCCTTGCTTATTTCTGTTTAGTGAAGGAGAAACAGTTGTTAAATATGCATGTCCTTTACATAATTTTTACAAGGATTTTTTTTTTTAACCTTTGGCTATAGAAATGCTGATACAACTATAGTTTCCAAGTCACCAGAAGAGGGAAAAAAAATCAGAAAAAGTTCACAAGACAGGAAACAAAATTCTTGTAAGCACATAAGAGGTTCATTTAGTAATTGAGATTTCATTTTAATTTTGCTAAATTGTAAACTCTCAATGGAAGGAATTGCCCCTTCCTCATACTAGAAGGACCTGGCCTGTTTTGGTCACTCCCACAAGGTGACAATAACTGGGTTGGAGGTACAGATGCTAAGGAGCTCCCCGTCCTCTCTTCAGTGTAAAGAAGAGAGTCTTTGCTCAAAGATGCTTCCTTCCCAGACCTCACCTCACATGACACAACCGGGGCCCTGACTCCAGCCAAGTGCCGTCCTCGCTGCCTCCAAAACACTGCAGCTTTCGCTGGGGTGCAGCTGCCTCCCCCCTCCTCTCTGGTGTCTCCCTTGCTGAGAGCTGCCAGCAGTGCTACGCCCTGAGTTACCCATGTCTGACTGCGTGGCCCCTGGTTTTCCTAAAATGAGTAGCTCCGTATTCCCAACTGATTCCCTGCCCCTCCCCACCACCTTGGATAGGGTCAAAAGTTTGTAGCTATTTTAAATACCTTCTCCTTGTCTTAACTATGTATTTTTAAGAATTTACAGGCATGCAATTGTTAGTGGGACTTAGAGTGCTTCATCTCTGGAGAAAAATTTGGTTGTAATCAGCCTGACAGGTTAGAAAGCACTTGGAGAGGGACAAACTGACATAGAAAGACTAAATGACGATATAGAAATGGATTGTAGCTAGACACTTGCTGTTTTTCCAGGAACACTGTCAGGCCATAATCACTTACAGGCTGCCATGTCTCATAGCACATACTGAAAGATGAATACAAGTGTCTCCTGGTATCCCTGTGGGTATTTGTTTGCAGCTTTTAATTTATTTAATGTTATTCTTACACTCTTACGTTGCAGATCCCTGACTGCGCACAAGAGCAATCTGTATGGTGCGTGGCTTTTCCTCCCTCCCTCCCTCATAGGAAAGCAAAGAGGGGATGCAGGAGGAACCCTGAGTCAGCTCCCGCTTGTTGAGAGACATGTTCTGTGGTTGTTACTTCATGGTGACGTCTCTGAGTCTGTCTTCTGAAACTGGAAATACGTTTTTCCCATCTAAGGAATATTAGCCATAATCTCCACACTTCTAATCTTCTTAATTTTTTTCTTTCTTTTACTACTCACGCTCACCTCTTCCCCTACAGTAAAAGAAACAGCAACTTAATGCGAAGGAAATCATACCTGATTTATTCATGCTTGTATAAACAGCATGTATTTCTTCACATACAGGTAAATGGAATTATAAAGACAAGACTTTGTGAATAAAATTTTGAGAAATGAGAGAGTTCGCTGGTAACTCATTTACTGTGACAGGAGATGAATAGAGGTAATTTAGTCTCATAAAAGTAAAATTGGCTCGTGTCTTACATGGGAGTGGGAGGAAGAATATTGTTTAGCAGCTGGAAAGTGGAGTGGAGTTGAGAATTGGCAGCTATGCTGAGGGGGTTTGACTGCCTGGCTCTAACCTTGGGTGAGTCATTTTGTGTGCCTGATGTACATGCTCCCCTCTGTAAATACAGATCTGATTCTTGGCTGGTTTGTAGAGGGTTTTGTTCTCCCCATGTGAAGCACCAGAAAATAGGACTCCAGTGTAGTGCTGCTCTATTGCCAGGTTTGAATAAGAGTTTTTCCCCTCTCTCTTTTCTGTTCCTGTGGCTGATGTATTTGCTCCATAAGTGTATTTCAGCCTTCACATCTTTCCCGGGATCAGAGAGAGTGGAATATAATCCTGAAAGAAAAGTAAATATCCTTTGGTTTTAAAGATGTATAATGGTAAGATAAAAAGATTAGGGCCTGTGGGAATAGGCATTATGAGACTCAGATGAAGTATAAGATCTTCTAAGGTACCTACCTCCTTGGACAAATAAGCTGGACTGAAGGCATAAATGAAGCGTGCCTGGGAAGTTCTTTTCTAGGACTTCCCTATTAAAAACATGAAGCAAAACAGAGACTGAGTAAAACTATGCAAGAAAAAATTCCCCTTGTTACTAGTGAAAATGTTGTGAAAGTCCCTGAGTTAAAGGATGGTCAAGGCTGCTCTGTGGTGTGGGCTGAAGAGTGGCTCCCCCTCTAGGTCTAGGCATGGCCCAAAATGAAAGAGCACGAGCTGGCAAGGAGGACGTGGATGTAAAAAACCCCAAAAACAAACAAACAAACAAAAAAGGCATGAAATGAGATAAAGATTTTGCAGAATTTGGCTTTGGACCCACTTGTTTCCCCACGGTGAAGAGCACCAACAGGTTTGGCTGTGGCATGTGTTTTATCTTTGAAGGTGGGACAGAGAGAGAAGAGGAGGTTTGAGGGTAAACTGGATTCGTTCTGTCATGGCCTCTTGTTTTCAAAGGTTCACAAGTGTGCTTTATAAAAATACGTGGGACTATCAAAAATTCATTGGTTCCACAGTGCAAAAGAATGTTTGCTTGGTGGTGTGAACAGATTAAAACCCCAAAATGGCTGGTTTTTTTGTCTAACCAGGTAGCTTTCAGCAGTTTTGGACTTTTAAGACAGCTAAACAATGAGACTGGCTTATTTCTACTGGCATTTTGGTTCATAAGAAGTCTTTGCTATCAGTCTTTTTGAAGCTGGGATATTCTAGTTTAGAATGGAGTTGCTAAACCTTACATTATCAGTAATTAATATGATGATCATGTTTCTGTTTACATTTTTGTGGGCTTTCTGGTTCCTCTGAGTGGTGATGATGTGTAGGCTGCCCTTTTTTAATGAATTATTTACACATTATTGCTGGTAACTGGAGACAGTAAGATGACTTGTGACTCTTTAAAACGTTCCCCTAAATTACTCTGAAGGCGCTGCTGTGGCCGTACTACCATACACACCGCTTCTGTGCTTTTAATCAGCTCGCCACATCTGTGAATAATGTTGTTTACAACAGTTTGGGGCTCTTCACTAAACACTACAAACAGCTTTGTCCTGGGACTTGCTGAAGTCTACAGTGATCGCGCTAGCCTGAGTGCTAATCCTCGCGCTTTGCAGCCTGGGCTGTGATTTACCACTGGGATTTAAAAAGCCTATTCAAATTTAGGAAGCTGTACAAATGCTTGGGGTGTGGGAAGGTAGGAAAAAGCCGTACAAGCTCAGGGAAATCTCCATCTCTCCTAACCTTTAAAAGGTCTGTGTGCGTCTCTCTCTAGGAGATTTACTTGAAGAAAGTCTGTAGATACCTACCTCCCAGCAAAAGGGCAAATCCAGTGAGGGGTTCAGGCGGGCTGTGAAGTGTATAAGGCTGAGCAGAGAGCTGAGGTCATCAGTAAGAACTGCTAGGTGATGTTTGTGTTGATGAGCTACCTGTGACTGCCGTCTCTGCAACAGGGGGAAAAAAATCATCAACTCCTGGGTTTTGTTTGTTTCTTTTGTTGTTTTAACAAAGAGTAAGACAACAAGTGGATGTAACATGTATTGCACTTTAAACCAGGGAAGGAAAGCTATGCATGAGTATTTTCAACTTTTCCTGGCAGCTGGGTCTTTTAGGGCTACCAGCATCCTTTTGTGCTGTGGAGAAGCACAGACCCTGTGGACATACCAGGATGAGGGAAGGGAATTTTGGAGTCATGGGAGGCCAGTCTGCAATGCAGGGTCATATCAGAGTAATGATTATTATTTTTTTTTTTTTCTCTGGTTGTAGTTAGCAGGTCATGCTTGCAATGATTGACTCTTATGTTAGGCTTCCAAAGTTGGTGCCCCGGGTGTGCTCTAGCTGCCCTGCTTAGTGTCTCTGCTCTGCACACCTCAGCCCTGAAAAGAAGGCGGCATGTCTGAGGCAGCAGTGCCATTTTCACCATAATTCAATTCTTGGCTTATGTGAAGATGACTGTTTTTGGTGAAGTGCCCAGTTTGGATGCGTGTTGGAGGCACACTGGTTATCTCTGACTGCTTTTCCTCCTCCAGTCTGAAGGATCTCACCATTATCGCAGTTCGTCTTGCCTGATTTAGTGGCTTCTGCTTGTAAAATTTACACTGTCTTCTCTTTACTACCTTCCTTTCAACCCAATGCTTTAGCAACTCATTTTGCCTTATTCTTTTCACCGCTGATCTCCCTATGCCCTTTTCTCATTTGAATAATTGCCTAGTGACTTACATTTATCTTGTCTTCTATTGTAAAAATTTTCAGGAAGAGAATGTGTCTGTATAACTTGCTCTACCTTTATGGCATTATAGAGTATAAGTGGTTGTTATTAATAATGCATCTCAAAATGGTCTCTTATTTGACAAGTGTACTTTTATTTTAATATATAATATTTATGGCATGCTTGTAAGTGTTCTGCAGCATATTTTATAAAATTAATGGAGTCCCACAAAATGAGAACTCACTGCTGTATATGGCTGTTAAATTTTTGTTGAGAAATGGAAAGAGGCTGCAGGATTTTGTATGCAAATTATGAAAGGTGGAGATTCGGCTTTAGGTATGTTGGCAGAGAGAGAGAAAAAGAGCCTGAGATGTGATATATTAAAACATTTGAGAGTGATAGAGAAAAGAAAGCTTCAAATTTTGTTGGAGGAATTCATGTTAAGACATGCATGCTTTAATTAAAGACATCAAACATCAGCGGAATTGAAGTCACTGATTTGTTTTCACTAAGTACAACATACCTCCAAATGATAAGAAAATAGATAATTTGCTTGGAGAGAATAAATCCAACATAGTATTTACTGTCTGAAATAACCACATTTGAAAAATAGATCATCCATAGGATATTAAAAAAAAAAAGAGAGAGAGACAGAACACCTATGCTTTCTTTTGCTTGAGCGTTCCCTAGGCTATATCTGCTTCATAAATCTCCATGTAAAATTCTATGAAATTGTTTTCTGCAGGTGAAAAATTGACTTCACTAAAATAAACGAGAGTTTTGCCATTGACTTAAACAGAGATGGTTTTCTTGCTGTATAAGTTACTTTTAGAAAGAAAAATGCTCATTGATGCAAGAATTTTCCCCGGTTAGCCCACCTTGGTGACAGTGTGAGTATAAAGATAGAAGATTTAGTGCCCCAAACAAGTTGTGAAGGTGAGCAGCCAATTAATTCTCAAGTTGAAAATGTTCATACACTTCAGTGTGAGACTGTTTCTTCCTCCTTTTTGCCTTGGAAAAGAAAGAAATGAGAATTAGGTACTGAGATCTATGTTACAGTCTATCAAATCCTCCTGCAGAAGCGGATAGTTATAGGGATTGCTTATATCTGTAAATATATCTTAGTATAAAGCACTAATAGAGTCTACATGTATTCTCACTTTTTCTTTTTTGTTGAGAAATATTCAGGTTTTGGCTTAAAGTAAGATGTGGACAATAGTGTTTTACTGGAACAAATGTATTCAATTTTGGATCTAAGAAAAAAAAAGCACCGAAGAACACTTCATTGGTTATTCAGTCAGAGATAAGCATGAGACAAAAATGGCAAATTGAAAAGCAGGATTATTTTTCTCTATAGCCTCAATTTCCTGTAATTTAATGCAGTTTTTCAGGTCTTTAGCTGTGGGTACAACACCAACTGGCTTTGCTCATGAACTTATTTTCTCTAGAGTTCTCAGGGTGGAAATAGTTATATTAGCAGCCGAGGGCCCTTGCAGGAATCGTGAGAGGCCCTCTTGTATTGCTCTGCGCCGGTCTTGCCGGGAGACCCCAGGGAGGCCTCCCAGGTAATCTCTCATTATGTAGGTCCTGGCTTATCTTCTCCCCCTTGTTTGCATCCGTGGGTGTCAGGAGAGAGGTGATCAATAAGATGATAAACGTCCTTTTCCTATCTCCATCCCATTGGACCATGAAGGTGTGTTTTAATTAGTTTTCTATCCATCGGTATTCCCACAATGACACTTACAGTAGAAAGGTGCTTCAAGAGAAAAGGAGGAAATAACGAGTTTCTTTTCCTTTAGGGACTCTCAGGGTTTTCCAGCATCTTTCTTCTAAGCTCCTCTCTTTCAGCCTGCTAAGTCTTCCACCTTTGCTTTTTGTTCTTTTGCTGGCACGAGTTGCGCTGAAGTTAAGTCACCAAAATTAGTTTCCTGGGCTATCCAAGCAGCAGCTGTGCTGTGCCGTGAGAAATTGCTGCTCCTGCTTTTAGGAATTTTGCTCTTGTGCTTTTCTATACTCTGAGACAGGAGGAAGGGAGTTTGTCGCTGTGGAGTGGGGAGCGCTCTGTTCCCAGCTTCCATGGGTGGTGGTTGATTAACGCTCAGTGGGTATTTTATCGTGAGTCCTTGGTGCAGCTGGCTGCCAGTGAGGAAGGTTTTGTTTGCTCTGCGGCAAGTTTAGATTTGTTCGTGCTCGCTTCTCGTCTGTGTGGTCGCTCCCAAACACAGGGATCATGGTGGTGAGAGCTGGCTTTGCACCATACCTAGCAGTGAAAAAAAGTGTCTTTGAAGCTACTTCTCAGCAATTTGCTGCTTAATGTTAAAATATTGAAATGAAATAAAGCAGCAGTCTTTCTTGGGCTGTAGAGTTTCCAGAGAAATGACTTGACTCCAGGAGGAGTCCAGTTGTTAAGGTAACCTTACTTCCCGCACTCCCCTCCGTAGCGTTTCTTGGCTGAGATGCTGTGAGCAATACCTGGCTCTGTTGCAGCTGAGCGCTTCCAAAGGCCTTGCTCCTCTTGCCAGGTCCTGTTCTGATACATCAGTGGGAACCTCAGTGGGACTGAGGAGATGTTTGTGTGGGGAGGGATAGCTCAGTGACCTCGTAGCGTGGGATTTGGGCTCTTTGCACCTTGGACCGGACACTTGACCTGCACCTTTCAGTGCTCAAGTGAGTACCTGAGCCTCTGGCTGCCTGGACAGCATTTCTGGTCAGCAGATGACAGTGGTGGTTAGAAAAAAAACTTCTATAACCTAAAGGTTCATTGAAATTAGTGTATTTGCAAAGAACTATGTTTTTTTCACAAGTACCAAATCTACTCCCCTAATTAGCTCTGCCCTCAGTTTTTTCATGTAGCAGCAGGGAATGGAGGATTTTTTTTTTCTTACGACTTGTGTTGTACATGTCAGTAGGTTTCAGTTCGCTCTGGACAGAGCAGAAGCCACTCGCTGACTAGCAGGTGCCACAGCCTTTAATTCATCAGGGAAGGCTCGGAAGTGGTCAAACCCTCCCTTTTTTTGTGTGATTCTGGGTTAAAAATCTGAGTCATTAGAGTCAGCGTTCAGCTGGATTACAAGCAAGGGACTGCGAGCAGAGGCTTTTGGGGCACCACCAGCAGCTCCACTGCGGCATGCCCAAAGGTGTTGGTCTGCAGTAGGCAGCCACCTTTGTGCCACGCTGTAGCGGCAGGAGGGGGGAGCACCTGCACTGTGGGACACCCACACTGAGGGACACTGGTTACACATGGACAAGCAGCGGAGGAGACTGGTGGCAAACACCTCCTTACACAGGGAAAACATCAGAGACCAGTTCTCTTGTTCCTGAACCACAAAGAAGGAGCTTTGTGATGCTTGAGCTGATGGCTTGAGTCTCTTCTCCCTCTGCCCTCCCAGGGAACAGCATCATAAACGTGTCTGGATGTTAGACTCTTCTGGTGGTATTTTGAGCCATTATATTTTGCTTTCCCTGGGTTTCTCCTGTGATTTGGTGTTTGTCAGCTCCTGCCCAGAATGGCTATGGAGTGTTGTACTGTTAATGGGCTTTTGCTGCCCTTGTTAGCTCTGGGTGGCGTCTTCGAGGACGGCTGAGACAAATCCTGAAACTCTTGTACAGCTGTAGATTAGAAGGTGTTGTATAAACTGTAATGATTGAAACCGCACATGAAAAATATGTTTTTAGAATAAGTTTTCCTTCTGCTTGTGTACCATGGAATTGAAGCTCAATATTTAAAGTAACATAAAGTTTTGCAGTAGGTTTTTTGGTTGTGTGTTGTCTTTTGTGTGTTTTCTTTTTTTTTTTAAAAACATGGAGCACTTATGGCTAGTTGTTACCACTGGAAAGCTAAATGCAGATGTTTGAGGAAAAGAATTTGAAACGCATACAAGAGGAGCTGGAAATTACATCAAACCCAGAAGCAAATGGAATAGAAAGCAACTGTGGCTGAACATTTAGCTGTAGCTGAAAGATAATCAAATTATCATAAAAACTCTTGTAAATACACCATTTGGTATAGTTTTGCTCATCTCTTACTTTGTCCCCCATGCTATACAATTCTTTGCAG
Organism: Pluvialis apricaria; assembly: GCA_017639485.1. NCBI lineage: Eukaryota > Metazoa > Chordata > Aves > Charadriiformes > Charadriidae > Pluvialis > Pluvialis apricaria. The sequence continues at coordinate 73,273,806 of CM030009.1, read as the reverse complement.
TGTACTTTTGAAATAGGGCATTGTAATATTTTAAATTGCAAATTGAGGGAACAGAACACAGCTTACAGATATAGCTTTCCACAGTACATAGCAACAATTTTTCACATGGGTTTGAATATACAATTGGACACAGCAAATGTGAAAGCAGCAAGGTTATGAGCCTCCTTTTATTCTGCAGGGTTTTTTCTGAAGCTGAGGGATTTAATATGCGAGGAGTAAGCAGCAGTGACTTGTAAGATCCAAGCAGCAGCAAAGGTGTGAGCTCTGCGAACGCACCACCATGAGAACAATCTCCACCTTTGAGAGGAGCTGGAGGGACCCGAGGTACTTGGAGCCGAGGGAAGCAGAGGTGCCCCCAGTAGCAAGCATAAAGCACTGGGTTGAGAAAATAGGACTGAAGCACAGAAATGTTTCACACAACTGAGGTACCTCAAGGAACAAGCATCAAAATATAGAAAATTGTTTGGGAGGGAATGTACTGGTTGTTAAATAGCAAGTATTTAGCAGGTAGAGGGAAGTAGTAGCCTCCAGCTAGAGATAAAAGATGGATTATAACATCTGAACTGTTGGGTAAGAGCAGCAGGATCACAACTGTGAAATATTACAGCAGTGCAAGAAAGCTGAAAATCTTTGACCGTGTATTTTAGTAAACAAAGGTCAAACCAGCTGAGGTTGACCAGTGACACAGTTGCCTACCATGCAGGCACTCCCAAAGCCACCTCCTTACCTGTAGCTGCTGGGCCATGTTGTGTTGGGGCAACTGAATCTCGCAGCTTGGCAGGGGTGAGGCTGCCACAGCTCTGTGCCCTGGGTCCAGCCAGGAGCAGGGCTTAGCATGTATTCCCAGTAGGCGCATGCACACACAGGCAGACTTATATAGAACATATATATATATGTATGTATGTATATGGCTAGCAACACAGATTGGCACAGACATACTCAGCATTCATGCAAGCCCCTCATTCCTCTATTTTCCCATCCTTGGGAAATCACCTATCTCTTGCTTTTCCCATCTTTGACACCTCCTCTAAACATCCCATAAGCCTTATGCCATGCCAAAATCCTTGTCCTGTGCCTACTCCTTGACAATTCCCCCTCCCCCCCCCCCCCCCAAGTGCTCTGGAGACTTGCTCCTGTTGGCCCATGCTGATGGGTGGACACCTGGGCACCAGGGTTGAGGGTCTCCTGGGAGGGGGCCTGGACAGGGGATCCTTTCCTTTGAGTCCCTCACTTGGGTTCCCGCATGTCTGTGTGCCCCTGTGCTCCTCTGGGAGTGTGGAGATGGGCCTTTGATGGCCATGGGCTGCCTCCCATGAGTCTGGGAGTAGCTGGGACAGGGTATAATGTAGTGCCTCAATATGCCATTGCCTGTATGCTCCTTTGGATATGTGCTGATGAACTTTTAAAAATCATGTAACCTACCATTACTGTAGGATCACTATTTGCAGCATCAGAATCCTTTCACTATCCTCCATAGCTGAAATAAGTAAGTTTGAGTTCTGTTATGTGCATTGCCAACCGTAACACCTCTCTCAGCTTCTGGAGTACCAGCAAGTCCCCTTGTCATACAGTGATGCTCCTTGGCACATGAATCAATGGTCAGAATGTGACAGTACAATAAAGTCACACTGACAGTTTTATTATTTTGTTTTCTTACTTGAGGTGCTCAAGACTGATAGTAACTCTGTGCTACTCTGGTTGATGGTGTGAAAGCAATGCAAAGTTGAAGTGAAGGGATAAAATATTAATAATGAACAGGGGTCTTTAATGGCCTGTAAAATGTCAGTATGGGAATGTTGAAGGCAAACAACCTTCCACAACTCAGCCACAAAGTGCGCGCAGAAAGTTTAGCAAGCATGTGAAAGTTAGAGAGGAGCGTCCAAAGGGAGGGTTGATTATAGTGATTTTAATTGCAGGGTGAGAGGTGGTGCAGATAAAGGAGCAGATACCTGAGAAATGAGGGTCAAACCACTGACTTTTGGGGTACTGTTGAATGCTAACAATCTGTTGGGCTCTAACTGGATTCTGCAGCTGTGTGACTTGCCCCATCCACCACTTTGTGCCTGTACGCATGCATAAAAATAAGGAGAGAGCAAAACCCTGTGTTTTATCTCTTCGTGCAGTATTCAGACAGGAACTCTGAGTCTCAGCAACCACTCCCTGGGTTTGGCAGACTGAGTTTTGATGCATAATCTTTCCTCCTGCATTTGAGATCAACTAGGACAGACTAATCCCAAGATTACGGGAGATCAGATGAAGGGCCGTTTCCATAGCAGATGCTGTCATATGCGTGCCGAGTTACTCTTGTGATACAGCAAGGCCACAGGGCAATGCAGACAGCAGGGACAAATCCTGTTTGTCTTGACTAATTGTCAACTCAGTCCTAGTTCCTTTTCCCCATGCAGAAAACAAACCACAGCAAGCATCCAATTAAGAGACCGAATCGGTTGAAATTCTAACCCAGGCTTGTATTTACATCTCTTGTGAATAACGCTCTGCACTAAGGTTTGTGTTAGTTCATGTTTAACTTGTTGAGTAGCAGTTTGTGTGGTCCTGGAGCCAGCTACAAGAGGGGACTGCCTGCTGACTATCCCAAGGATTGTGCTGTAGAGCTGCACACCCACAACTGTGCTGGAAAAATGAGACCCCAGATCCAAGAGCTACCCTCAAAAATGACTTAAGTAGGTCTAATGGGTAAGTCCTTTGACAGAAATTGATACTACTGAGACTGTTCCGTAAAATCACAGCAGTTTATTTCACTATAATCTTTGGATGAGGCTTTCTACTAAACAGAGAAAACAAGGTTATCTATGAGGTGTAGCTGTTATTTCAATATTTAGATTGGAGATCTTACTGACATATCCTTTTGACACAAGAATCTAGTCACAGTTCCTATGACAACTGTTCCTCTCTCCTCTGGAGCATGGACTAACGATAGCATTTCATTACATGAGCGTGTAACGCCAGGCACTGTGACAGCCTAGTCATCTCTGCTCCGGTGTTTGCTCCTAAATGGCATTTAGCTGAAGCCCGCTTGTATTGAGCAGAACATGAATTGGAGTGACTGACCTTCACTGTGCTTACTGCCTGCCACCTCCGACTTCCCGGCTTCACGCCTTTCATTAGTAAGCTCACTTTCTACCAAAACACATTTGGTATGCTGAATTTTATTGACAAAAATTCCTAGGAATTTATTTCTGTGGTAGCAATTCTATACACTGACTAACATTAATTAACAATAGTATCTTAACAAGTACACAGAGTACTAATCTGTATCAAACCAATCTGCTCACAAAACTTCATGAGTATAGCAGCCAAATCAGACTATGCAGCAGATTCCTGTAGTTACTTCTGCAACACACTTAGGAAAAATTATAACAAGTTGAACAGATATATTAAAAGACTTTATTCACAATAGAGAAATTTTTACAAATATAAGTTCTTAAAAATTAAGCATCTTGATCTATTATGTATTCCATAATTTCAGTTTATATAAAGATGAAGAGACTAAACGGACTATGTACAAATCAAAAACAATTTAAATGCATGACAGAAATGGATAGTATGTGTGATGAAGTCACCATAGAAACAGTGATCCATTGGGCATTGCAAAAATCCGTGTACAACCAACACATATGCAATACTTATCTCACAAACAATCAGAACATATTTTTTTTTTCCCCGTGAAACAATGTGGGTGTCATTAAAATTTATTTACCTCTTAGGACTTAACATATGCAGATTTAAATGCATTATTATGCCACAAAGAAATGGAAAAAGTATAGGCAGTGTGTTTATGCAAAGATAATGTCCACCCCCCTCCCCTAACAGTAAAGCAATTTCTTTTGCTCTTATGAATGACTGGGAACACAAAGTGACCATCACTAGCCACTTCCATGCAGCTAGTCCAGTGAATGGGAAATAAAACGCATGTTATCTCAGCAATCTAGCAAGCAGTGGTAAGTACTGACTGTTTCAAAATGATTGCTCTAACTTTGGTGTTTTGGGGTTGGTTGTTTTTTTGTTTGTTTTTTTTTTTAAAAAAGGAAGAAAAATCAATATATTCTCAGTTTATGAAAAGGTTTTTTTCTTACAGTTGCAGATCTACACGTTGTACAATCTTCTCGTCTACTTACATTAGTTTACAAAAAGTACAGTATAGTGCAGTTTGTACATACAACCTGAATACGAATACCAGTCACATCAAATTTGTGCTCTTTCAAATAACCGTAACTCCCAAACTAAAAAAAAAAAAAAAAAATTCATACTAAATGTTTGTATTACAAGGAAACAGTCATGAAGCTTATATTTAAGTACATAGGACCCAATGCATATGAGTTGTGTGTTTGTAGCCCGCATTTTGAAACACGGAGCAGAGCTACCCCTTCTCCACTGTTTCTCTTCAGCTTGTTAAGTAAAGGCAAGTTCACTAGACACATTTGGGGGAAGCATACTGTGATTAAGAAAATCATGTAAAAAGAGGCTTACAAAACACATTTCTCAAAGACTGTTTTTGTCTGAGCTATTGTAGTTATTTAACTGATGTGAGGCCTATAGCAGCACGTGCACAACCATGTGGTAGGCAGCAGCAGATGACCCAATAAAAACAATTAAGACAAAAGTAATTATTATTACTTCTTGGTTAAAAAAGGAAGAAAATTTTTGTTTTTATTCCACAGCTATAAATTCTCTGTGGTAATTGGGGGGGGGGAGGGGGGCAGAGCTCCTTTATAAATACTGTTTCTGAAGAAATACTGTGAAATATTATAGTCCTCCAACAATACAAATTCTGGAGTATCAAAATCAGCAGTTCTGCTTTTCAACAGAGGAGAGCCAAGACTACATCCTTGCTCATTCAGTTTCAGAAAACTGTTTCTGTGACATGAGGGAATCCATACTTTAAAAAAGAAAATAATGTTAATAATTGAAAAAAAAAAAAAATCAGTAAAGCAAAAAGTCTTGACTCAACACGTGCTGGTTCCATGTAAGCAGGTTTTATCTGAGGCAGTTGCGCATACATTTGTATCCGTTCTCCCAGCTCTGGGTTGCCCAGGCTCAGCAGGGTACCCCTATGAACTTCCATGGATGAATGCTCAGCTCTGCCAGGCCTGCGACAGAAGGATCAGCATCCCTGAAGATCCTCTTGCCTTGGCCCCTACATAAATGTCTTTGGCAGCTCACGTGGCACGTGCCATCTTCTCTGTCCGCAGGGGAAGTGGAGAGGCAGTGCTGTCTTTACAGACTCCAGAGCGTCATGTTTATGGGTCAGCCTCCAGCTGCTATGTATAAAAATGTAATCTGTTATCTTTGCTCTTGGCTTCTACCTAAGAAAAACTACATGGCAGACCTCTATCAGTATAGGAAAAAAATGTACTCCGTAATGCCTAAACAAATGTACTTCCTCAGCTGTGATTAGCTATGCTGGACATGTGAGCTATTTTACTAAATACCTTGAAAGAAGATTAGTGTTCAGAACCACATATGTTCTGCTGCAGTCAAATCAGTGAATAATGTGCTTTCTCAGAATGGGAAGCCAGGTGTTACACCCTACTCAAAATATATGAAAGTCATCTTGTCATTAAATGAAAACATAGGTAGACTTAATAATCATGTAAACCACTCCAAACTACACTTAAGTAGAAACAGGAATTAATCGTGCCTAATTTTTTTCCCTTTGGTGATGCTACAAAGTAAAACATTTTTGGCAAAGCTGTTACCATTCTTAGTAAGTCAGGCCTCTAATCTAGGGAATAATTTGAAGCACACTGCGTTTCTGTCACTTAGAGAAGCCAAACTTGGTGCTTTCAGAGAGTTTTAGTTCTACACTGGATAATTTCCTCTCTGAATGATTATCCTCTTTTAAGGAGAAGAGTTTTCTTCAAGGCGTCTGAACATCTAATTTTATTCATGTAGATACATTAAATTGCTTTGTGACAAGAAACTATCAAGTCTGGTGTCAAGTCTGAACCTATCTGAATATTTGAGAAAGTCCCAGGAAACCAAACAAATTGGCTCTGGTATAATTCTCAGCTTCCAGGAAAATGTCATCGAGTACCTTTTTGTCTTTTTACCATCCAACCAAATGCAAGCTACTGGACTAAATATATAAAGAAGGTAAGACTCCCTTTCTTAATATGAAATGACTATCTCATTTTACTCTGTATTAGCCTGACTAAAGACATGAGAATAACACCACTTAGAAAAGGGAGGAAACAATTTATTCTATTACAATATTCTAATCAAAACCTGAAAAACTAAGGTCTGCTACCTAATGTGCTAAATTCATAAAAACTAAGTTCAGACTAACTTCAACGTATACTGCAGTTTCAGAGTTGTGTCTGCATGAGATGAAAATATTCCTATGTAGACTTCATTGACAATGAAATACATCAGATACTTTTACCAAGTAATGATAGACCCGCATAAGAAGAGGCTGTCACAGTCACAAGATTTGTCTTGGATGACACACAAAACAAATTAACATAGAACAAAAAAGAGAGAAAAAAAAAAAGCGCTCTTTATACTTAATTCAATATGGCTTTTTGCAACATGGCAAAATATTACAGCTTAAAGCAGACATCTCCTCACAGAGGAGAAAAGAATTTTGCAGTCAAATTAAAAGCATAACAGGAAACAAGTAACATGCAGACCCTCCGCTCTTTTTGGCCAAGATGACACTGCAGCCTAACAAAATCTGGACAGACATGTCCTATTTCTTTTCTAAGAAGTGGTTCAGCTGGGTAAGAGGAATGTAGCTTTATCATAATCAGTTGGGGTCCATTCATAAGTATTTACTGTTAAAGAAAACAGACTGCAAAACACTTGATTTAAAAATTTAACTCAGGAATTTAAAACCAAATCATGTGCCCAAGTCCTGGAAAGAAACATAAGGAATGAAACAAAGTATAACTTAATCTTCATCTATTTCTGGTTTTCTTCTTTATTCCCATCGTCTTTGTGAAGAACAGGGAGAGGATGAGCCTCTGTGTTGAAGACCCAGTGTTCAAATGGAAGAAGATCATCTTCAGAAAACAGCAAATACAAGTACCTGGCAAGAAAAAAAGCAGGAAATGTGACCACATCAGGGAAGTGAAACTACAATAGTTTTCAGGAAAACATAAATTCCCAATTTCCCTAGATGAATGCATCAATGGAAACAGCTGACCAAACACAAAACACCAGTAAGTCCCAGTATCACAATGGTAAGCACAAAGCTCTGGTGCTACTCAACTCAGATTGGACTCAAGGGCAATAGCAACTGAAAATCAACAAAAGAATGCCTCTGTCCTGACAGAGGACAAAGAAGTTTAGGCTATCAAAGTTAAATATCAGTTCACTTCACTTCCATTTAATCCTTGGTAATTTTATTATATATTTTTTTGAGAATATACAACCATAGTATTTTTTTTTTCCTCCTGCATGTCCACATGTATCAAGGTGTAGTCGAATCCTGTCTTACTTCTGAGAACAACCTGTAGCTTAGGATTTTTAAAGAAGAAAACTATCACTACAGCAGGAGCTTTGGCAGCCATTTGCTAAGACGGAGTCCATTAAAACCAGCAGTAAACAATGAACAAATCCAACATTTTATTTATTGTCCTGATACCGGGTAGTAGGTACTGTAGCATGATTGTTGAAGTCTGTTTAGAAATGAAAGTCTGCTCAGCAAATTACATTTTATTTTTTTCTCAATCACTATCCTTCCCTGCAGGCTTTTCTTGGTCTAATTCTGATAGGCCAATTTAAAAGGTATGGTAGAGGCAGTGCGCTATCTCAAAAAAAAAAAAAAAAAAAAGGCCAGGATGTACATAAATGTATCTATGATATTTAATTTACTGCAATATTACACTTTCTGTTGAAATGGCATGATTGCTTCTTTCTGGTCTTTGCAACTTTCTCTTGCCCAGCAAAAAAAAGTGAAGAGACGAAGAGAAAACTTCCCTTATTTCATTAAAAGCTTAGGAGATGGTGATAGATAATGAAAGCTTTTGGTTTTCCTCTTAAAAGGCCATGTGAGCGTACCACGCAAGTTGACTTCTTTTTAATTTGTCTGTAGTTTTAAAATGAAAAGTATGCAATACAAGCCTGATAAGTCCTCTGTCTACTCAATTTGTTTCACTAGTGTTGGCATATATAATTAGATCCTATCGAAGCTAGGAGACTTAATTTCTCAGCAAAGACAATCAAGTACCTTTATCAGAAGTAAAGATAATTTCCAGAAGTCATAGAACTTAGTTTATTGATGTAGAAGGGAAAAAAAAGGCAATTTGGCTTCCCGTCACTTAAGAAAAGCTCTACTATTTCAGTCAGATTTTGTTAAGTGAATGTCAAGGGTACTAATGATAAATACTTATCTGTAAAGTTGATACATAGAACTACTTCATATTAATGAAAGTCAACTTTCTTAACTTACTTGAGTGTCTCTGAAAGGAAGAAACTTTGCTGCACATCATCATGGCTTTCATGATTGTTATACACATCTCTAATGCCGGAATAGCCACCATCTACTCTGCAATGTTTTTCCAGGGCCTGAAGAGGGGAGAAAAAAACCCAGTGGGATTAACAAAGTGGATCATCTGTCAGTTTTTCTTTGTTTGACAATACAACCAGCCAAAAAAATCGTCACAATTTTTTTGATAAAGAGATGAAAACTAGATAAAGCTCTAGATAGAAAATTCTTTAAAAAGACATAGGCACACATGTGTAATTTTACATTTAGGAAGAGAAGCAAAATGATAAATTAATAAAAGAAGTGAACACAAACCAGTTTTCAGAAGGAAAGATATATGGATGTAAAGATATATGAACTTCCACTTATTTTCTTTTTCCTCTTTTTAATAGGAATAACAATAGCCTCTTTCTCCCAGGCTTGTCTATCAGCCTTCAAAGACCATGTCACATATACCTTTCTTGGTCATATTTAAGTGCTTAAAAATTATTGTGATAGAATTGAATACCATGGTAAAGACCAGTCTTTTCCTTACGTCCTGTAAGTCACTTCGAAAAAGGAAAGGCAACTCTCTATTTTCTCTGTAAGTTGTTTGGTTTCTCTTTGCAATTATTTCATTTTTCAGTAGGAAACCTCTGATGCTGGGCTGTGACTGAATTTCTTTTCTGCAGTAGGTACTATTTTTCTTTGACACCTTTCTGAAAAAGCTTTGTCTGTTACACAGAGTAGACAGAAAGCTAGTATGTGGCTGGCCTTAACACAACACGTTTTAGATGTAAGAATAAGAATATGTTTTTCTCTAACTAATTTCCGAACTGGGTATTTAGTTAAAAGGTGTAAAACAGATGATTGATTCCAATTTTACAATGAAAAGGAGCACATAGACCACCTAAAAATGTAATTTCTTTTCTGCCCGCAGGAATGTTCTATATGATCAACTAATTTTGAAGGAGAAAAAAAGATCAAATGAAGGGTGCACACAGAAGGGCAAAAAACACGTACCTGGTGCTGGAAGTGTAGAAGGTATATACAGTTATACTCTTTAATAAACTTTGCTGCTTTTCTTTATTTAGGCAGGTGTTTACATTAGAAAGGTGGTACCTATATGCCTATAAATAAGCCATAACTTCTTTAAATAGACTGCTATCCAGTCCCTTATTTGAATATTAGTTCTCTTATCATTGCTTTGTTTAAAAACATTCTTTTTTTTTTTTTCTGTATAATTGACCTATTTAACAAGGTCGAAAGTATTCTTAGCCTCTTCATTTTTCTTATTCTGTTGCATAATAACTCTCTGGTATCATGCAGTATAATAAAGGACTGAAGAGAATCTAAGATGATTATATTTAAAACAAGTCATTATTCAAAAACAAATCCAGAAAATGCTCTTTAGCCCTAAATAACTTCTCACAATGAAAATGGCAGTAAGCATGATGGATTGCTACGTTTACTCAGGAACACACTGCTCTGAAGCATGGTGCTTGCTGTGGAGACAGGTATTAGAGCAACAACTTTCAGGGAGAAATACCTGGAGCTTTGTCAACCCACCGAGAGAGAGATGGAAGACAACTAGTTCCTCCATTTCTGATGTTATTCCAAATATCACCGAAGTGACTACAGTATGTGTAGATTTTACTTAGGCAAGGATGCTGTGTTTCAAACCACATAGAGCAAAAAGCTATGAAAAGGCAGAAGATATGTCTAAAACAAGCAAACAGGCACTTATTGTGCATTTTCTGATGAGAGATGGGACTAAAAGTCACTAGTAACTACTGAGGTGTCCATCACCTCCGCCTACTCTAAAGGCTGTTCAAGATCTGTGTTGTGCTGTGAGCAGACATCCTAAATGTCCTTGTTTTTGCTGGAGTCCCTGTAGCTATCTGCATATATTTAGCTTGCATGTCAGGCTCTCTGTAGTTTTCACTGGAGAGTAAGCTGCCTATTGTATATTTAAAAGGGATTTTTCTCCAGGAGCGATCCTTTAAAATATAACAGGCCTATTTGTCTTTTCTTATGTGTCTTTAGGTTCTTTAATTTTCCTGGACACTTTTACTAAGTGACAAATATACTTAAGTTTAAACAAGTAATTTCCCCTGGCTGATACTCCTTCCCTCTTGTCTACTTCAACCTGCAATGAATTCAAAATGCTGAATCTGTGTCTGGATTTTCAATGTCAGACACAAGATTGTGTTTTCCAAGGCACAGCAGAAGGAGAACTTGAACTTGAAGGATAAGGCTATTATTCAAGGAAACAACTGCATTCCAAACAGGGTGAGGTAAAATAAAATCAAATTGCATTTGGGGTTTATGTGCTCTAACACATAGTTAGAGCATTTTTTATGAGTTTATTGTAGGGAGATACCATATAGGTACCTGAACACACTGTTATGGTCATAGAATCACAGAATGGTTTAGGTTGGAAGGGAGCTTAAAGATCATCGAGTTCCAACCCCCCTGCCATGGGCAGGGACACCTCCCACTAGACCAGGTAGACTAAGAGGTTAACTTGCACCATGTTAGCCATCTGGTGGTATCTACTTGATGCAAACGTGAAGCATCTTACCCCTCAAAGCTACTGGCCATGTAACTAAAGGAACAGGACATTCACGTGCAGCATTAGTACGACAAAAAGGCTCTTGGCTGTCATCCTTCTTTATCTGGCAGTAATGGCCTTTTGTGCCCACACCTACAGTTTCAGAGTACAGTGATGTTCACGTTGACGGTGGGGTAGCAGTGGGCAGGAAGAAACAATTCAACACATTTTAAATTAGTAGTTCTTAGACAATGAGTGTGGGTAAGATCATTTATGCTAGAGTAACGGAAAACATCAAGCAGAGTGAAAACTGGCTGACAGTCTCAAAGTATCATAAAGGGAAAAAAAAAAGTAAGTGCTATGAAATCAGAAGATGTGCTGCATTTATAATGCAGAAAGGGAGACTTTCATGAGCTAAGGTGATAAAACCTTTCTGACTTAGTTAACAGTGGATATTGCTGTTGGTCATAACTGTGTTTTCTCCAACTGCTGAAATACATACAGAACATTTGGACTCAAAGCAGCAAAGCAAGTCTCCAGAGAAAAAAAACAGGGTGGCTAGAGCCTGTTTCTTAGTCTATAAAAGAAAGAACTAAAAGACTTGTTGGAGAGTTTAGAAGTCATGACCTATAGAGCAGCCACCTCTTCTACTGCAAGGGCACCGGGAAACAGACCTAGTGAGTTCTTATTGCCAGTGTCACGAGTTGAAAACAGACATGAAACACCTGAAGAACAACTTTTTTGGGCAACAACAAATGGCCTGATTGTTGCCCTTTTTTTCTTGTTTCAATCTCAGCTTCTTTGCGCAACAGCTGCTGGTAATTAAACCAACCATCTTCAGTGGTCAGGGACTTCCCCAAGAACAAAAGAGTGGAGTGACATGCTCTCTGGAGCAAGAGCAGAATTTATGAAATTGATGCCGTAAGCCATCATGACACATGCTGGAACAAAAAAATACGGTATCAGGTGGAGCTGTATGGGCTATAAACATCAAGGAAGAACAGAAAAAAAAGTGAAACCTACAACGAACTGTATAACTTCTGTGAAGTTGTAATATTTGTTTTTGTGAAACACTCAGATGCACATCAGGACAGCGGAAGATGGGTCTGTTCAGACTGGGACCAGCTGCATGTCCCACACATGGGCTGTAATTCACTACCTTAGAGCCAGATGAGAGTAACCACAAGAATGTTAAATAAGGAACACACGGGAGCGCTAAGAAGGTAAATGAGCATACAAACTTGAAATAAACACAAACTGAACCAACAGGGTAAAGAATAATAATAAGGAAGACAATTCAATTGTTTATAAGAATGTTATCAGTGTGGGCAGCAACAATGAGTCAGGAAAAACATCTTCTGGAGAAGGAACACTTGGCATTGCTGAAGCCTGGTGGGATGACTTCCATAAACAGCCGTTGTAAATATTCCAATTATAATCTGTCTGGGAACATTCCAGTAGTAAAATGTGTGGTGTTAGCGAAAAAGAAAGTAAGGGAACAGCACTCTAAACTAGATGTTTGTTTTTTTAATAAAATTGCTTTGGAATCATTAACTCAGAAGCAGATTGTTTCAGGGCCGATAGAGCCAACACCTGAGGGAGGCAAATAAAATGTCCTAAATAACTACAGTCTACCTAGCTGAATACAGTGTTGACTGCAGACATGGAATTGCTGTAAATATTCAAACAAGGAGGAGTTAGAGAGTCAAAGTATAGTTAATGCTAGCAGCTATTCTTTTATGGAAAGCAGATTTTACCGTAAATTAATTCTTCAAGAATATCTAATAGCCAAACCTGAAAGGCTCTTTTTGCACAACATTCAACAACATTTGAGATATGTTCAACATCTCAGACAGTGAATATTGAACACAGTTACAGATCTTGGTTGCTGTTGAAGTAGCCAGGTAACTGGTGGACGTCACTCCTAGAAGCAAGAGGTGTTGGGCAAACTGGCAAACAAGACACTTTTTAAATCCTGGAAAGCAACAACTCTGCAAAGGGGTGAGAGGTCGCTCTCAACAAAATATTGCACAGAGTTTTGTTTTCTTTTTTGTGTGCTTTTCCTTGAGTATACAGAGCCACAAAAATAATGTTCTCGAGCTTCCTGTATCGCCCGTAAGATCTCAGTCTGCTTAGAAATTCCAAAGGCAGAGTGAATGAAAGGCAGATAATTTAACACGGGCAACATCAATGTGAGGAGAAAATAAGTGAACTCTCAAAGTGTAGCAAGAACCTATGTCCGGAGGTTGAAACGCATCCAAAGGTTCTCATCTCTAACAGTGTAAGAGTGATTAACCACTGAAATAAGGGAAATTATGGATTTGGCAAGCAAACTTTTGCAGTATAGACTAGCTGCCATCTTGAAAGGCTTCTCCTAGACAAACACAAATAGTTAGGTTCAGTATCACTGGTTGAAGCTCAAAGGCTAGTGGGACACAGAAATTTAAATCTAGAAGAGATTGTTATCATTAACGAAGTTCAGTCCAGATGACCTATGCTTTTTGAAAGTGACCTATTTTTTAAATGTTAGGTACTATCTAGTACTTCATCTTGGCCTTCATCACCTTAATTAAAATCACCTTTGTACAATTACTGTTGAAAATACACTTCACAAAACTTATTTCCATGTTCAAGGCTCAAATTTGACATAAGTTTGCACTTTCCGTTCACAAGCAGCAATACTCAATACTCAACATCTTGAGCAGTACATCCAAATATGACCCTGACCTGTGAAGTATTTAAGAGGGAGAAATCACAAGGTATTTTTCTAATACGCAACACCAGCAGTATTTGGTTTTGTCAAAATGATCTTAGTTCATCTATTTAGTAACTGAATCTCTAGAAATTTGAGTTGATATTACTGATTTAAAATAAATATTTACTCTTCAACTGCTAAACAATATCTAGATATTGTTCAGCAGCTCACTTAACAAGATATTAGGATTTAATAAGAAAAAAGTCCAATAGAACATTACCTCTACAGCTTCCCATCCCCACTCCCTGTACTTTGGGTCATGAGTGAGCCGCCACATGTACATGTAGGTCTCTATGACTTCTGGTCGCAGGATGTAGTATTTTTCATTTTGTCTTGTAGCAATGGCCTCAACACCACCGTCAAATCTGAAGGCTTCTGGTCCCAGTTTCATGCCTAGCCAATGTAAAAACACATGCTAAAATAAAAGCATTAAAAAACACGTCAAATTATGTAACCTACCAAACCAACATTTCATGTTACACAAGCCAGGTTACCCAAAATTCTATAGTTTCTGAAAGATACTGCAGCACCTCCTGTTTTTAATATTTTGTAAATAATTCAGAGTGGAAGAGAGCTGTTCTTCATCAACGCCTTAAGCAGCGGCTCCAGTTTGAACAGTGATGCTAACATTTGCATTCTGAAAGACTTCATATAACTAGAAACATGTGAAATATTGCTTAAAAGACGAGGATATTTACTTTTCTATATCAAACTGGAAAATACACTCTGGGACCTGAAATGCTGCCAGGGTTATTTTTATAAGATGATAGAAGAATCCAAAGAAATTTCCTGCACAGAAATCCACTTTTTTTTTGTGCAATACTATTGGTTGCAGCGTTGTACCAACAGAACTGAGAAGAAAATCATTTGTTGTGCATAAAACATGATTAATAGGTATACTGATGCATAAATGAATAGGCTCCCTCTCTTATTTGTATTCGGCCATACAGAAATTGGCAAAATGAAAAAAAAGCTGTCATGATAATTACTAGAGTGAGTAGATATGATTCAGGTGCACAGAATTTATTTATAAAACAGAGCAGCCATTCTTAAAGTTACTCTTAGAGCACAGCAGCGTTTGCTCAGGAAGGATGAAGAGTTCTCACTATCATTCAGCATTACGCAAAAATGCCTTCACAAAGTCAAACTGTGAAACTAAACTCTGTGATACAGTACTTACTTGTACGATCATAGGATTCATGGCAAGTCCTAGCAATTTCAGCACCAAGCTCAATGTGATGGCCCGTCTTGTCATTCGGTGCTCCATCAGCTCCAAGACCAAACATGCCTCCAGCAAAACAAGTGAGATGTCCCATCTTGTGTTCCAGCAGTCCACCCTTCCACTCAGCGATGTATGTCAGTCCCCCACTTGATTTGCGAATGAGGTGGGTCTCTATGGCCTGCAAAAGTACATGATTTCAAACCCTTTGGTACCATACGGAAAAGCACGAAAGACAGACAAAGTTGTCTTGTATGTTGGTTGGTTTTTCTCCATATTGCCTTTGCTTATAAAGTAAAATGGATAATACGAGCTAGCATAACCTGGAAGTACAGCCAAACCAACAAAGATTAGCATACATCAGTAACTACGGTTATCTTTGCTCCAACTTTAAGCAATTTACGCAGTACATTTTATAAAAATATCGGGAAGACCAAAAAAATACAATTCCATTTTAAAATTCTTTATTGCTTTCCCTTTCTACTTTGAGCAATTTCAGGTACTTTCATTTTTAATGGCGATTAGCCATCACTTCATCTTCCATACTTCCCATTGTAATTCTGACTTAAAGGATGTGGTTATTGATGTAATTTCACGTCAGTTATAGGCAGGCACAACTCGTATTCAAAACGCCTGACTCAATGATGTCAGGCCTCTGAGTCTATATGGCATTCCCAAAGTCCAATGATTTTTCCCCCCCAGACTGAATTCCTCTGTAATCATCAATCAACAATAGGGTCTGGAAAAAAACCTAAGCAGAATAAAAAGATACAAGTCTCCTAGAGTGAATTAGGAGTTGGTGCCATTAGCAATGTATGGTCACTGATTAGGAAATCCAGGAAAACAACCTTCCCTTATGAAAGGAACAGAATTAAAACAATAGAGGAGATGCAGAAGAGCACATTAATTAGAAGCCCACACAGAAAGCAAGCTATTACTCTTTAAAAGATAACGGAGAGGAGACAAACAACGTTATCATACATTCAGTTATCCAGCCATAGTCTGGTTTATTCTATTGAAATCATAAGATCCAGAAACAGTACTCAACATGCATTATACAAGAGAAAAAACATGAATAAAATATCAGTACAGAGAATTATTAACAAAAAAGCCAGAATAAAAAAAAATAAGTGTTTTAAAGAGAAGGTATTGATTATAGTTATTTCTTCCCATTTAAACATCTGTGAAGGTTGTTTTTATAAGTGTGAAAACTCTTCTCTAAACTAGAAGCATCAGCAGAATGATTGTAAAATTTTACTTACTAAGTATTTTTTTTGTGTCAAGAATGCCACATGGAAAACTACCATTCTTTTTTACACTAAGATTAGTGCAAAGCACCTAGTAAGGATGTTTTCTGCCCACCTCGAGACCCATTATTGGCTCAGAAAACTCCTCCATCCCTTTCTTTCTTCCTTGATTATATGCTTTTAGCACTAGGTATCTGCTGAAAACCATACCTAAATTTTAAAACAGGAGTAAACAATGAAAATTTCTGTACTTCAAACAAATCCTGCATAATTTAACCTATAAAAAGAGGAATTAAATATGAAAGGGGAAAAGTGGGAAAACAGTTTCCTTAAGCATCCAAACCATAGACCCCACTGTGGAAGATGAAAGAATTACAGCGGCTGAGTTGGTGTCAAGCTAATTGGTGGTTTTGTATTCCAAGTGCATATAAAAAGCTTTTCTGTCAGGGTGGGAAACTAGTAGTGGAACATTTACGTACTTTTTAAAAAAATAATGTTCTTTAAAACATGTCTTTTGTGCTCAGGGTATAAAATATTTGAATTTATAATTGAAGAATTGACAGAACAGAGTTCAAAGAACCTGCTACAAAATGTATTAATGCATAAACAGGCAAAATTTATGAGAAGACAGAAATAATTTGAAAACTTTAAAAATCTTTCAGAGTGCTGTTCAGAGTTTTATTAAATGGTTTATATCTTGTAATAGGATGCCTTATTGTTAAAAAACACATCAGTTTTGTTGGAAATAGCTTACAGAATACTTAGGCATTCTAAAAAACAAGCTACCTAAAACCAAGCTCAGAAATTAAAAATTTTTAATTTAATTATGTTTCATTAAACCTTTCAACATGGTATCCCCACCTCACCAAATCAACAATTCTGGCAATAGTTGATAATTCTACTGGTCACTTAGCTGTTGAGTCAGATTTTTTTTTAAAAAATAAATGAATTTAAAAATAGATTGACGACTACAGTTACCTATATTGCATTTTTTTTCAGTAAAGGATTAATGAGAGACAGAATGAAGTATTACTGTACCTGAAAGAAATAACAGTGATTATGCACCTTCAGAACTATAGTAACTAGACCAGATATAGTTCTTGTAGTATGAAAATGTATTTTGTGATACCAATTAGTCTTTCAGAGTGTTCTTCCCCTCTTTTGGCTCAAGATTAAAGTTCAGGATGAAAAAAAATGACTTCCACTTGGGAGAGTTTAAAATTATTCTAACAAACTGGTGTTAAGAAACTAACAAACTGATGTTAATTGATGCTAAGAATGTCACAAAATAAAAATATATTTCCAAATTAATTATTCATGTTTAGTAAAGCAAATAATCTTGGTTTTATAAATGGGTCCTATTAAGAACTAGTACATATGCCTATTAAAAGTTATTTTTATTATGTGTCTTATTTAAAGCTATTTTTGTTATGTAATTATTTGATATATTACAGACTCTCAAATTGCCTTGTCATACTTGTACAATCATGGGTCCCTGAGTGCTACAGAATACCTATACTAATGTATATAACTTTATTAATGGCATGCTAGGTAACTAAGCATTTCTACCTAGACATGAAATCCAAACAACCTTTGATATGTACAAATAACATTCAGAAGCCATAAGCCCAAGTGTGCCAAACTTGCAAGTCCATCAGCACTCAACAAACTTATTCTGGAAGACAGGAAAACAAATACTGTAACTTGGTAAAGCCTAAACTTCATTTGAAGTTATATACTGATGAAGTAATAGTTTGTAGAAGTTACATGATTTAAGAACACTGACCTCAACCGAACAGCTTTTGTAAAGCGTGAAAGGCAGAGGAGCGTCTCTTCCCTGAGGAGAAGAGCTCAGCTCTCTTTGTGGTACTGGGTGGTGCACCAGCAGAGTTCACAAAACCATGGCCAGGGAGCTTACAGTGGGATGGTCAAAAGCTTCAATGAAATCCAAGAAGTTTCTTCATGGGCCATTTTCGGTCTGAGCTAGTCAAACTGTCTTTTTTCAGAAATAGGTTTCCCTTCTCTCACCACTATGCATAGAATCATAGAACTATAGAATTGTCTAGGTTGGAAGGGACTTTTAAGATCATCAAGTTCAACCATCAACCTAACACTGCCTAAACCACCACTAAACTATGTCCCTAAGCACCACGTCTACCCATCTTTTAAATACCTCCAGGGATGGTGACTCCACCACTGCCCTGGGCAGCCTGTTCCAATCCTTAACAACCCTTTCTGTGAAGGGTTGTCATCTACCCTCTGACTGAGAATAGAGAGACTAGCCGCTTGCCCTGAAACAACATTCTCCAAAGGCTTGCTAACAAATTTGCAGTGTCAAAGTTGCATGAAGTTTGGAGTAATTCCAGCATGGCATTGAAGTGTCAGATTATAATGAATTTGTCAGGTGTGTTCCAGTTGTTTCAGGAACTCAAAGTTAAAAAAAAAAATTGTTATAAAAAATTAGCATATTTAGAAAGCATCAAAAATGTAAATGCTTTTGATCTTAAAAAAAAAAAATATAACCTACAAGGGTAGAACACATATAAAAGAAATTCCTCAACATTAACTATTGTTGAATATATTAATTGAAATTTTGAACTCCTGTATCAATAACGCTATTTGCAGCATTAAGATGTAGTAAAACCTTCCTTTTCCCCACAAGTCCAACCTAATTATAGTTTAATTTCAGAATTTACTTCCAAATATTGTTAAAGCACTACTTCTGGAATGTATGATGTTTATATAATGCATTTGTACAAGGCATTAGTATAATAAAATACTTTCAAAGTAAACAATGAACAAAAATCAGTACTGTTTCAATTATCAATACTGAATCTGTACCCAAACGTCCAAAGTGCCATCTATCATCCATCTACGGGAAATTCACAGAACTGCTATTCACATTTTTAATATTTTCTTTGGTTATAATACAATGGTATGTACTCTATGAGCAGCACATTAGATATTTTTCAGTGAGCTTCACAAAAGTTGTAAGTGCCATCAGGCTGGACTGAACTTTCTGAAAGACATTCATTTTTTAAATAAGCTTGAGGTCCAGAGCAGCACTAAATCTCTAGCTGGAAAACATGGGCAATTGTTAAGTATAAAAAGTTAAAAATTAAAAAAAAAAAAAGTTAAAAAAGTAAAATTGTTAAGTATAAAAAAACTTGAACACAAAGTTGAGAAAGTGCTAGGATGATAAAGAAATAATATCAGTTTAAATGAAGATATAATAAGGGTCTCTGAACTTGAGCAGTAGGATAGGAAGGTAGAGTTACAATCCCATAGGGAAATGCTACTTGCTATCTGCAATGCTGTGGGTGCTGTTCTGGCAGGGAAATCAAGTTACTAAAACAAGTTACTAGAAAAGCAGAATAGGTAGTATGATGGCAAAGATCCACCCTAGTGAAAAGGTCTGTTTGGCAGAATTAATTTGGAATTTCACACTTAGAATCAACTTACTTTCATTTTGACATAGTTATCTACACACTTAAAAAAAAGAGACATGTTTATTTGAATTGCAGCTCTATTACAACTTGGTCCCCACCTACAAATAATTCCTTCCTGCACTGCTTGCAGATCAGGTGGTGTCATATTTATCACTATAGGGATTGTTATTTCATTTTACTGCAATGACTGTTCTCAATATAAACCAATATACAGTATCTGCAAATAATAAAAAGGGCTAGAAGAATGTGGTCTTTGATTAGCTGCAAATACATTATTGATGGATAATTGTTTGGACCTGGTACAGTTTTTCTTTTAAGTAAATGGAAATTCATGTTACTGTTTTCCAGAATGTATTTCTGCAATTCAAACAGTAATTTCTTTCTTTCCATCAAAGTAAAGCAGAGAGACTGTGCAACGTAAAGGGTTGCAAAGAAGAAGTGGCTGCAAATGTATGCTCCCAAAGGGAGCAACAGCAGATGCTACCTGGGAGTGATCAAAAACAAAAAAAAAATAAATTGAGACAACCTGACTTTTAGACTGTAGTGGATAAAAAAGGAGAGCAAGGAAGGAAGGGAAACTAAAGCAAAATAAACATTTGCCAGATATTTAAAGAAATTAATTTACTACATGTAAAGCTGATATGGCATACGGTTTGTAGTGTACCTGCAAGCTCATACAGCCAGACTGACTTCTACAGCTGATACAGTTCCTGGCAATTTTTTTTTTTTTGTGCTTTTATGTAAGGCTCTGCTTACAGTCCCGACTGCAATAAAGCCGTTAGCTAAATTACTTTTTTTTCCCCCATCTTATGGGAAATTATTCCTTCTATACAACAACTGTAAAAATGCTTGAGCACTCAATTAGAAATGCCAACAGCCCCTTTTACAGTTTGAATTGTGACTCAAGTGCACCTTGTATTACTCCTGGCATCTTTCTCGTGAGTTTGCATGTTAAAATTATGCCCTTGCCTGTCACACTGGAAGAGCCGCAGTGAATGAGACATTATGAATTGTTTAGGTTACAGGATTGCACATGGCATGTGTGTGTGTAATTTCTGTTATTGACAGCGCAAAAAAGAAACTCTAATTTTTCCCGACCTGATTTCCTCCCCTTCCTGCTCCCTTTCTTAAGGCGATATGTTTTGCATTCTCTGCTTTTCAGCCTGTTCCTTAGCCCTTTACATTATACTACCAGTCCTCAACTTGCAAAATTAAGCAGAACTGGTCCCTCCTAATAAATTGCCATCTTCCTCCATTCTTCTTTGGTGCCTGCCCTGGGGTCACCCAGAGAATCGGTGTGTCAGGGAGTTGGAACCCTTTTACACAGTACTGTGTCAGCTCCTCCCAGCTTTTGAGGATTGCTAGGGACAAAAAGCAGCTTAGATGCTGTCTTAACCTCCCCTCCTCAATCTCCAACTTGATTTTTGTGACTGGGAAGTCCTTCATTTACCCTTTGAGTTGTTTAGGACGTTGAACTGGATTGCTTATAGACAACCATAGAGGATGCAGAACTGAAGTCATGTCGCTGTTCAAATGAGTAAAAAAACCCAATCAACAAGCTTATTTTTAATACAGGGTATTCTCTTGGTGGATTATGTTGACAGGTAATAAAAATACTAACAAGATCCCTACAGAGCACAGATGTAGGCTCCTCAGGAAAAATGTTATGGACCTCAAAGTTGCTCAACTCAAAACAAACACATGCCACAAAAAGGTTAATTCTGCTAAAGGAGCAGGGATAACAAACTACAAACCCCAAAATGCAATGTAAAACTTCAGTTCTACTTCCTCTAGCACTTAGGCATTTTACCTCTCCTTTTAGAATAACTGTTTAATTATGATTAATAAATTTCAATGATGACGGCTGTTCTAACAACAAAACCCAGGTGTTTCATTTCCCACCTCAAGATGTCACTGTAGCTGGAGATAAAACTGTCTTGCAAGTCATAGTTACATATTTCCATACCTTAATAAATTTGAAACTTCAAAAATATGATCCTAGTTCTAACTTTCCGGGGTTTGTAATGTTTGCTTTGGGGATAATTACAACTCTGCAGGCTTCCTTACAACAAAGCATGATAAATTATCTCAGTCCAAACTTTTAATATATTTTTCTTTCCCTAGGAATCTTCCTCATAAACAGTATTTTGACAATTTGAAGCAACAGTGAGTTTGAAAAAGAATTCTACCACGTGATATTTCCAATAATTCAGAGATGTATAATGCCAATTGCTTATTTATTTTAATATTTACGGCTTCACATTTTATTGCTTGGAAACAGCACACAACAGGCAAGTCAGGATTATTGTGGTTTTGCATGCTGTGAGGTGATAAGTCAATTGCCTGGCTTCTTGACTTTGAGTTTCACTCACGTTTTCTCTGTTGAGTTGATCTAACGTAACAGATACTTTTCTTCAGCAATCTTCACAATTCATCAAACTTATCCTTTATCCAAGATTACAGTGAGTTTATCATGAAAAGTTTAAGATTTGCATTGTTGCATTATTATTACAGTTGTTTTGGAGATGGCAGAAAAACATTGCACAATTTTTTTTAAAGCTTTATATTTAGTAGTTGATTCTGTTTTCTTAAATATCCTTCATACAGGTTTTAAATATGTATTACAAGATGCATAAATCACGTGGAAGCATACTGCCAGAAAAACTAGGATAGAATAAGAAGTTCAAGCCCTTGTTACAATTTATTTAAATACTTCTGCCAAAGGAAAGTGCCATCTTCTTATTCTGAGGTCCTCACTGCTTACTAAACTGCACTTTAAAAGTCAAAACTGAAATCTGAACACGAAAGAACTTTCATTTGTTTAAACACAATATATAAGAAACATTTTGAAAGCAATAAGGCACTTACTGCTTTTGGACTTAAGACATGTTACACAGACAAGCTTACATGTGAAACAAAATGTGAATGCTTATAATGGAGATGCCTAAGGTTTTAAAATGGAACCGCTGGCAAGCATTTAACTACTATGATACCTATCCATTTGATCACTAAAAAGATGATTAAGTTCTAGGGGAAAGCTGATAATTTACTTTCGTCTGAAAATCTACTTATGCTTTTTTTTTCACCTATATAGATCAATTAGTGTCTCCAAGAGCACCAATGCTCTCGCAGTAAATGTACTTAATGTTGTCTGCTACCAGAAGGCTAGATTTATTCATATTCTTAAAACATTCTCAAAATGTTACATTATGTATTTCCTGAATATTCTAGAATATTTATGGCTCCTGACAAGCTTTTTTTTTGCTGTCAAAAATAGCACAAGTCGTAGGGACACGGCTGCTCTGACAACAAGAGCAAAGCCACAAGCAAAAAGGGGGACACTTTCTCTCACAGGACTTGTCTAGTTAAAATCCTTCTTAAAGTCCTAACAACATTATAGCTTGCTGCTTCTCCTGACAGTCCATAAACGAGCAAACATTTTAATAAGTACTTTCTATAGTCCAAAATATAGACATTGCACAGTTATAAGTAAATCATTAAGAACTTAAAAATCTGCAGAAGCCTGTCTTCAGTCTTGAAGCAGTTGTAGAGAGCCTCAAAACTCCTGTCAAGAGGGGAAATACAGCAAAGAGAATAAAAAGGAGCAGCGAGTCCTCTGGACGTTCTCGTCTGTTAAGTGTAATAAATCTTGTGTTCCTACATAATGCAGCTGTGCTATCGCTATGTGCAGAACACCAGTGCAGCTGGGTGATAAATATTTTAAACGTGACAGCTGACAAAATATGTAAGTAAACTGCATATTTCTTCATTTTTAAGCATTTACGTTATGTACACCTCCCCTTCCAAAAAAAGTATGGAATGGGAATGCTGGGTCTCCTGCACCAACTGTTTCACTCTGGAGATGGCTCCTATCGCACCACCCTGCCTACTATTTACGTATTTCCTTCAACGCCAAGAAGTGTTCAAGTATTGAATGTTCAATTCATTAATATACTTTTGGCTTTGCCCAGTCTGACAAACTATTCTGAGTTGTTGCAGTTCTGTCATTGTCCACATCAGTTATGTAGTTTTTAAGATCACTACGATCACAAAGCCAGCGACTTCAAGTAACTTAATGGAAACTGCAATCAGCACAGAGCAGCCACCAGACTGTCACCACAGTTAAACAGACCCTCATGAAACTCTCGAGATGAAAAAGGGCCTATCTGCCAATATCATGTTTTCATTTTGCTAACAACACTTTGTTCTCTCCCCCATTTCAGTGAGAAAGGAATCTACACGGATTTGTTTTATTTATTTATATGAAAGGCTGAAATCTTGACAGCTCTGAAAAATGTTCACTACTTAATGCTGACAATTTAAATATACCAAAAAAAACCCCCAAACCAGAATCAAAACCATAGAGCTTCCTTCGGCAAAGTACAAACTGAGCATACCAAGGCTAGTCTCAAAAGTTAACAATGTGCCAAAAAAAATTATAAAAAATTAAAAAGTGATCCTGTGGATTTTCTGTCTGAATACTCATCCTGAGGCCAAAAATTACTTTTTCGCCTTTTGATACCCAAAAAGGTTGGTGCATTCCTTAATTGCATAACCCAGCCTAGCAGCAAGCTGTCTTTCAGGAGCGCTGTTGAAATCTGGCAGAGAACGGCCGGGGCACTGTTTCATAACACCTATTCTACTTTTTGCTGTTTCCGTTGCTTCTGCTTCCACACGCTAGGTTCTCCAGAGATCACTAGTTTTCTTGTTACAATATTCTGAGTAGTTGTTACCCAGTAAGAAAAATTAACAAATCTAAACGTCAAAGTAAACCACCCCTTCTAATGGTAAAACTGCAGATCGCAGCGGCTTTACCTCTCTGATACCACAGGGCCACCCTGGGCTGCACTGAACCGAGCTGCTTGGGAAGCGCTGGTGAGGGATTCTCCCTCTTCATGTGAAGGTCTTCTGGGCCAAGCTACTGCTCTTTTTACAGCCTTTAGATATGCCATTTCTCTAGAAATACACTGAGGAGGGGATGAAGGCAGCGTCAGAGAGAGAGAGAAGAAGTATTTAAGATGCAGAAAGCTTACAGCGCTGGTCATAAATAAATGTAATGGGAAAATTGCCCTTCAACTTAGAAAACAAGGGCTGACACATTCAAGAGGGGAGGATTTGATGCATTTGGTTGTGACACTGCTGTTGCTAGACTAGATATAAGTAAACCCACAACGTCCATTTTTGCTCTAAATGACCATATTCTCTTACTAAACCTACTCAATTGTGTCTCAGAGATCAACTGTGTTAACTGAAAAGAGTGGGACGGTTCCTCTCCTGGATACTTGCAGAGACTGATAGATTATTCTATGGGCAGTTACATCCTCAAAATATGACTAAAAGCTGAATACACATTTGTTCTGTAACTAAAAGTTGCATGCTATCCATTGAAACCAGTTTAAGAAGATCTCTTACCTTCTGTATTATGTGAAACAGGACATTATATGCATTGCTTTTCAAACAAGAAAAATAACTTACATGAAAGACACATTCACCTGTCTTTTTGTGCAAATTCTAGAGTTTGTGAATCCCTCTGACGGCCTTATAAATACATTGATATTATGCTCTGGTATTCAGAACAGGACTATCCCTGTCCCTTTTCCCATTAGAAAGAAATTCTTTAAATGGCATCAGGCAAATACGCATCTTATTGATGGCAAGCAGAAAAAGTTTTTAAATCTAGTTTGGCATCTTAGTTATTGCTTTTAACTTAAGCCATAAAACAACCTATAGGTCCTACAAAAATTCTAATAGAAAGAACTCTTTGTTTTTAATATGTTACAGAACAATGTAAGAAATAACCCCAAAGCTTTCTCTAACTAAATTTCAGCTTTTCACAGTGAATTATAACTCACCGTGTATTTTCATTTGTGGTTTCTCTATAGGGGAAGATATTGAATTAGGCATCAAACCTTCACATCACTTTTTCAGAATTTGGTGAGTATGTGCTGGACCCAATGGCCAGGAATAATCACGCCATTCCCTTTGGCGTAGTCTTAAAAAGATTCTGAAAACGTCGGGGGAAATTTATCTAAGAAAATATGAAGCAGACTCAGAATGCCCAAACTGTGTAGGCTTACTCATAACGAAAGACTGCAGCTTGTGCAGACACTTAAATTAGCTTTAATTTAGATAAGTAAGGGATCGATAGCAATAAAGCCAATATCAGGATGGATTTCAAAACGGGCCAGTTACTCTGGTGAAGAACTTGGCATCTCAATGGGGCCCAAACAGTCTGCAGTTTCTGTGAGACTGCAGCTTCCCTGCCGTTTTCTGAACAAGCTACATTAGAACATCAAGCTGTACCTCCACAGGCTGCATGTACACTTTCAGCTTTGGTACAGATGCACCTCGGTATAGAAAACAGAGAACACTAATGCCATCACTCAGAAAATACTGCAAGTAGCATTCAACCAGCAGCATGGTGAGTGAAATCTAGCAGATACTTAATGATCATCTGGCCCTCTCAAACAGCAATACTCTGGACAGACACGATGCTTGGATTGCTTAAGAGGTAGTCCTACTAAAAATATTGAGATAATCGGTGCTTTAAAAATCTAGTGATATACAGCAGAGCTCAGCCCCTGTCATTGATATTGCCACATTTGGTGATGCTGCTGACCAGGCAATTCCGCTCCCCCAGCTCAATCCCGAGCAGGGAGAACCGGCCACGCAGTGTGGTGGCCATCACGGCTCCTGCTCCCTGCTGGAACCTCAGGATCCCTGCGGCAACTTTTGTACTCGAGGAGGCTGTTACCCCAGTATAGCTAAGGTGTGAGTTTAAACAAAGCCCTGCAGCTGCAGCCTGCACGGACACACCTTGGAGCACTCCTGACCCTCCTCCCCGATGACCAGCCAACAGCAAGGTAG
This sequence comes from Pluvialis apricaria, assembly GCA_017639485.1. Lineage (NCBI taxonomy): Eukaryota > Metazoa > Chordata > Aves > Charadriiformes > Charadriidae > Pluvialis > Pluvialis apricaria. The sequence goes on along the minus strand of CM030009.1, from coordinate 73,247,287 downwards.
CTCTCCACCCGCTGGGCAGTTTGGTTCAGGCGGGCTCAGGGGGGACCCAGGCACACTGCCACCATGCAGCTGACATGGGACGCACACCTGCTTGTGTGATGTAAGGTAAGAGAGACTTCTTGATGTACCTCACTCCAGCTGTGCTCAAGTTAGGGGAAGGTGAACCTTCAGCCTCAGTAGGAGCAGCCCAGCGCTGGCCATCGCGGCACTGGGCTCTCTTGGACTCTGTTATCAGCTGGGATCAGTGCGCCCCTGCTGGTCCCTGGCAGGATGGGAGGCAATGCTCTCACGGTCCTGCCAACAAGGGTGATGGTCACACCACATTTGGGATATTCTACATGCAGTGGTTTCCAGAACAGCTGTACTAGCAAAAGCACATTTTTTACCACACGTGTCTACGCACTAGCGCTTACCCTCTGAAAGAATGTATTTAAAAGAAAAACCTGACGTTATTAGACCAGTGGAAGCAGAAGACTGAAGCAGCTTTGAGGTGCTTCAAAATGCCTTCCACGGTAAGATGAATTGATATCGTGTTATCAGACGCTTTTTGTTCTCTCTTTTTGGCTACCAACCTAATGGCTGAGCTATTACAGTATCACTGTTTTTATGTTATAGCCTCAAATGCACTCAACCCTAATTTAAAATCCACCTTTTGCTCTGAAGCTAAAACCGTGTTAGCGGTGAAAATGAGGCCGACTGCATCCAAATCTGCACTTACAAAATTAAAGGCAGGTTTTTCTTAGCAGAGGATACTTGGTCGTCAAATTTACTACCACCAGAGATCACACCCTCCCTCAAATCATCACATATGACTTTTCTCTCTAATAAAAAAAAAGATAGTTGCAATGAGCCAGCGTTGTATTTTTTTAATGGCAGCACTTTTTGTGGTATGGGAAGTAAAAGGAGACTTATGCCTCTTCCCTAGGGACAGCACATTTCCAGATGCGTGAAAGAATAAGCAGATATTGCCTAGCATCTCAAAGCCTTGTCTACAGCGGCACTGTACATACATACAGTTAATAACAGATAAAAGTCCTGCCCCTAGAGAGCTTCCAGTCAAAAAAAGATGAAAGGATGGGGAAAAAAGAAGTAATATTATCCTCTTTTTCATATATATATATATGAAAGCAAGACCTGAGAAAATAGGTCATTTGCCCAAGACTGGAAGGAAAGCCTGTAAATACGAATTTAAATGTAATACTTCTCAAGTCTCCATCTGGTGTCACAAAACCATTATTTCTTCCAAAACAGCATATTAAGGAAATGCCATCAATAACAAAGCAAATTGCAGACCAGAAGGATCATAAATAAAATACTACATAGTAATGTAAGTTTGAACAATTCTGATTTTTGAAAACTTTCTCTTGTGTCCAATTTGAATAATTGGGTGTTTTACAGAAGCTGGCAAATACGTGCCTCTTGTAACAAAAAGTCATTGTGCAACAAAAACTTCCATTTTCATTTATATTTATCTACCATAACATATTGATCCCTGTGTTGACCACAACCAAAATACTCTAGTGGCTGAAATATGAAGTCGAAACACAAGAGAGGAACTCCCTCCTGGATATAAGGAAAAGGGACAAAAGGAATATATTTTGGGAAGACTGAGGAAAAAATTGAACTTCTATCTGAGAGCTACTTGTAGATACATTTTTTGTTGCATATTTTATACTTTTCTCCTCCAATCTTAGAGAGAACTGACTATATTTCAGTTGGAAAAAAAACAGCTGTACTTCAAGAGTCTCCCCTTTCCCACAGTATCTGTATTCCTCTAGCATTTATATTTGATGAAGTCTTTTTAAAAGAGAAACTAATTCTTGAAAAAAACCACACTGTGGTGGCAAAGACATAAATCCCTAACATTGTCCCTGGAGCCCGTCTCTTTAGGATTATTATAGATTAGATTATTATGGAAAGGAAGATTTAAATATCTTATTTACCTGAACAGCATCATAATACATTTTTTTGCCTTCTTCATCTGTCTTGTCCGACATCAGCCATGCCTTGAGCAAATATTCATAAAAGCTATCCCCAAGCCCTCCAATGGAGACGTGATCTAGAAAGGGAAGAAAGATTCAACAGCAATTTCATCTTCAGCCTGGGCAACAAAATACAATTACAGTTTGAAACCATGCGTTTAACGATCTCTTACTACAACAATAACCTTTAATAAATGTAAGCCCGGAACCTCAGGAAAAACATAACAGTGAATTATTTCTTTAATTGCTAACTTTTTCATCAAGCTAAAGCACCACAGTTATTTAATATCCACAATGTGCTACAGGAGTTCATGACAAAGAAATAAGAATTTATATGTTTAACATCTAATTCATGTAGTCTATCCCATACAAAAAGCTGTTAATCTAAGTTCTTTTTTATTCTAAAAACAGGGAAAAAAGTAGAAAGTTCTCTCTAATTTGATAAAGGCTTTCCTGCTTTTAACATGCAGGCGTTGTTTTCATTTGCTCTTTTATTCACTAATGCTCCATTTAAGTCAGTTCATAAAGAAAGCCAAGATGTTTTAGCTCCTTCCTGCAGAGTTGAATTTCAGGTTATTTTATGGTATTTCAAAATGCCAACCCATATGTTTAAAAATAATACTACATTTTTGAACATCTGGCTGCTCTCAGAACTCAGCAGTGGTTCTAGAAGGAGAAAAAACAGACTTTGCCCCATCTACAGATGATTATTGCTATCACACTGCTTTATTCTGCCCTGTGCTTGCTGTGTGAAATGATCTGGTACTACAGACGCTGTGATTATTCAACTGCACGTGTTTAGGACGTGACTCTGCAAACGCTAACACCAACCGAGTCAGACTGTTCGATGTGAAAGTTGCTGATGCTCTCAGCTGCTTGTATAAGGCTGCGCTCACTTGCTGTCCAAGAGCCTAAAAGATTCTTGGCAAAATTTTAATGGGCTATCATATGATTATATGATTTCAGCATAGATCCCCTAAACACATAAAATACTACAACTGTGTGTGTAAATATATATATATATATATATATAAAAGTGTTTCTTTAAGCTCCAGTAAACTAACAAAACTAGATAGAGATTTTCTTTTTTAAGTTGGTGCTGCCTGGTAACATTAAGGGATTTGGCATTTATTGAGTCTTCAGTGAAAGGCTTTCAAAGCACTTTACCAGGACTACTCATTTATGACCGCCTATTTTACATTGAGGAAGGGGTCTGCTAATTCCATCCGAGACGTCCAGGATGGAGATGTGGTTACATACATCATGCAGCAAGTCTCTGAGTCTTACTACAAAATCCTGGGCATGAGAAAAGCAGAACACACATGGGGTAGTCCAGGCTCGTGACGTGAGATGCAGAAGGGTTAGTGGTACAGAGCTCACGCTTCCCAACACCTAACTCTGATCTTAGCTTCAAAGTTATGCTTCTGTTGGTGGAATTCAAAAGAACAGAGAATTTATTTTTAAATGCCTTTGTATCTTCTTTTCATGGAATGCCTCCTTTTGCCTACTGAATAGGTTGCAAAGCCATGCAAATGTAGAAGATAGACTATTTTTTTCTATTCAAACTTTATTAATAGCGTCTTTTTCCTCCACTAGCCTGTGCCATACAAAAAATAATTTAGTTTTCCAAATGTATCCTGTCCCTTTGCCTAAAAAAATACATTTTACCATCAAACCTGTGTTATAGACGGCTTCTCCCCCTCCTCCTCTTTTGAATAAGATATATTAAATTTTTGGAAAGAATACACCATTTAATTAAATAAATGTTCATGATCCAAAAGGAAAAGAGGCTTCTTAAAAAAAAATGAGAACATTTTCTATGATCGAAGGCTGATCTTTGAACAGCAGCATTTAAATGACCTTTACGGTTTCCTAAATAAATTACCATAGAAACCTCTGACATTTGCAAACTAAATAGCACAAGCACAGTTTCATCAATAATAAGCCCTGTTATTATATACATTATTGCAGTAGACAAATCCAATTGACGCATGCTGCAGCAAATCACTGTCAGTTTACTGTCAAAATAACAAGGGCTAAATGAATTTACAGGAACAATGGCAGTGATCCAGCAGTATCCTTCACAGTTACAGCATTGCTAGAGAAGAAATGCTGAGAAACTATTCCCCCCCTCCCCACTTGATGTTTGAAAGATAATACTTCTGTCTGGTACCAATTAAAGGTCTAGGGATTTTTTTTTCCTGTTGTAATCAACTGAAAACAGCCTAGAAAAGCTATCTCAAATAAAACATCTCTCAAGTCTTAGATTCTGATCTACTATGGGAAGAAGAAAATAAATAAATCAGTGTCTGTGAATTGAGACAAGTGAATTGGAAGAGATGAACAAGACCAAATTTGCTTTTGCTGCTTCAGCATGCTAAGGGCTGACCTGCATCAACATCCGTGTCCATCATTTGCATGTGCAGAAAGCTATTTCTTTGCCAATACTACATGCTATTGGAAAGCAAAGCTGGTATAAACTGTAAGTTCTCCTGTGCACACCAACAAAAACTGGCATTTAATGTGAATGAGGAGTACATAAGACACAACTATATTAAAAATAGGGAAATAGCAAAGGCCAGAAGGCAGAGGAAGTATTTGACTGCTTTAAAATAAATAAGGCAGAGGCACTAACAGCTTCAGCCACTAGGAAGATCTGCTCCCATTCAGCTCACCAAAAAGCTCAGCTCCTGTGACTGACTGAAGCTGAGGAAGGAGGTAACTGGACCTGGCTCACAGATGCTGAGGTGGCCTTCTAACCAAACCCAGTGCCTATCGCTGTAGGACCAACACTTCCAGTGGGAGTTATTAATGTTTTACAAAGCTGTGTTAAACCAACATGGGTAACAAGTGGACACACATCTCAGATCTACAAATGGATGTCAGAGTTTATACCAACCGGAGTTGATGGTTATACACGCTGAACTGCCACAGGCCTTGTGGCACGGTGACCTGAAGGAAGCCTCACAGCATAGCAGACTAGAAGGCTTTCTAAAATGATGGGCATACCTCTAATTCATAAAGGGAAGCGGCCTTTGCCTTGATGGGAAAATACAACTAAGCAGCACAACCTTTTTGAACATCTTTGTAATTCAGAGTGACACAAAGCATTCAAAAATATATTTTATTCAATAAAACACTCGTTCTTTGTCTTTGCGAAAATTATCTTACCTATCCAGAGTGTGGCCACTCCTGTAAGGACTCCAGAACCTCACTTCCACCTTAGCTCCATCCTAATCAAATTATTATATTCAAACACTTCTCCAGTCTTTTCCCCCTCTTGTATTGTCTAACCAGGTCCAACACTGACCATCTACAGGACCATCTCATCTGCCCATGTCTTTTCAGACCAAGACAGAGTATCCTGCTTGTTTTCTTTCAATAATGTAGGGAGGAAAAAAATACAAGAACATTGAGTCACGTGCATGGAATGGTGGTAGACTGAACCTAAGTAGGAAAAGTGGAAAAAGAAGTATGCACACTGTGATCCTGCACACTACGTAGGCTTTGAACATTATGAAGATCGGAGAAGGCAGTGTACAACAAGAAAAGGCTCAGTCATCAGGAAGGGGCTAGCCTTTCCCTTCTAATTTTGGTGTCTCCAGTAATGGTTCCAAGGGGATTAGTGCCATGACACAGTTCTGTTTAGTTTCCTCAGTTGTTGGCATTAAACTTCAACAGAAATCACAGCTAGTATTAACTGGAAAGACTTGTTTTACCTTCAGTGGAGCCACACCACTCTAAAAATATGGAATTTGATTCAGACAAACTGATAATGTTTCCTTAAACAGCTACTTTAGACAGCACTTTAGATTTTTGAATAAAAGACTTTTGTAGTCTACAAATTCCTTTCCAAAACGATACATATTCAGACATTTCCCCGCTTGCACAAACCATACTGAAAGATCAAAGAAAAGTACATTAAAATACAGCGAGTAGGATTATTATTTTTATATTTGTAGTATTTTTTACATTGAATAGAACCTCAGATATAATGCAAGTTTTTACACTTTATAGAAGTTCTTTATATATATAAAAAATACATAACAGTAATTGAAAGATAATGACTGCAAACAGCACACCAATAGACAGGTCATACTACCAAAGAAGTCATCTACTTACGCTGGCCCCATTGGCCGCTGCTAGGATTCAGATAGTTGGGGTAGAGGCCCTCTGGTTTATCCAGTCGATTTAGAACTTTTCGAATATTCATTACCTATCGGAAGGGTAAAAAAACACTGAGCACTGCTCCATTTCCCCCCCTCAAAATAAAACAGTGTCAGTATAAAAGTCTTAAAGTGCAAATATCCCTAAAAATAAAAAAAAATAGTCTTATTCAGCACATATACCTGAATACCTCTGTGCAATCATATTACTATTAAAAGAGATCCTCTAAGCTGATATCATCACATAAAAGATCTCCTCAAAACCTCTGGAGTTTCTATGTCAAGTGTCAGTAATGAGACAACACAACAGAAGCAAGCTCCAAAGTTCTGGACATGCCATACAGAATATCTCGCCACTCCACAGGATACTGAAATTCACGGATGCTAGTTGCCTTAACTAAGCTCAGCTACTTCAGCATTGTATTCCTCACATACCCAAATCAGAAATGGTATTAAATATTAAGCCTATCACCTAGTTCAGATGCAGAAGTGAATTGTAAAGCAGTTTTGCCTGGAAAGGAGCGCACTGCTGGAACTGAGCTGCATACAACCAGCTTGCTCAGCAGGAACCCATTGCAGCCCTGAGCACTCTGCCGGCACTGTTAAGGAGCTCACTACAAATGAGAGGCCCAGGGAAACAATTACAGCCCAGATGCTCTGCAGCTGGAGTTATCCAGCAGCACAATCGCACTGCAGAGCACCTGAAATTGTTTATACTGAATTTTAACATTAACAGAAAAGGCAAATGTAGCAACTTGGGAGAATGAAGATCCTGAGCACCACAGACCAGAAATCATAACAAAAAGGTACTGACAGCTTCATTATAACACCCCGAATGCCTAGAGATCAAGTGAACTAGCTGCTGAGAAATAAGATAAATTAGCTTACACCAAGCTGCAGAAGGATTTCTGTACTGGTACACAAACCGCCTTCCGCATCTTGACACTACATTGCTAACTGCCCAAATGCAAACTGCAACGAGTCCTAGACCTCATTTAATGAATTCTTCTATGAGTACTTCCATGCAAAGCTTATTCCAGTGTTTCTTCTTCTTTATCAGGCGTACCAGCCCTGGAACGGCTTACCTCAGAGGGCTGTGGAATCACAATCTCTAAAGGGTTTTAAGAGCAGCTTACATAAACAGATTTCCAGCATCTTGCAGCTATAGCTCGATGCCACTTTGAAAGAAAACCATAGGCTAGGATTTTTAACTTTCATCACACTTTAGTTGTCTCTTAATAGAACAGATGCTACACATTAAATTACCATAAATGTCAGAAGATAATTAAGTTACCTAGTAAGTTTGTTTCTGGCTGTTCCTCGGTGCTGCCACCACCCCCTGCCATCCTTCCCTCAGTTCAGATTTGTTTAAGAGAAACTCTGTCTTTAAATTCATCCCTAAATACATTCAAATTGCTAGGAGTTTGTTTCACAAAATTTATTCCAGTGCCGACAATGGTATCGCAGCAAAGTCATTTGGTCCTTTAAGTCTGGTACAACTAGTGTTCATTCTAGATTTGACCATTGCTTCTAAACCTACTGCTAAACATTTGGAGTCTCATTATTAATTAGATTATTAGATAGATAATATCAGTTTTAGCTAACATAGGGCAGTTGGAGTATAAGTACAAAGCCAAAACAAGTGGAAGTTTTAATTAGAAAAAAAAATAGATAAATGATACAGTGTATTATAAAAAACAGGACTTGCTGACTATTTATGCACAAATAGCGAAGCAAAATTGCTTAGGTGGGAGAGTTGCTTTCCATAGCTTTCATAAACAAAAAGCATACAGAAGACAATGTTATCAAATTTTGGAAGAATTAGTAAGCACAACAACTGTTTTGTCAAAGGATGGGTTTTATGTTTTTTTTTCTTCTCAAAGGTCAGTGCAAAGGAAGGGCTTTCTGACCTTAATGATAGTAGTGATATTATACAGTATTTTGAAGAACTACATTTGCTGAAATCACACCAAGTAGCCATGGTGCTTTTCTTTCTATAGGCGTCACATATTATCCCTAATATAATGTTAATTTTTGTTTTCACCACATTTAGGTGAAGTATTGAAGAAAGCTCTACGGTCTGATTGTTTAATGTGATACTAATTTAGAGCATAAACAGAAATCATGTGTTTTATGGGGCCAGGTAAGTGATACATACAAGAAGATGCATCACAATGATTTTGAACAGATTTTTGACTTTATAATACAAAAACATGCCACAGTGATTAGAGAAATATTTAGAAAATATCTACTTCCTGTGACAAATGCTTACAACTGAGGAAAATCCAAATCTCTCCCCAGAGATATTTTTCTCCCAACACGTTATTTATCTTTTACAACATGATTTTGATTGAACAGTCTAACCTTTTCAGCAAAGACAGGGTTTCCAGACAGGTGGCTCAAGTGTACGAACTCCAGATGCAAAGTCCCAAATTCTGCCAAAATGCTGCTGCCACCAGAGGCCCACGGCCAATTTCGACCGATTCCACTAAGGTGGGGGGGGAAGAGAAACACAGAAAATAACCATGAGCATCTATAAGGCAATGCTAATGAAATGTAACAGGGAGTAGATATACTGTTATCAAGAGAAGATAATTAATTTAAAACATATTTAATATCTGCATAAGAAACCATGCTTCAGCAGCCTTCCAGGACTTCATCACGGGGCCTTGAATTACTCCGGTCCGGTTCTGCTTAGGCTTGTAAAATTGCTTCTTGCAACAAGCCAGTCTTTTAGCTCATGAGTAGGTCCATTACACATATCACTGTACCAGTGTTTCACTGTACGATATCATGTTTAAAGACAGCACAAAAAACACTGAGTATGAGAAACCATTCTCATACTTCACCTGTTTTCCCTGTACTTAACACAGCACTCTCCAATTCTAACTCTTCCTTCTATGATGCAATTGTTTATTAACTTAAAATACTGCATATATACAGCATAGGCTTTAAGTTAAAAGTACTACATGCAGTACATCCTTCTTAATACCTGAGAATTTAATAGAGTAGGATATGTAGGCATTGTCTGTCTGGACACTCTTTTGAGGATCAGTAACTTCAGTTTTAATTAAGACCTAAAGATACTTCACAGTAAAATTAATCTCAGGTTTTCTGCTAAGCAGAGGAAAGTACATTTATTGCTAAATCCCCACTAGAAACTAACGCTGGTTGAGATTCAGGATGAAAAGTCTGCTAAAGTTGCATTACAAAAAGATGAGTTTTTTTCCCTTGAAAGTTCCAGCAGCAATATTCAGAATAAAACCTGAAATTAAAGAAAAGCTAGCCAACTTTCCAGAGCATCTACGTGAATAACGACATATTAGACCAGCACATTATTAGCATGAATGTTAGATATAAATACGCTTATTAGGTACTGGAATATCTTCCTTATTTTCAAGCTGTAAACAGCATTAAACACACACACATATATATATAAATAAAAATTTAATTTTACTTTTTCACATAAGCAGCCACTACAGTCATCAGTTAGCACTTGCACAACCATGAAAATCAGGTATTCTTCCTGAGTTTACATGTGATTCACACTATGAAAAAACACAATGAAGCAAAAAAAACCAAGAAAACCCATCCTTAGTTCATCATGATGGAAGTCTTCAGTTGTATAAAAATTTCTTCTTCAAAAGGTCAAGTATCTGTAACTGAAGTTTAACCAATGTAATGAAATTAAGACTCCATTAAATTAATTTCCTCACAAGCTATATTAACACATTATTTTGAGATTTCTGCCAAATAAATACCAATAAAACCAAGTCATTAAACTTCAAAAGCAGAGTAAAGGCTACAAATAAAAAGCACGTCTGTGTTCTACTTAAATGTCATGGCTTTAAACTGTGCAACACCTTTGGCTGCCTGGCCTTGAGCTGAAGGCACTGCTGGAACTCACTCGTGCCACCAAAAATAAACCCAGAATATTACCTACTGATAGGCGGACTTATATTGTCCCATTTCTGAAGTGCCACAGCATCTGTCAAATACTCCCCGTAGGCATGCTATAGACTTTCTTTTTCCAAGACTATAAAGCATTGAAGCGGCTAAGCTTATCTGAGTGCTGAGTGGAGGGAGAACACGGTGGAGTAAAAGGAAAGAGATCAGATGAGGCTTTCCTGGCTGACCATAAAGGTGCAAGAGGCTGGGACACATGGAAGTCCTCTGATGCCCAAAACTCCAAAGGAGAAAAACGTTTCTAATCTTCATAGCTGCAGAAAAAATCAATGCCATAATGAAATCAGGGTACTGCAAAGATGCACGCAATCCAACTTTGATATGGTATTTGTATGACTGAAACAGAACACAAGTTTTATGGGATCTGAATATCTCATTTTAAGAGCCATCTTACAAAGATCAGAATGCTTTTTACATTTGATGAACGAAAGTGAAAAAAAAAACCAACCTGGCTTACAAGCACTTCAATCTACTGTGGGTCAGATTTTTTCCAAATGGTAAGGTAAAAGTGTCAGATATTACAGAAAATAAGGTCAAGGTGAGTACCGTAGACAACATGTTTGGAAACCTCTTATTGACAGACTGAAGAGCTTACACCTACAGACTGGTTATTCACCCAAGAACAGGCACCATCTCTGGGACACACTGGCCCAAGTCCTGCCTAACTGCTGACTGCCAGATGACAGCATTTTAGCTTGTTTCCAAATCACCCAGATTAAAAGAGATGACACACGACACTACTGGTAAATAAAGCTCACCAGAAAAGTGAAATATTTGAAGACTCTGAAAAGTTACCATGTTATGGTGCAACTGGCAAAAGCCCACTTTGTTTTCTTCTCAATAAATCTTGAAGTGGGAACACTGAGCTGTTCCTGCAGCAAGGCATCAACCAAACTTGGCAGTAAACGTAACGAAGTCCCTACTGGCACTCCACCACAGTGTCTGCTGATATCAACACAACCTGTCAGAACATTTTGATGTACTGCATTTTGTTAACTGGAAAAATTTCCAAGCAGGGCTATCGAGAGGTTTTCTGCATGCAGTGATGTGTTTTACCATGGATGGAAGAATTTTCTTGCTTAAGATGTTTTGAAAACTGTAAACTTGTATTTGTTACTCTTCATGCAAGAAATGTAGAAAGAAACATCTATATTGCATCCATGTACTATTTAACATAGCTTTTACGGTTCTCAGTTGGGACAGTTGGTTAGAAAAAAATAGGCATCAGCATATTTCTGGCAAATCTGCAAAATAAGGAGGATATCTGTTGTTTTAGTCTCAGATGGTTGCCCTAAGTCAAAACTGACAAGCTTGTTTCAACAAGTGGTGGAACTCAAGAATTGCAATTCAGTGCCTTAACTACTTTTCATCCAATCTTCAGCTGTGGATGTCTGATCTTCTCTCATATATTTCATCTTTGGAAGCAACGAAACAGGTAAGTTTTCCATACTGCCTCAAATTAACTGGAGCAGCAGCAGTATCGTTTCTGGTTCCATTTAACTCTACCCTTATTTTAAGGTGACAGTCCAGTGTGCATGGCTATGCAGACAGTCAGCTCCTGAAGAGACATTAGTAGAGCCCGGGAGATACTCAACAAAGCTCTCAGCGTACAGAATGAGAGAGATTTCTCACACTCTGATCCTTTTGACCAGGGAAAGTAGACTTCGGCTTTTGTTTAACAGTCTTTTGGCCTAAAAAAAAAGGAAATTGAAGAGGGTGCTCTTCTTCCACCCCACTGCCCAAAAAATTTTCCTAAATACTGTATATTTTTAAACAGAACAGACCTTAAGCAAGAGAGAACACGAACAAATGAAAGGATATGCTGAAATGGAAAAAGACTTCTCTGTCAAGGATTATAAACAATGAGTACATCTATAAATGACATGAGGTGCCCTAGAAAATAACATGCAATAAGTAAGTGTAATAGCTCAGTAAATCTTAATATCCAGGCATAGTAAAATACTGATTACTGCCCATGCATAAGACGACATATCCAGTGCTCCCAACTCAGACATTTTTCAATCTCTTGACCAATATTATTATTGGGGTGACCAAAAAATTCTCCAAAGTTAAAAACGTCAATGCTAGGTACCTATTTACTCTTCAGCCACAAAGTCAATGCTGGGAACCTGCTTACTTTTCAGTTATAAAGTTATAGGCTGTCTTCCTGAAGTCTTGAGATGCAACTATGTATAACATTGCAAGTTCCTACAGTTTTTCTTCCAAGGGCATCCATTACTCAGGTCAAGAAACTACAGCAGCAATCTGAACCTGAAGAATGATCAGGGCATTTGGGGGATTTTCAAAAGGTGGCTTAAGGCTTTGTTTGTGAGCTGCAAAAACTTATGTGCAGATCACTCGTCTCAACCAAAGCAAAATCTGTAATGCACTGAAAACTTCTTGCAGCTTATTTTCACTCAGTTATTCTTCCAAAATGGTTTAATGTTCCAAACGCCTTGTAAGCTGACAAATGCACTCTTCAGAAGGAGACATACATACCACCACTGCTAGAGGACAGCAAGGGGGGCCCAAGTATAACACTCACCCTTTCTATCAGCTGCATTCCTTTATCTTGCTTTCTTTCTGTAATTTGCTTTCCCACTGTATTTTTCAATTTTCCTATGTTGATACTCATTACAACCTGTACTAAGTGTCAGTCGTACTGACATCAGAGGCAAAACCAAAAATCCTTCTATACCCTTCAGGAAGGAAGGAGAAGACATGCTACTTGAACTTGTTTGAAGTTCCAGACCAGTACTAAAATAATTTCAGTTTACGGGGCACTATTTTAATGTACCTCAAATCATTGTGTCTAAAATCATATTCCCTATACTACTTAAAATCCTTAAAAAAAATAATCTGTAAAATATTAATAGAACTTTAGAACTTACTTCTATATTATTATAATTAGTATTATAACAAGTATTATGTAATTAAGTAAAGTTTGAAGTGAGTATCTGGATGAGAAAAGCATATTAAAGCAGGATTATCACTGTTTTATGATATTTCCCATGTATTTTATAAACTTTTTCACTGAACACAGAGTACCACCAAATCTGAAATACAGTGTTTGTAATTCTGCTGTCATTCATTCTCAGGAAATATGAGCCTGATTGACCTGGGCTGCTGGTAACTCAACTCAGTATTTTTCCAGTGGACCACTGTTGGTCCTGCTGTACATAGGAACAGAAAGTATGAGATCAGTATCTCTTCTAAAACGTACAGAATGTACCAGGGGAGGGAACCACAGAAGAAACAATATTTACATGATTTTAAAAAAAATTACATTATGTCCCCAATATATATAGAGCAGCAACTAATTATCAACTGAAAGGAACAGCAAAGCCCCAGGGAAACTGCACAAATACTTCAAAGGGTCAAAACACTTATCAAATCAAAATTCTTGCCATCAGTGAGCAGAACTGTTTCAGTCTCTGCAGACAGTTTGTTTATTATCCCCCCAGCCTTTCCTGGAGGGTGCCAGGACAACTCCACAAGCTGAAGGCGGAGCAAGACTACAGAATTTCAATATTTAATGCAAAATGCAAAAGCACAACCTAACAGTCAGTATCCTCCTGCAGACTTCAGTAAAAAAAGGTGAAAGGCCAGAATAAAACAGATCCAGCAGCAACAATGTGACGTGTCCAAGAGATGCTGTTGCAAAAGGTTTTAGGTCTAAAAATGAAAATAACTCCCTATAGCCCCTTTGGACTTTACTAATGCTGATCTTTTTTGAGAAAAAGCTATTCCAACTATGATGGTGGGTAAAAATGCAAAATGCTACGATAAAGAAATGAGAACGTGGCACTAGGAAGGGTCCATTTAAATTCACCAGAGCCATGAGACTTGAGCTGGAGCGTACCGGTTGTGCCTGGTACTTCCAGGAGTGCTGAGGGGACAAGGGGATCTGCCCAGAGAAAACAACTTATGACTGGAATTGGTTTGGCTTAATCCTACTTTAACATGAACCTGCATGAACGGAGCACTGCCCAGCCCAACCTGCAGCCCCTGGCTCGCTCACCTCACTCCACACCACCAGCCACCCCTCCGACACCCACGAGAGACAGGGACCTTCCCAAACAGAGGTCAAGAAAAAAATGGGGAGGGTGATGCAAAGGCCACACAAATTGTCCTCCAGCTTTTTTATAGAATCATGACATGGTTAGAGGTAGAAGGGACCTTAAAGATCATCTAATTCCAACCCTCCTGCCATGGGCAGGGACACCTCCCACCAGACCAGGTTGCTCAAGGCCCCATCCAACCTGGCCTTGAACACTTCCAGGGATGAGGCATCCACAACTTCTCTGAACAACCTGTTCCAGTGTCTCACCATCCTCACAGTAAAGAATTTCTTCCTAATATCTAATCTAAAACAACCCTCTTCCAGTTTAAAGCCATTACCCCTCGTCCTATCACCACACTCCCTGATAAAGAGTCCCTCCCCATCTTTCCTGTGGGCCTCCTTTAAGTACTGGAAGGCTGCTATAAGGTCTCCCCAGAGCCTTCTCTTCTGCAGGCTGAACAACCCCAACTCTCTCAGCCTGTCTTCATAGGAGATGTGCTCCAGCCCTTGGATCATCTTCGTGGCCCTCCTCTGGACTCACTCCAGCAGGTCCATTTCTCCTCCTTCCCCTTCCCAGTTCCCCAGGACACACTTCATGCTTCTCCTTGAGTCTCAACCCCCAAGCATACATGCCTTATAAACAGAAATAAGGAGATTACGACCAAATGCGATTCGGTAGCACAGCTTATACCCCAGACTGTGCAATTCTGCACACGGACACTGTGAACCAGCAACAGGACTGACCACAAGTGAAGACAGGGAAATGCAAGAGCGGTGCAACTCCAGCAAGGATCTCTTCAGGGCTCCCCTGATAATCAGTACAGGGAGATAACAGAATTAAATCACTTCACAGAGGAGATTAAGCTAAATATGGAGTCCCTCCTTTTACAGAGTAAACCCAGGGAGACCAGTCTCACCTATGCTTACCCCTTGCTAGGTACCCAAATCTCCCCAAGATTTCAATTAGCTTCACAGCTATCAGATGAATTTTTAAACTCTCTTCAGGCTAATACATTTAATAAAAAGTAGGACTGGAGATAAACGCTTTGTAATGTTATATTTTTAATTCATTAATTATAAAATAGGTTTTTTTCCCTAGCTCACAATTTATTTTTAATTGTCCTTTTCTGTACAGGCCACATCTGCATGACATTTTTATAAAACATTGCAAGATAACTTTTGGGAGATTAAACTACAAAAATAAATACAGAAAACCTTTATGCAGTACTGAGACATAAAAAGGATACCTCAAAGTCCATGAATCTTCTACACCTAGCCAGGCAAAGCCATATATTGTGAATTAGTAAAATAAACCAGTTAACACAATACATTATGTCCAAAATTTCTCTCATAGATGTAATACATGTCAATTTATTATTATTTTCTCTGCCGTATTTCAATGCACTGAGAAAAATCCATTTTGGCACACTCCCTTTTGGCAGAATCGGTCACTATTTCTATTGATGACTTCTTTTTTTAAAGCAAATATCTTCCTTTTCTAAAAAGACAGTATAACTACAGAATGGCTGGTCACTGCATTTCTAATAAGTGTTTATGCATTGCAAAAGCCTTCAGTCTATATATTTTCTGACACTGTCATGCTTTCATAATAATAATTTAATTATGTCAACTAAGTCTCCTTAGAACAAATGAAGACAGGTCAGTAAAGAGTCGGGTTTTTATTTACAAACTCAGTATCTATTTCTCATTTTGAACAAAATATATTTAAAAGATTAAGTTGCTGTAGAGCCATATGTGGCACAAAATACTCCAAAACGCTAAATAAAATTTAATTGCTTTCAGCATTTCCTAGGCAGATGAATGAACTAAACCACATAAAAATAAGCAAATAATGGGAAA
The DNA here is from genome assembly GCA_017639485.1 of Pluvialis apricaria. Classification (NCBI taxonomy): domain Eukaryota; kingdom Metazoa; phylum Chordata; class Aves; order Charadriiformes; family Charadriidae; genus Pluvialis; species Pluvialis apricaria. Next base: position 73,231,250 of record CM030009.1, on the reverse strand, counting down.
AAATATTTTGTGTATTAGTATAGTTGCATACTGTGATCCCCTAGCTAAGGGAGTCACTATGGCAGCCAAAAGGATGATCTTCAGAGGTCATTTTCATAGAATATCTAATGCTTCATGCATTATTTAGGTTTGCCACATCTGAAAATGCTTTCGTAAGAACGATTTTTTATTTTGCTCTGAATGGAACTATTTGTCAATGTGTCACAAAAAAAAAAAAGAGCATCTTATTCTCTTCCCAGAAACCAATGCTGATCATCAGACGCACATCCCTTGCTAACAACTTGCTAAAAGAGACGCTAAATCCAATACCATAGACCAAACTGGGGAAGTTAAAGGGTGATCTGCTGTTGATACTTTGCAGAAGAGGTTCCCTTCAAACTGCTGTGCTGTATCTTTCTCCTTTTAGCATTGCAGCTAACTAACGATGCTAATCAACTATGGTTTATGATTTAATTTATAATGAAGCTGTGATGAAGAATGGAATTATTTTATTGTAGGTTCATACTTTTTAAAATAAACAAAAACCCAAGCATGGAGCACAGAGGCAATGCTTGCTAGAGTTTCAGCTACTGCATTTGATAAATTACATGTTCAAAAGATTATTTTTTTTTTTAATTTCCTTCACACACCCAAGGGTACAACATATAGGAACTTGGTGTACAAGCCTGTCTTCACAAGCACTGAAATCGATGATTTATTTGTTAACACTTTGAGGATATTAAATGTGCTTTTGTCTTCCCCATACCTGGCAAATCATCTGTACCCCTATTTGACAGAAGAAAGACAGGAATGCAGAAATCCCAGGTTTGCCTACACCACTGGTACACCCTCCCACCCAAGTCTAGGGGCAGGAGCTGCCAGCACGGATATTGTGGGCAAAGTCAGACGAGGAACCCGTGACACGGCTAGCACGCTAGCTGTGTATTTCTAGCCCCAGTAGCAAGCATGAAACACCTTCCTGTCCAATTTCCAATAAATTACAATTAACTTTTTGCAGGCCTGTGTGGTCCCTATCTCGCCCCAGACAGTATCAACCGAGGCAGACAGACTCCTGCTGGAGCTCTGACTTTTCCACAGCATCCCTTTTCTGAGAAAGGGAAATGATTATCATCTGGTTAAGCATCTCTCGCACAATGTCTCGACAGCTGAAGATGGCAGAAAAAGCAACTTAAATCACCTAGCTAGCCTATGGGGTAGTTTTTGATGTCTGTTTTATTGCTCTTTGTTAGGAGAATCTTTTAGGCAAATGCTAACAGCTGGTTAGTTTTTCAGCTGTGGCAATGAATGTGTAACTACTGCCCTTGCCTAATCGCTGCCCAGCTGGCAGCTTCCTGCTCAGCTGAGCTGCCCTCTCTGAAGGCTGACTGATACCAGTAATTACCTGGTGAGGTGATTTCTAGGGATGCTGACTTAGCAGGAGGAGGCAGACAGTGAATTAGTACCATCAGCAACCGCAGCATGAGGACTAACAACAAAAGTGGTTACTCAATTTTACAGTACGGCGGGGAATAAAAAAATTTCTATGCTGTAATGTCAAACAGAACACGAATTTTTTTTTTTTTACTGTAACAAGTGAGATAATGAAGAGGGATAGCCTGAAGAGCTGTTACTTTGAGAACACTAATTTTGTCTATTTGCTTAGTCATATGCAGTGTCAGCATTGATATATGCTGATCTCCTAGCCACTTCACTTCTGCCAGTACAGGAGATGCATCCATTCGTACTGGAGGCACATGCACATCATCATCTGGCTGGAAATGAGAGTAGGAAAAGTCAGATTACTGTGGCTGACCGTTCAACATGTGAGAAACTACCAGCACAGCTCCAAACAGATGCTAATATGAAACAGATCTTAAAACAAGATCCCTGCTTTTCTCTATGAGGTTCATCAGGTCCTTCAAAGGCAACTTATGCAGCACACTTTCGAATCCAAATGTTACAGAGATGTCTGTCCGTAAAAGGGCAGGGGAAGAGGAAACAGTCTCCTTGCTCCCCTTGTCAATTTTAGGGAAATGGGACCAGTCAGAATAGTTTTGTGGTTCTTGAAGAATAACAGCTGTTTTACAGACCCTACCGTACCTAGGCACATCAGTTGCACAATCTGTGGTTAAATTTTTCAAGGACAAAAGTTATCCTCCTCCCAACATTTCTGACATTCATCTTTGTAAGGAAATCTACCCAGCAACATTTAAAGCTGTCCTAGAATGGCAACTATTTCCTTGCTGTACTTGCAGGCAAAACTTTAAAATGCTCAACAATCATGGAATGCTATTAAGTGGGCTGATCTTCCCCAAGGTGACCATCTGACAGGCAATTTCTCTTGGAACTGGACAGAACAGCAACAGAGACTGAAGAGCACTGGTAGTGTAAAAGCAGGAAGCGAGCAGAAGGTGCACGGAGTATGAAATTTCCAGTATCTACCTGTGCTGTGGCCTCTGCCAGGACAGGTCCCCACCTTCCAGAAGGATCAAGTCAGCGGTGGAGGAGCTGTTGGAGAAGTGTGCAATATAAACACACAGAGGAGGCTGGAGAATTATGTCTGCTCCACGTCCAAGTCATATGAAACCCCGCTAAGCACTCTTTGCTCAGTTAAAAAAAGACACTGTTCAATACCACCATCAAATTTACTGTCATGGCAGCAGGACCAGCCCCTCTGTGACGAACTGTACTTGCTCATGATTAGGTCAGAGTAATGACGGCTCCTGGGGAAATACTGAAGTGAGCGGACACTGAAGCGAATGGATACAGCTGCAGAGGGAGCAGAAAGAGCCTAGATGCAGGTGGAGACCAACATGCCAGAGAGAACCAAGACAATGAGGAGACAATCTCATCTGCCTCTGGAGAGATGCAGAGAAGGAGCAAAGGCTAGTGAAATTGCCCATGGGAAATCATGCTTTACTGTATGCATTGAAGTCTGACAGCTGCTGAGAATAAAAATAAAACACCTCCTCCATGGGCACCGAAAACCACCAGACACCATCGGATACTTCTTCTGTGATCTGATACACGGTTTTTTAACATCTGGATCTAGTGATACCGTGTCTATTGGTGCTTAAAATAATCAGAGCATCTTACTCTTACCAGTCCGTTCAGACTGTTAGGCTGCTTTGTTTATGTCAAATTCCTGTAGCATTTCTCTGTGGAAAAAGACTGAATTTCTTTTGGACTTTACTGGCAGGGTTCGCACAATCCTTTCCTCATGGCTGTCTGCCCTGTGACACTTCTGACGTTACTGGTGCTCTAAAGGGGCATCAAAGCTTGTGGAACTGGCACCCTGCGGCAAACCAACAGAGCGATAAGCTCACATGTGTGCACCCACATGGAGGAGTATGAGAAAGGGAGAGACAATTAGTAGCCAGGCAGTACATGATTTGAAATGTCACTATGAGACATGTCAAGTATTTAAAGGTAATTTTCAGTGTCACCACCTAAAACCAGTACTAAACCTAAACCAGTACTTGTTACCGTAATAATTTCTGATAAGTTATCTGAGCACAGCACAGACCTCCATGTCTCCCACAACACACTAATGAATAAACTAAACAATTCATGTTTCCTATTACTTTATGCACTAAAGGTTTAATTAATCAATTCCAAGGGCTCAAAAAGCAAGAGGGAATACAACACAACAGAGCACGGCTAGAGATAATAAGTACCAGCACAGACTACTTTTAATCAGGTCCCCGAAGAAAAGTGAAAATAACAGGAAATGAGAAGTCATGAATGGAAGTCTATAGTTCTGCCATACATGCGATAATAAGTTAGACGGTGTAAAAGAAGATGGTATTAGAGTGAAATTCCCCACTGTAGCAACTAGTATAACTCAGCATTAGTCTAAAAAAACCTCCTCAAACTGAACCCAATCAAGCAACCAAACAAAAAGCTCCTCCACCTCCAAAAAAAAAACCACCACGAAACCAAAGCAAGAAAAACTCCAAAACCTCCTGGTTCTGAGAAGCCAGTGGAAAATGGCTTCTTAACAGATTCACTGGGAAGAAAAATAATTAAGAATTTTGGGAGAGTCCATGACAAACACCATTTATATATGTTCTCTTCCTTTCTGCCATGCCTTTTAATACTAAAAGACACACCAACTTTGTTTGTTTAAGCCTAAAGTTTATTTCAGAACTTTAGATTTCACATTAAATAAGCGTGCCTTAAACCATCATAGCCATGGCAATCAGCGCTCTCAATCTGCTTTGCTCACTACATCTCTCTATAAGATTCTGCTCCCAGTTTTATATCACTTTTCCAACATTCAACTTTTAGGTTATATTTTTTTCTGCTGAGGATTTGCTATAAATTCTCCCTCCACTCTGATTAGTTCAATAACTTTTGACTTCAGTGAGTTTCTATCCCACATCAGAATTCCTTTATTAATAACTGATATTCGAACTTTGATATTCTTGTGTCATATCAATTGCATTGTCCAAGTGCAAATAAACTTTTTTAGTTTCCTTTTTCTATAAAATATTTTGTTATAAGGATGAATTTGCATTTGGAGGTGACTAGGTAACACAGAAACAGTGCGGAGAATTGGTGCTAGAACCCAGAACTTCCCCATTTCTTTTTCTTCTTGATGTGTTTGGGTTCTTTATTGCTGCTGCTATTTCTTTCTGGCTCCACAACTCTCCTCTTGCTCTTCCAATTGAGTTCATGTTATCAGATATTCTTCCCTCTACTACCAGACGCTTGAGATCTTTAAGTTGTCACCACACAGCCTCAAGTGGAAAGTAGCAAGATGCATTTCTGTGATGGTGCTACTGCAACAGCGGTCACCTCCAGTTCAGGTTAAAGACACTCACAACCCAATCAAGAATATTACTCTACCAAAATATTGTGAAAACAGCGGCTTCTCTATCAGAAAAGCAGGAGTCATTTTTTCAATGAAAGCCACTACTGATCTTCTGGACAGGATAAAATCAGAGTACTCAGTCTTTTCAGTCTGATGCGGACTTTTCAGAGAAGGTAAAGATTCAAAACATCAAAGCAATGGATGGCAAATGACAGGCTATATGAAACTTCCCAGCCACTAATTTCCAGTTTCCCACTTCCCAAAACTAATTTTATAATACTCCAGATCATTTTCTAATCTCAGTCTCGGTCATTTTAAATATATCATCTGCATCATTCTCGTTTATCCAGATCATATTCATTCCTTACCATCAGATGGTAACTTTAAAAAGTGTTTTTAATCTTTTAGTTTTCTGAACTCAATTAGCTTCTCATGTCAAGAAAATACTTTAAGTGTATTCACAGTCATTTAAGTTAAAAAGTCCTTCAAAGCATTTAGTCACATTTATTGTGCTTGATATCGCATGTGGTACCATTAAATGTTTGAAGTGAGAATTAAAATCATTAGACTAACTGCATGGCTTCGTTATTAAAAATAATTGGCCGACAAGTTGCAAAGGTCTGGTTTAGGCAGTTTTGTAGCTACCATTCACTGCAAGGAGCCTACGCCAAAGGCTTTCTGACTGACAGTCAATTATTCCTCTTTTTAATACAGCTGTTGGATCAACAGTGGTTTCAAATACTGGACAGCTTGTCACAAGACTTGCAGCTGTGATACTCATCTGATATAACATTAACTTACAAATGCCATAAATTACGCTTGCATATGCATTTACAGATATGTGTATCAATCTAAACATGTACAATACAGAGACACCACTGTTGTCGAGGGAAACCTCTCTCTTCAGTATCTGCTTTCACAGATGCTGTGACAGCTGTATGAAACACTACTGAAATGGCATTCTGGTTCACTGAAAGGGACAGCTTTTCCAGATAAAACACCCTGAAGTAGTCTTTTTCAGACTAGTGTTGCTAAAGACATAATCTGTTTTGACAAATGCTTTAAGAAAAGTAAAAATGTCCCTTTTTCCCAGTCTGCTTCAATCTTCTCATTCTTCTTTACCCACACATTGCTGTGTCATATAAATCCATTTGTTCTGGGATCAGATAAGCATTTGTTTTTCTCAGTGCCAGTCACTACGGACTTGATCCTTACTCACAGCCAACAGAAAAAATCCTGGTGGCTTCAACAGATACTGGTCAAGCATAAAAATCCTGTAACTGTCATTAAAATTATTGCAGAGACGACAGGTATACGAATACAGGGAATCCCTGCAGCCTGCCTGAAACAGCAATATCACTGTATAAATCCTTTCCATTAACACCATTTGGATTTAGGAACTGGAAATCAGTAATACAATGTAAAAACAGACTGTTCTGGTTTGTCTTCCCAGCATGTGACACATTCGCTTATGAAGCTTTATCCTTCAATGCCCATAACGGTTTGAAAAATCAAGATTAAGGTCAATTACTTTAAAGAAAAGAAGTACTCACATGTAATTTACAGACTTCTTTTTCCTCACTTTATACACTTATAGAAGATACATATTATTCAGTATAATCCAGTCAACATAATGATAAAGAGCTATTCCTATTTTTCTCAAATGACATTAGTTTCAGGTAACCTCAAACCCACATAATCTAATAGGGACCTGATTTTCACCTGAGGAAAATATCCCCATTACACTTTTCCTGTGGTAGAGTCTCTATTATCAGTTATTCAATTGCATTCCACCAAATACAGAACTTCACCTTTAATCTACTTTTAATTACTTTAAGCAACAAATACTTTTACACAGCTGCTGCTCATAGATGAGCTACTTACAAGAAACCAATGATGCTGACTATCTCAGATAGCAAGGCACAGCACAATACAGCTTAATTCTCAGATATGCACTAAAAATTATGATCCAGGACAATCTGATTACACCATAAAGAGAAGAAGAAAAAAAAAGATAAACATTACCTTGAAAACTCGGTAAAGTCAGATTAGGCAAGGCTTGTATTTTTAAAGAAAAAGTAATTTTGTTCCATAATCTTTTTGCAGCAATCCATGTTTTAAATTACGATACAATGATGTTTTAAAGTAGTGAATATCCTAAAGGAGCAAAGGAGTTTTCCATTCCATTATCAAATAATTTGATAGAGTTGAAAAAAGCTGAAAGACCTATGCTACCTTGGCAGAGCAGAAAAATAAGAAGTACCAAACATTTCTTCTAAAAGTACTTCTTAAAAACACAATCACAATCCATGCACTAAGACTCGTGACCACACTTAAGATACCCTTTGGAGGATTTTGTAAACCAGATTATCGGATCATAAAGGTGCTGGCATCAAGTAGTTAAATAAGCTTTTCTTACCAGTAATGGGATTTTAATCAATACAATGAAAATAAGATAATAAAGGATGAAGTGAAATCAGCATGAAAGGATTACCATTTAAAATGACAGAACAATCACAGGCACAGCAAAAAAAACACACTTCTGGAATCCTGCTGGAGACAGTATGTGTACTTTTTTTTTCCTGCACCAACACACACTGTTTCATTAACCATGTTGAAAAAGTTTCTGCACATTAAACAATGTACACAAGGGAAAGTAACTTCTTATTTTTCTTTTTTAAATTATCAATGAAAACAATGATGCTATAGTTTTATAAAGCATTTAAGAAAATCAGGTTTCTGTCTCAATTTCAGCGAAACATTTGGTCAAAGATTTTAAACATTGTTTATAATCTCTCACTGCTTTTAATGGCTTTAGTGCAAGAATCTGTATTTTAAGCTTTTTTTTTTTCTTTTTTTGTTTTTCCAGCTGTAGACGGAAATAGTATAGCATGGAGTATCTTGCAAGGATCATCATGTAAGAAGTACCATACTTGTTCTTCCACTAAAATGAAGACCTTGTCGGGAATGGAGTATATTCTGAGTAGATATGGCATATTGGTTAGTCTTTTTGACACTTCTGAAAGATAATGTCAGTCAAAATAAGTATTTTTGGTAAGGTGCACCATTGTCTTTTGGGGACCAGTAAGACTTTGAACTCAAAAGCCATCAAAATAAACTATTTTTAGGTCTTTTATGAGTAACTTAAAATAGAGTCTGTTTACTCTATCAAAATGATATATTTGTTGACTCTTATTATAGTACAATTTTGGGAGTATGAGCGCAACACCCTGGCCCAAGTCAAAATGATCACAGCAAACAAAAGTGGAGATGGCTCCCCTTTCTCACTCCCATCTCTTTCAAGTAGGCAGATTTCCAAAGGCTGTCTTCAAGGGCCAGCAACCAGAGTCCAAATTGTCTTTGATGTGTGGGTGAATGGAGGAATGGAATATAAAACACCAGGCTCCGTTGTCTTCCCTAACACGCGAGCATGAAGAACCACCTCTGCTACAGCTGCTATCTCCGAGGACAGCAACAGGCCTTTTTCTAATCCTCTGAAGTACCTAAGACATGCTAAGTCAATTCATGACCGATGAACGACAAACCGATCTGGCTCACACACAAAAAGCTATACAATTACAAAGGATCATAAAAGGAAAAGAAGAAAAAACAAACCAGTTGTTTGCTTCAAAGAGGCTCAAGAGATACTGAAACATACAGTCTCCCATATCAGAGGATCAAATACTGATATGGTATAGAATAACACAAAAATACATAATGGTCATGGTGACACCATAGTTTTGTCCAACATTTGTATTCTCTTTCTGTTGTGCTTGAGTGAGGGGAAATAAACATTAAATGATGCTGAGCGTATACCAGAGCTGCTCTAATTTTGAGTATTTTGCTGACTCTGAAAACGTGTATAGAAAAGAGGTCTGGAGAATTCATCAAGCTACTACCTAGGATTAGAATTTGCTACAGAAGTATCCCAAAAAGCTTGGAGAAGCAGGTGTGGGGAAGGAGGTTTTAAAAACATTTTAAAAACAGGCTGTTAAGTGGAAATGCAAACAAGGCATGCTGCTGGGTGCATGATGTGGCTTAAAAGTGAACTGAAGAACGAAGGTGCTGAAAGGTGTATGTTATTCACTCATTGAAAGGCCTTCCTTGAGCTGCATCCAATACCGGACACCAACCACATTTCAAGAAAGACAGGGACAAATTTTAGAAAGCTTATAGAAGAGTAACAAGAATTATCAGAGACACAGAAAGCATTGCCCCAGGGCTGAGGAGAGAAAGAGTGATCTTGTTAATGGATAATAGATTAGACATGGCAATAGTCTTCTTCCAATATGTAAAAGGGGATAAAACTTTCACCAAAATAGTGAAGTATTTAAGTTCTGAGATAGACATCAGAGAAAATAACACCCACCCCCAAAAACTCCCAATAGTGAAGATGCAGAAGCATCGGTATTGGAACACGTGGACTGATGACGTGACGTCTGCCTTATTTTCTGTGATTGTTTAATTTCTGAAACCTCCCAAAAACATCTGATAGAGCAATTGAAAGCTAAATCATACATTCTTGGTGAATCAAGCTTGTTTAAAAGTAGTAATAAAAAGTTTACAGCATCCCATCCCTGTTCATTATAGGAGGAAGAGGGAAGCAAGTAAAGCCCATAAAGAGTCTTTCTCTAATATTTAAAGTATGCCTTATCAAAGCATCTGTGGTGTGTCATTCAGGAGGACCAGTCTATCATGCAAAAACTGGACAGTTTAGACTTCATTAAGTGGAGAAAAAGAAGCAAGTCTGAACCACTTTGAGTTCAAATTTTAGTTATTCAAAAGCAAGCTTGTGAACTTGTACAGCTCATGAAAACCTTGGGTTCTAGCAAACCTTAACCATACAACAAGCTGAATACTAAGACAACAGATTTAAGCCTTTAAAGACGGGTCCAAAAGCTATTAGTTGTTAAAACAATGCTGACTAAAACATAGTTAAGCAAAACTCAATTAATTTACAAAATGAATTCTGGGTAGAAGATAGAGAAAATAGTTTATTTATGGCCTCAATAGAATATCATGACATGATGTGAAACAAAATTGCTGGAAGACTGCACATTCTAATGCCCGTTAGAAAATATTAATTTCAAAAGAATTAAAATCAAAATGAAACACTCTTAAAATCTTCTTTGCTCCAATAGATTTCATTATCTAGAAAGCATGCTGTATAACATGAAATGGACAACCTGAAAGGTCAACCAGAAAGACTGTCAGATTTGCGACACCAACCACGATTTGCTGGGATATATTTAAAACACATGAGCCTCACCAAAGCTAAGTATTGAATCAAGACATTTACATTAATGGGCCTTTGACAGACTCGTACTCAATTTTTTTATACTACACAGAAACCACACAACATGAGCACCATTACAAGATATATAGCATATGGATACCATTAAAGCTCGATTATAATGAATACTTGCTCATTTATTTCTCTAAGCACTACTGCAAGGAATGTAGCAGCAGTTTTACAGATGTCAGCTGGAAATAGTAGTCTTTCATTTAATTTGCTGAAAGATTGTTCCCTCCTATTAACTCCCTCGTAAAGATGTGTCAGTGTTGTAACAATAAAAATGTAATTGTAACGTGAAGTTTAAACCAATGAAGGCAAATTTCTGGAACAAACTGCTTAGCTGGCTCACTAGGCTCTTTTTATTCCCTTCTCAATAGCTCTCAAACTACCCCACCATTGTACATGTCTCGTTTTGTCTCTGCCCTCTGCTATCTGGATTTCTACAGCAACATCCATGTGTCTACGGCATTTACTGCTGGGATTTTATTACTGCTTGTTGGTGGGCAGCAGATTGTTTAATATAGAGCAAATCAACTATTCTGATGAGTCTTTAAAAATCACATTCAGTTATACCATATCCTCTAAGCCAGGTCCACTCAGTTAGGTTATGGCATACTACAGCGAGCAAGGTCTGCTCATCAAAAAGCAGTAAACATGAAGTTGTTCATTTTCAGATGTGAGATTACAGTGAGAAGACAGGGGAACACAACGTATTTTGGATGTTGGCTAGGTGCATCCATCTAACCCAACACAAAGAAGACAGTTCACATCAGCGCACTGGACTAAGGACTAAAAAGTCAGCTTGCTTGTTTTCCACAACACACAGATATGCTTATGAATTCCTACTCTCCTCCACCCTTACACAAGTCAGCCTGCAATGAGTTAAAGGTCAGCCAGAACAGAACGCGATCATGGAATTATTGCTTGTTGGGTCATTCATTCTTAAGGTTGACTAGCTAGGCATTAGCTCTCTACTACAGTAGAGAGTACTACAGTAATTCCAAATTATATGGCAGTATTAGAAAGAAAAAATATTGCAGAGATTCAGCGTACACAGAACCCAATAATCACCCTAACACCGACAGGTGCTGGTTAGCAAGAGGCACACTCACTTGAAATGCTCACCCAGCCATAACATTGATACGATAATGCCATACAGTTAGTATGAATGCATACAGAATTTTTAGCAACAACTCATTGCGAAACAGCATAGAGAAAATCCAGAACAATCTCAGCAGATACAGGTTCTTTGGTAATCCTTATCTCTCGCGATGGAAGAACTCAGCATCTTCTTTTACAGTTTCTTTCTCAATATGAATATCATGCTGGCCATCATAGCAGAAACCAAACGATATGACAGAGGACCAGCTTTCAAAGTTATATGTACATGCAACTGATCGGCAATCGGGAGATAAAAAAGAAAACAGTTAAAAGTTTTCTTTAAAAAAAAAGAAGAAAGAAAAGACATTAAAGGCCAACCTACCTATCGAAACTGGACAGAAAGGTTGAAGTGTTGCAGTTAACATTCCACAACTTTTAATACTAGGAGGAAAAACTACAGAAAGCTACAAAAAGCCTTGAGGCATTCCTATATATGACTGAATTTGCTTTTGGAGGATCTCTTGGACTTCACTACCCACGTCAGTTCTGCGATCATCCATTTTGTCAGAACAGCTGAATGAATTATACCACTGGATATCATTTAGGGTTATATTTCATCCTACGTATCTACAAATTAATTCTGTAATGTGTGCTCTTTGTCACTTGTAATACCTAGTATTACATAAAACCCCTTAATGAAAATATAGCTGATCTAACTGAAAGTTACAGCGTGATCAAACTGATTTACAGTACTGGTGTGTCTAATCCACCCCAGAAAGACTTCAAAGAATACGTAAGACACTTCAAAATCTCTCTCTCTCTTCAAATAGCTGCACTTCATGTAACTATTCTTATTTTGCCATGTGCAAACTGAGCTTTATTGTCATGAATGCTCATGAGAATTGTGTTGCATTGGTGAGTACAAAGGAAACACTTAGAAAATTTGAAAATAAAACACTACAAAAACTTAAGATACAGACAAAATGGTTTGAAACAAACAAAAATAATGAAAATATGAATTGTTCACAACCATGTGTCTAAACAGAAAGAAAAAAAAGTCAAATTTGCTATATTCTTTATTCATTTGATTTGTTCCAAAATGAGTTGTTCAATACGACTAATGCAATAAACTGCATTGGCTGCCCATTTTTATTTTGAAATACAAGTTAATTTAGTCAATGACTTTTTTTGATATGGAGAACAATATGGAATATTTCAGGATCCTAAAACCACTGATATGACACTGGCTGTGAAACACAAATTAGAAGAAGGCGTAAGATGGTCAGCACCACCATGCAGTATTCAGTCATGATTGTCAACCAACAAACCTCAGAGAATTTTCAAGTTCAATTCTTTGTGTTTGAGGTTTTTTAGGTGGGGTGTGGTGGTCTTTTTAGTGTTTTTTTGTTTGGTTTTTTTTTTGTGCCTCCAGTAGTTATGCATAAAGCAAACCAATATGAGATCTACCTGAATCTTACTCTTTTCCACTAAAACAACAGAATTTCCTAGTAGGTCCTTTACAAAATTCCAAGGCTTTTATTTGATTAGACCCTCAGTAACTCCCTTTCCCCCTTTCTCCCCCAAGCCCCTTATATATTTTATTGTCATTATGGAATAATCAAATTTTTCATTTCTGATTAAAATCTTTGATTTGGCTGGCTCTCTGCTCAGCTTGAGCTGCATCAAACAAAAGACACAGAAGGCTTTGCTTTACCTCAGGTATCTAAGACCAGGTTTGTGATCTCCACATCCTGAGAACAAGTAGGTCACAGGCGCCGAGCAAGTATCTACCTTTAGGCATTTTCGTATTTAACCATAAACCAGAGCATAGCAAGCGGGGAAGACTGTGAGAAACACTTCAGAAGCTCACGCCTGAGCTGAACTAACCTGCTAATGAAGACATCCACGTTGATTCCTTGATCTTAATTATTCACAAGCCCTTAAGCCATACCATACCCACCATCCAAGATCAGACTGATTTAAACGCTATAGCTAATGCTTTCTTTTAAAGGCAGCAATAACCTAGGGAGCTAAAGCACATGTCCAAGAAGTGAAAGACCTCGGTTCAATTCTCCTCCAGCCGAGGAGGTTTGAATCCATGCCCGCTAAATTCCCGGAGAACATCTTAAGTACTAGGCAAGAAGCTGTTCTGGCAAAGTCTGTCTATCTTTTCTCCTGTTGAAACCGTGTCACAAAACAACCAAAAGGACAGATTCACTGGGCTGAAAACTCCTGGCTTTTGGTCTCCCAGAACACCTTCTCTAATGCATTCCTAATGAACACTTAAATAACAACAAAAGCCCTAAAAGGAGACAAGACAAGCAATGCCCCCAGAAGCCTTATGTAAATAAAGCAGTTTTTTTAAACTATCTGTTCACTGACAGTGTAAGGATACTGAATAGTTTTGGACAGTTTTCAGAGTCTGATCTACATAGATGCTTTGTGCTTCTCCCCTTTCAATTGTTACAAATAATACTAAAGATAAACCTTATCACAGAATCACAGAATGGTCAGGGTTGGAAGGGACCTCTGGAGATCATCTAAGTCCCACCCCCCTGCCACAGCAGGGTCACCTACAGCAGGTTGCACAGGACGGCGTCCAGGCGGGTTTTGAATGTCTCCAGTATGGGAGACTCCACCACCTCTCTGGGCAGCCTGTGCCAATGCTCTGCCACCCTCAAAGTAGAGAGTTTCCTTCCCATGTTTAGGTGGAATGTTCCAGTTTGTGCATGTTACCTCTTGTCCTATCACTGGGCACCACTGAAAAAAAGACTCTTCTCATCTACCTGGCACCCTCCCCTTAAGTATTTATAAGTATTGTTAAGATCCCCCCTCAGTCTTCTTTTCTCTAGACTAAAAAGACCTAAGTGCCTCAGCCTTTCCTTGTAAGAAAGATGCTCTGATCCCCTAATCATCTTTGTAGCCCTTTGCTGGACCCTCTCCAGCAGTTCCCTGTCCTTCTTGAACCGGGGAGCCCAGAACTGGACACAGTACTCCAGATGTGGCCTCACCAGGGCAGAGTAGAGGGGGAGGATGACCTCCCTCGACCTGCTGGCCACACTCTTCTTGATGCACCCCAGGATGCCATTGGCCTTGGCCACCAGGATACATTGCTAGCTCAGCAATGACAAGATTACAACACTTTGTTCACCAGTGCATTTTAGGGGATCAAATGTGATAGCAAAACCAGTCAGACTGCTTAAGAGCATTTTCTCTTATCAATTCCACTGCTAGGATCCTAGTTCTAATTTTTGTTCAGTAGCATTTGATTTCCTAGTAGACGAGAGGCACTGAGCATGGGGTGATCCACAATAACCTTCACGCCTCATAAAGGCGGCAAGAAGGGCACAAACACTCCCTCACACAAGTCACCTTGTCATGCTAATTCAATACACCTGGGTAATTTCTATTTTGCCTTTGTGTTTCTGGAAAACATTTATGGATAGGTTATGAAAAATGCAAACTAATATGACCATTACCGTAATTGCATTGGTTAGGTTTATTAATTTGTCACAATTAAGTCAATAAGAGTTTTAGTAACAACATTATATTACTTGATTAGTTTTGAAAGTGATTATCCTAAGAACTCTATTTAATTGGAGGCATCTCAATTTACAGGGTACATTAAATTCTCAGTAGCATTTTAAGATTATTTAACATATGCAGGTCAATTACCAGTAATCACTGTTTCATACAACTGCTTCATAAGAAACTTCAGTACAACACTGGAAAAGAATAAAAGAAGGCTCTAAAAAATACAACTAAACCTCAGTCCTGAAAGATACAATTGAACTTCAGTTCACATTATTATAGTAAAAGGCCAGATCTAACATCTAAATTGTTAAAACCATTCTGAAATTGAAAAGATTCTAAAAATTAGAGCAAAGATTGAACAACAGTTGTCTACCTTAAAACAGATGATGATAATTTGTCAGGACTGCCAAATTACTGAGTTGCACTAACTGTGCCCAGCTGCACATTAATTACCAGATTAGAAAGTTATAATTAATTTTCTTAATATCACTACACTGCTTTTCTTCCTTGAGTTAATAAAAACAGATTGCAATCAATCTTTGTTAATTCACACTGCAGAACAGAACTGCTGTAGCTATTTCCATATGCGAAAAGCACCGCATGCATAGTTCTTGGTGTAATACCCTGCCTAGAAGCTGTATCTTCTGACATTTTAACGAAGTGCTGTAATAAGGCAAATAAATTATAAATCATAATTTGACTTAATATAGTTAGCAGAAAAACTACATAAGCTTAAAAATGAATTTTTAAAGAATCTTTTTAATGACAAAATTCAGAAGTGGATACTATTTCAACATATTTTCAACTAGAAAGGAGGTTTTACTTGTAGTTGCATCATTGAAATATTTCACTGCTGAGACTTTTTAAATTTCTTCATCAGCTGACTTTGCCATTAGAAACCATTAAAAGTGCTTCATACCTGTCTGGCCTTTGCAGAGCACAAATCACAAGAAATTTTAACAGCTAGTAAAGGATCACAATGTTACAGATATACAGACTAAAGTTCATCAGAGTCCTGA
This sequence comes from Pluvialis apricaria, assembly GCA_017639485.1. Classification (NCBI taxonomy): domain Eukaryota; kingdom Metazoa; phylum Chordata; class Aves; order Charadriiformes; family Charadriidae; genus Pluvialis; species Pluvialis apricaria. Next base: position 73,215,505 of record CM030009.1, on the reverse strand, counting down.
TCAAGAGCATTCAGTTATAAATACTGCAAAGATAATCAATGCACATTCAAGCAGCATACATTTTCCTGTGTCCGTATCTGTACTAGTATCAAAGGGCATCTTCATAAGATGGAAAGGATTATTCAAGGGTTCATGTGTGAGGAAAGGAGAACTGAGTAAAATCAATGCGCCTTTTTTCATTTTCCATTTATGCCTGAAAGATGTTTTATTTCTCCAGCCGCATTGCCACTTAAAAATTATTTATTTTTGCTCCTTGCTTACCCCTCTCCTTGTAAATGACAAAAATGAGTGTAGAAATATGAGAATTATGACATCATGGCTTCCAAAGAGAAGAAACCTATTTTATTCTGACCTCGTAGAAGTCTTCACATGGTCGGCTTTGGTGTCAGAAAGGGAAGACTGAATATTCAATAGCAGATGAAGGCTGAAAATGTTTTGAGTTTGTGTTGTCGGGTTTTTTTTTAATGTTTCTAAACGTTCTCAAATATTCATATTTCTTGAATACTGTGTTCAGTCTTGGGCCCCTCAGTACAACGAAGACATTGAGGTGCTGGGGCATGTCCTGAGAAGGGCAACGAGTTGGTGAAGGGTCTAGAGCACAAGTCTTATGAGGAGCAGCTGAAGGAACTGGGCTTCTTTAGACCCAGGAGAAGAGAAGGCTGAGGGGAGACCTTATCGCTCTCTACAACTACCTGAAAGGAGGCTGTAGCGAGGTGGGGGTTGGTCTCTTCTCCCAAGTAACAAGTGATAGGACAAGAGGAAATGGCCTCAAGTTGCACCAGGGCAGCTTTAAATTAGATATTAGGAAAAATTTCTTCACAGAAAGGGTTGTCAAGCACTGGAATAGGCTGCCCAGGGAAGTGGTTGAATCACCATCCGTGGAGATATTGAAAAGACGGGTAGATGTGGCGCTGAGGGACATGGTTTAGTGGTGCACTTGGTAGTGCTAGGTTAATGGTTGGACTTGCTGATCTTAAAGGTCTTTTCCAATCTAAACGATTCTACGATTCTACTATAAAGTCTTCCAGAGGATGGTAAAAAACAAGTAATTCTGAATTTGAGACAACTGGAGCTAAGAAAAGGGAGTTTTAAAGAAAATATAGCCTTTAGCAACAAAGCCAAGCACAACCTTTTTTTCATTTATCCTTTCTCCCAAACTTCCCTAAAAGAGTCCGATTTGCTTCACACTGCTAATCATTATAAATGTTATATATATATCTACATCTATATAAAACATTTGTGTGTATGGATATATATACACACACCTTTCCCTGAATGTATACCAATATATGCTTAAGAATAGCTTGATTATCACACCTTCCAGAATATTGAGGTACTCAAATATATTAAAGACCTTAAGGAACAGGGTATTACATGATAATACACTAGGAGACACAGCATTTATGGATCAGCTCTTCCATAAAGTATCTTACTTCCATAAAGTATCTTAGGCAGCAACTCTAGCATGTGTCCCATTTTGGGTACTGCAGAAAGGCAGAGAAGCAGAACTACTACACAACCTCAAACACGGAAGGAAGGGAGGGAGGGAAGAAAAGAGCTGAAAAACAGTCGGTCCTGAAGTCTCAGAAGACATATGTGGGACAATATCCAGTACAGTACCCAAAAATTAATTTTAAGATCCCTGAGAAGAAAGGAAACTCTGAAAATCTCTCCAAAGGCTAAACCTAACTGAACAATTAACAAATAATAAACTTTAGTTTCTGTTAAAAAAAACCCAAAACTAAAGCTAAAAATCAGTCTGCATGAATGTTCTTATTATTCTGATATAACTGATTGATTTACAGAGAAAAAGATAACCTATTTTATGCTGATTTGTTATTTTAAGGTCACTCCAAAAGGTTAAATGGAAAACTGCGCAGAAAGAGTATCTGATGTATCCATGAAAATGGATATGCCATGAATTTCAGAAGAACAAAAGACATCATAGGCAGTTATGACTAGTCAGCTTAAAATTAAACATGCTCACAAAAATGGCATAAAAAACACCCGTCAGCATTGGTATAATGAAACCGAAAACCACAAAATTCAAGTTTTGCAGTATTAATAGGATTTTGAAGTACTATAAAGAAAAGTTTAAAATTCAGATAAGTGAAAAAGTTATTTGTGATATACATTATGTATCGCAACTGCATCTGTTACAGGTTTCAGCTGTACAGCTGGGAGGTTATAGTGTGGAGGAGGTTAAGGAGAGATCCTCTCGTAGCAGCAGCAATGAGAAACCATACAATGATGAGTAGAGATTTACATGTGCATATATACACACACACACACATGTGTGCGTGCATATCTGTAATGAAAGATATATTAAAAGGTTAATGTACTCTGAGAAGTATTGAACAGCAAAATGTCTTTTTAGTGAGAAAAACGTAGTCTTCTGTGAAGAGGACAGGAGAATCTCTTCTCACTAATTTCTAAAAAAATGTAGTTGGCAAGTCTTCACATGCATTATTTTAGGACAACAAGAATAAGTAACTACAACATTAGTCACCTATTTAAACTATTATTTTAGAATCTAAAATAGTCCTTACTTTTGATGACAGGTAAAAATCTTGTTCCTCCAGTCCTGAAATGCTGAACAGGTATCATACCCTTATGCATATTATCACCAACAATTTAGTCAGACAGTCAAAGTATAGTGCTTGGTAGATCTCAATCCTTATTATCCACCACACCATAAAGATGCTTAAACCAGAGTAGGAAAAAAAAACAACCACCACCTTTCCATTTGGAAATTACTATTTTTAAGAACAACATGCTCCATTTTAGAATTTATCCAGGTAGAAGTATTAAAGCAATTCAAGCTAAAATACACAACTAAAACACTTGGTAAATGTACCCTCTCCCCCTCTCACGGTCATTTAAAGAGTTCCCTAATGAGACATGGAGCGATGGATTTTGCAGGCAAAATCCTGCAAATGTACACACACTGTATCAAACACACAAAGTGAGTAATTCGTGTCTTCACAATTTCTCATTTAGAAAATTCTTAGGAGAAACAATCCTAATTCAACTATTATTTTTAGATGAAGTGTTTCCCTGATGTGACTTGAATTGGGGTAGAAGTGACTGAGAAGTGCTTGCGCTTATTTTACATATTTAATGAAACCTGAAGTCTGGATGAATTGATTCCCTTTCTTCTGAAGGAAGCCTCTTCCAACAGTCACGTTTTGTCTATTATAAGATTGTCATTTACTGGACACAGATTGAAATTAGGACATACACGATACAAGCAATTGAAAGGGAAATGATCTTTAACAAGCGCAAAGATTAATGTGCCTACACTCAGGTGTCGGAATCCCCAGCACAGGCAACATGGTCAAGGAAGGGCAGCTGAGTGGGCCGGGCACCGGCCACTTGTTTCAGGGCAGGACAACTGCTCCTCGAGCTGCTTTGTAGTGCATGGCTCCCTAATGACCCTAACAGAAGCTAGTTCCTGCTGCGCTGGTAAAACATACAAATGTGTCTCATCTTGAACGGAGCCTCATCCTGTGCATCTGTGTGTACAACTCCAACTCTCAAATATGTTTGGCAACTCAACACTAAGGGTTCCCTTGCATCTCCTAGGCAGCGGGAAAGTACGTCATACAAATAACTCCTAATTATCTGCCAATATCGAGGTGATAGCAGCAGCTCTTAGCCCAGCTAAGAGCACAAGCAACACCCACATCTATATACTGATTTACAAAATCCCATTTTCAATAAATGCAATTTCAAAATCTTGCAGGCAGATTTCTTTGGGGAGCAAGAGCAGTTTTAACTATCAGGAAGCAAACTGAGGATCTGACGCAACTTTCCCATGCTCATCACTATGCACCCTATGTCATTGTGTTTCAACAAGCGCCTAGTGAATTTACAACCAGACTAGGAGAAAATCTGAAGTACCTGGTTGGTACATGCCACCTGGCTGGTACATGCCATAGGTGACCAGGGTGAAATTCCTACTCCCGATCTCCTCGAGGGCAAAACACAGAATAGTGCAGCCTGCTTACCCTGACTCAAGTCCCACCCTCCTTTCCAGTGCAGAAAACTTTCACATCTTCTTTATAACTAAAACACAATGAAAAGCCATTTCCCACTCTTTTTAAGCCATCAAAACAAACATTTGTGAAAGCTGGGGAAGGTTTTGATACCCTAAAGACAGTGTCTGCTGTGGAGGGGGGCAAAACCCAGGAAGTGAAGACCAAGACCCTCCTGTAACGAGCTGGCTTCTGTGGGACTGTCTAGCATGAAGTTTATTTTGTTTTATAAAAGAACACTACCTATTGTTATCACCACAGAGATCTATAAAGTGTTTGCAATCATACCTTTTATGCTGAGGAATCACATTACTAATACTCACATAGGGTTTTACACAGACAAGTAGTATGATAATTATGAACTTGTAAGTACTTATACTCATATTACAGTACACTAATAAACTGGGGGGAAGGAGTTAGCATTTAAACTTAGAATTTGGGACTAGAATCTCTTTCCTTCGGCTATAAAGAAAGCACATGAACTGAGAAAGATATTTTGCAGTAGCAATAATAGGTCCCAAATCCTTTCCTGTTATTGCCAGAGGGCAGCCTCCCACACAAATTCAGCTTTACAATATTGAATTGAAGCTGCTGTTTGAATAATAGGGCTTAACATTATGGGCTATCATCAAAATAATGTTTTTCTTGGTTCTTGTTTTTCCCCCCGTCAAACAGATATGTTCCTTGAACTGTCACATGGAATTTTTCTGATATTTTTATAACAAGATTTTTTGCATTCCTCAATGGCAAATCAGACATCGCCACGACTTAAAAGTATTTATCCTAAAAACTGCACTGATGGCTACTGATATCTACAGTCAGAAAATCTTAATTTTAATAACACTTTCAGATCAATTTTTTTAATTGCATGTGTGACCATGAAAGAATTATTTATAGAAACTCAAAGGAATAAAGGAAAACTGATAGTTCTGTTTAAATGAAATATAATTTTACAATAGTTCATTTGATCCGTGTTGAATATAAAGCAATCGTCATGCAATGCAGAACCGGCTACTCATTTCAAATAAGGCAAAGACATGGCAAACAATTTGTTTACTGTAACGTTCTAAAACAATGAAATTGCTAATTGAATGGCATATAACATGGTGATATCAAAATGCTCCAAACACAAAATCATTTTTTCAAGGTTATTTTCCATCCAGTATTGACTCGGGAAATGTAAAGTTGTTTGTGAATCATGCAATGAATCTGTGGGTTAACCAACACCCAAAATGGCAGTGCGGAAAAGATGTACCCTTTGCTGAAATCATCCTTATCACTGTTTACTTATAAATTAGGAATGAATTCATTTCCTCAATTCAAAATTTAGTTCTTGCAATTACTTGCCTAAGGTCTTCTTTAGTCAATGAAAAGAGATCAGTATCTCTAGAAGGCAAATCATTCTATCCCAAAACATATGCTTAACACCAGACAAATAATTTTTAGATAGGTAAAGTTCAGTTAGGATTTGTCTCTGCATCCAGTGCTAATACAAACCCACACTGTGATCCAAACGCCTGAGGAACAAAGTCTGGTTTAAATTGGCCTGTTTTGCTACAGGGGAAATCTCAATGTTTAACTCAATATCCAAATCCTTTTTGTTACTATTACCACTTTAATTTGTGACATCAGTGGAGCATTTGCCAAACCCCCACACACAAAGTCTTTATTAAGCGTGCAAACTAGACTACTTTTAGCTTTTTCTTCTAAGGTAGTTTTGATTCCTTCCTCTAAAATTATGCCCAAGTCAGACAGAAGGGATAAAATTAAAGACTCCATCCACGCACAACTTCTGCATGGTCCCACAATGACAAACTGTGCAGACAATGTTAAGTCTTTCCTCTCTAAAACCCCTTAAAAAGCATGTTCATATTTTGCTAAAGATAGTCAGATTCGAAGAGTAAGCTTTATTTAACTGTGTAGTATTTTTTTTTTTATTTAATTTAGATATGAGAGTTAATAGTGCAAACCAGAAAATTTAAATTAGCCATTCAAACTGAATCTCTGCAAGACAGTGCTTGTTGAGTCACTAGGACAAGTAAAAGCACGAATCACTAATTCTGCTAAAGAAGATTATATCATAAGAGACAACTTGACACTTAGGAAAATTTTGCAAAATAATGCAACATTCACATTTCAGGCATTTCTGATAGTGTAAGCGGGGGAATTAAACTGTCTAAAAAGGCCTACTGAATTTACATCTTTGGGTCCTTTCTTCTTTATATTTTCAAACTTTCCCAAAGCATTAAGATTCCTTTACAAACGACAGAGGAATATACTCTTAAGTGCACTGATTGTGATGTTTAAGAAGCCCCAGAACTCAAAGAGAACCGTTCCGTTAAACACTAAAATCTACATCTTTTCTTAAGAATACTAGATCTTCTAACGAGATAGGACACTAAAGACATTTTGAAGGCCATCTATTCCTCAAGCGATTCAGGCACACGTGACCTTAAACATGTACTGTAATGGTGAATTGCTTTGAAACTTTAAAATATTTTCAAGCAACTTCCATTGTCTGCAGACCAATATTTCATACCTCGGTGGTTGGTGTATCAGCCACATTTCCTCCTAGGTGGACAGTGCCGACAGACAAGCTCCTTTAAATGTCCACAACCTAAAATACTGCCAGTACTCTGAAATACCAGAGCGTACGCCCCAGGAGAGAACAACACTTGTGTCCGTGTCACCCTGGCACACTCTGCAGCATTTTAGCATTAAATCCCTCACAAAAGCCGCCAGGCTCTGTTGAGCAAACCAGAGTGATGGGGGGGCAGGGGGAGCCATCCGGCTCCATGTGACTGTCATGGAACAGGAAGCTTAGCTGGTGGTAAAACCTAAAGCATTCAAAATAAAAAAGATATGGGCATATTTTTCCTTATTATTTTCTCTTTTTCAAGTAACGTGAGAGAAAAAAAAGATCGTTTTTGAAGCTGTGCTATGGGTGTATCTTCTTGTTCTGAATCCACGCAGTGGCTCTGAGGGCTCAGTAGCTCCAAGAAACCTTTGTTCAAACCTTGAATGCTTTGAGGCCTGGAAAGGCCTGTGGCATAACTTAAGTATTCTGTGAAAACATGATAATTTAAAAAAAAACAATCATTGAGAAAAAAATCAAGAGGACCTTGCTTTAAAATCATGCTGACAACATCCCAATAACATAAATATTGGTCTTCTCACTTCCATCCTCAGTTACCTACAAATGAGTAACTACTCTGTTCAAAGAATTTAGCAAGTCCTCTGCTCTCTCACTTCGTAAAATATGTAATATTGAATTCAACTCAGGTTCACCATTTATGTATAATCAATGCTAAAGTATAAAAGGCAAAAAATCCTAGGCTGACATCCGACACAGTAAACATGTTTACGTTGAGTAAATCTTATCACTCCCCATGGTTTGATTTTAACACAAATTAATCAAATTTATTTCAAACACCTCCTATTTGACTTCTGTTGTGCTTCCCTGCTCTGACCCACTCCACCCATACCTCATAGCTTTTCCTTCTATACAGAACTTCCCATGGTCCCTATATCCATAAATGCTTACATTATTGACTTTTGTCACTGAGCCAGTGCAACAAGCACAATATCCCCCTTAGCCATAACAACATTTGCAAACAGGCTGGACATCCAAAAAACCTATTTCCGGTTTGTTCCGTTTCCAGAAATAAAAATGTTATTTTATCCCAGTCAAAGATTTTTTCATTAGGGTATGGCAAAACTATTTTTCAACGTTTCAGATGCACTTAAAGGTTATATGATACATTGATTCTTCATAAAAAGCCAGGCACCTTAATGTCTAAAAGTATTGCTACATAGTAGTACACAAGGGATAATAAATAACCTTAAAACAGCTATTCCACTGGTCAATGCATAGAGAGCAAACATTTTATGGAAAATACATTCTTTCATATAAGAATGCTTCTGGGTTGTTTATTAGAAAGTAGTAATGTGGTCTTATTGGAACTAATAGTGACTAAAAAAAGACACAAGTCTGCTTTCAAAGGGGGAAAAAAGACATAAAAAGACAATTCCCATCTAAAAGAGAAAAAATATGGTATGCAATCTTACACTCAGAAGTTTATTCCTGACTGATCCAATAGACTAACAACAGTCTGGGTTCTTCTCTGTATTTCACAGCTGGATGTCATCCCATAAACACAAGCCCCATACAGCTTCCTTTTTAATAGTTACAGGGGTAAAAATATATAAATACATTGAAAAGGTTACTTGATCTTGTGAATGTGATGCAAGCCAGACGTTTGTTAAGATTACTTAACTAAGACAGTTATAATTTCAGGTTTTTTTATTTCTTTCAATCTGAAAGTCATATTACAGAATACACAAGCAATCTGATTCCTCAGCCATAAATTACTTGAAGTTTTCAGAGAGAAAGGGAAATGAAAATTTTAGCATGAAGAAGCCAGATTGTCACAGCTCACTGAGAAGAAAAATAAAGGATCATGAACTAGTGGTATTTTAAGAAGCTGTTATAGTTGCTGTTTTAGAAGTACTGAAGATCAAATATCTAAAGAAAAGGATTTGGGTGAGGGCAAAAAATAAAGAAGTAAATAAATAATAGCAGCTTTGCCAGCTTGTGCTCCTTATCCCCAAAAGAAGACTCAAACCTATCTGTCGAGCCACCACTACTTTATACACATTTCCCCTCTCTAGCCTCTCTTTGCACCAGTGTTTTCAGCCAGAATAGTCAACAAGTGCTATACAGTACTGGCTACTCAAAGAAGCAAACGAGCTGTAACAGGAACTTCAAACCTGGCAGTATAAGGAGAAGTGAAAAACAGATGCTGAAGATGAACTGAAGATACAGAGCAAAATCAAGAACATCAGAAATATGGAAATGCAACTGAAACATTTAGAAAGAAAGAAAAGGAAATCCCAGTACAAACTAGCAATCTAATGACTTAAAACGTACCTCAGAGACAAAAAGAAATTTTACAAACACACACACTCAAGAACGGCTAATAATTTTAGTTGAAGAATAGTACAGTGAACTTTTTAATATATTTTATAATTAGGGTTCTACAAATAAGACAGTAAGTGTCCCATGGTCATTAAGTTGTGAGGAAAGAAGCAGGATGAAGAAAAAAGAATGGAGAAGAGAAAGGGTACAAGACTTCAGGTGGATGCCTCCGGTGTGTAAGGACACACTCAGACAAAAGCACGTATATATGTATACACACAGAGGCACTCGAGGAGAGAGCAAGTCTGGCTTTGATTATACAGGATGAGCAGAGAAAACAAACTATTTTGTGAGGAACATTTGCATAGTGAAACAAATATCCAGCTCATCTGTTAATCCAAAAATAGTAATTTAAAAATAACCACTGACACCCACAATCTATTGTGAGCGTTCTCCAATTTGAAGCATAAATCAAAATAAAATCAAATAAAATACTAATCAGAAATGAGGCGTATTAGATCTGTAATATATGCAGGCTTCAGTGGCTTAGCATTTCCTAAGCCTGGATGACAGCGTATTTGTTTACGCACAGTATTACAGAAGAGTGATCTATTGAAGGTCAAACCTAGACAGATGTGCAAGGATTGAGAACGAATAACCAAGAACCCTGCTTTTAATGTAACTTCTTCTGCCACGGCAAAAGAAGTTGTCTCGGCAGAGATCCTCTTCCACTTTGGTGCCAGGTAAGAAATGAACCCCTTTTGCATCACCGTGTTGTAGTGTCTGTGGCTGACATCTGTACTGCACCACAGCCCTTGTGAGAAGCTAGGAACAAAACCATAAAGACCGACCACAGAACTTGAACTATTTGCATAAACCATTGATATATTTAGTAGATAAGCAGGGATTTAGTTAAGGGCTACATGTAAGACAAATTTTTCACCTAAACACCTTAAATATGTTTCCATATACTATGTAGAATAAGGTACTGCTGTGTTGCAATTACAAATGTATGCAAGGGTTCTGTACTCAGAAATTTTTGTAACAGCTTAAACAAGAATAAATCAACAAACCTCAAGCCGTTGTGGCACTGAACTTGTGCAGAACTCATTAAAGTCTGTTGAGAAGAAATCATTAGCAAGCCGGTAAGTAACCAGACAAAGTCCAAGGATCATCACCGGGCAGCAGTTAATCAGCCTCTTCAACAACGAGAACGGTGCTCCTGCACACAGACGTGCTTTTTGTCCCCCACCTCACCTCTGTTCGAAAGGCAGGCGGAACGTAAAACCTGTCTGAACTGACATACCAGGGGTTTCTGTAGGACCGGCCCTCAGCAGTTTACTGGGAAGCCTGAAGCAAACACCGCCAACCGAGCAAGCACGTCAATGTGCGCCCCACTCTGGGGAAAAGGTGTACCCATAAAGATCAAGCAGAGAACAGTGGGAGATGCTGACTGTCACGGAGGGAATCATGCAAAAACCAACACGACACCAACACACGCACACGTGAAATTCTCCTTGATTCACTTTCGTGTGAGGGGTCGTGCTGGGGTTATCCACAGGATGAAGAAAGCTGATGTGTCTTTACGAATACACAAATATACTGCACAGGTGTAACTTTCAATACCCTTCCCCAAGCTGTGCAAAGAAAACGTTATTTACCAGCACAGTATCACTGCTGGCAGGCCTGAGGCAGACCAAGGAACTGCTGACATCTGTGTGGAGTCAGGTACTGGAGGCCGGAGTGACTTCAGGAGAGCGTGCCATCTCCTACAGCAAACACGCAGCTGTCTTCAAAGCACAATTGGCCAAAGCAAAACCACTCCCTTGGGAGAGGGTGCGAAACAGCAAGTCGCTTGTAGCAGGTATTACTCTTGTTTCTCGGTATGCTGATAGTACGTTTGAGAACAGGTAAGAATATGAGTACAAAGTGGCGGGAAACTTTACCCTTTCAGAGTAGCATGTGTCCTTTGGCCCTTACACCCTATGTATAACAGCACTAAAAGCAATGAAGGATTTCAGGTAAAGTGATGAGCAACATACTAACTGACAAAAAACCAGGCAGTTCTGAGGTGCATAAGTGTATTTACATATGAATTCTTGCACATGTAACCTATATCTTCTTAAATTTCCTAATTTAAACTGTAGAACCAAGGATCTTATGTCAACTTTTACCTAGCTCAAAAGACAAAAACTGTGCAGAAATAGTAATAGTAATAGTTCTGTGACGAAGACGGTTTCAACATAACTTTTTTATATGCTCTAGTCACCAAAAAGCAGCTGTTTTACCTTTTAATATTAAGCAATGCCCAAGGTATGCCCGTGGGAGTGTTGAAAGCAGGTAGCAATTTCTCTCCAAGCTCCACTGCCTTTTTTCGGAAAACCTGGAAGTTAAGAAGAAACCAAGTGTTGGAAAATGCATTGTTGCTCCCACTAAATGAATTTAGATAATACCGTTATTGAGCGTACAGTGCAAGTCATCTCAGCGCAACGAAGCGCCCCTGTTTTTTTAGAGTGACGTCAAAGGAACGAAGCAGCACAACCCATTTTCCATTACACGCAGCAACGGGAGAGCTCCCTCCCGCAGCAGGATCACACAGTGACGATGCCCAGATGACCTGTGTCTGGCATGACCAGCGTCAAGCCAGAGACATCAGCGCGGCCAGACCCGCTCCGGTTTGCGCAGAGCTGCCCGCGCACTCCCCGCTGCGCCTGCCGGTCCTCTGGGGTCGGGGAGGGGGACCATTATCCAGGCACGCTGCTGGATCCAGGCTGGCTGGCAGGCAGCTCCCTGCCCCAAGCGACACCTCCTCCCCGAGCGGTGGGGACACAGCTGCAGAAACGCCACCTTTGCTCTGCGTGAAGTTTATTAACAGTGGCTCAGTGTGCCGTGGGAACCCGGGCAGTTTACGCTGTGTACCTGCCGTACTGCAAATGTGCTGCATGGGCAATCTGCAGCAAAAATAAACCCCCTCCCCGCTCCCTCTCCAAAACAAAACAAAACAAAAAAACAAACCCCAGAAAAGAGAAAAAAAGAAAAATATTTTTGCAGCACCATAGTCTTATGGACTCAGCTGGCTCATACCCAGACAGGTATCAATGCTACAATTAATCCAAAAATTGGAATATAACCCTACAGATAACTGAGACTTAACTGGTCTTTAGCACGTAAAGAGTTTCAGATTCCATCTTAAAAACATGAAGTGGAAAGACCTCAATTGCTTAACATGTGCCCACAAGAACGACAAACAATTTAACATCAGGGACTTTTATGTTCAGAGTCACAGTTACAAAGCCAGAACAAAGAGGATTTTCCTCTCCTTCAACCGCCAGCTCAACTCAGGTTACATTAACCTGACTTTTTGAGTACTGAGTGCTCTAGTAAAAGAGTTTTTAATTAGAAGCAATATTGTTCCAACTTAAATATAGAAACCTATTTAGTGATTTCAATATGTGGATGTTCAAGGCCTATTTGCTTGGAATTACACTGGGATCCTGCACAACACTGAAAGGGATTATACCAGGTATAGTAGCCAAAATAGCAAAGTCACCTTCATCGTTCTCTCTATCTATTAATGGCTCCCTTCAATTCCATTTTTTCCCCTTCAGGCATATTTACAATGAATTTTTTATTTATTTATGTATTAGAAATCAACTTGCACATCTGATGATACATTTTGTGATGTAGCCAAGTATGGTACAGCAAATTCTTGGAGAAGGAAAAATATGCATATATGTTTGTGTGAATACATAATAAATAAAGACATTTGCTGGTCAAAACAAGGTAATGAAGAAATTTCTTTCCACACAAACAAAACGCAATTTATAAAATCCCAGTTTCTAAAAGCCATTTTGAGGAAAGGTTTTTGTTATTGAAAAATACATGATCAGGAGAGAATATAAAACTCTGAGATAATCATGTTACCATAAAGAAGCTCTGGACTACCCCACAGTCTCTTCATACGACACACATCTCAAGGTCTCTGTGACACCAGTCCAAGATTTAGAATTACAGTACAAGATATTTTGAGGGAGGTTAAGTAATTTGAAGCCAAATTATGGCTGGAGTCAGAAAACTTTTTCGAGCGGATTGAATGTGAGTGCTGGGAGAATCCTGAAGCAAGGCAGCAGGGAAAACAATTTGCTTGGGAATCCCTTCATAACCAACATTATTTCTGACTTCCCGGTTTACTGATTGTGTGGATTCTGCTGAGAATTAGTTATGAATTTGTGATCTTCATCCAGTACATAATTCTGTCTCCCCAAGGGTTAAAACCTTGAGGGACACTCAGAAACAGCTGGTGCAGAACATAATTATCTCTTAGTAGATTTCCTTGAGAGGAGCAAGTGAAAGCAACCCCACCAGGAGCACACAAGCCTTCCCCTCATTACACTATGCAGCCACATTTTTTCACCTTGATCTGTTGCTCCCAAACCTATGCTTTGCTCTTTCAGCCTTTCACAACATACGGTGCAATCAACTCATCAGCTTACCTGAGCATCTCTGCCCTGAAACACTGAAGTACTAACAGGAGAGCGGTTACAATGACCCTCCCAAGCAACGGGCACACAAGGACCCCCAATTTCTCTAGATGCTTCTGCTGTGCACCATGAAATCTTATCTTTTGCCACATGTAAAGGGGATAGATATTTTATTTTATGGAATGTGGTTAAAGGTGCCATATGTACTCTTTTTAGACCGGTATTTAAGGGCAAGAGGAGATCTCTGTTTCAAAAAGCACATACACACTTAACCACAGCGGTGGCAGCAAGGCTCGGTAACTGCTGCACCTTACAGGCTGTAGTAATCCTTCATCATTAAAAAGATTACATGCAAGCTCAGAAAGAGGTCTATTACAATATATTTGCTTCTAAACACAAAAATTAACATTTTAGTGTTTTAATTAAAGGTTTGATGTACAGCAATAATGCTTTACTTTCAAATATTTCTACCAACTCTCACATCTTTTTTCAATTCTATTGCATTTCTTTTATAAATTAAGAACTCAATTTCTTTCAAAATAAAATTGCCTACTTCATGGAAATGTCAAAAATAACGGTTATAAAAAAATAAACACATCTGATGTAAAGCAGTAAGGAAATACTGTTCCACGTATGGATACGCAAGGAAAACGTAATTCACTTCTGATAAGGATAGTGCTCTGAACACCGATGTTAGAACACACAGCAAAGCCCGGTGTCCTAACCTCCTTCTTGTCCAAAATGCACCTCTTTCAATGCAGTAAACAATTTTCATAGTAGGCAACTAGGAACAGAGAATTAAAAAAATATATATTTTTAAATCATCATACAATTTTGGAACAAGTCTTGAGGTGAAGATGTACTTCTTGTTTACAAATTTCAACAGATTATTACTAACGCATGCTAGTTAGTGATTTTCCTTCTCTTTCCAAAGTCAAAAAAAAAATCAACTACGGACATTACCCAATTTTATCTCTAGGGCTAATTTAATATGGCTGAACAACTGACTGCTAAATCACTATCTATTAAAGTAGACCAGTACAGGCAAGAATGACAAGAATAAAACACTCTGAATGAATGAACACAATAAATGGTGACTTCACGCAGCAAAATTATGCTCTGAAAGCAAGAGTAAAAGGGTGAAGATTAATAAATGAACCACTTTACTTTTCAATTTTCAACAGTTAAAAAATAACATCAGGAAAAGCAGGTGTTGTAACTATTGCACACTGTCCTCGATGCTCAGCATATTTTTCTTCTGCAGAAACTTCTAGTATTGGACAAAAAATAAATATTGTAGAGGGTAAGATTTTTTTTGGATAATAAAAGTAAATAAACAATAGAAAATTCTACTTAATATCTCTATTGCTGACATGAATTTCAACTTTTTGCCAAGCCCTAATCTCGCCCCACTATCACTCAGTAAAGTCATTTTTTGGTAAGCAAAAAGTATGACAGCCATTACTGAGATGCACAGATTGAAGGCAGAAATGACACGGCACAAAAATAAGAGACATTATATATAATAAAGAAAAAGATCTGCAGCAAAATTTCCCATCCCAGTGGTTATCTTCAGGGGCTCGAGGACTTTTCCTGGCCTCTCCTTACGGATGCTTGGCTAGCAGTAATGAAGGCTTACTTACACCAAGTCCTCCAGCTGGGTCAGACCTGGCAGAAGCTGTCACAGTCCCATGCCTGCACCCACCCTTCACCGCACACTTAGTTCTCATGGTTTAAATATTTACCTACAAGTTGAAAAGTCTACAAACCACTCCCAAGACCTCCATGACTTGCTCCACTGCTGTATCATATCTAGACTGCACACTTTTTAAGGAAGAGGGACTGTGGAGTTATTTACCTGACATATCAGCTGTCCCTTCATCAGGTGATGCAATGACAAAGCCACACTGTCATCAATCCCTTCTTTTACATTGAGGACTCAGAGGGAAGTACTATGACTACCTTTAAAAAGCAACCAAACCACTAAAAATTGCACTAACATTTAACTCAGCTAGATACTATACTACAACAAAGAAAATTATTCTAAGTGAGGAACTGTGATTCAGGAAAGAAAATGATAATTGAAACTAGTCAGAAATACATGATCAGTATGTAACACTATAAATTAGGTAGGATATTAAATGTTTTCTCAAACATTTCTCTCAAACCAAATTTTTGCCAGAAGACAGACTTTGGATGTGAGACAATCCTTCTTTTTAAACTCAAAGTATTATTAACATTTTTAAAAGGTTTATGTAAGATTTCTAACAAACTTGCATGATATGGTTTCTCACTGTTTGAAGGTCCTGTGTAAGGAGGGCTCCTCCGTGGAATAAGTACACAAACTCCTTCACACTCTGCAATCCTACTGATAATTAAAATCAGCACTGCAGCAAATTAGATACTTACTATAGTAATAGAATAGATTATACAGAAGGCAGTTACTACATTTTCTACTGAGATCTCTGTCTATATTAGTAGGCTGTGAAATGTTAGTTAAAATAAGCTCAATGCTCAGTAAAGCAGCACCCTTGTTGTCCTTTGAGTTACCAGTCTCAAAAGTCTTACAATCACAAAAGTCACTCCAAAGCATCACCATTACTCCAAGCCAGCAATTCTTTGAACAACATTTGAGTAGGCAGTAATACATAAACAAGAAATCCACCTCACTTATATGTATTTTTGGTCTTCACAAGAGAGAACAAACTTGGGAACTTCCCCTACCGCACACCCACTGCACAAGCTGCTAGGTGGTATGCTCTTGCACAACACCGTACCTATGCACATCGTAATTCCCAATGCCACAAGTCATCCACTTCCTCAGGAACTATAATCTGCATCTTTCATTCTAGTAGTACTGCTAGCACTGTTACTGAAAAAGGTAAGGAAAGTAACCACATTTACCCATACAGTACTTCCATCAGAAGATTTCCTACAGTAATTGTTTTTCTAATAAGAATTTCCTATTTCTCTCAACTGTGATTTATTCAGCGAGGCACTCTTCTTAGAAAAGCAGTTTGGGTATGGGGGTTTTTTAGGTTCTGCTTACTTTGTGCCACTGATGCAAATGTGGAGGTTTTGGATGTGAATTAAGATACAGAGACAAACTTTGGATGAAAAGAAGTTGTGAATTTAATGAACCAAGTTTTCCAAATACCCACTTCATTTAAAGCAGCTACTCGCATTCTCTACACAACCTTGTGGCATGCAGACATCAAAAGTGTGTTTCGTGATTTTTTTTAAACGGCTGTAGAAAAGGAGTCTTTTTCTTTTAAAAGACATTGTTAAAAGAGGCCATACATCCAGAACTGCATTGCTCATGTTAGAAGACCCAATCCCACAATCAATCAGATTTTGCAGACTCTTGTGCCCATGATCAAATCTTATTAGGGAAAACAGTGTTCCCGCAGAGAAATGAGGATCTGCCTGCAAAGATGCAACCGCAGGGCTAAGACCAGAGCTGTCATCTGGTAAGCACTGGCTTTCATTATAGTGCAAGAATGTTATCTCCTCTGGATAAACAGAAACGTTTCCTCTGGCTGGAATGACAAACCCCTTTGAAAATGTTAGATTACCTCATCATAGATTTAATTGCTCTTGCTAATCAGGAAGAAAAGAAAACACAGGAAACAAAGAAATATCTTTGAATTGCGTATGAGGCACGTCTAATCAAAACAGACCATAACATGGAACAATATCATAAATTAAAGAACAGCCGGAATACTGCCTTAAAAAGTCCTCCATATGAGGGAAATCAGAAGTTAAATTTTAACACTGGAGGAAACAATCCTTTTTTTTTTTTTTAAATTGACGAAGACATTTTCTCCACATTTCTAATTCTGTCAAATTAAGCATTTTTCATTTTTGTTTTATATTTACAGATAGAAACTGACAAGCCACTAAGTAAGATTTATTGCTTGCTTTCCTGTACCTGACTGCCTTTCCCAGTAGGGTAAGGAATTAATATTTCAGTGCAAAAGCAGAAAACGAGAGCAGAAAAATGAACAGGGACAAGCCGCTTTTGCTGCTCTTCAGAACACTGAGTAGAAATCCTTTCAGCGTAACAAATGTTGATTTAGGTTTAAAGTGATCTGCTAACAAAAGAGAACTTTCTCAGAAGAACTTGTTCCAATACCTTCTTCCCTGAAAGACAATCCAAGATTTTTGCTATGTTTGCATTTATTGGTTTGGGCTTTTTTTACAATAAAAGATTAGAAATGCTACAAAAATTGTGTTGCTCCACCTGAAATACCAGAATACTTGAAATAGCATAAGCTAAATTCTTCTACTATCTCAAATACCAAGTGACATGACACTCTAGTATCATATTATTTGAAACCATTTCCTATAACGTGTTTTCAGTGCTCATGACACCTGGATAAGTTACCCAGCTGCTGGCACTAATTCAGCAGCAACTATTGGTTTTACAATTACTGTCATCTTGACACTAGCAGGTGGTTTTGAGTTTAATTTCAGTTAGTCCTCACTTACTCCTGACTGAGCCAAGGCAGTTATGAATTACCTGTGCTACTAGGTGAGGAGATGGTTAATAACATTTCTGGAAACAAGTGGTGCAACGAGTCATGTCATTGTGGCAACCAGTACTGACAGAAGGAGCCCAATGGACTTCATTTAGGACCTTCACAGCTGCAGTTGTATTTATTGTACACCCAGATCCAGAAGTGCTGAGAGCATGTTTTGAGCATTTTTCCCAGACAACAGTCTGGGTCTAAGAGCAACTCGGTAGGTCTGGGCCAGCCCTGCTCCTGCTGGACCTGAGCAGAGCACATGTGAAATGCCACACCAACGCAAGAGCCCACCTCCGGCCCAGGGCTGCACCCAACTTCATGTCTTCCTACCAGGATGCAGAAGAGAACAGTGCATTAGAAACGAGCGGCTCTGCTCGAGGCTACACCTACAGGGGTCAAAGACAAGCCAGAGCTAATCAGCGTGACTGCACACACTGACACCTGAGTCAGCATCATGCTCTTCAGCATGAGTTTTGGGAGGGCGTTCTTGGTTTGCAAGCATAGTGTCAGACCCAAAGCACCTTTGTCCATCTGCACTACTTTGCTCAGGGCTAATAAGCCTCCCTCCAGTCCCCAGGACCAGAGGGTCACTGATGGCTGAGCGGAGCCAGCCTGGCTCTCCCGAGGTTGCACCAACCTGGAGCTCAGAATCTTGGCTGGATGTGGGCAGTTTCCCTACAGAGGCAAGGGGGTGTTTCTGCACTCAACACCTTGAGGTATCCCTCACTGCCTGTGCTGTCCGAGCCAAACCCACCAACAGGGGCAGCCCAGGCATAGTCAGCCCAGACAGTGAAGAGCTGACTACGGGTTAGAAATTTAAATCAGCACTGTTTCCATAAAAGCACAGTGAAGGAAACAAAGTGTGCTTTAGCTCCTTTACAAAGCACGGTTTGTCACACCTTCACATGAGAATATTGACCAGACGGAGCTGCATTTTATTTTATTGTGACTTTAAACAAGTCATCCCCTCCCTGGAGATTAGCAAAACTCAACTGGTTAGGTTTCTAGCCCATGGGGATGCTGGCAGAAGGAGCACAAGTTAAGCTGTTGCACAGCACAGCACAGCACAGGGGCATCTTGGGGTTAGGAGATGTCAGAAATCCCAGGAAAAGGACTAAATTTAAACAAAACTTAGTTTGGTAAATAATCTCAGATGCTCCCCTCTCATTAAAATTCTCAAAGCGGCACTAGTTTTCATACAAATCACTCCCTCACACACATAAACAATATCACAGCTGTATAAAGCTGGAGGATTGTTTTATTTCAAAATGATGACAATCTGCAGCCATTCCCACAATTCTGCTCAGCATCTACCGTCATACAGTGCTGGGCCGGAACGTGTTAAAAGACAAATAGTTTTCAGTGGAGAGAGCCCGGAAAATATAGATCCCGTAGTAAAAGGGAACTTTCTCTCCCGATCTAAGGCTGAAACAGCTACAGGGTAGTATTTATAACGAGATCTTCAGTAGGGGAACCCAAAGCTTTACATTTGACACATCTGTGAGAGCAGCACGCGTCAGAGCGCTCAAACCTTGTGACAGCTCTTGGCGCCCAAGATGACGTGGCAATTCAGGAAGGTGCACATAAGTTTCCAGCTTTTGAAAATGGTGACTGTAAAAGTACGCAAATAACCTTACTGAAGAAATTCAGGCAGCTTTTGGTATCTGTGAGCAACAACCCTATCTCACCTGCAAACTGCTAGAGCAGTACGTGTCATTTTCACAACCTGAGGAAATAACAAACATGGATAAGCTTTTAGATTTGTACTGCCCTTTCCAGAATAATCCAGTATGCTGCTCACCAGCTCGTAGAAGCAAATCCACTTTAAAAAGATGATTGTTACAAAAATTAGATTACATTTTTGAAAAAATACCCCATAAATTAAAAAATCCCTTCTTTTATTCAATTAGCCTTTTTTGTTACGGTTTCACTGATGGCAAGAAAACTAAGTTTCTTTTCTAGCTGATTATTGTACCAAAGTCGTCACGTAGTACCATGAAGAGTCCCCCCCCCCCGCCCCCGGTAGAAAAGACTGTAGAGAACTTAATCAAACGGAAGTAACTGGATTAGTGAGAGATTTCCAGATTTAATCCAAATGTACATAGCAACAAGCACAAAACCCCTCAAGTTATCAGCAGTAGCTAACACATGTAATTACTTCAGTTGTTTTTTAACTAAAGAATTTCTAAGTAGATATATTGTGTTTGAAAATCTTGTTTTAGGAAGGCCAGTAATAAATGGTACAAACTGGCAGAAAGGAGGCAAAGCATAAAACAAACACATATTAATTCACAGTAACTTATACATGTCTGACTTGCACTTTAAAGCTGGAATGAAGGAAGGGATTGCTAAACAACTGCAGAATTAAAAAATCATAAAGGAAGAGTTTGTTCCAGTTATATTTAGTTATTTCCTTTTGTGCTATTCATGTGTATTAAAGATTGCTTACACAGACATGAACTCCAAGAACTATTTAACAGGAAGAACTTTTAGCCCACACGAGAAAAAGTAACTGCTAATTTATCTACTAATGTCAAGAAAGCATTAGTTTTTTTAAAGCTTATGCGTACTCGCACAATTAAAAGCTTAGCTACAACCCATTAGTACCTGGAAAGCTCATGAACTGACCATTTAATAATATCTGTTGTGATAATTCAAGAAAAGGCGGTGATGAATGTAGTAAACAAACTTTTTATTATTGCCCATTATTAAACAGCCCATAATAAAAGAAATTTGTTAGGTATAAAAGCCTTTAAGAATTCCTCACCCCAAACTCAGGGCAGCCTTAATTTTTCAAGAGGTGTGATACACAGCATGCGCAATGAGTAATGCATTGCATTTGCTGCGTATGCGCAGATGAACCGTGCGCTGGCAGCTGGCTCCCGAGGCCCAAACCACGGGTAAAACAAGACTCACACTGACAAAAGCTGCACTCAAGCCTTAAGATTCTGAAATCCCACACCACCCCAAATAAATAAATTAGGAAACAGCTCAGTGTCAGTAAATCAGTGTCAAAGATTTGGGATGCCAGTCTTCCGTCCTGTCAGCAATAGAAAACCTGGAATCACAGGTCCCCAGTCAAATAAAGCCTGTGTTTCTAGCAAGGGCAGATGACAAGCTAGCAGGCATTAAAACTGTCAGCAGCCCATGATGGAGAACTGAGCCCACGCCTAAGAGCAAGTGGAAGTTTTAAATCTCTGATTTTACCCGATATCCACATAACTGGAACAGGATATTAACCCACTATATATGTGTTAACACTATGGTATGTCCTGCTCTGAACAACAGGCAGCCCTGTAAGAGGCATCATACAACTGCACAACTGAAAGATGAACAGATGCTGTCACTAAAATACTCCTTCCCAAGACCCCTCCCATGGCCAACAAAACAAACCCCCCTCTAACCTGCAGAAGTCCGATGTGCAACTGCTTGGATGCTGGTGAGAGACACTGTCAGCCCTAGAAGCAACTCATAGACTAACAACAGGCAAGGATGTCAAGAGCACAAAAATTGTCACGTATTTAGAGCTCTGGTCTTCTACAGTTAAGGAAGATGATACATGTATTTGAAAATATACTGGATGTAAGTAAATATGAATGGAATTAAAAATACGACATATACAATGGAAACTCATTATATTGTGAAGCGATACAGAAAACATCTGGATGTCATCTTAGAGGTTTGTGTTTTTCCTGATTAAGGAAACAGCTGCCTTAGTAAAATTACTCATATCCACCAGTAATGAAGAGTATCTTTTAGCACAATTCCTCTGTTAAGCCACAAGCATCTGCTTCCTAATTTTCTTCTTATTTAATCTTGTGTACCCAGCCCAAGTGCTGTAACAACAAATTTAAATAGCTGCCTCGTTTTACATCTTGCAAGCTATCATATCTAAACAAAGAATAGCACTTTACATATGAAACTCTCCTTCCAAGCAGGTGACCGTTGAGAGGTGATTTGCAACGCCATCTGTGTGAAAGCAGGGGGTGGGGTGGAGAAGCCTGATAAACTTTGCACAGTGAATCAATAATCACACAGTTAATGTAGCATAAAGTGCTAACAGAAGATTCATTCCTGGCCTTGTAAATTCGACTGTATCTTTTAATTCCGATACCATTAAGTGATTGAGAGTGATGCCTTCACTCTGAAGTGTACTCCTAGACCATGATGGCAGGCACAGAAAAGGCTCAAACCACTCTGCGTAGGTAAAGGATGTTCTATTTGCTTTTTAATGTTAACTTAACAGCAAATGGAGAGCTTTTTTTTTCAGCCAGTGTTACGTGACACTTGCAAGTTTGTTCCAGATGATAATGGAAATAGTTTTAAATGATGCTTATCAAATATACAAGTGTAATAATGTGAACGGGATACCAAGTATGCCCACTTTAATTGTTCTTCTGCTCTTTTTTTCTCCAACTTGATTTACTCAGTTTATTATCTTACTCCAACATCAGAATACTAGCTTAATGAAACAACTCCCAACAGTTGGAATCAAAAGCTTCCCTGGACAAAATGGTCCATGGCTCAGGATCTCCCATATTCTGCCATCTTGCTTGAACCGACCACCAGCTAATGGGTACGTACCTGCACAGCAAACCTGGTCAGCTTGCCAAGCCAACAGAAAAAAATAACTGCTCTTTCTTTTTGCTCTGGTCCCCCTCAAAAGGGCAGTCTTCCTGAATCACCATATAGTCTCAATCCGACACCATCACAGGTATTTTAAGTCAAGTATTTATATCACCCAGAGGCCAGTCCTCAAATGGTTAAAGTTTATACTGACAATGTCCTCAGACCAGCTAGCACAGAGGAGCTCTTCTCCAGCCAGCTCAGTGTTTGTTCTTTCTAGAGAGTTACTCCTACTGCTGTAGAGCAATTGTCGTGGGTCTGCAGTGGTAGTGCCGTGGCCCTGAGAAAGCAAAGTTTTCCTTTTCCCTGTTGTTTTCACACAAAGTGCTCCAGATAGCCAAGGGGCTGTGTTTTCATGAAGCTGTGACTGAAAGTTCACAGCATCACAATGGTTGAGGTTGGAAGGGACCTCTGGAGGTCATCTGGTCCAACCCCGTGCTCAAGCAAGGCCACCTAGAACCAGTTGCCCAGGACCGTGTCTAGATGGCTTTTGACTGTCTCCAAGGATGGAGACTCCACAATCTCTCTGGGCAACCTGTGCAGTGCTCAGTCACCCTCACAGTAAAAATGTTTCCTGATGTTCAGAGGGAACCTCCTGTGTTTCAGTTTCTGCTGAAAGTTTTATATAAAAGTCATACATATATTGTGGCACAGCATTAAGGCCTGTACAGAGCAGTGTCACAGTATTGTCCTAAGGGACTTTTGTCCAAGCTATAGCTTCAGTAGACAATGGAACAAACTATTTATCAACAAGAGCCTCCTCTTGTAAGTTAGCAGTGGATTGCTTTAGAAAGAAGCAAGCAGTAAACTAATAACAATAACTAGTGAACTACATGCAACACAGGTGACAAAAGGATTAGAGGAAGGCACAAAGCAGGATGAAAATCCAAACTGACAAGTTTGAATATCGAAGTTTTAGAAACAAGTCATGACGTGTGGCACAGAATTACAGAGTTCCAGGCTTTGCACAATCTTCATTAAACACAAAAATCTTAAGGAGTCTCATTCACATTAAAATTTACTCTAATGTCCTTTACCAGAGATCCTCTGTTCCTCTTCATGCATGGGCAATTCCATTGACCATTAATTTCATGTGTTCATGGATATAAGAAGAATAAATTAAAAACGACTCTTTTAGGGCGTTTCTTCTACTCTTTAAACATGTATCAAATACAATGAGCCTTCACTGAAAATTAATGTTACATATTAAGGCTGTCCCATGTTTAAACAGTAAAGCGCTTCTTTTAATACTAGGATTGAAGCCGACACAGGAATTTCCAGATGTTGTGATCTCAGATACTGGAAACATCATAAATATCTTTAAAAGTAAAACGATCACAAGTACAAAGACAGTGCCAACTGTCCCTCTGTTAGATTTACAGCATGGTTCACTTAGGAACAGGCCATTTGATCATAAAACTCTCTCACTGATCTTCCTCTGGCACCAGCAGCTACAGACTACTTCTGCTTCACTTTTATATCTAAGGAAAAGGAACCAAGAGTTTTACCTGTTCCAGCCCTAATGTTTCAGCGGTTTGGCAGATTACAGGTAAATATTAATGACTGTCACAACCACTAACACCACAGAAACTACCTTCTTTCATTTGTTTTGGTAAATTCCATTAAAAACAATGGGATTTAGAAGGTGCCATCTAGGTAAATTCAGCTTGGATTTGCAACTGTACAAACAGCTTCAGCTTGACTCCATGACAGGTGTTTTGTAACACTAGCTGTGGCATTGATGATGCATTCCTAAGAAATTATTTTTCAGGGGAGAAGAACATGTTAAAATTTAGCATACTCTGCAGGTTCCTTCCTCCACAAGACTTCTGACACACCATCTAGCTGGCTTTTTATATAAGTAATGTAACGAGAAAAAAACTTCTTTCATGTAACAGGAAAAGATGATGGTTTCTTAACTCAGTGCTTGCTTTCTTATTGCTGAGATTTCTCTGAAGGACAATAGTCACTGACTTGTCTGATGAATAACGGGCACATCCAAAATGAGCCTAAATAAAGTGCTTGTGTATTTTCCTTAAATTAAGTATAAGAAATGTGAAACTCTCTTGCGCTTCTTTTTATGGAAGCCAAACGGCAGGCTTCAAGAGAGAAGGACTGTGATTTAAGAAGCTGCTTTTATGTTGTAAGTTAAATCATCAGGCAGACTAATTCAATTCCTTTCTGTTTACTGTAAGACTATTTCTCTTACTGGACAAGCCATAAAACTAAAGTGACTAAAATATAAGGAGGCAAGCAGACATTTCCAATTCTTAAGAGTCAGAAACAAGTGCTCTGACTGAAAAGCAGTGCTGCCAGCAAGTAATAAATTTATGAGCAATTCAACTGCTTCTCTGAATTTCTGCAGTTAAAACTTTTTTTACAGTTAAACCTCAAAATCACTCCTCTAATTAAACAGCCATAAGATGTTATCTCCAAAAATTAACATTATTTTTGAATGCAGTGTATATTTGAAGGAAATAATGGTTAGAAGTATTCATAAATACTTCAAATATGCATATTAGCATATATAGATATCATTACATTGCTTTCCATTCCCCCACTTGAAGCAAGGGGAAAGGAAAAAAATGACATGGCAGTCATGCAAACTCTCTCTGTTTTTACCAAAACTTGTGACATGGCTTTAGTGGTTTATTTTACTGTTTGACTGAACATTTCACATAGCCATTCCTTTTCAGGTTTGCCTAAATTATTTTTATATTTAACAGTATGTAAATTAAAACATTACAGTACCTTAACTGTAATTTCAAATTGGAACTAGATATAAAAAAGGTCTTAAAAGTACGACTCAGAAAAGACTCATCTTAGCACCAGATACACTCATTACTTCTATCACCAACATGTCATAGTCCATCAAGAGAAAACAGGTTGAGCAAGGAGTTCTTCTGGCTGTCTCAGTAAGTCTGTACTTTTGGCCTTGGATCAGCTAATAACCATATTAACTTAACACACAACCTTCAAGCAAATCAGAAAGGCTGACAGCATTTAACATCAGACATGCCGAGTACCATCCCCACAGTCTCCTGCAGCAGTGTGGCAACATTTGCCCAGAGCATCTCAGCAGTTATTGATCTTGCCTGGAATCAGGAAGATTATTTGTTCTTCCCTCCAGAATATAAATGGAAATAAAAGCAGCTCTGGAGCGAAAAGACTGAGCACAGACTGAACGACGTTTGTAAGAGACACCCTACAAGCAGCAAATGCTGATGAGAAGGTTTGAGTTATTCACTGGTTTTGCATGATAAAAGGAGAAAGATTGAAATTGTCTGTATACTATGAATAGTGTTTTTAAGAACAAGCTGGGGAAAATAGCATCTTTTAAGAAACAGCATTGTGAGCTGCTGACTTTGTTCTGCAGCTGCTGGTTTGAAGAAAACAAAAAAGAGTTTTCAAAGAAAAATGGAAGAGAACGAAGTTCACAGCATATCCTTTTCACATGATGCTCCTGAGGATCTACTGGGCTGTAAAATTATCTAGTCATGCTTGCAAAAATTAAGGACAACTTGCCCCCCAAGGGACAACACGACTTTAAAGCACTAACTTGACTGAACCAGCTTCCAAAAACAACTAGTGTGGTTACTTTGCTTAGCCTGCAAAAGCAGATGACTGCCTAAAGGCTGAAGAAAAGAAACAAACCAGACACATCTAGTTCTTCAGATTAACTAGTTACAGAGCCTTTTTGGTAGTTCAATGCATCCGAATCAGAAGCAGCAACGGAACCGGCCCTTGATGCCAGAATGAAGATCGCTTTCTGTTAATTGAACGTTGACTCTACTCCAGTAACACTGCTGCTGGAATGATCTTCCTTGTTTGCTTTAGAGTTTTGTCAGTTTACATAAGGTTGGTTTTTTTGGATGTTAAAATAAGCTTTTGAGCCTTCATGTAGCTGAATGACGAGAGTCCCCTCATACGGTATTGTTTTAATTATCTCTATTTGAAGGAGTTATCAAGGTCAGGTGGGTTAATGTAAGCAAACAAAGGTGTTGAGTGAAGAATATCAGAGCTGAAGATATCAAACAAAATCCAAGTTCTTCAGAATATCTTACCACCTCCTGACCTCTCTTATATCTTATGCTGTACTAGAAAATTAAACAGTAAGATAGGTGACCAGCTAACATCTGTGGGAATACAAAAGTATGTTACTCATTGACAAAAGACTTGCAATGTAAATAGTGAGCTAAGTCTGCTGTTTCAATACATCCTACACTATTTTTCCTTGAGGAAAGAATGTAAGATTTATATGAAACACTGGCACTACATACTACTTCACTTTTTCACCCCTCAAATCTTCACAGGAGTGATTTTGTTCATCCTCTTCCCAGTCTTTGGCTTAAGAAAAGTCTGGAGTTTGCCTATTTCTGTGCACTTGACCCTATGCAAAATGAGCCCTTACATTCATTGATTTGAGGCAAACAATGATTTGTCTTTCAAATCCTTCATGACAGCTCTGTTTAGGGGCAAACACCTGCCAAAACCCCAAATTCCCCTTGGCATCTGTTGTGCTGGAAGTGGCACAGGATTTTTCATGTGAACATCTTTTCCAAATTCCTTCTCAATCATTTGCACATAGGGTGCAAATACAGTCTGCATATGGCAGAGGCAAGCTTTTGGCACAGGAAAGACAGGAACTGAACTCATTTATCAACCACAACATTCATCAACATTATTCAACTGTTGCATTTTTACAAACAAATGGCATGCAAATAGCATGTGGATTCCTGCAATTTCCAAAAGATCTGGTAAAAAGCTCCCTCCTTATCTTTCCTTTCGAATCTTTCAGATTTCTGTTGTTTGAAAAGCACAAGCGACAGATCCTGCCAAAAAAAAAAAAAAAAATACACAGGCCAATTAGCACTCTCCATAAATTGATCCCAAGAGTTCATGCTAAGTGAAAGCCATTGAACCCTGTTTGTATCTGTTTCAGATTTGATCTGCCGAGCAAGATGTATTGCTAAATCCAAAGGAAACTAAAAAGATACCTGTTTCTTCTGCAGCAAAGATGCCATTATTGCATATAATTCCTATTGCTGGAGGCATGAAGGGCATGGAAGCACAGCAATGATGTCTGCTTCTGCTTTCAGGCATTCACTTTTCTCAATGATTTTCAGTTAGCTTGAAGCAGCAGGACTTGTACATGGCACAAAGTGGTGTTTTGTAATGAATCTCTAATCCGATCCTTCAAACAGCAAATTGGATGAGGAACTTCCCCAAATTTCATCATAAACTTTTATCCACTTGATTTGTATTTAAAATACTAAGAATCAATTAACGCTTATGTATTCTTTAATACAAGTAATTTAAATTTTGGCAAAGAGATACAAAAGTAGAAGGATTCTTTGCTAAAGTCAGATTTGGGAACCTTAGTAGTTGCCAACAGAATGAAAAATACTGGAATCTGCTGGATGGTTTATGTTTTTATCTTCTCTAAGCTAATAAGGAGAGGACATTATCATCTACTTAACTCCCAACTTAATGAAAAATAACCTTTGGATCAGATTGTCTATAGCAACAAAGCACAAAATGGAAGCTTACATAAACTAGCTAAATGTTGTGAAAGATTTAAATGAAGAAATAAGGAGTTACTCCATGGCCAGAATAAAACACAGGTACACAGTATTTTTACCTGCACTTTTTTGGGAAAAAAATTCAGTACGATGATTCAGTAACATTTTTTACTTATCACCTAATTGAACTTTCATAATACATCCACAGAGAAAATATACTTTTCCAAATATTTTATATAGCCTAGAATTAAAGGAGGTTAAATTAATGCTGAGCTATTCCCGCTGTCAGGACTGACTTGAGATATTTTTATGTTGCTTTCATTTGCAGAACCAAGGCAAATTTTTGGCTGTAAATTTATACACAAGGATTATTCTCTAGGTATGGATAGTACATTTGCAACAATCTCAACACTGCTTGTAAATGGCTCCACAGAACCCTGCATTTAGCCATATGTTGTACATTTTCTATTAAATTTGCAGAACAGGACAATCCCACTAACTCTTCAGGCAATAGGTTTTTACTCTCTTTTTATTCTGTTTTACTGTTGCAATTGCATTTGGTGCTGCATAATGACAAAACCGAGTACTGAGATAAATGAAAGAGACAAATGCCTTGGAGACTGAATTCCTTCGCAGATGCATGGTGACTCTGGACAGACCATTAATAGCATATCATTTCTTCTGTATAGCATATTAAACCACACGCAAAAAATTCTTCTTTCGGGTCTATCTAGAGCTGCTGCTCAAAAGGAAAGCACCCACACTAGTATTTCTGGTAGACATGCTCTCTCCAACTGTTCTGTAGAACCACAATCAAGTGAAACTGCAGGAGCTGGTTGAGAGCCAAATCCTCAGAACAAACAAACCAGCTCCCTCCCAGCTGCTTGAATTCTACTTAATAATATAGCTCACAAGCTCATGTCAAACACACCAGCTGTTACAATCACAATCAGATATTACTTAGCTCTCATTATCATCCATTCTGCTTTCTAACAGTTTACCAGCTTTAGCATCAGACTATAGTAGTCTGGAGGTGAGCAGGGATTTCAGTTAAAATTAATGTAATGAGCAATAAAACTTTTTGGTTTGGTTATTTCTAAAGTCAATGCATGGACACAAAAACATATCAAATAAGTTTGCCATGGGAGTAACCAAATTTTTTTGTTGTTTTGAAAAAACTCCCCAAACAAACTCCTTTCAGCTATGCAAAAGGGAAACCACTAAAAGTGAAGAATGTGGTTATGTACAGGTCAGAGTTCTAAACTCATGTTTCTCAGATGAAAATCAGGGCTCTGGCCCCTGGTTTCATAGTAGGCTTAGTTATGGCAGCTGCAGCAGGCTGTCACCATAGCTGCTCTGTCCCCCTGCTGCGGATATTCATGCTGACAACAGACATCTGAAAGAGAAACATCCCCACTGCTGAACTCCAGCAGACAGCAATTCACTGAATTAATGTAAATTGCCACTATTTTCACTTTACATTAGTAGAATAGCCTGAGGGTTTTTATTATGAGGCACAAAAACTGTTGGTGATGGCAGCTGATCTTGTGCCTCGTGTACAGGTGGCAGAGGCTCCACAGGGCTTCAGGTACTTCCAGCTGAGTAAGAGCTCCCAGTCGTGGTATCAGTAACTCCAAAGCAGAGAGGGAAGAGAAAGAAAACCAAGCAGCAAAATTTGAATTAAGTGCAAGACTGAAAATCAGCATCTCTGTTACCGTTCTTTGACGTTTCCCCAGCATTATGTGTGGGGCCAGCTTGAGAGGCAGAGTTGTACAGAGCAGCTGAGCAAGTAGCGTTGGGAGAAAGGGGACAGAAGTATTGGGAACGAGGAAGCTTCTGGAGTACAGGGAACCTGTTTAACAGAGATGGGTTTCATCAACAGCGACAGTATAATTGCACTGCAGGAACTTAAGAGACAGAAATAGAAGACTGAAGAGCAGTCTGCTTGGAAGAGCAGAACAGTCTATATCAAAGAAAATCTTAGGAGTCAAGGTTATCTCCAGAATGTGAATCCACAGGGATGCTGTAGTACATTTTGATGCAGCTAGCACAGAAAGAGAACAGCGTTAGATCTATTAAAGGTGGTGAAGAGACTGAAATACTAATGGAGATTATAGACTGTGATTGTGGGAAACAGAGGAGATTTTAAATCCTTCTCTGTCCCTGAGCAGGTTGTTAAGTGCTACATCAGAGCGGATATAAACCATGCTTTTATACACTGTAATGACAGCTTCTTGCAGAAACTCAGAGTCTATGAGATAAAAAGTAGCTCTTGACTTAGTTTGACATATTACTGTCAAACAGGGGCCACATGCTCCAATTCAACATGCTGTTATAAACGAAAGGTTGACTTTGGTAATGTTTAAGTTTGGAAAGAGAATCAAGACGACAAGCTGAAATGAACTTAGAAAGGAACAGCCAAATGGGTAAAATGCTTAGAGATGACCTGGAGGATAAAAGATGAGGTTCAGAGTCGCAAGATTCTCAAATCAAAAGGCTCAGATGACTTCTATCTTCCTTTGGTGTGACTGTAAAGAAGGTAATTAAGAGCAAAAGTATATTAAAGTCCAATTAAGGAATAGAGAAACTGATAATGTCTGACAAGTTAAATGAAAAACTATTGTCAGGCTAAAAATAATTTTTGAAGAACAAGTTTTTAAAGTTAACAAACAAAATAGACAAACATGAGGCCTGCTAGAGAGCCAGGAGGAACAACTAGGACATGTCTGCGTAAAAGAGCACAGTGCATGAAACAAAGCCGTTGCAGAAAAGCTAAATTTGCCCCAGTGTTCAGTCCTGAAGAGCCTACAGGTTCCATGCAAGGTCCTTCTTAAAAGGACAAGCCCAATGCACTGTTCCAGTATTGAGGCTGGACTAGATGACCTCTTGAGGTCCCTTCTAAGGTCCCTTCAACGATTCTATGAAATATGGAAGTTTAAAAAATCATGAATTGATAAAAATGAAACAAATCATCAAGATCATTTCAGAGCTCCAAAGGAACTAAACCATGACACCATTGAAGTACTTATGTATCACTTAAAGTGGAAGCAGATGGATGGTAGGTGGCAAACAGGACCCAAATCTGAAAACAGGGCTGCAGAAAACTACAGGCAATTGCAGTATTCTAGTTTCTAAAAAACAGGGAATTCTACTGCCAGTCTGTGAAGATGCTTAAGGAGGAGTTAAGTGGCATTCACACAGAAGTGATCAAGCTGATACAGTATGCCTGGAGCTTCAAACAGCATTAGAAATCAAGCTTCCAAGACATAAAAGGAAAAGTCCTCTTGTTAATTAGAGTCAAGTTAAGTGAAAGGAAGCGGGAGATAAAACATGTGGTCAATTCTCACACTGGTGAGATAAGTTCCCCAAGGCATCTGTACTGAAACTTACATTCCTGATTTGCAGAAACAGGACGATACCTTTGTATAGGTGACAAACTTCACCCTCCTACTATTCAAGATTCCTAAATGTTGAATTTTTTTTTTTTGTATTTATGGAATTTAAATATTCTCTATGAAGGGAGACTTCTACACGAGAGGGAGAGAGAGATAAAAATAGCTACAGCTGAACTCTGGAGAATGTCTTAGCACTATATGAAGTCAGCAATATTTTGTGGTCAGCCTGACAACGGCAGCTCTAGATCAATAGCATCTGCATCATTATTTCATGTCTGCTCCTCATTAATAAGACAGCACTACCATCACTGATGGATGGTTGCTTTAAAGGGGCAATGATTAGGCCTGAAGTCAGACGGGAGGCCAAGATCATCAAGTGAGGTTGAATAGTCACACTGTAACTCCTATTCTAAATGCAGATATAAACTAATTAGGTAATATATCCTCACTCTTTTTTTTCTTCTTTTTTTTTTCTTTTTTCACTTCTAATTAACAGTTGGTAGAAAGTAATAGATGAAACATTTCCAACTGTTATTATCATGAAGAACAGTTTGTTGTGGGTTTTTTTATTCCTTCATCCCGATCAATATACATTCATGTTCCTTCAAACAGGATATACTGCCAGAGTAAAAAAAATAATAAATAAAAAAAATAGAAAGTTCTCCATTTCTGCTTCATGCCGTGGACAGAAATGGCAATATGAACATTATTATCAACTTTATTTTGTCTTCCTCCAGTGAAGATAACTGTATTTAGTCCTATATTATGCAGCAAGAACAGCTGTTGAATCCAAAATATTTTAACTCTGGGGGAAAAAAAAAAAATTACTCATCCCATTGAAAAAATGGAAAGGCTTCAAAGGAATCTGGGAACTTACCAGCTGGATCTGAAACTCACATGGTTCTTATTCACTTCAGAGTATTTTGGATTTACTTTTTTGCTATTCATACAAACAGCAATTATTAAAAGCTCCTTCTATTTCTGCCTATGTATTCTGCAAGGTATTCCCTGACTGTGGAACCACACTTCAAGTAAAACAGTCCCCTTATTACACAGCTTTAGCAGCGCCTATAAGAACCAGCTATCTGT
Source organism: Pluvialis apricaria (assembly GCA_017639485.1). NCBI lineage: Eukaryota > Metazoa > Chordata > Aves > Charadriiformes > Charadriidae > Pluvialis > Pluvialis apricaria. The sequence continues at coordinate 73,182,908 of CM030009.1, read as the reverse complement.
AAGCCAGAAGAGCTAGTCAGATCAGTATTTAGGGTTGTATATTCTCTACAAGCAGTGCCATACACTTACCACGACTTTCAGCACCAGTATCACAGTTATTTCCAACAGTGAAGATTACACTGCTCAGAAATAATGTTTGTCATCTCCATGAATTCCAAGAAAGGTCTCAGCTACTGTCAGAGGACACAGTGTTGTCCTCCTCCAAAAGTTATATCTCCTTATATGACTACATTTGGAAGTTTGCTTTAAGCAAGAGGAAAAAAATATCTGGGTCTGCAGAACAGGGAATCTTGCTGCATGCAGTACTCCCGATCCTTGGTATACCAGAATTTTACATCAGACTAGCAAGTACCACAAAGCATTTGTAAAACAAATCTCTCCCTTACTAGACATCTTATTTCCCAGTACAAAACCAAAAACTCTCACATACCATGTTGCTTAGAAGAAGAATCACATGTTTGAATTCAGGTTTAATTTAAACAAAACAATCAAGAAAGTTTACAAATAAATCTGTCCTGTTCCTATGGTTTAAACTTACCATATTACAGGCTTCTCCAGATGCTTTCATACAAATAAACAAACAAACAAATCAATACTAGCACTGCTTTAAAGAAGCCACGCTTATTTTTAATAATCCCTTATAGCCACTGACTCATGGAAAAATACCAGGGAAGCACCCACATGTAATATTACTATGAGGGACTTAAGGAAAAAAAAGAGCAGTCCTTAAAAAGGTACTTAACTTGAAATCAAATTTTCTGGTATTTGTAGTTGTTTTACAAATGAAGTTTGATATTTGATGGGAATTCTTTCTAGCTTGGGTTTAAATAGCAACCATAAAATAATAAAAAAATGTGACAAAGTATGACACTGTTCTAGCACTTTTAGGCATTTCATATTAATTCCAGTAAGGCAGAAATTCTAGAAAGTTTAATATAATGCATCTCATAGCTCTATTTGGAAGTAAGCACCACACACAGTTATCGAGATGCAAAGTATTCAATTTGTTCATTTTTAAAATTATTCACATTGGTGCCTTTATCTAAATGAACCATTATGTGAACAGGATGTTTTAGGAACTACTCAGTGTGATAGGATGTTCTTTAATCATGATTAGTTAGATTTACAAATGATTATGGAACATACAATATGTTGCAGCTTTGGATCATTACCCATGGAAATGTAATTCAGAAGTACAAACAATAATTATTTCCGTCACTCCTTTTACTGAAACATAGCTTTCTTTAATTAGGATATTGATAAGTGTGTACAGCAAATAGAAGATTTTTAAATAGTTAAACTGATAAAGAATAAAATGAGCTTTTAACTGAGAAAGCTTAATGCTCCAAACAGCCTGCATACAGGTTGTTCCACCTCCTTAGGAACGCCCACTAATATAACGGACTAAAGGATGATTAGATGCATATTTTCTGTGGTGGCAGCCAGCCTCTGGGGCCCTCAGTCCTTTCCACACCTGTCAGCAGCACCAGTGAAGGACAGACCCAGGCAGCACGGGAACCCTCACGCTGCCGCGCGGCTGCTCTGTCCTCAGAACGGCCGCATCCCGCTCCTCCCTTAGGCAGCAGCTGGCTATTGCTTCAGCATCTTAGATTTAGGAGACAAATGGGGAAGTTTCCCCATATCTGGTAAAGGCAGAGCATGCTGAGTTGCACTCTCGAAGCCACTAGGACAACTCTTAGTTTAGGAACACCATTCTGTCTCGGACAGCAGATGTCTATCAAAGAGTATGAAAACCAGTGGCTGGCACGGACGGTGCCTTTCCCAGCCTATAAGAGCTCCGGACCCTCCTTAATCATACACATCATCTCTGTGTGTAGGGGCCCATTTTACTTTCATCAATGAGTCCACTCATTTTTAGAATGGATATTAGCATCCAGTACCACTAATATTCCACTGCAAATAGTTCCACTTAATTAGGCATTGGGTGAAATGCCTCCTTTTGTTTTAAGTATTTCCTAATTTCGTTTGTACAAGAGAGTTTTATTTGAATACCGGTGTTGCTACCAATCTAGTCCAAGAGGTGGTGGTAAAACTGCCTCTCTAAAGCTGAAGGAATGGTTAAGAAGCAACGACTAGGTGTTACTCAGGAGAAACCACATGCACTGATTGAAAGTGAGCCTGCACATTAACAGACACAAGATATAAACCATCAACGTATATATGAAATCAACAGCACTGATGACAAATGATTCAGGCATTTCTTGGCAGACAACTGCCGCTTGCTATAAAGGCTCACGTGCAGTCCCCTACCAGCTCGTTGTCTGCCAAGAAGCATCCTCTGCTTCTGACAGAGCCGCTTAATTAAAACGTAGCAATAGGTTACACTGGAAAAGTTCACTCCTGTTTGCAAGAAGTAGATCTGCAGTGAAAGACAGAACTATTTAATCGCAGAAGGAAGAGCTTTCAATTCTAGACACCCTTAGATATGCTTATTTCTAGTTGCTGAGTTAGTGTAGGAGGACAAGTGATTTCCTTCAAGAGCTGAAGATGAAACATTAAGTAAACCAATATTTAGTAAAGATCAAGAAGCCAGCTACCAAGCACCTCTCGATTTTTTCCTTACCATTAAGTGTGAATTTGAATTGGGTCTAAGTGTAATTTTTTTTCCAGAAAATTATAAGACAGTTGAAATATGAAAAACTGTCTATTTGGAAACATTAATGTCTTTTCAATACCCCCTACACCCAAGACAGGACCATGCAAAATAGACAGGTAAGGCAAAAATGTCAGAGGAACATTGTCTCCTTATAACTGCTTTGTTAGGCACATGACCCAATAGTAACTGCTAAGACAGCTTTAACACAATGATAAATTTTAACAAAAACCAATACGCACACCATAGAATTTAAGTAATTTAAAGTGACAGGTTCAAAACAGGGCTTTACCTAGTATTTGGGAAATTTACATATGAAAGAAAATTATACATCTTTGGGGTTTTGAGGAGTTTCTACCAGTAATTACTTTGGATTTAAAAAAATACAATGATAAATTCAACTTATGGTTAAAGAGTATTAACTTGCATTAATCCTACAATAAAATATTACCATAATCCAGAGACAAGAACCAGAATTTAAACTAGGAAGATTAAAGACTTTTCAAGTGCCAAGCTAAAAATTTAAAATATCACAGTACCTGTGACTTAGTATAGCCTTCTCCAAATATATTACAGAAATAACTGCATTAGTCAAAGCCCTTAGATGAAATTGCTTCTTCATCCTCTCTAGAAACCATGACAGACAATAGAGATTAATGGGATACTAAAGCTTTAAAGACATTCACTGTATAGGTTTACCAGTTATCTTTTTGTTCTTAACACGTCTTTTCCATGCGAATTGAAGCTTCAGCTTCAGGAAGGCCAACAGAAGTATAGTTTATAGGAATTAAAGGATATGCTCGAAATCAATTTGGGAAGCAGGAACCTGATGCACCAAATCTACAACTACCATGGCATAGGAACTCCATAATTACACACTCCAGCGTGACGCCTGGTAAGAATGTACTGGGTATGGTTTCAACTCAGGAAAAAAAATAATCATTTAACAGTTACATGAAGTAATAGCTTTAAGACTTACATAAAGCAACAGTAATAGAAGCAAGAAAACACATTGGACAGGTCTCTGCTGTACAAGCCATTTTCAAAGTTCCAAACAAGTTTAATTTGGATAAATAAAATTATTAAACTAAAAGTTAACTACTTATCTAGATGATGGTATTTCACGTAAATCATGTGGAAACATCTTACCTCTTCTCCTGAAAGATAGTAAGCTGAAAGTAGTCCACCGACAAAACGAATGTTCACTTCAAATACTGAAATTTCAGCATTCTGTTGAAATAAACAAACATGATTTTATCCCCTGACACTTTTCTGTACAGTTTTGTTTGTGTATTTTTGTCTTTTTTTTATATACATGCAGGTCTCATGCTACAACAGCTGTAAACAGCAAAGCACAGAAGATGTAGGGAAAGACAACATAACTGAAGAGCATTTTAAAGTATTTCCTTCTTTTCCTCACCTTAACAAAACATCCTCTCCATTATCCTCATCCTTTTTAACTTTTAATCTCTTCCACCTGGACATAAAGCATTCTCTAAATCCACATATCTAAGTACTTCCTTGCAGATGATTCAGTGTTCACACACAAAAAGTGCTCTTGGACCACACGTCCCACACTATCCCACCCCACACCATCTTTTCCCAGACACTGCACGAGAAGTTCTTGATCAGAATGTCATATCAAGAGTTTTCCCACTCCAGTCTAAATGCAGGTTATTGTAAAATGGGAGGTAACATTAGAATGAGTCAATGACATCTGCATGATAAAAAGGTAATTGTGACGTGTATTCACTAGGAAGCAGATGATCTTTCACTATTAGAGTGACAGCCCTTCCCAAGCTGGCCTGGCCTTTACCAATGAGAGAGACCAGCTTTGCTGTACTGAGCAGTATAGATCCAGCCATTACCTATTTCAAAACTCAAAGCACATTCTTCTCTGCCCTTTTAAATTCAAACCTAAATGAAGAACCTGAGTCTCACGATCACTACCTTCCCTTGTTTTTTACCAAGTCAATTCCAATTTCACCCCAACACACAACATCCAATCCACTCAAGAGGCATTCAGTTGAAAAGCGGATTGACTGACGTTTCTTAATTTTTTGCTCTTTAATGTAATACTGCTTTTTATATTTTTGTATTTCTGTAGAAAAATGGTACCCAGCAGTAAATCTTCTACACTTTTGGGCACATAAATAAGGTGTGTTCTGGGTTGCTCTTGCTTCTACTGAGTCATATTTCCATCTTGTGTTCACTGACATACACTATATTCAATGTAAATCAATGCATGGTGGAGCTGCCGGATTTTCTTCCAAAGGGCTTGCAGGCTTTTCTCACTCAGCTAGTTTTCGCACTCTTCCAGTTTAAACGTTCAGATGTCAGTTTATGTAGTAGGGTAGAAGTTCCTCCCTGTTTTCTATGGATTTTAAATTCTATTAAACTGCCTTTGCAGAAGAAAACAGCGCTAAGTTGAAATACTACTTCACGCCTTTCAGTTTGCAAGGCACCCTGATTAAGGAAAGGTATCTAGACACATTGCAGAGAGTTGTTCCGTGTTTCATCAGTTGTAAAGGTACAGACTTCAAAAAAACACTGACATGCTACAATCCTTGTCCACTTAAATTCAGGCATTTAACTTTTCTCCTCTAAAATCTATTGTGCACCTCTCCTTCTAAAAAATGGAGGATATAATTTCATCCACAGAATTGCTCTGATTAATATATAATTCTTATATACTACATGTGTGTGCCTGGATAATTTTTTTTATACACAGGAGCACAATTCAAAGGGGCTGACAAAGTAAAGCCAGCACACACACCTGCCTATTGAAAACTCAGACCTGGCATAATGTGTTAAGACTGCAAACTGAAAAAGTTATCTTGCTGTCTTGCACTGTTCAGAACATAACATTTTTCAGGTTTATTTTAAGTGTACTAAAACTCAGCAGTTTCTCCTCATTCATGGCTCTCCCAATACCAGTTTACTTTATTCTTTCTGAAAGAAACTACAAAGCAAAAAAAAAAAAAAAAAAAAAAAAGCTTAATTTCTGTTTCCAAAATTAATCTGATGTTTCTCCTTCCAAGTATTCAGTCATTGTCTCACTGAATCCAGCAAGAAGCAGAACGAAGTAACTGGAAACAGGTAGTCACTCAACTTTAACTGGTGCCATTTCTGTGCATTTCTTTTTATTATGTTGTGACATCTGGTAAACCTGGGGAGATGCATATAAAATTTGAAGTAACTGGACAATATAGCTCTTCACCTGCTAAGCAGGCTACCTATGTAAAAACTCTACATTAAAGAAAGAAGTCTACCTTAACTAAATCCAATGCATAAAACGGCTCATAGAGAACTGATCTGACTGAAGAAACCCTGGTCTGATCTGATCTGACTGAAGAAAGGATGATTAAAGGAATTATGGGGGCAGCTTCTCTTCCTGGGAACTTGAGCTGGCTGAAACTCCTATAAATAGTATTTTACTTGAGAACCTTCTTCAGAAGTTCAGGTTCTTTCCATTTCAATGCTGAGCCTCAGCACACGCCAAGAACTTTTCTTTGATGTGGGAAAGTTGAAGCTGTAAAGAGGTAAGTATTAGACAAGGAAATGAGTTAATCAGATATCCCAGACACTTTCGTTTCCTGTAAGGATTGAATTAAATTACTTTCTCATTCTGAATTGCTCGAAGTAAATTGAGTGATATATGAGCCGAATATTTTTGTCTCCAGAACTTTACATTTTTCTTTTCTGGATTTAATATGGCCGCTTAACTCACAAACCATTGCTATCTTTCAAGGAATGCAAAGGCCCTTTAAGACAAGTTCAATATCTATGCACTGACATCTGCTTCTGGAATTCAGTTATAGACAAAAAGAAGACTTTGAAGTAATGTGAATAAAGATTTTACTGTCAAACCACAAAGATTAATTGCACTGTAATCCTGAATGTTTGCTGAAGTGGCGATCTTTCAGGACATTTCTTGAAGCTAACCATTGTTTTAATGTTATCAGATTTCCAATACTTCACTTGCACACGTCTCTGAATCTTTGTTCAAAATCCTCATCTCTTACTAAAATCTTTATACAAGCCACTGAAGCAGATGCAATTAATGAAATGGACAGACATATCATTAATGGTAGATTTGAAAGCTGTATGCTTAATACATAGTTATTCTTAAACTCATTATTCCAGGATAGTAGTATTCCCAGAAAGCACAGGAATTATAGCAATTTTCAAAACAGTTAAAGTATTTTTATAATTTCATGTCAAAGAAACATTCATCTCTACATGGAAAGCTCGTGTGAAGAAGTAGTCTGTTAAGAAAAGTGAACTTGTCAAAAAAGTAGCAGATTTCTGCTCCACCAACTTTTACCCTTCTTTCTGGTTTGATTTTTTAAATTTTTTGTATTACAAATTTAAGATGTCACACCCTGATCGTTACCCTCTTTTCATATTTTTAATCATCATCCACATACAGTTTGCACAAATAAGTCTGTATATTTCTACTCAGCAGTCTAACCCTAAGTAAGCAATGTTATTTTTTATTTTGGTCTCAGACCCAGCTGCACACAAATACCTTATGATCCATTTAACAGTGCCAAAATATATAGGAAAAATCTTTATCTGCAGTTCCCAAAGTTTCTACTTCACCAGCTGAAGAGGCCAGAATTATTTTACTTTATTTTTCATTTCAAGCTTAGCCTTCTCTTTCAAACCATCATTGTATCATTACACAGCAGGCCTGAGAAGTGGTTGAATTAATTCCATCATATGTAATGGAACTTCTGTAAGGAGAAGTGACTGGACATGCTTATTTTAAAATGAATACAATGTTCCTTTTTTAAGACCCCAAGTGTATAAGATGACTCTGACCAACTGAATAGATATAATCTCTAATTTTACAATCTTTAGATTAGTACCCCCATTAGACTGCATGGCCACATGCTGTGTACGACAGTATCTGAAACACTTTGTTAGTACATGTTTGTGCTAAGCTTTTAGTGTTCCTATGCAATATCACCTTGCTCTGGCTGCTAATTTTGGAGGCCTCCCTTTTGTAAAGGATTCTGAAAATATGTAGATGCTTGGGAAAGTGATATGTATATTGGGAACAACGTATTTTTGTTTTACTTCCAGGGCTTTTATGTTAATTGAAGGACATGAGTAATTTAGTCTTTCATCTTACATTTGATCAATAATTTATCATTCAGTATTTGATCTTCTGATAAGTGAATTATAAATGGGATAGTCCAAGTACTATACAAAATCCAGGGAAATTGTAACTGCTGCTCACTGTAATTGGAGAAACAGAAAACCAAAAGCAATATATATATATATCCATTACGTGGTACAAGAGCAAAACTGTGACAACTTCATGGAATTTCATCTGGTTTCCTTGATTAGCTTCTAAAGACAAAATTATTTCCACAAAGAGATGTAACATCCTTTACATTGCTGGCTAGACACATAAGACCAAAGTGAACCTATTTACATGTGCTGGAGACTGCTCTTTCTCAAACTCAGGCTATGCAAATAAGCAAGTCTCTACAATCAAAGGACGAAACAGCTGAGTGTTACCACATTTTGTCTTGACAAGGAGAAATGCTAAAATAAGGGGGTTTTAAGCGACAGAAGAACCATCGCTCAGAAAGTCTCAAGAAGCTGCAGAACGTGATAGGTATAACCAGTAAACCTATTAAGCTAACTCTTTTTAAAGAAAGGTCCACTACACCTTAAAAAGCCCCATCTTCAAAAAGCAAGTATTACCAAACAGGGAAAAAAAAAAATAAAGTGTCAAGAGTTATATTAGCTAGTTTGTGTTAATCTGCATTTGTATTTTCTTTGCAAACCTATTACAGGGCCAATGTGATCTCAGCTGCACCTCACCACTTCACCTCCCTTACCCTTCCATAAACTGGAGGATTAAGTTTACAACTGGTAAACTGCTGAAGCTTCAACCACCTGTGGTTGAATTTAATGTTGAAAGCACTGTTCAGACAACAAAACTACTGTCAGCTGGGCTCTCCTGAAGCCCTTCTCCAGTTGGACTCCTCCAGCTTCTCAAAAATCAGTATTCACATCCTTATGGATCATTTCCTTAACGCATCTCTTTCCTGAAAGTCTTCCTCTCCACAAATTCATAGACCAAGGCCAAAACAATTTCCATCTGTGTTTTCTCATGGGAAGTCACCCTCACTTATAAACACAACATTTGAAATACAACCCAATTTTATTTATCTACTATCAGCTTCCACCTGGCACTCATCAGCACTGGTACTTGGTCTGCCATTCATAATTCAATTGGAGAAAATACTGTGTGCTCTTTACGTGGATGAATGTATTCATAATAATCAAGTCACCTAAATTTATAAAAAGCTTACTCTCTTAGTTTTTATAAAGATCCAAATAAGGCCACAAATCCTATCAAATAATTTGTTTCAGTCTTCTTTGTTGCACAGATTCTTTCCAAAACTTTATTTCCTTCTCCTGTTCTTGTCTCATGAAGAGTGTAATATAAGTTCAGCCACCTCATCTGCATTTCCATCTATTGCTCCTATATATAAGGAATATAGTGACACCCCCCACACCCATATACCATACTGCACCATTGCATACAGCATGTATCCTGCAGGTTAACAAGCTGTGCAAGAGAACGCCAGGGACCTCACCCTGAACAATGCTGAATGCTGTACATAATTCTAGGCTAAAAAATGGACAGAAAGGGCCCACATTTCAAGTGAAATGAGAGGGATTTGTAATTATCATTACTGTTAAAAAATAACATCCCCCTGTTGAAGCACAAAGGTTGGGAACAACAACAAATCCTAGCATTTTCAAGCAGTCCAGGAGGTACGATAGAGACACAAAGAGTACTACAATAGATCACTTTAAGCTACTGTAATTAAACAACATTTTAATTATTTGCAGTTGTGGGGAAAAAAAAAGTTTCATTCATATTCCACAAATGAAATTTAGTGGCAGCTTGCTAAAATACTCCGTTCCCATAGATGAGGGAAACAATTTTAGCAACCTTTTTATTGCAAGTATCAAAGCCTGTTTATTGCATAACATGCTATTTAACCTTGCTGAAGTCCCCACATGGCAAACTGTAAGATCTTAAACAGGCACAAAAATAAAGTGTTACTGAAGGCATTAACCAACTCGAGCAGCAAAAGAAATACATTTAATAATACATTCGCAAGATCTCCTTTTAGCCCATCAAAATAATTTCTTATTCGTAATCAAAACAAAATCAATTCATTCTGAAGTCTGGCATTTAGAGTGTACTAACAAGTTATGCAGCAAACTAGTAAACAAAGTCCCACAAATTAAAAAACCGTTTTCAACTGCTGGCTTTGTTAAGCTTCCTCACCCATTATACATTTTCTTGAAGTCCATTTACTCTCACCTCCCACATGCCTTTTTTTTTAATAGGAAAGCTATCCTGGTGCAAATTGTTATATTAGGAATTTTCTCACTTAAAGAGAAAAAACCACCAAGAATAAAGCGCCAAAAACCATCTGCCTCCAAGCAAGAACATTAGGTTATGGTCTGTTAAATATAATTACAAGTCAATCATAATACCTACAGTTTGAGAGTAATAGCATTTAAATTTGTAAATGTTGAAGTTTGAAGTAAACAATCTGGATTCTAGAAGTCTGTCCTGTTACTGACTGCCACACCACAGATTTGAGCTAAAGATAAATGCTGGAAGCATTAATAATTAGATCCAAATAATATTTGCTATTCTGGGATCTTGGGTATGTTAATCTATACGTGGCAGTAGAGATAAACATAATTTCAAGCTTGTGTACTTTTTCCACTCTTTTCTATTTTCCAAAATAGACACATTACATGCAAAACTTCTACGTTGCAAGAAGCTGCACACAAAGTTACTTTAAAAGATATGCAAATTTGCAAAGCTAAGTACAAAGAGAAAAATCAGAACTGCTAAGTAACTTCAGGCTTCAGAGTGGCTTATAAAATCAGACACAGTGACTGACTGACCTCTGTAAACAGCTTTGCTTAAGAGTGCTGGCAGAACACAATCCTCAACATATCCTTGCCATCTTACTCACTCCCTTCTCTTTATGCTGTTCCTCAACTCATTTAATATCTATCTTCACAAGCAAACAATCAAACACTCTTTGTATTTTCCCCACAGCACATTAACTCTTTCCTAGGTTGATCCATCCTTGCAGTTAACAAGGAAAGGTATCTGTGATGAGGCGGATAATGCATGATGAGTCAGCACTTGCACAAAATGTCAGCGGAAGTCAACTAAATTATATCCACGGAGACAGAGCTATGGCACAGACTGGTGTCACTCTCATCTGCCCGAGCAATCATAACTTCCTGCCACCCTTCATTTTGACCAAAAATAGGGAGGGATGAAGCAAACAAAGCAAAACCCACTAATAACCAACAGGAAGGTTATTTTAGTTTGAATCTTTGAGATATCTTCCAGTGGAAGAAACCATCTTCCTCTTCTCCCAACAAACGCATAGCTTCCCGCTCCATGCCTTGTTCCCATCCTGGTCCTGCCTGACTACACCCACATCAGAGAGCTGATCAGTGGGTCAGGGCAGGAATTCAAGCACTGTCCCACATACCATTTAATTGTTAGCACCTTCTGGTTTGGGCCCCTGTTGTTCTAGCCAACGCCCAGGCACACTTTAGGACACCATGTAGGCCAAGAACTGTTCCCAGTATGCAGTACGGGCAAGACTGTCCATTTGTGGGGAAGGAGTTTAGCAGGGCTGAAGAGAGGGACGGATCAGTTCGTGTCCCACCCTAAACAAGTTGGGGTGTGTCTGGGTATAGAAACGAAGTCAGTTCCAGTACTCAACAACTCCCAACCCCTCACTGCTGTGCCAAGTGGCTCAGCTCTTCCATCGCTACTCCCCGACTCCTGACCTCTTCATCCGTCTCATTAAGATCCTTCTTCCAGTATCTCTTCCCAAGAATGGATTCATTGTGGTTTATTCCCTTGCGCTGCAGAGGCAGATAGCTTTTTCCTCCCCAGCGTGAAGCAGAAGTTGGGTAGTGGTACAGAAAGCCTTTCAGAAAGCTACAAATGCTCTGTGTATGTGCAGGTTCTAAAGCAAATAATGAAAAAATAAAAACAGAGCAGCACACAGCAACGTGTAGTTGTAGCTAGGAAACAGCCAAGCTCCCCAGTGATCCCGTGAAAGACTGGCTCCTTTTTCCTCCGTTGCAATGTGTTGATATAGAACCCGGCCCAGGGTGCGAGCACGGCGAGAAGGGTGTGCGGGCAGCAGCATGCGTGGGGAGGTCAGACCAAATCCTCAGCTATATTAACTGAAGAGCAAAAATACACCTCCGCAGAGACGAAGTGATTTAGTGGAAAACAGAGCACACATTCATGATGCAAAGACCATGGATTTACCCACTGCTAAATGTCAACTCTTTCCAAAGATACGAGTACGTCTAAATCTCTTAAAATATTGACAGAATCAGGAAATGCAACTTAATTCCTGAAGGACTACTCAGTTTGGCTGAAACTTCAGCAAGGTATCAAATACGAGGAATTTCAGCAGTTATGAGAGAAAAAAAACTCCAAGCATTGTAATGTGGATATCTCAGTTACAAAATCACAGGGTCTACCAGCTTCAGCTATAATAAATATAGCCTAAGCGTGTTATACTCCAAAATGGGAAACTTCCAAACACGTCCACTCGCAAGCTTACCAAAATTCACGTTTGCTGAGAGAGGCGGCATTTACTTATCTGTAATTTTCTTTCAAAAGCAAAACAGTTTGCTTTCTTCAGAAAGGTAAACAAGAGTATCCCTGACAACTAATTCATTGACTTGAGGGACTGAAATCTAACATGTGAAGAGATGATGCCGTTTCCCATTAAGTCATCTTTATTCTATAAATCCTTTTATGTGTATAAACTAGTGCCTACTTTACAAAGTGACATTTGGAAACTTTTATGATCAGTTGATGAGAATGATTGAGTGCTGGCCTAATAGGTCAACACATACAATGAGTATCTGACATACTACAAACTCCTAGAGAGGAAAACTTGCTTTATCCAGATGCACTGACATAGAATATAAAGAGAAAAGATCCTGCCACAGAATACAGTCACAGCTATTTTTGTAAAGAACATCTTAAAGAAAATTTAAGATTGAAAAAGCATAGTTCTAAGATTAAATGGAGAGAAAAACTAATCCTATTTATACAAATAAAGGCCAAATGTGCTTCCCCAAAAGGTGATTAAGCAGTCATTGCCCAGGAAATGACCAGAAACATCAAACAGAAACATGTTTTATACCACTCACAAGAAATAATGCTTAAGGATATGTCAGTGTGCTAGTTATTAAAAACTAAATCACTTTCATGGGAGAAAGGTTTCTAAAACAGCAGCAAGTAAGAGTGTACAAAACATTAATGCAGAAAATGTCAAGCAATGCCTGATACATGATAAATGCTTAAACACAAAAGAGAGGGTCCTGCTGTTGTGTTAAGTAATTTCCAACTTTAAACTATAAGATACAAATACAAAGAAGCATTTGAAACTAGAACTTACATCTAAAGTGGAAAACTAAGCAAGAGTACAAGTTGAGTAGCTTCAACCAATTCAGCCGTTAAACAAACCCACATCAATTATTAAAGTTGGTGTTACGGTTATTTATTTTCATTTCCTCGTTCCACTTTGGGGAAATTCATCTACTCATTACTGATGCCAATGTAAAATTCAATTCAATATGACTAAGAAGTATTATGAAAATAATTTTGTGAGGTGTCAAACTCAGGGTAGCTACTTACAGGAATATCAGGAACAATATCTTGTTCCTGATGCACATCAGTATTATCTGTAAAGTAGCTTCAGTAAATCTGCTGGATTGTCGCATTGACTGACTACCATAATACAAAATTTCAGACATTTTGAAAGAATTCATAGCCTTTAAGCATTACTGAGAAAAAATAAATGCTTCATAATTTTAAAAAGTACGCAAGTTAGCAAGAGGAGCTGAAATTGTACGCAATACAATCTAGAAGTAGAAGCTTCCAGTACAAGGTACAGCATCAGACATCTGAAACTACTCGGAAGCACAGTTTAATATCCTGTATTTACATTATTAATATAAACATAAATGCACGCTAAATTGCTGCTTATATAAACTATATAATATCCACTCTTATTAACTCCTCCTTCTTAAAATGATAATTAATTCTCAAGCATGTAAGAGAAGCTAATTAATCCTGACTTTTGCATAACATATTAGAAAGAGTACTTTGTTTTCAGAAAGTGTTTCTACCATTACGCACATCAACTACAAGAGCTTTTAAGTGCTCAGTGTACCGTGCCTACAATGCTTTCCTACTTTACTACACTAATCAGCAGAGGTACTCCACTAGCTCTCTGTATCCAGCAATCACAATAAATACTCTGGCCCCCAAAAGAAAAATAAAAAAAGATCAAAACCAGGACTTCTCAATTTAATTAAAGTTTTACAGAGGTTCTTGCCTGTTCAGGGCCTTTCCAGAATAAAAAGTTTAATAATGAACTTTGCTCTCAGCTGCATAGTTACCAGTTAATAGGATGATTTGTACATGCAGTTGAGATGACCTGGAGCCTCGTAAGACTAAAGCAGCTCAGCTTGTACCAACGGTTCAGCCTAACTCATGGGATTCAACTTTACTAGAACACACAAAGGAACTTAAATGGTGTGTATGGCATGGAGGTTTCTCTAAATTCAAGTCTAATTCGTGGAAGACTTCACAGAGCGAAAATGTAAAGTGTTTACATAACTAAAAAAATTAATACTTAAGTGTCCCAATTCACCTATCCTAAAGGGCTGAAAAGTTTGTTGTTCACTTTATAATGGTAAATACTCTATTCCTTTTTCCTTCCTCCTGTCCAACTTGTTGCCTCCTATCTACCTACATCTCTCAGACTGAAAAACTGTATAAGCGGAGCAGTAAGTTTCTTGTGTTTCTGCTTCCTGTCTTGTTTTATCTATCAATGATCTAAATTCTCTAGCCTTGTATCATGCTTGCAGTATTAGAACCCAGCCGTCAATTGGCCCCTGGAGACTAAACAGAGCATTAAATGATAATCAGCAACACTACTTACCACATTGAAATCTAAGTTTTTTTCAACCCACTCTTTGGCTTCCTTGAATTCTTCTTTCATTTCCATGATGTATAGTGTATCAAGGGCATCCACTATTGTTGCTCCTTGAATGTTACCTGAAATACATGAAGAGCCAGTGATTTACTTTCCAACAGAAGGCTTTTCAGTTAAATCTAATTAATTTAAATTAATTCTAATTTCAAATCCAATTTCAATTAATCCAATTAAAAATTGGGCGTATAAGCATTCAAGTGGGCCACTAGTAATTCACGACCTTAACTTTGATTCTCATGCCACAACACAGCATCATAATATGTAAGTATTTCTTCCACTACTGAAGTTTTGAAGAGCGTTTCTGCTGCACTGTGTTTTCAGCCATGATTCTGCATTTTTAAACACTGATGGAACAGTTCACTGTAAAATGTAATTCATACAAGACAATGAATCTCAATAAATAGAGAGATGACTGCTTCTTCCAGTTTGGAGTGAAAAAATCAGTTGCTTTTCTGCTTTTATACTCAATAATATAAATAAATAAAATAAAAAGAAAATAAAGCTTTAAGAAGCGGATAAGTAGTAATCACATTTTCGTTCAGCAAGCCCTTTAAGAAGTATCCCCTCTGAAAAACAATTTTTCTGATACTGTGCATCACCATGTAACCAGCACAAGATAGCACTGGCGGAGCAAAGGCAACCTTGCACGCATCTGAATTTGTCAGCTCAGGACAGATGGCTAGACATCGGTTCTCAGAGCAAGTTATGGATGTCTGCAAGGGTGGCGTCCTTCTACCTCTGTTATAGAGATGGATAAGAGTCAGTTTACTAGCCTTCACCTAACGCTGCAACATGAAATATCATCAGTATGTTCACTTTGGCATAGCTTAAATGTTCATGATCCCGGACTGAAAGGGTAATGTGGAGGGTTGGGGAGAAAATAAGGCCACTCAAATGACTTTCCCATGCTTCCTTCAAATTTACAATGACCTTTTCAAAACACCATTTTTGCCTAAGAAGAGTTTGAATTCTTATTTGCCAAATAGTGTCAAAAATTAAATTTTGGCCACTTCACTCCATTTTGTGTTTATGAATTTGGCTCCAGAAATCTTCATTATGAATGTAAACTACTGTTAAGATATTCTTTAGAGAAGACCCTAGATACAGAACTAAATATTTAGAACTGTGGAATAATTTAGGTTGCAAGGAATAGAGGAAGTCATTGGGTCCAATCTGTCTCCCCCAGCAGGGCTAATGATGGGGATGGATAATTGGCTACCTGTTCAGGAATTGATTGCGCTGGGCGAATAACAAGACAGTAGCTACAACTAAGTTTACAGAACTGGCTTATCATCTTGCCCCTGAAATGCCTGATGAAAAAGTAAACTTAGTTTTGTAGACTTAAGTATCTCAATTGAATTACTCATACTTAATCAGCTATTTCAATCAACTCCGTGTTTCCTACCATCAAGATTTTCTGCTTTCTCATGAATTGGAGTCATGATTGGAGACCTCCATAAAGGAGGATTGACACACTTTTCTTAACTTAAGCTTCCAGGTAGACAATAATTTTCCATTTGTATCATCTTTAACAAAATAATATTTGAGATGATTGTAACAGTTACTTGGTACATTTAACAGAACCAAATGCTCTCTCTGTTTTAGCAAATGCTAATTGCCTATACCATCCTTTTGGGAATGTCCATTTTCTCCTCTGAAGGAAGTAATCTATATGTTTTCCCCCAGATATTCTGCTAATAAAACTGCAGCATATTTTGGTAAGAAAGACATCATATCTTCCCAGAGCTTATTTGGAGCTTGAGTGCCCTTCTTTCATATTGAAGGAAAAGCATCCCTTTAAATTTGGCTAAGTAACTTGTGTTTTTCCCAAGCTCATGAGAAATTGAGAGAGACTGTGGAAAACGGCTGGAGGACACATGCTCAAGAACACTACTGCAAAGGCTCTGGAGATGTTTAGGAACTCTGTACAACAAAAGCAGCTCCTGGTGAACTTTTACAACTGAGCTCTACTTACAGAAAAATCATCTATAACCTGATTTGCTTGAGTGGATTGCGATGGGCTCACTGTGCAATGACATTCTTTGTGATAATCCTCTTGTAATACAGCTAACACTACCTCTAAACAGTTGGGCTTTCAATTTTAAGGATTAGTACTTGAGCTGCAACTCACTACTGAGTCACAAGAAAAAGAGATTTCAACCTTATTGAGAAATCGCTCTTGGAGTCATCCACTTCCTATGATTTCTTAATTTTTTTTTTCCTGATTCTGGCCTATACGGAACCAGACTATGGCCTGCTTAGAGCATTGACCTCTCCCAGAAAGCAGACAGAAGAAAGGGGGAGAATCTCAAGTAGATCTTACTTTATTTAAAACAACTTTTGCCATTATTCTGAAGGCTCCAGAAAACAGAATGAAGCAATTAATGTGACCAATAAATAGTCGAGTTTGTCTCAAACAGTTATACTTAAAAATTCTTGATAAAAGATAAAAGAACACAGAATGCACTTTTAAAGCGTCAGTTTAGAGGCCAGAGTTATGACTTGTGAACAATTGTAGTTTACAGTAAGTTAGCCAACAGGATAATCCAAATATAAGAGTGTTAAGGAAATTGTGTAGCTGAACAGCTCATTTATAACCAGTCAAACAAACGAGGTCAGGGCGGGGAAGGAATGCAATG
Source organism: Pluvialis apricaria (assembly GCA_017639485.1). Classification (NCBI taxonomy): domain Eukaryota; kingdom Metazoa; phylum Chordata; class Aves; order Charadriiformes; family Charadriidae; genus Pluvialis; species Pluvialis apricaria. Next base: position 73,165,539 of record CM030009.1, on the reverse strand, counting down.
AAGTTAAACGAACATTTCTTATTACGGAATAAGACCAACTATTTCACAACCCTATATATGTTATGCTTCTCAAAGCACACCACATAAATTATTAAATACAGTTATCATTCATCTTAGTTCCTTCACAACATTCCCGAGGAATTACACAGCAGTCATGGTCTACAACAGGCAAAGATTATTGCTAGGCAATTACAATACACACATATGACAGAATATTTGGACAGGAGGACTGTTTTGTTATACACCTAAGGAACTGCTATAAATTTGATTAACAGTGAGCACTGGGTTACAAAAAGTGCCAGCAAAGTTGCAGTCACCATGGTAGAGTTTCATAGTTGCCTTAGGCAAAAGGAAGATATCACAAGTAATACTCAGAGCAAATTCATACACCTGAGGTAATTACAGAATTATTTTGCAGACAACACAAAAAAAATAGTATACTCAAGGTAGAGAAAATGGACTGAAATTCATAAAATGTAAGTTTAAAGTGAATAATTTTGATGATAAAAGGGGTAACCAGATGTACAAGTCTACCAAAGTGACATTATTAGTCTTTACCAAAACTTCCAGACCAAGTACTTATATATGTTCCGTTTTACTTTCTCTGATAAACCTGCTTCTGTTTTTCTCTCTCCTCTTTACTAACAGCACCATTTGTTCCATGTAAATGATGGAGAACATATAAAATATCCTACAACTTAGTTAACCGAAGATAAAGCAGAAGAAATCAGTCAACATGAAACTTCAAGTGGACTATCTAGCAGCATCTACAGAGCATCCTTTCCAGTTTCACAGTTGAAATCTTTAGCAATGATCTGGAAGAAAATAAAAAGAACCTACATACTGCTAACAAGATTTGTGGATGATTAACTAAGATGACTGATTATCCAGCATTACAGAATAGCGTGATATAAAGCACAGAGTAGTCTAGATCACCTCTGGCTAATGCAGAGCGTGTCCGTTTAAACAGCATGCTTTTTAATATCTAACAATGCAAAGGTATGTGCACACAAATAAGAAAAAGAGATTACATTCCAGAACGGAGTAGCACCTCAAGGTTGGGTGGGAAGAGCAGAATAAAAAAGTGATCAGAGGATTAATAACTTTGTGTGAGTTTCCAGGGTGTCACTGCAGAGAGAACAAGCTTATTAGCACATCTCTGTGACTGCGCTTATGTGGCCATATGGTTTAAGAACCACAACTGGCTTATGGCCAAACTATTTGGAGGGTGGGCCAAAAGAAGCTTTTATTTCTCTAGCCCAAGCTTTTAGACATGGCTTATATTTTGGCCAAAAGAGTCTGAAATAGAATACTGCCAAGATGCCAGAATCAATGCATGTTGGTGCACTTAACATTTTGTTTACAACTTTCCTCCCATCCCTTGTATACCAAGTATGGGGTTTGGTTCTCCAGAACATCCATATTCCTCACCATCAAATATATTTAGAGAGAGAGCCACACACACACACACACACGTGAAACAGATGAAGATTTGTGATCCACAAGCACATCATACAGAACATTACATGGAAGAAAGTTTCAGACATGTCCTAATGCACTGCCTATAACAGGATGGAAGCCAGGCCCCTTACTCTTCTCGAATCCATCTGTTTTTCTTTTTCTGACTCTATGTCATATTCTGAATGGAAGGAAACTGTGGCAAAGCATACAACAAAAATGGAAGATAAGGAAAGATGAACTATGAAGCGGCCTCAGGTCACGCTACACATCAGCTCCCTCACCTATAACAGTTCACCATCCAACAAGCATCATAAACTAGGATTTCTTTTACTTGCATGACCATAGGTGAGTAGAATGCTGTTTTTTCTTCCAGAAAAAGTTACATTTTTGTGTTTCTGATATGAAGGATGAAAATTAATATAGGACATTTGTATTTGTAATTTTTAATGTGATAGAAATTCAGCACATACAAATAATAACAGATATCCCTTCAAATAAAGTGAAAATGTTCAAAAAAAGTTTCCTGTATTATTGTCAGAAGAACTGTTCTTCAGGGTTACTTTGTACTACTGTGGAAAAGAAAAAGAAAATTTTAAACATAGCTGTATTTGAATTGCAGTCAGCCCCACCCTGATCTTCTTAGACTCTTTATTGTTTTCAGCCAGTGAGGCAAACTTGATTTGTTACCTTCCAATTATTTTAAGTCAAAGAAGCTCAATCAAAGCAGATGCGTTCTATGAAATCTTCCTCCAGTTTGTTATTTCAGACTCAAAAATCCAGCCAAAAATACAGAAATACAAGTTGTCACCATTTTTTCTTAATCTGGTCATTAAGAACAGTTCAGATTTTCCTAACATGGGGAGTAGGACCAGCTACTTTGTAACATTAAATATGCAAATTGAAAAAATCAATCAAGCATCCATTTTTTTTCAGTTCTCTGTGGATATCCCTTGTACATTAACAACTCTGAACTACATTCTTCTCAACATATTCAAGAATACATATAGGTTTGACAAAATTAACATTTTGATTAGACCTGTAGGTTTCTTAGAGCATTGTTTCAAAAGCTGACTCAGATTTTAAAACAGTGTTTTCCTTTATTTAAAGTTCACTGAAAAGGTTCCTATCCAATATCATTAGCAATTTAAAGTGTCAAGAGTGATTAATTATTAAAGTGCGCTATGCCAAAACATGAAACTCTTACTCAAGTACTGGCAAACCCCCAGCAACACTAACATTTTTAACTTCAGTCACTATTACCAGCTGGTAAGAGTGGGAAAGGAAACAATACATTCAATTTTTTACAGATCTAGCTTTGCATACGTGTAACGTCAAACACTGCTGTGATATCTCTACAATACTCTTCTATCTCCAGCATTTTGTATGTATGTGCATTTTAGAGCCAGCTCTAGTTTCTTTGTATTTAATAGAGCTCAATGATTTTTTTCCTCCATTGCTCGTCTGTTTGCTTCCCATGGAAGCCTTTGGCATCCACCACACTTCTGGCACCCATGCAGCTCAGCTACATGTTTCATTGCGAACCACCTTCTTGCATTCGTTTGAACAAGCCACCTACTGATTTGATATTTCCACCCCTTACAAAGGGTATTGTTCCCCACAAGGAACAAATCCTTGTTCATGCCATCTATGCCACTTTTTATGGGCCTCCACATATTATACTGAAAAGTTTTCCATCCGTACTACTTATTTTGAGTCCAAGTCCGCCAGTTCTGTGTATTAACTTAGAATAGTATCCCCCATGCTGCTACGTGCCAATTTAAATTTAGGTATGTTAGACCCCACTTGCTATTTTAAAGTGCAGTTATCATCTCTCAGGGAATCCTGGTTCGTGGAACTGCTTACAGCTTGCCATTGCCATAGGTACCTGAAGTAACTTGTTAGCACTGCCAAACTGTCGCTCTGGTCACTTGATTTTCTAGTGCTGTGATAAGTAATTTGAGAGCATGGCCTCAGCAGTAGTGGATGCCTGCAAGAGACTAGTAATAACCCTCAAAAAAGCTTTTTGGAAATCTAAAAAGACAATAAACTTCCTTGTTTTCATACCAACCAACTTTGAAAAAACAGAAGTTGAGCAGCATGACCTCCTCTCACAAATGCTGTGTTGAGTCATTCATCCACTTATCTGCTAATGTTATTCTTTAGACGAGTTTCTACTAATTTAGTTGGGAAAGATGTCAGGCTTACTTCCAAAATTAAGACCACATACTGAAATCCAAAATTCCAAGGAATCCAGGAGCAACAGTGAAGAGAAACAAGAAGCAGGGCGATGTTGAATTTTTTCTATTTAAATCAACACATTTAAACATGTTTAAACATATTTAAACATGTTAAAATACATGTCTAGTTAATTTTCTAGAGCTACATTACTAAGCTTACAGTTTAAAAATACACATTGGCGTACACTGCAATACAGTTTTTAATATGATTTTTGGCAGGCTTTAAAAATCTTCATACACCTCAACACTCTGTAGAAGAAACTAGAAAAATCAGTTGAAAGTGGGAGGAATAGGATCTTGCTAAATTATAGCACTTTGGCTTTGCAGATTGTGAGTATTTATTAAATGCCTCCCTTCTCCCCTCCAGAAAACGTCCTTTTTCACTTGCAGAGAATAATTATACTATGCCCACGAGTTATAATATTATTAAACTTGCAATACTGCACTTGAAATACAGTTACAGATAATTAAAAAAGCCCTTCAGTAACACTCACTTAAGTGCAGAAAACACTTCTAGAAAGCGCTCTCCGCCAGTGCAGCAATGCTCATTAGTTTTAAAATTAGTACAGAAGGCTCGGAGAGGATCAGCTCCTGGGGTGGGGGGGGCACGGTGCAGGTGATGGGGTGCTGTGAAAAAACCTGGCAAAATCTCAGGGCCTACTTTCTCTCAGGTATGGGCAGCAAATGATTAGTACTCACAGCAGAAGTCATACCAGCATAGGAGACATGCCTTGTTTTGCTGATGCACAGGTATGGTGCAGACAGATGTTTAGCTATTCCAATTTACTTGATTAGTCTACAAGTAGTGGCACACTTCATGGAATTAAACTAATAAGAATGCTACAGAGACAAGAACTGACGACTTTTCGCTTCTGCCTTTTCAAATAGTTATTGTAACTGAATTCTTTGTAGTTGGAGTAAACTATAAAAAACCCACAATAATGTTAGTTACTTGCCAAGACAACATGGTGAAAGCTAAAGTGATGAATAAAAAGGAAATCAAAACATTACATGGATGTGCTGAAAAGACTTTGCAATGGTCAGAGGCAAGTATGTGGCTTTGGCTTGAAACAGAAATATTTCAGTTTACGTATGTTTCAACTATTCTCTAATAATTAGTCATTTTTAGTGTGCACATGTGAGTGGAAGCAACTTCTGCTCATAACATGAATATGTCTACAGTCTACCAGTCTAAAGACTCCTTCAACTTACTAAATACACCCTCCACACACACCGGTCACACAATACCAGCAAGATCAAGGCAGGTCATTGTCCTCAAAAGTCGGTTTCATGGCTTGGGTGTAGGACAAATAAAATGTCATTTCAAAGTTCGGCAAGAAGTCCTTAGCAACAGAAGAGCTCTATTACTCTTAATTTTTATGAGGTACTAAAGCAGGATGCTTTTCCTTCCCCCGAGGTCATAACCACAAGTCATCACTATCCTTTCTCCCATTGTCACCAGCCTTTCTCCCATCGCCATCCCACTGGCTGTATTCCTCCTCCCCAAGCCTAACAATAGCGTCAGTATAGTTGCCAAATTCATGATGGTATTGCCTAACAGTCACATCTATGTGTAATTACTCTTCGCAAAAGCCCATCATGATGTGTTTCAGAGAAACACATCATGATGGTTGTGTCTTGCCCTCAAGACACAACTGTCATTACAATCTATCTACAGAATGCCTTATCATGCTAGCAAGTACTGAAGCATTTATACTTTCAAAACTAAGCTTAGAAGCAATATCATTCAAAAACAACTCTCCCCTTCTGTGTCAGGAGAGCTATACTGCCTGTAACCTATACAATATTAAGCACCGGTGAGCTACAGCACTAGAACCTGCTGTTCCCTACAGTGAGGTACTTCAAGTCTCTATCCCATAACAGCCATTCCCAATACATGCAAAGTGCCATAACTGCACTGGGTAATTCCTAAGAGGGAAAGTGTTCAAAATTAAACAGCTGGCTAATGAAATATGCTATTAAAGCAACCAGAAACTTGTATTTTTTGAAAAATTGAAGCAAGAAGAAAAGACAATCACGGCAAATTGGAGACAGTTATGAGGGGTGACAGAGAACTGGAGGTCTTACTTGATTTCTGAAGGCTGTGAGGAGATTCACAGGGCACAGAGCTGGAGGTAACCTATTCTCAACTAATTCAATCCAGAATTACCTTAAAAGTAGTCAACAATTTGCAGTCCACTTTTTTTTAAAAAAAAGAGTAAGAGCCAGAAACACAGAAGATAAGGAAACTTGTTTGGCCTTTCAGAAGGAAAAAGAGGTTCAATTATTTGACAAAAAAAAAAAAATTAATCCCATCATCCTTTTATTGCCTATGAAAAAGGAGGCATTTGTTGAATTCAAACATGAAGGTACAGATCAGATCTAATGATCTGAGGATGCTATTACAGAAACAAGGATTTGCTTCTAAAAAGCAAAAGGAGATTATGGATTCAGGAAAGGGTAGCTTATAAGACAGAAGTGCTTGCAGATATGCTGCCCCTTAGTATTCTGTAAAGCAATTCAGCAGAAAAGAGACCTAATGCTTATTTTGATTTGCCACCAAGATCAATAACAGTGAAGATGTTTCTTAGAAAATCTCCTCAGCAATAAGATCTTATACTAGATGACCATGATGAGAAAGCGATCTGCATTTAGACTGATTCTGTGGCTTTACTCCTTTAAATGCAGTTTTATTTTCAAATTCAACATGTGTCCTGTTTCATAATGAACAGTGCCAGCAGTGACTTATTCTTATGCAACATCCACAGAACTCCTGCTTAAGAATTTCACAAGTCAATACATCTGCAGCTTTTTCTGCGAATCCATGCAATATAATTAAGAACTCATACTTTGTAAATTTTTATACCCCTTCTGATTCCAAATGAAACTACATTAAGCATTTTAATTTTCAAGACATCATGTGCCATTTTTTTGTCCTCCAAGAAAACAAAGAAAACACGATTGCATTAAATAGTTCTTCAAATATGTTATTAAACTGTACAACTATCAGTCATCTGAATGAAGATACTAAAAAATTTTAGTTTTCAAGAAAACAGAAGAAAACAGAAGCCCGACTTAACCCTGAAGTTCACCCAAACTACTTTGGTTTCAAGCACACAATTCATGTTTAAAGTCCAATAACTAACTACATAATAATCACCAGTAACATTTTTGATGTTACCTTGAGTAGACAAGCAGTACAGCAAGATCAATGTAGATGTTGTATTTTCAAAATTATTTTTGTAATCATAACTGCTGTCTCTTAGCAACTTCCAAATATAGTTGAGTGCTCTATTTAGGCTGTTTTAGGAAATGTTTCCACTTCAAACTATCTTTTCCAAACATTCAACAAAGTAAGTTCCTGTTAAAATCAAAATAATGTATTGATTTTGTCTCAGCTATAGAAATGAGTTCATTTTTCAGCCTTCTGTTTGGAAAACAAGCTATTTGAAATCAAAGATTGCCATCACACAGTTTAATTCTTCATTTTTCTGCAAAACTGAAGATGATGACAGTTCATAAGACTGCTTTTTAATGCTTCCTCAGAATGCTGTTGCTTTTCAGCTGCTATTTATCCAGTCCAATGTCCCACTTGGACATTGAAAAAGTTTTGCCTCATTACACTGCATTTCTGCAGCGTGCCTCTCCTAATAGAACTTTTCAGCTCCATATTTGGTCTACACTGATAACAACTTGGGTGTTATTTAAGCATCTCCTGTGTAACATTTAGAGGTGCAAATAATGTCTATATTCATGAAAGAGAAAGCCTGATAAGGGAGCCTGACTGATATAGATTAACAAGTTTATTTAAGCAATGGAAATAAATTCCTGGAAACTGTAGGCAGCTTCAGCAACTTACATGACTGTAGAGAGTATCTTTTGTTCCTTGTACAGGATTTCCCGCCCCCCCCCCCTATAGTTTTTATTTGCTGCTTACTGAATGTGGTATCAATGAGTTCCACTTCATAGGAAAAGTTTAAGGCAGGGCAGTATTTAATGCAACAAAACTACATCTTTATCATGCAGCAATGACATGCTTCATTTATTCTCATTCAGAAGATAATCTATAAAAGTCATAGAAAGCATCACCTTCATTTACTGTTACTTTCTATACATAAGCAACACCACACTGCATGACAGAGGATAGAAAGAACACGTTTATCACCTATAAGCTTTTCAGCTGATTTACTGTTTTATGCTAACGTCACTGAGCACAAAAATACACTCTACTCACCAAATAAATTGCTTGAATGTCCTTGCTTAGATATGGGTTTCAGTTCATTTAATCCCCATGCGTAACGCTTATAATTATCCCAGGCATGTTTCATCATCTGTAGGGAAACGAAAGCAGGATTATAATGTTGATTTAGCAAGAAGCCACAGCAAATACTGGCTTGAGAACATTCTTAATGTTAAACACATTTAATTCAATGCTTAATTAAATTCATGTTGTATGCATTAGAACTGTGAAATACTCAACACAGAGTAACAGTGGCACTGTTTTCCAGGTGGCAGTGGGATGGTTACCATAAGAATTCCATGTCTGTCTCATCCACCTCTACTGTTATCTGCATGCTTATGGTCAAGACACACTCAAAAATAATTATATTTTAGGAAGGGAATTTATTGTGTCAATTCAAATAAGATTTTATCTCCCTCAAGCATACACCTCTGAAACTGAGGGAAGCAAACATTTTTAAAGTTTTTTTCTCCTAGAGCAAGAATTTTTAAGGTCAAAACTATGCTTAACGTAGTTTTCAGATTCTGGCAGAGACTTTCTTGCGTAAAACTAGCTGGTTCAAACTCAGTACAGCTAATAACAGAAGCAGGAAGCTAAAGTGGGCAGGCAGAACACCTGGGAAAGGTTTTGAGGTTATTATGATATAATCTTCTATGACTATAAATGCTACTGTATTCATCTGTAGCTACTGTCACACGTGATTTTGCACAAATAGCAGAGAACTTTTACAACTAAACATATTACTACAAAAATGTGTTTTGCATAAAGAGGTGCACCACAAATAAATACTGCTTTGGGAAACTACCTCAGGGAGCACAGCCCAGCAGCTCTGCGGTAAGAGCAGAGGACATCCATGTCAGAAGCCAGGGCAGTGGGTTGACTCAAGGACACCTCACACCCTCTACCACCATGATCAGCCAAACCGCTCCCAAATTGTCCTGTGTGGGGGTGGTCCAGGTACACGGCCAGAAGCCCACCTGTCCTTCCTCAAACACGTACCAAGGACAATGCACAGAGCTCTGCAGGCCTGGTGAAGAACCACTGCCACTCCAGCAGGTCCAACACCTCCCTCTACTAACCACCACCTTTAACACCTGCTCAGGAAGAGTACTTTAAGGGCCACCACAAGCAGCCTGACTTTATGTAACAGAAGGAAAGATTTTGCCTCCGCGTTGTCCCTCCTCCCCTCTTCCACAAGGCAGAGCAGCGCTGGGAATGCCAGAGGTCATCTTGTAGACAAAAAGTGACAATTTCAGACCTTTTCAAAGATACTGCTTCAGGTTGTCCGCTGACAACACTGCTCTGCCCTTGCTTTCAGACCTCTTCTTGAGGCCATGTGTGTCAAGGATAATTCCATTAAATAACAGTTATAATCCTAAATTTAAAAGCAACAGCCTTGGGACACACTGATAATAGTAATCCTGCACTTTCTTCCTTCCTCCTTCCTTTTCTCCAAGCATATAGAGAAATTATGTCAATTAAAAATCTGCATTAAGCCAGACTATAATAAATGACAACAGATTTTTCTAGAGTACTGCTACATTTGTTAGAATAAATGTTTCTTTCCTGTTTAAGGAAGCATAAACGCACCTCTATCCTGCAGGAAAATTCAGGGATGTTAATTGACTCTAGAGCCCTTATGGGCCCAGCTTTACAAATGCAAAAATTGGCATCTGCATTTAAGACGTGAGTGTTTTCAACCAGAAGGTTAGCCTGGTGTCAGATCTCAGCTGAAAGGCAGCGAGTAAGAGGCTCTGTGGAAATGGTCTCAGGCCATGGATGGCACTGATATGCCAGATGGCAGGAGTGGTGTCCCTTGCTTGACTTCACTGCAAAACAGCTTAGGAGCTCTCCAAGGACGGGGCATTTTGTCCCAGCACAGAAGTGGTAATCGGCAGCCAAGGGGTAGACTGTATGTCTATGGGCATTCCCAAACCCTCACTACAGGGATCAAGATGATATGAAACCCCTCATTTGGCCACAGCATATTTTCTAATTTACCAATTGAAGTTTTCCAGTAATTTTGCGTATTATACAAGAAAGATTTATTCTGCCTTGCCATCATGTGCCAGACCTGAAACCTCAGCTTTAGATATTAACACACAAACTCTCAAAGATTTCAGCAGGCTAAATCCTGACCTGCACCGAACCTGACATTTTCTGTGCTTTGCCAAAGTTTATTTTCTCATAAAATCACATCAGAACCTTTTAATTTGTTTAATCTTAATCTGGGAACACCACACAGAAGGGCTCTTTTTTTAAAACTAAACTTGTAATTAAGCAGTCTGAATGAGACTGCCTAAAGATGCAGCATTATAACAAAATTAACATTGCTCAAGCCAGTACTGCCATGGTCTTTCCCTTTTCCCCTCCTTTTTCTCCTAGCACATCCCTGCTTCTTCTCTTGCATAAGAGATGCAGTGCTTGTCTATCCCCACACCAAGTCAGTTGAGGAAACAGAAACTTTTGCAAGTGAAATTTTTGTTTTGAGGATCATTTTTGTCCAGTCTCATTCCCTAAGTCAGACTGCCATGAGTATCAGTTACCAAACGGGAAAGGCAGGAACAGCTCCAGACCCAGTTCAGTTCAACCAAAACGGTCACAAAGTGCATGATGCTACAAGATGTCCCATATGTACTCAGTTGCCTTTAGTTTTTCCAACTGATTGACATTTTGATCATACTGCACTGTAAACGCATGTGTGAGTTCTAAACAGAAACCACTCCGATTACCCTATTGTTAGTCAAACCCTAGACAGTAACGCAGGAAGCTAAGTCACACAGTAGACACTACCTTCTAATAATATTTATTATTGCATGTTAATGAACAACAACTGTTTGGTTTTGTGTTTTTTTTGTTTGTTTGTTTGTTTTTGTTGTTGTTTTGGTTTTTTTTGTTTTGGTTTGGTTTGGTTTTTTTTTTTTTTTTTTTTTTTTTTTTTTTTTTTCCAAAAATGTCCTCCCATTTTGCTGAATCTAACTACTCAGGTACCTGTGTCTAATTGCTTCTCAGGAAATTATAATGTGTGAATCCAAAACCACAAAACCAGTAACTTGAAAAAAACCCAAAACTTTAAGAAATATTTCCATGGAAAAAAAACACCAGGATCTACTGAGCAAGAGATCTAATTAATCTCTTTTGGCTAATCAAAGTATTAATTTAGAACTCTTCCAGAAAGTCCAGATTTAGATAAAAACTGCAAGCTTAGTAAGTAAGTTTCCTCCTAAGAAAATGCACCTTTAGAACACCCTTGCTTTAGACATTTGGAGGTTTATGGACATAACATTGAAAGCAAAATGCAACTCCAGAAGCAGTCAGTGAGCCCTCTAGTGTTTCAAAAGGACAGGAGTTATTCCAAGTAGATACAAACATGAATGGCTATTTAGCAAAAAGTTGCTGGGACTCAGTGTTACTGTACTTACAGGGCAAATAGTCCATACATGTAGTAGCCTAAAAAACCTACCTTAATCAACACTGCCTGCTGGACAAGTGAGTTTGGGCTTCTAACCTAGCAAGAAGTCTCAATTTCTAGAATTCAATACATCAGAAATACTCTTCATGCTTTTCCCCCTGTGGAAATTGCAAAACTGTATTAAGTTTCTCACTAAATGAACTTCATATTTGTTAATAGCTTTATTTTTTACATAAGAATGAAAAAGTTCTAAAATTTTGAGTAGCGATTCGAATAGACCCAGCCCACTGATAATTATTCTTTGCGTAGGCCAAATTCCTAGCACTGGTAGTTCAGGAATGAATATTAACTTTTTTTTTTTTGAGAAAACCGTCTATCTTTGCAGTCTTCACCTTTCTCTTTGCATGAGACATCCCCAAATCAGCACCTCCAGATATTTTTAATTCACAAAGACCCCTTTGATTACATCTCTGGCTACTTGTACCAGTGTTGATCATGTGAAATGTCATAGAATCGTTTAGGTTGGAAAAGACCTTTAAGATCAAAGTCCAACTGTTAACCTAACACTGCCAAAACCACCACTAAACCATGTCCCTAAGCACCACATCTACACAACTTTTAAATACCTCCAGGGATAGTGACTCAACCACTTCCCTAGGCAGCCTGTTCCATCTGAATGGAATTTCCAATGCTTGACAACCCTGTCGGGTGAAGAAATTTTTCCTAATATCCAATCTAAATCTCCCCTGGCGTAACTTGATGCCATTTCCTCTTGTCCTGTCGCTTGTTACCTGGGAAAAGAGACCAACACCCACCTCACTCCAACCTCCTTTCAGGCAGTTGTAGGGAGCAATAAAGTCTCCCCTCAGCCTCCTTTTCTCTAGGTTAAATAATCCCAGCTCTCTCAGATGCTCCTCAAAACAGTAGTGTTTGAGACCCTTCAACAGCTCGTTGCCCTTCTTAGGACACACTCCAGCACCTCAATGTCTTTCTTTCTGTGAGGGGCCAAAACTGAACACAGTATTCAAGGTGGGACCTCGCCAGTGCCGAGTGCAGGGGGATGATCACTTCCCTGGTCCTGCTGGCCACACTTTCTGATACAAGCCAGGATGGTATTTGCCTTCTTGGCCACCTGGGCACACTGCTGGCTCACATTCAGCCGACTGTCAACCAACACCCCCAGGTCCTTTTCCACCAGGCAGCTTTCCAGCCACTCTTCCCCAAGCCTGTAGTGCTGCACGGGGTTGTTGTGACCCAAGCGCAGGACCCAGCACTTAGCCTTGTTGAACCTCATACCATTGGCCTTGGCCCATCGATCCAGCCTGTCCAGACCCCTCTGTAGAACCTTCCTACCCTCAAAGCAGATCAATACTCCCACCCAACTTGGTGTCATCTGCAAACTTACTGAGGGTGCACTTGATCCCCTCGTCCAGATCGTTGATAAAGATATTAAACAGAACTCGCCCAAATACTGAGCCCTGGGGAACACCACTTGTCACCGGCTGCCAACTGTATTTCACTCCATTCACCACCACTCTTTAAGCCCGGCCATCCAGCCAGTTTTTTACCCAGCAAAGAGTATGGCCATCCAAGCCATGAGCACTCAGTTTCTCCAGGAGAATGCTGTGGGAAACTGTGTCAAAGGCTTTACTACAGTCTAGGTAGACAACATCCACAGCCTCTCCCTCATCTACTAAGCAGGTCACCTTGTCATAGAAGAAGATCAGGTTATGTCTGAATAAAGATCACAGTTACTGAGAACATCTGTACTTCAATACCACATTATGGATCCTCTACAGTGTAACTAATAAAAATATTTCAGCCGAGTGCTTTCAAATAATTCCTTATTAATCCTCCAGGATGTCAATAAGCAGAGTTACATTTGTATAGACATATTGCTCAGTCCTTCCAGTTTTACTAAGATATGTTTATTGAACCTCAAACTCCAGAAGAGCTTGACAGCTCACTGGAAAGTCCTGTGTCTACATTAGCAAAGTCCATTTCCGATGGAGCTCTACCTCAGCTCACCCACACGGAGAAGAGGCAGCTGAAGGCTTGACTAGCTAGCACTGTTTCACTAGTAAGCTGGCTGCTTTTACATCTTCAGAAAAAAATGGACCACTGATTTTTACCTAGGAAGTTAGAAAATGCAAAAATACTACCCCACCTCTGTTGAAGAATAATGAAGTGTGCTATTTTAATTGATATCAGCATAGTTATTTAGAAGAAAAAGGTGAAGCACAAAAAGGACCTGTGCATTTCTTTCTTGAACTAGAAAAGAAGCATTGTGAAATGTAATTTTAAAATCCTCTTCTCAACCCACTGTACATTTAAAAAAAAATAAAAATCAGGTTTGTTCTCCAGAAGCGAAACCAAAGACCTTATCTACAGCTATAATGCTGACCAACCTAAAGATGATGACAGTGCACTCCTATTTGTTGGTATTTTAGTACTGCCATGTTCCAAAGCACTCTAACACAATGTCTACAGAGGACACATACGCCACTTGAAATGTGGAGTATACAGTTCTATTCAAACAGGAGTACCCAAGAGTTCAAGCACAAATCGTTTCCAGAAAACAAGAGCGATGCTGAATCAGCACAGTAACAGTAGTATTTAGATGCAAACTACTGCAGTACCAGGTGGAGTGAAAATCATAACAACTTAATAAGGTTTATTTTTAGCAGTTACATACAAGCTGGGGACATGTCAAAGAGGACATCAGGAAAAGAATTCAATCACCTTCTAGAATTGGAATATTAAAGGAAAAAAAATATTCACTGCATGAAATAGTACTATCCTGACGAACAGAGCCATTTAAACCATGGCAAGACAAGGGAGGAAGGCAGAAGACAAAGGCACTGGAAGCCCAAGAAACAAAGAGACAAGTTTAAAAAAAACAAACAAACCAAAACTCTGAAGAAAACTAACAGTTTGCTTGTCTAATCTCTACTAACTCTCATTGCTCAAGTAAATAACCGTCGCTTTCTCAGTTTACATTGCATGTTTTACACGTTTAAGTGATTCTCACCTTTTAAACCTCTCTTAAACTTCTCCTTACCAGAACTACATGCTCACTCAGTCTCATTGAATCTTCTCTCCTTCTTGTTGCTGTAACTAAAACTTCATCCTTTCACAGGCAAGGGAAATGAAGGAAGGCCCTAGGATTAGTAAGAAACCTATATCCATTCCACTTAAACTTTCCTCCTGTACAAATCAACTTGCACGGTTTCTTTTCCATCTGGAAGTGTTTTGATCACTAATAACTGCCTTGCATTGCCTTAAAAACATTAAATTGGATTTTTATTATACTTTATATTGATATTTGCAGCTTTTTACCCTGTTCAGACTTGCTCTATAGTGGAAATTCTAGGCAAAGATGTAGGGTGTTCTACTGCACTTACTTCTTCTCATGATCTTATCTAAGCAGACATGCAGATATGACTAAGAGTGATACATATCTTGTTTTGGTTTTTTCAATTACACTGTCACTGTCTACTGTTATGCTACACTGCTGACAACATTACTTTTAAGCAACTTTTCATAAAACAAAAACACAAAGTTAACTTCTTGACTGAAGACCAAAATTCACTAGAAAACTAGATAAAACTGGTTTATATGCAGATCAGGTTTTCTGCAGGTAGAATTGTGTCTAGAGTTTGATTTCAAATTAAAAATTAGCACTTGAAGTCAACAGATTTTTATTCTAAGCTTTTATTTTTAGTTACTACTTCTTATTCCAGAAACAAAACTGTAAAAAAACCCCAACCCTCAAATATCCAAAGAAGGCTCATCTCATTGTATACTGTACTTTTTTTCCTTAAATCTGACAAAAGAATATACAAATGGCAACATACTCCCTTTCTCTACGGGCAACAGAAATTTGTTTTTCTCCTTCAAGACACGTAAAATAAATCCTGTCACTATGAACCTTCATGTATACATAACCACTTCTTATCTGTCAGCAGGAAGATTATTGCGAATCAGGAGCTTGACAGATTTCTGGTGTTTATAACCTCATTTCCTAATGGCATCATCCCGAGTTAAAAGCAAGCTATGCACTGTCAATGTTTGTTTAACAGTCACTGCCAAAGTGTCACAGTTTCCAATTTAGCAGGTGGGTGACAAGCACACTCCAAAGCCCGTACAGGCTGAAGGAGTTCCTGCGAGTGCTTCCTGACGGGACTTCCACTTAGCCAAGTAAAACCCCGAAGGAGACTTTTGTATTAGTTAATGGGCCAGTAACAAGGATTCCCAGTTGCTGTTTTCCACTAAGCAGCAGCTAGAGATTTTGGGAACGTTTAGGCACTTGCCATTTAGCTCACGGCTTTGTTTTGCATTGCAATAGGAACGAAGAACCCTTGGCAACTCAGAAGTTTTTCTGAGAGTGCTACCCATGGTGTAGGGCATTGCTGCTCACCAAGTTTGGGAAATACCTACAAATCTTAAAATGACAATAGAGCTAAACTAAGGTAGCCAAACTGATCTACAGAATTCTCCATTAATATTAAACATGCACGTGATATCACGAACTATTTTATATGGTTCTGTATTTAATGCTCTGTATTAAATGGATATGTAAGCAAATTCTTGCTACTGCGCAGCATTTCAGAATCTTACAAATAATTCATTTCTTGCCCCCCCAAACAAATTAAAATTAAAAAATCTAATATCTGTGTATAAAATAGGAACTAAGAGGAAAAATAAAAACATTAAGGATTAATTCTTCATTTGTATTGCAAAGCACTTCAAAACCCTCAAACAGAAAGCTTGAGAGAAATGCTAAGTATTATTCCCACATGTGTTACATTAGGTTACAGATAAGCTTCTATTCTTATATTTTCTACTCCTCACAGTAGCTTGTAAGCCTCTTTAGTAGTGTATTAAACTATCCAACTAATATTCATCATATGCTGTTCTGGGCATCATTTGTTAACCAGAGACAGACGTTGCACACTGCTTCATTCTGTTACACATTTTAAAAGGAATAAATTATCCTATTAATTCTGTAACAAGAATTCTAATTAAAAGGTGACTAAAGAGAACAGGAACTTTGCAGGTAAGGTATTTTCTATACTTATTCAATTACTGCATATTTTATTTAATGCACAAGCACACAGGAAAAATGCGACTGTTTCATGTAAGAAATAATTAATAAGAACAGCAGCCCTGATGCTTTGATATGCCTGCACCAAAAAAATGAGTTCATTTGAAAACGATTGTATGACATACCAAACTACTCAATGATAACGAGCTATGTTTTACTTATCTGTCAGGCATAGCCCTCTTTGCTGAACAGTAAAGTACTTCTAAAAGGATGATTATACTGAAAAACTGGAGGTACCAGAATGCTTTACAGTCAGTTTCTGAGAGCTGGGCCATAGTACTTTAACTACTGCAGGCTTCATTTTAGTAGAAGTCACAGGGTGATAAGGCGGAGAAATTTGAACGAAGGCCGGAGTTCACCTCCATACTCAAATACTAATATCATTCGGTACAAGCTGGTGTCTACAGCCTGCTTCTTACCTGGCCATCCCAACACCATGGATATAAGAAAAACAACTTGGTGCAGCACAGAAGCATCCTAGCTGAGACCCCTTCCTTGACTAAACAAAAACTAGGAAGGCAAGAACAATGTACACCCCTTCCCACAAAGAGCACTGTCTTTGTATTTTCTGAAGCTGAGGGTCTGGCTAATTTCAGCCAAATGAAATTATCAATTTCAGAGAAAGAAAAAAAAAAAGTGTGGTTCAAAAATCTTGCCCACACAGTTGCCCAAATCTAATATAACAGCGTTCACCCTACCTTGAACCATCCAAAGTAGATCAGTTTTATGTTCATTTGCTCAACTTCAGCTGTCTTTCACCCAATGTATAGAAAGCAAAATAGATAAGCAAGAAATCACTATTTCCTTTTAAAACTGAGTGGTTTGGATGATATATTTGTTTCTTCCCCTAGGTAAGCTAAGATTTGAGTATGTTCTGTAGGCATTTTAAGAGTTTTTCCTGAAAACATCTGCCTTGAAAGCATCAATTAAGATGCTGTCGAACTGCTTTGGCCTCCAGCTCTCAGTTACTGTGAGGGAACCAATGACACGTTCTCAGTAACTACACCAGTGGAAAAAGAAATGAAAATACAGTATTGAAGTGTAGCATTATGAAATTGAGCATAGCTGACATTAATGTTGAAGATGCTCTATTTTCAACTTGTTTCAGTTGCTGTTTATGTCTATATACATATACAATATGGAAGACTTAAACAAGCTGCCCAAGTCATCCAGTTATGAACAAAAGAGCAGCCCAAAGAATAAGCCGTACAGACCCTCTCTTACAACTTAGCAACTGTTACCAAGATTTGTATTTCAGAAAAAAATTGAAGCCTACAGCTTGTCACTCAAGACCACTGTATTTCTCCAAAGCTAAGTCCTCTTCACTTAACAAAAGAGTCAGATGGACTCTAGCAGATAGACTGAAAAATTATTTCTTTATGACTAGCGTAAGAGGTAGATGATGTTTCTGCAGACAACCTATCATTTCAGCAGTTTGGATTTTTTTTTTTTTTTAATCTCTATGATGGACAAATCAGCGATGCTCCAATGTTTTTTTTCTAAGAAGAGTCATTGATAGCTAATTTTTAAAGAACAAAATCACACAAATGTTTTGTGTTAGGGAAACATCAATTGAAAGAGAAACATACCATATCATAAGGTAATGTGCAAGAACTCAAGTCATTGTTCATTACTGACAATAACCAGAAAGAAAGCTGAAGTACTTTCACTTAGAAAAGTGCTGCAGAGTTGTACAAAAAGGTAACGTATTTCTTTGATCTTGTGCAGAATTAGTAGCAGCCTCTGAAGTTCATGCATAATTTGACTAATGTCATAAAAGGGAAAGAAAAAAGAAAGCAATTTGTGGAAATACTACTCTTAGGAATAATAGTGGTATACATAGACTCATCCCACTCAGTGTCATTTTTTTTCCTGGTCTACTTATGACTTGCTACAATTTCCAAGAACTCCCAAGCTGAACGGTGTGAACAGCTAGGCTCTCGCAACTGCATGATACAATCGTGCTTTTGTTCTCTACTTTTTCCTACTGTTCTTTAAACAGTTATTTGATAAGGTTTACTTCTAATTAGATTATAAATTATTCATGGCACAGACTGTATCTCCTAGTTGTTCATTAGGTACCTGGTACTACACAGCCGTGCTGCTACTGAGTTCCCAATCTCAGCAGGAGTAATGCAAATAAAAAATAAGCACGGTGCTGTGCAGTACGACACATCACATTCAGATGAAGTGATTAACACCAAGGTGATTCGAGTTGATGTTTCAGAGCACGATTAAAATCCACAAAAAGGAAGTAAAGTGGATTTAAAGAACCTGTTTATTTTTCTTTCCCATATTTTGAACTCACAGTCTTCTCTCTCATGCTTCTAAGTTTTCCTCTGCTGCAAAAGTCAGTAAGTAACAGTGTTTTGTCCACTCCAGTATATGCACAGTGTCAGTGTATCCAGGCTATCCAGGATGTCTTTCAAAGCAAAAACCAAACAGGAAAAACAATCAAAAAAACAACAACAACCTTCTCCCCCTTGCTCAATGAGTCTACATTCATCCCACAATCCTGCTTCCCTACCAGGGCACATGCCAGAAGTTGAGAGCAAAAAGAGAGTATCCTTGCTGGTAAGAAGTTTTAGTTGTGATAGGAATGCCAGATTGGCCCTGGAAGGCAAAATTTCAGATGTGTTTTCTAAGTGCAATTTTTCTTTAATTGTATTTTCTTTTATTTAATTGCATTCTTTGGAACCAAGTATTTTTAAAGATTTTTTCATAGTATTTTTTTTCTGAAGGAAAAAAATTAAGCAGTGAGCCTTGCATGATTAGTAGAGTTGGGACTATCACCAACCCAGTTAAGTAGCTTGTAACAGCAAGTAAAACACAAACCACTTACAAAAACTATTAGATATCATTTAATGAGAACCTTACTAAGCTTGATGCTGTCACTGAGTTCACAAAGCACAGGGCACTTTGAGCTTTCCAAAATAGTGGGTACTGGCAATGAATACTTTCACCATCCTCAGGCCATCAGCTTTTGGCGAGATGTCAGACCAGACCATATCAAATACTTATCCATGCACCACTAATTGTCAGCTGTAAGTTCTTTTCTCCTCTTCCCCTGCCTCATATGAGTTCTTCCTTTCCACTCCTCTCTCCTCTCCCCAGCATCCAGTTAAAGAAGCTGAAGCACTCCACTGCTAAAGCTCATTATTGTGGCCACAGTGAAACTGCACTTTCAGAAGTCAGAGAGCCTGTTCCCTGAAAAGTATTTACATAGATTAATCTGATATGCAGTTGCTGCTTGGATCAAGGGCTAAGTCTGCATCATTACTGCTACACTCAGAGAAGTATCTTCAGCCTAATAGCCTGAAATTAGAGCAAAAGGATCGGACGGTTTGCCAACAGCTGAAAACCAGTTACACAGAGGTCAAAAGCAGATGATACTAGTTTATTGCTTTTTTTTTTTTTCTTCCTCCTTTTAACTTCTTAATCAGTGAGCTGGAGGATGTGATGCAGTGCACCCTTATCAAGTTTGCAGCTGACACCAAGTTGGGGTGGGGAAGGGAAATCCCATGTGGGAGTCAGAGCTGTCATTCACAGAGGCCAAGACAAGCTGGAGGAACTAACTGGCCAATGGGAACTTCATGGAATTCATCAGAGACAAATGCAAAGTCCATAACCCACAGCGACGGTACAGGCTGGGGAGAGCTGAGCTGGGCTGGACTGGGGAGCAGCTCTGCGGGGAAGGTGTGGGACTCCGGTGCACAGGGAGCTGTGCATGTGCCAGCAGGACCACAGCCCATCCATCAAGGGACAGGATTATCCATCGCCCTGTTCTCAGCACTCAGGAGACCACATCTAGATACTGCGTCCAGGTCTGGCACTCCCAGTACAAGAAAGATGTCAATAAACTGGTGTGAGTCCAGCAGCGGGGGGGGGGGGGCAAGCCGATCACGTCTGGAGCAGTTGGCCCACGAAGAGAGGCTGAGGGATGGGCCTGGCTCAGGTTGGGGCAGAGATGGCTCTGGGGGGGCTGACAGCGGCCCCAGTACCTGCGGGGAGGTGGTAGAGAAGAGGGAGCCAGAGAGACAAGGGGCATCGGCGGGACCAAGCAGGAGAGGTTGAGATGGGACGTGAGGAAAAGGCCGCTCCCTCGGGGCCAGCGGGGCAGAGGTGCAGGCTGCCCGGGAGAGCTGTGCCGCTCCGTCCAGGGGGTTTCCAGCCCCCAGGGGACACAGCCCTGAGCAGCCCCATCTGACCCCGGCGCTGAGCCTGCTGCGGCAGGGACGGACCAGGGACCACCTCAGACCTCCAGACCAAGTTATCCTGCGATCCCATTAAATTCAGTATGGATTGCACATATTTGCCTACATTTTACAGAGCAAGTAAATTGACCTGTTTCTCCCCGTCAACAAGGACACAACTCAAATTCCAGCCCAAGACTGTGGCTGTTTAAAATACTTCAGATGAGAATTATGAGTTGTTAAAGGTTTTTCCCAGCCTTCAGAAATATTCCAAGGTGTTTTTTATATTGAATAAGCTACTTCAGCTATGCAAAACACTGCCAGCTCATTTCTGACAGGAAGTTAAGAGCTATCTACTTAGCTACTGCCTTAGTATAGAAAGATTCAAGAAGAACAATTAAGATAATCAGACCTGGCAAAACATGATGAAGACCCAGTGTCGTGTAGGAATTCATGATTTCTGCCCGTTTCACATTTACATCTACTTATCTTGGTGAGGACTGATCAAACAGCTTACCCAGGGCCACATTTGATTTCGGAAGAAAATTATTTTAAGAAAGATTTATTTCTGCAGCCCTCAAACCATCTCCAGGAAACACGGGCTGTATTGTAGCAAATTTTAGGAGGTGAAAATTTGTTGTTGTAAATTAGTCACCACATCTCTCTGTACAAACAGTGAAAGAACCACCACAACAGAAAACGCTATCAGTTATTTTCCTTTCACAGTTTTATCACAGCATTCAAAATTGATATTGTAAACTTAAGCATTGCCATTCTTTGAGTGGCTTTTGTTTTCCTCTTAAAACATTTACGTGATTACCTGGCCTATGGATCATGACAGAACTCGTGCTGGTCAAGTTCCCAAAATACATCACACAGAGACCTTCCGCCTTTTGCTTAATTCCACTACCATAGTATATACGTGTTACAGAGCAGTGACCAGATTTTTAAGTTAGCTCTCCAGTTCACACAAACACATCTGCAAAAAAGTAATAAGCCACTTGCCCTCATGCCCAGCAGATGAAAAGTACCTACTGGTATCTATAATTTCCTGCATTCAAGCTGGAATTAAGGATGACAGCTTGGAAATGACACCTTTATACTGAAAAGTATATCTATGCAGTGAATCCTTTTGTGGAAGGATACAACTTAAAAACAACCTTTAAAATCTATACAAATCTGCTTTTATGTACTAGAAGTAATTTAACCCTTAGGTAGCATGTCTTCCAGTGCTATACATAGCATATTAATGCTTTACACAATATTTTTCTTATATATCCAAATATTCCTCAGCAAGAAGCCTTTCTAAATGAGATAGCAAATTATAGTACTGTTAATATTTCATCAGCTCTACATGGATTTGAGAAGAGCTGTCACAGGCTCACGGAGAATGTCTGTGCTCATGCTTTCATGACAGGCAGAAGAAATCAGATGCTCAGTCTTACAAGGGAATTAATGGAAAACCATAAAACTGGTATGCAATTAAAACAGCCAAGATGAATACTAGTGGCCCATTCCAATCACCTCCTGGCAGTAGAGGATACAGAATAAATAGAAAGAATTCAATTAAGAGGTATGGAGATATTTTCCTCAATGGAAAGGCTGAAAAATTAGCTCTACTTATTTGTAACTGGATAAAAAGGGAACAAGATAAAAGTAAAGGCATAGAGAAAGTAAGGGCTCCTCCTGAACACCTGTATAAATGAGAAAAGGAGAAAATGAAACACACAAATGCTAGGTTTGTTACTGAAAAGGCAAACACTCGGGAATCCCCACCAGAAGATACAGTGACAACCTACCGGGATACTGAAGGATTTGAGAGAGCAGATGGTCATAGTGACTCAAATTTCATACCACACTTCCTAAACTGTTAACAAAAAGTGCTTCAAATGCCTTATAGCTTTCACAGCACAAACGGAGCATGATTCCAGTCTGTGCTACCCGTAACACAGCTAATGGCATGCAGCGTTATTAGGAGGAGACACCTTCCACACCAGCCACTCAGTACAGACTTAGTCCCACAATGGGCAAAAATTTTAGCTTTGCGCTGCCATCTAAAATTA
This sequence comes from Pluvialis apricaria, assembly GCA_017639485.1. Lineage (NCBI taxonomy): Eukaryota > Metazoa > Chordata > Aves > Charadriiformes > Charadriidae > Pluvialis > Pluvialis apricaria. The sequence continues at coordinate 73,142,826 of CM030009.1, read as the reverse complement.
CCAGTTTCTCAGCATATATGGTGCCTCACACAAATACCTAAGGTCACACAAATACCTAAGGTTTCACAAAAAAAATATAGAAGACGTGCTGCTCGTCCATAATACAATGCAGTCAAACAACTGTCTGAAATTTCTGTCCCTTCCTAAGCAGGAACGGGGAAGCCAGCTATAGAGTTAACAGACCCGCAAGCTTGGAGAAAGGAAAGACCATGGATGGGACTTGTTTTCCAGCACACACTACTCCTTCCTTTTAATTCTCTTGCTTTTTTCAGGCAGGTATGTAAAACCATGCAAGTTTCCCACATCAGCTCTGTTGATTTCACACTTTATTTCAAGTTCCCCAAAGGAGACCAATCAAAGTATTTATTGTACTTAAAACTACAATACAGAAGAGACAAAGTCTTTGCTCTCCCTCAAACTGTTTTGGATAGTTCAGCCTAAACTATCCAAAATAATCTGGGGAGCTTGCTGCAGCTGTTTCTAAGAAACACTTCAAAGATAAAACCAATTATGTGGCAAAAGTGAAAACAAAACATCCAAATTGTCACAATAATTTCCAAAAAAATAATACCTATGTCAAGTCACTGAGCTACCAAGTATCTGGTAGAGTGGAGCTGGTGGAGAAGTTCCCGGCTGAAAATCCAACTGTCCGTGTATAAAAACCAGCTCCCCCTCGCCCCACCAAAACCAACCAACCAAACAAAAAAAACAAACCCACATCAACTTCACTTGCTATGGATAGGAAGCTGAATTTGACAAGTCCCTTCCAGGCAGGCTGATAGGTGAGGAGCAGAGCAAGCAGGGACTGAGTTTCCCCAGCAGCCTGCTTGACAGGTCCTGTCAATTTTAATTTCTGGTTTACTGGCTGCCCATGAGCAAATTTTGTAAATTCTGAAGATTCTGTTTTTGGGTGAAACATTTTTGGAAAATAAATAAATTGTTCTTTTGTCTCACATGTTTTCCCTAAATCTCAAATTCTTCCACAAGGAATGTTCTCTATCCAACTCTGGGCTTGATCCCTTTTCCAAGCCTATCCTTTTCCAGCTATCGAGTGCCCTAATCTCCAATGCAAACAGCTCTGTTTATACCTATATAAAGACTTTAGGAAATCCTCTGCCACATCTATAGTTATGTAAACATCGAGGTATATGTAAACTATATTATTCTGCAATCTTTTCTGGGGCAAAAAACCAAAGAATTACAGACTACAAGACTTTCTGTACATCAGGGTCACGTGCGAATGGCACACCCAGGCTTGTGGTGCCTCTTAACAAGATAACACTACCACCAAGCACAAGATGCTACAGATAACAGAGGAGGAGTAGTGTATGTGCAGATGGCTCACCCTGTGCTGTGGCACTGCTAACAAGACAGCGACATGAGAAAGGGCAGGCAGGCACTAGAGATAACAGAAGGGAAGTGCTAGCTTAACAGAATTTACCAGTCAACAGAACGGAGGCCAGTGGGGAAAGCAAAACAGGGCTGAGATGTTCAATTAAAAAGCAATAAGGATGGTAAATGGAAAGAACTTGGAAAGGGAAAAATGGGAGAAGCGAATACAAGGGGAAACGAATCAGGTGTTTGAGACCATATTATCAACACCTCTTGGAACAAGACAATAAATCTGTTGATGCTCTGGTCATATCTGCATCCAGCTTACGCAGCGAGGGGGAACTTGGGTGCTCTCCCTCCTGCCGGTGAGGGAACAGCTAGGGGGGACCTCCTGACATCCTAACAGCATACAGGATGGAACAGACCTTTCCCCATGTATATAGCTCATTAACTGAGCATTTGGGTAATACTAATTTAATTCTATTTAAGACAGGTAGGAATTCTGTTTGTGCAATTCTGAAACAATTCCAGCATCTACCTTCAGGGCCTTTTTTTTGGTTGTTGTTCCTCTCTCAAAAATAGACTTCTCTCAGTACTAGCCAAGCAGCAACCATTCCAGCTCTCAGACGATCTCCAGCACAAAAAATGACTGCTAGATGAGAGGTTAAAAGGCTTATCAACTACAGCTTCCTATCCCTAACAAAAGTTTAGGAGCAGTACAAGCAAACAGAAATACTTGCTATGAGTAATAGGAGTGTTCAGAGCTTGAAGTGGGGACTTTCAGAGCCAGATATGATGCTTGTATGATTAATAATTCCCAGTAGAGTTTTCTTCCATGAAATTACTCAAATGTTGTCTGAACTTGTGTAATTTTTTGATATTCACAACATCCTGAAGAAAGGGCTCTACAGCTCTACAACATAATGTGTAAAGAACAGGTTTGTTCTGATTTTGTCACTTAGTAGTCTCATTTGATGTGCCCTATATTCATCAAACAGGAGTATTTCTCAGAATAGGCTTAAATAACACCACTAAACACACCATAAAAATTGATGTCTTATTATTACCTCTTTCTCACAATTACATTATTTTTCTGGAAAACACTGAATCTATTTAATCTTAAAATTTTGAAATAAAGTAGGCTTTTATTATGTATTTTGGTAAAGATTGTTGTAGAGGAGAATAGACTGACTGTCAGGGATGTGTAATTTAGCTTCCTTCTAATTATCTACTATTTGTGTATTAGAAGGAGCTAAAGTGCTTTAAATCTACCTTAGTTCCTGCATTCTAAAATAGGGAAGCAGTTCTGATCTTCTCTGAAATGCTTCATAAGATCCATCCATAAAAACCATACATAAAATAACCAAGTGTTATCATAGCATCCAGTTTCTACGCCATGTTCATGTGCAGCACCCTTTTACTCATACTGACATGCAGGTTACCTGCCTATGGTCTCACTGTCTCCATACACTTAGTGATTTCAGAATCAAATTACAGAAATCCAGAGCTTTTAACTTTTAAAGATTCAAATATAACATTTAGCACGTTAAACTAACACGTCTTAGAGAAGACAGTTTAGGACAACAGAGGCTTCAGCCCTTCTAAGAATATTACATTCCTCCAGAACTACACAAAGCTCCCTTTTTGAGCTCAGAAGTCAAACAAACGAGCTATTTAGACAGCTTCTTACAGTCTTCTCAAAACTGCAATATGTTTCATTCCTAGAACTTATTCCTTCCCCTTTCATTTTTAAGGGAGACGTTGTGAAGAAGTAGTTGTTATTCTAATACTATATTTTCACAAAAATGTGAAATGTTTCACTCTGACATCAAAGAATTTGAGAGAGACGTTTCATTTCTTCCAAATGTTCCCCTGCTGCTGTGCTTGAGACTAACACAGAAAAGCTATGTCGGTTTCTCATTCCAAGGTTTCCATCCAGTAATGACCACTTGAAAAGAAAACCATCACAAAGAAACCTCCTGACACATTCATAAGTCTCTCTTGTCTGCCCACTTTCACAAAATGCCGAATTATATTTTCCACATGCGCAGGAGATGATTAACCACACATAGAGAGCTCATCTGCACATCCTGACTTGGATCTGTAAGAGTAATTTTTTGTTTGTTTCTTTGTTTGTTTTAAAACCAGGACACTTTGGAAGTTCCTGACATCACTTGTTTACAGTAGAACACAATGCATCCTAGTTGTTTCCTGTTTGTCATAAAAAGCAAGCTCCATCACCCTCTGCATCCAGTGATTTAGGTCTGCCAAGCACATGGAATATTTCAGGATGCTCTTTGTTTGACTGTCCAGGCTTACAAAGCCAACCTGAAGACCTCTGTTCTGGCATATTCAAGTTCATTTTAACAATTTTTTCTTGATTTGGAGCACGTTGTTAGAAGCTACTTCAGAATACCCTAAAATACCTTACCGCTCTTCATTTTTAGCAACACAGTATTGCCAGGACATAGCTATATATACACCATTTTGGAGAAGTAAAAGGAAGTCTTTTTCTTTAAAAGGTATGGTATTAATTTAGAACCCAAGCAACCTACAGCCTGCTATGAGACTTAATTCAAGAGTCCACTGACTTTCACTTCTACCTTTTCCATACACTTATCTGGTAAGTGTTTCATGAAATAACAAACCTGTATGTATTTGAAATACGAGCTGAGGGCTAGTACAAAGAAATGTATGTGAAAATCAAAATTTGACTCCTCTATACAATTAAGGTGCCACTCTCTAACAGCGAAGTGGAACTTGTTCTAACAAGTAGATTACCTTCTAAAAGAGCAGTCAAAATATAGAATGCTGCATGGCCAGGAGATTCAGACTCGACAGAATTAGCTTGTCACTTAAATAAAAAGCTACTGGTCTAAAGACACATTTAAAAAAACAATAAAAATCAGTTCTGTGAGATCTGTTAAGTAAAAGTTAAGCCTATCACTAAAGGTGGAAACCTTTCATTGAGTTATGAGTGAGCAGTGTACCTCTAAGAATGGGAAGATACCCTTTGTATCTACAACAACAGAACTCCATACCTGGAAATTCAACACTCTGCCCCACGCTAGTGTGCTGCCACAGTAACAGCCCTTAACAGTAAAGGCTAGTCCCCAAAAAGACTTACATGTAGTTACAAACAGGCCAGGTTAAGCCTCCTTACAGACTTTTAGCTGGCATGGTTAACTGAGTTTAAAACTTAGCTGTGCTAGATAAGGAAGGCAATGAAGTGCTGATGTGGATATTGAAGCGGAAATCTTATTGTCTCATCTGTCAGTCATAAAAATAAACAAGCCGACTCTATCACTGCCTTACCCTGCTGAACAGAAGAGACTCATTTCCTTGTATTCTACTTGTACCCATTAATAGCCTATATTCTTTTAAGGCTGTCATTTCTCTGAGGAGAAATCAGCTTCGAGTCTCGTCCTTTTACATGTAGTACCATAGTAGCTTTGACAAAAGCTATGAGGCAGTTTGTTCATCTGCTACAGACTCTGAAATAGGTCAATGACCATTGCTGCACCTCAATCAAAGCAGACCCCTCCAGAAGTGTCACACCAGTCAGAGCCCACAGCTGAAGTGCTGAAGCCTGGAGCTTTTCACCTTCCCATCCAAGAGCAGGGAGACGTGTCAGGAAAGCCTTTGGGCTGGGCAACACAGGAGAGCAGCCTTTGCTCTGGTGCGTGGTGCCACTGGAGCTGGTCCCGTATGAGGTCCTCTGGCCAACGACGGAAAGCCAGAGAGCAGGCGTTTTGTTGGTCCCACAAACAGCAGTGGGATTAAAATATGCAGCAGCTCAATCTTTCAATTCCGCTAGCTGACTCCATGCCTACCTTAAATATGATACCACTGCTTCTTGCTAATAGGTGATAACCAGAAGCCACAGCAGGAAAGTATCAAGTTTAAACACTGAGCAAGTATTTTACATTTTTTGAGGACGTTTTAAAGTCAGCATCAAATGTACCTTGCTGCTTCTAAAAGTCAATAATGCCCACTGCTGCAGGCTAGCGCTGTAATCAGACTGCAAGCTAAACCCAAGGGAGTGTCAAGCAGAATGGAAAAAGAAGGGTCTGCAAGAGAGGCAACGCATCAGAAATACACCTGCATTTGAAGTTTCCTGACAGTATTAAATAGACTCAAATTCAAAAATTACAGTCCTCCAAAACACATGCCCTGAGAAACTTGTTTAATATTTGCAGTCTGGTGGGTTTTTTTCATTAATTTTAAGAAAAATTGCTTACTGCTTTATTTCTGGAAAACAGCAGTCCCTGCGGAGTAGCATTTGCCTTGTTTGAAACTGACAGATAGGGCTATAAAGAAAAGAAGCACTCATCCGCTGCAATGCCCCAATTCTCATCTGTTTCCATTCTCAATACTGAAGAAGGGATATTAGAATGCCCAAGCATTGGGAAAAGCCAGTCTCATGCCATCATGTCACAGGTATCCTTAAAAGGTAGGCAGTGGGAGAGTTTAATCCCTCGCCTTAGCTGGAGGGATTTGCTGGTGATCCCATATGTGGCCACTAATATTCTTCTTGGGAACAAACTACTGTAATCATTTTGTTCATGCAAAGGTACGGCTTTTACAGATCAAAGTCAACTATAGTTTTAGTCAGCTTGGTTTTTGTCCACTTTGTAAAGCAAATAAAGGAATACGTGTTCATCATCTGACCAAAACTTCAAGAAAAAAATACAAATACTCCACAATCCGCATTCATTTCCAGAAACATTTGGCCCCTGCAGTCCAAAAGGCTTGGCCCCAAGTGCACATACATCTCTTCTATGATCAACACCAGCACATGCACTCTGCCTTCAGGCGAGAGGAATTTTCAGCAGCAAGGTGTGTACCAAAAACCTACTGGGTTTTGGGGGAATTTGACTCCAGCACTGATCTGGCAGAGCCATGGCTGGTTAGATTTTTAAGCGTACTGCCAAAGTCCAAGGGAGAATGAAAGGAAAGTGGGCTTGTGCTGATTTGGGGAAAGTGGTTGACTGTATAAATCTTAAAAGGTTATGAAGACATAAATATGATTTGTTTTTCCTCACAATGCATATTTTCAGTATTTGTCTGTAGAAACAGAATCAACTAGGTTTAGGGATAGAAGCTAGAAAAATAAAAATTCTTCTATAAAAAACCAAAATATTTCTAAATTCACCCAGAGGTATTACTGAGGTCATAACTACTTATGTAACAGTAACCATATCACAGAAGCTGGAGAGCATGAATGAAACTGGGCGAGAGGGATTAACTATGTGGATTAACTGTACAAATCAATTGTTATCAAATTCCTTGTAAAAAAAGCTGATCGAGAACTGCTGATTAGGATTTTCAGTAAGCTATAAAACAGTGAATAAAATTTATTTTTAAACATGCCGTGATTTGCAAGCAAATACTGTTCTTATCCAAAGAGGTCTATATCTAATTAGTAGTAGCACTTCTGATGATCAAAAATGTTATTTCTCCCCAGCAGTCCAAAGGGCGAAAGGTAAAACATACAAATAATAAAACATTTAATCAGATTTCATACAATAAAGTCATTAGTACTCCTTCATATAGCTATACAGTAAGCTTCAAGAACTACTTTTCATCATCTGAGCTGGGAAACACTTCCTCCCTACTCATCAGCCAAAACTAGCGCCTTTCCCAGGTTTCAGTCTCATATACAAACTGTAACAGCTGTGAAACATTCATGCTAATTACAGTAAAAGCAAATAAAGATAGAAAATGTGCTACAACAACCCTATCTTTACCACGTTTAAAAAGATGGTAAAAATTACAGTTTGGTTCTGCTTCTTTGGCAGTAATTTCACATATTAAGGTATGAGCTTTTTCTTTGGTCTTTTTTCATTAACGCACATACGTATTTATATATACATACACACTAAGCTTCCTCCACTTCACTCCAAATACTCTTTTATATGCTAGTTTTTTTTGGTATAATGTGGCACATCCATGATGTTCCCGGTTATTAGTTTTCAAATTAAAGACGATTCAGTTTTCCTTTACATACTTTCACTGTTCCTTATCCCTTCAGAAAACCCACAGAGTTTCTCTCCTCCTTCTATATAACATCTTTGGGGAATTCAGTCAAATCCTTAAGTATTTTAAGGAAAAGACAGAAGTTGACACTTGAGTGTTTCAGGGGTTTTTTTTTTGGAGGGGGGGCATGATGGTGGTAGAAAACATAACACAGCAAATTCCCAATTGTTTTTATTACAGCATGTACAGTGCCACCCAGGATATTTCCTATAAACAGCATATTTGAAACTGGATATTAAAGCACAGTGGGAATATCCAAGAGAAATTATGAATAAGTTATTTTCTTTCTGATTATATCACATTCACAGCTTGTTTCACAGCCTGCAGAAGTTCCCCACATAGCACAGAACTAAGAGCAACATGAAGTTACCAAGTACAAGAGAATCATTATTGGTGAAGCTGCAGTAAAACCAGCCACAAAGTTCTCAGGGAAATGTTTCTATATGTGGACATAAAGTAGGGCTGGTAAAACAGACACGAGGTGTGCCTGACATTGAGGCAGTAGATCACGTCCCCATTTATTTGCACTGCAGTGTTCACACGAACACGAAGGACTTTTAAAGCTGTTTCTGAGACTTGCCTTTGGCATCAGCTGCTGGCCTTGTTCCTTCCTCAGAAAACATATGCATTTTTCAAACAGTGGCATGAATCTGAAGTGGATAAGACTCCTCATAGCAAATAAAGACTAAAATAGGCGTCGCAAAAATAGTGTGTTCAAACAGAAGGGAAATAAAAAACTCCACAACATCCTCCCATCACAGAACATGGTAATGGGTAATTAGCACACCAGGAAACTACTCTAAAGCCACTCTGAAATGAACATGTGTAACATCTTGCAGTACACTATTAAGTGTTTAAAATAACTTTGTAATAGTCGTGTCCTTCTCGGTTCTCAAGCAAGACTACAGCTAACAAAAAAATGTTTTGTTAATGCCCAGCACATACAGATCAAGAGCACTCATCTAAAGTTTCTTTTCACATGCAAGAGACCCAAGTGGTGTGACCTTCAATAGCTTCACATCAGAAAATGAAATGCCGAATTTTTACTTCAACTCACAGATCAAAAATGTAAAAGTGGAGACGCAGCCCCTGGTCACGCTTTGGATTGCTAAACAAGATTCAACATAACTTACTTTCCTGATGAAATGAAACCTCCATACACAGACTTAGTAGAAAATTTAAGGAAAAAAAAGTCTTATGAAAGTTTAACCAAGCTGGACTCCTTTCCAAAACTCAGAGGCCCTTTCCTCAAATTTATTCCCACCAACAGTACTCACACAGGTTTTACAGCTACCTTTTGCTTGAAGTGCCAAATAAAAACTATGGGTGATCACTGTTCCCATAACAAACGATCATAAAGTTGGGCAAAAGGAAGGTTATATAGTCCCTGCTATAGCTGGACAGAGCTTGGCTTCTCACACCACAAAATCAGACTTGGCATGTCAAATTGCAGGGATACTTGTGTATCACTATAATGCTGGAAACCTACCCTTTTAGAAGCGACTAGCAAGTTTGGACACTGAGCATGAGACAGTATAAAGAAAGACTGCATTTCAAAACCAAGCTTCTGTAAAGCCAGACCTCTTTGTGATGTCAAAAGTGACAGAAAATCAAATGCTGAGGAGTTGGACTCTCATGAATTGGTAGTACAGCGCAATAGTACAACTCTACTGTAAAAATATTTACAGTGCCTGCTGTAAACCATGCAATAAGTCACACAATACATGGAAATTTAACCAAAAAACACAAGTTTGTAAGCTAGCGATTAGACCCTTAAGAAAGAAATCAAACAGAACTGTGCTTTAAATCTAATTCAATGGTATCCATTTCAGTTACAATATAAACTCTGAAATTATCAACTTTGAACTGACACTGTATTAGCTTTCATGTCCTTAGTTTCATGTTTGCAATGTACAAACATCAGGTGATTGATATTTGGATGAGAGGTATGCAGAGGAAAGACGCTTCAAAACAGCACGCGATTGTTGGGTGGTATGTCTCCCAGCCCGTCTCAGTATGCTAGCAACCCATTCACACCCACATAAGTGGCAAAAGCTGCAACTGAGAGTTTTGTTTTCCATCAATAGCTTGTATTTCAAAAATTCAAATGGGAATTCCCCTTATTAACCATATCTGTTTTTCCAGTAAACATTTCCTCATTTTTAAAAATCTCAGAAGAGCCACCAAGCTAACATGCAGTTGCCTGCTGGGCTTCCCTAATGAAACCGAGAGAGCACAGATGCAAATCAGCCAGGAAAGGCTACATGCCGTTTTCCTCCACCACCCCACCTCCCATACTAAAAGCTCACTTCTCAACCGTTAATGCATGAATGAGAAATGTCAAAACCTCAAGCCTATTTAAACACTAGACAGGAGAGTTTAAGATCTTGAAGGAACTGAGGGAGACAAGTAATTAAGACCCCAGACTTCAGGGGAACAAGCCCAGTTTGTTCAGGGGCCTGGTCCGCAGGATCCCATGGAAGAGTTCCCTGTAGGACAAAGCTGCCCAGGAGACCTTGTTGATCTCCAGGCACAAGAATGGCCCATGGCAGGAGACCAGGGTGGCTGCACAGGGAGCACGCAGCTGAGCCCAAGCCTCCAGGGAAGTTCACAGAGGGGGAGTGGGCAGGGGTTGCCCCATGGCAGTAGTACAGAAGTGCTGCCCAGGCTCAAAGGGAGAGAAGGCCAAAGCTCATCTGGAAACTGCCACTGGACAGGAGGCACCCCTGTAGCTACATCAGCAGCAAAAGAAGGACCAAGCAGAACAGGGACCTGCTGCTCAACAGGCTGAGAAAACCAGTGGCAAAGGACATGAAAAGGCTCAAGCATTCTGTGTTTTTTGCCTTGGTCTTTTACTGGCGAGGCATACTCACAGGGTTTCGTGGCAAGAGCCTGGGGAAAGGTGTCAGGTAAACGAAGACGAAGTTAAGGTTAGATTACTTAAGCAAAATGGACATACACAAGTTCACGGGACCAGATGAGATACTTCTGACAGCGCTGAGGGAGCTGGCTGCTGTCATTACATTGCCTCTCTACATCACCTTTGAAAGGCCATAGTGTCCACGGAAGGTTGCGGGTCACTGAGGAAAAAAAGCAAGAAGGAAGATCCAGGGAACTACAGGCCAGTCAGCCTTACTCCAAACCCTGGGAAGAAAATGGAGCAAATCCTCCTTAAATCTATTTCCAGGAACATGAAGGACAGAAGCACCTCTACGAACAGCAAGCATGATTTCCCAAAGGCAAAATGTGCTCAACCAACCCAGTTACTTATTATGATGAAGCCACTGGCTCTGTGGATGAGGATAGAGCAGCAGACACCATTTACCTTGACTTTAGTATGCTTTTTTGACACAGTCCCCCTTAGCACTATGGCAGCCAAAAAGGCGTGGACTAGATGGCTGGTGAGCAAAGTTGATGAAAAAAGTGGCTGGCCTGACAAGCTGAAGACAGCAGTAAACAGGTCAAAGTCTATCTAGCGCCTACCTATGAGTGGCATTTCTCTGGGATTAATCTGAACACAGCAGAACACACTCTCACCAACTTCATGGATAACCCCAAACTTCAGCAATCAAGAAGCTGGAGAGTAGGGCACCCACGTGAATGACCTCAACAAGCTGGAGGACTGAGCTGACAAGCCTCGTGAAGCCCCAAAAAAGCAAATGCAAAAATCTTATACCTCGTGTAGAATAATCCCATGCCACAGTACATGATGGGAACTCACAGGCTAGAAAACAATTTTGCAGCAAATGTTCTGGGGGTCCTGGTGAACAATTTGTTGAACACAAGTAAGCAAGGCATCCTTGCAGTGATGAAAGCTAACTGCATAGTGGGCTGCATCCGCAAAAGTACTTGCTAGTGATGGGAAGCAATTAACACTTTTTATGGGACATGCCTCAAATTGGAGCCCTGCTCTTGGTTTTCAGCTCCATAGCAGCAATTAGAGATTTAAAAAAGAAAAAATGGAGAACATATGACATACAAGAAGACACAGATAAGAGCTGAGTTTGTTCAGACTAGAGAAGGGAAGGCTTCTCAATGACTTAGTGGGTGCCCACAAAGAAAAGGTAGCCAAGCTCTTGCCAGCGGTGCACAATGAGAGAAGAAAAGGCAGTGGTCACAAGTTGCAGCAAGAGAAATTCTAACTAGATACAGTAATAATTAAAAAAGCCCCAACAACTACAGTAAGGGTCTTCAGACACTAGAATATGTTTGTCCAGAGGGGCTGCAAAATCTCCCACTGCATAGATTTTCCACACTTGAGTACACAAGACTGAGCAACCTGATTTAATTTTGAAATCAGCCCTTCTCAAAGCCAGAGATCAGACCTCCAGGGGTCCAAGGGGCAAGTGTGGATCTCTCTCCTTCTCAACAACAAAATCATATGGTAAGCAGAAGGCTGGGAGAAAGAACAAACAGAACTACAGTCCGCATAAATGCAGACCAACCGTGTCTCCATAATGCTTTCAGATGATCAGGCTACATATGCAAACTGTTTCCATGAAGCCTGAAAACTTTCTCACAGAGCATCTACTTTCTGCAAGGTTTAGATTTATATAATAAAATAACTTGAACAAAACTGATTATTGAAATACACGGATTTCTTTGCTCCATCCTAATGTTCTGGACTTTGCTTGCAGCATATGTATAACTATCTTTTCAATTTAGAGGACTACTTGTAAAAAAACCCCAAACCACTATGGCCTTTTACTTTTTTTTCAAGGTGTTTATTCAGATCAGAGCTTACCCCCCAAAAACTACATCTGTAGTTACAGACAAACAAATTTATCATTTACCAATTGTACAACATATTTAGCTCTTATGTAAAACATATATACGGAGAGAGATACGAATACATCTCTGTCTCAATATATTAATACAGTGATTTTTTTAAAGAAACTGCATGAAGACACTTATGGGCTTTTCTTCAGAAAGGTCATTTTTTTTAAAATGCCCTGCTTGATCTCTGATGTCAGTTCCGCCCTTAACAAGATCACACACATTTCTACGAAGAGCCAGTTCAGGTTGTGTCATGCTTACTCTAGAACTTTACAGAGTAAGACATAAAAAATATCAGTCAACTTGCAGTTTGTCTTTACATAGCATAGTTTTTCCCGTGGTGATTCTTCAGACGATCTCACCAGAACAAAAAAAGCAGCATGCAGCTTTGAAGTATTATGACTTTTAAAATATGTAATGTGTATAACTCTTCTGCTCTCTAAATGGTAATTAAGTTTTCTGTTGCGGGGGGGGTGGGGGGACGGGGGGACGACAGAAATCCATCACTGCAAATGATTAACATCTATTTATCTTCTTTAAGCTTTAGTTTAAAGAATCTAGTAACACTATCTGGGTCCAACACAAAATTCGAAGTGCAATTCTCAAAATCACAGATGGGTGGAGAACTATAACCACAGTAACAGGCAGCAGATTTCCCTACAGACAGCAGCATGGGCAAAGCTTTATCATTAGTATCACCATTCAGTGCACCAACAGATGTCAGTGCTCAAAGGCAGTGAGAAAACTGACAGTGGAGTTAAAGACTGGGTCTGCATCTGTGTGTGTGTATCAGTGAATAGTAAAATTACTAGCTCCTTAAGCACTACACTTTGAAAGCAAAATGTTTTTTAGCTTGGCATTCTTTAACACGAGCTACTTCCTATTTCCTTGGAAGAAAGCAGTCCCTGAACAAAAGAAATTTCAAAAGGCACAGAGATGTTTATTATGCAGTGGACTAAGCAAAAGAGAAATATGCAGATACTTTAAAGAAATAGCCTCACAGTGGTCTGAATACTAATTAAAGAAACAAGCCACACTAATCTAATGCAGTTTTATTGCAATGTTTTAAAAGCACATACTGACTTTGAATAAATAATTGAAAAAGAGGGTTTATGTTGCCAAGCAATAAGATCACCCCTACACAAGTCAGATGATGTAAAATTCTGGAAACAAGTATCAGACATTCTTTCCTTTCTACTTTATTCATATAAACAATACACAGTACTGCCTCTAACCTAAATGCCAGCAATATATATCTTCACATGAGAAGTGCAAACCTACACGTTTTTTATATTAAAATTGCAACTTCTGTTTCTGCCCAGCAGAGAAAAAAAAAGTTGATTGTCCTGAAATAATTTTTGTGATGCGCACAGGAAGTGTTGTAACAGCCAGATGTTCCATAGTCATCAGCTCATCCACTGCACAGCATCATTTTGGTCCTCTGCTCAATATTGCTTACAATTCTCTTCTGATCTTCATGTCTTTTCTTACCTTATTAGAGATTTGCACTTAAAAAAAAAATAAAGGCCCCAAGTTTCTTGGAAGCCAGACTTCCATTCACTTGCTTCATCCCTAAGACAATTTAAAAGCCAAGGTACATATAGTTTCCAAGAGGGAGTGGGAGGACAAATGAAAGTAGATTTTACACTTGTAGTTACCTTTGCATAAGAGACTGCATATCTCAGTGTTCCCACAAGGGCTGTGAATGTTTAACTTTAACAGTTATAAGAATGTAACAGCAGGTTACGTGCTCATCCAATCTGTTTGAAAAGCTTTTAAAATTAGAGGCATCAGAATGAGCAATACCTGTATCTTCATAAACACCAGCTATAAAATCCAATCAGCTTACTGCACAGAGTTATAGCAACTTGTCATATTATTTCGTACGAGCATTTCTCGGTTACAACAGAGTTCAAACTGAAGATTTCAAGATGCAAGAAAGGCAAACTGGGAGTTTTACTACCCTGCTTGCCTTCCTTAAAAACAAAGCATTTGATTTCAAGTATTGCTTAAAAAGCTTACAGCTCGTGACCTAAACATAGAACCAGGGAGCCTCAGGTTTAGCCTCCCCCTGCAATAAAACAGCACAATTAGCGGCAGTTTGGTGGCAAACCACAGCTGCCCATGTGCAGCCATGAACCAGGCTCCAAACCCCAGGTTTAAACTGACCCCAGCGAGCTGACGTGCCCAGGCTGGAGACCTGCAGCGTGGGTAGGACCAAAGACAGCCTTCGCCCAGCACACAGCAACAGCCCCTGCTTTACTGGGAGAAAGAAAACAAACCCCAAATCGGAGCCAGGTAGCCAAGCTCTGCTATTTACCATCACACTGCACGATCTCGTGCAAGTCACTAGACCCCTCTCACCCCTGGAAAACCAAACTGCTTGCTCACAACGGTGAAGTCTTCTGGACTCTGCAGGCAAAGCTGCCGAACACTGCGATACAACAGCGGCTTAACCGCAATTCCATAAAAGCTTTCATTTAATCTGGTTCAGGCAAGCACGCGCTTTATTACTCACCAATTATGTTGTCATGACAGACTTGCAGACCCAATAATAAAAAGTCATCGAAAACAGAAAAACAGAGATGCTTCTTAGAAGTGTGCACACATTGTTTATATCACATGATTTAAAAAAAAGTAGTAAAAAAAAAACCTAAACAAATTTTGTGGATAAAGGAGATTTTCACACAAAAGAAGGAACCAGTATATTGCGTATCTGGTACATTGCCCACGTTGCTTAATTCATAGGCCAACCTAAACAATTATTTCCTTCATTTGTAAAATGACAGTTCTAGAAATAACTTAGACCACAAAATCCTTCAAAACCGAATGTTTAAAACATACTTTACATGGAGTCACATCCAAATAGTTGAGTTTGTTACCAAAAAGCACACGACCAGAGTGGTTCGTCATCTCGGTACCATCTCAGGCTGCATTTTCTTGCCAGAGAAGTGCTGCACCATTAGACAGCAGCAAACACTGAATCAAAGCCACTTTCTTGAAGTATTAGAATCTAATTCTGCCAATAAGTTAGGAAGACAAATTTATTATTTGTAAATAAAGTAACTACTTGTTAAGATATTCTATTTTTAAGATGAAAACCACAGAAATTTACACCTAGGCTAGCTCCCCAAGCTAGAAAAAAACCAACCAAACATGAAGTTTTTTTGGCCTTAGGGGTAGATTTTAATAAACAGGTAAAATTTTTCTGCTTCAGTTTGCCCACAGAACTACAGCCTTAAGCAACTGTACTCACCGACATTATGATTTACTCTATTTCTTTATATTAAATGGCTGCCATAGGCTGCTATACTAACATTAGGTACAAAGTCATCACCATGAGAATATAACTTTTGCCAAAACGCAGGAGACATTCCATTTTAAGCCTTACCTCACATCTTTACATCACCTTATTTAGCTTTCACAAAAAGAGTCCTGTGTGTCTGGAATTTAGGTTTTTGCCTTTACATAAAACACGCATGTGGGTTTTCAGTTAAAGAATTAATCATGTGCTTGATTTTCTTGTGGAAGCCAGATGTTTTCCACTGAACATTTAAAGCCTTTTCATTTTCCCCACAATTCTGAGGATCCAATTACATAGGACATTCAGTTAGTTTTGGTAAATTTACCGGTTGAGAACACAGGCCAAGCATGAAAGTAAGAAATTAAATGTTCTTCTTAGCTCACAGAAAACAGGTGTAAGGCTGAAAAAACATGAAGCAGTAATGGGAACACACCCTATTCCGGTCAAATATGCACACAGTCACACACTGAGACATCCCTCCATCTCATGACCAATGTTCAAATCAGACAGGCATTTGCCTGCATGGCAGAAACTTCAAGTCATCTGACTGAGAAGAGGCTGCCAGGTTCTCAAAAAGAGGCAGTTAAAGCAACTCACCTGAAACAATGTCCTCCCCTAAAAAGACCTTAAGGGCTCCCAGCAGAAAGAACATTAATTTGGCAAATGCATACCCTATTTCATGGCTTGCAGACAAAAAGATGCCTCAGACCCACTCTCCTTCACTTTGTTCTCCTTTTGAATCCATTGGCTTGATGGGGGTCCACTGCTTCCACTGCATTCAGACCTCCGCTGAGCCATTTTGGCTCCTTACCCCACCAGGCCACGAACCCAACAAAAGCGGGGATAGCTTTCTTTCTGGTTGGCAGATGGCTGGCTCTACATTGGGTCTGGCAAGTGACAGAAACAAGAGGTTGCTTAATACAGTCACTGAATCATACTCCTAGTAACTCAGATGAAGCTTCTCTAGGCGTCAGACTAGATGACCTTTAGAGGTTCCTTCCAACCCAAACTCTTCCATGATTCCTGCATCTTGTAGTGCCGTTATTCCTAAGCAGGCAATTTAACTTACTGTTTTGTGACATTTTAGGTGTCATAAGATAACCTCTGCCGCTGCACAAGAGCGCAAATCTCCCAAACAACCCAGGCAGAGTGTCCTCGAGCTCCGTAAGGATGCCCTTAACTTAGGGGTATAAGGTACCCACCATATTTGATTCCCTGTATTTAAGCACTTAATTCACCTCCTTACCGTCTTTTATAAAACCATTCCAAAAAAAACCAAACTAAAAAAAAACCCAAACCCAACAGTATTTATCAGGAAGGAAAGCATCACAAAACACTCAAAAAGAACTAGAGATACAAAAATATTGAAGATTATAGGTAGGTAGATAAAGCTTTGGGGCGGGGAAGCCAAGATTCATTTTAAACTCCTTGGACAAACTGAATGACAGCTACAAGATGTCAGCATTAAGGTCACAAAGTACTTCAAGAAAACCTTCTTTAGAAATGCATTGCATCATCAGCATGTTGCCAGGAATCATCACATTGCTTACTCATTACATGTCAATTCCTTTCCTCTGGCTGTATCTTGTTTTTAAAGAAATGTACCATCAGGGAAGGTGGCTTTTTCCTGTGTGAAACCCAAACCATTCAATACTTCCACAGCTGCATTTTAACTCTTTCCCTCCCCCATCCTATGAAGGTCCACACAACCTTCCTCCTAGTAAAAGCACTCTGAACTTTGGTCTACAGAAGCTGGGGCTTCAGCAATTCCTGCCACTGTGTTTCTTTTCCCCTTTTCTGTTCTGAGAGAAGGAATTGGGAGGTAACAGTCTCCTGAAGCACAGCACTTGAGCCTGCTACAGAAGGTTATTACAGTAGATTGAACCTTTGCTCTGCAAATGTCACGTTGTGGAGATTCAATTTTAACGGAGAAGCTAGGCCAGAAGATTAGGTACCAGCTCCTAAAACAAGGCTACTGAAAAAGGTTTTGTACCTCTTTCATCCACGTAATTATCTTCCCTCACCACAGCCAAAACTAGCACCAGGTCAACCCTTCCATTAAGGCCTTCAACTCACCGACTTGGCAGAAAACTATTCAATTTTTTTGCTCTGGCAGTTTTCGGCTGGTTTAGTTAGTGAGCTGAAGCAGCTTCCTGAGGGCTAGAGTGGAATTAACACAAAGTAGATAGTGGAAGAAGGCCGTCAGAAGTGGCGCAAGAAGAGACTTCCTCTCCTCTTTTGACAGCAACAAGTATTAGTGAGCTCACGTTGCCTCATAAAAAAATCACCAAAAGGAAATAAGTCTCCCCCCATCCTGGCACTGGACCCCCTGAGCAGCAGCACCAGCATACCAGGCTGTAGGAAAGCAAGCAGTGGAAGGATGCAGGAAGGCACAAGAGGCCAACCGCCCTTCTTCAGCAGCGAGCCACCTCCTATAATTTTGCCATCACTCCTCCTTGTTACCAGAGAGTTCTGATTACACCCAAGTGCTGCTATGTCAAGTGCGTATTAGATCTCTGATTAGTGCTTTATTTCCATGCTCACAAGCTTGCTTTCCTCCAGATACTTCTGAACTTCCCTGCAACATTACTGAGACTTCTTGCTTAACCTAATGACTTTCAACTAAACTTCATAAAAGCCACCATAGAAAACAATTAAAAAAAAAGAATGCTGAGGACTTAGGAAGCTCCAGAATTCACACTGCCAATGCAACCTCAATTTAGTTCTTTTATAGAAAGACAGCGTGAAGTAATCTTCAGCTGCAGAGTCGGTTTTGCGAACGTGCAACCATTGCCCTGTTGAGCTCTAAGGACTCGTGCTCAGGAATGATCGTAAAATCAGTGAATAAAATTCTTCTCTCCAGGATTTCTACTAGATGATTGCAACAGTCGAGAACCGTGCAAGTATTTGGAGCACTGCAAGGTACATAGAGCATGAACAGTAACTTCAGCCATTGATTCCAGTTTTCCAAGGGGACTTTTATCCTAAAGATAATGTCCAAACAGCACTGAGCAGTAACATGTACAGTTTCCAAGCTAGCTACCTTGTACGAGAGCAGCACATCTGCATTAGTATGGTGCTCCACCAACACCAATAGCTTGCTGTTCAGCAGGATTAATTAGCCTGGGCAGAGCACTGCACTAATGTAATTATATTGCTTCTAGTACCTGAGCTAGCTCATTCATTGTTTTCTATTCCTTTCCTCTGAAATAAAAAAAAGTTCAGTTTTTGCCATTTTCCTCACACCTAAATAATTCAGTTACTACCTTTTTTTTTTTTTTGGAAGAGAGAGGAACGAGGCTTGGAAAAGATGCAAAGTCAGATTTCCTTTCAGTGCATCTCCTGCCTCCACAGCCTGTCCCCACTATTACCATCCTCTTCCAAGCACTTCTTTTGTTTGTATCAGGCTGCCACCTTTTCCAAACTGCCTACAAACCCGCAAATCTTCCATGGACATCAGAAATAATGATGTCCAACAACACCCAACAGTGACAAGAGCAGAGACTGGAAGACTTTCAGCTTATTTGAGTGGAACAGAGTCACCATTGCCTTCAACTCCCCCTTTTTTACAGATGAGGAACAGATACCACAGGAGGTACGTGTTCAAAAGACGGGCCACCTCTCAAATCAGTGAGTGGAAGAGCGGGAATACAAACCACAGCCTCCTCGTTCACAGTCTGGGGCTCCTATCAGGACACTGAAACAGAGACAAGCGTGAGGTGTACCAGGTACCGAGATTCTGCCCCAAGCCACAGAGACTCCAGAGCATCAGTGGAACTGCCCAAAGAATTCAAGTTCTGACAAAATACAAGCGTGCTGCTATGCTCAAAAGCAGCTGTGCCTCTTTGCTCAAG
Source organism: Pluvialis apricaria (assembly GCA_017639485.1). Lineage (NCBI taxonomy): Eukaryota > Metazoa > Chordata > Aves > Charadriiformes > Charadriidae > Pluvialis > Pluvialis apricaria. The sequence goes on along the minus strand of CM030009.1, from coordinate 73,123,521 downwards.
CCTTCCCTGAAGCATCTGGCACGAGGAAGATGCTCAGAGCAGGCAACATTCGGTCAGCCAGGAAAAAATTCAGCAGCCACAAGCAACTGACAGTGGTTTTACAACAGGATGTGCTGGGCAAACCCTACAGCCGGCAGTACCACCAGACCAGACCCTCTTTCTTTTTGAGTTTGCCTGTAACTCATCATCAAAAGAGAAACAGAGGAATATCGCAGCACCTGTTAGTATCTCTGGTCTTTGGCCTACACCCCTTACCTGCATGGGCACACCTGCGCACAGGCAGCCCCCGCGGGTGTAGCACAGCGGGACGGTTACCACACACAGACCTTGGGAGCAACTGTATGGTTCTGGCGGAGTGGAAGGCACAGAGAGCAACACTATCTCCACTTCCCCATGTTTCCACAAGTCTTTTTTACCTGCTTGATAAGCTTCTAGCAACTTATTTTTCTAGCAATTTGTCACACTGCGTTGGTTCTGATACTAAAGAAGGTTCCGTAATCTTTATATTCCTGCCTTTTTAAGTGTCACCTTTTTTTTCTAATACAAAAGAGTATGCCACAGAAAAAAAAATGGTTAAAATTTCTGTAACAAAACTTTGTTAAGAAACGCTATAAAGTCACAGCATTTTAATTTTTTGTGATCGCAAACCATATTGTACTGGCTAGACTTCCAAACACTTATTTCAACTTAAAATTTAAAACTGTAAATGAACAAAACATCTCTAAGCTCTGTCCCCTCTCAGCCTTATGTCAGCATGTTGATGACACAGAGCTCTTCCAGGACACAAAGGCTGGGAAGAACAACCTTATTTTTTGGCATTCTTTTCCTTTAAAGTAGCCTGCTTGCTCTATCAAAAATATCCAGAGGTATAGTTTCAAATTTTGAGTTCTAGGTATATGACATACATCATACAATGCAGACGCAAATTCCAGGCTCAAAACAGTATGAAAGCAGAAAGATTCTTCATGTTTGCACCTCCAGCATGCAACCACCAGGCACAAAGACAGGAGCTTTAAGGGATAATTCCAGTTTCTGTGCATGCACAGTGCAGTACAAAAGTTCATACTTTAAAATGTTACAATTTAAAACTATTTCTAAAAAGACCGCACATTAGAATTTCCGCTTGACAGTAAAGTATCAACATAAAAAAGTAGACAAGAGCTTGCAAAGACAGAGAAAAACAAAATAAAGGCCAACACATTGAAACAACGTGAAGCAAGTAAACACAGAATAGGAAACACTGCTTTACAGTCAATGAAAAAAAAAAAAAGTATAACTAGTTAAGGTACTGCAAAAATGCAAGAGCAATTCAGTAGCCAACATGTCAAGGTCACATACTGAATAGGGAAGAAAGGAAACTCCCAGAAACAACACATAATATTGAGGAATTATACTGATATATGAAGGAAAAATAACGATCTGGAAACTTAAGTGCAGTCCCTCTGTCATCTCCTATGCTTACACAGCCAAAAATCTGGATAGGAGGGTTACTGTGTTGTTGGTGGCACCTGTGTAGAACTGGAGGAGAAAAAAAGAGTGATAAAATGGAAAGGGAGGAAGAAAAATTGAAGAGATACTGGGTTACATATGTATACAAACGTATATACACAAACATACAAATATACGCAGACTTACACACATGTATCCATATATAATAAAAGATAACTTTGACTAGTTGGTGGGACTAGCAGGGACAGAGCCAGACCAGCAAAAGCAGCAGCATCTTTAAGTTTTATCTTCTTCCTCCTGCTTATTTACTTGTTGCAGTCTTCTATACTACAGAATTGCGTACATCAGGTCTGGAGTCTCATTACTTCTAAATACTTCTACATGGCAATTCAAGATAACTAGAAACAGAGTTTGCTGGTATTTTTCTAATTGTTCCGTATGCCTCAGGGAGGCTGTGCGACTACAACAGCAGACAACGTAGTCTCCGCACACTTCAAGTTGTGGTCTGTACCGGGCACTCCTGAGAATTTCTCCCTTCAAAATACCCTTGCATTGGTATTTACTACTTATGACTGCTGCACAACGTGCTAAAATAGTTAAACCGATGCAAGGACTCCAGAGCACAGAACACAACTTGAGATTTTTGAGAGCTTATTATCTGGTGCGGCGCGTGATGTCAGGGCTCACTTTTCAGAATGCTCTGTACAAACACACAATACAAATAAGTCAGTCCAAATAAGGCTAACGATGCTTCACAAACACAGGAATAAATGCTCAGTAGTTATAGACTCACTCCTATCTCATTTCCATCACTACAGAACAGGAAACATATACTACTAATTAATTCATAAACCCTAATCTCTGCAGGGAGCTGAAACTGTCAGTTCGATAAATAAACCGGCCAGTAGTGACGGGAGGTTGAACTACATTATCAAGGAAATTCTTCTTCTGTCAGAGGACCCTGCCAAGCTCTGCTCACGACAGTTTTACCCATACACAGTTTGGAGAATTTCTGTAAGGAAGGACTTTAAATGGGTACCTGAACCAACCGAGCAGCACAAACGAACAAGACAGTTCAGGGAATTTGTCAAAACACGTACAGCTCACGCGCTTTACCGCTATAACCTAAATCGAACTGTATTTTGCCCAAAACCCCTCAACTCTTGAGGCAGCCGGTATCACGGAACAGCGAACCGCGCGAATCCGAGGCGGATCGCGACATCTCTCGAAGCGCTGCACAACACCCGCACCTCGCACTCGCAAACGCGCCGGGCTCGGCCAGCGCAGGACCGCGGGGGGGGGGGGGGGGGGGGACGGGACGGGGGGGACAGCGGGGACGGGGACAGGAGTCACCTCCTCCGCCACCGGTGCGGCACGGGGAGGGCGCCGTCCCCCGCCGCGGCAGTGGCCGCTCACCGCGCGGTGATGCCGTGCCCGGGGTGCCCCACGGGGCGCGCAGGCGGTCCCGCGTCGCCGTGGGGCTTCCCCGGGCGTCGCTTTTCCTCCCCGGCGCCGCTGCCCCCAAAGCCCTCTGCCGGCCCCCGGTTCCCCCAACCGGCGCCCCGCAGCCTGCCGGCGCTCGCCGGGCTTGGCTTCCTCTCCGGGTTTCGGTGCAACAGCTGGGGGAGGCCGGTAACGCCGCGGGGAAGGCGGGGGATGTTCAGCCGGCACGGAGCGCGGCCGGCGCTGGCGGTGCCGGCTCCGCGGGCAGCGCTGGCTCCGCGGCCGCGCAGGGGCGCGGGATGCACGGCGGGCTGCGAGGGGTGCAACCGCGGGCGACGAAGCCGACCTGCCTGGCGGCTGCCGAGCGAGGGCCGGCCAGAAGGACCCCCCCCCCTCCCGCAGGGAGGAGAAGGAGGAGGCGGGAGGGGGGCTCAGGGCTCCCCTCCACTCCACTCCGCCGCCGGCGACCTGTTGCCCCGCGCGGGCTCGGCGCGGCGCGTCCCCGGAACCGGGGCCGGGCGCCGCCACTCACCTCTTTGATTTTGTCCCTCCTCTGGCGGACGGCGGGGTCGGCGGGCTCCTGCCCCACGGCGCCGACGGGCTGGCGGAAGAGGCGCTGGGGCAGCCCGGGGGCGCCCACCTCCTTCCTGCCGCGGGCGTCCTGCAGAAGTTTCTCCTTGTCCTGGCGGATGTCCCTGCGGATCTCCTCGGGCAGCTTCTGCAGCGTCTCCTTGGCCTCCCGCAGAGCCCGCTCGTGGTCCGCACGGATCCGCTCCAGGCTGCCCGCCCCGCCCGCGGCCGCCGCCGCCACCGCCGCCGCCGGGCCGCCCCCGGGCTGCGGCGGGGCGCGGGGCTGCCCGCCGGGCGGCGGCGGCGGCGGCTGCAGGGCGGCCGAGTGGAAGAAGACGCCGCTGAGGAGCTTGGAGGAGTCGGGCAGGAAGAAGATGGCCCCGAAGCAGAGGGTGATGAAGGCGCTGAACACCAGCAGCAGCACGAACTTCTCCGTCAGCCGGAACGCGCCGGGGCCCGCCGCCTTCCTGCCCCCGCCGCCCGCCCCGCCGCCCGCGGGGCCGCCCAGCGCCCCCGGCCCCGCCGCGCTACCGAAGAGCGGCAGCAGGCTGGCGGCGGGCATGGCCCCCGCGCCGCCTCAGCAGCGGCGCAGCGCAGCGCGCCCCACCACCGCTGCCGCCGCCGCGCAGGGACCGGACCGGACGGCTCGGCTCCGCCGCCGCCCCCCCTCCCCGCCTCGGCGGCAGAAAGTTTCACCGGGGCGGACGCGGACAAACTTTTCCCTTCCCCGCCGGCAAGCGCTCGGCGTCTGCGGGGCGGGCGCTGTCAGCTCCAGCCCATGCTGCCGGGCCGCCGCCGCGGGTTGCCGCTCCCCGCTCCGCCCGCGCGGAACTGCCGGGCAGCCGGGGGCGGGGCGGGGCGGGGCGGGGCGGGGCCGCCGCCGGCCCAATGGCGGTGGGGGCGGGCTCGGGGGCGGGGTTTGTGTGGGGCGGGGGGGCGGGAGCCGCCGCTCCGCCGCCCTCCCCGCGCTGCCGGACCCCCGCGGGTCCCGGGGGTCAGCCCCGGGGAGGGCTGCCCAGGGCGCCGCTCTGCCGCGGCGGTGCCCTCCGGGACGGGACGGGGACGGGGACGGGGACGGTGGGGGCAGAGGGGGGCGCGCGGCCCCGGCACGTGCCGGCGGGCAGGCACGCGCGCAGACGCGCACCCACGTGCACACTTGTGCACACACACGCGTCCTTCCCTCTCCCCCGGGATGTGGGTGGACACGCGGACACACGTGCAGGCACGGCGACACACGGGCAGGCGGGCTGCGGTGCGCGTGGGTGCTCACGGGCACGCGTGGACACGCGGTCACTCACCCGCCGGCGCTCGCAGCGAGGGGAGGCAGCGGCAGCGCAGCCGCCCCGGGGCGGAGGTCAGGCGGCAGAGCGGGGCTGGGGGGCGCATCCCTGCCCGCCGCGCTGGAAGGAGCCGTATCGCGTGAAAGAAAACCGGGATTTAAATTTTGTTTTCTTTTTCCTGCAGGTACAGGGCGCTTCTGTTGCGAGGAAGTGTTGGTGGTGGTGGGGGGGGAAATATATCGATGCGAGTGTGAAAATTGGACTGTTCGTCTGCACTAGTGCAAATGAAAAAAAAACCAACATGTGTTGGCGCAAAGAAATGTCATATTTGACAGCTGATCAAATTGCTGCATCGAGCTCACCTGAGCCTTCCGGGAGAGGAAGAGTTTCAAAAAAAAAAAAAAAAAAGAAAAAGAGATACCGATTTATTATTTTGCTCATGTTACAGAGCAATGCAATAAACAGTGGGGATGTGAGAAGCGGGGAAACACAATAAAATGCTGGGTCACTTTAACTGGAAAAGGGAATTCAGCCAACACCAAGGGGTTTATCTCCAACTTTTTTGGAAGGTACTTGGAGCCTACCTTGACTTTCACAGTGGTTCAGCACCCTAAAAGTAAACGTTTCCTCCAAAATGTGAACCACAGAGTCAGAAAGAAAACAGTAAGATGTGTTGTTCCCAGAAGTTATGATGCCGAGGTTGGTTTGTTTGTGTACTTACATGACTTCATTTTACAAGGGAAAAAAAAAATACAGTAGAGGGAAGTCTGTGCTTTAAACAAGGGCAGGGAGAAGGCATTGCATAAGCCGTAAAGACGCGATTTTGAAAAAGGGTTTGGCATGGGGCTAATTCTGCTCCCAGTGGAATTAAGGGGAGTTTTACCATTGACTTAATAGGAATAAAGTAAGGCTGCTGCCCAGTGCTCTTCTAAATCCCATTCTTTAGAAGTTAGAATATGTAACAGATTAATTAAAAACAGGTTTAGAGAAGACAGAAATGTTGGACTGAGTCCTGCAAAACTCCCATAAGTATACAAGAAAATGCTTCTGTAAAATTTTAGGATTATACGTGAAACTGAAGGATCAGGGGCCCAATTTCGCATCCAGCAAAATCAGGAATTTCCTTTAGTTTTAACGCTTGTTTTCTCTTAAATCCTATTTTTTTCCTTAGTTGCATTTCACCACATTTAGATATGAAACTACTCCTTAAACTAAACAATGAGCACTCTGATTTTGACACACATTTCCCAGAAATGTGTAACGCAGCCTGGTAGCTGTGCCAAGATAAAACTGTTTAGGATTGAAGAATTCAGCCTGCTTGGAAAAGGAGATAAGAATCTATGCTGCTTTTTTTTTTTTTTTTTTTAAAGCAACATTTAAGGTAGCAAATATGGAATTTAGCTATTGAAAGACAGTTGACTAATGAAAAAGCTTCCTAAATGGTGAAATATCACTCTCAGCTTCAGTGAGCATATTCTGTTTCAATCGCTGTGCATGTGGGTGTATAATATTTTCACAGATTGCCCTCACAACTTATCACTACTTACGTGATAATATTTGGGGGCAGAATTTATTGCTGGAAGAAGTGCCTTTCTTCAATATTCTGAAGTAATTCCTTAGGTTGCCATATTTCTATAGCAATTCGTGAACGGATGCAAGAGTTGAAAATCCCGTCACACAGCATTCTGCTCCTGTATCTCATCTTCCCAAACTAAAGCCCTCTGAACTCACCAGCCTCTTGCCTTCTTTTGGGGTCCTCCCTAAACACTAGGGGTTAGATGTGAATCCACACCAGGGGTTTCACTGCCACCCTCGTCACTATTTTTGGGACATCCTGCCCATTTGTTGAGCACGTGGGAAGCAACAACCAGTTGGAGAGGGACTTTTTGCAAGGGCATGTAGCGATAGGACAAGGGGTAATGGCTTCAAACTAAAGGAGGGTAGATTTAGATTAGCTATCAGGAAGAAATTTTTCACTGTGAGGGTGGTGAGACACCAGAACAGGTTGCCCAGAGAAGTTGTGGATGCCCCATCCCTGGAGGTGTTCAAGGCCAGGCTGGATGGGGCTTTGAGCAACCTGGTCTGGTGGGAGGTGTCCCTGCCCATGGCAGGGGGGTTGGAATGAGATGATCTTCAAGGTCGCTTCCAACCTAAACCATTCGATGATTCTGTGATTTTCTATGAAAGAGACAGGAGTTGTTAAATTCTCTAGCCTCTGTGACGAGATGATCATTCCAAGGACAATAGTCATCTAGGCCCTAACATGGGACTCCCCCCCTGAGCAGAACCCTAAATTTTGTATGCAGAGCTTCCCTGTTGTTAACACCTAGTGTTACAAACAGTTACCAGCAAAGTCACGTGGGAATTATTTAGTGGGACTACTGATGCATGTAAAGTTTCTGGCGTACAGAGCTGTTCTCAAGATGGGGACAATGGAGACTGAAAGAAAAAGAAAACCTGCCTCAGCCCAACATTACAAGTCCCTTGGGTTTTTTTTGTCAGTAATTTACTTTAGGCACAATACAGAACTGTACAAGATATTCCAAAGAACATAAAAATACAGGCAGTATCTCAGAAAAAAAAACCCTCAAATGCAAGCAGTAGAACCAAGGGTTGTCAAACCAGGACAACATGCTCAGTGTCAGCTGGCTGTGTCCAACAGGCAACGCGTCTGTAAAGTTAAACCACGTTGATAGGTGCTTAAATCATGTAAAAAAATCCCAATAAAGCATGAACAAATGAAGCCTGGTGTTTGCAATAATCTAGCAACAGCAGTGGAAAGCCCACCCGCCTGCACCAGGGCTTGCACTGGAACAGCCTCTTTGGATACAGCTTTGTCAGCATGTCCACCTAGTGGAAACATTGAGCTGGATGACAATTTGGGTTTTTTTTCTTCTTTTTTTTTTTTTTTTTTTTTTAACTAATGGAGCTGCATAACTTCCTGGATGACATCAGCTAAATGGGAAAAAAAAACCCCAAGTCTTCAGGCAGTTGTTTTGCTATGCTGGGTAAGGCTGGGTTCGATCCAGTCTGGTTGTGCCAACAAAACACGGGACTGCATCTCTCCCACAGAAGGAAACGCCTCTTCTGTGGGATCAGCTGCAGGATCAGGAATCATTTTCCAGCAATCATGCACAGGTCAGGCATTTATAGAAAGGTAGAACTGAATACACAAGACGTGGTGAGAGGGAGATTTGCATAATCAAGGCACAAGGCACTTTTCTATAATAAATGTTCTGAATGGGCAAATTTGCTGCATATTGACTGAAAGGCCTGGAAAAAAATACCCCTACTGTTTCTTTGCCTTTTTTTTCTTTAATCAGCTGCACCTAATTTGTCATGGTTCTAGCCTTAGATCTTGCGTAGTGATAGGGAATTAGCCTGTGTGGCCTAAAAGATACATGTAACAGATAAGGAGGGTATTAACAGTTGGTCCATTTTTAGGCACGCTCAGCTGGAGCAGAGACACTGACTGATACATCTTTTCGGATTGTGAATTTGTAACAGTACCGCTCCCTTAAAAGAGGTTCCCAGAGTTACCTTCTGGTTAAAACTCCTGTAAAAAAATTATTTGACAGCTTCCTTTTGAAAGGCAATACTTTTGCCCAGCTCTTCAGAGGTTTAATTTAATTTTTAAATCTCTCAGAGATTTAATTTTTTAATTATTATTATTATTTTATTGAACAGGCTTGCCTTTGGGAATGTGATTCACAAACCCAAGTTAGACATCCAGCTCTTCACAGAGTAAGTAAGTAGTGTGACATAGACTTAGGGTTCCCAGGGCTCACAAGCTGGACTCATAACACCCAGCGTGTGTTTGGAAGGAGGCTTCGGCCATTTGAGGGCCAGATGTGTATGAAACGCTCTCTGTCTCTCCAATTTTGGTGCTTGGCTGCAGTTCAGCATGTGAGGAAAGTGTGATTCACAGCCGCAAAAACTTTGCTTCATCTTCAGTGCTTTGAGAATAAGGGACCACTTTTCTTTAGGAGCTCAGAAGTGTGAAGTGTTGCCCACTTATTTAACAGTCCTGTGGTTGCTCAGGGAGCTGGAGATCTGTGTTCAACACGTTTTGTAGCCCCAGGGGATTCAAATTATCCTCTTTTACCTTGCAGTAATGTCCTGGAGAATGTGTATATTCCCCACCACCTTTCCTTTTGAAGCAGTGCTATGACCCAGAGAGGAGTGCAGGACTCTGAGGGCAAAGAGGAGAAAAGTTTTCCGTAAGGAGTGTTGCTCAACAGCCTTGAAGTGAGAAAACTCCACTCCCAGAGAAGCCTACAGACTAAGAGCTAGGGCATTCATCTCAGAGGGGGGAGACACCAGTTTGTTCCCTTCTCAATGAGATGGGTTTTGAAGATTGGTCTCCTATTTGAGGATGAAAAACAGAAGAAAGAAAAGCAAATTCTATGACAGCCTTTCTCAAACATTTCCTGTAGTTAAACACAGGAGATGAATGTGGCTAATATCCAAACTTTATAAATACTGCAGAAATGTACCAGGAATATGAAGCTGTAAGCTTGCAGAACTTCTTACTCTACTCCTTCGAATCTTTTCTGGCATGGCCCATCAATGCTATGAAAGATGTCTTTTCTATCAGTATCTTTGGAATTATCCTTCTTAACTCCTTCCATCCCCACCTGAGGGAGGGCATGATTTGTTTCTCAAAATGAAGGCTCTGTGGTGCATGCAGCTTTCTGTGCTTATTGGGAGGGTTCGCTGAAAGTGTCCAGCTAAGCATCTAGCTAAGGGCAGAAAAGCTCTGCCCTTTCTCTCTTCCCCAAAATTTCAGCAGGCACAGAAGATGAACTGCAAGAAATGCTGCCTGAAGAAAATATTTGACTCTCATTCTATAAAAACATGAAAGATTAAAAGCATTTTCTTCACCATCGCAAGAAGCCTGAGTCTAGAATTTGAACTCTGACTACTTGCAGGATCATGTTCAGTACTAGCATGAAGCTATCGTACTCAACCCTAGATGGCATCTTTGAGAATATCTCACTTAAGTTACTCCTTGCTTTTCATCTTTTTTTTATTGCTTCTGTTACAGACTCTTTGCGGTCTCTCAGAGCAAGCAAACAAGGCCATGGTGTTATGTGTGCCAGTGAAAGGCAGCAAAACAAAGGAAAGAAAAAGACCAGCAAACTTTTGTCCCTCTTTCCAGAACAGTTTATCAATGCTCACATCCTTGTGTGTAGCTACAATTGTAGCTACTGAGCTGAGAAATGGAAGTTAGTGTTTATGGTATTTCACCATTTAAGATTCAGATAGGCATCTCTCATAATTATTCTCACAGCAATTAAGGATGAAGTTGTTTTGAGAGATCCCATGAAATTCCATCTGGACCTTAGATCTTTAAGAGATTATTAGAAGTCATGTCAGGCTCCTCTGTTCTCTTCCCTTGTCCCTCAACATTGAAGAGACTACTGTTACATAGAGGTTGATATGTTCTTTTACTTTCAGTCTCCCATTTCTGTACCCAGATTCCCCAGCAAAGGTAGAGGGCCACCAGATATGGCATATATTTAAGGGACAAAGCTCAGTGGATTGTGAGAGACTGAAAACAATTTGCTACTGTGCTTTCCTTTAGTCTTAATTATCTCCAATAGGACTAAAATATCTTACACCAGCACCGTGACTGTAGCAACTTGGAGAAACAAGCAGCATTTTCTTGGTTGTCATCAAGTTTGTATATTGCATTTACAGGTATGAACTTAGAGATTATTCTGACGAGATTAAATCAAGATGAGGAGGCAAAAAATTTAGTTAGAGAATTCTTGGAAAACAGACTTATTCCCTTTCCAAGGTGGCATCATTTTCCTGAACCAGAGGGGAGAAGTGTTGGCAAAGAACAAGACATGGCCATTTGAGCTGGGTTTTGCTGCCGTCCAGCAGCTGCCAGATGATGGGAATAACTGCACATCTTGGTTGCAAACCAAAGCTGGCTCTTTTAGTATATAGCCCCAAGGAAAAGTGGCTAGAGCGGAGATTGCTAACCCGATAACCATGCTAAGGAATAGACGTATACTGTAACAGATAACTGAAAGTATCAAAAAGAGATCTCAAAACCAAAGGACAGTGTGAACTATTCATTTTTTCTTTATATTAGGACTGCTTGATTTGTACAATATTTTAATTCCATATTTAATGGCTCCTTGGCTACCTCATAAAAAACAAAGCTGAAAATGTTCCTGAGTTTTTATCACCCCAACTATGGGTGATGCCACATGGATTATGTAAATTGCCCTCAGGTAATAGTTGAAGTGATGTCCTTGTGCCTCTCTTCCCAATGGTTATTTCCCTACCTAGATGAGTTAATTCTGCTCAACAGCACATTTTAATAGATCAAGTACAGATGGGCTTACTGACTGTACCCTGGTTGACTAAGGCATTACTCCAACTTTATTTTTGAGTCTATTTTAAAGCTTCTTTCTTTTTCCGTAGATCTTACCTGGCTTTGGGGTTATAAGCAGCAGAGGTTATGTATTTAGTTATTTTCTTAGCTAATCTTTTCTATTGAAAATGTTCCACTGTTTACTGGCTCTGTCCTCTGGAAAAAAGTGGTGCACCTTTTTCCAGTGGTTCCAATTAAGACCACTACACATTTCCTCTTCATAGACCTTTGTTCAAAATCGTTGTGGCAGGTTCCATCAGTCCTTGATGGATTGTCTTACCCCAAGCCACAGAATCCTTTTGGTGATGAAGAGTTAATCTTTTTTTTATTTTCCTGTCTGTACCATGTGTGTTCTGACTCACCTTGGCACGTAGTGATAACGTCAGATGTGTCCAGCTGCCACCTGACAGGTGGGCTGTGTGAATTTTTTTTTGGTAAAATCACTCCCAGAGTAGTGGCTCTCAGCTGCATAATTCCAGCTGGTGTGTGTGCACACAACGCACACGTGTCTGCTCAGATCTTACACAGTTGTGAATTATTTGTCTTCTCTAAATGAAATCCAGGATTTCCAGCCTCAGTTCAAATCTGATCTTTTATCCTACTGAAACTCCCTTGTTTGATTTACTGCTTGGGCTAAATGATGCAGAAAAAATCAGAGCTAATCTGACCTTTGCTCTTCCCTTTTGGCTAAACCAGGATTTTATTGAAAACTTAGATAAGAAAAATGGCTTTGCCATTTTTTTGTCTGTATGATGGTGAGACATAGTTTCCTCAGCTGTAAAATAAGGGTTAACCTATTTCACAGTGAGACCTAATGTATGGAGTTTGCTTTGGTATCCTTAGATGAAATGTTGTTTTGGGGCGCAAAGTTTTGCTTTGTTTTCCTTAGAAATTAAATTCTTCCTAGTTTTCAGTGCTCAATTACTAATCCAAGGACTTGTAGTACACTACTCACAATCTATCCTAGGCCAGTTCCGGTTCATTTCACTTTTTTGGCTGTCTTCCTGAAATACAGGTCTCCTTTCTCCTCCACATATGTCCAATTGTCCCTGAGCCTTCTGCTTTATTGACAGCTGTATTGCTTCAATGTCATCTGATGCTCTGGTCCATTGCTGCAACCCTGAGCTTGCAGTATGCAATGCTTTCCAGAATTCAAGGCATCGTTGAGTGCTTTATGTCCCCCAAAAGCACCAGGCAGTATGTGATCCCAGGCTCAAGAATGACAAAAGTGAATTAGCAGCAAACAGCTTTCTGACAGGCAGATTTATCCAAGGCTGAAAAGGGAAGATAGTTACTGAGTCAGAAGCAAATGTTTCTTAGGGAAACCCTCCTGACTCAAAGAACATGCTAAAAACCAAAGAATGTATTTTTCACTTTTGAACTGGTATCTGTGGCATGAAGGTCTTTGTGCACGTAGAGTATTGTCTTGTCAAAAGGGTAAATATTTATATGTAAATTAAATTTACAAGGTGGGATACAAGTGGGAGAAGGTCCCCTAGGCTTTTCATATTTTCATGCCTCTCTGTATGTTTCTCTAGTTCTCTTTTATACTGTCTGTTCCTTTAATGTCCCTGCCCACAGGATAAGAACCTGCCTTTGTCTTGAATAAACCTGCAGGGCGGTTGTAAATGTGGAAAGTGAAGAGGTAGTTTTTGTAACAGTCATTGAACAACAATATATTCAGATAATATATCTACTGTAAGAGGTAATATCTGGTGCTTTCTCAAGTTAACTAGTAACTGGCTGCATTTGAAAAATATTCATGGTCTGTTCCTTATTTTTGGCTCATCATTGGCAACAGCTATTTTGCTCAAATGAAAACAATTTGGCGTGTCTTTGCTCTTATGTATTTGAATCAACAGATGAGAGTCGGCAAAATAAGTTAATTGTTAACGTATGTACATGAACACAGAGGACAAACTCCAAACAGAGCAGAATGAGGCATATGGGTAAGGTTGTCATGCTCCTAGAATCATCCATTAAATACAGGTTTACCTTGTTGTTCCACCTTTTCCCCTCAAAACGTGCAGAGGCAGTTTCTTTTCATGGGCATACAGTTTATTGTTTGATCTATATTAGGAAGACATTGATTTGCAAACTGCTCTGGAACAGATCTTTAAAATTAGGATTTTTTTCTTCTTTTTTTTCAGTAGGGAGTGTTTCCTGATAGACAACAAAGTTCACCACATAGCATTTAAACAGCTGCAAGTAATTTATTCTTCTCTCTAGTTGGAGTGGAAGAAAGAATAAATCCATCCTACCTATCAGGCAGGGAGAAGTCATGTTTCTCTAACGGTTTGGGCTGGCATGACCTATCCTGTGCCTTCTGCCAGAGCTGGAATGTACTGCTTTTGAAAAAACAGATGGGGTTGTCTTTAAAGATCTTTATCACAAGTGGTTCGGTGTCATGCTGTCTTTTACTACAACTTCACCATCTCTCTTCAAAGAAAGATTTTCTGTCTTATGTTGCTTCACATTTACTCCTGTTTCAGTTCATAGTGACAATTTGATAGCGCAGAACTCAGGTGGCCAGAAAAATTAATAGTCAAGCGTTTGCCTCAGAATGTTAGAGGAAAACCTTTTATACAACACTGTATTTGCCAAAGTTGTATCAGAAAGTTTGAAAAAAAATGCAAAGAGCTCTGAATATAGTGGAAAGAAACTTGAGAAATTACTTTCTGACCAACGCTGTGCTGTTTAGTTCGGTCTCTCAAAAGGGTTGTTGTGCTGTGGAAGGCTCGTGCTGACTTGTCCTCTCACCAGTCCTGTCCTATTAACACTCCTGCTGGGGCTGTAGAGAGGCCTCCACAAGGCATCTCAGGGACCACACCTTTACCACCAAGGTCTTTTTGCACCTCTGGCTGTTCACTCCATCACTGATGTGTTTGTGCCATGCGTAGCCATCCTGTGGTCTTGTAGAAAGGCAGTAGCTTCATTTAAGCTATTGCCCATCAGCATCTCATAGCAAAAGTGGGAGATCAGAAACATGGGCTGGTGTCAGACTTTCAGGCTACAGACTTGCCTACAGTGTGCCCCTATATCCAGTTGTTCTGAAGAATCAACCAACTGGCACTCTACCGTCCTTTTGTAGCCTGCACAGAAGACGACATGCCCCCGAGCCTGGAGCTGGCCCTACTGGCATGTCCTGCAAGGGTCATTGGTCCAGCAGTTCTCATCCACGAGAGAAAACCAGAGGTCTGAACCAGAATAAGCCAAGAGTGACAACAGAAACATGGATGGTTTGTCCATGGGGTATGGACCGTACGATACACAGACTGCTAGAAGGATGACAGTAGAGAGCAGTTCTTAGGGCTGTATGTGTGTGGAAGGAAAAGCAGGGAATAGAAAGCAGCCACTTGGGAACAAAAGTCTGTCTCTAAGGCACTGTGTCAAGAAAGCAGATATTGTCACAAGACATGATTTGTTGCCAGCTAGAGTCACAAACCATAGTTATCATCCAGGACAAGATATCTTTATACTTGTCTCTTGCACTAGCCAGAGGCAAGAAGGAGATCTTAAAACAGCTATCCCTCACCTCCTTTACTCACCAGCATTTCTTAGCCTCGCCAACCTGCGATCATCCGGATGTTAACCAGGATGGTGCACAGTGGCCAGGGAAAATACAGACACAGTGTAAGTCTTTCGAAATTGTGAGTTCTTTCTTAAAACCAGCTTTGTTACTGTTACTAGTATTAGATATTGCCTAATTCTGTCCTATCTTAGTCAATTGGATTACTTACTGTGATATGGAAATAATCTGTGTAGCGGAGTGTCAGTCGCATGCCCTGAAGCCGTGACCAACAAATTCTGCGTAAGAGCGGTGCTGTTCCCTGCAGCTGAATCTGTTTATAAGTATGGCTTGGAGGTTAAGCCACCAGGGCAGCAGGGTTGCTACCATGCTCGTCTGTGAAGTGGCTTCTGAATGGTTAATGCAGTGAACGAAATATGGATGCCTAAATACGTAAGTAAAGCAGACACAATATGGAAATCTGAATGGGTTGCTTTAGTTTAATGCATTAACCTAAAATGAGTTACTCTACTGTCCTTCCCAAAACAGGATGGGTGGATATGGAAAGTGGATCCATAAATAGAAGTTGCTGAGTTGCGTCCTGTGTCGGGCCTGTCTAGTGCTCCTTATCCTTTGCTTTCCTTCAATTTTTGGCTGTGGAGATTTAATCTGGGCTGCCCATCACTGAGATGGAGAACTAGACGGGGTAACAAAGGGACTCTAAGCATTTGGGAATATAGTAAGTAACCAGCTTTAAAATTAAAAAATACCAGCCATATATTTTCATAATAGTAATGAAATAATATATGAATAATCTTCAAAAAATTACAAAGATAAATTTGACTTGAAGGGCTATTACTAACCCAGTCATATGATATTTCCAGTGTTTACCACTCCATTGCTAGTGTTTTTTCCTTTACTGTAGATTAGATGGAAACTAGTGAAAGACTCGTGAGGTGGCAACTGGCCAGTAATAAAATTTCTCTCTCATACTATCTGTACAAACATGACAGACACAATATGTCCTGCCTAGACATTTCCCACAGGAACACAACAAAAGTTGTAGGAAAGAACATAGTTCCCTGACTGAGCTATTTGCTCAGCAAGGTATTGCTAAAGAGACTCGAATGAGTTTTGGTTCAGTTTGGCTTTTTCTTAAAACAGCTTTTTAGGATGAAATAAGCAAGCCTTGCCTAACCATAAGTACACCAGATTGCCTGGTCTCCAAGTAGGGTACTGGCCCCTCGTAAAGTGTCCTTTTTACTTCCTTTTTTTTCCTTTCTCTTCCCACACCTCTAAGAATAAAGCAATAAGCCACAAAAATTGATTTTAATTTGTTTTTGTTTGCTTTTAATAAAAAAAAAGAATAAAGAATTTAAGTAAGTTATCTTATACTATATAAAAATCTAATAGTTATAACTTGTCACTAAAACCTCTGCTGTGGACATTCTTCAAAGGCATAAAACTGCAATGAATGGACAAGCAAATATGCTTGTTGGGGTTTTTTTAAGTGCAGAACTCAGATGCTTACAAACATAAATCTGATCTAGCAATCAGTTATACTCAGGTTGATTGTAGTCATCAAAAGGGATCATGAGGTCAGGCTGTAGTGCTCTGTAGACTGATAAAATGTGTCTCAGTTTCACTCAATCTCAAGTACTGAGTCAGAGGGGTCTGGGTCTGTTTAGGCCTTGGCAAAGATGAATTTTCAGGATGTGGTGCAATACAGGACTGAAATAATGTTGATAAGTGAAGAAACACATCACAAAGAGCAAAATTTATGCTTGACCCTTTTTTGAGTGGTTCATAACCAAGTCCTGATCTAAATCTCCAGCTTCTTCCTTGTGCCCAGGTATGGGTAGTCAAGAACACTGTTCCCTCCTTTCTTTTACCTTACCCTAATTGTTGTCCTTGTTAGATTAAAATATACTAAAAGGATGCTGAGAAACTTCAGTCAATATGGCATGCAGTCAAATCTAGGTATCAGAAAGTATTCTACCATACTCCACAATCTAAAATAGCTTCTAGCTATTTTTAGATGAAATGTAAACTATTGGTATAGACCCCTTGATTCTGTAAATGGTCTGGGTCGTGGTATCTTAGAAAAATCACTTTCCAAAGGCCATATTAGTGTTTTTTAATATGAACATTAAAATCAGGTGGTACTTCTTTTCTTCTGTTGTTTTTTGTTGTTCTTCTTGCCTATAATCTAGGAGGTCAGGACGCTAAGTAGTCCAGTAAATATAGGTTAAAAATATTTTGTCGACATAACTTATTATCAATAAACATTACATCCCCCCCCCAAAAAAAAGCCTACAAAACAAGGTAAATTGTAGGTAGTCCAACTTTCTTTTTCTTTTTCTGGCTGCTTGTAGACAAAGACAATTAAAGTAATGGGAAAGTATACACTCTGGAGGAAGGCTACCCTTAGTTAGGTAAGGGCCATTTCCATGGACTCCTCTGTAGTCAGCGGAGAAAGATAAGCCCTTTCAGACGTGACAAAGTACAGCTGCTTTGGGGTTTTGTTCTGAATCTCTTCTGGAAGAGCTGATCTCCCTCCATCAGCAACAGAGAAAACTCCTGGAGCTTATAGAGTAATGCCTGTGATCATTGCCCAGGAGCAGCAGACAAGCACCAGTGGTTTCTTCCGGAGGTGTAGGAAAGCTCTGGAGATTTTGTTTTCTGAATCAGATGGGGAAGCAGGCAAGTGAATGAGCTGGTATATAAAATCAAGAGGAAGACCGCTCTTGCCTGACAGCAGTATGTGCTGGTAGCCCTGTGTCCTTGTTCATAAAGCATGAACCATTAGTGAAAACAGGCTTTTCTCTCTTACAGTCCTCTCACAAGCACTGAGTAAAACATTAGGACTTGTATGCAGTTTCCAGTCACTGCATTAATGAAAAGCAACTGAAATGTACTCTGACAGGCTCCTGCCACAGAGCTGGTTCAAAAGCTGTGGTGAAACGCGTTGAGCTGCAGTTCATTATCACTGGTTTTGTTTGTAATACTGATAGGTGATCTTTTTCTTCCCCCAGGGATATTCCTTGTTTGGGATGAATCCTACAGGCCTGACCATCCTTTACCTTTCACCTTTGCAAGGATATTTTTTACCCTGTGAAGAGGTAATAGAGTATCCACAGCCTGGTCTGGCAGTGCCCATGCGCTCTGAAATGTTCACGCTAGATGCTGAAAACCTGTGCAGTTAAGCTTTTTTAAAACCGGTTTAAGAAAGAATAGAGTCAGCCCCCTGATACCTTGGATGTTTTCCTTTCCCCTCGAGCCACTGCTTGTTGTATTACCCTCACAAAATAATTTCTGTCTTATAAAAGCTGTCTCCATGTAAAGCCGCTCCTGTGCGGTGACTCAGGCAAACAGAAGCATTGTACAGGGGGAAGCTCCTTCCTTATGGATTACTGTGAGGAACGCAATCAAAGAGAAGAACTTCCCAGCTTACTCAAATATAATATTGTTGTAGTTTTCCTGTTATTGTGGAGAAAAATAGTGATATGTTGTGGGTGGCGTTAATGCAAATGTCTTTTCTTTTAAATCAGTGGATTCACAGTCAAAGGACTCCCTCAGTCCTTGGGCTTCCTTTAAGGCTACCTTTAAACACACACTTTTTGCTTGTTCAGGAAGCTGTCATTAAACAGCAATAACCTTTTATTACTGAATTTAGCTGTATTTGAATGGGTGACCTAGAGATTAAAATTTCAGACTCTGTTACTAATTAACAGAGTCATCTGAATTCCTGATGGATTTATTATTTAGTACCCAGACTCAGATATCTTCTTCTTTCGTTTCACAAAGGCGATTTTCACGTATCCTTTGTGATTTGAAAGCTACCATTTATTGCAGACCAAATTTAGTATGCTTATTCATCACTTTGCCATGATAAGCACTAGTCTTCTTGGCCCCGATTCCTGCAAACCTTGTCATGTTATTCTTTTTAAACACTCAGTTAAGTATGTTCCTAAAGGCTGTGCTGAGGCAGGAATTTATCAGGCTAAGCTCTGCCTCCCAAGTTTTCCCCTGGGGAAGTGCTATATGCTGGTTTTGCATTGGGTGTGAAAAGTAGAATAGATATTAGTACAATATGTCTTTGCTTATTTGTAATTATAACAGCTTTATATGAAATGCCAAGTGTAGTTTTCAGTTGAAGAAATTATTTTTCTAACACATGAGATACTCAAACTGCAGGAAACTGCTAGTTGTGAGAACATCTGACAGTGTTTCATTGGAAACCAGTGAACTTAAGAGGTTTCGGCTGAAGATGGGATTTAAAAGTAAATAACCCCACCTATAGTATAATAAGTAAGCTCAGGCATCAGAATGTCAGTGGCCTAAGTAATTAGAAAATAATAGTTGGCAGTTAAAAAAAGATTACTAAAACTATGCAATTTCTTCTTACGTATATCAACAGTGGCTGAAAGAACCAGACAGCTAAATCTCTGAGGACTGAATTGTAATCCCATGTAAACATTTCATTGACAGAGTTCAGCACAACTGCACTTTTTAACAAAATCTTTATTTTATAGTGTAATATTTATTTTTTTAATATTGCAATATTTGCAAAACAATGTATTTAAAAACACAATTTAAAAATAAGACTTTTAAAACTCAGAAATTCTTTAGGAATAAATGTTGGGCCTTGTGTGAAGTTTGTAGGTAGTATATTAATGAAAAGTAAAGTAATTTCATCCCGGCAGGTTCTGACCAGAAGACAGCTTTGCAGAGCTGATTCCACAGCTGAGGTGATGCACCGGGAGCAAAATCTAAGGACAGTTTCAGTGTCAGTTTTTAAATTTGTAACTAATCGGTCCATCTAGTTTTTCTCTTGCATTATAGGTTTGTGGGAAGAAAATAGATGTTTTTAGAAAGGCTTTCGATAAGTGTTTTACTTTAAGACCCCAACAGCTCAGTCTTCTGTTTGTTTTAATTTACCCTTTGTTACATTACAATTCTGAATGAATTCTAAGGAAGCTTCTTGTTATCAAAGTATTCTAGTAAGACTTAGATCACAGCTTTCAGCTAAGAAAAGTAGATCTTTTACAGTTTACATATCTGCAATTACAGGGAACAGATTTTTCACTGTCAGGCTTAGTATAGCCTGAACAATATCATGGTCTCACAGAGGTTGAAAAAACCTTTACCTAATAAATTATTGTTCATTTTACCTTGCTATCCTAAATAACTGAAACCTGTGGAAAGAGCAAGCCCATGTACCACCCAGGAACTCTCATCAGCTGACTCAGGTGTGAGCTGCAGGGACACAATACTCATGCACACACTTCCCCCTTTTCTGTGGTTTAGTTTCCAAGGAAATCACAGGCCTAATGCATTGGCATCATTAGAGAAACAGGACTATGGAGCACAGAGCAAAGACCTCTGCCATGCTGTACAGGTACAGCCAGGACGTATCATTAAGGTACTTCACTGACATATTCAAATAAAGATCTGGGAGAAAATAAACTGACGCAAACAGAAGAAGAAGATTTGAACACCTTTTACAGCTGAGGGGCTTGTATGACCCAAGCAAATAGGATTCAGGGTTGGAGTGCATGGCAAGGAGCAAGGTCTAAGTTTGGGGGATTTTTTGTTCAACTGTATCATCTTCTTGTGTTTCTGCTTTCCAGGAAGGAGTACACAGAGGCAACTGCATGTGTTTGATGCAACACCAGCCAAGAAGTTGCACCACTACCAGAGCTACTATCTGTATCTTTAACTACATATATATGTGTATATAGAGATATATAGTTTAAATACAACCTGAGCCAGGTCATTATTTTTTTTTTTTAATTTTGGAGAGGACTCCTGAGAGTTGTTCAGCTGTTCTGTGACAATGTAATTAAAAGCAGAGCATTGTTTAGGGCAAATGAGACTGTCCTCATGAATAACTTATATTCTACAAGAGCTGACTTTGTGTCAGCATATATAGAATAGCCAGAAAATAAAGTGATGGATGCCTCATTCACACAGTTTAAAATCAGTGGGCATTCATTTTTTTCACATGGGTTCCTTAACCACAAAAAAGATGTCTGGCCAGAAGGCTGAAAAAGAGATACTTCAAAGAAGCAAAGTACAAGGGAAACAAGGTGGCACCAGAAATGAAATGAGAAGGCACTTGCTGATCTAGAAGCTGTAGAGTGGAATTGTTTTCGGCCTTTCACACAGGTGAAGTAGAGGTCTGTGTTGATGTATTTCTAGAAAAGGAATAAGCAAAAGTGTTTCTCTGAATGTCTCATAAGAGTTCATCTTTTTATTAGTTAATGTATTTTATCCGAGACAACAATTGCAGTCCCAACTACAGATTTTTTCGCCTATGTTTCATGGATTTTGTTTACTTCATTGCCACTGTACAACCCCCTCCAGTAGTAGCACAACTCCCCTCAAGTTGCACCCTCAGCAAGTTTGCTGATGACACCAAGTCGTGTGGAGCGGTCAACACGCTGGAGGGCAGGGATGCCATCCAGAGGGATCTGGCCTCAAGGTTTTGATATAAGAAGGTCTTAATAATTGAGACTACTGAGCAATTATGTTTTATTTTTGCAGGTTGAAGGGACACTATGCCTTTTTGCTTTAAAAATCCCCATATGCTTTTAGCTATATGACATAACTCTACTTTCCAATAAATGCCTTATTTCCAGCAGTGCCATTGGGAAGAACAGAATCCCCTTCCTAAATGAAGTTAGAATGATTTTTTTTCTTATAGCCACAGATCAAAAAATAAGGCAGAAGGCCACATCTTTATTCCTGTCTGCCCACAGGTCAGCAACAGCGTGTCAGGGAATGCATTTGTCAGTGCATTATGGCATAGCCACCCCATCGTATTGGCACTTTATCTCGTGTATGATTGTGGGATAGACAGTATGGAGCACCCTGTGGTTTGCCCTGTGGCATCTCTGTGCCTGCAGGCAGTGCTGTGGGTTGGTCCGTGTGCTTGCAGGCAGCGGGAAGAAATGGGAAGGTGCGACAGGAGCAGGTTCCCTTTGCCCAAGTGACCAGAGGCAGGCAAAGTGATATGTCTTTTGCTCCTGCAGCCTCCTCCTCATCAACAGGCTGGTGCAGAAGTTGGCTACGGACCACCTCATTTCCATTGCCAGGATGGCATTCCCCTTCTTCTCTCACCCCAGCAGCGAAGCAGGACCAGGGCTGTGACGAGAAACTCTTTTCTGTCTGCGTAAAGGGAATTTTTCTGCATCTGTAGAAGAAAGCTTGGTGAGTGACAGGGTAAAAATACCAAATTGAAAGGATATTACAGGCAGACTAGTCTTAACAAGAAATTGCAGAGATCACCTATAATTTTTACTGAGCAAAACACATGCTATTTTATCACTTTCCGGTAATGGATCAAACTAATCTCAGTTTCTTTTTGGGAGACGGAAACTTAGATGAAATGGTATTTGGGTGGAGGTGCATTTAATAACATTTTATGGCATATTATTTTTTACAACTTGTTATTTTTGCATCTCTACCATAAGAAAAATGACGCTTTGTTTGAACACTGTAAGACTACAGTTGTGGCACAGCGTTTTTACCTCTGTCTGCATTTTCAAAGCAGGGGTGAGGACAGGGAAGCAGACAACTAGAAGTGAGCTAACAATGTACCATTTGACCACTGGGGAAGCCACAGCTGAAATTAGAGGGTAAAACCTCACCCAAGTCTTTCATAATAATATCTTGCCCTGCTGAAACACTTAACTGTCCCTTCATTCCCCTGTGCAGATCATCTTCACCCTGTGGTACTGAATCAGTCCAAGCAGAAGAGGTGGTAATTCAGGGCTACAGGTCCCTTTGAGATGAGTGTTGTCCCTTTCTGGACTGAAGAGGAGATGAAGCTTGTCAGTTCACCCTGGGGTCTGTACACGTGCTCCTCACCCTGCTGACAAGTTTGTGCACGCATGCCCAGGGCGTTGCTCAGAAGCCGTGTCAGTTTACAGATGTTAGGGCAGCTTTGGGTCTCCATTTTTTGCCGTTGGCCTCCCGTGCCCTCAGTGTGCATGCTTGATGTTTTCTGGCCTGTCCAGTCCTGTGATGAGGCAGTAGTTAGCGGGGTGCCCTGCTGTACTCTGAGGATGTACTCGGTGCTTTTTGTGTACCTCTTCCCAAAGCTGTAGTGAGAACTGGGTTTGAGCCCTGTGCGAGGTGGCGGCAGGATGGATTGCTGGGAGCTGTGGCGCGGCACTGAATCTCGGGGTAAAGCCAGGAACCCACCAAGCAAAGTGGGATGGAGGAGGCAGAGCAGGGATGTGTGCAGGCAGATTATTTGCAGCCAGAGTTGAAAGCAGCAATGAAAGTGTGATGACACAGAGGTGGGAGTGTGGAGGTGACCAGGGCGAGGGCTGGGAGCGCTCGTGAGCATTCGCTTGTTGTAACAGGCCTTCCACCATGGTCACCTTGGCTGTGCAGCGCTCAGTGTAAGCTAGCTCAGGTCTGCCCTACACTGCTCCAAGTTACGGCTGGATCACCATTTGAGGACGATAGATGTATGATGTACCAATGAGGACATAGATGTATGAAAGCTGGGTGTGGTGTGGGGAAAACCTGCAGCTGAAGGGAGGTGAGTGTGCAAGGAGGAGAAAGCCAAAATATTTCTTTGTTCCCATTGATCTCTGAAGTTCTCCCCAGACACTTTTAGGTTAAAGAACTGCCAATTGCTTGGCAGATAACCCGTGGAGGCCCCAAGCTTGACAGAATTAAGAATCGTGCCTTCCAAGGATGATGTGTCCTTGAACAGGTTTTGGGAAGCATTACATACACAAGTGCCATCCCTAAGCATCATTCATGCATGCCTGCTTGTTTGACTGTCAGAGCACTAAGACAAATATGTTGTTGTGGTCAGTGCGAGAGAACACCAACACTCAATTTCCAGCTGAGTTCTTTCATACTACTTTTGAAGCAGAGCATACTGTTGATTGAGTGTAGTGGTGTGTTGCATAGATGCGTGATACTTTTTTTCCAGATTTCTCCCTTGAGAAGCAAGGTAATAGAAGCAACAAGTAGTTTACTGAACTCCTCAGCAGTCTCTCCAGCTTTTAAACACTGAAAACTTTTTACAGACAGCATTAGCTTTGTTCAAGTAAAGCTGATATTGTATGATTTAATTAAACCAGTTCCCATATCTCTGTCACAGTTTATTCTTCTCAGGAAAAAGTTTATGCTAGCACTAGTGGCTTATAACCCATTTGTCAGAAGTGTAATATTTAAGCTATTTAGGGAGACAATCATTTAGGGAGGCTGTATAAACTTCCTTGAATTAGAGGCTTGCCTACACAAGGAAATACATATAGAACAATTTGGGCTGCATCTTTAAAAATGTAATAACTATTACATTTTTAGGTAGATACCCTATGTGGACACTCAATATTATTTGTAGGAAGGAGAAATAGAAAGTTAGAGCAGGCCATCAAGTTTCTGCTGCAGGATATCTAAATTCACTAGATTTATGAAAAATTCTTAGCAATATGTGGCAAGGTTGTAGGCAGACACTTTTGTGGATATTGGTAGGATGCAAGTGAGAAAGAAAAAGGCAGTGGCCCTTCACTTGTGCGGGAAATCACTATACCAGGTCTGGACCTCTGGCATTACCAACAAGGAGTTTGCTGGTCTTTTAATATGTGTTTCCTTTCCTTCCTAGGCCGTTTCATACTAGTTCATGGATGTGGTGGGACATTTTTAAGGACATATTTACAGGAACATCACAGGATGCCAGCTTTTTTGTATATATATCAGTTGTTACATTATTCTGGTCAGCTTGGAAAATTCTGGGGGCTTGTTCACCAAGCAGCTACACTGGTGTCCATCACCAGGAGAGTGGCTGGTAGCAGCTCCTTCATCTTCAGGTGTGTTGCAGCACAGCACAAGTACTCTGCAGACTGTGTTAGAGCCACAAGATGGGTCAGCAGAGCCTTACAGCTGGGAGGTGTTGAGTCAAGGCTTCCAGACACAATAATTTAATACATCTATCATAAGCAAGCACAAGTTTCAACCCACCCACTATAAAAAAATCACTGACAAGGGCATTAATGCCAACTTGTTTATGCTTCTTGCTCTCCCTTGAGTGCATCAGCTTTTAGTAGGCATTAAGATTTTTCAGTTTCCATCTCACATACCAGTGGGTATGAATTACAGCACTGTAATTTAAAATAACAAATCCATAGTATGCAGTTTAAAATAATGAGAAATCTAGAAAAACTGTACGGGCAGATGGTTTTATAGCCCAGCATTCAAAAGAAGATATAATGCTATTCAGTCTTGAATTAAAAAAGGCTGGGATCTTTTGAACTCATCCAACTATTGGGCAGTCCTCACTACAAACAATGAAGTCTGTATCTTTGCCAAAGTATTAATATCTTTCTTCAGAATGGGTGAGATTAAATGAACACAGAGATCTTATGAGTTTTGGAGAGAACTATTTCCACAAAACCATACGGCAAAAACTGATGCTAAGAGAGTGAGTAGACCTCTTATTTGTGACAACTGAAAATAAATGTGACTGTATCATTTAGAGGTGTTAGACTAATTTTGCTTTAGACAGACCTTTGTTCAATAGAATAATTGTAGAACAGTGTGTAGCATCTGATTAGTTCCAGAAGAATTAACTTTTTCATTATTGTTTCAAAAGAGTGACCAGCCAGCAGTGTTTCTCCTGTCCTTAGCAGGATACCAGGAACTGGAAAGCAACAAGCAGTTAGAAATCAGAAATCATCCCCTGAATTTCTAATGAGCCTTAGCCTTTTGGTTATCCAGAGGACAATGGTTGTCTTTTTTTACCCTCAATTAA
Source organism: Pluvialis apricaria (assembly GCA_017639485.1). NCBI lineage: Eukaryota > Metazoa > Chordata > Aves > Charadriiformes > Charadriidae > Pluvialis > Pluvialis apricaria. Next base: position 73,098,100 of record CM030009.1, on the reverse strand, counting down.
GTACAGGTAAGTCATAACACTAAAGAACTTGTATATTTTTCTGCATTATTCTGCCAGATCTGAGCTCTTGATTCACAATACCATAACCATCAGGACTTTGGCTGAAGACTGAGGGAAATTGGTGATTAAAACATGCCATCCCCAAGACAGATTGCCTCACTTATGTAACTGATTATCTGTCAGAATTTAATTCCTGCTCTGTTTTTGTGATAACACTGAGGTAGTGACAAAAGTGTGCTCTAGGTATTATGATGTTGAATCTCGGCTGCGGAGGCGTGGGTTTCTTTCACAGCTCAACTCCAGATTTCTTGTATTGCCTTGCGCAAGTCATTTAATCAGTCAGTGCTTTGCTTCTTTGTCTAAGAAGCCTGGATGGTAAGTAGCCCCTGGCTCATAGTTCTTGTCCAGAAAAATACCTGGCAATTTTGGATCCTCTAAAAGCTGTGGCCAAACAGAAAATGGTGGAGCTGAAGGGACCCACTAAGTCCCTTCAATTATATTAAACTGGGATACAGGAAAAGGCAAATGATGAAAAAGGAGGTGATCAGATGTATTTTTTTAAATGACAGGCAGAAATATTTTTACACTCCTAGTACATTTCATTTCCTTTTCTGTGGTCACATATAACCCAACTTTTCTCAAATGACTCCCTATTGCTTTTTAATCAGCCTTTACAAGTTGTTGAGCTTTTTTAGGCATTGTTCTAATGAAAACTCTGAGAAGAAATCAGCAAGTGGAAGAAAAGGTCTGACCTCTTCCTATTTACAGTACAATCTGTTCATTCCTCCTAGTGTATTTCTACTGCTGAACGTTTTCTTTTCCTTTTACCTTGAAAACTAAATTTAAAAGTCTTAATTGACAGAAAATATGGGTTTATTGCCAATATGCACAACAATCAAGGAATATAGCTTCTCTCCCCAGTAGCAATTTGCTGTCTGGCATAAATGTGGCACATCACTACTAGCCTTGGCAGTGCCTGGGTCCTTGGTGAGGTAGGTCATTGCATCATGAGGGGCATTGTAGTGCCAAATGGTTGAATTCCTTCCATACCTCTTAATCACACTAAGAAATGTAGAAACGTTTTTTCCTAAATACATTTTCCTCTCAGGATTTCTCTTTCACTGGATGTATTCCTACTGCCTTACAGCCTGATCTGTAGTCCGCTGGGAGCTAGACTTGGTGGGAGTTTTTCCATTGATTTCATTATTTACTTTGTTTCACTTCGTATTATTGACTCATATTCACTTCAGCTCAGACCCTTAGGCTAAACACTTCTAAAATGTGAAACTCCTTCTGTCAGGAGCACCTCATTTTCAATGAGAGAGAAGATTTCTGAGACCAGAAATATTAATGTGGACCTGAATCAAGGGAAAACAACAATCTATACATTCCTGCTTATTCTGCACATTTTATACTTCCCAGAAAAGACATATGAACCCAGATTTACATTTTTATTTAGCTATCATTTAATTTAATCTCTCCATCCCTCAGGAAGTTAAGCACAGAAGCTTTCCTCGTGTTTTTCTCCTACTTGGGCATTCCCTCCCCTGTTTCTCCTCAATCTCTGTAGCAAGCTAAACATTGGCATCTGCTACTCCAGCAAATATTTTGTGATTTTCCTAGTATCTGCAGGTGGCTGCACTTGGCTGCATCTCCCAGCCCTAGTGCTTCCATGTTTCTCAGATAGAAAGATATAGAAGTAATAGCATAAAGAAGTAGCGCGGTTTGGAGAAAGAAGTACCTGTTTGGGAGTTCACTCTTCCCAGATACAGCTCCCTGGATGTTTTACCTCCCATGAAATTTTTTGAGATTTCTTCTTTTTTCCCTGGTTTATACTGAGAGGAAAAGTCAACCTTTTTGTGTTCATTTGGTTTATTTATTTATTTAGAGTGAAGGCAGTAGCAGTGAGTACTAGCTGAGTATTTGGGGCATTCACACCGGATACTGACAACCCTAATAATCTACTTTAGCCCAAGGACAAGACCCTTTCCTTCTTGCATCTGATAGGAGTACAGAACTACTCGGCCCTTGTGGAGCAGAGCTCCCTTCTATCTCTGAATTTGACAACAAAGTACCCAACTCCCCTCTGCCCCATGGGAGGCACTGGGAGATCTTTCCCAATATGTTTGTACAACAATTATGCAGTTTTGATTAATCAAGATTTTGTGCTTTATTTTCTCCCCAATTAGGTCTTTGAATTTGGTTTCTGCCTCTAATGCTGGTTTATCCTGTGCCTATGGACTGTTGCTTGATACATTTCTGTGTCTGCTGCCCAACTGCCTATAAAACAGGGGTAAGACATCCTCAGTTTCCCTGGGATGCTTTACAATGATTGTAATAGCTGCATTTTGATGTAAACATGTGAATAGATGGAAGAATGCTAAATATCACTCAAATGAAGAGCACAGCTATAGGTATGCCAACAGGTTCTGGGCCGAATGTAATTCCATTTTAAATAAGCATGTATTTATTGCTTTTGATGACTTTGTTTTCCATAGTGCATAATAAAACTGCATCATACATCGTATGGCGAGGGGGAGGGTGGAGAGAGAGAGAGATATTCACGTAAATGTTTGTGTGTATGTTCAACTTCTGGTGGTTCCTTACCGGGTTTGTTTGAGCAGTTGTTTTTTCACCCCCAAAATGTAATGGTTTATTTTAGACCGGGAAAAATAAATACAATCATTGGTGTTTATTTCCCAGACGGCATACTATGAAGCTCTTCCCAGATAAGGTCTTAATATTCCTGCAGTTTATAACTCTAGGTATGAAGTTTTGGTTGGTTTTTCTCATTCTGTTTGCAATGCAGCTTACAGATATTCATGTCATTTACTCATAGTTACAAATCCACACATGACTTTAAGGTGTGACTTTAAGGATGGGTTGTACAAAAAGTAAACCATCACAAAATCTGTGTAAATTACAATGCACCGGTGCAAAAGTATATGGCTATGAGGTATTTCTCTGTTCATGGGGTTTTGTTGCATTTGGAGGCTTTATGTTGTACTGTGCTCTAAAAGCAGAGAGAAAGTTAAGGCAGTTTCTGACTGTTGTGTGATCAAACACGCTGTGAAGCTTTTACCAGATGAACCATTAAAGCTTTGTTTTTACCGTTCCATTTCCTGAGAGAGAAAATGTTTTTGTTTCAGGAGTCTGTGCATCATCTCTGCTATTACAGCTAACAAGGGTGGCCAGTTCCCCAGATGATATCGAGGAGAACCTTCCCTCTGATACTGCACCATTGGAGTCGACCGGAGTTCTGTCTTTGAAGAAATGTAGGCATGGAGGTGGCAGTAAGCACAGACTGCACTCCACTGGTCCTCCACAGACTGTGCCTTCTGGGCAAAGAGCCTCCTAAACTCATGGGGTGTAGCTTTACAACAGGTGAAGGGAACTGAGATGCTGGGATATTACCATGTTTTCCCTGGCTTTACTTACTGCATTGAGGATGTCAGCCGAGCTGCTGTGGGACTCTCAGGACAACTCACATGTGTTTCCCATGTGTGCATGTATGTTCATGTTGGTGATTTAAGCTGGCAGGCAGCTGAAGGCACCCAAAGATCTGGTGCACGGTAACGTAACACAGAGCATATTGCCTTTACGCTGTGATTTTCCCCAAGGAAGACAGTGAGCTGAGAATGAGATGCTAAAGCCACCGTAGCTGTAGCTTCTCATCATCCAGTTTGGTGGTTTGTCTCCTTCCCACGGTGCCTCTGAGCTGCCCAGGAGCAGTGTATTGATATAAAAAGGTTTAATCCATGTTCCCACCCAAAAGCATTGCGCAAAGACAGTTCTGGTAATGCAATGAATTGCTTCCTTTGGTAGACCTAGGTGGGTATTAGCAGACAGGTTTGACCATATAGGTGGCCGGTTTGGACACACTGTTATGTGCTAACAAGTTGCTGCAGCGTGCTTGGTCCCAGAGGTATCATGAATTACAGCATTCAGTTCTGCTTGGCAACATAAAGGTGGTCAATGGTTTGGATGACAAATTCCATAGAAATTCCATAATTAAATATGTTAAACTTTTAATCTGCTTTTGATAATCTGACAATTCTCACACCCTTTTCATACTATATTTTTTTGCTGACCCAGCTCCTTTCAGCATCCCCTTTTGGCCTCTCAAGTGCTTAAGCTAGGAGAGAGTGAGTAATAAATACAGCAAGGCTCTTTGGTATTGTAAAGATGTGAAACTCTTTCCATGTTCTTATGGGGGCGTCATACCCCATAATTCATAAAAAGTCCTGTGATTACTTCAGGTACTTAGGAGTTTACCTTGTTCCCATTAAAAGTCAAAGGCGTGTCTTTAACACCTCCAGTGATTTTAATGGAGGCAGCTTCAAAACTTAATAAAATACCGCATCATTTCAAAATTTGAGAGTATCTGGTTCTGATTACGAAAGGTTAATAACATTTTAAATTGGAACTACAAAATATTAATCGTGCTTCCTCCTTAAGTCAAATGCACTTTATGTCTGTTTCTATGGTGATGATAATTAATACACCGGGAACGGTAACAGGCTCAAACAGACTGGATCCTGCAGTGAGCTGAGCAACTTCTGGAAGGACTGAGGGTCTTCAGCTCCTGGCAGCAATAGAGAGGAACACCTTAAGGGGAAAACCACTGCATTTTGCAGGGTCAGGTCTTGCAACTTTTGCCAATTAGGAGTAAAGTCTGTTGTACAGTATGGCATAATCCTATTAAAAGCAACCAGATGTGACTCTACAGCAAGTGGCAGCACCAAATGTAAAACATCAGTCCTTGTGAGGTACAACAGAGTCTCAGTTCCTACTGGAGTTTGCAGGGTTAGTGCTTGTCAGCTTGGATGCTTACCCGTATGACACCCAAATTGCTACTCAAAGCACAGCTAAATGATCCCCACAAAAGCATTCCAATGTTGGTGGCAGAGAAGTGAAAATGAACAGGACAGGAAATACAGCTAAAGTGCTGTTCAGGAAGCCAGGGAGAAGTGGATTTTACTTCTGTTTTCAAACAACTGGTAAGTGAAGTGAAGATACTTCATGAATTCGTTCTTGACCCGAGTCCCTCCCTTCTCTTCCTCCTTTTTCTAGCCATGCCTAGAATTTATTTTCAATCAAGTATGAACTCATCTTTTAATAAAAAAAAAATAAATAAAGTATTTCCTATTTGAGTGGATCCAGGAAGTTCCCAGGAAGTTTGGGAAGACATATGTACAAACTCACCCCAAATATTTATACATGCATCTTATATACATACTTGGTAAGAACTCATTTCTTCTTCCTCAGAAAACAGGAAAAGGAGGTTGGATAGCAGTTGTTCAGAGGACCTCACCTTTGGAGTATTTTTACTCTGTTAAATGAAACTCTATGGTTTTTAATATATCAATTATAATGGTGTATATCCTATTGAAATTTAATTTATATATGTCACATATTTGACAAATCACATTGTTATACATGTCTTTAAGACTTAAATGGACCAAGGGTCCGATTTAATCAAAACTGAAATTTGATTTATTTAAGAAAATACTGCACAGAAAATCATTCATCCGAGATTTTAATCCTTCTGTGCCTGGAAGGTTCCTCCCAATCCCTAAGAGAGAAGCCTTGCCCTCCAAACTACTGTGAACACGACTTAGCTTTTTTAGGTCAAAGACGAGACTTCTTATGCGGGGCTGTTCATGGGATGGAGTAGAATATGTAGCTGGAGGCACAATTTTATAAAATTATATTTCTCTCCCGTGCTGTTGCTGTAGAGTAGAAGTAGTAGGAAATGGCTCTGTTATTCACGACAGTAGGTTAAACTTCATTCACCAAAAGAACTTAATAGACTCAGTGGAAATATTAAGCAAACTTATTACCTATTAACATGAAAAAGGCTTATCTTTCATAGAATCATAGAATTGTCTAGGTTGGAAGGGATCTTGAAGATCATCAAGTCCAACCGTCAACCAAAACCACCACTAAACCATGTCCTTTATCTGCTGTTTTAAAGTTTGCTGTAAAAATACAGGTGTAAAGAAGTGTGAAGGTTGAGAAGGATTTTTTTTTCTTAAACAGACATTCGCCATCTTAGTGAAAAGCAGGACGGGCATTTAAAAGCATTTAGGCAGAGTGTTTATCACAGGCACTGAAACAAAAACCTGCTGAATTCTAAATTACAAACCTGGTCAGGAATTGACTGTCGGACTGTGCCTTTTTAACTCTCCTTCAAGAGATACAATCTGTCTTTGTGACTATCAGTGTCTCAGAGAAAAACATGACACAGGCAGCTCTGTAAGGTTCTTGCGCAGGAAAAACAAATACACAGTTAGAACCATTTAAAAGTGGTAACATTTTTGGTAGCTGGGAACCTGCAGCACCTCTGCTACCTGATTGAACAGAAGTACTCAGCACTGGTTTTGCAATTGCCTTGAACCTACGGTTTCCTGATGGAAAGATCCAGAACAGAAGCCCATGTCTCCATGTGTCTTAGGAAGCCAGGGCTCAGGCATCTGTGGTGCTGGCAGTAATTGAGTGATGGCATTATTCTGCCCAGTGACAGGTAAAGGAGCCGGCGGCATACCAATTTTCTTGGTTTTTGCAAGCCTCTGAACGCCATATGTAATTAAAGAGACTTTTCATATTTAATAGTATTTATCTTGTGTGTCAGATAACACTTGTTAAAAGTCATCAGCTTTTCATTACCAAGATCATTAATACTATTGGTGATACCGTGACTTGAATAGCTCTTCGCTTGTTTGTCACAGCTGCAAATTGACTTTCTAATGACTGTGTCAGCTGTAAATTTGCCTTTTCAAGAACAAACTCAGAAGTATCAGACTTGTTGCTTACCTCAGATTCTTTTATTGACATCTACTTTTAATGTAAAGCAGTGTTAAACTAGTGATTTTAGTGGGAAGCTCTCTTCTGGAAGGTCATATTTTCAAATAAGTAGCATGCTGCCCAATGGAGCAGCTTTTTTGTGCATCCAAATTCTGCTGATTTTCCCATCTGTTCCCCCTGCTGTGATAGGACACCTGGCAAAAGGACCAGATCCTGTTTTCTCCTACATGTGCACACTGTGACCTGCTAACCTTTGCATTGCTACTGTTGTGTGTGATGGAAAAAACAAAATTGTGCTGGGCTGGCAGGCCGGAAACCTGCCTGCTCTGTGCTTTCACTTTTACTTGCAGACTGAGCTAACGAGTTATTGGGAGGCATCAGACTGGACTCCACTGCTCTTTCAGAGCACAAGGGCAGGTTAAGGACTTTGCTTATTTTTTTTGCATCTTCATATAAAAAAGCTCTCAATATGAATTTGATCTTATACAAGGCTTTAGGACAGGTAGTCTTAGATCTTAAAGCCAAAAGTAAACCGGTATTTCATTTAGTTTTGCTTCTTATGGAAGTCAAGGTGTGAGTTTCTTCCAGTTCTTTAGCCAAGCTCAGATTTTTGATTAATGCATAACTTCCAGAAGACATCAAGGAATGAAGAGCACAATCCTTTCCTTTTAGTTTGTTGCTGTTATTCATCACCTTAATGCTATTTGTTTTGGCTGGTGTAAATATTTCTCCACAGTTGCTGGACTTGAGAGACCACCTCTGACTGATTCAGTCACTATTCTTACCTGTACAAAGTGCATGCAATGTTCCCACCACCTGCCAGTGCAGACATATATGGCTCAAAGAAATACTTTGCCTTGAAGGTCTACTCCATCAGAGTTCTTATATTGCTTATACATTCTTAGATTGTGAATTACTTGTCATAGGCCTGTGTAGGCTTCATTTAACAAAAGAATTTAAAATTAACAGGAAATTCAGACCCCCTGTTATGATGCAAGATGTTGCAGATACTCTCTCTGTTTGCAGTGAGTGCCCAGGTCAGAAGGTGAGAGCAGGTGGATGGCCACCTGAGGCTTGACATGGAGCATAAAGTGTTATGAGGACCCTCTGGTTGGTAAAGATAAGCCAATGTACTGTACATGCAAAGAGTTTATCCTCAAATTTGGCTATGCTAACTGGCAGTTTAATGACAGTACCGAGCCTTTAATTGTTGTTGTGTTGTCAGCAGGCACAAGGTTATACGTGCTGGCAGAAGGCTACTTTTGAGGTGGAGGGTCAAATCAGAAAAAAAATAGAACATCACCACAGTAACTTTGTAGTCAGAAGGTGATTGTTAGAGGCAAAATAATTCAGCTTGGATATTCAGCCCATTTCTTTGGCGTGAGTGTGAACTGGAGCTGAAATTTCCCAGAGGCGTCCTTGCTCAAGGTGAAAGCCAAGCCAGAGGGACCAGCCAGGATTGCAACTGAATCCAGCGCAGTGCTAAGCACTGTGGTCCTGACCCAATAAAACTGTCAGGACCACACTTAAATTTGTGGACCTTGGTAGTCCGCTGCCTGGGTGTGGAGTGGGGTGGGAGCAGGCTGTGAGCTTTTACTACCTCAGAGTTTGCTGTGGTTGTGTTGGTGCTCCCATCACTTTCACCTTGCACAGGAGGTCTGGGAGAGCAGGTGGTTGAAGGAACTGTTCCCCTAGCACATCAAGAGCAAGTCAGTTTGGTGGAAAGCCCTGGGGAATGAGGTCTGTTAGTTAGTTTGCTCGCCAAAAGGGCTGGGCGTTTGGTTTCCACAGTTGTAATCTTGGAAGTACAGAAGAAGTTTCTTTCTCCCTTTTTTACCAAGACATAGTCTGTCTTATTCACAATGACCCTCTCCATTCAAAGAACTTTGCCTTCAAAGCCAGACAAGCATCATTTGGACATTAATTGCATTGGATGATCAGAGAAGCTGTGATCTCACAGTGTTGCTGAATTATTTCATTTGGCTTTGTGTTTAAACCAATCTCCGTGGAAAACTCTGGTATTCTTCACATATGCCTACTTCAGATACTTGATGATGAAGTAAGATATTAAGGGAGTTCCACAAAGATCCATGTGCAGGTAAGGTTTTGTTGTACATAGGGAGGTGGAACTATAGGAATCCTCTGAGGATACAAAAGCTTGAGAGTAAGCTGTCAGTGCAATCCAGAGTGTTTTGACAGACATCTATGGGAAGACCGAGTGTTCAGTGTAGGGAAATGGAGGTGGATTTCCAGCCAAGGGGCACCTTGAGTGAGAAGCTTGCCTACTTTGTTGGGTCACATTAAATGGATCACAGGAGTTACTAGTCACTCAGGTAAACAACTCACAGAAAATGATAAATCAGTATGAAAACCATGGCCTTTGCAGTGGGAACAGCAAATGTTCCCTTTTACAGGTAGCAATTACTCTGTATGGAGAAAGTGCGCTGTTTTTCCACCCAACAATACAAAATAAGTTGTGAAAAAGTTACATGAACCTGGTAATTTTCTCTTGCAAAACCACAAATCATAGAATCATAGAATCATAGAATGATTTGGGTTGGAAGGGACCTTAAAGATCACCTAGTTCCAACCCCCCTGCCATGGGCAGGGACATCTCCCACTAGACCAGGTTGCTCAAACCCCCATCCAGCCTGGCCTTGAACACCTCCAGGGATGGGGCATCCACAACTTCTCTGGGCAACCTGTTCCAGTGTCTCACCACCTTCACAGTGAAAAATTTCTTCCTGATAGCTAATCTAAATCTACCCTCTTTCAGTTTAAAACCGTTACCTCTCATCCTGTCCCTACAATCCCTGATAAAGAGTCCCTCCCCAGCTCTCCTGTAGGCCCCCTTTAGGTACTGGAAGGCTGCTATAAGGTCTCCCTGGAACCTTCTCTTCTGCAGGCTGAACAACCCCAACTCTCTCAGCCTGTCTTCATAGGAGAGGGGCTCCAGCCCTCTGATCATCTTCGTGGCCCTCCTCTGGACCTGCTCCAACAGGTCCATGCCCTTCTTATTGTTGTCCCAAATCTGGGTTCTTTACCCAGTGGGCAAGCTAGTAACAGACAGAGCAGAGGTATTTCCAAGTTTATTCCATTAATGCACAGACATGGGGTACTTGTCCCAAAACGGGAGCACACCTTAGTTTCAAAAATCTCCACTTTTATACATTGATTATTACATATTCAAACAATTAACACATATTCATTGTTATTCTCTTTAATGATTGGTCAAGACTTCTTCACTTCCCATGTAAATTAGTGCACAGACTCTGTCTTCTTCTTCCATTGTTCTCTTTTGAGTAGGTGGTATCATTTGGGTAGATGGTCAATGAGTCGGTGGTTGTGATCTCCCCCTGACAGAATTACCTTTTGCCTACTTCTCCTCTGATCTTGGTAGTTCCAAGTGGTTTTCTCAGTTTGCTGACCAGGCCTGCAGTTCATCACTCTCTTGATAGGAATATCGTGCTTATCAACGATGTTACATTGTCTGATGGTTAGTTCCTTAATTGAATCGTAGATAAATCATGACTAGTTATTATTTCTCTATTTTAATATTGGAAAAATAATTAAATAATGTTGGGGCAGTACAGAGGACTTGATCAGCAGCAGGTTTCCTTGGTTGCTTCAATTCCATTTTACATTTCATTTTCCTCATTTATGTCAATTTTATGACAACATTATTTTGGGGGCCCCAGAGCTGGACACAGTACTTCAGGTGGGGCCTCATGAGAGTGGAGGTGTAGAATCACCTCCCTCAACCTGCTGGCCACACTTCTTTTGGTGTAGCCCAGGATGTAGTTGGCTTTCTGGGCTGCAAGTACCAGCTGATGTTGAGCTTCTCATCAACCAACATTGATTTCCTTAATATCAAATAGTGAACATGTAAATAGTTTGTGATCAGAAAAGTGCTTTAATAATAACAGTTATTTTAGACAGAATGAAATAAAAACCTCTGACAGTGATAAATCATCCTGTTACAACCTTGCTTCTAGTGGCACTAGCGGCTTTTCGTAAGAGAGACGGCAACAGACATTAGCAACAAGGATAAAAGAGCACAGAGAGAGTGTGGCAACTGGAGAGAAAAAGCTGTAATGCCATAGCAAAGGTATCTACTACTATTATTTGCTCTCATGAGTGGAAATAAGAAAAGAACTTTTACAAACTCAATTAGTTTTATCATTACAGGGAAAAGAACAGCTACCCTCTAGGGTGCATAATACTTGTGCACAATCAACATGTGTACCCTCATATGCACTTGTGTACAATTGCCTTCTCCTAGAAAAAAATAAGAATTGCTGGAATTTGCCATGTATACTGTTAAAATATTAACAAAAACCCCATGTAATCCCACTAGTGAAGGCTTAGAGTGGGATTCAGCTCCAGAGTAAGACGCTGAAGATATCAACATGTGAACTTGGTGGGTAAAATACCTACATTCAGGTGTCAACCTGGAGACAAGTCCTGCCTCTTCAGCTCTGGGACAAAGCAATCCAAGCTTGATCTTTGGTGTTACTAAGAAGCTCCTCGTAACTGTTGTGATATTTTAGAAAGCAGCTGTAGTTGCATAGCTGTTTGTTAATAAACTGATGGAAATTGAGAGTGAGGATGATGGGGCAGCTTAAAAACATGGCAGCTAATAAAAAAAAAATTAACAATAATGAAATGGAGCTTTTGTTGCTAACTCCTCGCTTCTTAAATACCATGAAAAAAAGTTACATTGATGATGGGGAGAATTTGCTCTGTGTTATAGTCTTAACTAATAAAATGCTACAATAATGCTGGGAAATGGAAGATTTTAGCTCCCATTTTATGAGTCATCTGAGCTTTCAGAGTAATGAGTGTATATTAACATCTACACTGCTTAGGGCTGGATGGAAGTTTAGATAAGTGACCTTCATATCTCATGCTTTAATGCTGATGATTCTCAACTGTACACTCAGAGTACCATCTGTAAGAAGATGTAAAGGTCTTCTTATCCATATCCCTGCCTTTGGTTGGTGTTGAGGAAAATCATTTTCCCCTTTGACTTGTTACTTTGAGCTCTTATTGGGCAGAGTAGGGCTCTAGTTTCTTTCTGTGCTTCAGAATTCTTGTTTGCATCACATTATCCCAGATGCCAAAGTCTCCTCTTATAAATCTGCTATGACTGCCTCATTCCCCTCTGCCTTCCACCTTGCATACTAATTTACCTTTGTGTGACCAGAGTAAGAAAAACAGCAGGAAAAAAAGGGAAGAGGTACAAGGACATTTCTTTTGGGATAGCTAATACACCCAATTCTGGAGGAAAAGCAAAACACACTATCTCTTGCTGAAGTATGAAAAATCAACAAATCCTTTGATTTCTGCAGGATGGCCTCACTTCCATTTTTGGAAGGAAGGAAAATCCCCTTCAACTACCTCCAAGAGCTCTCTGGGGATAGTAAATCCTCCATGCTCTTCTCTCTTTGAGGGATGAAGCCTCGTGGCTTGTGGCAGAAAGCCCTGTGGAATCCCTCTACCTGGCCCAGCCTCTGTGTGGGGAGGGTCCCCAGCCTCAGCCACGGTCAGTGCTCAGGGGCTGCCCCCTTGCCCCTCCTCAAAGCAAGGCATCACCTGTGTGAGTGGCAGAGTCTTCCTGCTCCTGTTGAGTTTTTGAGTTAGGGTTTTCTATTTTTACTTGTAACCCAGCTCTTGCTTAACTGGTCCCTTTCCTCATTCCTGCTGGGAGCACACTGGTAACAGCGACCGTGCAAAGAGCAACGCACTAGTTAATTGCTTCTACAAACTTTTAGAGGACATTAGTCTCCTCTTTTCCATGATTTTCCATACTGCAGCATACATGGAATGGTAGATCCCTTTGCACATAGGCACAGATGGTCATAATCTCTCCTGCATGATCAGACGATTTTGCTCACCGTTTTTAATGCCAGATTTACTCTTTTTCCTTCAAAGCCTCTCAGTTCCAGAGATCCATGTCTATCTTCCCCTTGTCCTCTTTTCCTCTTTCTCTTCACCCACTTATTTTTTTTTCCTATTCATAAGGGACTGTCAACATGTACACACTGACCAACATGAGTGTATAGTAAACCAAGCTATTCTGGAACAACTTTCTGCATGAACAGCCTTCCATGCTATTACAGAATAATCGTCCTTTTTTCCAAAGCTACACACTGTGTCCTCAAATCTTGATGAAAATTCTTGGGCCAGGTTCTCATCGATTTGTCTCCAGTTTAATGGCAGAGAAACCCAGAAATGTCTCTGTTGGATGACATGCATTGCTTATCCTGATGTAAAGCTTGTGCAACACTGTAGAAAATGAGTTCCCTGTTTCTTTCTGTCAAAAGGATCAGCTCAATTATTTCAGACTTTGTCTGCTCCTGGTCTGAATGTATTGATTTCTATCTCTTCTCACTATCATTTAATTTTGTCATTAAAAATGTAATAACCTTCTTAAATTTGGAGGTGTTTAATCTCCCATAAAAATAGCTGTATTGTAAATGCTACAACTCAGTGACAACAATAACATTTTGCTATACTATCATCACAACTGCATCCTTAAATGATCATAAATTGACTTGGAATTAGCATAATAATTCTCTAAAAGGAATAACAATTTATAAAATGAATGTGAAAAAGGTTTAAGTTCAGCATAAAACAGTAAACAGATCCTAGGGCAGAACTGGAAAATGCTTGGTGGCGTGTAGCAGATAAAGTAATGACTAGAAAATCCAGGATGTGTTAATACAATGAATGACTGTTGGTTGAAATCTTAATACTATGTGAAGGATTAATGGAAACCATCCTAGCATACCAAGAACATATTAAATGCACTACTTTACCGTTAGGACGATTTGGATCTGTTCGATACAAGCATTTGATTAAGGAGCACTTTCTTGTAAGCAGCAAAAGGCAGGCGGGCTGAGACGCATAGTGTCCCTTTAGAAACCATTGCACTTTTTCTCCTCAGTGCTCATTCCTTCGTGATCCATGCTGGCCTGCTGGGCTCTCTCTCTGAAGTTCCTTTGGTACCATCGCCGAGGGGATGCACATGGAGAGACACAGCAAAGGAGATGGTGTCTCTCTAGTAATTGGGAATGTGCACTGGTTTCAGGGCCCATCACTACATTTCCATCAGCTTTCCTCACAGCAACACAAACTAGTGTTTTGCTTTAACATTTGCAAATATGAGAAGCTGGGGCTCCTCGAGGGCAGCTGCCCACCCTTCCAGTGGGCTGTGAGCACAGCCCCCAGGCAGCCCATTGAGCCCCAACGAGTTCAGCCATCTGCTGCCAGCACCTGCAAGGGAGCCTCTGGGGGAGGGAGCTCTTCTGCCAGAGCAGAAGACTCCCGTGCCGGGAATTCGTCCCTCTGGAGTTGTGGAGGCAGGTTTGTGGGAGCAACGGGGCAGCTCAGGTAGGGAAATTGTATCCATCCTCAGCATGGAGAAGACAGGCTTTTCCACTGTGAGGAACATTATGTTCCCAAGACACAGAAAGTGGGAAGTAAAAAACGGAACCCAAAAAGATAGGAGAGTGAGGATGAAGTGCAAAATACCAGGGCAGAGCATGAGGGGAAGGAAAGGGAAAGGGCTGGCAAGGCAGAAATGGGAAAGGGGGAAGGATAAGCATAAGGCAAAGGAGCATGGGAATAGAGGGTCTTCACTGGTTCCCGTTGTCCTGCCAAAGAAATGAGGATAGTCCCTCCTGTGAAGGGATCCATCATCTTCCATCAGATCCCTGCCACGTGGCTTTTCTTCTCTCCCTGCCCTTTTCCTAAACACTGTCTACTTTTTCACTTATAAAGTCTATTGTTCTCCTCATCACTATTAGCATTATCAGCAATACTCTTTTGACTAAGATGGCACCTTGCAGCCATACACAGGCTGAGGTCTCCTGTGGTAAAAGTTCTTCTCTGACATCTGCCTGAGGCAGAAAGGCAGCTGAGGAGGAGGGGAGGAGAGAGAGTGATCAGAAGAGGGTGGGGAAAGCAGAAAGGGGACTAACTAATGTTGTACGAGGAGGTGAAAACACCAGGTGTCTTACTATTTTGCAAATCCAACTCAACTCTCTGAGTGTGACCCTTTTGGAGGGTCCTATCGCCACGTGGATGAGGCCACACAAGGCTGGTCCTGCAGGTGCTCCCACCAGCCCCACTCAGGGCATCTGCCCTGCGAGGCAAAGCGTACCCCTCCTGAGGTGCTGTTCCGGGGCTGTTTCCTCACTGGGCTTGCTAGCAAAGACATCCACTGTGAAGAAAAGAGTTGGGGTTTCTTTTTATTAAAAATGTTAAAAAATAAATGAAGACCCTCTGAATTCAGACCAGTTGCTGATGTTCATCTGCATTGCACCCCTCTGAAACAACGAGCAGGTGCACTCCTTACTGTAAGCGCTTCTGGAAACAGGGACTATGTGCTTTGCCCAGGCAATCCCCTATAGGAAGCTCAAAGATTAAACTTTTTTTAATGTTTATTTTCCTTTTGTATTACTTTGCTACTGTTTTAAGTCAAATGATTTTGCAGCTTAGATTTGGGTACACACTGTGTTCAAGTTGGTTGCCACTGACACTAGATTTAATCTAAGCATCAGCTGGAATTTTCTAAAGCATCTAACCTTATGATACAGTTAAATATACTTTGTTTTTTAGGAGTTGTGAATGTTGTCAAATAAGGGAGTATTTTACAAATGACTTTGTGTAGAATAGGAGATATATTTATTGCAATGTTCTTTTTGTAATAAAATGTAAATAGAAATTATAGCTAGAGTGCTTTTGAAATGGTTTTAGGACTCCACTTTTATCTTGACAAGCAAAGATTTTAATACGTCTTTTTTCTTCATGGTGGTGAAACATATACATCAATCACAGCCCATTGAGAGCCAGACAAAGGCTTTATTTGGGATCAGAAAGCTAAATTTGTTAGATGCCTGTACTTAGGTTTATATTGGAGAATATTATTGGAAAATATATTTTTGGAAAATGGGAAAATCTTAATTTTTCAAAATTGTGTCTGAGTTTTAGCAAATCTCATCTTGCATTTTGTGGAAAAAAAACCCCAGATCGAGCAGAGGTGATTTAATGTTCCTGACACTTGACTTGCTACCTTCAGAAATTATGCAAATTTATAACAGGGGAAAGCCACAAGTCGCTCCTGGCTCCGTCTGCTCAGCCCACTCCTTCTCAGAGCTTCTCACCCCTCCTGTTGCATGGCTCAGCTGTTTGCTTGGCTCCCATAGCTTGTATTCTGTTGTACTGAGGCAACGTGAAATGAGCACCAGCTTACCGTGGTACGTGGCACATGGCCTCCACATGAATGTCTCTGTCACCCGTACAGTGGAGGAAGAGAGGGGGAGCAGAGAGGTGGAGGTGGGAACCATGATCGCTGCCCCAAGGCAGACAGTCCTGCTTTGTCGATCAGCGCCCTGAACCCCAGGTAGTTGGCACACCTACAGATCTGCCTCAGGCAGCTCTAATCCAGATGAAAAATGGTATCTGGAGGTTTTTGTCCTTGCAATTTAGTCAGTGCTAGATGATAGGGCTATATTGATTGCTATCATAATGAGGACAGAACAGCTACATGAAATGTAAGACATGAAAACGTGACAGTGTTTGGGGAGGAGGCATCTCCATGGCAGAAAGCAGGGTATGCTTGCCCTGATGAGTGCCTCTTAGTAGCACCCATTAAGTCATTTCAGTACAGAGCAAGCTGGAAGGGGACGCTTGCTGCTGCCGAAGGGGCTGCGTGGTCTTCATACCTGCCCCTGGGCTGCTGCTCTGAGAGTTTCCCCGCAGTGGGAGCTCTGCTCCCAGCTCCCCATGCGGGTGTACACTTAATAGGCATGATTTAGTGTGGGTACAGAACTGAGTCAGATTCAATTTGCGAGTTTACTGCCAAACCTGAACCAATTTCTAAGCCAGCTGTACAGCACTGATTTAACAAGAAATGGAAACCATTCAAAGCTCTGTGAATTTGGCAGAAATTAGCAGTTTTGGCTGAGTGTTACTGTGGGGTTTGGACTAATTCAAACCTAAAGCTCACAGTGAAATTCAGGAGGCTTGAATCCATGCCAAGGGAAAGGTTTGCATAGATCTCTGCAAATTGGAAGTGTCAAGGTTTCAACAGCTCTGCTTGATAAGTGAGTAAGGAGAGATTTCCCTCTGAAGTCTGCATCTCTCCTGGAATCCAGAATGAATGTGTCATGGCAACGTAGCACACCTGATAACGTATCTTTGTTAAGCAGCTTTATTTGAATGGGTTGTTAATGACATAAACAATAGCAATTATACGTATTGATATTATATTGACAGGCCGTGAAACGGTTTCATGATTCATTCTCCTAAATGAGCTATTTTCTGCTATGCACTGTGAATACTGCTATTGCTGATAGCAAACCAAAAATAACTTAAGAAAAAAGAAGAACTATCTTGGGGGAACTATATTTGGGGCAAATATTTGTGTAGGGATTGGAGCAGAGTATTGTACTTCTTGCTAATATGTTATGGGTAAAACTGGTCTTCTTTTCTGTGTATGGTTTGTGCATTCATTCCTCTGCAAGCATTTGTTAGTTATAATTAGTTGCCAAATTGGTTGCAAGTTGTTAGGTACAACGGTTGTTTGCGATTTCTTGCAATGAATATTTATGATATGCAAAAATGTCTATCATACGGTATTGGATCCGGCCTCTAATAGAATAACTGAAACAAAGCAAGTAGAGGGAAAAAAAAAACCAACAAAACCCAAACAACAAGATTATGAGAAGTGCAAAACAAATATTGTTCACACACTTATAGTCATGCGTGCAGACAGCTGTAGGTATTTGTGTGAAAAACAGCCACTTTCCAAACATTCAAGTCTACTGAGAATTTTATTCAGTAATTTTTTTGTGAAATTGGTACCATAGGTAGCATGAGTCACTTATAAAAACTGTTTAAATTATGAAAAGATGAACACAAATATAAAATCTCAGTTATCCAGGCGGCGCTTGCATTGAAGAATTAGAGCTTTGGGTTTTCACACCAATATTGAAAGGTCAGTATTTAAAAAAAATGAGATTTCAGAATGTAACTGTAGGCTCCCATTTTTTCAAATTAAGATTTCCACTTCATCTGCAAAGAACTCTGTTCTTTAGCTACTAATGTGTACCACTGGAAAAATACTAGCATATCGAAGAGAGGATATGGGAAGAAGAAGAATTTATCTTCAGTGAGATTAATGGAGCACAACTCAGTACTGTTTTATTGTTCGGTAACACCAGATTTTAACAACTGATCTGTGCAATAGTCACAAATGGCTGGTTGTCTTACCTTAAATCAGAGTAATTTGTGGTAGTGTTTCAATATTTATCTCAGTCATGTTATGTTTCTTACCACAGTCATATCTCTCCCTTTCATATTATTTTTGGTGTGCTGACCTGCATAGCTCGTAAGCATTCAGTAAGCTGGTGGGGCACTGCGGCAGGACACCAGGTAGTGCCATGTCCTCTGATTCTGACCCAGGCCTCACACCTGTGCATTAGTCCCGGTTACACTTCACAGGCATTAATAATCACAATTTAAATAGCTTAAAGCTGAGTAATGAGCTCACCTAAGCACCTTTGTAAGAATGTTTATCAATCATTAGAAAAATAGTTTAAAAAGTGAAAAATTAGCATGCCAGAAGCTGTGTAATAAACCCTGTAAGACTAGATATTAGAAAGATTAAGCTGCTCTTTCACTATAGCAATATATATCTATAATGAGATGCAGTTTCTTCTTACGAATGCACCACAGATTAATTAGTTTCAGAATACTTGGCAGCTTGGTCACAGTACCTTAAAGGCTCTTGAAAAATATTATCCATGATGGAGGAAACAAAGTGAGTATACAGGAGGGACAAAGAGAAAAAGAAATAAACTTGGCTCTTTGCATGGTTGTATTCTGGGGACACAATTTCTCTTTAATGACTTTTCACTCAAAAATCCTGATAGGATGTTACAGATGTGACCCTCACCTGTAACTTTTGAATTTGAATAAGTAAGTTAAAGAGAATCAAGTTGGCAGAATATGTATTTCTCAAAAAAATATGTGCCGTGTTTGAAGACTCTGGAGTAAATATTGTTTTCATTACTTCCCCTCCTGCTTTATGCATAACTTTTTAAGTGGTTGCAATATTTTAAACCAGATGTGCTGGGCCAGAATTATGCAACTGTTGCACAACTTAAGTTAAAGAGAACATGTGCTGTGCGTGCCTGCATAAGTAAGTGCTATGCTGTGCCAACACTTTCTCTTTTCTGTTCACGTATTTTCTTCAATCCATCTCCCTCAGGAAAACAAGTGCATGGGACTGTGTATAAAACACACGACAAAAAAAAACAGACCATGCATGATGCATTATGTAAAGGGAAGACATGGTGGTGTAATATAAAGAATTTATCAGCATGAGTATGAGCCGCCTGCATTACTAAAGAGAAACAAAAGCCAAAGTTAAATTATGTAGGTCATCCCAACAAGTACCAAACAAACCTTATGCAGAGACTGTCCTTTGCTACGTGATAAACAAAAATTGTTTATATTCATTATTGAGGCTTTTTGTTTCTACTTGTACCTAAAGGTTGATATTTTGTTCATAGTAAGGTTTATCTGTAGATGCAACACACAATTATTTTTAGATCCCCGTAAGCAATGATGTAGACCCAAAGAAACCGTATGCTATGATGTGGGAGAACCAGAATATTGGAATTCAAAGCCAAAAGAATCAGAAAAATTCACTGGGAGTCGGGTAGAAAGACAATGCCCAGCAGAACCACTTGATTTTTGGATCGTGAGATATCTGTGTTTGTAACTGATACAGAACTGAATGATTTTGTCCTAGGAGACACGTATTTTCAAGGGAAGAGTTATTTAATTGTCAGATAATTTTTTAATTATTTTTTTAATGTAGCTGTGTGGTTTTGTTCTGAAATTATTAACAAAAAGAGTGCAAGTGGTATCACAGGCACAAAGTGAAAATATCTCCAGGCTGTCACTTCTATGCATGCCTACATCACTGTTTGAACTCTAATGTTTTGTAGACTGAATAACTACAAGCTCATTTTCCTTGTCCTTCAACTGTGATATTTATTGACCTATAAATTACTCCTATAATTTTGTTTCTCTACTTGCACTGTTGTGACAGCACCTTTTGGTTACAATAATCTCACTAATAGCTGACTGTAATATGTACCATGCACGTGTGGACCTAAGGCAAAAGAATGACTTGCATCAGAAGTGATGACATATCAAATCCTAGTAAAATCAGTGGAGGTAATTACATATACTGTTCCTCATAAAACTTTCTCAGTACTTCTCTGGGATGGATTGAGATGTGGATTACTTGCTCCACCCTTGCCAAAGAGTTGCAATAAAAGAGATGCCGATGGCTGTGGGGGTCCAGTGGCTGCTCCAGAATTTATGTAGGGGGACACCCCCTTAACGGTGTGCACTCAAATGCACACAGCCAAAGAATCAAGCAGAAGGATCTTGAGCATCGTGTGCTGTCACAAACCTACAAAGTTGTTAGAATAACTGAGAAGTAGTGGGAAAATGTGCACAACAGGGGGACAGTGGTTAATGGATTGTACTCAACCTGGAGGTTGGTAACAACTGGCGTACTGCAGGGGTCTGTTCTGGGACCCATCCCATGTAATATCTTTATCAGTGATCTGGAGATAATGGACTGCACTCTCATCAGGTCTGCAGGCAACAGCAATTGGGAGGATCAGTTGATGAGCTTGAGGGCAAGGCTGTCATTCACAGAGACTGAGACAGGCTGGAGGAACAGGCCAACAGGAACTTTATGAAGTTCAGTGAGGACAAATGCATAGTCAGTAACCCATGGAAATGGGTTGCCCTGTGAGGAGAGACTGAAGGATTGGGCCTGGCTCGGCTCTGAGGAGAGACAGGTCTGGGGGGACTAGCAACAGCCCCTCAGTGCCCATGGGGAGGTGGTTGAGAAGAGGGAGCTAGACAGACAAGGGGCATTGGCTGAAACAAGCAAGAGGGGTTCAGATGGGATATGAGAAAAAGGCTTTTTCCCACTGGGCTGGCAGGGCAACCGTCCCACCCAGCCCGAGTTATCCATGATAATTGATTGGCTCAGATTGCCCAGAGAGTCTCCATCCTTGGAGACAATTCAAAAGCCATCTGGACACAGATCTGGGCAGCATGCTCTAGGTAACCTTGCCTTAGCAGGGGGTTGGATCAGATGGCCTCCAGATGTCCCTTCCAATCCCAACTATTCTGTGATTCTGTGATCCTATGATCCTATCTAGGGATGTAATTTTAGGAAAAAATGTAATATTAGAGTGGTTTTTATTCTGTGTGTTCTAGGTCCTCTAACACAGCCAAGTCCCTGAAACTGTAAATTTATCCTCTTCCAAAAATTTCAAAATTTGTTCCCAAGTAATTACGTTGCAAGACTAGAATTGGCACTTTTCACCTCTTACTATGTGCACAATGCAACCACAGTCCTGTTACCTCTTGACCTCTTGCTTTGCAATCACAAATAATATGTCGCTGACTGCACTCTTGCTGGATGGCTGAAATAAGATTTCAGTGATGTTTTGCCAGTTAGTGTATATACTTCCAGGTCTAGACTCAGTAGGTTCTCTGAACATTGGAGCCAGGGCCATGGCAGACTCATATCTGAGGTGTCTTGGAGCTTGCAACACAGCATTGCTGAAGGACCCACTCCTGAGTTCCCACTAGTCGGATAGTCACTTGGTTAACCAAGAAACCTACCACTGCACATGCATACCTATATGCATGCATATGCACCACATAATTAATCAGTGGTAATGTTCTTTCACGCTTTATAAGCACTTTAACAATCTACTTATATCTGATGTTAGAATACAGTAGATCCTAGCAGCAGATCTGACTGATTTCAGCTATCAAATACAAAACCATGGCTAAAACTCTGGGCTTGAAACTTAGCTGTTTGCTCTTTGGTGTTCTTCCATATTGATATTTCCATGTTTCAGTGAATGCTCTTGTCACAAATTGTAAGCTCAATAAAGTATAATGCCCCATAAGAATGCAGATTATATAAAGGCAAAATTTATTCCTTGAGCCCAAGGGGATAATTTGCTTTTCATTTCTTTCTTCTCTCTCAAAATATAAAGCTATCAATAAATGGTATGTAAAGAAGACCAGTGCAAACCGAAGAGTTAAAAGTTTGCAATTTACTAACTCGAGCATGAAAGTACAGAAAATAGGCAGGGGCTCAAGTTAGTTGGGAAAGAAGTCTCAACCTATTGCATTAAAACATGGTTTGCGCTAGTCTAATGAGTTCTGTACCAAATGAGGCATGAAACATACTGCCAGAATATAAAGTCAGTAAAATACCCAAATTACTGTATAATGTCATTATATGTTTTATCTTATTGGGGAGCTGGTACGGAATATATTATCTTTAAATTTACACAATCTGCAAAACCAGAAAAAAAACACTTTTTTTTAATGAATGTGTCATTCAGATAAGTTGCTAATAAAAAGAGATCAAAACCTACTGAAATCCATAAGAAAAATAGATATTTACAACATTTGCAAGAACACATGAATAGAATTGTTCAGTAAAGATGTCATTTCAGTGTTCTATTTACTGTCCTTTGTTGTCAGACGTATAGAAAAACACACACAAAAGTGGGAAGTATAGCATCGCACAGAAAATATTGTTTTCTAAAATTGTTCCAAATAATTAAGAACTGCAATATCATTGATTTAATGTTAGCACATACCAAATACTATGCAGAGATTTGCTTCAAAAATGAATCTTGGTTACTTTAGAATGCTATGTTTTGTAAATATTTAAAGAGAGAGGACTCCTTTGCTCTAGTAAGGAATTGTGCTAAGTTGCAAGTGGTAGTTTTGCATGACTAAAGGAGTTGGTGATTAAAATAATAAAAAAAAGGAAAAATTATCTCGAGCTGTTTGTTCAGAGTCCTATTTCTGTTTCTGGGGACCTCTTTGCAACTGTAAGACAATTGGATGCTTTCGAAATTAATGGAATTTCTATTACATCTCATGAAGCTGGAATTTGTCTGCTCCAATCTCCTCAGACACAAGAGTAGATTGTCTGCTCAAGTATTCTCCCTTTGACTACTCCTGAATTCCATTTTTCAGTGGTTTCATTACAAACTACACCCAGAAGCTTCCTAGAATTGACTACAAGTCAGTGTATTGCATCAATTACTGCAATGTGATGAATTAAATCCTCATTTATCCTAAATGCCAATAGGCAGCTCTGAATCTTTCCTGCATGGCCAAACATTGCTTTAAGCACAGGCAGAGCTCTGCACGCCTTATCTAGGCTGGTTCACTCTTTTGCATCCTTTTGCTGTTATCTGTTGTTAAAACAGTTGTGTTTCCTCTCAGCGTGCGGTTTGACAGATGACTGTCCATCAGCCTCCTCATCGTCCCTTTGTCTGCCCAATGATACACTGACATTGACAGACTCTGCCTTTGTTTTTAACGTGTCCCTGGTGTTTTTCTTCTAGATACCTTTGGAAATAGAGTGCTGTTGAACCCTGTGGCCAGCTATAACATTCATTAAAAATTAATTTCCTACTTGCCTGGCATTTTCCTGATTTATGTGCTTCTGAAGGCATTTTGATGCCTTCTTGTGCATGGGTAGATTTCCAGGCTTCACATCAGTATGTTAAATTGGAAGTAGGATTGAGGGCCTGTAGTTTGGCCTTACCAATTAGTAATGTTTTTCCCTTCTGGGGGAAAAAAAAATCCTGTCAGTTTCCAAGTACGTAATCTGATTTCTTGTGTTATATGGGTTTGCCTTAATGGAGCACTTTATCTTGGGATAGGATGCTGGAGCTGAAGGGCAAGGACTAGGGCCTCTCTTCCATGTGAGGAGACTTCAGGGAGCAAAGGAGCTGCCCTCTTCTAGGCCACCAGGAGGGAGGAGGCTGATTTGGGTTAAACCCTTAGGGGCTTGGCAAAATGTACACTCAGGGAAAGAGGAGAGGGGGAAAGGCGTCTTCAGGAATCTTTATGACAAATTAAATTTTGTCGTAGCTTTAACCCTACCTCTTTTTTGGTCTCAGCTTGCAAATCAGCTCCTCTGTTACCGGGAAGAACAATGTCTATTTAAAATCTAATTCTTCTAATGTGCAGTCAAGATAGGCAGCACCAGTGTTGTACCTGTCTACCCTGTGTACATGCTTGTTCTAAGAGTGCAGCTAGCGTCAGTGCCAAGCAAACAGAAATGCACCCTCGTTTGACACCATTTTAAAAAATGATCAAGTCTGCATTTTCTTTGACTACACAAACTGCGCCTTAACATAAACCCCTGATGATGGTAATTGTTTTTATTGGCATGCTATTTTACTTTAAGATGGCTCAGAGTCAATCACAGCACAGGCTGCCAAATATTTTTTAAAATCTTTGACATTTGTGACATGTGGTCTTTGCTATTGGACATTCTCTCCAGTATTTATTTTTAGAGCAGAAATGCGATTGACACATAATCTTTTGGGTCTAAATCCAGCCTGCTCTTCTGTTAGGTTTGCCTCAATTACTTCCTTTGTTCTATTCATGAACTAACTGCAAAAGGCTTTGTTTGTCACTGAAAGTGAGTAATACCTCACCAGACATAGTCATCTCTTAATGTATGTTTCCTCGGTCTTCTTTTTCTGTCTTCCCTCACACAAATTGTGGTCTCCTCTAATGTCAGAGTTTCTCTTTTCTCTGACCTTCTGGAGATGATACAGATGTCCATCCAATAAAAAAAGGATGAATGTGGCTCTGGGGGAAACCGCACTGGGAAATGTAAGCAACTTCTCAGATACCGTAGTGCAGGAAGAGCATCTGTAAGAATGAGCCATCGCTCTCTGAGAGCAATGGTATCCACGCCCCATTGGTTTTGATCTCAGACTTTCCGTAAAAGACCCTTACAACTGACCATATGTTGAAGAATATTGTCAGTGCTACAGTTCACTGGACTTTCAGTTGTAATGATGCCATGATAGCTGACTGTTGATATTTAACACTGCAGATTTATAATTTTAATTTATCTTGTTTGAGATGTAGCTAAAAGCAACTGATTGTTTCCTAGTATGAATAACATCTCTGCTTTGGAAGTCCTCAAGAAGCATCATGTCACAGCATCTCAAATCATTGAGTATGTGCTATTTTTATTTGTGAATTGCTGTTGTTCACTGAACCTAAAGAGCTCTTTTGATCTGTCTGGTTCTTCCATCACCTGTACTGCAGCCATTGTTTCCAAGGCACAGAAGGCTGTTTTCATAATTTGTTTTATGTTTTTGCAGCACTCCTTGACTCAGAGCCTCCCCAGAGCCTTCTCCAGCTTTTGCCATTCTTATTGGGACAAATTTTATTGATTTTACATGCAATATGCAAGGGTGGTGACTTTGCTCTCTTCCTTGTACTGAAGTCTTGTGATGCTCATCTCTCAACTGCTGAACTCTGCCTGCGCAAACACAAAGTCTTTCACACAGACGTCTTCTCTGTGCTGGAGAATAAGCCTGGCAACAAATGCCAGGCTCAGCGGACTGTGTGCATGTGAGGGAAATGGCTCAGAAAGCTGGCCGTCTTGGGTAATTGGGACTAAATCTCTTGTCCTACAACTTCTTCCTTCTGTACTCCCCCCAGGGAGGTACAAAAGGAGATAGCCTGCTGTTTACCAGAAGTAATTTTCCTCAGGTGCAGGGTTTGGACCAGTGAAAGAAAGTATCCCCCTCACTTAGGCATGGGGAATCTGTCTCGGTGGTTTAAGAACACTATCCTGCGTGAAGCCTCCTTACCTCTCTGTGTTGCAGCAGGACTTCCTCTTCCACTAGCCAAAATCCAAAGCAGACTACTCCAGATAGGCCCTTCTACAGCTTTTTCTTAACTCAGAAGCAGCTCAACAACAATTTAGGAGGGAGTCCGTTCATTTGTCTTTTGAATCCTGACAGCTATTAAAATGTGGGATGCAAAATGAAAACTCTATTAAATACTGTCCTTTATCCACTCATTAAAAAAATATTTCCCAGTGAGGAAAGATTATTTTTGGGAAATTAGCTCCTCCAGCAAAATTCCTTTTATTTTTGTATGCAGGTGTCTTAGATGGTAGACAAGGCTGGTGTATTTTTGCAAAAATATTCAAGATTAGTTAAGCTGGTCCTGGTGCAAGTTAATGAATTTAAAATACAAAGTAGCAAATTTAAAAAGCCTTCAGGCTTTTTCTGCACAGTTATTTAGAATCAAACTTATTTTTCACAAAAGCTTAATTTTAAAAGATAACTTTCTTTTTTTCTATTCAGCAAAATGTAAATTGCACTAGGTAATAACAATAATTGTCTATGAAAAAATGCTTCTTCATTTGGCACTGTTTAGCACATTCTAATGAATTGTGGTAATAAAGGCATCCTTCTCGTGCTTTATAGTATATGAAACTAATGCCTTGAAGGGACAATAGAAAGGGATACAAAGCTGGTTTCAAGCAGTATCTTCTGTAAACATTTTTAAGGTAATTACATAGTAGACCATAATGAATACCAATCAAAAAGACAGATACTATGTTTTTCCTCTTAGGTAAGATTAAGACATGCTTAGGTTCTAAATAATTATAAACATTTTAAAGGACATATTTTTTATTGGTGGAAAGTTGAAGTTGAGCAGCTAAGGGTACTGAGCTCTCCTCTAGAGGATTAAAATTAATCGTAAGTCAAATTTTGTAGTTAAAAGTTAATGGGAACACAGGGAAGACTACAAATACATAGGTTATAATATTTTTTGCTCCCCTGCTGTATATTGTAGTGGGAAATGGTAATTGGTGGGGAGCAGCACACATGACTTAGAAGTCAATGTTTGTCTCTGCAGGATGAAAGGGCATTAAAAGCATAACAAGAGAGGAGAAGCAAATGGATGGGGGCAGGATCTCACTCTGTTTCTATACTATTATTTTACCAGTAGACTTTATTCCATGGCATACTGAAATACATCTGGAGTCAAAACCGTGGGTATATGCAAGTTGCTTGCTTATAAAATTCTGTGCATTGCACAGTTAAAAAATTACTGCGAGTATTCTGAGTGTCTTGAAGTTATTTCCGGTGATTTTAACAGTATAAAGAGTTTTTAAAGGAACTTACAACTCTGGAGTATGCTCAATGGATATGTATGTTCATAATACATCATTGGGAGGATATTGCTCAGTGAACAAAATAGAATAATGTTATTCTCTTCCAAATGAGAAAACCAAAATATGGAAATTGCCTTGGGAGATCAGATCATCAGTCCAGTATTTTGTCTAGGAGTTGTCAGTTCTAGCTGATTAAATGCCTAATCCTCTCTCCACCACCAACAATGAAACAAAACCTCAATGAAAAACTTGACTATACATACATTTTTATATAACTACCATTACACAGAAATTGCCTTAAAATACATGTAATATTGGCATTATATTCATGGCACTGTCAGGAAATCCCACAAAGGAGTGAAGAGAGGATTTTTTGGAGAGCGATTAGATTCAGCAGTGAAAGAGAAACAAGGAACTGAGCAGTAGTGGAGGCTGAGCTGCCCCCCTGCTGTGGGGTGGGATGTGTGGCCTGTAGGAGAGGTAGGAGCAAGGAGTGCGAGGCAAGCAGCCTGCATTACTTTCAAATTACTCCAGGATTATGATTGATTTGTTTTGAAGAAGCATATCAGGATGCTGTTCTGAGGAATAATGCATGCATAGTGACCACTGGTTCGTTACCCCTCATTTAACAGTAGGCTTCAAACCAATAAAGACCTACAAAAATGCAAGCTATTTTGAATTAGGCTGTGAAATCTGCGCTACAGGAATATTACTCATCTTTACAGAAGTTCCTGGCTACTCTGAAGTATATTCTTATATATTAATAAACTACCAAAGAAGTAGAACTAAATGAACATCACACTTTCCTGAGTTTGAACATTTAATCTTTTCATTTTCTCAAGGTCATTTCCATTACTGACATTTTAGTTTAATGTGAAATTGACTGTGTCCTACCAAGAATTCTATATTTTGTAATTAAATCACCAGCAGGCACAGTGGTGGTTGGATATATTTGGCAAGGAATATTGATGCGGATTTCTTGCTGCAACAACATGCATGTGTATAAAGTTCAGCAACATGAGTTCTTTGTCTCTGAACATTGTACAATCAATATTCTATTACTGCAACGCGAGTTCTGCTGCATTGTAGCTAAATTAGTGTGTAAGACTCAAGAATGCAACGATGGAAAGAATTCTAATTTCTATATATAAAATGCATGTAAGCTGTTTATTTTAGCTGTAACAGCTCTGTTCCAGTACCTGTTGCTTCAGGGACTATTTATGTAATTTCATTAAATAGGAGTTTGGGAAGTTTTCATTTATTTTCCTTGGGATATTCTTCAGTAATAATTTCAAAGAACCATCATATTCTTCTTGATGATTTTGTTCAAATTCTTTCTGTTTGTTTTGCTTTGTATGATGAAGATGTCTACAGCATCAGGAGGTCCATTATACAGGCTTTGCTACAGACTGAAACTGGTTTATGGTAAAAAAACCAAACCAACCCAAACCAAGAGGTCTGGGGATGAGAGGGATGAGCTGCTCTCCGAGAACAAAGGGAAAGCTGTTACAATGCAGATTATTTAGGCAGCAGGTACTGCTGTACATCACCCCCACGGACAAGCCAGGACGGGCTTTCTATAAATTCAGTGTAGGCAACCGCCTGCAGGAGCAGAGTGCTGAAGGTAGCAACCTCTTTCCTCATTTCTTTCCTTGACTGAAAAGACCTCCGCTGCTGCAGTTGATGCTGCAGCTGGGATGGCGCAAGGGAAAGGTCCCTGCAGGCAGCACAGATTGTCCTGGTGCCCTGCTCACTTCCCTGCCTCCTGCTTCCAAGAGGGACCATGCCAGACCCTGCCCAGCATCCCCGGAGAAGTGCAAGGGGGACCCACCTGAAAAGCTGAGAGTGGAGGTAGAGGGCTGGATAGTGGGAATGGAAGGGAAGCTCCTGGGGGAGGAGGAAAATAAAGAGTCATTTGGGCATGACTGGATTTTAGAGGGTGGGTGAAATGTAGGTGATGCTGAGGTTCAGTCCCTCCTGGGGAAGGAAAAGGGGGGGTCTGCTGGGGAGGGAAGTAGGGGAGGCAGAGAGAGAAAGAGAAAGGCCTTCACTTGCAGCACCCTAGGACTTCTCACAGCCCTCATGACCTCTTTTGTCCAGAGTCTCTGAAGTCTCTTATCCACCCAACTCATTCTGCCACTACTGAGGAACTCAATTTCAAATTTATTTTGTCATTTCTTTGGGGGATGGAAGCCAAGTTTGTCAACACAGCCTACAAGTCCTGATTTAACTCTGCTTGTTTTAACCACCTCATCTGTGCAGGTGTTTCATTGGTGTCTCTGAACGGATGCCATGCTGCTCTGCTTTCTCCCTCCTCACTCCCAAATCCTGAGACAAAATTGCAAGGAAAGTGGCTTTTTTAGGAACTTGGGGATATATATGCCTGCCACTCAGTTTAAAAGTGTTAAAGCACACACCATAGGTTCAGTACTTGAGTGGAGTTCCCTTCTAAAACCAGAGCTTGCAGAGAGAGGAGCAAAAGGACCGTTTCACTGTGTGTGCCATTTAGAGGACAGCACTCGGCGCTCACTGCTGCACTCCTAATGTTGGGAAAGTATTGGTGAAGGCAGTGCTGCCGCTGCAACGTTAAGCTGTTCTGGAGAGTTTCACTGATGACAGAGCTCATAAGTGGTAAGGCTGAGAGGACCTTGAAAAGCCAAGGAGTCTGATCGCCTGTCCAAAGGCAGGATCAGCCATAGCTGTACGGTTTCCAACAGGTGCTTCTCTAACTTAGGCTTAAAGCCTCCAATGGGAAGATATGACGAGGTCCTCCCCTATGTTGTACTACCGTGGCTTAACAGAAGCATTTGTCTATGCTGATAGCTGACACTCATGCTTATAGATCTTATTTACCTTTAGTTTATATATGCTATTTGCCTTTTTTTGTGACTTTGTGACATTGTTGACTCAAGTTCAGGTGGTAATTCATAATGCCAAATCCTTTTCTCCATGGTGACTGCTGAAGTGGTTGTTGTACACTCTGTATTTATGTAGTGGATTATTCCTACTTAAGCACAGACTTTTATGTATTTGTCCTGACTGCAGTGCATCTTTTTTCTTCCTGACCATTTTTCGTATTTGGTAAGAGGCTTTAGAACTCTAATCCTGTCCTCTGGTGTGTTTGCAACCCTTCCTGAGGCACATCTAGTATGTATTCCTTCATCCAAACCATCAGTGCAAGCATTAAGTTGTGCAAGCATAAGATCCTGGGCAGCCCCTTAGGGAATCCATTAGATGCACCTCTCCGGTGTGGTAGCACACCTTCTAATCCACGTTTGCTTATGAGACTAATACGATGCAGTGTCAAAAGCCGTACTGAAATCAAAGTATTTCTAAGGTAGTGCTTCTCCTTTGTCTGTGAGAACCATTACTGTGACACAGGAAGAGAGGAGATTATCTTGCCTTGATTTGTTCTTGACTGCTATTTATCTCATTGTTATTTTCTAGAGGCTTACACACCGATTATTTCCTTCAGTTTTTTTCTAAGAAAGAAGAATGTCAGCATTGCATTTGTCTTATTTCCTGGAATATCTCTCCATCCTCCATGAGCTCTCAGTGACAACTGCTAATGCTTCTGAGGTTGTTCAAATACTTCTTTTTCACACATGAGAGGGAAATTCATTAGGCCCAACTGATGTGAAAACTGCTAATTTATCAAAGTATTTTCTGGTCTGTTCTTCCCCTGCTGCATCTGAATTCCTATTGCTTTCTCACTAGTGCTAGTTATACTAACTGCCTGACATCAGAGTGGCATTTTTTTTTCTTGGCAACATTGGACCATAAGCGCCTCCTTACCACAAAGCAGGAAACCTTTCCCTGGGCTTCCATTTCAACATGCTCGTTTTCTCTTGCTTGTGATACCTCATTTTGAACCTTGGCCTTTCACTTTTTCCCTTTTGTCTGTGTATGCTCTTTCAAACTCCTCTGTATTAGTTCTGCCTAATTTACAGTTTCTATGTGATTTGATTTTAAGATCACTGAAGGACTGATCATTTACCCACATACACTTGTTTCATTTATTGTTTTCTGCACTGAGATAGTTTCTTTTTATTTAAAGAACTTTAGATTTATTGAATCTTAGCTATCATTTCTCAGAATTTCTTAAAATTTGCTTTTTTTCAAGTCTGTTGTCCCTAATTAGCTGGACAGTTCTGCTTAATCTATTTTTTTGTATATACTGTCACCCAACATGCATTTAAAATGCAAGGTAATATCCACCACTCTTTTTCCCTGTGCACTTCTGTAGAAAGCGTACTTAGAATCATAGAATGGTTTGTGTTGGAAGAGACCTTTAAAGGTCATCTAGTCCAACTGCCCTGCAATGAGCAGGGACATCTTCAACTCGATCAGGCTGCGCAGAGCCCTGTCCAACCTGACCTGGAATGTTTCCAGGGAGGGGGCATCTACCACTTCTCTGGGCAACCTGTTCCAGTGCCTTACCACCCTCATTGTAAAAAATGTCTTCCTTATATCTAGTCTAAATCTTCGCTCTTTTAGTTTAAAACCATTACCCCGTGTCCTGTTGCTACAGGCCCTGCTAAAAAAAATCTGTCCCCATCTTTCTTATAAGCTCTCTTTGATTACTGAAAGGCTGCAATAAGGTCTCCCTGGAGCCTTCTCTTCTCCGGCCTGAACAACCCCAACTCTCTCAGCCTGTTCTCATAGGAGAGGTGTTCTGATAATTTTTGTGGCCCCCTGCTGGACCTGCTCCAACAGGTCCATGTCTTTCCTGTGCTGAGGGCTCCAGAGCTGGACACAGTACTCCAGGTAGGGTGTCACCAAAGCAGAGTAGAGGGGCAGAATCACCTCCCTCAACCTCTTGGCCATGCTTCTTTTGATGCAGCCCAGGATGCAGTTGGCTTTCTGGGCTGCAAGTGCACATTGCTGGCTCACATCCAGTTTTTCATCCACCCGTACCCCCAAGTCCTTCTCCCAGGGCTGCTCTCAATCACTTGTCCATGCTTATGTTCTAGCCAAGTGAACTAGTTCACTAGGTCTTTTGAAGCAATTAAATCAGAAATGTAATCGTTTTAAGACTTCCTTCTCCTGCTTATTCACTACATTTCTTGTATTACTGTACAGACATCAAAACTCCTTCCTCGTAGCTTCATTATGAATAAACTTGTTCCCTAAATCATGAGCCCTTCCCCTGATTGCTTTATGAAGTACTTGTTCATCAGTGTTGTTGCTGCTGTGAAGTCCTTTCTTTTTGCCTCCTTTTCTTTGGAAAGGGGCATGGCACAGTGTTTCTATGCTCTTCACAAATGTGAATCCTAGAGCCTTTTTCCTAGTGCAAGGTGAGATTTCAATTAAAAGCTCTAAGAAACCTGCTGCCCCGGTGAGAATTGCATTGAATTCATGGGTCTCAGTAGTTCTCTGAGGCTGTAATGAGAGTACCTAAGTTTATGAATACAGCAAACTAAAACATAGATTGCCAAAGGATCCTAAAAATCATGAACATGTTTTCAAAATCCTGAGATTCTGCTGTCTAGCAGCACATAATTACTAATAGTTAAAGAGGCAGGAGAGGTATTAAAAATTTTGTTAGCACTTGTGTGATGTGATCTATCTCAATAAGTTCATTTCACCCCTCCTGTGCTCATGCTGCTGATAATGCCTATCTACCATACCATCATTTCTTTGTTTTTATTGATTCGCTCACAGAATTGCTGGGTGAAAGAAAAATGCCTATTTGCAATCTAACCAAGCAAAAAAAATATAATTACAGCTATCTGGTGTTTCCTCACTTGCAGTTGTCTTATCTGTCTTTGCCTTGATTGTTTTCTTGTTTGCTCATCATAAATTCAGGAAAGTGAACTTTAGGTGGAACCCCCTCTCCCCAACAGATGCTAGACTAAATGCTTAAAACAAAAAAATCACAACAGGAAGATCAAGACCAAAACCCCCATAATTTTTTGCTGGAGATTGTCTTTATGTTATATGTATGCACTATCTGCCACAGGGCGCAGACACCAGCTGATCTGCAGGGGCCACTACAGTGAAGTTATTTGTTTTATGTAGGTTTCAAACAACTATCACTGAGCAGGCTGGTAGTTTATCAAAATACTTTCCAGGGACACTACGGCCACTTGTAATGTATTTAATGCAACAGGACAAGGACTCTTCTCTGTCCCTCACATTATGGTTCTTCTCATCATACCTAATCTGACTTCTGCCCCAAGACGAGTTTGCTGTGTTCAAATTATCTATGTAGAATAGTCCCAAGCATGTGTCATCCTTCAAAACATGCCTGTATATTTCCTAGGAGAGTACTGGCTGGCGTGAGACAAAGCCATGCCAGGTACACTCAAATAGTTAAACAAAACAGAAAAATGGGCTAGGAAACTACTTCTATACCCACTGTTTTTTTGCATATACAAATCCAAGAAAATATATCTCATCAAGAGTCTGTTAGTTACTCTGCAACATCCTTGCTGAATGGGAAAGCTGCTTTCATTGTTACAAATGAAAACTTCATTTTAAATAACTCTTAAAGCTCTGGTTTTCCAAAGTTTTTACCTAACACATAGTTGGAAGACAATGATTTTCCTAGAAGAGTAAGAGATGTAATGACAAGTTGCTATTTTTTAAATAAAATTCAACGATAACAACTGTTTCATCACAGTAGACAAATAAGTGTTCGAAGATCAATTTATGTTTATAACAACAGCTGAATATCAAGAGAAAAATAGAGAGAGCTGTCAGCTTCTTCCCAGGCAGTGTTTTAAACGAGAATAGACAAAACACTGAAAAAATATGCATTTCTGTTTATGCAAGGCAGTGAAACAAAAATGACATATTAGATTTTGCGTTTCTACCTCTTTAACCTGAGTGATTCAGCTCTCAGGTTTGGAATTAAAAAAAGTTTATGTGTAGAATTAAATGAACAGACACAGTATTTTTCTGGAATTATTTATTTATTTAGCATTTCATATTTTCAGCTTGAACAAATTTATGGCTTTGCCATGATACCACTGAGAAGGACAATCTTTTGTTGCAGGAGGGCCTGGGAGATATAGACCAGAGCTACATATTGCCCAGTGCAGTGTTCTGTTCTCTTGTTTTGACTACGTGGGACTTTGTCTAAAGCTTAACAATGTTGGTGGAAATGACTGCAAGCCTGAAATGAAGCACCAGCTATTAGAGTAACTTCTTCCCCAACTTGGACTTTTTCTCTTGCGGTATATCAAGCCAACCCATTTGTGTAGATTAAAAAAGTCCTCTCCTGTTTGGTCCTGCTCGGATTTTTTCTCCTGTCCATGCGAGAACAATTGCCTTGTTCTGTTAGCAATGTCAGCCTTGATCATCTGCTCTCCTGCATCTCCCTGGATGTGAATACCTGTGTACGTTGTGCTGCACTGTCTGTGTGCTTAAAGAAGAAAACTCACATTGTGGTTTCATTTTTCCAATGCCGTATTCTCCTTCATCTGTGCCTGAGAGTCTCATTTTTGTTACCTGTTTATGCCTGGGAACATTATGAATTATGATTGCTGGTTGCTAAGGGTAAAGCTATGTGACAGGGCTTGAGCTAGTCTGGAGGTTCAGTGATGCCTCCAGGGCAGTGCGACCCTCTCACTCTCTGTCCCATTTTCTCCCTATTACCTACAGCTCCTCACCTTGCAATCCTGACCTCTCTGTTGAGCTGGCTTTGTGCTTCCTCTGATCTTGCTCCAAGCCAATGCAAGCTTGCTCAAACACCAGAAAATCAATCATCTAGTGGAAAAAAAAAAAGGCATTTTTTTCTTCTGTTTAAGTTATTTGGTTACTGCTTGTTCAGATGTGCTGTAGAGATAGCATGGTGGGGGCGGGAAGGATGACGTAGGCAGGAATGTGTGTTTGCGTGGGGACCTGGACTTCCTTTTTGATCACAGCAAATATTAAATGGACTTATCCACACCATGTAACCCCATACTCGGAACTGACTCAGACACATGCACAATTTACTTAAGGGTAAGACATTACAGTGCATCAGCTGAATGGCAGTAAGATACAATACTCAGCCATGGATGAGACCTTTGTACTAGCTCCAGTTATTTGAATAATAACTCTCTGATAAACACAACACTTGAACTTTGGTCAAATTCCCTTGTTCAGTAGGTTATTTAGAGTTGTAGCCTTCGGTCAGAAGAAAAATCAATGGATGAATTCCAGTCTATGTAATTCGGCTAACAACCTTGTGCTTTAACTTAGATGCCCCTCATGCTTAGTCAGATAAAATTTGCCACTGGAGACATTAGCCTCTTTCCACTGATTACAGAAAGAACTTTGACCTTTACATCTGGAGCACTGAAGGAAGTGCAAATTGAGTGCCTATGGCTGGGTGTTTGCATCTTACTCATTGAGCATTCAAACAAAGATAATTCACAGAAACAGAGAAAGGCTGAGGTTGGAAGGCACCTCTGGAAATTGCTTAGTCCAAAATTGCTGCTCAGGGCAGGGTCACCTAGAGCAGGTGAGGGCTGTGTCTGGTCAGGTTTTGAATATCTGCACGGATGGTGACTGTGCAACCTCTATGCGTAATTTGTTCCAGTCTTCAATCACTCTTACAATTAAGAAGTTTTTTCTTATTTTTAAATAGGCTTTCTTGTATTTCAGTGTATGCCCATTTCCTCATGTCCTTTTACTGGACACAACTGAGAAGAGTCTGGCTCTGTTTTCTTTAGTTCTCCGCATCAGCTACTTATACACCTCATTCATAAGGTCTGCCTGAGCCTTCTCTTCTCCAGGCTAAACAGTCCCAGCTCTCTCAGCCTCTCCTTGTATGACAGATGTTCCAGTTGGTTAGTCACCTTTGTCACCCTTCACTGGACTCGCTCCAGTATGTCCATGTCTCTCTTGTATTGGAAAGCCTAGAACTGGACCCAGCACTCCAGATGTGTCTCACCAGTGCTAAGTAGAGGGGAAGGATCACTTCCCTCAATCAGTTGGTGATGCTGTTCTTCATGCAGCCCGGAAGGATGTTGGCCGCCTTTGCTGTAAGAGCACTTTGCTAGCTCATGTTCAGCCTGTTGTTCACCAGGACTCCAAGATCATTCTCTGCAGAGTTGCTTTCCAGCCAATTGAGCTCCAGCATGTACTGATGCACAGGGTCCAGCAAAGCCTCTCTTCTGTGTCAGGAAATTATCAATCATCGATACACTCCAGAAACCTTCTGGATTTCTTGTTTCGTGCTGTACTGTCCCTCCACTAGATGTTGGCGTGGTTCAAGTCCCCCAGGAGGACAAGGATCTGTGAGTGTGAGACTTCTTCCAGTAGCCTGAAGGGAGCCTCATCTACTTCTTTATGATCAGGTGGTCTGTACCACAATATCAATAACATCAATAACTTAGTTTAGATAATAATAACAGGTAATTCCATTGTGGTATGGAAACATTTTAGATGTCTCCAGAAAGAATCATTCTCTTGCTAATCATCAAAAAAATTATAACAGAAAAACTGAGGAATGAAATATGAATGGCACAACTGGGTAAGAGGCTCCTAAGAAACCACTTGATTTAAGTACAATTTTTTTACTATATGTCATTATAATATATCCTTAGTATATCCTAACTACATTGGTGATTAATAATTTAAAAGAAAACTTTCCAGAGCAAGGAACAAATCTTCCTTTGTGTTTTGTATGGGAATTGTATTGGTGCTGTAAACGATTAAAAACCTTTCAGTTAGCTCAGCAAAAATGACTGAATCTGTAGAGTAACTTTGTGTAAACTCTACTCGTCCTTGAATTTTTTCTCATTTAAATATTCTGTGTATGCAAGATAGTCTATAGAGGACAATGCAAATACATGCACAGTGCATAAACAGTGTGACATAATGGAAATGAAAGGCAGGGAACTAGGATAAAAACCATCAAATCTGATAAAAGATGATAAGCAATAGACAATAGAATTAGGATGATGAAATACTGTACTAGGAAGGTAACATGATTTGATAGGTGGGATGTGGTTAATGAGGCAAGGCTTTATAATTGCAAAACTAAAATGTTAGGACAGGGCAATGGATAGGAGGAAGTAGGACAGTAGTGACTGAGAAATCATGGCAGTAAGGTTTTTAATTCCTCGCTGTGGCACTAATAATCCTTAATAGATGTTGCTTTGAGATTCATGCAGATTTGAAACTTTAGCTCTAATTGCTTGGTTTGTGTGTCTTGCTTTTATTTTACTCTCCAGAGCAGTGATATTCTGTCAAACAGGGAGCTCAGTGCTGTGACGGATTGACTAGGGCAGACTTAATTGCAGTGGTTTAAGACATCACTGTTGCCAAGACCTCCACTCCTCTGTGAGCTGTTCGTCGCCCAGCTGAGGCATGGGAGCTCCAAATGTAGGTAAAAGCGGTCGCTCTGTCTCAGGCTAGAGGTCTGGCTGTCTCCACATCCTGCTCTCAGCAGTGGCCAAGAGCTGGGATGGATATGTGATGGCACCTGGCTGTCGCCATCCACATCCCAGGAGGCACAAGTTTGCACTGGCATATCAGGCTCAGCTGCAGTCAGGAGGGAAGGTGCTGGCTCCTTCGTGCCCCACTGTGGGCAGAGGTGTGCTGAGGAGGGGCAGGCAGTGCAGTGGAAGATGTTCTTTTGTTTAAAACACATGAGCTTTTGTTTAAACCTAATGAGAGATTCAAAATAAGCCTCCCTGAGGAGAGCAGATAATGAAAGGACATATTACTGCAAATGAAATAGCATGAGTGATATTCTGTCACTGCAAAAATTAGTGACAAATGGCCATCTCCTTGCTTATAAAATCTACGAAGAGCATGTGTTAGGCAGTGTGTGGCTAACAACCTGGTTCTGAAAACATGCAGGGGGAAGCTTTTAAGTACCTCATTTCTTCCACGTAATTCGAGGAAACTGGTGTTCTCAGGTGTGTAAAAGTTTGTGGGATTGAAGCCCAACAGTTTATTGTACGGAATGTTTGTTAATTTGGTAGAACTGGGCATTTAATTTTACCCTTACATTAATATCTGTTATGGAACTGCAGGAGGACTGTGTGTCTCTAAAGACAAAAGCGTGTGTGAGTACCACAATCATGTGTAATGATGACAAAAGCTGCATATGAGTTATGTTCAAGTTAAACATTAAGGTACCTATTTTGGTAACGCTTACATGTCAAAAACATTGAAAGTTCAGTTTGGAAAAACACCTACAGAATATGAATAAGTTCTCCAACCACCTAAGTTGACTGCAAACCCAAATTCTTGGGACTTCCATTTCCAAAAGTGCTGAGCATGCCAATAGGATCAGCTCTTGCTTTATTTTGGCTCTGATCTTGGGTATTTTTCCAATGCCAGAACATACTGGAAATCAAATGGAAATTAAAAGCTAAAAGTGGGAGCTTTTTCAAAAATAGAACCCAAACCCAAAGCTCTTTTTCAGTTTTGGATGAAGATTTAAGCTTGTCAATTTGCATGTCTCAATTTCTATCTCCCTTTCCTATGCTGTCACACTGTATTGCTCTCATTATGAAATTAGGGAAGATTACAAAGAAATAGTTTGTGGGGTTTGGGGCTGGGAGACTTCTCACACGGTGAGAAAAATAGAGAACAACTGAGGAGGCGGACAGTGGAAGCACTGTTTCTGGTATCAATTAGAAAGCCATATTAGTGGATATGGGGAAATTCTCTAGGAAAGAAATTATAAAAACCAATGTGTGGTAGTGATTTGCACAATTATTATATGCTTATTTGGAAATAACTGGGTAGCGATTATGCAAGTTCTTTATTTCTGTTTTGATAATACTTCTCAGTGAGAGTGTAGGGAATGACATAATTTAGAAAAATAAGTGCCCATTTGTGATTTAGACATGGTATCAAGCTCCTCCATGCTGCCTGGTTCAGGAAATGTCAGTCATTAGAGGACTTGGTAAACATGAAGCACAAGGATATTCCTGTTGGTAATTTTGTGACATAGACAGTGTTTCACAGCAGTCCCTCATACCTACAGCACCATGCCCAGAGCAGATGGTCACCAACATGGCCAGCTCAGTTGCCTTGGCATTGCCCACTGGTTAATAAGTTTTAGCCTTGCTTTTGTCTATTGCAGATTAGGGACACCCATAAAATTACTGCATTCTTCTCCATCATAAACCTCTAGCATAGCATGTAAAACTCCGAGCTGCGCAACCTGGGGTTCCACCCGATTACAGCACTATCCTTGAATTTACAGAATACGGTTACGGGAAAAAAGGCAGAGGCTGTGTGTTAACGTATGTAAATAATGATTGCAGATATAACTCGTGCATGTGGCAAAAGGGCTGAACATTTCTTAAAAGCAGGGATCAAAGTAAGTATTTTGTCTGCCCTTTCTTTGGTAAATAAATAAGGATTTCTCTGTCCTCTGATTTCCCAACTAGGTCTTACCCAACACTGGGAAAGGTTTGCTGTTATAACTGTACTGACAAAATGTTCTAATGTAGGTGCAGATTTATCAGCAAAGGGAGATTACTTATACTGCTTAGACCGATTCCCTGAAGAAAATAACACTGGCAACCTATCCCGTATCCATGTTTTTGTTACTATAATTAAGCTTGTGCTTGGATTTTTTGGCATAGGAATGAGCACAAAATAACACAGCTTTAACTGATAATCTATACTGACATTTAAGTTTTGCCTTGGAGGAAAGTACCTCTTTGCCCTCCCACCTTGACTTCTTAATCTGAATTTCTTACAAATGTAGAGAGAGCTTCCACTGTTTTCTTGACACTTTATTTTTGGTGACGAGTGTTGACTTTTCTCATTTTAACCTTCAGTAAATGGGAAGAGAACAGAAGTTAGGTCTATAGGAACAGGGACAGGAAGGAAGCATAATGTTGCTTTATTCCTCTTACTACCAGCCCTAACGTTTTCTCTCTTTCTGCTGCTTATATCATCTATGAACAGGAGCAGAAACAAGATCATTTCAATGTTTTTGAAGCAGAAGCAGAGGAGACATATTTAGAGTCAGAAATATTTCAGAATAAAGAAAAAGGAACTTAAAAATACTTACTTTAGCCTGCCAGTAACTTTTATTTGGGTAAATAACTTCTCAGCCTTTTGTTACCAAGTTTATATTTAGCCCAGGACACAGCTATTGCCTTGAAACGAACTATTCATTTATCTTTCAAATAATGTTTATTATATCACTTCTAGGATTTTGCAATAAGGAGACTGTTAGAGAAAGTGGAAAGACTCCATCTAGCAAAACCAGGACAACATGTTCTCCTGTCCTTTAAGATCAAACATAGATTAGTCTTCTGCATTTGCTTCACCCCTCTATGTAAATATGTAAAAAACACAGACTGGATTATTAAGTTTACCTTGTTCAGTCACTCTGGTGACACTGATCTATATGTCAGCCTCCTAGAGTTCTGTAAAAGATAAGATTAGTAAGGAAATAAAGTTCAAGGGTCAGAGTCTTGGTAAACAACCAAAGACAAAGGAAGTCCATGGAGGTGAAATTGTTTAAAACATACATATCAGGTAACTATTTAAATTTCAGTCCTGGGATTTATAGTGCAAATAGGCAGAGAGGAAAAATACAAGGCAGGCAATGTGTCCCTAATTCAGATATTCCAGGGAATGAGAAGATCTTTTATGAGACTTCTCCTGAGCTTTCCATCTGCCATGCTCTTGAGACCTTGGTCTGTCCTTCAGCCAGTGTTCTGCCTCTGGACTTTTTATCACATGGACACTACTTTTACCTTGCATGATATTGGCTTGGGCAGGGTGCTTATTGATAGTCCTCTCTAAAAGGTTATGCTAATGCCATTGCATTAAGGAGAAGTGAGATGGCATTCCTCCCAAGGGAGAAACAGATGGCCTTGCAGTCCTTTGCTCATGCATAACCTTTTGCAGAAGTAGAAGGAGTTGCAGGGATGATGCCCATGACTGCAACAGCCGTGGGGGCAACACAAGCTGTAGCTGCATCTCTGGGATTATGGGGACCCACAGGACTTGGGAGAGACAAAAACAATCTGGCACCCTGACTGGAACTATGCTTCGCAGCTGCCATGCTCCACCGCTCACTGTGCTCCAGGTTACTTACCCCATGTGAGTGGCTTTTCTTTTGAGCAGCCAAGTAAAGCGCTTTGCCCATTGAATAGGTTTAACTTTAAGAACTTTAAGAACAGAATATACAGATTTCTAAGGACTGTGTAGATTTTGAACTTTGAGAGTGGCTTCTTTTTGAAGCTCAGGAGCACAGACAGAACCAGCTCTTGTTGCTGGCAAGAGTCTTGTGGAATTCCTACTGGTTTAAAAGGAATTGGGGATCACAGGAGGCAAAGAGGAAAGGAATCCAGTCTTCCTTTCAGAGCTATACATCTCTAATTCCCTTTGATCTTTTGCTCAGCATTTGATTAAATGTTTG
This sequence comes from Pluvialis apricaria, assembly GCA_017639485.1. Lineage (NCBI taxonomy): Eukaryota > Metazoa > Chordata > Aves > Charadriiformes > Charadriidae > Pluvialis > Pluvialis apricaria. The sequence goes on along the minus strand of CM030009.1, from coordinate 73,056,863 downwards.
GATGTAGACTGGACTACCTAATCAGAGGCGGTTTGCAATAACTCTCTACTGGTGCTATGCGCTTCAGTCTGCCTCTGTAATCTTGCAGACCAGGATACAAGGACTTGGTGGTGTTATCATTCATAAGCAAGAAGCTATTTAAGGTCAGTTTCATGCTTCTTTTAAGATTTTCAGAGGCAGTTCTCCAGGTACAATAAATTCTGTATCGGTTCATTGTACCGAAGCAACGCTGTAAAAATAGTCTTTTAGCATTAATATTTACAGTTGTGGTTACAGGGGGAAAGTACCTTATACTCATTACTCAAGACCGATGTCAGCAGAGCGTTTCAGTTAGAGATGTACTTTAACCATAATCCTAGACCCAGATAACCTAGATCTGAACATCTCTCAAACATCAGGATGTTTCATCCTACTGTGACTTTCACAGTGAGTATCCTTTTCATAATGAGTCAGACACTCAGTTTAAAGGTACTCCCATATATAAAAGTCCCAGATCTAACTCCCTGCCTTGCTGTTACTTCTACAGATTTAAATCTAGCTCTGATAATTGAGACAGGCTGCACCGATGCTGCTGAATTAAACACCACCACAATGTTCCCAGGCACTTGCTGGACTAGCCCCTGACACTCTTTTTGACCAGTATAACTAGCATTTTCTGAAACAGTTTCCAGGCACAGCATGGGGCTTAGCACACACCAGGGACCGTACGCACTATGGCAGTTTGGACGACCTTGTTTTGGAAGCTAAGAGAACTTAGTAGAAGAGACATGGCCACATTGAGCCAGCTGATCTCAGAATGAGGAAACAGGCCCTGGCATGTTTCCTTTACTAGTATAGATATATGTATAGCCTCAGGGTTTTCATCTTTGGCTCTGTGATTTGTTAGGAAATGTTTTCCTTTGGATAAGACAGCAAGATGAATCACTTTATCTGGTCGTTTATGACTTGGAACTGGGCAGAAAGTGAAGATCTCATGGTACTTTTCAACAGAAAAACAGGAAAAGCCCACATGTTCCAGGTTACGTTTTCTGTCTCCGTTGGTAGTATTTGAAATTTGAACTACTTTTCTCTAATCATAGTGCTGTTACGGTTTGGTTCTCTACATTTCAGGGCAATTTACCATATTAGAAGGTGATAGGCCAATGAAAAATTCTATTTGATTCTCTTTTGTTAAATTCTGTGCCCACTATTTGTTGTTTTCATAGGATATTTGATCCCAAAATGAATACAACCATTTTTTATCTTGTGAAACCACTGTTCTTAATGCCCAACACCCACTGATGTTAAGCAAGAGATGAAGAGAGTTTCTCTCTCATAAGGAGATACTGTTGAAACACTGGGAAAGCTATCTATATTCGTACCTCTGAGGGACCACAGGGCCAAGCAGAAAGTTTTACTGTTTGTGGCAATGATGTGGGGCAGGCAAATTGAAATTCACCTTTGGTATTCCACTGCAAATTTGGATTGTTTTATGTAATATCTTGTAGATATTTGGAGAGCCGTGTCAATCCCAGCAACCTAGGGGGAGCTCAGGCCCACCTGCCTGGAGGCACTGGAGGGTTTTGTCCCTGTTGCTGGAAGATGATGAGGGATGTGACGGGAGGGTGATACTTAGGTCTAGTTCATTCCATGGTGGAGGAAGAGCTGTGGCAAGGTGGTGTGAGCTCAAAGCATGACTCCTGTCTAGGAGAAGCTCCACTGATTAGATTACAGCGCTACCTTCTTAATTACAACAGTGTCAATCTGAAATTTCAGGTCATTTATACTAGTGAATGGAGGGAAAAAACTGGCCCATAGCAAACAGAAAAACTTTGGGTCATGTAGCCCATTGCTTTGTCAATGTAAGATTATAGCTCTTCAACAGCAGTCTTGAGTAGATTGACTGGCTCAAATACAAAGCCTTCTACTCCTTCCCTTTGGGGGATTTTCCATTGTTACAAGTAACTTTCATTTGATCTTTTCAAAAAAAGATTAGCTTGATTTTCTTATTTGCCCTTGTGTTATCCTCCATAACTCACTCCACACCATGCCCTCCAAAAGAGAGGCAACGGATCCCAAAACAGCGACATCTGGATTCAGTACAAGATCCAGATTTCACAGGCTAATTTGAAGTGCTGGGATGCAATTCTGTCCTAACTGTGTCATCACTCATCTTAGCAACACATAGTTAACTCTTTCTCATCTTCCTAATCTTTTTCAGTTCCCTATTGTGTACAACGAGAAGATAGAATACACAGGGTGGTAGACCTGCTCAAGCAAGTTTAGCAGTATTTTAATTTGACTTTGTTTATGGGGGAAAAACCACATTGGTTTAAATCATGAGAGTAATGGGAATATTTACAGAAGTTTTCATATTTGGATTCCACACAAGCTCCATTTTGTTCTGACAGTCTTCTTTCTTCTTTTAAGTGCATATTTATGAATGGCAAAGATAATAATAGACAAATCTCTCCTCAGCTGGCAAAGTAAGCAGTATGTTATCAGAGAAATGATCAGTTTAAACTAATATGCAAGGTTAGTGGAAAGGCAGAGGTCTGCACTGCAGGTTAGCAAGTCGTCCACCTTGAACATCAAGGAAACCTTGCACTGAGCACCACCAATCCCTTAGCAGAGCTCAGAGCTCTAGTTTTCACCAGCAGCCTGATGACAGAAGATGGGACTTGACCAATCAAAGCACTTGACATTTCTTTTTTGAGAACAGTCAATCTCTTTAAGTGTTGTTCTTAGTTTGCTCAGTCTATTTTACGGTATTTGCAGACCCCCAGTGGCAAGCCAGGGGTGCTCAATGTTGAGCCATATATTGATAAAAGCATGGTAATGAGCTGTGTGTATCCAGGGTTTTTTTTAATACTCAACAGGTCTTGAAAATCAGTCTTGCATTAAATGTTAAATGTCCATTTTTAAAAAAAAGTATCAGTCGGCACCAAATCACTAGGCATTGGCGTACACGATGCCCTGACCTCCTGTCATTGTATGCTTCGGCACCTAGAGATGATTGATTTACTGCCATGTTCATGGTAGTTTGTTTGGGTTTTTTTTTTTTTTTTTAACTTGCACTGAAATTATGCTAAGCTAAAAAATCAGCCTGAACCAGGCCCTTTGCTTTTATCTCCGGGGCAAACATGTAAGTTTACTGCTGTACCTCAGTGAGGTCCTTACATCCTATGTTTCCAACTAGGTTTCAGGCACCTGCAATTCCTTGCTTCTGAAACACTGTGATATTTGTCCGGCATCCTTCTTCATACAAAGCCACTGTCCTTTAGCAATAGAAAAAAAGCAGTACAGAAAGGTTTTTGAAATAACCATGTGAATATTTTGTCTAATCTAATCTCACGCTTCACTGCGAGCAAAGCTAGATAAGCTTCCCTCAAAGCGGCAGAGCAGAACCTGCTGCCAGCTGCTGAGAAAGGGTGTCTGTATGGGTGTGAGAGCCTGACTGACTCTCATGGGCCTCTTTGAAAGAATGTGTCCTTCCATCCTTTGCCCTCCAACTACATTTCTAAATATTGTCTTGCTCAATTTACCCATGTGGTGGCTCCCCTCGTTGAACTGGCTTTGGTGCTGCTACGGCCATAATGAACCGTATGAAAGACGCTCCACCTTTTTACACTAGCCTCTGCTAAATAAGACGCCCGCACAGCCCATATACCGCTCTGAAAGCTGTATGGCTAGCAATTAATGGACATCTTCCCTTGGCATTACTTCTTCATCTCTGGTTGAGTAGTTTCCCAGTGCTGAAGCTTTCAGGTTGTTATGGAGGGAGGTTAGACATTCAGGAAAGTGTCCAAGGTGAGGCATGGAGCACTGGTTTCAGTGTTGCACAAGACATGCAGTTTTCAGGAATGCCTCCCAAGCACTTGGAGAACCGTATGTTGCCAGTGCGGGTGGCTCTGGAGTCCACTAACCTTATTTTGCGAAGTCAGATGCTGAGGGTCTCCCTTAGATCATGCCACTGGGTGAAAAGAGAGAGCAATTGGTTCATCTTTTCATCTGTCTTCTTTTGTTTGTTTGCTTTTCCTCCTCTTCAGTGACATAAATTGATGTTCTCTGGCAGGAAGGTAATAGCATCAGGTAGTAGTAGTGTCACCTGATGCTCCCAAATCCTTTGATTATCTGGCAGCAGTTTAAAGCGCAGCTCTCTGCTGAAAAATTATTCTAAAAATGGCACTGCAGGGTTCTGTGCCTATCATCCCTAAATTATTTCCATATCAAATGTCTTCTATGAGCAATGAAAAAGACACTTAATTCTGTTCCTGCCTGTCAGCCCCCGTGAACATAACCTGGACTTGAAGTTCACATTGGATTCTTTTCTTCTCCCATGTAATTGCCAGTAATGGAGCGCTCAACGAGCCAAATTAAGCCTTCAGTTATACCATAGCAAGTCTACTGGCTTTGAACTGGACCTCACTGCCATCTGTAAAGCCCTGTGTTTTCTGCAGTTTTGCTCAGGTGACTGGAACCTATTAAACAGCTCTGTTGATGCATAGCAACAGGAAACACAAATCAGCTCCCTGTGCCTTTGCCACTTTTGCTATGTGAGCAGAGGTGGAAAGCAGAAATTTTTTTTTTCCTCTCTAAAGCGGAATGCACAGGGTGCAGGTCTGTGGGGGAAAATGTCATAATTTTTTGTGTAGCATATTTCAGATCAAAATTGTACTCTGTGGAAGAAGAATACTTCCCATATGACAATCTTAACTAATTTGCTTTCTTTTTTTCATATTTTGCATGTTGTTCTCACTCAGTATGAACTACTCGGTCTTGTTTTTCCTGTTATTCTTGTTCTTTTGTACTCTTTTTTTGTACTCTTTTGTAGTCCCATCTAATCTTATCACAGAATATATGCCCCGTTTGATGAATTCACCCTCCTATCTCTGTAGGTTGAGGAACTTTTGCTGTTCAAACTGTTCCGTAATTTATTTCCTTATTCGAAGTACTAAAATATGTTTTATACATATATACATACAGCAATGCATATATTATAGATGTAGCAAAAGTGTGCATGCTGCAATGTCTTTTTCAAATAGTTGTTTTAACAAACCGAACCCCCAGTATTCAGCAATAGTAAAACTGGTAACCGATCCCAGCAGTAGTACTTCAGCAGTCGAAGAGAGGGATATCATAGGAAGCGCATGCAATTCAAAATAGTCTGTCTTTATTGGTGGATGGTTTGGCCAGATTGTGGAAAAGAAAGAATTCAAAACTCTTAAAGAACGAGTAAACCCCATTTTGGAAAAAAAGAGTCTGGTAGACCTGGCTGCTGACTTTCCCCATGGAGGATGGCCAGCTAGACTAATATGTGCTAACTGTTCTTTGCCACATTTCCTGTACCTAAGGATGCATGGATGAAACAGCAAAATGCATTTTGAATTCTGGCCCCCAGAGAAGTCCACCAATATGCTTGGGTACAAGAGAGACAAATACAACATACAAGCAAGAATAAATGAAGCAATTTCAGAAAATCATGCTTGCTTTGAATTCTAGCGTTTTAGTTTTGTTTGCTGCAAATAATCAGCTGCAGGCCCTCCATGGTGGCCTCCAGACTGGCTAACTTCCCAAGTACTTTTTTGAAGGTGGGTCCAGGCTCCCTTTTAACATGTGAGATGAATTCCTGGGTATATTTAGCAGCATTTCCTTTCAAGTGGGTCTCTGAGGAAGTGGCTGTTGGATAACATTGCCCAGTGAAGGTGGGGAAGGGGACAGAGATTAATTGACTTCTATTAAGGTCACTGTGTAGCTATGGGGCCCAAATTTGTACAGGGGCAATTTTATCATAGGGACTGTGCTGTATATTGGCTGGATAACTCGGCATGCAGAAAACCCATAAAGCACAGAGCTTGTCAAAAGGAAGGCAGAGAACGGTTTAGGCTTTGTTCTGCAACGTGTTCACAGAGGTGCAGACACTACAGGGTGCGAGGAATGTTAGGTCTGTCAGGACATTGGCCACTGCTGTCTTCCTTACTCCTCCGGAGCACATGCCAGTTACATCTGTGGTGATGGCAATAGCACAGACATCTGTAAGTCACATTTCAACTGTACAAATTGAATTGACAGAACTTCATTATATAAATGGCTGCTGAAGGGTGTTGTTGATGAAAAAGATTTCTGCCACTCCTCATATATCATAGCTTTTAATCACTGCCATCCAACAGGGATAAAAAGAAAACAAAAGTAGAAGGGAAACAGAAAGGGTCCACCCCCAAATTACTCCATGAGATGATGTGGAGTGCTATAAAAGTGGTTATGTTCTATGCCACTCCTCTGGCAAAGACTTGCATAACTCACTGGTGGCTCCATCACTCATGAGCAAAGCACTCATCCCAAATGCATGGCCATAAAATCTTTATAGTGCCTTGCAAAGTGTGGTGTGCTATAAAGTTTTTATAATCGTGCATTTGGGATGACCGCATTACATTATCACATTTTCCCCATAAAGGTTTTGGCTTGCTGCTGCTCTACACCTACCAACCTTTACAGATGGTTCCTAGAATAGGTAAAATATCCCTGCTTTGGGGGTGGGGTTTTTTTGTGGCTTTTTTTTTTTGTTGTTGTCAGCATGAATTTAATGTACTCCTTTTGTTTCATTAAGTCCCAGAGTTAGGCTGCAGGGGAAGTGGAATAGTGCAGTCAATACACGACTGGATTTGCTTTCTAGTTATATCAATCACATTGTCTCACTCCATTATTAAACATTAATGCTGTGGTAATGTTTGCATAGTACAGCTGATATACAAGCCCAGGCACAGCAGCAGTGTGCATGAGATGTGTATCATGGGATCTGGTTTGTATGCTGTCAGCCCTTGGGGAATCTATATCTCTTAGAGGTTTCATTATGTAAAGCACTAATATATACTAAAAAGGTACTTCCTGTCTCAATTTTTGTTTATTCTCAGTTCTTTTCTTGGCTACTTTTCAGCCAGATGAGTTAGTTCCTCTGCCCCTCTGTGACTCTGAGCAGGGAATATGCAACCTGGAGCAAAGAAAGAAATGAAGGAGCCTTCCATTCATCGGTAGCATGAATTTATTTTGGCTTAACCAGTGATGACACTGCACCCTCTGACCATGTTTTGCTATCCATAAAAGGGGAATAAGACTGCTGAGTTTTAAAAACTGGGTTGAGAAAAGTTGCAAAAGGGATTGAATTCAGGGATACTTATAAAAGTTTAAGCTCAGGCATGGCTTTTGGACAGCAAGATGGTGTGGGATATATGAAGTAGTTAAGAATTATGTAAAGAAATGTGCCTATTTTAGTAAGCATGGCATACTTCTTAAAGTTCTTGTAGTGTCTGAAGCACCTTGAAGAATGAGTGAGGTGTTGTGCTGAACATGACAACTTTTAAACCAGTAGATTGGATTAAGATATGAAACCTTGAAATATAACTACTTTTAAAAATATCTCTGTGTTTAAAATCAAAATTACTTTAAAAGCGAATTAGTATTTTTTTTAACAAATAGCACAGTTTCAGAATAAGAATAACTACAATGATGAAATAAAGAGAGGAACGTACAGCAAATTTAGAACAAAACTGATGAAAAAAGAGTTTTAAGATTCAAGGGGACAAAACAATCTCTGTATGAAAAATATTTGAACCAGTCTTCTAGTCCAAATAATGATCATTCCTCAGCTTTTACCCACAGTTTAACAAATTACATTAGTTTAAATATTAGTGCTGACTGAGGAGGTGGGGCTATAAATCAGTGCCAAAATGCATTAACTAATCAGGGTAGAATAAAGTTCCAATCCAGAGTTCTATGCTTTTCTTAGATTTTTTTAATTACTATTTGTTTAAAACATTTGTTTTTCTTGCTTAATTATCACCAGTTTTTGTCCCCTGTTGTTAGGCAATTGGGTCCCCAAACTGTTGGTTACTCCTTGTCTCTTGAGCACTCATTTAAAGCAAGTTTCAGCAGACTTTTAGAAGCCCCAGATTAACCAAAACTTGTGATTTTATGCTTGATGATCATCAGTATACAAAAAAAGGAGAATAATGTCATCCATTGTCACCCATTCATTCATTGTCATCTGTCTCTGAACAGCAGGCAGAATCTGACTGAGTTACTGCCATACGTTTTCAGCTGCTGAACAAATGGGAAAACTTTGATGCTCTGCAGTGCTAACTTACGTATGCAAATGGTGTTGGTGTAGTCCACCAGGCGGAATGCAGAGCAATGTATTTGTGTGTGATATGTTAAATGATCATCATTTTCTTGTAAAAAATAGGTCCAGTCATCAAGTAGGTAACATTTGGTTATAATTGAATGAGTTATAGAAGTGAAAATTTGAGACTTAACTGATTTTAGGCAGGAGACTTGCAAACTTTCACAGAATTAATAAAATGGAAGAGAAAGTCATCCTTTGCTGTAAGTCTAGTGCTGTCTGGTGCTGAGGACTGTCTGTAATCGATGCTTGAGTCTTAATGAGTAGCCCCTCTGTATGTTTATTTATGCTTTCAAGCTACTGTTTATATCTGTCTGGTAATGGTGAAAGATGTCTTCCAGGTGCAGCATAATGTAAATGTGGAAGACAAAGCTCTGAGAGACAGAACTGAATTTTGCAGCTGACAGCTGCACATGTGATGTCCCCTGCTGGAGTAGTTTAATACAGTCCACAATCAATTAATTACATTTATAGTTTGTGGGGAGCACTGCAAAGACTGTCAGGTGCAGTAAAAAAAAGTAGTTTTGGAAAGGCATGGATGGAAATGTGTATATTCCACTCTTAAAATAGCTGCTACCTATATCATTAGTATCTTAAATTATGAGAATGAAAAAATTGATATGACCTCATGTGGTCTTTTGCACCTTTCTTCTTTTGACATTTATGTTGGCCCAAACAGTGAAAATAAGTTGAGTGCAGCTCTTCTCTGAACAATGTCTGGATGAAAAGAGCATTTTAGAGCTCACTGCTTGTGTCAGTGAATTCCAGATCAAATCTGATCCAATTTACACAGAAAATTTAAAGACCACTTAATCTGATGTGGGTTTATATTATTTATTTTTAGATGGACATGACATTACACATCACTGTAAATTGAAGAACCTGAATTATGAACCTAGAAAAAAATAATTCATATGCGGAGTAATACTATTCTTTTTCCCACCTGATTATTTTTGCTTATCCATCAACATCCTTTAATAAGGAATTTTGCAGACAAAATGTCCTGATCACTTTGCTTTGACTTAGCTAACTGTGCTGGCTGTGTTGAAAGGAAGAGGACACTTGTTCTCCCACAGAGATCTAGTTCTAATGTGATAAAAGAAGTTTATGTCAGTACAAACAGCACCCAATTTGCAGGCTTTGCAAGCACCCAGCTGAGCAACTAAATCTCTAAACACGTGTAGATTTACGCCTCCTTTTTCAACAATTTCCAGATATGCAGCTTGATCTAACAATAGATATTATCTCTCAAATCATTCCATTGTCAACCTATGTATAAGAATTATGGGTTTGAGACTTACTCTAGGACTTCCCAGTACACTGAAAACAACCCCCAGCATGCTACATTTCCAGAATTGGCTGGTTGCGTACTGGGAGAGCAGGGGTGCAGCACGGGGAATCACTGCACCACATAGGGACCTGGGATTTGTCTATTCGAGCCTGAGCAAGGCAGAGAGCAGGGTATGCCAGAGGCTGGCTCAAGCAGCTGATTCGGATATTGGCTGCTTTGTCAACAGTTGTTTTGACCAAACTGTCTCCAATAGAGATCTGGCCTTGGACAGCTATTGTGGAACTGCTTCTTTCAATTAGCTCTCCAAAGGGATGCTTCATCCCACACTGAGAGCCCATTTGTGTGGTTTTACAGCAGTCTAAACTGTCACTCCCCCAACACTCTCAGTGTAGGAAAAGCCCAGAAATAGCCTAGAGAAGCTGTTGTGCCTATAATTCAAACCCAAACTTATTTCACTCTAACTTCCAGCCTTGACAGTCTTCCAGCTTAATCAGACAAGAAGATGGGACAAAGAAAATCCACTGTTCAAGTGTTTATACTGTTCTTATGGATTTAGAAGGTTCCATATGAAATACTGTTTGAATAAATATCAAAATGATGAATAAATAAATAAATGTCCAAGCTTCCAAACCCATCTGAAGCTGTTTCGCACTAACTCATGGTCAGTCTCTAGGCTTGTTGTAGGCAACAGCGTCGAAGTCCTTGGTTTAAGGCAATCGACCATTTTCCTCATTCCTATTTTATGTTTTCTGTGCTCATGCTCTTTTCTGTGCCATAGATTCCACTTTTGTTTTTTAAAGTATTAGCCTTAGTTCTCAGTTATAGTCAGGGAAATGCCAACACTTCATCTGCTCAGATCTATGACAAACAGGAACGAAAAAATGCCCACTAGCAACTAGCTGCAATTTCCCATTTACTGTGCACTGCAATATTGCATTCCTGCCACTGTGTAGCATTCTGCGAGACTCTAAATTAAACTAATTAACATGTTTTAGGGTGATGCCTGTTTATCAAGCAGCAGTCACAGTTTGCTTCTCTCATTTGTCTCCAGGAGTCTTCCTTGCAGGTAAGAGCCTCTCTATTGCACAGAGGGCTCTTCTCTGTGCTTTTTGTAGCTGGGGTTCGGCAAAAGGAAGGCAGTCTATTGCTCTCAGTGCGTCTGATGTAAACTTGCCTTGAGAATCTGGGAGGCCCGGGGCGTAAAAGCAGTATGTAAGCAAAGGCCTTCTCTTAGTGGTTGCTGGTTGCTAGGGCTCCATTAAAGCTAGTTTCTTGGGGTTAATAGCCTAATAAATTAGATAGGCCAGTTCAGTTTCTTGAGAGCTATTGAACTGAGAGGCCTCCAGGCACACATTTTATTTGCACCTGTTTAGCTGTGGGTTTTTTCAGGTATTTTTGGAAGAAACAGGACCTAAAAGTTCCCTTTCAGTTTTCCCTCATGTCCCCAAATGAAAGCTATGTTTCCATTAACAGTTGTGTTTCCTTCACCCAGCAGTGTTGATAACACTTCCTCCTTTGGATTCTTCCCTGGAGTTCTGTTAACTTCTTGGGGTGCTTCGCATATTCTTTTTGCTTAACCTTTTAACATTCTCCCCATTTTGGTTATCCTTTCCTCCATGTGAGTTCACTCTATTTATATAGCTGCGTTTCAAGAGAAAGTTTCAAGGGAATGTTTCAAGGGAATGTTTCAAGAATGTTTCAAGGGAAACATTGCACCCATTTTTAAAAAAGGTAGAAACAAGGATCTCGGGAACTACTGACCTGGCTGCCTCACCTCTGTGCCTGGCAAGATCATGGAACAGACCCTCTTAGAAGCTATGCTAAGGCACATGGAGGACAGGGAGGTGAATTGAAATAGCTAGCATGGCTTCAACAAGGGCAAGTCCTGCCTAACCAACCTAGTGGCTTTCTAGAATGGAGTAACTACACCAGCGAACAAGGAAAGAGCTATGGATGTCATCTATCTGGATTTCTGTAAGGCCTTTGACATGGTCCACCACAACATCCTTCTCTCTGAATTGGAGACATATGGATTTGATGGGCAGACTGTTTGGTGGATGAGGAATTGATTAGATGGTCGCATCCAGAGGGTAGTGGTCAATGGCTCAACGTCCAGATGGAGGTCAGTGACAAATGGTGTCCTTCAGGGGTCTATATTGGGACCAGTACTGGTCAATATCTTCATCAATGACATAGACAGTGGGATCGAGGGCCCCCTCAGCAAGTTTGGGGATGACACAAAGCTGAGTGGTGTGGTTGACATGCCTGAGGGACGGAATGCCATCCAGAGGGACCTGGACAGGCTCAAGAAGTGGGCCCGCATGAACATCATGAGTTTCAATGAGGCCAAATGCAGGGTCCTGCACCTGGGTCAAGGCAACACCCAGTATCAATACAAGCTGGGGGATGAAGGGATTGAATGTAACCCTGCTGAGAAGGACTTGGGGGTACTGGTGGTTGAAAAGCTGGACTTGAGCTGGCAATATGCACTTTCAACCCAGAGGGCCAACCATACCTTGGGCTGCATCAAAAGAAGCGTGGCCAGCACGCTGAGGAACATGATTCTGCCCCTCTACTCTGCTCTGGTGAGACCCCACCTGGAGCACTGCGTCTAGCTCTGGAGCCCTCAGCACAGGAAAGATGTGGACCTGTTGGAGCAGGTCCAGCAGAGGGCCACAAAAATTATCAGAACACCTCTCCTATGAGAACAGGCTGAGAGAGTTGGGGTTGTTCAGGCTGGAGAAGAGAAGGCTCCAGGGAGACCTTATTGCGGCCTTTCAGTACTTAAAGAGGGCCTCCAGGACAGATGGGGACAAACTTTTTAGCAGGGCCTGTTGTGATAGGACACAACATAATGGTTTTAAACCAAAAGAGGGAAGATTTAGACTAGATATAAGGAAGACATTTTTTACAATGAGGGTGGTAAGACACTGGCACAGGTTGCCCAGAGAAGTGGTAGATGCCCCCTCCCTGGAAACATTCCAGGTCAGGTTGGACAGGGCTCTGCGCAGCCTGATCGAGTTGAAGATGTCCCTGCTTATTGCAGGGTGGTGGATTAGATGACCTTTAAAGGTCTCTTCCAACTCTAACTATTCTACGATTCTATGATTCTATGACTCTATCTGTATCTGCTGTTTGGGATATACAAGAAAACTATCCTGGGAAGTCACAAGGCATTGCGGAGCACTAGGTTATTCTGCTTCATGTGAATTGTCTTCCTTGTCTACATTCTGTTTTGAAGATCTGCAGCATGAGGAATTAGCCTGCCTGAAAAGTACTGTGCTCACCAATGCTTCCCCAAAACCAGTAGTAACCTGACTAATCCATTTGGTTTCTTGAGGTTCTCGTGTTTAGTAGAAGCTTGTTATATATGGATTTTTAAGCATCCTGCAAATGAGTATTTCCATTGGAAGCCATTCTGACATTACAGGTGACAACCCAAGAAACTGCTTCCTGTAACCCTTTAAAAATGGAATTGGATGAAAGAACTGCCTTAAGCAGCAAGGTGCAGGGAAGTGTGTAAGAAAAGAGCGACTACAACATAATAGTTCCCTAGATTATGCTCTAACATATTCCAGCTCACAGACTCCCTGAACCACGTCATGTCTTTGGCATTTTCTTCTTTGTCTGGTCCCTCTCTAAATCCATGTGAACTTGCTGGCTTTGTGCATTCTGTCGCAAGGAATTCCCCGGCTCTCCTCCTCTTTCACAAGGAGCATTTCCGCCATACCTACTTTTAACCTGCCACCGGTTCACCAGTTTGAGCTGGTGAACTGTGGGCGTTTGTTCCTTGCTCACCTCTTCACAGTTTCATAGATCCCTGTTGCAATGCACTCTCAGCTGGACTCTGGATATGAGTAGTAATTTCAGCTGTTCCTTGTAATGAGAGCCATTCTGAAACTGGCTTCAGGCAACTTCTGTAATTGCCTTCATTGCTGTTTTGCTTCTCTGCTATCTTTTCTCAGCTTCTTTTGGATATGGGGAGGGGGACAAGAACAGCACCCAGTATTCATGAAGAGATATAGTTGGTGACCTACCAGTGTTTTACTTTATTTCATGTTGTGGGTTAACTCCAGTGGGCAGCTCAGCCCCACACAGCTGCTCGCTCATTTTCCCCCACTGTCCTGTGGCATGGGGAGAGAATCAGAAGAGTAAAAGTAAGACAACTCGTGGGCTGAGATACAGAGTTTAATAGGTAAAGCAAAGGCCGCGCACACAAGCGAAGCAAAATAAGGAATTCATTCACTACCTCCTATCGGCAGGCAGATGTTCAGCCATTTCCATGACAGCAGAGCTCCATCACGTGTAACAGTTACTTGGGAGGACAAACACCATCACTCCAAACGTCCCCCCTTCCTCTTCCCCCAGCTTTTATTGCTGAGCACGATGTCATATAGTATGGAATATCCCTTTGGTCAGTTGGAGTCAGCTGTCCTGGTTGTGTCCCCTCCCAGCTTCTTGCCCACCCCCAACCTACTCGCTGGTGGGACAGTGTGAGAGAGAGAAAAGGCCTTGACGCTGTGTAAGCACTGCTCAACAAGGACTAAAACAAGGGTGTTATAAACACGGTTTTCATCACAAATCCAAAACATAGCACAATACAAGCTACTATGAAGAAAACTAGCTCTGCTGCAGCCAAAACCAGTACAATTCTCTATTACTTTTCTCATAATTCTGAACCTTTGATTTGTTTATTGGGCATGACAGCTCAGTGTCATGCTGATGTTTTCTTTAAATGATTTATTATAAGCTGAAGATCTCAATCTGGTTGGGAGTCAGCTCTGAGCCCTCTCCTGCAGATGTAAAACTTAGATTGTTTTTCCCTACTTGCATCCTTCTACAGTTATCTGTATTGAATCTCATTGTCAGTGTTTACTAGAAGTTGTATTAAAACAACACTAACAGCTGTTTACTTTTAAACCTGTATGTGTGTGTGCCTTCCCATATCAGAATCTTTCATGGTGGAACCTGCTTTGTGTCAGATTGAATAAAAAGACATGAAAAGTGGTGAGTACTTGGTGAGTGGTGAGTAGATGAATTGTTCTAAGTTGCATAATAAAAATAGGGGCCTTCATGAGGGATTAAGGGGAGAGAAACTGTGGAAAAGAAGCATATAGGTACAAGAACCATTATAGGATGCTAGGAATATGGATGTACCATAAGAGTATGGAGTATATGGCCATGCAGCTTTCTGAGATCTGGCTGCCTTCTACTTCATTAGAAGAAAACATAGCACTGGTTTAGTGTTGTGTTTTATTTCTCTTATTAAATCTTGTCTGTTCATACTCTTTCATTATGTGACTCAATGTAGACATGAAGGTGGCTCGTTTCCTGTAGTATTGCCATGGGGTGTTGAGATTCTGCGATTAGCACAGCCAATTTCATTGAGGCACGTTTTCAGGCTCTGCTAGTCAAGCAAAATGAACTCTCCAGAAGCGTGCACACCTGGGGGATTAGTGGCCTCTAACTTTGTTGGACAATAGCTCCTATAATCATTAAGATGTTAAAAACTGTGTCTGTGTGGCTCAGCTTTCCTGTATGCCTGAAAACACCTCTGATCATAGCAGAGTGGCATTTGGCCTTGGAAACGTGCACAATAAATCAGAGTTTGTATTACTGACATGGTAACAGCTTGACACTGTACAAACTGACATGATTTGTTGGTAAGTTCTCAGAAGAAGCTGCTGCAGATATTGTGCTCAGACCTACTTATTAACCTGTGTCTCTCATTGACATGATACACGGGAAGCAGTTACAGCATCTCATTTTGGTGCCTCTGATGCTGTTCCATATTTCCATCTCAGTCCACAGTGCTGTGATTTGGGAGTGCATGCGGTTGAAATGAAATATGCAGTGCTGTGGTGGACCTTCAAGCACAAGAACATGTGGTAATGAGTCTGAACAGAGGGGGTTGCAGCATGTCTGACTTGTGTGTGGTGCTGTGGATGCCCCTGCTTTCACATGACTATTCAGATAAAAATGTTAAATAATTTGATTTTTAAATGTTAGACCATCTTAAAATGACAAAGGAAAAACAATCACAGCTGCCAGGATAGTCTTTAATACTCTTGTGTCTAGTCACTACTGCACAAGAAAAATCATAAAAGTATGTAATAAAGAGAATAAAACCGGCCACCTGTGGGTGCCATCTGGTGGTGAATACTCTGATCCTGATCCAGCAAAGCTTTTGAATTCATGCGTGTCTCTAAAGCATGAACGCCCCTCCTAAGTGTGTGGGTTGTTACTAAGTCGCACATGACGGAGTGAGCATGTTGAAAGAATGATTCTAATATAGGTCCTCCAATGGAGATTCTCTGAATATTTGCCCTTCAAATGAACTAAGACGTGTAACAACCCTGAGGGGGATAGAGCAGCTCTTGCTCACGGGGAGACTGAAGAACAAAGCAAGGAGCCCTATTGTAAAGTCCCAGGACGCACAGGAAAGCATGGAAGTGCTGCAAATAGAGCTCAGCTATTTTCATTCTGGTACCTTTGCCACGAATACTTATTTCTGCTCTTGTGAAAACTCAAAATGCAATTTGAAAGTGTTTGGGTTGTAGCTGCACAGATGTGTGCAGAGGGGACTGTGCGCAGAGCTGCATTAGCACAGCACCGTGTCTTGGCTCCTGTGTTCTGCAGCCCATGAGCTCAGGCATGTACTAGCAGGGGCTCCTGGTTTTGGTCATAGGTAGCAGAGCTCAGAGGTCTCTTTACCTGTCTGTGGAGAAATGAAAGTCTGAAGAAATACTTAAATGCCTACAGCTAGCCCTCTCCCATCTGTGCTCAGCTGGTAAGGAATGGAGCTGATGGGAGATGCTGCTGCCTCTTGCTTCGCATCAGCATCCAGCCGAGGAGGGGCCCTGCTTTCATAAGGCTGCTCACGGAGGAGGCGAGACACTATCTGCAACTGTTTAAGATAACTTACTGACTTTGCCTGAAGCTACCGCACCATTCCTTCTGCTAGAAAACATTAGGGACAATAACCTCTGGTGGAGGGACAGTAGCCCAGAGGCCCGGGAGGAGGGAAAGGCATGGCAAAGGCCCATGGCCACAGTTGGCATGGCAGTCTGGGCAGTGGCGATATGTCCAGAGCGGTCTGCAGGCTGCTTCCCACCTCCCTTGCCCATTGCCTGCACGCTCAAAGGCTGCTGTAAAGCGCTACGACAGAGGCTCTAACAGAGGCTTTACAGCAAGGCATTTCTTACCTCATATAAACCAAACAGAAAACAGCGTGATAAGATTAAAACTGAGGAAAGGGCTCAGAATTTCCTTTCTTTCTCTACCAATAAAACAAAGTTTTATCTTAATTTCAGCCCTACACGTATGAGTTTAGTATTCAGGCAAACAGTTCTCCTGAACTATATTATCTTGGTGCTGTTCAAAATCCCATAAACCAGAAAGTACTAGGTATCATTCCCCCACAGAAAGCACAGTGGGGAATAAGCAAATAAAGTTGAAACAGATAAAGATCCGAGTATTGATCTCTGCTTGTGTTGCCTAATAGAGCGTAACTCCAAAGGAATATTGTAGTCACTGATGGAGGAGAAATCGAAATAATCTGGCTATCACTTTACATGTCTCTGTATTAGAAGGGTCACGTAGGCTAAAGAGTGCTAGGGTTTTACCCAAAATAACAACAGATTTTCACGAGGCATATAGATCTACAGTAGCCTCCAGGAACATGCTATAAGAAGCAGTTCAGTCCCCTTAGCAGTGACTTCAGATGGGCTAGCTGTGAACTCACGGCTGCTCCCCCGTGCTTCTCTGCCGATCTCAAATGTGTGTTATCTCACAGCTTCCAGATGTGGGGGGTCCCCCCAAATGATCACACTGAAGTTAACACCAGGATTTTTCTGCTCATTTTCAGTGTGAAATAAGTACCAGAGGCCACATGTGAAAGGCAGTATTTTTCTAACATCACCGTTTCATTGTATTTTCAAAAATTTATTTGAAATCGTTTGGGAAGACCACCTTCATTATGCAATTAATTCATGGTAGTTCCTGGAGCTGTAGCTGTATCTGAGAAATAAGAATAGAAATGACATTTTCTGACTCAGCAATGATGGTTATCACTCTCGTGGATAAAAGGGTTTTATTACAGCTTTACTTCTGCTCGAATCACAGAACCTGTAGTTATAGGAAGGCAAAATGGATTCCATCTGGCTCATACGTTATCAACAATTGTTAACGGAGCTTCAGTTACAAGGACAAATTGCCAAGGCAGAAATGAAGACCTTGAGGACAAATGCAGTTTCATACCTGTAATTTAGAGTGCAGTTTGGCTCACAAAATCTTTGCAATGTGCAATAAATGGGAGCCTTGCCTGACTTTCAGATCAACTTTCAGTTGAAGTTTTGAGAGCCAGCAGCTAGAAAAAAAAAATAAAAATGTGCTTATAAAGTGAAAAAATTCCTATCTGAAAGCCCTTTGGACACTTTGAATACACGGTAGCATGATGCAGTTACTTTTGACTGTGCACAAACATCACCCTCACGGTTTACATTATTCATGCAAACAAGATGCTGTAAATGCTGTCTCCTCCAGAGCCTCTTAGAGAGAAGGCTTCAGTTGTGCCTTGGAAACCCTGTAGGCTGTCCTCTTGGGTTTGATTTGATTTGCAAGGAAATACTAAGAGGCTTCCTTGGTGTTTCGATGAGTGAAGACATATTCCTACAGCCACTTGTAGGAGCCTGTTGAAGGCATAGGAAATCCGTGTGGGCATGCAGTACTACCGACATGTATTGGAGTAGCATTTCAGAACCTAAAAATATGTTCAACCTTACAGCCACAGAGGCTGTCTGCTGAAAAGTGATGAATGCCTTCTGAGCTTGAAAGGCTTATGAGAAAAACTCACGTTTTATAAACTGAAACACATAAGAAGTGCAGCAGGCTGAAGGCATACGTGGTCGATGAGCTACAAGCTGGTCATACTGAATTCTTATATATTTATTAATCTGTAATTCACTCAGAGCACTGGAGTGACATCCCTATTCTGAAAACTGCACTTTCTAAGTTGATTGTGTGGCAGGAGGGCAGGTGGGGAAGGAGATGGAGCAAACAGGCAAAGCTTAAGGATGATAAAAATTGGAAGGCAGGAATAAATTCCAGTACCAAATCTCAGGTAAAGTCCTTTGCCAGAAAAACCCTTCTTTCCGATCCTCTCACCTTTCTTTATTCATTCATGTTTTGTGCAAATAGCAACACTACAGTCTTGTCGCTTGCTGTAGACCTTAGCAGGCCTATAATCCCTGGAACACCTTCGTACCAGGAACTGTAGTCATGGCATCTCCCGCTTAGTATTTTTCAGAATGGGAGAAAGCAGTGGGCCTTAAAGATTAAGTGGTTACTGAAAAAATATTAGGGCCTCTGACTGACCAGGGACCTGAGAAAAGACTTCACCAAAAACTGAACTGTAAATTTCTGCTTAAACCCCGTTGTTTTAATATGCTTTAAACTAGGAGTGCACTGGGTGTTTCCCCGCTTCTGGGCCTATGGAACGGCCTGTTGCTCCAGTAGCCCTTTCCTCACTTCTCGCAGTCGACATGCACTGCGAGAAAGTGAAGTCTATTTTTTCCCTAAACTGATATTGAAACATAGGTTATGGAATAACCAACTTTTAAATTGTATTTCATACACCATTGACTAGAAATTCTCATGGCTTCATTGCAATCCAGATCTCTTTTATTAAAAGGCATTCTTTCAGTCCCAGTGTGAGATCCTTCTGTATTGTGAGTTATTATACACTAAATATGTGTGCTAATCCAAATGAAACTAACTTCCCTTGAGTATTTTTATAGCCTACAGTCAGTTGAATCTGGGCAGAAGTTACAGAACCTGGATTAATGTACCGCTCTGTTTTGACTGACATAAATAATTTACTTATTCTGCTTCAAAACAAGAATATTTATCCTTAAAGATGGGCTGGAAATGATTATTTTTAATGAACCTGCTAGTTTTTTTCTAATTTCCATTTAAGAAAATAATGATTGAATTTTTGTGCACATTCACTTACGTTCTGTGAAGTGATGTTGCACTTTTGTCCCTTTCACAGTGTAGTGAGATTTCTGTACATAATCGAAGCCACTAAAATATTATGGGCATTAAATTTGTGTTAATGAGGTGTTCATGAATGCAAGGAAGAACAATAGCCTGTCACTTCCTCATGAACTGATCTGACAATTTGGCTGTGCTTGGGGTATGAAACAAAAAAGCTGTAAAGATGTTGTCATTAGTAAGATTTATAGCAGCAAAGGCTATGGTGACATAGGCCTGTTAGGATTACAATTAGATGTAAAAGATCATCCAAAAGAGTACAACTGCAGGCAATTTATCTAGTCAAATATACGGAAGTGACACTTTTCAGAGACACACTGGGGAAAAGAAATCCTGTTCTCCTGTGGTGTTGTTTACATATGGTGCTAATGGTCTTCGTGCTGCTTCCATAGCTATACATATATTTTGTTTCTCTGTAGCATATTATTTCTCCACTGTGCTTTTTTCACCTTTAACCTATAAATAAAATCTGTTATATATTAAGTGTGTGAGAATTAGTTTATGCTGTCACTTACATTTCAAGATAGTTTAGTCTCATGCTTACCTAGAGTCCTTGACCAAATAAAAGAGTTCTTATTCAAGAAAATATTTTTTAAGAGTAGTTCTGCAGAGTGTTTCTTATCTTGCTTTTGTTCATAAAGGATGCTTTATGACCAAAATTATGCATTCTAGCATGCTGAGTGGCAGTCCACTTCACTGGGAGCTTTTCAGAAAGGGAATACATTTTGCACCTTAGATGTAGCCCAATCTGAGCATCTAATTGTCACTGAATATTGAATATCGAAATAGTTATTGTAATCCAAGAACATTAATTGCTTCTGTGAGTAAACAACTAAAATAACTAAGCTGATGTTAGAAAGAAAAAATCATAGGGATTATCTCCTTTGTGCTTCAGGGCATAGACTGATCAGCTGGGGGAAAAAATATAATTCAGTGACATATTGATTCATAATTGGTCTGACTTTAGGTAGTTTACTTTTTTCCTTGGAAACACTCAGTAATGGCCAATACTGGAAACAATAGTCTATTTAAACTACTGATTTATTCTGGTGCATTTATGTATTATTTATATGAACTCTATTTAAGAGGACAACTTTTCATCATGATGATGTTGCACGAAGACTGTTTTTGTGTCCTCTTGTGCAGGGAATGCATATTCTTCACTGTATGTATATCTGAAAGCTATGGATTTACAAATATTGCTTTTGAAATAGCTTTTCTAATAAATAGTTCTATGGATTTATGTTCTTTCCAGATGAAAATAGAAAAAAAAAAAAAAGAAAAAGAAAAAGCAGCCATTCTCTAGCAAAATCCAAAGACTAGAAAGCATAACACTGAATCATGATCTAATTCAGCTTTAATTGTAGTGAGTAACAGTTTTTCACTGTCGCATTGCCATTACCTTCTGTGGTAAAGAAGGAATAAGCAGGTACTGAAGATATTTCTGAGTGAAGTACTGCAGCCTGTGTTAAATGGGACACCAGACTCCTTTTGCATTTTTAAACTATGAAAGTGTGAAAAATTAATTCACATTCCACTCAAAACTGTGAAAATGAAGACGTGCAGGTCTGTTTTCTCACCCAGCAATAAAATTTTGGGGACAGCATCTATATCCTTTATTCAAAGTACTGTATAAGGCTGTGCATAAAACTACATCCCTTGAGGGTATAGATTACCCATAATGAAGAAGTCTCTTGAGGCATCTACTAGGAGTTTTAGTGTTTGAGAGCTTAAAGTTATCTTAGAAAATGAGTGAAAATGTGATAAACCATCATTCATCTCCTTTGAGCTGCTCTATAATTCCTCCCCTCTTTTCTTCAGACTTATTTTTTTCCAAAGAGTCATGCCAATATCTTTTGATACCTTTTGTGGATGCCCATGCTTTTCTATGAATGTCTTCTTTTTTGGTGTCATTTAAACTCCTTTCCAAGTTGCATAAGTTGTGAATAAAATCAGCTGGCCTTATTTTTGAAAAACTGCCTATAAAGTGTCATAATGCTATAACTTTTTGGCCTACATTCACCTCGCAGTTCTTCTGGTTTATGAAAAAACTTGCCAAAATAAGAAAAATATTGGAAACTGTGGCTGCTGGGAAATATTTTAATCACAGAACATCATATTTCAGATTTAAAGGCACACCCATAATTCTGTGGACCCCACAGACAATCAGGGTAAGTTTTTTCTCATCTGCCATTAGCCATTTAAATGTTTGGAGATTAACAGTTCTTTTTTAACATTAACCTTGCAGAGGTTTAATGTGTCTTCTTTAAGGCTGTCTTGAGGTTTGGTTTTTTTTTTAGGCAGTGGAGAAAGATTGGGCACTTCCAAAGGGATGTTTATCCCACTTATTTTCTGATGAAATGAATCACCCTTGGGAACAGACCAGCTTTCTCCTTTTTAAATTATAAATGGACCATTAGTATCAACTGCATGCTTACATTTTAGATTACAAAAGCCAGATGAGCGGAATTTCACACCGAGGGTCTATGTACTTCCTAAGACACTCAGTAGGCATATTGACTAGATCTTATTTACCTTAGGGTTAACACTGCTTCAAGATGTAATTTTAAATCTGGGTTTTAGGTTGCCTAAAAGCAAAGTCAATACAGATGAAATTGTTCTCTTAAGATATAACCTGTCCTCAGTGGAAATGCATGGGAATCACAGGCAACATAAACTAATGATCCTAGCGTTTCATCTCAAAATCTAACTTGGACATCTTGCTTTTATGCCCTGTCTAGTAAAATCCTTTTGAAAAATTATTTCCTGTTATGTGCAAGTACCTCTTTTGACCATGACGATAGAGACTGACCACCAACCTAAATATCTTTCTTCTGCCTTCATTATCTTATGCTTCATGTTTTTACATATAAAATTGAAGAGTGCTACACTGAAGTGATGAGCGGGATTCTTCTCTGTTTCCTGGCAGCCCCCTCTTTGTTTTGTTCTTTAGTCCATGTTTTCATTGCCTGTATCATGTGTGTTATCATGGTCAGTTATATCCTAAATCTCTACTGAACTCCCTGCAGGCCTAGGGGTTTGTCTGTGTAAATGTCTATTTGCAGAATAGGAGGTTTAGGGCTCAAACTGCTGGGTTATGTTTGATTTAGAAGGCGATGCCTGAACCCAGTATTATTAAATGTGACAGGGCCTGACAGAGCCTTAATCAGTTTCCCCTCATGTCTTTTTCCACAGTGATCAGTGAAAGAGAAAAAAATTAATTGAAAACTGTGGTCATAAAACTCATGGAAAGTGGCAAGATAAAATATAGGCTACAAGCAGTACATTAAATTTGTTTTAATTCCTGTTTTTATGTGTAGGATTGATCAAACGTCAGGTCAACAATGATCCTTTAGCATTATTTCCACTGCATGAGTAAAAATTAATATCAAAGTGATGGCCTTTAAATGTTCGGTGTTATGAAATATAACTCTATTCATATAATGCTAATTCAATAAGCAATATATCCACATAACAATGTTGTGCTTTGTAATACAGTTCTTCATCTGTCCAAGTTATTTACTTTATGAAACAAATTGTTTTAATTTGGTAATAACTATTTTCTGTAAGAAAGTTATCAATAGCTTCCAGCTTAATTACACTGATTAGGCACATGTGATAATTATGACTGTTAGCTAGGATTATTTTTAACAGAAACATACATGTAAGAGACATAGGTTGTATATTTGCAAAGTACCTGGCTATGGGACCAAGTGATAAAGCACCATCCCATGTAAAGTTTTTATGAGAGTCAGTAGAAGCTGATTTTTCTCATCTTTGGCCACTGTGCAGGTCAGGGTTGCTTTCTGATAGAATAACTCATGAACTTGTGTGCTTTTCTTCTTGGGGGGGCACTTGGTAATCCCTAGCCGTCCATTGGAAGAGGAAGCTTGTAGCTCTCAGGAAAGGTTTCTGGCTTTCTTTGGTTGCCTTTTCTGCATGTCTGTTCCAGACATGGGCACAGGTTGTTCTTTTTCTGTCTGGAGTATCCTCATTTATGTTCTTGCATTCATTGTTGGTTACAGTTCTTTCTTGGAGTACCCGAGTTGTAGACAGAGAATGGTCTGAGGAGATGATCTTCCTGTCTCAATGGCATTTAGTTATATGTACAGTATATGAATGGGATAGTGATATTTATGTGCTTAATCTCAATTCTCATTCTGCATTTGACTTCTGCCTCTCTGCCCACACACATTTCCCTGCCAGATTTATTTGTACTCTCCCTGAGGAGCTTCCAGCACCTGACCATTAACAATGCTGCAGTTGGGATGTTTGGCTGTGAGCTGGCAATCCTGAACCTCAAGAATGAACTGAGCTGCAAGATAACTGCTTAAAAGAGACAGTAACACTTGTCACAGGAAGCAGCAATTTTAAAAGTGGTATAAACTCACTTTTGCCTAGTGCTCCAAACTCATCTGGACCAGAAGACTATTAGCTAAGTGAGATTTCAAGCAGGAGTTACTTCCAGAACAGAATGGTGCTTGGCTGGAATTAAGTTCTATTTTAGGATTTAAAATTTCATTTTCTTCTGAGTCTCTGTTAGACCTGTGGCACTAAGGAAATGCATTGATACAGGCGGAGAGATGCAAAAGGTATTGGTGTCTCAGGGCATGGCAGTTTAATTGACACCTAGGGTGACCTGTAAAATTCTCTTGAGGTTTTGTCACTCATGAGTTATGTAAGCCATTTCAAAACCAAGCCTCCCAATTCTTTTATATGCATCATGGGTCTTTATTTTTTATGCTTAGCTTCTGTCATTTCACTGAGCAATTAACCTCTTCTTCTCCTGGAAAGGTTTTGATGCTGCTCATTGAACGCTCTTGTGTAAGAGAACTGAAAATCAGCATTTGTAATACAAAAAAATCTTGGTTTTGGTTGTCTGTGCTCATTCTAAGATAACAAATTTTTATCAAAAACACAATATCAAATTCATTTTTTCTGAAGTGCAGCATGTCAGCAACTATAGTCTATTTCTGTAGTTGGCGTATTTTAATATCTCCCCCAGGTGTAACTCACATATTTAGTAGCCTTTGAGTGTTTCTGTCAGATTGTCTTAGCAGCAGCATCTCATCTCACCTCAAATTGGAAAGGCTCCTCCATGGAAATGTGAAAAGGCTGGAAGGCTGATGCTTAAAATAAAGAAGATAGAACAATCTTTTTGTAATGATTGCAGTGCCCATCCGTGCTGTGTGAATGAGAGCAGCATTACTGACAGCAGCACTGAAGGTTTGCTCTAAGGACGCAGTTCATGGCAGGCACCTGAGCGCCTCTGCAGATGGATAATACAAGGTTAAGCACACTTGTTGGCTGCTTCTCCCCCCGCCTCTTTTTTTTTCATCATACAGATAATCTTTTCCATCTCCTTTCTGAGCATAATTCAGCTAAACTTGTGCCATGCCTGAGGCAGAAAGGAGCTCTGGTAAAGCATGTATAATGCAATGGTGAAATCAAGTAATTTCTTTTTTATGCCATAATAAAAGTTAGGCAACTGGTCAGGAAACAGGCAAAGAAACTTTAATGGTAATTATGGCTATTTTTCCCTAGCTTTAATTTTGGGGAGGGGATTTATGACTCAGCAGTTAAAACATTCCTGCTTGTACTGATAATAGCTGCTAACTGTAACAAATGCAGCAGGAAGATGCCTCTCTTTGGCTGCAATACCTCAGCAAACTTGCTTATCTGTAGCTGGGCTACATTATAAAGCAACAGCGTCAGCTCTCAAAAAGGGGATGTCTCTGATCTCCTTTCAAAAGTCTTTTGTTTTCATTGAGGAAGATGATCTTATCAATACTTATAAATACTTAAAGGGAGGGTGCCAGGTAGATGAGTCTTTTTTTAGTGGTGCCCAGTGATAGGACTAGAGGTAACAGGCACAAACTGGAACATAGGAAGTTCCATCTTAACATGAGGCGGAACTTCTTTCCTTTGAGGGTGGCAGAGCACTGGCACAGGCTGCCCAGAGAGGTTGTGGAGTCTCCCACACTGGAGACATTCAAAACCCGCCTGGACGCCGTCCTGTGCAACTGCTGTAGGTGTCCCTGCTGTGGCAGGGGGGTTGGACTAGATGATCTCCAGAGGTCCCTTCCAACCCTGACCATTCTGCGATTCTGTGATCACAGTTTTGTGTCAGCAGTTCGGCTTTTGTGTAGAGCCTAGCTTTGCGAAACAAAGCTTATGTCAGGTACAGCCTCAGTGACAGAAGACGATGATGATGTCCCTGAATAAGCTTTATAAATATTAGTCTTAAAAGACTTAATAATAATAATGCCTCTAGCTAATGTCAAAGACAAAACCCATGTCTGTGCACTTTCAAATGAAATAGAATAAAACAACTAAGCTACCTGAAGAAAAACAAGGTCTGAAATATTCAGTCAGGTTTTATGTAGTAGCTCATACTTTCTCATGATTTTGCAATATATACAGATACCCTAATCGGTGGTAGAAAAAGAGTGGGCGTCAGATGGAAATTGAAGAGTGGTGAAGGACATGCACATGATTAAAACTACCTCTGCCATAACAATCTCAGCATTCAGGATTCATAAGCACAGTGAATGTGTGGTCTGTGCTGTTCAGATGACCTTGGCAGGGTTGCTCGAAATTTGTTCTCAACTCACCTGAGTGCCCATGGACGAGTCACTGACATGAGCAAGTGCAGGATGAAGTGCAGAAGCCGTGGATATTTCATTTCAAAATGTGGCAGCTAAGAAGAAAGAGTGGTGGTGCTCTTCTACATAAAACCTTTTATCCCTGAAGTGGAAGATATGGGTCAATTCCTTCCTCAGCTTGGCAATGTTCAAGGACATCTCCCAGTAACATGCTATGAGCAGTGAGGTGAGATGGTCATGGCAGAGTTTCCCAAAAGTTGAGTTGCTCTTAGAGGTTTCTCTCTCTTCTCTTTGAGCGCAAAATGAGGCCTGACTCAGCCGGCATTTGTGTCTGGATTTGTGCTGCCATGGTTGCAAGATCCATGATGCAAGAGAAAGCAAGCAGAAGGAGCACGTTTCAGCCTAGTGCCAAGGGTGCTGAGGGAGGGGAGACGAGCAAGTGTAGGTCCTGTTTCCACTTTGCTTCACCCTTTACCGGTGACTAGTACGCAGGCTGACCTGGGCTGCGATATACAGGTTCACAATGCTGCCGCCTTACCGCTGTTACTCCTTTTTCTCCTTCCAAGAAAGTGAAGAGTGAGGCAGTGATTGAGTGTGACAGGAATGGCTCAGAGCTGGTCCTGGACAGAGGTGCCTGAGCCCCTGGAGGCATGTCCCTCCAGTGCCGGGGCATGACCACCTCGGTGAGGATGTGAGCACAGCAAATGGCCATGGTGTCCAGCGGGGTGCTAGCGGTGAGACTCATCCTGAGTCTCAGTCCTCCACCTGATATCTGGCCCCATGAGAGCTTTTGAAACTCTTTGTAGCAGGAATCATATTTTAATAAGGAAACTGTCTCTTGGACTACGCGTCCTCTTCCTGGCCATGTAGCTCAAGCCTCTCTCTTTGGATTAACGTAGCTTTTTCGTGATTGTTAGAACAATTGCTTACAAGGAGAGCAAACATTAGGAAGACAAGAGTGATAATATGAGTGATCTGTGCTCACATATTTGTGTGCCTGCAGATGTGGTCCAGTATTTAGGATTTTAGTCCTTTGATTTAATGAGCATAGCTTTTAAAAACACAGTTAATGCTATGATGTATGCAAGGAATGGGAGCACAGTTTCGGCTGATCACATTTGTCATGTTATGTAATGAAATTTCCTGTTCTTCTAAAGACCTTATTATCTGCATCAGCATTAAGCATGTGTGACATTATTACTTAATGCTTGTAATGTTTTTTGCCCAGGGGCCCCAGTCAAGATTGGGACCCCCACTGTGCTAAGTGCTGTATAAACATGCACAGTTTAAGGAAAGATGTGACCTGAAAAGAGAGACAAAGGACATAATAAAATAAATCTGTTTTGAGATGATACACATTTGCACTGTTTAACTGTTGTCATAAGCTGGTAGATGGCCTCATTTGTGCCTCAAGGTATCATTAATTATCTGACTCTTCTTTTTATAGGCAAAACAGCAAAGATGGATTTTGAGCTGTGATTTGGATTAAAAAAGGATATATGTGTTTATTTTGATTAGGAAATTCAGTGTTGAAGTAGCTTCTGGACAGGAAGCTCAGAGAATTCTGGAGCATCTGGGAGCATGATCTGCTGGTAGAACAGGAAAGCAAGGAAGAAGCATGGCAAGATGCAAGAGTCAGGCATCCAGTGGAAATACTGATTTGATTTACTGAAACCCTGGGATTCAGTGAAAGATTTAAGGGATAAATTCCAATGTGTGGTAATTAGAATCATAGAATCATAGAATGGTTTCTGTTGGAAGGGACCTTTAAAGGTCATCTAGACCAACCCCCCTGCAATGAGCAGGGACATCTTCAACTAGATCAGGTTGCTCAGAGCTGCATCCAACCTGACCTTGAATGTTTCCAGGGATGGCACATTTACAGCCTCAATTGGGAAGATAGGTTAGAAAAATTACTTTGAAAGATGATATTTTCCCTTGGTTGGAGACATACTGCACAACACATACAGATCTCTCCCAGAGGAGTGGATGAGAGAGAAGGGCTCACAAGTCTGCTGTCACTGTGTTACTCAGTGCTTGTCTGGTAGGAGCAAAGACCCAGTGATGCAGCCTGCAGATGCAGTAAGAGTGACAGGCCGTGTTGTGTTGAATTTTTAGCAGTGTCAGAAAATGTGGGGAGCGCTGAGGCTTCCTCTTTGGCTGCTTGTAGCTGATGATGAATCACCAAGGAAAGGTGTGTAGCAGGTAGGTAGATGCAAAACATCAAGGTATGGTGATGGCCAAAAACACAGCTATTGCGATGCTTGAGAGCTGGTATTGTATTGAAAGGAAAAATGAGAAGTACTGTCAGTTCAAATGCAGACGAACCCACCAGATTATTGATACCTTTTAAGATTAATTCTGTTTTTTCTTCTAATACTCCAAGTGCAAGCAAGATAAGTAAGTCTGTGAGGTTATTTTCTTACTTGATTTCAAAACTTTTTAATGCTTTATTTAGTTAGATTCTGGATATGAAAGTACTTGCAGACCCAATATTGACTGAAAGCTGGGACTAAAAACTTGAGTGCAGAATTTGGAACGTTTTCGCAAGACTGTTTGTCACTACAATCACTATACTATCACAAAAAGACAGTGGTTGTTTTGTCAGTGTGACTTGATTTTCAGTGCTAACACACCCTGCAATTTAATTTCACTGTTTTCTCCCAGCAACAGAGACTAGTTAATTTTTTATTTTGTTCCGTCTTTCCTTCTGGCTACAAATACATCTCAGAGGGGCTGCCAAAGTTTAAATGATCATGGTGTTGATCAGTGGTTTCTTATTTATGGATGGTTTTTCTTTTCCATTTGTCTATTCATTTCATTTAACAAATTTGTTTTCGTGACTCATTTGTTCATTTGTCTCAGGGACAGGAGCATAAATAAGGCAGGAAAAAAACCCTCAGCTCTTTGAAACAGAAATCTGTGGAGCGTCTTCTGGAAATGTGGGAGAAAGGCTGATATACAAGGACACCAAATCTCATCAGTCTGTTAGTTGTTCCAACTAAAGAAATAAGGCTGTCATACAGAACTTTTGACAGAAGACACTGTTCTATTCATTTAACATTCAATAAGGGTGCATCAGTCTGAGATAGATAGGAAAACAAAGAATTTTTCTGTAAAATCTACAATATTGCTGAAAACCAAGACCAAAAGTAACAGTGCAGAGAGCCACTGATGATACAAGAGTTCTGCTGTGACTAAACTACTAATTCTTCCTTTATCTGATCTGTGGCACCTGGCAGAGTCAATAATTGGTGTTCTGTACAGAAATTATAACTTTTTTTCCTGGAAAATATTAGGAATGTCGTCTCCTGTTATTTTAGATGAGGAAGCAAAGAGCATTTCTCTGACAGTGGTGGTGTGTGAGGAGTCAACAGTATGTTAGAAATATTAATAATGAAAAACTTACAAGTGTAGTACTCTATCGGTATCAGTTCATACTGATATCACCCACTTACCTTTAGGAGTTTAATGTATGGGAATGGAGTTGAAAAGACAACAATTTTTTGGTATTTTTAAAATATTATTTGAAGCGTTACCTGAAATTTTCTTATGAAAACTAAATTCATAAAGACGTGCCTTCACTTTTTAAAAAGCAAAGGGGATTTAACTCCTTTTGAGCCCTGGAGTTTAATATAGAGGATTTATTTGGACATTCAAAGGCCTTTGACATAGTGTCTCATAAAGTTGTTAAACTACTCACCTGAAGTGCCATCATGGAGAGCAAATTAAAGATAAATGAAGATTAAAAGACTGATTTTCAACAAGACAGAATATTATCAATTGTTTTTTCTGGGTGTGTCTGAGGACAAATCAGATGTGGTCAAAAATAAAATATAAAACATGGGTTTGTGAAAAGCATTATTCAGAGAATGCAAATGATAGTAATGCATTATCTTTCATTGCTGCTCATACTGTGTTTGGCTCTGGTAGCCTCATTTTTATAAAGAAATAGGAATGTCAGAAGGTAAGGAGGTGATAAGAGATAGGTAGTAAGCTTTATGAGAGGAGACTGTATTTTCTTGTGTTTTAGACATCTTAAACAAGGGATGCTCTTCTTTTAGTTTAGAAAGAAAAGAAACAGTGTGATAGAAATAGTGTAGTAGAAGCATATCCTGTAATTGATGCTACAGGTAAGATAAATTGGTAGCTCAAAATGAAAATCCAGGTGGGATTCACTGCTGTAAGTCATCACTGAACAAAATGGACAAAATCCTTGTCTTCCCAGATATGTCTGTGAATAGCAGTGTTGTGAAGATTTTCTCTTTTATTTCTTCCATGAGGAGGGAGCTCTTTCCAAACCTGATATTGCTGAAATATATTTCAAGACAGAGCGATCTTTTGGACCTTGTTTTCAGAAGGGTCATTTAATCTGCTTTTAGCTGTAGGTTTTGTACATCTGATCACAGCAAATTCTGGTGTATTTACCCATACAGGGTGTCTTGTTTCTCTGAAGCATCTGGTATTGGCCACAGCTGGAGGTGAGATCAATGTTTCTCAGACTCAGCTGTGATGCTTTTGAGCTCAAAAGGGTGGTGGAGTGGGGAGCTTGTGGTGTCTTGAAAGTCAATAGTCAGCAAGAAGTTAGTTGTCCCTGGCTGTAGCTCAGCTCTTCCGGGATGCAGGGTCAACTGTGGTGACTGACTGCATATGTGTAGGGTAGCCAGCAATTGCAAAATGTATGCCAAGCACTGGTGGACATGGGCAGCAACCTAGTTTTACAGGAGCTGATGAAAAGGAGTCATGGTGAGGGAAGAAGGTCAGAGAAAAAGGAGTGGACAGAGTAAAATCCAGAGGGACAAATTTTAGAGAAAAGGAGAAAGAGAACCACAGAATGGAAGGAATAAGCAGTCCTAAGGAAAGCAGCACAGGAATGGAGGAGGACACAGGCAAGCAGAGCATCAGCCACTTTCATGGTAAGCAATTCCCCTTCAGTGACCCCCCTTTTTTCCCAAACACTCTCTAATTTCCTAGGACTCATTGGCTGAATGCTTTGAACACAGGTTTGTGTAAGGTAAGGAGATGAAACATGACCTAAGCTTTTCTTCAGATATACTTTAAAAATGTTTAAAGTAGTCAGTTGGGTCTTAATTGATTCATCAATAGCTTGTGGCTCAAGTTTAGTTTAGTAACGAACAGTAGTTCAAGGTCTAAATTTCAGATGGACTGTTCCTGAGATTAGTTCATGAGCCATTGTACTGTATTTTGTCTGTTACTCAAGAAGGCTCAAGTTTTAGCTTTTCTGAAGAGAGTCCTCAATGTTTCAAGCTTGTCTTTGAAATGATACAGAAATGTCTTATCTGCCTACCAGTATGGTGGTGCTTTCAGATACTTGTTCATCTTGTAGATTTGAGTGAATCAAGTGGATAGCTGAACTGGTATATGCTGTCTCTGAGAATCGTGTCTTGCACTATCATTCATTTTGCAGTGATGGCAATTTATGGTGTTCAAAACCTGCAGATCGATGCATAGCACACATCTTTTCAGTTGGCAAAGAAGATAACAGCAGCAGTATTTAATATATATGGCGTGGAGGACAATTAGACCGTAATATTCTGTTTTTCATATTGACAACTCAGTCATAACTTTGAGGGTGTGCTTCCTGTTTAACCTGGTGCCCACAAGCACTTAAGATGTAGTTGTTGACATATTTTTGGTGTTGTGTGGCAGATATATCTGCGTAGGAAGATCTGTAGTTAAGGGGAAGTGGTGAGAGGGACAGACTGTCTGAATCGCTGATGTGATGACAGGTGAATAGCTGCTCAATGTCGTCTTTCCATTTCTCCAGCATGGTACTGAATCTTCCTGTAAAAGACCGTAGAACAAGAACCTGCTAGGCTATCATTGCAAACTAAAAGTTTACCCTTACAAAAATACAGAAGACTATTAAAATTGACAGAGACTGTGAAAATCTTTTCCCATTTGCATTAAATTTTGTATAATCCCCAACTTCCTGAGCAATGACTTTTGTTATAGCGGGGGGGGGGGGGGAAATAAAGGAAAAGGAATTTCACTGGTATAAAACCCATAAAAATGCAGACAGATGCATTGACTCCTGCAGTTGGAATGAAGTGATAGCACAAGTTGGTATCCCCACGTGTGGAGGAACAGGGAGGGATATAAACTGCCTGCCTCATTAACTGCAGCAAGTCCCTTGTGGTGCCTAGAGCTCACTAGCAGTTAGTTCACTGCCATATCAGTGCTAGCTCGATTTTAAAGCTAAAACAGATTATATGTGCTGTATAGTCATAGTTCTGATCATAGGGTAAACCCTCTAGTTTATCAAGACAACTTTTAACTCGCGTAACTGCTCATGGAAATTATTCTTTTCTCATTGATGGTGTCCTTCCAAATGAACAACCTCATTTCAGAGTATTGTTTTTTGTGGCTTAATTAACTGCATCCATTTGATTCAAATGTTTTCCTTGTAAACTCTTATGCTGTACATTAATACTTATTTTTTTATATATTAAAATGTGCCCTTTTCATAATTTTCCTCAGAGTCATAAAAAATAGCTTTATATTGTTTTACATTACAACAAAGGGTGTGAAAAGTTTAGAGTCCTCTATATTTCTGAAGCATTAGTAAAAAGAAGGTCTTGAGAACAATTCATCAACAGACTCTGACAGAATGCAGTCTGCTGCTGGTTGTGTGTCCCCATTTGCTCTGGGTATTTGGATCACCAGTGGTTTACTCATGAGAAGTTGTGGCGGGTTGACCCTGGCTGGATGCTAGGTGCCCACCAAAGCTGCTCTATCACTCCTCTCCTCAGCGGGACAGGGGAAAGAAAATATAGTGAAAGGCTCATGGGTCGAGATAAGGACAGGGAGATCACTCAGTAATTACTGTCATGGGCAAAACAGACTTGACTTGGGGAAATTAGTTTAATTTATTTTCAGTCAAATCAGAGTAGGATAATGAGATATAAAAACTAAATCTTGAAACACTTTCCACCCCCCCCCACCCCCTTCTTCCTGGGCTCAACTTCACTCCCAAATTCTCTACCTGCTCCCCCTGAGCGGTGCAGGGAATGGGGGTTGTGGTCAGTTCATCACACAGTGCCTCTGCCACTTGTTCCTCCTCAGCGGGAGGACTCCTCGCACTTCCCCTGCACCAGTGTGGTGTCCCTCCCATGGGAAACAGTCCTCCACAAACTTCTCCAACATGAGTCTTTCCACAGGCTGCAGTTCTTCATGAACTGCTCCAGCATGGGTCCCTTCCACAGGGTGCAGTCCTTCAGGAACAGACTGCTCCAGTGCAGGTCACCCATGGGGTCACAAGTCCTGCCAGCAACCCTGCTCCTCTCTCCACAGGTCCTGTCAGGAGCCTGCTCCAGCGTGGGCTTTCCACAGGGTCATAGCCTCCCTCGGTCATATCCCCCTGCTCCAGTGTTGGGTCCCCCATGGGCTGCAAATGGACATCTGCTCCACCATTAACCTCCATGGGCTGCAGGGGTACAACCTGCCTCATCGTGGTCTTCACCACAGGTTGGAGGGGAACCTCAGCTCTGGCATCTAGAGCACCCCTTCGCCCTCCTTCTTCACTGACCTTGGTGTCTGCAGAGTGGTTGCTCTCACATATTCTCTCTCCAGCAGAAATTGCTGCTGTGCAGGGTTTTTTTTTTTTCCCCCCTTCTTAACTATGTTATGCCAGAGGTGCTATCACCGTCACTGATGAGCTTGGCCTTGGCCAGCGGCAGGTCTGTCTTAGAGCCAGCTGGCATTGGCTATGTTGGACATGGGGGAAGCTTCTAGCAGCTTCCCACAGAAGCCACCTCTGCAGCCCCTCCTGCTACTAAAACCTTGCCGTGCAAACTCAATACAGAAGTTTCATGTGTTTTACCTGAGTGAGTTTTCATTAAAAAATTTGTATCTGAGGAATGTTTTCTGTTGACTAGCATTCCCTACGTTGCTGTTTCTTCTAGTGCATGAATGATGTATAATGCAGGTCACCAATCACAACTTGAAATGAAAAATAAACAATAGTGAATAGTTTTCTGACTGACCAGTAGGTTGAAATCTGTATTTGAATTTGTCAAAGAACTTAGTGATAGATCTATAGTAATCATGGCCAATTTGCAAATAGTTTGTGAACAAAACCTGGGCTTTCTTCATCAGGTATCTTATTCACAATGAATAAGTCAATCAGCTCTAGTATTGTGAGGCAACTTGCACTGATTATTATAGTATGTGAGAAGTTCTCACTGGTTTGAATGACTTTTTGCTTGCTCAAATCCGTGTGAAAGATTACTGTCTATGTAGCTGTAGTTTTATTCATACTTTACAAGAACAACTTAAAAGAGTAGAGGGAAAAGCTTAAATAGGAATAATAGGCTAAAACTGAGCAAAAGAAAACCAAGAATGAATATCTGCAAGTAATTCCCAACAGTAATTTCTGAAGATTATAGATAGCTCTAAGAGAAGTAGCTTGCAGAGCTTGAATTAGACTGGACAAGTAATTAATGAGAAGCAAAACTTATTAGCAGAAAATAGGCAAGATAGAGTGTTCTCATCTTCATTCAGGGCAATCTTAAGCATATATTGGCTGGTCTAAACTTCTTATACATTTTCTGGTTTTGAATTACTTTTTCTGTATAGACATTGGTTTCTTCTTTGGGTAACTTAATTAAAGGTAAACGTTAGATATATTACATATTGCAAGAAAGCAAAGTCCAGTATCTACAGACTAGAACTGTTCAAAGAAATTAACTGCTATTATACTATCATTTAGGAATAGCTCATCATATTTTGATTTGCTAAAAGTAGATTATAACTCTAACATTTCATTAAAAATTGTTTGCTGTCACGGCACTTAGTTGAAATGCTATTCTTTGAACTAACGAGTTCCTA
The DNA here is from genome assembly GCA_017639485.1 of Pluvialis apricaria. Taxonomy (NCBI): domain Eukaryota; kingdom Metazoa; phylum Chordata; class Aves; order Charadriiformes; family Charadriidae; genus Pluvialis; species Pluvialis apricaria. Next base: position 73,021,909 of record CM030009.1, on the reverse strand, counting down.
TAGGAAGGGGTGAGATCATTTTAGAGGACATTAGATACCATAATAAGAGACAACTCTAGACTATTATTATAGGTCACTACAAGAATTATCTTTGCAAAAGGCGATGTGACTCCTTTTGAAAGAAAGGATTTCTTCAAAGGTTAAAACTGTATTGACAGCTTCTATGATTCAATAAGGTGGTTTTTTTTTCAAGATAAGGCCTGAGTAATTTCAGATATTGCATGATTTCCTCCAGATAAATGAATGCCAGAAAATGGAAAAGGCTCATTTTCTAAGCTCGAGTGGCAATTTTCTTATTAGGCTGTCACATGGATAAAGTACTTGCCATTTTGAATTGTGCTGGCTCTTTGGAAGTAAAATTTGGGCCAAGATTAATGAAATCAACCAAAATAATGTTTGTTTTCTTGGACATTCTATTGACATTCCTAAATGGTCTGTCAGATCTCTTTCCTAAGATCATTAGCTTGCTGATATAGTTCGATCTCTCATTCGAAGAGTCCAACCTTCAAAGCTGCCCTCTTACTGGCTGTATCTGTCAGCATCTTCTGAAGGACCAGAGCCTCGTCATCAGGGTTTGCTTTCTGCAGCACTCCTTTCAGACCATGAACAACTCTGGACATGTTAAAACATTTTGGAGAAGTCAGTAAACTTCAGGAGTATTTATAACTTTGGGAGTTGTAGTAGATTTTGTTGCTTAGCTTGGGGGTCCAACCAGGGATAAGTCGAGGTTGTGTGAGAGGTTAGTCTGTCTCGGCAGCTGGATGCTGAATGCAGACGTGACCCCACTGTGCTGCCCAGATGTGCAGAAGAATAGGAACTGCATTCAGAAAGGATCAGTGCCTTCTGAATGACTTAAAAACAGTAAAGTCAAAAGGAATGAAAGGTTTAATTAAAAAAGTGAATTGCCCTAATATCTGTTGGCTCTACAGAAATCTGAGACAGGCTGGGGTTTGCCTACTTTCAGCAGCGAGCAGCAGCTGAGATTAAATCAGCCTAGACTGTTTGCCTGGATTTCATTATCTTTCTTCACTCTGCCACTGAAAGTAACATGGATGTTTTTAAGGCAAACCACACGCATCTCTATACCCAGAGTGTAGTTTGACTGCATGAAGACTAAAGTTGAGAATGTGAAATCCATTGGAGGGGGAGGGCAGGGTCATTGGGATGTAGGGCAGGAGCAACGAGTATGGCTGCAGTGTCAAAGTGACTCTTGCTGGCATTGTTAAAAATGCCAGGGTGGTCATAAGGATAAAAATATCAGAGCATCAGCTTACCGTTACAGATAGAAGTGTGTTTGAATACTGATGTCAAATAAGCTGACATGCAGTTGTGTGTGTGCACCTGTGTACATGCAAATGCTTGTGGTAAAGGCTACGCATACATGCGTATTATTTTTTTTAGGAATATCTAATGTCTGTGTGCACATACGAGGCAAAAATATTTATCTACATGAGTTTGGATGATGCATGCAGGACAAGCCCATGAGGCATAGGGACAGAAAAGCCAGTATTGGGCATGGATTCTTGCTTGTATTGTCAAGAAACTTTTGAGGTCGAGGCAGGGCTGGGCATGGAAGTAAAGTGTACGCTGGAACCAGAGAGCATGCATGACAGTGTAATTTTGAGATAAGAGCTCTTAAAATGAAATTTGCCCTTGACTGTTGTTATTTAACACACTTAGAGCACGTATTTTTACAGGTATCTCATACCTGTCTTACCCTAGTTCCCCTGTAGAGCTATGGCATAATGTGATATGAACCTTTCAGGGTGCTGTACCAAAGCAGACCATGACCCAGTATAGCAGGACATCTCCAGATGGAAAAGCAGATGTCCTGGTGTAACAGTATGGCTGATAGAAACCGAGACATGGCATAAAAAAGTGAATCCAGTCATTTCTAGTTTTCCATTAAACCCTAATGTAATGACAAAGTTGGTACTTTGCTGCGCAGAAGGAACTTTAAGTTTTGACAGGTTTTTTTCTCGCATTTCTTGTGAGAGACACAGGAAACCATGCATCTCTATGTTTGCACAGGCCTAAGGGTTCAGTGACAGTCTATTAAAGTCTAAGGGTAGGTTTCTTATTAGAAAAGCTGTTCCTCTTCTCTTTTTTTTTAAAAGAGATTTTTACACAAAAGAAATAGTTTTTCTAATTTTCTGTGCAAGTTTACAAGCATCGTTCCTCTGTGCTTTTATTATTTGCACTTTTTTTGGATTGTCTGAACTTTTTGATAATTCTGCAAACAAAGTGTGTAACTTCAGCTACTTAACTACTATGATAGAGGTGGGGTTTCTTTTACGGTAACTCAGAGGAGCATGAAAGGTTAAACCCCTTTCTGGTGCTGCTGAAAAGGAATCTAGAGGAAGCAGAAGGAAGGGAGGGGACTCGAGCTTGCTTTATTTCTTTTCTCCTACTAAGTCACATTTGTAGGTGAAGCCTAGGTGTTTGCATTAAAAAGCTGCTACTTTAGGAGGAGAAAACTCATTCTTTTCCATCGTTGTGTCACATTACTAAGTCTACCAGCCAGAAAACGTGTGTAGTCATACGTACATGTACGACACATGTATGACACAGTTCTATATGGGGAGTAAGAGCATTCATGGCAGATATAAATGACTATTTTATGACAAGTAAGTTGGAAGCTCGAGATGGCCAGGTCATACGGCATTTATTTACAGAAGGCAGCAGAATGGCAGGCAAACCAAACTTTCAGCTTGTTTGAAATGGCAAGGCTGTGTGTACACAAGGCTCCCCGGTGGAGTGGTGACCCTCTGTAACGTGATGCAGGGCCTGGCTCGTTACATTCGAGTTGAGTAAACAGAGGGCTGCAGCCTCACGTATTGTTCTAGGCTTCCCAGTGCGTGCAAAGTGGCCGCGTGACTGGTCTCACTACTGCTGTGACTGACGTCCCTTCCCACTTTATGCTTTGTATAGAGCTTTTTTTGTTGTATCAGTAACTGGAACACATATGGGACAACCTGGGTGTAGTGCAAATAATATTTCAAAACCAGACTTGGCCAGTAAGTGCCAAGGTTTAGTTAATCACTAACTATAGCCCATGTGAGTCTTGGTACTGTCAGACCTTATGAGATGTTTACTGTGTTTTAGGAGGATAAGAGCAGTTGTACTAGGGTAGAGCAGAGATCCTGCTAGCTCAGTATCCTGACTCCAGCACTGGCCACAAAAAGATCTGTGGGGGGAAGTGTATAAGAACAGAAAGAATTATTTTCCCTAGTATTTTCCTCAGTTTCCAGGGGGATTCTGTCTTTGTGTATCTATCTCCCTCAGGAGCCAGGGATTCTATCTTTTTGCATATCAGCCTTCAATACATCTTCCATGACTTTTACTAATTACTTTCAATATGGTCTATGAATAATAAAGGTAATTATCCCATTATTTCTGAATTTTTGAGGTATGTTTCATTTCACTCAAAGCAAAATTTACAGTTTAAAGCACTGGAAAGAAAAAGGAAACTCCCACAATTTGTAAGCTGGCTGAAACCTAAGCCCGTTAAACCTAAATAAGATAGGCAATAATATAGCTGGACTGCTCTGATTTTTTTTTTTTATTTTTTATTGAAACCACAAATACCTTCTAGAAGGCTGTTTCCTATGTGCACTGAGGTTTCTCTGGGTTCCCAAGTTGTCCCTGCAGCAGTCTGCAGTGTTACCCATTGCTGTTGCTTCACGGTGATGAGAGGCAGCAACTACCTTTTGGAAAGGGAAAACGATGCAGAGAGAAAAGTGTGGTTTGAAAAGGATGAAAGAAAGGAACCAGGCAATGACTTGAGGGGAAAAGACTCTTGTCACAAAGTGTCACAAAGGTCCTTGTTCTGATCTAACTTCTCTGAAGAGCAAGACCCTCTAATATACTTCAAAAAGAGTGAAGCAGCTTGGTGGAGCAAACGTGTACAAAACCAAGCTGTTGGCCAAGAAAAACAGTAAAGAAATGTGAAAAAAGAAAAATAATGGAAACTCTGCAAAGTAGCTTCTTTCTTCTTTGTCACATAAACATTTCTTACATGGAAAATATTATCTTCTCCCTTTCCCCATTCTTTTGTGGGAGAAATGGGGAGGGATGAGGATATGGCTGCTGCTTTTCCTGAGGGCAGCCTGGCGCTCCTCCTGGTGACAGCAACTTGTCCAGCTCTTGCACTGCCACCTTCACGCTCTTCACCTTTTCCTCCTGCTTTGCCTTTCTCCCTCGATAGGTGGCCCTTTCCCCTTCAGGCAGCAATTTCCTGCCCTCCCCACAGGCTTGGGCACCTCCCCTGAATTTGCACCCCAGCCCTGAGCCAAGATTGCAAAGATGGCTTGGAGGGCGTCAAGAGGCTGTGCTTCCCAAAACACTAGGTAAGGTGGCAGGAGGGGAGCTTCTGACTCCATCTTAATCTCTTTGCAGGTGCCATGCTCTTCTCCTTCTTGCCACATCCCTCCCCAGGCATCACTTTTGTCACTGCGTACTGTCATCAGTAACTGAAACTGTTGTTTTATTTGATGCAATCTTTGACTAATGAAGAGTTATGGAAGAAAATTGAAATGCATTAATTTTTTTTGAAGTGTTCAGGTGTTAATACAGTGAATGTCACTGAAGAGCTTCAGCTGAGGAGTTGCTGTTCAATTAAAAAATACCCCGACAGTCTGTATTACTCAACACTGGAGCATTTCTCGGGTTCCTTGTCTGGCTGCAAGCCCCAGGCATATCTTAACTTCATATTAAGATGAGGGTTTTTTCTAGCGAGTTTCCTTTTTATATTCCTCTTTTTCCTTATCTTCTTCCCTTTCTTGCCTCCTCTCACTTTTTTTTTTTTTTTTCAGACAGAAATTCAATGTGTGCCCTGGACGGGAGCTCTTGCTCTCTTTACGTAGTTGTCAGTTGGAGTGACCAGGGAAACAGAGCTGCTGGATGCACTGGACATCAAAAGAAGTGTCTGGATGCATTAAAAAGCAACTTCCTAAAAAGCCCACCAAGGTTAATGCGTTTTCCTCTGGCAATTGCAAATTCATTTTGCTCTTCTATTCCCCCTCCTCCCAACTTGTGTCATTTTAATCAAGTTTCTGTAAAATACTGTTCTAAATTGTTATATGCTGTGAGACTGATTATTTGTTACATGTAGAACGTGAGAAAGGAGAAGGGAAGCTGATTTCTGCTATTGCCACAGGAGACTATATTCACTTTGCCTTAATCCTCAGCACATAAGGTCACTAAGCAGAGCGTTGTCATTTGGTAAGCAAAGTAGGTACAATATTACCTTTGAAATGGCTAAGTGGTTGGAAGCTAAAGCAGATCTATCTCATAACCAGATTGGCCTCAAAGATGCCGTGATTAAGGGGAGTGGGCAAGCCCTGTTTTGTCCTGGTCTGGGCATAAATTTTGTTATTAATTAAAATGCGTAATTTTTGAATGCCAGAATGTCTTACTGAGTACACTCATTAAAGCTGTGTTGCTACTTCAGTCAGCCTCTAAATATCCTTGTACATCCTAGCAATCATACTTATACCGCTGCCTCTGCTTGCTGATGTGCTAATATAAGACTTTAGCTGTCGTTTTGATATTTAATGTTAGTCACTACACAGCCGACAAATATTTAGAGAAAAGCCTTAATGTCAAACCTTCCTCCCACATAACAAAGATAATTTAATATTTCTCATTATATATTTGTTTTTCACTACTTTAACTCTCTATAAATCCTTATCCTGATTTTAAAATCATCTTATCATGCATTTGTAACAAATTTCTATTGATCTCACTTTCGAGTAATTTCTTTCACAACAGCAAGGGTAATAATCATATTTATTTTGGCACATACATTCAGTATTTACCCTCCCTGCTGCGTAAACACAGAGAGCTGGTATTAGGAAGATCCTATTTTTCCTATGTATGTGCCTGAAAAATATCAGGTCGTAACCAGTTGAAACACCATTAAGAGTGTTTACTGAAGTAATTGACAGGGACAGAAATTCTCCCTGCAGGGTGTAAACATGCAGGTCTGATACAAAATACACCCCAATCCCCCCCTCACAAATGGCAGAACCCATCAGCCAGTTTGCCGCCTAAGTTTTCTTGCCCCGGCACAGAGAAAGGTCATGAAAAGCCGTGACCCATGGTCTGGCAGTACACACAGACCCTGCAAACTCCCTAATGAGCAGATCTCCTGACCAAAGTTTCCTCTTCAAAGCACCGGGGTTTGACGCGGGGCTGCCCAGTGACCCCAAGCAGCAGCCACTTTGGTCCTCTTGAATCTTAATTAAGAGGGTTCAGGCCACGAGTGACAGGTTGAGGAGATGAACTTGCTAATGCAGCAAAACCCGGGAGCTTTCAGTTTGCGCAGTTTTGCAGGGAAATGTGTATGCTGATGGCAAGACAGTCCAGGTTTTTAAGAACTGGGCAAGGAGCCAAAGAAGTCCTGCCTTTAAATTCAGCCGCTGGCATTTTCTCTGTAGATACAGGCAGCCTGTTTAGCCTTTTCTGTGTTACTCACCCCATGTGCAGCACGGGGATAGTATCTGGCTGGTATCATTACAGGGTGTGTCGATCAGCCTGAGTGGACATGAGAAAAGCCAAGTAATAGTAGATTAATTTTATTAAGCTGTCCTGCTTCCTTCTCTATCCACCTGAGATTGGTTTCACGTGCACCTACCCACATGCTTTTTCATGCATGCAAACAATTTATACAACAGAAATTCACAGTATATTAAAGAAAATTTACAGTCTATTAAAGAACAAAGAAACATCTTGGTGTAAATTTTCCATGCTGTTGTAGCAGCATATTTGTTTGCACATATACACATGAGGAAAAAAAGCTTTGTTTTTTTGTATAGTGTTTTATAGTGTTCTAAGAAACAACTAGAGCCAAACACCTATAGTTTAATTAAAATCTTTTGTTGCCAATTCATAATATCGGTTTTATTTTTCTGAGTGGGTTAACCTATTAACAAATTTTCCTCATGACACGTCAATTTTTATCTTGTATTATTACTATTTACCAGCATGGTTCCTAGTCACTACCATCTGACATCTCTGTGGTATCACTGCTGCCCTTGCGAATGGCATACTGGCTGTTTGGGTTTTATTTTTCCACCCTCAGTACTGTCACCTCCCCTATGGCTTTTAAGAAATGGCTTTTCCTGCTAAGCCTTCCAGAACCCTTACCAACTGTTGCTTTGCTGTTTTCGTGCCTACCACATGTCTAGTTCTGAACAACCTTATTTTCTGCCCCATTGTGACCAGGTCAAATACTGCTGAAATGCCCAGTGCAGCAATAAGAATGGAGATGCTCTTTATAAGCACTGGGACAATAAACTTGCTTTAAAATACTAGATAATACTGAATTTCAGACCTCTGTGGAATGCCAACTTGATTAAAATTTGTTTGGTAACATCTTAGTTTACTTTGGTTACTTCTTTCTGAAAGTTTGGAATAAATTGTAATAAATCTTTTACTCCAGCATGCTTTGGAAACTGGCCCTAAATGAGGTACAGAGTTTGACTTAGGCAGAGGAAGCGAAGGTGTTTTGAGCTTTAGCAAGGAGAGAGGAAACTCCATAGTGGAAGTTCCTATATAGTATTAGCCACAGGTGTCTAAAGAAAAAGGTTTTCTGATTTGCTGTGCATTAACTTATGCTCTTGTGAGGCTAATAAGCAGGTCAGTATGACTTAAGTCATGGTTTCACTGGGTAGTTGTGGGTTGACAATGAGTTTCAAAACAGAGACTGCAAAGTGAAATATTTTGGCAGCTGGTATTTTCTGAAAGAAGAGTTGGTTTTGGGCTTCTGCAATTCCACAATACTGTGACTTTCTTGCATGTGATTCCTTGACTTTTAATGATGGTTTTCTATACAGATGAGGGCAGGTTATTAGTCATAAATTCTTTCAAGCTATTTTAAATCTATTTTTGTTTGTAATCATCTTGGATGAGTTTCACTATGTGTTTTCTTGTTTGTATATGTAAGATTGTAAATTACAGATGAAAGATGACATAACTTATTTGAAAGTATTTCTATCCCAGCCAAAATTTCTCTGCAGCTGCCCACAGTAATTGGAAGAATTTACCTTATAAGAAAAGTCTGAGATGGGTGAATGACTGAGGACAGATAAAAGGATACCTTTTTTTTTAATATATATATAAGATGATATGAGTGACATGTTATGTTAGGCACAAATAGTTCTGAAAAATACTGTTTGGAGTCCTTTATCATTTAGTAGTGTAATAACACAATATGTAAAGATGATATTGCTGTGATAAAAAGGTGAAGGAACAAATTCTGCAAGCTATTCTGATGAAAAAAGAACTGCACATTTCATCTTAGTATTCATCCTGGTATCCACTCAGATGGGGATAAAATATATAATTTGAGTCTTTGATTAAAAACAAAAATAAAATAAACCAAAATATTTACGAGTGAGGGAAATAAATAAAGGACAAAGTCTGAGTATATGGATTTGAAAGACCAGACCTCAAGAAAAACATAACTTACATGACTTTTTTCCTTAGGACTTATAGCCTGGATGAAGCTAGAAAAGCCACTGTTTTCTGATATTTCAAGAGCAAAAGGATAAACTTCCAGTGTAAGATCTGCATATGCATCAACTTCTTAACCGAATTTTTACAAGTTTTCCTTGTAAGCAGAGTTGGGTTTCCTAAGTGGATGTATGAAGAAGGGCAAAAAGGTACCAGCATGTTTAATAGCCCAGATGGCAGAGACCAAAATGCAGGGATTTGTGGTATTCAATATGAGATACTCTGAGAGAATGGTCAATCCATTTTATGTTCCCAGTCAGTTGTGTAGCGTCCCTCCATCCTTCTTGTTAACTTTTGCAGGCAATCAGTTTATACCTTGAAGCCTGAGATTCAATTAACTGTCTTATTTGTTACTGCTCAAGTCAAAATGTTATGATGACTTCGTAAGATTATTGAGCTGCAGTACTCAACTCTGTCCTCTGATTAATACTACATTAAAAATTAAATATAGTTGTACAAACAACTCTAGGTATATAGCACACGCAACCATGTTTTTTGATAGTGTACAATGCAAGTGGCACATGGGATTAAAGATGAAAACTGCTTTGACAATTACTGATAACACGTTCTAGTGTTTCTACACTTCTAAGTAACTGACCTCTGTAAGGTGAGAACTGATACTTCATTTCTTGTTTTCCTTGTTACGGGGTATGTGTGTACACACAGTGGTGGCAATGTGGGTACACTGCATCTAGCTGACCTTGGAGCCTGCTTTTCCAGTGGCCTGAATTCCTTGGAAGAGGCACTCAACAGCCCCCCCCCCCCCACCTGTAGCTCAAGATCTTCAGCTCTCTGAAGGAAACAGTGTTGAATTTTCTTTTTCTGGGGAGCCGTCTCCTTGGATAATGTAAAGAACACATTTAGCTTAGGTAACCCTAGTTCCTTCATGCTTTCCAGCCTTCTGGTTGCTTTTGTGGCTATTCTATATATCCAGTTACTCAACATCTTTCCTCTGGTATGACCCCTGAAACTGGATATGGTGTTCCAATGGGAGCTTTTGCAGTATTAAACAGGGGAACACAATTACTTCACATATCTTCCAGGCTACATTTTTATGATGTCATCCCAGGATGGTATTGGGTTCTTTTACAGCAGCATTATGTTGTTGGCATGTTTTCAAACTGCAATCCGAAATCACCAAGGCTAGAAGAACTTAGAGAAGACAGCAGTGGTGCTAATAATAGAGAGGGCAGAAACTATCTGGAGAACCACAGCTGAAGCATAACTTTCTGAGATCCAGAGCTACATGTGTGGGCAAGCAGGCTCCAGCTAGAGAAGGGGAAGCATATGCCTTCCTGAATGGGGATTCACAAGTGCCATTCCTGAAAGGAAATGGCTCCTTTCTGCAGTTGAAAAAGAGATCCATATGACAATGACACCTCACGACATATCAGAAGCCAAAATCCAAATGTCAATAAAATTTTGCTGAGACTGAGCTGTTCAGTAAAGAAATCTTTCTACTGTTTTCCCACAGGCTGCAAACTTAGCTGTGAGATGGGATGCTGTGGTGACACCTGTGCTTTGTGGAAAGGAACAATGTGAGCCGTGCTCAGGGTGTAATGAGCCCAGGTCAATAAACAGTCAGGGTACCACTCTTCAGGTCTAGGTCTCCCAAATCCTAATCCTATTTGTTAGCATAGCTCAGAGCTCCAACAAATTAAGAATAACACATTTGATTGTACCAGTAGCATTCCTTACTGTGTGTGATTGTCTGCTTTGGAGGCGCTTTGCTTTGCATTCACTCCCAGCAGGCTTAGGGAGCTGCTGTTTCATAAGCCTCTCTTAGCTCCCTCTTTAACTCACTGGCTTCAGTGCTTCTGAGATATACCCATCCAGCTGCAAGACAGGCACTGACTTGGCGTTTCCCTCTGAAGAAGCACAAGGAAGCTCAGAGCAGTCCCTAGCCACATTGGCACTGATTAAGTTGTGAAGCCAAAGATAGATTTTGACGGCTGTTATTTCAGATTATTCCTTCAGGTGAGATTGGGACAGTTGTCCTTCAGACAAGACTTGAGCTGTCTTTAAATTAGCATTAACAGCATCATTATGGCAATATAAAACTTAGTGCGGGCTGCTAAACCTGTTCAAGTGTATGCTAAGTTTCCCAGACAGGTTTTACAGCACTGCGTTTCTCAATGCAGGTTATATCTCTGCTGCTGGCAGTTATGTGAGCAAGTGATGTAGGATATTCTGCTTATACTGGATGGTAACTGCAGCATAGACATATCCTCAGCTCCCATAGGAATGTGACATATCCTACCACAGATCCTTATCTAAGGGGAGAAATATCTTTTTTCTTTATGTGTCTTGGATAGGAATCTCAGTTTGAAAATATCCAATAAATTTCTCTGTTCCTCTATGGAGGAGTAACTGGAAACGAACTGGGCTTTAAGCTCTGTTGGATTCACTGCTGCTGGTGCCTGGACCTGATAACGTTCACATCTCAACAGAGTGAGTGCACCCAGGCAGGCCTAACATCTGGCAGCTTCCTTGGGCTTGCCACTGCTGTTCCATAGTTTCCGTTACTTTTTATGAGAACGCTGATTAATCCTGTAAGAAAGACTTGGGTTTTCCTCAGGAACGTCTCCATAATCAATGTCATCGTTGCTGATCACGTTAGCACAGAGAGCTGCAGACCATGGCATGCTCGATGGCAAGATCCTGCCTCTCGGGCACAGTGATTTGCAGTTAGTTTCTGAGAATGCCAGGTGAGGTGGCTGGCCCGAGAGGGCTGTTTCTCCTTGACAGCAAAAAGTTATTCAGCAAATTAGTACAATACATTGATTTTTATTTTTTTTTTTTTCTTCCCAGTGAGGTGTTAGGCATGAAACAAATGTCTTTCATTTCACCTATGTAGGATGGTCATTACAGCTCTAGATAAAAACAATATTAATAAAAAGAGACAGTTATTGCTAGCCCAACTGCCAAAAGCAAAAAGGGGTCAATATGGTCCTTTTTATATCACCATAGGCTGCTTTCTCAAGGGTATCAGTACAAAGAAAAATGTAATTCTAAATAAAATTTCGAATTGTTTTCCCCTTTGTTATGTATTATGTCATACATTATCAATGAAAGGCCACTGCATATCTGTGAACGTCTATCTGTGAACATCTAACTGTACAAGTCTTTTAACCATGATTCTCTAGGGTATTGTCTCCTACATGGTGTATCTAAAACCCTACAGTGTGTTAATTTTCTCTCTTGTTTATATTGGTTGGTCTATACCAGTTGCTCAAGTAATATATATGTTTTTCCTCTGGCACTTATGCTGTTAAGGGTGCTAAAAAGCACTGTGTGTGGATTCTCATAGTTTCACAGGGAGTCGGACAACAAGTATCAACGTGATCTGAAGACAAAAGTAGTTTTGTTAAAATTGTCACTGTCAATTTTCATGATGAAAGAACCAGAGAAAAAGGAAGTACAACTTCTAAATTGCTCAGGTGGTTGCTCCTTGTGTGTGTAAAAAAAAAAAAAAAAAAAAAAAAAAAAAAAGGGGCGGGGGGGGAACAAACACCTATAGTACATGCCAGTGGCGGCTTCCTCCTCTTTATACCCAGCTTTTCCAGTTTTGTCAAGCGTTCAGCATTATAAGTAATTCTGTTAGAAGAACAGATGTGCTAGAGAGTAAGTAATGAAAAACAGAGGGTTTCATTTTAGGTTATTGGACTGAGTATGTTTCATCTGGATAGTCACGATATTTGATCATGAATATTTGTCTGCCTCTGAAAACAGATGGGAGACATAGCGCTGTTCCTAGGAGAAAAATGTTCCCACTTCAGAAACTTCATTTGGCACTTTGCATGGAAATAAAGGAGTCGTTCTAGATGATATCAGAAAAGTATGCTACAGCACTGGTCTGGTGAGACTGGAAGGTCTGAGCCAGAGGAAAATTATGAGGAAAACCTTGCAGGGTAAAAGTCAGAGAGGAGACATCTGCATGTTTCCATTTGTTAACATTAGCCAAAAGCTTTGCCCAATGCATCATGCTTGTGAGAGTAGTGGAAATATACTTGGGTGTCAGCGCCTTATCCCCTCTGGAGGTGCCAGTAGAACTCAGCGTGTTGTGGTACCCATCCATCCCTCACCAGGACTCTTTTTATGATAAAAATTGCTTTGGATTCTGGGTTCACTGCTGCAGTGCGCATTTTCATGCAGACTGCTCTTTGCCAATAGGACAGCTGAGAGCCTTGGATGTTTTACCAGCAAAAGTTAAAGTTTTCACAATAACACAATTTCACAATTTTATTTCATTTGTTCTTATTTTGCTACAGATCTCCCAGAATCCTTGATCAAAGTAGAGATTTTTACACAATACCTGATAATTCTTGCTCTCTCGAAAGCCTCTATCATGACAGAGCTCAGGACTTTTACCATATAATCAATAAGCCATACTGCTAAATTCTTTTGTACGATAGGACACGACTACTTTGCTATCCTTTCCTTCAGGAAATTACACTACAAAGATTATTCCTCTATTGAGAGTGGCTGTGCTCAGTCCAACATAGCAAATAATTTTGCCTTCAGTTGTTTTCTGCGTGCATGCACAGAGATCTAGTTATAAGCTGTATATATAATGCTTTATGAGTTTTTATCCCGTAGTTTGTGAAATTATTCTTCTAAGTGGTGACTCTCACAGGAGACATAGGAAGAATGGCGTTTCCTGTGTTACACAGACCAGTCTATTGCATTGTGAAATGTCAGATCTCCTAATATCTTTCATGTGTGTGGCAAAATCCATGTTAAAGTTGTTAGGGTTTCTTCTTCTGTGTTCCTATGGAGAAACTGCTTTTGAACCTCAGCTCTTTCATGAATGAGAACCTTCATCTAACTTCCAGTCTAAACCAATTCCTGGCTAACTCATATTTTTTTTCTTAGCAGTTGGCCTTCATCTTATGTGGCTCTTTTGCAGCTATCCCCTTACCATAGCTCTGAGATTTTTGTAGAAGACAGAAATGACCTCAGGAGTAAAGATGGACATGAACACAGTTTTTCAGAGACTGAATCAAAACCATGGAAAGTATTTTGTGTAACAAAATATTCCAACATTTCAGAAACAATTCATTTTGAAAGAGGCATGATATTCCATTTTTTTATGGAGAGGTCAAATATATAATTAGTTAATTTAGTACACGTTATAAAATGGCCATCTATGTTTAGAAATCTACCATAGTTGGAAACTCCCTCTTCAGTGCGTGGTGCCACTAAGTCTGAAAGTTAATTGACTGGTGTTTCACAAGACATTTGTAGGTACTCCATCATTACCTGCAAATGCTACATTAGCTGCTCAGAAATTCCATCTGCACCAGCCAGCTCGGTAGGATATTTGAGCTACATTTTGGTAGATTTTACTGTGCAGAGAACTACAGAAAATGTAAAGTCTTGAAATTTTTTTTTTTGAGTAAGCAGCTCTTGGTGTTTTTCTGGTACACGTGTGGACTTTCAGTCTGAAGGGATGAAAGGAGGTAAAGAAGCTAAATGTACTGTAGCCTACTCCAGGTTCTGAGGCAGAGCACGAGTGTCATGTGCTAGAGGAGATAGTGCTGTGCAAGCCTCTCTCAAAGTACCGTACACTTCAGGGAATTTTATATATGCATATGAATAAAGGGATGACTTTGGAGCTTTGCTTCAGAAAATGACTTTGTAGTGCTTTCTAATGTTCCATTTTTTTCTTAACATCTGTGGACTCCAGTTTACTCTGGCAGAGTCTTAATGTGAAGAGTTTTGCATGTTTGTAAGCAGAGTCTGGAACAGATTTGCTCTGGGCGGGTCTATGGTGGAATTTAATGGTATTATCTGTCACAGTTGCCTCTGCCATCTACTTTTGGGTTATGTGTTATCAGAGGCGACACTGAAATAACATCAAAATTTCCTTTGTGTAGAGAAGACTCTGGTGACTACAAAAAAAAAAAAACAAACAAACCAAAGAGAGAGAGAAAAAAGAAATCAGTATCTTGAAAACAACAGAGCCGATTTGGAAAATAAGGAGTCAGGGAGCTTCATGTTTTCCTTTGGAAATGCTTGTTACTGCAAAGCCTGTGTGTGTAGAGACTAACATGACAATTAACCTTGCTTGGGTCAAGTGCAATTTGCAGGAGCGATGTGATCACTCCTGAGTACTTGTTGGTAATTTGTTTCATTGGAATGTGCTGTATTGTAGTGGCACTGGGGAAACCTCACTGTGATTATAAGACTCTCTCCAGCCTAGTGTAGGCAAGACCTTGGCCCTTGGTGCGGTGCCAGGTAACTTGCTCCTACTCCCTGAACAGAAGAAAACAGGACTGAGTACAAGAAATAAATATGCATCTGACACGTGACTAGATCCACTTCTCCGCTGTTGGAAGCCTGGCTTTTATATTGTATAATACTTGTGACAGCAGGAAGATCAAACCTACAGAAGAGGTGTTTGGTAGGACTGGTGAGAAGCAGCCACTTAGCACTGACTGAAAGGCAGGACAGATAAAGATGCTGAATTTGAAAAACTCTGATAAAAACCACACTGAACAGTAGGAAGTGTTTAACAATCACTGTGCTTAACTGCCCTGTCATCATTTACATAGAGAGTTGTTCAAAAGAGAGCCTAGAATTACAATGGGAGAACCTGGCAAAATCCTGAAAGCTGCTCTTCTTTTAGCTTCCAAGCAGAAATGCATCTGGAATGTATATTTCCACATTGTTCTCTATAAGGCTTTAATTCTGAATTCACATATGGTACTTAATTTGCATTTTTTATGCAGCCATTAATGCTTGGTGAACTTGAAAGGTCTAGAAGAGTATTCAAAGGCTTGGATACTTCCCAGAAATGTGTTCATGCCGTACTGGCCTGGAAATCTGGCATGAAATCGGCAGCTTAGATGCTGACCTGGGATGTAGATTCTTTATTTGTGAGGTATTTTAATAACAGAAGGCTTCTTCTCAGGCCTGTTGTATGTTTTGTGCTAGTTCTTATACCTGTGAATCATTTTGCTGTTGGTACAATTTTGATCACATTTCTAGCAGAGGAATATAGTATATATTCCAAGTATAAAGGAATGTCAGAAGAACAGGGAACTGTAGGGAACTAGAGATCAATGCACTTTGAAGGAAAGGCCACAGATTTAGAGCTTGAAACTGCCCTGGAAAAAAAATGCGTGCTTGATTCTTAATCTAAACCAGAAGTTGCAGATCCTGGCTATGATAAGGTTGACATCGGGCTTCCATCCATGTGCAGGAACTGCAGTGGTGGCCACAAGACTTGCAAGTAAGAAGGTATGAAAGCTAAAATACTCAAATGAAAGAGAACGGATTATTTTCAGAGAAATCCACGAGATCACTGGGATTCATTGTCTTATTGTGGGATTTATTCTCAAATGGACAGCCTTCTGGTACTAGACACAGTGCAACAATCTTGACCAGCAGCAGGAACCTGCCAGATAACGTGGCAAGCTGCTTCTGCCAGTGGAAGGACAATCAGCTGCTAGGAAGATGTGCCTGGCTGAAAGCAAGTCTTATGGTGTGTATCTCTTCGAGATAGGGTGTAATCTTTCTTAGTTTCAGAAACCAAAACAAATCACAAAATATCATGAGGAAACTCAATTCTTTTCTTCTCCTCTTTCACGAAGTAATAAATGATTTCAGGTTGTTGTAAACAAGATGAGAGCAGCAGAACGATAGCTGATGGGAGATGCAGTAAGTTCCTTCCCTCCTCCCATCATACCCCCCATCCAGGGGCATTGAAATGCAGAGTCTATTGTTCTGCTGTTTCTCTTTCCTTTTATCTGTGCAGCTGCGTTCTCCGTCAGATACCATCACGCTGCCAGAGCGACTCTTCAGAGTGGGGGTAGGTGATTTGTTAACTGCTTGTCTTGGAGTAAACTACTTGGTCATGCGAGTTAGTCTGACAAAAGAACAAAAGAAAGAAAGTAATTGGTAATTATTCCCGCTACGCCTTCCCTGCTCTCAATTTGAAAAAAGGGATACTTTTACCGCAGTGTTGTGTACCTATTTAATCACTTACACCAGCTGATGAAATAAACGCTCTTATCCCTTGGCCCCTTGCAAATTATTCTTGTTAATTATTTTTTAATTATCCTTCCATCATTGCTCCTGGTGCCACTTCCATAGTTTCTACATCAGTGGGTGCAGACATGACAAATCTCAAAACTTATCACAGGGAAGTCTTGCTGCTGCTGTGCCGACTCCAGAGGAGGAACAACAGGGCGAGCGTAACCCAGTGGGGCTCCCTCCCTCTCTGCTGGGCTGTCGGTGAGGATCCCGTGCTGGCACACGACGGTGCACACGCGTATCCACTTGCCCGTGTGGAAACACATGCGCCAGCGTGTACACGCACTCATTAATTAGCTCAAGTTTCCCATTAGCGAGTTAATATCCGAGTGTTTTCAGGGTGGCTGACAGCATATTAATCAGAACCACATTTAAGCAGATGGGTATATTCTATCTCTCCTTAATCCAGACAGGGAAGTAAAGATCCCCAATATGGAAGAAGAGATTGCAGATTGCAATGCTCCACGGTTGGTTTCTAAGGGATAAAAAGGATGGATTCATTTTTGCTGTTGGAAGAGGGCAATGAAGATGTCAACATTTTGCTGTGCTATATACCTGCAAGTTTACAGAACCAGTGTTCACAGAATATAGGTCCTGCCACACTGACCCCCACAACTTCCCATTTTAAAAAATAGGGACAGAACTTGCTGGAAGATGAAGATGAAGCAGAAGTGAAACCCTAAATGTGGATGTACAATTGAGGGAAAGGGAAGGAAATGGAAAATAATAAGTGTCTTTCCCCAGGGGCTAGAGATATTGAAAACAAAGTATTTTCAGCATGTGTGACAAAAGCAATTCATGAGGCAAAGAAATAACTAGGCATGGTATTTGCATCAGAGTGCTTATTTATTCCCTGAATGGCATTTTTTTTCCCCTAGGCAAATTACTTACAAACAGATGTTATATTTTACTGGCGTTCCTCAGAATTAGTTGGCAGGTGGCTTATGCAAGGAAGTTCAACCCCTGGTCTGCCTGCAGTGACTCACCAACACTGTTTACCTGAGGACTGGGCTTGCTATATGTGAGACATACTTCATACAGAATGTGATGGCTTTGCTCTTTGATAAGCACTTCCACAATTTAGCTCATGATGACCACGTAGTGCTATCCCCCTGCTATTTGCATGCGGATTGCCTAAATCAGCAAATTTTACATCAGTGTATTTCCTATGTTGCCTTTTAACAAATAGTCTTGCAGAGGATGCTTTGCCTTCTGTGTTTTTCCAGCTCCAGACTCTAGAGGACACTTTGCATGACATTTTTCATAACCATGATAATTACTTTCCTTGGCACCTTATAACACAAACCAGTATAAACTAAAATACTCTTACTCTTATAGCTGATGTTTTTGTGTCAGGTTTTCATGGAGGTCACAGGTTATTTACATTGTCCCTACAATGCCTTTGGAGGCCACGAAAGCATCACATCAGTTGGTTTTAACTGGAGGAGTAAAGTCACAGAAGCAACTGTTTGAAGTGATCAGAGCTCCCTGCTGACTGCTCACCATTACATGGTGCACATTTGTGAAGGTCTGACTAACTTACAGTCACAAAAAAGAACATGTTCATCGTCTGATAGGAAGTGGATTGGGTGCTGCAGCATTGCAATCCAGCATGACACTGATATTTACAATGCCCTTGGTCATGTCAGGTTATTTTCCTGGTTAAGTTCTTCCATTAGTAACGTTTCTCACTATTTAAATAGCTGATGCCCACATAAAATGTGACATATGGCCTAAAATTTATCCATACTATCTGGAGTGTCTGTATCTAGGAGATCTCTACCTAGATCTGCCTATTAAATTGATAAAACGTTTCTTAAATATTGGCAACCAGGCAGAGTTTACAGCTGCCTGGTTTTTTTTGCTGTTGTGAAGGACAAAGAGTTCCCTTTGTCCTTTCAAATTTGTCCTCTCACAGCTCACATTTGCCAAAAAACTTAGTCATGGAGTCATTTCTCTCAGGAAAATCCCTGGGGCTGGTCCTAGCATTAAATAATACAATGAAGGGGAACTGGCGATGTTTAGACTTTCATGTGGAAACCAGTTTGAAGATTCAAAGTTGGGCACAGTCATGTCTATTTTCCAGAAAGGAAAAGAGAACAGTGATTATGAAGAGCAGACAGGAGACAATAAAAAGGTGGGGAGGTGAACACAGTACATGAGTTAGAGGAAAACCTATTACTTAATTCTGAAATGATGTAATAAACCGGCCTCTCATGGATTGGAGGTAAGAAGGGGAGGTGGTAAGAGCACACACACAGAGTACAAAAGAAACAGAAGAGTAAAATGTGTCATAGGTATAGAAAGGAAGACTGTAATTATAAGTGACTTCAGATTCTTATTATTTTTGCTGCCTTTGTAACAATAGGTAATGAATGAAATGCAGATGAGGGATTTAGCTAACAAACGTTTCTTGCATAGCTACTATGCCAGCAGTTCAACCTACCCGTGATTCAAAACCAGGTCTGATCTAGATTCATGATCAGAATATTGTAAATCCAATTAACTAACTCACAGACCCTGATGTAATTACTGTTGATATCTCCTGATAGTAAAGGATGTGTACAAGACCAAGATGCATGGCTCAATATAGACCTTAACTCTCTAGAGAAGAAACAAGAGATACAGAAACAGTTGAGTAATTTTGGAATTCATTATTTATTGTGAATGTACCCAGTCAAATTTTTTCTTGGGATAAAGCCACCGCTGTCAATTTTATTACATTGGGAGTAAATGTGACCCCCCCCAAGCCTTCTGTAAGTGAACAGTTTCTAATAAAGTTGTAACAGATCAATCATGAAAAGGTCTTGGCAGAAAAATCGGTAGGTAATAAAAAAGATAAAGGACACTGAAATGAATAGAGTGACATGCTGCGGGATATTGGTTTTATGAAGACAACTTTGTCCAATAAGAAAAGTTAGATAGTGGCATGAGACAGGAACAAGCAGAGGACTCCTACCACTGCCAAAAATGCTCGGTGCTGTTCCTGAGTACAAAATGTTGTGGTGGGAATGGCAAAGGCTTTCAATGAGAGATGCTTTTTTAGCATTAGAGTTGCTTAAACCAAATTAAATGGACATGTTGATTATGCAAAATTTAAGGATTATGCATCGATCAAAAAGGCTATGGTTGGACTTGCATTTAAAGTGCTGAGCTGGGGCCCACATAACGTGTTTCCAGTTCAGAGCTACAGCATAGACCAGTCTGTGCTCTGCACAGCAGACCCTACTTGCCTTACACCTGCTGTTGTGCAGTGAGCAGTATTGCACTGTGATATGAATATGCTGAGTGCCATGGAAATGCTAAATAAAGTCAAGATCGACTTAACTGTATGAACTGCTAGGTTTTCCTTGAAAGCACTTATTCTGCAGGAATTTGTATGTGCTCTTTGCTGGGCTGTGGAAGAGCATGTTGTCCTTGTGTCAACTGTGCTTATCTGCAACTCACCTCATTTATTTTGTCCCCTGTACATGCCTGCTCTTCTCCCCAGTAGTTCCTTCTTTTTCTTTCTGCAGCTTCCCTTTCCCACCACTGCTACCATCCCTGTCCTCTTGCACTGCCTTCCTTTGCCTTGTGCCACTCTGGTTTCCTTCTCTTGCATTCTCCAGAAGTTTCCTCACTCTTATCCAAAACAAATAAGTCAATTGTGAGTCTAAGATCTGAAGTCTGTTTTTTGGAAGGTTACCCGATTGCTTTTACAACTCTCTTAGTTTTCCTACTGTATTAGACCACAGCAGGGGATGCTGGGCTTACTCTCTCCCAATCTTCAGTCTGAAGTATTGCTTCCTCCTTTTCCTACTCCTTTGCTGCTTCTAAGCAGCATGGCTTGTGATTTTTCCCCATTATTCCTTTCTACCTGGTACTACCAACAGTTCACCCAGCTCCTTCTGATCAGTTTTCTATCCTAAATTTGGTTTTGGCCTCTCCCTCTCCATCGTGTACTGACTATTGTCATAACTAGCCTCCAGACACTGGTAAGGCTGCATTTCTGGTGAAACCTCTGGCTCACTGTGTTTGCCTTCCAAGTTTGGTCCTAAGCTGTTTCTAGGTCATCAGAAAGGATGCATAATACATATGAAGACCTACTTCATTCTTTTTCTACAGAATAACTGCAGGATGAAGCTTTAAAAAAATCAGTAGAAAACAGTACCCTAAAACCCCTGCATATGGAAAGTGGAAAATCTGGTCAGTGATAGTTATACTTGTATTGTTTTGGACATAATCCTAAATATTGTGGGGTTTGTTTTGTTGGTTTTTTTTTTTTTTATTTTTAAATTTCGTACTGTTGGATCTGTCCAAGGTGTTCAGACTGTTACTATTACTGGTAATCTGAAATACAGCCAGGTTACTGTGATGGTGGTGCTTCTTCCTTCAAACAACGCATTCTGACACAGTATGCTCTTCCCACTGTGCTGCTGCTCTTTGATAATTTGAAAACAGTCTTTCTGGAATTATGATGAGGGAATGTGGGAAATGACAGAAGGATCATAGCTTCACTCTCAAGGGAATTAACTTGCTTTTAGAAAAGATGGGTGTACCACCCAATAGTAAAAGTCATCTTTAGGTACCACACAAATGAAAAAATTTCCTTCTTCCTTTTGACCACCCAAGACTCAACTTTTTTAAAAGTCTTTCCCTCCCCAAAACCTCTGCTTCTCCCTAAATTCATTATTCAGTAAAAAGGATGAGATACCCAATTATGTGCAACAAGGGTCATTACTATTACCTAGGAAAAATAAATGGAAACATAAAAGCTAAATTATGATCTTCATACATTGATGTAAATTTGGAATAGCCATATTGATTCAAACTAAGTGGTTCTGTATTGCATTGGAATAAGTGAGTTATATTTGAATCCGTATTTGCTAAAGAGAAAAGGGAGATACCCAGGACTTTCAGTTGTCCAACTGGTGGTTTGGTTTTTGTTTTTTTTTTTCAATAGGAGTTTTCTTCTCTCCATAGTTAATTTTTACTGTTGTTGCTCTTTGTATAGTCTTAATGATGAGTTTGTAACATTTATGTTCATTTGCATGGCAGGGAGCTGAACTGCCACAAGAAAGCAGTATATTTTTGGAGGAGGATTAACAGGAGAAGAAGCTGGGTCATAAGAAAGGAAATAACTTGTTCAAACTGTCTCAAATGTCAGAAAATGAGATTAAAAAAATTGTGGAGAACACATTACTCTCTGTACAAATGTTCTCTTCCCGCACCTCAGGTTTTTTTTTTTCTGCTGTCAGTCTCTCTATTTTAGAATAATGCAATGAAGCTTTTGCAGACTTAACCCTTTGGAAGTGAATTGCCAACACACAAATAGAACTTCATTGTAAAGAAAAAAGCCTGTTTAAGACCTGATTTAGCTATGAATTGAAATATGTGCCTGCTACATTGTCTGAGGCCCTAAAAAAACCCAGATTGCTGACAAATAAATAGAACTTTTGTGAGGTTAAAAGATATTTCCAAGCCTGTTTTCACCCATTAGATGATGACTGAGTAAAAAGTGTAAGTATAGGTCTAATTTTAAACGTATGTTTGCATTCAGTTAAACTAATCATGACCTTAATAACCTGGATGAACTGGGGCTAAATACAGAACTCCTGTTTTCCTTAAAATCATGTATTTGACTTCTAAGACACATGGAGAGCTTTGCACCAGCGTCAGCTTTGCAGCCAGGTGTCTGTTTCTATGTTTACTATGTAACTTCTTTTGACTCAATGGCTTTGGCTGTATTTGGCCTCTTGAACACTGATTTTGTTTGTAAGGGGAAGGGAAAGTCAGGTGATCTCTTGATAGAACCATAATTTACAAAACCCTGATCCACATAATACAATAGAACTGTATATCAGAAGGCAGTTTCCTTGCTTAATAATCCAAGCTTTCCTTTTTCCTTTTTTTCTTCTTCTCTCTTTCACTCTCTCTGTCTCTTTTACAGCCTGCTTTCTGTTAAAAAATCCTCTTAATTTTGTTTCTGGACCCCATAAGTGCGTCTCTGCCTGTCAGGCCTCCTGCCACCCTCTGTGTTTATGCATCTGGCATTTTAGGCTGTGGTAGTGTAATGGCAGCTTCTGCAAACAGCAGTCAGATTTCTGAATTTGCAGTATGTCCACAGTGAATATGCCTCTTTCTTCCTCCACACAGCTCAGTTTCTGACTGGTGTTATGTGCAGCTAGCTCTATGGGCGGTAGCGACCACTGCTTCCACTCACTTCAAGAGAAGCTTAATTGCCTCTCACATTTCTCCCAAATAATGGCTAATCTTTCCAAGAACAGAGGTATATGATCCATCCCTAGGTATAATAATTACATATCTTCAATGTACCTATTACATTACAAATGTGAAAGCTTTGTTCCCAAACTGTAAAATGATATAATCATGGTAAATATGGCTAGAAGGGTCCTTGAGAGCTCCTATGGTCCATCCTTCTCTTGCGACAGATTCCGTTATACTTGAGAGCCTTTCTCATAGATGTTTGCATACTCTGTTCTTAAAAGCATCCTAGTCAAGTGTGTCTATCACCTTCCTAAGTATTCCTCTATTCTATTGCCTAATTATCCCCCTAATTATAGAGATTTTTTTCCCACTCATGTTTACCTTACATCTTTTCTTAATTTAAACCCATGACTTATTTTCCTTTTGCCAGTGAACACAAAGAACATTTTATTCCTTTCTATTTTACGTATCTGAAAATTGTTACCATGTCTTTTTTAATCCCTGATTTACTAAACTGATTTTTCCCACTTTTCTTCAGGGGATCTATTCTCGCCACCTTTGATTTTCTTTTCTTTTTTTCCTTTTTTTCCCTTTTCCCTTTTCCCTTTTTCTCTTTGGAGACTTTTTGGTTAGTTTCTTTCTTGAAGATTAGTACCCAAAAGGACACTGTTGGCTGAACTTTGGCCTTTGTGAGGTGCGTGTGAGGCTTTCATGAAAGAAGCTCCATTTTACAAATAAGTGGCCTGACAGGGCAGTGAAATGATAATGTTGACTCTGGATGGTTCCTGAAACTTTTGATTGTGTGGGGCCTTTTTGGCAGTGTTTTTGTTTAGATGGCCATTCTCTGTTTCAGAGTTACGCACCTGATTGTTCCTATGTAAGACTAACAGTTTGCACTTGTCTTTATTGAATTGCATGATTTATATGTTTTTACTCCAATGACTTTTAATGACTTCACATTTGAAAGTATTTACAGTTCTCCATTCCTCCATTATTTTTCTGCACAGGTATGTGAACTCAAAAGCACAGTATGAATTGAGCGAGAGGCTTGAAAGATTCTAAGTTTTATTGAGATGAGTCTATTAAATTACCAATGTAGAGTCATAATTTCCTTGGGATGACTTATACTTGTTATTGGAAAAAAACTTGGCTTGCGCAAGTATTCAACTAGATGCAGACCAAACCTTATTCAGCACACTAAGGCACCTGGCCGTCAGTCAGGGATGGAATGAATCATGATTTACGGTATGAGTTGTGTTTCTTCATCTCACAGAAAGTCATCTTTCAGGGCTGTCCCTTGCCTAAATTCGTCAGTCTTCACGTCTAAGGAAGCAGAGCTCCCTTTCCATGCCCCTGGCTTCTTTTCCTTTTAAATGGCAGCGAAGTTACATTTCCCAGCAAGGTGGAGCTGTAAGAACAGCTTTTCTGGTAGGTGGTTCACTTGGTACCTTGGGTGATGTTGGCCATTTTGATGCAAACCACCCATTACTACCTAGCAGATGCTATGTGCTCTCCAGAAACCTGCTACCGTGCATGGCAGCGTCACCCACCCAGGATCAGAATCTGGCCTTTCATTTCTGTTTACTGGAAAGCTGCAGTATCGTTTTTGTTTTCTAGGACCACTTTGTATCAGTTCAACCCTACTGTTATGAAGCGGAAAATCCCATCTTGGGGCTGTCAGTGGTACAGAAGAATTAGTAAAAAGCTTAGTTTCCACGTGATCAGTGGGAAAGTATTTTATTGTTTTGGCTATGGATTTTATGTGTGGCTAGAAAACAGCTTTTATCCCATTTCCTTTATACTGGGGGATTTTCCGTGCGTATTTCAACTCCTGTTCTCAACACAAAACTTCTAGTAGCTCCTATAGGGGTACCTACAATTTTGGAGATCATTGGCAGTGATGAGAGGTATATTTAAACATCTGTGGAATCTTGGAATCTCAGCTGTTGTGTATTTTGCTTCCACAATTTGGCTTTTTTATTTGCAAAAAAAGCAGACCTGTCAGAGATCAAAGTTCTCGAGACTATTTACTGGAACAGGTTTAGAAACAAATGCAGTAAATCTTGAATTTTCTGTTTTGCTATGTAAGTTGATCATGTGTTTCAGCAGAAAAATTGTCTTTGTTCTTGAAGGTTGAAGGAACTGGTTATAAAACAAAACCCAAAGAGCTTTCTGTAACAACAAAAAAGCTTACTGTAACAACAAAAGAGCTTAGTATAACAACATAAAGCAAACCAAAACAGGAAAACCTTGCTCCCTTTCAGGGGTTCAGTGTAGATGCTGACACCTCAGTCCCCAAACAGGGGTCATAATGAATTGAACTTATCTATTGCAAATCAGATACTGCTGATCAGATTCTCTTTTCAATGCCTACACAGCACTACTCTGTATGTGTGTCATGAGTGTGTAATTTATATCTTGGAATAGTACCTGTCTGATTGACATGACTTTGTGTATTTATACTACACTATGTTTTAAGATCAACAATGCCAGAGTGGAAGATGTTTCCCCTGGAGTAGCATCACTACTTCCACCGATCAGAACAAGTAACGTCAAGCACCTAGAGACAACTTTACATCTCTTCTAATATATAAAAAGTTTGAATCTAAAAAGTTGGGTAACATTTTGCCTTGAAGCCTTTTCATAGATGGATTTTTTTCTTCCTGCTTAAAAGACAAGTCAGTAAAGATTTATTATAGCTTCTCTCAAGAGATCTCCTACTTCTGTAACTCACCTCCTTAAAGAGATAGTCACAGGAATAATAACTGTACTCTTCACAAGAGGTTTGGAAAATGATTGCCAATTTCTGAATTATTATCATGCATTGGATTTGAACGTGTCTTTAGATACTAACCCCTTTACTGCCACATTACTTTTTATGCCAGAGGTCACCTCTAAACACTTTCAGTAACCTAATGATTTTGTCTTAAGTAAAATCTTTGGGGGGTTTTATAGTCACTTTCTAAATTCAATTGCTCATATCAATGTATTTATGTAAAGCAGAGCTTTAGTGTGAGATGATACAGGGCACACAGAAGGAAAAGGCTATGAGAATTTTGTAGATATGAGATTAAATAGGACTTCCTGGGTTGAACAGAACCATGTTCCTGGTACGTGTAATCCAAGATGCCCTGTCAGGCAGAGCTTGGTAAAAAAGGCAGAAAGAACTGGCTGCTCCCTGCTATGGGGCAGTGAGCAGATGCTACCTCATTCAACCTTTTTATTTGAGCAAGATGCTTGAATATACTGAGAGGTTTCATCTTTTCCTTAGTTTTCTGCAAGGGAAACCAAACAAGTGGTTACCTACAAGGAGAAGAGCTGCTTCCCCATTCTTTCTGGGTTATAGAAAGTGCATGAAAACACTCCTCATGCATTGCATGCAGGCTTGCACTCCATTCATATGTCTTTGGACCACTGACTTTTTTGAGGAACATTTACAGAACGTAAGAGTTTCTACAGGACAGTCTGAGTACAGAGGGCAGTGCAGCGTCTGCCTCTGGGTGAAAGTCCCAAGTGAAAGAAATCACCCTGTGTTCCTCCTTCTCTTTGGGCACCTTGTGCATTCAAATTTATTTGTCATGGATAGTTCATCTTGGATCTTTGTTGGTATTACTTCATCCTAGGGCCTTCTAGTCTTTACTGGCATCTATCTACATGACTGCATCTTTAGACTGAAGAATTCAGTCTTACTATTTTTTTTATTCTTTTTGTGGTAGATTTTCTGTAGATGGGGACAACAATGGTTTTATCATAATGAATTACAATGACATAACTAAACAGTGACTCGCTGATGCACCAGAAACCTGCTTTAAATGTCATTAATATTCTCTTCCCTTCTGTTTTCCATTGCATAGTCTTTATTCTTAGACTTCTGGCTTCTTCCCAGAATTATTTCTACTCCTCTCTTCTGATGCTTTTCCCCTTTACATATCCGATGTCCAGACGAAATCTCTGAGGAGCTGGGGGCCTTCCATAAGGACTCTAACTTGGATCTTCACAGAGGAAAGGCTGCTGTTGGTTTGCTTCTCCTTCTGTCTCTTCCACAGCTCAGAATGGGCAGGCAAATGTCATGCTCTGCTGAGCGGCTGAGGGGCAGGTGCAGGAGCTGGTGAGGCACTGTGAGGGACATGGAGCTGGGGTTGGTGGGAGTCCCAGCACTTTATTTTAAAAAAGCATTCACCAGGGGCTTGTGTCAGGATGGCTAAGGCACCAGCGTCTCCCTTGTAAAACTGGGAAATGGGAAGAGCTAGGAGCCATAATAAGCAAAGGGAGAGAGTTGGAGCTTAAGACAGTTGTTAGATTTTCTTAACTATTAATGAAATGGATTAAGGGAGTGTTGCTTAAATGGTAGATCACATTTTTAGAAATTATTTCTATTCTAAAGGTTGTTAGCTCTTGTGCTCTCTTTCTTTCTTTGTGTAGTATGCTTGTGTATGTAATACATATTTGCAATCTGTGTTTATAGTTAAGAGGCTTTTCTAGAGGAAATAAGCATGACATATTCACAAGAAGTTGCAAAGTATTCTCAGCCAGCCCTAAATGTGCGAAACGCTGGCTCTGGTGAATAATTATGGTCACCTCCAGCCCTGTTGCTTGAAAGATACAAAGTGAGGAAAAAGCATCTTGAGCAAGCCATACACTGTGTTGTGGCAACATGACTCAGAGCTGAGATGCTAAGCAAGGCAGGGAGGGGAAAAGGCTTTCTTAAGCAGAAGCTGTGTTGCAGGCTTATGAGTATTCACTTACAACTCCTTCTGACTTACCTCCTACTCCCCCTGTGCTGCCAGCCATGAAGTTGGGCTTGCAGGCAGTATTGGCAGCATCTCTTGCCTGGAGATTGTGCTGGTGTCTTGTCTGAACAGACTGACTCTCAGTAAGATACGTGCCTCCATAGAGACATCATCTGAGAACAAGGGGTCTGTCTTGCTTCAAATTGTTCCCAAGGAGTGTGTAAGGCTCCCTAAGGGGGGACACACTGGTGAACATATGGGTTGCAAAGAAGAAAAGCACCTTATCTAGACCAATGGCTGCCCTCTAGACACAAATCTATGAAAGATATCTATGTGTGTTCTGCTTCCTAAGTGATGGCATTATCTTTACTGCACTTATCCTTCCAAAAGCCTTTTGGGATACTAGTGTCTTGCAGTCCCCAAGGGATGTAGAACTACAGCTCAGAGATGATTTATCAAGTGCTACACAAGGTATGTCTATGCAGCAGAGTGCAGTGCTGTACAGGAAGAAACACACCCAGGTCTGATATGTCTTTAGTTTGCACCCCCACAGTAGGGCTGTGTGTATGGCTCTTTCCAACAGTGCCAGTAGATGTTCCCAAGGGGAACATCCTAGCATGGATGTCCACAACCTCTAGAGTTCTTTGAACTGAAAATGTTTAAATTAGCGTTGATGTGTGCTGCCTGGTTTTGCATTTCAAAATGAGTTCCTGCTAACTAGTGTGACTACTGTTTTCTGCTGTCTTTCCTGTACCAGTCTGCACTGTTTTCCCACCTCCTACTGGTACAGTGGAAAAGATTAACTTTCAAGACCTTTTGCTACATTTATATATTAATTTAGTTAAAATAAAACTTTTACTACTGTAGCTGTTGACGTTTGACTGTAGCACACCCAGCACTGGCAGAAACACTATCTAGTCGAGTAAATCATGTTTTACACTTTACAGCTGGCTGGAATTTCCAAGACTTTGTGCCTCTTGCAGAAACTCTTTTGTAGTCAGCTGTACTTGAGGTTTGCTTTTGAAATTTCTTAAACAAGTGGGAATGAAATAGGCCAGCAGTAGTTATTTCTATATGCCCAGCAATGGATATGCTTACAACATGGATAATGAATTATTACCAGGAGAGAAGAATATTGTTCATCAGGAGAGTTCACTGAGAAATGTGTTGAATGATGGGCTGAGTGATGAATGTACTGGAAGTATTGCATGTGGGCAAATGTTATGAATGTCATGACAGTGGCTTAAATCAGGGAAAACAGGGCATGGTGTAGCATAACCTAAGTCTTGGAATCCAACATTATGGATTGGCGCCAAAAAAGCTGACTCATTCTTTGCGCCTCTGGCAGATTCATGCTGCTTGACTGTGTGTACCTATTGCTCATGAGGCAGGATTTGGTCTGTGGGCTGGTGACTAAAATTTACAGCATTTCCAGAACCTGAAACTGAGAAATGATCTTCAAACAGGCATATGTTGCGCATCTTACCAACAGCAACCATTTGCTAAGGCTACAAACCCAGTGCATTGCAGATGTTTCTTAGTCTCACCTGCTAAACCTGGCAAACTGCAGAAATATTTGTGCCTGTGTACCAAAAAAACAAATGCAACGAGTCTTGCAAGCTTACAGGCTATGCTGGAGTTTAAAATGAAGTTGGATCACTGCACAGTAATATCAATTTAAGTACAAAGGTTGTGTTACTTTAAAGTCTATAAGATCATTGCTACATTTTATAATCTATACTTTCACCTAACTCCAGGCAGTTGAAATTAAGTGAGGGTTACAATAAAGGTTAAGGCTACTGGATTTCCCTCATCACTTTAACTTTAAAACAACACTCAGCTAAATTGATACAGCATTCTGCTGGGACATAAATAACATAACATTCAAGTGCTAGCAAGATAGTATATATAAAAAAAAAAATAATTGAAGGGTTCATTCTTAGATCAGAAGAAGCATGCACAAAGCCTATTTGAGCTAATACCCATACCCTTAGTCTGCAATGGAAACTGAGGGTACTAGTTTTTCAGCTAAACGGAGTTAATAAGCAATGAAAGGAGATATTTTTAGCTCTATGAGCTTTCCTCATTAAATGCAGAGATGGGTGCCGTGAATTGAGGTATAAAATGTTAACCTTGCAGAAAGTGAATTGCTTTGGACTTCACACACTGAATTTAATCCAAGATGGTATTTTAAAGCAAGAATATGTATATATCTGTCTCTATATACATATATAGATATAAAGAAAAATATATCTCTGTATGTACAATGAGAAATAATTATCTTTTAAATTGTTTTGTTTCATGACCAACTTATATAGCTATCTTTTTTTTTTTTTTTCCTTTTTATTGCCTATTATTTGTACTGTAAACTCCATTAATAGGTAGCTTGCTTGCACTGGTAGGTCCTCAGATGTATAGTAAAAGACCATTTCTGTCTTCCAGAAGCTTATTGTGTGTGCATCCTGCTGAATTCTTGAGGATTTACTGTAGGGAGGTGAGTTGTGTTTGTTTTTAGAGAAACTAGTCCGATAAAAATCTAAGTCTCTGTTGAAGCAACAACTGTTTTATGATATAATCAAGCACCAAATTCAGAGCAACAGCAACTAGTGCCTTCTTGCAACACTTGTTAATTTTGTGCTGACTAATTATGGTTCAAATCCTTTTTTCTTGTCAAAAGTAACCCAGATATACTATACTGAAGTATAAAATATGTGCTAGATGAGCAAGTTGTCATTATATGGACTGGAATATGTAGCATTATCTTCCTGGCCTGCAACCAATGATGCATATAAGTAAATCTACATTCCTGAGTAGCTCTATTAACTTTACACATGAATGTTTATTTCCAACAAATTCTATGGCGTACTCTTGTGTATAGAATTATTCATACATACAAATTTCTGCAAGGCTCCTAATGTTTGTAGCACCAGAGATATGGATCACAGGCCTTCTAAAGAAGATAAACTGTATCAATTCTTAGTAGAAATTTTAGGTCACATCTACTCTAAATAATAAATACTAATTCTTAATTTCAGCTTTTGCTGACTCATATTTATATCTATAAACTTCTTGCTACATGGAGTGTAGGGGTTTTTTCATTTTTCAGGGGAAGGAAACTGATTTTAGGGCTAAAAGCACCTAAGAAAAATTAGTAGAACTTAGAAAAGCAGTAGTCAAATGTACAATACAAGCCAATAAAAATTTAATTGGCACAGAAGACCGTTCAGAAATGTTTTTTCCAGCCTAGCCCAGACGATGTAAATTGAATATCAACATATACAAAAAGAATTTAGGAAGCAGTTTCTCAAGCTGAGAATAACAAGTTTGAAACACCCCACCAGGCACTAGAATCAAGCAAGAAACATTGGAATCATCCAAAGAAGTGATAGATACCTTCTTGTGTGACAAAGCACCACTAGAAGAGTGGGTCCCAGTAT
The DNA here is from genome assembly GCA_017639485.1 of Pluvialis apricaria. Classification (NCBI taxonomy): domain Eukaryota; kingdom Metazoa; phylum Chordata; class Aves; order Charadriiformes; family Charadriidae; genus Pluvialis; species Pluvialis apricaria. The sequence continues at coordinate 72,990,978 of CM030009.1, read as the reverse complement.
ATTATGGACACCTTGTATATTGCCTTGAAGTTCTCTGCTTTGCAGACATAGTGATTTATATGAGGATATCATGTTTTCTTTAAGCAATTCTATTTTGGATGAAAGACATGGTGACCTTCTTTTCTTTTTGGAGGACAAATATGAAGGTTCATAATGGTCCAGTCCCTAGGAAAACGACATTTTGCACAAGCCAGTTGAAACATCATCCAAAACCAGAGTCTGAGCATAAACTATAAAGTGTCTAATATGGGATCACTGAATGTATGTTTTTATAATCAATTAAGTATTAGGTTGGGATGAAAAATTTTCTGAAAACACCTTCAATTCCTCAAAGCATAAAGAGTCCTCACAATTATCTTGTCTCAACTTTAGAAAACAGCTACTTCAAAGCATGCTATTACTCCACAACTCTGCAGCTGAAACTTTCGCAGTTGCTTTAATTTGTCCTGTATGTGTGACCATCTGAGAAAAACTCATGAATGATGAGCATCTTAATAAGTAAAAGGCCCTTTAATTTAAGAGTTAAAGAGGACCTTTAGAAGAGGTGGACTCTAAGACAGTGCTATCAGAAGCTTTTAGTACCCAGGGATTTCTTCCTTCGTTGAAAAGTGACTTGGGGTCAGTGGTGGGAATGGCTCTAAAATGCATCCTGATCTTGGAAGGACCCCAAACACAGGTGATTTGAGTGTTTTGTGGGAAGAGCTTTAGCCCATGTGCAGGCACACTTAATCACAAAGGGTTTATCTCCTGGTGTGAGTTCTGCACTCTGGCTTTTCGCACCTCTACCCTTTTCCTACTTACCAGCTTTCTGTGTGTCTAGATGTAGTGGGTGAGAGGCAGCCGGTCAGAAGGAGCTTGGAAACTGCCTGATAGAAAAGCTACATGTGTTTTACTAAGGATTATTTCCTAATTATTTATTGTTATTGATGCCTAGTGTAATAACATTAACCAGTACTCAGGCATTTCTGAATGTAGGCCATTTGAATCTGGATATGGGAAGCAGACACCATTTCATCACAGGACCATTTCTGAGGAACTGCATTCTCAGAAATGATTTTTTTCCTGGGATCACACATAATTTGCAAGTTATTCAGCTAATCAAAATAGTTTTTCTAAGACTGTAACTATTTGCGTCCAGCAATGGTAATTTGTTCTTCCCCAATTGATTGGATCTGTAGTCTTACGGTGCTTGTGCTTACTCTCATTCATTCATTCTGTGTTATAGGCCTGTTGCTGACGGACGCTGAGTACCTGTGGTTTGATTGAAAGTTATTGCATCTCTCAGGAGTAAATTTAATTTGAGTGATACCCCCTATAATCCAGTGTGATATGATGCATTAGAAAATAAAGCAGTAGCGCAGTATCCACAAGCCATTTTTTCAGTCTTATTTGAGGAAAAGAAATCTTAACAGAGAAAGGCATAGAAAGAAAATGTTTTTTATTCTTTAACTAATACAGAAGTTCCTCAAATCTTGAAAGAAAAAAAAAGAAAAGAAAAAAATGAGGCATTGGTCATAAACAGCCTTCTGTCAGCTGTTAACAACTGGTATTGGTGGTTTGATACCAACATTATTTCAGGTAAATGAGAAGGCAGAATTGTAAACAAAGGAAAATGTTCGATTCCCCAAGTGAAACATGGGCTGATGCCTAGTATTTATAGCTTAGTACATCGTCATTAATCCATTCTGTTAATGTTTTTTTTTTCTTTAACACTAAGAAAGAATACTAATGCAACATTTCTCTGCTGTTTCTTTGCTGTTTTTTTTTATATTTGAGGCGTTACTTGCTAACATATATTTTTCTTTCCAAAGAGCTCATGCCGTTTTTACTTGGATCATGCCATGGAAAAGAATCACTACATTTCTTAAACTATTAACAAATACTTTAAATGATGAAAACCTACTGAAACCAGCAGGAAACAAGATCCAGCAATTACACAGCAGCAGCAACCTGAACTTTTTCTGATTTGGATTCGGTGGAAGAGTGGTGGTTATTATAATTATGTCTTTAAAGAAATACTTAATAATGTTTGCCTGTTTCTTCCATACCTGAAAACTTGTCCATAGAATTAATCACCTGATGCTAAAAAACCCTTATGTACTCGAATCAAATTTATTCTCAGCCTCAGATTCATATCAAAACATTTTTAATGATGTACTGGTGTCGTTTTGGCCACAGAGTCTGTAGCAAAAAAAAGTCATATTTGCTATGAAGAGACCTCTATTTAGAGCTTAGTGTAAAGATGCAGTAGACTTACAATGGTGTCCATAATTTTGGAGATTTATGATTCAACTCAGTCAAGTTGAAGCACTGAAAGAAATTCGTTTGTTCTCAACATAACCCAGCCCATGTGGTTCTTTTACATTTATGTCTAGACTGGTAGAAAATTATTATTATGAAATTTTTATTGTAAAGCTGTTGTATATGTTCTGTTTACCGAAAAGCCTGTGTCTTGTAAGACAACGTGTTTTAAAAGGTTCAAAGCTAGGTTTTCAACTTTTATTTCAGGGTCACATTTTCAAAAGTGTTCAAAAGTCGACACTGCAGAATTTGTGTGGAAATAAGGCCTTAGTCTGGCACACTAAGGTCTTTGGTATGCTGGTCTAACCGGACTGAGGACCAACAGTAAAAAGATGTTAGGTGGGTTATATTACTAGCAATGATGTATTGTGCCACCTACTGGAAGAGCTGAATTTAATACTTCATTTACAGTTAGCAAATATGTAATGATTGTTTAAAATTTTGGATGAGATGTTGTTTGGGATTGCCCCACCCAGATGTAGGACCTTGCACTTGGCCTTGTTGAACTTCAAAAAGCTGGCATGGGCCCACCTCTCCAACCTGTTCAGGTCCCTTTGGATGACATCCCTTCCCTCCAGCGTGTCTACCCCGCCACACAGCTTGGTATCATCAGCAAACTTGCTGACGGTGCACTCGATCCCAGTGTCCATGTCACCAACAAAGATGTTGAACAACACTGGTCCCAGTACCGACCCCTGAGGAACACTACTACTCACTGGTGTCCACTTGGACATCGAGCTGTTGACCACAACTCTTTGTGTGTGACCATCCAGACAGTTCTTTATCCACCGAGTGGTCCATCTGGCAAATCCATGTGTCTCCAATTTAGAGACCAGGATATTGTGTGGGACAGTGTCAAATGCTTTGCACAAGTCCAGGTAGATGACATCAGTTGCTCTTCATTTGTCCACTGGCACAGTAACCCCCTCCTAGAAGGCCACCAAATTTGTCAGGCATGACTTGCCCTTGGTGAAGCCATGCTGGCTGCTACCAATCAGCTCCTTATTTTCTATGTGCCTTAGCAGAGTTTCCAGGAGGATCTGCTCCATGATCTAGTCAGGCACAGAGGTGAGACTGACTGGCTCTATAGTTCCCTGGGTCTTCCTTTTTGAAAATAGGGGTTATGTCTTCTCTTTTTCAGTCGGCAGGAACCTCACCAGACTGCCATGACTTCTTGGATATGATGGATAGTGGCTTAGCAACTTCGTCTGCCAGTTCCCTCAGGACCTGCAGATGTATCTCATGAGGTCCCATGGACTTGTGCACCTTCAGGTTCCTCAGGTGGTCTTGTACTTGATCTTCACCTACAGTGGGCAGTCTTCATTTTCCCAGTCCTTGCCTTTGCCTTCTGCATCACGGGTAACTTGGCAGCAGTCTTTACCAGTGAAGACTGAGGCAAAAAAGTCGTTGAGAGATAACCTTTGTTTTGGATTTCTCAGTCAGGATGCATAGTTAGATAGCTGTAACTGTTAATAGAAGTTTCGTTATGCTTTTTTTTTAATTGCTAGCAACCAGTAAAGGTTGAAATAAGACTGTGGAAAGCACTTTCCAATTTGGATTCACTTTTATGTTAGCCTGAAAAACCTCTTATTTCTGTTACCTATACAAAGAAAACAAATGAGGCCTGAAGCCTAATCCAGATAGACAAACATGAGAATCCAGAAGACAAAGCTGATTTCAGGGAAGGCTCTGCTTCAGGCCTTTGGTCTGGAGTAATGGCTAAAATAAAATTTTGTGGCAATACCTATTACTTCTGCATCTGGTGAGGAGTTTTACTGATATTTTGAGGTTCTGTATACTACACTGAAATACTGACAACATTCCCTCTTAGGTTAGGACACATCAATGTTGAAGGTAAGAATGCTAAAATTCTGGCTGGAGTCCTTGAAGACCAATAAAGGAGCAAAGCCTTTCTAAAATGTTAGTCTGTTATTTTCTCAGTAAATATTCATGGTCTACCTGTTATCATTGCTCATAATCCACTTTCTGAGAATGTCACACAAGGCTGTCAATGTCATACCAGGTGCATGCTGTTCACAAGTGGGGAAATGCAAACAGAAAGCTGGGGACAGTTCCTGAGAAGGTGAACATCACCTGAGGAATTGGCACAAATGGGTCAGTTTTTGCCTGTCCACAGAAAACTTCACTGGAATGTTGATTGCTGGAGAGCTATTTGAGTTATTTAAAATTGCTAGTAGCAAAAATATAGAAATGGCTCTCAATTGTGTCTGTGAGCTATAAACTGTAATGCCACTCATTAGCTACCTTCTGTGATGATGAAGAAAGGTCTTGAATAAAAGTACTGAGAAACAGCAGAACAAAGAGCGATTGCATGGAAATGCTCAGCATGATTGGGCTATCTGCTCCGTCAGGAAAACTTAAAAGTTTAAAGAGCTTTAAAATACATATTTTAAAAAAGATATTTTGGAAGATCTGCAAGAGAGAAAAGTGGCAAACATTAAAAACTCATGCGTCTGCACAAGCTGCATTCTTGTTGTCATCTGGATTATTGCTACCAGGCATGGCAAAATTTTGAATGAAGCTTTTTCTCATGAAACCTTTAGGGTCTTCAAGTTCTGCCCAAATTCTTCTTGAGATTATTGGATGAGTTAGAGAGAAATCCAGAGAGACCTAATACAGGGAAATGTGGCTTTAAGGAGGGGTAAAAGAGAGAAGGGAAGGTCATTAGAATTTATGCCAAGAAATTTACCATTACATTGCTCTTTTTTTTTTTCTTTTCCCACATTTTCCCTTATTTTGGTAAGCATCCTTAGTTAGCTGGCTGTTTCACAGTTCAGTATGTGATATTTGCTTTTGCTTTGAATACAGATGTCCCTGACAGTTACCGTTCATGCTCTAATTTTCTATTTAGCATATGGCCTTTTAATACAGAGGCTCTGATCACAGCTTTGAGAGTTAAATTTGTTTCTGGATCTTCCTTCAACAGTATCTTTGCAATTGTATCATTGAGTTAAGTATTCAGGAGCAAGCTTTGCTTGTCTACATTCTATTTTTCATATTTATGAAAGCTTTGTTTCTCTGTAATAGTTGCAAAACTTTTATTCCCGCTACACTTGCAGTCACACTGTCTTTCACATGCTCAAGGTGTCACATGTAATTGGTAGCAGCCTGCCTGAGCAAAATAAGAGACAGTGGCCAGCTTGAAATATGCCTGCTGGAGCAGATAGAGCAGTCGCCTGGTCACTGTGTTGGATGAGCTTTGTGCTGTGAACTGGAAGGGCTCCAAGGTGGGTAGCAGGGCTGACACTGTGCTGGAGGGAGCCCCAGTGGAGGCAAGGGGCTGGGACATCCCCTGTGCAATTGGCACTGCTCTCTCTTTCACTTAATTCAGCCCCAGCTGCTCAGTTCTTTCTGCTGGGGTGCCGGTTCAGGCTGGCCCATCCCCTTTCAATAGTGTAAGACTTCAACAAAAGAAGCAGCACAAGCCACCAGCTGAAATTACCTACTGGAGCTGCTGATGCTGTCCTGTCCCGCAAGTGCCCCTCGAGCGCGTGACGGGTTATTGGGATTTAGCAAGGGACAGGCAGCTCAGGTTTTCGGTATTTGCCTTTTCCAAGGCCTTATGCTCCTTCCTAGTGGGAGGGTCAGCATGTGAGGAGACATGGAGGTGTCTGTAGCTAGCAGATTTCACGGGGACTTTGTGATGGTTGTTAGTGCGATGAGCAGAACAGGAATCTGTATTTCAGTGCTGACCGAGGCACAATGCATGGTGGATGGTGGTGGGGAACAGGGCTATAAGAGATTAAGGTAACTGGGCGATGCTCAGTATGCCAGGAAAGGAGGGAGGATAGACGAAGAGAGGGGTGATAAGATTGGAGAGGTCAAACTGTGAAGTCCTGTAGGTAAGACTGGACAGAAGATTCTTGTCACAGTTGAGCCAGAAGATGTTATATTTTTGGCAGTGGAAAACGAGAAACATTTTTTGAAATGGAAAAAACAGAAGTTAGAGATGTTATGCAGAAAACTATGGTGTTGACACACAGTTGGAAGCTGGAGAGAGACACATTCAAACATTGTGAAAACCTGGTAGGATACCTGGGTAGAAAGTGGTCTTAGAGGTGAATGCTTTTGTGACAGGCAGGACGCATTATACTCTGCGTAGAAAAAGAAGATAGTGCTGGTAGCTTTGGGAAACAAATTTTGTCCATATTGAGCTTGGGTTATGCTGTTAATTTAGGCTGAATGTCTGTGTTTAGCTCAGATGGTCTAAAGCTGAGCAGCATTATTGCTAATTTCCCCCAGAACCTATACTTTCCTGCCAAAACACAAATCCAGATGTGCTGACACAGCAAGTTTCCATGCTTTGGGCTGGAGCCACCCGATATGATACATTTGGTGCCTGCAAGGAGAGCCAATTTGTTACTGGCAGGTAACAGTTTTCAAATTTCCGCAGGGTTTCACAGAAGACCATCTAGCAGAGGCAGCTTGGAAATGGCTCTGTCTCGGTTTCCCTTGCTCCAGGGCTTTTGTGTACCAGCCTGACACCCCCATGAAGGAAACGGATTGAAGGTGGCTTGTTCCAGCACAATTTCTACTGCTACAGCTAATTATTTGGTTTGAGCCAAGGGTGACTCTGTCGTGCATCAGGGACCAGCTTTGAGGGCAGAGTGCTCTCCGTCACCAGGAGATTTCACATACTGAACTTTGTGTCGGCTCAAACTGCCTGCTGGGCAGAAACGTGTGTGACTTTTCCTGGTGCCCTTTGGTGCTCTGCAGTGTTGTGTGCCCTGCTAGCTCATTTTCCTGCCTGTTGAAGAACGGGGTGAGGTGGAAAGCTGAGTGCCAGACTGTGGGCAGTAACACGGGAGGTAGATTTGGACAGGTCAGGAGGTGCTGTGGACACTGCCAGGCACCTCAAAAATGGATTAAAAACAGAATTATACTGGAGACGCATCATTGGTTGCCAGATTTCAAAGTACATTGGTTCTTTCTGCCTACCTGATGGAAAGGCAGATCTAAAGCTCTGGAAGGGAAGGCTGGCGGTTATTGTGGCTGCTGTGTTTTTGGCAGGGTCGTGGTCCGTTTTGCTGCAGCGTGGTGCCATTTGGCGTGAAGCGCAGTAGCAGCCCAATGGCGGTTATCTAGAAAGAGAAAGCCACTCAGAACCGTGGTGGAGCCTGGCTCTGCCAGAGCTGCCCCTAAGCTCCACGAGGGTTAGGCTGCAGCTTGAACTGCATGAAATGTTGATGCAGGAGGGCGGGATGTCACCGTGCCTGCCAGTAACCCTGCCTGCGGGGAACACGGGCAGCTGGAGAGGTCTGCTGAGGGACGTGTTTCAGAGTCAGACTGCCTTCCTCATGCTCGACTGTTTCCCCTCAAAGGCTTGCTTTGAACAGCTTTTTAGCCTGGCAGGTGCTGCCATTGCTGACAAGCCTGTGCCACCCGCCATGGGGAAATGTGTGGAGGCTGGCAGTCACCAAAATGAGCAAATACTTGCTTCTGTGCAGCCACTGAAAGTGAGAGCACATGGCTCCTAGGAGCAGCAGGGCAGAACAGGACACAGGGGACCCCGGGTGTCAATCGTATGCACTTCATAATGTGCTGCATGGAAAATAAAAACAAGCCAGCAGTGACAACAAAGCCATCCAAAAACTGTCTTCCGAAGTGAGCTCTCGCTTGGCTTCTGAAGATTTTTTCATTTTGGTTGAGTTAGTAACTAAGAGACCTCTGTCAACTGTATGAAAGAAGAGAACTGCCTTGGGTTTGGGACATAAGCAGCATAAAAGACAACCTTCCACCAAGTTTTTCTTTCTTTTTCTTTTCTGCTCTTTTGTTTGCTGTGAATATGAAGCAGTAGTGCTTTAAGTATCTCTTCAGGCAAAGAACTGGATCTGACTGTTTCCATTGTCCATGCTGTTTACATATCACTACCCACAGTCATGTCCTCCCCTTTTGAGGAGAACTGCTTTGCCTGGCAGGATAATTCCAGATGTTAGATTGTGATGGGAAGTAGGACCTGGCAGAGCACATTGGGGCTCCAACACCTCTCAGCCTGGTCAGAATTTCTCTAGCTGAGACAAGGATGTCATCATTAGCACAGCACTACCTTACAGTACCAGTCCAGCATCAGCTCTCAGGGGTTACTTAAGATGACACCCCCACATATGGCAATTAAAAGGGGGAGTAGAGGAATGCACGTAGGCATTATCTGCTCAATAGCTGCAGTGTGCTGCATCCCCTTGAGACGGATGGCATACCTGTTAATGGGCTCTGCAGAGGAATGACAGGGATATATGTTGTGGGAGGTGATGGTGTGTTGTCCTGTTCGCTGTCAGCTGAGAACTAAATTCAGTAATTTGAAGGTGACAGCTCCATCAAGCTCCAGCACAGCGCTGGCTGCTCAGCCCCCCGGCACTCCCAGAGATCCAGAACTGAATTCTGAGCTGATCATGGTTTGGAAGTGCTGTGGTGCCAGGCACCGGGCTTTTATCCCCATGCCTCTCACTAGTTTACTCTTCCCTTGCCTCCTGTGCTTGAATTCTAGTTAATCTCACCCTGTCTTTCACTTAACTAAAAAATAAGACTCTTCTTTTCATATGCTCCTTTTCATATGATATTTATCCCCAAAATCTAATTCCCAAGTCAATACGCTTCATGCACACAAGGAAGCGTTCTGCATCTAAATTGGTGCAATCATGGGCAAATAAAACAGAGGTAAACTTCTCAAAAAATATCAGTGTAGATGTACGGGGGCTGCATGAATGTTGACAGGCTAATAAACAGGAAAGGCTGTGGACTAAGCTCAATACGTAAACGTGAAGGTGGTATTCATCCTGCCCTGCTCTTAGGATGTGCACGTGTATTCCCATTCTGCCTTTTACAGTGCTGATAGTTCATCTTTAATAAATCAAAGGCAGCTTTTTCTTGCTTGCGTGCTCTCTGAGGAAGAGGATATCAAGTCATACCCTAAACAGTTTTGACACGCAGATAATGTCTGGTGAAAAGTGCTAATGGTAGTCTTTTATTTACAGATGTGTTGAGAAATATGTGAAGTAATGAGTTTATCTTCCCTCTTTCTCACAGAAGGAGAGTAAGAGGAGAGGCACTTTCTCCTTTCGTCCTCTGTCTCCAAAGGAGGCTGGTTTCCTGTCATCCCTGGAAGAAACTCCTTTACACTTGTCTAGCCAGGACAGTTTCTAACATGCCTCTTTTGTTATGCCCGGGCACCCTGGTGACTCGGCTGACATTGATGTGAGTGTTTCTCTTTCCAGTCCACCCCTGCACGCCTGCCGTATGGGCTGACGCCTGTCAGCTGCCCGGAGCGCTGCTGCTGGAGCACCTTCTTGGATCAGTGGGCTCCTTGTCATGCAGCGAGGGCTCGGCAGGAGCTGCAGGCTGTTGGCACACTCCTGGTCTTGATCTGAAATTAATTGACACAACTTGAATCTTTGGAGATGGTGCCAGAAGGAAGAACAGAGAACCTGTGAGATAGCAAAGCGCAAATATGATGTAAAATTGTCTGCTGGCATTCTTCAAATGGAGAGGTTTGATTTTCCTTTTACAGGTTGGTTGCTTCACCTTGCAGCCATCCAAGCTCCCATTTACAGCTTTTGAGACTTGCTGTTGTCTCAACAGATCTGTGGGTTTCTTCAGCTAGGAGAGGTTCAATACTGTATGTGATGATAAAAGGCGCTTCATGCTGTTGTGCAGCCTCGTCTGTAAGACTGGCAAAACAGCATTGTCACAATTGTGAAAACTACTGATACTGATGCAGGTTTTTGGAAAAGGAGCAAAAGAGAAGGAGTTTTTTTCTGAATTAGGTTCCTGGGTGTAATTTCTTTGAAGGAAACTTCGTAATTGGACTATTTCATGAATACCCTACCTTTTCTAAGGGTATACTTGTGTGAGGTGCCCTCATCTACAAAACTATTACTTATTTCAGAGATCAAAATCATTCATATGTCTGTTTTCCCTCCTCTTTTCATATACGAAACCAGTTCTGTAAAGCTTCTTTTTTTCTTGCTCTTGTTACCCCTTCTGCAGGTCACACTAATAAAATTACTCTAAATTGTTCCAAAAACCTCTGGGTTTTTCTGTTCTGGGCCTCACTGAAAGCTTTACAAATGAAGACAGCTAAAGACATAAATAGTGTCTAAGAGTGCATATCTGAGATTTGCATTTGTTCAGAAATTTACCAGTCTTGTTTCCAAGATAAGTGGGGATGACTCAACCTCTGGAGAGGCCTTTTTCTCTCTGCTGACTGTAGAGAAACTTTAGCTTGGTGTCAGGCAGCTGAAGTTATAGGTACCATTCATCTGACCCAAGACAGAAAAATCCTCTTCTGAAGGAGAGATCAAGCCGGTACTCAAACAGAGTAATGGGAAAGTGAAATATGTACAGATACCATGTGAAGCACAGAGGTAGGGACTAAGAGCCTGCCATACCAAGCAGCATGGGGAGGTGTGGTACCATTTCACAGGGGTATGAAACCAGTCCACTGGCAAGAGGCTGATGTCTTTTTCATCACATGTAATGTTTGAAACTAGAAGTGATCAGTTATATCTCTTCATCAAGAACACGCTTGATACTTTGTTCCTTGCAGGCCATGTCTATGGAGGCAGGTGCAGACAGCTACCTGCTAGCTTTGCCCGTTTTCCAGGCATCTGGGACTCTCTGGCCAACTGATGAGATGTGTGCCAGCCCCAGTCCAGAAGCCATTTAAAGTCATTTACACAAACTGTGACAAGGGACCACGTGCATGTACGAATGTAGTATGCAGCTGTCTGCACTCCATAGGCTCACAGAGTAGTCTAAGTTGGAAGGGACTTCTGGGGATCATGTAGTCAAACCCCTGTGCAAAGCAGGGCCAGCTAAATCAGGTTGCTCAACTTTGTGTCCAGTGAAGGTTCTCAGTATCTTCAGGGACAGAGATTCCTTAATTTCTCTGAGCATCAATTTTCAGTGTTTCATCACCCTTGGTGGTGGTAAGAAATATAAATATTCTGCTATTTAGTTGAAATTTTCTTGTTCCAGCTTACGTCTGTTGCCTCTCATCCTGTTGCTGTGCACCTGCCTGAGTTTGTCTTGTCTACACCTTCCCATTAGGCAAGTGTAGACAGCAATAAGATCCTTCCCTGAAGCCTTGTCCTCTAAATGCTGAACAAGCCCAGCTACCCCATCCTCTCCTCGGCCATCCTGTGTTCCAGTCCCCTGACCAGCTTGGTGGCCTTTGCCGGACTTGCTCTGGTATACCAATGTCTGTCTCGTATTGTTGAGCCCAAAACTGGACACAACAGTCCAGAAGTGGTCTCACATGTATGGAATAGAGGGGAAGGATCACCTCACTGGACCTGCTGGCTAATGCAACCCAGTATGCAGCAAGCTTTTGCTGCAAGGATGCCTTACTGACATGTTTAAGTTGTAAATGTTCATCCTGTAGATATGCCCTCTATTCACCTAGTTACAGTAGAAAAAACACAGGGAAAAGACATACTAGTATACATACTGAGCTGGAATTAAACACACAATCCTAATGAACAAACCTCGGATGAATCACTAACTACACAATACAAAAAAGTCTGACCAGGGTTGCCATCACACAACTTGCAGTTCTCAGGGCTTATTTAGAAGTTCCTTTTCCATAGTTAACTTTGAAAAGGAATTTCTAATGTTCATTCCAAATTCACCACAAATAAAGATGAATGGTAGGTGAATGTTTAAACAGTATCCCTTACCTATGACTGCTGGAAACATAATGGGAGGCATTAGTGTCTTTACCTTTAGTTAATGTTATTTGTGTTTGCAAACAGCAATTTAGATAACATTCATCACACAAAAGGTCCATTGCTAAGAAGAGACATGATACTAAAAAGGCGTAGGATAACTTTTATTTAGTTTGTCCTCTATAGTTTTTATACATGTCCTCTACCTGTGAAAGACCTTGGCCACTAAGCAGGCATTTTGGAAATGCCAGTATACAGTGCAAAAGCAAAATGTATTATTTTCATAGATAACTGCTTAGTAACGAGAGAGCTCTAATTTTATTTGCAAAAATAGTATATGAAGTGATGAAAGATAAAGATTCCCAGGGCACTTTTAAATAATGCCCACACAAAATGTTGAGAAACATTAATTTATGTTTTAATTATTTAATTATTTAATCTCTAGTATCTTCAAGAAAATGAAGCTATTCTTATCCCTGAGACTGAAGGTTTCCAATTGCACATATGTAACTACCTGTTCTATTAGGAGAGGGTTGTACATTAAGATTTTGGCTACCCTGCTTGCAAGCGGTGATCAAAATATTTCATAGCAGTTCCAGGTTGCAAAAGAGGCGATATCTTTCCATTATTAATAATAAAGTGGTAATGATAAATTGGCTGTAATAGCTATAGGCCTGGCCAAAGCTTTTGATTTACTGAGGCATGATCACATTATATATGCTGATAAAAATATTGAATTAGGGACTATTCTTATAGAAAAATTTCAAAAAATATATCAGAATTATTCTCATTTAGAAACCAAACTGCAATTGATAGTGACAATTATTCTGTTTTATAATAGTTTTATGTAGGGCTATCCATAAGTCCAGATTTCATTTAATAACACCTTCTATCTTCTTTGTTAATTGAGGAATGAAATAATCAACTTTATAATAATTGGCGGGCAAATAATAGCTTTGGTTTTTATGAATACATCTGCTATTGGCAGGAATTAGTATCCTGATATGATTAAAAATTTTGAGTTGCAGAAATGTTTTTGTTCTTGTAGTAGGTTTAAAGTAAACACAAAGAATATACATAAGCATTACCTAGTATAAAATATATTGTTATTCCAAATGCTTACTGAAAAATTAAGTGAAGTGAATCTGGTAATATAGGGGAAGGTTAATTTGAAATATATTTGGGAGTCCAAATTAATTCTTGGAAGAGTATAATATATTTGTCACCTTCAATTAAACTAATTTGACGGTTCAATAAACTAAACGAAGCAGCAATTAAAGCACCAGAAATAGAAAGTTCTTAATGCTTATCCTCTTCTTGGATTATTTTACAGTTTAACACACTTTGTGTCTACTGGTATCTATGCTGTTGAACAGATTTGCTTGCAAGAAAAACACCCAAAGCATCATTCATCTATCACAACGGACCTCTGACAAGCTAATGTATTTTCTGGTTTTAGAATAGGGATCCTTTGTCCCTTTTACATTTGCCACGTAGCCACTCATAAATTGGTTAGAAATAGAGACAATGTGCTCTTTCAAGGGGTTTAAACTTCTGCCATTTATGTTGGTGAGAACTCACTGCAGCAAATCATCTGAAGTGTTTTTCTTATCTTTCAAATTTCATCCAGAGACAACCATAGAAGATAGTCCTTCTGTCAGTGTCAAGGGCTAGGAATAAATTATTTAAGAAAAACAGTGATAGAAAATCGTGACTAAAAAAAACCCCAAAGTCTGTCTTTAGACCACCATAATTTATTTCAGTTTTTCAGATAAAGTTGTTTTTTTTAGGGGTAACCTGATGTCTTTTAACTTATTTTTTACTTAGTCTTGCGGATAAAAACACTCTGTGTCTGTGGTCAAAGCTATAAAACAGAAAATATCAAAATACAGGGCGATTCTAGGGTATGACAAAGCTTCAAAGTAACTGGATGAAGGTTGTTCTGAAACCTTCCAAGAACACTAGCAGATTCAGCAAAACAACTGGGGGACTTTAGAGGAGATGAGAAGGCAGTTTTATGTCACAGGAAGATGGGATAACAGTGTCTGTAATATGGAGAAGAGTCATTGTTTGAAGATGGAGAGCTTCAGTTGAAGCTGGAAAAGAAGAGAAGCATCTCTTTTTGTAACTCTTCCTCTTTCACGTCTTTGGTATTGAGCTGTGTAAAAAATGAACAGATGGCAGTTGTGCAGTCATGGTTTTTCCTGGTCTTACGGTGGATCTTTTGTTTTAGAGGATACGAGGGAAGAAGGACTTGAATAAGTAGCAAACAGCAGGTCTTATGCTTACACAGAAGTAATCCAAAAGAGTTAAAAAGAATGTGTAAGAAGGTATAATTTCTAGGGCTTTGTGAAGGGCTTTGCAGGTTAATCGGTATATTTGATTCTGTCTGAGTCTTGCTCCATCCTTTCTATAACACCCCAGTAGGCAGAGGAAGAACTCTAGTAGATTTACCAGGCACAATTTCCTTTTACAAGAAATGTACCTCTTTTGGATTTTCATGGCAGCCTGTTAAAGCAGGAGATCGCAGTTGTTGATCTGGAGTATTGTTTGAACAGGGCAGCACTTGGAGCTGTGGGGAAGGTGCTGACCCAACCCAGAAAAGTCTGGGCTAATCCAGTAGTTTAGGCAGGGATTTTGGGTTATCTGTTATGCATAGATTTCCCAAAGCTAGCCAGACCTAACTTGTGATCCTCCTTTGGAAGAGGAAGTCAAAGTAGTCTGTAGCATTTAGTACTCTGATCGTTGCGAATCACTGGTATGAATTGTGGATTGCCGTACCTCTAAGAGGAAGGAGTACCAGAATGACTTTGGAGGGATTTGCAGTCCACATAGCTACAGCATCCTGATTTTCATTGATCAAGGCATGCCTTATGAGTCTGCAGGACAAAGTAACTCAGACCTGGGACACGTAAGCATCAGTATTTGATGACGAGAATAAACTTTAAGGGATGGATGTTTCAGAGCAGTCTTGGAGTAGAGGAAGGGCTTCAAGTAAATATTTCTGGTGCCAGAATGTAGGACAGATTAGAAGCCTCACAATACAATACAGAGCATTGAGGAAAATATTTTTTTTTAAAGCATATGTTGTTATTTTGACTTCTACCATGGGGATGTTAATTCATATTTATTTTTTGAAACGATGCTATATAGGCTAATGAAAGTTTGGACTTTCTAGCTATTCCTGGGGAATACATGGTCTATTGAAGGCGTAATATATATCTAAATTCTTGTAGATAATTATCTTCTCTTTTTCAATTTTTTATTGTGTATTACATGCATTTTTCTGAAAAGATGTCTTACATCTTCTTTATGTGTGGATAGTCTTTGGCTTTTGCATTCGTTTGCTTTACGGTATTCCATGGGCACAGCGCTGTTGTATCTTGTTCCCTTCAATGTGCATTCGCAAGTAACTTCTTGTCTGTGGGAGTATGTTTACTTAGCACCTGTTCCTGTGAAGGAATCCAATGTTATACAAGCAATAGGCCTCAGGATCTTTTTAGCATGTAGAGGCTGTGTCTTAGCCTGATTCTGGAGACATTCTTACCTCTCTCATACAGGGCTTTTGGCTCCACATACAGACTGTAGGTGGTTGACATTTTAGATGCCTAAGTTTTATTGTTTTCTGTTGGAATTGGGCATGCAAAAAATCAGTGCATTGGATGCTCTAAGATTCACAAGGATCTTGGCAAAAGTGATCTACCACAGCAAATTATCAGCAGAGATGAAGTCCCCACTACTCAATCTCTCTAGGCTTGTGACTTCCAGCTATCCTCAGGTCCTCCAAAATACTCTCAGGTATTCAGTTTAAGGAAACATGGAAATTTTTCCTTGCCAGTCCCTTGAAAACCTTGCACATATTTGATATGAGACAAGGAGCTGCATAAGGGCAGGTCCAGGGGCTGATGAGCCGGGTCCCTCCACAGTCTCCCTTAGCCACTGTCATTCTAGCGTTCCTTGGCCCATATCAGCTACCTCAATGAGGAGGTGAGACTGTCTAAACAACCTATACTAAGTAAATCCCCCTATAACATTTAGTAATAACTGGGTCTTCCTTTATGCCAATGAGAGTGGTTTAGTTCTCATTATTATTCATGCATTTCTCTGACTAAAGGCAACGTTTTCTCTAAGTAGACTGTGAATTTCCTGATAAAACCAGCTAGACTTAGTTCTTTATTATTCCCGCGTGTCTTTGTGGCTGGTCCTATCTCTTTTGGCTCAGAAAGGATGATTAATTATTCTACTTGATCTTCACTTATTGTGGGAGTACTATGTAAATTATTTCAAAAATGTCCTGTTTTAGATTTCATTATTTATCTTCAATATAACCTGGGTATTATGAAATATGAGAAGTGCATGCCTTTCTAGCACACTTAGATTTGAAAATTTAGTATGTATTTTTGTTACAGGTCTTGTGACCTGTTGTTTGCTTTGTTAGCAATATACTCCTATGCCTTCTAAATTAATTATCCTGGCTTCTAAGTAGCAGCTTGCTATCATTAGTGTCTGAAAATGTATTCCTTAGCAATTCAAAACATGCATATTCCTTAGCAATTTAAAACATGCATTTAGAATTCAACAGGCAGAAATAACAAAGAACCTTTCTATCTACTATGTAGTATGCATATACTTTTTTGTTTTTCCAAGTGTGGAGCAAAACTCTTTTATTTGATGAGATCTGTGGTCCACATGTATTTGTTTTAGTCTTATTTGTGAGAAACTTTGGTGATGTGAATAGAATTTTGGCTCATGGTAAAGAACATATGGTGTAACGGGGAGCTCCAGTATATCTTGGAGGGGCATGGCTTTGCTGTTGAAAGCGTGTGTCAAACAGTCTCTGATGTTTTCCTAACTTTTCATCTATGGATGCGCACTAGCCTATTTTGTTCCCCCGAGGGCTGTTTCAAGTTGGTCACATTGCACCCCTTTAATATAACGCCTTCTGTCATTGCTGTACTAACAGTGTGCATTGCTTTTTGCCGACAATTACATTTTCTTTTTTTTGCCCAATATAGAATAACTTATGCATCAAATGTTTATTAATTTATTTATCAAGTTGAAGATACAGGAATAGAATCAGAGAATTTGAAAGATATTTGCATTCCTTTATTCTTCAGCTTTCAACTTGAAATATTACAAAACTATGTATTCCAGTGAGGATTTGTAGTAGCTTTACAGCATGCCTAATAATTTCTCAAAAATTATTATTTTTCAAATTTTTCTTACTGTCATTTTTTAAAGATTTTTGTTAAGTTTGGTTACAGAAAATTTCTGAAAAATAATGCTTGTCTCAATAATATCCACCGTCTTCTGCACTTGTTTTACTTTATTAAGGAATCTTTCTCAGCAGAATAAATACACTGCCTGTTGTGTGATCCTTCTTAGAAGGAGAAGGTCTTCTGAATTCACAATGGTTGCACATTTAGACCTGTTACTTTTACTGCTTCCTTCATTATCTAATGCTGTAGAAGTTATGAGAGTAATTCTATGTTTAGCATCTTTTCATCTGTTTTCTTAGGAAAGTTTATGCATTTTAGATTACGTATGCACTGGATAAAATTAAGACATATTCTGGAACAGAGCCAGGAGACCTGGTCTGTCCTCTTCAACTCATAAATCCTAGGGCAGATTTATACTCCATTTTATTTGCTCTTTACCTGGTCCTGTGAATCCTGTATTCCTGGCCACTCAACAATTGTGTTTCAAAACCTCCTTCTTCAGTATCCTTCTCATGTGGGATGTGCTGCTGTGAGATTAGATCTCCCATTTGTTTGGTAGGTGTTTTAACCATTAAGCTACCACACAAAAGATAACAGAACCCTCCTCTTCTTTTGACAGTATCTCTGAAAGAACTCCAAGCAGCATGTCTTAGGGATGCTCAAAATACAGTTTCTATTGTGATCATAGGTTGGGGTCTACCTTTAGCTAATACAAGGACTTCAGGCATACCAGGGAAGCTCCCCAAGGTGGGAGGTACAAGAGAGTAGGTTATCTGGACTGACTTGAGGGGCACAGGCAATTTAAGGAAGATGAGAAATTTCTCCTGGATGACTAAATAAGTCCATGATCCAAAGACCAAGAATATTCTCCTAGCCTCTTGAAACAGCTGAGGCTAAATAACTCTGGAGGGATGATCCTTCTCCTGCCCTCCAAACCTTTTTTGCAGAAGACAGAATCTCAGGTTTTCCCCTTAGCAAGGTTTTGCTTTTCTATAACTTTAGACTTGTCTGAATAATAAGTATATAAGGTTTCCTGCCATGAGATAATTACGCTGTCACAGTACCCATTAGTCAGAAATTTAGTTTGTCTTCTCTGATGTCGCAATTGTCTGAGCATTTGAAGAGGCAGACAAGAGACTGAGCATAGCATGATGAGAAGAGCTGGAAGGAAGGAGAAGCCTGCACGCTCATAAGATGGAAGACTTCAGCATGGCTTGTGTCAGAACACCAGGTAGCCCACTGTGGGCAAAGGAGAATGACGGCACCCAATAAACTTGTTTGTACCACTTCAAAAGCAGAATATAAATTACAGCCCAATTTGAAGTTTGAGCAAGTGAAAAAAGCAATTTCAAATGGAAAATGGGATCTTTATGTTACAAAAGTTTTACTTACATTATAGGTTGTATCTGTCGGTGCTGTGGTGAGCAGTGCACGGGGAGACCCCACTGGTATTCAGAGACACAGGTCAGTCTGCCTCTTCTGTAGGCTGGAGTATGTCTGAACTATAGTCTGGAGAAACTCCTCTCCTCTTCATGTCTGTCTTTTAGAGTGATTTTTTAAAAAGAAATATGTGAGTTAGCTATATTTTCCTGCACTACTCTAGAAAAAAAACAAACTCAAAACATTTTGAATGGACTCATTACCCTGCAGGCTGGGGAATACAGGCCCAGCAGCCATTCAGCTGCCTCTGAAACACTGTTCCAAGTCAGTTTCTTTTTCTGCAGTCACATCTTTCAAACCCTCTACATGCAAAATGAGCATGGATCAGGAAAATCCCCTTACATGCAAAATGGACACGGATGAGGAAGCATCTTTAAAAGAAGTGATTGCAACTCCACAAAAGATTAGATATGAGGCAAGATTTCCTGACTTGCTTTGGGGGAGAAAAGTTGAAGCAATAAACAGAAAAATGAAGGAAAGGGATGGCAGATGGATAAAGCCACTGCAAACCATTTCTGACTAAAGCAATTTGGCCCAGTAATTTTTTAGCTCTGAAGTGGATAGTAAGGGAAAACAATGGCAAGCAACCACTGTGATAATAGATAAATAAATCTGGTAAGTGCTTCTGTGACTCTGAAAAGTAAGAGCTGGTGACTTTCTTATCTTTCTCTCTTGTTAAACAGCTAGACTAAGAAAACTTGTGGATCTTGTTGTTCTCTCTTTACACTGCCATCTAGTCTGCCTGTTTATTTTTAGGAAGTTCTAGGGATTTTTCCTCCAATATGTTTGCAACTGGAGCAGATGATAGGCACACATGGCTGCAAATTCAGCTTTTCAGGCAGACTCCTGCTTAGGTGAATGAATGAGCCTGCAGGTAATGCTTATGGTGGCCTTCTACCTTCCTCCCCCAGAGGAGGACAAATATTGCTTAGACAATCAGCAGGAGTGAGAACCTCTTTGGCAGTAGAAGGGGAGCACTCAAGCACTCCAATTGCTGTGAAAATGATTCCCTGCTGGTGTCTGAGGGACAAGGTAGGAGACCCATGACTGAGCTTTGTGTTTGAATGTGTGATGTTTCCTACATGTTCTCTCTCCAAGCCATGAGACCGTGCAGTTGCGTTATTACACTAAACAGTAGCATAGTAATTGCACAGTGGGATTTGAACAATGTCTGTCTCAGATGTTGGAGTTTAAATATATCTTTGGGGTAACATGGGTGCACCTCACAAAAAATATGACCTTCAATCACTGTGATGTAAACAGGGATCACGTAGAGGAAGAATCCAATTCCTTTCTACAGACAGCCCAGGCTGCTGTGACTTGATACAGCATCAAATGTATCCAGCAAGACTTCAAGGGCCAAAGGCATGTAAGTGTCTGACCTGTGTACAAGCCTTAAAAATCAGCCCCTACTTTTTGTTTAAAGGTGGTAGTCATCAGGGAAAAGCTGAGACAACAATATAATTAAGAAAACAACATGATTAGTGAGCAAACTTTTACTGCTTAATTCAAAGAAATGGAAGAACGAGCAACCTATCAACAGCAGGAAAAAGACACAGTGGTCCACCCCAGCACCCCAGCAGGTTGTCAACTAATTTAGGAAGGAAATTAAGGAACTGAAATAAGAGACAGCCTCATCATTTGCTAAGCTTGTGAATTCAATCTCAGAAATAAAGCAAAGCTTAATAAAAACAGATGAGGGGGCAGACTAACTGCAGCAGCAAGTAGGAGAAAGAGAATGGAAAGGCATATTGATTCTTTTTTATTGAAGTAAGAGAGACAATTGTGAATAAAATGTTCTAACTTCTGAAGCTGATTAGCAATGAATAATATAAAGATTTATGAGTAATCAGAAGAAGAAAATTATTAAATGCTAGAATTCAGACCTTTATTTTTAAATTAAGTGCTAGAAGTAAATGAGAATTTTGATTGCATGCCAGCACAAACCCAGAGGGCACTGATCTCAAGGAGACAAGAGTCTTTTTCAGGTGTTGTGTGAGTGGTAAAACTTGTGAATTGAGTTTAGTCTCAATTAAAATGTTGGATTTCCTAGATGTTTCCTTTGATTGTTATACTTCGTTTTATGCATTAAGCAACTTTTAGTCATCTGTAAATGAAAAATTGAACATGTTTCTTTACCATACTGCAAGACTATCTACAGATCTCAGCCAACATTGAGGAAAGGGGAAAAAGACCTGGACAGATTGTAATTTGTGCTATAATTGAATAAATGTTGTTTGTCTGGGAATGTACATTGTTAATATGCCTGCAAGAAGTGTTTTTGCACATTTTAAGATAGATGTAGTAAAACTGAAATTTATGCTTGTGATGTAGTTGGACATACTTTCAAAACCTTTCTAGAAAAAAAATCAATTTAAGTAATACATTGATTCTTATGCATATCCCAGGGTCCTGCTGTTAGTCATTTAGAGCTGAACGGAGGTGATGTTCTGTTCTGAATATTCTTTTTCCTAATACATATAAGGCTGATACTAGTAAGTGTTTTTTACAGCTCTAACCAGAAATATTGAGTGTATTACCAACAGATGTAAAAAACCATATTGCTGTTCCCTAATTCATTTTACAGAAAATGTGACCTTATGGTTCAACTGGCTATTGTTGCCTAGCTGTTTTATCTAAATGCTGTTTCTTCTAACTGATTTTTTCTTGAGTTATACATTTTCAGGATGCCTTAAAACATTTTAAAACTACTACAGAGCTATACGTCTTATAACTTGGGTTTGTTTTTTTGTTTTTTTTTGTGTTTTTTTTTTTTATTTTATTTTTTTATTTTTTGTGGCATTATTATTTTTTTCTGTTTTCTTTTTGGTTTTAGATGGGAGGAGTGGTTGTACAAACACAATGGCAAAGGAATGCGAGAAACAAAAGGAGGAGGATTCCTGGTATTCTCACTCCCCTAGGAGCAGGAAAACACTAGGATACTGATGTGCATGCATTATTACTGAAATTGCATTAAATAGAAACCAAAGGAGCATATGTTCCTTTTCATACAAGCGCTCGGGAACCTCCTGGAGGAACGTTCAGGAGTTAATGTATCCTTCTTAGGCAATGCATCCGAGATACTGTTTCAAGTGCATATAATACGGCTTTTAAATTGTTGTCCTGGGATTTTTGTCCAGTCTTATCATTTTTTCTCTCCTTTTTTAAAGCACTCTTAAGGGACTCAGGCACATTTTAAAGATGTGGAGTAGCTGTGATAAATGTTGTACTTAGTGAAGGTGAGGTGTTTAACTTCCTTTTCCTTAGAGACCCAGAGGCAGCAAAACACTATATAACATCCATGGAAGCAACTTTGTTAGGGTTACAAAAGAAAAAACACAAATTTTAATTGGCAGGAACAAGCAGGCTTTTCACTTGATTCTTGCTGCAGGCAGCAGGGATTTGGCTCTGGTGTTCTTTTCCAGTGTTGCAAGCCTTTTAAAATAAGGCGTTTGCTTCTGTTTCCAGCTCTGTCTCCCTCAAACATTTTCTTCCCAAAGTGAAGGAAGCTGTGAAATGAAGGTAGATTCCCTCATCTCTTTGGGAAAGGGATTTTTTTTAACACTTTCTGTCCAAACATATATTGCTTGTTTTCTGCATGTTTTCAGTTTCTACTAGGTGATAAGTGCTCACCATTCAAACTCAGTAACTGAAAGGGCTGTGATTTGTACTGCTCCACAAAAATTAAAGTTCTCAAATGCATCTCCTCTTTTTGTTGGTCTTGAGGTGAAAATGTTTAACACTAGTAATTAAAAGAGGCTTTCATTGCTGCCCTAATTAAGGCAAAAAAAGATTCCTGGTAAAAAAAAGGTTCGTGTGAACACAACTTGGCAACCTCTGATGGTATGTGATTGGATCATGATGGCTGTTTTGCCAGTTGAAGTAGGTAGAACCATGGAGTCAAACTTTTGGAAAAGTTGTCCATTGTTTTATAAGTTCAATTGTATCCCTTATTACTACTTCTCTCATCATATTTTGTGGCTCATTTGTTACACATAAGAACCAAAATTAGAGAGGTAAAGCAAAGGAAAAAGCATTTCTGCTGTTAGAGCCATAAAAAATAAAGTAGTAAATGCAGTGGAAATCCTTGGGAAGGAGGAAATCAGTTACTGATGCAGCAAAGCTGATTGCTGGAAGTGAATGTGTACTGCTATTTCTCTACCAGATCAGGAATTGTGTTCATTTTTATATCCAGTTTGGGCAATTTTCAAGGAATTGTGCAGGCAAGCATCACTTTCTGGAGGTAACTGATTTGCATGAGAAATTTTGGCAATCGGACAAACTGATTTTGAAAACTAGGCCCAGTATGTACAGGCCTTTGTGCAGGGCAGTCTTATGTTTCAGTATTTCTAGGGCTTGATCAAATTAATAAACACAACTTGTCCAGCCACAGTGGGATCTGTAAATGATCAGCGTCCTCAGAAGTGACTGTCACTGGCCACTTTCCTAGATCTTTTCCTCAAATATTTCTTTGCTCCGCCCAAGATTTTTGAATTCTTGCTTTTCACTGGAAGCATGAGGAGGAGCACAAACTTTCTTTTGTGCCTTACATGCATTACACCATTGCTTCACAAGCAATTTAAGCCAGGATATTCTGTTTTTGTCATCAAAAGAAGCCATACCTCCTTTTCATGCATCATGTTATCTCTAGTTGCCTACTGCTAGTCAGACACTTTCTTCCTCCTCTGCTCTATCTGGGCAGTGGGTACAAGACTTTGTGCAACCATGCAGGGAGTCACACCAGTGACCTTGTATGGACTAGACTGAACCTGGCAAAAATACCACCCTAGAGACTATGTTTAGCTTACCTCAACAGTAAGGACGGATTTGACCACTTGAGTGATGGAGTTGATGTACAAGCTGGGGAGAAGGAGAGAAACAAGAACCTGGCTGCATGGGGGAGGACAAGACTGGCCATTTTTTTGTAGCAGAGCTAATTTGTGTCAGCTGAAACCTCTTATGAAACTACTGTGAGAAAACTACGGAAACATTGGGAAACTGCTGAACAGCAGGTTCTGAACAGTAGTTATGGCTGTCTGGGTTGGTGGTAACTGCTTTACCCAATGTGGTTCAGTGACTTTAGCATACAAATGGTGTTTGCTTATCATTTAAGGAAATGTTTATCAATGGCTGTAAAATTATTAATTAAATAGTCAACAGAACTTGTGACATGGTCAGAAGACTGAAAAAAAGCTGACATAGTAATCATACAATGTGTACTGCTTTTAAGAGAGATTTGTCTGGGTGCCATGCAGAACAAAAATACTGGAGTGAAGCAGAGAAGTAATGCAGAGTAAGATATTAACATAATCATGTAACAAAATCATAGCTATGTTGTATTTGCTATCCTTTGATGCTACGTTAGGAAAAGGAAATGTGGAATCTAGAAAATACTTCTCAAGCAAAGTTTGATAAAAAGTACTTGCATCTCCCATTCTACATAACTAGAGACCCTGTGTTTGTGTATGAGATGGAGTCACATCTCCAGTCAGACTTAGCAATACTGTGTCTCAGCAGATTCCCAAATTTTAAAAATCTTTTTATTGTAAATGCTATGTTTGTTAAAGTGTATGTTTGATAAAATGCTGCAGCCAGGCAGATGGTGAGAGAAAAAAATGTATGAATCTTCCCAGTTTGGCTCTACTGGGTTCAGAAGTGGTCACTGGAAAGTACCCCTTGTTCTGGAGGTATTACAAAATGTAGGAAGTGTTGTCTCAATTCCACAGGGGCAGGGATTACTTTTTCCAGTTGTTTCCAATTATATGTATCTCTGTTTCCATTAAAATTGCTGCTTTAGCCTCCTGTTGTTACCCTTGCACAGAAAATCCTTGCTACCTCGGTTTCCTGTTGTCATCTTAATACAGCTGCCTGTGATCTTTGCCGCTTTCTCCATATGAGAACACAACCGATGTTTTCTGGTATTATAGGAAGGCTAAAGTTGAGGTGGCTGCTTTTATTTTTACTTCTAACTCAAGACAGGGTGTGAACCAAGCTCTGCTGGTATGCAAACCTCATGAATCGATCCCCCTGCGTTGCTTCATTGAGCTTTGTTTCCTGCTTATGTAGCCTGTGGCTGATTGTTGAAATGTGCTCTATGTCACTTCTTTTAATGTTATTTACTGCTAAAAAGGAAGTCTAAATTTTCTATTTGGTTTCTTTCTGTGAGTTAAACGTCATGTTTTTGCCACTCATAATAATAATTCAGGTTGTAGAGGCACATGTTTTGACAGGAACATCATACGTAATTTTAAAATTAAGAGTTGCAGAACTCATGACTTATATAGTATGACAGTTTTAGGCCTTGTTGTTCCTAAAAGGCTGGGTAACATCAACAAGAGATTTCCTTTAATTAGCTTTATTTACTGTTCCCTGTAATGAAACATCCAAAGGACCTTTAGTCTGCAATTTTGCATAGGCTGAGGGAAGGTACTACAGGCTGTTCCTTCTGAGATAGTGCTGGTGTGGCAGGATGCTGTAGTATTACATCACTGCCACCTTGGGAAATGCAATGGCAGCTAAACTTGCCTCTTTTGTCAAAGTGCTATCATTACTTCTAATATTTTTGATTTGTCCCTCTTTTAATTAGGCCAGCACAGCAATCATCAAGGTGATGAAGTGGCGAGCAGCACTTGAAAACTTCATCTGGTTGCTTCATAATAACAGTGAGATGAGGATTTTAATTGTGTGCACTGCTTGGTTTTCTGTTTGCGTAATTCAGTAATCATGCATATTTTCCAGCATTAAGCCTTTGTAAATACTAATAATAAAATGCAGAAAGCTCCGGAAATGAAACCAAAGTGAAGAAAATGAATAAACAGAATAAACAGGAAAGTTATAAAAATGATGGGCAGGAAAATGTTTGAAGAACAAAACATTCAAAGGCAGTCTGATATCTGACATCACAGAGTCAAAGTGTACACATCGGAGGGAGAGGGAAAGAATTCCCCAGGGCAAAACCAATAGGTGGCTTCCTTAGCAATCCTGTAAGAAGACATTTCCAAGTTAAATGTGAAGAATTTGGAACTGATCTAATGCTAAACGGCATTTAAAAAAAAAAAAGTTAACTCCCTGTTGAGATTTGGTATACACGATCTTGGAATAAAATGAATCTTGCTTGTGAACTTCCAGAAGAATTTATTCAAGTACTTCAGTATTTCAGGTGCTAAGTCTTGATCTTCAAATTCCTTAGTCAGAAATCAGCGGTGCTAGCTGCTACATATTTTACTCTGGGAAATAATTATGGCCTTTTTGGTCTGTAAAGGGCTTCCATACTGACCAAGCTACAATCTGTGAATGACATTCCTGAAGGGACTGGAAGAATGTAGAACTGTAACAACCTGAACCTGTTTGGCAATTCCTTCCTTACTGATTAAGGTATAATCAGAGAGAGATGGATGTAGAAAGGAAATAATCATCAGTAATATAGATGCCCAAGGGAAAAAGAGGAAAGGAATAGTTTAAGTACAATAAGGACCTTGTTTTACTAAAGATGGATGTAAATACAGTAGAAAAAACCCTTAGATGTTGTAAAAATTAAAATTACTTTTGAGATCAAAACTCCCACCATGTGTGAAAAGAGGAGTTGTTATGCTGCTACGGTTGATGCTGTTTTGTGCAGGTATTGTTGTCTTTACTTCTCTATGTAAAGATTTCTGCATCCTTGTACATTCTGTTACAAAGGAAATTAAACTCATAAATAACTAAAGGTTCATAATGCAGTCAGTTCTAATCTCCTAACAGAGAAACAAAGACTCTCCCAAGACTAATATTTCTCTGTTTCTTCTACTTTTCTCTTCTTGGTCCTTTATGTTGCCTTTTTGCTAATTGTCAGGGTACCAGGTCTTGAGTTTAAGTTTCCCAGATACTATAAAAGTGTCATATTGTCCTGCTTATTTGGCTTCCTTCTTTCCACTTTTGTGTTATTAATTAAATATTCATTTAATGCTTCCCTTTTGTCCCACTCTGACAGTGACCTTAGAGTCAAGCTTTTTTATTTCTTCCACATCCCACCATGGTTATTTAATAAAAATCCAATAAGGATTCAGGCTCATTCCTGAGCACAGTGATTGCCTGTAATGGAAAAGAATAGATCTCTTTTTTTTTTTTTTTTTAATAAGAAAAAGCTTACTAGTATCAATGCTTGCCTTCAAGAGAGAGGTATGTTGCTGTTCTCTGAGCAGCGATACATGACACCCTCCTATTTGCAGTTAGGCTAACATATCCAGTGTGTCTGGGACTTCATATATAACATTTTTAAAACCAATTTGTTTCATAAACAGGAGTTCCTTTTTTATGAGACCATGAGCCTGGCTTTACTGAATCTACCTTAGTTTCCTGTCTCTGATGGTCACTAATGATCCTGTCACTTAAATGTACGGAAAAGTACAAGAGACACACAAGCATATGGTGATATTTTATCCAAATATTCTCCAAGCAACCACTGATCTGTGATTTTTGTAGCTTCCAAGTCAGAAATGCTGCCTTATATTCAGTGCTGCCTAATAGATTTTTTTTTAATCCAAGATTTTTTTTCTGTCCCCTTTCAAATCCAGGAAATTTTTACTGTATACACAACACAGGTGAACTACACATGTGAGGAGCCATCTCTATATGTTTTGAATCCATCATTTACTATTGCCATTCATTGCCCTTTAATTCTCACATTAGCAAAGAAGATGAAAGACCTTTCTCCATTGCACTCATTGTTTATACACATCCATCATATTTCTCCTGATTCATGCCATCTCTCGGATGACCCTCATTGCCCCTCTCTAGTTCTTTCCTTCTTCTGTTAAATTCTTCTGTCACTTTTTGTGATGGGCAGCATTTGGGTTTTGCTGTTGTGCTCAGCTGTCCCTTTGAAGAGAGCATGGTGGAAGCATCGTCTGGAGCGGGAGGGTGGCTGCCTCTGCCTGGGCACCTTGCTCCGGTGAGGACAGGAGGGACTTGACTTTGGTAGCAGTCCTGGCTGGGACTGGGGTCTGCTCTTATGAGAGTGAGTGCCGGAGGGACTGCATAGACCTTCTGGAGAGGGCAGAAAGGATTTCCTGGGGATCAGGCGGAGTGGGCAGAGCTGCCTGCAACTCAGACAATCCTAAATTTATGTGGAAGCAAGGACTTACCTGCAGGGGAATGGTGGGCAGGGAGACCACTGCATATAAACTGCTCTTATTTCTGTTCTGCCTCCCATTGCTGCTTTTTAATTTTTCCTTTTTTTTAAAAAAAAGATAATTATGTTAATTTGCATTCAAATTAAGTATGCCATTTTAGTCATCTTTGTTGAACTCACTGTAGAGGAAGGTGTCTCTCTCTAAGCTGTGACTGTGTTGGGATCCTGCAATCCTTTTCAAAACTGTTTGAAACCATTTTCAACTATTTTAAACCATTTTCAAGAGCCTGGCTTCCCCCTGGACACCCCAGTTGTGATGGGATGAGGCTCCACTTGCAGCAGGGCTACCTGGAGTTGTAAATGTTTACCGTTGAGAATTGCCGTGACTACATCTGTAGATCTGGCCCCTCATCTTCTCAGTCGTGTAACTGTTGTGACCTGCATCATTTATGGTGAAGAGCGATCTCAATCACAGTGATTTTGGTCCAGCACAGGGCTGTCCTGTCATTGCAATGTGTGACTATGAGCACTGCATTGACATTGTGCTGTACCACCCAGCTCCCCTCCATTAAAAGAGACATTATGAGGTGCTGCGACATCTCATAGCTGTGAGTTTATCCCTGTGACACTGATGGAAGCAGTTCAAGCCTTAGTGGGCAACACAAAAGTGAAAATAAACATTCAGATGAACACACTGCAAGCATAGGTTAGGTGGTCACATCTTTCTCCATGTCCCCTCCTCAGAAGCTGGTTTGGGCTTTGTCTTTGAAAAAGAAGAGTCTGCTACTTCTATCACCCTTTTTGTGTTTTCCCACACAATTGCCAGGTACCCACCTCCCACCTCATCCTTTAGTTGGTGACTTGCTGGCTCCCTTCCCTCTTTCTCCTCCCAGAGACTCTGACAGAAAGGCAGACATATATATTGTGTGTGAGTACTACTGGGTATCATTTGTCTTAGTTATGTTGTCTTTCTTGACACACCCACTGCAATTTATAAACATGTTCAACATGCCACAAAAATTATTCTTCTGCCCTCACAGTGCAGGCAGATTGCAGGCAGGTATGCCTGCAGAGTACAAAGCGTGCATTGTGCCAGTGGATTTTGCGGTGATGTAATTTAGAAAAGATTTCATTGGAGTTGGTTTTAAATTTCGACTCATCATATTCTTCCTGAAACAAACAATAGTAATGCAGTCTCAAATTACAAAAGCGATCCCCCCCCCCCCCCAGTTGCACAAGAAACCCTTTCAGATATCACGAGGTGTTAAAAGCAGAATTATCACTTTGTTATAGGTGTAAAGGAGTAGGCTGAACTGTGTTTTCTGTAAAGCTGAGCTTAAAACTTAAAAGATCTTGCTCTAGAATTTTTTTTACAGAGGAGTAATTGATATTACTTATATGCAGTTTGGCTTGTGCCAGGTTATAGCAGAACTATGGTTTGAGAGGTGCAATTAGCTGAAGTCTGCGTAGTAATTGTTGTACAAACTTGTAGCAGAAGCTTTATGTTATGCAATAAAGCTCTGAAATGAGATATATTTTAATTAGGTGATAATAGTGATAATACAAAGCTTTGTTTATTAAGTAGTCAAAAGGCTCTAATGAGCTGTAAATTTCGAAGAAGTCTTTGGCAGGAGTTGAAAAACACGATAGCATAGTTCCGAATTCCTTTTAGTCTGGATGTAATCTCATGAGCACTATGCAAAAGTTCAAAATAAAAGGCGGCCTGGAGATTGTGTAGATGTTTACATTTGACATTTCTATTCTGGGAGCATCTTAAAAAGATAAGCACTCGTGTTTTTTAAAACAGATGTTGAACTGAGTAAAAACATCCATTTGGGGAGGTATGCAAGGGGCTAGAAAGCGGGAAGGAACAAATGTATTGCTTGTTTGCAAGAGACATTGTGCCTGAGTTCTCTATATTATTTCTTTAGTTTATTTGGCCCCCAAATCTTGAATGCATAAGTGATCTAGAAAGGCTTTTATGTCCCTTTTTCTGTCTCATTGTTCCTGCATGTCTCCTTCCCTCTTATTGCTGTGTGTTTCCTTCTCTCTAATATAATAAGTTTATATCTCTGGAGTGTCTACAGAGAAATACCTGTACCTAAAGGGGGATAAATACCTATGAAGTATTTAAATTACCTGTTAAATTACCAGGAAAACCCCCTCTCCCTCTAAAATATCCTCAATGACAAAATAAATCATTAGAATCCCCCAGGTCTTGTGTTGAGTGGCAATGAGGGTAATAGGTAGGAGCAAATAATCTAAGAGGAAGATCTGTGTCCTGTGGCAGCTTCCCTGCACATTTGCAGCCTTCCTCCTCTTCCTCCTCCCCAGATGATTTGAGTCAATCCCTGTCCCTCTCTTCCTAGTTCAGGAATGTTTGCAACTCTGATTCCCTCACCCTGCTCCTCAGGTTTCCTGCAGGCTATACGAAGATCTGCATTAGCTCATGACTGCTTTTCAAACACCTGCTCTTCTGCGTGGATGTGAGCTATCGTAAATACAGTTTACACGCGTGAAAATGCAGTAGGTGCATATTTCCAGCCAGTCAGCAACAACTTTTATGGCCTTTCCTAAGAAATGACAGACTTGCAATGATAATTGGCTTTGTAATATTTCCTGGTTGGGATACTGTTCATAGGCAATGACATATCACTATTAGTGACAGCTTGAGAGAGAAACAACCTTACTTAGAAAAATTACTGTTGTTTCAAAATTAGCTATTGCTCCTCAGAAAATAGATCCTGGCATCACCATGGGTAGGTTCATTGACTGTCGGCTTGGTGCTCAGCTGTGGAATGGCAGGGAATATATGGGGAAGGAATGGAGATCACATAAAAGTAATCAATATGGAGCTGAATAGGTCCAGGATGCACCTATGGCTGTTGAGAATTGGTGTTCGCTCTTCCTTTTCACTGTAAAAGGATCAGGGGAATCAAACAGCAGATAGTTTGAAGCAAACAAAGAAAATCCTTGCTGAAACAGGTTAAGAATCACTGAATAAATTCATGGAATAATAACAAAAAATCCATCACAAGTTATTAAACTCAAAGATGTAAACAGTGGCTTACTAAGACCTTAAGCCATAGATTTCTCAAAGCTGAGAGTATTAATGTTTATTGCCGTCTTGTTTCTGACACATCTGTTACCGTCCACTGTCAGACAGGATGCTGGGTAAAGTTGACTTTGTTCTGAGCAATATAGTCATTCTTACTTTTTTTTTTCATGTAGAAGAGGAATATAAAAAATGTCTGCCTGCCCACCCTCTCCTTTCCCTGCCTTCAGGCATTTGTAACCTGATATTTGTCTCTTTACACTGCTCTATATCGGAAATAACAATGCTGAAATAATTTAACCCAAGTCTATGGGAAGGCTGTATGATTAAAGAGATCCTTTCAGTTTATCTACTCTGGGGACAAGTTTTTCTCTCTAGCACAGAAGATAAGTTTTGTAGCCTCTTTTTGCATATGCAAATCTTGGTTTTCCCCTTCTTTTTCTTGATTACATTAATACAAGCAAGTGATCCCTAGGTTGCTCTCCAATGCAACTTTGCATTTGCTGAATACAGGTTAACACTTTTGCAGCTACATTTTGCAGCTACAAAACAGTGTTTTTTTCAAATGTCCTGGAAGGAAAATAATGGGATTAGTTACAACCCCTATAGGCAGCAAATAATTCAGAAGCCACCTACAAAAAGTGTCTGTTCTGAACCAGTGTCTAGCAAGCAACTAATAAATAATTTGGAGCTCTCTGAGAAGTCTAAGCATGATTAACTCACAGAAAAGATGGACAAGAATGAACCTTATGTCCTTCAAAGGCATCACAAGAAAAATTAACCAAGCAGTGTGAGGTCCAAACTGTGCATCTTTAACCTGGTCTTTTCTCTACAGATGAGGACATTTATAGTAACCCTGTGGCATCTCTGCTTTTGGTTTATATTGGTGATATGCATTTTTGAATAGCTTGCTATGAAACCCTTTGTTTTGTGGGAAATTATATGTCAGCCACTTTCCCCTCTTCCCAGATGACTTTATCACGTCCCAAAATGTGCTTTCTGCTTCACTTAAAGTATTCACTAAATACTAGTAAAACTGCCAAAAGATGGGGATTGAATAAACATAAATGCTCTTTGAAGCTAGTCCCATCTGGCAACTAAAAGAATAGACATGTCAGCAAGGCAGGTTTAACTTAGTTCAAAAAGAAGAAGTGTGTTGCTACCAAAACCAAACAAAACCAGAAACTTCAAGCTTGATTTAAATGAGGAATAGTGAAATGCGGAATAAAATTGCTGGCAGAATGTGGAAGCCAGGTTTTCCTTGCTCTGTCAATTTTTCTGTTACAGCTCTGCTGTGCTCTCTAACGTAGCCTGGGAGCGCTTTCTTCCCTCCTTGAGTACAAAGCCACAGGTCAGAGAGGTGTCAGCCTTCAACCTAGAAGACAAAGGTAGTGTGAAGTATTTGTGCTTGGAAGGCTCTTTGTAGGTAAGAGGTGAGGAATGCAATTCTCTCCTCATCCGTACTAAACCTGGTGTTTATCAGAGCCACTTTTCTGGGGGCTTCCTTCTGCAAATCTTTTCCCTTTCTTCTGACTGCCCTGGCCGTTTTGATGTCAAAAGTCCTGATGTTATTCTGGGACAATAAGAAACAACTGCTCTTTTCAAGCCAGATCTCTGTTTCCCGTGCCTCTGTGTTTTTGAGTTGTGACAAATTCTAGGAAGCTGATAACTTCAGAGCTTGATTTGTTTCGATTGTTCCCCATGGCCATTTTTGTGTAATTTCCAGGCTTTTTAGTCAAAGAGAGAGAAGAAATCATAACACCATATGAAAGTATCATGTTTATTAAATAATGGGGCTCATACAGCCAGCTTCTTGATTGCGGTGTGATAAATCATGTTTTCCTAATAAGGCATAAGTAACACTGTTTCAGATACAATCCTTCTCTTACAGTCAAGATTAGGACAATTATAAAATCTATACGGAGCTCCAAATTGAATATTTACTCTGCTTACAATTTTTTATTACATTCAAAATTCTAATCCAAGTTTAGTTGTAAACCTGAATACTTTATGCTAAACAGCACAGCAAAATAAGCTTTTTTACAGAAATCATTAAGTCCCAGAAGGAGAGCTCATATCTGTTTCTGTGCAATACACTGAAAATATATACTTATACCACTTTCATAACAATAAATTCTGTTACGTTTTTTATGGGTGAGAGACTTCTCAGCTATTGCTTGAAACCAATCATCCATCAATGTGTATCTCACTTGCCACTTCCCTTTCAGTGATAGGATGTTTAGATTGCTCTTCTTCACCTTACAGCTTAAACACTAATAATTGTGAAGAGAGATATTGGTCACTGGGCATATTATATACACATCCATCCTTTTTTCTGTCCATAGATAAAACTTTTCTTATTGCTGTCTGTGTACCAACCTAGTTGAAATTCAGCTATAGCACCATGTGTGCTGCCAAATCTAGACTGTTAACTCACAGGGGACTTCATTAGTAGATATCTTTTTTTCAGTTCAAAGATTGCACTTGAGAGTTTTAAAACTCTCTAGTTTACTAATTAGCTTACCTCCAAGGACTGTGTTTAACAGTGTACAAACCTTTTTTTATTGATGTGGGCATTTGCACACAACTCCATTCAACTTAGAGCATCACCATCCCCTGTTGCATTCAAGGACAAATGC
Organism: Pluvialis apricaria; assembly: GCA_017639485.1. Classification (NCBI taxonomy): domain Eukaryota; kingdom Metazoa; phylum Chordata; class Aves; order Charadriiformes; family Charadriidae; genus Pluvialis; species Pluvialis apricaria. Next base: position 72,957,532 of record CM030009.1, on the reverse strand, counting down.
TTTTAAACTTTGAGTGTGATAGAAAGGCTTTCCCCGGTCTATCAGCTCTGCTTTTGCAGAATGCCTCTTCTCTACTCATGTAGAGAGGATAAAAAATCCAGTTTTAAATAAATCAGTGTCGTGTATTGAATGTGTTAAGAATGAGTGTTACTGTGGCAGTGTAAGGGATTTCCCACATGGTTTCATTTTTTCAAAGTCCATGTTTAAGTTAATTCTTATAACTGGAATAATCAAATCAATCCCTAACAGAATACTAATCACAAGCCTTGACACAAGACCTTATTCACAAGATGTTATTCTGTGGATTGCGCAGTTTCCAGGCTGAATAGCTTTGCTGATCAGGTCTGCATAATCAATTCCGCTCTGCAGCAACCCTAATTGTACGGAAATGCAAAAGATTTCTTTCGTACCGTCAGGACTCATTATGTGGCGGTCCCAGGCTGCCCCTACATTACACTGTTTCAGCTTCTCAACATTTCCTGCACAGGCTCTGGGTGGGTTTATATTCCTAGCCCTGTCGCCTCATTCCGTTTTCCTATTTAGCGATGGGACAGAGTCCATTAGTCAAACAGTACTGGAGGACAATTTTTGTATTTTTGGTGGGATGCTCTGACAGGTTGAGCTTCGCAGGAGTCACCATCTTCCTCTAGGTTGGTATTATGCAGTCAGTAATATTGTTTGAATTTTTGAATCCTTTGCTTCATGTTTCAAAGAAAAGTCCTGGAGGACTGTGGCCTTACAGTGAAAGTAGCACTTGTTGGTATATAGAATTACACATACAATAAAACAAGCTAATTGGAAGGCAGCTTACTGTGTTGCTGTTTTACAAGGTTGTTTGTTCTAGTTTCTGTTCCCGTGAATGTAGAACCAATCTTTGGCGCCTGTCTATACATCTGTGCTGTCCACTTCCAACTGACTTGAGTGATAGAGTTTTCATAATTGTTTTCTCAAAAACTATTTCATAGCTTGCTTGGAGTTCTGCTCAGGAAGCACACCTGCATGCCCAAATTCTCAGATGCTGTGCTGCATTCCAATATTAATCTTTGCAATGCCTGGGTAACATGTATTTAGATTGAACTGTTAGATATATCCCAGTGCAAGTGCTATCTAAAAATAGTGTTTTTTCATGCATTGCTTTTCCTCTGTAGAGATGGGAGAGGGAGTAGGCTCTTTCTGGTTTTTAGATTGGGTAAGCACTACTGATCTGACTTTAGTAAAATAGACTATTATGTCTCAGTTGCCCATCTGTTTTTTTCACAGATTGCATCTGGGAGAGCTGGCATCTTTAAATGCTCTGAATTTTGGATCCAGAGCAGTGGCTAAAATATTGTGATTAGTTTCCAGCATTAAGAATAATTTTACTACAAATCTCCCATTCTCTGCTTCTCACCTCTGTGTTTAGCTCTTTATATATACGTGGACCTTTAAGCTCACCTTGGTTCACAGGTGCTGTGCAGCTGGCTCTGTGTCCTGAGCTGCTGGACCACTGGCACTCTGGGAAGCTGAAAGTATGCTCTGTTGAATGGTCAGGGAGTCACCGTGCATGCTACAGGGATCCTTCTCAGCTGAAGTAAACTTTTCTCCATTAGCCTTTATCTGGGATTGTGAAATAGCAGTTATCAACTGTGAACACAATGGACAAAGTTTGATGATGTTTGTTGTTTGATGTGGTTTGAAACCTGCGTGGATTTTCTGTATTATGTGTAACAAATGCTTAAGGGATACACAATATTTTATATATGTGTATAAACATATATATGTTTACATATATACATTTTAAATATATGTTTATATACACATATTATATATGTTTATACACACTCACACACACATCTGTATAAAATGAGCACGAATATTATGCTCAGATTACCTATAGGTGGTCCTCCCTGAAAAAGCAGAATAAACTAACAACCTAATATGGTCTGAAACTTGAAATTCAGAAGTAGTATTCACACTGCTTCTCAGTACTTGTTTCTCCCACTGTTAGGCTAATATTATGCCCCAGTGATTCAGTGTGTGTGTGTGTGTGTGAGAAAAACTAACACAGCAGAGTGGGGAATTGGGCTGGTTATAATGAGTACAATGTTCTGAGCACTTTGATTTGAATTTCCTTTGCTCCTGTTTTGCATCACATGTGAAGTTCTTTACTTAGAAGGCCTTTTGCATTGGAAAAGAAACCTGAGCTCATGAGAGAAAGATAAACCAGAGAGGTTCTTTTTGGAAAATGCAGAGTGCTTTCTTCTGCTACCCATGGTTTGGGGTATCCTGAGGTAGGATTGCAGGTTAGGGCTGGATTTGACAAACCTTGATTCCAGAAATTAAATTGCAAATCTATGCCTTTCTGAACACTTTTTTCCCTTTTCCACATTGTTTCTTCAAGTAGCTCCTTTTTGTTGTTGTCTTCATGCTTTCTGTCACACTGCCCTTTGAACAAACAAGATGGGATGTTTTTCTCATCTTGAACAGCAACCAAAACTCTTCATTTCACTAAAATCACTCGTAAATGGATATTTCTTCATTAACACCAGACTAGTTTATCTGGTGGAATTTATCACTGGAATTCTGTAACCAGCCACCTTCACCCCCCATTTTTTCAGCTCTTTTCTTCAATATAACTTTCAGCTATTCTAAAAGTCAATGCCTGGGCAGACATGCTCAGGTATTACAACAAAGAGCACAGTACAAAGACCTAAATAGAACAGGATGTTGTGTTTGCCACAATTTACAACTGCAACATTGACACATAAATAGATGTTTAATTGTATCACTTTTATTTCTACTCCATCAAGGGTAAAGAGAAGGATGGTTAAACTTAATGGTCCAGAAATTTTTAGGATTTTGTTCAAAAACTCAGTTTCCAATGGTAGGACAAACTCTAGGTAATCCTCTTTTTTACTGGATTTGCATACAGTAATTATTGTAAGCAATCAGGAGGAAAAAAGTATTCCAGAATCTGTCCCTATTACACCTGTGGCATTCATTCTTGAACGTCCAAAAGAGTAATTCACCTAATGCAATCTCTTTGCCATGTGAAAGTGACTTCTTTTGTCTTTTTTTCATAACATAGTAATGCAGAAAAGTGTATTAATAATTTATTAATATTGGGCGTTCAGCAGACAATCTGTCATTGTAATTTTGTCTGGTCTTTGGAGAAGTTTGGCTTTATTGAGGTCACTTTTACTTATGTATGCTCCTGTATTCCTGTTTTAAATTATGGCTTTTGTTGTGGAGTATGTATTGAATCTTGGTCAATTGTATGACACCCCATTCAGGCTTGGTATCTTTATGCCTCCTCCTAGGTAATGATAGGCTCTAGAAGGTAAGGCCTAGTGCCTTGAGAGTCACTACATTTGATGTTGGGTCTATGCATGAAAAGTAAGGGCTTCTTTTGCGTTTTTTTTCCTTCTTCTTTTTCCAGGATATAAATGGTAAAAGCAAATTCATTTGTTGTTGTTCTACAGATGCCTAAGATCCAAGGCCAAATTTAGTGAGCTGTGTCTTTCATGCATTTTATAGCGCTATAATTTCTTCTGCTCTTGAAGAGAAATACTTTAAGAGCTAGAAAAGAGGTGCAAGATAAAATGAACACTTTTTCACTGAAGCATTCTCCTTACACTTTAATCTGGTATGACTTTCTAAACCTGAGAAGCAAACCAACATAAATTGGTAGGATTTATTTCAAGCTTGTTGTTGAGAAAAGATCATGTTGACCTCTGGTTCTGATCACAAGTACTATGGCATGGTCTCTTGTTGCCTTGTTTGCTAAGAAAAACAGGCAACACAGGAAACTTATCTCAGAAAAACAGAGAGAAAGAAGTTAATACCACGTAATGCATAGTTATTTTTTCTGCAATTAAAAAAAAAAATTCTTGAAGGTATTCTTTATTTGTGCTACTTTATGAGCAGATTTTAAAACTGGTTTTCATTTATGATTGTAGAACAGACTTTGCAAATCACTTTCCACTAAACATGTAGGTAAAGCTCAGGAGTTTATAGAAAGGAAATACAGGTGGTAGTGTGAATTACCTAAAGAATATAAACAAATATTTGAGTGAAATGCTTTATGTCATTTGAGTAGTATTAATTGTATTAGACTTGGATAAAGCACCACTGCTTACTGAAGAATTATTTTCTTTGGATTTGTTCTTATTTGTGGATTTACTTTCATTAAGTGGTTCAGCTGTCTCCTAATTTAATCTCTACTGAAATAGAACTGAAAAGCAGCATTTTAGAGGATTTCTGATTAGACATTTCAAACAATATTAACTACCAGTTTAATCCATTTCTGGTGACTGAAGTGTGCAAACTCATCATGTTTTTTGTGAGTATATTAATTACTAGAAGGCATTCCCTAAAGTAGTTTGGATAAACAATCTTCAGAATGGGAAGAATTTGAGAACAGTTTTTCATCTGCAGCTCAGACTTCCCCCTGCATGCCTACCCTTGCTAGAACATGCTAGCCTGTGGGATTAACAAACAGTTGTCATGAATCAGTATGTATTCGCAGAAAATTTTTAATGTGAATCAGAAAAGTACCATCTGAAAAAGCTCTTTTAATTTGTGAAAATACTAGTGGAAAATATTAGCCATGGAAATCCTTTTATCTTGTACAAAAGTATCCCTGGTCAGCTGTCCTATTTGAACTAAAGGAAAGAGCAATAGCTGTAGTAAAATTTGACCTGCTAAGACCAATCTCTGTTCAGATACAAATGTACAGTTTCTGTCCCAGACATGCGGTCGTGATGTATGTATATGGTAGTCTGTTCTATAAATCCTTCCTGGTGCAATCTTCTGGGATGCTGCATTGCTACATACAGGGAAACTGATTGTGTCTTCACCTGTTTTCCCTACCTGCTTGCAAAATCTTCTCATGGGAGACAGGAGGACTTTTCTTCCATGGGGTGTTACTACACAGATGTTGAAAACTAACTTTGTGTTCAATATCCTGGAAGGTGTGAATCTTCTTCCTAGATGCCCTGGGCCACCCAAATGAAGCTCAATGTGTGACTCTGTCAATTACTAATGTGCCTGAGGGGTATTTCTAGGGAGAACTACTGCAAAATAAAAAACCAAGTCCAAACTTGTTGTATGAAATATAAGTTCCTACATTCTCAATGCTAACATGCTGTGAAGTTGACATACCTTTGTCTAGGAGTTGACTGTCCCTGTTAGATGATCTTTTTTGCTGTCATTTACACCTGTTTTCCCAGCAATAGTGAAAGACGAAAGCAAACGTCAAATGATGTTTCCAGGTATTTTTTAGGTATTACACTCTATGCCTTAATCTTCACTGAATTACTCGGTTGTGGTTCTGTATATTCTGTATATTCCTCTGGACCATTTTGTACATCAAGTTTGCATGATTATCCAAGATTCTGCTTCTTGAGCAAGTGTTTCTTTTTGTGTTTCTGTTACTCAGACAGCCTTGTTTCCTACAATCAGTGAGAGTGGTCGACTGGTAGCTTCCTCTTCTTTTCTGGCAAATACATTCAAACAGTTTGATCAAGTGTAAGGAAGCATGTGGTGCCAATGATTGACTGCTGGTACAGATGAGAGGCATCCTGCAGCAGAAAAAGGCATTTTCAGTACTGTGCAGGCTGTTCATCTAAACCTGTTATTGCATGCCACGTGTACCCTAGAGCAACAATCTGACTGACTTGTGGGCAGACTCCATGCCATCTAAACAGATGGGCATGAGCGTAAGCTGACAAGGGAGCCCATATGTTCCTAAATTGTGAACGTTGAGGAGGGGATTCTTAGCCAAGAATGTGCAGATGACTGTCCAACTCTTACGTGATTGTCATTAAGAAGAGACGGCACTGCCAAACGGAGCTTACTGCTTGGAGCTGACTTTTGCACCAGTGCATGTGCAGCATTGTGGAGTGAGTTTCTGGACAGCCTTTTATCCCGGGTGAACATTGAGTGTCCTCAGACTTGAATCTTGCTTAGAGCCCTTTGTGGATTTTTCACAACACTTTCACGTCTAGCCTTTGCTTGTGAAGAGTCAGGAAAGTAAAAACATCTGTTCTTCACCTATCATTTTTTTCTCCAGAGGAGAGGGTATGACTGTTAGGAAATGAAGTTAGACCGAGAAATATCTTGAGGTGTATTTTCTGTTGCATGATCCTCAAGTGGTAGTGAAAAAACACAGATTAAAATAACCAGGCTAAGTGTCTGGTGTAATTCATTAACTCAAAGTAGATGTTCGAGTACTGGAGAGAGTTCATATTTGTAATAACTCTAATCTGATTATGGATGACAAATTTTCCCGTGCTTGACTATATAATCAGTAATCAAAGGAACAAGAAGTAGAAAAAAATCTTTACAAATTCTATCATATCTGATTTTTTTTTTTAATATTTCCACTAGGATATAGGTAACTATAACCTGTAAAACGTTAGAGAGATGATAATGAAAGAGCAACTAACAAGGAGTAAGGTTTTTGAGGAAAAGTTTCTCAACTTTTAGGAGAAATAATATGGCTTAGCTTAATAGCAGATATTATTCTTCTTGTAAAGTTGCATGAACTGAAATAATTTATGCTCATCTAAAAAAAATGTTTATTTAACTGCACATAGTTTTGCCTGCTGACATAGTAACTTACGACGATAAGCTAAAACTGCATGAAAGTGGGTTTCTATTTTGATAACTCCAGTATTTTCAGTCAAATTAACAATCGTGGTGGTCTTACCATTCAATGTTTCTATTGCTCAACCGCAAAAAAAAAAAAAAAAGATGTAAAATGAGACCAATATAACGAGATTTGTTACAGAATGTAGAACCAGTCTGTGAGAAAAATGTAAAAATATTGTACATGACAGCAAATCTCCTGCAAGTTTCCTGTCAACAGAAGATAGGCTAGTATGTCTTTTTGTCAACACATTTGGAAAAAAAAAAACACCTCACTTGTGAGGAATAAAACCTTCTCCTTGGGAGAAAAAAGTGACAATTTGGGTTACAGCTGAGTGACTTGGCAATTAGTCATTAGTGGCAGAAATCTCTCGTACATTTGCATACAAATATCATGTATGAGCACTGGTACAGCGCACCACATTTCTTTGAAAAATCGCATTTTGATTTCATGATTGGCCAAGTACCATCTGGTGTCTCGGCAATGCCAGTAGGGTCCCATGTAAATCAGCACATTCCCAAGTTCCTTGATTGCAGCTATAGTAAAGCGAATGGTAATCTCCCAGGCTGAATGCCTGCATTTGAAAAAGCATTTCTTTCCCTGATTTGTAGTTTGTCATTAATAGCGTGTACTGGGAGCTGAAACTGAAGTTCTGAAGGCTTCGCCAAGACGCCTGTGCTTGCTCAGATCTAACGCTGACGTGTGAGTAATTGCTAGTTAGCAGCATGTGCATTTCCAGGCTGCTGACACTGTGAGGTTGACAACTGACAAGCTTCACTCCCATGCCATAATAACCCACAATGAAATGCAAAGCAGACAGCAAAGATTGCAACGTAAAAAAAGACAAAAGAAACCTTAGCAAATCTTCACTCTGTGCTACTGGAACATCATTATTTTAGTTTAAGGAAGATGATTATGGGCAAGAGGGAGACTGCTGCTAAAATAAGCACAGGCATACCTACGAAGTACAGCTTTGTTGATGCTTCATTGATGAATACTTTTGTATTGCAAGGGGATTGGAGGATTTCACTTTGTCTCTCTTTACAACCTTAGTAGAAATACAGCACCTTTATGAAGAGTTTATTTTAATAACTTGATAAAAGTTAATGTAGTGGATAATAGGCTTTAAACAGTTTTAAATCTGGCATTCTTCATTCATTTTCCAGTAAGGTTTTGTGGATGAAAACAGGGAAGAAACAAGTGTTTTCTGAAAGGGATTACATACTTTTTGCCAAATACAAGACTTGTTCTCATTTTGCTGAACCAGGTGGTTCCAGGTCCTTTGTCCCAGAAAGGCACCTAGCCAGGTGCTGCACTGCCACAGCATAGTAAACACATTTCAGCTTTCTTCATTTTAATATTAACAGTAAACCTGTAATCTCTGTCTGTTTGGAGGATTCACCACATCCATCTTTAGAGCTCCCCGGTGAAAGCCCATGTTCTCTTCTCATTCCCCAGTCTGCACTGCAGCAATATCTGACACAGATTTCTTTGGGAGCCCATTAACACATTTCCTGGATCACTCAGAGTTACTGTAATGTTATGCTTCTTCCCCTGAGAAGACTATCACTCCCATGATTGTTGGCCCAGGGAGAAAGAAATAGCTACCAAATTTTCTATCCTTCTGTTCTTTTCATATTTGGAATATAGACAAACTTCAAATTTTTAGCTTGAAATTGCTGGGTTTTTTTTAAAAATCAGCAAAAATTAATTATAACAATTCATTTGCACTGCAAGGACATTGTTTTTCTGTCTTGCACATAATAGATTAATTCAAATCAGTTGAAGTCATTTCAGATCAGTTGATTCATTTCAAATTCATCATTCAAAATAAGAAATAGCAATATTTTAAGTTTCTCACTGAATTTGAGTATCTTGCAGAATGGATGTTGAGGAATACTTTTAGACTGTTGCTTTGCTGGAGAGGCGTATGAAAATAAACGTCTTTTTTCTAATGATGGGGGGAAGGTGACAATGAGAAGCTAATGGGATGTTGACTCATCAAAAATACTATGGTTATTCACACTACTAGTGTGATTAAGTTTTTGCAGGGCTCAGTAAGTCACTTATGATGAAAACATTTGCATTTATAGTTCCAGATTAAATAATGTATTTTTAAAACTTACTGTTCTTTCAGTTTAGTATGTTGCTGGTTTTGCTCTTTTTTTTTTTTCTCACAGGGGAGAAAACGTTGTCTGGATGTCTTACCTGTTTCACTTCTGCATTTTGTTACATGAATATCAGTGCTCTTGCTGAGGCTTAGTAGTGGTGTGATTATCTGTGACCATAACTTTGGGAAGAAAGGGCTCCCTCTAATTCCTCAGATTCAGTCCGGGATTGTCAAACTGCTCTAGACTGTTTTACTTCATGGCATGGTTTTGCAATCTTTTTCTTCACCAGTGAGGATGGTTACTGGATTTCCTGCTGCCCCTTGCTTCTCATTCCTACCTGTGTGCCGCTCCTTGCCTGTGCTAGTGCTGCTGTTTGTAGGGCCATCAGCTAAACCGTGTTACTGACCAGAGCTGCCTCCCTTCACCAAAGACAAGAGTTACGTAGAGAGATATGAGTGGGGAACGGGATGGATCCTGGCGAGCACCCAATTAATCTTATCGTGCAAGGAGAAAGTAGGAAGATGTGCCAGCTGTCTTCTCTCCTTGTGCTCAGAGAAGCTAGATGCAAGTCTTGGCTGATTTCTAGAGCTTGCTTCAGAGGTAAGGACGGGCTAGAGGTTGCACTAATGCATCTGCAGCACAGCCAGGCTATGAGTTGCCCAGAACATTGAAGTGCAGATGCTTATACCATCTACTAGCATGACCATCTCCCAAAAGACCAGCAGATTTAAAACACATTTTCCCCCACTCCCATATGATCTGATTGAAAAGCTAAAAGCATAACTATTTTTTAAATACCTAAAATGCAAATTGGCTAGAGAAAGCAGAACAGGAGGAAACAGAACTTGCATACAGCTCTTCGCCTGCCTGCTTTCTCTTTGCAGGTGACCTTTTGCTTCTATGCTTGGCTTCAACTATTTTGGTAACTTTGTGTTGCAGCACAGCTACCCAGGCTCTACTTGTAGGGAAGCCTGCCTGGCTGCTCCCAGCTCCTCCTCGCTGTCCAGTATTTCACAAGCTGTGGTTTTTCCCCCGTGCCACCTCCCTCATCTCTGGAAACTCTCTCAGTAGCTGCTCCAGGGGAGGAACATCAGCCCTGTCCTCCTAATGGGCCTATGTGATCACTTCTCAAAGAAATACCCTCTGTAACTGAGGACTAGCAAAGCTCAGCACATGCAGCACTGATACTGTCTGCTGCACGTACAAAGAATCATAGAATCATAGGATAGTTTGGGTTGGAAGAAACCTTAAAAGGTCATCTAGACCAACCTCTCCTGCAATGAGCGGGGACATCTTCCACTAGATCAGGTTTCTCAGAGAGGTGTACTTCTGGGTGCAGCCATAGTAATGGCTGTTGCCTGATAATGCAGCTTGTAGCTTTGCTTAACTTTTCTTCTGCCTGGCAGGCTTTAGTATAGATTGTTGTTTCACTTCTTATAGCTTAATTTTCTCTTTCTTCTTTAACTCACTCAGTTTGTTATCCTTCAGTTTTCTTATATAGAACATAGTAAACATACAGATTCATTTTCACATATTACATAATACATAAAGGCCTTATTTGTTTGGATATTTTTCCTGATTTCAGAATAATTCTTTATGCTCTCCTAAGTAATACATAAAAGCAATTGAAGCAAAGCTAATTTACAGCTTTAACATGATAACAATGTGTTGAAGGTGGCTCAGGGTGGACTGTTTGTAAGGTCGCTAATTCAAAGATCTAGTTCAACTGTTGTATTTCATAGCTAGTGCTTTTGGAACACCTCTAAGCTGTTATGGTAAGGTTTCCCTTGATTCATATCACAACAGTCAGTTTTTCATAACATGTTGCTGCCTAATTATGCTAGGATCTTGAAAATTCGAAGATTTAGGGATAAATGTATCTACAATAACTATTATTTCTCTCTCTCTAATATCATACATTTCAGAATTGAGACATTTTCATGAATTCCCTTCGGAGACAAGCTGATGTTATATCACAAAAAGGTGTTATTACAAAACAAAGCTAGGGCTTCCAAAATTTATGGTTGTTTTGAAGGGTGAAATCAATACAACAACCTGAGTTTTTAGGTCTTGGTTATGAAGGAATGTGCTGGGTTATTACATCTTTAAAAGCAAGTTTTCAGTTTGTATCAAATATGTCACTTACCTGTAAAACTCAGTATTATTTCATTCAAGCTCCAAAACAGGGATTTTAAATAGGTGCAGCTGAGATGTAAGACTATTTGGATCATGATAATTACAATGGCAATAGCGATACAGCTTGCAGAGTGATCTTTGTTTTTCCAGGAGATATCAGGTCCAAATATAGATTACATAAGGAGAAGTTGCAATCTGGAAGAGGGTTCCTAAAAAGGATATAGAGGTCATAGAGTATGAAGGAAATAAAAATGAGCTTCTCTGTTACAACGCTGCAGAGAGGGACAGAGGTACAAGTATGTATAGCAAGAGCAGTGAGGTGACTTGACTACCACATGCAGTCCTGATGAAGTACATCCCAAAATGCTGAAAATAACTGATACCAGAGTTTAAATACAATCTTGAATTGATTTAACTGAAATTCAGCCCTCTCTAAGCTGGGTGTGCAGTCCAGCAGGGTGGCCTAGCTTCCTGCTGTAGTCCATGGGGAGTTACAACCAAACCATCCTTATCTGATCCCAAGAGAGGTGTCTAAGAGATATGGATCAGTTGCTCTCTGGAGTTGCCTCCTGTCCTCTGTGGAGGGACTTGCCTAGGCTATACACCCTGCTTGTAGACAGCTAAAATGAGATGTGATGAATTAATATTTAAAGAAGAAAGCTGAAAGATAGAGAACACAGAAGAAATTAACAGAAACAGTATGAAGGATGAGGATAATGTCTTAATGAAAAGACAGAGAGAGAGCAATATGGTTATCCAAAAGATGATTTGCTTTTATCGTGATCAATATGGATTAGTGTTTTCATGGGAAGAAGTTACTGGGTACTACAGAGCTCTCTAATCTAGCAGGGAGCTGCATAACAAGAACCAACAGCTGGAAGCCGAAACTAGAGACATTCCAGCTGAAAATGAAGTGCGAATCATTAAGAATAAGGATGATTAAACTGTGAAATATGATCTTGGGAAGTTTGGATTGTCTGCTCTGCAGGCTTAAAGTCAAGATTGGGCACTAAAATGTTTAAACCATAACAGACATTTTACTGGCTGTATGAACTGTTAGGTGTAAGATATTCGGTTTATAATGCCAGCGGGTCAGATTAGGCCTTACACATTTTCAATTTAATGACTAATCACACCTCCTTCTTTGTCATATTTCTGTTTGATATAACACGTACCAGAACTCTTTACTGTGTTGTTCTTCGGCTTCTGTGGTTTATTCTTGGTCTAGCTGTTCAAACAAGCTCTGATGCAGGATTTCATTAGTGTTCATGCTCTTTCTTTTTATTCTTACAGAAGATATAGCTAGAAACTCACAAGTGTGTATTTCCTGTATGCTGCCAGCTAATACTGATGTACTTGCTTCAATTCTTAGTTTTAGGAGTAATACAAGTAAACTTTTCAAAGACAGAATGACTTTGTCTTAGGATTGTGAGCTAGAAAACTCCACCAGTCTAAGAAAGTCAGTTACACAATTTCAAGTTAAGCACAAGTGTAGCACATGGCTTTGCTTTTTCTATTTCAACTTGGATGCTCACTCAGATCCTGTGAAGGTCAAAAGGACCCTGCTGTATTTCGAACCTAGGTTTGTGTGTTGGTCAAATAGGTAAACATTATTCTTCTTTTTAGGGGTTCCCTGAGTGTCTGAACGATTAAGCATTAAAAATATATAAAAATATATTATGTCATCAACCCTAACATGATGTTTGTGCTAACAATTTCTTTAGGAAGATAGCACAGAGGCCTTTTATTACTGTCTCCTGCCTTCACAGCCTGACAAATCTCAGTATGTTGGTTACTATTGCTATCCTGACCATCCAGTCGGTATAGTATCATTACTGAACTCCTCCTAGCTAGGTCTGAAATGTCTGTCCATAGGGGTTCTACCGTATCATAGGTACAGATTATCTGTTAAGTTGTACTTCATATTAAGACTTTATAATGTAAATTATGTATAGTTACACTTACTTATCCAGTAGTTTTGCCCCATCCCAATGGAATAATGTTCCACTGACTGTTTTTCCTCTAAGTTTCCAATGTGACTACTGTATCAAGTGTGGTGTTCTGGCTCTACCATCTTGTTTCTTACTTTATCTGTGTAGAACCATGTGTAAGTTTGTTGTAGCTTTTTTTTTTTTTAATATTCTAACTATTCACCAACATTTCCTTTTTAAGTTTTCCCAGTTTTTCTTTTACTCTTTTCTTAAGAATATAGAGCTCTTATGACTATCTGAGAAGATGCATCACCACAAACTATGTGCTCTTCGGCAGTTGTCTGGTTGAAAAGTCCTCCTAATCTTTCACATTTCATCTTAGCTAAAGCCCTTTCCTTGTGGAAAATTTTAACTGAAGATATTTCCTCAGGTCCTAAAGAATCTAACCTCTCTTCTTTACAAAGTTTCTATGTATAGGTATTGTACCTCTGGCCCTGCATATGATAACAGTCTTGCAGTTGGTCCTGCTATCAGGGGGTCCTAGTCTTCAGTTTCCTCTATGGATGTTGAAATTCTGCCCAAAGAGCATCTCTCCTTGCTTTTCCCTGTGTTACCCATATAGACTACTTTGTAATTCTGGTGGACTATGGCTAGCACTTTTTGCATGTCTGTTCAGACCCCCAGGAGCATTAAACCACTATTGCATGTAGTAGGTAAACAACTACTTGGTCTACTCTGATACTGCTAAACCGTATTCTCACTGCAGTGAAAATCCCCTTTCACGTCTGAAAATTTCCTCACACAGGTAAGAGGCTTTTTTTTGCCCTTTCCCTTAGCTTTTTATAGGAATGGCTGGATCTGTCTTTCAGCCAGAGCCTTTACCTTATGGACTAATTGTAGTTAAGTCCTTTTTGAATTTTTTCCCCTCTTTGAATCATGGATTACGTTTCATCCTGATCAACCCTTCCTGTTTCTCCACTACCTGCTGAGTCTTAGGGTATTTGCTTGCATGTACTTTATCAAATTCTAGTGCCTTCATTTGCTTTTATATGTAGACTCGAGGCACTCGTGTGTCTCCTCTCCAGAGTTTATGCCTTCCTTTTCTGATTATATCATATTAACTATTTTGCCTTGCTGACTCTACCACTTCCTTCAGTGTGTGTCTTTTTCTCTTGTCTTGTTTTTTCCCTTCTTCTACTCCCAGGCGTTAATTAATCCATAGTGTTTCCATATCTGTTATGCTTTCCTCTTCTTATGTGTTGACAGATGGCATGGATTTCAGAGCTCTCTCTTACAAGTCCTTCTCCCTGGTTTATTTACTTTAAATCACACGAAACTTGATCCTGGCATGTAAGTTAGCCAGCTATTGTGGTTGATCAGGAAATCCCTGTGTCAAGAGACTGTTTCCCATTAATTCTTCCCAAGGATTACACATGTGAATTCTTCCTCAGATGCAAATAATATATTCCATTAATTCATCTGTTAACCCTCATTTTCTTTTTGATCCCATGCCTTCTCCGCATTGGACACAGCGATGGCTATCATATAGACCATCTTGCTTTGAGCCTTATTTCTAGTGGGCAGAGCTATTCTAGATTTTGTTTCAACAGGAATCTGCCAGGATCATTTTTTCTGATGTGAAGAGCAACCAGTGGAGTTTTTTCTATGCTTTCCTCACCCCCACTTCCTATCAGCATTCGTTCTTGCCTTAGGCACATATCTTATACCTTTTCCTCATGGCAGATATCATACATCTTCCTTGGCTGCAACAGTTCGAGTGACAGACTTGTCAATTCTTACAGCAAAGCCCATAGTCACTATGTTTTCCTAGTTCTGGTGTAAATTTTAGGCTTTCTTTCTGCTGTCAGCAGATCATTCTGTTCTCCTTCAGACCCTAGCAACACGTCATCCTTATCCCTCTTGGGTTACGGTCCCTTGCTGTCTCAGTCTTCCCTCTGCTCTCTTGCTTGTCACTTCTGTGTTCTCTTACTGCTCTCCTATATAGCATGTCTCGGTTTCTTTTTCTCAGGTGTGCAATGTGGATTTGACACCTAAGGGGATATAAAGGGTCTCACTTTGCACTCTCCTTATTCTCAGATTTTAAAGGTAGATGGGCAAAAATTGTCCAGTCTCACACACAAAGATACTTTGTTCTTTGCTTTTATCTGACTGCTGGTGTTTTTTGCCAAGGTCAGTCCTTTCTCCTTGTTAAAATTTGGTGGTTCTCAGCCTGTGGCAGTGATCAAAAGAAGGAGGTGAGCTACAGCACTCACTTGGGAGACCTGTCTCCCAGTCCCTGTCTGGTTACCACAAACACTACTGAGTAACAGGGGACAAGAAGCATTCATCTAAACCAAATGATCAAGTAGCTGCTCCTTCCTCATCAAGGAGTTAAGTTTGTGTACTGTTGCTGCCTGAATCATTTATGAAGAGAACCACAATCCCTTTGAGGACATAGCTGAGTGAGTAGCAGTTAATCTGCAAGATTGATACCATCTCTGGGAGGGAGAATGGCACAGAATCACATCAAGAGAATATACATATTTTGTGAAATTTCTTCTCAAGACATATCCTTTTGGAATCTGTAGTCCTGCACCACTATGTGTAGACTGTAATTGCAATCTTTCTTAATTTTGATATTTTCTAGGAGTTGTTTTTCTACTATTATTTCTCCTACACAAAATAGCAATAAAAAAGAAAAAAAATATGTTTGAAAGGCCAACCACTGAAAAATACAGGAGTGCCAGAAGTAAAATTACAAGCCTGGGTCATCCCATTGGGGTGTTCACACTGTGCAGTAATGTCTACTTAGATGCCTTTTTCTACCCCACACCCTGAACATTGTATTTTCAGTGCAGATGCAATGTACTCCCTTAAATGATCTGTTCTGCTGTCACTGATCAATGAGTAACCATAAGCCTTATTTACTGATTGTCAGCAGTTTCCAGAGAGGTGTCATGACCTCAGGTGAAGTTGTGCCAGGATAAGCGGGATTATCAGCCTGACCCTTCCCACTGTTATAGTATGTGGGCTTCACAGCCTGACAGAAGAGGAGCAACTGGAAATGGTGTCACAATCAAAAGAGAAATGTGAGGTGCTTGTACTTTGCAATATTCAAATACAATTTTGAGGACAGTGTGGAGATTTTGTCTCTCTGCTCTGTGCTTCCTCAGCTTGAAGACAGGCCTGGGAAAGCTTGCTCTGTGGGACCGTGTCATGGTTGCTGCTGGTCAGCCTCCAGAGAGTTGCTGCTCCTCCATATCCTCCCCAGCCTCAGACAGACATGGAAACAGGCAGAGCCGAACAGGCAGCAGCTTCTTTTCTGTACCAGCAGAAGTAGCTACGGCTGCAAGAATGCTAAGTCTGGCACTTGTGCCTAAGTGCCTCTGGCTGAAACCAACAGCCATCGACTTAACTGCAAGGATGGACTCCCTCCTGGGTTTCTACTGCAGCAACTGGTGGAAATGGAGGGCACTGGAGATCTCATAAAAGTCCCCTGATTTTTGTAACAAGACGTTCAACATACTCTGTTGAGATGGTGAATTCTGACAATGCTGACAACACCTTTGAGGGTGGACTATACACCTCTGCGTTATATATCCTTGTTAAATGTAGAATCTGTATTATCGGTGTATTGCATTTGGTCTCTGCAAGAAGCCAATGGAGTATAATAACAGCTGGCAGTCAGTATCTTTTATGTCATTTTTTCCTGTTGCAAAGAAGGAGTTTTATTGTAAGGAACATTACCTTGTCTGCCTAGCCAGCCATCTAGTCAACTTACTTCCTAGTCAGAACAAGGGGGAAAAAATGGGAAATTGGCAGCCTAATGAACCTAATGATCAAGCAAAAGGTGATGCTGTCCCCAGTGAGCCTAGACTGAAAGGTGTTTCAGTGTCCATAGGCTCAAGGAGCTGTAGTCTAGTTTTTCTCCTGCTAAACACTAGCTGGGAAAAGCAACCAGTCTTGCAAGAAAAACTTCAAAACTTTAAAGAGGAAGTCTGAATATACATTTTTTTAGGGATATGAATTGGGTTCAGCTATGCGTAGTAGCACCTGAAAGACAGAATGTGAGTAGGTGGTGGAGAGACATCTTAGATTGCCTCATGAGGAGTTACCTGGCTAGCTAAGGAGAAATTGCATTGGTGAGGTTTAACCCAAGAACTGTACCGGTTCTTATCTTTTGCCATCCTGTTTCTGACTTTGTAATCCAGATCTTGATGTTTTACTGTGATAGAATATGTTTGCAGTATTTTCACTTTCAGGTGTCCCTGTTAGAGTCAAGTCCAAATGAAGCTGATCAATTCTTTGTACAAGCTTCTTCCGAGGAGACAAATCAAATCTAACTGGTGAATGCAGGCAGCCACAGGGAATCACGTATAACCCTTTACTGGGACATATTGAGAGGATTTAAAAGTTAGAGGGTGCCTCTTGCCACATTATAGAGGCAATACAGAGGATATTGTGGCCAGGTCCTTGTTTGTCCTAGATCTTTTCTTGCAGAGGGAAAGAATTTCAAGGCAGAAACATAACTTACAGCTCCCTGAGTCATCATATATACCCTGGGTCATTTGGACACTATTCAGTAAAGAGAGAGGAGGAAGAGTGTGTTTTTCCCCTTAAAGACTGTTAGAAGGGCCATCTAAGTAAAGGAAGACCTTAACTTAAATTCCTTTTGGATAAGGAGAATCATTAGCCACTACAGTATATATGTGAATATATCCCAGAGTCTAGCTTAATTTGGTTTTTTAAACTATATCACCAGAATGAATGACTAAATAAAAGTGTGTTGTTCACAGCCATGGAGTGCCGCTTGCTGAATAATCTCTAGCACGTCTTTTGCCAGTAAGCAGCATGGCAAATCAGCATACAAAAGGCCAAGCCACAGATATGTGGTGAGTCCTCTAAGCACAGCAACAAACACATGTACACCCACTGATGAGCAACCAACTTCTTATTCCTTAGGAAAAACACCAGTCAAATTTAAAGGTTAGAAATTCAAATACATTCGCATATAAATATGCCAAACCTACAGGATAGACTATTTACAATGGAGTCACTCCTGTACAAACACATTTGGGTTCTCTGATTTTCTCAGATGAGCTGTAATGGTAAATCTCTCTTTATGCTTCCTGGGGATGAACAGACTCTTTGCCATGCTTTTAAAAAATTAAAAAAATATTTGGTTGCCTTCACCTCTGTCGCTGAGGTTAACTATGCCACATCTTACTGAAATGTTGTTTTCTGGACTGTTTTCCCAGTTTTCTCTACAGATTTTCACACCTGATGATTTTCAGGTTTCTTTCTGAAACAGTTGGCTCAGGAGATGAGAGGGAAAACACAGGGGTTTTTTCTTCCCTCTGTTTCCTTTTCTCCTTCTTTCCTTTCCTCCTCAACTTGCCTCCACTTTACAGCCATGCACTAAGCTATATTTAGCTGGATGACACTGTGGAAGCTAAATGAAGCTGTCTTTATTGACTGCTTTCTAGGGGGACAAAATGTATGCAAAAACTGAACAGACCCTTCAGAGGCAGATGAACCTACACAGTTAAATCTTCAGTCATCAAAATTCGCAGGTAGCTTTGGACAAGTCCAAACAAGCTAGCATCTCTCCTGCACACCTGCCAAGGCCTCCCTGTTCGTTTGCTCTTGTGCACTTCTTCCTGCTCTCATGAGTAACACTAACAGAAGAGAGCAATGTTGTTGGAAATTGCATTGTTTAGTATCCTTTTTATACCATGTGATGTCAATACCAGGGATAATATTGGTTTCAGGTAAGTAAGCTAAACTTTAGGCATGTGTCCTGGTTTGAGTGACACAGGACTAATTTATATTTTTATGCTTGGGAACACTGCACATTTAGAAGACTCTAGTGTCTGAATTTGTGAAAATATTTACTTTATAGCCAGCTATGGTGTGTGGGTTTCAAGGTCTCAGTGTTTTCAAGCTCACCAGGTGCAGGGATGAGGAGGAGCAAGACCTGAGCACTTGATCCAAGCTGGCCAATAGCATTATTTCATACCGTGAACGTCACATTCAATATAAATTAGAAAGTTTTCTGTGAAGTGCTCTCTCTCCCTTGATGGCTCCCATACTGAGAACTTCTTGCCCCGGTGCCGGACCCCTGAGGCCTTCCCTTCCTCCTGAAGCCAATGCGCTCACAGTGTCCAACATTTGCTGTCCACTGCTGGAAGTGCACAGATTCCTACTGATATCATTGGCTGACTATAGCCTTTGTATATTTTGTGTTGGTATCGGGATCTATATTGGTTCTTTAGTGTTATTAATGTTAATTATCTAGTTTCATTTTATTAAATCTGTTTGTATTTCAGCCCCCAGGGTTTCCTTGGTTTTTCCTGATTCCCCTTCCCGGGTGGGTAGGGGTCATCGGATGATAGAACGGTTATCTCAATGACAACAAATTGTTGTGGGTTTCTCAAACCATAACAGCATGGAAAACTGGTAAATGGACTCCAGTTCTGGTAAAAAAAACTTGGGGAAAATAGTTGAATATTTTTCATCTATGATGAAAAAATCAAGTTGAAGTCCTTGCCAGTGCTGTCAGAACAGATGATGGCAAGTTGCATCTGTGCCTGAAGTCACCTGAAAGTCACACTTCACTTGAGACAGCTGGAAGTGTAAGGACCTGTCTTCACCTGTTACTTATCAGAATCTGTTTGTGTTTTCCTTGCTTCTTGGACTGGACTATTAAGAGCTTGCATCTAGACAACAAAATTTGGAACAAACATGGTGGAACTGAGTTACTCATCTGCCATTACAAGTCACTAATTTGCTGTTGGCAGGAGTATTTCCCCCGCATTGGTCCTCAAGGGAGGGTATGTACTTGGCTTCATTTTAGATGTCCATATTTAAAGGATGGTCCTGCTTTGTTGCTCAGAGACATGTGTCTGGGAAACTTCACCTTGATGTGCTTGTGGACTGCAGCACAACTCATCACACAATCAGAAGAGAAAAACTAGTTGACATCCAAAGATTTGTTGCATTTTGAGGGGTTTTTGCATATTCTTCTGTGGGAGAAATCATGCTTTTTCTCTCCTGTCCTTGAGGAATATTTTAATGCTACCTGTAGGGTAGGAAAGCAGAACTGAATTATTCTGGCTATGGAGGTTTTTTTTACCCGGAGAATTGCCCAGGGTGGTCATTTTGTTGCTGCCTGTGATTGAAAAATGTGATTTTTGCCCTCCAGCTGCAAACAGACACAAGTACCTATTGTAATGGATTTGTGGATTTTATGAGAGGCGATGATATTTCAACTTAGTGCAGATATATGTTGCTGTTTGCACAAGCGGCAGCCATGGCAGGAGACCTTAGAATGTAAAGGAATCTCTGCTATGGTGACAACATTCCACTTCTCCTTGGCTTCTAATTTATGTAAATTGCCTTGCTTTCCTCCTCCTCTGAGGTATGCATTGCAGATGTCCCACAATATCTGCCCTTGGCCTTCTGAGTTCAAGAAGATTATTACTATTTTGATGTCAGTTAAATATTTGCATTGGCTGTGATTAGGGTAAAGTTGAGCTGGTAGATGAATGCTGTGAAGTTAGGTATGAAAAAATGTGTGTGCACGAGAAAGCTAAAACATACTTATTTCCCAAAATGAAATAGTGAAGATTTTAGGGCAGATTTCTGGATTAGTATTATTTGGAAGGAACATATCTTTGCATTTACTAATGCAAAAGTTTGCTGCCTTTATGTTTTGCTGTGTAATTTTCCTGGCTTTTTACAAAGTAAATTTCTGCAAAATGGTTTAACTTTTGGGCGTAGTGTAGATTTTTTTGTGTGTTTTGTTTTGCTCTCTTTATTTTTTTTTAATTGTGTTGTCACCATCTGATGATTTACTAGCTGTTTGGAAAAACACCATTATTTTCCCAGTTTTGTCATCGGTTGGTCTTTTTTTATGAATAACTATGGAAAGAATTTCCTATATATCTGGGGAATGCTGATAGAAAATAATAGAGATTGTGTCGATGGATCTAACTTACAGACGGTATACATTTATAAACCTTGGCGCACATACTGTAAACTTCATCAGATAGTGCTATAGTAGTCCGTTTTAAGTAATTTGTTGCATCGCCAAAATCCAACTTTTTTTGTGTCTGTTATTACTTTAACTTTGCATCTCAAGGTTACCACACAGCTGGCAAAGCAGTTTCCCTTTTTTATCCTTCTCACACAGAAGGTAAGCACTGTGATCCACTCAGCTCTCATTTAGGTTGGTTAATCTTAATAAATTCTCTAATTTGTATTGATTCCTCTATGGTCTGGTTGATAGTTTGAAATTTATTGTCCACTATTCTATTTCTTTTGGCAGCTGCTATCCCAGTTTTTGCCAGCTATCTTGAACCCTCTGGGAGGCCCTGTCTGCTGAAGCAACACCACTTTTCTGCCAACATGTTTTCAGATGAATGGGAAACAATTTTTGTAGCTGTTGCTTTATATTTTTCTTACTTTATAGTTGACTCCATTGCTCTGTTGCTGAAGGCTAGCTCTGATATAGACTCAAAGGGAACAATAAGGAATATATACTGCTCACAGGAAAGGAAGGAACTACAAAATTGAATGTCTAACCTTAGTCACATCCACGTGTTGGAGCAGAGTCATGCTGACTCTTTTGGCCACTGTTAGAGGTTTCTGCTGTAAAAGAACACACGGAAAATAACCCCACCTTTGTTGGAGATTTAGAATTTGCTGCATACTCTAATACTTTCTTCTCAAAGACATCTTTCTAATAGCATGAACAAGCACAGTGTTAAGGAGAGCTAAACCAATTGTGACGCCGCTTTCATCCGAGGAGTCTCCCAGAGAATGCTAGTAATTGAACATCGATAGCCTGGTGACTTCTGGTGTTGCTTTACAAGGCTGGGAAAAGAAGCCAACCAGGTGTGCATGTGTGACTATCAATAGTCCTCTGTCAAATTTGGAATGCAATTTTGTGATTGAATGCAAAAGACTATTTCTGCCCCCTGTTAGCCTCCTGTGTGTTCTACCACTAGATTTATACAGAAGTATACAAAGATGGGTGTGGATTTGTTGATTTTTTTATTGAGAACATAAACCTAGCTTATCTTTGTCACTTTATTATCTTTCCAGAATACCAGGGATGCCAAGTAAAGCTAAAATTAATCACCACACATGAATGTTATTCAGCATGACAGATTGTGATTTTAGTGCATCAACAGCCTAGTGTCACATCAAAGGAAAGACTTTAGGAGCAATCTGGAGGAGAATAATGAAGGAGTTTCTTGGAGGAGTCAGTAAATTCTTTCTAAGAGGGAAAAGCATAACAGGAAAGAAAAGTATGTTTGAAAATGGAAGCTATCCAATAGGCTGATTGGAGTTAACTTCTTGAAACTGAATATGAGATAATGGTGAAGATTGAACTAAGTTGTGAAGAGCCTGTAGAGAGACGGTAAATACCTGATGTACAATGCAGTAGATGGCAGAGCTGAGAAAGTGATTCAGAGAGATGTGAGAATCAGGAGAAATGATCACCAAACATGATTACTAACTAGCAATAGGAAAAAAGCTACAGGAAAAGTCTGCAGCATTTGAACTTTCGTGGGAGCTTGAAGATGGAAGGGTTGTTTCTCTGTAGTTAAATGTTATGCAGACAGAAGCTGCAACATGTAGCAATGATGTCAATGTCAGGAATAGAGAGGTTCACTTTGAAGATGATGCTTTACTTATACCCAACATAAGACACACCCCTGGATGTTGAGAGATAATGTAGTGATGGTTTGCAGAAAAATATTCACAGATCTTTTATAACTGTGTATAACCAGACAGAGAAGATTGTATTTAGATTTGCATAAGATAGATCTACAGAATTAAGGTAGAACTTTGAACAGTCTGCAGGAAGATGATAGTTACATTTATGATTGTAGATGAGATAAGTCATATCTAAGGTAAAAGGGAAAATGGAAGAGAACCCTCAAAATCTGGAAAAGACAGAGATGAGATCTTCTAAATGAAATAATGAATATGTGGGACATAAAGCTGTATAAATAGGCAACTTCTGGGGTCTCTGAAAGAATAAAAAGAAGAATATGACTTCTCATGAGTTCAAAAAGAAAAGTTTTCAGTTTTGTTGGTGAAATAGCCTTACTTTTTACACTTTGTTTTGTGTTTGTTCCTTGTGATCCAAAAGAATATTTTCTTTGGATAAATTTTTGACAGTTAAAAATATGAAATATATTTACTAATGGAACCAGTTCAATGTGAAAGGCTGTTTCATGCTGAAATTATTTTAACAAATAACGTTGAACATTTCCAGAATATATCAGCCAAAAAAAATCTTGATACAAACTTACAAATATTTTTCCCTGCTCTAATTGAAGGCAAATCAAGGAAAACAGAGTCATATTAGGAGACCATACACTGTGTGAGCCTCTGGCATCAAGGAAGAGAAAGCTGTAGTACTGGTGCTGCGAAGTGGATAATTTCTTCTGATTACTAGTAGATGCATATAAAAAAACATTCACATGAACACCTGGTTGTCAGGGAATACATTGCTCCTTTGATGCTGTGAGGATTAACTATATTGACTGATTAGACACAGGCAAGGGTTTTTCAAAGGAAAGTTAGACTTTTATTGTCAGATAGGATTGATTAATTAAGAATGATTTTTATTTGTAAGTGCCTGTTGTGTTTGACAAAGCCATCATATTCTGGTTGGAATTTCTGCTTGAACCAATGGCTAACCAACGTCCAAATTATCATCTGCTTCATGGCCCAAGTACTGATCTGGAACGTATATGGCCCAAATTCAAATTCCTTCTCAAAATTAAAAATAAAAAAAGGGGGAAGGGGTGTAGTCATGAGATTGGAACGTACTTTACCAAAATTGAATGTCTTCAGTGCCATGCTGTCTGGATTCGTTTGGGGTCTTAATGTCTAATTTCTATTTTTAAAACGTCTCAGAAAGATCTTTATTTCTATGGCAGATTTTTTTCATCCTTTTTAATCTAAAAGCTGTTTCTGCCCAACTTGATTCATAGTGTTAAGCCTGCAAGCTGTGGAGCACTGGAAGCTAAGTATTCTAGGTATTAATAGGATAGGATGTTTTATTTACATGGTTTTGTACACTAAATATTATTTGCTTTACAGTTCTACTGTAAAGAACATAGTGGGAAAGACACTGAAAGGAGAAAGTTTTGGAATACAAACTAATGACTGTATCTGAAAATTTATCAGCTTATATCAGCATACCATATATGTTGGAAGAAAACCAGCTGTATAGAAATTCCTGGGTTGTTTCCATTTTCTTGTTCAAACTGGCTTGTGAACTTTGCATGTATTGCTAGTGTTCATGGAAGAATGTAAATGTTGCAGTACTACGAGGATCCAGTGGCATCGTATTCAATCAGTAACTGCTACGGTGATTGTGCCAACATGCTTTTTACCCATGCGTTTCCACATACTCTACAAAGAATGTGTTACTTCTACTTTATAGATGAAGGAACTGAAGGGTAGAGAGGTTAAGGGACTTGTCTGAAATCTCAGAGTGAGTCAGAGGCAGAGACTGAAAGAGTGTAGGTTTGATTATTTCTTGTTTACCACTTTATTCACTGGACCATAGTCTTGCTCTCAAATTCCTAATCCCTTTGTAAGTAACTGATGAGGTGGCTGTTTTGCTGGTTTGGACAGCTGGCTGGCATGCGTTATTTGAGTGAAACTACATTTTCCATACTCAGGTGGTTAATAATGTAACATGTCTTACTGGGTGGGCGTTTAAAGTTTCTATAACCAACAAAAGTGAGAAGAGAGCCAAGAAAACAACTAAATCCTTACAGTGAGACAGTGAAAATTCCTATTCTTAATAGCTCCCTTTCAAATCCTTTTTTAATTTAACTTTTATTGAAATATTTCAGTAGGAAAGATTAAAAACTCACAGGGGAAATAATTAATGAAAACAAAAAAGTACACATCCTCATAGAAAGGAATAGAATTAGAGGAATTTTATACCTAGGTCCTGTGTTCACCCCCTTTCTTGTGGAAGTGCATCCTACACACAGTTATTTACCCTGTTGAAAAGTGCTGTTAACTTGTTTCAGCCTCATTGTCTGGACAGCCAACAGTTTAAGAATCTCTAAAATGAGTTAAGGTAATATGTTTTGTGAAGACAGGAATGGTAAATCTCTGTTTAGTCATGCTAAAATTCCTTTGACTTAGTGGCAATGTCACTGCTTATAAATTGAAAAGGGTACAGGTGTGGGCATGAGACTTACCTGTAAAACTGATAGATGGTCCCTCACAGCTTTTGGCCCTGGCTGAGCGCCACCGGTCAGACCAGCTCCAGGTGAGAGCTCTCACTCAGTACTTTCAACATTGCTACATGTTTGGAAACTGCAGGTTTAATAATATTGGCCTTGGCAGTCTGGGATTTTGGTCCTCTGAGCCAGGGACTGAGTTCTGGCACTGCTTGGTTTGCTATTGTCGATGTAGCCACATATTGTATTACCCTCAGGACAACCAGAGCTCAACAAGGATGCAAACAAGGGAGCTAGCCTGGAAAGAGTCTGTGGGAAATCATACAGAAAGCCACCATCTTTGAGAAATTTGAATTTTGGTTGCTTAATGAATTATTGATAATGTCTAAACAAATAAAAAGC
The DNA here is from genome assembly GCA_017639485.1 of Pluvialis apricaria. Classification (NCBI taxonomy): domain Eukaryota; kingdom Metazoa; phylum Chordata; class Aves; order Charadriiformes; family Charadriidae; genus Pluvialis; species Pluvialis apricaria. Next base: position 72,932,094 of record CM030009.1, on the reverse strand, counting down.
CATGAGTTTTGAAAACTAAACTCTCAGTAGGAAGCACTGATTGCTCTAAATTGACGAACCCAAGCTTTAAAGGAAGTGAAAGACAAAACCCCGTTACCAAGGAAAAGTTTATGTGGTAATCCACAAGTCTTGATGGGAAATATGTTATCAGCATAATCTGTTTAAGCATTGTCTTTCACAAGAAGTGCAGCAGGCCAAACACCTGGATATTGATAATGCATATGGTGACATCAACAGAAAACTCAAAAAAGCAGTGTGTTCAGACTCAGCATCACAAAATATTGCAAAACTGCTGCCTTTGTAGTGTTCACAGTAGAACAGGAAATAAATGAATTTAAAATTACATGAGAAGCAGAAAATAAATTTGAAAATAAAGGCATTATGTACGATGCAGAAAGATGTAGAATGCTACTTTAGAGGCAGGAGCAGGAGGGGACCAGCTTTTCAGCCTAGTTGTGAGATGGTTTACAGGCTGGAGAATGATCTGATGAAGTGGTCTCTAGAGGAGCTGGTCAGATAATGAAAATTCACAGACGTTTTTGAAAATCAGGCATCTTTTCAATTTGTGTTCAGAATTGATAATAATAAACACAACCATACTTATATAAATCATACTAAAACTATGTGGTATGCAGTTAGGTACCAAATGTCGTATGTTAGCATTCTTGGAGTATAAAGACTTGGGACATAAAGGTCCATTTACTTTTTATTGTCTTTTTTTCTTAACTTCCTTCAAGCCTGGAAGAATCAGTAACCTTGGAATTTACACTTAAAACACCTCCAAATGACATAATTACTAACAAAGTCTTTCTTCTATTTTGGGCCAAATGGTGTGAATCAACATAATGCCGCAGAAGTCAGCTTTCTGTACAAGCTGCTCATAACAAATAAGTGGTTAGTAAGGAACAGAGACTTCAGAAGGGACTTCTAGGGACATTAAACCCTAGTTCCCTTAATTACAGGCACTTTCAGAGTAGAAATTTGGTCCAAAGGGCTCCCCAGAAAGTTTGCTCTGCATATCTCACTCCACTAAATGACTCTCTCCTCTCAAATTGGAAACTTGCCATTCATAGCAAAACTACCAGTGATTCAGACAGATGTCAAAGGGAGAAATCAAGGCCATACTCAGCATTGTAGGATAAGAGATTTAGAAGGTGAAATTTTCAGCTGTTCACAGAAAGCAAGTCATACTCTTCGATGCTAAGCTGGTTCTCTCTTTCTCCAGAAGGAATGTCTTTTTCTCAACTTTCCAAAGAAAGATTAACTTTTTAGGCAACCAGGGTCTGGACCTTTTTAATTCCTTCCCTTCCTTGTAGCTCTTGAAAGACCCCCCTCCCCCAAAAGAGAAAACGTATTGGTTCTTGGAAGTTAGTAATGAGACCTGAACCTTCTTGCAGAAGTAGCAGCCACCATTATTCCTGTTACATCAATGTCCATCTTGTTGTATCACTGTAATATTGTTTTCACTATTCCCGCTTATCCTTTTAATCAAGTTGAAATTACAGAATTGGTAGCTGAGCTTCTTCAAAAGCAAAGCAAATGCCCAAACCAAGCCAGTGAAATGTATCAAACACTGCTGCTGAAGCCTCTGAAGAAAAATTTGCTTCATGGCTTGGAATAAACATGGCTGAGTTCTGATCCTGACAGATCGTTTTGTAATTTTTTCCCCATCTGTGTATATTTGCAAAATCAGTGGCTCTTGTTTTTGTTTTCCATATGATGATAGAACAAATCTATCTATGCTGTCCTTTTCAGAATAAGCTCACCCTTCTAAGTCCTTCAAAAAGGATATATTTAGTGCATTTTCTTGCTTTTTAGTAATTTCCAAACTGAAGTTAAGGATATACCTTTCCCACTGAATACTTGTTATCTCCAGGTGTCTTATTTAAATCTGGCTTTTTAATTGGATATATAAATAGTCCCTGGTTACCTAAGGATTATCAGCGATTCACTGATGTTGGAACACGTTTTAACCCACCTCAGCAGTGCAGCATTTAAAAATAAATACATGAAATCAAATGAAAGAACGGATTATTGACCAGCTGCATGTTCATCCTGCAAGGCTGAATCAAACAGGAATCATTTATCACTTCAGTTTGAAAAGTTTACCCATGTCTTTAGATGACAGTACAAAAAATAACTCCAAGAGCTAGAACTCCACAGTCCCTCAGAAATGCCACCCATTAGATTAATCTGGGAATTAATCTCGAAGTACTTGAATAATAGCAATTGCCTAGATTTTGTACTTTTTACCATGATTTCTTTGAAGTTAATGTAAATTGCTGCTTTCATAGAAGTGAAAGAGAGTAGCATATATTGGTGGCTTACCTTAATTCTTGTATACCTTATGTGCAAATATCTACAAATATTCTTGGCTTCTATCCTGAAAAAAGGGGATGTAGAACAGAAGGGACTGTGTCATTTAATCTAACTTGCTGCTATTACTGGACAAACCTATTAAGCTCCGTCTTATGCTTAGTTAAGGTGTTTTCACTATCTGCTATCACTGAAAGAGCCTTCCAAAGCTCTGTTCCTCTGATGTTTAGAAACCTTCTTTCCACGTCTGGTTAAAATTTATTCATGGTCACTTTATAACCATTTGCTTTTGTGTCAATATTGTCTCTAATTTTGAATAGTCCTTTTTCTCTCCCGTCTGTTTACCTTTTGATGTATTAATAGAGAGCTTTAACATCCACTCTCAGCCTTCGTTTCTCTGGGTGTATGAGCCAGCTTTCTCTTAGTCTTTTCTAAAATCAGCTCTCTGCTTCCTTGATCATCTTAGAAATCTTTCCCTGTATCTGTTCCAGATTGAATAAATTTTTATTGCTCCTGGGAGATGAGGGTTGTACACAGTATTAGGAATAAAGTTTTATCAGAGTCTTATAAAGAAGACTGACCCTTAAAAATGTTTCTGTTACTGCATTATCTACCTCTGTCTAGTTAACGTCCTCCTTTAAAATATGAATGTCTTGGCTGATACTTCTTTTCAAAAATGTGAGCCAAAATACTCACAATATACGTGTGTGTCTGTGGTGGTTAGAGGGGCAGGAGGGGTTTAAATCATCTTTTATTAAAAATGGCGATGTGCGTCTCTTCAGTAACTTGCTTTCATTGGTGCAACAATATATTTAACAACAGGAATTTATTCTGGATACATGGAAAATTTTGTAAGTGAAATTCAGATTCTAGCTTTCTGTTATTACAGACCCTGTTGCAATAAGAGAGGCATCCCCAAGCCAAGCTGCTGAGTTCTGGACTATTAGTTTTAGTTTAATATATGGCAGGAAAAGAAAGAAAGCAAAAATTCTTGAGTTCTCCAAATTGCAGTGGCATCTGTGTCAGTAGAAAGAAGAGGTAATGAATAAATAAATGAATGCTATCAGCATATAGTGACAGCTCCTAGATCTGTTTTGGCACGGGTGTTAAAGTAAAGGAGGCTGAAGAAAAGTTCAAGCTAATGGATAATTCTGGTTCAAACAGGCTCAGCAGGTAATCACTTTCTGGGTTTGTTTCATGACTTTCTGAGGTTTGTGGAAACCATTTTCCTTGTATGTAAAGCGAGTACCATCAGCTGCGGCTCCTGGTTATTATTATCATGCTATTTCTTTCTCGCTCTTATGAAAAATGTTTTCTCCGCATAGGAGAGAGTGGCCTGTGACCTACCTGTCTGGCAGGCTGCCACCCCCGCTGACCTGCAGGAAGCAGTTAAAATATATGTTGGAAGGGTTTAATTCATCTGCCCCTAAATCTGAGGACTCCTTGGTTAGAACTAAGGCTTTCTCTGCAAAGAGGATTTCCTATGTAGTTTGACAGATCCCAATTCCAGTAACCTTCAGGGCATAGAAGCAAAGGTTAAGAAACAGCTTTTCCCACCTGAATGAAAAGCTCTGGGTCAGAAGAGTATGTATAAGTTGCCCATCTTTTACAACAGGGCCATTACCTTTATGCCAGATACTGCCTTTCTCTTGGAGATCTCCTGGTTCTGTGTTGATAGCATCCCTTTGAGACATATTTTTAGCCAGTAGCCTGCCAGGCACTGATTTATAGTCTGATGCTGGAAAAAGTCCTGGCATCATTGCTGCTGCCTGGAGCCGTGTTGAACCTCATTTAAACAAATGCCTTGATCTCTTTTCATGTTCCATCTCTTCAGACTTCCTCTTGGGTCTGTCTTTCCAGAGCAGGCCCTCATTCCTCCGGGCAGCACAAGCAGTAAGCAATTCTTGTCTGTAGCTGCTTTTTGTGCTGTCACCCCATTATGTGCTCTCTTCCAGCAGTGGACCGAAACACAGACACTTCTGACCTTCTGCTCGCCTCTTACCTCACCAACCTCCTGGCTCCAAAGTGGAGCTGCTACTTTGTCAATGATTAACTGACTTAGCCGGTTTTTGTTTTCACGGTAGATCTGGTGGATGCTGAACAGAAGCCAAAATTTTATTAGCTGTCTTTCCTTTCTACCCTCGAAATGACTGGGCTGAAATCTATAAAGATCCTGTAATTGGATAAGTGTCAAAGGTCCACTCTGAATCTTTTTTGACGTTCCAAACCATATTCTGAGATTAAGCAAAAGTTAACCAACTCTTATGGCAGTTCACATTTAAACAACTACTGCCTACATTCCCCTTAATAACTCATCATTTCAAACAAGCTCCCAGCACCTCAGGCTAGGAGCCTAAGTCTGGTGGGAGATTTATCAAGGTGGAAAGGTACTAATAATTTTTACAATAAACCCTAGGTCCTAGGCTGGCCCAGCTGCCTTGCAGTGCTTCTTTGCTGAGGTGCTTTATTCCTTCTGTTATGGGAATGCATTTCTGAGAAATGAAAAATCAAACAAAAATCAAACTGTGCCCTGAGATAACATGACGGGAAGAGAAAGGGAAGCAAATTCATGCTGCTGATCTTCAGAAATTGAAATGAGTTGCTAGAGTTAGGTTCATCACACCAGGTTCCCTGTACAGCCCATGCAGAGTAGAGGTGCTAGCCCATCTCCTCTGAACGGCACCTAAAATTAGGGTGTCCTCTTTGCACCCCTTACCCTCTTACCAGGCAGACAGGGTTTCCAGAGGCAGGGGGTGTGCCTTCGGTGCAAAGCTGTGTTAGCTTTGCCTGAGAGAGGGTGACCACAATGGGAACCAAGTTTTAAGCTGTAGACTGATCACAGTAGGAGCAGAGGAGTTATTTTAATGAAAACTGCAATATATGTTTTTTAGTAGGCCAGCCAACTGAAAGGTAAAGATTAGAAGTCTCACCGTAGGTAGGAGATACCTGTTTGTACATGGTCAGAAATGCAATAATAACAAGATACATAACTGTAAACTGTGTACACATTAAAGAAGCAAAACCTATGTAGTTCTTCATGTTAATTTTCAATTTAGTTTATGCATTGAATTGTATGACACACAAGATATGCTCTCTTAGAAGTTTCTCCAGGTTACTCATAATGCTTAGGGGTTGAATCATGCTTGTGGTTCAAACACAGAATTAGATGCCCAGATCCCTTTGATGCTTGAGATGTACGCAGTGCATCTTTCTCCAAGACTTCGATGCTTTGTATAGCCACTTATGCTTCTACAAAATAGGTTTAGCAGACCAGATCACCATGAAGAAAAGATTGTTTGCACTCATTTTGCTCTGATGCAGATGACTAATGTGAGGTGCAAGGCAGCAGGAAAAAATCAAAGAAGCTGCAGGCTAACAGTAGGGTCAGAGGTTTGTTACGCGGGTGGTGAGGCATAAGCATCTTCTATAAATGGATTTCTAGCTTCTGAAAGACTTGCAAGTTTTACTCTTCCCTTGTGCACTGACTGACAGGTTGCATTTCAGGTGAGGAAGCAGTCATGCACTCCAGGAACCATTCTGAAATATTTACCGTGCTGTTTTTAAGATTACTGTAACTCATAATAGTTTGCAAGATGGTTTGAAATTTATTGCTGAGCTGGAAGTAGCTAGATGCGTTTCTTTCCTAAGGACAATAGAATTTAAAGTCTTATTAAGAAAGCTGAGTCAATGTTACAGAGCTGTACAACGGAGAGAAATAATTTATCCTGAAACTCTAATGAGATTTGTGTTATTGCCATTGTCACGCACAAAATATTCATTTTTCATTATATATAAACGTGATAAAGATGTCATACATTGCCACCTAACAACATGAAAACTAAGAAAAAAAGGTGGTATTTTGCAATTCAGTAGTTACTGTGTCTGCCATCTGACGTGTAACCAGGGTAGGGAGCTCCTTTAGAGAATTCATTGTTACAGCGTACTTTTTTTTTTTTTTTTATTGTTGTCCCTTTGTATTGTATCTTTTGAAAGACTAGCTTCTACTGCTGTTTGTCTGGATTTGTTCCACAGTTCCCATGGTGTATGAGGCACCTGTCTGGCTTAATTTAGTTGAAAAAAGAAGTGTAAAATACTTAGATTTATAGTCTGGCAGCTGTCACAAGAGAAAGAAAACAAATGTTATTTTTATTAGTAGGCAGCTCGCTCTTCCAGTGCAGCGGTTCACGCTTTCTGGTGTGGCTGCTGGCTGCTGTCAGCCCTCCCAGCAGTGATTCGGGATCTCTTAGTCACAGGGCAGGGGCGGGCTGGGGATTGCTGCTGGCTGGTTCATCAGAGCCGAAGGATTATATTTGGCTAAGGCCAAACCACTTCGCAATATCAGAAATGTAGGATGATGAAGGGAAGCTGAGCAGGGCGTTTTGAATTAATCAGAATTTGGAAGCAAAGGTGGGAGATATATGCATGTTGTGTGTAATGTCTTGGTCAAAAGCGTGCACCAGGTGTAAGCCTGGGCAAAGTTTGAGCTACTACGTTGTCAAAGCAGTATTTTCTTCTAGTTCAGAAACAAACAAACAAAATCTTTGCTTCTAAAATTCCTGCAACATTGTTACTGTATAATGAATCTGGATGGTGAGGACAGTGTTAAAGAAAAAAAATCACATTGCTATTTAGCTGTGACTGGAACCGTTTGGAGCTGAAGAACTTTCGTTTGGACTCAGTAAATGTCCAGTCAGAATTTGTCTAGTAGGTCTTGTCTTTTCTTAGGGGTGCAGGAGGACTGTCAGATTTTAGCAGCTTTGGAGAGATATGCCTCCTATTTAAATACTTTTTATGTGAATGAAAGAGATACAAAGGCTTTTACAACTACTATGATGTTATGCTGCATGGTATCAAAAGAAAATAAACTCTGGAAAAAAAAAACCCTGGAGAAAATGAAGGTACCTGGGGCCCAATTTCCAACTGCAAGCAATGCTTAAGAAAACCAAAAGTTCTAGCAGTAGGAAAAGTCTGAAGGACATGTATAAATTTGGCTGCTTGTGCCTACATACCTACAAAGAATCAGAAAGACTCCCCTTTCATCTGAGTGATTTATGGGCAACGGAGCAATGGAAAGCATAGGTGTTTCTGCAGTTTCAATGGGCTGAGCATAATCCAGTGTGTGTCAGCTCTGAAATTCTGTTTGGCTTCATGATCCACCAGTTTGGATGTTAGCAACGAGGTCCAGAATCCAGAAATGTAGTATTTGATGATGGAATCACTTTTGCACTTAAGGCCAGCTTTTAATCTTCATTATTTTATGTAGGGTACAGTATACCTGCTTGAGATTTACAGTAAGTTTATGAATCAGGATTGAATTGTGTAAGTATTTTCTAGTAAACTTTATTCATTTTAAGCATAAATAAAAATGATTGCTTTAAGCAGAGTTCTGTGACTTCTCTAAAGTTTTATTTTCTTAAGCTAGCAAACAGCTGGATGGGTAGTTACTGTATGGATGTAGTTTGCCTTCCCGATCCTATTGACTGTTGTCTATTATGCATAACAGAATTAAAGGTATAGTAAGATGACCATCAAATTATTAAAAGTTCATTGTGTTAATCTCAACTATGCTCGGAAAGAAGGTTTCTCATTCTGAAGTTTATGAGGTTAAAAAATCTCCAAACACCAAAGGAACCTCTTGAAACAGCATCAGCCTTAATAAATACTGCCTATTTTGCATTACTTGTGCAGCTGTATCAAGAAGTAGTGCCTTTTAGTGTTGCTTCAATAGTAACTCAGGTTTTGTAATAAGTGGCAATAGAGCTGTAGGCAGATGCTTTGCAACTTTTAGCAGGTATCCGACAAGAAAGATCCTTGGAAAGAAATGGATTTAAGCCATTATTGAAATACGTGTTAGTACCACGATCTTAAGCCCAAGATATGTAAAATATGTTTTTTAAAAGACTGAGTTCGTATTTTGAGGGTTTTTAGATAGCAGTCAGGAGTAGGTGAAAATTGCACCACAGCACAGAAAGAAAACCTGTGAGGTTTTCGTGTACAGCTTTTATTTATATGCTCAGAGAAAGCTAATTAACATGCCCACCATAAAAAACAGGTAAATAGGTTGGATGTTATTTTAAAAGCTATCAGGGGTCTTCTAAATGAAGTGATATTTTAAGCCTTCGCCTTCTAACTTTTAGCAAGTTAGCCTCCCACCCATAAATCCCAACCTAAGAATGTTTTAAAGTCTCTTGCCTGATCAGACCAAAATGACCACACTGTCTGAATCTGGAGCAAACAGCTTCAGGGGTGTAATGAGACAGAGAAATATACTTTTAATTATACAGGCCTAGGAGCATTTTACTGTCATCATTAACTAAGTTACTTAAATATTGCTTGAGAAATGGTCGATGTAAAATAAAGAATGAACTCCCATGCATCTGTCTTAAGTTTTTATATGACATTTCAAAATTGCAGGCAGTATCATGGAAGGTCATAATGACATCTAATGCTATCCCTATGGCATTTACACTATCTCACTGCTAATTCCTCTGCATTGTCTACAAATAATTACTGTACTGTAGTCTTGCAATTGTTATTTCAATTTTTCCTCTTGTGATTTATCCTGTATCACTAAGAAACTAAGTTTGTTTACTCTAACTATATTTTTATTATCCTTGTCTAAGATGACTTTATGATTGAGCTTCCGTGGCATCTGCTGGAAGTTCTTTGTTGCTCACATTCAACAGTCATAACATCCCACAATATGCAGGTGAATATATTGCTATGTAAACAGTAAAAAAATGTATTAATTTTCCTCACTAGATTTTAATATGACATTTCTCCTTTAGAGGTTGAGTCAGTGAAACAGAAGTAGGTAGAGTAGATGGGGGAAAAAATGTCTTAAAACTCTAGAGTGGCTGGTATAATACTGATCCACGGTTCGTCTGTACCAGAAAAGAATCCATTTTCATCACTTATTTCCTATGAGCTGGTATGAAGATGTACTTGACTGATATCTTAACATTCAGTACACACTGTTGCTAAACTTGCATCTCATACTTCAAAGTTCTGTAATTTCCTTGGCTTTATTATGAATGATTTATGGAACATTCTGTTAAAGTAAACATTGATAGCATCAGGTAGTCCTTTCAGAACAAGAGAAAATGATCTTATTTCTGTTAAAAGTAGATGGAAATAATAAGAAGACAGTATTTGCACCAAATGCAAAACAAATTTTGTTCTTTATGCACAAAGTTTGTTTATGTGTAGAATATATTGAAATACAAATACTGTACAGAATAGAAATGATAATATGATAGAAGTTATGGACTTTTTGCCTATATTTCTAGAAGGCAACGTATCTTACAGATGCAGTTAGTATGCATCAGCTAACATTTTTAATAATGTCTTTACGGGGGATCTGGAAGGGTGTTACCATGAAATAACTACAACCTCAGAAAAGGATATCATCTCAGAATTACGGAGATATTTATTACACTCCCCAATTACAAGTGGGCTTTTGGGAGTCTTCAAAGCAAATAAATTAATCAGTGTCAGGGAACAGAATATTAAAATAGGAGAATGCTGAATTTCATTTTTAAGTGCGCTTTAGAAGATGAAAATGGCCTTGGGTATGATTGTAGGCTGTGCTTGGAGCTTACATAATTTGCACATGATACTGTTATGAGAATACAGATGGCAGACAGAAAAGGGTCTTCATATACTGTGGAAGTTACAAAACTAAATACTGAAATAGTTAGGTGACTCTTTCTTGGGAATAGAGGGAGATATACTCTGGAAAATACACTCCTGAACACCCAGTGCCTGTGCCCCCCAGTCCACTTCCCAAAAACAAGATCAGCACAATACATTGAGAAGGTTTCTCTTTCTGAAATTGTTAAACTTAGAACATTGCCTAATCTTCCAAGGAAACAAAATTTTTCTATTATTGTGTATATATACATATTTGGATATACTTATATACATGTGTGTGTATCCCTACATGTGCATGTATTTTCTTTAAAATTTTTAAACCCAGTGGCTAATGTCTTTCACATTTGCCACAAGACAACCAAAGATGTCATTATCTCTGAAGGTTCTGTGACAGTAGGTGACCAGGGAAAAGTGAGACATTATACGTGTTCCAAGTGAAGCCAAGGCTCCTTAAAAAGTACCTTAGATTTTTAAGGAGACCAGATGATTTTTTTTTTTTTAGCTAGGGTTGTTTTTTGTGTAGCTAGTAGGAAGTCTACTTCAGCATGGTGTTTTCATCTTTCTTTATTTATCATTTTACTTTTATCTTTCAATGTACAGAATACCATCTTAAAACTTTTTAGAAATGGAGATCATGTTCAGTCATCATCTGACAAGGTCATATAGATCACACAAGTAAGTAAATATGAGTAACGTGAACACACCTCCCTTTCATCACTGACTGTTCCCTTGTATTCTTTCAGATTAAATTTCACCTTGGTTTACTAAATTCTAAATTTTTTAAGGCTTATCCTTTAATCATTAATTTCTTAGATTTCATACCCATTTCCAGCATAGTTGTAAGATATGTAATTCTAATGTAAATATTGTCCAAATTTCCCATCTCATTTTCACTAGCGTTCAGTATATATAGCTTATTTCAGACCCTTTTTTCAGATATTGTCTATTGCCAACTGACAGATAATGAAATTTGTTAAACTAGTTCAGAGCTTTTGCCTCTGATCCAACTTTGGATGAATCCTTTGAAAAAGTATGTGTCATGGGATGGTGAAATTTGGAAACATCTGTGAGTCTGTAACAATTACATTATGGATGTTGCTAACTGTCACAATTGTTTATTATTTCAAATTCAGCTTAAGCAGCATGTAGCTGATAATAAGAACTGCAGTTTGGGTTAGCAGTTTGAGGGCTTCTTGGCATATCTAGTAATAAAATAGACCACTGCAATGTGTAAACTACATATCTATCAGGGTAAAGATTGAATGCCCCTATTGTTTTATCCTTTATGCCCTGACTTGCAAAGTACTTAGAACAAAAAGCCCACATTTGCCTTTCACTAAGAAGTCTTCTCCTTGTGAGGCCCTTCCCTTCTTCACCTTCAACTTTCGTTTCCTGGTTAATTACTTATTTTTGCTGCTATGGTCTTCAGGTATGTGAACGAACCTTGCAATTATTATTGCATAACTCGCATTTCTGCCAGAGTGAATCCACTCTGAAATGAAGATCTTCACTTCAGAAATCTTTGTGTTTAATACTTGAATATATCAGACCTATGGTAATATCTCACTGCAAAAGATAACAAGATAATTTTTTACACCATATGGCAAATGCTGAGAAATCATATCTATATTATTTAATTCAAGTTATTTTATACATGTGTATTGGGTTTGCGTGGCAAGGTTTTTAGTAGGTGGGGGGGGAACTATAGGGGTGGCTTCTGTGAGAAGCTGCTAGAAGCTTCCCCCATGTCTGATAGAGCCAATGCCAGCTGGCTCCAAGGCGGACCCGCTGCTGGCCAAGGCCACGCCCATCAGCGATGGTGGTAGCGCCTCTGGAATAACATAGTGGAGAAGGGGAAAAAACCCTGTGTAACGGCAATTTCTGCCAGAGAGAGGAGTGAGCATATGTGACAGAAACCACTCTGCAGACACCAAGATCAGTGAAGAAGGAGGTGCTCCAGGTGCTGCAGCAGAAATTCCCCTGCAGCCCGTGGGGAAGACCATGGAGAGGCAGGCTGTCCCCCTGCAGTCCATGAAGGTCCACAGTGGAGCAGATATCCACTTGCAGCCCATGGAGGACCACACACCGGAGCAGGGGGATGTGACTGAAGGAGGCTGTGACCCTATGGGCATCCCACACTGGAGCAGGCTCCTGGCAGGACCTGTGGGCCCATGGAGAGAGAAGCCCACAGTGGAGCAGGTTGGCTGGCTGGACCTGTGACCTCGTGGGGGACCCACGCTGGAGCAGTCTGTTCCTAAAGGACTGCACACCATGGAGTGGACCCACGCTGGCACAGCTCGTGAAGAACTACAGCCCGTGGGAAGGACTTATGCTGGAGAAGTTCATGGAGGACTGTCTCCCACGGGAGGGACCCCACGCTGGAGCAGGGGAAGAATGTGAGGAGTCCTCCCCCTGAGGAGGAAGGAGCAGCAGAGACAATGTGTGATCAACTGACCACAACCCCCGTTCCCATCCCCCTGCGCCACTCAGGGGGGAGGTAGAGAATTTGGGAGTGAAGCTGAGCTTGGGAAGAAGGGAGGGGTGAGGGGAAGGTGTTTAGTTTTTATGTCCCGTTATCGTCCTCTGATTTGGTTGGTAATAAGTTAAACTAATTTCCCCAAGTCAAATCTGTTTTGCCCATGATGGTAATTGCTGAGCGATCTCTCTGTCCTTATCTCGACCCACGAGCCTTTCATTATATTTCCTCTCCCCTGTGCCGCTGAGGAGGGGAGTGATAGAGTGGCTTTGGTGGGCACCTGGCACCTAGCCAGGTTTAACCCACCACAATGTGTGAGTTGGGGATCATGCAAAGGACTAAAATCAGGAACTGAATTCTCCCAGATCAAGCATCTAAATCAGATGCTTAAAATAGTGCAAATACCACTGATTAGGTAGTAGTACTGTGCAAAAAGAACATCTGGGAATCATAAGCCAAAGAGGACTTAACATCGTGCCATTGCCAGATTTTGACATGCTAATCTAGAATATATATATGGCAACATAGACTTAGAATGAGCTATGTGATCCTTTTAACTCTGTTCTGCAATTGTAAGGCATTGCATAGCATACAGTGTGTATTCAGGTACTGAAAGATGTGGACCAGCTGGAGAGAAACTGATGGAGGGAATGAGAGTAGTACGAGGTCAAAGGAATATGATTTTGGGGGAAAGAGTAGATGATAGCATTGTTTGACTTAAAGAGAAGACTAAGGAGACGAAGGTCACAAATGAAGACCTATAAGAGGAAAAGGATAAATTCCTTTCTGTATTGCTAATGGATTGTAATAATAATGAATTTACACTGTAGCACTGGAAAATTTGTGTCCCTAATATAATTGAATTACATTGCCTTTGGGGCTGTGTGGTCTCTACTATTGTACATCTTTCGTAATCAGTCTATAAAACAAAAATACATCAGGACTGGCATAAGTAGTTGGGGCAGGAAGCTAAACAGATGACTTCTTGAGTGCTAGTCTGATCCTACGAAAGCCACCCCTTTGTTCAAACAGAACTAAGAAGTACTGAGTTACACACAAGAACTGTATATGTGACAAAATGATTTTTCTTCACTGTGCTCCTCACTCTTTTACTTTTATTTTTCACTTTTTATTTAGAATATTTGTTTATTTGGGTACTTCTATTCCAGCAAGGACTGGGAAGTGGCAGTTGGGTCAATAGCAGAGAAAGCTGGAACAAAATGTCTCTTTCACAGGCTGTTTATTTGAAACTTTGAGGTTAGTGGTTCCTGTTTCCTCGTAGTGGGCTCCTTTTGTGGTATCACATGTGTAGCACCATTTCTGTAATGTTAAAATGGGGAAAAGTCACTGGAACAAGCTTCAGAATGAACTTGCTTGTGGGGAAAGTAAAACAAGAATGAGGAATATTAAAAAAGGGTTTCACTCTCCACCACTATAGAAGTATTTTGTGCTTACTAGAGCACTTGAGAAGTTAGCACAGACTAGTCACAACAGAAAGGCGATCAGACCCAGTCATAGATTGTTTTCTAACCTGTCCTCTTTCTCACTAAGCACTTACAATGGAGCAGGTGCTGCAATTGTGGTGAATTTTGGATTACTTCTGAATATAGGCAGCTTTAAAAATATGTTGGTATGGAATAAAATACCCTAGTTCTTGAATATAAAATGAATTTACTTGGGCATCTTTATTCCTACATTCTGTGAAGGGCAGGATTTTGTCCCTTTTTCATGATGCTTATGCCTCTTTTAGTGGTTTGTTCAAATTAAGTCTCAGTTCATATATGTTTTTCCTGTTATCCTTGTTACACGCATACTCATATTGGTGATTATATCAACCTAAGTAGACACGGATCTTGTTTCCTGTCTTGCTATGTAAATGTTAGCATATACCATTAGGAAGAAAAAGGGCATTTTCCATATAATCTGGTAACAGTGAGAAATATCTATTACTTTTTTCTAATATTGTCTTTGTGGGGAGGGAGCATAGGAAAGCAACTCCCTTAATTCAACTTTAAGCCTTAAAAAACATTTCTAGTTTCTTTCATTGGTCTCTTGTTGCTTTCCTTCCAGAGAATCTTGCTGCATTTGTAGCTGTCTATGGCTTGGAAAAGATATTTAGGACTAGGTGTAATTTTTTTTTTATTTAGTTTTGTTTTTATTATTATTTCCAAAGAGTCTGGTCTGCTGTAGTTAATCCAACCTCAAGCTATATTGCTGTGCTGCCTGAGCACTATTCAGGACAAATAAAAGAAAAATCCAGCATTTTTAAATGTGTTGCAGGGCAAGAGGGTAGACATGAAATCATGGCAAAAAGAGCAGAACTCTCCTTTTCTAGCTGCCACTCTGACTAATGAACTAGTAAAATGCATGACACCTGCAGTAAGGAGTTATTGCTGCTTGCATTTAGAGAGGTGGCCACTCTTCTTACCTTAACAGCTTATATACCAATATATCCTTTCTGGGTTATAGATGCAGACATATTGATACATGAGAATTCAGGGAAAGGGTTGTTCCCTAGATTGGTAATTTGACGCGAGCGTAGGAATTGACAGACTTCATTGGGCTGAGGTTTGTCTTTCATGTCCTGCTGCTGTCAAAAATAGCTAGCACCAAAAGCTGTTTTGGAAACTGTAAGAATTCTTTGTAGTCAGGATAGGATAACATGTAGTCCTGTTCATCATTGGTCTGTGCTTTTCAGATGAATTGACTTTAAACCTGGGAACATTAGGCTTCCTATCCTTTGCAAAAGCAAAGATGTTTTCCAACAACTCTGATTACGTGGACTAGTCTTATTGTCTATATATTCAGATGTTCCTTGAATCTTTCTAAGTTCTTGTTGTCCGTAAATTCTTGTGTAAATTATTTTCAAAATGTTTGATTGTAAAAAAAATTTAAATTGGTTTTGAATTAGCTTCATTTTTATTTTGTTGGATATCCTATGTTGCTGTGAGAGAAACTGCTAAACTATCTTCCCCATATTATTCATTTTAATAAATATTACTGTTTCTTTCTTGTAATTTGTCCTAGAGTACAGACCTAGCAGTGTTTTTGGTCTCTCTTCATTGGATTGTGTCCATGTAGATAATTCTTACTATCCTTCCTTGAATCCCGCCTAATTCTGCATTTCCCTGGTTGGAATTGGCTACATGTTAATCCAGATGAAGGTACACTTCTGATTTATAGAAAAATTATTGTAACATTTTCAAAGGTGGTTTTTCCCTAGTCAACATCTTTTTTCCCTGATTTGACTATAATTGCACATTTACCAAAGAGCTTAGCTTTTCACAGTGACAGTCAAGTCCCCTTTCTAAACTGATTCTGATAATTCAGAATCTTTACGGTTTGCATGAATGTGAACAAACTTGGTTTTAAAAAGAATTGTCATTCTGAATAGCCAAGTTAGACCTTGACCTTTCTTAAAAAAAAAATAGAATTAAATAGGCCCTAAATTCTGCCATTACTGTTACATAAACCTTGCAATACTCTAGTGGATACGTGGTACAGCTAGGCAAAATTCTATTATTTTGTTTGCTTCTTTCTTTACTTTACAATTCAGAATTTAACTTCACAGTGAATCGTATGAGCTCTACCTTTCTGAAAATAACACCATTTTTCTTGGGAACGCATTTCCCAGTAGCTTGGAACTACACTAGAAACTGAGCTTCTCTTCCAGCCAGCTCTCACTGACACTGATATAAGAAGAGTGTTTTGAAAATTGTACCAGCCAGAATTTTTTGGTAATCCAAAAACATAGAGAAAGAGCCATAAGAAGAACCAGATTTTTTGGTCCCCCTTGCGTTGTGTGGGGCATTCTCAAACACACACAAAAATATAACATTTAACCATTTATAAATCTTCTGAAAATTTGAATTTGAAGGACAGATCTCGATTTTACCTGGATTGTCATTTAATCTGACTTAATCTGGTTCTCTGACTAGATAGGCATAATTCAGGCATGTAAAAACCAAGATGTAGGTCCCAGTGAAATAATGTCCCTGAAAGCAACTGTAAGGGCCTTTATTTTTATTTTAAACCCATGTGAACCCATGGGGACATTAGTGCATCATTAACAATGGCAAGAGGGTGAGGACAACCAGCTGTTATTTCTTGTTTCTCTAAATGTGCTCCTTTGGGAACCTTTCCACATTTGCCATTTTCCCCTGTTCCTACAACAGTCGTATTAGCACCCTAGAAACAATGCAATAGGTTGCAAAGATTATTACCTTCCCAAACTTTATAATCTCTTTTTTGAAAGAATTGAGAAATAAAATCTGCTGGACTTTCTTTAAAATGGCTAACACTGTAGTCACTTCAAAGGAATGACTCAACATCATTATTATAAGAAATTAAGGAATGACTAATACAATTCTTCATTTTTTTCCATTTTTCTTCTCCTTAATATCCTTTTCTATATTTACCTGTATTCGCTATGGAGGCCTAGCTGAAGTAAGGCTGAAAAGTTTATGCTTGCTGAGGAAACATCAGCATGTTTGTCCAACAGTGTGATGGCAACTATGTGGGCTCAGGGTAATTTTTTAAAAAAAGTTCTATTTGTGGGTTGTTTTTTTTTTTTAGGCACTATTTGTGTCTTAAAGAAATATTAATTGCATCTTTTCTGGAAAGTGTCAGAGAACATGAAACCTGTTATTTATTTATTTAAAGAATGTGAAAGCTGAAGAGGTGACACTGTGAACTTAATTTAAAGACCATTCCGTGTCTGCCCTGGACATTTATATCTACTGTATGGTTGTGCCCTAGCTGTGCTCTCAGTTGGGGAATGTGATCACTCAGCTTCAGGGACATGGTCCTGCAGTGACTGGAGATGTCCTGCTGTGTCTGGGAGGGATGGGAGGAGGCAGAGACAAACTCCTCACCAGTGCTTTAGTGGAGAGTGGAAATCCTCCAAAATTTCAGAGGGCACAGATAATGTGGTGTAAATAATAAGAACAACAAATTCAGCCAAGTTATAAGACATATTATCCTGAAACCTTACAGTTCACGTTGTCTCTGCATAAGTGCTTTATACTGTATTGAGCCCACGGAAGTTACGTTGTATTTGTGGGATCTGTGGCTACTAGAAGTTGTAGCAGTTGCCATTTGTTATGAAACGGTCTGTAAAAATATGAAGGAGTTTTACTGAATAGAAGATAAGATGCAGAATTCATTTAAGAAGCCTTGGAGTTGCTGTGGTATTTCTTCTTTTCTCTCCCTGCCTTCTCCTCTCTCGTCCCCTGAGTTCATTCAGAAATGATTCTTGGTTATTTAAGTAATAAGCTCTATTAAAAGAGTGAGGGAATAAAATAATAATAATAATAATAATCATAATCATAATAATAATAATAATAATAAAGGCAGATGGAGGAGAAGAGAATGAGGAACTGGGAAAATTAAAAAGTCCAGGGACGGGAAAGATTAAAACAGAACCAGAAAAAGGGAGGTAGAGATAGAAAAGACAATTGTGGCTTTAACTATTACAGAATAGATGATGCCTTTCCACTTCTAGAAGAAGGAAAAGCAGCAAAGCTGGAAAAAGACTTTTCCTTCAACTATTTTTAATATACTTATAATATACTTTATAATATACTTAATTTTTAAAAGTTATTTTTTTTAAAGTGTATGAGTAAGTTTTACACAAAAAAAAGTTGAGGAAGGTGTGTATGTTGATTTTATTTCCTTTTTTCTTTAAAATAAAGCAACAAATGTCAAGAATATAGTAAAACTCTTATTTTAGCAGTTAGATTTACATAAAATACGTCATCACTTTGAATTATTACTTAAGTATTTTCACAGTTTCCAAATCTAAGTCAATTTTTAATTATTTGTATTCTATACTTAATAGTTTCTTTTATATGAGATCCATGAATGATGGAAATTGTACTGCAAATTTATATTAGAATGGAGGTAAATGGCTCTGAGTAGCTTAATTGCTTGAAACTATTCTTGGATTTGTTTTGAATTCAGCAACTATTTCCATCTAGTGGCGCTCCCCTTTTTGCCTAGTAGATTAGGGGTTTGAATCCTCCTTGTGATGAGAAGTTTCCAAGGGTCATGCTACAGACTATGCGTCATGCATAGTGAAGGGGTAGGTGAATTTATTTTATATTGGTGCTGTTTTGCTTTATGTCAGATATTTAAATACTCGTTCAGCTAATGAGATATGCTAGAGCTGGACCACTTTATAGAAAAGTGAGTGATCTCAGTTTGAATTCACCATTGCAGTTGCTACTCCAGACCACATCCTAAGCACTGTCTTGTAGGGCATTGATGGATGGACAGGTCTCGGTACTGCCTGTTGATGCTGTTCTGCTTCATAATGTGCTTCGTATTCACGGAGCAGGGACTAGGAACAGGAGTGTACTGCATTGCTGCAGCCACTAGATTATAATGTCATTCCTTTCTATAGTTCAGTGAATATTTAAGTACTTTCTACAAAGGTGGAACATGCTCACAGGAGACATTGGAAACTGCCCCTCCCTGATGCTTGATGATGTGATTTCAGTCCTTTCAGGGGAGGGAAGAAATATAGTCTGGGTTTTCAGCAGAACAAGATGGGTGCCCAAATCAAGTGTTCTGTTATCCATCACCAACTCACAAGGTTTTGTGGACAGTGCCCATGTTGTCCCCATTTCTGCTGCTTTTTTTTTGCTATAGATACCTCAAGCAGTAAATAGCCAAGTTCTGCTCCACATTTTCTCTGCCCACTTCCCATTTAGGATCTAAATAAAAAAATGAAGCATTTGCTGAGTTGTAATCTTGGCCAAGTACTTGCTACTGATGGTGTGGTTATTACAATTATTTGTTATTGTTATTATTGCTTGGGGAAAATTTATGAATGACCTAAAGCTCTGATGCACAGGTTTTCTACAAGTGCATAAATGTGCTCAGGAATCCTGTAATGGGGAAACTAATTTGTAAGGAAGTGGGTTTTGCATTTAAGTGCAGTTGAAACAAATAGAGGTCAGGTGAATTGGAGGCTGGGAATAAAATGAGATAAAAGGAGCGAGCTGGCAAGAAATGGTTATTTATTTATGCAAATTGCAGTTCTGCTAATTTGTACATTATTTCCTGTGGCAGAGTCTAAAGTTGTTTTTTTATCCTTCTGTTTTTAATCCCATCTTCTTCCTCTCATCTTTGTATTTTGCTTAAAGTTTTATATCTTCCTGCCTTGAAAGGCTTTCATATAATTCTGTTTACCTGTAGTGAAATAGGTTTCTGTGGGCTTATTTGAAAAGCCAGTTCCTTCTGTAACTACAATAGCATAGCAATAATCTCCTTTAGGAGGAATTTATGGTGTTCAAATACTCTTGTAATTTTTTTAACCAGCCTTTATAGCCAGATTATAGCAGAATTTCTGCTAATGCCTTTGTATTAGCTGTTGAACTTGTTTCAGTCAGCTGTACTTCGTTTATCCCTGTAATTGCAACCTTTCTTTAATAACCTCATTATTTTGTAGCTTTGTCCTTGTGAAAGTCTTACTCTTCTCTTGAATTTCTGAAATATTAATGACTGCTGTTTGTCTGAAGCAATTTGTGCAGGATGTCATGTTGTCACTGTTGTCACAAAGGCATTACTAAAGTTTAAATCCATTCATGCCTTTGGTATTATATATGATCTAAACAACAGACAGGTTCTATTTCTGTGAGTTTGTAGATGTGAATGTGTCAGGCTCATTTAAAGTTACCTCCAGTAGCCAGGACTCAAGAGACTGGTAACTGAGTCCTTTCACTTCATTTTAGATGTGTTTTATTTTGGCCAGGTTGGTAGGTAGTGGCTGAATACTCTCCTCTGACAGCAGTCTGTCTTCTCATTATCTGCTGAAGTGTTTATCTAACATGTTTTTTGCTCATGGAGATATTTCTAGAGAATTTCAGTTCACAGAATGGTCAGGGTTGGAAGGGACCTGTGGAGATCGTCTAAGTCCAACCCCCGTGCCACAGCAGGGACACCTACAGCACATTGCACAGGACGCCATCCAGTCGGGTTTTGAATGTCTCCAGTGTGGGAGACTCCACAATCTCTCTGGGCAGCCTGTTCCAGTGCTGTGCCACCCTCAAAGGAAAAAAGTTCCTCCTCATGTTAAGATGGAACTTCCTATGTTCAAGTTTGTGCCCGTTACCTCTTGTCCTGTCACTGGGCACAACTGAAAAAAGACTGTTCCCATTTACCTGCCACCCTCTCTTTAAGTATTTATAAGCATTGATAAGATCCCCCCTCAGTCTTCTTTTCTCTAGACTAAAAAGACCCAAGTGCCTAAGACTTTCCTCATAAGAAAGATGCTCCAATCCCCTAATCATCTTGGTTGCCCTTTGCTGGACCCTCTCCAGCAGTTCCCTATAATGTACACTTAATTCTACACTTAATGTAGAAACGTAAAAAAAAGAAGACCATGTGAATGGCCATGATGGGTTCAAGAATGAATTTGAGGAGCCTTAAAAAACAGTATTAAACTTATCAACAGAATTTGTATTTAGTGTCTGTTGATTTCCACTAAGTTTTGTCTTTGCAAATCAAGTTCTTCTACCAGATCTAGTTTCTCATCTCTTTGTATGGAACATGTCAATACATGCATTGCTACAAGAGGTTCTTAATCTCAATTCCACAGAGTTCAAAAGTGGCTTTCTTTTTCTACATTGGGCAAAAGCTGCCTCTGAGTTTCTTTTTTCTTTTTGTGAAGCGCACAACTTCACAAACCACCTGCTGTGGTTTATGTAATATATATAGGCTGTGTAACACAGCAAAGCTAATGTTGCTTTGGAAAGCTAACATCTTAAATTTCTTGCCTTTTGTGATGCCTACCACCCCAGCTATAATATTCCATTAACATTCTTTAATTAATCCCCTTGATGCCATTGGTGATCTTCACTTGTCATACCAAGTCTCTGAAAACCATTCAGATCATGGTTCATATCTTTATATTTGTCCTGGAAAACATCCAGCATGTTTTTGAGAATTGTGAAAATAGTAGTCTTAGATTTTACACCTAATATGGGTTTAGTTTAGCATCGGTAGCAGATCCACCATCTATTTCATCAAGGTCTGGTTGTTTTCATAGGTAGCTGCTTCTCATTCCATGTCACAGACTTCAGCTGTTCTATGCTATTTTATTGTGCACACACTTTTCACTACTTTCATCATCTTAGAGGCTGAGTATCTAGCATCTGTTATTTTTCATTCTTTCTTCCACTATTTTTTCATGGGGTAAATATCATGTGAGGTATAGTATATTCCTTAGGTAAGGAAGGATTTTATTAATATCTACATATTTATTTATAAGAACACACATGTGTACATACAGAAATTGTATAGTTCATTTTCCCTTCCTTGTTCATTGTAGTGCTGACAACTTATTCTTAAAACAACTGAGGGATCACCCCCCTGAAAGCTCCATCGCATTAGGAGAAGACAGAAAAAGTCTAAAAGGAGAATAATAAGATGTAGCTTCTTGCTGCCCATCAAAACTTTTGGTCTGTTCTAAATCTCTTCTTTACATACGACTGCATTTTTCAGTTTTGAAAAATGAAATTCAAGCTGTTTTATCCCCTAAAGTACATTCAACAATGAGGACTAGGCATGAATCAGAGCTTTGAGAACTTTAGTAATGCTGTTTGAAGGTCACCTCTGCCTCCCTTTTTTATAGTGTTGCATCGGCTAGTTAGGATGGACATAGTACTGACGTAAGTATTTGGGCTGAGTCACCAGATCTATTGTCCCTCACTACTTCAAAGTCTATGATACTTAAGTGGTCAAGACCTTAAACCTTGCAGAGGATGCTGCAAAATGGTTCTCCTGCTACCAGTGCTGGAGAGGGACCTTTGTGGGGTCACACACTTCGCTTATGCCTCTGTTCCTCTGCTTTTAGGACCACCCTTCTCTTCAGTGTGAATAGGAGGAAAAAAATGGTAATTTTACAACAGGTGGTTGATTTTTTTTTGCATTCTGTTTGCAGTTCTTAAATAATATAAATTCTTTTTTTCCAGGAAAATCCCATATTTATAGAAATATTTATATCTGCTGCTGTTGGATACCTTTGAGAGGGTGTGATTCAGGTAGTATGTAGTCAAGAAAGGGTTGCTGCAAGGTAGTCAGCGAGAAATATGAACATGAGGCTTTTGAATTGACAGTTGTCAACAAGAAGGGCACTAAATAAGTCTGATTCCCTTTATTCAGGTCTTTCTTCTCCCTGGGGTATGCCCAACAATCAGGGTGCTATTTATCATTCGGTTGTATCGGCCATGCTAGCTAAAGCAGTCACAGCAGCTGCTGGGGAAGATTTAGATTTCAAAATGGGGAGAGTGACAGGTGACTACGGATAGTAGGGCAGAAATCAAACACGTGGCAATAAGTTTATAAAGTATGTGAAGCTGGTGCTGCATGACAACGATCTCCCTTGGACAAGCAGGTTGTTATCAAAGTCACAGCAGTAGTAATCTTCACGCTTTCATATGCAGAAGGAGATTTTTTCGATGACTGAGCTGCTGTTTTAATGCACATTATGAGAAGTAAGAGGGCAACCAGCAAGGGTCTGTCCATATAATAGATTTCAATAAGATCCGAGCATCAGGCTATCTGTAAGTCCATGAGGGCTGTAATTAGGATTTATAAAAAAGATTCATTTGTGTTTTAGCTTTCTGTGGGATGTTTTGGACTGACATTTTGTCTCCATTTCCTCCATTGTATTTTATACAGGTCTACACATTCTGAGACAATGATACAGATAGCCACTGTGAGAGTCTGCAGTGTGTACATTGGTGATATATGTTACCATGGTAAATCATTGGTTCTTACAATAGGTTGCAATTTTCTGCAGTGGGAATTAAGAATTAAACCATGCCATTGCTCTTCTGAGAATCAGACTGTGCTATCAGTGCCAATTGCTGAATCAAGTCAACTAGCCAAGTGTTAGCAAATTATCCTTGGAAGTTATTTATACTATCACTTTGTCAAGCCTGACAGAGAAGTCATTTATTTAGCCATGAGTATGATAGCAACTTCTATTTAATTTCTTTCCTGTGCTGCACAGGCCTCTTCCAACCTAAATTCTCTGGTGATGTTCTCTAAAATGTGTAAAAGTAGCACAGACTCTTGATTAGATTCCACTGGCCTAAGGACAAAAAGAACCTATTGCTTTTCCCGGTAGCATGTTTCCCTCTTTATTCATGCATGACTTTTGCTATTCCAGCAACCTTTGGGACATTAAATGCACCACCATCTTGGCATTTCTTATTTCAAATGCTGTAGGTGTAGTATGTTTTGTATTTGTGGTTATTTCTTGTGAATCATTTTGTGGGGTGATTAAATATGTATTTTTCTCTCCCAAATACATAGTCAGGTGAATGTGGCAAGCCTGGAAAGCCCAGCAACAAATTGATAAAATTACTATGGGTTTTGGCATATAATGTTTCAATAATGGTATTGGTTAATAAGTAGTATACAGTTTTGCAGATGTAACTGCCCTACCATGTGCTTGCTCAAGAAAAACGTGAAGTAGCAGAGCAGGGAATGGGGACTTCCTCTGTAATATCGTTAGCATTCAGAGCAACACAGGCCACATTCCTAGATGGATATTATTTGATAGCGTGTTTAATGAGCATCTAGTTAAGTATGAGCATTTGCCTAAAGTAATTTTAAAAGCCATCTGTAAGGCTTTTGTTGTCAGTTTGCAGGACTTTTAGTTAAGCCGATTCCTTGCTGGCCAGTTCATTGGGTACTGGTCTCTTCTGGTAATTTCTGCCAGAGTTACCCCTTCCAAGCAAGTGTGGCCTATTTGTGTTGTGAAATTTGTTTATGGCATTTTTGTGTGGAATGCTGACAACTTACATATCACACAACAATGTATATTTGTATTAAAAATGGTTCATAAACTCAGCTTTTCATCCTTCCTCCCTTGCTTATTGTTTTGAGAGGGCTTTAGCCGATCAGGGAGAGACCAGGTTCTCTTTCACTGCTGTCTCAGCAAGTTGTTATTATAGGGTCTGAACACTAAAACTGCTTTACTGTTGAATGGTTTCTAGAATAGTTTCAGTAAAATTGATGCAACAATTGCTTTATGTTCTGTGTATTAAAAAGCCTAAGAAAAATAACTAAGCTGATTTGCACTACGGGCATTGTCTTTTGCTTAGCTCTCTAAAGCATTTTAGAGCCTTTCCTGCCCTAAAGCTATCTGTCTGTAAACAGATGCTTGGATAGCTGGATTCATTGTGATAAAAAAGGGTATTTGGTTTTGCTTGTTTAGCTACTGTGAACTGAGAAATAAACACTTGGTATCAGTTCATCAAGAGGAGAAATCTTAGTAAAATACAATCTTTCTTTTGTTTGCTGCCAAACGTTTCCTAGTTTCCATTGGGATGCTTGCTTACATTTCTCTTCTTTGCTAGCAAATGGGACATTCAGACTTTAAGAGCCAGCCCCTCCAAGATATTTAGCATCAACTTGTCATTTTTTTTCACAGGAAACTGAGAAATGTGAACTGAGAAATAAATGTGAAGATCCAGTACTCCATAACTGAATGGAATACTAGAGAGGGATAAAATGAAGCAGGCTAGGTTGGAGGGAGAAATACTGATGAGAAAGCTTGAGGTAAGCAGTCCTGACTAATTCTCTCTAGATTAAATGAGGCAATTGATAATGTAGTCCTTTGCTACCAGGTTAATTAAGACTCTCTGGCTAAATGCTATTTCTACTGAATTCATACTAGTATTGCTTGCAAGACTGACTTTTCTTCAGGAAGAACAACCCCATGCACCAGTATATGCGGGGGGCTGGAAAGCTGGAAAGCAGCTTGGCAGAAAAGGACCTAGGGGTCTTGGTGAGGACCCTGGGGGTCTTGAGGGTTCTGGTGGACAACAAGTCAAACACAAGCCGGCAATGTGCCCTTGCAGCAAAGAAGGTGAATGGTATCCTTGACTGCATTAAACAAAGTACTGCTAGCAGGTCAAGGGGGGTGATCCTTCCCCTCTACTCAACACTGGTGAGGCCACACTTGGAGTACTGAGTTCAGTTCTGGGCTCCCCAGTACAAAAGAGACATGGGCATACTGGAGAGTTCAACAAAACACCACAAGGATGATTAAGGTTCAGGGGCACCTCACATATGAGGAAAAGCTGAGCAAGCTGGGACTGTTCAGCTTAGAGTAGAGAAGGCTCAGGGAGATCATATCAATGTGTATAAATACCTGAAGGGAGGGTGCAAAAATGACAGAACCAGGCACCTTTCAGTGGTGCTCAGTGACAGGATCAGAGGCAGTGGGCACACACTGAGACATGGGACATTCCCTCTGAACATTGGGAAACGCTTTTTTACTGTGAGGGTGACCAAGCACTGGAATAGGTTGCCCAGGGATGTTGTGGAGTCTCCATCGTTAGAGGTATTAAAAAACTGTAAAGACACAGTCCTGGGCAAATGGTTCTAGGTGGCTCTACTTGAGCAGGGAGCTTGGACCAGGTGACCTCCAGAGGTCCCTTCCAACCTCAGCCATTTCATGATTCTGTGATTCATGTCTTCACAAGAGCTGACCTTTGTATGCCATTTTACTTTCATTCAAACTGCAAGTATAGTGCCAGAAGCCTCCCTGTTTCAGTTAATATCAAATGTGCATAACAGCTATTTTTGGTCATCAACTCAGCTATTGCCTAGAGGTTGCAGCTGCTAAAATTGTACAGAAGTGTTAATTTTGCTTCAAGGTTTTGTCAGGAACAGCTGGTATTTTTATAGGTTTTTGTATGGATTTATTACCAAGAAACATTTTGCCACTTAAATTTTTATTTTTTTTTTAAATGGCAAGCTAATTTGCCAAACTTCATAGAATATGCACTAGGATAATATTGTCTTTCCTTTTATTTATTTATTTTTTTATTTTATTAGTAGTTTAGTATTTAAATAAACAAAAAGTTTGCTGTATCAGCCAATGGTAAAATACAAGTTCAGGATGTATGAACATTTAGTTTGGTACTAGGAGATAAAGAATATTATGCCTCTGGTCAGGAAGGTGCCCTAAAATCCACCAGAGATTTGAGGGGTTCTGATAAATGAAATAAAGCAATGAAGATCGTTTGCTTGTTTGTGTAAAAAAGTGGTTCTTTTTTAATCTAATCTTTGTATATGCTCTGCTGGGAAAATTCTCAAAACATTTTTCTCATGGACGTAAATACATGACTCGGTGTTTTGAACAAGTACTGCTTTTCGTTCCGCGTGTGCCAACTTGCTGTTCTTTTTCCCTACTGATTTTGCTAGCAATGAGAATCGTTTTATAGAAACTTACCATCAGATGGGATAATTTTGACATATTCTTTTTCCTTTCTAACATAAGCTCAATGTATTTCCCTCACTAGGACCACTAGCTGATGTTCTGTTCAGTTTTGCCTGTTAATTTTTATTGTGATAGTCTTGCACTCTTCCATAGATTAAGATGTTATATAATAAATATATGATATATAATATATATTTTTATATATATTAATATATATATAAAATATATAACTAAAAAAAGTGTAGGGTACTGCATCTGGAGAGGAATAACCCCATGCATCAGTATAGGTTGGGGGCTGACCTCCTGGAGAGCAGCTGTGTGGAAAGGGACCTGGGAGTCCTGGTGGACAACAGGATGACCATGAGCCAGCAATGTGCCCTGGTGGCCAAGAAGGCCAATGGCATCCTGGGGTGCATCAAGAAGAGTGTGGCCAGCAGGTGGAGGGAGGTCATCCTCCCCCTCTACTCTGCCCTGGTGAGGCCACATCTGGAGTATTGTGTCCAGTTCTGGGCTCCCCAGTTCAAGAAGGACAGGGAACTGCTGGAGAGGGTCCAGCAAAGGGCTACCAAGATGATTAGGGGACTGGAGCATCTTTCTTATGAGGAAAGGCTCAGGGACTTGGGTCTTTTTAGTCTAGAGAAAAGAAGACTGAGGGGGATCTTATCAATACTTATAAGTACTTAAGGGGAGGGTGCCAGGTAGATGAGAAGAGTCTTTTTTCAGTTGTGCCCAGTGATAGGGCTAGAGGTGACGGGCACAAACTGGAGCACAAGAATTTCCATCTTAACATGAGGAGGAACTTCTTTCCTTTGAGGATGGCAGAGCACTGGAACAGGCTGCCCAGAGAGGTTGTGGAGTCTCCCACACTGGAGACATTCAAAGCCTGCCTGGACGCCGTCCTGTGCAATGTGCTGTAGGTGTCCCTGCTGTGGCAGGGGGGTTGGACTTAGATGATCTCCAGAGGTCCCTTCCAACCCTTATGATACTGTGATACTGTAATTGTATATTAAATAGTTAAAAGAGTTGACTCAAGGCTTGTCAGCTTTGTAGGCAATATAAAGTGATGGGGAATCATGAAATGGATAGACATGAAATTTGTGCTAGGGAGGTAAGGTGTGGTCAGGGAAAAAAACCCTCTCTTATTCCTTCTCCCTTTATGCCAGGCCATTGCTACCTTACAGTATTGTGTTGCAAAGGATGGCCTCATACAGGGGCAGGTACCTCTGGTGACTCCCTTTTACAGTTCTCCTAGTTCAACAGTTAGACAAGAAAACACCTAAGCAAAGATTACAGCAAAGTCTATTTTTTTTTACAAGGCAACTACCTATTTGGCTTATGCCCAAATCTGTTGGTGTCTGTCAGCAGTTGTTTCTGTAGGTGGCTGGTGATGGTGATGTAGGAGGAAAGGCACAGGACACCTAGGGATTAGTCCCCCACCCCTAACCATAACAAAGTCACAAAGCTGCAAATAGACTGCTTACAGCTAATGGCAGTAGATTCAGCTGAAAAGGGAGAGGGTAACATCAGTATTGCCAGCTGGAAGTGCTCAAGAGCTGTCAAAATCCTGACATTTTTTGAAACCACATTTTTTGTTTTATTTAAAAAAAACTTTTAAAAGTAGGAGCCTGTAAAATTTGCTTTATGAGCCTTTTCTGTGACTGTGGGAGCTAAAATATAATAGATCCTTGAGCTAGGGTTTTAACTAAGACACATAAAGTATTGAGACACTTTTATAGAGCTGAAGCAATCACTTAGAGTTAGACAGGGACATCACCACCCTCTTTGCATGGTTAGGAAAGCAGCCTGGGATCTGTTGCCCTTTAAACTGCAGCTTTACTGCCAGAGGGTATTAGGAAATATTGTTCTGGGTTGGAGTATGACATTTCCCATCGTGACAGGGAGTGACCTGGCGTCTCCTGTCAGTCACAGCTTAAGTGAAAATGTGTGTTGTAATGTGATTTTTCTGT
Source organism: Pluvialis apricaria (assembly GCA_017639485.1). NCBI lineage: Eukaryota > Metazoa > Chordata > Aves > Charadriiformes > Charadriidae > Pluvialis > Pluvialis apricaria. The sequence goes on along the minus strand of CM030009.1, from coordinate 72,903,437 downwards.
GTATAAGCATGCTTGTTGATTCTTGTTTACGTTTAAATCTGTAACTTGCATGAAACTTTTAATTCATCCATCCATTGTCAGTTTAGCCTACTTGAAGCAGCCAGGCAGCTCTTCTCATTTAAGTTTTAAAATCAGAAGGGCTTTAGCAAGCATTGCTCAACTGAAACAATAAGACAAATGTGAAACCCTTCCCTATGGTTGAACTGTGAAGCTTTCATAGGTGGAGCAATGTTGCTTTTGCTTTTAAAGGAGAATGACACAAGGCTTTTGACTGCCCTCCCTCTAATGGACACAAAACTTGAGATAAAGGGATAAAATATCCGCCTTGCCCTCAAAACCATGCAGCTTTACCTTACGCCCTCCTTCTCCCTGGTTTAAGTGTATTTTCTGTCTACTGCCTGCAGAAGCACTAATGATCCATAGAGAGTATGAGTCCTCTTTGCCTGGTCCTCACACAGCCGTGCTAATATATGCAGCAGACTTTGCTTCTTTCAGTTATAGAGGCAGAAGTACTCAAGCCCTCATGAGGTCGCATCTCCAGAAAGGTGAGATAAATGAAGGACTGGAAATGCTGGAACTGGATCTGGACTGCTAGATCTGAACTAGATCTGGAATGCGTCAGCACTGGGAATAGGATGCACACTCTTTTTTGGAAGAAGAGGAGCCTGTCAGGGGGAGCAAGAGAAATGTTAGTAAAGGGAAAGGGGTACTTGTGTCTGAGATGGGGGAAGGAAGAGGTGGAAGGTTTGTTGCAGTCATTAGTCCCTTCTTTGCAGTGGAATAACATGTTGCCTGCAATGCTGTTGAATACTTCCAGGCTCTGCAGGCCTGGAAGAAGTTGTTTTTCAGTGATCCCGTGTCACCTCCTGGTGTCCTCACACCAGATTGCTGTAGGCTGTATCTGCTTCCCAGAGGGTTTGACAGCTCTACAGGGTTTAAAAGAAAGTCAGAACCACATAGCAAAGAAGCAGTATTGTGAGATAATTGCTGGTGTGTGACTTGAGGCTTATGGCATGAAAATTAAGATGAAATATAGGTAACATCTGAGCTGTGCAAAAGATGCTGAGGAGCTTGAGTTTGTCGCATGGAGTGAGAAGTTGGCACAGTTCACGTAAAAGATAAGGAGTCACAGCACCCTGAGAAGACCTGAAGGACGAAGACTGAGAATTAGCCATGGAAAAATGATTAATAACTGTAGAGGTAGATGACTTCATAGTTACATTTTCTTAAAGGGAAAATGGAAAAGTTAGTGGAAAAACTGAGGCAGAGAAGTGGGTGGCTTGACTAAAATGCCACCAGAATCAAAACCATTTCCACATTCTGAAGATCCAGGAGAAAAAACAGAGGTCTCGTTTCAATCTGGAGATGTTTGGGTTTAGGTAAATGGTTCAAAATTATACTTGGAACACGAGAGTTTAGTCCAGTGCTTGGGATGTCTGCTCTCATGAAAATTTGTCAGCACTCAGAACACGCCAATTGGAATAGTTATTTTGTTTGGCTGGAAAGCAGAAAAAGGATTGGGGTGGCGGAATGGATTTTTTAACACATATAGGCAAAATTCCACTTGCTCCTTCATCCAAAACAATTAGCTGCTTTAATAAGTCAAAAAATTAAATACTTTTCTCAATTATAATGTGAAGCACAGGCAAAGAATTTTTATGCAAAATATTCATGAAAATCTCATGTCAAATTAATTCTTGTGCTTGAATGAGTTATTTTGCTGTCCTTGAAATAATTGGGAATTTTGTCCATCCTCTTGGATAAGAGGCCAAGAGAATGAAGTTCCTACAATTGGAAGGGTAGAAACTTTTTTTATTTTCTTTTAATTCTGAGTGAGCTGGTTTCAGCACCTGTGTCTTAGGTAAGCCAAAAAACCCTCCAACTCTGCAACCCAGCAACAGTATACTGACTGCTCTGTGAGTTGAAATTCACTGTTTTTTGTAGCCTTTGGCTAACATCCTTAGTTATCTTTTCACTTTTCTTTCTGAAGCTAAAGCTTACGACCATCCGTTGCTGCAAAGCTCACAGAAGAATATTTTTGGCAGACAGGCTTTAAAGGCTGCCTTTCTGTGCAGTAGAAGACATGACACTTGTGCTGACAAGAGAGAGATCACCAGGGAGCCAAGTGGTATAATGGTGCTAGCGTGTGTGATGTATGGTGATTTTTCTTATGGCTTTTTCTATATGTGATTAAATATTGTATTTCTTTTCCTATGTAACATTAGTTCTCTTACTGTCCTGGTTTTGGAGAAAAGCTTGCAACCCGACAGCCAAAGACCAGCTTAAGAACCTGAATTTTGGGGGTGACTATGAGGGATGATAGGTCCCCAATGCAGCATCAAAAAGTACCTCTTTCTGTTTTTTTCTTCCAGACCTAGACAGAAGACTGGGAGAATGATATTTTCTCTTCAGGAAATAATTTCTTAAAAAATGCAGTGTAGGAAAGAATGTTTTTTCTTCATTTTTCTAGTGATACCAAGGTTAAGTTGGTTGCAAGTAATTTTGTAGTTAATTTAAGCTGAAAGAATGTTTAAAATAATTATTTTTTCACAATTTATGTTGCATTTTATGGTTGATCTGGTTGGAATATACACATACATACATTATAATTACTGCTTGTTATTGTTGTTGTTGTTGTTGTTGTTGTTATTATTATTATTATCATTATTATTGGTTGTTTTCTAGCTGAACCTTGAATTGACTGGCCATGTGGTCAGATGATCTCCAGTGACTAATCAATAGAAGGAGGTGGAAATGTCCATCAGGGAATGAAAGGGCAGGCAAACATAGCTTGGCTTGGAAGAAGCTTTCAAACTGCATTTTAAGGCAATGGAACAAATTCTGTAATTATTGTTTCCAAATATGTAAAAAAGAGAATAGGTATTTGTTCAAGCTTCTTTCACTGGTAAGATAGTGCTTTCTTCTGCAAACATGATTCTGAGCCATTACAGTCTGGGCCAGATTTCATAGTTCAGTGACAGACATAAAGAATAGAAAGTATGCAAGGAGAGCCAATGAAAACTGAATTAGTTATTCATGAGTTTCATACAAATTTGGTGAAAACACAATTTTTTTCCCTTTTGCTTCTGCAGTTATAATAAGCTGCTTTTACATTGAAAATGCCACTGGAAAAAAAAAATATTTCTCTATAGTAAACTTTATCTGTTTACTAGACATAATTGGCTGGAAAATAGTGTATGCAAGAATTTTGTTGATTATCAAGAGATGATGTTCTATCTTTTACATAAACACTTGACAAGAATCTAACTGTGACTCTCTGCTGAGAAATATAACACAACTGAGCTTCTTCAGAGTTCTGTGATGCACAGCGGGAACTCCTTCTTGCTGTCATCCCTTAGACATTATGCGAAGGACTGGTCAAGTCCTCAGCATAATGCAAGTGGACAGATTTAAAGCATATAACATGATTTTATTTTAGAACCTTTCATTCTTCCATTGCATAAAAGCACTTTTGAAAGCAAGGAGCTAAACTCTGGTCATTGAGTCACTATGCATCTTGAAATGAAACATCATTTTGCACTCAGCAATAGACTGAAGGGAAACTTGAGTATGAGAATAGAATTAGGGACAGAGAATCATTTGGGAATTTGAACAGCTCTGTTCACTCTGTCTTATCCGTAGGTGTTCTTGCAAAACTGGCCCAATTTCCAGATGTGATACAAACTTTATGGAGGTTCTGAAATGTTTCAATGCATTTTCCGTTTCTCATTTTTATAGCCCTTGAATTTTTGGGAGCTGGCCAACACTGGAAGTGCCAAGATACCTTGAGAGATGTTGCTGTTGAGACGTTTCCAGCTGGAATCAGAAGTGCTGGGAATCTTGAAAGACAGGCAGTTCTTGTATTGAATCTACTCCCATTTGCAGACTTCAGAGGTCTGAATCTCATTTATTCCAACCTAAGTCAGAAGTAGTGCTATTGAATTCAGTAGGTGTGACACAAGGTCAGATCTGTGTAAGTGAGATCTAAATCCAGCCTTCAAAGGGTTGGATAAATTTTTGTAAAGATTATTTGAAATTCAGCGTGCTTATCTAAACTGAAAATAAATGCAAAACTTTTTGAAGTTTTCCTGTTAGCTAGAGACCTCTGTTTCACAAGAGAGAAGAAAGCTGGCAGAAGTATAAATGTTATCCACAATATTTTTAAAAGTAACTTGGGGAAATTATGTTCTTTCTTTGATTTTTGAGTTGTCATTTCTGCCTGGAGTAATACAAAGTTGCTGAGACAAATGAATCTAATTTGGTTTTGGTTCTTGGTTGTGTGAATAGGTTTTACAGCAATTTTCCAGAGGTGCATGTGGACTCTGACCACTGTTAGGAAATACTCTGTGTGTTTTCTCATTAGCAAAGCACCACAAAATTTACAGCAACTACAGCATATCTATGAACCCGTAGGTGTTGTCATCCCCTGCATTGGACATTGACTAGTCTAGACATTAAGGATGATGTATATCTCACCTAATCTTGGCTGCCAGTCAAAGCTGGCTGGGTAAACTCTAATAGTGAAAAGAGTGGCACTTTCACATGGTTGTTCATCCCAGCCTATGTTCAGATGGGGCAGATCAGCTTTGGATGTGTCTGTCTCTCTATCCAGATGACAGAGGGAGAACTCACACTTTATAAGCAACAAAGCTCCTTCCAAGGAAACAAACCATCCAATAGGAAAACACTTCTTGCAAGGGAAACTTTGACCACAAAAAGAAAGGAGAGAAATGGGCACAATGGAGAGTCTTGAGGTCTTAATAATGTTACTGAATTACCATTGGTGGGTCCTCATATCCATTCAAGCCGGTTAGTGGTACAATGTAGTAGACTTAAATATAGTAAAGAACAAACATGTCATCTGTCATTTCTTCATAGACAATTCTAGGAAAGTGACAAACTTGATCTCAAAGACAATGTGACTCTGTTGGAGAATAAAGGTGGCAAGGCAGGTAGGAATGAGACTGGAAAGAACAAGAATAATGTTTTCTGTACCAAAATTCCAATTAGGTTACATTATGGTCTTTTATGGTTTACTGGTTTTACTGATGCAGCAAAATTACAACAAATGAAGCTGGTTGTACTACCATTAATATAGTTTCTTTGTGGGTGATTTTTCTAAATACTTAGAAAATTATATGTTTGGTATATAAATCTAAAATTTAACACTGCACATAGCAAAGAGTAAAAATTATTCGGCTTTCTGGCAATTATCTTTCACACCCATGAAAATTCTCAGATTATTAGGTGTTTTTTTAGCTAATTGATTAATTGTTTAGATTGTCTTTGCATAATATTTATCTTCCAGCCTTTTCTTCTGCCTTCGCATACAGAAAGCAGAACACACTCAGAAGACAGCTACTAATAGAATATGTGACTTGGAAATATGTCTTCTAAATAGTCTAAATCCAAGGGTTTTTAATTTCTTTCAATGTCTCAGTGTTTCTAATTTTCAAGTATTTTCAGGTTATATCAGACATTGGGCCTGCTTTTTATTTTGATCTGATAGAAGGATTTTCTATTGTAAGAGGTGGATTTTGTCAGAATCAATATATACATCTTGTAGGTGAGAGGAGTGAACGGCTTCTCCCACCAGATAGCCAAATGTTAAAGTATGATCTAGACTTCCGAAATCTTGGATTTCTCACTGTTAGAAGCTTTCCCAACTCTCCCTAATGTTTTAATGGATGATTATTTGACTATATTATAATAAGTTTGCAAGCTATTGCTGCCTATTTTTAACTCGTAATTTCCTATCACAGTACGAACAGTACAACTATATACTTTGGTAATACATTTTTTTAACATACATGGTTGTATATGTTACATTGGGTTTTATTGAAGTTGCATGGAGAAAGTTCAATCAAAATTTTGTCAAAACAAAGCAGTTAAATCACTACAAAACACTATTTTGACCTTTTTCTCTAAACAAAATACGTCAGTCTGATTTGATAAAAGGTGGAGCAAACTGAAATAAAACCTCCCTAAGATTTAGTTTTTATAGGACTGGAATTTCACCTTCTAACGAGATCTTCCTCCAAAGCACAATATTCAGAATTGCTTAGTCTTTCCTCTGTGACTTCCTGTCGTCACATAGAATCATGGAATCATGGAATGGTTTAGGTTGGAAGGGACCTTGAAGATCATCGTGTTCCAACTCCCCTGCCATAGGCAGGAACACCTCCCACTAGACCAGGTTGCTCAAAGCCCCATCCAACCTGGCCTTAAATATCTGCAGGGATGGGGCCAAATGGTTTGTGGGGATAGGAGTCTTCGTGTTTTCTTTTAAAGTTTCTTTTGAGAGTGATTAATGCATAAAGCAGTAAGGTATGTAGGAAAGGGGACAGCTACTGTGTGAAAGTTCAACAGTACAGCAACTGGACTTGCTTTTGTGTTGTATGTTATGCAAAGAAGAGTCAGTATATTGAGATACTTTTCAAAAGGAGGAAGTAGTTGGTATGTTTTTGGTTTTTGGCAGTACAATTTCTCCCTGCTGGAAGACATACAAGACCTAGCAATTAGTGAACAAGGCTGGGCTCACAGTGGGCCAGAGCCCTGTCACTGCTCTCTACTCTGTAAACTTCTCCTGAGAAGAGATATCTGATATTTTTAGGACAGGTACAGAAAAGAATCTGAAACTTAACAAGCAAAGTAACAGGTCATTTGGGAAACGTCAAGCTATGTTGCCTTTCAGTTTGATTTCTAATCTATTTTATGTTATTTTCAAATATTGCCCCTCAGTATTAGACAGACCTTTCTTGCAGAATTCTTCCTTCCTGGGGGGTAATCTTCTCTGCACCAGTGTGGCTATTTGAATTAGTAAGGAGATACTCAGTGTTAGTAGCAGTAGCATCAGTCCAGCTACAGATAAGACAATATTGAAGGTTCTGTTTCTGGAAATGTTCTGTCCCCAGCAGAATGGACTGCAGAGGGCACCTCGGTTACACAAGGACATTTTAGAAGAGTATTTGCTGATACTGGTGAAGAAAGACTCTTTTTGTGTTGATAGCATATAATCTTTGGCACCAAAGGGGTCTGAACACTATAGTTTGTATCTTAAACTATTTTCTCTAAAGAGCTACCCTGCTTGTCCATCTCTACCAACAAACTTTAATGGTCAATAGACGATTACAAGAGAGTAACATTAATAAGAACATAAGAGATGCATTATAAAACTAAAAAAAATAATTGTAAATGTTATTTTTATATTATGTTGTTATTATTTGCTTTCTGCATATTTATTACCAAACTGAACAGAAAAGAACATATGATTATTGATGTATAAATAAGAAATATTAGTTTGATCCAATCAAAAATTGAAGAAAAAAAAGAAAGGCAAGATTTGCTTCAATTCCTACATTACTCCTTCTATAAGACCTTTTTTTCATGATCAGCATGATCATAATTTTCATGACTAACATTACCCTCTTTCTCAATTGCCAGAATTATGTGGGAATTCCATTAAGATGCAAGAATGACCGAGGCAGCCTGTTTTTTTGTCCTCTTCATTCAAGGTCAGGGCTGGTTGAGGTGCCCTAGAACATATTCTTCTGGGAATCTGATGCAGGTATAGATGTCGGTTCAAGTGGATGCAGTCGTTGTGGGTAGTTCTAGATTATCTAGGCTCTACCCAGAAAGCGGGTTAGGACACGGATTTGTTCAAGAGATGTTATGCTGGTATAAATACTCCATTGTCACTAACTGCATCTCCCCTTTGATGGTTTGAATATTTCTATCTTTCAGTCTCACATACTGATCTAATCTTATCTATGTGAGCACTGAGACTGAGCTATAACAAATTGATACATTTCTTTTTATCATTCCTATTTGTCATGGTCTTGTAGCTATTTTTAATTCACATGATGTTATCACTGTCCAAGTCCATATGAATCAACTATTAAAATAGATCGAATGCTCACTAACTTCAAAACATATTGTTTCTTGTATGATTTCTCCAGTAACTGCTTTTGCACACCCTAAAGCAATCATGTTCATCTGCAAAAAGTATTCTCTGGTCCTATGCTCCTTATTTTTTCTTAACCTAACTAAATTTAATGATTCTTTTCAATGAAGTGTCACTACAGGATTTCAGAATGGATAAGATTTCCACTTATGCCCTTTTGGAGGTAAGAATTGCAAATGAGTGCCTAAGTGCAGTAGCCGAACAGCTGTATGACTGTTGGAATCTCGTTGGCTGCTCACTGAACCCCTTTCAGTTTGTCAGTGCTCCACATCACTTTAACAAGCTCAGATATACCATATTGCCATTTAGGAACCCCTAAGTCAGTGATATATTTCAAAATAGTTTTCAGTGTTCTGCATGTGATCTTGTGTTCTACTTCTTCCAACGTCTTTCTGAATACCTCATCTGAATACTGGATTCGATGCTAGGAGGGTGTAGAAAAAGAAGAAAATATTCAGGTTTGCAAGTTTTTCCAGGCTTTTAATTTTATGTCACTATTATTTTTTTCTGCTGTCTGCAAGTGGATCATGAGGGTGTCGTAAATTCTTCATATTGAATTGCAATATTTGCATTTACGTGCTACGTCCCTGACAGATGCTTAGAAGTACTTAATGCAGCAAAAATCGTCCTTTGTCCAGGGTCCTTCTGTTTTGTACTTTTCAGGGTTGTTCTCTTTCCAAAAGTGCAACGAAGCAGTAATGATTTTCCAGCATTCTTGTTTCTGTTTGGTTAGTACAAGGACTGGTAGAAACCTTCTGTGCTAAACCTCTGATGTGTCAAATGGCTATGTTTTATAACACCTTTTGTAGGGAATCACACTCAAAAGCTGCATCTTAAACCTAGCTGCTGTAATTACTTCTGCATGTCACAGGTGAACCTTTCTAAATGAGAAAAATTAATTAATTCCAATAGCTACTGCTGTATCACTGTTTCTGTTTCTGTGGCCACTAATGGTGGCCCTAGGTGGCAGTGGCAAAAATTGCTATAATAGCTTCAGTGTATAAGACAAAGTTTAATACATGAGAATACTTTCAGGACAAATGTGTATATCACACATTGTTAATGATCCACATATGCAAAGAAGAGTTTAGGTTTAGAAAGTTCGCTTACTCTAAATGAATTATGTTGTAGCTGTGTTGATATGTAGACGTTAACCCACTCACCAGAATGAGGTGAGTTTTTGTTTGTTGAGTAAAAAGGAAAATAAACTCATAACAATTTAGGTTGTTTACTCATCTTGCTTTTCAGTAATAACGAAATAGAGTATTGAAATGTAATAATAATGCAAGCATAGTAAGCATTGATATAAGGATAACAAGATAGGCATGTGTAGCTAAGAAAAAAATGTATCTTAATGTTAATTGATATGGCTGAGAATCACAGAATGGTCAGGGTTGGAAGGGACCTCTGGAGATCATCTAGTCCAACCCCACTGCCACAGCAGGGACACCTACAGCACATTGCACAGGATGGCGTCCAGGCAGGCTTTGAATGTCTCCAGTGTGGGAGACTCCACAACCTCTCTGGGCAGCCCGTTCCAGTGCACTGCCACCCTCAAAGTAAAGAAATTCCTCCTCATGTTAAGATGGAACTTCCTATGCTCCAGTTTGTGCCCGTTACCTCCTGTTCTATCACTGGGCACCACTGAAAAAAGACTCTTCTCATCTACCTGGCACCCTCCCCTTAAGTATTTATAAGTATTGATAAGATCCCCCTCAGTCTTCTTTTCTCTAGACTAAAAAGACCCAAGTGCCTAAGCCTTTCCTCATAAGAAAGATGCTCCAGTCCCCTAATCATCTTGGTAGCTCTTTGCTGGACCCTCTCCAGCAGTTCCCTGTCCTTCTTGAACTGGGGAGCCCAGAATTGGACACAGTACTCCAGATGTGGCCTCACCAGGGCAGAGTAGAGGGGGAGGATGACCTCCCTCCACCTGCTGGCCACACTCTTCTTGATACACCCCAAGATGCCATTGGCCTTCTTGGCCACCAGGGCACATTGCTGGCTCATGGTCATCCTGTTGTCCACCGGGACTCCCAGGTCCCTTTCCACACAGCTGCTCTCCAGGAGGTCAGCCCCCAACCTGTACTGATGCATGGGGTTATTCCTCCCCAGATGCAGTACCCTACACTTGCCCTTGTTGAATTTCATCAGGTTTTTCTCTGCCCAACTCTCCATCCTATCCAGAGAGATGGCTATGAAATTATCTGACAAAGATAAAATGCAGATAGGAAGGATGTTTCTTTAGAACTGTTGTTGCAAGTGGTATTAGTTTGAACAGACTAGGCTCTTGGTACAAAAGAAAACCACTTAATTTAAGGAAACAAGGAAAAGTTACCATGTACAGCCTGACTTACAGTACTGATCAGATCTTACTGTGCATGCAGCCTGATTTCCATTGATCCCTCTGAGCTGCATGGTGAAGGAGAGTCTCTCCATACACATCCTGTCACTCTGGGAGTCATTATATGAGTAAATACTGACTCGATACTCAAGCTGGGATGTGCTCCTCTTTTGCTTGCTCCTTCGCCTCTATAAATGTATGTCAGCTTTTCATTGGCTCTCCACACAAAATCTGATTTTTTTGCAATGTTCTGTGGGTTTTTAATAACTGTAGGTGGGAAAATGCATTGGAATTTTTGCACGTGAAAATACATGTGCTACATGCTATTTTGCTTTATATAAATGACACCAAGCTGCTTGCCTTAGTGGAGGAAATCACCTGGAAGTTGGCGTGTCAGACATATGTTCTAGTGAAATGCTATGGACTCATGCTGTCCTGCTTCTGCCAGGGTGACTAATGGCAAACAAGAAAACGATGACTTAATAAGTTGAATGAAGTCAACTTCCTCTTGATTTCTGTAAGCACAGTTTTCTATCATTTAGTATATGGTAGTACAAGTTAATTGGATTTAACTTAACCAAAACTGAAGGATGATAAGCATATGATAGATGAGAAGCCTCTAAAAAGGCTGCTCCAACTTTCACTACCTGACAGGCTAGAATCTGGATTTTTTCTGATGTCTTAATAACAGTTTACATCCTGTTACATGTTTTTTATACTCTAAATTAAAGCATTCTTTTCCCTCTGTCGCTTACTGCAAACATATAGATAACAAATTCCTCCTGGTCTTCATTTTACTTGACTGAAAACAAGCCAATTTCATCTAACCTCACCTCATATGATGGGCTAGTCATTGCTCAGAGTATACTAGTACTTATTCTCTACATCTGTTCTAGTCTGCATCTAACTCCGAGTGATGAAAGCTGTATTTTAAGTTAGGCTTCACATTGTGATGCACACGTGACATTTAGATTTACCTAGTTCAACTAGAAACAGCTTGGCTGAAATACCTTTTAATATTTTTCATAGCTGCTTGTCTTTGATGGTTATCAGTCTTGCTTGCTGTGATTAGCTGAGGTACCTATGCTTCTCTCCTCTTTCAGTTCTAGCTGATGCAGTTGCAACTTCTGGTAGAAATTCCTGTTGTTTCTTCAACTCAGGACCTTGTATTTTATTTTACAATTACATCTCTGTTTCTTCATGTTTCAAGGTCATCTGTTTTTCCCAGGTATTATTCCAGTTATCTCTTGAATGGATTATACTCCCAGCTTTGTGATGTTTACAGGACAACCAGATGATCAGGCCCAGTCAACATGGGTTCATGAAGGGCAGGTCCTGCTTAACGTACCTGATCTGCTTCTGTGACAAAGTGACCCACTTGGTAGACGAGGGAAAGGCTGTGGATGTTATTTACCTAGACTTCAGTAAAGCCTTTGGTACTGTTCCCCACAGCAGTCTCATGAAAAAACTGGCTACCCAAGGCTTGGACAGGTGTACACTCTGCTGGATCAAATACTGACTGGATGGCCAGGCCCAGAGAGTGGTGGTGAATGGAGTTAAATCCAGTTGGTGGCCGGTCACTAGTGGTGTTCCACAGGGCTCAGTGTTAGGGCCACTCCTGTTTAACATCTTTATTAATGATCTTGACAAGGAGATTGAGAGCACCCTCAGTAAGTTTGCTGATGACACCAAATTAGGTGGGAGTATTGATCTGCTTGAGGGTAGCAGGTCTCCTCAGAGGGACCTGGATAGGCTGGGTCGATGGGCTGAGGCCAATAGTATGAGCTTCAACAAGGCCAAGTGCCAGGTCCTGCACTTAGGCCACAACAACCCCATACAACTCTACAGGCTTGGGGAAGAGCGGCTGGAAAGCTGCCTGGAGGAAAGGACCTCGGACTGTTGATTGACAACTGGCTGAACATGAGATAGCAGTGTGCCCACGTGGCCAAGAAGGCCAATGGCTTCCTGGCCTGCATCAGGAATAGTGTAGCCAGCAGGGCTGGGGAAATGATTGTCCCACTGTATTTGGGACTGGTGAGGCCACACCTTGAGTTCAATTTTGGGCACCACAGTATAAGAAGAACATTGAGGTGCTGGAGAGGCTCCTGAGAAGGGCAACAAAGCTGGTGAAGGGTCTTGGGAATAAGTCTTATGAGGAGCAGCTGAGGGACTTGGGGTTGTTTAGTCTGGAGAAAAGAGGCTGAGGGGAGACCTTATTGCTCTCTACAACTACCTGAAAGGAGTTTGTAGAGGGTTGAATGTTGGTCTCTTCTCACAAGTTACAACTGATAGGACAAGAGGAAATGGTGTCAAGTTGTGCCAGGGGAGGTTTAGGTTAGACATTAGGACAAACTTCTACACTGAAAGGGTTATCAAAGACTGGAACAGGCTGCCCAGGGAAGCGGTTGAATTGCCATCCTTGGATGTGTTTAAAAGCTGTCAAGATATGGTGCTCAGGGACATGGTTTAGAAGTGGGAGTGGTAGATTTAGATAACAGTTGGACTTGATGATCTTAAAGGTCTTTTCCAGCCATAACAATTCTGTGATTCTATGTTGGCCAGTTTCTTAACTTAGTCGCAGTTTTTGTGTTAGAGAAATTAATGAAAACAATTAAATACAAAAACAAATTCTAAAATAGAGAGCAAAATCAGTCAATGAGCAAATTTCTTGAAGGCTACCTTTTCAAGGCAATGTCATGTAAGGTCTCCTTCATACCTTTCCATTCCTTTGCCTCTGTTCCAAATGGCTGTTCTGTCTTTGGTCCTACCTTCTGCATTACTGTCATTTCTGAAAATGGGCAAAGCAGTCTGCTCTGTAGCATAGGGGCTGAACTTCTTTCTGGTTGATTTTTTTTTTTTTTTTTGAGAAATACAATATTTCTGACAGGATGTTAAGACTTGCATTTCAGATTTGTAACTTCAGCCTCAATTTCAATAAAATAGAATATTTTCTGAGAGAATATAACTTTAGTAATTTCTTAACTTGATGGGCTACATTTACAACATCAATCAGATCTTTCATTTTTATTTAACGCAGAAAAATTCAATTAGTTAGTAACAGTTAATGTCTTTCCACTTTCATCCCATGACTATTCTGTCCTGAACTTGTCTTAGCTAATTCTAAAGTTTTCATGCTGAACAATTTTGTTCCTTTCTGCTTAATGTTTTGTTAAATGATATATCTCAGCAGGCAGTTCCTGAGTTGAAGTGGTTTTATTCTACAGTCTTCTGGGTAATACAGAGCCTGTCAGTCAGAATGAAATCAGTATAATTCTCTGTGTTGCCACGCAAGTTCTGTATCCACTTAGTTGGGTTTTCTCTTTTCTGGTCATTAGAGACCAAACTAAACGTATTAAATGCATAATTTCTTACAGGCCCTTCAAAAGGCCAGTTGAGCCAGCAGGTATACATTTAGAGGGCAATTCTGTTCTTTTCTGATTGTAGATTATAGTTTAGCTTGAAGATGAAAGATTCATGTAACTTATCACCTAGACGTTAGGCTTGTGTTTTATCAGGTTCTGCAGAGGATTTTAGTTTTTTTAGAGAAGTTTATTTCATGATAATGACAAATCATTTACATGTATTTTGAGCTATTTTTATGCCTTGCAAGTTAGTAGTATGTTGAATCTGTTCTTTAAAAGCGATGATCTATTTCTTAATACCAACAATAACGATTTTTGGTAGGATTAACTCTACTCATTATCTTAGGAATTTCAGCATTTTCTCTTTTTTTTTCCCAATTTCTTTCAAGGAAGCACAGCACATTAATTTTCTTTTTTGAAGCCATATGGTATCCAGTATGTGGGTAGCTGCATAAGGCAGGAAGGTCAGAAGAAGCCTCTGTTACCTATGCTACACCTCTGTAGTACAGTCAGTTAAAACTCAGGTTCCTAAACAAAGTTGGCATTGTCTATACCTGTGTTGTCCTCTCTCTTCTCCCTGCTGGTGCTGAATGCTGAGTGAGCTCTTCTCTCCCTCCAGCCTGAGCAGGCAATGGAATTGGGTGGCTGCAGAGGCTGAAGTTTAAAAGGAGTTTAATGCATCCTGGGTGCAATATGACTGGAGACAAATACAATACTCTGTGTTATTAGATCTTGTTGTTACTAGACTGATTTTTTTTGAGTGGTAGCCCTAAACAAATGAAAAAATACAAGCAGCCTCATTTTTTCATTATTTTACAGCTGGATCATTACTAGCAGCTTCACTTATTTCATTTTTTGAGTTAATGAAAAGCATATTACTTAATAACATTCAAATTTAATTAACTTTGTTTTGAAAACCGTTATCACTGACTCATTTTCCTGTAAATATATCTGAGTCTTGGATGTTGACAATGAGTAACAAAGTCACACCAAGCTTTATGATGTGAGAAAAAAATACAGAAGATACGAGTAGGAGTCTGCTTCCTGCTTCCTGTTAATAGAAATCAGAGGCTGCTTCCATATTTTACAAGTGAAATATTAGTTTATTTTAAACCACCACGAATCGTATATGGCAGAAACAGCATTATCTGCAGTCAAACTTTGATACGTCTAGTATGTTTGAATGATAAACAATAAAAATCTATTCTATGGGGGCAGTCAATCCTGTCATTCCTGAATCATAAAACCTTATAGGTTATTTCAAATGTGCAGGACAGGGAATCATTATTTCATATGAAAATATTATTAATGGTCAGAAAAATGAATAATTCAGAGCTGTTAATTTATACAGTATGGTTATTTTCTTCTTTCACTCTGCCTGTTCCCAGGGGATAATTGTGTATAGATGAAAAAAGGCAAAATATTTTTTACATTTGCATATGTTCTGTTAGGTGTTTATTAGAAGAGTGAAGGACAAGGAAGTTGCAGACAGAGGGTAAGGTTAGCAGGGCTTGCATTAGTTCTTAGGTCTTCTGAGAATGTTTTAAACAGTTTTGGACCAGCTCCAGACAATGTTTTGCCCAGCAAAGAGCCTTGATTCACCTGGCAAGAGGCAGCATTGTGCTTGTGTTTTTTTTTAAGGAAAATTAGTTTGGTTTTTTTTTTTTAGGGACGCCCACCCTGAAAGGTGTCCCAAGATCTTGATCATGATAGAAAGTTTTGCAGGGAGACTAAAAGGCAAAGCTGAGTGAGACTTATGGTCCTTATCATAAGTTACAAAGTTTTCTGCTGGATTTCAGCTTTGGCTGTAGTTTCTGGAGTTCTGTTTTGTGTCTACTTCCAAGACTGTGTTGTTGTAGTCCTTCTAAATATATCCGAGGTATGTAGAGTCAGGTTATTTAAGGGAAAATATAATGGAGTGTCCTAGCCAACTGTAGAGTGCACAATTAATTGCTTCTCCATGGATATTACTATATAATGAAAAGTCCCCATCAGTAAGGAATCAAAAATTCTTAAGTAACTTGTGTTAAGAATGGACTAGTCATGGTTACACTTTATCAAACAGATGAGAATGTGCCTTTTTGCAAACTGTGTGCTTTCCTCTACTTCACAGTGCAATCTTATTTTGATCTGATTAATTTGCGAACAGCTGTTCTTCATCCATGAGCTCATCTTCATGAAAAAGTAGATTAATTTAGTGAGGGAGATATGGCTGTATGACGTGAAGGATAAACAGGACTATGTATCATTAACATACATTCAAATTTGAGTCTGCAGTGTCTCATCAGTCTTCTAAATAGTAAAGATGAATGATCGTTGTGAATCTCTCTGTGTGAGGTTTCTAAAATTTTAATTTCGTATTTTCTCTCACTTGGTGTGCTTGCTTTGGAAGATTTAAGTGTGAATTCTCACTTCAAGAGAATAGGTCCTTATACAAGCAACCACAAACACAATAGAAGTATACAGTAGCTCAGACTATGAAAGCTAATGGAGCAGAATGTCATGCAAAATATGAAGCACATCCTTAGATGCCACACTTCTTTCTCTTTATGGAAACACTGAATGATGCAGAGAGATCCCAGCAATATAAGAATGAGCATTAACCTTCTATCTATGGGATGGTCAGCAGCATGGCTAATGTGTTTTTAGTTCTGAACGTTGTGTGTACAGCATCAAAATTACTGATAATGGCTACATGAGCTTTAAAAGCACTTCTCTGCAGGAATAGGAAGGATAGTAGCTAGCCAAGCCAGATGAATTTCAACAAGGATTCATCAGAGCCGATATACTTCCTGTTGAAAGAGGAAATAAAGATTTTTTCAGTGAGTGAGAAGAGTTCATGAAAAGAACTCAATGGCTAATATTTTCTGCAACTTTCTTATATGCTATCTTTATTATATTTTTGTTAAAAGTAATAATTACTTAGTTTGAAACTCCTGAGTGATTTGTCAGAATTGGTCTGATAAGCATCATTAAACATTTCTCTGCAATGGCTGGTAGAAGAAGTGAGCAACACTAGGATTTTGAATCCCTTGAGAGGAGTAGTAGTTTAAAAAGATGTAGAAGATAAGCAAATGAGGGAATTTTACATAGCTTTAATCCTTTCCCTTTCTTTGCCACAGATGAGTTGCCTGAGGCATCATTGTAAGAAGAATTAGGCTACTGCAAGATTTATTGGCTGTCTGCATAGTTTAATTTTTTTTAGCATGCTTACTTGAAGGGACATGAGAAATATTTTTATGTTTTTCCATTCCTTGGAGCTTTGAGGCTTCAGTGTTTGATGCAACCAGAAAGGGAATAACCAGCTATTGCAATGAGTGCTTAGTGGATAGAAGGTCCAAAACTTGCATGGAAGTTTTCCTACAATGCTGAGAACCTTGTTTCTGAAGTTACAACCAACACATAAGTCAATCTTGCTGCTAGGAAAATTTCTTAACAAAGGAGACGTGTTTCTGAAAACAAGAAATTTTAGTTTTGAAAAATTCTGGTGAAAACCCATTTTGTTGAAAAGTTCTCACCCAGGCTGCTGTCTACAGTCTATGGTCTGCAGAGAGGTGCTGTCGTAAGTGCAGGCTGAGGCTTGTCTCTTTTATTTAGTTGCCTTTGGGACTGATTTTTTACTAGGAGCTTGGGGAATACACGGTTTGTTATTTTAAGAATACCTCATTAAGATATAATAAGCCAAGCACACTTATTTGATTAGCTGTCCTGTAGTCTCCTAACATTGACAAACTGAAACTGAATGACCTAAACTGGAATATGTGTGATCAAGTTATTGCCTAGACACAAATGAGCTGAGCTCAGGAAGAGAGGCTGATAAACCACTTTGGAGTTTTCCGGTTGGAAGAATAGGAATTATTATAGTCATGAGCAACAGGACTCAAAGCCATCCTAGACTGAGAATAGTATTTTTCAAAGGCCATATGTAGTGTGTAAATCTGATTATAATCCTGTATTTTGCTTTTAAAATGCATAATATGAGAAGACAAATATAAATTTATAAGTTTCTACCTTACCTTTCTATCAGTCTCCCTAAGTGTCATGGGACGGACAATAATAAACTAAAGAGCACCTCTGACACATGAAGAACTTGTGGATGTAATAGCAGGGATGACGAGCTTGTGAATCGTTGCCAATAAATCATCTTTTTTCTTTTTTTTTTTTTTTATGAGAATGGTTGTTTAACCAACAATGTGATTCATAAAAAGCCAGGAACCAAGTAAGAAACTTGTTTCATTCTATTGGGCATTTGAACATCAGAGAAGCCAATGTAGAAAAGGACCCTGACTTGTGGGCTGTGTCATGAATATTTTTGAAAAAGTACTTGCAAAGAACACTTATTTCCAGATGTATGCTCTACCATCAAAGTAGAGAGGAGTTTGAACTTCTGCTCTCAGACAGCTTTTCCACCATATTTGCAGGATTCTACCTCTGATAATCATAGAATCATAGAATGGTTTAGGTTGGAAGGGACCTTGAAGATCATCGAGTTCCAACCCCCCTGCCATAGGCAGGGACACCTCCCACTAGACCAGGTTGCCCAAGGCCATGTCCAACCTGGCCTTGAACACCTCCAGGGACGGGGCTTCAACAACCTCTCTGAGCAACCTGTTCCAGTGTCTCACCACCCTTAAAGTGAAAAACTTCTTCCTAATGTTTAATCTAAACCTGCCCTCTTCCAGTTTAAAGCCATTCCCCCTTGTCCTATCACTACATGCCCTTGTAAAAAGTCCTTCCCCAGCTCGCCTGTAGGCCCCCTTTAGGTACTGGAAGGCCGCAATAAGATCTCCCTGGAGCCTTCTGTTCTCCAGGCTGAACAGCCCCAACTCTCTCAGCCTCTCCTGATAGGAGAGGTGCTCCAGCCCTCTGATCACTCTTGGCCCTCCTCTGGACCCACTTCAACAGGTCCATGTCCTTCTTATGTTGGGGACTCCAGAGCTGGATGCAGTACTCCAGGTGGGGTCTCACGAGAGCGGAGTAGAGGGGCAGAATCACCTCCTTTGAGAGGATAAGAGATGAGAAACTTTGAGAAACTCTCAGAGATATATTTCGCAGTATATCTGTCCTGGTTTTGGCTAGGATAGAGTTAATTTTCTTACTAGAAGCTGATATAGTGCTATGTTTTAGATTTAGGATGAGAATAATGTTGATAACACTCTAATATTTTAGTTGTTGCTGAGGAGTCAAGGACTTTTTAGCTTCTCATACTGACTTGCCAACAAAAAGGAGGAGGGCACCCAAGAAGCTGGGAGGTGACACAGCCAGGACAACTGATACAAACTGGCCAAAGGGATATTCCATACCATATGATGTTGTGCTTAGTATATAAAGCTGGAGGAAGAAGAAGGAAGGGGGAGGACATTCAGACTTATGGTGTTTTGTGGTCCCAAGTAAGCATTACGCATGATGGAGCCCTGCTTTCCTGGACATGACTGAACACCTGCCTGCTGACAGGAAGTAGTGGATGAATTCCTTGTTTTGCTTTTCTTGCATATGTGGCTTTTGCAAAACTGTCTTTATCTCAACCCATAAGTTTTCTCACTTTTACTCTTCTGATTCTCTTCCCCACGGCTGGATGGTCCCAGCTGCTGCCTGGGGTTAAACCACATCAATATCTAGGAATGATTTGAATAGGAGGGAGAAATAGCTCATCAGCACAATGTAGAAAGCTATTATGTACAGAAGCAGACAAACCTAGACATCGTTTAATGTTAAAGGAAAGAAAAATGTCCTCAAACTAAAAGTAATAGTAAAATTGTCAACAAGGAAAAACAAATACATATTGAAAGTCAGGTCCAGTAATCATAAACAACAACTAAAAAGAGAACAAAAGAAAGCTATTCTAAATCAGAAAGTCTCTGCTTGATTTTTTTTGCAGCTACAGTGTTACCAATAAAACATAAATACAGAATTTTCTTTCTTTTACCCTCCCCAAAAAAGGACAAGCGAATAGAGATGTAGAATATTTTCAATGTGTTTTAGAGAGACCTCTACTTAATAAAACAGGTCAACTTTGATAAAAGAGGCTTTGGAGGAAAGAATTCAACCCAGATGTCCACAAACAAGCCTACAAACTAAAACCTAAGGATAATATAACTGCAGAAATCATTGATGCTCTGCTGTGTGCCAGAGAAGAAATCTCACCCTGAACCATGGGAAACATAACTCAAAATTAGCCCAGACATGTGCCTGAGTGACTAACTTGTCTGGAAAAGTTCTGGTCTCATTCAAGGTACTAAGGAGGCCACTAAGTGCAGCTGTACACAGAAAGTGTCCCTTTTTTAGACCACACCCATTTGAAAGACCTTGCTTCATCATTTTGTTCATGCTTACACCTGCAGCATAAAGCAGAGGTCATTTGTTATTAGTTGGGTCAGTTCACAGTTAAAAAGTATCCTTTTTTAAAAAAAAAGTATAATCTCCTGATCCTTTTTTTTAAAAATGTTTAGACTCCACGCTGCTGTTGACCTCAAACTCAGACAAACTTAATTTTGTCATGCTTATTCTTGCATTGTTCAATTTCTATTGTATACAACAAAGGTGAAAAAAGAAATGAATGACAGCCATCACTCATCCTAAGCCTGGTAGACTATTGGAAAACTTTTTGTGGCACGAATAAAATATTTCTGTGGCAGACAACAGAAATATGTCTATGCCCTTGTAAAATAGCTTGGGCCATTTAGAAGCATTATTAACCAGCCAAAGATGTCAACAATGGATTATTTGGGCTGGTCTGACCAGAGTTATGTGAATATGAATAACACTTGCTTCCTGAGTGTACTGAGATGTGAAACTCAACAACAATCTGTCTAATCAGAACTACTAAACAAGTAGGTCTTAAAATGTACAAGTCAAAACCAAATGTTATGAAAATAAGTGTGAAGGCTCACATTGCCCTAAAAGAGATGCTCTGAGACCTGTTGGTGAGTTTCCTGTCCTGGACAGCATCATTTGTATCCATACAATTCCATTGTCTTGATTACATAAGGCAAGCATCATTTTCAAAGCCTTGCTTCACTTTACCAATCTAAGAGCATCAGCAACCACCTGGTAGTCTCTAGCAGTAATACATTTCCTGTACTTCTGCTGGGCTTGAGCCATCAAAGTCCAGCAGGCTAAATCGATGGAGTTTCAATGGTTGCGGTCAACAGCTCGATGTCCAAGTGGAGACCAGTGACAAGTGGCGTTCCTCAGGGGTCGGTACTGGGACCCGTGCTGTTCAACATCTTTGTTGGCGGCACGGACAGTGGGATCGAGTGCACCCTCAGCAAGTTTGCCGGTGATACCAAGCTGTTTGGTGAGGTAGACACACTGGAGGGGAGAGATGCCATGCAGAGAGACCTGGACAGGCTGGAGAGGTCAGCCCATGCCAACCTCATGCAGTTCAACAAGGCCAAGTGCAAGGTCCTACATCTGGGTTGGGGCAATCCTAAGCCCACATAAAGGCTCGGTGGGGAGTGGCTGGAGAACAGCCCTGAGAAGAAGGACCTGAATGTACTGATTGACGAGAAGGTCAACATGAGCCAGCAATGTGCGATCGCAGCCCAGAAGGCCAACCGTATCCTTGGTTGCATCAGAAGAAGCATGGCCAGCAAATCAAGGGAGGTGATTCTGCCCCTCTGCTCCACCCTCGTGAGACCCCACCTGGAGTACTGCATCCAGCTCTGGAGTCCCCAACATAAGAAGGACATGGACCTGTTGAAGTGGGTCCAGAGGAGGGCCACGAGGATGGTCCGAGGGCTGGAGCACCTCTCCTATAAGGAGAGGCTGAGAGAGTTGGGGCTGTTCAGCCTGGAGAAGAGAAGGCTTCAGGGTGACCTTATTGCGGCCTTCCAGTACCTAAAGGGGCCCTACAGGAGAGCTGGGGAAAGACTTTTTACAAGGGCATGTAGTGATAGGACAAGGGGGAATGGCTTTAAACTGGAAGAGGGCAGGTTTAGATTAAACATTAGGAAGAAGTTTTTCACTCTGAGGGTGGTGAGGCACTGGAACAGGTTGCCCAGGGAAGTTGTGGATGCCCCATCCCTGGAGGTGTTCAAGGCCAGGTTGGACGTGGCCTTGGGCAACCTGGTCTAGTGGGAGGTGTCCCTGCCTATGGCAGGGGGGTTGGAACTCGATGATCTTCAAGGTCCCTTCCAACCTAAACCATTCTGTGATTCTATGATTCAACAGTAAAAGGCAAATGGGAAGCTAAAAGAAAACAGGTCATTTCTGTGGGGACCCTCTGTGGTGTGACAATGGCTAAGGTATCACTGTTGTTATATCAATAATTCAATCAGACTAAAGCAACTGTACAGCTACTCATGATACAAGAATGCGATGAGACAGGAAAAATCATAAAGCTTTGGACATGAGTTTCCAGGAACTGGTCTAGCTCCTGGTTTGTAGAGCATAAACCTACCCTATATAAATAATTCAGTACTGGTAGAAATTGTGTGCTAAGGATTTGATTTGCCTTCCACAAGTACAGTCTTGGCAGCTCAAATGCACAAAAAATGCAAGGGTCTGAAAGTAGCTTTCAAGCAGAAATGTGAAGTTTGGCAGAATAGTCTCATACCTACCGCTCATCCCTGTAGCTTCCTTCTCTATCACTGGGCTGAGGGGGCATTATATTGATTTATGCCGATGGGAACTGGCGTAAGTCAGGGCTAGAACAGAACATGCTGCTTGTTCCTGGGTGCTAGGTGTTTTGGCATCACCATGCTGATTGATATGCAATGTCAGTTCAACATGATGGGCCTACAGCTGGGAGAAAAGTAATGCTCTGAGCATGGGTCCCATGACACACTAGGGGCATTTCAGTGCTCTAGCATCCCTGAAAGGGGGCTGACTGACTGAAAGGTCAGGCAAGGCACTACTTACATTAGTGTTAAACTGTCTCAAAAAAAACAGGTGTGAGAGGGAGAAAAAGAGAAATCTACATGGCACAAACATGTTTCTGTTAGTGTGAATCTATTTTCTGTAAATTTTTTAAATTCTGCATCTTTTAAAGAAAGTGTAAACCACAATAATCAGGTGATTCATGAATCTTCCTTCTCATTTTACTAGACCTTAATTTGTTAACTTGTAAACCTTTTAAATTTGGAGTTACCAAGTTGGCTTTCTACAAGATCCCAAAGAAAAGAAAATCTTGGGTTCTAGGTAGTTAGATTTTGCTTTGGATAGTAGAGTATTTGAGTCTGTTTTAAATTGTGAGTTACAGGTATGTATATTTTAAATCATTGAATAATCTTGAAATTTACATAAAGTTTTAAACTTTGTGATAAATACATTAATAAATTAATAGTTAAACAAATATATTTCAGGTATCATCATAGCCATTTGAACTGAAGACTATAGGTTATCATGTCTAAAATTACTCTTTTATGGCCTGACTTAATCAGAAGTCTCTTTTGTAAATGTAAGTGCAGCTACATATATGTTTTTTTCCCTTGCATGACCAAGAGCAGAAAAAAAATATTCAAGTTAATGTACACAGGACATGCTGTATTCTTTTTTGTGCTGGATTTATGCATCTATGGCATGTGTAAAGGGACAGAATTGTGAAAGGAATTGTGCCAAGGTCTCACAAGTGAGCCAAACTCTTTATCTATCTATCTATCTATCTATCTGTCTATCTATCTATCTATCTTCTATCTACCTATCTATCTAGATATAAAATAACTCATAAAATTACCATATTATTATGTGATAGAATTTTCATTGTTCCTAAAACATTCCATTAGCAGTGCCATATTTGTTCCATGTAATAAGTCTGATACAATGCATTAAAGGAAACTTGTTTTAATTACTCCACAGAGGTGCGATGAATTACTCCCACTCATTATATGAATATATAGGAGAATCTCAAAACCTTTGTAGACAGAATGTACAAATATTTAGTCATTTTTTTTGTAGACCCTTTGGATGTACTATGTCAAAGGATTGCAAGAAGATCAAAGATATTAATTTATACTGTAAGACATTCTGATATTTATAACTCAGTGCAATTCAGGGGTAAGGTGTCTTCAGGGATATTAGCTATGCAATTCCCATTTATTGTAAGGAGGCTGGTAATCAAACGCACGCACACTGAGTTGACACAGTGGTCCCTGTTTGATTGATACATTGAAATGCCCTAGGGTAGATGAGACATCTGTATAAAACTGGCAGATATAACCGGGGTCCTGTGCCCTTCTGAAAGAGAAGCTGAAGGACAGATCAGGCCAGGCAACTTGGCATTAGGTGACACCTGTCATTAGATGCCTATGAGGTAGGATTCAGTTAGAGGTTAGATATTTAACTTCTACTATAGTCAATGGGGTGCCTGCCTATAGAGGAGTGGAAGATAGAGGATGATTAATATCAACCTTACGTGTGGGCTGCATCAAAAGAAGCACGGCTAGCAGGTCAAGGGAGGTGATTCTCCCTCTCCTCTCTGCTTTCATGAGACCCCACCTGGAGTACTGCATCCAGCTCTGGGCTCCCTAGTACAAAAAAAACCCTGGATCTGTGACAGCAGGTCCAGAGGAGGACTACGAAAATGACCAGAGGGCTGGAGCACCTCTCCTGTGAGGAAAGGCTGAGGGTTGTTTGTCCTGGGGAAGAGAAGACTCTGGGGAGACCTTATTGCAGCCTTTTAATATACAAAGTGAGCTTATAAGAAAGACTAAGAAAGACTTTTTACAGGGGCCTGTAGTGACAGGACAAATGGCAATGGTTTTAACCTAAAAGAGGGTATATTTAGATTGGATATTAGGAAGAAAATTTTTACAATGAGGGTGGTGGACTGCTGAAACAGGTTGCCCAAAGAAGTTGTGGATGCCTCACCATTAGAAGTGTTCAAAGTGAATCTGGACAGAAATTTGAGCAACCTGATTTAGTGAAAGATGTCCCTGCTCATTGCAGGGCGGGTTGGACTAGTTGATCTTTAAAGTACTCTTCCAACCCAAACCATTCTGTGATTCTGTGATTCTCTGATTCAAAGTTGACAGCTACTGGCTGGTCAACTGGAAGTCATAGGTTTCATTGACTATTGGCTAAACGTCCAGTAACTGTAAAGGACACTTGGGCCTACATAAGCTTATGTGCAGATACATATGTTTAGGTGTCTTCACTTTGGCTTGAATTCCACCCAATTAAGTCTGGACTGGTGTAAAGAAGTGACTGCAAAAAACATTACTGGAAGCCTGCTCTGTCTGACAGATCATGAGCTGTGTCTGTGCAATGGGGCAGATGTATTCAGTGGTATGTGCCCTGGCCTGGGTCCCCCTATCATTCAATAGAAATCACCAAAGTTCCCTCCCTGCTCACGGCCAGGATTTCCTTCCAGAGAACAGATTGTATGACAAGATGCAATATATTTAGGTCTCTGATTATATATCTGTGGCTTGATGCACTATAGATTGCACTGCCATTTGGTGTAACAGTCCTGGGAATAGAAAGAAGTGAATAAAGCAAACCACTTTGTCTGTGGTTTTTCAATTTACGTGCAGAAAAAATACTGCAAATACAGGTCATAAAGAAAGAAAATGTAATGAAATACTCTCACTCAACAAATATTTTTGTTTGTTCCATAGCATATCTGGATTTGAGACTGATGATTTATAAGTAGGAGGCACAAACTTCTAAAGGAATCTACCTTGAGCTTGAGATCCAATATGAAAATTTTAGCTCTGAAGAAATGTGGAGAAAGCTAACCATCTAGCTATTTGGAGAGAAGCCTGCCTGCCTATGTACCTTCCCCATTATATTTTTGCAGGGACAAAGAGATTTTTTTTTCATTCTATAGGATAGAATCATGGAATCACAGAATCACAGAACAGTTCAGGTTGGAAGGGACCTCAAAAGATCATCTGTTCCAACATTTTGTGGAAAAGGGAGCCTAGATGATATCTAACACCCTGTCCAATCACATTTTGAAAACCTCCAGTGATGGAGTTTCCACCACATCCCTGGGGAGGTTGGTCCAGTGACTGATTTTTCTTATTGTAAAAAAAATTTCTTTCTTATATCAAGATGAAACCTCTTCTGGTGCAACTTGTGTCCATTGTCACTTGTGTTCTCCATATGGCTCTTTGTGAAAAGAGCCTATGTCCTCTTTGTAGCCACTATTTAAGTACTGGAAAACTGTGATGAGGTCTCCCCTGAGCCTTCTCCTCTCCAGGGTGAAAAGACCTAACTCGTTCATAGGGCAGGTTCTCCAGTCCTTTGATCATCTTCGTGGCCATCCTTTGGACCCTCCTCAGTCTGCCCATGTCTTTTTTGAGTTGTGGGGACCAGAACTGGACACAATACTTCAGGTGTGGCCTAACAAGTGCTGAATAGAGTGGATGATCACACTTCTATCTCTGCTAGTAATGTCCCTGTGGATGCAGCCCAGGACCTGATTTGCTTTTGTTGTTACAGCAATGCACTGCTGCCTTATGTTCAGCTTGTTGTCCACCAGGACCCCCAGATCTCTTTCAGTAAGATTGTTTCGCAGCTACATAGGCTCTAGCCTGTACTGGGCTCTTTGGTAATTCTGTCCCAGGTGCAGGGCCTTGCACTTGTCTTTGTTAAACTCTATACAACTCTTGCTTGTTCACTAAAAGTTCTTTGTCTTATCCTGGTGGGAAACAGGGAAAATTTTAGAACATAAGAAAATTCTGTGGAGAGGGAAATGCCTGTCCTTCCTGCCTTTCTTCCCACCTGCCTTTACCTTTATGACTGTGCAAGTGTCATTTTCCCATTTCCTGACACATGAACAGTAATGAACACCTTGCACTTTGACAACCATAAGTTAAAACAGAAAAGAAAAGCTGAAAAAGTCAACAAATCAACCCTCCCCCAAACTCTCTACATATACCCTACATTTCTTCTTAGCATAGTTCAGTTCCTTCTGGAGAGGATATGTTGAGTAACTTTCTTGTCTACATGTGATAATGGAATATCGTCTCCCTATGCATTTCAGTTGCATTCTCATTGCAGTTAAAATTGCATATATGGAAGGGATCATTAAGAAAAATCTTTCTGTCTGTCTGTCTGTCTGTCTATCTGACTGTCTACCTTTTTGCAGTTTGTCCTGGTTTGAGGTAAAACAGGACTAATTTTGTTCAGTAACTTTACTTCTTAACTGCGCCTCTTCTGACTACTGAAATTAACACCATATTGTGCAGATGCTGTCCGGTCTCAGACTGATAAGACCTATGTTTATAGTTAATGCCAAGGAACGGTATGCAGAGAGGCTCTTGCTTATACTTATTGCTATAACACCCAAGGCAGCTTTGTTACTTGCCCCATTGGAGGGTTGGAAGCGGAAAAGCGTAGAGGGGTCCCACCTGTGGGGAGGAGCAGACAGGACAGTTGCCCCAAAATTGACCAACAAGGTATTCCATCCCATCTGCCTCATGCTCAGCATAAAAGCTGGGGAATCAAAGGGTCAGCCCTCTTTCTTCAATGGCCGACATCTGAGGAGGACTCTGTCTGTTCATTTGCCTTTGATCCCGATCCTGAATCCATATCTGGATTCCGGTTCCCATCCATCACTGGGTCCAGCCTGGGACTTTCCCAGTGCCAGCCAGTGACGTGATTGTAATCCTGGGAGCCTGATACAGTTTTGTATATATTTCATTATTTTCTTTTTATTTTATTATTAATATATCATTAAAGTAGTTTAGTTCCTTCTAAACTCATAAGTCTCTCTCTCTCTCTCTTCTGCCTCTCTCTTTGAAGAGTGGTAGGGGGGAGCATCTGTTGGTCGCCCGGTGGCTGGTTCCACCCAAACCATGACACTGTTATTCCAAATGGGTAAGAAAACACAGGGAAGAAGGGCTTGCTTAGCCTGTGTGTATAATCTACACATTGCGCTCCTCAGCTTTTTGTAGGAAAGTATGACTTGGTGAACTATAATATGAGATTGTGATTTTCCTCTTCATTATAAGTATTTGTAGAAAAGGAAAAAAGAGTGGATTTTTTTTTTTTACCAAACTCTCTGAGGATTTTGTTGTATTGCACTTTGGTGGAGTAATGCTCCATATGAACTGGTGTGACAGGAATGACTCCAGTTTTCCAGCATACTGAAGCAAAGAGAGTACAGAAATTGTTTCTAATTATGTATTACTTCCTCCTCTATGCTGATGGAGAACATGGTGAGAGTAGTGAACTCTTGTAAGTATGATGTCTTCTTTGCACTGACCTTGGGTGAGAGAACATTTTTTATAGTTATGGAAACAAAATTTACCTGAAATCTTTCCTAAAACAAAATGGATTCCAACAGTATGATACTGCCAGAGGCCTTCTTTAGTAACATCAGGTCAAAGTGATGTCCGTGAATCTGAAGAGCTTTAATTTTTTCAGTATATACCCACCAAACTCTGCATAAGCTTGAACACCAGAGAAGTCTTTCTTTTCTTCTTGCCTCAGGCCTTGATGCTGCATTCTCTTCCCACAGCAGACACCAGAAGTGGGGTATAACAAAGGACAGACAAAGTCATATTTCAGTGTTATCTGAGAGAAGTCGAGAAGATAAGATTTGTTATCAGTGCACATTTATTAATGTTGTTTTCATTTTTCACTGAAGTAGTCAAGCTGAGGTATAGATACAGGACTCACATTTAGACAGGCACCTATTTAATGTAACTTGCTGTGTTCAGTTATTTGATATGCAAGCTGATGCTATTTATAAACCAAGACATTTAGAAGTGAGACATAAAGTAAGACATATAAATTGGTGAAATGTTTATTCTTCACATTTATTGCTGAAACCGCTTTTCCTATGTGCATATCCTTGACCTGACCCCTTTCTTTTCCACTTGGTGTTGATGGGGAAAAGGGTAAAAGTTATGATCGTGTATGGATCATGGAATTTTTTTTAAAAAGCTTAAAAAACTGAAATCAAGCTGTTAAGTGTGAGACTGGAGAGTAAAGAATTGACAAAGCACTCCTATTAATGCAGGAGAGTGATGGTGAAATGTAATTAGGGGGAAAAAGTAGGGGATAATTTCTAATCATTGTCATGTGCTGTTTAAACACAAATTACCTTAAGGCAAAATTGTTCTTGTGATTTCATCAAGAAATATACAGATCAAACTGTAACTAACTAAAAATAGGACGATAGGACACGGCCTAATGGCTTCAAACTGGAAGAGGGGAGATTTAGAATAGATATTAGGAAAAAATTTTTCACTCTAAGGGTGGTGAGACACTGGAACAAATTGGCCAGGGAAGCTGTGGAGGTCCATTCCTGGAAGTGTTTGAGGCCAGGTTGGATGGGGCTTTGAGCAACCTGGTCTAGTGGGAGGTGTCCCTGCCCATGGCAGGGGGGTTGGAACTAGATGATCTTTAAGGTCCCTTCCAACCTAAACCATTCTATGATTCTGATTCTATGATAAATAAGATGATCTGCCTTTGCACATGTGTGTGTGAGAGAGAGCGAGCTTGCATTTAATTTAGATTCTTTGCATTAGAATAACCTTCTGAAGTACTTCGTAAGACGAGTTACACATTCCAGCATCACTATGAGGAATCAACACCTTGATTTTGCACAAGAAAAAATGGAAAGACATTAAATGAGAGTGTCTCTCCCAGGGTCTTGCAGAAAACTGTAGCAAGCCATGAGTATGATTTCTTGAGCAAAGATCTTCATTCCCAGACCAATGGTTTTTAAACCTAGTCTTTTTCTTTGCTATGTTTTTGAATGTTAATAAAATCTTTTTTTAATGTAGTTTGGGAGAGGACAGTTAAAATGGATATTTCAATGTCTTCTTAAAGATGTATTTATGCCAACACAAAATATATACCCCAAAAATAAACCAAAACTGGATTCTGGGAATATGCCATCAACTGCAACCTTGTTTATGCAGATAACTTTTTTGTAGTGGAATCTTGCTGGGATAAAAATAATAGATTAAAATGTTTCTCTGTTTATGACAGTGGAAACAATGAAGAATTTTATGTAGCTTGTGCCTGGTCTGTTAGTTATCTTCTGGTATTACTATGGTACAGCAAAGATGAAAAGATGATATTAAATGAAGAGCTGAAAGGAACTACAAAACAAAGAACAAAAAGCTCCTCTTAATTTATTAATATGGCATTTTTAATGTCATTTAGTTTCACTGTCTACTTTGTAAGTTTCTAAGTTGGTCTTCAGAATGGATGGTGTTCAGTAAAATAGAAATGATGAATTCCTTTCTATCTTTATTTAATCTTTAGATTGGCAACGATAATTGAAATTGTTGTGTGTCTCAGTGACTCACAAGCAGTAGCAACTGAAAACCACTGCTGAGTATCAAAGAAGTTATCCTCTTGCTGCCTGCTATGTCTGTCAAGTTAGTTTTTTAATAGAACATGTATTACCATTTGGCAATTCTTATAAGATGTTATAAACCAATTATTCTTTTACCTTTAAAATGAAATAATTTTGCTGGGGCCTTGAGTTTAAATAGGGTTTGTGAAGTCATATTAACACACTTTCTATTACAGGGTAACTGAATAGTGTATAGTTTATAGCACAAAAATAAAATTTGCTGTTTTGGATGATGAAACAGAAGAAGTTTCTAAAGCACGTAGATCAATTTTTAAATATGTCAAAATTTGGGTATCTGAAATGCTGTCATTTTTCTGGGATACTTAACATGATATTTGATTACATTTAGTCATTATTTTATGTTCAAAACCGTGTAAGGTTTGTCTGTCTCTGCTGTCCTCTGTCTGCCTTGGTCCTGATTCAGTACACTGCAAAACCAGTTACATTTATTATCTGCTGAAAATACATTTTTTCCATGAAGCCTTTTTGTATCTTTTTCTCTCTTTTTTTGACTCGTTACTTATGCTCAGTGAAGTATGAATAAGTATTTGTATTGTGAACATGACATTTTCAGATACAATCCAGTAATGAAATCCATAACGATCCATAACAATCCAGCTATGAAATTAATGAAATTTGCCATTTTGTGCATTGCTCTTGAAAAATTGTGACAAAGTTTGAATTACTTTTGTCTTTTTTGTTAAAAATTTTAGTTTTAAATATTTATATATTTATATTTAAATATTTGATGAAACTTTTTATATATCTAATTTTTATCTGACTATTCTTGCCAAAGAAAAGAAACTATTTCTACTGAATTCTCCACATTTGTAGTTTATTTTAT
Source organism: Pluvialis apricaria (assembly GCA_017639485.1). Taxonomy (NCBI): domain Eukaryota; kingdom Metazoa; phylum Chordata; class Aves; order Charadriiformes; family Charadriidae; genus Pluvialis; species Pluvialis apricaria. The sequence goes on along the minus strand of CM030009.1, from coordinate 72,872,663 downwards.
ACATTTGTTTTTTCTTTAACCTGTGTGGCTACATGATTATGCCATCAACTTAAATATGTTCTCCCAATATGACCTCTAGTGAATACAGATGGTATCTCACTCTTAACAGTCAGATGTTCTTAAGTCTCTTATGAAGACACCTTTGTTACCTGATCAAATGTTCCCCCATTACCCTACTTTTAAAAACAGTTGGCCAGTCTTTCAAGCATGAGTTTCAGCAACGATTTTTCTTTTTGTTGTCGAAAATGTCTGACCCACTGAAAATAATTGTGTATAAATTTTAACCAAGTTGCAGCCCGGAGGATATATGAAGTCAAGTGAGGGAAGCAAAATCAGGCAAAATCAAGGAAAATCTTTCTAGCTTTCAAAGGCATGAGCAGCAGGTCTGACTCTAGATTGCAGGTTGTGTTTCTGGAAGTGCCTCTGGGGCTGTATCTATGTAAGCTGGTGAAACAGAACAGTAGAAGTGAAACTGGAGTAGAAGAGCTTGCAGTGCAGTTCTATTGCCTGGAAATAAAGAATTTAGTCACTGATTTCTTATCCCATTTCTCAATATCTTGGCCCACATCAAAAGTACATACGGAAGAGTTCTGTATCCTCTTCAATTTCTGTCTTTGGAACCATAACAACAAAAACCTACTCAGGAATAAATGCAAGTATCATCTCTTCCCCATTGCCACTCTGTCCCCCTACTCTTTGTTTCATTGCTTCCTATCCTTTCACTGTCTGTCTTTGCTTCCTAACTACCTACGTACTCTTCACCTGACCACTTTCTCTATTGTTTGTCCATTTCCTCTTAGTCCCCTTCTACTTCTCTCAACTGAATTCCTGTTGAGTATTTTACTATTCCTTGCTGCTTTTCCTATAGTTCTATTCCTTACTACAGCTTTCTAAAATAATGTTCTCACTTAACATAATGTTCTCACTTAGTTGTGTTTGCATTTTACCAGGCAGAAGATAAATTGAACTAGTGGTGGTTCCCAGAAAACAGGTTCTTTTTCTTTTAAAGATGGAAAGTGTATTGAGCATTTTCTAAATTCTCTGGAACTTCTGAAATAATTATTAGTTATTTGGTAAAGCCCTTAATGAAAAGACTGTTTCGGTCAAAACAGTGACAAAAACACATGCTTTGAATTCTTGGGCATACACAATTTCTGGCCTGCTGGGTTGTACTTTCTGAAGTTTTTACCCTAGCTAAAGTGCCGACATAAGTTATTTTTAGCTGACTTTAGAAAACATCTCCCGATACATTTCATTTTCTATCATTGCATTGTAAGAACTTTTAATACATATCCTATTCCTATAAATTAGTGACTTCTGGAGTTTAGATTAATGAACTCTCATTAGTTATTTCCTTTGCATTTTGTTTCCTGTATAACTTTGGAGATGATTACTTAAATAAATTACTTGTACAGGCAGTGGCTTTAAGTGCTTTTCTGTTTCTTTCCTGCTGTGGTGACAAGTGCCTCATTCAATTGTTTCAAAATGAATGCCTTAAGTGGCTTTTCTCCTTTTTGAGCGTCCTCCTCCGTTGACAACTTCACTGAAGCTAAAACTTTGATTATAGTATCATTTCTGTTCATTAGGACTTACTGCAGGAATTTTTTCCTGAAAAAGTTATTTCCCCATAAGTAATTGCTTCAGTTACATGGTCATGGAACAAATTACAAATGCAACTTCTAATAACTTTATTGAATTAAATGTGCTAGCTCTACAAAATGGCATGAAAAATCTTTCTCTCACCTATTTTTGGGATAAAATGTGGACTAGTCTCTCTTACAAGGAGCACTATCTCCTTTGTAATAAAAAGAATGATTTCACTCTCTCAAACCCTGGACTATATTGAAAAAGAATTATTGTCATTCTACTTAAAAAAAGTCCTGCCATTTCAGACTGTATCACAGATAACCAGCAAGAATAAAGCAGAATAAAGAAGCTCACAATAAGAATTTTTTCCTCTTTGGACTCATCATGCTTACACAACATGTTGCAAAATGCAAAATATTGCATTTTCAGCTATGTATATTTTAAATATTTTGTATAGTGAATAATTCCTTTCAGTGAGAAATAAAAATAACTCCTGATCCTTTAGTACACCACAGTTATAAAACCATTATTGTAATTCATTAGCTATTCCAGCTGCTAAATGAAAATCTCTGCAATGGCTTTTTACAACTTATCGAAACATTTCTGATGTAGATAATCAATTCTGACAGGTTTATGAGATTTGAGTGGTGGCAGATAAAAAATCAGAAAGTAAATTTCTATTTCTGTGATCATGACTCTTACCACTGGAGAATATGAACAAAACTTTGCTGGTCAGTTTTTTCTAAACAAATACAGTCATGAGAATGCTTAAATAGTTAAGTTGCCTTTAATAAAGTAATAATACATTGTTCTTTTCATTTAGTTTTCAGATTTCCCTTTGCTATTTTAATACAACAGATGCATATTTTGCCAAGAATTTTCTTCTTTTTCTGACTCTTCACTTACTCTTTTACTTTAACTTATGTTGAAGTCATGATTTGGGTGACTTTCTGATATGAAAAGTAATTCAAGAGAAAGAGATTTTGATATTGCTATAGCGTAACTAAGAAAAGACTGGGTAATGATGAGTAAGGCTACAACGGATTTTCATTTTTCAAAAACAAAATAAATTTTGCCTGACTTTGGATATTTTGTGTATGAGTAGTTAGATGTGACAACAACAATATGATGATCAGCAGCAATGTAGTAACACATAAAAAGGACAGTGAACTTTTTATGTTGGCTTTAATTTCTCCAGGATGATGTTTCCCTTAAATGTCTTTTTTTTGGTTTTGTTTTAGGTTGGTTTTGTTTTGTTGCTGTTTACATTGGTTAGACTGGGTTTGCCAAATTCAGTTTTGGTTAAATACTGCTGTATTCACTTCCAAAATAATTTTATTATTCCATCATAATGTTGTTTTGGAGCCCATTTCTGCACACTGATCCATCTGAGATATTCTGTGACTCCACTGATTTTATGTACGCATAAAAGGCTAACCAACAGACTAGGCTGCAATACCAGTCTCCTTTTAATCTGTATTAAAAAACATATTTCAGATGTTTGTCTGTTACTTTGGGGCGGGGGGGGGAACCAAAAAGGGTAGACAATAGTTATACAGAAAATAGGAAAATGCAGGGATTTTGTGACCAAGAAAATCTTCCTAGAACACATTGCATCGGTAAAACATTTTTCTACAACTTTTGCTCTTTTCATCATAGTTATTTTGTATCTTTTCTTAGTACCATGATAAAACATCACCCCATTAAGATTGCAAATGCAAACATTCAATAATTAGCTCTAGTATCAATGGAAACTAAAAATTACAGGCAGCATAAATTACTTTAAGCTCAACTGGCCTATTATTTTAAGCTTGCACCAGTATTAAAGTTTCTCATTACAACTGAAATTATTTTAATGTGACATATTGAATTATAATTAATATACTTAGAAATAATAAAAAATTATTCAAAGACTGTTTATTCAATAGAAATTGTTCCCATAGAAACAAGGAACAAAAGATTCAGTTTATTCAGGTTTTATAGCAAATAAATATTCTTCTGCTGTGTACATTTAATGCTCCCACATCTATGTTTCATAAGAATATCACAAAAAATCAATAGGCGACTGAATATAGGATATTTCCTTTACACTTTACATGGAGTTTTACTTTCATTCTTTGTAAAAAACAAAGCAAAACAAACCAAACACAGAGTAAATCTGTTTGTGCACCAAGAAGAGCCACAGATGTTTTCTTGGTATTGATCTTCAGCAATAATGATTTTTAAGCATTGAAGAAGTGCATATGGGGATTTTGTGTGAAGGCCAAGATGAAAAAAAACCCACAAAACAACAAAAAACAACAAAACAAAACATGGAGGAAATAGGAGGCTAAAGAGCAGCATCAAGACTGCCAGCAGCCAGCACAGCTTTCATCTTATGCAAGTACTGTAGGCTTGTGTTTGCAAAACCTCATGATTTATTTAGAATTTTAATTAAAGAAAAGAAGTTATTGGAACAGCATCCTAGCAGTACCTAGCATCTGCCGACCGTGGCTAATGATTTTTACAACCTCATCTGCAAACACTCCATTAAAGAAGCTAAGCATGACGTGTGGCACGACTGAAGCAAATGAGTGAGGGAAAACAAACCTTGCCTGCAGCTATCACTAATATAAGAGACAGAAAAAGGGGAAGAAAAAAGTCACTACGTGCAAAGTGTTGTAGCTTCAGGGCTCAATCTCAAGTCCTTGGGAAGAAGGATTGTTACATACTCATGAGCGTGTGAAGCATTTTGGTCTCTGGATGCTCTCTTGACAGCTTTTTCAGAATTTGCATTTTTTCTGTTTTCCAAAGAAAAGAAAAAAAGACACTTCAATGTTTAAAAGCATAAGACCCTCCAATTTTTCTTTAATCATACTTGTCTTTTGGTGTCTGTAGCTCTTTAAAAACTAATGCTTTGCATTTGGTTGGGATTTCACTGTCCAAGGTACATCTCTAAGTATAGCAGCTACTGGGTACAGAAGCAGATGATGGTCAGAAGTGGTTATTGATGGGGAATACAAAGCGACAATGTGGCTATAACTTCCTGATCAATGGCTGCAGCTTTTCTTCTGTGCTTAAGTACTCTATCCTTCTCTTCTTGGTATAAAATGTTAAATATTGCAGCAAACTGGATCCAACCAAGATTCTCCTCAAAGTATCCCTTTTGGGATTTAGCATAACAACCAGCAAATGCTAGCATTTTCTTTGGGGAAAAAAAAGAAAAAGAGAAGCAACTACTACATTGTTGGCTAAACTATTTCAGATTCATTGTGCTTAGTTGTTGGAGATGGGAAAGAACTATTAAGTGCTGCAGCCCTTTCCCTACCAGCACAGGGTACTTTACTGCATGATAACACAATAATACCGCCACCAGACTTACACAGTGCATTTATCTCTGGGTACCTACTAGACAAGTCCTGAATCTTAGGTTTGACTCTTCTCCAGACAAACCTGTGCTTAAGGACAAGCGCCACATGGGAACGTACAGGCACACCAAAATGACTGTAAGTGTTTGCAACCACTGCTGAGCTCCTTCTGATAGTCAAGCATGTGTAAAGCAAACAGAAACCCCTCAAAGGTCAGATATTGTGTACTTCAGAGTTTAAGAAAGCTTGAAAAAGTTGACTAGAATAATAGAGAGCTTCATTTGACACAGAACATTTTAATGGGCAGGTTCTTGTGATAGCTGAATCATTGTAAAGCTTGACATGTATTTTGTGTGGTGTATCACAAGTTAAAAAATATCCCCCTGCTGCTACCTAAAGCCATTCTATAGCTTGGTGTGTTTAATGAACGTATTAAACTTGTGGGTTATAAGAGACTGTGTAAAGAGTACCGATACAAAGAAAAGAAGCATGCTGAGTTTTCCATCCCCTGCTCCTTTCCGGCAGTGGGAAAGTTTCTGATCATTGAAAATGACTCTATAGAGAAAGAACTTGCTTTCTTTTGGAAAACGAACAGTCTCCTTAGGGAATCAGGGCTCTTTTCCTGGCAGAGTTGTTTTTTATTCCAATCCCAAGAACAGAGTAGCAATGTTTTTTTTATTGTTCTGGAAGAAAATATACCTGTATAATAAGCATTCTTGCAGTTAATACAATCCCTTCACACCAGGCACTTTTGTTAGTTAGCATGCACTGGGTTTCACTCTATTGTCTGGCTGGCAGGCATCAGCTGCTTTTTGTAATACTGCAAGCATATAGCAGTCCTTTCACAGCTGAAGTGAAAATCCTTAAGCTTTCTTTTGATTGCCAATCATTCTCTATGCATTAAACTTCACCTAAATACTATAATTAAGTGTGTTTTTTCATGTCCCACGTCTTCTCAGTATGTTACCTTTAAATCACATGGGTATCACAGAATTTATTTGCTGAGAACTCATGGGATTTCAGAAATGTCCTCTAAGGAGGCGCTTCATAAAATGCTGCATACAGAAGCATTCAGAAAATTCAGCTGAACTTGTATGAGATTTTAAAAGACTTAAAATATTCTGTATTGATTTACAGAAAAGCCACTGGACTTATGTTGTTTCATGCAACACTACTGACAACTTTCAGACAGACAATGGAAAAAGTAATTTGGACTCAGCTCAGAAAAAGCTCTATCTGGTCTTATTGCCCATCTTGCAATTTGTTAATGCTTCAGTTGGGAAGCTGACCTCAAAACACATCCAGACTAAGTAGTTTTATGAGGCACTGAAGTGGAAGAAACAGTCAGAAGTTCAAGTACATCTGTAGGCTCAAGCCAAAAATCTCAGATTTGTGTGTTTTAAATTAGTCTTTTTACTCCATAATTAGAAGCTGGAGATATTTGGTCTGAGTTTTAAGTATCTACAGTTAACACAAAATTGAACGGGGATTTCAGATCCCCTTAGTTTTCCCCAGCTATAGTTGCAGCAGCTCTGAAAAGAGCAACTGTCAAAACATGTATTTCCATATTTTACTTTAGACAGCTTAATGTAATTTTTGTGGTTCATTGGTTTATTTTTTCTCTGTATGAACCATATCTCCATCAGAAGATCTGGTGCATTCAAATCCTGCTTTCTTACCTGGCTGGATTTTGCACAGCCTTGTCACTCTCAGCTTGTATTTTGGGTGACCAGAGTTATTCATGTCAGCCTTGTGAAAACAGTGCAGACCCAGAAAACAGGCCTGATTCTTTTCTATTTGTTGCATTACCTTTGTTTGATTTGTTTTCGGGCATGGATTGATGGGCTAGAAATAATTCATTTTTCATATTCTGAGATAAATTGGAAGGGGCAAAGAATCTGTCTCTATTGCAAGAACATATTTGAAACCGAATTATTGTGAGATGATAAAAATAAATTTTTAAAGCAATTTTTCAAATTATTGCATAGCATTTCAAACTTGAAACTACCATTGCCTTATTGGCTCTAATCAGATAGGTAGATGTCTAATCTCATATGTATGAATTTCAGTATTTATATAGTTAAAGATATATGTTGAAAGTCCAAGCCAGATGCTTTTACAAGTCTGCTGCTTTAGAAGGGAAGATATAATCTACCATGCTTGAAAAAATGAGTTCGCTGCTGGAATAGTTCACAAACTGTGTTCCTAAAGAGGTGCTTGCTTCTTGCTGTTTTGTGAAAGACTAGTAGTCTTTATAGTCAGATCCTTGTCAACTCTTGATGAGTTATCTTAGAGGATTATAGAGTATGCTGAATTGTTCCCTAATGCTAATTTCATACATACAATTTTAATGGTTGCTAGCCAGGTGATACACAATTACAAATCAGAAAGGAGAATGGTTCTAGGAACTAGAAGGAATTAAAAGTAGGCTAAAATCAGCCAGCCTATAGGAAAGGAATTGATAATTTTATTTTGATTTTTAAAAAATGAAATCTAAAAACATTGAAAATCAGTTTTGCACCTGACCTTTAATTGGTTAGATAGTCCCCTGTCTTTATCTAGGGACTGAAAAGAAGCAAACACCCTGGTCTTTCCCCTGGCATGTGATGAGACAGTTAAGTTTTTGCAGAAGAGTAGGGTAAATTCAATAGGTCAACTTTTACTGTGGGCTTATGAGATCAATCCTGGCAATGTTGCGCGTGTTAGCACACAACACCATTCCAGAAAATGAATACACTGTATAGCCGTACCACTAGTTCTGGCCCAAGTGACTTTTCTTTCGCCCTGTATCCTTTCTGAAAATCAAATTTATATCCTGTCAACATTCTGTTATTCACAGGTGAATTATTGGCTTGTGGATTAAATGTACTCAGTGTCCCAGCAAGTAGAACCTTTATTAGATGTAGTGCGGTGCTGTTATCTCTTCCCCTACCATATGACTTGATGCAGTTGATAGGAAGGTGAATTTTTTATTTCAAGTATAAATATAAGACAGTATGTGTACTAAATGCACTTATGGCTTAAGTTTATGCTTTTACCTGATATATGGCACTCCATATGTGCCTTCTGCTCCCTCGCTCTTTTGCCTGATATAAAGCATATCGAGAGAATCCATTTGGCTTTTTGAGCAGGGAGGATGATCTGGCACCTAGGATTTTTGCATTTCTCCTGGAAATTTTCATGGTTTGACAGATCCAGGAGCAGTGAGCAGCACCAAAGATATCTTCAAGAAATGATGACACTGCTCTTGTGGATTTCTTCTTGACTTTTAAAATTTCTTCTGCTGATGTGCATGTCACAGGTAAATATGATGTCTGAACTCGGTGAGAGGGAAGTATTATTGGCTTTGAGGCTGTCTGCAGTGTTTTGTTCACAAAGAACAGGTGGATTACCTTGTTTGTCTTCTCTTTTGCTCTGCTGGCATACATTCCTAGGCGGGCAGAATTATACTGTAGAAGGCTGATGGGCAATTAATAGCCATTATTGCCACTTAGATTCATCCTTCTACCTGTGTCTCTGAAGTAGTAGTCTGTTTTAAACCTTATAAAGCACATGTGAAATGATTAGACTAGTAAAAAATAATGTCTTGAACTTACTCTTTTTGTATTTTACTGACTTTTTACTGTTTAACTTTCTGGAAGTGTGTAGTAGAGGCTTGAATTGTCTGTTTGACAAGAGATACTGAAAAGATTGCATGAAATAAGCTAGTCAAGGTTTAATACTTGGAATTAATCTTGTGATGAGCAAACCATGTATTACAGCTCTCTATGATTATTGCTAATTGATGTATTTGGTTTTATTATTTTAACAGGGATAATAATATCCACAGAAAGTGTCGCTATGTCCCAGATACTTCAGACAGGTTTATATCAACCCTGGAGCAAAGCTAAAAACTGGGAGCTTCACAGCTAGATGATTCTTTTATATTGTTTCCTGTATTTATTGGAGATCCCACACTTGGCTGCCCTAAACAGTGTAGAACTAGTTTGGGGCTGCTCTTACATTTATTTCATGATATACAAACATGCATGGTAAATTATTCTTGGTTTTCCAAGACTCGTGTGTGGCTATGACCCAGTGTAACCCAATGATACCAAGCACTGTCATGCACAACAATTACGTATCTATAACCTGAGGAAATGTTTCTGCATTTTAGAAGCTGAAAGATGTTTTGTTCACATTCCTTTCTTGCAGCTTTCTGCTTCTATTTGCAAGTCTCTGAAAGTCCGTCTACCATAAGAAGCTCCCCATTGGATCCATATTTTCCACATATAATTTGCCTGAAAATTTCGAGTGCTAGGATGCAAAATATTTTTTTTGTAACCCAGCGTGTTCCAGCTTGTACTCTGTTTCTGCCATGACCACATTCTGCATGTAGACACATTCAAAAATATCTCTCTCTCTTTCTCTTTCTCTTTTAAAAATGGTTAGCTATTCTTCTTTGTTTATATAGATGTATTTGGCTTAGGGCCTATTATATGAAACACTGTTTTCCTTTGTACAAATCTTACCGCAAATTATTGTTGCTGGAGGCATTCCAACTACAGAACCCCAGAGGGAAAAAAAAAAACCAAAACCCAAAATGCTGGGAAGACAGCTTCCATTAGAAGTCTCCTCCTGCTTTGTCCCGTATCTTGAACTTTAGGTCCTACTTCAAAGCTAATATCTTTCTGCAGGCTTTTTTTCAGAAAGACGTACAAAGCATTTTAACTGATTCAGAACAGAGTTGGGTATTTCTGCATTTTGGTTGGTGGCTGAGTTTGTATAATCTTATACTGGTGTGACTGAACCTCTTAAATATTCTCCACTGATGCCTAGGACATTCAGTTTCTGTAGCAAGTTTGGCAACAAGATGGCTTGATTCCACTGTTGATGGTTAGGAAGTGGAAACTTGCAAAAGGCTAGTAATTAATACACATTGATCAATGACATAGTGGTAAACAAAAACACAGGCAAAATAACATTTCTGGTGTCCCAGGCTTGGCAGCAGTATGAAGAAATCTTTACCACTCTGCTTTCCTCGGAGCCCTCCAACTGACTGCACTGCTGGTGTTGACTCCTTGTAACCTCCCTGATCCCTTTTCAATGTATGTTCTCACCTGCATGTTCTGCAAATGGAAACATGGGACAAGTATCAAATAGAAATTTGAAGAAGAGTCCTGGAATGTCATCTTTCTCTTTCTTTTTCCTTTTTTTTGATTCCTCCCTGAGTCATGTACCAAAATTTCCATAAGACAGAAAAAGGGGACAGGTCAGATCATTGTCATGGTTTGGGCCAGACTGGCCACTGACGTGAATGACAGCTGCTCTCCCCTACCTTCCTCTTCAAGGAGAGGAAGGAGAGAGAGAGAGACTTACAAGTGTGTCTTGTGTGCTGGAAAAGAGCAAGGTAGGCATGAGTCGGTGCAGAGGGTGTGCTCACATGAATAGAGACATACATAGAAACTCAAACTGTGCATCTCCTCCTCCTGTCGTGTTGGTCTGTGAATATATTATCTAGTCCATTGATTCAGTGACACTGAGTGGAATAAAATGACAGTGCCAGTGTGCAGGGCACATTTTCTCCAATTTGCAGCTAATAATTTTGGTAATGTATGTGTTAAATAATCTTCGTAAATGCGTGAAAATACAGCTTAATGAATACCCACTCATATGCTTGAACATAAATGATTACAAAGATTCCATATTACTACAGGCAATTAACTTATACTTATTTAAGATTTACTTTTTCATGGCCAGCGGGGATACATCCCTCCTGGGTTGTGACCAGATGTTTAAACATGAAGACTGTAATTTTAGCTTTTATAGCAAGTATATGCCTCAGTGGTAATGGATTTGACTCTTTCCAGCAAGCATCTCAAATCCTGCAATTTGGTGGTCAGCTTAAGGAAAAAGAAATGCTCTGCAAATGAGTAAAAACCAGTCTGCATCTCATATCAGTGGATCCTCTGGAGCCAGCTGCATAACTAATGGAATCAGCTGCTGGCCTTTTCACCCGTGGGGAGCACATTCTCTCTTAATATAATAACCGCAAACCCACCGTCTGACGTAGTTTGGGAAGAAGTGAATTTTGGACTCACTGAAGCACAAGCCTTTCAAGCAGCATGTTTGGTTAGGAGTGAATGAGTCCAGCGTTAGAACTGGTAATGGAGAGGCAAGATGCCTAGAATCTATTTGCAGCTCTGTCATTGATTCCCAGCAGGAGCACAGATGCATTCAAGTGCTTGAAACTCATTCTTCTGTTTTCAGTCTCCATTTCCAGCAAGCTCTGTTTAATAAACATTCATTTCTGCAATGCCCCTGCCCCTAGTTTCATGTCCTTGTGAATCTAAGGCACTTAAAGATACAGTTTGCAGAAATTCATCTACTTTCCCTGCCAAAACTTAATACAACTTAACAAGCAACATATGATCTCAAATACTTACAACAAATCTCTTATCCAGATGTAGCAACATTATTTTATTTTAATCCATGCAGGATTCTGCATCATTGCTTGGGTTTTTTCAAATACCAGTCTTCCTCATTATTTCTGCAGTGACTAGATCGGAGTGAGACCATACTTGTGTCACAGCTTTTGAGCCTCAAATATTATATCAAGATGACAGGTTTCACATATTTTCATGGGAAAGGAAGGTCATGCATACTCAATATTTCAGAACCACTGTCAGCTGTGCCTAGAAAAGCAGGGGCTTGAAGATAGGACTCTAAAGACCTAAGTATGTGCCTCAGCAAGACCACCTGCTCCTCAGAGGTGGAGATTTTCCTTGTAATTACTTCACCCAGGACTTCTATCCTGTTAGTTTCCCCCCAAATTCCTATTTTGACTTATAACTGTGGTTTTTGGGGTGAAAAGAAAGTCTTGCAGTTCACCTTTAGAAATTGCACAGGGCTTGGTTAGTTTAATTAATACTTGCCAAAGCAAAGATGTGTCTTTGATCGAAATGGTAAATTCAGTACCCTTTGTGCCTCCCTTCTGGAAGCTAAGATCTGTTCTTCTTAAAGCATGTCTGTTTGAGGAGCGATCTCATGAGACAACGAGGCAATCTGTGCAACATGGTCACCGCAGCTGACAAGCACTGGGTTCCTCTGCACACATGTATTGCCACACGTTTTAAAAAAATATTGTTCCCAGTCCTGCCTCTCCATTTCCTGGGCAAAATGTAATACATAGCAAACAACATACAATCCCACATATTTATAGTTATAAGCTGGCATAGTCTAAAGCTATTGTTTTTAAATAGCTATTTCAGCCTCTTTGTATTGATACAAAACGCTAGCGCCACTGAATATGCCTAATATCGGGGCACATTATTCTAGTTCTTAGCTATTTACATGATAAATCACATTTTATTGAATTCATGTTTCATCAGGGTCATCCTGTAATTTAAAAGAGCAGCTGACAGAAATGCTTGAAAGGCTGAGGATGGAGCATTTATGCTTCCTGCAAGAAAGAAAGAAACAGAAGTGATTTGGAGAATCAGCAATTCTAGGAAAGCCATTTGGTTCCTGGCAGCACGAGCCCTGTGCTCTGCTTGGACCAGGCTACCTTGCTGAATGGATATGGAGCTCTGGCAGCCCAGCGTCCCATGCTGCAGACATAGACATGGAAATGTCATTTTTTAAATGACAGAAGTATATTAGCTGAAACCCGTTTTCCTTTAACCCTCTAAAGAATATTTTTGCGCGTTTTCAACCAGCAAGCAGGTGTTTCACAATTTCCTAACCTGAGGGTATACCTAGAAACATGCCATCTTAGCCAACCTGTAATCATTCCTCCTCTGTCTCATCCAAAGCTCTCCTCCAGCAGTCCGAGTTCATGCCTGGGAATGGACTGGCTTGTTGGGCTTGCTTTTGTTCTGAAGGGAGGATGTATTGTGTGGTGGTAAAGGGGATTTGTCTTGTTTTTATTCAGATTTAAGCTGGCTCTGAAGTGCTTTCCTCTGTCCTGTCAGGACTGTTCATTAGCACCTGCCAAACCCTTCTCAGGTTGTATTCAGCCACCCAGGACCAACAAGGGCTGATGGTGTTTCCTGCAACTCTGGCTTCCTAACAGCAAAGAGGGAAAACGTTGCGTATCCTGGCATCCCACCAAATCCCCATCCTTGGCTCTCGTTGGAAATGTGGACACTGTAAGCAGTCAGGGTTGATGGGGCAGTCATTGCCTTTGTCTTTGCTCAGGGCAGGCTGCCTGTGGAGTGAGCATTGGGGATACCCTCAGAGCCAACACCAGGCAAGTCCAGCCTTACAGTCTGCTCATGCAGCAAACGTGCAGGCATGGGTGCAGGCAAGGCCAATGGTTGCCCTCTGGAGCGACTGGTAAGTGAAATCCCAAATGTGGGAAGCCCCGTGGTACCTATCAGGCAGCTTGGAGGGTGGGGGGCTGCAGCAGCTGTGTGGATGGGAGATGAGCAAGCCTGCAGTGAGCCCCTCCAATAAGAGACTGCTCTTCTGCACTGTGTGGACCTGGGATGAGTGGTGCAAAATGTTGTGGTATCAGTAGCAAGTCTTACGTGCTTGATCTCTCTCTCTTCCATGTCTCTCTTTTGAAGCAAATCACTGTCAGATTAACTGCTATAAAAGAAATAGCTATGTTAGAAATAAAAGTTGAGGCAGCTAGATAAATCATATTGTATCCTTTAAGGGGTAATGTCTTATATTTATAGTACTTTTTCATAAAAGCGGAAAGTTCTTATAAGTGAGCAAAAATGGGAAGATACTTCGAAAACCTGAAGTAACTTCAGGTAAAATAAGTGCTAGAAACAGCAAGTCATTCAGGTCCATGCACAGCACGGTGTGTTATCTGCTGTACGCACAGCAAGCTAAGCTGCTCAGAGTTGTGAGCAAAACTAAATCCACTGCTTCCTGGTCAGTATTTAGTTAGTTAGCCACAGAGGGTCACACTTGCTCCTCCTGCAAGGCTGAGAGTGGGGACAGTTGTTATTTGGATGGGACTGCTTTCCTCTGGTCTCTAGAGCATCTTCTCTCCCGGGGAGACCCTGCAGGGGTGCAGTCCCGGCTGCCAGCCCCAGGGCTCTGCACGGGCCAGCTGGAAACAGGCCATGGCTTCGCTCTGCAAGAAGCCTTCTCCTGCCCCAGGCTTTCTGCTGCAGAGGCAGCAGGATACTCTGATGTGACCCTGTCAGTGTAGCCTATTTATGCAGCTGGCAGGGAAGGCCATTACTAGAGTTCAGATAGTTAATTTACCTTAAAGGGCTGGATTTTGGGTGCCCAGTCCTGTTTTGAAGTTTTTCTGATTGGGTAGGTCAAAGGTTGAGTGTTGTGTATGTGTTGATCCATTGATCTACATGGGGTGTGATTTTAAGAGGAAGCATCCTCCCCTTCCCCATCTCCCAAATCTTCTTCTTCTCTCCCCAAGGAAAACAAACATGTCTAAAGACCAAGCAGTCTCCAAAGGTTTTCTCAGCAGCTGCCAGAAGAATGTTTCATTCAAAGGAACATATAAGCCAAATGAGACTTGGGATGATTCAGAGCGGGAGAACAAAGTAAACCCAACCACAGATCAGGTCATGCTCTTCTCCACTTTTTATCTTGCTGGCTGAGGAAACGCACTTCAGGTTGGCTTTCATCTCCTTGGGATTGCTGTTTCCTCCTTACGGACAGCTGGGGATTTGGGCTATGAAAGAAAAGTTAGAAGCTTTGTGCTCTGTGCGTGGAAATGCCTACTTCTGACCTAGAATTTATCAAAGGAGCAAAGCAATAATGGCAGTGAAAGAGCTGTTGGAGTTCCTCTGCTCAGTAATGAGGAGATGCTCTCTGCAGTGATGCTGGATGCAATTGTTAAGGCCAATTAAAGTAACTGAGATGGGAAAAGCCAGTCAATGTCACTTTTCTCCCTCCTCTATAGCATTAACTGTTCTACAGGTCACAAATATAACTGTTTACCGGAGACATTCCCAGGCATAGACAGACATAAACACTCCAGACATGTAAAGCAAGGGACACAATCTCTCAAAAAATATTTTCTGTATTTAGCATTTTTTCTCGCAGAGAGTAAACCCTGCTCTTCACAGCACCTCACTGACCTTGGATATACTTGATTAAACATTTGTAAATTAACTCTGTTAGTTTTAGTTTACTTTTTTTTTTCTTTTTCCTCTAGGGCAACTAGTAACCAGAACATAAAAGCATTAGATACATTTGAAAGCAATTTTGAAGTTGTTATACTCATTTCAACTGAGGACTGAAATTTGACTTGTGACTTAAACCTTTGAATACCTTTGAATACATGACTACCTCTATTTTAAAGAACTACAGATATAAAAGACAAATGTTTTTTTATGGGGTTGTGGCGTATTCTGCTTGGGAGGGTTACTTTCTGCTGAGCTGAAACCCAGGGAAAGCAATTGAATATGGCGGATTCAGCTTGGTAAAAAGAAATATTTTCTTCATGTGGCATAGAATTAAGAAGCTACTGAAACTGAAAATTAAATCAGTCCCTTTGGTGCATAACAAAGGATTGTGAGCCTTAGCAGCAAGTGCTATCCCATTTGAAAACAGTGTAATTTAGGATTAACATTATTCTGTTTTAACCTACAAGGTGTTTAGAAGAGACTTGTCCGTGGCAGACTGTCCTGTACACCTACTTAAAACAGAAGCATCTCAAACATCTTTTGGAAGCTTGTGACTATTAGGATGTCAAAATAGATGGACTCAGGTCACGTCCAGTCTTACTTTTACTCCTTTGGTAGGAAAATAAGGAAATAGAAACTGACTGATTGAGCTTACCCAAAAGACGGATCCTCACTGAAAAAAACGGAGAGGGGGAAAAAAGACTGGGGTAAGGAGGAATGAGCAGGGAAAATTTGAAGAAGCCCATCACAAAAGCTAAAGCTGAAGCATCCAGACAGAGCAGATGCCAATACAGAAGGTGTCTGCATGCTAGGGCTGGACTCAGTTGCATGTAGAGATGATACAGATGTTAAGCACATGTCTGAAAACCTTTAAATATGTTTTTTTTCAGACCCTGAACAGAGCACTATTATCAGCCCATGATGACAATAGAACCAAACCAAAATCCACTTGTAAACCTTCTTAAACTCAAAGTAAATTCGTCTTTGCGTTTAAGCATAGTGGGTTGGTGCCATGATAGATTTAGAAGTGGTCAGCTGCTTATTCACATCATGAAAATCATCAAACCATTGGCAGTGCTGGTACTTGTTTGAAGATAAAAGATATTCTTCTTTGTAAAGAAGAACATATTCTTTATAAAGAAAAAAATATTCTTTGTAAAGAAACAAATATTCTTTATAAGGAGGAATACCTAAGATTGCTGAGCTACTTTTGAAATTATGAATTAGTTTCATCTGGAATGCAAAAACCTCAACTGCCTAGTAAAATTAAATAGCTGCGAGTTTGTGTGGTAGTTTCTTTTCATGAAATCATTGGCAGTTAAACATGACATGTTTTGATCAGTTTATGCTATCTCTGATGTTCATAGTTTAGTTATCCCTTATCATTGCTAGTGACAATACTCACAAATGCAGTTAATATTCATAATGAATGTCCAGCCCTTTTTTACAGTCAATCCAAATTTTGTCTCAGTGACCGTTTGTACCAATGGACTGGATAGGTACATGTGACTTGTAAAGAAATACCTTCTTTGCACGGTTCTAGATTTCCTTCACTTTAGCTGCAGTCTGATGGCTTTTCTTTGATATTTTAAAACACAGGAGGAGTAATCAGTTTCCCTGTGATTTTTCTGAAAACATTTCTATTGGTTTCCTGCATGATTTTGAATATCCTAATAAACTTTCTATGCATCGCTAGGTAGCCCTTTTGACCATCTTTTTTTTAAATCTGGAAAATGTGGCAATAAATTTGGTGATATTTAGAAATCATTTCCTTCTCAGGTCTGTTTCAATTTCCAATTGAGATAAAAGCATACTTTGCTCTTTATAAGAGAGCAAAGTATAGTGTCATTACAATGTTTTATTTAGAATGCCTTTCATTCCCTTTAATCCACTGAAATGTCTCGTGGCTTATTTAAACACTCAGGAGTGATGGCTTCATTGAACTATCCCATTCATCAACAGCTCGATTCATGCCTACCGCTGCCTGGTGTTGAGAATCTGTTGCCAAAATCTGTCAGACACAAAAAAAATTATTCTTGCCTCAGTGACAGATGGTTCTCCTGAACAAAGATCTTTCTGCCTTTTTTTGTCACTGACTTATATTAGGTAGCCACAGCACCATCAATACAGTCTTGTTCCACCAGGCTGGGCCAGCAGGTGAGAATACAGCTTTGTGCCACCACTTTGCAAGGCTGGGTCAGCAGCTAAAACCCCAGTCCAGACACTGCACCGTCATGTCATTAAAGTGCTGTATCATGATGTCTAGTTCTAATTATATAGACTATATTATATCAGGTCCCATGCCATGTTAAAGCAGTTACGGGATTCTCAGAGCTGAGCTGGTTTGTCTCTGGCTCCCGTGCCAAATGGCTTGCCCTATTCATCTGGGTGCAGCAGAACATAAAGATGCCTCTAGCCTGTTCTTCTGTATCCCAAACTGCTGAGGAAATGAACTCTGGGCAAAGTTTTTTTCCTGTCTGGTTTTTCCATGTCCCATTTAATAACTTTTGAATTCTTTTTACTGTTTTCAAGGACGTAAGCCACATGAAGAATGTTCTCAAAGGCATTAAGATCCTTGGCATTTTCTGGAGGAAAAAAACAAATTCATTGAAAGAATATCTGAAAGGTTAAATCTTAATGGACATCCTAAAATTTGCATAGATAGAGAGGAAGATGGTTAAGCCTTCATTTGAGCTCACTTTGTATCAGGAAGGACTGTTTTGTACTATAAATTTTTTTTTAAAATCAAGGAACCCTTCATCTTCTCCAGAATCTCTTTAGGATTTTGACTTTTTAAAGGCAAAATTACAAAGCCTCTTTTCCCCTCTTATGACATATACAAAACATTGCAGGGCAGTACCATTCTAAAGCAGAACTATCAACTCCTTTGCTCTTGTAATGCATTCAGCTAGTTCAGCAGAGCTTATTGCAGCCAGATTTTGTTGGAAAATGGGTTAACATTATGCAGTATTGTACACTGAAGCCATCAGATCCATGCAAATTCAGTAATCATGTTATGTGAAGCATCCTGTTTTCCTGGATAGCCAGAAGAAATAAATGCATAAATTAAACCTTTGTGCACATCCAAACATTGTTTTAAAATGATGCTGAGCAGCATGAAACCTACCAGCCAGCCTCAATAATGAACCACGAAACAAATGAAGGTTTGCTGGAACCCTCTTAGGTAAGTTCTAGTGTATTTGTCCTGTTATGCTATATGTTATATAGACATATGTTTTATATATATCATATATATATGTCTTTCCTTAGTACTTACATGTTTTTCCTTTGCCCCTACTATTTTAAAATTCTGCCTTGATAAACTAGTTGTTTCCAGCCACCCAGAATAAGAATGACACCACTCTCTTTATAAGTATTTTTTCCCAGAACCACTTGCATGATGTTTTATGTTTTCATACTGCCCCACTGGAAGACAATTGAAATATATCTCAGTATTGGACTTGACTGTAGTAGCTAAAATTCCCACCCTGATGGTTACTTCTTCAGCTCTGTTTGTGATGCAGTGGCTGAAGAGTTGATGTGAAGCAGTTATACTTGTCTATAAAGCAGAAAGCTTGAAACCTGCTCTGCAAAAGGTTTTGAAGATAGGATACTTCAAAAGTTAATATTTATCCTCATGTTTAGTCCTGTTGATGCCAGTGGTGGAGTTGAAATGGTAGTGTCTTTAGAGATAGAACATTACTGCATTAGCTTCACTGATAGTGTCGAGCAGGAGGCTGGATGAGCTGAAATACATTGCTTAGCTCCAGAAGTTCTGAACCTCTTTCTGAACTGGGTGCTTCCATGAAACAAGTAGGAAGTGCTTCATAGAGTCTGGTGGATCTCTGGCACCCTTGTGTTCAGGCATGGCTGCAATCAAAGGGGTTTTTTTCCATCCAGAAAATAAAAGAGTTGCCAAACAGTATTTTAAATCACTACAGGATTCCTGCCTTCAAACATTTGTTATCTCTGGGAGTTAACTCTGTTCAATTTTATTTTGATAAAATTTTGAGGGGAATATTCAAAATAATATCTTTTGAATGAATTACACAGTCATTTCTTTGAGGCTAACAATACAGATCGTCTTTTTAATCATGCATTTTGTTATAGTGTGTGAAAGTTAAAAGATGCAAGAATTACAGTCAGCTAGTAATGCACCAGAAGGCTGCCTAACTTCACATTCAGTGTTTAATAGGATCTGATTATCCACTAAACCTCCTAAGGAAAGAAGGGATTTTCCATTTCTGTAAAATATATAGAGGAACGTGAAATAGTTGATAAACAGTCTTTTGTCTGCCTATTTTGAGTTCCCTTAAATCTCTCTTGCTTGTGTTGTTGCAATGCACCAAATCTAAACTTCAGTTTCTTCATGCACAGACCATTCCCTCACATATCTACCTGACTGAAAGGGAAGTGTAGCTTAATATTAATTATTAGTAGATTAAGTAGAAATAGAAGAACTATAAAGCTCTAGTTTGTACACATCTGGAGTACTGTACATGTAGGACTAACACTAGAAAGAACATAGAAGAAACAACATAAAATCAAGAAAAGAGAGATAAGCAGGCAAGACATGGGAAGATTGAAGAAACAAAATTTATGTATTCTTTAAAAGAGAGATCTCAAGGGACACAAGAATCATAAAATACCTTCAAAGTAGCACCCCTAAATGAAGTCACTGTCTACAGTTCATTGAATAGAAACCAACAGAATTAAGGAAGGGATTTCAAAGCAGACAATAATGAATAAAATCCTATTGCTGTGTAGATTCCTAAAGGAATTAGTCAAAATCGGAGTTATCCAGAATCAGTGAAATGCTGGGGGAAAGATTAATTCATGTAATTGATATTGAAATGTTGTTTATTTACAACCCAATAAAAGCCTAGACTTCACCAGGACAATTAGTTTATATTAAATACTAATTGATTACTAACACATGGCAATTGAGAACTAATTACCATGGTGTTGGTATGTAGTCTTTTATTTCCCAGTCTTGACAGATGGATTTTTAATAATTTGTTATTAACTAATATAGATAAATATCTTATTGAATAAAAATGAAATTGATATTCAATGACTATCACTTAATCATTTGGTTTCGTTATTTCCACTAGGGTTCTTTTAGACCCCTGCCTGTTTTTTTCCCCGCTTCTTCCCATTTTTATGCCTGAGGACAGTAATAACAATGAAGTGAGAGAAGAAAGTCATAAGAATAATTTCATTCTTTGGCAGGTAGTAAAACCTTTTCTCCTTCTTAAACTGCACAGAATGTGTCTGTGATTAGATAACAAATTCAATAAAACAAAACATATTGATTGCCAAAGGGAGGATTTATTTTTTTTCCCAAACTAATGGTGCTAAGCACCATAGGAGGCTGTTCAAAGTAAAACTACTTCTTCAGACAGCTGTCATCTGCAAGAGCGATCCGGATGTTGGGGATAATACAGTTATGGAAAAAAACAGGATTTTATTATCGCAAATAATGCCTGCAGAGTGGGATGCAATTGTTCTAGATCTTATCATAGGTTAGTTATTTCTTACAATACGTGGATATTTGATCAGCTTCATTGTTTTAGAACATTTTGCATCTAAGGATCTCAAAGCGCTGTATCAGTAGCAAATATTTAAACTAAGCGGCTTATTTGTGAATGCCATCTGATGCAAAAACTAGATAGAAAATGGCTGTCATGCTTTGTGAAATTTATCTTTCAACACTCGTGCTTATTTGCAGTAGAGTGTTAAAATTCTGTAACAAAGTAAAATTTTGAAAGAATTTAATAAGCATTAAAGCATGGTGTTCAAAAATGTGAGCACTTTTCCCATAAGGTAAAGATTATTAATCTAGTATCTGTATATTGTTACATTAACATTAATATTATAACAGTTCTAGTATTTCCACTGTGTCTAAACAAAACACTTCAGTGTTATCCACCTTATTGAAACAAACAAGCAGAAATGATTTGTTTTGACACTTCTCCTCCAAAATATAATCAAATTGGACACATTCTTGTGAAACATTTTAATTCCCGAGTAACTGCAGTTTTTCTGACAGGACAGTGCCTGTCCCACTGGCAGTATCTTACCTGGCATAGATGTGCTTTCTATTTTAACTGAGGTGCAAAGGACATGCTTTCTAGATCACACAGGAGTTCGTGACTTGCCTTGCATTAAAAGCTAGAGCTCCTGGCTTTGCAAGACTTGTTCTCATCATGAGAGAGGGAATTTGGGTATGTTCATTTCTGGTAGCCGGATTAGCCCAGCACGCACTGTGAATACAAGAAGTGTCTCAGCAGTCAGTGTTCTTCAAAAGGTGAAAAGATGCCTGGCCATACCCTTTTAAAAACTGGGACTAGGTTTGAGGTGCCATAAAATTTCTTCTGATTTCTCTCTTCAGGTAATGGCTTGGCATCTAGAAATTTGGGAAACAGCATGCTGTTTCATAACAGATTATGAAAGGCTGAGGTAATTGGGTCTTTTTAGTCTGGAGAAAAGAAGACTCAGGGGGGATCTTATCAATACTTATAAATACTTAAAGGGATGGTGGCAGGTAAATGGGAACAGTCTTTTTGCAGTGGTACCCAGTGATAGGACAAGAGATAACGGGCACAAGCTTGAACATAGGAAGTTCCATCTAAACATGAGAAGGAACTTCTTTACTTTGAGGGTGTCAGAGCACTGGAACAGGCTGCCCAGAGAGGTCGTGGAGTCTCCCACACTGGAGACATTCAAAACCCGACTGGACGCCGTCCTGTGCAACCTGCTGTAGGTGTCCCTGCTGTGGCAGGGGGGTTGGACTGGATGATCTCCACAGGTCCCTTCCAACCCTGACCATTCTGTGATTCTGTGATTATCCTGTCCAAGCGCTTTTGTTTGGAATTTGAAGAAATGTGTTTCCCAATGTTCTTGGTCCTTTAGGAAATATTTCTTTGATCATTGCTATTTTTTCTCATTATGGAAAAGGAAACTAACCCATGACAACATGGTGTTGGGCATATCCCCCCTCCTTATGGATGAAACAACAGGTCTAGTTACATGACTTTTACATGCATTTAGGAGCTTTCTATGGAGAGTCCAATTCTCAAATGTAATGCAACCCAGTGTAAGAATCCAAAAATCAATCCTGCTTTAAAGATCTTCTAACCAGTGTCTTTGTTGTAATTAGGGTTTATGTGGGTATTGATTTAAAATAGTTGCTAAAATAATGGCTATTCTGTTGTCTGTATTCAACCAGCTTGATATGCCCATCCAGTTCTCACTATAAACACTAAAAGTTCACAGTCAAATAATTATCACAATCTACTGTCGCAATCCCATAATCTTGCGGATGTTACATGGTGATTCTCAAGTCCTCATGGTCACATCAAAGCTCTGTATTTTTGTAGGCTGGAGTACTACTTGGTACAAAAGGCAAACAAAATTAGAAATTGGTCATGGACCAACCAGCATGAACATGGTCATGTACTCATTTGCACAAGTGGATGCTGGTAAACACTATTCTTGTATGGCATTAAGGGAATGAGAAAGAAATATGACTTGATGTAACAGAGGGCAGGTTCACAGAACACTTTGCCAGCACCTTGCCGTATAACAGTTAAGTGAAGGAGATGTTCCTGTTTCTTTTTCACCTCGGAACTGTCCATGTGCACATAACTGCTTTATGTCAAGGTTAATGAGAGAAAATCACATTTAAGCTTTGCATTCAGACAATAAATCTGTCAGAATCCAAGAAGTTTCAGGTTGCCTGAGTCTACCAGTGAAACATAAGTGATGGAGAAGTTTTTTTTTCAGAGTCACTAATTAAATTAGTCTTTCTACCTTGTCACAAAATGAGGAACCTCAAACTTAAACCCTCCCTCTGACTAGAGCCATGCTTATCCAGTTGAGGAACTGAAACAATATCATTTATTCTGTTTCTAACCCTGAATAACTTTGCCAGAAATGTGAAATGAAAACTGCTTGATGAGAGTGAAAAGTAGGCTATGAAAATATGGAAAATATATTTGAAAAATTTGAATTGACTGAATAAACAACTAAAATTAAATTATATAAAATGTCCAAAAACCCCTAAAATTCCATAGTTGATATTTTACAAGCAGAAGTCTAGTCTAACTGAGCATGTTATTCACTGCAGTGTGTATCTTCAATTATAAAGGCAAAAAAGGATCATTGTGGGCAGATAGTTTGATTATAAGTACAAATGAGGATAAATAGCTTTCAGTCAGGCTAGACAGAACTGTTGGAAAAACATAAAAACTTGATCTGCATATGTCCTGGTTTCAGCTGGGATAGAGTTAATTTTCTTCCTGCTGCTGTGTTTTGGTTTTAGTATGAGAACAATGTTTGTAGCACCTATAGTTTTAGCTGTTGCTAAGTAATGTTTATATTAAGTCAAGGACTTTTTCAGCTTCCCATAGCAACTGAGAGTGAGCATAGCCAGGACAAGCTGGCCAAAGGAATATTCCATACCATAGACATCGTGCTTAGTATATAAATGGGGGTTGGCCGAGGGGCAGGAATCCATGATCACTGCTAGGGATGGGCTGGACAATTGGTCATCAGGTGGTGAGAGAAATTGTATTGCATCACTTTATTTTGTATATTCTTTTACCACCATCATAATTATTATTATTATGGTTATTGTTATTATTATTTTTGTTGCTATTATTATTATTATTCTCTTCTGTAGACAGACATTTCAGTCCAGATTACAGGTGTTGGCTGCCTACGTTACAGTTCTCAATGATCCTTCTGGGACACCTACAAATGTTTTACATGCTTATGTTCAGAAATACACTTCTGAACCCTACGGTGTCAAAGAACACCACGTGTCAGAGCTGTTGGGTCTGCCTTACTTGCAGCTTACTCTGCAAAGTCCAGCACAGTTTTCAGAGAACAGGACAGGAGTGTGAAAGCAAACATTTCCTAAGGAAGGAAAGGGCATAGTTTAGCCTCCTATGTAAGTTCTCACAGAAACCTTTTTCTAATTAAAAAAAAAAAGAAACAACACATTAATGACCTTTCCTGGCTGGGAGGGGTTTTGTACTGATGCAAAATGAGGGAATGTAACAGGTCTTCTGTCAACCTCCCAGTCACCACTAACACTGTACTAGGGTTTGAGGGGACACTGAGGCATTTCTTAGGAAGAAATTAATAATTTGTTAAATTTATGGGATGTCACTACACATGATACTTGGTTACTACCTAGAAATTACATTGTCACCTTAGTCTCTCTGGGGACTTCTGACACAAATCAAAGTGATAAAAATTGCAAAATACACCCACCAACCTCAGAGCAATTTTTTTACTAACACTTTATTTTTCGTATTTTCAGTCTTTGCAATGTCAGGGTTATTCTTTTCACCCGACATTTCCTTCAGCAGATATAGCAGCTATATAGGTCAACTTCTCATGGATCTGTCAACAGTGACAAGCAGTGTGCATCTGCTGAAACTTTGTCTGCTGGCTGTCCTGATAAAGTGTCATGAGAGTGCTTACCTGTTCCTTGGAGGTGTTCTACTTCAGTGCAAAACTGAATGTTGTTACTTGTGTTGTCCAGTGTATCAGCAAACATTTGTCTTAAATTGACAACAGTGATGAAATATTTTCTCCCTTAAAAACAAAGCTTTGGATTATATCAGCAGTTGGTTACTAATAGCAGAGCCTCTTTTTCTTATGCATCTTCCCAGTGTTCTTTCAGTCCACCGTTATTTAGCTTTTGTCTTTTTAGAGTAGTATGTCTATATGCTATAAAGAAAGTTTAATTGCCACTTTGTTCTTCAGCATTCTTGTAGTTACCAGTGATTAAGAATGCCAGCAGTCTTGCATTTTTAATCCATGATAGCCTCACAGGCTAAAACTCTGAGTTACTTCAGGGATTCAGAATTTAAATAATTTTTTATTAGTTTTAGTGTGGCTATTATCATCATGGTTATGACTTTGATCAACATTTGCCTTTGTCAAAAAGTTCTGTTTTCCTGGTAGGGTGGTTTTGAAGTATGCTCTTGGGGACACTGTATGGAGACAAATGAATGAAACTATGAGAGCAGGTTTTTATTCCATTCATTTCCTTACTTGTGTTTCATTTACTTATCCTAAGTTATTGAAGCATCTCCATTATTAAGGCTTTTTTTTTTTTTTTTTACAGGTGGAGAAAAAATGGCCTATGACCTTGAGAAGTCCAAGTGTTGTCACAAATGTGAAAAAATGGTTCCTGTTTCTCTGCTGTACTCTGTTGAATCAGTACAAACAACCTTAGATCCTCCTTCTACAGAGAATCATCCCCGTGTGCTTTCCCATGCAAATGGAAGATGATAGAAACAAATTTCAAAGTTTCAGTTGCTGTGTCAAAATGGCTAGTACTGTATCACTGATATAAGACAGGGAAGGGAAGGGAAGGGAAGGGAAGGGAAGGGAAGGGAAGGGAAGGGAAGGGAAGGGAAGGGAAGGGAAGGGAAGGGAAGGGAAGGGAAGGGAAGGGAAGGGAAGGGAAGGGAAGGGAAGGGAAGGGAAGGGAAGGGAGGAAGGGAAGGGAAGGGAAGGGAAGGGAAGGAAGGGAAGGGAAGGGAAGGGAAGGGAAGGGAAGGGAAGGGAAGGGAAGGGAAGGGAAGGGAAGGGTCTGAACATCAGGTGTGATTGCTGAAACCTGTTCTCTGCCTTTGGAAGGAAGCAGTTTAAATATTGTCCTTACCTTCACTTCAGAGATGTATGCACGGACTTACAAAGGTGACACAGAAGAAAGCAAAGAGGCCAGCAAATTTTCCTGAGCAAGTTAGTCCGTTAATACCTGTTGTACTTTTGTGAAGATTGCCAGACATCTCTGTAGGGCACATAATTTAGATTGTAGATGAGCTATTATCTTCTTCGTGGATATTCTAATTCAGAGGTTCTGAGGTAACAGGAGATTTTTTTCCTTTCACTTATTGGCTTTAGCATGGCCTGATACTGAGAGGCTTTAATTCACACGGAGGTTTCAATTTTAATTATTTTGTTAGAAAGGTTAGTAACAAGGGATTTTTGATTTTAAGAAAGCAAAACCCAGATGAAAAAATCTTAGATGGTGAATATAAAGTAGAAGGTGATATGTTTTTGATAAAAAAGCGTGTGATTTTTGATAATTATACTACAGGCAAATAAATGCTTTTTATGTATTGATTTGTTAAGTGTATTTTGTCTAGGTAAAGAGAGGAAATGCTAAGATATTCTGAAACAATTTTCTTAGGTATTGAGTAAAAAGAGATGCAGAGATCAATAGTGAAGTGCTCTAAAATGAAACAAAACAAAGCCCTGCTGAGAAGGACTTGGGGGTACTGGTGGATGAAAAGCTGGACATGAGCCGACAATGTGCGCTCACAGTCCAGAAGACCAACCATATCCTGGCTGCATCAACAGAAGCAAAGAAGCCAGCACGTCAGGGCAGGTTATTCTGCTCATCTACTCCTCTCTGGTGAGACCCCACCTGGAGTACTGCGTCCAGCTCTGGAGCCCTCAGCACAGGAAAGATATGGACTTGTTGGAGCAGGTCCAGACAAGGGCCACAAAAATGATCAGAACACCTCTTCTATGAGGACAGGCTGAGAGAGTTGGGGTTGTTGAGGCTGGAGAAGAGAAGGCTCCAGGGAGACCTTATTGCAGCCTCCCAGTGCTTAAAGGGGGCATATAAGAAAGATGGGGACAAACTTTTTAGCAGGGCCTGTTGAGATAGGACAAGGGGTAATGGCTTTGAACTAAAAGAAGGTAGATTTAGACGAGATATAAGGAAGACATCTTTTACAATGAGGGTGGTAAAGCACTGGACCAGATTGTCTAGAGAGGTGGTAGATGCCCATCCCTGGAAACATTTGAGGTCAGGTTGGACGGGGCTCTGAGCAACCCAATCTAGTTGAAGATGTGCTCATTGCAGGGGGTTGGACTAGATGACCTTTAAAAGTCCCTTTCAACCCAAACCATTCTATGATTCTATGAAAACCTACTAAATATCCCTCTTGTGTTTTGGGTTCGTTGGTACTTATGCTATATAGTTTGTGAGAGCCGCTCTTTATTCTGCAATCTGTTACATACATGTGATTTATCTGGTTGCGAATGTCACAGTTAATTGCATGGATTGTTTAAAAAACTCTGCAACATCCAACTTTTTCATGGGGAGAAGGAAATACATGGAGGAACCGGTTGCATTGCCAAGATCACTGTCCTGCCAGCAGGGGTTGGCAGTCCTCAAGGGCCCTTTTTGCTTCATGTTACCCTGTGTTTATATAAGAATAAGCTTTTGCTTTGCTAACCCTTTCCTGGCTACCATCTAGCACCAATGGAGAATTTTGTACTCTCAGTGAAAGAGAATTGTAAGTAAGTATATTTTCCCTGCAGCAGAAGGAGAGGTTATGCTTGTGGGCATCATACAAACGGAGGGTTTTTTTACATAAGAGCCAAGGTTAAGTATTTATGTGGTAGGCACTAGTTAGGCCCCATTCTCAATTCTGCTACAGATAATTGTGTGCAATAAAGAGCTGGTTCCAGCATCTGTGTTTGTGGGGATATGGAAGCATGCTCCCTCTATTATGTGGTTGTTATATTTCACAGATGTTTGCTGGTGGCTAGTGCTAAAAAGACAGTGACTCTGTATAATAGGATTGCACAGAAAAATATTCACACTGAAGTTCCCTCTTTCTGGAAAGTTCAGTGCTGCAACAGATGCAAAAAACCCCAGTCTGCACAGTCTCACTGTTTGGCCTTCTGTCCTCAGTAAACACAAACAAAGTTCATGCCCAAGCCAAAGTGTGTAGGAATATTGTCAACCTGTCTTCTATTACACCCTGCTGAACCTGGAGCAAGTTTAATAGTGCAGTATACAGAAACACAGAACTAAAATCAACAGGGGTATATCTGTTCCACAGAAGACTAGGGAGGAGATAGTTGAAAATCCTGTGGCAACAATATAACCGTATTAAAGCAACTGTCTCTCAGCATCTTCATCCTCTGAAGTTTACGAATTCCATCTATGAATGAATTCATATGCAAAATTAAGAGCAAGTGATAAAAATCACCCCTCCAATCATA
This sequence comes from Pluvialis apricaria, assembly GCA_017639485.1. Classification (NCBI taxonomy): domain Eukaryota; kingdom Metazoa; phylum Chordata; class Aves; order Charadriiformes; family Charadriidae; genus Pluvialis; species Pluvialis apricaria. Next base: position 72,844,588 of record CM030009.1, on the reverse strand, counting down.
ATGGAATTTTTCATCGTGAATAAAGAGGACCCTTACAATCAATCTCTCATTGTATTCAGGGAGCTTTACGAGATAGCATACTTAGTAAAAAAATAACCCTTCAAAAGCATGAGGAATCCCAGGTACTTCCTCGATTGATAAGGAGTGGTCATTTGTGGCTCATTTTTAGATGCCATTTCTATTGCAGCAGCAACGTTAAGACCTGCAGAACATTGCAAAATTTACAAAGTTAAAATTTGTCTAAAGTTGTTAATGAAATTGTTGTTGCATAATTCAGATGTTGGTATATTTGGTTTTTATTACAAGCTTTTTATTACAAGATGAACCTGAAATGAGATTCTCAGGTGCATCATAAAATGAAATATTGTTAGTTTGTGGCTCTTTTCAGTAATTTGTAACACTGGGGTTTGCTTTATCTTGGTTGTACTAACATTCTAAAATTTGGCTCCTGATGCTCAACTTGCCTGTTAAATTCTACTTACAATCATAAAACCATGGAAAAACAATCAAAATCATACAAAAATGATTGCAAGGGATGTTTGGATGTCATCTAGTCCAACCTCCTGCTCAAAGAAAGACTAATTTAAAAGTTTAGATAAGGTTGTTTGGGGCTTTGTCCATCTAAATTTTGAAAATCTCCAGGGATGGAAACCATGCTCCTTGAGTTTTTCTCACAGCAAGACTGAGTTTACCTTGTTGTAAATCACGCCCTTTTGCTGTGCACCTTTGAGATGAGTCTGGCTTCATCTTTATAGTTTCCCCCTACATTGTAAAAAATACCTATTAGACCTTCCATTAGTTTTCTATTCTCCAGGGTAACCAAACCAGCTCTCAGCTTCCTTTCACCCATTGCCGTCTCTGTTCCTTGAGCACTTTCGTGTCCTCAACTGGATTCTCTCTTACTTCTCCTCATGAGTCATAGGTCTTGGCAGCACATAAAAATGTTGGTCTTGAAGGCTGACTACTTGTAAAAAATATCTCTTTTGATGGCAAAGTCAGCTTCTTTTAATTGACTTATTTTGCTGGTTTTGTTCTCTGACAGCATCTGTTTTTTTTCTTGATGCTAGGTATGAGACATCTTCCTTCTCTGTTCTATTATTGGATGAAGAGCTGAACACAGGAGAACTAAGAGCTGTAATGCACAGCACACTGGACAGAAACAAAGGAAAATGACATTTTTGCACTGATAGACATTGCTTTGTTTTGATTCATTGACATTGTTGTGAACAACATCGTTCATTCTTTCTTTAGAGTACCTAAAATTGCATTATTGCTATGTAAATCTTTTACTTTTTCTCCTATTATTTACTAAATTGAATTATCCCATTTCAGTTTTCATGCCTTCGCTTCTCATATTGCTTATTTGGACAGCCATGGTAGGCAAACAGTGCTCAAAGGATGTTTGGGTACTTCCATCTAGGTATATGAGTATATGAAACAGATACTTCTGCTTTTTCTCCACAAAGAGAAGTTTACATGGCATTTTCATTACATGGGATTTACATTTTACTTATTTTTATCCAGACAGTCTTTCTAGAACTGTTCAGATCCTTTCTTTTTGTGCCCCTTTTCTCCCCAAATATTTTCCTTCTGTTTCTATTGTGCTGTTTCCCCCCGCCCAATCAGTAGGTCTAACCTTTAATTGCCTTTCTGGCTGGGCAGCTCATGTACTTTATTCCAGTAGCCAGTAAAGGCCAGTACCAGTGCTAATATACTGTAGTATCCACATTACTGCACCTAATATACAATATACAAACAATATTTTTCACGGGGATGGGATACTGACACCTTTCCTCTTGGGCACCTGTTAATCCTCCACAGTTCTGATACTGGAGGTGTGTCCTTCCTGTGGCACAAGGTTTTCCTACCCTTTAACAGGAGGCTGCCAGGACTGAATTCCTGCTGGGCCCTGTAAAATTAATCCAGCCCAGAGTTCATTTCCTCAGGAAAAGAGAGCCACTGTGAACAGGTTAACAGTCTGTTTGTTAGTTTTCTCATGAATCTCAAAGAAACTGGAGTAGCAGGCTGAGAGCTACAGTCCCACAGCATCATAAATGTGTCCTGTCCTTCGGTGAGATGTGTGAAAGACAGCGCAAAAGGCAGAAGTGAAAACAGTTTAAACTGTTTCCTGGTTTGAGAACACTTGCCTGGATCTAGCTGAGGCATCTTTACTTGAGAAATCTAATTGATTTCTCACCTGAGAAATAGTGGAAAAGAATTCTTTTTCACATTTATGTTAATTTTTTCCAAGGTGATACAAATGGAAAGACTCTTAATTCCTGTTGCAAGTAACAGTGAAGAAGCCTGCTTTATCAGCTCTGCTGTTTAACCAACAATTTTCCAAGCAATAAGGTCTTCTTTTAACCTTTATTTTAAGGTACAGAAAATTATTTGAATATTGTTTACCTGGACTTTAGTAAAGCCTTTGACAACATTTGGCACAGCATTCTCCTGGAGAAACTGGCTGCTCATGGCTTGGGTGGGCATACACTTTGCTGGGTAAAAAACTGTCTGGATGGTCAAGCCCAAAGAGTGGTGGTGAATGGCGTTAAACCCAGTCAGTGGCCAGTCACAAGTGGTGTTCCCCAGGGCTCAGTACTGGGGCCTGTTCTGTTTAATATCTTTATCAATGATCTGGATGAGGGGATCGAGTGCACCCTCAGTAAGTTTGCAGATGACACCAAGTTGGGTGGGAATATTGATATTCTTGAGGGTAGGAAGGCTCTGCAGAGGGATCTGGACAGGCTGGATCGATGGTATGAGGCTCAACAAGGCCAAGTGCCGGGTCCTGCACTTGGGTCACAACAACCCCATACAGTCCTACAGGCTTGGGGAAGTGTGGCTGGAAAGCTGCCTAGCAGAAAAAGACCTGGGTGTATTGGTTGACAGCTGGCTGAGTATGAGCCGGCAGTGTGCCCAGGTGGCCAAGAAAGCCAACAGCATCCTGGCTTGTATCAGGAATAGTGTGGCCAGCAGGTCTAGGGAAGCGATCATCCCCCTGTACTCAGCACTGGTGAGGCAGCACCTCGAGTACTGTGTTCATTTTTGGACCCCTCACTACGAGAAGGACATTGAGGTGCTGGAGTGGGTTCAGAGAAGGGCAACCGAGCTGGTGAAGGGTCTAGAGCACCAGTCTTATGAGGAGCAGCTCAGAGAACTGGTGTTGTTTATTCCAGAGAAAAGGAGGCTCAGGTGAGACCTTATCACTTTCTACAACTATCTGAAAGGAGGTCGTAATGAGGTGGGGGTCAGTCTCTTCTCTCAAGTAGCAAGCAATAGCACAAGAAGAAACAGCCTCAAGTTGCACTGGGGGAGGTTTAGATTAGGTATTAGGAAAATTTTCTTCACAGAAAGGGTTGTCAAGGGTTGGAATAGGATGCCCAGGGAAGTGGTTGAGTCACCATCCCTGGAGGTATTTAAAAGACATGTGGATGTGACACTTAGGGACATGGTTTAGTGGTGGACTTGGCAGTGTTCGGTTAATGGTTGGATTTGGTGATCTTAAAGGTCTTTTCCAACCTAAATGATTCTTTGATTCTATGATTTTAAATTATGGTGCTGATCTTTCAGCTCTCTTTTTATGGTCTTCTGCAAATTCCTTCACCATTAGAAAGAAGATAGCTTCAGATTCTTCCTTATCTGTTTTAGGCCTTGGCCTTTCCAGTGACTGCTTTTTCTTAACAGAGACCAATGACTTGATGGCCTTTCATCCCTATAATAGATACGTTTCTTACTGGTGCTCTCATATATTTTGTCATTTCCCATTTATTATTTTGTTTTCATACATTCAGCCCACATACACCCCTACAAGGTTAAGGTTACAATTGTAAACCTTCAGGTCTATCAACTAACTTTCTATTTTCTGATTTTGTTTCTCTCTGTGCTAATGCCTGTAAAACTGTCAATACACGGCTTTGTGTATTCTGTGTTTTGAGCTGAGTGTTGCTGAACAATGCAAGACCTATCCCTTTGTAAACGGATTACTCTCCTCAGTTGCAACATCAGCCATGGAGTCTTTGAAGAAATCTGTTTGGCTAAACATGCTGTTGTTGTCTTACTCTACTCATGTTGTGCACACTCAGCAGATCTTTGCATGATGGTGTAAACTAATGCTGTTCTTTCATCTGTTTCTAAATGCCAGACAGGTCGGTCCTCTCATAGTATTTTGGTTTCTCTAAGGTGTGCATATAGTTTGTCCATAGTTCACAGTCCGTATGCTCTAGTTGGGACCATGCCATTTCTTCTGGGTAGCACACTCTTTTAACTGTGTCCTGGGCTAACTGTGGGCTGTTTTTTTGACCCACTGATAGTTATAATTTAGTTCTTGTTATGGACTTAATTGCCACAAAAAATATGGCAATTTGCTGTTCAGTCTTCTATTACTTATGGAGATTAATCTTTTTCTTCTTAAAAAAAAAAGTACATATTTCTGTGGAGCCCCAGTCTCAACAAACGGCTGTATTTTACTGATGTAGATTAGTAAAAGTTCAAATTACCCTAGAACAAGATAATGATGTCGCCCCCCCTCCAAAAAAGAATAAGAATTAAATGGTTATTCACATAAAGTAAATAAAACAGACCTCAGTGCCATCCTTCTACTATACCATGAAATGCTAAGCAGCACTGCTTTTCTTGCAGATATTCTCTGATATTTAAGCTAGATGTTTTGACAAGGTTGAGACAAATTCCTTTTGTCTATGTGTTGCCAAACACTCAATTCTCCATCTGCAGTCAACACTGGCTGGAGCAGGTCTAGCAAACCTGGACACTGGGAGCACTGGTTTTCCAGGGAGTTTCTGTTGAATAGTTGACACAAAGAAGAAAAATTATTCTGTGAAATCTATCTATTCTGATTGTGGTTCCAATGTCCCACCCAGCTCTGATACAGTTCTTAGAAATCTTGTTTGGTTTTAGAGGGTGAGAACAGGACTAAGAATAGCATGGGATGTCTAAATTGCAAAACTCCCAGAGATTTCAAGGTATGTGTTTTTAGGAGGAAGGGAGAGTTTTCTGTCCATTCATTGATGTCACTAATAATGGTAGTCAAATGTTTCTCACTTGTACAAAGCTGTCATTACACAAATCTGACAGTGCAAAGCCTGCGGTATATCCTCTTCCTGTAAGTTGTTTCACCACTTTACCTGAATGGTGTAAAAAAGTCTTAGTGTGAAAGAGTCTAACCCATGGAGAGCAGCATGCATGAGAGAACAAAATATTGGCAATCACAGCTGGCATGCGGATCCGGAAAGATAATTCTGTCCTGCAAGATGTACAATACACACCAGGCAAAGGTTCAATAAGCACTGCTTACCTACAGCACACAATTTCTTAGCAAACAAATGCTATTCAAACCCCTCTGTGAGTCTGATAAATGTTTTCTTTGCATGGCAAGGTGTGAGAGAGGCAGGAGCTGACACATCAACATGTAAATAAAACATTTGTCAGACATCTCCAGAGATTCTGGGTTGTACTGTTCAGCAGAGGAGCAGTCTGGGAGCAGTTAAGCCAAGTTATTAGCATTATTAGCACCATAATCCAAACTTGTCTGATCACACTGCCATTTATATAATTCCAAATAATTTTGTTTGTGTATGAGCCTTAATTTTGTTTAATGAGCTTTCATGTGTTTGAAACTTGTATTTGTTTTTCCATCTGACACTCTGCTATACTGTTACAACTTACATTAGTGATAGAGGCGTAGTTTATTCTTCTTTCCACATGCATTTTGTTCTTCTTTCTACAAAGAAAATTTTCTGAAGGGGCTTAGGAAGTGTCTGACAGAGCAGCTTTCAGTGGAACAGAATGGTGTGTCTACAGGCTGCTGTCACAATCCGGTAATTTTTGAACCATGCAGGATATAGCAGAAAATAGAAAATACACAAATACAGTTACTGCTATGTTTAATTTTCCCCCTTAACCTTTCTTGTACAGGGTTATTAACAGTAATTGTGTTTTGTAAAGTTGCCCAGTCCTGTTTCAAATAATGCTTAAAATCTGTGATGTATGTCTGTCTACACACACGCATATACACACAATCTAAGTCCTTTGTCACTCTCCACTTTAATGAATAGATGAATATGTCAGTCTAGAAAAGATGTATGTAGAGTTAACCTTAGACATTTGGAATACATTGCATTTCTTAAGTGGAGTGCAAAGCTCAAAGTAGTTGTATTTTACACAACATGACACAAGCTCTTATGATCAGATCCATCTGGGACAGAGTAGGACCAAAAGAATTTCCTGTAAAATCTGAATTTGTCTCTCTACCAAGGCATAAAAGAAGATATAAACTTATACCCTTACTATGCCTCTTAAATTAAAGGTCTACTATTCTATGAGTGCTATTCCTCTTTCTCTGAGCAAGAAATGTAAAATGAAGTGAGTTGCTGCTATAATCATTGCAATGTGGGTAACACATTGGCTAATTTCTGTGAAGAAGTGTATTTCGGTCAATCTCTGTTTTGGGCTGGTTACATCAAACTGTTACATATGCTAAAGGTTTATCTTGCGTTAGTCTGATCAGTCAGATGCAGGTACTGAGGAAACAGAACCTGCACCTACGTGGATTTCCATACAGCCTAGATACATAGCAGGCTTAGCCCAAGGTATGGGAAGGTTGCTCCAGCCGGGCAGGAGAATGGGGCACCAGTGAAGGCTGTGAAGCCCGCTTTTGGCCTGTCTCTCCATGTTTGCAGGGAAGGGGTAGGGTGGGTGGGAGGGCAGGGCTGTCCTGCCACCCCTTGTGCCCAGCCTGCAAGAGAAAGTGTCTGCTGTCTGAAGGGAGATGGCTCTGCCCTTACTGCTGGGTGCTGTGACAGTCAGGAAATGAGATATGGTCCTGCTGAAAGTCAGTGCAGATGGCAGTGGCTGATGATACACTTTACAGCAGCAGGAAAAAGCAGAATGGAGGACATTAGGAATGGTAACTGTTGCGCAACAGGTAATTTGATTAATTAACTCTTGGGATCCTTCTAGACTTCCTTAGCGTGGTTTGTTAGTTTTAATTGAAGATATCCATATATGGGGTTAGATTTAGGCAATATGGGTTTGTAAAATGTTTTGGTGTTCCTGTTTCTAGGATGGAAGGGGGCACTAAAATAACAACCCTACTTATCTGTCATTTATATAAAATCCTACAAGGTATCTCAGGCCAGTTCCTTTTTTAAACAGGTTATCCCTTTTATGCTGCATTTTATCTGCAAATGTAAACTGATGAAAGCTTTTATGTCTTTGGCATAGCATCACAACACCGTGCATCCTTCAAACAAGGTACCATTTCAGTTGTAGTTCCAGAGACATATATTGATATATATTGTTTCATAGAATCATAGACTAGTTTAGGTTGGAAAAGACCTTTAAAGGTCATCTAGTCCAACTGCCCTGCAATGAGCAGGGACATCTTCAACTAGATCAGGTTGCTCAACCTGACCTCAAATGTTTCCAGGGATGGCGCATCTACCACCTCTCTAGACAATCTGGTCCAGTGTTTCACCACCCTCATTGTAAAAGATGTCTTCCTTATATCTCGTCTAAATCTACCTTCTTTTAGTTCAAAGCCATTACCCCTTGTCCTATCTCAACAGGCCCTGCTAAAAAGTTTGTCCCCATCTTTCTTATATGCCCCCTTTAAGCACTGGGAGGCTGCAATGAGGTCTCCCTGGAGCCTTCTCTTCTCCAGCCTGAACAACCCCAACTCTCTCAGCCTGTCCTCATAGAAGAGGTGTTCTGATCATTTTTGTGGCCCTTGTCTGGACCCGCTCCAACAAGTCCATATCTTTCCTGTGCTGAGGGCTCCAGAGCTGGACGCAGTACTCCAGGTGGGGTCTCACCAGAGAGGAGTAGATGAGCAGAATAACCTGCCCTGACGTGCTGGCTTCTTTGCTTCTGTTGATGCAGCCCAGGATATGGTTGGTCTTCTGGACTGTGAGCGCACATTGTCGGCTCATGTCCAGCTTTTCATCCACCAGTACCCCCAAGTCCTTCTCAGCAGGGCTGCTTTCAATCCCTTCATGTGCCAGCCTGTCTTGATACCAGGGGTTGCCCCTGCCCAGGTGCTGGACCTCGCACTTGACCTCGTTGAACCTCGTGAGGTTCACGTAGGCCTACTTCTCAAGCTTGTCCAGGTCCCTCTGGATGGCATTCCATCTCTCTGCTGTTTACCTGATTTCAATCTGCTTGAGAGGTTTTTGGCAGAAAGACCAGAAAAATGCGGTTACTACTGTTCTGAAAAAACATTTTTTGGGCAAGCTGCATGGCTGTGAATTTAGTCAGTTTATTACATATTCTTGTACCTATACACAGATCAAGAAACTGACCAAATGAATGTGATCTAGTTTGTTCTAAGGGATATCTATGCAAGGATGCTTTTAAAAAAAACTGATGACAAATATTCAGAAATGCATACTACTTTGTCATACCCTCTCCATCTTTGAAGTGGCCATGGTGCTATGAAACTGTTGTCTGAGAAGGTATGTTTCTCATTCTTGGCTGTGCTAACAATCAAGATCTTGGCACCAGTCTGAGATTCTGTGATTATGGTTAACAACCCCCCATTTGTGTCTTTGCATTACAATACTGTGTGTGATTATTTAATCATATGCTATATTATCCACATAAATCCTTGTGATGTGGAAGTATAATACAGATGTTTTTTGGAGATGAAGCAAAGGTTTATGGTTAAAAAGCTTGATGTCTCTAGCTCCTACCTCAGTTGTTGCAGACACTAAAAAGGAGGTAACGAGTAAAGCAGTGAATTTAGCTTTGATAATGTTGTTTTTTCCCTCTATTGCATCAGAAGACAGAAAAATTTTGGAAAAGTCAGTTATTGTTATTATTCCAGTCTGGCAAAACACAAAACAAACCAAAAAGGTATTTCATATCACCATACTACACGTATTTAAGTTTATTTTTTTCTCCATATAGAAGAATTTCCAAAGAAGTTATTCTAAATGAAGGGTCAAAGTACTTATATTTGAAAGCCTCTTTTCTTTTATCTGATGCTGTGTACACTATTATTCTGTGAACGTGTATCCTGTTTAATCTCCTCTTATGCTCCTCTCTCTTAATCGCTTCTTACTCTCTTCACTCTAAAACTGCATTTTCTGCTCATTTTTCTATTCACTGAAGAACAACCCTAGACCCCAGAAGGAAACAGTGCAAAGAGAAAGGATATTTTTTATTAACAAAACAGTAAACTGTCAAAGGTTCTGTTCCTGTCGATTCCACATTATTTCTGTGTAATGGTAGGTCTGTTACCCAAAGTTTTCACAGTTCGTTGCTCATACTAAGATTTTCATTTTTTTTTTTTTTTTACTCAGCTCTCCACACCTGCTATCTGACTTCCAGAAGTGCTGGCTAGCTGCCTCTGTTGTCAGTGGGAACTCTCCCTTAAATGTACAAAGTCACCTCAAATTCTAATTACTTCATTAAGTCAGTCTCAAGTCTTCACAAACTGAGCATCCTGAGTTAAAGACATTTTTGAGACATTCAGTTTTAAACTCTGAATCTCAGACACATGTACAAACCAAAATGAGCATATGTATACCGTTCTATGGGAAGAGAAGTATATATTTTACAGGAATAGATGACCTTTAAAGGTCCCTTCCAACACAAACTATTCTATGATTCTACGAATATAGTAGCAATGAACATTGATAAAGAACTGATATCCAGATTCTCAAAAATCTGTATCTAAACTGTAAGACATGAAAATGGTTTCCCACTTAAGGTCTGTTTCAAAGTCTAGACCAGCTCCACTCTTTCCATGAACTTTCAGTGAGAAGGAAAAACGGGCACCTGGGCTGGAAGAAAATATCTTGTGGCCTTGCCAGATGCTCAGTTTAGTTAATCAGAAGACCAGTACAGTGAGTCACAGGACACAGTCTAGGCTTAGCCAGAAGGAAATAAGTGTTTGACTCCTGTGATAAGCTTTGTAACCTTGCACTGGACTCCTAGAAGCAGGTATGAGTGCTAGTGTTACTTTCCTGAATGTGTCCCAGAAAGGTTTACCGTTGTGCAAAAGAGTGAGAACTCCTCTAAGCACATCTGGAAGGAATTTTGAGAACTTGAACCAACATAACAATCTCTAGGGTTGGTGACCCAAAGGGCCTGAAATGTGTAAGGTCTGTTCCCCCTCCTGCTCCGCTAGGATGGAGGAACCTCCATTGCTGAACATCCGGGGCTTATGGAGCTGTCTGGTGGCATCAAGACTGCTCATAAAACCTCACTGTGTCAGTCAGTGTGTTTGCTGATCACTTGTGTGACAAGTGCCTACATACTACATTAGTTGGGGTATTTATTTCAAGAACTATAGATAAAAAAGTGCAGACATTAATGTAGCATAATATAACATAACATAGCAGTGTAGCCTTGTTTTTATTCTGTGTGTGAGAAATGGGCCCTTCTAGTGGGACGTCTAGCTGGCCCATTTTTGACACTTACCTTAGGTGCAGTATGTTGACCCAAAGAAGGGCAAATGCATAATACTATCTGACCTTGTTTTAAGATTCAGATCTAAGATTACTTGCTGAAATGGTTAGAGAAAAGCCCAGAAAGAAATTGTGTATTTGCATGGTAGACAGTAAGTAGTGAATGGAGCTATAAGATAAATAAGTGAGGAGAAAGAGAGAAGCTAGACTGGTACTTATTTAATGAGAGCCCTCCTTCTTTTCTCTTTCCTTTCTTTATAAAGTTAATCCTAGCTGTAGCAAGATAAAGTGGATTGGATGCCTGTAATTTCTAATATCTGTATTTTTCTCTTTAAGATGTTCAGTTATGTGTCATTTGTTCTTTGTTGTCTCTTGTCAAGGACAATATTGATTTGAATAAGTGTGTAGAGATATAATTTCTGACATTTTATGGACATCAAGTCAAAATATAAAGTATTACCACAGGGAGTTATTGTTAAATTCAACACAGATAGAAATTTCAGATTTTCATCAAGAAAGACAATGGGGAATTGGCACAGAAAGTTTTCATTAAGACTGTACATTATGATAGCTTCCTTCCACAACCAGCACAGACAAACAAAATTGACTGTATTAATTGAAAATGAAATTACTTTGATCTTTCCTTTCATTGCTAAATCCATGTTAATGAATTGACTATAAACATCACAAATGTTGAGCTGCCAGTTCTGAGATTTGGTGTTTGTGTCATATGTTGATATATGGGCATGTATACATACATGAAACTGAAAAGTAATGCCACCAAATCACTTGTAGCTAAATGTCACAGTACCTTATAGCTAGAATTTTGAACCTCAGATATAAATAGTGGTTGTCTCTGGAGGCCTTGTTGCATGTGAAATGGAACAATCAAAAGGGTAGAGAGGAAAGCAAGAGTAAAGATTAAATGTAGGAGGTTCCTCTTTCACAATGTCATATCTTGTTTTTTCATGTGTTCTCCCCTCTCCTCAGTCTTTTTTAACCATTAGCCACCAGCTACAGTTGATATGTAAGATGACTGTAGACAGTGCAGGGGAACCTGTGCTGTGCTGGAGACCCTGGTGCCTGGATGCTCTGAAGGTGCATTTTTCACTTCTGCATTCTGAGTGCAGTGACAGATGCCAGCTGTCTAATCAGTCAATGCTCATATCTCTTGCTCTTTCTTCTTCTCCCAGTGTCTGCCAGTCTTGCTTATCATTGTTTTGGTGTGAGAACTATTTGAGCCCAGTGTGATGAAGTCGGGAAGCTGGAAAAGAAGCCCTCTAATTCATTCTGATATAAATATCTTTTAATCCTACTGTTTTAATTTCTTGGTTTTGTCACTCAAAATCCTCCAAGAGGAGCATAACTAAGAGCTATTAGAGGCTTTTTGTTTTAAAGTTCACATGCACAAATTTTACAACCTCTTGAATAGCTTAGTGGGTAAAACCCAGTACTTCCACTTGCTGGGTAGGGGATTTCATCATGAGGATATTATATAGAAAGTCACTAGCACCATTCTTCTGCTGCCTTTTTTTTTAAAATGTAAGTAACAACAACTGCTGTACGTGGTGTTGTACTCAATGATGTCATTACATGTTAATCTTTTATGAGCCTATATACTGAGTCAGCATTGGGAGCAGATACCTACATGCTCAGTGATGGTGTAAGTGCCTGTGGTACGTGTTACAGCAAGTTATCTTGTGAAAACTTAAGCAGTTACGGCCTCTTGATCACCTAAACAGGTTTTCTGGATTGTTGTCACAAACTCAGGTCCTTAAATTCCTTCTGAATTATACTGCTGACACCAAAGTACTATTTTGGATCTCAATGCATGATCAGAGAGGATTTCCAAGAACAAATCAAGTTGCTTGTGAAGGCCAGAAAAGTCTGTGTGTAAGCACTGATCAGCAACAGCTGAATTTTGTACTGGTTTTGGCTGGGGTAGATTCTTCATAGTAGCGAGTATGGGGCTACGTTTTGGATTTGTGCTGGAAACAGTGTTGATAATACAGGGATGTTTTAGCAATTGCTGAGCAGTGCTTGTACAGAGTCAAGGCCTTTTCTGATCCTTACATCGCCCTGCCAGCGAGTAGGCTGGGAGTGTACAAAGAGTTGGGAGGGGACACAAGTGGGACAGCTGATCCCAACTGGCCCAGGGGATATTCCATACCGTATGATGTCTTGCTCAGCATATAAAGCTGGGGGAAGAAGAAGGAAGAGGGGAATGTTTGGATTTATGGCATTTTGTTTTCCCAAGTAATGGTTACGTGTGATGGTTATGCTTTTCTGGAGATGGCTGAACACTTGCCTACCAATGGGAAGAAGTGAATGAATTCCTTGTTTTGCTTTGCTTGCGTGTGCAGCTTCTGTTTTATTTATTAAACTGTCTTTATTTCAACCCACAAGTATTCTCACTTTTACTCTTCTGATTCTTTCTCCCACCTCACCAGAGGGTAGTGACCGAGCATCTGCGTGTTGCTTAGTTGACGGCTGGGGTTAAACCACAACAGGGAGGTGATCTGCAAAATCTTCAAAACTTGCTGTCTTGCTGTTACTAGTGGTAGAGATACTGAGTTTAAATACTTAAAACGTACCTGCTTGCACGTATTCCCCTCCATGGGAGAAAAAACCCTTACATTTCTCAGTGAGGGAATGAGTCCTCCCTTACAAAAAAAATTACCAAATAATGTGGCAAAAAATATGAGAAGCTCAGAAATGTCAGCTGTTTGGAAGCGAGGGAGGTGGACTGCAGTTCAAAAGTCTCACTCTTAGGATCATATGGTAGATTAAACTTAGGCATAATGCAGCCCAAGGGATACTGCTGACCCTGATTGCATGCCAAACCTTAATCCACTCACATCAGGGTGATCTTGATCAAGGGCAGTTTAATGTAGATTTCTGGGGTAGGGGAGAGGGGCAGGTGATAGAAAAAAGAAGTTTTACATGGTAATTCAATAGGTAAAGAATCAACAGACAGTACTTGTCAGCACTGCATTCTGTAATATGCTCACGCTCTCCTGGACTTTGAATCCTTTGCTGCAGAAAAAATATGAAACATGGTAAACCTCTACATTTAGCCATCTCATTTTCATGCAATGCAAGTTTAAAGCAAGTAAAACAAATGGATCTTAGCAGTCATAGCCTTTGATGGTAGTTTCGGTGCTGAAAGCTCCCCCTTCCTTTAGAGAAGAAAAGTGTCTTCAAAAAAAGAAACCTTTTTCTGTTACAGGAGATACTACCTTAACTGAACAGTAGATATTAGAATAGTCACCCATAAGAGCTGAATCTCTTGAAGCTGATGTTCCACTTCCTGTAAAGCCAGGCATCTGTCATTCATTTTATATCAAGGTTAATTCATACACAGATTTTCTGAGAAATAATTAGCTTTCCATTTACTCAGACAGGTCAGTTCCATGGCTTTTAACTCACAGCTATCATTTGCAATCTGATGTGTGTTTTTCTCACTATTTCAGACCATTTTTGTGTTGACCTTTAAGGCAGCAAAATAATTAAGCACACCAGTGTTGTTCTGTAACTTTGAATTCACTACATTAACATGCTCATGGTATTAAAAGGCCAGTAACCCATCTATTAGGTCTGATCATGCCCTTTTGGAATCAATAGCAAAAATCACAGTAATCTCAACTGGTGGTGTTCAGACACTGGAAATTACTTTCATTTGCAGAATCACAGAATAGCAGAGGTTGAAAAGGACCTCTGGAGATCATGTAGCCCACACCCACTGCTCAGAGCACAGGATGTCCAGAACCATGTTCAGTTGGGTTTGAATATCTCCAAGGATGGAGACTCCATTGCATCCCTGGGTGACTCATTTCAGTGTTCAATTGCCCTCACAATAAAAAAGCTTTTTCTTGTTTTTCTATGTTTTGACTTGTGCCCATTACCTATTGTCTTTCACTGGCCACCACTGAGGAGAGTCTGACTCAGTCTTCTTTACTCCCCACCATTTTGTATTTATTTGCATGAATAAGACCCCCCTAAACTTTCTCTTCTCCAGGCTAAACAGTCCCAGCTCTCTCAGCCATGAGATATGCTCCAGTCTCTTAATCATCCCTATGGACCTTTGCTGGGGTCAGTCCAGTATGTCCATGTATCCTTGTATCGGGGAGCTCAGAAGTGGACCCGGCATCCAGATGTGTCCTCACCAGTGATGAACAGAGGAGAAGGAAGGTCTTTGCGAGGAGGGTACGCTGCTGGCTCATAGTTGCCTTCTTAACCACCAGGACCCCACAGTTTTCCTGCCATAATCAACAACGGATTTTGACAACAGTTCTTAAAGAATCATTCGGAAGTAGGAGAATAAAAGATGTTGCAAGTATATTGGTTAACAACACATTTCTTTCCAGTTCAAAAGATAAAAAAGGCTGGAACTAGGAAATTAGTGAAATGTTTAAGTTTAATGTTCAGCTTAGACTGCTAGTTCAATGTGAATACAAATTGCCTGGTATTTGTTTTAGAACTTATGCCTACCTATTCTGTTTCATGCATCTATTTCCATCTTGTAATTTAGTTTGATAGAATTTTTCTTGGGAGAAATTATACAACTAAAAGCATGCTTTTATAATGTAAAAGACAAGATAAGTAATTGGCTTAAAATTATGTAGATATAAACCATTGCCTGTCAAACTAAAACAATATAGATTGCTGCTTGTCAAGAGAGGGAGGGGAATGCCTTTGTGGCTCCTCTACCTGATTAAGTTTCATAACATAACCAGGAAAGCTTTTCTACTGGAAATGAAAGTTACTTTTTGAACTTAATTACATATCAATACTAAATGACATCAATTAATTGCTAACAACCTGTAATGCACTTTTAACAGAAATCCTAAAACCCTGTAATTTGCTAAAAAGGTAATTTGGTTCCTTAATTGAATTTTAATTGTTTTACACACACGTCTTTGATATACAGCTAATACTTGAATTGCATATGGCTTAATGTTTTTTTCCTAAAACGAATTTATTTTTAATTTCTCCAGATATGCTTATTTTATCCTGTAAATATTTAAAGGGTTTCTTTGGTGTTCTTGGTAGACAGCTATAGCTACTGACACTGGCTTTTGCTTTAGTAGCACATACAAAACAGAAAGCGATAGGTTCAGTTCAGCGAGTGCTCAACATCCATCACTTATGACATTGCACTGGGGACCTTTTTAACCACATTGGTATAGTGTGATACCACGAAACTATGAAGCAGGTGTAAGATTCTTGTTGGCTAAGAGGTGCGTGTCGTTGATGTTTTTTTTTGTCAAAGCTTTATATCACTGAAATATTTTCTGCTGGGTCTACTAGAGCACAGCCCCATGTGTTGAAGAGGTATAACATGCTACTGAAGAAAGGAAGTAAGAATAGCGAAAAAGAGGAAGGTCAGCTATGAAAAGTGTCAGTCTAATATACTCCAGACCTGTCTACCATAACTTTGAATGCTGGCTTTGATATCATCATAACTGAGGCCTCATCAAGCCAGCAAGGACCAAGATGTTCTCAAAGCTTGCTTAGTATGTGGGCTGAGAACTTTCTAAACAGTTAAAAGCGAGGAAGAAATCCTCACAAGAATCCCTCTGTTAACATCAGTCCATCAAGGACTCTCTGACCAAGAGGAGGGAGAATCATTTCAATGGAGCTTGTGCAAAAAGGTTGTTTTGATGTCAGGATAAACCGCCCATTTTGTTCTAGATAGTCTGAAAATGCTGAATGCTTTTACTTAAAAATGAAAGAGACTTGGATTTACTAACTCATTTATCAGTCAGAGTCTTTACACATTTCTCCTTTATCCTCTTCAGGCTTTGATTGAATTCTTAAACCTAGTGGGACCAGATTTCTAGTTGTATTGCAGTGGAATCCGTATTTCCTTTATTTGGCACAGCCAATAAAATCTCTCTAATATTTCAAAGCAAGGACATATCTAAGGAGGGAGAGTGATGGGGGTTATGGATTTGATCAAATCCAATCATTTCCTGGAAGGTAATACTTTCTTCGAGATACTGTTGATAAATAAATTAATGGGATGCTTCTAAAACCTTTACGCTTATTTTTCTTTGGAAGTACTTGTGTCAGTGTACTATGTATAAGAGGCAAAACCTTTTTTTTGCAAGATGCCCTATCAAGTATCTTAATTATATTGTTTTCAGATGCAGATTCAAGACATCCAAGAAATTGAAAAATAGGTTTTTCATTTCTTTATCCATATTACTCAATTTCCAAGGATTTCATCCGAGGCTTCTACTGACTAAAGACATGAGATTTTTTTATGGTGTATATAATTCTAAACCAACAGTTTCAAGCTGCTCCAGATCTAAGCAGAAAAGAATGTCTTAGAATATAAGTTCGTTGCCGTAGATCCTCTACAGTAGCTAAATTTTAAAACCCACTCCAAGCTTTACAACTTTGTATATTTTTTTTAAGAATATCTATTTTTTTTTGTGAAATCCCAAGCACAATGTACTTTTAACATTTCACCTTTGAATTCTCCATTTTAGTAGCTGCTGTTTTATTTTACAGAATTACTGCTGCATAGATTATTGTACAATCTCTTTTCATAAGTAATCCATCAAGATTTTCATATCACAAAAGCAGGCTCTGCATAAACTCTGCATACAATTCACAGCTTGTATTTTGTCATACATGTGAAAAAGACCCTGCACAGCCTGAAAGGCTTTAGATGTAAAAGCGAAACCGTACCTTCTGCTTGTGGGATCAGTTATTCCAAATGATTCGGGAGAAGAACATATTCTTTGGAGGTAAAGAATATATCTGGGCTGGAGCATCATTCTGGGGAAGGATAGAAGAAAGGTGGTTGGTGGGAGTATCTCTTCCTGTTTGACAGAACCCATTATGAATCTTACCAGGTTTGGTAACAAAATCATGTCTAGACTCTTTAATTCAGGGAGGGATACTGTCTGTAAAGCCTTCTCATTACAAAGTGGAATTGGAGAAAATTATTATTAAATATAAAGTGTTTTCTTATTTATTTTTTTTATTGTATGATGAAGACTGATTCATAAAAGAGTTTTTAATTGCATGGCAAACTAATAAAAATGTTTACAAGGACTTTCCAGGAATTAACAGGCAATTGTTAAATAGTTGCAAGAGGGCTCAGGTTTTCATTGGACTGCTGAATAATGACCCTCTCCAAAACTAGTTTTAATATTTTTGAAGTATGAAAACATTTGTAAAGAATGTACATAGTTATTAACTTTTACATTTCTAAGTGTTTTTAAAGCAGCAAGAAGAACTAGAGAAAGCAATGTGAGTACTTCAGTTCTTCAGAGGACAAAATCTTTGGAGAGCAACAAAACACTCAAAATACAAAGGCCAAATCTTAGGTAGATTAAGTATTTCAGGGAAATGACTGCTTGAAAAAATGATGCTGGAAGAGAATCAAAAGTTTCTGCTGTTTTGTTTTATATAACAAAAGTGAGAGATGTTAGAACACAAAGAAGTGCGTGTGCATCTCTTTCTTGAATCATCTCCTAGGTGTATGTTTTTAGTGCGTCCTTGAAGGTGAGACTCTAAATCAGTGACACCGAAGCCAACTTTAAAAATAATATAGGAACTGATGATAAATTTAATCTTCTAACTGGCCCTGAAAAATCCTGCACAGTTAACATACACTAACTTGTTTGGAAACAATTTAGTAGGAGGAAAACTTAGCTCTGCAAGGGTTTTCTAGAAAATAATTAAGCTACAGGATAGTAATTCCAAGCAAGTTGCCCACAGATTAGCATCCTGATTTGGATGGCAAAGCTGTATTGTTTAGAGTGATGTAGGAGAAAAGGTGGCTCTTGTGCTACTTTGCTTCAAGATTCAACCCCTTAAATATTGTTATGGTAATGAATTCAATTTTCAGTGCTTTTGAAACTAAGAGAACTGTACTGTAAGGTAAAGTGTGGGATTAGAGAAAATATTAGAGCTAGGTCTAGGCAAACAATTCATCACGTAGAAGTATATTTTGGGATGAGATTCTAATGAAAAGTATATTTTTTCAATTTCATTCTCTTTAGCAAGGCAAAGATTATATTTTTTTTTTTGTGTGTCAAGCAAAACAGTCTGCTGACACCAAAACATTGTTTCTTTTCAGGGACAAACAAGAAAACATAGGGAAAAAAGGGCTAAATGCACACACAAAACTTTCAGAGAGGGAAGAGGTGGTCCTGCCATTTCTTTCTGTAACTGACAGCCAGGTTATTGAATGAGACTGTGGGAATGGCACTGCAATTCCTTCCTTTGCCTGGGACCTGACCCTGGTTACTCTTCGCAGGAAGTGCATTAATAAGTATACTATAAACTACCTGTGTTCGGAGGTAAGGGAGTCTCAGGCATGTCTGCAGAACCTTTTCTACTTCACTCAGACAAATGACTTTGGCTTGAAGGCTGGAAGCAGGCTGAGCAGCTCCCATGTTTCCTGAACACCAAATGTGTTATACAGCGTTATATGTGTATGGGTGGAGGTGCCTGACATTCACAGCATATCAAAATAAGCAGTGCTTCGGTCCACAGGAACCTTGGCAAACTGGAAGATGGGGCCAACAGAAACCTCATGAAGTTAAGCAAGAAGTTCAAAGTCCCACACCTTAGAAGAATAGCCCCCCATGCATCAGCACTGGCTGGGGACTGGCTGGCAGAGGAGAAGCATTGCTGGAAAAAGGCATAGCCTTACATGGCCAGGCTGAATGCGAGCCAACAGTGCGCTCTCATTGCAAATAAGACAAACTGCATACCAGACCATGTTATGATCAGCTCTACTTGGTCCTAGTGAGACTGCACCTGGAATACTGTCTAATTTCGGACCACCCAATCTAAGAAGACTGAGAAGCTGAACTGCAATGAAGGGCTGCTCAGGTCACCAAGGCTCTAAAGTACACAAGTTGGCAGGAGAGGCTGAAGCAGCTGCTTGTTTAGTTTGGTGAAGTGCAGGCTAGAAGTGACCAAACGTGGGGAGTTACAAAGACTGCCAAGCCAAACTGTCCTCCACAGTGGCAGGTGACATAACAAGGGGCAACAGTCACAGGTCTGGGAAAGACTAAGGCACTGGAACAGTTTACCTGGAGAACGTGTGAAGTTTCTGTGCTTGGGGGCTTTTAAGGTTCAGCTAGGTGAAGCCCCAGAAAGTGCTAGTCCTGCTCTGCATGGGTGTCGGGACAGGGCGACCAGTCTGGCTACTGGTTTTATCAGTTTCCGACTGTTTAGGTTTTCAATATGAAAAATGGTATGGTTTCAACATGGAGGACTGAGCATGCACCTGTCTCTGAAGCCTCTGACCAGGCCATGCATCAGAGTGAGAGGAAGGAGAAGCAAGAGCTTTGCTGAAACTCTCCCCAGGCCTGTACAGACCATGGATACAAACCAGGAGTGTCCTGCTTCCTCTGAGAGTGTCTGAGCTACTGAACTGTTGGAGAATAAAGGGGAATGTCACCAATTGCTTCTCTGATACTTTTACCAAACCAAATCGGAACAATTACCTCTCATTTGAAAGAACTTGGTGAAACTGAAGTAAAATTTGTAAATAGTTTTAGAATTACAGAAGCCACATTTTTGTTGAATTTTCCATTCTTGAAAATTCTTTGTCCAGCTTCAGTGAAAGCCTGCGGAAGGTTAACTCAGTAACAGTTGGCAGAAAAGCTGCATATGTACTTCACAAAAATATTAAACCTCACAACATTGCATATTGTCACAAATCAGGATACACAACATTTTGAATTATGGAAAAGTTGGTTTTTTTAAATTTCAGTAAGCACAGTTTTGAGATTTTGCCATGTTTCAAGATATGGTAGGTACTTTGCCAATCAAAATTTTATAAGGCTAGGATTGACAGACAGGTGGGTAACTCCAAGAAAACGTTCACTTGGAAAGAAATGGTACAGTTAAACCAAGTTCATGCTTTTTGGATTAGTTTTGAATTTTTTCACAGAAATTTGTATAACTCCTGACAGGTCTTTGCTTGCACTGGGCAAGATTTTTTCCAGATTAACAAGCTGCGGTTTTGCTTCCTTATGGTCTTTCATTTCCCCCCAGACTCCTCTACATTCATGAAGTGTCAAGTTAGCTAATTTTATTTAACAATTTGAATAGACTATTTCCCCTTGACATTATTCACACACTTCAACTCATAAAGAGGAAAATAATAGCAACTGCAGCACCTGAAAGGTGATCACTTACAGGCGGTGTTGTATGACCTTTCTGAAGAAGAACTTAATAAGTCTATTATATTGAAACAATGAAGTGTGTGGGCCTAAAGCTCAAGAGAAATAAGTGCTGTCTTTGTCACAGTCATCTAGGGCTCCTTGGAAACAGTTAGTGAGCTAGTAATAGATCCACATAGAGAAAAGGTAGCAACCAGTAAGGCAGCACAAATTTCTGAGTTCATTTTGGAAATGAAAGAATTCTTACAATGATTCACTGTCTTGTAGAAATAGTTAGGATTTTTTTGAGAAACTCTTTGCAGGAGATGGAGACTCTTGAAACGGAGGATTTTCATACAGAATTTAGTTGAGGGGTAGGAGGAAAGACAGAGAGCAGATGAAAGCAAGCAAGGACAGCCCGTAGAGAGTTGTCACAGGTGAGACACAGTAAACCACAGTCCGTGGTGAATCTGGATACTGGGGTTTATTTAAGGACCAATGAGATGAGGACTTTTACCCAATTTGTGTGATTGTTTCACACACTCCCTCCTTCCCCCTCTCTCCCTCGCCACAGTGTTAAATTCCCTAGGGCCTGATTTCCCTTCCCTGCAGGGAGGTCATTGCTTCTCCAGGACAGCTGGAAGTCATGCAGAAAGTCAGGGCAGTTCCCACTGATCCGCTGCTCTTGGGTACCAGCCTTTGACATCACTGGCCAAGGTCCCTGGGCATCCCTGGCATTCGTCTCCACACAAATCTCTGATCTCCAGGATCTTCCCCTGCTTCCAGGATCTTTTCTGCAGCCAGGATCTTCACCTTCTGCTTTCCAGGCCCCCTCCCCTTTTCTGAGATCACTTCTTTTTGGCACCAGCTCTTCTTTCTTGGCCCCCAAACCTCCCATTTTCCCAGTCTAAATAGCTTATGTGCAGAAGCACAACATGTGATCAGCCTTCTAAATGGTGGTTCTGCCTCGTGTTTTCTTATTAGCTGGAGGATTCAGGATGTGTCACTTTGTTCAGTCCGAGTATCACCAAAATTTACAACCAGCCCACACCAGCTGCAGCTACCAAGTAGCAGCCTTCTGCTTGAGAGTAGAAGAGTTCAGAAGTTCAGTTTCAGACACTCCCCCAGCAAACACACATCCAATTAGCTGCTGCCTGTTAGCATTCAAAATTCAAGCTGTTTTTCCACCTACAAGTGAATATTTGGAAAGTCCCTTTCCTAGTCCTGCCTTAAAATACCTTGAACATGGCTATTCCCTGTCCCTGGTGGGGGCTCTAATCTCTGGGCTCTACCTGGATGATGGGAAAACTGAAAACATTGTTGAGCATCTCAGGCTTGTTGGATACAAAATGAGAACAAATGCACAAAACCTTGAATCCCACTGCAAAACAGAATTTTTTTTTTTTTCTTTAGTCTATGTGGAGATCTCTGAAAGATGACCTGCTTTTCTGGAACAAATCCTGAAAAGTGAAAGCACTTGATATTGCAGCAAAATATAGAAAGTAAGCATCCATCAGCTTGGATAACCTCTAAGGCATGCCAGTATTTCCTTCTCTACTGCCAGTATGTATACTCAGATGGAAGTGCAGAGAGCAGTAAGTGTGGATTGATGGTCAGCCAAAGCAAGCTGCATAAAGTTTGAGGACACTGAAGGGATACTGCAACCAGCTATGCTCTGATTGAGATAGACTGCCTG
Organism: Pluvialis apricaria; assembly: GCA_017639485.1. Classification (NCBI taxonomy): domain Eukaryota; kingdom Metazoa; phylum Chordata; class Aves; order Charadriiformes; family Charadriidae; genus Pluvialis; species Pluvialis apricaria. The sequence goes on along the minus strand of CM030009.1, from coordinate 72,822,326 downwards.
GATACGTTATGGGCATGAGAAGAAATTGCAAAATGGTCCTATGGATTAGATTGCTGTCAGCTTTTGACTGACAACAAGCCACTCATGACTGAAAAATAGCAGCAATAGATTCCAGTGAGAAGTCAGATTATTACTATGCAATTTGTAGGCAACGCATGATCATGGAAGAGCCTTTGCTCAGTAATTGCTTCTACCTTGTCTAGACACTCTCTGAATACCATTATTATTTCAGATTAGCTTTACAGAAATGTCCAGAAACCCTGATTGGAAAGTCATAAATAGGTAGTCTCTGTCCCAGAGAGCTTGCAATGCAAAAGGAAACAGAGACAACTGTTGAGTGTGATGGGACAGTAGAGAAGAAATGTGAGAGATAATGAAAATAAGCTCATGAAGTGATATTAGAGAGCTGTGGCTCTCTATTGGTTTCAGCTGCATATGTGCTTCTGAACTAATTCTGCTGTAGTCTTTGCAACTACAGTAAAGTGAAATTGATGTGAGGTCAAAATCAGAAGCCTGTTGTTTTAGGTGTGACAGATAGATCAGTGAGCCAGTCCTCTTAATTGTGCAAAAGGCATGCATTTGTAATGTGACAGAGGATTTTGCAAATTCTGAGAGACATTTCCAAATCTCAGTGAGGTACTGTTTAGCCTTCTGGGTCACTGACAGTTTGAGACTTCCTGGGCACTCACTGTTAACATGCCACACTGAGATTTATCTTTTTTATGTATTTAAACCTTTTTTATTAATGGAAAAAAATAAGATCGTTTTTGCACAGTTTTTTTATTCATCTGGTAGGAAAAACAGATAAATGTAGACTTCCTACAGCGTTAGCTAGACTAAATCTGAAAGTGCGCTCCTCAGCTAATGTGCTCACACACAGAACAGAACTGTTTTCACATCTCATTTCCTTAGCGGATGAGATGGAAAATTAATTTAGAAACAAAATCAAATAAAAATACAGAATTATTTTTTCTGTATTAAAAAAAAGTTAAAAATAAAGTAATGACATTGCCAGTAAAAGAAACGTTTCACAGCCTAGGCCATAACCCCAATCAACCTTCCTAACCCAGGTAGCAAAAGACAAGGCAAAGGTAATTTAATATTCATCTTAGATTACATTACCAAATCCTTTTAAGACTATAATTAGAATATGGCTAGTAACAGGTCTGTTTCTTATCTGTCATGAAGAAACTGTCTATAAGTAATATAACTGCTCTAAGTGATTTGCTTATAATTTGATTTCATTTGTACTAGGAAAAATGACACAAAGTCATACAACTAGATGAGCAGGAATACCATGTTTGGAAAACCATTTAGAAACTGTTATGAACAAAATTGTTTTTAAATACAAGTAAAAGAACCACTACACACAGCCTAAGATTCTTCTAGGGCACTATTTTTTGTCTTAAAAAGTGTATTTTGGCATGGATCATAGATTTCTAAACAGTAGCATATGTGCCATAGGTGGTTTGTAAGCCCCCTCCAAATGATCAGACACACAGGTGAAAGCTGCCTCCACCAGCACTGTTCCCTCTTGCTGCCACTGCCCATGTTCAAGGCCCTGTAGGGCTTTATCTCTGCTAGATGCCTTTTTTGCCATGGATTCCCATGTCAGATGATGACTTCAACATTGGTTGTAAAGGTTATTGGAAACTGCCTTTACGTAAAGTGTAGTTGAATTATAGTCAAATGTAATTTTCTTATTGGGTTTATCTTCTCCAAGCAGTAATTGATGAAAGAGCGTGTGACCTTACTTCTCCTTTCAGACCATCAGCCTCTGCTCACCTCCTAAACTCCTTTCTCCCCTCAGAAATTCTAAAGGTCTCTCGTCTGCTTTCCTCTTCCAACCTCTGTGCATTTGAAAAGGTCCCTGCCCTCTCTCTGTGCAATGACACCAGCTCCAGGACTTGGAAAAAAACATTTCTTGTACAGGCAGATGTCAGACTTTCAATTCCATACTGAGATGTTAATTAAACTGGAGAAAAAGTAACTTCAAAATAAAATATTTATATGAAAGCTTTTAATTATCCATACAAGTTTATCAGCAAAGGAAGCTTTGGAAGAGCTCATGAAAAATAATAATAAAAAAAAAACACAACAGAAAACATATGAAGTAACAGTGCTGATTAATTTTCAAATAAAATATTACATTTTGAAATAAAAACATTGTTCACATGAACTTCAAGTATCCAAAATACCCCACTGTGTGATGGAACTTCTGTCACCTTGTCAGAGAGAGAGAACATTTCTCTTCAGCATGGGAGCCTGAAGTAGGCCACTGACTTCCAAAAAGAGAAGTCTAACAAATCAGGCAGGTACTTGGATCTTTCCAGACTGAATTCCAAATTTTCTGGGTCCAGCCCATTGCACCTCCCAGAGCTGGTGTGACCCAATGCAGCTTCTGCATAGCTGGTCTCAGAAACTGGAAGAGTGGCAGGTTGTTCTCCCCTCTTGGCCCAAAAGCTCACTCTGAAAATAAGCATAAAGAAAATGGAAAATGCAAAGCTGAAAACAGCTGGAAGTAAGAAGAAGAAGCTATCCAGAATCAATGCATCTGGATGCAGTCTGTGACTCATGAAATCCCTAGGTTGCTGATTGTTGGAAGCCAGCAGGATACACCAAGGGAAATATCACCCCGTGCCTTTCCTGCTTTCTAAACGCTTTCCCTAAACAATTTCTATTTGTCATTGCCACAGACAAGCTATCGGGCTGGCTGAATCCAGTGGCTACATTTATCGTGTCTAAAAACAATAACAAAAAATGAGGCCAGGACAGTTCTTTGCAGCCAGCTAGCATGATAGGCATTAACTCTCTTACCCACCTAAAGAGGACGGCCTTATTCAGACAGCTTGTTGGAAATGATGCTGGGCCCATACAAAACCTTGACACATGCCCAGGCTTTGTTTAAGAGGTTTCTAGTTGACACAGGGGGCTTGATAACAGTTTAATTGTTAGTATGACAATCCTCAGGCAGGAGCCCGCATGCTCTTCATTGTGCTGCTATAGAGGTAGCCAATGTGCCACTATAAATTAAAAAAATAAAAGCCCCTCTCCTTCTCTTTTGGCTTTTATTTGTACAGTTCTGTTTGTGTGGACTAAGTGGTTCAGCAACTTGGAAAGAGCAGTGAGAGAGAATTTCTCATGGTTCTCAAAGAAAAAACCCTGCACCGCACCTCAGAGAAGGGTGATATTCACAGCATCTCTGATTATCAGTTCTCCAGCCGTCCATATTTTTTTTGGCCTTGAACAACCCTTGGAAATAATCAAAAAGCATCCTTACCAGAGCGTTAGAGGGGAGATACCCCAAGAGCCTTCAGCCTTTGCAGTTCAATCTGGGATATTTACTGCAGGAGTGGACTGTCTTTACCCAGGAACAATTCTGCTTTGAGCAATCAGAATACACAAAAACCATGGCACAGAGCAAAGTGGGATAGTCAACTTCTCCATAGCATATTAATACATTACAGTACCCTCTTGCACAGCCGTTTATATGTTGGCATGTGCAAGGCAGTTGGCCTGACCTCACTGTCATTTTCAGCTTCCAATGTCATGTTTTCCTTCTGCTCTTTTTCTGCCAGATGTATGGTCCTTTTCACCTCCATTTCCTTGTAGTACTTTTGGATAAAACACATCTGTTATACCCAGTTTTGCAATAGAAGTTGGTTAAATCCCCAAAGAAACAGAGTACCGGCAATGTGAAGCTCAAGGGAAGCCTCGGCTGCAGTGATCATGGGATGGTTGAGTTCAAGATCCTTAGGGTGACGAGAAGGGTTCACAGCAAGCTCACTACCCTGGTCTTCAGGAGAGCAGACTCTGGCCTCTTCAGGGATCTGCTTGGAAGACTTCCATGGGATAAAGCCCTGGAGGGAAGAGGGGCCCAAGAAAGCTGGTTAATATGCAAGGATCACCTCCTCCAAGCTCAGGAGTGATGCATCCCAACAAAGAGGAAGTTGGGCAAGAACACCAGGAGGCCTGCATGGATGAACAAGGAGCTCTTGGACAAACTCAAACAGAAAAGGGAAGCCTACAGAGGGTGGAAGCAAGGATAGGTAGCCTGGGAGGAATACAGAGAAATTGTTCAAGCAGCCAGGGATCAAGTCAGGAAAGCTAAAACCCAGATAGAGTTAAATCTGGCCAGCGACATCAAGGGCAACAAGAAAAGCTTCTATAGGCATGTCAGTGACCAACGGAAGACTAGGGAAAATGTGGGCCATACCCGGAAGGAAACAGGAGACCTGGTTACCCAGGATATGGACAAGGCTGAGGTACTCAACGACTTTTTTGCCTTGGCCTTTCTTTACTGGTAAGGGCTCTAGCCACACCACCCAAGTCTCAGAATGCAATGACAGGGACTGAGAGAATGAAGAACTGCCCACTGTAGGAGAAGATCAGGTTCAAGACCATCTGAGAAACCTGAAGGTGTATAAGCCCATGGGACCTGATAAGGTACATCCATTAGTCCTGAGGGAACTGGCAGATGAAGTTGCCAAGCCACTATCCATCACATTTGAGAAGTTGTGGCAGTCCTGTGAAGTTCCTGCTGACTGGAAAAGGGGAAATGTAACCCCTATTTTTAAAAAGGGAAATAAGGAAGACCCAGGGAACTACAAGCCAGTCAGTCTCACCTCTGTGACCGGCAAGGTCATGGAGCAGATCCTCCTGGAAACTCTGCTAAGGCACATGGAAAATAAGGAGGTGATTGGTGACAGCCAACACGGCTTCATAAAAGCCGTGTCTGACAAATTTGGTGGCTTTCCACAATGGGGTTACAGCATCGGTGGATAAGGGAGAACAACTGACATCATCTACCCGGACTTGTGCAAAACATTTGATATTATCCCACATGACACCTTTGTCTCTAAATTGGAGAGACATGGACTTGATGGATGGATGGTGAATAAGGGATTGGCTGGATGGCCACACTCAAAGAGTTGCAGTCAACGGCTCAATGTGCAAGTGGAGACCAGTGACAAGTGGAGTTCCTCAGGTGTTGATATTGAGACTGATGCTGTTTAACATCTTTGTCAGCAACACGGACAGTGGGATTGAGTGCACACTCAGCAAGTTTGCCAACAACACCAAGCTGTGTGGTGTGGTCAACACACTGGAGGGAAGCGATGCCGTCCAGAGGGACCTTGCCAGGCTTGAGAAGTGTGCCTGAGCAAACCTTATGAAGTTCAACATGGCCAAGCACAAGGTTCTGCATCTGGTTTGGGGAAATCCCTGGCAGCGTTGGTTGATGAGAAGCCCAACATTACCTGGCAATGTATGCTCACAGCCCAGAAAGCCAACTTCACCCTGGGCTGTATCAAAAGAAACATGGCCAGCAGGTCGAGGGAAGTGATTCTGCCCCTCTCTGGTGAGACCCCACCTGGAGCACTGCATGCAGCTCTGGGGCCCCCAACATAGGAAAGACATGGACCTGTTGGAGCGGGTCCAGAGGAGAGCCACAAAGATGATCAGAGGGCTGGAGCACCTCTCCTATTCAGACAGTCTGAGAGAGTTGGGGTTGTTCAGCCTGGAACACAGAAGGCTCTGACGGAGCCCTTACAGAAGCCTTCCAGTACTTAAAGGGGGCCTACAGGAAAGACGAGGAGTGACTCTTTATCAGGGAGTGTAGTGATAAGATGAGGGGTAATGGCTTTAAACTGAAAGATGGTTGATATAGATTAGATATTAGGAAGAAATTCTTTACTGTGAGGGTCGTGAGACACTGGAACAGTTTGTCTAGAGAAGTTGTAGATGCCCCCTCCCTGGAAGTGTTCAAGGCCAGGTTGGGTGTGCTTTTGAGCAACCTGGTCTAGTCGGAGGTGTCCCTGCCCATGGCAGGGGTTTGGAACTAGATGATCTTTAAGGCAGCTTTCAACTCTAACCACTCTATCATTGATTTTATGAATCCTTGGTGACTTAAATTTAGTAGGAAAATATTGCCTGTTTTGCTCTGTATTTAAAAAAAGAAGTTATTGTAGAGACAGATTAACATGATCATGATCATGTAACCTTTCCAAGAGAGATGGAAATCTCTATACATTAGATGAGACTTTCTGAGAAATGCAATTTCTTTTGCTAACTGATTTATTTCAGTAAATATCAAGGAATGATTCAAAAGTCATTCACACCAGGTGCAGCCTTAAAAATAATTCAGATTTGTGTATAAAAACATCAGTATACTCAATCCTGTTGACCTTTAAAATGGCTATAGATATTCACTTTTATTACTTGTAAAGGTGAAGTCTAAATAAACATATAAATTGGTGCCACACGTATTCAATCATACAGGAGTTGTGATTCTTACATAAACCCTGACTCATTAGTTTTTCATGTTCTCAACTCATTGACCGATTAATTATTTAGTCTTCAGCTTTTGCAAATGCCTGATTATCTAGCAAAAAATAATGTAGGGAATCTGGATTGAATCATTCTTTAGAGGAGGAAAGCTGTTAATTTAATCTTCCCTTGCATGATCATGCAATTAAATGAGGCAAAGGTGAACCATAACTAAATTGTCAATCAGAAGTAATCTCTGAAGATATTTCACTGTCTAGTGAAACTTTTTCTGAGAATGGATGGTTCTCAAGGTTGAAATCTGTTGACTTAAAGTACAGAATAGCATATAAGAGGTTTTCCAGTTTAGGATGAAAATCTTTCTTTTTCATTTAATATACAGGAGCCTGGAAAGCAGCTCTTTCTTGGTATTTTGGTGCCTTTTGCTTGAATTTTGCACATTAAAATAAAAAATCCTGACTATTAATTACACTTTTCATTTATGTATGTTCAATAATTAATATTTAAAAGCTCCTTGTGTTTTTCTTGTGTTTCCATATGGCATCATCTCTTGTCACATAGATCGCATTCACCACTTGTGTCATTCATCATTGGGCTGAGCTTAAACTACGTAATAGGTTTGAAATTTATTTTATAAATCTTAATTTTAGATTTTTCCACTTTGATTGCTAGTTAATTTTTCACTTCCTACTAATTTTCATTAATGTAATTCAGAAAATCTTCTTTTCTCCAAGAAGAATACAAACCACTTTTTACATGCCCCATAGATACACACTCTGTTAGATGTTAGGTTGTCTGGTGGCAAAAGGGAAATACGTTGTGTTTGGGCAAAGAGGTATCAAGTTCTAAAAGTGGAAAGTACCTTAAAGATTAGAACAGTGCTGTGTAAGAAACACCTTGACCCCAGCACTTTGGGGTGCAGCTCTGTGATTTCCCTTGTTCTGGATGCCAGTAATTTCCCACTTCTTTGCACTTATATAGTACAGTTTTCCCTGTGTTAAACAGTATTATTAAAGGGAAATTCTGTCAAAGCTTATATATTCATTACTTGCCTGTTCAGAGGTGAGAGTATGTGTGCTTTGGGTTCACAGATCCAAGTTTTGGATAATCTTCAGAGTGTATTTAAAGAACGGATAGACTGCCTTTGATAAACACACAGTTCATGTAACCATACAATAATTTAAAATACCTATCTGTTATATTTTTTCTGGTGAGACAAAACTATTTTTCTTTAGCTTTTGAGTGCTGTGTCTATTTATTCACATTTCTCTGTCCCCATAAATTAGATTTTCTATTTTCTGTCATAATTTTTTTTTCCTCACAGTTATTTTAATTTTAGTTTAGCTTTTTTCTCACAGCTAATTTAACTGTCGTGGTATTCCATATGACCGTTAATTTTTTGAATGCTGAGCTGTGTAGTCACTGACGTGTACATCCAAACAGCTGAAGAGTGTTATCTCACCTCTTTGTCTGCACTGTGTAATTCATAGTAATGTGTTTTCCAGGGATTTAGAGAATTTTTAAGAGCTACATCAGCATTTACAGCTTCTTTCTCCTGAGTTGCCTGTAAATATAAGTTTCCATGCCTGGCATACATATGAAAGAGTTTTATGGGTTTTTTAAAATAAATGTATACTGCTCTAAAGGTACGTAACCAGACTTTAGGACCTAGAAATTCCAGGTGACAGTCTTTCCACCTACCATAGCTATCTGAAATTTAGATATCTAAACTAATAATCTTAGTTATCTGCATAGTGAATAAAAAGTAATGGAATTATTTAAAAAAACATTCAACCCAACTATTTCAGATACTTTTTAGGGTGGAATAAATTGTCCTATGAAAGTGCACTATGTTCCACATAAGTGTGGAGTTTGTTTGCCATCTTTTTGACTAACCATTATTATCTTTTTTTTTGGTAAGTGGCACAGCCTGCATATTACCATTGCTTGTCTCCACTGCACTGTTTTGTATCACATATTGTTCTTCAGTGTATCATGCATTTCTTACAATTTTTAATTTGATAGAAAACTTATGAAAGAAATAGTGTCTGAAAAGGTTTCATTTTGACAATAATTACACTGTTCAATCAAGCAAGTTTTTTACTATCTTATTTATTAATGGCGATGTTAAATTCCAGTAATTTGTTCCAAATTATTCGAAGTGATGGCCCTGAAATACATTAATGAATGCAAAGTAAATATATAATAGTTGTATGTGTTTATTCTAGTTAAGTTTTTTGATACGAGTTTCTGTTCAGTAAAATTCTCCTGAACATTTAATCTTCCACACAGGGTTGAATTTCTTTTAAAATTTCAAGAAAGGTTCAGGTAAGCTAAAAGCAAATGAAAGTATGGCACCCATATAAGTGTGCATCTTACCTTCTCCCATAATGATAACACCACTTTTTCTTTTTACGTGTACAATTAGCAAATAATTATAATTATAGATCTAGAGATATATATAGAGATAAAAAAGAATAAAAAATAGAAAATAGAAAATAACAGTCCTAAGGATTTTTAGAAGCAAAAAATATTATTCCCAGGTTGTAACTGGACTGCAGAGACTACACATCTGATGCAAATGGACTTCAGAAGCCATCTCAGTCTCGATGCTTCTCAGAAAGATGGATTATTTCAGGGCACTGTGGTATATTGAATGAGGCATTGACCACAAGGAAAAGCCTGGTAGGATCAGGTGATAAAAACGCAGGTGGGTGGCTCCTGCCTTGGGAATAAAGAGGTCCATTCATACCAGAACTGTAAGGACTTTTACTAAGACCTTTCTGAGTCCTTCCCCTCCTATGCTACAAATGTGGATATAGATCACATGCCAGCAGCGAGCTCAGCATAGGAGGGTACATTGCCTCCATGGAGATTTACTTGGCTACCCCCAAAGCTGCAGAGAGGGGCATGCAGCTGCATGGACTGAGCATGAAAAGTAGCACATAAGGCAGAATTAGAGGGTCCCAACACCCTGACTGCCTTGTGATTTCATTCACAAGATGAATAGTAAGAATTAATTGTTTAACTGAATTCTTCTATCTTTTTTTCTGGGATGAAGCAGAATGAAGCACAGTGAAGATTCTCAACAGCTGAAAAACATTAGAGCTGCCACACATGCGTGCATCATCAATGACATTGTAAGAGCAAGCCTAGAATTTTGAAATTTTTGAATACTTGATTTTGCAACCCTAACATTTTTAAATACCTTTTGGTGTCTGCAGGCATTTCCTACATATCTTTAGAACAAGTAACTAAAGCTTACGTATTCTCAACTGAAGAAAAAGGTGATGGTGTATAGCAAGTTCTGCTTGCTTGTTCTCTTTTCTTCTGATATTGTAGAATAACTAGAGGGGCTTCTGTTTTCTTCTCTGCTAACTGATGAAATCATGGGGTATTTTGTTCTAACTTTTTAAATGGTAATGCTTTACACTTACTGAATTTCCAAATGCAATTTTTCTTGTATTTTCTCTTTTTTTTTTTTTTTCTGGTGCTTCTGGAAATCTTTATTGATATATCCAGGAGAGGTAACTAAAGTTTTATTTTGTGATTAGATACACCATGTTTTCTATAAATAATTCAGTATTACCTGGATCCTGTAACATAACTGTGTTCATCCTTGACATTTTCTATGGATGGATATACAGTTTTTGCTTCAAGTTAACATCTAAATTTCACACCTTTGGGAAAAAGAAAATCAGAGAGAATGTTATCTGATAGAAATTTGATATAGTCTTGGAGAATCAAGTTCAGCAAACGAGGTATCAGACACACCAAACAAAAGAAAAGTGACTGAGGAGTGGAGGATGCTAAGAATAATGGCCACGTTTTCTATCTGAAGAAGGAAATAGAATATCAGTAAGGGGGATATAAAATTTTTAATTTACGGGAGGATGAGAGAAGGAATTAAATCTAAAACCTGTTCAGGGTGAACTGAGAGGAGGAAAGGTATCTTAAGTATTTGAATATTACTGGAAAACAGAGGAGTTGTATTTTGACTCTGGAGTATGAGATAGTCACCTGGCTGAATTGCTTGTTTAGGATCAGGGAGAGCTGCAGCCATTGCCTTGCTCTGTTTTGTACCGTGTGTGATGTTGGGCTTGTGCCTATTTCTCTGTGCCTATTCTAAACAGAATAATAGCACTTGCTAAACTCTTCAGAGTAAAACTTTTAGGCTGTTCATCTTCCAGGATAATTAGGGTTTTCTGCATGTTGGAGATAATGGTGATTCCAATATGTTAACTATTTTCTGTGTGGAAATGTCCCAAGCAAAGGAAGATATTTTATCAGCCTGGCTTGCTCTGAAAGACAATGCCTCTATTTTCCTGAACTGTGTTTGGAACTGTGTACCATAATAAAAAATACAATTACATTCACTGTAACATAACAACAATATAGATGTTCCTGAAAGCATTGAAAGAAACTGATTTATTTCTTTTTTGGTGTCTCTGTGTATGTGTGTCTGATGGTGTAAAAATGTTGGATAGATTTCTGATGGATTACTGGAGCAAGTAGATTTTGGAACTGTTTTTAAAACTGGGTCAGTAAATGCTAGCAAAAACTGTGTAATGTTTCTGAAGAAATGATTAAACAGCTAAAATGGACTAGTAATAATGGTACTAATTTCCAATGGGCAGAATCAGTACACATGGCAAACACTTTCGTAATGTAAGTGTTGGAGTACTGTATGTTGTTTACTGCATGAAGTTATCTGAGGATGTTGTCTTAGATAACAGCCCTTAATTTCTGATCTTTAATTGCTCAGAATAAATTCAGATTTAAAGACTGGATCCCACTCCAGTTGAAGCCAAAGTTGAAAGAACAACACAGCTGGAAATAAACCCTCTCTTAATAGGTCTTAATAGGATACCCAAATGTGCTTCAAATATACTTAAAAGTGCAACAAAAAATGTGATGGTGGTGTTCTGAAACTCTGTACTACAAATTCCATGTTGTGCTGAAAGCTCCAGTAGCCTGTTTTCTAAAAAGTCTGTTACGATCTAGATTTGATTTGCTAGATCAAATGACTAGATTCAGAAAAACCACTGGATAGGGAAAAACCCAGAGAAAAGAATAACAGCAATAATAATAAAGCCTCCTAGGGCTTTATGCTTAGATCAGAGGGTTTGGATATAAAATTACAAATGAAGCAATATTTGAAGGAGAAAAGTATTAAGAATATGCTGGGAGGAAATATTAAGTGAATTAATGAAAGGACCTTTTGACTGGTTAACTATTACTCAGCTAGAAGAAACAACTTTCAAATGCCAAATGAAGGTAATGTGATTAATAAAAAAAGAAAATGATCACAATTCTTATCAGCCTAAAGGCAATGTAAATGTAATGGTGCACTTGGTGCTGTGATGATGTTATAAACTGTTTATCTTGGCTTGCAGTGAGAAGCCAGGCACAGAGGGATTTTATGCAAAAACTCCGCAGTAAAATGGAAAAAGGAGAACAGTAGCTTTGGGGTTAATACAATGTTCCTTTTACTAATCAAGTTCCTTGTTCAATGTTTGAAGAACACAAACATTTCAGCGGCTCTCTCCCAGTGCCATGTGGCAGATGGTAAATCTAGAGGTGTAAATGAGGAAAAGCATGTGCCAATTGCCTCTTCTGATACCCACATCTGGCCACAACATTGTAGTATAAACTCTCCCAAAGTCTAAAATCATCCGTCATGAAATTAAAGAAAAAAATCATAAATTAGGCAAGGGAAATTGAATAGAAACGCCTGACTGAGAATGGCATTTAGTTGTGTGTGTGCAGTTCTTTCATTGAAAAGGCATTGTTTTCCTCTCTGCTTCAGGGAAGACAGTGTTGTGACTTCCATTTTGAGATTCAGATGCAATGTCCCACAGGCTGAGTGAAATCTGTCTCAGTAGTCTTATTCTATTCTTTCGCTGTCTCCTTCCTGAATAAAACCACCGCTTTTAGCCTTGTGCAAGATTAGTTGGTCTGAACATGTGAATAAAATTTTATCTCATTTCAGAAGGGGTTTAACTTCAGCAAAGATTGTATTTCTCAGTAAAGATGTGGAACAGGCAGAAGAACAGGTACCAAATACTCTATTATGACAAAAAATTAAGAGAGAGCCTGAGTTCTTGCTGTAATACATTTTGAATGTGTGGGCTGGTGAGTGGGCTGGTGGATGAAATTTAGCTTTCCTATTCTTAATTAAATTATTGCATATTTTAAGGCTGAGGCAAATTTCTTTAATATGTTTTGAGTTATTTCTTCTCTTCTGTCTTGATGGTCTTGAAACTTAAGCTAAAATTGCCATAGAGTTAAGGATGTCTGCTTTGTTCTGAACACCCAGATGGCACTGATCAGTATAGCTGAGAGAAAAACTTCAACCGATAACTTATTTCTTCACTAATATAAGTTTTTTAGTGTAATTTCCAGATTGCTACCAGACTGTCAGAGTTTTATTCTTTTTTAAAACAAAGCTGTAGCAAGCTCTCACTGCACCAACTACTTTAAATGTACAAAATGGAATAGCCTTGGTCTCCCAATCATTCTGTGTTGGACCTATGTTTTCTCTGTATTTTTGAAAAGCACAGAGGTTAGTAATTAGGAGCACTATTAGGTTGTTGCATTCATGAACTATAGGGATGAATGAAAGTAGGCCCAGTTTCCGCATTAACAGGACTTGCTTCTGTCACTGCTTGTGAGCCACAGTGGAAAACAACCTCTGAAAAAGGTCTCTGTCACTCACCATATCCACATCACTTCTACATTCAGATACTAGCCATGGAATTAGTCCTGTGCAGTCTCCTGAGGTCACGGTTTCCTCTTCCTTTGTTTCTTTGCAGCAAGTAAGTAGCTTAAAAGACTTGTGAAAATGATTTGGCTCTGGCAACGCCATTTTCAGAATGGCAACACCTTTGCATTTTTTCAAACAGCTGTCAGACCATGTTGTATGTCACCCTAATAGAGGTAATTACAGTTCCTAGCCTGTGTGTACGTACTCTTCAGGTGACTCACAAATGCACATGAATTTGCAGCTCTTGTGTACATCAGATTTACTGCAAACATACAGGCCATTGGTGCAGCACCTGTTTGGGATGTCCGACACATCCAGGAAATGGTAAACCTATTTTGCCCTCTTTACCTTTTGCCCTAAGTCTGCCACATCCAGATCACCAGCACAGTGATGAGGAGATACATCATATGTATAGCATACTGGGTGCTTCATCCATGATCATGCTTGGGCACTACTAATTAGAGTGCAGAGTTTTCAGATTCCACCTGGAAAAGATTTCTTATCAGGAAAAAAAGACAAGTCCAAAAGAACCAACGTGTCTGGCAGCCTCAGCTATATTAGGAATTGCCATTTTCTATGTTGGAAATTGTGACAGCATACACAGCTTCTAGTGTGGGTCAGTGCTTAATGAGCATGAATAAACCTTACTGATGTCTATGTGTGAGTCCAAGGAAGTTTGAATTATTTAGTATGTGCCAGTGTAATTGGTGTCATAAACATGACTTAAACAGTGGCATACTATGAGGGACAATCCCCAGCCACCAGCTGATGTCATTGTGAATTAGCAATATTGACTCACAAGCTCACTAATGGGCGTGTGGTTGGCTAGTTAGAGAAGATTCATTAATTACCCATATATGGATCCTGTAGAACCAAGTACAACCTCTGGGATGTAAAATTGTGCAATGGCACCTTGCTGGGGAATATTTTCCATATCTCTGCTATGTGAATAGAATTAGTCGACCCAAATTAGAAACTTTGTCCTGGGGGTTTTGGTATTCCTAGTACTTGACATTATGAACACTACAAAAACTGTGAAACTAGAACTTCCATGGCTGTTAATACCTTGATATTATGATATCTACATCACAGCAACACTTTTCATATCTAAAAAAAATGCTCCGTATTCATAATATTACTTTAAGGTATGTCCCAAGCCCAAAACACTCATCTGTGTCAGAAGGCATTGGTGAGAATAGTTTGTGACCAATATTTGAATTCTCAGGCTTTCTTGACTTCTGCTTTCTCTCATGGATTTGTGGTTTTTTTTTGTGAATATTTTACATGATTTAATTTTGGCACATTTGGATCTTAATAAGACACAGCATAAAGAGCAGCCTCAGCACCCTCCGAGGTATCCCATTCATCCCCATACATTTGTGCATGTCCAGTTTACTTAAGTGGTCTCTAACTTTGTCTTCACCTGCCATCAACTTCTCTCACTCCCAAGCTCTGCAACTAAGCACAAAGACATGGGAGGCCTGAGAGCAGACCTTGCCAGTAAAGGCCAAGGCAAGGAATGTTTTGAGTCTTTGCTATGTCCTTTGTCACTAGATTGCCCTCCCCAGTTAGCAGTGGGCCAACATTTTCCCTGATTCTGCCCATGCAGCCCTAAGATTGTAAGGTTTTTCCTGACTGGTTTAAGAAGGCTTTGTCTACCTCCTCTTCTTGATGGGGCAGTCTGTAAAGATGTCCACTGGTATGTCCCCCTGCAGCACAGCCACAAGAGCTCTGCTCCTGCCTGCTGCTGGTGCAGCTCCTGGCACTCACTGCAGCAGGGGGCCTGGGAAGCTGTGTCCTCTCTCAGGAGCTCCATCTGGGCCGAGGTCTCCGACTGGTGCCATGTCCTGAGACACAAGTCTGTGGTGATGAGGCAGGTCTGAGGTCCATCCAGGAAGTCAAAATCAGCAATGCAAGGTCAGGATCAGGAGGAAGCAGGGCAAGACACCAGCATAGCTGCAACGCAGTTGCAGCAAAGGCCTGAGACAAAGGTAACTCCTGAAACAAGGTGTAGAGGCTTTGGACAAGGCTTCTCACAGCTTTTTCTACCAGCTTAGGTGTTTTCACAGCAGTCTGATCCGAGGTTACACAGAGCTGACCTTGGAAGCAGGCAGCCAGAGCCTTGGTGGAGGCATTGAGGAAGAGTCTGCAGAGCCTGCTGGTGCATGCCGGGCTCAGAAAGAAACAGGGGATCTCTATGAGATCTCCTGCTCAGCAAGCAACCTCTTGTAGTATCTTCTAGTTTCTCACCATGGTTCACTGACCTTGGGAACATCAGGCCTGCAGCACACTCCGTACTCTTGCTCTGTGCTCCAAACAGCATGCATTTTTAAACCTTGAATAGCTGAAATTGAATGTCTAATGCTATGGGGTTTAACCCAAGGCTTGTAGGGAACACTTTGTCCGGGAGATCCTCCAACATTGCTTATAGACACAGGAAATTGATGCTGTCATGGTCAAGGTTAACGGGAGAAAAACATGATGTTGCCTGTGGTATTTTATGAATATCCGTATCTGTGGGCCAATGGTTTAATGTAATTTAACATATATAAAAAATAAGCTTATTTTCATAAAGTCGGTATGGAGTATCTGTGGAGTTATTGTTTAAAAAAATTATTGTATCTCCAGATTTTTGTCATACAGTTTTTAAGTGTTTGCTACTTTGTATTTAGGAAGAAGGTTTTAATAAGGCAAAATAAATCAATAGGAAAGTACTCAGCTAGGTGTCTTTTTCAGGCTTTCTTCTCATTGTTGATGGTAAAAAAATAAATTGGAGAAAGCATCTTTAAATTATATCAGAGTGATAAATTGCCAGAAAAGGAATACACTGGCCAGGGTTCTATAATTTACTGTGCAAGACAATGCATATAATCCTCTTCCATAAAAATGTGTGAATTATGTAAAGTTATGTGCTCATTTGCAGATTCAGAATCAAGAAGCAAATGTTGCTGACAATGCAGCTTTGTTTCAATCACTTTTGCTCTTTAGCCCTTTGTTGATGGCAAGTTCTGACTTCTCAAGCATAAAACCTGCTTCCGAGTGCTCTGGTTGTGGGAAGAAAAGATGACCATACAGCCCCTGTAAAGTTAAGTCAGCACATAAGGTTGGATGAGAACAAGTACTCTCTCTGAGTAAAACAAAGTTCATGTCTCTCATGTCAGGGGAAGTATACACTCTCTCATCAGTGAGTACTTGCATTATCATAGCACACACACACAAAAAAGGCCTTTTTTTGTTTTGTTTTGTTGTGGTTTTTTTTTTTTTTAATATATTTTGGTTTATTCCCACCAACAGCTGAGCTTCTATCTTGTTTGTCTTTCACATAGTTTGAGTTTTGCTGATGTCAGAGACCAGCCAGATAACCACCAGGAAGCAACTTGGCATGAAATTCAAATAGAAGATGTTCAGTGTCAACATCCTGATGTTGACTCAAACAGGGGAAGGTGGTCATTAGGAGTGAAGGAAGGAAGTTATTAAGGCCTGATGACAGCTTTCTACTGTGGGTGCAAACCAGCCAAATGGCAGCTTTTAATGGAAATCTAACAATGCTAACCTAAAAGGGAGGTGAGAAGAGTGCTTCATTCTTAATGCAGTTGAGTCTTGGGACTGAAGATGCAAAACCTCTGGCTTAACATAGATGTGAGGACTAATTGTGGCAACTGCATCAGCACAGAGCTTATTTTTACAATTATCAATACCACAATATTACAAAAATAGTCCTCTTACTTTATTAATGTAGGGAAGGTATAGAGTAGTTCCTTCCTCTAGAGAAACGTACTCTATAACAGAAAGGAAACTAAATGGCAGAGAGTGAACAGGGGTGACAATGTAAGCAGGTGCTAGTGTCAGCAATGATATCTTACTGATACACCACAGACCTGAGTCAAACGAGTACAGAGAAACCCCACAGAAGGAGCCAGTAGGGTGGTCCAGTTCTTGGCCAGTCCTGTCACTGCTCACTATCGCCTCCTGCTTCCCTGACATGGGCAGCCTCCTTGCATCACCCACCACAGCTGTACCTGCAAGGAGAATCTCACAACCTTCTTCCCCTCAAGTTATACACAGTGGCAAATGTTAGATCATCATTTAAGCATAACTTTGTGAAATTCCTTTGTAGTTAATACTCCAAAAGGACAAAACTGGAGCAAATCCTTTCAAAGAATGACCCAGTTTTATCAAAGTCTTTATTTCCTCTTGCCTCCTGCTCTTTGCATGAGTGTTTCAATGATCAGTCCTGAAATACGCTCACTGCACATGCCACTTCATATACTTAGCCAAGAGCAGTAAAATATTATAACTCATTCATCACCTGTTACAAAGTGAATTGCTTGTTACAGCAACCCTTTATATACTCCACAGCAAAGGTTCGAGAGCACAGTACACAGGGCAGAGTGGGAACCTGAATCCCATTTATCTCGAGGTCTTTCTAGGCTGCACTGCCAATGAAAATCAGTCTTGCAGCAGGTGCCAATGAAAGGTACGAGACCTTTGTAATGGTCAAGTTATATAAAAGATCTTTGTGTGAATGAGAACTTGGGCTGAGATCATCATCAGTGAGACTTAAAAGAACAAACGCAGATAATGCCACACAGTGGAGACACTGTGAACACTGTGACATGGTTTCAGTGAGGTGGCATCATCTTTAGACTACAAGTGTAACTCACAGTTGACAATTTTATGCCTTTTTCCACAGCTCCCTCCTCTCTATGTGGGGCTTTCTGCCACCTGCCACTGAGTCTGATGCTGTGGTTTAGAAATCCTGGCTTTGAATTGCTGACAAGTTAGCCAAAACACAGCCACCTCACCAGCCTCACAGGGACTAGTTGCACCCACGGTCCAAGTTATACTCTTGACTTCCTCCTTTCACTGCAAGCATGATCTCGGAAGACGTCTCAATGAATCATCAACCCTACAACAAGCTGCTAACCATGTAAATTGTTAATAGCAATCAACAGAATTCAGCAGAGGAATCCGTTTCTACTCCTCATGCCGACTATGTACTTAGTCAGCATCCATTATGAAGGCTGGCTGTGCTTTTGGGAATAGGCCTGGTGAGGTTGATTGTTATTGTATCCCTGGGTGACTTCAGATAAATCATAAAGCTCCATCTGTGTCTCAGTGAAATAGCACTGCGGAAAGCTTACATTTCTTGTATGAGCCTGAATACCTGCGATCATCTGGGCCACAAGTAATGGTATTTAAAGTCCCCTGAAGCAATAACTGAATGTTGCAGGAACAAACTGCTCTCAGCAGAATAACACTCAGCATGTCTATACCATCAGTTAAGTACATGTTCTCAAGACAGATTTCCTTACAACCGCACATTATAAATCCTCCAACTTGCACTTATTGCTCATCCGAGCCCAAGCTTGGAGTTCGCTGCACAGTGGGAACCCAGGCAAGATTGGCTCCTAATTATAGGTGTAAACTTCTGCCGAAGTGTCCTGGATAGATTGAGGTGGGGTGGGACAATCTGTTACAGCTCAGCTTTCCCAAGTTTAGCACGGATGCTTTGGTTTGGGGCTCCAGCTAGCAAGGTAGACCGAATGTACTCGTGTGCTTCTCTGTGAAGTGGAGACAGAGCCCGGAGTGTCAAGCAGCCTGAGCCTAGCTGCTGGAAGCTTGGTGCTATGGAGAGGAAAACTGAAGATGAAAAATGTAATTGGGGGAAAAAAAGAAATGACAACAACAATGTCATATAATTCAGTCTTGGGAGGAGGTGCAGTCATGCACAGATTTGAGGCTGCACTATGAGCCTCACTCCAAAGTTTCGAGATTCTGGGACATGTTTTAAATATTGAGTGTCTATGACTGCTCTTGCATGTATAATCTGCAACTATTTAAAAGGAACAAGCCTCAAAAAGTAAGTTCCTAGGCTGTGGCCTAGCATTTTTGCAGTACCAACAGCAAGACTGGTCAGGGATGACAGTCACCGCCTTGCGTTTCCCACTCCTGCTGTGAGCTAGACAGGGAAAGTGACCTGGCTTGAAGAGAAGGAAAAAAAATAAAAGAAAAAAAAATAACCCATGGGATTACTTCCAGCTGGATCAGTTCCTTGGGCTGGTTCACAGCAAAGCCTCTCAAACAGCTGTGCCAGTACAACTGAAGAGGTAATGTGCTGTGACAGGAGTCACTGGTGCTGAAGGCTTTATTTTATGAAATCAGTCTCACGTCTGTTTACAATTTGAGCAAGGCTGGACTCTAAAAACGGCTGGTCTGCTAAATGACCAGTAAATGGATTCACACTTCAGAGCTAGCAGGGTCTCAACAGGAAGGACTGGGAGGGAAGGATCTATTTGTTTAACTTGTAACACTTGTTTGATTAGCTGTTATTAGGTTGATTATCTGTGAAGTTTTGGCCAATTAGTGATCAAATTTACGTTTTTAACTGATTCCTATCAACACCCTGTCCTGTTTCCAGCTCCACTTAGCAGTAGTAAAGTGTAATTTTACCAGCTATTTAGTATGTTTAGTTGCAGTTGCATAAGATGTTCTTATCATTTAACTTTGTAACGACACTCAAGGTTTATAATTGCATCCCATTTTCACTAATGGTGTAGCTTTTGAGTTAGAATGGTAATTTGAACGTTTCTAAGTTGAATGATGACAACTCAGGTATTTAAAAGCAAAGAAAAAAGTAAAATCAAACAAACAAAACAAAACACAAGACATCTTTATGGGAAGTGCTTACCTGCAGGCCTTATTACTGCTGAACCAAAGCCTTTGTGCTTTTTTTTTTTCTATCAGCTATCTTGTGCACGATACCTGAAGAGAGTGCAATTTAACGAAGAATAAACAGACTAGAGCAGTCACCCTCCACCCTGCGGAGCTGTAGCACAAGGAGCCCTGCTGAGGAGCGATAGAGCGCTTTTCGCGTGAGTGACGGATGCTGGGTGTTGCTCTCAGCCATTGGCTGGTAAAGCAGCCGCAAGTGGTTGCGCTTGCAGAAGCAGCTGCCAAAAATCAGCCAGCAGACACTACTGCTCTAACACATGATGAACCTGTTCTGTCTGTCACTTGTGCTTTGTGTCTGAAATGTCTCATCTGATGCTTTAATTCCACCTTGCTCCTCTTTTTCAAAGACAGTGGAAGTGAGTTGTCTTCCTCTTTCTCCTTCCTTCTTTCCTTGTTTCTTTCCCTTTTACCTCTTTCCTAAATCAGCGAGTTTCAGCAGATGTTTTTCATGTTTTTCAGATGTTTTTTAAAACTTCACTGTGTGAAGTTTTAACAGTGGTTGGTGGCGGAGACTTTTAAAAAAAGAAGCAAAGCTAAAAGCTTTTGTTTTCATTCAGGGCTCCAAAGAGAGTGAGCAAAGGATTTAAAGGGGCCTCAGAATAAATGGATTTCTAGGTCAGACTCTCAGGTGCCTTGTACCATCTGTGTGCATGTACAGCAGGGCAAAGGTTTTACAAGCACTTGGACTGTATTTTGCTTACATTGGAAGGCAATAGCCAATCGTCTGTCAAATCAGAGAGCTGAAGCTTCAGGCAGAAATTTAGAAACTGGGGGAGTACCCTTACCTTTCTGCGCTGGGTTGCTTGTATGTTCCTGTACTTGGAAACCATTCAGGAACTGAGAAGGCCAACATTTGGTCTGCTCAAGAAAGATTTTATTCCCCTTGCACATCATCATTTCACACCATAGAAATAAATTTTGCTATGGACTACTAGGAGAACAAGAACTGTCGTATAGGCATTATCTCATGTCTTTTGATTCAGACCTCTGCTACAAATTGAGGCACTGAGGTATACATAATACAGCAGTACGACATGATGAGTTGCAGATTATTGTGTTGCTAGTGTCTCCTTTGGGCATACCATATGGTGAAGTTGCCCTACAGCTTCTTAATTGTTGTCTCTCTCTTTTTTTAATAACCTTCCCCTGAAAATGTCTACCTGAACAGGAAGCTTTTACTAAACAGAAGCCCAGGAGGGCAATAAGAGAAAATTGAGGGGGCTTGCATCAAGGGACATTCTTATAGAAGTGTGTGTGGATTTGTTTTTTTAATCTGTAAAATTCCTAAATTTAGTTTTTCAAGTGAAAAATCAAGCTAAAAGATGCTGAGGATACATAATGGGAGGCAGAAGGGAAAATAAAAAGAGCACTGTGGAGATATAAGTATAATAAGAACTTGGTTGTACATTTTGAGCCCAAGGCCTGAGTTGTTTACTTCAGCACAAATTCTTGAATTCAGCTTAATTATGTTTGCATAAGGAGTAAAGAATTGTATAGATCTTTTTTACTTCTTCAGTGCTTTGTAGAACATCTCAAAATGTTTTCCAATGGTTTTGTTAGTCAGCTTCATAATATTCCTGAAACAATTACCTGATCTTATATAAAGTTATCTTTCAGTTATGGAATTAGGAAACTCCATAATTAAGCTTCTGTAAATAACTAAAACAGGTAAAGTGTATACCTTATAGTCTTCCCTTTAGCTCTTCCTTCCAACAGTTTCCTTCAAAATTTAACTTAATTATTCTCTGGTATGTAATATTTAGACTGTGTCTTAGTTTTTTACTCCAGCAGGCTTCTTTCCTTTTTCTTAAAGTCAAATGGATCCTGATTGTCGTGGTTTGGGCTGGACTGGCCACTGAAACGAATGACAGACGCTCTCCCCCACCTCTCTGTTCAGGGAGAGAAGGATGAAAGAGAAAGAGACTTATGGGTTTAAAAGAAACTAAACTACTTTAATGAAATATTAATAATAAAATAATAAAAAGAAAGAAAATAATATATAAAAAGGAAATAATTAAATATATACAATACATACAAAACCAATATTGAGCCCCTAGGATGATGATCACGTCACCAGCAGGTACTGGGAAAGTCCCAGACTGGACTCAGTGGCAGACAGGAACTGAATTCCAGATATGGATTCTGTAACTCACGGATCGGGATAAAACACAGATGAACAGACAGAGCTTCCTCAGATGCCAGCCATTGAAGAAAGAGGGTTGACCCTTTGATCCCTCAGCTTTTATACTGAGCATGAGGCAGATGGGATGGAATACCCTGTTGGTCAGTTTTGGGTCACCTGTCCTGTCTGCTCCTCCCTTCAGGTGCAACCCCTCTACACTTTTCTGCTTCTGACCCGTCAAGTTGGTGCATAGCAAAATAAGCTGACCTTGGTTGTTATAGCAATAAGTATAAGCAGGAGCCTCTCCACATCCCATTCCTTGGTATTAATTACAAACATCAGGCCTTATCTCTGCTAGAAGCCCACCTTGTCTGAAAAATATGCCATGAATTTCAAAGAATGCAGTTAGTTAGAAGAGGCTTAGCTGAAAAGTAAAGTTACTCAGAGGAAAATTGATTCTGTTTTACTTCAAACCAGGACACTGATCCACTAACACTGATGCAGCCCAAGCATTTTTGTAATGAATTTTTGAATTCTCATTATTTTAACATTTACATCTAATGCTGATTTCTGATCTTCTGGGTCATGTTCCCACTATTCTTGGTAACAGTTCTGGTAGGAGCAGTATTCCCATCCAAGTCCATCTGTGGCCTGTTGTTGTTTTCAACCGCACTGTGCACCTGGCTCTGAGCAAAGATCCTGTGCCAGTGTGTGGATAATCAGAGCGTGCGAGCTGGGTTTGGGTATGAGCCATACAGACACAGCTCTAAGTCCTGAAGTCCTTTCAGACTATTGGTCTTAATGAGGAAAGGTTTCATCGGCTCTTTCTGGCTGAAACTTCTGTCTTCAGCAGAATGAGCCACCTATTGCATAAAAGCTTTTTTTACTACATGTGGGGATCTTAACTCTTGCTTCATCATACATTATTTGCACATTGCAGACCTGATTCTTCATTCTTCTGTAGCCTTTTTTGGCCATAGAAGTATACTATCCAGCAGATCTCCCCAGTTGGAAGTACTTAGGTCATGAGGCTCTGATTCATGTCTGGGTGAGAGAGGTTCTGGAAGTCTCAGAATTTGGCCTGGCAGAGAAGAGTTATAGACCCACCTTCTTTTTATCTTCTCCCTTCCTGTGGTGAACATTATTCTGTCTGGACGAGGAATCAGTGCTATTCATTACTATGGATGTTATTCAAAGAAGGAAGATGCCCTAAGTAATTTATTTTTTAAGGCTTATATGTTTCTTTGTCTACTAGATTTAGGCCTCAGATTTACTGATACAGCACCAACTCACCTTTGCTTTGTATCTGTTGCTTCAGGCTTCCCTTTCTGAACACAACATAATTAGGTCTTAAATTTCGTGATGTTTTTGTTTTCATAGTAGGATAACTTGTACTGACATTGTGTGACTCTGATATTGATTCACATCAACAGTGCCACAAATATTGTCATCATTCTGACATTGCAATATATTTTTTTAGACTTTCCAGATTGTTTTGAAGACACGTTTTTCCTTCAAAGCAAATTAAAGCTCTTCAGAATGCTTCTGACCACATATCTCTTCCCCACATGTTCCAAATTAGAGTTTTTTGAGCGTGAAGGTCTGGTAAAAATACACACAACCCAGATGCCCACATAAAAATGTTCTGGAGACCTCATATCCACTGGGACTTTCCCTTGCTGCTTCTTCAATTTTATCACAAGCCTTCTCAATTCATCTATACACTAGCCAGAGTGTTCCCAGTTAGAGGTTTCAGGTTTACATTATTATAAAATTTAGGATGTGCAGCTGACTAAAGTATAGTACTGTTAACGCAGGAACCCAGAAGTCCCAGAGGTGCCTTGCTTTATTAGTTTCTTTTATTGCATTGGCTTTGTCCCCAGCTACTCCCTTATGCCATTAACAGGAAACTTTAACTATGAGTAACTTGTGTAGAACAGAGCAATAGCTGGTTGCAAATGTAAGAATGTGTTTCATAATCACATCTGCCCTGCTTTCCAGCAAAGCCATTTTGCTCCTAGGAGTGTGGAATAATGCTGAGAAATGCAGAATCATAACATTTTCAACTTCTGTGATGGATGTAGGCACGTGAGAAAAGCTAGCATGGCCTCAGACACACTTATTCACAAAAACAAAAAAAAAAAGATAAAAAAGTTAGCTCTGGGTGAATGCCATTAATTCAGACTAGTATTCTTCAACTGATGAGTCACGACTCCTTAGAGAGGTTATGAAGAGCTTCCAGAGGCATGTGAAGCCCTGAAAGTTTTATTGCAAGTCTAAAGCAAAGAATATTTCATTCTCTTTTCCTCTGCCACACTATTAGCTTCACAGGCAAGTGTTCTCTGTCAACTTCTTCATTCAGTGATATAAAATTTTTAACTTTATCTCTGATATAAATTCACCTTTATTTTTACGAGAAATGTGAAGTTATTAGGAACTAGAATATGAGATACAAAGGTCTGATCTCCTTATATGCTAGAGGTAATTTGGTTATGTATGCTTTTTCCCAAGGCCCTAAGGGACAGATAATGTCATGATTGTTCCCAAGTCATTGCCTAGAGAAAATTGAACCATGTCAATATCTATGAGACTAGCAAGTAGACTCTATGGGTGGTGGCACCTAAGTATCCTTCCTACTGTCCTGGATCATTCTCTTCTGGGCTAGTGACTCGTATCTCCAAGTATCCTAGCTCCAACAAAGAGAAGTAAGAATCACCTCCTCCAATTTATTCTGTGTACTAATGGAATTAACTAAGAGGTGGATGCTCAGAGCCACTGTCTGCCTAGTGTATATCATGGGCTTAAATAAGATTCTCTACACAAAATACTTGAGGATGAGATCTGGACTCAAATCTTCAGAAAAAAATGAGCCTAGATTTCTAGGCATGGGAACTAGCATTTTAACTCCACCACTTCTTCAGTTCTGTTAGCCTATTCCTTCCTCCAAAACTTTTGATGTGCTCTGAATTTTCAACTAATTTGAAGATGATTGAAATTGTCTTCTTCTCAATGAGTTTGATATTTATTGACAAGAATTAATAAAACTAAAATGAACGAAACTTTACTATACTGTAGTTGTTAAGTATAAAAGGGACAAACATTAAGCCACTTGCTTTCTAAAACTGTTTTATAAGATGCAACATTTCGAGTGTTGAGTTTGGCAGATAGTCTGAAATCCAGTCCAAACTGTTGCAACGATCTTGTCAACTGACTGAAATGCTTTGGCATGATCAAAGAACCCCATTTGTTTCAAAGAATTGAATGTATAACAGTGTGGAAGGAAAGAAAGACAACTTGCTCTTGCTTCTTTTGAATGAGGGAGCAGGAGGCAGGACTTAAGTTGGTTGTAAATAGGTTGTTACTTTCCCCTAATTCAGAAATCAGACTTCTATAGAGCAGATGGGAAAGAACAAATCCAATTGCAATTAATAAACAGCTTATTTAAATGCAGCTGATTTTTCTGGACTTAAATAGCTCAAAACCTTCTCAAATGCTTTTATGTAAGATAATGTCACATTGTGTTAGACTGGAGGCTCTGGGAAGTGAATACCAAGATCCTGATTGTGCGAGTTAACTATTGTAGAAGTGATTTTCCTACTTGTCATGACTGTTTTGTGGCTAAATTGATGTGTGAGTTGAAATGGGGACTTGTTAGAGCAGCCAAGGGTAATCCCTAAAAAGGGAAAATTTGGTTGTATGTTTGCTCGTAGTTCTTTGTAAATTTTCAGCATTTAGTGCGATGTCACATCTCACCACACAGACCAATGCACTAGATTATCTGAGCTACTGAGGAAGGCCAGCTGCCGTGGCAGTTGCTTAGGCTAACTAACTTTTCCAGCTATCACTATCTCATCCAAAATATGGAGGGTGACAGCAATGTTTGGTGGAGCCAGCCTACCTCCACCAAAACACTGCAGTTGAATTTTTGAAGGACACAGTATGATAGGAGGTATAAGCTTAATTACAGAAAATGTTCAGGGTAAAGACAAACAAGAGAAAATACTTTACACGAAAGATGTAAAGTTTGATTGTTCATTTCTAGGTTCTTGAGCACCTAAGCAGTTGCTTATAAAAAGGGTAGAAATCATCTAGTCCCACATTTCATCGCTTACCCTTTAATTAGATATGTTAAACGAGGATCTGGGGTGCCAAACTGGTAAAGGAGGAGCTGTCGCCCGAGCATTCACGCACCATTTATGGTGCCATGTGCACACACACACACACTTACTCTCAGGTGTGCTTCCTCCTTCTTTCAGGCTTGACACTAGGTTTCCCACAGCAGAGTCTCAGGCGTCAGATTTTATAAAATAATTAATCTAGTTGAAAAGTACAGCAACAAGAACAGCCCAGGCTAGGTCTCCAAAGAGAGGGATCCCAAACAAAGAAATCCCTGGGCAATTATACCTGTGCGATCTGTATACCTGCCCCTCACACGCTCTTCATGTGCTGTCCACGCATCTTTTAGTCCAATGGTGATTTTTGGTCCGGGGTCTTCTAACACTTTGTTGGATTTTTTTTCTGTGTCCAGGCAGGCAGGCTTTTATCCTGTTGATTTGCAGTTTCAACCAAGGGTTGGATCCTCTTTATCTTCTGGTTTACACTCCTTGTACACCTGCACTTGCTGGCAGAACACGGAGAACTGAAGAATCCCGGACTTGGGAAAAACACTACCAAAACATCAGTGTGATATCAAAACACTTTCCCATATTAAAAGACTAAACAGTGCCATACCAGATGCTAGGAAAATTACTAAGAAAAATAACTCTATCACAGCCTAAAGGCTTCAGGAAATGTAGCTACTCATGCTAAGTAAAGCTAGGCAAACAGCACAAATCACACCATGTTATAACCCTAAGTAATTTATTCTAATTAAACTGTACTTATTTACGCTAAACAACTAATATCTCTCAACATATAGACTGTTAAACAATTCATTAATATATCTCTTCTTCCATTTCCAACAATTGTTAAAAAGAAAAAGAGAAAAATTGTGCTTTTTATAAATAAAATATGAGATTTTGACTTACTTTTGACTCCTTAGTTTAGGTGTTGGATACCAGATAAAGAGATCAAGCTGAAAACCATCTTGTTCCTTATATTCTCCAGCTATAAATACATTCCATTCATCATAAGTATATTACCATATTATAAAGATGCGTTATTGTTATTATTATTATTACAAGCTGTTGCTCAGCGCAATTGCCAGACCGAAAGTTTTAGCAACCCAGGTTGTCATCATGCTTAGGAGAGCCAAGGACAGATATTCAGATGCACATGGCTTCTATCTTGACACATGAATGCAGGGTCACTGGTAGCCACATTCCTACGAAGTGTTGGGACATGCTAATTGATAGCAGCCAGAAGCAGTCCAATTTCTGTAAGGTGGGAAATGAGAACAAGCTGTCAATACAGTCTTCAAATGTTTGCAGTGTTAGATAACTTTAATGGCTGAAGTGGCTCACTTTCTTCCAGGGTTGGAGGTGCATATTTATATCTGCAACTAGTAACTACAGCTTGTTCTTACTGTAAACACACCCTACGCCCCCCAAACCTGAGCTGCCACAGAAAGGCAAGTTAAACAAAAATTGCAAGCGACATATTGGATGGGATTATCACCTAAATATTAGCTGCTTAGATAAGATGCAGTGTGGGATGGTTTGTGGAAAAAAGGATGTTTTCAAAAGTAAATTTTAGTATGTCTGCAGCAGTTTATCAAAGTGAGTATTGTGATGAAAGAGAGAGAGGAATGTTTAAAAGGGATCAAAATACTATTAGCCACTAAATAAAAAAGGATAAATGTTAAATCAAAACTAAATTCTGCTGATTTATTACTAGTAGCAGCTCAGTTTCTCCTGTGTAATGGAGTACAAAGCATTTGCAACTGCTGGTTACTACTGTTTATACTAGCCAGGGAATAGCTAGCAACCTCTAATTGCAGGCATTGGCTTAGCTCCCACGTGATGGGGGAAAAATGAACTAAGTTGTTCCCAATAATTACATCTGCTTCTCCCTTCGTTACTCCCTAGGAGGGGAGTTGCTGCCATCAATCAAAGACAGTAGCTTTTCCCCTCTTTGGGGACAGGAGTAGTACAAAGGCAACGAAACCCAGAAAAGGTCAGGCTTGCATGGAGCTTGAGAAGAGCTGACTTACAGGCTCCTTTAGTGGGCAAGTCAGATCACCTGTGTTTCAGAGCCTGCTCTCAATTGCGCTTTGGAGATCATGTTTTCCCTCTACAGGGACTACTCTGGGAAATTTGCTTTCCTGGGTTAAAGAAAACTTTTTTAAATATCCCCACTTCACACCACCAGTGGGTTAACTATTGTGATTAATCCCTGATTAATGTTTTGTTTTATTTTTTTAAATGTCTTGATGAAAGACCAGATTTCTTCTGAAAATGGGAGCTTGATTATTTCCCAGGCAGAAACACCTTTGAAAGTACAAAACTGATACAAATGGCTCAGTAGGCTGAAAAGAAGCAAGCCTCTGGGCTCTGTTTCTTCAGGAAGCTGCCTTGTGCTGTGGGTGGTGAGCTGATGCAGAGATTATTGAACTACTATAAGGGTTTCTTTCACACTAATGATGGAGTAAGCAGTCTTGGCTCGTTAGTCAAATACTCCATGCTCTGTTACTGACTCCCTGTGTGCTGTGTTACATCTTACATGTGAAGGGCTGTGATAGTATTTTGTGCTT
This sequence comes from Pluvialis apricaria, assembly GCA_017639485.1. Taxonomy (NCBI): domain Eukaryota; kingdom Metazoa; phylum Chordata; class Aves; order Charadriiformes; family Charadriidae; genus Pluvialis; species Pluvialis apricaria. The sequence continues at coordinate 72,793,727 of CM030009.1, read as the reverse complement.
GTTTCATAAATGAGTCGCAATTACAGTGTGCTAGATCAATAGTGATACTGTTATCTGTGTTGGAAAACATGTAGACTCAGAGATTCAATGGTAGCTGGGCTCCCAAAGGTGCAGAGGGTGGGCAGTAAAGATCTTCAAAATCCTCTCTGCAGGTTAGATGCAAGTACAAGAGAAACAGCTAGGTATGTTAGGAAATAGCATATTTTTCTGGGTTGGTTTTTTTTTGCATTGCTAGGCACCAACTCTTCAGAAAATCTTGCTGTAATGCTTAGTAGTGTCTCGGTCAAAATATTAAGGATAAAGTTTTCTCTTAGTTCTTTTCTTCTTGCTGTCGGTGTAAGATTGCTTGCTGTTGTGGGGGGAGTTCTGGCAGAGAAGGAAAACACACACTTTTTTAGTCAAGGCATCTGAAATCTAGACAGGGAAAAACTTTTCTAAATAAGCAAACAGTTCCTTAATCTGCAAATTCTTCATTGCAGAACTCTGATTCTAAAAAGCTAAGTATATTGTTTAAATAGCAAGGTCTCTTCTTGAACTGTTAAACCAACATAGGTGAGCAATTCACATTTTATTGAGGTTTAAAGGCTGTCTGTGTTCCAAAAGAGAATGCTTACTAACAGTAGCAAACCTTGAATAGCGAATATTTTTAAGTAAAGAGCATATTGTTCAAATATATCACTTACTCATTGTAAGAAAAGTATTCCTGCTTTCATATCTCTTCAAAGAATTAAACAAGTGTTGTTGGTTTTGGGTTTTTGTTGGTTTTTTTTTTTCTGTAAAGCCATGATTTAAGATGGACTTGGGAAAAAATCCAACCTGAAGCTGATTGTCCTGGTTTGAGGACTAAACCACAACACTGATGCAGTACTACATCATCTTCAGGGGATTGCAACCTGCCTAAATATGATGGGAGTGGTTGTCTAGCTTCTAAATTGGAGGGCATGGAGTGGTGGGATATAAGAAATGAGGATGACTGTGCCAGAGAGATTGAGGTGATTGACAGCATTTGCGTAAGGAGTAGTTCATGACTTGGCATCGGTGTTTTGTCAGTTGGTTTAAACCTTATAGCTGCTTTCAACGTTGTTGCTTGTGGGGGACAGTAAGTGATTTAGAGGTATCTCTGATTAGAGTAAGATGAAACTTTTTTTCAGTGCCTTCTTTCTTCCTCTTAGGCGTATTTCAGCAGATGTGTGGGTAGTTTTTTTCTTCCCAGACTTGTTTCTAGTGTGGATACTGCTGGACAGTATCATAGAATCATAGAATGGTTTAGGTTGGAAGGGACCTTGAAGATCATCGAGTTCCAACCCCCCTGCCACAGGCAGGGATACCTCTCACTAGACCAGGTTGCCCAAGGCCACGTCCAGCCTGGCCTTGAACACCCCCAGGGATGGGGCTTCAGTAGTCCTGTTTTCACTTCTGTTCAACCAGAAAAGGGACAAAAGATCCCCCTACCAGCGCGGGATCTAACTCTAGGGTTAAAAAAACTTGGGCAACTCTGAGCTAGACACTTTGGCTCTCCTCATGATTAAGAGATAAAAGCAGGCATTGAAAGTAGAATAAGTTTAAGCTACACCAAACCACTTGCCTTCTGGATCTGCTTGTTACTCTTTTTTGACTTTGTGTGGAGGAAAGGGAGACCAGATTGGACTTCAGGTGGCTAAAAGTTAAAATTAATGAATCCCTCCCTTAAGAAGGATGTGATCTGGTTATTTTTAGCCTATTGATAAAGAGCACATGTATGAATTTGTATCTTCCACCCAGGATGGATGACATAACACCTCAGTTTGCAAAGAAGAGCACAGCAGAGGTATGAATTAGTTGGCTGAGGTTCAACTCAGATTAACTGAGATTGTGATGACAGGTTGGGAAAGTAGCCAGAGGAGACAGAGGAAGTAATTTTAGCTCCTCTGTAGGAAGAAATATATCTGCCACTAGTTATGAGTACCCACAGCTAAGATGTGATTGTAAACTTCCAGCTGTTATTTGACAATTATGTCAGAGCAGCAACCCAGATAGTCTTGAATTACTGGTGTTTGGCTAAGGAGCTGTGACCTTTCTTTGTGGTTACAGGCATTGGCAGTGGCATACAAGTCCTATTCCCTTAAACATCAAATTATTGCTAAACATTTGACATTTATAGAGGGAGGCTAACAGGGACTATGGCAGTTTGCTTACAGGGAGAGCAACTTGATGTGAACATGGTTCCTCTCAGGCCTGTACAAGCTTCCTACGGATCTCAGAGTCAATGCAAATAATAGTTGAGGAACAGCCCAGATCTTGTTCTTTGCCATTATTTCTGCAGTTGGTATTTCTTTGCACCTTTGACTGAGAGAGTATCAAGACTCAAGGATTTGGTGCCTCTGATGTGACATTGCCAAAATTTGGTGATGTCCTCAACTTGGCGAAAAAGTCTTTTCAATATTCTTGAGTATCAAAAGGTGATAAAGCAGACAGGAAATTTTGGGAGCAAGTCAACTTCTTGGGTAATTGAGTTTGGCACTATCTAGGTTTAATTATTTTAAATTCAAAATTAGTTATGTTAGGAAGATAAAGTCTACAAACGAGTGTATCTGTTGTTCTAAATACATCCAGATTTTATTTTAAATGAAACTTTAAATCTGAATTTAAACCTAGATAATGGTTATTCTAAGTCTAAATGAAGTACTTAAGCTGTGTTCCCCATTGTGGATAGGAGCCATTCACATCTACCCTCAACTGTTGCTATCAGATTTCCAGCAAAATATTCTTCATATATGTAGAAGATACAAACTTCTGCTGACACAATTTCTCAGATACCCTGCTGAATGTTGTTCTGCAGATCTCAGAGAGGTCAAGAGAGTTTGCCTGGATGGCAATGGGTGAGTACTCCTGGCAGGTAGTAGCTGCATGCACGACAGGTCAGATGAAACTGGGATGCCTGCCATAGGAAACCTCTGGGTTGAGAGCGAGGAATTCTGCCAGAAAAACACTAATGCATAGTGGTGACTGTTGGCATTGAACAGTGGCTTTAGAAGAAGGGTAGCAATCTGCCTGTGAAGACAGTGGAAAACAGCAAAATAAAGTCTTACTGCTTTGTCATTCTCTTCACTCCCAGGAAAGGAAGGCAGTTCAGATATGGCAGGTTACCAGTTCCCTCCTCCCTTCCGCTCTCCGATCTATTTTCCATAATACCTTTGAGACTAAAAGAAGTTTGAAAAAATGAAAGGAAGGTGAAGATGGAAAGGGATACTGCATAGTGGTATTTGGAACATTGTGCTTTGCCTCATTAGTGGTAGTACAGTAGAGCTCAGGAACAGTGTGGGGCTTCATTAGCTCTGGGAATACCGATACTGGACTGTGGGGGGCTTTGTGGTTAGGTTATTTTCAAAAGATATTTCTTTAGGTCTGCAGATATTAAGCACCCTCAGATTTAAGCAGCTGGTATTGTGAAAAGTTTGGCAACATCATCTGAATTGTATATGAAGCATTGCCTCTGGTTAACGGCGGTAAAATGTTAATTTAGTCTTTGATAGAACATATTAGCATGATAACTCACAAAACAGTTTTGGTATGCTAATTCTGAAATAAAAAATGTGTTCTGATTAATGCCTGAATCAATATGAAAACTACCGGATGCCCGAAATGACAAAGCTGATCAAAGCTGCCAAAATTGTGTGGCAAATATATTAACAGCAATAGAAGATTCTTTTTTTTCCTGTCAGAAACAGTGTGAAATTTAATTATAAGTGGAATCCATTCAAACATGTAAATCTGTAGGATTAAACCTGTGTATTTTGTCCTTACCTTAATTCGCATATTATTGGGTTTTGCTGGCATAGATTCCGTAGCTAATATTTCTAATGAGTTGTCACAAGTGTTAAGCTCCTCTGAACTGACATTAAGGATTTCCTTAAGAACTCTGCTAGCCATAACTTCCAGAGATACTGCTTTATGTTGTTGTTTGAGACATTAAATTACCAGAGCAAAACAGTATTGCCCCTTTACAGTATGGATGATTCACTGGACTTGCAAGGGGCAAAAATGTGTTGGCTGGAGTGTGCAAAGACCCCCATACAGCAATGTGTTAGGCATCCCATTCTGGCATGTTTCCTGGTTTGTTTACAGCATTTTTTTCTTCTTGTTACTCTATATTAAGTACCAGAATCATGCCTGATGGTTAACAGAATGCACATGGAAAATCAATCTCTACCTTGAAAAGTTTGGTCTGATAGCACCAATTAGAGGAAGAACAGTGAGGCACAGTAGAAAAACTGAGGAGCAGATGAAAACATTACAGAAAGATGAAATACTTTAATTTCTTAATATTGGAGACCACTGTGAGGTTTTTTCTGATATTTCTAAGACTGCAGACTGGTCAAGATTAAGCCTAGGGTGTACAACATATTATACTGGCTTGTAGATGGATATACACAGACATGGAGAGCTTAAGGCCTGGCACTGAGAAAATTCCGCTTTAAGGCAGCACTTGAGAACACGCTTGTTTCAGCAATGTCTGTGCATCTTGGCTAAGTGATTATGGTTGTGCTTATGCTCTTCTCAATGGACTCTTGGTGTGTTGCTTTAGCTAGCATAATGATGATTGTGACAATTCAAAAGCCCTAGCACTCCATTCAGGCTTTCCAAAAAAACTGTGATGCTACATCTTTACCATGTTACGATCATTTCTTGTAATTTTCTGGGAAGAATGCTTGATAAATCTTATTAATGATGTGCGAACACATTTGCATGCAATTAATTCTGTGCTGTATAATTACAGTATAGAATATAAAAGTATAACAGTATGAAGTCCTGTGATATAATTACACAGCAGCTTATTTAAGCCCCAAGTCAGTAGAAAATCTTGCATTGATTTCAGTGATGAAGTGGGAAGTGAATGAGAATATTTTTGTATTCTCATGGTGCGGTGGTCTCAGGAGGGAGGATGGTTTCAATTAATCTGCCAGGTCGGACCAGCAATTAAAACACACGTGTATCTCCTCCCATGCTCTAAAGAAGGGGGTCTCTCTGGCTGAATGGGCATTTAGGAAGTTCATAAAAATGAAGCTGATCAGCGTCGTGCAGCTTGGAATAACCTCCTGTGCTGAGATTAGGTGCTCCATGGGGAGATGGGTTTGGACATCCTTAGCTGGAAGTTGGAGCTGAGAGTGCCCACACAGTGGTCTTGTGAGTGATCAATTACTGATATTAAGTAGTAAAATTGTTCCACCATGAAACCTCTATCTTCATTAATTTTGTAATTATGCCCAAAACTCAAGTGTTTCAGAAAGGCATGAGGGTTTGGCCTGCTCATTTTTTTTTTTTTTTTTCACCCCCTGAAGGAGTTAGAAAATTTCACTCAGCTAAAATGTCTTGCTTATACATACTGTAACTCACCTTTCTCAGAAACAGTAGCAGCAAGGATTCTGCAGTAGGGCAGTTCAAAGATGTTGCCCCTAGTCTTGAAGGAATATCTGGGACTCCTGATCTTATTGCAAGCAGGGAAATTATCAACAGCTTTTGAGTAAGTGAGCTCTGGTTTCCGAGCTTTGCCTCTTGGGGGAACAAAAGCAGATTTGTCTCTCTAGTAAAAGGAAGGGGCGGTATCAGTGGCTTCCTTCTCTTTTCCCCATGGGGTAGGAGATGGATGAGGAAGACTCCTACCCTTTGAAAAAAACACTCCCTTGGTTACTACTGCTAACTGGTGCCAGAGGAAGGGAGAGGCAGGCAGATCTCATACAGGGTATGACTTCTCTCTCCTCTTCTTTATCTTACCCTTTCTTCATCTTACCTAGTGATTGTATGGATGGGGAAGATGAAGGATGTGAGGAGGAAAAGAAGAAATGAAGAAGGAAGTGACAAAATATGCAGAAAAGCGATCAGAAGTTGGGTTCTAGGAAGATAAAAAGAAAACGAGAGAGACAGGAGAAACAAATAGAGAATCAGAGAACGGAGCTGGAAAAGATGCACAAGTCTAGAGGGAGGGAGTTAAGGAAATGAAGGGAAAATATGACAGTAAAAGGAAAAAAAGTACAAGGAGGAAAAGAAAAGAATCATTGTATCAAAAGTTGTTGCTTCCCTAAACTTGGGGGAGGGACAAATAGTACTGTGGAGTAATATGGGGGAGAGATGAAATAAGAAGAGAAAGAAGGGAGCGCTTAAGTAGAAACTGCAAAACTGTTCCTTTTGTGGAACAAAATTATCAAGGGAGGCAAATAATTATATCCTTCAGTACCTTTAGTCATGCAATAAAAAACACTTCATTTTTCTTTTAAAGATATGACGGTCTTTTTCTTTTTTTAATTCAAAAGTATCCCAAAGTGATAAACTAATATTGTAATTCTTCTTGGCATGATTTTAGTGTTCAAAAAACCCCAAAAAACAGTTGCTAGCACTCCTTTCTTTTTTTTCTTTCTTCTCTTCTTTTTTTTCTTTAACTTGCAGTAATGACATGAACAACTGTTATTCAAAAAAGCCTCATGGCCCAGTTGGCTCAGCCTTGACATGGGAAACTCCTTTTAGGTGTAGGATGTAGATGTAGTTTCAATTTATTTCTTTATTTAGTATCTCTCCTGGATTGTCAATGTGGATTCCATTAGCAAAAGCTGTAGTGGCAGCAAAACTGTCTTTCCTCTTTACCTCTGCTCCCATTTTACATGTCACTATTTGTAGTGTATGAAATCGAGCTATTAATAAATATGTCTTGACTAAGACTTCTTTCTATGTCTTACAGACAAGTACTCAGTCTATTTTACAAACCATAAGTGACCGAAACACCAGAGACACCCCTGTTTAATTCTGAGTTCGGATCACCCTTATGAGCACCATGATGTCCTCTGAATATCATGGTGTCCTCTGGGAGCAGAGGTGGGGACAGGAGGGGAATCAGCGTAGATCCTGCACTCTGGAGATGTGGTCCCAGGAGAGGGTGCCCCATGAGGGTGGTTCAGGATGAGGGGAGGACAGGGCCTCCCTTTACACTCTGGAGCAGTAACTTCTGTGTAGGACTCCAAGTGAAGATATCTGCTCTCTCCTCTCCCTCTTCCCACCCCACAGACTAACTGTCAGAGCACAGTGAGCACCGACCACTCCTGACGGCAGGCAAGCTGGGATCTGAGGCAGACCCTTACAAATGGCTGCCATCCCACAGGGTCTGATCATGGTGGGCAAAGCTGGGGACTGTAATAACGTCCATCAACAGCCCCTGACATGGAAAGTGATGAATCAGGACTGGGGACCATCCAGGGGCTCCCGTCAGGAGCTAATGCAGTTGGGACCAAAGAGATCAGAGGTAAGGCTGCAATATAGGACTGAGGTGTCTGTCCTGTCCACAGTGGAGGTCCATGTGCATCCAGGAGATACAACTGGAGACAGGAAGTGTTGTGGCATCACTGGGACAGGGACAACAGACCCAGGGGGCTGAAATGGGGTCCTGGGCCATGGACGGGGTGGGGAAAGCACAAGGAGGCCAGGCAGGGACAGCCAGTCCTGGGCATGCTTAGGTTTGGGACCTGGCTGATGATTCAATTGGGTTTTACTGAGCTTAAAGCAGACCATTTTCAGCATGCTGTAAATTAAGACAAGTGGCAATCATGTCCTCTTACTTCAATTTCTGCAATACCCAATTTAATTTCCTTTCTGTGTCATGCAGTTTCTAGAAGTCCATCTGGATTCTTAGATGCAGATCATATGTAGAAGACAGAAAAAGGTCCTTTTCTTTTTTCACATCATTGTTTACTAGAATTGTGGTTCATGTAAATCATATTTTCATTCATTTGTTGGTTTTGTTTACTTTTTTCATTTAAATCAATTTTTTGAGGTTTTTTTCTTATGGACATGAATGCATTCATTAACTGCAAAATGGAAAGATATAAACTGAATTGGGCTGATTTAGATAATTTGTGCTAAATGGTTTCAATAAAATTCAAGGAAATCCATAGTTTCAACACGGTCACTGTACAAATTTTAACCAATTTAGCAGCCTCTCATTACTGCTGCTATTGCTGTTTGAGCTGCTTCTTGAAGCTGCAACTTACTCCAAATCAAAAAACCAGAAGCACCACCTACAAACAGCTGCTACATGTGCTTACCTCCTTCCTAAAATTATTTGCTCACTTTGTTACTGATTTAAGAGCTAAACAACGTATCTGTATTAAAATATACTAAATTAATGAGTTCTTGCCAATAGAATCCAAACTTGCCAATGTGGCTGGGTTACCAGCTGTATTTGCTTTGGTCTTAAAATATAAATTCCCAGTGACCAGTGTTAGCTATTGTCTTAATGTAGATACCTGAAGCAGGATTCCTTTGTTCATCTGTCAAAAAGTCTGAACTGATTAATTGATCTATGTGAAACTTATGATCAATAAACTGGAAGATTTAACTATCCTTATGATCTAGAATGTATTTCTCCTGGCAGCCAAACTCATTACTTTTTTCCAGAATTAATTGTGCATGGATAGTAAGAAATCACTGTACTCTTCATTCTCAAACCTCTACTAGTTTTTGGGATTGTCTCTTTCACTTTTAAAGAATCTGCTAGCTTCATACAGTGTGTGTCACTGTTTAGTTTCAAGTATCTCCTACAACATGAAGAATAAGCAAAAAAAGATCACCTTCCAAATATTGCAATATGCTGATGTTCAAATAACTGGTGGAACAGTATATGCTAGGAGGATCCTGCTCCTCCGCACAAGTATTCAGGCGTTTTGTTCTCCTGGTCCCTCAAGTAAGGAGGAGCCAGTGCCTGTCACCCTACCTTTCCAGGCATAGTTAAAGCACTCAGAAGCTGGATGTTCATTCTGGTGACAGCTCTTTTTTCAGGGAATTTGCTTCAATGATCATCTCTTTGTGTTCCCTTCATCACATATGAAAAACTACTTATTTACTTGTTTATTTATTTATTTTTTAATTTCTGAGACCCTTCTTACAGGGTGATCCTCCTTTCACCATTCTCTTGAGACTTTTGTAGACTTGAGTTACTCTTCAAACTCAAGGGTAGCCTGGGCTGCAGTGACCACGAAATGGCTGAGTTTGAAATCCTCAAGGCAACGAAGAAGGTGCGCAGCAGGCTGATGACCCTGGACTTCAGGAGAGCCGACTTTGGCCTCTTGAAGAATCTGCTTGGTATGGTGCCGTGGGATGAAGCGCTGGAAGGAAGAGGGGTCCAAGAAAGTTGGTTAATATTCAAGGACCACCTCCTCCAAGCACAGCAGCAATGCATTCCTACAAAGAGGAAGGCAGGCAGAAAAGCCAGGAGGCCTGCGTGGATGAATAAGGAGCTCCTGGAAGTGACCAAAAGAAAAAAGAAGGTCTATAGGGAGTGGAGACAGGGGCGGGTAGCCTGGGAGGATTACAGAGGAATCGTTCGAGCAGCTAGAGAGCGGGTTAGACAAGCTAAAGCCCAGCTAGAACTAAATCTGGCCAGGGACATTAAGACAAACAAAAAATCCTTCTATAGGTATATCAGCGAGAAAAGAAAGACTAGGGAAAATGTAGGCCCTCTCCGGAAGGATACGCAAGAACTGGTCACCCGGGACAGCGACAGAGCTGAGGTACTCAATGACTTTTTTGCCTCAGTCTTCACAGACAAGGACAGCAGCCGCACTGCCCAAGACGCAGATTGCAAAGGAGAAGATTGGGAAAACGGAGCACCGCCCACTGTAGATGAAGATAAAGTGAGAGACCACCTGAGGAACCTGAAGGTGCACAAGTCCATGGGACCTGATGAGATACATCCGCGGGTCCTGAGGGAACTGGCAGATCAAGTCGCGAAGCCACAAGCCATCATATTTGAGAAGTCGTGGCAGTCTGGCGAGGTTCCTGCCGACTGGAAAAGGGGAAACATAACCCCTATTTTCAAAAAGGGAAACAAGGAAGACCCGGGGAACTACAGGCCAGTCGGTCTCACCTCTGTGCCTGGCAAGATCATGGAGCAGATCCTCCTGGAAACTCTGCTGAGGCACACAGAAAACAAGGAGGTGATTGGCGAGAGCCAACATGGCTTCACCAAGGGCAAGTCATGCCTGACAAATTTGGTGGCCTTCTACGAAGGGGTTACAGCGGCAGTGGACAAGGGAAGATCTGCTGATGTCATCTACCTGGACTTGTGCAAAGCATTTGACACTGTCCCACACAATATCCTGGTCTCTAAATTGGAGACACATGGATTTGCCAGATGGACCACTCGGTGGATAAAGAACTGGCTGGATGGTTGCACTCAAAAGGTTGCGGTCAACGGCTCGGTGTCCAAGTGGAGAGCAGTGATGAGTGGCGTTCCTCAGGGGTCAGTACTGGGACCCGTACTGTTCAACATCTTTGTTAGCGACATGGACAGTGGGGTAGAGTGCACCCTCAGCAAGTTTGCTGATGATACCAAGCTGTTTGGCGAGGCAGACACGCTGGAGGGGAGGGATGCCATCCAGAGGGACCTGGACAGGCTGGAGAGGTGGGCCCAAGCCAACTTCATGCAGTTCAACAAGGCCAAGTGCAAGGTCCTACATCTGGGTCGGGGCAATCCCAAGCACAAATACAGGCTCGGCAGAGAATGGCTGGAGAGCAGCCCTGTGGAGAAGGACCTGGGGGTGATGATTGATGAGAAGCTCGACATGAGCAAGCAGTGTGCGATCGCAGCCCAGAAGGCCAACCGTATCCTGGGCTGCATCAAAAGAAGTGTGGCCAGCAGGTCAAGGGAGGTGATTCTGCCCCTCTACTCCGCTCTCGTGAGACCCCACCTGGAGTACTGCATCCAGCTGTGGAGTCCCCAACATAAGAAGGGCATGGACCTGCTGGAGTGCGTCCAGAGGAGAGCCACGAGGATGATCAGAGGGCTGGAGCACCTCTCCTATGAGGAGAGGCTGAGAGAGTTGGGGCTGTTCAGCCTGGAGAAGAGAAGGCTCCGGGGAGATCTTATTGCGGCCTTCCAGTACCTAAAGGGGGCCTACAGGAGAGCTGGGGAAGGACTTTTTACTAGGGCATGTAGTGATAGGACGAGGGGGAACGGCTTTAAACTGGAAGAGGGCAGGTTTAGATTAAACATTAGGAAGAAGTTTTTCACTTTAAGGGTGGTGAGGCACTGGAACAGCTTGCCCAGAGAGGTTGTTGAAGCCCCATCCCTGGAGGTGTTCAAGGCCAGGCTGGACGTGGCCTTGGGCAACCTGGTCTAGTGAGAGGTATCCCTGCCTGTGGCAGGGGGTTTGGAACTCGATGATCTTCAAGGTCCCTTCCAACCTAAACCATTCTATGATTCTATGATTCTAGCAGTTGGGCAAAAGGATGTGTTTTTGGGGGACATATTTTGTAAGACACCTTTTTTTGCTAAAGTCTGCAAATAGATACAAAGTTTGCACCTGTCTTTTAACTGGCAATTTGTCATAAGGTGCCTTGTTTTATATTACTTGTTCTGTATTCATACAGTATTGACTCCTCTTCAGCTCGGGATTTGGCCCCCTTGGCTCCCTCCACATGACAGATTCTATCATGAATTGCTGGCTTCTAGGAAAGATGAAGGGAAAAGAAGGCCTGAAAAGAAGGGAAGAGGAAGGTAAAGCCTTTATAAACAGGTATCTTAAAGAGCTAAATGGATGGATAAAGACCATTAGAAAGTTATGATGCATATTATGTGTAGTACTGGTGTCTGATTCTATGGATACTCATCTTAGACTTGCTTCTGTCCGGGGCAAGACAAGCAGTAAGTTGTCATGTGCCTAGTCCTGTGGCGGTGGGAATCTATGAATGGCTAGTGGTGATACATTGAGACCTGTGAAAAATATATTACAAGCTAATGAGCATATCTGTTGCCCACAAGGACAGTTTTTGAGTGGGGAGCATCCTACAGGTGAACCAGTGGAGTCACTTAGCATAGTAGCAGAAAGGCACAGGGTTTTGGACTTGTGTGGGAAAAAAAAACCAAACGACAAACCACGAACCTTCCTGATCATTTGATCGAGGTGGCTTGTCTATCTTTTTCCACATGATAGTCATGTAACTCTACTGCTCTCTTCAAATCCCTTAAAAAGATAAAATTGAAGCAGTCTTCAGGTTTTAAATTTGTCTAGTTAACATCTTAAAAAAAAATAAAAACCAGTAAATAGATTGCCTCCAAAGATGCCTTCTACCGTTATTTATCTGCTTGCTTTACAACTGTTATATCTCCCTAAGACTGCAAAACCAGTGATGCAAAAAAGGCTTGACTGGGCCTTGCATTGAGATGCATCAATGTGAGATGGAAGAAAGCAGTGACACGAGCCTACCCCCAGACTAGAAATAATTGTATCATTTCTTTGCAGCATCAGATAGGCACAAATGCTGAAGTGGCTAAACTTTGTTGATGTTCTCCTGGATGTTTGTAAATAATGGCTTGTTTCCATTGCTGATCTGTCCTTAATGGACTGTGGCAGCACAAAACTACTTTTTTTTTTCCCCCTCCATGCCCTCTCCATAAAAACTCACAGGAAAGAGGAACAATATAACAAGATCCCTAGTGGGATGAGTTGCCTTCATAGTATCTGAGTGAACAAAAGATATTCAAGACATGTTGTAAAATCTCTCTTTTCTGCCTAAAAGCAGCTGAGAGATTAAAGGAGGAATGTTTTCAGCTGCACACATATTTTATAGCAAGCAGACACTGTTATTTCTTCATCTGTTCTGTTAAGAGGTGAAAAGGGGGAAAGACAAGGAAAACCATGGTGGATTCTAGCATGTGTGAAAGTAAATGAGGGACAATGGCAGACTAAGGTAAAATAGAATGGTTTCAAGATCATTCTTGTGGAGTGTCCAGTGAAAAACTTGGCAATATCACTGGGGCATAGGCATTCAGCACAGGAATCAAAATTAACTAAAGTGAACAGGTAACAACAATTTCTTGCAGCACTTGCCTTAGATTGATGTGACTCAGTCCACCGGCTTACAGCTTGAGTTGTATCCTGATCTCCCAATATTAGGGTCACAGTGTTTCACCTCATTGTACCAGTAGCCAACACTTCTGCATGAAAAAGAAAATTAATTCATAGCTCTGATGGCAAGAAAGAGTTAAATGGCTAATATTGTGGCCAACATACTGTTCTCCATTTCTGGTTGCCTAAACTTCATTTCAAGCATCTGGTCCCTGGCATTCACTCAGTTCCAGACATTATTATGCTGATAGCTGCTTGTCAAAGCACAAAGGGAGGGATTATAAAACAGTTTAAAAAATAAAATAAGGAAAATTATGAATAAACAGATCATACATAAAACTGGAACATCAAGACATTCCTTGGAGGGGAGGAGGTTAGGGAAATAGAAGTAGTTCTAATATTCTCTAGAGCTGTAAATTAGCTGTGCATATATATGTTTATTAAGCAAGATTTTTTCCACTTTAATTTATTTTTGATTCTCTGCCCAGTTATTGTTTTAAAGATAAATATTCATTGATGATGTGAAATGACACCATAAAAATGTGCATTCTGCTTCACAAAAATGCTATTTTTTGCCCAGCTACTCAAATATGAACAAAATAATTGTGTGATCGGCACTTTGGGTCCTCTTTCTCTGAAACACTGGCTTATTTGAGATTAATTATAGATTTAAAAAAATTACCCCACAGTTCTGACTGTTGACAAGGGACTTTTCTAAAGTGACTCTGTGAAGTATGTGGAAGAATTAATGGAATGTTCTTATCTGCCTTCCCAATACATTCTTTCAGTCCAGCATCACCATTCCTTTTCATTATTTTCCCCAGAAAATGGAGGCCCTATGGTACAGAGAAGTACCGCTTTTTGTATTGCTAAGGGATGGGACAAGGGAAATGTTTTTTGGTGAATCAGTGTAGAAATTTTCATAATATTTTTCCTTTGAATGCACTTGTCCTATGTTGTTGACAGAGAAGAGAGGGGTTGTAGCCCTTCCTGTTTTCTTTGTAAAAACTAAGGCATTTAAGAAAATACCTCTGATGACTTTAGTCAGCATGGTTTATTTTCCGTAGCTTCTCTCATAAGCTATTCTTACTTCAGAGCTCACCAGGAAAAAAAGGAATCATTCTGTTACCAATCTCTAGGGGATTCAAATGTGCTGTTCTGTTTCTTAAAGCCTATTTTGCTGAACTGGAGTTGGGCAAGGATGGTCTTTTCACAGGCCATGAAGAAACAGCTTGTGCTACTGGGTTTGAGGATCTCAGATGATGCTTACTATTGGGTAACGGAGCTTTTGACATTGGTAATTTTGTGGTGAAGTGCACGTATTTTAAAAATTTACCTTAACATTTTAGGACACAAGATGAAGGACAGAGTCAGCTAAAAGCCCTATTTCTACTGCGCAGAACTAGCACTTCATTTTCTTTTGTCTACAATGCGTGTGGGGTTTTGTTGATGATTGTTTTGCACTTTTTTTTTTCTTTTTAGAGACAGTCAAAACACAGACTGGACATCAGTGTAGAATGTTCTCTCGTGCCAACTTCCTAGGAGGAAACAATGTGTTAAGATACACAAAGAGCAAGTTTAATTTGAGATCAACTCTCAGTCAGGTGGAAGGATAACTTTTTTTTACTTTTCTAGTAAAATTGCTGGTGCCCATCATGCAATAAGATTGAAGAAGTATTGAAAAATAAATATCACATAGAATGCACTGAATTATACTGTGGTCTCAGCCTTGTTCCAACTTCAGTCAGAATCATTTTAGGACCAGAGGTCACCCGCTATAGATTTTTGAATGGAAAAATACTTGATTTTTTTATTAAAGAAATACAAAGTGGCAACAGCCTTTGAAGACATCACTCAGTCCATGTGCATACTTTGAGGCAGAATCGCACATACTTACACGGCTCTTAGCAGATGTTGATGAAATTGTCTGTAAATCTCTGGTGTGAAGCCTTTCTGAAAAACCTCTTCTGATGTTTAAAGATTTTTATACTTGGACAGTTTCTGCTTATGTCTATCCTGGTTTTTAGATTAGAACCCCAGCTTGTTTCCTAACTCCATGCATGTAGCTTCAGAGGTGGTTTGGGGTTATGTTTTGTTTTGTTTTGTTTTGTTTTGTTTTTAACTTTCCCACATAGATCACATTTTCTAAGATCCTTACTCTTGCAATTTACTCTTTTCTCCAGTTTTTCTGGATATGATCTTTGATTAGAAGCTTTAGCAGTGCTGAGTGAAAAGGTGTAATTCCTTTCCTTTTGTTGTGTACACAAAACTCTAAGTAATGCTTCTTAAAATGACAATTGTCTTATTTTCAGTAACACACATTTTAGTGCATTCCACTGCAAATGCCAGAATTTTTTTCTGCAGTGCAGCTTTCAAGATAGCTATTGCCTAACATAAATTTTTTAATAAGATTTTTTCTTTCTTAAATGTAGTTCTTTGCTCTTATAATTATGGAATTTTATTGTACTTATAGTTTCTTCAATTTATCAAAATAATTTGAATCCTTATCCCACTTCCAAAATCTTTACTTTCTAGCTTGGTGTCATGTCCAAATATGTGCTTTTCTGTTCTGTTGTTTATATCACTGTCATAAATAATAATTGGATAATAAATACAAGATAGGTGAGACCACTGTGTTAGCTAAAATACTCTCTCTACTTTGAGACTAAACTCAATGGCTATTCTTCAAGTATTGTTTTTTGTGTCTAATTACACATTTCCAGTAATTTTTCCAGTCTGCTTATGGGATTGTTACATCAATCTAGATCAAAAGCATTACTAAAGTCAAACTAGATTGCATCTGCTTTTTCCTTGTGTCTTCTAGGAAATTTGTCCTATTAAGAGGAAACAAGATTGTTTTGATTAAAACCTGGTTCTGTCTAACAAATGTTGGCTGTTCATTATTACTTGATTATTCTTGTAAACAGGTAAAGGTTCTTACAAATTGATTAATAATGTAGCTCCTAATATTTTTCCAGGCATCGATGTTACATGTTCTGTTGGGCCTATACCTCTTTAATCTTTCTTCTCCCTACACCTTCTCTCCCCCCGTAATGGATACTAGTTGTTTCCCTTTCCTCAGTCCACTGAGTCTTCATGAGTCATCCAAGGAAACTGCCTAAACTAGTTGCCTTAAGTGATTCTCATCAGGGAGCAATAACTTTAAAGATCTAATTAATCTTAATATTGTTAGCCTGTTTTTTCCCTAATATGGCCTGTTTTCTTCATCCCTTGTTATTAATATTAACCATGCTAAATGGCTGATCTCAGTTAACCTCTTTATATAGAATAAAGCAACCAAACTGAAGCAAGAACACTTTGGCTGTCTCTGTCACCTGCAATAGCTCACCTTCTCCCTTTAAATAACAAGCTCTTCTTTCTCCCATCAAGTTAGTACATCTAATGCATTTCAGAGCATTTACTGATTGCCTTTTATGTTTTCTTTTGGCTCTGTATCATTTTGTGCTATAGACTTCTGTGTTTAGCCCTCCATCATGTGCTATTCTTCTAAGCTGGTTTTTAGCAGTATGTCTTTGTTTCCATTGTGTACAACTCCTTCCCCTCCCCACCTCCGGCTTCCTGATCACTGGAGAGCTCCTGCTGGAGTTGGTGTATTACTACATCCATCAGCTCTTCTCTGTAGTGGGGTAGGTTGTCATTAGACTTTCCAGCCTCCTTGTAATCAGCTTTTCTCTTGTGGAAAATGTACAAAATGTATTATTAAAACAAACGTGAGGAAAGACTGCATGAACTATGTCAGTAATTCCCAAAGCAGTATCAAAAAATTAAAATGATTGTTCATTCATAGTTGTATATAAAAACATCTAGTAGAATATGATATGCTAGACACATAACTGTATAGCTTCCATAAAATAAAGTAGTAACTTTACCATCAATAAACAGTGGTTGATATTAATTTGTATAAATGAAAGTAGCCCTGTTCTTGGCTCAAGCCTTGCAATGTGCATACTCAGTGTAAGGAAAAGAGCTAAGAACTCAATAAAGGATGAAAGAGATTGCACTTCTTTGCACCCTAAAAACAGTTTCTGAGCATCATCTTTCACAAAGATTGTGAGACAGGGCATTGACCCAGGTGATCCTGTGAGGCTATTTAATTTGCATTTTCCCATGAGAATCTTTGAAATCTCAACTGGTTGTGTCTGAACAAGCAGATCCCTCAGCCTTCACTGGTGAGCAAAGCCTGTTTTTGAAGTTCATATGGAAGTATTGCAATCCAAGAGCAAATAGGTGTGGGAAAAAGAAGAAATTGAGGTTTTTCAATACAAATGCAATGCTGAAATATGGTGGAAAAGTTTGTATTTCTGTGATTAAAATAAAGGAAATAAATAGCCAGAATAAGAAGTGCCTTAGGTCTTGATGGAAAGATACCCAGACTATAAGTGAACAAAACCCAAAGCTTGGCTACCATTTAAAGGAAGGTAAAGCAGATTCTAGTTCCAGATCTGAAAACAGATACTAAATCATATGTATGTTAATTTATAAATGCCAATATTGTCATACTTGATCAGGAAAATTGTTCCTATTGTTGCCTGACACTTGAGACTGTCAAGAGAAAATGTGTGGAAAGATAAGGTGGCTGACGTTTGTTCAGTGCAAAGTAAAGAATCACATAAATTTGCTCTATTTTACTCTGATTATACATTTTGCCATACAGCCTTTTCAACAAAAGTTTTTTGAGGCATTAGGAAAGTATAGAGTGCTTACAAATTGTTAAATGTGACATTTATATTTTGTGCTCATTTGTGCAGAGCTTGGCTGTGGTGTGAAGTATGTTGGAACGATATACCTTACCTTATGACAAGATCACCCTGTGTGCATCATTCTCAATTCTCTGTTCTCAGAAAGTAACTTTTAACTCCTGCTGTTTGAATACAGATGACTTCCCATAATGGCACAGCACAATGTCTTGTGTGGCAGCAGCATTGTTGATACCAACAGTTATGCAGTAAAAATACCAAGATATGCCTATCTGTGTAAGATGGACCATTTCCTTGCAAAGGAGGACGCAGTCATTGAAGCAGTTAAAGGACTCAAGACATAAGCAAGCATTACTGGGTTTTGATTGCTTTGGTTTCCTGGCTTATCAGTTGCCAGTCAAGACTCAGAAGAGAGCAACAAATTACAGAAAATCCACTGTTATTTTTTAAATACTTTTTAAAGAAAAAAATAAATCTCAGACTGTGTACTGGTCTAAAAATATCTTGCCGTACCTCAGCTCACAGCGCAACCCTTGCTCCTGAATAAATACAGGAATTAATGGCCCTTATTCAAATGTTGAACAAGCCAAGAAAAAAGATGAATGAGCAAGACTTTTAGACAAAAGAAAAGATTTGCCGTCTGACCACAAGGCTGGTGAAAAATTTGGTGTTGCCTTCTGGTACTGCTGTTCCTGAGTAGAACTGGATGCCATATCATATAGGACCCAGAGGTTTTATTTTCTGTACTGGAAAATTCTGATGGTTTTGCTGATTATTCGGTTTGAACTACTATGAACTCTCAGCTATTTCAGAGACCTAGGGGCACTACTCCACTCTCTGTAGCTGGCCAATGAATGCCTCTGTCACCTGGCAATTCTCATGTTGTATTGCAGCAATCCTCTTCCCTGAGTTGTCTCATTTCCCTGGCTCAGTGGCTAGCCACTGCAATAATTGCTGCAGTTCTGCCAAAGCAGGAGAATCAAGAGCTTGGTCTCCTTTTAGAACGGATAGAAGAGTTATACCAACCCTTCAGCATCTGTGCTTGTAACCATTTCCAGCAGAGAGACTGGTAAGCATGGAGGAACATACCATACATGTTACAAGAGGGACTAGCAGAAATTAAAAGCTGCAAAAAACGGAAATTTGCAGGAAGAGAAGATTCTGCTTGACATGTGAAAACTTGAGTGGTAGCTGTCACCCCATAATGCACTGCAGATGCAGTTCACAAAGAATCAGCTGTTCAACACTGATGTAGTGCAGGCTGGTATGGTATAGTATGTCTTCTGTGGCAGAACTCCTCATGGTATGCCCATAGCACATCAACCAAGGGTGTCTGTAACTTTGTCATGTCAGCTGCCATCTGTTTCTGATACTTCAGCCACTGACAAAATCTCTGAGAACAGGCATGTTTTTTTCACTTGCTCCCTCTTTCCTGAATTGATTGATAAACATTTTCAATGAGGAGGAAAAAAATGCCAGAAAACACCTTTTTTTTTTTTTCCTTCTTTTTGTTTGTTCATTATTATAAGTCAGTATTACCAACAGTCATTCTCCAAGCAACCCTACAAAGGAAAATGTCTAATAAAATGCTTAAAGAAATGCAACCAGAAAGGGGGCATGTATGTGACTGAAGAGGAGCTCTACTCTGATTAGTTCTGTATTGTTAGTTTAGTATTGTTAGGATGCGTGGTAAGAACCTGGTCTCCACATACACAAAGGAGCATAGAGGAACAACAGCAGGTAGGGGAATCCCAATAACCCAGCCGGAGACAGAAGTTCCTGACCTGAACCTCCAGGGCATCCCAGGAAGGTGTCAGCTCCATGGGCTTTGAGGGACATCTACCACTGTGGGTTCCTGGGAGAGGCTGTCCTGAGATCACCTGCAGACTGCAGGGGTCACTGTGAAGGGGTATGGGCTCATTATGGGTTACCAGGGAAAAGCCTTTGCACAAGACTTGCTATAGGATGTTTATGGGAGGAACTGAAGGTTGGGAAAAGGAGTGGTCAGGGTGGTTTGGGTACGAACAAGCATGGGAAAACAGAGGGATAAAGGGGACAAAAGGAACCAGTTGTGTAAACAGGTGGCTGGCCAGTGCCCTTGTCTGGTCCCCCAGGCTGTCTTGTCTTTTTATTAAATTCCTTTCTTAACTCTTTTCCTGAGTGAGGAGCTCTCTATCTGAGTGCATGTGTGTGTAATGGGGGTCTGAGTGCAGGCACTGGGGAGGGGGCATGGGTCAGAGGAGCCAGTATGCCTGCAGCAGTGAAGGTGCGTGTGTTAGTATGTCATTGCTAGTGAACGTCAAGCTGGTCAGTAAGATAGGTGGCTTGGGAGCCAGCTGTACATGTGTGTCTGGGAGTGAGATGACTGGAGGAGCTGGGTACTGGGGAGACCAGGAGGTATCGGTCAACTGCTGGAGAGGCCGTGGAGTCTGGAGGTCAGCTGAGACTCATTTGAGTATGTGTCTGCCTGTGCAAGAGGCATGTGGGGAGAGTGAGGATCCAGGGCAGCTACTGCATGGACTGCATGTTTATGGGCAATCACTGCAGGGACCTACAGTGTGTGTAGGTCTGAGTATCAGCAACTGGGCTGAGACTGAGGCCTCAAGGACCGGGATCAGGGATAGCTACTGGGTAAATTGAATGTCTAAGTCAGCTACCAGAGTAATCTACATTGTATATACATTTTTAATGAGAAAGAATGGAGAACATAACAAAAATGTGAGAAATTTCCTAAATACTTCAAGTTACAGGTGAGTGATTGATGGATAAATCAGAAAATGTAAGCAAGAAAAATCTGTTTGCACTGAAAAGAAAAAAAAAGTGTCTAAATGCTTTGATAGCACAGAAAAAAAACCTTCAAATTTGCATTTTAGGTCAACCTGAGGCAAAATTATTTTATTAATATCATGGGTTATTTAACTACTTTATTCTTAAAAGTTAGTTTTGAAATGAGAATACTATGCTAAAAGGAAATATCAGAAAGAATTATTTTATTTTCTTAGAAAAGATCTTAAATGAAAGGGCTTGAAATATCTGTTCTTTTAATTTTGAAATAATAAAAAAATATCTTCTATTTTTCTTCAGGCAAGCCAAATGCTTAAATTTCTTATTTTTGGAAGCAGTATTGTTCCCATTGAAATGTTTTAGGTTTTCTTCTGTGAACTTGCAGTTATCTAAAAATTTACTACTACTCCTGGATGCATTCAAAATTGACAATTCCCAAAGATAATATCTTAAATCCCTGGGACTGTGTTTTCATACAGAAGAAAATAGGACTGACTGGGCTTCCAAATCCCCAAAACACTTTTTACTGTGCCAGGGAAATGGACACAAGGTGGCAAAGAGAGAAATGGGAAGAGGTTGTGCTTCACTGCCACAGTTCAATAAGTGAAAGAAAGGATTTAATTTTTGTTTTTATTTCAGATAAATTCATAATGTCTTGCCAGCCTTCAGTAGCTAAAAACACTAGAGACCAATATCTTGGTTGGATCCACAACCAAAGAAATCCAGCCTAACATTTTCTGAGCAGTAGGAGTAGTTACCATTACAATCGATTTTATTGCACTGTGGTAAATTTATCATACTTCTCATTGCTCACACAGTGATTTGTTGATCCCTGTCTGAAAAAAAGGCTGATGCTTGATGATGTGGGAGGAGTACTTTGCTCTTATTTTTCTCTCTGCTGTTTCCTCTTTTCATGAATCCTCTCCTCTTGAGAAACCAACTCACACCATGCCCTGAGGCTTGACTTATGCTGGAATCTGTGTCTAAGAAAATGTCCTGGAGGAGGGTTATTTTTTGTTCTTAAAAGTCTTAGAAAATGTTTGACTTTGCTGTGAAGTGGTACAAAAGATATCTTGTCTTTGCAGAGGAAGGTAGTGTCTGGTTGGGCATTTAAAAGGCTGGATGGGGTTTCTCCATTCTTGCTTCCTGGAGCTGCTTCACCCTTTAGTGACAATGAGAAGATGGGAGAGGAAAAGTCATGATCCCCTTATAAAGTGATGATATGACATTTGCCATAAGAAAGACTTTATTCTATATAAGGAAATTGTGCATTTTAGTTAGGGTTTCCTCAAATGACTGAGCTTAGGCCAATGAAATATGCTGGGGTGTGCTCTTATTTCAGCATGATAGGAGGTTTTTGGTTTACTTGAAGTTTTTTTGGTTTAAAAGTATGCCTTTTGAATCATGCTTTTCACTTTTGTAGCCCAGGCCTTAGACAGCTAAAATAGTTCAACTTTCCAAGGAGTCAGATATATGGCTTGAAGAAGCCTGTCTTTCAGCTATTTATTCAGGTAGGATCTAATTGGGCTCAGATTAGTTACTCTGAGAATCTTCCACCAAGCATAAATATATTTTGTTTGTATAGAATATCAGTGGGGAAAATGCTACTGGTGTCCTTCTCCTAAGAGTCTAATAAATACCGTCTTTTGTTCAGTACTTTCTTACTCAGAACAAGTTGAGGAATTGCTGTTGAGCACCGCACAAATAGAACAAGTCAGCAGGGCGCTGAAATTCCAATACTAGGTTGTTCAGAGGTGAGGGGCAAAGATCATGCTTCACCAACAAGAGCAGGAGAAGTCCTGCAGCATTGTAATTGCCATTGTCCCATCACGGTGGAGGCAGGGCACACCACGGAGGCAGGTGCTACCAGGTGGAAAGAAATGGTTGTGATTTCAAGAATTGCATCAACATAACTGGACCAGGCTTTTACCTGGCTCTGCAGAAAGATCTTCCTCAGTCCTGTTACCATTCACTGTGTTGAGTATCACGGAAATCTGTAAGCTCAATTACTCAAATTAAAAATTCAGATCTTCTGCTTAGTGTTTCTGGTGTCATGATAATGTATATATATTTTTATTTTAACAGCTCTCATTAAAAATCTGTTATTTTGGGGTATGGAGTGTTCTGCATGGCTTCCTTAGCAAAGTAGGGGGCACACTCATGATAAAAAGAGAAGCAGTAGAGTGGGTGATGCTTGACTGTTCTTCCCAAACACTGGGTGAAGAAAGTGAAACTTTTGAAATAACTCAAGAAATACTTCAAGTCAAATAAAAACTTAGAAATAACTGGCTATATCCAGATGCTGTAAAAACTGTCAGAGGGAGGAAGTACTTGCACAGCAGTTTCTTTCTCTTGAATTTGGGGACAGAAATTTTCCACTACCCGTGTAATTCCCAACTCACACCAAGCACTCTGTGACTCTGCCTATTACCCTGAAAAATGAATAAAAGCAGGGACACACTGTATTTTTTAATTATGTCATTCCCACTAAGGTCAGTGTCAGCTACACTGAAGCAATACACTTACAGAGCAAAAGGGAGTTTTGTCCCAGACCAGGGAAAAGCCTAGGCAAAGAGTGACTTCAGAAGGTCTCTTATATAAAAGGAATTGCAAACCAGTTTAGATAGTGTTTAATTTATTCACAAAGAAAAACTTTTACTGTCTTTGGAAAGGACTATGATTCTATGACTGCACTAGCCACTCATCTTAGCAAGCTCCAAAACAAAAAAACAGGAAAAAAAAAATTTCAGAGCTCATCTTGTGTAGATGCTTTTTGGGAGTTAGATCACACAGAATAAAGATGTTGGACTCTTCTTGCTGGCTCCCTCTCTGATCAGCTGTTTAGTAAGATGGACGCCTACACGTTATAACATACACCAGGATGTGTAGTGTTTAAACACATTGACGGTGAGTTTCATAACAAAATAATCTGTCCTAAGCTCAACTCTGTTTGCAAACTTTGGCAGGGTATTTATTGCACCTGAATTTTTTATCTTCATCCAGTATACCTGGTACCATTGTATTTTCTTCAACCAGCTCAGACAAACTAGAACCAGCCTCAGGACCCAGACAAAACTTGAACAGTGCCCACTCATACTATTAGAAGCTGAGGACAAGCTACGGCTTTCCTAGAATCAGAGCTCTTTTCATACTTAACCATAACAAAAGGCACAGTTTGACGCTATTTCTGGAATTATCCTCCTGTGAATTTCTCTCCTGCATTTCCCTGGTGTGTAAAGTGAGCCCAAGTTAAGCGACTGTGATGCCGCTTCTGCTGCAGCTCTGGAGAGTGCTACTGGGGTAATCTCCACTACAACAATACAAGGTAGCTGCAGTGTCAGCCCGGGCAGGCAGTCGAAGGAAAATTCTGTTCCACAACAGCAGTCGGTGACAGACCGTCCCTTCCTCCTCCTCCTCCTCCCGCCTACTTCTGTTGGGAACAAACTGTTCAGAAATTACTAGAACTGTTGTAAAAGTAAGTGTTGCAGTTTTAACAGCAATCTACTACATTGTTATTTATTGTTTTGATTTAGTGGAAAAGAAGCCTATCCAAAAGTCCAAGAAAGCATGTGAAATAAAACACAAGCCAAAAACCAGCACCATAATATAAAAGCCTTCTGAAAGTACTGAAAATGAGGTCTTGCCCATCATCCAACACAGCCCACTCATCCTGCTTTCCCAGAAAGAACCTGGTAGGAAAGGTAGCCTTTGTAGCACGACCTAGAGGTCAACTAATTCAAGGTTTGTGGAAGGATGGGAAAAGCAAGTTCTGGAGTTCAGGACCTTTTGTCAGAACACTCTGTCTCAGCCCCTCTCAATTATATCAGGGCTCTGTTAATACCTTAGGCACCTCAGGCAATCTCCACTGCGATACTATTCACCCGAAAGGAAAAAAAAAAAAAAAAGAAAAAAGACACATCTGTGATAAAGGGAGCCTTCCAGCAAGCCTGGATTTAGTGCTTTTGGGTACAAGCAAAATACACTCTTTTTCCTATGGTTAATATTGGGTTAGCAGCCTGCTATTGTTTGTTATTAAAAGCAATGCTTATTAATTAAATATTGTTAACATAAAAACTTACTTTGTTCTTGGAAAATGGCTGGATATCCCGAAATAGAGATTTTTTAAAATTCTTTATATTATGGTAACACCTAGAGGCCAGAACTCTACTGTGTAAGGCACTGTACAAATATACACAAGGGGCTGGCTCTTGCTTTGAGGAATACATTGTAAATGCAAGATGTCAACAGCAAATGGGTAATGCAGCAAAGTGCAGTACAAGAACAAGCAAAATGTTGGTGGTCAATATGAAAAAAAGTGACTGCGGTGACTCATCTGTTGAACTGTAGTTGGGTTTCATGAAGCACTGTGTCAGAGAAGACTTCCAAGAACTGATTTGGAAGAAGCCATTGGACCATAGGCAGACTCTGTGAGAAATTACATTAAGCATGTGCCACGTAGCATGCATACGCTAACATCGCTCACCAGCTTCACTGTCCAAGTGTTTTGGTATGATTGTCACTATGTGTTCAGCAGGGACTAATAGACTATAAGGAAAAAAATTGCATGAAGATGATAGTCCCTCGTAGAATCAGTCGACATGGGCTTTACGTATGTCCTGGAGACTGAGGACATGGAGTTTTCAGGTTTTCCTTTTGAGTGTCCCTGCCCATGGCAGGGGGGTTGGAACCAGATGATGGACTTTAAGGTCCCTTCCAACCAAAACCATTCTATGATTCTATGATTCTATGTTACCTAATATGTCTGAAGAAAAGCTATTGATAGTGTTGAATAGTCCTAGCACTGCACTGCCCTCTTTTCTGCCTCTGTCTATTGAGTTGGTGACAGAATAAGTCAAGAACTATTATGGTTTCAAAAAGAAACAGTAAACCCATGGAGAACATCACTACTGGTGTCTGTTTAAATTTCACAGAAAATATCCTCCTACTCTCAGCTGGAGAATGTTATCACATCTGACAGTGACTTAAGACATGGGGTCAGGTTTGGGGGCTGAGTGTTAGCATTGGCTTTGGTTCAAGTACTGAGCCTATTGTAAAGGGAGTTTATTAGTGTCAGTGAGTATCTTTTTCTATTGTTATAAAACAGCTGTGAGAGTCTCCTTGGAAGTGGGTGACATTTGGCTGGTGAGCTAGCTGTGAAAAAGTTGCAAGTTTTGTGATATTTACCACACGCCAACATTTTGCTCTGGCAGCATCTTCTGTTGAGCATTATTCTTCTTGTTATCAATGACACTGGACAGCTTTCTAACACGTTCACTGAACATTTTCCAAAACTATCTGGTTGACTGGGAAATACTCAGTGATACACAAAACTCACGTGTGCCAGCTGTTGACCCATCTGTGGTGCCTGGCACATGTTATTCTTTTTACATGGACAGGCAAAAGATGGAAACCACAGCCCACAGTTTGGCAGGACAGTCAGCACCATACCATGAACAGCTCTGTGATGGCACCAGCTTGTCACGTATCTCCTGCAAGTCCCACCTCACCTTCCTTGTTACAACGAAATGTTAAAAGAGCAGAAGGCTTAAGAACTCAATTTTATGATGTAAAGACAAAGTCATACACACAAAATAGGTGCCAGAGAGCTTCGCACTGTGCGTTCAGCGCCTCTGTAGTCCAGTAATGCTGTCTAATTTCAGTCATCTCTTTTCACTCATCTCTTATCTCCTCTGAATTATATTTTTCTATTTCTATACTTTTGCATTTCCACTACACATGGTTGGGGGAATCTTCCTCCTATATCCTCACAAATTGTTTTCAATAGTGAAGTCACTATGAAACATGCAATCCTAAATCTTGAGACACGAGCTGATTCCTGGTAGCCATGAGCAGAGGTATCTTTCTCAGTACTTCATACTTAGCCTATCGCTAGCAGCACGTTCTTCTGATTGTTTATTTTTAAACATTTCTTCTATGTGTAAAGTGGGAAGAAACTGTCAGATGAAGAGCCAATACTTAATGCAATTAGCGTTAATTTGACAAGCGGAAGACTATCAATAACACAAGTTACATTTTTACCACAGATAATTGAAGGTTACTGACTGAACAAGTGTTTCTGCAATCAGAGCTGCTGAGGGCTGGAGAAGACCAATAAAATACTGCAGACTGAAATTCAGGCAGCAAAACAGTGGTGCACAGTGAAGGCAGCTGGAGATATGATAATCTTCAATGACGTTTTGCTGCTAGTGGAAAGTTAAAATTTTCTTCTGCCATCGGCTTTCCTATGAATATAAAAACAATGTCAGCATACATTTGACAACAAAGGCTCTGTAGCTGGTTGTTGTTTTTCCCACTTTCCTGCTATTTCATAGCCTTCATTTTCCTTCCAGCGCTACTGAGCAAAGGCAACAATTTACTGAGGAACACAGCAGGGATACCCCACAGCCCCAGCCGAAAGTGCCAACCTCCTTCACCCTGATGCTTTTCTGCACTCAGTCCAGATATGACTTCATGGTGCTTGCAGATTAACATCCGGGCTAGCTCCAAGACTGAACACTGTTCTTCAGGTAAATTTATGGATGCAAGTGGGTGCCTTTTCATATTTTATTGCATGGTGTAAAGCCTCTATGTTTAGACTGGCAAAATTGCATCACAGACACTGTAGACCTAACAATGCTGCTTCTTGATTTCTTGTCCTGGGCTCTCTTCAATCTCATGCACTGCAAAACAGATTTCATTGTCCAAATCTCACTTTCTTTCAAGCATTAGCTTGTATGTCTTGATTTGTGTTCATTTAGGACACAGAGGCAGTTCCTTCAAAAGCTGTAAAATGGCTTTTACTAGCAGGGACTGGGAAAAAATTTTTTCCTTTGAAGACAATAGGTCTGATCCCTTCTTCTTCCTGCTTAGCAAAATCAACACAGGATATTACTGTGACAGCACTGGGGAAGCAGTGGGGAATCAGGCTCAGGAAATGTCATCTCATGGTGCTTTTTGTTCTCTCAGACTTGAGAAGCAAAGGACCAGGGAGAGAAAAGAGTGACCTGGCCCTTTTGTAAGTAGGGCAGCATAGTGTATCATCAAGCTTTTACTGAAGTGTCCAAGAGAGGCAATTTAATCAAATGTGAGCAAAAAAAGCCACATATAATTTTTCAATTATTTCTTCACAACCTGGTGCCTGAGTACATAAAATGTGCACAAATGAATTGGATCGAGCCACTTTTGTATTCCTTCAGTGTTGGTTTAAGTATGCATCCTCATCTCACAGACTCATTCAGCGCACATTTCTGCAGTGATTTGTACAGAAGCTCACCTGCCTAATGCTAGTGTCTTCCTAATATTGCTGTGAGTCCTGTTCAAATCTTGAATGCAGTGGGAACAATGTATTATTTGCACTGTCTGATAACTTACATACCAAAGTATGCTTTTATAGCATCTAAGTGAAACCATTTTCAGTGACTACACAAAACCAAATGGTAAATTATCCTAAATGGATATAACCATTTTTTTCATTAATCACTTATTTGATAATTCTTGTTCTTTACTTTGCTTTTGTAACCTACAAAGCTCTTCTCAGTAAAAGGTAACATATGCAGTGACCAGTCTGTAACCATTTCGTTAAGTGATAATTCATGTAGTTTTACCAATAGTCTGTGAAATTTTGTTTTGTTTTCCATTTAACAAATGTCTGATAGAAGCCATTTCCTGGTACGCAGAGATCTAAGCCAGTGCTCCTCCCAAACACAGCAATTCAATATTTAAAACATATTTTTCTGTTGTTAAATCAAAACTGTTTTGTTTTGGACTTGTTCAGAAATGTGGAGCATTGTGTAAATTTGACAGTCCCAGGAAAAGCACTTGGGTTATTCATTGGCAAAAATGCAATAGTTTTCATCCCCATGGTGAAATATAAACCCTGGCGGTCAGGACACTGATGAAACACATGGACTCCTCATTCCCCAAGGAGAGGGGACACAGAGACACAGCAAGATCCTCAGTGCCAGGCCCTCTGAGGTCTAGCTGCTTGGTGAGACTTCAGATTGTGGCTTAATATTTGTCATGACACAACAAGTAAATAAATACCTTGGCACAAAGCCTAGAGCCTGTCAGCTCTGCCCCTGCTGCAACCTCCTGTTCAAAATACAGAGCTCTATTTATCATCTTTCACATAAAGCCTGTTCAGAGGAAATCACCTAGGATATGTTTAATTTCCTTCTTTGGCTTCTCAATGATGTCACCTAGATAAACCTCGTATCCAGAGACCCTCACTGAGAGCATTAGGCTAAAGTAGCTGTGAAGGCTGTTACTTGTCAAAGTCATTTAATTTATAATGGTGTGTTTCATGGTCGGTCTGTGCAAAGTCAGCTTAAGCAAAACACTTCTATTCATGTTATTTCTCCTAAATGCTAAAGTGTGGAACAGTTACAGCGGCTGTTTAATGAAATATTTCACAATCACAAGGATTTTCACACTTGATATGAGCCCTGGCGCTGACTTTTTTTGTCCTTTCAGTGCTGTACATATTCCTAAGCATTCTTGCTGAAAAGACGTAAAACACTATCAAAAATGTACGAGGAGTAGGAAAGTAGTTTGTATTGTTATTTTTCCTCCAGCAATAAATATTGAGTTCAAGTATTATGGTGGTGGAATTGGGTACATTTTGGGGTGAGGGGAAGAACATGGGAAAGAAGGACAGAGGTGACAAGAAAATTGTGGATGATATATTGAAACCGAAGAAGAGAAAGAGAAGAAAGAGTGGTATGCAAGCAAAGGTAGTCATGACAGTTAGCAAATCAAGTGGAACCTATGGATGGAGAAAAAAAAAGGATGAATAAAGAATTGCATTTTGGGAATTACTTAAAATCATGTCCTGGAAAAGCAATACATATGGTTGAAAATCTATGTTCCTGGACGTCCTTCCCCCTGACCCCTTGGATTTGGCTGCTTTCAGAGAAGGTTTTCAGGACACAGAAATTTTGCATGCCTCAACATGCTGTAGATGACGAGGAGAGCAGGGCCACGGGGTGCACATCAGCAGCCATCTGCTGCTCAGTCTAGACAGTGTATCTCTTTGGGGTGTGAAGCATGTATTGACGGGTTTGACATGGAAAAAGGAAACAGACAATACATGAATAGGAAGGTGTCCTTGGACTGTCCTTCTGGCCTTAAAATCTTTGAGTCTGTGAATACCTTTCTTGGAAAAAAATAGTGCTCTAATACCCCATTTCTACCCATTTTGGAAAGCATTAATTTTTTTAAAGAGGCAGAATAAGGGTTTTTCTTCTTTTCTTCAAAATGTTAACCTTTCAAAATCAACAAGAAACACAACAGAACCCAGTAT
This sequence comes from Pluvialis apricaria, assembly GCA_017639485.1. Classification (NCBI taxonomy): domain Eukaryota; kingdom Metazoa; phylum Chordata; class Aves; order Charadriiformes; family Charadriidae; genus Pluvialis; species Pluvialis apricaria. The sequence continues at coordinate 72,764,055 of CM030009.1, read as the reverse complement.
TTCAATCCTGTTTCACCTCTGATGGCTATTTATAATTGCTACTCAAATAGGAAATCTGCTTCTGACCTTTGATGCTGGAATATACTTGAAATTCATGCCTCACTGTGCTCTGTCAGCTCCTTTTCATGCATGCTTTTATATATGGGCTAATAAATATGAGTTTGGGAGCAAAAGCTCTGGCAGTGAAATCCAGCTTGTGATTTTTCTGTGAGGCATGCTTGCAAAAACCTTATCTAGAAACTGAAGGAGAACAATTTTTCACTTAGAGCAGTTTAGAATATGACATCACTATTTATGACTGGCATTAGCAAGTAATTTTAATGTCAGAGTGATGCATATGACAGGATCACTAAAGTTTAAGTAACCTAGAGAAGCACGTTTTAATTAGTGATCTTTGTTGAAAAATATTTTGCCTGAATCTGTGATATAAGATAACAGTTTATTTTAATATTATCCAGGCTACACTTTTGTTACTATGATACATTGCATTTCAGTCTGTGTAAGTCAAAAGAAACCAACGGCCTCTATATTCCAAACTGTGTAATGCTCATCTTTGTGCTATGAAATGAATTCAGCAATCTCAAGCTACACGTTTTTGCTCTACAACCCCAAAATATTATACCAATCAAACAGAAAGTATTTATACAGATGATGCTCAGAAAACATTGAGGGGTAACGGGACGCGTCGAATCCTTTCATCCTCACAGCCCAGGCTGGGGCTGAACCAAAGTCAGAAACTATTCCTTAGAGTCTTAGACAGTCTAAAGTGCATAGGAACAGTAATTTCTGCCAAGGCACAACCTAAGCAGTAGTTGCTGGCAATATATCTCAACCTTATATCTACTGCATACCATAGATAAAAATCTGCCGTATATCAATCACGCTATAATATGCTAACTGAAATTATTAAGGCTGAGATAAATTCAGAAAAGAATGGAAATTAAAATAGGGTAATAAACTAGCTGTTGATTTGCAGCACAGTGTTATGTTCCTGGACTTTTGAGATACAGAGGAGAAAGTAATTTAATGATGAAAGTCGTATATGAATAGACAAGGGTTTGAGAGGAGAATATTCTGTCTCTTACCTGGCAGCTGCCAGTGTAATTGCTGCAGGAGTTTATCCATCATGACAAAAAGCAATATTTGAGCACTGACAACAACTCTAGAGCATTAGGCACATAAGAACAAAAATATCCATAGTTCTGGTCTGAATGTAAAACTACAGGAATAGGGATGATTTTATTTTCCCATTTCTGTGGCTTCCTCATACCAGATTCAAATGAAAGCCAGTTTCATCTTTCAGGAACAAAACATGTTTTAAAAAATAGGCAGATTGTCCTTCCTATAAACTCTGATGTGCTTGTGCAAAAATGTTTCAGTGAAGAATAGCACTAAGTAGCTCTAACTTCACTGTTTTGCAAAGGACTTAATTTTTAGACATGTTTATGTATTTTTCCTGTTAAAACTTGGATTTAAAAAAGCTGTGATACAAACACCATTAAAATTACTGCATTTTAGAAAAGTATCTAAGAGTCCACATATATCATTTGGTGTAAGGATGATGGTGACTGAATTGTTCCTGCAACTTTAACATGCAAAGAACTCTGAGCACAGGAGTTAGAGAGAAACTTGTCAGCTGGAAATGGTTTCTGCTTGAATTGGTTCAGTATAAATTGTCAAACCAGTATTTTTCACTCTGAAGTATTTAAGATTTGCATTTTAGTTACTTAGCTTTGGAAAGGGAAACCTCAAAATAAAATGTTGGGGTTTTTTTTCCTAAACATTTTCTTATTTGGATCCAAATGGTAGAGCTGTATTTCCATTGCATTCAGTAGGCTTTGGATCAAGTGCTGTTTTCTCTAGGGTGATAGCAATGGGCTGGGGCTGGTTTGTGGCTTGTACTAGATGTTGCTTGGGTCTCAGTTCAGTTGCAATCAGACGAGGGTGCAGACACAGGAGCTGACGCAGACAGCAGAGCGGGGCACTTGGGGAACAGCAGTGACACCAAGAACTGGTGCTGAAGCCTGAACTCTTATCCCTAGAGGTGGGTGTACAGGAGAAAGCTAAGGCAGAAATTATCCGGTAGCTTGGGAAAGACAGTATCTGTTTGTTGTATCTTGAGAGCAAACCCACAGTGCTGCTGGTTGTATCAGCCCAGACTCTTTTATATACCCACTAATTTGCTTTCTGCGTCTCATGGAGGGGATGGTATGCTTGAAGTGCCCTCAGCCTCCCCTTGATTTTATTCCACCGTGTGTAAAGTACTGACACTCTCGTGCAAAACTGACTGAACTTAATATCATTGACTCCATAACTGCTAGCTAGGACATCTGTGAAAGAGCCACCAGCTCAGATTTGCTCATGGGTGATTGTTAGCAGGGAGTGTAAAAAGACCCCAAGACCCTGGGAGAGGTCCACAATAATGTATTCCTGGGGTCATATGGGCAGGTCTTGCTTGATCTCACTTATTGGAGCTATTTGATTTTGAATAAAATATTAAAATATTAATTAGGTCAGAGAGTCCCTGGGAATTGTACTTCATCCTGGCAGGTAGCATACTTGCTAGGGAGGTGGAATATCTGTGTGCAATGAATTTTTAATAATTTTATGTGAGGTTGAAGAGCCACAGTAAGAGAGTTTGAGAAGCCATCATCACTCTGCCCTAGAGTGCTAGCAGCCAGGTCGCTGGGACAGCTTTTCCCAGGCAGGTGGCAACTATACTGACCCTTGTCCTGGCTCCTGTGCATGATCTGCTGGTTAATTAGGTAAAACAGGCTGACAAATTTCTTCTCTTGTTATCCTAGGAGAATCAGCTGAAAGCATTGTACATCTGGTGAATTAGAAGCAACCATTTCAGCTGGCTTTTCTAGTATTTATTAAACCCTTTCTTTAACAAAAAAATTGTAGTGAAGATGAAAGAAGATGGATAGATGATTTTAAGCCACCCTTGTGGGTTGATAAGCCTATATTCAGAATATTTTTCACTTGATCCATTATTTTTTACTGAAAGAGTAAAACATGCATCCGTGATAACACTGATAAAGCCATATGTCTTATACTTTGGTGCTCATTTTGAGATCTTGACAGAAAATACCTGATCTTGAAGGGCAAGGATGTGTGGCTAAAGGTGAACAAGAGTTTATTAATTTTAAATTGTAATGTATTTTTGAGTGCTATAGGACCATTTGATTACCTTTTATGACCCCTTATCCTTGATATCTTCTGGCTGAAAACGATTATACCACATACCATTTTTTATTCCTTTCTTGTGTCTTGTTTTATCCATCTTCTTGTAAGATTAACTATCCTATTCTTGTTTGCCTTTTTCCAGTCTTTTACTGTCTTAAACATATAGTTTCTCCTTTCCTTAATTCTTTAGCTTTCTTCAGTGAGATCCTGTGACCTGCATCCTGGATTCTAAATGAGGAGGCACCACTGGTTTTGGACAGCATCTTATAATTTTAATCTTGTTTTTTAGCCTTTTCTGTGTACATCCTACCATCTTAGCTTTTGTGACAAGCATTGTATATTGAGCCAAGATTTTTACTGAGATGCAAATAATTTAGGTTCCTGTATTGTTTCCAAACAGTATTGTGTGATATACCATGAATATGTTTGTGTAGTACTCTACAAGAAAAAATATTTACAAAAAAAAGCAGCTGAGGGTGTAAAAAGGTGATTGTGTAAGGCCCCAATCATGCTTGAAATTTTTTTTGGCTAATTTACAAATAACAAACCCATTGATGGCTGATGAGAAAATAACACAAAAAGGAGGGAAAGTGTCATGGTTTCAGTTGGGATAGAGTTAACTTTTTTACCAGCAGCTGGTATAGTGCTGTGTTTTGGATTTGGGATGAGAAATACTCTTGATAACGCACTGGTGCCTTTTTTTGTTGCTAGGCAGTCAAGGCCTTTTCTGCTCCTCTCTCTGCCCTGCTGGTGAGTAGGCTGGGGGAGCACAAGAAGTTGGGAGGGGGTACAGCTGAGACAGCTGATGCCAACTGACCAAGGGGATATTCCGTGTCATGTGACATCATGATCAGTATATAAAGCTGGGGGAAGAAGAAGGAAGGGGGGGGTGTTCAGAATTATTGGTGTTTGTCTTCCCAAGTAACCATTAAGCCTGATGGAGCCCTGCTTTCCTGGAGGTGGCTGAATACCTGCCTGCCCATGGGAAGTAGTGAATGAATTTCTTGTTCTGCATGCGCAGCTTTTGGTCTACCTATTAAACTGTCTTTATCTCAACCGATGAGGTTTTCCTCACTTTTACTCTTCTGATTCTCTCCCCCATCACAACTTGGGTGAGGCTGCGTGGTTCTAGTTGCTGGCTGGGGCTACACCACGGCAGAAGTGTAGTAGTAGACAGTGCACTCGTCTGTTTATAAGTACTAAAACATTTGCATAGGCTTGTTTTCATATTATGTCTGTCTCCTTAGCACTTCGTATTTGCCAAGTCACTTGTCTTAAGAGACTGCAAACTGGCAAGTTGGAGACAAACTTTTATAAAGCATTTATACTACAAACATGGTTCAAGGAGACCCCAGTCCTGATGTGGGTTTCAAAAGACCATAATAATGCATGTAAGAGCACTGTGGTGGCCAAGGAGGGGCAAGATTTCTGTAATATAGCTCATGAAGTAATATTGAGATAAAACTGAATGAAAGCTATTTGAGCCTGACTGCTGATGCACTTTCTAACGGTGACATTTATCAGAGTGATACAGTCTCTAGAGGGAAGCAGTAGAAACTCCAGCAGTGAATCATTTAAAAATTAGTCTGTTAAAACACTTGAGAATGTAGTAAATCGCAGAGGTCTCTCTTGGCGGAAGAGAGCTGAAAAAAAGGAACATGTTATTTCCAGCTCTCAGTTCTGTGATTCTGGGACAGCTACGACACGCTTGTCTTTCACTTATCCAGTACATCTAACCAAACTGGCTAATTGTGTAACACTTGAGAGAGGGAGAGTTACACTGTATTAAATGCTTCCACTCATGAACTGCATATATGACATGAATTTTACGGCAACTCTTTTCTTCCTAGTGAAGGAATTTCTTCTTACAGCCTTTTCCGTCAAAACAAATAATTCAATCAGATCCAGGTGCCAAAATAAAATGTGAAAAGTTACTGTTCTTCAAAATGTTCTAAGACAACTGTACAAGGTGATATACTTCGATGTCTGTAAACTGTATGTTTCCAAAATCAAGTTCAGAATACACTACATAGTGGAAATTAATCTTAACTTTATTTTCTAGCAATGGTGTGTGAGCCACAGTGAGACAAAAAAAAAACCCTCAAAATAATTTCCACACGCTGTGTTAAGCTCTGGAATATACTGTTCCTTTATACCAGAGCAGTATTTTAATTTTATTTTAACTGAATTTTTTTCCAAATGAAATGGAAGGTATAGTAGGAGATGGTTTAGGGATTTTGTAAATAGCTAAACACCTTTAATTATCGTAGAGAGAAATTCTCAACTGCTTGCAGCAACTGCCCTCCAAGGTGAGTAGAAATAGAAATTGTTTGGAGTCAGATGGGTATAGAATTTGTGTTGTCACCAGTGAGGCATTATCAAAATACTCCAGCACAAGTATGATCCATTCTGACACCAATGTAAGGATAAGCTCTTTCTATCTGTACTGTGAAAACATGGTGATGTTTTAACACTATGAGTTTACCTGTAGCACAAACCCTGAAAGGTAAATAACAACAGTTCTCAACTTCATTTAAAGAAACAGAACCATTACAAGCACTGATTCTGTTATTTCTTCCATTTTTTTCTACCTTAGCTGTATAAGCCCAAGTTTAAAAGGTGTAACTACTGTTGAAGACTAACCCCATGTCTCTCCAACCCTGCGTACAGCTTGAAGAAATCCTTGTTCATTGAATCCAGCCAGGACATTTTTCCAGGAGCCCACAGAGGGTGCTGCACTCCTGCCTCTGCAATGAGTATGCATTATATGGGATAGCAGGCCCCAAGACCTCCTTGGTGTTAGACAAACTATGGACACGCACATTGCTCTAATTGTTCTTTAAGAGCTTGAAGCCTACTTAAAAGTTGATATGCAGGTACAATGAAAAGTCTGACATGATCAAAAAGCAGCAATGGGGAAACTACGACATCACTTTGCCTTATCTCATGTGTGCAAAACTGGATAGGTCTGATGTACTTAAACTTTTTAAGTAGGTTTAATGAAAGACTCCAAACCTGCTACCTCTATACTTTAGCTCTTCTTGTCCTTATATGCTGCCCTTAATCTTGCTTTTACCTTTAACTATCATTCATCTTGCCTTAAATAGCTTATCTTTACACTTTTTCCATGAGACAAATCTGGTGGCTCTCCAGGGCACAGGATGCAACAGAGAAGGTGCAAGTTTCACAGCAGAGCTGCAGAGAGGACAGATGTTTCTTGCAGCACTGCTGAGGGTCAAGCCTCTCCATGGAGGCTGCAAAAGTGATGCCGGAGGCTTGACCACTACCTGGGCTGCTTGCTCGTCCACCAGGAGGAGAAAAGCTCTGTTGTTCCTGAGGTTCATTGGTGAGATAGGAACCAAATGCCACAGAACTGGGCTTATAGCAGCGTGTCTTGATAATAAAAGAGCCACAGCGGTTGGGCTACATGGACAGACCTGCTTTTAGTTACATTTTCTAGTTGTACCCTGGAGCTGTCACCTATGTTCTGCAAAGGCCTTACAGTTTGCTGGGCTGGAATCCCTGCAGCAAGGCATCTTTGTGGGCGACCAATACACAAGTGCGTAGAAATATAGTTCATGCCTTCTGCTTGTTTTCCTAGAGTATATATTCCCCAAAATAAGGGGAAGACTGGTGTGCCACATTGTTTAATTAAAAAAATAATTATTATGATCAGCACTTAGTGGGCCTTATGGTATAAACATTCAAAAGTCTCTCCACTGAAAACAACTCCTAAGGAATCAGGCATGCTATAGTGCAATTGGTTGGTGAGGTCTCTGGTATTATTTGTTCTTGGAAGAAAGAAATAGGAAAGAAAAACTTATGTACTGAAATAGCAAGAGCTTTGGAGCAAAAAATGATTTAGAAAACATAGCAGGTCTACTGGTAGCGCAGTTTTGTGGAATCTGAAAATTGAATATGTTGGGTAATTGTGCATATATCCTTCGTTCAGAGAGAACCAAGATTCCTGTAACAAATCTTCCTATTGCCACAATAGCAAGGAAGGGAACCCTAGATCATTTTGAGATATTTCTGCAGAAAAGCACATTAGACCTAATGACTGCACACTGGGTGATGGAAGGCACTTCACTTATCTGGGAAAAAATGCTTTTTAATGACTTCATTTATTCATTTTTAAAAAACAGTAAAGTTGTCATGTTATAATCTCCCAAAGATACTCCCGGGTGAGCTGTTGAAAGGTAATTTCAGCACACCTAGGGCTTCACACTGTAATATAACCTGTTGTGCCTTACAGCTTAATCACATTGTGGCATTTAGAAATCATTCATTGTGGCTGGCAAAAATGTCTTGCAATAACACCATTACCGCAACTTACATTTTTACGGCAATTTTTACTTCTTAGGCAAACACAGTGAAGTACTCTACAAAACATTTTAAGTACGTATCAGGCGCTGAATCACTGAGCATTGTGAGTCCCTTATGAACTAGCAGTGTCCCTTATATAATAAAAATATATCACTTTTTCATAAGAAGTTATCGTTGTTATAAAACATGCATATGTTTTAAACTTACATAAAACTTCCTTTTCCAAAAGATCATACTGAGTCATGCACTCAGATACCAAAGTTTAAAATGGGAGACAATGCCTTATATCCACTTGGAGATTAGGAGTCTAATACCAAGCAATCATAAGTTTTAAAGAAAATCTTAACACAAGCTGTGATAAAAAGTGCTTGTAGCAGACTGCTAATCTTAACGGGGGTTTACTAAACTTGGGAGTGTACAACACAAGCAATTCAGCATGTAATATTCTCAGTGCTCACAGAACAGCCTGTCATCCACATTTGGGAAGGATTCAGCTATTGGGATGTAATAGGGGAATATTAAAATGATGGAGGGGTATGTCCCTTCACAGGTGAAATGCATGTTTAATTTGCTAAGGTTTTGGGTGTTAGTTGTAAACTTTTCAATGTTCTGGGTGCTGCAACTGAAGAGTTTTCTGCTGTGCGTGCACCTTTGCTGCAATTGCGTTAGGCTTCTTCGCTGCTAGATGGCCCTGTCTAAACCAGCTGCGTTCTTCATTGATTTTTGGAGCTCATTTCCCCATCTGACGAAGAGAGTCCCCAGGGCATGTGACTTTTAGCAAGCTTGTCCCAGGGCTTTGAGGCACAGCAGACTGTCCTCAGTGAAAAACAAAGGGATTTAATCTGACAGATTGAGGGAGCGAGTGAGTCAGGAAATATTTTTCCTTGTTGCTTGCTGATTGTGTATGCTTTATATAAGGTTTCTCATTACTGTCTGTGCAATAGGTATGATAGTTTTTTTATAAATGCAAAGAAATCCATTATGGAATTGGAACATTTTACATTTATAGATAGAAAACGGACTATGCGAGTGAGATGGAAATCAACCTGTTTCATATATTACACTCAACACCATGATACGATTATGTATGTGGCATACTCAAGATGTACTTGAAATAATATACTGAGTGTATTTTTCTTCCCTGAGTGAACTGAATCCATTTATACCTTTGCTAACTGAGAACATGGCCATGAGAAGAAAAATAATGACATCTAGCACAGCTATTAGTATATTTAAAACAGTGATCAGAATACTTTATGAAATATTGAAAGATAAGAAATAACATGGCTATTCTGTTCTGGTTAATCTTACGAATAACAAAACCTAACAATACACTTTACATTTTGAATAGAAGGAAAGAAGATCTACTGAACTAGAACTCTTTCCAAGTGACCCTTAATGCTGGCCTAAAACTCACTGTGGCATGAACCCTGTTACTAGAAACCCCTAGACTTGAACAATGTTGCTGGATATCCAGTATTTGGGTTCTAAGAATAGAGAGGTGGAACCCAAAGTTGAGAATTCAAAGCCAGATTCACATTTTCAGTCCTTAGAAACAGTGGGGAAATTAAGATGCTCAATTCTATTTTAAAGGAGTAATGGTTTTAGTAGAGCTACATAAATCTAAAAGAAGCAGTTTTTTCTAAACACTTTGTTTCTTTGGGTTTTTATTTGCAAACTGGCAAGCCGTATTCAGGAGCAATGCAGGATGCCAGCTTTCTCACAAAACAACCTACGTATAGGCAACGCACGCTGTATATGAAGAAGCTGAAAACTAATTCTTCATGTGCCTGCCCTTAAAATTCACAGAATTGGTAGCTGTAAGTCTCAGAAGTCACCCAATACACAGCATGACTCAAAGCTGGCACCTTCCTCACTGCTATATTGCCTTGACAGGCTCTGAATTGAGTCAATTCTTCAATAAATTTTGCTTAGGGTATGTTTTAAAGTTACAGGAAATATGAAGTATCCTTCAAAATGGAAACTTTCCAAGTATAATCTGATCACGATAAGAGAAAACCAATGATCTGACAACCAAATGGAATTATATTATGGTAAACATGAGGAGGTTCTAGCAAGGACAGTGAAACACATAAATAAATATTACTGATCAGCTCACCCAAGGCAGAGGTGTCTGTATTGGAATTTTATATGTGATTGCATATACCTGGAGTGGTCTGAAGTCAAACTGATTTTAAAGTAAACATTGTTGGCTCTTCACCTACAGAAAAAGAAAAACTGTCCCAGACCTTGGGCTGATGCCATCCTTACAATCTCCAGCTACCGTTTTTCTATTCTTGTGCCATTGTTTCCCTCTTAAGCATTTTTCTTCATGAGAAGAAAACAAGGACAGATTTGTAAGCAGCAGAGAAGAATGCTCGCCCTCCCATGGCTCAGGCAGAAGCCATGGGCTTTCAGTAGTAATGCATGGTCTAAACTTGGGGTTAGTGTGTCTTGAATGCCCAGATGGAGCCTCTGTACTTTAAAGCCTGGAGGTGGGCCAGGAAGGAGATATTAGTTTAATACTTCAGACTGATTTTAATTTCATATCTCACCTAATTGCCATTAAAATTGCACATTTACTGCACATTACTCTCTGTATGTAAAACAACATCCTCATTATTATGGATATTAGCATCAGATTTTTTAGAATTTTTACTATTTTAATAATTATTTTTTAACAGCTATCAAGTATTTGGAGCATAAACTCCTCTCAGGCCTGAGACCATGTCTAGAAGCTTAAATTCTGATCATGAGATATGTGCAGACAGCACTGAAGTCCATGTGGGTCCACCAAAATACTTGGGTCTAATCTCTGCCATCGCCTCATCACATCTACAAGCACAAAGCTCAGTTACAGAGGGATCCTGATCCAGTTGTGCTCAATGCTGTCTTGACAGAGATTAGGCAACAGTTTAGCAGCATGGATGTAGCCGCTTTGCCCAGATGAAAGAAAAACACCTTTACAGGGAGAGGAAAAGTCTAGCAGTGTTTTAGGATGATGGCATACACAAGGGGCTGTATGGTGGCCTGGGGTTTGGGATGAACATGTACCTAAAAGTCATCTCACTACATACCAATTTTTCAGGCTCTTAGAAGTTCAGAAATAACAGATGCTTGTTAACAAAGAACTAACTACTTTAATGATTTTTAAATATTTTAGCAATTAACAAAAGCAGGTTCAATGCAGCAATGAGAAAGAGGAAAGAGTGGAATAACTTTAATCACCATTTCATTAACGCTGTACTTTAAAACAACAAAAGGGAAAACTTAAATTATACAAAGCTAGACTTTCGTATGAATTAAGACATAGAAGTGGGTTATGTTTCACGATATAGTAACTTTGGCTAATTCCTACCAAGCTGTTTTGGCAGAAATTTTTGTGAATACTTTCACAGCAAGTGAAACCAGCTGACTTTTCATAGGAGGGAAGCCCCAGGGGAGATTCAGAATTTGCTGCATTTCTGCAATGCATTCTCTAAAAGCCTTCTGGGCACTACCCAGCAGAAACAGAGGAACAAGGATGGATCCAAAAGAGATGCAGTTGCCTGAAGGACCATTTAAATACCCGTGAGCCAGAAAATCCTTGTATGTCTAACAGGTGTTTAAATACTGAAGATGTCTCAGGTTTGTTTGTTTATTTTTTTGTTTGTTTTAATGGGAGGTTACCACTATGTATATAAGAAAAAATTCACCTGTTTGTATTCCTTCACGGTTGTGCCTTTAGCTCACAATTAAGACACCAAGCAAAGTGTTCTTCTGCCTTTCCCTCCAAAGCGATCCAAACTTTGCACTGAGAGCAAGTACCACACAAGGATCCATACCAAATGCAACAGTAACTGTGATTTTCCTATAGGCTCGGTGAGAAGGGAGACACCCAGGCCTGCTTACTTGCTCTTTCTCTCCACATTGCTCACCTTTCAGAAGAAAGCAGTAAGTAGTTGGGCTACAGGTATTTTGCACACAGAGGGTACCTGGAAAAGTGGTTTCACTTTCCATAAGCTGTCTGAGATTCATTGCATTAGAGAGAGGAACCGTAACCCCCTAGTCTATACGGGACTCTGGTGATTTGCCCAAACATGAAACACATAACACATGGGGCCTGACCCATTTTTGGGGGGGTCATAGTCACAGTGAAAATTCACATAGTAGCAGTGAAGTCTAAATGGGTCTCTCCACCGCAAACATTTACTCATGTAAACCCATGGGATTAAGCATCTGTCAGAACTGAGCCTTAAATACGTCACACATCCAATCTGATTGTGGGTGTGAGTATACAGCGATGCAAAAATATAAACACATAAATATGCTATCCTCCATGTAGCTGTCAGTGACTGATAGAATCACCTGCTTATCGAAAATGAATTCTTAATTAAAATATGAGATTCTTCTTAATGTTTTTTCTGAATGGTTGGAAACTAATTAGTGCTCTAATTAAGCAATTTCACCTGACAGTTATCTGAATATTAACTCATCAGTAGTGCAGTGAGGGATTTTACATACTCAGGGAAATCTGCTCAGATTCCTTCTAATCCCTTGAGTTTTGTGCCTATCAATTTTATGTGGCCTCCCTGGGCTTTTGACGGGGGAATGCATAGACTTTGTTCTGCTTTATTTTTCAGGTGTGCATTGGTATAAGATCTAACGGATTTTCTTTTTTTTAATGGGTGGTTTGCTTTTTGGTATTTTTTTAGCTGCCATTTCGTATGTGAGGAAGGCATGAATCACCTGCAATGGCAAGGGACAGGATTTGATGAGTCAGACTGCTCTGCCTAGGTCTTCATTCCCAATTCATACTTTGCTTGGTGCTGCCCCTGCACGTGAGCTTTTATGAACCTGCTCCTTCATTTGTATTGTGTGTGTTTTCTACATTAGCTGCACAGTAACAGCCTCACACAATTCTGCCTTCTAGCCGTATTTGTTTCTTAGGATGTTGCTCAAGAAAAACGTTCAGCATTACTCTGGCAGGGAAAGTTATATCCAGCTGGCAGTGCGCTAGTGAGATAAACCACAGACCTGCACCACAGTGTCCTTTTAACATTAAAATGTAGACATAAAAAAATGCTCTGCCTCCTGCTATAAAAAGAAAAATGAATACCTGGGCACTTGGGAGTCTTTCTGTTTACATGCAGATTACAGCTTGCCCCACAGCCATTTGGAACCACTAATCCTTTTAGGAGCTTTCTCATCCCAGGGTGGAGGGAGATGGATTGGGTTGTCTTTCAACATGCTTTTTTGTTCTGTACAAACCTTTACCTTTTAGAAAATGGTGGATCTGCCCCAGTTTTATTGAGAAGAAAAAGAAGAAGAGGACCTTAAGTCTGTTACCTCTAGCACTAGAAAAGATTCATTGTTTCCACAGTGTGCCTCTGCACTGAACAAGATTTTGAACCTATATAAACTTAGTCTGGGAAACACTTCAGCTTTTCTAGTAACTTATAGTTACCATAAGATCAGTAGTTACTGACTAGTCTACAGCTAAAGAGACCTTTAAGAAAATTCCCCATTCACTGTTCCCAGGCTTTCCGCTATCTGCTGGCAGCTTGAAGCCAAGCCATCCTAACAGATTAATTTGGGTTGTGCCTGTTTCCAGTTATGCTACAGGGAGTAATGAGGCCAGGATTTACATCTCCTGCCTGATGATAAGATATCTCTTTGGACCCAGCTTAAATGGGAGCAGGTCTTACTGACAGTCCCCAATGAGTCTCGAACTCAAGCAGTAGGATCAGAAACAAAACACTTTAACTGTTTTGTTACTATGCTCTTGTGTTAATTAACTAAGTTACGATGCATCTGACAGTCAAGTTAGTTTAGGGTTTCCTGTGACCCAATAGATTCATTTAAGGTCCAGTCGTTTAACACCAAAATAACTGCTGCTGAACTCTGTCCTTTTTTTGAAGCAATCCAGTTCAACTAGAAGTAAAGAGTGAAAGAATTTATGATGAAGCTTCAGGATAACAAGCTTCTGACAGAATCCTGTTCTGTTGCTGGATAGAAATCTCTCAGGAATTTAGTTTTTTTGGGAGGTTGGGGCTCTGCACTTTATGCATTAAAATATTTATACAGGATGTCCAAGGCAGACCAAAAGTCAGCCCGGCCCAGGAGTCTTGGAAGTTCACTCAAATCCATGTGATCTTCTTCCTCTCCTAAGGATCTTCACTTTCTTCAGATGAAGCTGATGATTTTTATGTTCCTTACAGAGGAAGCAGTTCAGCTTGAGGTACTCTGACGGGGCAAGAAGAGCAGTAGGATATCTCAACAGAGGTACTGAACACTACCCTGAAGACATTTTAAACTCGTGTGCTTTGTTTTTCCTTAGGGTATGCATGCTGCATGGTTGAGCATAAAAGATGTAAGAACTCTAGACTGCAATTTCACCAGTAGTAAATACAACTGGGAATGTATATAGTGCAAGGCAGAATACTAAAATACTGGTGGCTGTTAATTAAATTTTTTGCTTCTTTTCCCACTATATAAAATTAAAATAATATATTTAGTTGAGTCAGAAGAGTGAAACACTCAAAATGAAAAAGAAGCTTCCTTGTGAGCAGATAAGAAAGCAGGGACACCTCTTGAAATATTTTATTGAAAGAGCCCAGAAAGCTAGGAAGAGCTTTGGATCCTTTACCTCGGTTTCTGCTAGAAGAGATTGCCAGTGAAAGAGTTCCTGCTCTTGTAGCACCATGAGGGTTGGCATGGACCTTAGCTCTGGCCAGCTTGGACCACAGTAATTATCTAATCTGACCTTTTACATAAACCAAGTTGGAATGAACTTCCATTTCTGAGATTTCTTGGACAAGCTCTCCTTTTCCACCTGGAAATGTCATCTGATTTTGAATGGGCTTCCTGACAATCTGGTTTTCCTGACAGATCAGAAACCTTTGCTGTAGCTACTGCACACCTGCAACTCTGGGGTTTGATCTTAGCGTGCCCATAAAGGCAGCTTGTTCAGAAGCTAACAAATTGTGCTCAATCTTTCAAAGGATAAGGCATTGTGACTTACAGACTCCATCCGATGGTGAGTGTGCTACTGAAAAAGCATCTTCTTGTCTGTGGTATTTACAACTATTTTAGACTTTTGGATGGTTACACCAATGGTAGGATTATAACACTCAAAACATGTTGTTACTGAATCTTCTCCCCTACTTTTTCCTCCACTGCAAAGAAGCAAAAGGTGTAGCTGAGTAGCAGTAATATTATGATCTTCTTCCTGGCTGTCTAATGGTCTGAAGAGCTATTTGTTACTAGTTTTAGTCCACAGCTGTTGAAATGTAACCCTTAGCAACATAAGAGAACATAAAGATGGTCTCCTTGAATGAAAGACCTAAAAAATGAGGGGAACATTTGATAACTAACAAGCACCAAACTCTTTCCTTTTATGAGATGGCAGTTTCTCATTTCCTGCTTCTTGTGGCCTCTTACAATAGTACTTGGTGCTTATACCATGCTTTTGATCTTCAAAGCACTGTATAAACATTAACTAATTAATCCTCCAAACACCCCATGAATTAGGTAAGAGAGCAATATTTCCATACACTTTGTGCTAGCGCTACAGGGAAAATATTAGAAAGGACTTTAAAAGGAGCTCTTTGCTCATTTATATGTATTAACCTTTGTGTTACATATGTCTGAACAACAGTGTTTCCTTTAAGGGCACACAGCAAAGCAGTAACATTTATCAGTATTTATCTGATTTTTTTTTTTTTTTTTTTTTTAAATTAGCTGGCTGAGAATTAAGTATGTATTTCCCCCCTGCAACTTGAATCACTCTCTGACTCCATCTTGGGGTTTTATACCTCACTCATCCCTGAGGTAAAAGTTAGCACATGAAGGTAATATGATTAATCGTATTTTGGACAGGGTCTTGTAGCTCCTACTTGCATGATTTAATTCCTCCTCTCCCATCCTTAGCTTTCCTGTGATATCTGTGTTAGTTCTATTCTTGTTATTCTTCTTTCTGCCTCAAAACACAGGTCCTGATATAAAATTAGATCCTAGACATTGTGATGCTTGGATCCATTGTAATGTTTGGAATTGCAGTACTTAACTTTCGAGACTCTGATACTAAGTTCATTTGTTCTGACATTATAATGTCTTGGGACATACCTGTCTATCTGAGACTTTTATCTGTGTGCACCTTTAGTAGACAAATTTGAGCACACTTTTCTTTTATCTTCTGCTTGCTGGTGAAAGTTCAGTTGTCCGTTCCTCTTCAGGATGCATCCAGGGGGGATAACAACCTTACAAGGCTGTGAGCGAGCCATTGGGCAACTGTTACTGCCTGCAGCCACAGTACTTGATAGAAATTCATATTTCATCATTTACCCAAAGTCATTGCCGTTTCCAGGACCCCATATTATGCTAACTCTTGTTGCTATGTTTGACTTCTCCTTACATTTCTGCATACACTGAATTCTTCTTTCCTGAATTCCTGATGTCAAAGACCTCCTTGTTCCCTGTGTTGTGTTAGATGAGTGTCAGAAGGTGGCAAGTGGTATTTCACTGTATCTGCCATATACCCTGTCCCTGAAAAACGATATGTATAATTGGGATCTTACCCTGTAATCTTTTTCACTCCTTAATTTACCAATCCATCAGATCAGGGTTTCTGAGACTAATGAAAATCAGGAAATTTGCTTTCCAGGAAATTAATAAATAAATGCTACTGAAGACTGTTTAAATTAATGTTCACTAAATCTGTATATTGTTACAGTTACATTGGGTATACTGCACCTAACAGTAAACCATCTTTGACATGCACAGTCACTCTGTCTTTCAGAAAAAAATATTTCACAGTGTATGTGTATCCTTAATTTGAGTTTACTTTTCCTGCAACACCAGTACACACTCTCCTGCTTGTCCTGGTCTCAGTTTTAGCATATATAATATGTCTTGATAGCTTCCCAGTACTGCTATTCAGTAGAAGCCAGAGTAAAATATCATTGTGTGTTTTTTGGATTGGGTTGTTTTGGGATTTTTTACGTTCTTAAACAACCTTTATATAATCTGTTAAACATTCTGTTCTCTGTTGTCTTTAAACAGAATTCCTTTTGGATTTGAGACATTCCCCTTGACTCGATAGTAGCGGCTATGAGCATGAGCTTCCAACCACCCTGTGCTAATAGACTAATTGTTTCCTCTGTCCTAAAATGCTACTCCATCTACAGTTTATCCAACAACTACTTTTTTTAATTAGACTTAATTGTGTTTTTATCATATGCTCTAGAGAATGTGCCTGCAGTTATTAATGTTCTCCTAAGCTTGTTTTTAACTTGCAAGCCATATATTTTTAACTGAAAGCATAAGATTGTGCTCTTAGGACAATCTGCTAGCAAGCTGTTTTTGTTGTGTTTCAGATAGCCACAGTCACTCAAAGGAACAGACATGGCAGTTTTTATGTCAATCTACTGTTAGGCTGATTTGGTTCCTTCTGTCGCAAGCCAGTGGTCTTTCTTACTTTTTTGTTGTCTTAATGCTGAAAGCAGATTGTGCAGGACTCTGCTTGGAGGATGTCTGTTGTCTATAGGATTTTCACTTTTCTGTCCCATTTCCTCAGGACCGGAACCTCTTTAAAGTCACCTTATTTAGTTTCCCAAACTTTTGTCCTCTCCATAGCTACCTTAAATCACCATTTGTACTACAAGGAACGTTCAAGGCACTGGCGTAATTTCAAAGTAGGAAAAATAACTTTTATGATGATATAGTTATAAATTTTATCAAATATAAAAGAAAGTCTTAGTTATTCTCTCATACCATCCAGAGCATAATTTCAGAATTGCCGAAAATCCTATAGCAACACAATGACTTATATACCAAGACCCAGCTAGGGAGAAGCACTCTTTCACTTGCTTTCATGTGGGTTGTGAACTCAACTTTTGTGGGAGCACTATCTATAGCTCTGTAAGGAGCTCTTATGTGCTAACAGGGTTGTCATAATTCTCATTGCCTGTGTACCAACAGCACTCAGAAACTCTGAGAAATAATGTGGCTCCTTTTATTCTACTGCATGTTTCCTATTTTCTAGGTATTGCCTAAGCCAGTGCTCTGTCAGAGAAAGTACTGCACTGCATGTTATTTTGTTCATCTTGAACACTGAGTCTTGTGGCCTTTCTGCAATAGGTTCTTGGTCTTTTTTATGTACTTTTAGAGATTCACGTATGGTTGGAAGGTCAGAGTCTGCTCAGAAATGTGTAACTCACATTGTACAACAAAAGACAGAGGATGAAATCTTGATCTCTACGTAGTCTTATTCTGAGTTATTTTATTCTAAATCAAATTGGGAACTGGGCTTTTGGAAGTTGTAAGGTGGAATTTTTAGCCTCAGATCAGTCTTAAAGTCCCCTGTTTTTTCACCTTCCCCTAGTCTGTTCTGATACAAATCAGATGCATATGAAATATATTTATAGAATGGGGAGCAGTACTACCTAAGTTTCTGTACAAGCTATTAGGCAAATCAGATGCTGTGGAAGCAGCCAACCATGAAAAATACTTGATGTTTTCCATTTGCTGCTCCTCATTACATGCAGAGGAAAATGTCATTTGAGTTTTCTTCAAGTTTTTTTTGACATTTCTAAAGAGGGTCGGCTACTCTGATGGAACTTTTAGCAGTTTCATCCTTTCATTCAGAGTATTTTAGTACATTTTCTTTTACTCTTTAACCATATGGGTAATGTCTCTGTTCTGTTGTTTGTCTCAGACCTTTTTAATTTATTGTTTCAGTTTCCAACGCCTTTGAATTATGAAACAAAAGCTGCTTAAAAGTGCAATTTCCTTTCAGCATCACAGCAGTCAAGAGACCAAATAGATTCAACAGACTCCCAAAGTGCAGCAGCTTAAAAACACCTTAGTTTCTTGGCAAGGGATTGGTAAGTTGTCAGAAAAGTGGAAGGCTTGAAGGCCGTGGTAGTCGGTTGAAAGAGGGGAGAAAAGGGAACAAGCCTAAATGCAGAGGGAAATAAGGTCTCTTTTGTCTCTTCTGTCATCCATAAATCCAAACCTGCATTTTAAGGACATGGCAGCTTTTCCTAATCTTACGTTCCTTTTCAGTCAGTCCTTTCACAAATTAAAGCTTTTAATGTAAACTCATTAAAAAAAACCACAAACCCATCAATATATTATATATAATTCATGAAAAAAATACACAGGCATTTATGAGAAACTTGTGCCAGAGAATTAACCACTCCAAAATAAAAAAGATAAAAATGGATATAATAAACAAATGTCAAGTGGCTCAAAGATATGTGATTTGTCATTAATGTAATGGAATTTTGCAAATATAAACAAGGAAGCCACTAAACTTTAGATGAAAAAAAAATATTCCGAGGGGTATTAGTCATATCTGGAGAACAAGGTTTATTCTTTAAGAAATGGAATAATTGGGCTGCAGTATAAGATTTCTGTGATAACTATCCACTTGGAAATGTGTGCCTTGCTCTGCTGTTTGTGGAAGTGCTGTGACAGGTTTGTCAGTCACTCAAGCAGTGGTGCTGCAAAAGCAGCACAACACTTCTATTTCAAGTGAGGCTGTCGGAGTGCTGCTATAACAAACCAGCCTCCATTTCTCCTTCAGTACAAACAACAATCTTCAACATTTCAATCATATCAAACTTTTTGGGGAAAGAAAAGTTCAGGGCTATTGTATGCAAAACATAGACTGCTACAGTTTCTCTTCTTTTATCATCCAACAAACACACTAAAAACCCTGGCAAGAAGAAAAAACTTCTTTAAAAAGTATTTTTTACTAAGAATTTAAGAAATCATAGCAACAAGACAAAAGCATCACTTCCAACTGATTGTTGGAAAGCTTTTAAAGAGAATTAAAGAAATAACTGTACAGGCTGAAGAGCTCTGGGATGTAGAAGCAGCTGATTTGAAGGACTGTGTTTTTTAATGGACTTTTCTGGTAAGCTGTCAAGACACTTTTCCCCCATGAATTTTCAATCAATGACTCTCTCTCTCTCGCTTGCTGTTTATTCTGTTATGATGGTTACTAAAAATTGTTCCTGTTTCATCTAGATGAGTAAGTCCCAAACCGCTCACCAAACACTGATAGCTACAAGGCTGTAATAAGCAAGATCCATTTTCGACAAAACAGTTTGGGTTTTCTAGGCTTTTTCACATGTGGTATTTTGACCACAACTGCAAATGTTCCTGGGTTTAAAATGGAGCAAACCTATATGAAAGAATTTCTATTATACCAAGAGATAGAAATAGTGTTAGTCATGTTAGGCGGTAACAACAATGCCAACACCAAGAAGGGAGAGAGTAAAATCATTTACAGCGCTGGCTACTATATTGACTACTTACAGATGTGAAGCTGGTAAAAGTTTCCCACAGGCTGCATCTGGACTGAGCTGGTGCATCATGCAGTGCATCCTGGCTCCTGGTCCCTTGAGCACCAAGCTGGGGCCAGGGCGCACCAGGGTTCCTCCTTGTCCCAGCTCTTCCTGCAGGGATGAAGGCCTGGTGAAAGACAGTGGTTGTCCTAGGCTGGCTGTGGGAGAAAACTTGGATCTATAATCCACGTGCTTGGCTTCTGAAGAGACAGTGTGCTGTGGGGGCAAGTCAGAGTGACCCGAAAGCTCCCTGCGTGATGTGATTTAGAGTGGGGTGTGATGGGGATTGGATCCAGTGGTTGGAGCAGGAGTTTTGGATGAGGGAAGGACTGAGTCAAAAATAAGAAGCTGAGTAGGAAGGATGTAGTCTCAAAAAAATTAATGCCTCACTTTTGCCTTTCCCAGCAGCATCTCTTCAAAAACAGCATTAGCAGAGCTTGGCCAGCTGTGTTATACACAGTTTATTTACTAAAACAGGATTCTCTTTCTTATCTTGCATACTGTTTTGCTATGTAGCATATGGTTTTAGGCTGTGGCAAATTTTATATTAACCATAATGAAACAATAATCAGCTTCAGAGAAGACAGAAAGAAGGAAAGATGTCTGGAACTTTCCCCTCCTCAGAAGTGTATTCAGAAGTGAACAAATGGTATAATTCTCCGTTGTGTTCACAGAGCTTAATTTCCTGGATGTACGAGTTACACTCAGTGACTATTTTGGGGAGGAAATTTGAGGAAGAATTTATGTGCTTCCTGTGCCACTGGGCAGAGTGGGTTCATAAATGCCAGCAGACCATGATGCTGGGAGCTGTGGCTTCCCGCAGGGGCTCTGCACGGTTTTCTTCAGCCCTCTGCCTATTTCCCCAGGCTTAAATCTCTGTCATCTGGCCCTGCCCAATCACTCTATTTTCTCTCTTCTGAGTTCTTCTTCCTACTCTCACTTTCTTTGCCTGCACTGTCTCAACCTGCATTCTTCGGATATATCATACTGGCACACTGACCCACCCATGTCCAATACTCCCTTCAGAAAATGCCCACCTCCCTTCTCCTTGGGTCCCGGTCCCGGTCTCTGAGCTTTTCATCAGTCTCAGATCAGATCACCTCCATGCTGCTTCCTTGTCTCTTTTAGCAGTCTAACTTCTTCTCTGGCCATTTCCCATCCTTTTGCATCCCAGCACGTCTCACACAGTTCTCCTTGTTATTTCTCCATTTCCTATGCATCTGTTTCAAATTGCTTAAGTTCCAGCAACAAACTTCTCTAGTTTTTCAACCATTTGGCCAAGCTAGCCAAGTAACTTTGTGTCTTTTACTAGCTCCCAGTCCCAGTCTCTTTCAACTTTTTTACTTGCTCAGCAAAGTCCTGTTTGCCCTTGATCTGTCTCAGCTCTGGTTCACCATTCCCTCGTAACATGTCAGCCAAAACAGTTTGCAGAAATCACAAAGGACCTAACAATATGAAACACTGGGAAATTTGAGTAAGGGTGGTATTAACCTACATATAACATAGATTGCAATCTCATTAGAGTAGTGTCCTTGTCTTTGTTTTGCTGTATACCCATAAAGTGCCAAGGAAGCCATTAGAACCATTTCTTTTCATTTTATTATCTACCAATAGTATAAGTAACTGCCTATTACAACTTAGATCTCTCTGGCTTTGGAGAAAATTGAAGCAGCATCAAGTAATAGAAAAATGGTAATAGAAACAATAACCCAGATGCTAAGATGGTGTAAATCAGCGTGACTGTACAGAGACTGTACAGCAATTCCAGTTTGTACTAGCTGAAGAGCTGCTGTCTTTTGAATATATATTTGCTAGTGGGAGGAATGCTAATAGAAAAATGGTTAAACTGAGGCTAAATATCTGTCTCGTAGTAACAGCAACTTGATCAATCTCTGTTCTGTCTTAAGCTTAATTTGTATGCAAAAATAGTAGGGTTATTTTTATTATCTAAGTAAACTTTCTAATGAAAAAACAATCAAAGATTTATAACACAAGCATAAAATGTGAAGAGCTCAATTCACCTACACTGATTAGAAACTGAGGTTTTATCCCCTAATAAAAACTATAGATTTATTGTTTTTCTATTTATATAAATTGCATTAAATCTTAAGGGTTCTTGTCTTTTTCTTTTGTTTTGATTTTAATTATTCCTTTTTTGTTTGGTGTTTTTTTTTCAGTATAGCCTGAATTGATGTAGTACTAAGTCAAAGTAATTTCTTCCTCTCCTTTGGAGCCTCTAGCTTCTTGCCCTATTTGGATATCCTGATTTCATTTTTCCCTTCTCTCTCATAGACTTCTTTATTTCTATTTATTTTTTATAGTCCTCAGGATTATTGAATAATGGTAGGTAATTAACCTGTATCCACTTATGGAAACTAGTTTATTTAAACTAGTTTCAAAAGAACTAATTTCTTACTTTATTTATTCCTGTTTAAGCTTCATCTGTGTAAAATTATTTTATGGTGTTTATTACTACTTTACTTTTCCATTTCCAACTCCTGGTAGCAATTTTCTCAAGTATAACATAGGAAGATAAGTTTCATTCTGGGACTAATTTAACTGGTTGATGTACGCCAGGGCTGGCTAGCTTAACATCAGTGCTTTTGCACAATGGATAGAGATAGCCCACATAGTTTAGCACAGGATAGGGCAGCTAACTTTGTAGTTTTCATGTTTAACAACTTCTATATATCTGGCTTACACAAAACAGAGCATGGACAGAGAAGTGTTATCTCAGAATCTCTGCACTAACATCAAGTTCATCTTGGGTCTTCACAGGTGTTTGGTAGAGCTGGTAAGAATGAATCTGAAAAAATATTTCCTTTTGATTAAATGAAAGTTTTCACAGAGACATTTTATTTCAGGTTTTCCACAAGAAAAATCTTCTCTCCCCATTCATTGATCACAGATATAAATATAAAAAAAAAAAAAAAAAAGTTGCAGAACCTTGCTGTTTTTTTCTTCTTTACAGCTTTTTATAGACAAATTAACATTTCTTCAGGTATCAATATCTTTCAAAACCAAAAACATTCACGGTGAAACTTTGATGAAAAAAACCACGACAGATCAACTACCACTTTTCAGTATTCTCCACATTAACATCCAAACGTCAATTTATCTATCACACTACGCCTTAGTCAGAAAGATGACTTTGGTGCTGTGTAACTACTGATTGCAATGGCAAACCATGCCCTCAATTACAAAGATGTGAGATTTTTCTGCTATTAGCCTTTCCTTGGTGATTTCATCAAGGCTTTTTGCAGCCATCTGAACCCACCCAGCTGCTTTGGCAGAGGCACTGTTCTTAAGATATAAACTATACTGTAATTAGACACCAAATGTCAATGACTAAAATAATTTGTTCTATTCTAGCTGTTGATATGTCCCAGCTTGAATTTGCTTAAATTGTTTATTTGGTTGGTTGGTTTTTTGTTTGTTTATTTCAGTTCTAGTGGACCACAAATATTTTCAATCTCCTATGCAATAGTTAGACACTACAGAAAAAAATGCATATACAGAAAAGACAGTCCCAATCCTTCAATATATACAAATGAATGAAATATCGAAACATTGTGAGTATGCTGGCAGATCTAACTTTTAGCTTTTCAGTGTTGTTTTGAAATCTATGATAATTGTTTTATAACTATTTGGTGGTTTTTTTCCATGGATTTTCACAATATTTGCGACATGTCATTCTCTTCTCCTTTCCAAATGACTGATTTGTCTTTGCCTGTTCTTAAATATAGAGAAAGAGAAGCCCAGAAAATTTACATCAAATGCTGAAAAGTTTAATGAAGTTACGGTATGAGAAAATAAAGGTGATACTGGAATGCAGGAATATGAGACTACAGTGATATTGCACAACTGCTACCCACCAAATGTCTAATACAGCATGAGCAGTGAATAAACATGGAACACTTCTAGTTTCTTGTTTCACAGAATACTGCAACAATACTGCTGCCAGGTTACATTCCTGCTCTGTGACTTAAACATTTTTGCACCTCTCTTGTTTTCCTTGGTGGCCACTACCGTTCCTACAATATGCAGGAGAAAGTCACCAGAGGGTAAATCTAACATTTAACTATATTTCTTTGGCATATTTTCCACATACTGCGAGAGGCTGAATCCATGTTTGCAGAAGTAATGGCATCCCAAGAGAGAGTGAGCTCTGTTTTAACTGCTGCCTTGCAAGCACTCCTTGTTTCATGATTTACGGTAGGTATTAAGTACATGTTTGCACAAATTAGATCTGATTTAAGTGCAACAAAGTAAAAAAAAAAATAAAAATAGACTATTCAATGCAAGCACCAGACTTTCTAGTGCATCAGATAATTGATGAAAAATTAAACTATACACAAAATTAACCTTAAGGCACTCAGTATTCTTATTTGACAGCATTGTATGTTTTTCCTTTAGATATTTTTCTTGCTAAAGTTGTACTTGTTTTCCAGTGCTGCCTCTGCCTGACAGGAGATTCTTAAAAAATTAATTCATTCACTGAATATAGTCTTCATACACAGTCACAGAAAGGATTTATACCTTTTTTTACAGCACATTGATGAGTAGGTCTGTTGGCCAGGCAGTGTTGTAAGATGGAGCTGTTCTATGGATGTTTGTATTGCAACCATTCAGCATCCATGTCTATGTTCATGTTTCAACATGACACTGTAGGCACTTCATGATTTTTGCGTTTTCTCTCCGTTGTCTTACCTCATGTTTTGAAGTCTTTTGAAACTGGTCTGTGCTGAATTGCAGCATCATGGAGGCTGGCCTAGAGGGGATCTCATCCCGAAGAGACCAAATAACTTTCAGTTTGATTGGCCATGATTGGAGAAAACTGTTAGAAGTTGGAAAAGACTGTTTTTAACAGACACATAATGGATAGGGAACCAGTCTAGTATCACTTTCTGCTCCTCTGGAAACTGGAAAGTATGTGAGGACTCAGCACCTTCCTGAAAGTTTGAACCAGTCATTAGAATCACCGGGGAAATGAGGACTTGTGATGTACTTCGCATCTGGAAAGAAGTATCCTAGGTTGCTTGATTTGTTTTTATTCCTCTTCTCGTTGTTGTGGTTTTACCCCAGCCAGCTACTAGAACCATGCAGCTGCTTGCTCACCATCCTCCCCTTTCTATCCTCCCCAAGATATTTGGGGAGAAGAGGGGAAAAAAAAAAATTAACCGCCCAATGAATTGGCACCAGCCAGAGCAGTGATCGTGGATTCCCACCCCTGGCTAACCCCCATTTATATAATGAGAATGATGTCTATCGTATGGAGTATTTCATTGGCCATTTTATCGTTCTGTCTATGCTTCTATGGGAAGCTGAAAAAAGTCCTTGAACATCACTTAGCAACAACTAAAAAAAATAGGTATTGACATTCCTTTCACAGCAATCACTAGAAAGAACATTAACTCTTTCGCAGCTGAAACCAGGACACACATCTTTTTTCTTCATCTCTCTGTCTACCCTGTTAAGCCGAGAGTGACAGAGAACAAATGATCTCTGGCCGTGAGGTTAAGTGGCATATCTCTACACCAATTAAGGATATCTGCTCCCACAGCAGAGTTGCCGTGTGTCCAATGTGTAAGACTTGGGCCTAAACCCCTCTAGGTCTTTGTCCAATCGGAGTTCTGATATTGTTTCTTGTATTTTGTTGTGTATTGTGCTTCTCTTTCCTTAGAAGATGGCCTTCTTTTCTCTTTTTTTTTTTTTTTTTTGACTCTCCTGCCCCACCAGTCATGTTTATAAACTCATAAGTGCTTCCCAGAATTAGCTTTCTCTGTCTAGCGAGGTGCTTCATCACATCCACCACAGTCAGCTGGCCCTTCCCTTGCCCTCCTATATGCTGTGCTCTTCGAAATTGCCTCTGTCTAGCTTGTCTTGTCAGTAAATGAGATTCAATATGAGTAGAACGCTCTTTGTTACAAGGTCAGCTTTTTATCAGTTCCTCCACTGCCAGCTTATTTGGCCAGACGGTTTTGGGGTCTACAACACTATCTGAATATCAATGGCTTTCCCTTATTTTGTAGAAGCATGCTTGTAACTTGTGTGCTTCAAAAAATTTAGGTATATCCATCCGCATGCAATGAGGGATATGGTGTTCCACCTTGGTCCATGGTCCTTTTTGTTTAGCAGTGTAGACATATTCCTCATGTCTGACATTAACGTTTACTTAAGTTTTCATCATACCTAACACAATAGTATCTGATTGCTAGAGGCCTCTCTGTACGCTTAAAATAGAATTATTGTTAAATCATTATCATCCTTACTAATGGAGATGATAATTATAATAATAAATACTCCTCTCCTTGAAGAGCTTTCCTTGTGATAGTCTGAAAAACTGGTTTCTTAATCTCAGCACTCCCTGATTTCCCTTAGCTTTGGTAGATGAATTGTTGTTATGATTCTTTCCTGTATTCATGAATCTTTCTGCTATTTCTACAAAACATTCCTACTTCAAATGTGGACTTTGGACTCAGAAAATCCAATAAAAAATGTCAGGACCCAGAGAGGACAGAGAAAGGTATTTTTCTTGGGCATGGCGTGATAGTGTATGGATGTTGTTTCAAGATCTACTTTAAATATGCCTTGACTGTATGCACTAAAAATAATGTGAGATAGAATGAGGCATTTTAAGCTGATTTTGAAGTTGCAGAAAATATGTTCAAATCAAGGTTCTTATTCTCTCTTGCCACTCAATCAAAATACAGGAATATCTTGTTGTCTAGCATAAAAAGTTTGCTATGTCTGAGTTCTGATTACTTGAAATAAAATGCCTTTCTCATCCTGGTTCTGTATACATGCTACAGAGATCAGCAACATTTCTGAACAAATCAGATCCTTCCTGGAATCTGCAGTATGAAACAATAGCTAGGGTTTTCTTCCCTGAAAAAGAAACTATAAATTTTATAAGCATAGAGTGGAGTCTCTGATGTAGTATTTAAGACCTTCAAGGCTTTGCTTGGAGGCCTTGGCAAGAAACTAGACTTGTAAGCTCTTTGGACAAAATAGCAGTAGTTTAAGAAACATATATGCTTCACAGCTATATTCAGGGAAGCTCATAAGTTCTGGACTGAAAACTTTCCTGTTAAACTCACTGCTACTGAAGGGTTGCAGTTTTCATATTGGCTGCTACAGGTTTCTCAATTACTCTTACAATGGGTCTTACTGCTGTACTGAGGCAACAGCTGGTTCACAGACATTTCAAAAGTTCTATAGACAAAATTTCTGGAGGACTCAAATTGCATAAGAAAAATAACCTGCTAACATTTATGTCTGCTTCTTTTCTCCCTGAATTTCCCAGAAGATCTCTCTGGATCACTGACACTTCTGTGCAGTTGTAATCCTACTGCTACATTTTTAAAACATATAGGAAAGTGTCTGTACTATTTTGTATAGATACATAAATAACAGCTACACATGGTTTTTCTTCTTCAAAAATAGAATACTGTTTGGGTCTTATTATTACCTCTGTGTAAAGTCAAGTCTATGAGACTGTTTTTATGTCTGCAAGATCACTCTTTAATACTGTGGTATTAAAGAGGTGGAGTTGGCAATAAATATTCTATCAATATTTTAGTAACAGTAATAATCTAGTAATTACAGCAACATTTTAGTCTTTACCTGCACATGTTTAGGACAAGTTGTTATTAAAGAGATTATATCTGAACAACGCTCAGTTAAGGGTTAAAGTGCATGTGATTCTTACTTAAACTTGTGGAAGAGCACATATAGCTTTTGGTATCCATACAGAATAGACTTGAGAGGTAACCTTAAAAACCTGGATAGATCCTGATAATTAAGGATTTGTGATATTAGTCAATAAGCTTCCAGCAGCTGTCCCAGGGTCACTTTGCTTAGTGCCAGAATGGCCTTGGGCAAGGGGTGATTACTCCTTCAGCAGTCCTCCTCAGGTGCAAATGAGGTGCTGAGGACCACTGGGAAAAATTCCCAGAAGTAACTGGGAGATTGGTGACATCATCTCCTGCAGAAGTGTCCCCAGTCAGGGCTGGGCTTTAACTCTGTTTCCTGTTGCAGCCTTGGTGTCTGGGAATTTGAAAAATGCCTTGCTCCCTGAACAGTGTGCAGTTTGCTAGGTCTATGCCACTTTAATTAGGCGGTAGACGTAGAGGTGGCATCGTGTCCCGTCCCATCAAGTGTTCAGCACAGGTGGCAGAACGCTGCTGTGAGGTTACAGCAGGAGGAAGGGGTGAGGGGGGCTTATACAGCTGCTGCCAGCTGTCTCGTGTCGAAACAGCCAGAGGCTGACGGCAGTGTCTTCATATCAGCTAGCACAGACCGTACACTATATATATTGTGCTGGGTTATGAGGGTGACTGAAGCAGTTAAAAAGAGAGTTAACATTGTTGTCAGATAACATCAGCATTGTATCACAAGGCAAATTATTTTCAAGAATTGAAAATCTGTAGTTCATAAAAACTAGCCTTTGCACAAAGTGCCTTGAGAGAAGGGCTAGTGTTCATGGAGCTGTGGTCTTGCCTAGGCATGTATTTATGAGGTGTGCATTTGCCAACAGCTACAGCCAGCAGATGCCACAGGTTGCAAGTCTGCTTTTTCCCTGGGGGGAAAATGTACACAAAGGTGATATAGCTGTTTTATAAGCATCTGAGTAAAGACTCTATAAACATATTCTTGAATTTAAATTTTTTGACATAGACAGGAAGATGGCAGGTGTAGGGTAGATAGGAGGTATAGGGTAAATATTTGAAGTACAGTAAACACTTGTATCAGTGCATCACTGACTACCAATAACCATGCAGCACGTATTGCAGTCCTGTAAGATCTTTTATGTCCCTTTAGAAAGAACAAGAAAAAGGTACGGTAAAAGTCATATGTAAATAAATTAATTCCCTGTCTCCTCATGGAAGGTAACAAAGGTGTTGTTCCATCTTTGCAGAAGGTAAAACTGTGTTCCTTGCACAGTGCAGTAGGATAGACAGATGTAGATAAAGATTTCTGTATATAATACATATGGAGGATATAAAATACTTTTTTTGGCATTTTTTCCTCGGTATGGTTAGGGTTAACTACATTGCCATGTGGAAAGTATGCATTTTCAGTGCGAGAGATAGTACTAAGGATCAAGCTCGTATTGAAAAAGCTGTTGGTTCAATAACATAAAAGCAAGGAAGGTTTTAACTTACAGAATACAAGGAAAAATATAGAAATAAAAAATAAAATTGGCAATCTTGTAAAATCTAAGTTCCAAAATGTCCTGACACAGAGATATTTATTCTTTATGTTTGAGATTATGGGCTCAGTCCTACAATTTGCTATAGACCTTGTTCCAGTCCTTAAGTTTCAAGTTGTGAATATCTTTATTACTCACAAAACTAAAATACTTTTTCACACCATGCCAGAATGTTAGTATTTCACCTAATGCTTTGAATAAGTTCCTCTGATTCAGCAAGAAACTACCATTAGTTGGCAACAGCCAGTTTTAAGGCACCCATCTCCACATTCCCAGAACTATCATTAAGAAGCATCTCTTTCTTGTTCCCATGACTGGTGACACAATACCAAGATACTTATGAGAAAATATGCAGTATAGTGTATCCCCCCCCCGCCCCGGTATATGAATTACAGCAGACTTCATAGGTGCTTTCCTCTGAAGCATTATGACTCATACATGGTGTTGTAACCATGACTCCCAACATCAAGTTCAAAAGCAGTAATTTAGAATTAGTGACTCTCTACAGCAGGCAGACCTACAAGTGTCTATATCCCAATTAGCAGGGGATGATCTCTGACTTGCTCATTTATTAAAGCCATAGGACTGTAACAGGAAACCAGTGAAGAAAATGTAGGGTGCCTTGGTATATCTCTTTTAACTACCAAACTGTAATCTTGAGTTTCTCTCATCATTATTCCCATCTGACAAGGTGTTAATTTTCAGAGACCAGCTTGCATTCCATCTTGCTGACTGAGTATAAATTGCTCCAGGGATTGCTTTTGATTTGCATTCTCCTATTAATGCTACCATTAGCCTTGATAGCTTTGTTGAGAAGGTTACAGAAAGTAATAAGTATATTCATCTGGGACCTTGTGCTTTCTTGTTTGGCTTATTTTGAACAGATTTTTCACTGCTGAGAATTAGCTGAAATACTGCCTCAGCCTTTACTTGGAAAGCAATGTTTGCTCCCTTCCTGGAAAAGCTCAGTGTCCTCCTGTCATCTTTGCCCGCCCACTAATTACCTCTTAGCATTTATAAGTTGTCCTCCTTCTGGTTTAGATTTGAAAAAAACAGTGCTTGAAAAAGATATAATGCAAGTGTTGTATTATGTCAATTCACTAATTGTCTTAGTCTCTGGTTTGGCTAAGACAAAATTTGAGAATGGAGAGTTAGAAACAGTGCATACCAAATATTGGAAAGAGGTAAGGTGTGGTAAGGTGGATGATCTCTCACTTTAGGATTATAATAATAATTACCAATATTATTTCTGTACAAATCAAGAGAAAGGTGTGGAGACTGTATTACAAGCACTAGCTACAGATTCTTGTAAGAAGCCACAAAGCAGAAACTAAGTATTTTGAGTAAGTGATAGCTACAAGAAAATTAAAACAGATCTCTCCGTAGCATGGGTAGAGAAACTTTTCAAACAACTACAGAACAGGAACAAGAAGCAGTAAATAGTGGTGAACAGAGAAAGTTTTTTTCTGCCTCCTGTGGCAATGTTGGCATGGGGAGGATGAAAGTGTGCATCAAAAAGGAATGAAGAAAGAATAGGTAGGGGAAAGGTGAGGAAACAATTCAGATCCTGAGTTTTTTCTGTCCAAGGGAACTGCCTGCAGAGGCTAAGGAAACCTTGCCGGTAGGGACATACTCACCTGGACAGAAGAGAGCAGAGGGAGGTAGGCTGCGTCATTCAAGTCTTCTCAACGTTCCCCATGAGCCACGTGTTGCTATGTTAGAAGGAGCAGAGTACATGATATAAAGTAGAGTTGCATATGGACAGAAAGGAAAAGAGAAAGAGACAAAGACCCCCACAAAATAAATATAACAAAGGCATGTTTGCGATGCTACAAAAAGGCTGCACTTGCTTCCTACCTTAAGGCAGGTGCTGGCAAATCTCTTCATTTGTCTGTGCTTTGAGTCTTCTGTAAAATGGTCCTGCTTCAACTGTTACCTATCTTGTTCACGAACGAAAATCATAATGGTTTGAGAAAGGACTTTCATCGGTGCGTAATGGGTTTTCTCTGTAGAAGGTTCCTGAGCTGTGGCCTTAGTCCAACCCAGAGTGGGGCCCATATGCTCTCTCACTAAATATATACACAGAGTACATAGTCTATCACAAAGTAGTCTGTTGGCTATGAATGGAGTGATAATAATAATAATAAGAGATAAGGTTGACAATTATAATAATAGTCAATGATTTACAGATAGATCTCTAGGTTAGATATAATTGGTTCTGAAAGTGAATGAGAGCTATATTTACCCAGTAAATACATGGTTTTAATGCAGTTGCTGGAACAAGACATTTGCATCAGAGAAAACACACGCATTTTAGGAGTTATGCTAATGGTTTCTTCCCCAGCTCACAACACAGAGGGCATATTTAGCTGGGCAAGGCTGCACAGTTTCTGCCTTTGCTCTGCTGATTTTAGGAACGAGCATATTGGACTTAATTTTCCAACCTTGTCAGCCCAACTCTCACAAGCATTACATTCAATTAGGAAGAAAACCAAAACCAATTTAAAACAAATGACAAAAGGAAGAATCCACAATGAATAAAGTTGCTTGCTCACCACTGTAATGGCCATCCCACTTCCTCACCTGCTAACATTATCTCAAGAGAATAATGGTAACTACTGTTTTTTTTGGCTTATCTCAAGTCTCCACAGTGAGTTTCAGTTTTCTAAGCATGCATGTTTTAAAACAGCTTTCCTTGTCAATGCAAGTGATATAGGAATGGCCTCTTAATGGCTTATTTTTATGTCCAATATTAACTTAAGTGTGACTCATTTACTCAGCCTTCTGCTACATACAGCAGAGGAATCAAATAGTTATTATTATAATATTGCCCCATGCAAGTGCCAGGTTATTCAATGTGTCTCACTTTGTGTTGACTCCCCCAGCACAGGCGAGTTTTTTTTATGCCTGCTGTGTGCTGAGTTAACTGTGGATTTTTAGTTGCCCCCAATTTCACAAGCGCATCTCAGCACAAATATTATAATTTAGATTTGTTTTCATAACAACTATGCTCAGATGTCTATAAGTCACCTCAGCACATACTTCTTAAAAAGTGTTGAAAATGAACTCACCCTGGGAGGATATTTGGGACAGATGTGTCCTACTAGCCAGTCAGGTCCCTTTTGAAGTTAGTTTAAAATAAATATCAAGCCTTTTCTTTTTAATGTTAAATTATTTAACATCTGTCACTGCATTTGTGCCTTTATCTTCTGCTATATAGTGAAAGCACTCTATTTATTATTTCCTGCCACAGCTGATCCCATATCCTCTCCATCTATGTGTTATCAGTGCCTCACATCTTCTAGCAGGTGCTGAAATTTGTTCTGTAAATATTAACAGAAACGGCAGAAGAAATTTGAACATTCACTAGCAAATGTCCTCGGAAAACCAGCAGTTGAAAGAACCCAACAAAAAGCTCCTGCCAGAAACTATTTGATCATAAACCTCTCAAGCAGAAAATTGGCAATCACTGCAGAAACAATTCCTCAGGAAAGTATTCAACTTTCAAATAACCCTGAAACACAACTCAATATCATTTGATTTCCAGTGAGGGAGTCTAGCAGTCCATCCCTGTGCCAGAACCCAGTGCAGGGTAAAGACCTGCCTGCTGTTCCCACGGTCTCTGGAAATTACATCCTTTAGGAAGAAAGAATGCAAAAAGTCCTTTTTATTACAGGAATGATGATTCTTTACATGTGCTGACTCACACAGAAGTGAGGAAAACCCAGAAAGCTTTGATGATTTCTGTAAAAGCCCTAAGGTTTTTGTAAATCCCTGGATGGATTCACAGTAAGCAAAATGTATAAAACAGACACCATTAAGATCTGACAATTACACATTCTTCCTTGCACGCTCCCCAGATGTGTGTGGGAGATGCTAAACACCAGAAGTGGCTATATGGTGCGTGTGCACTGGATTTGAAGTACAAAATAGCTGTGGTGTTAGCCGGCACATACCTGCAGCCAGAGAAGAAAGGGGGAAATCCCTGGTTTGGGACCAGCCTCTTCCAATTGCACTCCTAGCTGAAATAAGCTAGGAGTGAAGCAGAAGGCTTTGCAGAAGCCTGCAGGTTG
Organism: Pluvialis apricaria; assembly: GCA_017639485.1. Classification (NCBI taxonomy): domain Eukaryota; kingdom Metazoa; phylum Chordata; class Aves; order Charadriiformes; family Charadriidae; genus Pluvialis; species Pluvialis apricaria. The sequence goes on along the minus strand of CM030009.1, from coordinate 72,730,918 downwards.
TTAATTATTGTTCCACTTCTCTCAGGTGCAGTACAAGGGAAACAGAAATAGAGGTGGTTTCCTGCACTCTGGTATGTCTTCATCCACAAACACAAAAGGGTCTATTGCAATATGAAGCTATAAAGACTACTTTCCACACAAATCCAAGAGTTTCAACGGGAAGCGCTGCAAATAAGGAGATTGAACTGTGAGCATACCATTAACATGGGAATCACGTCTTGTTGCTCAGTTGAGAATAAGTTTTACTAAGCTGAAAATGCAACAATCAGAAGTTTTTAGTTTGTGAACATAAGCAAAGAATGTGGGGAGACAGTATAGTTATCCAATAGGCTGAGGTTTTACAAGGGAAAAATATCAATCATAAGACAGCATTAAATAGACTTAAATGTAAGATTATGGTATGTGTAAACAAAGAGGTGTACAGGTTTTACAAGATTCAGTGTATTCAGTTTTTGCTCTACCACCTCATCTCCTTCAACATTTCTTTCTCTCTGTTCCCCTCATTAATATCTGTTTTTCAAAAGTGTCTTTGAGGCATAAATTAAGTTCCATAATTGTAGACTATGACCACCAATTTTATGTATGCCTAGATCATATGAGTGACCTGCAGTGAGAGAATGTTTTGAAAAGGCTTAGTTTACATTTCAGAATGATCAAGATTAGCTGAGGCATGAATAAAAAATTTCATTTTCAGTCTATCACATTAGTTTTCAGGGTATTGGCTCCTGATTTTGACCAACAAGGAAAACCAGAAAGGACTGAACCTTACTCAACCACACTGAGGAAGTTCAGCTCCCAAATACGCAAATATTTCTCTTCTGTAGAAGAAATGCAGTCAATCTGTGGATTGCCTCAAGTCTTGTCATCTGTGCAAATGGACCTCAGCAAAGCTGATTTTTCAGGATATGTGTTCATATGTGCCTGAGCATTAGATGTCAGGGATTAAGCCCTCAGGGGTGTGTGTGCGTATATATTTGTATGGAAGAGGAATGAAGTGTGACAATTGCTGATGACAAGACTGAGGTAGTCTGTCACATGTATACTTTTCTGCCCCAGGTAATAACAGTAGCAGAAATGAAAAAAATTACATAGTAGTGGGATGAAGTGGTTTAATTTTGCAGTGCATAATATAGTTAGGGGTAGTAACAAGGGAAATTCCAAAGGGATTAAATATCTCTTGAATATCTCAAAACCAGACCATAATAGAAAAGATTTAATAATTAGTATTTCACCTCTAATGCACATCAGTGTAGAGAATTCCAGTAAACTTTCTAGCTTCCAGCTTCCTTAAGGAAAGAGGCAAGATGCCGTGTATAAGTAGGTTTATATTTGGGTATTATTGAAATGATACACTGATTATGGTATACAGCTTATAGACTGAAAAAGCAGTGGGAGCTTTCAAATCTTTTAGTAATTTTTAAAATTACAGGGAAAGTAAATAGTATTTGTGTCTACTGGAACATAAGAAGGTGGGAGTTTATGATATATTCTTGCCTAACCCAAGGTCTGCACTATTAATAAATCACTTGCCAGCAGAAATGTATTTTTATTTCACTCTTGGTGGCAAAGCATTCTGCTATAGAATTTATAATACCTTTTATATTGATCATATAAGGTACATTCTTAATCTTAACAGTATTTAATAAAAACCAATGTATGACTAGGGAAACTGAGGCAGGAAAGCTAACTACCTTATTTTGAGGAAACATTTTATTTCTTCTCTAATTTAACTGCCAGTCTAATTTAATAATAATAAATATTTTACCACTCAGTCAAGCATATTTCCAACTTCCCTCTCCTCAAACAGTCTTAAAATTTTTATGAATTGTCTAGTGGCCACTGTGGTATTATTTTAATTTTTTAGAATTCCTGTTACTGGTATTCTGTTACTTTCCCAATAAGTATTGTAAGAGAGGGGGAGGCACTCTGACAGCTGTTGGAGGCAAGCTTTCCCTGATTCTTTACTTATCATGATCTTTTAAACCCATAAATGTCAAATAGACATTTATTTAAAAGAAAATGAAATTACAGCAGATTATGATGAAAATAGAGATTATTACTTACTGACAAATTAATTACAGTTCCAACATATAATTCCAACATTTTCTATTGCTGCAGTATGTAAATGCCTGAGACAGATATCTAAGACAGTTCAGATGAATCATGCTTGGGCAGTGCTTGTATTTTTCCCCCATTGATTATAACAGGAGCCAAAGGTGATTAGTTTAGATTCAGAGATCTAATTTCTTGACATCTTGAGCTATGAAAGATGAATCCTGGCATCTGCTGGTGTTACCAGTGGTGACATTTTGTACCATTCCTTTTACTGCCCCACATAAAATCACTTTGCAGCAGACCTCCTTTTCTTCCATATTTTTATTAGATGGGTTGGCAGTGCGTAAATATTCATTTCTACTACAACCAAGGAACTTTGCAGTCCTGAGAAGAGTAATTATTAGCTGTGACACCAAAGACAGCTTCCAAAAATCATCAACTATTATTTTGTTCAAAGCCTTATAAATCAGTTATTTTCTAATTTCTCAACATTTCACAGAGGACATTTTTTTTAAGAGTTAGGTGACTCCCTTCTGGATTAGTGCAGTACTCACGCCAGCACTGCATCATTTGGCAGCACCTCTTTGATGCTCAGTCACATTCGCTGTTCACCATTAATACAGATATTTTCACAGATCTCAGGTCAGGCTTGTTCTCTGTTTACTTATTACTTAGTGAACATGAGCTTAAATGGCCAAGAATCAATGAGGTAATTTTCTGAAATTGGTTATGTATGCAGTGCAAGACCTGTCACTCTGGTTTTCTTTCCTGAAGTATTAACCTTCCATACTTGCCCTGGTTTGGAGACAGCCATCACCTAGATGTACTCTTTCAATCTTGCCAACTAAATTTTCTTTCACTGGAAAGCCAAGCACCACTTACTAAAACATGGCTGCTGGTTTCTTTTGTATTATTTCTTTAAATTCTTGTGTAGTCCCTGAAATAGTGTATTGTATACTCTAGTTTTGGCCTCAAATTTGAATTCTGATTGACTGTGTTCACTGATGTGGCGTGGGCTCAAAAAGCCGAAAGTGCTGGTGTTCGTTCTTGTTCTCTGATTTTGATTGTGGCTCAAGATTTCGTTTATGGTGACAAATAGCAAAGTCAAGTACTGTATTTGCCTAATCATTATTTAGGGGAATTCAAGAACGAAATATGTTCTTGATCCTTTGAAACATCTTTTATCATATCTAAATTACGTTCTATGAACAACTCTGCTACCATCAATGACCAAAGGTAGAGAACAATAAAGTTATCCCCATTAAACTAAAGGTCACTCAGGGTTTCTGGCCAAAACTCTAAATGAATTTAACCTTTTTCATATTGATTTTTATGTCAACGCACATCATAACATACTTGTTTCATACAAGCCTACAAACAAAACTGCTGCAGGAGGTAATGATGAATCTTGTTGAAAGAGGAGTTGGTAGTCGATGCTGTGCATCTGAGACCCTGCAGCTCAAGACAAAGTAGCATAAAGTGATGCTGAAATGCTTTGTGCCCTGCCAGTGGTGGTGTGTCTCGTGGCTGCCCTGTTTCTGTTAGAAACATTTACTTGCAGCAGCTACAACATCTGGAATATCTGAAACGGTGCCTGTTGCAGCCTAACTTTGACATACCACCCTTTTAAAACTCTTTAATACTTTTTTCAGCATTATTTCCTTAGTAGAAACAGGCCTGTCTGGAGCAAGGGTGTAGAAATTTGAACAGAGCTACCGTTGTGATACAGTTCTCAAAGACGCATGCTCAATGCTTTATAGTTGCTTTGTGCTGTTTACACAGCATGAATGCAGTCTGTTTGTGGTCTAATGCCCCTCACAGTAAAAATAATTATTGTTACTTTTATTTTTAGTTTAGTTTAGGAGTGTCCTGGTTTGAGGTAAACCAGGACCAATTTTGTTCAGTAACTTTGCTTCTTAGCTGGGCCTCTTGTAACTACTGAAATTAAGAGCATATTGTGCAGACAGTGTTCATTCCCTCAGGATTATATGAGCTATGTTTATAGCTGATGCCCAGGCATGGTATGCATAGAGGCTCTTGCTTATACTTATTGCTATAACACCCAAGGGCAGCTCACTTTGTTACTCACCCCATTGGAGGGTTGGAAGCGGAAAAGCGTAGAGGGGTCCCACCTGCAGGGAGAAGCGGACAGGACAGGTGACCCAAAACTGACCAACAGGGTATTCCATCCTATCTGCCACATGCTCAGTATAAAAGCTGAGGGATCAAAGGGTCAGCCCTCTTTCTTCAATGGCCAACATCTGAGGAGGACTCTGTCTGTTTGTCTGCCTTTGATCCCTATCCTGAATCCAGATCCGGAATCCAGTTCCCATCCATCACTGAGTCCAGCCTGGGACTTCCCCAGTGCCAGCCAGTGTTGTGATTGTCATCCTGGGAGCTTGATACGGTTTTGTATATATTTCCTTATTTCCTTTTATTTTATTATTAATATTTCATTAAAGTAGTTTAGTTCCTTCTAAACTCATAAGTCTCTTTTTCCCTCCTCTGCCTCTCTCTTTGAAGAGAGGTAGAGGGGAGTATCTGTCGGTCCCATCTGGGGTGCCCCACATCGCCAGTAGCCGATTCAGCCTAAACCACGACAAGGAGGACCAATCATTGAATGGATTTCATTTGAAGCTTCTGTCAATGGCAAATGAAGAAATCAAGAGTTCTGTTTGCAGAGATGGTTAACATATCTAAGAGGAAACTACAATTATGTTTATTTTGTTACCTAGGTCCTTGCTTTTCTACCTTTTTCTGTCTGTCCATATGAAATCCACTGATACATGTTTGTTTATTTGAGTACTGTGAACATTTTCCTGCTTGTCTTAGGTCTGTTCTGAAAACAAAACAAAAGAACCTATTTTCAGCATGTTCTGGTTGCACCAAAATCAGGGACTACTGCAGGTAGTTTTGGGGTATTGCATATGCACATTAATGATGTGCACATGAATACTTACCCAAATCTCCCATTTTAGTTTTCTTTCAGAAAGTATCTTCTGTGGCTTCTTCCTCAGTATCTGTTTTGCAGTAAACCCAGGTGAAAGTGGACTGGTTTGTTTTTGAGAGAAATTTCCTGTGGGATGATGTTTTTTACTGGTGGTATCTTGCTGTGAAGGGACTTGTAGGAAGAAAACAGATAACCTGTTCAGGCAGGCAAACCATTGAAATCTGTCCTGAAATCCTCTTTAGCAAAGCAGAATATGCTGGGAAGTGTGAACAGAAGTAATTTAAAAGTGTTAGTTTACAGATAGCTGCTGTTTAATTTGTGGAGACTTTGAAGGGGGTGAGAATGAATGGCCTTATGAGACCTAATATGGTAAGGCTGGCTGACTCCAAGGACTCCAAAAAATACCCAGAAAGATACAGGAAATGAAAAGCATTCACTAGAGCCCCCTGCCAAAGAAACTGGGGGGAGTGAGAGATGAAAAAGGAGAAAGAAAGAACAATGTTTAGGGAGCACAGGAAGTAGGTGTTATGTGAAATCTGCAGTAATGGGGCAGCAATGAAGTTGAAAGACAAGGAAAAACTGACCCTGTGTATTATATCTCAAAAAGAGATGTATTTTCAACACCGGAATCATTTAAAATACCCACAAACAATTGTGGATTATACCCGGTATTTAACACAACTTTCTCTTTTTTACTGTGTTTGATAGTTGCCTTTTAGGAAGCAAATTGCAAATATGGCTGTTTTCTCAGGTACATACTTTGCTGTACTATATTCTTGAAGAAAAGCAACTTTCTAACTGCTGCTAGAAAGCAGATAAGGACTTATCTGGAGCTCTTAATCTGCAGAGCTAAGCAGCGGAAGCTGCTGTGCACTGGAGTGATGTTCTCTCATTTTCTTGCAATACCTGGGAGATAGGCTGCTCCATTTGGGGAATGGAAGACTAGCTTTTCAAAGGACACAGGGAAATTAGTTGAATGCAAAGATGCGTGAAAACAATGGGAGCCTCATTTTTAACATTTTCCATATTCTGTATAAAGAGGTGTTTTACTAGTTTCTAAATTTAAATTTCTAACTCTTCCTCAGAAGTCTCAGAGTTTTCTGATGTTCCTGTACAAACTCAAATGGATGATTAATATTGAAATATTATGTTTAATGCTGAAATATTTAGGAACGCAGTAACGTCTTTCTCTTCTGTGGCGTAGGATGACTTACATCAGGACACTACTGTGTACATGGACATTTAGTAAGCATTTAGAAGAGGATGGTGAGACCCTGTGGGCAAACTACACTGTGCTAGAAGCCTATTTGTCCAGTTTAGTTCAATTAGCTTCACTCCCTGCTTCCAGAAGCTATACCTCTCTGACTCTGCGGAGAGCTTTCTTCCTTCATCTGTATAGTCCTAGACCTGAAAGTCGCCTTCTGCACCCCATCACTGCATTGCCCCTGGTCTGCCTGCAGCTCCACCTCACACTCCTTGTCTCTGCCTCCACGGGTGGGTGGCACTCACTGAGAAACCCTCTTGGGAAGAGCGGCTGATTACAGCTATCTGCTTGTGATGCAAAGCCACGTCATGTCAGGCCTGGACTGAGCACCGTCACAGAAATCAAGTGTGTCTCTGGAAACATTGCTGCACTTTCTGATGTGACACTTCTTGCTGCCAGGACTACTCTTTTTGTGTCATGTCAGGAGATTTGCTGCTCTCATGAGTAGCAGATGTCAGTCAGGCAGTCAAGGGTAGCCAGAGGAACCATTGAAATGGAGGACTGCATGGTGCTCTGCACTCTACAGTGCACAGTGTGGTTCTTGCAAGTATGGCAAGACAACAAGGTCCCTTACTCCTGGTTTTAGCATGCTTTGCTATCTCTGCTCCCAGATTAAATTAAATTCCCTGATTCTGATGTTGAACTCTGAGGATGGAAGAACAAGACCTCTCCAAATCCACGTGGCATCATCAGTGACATTCACCTGGGGGACCGGAGTCAGGGGGGAAATAAACAACTGTTTGCCAGGTGTCACTATGACTCCTCTTTTCCTGATGGTGAATACAATGCAAGTCCCACCTCTTTGCAGATGTCCCCCTGTAACTACAAGCAGCACTTCAGTCACTTCAAAAATATATTTTAAAAACATTTTTATCTGTTATAAAGTTACTCTTTCTGAGACAACCACAACAGGGAGATCTCTTAAAACAATCTCCTTGTTCAACCCCACGCTGACAATAAACTCTGAAATAAACAAAACCAGAATTAAATTAATGTCCCATTTTTCCTTGCTGTTCCTGCAATTTTTTTTTTTCAGTGCTCTTCATTCTTTGGAGTTGGAGTACCCAGGCAGTCACAGTCAGAGTGGCTGAGGGTAAGGGGGCTTTTTTTTTTTCAGTTCATACTCTACAGAGATGAGTTTTTGGATTTGTGAGCATAAGGGAAGATGAGCTACATAATTTTCTCTGAGCTTTCATACTCTTGTAAGAAATTATGAGCATGTATAGGTGCTTACGAAACTGTTACTTTCTGAGAATTTTCTAAAGCAATAGAATATAATGAAGTAATTTACATACACTGAGCCACTCATCAACAAGGTGAAAGAAAAGTCCATGATATTAATGAATATTCTGGTGAGCTGGATTTTTTTAACAAGCATTCACTAAATTAGAACGGTTCCATTTGACACTTGAATACTAAATTTAATTTTGCTTTTGGATTAGGGTTGTTCATCTCACTCAAAACTCCTTAATATTGAACTTCTTATTTATTTTTTTTAATTCAGAGAGTGTGCAAAGTTGAAAACTTAGGTCACTGAAGTTCTCTGACATTATCTGGAATTTTGGGTCAATTAAGGATTTGAACTCTGTCTATGCGACAGGAAGTCACTATCTATGTTCAGCTCATTGATAGGTAGGTGTTTCAGCTTTTCTTCTGCTGTTATGATCAAACAGTATATGAAAATTAATTTATTACTCTTTGGGGCTCATTGAGGAATGCCTCCACTATACTGAGGCTTGTAATAGTGGTTTTATACTTCTGAGAAGGACATGCAGTAATGCTCTGAGAACATAATGAAAAGAAAGGAAAAAGCCAAGCAACTGAGAAAAATAAAATTGTGTTAAAAATTAAGATATTGATAAATGCATAGATTTAGTTTTATTTTTAAACCTGTTGAATTTTAGCTCCATTTAACTGGAGAATGCATTTCAAAAGAAAAATTTTGCTAAAACAGGGACTGGGTCCCTCTGAACTATGTAGATTTATCATGCATGAAAACTTGCTGCAGGTAAGAAGATCAATAATTAGATGGTTTTCATTCACTGCTTTGTTTCCAGTCTTATTTAAAAAAGCTTATCAGTGTTGGTTTGTTCTTCATCTAATACATCTCATGAATTGCTACTAGCATGCATAAATGATAGAATATCTCATTCAGAACAATGGCAAAACTCTCTATATAAAATCAACAGAGACTTTAATATATGCTGGTTTTGGGGAAAAATTACTTTCTCTCTTACACTTTATTTAAAGTTTGATGCCTGAATTTGTTTATTCTGCTGGATAGAGAAAATCCTAGACATCTTTTTTTTGCTGTTTGTGGTAGCAGTACTCAACCCAGAATGCATCAGTTGTTTGTGATCACAGCGCATTTTTATTTGCACATGTATCTTTGAAGAACAGTGTGTGAACAGAATAAGGTATTAATAACAAGACATTAGCCACAACACCAAGTGATTAGGCAATTTTAATTGGTTTAAATAAATACTGGACAATCAAAAGGTTTTTTGGATGAGAGAAGTGAAAAAGAAAATTTTACTGGGTGAAAAAATAGTCCAAAACTTTATTTCAGTTTTGTTTGTTTTTTTTTTTTTTTTACTGCAGAAAAAAAGGGTCTTAGAGTCTTACCAATTAAGATTTGGTGTATTTTTGAAATTTATCTAAATACATTTTTGTCATTAATGGAGATTTATTAATCTTGTAAAATTGGATTGGCTTAGTTTGCTTTTCTATGTACGTCTGACCTGCCTCTGAGCACAGAAGATATTTATGACAGATTTGCTTAGCTTTTTGATCTGTTAAAATTGTAATGCTCCTGGAGTTTGTGAACAATGCAATAACAGATTATATCATCAAGAAAGTACCACGTCTATCGTAGTTTCTTTCAAGGGTAACGACACTTTCTATTATCTCTGTCAAAGTACTACTGTGAATTATCTGACCAAATGTAGCCATTTTTTTTTTTTTTTCTGTTCTTAAGCAAATCCAGAATTTTGTGGAAACAATCATTACTTGCAAGCATTTGGCAAACAACAAACCCATTTTACGTTATGGATTATTTACAAATTGTTTGTCGGAATTCTCTGTGATGTGACTGGTCACCTCGCTGGCACTACTTCTTTTTCTTTCCTGCATGGAATTATCTTTTAAAACCTGTGGCTTATTCATAATGGGGGGAAAAAAAAGGTACATGCAGTATCCTCTGTTGCATATGCAAATATACTTGTTTCTGCTTATGAAAAGGGACTGGGGAAACAACAATAGAAATAAAACTCCATTAATACAAACAACAAAAAAAATTGCTGGACCAAAGAGCTTTTCATATTCAAATGGATGTTTGCAAGAACACCTTTATCTTCTTGGACTATTGATAGCTAGATGGATTATGAGTTCGAAGTATACTTGTTGTTTACATTCCTCCTTTGGTATAAAGTAACTTGTTGAGTTGCATTAAGCTAGTCTTGCAAGCCTTTCTATTGAACTTATCAAATGAACTGGCTTAACCTCCTCATTCACCCTCACACTGCTCCAACTATATGTTAGAGTTATCAGAAAGTTTGTGACTTTTATCAGCTTTTGGAAACCCACAGATGTTTGGGATCCAAGTGTTTTCTTTTGCACAGAATTAGACAGCTGTGTAAGTGGGGATGCAGAGCTGAGTGTGGGAAGAAGGCTAACACAGGAAAATGCCTGTCAGCTATAATGGTTTTGTTCATGCTGTGCATGTTGAAGCTTCAGTGGTGTGAGTGATACCTTGCCCCGTGAAAATAACAGCAAAATCTGAAATGAAATATGCATTCGTTACTGTCTTATACACCCTCTCTTGGAACACTAGATGAAAGTGGCATGCGTCCAACTCAGATAACAAAAAACCCCCACAAATTTCAGCTGCACTAAAAAAAAAAATTGAAAATAAGGTTAAAAAATTTTAACCTAATTTTTAATATCCCAAGATGAATATTCTAGTAGATCCTCTACACACAAAATTATTTCTTCCTTTTTGGAATAGTTATGTGTAAAGGTTCTTGGGACTGGAAGAACCAACAAACCTGCTTAGAAAAACTGTTGGCTTTTGAAATGTAAATTTAAGCTTCATAGTCTCTTACAGGTCTCCTAATTCTTTGTTTCCAATACACAGAATCACAGAATGGTTAGAGAAGGAAGGGACCTTAAAGATCCTCTCATTCCAAACCCCCTGCCATGGCCGGGGACACCTCCCACCAGACCAGGTTACTCAAAGCCCCATCCAGCCTGGCCTTGAACACTTCCAGGGATGGGGCATCCACAACTTTTCTGGGCAACCTGTTCCAGTGTCTCACCACCCTCACAGTAAAGAATATCTTCCTAATATCTAATCTAAATCCGCCCGCTTTCAGTTTAAAACTGTTATCCCTCATCCTATCGCTATACTCCCTGATAAAGAGTCCCTCCCCATCTTTCCTGTAGGCTCCCTTTAGTTACTGGAAGGCTGCTATAAGGTCTCCCTGGAGCCTTCTCTTCTCCAGGCTGAACAACCCCAACTCTCTCAGCCTGTCTTCATAGGAGAGGTGCTCCAGCCCTTTGGTCATCTTCGTGGCCCTCCTCTGGTCTTGGTCCAACAGGTCCATGTTCTTCTTATGTTGGAGGCTCCAGATCTGGACGCAGTACTCCAGGTGGGGTCTCATGAGATCTATCAGTCTAACTGGAATCTGCATCAGCCTGACACAAGGGGATAAATGGGGAAGCATTCACACAAAAGCATGTTTATGACTAAGTCCTGTAGAGCATAACTGAGGTTGAAGCAACGGGTTTCTGAGGAAATTAAGAAAATAAACTGTTTCTCAAAAATAAAAAGCTTTCCTATAACCTTTTTGAAACATTTTATAGAAGAATATGTCAGGTGTCTAATTCTTTATTAAGTCCACAAGATCTTCAAATAACAGAGAAAAGGCAAAGGGCAGCTGAATTGAGACACTGTAATGGGTACAGTAAAGAGAAGGCAAAGCTGATTCAAGATTTAGCTGCCTGCATTAGCTACATTGCAAACTCACCAACAGACTAAGCTTGCAATACCACTTAATGAAAACTTTTAAATTTAGTTACTTAATTCTTAAAGTAGTGCTTATTGCCTTAAATGATTGGATTTGGTGGATTCTAAGATTTTAAAGTGAACAATTTGATGGACAATTTAGGAATAGAATGGATGTTTGGACTACCAGATGTATGTCGGAATGAGTTTGTTCTAGCATTTTTCCTTACAGAGATCTACAACCAAATTCTGAAGTAACTTCAGAGTAAACAAATTTAATGGTGGGTATATCTCCTTAAAAATATGTTTCACCTAAAATTCAAACTGATTCTTTCTTTATTCATATTCCCTCTGGGCTACTGGTATCTGTGTGAACATTTAATCTCCTATAGTATTTGATCCCTGGGGGGATTATTTTCCTTAGATGAGAAAGGCTTCGGATGTTTATGATTATCAGCACTGTTCTTTACCCAGGGAGGTGTGAATACAGGTAGAACAGGGAAGAGACCATGATCTGCTATGAATATTTTGTCAGCACATTACTTGCAGTGGGAACAGCCATGAGTCAAGTCACACCAAAGAAAAGAGAGTGCTAGACCATTACCCTGCTGTATATACTGCTCATATATTTTCCCCATGTTCAAAAAGCCACGGTAGAAATATTTGGAAAGCTTAAAAGGAGACAGCTTGGACAATTTATTCTGTCTTCTATAATCCATCACCTACTTAATCTTATCTATTATGGGCCAGGATCTCCTTTGAAACAATCTGGTTGCTTCAAAATCCCTTTGGAGCAACGTATGCACTTGCCTCTACTGAGTATATAATGACTGACTTCTAGTGAAAGCTTGACGACATCTTGACCACGTACAAATGCCCTGCTTCAGGCTTCTTGTGACAACCACCATGGCCAGAATGACATTTGAAAGCTGAACAAACCTTGAACACTGCAGCTGAGGATTTTGTTAACAAAGAAGCTGGGATATGTTAGGAGCTATGATGCAGTACATATTATTGTGAGGGAACTTCATAACTCTTAAAGCCAGAGGCTGGCTGTTGCAATTTATATGGGGTTTTCTATGCATCACTAGGGGCCTCTATCTCCTGGACCAGTCCAGGACTGAAAAAACATACAGGTGAAGGTGACCTGCAGCTACTTTAGCACCCATTCCTAAGTTTGTAAGCTGTTCTCTGACCAGGTGTCTTATCCCTGCCATGAAGCCGTGTGAAAGAGATTCAGTAGTAGAGAAAAAATAAAAGGAAAAAAAATGAGCTTTCTTTGAGAAGTATAACACACACTCTTCTTGTGTATAGTTAACCACTTTAAGTCCCAGCACTCACTTCAGAGAGAGGAGCGTGCCATCTCCTGTGCTTAGCTTTGTAAACCATCCATCTACCCTGACAGATGGAGACAGCCGTGGATTTTGAAACGGTGTGTGGAGAGACTATCAGTGTGTACTCCAGAACAGAATTTTTCTGTCCTGGTCCCCAGGATGACATAATTCCACGTAATCCATGGCAAGCACTCAACATGGAGGGGAATCAATAGGATTAAATTTGGATTTCAAATTCAGAAATTGAAACTTTTTCTTCTGCAGGTCAGCCTTTTTAAGGTTCCTCAGATGAAGTTGCTCAGACCTGGAATATTAAAGTGAATTCCATGGAATTGAATCTTGTGGTAAGAAGGCAAACGGCATGATTAGGAAAGCAATAAATAACAAGTTGGTTATTTATCTGTGGTTACAACACATACAGAACCATAGAAAAATGTGCCTGTTATAGACTACCAATATCATGATCTGTATTGATTGACCATAGACAGCAGAGCACCACCAAGTACTTCCTCTAGTACAAGGTGTTCTTACACATTATGAGTTAATACTGGCAAGACATATAAATAGGTATATACCCACAGTTTTATGTTCTTTTTTTTTTTTCTGCTGAGTAAAGAACAGGAAAGAAGCCATTACACGTACCCAGAGGCTACAAAAGGCACATATTTTGTAAACAGGAAAAGCAGAATGACAGGTCAAACTATCCTACTAGATTTGTGTGTGGGTCACACAAACAGAGACTGCTACTAATTTGTGGGACAGGACCCACAGGCAGGGTCAGCCTAATTAAGTCAGTTTCAAAAAACATTTAAGGTAGTGTTAGCAGGGTCAGATTTATTCTACTTGTGGCTCACGCTGGGGAAATTTCATCACTGAGCATTACGAGGCAGGGAACCTTATACTCTCGCTTCTTAGCTTATGTTAATGCTGTATACTGAAATCCCTACCATAACCTGCTAGACAACAATTCATCCCCTGCCTCCCCACAAGGGGATTGCTAAAAATACTCAAAATCACACAGATAATGGATCAAGGGTGCCAGGATACTCTCAGTGCTTGCCACTTCTCCATGGAGGGTCCAGCAGTATGCTGCTCCTACCACTTCATGTGCAAATCCTCTGCTTTTCATTTCCATTGCTACATGGCAAGGTCGGTTGTTCTGAGAATTTGGTTTCATTCTGCAAAATCTGCCCTTAGAAGAAAAGCTCCTACATTCATTACAGCAAGAGACTTGAATAATAATGAGAAGCAATAAATTCCTTCCCTGCCTTGTTTTTTACTTATAGAACTTAAAGGCTTTACTCCAACTGTGCTAAGTGCTCTGCACAAAAGCATAAGAGGGAACGACTCGTACCTTATAAGAAACAATTCATTTTAACAGTCTAACTAGATGTGACTAGGCAGTAGGGAGGGCTACTATTATGCCTGCCCATTCTGTGATACAAAAGGGCTTGGTTAATTAGCCAAGGCTGTGCCAGAAGTCTGTGGAAGAGGTGGGAACTGAACTTTGCTCATTTGAGACCCTTCTCAGAGTACTGTAATTATAAGGTCATGCTTCCATGAGGGTGAACATCAAACATTTTATTAGGCATTTCTTCCTCTCCAGTTCTTTCTCCAGGCAATTTTCCCCTCTCTTCCCAGCCAAGTCTCTCTTATTACAAATTTTGTTGGTCTTTTATTGGTCCTGGGTCCATTCTGCAGGTTTGGAAAGCTTTATTTTGATAGACAGGAATTGCTTATTTATAGGTTTCAGGATTATATTAAAGTTCATTGCCATTTTGGGTCACTCTGATTGAAGAAATCTCTAGAATATATCAGATAAATATAATAAACAAGTACAATACATTCTAGACAATATAGAAACTGTTTTTCCTACTTGCTCCAACAGAAAGATGGAAGTTAAATAACTTGCCCAAATTCATACATCGTTTACAGCACGGGTAACAACTAATTTACAGTTCCTGTGTTTCTAACCATCAGTAATGGTATTTAATTTATCCTCTTTGGAGGCCTGACTGGTCTGTTGAAGGATTCCCACACATGTGAGCATGTTTGGATCTTTCCGGTAATAGATCCCTTGGCTATATATGTAGAAACACTCTTTCCGTCAGTGATGACGGCCACAGTGATGTTTGGATGCTTTAAATCTGATAGCTTCTTTGCTTCCCAGAATCATTCATCCCTTAGTGGGACAGTCCTGAGAAGTTTCTAGTAGCTCTGGTTAGCCTGTTCTCACTTAGGAAACATAACATCTGTCTGCTCTGAAAGGAGAACAGTGGCAATCAGAAAGACAATACCGAAAGGAAAGAGCTGATTTTGAAATATCTTGGATATTTCCCCCCTCCACCTCTGAGCAAATCCATCAAAAGCCCTCTTGGGGTTCTTCAGAAAGGACAACTGCCAGAGTGTATTGTGAGAGAATCAACTTAACTTACCGTGTGTCTACTGAAATCCTGTCTGAGGCTCTTAATTTATTCACAGATAAACAAAACGCTCTTTATTGCTTCACATACAGTTTTGACAGATGGTTCTTAGCATTCAGCCCAGGTGTAAAGAGACAGAGATAAATGGATCTGTTCTTTTTAATTCACACACACACTTGCGACTTTCATCTCTACCTGAAAAGCTCCTCGGGCTGTCTATCTGTTTCTTGTTCCATCTATTAGACGGATCTTCTTCTATCCAGATATTCACTTTATTGTGCCTTTTAACAGAAGTCCCTCCCCCTGGAATATGCAATTTGCAAAGTATGAATCATATATATCATTAATATCTGATTTAAAAGTAAAATAATGTTTAATTATGAATGTTCAGGAGTCTTGGCTCAGTGGAAAGTCGAATGAAAAGAAAACGAAAAAGATACCTGTTCCCCCCCATGTATGTAAAAAGAAATGGTTTCATTTCTCATTCCAAGAAGTAATGATTAGATAAGTTACATGAAGTTAAACAGTGAAAGTAGAGAGCAGGATGGAAATGAAAAAGGTGTCTCTTAATGCAGAACTTTTCCTATCCTAATAAGCATCTTGATGGACTTTCTTGCTCGTGTGCAGATAATGTGCAGTACAGCACCTGGGAGAAGTTTCGTGTCATGCTCATATTTTGCAAAATTTTTTGTGCCATCAGGAGAACTGTATTCCTCTGTACCTTAAGCTGTGTCACATTGTTGGAAACTACAGAGGATGAAAAGCAAAGAAAAAGGCAGAGTAGTAGAAGAGGTGCATGGCACTTTGCCATTAACTTATATCTTAGGGTGCACAAAACCTCGAAGGTTAAAGTACCTGTTACCGTTAAGAAGGAGGGCTCCGGAAACAGAAGAGCAAATAGGGCACACAGGATCTTTGAAATAAATGTGATGATATGCTTGAGCCACTTGAAAAAAGAAAAAAAATCATCAACTCACTTCTGTTGAGGGCAAGGTCTTGTGGTGAGTACGCCAGTACTCCACACCTCTTTGCTTTATAATGTTATTTAACTTTATGCTATAAGGCAAAACAGTATTGAGTTTATGTCAAGACGCCCTTGATGGCCATCAGCATTAGAGAAAGTTTTACTCAGGGGTGCTGGACCTGAACTTACCCCAGATTTCAGACCAGAAATCATCATGACTGAGTAGAAGTTACATTGCTGCCCATCTTGTTTCAGCTTTTTTCTATTATGTTATGTTGCTATCTTTGCTGAAGAGTTGAAGGTATCTCTATGTCTTCCTCAACTTCTATACTCGTGGTTTGGCCAGTGGAATATGAAACCTGGCTGTGTCTCAGACCTGGAGATGGTAGTATATTTGAGTCCAGTCCACCTGTCTCTCTTTGTTAATTTGGTCTAAATGTGTTACAGAACTGATTTCAGTCAATCACCATCACCAGAGTGATGTGCAATACAATATAATTTCTCTCCTATGCTTTTTGGAAGCTTGGTAATTCAATGCAAATTGGAGGGGTTTGTTCAGGATTTTGTAACACTGCTGAATACTGTTGCATGGGATTTTCTGGCACTCTTTTGCCTCTGCAAGCTGCTACCATCTTAACAAAGGATAGGACAACATAGCCCTTGTCTTAATAAATGGGTAAGTTTGTTGTGAGTACTTGAGGTCTGTGGACCTAGGTGGAGAGGCGGGCTGTGCTGCTTGCTGCTTGGGATATTTCCCCCTCTCCCTCCTTCCTCAGAATATCTGATGGTGATCAATATCGATCCTGCTTCTGGTGACGGTGATAAATAAGAGATTTCACAGGCTCTATCTGCTGCCTTTGGTTGAGATATAAGGCAGGAAAGAGGGAGGATTTATTGTGTGTGAACGAAATCAGTCTATGCAGTAAGAAGTCTTCTCTGCATGCACTTTCCCCTCCTGCCCCCAAATGGTGTTTGAACTGCATTTCCAAGAATTTCTGATGACACTGTTTCATTATATGTTATCACTAGAATTTGGAATTCAGAATGGCTTTTTATTTTCCTTTCAGGATAAAGTATTTTGTGGATTTTTCCACTTGGTCTACCAGAATGGCAGTGTTAGTTACTAAAAACACAAATAAAAGTTTAAAATCTTCACACTTAAAGAGGAGTTTGCTTTTTTGTTTAAACTTGTCCACAGCAAGTGAGAAGTTCAAAGGAAACAGCTCCCACAGGTGAAAATGAAACCTTTGAAATAACCACCGATTCTGTTAGTTTGGATGGAGAAGAGATCTTGCAGCCTCTGTTCCAGCTACCTTCATGTGCAATGCATTTCTTGGTGCAGGAAAATGATGAGAAGAGTCAGAGACAAACAGAATCTGACGGAGGATGAAAAGGCCAATCTCAAAAGTTGCTACTTGGTGTGAGGCTGCTTCAATGCTGCAGTTGGCTCAAGGAACGCCAGGTTCTTTGAGATGGAGAAGGCTTGATATTAAAGTTAAAAGATAATAAGATGCAACCTTCTGTTTAAAATTCCATCTACGGGTTTGTGATTCTTTGTCCTGTGTGTCCTGTCTTCTAACCAGCCTGTGTACAAGACTAGAGAGTGCATCTCTGCTCTGATGTAAATATAAAGCTTGGAAGTAAGTGATCATTCTTTACTTTGGTTAAACTGAAAAAGCACTGAAATCTGGCATACTGTAAACAGAGAACACTTGAATGTGCTTTCTGATATTAATGTTTGGAAAATGGCAACATTACTCCTGCAAATATCCTAACTGGAATTGTTATTTTCTGGAAATGTTGCAACGCTTTTCCTCCCAGACTCTTTCTCTCTGTTCCCCATACTTGCCTATTATGTGAAGTCAGAGTTCAAATGTATATTCCCTGCTTTGAAATATTCTCCTGTGCTGAGGTGCAAAATCAAACAGAAGAAAAGTTTTGATATTCTATGAACTGGTCCAGTGCTGGCTGGAGTTACCTGGTGGCTTGCTGAAGAGTCTGTATTATTAATGAAGTATCTGAAAACCCTTCTGTAAAGGAGAGGAGGGTGACAGAAAAGATTCTGATTATACTTCCACCCTCTCTTTCTCAAGGCATTTCATGGGGATGACATTTCCTAAGGTTGCACTGCCTGAGACATATTTCAGCTAGATGGAGAATGCAGGGAAACCTTTCCCTTCTGTGTGTTGCTTATGTGCCTCAGAGGAACATGTTGGTTCAAACACAGGGCCATACTGCTATGCAAATATATCTATACAACTTCCAGATCATAGCTGGCTCCTATCCAACCACCTTGGAGCGTGGGCAGAATAAGTTTTTGTCTTCCTCTAAACCACAGTGTAGGCATACCCAGCACAGGCATACCCATTCTTCTGGATTTGTGCTTGCTGTCTTTGGCACAGGAAGGTGGTTTTGAGCCCCCATGCAAGCTGTGAAAGGCAGTAGCTGAAGGTACTGTAGTGACCTTTTCAAAGCTCTTCCACAGCTCATTTGATTTCTTAACACTTGTGGCTTCAGGTTCTGGGCTGCGAGCTAGGGGCAGGATGCCAGCTAGTCAAAATTATAGGATACTGAAAAGGTTAAATCAGTCCAGCGTCTTCATAACTATCTTTAACAAATGTTGTTAGGCAAAATAGTCCTGATTTCTTGTACTGCTGCTGTAGACAGCTAAAAAAAAGAAGAATCTTTTAATGAATATGCATGATTGTAATAAGAACAGAAAATGGTACATACACTTAACCTCTTTTATTATAACTTGAAGACTGTACTCCTGTGGTCCTCCTGATGTGATATACCTGAGCTGCAAAGCAGCATTTGCATAGCTTTTGATCTTACCAAAGTCTTCTACTTTTATATGTCTGATATGATTTGATGCTTCAGTGGGTTTGACTTATAAATGGTAGTTGCAAATCCTTTTCATTCTTTTGGAGCTGAAGTCAAAACATAATTTTATGGAGAAATAATAAGTAGATGACATCTTTGTAAGTGGAAAGAATTGGCCTATCTCTGCTGGGTAGATAGCATTTTCCTACGGAGTGGAGGACAGTCTTTTTTGAGGTAGTCCTTGGTATGTTCTTTCTCCAAACTAAGCTGTTTGAGTTTTTTAAAAGGCAAAAGTACGAACACCTTTAAACTGAAGAAAAAAAATTGTGGCTTAGGTAGCCACAGTAGTTTCCCCCAGGAAGACAGGGGTTTTTTTATACTGTGCCTTAGTGAGTCATCAGAGATATAACTGCTCTTGGCAAATGTTTGAGGTGACTTAGTTTTATTCAAAGTTTTGATCATTATATGGAATATGGTTTGGTGCAAGCTAGACTAAATACATGATGGTATTTAGTCTTCTCTAAGGAAACAACTTTTAGCATCAAAACTATGCATAAAGTCGTAGAGTACTGTTAGAGTTGACAAACTCCTTTCAGCACGCTGACATTTAAAAAGCAGACATAATATTCAGTATCACTTTCAGTTTCTGGGCTGCAGCAAACAGTACATCCTGTGAGGGTTTTGTTACAAAATGCTCATAAGAAGCAATTTGTTAGAAAATCTTCACAGGGTTCAGTGAAGATCTGTAGCAGAGTAAGGCACTCTTGCACTGGTTACCTACACTGAGAAAGGGACCGCAGCTATATTAACAAACACAGGTAGGCAAGGAGAAAGTAGGTAGGGTCCAAGGCTCACAGTGTGCCAACCAAGCCAGTTGAACCAGAAGAGGGGTTGAATCAAGCACTGTAAATCACTGTTTTGCTTTTACTGTGAATTAGTTTTGATAAAGATAAATCTCATACTTTTGATACAAGAACAAAATGGGAACTAAAGGTGACTGCAGCTAATTTTGCTGTTTAGGAGTGAACTTCCTTCATCTGAAGCTAGTAGGAGTTTTATGAGACCCTAAATACAGATCTGGGACAAGCTTCAGACATCTGAGCTTAAAAAGCTGGCCTGTGTGTTACAGAAAGGCTAGTAGTCCTTAGTATAATAGAGTGCATGTTTGGACCCAGGTGGAGGCAATGATCAAATTGGCAGGTGAAATTATACATGCATCCAAGGAATGAAATACAAACCTGCCTAACCAACATCTGCCAAAACCAGGGATTTCTGTGTTATATCTCAATTTTAGCTTGGGAGTGGTTTCAAGCAAAAGAATGACATTGACAGCGCGTTGCTCGAGAGCATACAGTGGTGAGGCCACTCTGCCTATTTTTGTAATTGCAGCATCACTGCTAAGTGGACAATGGATTTCAAAATATACCTATCTTGTGTACAACCTAGTGACTGGGAAGTTGTAATTCAGCTTCAGTTCACTGAAGATTTTCTGTTGCAATCCTATGTTAATAAAAGGGACATAATTTGTGCCACACTTTTGTAAGAATGTCAGAAAAGGTATCATCAGAGGAGAGGTGCAGAAATTAGGCAAGGGGGAGGATTCTGCCTAAGGAAAAATGCATCATGTTAAACTTTATTATTCTGAACATAGACATATTTGGCATATAGTGCCTGTTAACAATGACACATACTGGCTGAAAAACCTGTGGTGGTGCAGTCTGGCCTCTGGTGCATGGACCCACACGTTGTGATTTGTTCATCTAAGAAATTCAGCATTTTGTAAGTTTAGACTGTAAATGAAAAGTGTTTTGTTTAAGACAAAACAATCAGGAAAATCCTTTATTCAGCCTCTAAAGAGGCTGCCCTGGGCCTCTTCGCACCATCAGGTGTTAAGTCCCTGAGGCTGCCTGGAGCTGTATTGGACTGACGGCTCAAGACAGAAGACCTGCAGCTGAGGGGAATCTGCTACAGAGAGAAGTTGTGAGAAGCAGGGCTGGAAGAGCAGGAAATCTTCCTTTCCTCTCTGTTCCTGTGCCCAGCTAGCAAAGAGTGCTAGGAGCATCTGACAGCCTCTGAAGTGTGACTCAGGCACCCTGGGTAAGTCTCTGCTTACAGCAGAAAGCCTTGTAGAGCCACCTACTTGGAAATGCTAGATACAGAGATTTTGGTGGATTTTAAACTGCTGTTATTGAACATGGCCTAATGGGGCAGCTTTCAAGTCACTCAGGTATTCATGTGGGAGGAACAGTACATTTAGTTGTGATGAGAGATTGAGGGAAATGGGACTAA
Source organism: Pluvialis apricaria (assembly GCA_017639485.1). Lineage (NCBI taxonomy): Eukaryota > Metazoa > Chordata > Aves > Charadriiformes > Charadriidae > Pluvialis > Pluvialis apricaria. The sequence goes on along the minus strand of CM030009.1, from coordinate 72,709,811 downwards.
GTCCAGTTTAGTTAAATGTTTTTAACTCTGCAGTTGTACTAGTTACGAACAAGACTGAAGTGGTATTTCAAAAATCGTTTCTGCGTTGTTCATTGTGTCAGCTTCTTGGACCAGTGATGAGTACTGTAACCAGGGCAATTCAAGTTGCAGATTGTTTGTTTCATTTACTAAAAGTAAGAAAACAGGTGTGGCTCAGTAACACATCTAATTTTTCCCCATTTAAAGCTCTGTACCTCGACTGAGATTCACATGATATAGACAAATACAGGGATGAGAAAGAGAGGAATAGAATATCCTCAGCCAATTTTTTTTTTTCCTGGTGCCACATCACGTGTGTTTCTACCATGGATGTTGTTTAAACTGCTTATTTTCATGCAGCAAGGATAAGTTTTAATAATCATTACAGAAGCAACCTTTAAGAGAATCTAGCCAGCCCATATTCTGTGCATTTTACTTGCTATTACAAAAAAGAGCCTTTTGTAATGACTGTGGCTAATACTCACAACATTCAAGAGCCTGTAAATTGCTTTCACTCACCAAACTGGGGCACACATGTATATCTAGAAACAGTACTGTTCTGGCTCCTAATAATCTGGGAGTGTAAAATGGGTGTCAAGGTGTTGCATACCTTCGCTCAGGGCAGCTGTCAGAGCTGCAGAGTGGTTCATGTAAAGAGCAAATACATTAAATCACAGGCGCTCCTTTCCCTAGGTGGAGTGAAAGTATTTTGTGTAATCCACAGCAGTGCTTACAGTGAATAGGAAATGCATTTATGTGTAGTGTTGAAAGGATCTCTGAGGTTAACAGGAATTAAGGCAGGAATCTTAATCCCTTTATGACTCCCCTTTGTTGGTAGTGATGAGTTCATCCTTTCTGTTAAAAATAAATAATTTAAAATGTGATAGTGTGATGATAAAGCAAGTAATCATTTTTAATTGCAATACATCTTTAACATAGAGATACAGAATATTCCGTGCCTAAAACTGTCTTTGCTCAAGAAACTCTTCACTAGTACCTGCAGCAGTGGCTTTCTGGTGCACAAAATTTCACTTCCAAGCCTCTTTCTTGACATCAAAAGTTATATATTTTCTTCTTTAATATTCTACTGGTGTTCAAAAGCACTACAATAATATGCAAATAAAAAAGACATTGTATCAAATCCCTAATGGACCCAAAAGATGTCACAATAAGTTGAAAAGATACTTTGGAAAAAACAAATCAAGGATGATATAAAAATTTAGTTAGGTTTGGAAGCAATCTGCAGCAGATCAAGAGAAACTGTTGAGACAGAGTCAAAGAATCACAGATGGCAAAGACAATCAAGGATAAAGGAAGAAGTCAGGTAAGCAAAGTAAGAATAAAGGAAAAATGAGCCATGAGTTACTTTAGTCCTCAGGTAGAAGAGTTGGTGTCCAGGATATTACAAGTGCATCCATGCACCTGTGGAGGAATAGTGGAGGAGCACTGCCTTCCAGTCCTTCCTTGTAGAATATCCTTTCGCAATGTGTATTTCAGCACACTGCACACTATCGCATGTTAATTTTGCTGTCCATCCAGCAGCTCAGCCTTTTTCCTAACATGAGGAGATAACTTGAAAGCTGAATGGCATTTAGGGAGAAAGTTAAGAACACTTGTCATGCTGTGCTTTTTTGGATAGGTGATGGGCAAATCTGTACTAAGATGTACTAGTGCTCAAGGCTCACCTCTCCAGCATCCCCTCTTCCCACAGTGTTTTGTCTCTTCTTGCATCTTTCAGCCTCAGTGGACCTACAGCTCTTCATCCTGCATGGCAGCAACAGTGTTGTGGCAGTACTGACCACCAACATTCGTGCGAGCTTAGACCTATCCACTTGTCCTGGTCTAGTGATGACAGGATCTGTTCATTCATCTCTTGTGAATGAGATGAAGACTCCTTTTTTCCAAGTTGTCTGCTTGAAGGCATGGTTTATGAGAAACCTCTGTCCTCTCATAGCCCACTGGGTAGATGGGAAATGAAGCTGAAAGAAATCTTCTTATTGTTCCCCTCCTGCCTTTCTGTTCACTATAAACACTGTGCCCTCTTAAGAGTTAGAACACAGCACTTTGGCCTTGGGAAGGGCAATCAACAAAGGCCTTCTTTCCACCTCCTTCCTTCTGAAGGAAGGGGTAGGGGCGTCTGCTGAAATACAGAGCAGCTACAGGAGTGTACACAGTGGTGGAAAGCACAACAGCACTTCAAATAATCAATGCTGAAGGATGCCATAACATCCCTGTTGTCTCAGCACTCCTTCTGCAGCTAAGCCAGGGGTACTGAGAGTCCTGGGTGGACTTTGGTCCACAGATAAAGACCATAAGCTCTGTTAGGAAGCAAAGACTGAGTCATATTTATTGTCAGCAAGGAGCTCACCCTGGCAAGGCATTAAGTGACACTGCTGCTACAAGGTATTAACACCAAACTACATCCCATGATCCAATAAATAGCTATGCAGTTTCCAACTTTTATTTCGTACGTCGATCAAAACAAGCTAAAGAGACCAAAATAGATTAGATATTGCCTTCCATCCTAACACTGATAGCTGTAACCAAGATCCACCCTGTTTGTGTGCTTGTGTTATATCCATATAGCATCTGACCATCCTTTGCTTAACAACATTGTCTCCCTTACTCACTCTTGGACTGGGCTCTGCACCGTTCTTTTATGTTTGAGCTCATTAAAGATGATGGATTTTGTGTGGTAAATAGATTCCTTTCAGGCCCACGCTGTTCAGCACTTCAGCAAAACCTTTACATGAGATGAGCAATGCTTCAGCAAGACCCACAATGAGTACCAAAGATGATTTTTTTTTTTCATACATGAATATTGCTTCTACTGAGAGCATAGTAAATTTTGCTCTGTTATAGGTGCTTCAGCTGCCATTTCCCCCAAGCTGAGATACTCCAGATGAAATTACTTCGTTTACAATAGGAAACAAAAAGGTTATGTTTGCTCCTTTAGCTGGAATTGTTTTCTGTTGATTGAGTAATGGGTATGTAATGTATAACTTATCTGTTGTGTCTGTTTCAGGTTCTGTTTGATGCCTGAGCAACTTTTAATTCTTCCTTGTCTCTTCTGACCTAGCCTAATCTCTGTGTGGATGCACAACTAGAAACCCAAAGTGTGATTATAAAAGTTTTTTATAAATACTATGTTAATGGTATATTTATAGCAAGAGGTGGGTGCAGCATTTCAGCAAATGAAACCTCTACAACTGTACAGAAAATTAGAGGTCATTTTTGCAAGACAGGTGCATGCATGCTTTTGAAAAACACTTTTAGCTTTCCTTTTTAACAAGGTGGCATTTACCATGTGTACAAAAGACTTGTATGCTCCAGTCAGGAAAATCAAACCATTCTGTAGGACTGACTGTTTTTTGCCAACAGGATCAAATGTCCTACGTCCCTGGTGTACCATTGTGTGGCTTTCCATCACATGCAGAGTAGCTTGTGTAATTGGGAATGGTTGTATAAAGGCCTCCATGGTCAGAAGGATATCCTTCCTGCATGTAGTTTAGAGAATGACCCCAAAGATAGGATCCACCTGGGCTGTGGGAAGCAAGGCTTAAGCCTTTGCTTTGGATTCTGAGGGAGAAGCCTGAGCTCAGCTGTCATATGTCTCCAAGAGTATTATTATGTGTTTTTTGAATTTTCTGTACTTTTCACCTAAAGGCATCAGGGCTATTTTGACATCCCTTTTTTATAAATCATAGTATGTATGTGTTTGCCTGTTAGTCTTGTCGAAGGCAAAAAAAGTAAGGCTATCTTCTGTTTCTTTTTCCCAAATGTCTTTAGTGCTGTAATTTTCTGTGCTGGACTTATATTTGCAGAGAACTGGGAGGTATCTCCCCATCTTTTCTCTGCTTCCTGGCTAGAGGGAACATGCAAGTTGGATCCCACAAGGTAGTCCAGCTGAGGCCAAAGTCTTTTGCTTTGTTTCTGTACAAGTTTGGTTTGTGTTTGGTTTTAGGTTTTTTTTTTCTTTCTCTTGCCTCTCTTCCCACACAGTCCTGAGACTCCTGTAAATTGGCGAAAACTCATCCAGCAGTGCTGCTTTCTGGCTGTGTGGATTCTTCTCGTGCCAGTGACACTTGGTAGAGTCTGGCTGCCAGGCCAGGTGGTTTGTACCTGCCCCACTGCCTGCATTGCCGCCTGCAGTCATACACCCCCAGAACAGCCTCTCTGTGCCCTGCTGTGCAGGCAAATGTGTAGCTCTGCCTTTTGAGTAGCAGAATTAGAAACTGAGTGAACTGAAGTAGCAAATGTTTGCATACAGCTCTGGCAATCAATGATTTCTTTCAGTCAAGTTTATTGCACTGACGTCCTGTTTATAAATCCAAGCGGATTTTCCAGTCTCCCCTTCCTGCTCTGTCAGAAAGCAACAATTCAAGAAGTCTAGAACCACACTTGTAACACCAGGCCAGTAGTATTTTCTAGTATATGGGCAGAATTCACAAAAATTGGGGTTAATATACTGTACATATGAATAAACTGATTGCTCTGGGGCTCCTGGAAAGCCATTCTGAGTAAGATTTTCTCTAAGGTTACCAATGACTGTGAAACAGAGAGTTAGGACTGTCTGCTTCCATTGCCACTGCTTGGAGCACAGTGCGATGGGAATATGAGGAACAAACTGATATAATGCTGTTGGTCTTGTGTCCGAATATCCTTGCCTTGTTCTTGTCCCCAAGAGTGTATAGGGAGAGTATTATTTTATAAATGTATTAATGTGGCAAGCGGTGAATACAGGTCCCAGTGCTTCCTTTGGCGGTTCTCTCCATCTGCTTAACCATTCCCTAAATGATAGCATTGGGTGTTCAGGACACACAAACACATAAAGAGTCCATCAGTTTAGAAAAGATAGACTTCTGGGCTCCAGGAGTCTGAAATCGGAAAGGATGTGGGATAATTGTTGTTTCTGCTCTGCAGAGGTAATGAGGTAACCGTTTCTCTGTGCAACTACAGGCAAGATTTGTTTCTGTGCATGCATTATGGCCCTGTACCAGGCTCTTGGTAATATTCTGACCCATGAACTTCCACACAGCTCAGCTTTTTCAGCTTCCGTAAGAACATTCATATACTCAGGTATGTATGTAGCTTTGAATGAGGCAAAGATAGCAGCAGGCACCACTGCTCATCTCAACTTTTGACTTCCTTTTCCACCTTCTTACCTTTTTCTCTTTTAGTTTGCGGAACTGGCAGAGATGGCCAGCTCCTGCTCACAGCAGGTAACCTCTCAGACTTGGAAGAGAAATCTTAATCCAGTTCTTGTTTTTCTAAATATGGCCTATTCCAGGGCTCCTTTGATAGTAAGCCTGCACTGAAATCAGAGCTCTTCCTTTTTTGTTCATTGATGGCTGCACTTGTTTTCATGTTTCTTCAAACCCTTTTGTGCCTTCCTGCTTCCACTATTTTGCTCTCAGGAGTTCTCCTATTTTTTCCCCTCTCTAGTTCCAGATATTTCAACAGAATGGGATCAGATCTGCCCAGGTGGATCACAAGAGTATTATTGCAAAAGAAGGTGCTGCTCAGCCTGGGGTTTCACCCTGTGCCCTCTGCTCTGTCACAGGTCCCCTCACCCTGCCTGTACCATTTGTAGCCCAGTGAAACTCAGCATTTGGGAGTCACAATGAAGAAGTTCTTTTCCAGCTTCACCAAGCACTTCTGGGTGTTGTAGGGTCCAGCAGTACTAAAACGTAGGTGCTGGTTCTGGGGACAGAACTCATGAGGTTGACCTAGGTGCAAAAGGATGGCACTACACTGTTATGGGAAGAGTAAAAACCCAACGTTAGGCATCACAATGACATGCTGAGTTCAGTGACACCTGGACTGAAACACTAAGGGAAGGAGTATGTCTGCAACTTTTGCCTCCTATGTAGCTTTATGAAACTGGAAGAATAGGTGAGTTAAACAACTTCTTGCCCTTAGATTCCCCCTCACAGCCCAGGGTTTAACGCACTCACGGAAACAGTAGGAAACTGGGATTTCTAGGCTTTCCATGGAAAAACTATGGAGATAACGTCTCCACAGCTAATCTTAATTGTAAACCAGCTCTAATGGACTTGCCTAGCTTCAGGGAGGTTTCTAACCATGACTAGCAGCAGATCGCTGGACCAGACTGCAGGCACAGAGCAAAGGTTCTCTGATTCCGCCTGCTCATGCGCTGCAGCTCCTGGTATAGGTGTATTTTTTGTTTAATAGCCCTTAATTAGATCTAGGCAAGAAAAGTTACTTTTTGATCCCATTTATAGTTTTGGTCTCTACAGACTCCTGTGGCAGATGATTCTGTAGTTTAAATATGCTCAGCTTTAAGCCTGCAGTTTGATAATTTAATTTGATGCCCCTTTGTTCTGACATTATGATGATCTGAATAATATTTCTTCTTCTTGCCGCTCATTATTTTATAGACCTCTACCACATTCCCACCCGCTGTCCTTTCTTTACCACTTTAACAATTCTAGTTAACTTAATCTCTCATCATGCAGACGTCATGCCATACATTTGATCAACTTTTTCACTTTTCTCTGTACTTTTTGTAGATGTATTGCACCACTTTTGAAACAGGTGACCAGAACTCCATATAGGAATCAAGATACAGACATGCCATGAATATATACAGCAACTTTTAATATTTTCTTTGCCCTCTCTTTCTGTCTTAGTAATTTCTATAGTTCCATTTATTCTTTTACACTACATATACGAAAATTAGATTTCCAGAACTATGTTCAGTGGGTCCAAAATATCTTCCTTAGTGATAACAGGTAATGTCAAGCCTACCATTGTGTTCAGATAGTTAGATCTGTTTATTCCTCATTCATGTTCCTTTGGGTTTATCAACACTGAGTGCAATTTTATCTATACTGATTTAAACAGAATTTCATCAGAGTTGCTTAATACCACAAGATCCTCTGAAATCTGCCTTCTCAGTAAGTGTCTGCTCTACTCCCTGAAATTATATCCGTATCTTTTCTAGCTTACAGAATTGCCCAGACTTCAGATCCTTGTAGAGCTTACTTGCCTTTTGTTAAGTTATTAATTTATAAGAAGCAACTGAGGGTTGGTGAGAAACTGGTTTTGTAAACAATGAGTTGTTACTCAAAAATAGGCAGAGTGCCACCATTCTTTCAAACCCATTCTTTTCAAATTCTTTCTTTTTTAAAAATTAGGTGTTTTCTGAGCACATGTAAGGAACAACTCTGTTTACTACTGGATAAATTCATTTGTGATGCTGTTATCTTCACTCTGAATACCATTGGGAAGGAAATTGGTGCCCAGTTTGACTAACAGTATGTATCTAATGGCACAGCCCTGGGTATCCAGCAGTTTTGTCCTGAAACCTGAGGCATTTGGGTCTTCATCAGGAGTGTAAGCAGCTTTGCCCGAATAGTCCTTCTGGCTATAAGTGGTTGTTGAATGCTTAATGTAATCTTTCTGTCCAACTGTCCTTCTTTTCCCTGCACCCTTTGGTCAGCCTGTTTCACCTATAATAAGCCAATTTCCATGGCTTCACCGTTTGTGAGTGTGCTGGAGTTCTTCATTTAGAAAGAGAAATATTGGCTATGTCCAATCTCACCATTCACTTCAGGAGTATATTTTTGTTGTTGTCTTGTTTCTTTTTATTGTTGTTCGTTTTGGTTGTGGTTTTTTTTTTTTGTTTCCAGAAACTCAAACCCACAAACCACAAGGGTAGGGGACAGTGTGAAATCAAGCCAAAGACCATAGGTGCAGAAGGAACGTCTTCACTGTGCAGCGTTCCTTGCTATGTGACTGAGCTGGTCTTGCTAGAATATGCCTAGATATGTCAAATTTTAGAGTAATATGGAGATGCCTTAATATGAGTTCCATCTCTTACCACCTTAATTTCTGATCTCATGGCTTACTGCAGAACATCAATCTAAATGACTTGAAAAAGAATGACGCCAACCCAGATGCCAAATGACAGAAAAATAAATAGCAGAATGGGATCTCCTGGTTGCATTGTTACTTACCTAAGTAATCAAGTGAACCTGACTGAAAAAAATATAAAAAACCAACCAACCCAAACCACAAACAAGAAGCACATTAAAATTAACAAATTATAAACTATGCCCCTTTCAGGATTACTACCACTATGCAGAGTTTTACAATTAAACAATAATTATTTTTCATTGTTTAGGTTGAATTGGTAAACATATTTATTCTTTATTATAACTTTACAAAAATAAAACATATTTCTATAGCTATTTTCATCTTTTTAGTTAAAAAACTTTTGGCAGTTTTTGTTGAAATGCATTAGATTTTGACAAGGAGGGAAAAAAATGAAGAAAAAAGAAACCTTTTGAACAACTCTTTTCAACTGTCATTTGGATTAACCCATGTTATGGACACAACATCAGGTGAAAGATTGCAGGTTTGACTTCTGCTGCTGCTTTTACTCTGGCTTTGCTATATAGCATAAATAACAAAAGAGTATGTAATTTTAATTTTTTTTTCTTTTTTTCTGAGTAGCTATGAAGGATCCAGTTTCTTAGGGTATTTAGACAGCAAAGCGTGGGAATAGACGTACAAAAGACTTTTACCCCGAGGTACTTAACTCCCACTGAAATGATAATACTTCAATGGTCTTGCAATTCCGTCATGCAATCATTATGGAACAGTCCAGGAACAACATTATAAGGGAGACGGAATTTTTAAAAAGGGTTGCTAAATTTACTATAACAGAAGAAAGAGGAAGATGATAGATTCCCCCCCATTACACTTTTCTGTGGTGGCACTGACTCTGAAACTCTGGAATGAGCTCAACCTCACGCTGCCCAGCTCCCACATAGGGGACATGCAGCAGGGCGAGGGCAATTAACTGATTCCCCCTTTCCCTCTGTGGTCACGGTGCATCCCTCTTCCTCAGGATCCTTAAAACTCCACTTCCTTTTTCCTCTGTCAGCCAAACTACTGAATTTACATTTTCAGCACAGAAATTTTTATTTTGGGAGTGGCAGTGGAGAAAGGTTTATGTGGCCACTGAGCTACACCTGCTCCCATTACAGCTGGTTTTGTTTTTCTTACCAGATACATTACTTGATTTAGCCCTATTTTTAAGTTCAGCAGTTGTTCTTTTTCTTTTTTAAACTCCAAAACTGGGCACATGACACATCCAAAGACTAATTCTAAAAGTATTTACTTTAATGCAAATAGATGAAGCAATGAATTTGACTTTCCCCTGTGCTTTCTTGTAATTTGTTTTAGAACGTTTGTGTAATTCAGATTCTGTCACCAAATAATTGAGGTTAGAAGGAACCTTCATATGAATGAAGGAAGATTGCTTTGTCCACTCTATTTTCAATGAGTGGGAAAAAATTGCACCATGGGAGGTTAATGCTCATTGCAGTTCTGAATGTACCCAAACACAGAAAGCCCAAGATAAATAACTGCTTGTGTTCCTTAGAGGGGGTGTTACAGTATATATGTAACTTGCCTGACTACAAGAGAAGACTAAATTTAGGTACCACATCCAGTCAAGAAATTTTAATAAATACCTAAAGCAATATTACCCTATGGAGTTCAGATGGGGAAAGAACTATCATTTTCTTATATGATTTATTTTTACCCCTTTACCTACACTCCAGAAAATAAATGTTCAAATGCTTCTTCCTACCCTTTTCCTCACTGCTTTTTGTTTAACAGGAGGGAGACACAAAGCAGCTGATCAGCCACATTTCACAAACACAACATTGAATTGCAAATATCATGTATCAGTTGCTAAAAAAGGAATTTGTTGGCAATCTATAGAGCATTAATGTTAAAAATAAAAAAATCTGTGGAGCAATATGTTTATAAAAACTGTTCCTGATTGTGTACTCCAGGCCCTTACTTCCTCATAGTGTAAATGGGCCTGAAAAGAGGATCTTAGAAATTTAACATGGTTTTAGCATAAAACAGAATCAGCCTAACGGTAAGCAGAATAGTTTAAAGGCTGGAATGTCTTTTCTGCTTTGAAATATATGAAAAATGTAGCAAGAAATGCCTTTGGGACATTTTGTCTGCTTCAGGAAAATCTCCTTTCCATGTAAAGCTGGAGAGACTTTACTAAATATGATGAAAACAGTATCCTACTTCTTTGTTGTTATGAATCGGCTCTAATTATTGCTGCCACACTGTATACTGAAGGTCTTATTCAAAAATCTAGTCAAGGTGTTTCATGGCATCTCACTAAACTTTGAAAATAAACTATTGAGTCAACTGCAGAAAAACATCATGCTGAGTGTAATAACATTTCAAGGAAAAACATTTTAAGACCAGTACTTGCAAAAATACTCCTTCCTCTTATTAATTGATTTAGAATAAAAAAATAACAGGAAGTATTAGACCTGTAAATGTGTTATTAACAAGTGTTTTAAACCTTATGTTCTCTCTTCAAGGGATTGGTAATTAAAGGGAAAGACAAAATTACAGGGAATCTTAATAAATGTTTTTACTGTACACTGTCCATCTTTCTTCATTTCTCTGCTTAGTCTGAGATTTTCAAAGGAAACAAGGCTATGTGCACATCTTGCATTTACAAGCATGACAGTAAGTGAGGATTAAGCTTCAGACCATCTTGCAGCCCACTGAAATGACTAGCCTTGGATGAAGAGCACCCAGAGGTTCTTAGCAAACATTTGATCTTAAACATCTGATGCCAGATACTGTTCTCATAAGAAAAAAAGGCAATAGTGTCCCAAGAGGACAAACATCATTTGCTACCAGTGGCAATGGAGCAGCAATGACCAGGACGTGCACAGCAGAGGGACAAGGCTGCGCTGGCTGCTACCTGAGGACCTGATTCATGAGTGCCGCAGCAGCTGGACCGAGCAACAGAAAGCACAGCGCATGGTCAAATTATCAAGGGAATGTAACAGCCATGAAACTCCACTTTCCACTACAAACAGTAGAGCCACACTCATGCCCCAGCTATAACATCTTTATTTCATCTTTATTTCATTGCAAAACTGATATCCGCTGCAGAGCTTGGCTTTGAAATGAAAGGAACCGAAAATTAGTTTTCATTTTAAATTCCATGTGTAACATTCACTCCAGCTCATCTGACTTTGTTATCTACAGTGTAGAAATTTACTTCCGAGTTAGTCACCCCAGGCTCCCTTTAGAGCCATGAAGAGCTATAGACTCTTTTAGGGAATCATTCATCCAGTCTACTTTAGCCACCAACTTCAGTGACAGATGAATTACGTCCCAGAAGTACCTGTTTTTCTCAGTTGGCAGTAAAGGGAGTCTAGAGTGATTAGTTCAGATGTAGATATCTATGCATGTATCCCACTCCCCACAGTGTCTTAATCAAGCTCTCTAAGACCTTTTACTACAAAGAAAACTGGTTAAAATCTTTTGTGACGATGGTGTCCATCTAATTTCATGAACTAGTTTCTGTTAAAGGAAGTAATGTGTACTGAGATGGAAAGTAAGCTGCTTGAGGTATTTTTATACACTTATTTGCAGCCTAAAGGATGTGGTTATGTATGTAAATGGAGAAGCTTTTTCGAGAGAAGTCCTAAAGTGGGCATTCTCATGTTCTTTTTATTGTTAAGGGAGAGTTTAAACACAATGATTATATCAGAATTCAAAGTTGTCCCCAAACTCTTCTTGTTTAGCATTTGTATTCTGACTAACTTTAGGACTTAGAGAAGTGTGAAAGGTTTCTTTCAGCTAGATCTGCTTGTTCTGTGTAAGTATCTGTTTTCAATTTAACGGTAAACTGGAAAACTTGGAAGAACAACTTAGTCATCCCACAAAAGAAAAAAAAGTGTGGCTGTGACTGCAGAAGGCTCAGGCTGTTTAAGAGATGACTTGATTAGAAGAGACATCTCTCTTGGGTGGTAATTGAGGTTTATAAGTTTCATGGCCAAAGCAATAATCAAACATATGTCCAGAAACAACAACTAGCCCCTCTGCGTCTGTCAGTGTCAGCTCTGTACTGCTTTTTTTTTTCCTTAGATGTATTCTAGAGGGAACTTTGTGAATTGTAGTGTCAGAGGATGAAGCCTGGAGATGCTCAAAGTACCAAGTCTGACTGACTCTAGCTCTCAGTGGATTCTCATGAGCCCACACAGCCTGGGAACCTGAGCATCCCTTTACGCATTTGACAGGAATTAAAATGGAAAACTATGCTAGGCATTATCCATTCAATACTTATCAGAGAAAATAATCCATGTGTTCCTAATTTAGCTGTGAGTGTACCTCCGTCAAGGGAAAAAGGAAAGAATGTTATTAAGCTCTCAATTTTAACTAAAAAGCCTTGGGGGTCCTTTCCTCTGGCTCACAGGGTGTGAACCACTTCCTATGGCTTTCACTCAACACATCTTTGTTGTTGGGACTCAGAGAGTGGCATTGGTCTTAATATCTTCTACTCACCTCTTGCAGCACGTTAGAATTGAGGATTCTTTTTGTGAGTTTCTCCCAGGCTGATGGCAAACGTTTCTGGCCTTCAGTGAACTTGTGCTGTGAGACGAAAACATTCTGCAGACCTTTCTGTTTCCCTGTGACTGCTGGAGACGCAATTTGGCAATCCTGTTGGTTCCTTCACAGCATGCACCATTAAATTTATCCAATTGTTGAGAGCTGGAAGGGAGGTGAGTTTGTTCCATCAGGCACTGCTAGGGATTGAGGAAATTAATGATGTTTTTCTACCTGTCGTCTTTGGTAACAGCTGAAACAGCTGATCTGGTTTTCCTAAGTTTGGCCAAATGCTACCACTCTCTGTCCCTCTGCTGTTTGCCTGTACCTACTTTACCTAAATTGAGGAGTTATCCGAAGCTTAGTGGTAATGACACAGTCACAACAATAGTACTTAGCCTACAGTTGTCACAACATCCACCATCCATGACCACTCTGCCACCTGAAAGCCCGTGACATTGGGACTGGGCTGGGGTCTTCAGATTGACCATACATAACTCTTCTCTCCAGAGGAAAGCAAAGACTTTTACTGTCTCCACCAGTCTTTGGGAGAAAATTTCTTCCTGACCCCAAATCTGGTATGTAGTGTAACACTTCGTGCAAGCAAATGAAATGACTCCTTTAATCACCTGTCTCCCTTTATCTTTGTGGCTGAACACTCCTTGATGACAAATTTTATAACGTATGATTTGGTATATGAAAAAGCCTGTCATTTGTCTGTTCTTTTTTTTCTTTTTAATTGAATGACATTTGAGCAGGTTGCTGAGCCCGAACAAAAAGACCATGCAGGTATTTTATAAGAGATATCTGTCATCTTCTTGACAGGCAGATGTTAATTTATACTCCTTTTTTGCATATGATATATCAACATTTCTCATGAATGTCATAATCAATATCCAGTATTTCATTTTCTGCAACAGCTTTTTTGCCTAATGTTCTTCAGTAAGTCATCTAGACACAAAACGTATGGGATCTCCTTTTTCAGAAGCCAAGTCAGCATTGCATCAGGTTTTTTCTAGCAGATTGAAATAAAGCAGAAAAAGTAGAGATAAAAAGGGAAATAAAGAGTGAAAAAATTAACAGTAGAAATATCTTAGAAGAGTCCAGTGACTTTCAGAAGTAGTATGGTTAGCTAAAACTGAATATTAGCTATATGTTGTGTTCTTGTGTAAGCATAAATGAAACAATTACAAGAATTGCCAAGGGAAATCACTAAAGTTGTTTTTTTGTAAAGGTGCTGAAGGATCTTGCATCTACAACATTCAGTTATACTTATTGCCTCTTTTACTTCAGATGAGTTATTTCTCCCCAGCTCTTCTCTGTCTCCGGTTGAAGAATCTGTATGCTATATCCACATTTATTGTACACAGCATAATCATCCTTTTTTTCAGGGTGCCACCAAAACATGTACACTTGTAACTTTTAATTTCGTTCTCTTTCTTGCCACGTATACCTAGATGCATTAAAATTCTGTTAGTTTGGTATATTTACTTTCAGCTACACCCAGATTTTCACCTCTACCACTCTTTCTTACAGTCTTTATTTATATTTTTGAATATAAGTATTTCTTTCCAAACGTCTCCAGTCTGTTGAGAATTTATTCCTTATTATTATTATTTTTAACAAGAAACATGGATAATAGTCTTGAGGTGGGACTGAAGACAGAATATGGTAACATGGAATAGTAAAAACAGACTAACTTTATGTTTGTGTGTGTTCTGAAATAACAGCAAGTGGATGCACAAGGCTTCATGAGCCAGCATCACTGGAAGATGGCAAGAAACAGGTTGGGGTAACACAGATAAAACCAGGAAAGCTCAAGTGAACACTTTGCATAGGGTGTCCTTGCTGAACTGAACCACCATTGGAGATGTTCAAGTGCTACTTAATTTTTAATGTTTAAGAATAATGAACAATTAACATATTCATAAAATCATATAATCATAGAATGGTTTGCGTTGGAAGGGAACTTTAAAGATCATACAGTCCATGGGCAAGGACATCTTTCACCAGATCAGGTTGCTCAAACATCATCCAATCTGACCTTGAACATTTCTAATGATGCTTCCCTGGGCAACCTGTTCCATTGTCTCACCACCTGCATCATAAAAAATTTCTTCCTATGTCCTATCTAAACCTACCCTCTTTCAGTTTAAAACCATTACCTTTTGCCCTGTCACTACAGACCTTGCTAAAAAGTCTCTATCTCTCGGTTTTATAAGCCCCCTTTATATTTTGAAAGGCTGAAATAAGGTCTCCCCGAAGCCTTCTCTTCTCAGGGCTGAACAACCCCAACTCTCTGAGCCTTTCTTCATAGGTGAGGTGTTCCAGTTCGTTTACCATTTTTGTGGCCATCCTCTGGACTCGTTCTAACAGGTTTATGTCTTTCTTGTACTGTAGACCCCAGAGTTGGACACACTACTCCAGGTGGGGCCTTACCAGAGTGAAGTAGAGGGAGAGAATAACTTCCCTCAACCTGCTGGCCATGCTTCTTTCTATGCAGCCCAGGATATGATTGGCTTTCTGGGCTGCAAGCTCCCATTGACAGCTCATATCCAATTTTTCATCCACCAGTATCCCCGAGTCCTTCTCTGCAGGACTGCTCTCAAACCATTTATCCCCCAGTGTGCACTGATATTGAGGCTTGCCCTGCCCCAGGTGCAGGACCTTGCACTTGGCTTTGTTGAACTTCATGAGGTTCACATGGGCTCAATCCTCAAGCCTGTCCAGGTTCATTCTCTCAAGCAAATCCACTGCATCAGTCAGCTTGGTATTGTCTGCAAACTTGCTGAGGGTGCACTCAATCCCACTGTCTGTGTAATACTCAATCCCACTGTCTGTGTAATTAATAAAGATGTTAAATAGTACTGTTCCCAGTAGCGATGCTTGAGGGACACCATTCATTACAGGTTTTCACTTGGACATTGAGGCAATGACTATAACTGTTTGGATGTGGTCATCCAGCTAATACTTTATCCATCTAGAGTCTACCTGTCAAATCCATATCTCTCCAATTTAACCACAAAAATGTTGTGGGGGACCATGTCAAAATCCTTACAGAAGTCCAGGTAGGTGGCATCCGTAACTCTTCCCTTGTCCACTGATGTGGTCTCTCCATATTCTACTTGATTCTGTTCTTGCTGTGTGTCAGAAGTGTGTGTCAGAATTAACTCTACAGCAATTCTCTGAGTTACCCTGATGTGAAGTTATAGGCAGTAAAATGCTGTCCCCAATTACAAAGCACAATGAATTCATTTACTCCTTGTCACTACTTTAAACAGGGGGAGTTCATTCTGAAAGTTCAGGATGAGCGTAATATAGACGTGACAGAAAATGTCACATTTTCTTGTAGGATTCACAAGCATGCATACTTTACCTGTTTTATGTTTCTGGAAAGGCTTTTCACTAATTAGATGTGAATAACTACAAGTAGAACAATGTTCATAGTATCTCTTTACTTATTTTGTACTTACGGATACAAAGGCAGAAATAAAAGATGTGCGAGCACACCCATGTAGAAACTTCAATGACATACACTGCTGACAGGAGACAAAATCAGGTACCCGAATCATAATATAACACACTTTGTATCACAAATTTTCTTTATGGATGTTTCAATAAACTAAAATATTTATCAAAATTTGATGAACGGACTGACATGGTTCAAGTGAACATTTTTTCCATACAAAATACTGATGTGATAAAATAAAAACATTTGTCAGGAAAATACCAATTTTGTCAACATTTTCTACAAGTTATCACCAAGACATTTCATTTTTCCCTCACTGAAATATTTCATTTCAGCTTTGATACATTATATTAGATACATTTTGAAAACAGGAGAGGGAAAGAACTTGACTCCCCATGCTGATGAAACAAAACACACATTTCAAATCCACAAGAGAGAAATTCAATTTTTCAAACAGTTGTACAATGGAGATACAATCTAGGGTGCATGCTTACTCAGCAGAAGAGTGCAGTTTCTCACAACAGAAAGCTAAGATGCTCAGTGTTCCTATAACACTGTATATATATTTCAATATTTTAATCCAGGAAACAGGGAGTGAGATGATGCTCTAGCCAACAGCTGAAGCCGTATTTCAAAAGTTCTGAAACCATTAGTTGCAAAAATATAGCCTTTTAAAAAAGGATGAAAGGGTATTTCATATTTTAAGGGACTTTGGAAGATCCCAAGTGGAATTTTTGGTGTTTGGATCTAATTGTATCTGTTTCTAACAGCTTTTGGATATACTTTGGATCTTCTTTTGGGTTGATGATACCTTTCACTTCACTGATACAATGTGCAAGTGTTAAACTGTTAGTCTGAGAGTGGATTTATACATTAATGTTTTGAAGAGGTACATAGCTTGTGATTTCCACCCACGAAAATCTCCACGTGAATTCTGAAATGAGCCCAGTCACTTTCACTGTAAGAAATGGTGGTAGTAACTACATGCTTCATGGTCTGCAGAATTGCAGAAGGGACTTGGAGATACAGGTGAACCTCTGAAGGAACTGTAAATGACAAGTGTCCACATAGTTCATGATAAGCATGTGAAGGAAAGAAGATGCTTTTCAGTGGGAGATCCTGTGAGAAGAAGCAAGATACAAGGCTGGGTCCCAACAGTCTGGCATTTTACTTTCTGTAACCATCTTTGGTGAAGGGGAGCAAGGGGATAAATAAACAACAAAAAATACAGACAGGAAATTGAACGAGACAATTGAGGTGTTTCACTGAGACTAGAAACACAGACAGCCAAGTACAAACTGAACAGTTGGCAGAGGGGAAAGAGGTGACCTTCAAAATGGTAGCTGAAGCGGTCATATGCAATATCTTAAAGAAAAAATAGGACATGTCAGTGGGAAAATCTAGATTGCCATTAATATTGGTAAAAAGGAGGGGGAGACCTTGAATATACCCTTATTGTGCCAGTATGTTCCTTAACAGGTAATTGTTTTAGGGCTTCTCAGGATGCTGATCTCCCCTCCTGAAGCTTTTCCATGTGCTAATTCTGTAATGGCAAGAGTTGGAACCAGGACTAGTGATAAGCTAGTGTAATACATCTTTCACCAACCTCTTGTAAAGTGAGGTGGCTGGAAAGCAACCACAGAATGTTTAAGGAATTGCTTTCTAAAGCCACACTGACTTAGCAGCTAATGGGGATCTTTGATGGTTATTTGGAGTCAGTGCAGCTGGAAGAAAAATTAACAGTAAAAGGAATTAAATGTATTTTGTCATTAAGTTTTGTGTTGACAGATGATTTCCAAATTTTGTGGTATACTCCGTGATTATAAAACGTGAAATATATATCTTTGATTCATAAACTCGTCAGTAAGGCCTTTTTTGTAATCTCTGTCCCAGAAATTTTCCTCAGGGCTACATCTACATCTACCAGAAAACATACAAGCATAATCCACTGTGGTTTAAATGTGGAAAAATGCTGAGGTTGTCAGTTAAAATACAGATATGAATTTGTATATCTTTATTGACTTGACATTCAAATAACTTTTGAATACAATTTCCAAGAGACTAAGCAACCTACTTTTAGCAGGTACTTGTTTTGGATAGTTCTTCATATTCCATTTGCTGCTTTTCTTGGACATGTGAGCAATATTTTTATTGGCTGAAGCACAGAACAGCTGGATTATCCACAAAAAGCAAAGCCATGAATGAATTATTCTGCTTGTCCTAAACACATGAAATAAACCCATCTACTACGGCAAACAACCCAGGATTTTTGTTTATCTTGCACATTTTAGAAAAGCTATTTTATAGAGTAAAAATAAAAGACTTTTAGGAAAGTTTTATTGGTACTGCCACTATCTTTCACCTGGCAGGGTCTTTGCTTGGTAAGAGCTATAGTCATTTAGGTAAATCATATGTGTCTATCAGTTTCTTTCACCTGGCTGAGCTTTAGCTCTCTAAGAGCCGCAGTAATTTAGGCAAAGCAAATTCTGACTCATACAAAAAGGGAGTACCACTTTACTGTGTACTTCCTACTGTGGATCACGGTCCTGGGTGACACGCTGTCCCTAGTCACTGAAAAGCAGGACTCTCAGACCTACCTTTACAACCTCGTTGTATTGTAAGGTAGTTGCATCAAAACTTGCTTTTTTTTTTGTGGATCAGGCATAGGTAACTGCAAACTAACTGTCAACATCTTCCACTCTATTGCTGTGCTATAATGAAAAATCTACTTTGTGGATGATTTCTCCCTCTCTGACAGTGTTCCCCTGACATCTTTTCTTTCCAACTTTGCCAAATGATGACCATCTCCTCTATAGATGAGGTAATCATAGAGTTTCTGCAACTAGGCTAACTTACTCTTTTCTTATTCCTTTCCATCTTCCTATTGAAACTGAGCTGGGGTTTTGTTGACATTCCACCTGCCTTCAGCAGCCACTGGCAGATGGGAATGTGCCCAAATATCTGTTGTTTGTTCTCCCTTTCCCAGTATAACTGCTGCCAGTGATTCCCTGAGGCAAACTGGCACATTTGCAGTGGGGCAGTTCAGAGGGCATTTGTGCATGGAAGATTTACTCCTGTAAAGTTCGGATCCGTCTGGGCATAGAGCAGGTGTGTGCTCCGTGTGTGCGTGAGTAATCGTTCTGTTGCATGGCAAATGGTGTACATGCAAGGTAGTCTGTTGAGCTGATGTTGTGCTTTTTAAATCTCAGAATTTTTCAGGTCTGTGGAAAATCTAGGCATAGATAGGTGCCAATAAGTGGTCTCTAATGCAAAGCTGGGCTGTACACAAGGCTGGGAACCTAGTGTTATGCAGCCTTGAAGGTTTTCTTGAACTCCCAGTGATGATAGGGTGGAGGATTCTTGTTTTGTGAGGAAGGGTTTCTTTAAAATTGGACATCTGGCATACTTTGTGTACATAATGTCCTTGAGACACCAGCTTAGGCAGGAGCTCACAGGTTGGAACCGGTGTGCCTTTGCTTCTTTTCTGCCTTTGTGCAGAAGCCAAAAGCCATATCATTAAATTGTGACAGACTTTGTCTTGCTACTTCCTGCCAAAACACAGTTTAAGATCCAGCACAGCAAATCAGATGGCAATTGCCACAGCACCCAAGGTAGAATATACTTGAAGTAATGTGTAAAAATCCGTCAAAGTTTGTGTTCAATTTCTGTGATCCACACAAAATGCAGTGATGCTAACAAATGGCCTTCTTAACATTTTTCCTACCAGAATCAGGGGCGAGGTCCAAGAACTGGTTGAACAGTTAATTGTGCTTTCCTGACATGACTGCTCCATACTGCTCCCTTTGTCACTGGTAAAGCATAAAAGTATCTGCTCAGTGGATCTGCTTTTCCCTAACAGACCTGTATCTTTGTGGGATGAGGAGATCAATTCCTCATAGCTATTAGGAAAATCTCTGAGTCAGGTCTGTTTACCCCTTTAAATTGCCATAGTATGTGGGAGGAGATCAGCAGAGACTGTGGAACTCACCCATGCTTCCTCCCCAATTTTCTCTGTCCCAGTGTTATCAAGATGTTCTGTCACATTTTCCAGCTGCAGTGTGTTTACTGTGGAGGAGTCAGTAAGCGCCAGGGCAACAAGTGGCCATATACAATTTGCTTGTTTTTACTGTGTCAGTTGCCATCTGACATGCAATAAATAAGCAAGAATTTTGTCTTACACCAGACCAATAAGGGCTTTGACAGATAATGCTTTTTCCACACTACTTGTTCTCAAAATGTCTGAACTGTCAGCATTTCCCACAAAGGTGAAGAATGTTTTAATGAAGGTCTCCTTCAATTCTGATTTTGCTTATGTGCATAAGCTGTGGCTGTTGGTATTGGAACTACTTATTTATTAATTTCCTAAAAGTTACCCTCCTGTTTGTCCATAGATTCTTCAGAGTTAAAAGTGGTGTTGTTCAGAAGCTGCCGGTGTGTAAGTTTTAACTGTTCCACCTTTGCACAAAGTCTTAGGAAAGATGATGTGTTATTATCAGAAGGGATGAAACAAAATAAATTGTAGTAATAGGAAACTGGAGGAGGACATGATAAATCAGATTTTTTATAAGTATTACTAGACTTTCTGAAGGAGAGCCAAGATACAATGACTGTATGTTTGGACAATTTATTCTTGCAAGAATCTGAGATCAAAGTAGAGTGCCCCACAGACACTCACATCTTACAGATCTTTTTGTCCTTCAGTAGAAAGAAAAAACACTATATTTTTTTAAACATTGGCTAAGTATCTCAAACAGGAAAAATCTGACTCCTCTGTACATTTTCATGATTTAAGTTGACACAGCAATTTTCTTATCCATAGTTCAATTTGATTAGTTTGATTACCTGCTTTGAATATCCAGTGCTTTGATGATTTGGATATATTTATCACTTCTCTACTTATGACCTTGCTTTCTGCTATGGAAAAAAAAAAGTCCTTTCTTTAATTAACTACCAGAACTTATGTAGCAGCTTAGCTTATGTTAATTTGTGTATTTGTTCATCTTTTAATAAAATCCTTATTTATTCTAATCTGTTTGAGATTTACTTGGCAAACTGCAAAGGTGCAGGTAATCTCCTACAAACAATTTGCATGTTGCTTGTCTCTGCTTCCTAAAATAGTACCATACTTTTCTCAGGTTGTCTCAATGACACAGAAGTGTCCTTCTAGTGCAGTGTTCCAATGCTGTAGCTATCTGTTATCAAATTACAAGGAAACATGACTTTCCTGATTTCCCTTGTTTCCTGGGAAATCTTCTGGAAATGATTTAGGACTCCAATTCTTCAGTATATTTTGCTATTCCAGGCTGGGGCTACTGCAGTCCTTTCCAGAAGGAGATCCTAGGAATATGGTGAACGTTGCCTTAATCTTTGTGTCTGTTCTGTTTTGCAGTTTGGTTTGACTGGCCTCCTTTTGTCTTGGACTTTTCAGCTTTGGCCACTCTACATCTCTTTCTGAATCTTCATTATTTCTTCCATTCAGGGTCAAAGGAGCATTTGCTTCAAGACAGGTTTTCCTCTCTGAAAGCCGAATCCCACTTCCTACCTCCAACAAAATTTTTTTTTTTCTAAGCAGGATTTTCATAATTCTCAAATATAATTTTTCCAAACTGGTTTTCTTGGGTTATCCATATTCTTATAAAAAAATAACTGTAAGAAATAAATGAGCATTTTCTTTATAAAACAGAGGTATATTAATTGATAGCTATGACAACCAGTGTTCTGTTTGCAAAAACATCATAACAGAGTAGTAAATTATAACAAAAATACAACAAAACCTTGTGATGACCTCCACTTTATTTTTATTTTTGTTGTCAAAATTTGCAAGTCAATAAATATACAGTATATGTTTTATCAGTGGAGAGAGGCATACTAGGTTTTCAGCTCTCTCTCTCTCTCTACCTCTTAGGGCTGTAAACAGCTTAAAGCTGTCACAGTGAGGCAGACACTTGTAAAGAAGGATTTAGTTAAGTGGTACTTAAAGGTTAATGAATTTTACCCAGAGACTGGGTAATCTTTTGGACTAGCACTGAACTGTGTATCTGGCTCAGTAACTTGCTGCATGGTTAGATTATCAGGATGCCTATGTTACAGCTGCCTAAACACTATCTTTATCCCTCCCTGCTTTTTCTCTTAAATTTCCATCAAAACCACCTAATTATAGGCAGGAAATATGTATTAAAATGACCTTTACATTTTATATTTTGTAACCAAAGCACACTGAAGTTAATGTGAATCTTTCCATTTACTTCAGAGGACTTTGCTTCTAGCCCTAGAGATGTTTTTTAGAATTGCCTTGTACCTCATGGTTTCTTCTGCTGAAATGATTGCCTGACTGTGAAATTGTAAGTCAGGAAGCTTTGCAAAAGCAAAAAAAACCCAAATCCTATCAAGGATCACACTGGACCCTTGTCATAATGGGATGCATCAAACCAGTATTTCTCAGACTGTACGTAGCCTATCTCTTGAGAGCATGATATTTCATCCAAAGTCTTGGCTCTCCAGGCAAATTTCACACTGTTATTAAAGTTTACAGAAAACAGAAATTCTGTTCCATGAAAAATGTTATCTTATCAAAAGTGTCTTATAGTTTTACTGATATTTATCCTCCAATTAGCCAGTGCAGCAGTCTTCCTCTTTCTTGGTAACTTCCAGCTGATAAACTCATACCTTCTAGAAGAAGTTCTCTTCTTAAGTCCTGAAGTACATGACTTGCATTTTGTGCTATTGTATTTTGGTATTTGCAAGGTTTCAGCCTGGACCCAAATGTAACTCATTTCTTCCTGTCCAACAAACCAATCCGTTCCGTTGATTGGATCTGTTAGCTTTCCACCACCAGCAATACCTTCCTACTTTTTGTTCCAACCCATGAAAATAGAAAATCAAATTGGTTCCATCAGTGACACCCAAGGAATTCCATGAGTTACCTTTCTCCCTCATTTCTAAGGCCTTAACTTCTAAGAAAAGCTATTTTCCTATCCATCAGTTTATTACTCACTTTACAACCCCTGTGCAAATTCCACTGCTCTTCAATTAAATAATTTCTCAAATAAGCCCAGAGCTAAATAGCTTAATAAAATCCAGTTTATGCACGCTTTCTGAACTTCATTTACTCAAAAAAAAAAAAAAAAAAAAAAGATTGTTATTAAAGATATTAGGCTGATCTGGCATGCTCTAACTTAGGTGAACATATATTGCATTATATCTTACTTCTTACTTGTTCTTTGTATTTACTTTTTAATTTCTAAATCAGTTATGCCCCTAATAAGTTTACGTTAATGAGCACTTCCCATATCCTTCCCTTTTTGTATTAGTAGGTTTGGTATTTTCCAATCATACAACACAGGTTCAGATCTATAATTTCATGTGTCAGCTCACTTAGAATTTGGGATGGAGGTTATCTAATTTCACTGACAGGAAATGAAAGTAAACGTTCTGTGAAAGGAAGTCTTCTGTGTAAAGAAATGTGGAAAACATATATGAAGGACCAGCTGCCAAAAAAAACCTAGAGAATGAGGTGCTGGAGAAAGCCTTTCTCCTGTAAAGCATGGTGTCCAAGGTAACTGCCCTAACTCTGGCTCTTCTGGGATTGTCTTAGTTTTAACAAAGTGTCATTTTTCACTTGTTTTAGAATAACTTGAGAGCAATGTATGAAATACTTCTCAGATGTTCAGGGTAAATGTTGTGAGTAGATTCTGGCTGGGCTTCTGTAATGGAGTTATCTAAATATGATCAAATATGCTGGAAGGATTTTTTTTTTGGTCAACCTACATATGGAAGTGGAAAAGATGATAAGTGAGATCTCCAATGAGAAGAAATATGTAAAATGGAGTAATCATGCAAAAATTAACCTTCCTCTGAAAAAAAACACACCTAACACCAAAAAACCACCCCTCAAAAAAAAAGTCTTTTCCTTCTATTATAATTATGCTACACTCCAGATCTCGGGCGTAGAGAAATTTTTACTTCCGTACGGAGCTTCTGTGGTTCTGAATGCCCCTCATAAGAACTGCTCTTTCCATGACTCCCAGAGTTGATAACTATGTGCACCATATCGGTATGTTGTCTTAAGACTAGACAACCTGTTTACACTGAAATCTCATTCAAAAGAAAATATGAACCTTTTAAACACCATGTTTAAATCAGAGATTAAGTAGAAAAAAATCAACACTCTGTTTTTAGACCAACAAAAGGAAAGACTCCTGAAAAATTTTCCATTATAATTAAAGCTTCTTCAATGTGCTTGAGTGGAGTTAAGCAAGTCTCCCTTTTATCTCAACCGGTTTCATAGTAATGTGATGCTCATAGTCATCAGGAGAAAGGGAAATCTGTTCTTTTCTACACTGGCTGTGATTCTCCCCCTTATTTTTATCAGAACTTTGTGTCCACATTAATTAGTTCAGCAATGACTGTTCACAACACTGTGCAAAACTTGTGGAACCACAAAGGTCCTCCCCCACACTTTGTTGCCAGACTTCTGACATACAGCTGTAGCATCACTGCAAGTCTTTAAGTCAAAATAAATAATATTATTGTTTATCTAATTTTGAAAAATTTAGAAGAATTTTATGTAGGTGTCAAATTAAGACACTCCAAAGTCGCAAAAATACGTTGTTCAATAGTTATCCATCTGGAACTTAATTCTGTTCCCTGTGCATTTAATTCTGTGTACAGAATTAGGTAGTGATTCTATGAAGAAAAATAGAATATAATCAAAGACTATGGCTTAATGCAGATGCACAAGGGGCCACATTAACTTCTTGAACTGAGTTCTCTTTTCATCTTAAATAATATTATTTTTAAATTATTTTATGACATTTCCAAAATGCTTTTCACGAAGTGCAACAAACTCATGAAATGCCCCATGTTCAGTGAGAAGAATTTGAATTCTTACATGTATCAGGAGACACTTTTATTTGAACTGAAGGACAAACTTCATTGACTGGTAAGCAATACAGATGATTTTGGTCATTGGTTAAATGAAATGTTCTTAATCTGATGCGCCAACACAGCAAATCATATCTAGAAATGGTCAAGCTCATAGGGCAGATCAGTTTTCTTGTATCTTATTCCTACCTGGTGCCACGCATTTCCAATGCCATTAGTGCTCTGGTAGTGATCTGAACACAACCCTAGAACACCTGTGTGATTTCTTTGGACACTGACAGGAGTGAATTTCATATTCAAATGTCAGAAAATAAATAAACAGAAATTCATGGCAAAGCTTATGGATTGTTCTGTAGCCTGTAAGCACGGTCCCCTGTCAAAAGCTTGCTGTGGTCACAGATCCACTGAAGTGGCAAATGCTAGGAAAAAAGACCCATCAACAATTGATACCTCAGGGGGATAAATGTAAACAGATCCCTGCTAGAAAACAAATTAGTAATCATTTTCATTCCTGAAGGAAATGACATCCATGGAGGGCAATCTCAAAGTTCATCTGGTACAGAAGTGAATCATTTTTGAGGGATAAAGTCTGCTTTTTTTGCCATGAGTACAGAAGGATTGTTGTGTGGTGGAACTGATGTGTTTTTACCGACCAAAGTAGGAATCGTGTTTGTTTTGTTACCCAGACCAAAGGTTTTGAAAGTCTTGAAAGCAGATCAGTTGAAGTCCAGCAGCTACTGGAATAAACCTGTGCTTAACACGTGCAAAGAAAGCAGGACATGTGCCCTAGCTTCTTAGCTACAATAGCAACTTTTAACTGCCTCTAGGGCTGCTCCTTCCATTTAATGTAATGTTTCCAGTATCCAGTCCGCCTTGGGTGTGAGTGAGGAAGGCCTTCATGGTACTTTGCATTCATTTGTTTCCCACAATTCATTCCTGTTTCACTGCTATCAGTCTTTAATATCCACGCTCAGGAAACAGACTCAAGTGTTGAAATCATCTTGCTGTTCATTGCTAGGTTACTGAACCTAAACATTACATCGCTTTCCACATTAACAAATACAGTACACCACATGAAGAAAAACTGCTAGCAAGTGTTTGTTTCTCGGGCGACAGATGAAGTACAAACCTCCCCATATTGTTTTAAAATTGTTTGAAATATTCTAATAAGTGTAAGTAAAATGTATTGACTGGAAGACAGCACAGAAGGAAAAATGGACATGGAGTCACCTGGGCACATAATCACACAGCCGAGCTGTTATATTGTCCATCATTTCTTAATGAGAGATGGTAAAAAATATTGTTTGACACATTCTTTTAAATACTAAACATTTTGTTCATCAACTGCCTCTCCAAGCATTTTCAACAATTTAGCCTACAAGCTGAATATGTTGGTGTTTCCAGTTGAAAACTGAAGACATTTGGAGAACATATTTTTTAAAAATATGTTAAATTTTTAAGGGAAGATTGGAGAAAGGGGAAATCCATCTATCACACTTTTAAAGAAAAGTATTTGTGTACACCCTGATGAACAAAACCAAATTGTTTATAAGAGCATACAGGAACACAATTTATCAGTCTTGTTTCCAAAAAGGGAACATAAAGTTTGTGAAATTTATTGGTTGGGGAATAGTTAAACAATGCTACTTTTGAAAGATAGAGCAGGAATTTTTACAGTGTGGACAGTTACATGCTCTCAAGTTCCTAGCTAAATATGGGATGCTGGCTTTTAGGTTCAAAAGATGTGTACATCTGGGTCTCTCACAGATGCCCCTCTCTGTCGTGCATGCCAGCTAAGTCTTGCCTTTAATAACTCCTGGAATGTTTCTGTATTTTCTCCGGAAAAACAGTCAAATTCAGGGTTGTCCTCTGTTTCCAACTTTATAGCTTGCATAGACATTTTTATGGCATGGTCTAATAATTTTTTGTTTTACATTGACAAAGATTTACTGAGGAAAGTCAATAAATACAGACGTACTGCACTAAAAAGATATGGCCTTAAGCAGTGATGTTTTTGTGCTTGTTGCTTTACTCTTGAGTTTCTGCCTCTCACAGCAACAATACCTCTTCCTCAAGGGAAGGTAGGAATGGACAGATGAATTGAAATCACTGATGGTTGTCCATTACCATCTGCTTACGATTGCAGGAGGAACAAGATGAAAACATATTTTAAAATGAACTTTTAATAGAACTTCTAACATTTTTAAAATTAAGCTATATTTTGTTCTCATCTTAGCACGCTTCTTTTTCCTCATGTCAATTATTTTTACCCCATTTCCACATCTTCTCTCTCTCAACTCTCTTTCACATTCTTGAGCCACCTCCGTTTCCTTTTAAGTGGCAATGCTAAATAGCTACACAAAGACCCACTGCTATCTATAAAATAAATCAAGGAACTTTAGCAGTTTAAGGAAGACAAACTGCATGGCATCTTCCTCGCTTTATGCTGTCAAAATGTTCACATGAAGTCTCCATCCAGTTTTAAGGGAATTGTGCAATTTGTCTCACTTCTTTTACTTAATTTGCCATTTCTTCTAGTTTCCATCCACTTCTCCCAGTGCTAGTGCTTTAATTCCTTATGTACTTTACTGGTCCCTTCATAAGAAATTATACATATATGCCCATTTATGTCCTGCATTCAGTCTAGATATGCCCCCTCATATGTCCCAAGTAAAGGCTTATCCTTGGAATACAACTGGGAAGAAGTGGCTTGACTATGTGTGTCCTCTAATCTGACTGATGCAATTAGCTGCACTCCAGCCAGGGAGTACCAGATAGGCACACATTGATCACGGGGTGGAATATCAAGGAATGAGGCTGTGGACTGAATACGTTGTTTTAGCAGGCCAGGTTCTTCCTGTGTGGCATTGTTCAAGAGAGACCAATTTTAACACAGGGGCGGCGGGGGAACACATATAATCAGTGAAAGAGTGTGGAGGAACTGAAGGCATCTACCGATAGTGGCACAGTCATTTCAATGATGACTGAAGTCTAGTAAGTACTACCAGGAATCAATTTTTTATTGATGAATAGAGTATGCTGAATGGACAAGAAAGGGTAACGGGAGATGGAAAAGAAAGGGAATGTGAGGGGTACAATGTGAGGGGTACAATATGAGGGGAAAATTCAGCCAGGTGAGAAGAGTTGAAAAACAAGAGATGTTCAGGTCTTCATGGGTGGCAAAGGATAAGGAACAAAAAGGAGATGGAGGGAAGGCAAAGGAAAGAAGGAAGGAGAGGAGTGAGATTATATCAGTATTTTGTTTTGGTTTTTCGCTATCCTTCATTAAAAAGACAGTGAAATACTGTGATAATAGAGAAAAGGTGAGAAAAGCTTGAGAAAGAAGTCAAAGCTGGCATTTAGTTTGCCAGTCGTGTAAGAATTCATTTCAAATAAAAAGTATTTCCTAAAACAAATGAAGTCCATGATCTGGGGCAGGATGTGCTTTAGGTAGCTGAAAGAGATTACGAAGGGCTCCTGCTTAGTGTTTAGGGGGTTAAATAACTTCTTCTGCTTTTACAGGGTTTTCCTACCTGATGCTGGATATGATGTACAGAAAATTGGAACCTGGATTTTCCAAGGGCCAGCATGCAGTGCAGTATTAGGTATCAAACATTAAAATGAGATCTTAAGCTTGAAGTGGGCTGTTTCACTAAATGTTCTTAACAGAGGATATATCAATTCTGTAGATGTTTTCTTTTCTTAGAATTTTTCCTCTTCATTAAACTCAATTCACTTTCTTATTCTCTTACGTGAAAGATGAGCTTAATATTTCATTTTAATTAGGCACTGGAATGATGTCATATTTAATTAGTTCTTGCTTCCATAGAGTCATGATTACACACACAGTGTTTTAGACTGTTACTGATATTCTGTGTTACATTTAGTCCTGCAGATTTTTGGGGGGAAGTCCTGGTACAAGAACTCACATTTGATTGGAATATTTTTGGAAATGGGAGATTTAACCAGGAGCTTTGGTTACTGCACCTTGTCCCACTAAGAAGCATAAAAGTTCTCTGTAAAACAAGGCAAAAACTCGATCCAGTCCAATTATGCATTCACCTACGAATATGTTAGACTGTTTTATTACTTTCATGACATCTGTTTCTTGGAACCAACTCAAGGACCTTGTCCTTATTGTTAAGCTCTGTACTTTACTGAAAGAATAGAAAATGCTGTTTTCAGGTGGGTGATAACTGGTGAAAAAGCAGGCAAACAGAACATGGGGTTCTTCATAGGATGAGGAATTCAGTGAGAGGGGATTTTGCACAAAAAAGGAGCTCTTGCTTTGTCTCTTGCCTAGCTACTGCTGGAAGGCAGCGCTCTGGGAGGTCAGGGCCCTCATATGGCGTACGCAGGGCTGCTTAAAAAAATAAGGTGGCAATTTTCTGAATTTTGGCAGGTTATTGCTTTGCACAGGGGTAGCATAGGAGAATGCGCACTCATTTGAATCAAGTTGCTCATTGTTTCCATTGCTGTATAAAACTCATGTTAGAAACTATTTGGTTTGTATTCAGACATTAACTTTTATGACCAGAAATCCCATAAAACCATCTGTCTCTTGTAGTCTAAGCTTGTGTTTAAAAGTGAAAAGTGCTTGGCTCCTTTCACCTTATTTATTCTCTACATCTGTAAATGTTTTGGATGGGAACGCACTGCTGAAATATAAATAATATCTGCTTTGCTCAAGCTGTTAAGGTTCTCTCTCCAATCATATCAACCTAATTCTCAAAAATTGAGAAGCAGTGACAAGGGAGTACTGCTCATTTGAAAGGAATTAGGGATGACTAGTGACTGGTCACTTGTTCACCTCCAGAGATGTTGCTGGTGTCTGGGGAGGTCCTGCCTTTTATGTTGGAAAAATTTTAGAAGAGAGTTGCTTCCAGGCCTTCATGTTGGTGTCCATAATCAGTTGTTCACCACCTGAGAAAAATGGTGCAATTTCACATACCTCGCTGCCAGAGCTCCTTTTGTAGAGCTCCATTATCATTGTATCTAAGAGGCTACAAATAAAAAGTGCCCTTTTTTGTTTGTTTCGCTTTCAGCAAGAATCTACTGTAGTGTTACAGCTTTGAAGATTAAACTGGGCATATGACCTAGTTGCTATGGAAACCTCTCTGAAATAAAATGAAAAGCAAGGGGAGGGAACATTGATGAGTGCTAATTTATAGAAGTAAGAATATTAAGTATCCTTGATCTGTGGCAATTCATACCATCTCCCTGGTTTATTTATTAGCAAAATGGTTGAAAGGAGATATCTCTTAATTTGCCCCCTGGAAAAAAAAACATACACAATTACTACTTTGCAGTTATGGTCCATTAGTCATATTAGCTTGGCTAATGCAAGAAGGATTATTATTGTACCGAGCCCCATCTGCAACAGACATAACACAGTGGAGTCACTCTCAGTATGGCTGTTACTATTGTGATCCCTCAGAAGGTGCATAAAAATATGTGGTGGTTTAAACTTGGCTGGCTGCCAGGTGCCCACCCAGCCGCTCTCTCACTCCCTCTCCTCAGCAGAACAGGGATAGAAAATAAGATTAAAAACTCATGGGCTGAAACAAGGACAGGGAGATTGCTCAGCAAGTACTGTCACAGGTAAAAGAGATTCAGTTTGGGGAAGATTAATTTAATTTTTTGCCCTTTAAAAATAGAGTAAGACAGTGAGTAAAAAAAAACCCAAGACTGAAACCACATTCCCTCTGTCCCCCCTTCTTCCCAGGTTCAACTTCACAGGAGGATGGGGAATGTGGGTTGTCGTCCATAAAACGTCTTCTCTGCCACTCCTTCCTTATCACACTCTTCCCCTACTCCAGTATAGGGTCCCTCCTGTGGGATATACTCCTTCACAAACTGCTCCAACATGGGTCCTTCTCACAGGGTACAGTCCCTTAGGAATGACCTGCTCCAGCAAGGGTCCCTGTAGAAAACATGCTCATGCATGGTCATGCATGGACTCCTGTCCATGGGCTCCTACCAGAAACCTGCTCTAGCGTGGGGTCTTCATGGGCTGCAGCTTCTTTCAGGGCACATCCACCTGCTCTAGTGTGGAGTCCTCCATGGACTGCAGTGTGGGTATCTGCTGCAGCATGGTTCTCCATGGGCTGCAGGAGGACAACCTGTGGCATCATGGTCTTCTCCAAGGGCTGCAGTGCAATCTCTGCTCCAGGACATGAAGAACCTTCACCCCCTCCTTCTTCACTGACCTTGGGGTCTGCAGAGCTGTTTCTCTCACATTTTGTCACTCCTCTCTCACAGCTGTTGTGCAGTGGATTTTACCCTTTTTTAAATATGTTATCACAGAGGTGCCACCAACATCCCCAATAGCCTCATCTTTGGCAACTGGTGGGTTCATTTTGGAGCCAGCTGGAACTGGCTCTGCCCAATGCAGGGGCAGCTCCTGAAGTCTTGTCATGGAAGCCAGCCCTACAGAATCCCCACAGCCCCAATAACACCTTGACACATACACCCAATACAAAATGTTAAGTTGCTAGTATCTTTCTGCAACATGGATTGTCTAGCTTGGATGTTTTTTCTAAGGATGACCACCCTGGCCTATAAACCAACATTTAATGACTTTATAACTGGCTGTTTCCTCCCAACCCCTAAAAGGCTTAAACAGAGCAAGGGTGGGATGCTTACCCTACACCCTGGCTGCAAAGCAACACTTGTGACTATGAAGCTTCTGGGTACAGTGTGGTTGGCCAACCAAAACCAAAATCTTTCTATAAAATCTTTCTACAAAAGTTCTGCAGAAAGCTGAATCCTGGGAGTTGAAAATCTCTCAGTGAACAAGACACTTGAGACCAACTGAATTAGCTTTCTGTCCAATCTCTCTTTGTCATTATCACCAGTTCTCCTAAAGGCATATGATTTTTCCTCTTGTGCAGTGACTCTTTCTGCTTTGTGTCTAACACAGTCCATCCACTTCTTTTCTGCTGTGGTTTTCATCTGACAGCAGGAGGTGAAACATGAAAGTAGGCAGGGTGAGGATAAAAATGCTTTATCAAGGGAAAGGACCAGAGCCGAAGAGGGGTAGTGAGTACATGTACATGCTGTATTTTGATAAACCATAAATGATGAGCTATCTTCCCTTAGCATTCTACTTACCTCTTTAAACCAGATTTAATGATATATATTCATGGCCACAGATCTGTGTTTTTCCTTCAAATGTGACAGCATCTTGTAATATGCATAGGTAGTCTGTCAGTATGAGTGTGACGGAGGCCAGAATACTTATCTTAATTGCTTTAAATGGTTGTTTTAAACCATATAGGTGCAATACAAAGTAATACATCATTAGTGCAGTTGTTTAGTGCACATGACACATACATGCAGAGTAGACTACATCCCAGTGGTTATGTCCATTGGATTTAGTTCATCACAGTTTAATGAACCACTAGACCATAGCATGTCCTTCTATCTAGGCATTGTCATAAAAGATAATGTTTCATAACTGGAGCTGCTGTTAACATTAAATGTCCCAAGATCTTTTTTTGTTGCATTTTATTTCACCTTCTTTTATAGGACTTGCCTTCTTTTTTTTCTTTTTTTTTTCTTTTATTTTTTTCTATGGATGGAATAGAGATTGTTTCTAAAGCAGAAAGAGAAAAAAAATACTGCAAAGTCCAGTGTGGTTCATTCTTACTTGTGAAGCTGATCAGTGAAGTGTAGAGTTTTGCCATTTAGCTCCTACCTGCAGAAGTAATATGCTCAGTAGGTCACAGTAACCCGATGATGTCTGTTTCCTTGAGTTGACTTTGCCATTTGTTAGGAACAGTAAGTGGGCCAGGTGGTACAGTCTTACGAAGGACAAATCTTGTTATTGATGCTTTCCTCTTTGCTCTCTGTACTTAGAAATCTCATGGCATTATACAGTTCCTATCAGTTGGTGGGGCCTTTTTTTCCTAAATATTCTTTGCACAATATGCAACATTCTGGGTAATATTTTTATATCTTGCACCTAGGATTTTTAAAATTGTCTTTAAAACACGCCCTTTATATATATATATAAAAATGCAAGTGTATATTTCTATTTACATACACATGTATATCTCCTCATTTTTGTATGAAAACTTTGAATTTGCTGAAGTATAACATCTCTCATCTTCTGGGGATAGACGGCTTACACAGTTGGGGGATTTTTGACACAAGTGCCAGAATCCACTTTTTTATTACTTAAGAACCCCATGAAAATGAAGCTAATTGACAGTTGACTTCATCTTCCCATTTTAATTATTAAACTTCAGGAAATTATGAATAAGAGCATTGAGATTTGTTTCCCTCTAAGTAATACAGTGTGTGCACAACAACAAAAATCACAGTAAAATATTTCCTTAATAATGTCAAGAACTAGTCACGGGCATTCTGCCTTCAGGAAGCAATTAAGAAATTTTTCCAGAGGGGATATCTGCTAAAACTGCTTCGCAAGACAAGTTAATCAGAGTGGGTAGGAATTAATTTTTTTACCTCACCTTCAGAGACCTAGGGATGTTTTTCACCTAGATGATTTACAAAGGAGGAAGTGTGCAGAGACTTCTCAATGGAAAACTAATGTCAAAATTAAAAAACTGTGTGTCTATTTGGAGGATAAAAAGACACCTTTAAGAAGCTGCTTGCATGTGAGGGAAGGAATGACCTTCCACAAAAATGTGTCTTGATATAAAACAAACAAACAAAAATATTAAAAAGTTTTTGAAGAAGATCTCATCAGTAGAGAAGATGTTTGAAAATGTGTGTGTGGGGAATGGAGAGGCAAAGGTCAAAGCCAGTGGGTCAACTTGCTACTAGCAAACTGATTGCAGAGTAGGACATTAAAACGTTCGTCTGGTGTCACCAGGGAACAAGGAGATGAACAGGTCATGTAAAATAATAGCTAACTAAAGCTACAAAAGATGCATTAACTTTTGGCCCTTGGGACTGGAGTTTCTGTGTTGAGAATTAGAAGACATCAGACTTTTATCAGACCATACTATTTGCTGTTAAGTTCGTTCTCTTCTCCTACCTCCTCCTGCTAATAGGCATTGGTAGATCCAGGTTTACCATTTCCTAGTCAACACAGAAGGACAAATTAATAATGATGACCTCAGGGGTGAAACTGTTTACAACAAAGCTGAGGCAACTGCAGAAAAGCTTGGAAACTTCCCTCAATTTCTCACCTTTAGAAGAGAGTCATAGCATTTTGAACATTGTGGAGATACTGATAACAGTTCTGTGATGTTGAGAGGTACCCTCTATAACAGTGGACAAGTGCGTATGCACGTACATTAGTTTGGGAGGTTAATGGTAAACAGGGAAAGGAGTTATTTATCTGATAAGATGGGTGCACTTTCAGACATTCATGGAGCAAATTGGTAGTTTCTGATGCCTGAACTGTATGTATAAAAGGAGGTGCAATCATATGTGGAGCAAAGAATAGCTTCATCTTCCAGAGAGGCACTGGAAGTACTCTATAGTTTTGTGATTAAATGTCTGAGGGAGTGATTAGCATTAACAGATCAGTAGCTATTTCACATGATTGAGCACATGGCGAAAGTCTGTACCTGTGTTTCATATATTATAAAACATGCGTTTGTCTCTGTCTAGGAAAGACAGAAAGAAAAAAAAATAAACAAACTAAATGTTTGCTTCCCTCCTGTCCAGTACTAACCTTAAAATTGCTAAGGTTTTAAAATATTTCTGTACAATTACAAGTGAACCTGAAAAAAGTCATCTTATTACAGGACTGAAGTTCTAAGTGATGCTGCCTGGCTGCTACTTCTCACTTAGGGATAGCAAAGTATGTGTGAGTCCAACACAGATAAATAAGTAAACTTATGATAAATGTTTAATTGCAATTGAAAACAAACACTCATTAAAAAAAAAATCACAGTTTGCTTCAGCCAGCCTCTGCTATGCTGTTTACTGGCTGGATAGAGTATACAGCTGCTTCTTCTCCATTACTCTTAACCCTTTGATAGTACAACCTTCTTAGCAAGAAATTATTTTAGTTGATGGTTGCTTGTTCTTGGTGCCCGCAGTAACCTCTTGCTCTCCCATTTAATGTATGAAGAATAAATTCTCTTTCCATTTATAATCAGAGTTATTAAACTTTTTGATGTTGTTCCTCTTTGACAGGAGAAAGGTTATCAAAAAGATGATCAGACTCTAGAAAGCTGCCATTCATTGTGTGCTCTGAGGGTTGTAGCAAAAGCTGTCAAAGTAGCACTGTGCATTATGCACAGATCAGCTACTCATACCTTCTACACAGTCTGCTTAAGAGACCCCAGAGTAGGCCATGCTCTGAGCTTTGGAAGTAAATGGAGACAATAAGCAAGAACATATTTCATTCAGGGACTCATTAGTGGAGTCTAGGCAGGTGGTGCATAGGGTAGGTCCTGGAGATTTGGTCCTATATATCAGCAATAGAGGAGTGCTTCAAGGGAAAAGGGGATACATCTTCTGCCCAAGAGCTAACCTTCCTAGGTTTTGGATAGATGCTCCACTTCTGACTTACAGATTGGCTGTCACTGAACTGGGGCTTATTAGGGGTGGATCTGTGGGGTCCAACTGACATCCACTGTGCATGGCATTTCATCGGGTTTTGCATTAACCCTAGTTTGGTCTCTGGTTAGTAGGTGCACTCCTGAAACACATATTTCAGTTTTGTTTCATCCAAAAGATATCTAGTTCATTTACTCAAAGACTGCCTTGTGGTGTGAGTAAAAGCGTGTAAAGTGGGGATGGTTGGGGATTGTTTGGAAAGCACACTTCTGAGTCAAAATAAACAGCTAATGTAGATGCACTCAATAAAAATATAAAGCACACGGACAATGGCCTTGCTGTACTAAAAGCTTCTTCTGAAATTATATTTCCTTTGCAGTGCAAACATACCAGGAAAGCCGGCCTCACAACCAACACCTTCAGTTGGAAAATAAAAGTCCTTACTCTTCTTCTGAGGAACATTTAAATGTCAGTCTTATCCCAAAGAAGAGCTTTTCAACACAAAGTCAAGAAAACGTTTTCTGGAGAACTGGCAAGGAGGTGAAAAATCAGTGACTGTAAGGAGAATCTCCAGTGTGACTTTCTGGAGGCTTGTACATTTTAAGGCCAGAATGAACCAACTTCTTCTGTAACACAGGCCATAGATTTCACAGAAGGATTTTTGCATGAAGCCCCTTAACTACAGCTCATGCTACAAATGTTCGTTTCGTATTTTCAGGACTCACAGTGAAAGGGAAGATACTACTCTCAAAGGGGCTCTGCACCTGTGATTAATTACACTCGCTACTAAATTTACATCTTGCCTGCAATGTGTAAAGTTTCCATTGACAAGAACAGCAACACAGAGATCAGTAGAATTCAAGTATTCCTAGAGTACATTTTCTATGTAATAAACGGAGGAGCTGTCATGAAAATTATTTTGCCTTCACTTTTATGTTAATTGTATGTACCAGTATGGATACTAACAACTGTTCAATTAAATGTTGTGTTGAATTTCCTTGGACTTTGAAATAAGATCTTCCTGGGAAAAGCATTACCTCATTCTATGGATCCTTCTAAAAAATGCATGTATGACAAGTAGCTGGGAAGTCACCTCAAGGAATATCTCTCCACCTGGTGGATGGTGGAGTGTCCAAGATGTTGATGTTGGCTGCACTGCAAAGGAGTTCAGAAGCAGAAATGCCTGGCAATTTTCTCTTCCTTCAAAGTGAAGAACAAACTCTCTCATGGCAATTTTCAGGCAGCTTCAGTTCAAGAGTCTGATTCACCATCTATGAGTTGCAAGAGGACCTCTCTAAGTAGTTTCAAAAGGCACTGGAGTCAGTCCTGCAGAAGCAGCCTTACTGGGAAGTGTAGGGCCACTCTACAACCATTATATCTGCCAGCAACCACTGGAGAAAAGAATTAAATATACATACACTGCCAGCAGAGGCAGAACACACTCAGTGCTTTTCCTGAAATACCCATATGAGGAAATCCACAGAGCCTTCAGATAATTTTTTTATAGCAAACAACATTGAATTCACCCTTTCAGCTATGGATCAGATTGGCTGTCCCTGGATAAGCTTGAATAAACTTCCTGGGCAAAGGACCTTTTTTGACTTTTGTCCAGAGGTCCCAAGGATATGCCTTTTTTTGTTTGACCTCCAGCTCTTCCATGTCTACAAAGCTTGTGCAGTCAGCTTGATTTGAATGCTGGAAGTCTAGCAGTCTGGATACACAAATAAGCGCATGTTTGAAAGTGTTTGACCTGAATCTGTGTTTTAGGGAAATCTCCAGAATATCTAGTTGCTGGTTTTAGCTGCCTTCCCTCTCACCTCCTGGTTGCAAATGTTGTGTTCAGTGGTATCTTTTGCAGATTTTTTTTCATACTTGCAGTATCTCATATTTCTGTTAACATATGTGTGCACCAACAATTTAGAGGTATAGGAGAAGTATTCTGATGTATATTATAGATATTTGCCTCTAGTTAGGCTTCCTAGAAAGTCTTTTTGTACAATATGTCCTACACTGATAACTGGACATAGGAAAAGGGTGACTTGCGATGTTTGGTTGTTAGTCAACTAACCATCATTTCAGCTTGAGCTTATTGACTGTCTGCTTTCTCACACCACCATTGCTGGAGAGGGAAGAAGTTTTTGCCTCAGATTTATTACTATGGTTCTAACTTGAAATCTTTAGATCTGTAAAGGTTCACCCTGAAAAGAGGCAGATTGTGGTCCTGCTAAGTGAGTTTCATGGTAGGCATGCCATGAAAAATAGAAATTAATCAAACAGAACACACTATGAATTTGGTGATAAATTTTTTTGTTAACCTTTGAATTTCTTTTTTTTTTTAATTGTGTTATTTTTTCCTTTCTTTTGAATGTTGTCTTGATGGTTGTGGATTTATTGGATAGATAGATAGACTTTTATGTAATGGCCAGGAATGGCGGTTATATAGGCATTTGCATTGGAAACTTCCTTTGTGGACCTGCGTTAATAGCAGCAGCTGATCTGAGCAGATGGAAATTACAAGCAAGAAGGGTATGTGAAAACCACACTGTGGGAAAACTCTGAAAAAGATGTAACCTGCCTATTGCACAGTAAAATCGGCCTGGGATGGCATGTGGCAGTCTGTCCTCAGTTGCCTAATTCATCCAGTTTGATTGACAATGCCACAAGATTGAGTGGATGTCCTTCATGAGAGTACAATATTATAAAAATTTTGGAGATGGGAAGTAGCATAAAAGAAGGAAACACTCTGGTTACAGCAAAAGCTTCTGTGCTTCTCCTAGCTCCAAAGTGCTGAAATCATATGACTGTATGTCCATGTATTTTTGACATTCAAAGAGTGCTTGTATGTGGTTACACTGATTTTGAGTGTGCATAGATATTACTATGTGTCCTAAAAGTCATTGCAATTCTTTTTTTAGTTAATGCCACTTTGACAGTGTATCTGATCCAGTTACTGTTGTCTTCCAGTCCTGTGTATAAATAGAAGAAAATAAGACTGGTGCTTTTACAGGGTGTGCTGTCACTATGTCACTATGCTAAATCATTCAAAATGTTGGAGAATTCACAAAGTACTGGAAGTTCTATTTGTATGGTGCATGGAGCTTACATTATGCAAATGAAGCTATAGTTTTCAAATACACTAATCACTGAGTTTATCCAGATGTGCTCAGTGTAAAAAAAATTAACTAATCTTATTCTCTGAGGAGCGCTGTGTGATGCTCTTCAAAAGTAATTTGTAGGTGGAAGAGAAAGAAGCTGGTGCTCACATATGCAGGAGCAGCATGGAGTTTTTTTCTTCTTTGTTGCGAAAGATGAGAAGAGTGTCACTGTCAGTGATGGTTCAGCTATGTAGCTATTTGTAGGAGATGGGAAGAAGTACCAAGTCAATTTGTCATATTTGCATACTGAAAAGTGCACTGTTCATTTACTCATGCGTTTATGTCTCTTAGCCTCTTTGGAGAACTTTAGAAAGGCATAAGGTTAAACAATTCAATTTCAAGACTAGATTTCAAAAAGAAACAAATATCATGCACTTCCCATTATGTTTTTATTGATGAGAATAGTTTGATTTGTCAGCAATGTCTGAAAAAGCAGATGAGTTCCAGCGTGGAGCCCATAAATGATATTGTGTATGATTTAGCTGTTTTTATATTTTCTTTTTCCTTCCAGGTTCCTTTATTTGACATGTCAGATACCACAGAAATAATGTCACCAATGGCATGATGTGATCTTCCCCCTTAAATCTGTGTGAACAAGAATTTAATAGGAGAGAATGTATAAGTGAATTTAATTTTAAGACTTTTGTACTATTACGATCTGTTACGTATGCACATAAAAGGTCAGATTCTTCATTCACCTCTGATGATCTCTGTGGCTCAAATATTCATTCTTTGCTACCCGCGTTTCTTGACTGCTGGAGTGAAAATGCTGTAGTCAGTCACATTTACTTTTGAGATTACGAGCTCCATTTCTCTTTTTATACGAGAGATTTTTGAAAACCAGTTTTGCTGTGTTTGTCCAGGTTTACAGTATGAGGAGTGCCCATCTACATGGGCAAGATGCTTCTAATGAATACTCAAACAAAATCAATATATAAAAAAAGAAACTGTAAAGCCACATCACATCAGCTCTGTTTCCTTCAAAAGGCATTTTGAGTTTAACTCACATAAGAACTCCCATAAGGCTGAGAAAGATGTGGGCAACTCAGAGCATGTCAATGATATATCTGAAACTTTAATTTAGACATCAGTTATTTGAATGTTACCTATGTCATTACTACTCAGTGGTTACCTTTTGCTAACAGGTTAGGTTAGCTTTGTAAATTAGATTTTGGTAGCTATGCACACTTTTCCTCTTCAGCCTTGACGGTGATGTTCAGACTGTGTCAGAGAGGTTGGAGTGAACATGTGAAAGCACACTCAGGATGTTTTAATTCAGTAACTGTACATATCAAGAGCACTGAAGACACAGGTGGCAGATACTTTTGTGATGAAGACCATACAGAGCTGTGGGGTATACCTGCAAGGACTTTATCTATGCGGAAATCTGTGCCATTGCACCTGGTTGGTACTAACCAAAATTTTATGACCCAAAATTATATGCCTAATTTCAGCCTGAAAGGAGCTGTATCATTAGTGCTATTAGTATTCCCCATGCCTATGTAATGGGGAAATGAATTCTTTTTTTATTCTTAAATCGAAATCATCTCTGCTTATATACTGTCAGAGATGTATAAGTGTCTCTGTGGAAGCATTCCTAATGCTGAAAGTGTTTCAGGTAGCTGCTGAATACCAGTGAGATGTTCCAGTTTTCTGGAAATTAGTTGTTCTTCATTCAGATTGTCTCATAATCTGTTTAAATACAAATTAAAGTCTTCCAGATAAGAAAAGATATTGAAATGTTTAAGATAAAAAGAATTATGTTCAGTTTTGTAATTTAAAAAGACATAGCTGAAGCTTTTTCTCTCTCTCTCTTTTTTTTTTTTTTTTATAGAGGAATGTTATTAACGAGAAATATGGGCCTTTGTCATAAAGGCTCATGAAAAATCCTCCAAGAAACTATCATTAAATTATGCAGTTTTCAAAGAGAGGCACCATGGACTTGAATAGGCTGGAAGCTTAACTTAGTGTATGACTGCTTTCTGCTCTGAGAACCTTTTATTGGTCTGCAACTTGCACTGCCAGGCAATTGCTCTTTTTCTCCACTGATGGTAATCATGGCTAGTAAAAGATTAAAAGGCTGCCTAATCTTCACACTGCTGTCAGTCGTAGTCAACAGAAAAAGTCCTGAAAGGTGATGCACTGTTTGTGAGCTGAATAGGGAACGGTATGTGCTTTTCAGTGCTGAATAACTGCTGGTAAACCGAGGAAAAAGGTGCTCCACTTTGAGTGATATTAAACGGTGAGTGCAGCTGTTTTGGGGTGCTGTTCCTGGTGACTGGTGGTGGCACTGCTGAGGATTCCCAAGCAGGAGCTACATTTGCCATCAGGCAGCTGTGTACTTGCCAGGGACTGCTCAGGGGCAGCTGAGAGCATGGGGAGGGCAGAGGGAGCTGTGACAGCAATGCAGAGGTGGTTTCTACCTGACCTGATTTGAAATCAGGTCATTGATTCCAAATAAGACTCAGGGTTGGAAACCACACTGGGGTCAGGGGGTGTATTCCACCCTTTTCATTTGACTGAAGCTGCTGTTGGTCTCCCATCCTGCTCCTGAGCCCCACGCTATGGTGCTCTGCCTGCATAGCTGGTTGATCTCCATGTGTCAGTCCTCACAGGTGCACTTCTGCGGTGACCGTCGCACACTGCCAGCTCTCCCAGCTCGCTGCCCAGCTGTGGCTTGTCCTTTGGCAGGGCTACCTCTGCGGTGGGCAGCTGCCCAGCTAACTACATTTCTGAAAGGGACAACAGAGTACCTGGAGTAGGAGTAGGAGACTGTCACTGCAGCCAAGGCGCTCAGCTAGTTCTCCAGGAGTTAACAAAAAGCAAATGTTTCCATCTGATTTACTGCTAGCCAATGGCAGTAAAGCATTTGCTGGCAACCTCTGGCTCTATAAACTTTTATCAACCCTGAAACAATGTAGACCTTGCAATGTATTTGTCCACCCGCTAGCACCAGTTGATATAGGTGTCTGCTTCCAGCATGAGAGCAAAGGTTGTTGATGATCTTTCTGTGGTACTCTCATATTAATCCCTGCAGGAGACATGGTGAAGGTTAGATTTAAAACAACAATATCATTCAAAGTACCTTTCCTGGTCAGAAGTAGCAACAGTGCTGCTGAGAAAATGGTGGGATGTACACAGCAGAATACTTTCTGTGCAGGGTAGCAAAAAGCAGGAGGCTAAAATTAAACTATCAAATGCCTGTTACCCATTACAGTTACCTTGTTAGACAGTGTTTCTACTATTTCTTTGTATTGCATGAGAGTGTTTTATCTTGAACTCTTTATTGTGCAGAGTGCCTTTTGGAGTAAGTGAGTTCAGGCACTCTCTGTCTACCCTCCCTATGAGAATCAGTATTTACTGATGTGTGTGACCTTGTCAGAATTTATGGTGCTGGTACAGGCAGCTGGGCTGTAGCCATAATTCCCTGCAGAGAAGGCAGAGGAGTTCAAGTGTTTGGGGTGACAGATAGGGCCACAGTGACTTTTCGTGCAGGAATGAGGAGTGGCACCAATCTCTCCTTTACTCACTGCAATCACTTTTGTAGTAGGTTAAAGATGATGTAATTCAGAGCTGCATATTGTCAGTGTTTTATTCCTTGAATTACTGCTATACTTAAGTGACAGTATCTCAGGCCATTGCAAACGTATACATCTTATTCTTCTCTTGGACAGCTGACACTGTTAAGCTGAGTAGCAAAGGTTTTCTCCTGAGGATTAGAGCTTGCTGGAAGCCTTACAGCAATTTCCTCTGAAATATGTAGGTTTGTCAGAAAGTAAGATGTTCTGTAGAAATATTCTTTTTTTGTACTTGTGAGTTTCCTCCAAAGCATGAAGAGGGTTCTAATGAAACCTACCAAGTGAGTCTGCCAAGCTGTGGCATCACAAGAGCATTGATGGTGCAGTTCTCTGGACACATCTCATAATATGCACACAGTGTTTGTGTCAGGCATTGTACATGTCCCTCTTCAGGGATCTGCTTGGCAGAGTACTATGGGATAAAGCCCTGGAGGGAAGAGGGGCCCAAGAAAGCTGGTTAATATTCAAGGAGCAGCTCAGGAGCGATGCATCTCAACAAAGAGGACATTAGGCCTGCGTGGATGCACAAGGAGACCTTAGACAAACTCAAACACAAAAAGGAGGCCTACAGAGGGTGGAAGTAAGGACAGGTAACCAGGGAGGAATACAGAGAAATTGTCCAAGCAGCCAGGGGTCAGGTTAAGAAAGCTAAAGCCCTGATAGAATTAAATCTGGCCAAGGACATCAAGGGCAACAAGAAAAGCTTCTTCAGGTAGGTCAGTGGTAAAAGGAAGACTATGGAAAATGTGGTCCCTCTCCAGAAGGAAATGGGGGACCTGGTCACCCGGGACATGGACAAGGCTGAGGTACTCGATGACTTTTTTGCTTCAGTCTTCACTGGCAAGTGCTCTAGCCACACCATTCAAGTTGCAGAAGGCAAAGGCAGGGATTGGGAGAATGAGGAACCACCCAGTGTAGGAGGAGATCAGGTTCAAGACTATCTGAGGAACCTGAAGGTGCACAAGGCCATGGGACCTGATGAGATACATCTGTGGGTCCTGAGGGAACTGGCGGATGAAGCTGTTAAGCCACTGTCCATCACATTTGAGAAGTCGTGGCAGTCCAGTGAAGTTTCCGCTGCCTGGAAAAAGGGAAACATAACCCCTATTTTTAAAAAGGGAAAAAAGGAAGACCCAGGGAACTACAAGCCAGTTAGTCTCACTTCTGTGCCCATCACAATTGTGGAGCAGATCCTCCTGGAAACTCTGCTAAGGCACATGGAAAATAAGGAGGTGATTGGTGACAGCCAACATGGCTTCATAAAGGCAAATTGTGTCTGACAAATTTGGTGGCTTTCCACAATGGGGTTACAGCATCGGTGGATAAGGGAAGAGAAACTGACATCATCTACCTGGACTTGTGCAAAACATTTGATACTATCCCACATGACACCTTTGTCTCTAAATTGGGGAGACATGGACTTGATGGATGGATGGTGAATAAGGGATTGGCTGGATGGCCACACTCAAAGAGTTGCAGTCAATGGCTCAATATGCAAGTGGAGACCAGTGACAAGTGGAGTTCCTCAGGTGTTGATATTGAGACTGATGCTGTTTAACATCTTTGTCAGCAACACGGACAGTGGGATTGAGTGCACACT
This sequence comes from Pluvialis apricaria, assembly GCA_017639485.1. Classification (NCBI taxonomy): domain Eukaryota; kingdom Metazoa; phylum Chordata; class Aves; order Charadriiformes; family Charadriidae; genus Pluvialis; species Pluvialis apricaria. The sequence continues at coordinate 72,666,209 of CM030009.1, read as the reverse complement.
CAGCAAGTTTGCCAACAACACCAAGCTGTGTGGTGCGGTCAACACGGAGGGAAGGGATGCCGTCCAGAGGGACCTTGCCAGGCTTGAGAATTGGGCCTGAGCAAATCTCAAGAAGTTAACAAGGCCAAGTGCAAGGTCCTGCACATGGGTTGGGGCAAAGCAAGCACAAATACAGGCTGGGTGGAGAATGGATTGAGAGCAGCCCTGAGAGAAGGACCTGGTAGCAGGTTCTCATGTTGAGAAGCTCAACATGAACCAGCAATGTGCACTTACAGCCAAAAAACCAACTGCATCTTGGGCTGCATCAAAAGAAGCATGACCAGCAGGTCGAGGGAGGGGATTCTGCCCCTCTACTCTGCTCTTTTGAGACCACACCTGGAGCACTGTGTCCAGATCTGGAGCCCCCAACATAAGAAGGACATGGACCTGTTGGTGTGGGTCCAGAGGAGGACCGTGAAGATGACCAGAGGGCAGGAGCACCTCTCTTATGAAGACAGGCTGAGAGAGTTGGGGTTGTTCAGCCTGGAGAACTGAAGGCTCCAGGGACACCTTACAGCAGCCTTCCAGTACTTAAAGGGGGCCTACAAGAAAGATGGGGAGGGACTTTTTACAGGGGCATGTAGTGACAGGATGAGGGGTAACGGTTTTAAACTGAAAGAGGGTAGATACAGATCAGCTATTAGGAAGATATTCTTTACTGTGAGGGTGGTGAGACACTGGAACAGGTTGCCCTGGGAAGTTGTGAATACCTCATCCCTGGAAGTGTTCAAGGCCATGTTGGATGGGTCTTTGAGCAACCTGGTCTAGTCGAAGGTGTCCCTGCCCGTGGCAGGGGGGTTGGAACTAGGTGATCAGAACTTACCCTCAGTAAGTTTGCAGACAACACCAAGTTAGGTGGGAGTGTCAACCTGCTTGAGGGTAGGAAGGTTCTACAGAGGGATCTGGACAGGCTGAATCCGTGGGCTGAGGCCAATGGTATGAGGTTCAACAAGGCCAAGTGCCGGGTCCTGCACTTGGGTCGCAACAACCCCATGCAGTGCTACAGGCTTGGGGAAGAGTGGCTGGAAAGCTGCCTGGTGGAAAAGGACCCAGGGGTGTTGCTGGACAGCCGGCTGAACAAGCCAGCAGTGTGCCCAGGTGGCAAGAAGGCCAATGGCATCCTGGCCTGTATCAGGTAAGCAGGACTAGGGAAGTGATTGTCCCCCTGTACTCAGCACTGGTAAGGCCCCAAGTGAAAGAATCTGTTCAGTTTTGGGCCCCTCACTACAAGAAAGACATTGAGATTCTGGAACGTGTCCAGAGAAGGGCAACAAAGCTGGTGAGGGGTCTACAGAACAAGTCTCATGAGGAGTGGCTGAGGGAACTGGGGTTGTTTGTTTTGGAGAAAAGGAGGCTGAGGGGAAACCTCATTGCTCTCTACAACTACCTGAAAGGAGGTAACGGGACCAGCCAAAGGGAGCAGCTCCAGTGCAGATAAGTCCACACTGGGGAAGGGAATCACAGTGGCAAGGGCCAAAAAAGGGCGCTTTTGGGGGCTTTTCGAAGTTTCTCAAAGCCGGAAGGAGGGGTTAGCCTGGGCCGGAACCTGCAGCTTGTGGGCGGGCTGCTGACAGCCAGCACACACATACACACACACACACACACACACACGCACGCACACACCCCCCCCTCCCTGGTGACAGGTCTAAATGAGCTGCAAAAGAGCACTTACAAAGCAATCAGTGAGTGTGCGTCACCCAGGGGGCACCCGGCAGCCCTCAGGAGAAAGCCCACAGAGCCGGAGTGGCAAATGCATCTGTTGCGTTGAAGGGCGTGTGGACAGGCTGCTGAGAGCACTGCCAGCTCAAGAGGTAAGATCAGTTGGTAGTAACTGGTTCCCCTCCTGTTTCAAGAGGCAAACCAGCAGCCATTGTCCTCCCGGAAGAGGACCCAACCATGGCTACCACTCGGCCAAAAGCTGTTGCTAGGAGGAGTGTTATGACTCAAACACAGCTCCCACAGAAACATGCAGCCGTGCAGGCCTCTGGCTGCAGGGAGTGCCCGAGCCTGTCCCTCATGCTGGAGGGCAGCGAAGACAACACCTGTGTGCGCTGTGAGCAGATGAACGATCTGCTCAGCATGGTGGCAGAACTGGAAGAGGAGGTGGAAAGGTTAAGGTGTATCAGGGAGTGTGAGAGAGAGATAGATTGGTGGAGCCACACCCTGAGGCCAGGGGAGCAGACTGAGGCTCCACAAGTAGCAGAGGATCCCCTCCCCTCTTGCCATTAGGCAGAAGGAGGGGACCTAAGACATGGGGAGAAATGGAAACAAGTCCCTGCCCGGGGAGGCAGGCGAAACCCTCCCCAGCCTCCCTCACCTTCCCCGTTGCCCTTACACAACAGGTATGAGGCTCTGGAACTTGAGGGCCAGACGAATGAGGACATAGAGGAAAGCCTATCCAGGGGGTTACCAAGGGCAAGCCAGCCAGCCCCATGCATTAGGATTTCTACTGTTAAAAAGAAAAGGAGGGTAATTGTTGTGGGTGATTCCCTTCTAAGGGGAACAGAGGGCACCATATGCCGACCAGATCCGTCCCACAGGTAGATCTGCTGCCTCCCTGGGGCCCGCGTCAGGGACATCACCAGGAAACTCCCTGGTCTGGTATGGTGCACTGGTTATTACCCGCTGCTGGTTATGCGACTTGGAAGTGATGAGGTTGTGGACAGAAGTCTAAAGGCAATTAAAAAGGACTTCAGGGCACTGGGACGGCTGGTTGAAGGTTCTGGTGCACAGGTAGCTTTTTCCTCAATCCCTTCACAGGTAGGGAGGGAAAGGAACAGGAAGATAGAACTGATTAACACGTGGCTCAGAGGCTGGTGCCATCGGTGGAGTTTTGGTTTTTTTGATCACAGGGATGTCTATACGGCACCGGGCCTACTGGCAATAGATGGGGTACACCTTTCTCAGAAGGGAAAGAGGATCCTGGGGCAAGAATTAGCAGGAGTCATTGAAAGAATTTTAAACTAGATTGGAAGGGGGAAGGGGATGTAACTGGGCCTGCTAGAAATAAGCCCAGGGGGAGCATGCGAGGGTTTGCAGGATTGTGAGCTAGTGAGGACCCTTGTTATTCTGTCTCAGTGGAGACAGGGGGTGGAGATACACAGAGCAGTAAAGATGGAAGGGTTATTGATGGGTTAGAAGCCATGGAAAAACCTGAGAGCAGTCAGGTAGGAACTAGGTCTTCCACCCACAAAGAAGTGTTGGGAACATTAGCCCAACTGAAGTCCGTCTATGCTAATGCACATAGCATGGGCAACAAAGAGGAGGAGCTAGAAGCCATGGTGCACCAGGAAAACCGTGATATAGTAGCCGTCACAGAAACGTGGTGGGACGCCTCGTGCAACTGGAGAGCTGTCATCAATGGCTACAAGATCTTCAGAAGGGATAGACAAGGAAGGAGAGGTGGTGGGGTGGCGCTGTATGTTAGGGACTGTTACGAACATTTAGAATTCAATCATAGCGATGATATGGTTGAGTGTCTATGGCTCAGAATCAGGGGGAAGGCCAACAAGTCTAGTGTTGTGGTGGGGGTCTGTTATAGACCACCCAATCAGGACAGAGAGGTAGATGAAACTTTCTACAGACAGCTGGGAGAAGTCTCACGATCGCTTGCCCTTGTTCTTGTGGGGGACTTCAACTTCCCAGATGTCTGCTGGAAATACAACACAGCAGAGAGGGAACAGTCCCGCAGGTTGCTAGAGTGTGTCGAGGGCAACTTCCTTACTCAGCTGGTGAGTGAACCTACCGGGGAAGGTGTCCTGCTGGACCAGCTCTTTGTGAACAGAGAAGGACTGGTGGGTGATGTGATGGTGGGAGATCAACTAGGGCACAGCGATCACAAAATTATTGTGTTCTCCATTCTTTGAGAAGTAGGGAGGGGGGGAAGCAGAACTGCCGCCTTGGACTTCCGAAAGGCAGACTTTGACTTGTTTAGGAGACTGATTGACAGAGTCCCTTGGGAGGCAGTCCTGAAGGGCATAGGAGTCCAGGAAGGCTGGACACTCTTTAAGAAGGAAGTCTTAAAGGTGCAGGAGCAGGACATCCTCATGTGCTGTAAGTCATGCCGGCAGCAAAGAAGACTGGCCTGGCTGAACAGAGACCTTTGGCTGCAGCTTAGGAAAAAAAGGTGTCTGTGGCCTCTGGAAGAAAAGGCAGGCCACGCACAATGACAACAGAGATGCCGTGAGGCTATGCAGGGAGAAAATTAAAAAGTCCAAAGCCCAGCTAGAAATTAATCTGGCTTCTGCTGTAAAGGACAACAAGAAATCTTTCTATAAGTACCTTAGCAGCAAAAGAAGGGCCAGGTAGAACATCCATCCTCTATTAGATGCAGGAGGAAACATGGTGACTAAGGATGAGGAAAAGGATGAGGTGCTTAATGCCTTCTTTGCCTCAGCCTTTAAAGTAATAGGACCAGTTGCACTCTGAGGATCTAACCCCCCTGAGCTAGAAGATAGAGACTGGGAGCAGGATGATCCCCCTGCAATCCAGGAAGAAATGGTCAGTGACCTGCTGCAGCACGTAGACATACACAAGTCTATGGGACTGGATGGAATCCACCCAAGAGTTCTGAGACAGCTGGTGGAGGTGCTCACCAAGCCACTTTCCACCATTTTCCAACAGTCCTGACTGACTGGGGAGGTCCCAGCAGATTGGAAACTAGCCAATGTGACACCCATCTACAAGAAGGGCCAGAAGGAGGATCCAGGGAACTACATGCCTGGCAGTTTGACTTCGGTGCCGGGGAAGCTGATGGAGCAGATCATCCTGAGTACCATCACGCAGTAAGCGCAGGACAACCAGATGATCTGGTCCAGTCAACATGGGTTTATGAAAGTCCTGCTTGACTAGCCTGATCTCCTACAACATGGTCACCTGCTTAGTGGATGAGGAAAAAGCTGTGGATTTTGTCTATCTGGACTTTAGTAAAGCCTTTGACACCGTTTCCCACAGCATTCTCCTGGAGAAACTGGCTGCTCATGGCTTGAATGGGCATACACTTTGCTGGGTAAAAAACTGGCTGGAAGGCCAGGCCCAGAGAGTGGTGGTGAATGGAGTTAATTCCAGTTGGCGGCTGATCACGAGTGGTGTCCCCCAGGGCTCAGTACTGGGGCCAGTCCTGTTTAACATCTTTATCAATGATCTGGATGAGGGGATCAAGTGCACCCTCAGTAAGTTTGCAGATGACACCAAGCTGGGTGGAAGTGTTGATCTCCCTGAGGGTAGGGAGGCTCTGCAGAGGGATTCAGACAGACTAGATCGATGGGCCAAGGCAAACTGTGTGAGTTTCAATAAGGCCAAATGCCCGGTCTTACACTTTGACCACAACAACCCCTGCCAACGCTTCAGGCTTGTGGAGGAGTGGCTGGAAAGCTGCTTAGCAGAGAGGGACCTGGGGGTGTTGACTGATAGCCGGGTGAACGTGAGCCAGCAGTGTGCCCAGGTGGCCAAGAAGCCAAGGGCATCCTGGCCTGTATCAGGAATAGTGTAGCCAGTAGGACCAGGGAGGTGATTTTACCCTTGTACTCAGCACTGGTGAGGCCGCATCTTGAGTGTTGTGTTCAGTTTTGGGCCACTCACCGCAAGAAGGACATTGAGGCACTGGAGCATGTACAAAGAAGGGCAACGAAACTGGTGAGGGGTCTGGAGCACATGTCTTATGAGGAGTGACTGAGGGAACTGGGGTTGCTTAGCCTGGAGAAGAGGAGGCTGGGGGGATACCTTATCGCTCTCTACAACTACCTGAAAGGAGGTTGTAGTGAGGTGGGAGTCGACCTGTTCTGTCAAGTAACAGGTGATAGAACAAGACGAAATGGCTTCAAGTTGTGCCAAGGGAAGTTTAGATTGAATATTAGGAAGAATTTCTTTACTGAAAGGGTCATCAGGTATTGGAACACGTTCCCCAGGGCAGTGGTGGAGTCCCCATCCCTGGAGGTATTTAAGTGTTGTGTAGATATAGTGCTTAGGGACATGGTTTAGCGGTGGGCTTGTCAGTGTTAGTTTAATGATTGGACTAGATGATCTTACAGTTCTTTTCCAACCTAGGAGATTCTGTGATTCTGAAGTTGTGGTGAGGTAAGGGTCGATCTCTTCTCTGAGGTAACAAGCAATAGGACAAGAGGAATTGGCCTCAAGTTGCGCCAGGGGACGTTTAGATTGGATATTAGGAAAAACTTTTTCACCGAAAGTGTTATCAAACATTGGAACAGGCTGCCCAGGGAAGTGGTGGAATTGCCATCCCTGGAGGTATTTAAAAGACGTGTGGATGTGGCGCTTAGGGTCATGGTTTAGTGGTGGTTTTGGCAGTGTTAGGTTGATAATTGGACTCAATGATCTTAAAGGTCCCTTGGAACATAGACAATACTATAATTTTATGATCTTTAGGGTCCCTTCCAACCCAAACCATTTTATAATTCTATGATTCTAATTCTTCAAAATGATAATAAACTTTCTCAGTTGTATTTCTGCAGGAATACTGGTTTGGACCAAAAGCTATATTTAAAAGCCAAAATAGAAGTCTGTATGGGATGAACATGTCAAGTTTTGACCAATTGTACCAAGGTACCTGTTTTCTGTACTTTCTGAAGAAACACATCTCTATGGAGTCTTTCTTTCAGGACCCAGATTTTGGGATTCAGTTAAGACCTGCACACACCATTACTCTGCTTTTGAAGTAATAAAGAATGGGATATAACTTGTCCCCCTCCTACATTTGTTTTATGGCAAGTCATTTGCATAGGTGCTGTGGTGAACTGGAACCTAACTGACAAAAGCGGTGAAGAAATGGAAGCAGATGGTGGAGTCTGGGCAGATCCAAAACTCGCTGTGAGAGTATCATGTTGCCTTCACTCCATATGCAGCACATTTCCAGTCTTAAACACATTAGTTATCCCATAGCATCCCAATCCAGCAAAGCAGTTAAGCGTATGCTTAAGTCAAATTGCTGTCAGTCTGATTTAAGCACCACTTAAGCAAAGCATGTTCTTAAATGCTTATATGGCTGTGGAGGGATTGAAACATGTGCTTAATGTTCAACGCATACTGGTATATTTTGCTGGATGGGAACTCTGAAAATGGAAAGGGACTGAAGCTATTTTTCTTCATTGTACCAGTGCTTATTCCTGCAGATATGCTGATGGCTGTTAGAATGGGATGAGGTTAGTTCAGACTGAGTTCAATAGGATTGCTTTCATATATCAACTCTTTCAAGTTCATAAACATTTAAAGGAAGGAAATCCCATTGTTGTGGTGAATTCTGGAGGGTGTGTTGAACTGCAGTTAGTGTAGCTGAAAGAGCCAAAAGAATAGAAAAAAACAATGAATTTCAAAACAGTATGGGTTTTAAGATGGTTTTCAAGATGATTTTCTCTTGGATAGTTAGTGAAGTCTGAAGAATAACTTAAAAAGGGTTAACTCAGGAAATTCACTTGTACCTTCAGCAGTAAATGAAGAGTATACTTTTGATCAAGAAAGTATGAAATAAAGAGGTTTCAAACCTGTTTTGCTTGGAAAAGTTCAATGATCCTTAAATTAGACATTTTCATATATGTTTCCATAATATATCCTGTTTATTCTTTCACAGCTGTGCATAAAAAAAATGCTTATGACACTATATTATCACTTTGGACCGTCTGTTTATAACTTATCGACTTTATTCAAGCATGGTTTCCTAGATAGTTACATTTTAAATTTTTTTTTTCTCTCTTCTTCTGTGGTGGTCTTCCTAGTTTCTTGTTTTCCTTAAGGCTTTATCTCAGGATTTCAGTTAAGTCTAGTAAATAGGATAATCAAAACCAATTTCCAAACCTTGCCTTTTTAACAATGTATTTCTTGTAAAGTCTAAAAAGATAAAAGACTACTGAATAATTTCATCTGCAGAGGAGAAATGTGAGTCTGATAGATTTAGACTAACTTAGGGGGAGCAGTTGGCATGCTGAGTGGTAGAGACTTCATCCAGAGAGAAGACTGGGCCAAGGTAAACATCATGAAATCCAGCAAGGAGAAGTGCAAAGTGAGAGGAACATTGCCATTCACCAGTGCTGCTTGGGAACCAACTGAAGAGCAACTTTTGTGCAAAGGACCTGGGTGGGTGATGGGTGCCAAATTAAAAAGGAATAAACAGGGAGTGTTTATCATGACTAAAATAAACCTCATGTCATTTATCGTTTGAAAAAAATGACTATGTACGTGCAGCCATTTGTAGACATTTTTTCTTCAGTACCCGACTGAGTTCTGCACAATATTAGGTATGTGAAATTAGCACTAGCATTTAGAACCACATGGAGTATTAACTAGCAGTTAATTTAACCAGAGTAGGTTGATATATCACAAAAACTAATACAGCATAATCATGCAATGGAGCTATTTGGTTTCTATATGCACTATATGTAGCATCAGGTCTGATGTTACTTAACATTTTCATCAATGGTCTGGAAGAAATGTGAAACCAAAACTAACTTGCAAGATGACAAAAAGATTACTACAGTGGCAAATGAACAGTGAGGATCCTTCTGATGACTTGCTAGTCTTGGTCCTTTCAAAAATTAGACTACTTTCTACAGTTTAAAGCAAATGTATAGACCTAGAAATAAGATATTCAGTCCACATCTTAAAAAATCGGGGGTTTGTCTCGGTATCAGTGACTCTGAAATGAAGAAAAGCTTAATAATACGTAAAGAAAAAGCATGAACCCTGAATGTGATAGTGGGGAAACATAAGTGAGTAAGATGTAAATTATTATGTAAAAATGGAGGTGGGAGTACAAGGTATTCAGTACGAGACATTGTGAAGTTATTAGCAAATTATTTCTTAAAATGTAGGGGTACGGAGCTTTTAAAGGGAAAGTAAAAACTAGAGTGAAATTATGGAATTTGTAAAAGAATTGGAGAATACTTCAGTGAGATACTTAAAGCTCTCCATTATTTGCTTACAGACAAATATGAATACAATGAAAAGGTGCTGTTTGTAAGCAGTGTCTCCACCAAGGAATTGCCCTATTGAAGTGTAAAATTTTATTGCCTCTCCAAAATGTGTTCTTTCTATGCTGTGAATATAACAGAGAAAGTGCTTTCCAGTGTTCAGCTCTGCTAGATTGTTCTGTCTAGCCATTTTCTCATCAGGAAAGGGTTCTTTAATCTAGGGGAGAAAAAAATAGAAACAATGTCTAGAAACTGGAGCCAGACAAATTCAAAAGGGAGAAAAAATATTTTTAACAGCTAGATGGACTGGATCAATGGGAAAAGCAGAAAACAAAAAGTCAAGAGACATCACAGAGTCCCATTTCTCATTTCTCCAGTTCATAACTGGGTGTATATCAGAAACTGTGCTTTAGTCAAAGGAATCCAATTCGTTATCAAGCACTAGTAACTGAGCTACTGAAGGGTAACTTGGTGAAAACAAATTATTTATGAGGTCCAGAGGTTCAGAATAAATTATCTTATAGTCATAGCCAGCATTGAACTGTATGAATCTATTATTTCAACTACCATTTTCTGCCTGCTAGTATCCCACCATATCTCTGCAACTGATTTAACTTTCAATGTTCTACTCATCAATCAGCAAAGTAGTGTTCCTCAAGCACTCCAATAAATAGTAGAAATGCCTCCTAGCTATGTTTTTCATCCCAGGACCCATAATTTCCACAGAACAAAAAACATCAACATTTGTGTACAATGATAATAATCTTAAAACCACCCATGCAAAATCCTATTCTTAAAAAGCTGAAAAACAACTTCCCCATAATTTCAGTAACAGTGAGAGTGAACAATGAAGAAATATGTGTAAACAGCCTCAATAAAAAATCCATGCTGTGCTGTAGTATTTCATGTAAGTACCTTTAGCTTTTGCCTTTCCAATTGCCAGTTTATAACCCCAGCCTGTCCTGACCCAGTGAGGCATGTTAAGTATACTGCGGCAAATAAAAATCGGTCTTTGAGTTGCATAGCTTTTTATGTCATATTTTTTTTCCACAAGTGCATGGGCTTACATTTCCTGGGGGGATTGATGGCCCTAGGCAAGTCCATGGTGTGTGCAGTACCAAAATGGCTCTAACTTATGCTAGGGAGTATTTTTGCCAAGAGTTTGTGAGATCACCCTTATTTATTCTTCAACTTCCTAAAGGAGTGGAATAGCCCACAGTTGTCATACCTTCACAATCAGTCTCACTGATTGATTGTCTGGTACGAGACAACATGTTTTTAGAAAAAATATGCTTATTATATCCATGTAATAATTCTATTGACCTGTAAGAAACAGCTGCAAAAGAAATCCATAGAACTGATATTGGAAAGAAAGGTTTTGCATTTTATATCCAAATGAGAATTCAGAAAGACTAATCTCAAACTCGTGTGTGGTATCTGGGCATATATGCTGGAACGATCCCTGACAGAGCTTGAAACTGGAATTGCAGTGACACTTTTATTTCAGTTGCTGTTTTAGACTATGTAAAATATGTACTATGTGGTAGTAATGCATTTTTCAGTATTAACGATTTGAAATCTCATACTTGGAGACTTTCCAAGTTTGCATTGTTTCACAGCTGAACCTACAATTCTTCCATGGGAAAAACAAGTCCTGGATAGTGCTTAGGCAAGTGAGATAAATCACTTAGTTTATCACAACTGAGGTACAATATCACTTTGTTAATTAATTATGCATGTTACAAGATTTTTTTTTACACTGCTGCTTCTATCTTAAGCATATCTCTAAGTCATCAGTGTTCTTTATATGCTCTCTTCCGTACAGCTGGAGTTCTTCATTCTCCCTTCAGTTTATTTTTCCTGAGCTGTGATTTTTCTGTGTGGAAAAGCACAGATATCGACAGATGTGTGCGATCATATTCCTGTAGTCACAGCAAAAGATTAGATTTTATTTTCTTCATGACGCTATGGAAAGATAAAAACTTTAGTTCCAGAGTAAAATTCTTCCATTATAACAAAAGCTGTTTGAGTAAATACCTAATACAAAGTCTAGCAATGTGAAATGGAATCTGAGAAGTAATTTGGCCATCTTTGTTTATTTACTCCCACTGAGGCCTAAAAGTGCTTCTTGGTTTGAAAGGTTTCATTATACCAATTTGAGAGTTATCCAGCTTCTTTTGTGGAAGTAAATAGTGCATTCTTCTGCACCTTCAAAAGTAGCAGAATATAGCTAAAAGTGTCCTTGTGTATCAGATAAAGTTGTGAGCATGTCTTTAAATTATCTTTTGCTCCCACATGAATAGACATGTTTTCCTAGCATCTCAGTTTAGTATAGCACAATTTCAAATTAGCAAAAGTCCTCAGTGGGGTTCTTCAGTTTCTAAAAATTGCAGCTGACGCCTCTCTGATAGTCCCCAGGAGGGACGCAGCCAGCGCAGCCATCCTGGGCCACCTGCCCCATTGCCCCCTGGCCCCAGGGGAAAAGCCATTTCCTCAAGTCCTGTCTGAACCTCTTTTCCTTGGTCCAGGTAATGTCCCTTGTCTCTCTGGCTCCCTTTTCTCAACCACCTCCCTGCAAGCACCAGGGGCTGCTGCCAGCCCCCCTGGATCCATCTTTGCCCCAGGCTGAGCCAGCCTGTCCCTACATTTTCTTTCTGGCTCCAGATATATCAGCTGGATGTTCACAAGTCCAGCGTCTCCACCCTGCTATTCTCCTTTCTCACCTCCCTCAGGACCTGAAACTCCACAACTTTGTGGTCACTACTGTAACATCACATAGTAAAAAGATATCTCACTGCATTTAACAGCTTGCTGAGGGGTGGGTTTGTTAACTGGAATCGTGTTTCTGGCAGTCTGTTCAAAATGTAGCCTACAGTTAGTTGAAACATGTTTCATACCGTTTTCTCAGAAAGCGAACATCAACATATCAGCCTTTTTGGGCAACAGTTTTGTTCCTAATGAGAGTTTTGCTTCAAATCACCTGCCATTTATGAAGTCAGTTTATGGGACAGATTATGCTCCCAAATATTGCTTGTGATTTAGGAATCAAATGTCCTCATCTGTGTAAAGAAGCAGATATTACTTTCTCTGTAACAATTAATAATTTGTGCACTTACACTGCCAAACCAGTGTTGCTTTGCAAGGCTGTCTTTTGTGTTGCTCAGTCCTCCCAGCAGTCCAGTTTGATTCTGGATAGTATCATCTGAATTTCTGGAAAATTCTGCCACAAATTGTCAGGTGATATAAGCAGCTCAGCATTGTCATTGGAAACGTTGCTTTCTCTCCCTTTGAGTGTACTCCAAATGCCCATCATGCAAACCATGACCAAAGGACCAGACTGTAAGCATAGCACTGAGGGGAGATGCACTGCAGTAGATGACTGGGTTTCCTCTGTGACACACTGCTGTGGTTATATAACACATAATTTGGGTGTGCAAGATCATTTTTCCTCAATACTTGCTGGTTCTGTGTCAAGAAAGGAAAGCCTTTCTTCCCATACCACAATAATCTCCCTTTTCATTCTCTTTTCTCAACATGCACTTTCTCTGTAGCTCTTTTTTATTTCAGTGTTTTTTCTGATCTGTAAGAACACTCATTGCACCTCATGCTATTCTTCTCTCTGAATGGTAGTATCACTTCTGCAGTGCTGGTCCTCCCAAAATAATAAGTGTAAGGCATTACAGACAAAATTCTGTAGCTCCCAGATGTATTTGTGTAGAAATTTAGCATTTATACATTTATAATATTCAATGTGAATTCTACTTCTGTAATATAACTACAAAAGATACTGATCTTCGCTTGTCATGAAGGACGTAAGTTTATAAAGCATCAAATTTGCAGAGTTTTGTTAATCTTACAGACAAAATTACCTTCCAAAATGGTTTCACCTTTTGGGGGGCCTTTCCAGTCCATTTATGTTGCTTTTCCTATGACTGTTGCTTAATTAAACCAGACTCTTACTGCTCTGGGAGGAAAAGTAAGCTTGTCTTTCCTTTCGTGATTTCTAACTATGCACTTATTCCTTGTCAACAAGTGTACCTATCAGATTATACTAAGTACTAGACTGATATTGTCGTGCTTATAAAACTGTTTCTTCTTCCAAATAATACTGATAGAGGTTACAGTCTGAGGGACTGCAGGAAAGCCAGAAGAAGATTGATTAAAAAAATATTTTGTTTGGGGTATGTTCAGCTCTGAAATTTATTTTCACTTCCTTCTTTACTCTGAAAGAGATGGTAATTACTTAACTGGGAGATGGAGTAAAAATGAAAAAAACTCATTTACTCGTAATTCCCTGAACAGTTCAGGGTTTGGTGAAGTCTGCTACAGAAACAGATCAATCTTGATTATATTATACAGTGGATCCTGGGTAGAGGATTACATTTCTTTAGGTCCTGCTGCAGAAAGTAGCTTGGGCTGTAAAATGGGCCATGTTTTTATATATGAGCATAAGTAAAATAAATAATGGCAAATACAATTTTACATGAAGCTGATAATGAATGCGACCCAGACTACATCTGGCATTATGTGAATAACCACATTCATACTTTGTCATGGTGATGGGCTTACCATAGAGCTGGCATGCTTAGCTCTTAAGCACTATCTGGTGCAGCGCATTTCATAGAATTACAGAAACATAGAATAGTTTACGTTGGAAAGGACCTTAAAGATCATCCCCCCTGCCACGGACAGGGACGCCTTCCACTAGACCAAGTTGCTCAAAGCCCCATCCAACCTGGCCTTGAACATCTCCAGGGATGGGGCCTCCACAACTTCCCTGGGCAATTTGTTCCAGTGCCTCACCACCCTCATAGTGAAATCTTTTCCTAATATTTATTCTAAATCTACCCTCTTCCAGTTTGAAGCCATTATCCCTCGTTCTATCACTACACGCCCTTGTAAAAAGTCCCTCTCCAGACTTCTTGTAGACCCCCTTCAGAGACTGGAAGGCCGCTATAAGGTTTCCCCGGAGTCTTCTCTTCTGCAGGCTGAACAACCCCAACTCTTTCAGCCTGTCTTCACAAGAGGGGTGTTCCAGCCCTCTGATCATCTTCGTGGCCCTCCTCTGGGCTGCTCCAAGAGGTCGATGGCTTTCTTATGTTGGGGGCTCCAGAGCTGGGTGCAATATTCCAGGTGTGGTCTCAAAAGAGCAGAGTAGAGGGGCAGAATCACCTCCCTTGACCAGCTGGCCATGATTCTTTTGGCCATTTCAGACCATGGGACACTCCTACAATTACATTTCCTAATCATCAACATACCTAACCTATATTTTATGCCTGAAACACTCACACATCGCTAAAAATGAGCACTAACAGGCTTTTAACCCAGAGTCATATTTCTGGACTCCTTAGTTTCACAGAGGGTGGTTTTTTTTCAACATTTGCCACTAGCAGGTCTACTTATCTGTTTCACAGATTTATACAAGGTCTACTGAGATTAATGTGTGGGCACACACTGCTTTGAAATTGGTTTTGAGTCTCAGCCTTTAATTGCTGATTTGCCATGTTTGTTTATTTAATAAAGAAATGAGTGTGAAAAGCAATCTCCCTCTTTCTTTCTCTGTCTTGAAAAGTTTTCTTTTGCTCTCTGGGAAGTTCCTTCCTCACACTCCTGGAGCTGTGAAGCTTTGAAAATACTTAATGTCCAGCAGATTATATTGTTTGCACATCGTAACACCTCCTGCAGCTAGGAAATTGGGTCTTTCCATGAAAATGTCATTTAATTTTTTCCTGCACAAGCTGCCATTCCATGAGAGGTTCTTTTCCCAGTGGAGACACAGCAGAAAGACTGTCATCATCACCAACACTGTTTAAATTTGTAGTTTAAATAGGCTTTCTGATAAGGGGCATCAACTATATATCATCCATAGACTTTCTGTACTATTTGCAGACTGACAGGCTTGAGCTCTGTATTTTGCGGAGGGCTTGTGCACACATTATGTTTTAAGCAGCTGGGACTACTCATAGTGCATCAAGTTAAACACATACACAAGTCTTTTCAGGATCCAAGCCCCAAGAGAACTCCTGGCATAACCTTAAAACTTGAGTCCTGTCCACCCTGCAGAATACCAGTGGGATTTGCACACTTTTCTAAGCATTCCACACAGACTTTTCCTATTGATGCTTGCTCCGTGGCTTTCTCTGATGAAATATGCTGTTGAGTTTAGACAGAGAGAGATAGTTCAGCATTGACATGGGTGGGAAGACTTCAGACCACTTGTCATCTGCTACTGTCATAGTGATAGCTTGGTAATAATATTAAAGGTTTTTAGAAGTGGAAAGGTACTAATTTATAATGTCAGAGGGGGTGGTCTCTACCAGACAGAGATATGCTGGAATGAAGGGATTATTTGACTTTATTACAAAAGCTCAGTATTTTGATGCATTATGAGGGATCTAGGTTTCACAACTTATTCTGAGATCCTGATTTCCATCTGTGTTGCCATGCTTAAAATAGGTAAGCTGAAACTTCATTAGAACATAAGGATTACCATGTCAAGTGAAACTAAAGATCATCTAGCTCACTGCTTCCGACAGTAACCTGGTGTGAATGTCTGTTTCAGAAGCTGAGCACCTGCCTTTGACTGTTCGGTGGTATGGTTGGTGGTTTTCTTTAAATTTGGGTAAAATTCTTCAGCTTTTTTTGAGACAATAGCTAGAAGTTGCCAGACAGAAGTCGTGCTATATATCTAAGAGAAGAAGTAGTGGGAGGATTGGGAGAAAGGCAAAAGGAAAAGTTCAGGAAGATGGGGGGGGAGGGGGCAGGCAGTAAGAAAAAAAAAGGATAATGTTAAAAATTTTCAAAGACATTTCACTGATTAATTTTTCCCAGATCCTGAAGATCCTGTCGGCGCTTTGGTTTCAGCTTACATTGGCAGAGCACCTCCTCCACTGCCACAAAGCCACTCACTCAGGATCCCAGCCCACAGGCTTCTCCCACTTTCAAAAGGACTCTTATAAGATCTCTTCTGTGGAAAACCACAATTTTTTTTTGCACATGCACACACACAGAGAACCATTTTGAGGGGGCAGGGGGAAGCAAGATCATATAGCAGATCTAGACAGGAATTTCTAGCTGTGTCCCTGTACAGACTTTGCAGAGAAAACTGAGTCTTCAGTCTCAACATTTTTATTTGCAAATGGTTACAATTCTGATAAAGCAGGTATCTCTACCCTCCTTAGTGACAGGTCCACACTGCTTACAAACAGTCTGAAAGAAAAATGCTGTCAGCAATTGAATCCTTCTCCATCTTTTAATCAGTTAGCTTCCAAACGATTAGAGGGTTGTGCTATAGATCTAAAGATCCCATCCCTGAAGATGACTCATGCAGAGAGTGAATATAACTCTACAGGATATAGTTCTGAGATTTTTAATTTAAAATAAAAGGAGGAAATTACTTCCAAAAGCAAGTGTTAGTCTCATTAAATCACATTCTTAAAAGTTAGGATATGCCAGCGTTATGACTATAGCTTATACAAATCTAATTAATTCCCTTGGCAATTATAGTCATGTGATTTTTTTCCTCCACAGGAACCAAGCCATATCTACATGGGACAAATAAGTTTCAGGGACAGTTCTGGCTAGTCCAACAAGTATCTATTAAGTAGAGAAGCACCCCTTATCTCACCCTGCAGAAGTGTTCTGAAGATTGATTTTTTTCAATATCTAGAAAGTATTAAAATGTTAGAAAGATATTACCTGAGGAAAAACTTTGAAGAAATTAATTATGTTGTCCTTGGTTCAGGATTTGAATGATGTGTACAAAGATGTACAAAGCCTCTCATTGAATAATGTTGATAAACAGAAATACCGAATCCCTGCTAACAAAGTGAATGTTGCATCACATGTATTGAACAGCCAAGTAATCACAAACTGTTTAATGATTCATAAATGTAAGGGAGTGGAAAGAATACTGCTCAGGCAGCCTTAATTCTGCCACTTCCTAATGTCTGAGCACTTGATTTTGCAACCTTAAAACTCATTCCACTGCTATGTCTTTTTTTCATGTAATGTGTACGGATGGATATAGGGTTTATACAATACGGACTTGTGTCATCATGCAAAATCAGTGATGTATTTGTGATGTAGTTTAAAATATTATTAGAAATTAAATTTGGTGAGCATCAGAAATAAAAGGCAACCTAGAAAAGTAGTTATATAAGGCAGACCAGAATTTTAACAAATAACATAAATACTGTTGTTCAGATAAAAAGATCTATCTCTACAGGCAAATAATAGATAATATTTATTATAGATATTATAGATAATAAATAATAACTGAGTATACAATGTCCTCCCCAGCCTTCCCCTCTATTGTCTTCTCACTTTTAGTAGTCAGTAAGAAGTGACTTTTAGTTTGGTCTTTCAGCAGACTCCAGCCACTGCTTCTGCATCACTATTCCTTCCTTGTGGCACTGCTGACTTCATAAAACCCACCGTTAAAAAAAAAAATAAAAAATGCCGCCCCCAGGGTCTGCTTTCTCACGACCTCATTTTTGCTAAATTTAGTTCTTAATAGCTCTCAGAAACCTAGTTTCCTTTTCTTCACAAAGCTGGAAATTTCAGCTGCCAAACTGCAGTAGCCCCTTGAGTGCAGCATGATCCACCTGCTAGTCCATCAGTGTAATGAGATGCCACTATAACCCAGCAATTAATACAGCAATGATGGAACATCCAGAGGCAAACAGCATATATTCCCCTTAATGTTAAGGGTCTGAATGTAACACAGACAAGCATGTGAAATTAAAGTAGGGCATCTGGTAGGAAAAGCTGGATGGGTAGAGAGACAGGCCAGACATCATTAAAGATGTTTGCTCTGTTAAGAGGCACCCTTCTCTCCCATTACTTGAGAACAATATATCTCAGCTCAAATTAAGAGTGTGTTTCTCTGCTATATGCAAGCTGCCCTTCATTTTAATCCCAGCCTCTCGCAAGGCAAGTCTGTTGATGCAAAACAGGAGAAAAAGATGGAGTGCGGCTGAAAGATTTCCGTATCTTAATGGGAAACTCTGGTGTTTTAGTTCAAGTAAACTGTACAGCAAAACCTGAATCATGAGCTCAGGATCATGTCCTGGCACCGCAGTAAGGTTCAAATTTAACAGATGGATCAGAAAGGCTGTGCTCCCCTACTGCTTCTTTCTTTTCCCTGTGTTTAACATAACTTTATCCCAGGGATCTGGTCTGATTATCAGTTCTTTACAATACCAACTGCAAAATATGAATTTGTAAGATGAAACTGAAGTTCTTTGGACAAAGAGAAGTGAACTTATTAGAGTTAGGGTGCAGCATCAGTGATTGGTTTAGGGCAGATTAGTGAGGTCTGACTTGGGAGAGAGGAAATAGATTCAGAAGGAAAAATACAATGATTGATTCCTTAGGAATTGTTTGCTAGAGTTATTATAGGAGATACAATGTTTTCCGTGTGTATTAAATATGCATGCTGACATAAAATATTTAAAATCCGTGGTTTTGCTGATTATTGTCTGAAATATATATGCGTAACAGTCTGCTTTAAGTTATCCTACAGTGATGACAGGTAAAAGCTTCCATTAATTGTAGTAACACTTTATTTTTCAGTTTTATAGCAGTCTGTAATTAGAAGCATCTCAATTTCTTTGATTCACAATACAGTGAGACATAAAGCCTTTAGCGTGTTACCAGAGTAGGAATTCAGAAAACTATCTACCACTCACACCTTGTGGTGAGATCCACGGTGCGTCCACTTTGTGTCACCTCCTGCTCTCTGGATGCTTTGTCGAATTTATACTTTAAGCCCATATCTTAATGATGTGGCTCTAACGTGTTCATAAATTGTCTTGATGGAGCACCAGTCTCCTTAGGGCCACTAGGAATCGTGGTGTAAATGATTTGTAAAATAGCAATTAGTCACAGTTCAAAACGCAAGGTGAAGGGGGAAAGAAGGGTACTTGAAACTTCATGTGGGAGCTAGAACGGCAGCGTCTACCTAGCTGTAGAAAGTGAAGTTTGGTTATGACCTGCTCTTTGGTCATATTTGCAGGGTATGACTGGGAAGCTCATAAACGTAGTGACCCAAATGTTGGGAAGAAGTACTATTGTCCCTAGATCTAGTGAACTGTGAAAGATTTTTCTGTTCCTCCTGAACTTGTAATAAAGTCTGACCGTCTGGTGTTTAAATCTCCCTCCATCTTCTGGGGTATTCTGGATCTCCTAGACGAGCCAATGATGTTGACCTGATATTTGGGCATTTTTTTTTATGGGATTTAGTGAGACCTTTAATCTCCAGTAGTAATGAGCACCTGATATTGGACTAGCTCACCTGGTAATCTTAATGAAGAGCTTAGTTCAGTATTTTCCTACCTCATCTGCCATCCTGTCATTCTCTTAAATCATTCAGAAAAGGGCCATGTCAAACAACAGAATTAGTGGACTTGCTAAAAAGGCTTAAAAGCACATTGCTTGAATTAACTTTTTGGTTCATAAATTTGCTTCCTTAGAGAGAAAAAGTTGACATAACACTAGCTTTTATGCATTTATGAACTCTCGCAAATATTTGCCCTGTTCACATTGTTCACATAATTCACAGAAGTGAAATTCCCTGTATTACAGAATTGTTTACAGATGACTTTTCAGAATAGAAATTTAAAAAAAATCTTAAGATCATACTTAATATTTTGATGCAATCAAAACTCATTAATTAGCCAGAAGAGTAAACGATATTTATTATAAGACTGTAATTATCAATTTACCAAATCATTAAAGCAATAATAATGTGGTTTTTGTCTGAAGGCATGTGTGTGCACATGTACGCTTGTGTGCACTCACAGTTGTAAATTCATCAAAATTCTTAATTTTTACATCTTGTCCATCCAGAGGCAATTTTTCTTGCTCAGGCTATGGCTGTTCCTGTCCCTTATTCATATATACTGTTCTGAGCATCATCAGACAACGTAAGATATCAGTGTGATGCATCTTTTTCCGGCTTAAGAAATAAAGGAAACAACAAGGAACCTGAAATATCAGATAAAGTTTGGTCTATCAGAAGTAGCTATATTCCATTACTGTAATATTTAAGGGCCTCAAAATCTTTTATATTGCACATAGCATAAAGAGTGTAGCATTGTTTAACTTTAGAGGAATACTATTCTTACTGTTTTACAAATCAAAAGATCTGAAAGACAGGCAAAATATCTAGCTCAAGTGAAATAGAAATATTTGGTGGAGCAAGCAACTTCACAACAACCTTCTCTCTCATATGCCACTGGACTATCATTCTTCTGTTATATTCTTCCATTCCGTTCTTTCTATAACATAGTGAATGCATACTTGCCTTCTAACAGTCCTTGGCCATAAGAGATGACAATGTCCATTTTGCTATATTTTCCTTTGGATAATGTTGTTGGATCAAGTTCTCAAAAGACAGTCAGTTATTCCATTGATGTCTTTTCCTCTGAAGTGGTTACCTGACCCACTCTGTCAGAAAGGATATATTCCATTCCTAATACAAGTTTCCTATTGCTTATCCCTTATACCTGTATGTGAAATCTGTTTCTTTTTGTATGAACCACATTTTTCAGTGAACGCATACCAGCAGAGCAAATGTATAAGTAAGCGTGAAGCCTTGGCAGCATTATCACAGGGTTCACAGGGGTGGTAGTGTAGTATTCCCACCAAAATGGGTGTTCTCAGATATTCTCAGCCTACTTGCTACCGCTTCCTCCCATCAGATAAACACACCCTTGTTCACCTTGACAGTGCTTTGGGTGTGATTCAGATGCCTGTTTTCAGTCTGTCATCCATGTTTGCTGGATGAGCCTACTGAAGCTGTAATTGAAGACAGAGAGGGAATAATTATATTTATACTTCTTACTTTTTATATAGAGCCACATGGACAATGCCTAAATCCCGCTAAGTAATACTACTTTAGGGACTGATATTTCTGAAGTCAATAGAATTGAGGATTACTTTATTTGGATTATGGAGATTTGAACTATGACAAGATAAGAGACCAGCTGGCTCAGGAAGTCTACATCATGTCTCAGAGTCTAATTAGGAATGTTTTTGGACCCTTTTGTCCCTGTGTAGAGAAAGCATATTCTCTTGTTGTAAAACTGTATGTCAGGGAATGAGTGCCTTCATGTGGCACCACTGTAAAAAATGCAATAATACTTAACAAATGCTACAGGGTAGTACGTGTATGGACAGGGAGACAAAAATCCGCTTCCCAGGAAAAGGAAAGGACCAATCCCTGAGGATGAACTGGTGTACTTCTGCAGAAGGTCTGGGGTTGTAAAAATCCTGTAACCGAAAGTGTGGAAAGCACAGAGGGCTCCCAAACCCCTGCTGAATGCCAAAGCTCTCCTTCTGTTCTGTGTTTTTGTAGTTGTTTGTAGCAATTAAAAATAAGAATAATAGATCATGAAAACATGTGGAACAATATTTATTGCTGTTCTACATAGTTATATTTCCACAAGGCCAATCCTGATATGTGTCTTGCTGCTGTAAAAATACAACTGTCAGTTTATTATCCCCATTACAGAACATCCTTCATTATTTATAGAGATTATGTGTGGAAAGACAAATGACTTCTGTTCTTTCCAGAAGCAATAATAAAGTGATAACACTTTCTGTTAACAATCAACTCCTTTCTTACCCCTTGAGCTCACTGCTTGCTCATCTAATCATGGGGTTTCATAGTCAGTTCGACAGACTGCACCATTGTATTTATTAGCTGTCACAGGATGGCTTTTTGTCCACTTCTATTTTCCACCCTAATGACAGTAGTAATAAACAAAGTATTTATTGAAATTAATGAATTCAGTTATGTGGTTTGGGTGTATTTTTTTAAGCAGCTGCATAAATACTTATGTTAGTATATGGCCTATTTTAGTAGACTATATTATCTGTTGACAGACCACAATGATCATACTTCTTCCCAAATCAGTGGTATGGGGCTAATCCTTAAACTGTTGTCTTTATTAGACAAACATTCACAGCAGTTCTTTGATGTATATTACACAATGATTATTCATAAAATAAAATATTATTTCTTAATGACTCTGCATAAGTTAGACATTAATACTATGAAGATTATTTTTGAGCTTTCAAGCACTCATTCTCTGATAATGTTTCCTATTTATGAGCCTCACAGAGGAGCTTCTGCACAGTATTCCAATAGTCTGTGTAAAAAGACAGCAATTTTTTTCAGTCTAGTGTAGATACAAAGCAGTAAAAATCATGCAAGAAATCCAAGGGTATGCTGATCAGAATTAACAGCAAGAAACACATTTCCAGTCTGGGGAAAGGCAGGCAGAAGCTGAAAGAAAGAATTTTAATCAAACAGCAAGCTGGATGTTGTCTATGGTTTGCTTCAACTTGTGTCTTTAAAATAAAATGCACACTTCTAGATAAGAAGCCTAGTTTATGCTTTCAGCCAGTGCTGAGTACATGAACCGTTGCATTATTCAGTGATAGCACAGTAAATATTAATTTGCACAACAGCTATATTTTTGGTGAAGCCTCAACAGAGCAGAACAAGTTGAATCTTACAGTAATTAGAAAACATAGCAAGTTCATGGTGATGCAATGTGAACGTTTCAGTGGACTTAAGAAAAAAAAGTTAATGCACAATGTACAAGAAAGTCAGTCTTGAGAGCCATTCTTGACAGTAAACTTAATGAATGGGAATTGGATTGGAAGGCTGGATTTCGCTTTTGTTTCGTTATGCCTTTGCTGTGTATACAATAGGGAAGTGGACAGGAAAAGGACTTTTTATCCTGTTTTCACTCTGTTTGCAGTACTCGGAATAAATGACTGCATCTCTAGTTTTCGTTTGTGGAGTCTCTTTTCTATTGTATCGGTATAAAAATACTGTCAGTTTGGACATGAAGATAATGACTGTAAGCCTAACAAGTCATTTTTGCTTGTTGATAACAGGCTGCTGTGTTTGGTGGAATGTGCTTAAACAGTTCTCTTTTCCTATTAGGTGTTGATGGACCCTCCCAACCCTCGTTTTAATTGCTGTTCTAGTAACAGAAATGGACTAAGCAGTGGCATTGCCTTGTTTCATGGTTTGCTTTGGCATTTTCACACCCACCTGCTTAATTGAAAGTAGATTTCAAGTTACTTTGCTGAAGAATGAGCTGAACCTAAGCAACAGTGCTGCGTTTCAGAGATTCTGAGTTAAGATCTGTGGAGCATGTTACCGGATTAACCAGATTCTTTTATAGAAGTTTATGCTGATCAACAGTGCTAGGTACACACACTCTGAAGGTAGCATTAATTGAAACGGATATGTTTATATCGTTCGGTTATGGGCTTAGTCCTAAACCCAGAAATAATACGTTGGTGCTGTGCAATCCTAAACATATGAGGCAAAAATCTTTAGCCTGAAAACAGGATTTTGCTGTTGCCATTCAGATGTTATTATCGCTATACAGCATTGTACTGGGGCTTGTGAGTGTATCAGATTGAGGTAGCAGATGTAGAGGGTCCCTAGAGTATGTGCTACTGAGAGCGGTAGGTATGGCTCTCATGCTTCCTCATCCTGCGAGTACTTCGCTACACGCAAAAGGACAAAGTGAAGTCAAATTGCAAGACTACCACATTCCTTACCTCTACATTTGCCATTTTCAAGAGTTTAAGGATACCCTTTTTTTTTCTACTCTAGGGCAAAAGGCTGCCTTTGAGAATGCTCCATGTCCTCCTTTTTTTGCCTCATGTAATATGAGCTGTTGCAGGTGGACTGTATAAGTAGTCAAGGTTCCACAACTGTGACATACAAGTAATATCATATAAATAGTTGCTAATATAATAAATGTTTGAAGTATTGAACCAGGTCACAGAGATTTTTTAAGATATGGGAAATTGTCTAAAAATATTGAACTCTCATCCCCCAGAGAGTTTTTGCCTTAAATTCAGGGAAAAAAAGGAAATTAAGATTCAGTGCAGAAGCTCCATTCTTCCTAACAATGGAGCAGCTGTAAAACCTGCGGTGTGTTTTGTACAATATGTTATGATGCAAAGACATTGTAGAATGACTCTTAGCCTTGGATTTTGCTTGCATTTTAAGGACCTGAACCTGCTGTTTCTAAACAATTGGGGAAGAAAAAAAAAAGGGAGGAAAAAAAGGGCTAGGGGGTTGTGGTGAACTAAGGCACAGCAGAACTCCCAACAGTGCTATTTCACCAACTTTTCTAAACAAGAAAACACAAAGGATTTTCACAAATTAAAGTGTTAAAATAATAGATTGTGACTTGAAAAATGCAGAGGAGGCAATCCAATTACTGAAGCTTGGGAAACTATTAAGCAAGTATGCCAATCTAATTCCAAGAGAAAGTAGGGGACCCCTTTAAAATTTAAATAGCATCCTCTGGGGTTTAACTGCAAATCATCTCACCTGGAATGTATTGAAGGTTTATACTGGAAATGTTCCTAGTGTTGAGTCATTTGGACTATTCACTTAAGATGTCTGGAATGTTGCACAGTAAGTTCCAATATTTAAAAGTAATGACTTGCAGCTATTTTAAAACCAGCCTTGTTAAGATCTCATTTTCCTTTTTAAACTTGACATAACTGGAGGGAAAAATGTAATTGAATCTTATGTATCTTCAGTGTGTGGAGAGGTAAGTAGGGGGTTAAATAAAGGTTACGCTGTAGTGGTTTCCCTTCTGCAAGAAAATGTAGGTTTTTCTAATGACTGTTCAGTATGGTCTAGTGAGAATTTTCCATTCCTGCCCACTTACAAAGCATTTTGTGGCCAAAAGGACCTAGCAGACTGGGGTAGAAAAAAGATAATTTGCTGAAAAAACAAGAGATATTAAAACCAAAAGCTTCTCCCTCTTTCCAAGCTGCTCATCTGGCCCATGCTAAAGCTAATCGAAGCCCCTCCATACTCCAACAATCCAAAACAATTTGTGAATCTCAAATCAGCAGAAATATACTGGCTGAAGTTTGACAGGTATCTCTACTTTTTATATTTGCAGGGGTCCCTATAATATTTTTGTATGCCGCGGCTATAGTACAGATACCATGAAAACAGCTTGCGTGAGGTAGGAATGTTATGATCTCAATTTGGGATGATGTAGGTTTTTCTCATTAGCAAACTGTTGGGATTTGGGCCAAACTGGCCACGGGGTGAGTGAGACATGCCCCCCCCACCTCTCGTCAAAGAAAGAGGCAGAGGAGAAAGAGAAAGATTTATGAGTTTAGAAGGAACTAGAGTACTTTAATGAAATATTAACAATAAAATAAGAAGAAAATAATGAAATATATACAAAACCGTATCAAGTTCCCAGGATGATAATCATGTCACTGGCTGGCACTGGGGAAGTCCCAGACTGGACTCAGTGATGGACAGGAACTGGATTCTGGATCTGGATGAAAGGCAGACAAACAGACAAAGTCCTCCTTGGACACTGGATGTTGAAGAAAGAGGGCTGACCCCTTGATCTCTCAGCTTTTATACTGAGCATGAGGCAGATGGGATGGAATACCCTGTCGGTCAGTTTGGGTCACCTGTCCTGTCCGCTCCTCCCCACAGGTGGGACCCCTCTATGCTTTTCCGCTTCCGACTCTCCAGTGGGGCAAAACCAGTGAGCTGTCCTTGGGTGTTATAGC
This sequence comes from Pluvialis apricaria, assembly GCA_017639485.1. Lineage (NCBI taxonomy): Eukaryota > Metazoa > Chordata > Aves > Charadriiformes > Charadriidae > Pluvialis > Pluvialis apricaria. The sequence continues at coordinate 72,640,656 of CM030009.1, read as the reverse complement.
AATAAGTATAAGCAAGAGCATCTCTGCATACCATTCCTTGGCATTAACTATAAACATAGGTCTTTTCACTCTGAGAGCGAACACTGTCTGCACAATATGCTGTTAATTTCAGTAGTTAGAAGAGGCCTAGCTAAAAAGTAAAGTTACTCAACAAAATTAGTCCTGTTTTACCTCAAACCAGGACACAAACACAGATTTATTTTCTCATTCTTTGCCCCATAATTTCTTGTTTAGACATTTTGAAAAATAAGCACTTAACATGCTGTTGACTGCACTCAGGACTGCTAAGGTGAATCTGTATTCTCTGCAAAGGCTGTGATCAGGATGTCAAATTGCAGTCATTATTTTGGATATACTTTTGACCTAGTTCTACCCAAAAGACTTTAGTATGCTTTAGTATGAACAGACATCAAACTATCCCTGCTCAGACTAACTGTAATTAAACTTAATTTAAAAAAACTCTGATGCAAAGAAATAATAATTTCTTTATTTTCATTCACTTCTTCCTCAAAATGAGTTTCTCAGACAGCTAGGCCATTGTGTTCTGATGAATTTCACCATGTCCATGGCAGAACATCAACGGGAGCTGTTCTTGTGCTTACAAGGTGGTTTGCGTTTTCTGCATTTCTCACTGGAATACAACAGCAAGTTCTGCTTAGTAGAGGAGAAGAGAACGTCAGGAATTACGTGCTTTCTTTTGGGAAGTGTCTTGAATTTTTGATCTAGAACCTTGCTCATTCATGTTGAGTGCTGCCTTCATCTACCAATAATCCATTGCACTGCATTCAGGATTATTCAGGGAACAAAGCTGCTACACAACACAAAGGAGAGAAAATTTAACCTCTAATTTGCAGAGGTAAAATGAACAATATTTGAATAATTATCCTATGTCTTCTTGGAAATGAAATGACTTAAGAATTTAGATAGCTGTGTAAACCAAATATTTGTTTGTTTGTCTTTTCACAAACAGATATTTTGCAAACAAAATAGCCTTGTCTTCGGTATGCCACTTACACTGACACATTCAAAGGTGAAGTTCATAGGATGTCAGCAAGAATTTGAGATAATTGCTTCTCCTTCTCTTGTTTCACAAACACATTCTCCCTCACACCTTCCACACAGAGACAGTTAACTGATTGATCCACTTCCAAATATTCTTCTTTCTGTCCTCTGTTGTTCTTCTATCAGGTCAAAGGTCTGAACTACTGTCATTCTTGAAAACTTCTGTATCACCTTTTATGTTAACCTTTATGATTCTTTAAACGTGGTTCATTTTTACATGCAAAGGGTAGGAATAAAAGAAAACAAAATCTATATAACGACACCTCCTACTCATTGATGCTTTTGTGCTTTTGTGTTTCAGAGGCTGCTAAGCAGGAAGAGCTGATTCTCCAGCCTGTTTATTTGTACAATTTTTTTATATATTCTTCTCATCCTTCCCATCCATGGCATATTGCCTTACAGTATCATTTCAGTACATACTCAGAAGTTGTGTTTCTGAGTTATGGCAACAATGAATATGGCTGTTTCTTTACATAAACTAAGTAATCCTCCATAAAAGATAATTTTTTTATTTTTTTTTTAAATTATCTTAGTTTGTATAAAAAGATGCTCTCTTCTTCAGGTAAGTTTTCTGTGTGGGACAGATTGATCTTTTTCCCTGCTCCTTATCTATATTGGACAACCAATTAATATGCAATGCACAGATTCTTGGAATAAAAGATCATGTAACTGCTTACCATTTTGATATACTGCATGAAAAAAAAATCAAACATACTCCAAGGATGCATTACCACATACTAAGCTGAAATATGTCAAGCCTCGTTTAAACATATTAATTTCTACATTAAAAATTAAAAGGTCTTTTGTCTCTTTATTCTTAACAACAACAAAAGTTTTAATAAAATACAACAGTAGATGTCAATGCACCAGCACTAGTAAGACGGGGTTTAACAATTCTGACAATTTAATCTATTGTTTTCATTTAAAATAGAAATGTACAAACTGTCTTGATTTCTAGGTTCCTGGCTTCATCAAAAAGTGAAGGATATAGAAAAAATGTTTTTTCTCTTCTCTTCTCTTCTCTTCTCTTCTCTTCTCTTCTCTTCTCTTCTCTTCTCTTCTCTTCTCTTCTCTTCTCTTCTCTTCTCTTCTCTTCTCTTCTCTTCTCTTCTCTTCTCTTCTCTTCTCTTCTCTTCTCTTCTCCTCTCCTCTCCTCTCCTCTCCTCTCCTCTCCTCTCCTCTCCTCTCCTCTCCTCTCCTCTCCTCTCCTCTCCTCTCCTCTCCTCTCCTCTCCTCTCCTCTCCTCTCCTCTCCTCTCCTCTCCTCTCCTCTCTTCTCCTCTCCTCCTCTCCTCCTCTCCTCCTCTCTTCTCCTCCCCTCCCCTCCCCTCCCCTCCCCTCCCCTCCCCTCCCCTCCCCTCCCCTCCCCTCCCCTCCCCTCCCCTCCCCTCCCCTTCCCTTCCCTTCCCTTCCCTTCCCTTCCCTTCCCTTCCCTTCCCTTCCCTTCCCTTCCCTTCCCTTCCCTTCCCTTCCCTTCCCTTCCCTTCCCTTCCCTTCCCTTCCCTTCCCTTCCCTTCCCTTCCCTTCCCTTCCCTTCCCTTCTTTCTCATAATAATCGAAGTTTAAGCCTAAAAGTTAGTTTATGTCTGAAACAAAAGGGTTAGCAAGACATTTCCTCACATCACCAGGAGAAACAAAAAACTTCACATGAAATGAAGTAGGGAGAAAATTGGAGAGAAAAGCCGTGACATTTTAGAAACTAGGTGTAGGAGTGGTAACAGATGTAAAGTAAGACATAGGAGGGCTAAATACACCAAACAAACAATTGGCTTTCCTTGCTGAATGGTAGAGGTCTTTTGTTGGCACTGTGTATAGCTTGTCTTTACACTCCATCATGCTGTACGATGGAGGAAACAAATGTTATTGGCAGCAATATCTTGGTATTTCTCCTTAAGCATTTGTAGAAATATTTAGCCTGAACAGTCACCAATTCTGGTAAAATGTCCTGTGGAAATGGTGATTGTTCAGGATGTGATTTGCCAGGAGCTCAGATGTCTTTCCAGATGACTTGGTGTGCATAGGAGGAACAAATAACCTTGTCAGCCTGTCCCAAAGCTGTCTCTGTTCATCACTGTAAACCCTTAATTGTATTTTCCATCCTCAGTTGTTGCATACTTATGACAAAAGAAGGTATAAAAGTTGTATTAGTAGTTTATGATGTGAATGAGGATTCACAAAACAATTATGATGCCTAAAGAGATGGACAGTGTCAAGTTTGCTCTAGGTTCAGCATCACTGAATCCGAAAAGCTGCTCATTTGACTCCTGAATAAGGAAGAAAAAAACCTACATTCACCTACTTTACAGAGTTAGCCCTCACATCCCAGGACTCGTGATCCAGGCTACCTAGAAGAAGCTGAACTACTGTGGCAGCTCAGGACAGTCATTGCTGCCTGTATGTCTAAAAGTGGTGAATCTGAGAATGGCCCAGGCTACACATCAACAACTCTATCAGTAAATAAAACAAGTCGGGGACTTTTGCTGCCACTAGGTCAGCGCAGGCACTTTTGCTCTGCCTTTAAGCAAACTGTTCTTGGCATATGCTGTCCCCTATGGTGTGCCTGGACTTTGGTTGGGACAATGAGAACTGTCACAGGCCAAGCCTCTGTCAGGAACTGGCTAAAAATTAAATAGTGTGGATGGTCAGTACTTCTACCTGTATCTTGGCCTTCTTTTTACATCGACTCTATGAACTTGTTCTTGCTGTGCAGTAGAGCAAGGCCCTGATTTCCTCTTGCTGCAAAGCTGCATCATGAACTATTTTATTATAAAACAACTTGATGACAGCAGACTCAATAGGAGTCAGCAGTGTGCCCTGGCAGCCAAGAGGGCAAACCATATCCTGGGGTGCATCAAACACAGTATAACCAGCCAGCCAAAAGAGGGAATTATCCCACTGTATTCAGCATTGTTGCAGCCTCACCTTGAGTACAGTGTGCAGTTCTGGGCCCCATAATTTAGGAAGGATGTGAAGGTCCTTGAATGCATCCAGAGGAGGACAACAAAGCTAGTGACAGGGCTGGAAGACATGTCCTGTGAGGAGTGGCTAAGGTTTGTCTTGTTTGGAGAGAAGGAGGCTGACGGACAACCCCATTGCTCTCTACATCTTCCTGAGGAGGGGAAGTGGAGAGGGAGGTGCTGATCTCTTCTCTCTGGTATCCACTGACAGGATGCATGTTAATGGTTCAAAGCTGCGCCAAGAGAGGTTTAGACTGGACATTAGGAAGCATTTCCTTACTGAGAGGGTGGTCACACACTGGAACAGGGTTTCTAGAGAGGTGGTCGATACCCCAAGCCTGTCAGTTTTTAAGAGGCATTTGGACAAGGCCCTTAATAACATGCTTTAACTTTTGGTTAGCCCTGAATTGGTCAGGCAGTTGGACTAGATGATCATTGTAGGTCCCTTCCAACCAAACTATTCTATTCTATTCTATTCTATTCTATTCTATTCTATTCTATTCTATTCTATTCTATTCTATTCTATTCTATTCTATTCTATTCTACTCTATTCTATTCTGTTCCGTTCTGTTCCGTTCTGTTCCGTTCCGTTCCGTTCTGTTCCGTTCCGTTCTGTTCTACTGTCTAGTTAATGAAGGTTTTAAGTAGCATAGAATGAAGGTTTGTGGTCCGATGCAGTTTTTTTGTTTTCCTTTATTAGTAGTGCTTGGCTAAGATCTTGATGAGAGGCAATATATTTTTACCCTTCCTTGGAGAAACAAGAATAAACTGGAAGATATGATTTCTCTTTTATAATATATACCGGAATCTCTGATGGTATTTTAGACAGATTCTATACCTATAATGTACTGCAACTATTAATGTATTTCAATGGACAAGTCCATTTCAACACGTATGTTTCTAACAGGGGTACTTTTATAGAGATTTTTTTTCCTTATCTTTGAGCATAGTACAGATCTCTATAGAGAGGAGTTAGAGCTGCTTTAAATCTGTACACTTTCCCTTCCTCCCTCCCAAAATAACTTATTTCTCAATATTAAAAATGTCCATTTCTATAGATCTGGAATTTAAGGTTGAATGGTTTCATTGCCAGGATATAAATAATGTTTCCTTTTTCTGTCTTTTAAATTTTTCCTCTTTAATAACATGGAAATTGCCCCTTTGAGTACTTGGAAGAAAAGACCTGCAGGAATTGAAAAACTGTGGCACCATTTTCTGAGACTAGCTATTCAGTGCATACACTGTTAATTGTATATAAAAAGGGACTAACAGCTACAGAAGAGGAAAAGGTAAAAATGACATTGACTGCGTCAAGATCTGGACATATTATTTCAATTACTACCATCTGACTTCTTATGCAAGAGAAGTACTAATTGTTGTCCAGTGGCATCAGGAAGGTGTTTTTTTTTAAAAAAAAGACCACACAAAAGACCCCTAAAAACAAAATCAAAAGCTTTTTGACTCTGTGTTACTAAATAAATATTCATTACATTTTTCCACAATATTGTAGGTAGATGTTGATTAGTACTTCTCCATGATGTTGTTAGAAGGGTTCATTTCATTTGAAAGAATATATTTGCTTTAAAAAGCATACTTAGAGATCATAATTTAAATAATTTTTAGACCTTTTATCTTCACTAAGAAAAGTGCCATTTATAGAATATTTCTCATTGAAATAACGAGTATTTAAATGTTAGACAACTGATATCAGCAAGTTAGAGTGTTTGTAACAGTGCACTATGAAAATAATTTAACTGTAGAAATATTTTTAAATACTCAGAGATCAGCATATAACTTTCATTTTTACATGAAATTTATCAACTGTTGGATATATACTACCAGCTAAGAGTGTAAAAATGTTCAGTTATTTGACCATAGTCCTCTGAACAGTGAAAATATGGCTTAGAGTAAATACTTTCACAAAGAAAACTGCTATGAAATTAGAGCTGAAGCAAAAACTAACATCAATTCTCCTCTTAATCTGCATGTGCTGTAAATGTTACACCGAGAGCTGGTTTGTTTCCCTTCTTACCTCCAGCTCCAATCTTTTGTCCCTGACCCGAATGGGGCTGATCTATGAGACCATGAGAACCCCATGAAGTGGGGTTCAAATGGTACTTGTATTGGAGTTGTGGATGAGAAGGATCTCTAAATCTGTACTTCTTAGGGCTAAAAATCATTATTTAATTATTTTTCTCTCAACCAATATAAAAATAACATCTATGGTACTCGAAAGAAAGGAATCAAGAAGGCAAAAATTTAATTACACTGCTTTATTTCCTTTGCAGCTGTGTCTTATTAGCTTGCAAGCAGTGGGGTATCTCTTTGCAAGCTTTGACCCTCCTATCAATGCATTTTCGACTAAACTGATAATTAAATTCAATTACAGGTGATAGAAATGATGAAAGGGATATTTTTCCCAACAAAGACCTCTGAATTAACTTTGCTGTCATACAATAACTTTTGAGTTTACTGGTTGCTGATTGCTAGATGCTTATTTGAGATTCTTAAGGGTGAGGGTCATCTTCCTTAAAAACAACTGTTTGGTCCAGTTTGGTCAAGAAAGCAGAGAGTGGAAAAGATTGTGTAGTGCAGACTGATTGGTTTTATGCACATTTTAAACAGGTGATTTATACCAGCTAAGTCTGTAATTCTTGCTTATGTTCATTAGAATATTTAGTGTTTATTTCACATAGAATTCAGTAGTAAAAGGTAATGCAAAAATTAGCTGTTTAGACTGGGGTTTTTTAATCCTATTAGGCACACAGTGGTATCTGAGGTGGTATTTGCATGCTTCTGAAAATCTTAGCATGAACACATTTTGTATATGCCAGCAATTCTGAATTTATGGGCTAGATATGTCATCCACCTTGGAGGATGTTCTAAGAGCATTCAGTAATGCTACAAAGCCCAGATTAGGGTCCCTTGTCTTTTGAGCTGTTGGAATATGTGATTGAGATGTAGTTATTCCAATTTTTTTCCTATTTTTGGTATGTGTTTATAATGTAAAGGATGTAGTGACAAAAATAATGACAATGAGCATTGTAGACAGAAAAAAGAGAATATTTATGTGTCCCCTCAGGGCTTTTGAACTCTTCTCCCTCTGGAAATATATACCAGAAATACTGCTGTTTAGGTCTTGTTTGGCTGTAGGGAGTTTAGCTATTCAGTGAGTGAAAACCAGGAACAAGGTGGATCACGGCTATCATCCACCTAAATGTAGTGTGTGGCACATAACCCAAAAGGCCTGAGACTCAGCCATGAGCTCCTAAATTCAGAAGGGAATATACTGTGATGCATGTGGTAGTTAAATAACGACCTCTGATCTATCTATTAAATGCGTTATGAAGGGCTAAAGTTACTTTTAGTGACTTCCCATAATCCACTGGAAAGCAGAAACAAACCTCTTTGTTTTTAAAGGCTGATTCTAGGAGACACATTTTTAGAAGTCAGAAAACCAGGCAGGATTTCGCAGTCTCATTCTTTCCATCTTTCTTTCCCTCACTACTATTGGAGAATACACTCTGTTCCCGCCTTAGCTTTTTCTTTGTACCTTTTACTTTCTTTGACAGTCCTTCTGTTGAGAGTTTATTTTTCATTAGCTTTTAGGCCTCCAGCCATCGTATACTGTCATGGTCCTTTGGGGTAGATTGATCTTTATTCCAGCATTGTCTCACTCACTTGAAGGCTTATCACCAGCATTTCTTTGAAAGGCTGTCTCTAGTTTAATATCTGAAGGTTAGACAACACATGATAGACCCTTTAACCTCACCAGCAGAGCCCTAAACCAATCTTATCACTATTCTGCTCTTTTATATGTAGGTTTTAATTAGCTTGGATGTGTAGGAGAGAAACTTTAAAACAGTCATTAAATGTGATTTGTTGACTGTTCTCCAAATTCTTATCTCTATTTTAATAATATGCATGAGTATTCTCATAATTAATAAGGTCATAATGGAATCTTCATTAGGGTAACACTACCCATCTGATCTGACAAACAAAGATCCTTTTCATTGGACTTTTGAGTGTGCTTTTTTTTAAAAAAAAACCAAACAAACACCTCCTTCTCCATTAAGCAGTCAGCAGTAATGGATTATGTGTTTTGTTTTTTAAATGATTCTGCTACAAAAACAAAGAGCTGTGTGGGAAATCCTGATAGAGTCACCTTGCCTTAGATTATATAATACACTTAACTAACTTGGAATTGAAAAGAAAAACAAGCATGTGGGTCTTAGCCTTTAGATTGTTTTCTTAATTTGGAGGAAAATACTGAGCGGCTCAGGCACTATGGCATTACTCTCAAGATGTAATTTGCTCAACAGACTGATTAGCAGGGGAAAAGAGCAGAGGTGGAAAGGTGGAGAACAGGGATGGGGGAGACTTTTTCTGTGGACTTGATCTTATCACAGGAAAAAGTTTCAGTGTTTTGAGCCAGTTTAGTTCTCGTGGACAGGGAGCAGTGTAAGTCCTACTCACTTGATAATATCTTCTATGCTACAATTTGCCAGGTTTCCTTTCAAAGCACCTCAAAGAAAATACAATTATTCATTATTATTTTAGAAGAATGAATGCATGCTTCTGCTGATATTGAGCTTTGATCCATGGATTCCCGGCTGATAGATGAGATGCCTCTCCATCTTCCTCATAGCCACGTCTCCCAGATGGGCAGAGCATCAGTAAGAATCCATATACAACAATATAATAAAACAATGCACTGAGGTTCTTCGGCTAATACATGCATAAATCATTCTCCTTATTAATGTGAACTGCTCTTATTCTTTGAATAGGTATTTCTTGAGGCCAGAAATTAACATAACCTTACTTAGTTCTTTTTAGGTCACCAAGCAATAATTTCTTCCTTGGCTCAATGTCATCTACACTCTATCTCTGGATCTGTTAGATTTTTTTCCAGGTCAAAGCTATTTCAAAACTGACATGATGTTTTGAGGCAAGAAAAAAAATATGTTTGCAGTTGTTTGCTTTATCTTCAGTCCATATTCTCCTCTGCTTCTTCCTCATTCACTTCCCCTCCTCTTTTCCAAGTTTATTTCTAACTGTAGAATGCTTTTTCTAGTTTCCAGTTTATACATATTCGATGTCAGTTTATTGCCATTTGTTTTCATATTAGTGTGAGAACTTAACTGATTCTTCTCCCTCCCTAGTATTTCTAGATTAACATATGTATTTCGTGTCTGTTTCCACGCTTGGTATTCCTTTTGCTTGGCTGGATAAGCCAATCTCTCCCAGTGTCCTTAGCTAAAATAATCTCTCTGCTCCCATGGACATCTCTTCAGACTTAAGTTCAATTTTCTTGAGCGTGAGTGACCAGAAAATGTCTCAGCAATAATTTAAAATATTTTTCCTATCTGTGCTAGTCATATGTTCATCAAACTGAAGAATCAGGACTTGAAGCATGCTTATTCATTGCTATATATGCATAAGCATACATAACATCAAGACCGAAACATGGACTGTATGTTTTGTGTTTCAAAACTAGCACTTTGAAAATACATAGCAGAAGAGGTGGGAACCGGTGACTATCATGAGCAAGATGTACTACCTAATTTTAACAGTACCTGTCTGAAATAGTAAAGATACTGATCTTTTCCTGCTGAGAGTAGAACTGTACAAGCTAATGAGCAACAGGCATAAAGAAAATTCTGATGCAGTCTTATCACTACCTGATGCAAAATAATCTGCTTTTATCCTCCAAAGACAGACCAGCTGCGGAATGTCAGTAGTTAGTCTTCTGCACTGTAATCCTAAAAAGGGGAGCCCATAAGAGATGGCTTTGAAATGAGATCCTTTGCTGCATTGTTGTCAGTTACTGTGATACCTGCCCTGACTATAAAACACTTTGCAAAGCCTTAGGACTTTAAAAACTTGCCCTCTTAATGCTGATAGAAACTGTTTTGACACAATGAAGAAACTGTTCTACTAAGCATATCTGGATCCTAATGGGAAAGCAATCCTTTAATACTGGGAAAGTCCAGGCTCTGAAATTGCTTTGATGCAAGCAACTGCCACGCAGATGAGCTGCTGGGCAGGTTGGGGAGCGTTAATCCAGCATGCTCTCTGTCTTTCCTGTAATCATTCATTGCTGAACTTGTCACCGTCCTCATTATTGCTGACGATGATGCTCTTCTATGCCTAAGCTTGGTATTTGCATAATGTCCCATAGGTTGCTAAGAAATCTTATAATACTTGAGAGTGATATTTCTTAGAAAAAATGTGGGTATTAAAAAATCCAAACAAACAATCAGAAAAACCCACCCCAAAACAACAAAACCCGTTCACTTGATTTATCAGAGATAGTTGTAAATGTTTTATCAATTCCCACCTCTGGAAAGAACGTGCAAACAACTCAAATTTCCTCACTAAGGAGTGGGAAGAACATTACATATAGGTTTGATCTAGCTTGTTACCTAGCTTGCCTTTATACCCAAAGGTAAGAAAAAGACTTTCCAGAATTTTAATTTGGTCAGCCCTGAAATGGTCAGGCAGTTGAACTAGATGATCATTGTAGGTCCTTCCAACTGAAATCTATTCTATTCTATTCTATTCTATTCTATTCTATTCTATTCTATTCTATTCTATTCTATTCTATTCTATTCCAACTCATTTTTCTAAGATACCAATCTTATGAGGTAGAAACTGCCCTCCAGAAGTGCCACTCTCTCAGGTTCCATTGATTACAGAAGGGCAGGCAGACAACTAGAGTAGACTGGGTAATTCAGTTTTACACACCCTGAGTGACGAGAAATAAATCCAATGCTGTATGTGCAAACTGAAGAATGTGCATCTTGTAGTTCTTATTCTTACCTACTCCTGTTTTTTCATGTTTTCAATGACAAGAAGAGGAAATGACGAAATGAAGGAAAGAGGAAAATTTGTTTGTAAGAATTCTGTATTACATCCTTCATAGGGAATTTTAAACAAAAAATAAAACTTAGGAACAACATGCTTCTGTTACAGTGAGTTTAACCCTTTATTTGAACTGAAGCAAAAATGTTTAAAAAGTTTTTTCATACAACAGAAGTAAACAACTGCGTAATTACTTACTGCATAATTACTTCTATTAAAAATTATTATAACGTATCTGAGTCAAAACAAAAACCAAAAAATATCCTCATCAGTTGTCTTCTGAGCTCTCATTACACGATATAAAACATTCTTAATAGTACACAATCTGTACTGAGAATCCCTCAAGAAAGATTTACTAACAGAAAAAACTATGAAATGTTTATGCTTTATATTCCCCTTTCTTAGGTAAAACAGTTATTCCTTCTAATTTAAAATTAATTACTTTGCTTATGTTCTGAGTCCAAATTCTCTTTAGAAATGTATTTCTCCTCTCCTTATAAACAAAATCTGCCTTTCTGATTCTACCTTCTGTCATGCTAGTTATTAGGTCTGCTTTGCCCCAAACAATAAAAGCTAGCAATAACAGTAAAATATGGGTTCAGGATTATTTATTTTATGTTATAATGTATTTACAAAGCAGTTTTGAAAATTAAGCCTCAGGTGATGGAAAAATTATGGCCCCCTAAGCAATAAGCAGTGTTGGAAACCTGTCGTCCTGAGCTCCAACCTAGCCAGTCGCTGACTATAAACCACCAGGGTGTTCCAGGCACGGTGATGAAAAGACACTGCATAAAAAATAAACTGTGGAGAGGTAAAACTGAAAGAAAAGGATGGAAGTCTCAGTTTCCTGAAGGCAGAAGTTTTGCTGCTTACTCCAGAGGAGCAAAGGGAACTGAGCTTTGCTACTTGGGCCCATTTCATTCAGGAAAAAGGCATTTTCTTGTTTCTTGTTTTTACTTGAGTAGTTATAGCCAAAGAGATGAGACAGACCACCAAATCCAGTCCACTGCTGTTGCAGAAAAACAGAAAAAGCCCCTACGCCTGCCTTTTATGCTTTGGCTACTCCTATTCTGTAATTTGCTGGCACCTGCCTTCCTCAAGTACCTTACATATCTAATAAAGGTTTTTATTTATTTTTCTCACCTTCTCTCCCCTTCCTTGCAAGTGTTGCCATCTCCCTGACTTTTCCTTCACCTTCAGCTCTTCTTAGTTCTTCTGTCTCTGAGTTTTGCTGTCCACTCCCCTGCTTTCTTATTTAACCCCTCAGACTCCCTGTGCATTTGAGCCTCCCTCTTTCATTCACTCCAGCTCCATTCATTTCTCATGCATGATTTCCTACCTGTGACAACTCTTCACCTCACACTCAGACCTTAATTCACTTCTCCTCCTGTATTTAGATTATAATTATTTTAAAAAGTATGAAGCCAAAAGTGCTTTCCAAAATTCATAACTCCTGACCAGAACCATCAGCCTAAATAGATTCCCGTGCCATTGAATAGATACTATTTAACATAGTTCTATTTTTTCTTGAACCTTCATCAAGTGCAGATAATACCAAAATCCATCTCTTCTAAAGTTTGTTTACTATGAGCTTTGATAAGCAAAATTTCTTACTGTGTTGTTTCGCTTTGTTTCATGCTTCTGTACCTTTGTTCAAGAAGTTTGCAAAACCAGGTTACAGGAGGTTACATATCTTCAAGACACTGGAGACACGTATTACTAGAAACATGCGCTTCCTTTCAGTACTGTTTATAAAACACTTTCTGTCAGAATAAAGCTTTGTGGAACTGTGATAAAAAGTTACTTAGTGCTGAGGTCACTGAGGAGTGAATTCCTATCATTTTACTTTAGCTGCCTTAAAATTGGGCATCTAGTTCAAGTGCATCACTGTATTCTGAAATGAGAGAGCTCGCTGTCTCTCCTGGGATACAGCTTGCCTGTCTGCAGGATCTTTGTATGGGGTGAAGAGCCCATGAGAGGTAGAGTACTCCCTGCAAGGAACTGGGTAGTAATAATGAATAGCTAAGATTAGGTGAGAGAATAACACTATGGCTTTCGCAAGACCCATCTCCTCCTTATTGGGCCTTTTCAAATGTACTTCACAACGATGGAGACACCGTTCTCAATTTTTTTTCCTTCCAAATCAATGTTTCTAGAAATTCTATGGCAACCTGATTTAGAAAATATTAAAATCCAATTTGTTAAATGGTGGGGGGTTCTCCTCTACTCACATTATCTGGTTATCACTTTGGGATGTCATCTGCACTGCTAGGATACTGTTCATGAAGCTGATCTTATGAAAATGCTTGCTACAAAATTCTACCTACATTTATCAAGTCTGACAAAAAAATAACTCTGTATTCAGTTTAGAATTGCTGCAGGAAACTACAATCCTCAGAGAAAATATGGACAATTTTCAAAGTGTTGCAAATTGGATTTCCAAAAGCAACAAGATAAATGAAGAGGTAAAACCCCAAGAATGTAAAGACAGATATCTCTTTTTTTTTTTTTCCTACAATGAGTTTCTGTACCACTTGGGAATTATCGGCATCACAGCAAATAAAATATTTAGCGTATGCTTTTCTTTTGTATAAAGTTTGATATGGTTGCATAAATAGTTTTATGTCACTATTTTGTCTCCAGAACTGAGTGATTTTTGTTGGACTGTATTCAAGTAGTTGTCCTAAGAAGATGTGGTTGTAAATCTGCTATATCTGATTTTTCTCAACACCCAGGAATTACAAGTTTGCTTCCAAGGAACATATGTTTTAAAAAAATACATTGAAAATCCCCCAATTAACTTTTAAGGATATTATTTCATTTAGCTTTAGGTTTACTAACTTAGCAACAGTATTTATTTCTTGAGAACACATGAAAAGAAATAAAAACCTCTCAGAATCCCCCAAACATCTAAGATCATATTTGAATAGATTATTTCTCTTTAGTTGATTTTTTTCTTTCATCATTTTTAATAATATTCTAATACTTTGCTGCAATTTATGCCTGAAAGAGAAAAGCACATCAACTTGGGATTTCTTCACTGGAAACATATTGTTCCAAAATGGTAATGAAAAGAGTGTGGAAGCTAGGAAAATACTATCTACCCTCTTCCTCTGGGGCTGTTTTAACCTTCGATTCAGCATTACTGAATGCTTGCTACAGTAGAGATGTAGTTTAATTATATGGCTATATTAATCGTTTACCTCACAGATATTTTCTGAGTATTGGCTATATTTCTTTCTTGCATTGCAACACTGTTTCTTTCTCCTTTCTTTTCCTTATTTTTTTTAGAAAATAGGAGCAGAGAATCACAGAGACACAGAGCATAATGGTCACCTAGCTGATTTGCCTTCCTGTGTCCCTATACAGAGCAGAAATGACTATAATTAAGCTGTCTATGGCAGATGTTTAACTAACCTGCTCTGGACATCCAACATATAAGAGATGCCATAGCCTCTTCAGAAGACCTTTGTAAAGTTTCACCAACTATATAGGTACAAGCTTTTTTCTAATATTTAATCTACGTCTTTTTGGTGACAGATGGAGATTTTTTTTCCCCCTTTCACTTTCACACAGAAAGCAAATAATAACCCATTTCTCCAGGACTTCTTTTTCCATGCAGAAAGATCACTATCAGTTTTCATACAAATGAGGCAATAGCAGTGTGGAATCATCTCACGGTAAAATGAAAGGCAAGACTTTATTCTGGAAGGATTATGGCTAACAATACTAAACAAATCACTAAGATTATGGAAAATGTTTTACAAAACTTGTGGGAAAATATATATCATTAGATATTCTCTCAGCACACAGCATGAAAGACTGAGCAGAACATCTACCTGCTGCTGTAATATTAACAAATGGTAATTATTAGTACCTTTTTAGCACATGTGTTCTGCTTTTCATCTTTGAAGTGTTCTAAAGTAGAGGACTGGTTGCCTGCTGCCACTGCTAACACCCACATGGCTGTTTTTCCAATGTTACAGGTCAGATCAGACTGCCAATACCCTGCATAAATGGGGTTTCTAGTAGACAAGTCAACTGGAAATAAAATTTCAGTGTAAGCCCATGAGCAGCAGTCTGTGTTGTGAGAATGGAATCCAGGCCTGTAGACATACCAGTTGCATGACGTGTGGGAGCAGACACCAAGTTTCCCAATCTGCTCCTCGCTGCCTGAGCACAAAAGTGGGACATCCTCTGAGCTGTTGCTCTGCCCCAGGTCAGGCCAGCTAAGGAAGAAATTCATGGGCAGAACAGCACTTCAGCTACATCACAGTATCACAGTATCTTCAGGATTGGAAGGGACCTCTGGAGATCATCTAAGTCCAACTCCCCTGCCACAGCAGGGACACCTACAGCAGATCGCACAGGACGGTGTCCAGGTGGGTTTTGAATGTCTCCAGTGTGGGAGACTCCACAACCTCTCTGGGCAGCCTGTGCCAGTGCTCTGTCACCCTCAAAGGAAAGAAGTTCCTCCTCATGTTAAGATGGAACTTCCTATGCTCAAGTTTGTGCCCATTACCTCTAGTCCTATCACTGGGCACCACTGAAAAAAGACTGTTCCCATCTACCTGGAACCCTCCCCTTAAGTATTTATAAGTATTGATAAGATCCCCCCCTGAGTCTTCTTTTCTCCAGACTAAAAAGACCCAAGTACCTGAGCCTTTCCTTGTAAGAAAGATGCTCCAGTCCCCTAATCATCTTTGTAGCTCTTTGCTGGACCCTCTCCAGCAGTTCCCTGTCCTTCTTGACCCGGGGAGCCCAGAACTGGACACAGTACTCCAGATGCAGTCTCACCAGGGCAGAGTAGAGGGGGAGGATGACCTCCCTCCACCTGCTGGCCACACTCTTTTTGATACACCCCAGGATGCCATTGGCCTTCTTGGCCACCAGGGCACATTGCTGGCTCATGGTCATCCTGTTGTCCACCAGGACTCCCAGGTCCCTTTCCACAGAGCTGCTCTCCAGGAGGTCAGCCCCCAACCTGTACTGATGCATGGGGTTATTCCTCCCCACATGCAGTACCCTACACTTGCCTTTATTGAACCTCATCAGTTTTTTTTCTGCCCAACTCTCCAGCCTGTCTAGGTCACGCTGTATGGCGGCACAGCCTTCCGGCGTGTCAGCCACCCCTCCCAGTTTTATATCATCAGCAAACTTGCTGACGGTACACTCTATCCCTTCATCCAGGTCATTGATGAATATATTGAACAGGACTGGACCCAGTACTGACCCCTGAGGGACACCACTAGTTACTGGCTTCCAACTGGACTCTGCACCACTAACCACAACCCTTTGAGCTCTATCTGTCAGCCACTGTTCAATCCACCCCACTGTCCGTTCATCTAACCCACACTTCCTAAGCTTGTCTGTGAGGATGATGTGGGAGACAGTGTCGAAAGCCTTGCTGAAGTCAAGGTAGACAACATCCACTGCCCTCCCTTCATCCACCCATCCAGTCACGCCATCATAGAAGGCTATCAGATTAGTCAGACATGACTTCCCCTTGGTGAATCCATGTTGACTACTTCTGATAACTTTCTTTTCCTCCAGATGCTTGGAGATGACACCCAGAACGAGCTGTTCCATCATCTTTCATAGAATCATAGAATCATAGAATGGTTTAGGTTGGAAGGGACCTTGAAGATCATCGAGTTCCAACCCCCCTGGCATGGGCAGTGACACCTCTCACTAGACCAGGTTGCCCAAGGCCATGTCCAGCCTGGCCTTGAACACCTCCAGGGACGGAGCTTCAACAGCCTCTCTGGGCAGCCTGTTCCAGTGCCTCACCACCCTTAAAGTGAAAAACTTCTTCCTAATGTTTAATCTAAACCTGCCCTCTTCCAGCTTAAAGCCATAACCCCTCGTCCTATCACTACATGCCCTAGTAAAAAGTCCTTCCCCAGCTCTCCTGTAGGGCCCCTTTAGGTAGTGGAAGGCCGCAATAAGATCTCCCCGGAGCCTTCTCTTCTCCAGGCTGAACAGCCCCAACTCTCTCAGCCTCTCCTCATAGGAGAGGTGCTCCAGCCCTCTGATCATCCTCGTGGCTCTCCTCTGGACGCGCTCCAGCAGGTCCATGTCCTTCTTATGTTGGGGACTCCAAAGCTGAATGCAGTACTCCAGGTGGGGTCTCACGAGAGCGGAGTAGAGGGGCAGAATCACCTCCCTTGACCTGCTGGCCACGCTTCTTTTGATGCAGCCCAGGATACGGCTGGCCTTCTGGGCTGCGATCGCACATTGCTGGCTCATGTCGAGCTTGTCATCAATCATCACCCCCAGGTCCTTCTCCACAGGGCTGCTCTCCAGCCATTCCCCGCCGAGCCTGTATTTGTGCTTGGGATTGCCCCAACCCAGATGTAGGACCTTGCACTTGGCCTTGTTGAACTGCATGAGGTTGTCTTGGGCCCACCTCTCCAGCCTGTCCAGGTCCCTCTGGATGGCATCCCTCCCCTCTAGTGTGTCTGCTTTGCCAAACAGCTTGGTATCATCAGCAAACTTGCTGAGGGTGCACTCTACCCCACTGTCCATGTCGCTGACAAAGATGTGGTACAGGTCCCAGTACCGACCCCTGAGAAACGCCACTCATCACTGGTCTCCATTTGGACACCGAGCCGTTGACCGCAACCCTTTGAGTGCGACCATCCAGCCAGTTCTTTATCCACCGAGTGGTCCATTTATCGAATCCATGTCTCTTCAATTTAAAGACCAGGATATCGTGTGGGACAGTGTCAAACGCTTTGCACAAGTCCAGGTAGATGACATCAGTAGATCTTCCCTTGTCCACTGCTGCTGTAACCCCTTCGTAGAAGGCCACTAAATTTGTCAGGCGTGACTTGCCCTTGGTGAAGCCATGTTGGCTCTCGCCAATCACCTCCTTGTTTTCTATGTGCCTCAGCAGAGTTTCCAGGAGGATCTGCTCCATAATCTTGCCAGGGATGGAGGTGAGGCTGACTGGCCTGTAGTTTCCCAGATTATCCTTCTTGCCGTTTTTGAAGACTGGAGTGACATTGGCTTTCCTCCAGTCCTCAGACACCTCCCCTGTTCTCCAGGACCTTTCAAAGATGATGGAGAGTGGCCCAGCAATGACTTCTGATAGCTCCCTCAGCACTTGCAGGTGCATTCCATCAGGCCCCATGGACTTGTGGGTATCCAGTTTACTTAATTGTTCTTTAACTTGTTCCTCTTCAACCTAAGGAAAGTTTTCCTTCCTCCAGACTCTCACTGTTACTTGCAAAGTCTGGGACTCCCGAGAGCTGGCCTGAGCAGTGAAGACAGAAGCAAAGAAGGCATTCAGCAACTCTGCCTTCTCTGCATCATCCGTCACCACAGCACCCATCTCGTTCAAGAGCGGGCCCATATTTTCCCTGGTTCTCCTTTTGTCTCCTATATACTTAAAGAAACCCTTCCTATTGGTCTTGACATCCCTCGCCAGGTTCAATTCCAAAGCTGCCTTGGCTTTTCTTGTTTCTTCCCTGCATACCCTGATAGTATTCTTATACTCATCCCAAGTCATCAGCCCCCTTTTCCACATCTTGTAAACTCCCTTCTTCCACCAGAGTTTTTTCTGAAGATCCCTGCTCAGCCATGCAGGTCTCCTTCCCTTGCCCGATTTCCAGCTCTTCGGGATGCACATAACCTGAGCTTGGAGGAGTTGGTGCTTGAATATCAGCCAGCTCTCTTGAGCCCCCTTACCCTCTAGAGCCCTCTCCCATTTGATTTCTCCCATCAATTTCTTGAAGAGATCAAAGTTAGCCCTCCTGAAGTCTAACATTTCAACCCTACTTGTCATTTTGTTCATACTGCACTTAATGCTGAACTCTGTCTTCTCATGATCACTACAGCCAAGTCTGCCCCCGACCTTAACATCCTCCACCAGTCCTTCTTTGTTTGTCAATACTAGGTCCAGTAGTGCACCTCTTCTTGTGGGCTCTTCCACCACCTGAGTCAAGAAGTTATCATCAACACATTGGAGGAACCACCTGGACTGTGCATTCCCAGCTATGTATCCTTCCCAACAGATATCAGGGAAGTTGAAGTCCCCCATGAGAACCAAGGCCTGCGATTGTGAGACGGTTCTCACCTGTCTGTAGAAGGCCTCATCAACTTCCCCATCCTGATCAGGTGGCCTGTAATAAACACCCACAACAGTATCTCTCATGTTACCCTGCCCCTTAATCCTTACCCACAAGCTCTCAACTTGCTCATCATCAGCCCCCAGGGACAGCTCGATAGATTCCAGTTGCTTTTTCACATAAAGAGCAACTCCCCCACCTCACCTTGCCGTCCTATCTTTCTCAAAGAGAACATAGCCCTCCATGACAGCGTTCCAGTCATGTGAGCTATCCCACCATGTCTCGGTAATTGCAATGAGATCATGGCCCTGTGACCGCACGCAGATCTCCAACTCCTCTTGCTTGTTCCCCATGCTGCGTGCATTGGTGTATAGGCATTTCAGAGAGGCCAATGAGTGTGTAGCCCTAGAGAGGTGGTGGGCCTTCCGATCCTTAACAGTTCCAACATCCTGCCTCACAAGTGCTGAGCTACTACACTCAGGTGCCTCTCTGGTGAGCCCAGTTACATCCCCATCCCCCTTCCAATCTAGTTTAAAGCTTTCTCAATAAGCCCCGCTAACTCTAGTCCTAGAACCCTCTTCCCCCTGCGAGACAGGCTTTTCCCATCTGCTACCAGCAGCCCTGGTGTTCTATAAATCAGGCCATGATCAAAGAACCCAAAACCTTGCTGGTAGCACCAGGTTCGGAGCCAGTCATTGACCTGCTGGCCTTTCCTGTTTACCCCCTCATCATTCCCTGCAACTGGAGGGATAGAGGAGAACATGACTTGTGCTCCCAATCCCTTAACCAGTCGTCCCAAGGCCCTGAAATCTTTCTTCATTGCCCTCAGCGTTCTTCTCACTATGTCGTCACTTCCTACCTGAAAAACTAAAAGGGGGTAATAGTCGGATTGTCGTACTAGGGAAGGAAGCTTCCTCTTAACATCATTAACCCGGGCCCCAGGGAGGCAGCAAACCTCCCTATATAGCGGGTCTGGTCTACAAATTGGGCCCTCCGTGCCATTCAGAACTGAGTCACCTATTACAATGACCCATCTTTTGGGTTTTGCTGAGGCAGTTTTAAGTCGGGGGGTGGTCCGACAAGACCTCAATGGCACCTCCATACTGGGAGGATTATCATCCTCACTGTTGCTCGGTTCCTCTTTCAGAGCACTATATTTGTTCTGCAATGGGACCTCAGAAGGTATACTGGTTGGCAGGCTGATGTGCCTGCGGTGCCTGTTGCGTCAGGCAGGAACACCTTGCCATTGTCCCCTTTCTTCTAAGCTACCCTGTTCAGCCGGTTGGGGAGAGGAGTGGGATTTCTCTACAGCAGTGGCTCTATCTGCCTGTTGGGTTTCTGTAATGGTTGACAGGGTACGACTCCACGCATCAATCTCCCTCTTGCATTCCCAGATGTCCTTCAACCTACTTACCTCCTCCTTGAGTTCCATCACTAAGCGTAGGAGCTCCTCAGCCTGGGCACACCTGCCACAGGCATGCTTACCATTACCTCCTGACACTGGTGTGAGAGTAGGGCACACCCTGCAGCCCGATGCCTGGGTGGCAACATGCTCACACGACGGCTCTGTCTGCGAAGCAGCATCAGAGCTGGTGCGTGCACGGTTCTTTGGGGCCACGGTCTTCTGCCGGGTGGTCACTATGATTCCCTGAACACGTAGGTAGGGCAGCAGCACCTTTCCGTGGGACGTGTCGCGCCCTGTTAGCCTGGTTACTATGCCCACTCAGGGGGGTCCGCCCTCGTGTGGTGCTCCCAGGTGACACCCCAGGTGCCGCCCACGGGCTGCCCACGCGCTCGGTGCCCAGCGAGATTCGCTGCGCTCCTTCACAGCTCTTTTTGAGCTGCCGCGTGCGCTGCGGGCTCCGCCCCTTCTGCCTCAGCAGCCCTCCCTCAAGCTGCCGGTTCCGGCAGGAGTACGAGGACGAGCTGGTCACTTTCTCCGGCTTCGAAAGCCCCCAAAAAGAGCCCCTTGCCGGCCCTTTTTGCCTCTGATCCCTTTCTTTCCGCCTCTGATCCCTTTCCCCAGCGCGGACCTACCCGCACTGGAGCTGGTCTCCTCAGCGAATCTCACTGCGCTCCTTCACAGCTCTTTTGGAACATAGTGCTGGTGTGTGGCCATTGTATAGGTCCAATTTCCCCTCAGGGTCAGAAAAGCTGTCCTAACCATCAGCCTGTAATGGTAACCCAAAATCCACAGCTAAATTGGATACTATGAAATTTTGCATTTAAGCCTTGGGCTCAAATGTATGCTAAGAAGTCAGTTTTGGTCATCATCCCTCCTTGTCCCCACAATGAGATGGTAAATTGTACCAAATCTTGCATTTAATCTTGCATTATTTATGACTCCTCATGGAGGTTTCTCTAAATCAGATATGATGGTCTGCTCCAAGACAGATGTACAAAGCTTCCACAAATTTGTAACTCTGCCTTTTGTGCATGAAAAAATCTTTGATTTGTTGCCTCTATTTCTCCACTTACAAGATCTGAATTTGTGAATGTTGTTATACAAATTTAAAAAATAACTAAGACCTGGAAGCACATGAATTTTATTCACATTTCCTAGTTTCTTTTCATTTCAACATATTATAACATTCATGTTAGGAATCAGAAAGGATGAACTTCTCTGTTCTGTAGCTAGCCTTATTTTTTTAAAAATAGTTATCCTTGGAAAGTGAAAGTCCCACTTCAAGTTCAGGAAACATATAGAAGAGTTTTAGGGAGGCAGGCTTATACTAAGGAAGATAAGAGATTAGTATTTACATTTAGATGATGGTGTATGTATGTTTCAGGTATCAGAAATAATGCATTTATGGTTTCTTCTGTGGTTTCCCATTTCCCATATCTATCTTGCATGTCAGGATCCTTTTTTCACTGTTTGAATTGTAACCTATTGTTCAGCACCGTGAGTTTCTGAAGATATGTGCAAATAATGCAATTTCTAATGCAAAAGTGAATGTGATGGAATTGCCTCCGCCTACATGATTTCTTCATAGTGGTGTTGCCTTAATGTTGTACAGATTCTTGGGTCTCATATACCATTAATTTCAACTTGCTTTCTTCATTAAAATTGTAAGATGCAGAAGGCCTTAAAGAGAAAATGACCCATAGTAAGGCAAAGTAGTGGAAATGTTATTATGCTTTCCTTTACCCTCAAGCATTTAGCCATGAGAACGTTTTATATTTATTAAAACATTTATTTAAGGTGTAAAATGTGAGTTTTAATTTTTCCCCCCAAATACATTTTAGAAAAATACAATGAATGAACAGGTTCTAGGAAGTTTGCTTCAATAAATGTAATGGGTGATGAACTGCTGTCCTCAGATATTGCCTCCAATCAAGCCCTGTATATTCTGCATAGGAAGATGAATTGACACAATTCTTAGAAGAGCATTTTTCAGCAAATTGTCCTGTTAAATAGGAAAAATTTACTCAAGCCTGCAAAAGCGATAAGCCTGACCCTCCAACTCTGCTTTGAAAGGTCATTTTGATTAGTATAGGCAAAATTGGAATGTAAATGCATTTTCAATGCCTGGTGTCTTTTGGCTTCTAATGGCCAAATGGCCTGATTTTTTGGAAGTGTAAAGCATATGCAGGTCCTGCTGAACTCAATGGCAGCAGCAGGTATCATAAATTCCTGACAATCAGACCATGAGTTTCCTCACTTCTTTCTCTCTTTCTCCTTTCCCTCCCCGCTCTTTTCTTGTTGTGATAATGCCTTTTTGACAAAGAAACTTCAGTCATGATCTGGTAAGTGTAATGGCTTTCACCTCAAGGTTGTATACTGAGAAAACTATTAAAGTTTCCTTTCAATTCATCAAGACTGAATTATGTTTTAGACAACATTCTAAGTGCATCTGAGGCCCCTTACAGTGTCAGCCACAGCCAACTGGCAATCCAGCTGAAACTATTTAACAGTGCAGAGTTCTGTGTGGTTATACCCATTATGAATTACCCGTAAAGTATCCACACTCAGATTTAGCCTATGAAATTAAGTTTCTCAGCTATATCCAACATTTATATGGGATTGTCACCAAATAATTACTTTTCTCAGGAAATTAAAAGAAAATTTTGTTGTTCTAATATTTAGCCAAATTGTTGCTTAAGCATGATGAAGGGATAGAAACAAGGGGGCAGGAAGAAGAAACTGCAGCTGTCTTAGATGATTATCATTTATTATGATGCAAACATTTTTTAAACAAAATAATTTTAAAATTAATCACTATTATTTTAGATATGAATGAACAACACAGGCTTGGAACAAATTATACTCAATCAGAAACCTTCTAGTCACAGAGAAGTAGTGTTTTAACTAGCCTGACATACTTAAAGCATGATATACCATTAGTATACAAATACTAATATACATATTCATATCTGAGATGTAGAAGAGCTACCCATGTAAAATGCATATACATCTTTATACTCTACACATATAAACACTTCTATCCAAAAATGACCAAATTTATACTAAGGTTCATACTTGTCTAACATCATACCTGAAATAGTTTTACTAGTATAAAACTCCATGTAGCCATAGCAGAGACTTTAAAATGTGAGCTCAAGGGCATTTCTTGACATTTTAATCAGCCATTCAGTTTCTCTGTGCAATGGATTTATGACTTTTATTTATTAGTTTGATTCTTTCATCCACCTAACTTTTCCCTTTTATATTAATTTCATATTTAAGATGCACTCTGTCAGAATTTTTAAAAATCTTTAGAAACAAATGGTTGAATAAGAAGCCAATGTGACAGAAAAAAATGGCCATATATAGATATTGTAGGCTCGTGACTAGCCGAGAGCAAAAGGCAATCAGTCCTGTTTCCATTTCTTCAAAAGAAGAATAGGAATGAAGGACAGCAGTGACATTCTCCACAGCCAAGAAAAACTCACTGCGTTGGGAGTTGTGATTATACATTTTACTCAGATTCAGTGATGACGCTTTTAGGAATACTTCAATTTTATCAATACTTTAAAATCATCAACAGAATTGCTTCAGGCTAAAATTGGGGAAGTAATGGAAGACTGACTGCATTAATGCTTTGAGTTGAGGTGGCCTACAGGAGAAGGAGGCAGAGAAAGATTACCTCCTGATGTTTTGTGAAATTTTAACATCACTGGGAAGTGGGACATTGACAAGCAGCATTGAAAGAAGGAGTAGTTCAGAAAATGGATAAGATATTAATTAATGGAAAATATAATATACTGTTATGTAATATAATAACTCTAAAAAACGATTAGACGGGTCTTTAACTGAATAAAAAATAAAAGGCAAAGTAAACTAAAACTCCGTAGTCTGTCAAGGAAATACAGAGTAGCTATGATTTTAGTCTGTATCAAGGAGAAGAAAGAAAACAGCAAAATCATTGTGCCTTGATATTTAGCTGCCTTTGGGGGGGGGGCGGGGGGGGGGGAAATCATAGCATATTGAGTAGTGGGTTTTTTAAAAAAGTAATCTGACCGATACAAAATATATGCAACCAAAAGCTTAAGGAAGCAAAATCACTAAAATCTGCTGAATTTTTAATGAATTACTGTATTTTTTTTGGCTCAGTAATGGGAATAAATTCCTATAATCTTTTATCTAAAGTGTTTTATACAATCACATTTAAAAAGATGAAAATTGTGAAAAAGCAAGCTTAAAGGCATATCCTTTATTTTACAAGTGTGTTTTTAAATTCAGAATCACAGCATGTTTGAGGTTGGCAGGGACCTCCAGTGGTCATCTAGTCCAACCCTCCTGATGACGCAGAGCCACCCAGAGCCAGTTGCTCAGGACCACGTCTAGATGATGTTTTTAATATCTCAAAGGATGGAGACTCCAAAACCTCCCTCAACAACCTGTTTCACCCCCTTTATAGATAATCTTAGTTGCTTATTAGTACTGAATAATTAAAAAAAAATTCAAAATTTAAAAAGGCACTTTTGTAAAAAAATAATAAACTCTTTTTTTTTTTTTTGGGGGGGGGGGATGTTCTATCCACAAAATGAGTTTTATACAGTGAGAATAAGAAAGAATGTAAACATACAACTAAGAGCTGAGCTTTTTAAATATTAAATGGAAATTGCTCAAGGCATGCTTTCAGCCAGATACAGAAATAATCGATTTGGTAAAATATTACTCTTTGAATCAGTCTGTCAGACACCTAAACAGAAAGATGCCTTTAACAAACATGGAAGCAAAAGCAGAAAAATGTAGTTGGCACACATGATGAAATGACAAGAGTGAGATTTCATTTGCCATATAGTAATTTTAAAATCAAAACTAAAAAGAAGTACCAACACAAAAAGTTTACTTTAAGATCAGTCTTGAAAGCAGAAAAAAGTGGGCATATGAGCAGACTAGATACATGAGGAAGAAAAAAAACCCTATTTAGTTAAACAGAAATAGAAACATTCAATATAGTATTGAATATAGATTGTTGTAAAAAATTAAAGATGAGCTTTTAAAATTTAAAAGATGACAAGATACAGTTTAAAGGATGGAGAAAAGTGACAAAGAAGAAATCAAACCAGAGAATACTTTCTATCACTTATGAGATAGTCAACCATGAAAATGAATGACATATATATAGTCAGAGATGTTGAAGGTATCTTCTCAGAGTTTTCTTGTGTACTACAGAACAAGGGACTGATGAAGAAGAAAATTAGACCTTTCTAGCTTGGAATAGGAAATTATTGACATCTTGAGAACACCTAGTCCAACCCCTGGTCAAGCAGGGTCAGCTACCGCAGGTTGCCTGGGACTGTGTCCAGCCAGCTTTTGAATACATCCACAGATAGAGATTTCATGACCTCTCTGGGCAAGCTGTTCCAGTATTTGACCACCCTCACAGCAAAAGAGGTTTTTCTTGTGTTCAGGTGGAATTAACAATGCTGATATTCAAGAATTTGTATTAGGACAAGCCTTCTTGGTGAGATCATGCTTAATGTCCAAAGAGAAAAGTACTAACTGAAAGCACTCATGGCGTTCTTATCCACAGAGATCCAGCTGTAGAGATTCAGGCTATGCAGAAAAAAAACCCCAACAACAGCATAATTTTGTAGGATGAAGAAAAAAACAACAGTCCCATGTCTGTGTCCTGTCTTCTTCTTCCAAAAAGACTGTTTAGACATCTACAGTTGAATTCTTTTATCGTTTTTGTGTCCCCGTGAAGAATGTTCCATTTCCCTGTGTGTTAAGATAATTAATTCTGCCTCTGGTTCTTTTGAAATGCGTGTTATAGAGAAGATGCCAATGGTATTTAAAGGGTTCATACAATTTAGGAAGTAAGCCCGATAAGGGCCTTCATCAGGTCAGAACAATTCCATCCTGTAAGATAAGGAATAGGAAAGACCAGACAGACCAAAGAGTTTGCAGAGTCAGAGGACCCTGCAGTATTTAGCAGAGAATTGATTAGGTAAGTTATGCTGCATCAGGCAGAGAAAAGCAGAAATAGTACCAATCTGTTTGGGAGCCTTGCCAGTCTCATCAGGGAGAAAATTTCTCCCTACATCAAATCCAGCAATCAGCATAGCTTTGTGAGCAAGGCACATCAGCCAAGTCACCTGAGAGGTTTTCCTATACTATGTAATATCATATTTCTGATAGTCCTGAGGAATATGAGAAATCATTCAGGAAACGATATTAAACATGTGACAAGAAGAATCCTTCCCTGAGTCCCCTGATGGACTGCAAAGGGAATCCTGCTAGAAGGAAATTTGATGTGTTGACAACACACAGACACAAGACTTTATCTTATATCTTTGTAGTTGTGTCCAAGAGAGGGCTGGAGCTGATAACACCGTGTGACTTTGAAATCATGGGAGCCCAGACCATTTCACATATTATTGTCCCTCCTGTTTGAATTTCACAGGTTGATGATCTAGCTGGCTGGCTCCAAGATTTATACAGTGTACGCATTCGGCATACTTTGAGCTGTCATGTGAGTCTGAACCCTGAGCCAGCTTGACAATGTAAAAGTACCTATGCACTAGAGCTGTCAAGTGGCAGAAGAAGGAAAAAGTGTACCAATGCATACACATTGTCCATTGCTCCATGAAAGACATAAAAAGATAGCATTGGTCTATTATTAAAGTAACCTTCACATAATTAGGTAACATATATAACATCATTTCATGTAACTACAGGCACTTTTCAGTATAAAATAGGTGCTTACATCAGCCTTCATCCTCTCTACTCCCCTAAATATCCGTTTTGGTTTTCCACTTATTTTTTCAGCTTGACAAGAATATGTCAAGAGCATGAGTTCTAACGAAATGCCTGGGGCCATGTATTTAGAAGCAATTAAGCACAGATAAAGAAGCAAACAATTGCTAGGTGGGATTTTCTGAAATTACTGACTACTGAACTCCCCCATAAAAGCTTCTCTTAGGTAGTATTTGTACTTTCAGGCATCCAAATATCTTTTAAAATGTGGGCTTAAGTTTTAAGCAAGTTTGCAATATAAAAAATGTCTGATTGATACGTTAATTTAAAGGAATTTTGCATTCATTTATACATGAAGGCTGGAGAAAACAATTGCCTAGTTTTAGAAAAGATTCTATTCTGGGTGCTTAGTTTAATGTATCCCTAAAGAAGTATTTATGACAATGGAGAATGTTCAAATGCAGAGTTGTTCAGACCAACAGCTGGTTGGTTGTTGTCTCCGGGGATAGTAGAATTAGACCAAACTAATGTATTTCAGTTTAAAATTCAGATTTGTCATGAGCGTTAGGTCGTTTCCCCTGAAAGATGAAGGATGATGATCAGAGGTGCGATCCGAGAGCTGATGGTGGATTCACAATTTACTGAATCACAGTACTAGTATATTTGATTTCAGTGTTTTGTAAGCAAGTTCTCTATTTTTCAACAGAAGAATTTACAGGATATGTTAAGAAGTCAAGTCCTTCTAAAAAAGAAAGGAAGGAAAACAGAAATCTGTTGAAGATATATGTCTTTACCCTGAAAGCTTGTGATAGAATTTGGATTTTCTTGGCCTTGAATATAATAACTGGGGCTGCAGAACAAAATGAAGTAAAGCAAAATGAAGGCACAAAATGAAGGCACAAAAAACCTGATTGAAATTTAAGCCCTAGTCCCAGTGAAAGATAAGAGTGTGTCTAAAATAATATCTTGCATACTCTAAAGCATGTCTTCTGTTCATAAATTTTGAAGCTCTGAGTTATACAGTGTATTTTGCAAACAAATATTTCTATATGCCAGTGATAATCCAGCTCTGCACAGCAAGACATTGAGCGTACCGTGTAAACTGGATAAGTTGAAAACACACTCAGAAGAGCCAGAAAAGTAGACATTTTTTTGGACCTGAGGACTGATATTTACAAATCTCGATTATGACACCATTGTAGTTTGCTATGCACTACCAATGCAACTACCCCATATTTCCCTCCCAGCCAGGGAAAAATAGTCATGCAGCTAACACCAATTTAGGAGACTTGCTGAGTTTCTGTTTGCAAGGCACTTTCAGACCCTCTGGTAGAATGTCTGATCTGAATGCTGTGTTCTATTGATATATACATTATAAAACATATTTGTCAGATGGTGGCGGGTTATGATCTATGGCCTAAAAGTAATCAGATTGCAGAACATTTTGCAGGGGCAAGATTTCAAGAGAAATTGCTCTTGATGGAGCACCTTAGACAAGCAACTCATTTTTACAAGTTAATTTACATGCTGAAGCTTAATATAAATGTTAAAACCCTAGATGGCTATGGAGCAGGAAAAAAATGTTCCTTTGTACTCTCTCCTGCTCCAAACCTATGCATAGCCCCAGCACCTACGTTTTTTACAGCACTGGCATTCCTTGGGCTTCCATCACTTTCTCTAAATAAAAGTTCTAGGGCACAGAGAGAAGAGTAATTCAGGTGAGGGCTTAAGGCATATTGCTGCATAGCTGAAGACTGCCAAAATCAGCCAATTATGAACTCATTGAAGTTACACTTTCAATTTTATGAATGTTCTTTCAAAAAGACTCTTTTTTTCAACTGTATAGGAGAAAAAAAAACATACTCATGCAAGTTCCCCAAACAATTAATTGGACTGCAGCGTGAATGACTGCTTCTGTAGTTTGGTTAAAAGGACATCCTAATTGCTTGTGGATTGGAAGGCTAAAGGTCTAGAGTAATGCATCTGCTAGAGATAAACCATCCTTAAAGAAATGTACTTCAAATGTCTGAGTGTATTCTGAATGAGAGCTTCAATGGCCATTTTCACACTAATATAATTACAACATCAGAAGGGGAAAACAGACAGAATTTCCCTAACTAGCTTTGTCAAAAAAGCTGAAAAAAAATCTATTTGCATCACTGAAGTAAGAGAATATAAGTGTATCTATGAGCAGCTGGTTAAAACTTTCAGATGGCAAATTATGCATAGACATTTAAATGAGTTTTTATGTGGCGTGCTCTGATGAAGGGAATGTCTTCCAGCTGGGATCTAGTCAGAATTGCTGGTAAACTTTATCACTGTATTATGATGTAAAATTTATCATTGTATCACTGCATCAGTAATTTGAGGATATTATTATTTTTTTTTTACTACCCAACTTCCTCAGCTGAGCTCTGTATGTTATAAGCTTAATTGTTGAAGATAGTAGAGATTCCCTAACTTCAACCATTTTTTCTGTTATACTACTTCAACATTACCTCATTCCTAATATTATTCCTTTAAAAATTAGGCATGGTGAGTTCAAGCTCATTGACATTAAACAGATTAGTATTTACTTTTAATCTAGATTCTATGTTTTAAATATTTCAGTTTTAGAAAAGAAAAATTTTAATTCAAGGCAAATGTAAACATTAGTCAAATGTGAACTTGAATGTACTGAAGAATTGTTACATTCCACCCTATCTCAACCCTTCATTCCTTTTTCCCACTTTCATTTTTATAGCTTATATCTTTTTCTTCACTTTCTGACCACTTGCTGACTCAACTGCTGACATACTTTTAATTTAAATTATAACTCTCACTGACATCAGTGGGAGGTTAGGGTGCAAAAAGACTTTCTTGAACCAGGAATAATAGAGAACAAGACAGAGACAGGAAATAACAATAATTAAAGTACATGGTTATATAGGTTAGATAAGTTCATAGCATGTTCATTCAGAATCAGTGATACTTTCTTTAAATAACTACTTTAACCTATATGAAGGGATAGAGTGTACCATCAGCAAGTTTGCTGATGATACAAAACTGGGAGGGGTGGCTGACACGCCGGAAGGCTGTGCCGCCATACAGCGTGACCTAGACAGGCTGGAGAGTTGGGCAGAAAAAAAACTGATGAGGTTCAACAAGAGCAAGTGTAGGGTACTGCATGTGGGGAGGAATAACCCCATGCATCAGTACAGGTTGGGGGCTGACCTCCTGGAGAGCAGCTCTGTGGAAAGGGACCTGGGAGTCCTGGTGGACAACAGGATGACCATGAGCCAGCAATGTGCCCTGGTGGCCAAGAAGGCCAATGGCATCCTGGGGTGTATCAAAAAGAGTGTGGCCAGCAGGTGGAGGGAGGTCATCCTCCCCCTCTACTCTGCCCTGGTGAGGCTGCCTCTGGAGTACTGTGTCCAGTTCTGGGCTCCCCGGGTCAAGAAGGACAGGGAACTGCTGGAGAGGGTCCAGCAGAGGGTTACCAAGATGATTAGGGGATTGGAGCATCTTTCTTATGAGGAAAGGCTGAGGCACTTGGGTCTTTTTAGTCTGGAGAAAAGACTCGGGGGATCTTATCAATACTTATAAATACTTAAGGGGAGGGTTCCAGGTAAATGGGAACAGTCTTTTTTCAGTGGTGCCCAGTGATAGGACAAGAGGCAACAGGCACAAACTTGAGCATAGGAAGTTCCATCTTAACATGA
This sequence comes from Pluvialis apricaria, assembly GCA_017639485.1. NCBI lineage: Eukaryota > Metazoa > Chordata > Aves > Charadriiformes > Charadriidae > Pluvialis > Pluvialis apricaria. The sequence continues at coordinate 72,609,852 of CM030009.1, read as the reverse complement.
GGAGGAACTTCTTTCCTTTGAGGGTGGCAGAGCACTGGCACAGGCTGCCCAGAGAGGCTGTGGAGTCTCCCACACTGGAGACATTCAAAACCCGCCTGGACCCCGTCCTGTGCAACTGCTGTAGGTGTCCCTGCTGTGGCAGGGGGGTTGGACTTAGATGATCTCCAGAGGTACCTTCCAACCCTGACCATTCTGTGATTCTGTGATTCTGTGATTCCGTATGACCATTGTAGTTTCTTGGTGATTTCCACAATGAATGAACAAGCCTGTCTGCCAGCCCAGGAAAAAATCAGAGGCTAGAGGAACACACAGAGAAAGTGTATGTGTGTGTATACATATATATATATGTGTTTACACACACACACATATATATACTTTCTAGACTAGGAATATATATAAATATATATATATATTCCTAGACTTACTCCTACTGCTTGTAATCAGTGTTGGAAACAGGACATTGGACTAACTGAACTGCATGGCCTTGTTTTGGTTCATAAGTTTTCCTACATACACTAGCATATTTTATTCTCTTTTATGGCAGTGATTCCCATACTATGTTTCATTCTATGTACCCATAGAAATTATTCACATCCACTTACCAGCTTGATGATAGGGGGGTATATATGCTTCTCTGACACTATTTGTTAAAAATTCTTTTAAGTTTATCTTCTATTGCATGGTTTTGGTACTCACTTACTGTTTCCATTATTTTAAGTCATGCTTTCCTTGTGTTTTCCTCTTTCCTATCATGAAACATTAATCCTTCATTATTTTGTTGTTGCCAGTTTCAGTTCTTGAGGTCCTTCAAGTTTTTTAATTTATAGCTATTTTCCTTTCTGTTAAATCCTTCCTTAGAACTAGCCACTGTCACCAATTTTAAAAGATGTTGCTAGAAAGCATGCATTTTTGTGTATAATGTGCATGACAGAACTGTAATTTTCAATATTTTTTTTCCTATTTCTGTGATTTTCATGTTCTACTGGGGAGGATTTGCATTTAATTCTGTGACATGTTTAGTGTCAGCCATGCTATGATTACTTAAAAAATAACAGTTTTATTCCCATACAATATCACAAGGAAAATTCAATAAATGTAATTTCAGACTTTTGATTTTTATTGACTTGGTTTTGAAAAGTTGCCACAAAATAAGCAACACACCAATAGCTGAAGCTTTTGTGAGCAGTAAGTAAACTGCATAAAAAAGTTTAATTGTCAAGCTAACATCACATCAGCCACAGAGAAGGATTAAATATGAATTAATAAGCTGAATGATTCATTCTGATTATACAGACAGCTGTCTACATTTTGGGTATGATCTGACATTGCATGTCAGCATTTTAAAAGAGCAAAATAGTAAATAGTAAAAACACAAGAAAAATCATCATTTATACTAAACACTGAGGATAGAATCACACTTCAATAACTACCTAACAAATATACTACAAGTAGCAAAACATGCCCCAAACCTCAGCAGATGAAACTTGATGCCTTTAATCATTAATCTGTTAGCTTTCTACTGAGTCAGTACTGAGCAAGCATGCAAGTCATTCTCATAAATTCTAATTTAATTCCCTTGTGAAGAAAGCATGAGTTTTGGGGATGTACCTGATTAAATATGGTTTCATTTTCTGATCTGTCTTGGATTTTGGAGGGGCTTTTTTTTTGTCAGTAAATAGGCAAACTGCTGCCCATTTTTTTCCTATTGGTACAAAATGTGCAATACACGGAGCATATGATGTTATGTCCCATGACACAAAGAAGTGCCATGGTGAGTGTGAAGGCACTTAACAATCACCAGAGCTTTCTTTTATGTTCTGTATTAACTAACTGAATAAATCAGGTGAGTTTTAACATGGTATGGGTATTTTGGGTACTTCAGATCGATTCTATATTTTTAATAAGACTTCACTGCTCAATAATAAAGTGTTCCCACTGAAAAGAAAGCTAGCTACCTTACCCATGCAGTTGGTTTTCCAAAGCTGTTGGAAAACTGCACTGAGGCGTAATATTCTTAGTCAATGGAAATTGATTGATTCAGCTGTCTTTATGAGAAGCATGAATTTATAAGTAAACAGCTGGACTCTGCAGAAGCTGATCTGCACCTGTACTATGTGAGATCTCTGCCTTCAACATGCCCTGCTGGCAAATTCATTTCATTTGGCTTTCCTGCTTAGAAGAATACTAAACCCGAAACCAAAATGGAATATAGGGTCTCGCTTCTCCAAGGACTGCCTTGAAAAGATCCAGATCCTTCCTACCACCATCACCGTAGCAAAATGAAAGTGCTGGACAGAAAAAAAAATAATCTCCTAGCATGTTTGCAAAGCTATCAGCTAATCTCATCCTCTCTTAGGACTTTCCCCTTCCCCCTCTGGCATAGCGTTTGCTTTTAGCCTCAGCCTCTATGGCAACTTGTGGAAAGGAGCTGGACCTAATCATGACTGAATACTTCCTTGTTTAATTGAAACAGGATGTTGTAATTGATTCTGAAATCCCAAATGAACCAGCGGTTTCCCCGTGGTTTCATTAGGAAAGCAGCGTACAGCTTTTAGTGGCTATATTCATGGGGAGCAGTTGAGGCGTTCGAACAGAGAAAGAAGGCATTTAATGGCCCCACCTGTTTGTGTGCACAAGATCGCATGATTACCCATTTACAACAGCTAAAATGGAAACAGCTGTCTTAGAACAATTTAGAACTTTATCCCCTACTTAACTGCACAAATAAATAAAAATCCATTTCCATTGCAAATTATTCTTGATACCAGCCAAAGGTATTTAACAAGTTAGTTACATTTGTACTAGGGCTTTTAAGGTATTCATATTTATCCACGCGTTTTATCTTTAAAAATAATAGTGTGAGGTTTGATGCTGACAAAAGCTATGAGACACACACAGTGTGGGCAGGCATCTCCAGCACAGTTGAGTGAAACTACCTAAATGCGGACTGGCAATCAGCTTCCCTTGTTATTGTTTTTCTAAGAGTCTGGATAAGAGATTGCCTGTAGTTGATGCCATGGTGCTTTGTAATGTGTCTCTCTCTGAGTATCTTAAAAGACATTGCAAAAAATATTATTTGGAATGCCTTGAGCTAGCACAGCCTGTCTACAGACACCAACAACAGCTGTATCACGTATTTTAAAAGTGCTGTCTCTACTGGTTTCCTCCCAGTGTGAACAGAAAATTACAAAAATAAAAGCCTGTTGGTACACCCAGCCTTTGTACTTTTTTTTGCCTACAGTGCAATACATTATGCTTTGAATTTTACTCCCAAAGATTCTACTTTCAAAAACAGCAGTAGGCATTTGGGGAGAAGTACTTTTCTGAAGATGCAGAATGGATTGACACAGTGACTCATGTCGGGTCTGAGAGTGTCATAGGGCTCTTCAAGCCAGCATGGATAACCCAAAAGTTTTAGGGGTAAAAAAGCTGCAGCAGCTTTCTTTTCTTAAAAACCATATGCTGCCCAAATGCCTCAGCAGCACTTCTGTGGCAAGATGGGTGAATTCTCTTACCGCAAGCTATTAAGGAACCGCTGCTTCAATAAAAGGTTTGGGGAACTCCCCAGTTCTCCGTTCCTCTTCTTGCTCCCCACAGAGTCAGAAGGCAAAGAGGATTTATTTAAAATTGTGCCATGTCTTTAGACTTCTTGAAATGCCAGGTGAATTCTCTATAGGCACTCTGTTTCCATATGAACTAATTATTTTGCCTGACTCTGACTTTTATTTCCAAGCATTTCTTCCTTAGCTTCTATTTAATATAGACAGTCAAGTCTCTGTACTGTTTTTTCAGCACCTCACTTCCATCATGTTCCATGATTTTTTTTCCTGTTTGGAGAATTGTAAGGTCTTCACCGCCCAGACAGATTCCATGGAGTCTAAAAAGGTTTGAATTCATATTTAACTATTTCCTCAGAAATTATGTTTATAGGGTAGTCTTCCTGGAAAAAAATTTCCATGGAACTTTAAAAATTTAATTATTTTTGAAAATATGTTCCTTCATTAAATAAAATGAAGTCAGGTAACAGGTTAAAAAGGTATTAAGGAGGACACGTAGGCAGAATGAAGCACACATGCACAGAAAGTTTGGAGTCTTTAGTCATGAAGAATTCATGGAGAAGAAGGGAAAATAAAGTCTTCCAGAAGACATTATGGTGGTATGGCTCATTCCTGGCCTTTCACAATGAGACTAGGGACATTTCTGAATTTGCTTAGTGCTGCTTTGCCATACTGTGTTAGACACTCAAGGTCTAACTCTGCCTGGGATACTTCATCACACTGCAGGGTGGTAATTTAAAAGCAAACAACAAAACCTCATCCTCGGTTTGTAAAGCAGCACAAAAATAACATGAAGTATGGCTTAGCTCAGGTAGAAAATATTAAATATGATGTCCCTTAAAAGCCTATGGAGTTTAAATCATTGTAATAGTACACATTATAATGGCTTATGATGCTGTGTGAGAAATGATCAGTGCTGCTCCTGCCTGTAACTTGGAAGACAAAGTTCCATGCTGGTGATGTGATATAAGCATTATGACTCCATAATTTCTCACATTCGTCTCGGACATTCAGCTTAATTCTTAGCCAGAGTGTAATGAGCACGAAGCACACAGAAGTGGTGAAAAGGGTGATGGGAGGTTTTCTAGTGGGACTCGTTTATCTTCTCTGCTCTTGTCTAACCCTCCTTTTGACTGGAGGTTACTTTGCAAGATCCTCATTATTCGAAAATGTGTTGTTAAATGCTAATTAAGGAAAGATAATAGCTTGAACTTTTAGACTAGTTCAGTAATCAGGAGCCTTCAGCTAGCATATATACGTGTTTCCTCATCCCAGACCAACTTGAGATTGCAATTTCTCCCTGTGGAAGATCCTTTTCCCAATATGTCTTGGAAACTAACTTTTTTGTGCTGTTCTAGTTCAGTTGATTATAATTTGGTATTTCAGTGAATTGACACTAATATTCATTAAACTAGTTTGTTCAGCTATAATAAAGAGCAGATACTGAAGGTCTTCATCAACTACCATATGGCAACTGGCCCACAGCAGAGCTGTGATTATTGTCGCAATGCCAAATCCATCTCTTCTGCCCAGCTAAAGACATAAATAAAAGGAAAGGCTGAACAATTCAGAGCCATGATACAAATAATTTCCTATCTGATTCAAGAGATCCTCTGACACTAGTTTGGACAACGAGCTGCATTTACTGTGGTTTGCAAGGTACATGATCACATACTACAGAAATGCCACCAAAAAATACACAAGGGCTGAACATAACAGCAATAAGGATTACAGCAAAATGAGGAGATGCAGATCTGCCCGGCCACTGCCATATCACACAGCCCGGCATGTGCGTGTCAAATGATGTGAAACTGATGGTCTTTGAAGGGGTCAATAAAAACCTTATCAACATTCTGTTGCGGTAAATCTTTTCTAGAGTCTGCAGCAGAACTGGGTTAAAGAAACTTTTGAAGATATTTGTAGAACATATCTAAATAAACACTTTAATCTACCAAATAGGAGGTAGAAAATATATTTTACTTTCTAAACATATATTAGCAGTATTTATTTATTCTTGAATCTTTTTTGAATAAATGAGACTAAGTCAGAAGTATACTGTGAACAGTTAATTAATTCCTCAGTGTACTCATAATTGCAGAAGTTTGGCTCTTTGGGTGAAAACTGTATTTCCCTGTAATAAGAATTTCAGAACATGTACCTTGAATTTTTTAAAATTATAAAGTGTTACCAAATCTTTGAAATGAGATCTGAATGGAAATAGAGGCTAGTGTGCAATTATACTGTGCCATGTATTTCCCAGAAATAACAGCTGGCCATTTATCATATTTTCTGATCTTATTATTTCCAGTGAAAAAATTATTTCATTGCGCATTTACCACTGACTTTCTTAAAAGGCCTGGGTTCTCTTATTCTCTGAAAAACTGCCATTGAAGCTGAAAGTACAAATCAGAATTTGGCCTTCAAAAAATAATAATATAACGAGGAAAGAAAACAGTCTTAATTTGGACTGAAAGCTTATTGGCTTATGGAAAATGTTGTTATAAGTAGCTCATAATGGATAGAAAGTCACGCTGTTTGGATCGTTAAACCTAGACTGAAAATAAATCACTCAATTCCAGACCCAAAGAAAGTAGAGTAATATTATCTCTTATGTATGCATTTGTGCGCTGCTATTGCCATATAGTGAGCTACAGGGGTTTTAGAAAAGGGAGGCAAGTCTTGTTAATCATCAAAAGCCAGTGATGTGTACTAAGAGTTTGATTTCTTAGAAAGTTAATCAAGCTTGAAAGCCTATTAATGGTTGTTCCATGTTGTTTTCTAGCCTTGCTGATCAATCAGCACTATATCTATATGCAGCCATGGGATTGCCCTTTCTGGGCAGAATTTATTCTCAGATTCCCATTAATTAAGGTAAAAATTGTGTTTCATTTCTGTGTAAGCACACACGTTTGTGAACCATGACAAAGAATGAAAACTTCAGAAGATAGGTACAATACAGTGAAGGACAAATCAGCTGTGCAAATTAGCCTTGCCTGACCATGCTATTGCATTTAAATCTTAACTTAGAGGGGAATTTGTGTTTCTGATATTAGTTAATTCCAAATCTTTTCACTAAAACTTCCATAAAACATCGTTACTATTTGAAGTGACGGTCTTTTGCTCTACATGCTTAGGCTTTGAAAACAGAGTCAAACGCCATACCTGTTTGACAGAGACTGTGAAACAAGCTTCGTAGCTTCTGATCGTTATTGATCTGGTCTGCATGACAAAAAAACTAAAATATCTTTGTTTCTTTTATGAGTTGCTGGAGTGTACTGTATTTTTACCACACTTCATCAAACTTCTTTCCAGTAGTTCTCTAATGATAATTTCTGATTCAAATTGTTTTCAACAAACTCCCCAAGTTTTTTCTAATTCTTTCCAAAAATGCCCAGCTATATGATTAGTAGCAACACACTGTGATGCTAGTAAGGTTACTTATTACCCTCTCTGGGGCATCACCATATGCGTGGATGTTTCATATCTATTCCACCTACTCGAAAACCTTTCCTTTGTTTGGACTCTAGTGGATGATTGGTAAAATATACAGAAATAAGTAATGTATGCAGAACACGAACATGAAACCAGTTACTCAAACCATTAGATTTAAAAGTCAGGAGGGAGAGAGGAACAGGGCACAGATCCATGACCTAAGATATATACACAGATTCTGTACCTTGCAAACCTTTAAAGCTCCTAACTTTAAAATACAGCTTTTACTCTTTTGGCATCAGATCATGTTGTAATATTATCCTTGGTAGGAGTCTTATCGGAATTTTCCCAGATGTGGAGGCAGAATTTGTTTCCCAGTGGAAGACTGCTCTGTAGATCAGAAGAGGATTTGGTCTCTTGGGCTCTGGATGGGACACTTTGCACCTTTTCCTAAAATTTGAATGGGGAAAAAAGTTTCTCCTGCATATGTTAGTTAAAGTGACTCCCGCAATTATCAGGTCCTTCAGTTTCTTACCTGAACTGAATGAAGTAAAAGGCATTTGCATCATGGATGTTCTATAGCTCCTGTTGAAAGTCATGCTGGAGTCACCCTACAGACTATTCACAGGTGGTACACAATGAATACCTTGCCAGTATTGCTAGTACCCAATGAAAATCTGCTATTACTGCTAGTACACCAATAGTCAGTTTCTAACATAATTTCTTATGCTAGAAGAGTACTTTATTCCACCAGGTTATCTCCAGATGTTACTGAAGCTAATTCTGGGGGAAAAAAATCATAAGGGTAAAATAAGGATAAAAAAACTTGACTCCTGGTGTTCAAATGTATCTGTAAATTCAACCTCTTTTGTATTATAATTTGTTTGAAGTTATGTAAAACTTAGCAGGGAGCCAAGCTTGTTCCAATGGCTGATAATTTCTTTCTCTGGTTATTAGATTTCTGTGTTTGCAATCGTTTCTCATTCTGCTAATGTAATGCCATTTCTTGACAGACCACCCATCATCATTTAATTTTGTCTGCTGGGAAAACTGTGCCAGTCTATTCCTCTTCAATGAAAGAGCCATATATCACAAGTTTTTTTAATCCCTATATACAGTCAGAATTGATTATCCTGTAGTTCTTAACACACGCTACTCTAAAAGAATAAGCAGATTTTTCTAAAGGTTAGCCACTACTTTTTTTTTTATTAATCTTTTGACTTTCCTTAAAAAAATTTTCCAGGCAGCTGAACAATATTGCCTTCAATGTGATGTGCAGAATTTGAGTAGATATGATATATCCAAAGACAGGTTAAACCCCTGTTAACCTGCATCTTGTCAAGTTATCTTGAAATACTTATAATTGAGAGTAAAATTTGACTATACCAACTTGAAAAATCCTAACCTAAATTCAACTTACAAATTGTTCTATAGGACTGAAGAGGTGCATAGGAATCTCTAGACACGTATTTTCTTTCAAAATGAACGCTACACAAATCAAAACACTATATATGTCTTTATGAAGACATATTTAGTATGATTATGAGTGTAGGGGTATTATTAGATACTAGGAAAAAAATTTCTACCACGAGGGCAGTCACATTAGAATAGGTCATCCAGGGTGGTTGTGCAGTCTCCATGATTGGAGATATTCACAATTTAGATAACGTCCCTTATCTAGCATTGACCTTCGTCCTTTTCTGAACAGGTGCTTGGAGAAGATGACCTTCTGAGCAACCCCCTAACCTGAATTATTCTATGGCGCTCTAATTTTTTAACTATCCTGTGATCTGGGAACATGTTTTAGTGTTTCTTCATATTGTATCAGTCAAACTGCAGATTCCACTGAAACTTGTATTGTTCGGTTTTCAAACAAGGAATTCAGCATCCAGCTCAGCTGTTTAGAATACAACAGGTTTTATTCAAAGCACTCCAATCATAAGGGCATATTCCTTGTACCTACAGACTACTTCTAATATTTGCTGGTTTTTCCTTTCAGATTAAAACTTCATAATAACACTGGATCTAGTTTCAACATTTTCATTTGAACTCTTAAAGAAGTTTATTGTCTAGCATGTATACATCATCTTTCAATAAAGTATCTGGTTAATTTCTGGCTTCTATTAATTTAGCGGAACTCAGAGTAAAGCTTTGGACCTTGTCAGTTACTTCTCAAAACACAGAGGAATGCATTTTAATTTGTTCTTTGTGATTCTTGAAGACATCCTTTTGTTGCACATATAGGAAAAGCTTCTGTGGCTTGTAATGATCCATAATTACATTTCTGCCTTGAAGCAATAACTTCATCCTCAGTTTAGCTCCAGTCTTTAAGAATATAACTAGATATTTCTATGGCACTATAATAAAAAATAACACTTGTTATAACTCTACATTTATTTGCCTAAAATACTTACAGACCTCTTTTGTTTTTTGTTTTTTTTTTTCCTGCAAACTTAGATTAGATGTAAAATTAGATTAGGTATTAGCAAGAAATTCTTTACAGTGAGGGTGGAGAGACACTGGAACAGGGTTTCTAAAGACGTCTAAAGACGACGTGGATGCCCCATCCCTGGAAGTGTTCAAGACCGGGCTGGATGGGGCTTTGAGCAACTTGGTCTAGTGGAAGGTATCCCTGCCCAGGGTGGGGGGGGTTAGAAATAGTTGGTCCCTTCCAACCCAAACCATTCTGTGATTCTGTGATTTTACAATGCATTTTAGCAAAAATGAACATTAATCCAATATTGAAGATCATCTGTGCAAAGTGATTTTAATTCATAAATACAAATATTCACATTGCAAACGTGATTCTCAGAATTTATCCTCAGCATTTAGGAAAATTGAACAATTTCTTGCAATAAATTTATTAACAGCTTAAAAAAATAGTACCATGAATAATACACAGAAGTCCCTTAGTGAATAATTTTGACTAATCCATATGAAAAAATTGCCACTTCCTAGAATACAATCATAAAGGGAAAGATATGAAAATAATATAATAGGGAACTTGTTTATTAATCATTCCCTGGCTCAGATCATATTTGAGTAAATATCCATTCAAGTTACTGAGACTTTTGTCTAAATAAATGCCTGGAAAATTTCTGAAGAATGTTGCTGTTGAGAAGCCATAAAAGAGAAGGAAGTTTTTGAAGGGAGGAAAGAGCGCGAGAATTTCTTGTAAAGGACTGAGGAATAGAGGCCATTGGAAGATGGAGACTTCCAATGATCTTATTTTAGTTTCTTTTTATATCCAGCAAAGGGATGTGGTGAAGAAAAGCTTCGTTTTTATGCATGTAACTGAAAAAATTTGCATCCTTTTTGTTTTTAAAAAGTCAACAGATATTTTAAAAATCTGTCCCTTGAATTTCGAGAACAAGGAGAAAAGGTTCAACTTGGGGTTGAGAGATGACCGTTCCTACAGTCTACACTAATTTGGCAAAGGAGTCCTGGATGAGTCAAGGGAAAGGAAATCTTTTTCTTTTGAGAGCCAAAAACACCCTAGGATCTACTTCAAGACCAGTCAACACAGAGTTGCCAGGCTTTCATGAGTCTCAGGCTTGTGGGGCATGTCAGACCCAGGGATCACACTTGGTGTCTAAGTATTTCTCTGAATCTTGCTCTTTGTTTTTTCAAAAAATGTTACCATAAGGATACTAATGGCATTCATACATGGAGACGCTTACAGAAAAAAACTGTACCAAAAGAATGTCTTGTGTAGATGTTCCTATTCCAAATTGATAATTTTTTACAGTTTAGTGTGCAGCAGCTGCACACTAAGCTGCTTTGAAAAAAAGCATGTACAGCAAGACAGGTGTGCCAGCAAAACAGGAAAACCTTTACCAGCTAGTAAAAATATTTCAAGAGCTTTATCTTATCTTATAGTAAAAAAACACAAACCCAAACCTGCCCCAAGCTGAAGAGGAAAGTAGATTTACCTATCACATCTATGAACATAACTACTCATTCTTTTGCCTTGCCTTACCTTCTTCCTATTTCACTTGACCTTCTCTTTCCCATTCCTACTCCCTTTTTTCTGTTATAACCAAGGACTTTGTGTTCTTAGCCTCTGAGCAGAGGAAGTCTTCTACATCTCAAACATACCTACCTTACTTTTGTGCAGCAAGGATAAAGCAGAATTTTAGTTTTGGGGTGGGCTTTTTTTTTTTTCTGTTGTTTTCCAGCGATTAAATTTAATTCATCCTATACTGGTCTCACAACTCTTTTCCTGTATCTCTTTTTACAGGCAGGGTTCCACTCTTCAGCACATTTGTTTTAATGTCAGCATAAAACTTCAACTTGATAAGGTAGCACTTACTTGAGTATGCTGAGGTACAGTGAAGCTAGTCTCTAATCTTTTCTATTACAGAGCACCAACTGTCTCTAATATTTCATTAAACGGTGAAAGGCTACAATAGTTATTTTAATTGATACCTCAGCTCTTTTTTTTTCCTGATCTTTAAAAGTCCTTATGCTTTTTCCAAAATCTAAATCTCTGACTCTACCATATCTTTCTTAAACTGATAAAGGCAAATCATATTTTTTTATTAAGTGACAAAGCCCTTAGAGTAAAAATAATTTTAGTTTCTCTTATATTAGACCTCTATATATCTTTCAAACTCCCCCTCATGAATACTTCTCTGGCTTCCTATATCCCACTGTTTTGAGAGAGCATTTGAAAAAGAAAACCATATTTTGGTTTTGATGTAGTTCCTTTGCCAATTTGGCTCTGTTGCTGATACATTCTTTTTTATTCTTTTTTATTGTTGTTGTTGATCTCCTTTTGACGCTCCATTGAGGGAAGCTCAACTCTTTCACTTAAGGCATGAGTAAAGCTAGACTTGCCAAAGAAAGCAAGTCCATGTAACAGGTGTTTTTTATGTCCTGCTTCCCCTGCTTAGTTGATACATCTGCGATATACCTGAATTCTTTAGAGCTGTGTTCTGTTATCATCAGTAGAATGAGGCAGAAAAAGGAAAATGAATAACCAGGAACACATAAAGAAACTTTTTTCTAATGCAAAGACCTATGAAAGGAGAAAGTGGGAGGGAAAAATTAACCCAGTAAATACATAAACATTAATAGGTATAATACCGATTTGATCCTAATGTCAAAGGTTTTGTGGATACATAGGTAACTGGGGAGATAAAATCTTAAATTGAGTGAGCATATGTGCATCTTGGAATGTGCAAGGTAAAACTTCCAGTGCACTTGTGATTTATTCTTTCACATATATGTTATAATTATATTGTTTATAATAGACATTTCTGAGATTAATCTGTATAGGAAGCAATATTTGTCAAAAGAGCAACACCTAAAACATTTTCAAACACTAACCTCATTAACCATACTGTTGTTGGGAATCCTGGAACATGCATTTCTCCTCTTGTTCATGTTTTCTTGTTTTTATTTTGACTTTGACATTGCTAAATCAGGTAGGCTGCTTGATGTCCTCGCTGTGTCTGACACTGAACCAATGTGAGTCAGCACATGTTAATACAGGAGAATTTATGTCCCATCAGGAAAAAACCAGAAATGCTACCATCTCCAAGTGCAGCTTATCTCCATGGATTTAATAGGCAAACTTGTTCCATGTATTTTCATAAACACGGGCTTTCAGGCTTTTTATTCAACTGCAGATGTAGAAATGTGGAGTGAGAGATGAAAAAAAACATGAATTACTGTAGATGCCACTGTAAGTTTTAAGAACAGAATTAAATTCTTTTATATCTGAGAGTGCATTTATTACCATTTTAAAATAAGAAGCCTTTTAAGAAGGTTGTTTTTTTTAATTTGAATTGAGAGACTTTAAGGATCTAGTGAAGCATATATTTAATTGGATTAAGTTTTTACTTGAGAAGTTATAGCATATTTAAAATGAACTGCATTATCTTCATATTAGGTAGGGACCACAAGAGCAAGATTTATCCTAATTGGCATTTTTTACCTTGAAAACAAACTCAGATGAGAAAGTCTACAGGAAGACAAAATGAGATATCATGGGAACTTGTAAGCATTTAATATTAAAACAGTTTGAATAAGTTATAAAGATAGTCTGTTCCAGTCCCAGATGACTTCAAATCAGGCTCAGCCTATTGCTTCTAATACCCAATTTCTATGTTTCCAAGTATTAAAAAAAATGAACAGGACCATTAGGGCTGTGAGTATTCTTTTTATCCTTCACTTACATAACAATATCCTTTTCTTTATATTTCAACAATCTTATGAGTCATCAGCTGAAAATGAGGTGCCAGTTATGTTCGGCACCTCACAAGAAAATTAGGAGAGAGAGTCCCTGACTTAAAAATTGTGTACCCTGGACAATCAAAGAAGATAAAATACACAGGAGAAGGAATCCCCTTTGGTATGTGACAGACCTTGGAAGAGGGCACTTAGAGCACAAATCCTACAGGAAAACAAATCTTGTTCCTGTGGAAAATTCTACTGAGTTCAGATGCAAATGTTTGCTTTGCAAAGGACAGAAGGATTTAGGCACAAAATGTTGGCAAATGTAAGTAAGGCACCCATTACCCAGAGAGACTGGATTTAATAGATTTTTTCCTTCAATGTCTCCTTATTGGCCATTTTCAAACAGCTTCCTGTTCTGTTTTCTAGCTTTTGAGAAATATTTTTAAGGTAAATAATTTTCCCTATGAACTGTACAAGGAAACAGGTGCTGTAATGTTGACTTTTTCAGTAACCACCTTATGTCTAGCCATCACTGTAACTGTGGTCAGATTCTCAAATATGTGACAATAGTTGAACTTATTTTATTTTTTTCTCACTGTATATTTTTTGCATGTCTTTGTTGGAAAACAAAAGAACTTTTTTCCATTCATGACTTTCAGTAAACTTTTCATTATAAATTATTTTTTCTTGGTTTCTGATTGCCTTAGAAACTCAAACCAATCCTTAAACCTCCCAGGTGCCCAGATGGCCTCATGCACCTTCCATTTCAGCAAATCTTCCCAGTGATTTAGACAAGAATTATGTTAAAAACTGTATTTGTAGTCAGTCTTTTCCTATGCAATCTTTATATGCCACCTAGAATACTAAATTCAACTCCCTCTCTAGATTTAAATGCAGATGGTATTCATTTTTGTCTTTGGAGGTCTGATTCAATTTCCTCTGAAATCTTTGGCATCTCTTCCACTAGTTTTAGGAAAGCTATAGAAAATCCACTGTCTGGAGTTAGGCCATAATTGTAAACAGACTGCTCCACCTTCCATAGTCAATACACTAATTTTAACTATTCAAAGGCTGAAGGTAAAACTTAACTGCTTAATTTGCTGTAGATCTACCAGCTTCCAGGTGAGAATATGACATACATTACTGTTAAACCAATGATAATTGGTAGGGACAGATGAATTAATGTGCCTAATCTAGAATAATCTTAAACACTTTGGATTTGAACGTTCCTCTTGAACATCATTATCTCAACATTCCATATATGAAACAACTAAGAAAAAGTCCAATCAAAATAAAACCTAATTTGGCAGGTAGCGTAGACGAATTTCATTTGAGAGGACTGCAAAATGAGAGGTAGAAAATGCAGGGGAGAAGATGCCTTGTTAAAAAAATAAGCTTCTTAAAGTAAAGCATTTTAAAGGTCTCAGTTGAGGAGAAGCGACAGTCTATTCATTCTTTTAGTAAAGAATGCATTTAATTGCTTCACTGAGTCAGGACTAAGGTTTGTAGGACATATGCATTTTATTTGTCTAGTTGAGATCAACTGTGATTTGGTTATGATTTAAGGATTTTAAAAAATCTTTGCTGAGGTAGATTTTAATCAAATATGCATCTCAGGAAACAAACGATGTATGCATGTTTTACATTGTCAAGCAAAACTCAGATTTAATATACTACATAATATGATTTGCAAGTGCATATGCAAAAGTAGTAAGGGTTTTGAAGAAAAACCAGCAATATGTTTAAAGTCTGCAGGTTGAGAAATTTACCCAAGCTTTCTAACTTTCCAGTGCAACCCTGCACTTAATCCTTCCTTCAGGAGGTCACATATACAAATCTTCTAAAAAAGGACACTTGAAAATATGATGCTTATACTGCATGTTAAGTTATTGACAGAATTTTCTGTCCTCTCTTCTGCTTGCATGCTTAGAAGTTTAAGTCTGGGCCTTGAATCTGGCAAACCCAACTAGAGTTTGTACCTCAAGTCTGTATGCTGGGTAACTTTGATGGAGAAGAGCAGTCTGCCCTCCTTTTTCAGCAAAAATAAAAAACTTTTGAACAGTTTCTCTAGTTCTCTGCTGCTCCGCCTGCCTTTACTTCCAGACAACAGGATTCCTTAGTCTTATCAGTCTCACTTCACAAGATATTTAATTATTATTCAAGTAACAAAACAAAGGCACCTAGTCTTTTCAGTGTTTCAAAATCATTTATTTTCAGAGAGTAGCTGAAAATTGCTTCGCTTTGATCGTGCAAAAGATAACAGTTGTGAATGCTAACATGCAGTGTCCACACTACACAAAAAGTTATTAGCAATCATTACAGAAGCAAACCCACAGAACTAAAATACTCAATCAATCCCAGTTACTTCAATAACAGTCATGGTTTGCTCATCCCTCCCACTCCTGACTACAAAATCAAAAGCTGTAGATTAAGCAAATACCAAGTCTGGAAAAGATTTTGTCCTCAGGTTGTGTTTGCCTCCCATGGTGCCTCAGCCTTACAGATCTAAAAATCCTCAGTGTTATGAGCTACTATGTGCATTTACTACTTGTATTTACATTCGGCTTGTATGCGACAATAATTCATTTTCACATTTTTTAAAAAATTCACTGTACCTATGCCATACTTACATTAAGTTCCTTCTTTCTTTTTTCTTTTTTATCACTCCCAATATGCAAGTATCATTCATGCCTGAAAGCACTGTCAGGACAACCATTTTCTTCTTATTACTGAGTGACTGCAGCACTTATTGTTAGGGAGGGTGACTTGGCTAGCATCCTCTGACCCTGAGCAATTTCCATTCACCATCATTCTCACTCCTTGCACAGAGCCATAGCAAAAATATTTCTGAAGAATACAAAAGGTGGTGAATTTATTTCTACTAAGACAAAGCATAGGTAGATGGATCAATCACAAAAAATGTAAGGGATATTAAAAATTGCCACCACCTCCAACAGCTCAGAGCCTGGCGATCCCTCCTGCCCAGCTGCTAGAGTTCAGCCTGTGGCATCTGGGAACCGGGGGTCTCCATACCATGGTGATGGATGTGGATGCTGCTTTCCTGTTTGTAGATTCAGCCAGTAGTGAAGCTGAGCACGTGTCCCAGAGACACACACACACAGATGACATGGACATGGCTGGCTACCACTGTCTCTAGTGGCTGAGAGCCTACAACTCTACTCTGACTCCAGTTGCTGCCCCAATATCCAGTCACACTAGTCTCCTCAGTACCAGTCAGGATAGAGGGTGAGATTACACAGAGAGCTAGTCAAGAAAGGATTTAACAGGAAGGTAGCACGGACTGCAGAGATCAGGCACAGGGCTCAGTCAGACAAGTGTATTAACTGGACCCTATTTACATGTGACCAGCCCTTTTTATACCCCTTTCTGTCTCTTCCCCCATTATTCCTACCCAATCCCCTTCACCTGCATATTCCTTCATCAGTTCACATGGTTCCACTGTCCACCCCTCAGATATTTGGGACCCTCCAGGTTTGTATCCTTACCAGTTGCAGTTTCTTGATAGCCCATCAATCAGTGTGACAACTGAAGTTTGTTTCTTCTCACTGTGCCCGCAATGTTTGTCTGCCAGGCTTGTGTCTCTGTATGTTTTGTTCGTTGCCTTCCCCTTTTCCTTTCCATCCCATTTTGACAAGTTGACTGAGCACATAATTTTACTGAAATGAACATTCACGTGTTGCATGTATCCTTATGAACCAGCATAACTGACCAAGTTTTGTTCTTATTACTGCCTCCCTTATCATTTGTCAGTCAGGTTTCTTCCTCTGTATGTTTTCTTTGTTGCTTCCCACCTTTTCTTATTATCCCCTTTTACACCGGAAAGGTCTTTGACCATGTACTCTTAATGGAGCAGATGCTCTCTCCTTAACCATATCCTTCCAGAAATTGTTACACACATCTTTGGAGTGACAGAGTACCTAAATCAAATCAATTAAGTAGCAAGGCATCTCCCAGACCAAAGCAGTCCCTTAAAATGTAGCGTATACCACTAGGATTACCAAAAAAAAATATTTCCAATAAGGAAGTGAATTGGCTTTTATCAGCTGTAAATACAACTAGGATGTCACCTGGGTATTTGCTTCTTATATGAGCCATCTCAATCACTGCAGATGTTTTAACTTCCTGTTTTTCAGTAATATCCATTCTTCACCACAGTGCAGTTACTTCTCTTTGAGTTCTATATCTGAGGACTATGGTTTAAACATGGATTGTATGATGCCCCATGTTGATGATGTGCTTTAGTGTTTTATCTCACAAATCAATCTGTTCTGGTTTTTATCTTCATTGTAAGAAAGAGATTTTTCTCTCTCTTTTTCTCTCTCTCTCTCCCTTTTCCTATTTTCTGGTGCCTGTTTCAAGTTTCTGAAGGTACATCTCTCTGCAAATAATATATAACATCTATCTATACAGTTCTTTTTGTCTGCATTTGTGAAAAAGTTCATCGAGGGTGACTAAACCTTACTATCTTACTATCAAGAAAACTGAGGTTCAGAAAACTTTGCAAGTCACTTAAAATCATATGCCCATCCAACTGCAATTCTGGTGATCTTCCACTGAATTTTCTGTTTCACCATTTGTGGACTGCATAAGATACAGAGGTCTTTTTCTTCTTGAAAACAATTTCATATTTACATGATTTTATACTTTCTGGGTCAGATGTCTAATTTTCTTATTTTATTCTGTTGTGCTTTCACTTTCTCTGGGAAAATTTAATCTTTGGTGTAAAACCACAGACTACATAGTTACATTAGTGATCAGCTTGGTTCATTGTACATCGTTTGCTTTTTTTTCATTTTGGTACTTTTTCTTTTGAAAATTTAATACACCATTTAAGTTTGTTTTCCTTCCATTTGTCTTTCTGACTTTTGTTCTTCTAGTTGATATCTTCTCTTTTACAGTAACTTCTTTTTTTTATGTGCTTGCTTGTTTCTTCCCTCACTTCTCCTACCATTTTACCTTGTCTAATGGCTTATTTTCTCTTTTCTGAATCTTCCCTGTAAAGGATAAATTACCAGGCCTTGCTGGTGCTATTTGATCTGTTCTCCATATCATTGACACACTCACTGTTACTTACCTGTTCTTCCTAAAGTGTAATTCTAGGAAGGAAAATGAAGTACAGAATATGACTTTTGGCTTGGGACATTCAGTTTTGGCATTAGGAATAATTCTTCTACCAGAAGGTTAAGTGTAGCAGTAAAACGAGTTGACCAGGGGAGTTGTGGATCTTTCATCTTTGTTAGTCTTTGACTTTCAGCTAGACAAAACCAAGAGTGACTTGACCTAGTGTTGGCAATTGTCCTATTTTGAGTAGTAAGGCCGGGCTTGATCATCTGAAGAGGTCTCTTTCAATCAACTTTTCTATGGTTTTATGCAGTCTCAGATTGAGAAACAGAACCACTGAAGGCCAGTGGGTGCTGAACCCTGGCTGCACACAATCCTGCTGCCAGGAATTGTGTGGGTATTTTTTGCAGGAAGCAAAAATCATAATCTCCTGATGCAAATGGTGCTGATACTGCAAATATGAAAAGATAAAAAACAGCTTCCTAAACTCATCTCTGCCTATAGCATTCAACAGCTGATTTTTAAAACCACAATTAAATTGGTGTGAAGTGAGAGAACAATAAGTTGCTTAAATAATTTATTCCCACTAACCTAGAAATTTTTGTCCTTTCTCCCCAGTTCCTCCTTCCCCCTGTGTCCCAGTACAGAATGATCTTTACAGTCTCAAAGTCATTCAGTAGTTTATGTGCAGAAATATCATCACTAATTGTTCCTTTTACTTCAGTACTTTTGAATTGACATTCATTCTGAACATAATTGAAAATCCTCCATAGAAAAGCAGTTTGAGTTACACAGTAATTTAATGAACATATAGATCTAATATTCCATCCTGGTTCCACTTTGTTGACATGCTTAAACTGCAAGCCTTGTCTCTCTTTTTTTTTCCTTCCTTTTTTTTTTTTTTTTTAAAAAGCAAGAAGGAAGTATGTCCTTAGCAATTAGATACTCGTTTCACTGTGGCATTTCCTTTAAAACTGCAGCCTGCTCAGCCCATAGTAACACAATAGTAGGTAAATGGATAATAGAATCTGGTGAAGCAGTTATCAACACAAACTTACACATTAAAAAGAAACACAAAATGTGTTTGAATATCTATATTTATTTTTTTTTGATCATCCTTTCAGTTCTAAATCTGAGGCCCCATTCTGAAGTTAAGAGCAACAACCCTTCCTGTTTCTGAACCCCAGTTCTTTTGAATGTTAGTATGCACACCTAACTTTTGTTTTTGGAACAATTGCTCTAACTTTTCTTGTTCCTTTTAATATTATCAAGTGGCATATTCTTAATGCCTCAATACATAGGAAGGCAAGCTTCATTTACTTGCAGACTGGAACATTTACACAGTACCCACATCACACGGGGTTTGCATCTGCAAGAAACTTTTCTTGAAGAGGACAGTGCATCAGGCATAAGAATTATCTTAATATCATATTCCCCAGAGAGACTGTTTCAGAGAGAGCAGAAAATAGAATTGAGGTAGCAGGAGAACAATACCTTGCTCTGGAGAACCCTGACAGCTGATATAGTGTCATCTTCAAAGCAGCCTCAAATCGAGTGCTCTATGAGGTTATAACTGCCAAATGGATGTTTGCATAACTACAATGAAACATAAATAATAACTCATTTAAATACCAGTAAAGTGCATCTGTCAGCTCTGTAGATGGCAGTGCCATATCAGAGAACCTTTGACAAAATGCAGAAAAGGAGTTTGATTTGTCAAGAAATAAACTTCGCTTATTTATTCACAGCTGGTTGATATAAAACTTCTTAGTTCCTACTGTAGAAAAAAGATGAAGTCTCCAAAAATCAGGAAGATTTCAAGTCCCGTGAAAAGAAGTAAAGAATAAACTTGATACTACTGATAATAAGTCAAATTGTTCACATAGGATACTTCATAGGTTTCAAAGGACATTTTATGGTTTAGGAGAAGAAATCTCTGTGGATTTCTAGAACAAGGCTTTTTATTTGCTGAACGTAAGTATCAATCTAGAGTGAATATGTATACTTCACCTTATAATTTCACTAGGTAGACTACAGGAAAAGACTCTACATGGAAAATAGTATTTATATGTGACTGTTAATACTTCACTATGGCTAGAAACTGCTCCATCCTCAAGGTGTCTGCAAACATTTGCTCTGTATCATAGAATCCAAAAAGATGTGACTATAAAAGGGTCCTTGCAAGAAGCCATCAGAAAAGCATTGTAACTAAATACTCGTTCATTCCTGATTTACATAGCTGAACATGGTTTAATATAAGAGGAGTTACTCCCAATCAATGTCAATCTAAGCAAGGAATCAATCAGGTGTTATAATTTTGAAGAGAAAATGTTTGGTTTTTTTCACTTTTAAATGTCAGACTGATACTATACTATTGTAACATTCAACTTTATTAAACAAACAAATAATAAATCCCACTCTGCTGCTTTCTTTCTTTTTTTTTTCTTTTTTAAAGTGTGCCATACTATATTTGGCTTAAAAAAAACCCTCCTTGTATACAAGAAAATCAGGACTTTTGTAGTACTGACTGAGCAGTACTATCTGAATACTCGATCCATAGTGCCTGAGTTTTAACTACGCAATAGCACTGTGCCAAAGAACTCAAGGGATTTTGATCTGAAGTTATTATAGATACCCTGGACACCGCTTTTAAATCTAGTGAAGCCAGTCAAGCAGATAAAAGGAGAAGTTTAGTGTGAATGATCTGGTTATGAATGCAGTGTTTTTCATACATCATAGCTTATTCCAGCTGCATTCCCTACAGGGTACCACATGATTCAGAGTTAAAAGCTCTAATGTACATTTGATCAATTTTAGTCTGTCACTTGGAGGAAAAGCTGTCAAACTGCCATTAAACTAAGTTTCTCTTTATTCTAAAGTACAAAAAAGTAACATTTCAAATAATATGAGTATCAGGCAAAGTGAACTTATTCCGTAACAGAAAGTGATGTAAGTAAAGCACCCCTGAGTACGGGTAATTGCAATGAGACAAAATAACAACTATAGATGAATTTTGTCTTTCAGAAAAGCATTCATATAGGTAGACAATAAAAAAGACCCCGCAGCAGCAAAAATGAAAACAATTCATTCTCTTAACACATTCCTAAAGGTTTTACAGATTAATTTAGAGTGCTGCAAATTGTTCTCCAGTGCTTTGGTGCTCCTCCTTTACCTGATAGTGACACTGCTGCAAGCCCCGAGGAAGGTGAGGGTGCATGCAGGAAGGGACAGGGTGATCTGTAGATAAAGGAGTGATATAATACATTTGACAGCAACATAAATATTAAAGGGAAATGGGACACCTGGGATTTCAGTTGTTCCACTTTCAAGACAAATTTAGTTCCATATTTTAGTCTTCCTTGCTGGGGCATTCTTGGGTATTACATTTAATTTAGATTTTTAAAGTAAAATACCCAATTATTGTCAGGGCCATGAGGGCTCTCACAGGCTTAGTGATCTTTGCCTGGCCACTTGGGGCTCCCACACCTGCCCACAGCCTAGGAGCCCATGTCAGTCCCTCAGGGCCATCAGCCCTTGCCCTGGTGGTGCTGCAGCAGGACTGGTCTCCAGCTGCCCATAGCTTTGCCCTGCCCAGGTATGGACATCGCTCATCTGGGCTCCCCCACGAGCTCATGTCTCAGCCCAGCCTCAGCCTGTCCCCATCCCCAGGGAGGTGCTCAGTGCCTGGGACAGGGGTTGCCCTGGTGCTCCCCGGCTGCCCTGCTCCTGTCTGGGGCAGTGGGACAAGCACTGCTGGTGATGCCTTGCCTTGCCAACCCCAGGGTTAAGGAGCCCCCAACACTGCTGGCAGCCCAGTCCCAAGGAGCTGCCGGCCCTTGCTGAGCTCTAACATCTCTCATGGTAGGGCATCATGCTTTCTCCATGTCTGAAATACAATTAATTTTCAGTGAGTCCTGATTTTATATACATCTGGTTACCTCAGATGTTATTAAATGATTAGGTGTTTTGTGAATTATAAATTTTTTAAAATCTTATGTGGCATGACCTTGGTTTGAATGGTGAAACCGAAAATTTTCCTAGTGCATAAAGTGGTTGGCCCGTGGTGGGACATGGTCTGAGACAGCTCAGATGTCTGACTGAAGATCAGCCAGGGCAGGCAAGGCAACCTATCCAGCAGGTCCATCCTCTGGGCAGCAGCATGAAGGCAAACTTGTCTCTACTCCAAGTTAGAGCCAAGCTGGAGAGGTGGGGAGCAGGAAAGTAAACAATCAGATGGGTGGGAAACTGAGTGGGCTGTCATGCTCAAAGTGTAATGACCAGCGCTACAAAGTCCAGCTGGTGGCCGGTGACTAACAGTGTTCCTCAGAGGTCAATAGTGGGGCCAGTCCTGTTTCATGCCTTTATTAATGGCATGGGTAATGGGATGGTGGGTCAGCAAGTTTGGGGATGCTATCACATTGCAGGACTGGCATCCTATTCAGAGGGACCTGGAAAAGCCGGAAAAAAATTGAGGGACTTGAACCTCAGGAAATTTAGCAAAGTCAAAGTTTTGCACCTGGGATGCCATGCAGCTAAACAGACGGGCTAGAAAGCAACTTCACAGCAAAAGACCAGGCACTTCTGATTGACAACAAATTAAACATGATTAACAGTGCACTCCTGCATCAAAAAAAAAGCTATTTGTGTCCTGGGATGTATTGGCAAGACCAGAGCCCACAGGGGGAGGGAAATGATTCTTCCCCTTTAAACGGCACATCTGGAATACTGTGTCTAATTTTGTGTCCTCAGTACAGGAAAAAGATTGTCAAACTGGAGCAAGTCCAGAGAAAGGGTAACAAAATGGTCGGGCAGCTGGAATACACGAAATAAAGCACGGGGTGAGAGAGCTGGGTTTATTACTCCTGAAGAGACACACATTAAGGACAGAAGGGTGGAAAGAGAAGAAAAAGAGATAAAGGTGAGAATTTACACCTTCCTTTGTCAGCTTTACTAAATCTGTCCTTGGTAAGTGAGAAGGAGCATGGATATTTTACTGAATAGTAAAACCTCACAAGACTGAGAAGCCACAATCACAAGATAGAACAAGGTAGAGAGGAAGGGTTCTGGGTCACGCAGTCCACTCTTCTATCAGGAACAATCTCATATAATCCCTATCAGAAATTTAAGCAGTTTGAAAAGGTTTTAAAGACTATACTCTTCAAGCTTGACTTGCTCCTAACCAATCTCATAGTTTGACTTCATCCTTCACTGTTTTTCCAGGCAGAGCCCAAGATTTTGCTGTGTGGATTTCTGAGCAAATATGCACTCCAACACTTTGTTTAATATCATTAAATGTATTTCAGTTGTGGTCAAAGCTGAATTTCAAATGATGCTCAGCATATTCATCTGTTGTGGCAATTCACGAGCAGAAAAACTCTTCCGTGCATTACTTAGTTTTCCTTTAAAAATAAATTTGGATTTTTCCATTAAATTAACTAAAAATGGCAACTACCAATCCTACAAACGCAATGTTATTAAGGCAGCTGAGTTTTATGATTTCTCCAAGTGCTGCTTGGAATCACTGTATCAGTCCTTCAATACCCCCAATTTCCAGCCAGCGGATTATCAATGAAATATCTAGCTAATTATAATGCTTGTATCTATTTGTCACTTGATCCAGCACAGTTCTGTAATTGCTTACTTTGGTTTAGGCATGGGGGATTCACCCCAGTCTCTGAAGAGGGGTGATGCCACTACAGTGAAACTGATCTGAAGCGCTGATCTAACATGAAGCTCCAGCAAGTTCTAGCCTATTACATGTCAGAACAGTAGTTTTCTTGATGCTTTAAATCTAATCTTTGCACACAACAGTTCAACCAGTAGCAATATATGAAGAACTTGACCTGACTACTGCAGTTAAGGACAACAAAAAAGGTTTCTATAAATACATTAACAATAAAAGGAGGACTGAGGGTAACCTCTGTCCTTTAGTAGACGAGGGCAGAAACATAGTGACCAAGGATGAGGAAAAGGCTGAGGGATCAAGTGCACCCTCAATAAGTTTGCTGACGACACTGAGTTAGGTGGGAGTGTTGATCTGCTTGAGGGTAGGAAGGTTCTACAGAGAGATCTGGGCAGGTTGGATCGATGGGCTGAGGCCAATGGTATGAGGTTCAACAAGGCCAAGTGCTGAGTCCTGCACTTAGGTCGTAACAACCCTATGCAGTGCTACAGGCTTGGGGCTGGAAAGCTGCTCAGCAGAGAGGGACCTGGGGGTGTTGGTGGGCAGCCGACTAAATATGAGCCAGCAGTGTGCCCAGGTGGCCAAGAACACCAATGACATCCTGGCCTGTATCAGGAATAGTGGTAAGCAAGACTAGGGAAGTGATCATTCCCCTGTACTTGGCACTGGTAAGGCCCCACCTTGAGTACTTTGTTCAGTCTTGGGCTCCTCACTACAAGAAAGACATTGAGGTGCTGGAGCATGTTCAGAGAAGGGCAACGAAGCTGGTGCGGGGTCTGGAGAACAAGTCTTATGAGAAGCATCTGAGGGAACTGGGGTTGTTTAGCCTGGAGAAGAGGAGGCTCAGGGGAGACCTTATTGCCCTCTACAACTACCTGAAAGGAGGTTGTAGAGAGGTGGGAATCAGTGTCTTCTCACTAGTAACAAGTGATAGGACAAGAGCAAATGGCATCAAGTTACATCAGGGTAGGTTTAGGATGGATATTAGGAAAAAGTTCTTCACAGAAAGTGTTGCTAAGCATTGGAACAGGCTGCCCAGGGAAGTGATGGAGTCGCCATCCCTGGAGTTATTTAAAAGACGTGTGGATGTGGTGCTTAGGGATATGGTTCAATGGTGGTTTTGGCAGTGTTAGGTTGACGCTTGGACTTGATGATCTTAAAGGACCCTTCCAAACTAGACAATTCTATGATTCTATGATTCTATGAATCTCGATGTCACTATATTTAATCTTCCTAAAAAAACATATTTAATTGATACAATAATTTTCTATTAAAATAGTCAGAAACATCATGTAAAAAAACCCCAATAAACAACATACTCTGTTGGATGGAACACGCATTGAGACTACTTAAAATGAATAGATGGAAAGGGAACTGTCAGAAGAAAGGTTGAAAGTCTCTATTCCTGACTCATCAAAATCTGTAAATATCTTTAAGCCTCCTGATAGTGTCATTATCCTCAATTTTGTCTGAAGTTAAGCATATCATTGAGCGTTTTGCTGAATTGAGCTTGTTTGAGTTATTATTATAATTTTCTTGTACACAGATACACACATTTATTGTTTGTATTTAGGTATATAAGTCTCCATGTGTTTTATTTGCACAAAACATATAATATTACTGAAAATTACCCAAACAAAAGCCAACAAAAAAATTCAACATTTTTTTTATATTGCATATCAACAATAATATACTTTCTGTGAAGGTCTGGTTTGAAAACTTCCATTTTACTAGTTTAGGGCCATAACTATACCAAACACAAGGTTTTGAAGGGATAGAATGGTCCCAGAGGGCATGATCAAACTTCTTTTCTGCACAAAGGAACAAAAAGGGAGATGATTTTGCCCCTCTACTGTGCCCTGGTGAGACCCCACCTGGAGTACTACATCCAGCTCTGGAGCCCCCAACATAAGAAGGACATGGACCTGTTGGAGCAGGTCCAGAGGAGGGCCACAAAGATGATCAGAGGGCTGGAGAATCTCTCCTATGAGGACAGGCTGAGCGAGTTGGGTTTGTTCAGCCTGGAGAAGAGAAGGCTCCGGGGACACCTTATTGTGGCCTTTCAGTACATAAAAGGGGCCTACGGGAGAGCTGGGGAGGGACTTTTTACAAGAGCATGTAGTGATAGGATGAGGGGGAATGGCTTCAAACTGGAAGAAGGTAAATTTAGATTAGATATTAGGAAGACGTTCTTTATTGTGAGGGTGGTGAGACACTGGAACAGATTGCCCAGAGAAGTTGTGGAAGCTCCATCCTTGGAGATGTTTAAGGTCAGGCTGGATGGGGCTTTGAGCAGCCTGGTCTAATGGGAGATGTCCCTGCAGGGGCGTTGGAACTCAATGATCTTCAAGTTTGCTTCCAACCTAAACCATTCTATGATTCTATGATTCTATTATTTGCTTGACCTTTCTTAGTAGAAACTTCAAGAAAGCTGTTTAGCCTGGACAGTAAGTTTTTTAATAGGTGTTATGACGTTTTCTAAATGTGTATTGAATCTAAAATTATCTTTTTTGGTCTCATAGACTAATCAAAAAATAATAACATAAAAAAAATTTTGGTATTTTCAGCTCTGCAAGTGTGACCAATATTCAGTTATACGCTGACCTTCACTATCAACTGAAGGGCTAAACAGTGCTCTGTTATTTAACAGAAAGTTGAATTACTGGGATTAGCTATTTGTGGTGTTGTAGCGAATGGATCCCATCCCCCTGCCTTCCCCCCCCACCCCTTTTTGTTTCCCCCAGCACAAGATTTGTTATTTTAAGGATAAAAAGAAATGTGACTATAAATCTTGAGCTGGTGCACTTTTCTTCATTCATCCTAGAATACCATTCCAGACTTTAGAGCCCTAGCAAAAACATAAGCCTTTCTTTTAAACTAATTTTAGTAGTTATGTACCTTTAATATTTTGTTCTTGCTCAAAATTTTCATGTTATAAAAGTTTACTTAGGAGAGCTTTTGCAATAAGATTCTGAGGGTAGTGAAAAAAATATTTCTCTATGGAAAAGAATCATGAGGAAAGAGATTGGATTTGAAGATCAGGCTACTGTAGATAAGTAATTAGCTACTTCTGTGCTTACAAAGAAATAGATGTGCAGTGATTTTCATGTACACACTCTCTTCATGATGGTGGAGTTGGTTTAAGGAAAGGGACGATGCTGACCACCTTCAATTATTCGGTCATATTTTTTGCAACTTTATCTGCAACCTTCATAAGAAAGAAAATAACAAATTGTCTTTTTAGAGCAAAGGGCAAATGCATTTCCAGGAGAGAGGGCATTTCTTTGAACAGAAGTCATTCTGTTAACTGAACTATAAGCTGTGTCCCAGTATTCATTTCTTTGCAGTCAATAATTGAATCGTTTCAAGCTGATTTCCAGAATATTACTACCTGATAAATACAAGGATCTAAAACTTCCTTTTGTTTTGACATGTTAGAGAAAATTACAGAAACTGAGTCCCAACTTTTTCATTTTTACAGTGAACCCTATGAATTATAAGTACCTGGAGTCTAGGAATACTGGGGCGACCGTAAAGGACATGAGACCAACGAGTGAGGCAGTAAGCCCTATAGACAGGGAAATAAACCCACTGCGGAGATCCATTTTCAGCATAGGCTTTTCCTCTCACATTCTTCATTTCATTCCTCTGAGGTTGAAAATAATTTCACTGCTTTAGTAGACAATGAAAAGATGTCAACAACATTTGCAGAAAACATCTAGTGACTTTGTTCTGCTCTAGGTCTAGGGAATTTTCTGCACCGAGTATTAGAAAAGTTGGCTTTGTGTGCAGTAACAGAAAAATTGCACTTGGCTTGCCTCAATGGTAGAAGAAGTAGTACAAGATATGCTCTTAACCCTACTCAACAAAGAATTAGTCCTCAAAAGTGAATTACCTAGTGATGTTACTCAGCTAATTCAGATCAGGTTTTTCTTTCCTGGAAAATAACCACTAAAGTTTCTCTTTTGCCACCTATTGGTGTCGATATTTTAAAGTGGTGCATAACTGCTGAGAGCACAGTAAATTATCTTGTATAGTACTTGTACTTTTCATTGCAGATTTCTATTAAGCTCCCAAAGAAACACCGGGATCAATCAGCATTCTCTAACTATAGGCTTTCCCTGAATTAATTTGCTGAGGGAGATTATTAATTTTTTTTTTATGTCCAGTTTGCACTGAAAAACATCTAGTTAAGGGGAACCTCCTACATCCTTGGTTGAGTGATGCTTGGACTGATTACCCTCCCTGTTAGTATTATGCATCCTATTTTTTTATATAATATGTCTAGATTATTTTTTTCCACATGTAGCTATTGTTTCGATGCTAGGAATTGGTCAGTCTGCCTAAATAGCCCTGTTTTATCAATTTCCTGTTTTTCAAGCAGCTACTAATATATCCCTTGGTCATCTTTTTATCAAACTAAACAGCTTTGAGCTCCTGGAGAGAATTATTATTAGGGTTATTTCACAATACTTAAGTCATTCCATACATCTTCTCTGTATCCTTCAATTTATCAACATTGTTTGGGAGCTGTGGACATCAGAACAAATTGCATCACTAGGCAATTCATTTGCATTGCTACAAAGAACAAAGCGAATATGATCTTTCTGATCCAATATAAGATTTTATTATATTTATGCAGCAGAGGAATGCATTGCTTCTTTTGAAATAGGAGCTCATGTCTAGCTGATTACTCATTATGCACTTCTAATCCTTTTCAAGATTTTTCCATTTTTGTCATCTTTGTGGCATCTACAAACAACGTCAATAATGCTTTTTTGTTTTCTTCCAAAGCACTGATAAAAATCTTGTATACAATACAGCTGAGAACTCAGACTTACAGAACCCAGTAGAATATTCTCTAAGAAGATTCCCATTTACAGTTGCATCCTGAAACCTCTCAGTCAATCAAGTTTTAATCTAGTTAATGTCTACAATGCTCATTTTCTGTTGGCTGAGCCTCATTTTTAATAACCCATATCTGCAGAAAAGCTCAGAAATTACTTTAGCAATGAGCAGTTCTATTAACCTTACATTCTTATACTGTTTTTCAGGTTCACAGGAGCCTTCTATAAAACTTTGGGATATCTTGAAAAATAACTACTAATATTGAAAACACTGTTATTAAACCAGTATACTCATAAAAAAGAAACCAAATTGGTTTGTCAATGTCTATTTCCTAGAAAAGTATGATGAACAGTGGCGGTTTTATTATTAATACCATTCTGTACTAGCAATTGTATTATTGGTCTTGTGTCGTTCTGACAGTCCTTTGAATACTTAACTCATGCCAATTGTTTGAACTCCTAGCAAATAGCCAAACAGATCTCATAATTTACCACATTGTCCTAATATTAATGGAAATTCAAATGATAGAAGAGTCTAACATAAATCTTAAAATTCTAGGAAATAAGCTATATAGATCCACTGATGTACTTTAGGCATTTCTGTTCAGTACTATATTGTTTCCTGTCCAAATGGTAAGTAGTGTATTTTGGAAGCACTTATTGTAGTATGAAAATATTTTCTTGTTTCCCAAAACCACAAAAATTATTGGAAAGTAGTGCATTTTGGAAGGATTTATTGTATTATGACGGTATTTTCTTGTTTCCCAAAACCACAATACTTAGTGGAAAAAAACAATTATTGGACAATTTTTCTTAGTTTCTTTTTTTTTCACTAGTTCTACCACCTTATCCTGTAAAAGCCAGTTCTATTTTTAGGATTATTTAAATTGTTCATACACAAAAAAAACTATTATTTTTTAATCAGCTTCCAAGTAATTTCTCATTTTCCTTTTGCTTCCCTTATAGTTTTCTACAGTTCCAAGCACCTAATCTTTATAATTTATGAGACTCTTTTCTGTTCTTTCATTTATTAATTTTCTTTTGTACTATTATTTTTCTATGCATACTTTTACCTTCTTTCTAGACCATGTCACTGGGTTATTTTACCTAATATGGTTGTCTTTGTCTGAAGGATCACAGTTTTCTTTAAGCACTCTTAGAGAGTTTCTAATTTCCATTTATATTTTTTGGCTTGAATCTTCTTCTTCCAGTTGATCCAACTCAGAATTATCTTCTACCTCCCAGAATTGCAGAACTGAATCTCACTTTCATTTTTCAACACTTTCAGGTGGTGTAGTTTTATCACATCAAATCATAACTGTACAGTTAACAGTGAATGTTCAAAATAAGATCATTATTACCTGTAAAAGTTAGTGCAGGAAAAGCATACCAGATTTGCGAGGAAGAAATATTCTTTCACTATTTGTCCCTTCAAAATCTAGTTTATTCATAGTTTCGGTTCTGATTCATAGTATTGGTTCGCTAGGAAACCATGAATTGAAGTCCTGCTGTGAACCACAAAAGGCGGCTCCTGTAGATTTTGGAGGTTGGTAGTTGATTAACGCAGAATGTGCTTAGAGAGATTTCCATGTAAGCGAACTTTTTATGAGTTAGTGGAACATGAAGCTACTTTACCTTGGGTCATCTATAGCTGCAAAAATGTTTTGCCTATGGCTTCAGTGGACAGGCTTCTAGAGTGATTTTTCACTCACCTCGCATTTTGATTTACTTTTGGGAGGTTCTTAATATCTCCTAAGGAGGTTTGGTATTTCTTCCATACAGTTAATATTGAACATACTAACACATTATGGATAACCTATTGCTATACTATTGCTATTAGGGATTGGAGCTATTAGGGGTCGGAGCATCTCCCTTATGAGGAAAGGCTGAGGGAGCTGGGACTCTTTAGCCTGGAGAAGAGAAGGCTGAGGGAAGACCTTATTATGGTGTACAAGTATCTAGAGAGTGGTTGAAGGAGGATGGAGCCAGACTCTTTTCAGTGGTTCCCAGTGACAGGACAAGGGGCAATGGGCACGAGTTGGAACATAGGAAGTTCCATTCAAACACCAGGAAAAACTTCTTTACGGTTCGGGTGACAGAGCACTGGCAGAGGCTGCCCAGGGAGGTTGTGGAGTCCCCTTCTCTGGAGATTTTCAAGACCCGCCTGGATGCAGTCCTGAGTAATGTGCTCTAGGCAATCCTGCTTTAGCAGGGGAGTTGGACTACATGATCTCTAGAGGTCCCTTCCAACTCTGAAAATTCCGTGATTCCATGATTCTGTGATATACCTTCCTTTATCAGCTCCTGAAGTCTCATTCCAACCTGGCATAGCCTACTGGAGTAATTTCTGAAACTGTCAAGAGTCTGGGAGATGTGTTATGACCCTAGTGGCTGGTAATCAATGAGCACACGGGACCTAAATCTTCCTAACCACATGACAGATTTTATCTAGTGGATTATCAGACTAGCCAAATATTCAAATAAAGGTTCCTTGCTTCCTTGAATTGAGGCTTTCAACTAAGAAAAATAACTTTGCACCAGTACACAGATGCTTTGAACTATATTTCGAGTATGTATACATGTGCACTGGGGAGATACTTGATTTTACTTAGAAGCATCTTTTAATATTTTTGAGATGGCAAACTAGGGAATCAATAACCAAAGAAGGACAGAGTTACTTAGACCTTTCAAAGCCTTTTAAATGCCTACAAATAAGGGCCTCAATCCCCATGACATTACACTATACAACTGTAGCAGCTGAGTAAGCTATCCCAATATCTCAGTGTCAGGAGCAGAAGCAAAGACAAAAAATTACATTTTTCCAACATTCTGAAAAAACAGTAACTATTTCATGAAGCAAAGATAAAATGAAAAAAACAGTGTTGTGACTACAATGCTGGCTGTCACTGATGTGAGAAGGCAAACATGTAAAGATGACTGGAGATGAGAAAATGCCAGATATCATTTTGTCTCCAGGCATTTCAAAGAAATGAAATCAAAACATTTTTCTGTTTAAATTGTAAAGACCTAATGTGAAAAGTGATTTTACTTTTAAAATAAACTACTTCAGCAACAGAGCTAGTAATTTGCTTTCCATTTAGAGCTGCTTAATGATTAACTTCTGCATTACATTCTACTTTTTGTCAGAATAAAGAGGCCAAATAGGTCCATGTGTTAACACTGGTGTTAGTAAAATTTCAACGGTGAAATGCTGGTACTGTGATTTGGTAGAGATGTTAGAGACACAGAAAACTCTTTCATATATTCAGGACTCTGTATCCAAAGACTGCGTACATGTATCTAATAAGATGAAAATGATGCAGCAGATTTATAGTTGCTTGCTGTCTGCAAAAATGACCTTGTTAAAAAGAAGTGAAGTAATTAAATGAAACTGTTATCTTTTCAGTTAAATCTAAATATCAAAGCTGACTCTGAAAATTTATAAACATTTCAAGAAAACAGATGGTCTACTTCTGTAAATAAGGCTTTGAAGAACAAAGTTGGGGAAAGAAGTAAATTAGACTTTTCCACTGATCTTACTATTTAGTAAAACTTTGAAAGAAAGGCTGTGAACACTTGTTCCAGTATTTTGAGGACTACTATCATAGAAATGTTAGTTTGTTTTACTTTCACAAGCTTTTATCTTATCTTTCATACATTTTTGTGCCTCCAAATACAATATTTTAACGTAATTAAGAAGCATTAAATACTGAAACAGTTATATTAACAGGATTCAAAACAACTGCTAAGTATAGAAAGAAAATCTTAGGTTACCCATGAGAATACACAGAAAAAGCTTACAAGGAATATTTTCAGTTCTTCTTCCATCTATTGTATCTCAGAGGCAGAAAAAGTCATATAACACTGTTGCTTTTAAAATCTAGATGACATATCCAGAGAAAAACAAGAATAAAAATATTTTTCTTTTACATACCCATACATTTTCTATTACTGCTTATGGAAGCAGAGAAGATTTAGCAGCCTGAACACACATGTTTGGTGTGATTTTTCTCCTGAAGGTGATTGAAATGGACCTGTTTGCTTCTTTGGCATTTGTTGAGGCATGGATTTGTGTACCAGTCTCTAAAGTAAAGAAGCATTTTTCTTTTCACATGCAAACGGACCCTCAAAGTATTCTTGAGGGTCACTTAGCAGAAGGCAAGGATCAGCCTGAACCTGATGAGGGTCTAAAGGCACGACAATTTGGCCTTTAGTACCATGGCAGCCCAGGACAGATAGCAGCTGGGACACCAATGGCATGGTTATTGACGAGCAAGAGCACAGGCGAGGAGCTGATTTGGATGGAAGGCATCAGAGTTCTGGCACATGCAGATGTTTTCACACAGTGCTGTGAAGGCTGCTAATACAGAAGTCAACTACAGGGAAGGATAGGGAGCATGACCTCTTCTGAGGGACACTAAATATCCGTGGTTGTTACATGCAATGACTTGGTACAGATAGCAGTGCATTTGAAAAGCAGCACTGCTAATCTGCATGTCCTCAGCCACAGTCAGCAAAGAGTGGGCCCATTAGAGGATGTTTTTTTTATCACAGGCTTGACAGTGCTGAACTTGCCTTCTACAGATTGGCAGAAGTTTGACATGGTCATTTGCCTTAATGCAAAAGCTACTTGCTCCAGGACAAGGTTCAGGACTTGGATGTGAGCGACTGCCTTTTAAGAAAAGTGCAAGTTTCCAGCACTATTAACGCCTGAAGAGTCATGGGCTGTTGCTGAGTCTTTAAGGAGCAGCGCAGTTTTCAGTGCTGGTAATGTACATGCAGAATGGGTTTTCGGAAGAAAAAATAAATCTGTTTGCCTCCAGTAACATAATTGTGTTCTCCTGTTACTACAGGTACACTGATACACCTCTGAGCCACTTGTTTAGAGCTGAATTTCCTGTGGTGATATCATCATGGTCTTGTTACTAGCAGTGGAGTTTTTCTGGAGACTCTCTGAAGCCTCAATAGAGGCTGATGCTCCAGAGTTCACTAATTTGCTTGGCTCTACGTGATGATGCAGTGACATCAGTGCATATGCTGAAGGCTGTTAGTAAGCAGGGCACGTATACAGCATATCTGGCTGGCCTGTGCTGTGGGCATGAAGTTGTTAGATTAGGGTAGTCAAATTGGAAGATTCCTAGGGAGCATACTAAGCACAGGGGCCATAACACCCCATTGTAACTTGCAGCCTGAATCCATCCCTCTGTGTACATTTTTGTCCACGCTGCTCACCTGCATTTACCTTCCTTAATTCAGTGCTGTTCTCAGATTGCTAGAATTGCCGTTTCACATCCGTTTCCAATGATGAGGGACAGGATTTTCCAGGAGTAATTTTAGTAAGAACACGAATTTTGTACCCTGATTAGCTATATGCCAATGACAGATACAAATCTATCCCTAAGGCACTAAGACAAGACACACATTTCTGAGCTTCACAATGATTGACTGCAGCCCCAATTAGGCTGAGACATTCAGTTGTATTTTGTATACGCTCTTCAAGGGCAGCCTAAAATACCTTGTACTCTTAATTCTACTGAGTATATGGTTTAAAAAGTTTTTTAATTGAATTGCAAATTTAATTTCTTTAATGCAGTATTATCCCTCTGTCATAGAAAGGAAAATATTTTTTAGAACGAGTTTATGTAGGGGGTTAAATCTACCTCAGACATTTAATTTTGAAGTGACCTTGTTTATGCTGGGTGGGAAGAAACATTTATTATGTGTTTGTTAAACTGCAACTGCGTGCTCAGCATTACGGGAGTCTGGGCCCTTCCCTCCAAAGATTAATATGGGTTTGATTTGAATTCAGTGAAAATCTTACACTGCTTTTGGTATTATATTAATAAATTCTGCATAAAATTTGACCTATTAAAAAAGGACCTTAATTTCACAGAAAAGATGCTGATTTTTATCATATCTGTGTTTTGATAACCTAAGTACTATAGAATTCATCTTATAGCTTGGAAAGCAATGCCTAAGTGACACTGAAAATATTGTGTTTAAATAAACACCACAAAAAGCAATAAAACTCTCTCAAGGGCAATGCTGAGTTGTTTGAGCATCAGATGTGAATGTGATTAATGCTTTCTGAAACAACTTTACATAATGTACACAACTGAGGACACATATCTTTGGGTTTTATCTTTCATTTTTATCAATGTAACTGAGTTTTTTCTTTCAAATTTCTGTTTATGACCTACTGGGCATATTTTATGGTGCCATTTAGTATCACTGGTGTGGTCACTATGGCAGTTTGATTTTAATAAGTTTTAAACAGGCATTGCCAGTCTGAAGGTTAGCTCTAAGGGTTATGACTTACAGTTATCAGATTTTCTCAGTATTATATCATGAAAAGAAAACAAGACATGGCCTCAAACCATGACATTTAGACGGAGGTTTCAGAAACTCAAAGACTGGAGCTTGGCAGTCTGATGTGGGGTTTTAATTCTGCCTGGTTTAACAAAAAGGTCACATTGCAAAATTTAAATCTGAATCCACAGTCTTATGTCAAGTTACCTACAACTTTTAGAAGCATGTTCAGATTCAGGGTTTTAGTAAAAAACATATCATGGGTTGAAGTATGTTCTTACTTTCAGTTCTCAAATAATTTTACAGTCCAGGGACAAATTTGGGGGCATAAGTGAAAAAAAAAGTGCTAATTGTGGCAAAGTCAAAATTGCATTCATTCACATGGAATATTTTCTTCCTAAATTGAAAGAGAGGAAGAAGATTGACTTCTGCAAGTGAAAGGCAAGCGTCAGCATAAATTGCTTTAGTTCAAATCCTGTGATTTAAGAGAAAGAAATAAAATAAGACATAAAGTTACATAAATTAACTACGAGTTATTTCTTAAATTTTATCTTTTTTCTCAGCTTTGTGTGTAAATCCCTGCATCTAGTAAGCTGTTTCCTTGCTCTGCTGTGAAAGAGTCAGTGTTGATATTCAACATCATTATGATCTGTATTTATGACCTCATAAAGACAAACTAGCTATATATTAGTACTGCTTCTGATTGAACTTCTTTAAGCTGAGTTTATGGAGGAATTAATCCTGCTGACTTCACACACTGTAGTCAGATGGCATTGTTAACTTTGCTATTGATCGAAACAGCAAACAGAATTTCTGATCAACGCCTTGCAGCCCTCTTTTAACTGTCTGTTGGTACCCGACTTCTGGCATTTATCAGTTCTTCAAACAGCCTTTACTGCTTACCAGTCTGACCACCTTACCTGACTGATTTTGAAGAGTTAATGATATCTGTCAGATCTTAGAGTTCTGTATTTCTGAGAAACAAAGAAGATGGCTATTTGGTGGGACATTGATTAGCTAGTGTGTATATGAATTAATTTTCTTCTTCCTGACCAACCCAATCATCAAATTTTATTGTAAGTTACATGCAAAAATTTATTCTGTAACAGTCTTTCTGCAGTCTCAGGCTCTAGACTCTACAGCATCAGATGCTGCAACAATATTCTTCCCATAGTGCTGATAAACAAGCCAGCTAGCTCATGATGAGGCTCATGATCAAGCCCTGATGCCTATAGTTAAAATTTTCTGCTCCTGGTGCCAGAAGTTATGTGCAAAGCTAGCCATCACTGACTTCTTATTGCTAGCTGTGGTGTCTGACACAGTAGTAGCAACAAGCTATAGATGTATACAGAGTGAGGCAAAATGGTTGTACTAAAGGACATTGCCCCCCCCTGGAGCTGTAGTCTTCAAGAGAGGTCTTCCAAGCAATACATGAAATATTCATTTGTACTTGAGTTGTCATTTGTCTATGTCCCCTTACACTTTGCTGTTGGTGAAGCAGTAAGTATACTGCTCTGTATTTTATCTCTCTGTATTTTGTCTAATACAATCACTATATTTTGAGTTAAAAGATTATCTTCTGCTAGCTCTTTCCTTTGAGCAGTTGATTTGTGGAGATTAGAAACTCATTAAGCATTCACACCGCACGATGATGGGTGTAGCCTGTGCAATCAAACAGACAGATTATTGGAAACGTGTGTAAGGTGCAACATAAAACATATTTAGATAGCAATTGAGTGTAAATGTTTCATAGCAGAAATCAGGTGCCAAGTCTGAATGTTTCCATCCAAAGAACTGACTGCCTTTTTCAAATTAATGTCTCTTTAGTAGAACATATACAATTTAAAAATAAAATCAAATTAATGCAGTCCTCCCATGTAATTCTCAGTCTACATAGCTATGCAAATTTTTCCTGTTACTAAATCAGATTATTCACTTCACAGACAACAAAAACACATATATTTAGAAACTTGGCATGCTAATAATATTAAATTTCAAATTATCCCTTAGGCTAAAAAAAATTAACCTGGTGTTTTTTTTCCCTTTTTTTAGTGTGAAATAACAAAACATTTTCTAAGGAGGCCCCACAGGGGACACAGAAAAGATCATATCCCAAACAAATTACAGTTACCTTAAACTAGTTTCTCTTTATTCTGCTTTGAGACAATACTTATACTTGTAAACTGAAGGACATTACAAATATATATTATGCCTTGACCTAATGTAATGTAATGGATATATGCATGTTTATACAAACACGTATATGTACACCTGTACATGTAAGTCAATGTGTATGTGTATGTGCATGTATATGTATGAGTGAATGGCTTTAATTACATCCTTGCGTACTAGAGCAATCTGAAGTCATACTGCAACTCTCAGTGTGATTTCTGCTAAGCAGATATCTAAATTCAGTTAATTCAATTTATTATACACATATACCTGTTTCTGAAGGAGCTAAACAAGTAACTAGCCAGAGGACCCTAAGAAATGTAAGTCTATATCATATGTAAACTCAGATGAAAATGTGTTTGAATGCTCTAATCTAAAACATAAGCATTTTTAGTGATA
Organism: Pluvialis apricaria; assembly: GCA_017639485.1. Lineage (NCBI taxonomy): Eukaryota > Metazoa > Chordata > Aves > Charadriiformes > Charadriidae > Pluvialis > Pluvialis apricaria. Next base: position 72,572,188 of record CM030009.1, on the reverse strand, counting down.
TTGTAATTTAGATAAATTGTGAGGGACAACCACTCTGCTATCAATTTACCCACTGAAAATATGTAAGAGGTCTAGCATTATATACGCTATATAAACAGGGAAGAATTAACATTAATAATAAAATTAATAACTATAATATCATTGTTTAATATCCATCCATTCTTCCACATTACTTGTTGCCTAGCCTCTAATGAACAAAATTGTTTAAACTGCTATTTCTTTGTACAGCCAGTTTGTCCTCCTGACTTTGGCTCCCACCCTTCATTCTCATCATTGAATTCTCTGCCTCACACATCATCTCAGTTGAAATTTTTTTCTGTTCTTGAATTGTACTTATCTTCATTTTGGTAACACCTCTCAATTTTATTTTATTTTTTTTGGTGTTCTTTCAACTATCTCACTCACATTATTCTTCCATGATGACTGCATTTTCTCCTTTACTGATGTTTGATTTCTGCCCCTCCCCAATGTATATTCTCAATGTATTCCCATACTCATAATAATCCTAACCTTCAAAAGCCATTCCTTTCAAACATGCCTGGTAGCTTCTCTCCTGGTGCTTTCACCAGGGTCCTGATTCTAGGAATACAAAATCCTCCTGTTGTGGAGGAAGACCACACTGGTGAATAAACTATTCTGTGAGATGCTCCAGCAGGATAGACCCAAATGGACGTCATTAGTGCTTTGAGAGTACTATGCATAGGAAATCACACTTCTTTTTACTACGTCATGCAAAAACAAAACATTTCCCAAATACAGATGACAAATCTCTTTATAACTGTATTTTGCAACTGTCAAACTGGAAAAATCTTTTTGTCAGAATTTTTTAAAAAAAGGTGTATATTTTAGCTCAAGATTTTTCAGCTATCCAACATGTGTGCTCCTGCTTCTGGATATGTAGATCTATATCTATTTGAGTGGGTGAATTTTCTGTATATTGGTATGATCAGCTGAACTTTAAGGTGATAGTCCTTGAGTCATTGCTCATGTACAAAACAAGTTCAGTCTGAAATTTCTTCAGTATTGCCACTGAATATGTAGGTTCCTTTACATTTCAATCTAATATTAAATGCATGTGTCTTTTTCACCATTGGGGTTCTCAATTATTTTATCTATAGTGAGGCTATTTCAACTACTGCATAAATATGTTGTCTCATGGGTCACTGCAAATGCACTATAGTTTCAGCATGCATGAACACAATACAATATTACAATAAAGGTTCATAAATTAACATTCCCATACATCTGAAAATCCTGCTGTTCTAAGCAGGAGCTTTGTAGAATTTAATTCCATATCAAGTACATTTCTTCAGAAAGTATATTTTATAAAATCGCTTTAGCCATAATTAAAATGAGAGACTGATCTGTCTTTTTTCTTTTTTTAGCCCTGGTTTTATGCCCTCTTAAATTTTTCACACGTAGGATCAATACCTGAGCACAGCTTGGAAGATACTGATCAACGTGAAACACTGAAAATCCCAGTGGAAATGGGACACAACTAGATCAGACGTTTTCTTTCTCCAACTTTTTCCAAATCTAGTGTAATTCAAAAAAGAACAAAACCTGCATGTACACTATATCAGGAGATCTTGCATCCATTTCTTAAATTCAGATTCAAAGTGTGTCTCTGCACAGTTTAAGCCCAACTACAGGGACTGCTGCACATCTTGCTGTGTGAGAGGGCAGCAATGATAAATCACTTCTTGCAAAGTGAGTCACGCTCAAACAACGAACACAGCAAGAGTCCAAACAGTGATCAAAAGGCAGTGTGGCTCAGTATAATACCATTCAGCAATTCCAGGTTGTGATGAGCTGTTTAGAAATGATAATAAGAGGCACAGAGAGTGCCAAAGACTCTCTTTACCCCCTCACCCCAGTGTAATATGCTTCTGGTGACCTAGGACTGCATGGTCCAGTCATTAAACACTTGAATGTTAAATCTTTGTAGTCCTACAAAAAGACCATACTCTATTAAAAAAGGAAAAGGACACTTTTTCTTTTTTTTTTTTTTCTCCCAGTAGTGAGCAATGAAGAGGAAAAATGTGGTATCATTGACCGCAGCTGAATCTGGCTTGACATTGTAAAATATGACTGTCTCTCTTCTGGCAGATCTCTGAAGTTAGCCAGCTTGTCTGCTTTATTGGAGCAGGCTAGAACAGCCATATTATTTTTATAAAATAAGCTGAAATTTAAGGAGCGCAATAATTATATTAGACGAAGCCAGCTAGGTATTAACTTACGGTTCTTAGAAAGAAATATGTTTTTAAGTTGTGCTCTAGTATGTACAAAGAGCTGTGAAGACTGCAAACCACTTCGAGAAACAGAGACAAAGAGGTTGTTTTCTCTTATGAGATGTATTTGAAGGTTTCTTTTGCTAAAATTCTCTGCCAGTGCTGCTTCTGATAACAATAAAGATGCTCATATGGCCAAGAGTTTAGGAGGTACTCTCCTCCTTTCAGCACCAAGTAGATTAACAGAGGTATGTATCAGACTGTGGGTGATCGGAAGTCATCCACAACATATCCCCACTTGTAGAGCTATTGTTGCTGTAAGAAAGAATGAATGCTACTAAAAATTTGAAGATATTTATATCTGATAGCTAAGCACTGAACTTAGCCATGTAGGTTAGCTGGCTAATTTTCCCCGACTCCTTTCAAAATCAGTGGAAAGCAGGTCACCTTTCCTAGAAGGTCACCTTAGAGATCTTCTATGTTAGGCATTTCCTTTGAATTTTCCTCTGGAATGACTTACTTCCATGCATTGACTAATTAGAGCAGGCAGAAGACCAAACGGCTGAATTAGGCTCCTGAAGATAATCACAGAATCACAGAATACCAGGTTGAAAGGGACCTCAAGGATCACCTGGTTCAACATTTCTTGGCCTTTCATGGTCTAGACAAGATGGCCCAGCGCTCTGTCCAACTGAACCTTAAAAGTGTCCAATGATGGGGAATCCACCACTTCCCTGGGGAGATTATTCCAATGGCTGATGGTTCTCATTGTGAAAAATTTTCCTCTTGTGTCCAAACGGAATGTCCCCAGGAGTAACTTGTACCCGTTACCCCTCGTCTTTTCCATGTGACTCCTTGTATAAAGGGAGTCTCCATCTTCTTTGTAGTCACTTTTTGAAAACTGGAACACGGTGATCAGATCTCCCCTAAGCCTTCTTTTCTCAAGGCTGAACAAACCTGATTCTCTCAGACTTTCCTCATATGGCAGCATTTCCAGTCCTTTGATCATCTTTATAGCCCTTCTCTGGACCCTGTCTAGTCTGTCCACATCTTTGTTGTATAGCAGGGACCAAAACTGAACACAGTATTCCAGGCGTGGCCTGACAAGTGCTAAGTAGAGTGGGATAATTACTTCTTTATCTCTGGAGGTGATGTCCTTGTTGATGCAACCCAGAATCCTGTTGGTTTTTCTTTGCCACAGCAGCACACTGTTCACTCATACTGAGCTTGTTGTCCACCAGGACACCCAGGTCCCTTTCCACATAGCTGGTCCCCAGCCGGGTAGATCCCAGCCTGTGCTGCACTCTTGGATTATGTTTTTCCAGGTTCAAGACCTTATACTTGTCCTTGTTGAACTTCATAAAGTTCTTGTTAACTCACTTTTCCAGCCTAAAGTATTTGCCAAGACTGTTTTGGGTAGATGTGACCTGAGGACAGACCTGGGCTGTTTCACCAGAACTGTCCTTTTAGCCACTTCACAGACTTCTTTTGTGGGTGACGGTACTCTAGCATCAGTAAAAGTGTATTATATGTCAAGAGTGTGGATTTATGTGTTAGAAAGACTAAATTCAAATACTAGCTCTGAAACATCTTTGATGTTCTCAGGCATCTTTCCTAATGAGGAAAGAAATTAAGTACTTAGAGACTTCACATTTCACTTTTTAGTATATTTCAATAGAGCCTATGTTAATAATTGTCCCATATTACATGGTTATTATCAGTGATAGACAAGAACTATTTTTGTTGTTGCAGAATTAATAGCAACTTGTGTTGCTGCTTTTCATTAGGTCACTCTAATGCTCAGTTTTATGGCTGTAAAAATAATCTGTTAAAATCCTAAGTCAGCATCAGGTGGTCCCCAAGATATTTGCTTTCTGTTTCATTATTCCAACAGATCAATGGAACAAAGCTTGCTTCCTCTTATGGCCTTCTGAAAATTCAAAAGCAAAAATTATCCTTTTCTGGTTTTTCTTTATATGCTGTCACTTTCAGAATGAGAAATTTGTCTCATGTAGGATTTAAGTGTTTGCTTTCGCTTATCGATGTGAGTCATCATTGATGAAGACACATGAGTTTTAAAGCAAGGTAAGCAATAGGAGAATCAGTTTCTCTTAATAGCAAAAGATGCAAACTTGTCCCTTCTTGTGAAAAATGTAGTGTCAAGGAAAAGCCCAAACACCTGGGAACTTTGGCTAGGCCATAGATTTCTTAACAAATACAAGGACAACATAGTACTTTTTTTTTTTTTAACTGCAGGAAATGGAATTTTCTACAGGTGAGGATGTTTTGTTCAGACTGTTCTGAGGTAGCTGAGGAATGCCTTTTTGTTTTTTATTCTTGATCTCAGGGATTTATTTTGAACATTTCTCACTCCAACATGTATTTCCTTTTTGCATTCATGGTATCCCTTATTTTAATATATGGACACCTGCAAGAAAAATTTTGAGTCACTGATCTGGGTTACTTAGAGGATTTCCTTTGAAACCTTAATTGTTGACTGTTGCTACACAGAAAAGAGAGTTTTCATATTGAAAGTAAACCTTATATTACATATCTTGATAATTTAAAATGGTTTTTATTGTTTTTATTGTTGTTTTAATAAATTGGACCTGAAAATGATAACTTTTTAAGCAACTGTTGACATATTCAACAACACTTTTATGTGTTAATACTACGTAGAAACCCTTTTTCTTAGAATTCTGCATATTTTCCCAAAGGCAAAAAAATTAGTCTTGTTAGTTTTACCTTCTTATTCATCCTGTAAATAAAATGTGGACTCCCATTATAAAAGGGAAAAGAGGCAAGTTTTCACTAGTTATAGGATTTTGGTGAATGTGAAACAATCTTTAGTTTATTTTGTAATAATATATTATGCACAGGGAAAATCAAGGAATCATGCAAAGAGCTACAAGTATTATTTTTATTAAACAGTTCAACCTTAATAAGTTTATGAACTACATAAGTTAAATAACGTTTCCCAATTACTCATGATTGAGAGAGTACCTGCTTTATGTGACTTCATTTGAAGCATCAATTTGAGATAAGTTCTAGAAGACAGATAGTTTCTGGCATAGTAAAATCCAATCCAGGTGTGTGTCTCTTTTTCTGTTTTAACACTGAGGGGTTTGTCCATTTTTATACTGCTTTAGTTGCCTATTTCCTACACAACAAGAAACTTTCCTCTGCTTGGTTTTCAATTTTCCTCATGGTTTACGAAGATTACTAAAAATTGCATAATATGATTTGTAAGGTTGATTGTTGGGATTTTTTGTCAAAAAAAAGGACCACAGAAGGCAATAATACTGTTAGAATAACAACCCTCTTACTCAAAACCAATAGCACTAGGCATGTAGAAATAAACTGTCCTGGCATCGTCACGATCTAATTTCCAAGCTGAAGACTTGACTCTAATGTTAATTTCTCCACAGAGTCTTCTTGGATTCATGTCATTAAAACACTGTCTCCAAAAGTCTATTTGTTTCGACATAAAATTCATGTAATGCTGAGAATTCATGTCATGTGGAGAACTGAGGTACCTAATACTGAGATGTAACACACAGGCTACATATAAGAACACGTAAGACCATTCTTAACTTTAACACAGTATTTGAGCAGTCCCAATAAAGTTAATAGGGCAGCCTGTAGGAAGGTAAGAATTACTGTGCTTAAATAAACACCAGTATCTGAGGGAAGTTAATTAAATGCTAGTGTCTAAAATTAAGACCTGCAAATGAATGTGAGAATAGTTTCAGTTCTTAGTGTAACATTTTTAGACAGTTTGTTTTGCTCACTGGCAGGAGACATATGAACTGGTCATCTGGTAGCGAGAACTGGATCATCTCTAATCAGTACTACCAAATTCAGCAGCTGCTGAATCACTTTCTGTAAATTCAGATACTCCTAGTAGAACCGTTTAATCTCAGTCAAGTTTCTACTTTGCACACACTTGGTAAGCAGGAGCATTTGCTGATTATATATTAATATACATTCCTTTTTGTTTTCATTAGTTACGTTGCATAGGTAGCTGAATAAACCGAGGGAAAAGCTTAAACAGATATATAATAACGAACCAACAGAGAAAAAAAAAAACAAAACAAAACTCAAAACAAATTGGAAGAGGACATTGTCTTTCTGTTTTCATAGCAGCAAAATCATTCATCTGCCTTGACTCCTGTAAGGTCTTTGACAAGATCCTGCACAATATCCTTGACTCTAATTTGGAGAGATAAGGGTTCTACAGATGGACTGTTAAATGTATAAGGAATTGGCCAGATAGTGTCATGGTTTAGGCCAAATCAGCCACTGGGGACATAGGGGACCCCAGATGGGACCGACAGGTGCTCCCCTCTACCCCTCTTCAAAGAGAGAGGCAGAGGAGGGAAAAAAAGACTTATGAGTTTAGAAGGAACTAAACTACTTTAATGAAATATTAATAATAAAATAAAAGAAAGCAAGGAAATATATACAAAACCATATCAAGCTCCCAGGATGACAGTCACATCACTGGCTGGCACTGGGGAAGTCCCAGACTGGACTCAGTGACGGACGGGAACTGGATTCTGGATCTGGATTCAGGATCGGGACCAAAGGCAGACGAACAGACAGAGTCCTCCTCAAACACCGGACATTGAAGAAAGAGGGCTGACCCTTTGATCCTGCAGCTTTTATACTGAGCATGAGGCAGATGGGATGGAATACCCTGTTGTTCAGTTTTGGGTCACCTGTCCTGTCTGCTTCTCCCTGCAGGTGGGATCCCTCTACGCTTTTCCGCTTCCAACCCTCCAATGGGGCAAGTAAGAAAGTGAGCTGCCCTTGGGTGTTATAGCAATAAGTATAAGCAAGAGCCTCTCTACATACCATGTCTGGACATCAGCTATAAACATAGGTCTTATCACTCTGAGAGAGCGAACAATGTCTGCACAATATGCTGTTAATTTCAGTAGTTAGAAGAGGCCTAGCTAAGAAGCAAATTTACTGAACAAAATTGGTCCTGTTTTACCTCAAACCAGGACAATAGACACATCCAAAGTGTTGCGGTCAGTGGCTTAATGTCCAAATGGACATCAGTAACAAGTGATGTCCCTCAGGGGTCTGTATTGGTACCAGTACCACTCAATATCTTTATTAATGACATGTACAGTGGGATTGAGTGTACCCTCAGCAAGTCTGTGGACAAACATGAAGCTGAGCGGTGCAATTGATTCTCCAGAGGGAAGGGATACCACCAAGAGGGACCTTGACAGGCTTGAGAAGTTGGCCAATGTGAACTTCATGAAGTTCAACAAGGCGCAGTGCAAAGTCCCGCGCCTGGATCATGGCAATCCCCAGTATCAGTGCAGACTGGGGGATGAATGGATTGAGAGGAACACTGCAGAGTAGGACTTGGGTAGATGAAAAATTGGACATGAACCAGCAATGTCTGCTTGCAGCCCAGAAAGCAAATCATATCCTGGGCTGCATAGAAAGAAGCATGACCAGCAGGCTGAGGGAGGTGATTCTGCTCCTCTACTCTGCTCTGGTGAGACCTCACCTGGAGTACTGCATCCAGCTCTGGGGTCTCCAGCACAAGAAAGACATGTTGGAGCTGGGCCCACTGTTGGAGAGGGTCCAGAGGAGGGATGGAACACCTCTCTTATGTGGACAGGCTTAGAGAGTTGGGGCTGTTCAGCCTGGAAAAGAGAAGGCTCCAGGAGGACCTTATTGCGGCCTTTCAATATATTGATTATAAGAATCATAAAATCATAGACTCATAGAATCATTCAGGTTAGAAAGACACTGAAGATCATCATGTCCAACTATAAATCTAACACTGCCAACTCCACCACTAAGGATGGTAGGTGTAGAAAAGTTAGGAAAAAAGCTGACAAGGATGATCAAAGGTAGCTACATGACAAGCATATGAGACAAACTATGAAACTGTAGTCTGGAGAAGAGAGAGCTGAATTGGGTACTATAGAACTGTCTAAGGTCATGAGTGTCAAAGTGTAATATCTAGGGTGTGAGAGCAGTTTAGCATCAGCTACCCTATGCTAGAAGTAAACTACAAAGAAGATCTGTGTATTATAATTGTGTTTTCATTTTTTAGTATGAACATTCGACACAAAATAATAGATATGGATTAACGTTAACGTAACATAGCATAGTAGAGGATGATACAATGTAGTGTAACCAAGGAAAGAAAAGAAAAAAAAATTGAATTAATTTGGAGGAAGAGGACCTTGACCTGTTCTCCGTTTTCACTTTGCCTTAAGTTCAGTTTTACTGAATTTGTCATTACCTTTTCCCAAACTCTGCTTTGACTTCTTTTCTTTTCTTTCCTTTCTTTTCCTGTTACACTGCCCTGAAAATTTTAGAGCTATGATTTAGACCCATGTCAGCCAGAACACTTCCTTTACAAACAGCAGAAATATCCTGTACATTATTCTTTATGGTTGGAATGATAGCACCATAAAAATACACTCCTTTTCTATATTTTTAAGTGTTTGATTCAGCAATGAATCATTTAAAAATAAAACTAATAATGAAATGTCTGTATGTTATATCATATGTTGACATGATGCCTTCCACAGTTGATGCTGGGCAAGTTAAATTTTCGTTTTGAAAACTACTTGACAGTGAAAACCAAAGAGAAATGGATATTTTAGCATGAATTAGTTTCACTGGGTCTACGAGATTGTTTTGGAACTCCAGGCATGTGTGCGTGTTTGTGTGTGTAGTCATTGATAATACTGATGCAAGACAAAATATTTTAACATGGTATTACCTTCACTATTGTCTGATATGAAATAGAATTCTCAAGTGCTGTCTTTCATATGAATATGAAATAGGTTTCTTTTTTCCCTCATAAACATGATGCCATGTCTGTTATAATTGTGTGTTGATTAAGAGAGCTGAGAAAAGACCTCCCCCAATAACCTCAGATTTTGCATTTTGCATCTTTGCATTCTTTTTCCCAACAAATTTTTTTTTAGAAAAGTATTCTCAACCCTCTTTATATGTTGATTTATTAATTATCAGCTTTTCTTCACAAGCTTCCAGATTTTCTTTGTGAAAATTTTCCAATAACACAATATATATAAAGTCTCTTGTACAGTTAGATTGCTCTCTTATTATTCTTATAGTTAGTTTCCTATACTTTTCTTAAAGGAGTCACTCCTGAATTTATGACTTAGAAGGTCTTTACCACAACCACAAATGAGGAAAGATAGGTCCTGTATCTTCATAAATCTCTCATTAAGAACCCTGAAATCACTATGAACTTGAGAAGGTTTGCTCTTCACAAGACAAATCTATTTTATAAATTTCTCCTTTATATTAGCATTTGCAGAGATTTATTCCTTAAGAATACTTTGATCCTGAACCACTTTCAAATTTTATGACATTGACTCTGAGTATTTTACATAAATTTTTGAAATTGCTTTAACTGGGACATATTCCGTGTCAGTGCAATAGCAATATGATATTATTCATAATTATACCAGGCATATTTCTTATTTATATGTGCTAATTACTCAAATTATAATATCAATTATAGCAAAAATAAACACGAACAACATGTTAACAGTGTTGATCTTAGGAACTGAAATCCTGTTGCAGGCTACTGAACCTCAAAAAGTGAATTGGAAGGTTATTGGCTGGGATTATTAATAGACAAAGGTAGCATTCATTTGATGTCAATGCAATATTTTTGGAGCATGGTCAGTGTCAGATTCATGACTGAGGTGAATTATTAATGTAATTAGCAAAGAGATAAAAGCCCTTGGAAAGAAGAGAAAGAATGTTGCATATCAGTGAGGTCTTTTTTTCCTTTCTGGCACTTATTTGCATTTCAGAAAAATTTCCAGAAAGGGTGTATCTCTGCAGCCAATAAAAAACATATCTTGTTATAGATTTCTCATTCCCTAAATGATCTACAGGTTCCTTTTTTATTATAAATTTCTGTAAGAAACATCCTAAAATTGCCTGGTGTTTTTAAAGAATTTTCCACCCAGAACACAGAACTTCTCTTAAGCTGATTAATCAGTCTGGTCAAATATGTTATGCATGGCATTGTGGCATTATGGCATTATGCATTTTATGTTGACATCCTTAGTAATAAATGCAGCAATCACTGGACAACATTTTGTCAGAAGGACTGTTTTTTTCTGTTTTGCTTTGTTTCTAATTTTGATGGACACGTATATAATCTAGTTTTGTAGCCTTGCCAAATACCCCACTATACAGCCTGTCTCTAAACATCACATTTCTCCCAGCAATGTTATTTCATTTCCATGGGAGTCACATAACAGCAAACACTGAACAAGCAAAAACAAACTGTGAAAAATGTTCATCAATGAACTCTGTCCATCTTCAGCCCTCAATGTGTCATTAATCCTGTAAGGAAAAGTGATAATGAGTGGCCATGTTATTAAAGATTGCACTTCAAGTTAGAATTGAGTCTGTATAAACAACTGTAATCCTACTTCATCCTGCCTTGTGTTTAACTTTTCAACTTAAATAATTGCTGCACTTCAGTATGTTTGTATTTATGTACATGTGTGAGTACCTTAAGAGTGAATAAAATATTGTGAAACTGATTTACTGTATGTGATAACCTGATTTACAAATTCTCTTTATGGGACAAAAACTAAAAAAAAAAAAAAGGCAAAATCTCTAGACCACAAAATGTAATGAATTTTTATTGTGTGACTAAGTAAATCAATTGACAATCAAAAAAAAACCAACAATCAATAAGCCTATTCATAGATCTATTTATAACTGAGAAGTCACAGGTCTTGTGCTGGATTTACAGCACGGACCATAAGCTCAGAGCAGTATGTGTCTTTTCAGAGACAGCTACCCACTTCCGTAAGTATATCCATATAGATAAATGTAAATTGCATATACAGTACATACCTTTGTAGTGTGGTATGTAAAACAGCATCACTTAAGAAAGTGTCACAGAGTGTATACATGCAAGAATCTGAAGGAGGCAAGCTTGTGTACTCCATTACAGCTTTGTTGACAAGGAATTTCAGGCAAGAGTTCATTTCAAAGATAACTCGAACATAAATATTCATGTACAGTAACAAGAATGTTTGAGTGCAGATAAGTAAATAGGTACGTTCGAACTTTTAGTCCATCACCCTCTGATACGTCTCAGGAAAAATTCCATAACTAGATGTCAAGAAGTTATTCTGTCAGATATTCAGCCAGTTATTGCACTTTGAAAACTTTACTGAGAAACTTACTTTCTCTTCCTTCATTGTTGGAACATAAATAAGCAGGATTGTCACGTCATACATTTATTTTAGTCTGCAGAGACGGTATGTATCTACCTAGATTTTGATTGCTCTTTAAGTCTGATTGGGGGACTGTTCTAAGCTGGTGACATTTCATCCCTGATGGGTAGATAGTGTCCAGAAGAATGAATACTTTACTTTCTGTGTCTTCTCCAGTTTGGTACTTCAGGTGGTCTAGAGAAACGTTCAAGGGTAGATACTTGGTCACCCCAGACAAGGGTGCTGCATTCCTAAAAAATAGGCACTTGTCACTGAAAATGACAAATACTGTCACCTAAGATTATTTTTAGGGGAATTTTATACATTGAATTTCAGGCTTTCTCATTTAAATACTGCTTGGTAGAGAGGCAGCCTCCTCTTTCCTCCTCTCTTTCTTGTGCAGTGCCATTTTGTTTCTTGCCTGTAGAGCAGCTGAGATTCAGCATGCAAGGTGAAGAGAGACTAGGTGATGGTTGGAAGTGGAAGAGAGTTTTGAATGTCCTAAAGGCAAGACAGGAGTTGAACAGAGCACTCTCATCCAGTGTCTGACTGCTTTAATGAAAGCAGCAGCACCATTTCATGAATGACTCCAGCTGCCTGCACTTTGTGCAAGACTGTTCTTGTGTGTCAGGCATGCATCAGCTAACGCCTTACAACTAGATGTGTTTGCTTGTTCTCAGGCACCGAAGTTAGACTGCCCAGAAAAATCTCAGGCTGACAGGTAAATGCATCGTGAGTTTTAAGGGGGTCAAGGATAAGGTGACTTCAAATGACTGTGTTTTCCAGGTAGATATTCTTTTGTACTTATGCATCATAATTTCATCCAAATTTTATTTTAAGCATGAAAGAATCATGGAATCATAGAATGGTTTAGGTTGGAAGGGACCTTGAAGATCATTGAGTTCCAACCCCCCTGCCATGGGCAGGGACACCTCCCACAAAACCAGGTTGCTCAAAGCCCCATCCAGCCTGGCCTTAAACACCTCCAGGGATGAGCTTCAACAACCTCTCTAGGCAACCTCTTCCAGTGTCTCAGCAACCTCACAGTAAAGAATTTCTTCCTAATATCTAATCTAAATCCACGCTCTTCCAGTTTGAAGCCATTCCCCCTCATCCTATCACTACATGCTCTTGTAAAAAGTCCCTCCCTACAGCTTTCCTGTAGGCCCCCTTTAGGTACTGGAAGGCCGCCTGGAGTCTTCTCTTCTCCAGGCTGAACAACCCCAACTCTCTCAGCCTGTCCTCATAGGAGAGGTGCTCCAGCCCTCTGATCATCTTTGTGGCCCTCCTCTGGACCCACTCCAACAGGTCCATGTCTTTCCTATGCTGTGGGCTCCAGAGCTGGACACAGTACTCCAGAAGGTGCCCTGAATTTCACTTCTCATTTTTCTTAAAGTGTGTTCTTGTGCCTTTCCATACACCTGGCTATTTACTTGGGTTTGTCATCTCAGCTCCTGCTTCCGTGTAGTCCGGTTGCAAATAAATCAAGGCACAAAATTCTTATCTTGGCAACGGCATAGACTTTTTTTTTGGTTCAGGACAACTTAATCTTAAATAAATTTAAGGTGACATTTTGTTCTTAATCATGCCATAGCTCTCATAGTTCAACTTAAAATATTTTATTGAATGAATTATTTGTATCCGCCTAGTTCAGAGGCTACATTCTTTATTCTGAGAGAAATATTGGCAGGCTGTGGGATCTACCACAGGCAAAGAAATGAGTGTCTGATACTGATAACAAGCCACACACTCCTTTTTGTTTTCAAACACCATTTTGTTTGCCAAAAGGGAAAAGAAGACCACCTCATGCCTACAGTTTGTCTCTCTGCTCTCCACATGCAGACAAAAGATAAATAAAATGACTCCTACAGAAGGCTAAAATGGAAGGCTGCTAATTTTGTTGCCAGACTGTGACTGACACACATGCTGGCTGTGCCAAGCAAGCCCAGGGCATGGGGCTACTCTCGGCTGGTGGCCACGCCACAGCCCCTGCAGCGCACTCAGCCAACTGGGCTACAAGTACGGGTCCAGCATGTGAGCACAAAGCTGTCATAAACTAACAGTGGAAGGAAAAAAAAATAATAAATGGGGCTTGAACAAGTTCTCTCTGGCATTAAGAAAGGAGGATAACTGCATCATGATGGATCGGTATTGATGCCTCTTTGCTTTCCTCTAAGGGAAAGGAAACTGCACCCCTGGGTGCTCCTGTTTGAGCTGCTTGGGAAGCAGTCTCGAGCCACACCACTTGCTGTTGTTGAGCTATGTCTTCACTCACCCTGGCCTCCTTGGCTGCCCTGGTCCAGCGGTTGCTGCAGCTGCCATGGAAACTGCAGCAAAGCCCTAAATTTTCACTCTCTGGCATGGAAACTGTTCGCATTTTGGAGTCCAGCTGTCCCTACCGATCTGTCTGCTGTCTGTCGTCCTCTGATCCTAACTACCACTGTGTTTTTGATGTATGATGAGGAGAAGGTGGGACTTAATTGCCAACTACAGGCAGAAAGGGGCAGTTCACTTAGCCAGCTAATGGATAAAAGCAAAGTGTTATGTACTGAACCTTGAATACTATATCTGGGTGGAAACTTTCTCTAAAAATAGTCTTATAGTCCTGTGCTGACTGTGAATAAAGTATGTATTTGATCCGGATGTCTTACTGCAAGATCTGTGCCTGATTCAACTCTCTTTCCCTCAAAGGGTAAGACATAAACAAGGGGGTTGAGGCTTCAGGAATGGTCTATTTAAGAAATTGTGAAGGACACAAAAGTTCTTCAAAGAATACTCTTCAATCTCACCAGTTAAACTGTAAATTCCTGGAAAGTTTATGTAGAAAACTAGAAATTTTGAACCAGATCTTTCATTTATCTTTAGAAAAAGTAAAAGCACATGGCTTCAGCATATGGGATTTGCGTGTGGAAATCTGATGTCAGATGTCTGTTCCTGCCTACTCAGTGCCACCTGTAACCTCCTAGTGGAGAAGGAAAGAGAAAGAAAGAAAGTCATCAGGGGTTTCTGGGGTAGAAGTAGGAAAAATCCCAAAAGAGGTTAAACACACACAGCCAGAAAGCTCTGTAAAAATTCTCCTCATATAGTAAGGGTCAGGAGAACAGCTAAATGCAACAAGAGAAAGGCATGTCCTCACTGAGTATTCTGTAAAGCCTGATGATGCTCCATTATCATCATCCTTTGCTGTTCACCAACACAGTGACTCCCTCTCTCAGGGTCCAGTACATAGCAAGTGAGAGGGAATGGGAGAACGAGGAGATGAATGGAGTCAGGTGGAAAGCCAGATGTGTCCACTATTGCTGCCATGGAGGAGACTGTAGATAGGCTACGGTGCAACAGTAGCAAACCCAGGAGTCATGGATACATTCCCTCTTTATTAGTCATATGTGATTGTGACATTGTAGTCCTCAGGTTTATTAATTTTCCTGTTGGAAACTTGTAAACCTAATTAATACTATTTCTCCCTTCTTCGTGCAGTGCCAGAAGCATCACTAGAGATAGCAGGGAAAAATGTGGATGGCAGTTGTTTGAATCATTTCCACAAAACAATTTGATTCCAGTTTCAGCAGTTCAGTGAGTCCCAGACAGGTTTCCTGCGGTACATCTGCTTTTCTGGCAGGAAAGTGGCTCCTGCTCTTTCTGGTCCTTGCTTAGGGCCCTAATTCCAGAGTCATCCTCTGAGCAGCCAGCAGGCATGCTGCTTCCAAGATGTGGGCTTCAGGGCTGCCACATTTCTGTTGGTAGCTCTGCTTGCTTTCATGCAAAGTTTAGGATTTTTTTTCTCCTGAATTTAAATGGAATGGAATTTCTGTACATTTTGAGCAGTGAGCAGAACCATCTTTCTCATGCCACATCCAACTGGCAAGTATGCTAATTTCTCTTTTCCTTTGTTTCTTTTACTAATTTTTCTTTTTTTTTCCTCCCCCCCACCCCTTTTCTTTTTAATATATGTTTTCTTCTTTTTATAGCTGTAATGATTTAGGCCTTCTCCTCAGTAAGCATGTCCCACAGGCTCTGATTTTTCCCCTCAGTAGGCAGTACTGGGAAGGATCCAATTAAGGCCTTTTTAAATCCTCCTAGGAACACTCCTCGCCTTCAGTGATTATGATTGCCTCTGTAAATTTACCCATTTAATACAGTCCTAGTTTTGATGATATGAACTTTGTTCCCAAGGTTTTAAAAGATTTCTCAGTCTTTCTTTTTGTAGTTACTAATGTCATTGTAAGAAATATTCCAGTGTCTTAGAAGTGCCTGTTATGCTAGCCTCTTTGCCCTTTGAAAGTGAAGCAGTTAATCCCACCAGTAAAAGAAGGTTAAAAGGTGTATTGAAGTCTATAAAGCAAATGGGGCCTGTGCACAATTTCTTATTTCTAATTTCTAGCTCTTGTGCATGTAACTTTCTTTTCTGTTCACAGTAGCCGTGTGCATATGTATCTCAGTGAAACATAGAATTTCCATGGGAATTATGTGGGAAATATAGTACATATTCTGTGAGGAAATAGTTAATAAGGAGTTTAGAACATTTGGAAATGTGTCCAGTTCTGGGCTTCCAGGTTCAAGAAGGACAGGGAACTGCTGGAGAGGGTCCAGCAAAGGGCTACGAAGATGATTAGAGGACTGGAGCATCTTTCTTACTAGGAAAGGCTGAAGGACTTGGGTCTTTTTAGTCTGGAGAAAAGAAGACTGAGGGGGGATCTTATCAGTGTTTATAAATACTTAAAGGGAGGGTGCCAGATAGATGAGAATAGTCTTTTTTCAGTGTTTCCTGGTGTCAGGACAAGAGGTAATGGGCCCAAACTTGAATATAGGAAGTTCCACCTAAACATGAGGAGGAACATTTTTACTTTGAGGGCAGCAGAGCACTGGCACAGGCTGCCCAGAGAGGTGATAGACTCTCCTACTCTGGAGACAATCAAAATCCACCTGGACGCCGTCCTGTGCAACCTGCTGTAGCTGTACCTGCTCTGGCAGGGGGGTTGGACTAGATAATCTCCAGAGGTCCCTTCCTACCCCTATCATTCTGTCATTCTGTCATTCTGTGAAATTATCATACTCAGCACCATTAATACAAATGAATCATCCTGACTCAGAAATATCCTTAGAAAATACTCTGTAATCTATCAGATTTAATTAAAAACACAGGAAACAGAAACTGTGGATACAGCTGAATTTCTTGTTATTCAGGAGACAGAAATTATATTCTCAGCTTTCCCATAAAGGGCCCCTGTAACAGGGTGGCAGTCTAAAAATTGCCAGAGCATCAAGGACCCCAAACAGCAAGGTGTTCAGCTAGTAAGCACTGGTTTAGGTAGTAATAACTGCTGGGTCTTACTGGAAGGTGGTCCTGATTATTTCTAACCTGGATGCTAAAGGAGTGGAGAGTTTCTTTGCTAGAAGAAACTGTCACTGATGAAGGAAGTTCAATGGACAACACATAAAAGCTGCAGATGACTTGACGTGGAGGTGCTAACTGTTGTGCTCCAATCACTTGACTTCCAACAGTACAATGTCTTTGACAAGACTCGAGTTTTTATGATGGATATGCCTATGCCAACAGGACTTAGAAATGTGTGGTAAGTCGGTCTTTTATTCTACTATCTCTGTATTTTGAATTTACATTTCAAATATTCAAGAAAAGCACATATTGGCAGTAACTATGCAAATAAAATATGGGTGTTCAACAGTGAACTTAATGGTAAAAGGGTACTATTATAATAGTTAATTCAAGTTTATCTGTATTAACATGCAATATATAGATGCCTTATTTTCTGTGAACTTTGGGGTTTTTTTTCTGACAAAAATAGCAACTCTTTTGACTTGCAAATTGGACAGAGAATGTCATTCAAAAAACTATTTAAACACTGTAGCATTGTCCTGTTCATGTATTTACATATATAGTTCAGGTTTTCTTGATACCTTTTGCTTTAAATTTTGAATATTTCTTACAAGACTGATATTTTTTTAGTGCAAGTGACTTATAAGTAGGTAGCTATGAATCTATTTAACTTAAGAATTAGATTGCATCTAGATTAAAGTAATTCAGGTTTTGGTTTTGACAATTTTCCTATTCTTATATGTTGATTGATTAGAAGACCAATATGTAAATGAACTATGTCTCACATACAACTAAAATCAGTGTTGTTTAGCTGCTGCTGTGGGGATTAAATACCATGCTCAAAATTATTTGCACCAGAGGAGCAAAGATTTAGCTGAGCCTGAAATGGACAAAAAGACTTAGAAATAGGGGTCCAGGCTAGCAGAGTAGAGGCAATAGACAAAAAAGGAAAAAAGAACAAGAGAAGATTCCTTTCTTATACAGGCTGCGTCTTTAGACTCTCTGAATATTCTCTGTATGGCGTTTTGAGTTAAAACTATCCTAAGATTTTCAGAAACCCTTGGTGCTGGGGGTGCAAGTGCACAATATTGTATACATTGAGAAAACTGTATTCTATATACAGCAAGTCAGGATTCAGTGCCCATGTGGCGATGGTACTCTCTGTTGCTTGAATCATCAGTCTGAAATATTGGATTTCACAACTACAAGCACCAGTAATTGTTCCCAATGCTGCCTTTCAAACAAGACTTTGTGTAGCCAGTATGTAAGATGGCAGAATTTCAAGTAAAGGAGGATACATTTTCCATCCTCTTGTTCCTCCTTGGAAAGAAATGTTGAGCTAACGATTTATTAGCAAGAACCTTCCAGGAGGAGGGCATGTGGGACTAATGACAAGAGGATCCCTTTTGCTGCAAGAACCTGTGATGTCAAGGGCAGAGACAGAGATTGGTTTTGAGGACGGGCTTGAAAATATACACTATTCAGTGATATAAGGCATTTACTGTAGAATTTTCTTTAAATTTCTGCATATTCAAAACTAGATGCTGCTGTTGGTGGTGAGGTGCTTGCAGACACCTGTGTTTTCCTCCGTCTGAAACTGGAGAATCCCTTTGCAAGGGTAAAAAGTTAGGGGAAGGGAGAAATATTAAGGCAGTGTCCTTCCTTAAGATAGCCACAAAATGAGGTCGATGGTGGAAGTTGGGGTGGGCAGATACCTGTGACGTATCACTCTTCTGGGGAAAAGAGAGCTTTGGCTGCTGAATAGTAGCAAACAGAGGACAGGGCTGAACAGGTGATATTTAGTAAAGCAGTGCAAGGGAGATGTGTGCTAAAGCTGTTTAGGTGCAGAGGTAATACCCTCTCACTGTAAGACTAAAGAACATTGCTGTATTTAAATCACTTGGGAGGCTCAGCACAGGCAGTTCAACATCACCTAACTTTTGTACCCATGCCAACAGAGACACACTTCTACAAAACAGGATCTCCTCGTCTCCCGGTCCTGGCCCTGACTTGGAGTCTGTGTTCATGAGAAATGACTTTCGAGGGGGGATGATGACGGAGTTGCAATCTCAGCTGTGTCACAGTAAGGATTTTCATTCAAGCTGCAAGGAGAAGTATCTTGGTATGTGTTTCTATGATGATCTTTACACTAAAACCTACAGAACTGAAATAAATGCTTCGGACAGAGATTCATTATTTCTATAAATAGAAATGGCAAAGGCTCTGTGGCTGAAGATTTGATAGATCATCTTTCTTAGAGATCTGTCTGGATTATGACCCAGAGGTTGAGATAAACCCACTGGTGCTCAGCACCACTCTGGAACTTCACTACACAGCGTTTTGAAATTATAACTGGGATTCATGGGCAGGGAAAATGAGGGAAGGAAGCAAATTGTCTCAGAAGTTCAATTCTATTTGCTCGAGAACCTGTGCAACACAGAAAGACTGAGGCAAAGGCTATAGCACAGCTGTCTAGAACACAGGTTGCCAAGTGTTCCTCAGGTAAATATTTTCCTTATAGGACACATAAACGTGTAGTCTTAAGGAATGAGCATATTAGGAACTGTTACCTACTCTAAGGGTGTCCAAGGGAGAGGATAACCTTTCCCAGATATCTGTGTGGGAGCATAATGAACATGATTTTTGTTCTGCAGCGTTGCATAGGCCTATATCTTGAACTGACCTGGTGACAGTATGTCAGTTACTGTTCTGACCAGCTAAACCATGGCATTGCAGTTCAGAAATCTTGGCTTAGAAAAACATTGTAGCTGAACCTTCTAATCTGTCCTTGCATGTAAAGTTCTTCTCCGACAAGTGTCAAGGAGCTGTCACCAGCTCTGGTCTGGCCAATTTCTCCTGTTCAGAAACTGAGTTGAAATGCCATAAAAGCTGTCACTGGGGTCTTCCCAGGCTCTTTTCCAGGTAAAAGCTTTTATGTCTTGTTTTATCAGTCCACATTATAGTAGGAAAATCAGGTTATATTCCTCTCTTGTGGAGATGAAGACAATGACAGTTCAGTTTCTCTGACTGCCAGCCAGATGCCTCAACCAACACAAAAAATATGAGAATATAAAAAGCTGTCTCTCTTCTAAGGTCAGTTTTAATATTTAGAAAAGTGAGAAACCTTTTTACATTATTTGCTTTAATTTTTTTTCTCTGCAAACCATCAGTTGCAGACTATTTACTACTATTTTCTTGACGGTATCTCAGTAGAGATGGCAATAATTGTCCTTGCTATCAGGTTTACTATATTACATCCATACTATATCATAAATCTCACACATGTATTATACAGCAAGCAGATACCTACTCATTGTATAGTGGGTGTTTTGGACCTTTCAACCTGAGTGTGTCTGCTGCAGATGATAGCTAAAGGAAACTTAAGGTTCCTAGAAGTAAGTCCTATTCAGTATTTCCCCATTCTCCCCACCTTATATGCCTGCAATAGTTGAGAAAGAAAGCAAGCCTTAGTACTGGCACAACAGCATGTTAAATCAATATTACACTTCTAGATGGAAAGGTCCATGGTCAGGATTGCTCAATGAGAGATTTGAGACTGATTTTAGATCCCAGAACAAGCTTGTTACGCAACAGCATTTTTTGAGACTGAAGAGGAGCTTAGGCTGTTGTCCCACACATTCTTGTATATTTTCTCACTGAATATACACAGTACTAATCCACTGCTTCTTAGTCCTTGGAGTGTCTATGACACTTCCTTCATCAGAGTCAATTTATATAGCACTTTGCAGTTTTAATTAAGTAACTGGTGAATGACTGCGTATGTTTTAGATAAGGCAGAATTACAGAGTATTGGACCCAGAGCTTATTCCATGAATAGTTAAGAGCAGACTAGGAAACAAAGAGTTTAATTACTGGTACGCGACAGAAAGTACCTGAGGTGCGCTTGGACATTACTTTCCTCAGAACTTCTGAACACTTTGTATCCCTTTCTGAAGGGAAAGAAAGAGCCTGAAAAGGGAATAAAAGGTGCATTTTACTTCAAAGTTGGACAATTAGATGTTGTGCTTGGCTTGAGCACAAGAGCTTTTGCTGTATGGTATTACCGCAAGATGTTTTTGTCATGATTCTGCTTTTAGAGTTCTCAGACTGCATTACTCTGCAGTAAGCTAGGAAGAAATCAGGAAAAAAAATCACTTTCCTCCTTTTTCTCTCTTTTTTTTCTTCTTCTGCCCACTAAGATCTTCAATTGTCATTTGAAGTACAGATGATGACAGAAATGCAATTGTTCTTGGCCAGTCTGCTACATAGCAATCATTATTTCTAGCTACAGATATGGTTGGGTTTTTTAAAATTGAATCCTTCTAGAAAAAAAAAAAAGGCAATATTAAAATCAAGTGCTATGCAATTAGCATATAAGTAAGTAATGCCTGCTCCTCAGCTGTGGGGATTCTCTGCACTTCCAAATACCAGGGGGGAGAAATAGTCCTCAGAAATTGTACAGAGGTAAGAAAAATGACACATGGGGAACGACATCCATGTAAGAAGGGAATGGTAAAGAAAATATTTAATCTTGCTTGATTTAAAGCAGTAATTGGAGTGTGCAACACAATTAAAACAAACAAACAAAAAAAGAACAACACAGATGGACTCCCTTTCTTCCACAAGTAAAGATTTGTGGGAAAAGAGGGTCAAAAATATTTCTCTTTGCAACCTCTTATAACACAGTAACGTGGAAACATTCACCGAAACTGACAGGCATTACATTTAAAAAGAACTACTTTAACCCAGTGTATAATTAAACCATAAAACTTACTGTAATAACGTCATTACAGATACAGTTATATGCAGCTGTGAGTATTGTTATCTATATAAAATATTTTTGAAAAAGTCTCTCTCTCTTTTCAAAAGAAGATAAGCCATTATGCTTCAGGGCATAAGTCAAACTCTAACAAACGGGACTTAGAAGATCTCCTCTACTAGCTAGGTCAGATGACTCTATTCCTGGGTTGCTGCATTTACTGCTTTTTCTGATATGGTGGTTCTAGTGCATTTTTGATCAGAACTCCATTAACTCTTCTGATAGCCACACTTCATTCTTGCAATGCAAGAAATGTCTAGGTAGAGCAGGGTATGTTAACCTGCGGAGGCTTAAACTGTTCTGAATATTTGAAGGGACCAGGGATCGATATGAACTTGTTATCTTACATTGAAGACCTCAAAGCTGTGTTGAATAGGAAAGCAGTACAATAGCGATTGAATGTCATTTGTTATTTGCAATTTTTCTAGTCCGTTTCTCTGGGCAGAAATAAACAAAATCAAACCCTAATCAAAACCCAATGCAGAGACTAGAAGCAATCACTTTTCCATTGCATCCAACAGATTAGCTAAAGAAAACAAATCATGATTTCTGAATTAGTGACGATCCACACCATTTGGTCCAGAGTGCACAGTGAAATGGCATGGAGAAATAGCAGCTGTGATGTGGAAGCAAAAAAACAGTTGCTGCGGGAGTACCAGTGTGGTACTGTGTGATAACAGGGATGCTACTTCTGAACCTACATCATTCTTCTAAGGTGAACATACAGTGAACAAACTTGAGGTGTCTTTCAGCCATAGTATACGCCTTAAGAAATAAAAGTGACATGCAGGGGACACTGAAACCTCTATTGTCTAGTAGCTGCAGCTATTTCAGCTGTATGACTGAGATTGACACCAGGTAAAAAGCTTTTCGTATTGTTTCCATCTTTGTCATTTCATAAAGGAAATGGAAGCTTTATTCACCAACTGATGTAGAGACTTGGGATCACATATGTCCCAAACCAATCTGATCTAGTCATTATAGTGTCTCTTAGCAGCGGATGATCCCCAGAGCTTCCACATGCA
This sequence comes from Pluvialis apricaria, assembly GCA_017639485.1. Lineage (NCBI taxonomy): Eukaryota > Metazoa > Chordata > Aves > Charadriiformes > Charadriidae > Pluvialis > Pluvialis apricaria. Next base: position 72,549,518 of record CM030009.1, on the reverse strand, counting down.
TGTTTAAATGCAGACAATAGGTCTTAAAGTACTCTATCTTGGAGTAGCTTTTCCAAGTCCCATTGCAGGGAGCAAGACAACAACCCATGCCTCCTAGGAAGACCTGTGTCTTCACAGAACAAGTTTAAGGGCATTTAGAAGGTACTCAGGTAGTATGATGATACTTAAATAGATGAACATAACATATTACGGCCAGTAAATTGGCAATGGAGATTTAAGTATTCAGAACGTAATTATCAGAGCTGGAATTTAGCCAGCACATTAACTGAGCTAATGCTCTTCTTTCATCAAAGTGCAGTGAGATTTCTGATGATCAGAAACAATTCATATCTCTTATGACGAATGTCGTACGTGGGATTGAGTTTACTTGCAGGTCAACAGTTGTACCAGTTCTTTCTTGAAACCTGTGTCCCCTTCTTATCTCCTTGATGTTACAAGATGGCACAGTGAAGACTTGGAGGGGAGGTATGTGGTGTGTAACCTATTTCTCATTTTTACCAGTGAAGCTCAATCCTTCTTGAATTTCAGTAGGTGTTTAGGTTTGCCCTGGAGATTTACTGAAGAAATGTGTTAATATAACTTGTGTAGATGTTTGAAAAAAGCTTCCAAAGAACAATCAGATGTTTTCATTTATCTGGGGACTCCCACTTTTTTAAAGATGATAAAACTACATTAAATACAGTTAGGAAGTTTAGTATGTGTAAGTTTCCACTTACCTAGGGAGTCTTTCCAATTGTGAACAAAAGACTATGTGCAGAACATTAATATTAATAAGGCCCTCTAGCTCTATTTGAGCAGATTTTGCTCCATTTGTTATTTCCTACTCCGTTCACCCACACTCAATTCATACTCTTGCATCCTTTTCTATTTCTCCTGTGCTGTCTCTCTCCACATGGTAAAGAACAAAATTGTAACAACTCATACTGGGTTTGCACCCATAATGAAGCTGAGCAGGGATGAGAGAACTTCTCTTCACCTCGTGTGTACTTTTTTGTAAGACAGAAATTTGTTCTTGGTGCCTTCAAACACAGTGTGATTTGCTGTGATACAGAAACATCAGTATAGCTTAACTCAAAGCTATATTCTCTCATTTCTTGACCAAACACTTGGGAAAGGAAATTAATAAAGAAATGAATATAGAATATCTACAATTCCACCTGTGGGTCTTAGCTTTATCACGTCTCTTAAGGAGAGAGCTTCTTAAGGAGCTTCAGGCCACCAAGAGCCAGATGCAACCAATTTGGAATGACTGAATCTGTCAGACACCTGGAGGTGAGTTGTGCTGCTCCTTGCATCCTGTGTGTCTTGAAGGAATCCCATGTCTCAAGGAGCGTGCTATAAGGGTTGTGGTGTGCAGTGGCACTTGCAGTTCCCTCATGGGCCTCTTTCTTGCTATCTGGCATGTAAGTACTGCACTATCAGTTAGGTGGATTTGGTATTTCTCCCATTGCAATGTATGCAAGTGGAGAGGTTTGGTTTTGTTTTTGTGTCTGTAGCTATGAAAACTAGTTTACCATTTAGATTTTAAATTTTTTTTTGTTCTTTTATTTCTTCTTATTATTTGCATCCCTTCCTCAACTCTTTCTTCTTGATCATGTTCCAGCCCATAGTGAAGAAGGATTCTTCTTGACTTCATCTGCTAAGCACCTGCTACCTCTGCTTTCAGAAATTCTTTCAAATAGGTTTAAGCATTTTCGTTTTCAAAAAACTCTGTTCTCTGAATGGCTGCACTGTACTCTTGCTCTGCAGGACTCACTGTTTCAGAGGCTAGGTGCAGTAATATGTAGCATCATGCAAATGTTAGAACAGTAAGTAGACTTTATGAAACTGGATCTCAAGATCAGATCTTGGGGGGGTACCCTTGTACTCAGTGAAAAATGAAACCACCAGACACCGGGTTATATCTGCTTAAGGGCAGGAAAAAAAAACAAAACCCAAACCAAAAGAGCTGTGTGGCGTAGTTATTGATTTGAGGACACTTGCTTCTGAAACTTAGTGTTATGTCTTAGATTAAAGAACTAGCCCTTCCTAGGGGGAGGGGAAATCAGTGGATATGTGTTGAAGTCTCTGAATTTCAGTATGTTTCACCACCTGTCCTTTGAGGTATTTCTTTCAGATTGGATGGCAATGGTAAAGGTCAAAATAATTTGATAATGAACTTCAGTGATTTAAATCTTTGGTTTGATCTAGAGGGGTGAACAAAAAATCCTTTCTTATTTTCCTTTGCTCAAAGCAGAACTGCATCTTAAAAGTCCAGGAGGGTTTATGTGCTAGTTTTCTATCTTATTTTCTACTCAGCCGGGTACAAAACCTTTTTCTTTGATGCAGTGAAATGTAGAAATAAGCCTGACAACTGGTACTGCACATCTGCAGAGTTAATGTTCATGTCCTGTTGTGCTGCTTCCAATGTTCTTCCTGCAGCACCTTTTCTCTTCTCTTCTCTTCTGTGTTCTATGCCAGCAGCTTGTGGTCTTTCAACATTTCCTATTCTAAACCCTTTTTGGTCCTCAGCTGGAAGCTGGCCTTGTGAAATCTTCACCTGTGAGGAGAGAGGGTGGGATCTAGATGTAAACTGTCTGCACTAATTCCAAATTACAGAATGTCATGTGTATCTAAATCTTTTTTTTTTTTTTTTTTGGCTCTTAAACTCTACAAACTAATCTAATCCGAAATGGTAACTGCTTTTTAAATTTTTTTTCTTTCTAATGAGAAAATGTGTACATTTTTATAATTCTACAGTAGTTTGTATATGCAACCTTATAATGAAAGTGATATTGCTTCGTGTATGTAGGGATTGTTTGCTGGCTTCAAAAAAGAACCACCCACACATCCCCCCCCACTCCACGCACTGCCCCCCACCCCGATATTACCTCAGGCTTTGAAGGAACATGTAGAACTCGAATTAAAATGCTGTAGTGGTAAAAAATTTGAGTGATGCAGCAAAATGTGGAAATAAATAGTGACTGCTATACAGGAACAAATACTTAAATATTGCCTCTGTAGTACAGCATCCCTTTGTTGGTTACCTCTTCTTGCCTACAAGGTAGCGAGCAAGTGGTGAGTGATTACTGGTGGTAGTGATGTTGTCATGCTTCAGTTAATCTTATTTCTTGCCCTTTTTCTACTTTTAGAACTTAATAAACTGAAGTCCCTCCAGGGAATTTGTATTTTGAAGCTTGTGAGCTCCAATATGCGGATCATATTCCTTATCTGGAACAATGAGAGCTTTTTACCTCCCATTTTCTGTGATTTCAAGTCTGTCTTCCTCACTTTACCATTTAAAAAAAAAATAAAAAAAAAAGCAGAGCAACATGAACTTACATTCACTGAGAAGTCCCTTTTGTTAAATTTTTATTAATACCTACATATCTCCAAAAAATCTGTTGGCATTCAGTTCTAATCCTCCTCCAGGCTAAATTGGAGAGCTTGGGTCTAAACTGGACTGTTCTGAAATGGTAGTTTATCACCACGCAGGACTTCCAGTTTTCCTGAAAGTATTTAAAATTACAACTAATAAAATATTTTATTAAATGTCTGTTTGGAATTTTGCCAGTCTGGTAGCACAATACATTATGATGCAAATACAGCTACTAATTGTCTTCCTCATTCCTGCTAGAATAGGTGATACAGAACAAGGGTTAATTGCTGAATGTAATTGACAGCTCTTTCCTGAAGTTAAAGAGAGAATTAATTGTCTGTCATTTGTTACTTCTTGCTGTTTGCTCGTATTCTCAGGATGCCAAACAGATAAAAGAAACTGTTATATTGTACATGTGCTTTTCTCCCCTGATTTATCTCCTGTCTAACTTCTTGTTGCTGCTTCTGGTTGGTGAGATATTGAACATTCTCGGGATGTGGAACAGATTTCTCAACTCTGTATTTCTCTCGAGCAAGTGGGTCTTTTTCTGTACTGATGTAAAGTTTGCTAAGTATCTCTGGGGGGAAAGCAGCTTCATTTTTGTCTTGAAAGCAATTCATTGGCTCCCCTCTAAGAAGCAGGCCAGGAGGAATGCTCAGAAGCAGTAGAAGTGCATCAAACTTGATATACTGCTAAACAGTAGCTATTAGCTGTGAATATGGAGAGATACTTCTTTGGTATTTCCTCCCAGGAGAAGACTTTTGAAATGGAAGTTTTATCTGCATCATTATGTTTAACAGTTTTGGGTGAATTTATTTATTTTTTAAAATTCAACACTTCATCAATTGCTTCTTAATCCTGTTTAATGCTTTCTACTTCAACAATATCTTTTGTTTGCTGTTTAATCTGTCTGCAGTTGTGCCTTTCACCAGAGAGCTAAAAACCATAGCTATAGAAACAATATTTAGTTATTAGTCTCAAAATTATGTCTGTATGCAAACACAGGCTGTTTAGTATTCCAAGACTTCATGATGCCAGTGGACAGCATTGCTCTTTATGAAGCTATAGCAATCTCATCCTTCCTTTTTGATCAGTGTGCTATTTCAGGTTAGGTTTAAGAATACCTTTCCATTTGCAGCTAAACAGGCCAAGTTTTTTCTGTATTCCCAGGACAGTGACTGTCTAGTGATCACTCAAAATGACCTGGTGGAAGACTGTTTTATGACAATGAACTTAATTACTCATTATTTGCTTAAGTGGGAAGATTTGAACTTATTAGTAATTCATTATAAACACATCAGAATCTACTATCTTAATGTCATTAAAGGTAAGGCAGGTGGGACTCTGTCTTGTACATGAACCTTTATCTGTAGTCTTCCTACTAGTTACTTTGTCAAACTGAAAAGATATTTAGTATTAGATGGGAAAACAGTCTATGTGTTTAAATGGAGATCTCAGTTCAACTGCCTTACACGTGGTATTTGAAAGACTAATAATACTCACCTTTGGGGACCGTGTTGTTGGGTGTGGCTAGTAAATTTTTGTTGACTTCAGGGCAGTGATGTAGTGAATCATGATGTAGCAAATTCTTAAATACTCTCGATGTGAGCAGTCCTGAGAAAGGAGGTAAAACATGAGGAAACAACTGAGATTTATGATTTAGGAGGATACAGAAACATACTGCAGCAAAGAATGTATGAGAGTATGTGTTAAAAGCAGTTGCTTGTCTTATTTTAAGGTATTACTTTATGATATGGCTCTGCTCCAGGCTTTTTAAATGAGCATCAGTCTTGTGAAATTCATTATTTGGTTCCTTGGTTGGCCAGTGAAGATGCATTTTTTTGGTGTGTTTTTAGTTCTGAATTGTGGGGAGAGAAAGAATATGAAAATGTGGGGGCCTGAATGCCCTCTCATGTTAGTGCAAACTGGATATAAATAGTATTAAACCCAACTAAGTTTACATTTAATATACAGCTTGAAAGGGAGGTTTGGTGTTTCTTTTCTTTCTTTGTGTTGAACTCAAGTAATTAAAAACTAGAGTTTCTACTTCTAGTTGGTGTGAAGACATAGAAGCTTTTTATACAAAATGCTGATTGGCATAGGTAATTCAGTATTTATAAAGTGGTATTATGTATACGTATTAAATGAGTCAGAAGCACAAGAAATGCTGTAAAATTCCTAACTGTAGTTACAGCTTCTTTCTCAGGTCTAGAGGTATCTATTTATGAAGTGTGGTTTGATTTCTTGACTTTCTTATTTGACTTTGAAATTAAAACCACCTTACTAGTTTCTTGTAACTAACTATGAATCAGTGGCAATTCTTGTATTTCTGTGAGGGGAGGAACAATGATTTTCATCGATACATATTTTGAGCTAAAATTGTAAACTTAGTTTTGTATCGTGTACTATACCCAGAAACTACTAAGCAAAAGAAACTGAGAAAGGAAGCAGGGGAGGTAAACAGCTTAGACAGACTAAGGGTTCTGTAACTTCAGTGCTAAAAATGTAATTCTGAATACCTTGTCTTTTATATTATGAGAAATAAACATTGTAGGCAAAAATGAGACCAAGTTAATTATGGTTATCTATGATGTTTAGGTAAATGAGGAGGGTTAAGCAGGACATGTGGCAACTGAAGTCCAAGAAAAAATGTATTTATGTCAGAGGCTAGCTTATGGCAAATGAAATAATAATTTTTGACAAATTTAAAGTAGTGTCCTCTGGTCTCAGTTGGATGCAGAAGTATGAAAGTAATGAACCTACGAAAAACAAAGATGGCCTTTGGAAAAATTTTGATGAGGGGAGGCCCCCTTGGGCTCTTTTTTTCTTTACCCAGAAATTCAGTTCAATCCTTTGGAAAAGACCCAGGTCTGTAAGCTGGGAATTGCTGGGAAAGGTAGATATGAATTTTTCTCCAGTGTTAAATTGATAGATGTGTTCTGGTTGCTGACAAACACTTGTGAGAATAATACATATTCCATTTGGGAAGGGAGGAAAGCTAGAAGGATGGGAGAATTATATAAAATTCCCAGAACTAAAAGGTTTATAGCACTTTGATGTTTTTTCTCCAGACTGCAATATGGTCTGCGCATGTTTTGTAAGGTGTGGTGGTCTAAAGGGTGTAGTAAAAAGAAATTTGTGTAATTTAAAAATTATATACAGCTGAAAGATCAACTGTCAAGAGGACAAAAATATAAATCCTGAAGAAACAAACTGGAGCAGGTAGAAAATCAAACTGAACCGTGAGTCAACTTGGCTAAAAAAACTCAAAATCAGGCCTAGTTTTTGGTGTGGATAAATGCAGAAGAAAGGGTTGTTAGGCTGGGGGTGGGAGGGTTGTTTTGTTTGTGGGTGGTTTTTTCCTCTGTTTTTGAGAGACTGAAATCTCAGTTCTTGCATTAATATGCATTTTAATTTAAAAGTAGTGTTTTATTTTTAGCTATCTGCAAACATGATATCTAGCTAAATGTGTTGTTTAGACCTCATTTCCAAAGGAAAGATTTATTGTGATCATTCTTTCTCAATTCTCCCCTCAACTTTTAACTTATTATTACAAAGAAATATGTTCTTAGACCTTAAACGTCAGAGACTTCCTCAGTTGCCCCCATAGAAATCGAAAACTTGTACCTTATTAGATATCTAGGCATCATACCATGAGACAAAGCCATGCGCAGTGGGGATTTTTAATTCTGCTGATTACAGAACTTCTGCCAGAGCTGCCTAGATTACCCAACCTGTTGCAAACGTAAGTCCTTGCTGTCAAATACACATAATTAAATACATATTGGTCTGACATTTGAATTCTTGTAGGCAGAGTTTTTTCAAAGAATCAGAGCAGTTTCTGCTTCTTGGAAACAGACATAGTTCTGAAATAAAATATGATAAATAAAAAATGAAAAGACACTGAATAGATCTGGAAGTTTTATCTTTGGTTGAATAGCTTGCCGTCTTTTTTCCTTCCTGATTATAACCAGACTAACCTTTGGGGAAAGGGTCTGAAAGTCCAGGAAACTCCCATAAAGCATACTGAAAAGGTCACCTTTTGTGTAACACAGAATTGTGTAATTCAAAGGATGCAGTTCATAGAATGACATTCAAGTTAGCTCATCATAACAAGAACTGTTTCTCCATAACTGATGGAAAAATAGTCCTCTCTAAGGTATTTTTCATCTCTTCTCTTCTTCTTTTTCCATGTTCACGGGTATATTGGTTTGGCATGCACAGTTTTACAGCCACGTACTGCATAGGGCAGCCTCATGCTTGAACAGTGGAATAGATTTATTTATTGGGTATACACCTTGTCCTATTGCTATGAGCAAGAATGAGACATTCAATTATAAGCAGGTCACAGTGAGCCATTATAATATCTAGTGTACTCACTAAGTTGGATTCTTCATATATCAGCTAAAATATATTTTTGGGATCTACAGGATTGTTCAACTGGACAAAATTTCTACAAAAAATAGACACATCAGAAGATGTGTTTCAAATTCCTACAGTTGACATTACTGTTTGTTTTCTTAGACCTCCTGAAAAGGAGTTATGATAGAAGGGACAATCCAGGTTTGAACCGTTGGGCCAGGCTGAGTTTCAGTGTGCTGTTGAAGAAGGGCGGCAGAGGCAGTGTTTGTGTGTTTCCAGGAACATTGACATGTGAATCTCAAAGGGTTTCAGAGTTCATTTGGGCTTTTATATCCCAATCTCTTTGATCAAGAAATCTGACTCAAAAATCTCAGATAAAATGTCTTCTCTTGAGATTTTAGGGATGTTCAGAGGCTATGAAAGTAGCTGCACTTTCTGTGTTTTGATGATTTAGGACCTCTGAAGAAGGCAGAAATACATTGTGTGTGGGAAGCGCAGGATAGTGGTAATACCATTCCCTTCAGTGAATTCCAAAATGTTCTGCAGTTAAACTTTGGGGAAAATTCTGGTTCTTGTTTTAGCAAATAATCACATTCCATCTCTCTTAGGCTTATCAAATCAGAACCAACATGGAAAGCAATGGAATCTATTGATTCTAAGGTGTCTGGTGTATTAAAAAAGTAGAAAACGAAGAATATTTCCTTTTATGTATGATATTATTCAGCTCCACTCTTGTCATGGCTGTTATTAAAGTTTCTAGCCTCCGATCAGCCAGGGCCTTAGGTATTAAATACAGAGATGACAACTTTGTCCTGAGACTAGGTGTTAGGAGCAACATGACTGAAGGGTGGGGCTGGAATCAAAGTCTAGCTGGCTGTTGCATACTATCAATTGAAAGGAGAAATACATGGGTAAACATTGGTGCTGGGGATCCAGTGGTAAACAATTTTCCAACCACTTATGTGCATATGGAGGGGAGCTTTCAGTGTGATTGTGAATGTTTTAAGACCTCAGAAGTTCGTTTCACAGTTCCTCCAACTTCAGCTATTGTTAATGGTCGCTAATCTCCCCTTAAATTCTGATTTTCTCAAAGGAACATTGCTATTTCCATACAAACTTAAGAAAAAAAACCCGAACAAACCAAAATAAACACAAACAAAAAGCAAACAAATAAACAAACAAAACCAACACAAAGACAACTAAACAAAAGACCCCAAACTCAAAGGACCAGTGATGTTTGCTTCTCAGGTAGCTGGTGGAGAACCAATGAGCAAGAAAAGAGTGAGCTTTCTTTTCAAGAGTCAACTTTTTTTTTTTTTGCTTTCCTTCCTCACAGCACTTAGTAAGTGCACGTCTAAATCAATCAATTGTAATCCTCTATTTAGAGAAATGTCTGCTTCCGAACTTCTTGTAATTGCTTTTTATTATATGTTTCTTATTCTGTTGAGAACCTTGCTAACTACTTTAGGTATTCTTGGTGTTAATAATGAGATAATTTATATTTTAATTAAACAGAGATGCTACAAAATATTACAATGGATGCCAGGAACATTTATCTCTTGACTCTTGTCTCCTTGAATTTTCAACTGCATGGCACTCTGAAAAGTGGCTTTTGCTGTCCAAATCCCACAGTGTGTCTAAGCAATGCTCTTCCTTTCATCAGACTATAATGCTGTTTTACCCTTTCTGTGCTTAATGACTCTTGCTATTTGTCTGAAATACGCAACTAGGTATGCAGTGGAAACAGTACATCTGCTTTTTAAGTGTAGTCTTAAAAAACAAGATTATAGGGCAGGTTGTTTTCTTATTTTTAATTTTATTTTCCCTTGTCAATATTGTGCACAGTAATGGTGGAAAAGGAACCTCATCCTTTACCTAACCCTTCAGGTAAAATGGTAAAATACGGTTACTCTGGCAAGAATTTTTTTTCCATTACTGTCAACCCATTGCACCATCTCTACATATAATGTACAGGAGCTTAATTTCAGACACGCATCACTGCTGAGATTACTTAATTCAAAGTAAAATAAAAACTCTGGCCACTTTATGACCTTTAAGCAAGAAAAAATTAACTTGGCAGTCATATTTTTTTACACTTTAGAAAAGAGATTTAAAATGGGAAACACAAGAGACTGCAAAACTAGTAAAAATTAAAACCCCAAAATTTGTTCTGTGAGCATGTAGCAGGGAAATGGGGAATAGCAATAATTGCAAGGGAGTGAATAATTTAATTTTGAAGCTACGATGTGTGCTGCTAGATTCCCCCCTGAATTGCTCCATTTTTAGTATATTGCTAATTTTTATATCCAGTCACATTGTTGTCTGATTTGATGTATGACATTAAAGAACTTCTGCTGTGCACAAGGATTTTGTGTTAAAACTTAAAATTCTCTAACCATGCACCTCATTAGTAATTCAGATTATTTCTACATAATTTACCATGCATATCATTGTGCATTTGTGGATGACATTGTCAAGTTGTATATTAACCATTGTAATATTTTTGTGATTAAAGCTCTGATTTTCTATATTTTTTTATGATCTGAACACTTAAAAGTCCAGATTCTTGTCTTAGAATCACCCTACATTTATTTTTAAAATTTCCTTTTAAATTGTAAAATATTTTAAAAATGGGACAGTGAAATAGGCTCTGCAATTTCTTGGCTCATTTAAGAATATCTTCAATTCTAAATTAATGGGCATATGTCTCGTTATAATAGTGTTCAGTACAAACTTGCTTCCCTCTCTCCACCCCATAAATGTGTATCCTCCAAAAATAATGATTTTTCCCCATTACTTGTTATATAAAAATAGTAAACTTTACTGTTGTAGCATCCTGCAGTGAGGATCAGCAGAGAAGGTGAAACGAAGACACGGGAAAAAGTTAAGGTGTATGTGCAGTGACTTGGTTCTCCCTATTGTTTTTGCAAAAAAAAAGTGCACAGGCACAGTATTTGACAGCCTTTATCTTCTTAATTTGAAAGTAGAATGTCCTAAAATGGCCCCTTTCATGCATGTTTGCTTTCAACCGAACATACATTTATTGAAAGATTTATTGTTTTCAGAGTTAAAGCCCATTGTAGCGTCAGTTAACATGATAATCTCCTTTAGCAGGCACAGGTGAAGTCAGGAAGAACAGCCGTGTTAGCAAAGCCAGGTTTGAAGTACGCTCAATAGCAGTGCTGAATCTTTCAGTAGGATGATAAAATGCTGAATTCAAAAGACAACTGGAAGCGTGTGATAATTAATAATGGCTTATTTGACATTCTTAGATGCTTCAGAAGGAGAGATACAAAAACCTTAATTAACGTACAGGACACTTGTTCTTGTCTCTGCCTATTAAAAACAGAGTGCATACAATATCTAATTGTTAGACTTCTGCATTTAAATAGAACGCAGAATTTTTTCAGTTGAAGGCTAGGCATACTTAAGCCAGATCACTGACACACATTTGGTCCGTCTGCAATAGAGGGAAGTGTTTCCTAGTGTTTAGGTTTAAAGGGAGATGAATTACTTCTGGAGGATGAAGTTGAGGCCATGCCCTCAGTGGAAGGAATCTGTTCCTTCTGGCTTGGAATACGGAGCTTTGCAGCAGCCCTATCCAGCCTTATTCATACAGTTATGATTTCCTAGCTCATGTTTACTCTTGACAAAATAACCATGTTGTCAACTGGTGGTAGTCTGGCAAGGAAGGGGGAAAACACAATAAGTACATAATACCCTGTCCATCACTTTGCATTGCTCTGCTTGTATTTGGCTACTGTGCAACTAAAGGCAATTTCCATTATTTACCCACCTTCTCCTTCTGCCCAGTCCTGCTGTTAGGTCAGCACACGTCTGTGACATTCCTCTGTTGCAGCAGAAAATGATGTGATCATTATAATTTCAGCACAAGATTCAATAAGTAAAGAAGGTGGGCTGGAAGTTTTCAAATGCAAACCCGTCACTGCTAATATAAGACTATGTCAGGAATAATTACAGAGAATGAGTTGGAAATAGATTTGTCTGAAACATTTAAAACTCTCCTGAAGCATGGAAACCTACATCAAGAAACTATTCTCCAAAGGACTGATGTGGCCTTGCACTTAGTCAGAGTTTTTTATAGCAGCACTTACTGTGCTATATTAATGGTGCCATCATATCTTGTGACAGTGGCATGTCCTTTGTATTGCTATAGCAATAACAGGATAAAATACTGGTTTTCTTGATTGTTTAGCACTGTCACTGATTTGCACTGCCGTTCCCTGAATAAAGTAGACAAAGAAAATTATCTTTCTTCTCCTAAAATTACACACTTCTTTTATTTTTATACACCAATTTAAAATATATTTCCTGTCCTCAACCTAAATCTGTTGGTTCTGCCATTCCACAGTAATTTCTGAAAGTTCAGTCTCTTTCTCGTTCACTAAAAATGCCGTACTGCACAGTGTTTGGTCCTGGTAGAAGCAGTGGTTGGCAGGATAGTCCTAGGGTCTTTGGTCCTGCTCAGGGCATGACTGGTCCCCTGCACACAGGTGAAGGGGGAAGCAGAGGAGAGGATTTCAGCAAGCCTGAGGAAGTGGAATAGCCTAGTAGAGGTTCTCCAGGTGCTTGTGGTGAAAGTGTTGGCTCAATGGACCAAAACTTTTGGCATCTTTCTCCTGATATCATCTCAGTGTACAAAACACTGTTGGCAAGGAAAGATTTGGTTAGCCAAATCCTGCTTGGCTGCCTCCTTTCCCTCAGGGCTGAGGGGGCAGGTGTAGGGTCAGTGCAGAGGCTGATGAGGTTGCTCCCCTGCCAGAGGCCTCCTGTGGCCTGATGTGAATAGGTAGGATGAACTCCCTGCCCAGGCTTTGCCATGGCTCCAATAACCAGGGGCATATACGTTGTGTGGCCGGTGCTGCTCATTAGCACTTCTACCCTCCTCAGAAAATGGCTGGTGACAAAAAGCCGAAATTGTATGAACAGGTTTGAAAAATAAACTGACGTGTACAAGGATGTAATTTACCTGATTCATTTGACATAAATGTGGGCATGCCTCTGAAAGCTGATGCAAAAATGGAGTGCAGCTATTGTAGTGCAAACAGGCTTGAATTGCTTTATGTTCTCAAGGCTATCATCGCAAAGTTTAGATTTTCGGGGTTTTTTGAGAAGACAAACCCCTTTTTACTGCTTAAAGGCCATCTGTGGACAGAAGTTCTCTAGTAAGAAAGCTCTGTCTTCTCCTTCCAAGGGATGCCTAATAGTAGGAATGTTAAACAGGTAAAATATCATTGTACTTCCCATAATCAGGTAGACTTGAAAGCTTCTTCAGAGTAAAAGATTCTAACTACCAATATAATGTGACTTATGTAATACCAGATCTTTATGTCTTAATAATTTGTGGTAATACTTAATTTTATTTTTTATTAAAAATTGGTGGGAACCAGATTGTGGGCTACTGACAGCTGTCTAGCTTTGATACACAAAAGTGTTTTCTATTCTCCTTTCTGCAAACATGTAAATTATGAACAACTTGGTGGTTTTGTCTGTTTTTCTATGTAGATAGAAATCGAGCTATGGATGCAACAGCGATGATAAGAGTAGTTCGTAGTGGATACGGTTTACCGCTTGCTTGAAATTTTTCTCTTGCTTATGTGAAGAAAACAGGCAAAGCACAACAATATCTTGTTTGCATTTTACTGACTATTTAGCATTGTTTAACAATAACAAAAATTTTCCACAGCAGATGTGCATTACACATTTCAAGGACATAATTCCTCACAATGCTTACCCCATCAACAGTTGCTGGGCATTAATAGTATTCTCTCAAGGGAAAAGTCTGTTATCTCTTTGATGTAAGCAGATCTTTTATCAACGATGATTACTAATCTAGTTGAGGGAGACCAGAGAGGCTGTTAATTATTCTGTTCAGGTGTGCTTTAATGAAGTTATTAGCAAAGTACATCTGTGAACTTCCTTTTACAAAATAAAGATTGCATCAAGTGTGAAATTGGATTTTAAGGGGAGAAGTTCTGGCGTTTGCCTGCAGGGTGGATTGCTATGTTTGTGGGCATAGGTATATTCGGTAGTTTACCAATAATATTCCCTAATGTGATGCATGCAGGATAATTTCTGTTTTAATAATACCCATTACTTATGTTGGTAGCTTCTTTTCCTGGTAAGTAACAGCTTTTCCCCCTGTCAAGTTTTTTAGCTCTGGGTATTTTTTTGGATTGTCATACCTTTCCTCAAGACAATGTCAGCAGCCAAACAGACCTGACTTAGGTAGGGTTCAGTCTGGATCCTCCAGTAACAAATGTTATTGATCCAAATCCTAATTCTGATACAACCTTGCTGCCTGTAGATGCCTTTAGCAAGCAATGCTTATACATCCATGGCTGGTGAGCCTGAACTGAAAATCCAGTTGTAGGAAAGGGAATAGGACATTAGCTTGGGAGAACAGGGCAGTAACAGTTACGTGGGAGACGTTTCTTCACAGAAGTACAATTTTGTTAAAAGGTGGGAGTTTGGGGTTTTGTGCTACTGGACCCTGCAAGCGCATACGTATAGGCGAAGAGATGGGTAGTACCATAGAATTCATCTATTCTTATCTATTACATTCTTCCTATGAGTTGGTGCCAATCAATCAATGGGAAAGTCCCAGTATCTTGGCATCACCATGTGTTTGAACCACGATTGCTGTCAGTTGGTTTATTACTTTTCTTTTTTTAAGACAGTGGTTCACCAGTGCTATTCTAGCTTTTCTACTATACCATGTGGAATTCAGAGTCTCACTTTTTTACAACTGTGGGAGCAAAGGCTAAATAGATAAATGTCTACTGACTGGCAGTTCTCCTGCCCTCTCCTACCCCCAATTTCCTTCTGCTGTTGGTAATTTCAGCAAAAATCTCTCTACATTGCTTCCTAAAGAATTATTTCTGCATTGCTGTTCAGCAAATGTCTTCAAACTAATGTTTTTAGGTCAGATAATCGCAGTGTCTCCCAAGGCTCATATTTCATACACCCAAAACATATTCTTGTATATTTTCATATGTAAGGACGTTTGGGAATTTTGAGTAAGTGAAAGTAATATTCCCTCCAGGAATCTGTTAAAGAACAAAAGTCTTGTGGTGATGCAAGGTTTTTTCCAGAACTTGGAACCTGTAAAGGACAGGGTGTGGCCAGTGGGAAAGAGAGGTGTACGTGAGGGCGGGTGAACCGTAAAAACAGTTCAACTCAAGCTCAACAGGCTTGAGTTCCCAATAGGAAAAAAAGGACTGGCTGACTAACACTTAAAGAATACACATAAACACGCACAACCACTGCTGCTGCAAAGTTACTGCAGACCTTCTAATACTTGACTGCAAGTGTGAACTTCAGCTAACAAGGCTTGTGTTTTCTCTTGTGGTCAGTTTTAAAAAAAAAAAAAAAAAAAGGAAAGAAAAGGTTTGAAGGACACACTCAGAAAGTAACAGTTGATTTTAACAGAGATCTGGTTGCATTTTCCCTCAAATTTCCAAGATGCTCTGTTTTTCTGTGCATTCTTACTGCCATGTCATAATCAACGCAACATTTCATTTCCGTGATGTTTTTAGTTATACATGGCATTGGACACCAGAAGGCACAATCTCTTTTTTTCTGTAATAAAATCCGTCTCTGGATGTATTTTGTAATAGGAAAACAACTCTGCTGCAAAACTTCAAGCTGGGATGACACCAGCCAAAGCCAGCCATTCCTTTTTTTGCAACCAGGACAGCTGTTACACACTCACGTTTAAGAATTGTAGTTCACCACTAAACCAATTGCAAGATTACAGGTTAGAAAGTTGGTGATCAGTATGCAAAAGCCTTGTAACAAAGGCTATTCTATTATGTAACAGAGAACCTGGGTTACAGTAATGTTAATATTGTTCGGTAGTGTGGTGGGTCAAAACATATATGAAAAAATAGTGGGTAGGGTGTTCAGAAAGAAATGAGATCTCACTGAGTAGTGTGGCAGAAACGGAATTGAATTACCATGGCAAAGTCTGTTTTGTTATATTTTTTCCTGGCTTTAACACTGCTTAATGAAAGATATGTTACTACCATAAGCCATATATGGCCTTTCAAAATACAGAAGTAGAAAGAAAAGCAGCAACCAAAAAAAAAATCTTAAGCCCTTCAACATCTCAGATATTGGTGAGATGAAATTGTTTAATTAGCAACTAGCAAAATGTTCTTGGAAATATTTTGCCTTTTATAGTCTACATGAAAAATGGAGTTTTCTGGACTTTTGGTGGGAGTTTATTGTTCAGAAACTGAGGTTCTAGCCTTATGAAAAGAGCACAGTGGCAAGGGTGCACTTGACTTTGAAACCTCACTAATTATTTATTTTTGCTTGTTGTTGATTGGGTCAAAACAAACAGATCCCACTACTGCTACTCGCTTAGGTCTTGATCTTGTTAATACTTTAAAAGGTATTTAACTTGTAAGTGTATTTTTACTATTTTTTTTCAGGCTGTAGAATTATATTATGCTTAATTCATACAACACTCCTGGTTCCCTTCAACCCAGTAAAATTCAAATAATTTTCTCCCACTGAGAGTCTTTTCCTTACTGTATTCTCCCTCATTTATAGACTCTGAGACAGAAGAAATATTAATGTCATTTTTAATGCTTTTCTAGTGTTCAGTTTCTGAAAAAATTGTGCAATCCCAGTATTTTTACATTTTAACACATACTCTGTTTGCAGAGACTCACACGAACTTAAGCAGTAATTCCCTTTATAAATTTCTGCATGTCATATTTGCGTTTAACCTAGAAAAACTATTCACTGCATGAAACAGCAAGCAAGAAGTCTGCATCAATTGTAAATCTGGTGGCTTTCTTTCCGTTTTCAATACATCAGCAAATTATCTCTCAAAATTCTCCTTCAATGGCAAGAGTTGTGTGTTTATTTATAATTTATATGATATGGGGAAAATTGGAAAAAGGCTTATTGCATGTGCTTGGTATCATACACTTTGCATATTACAGTATAGCACATTGTTCCTAATGTTGCTGCACTAACATAAACTTTAAATAAAACAATGCATACTAATGTTCAGCTTTAAATGTCACTCTTGAGAAACAAAGAAGCAAAAGGATGATACCTTGCAAAATTAGACTCTGTATTTTTACATTTATTGTGAAATTTTAATTTACATGCAGAGTAACCATGTGGTTTTTTATATGCCCTGTCAACCCCAGATTTCCAGCATGAGTAGGAAGGATGGTCCTTGCAGGAGGGGTTTGTCATTGGGCTGAAAGTCTGATGACAAGCCCCTCCTGCAAGGACTGTCCTCCTTACTTGCTTTCCTTTTCACAGAGCTGTTGCGGTCTCTGGCTCATCCTTCATGTCCATGCCCGAGTTCATCTACAACCTCCAAGTTCATCTACAACTAGAGCTTCACCTCTGGTTATAATCTCTAGCCATACTCTGCCTTCTCTACCAGGCCTGCAAACAGCTCTTGAATTTAGCAATATTCAATTTCTGTATGGTAATGTGTTGACACTTCCTGTCATGGCTCTTTCTGGTATTTCAAACCCAGTGCTTAGGCCACTGAGTAAAGTTGATGGAAAAAGATGTGCTTACCATGCAGATCTCGGGACAAATTGAGGTACTTCACCCACCCAATATGTAAAGCAACTTGAGAAAGGCTCAGCTGTAGCCAGGAGCCTCCTTCCCACTGACACTGCTCTGTTCCTCCAACTCCTACATACTCCTAGGTTGCTCCCCGAAGCAAAGTCTGTCTTTCTGTTTGCTTGAACCATCTTTAGAGAAATAGCACACAAATCCTTCTGCAGGCTCCTTTGATACCACCGTGGCAGGAGCAGCAGCAATAACCCCTGGCATTTTCACAGGCTCCATTATGAGCCGGGGCTGTTTCTCAGAGGACAGAAAGTACCTCATAAAGATAGAAATGGGCCTGATAGAAGTGCTGTGCATTTTCTTCATCTCGCCAATGGGGAACATTTAGCAGAAGCTCTTTCACAGAGATGTGAAAAGTTTCTAAGCTCTTCTGTCCTGCTTTGTATGAATCCACTGTGCTTTGACTTTTCTGAAAATGTAATTCAAGATAAGAAGGGACTACTGTATCCTCCAAACTAATCTCTGTATCACAAGCCTTTAAACTTCTTCATGTTGGACCCAATAGCTTTGGTTTGACTAAAGTGTACAGTAGATATGACTGAAGCACATTTATCAGAAAAGCACCCAGCCTATGTGCACATACAGAGAGACATAGAGTTCACCATTCTCCTGGCATCTTCTCACAGAAACAACCCTTGCAGCGCCCCCACTACCAAAACTTTGCCACATAAGCCAAATACAACCAGCACCGCAGACAGCGATAAAATGCCTCCTTACTCCAGTTTGCTATCCTTGCTTCTGCTTACACATCCCAAAATTTCTTACACCCCTAACCATGGACTTCTGTTGTGCTGCATGGTTCAAATCTCTGTGGGGATCCCTGTACTGCACAGCGGTCCTTTGATTGTGTAGCTGTGGTGTACTTTTAAAAGGGTCCTTAAATTTTGTCAGTAATAAAATCCCCTTTTAACAGACTGGAACTATTTAAAATGAAGGTTGTGTATACATACAGCCATTGACAAGCTACTGCTGGTTCTGGCTGAGGTCACGCTATGTCATTTTAGTTGCATTAACATGTGCCAAACATGAATTACAGAAACCTAATGAGAGGCAGAGTGTACAGTTCTGGGCTCCCACCTGACCCACAAAGTGCAAAGTAATACTCACCAGGAGATTCAGATTGCATAGTGTGACTGACCTTTCATTGTAATTATTTACTGTTTCACCACTCTTTATGCTTCACAAATTTTTCAGTGGTTTTATGGTTCTCTACAGATCACTCATTAAAATATGAACTATTAATGGGTTTATTAGCATCACCTGTGGGGACCACCCTCTAATTGGTGATTCCCTGTGGACAGTTGTTTTCTGGAGGGAAGACCCAAATGCCTGACATACAAATGGCTTTTATAAACTTTTAGATGTATAGCTGTATAATTGTCTTTTTATTACTAGTAGATAAGGAACAAATGGTTTATGGTTTGAAGGTAGCTGAGAAAGAGTTGTTGACCAGAAGGATTTTGCTCAGAAAGATAAAGCACATTAACTTTGTTATGCTAAAGATTCTTAAGAATCTCAAACTTCAAAAGGTTTTGCTTTTTTCTTTTTTTTTTTTTAAAAAAAAAAAGGCCATCTTGCATTTTAAAGTTTAACACACATAAAAGAAGAAATTTGAATTAAGAAATTAAAACAAAGTATTGTTTTGGGCCAACTACATTATTTCTGTAATACAAAATGTAACCTCTGAGGGCAGGTTTATTTTAGTCCCTGCTGTAATGCTTCGTTGAGTGCAAACCAGCCAAGACTTTGTCAAACTCTATCCTCTCCCAGGCAAGACTGTAATTTGGATACTAAGCTGCATTAAAAATTACCCACTTGTACCTGAAGAAGTTCAGTACTCTAACTAATTAGACAGATGTCATTTGCTATTCCTCTCACTCTCCATTTTCACTTCAGATGTCAATAAAGAGGCCTTTATACAACCTTTGCCACTAACCTCCTCCTAAATAATTCCTCACCTCTTAGTCTCATTCTTCCCTGCAGCTGACTTCTTATCATTTTTTTAATTATTTTTTTTCTGCCAAAATGTCAAGCTTATTGCTCTCTTCATTGTGTCTTTATTCCTCAGCTCTACTCTATAGCTCTGGATTATATTTTGCAATTTCAGATGCCTCAGGGAGCTGCATGCAGATAATGTTGTAGGAGAGAAAGAAAACAGTGATTTGGCAAAATATAGTTTCTAACTTTGAGTTAGACAGGTTTCCTCAAGTCGTGAAGCATGGGGGAGAGTAGCATGTGTCTTAAATTCTGAGCTAGGCTGGAAGGGAAAGCTAGGGTGGACATTGCTGCCCTGGTATCTTCCCCACCTTTTTCAGTGCAGTTAAGTTGTTCCAATTCTCATTCTGTAGACTTTTATAATTGTCAAAAGCAGGCGACTATTTTCATTTTAGTGCATCTGGTAATTGTGCATAGATGCTTTTCACAAAGATAATTGTCATGTTAAGGGTACCCTGAAAAGTTCTTCCATCTGCCTGATCTTCAACTTCCATCTGCATTGCAGGCAACATAAATTAACAGAACATCTATATCACAAATATAGAAGTACCTGACTATCATCCAGAAGACCCTCCCTCTCCATATTTTTGTAAGGCAAACTTGTAGGATAACTTGCTGTATGGAAATTTACCTTGTGAGCTAAATTCTGAATGGCTGATTTCAAATTGTAGGTACCCTATAAACTCAAGTTTCTGATACACATTTTGTACTTTGTAATAAAATATGTTTTCCTGTCTTAGGCACTGTTTGCAAAGTACTTTTGCTTGTTTTTGTTTCACACAAATGTAGGGATCCATTTAAAAGAACTGAAAGATACATAAATTCCCTACTCTCTTCTTCCTGCAGTACAAACTCACCAGAGAGTCTTTTATATCATGTCCCATTTAAAATATGGGGTACTTATTAATAGTAATAAACTGAGAGAAAGGAGATTTATTCTACACTGAGTGCAGAGACAAACTGCAAGTGTTGAGAAAAAGAAATGAGTATTTGCAGGACTTAAATGGAAATGAGGTTTTCTTGAAAGTGGGGGTTTAACTGTGTATTTAATTTCTTTGTCAAATTATTCAACACTTCAGAAGAAATAAGAGATGAAATGGTTTAGATAAAGATGGAGGAGATAAAAGTATTTCTTGTGAAATTATTTTGTCACCATCTCCTATTTGCACTGCATTTGAGCAGTGGGCAAAAAGTCTACCTATCCCCAAACACTCTAGCCATTTATAAGAATGTTTCCTTTGGAGTAATTTTCTTTTCAGTGTCAAAGCCAGAAAGGTATATTCCCTCAATACAAATTTAAGGAACCTGGGAGTAACATGACTCAGTGGCAGTAAATAATTCTGCCACCTGCACTAGAATGGAATTTCTGATGTCTTGTTTTTCATCTCTGCTACTAGTGTCTCAATACAATATTTTGTCAGACTATAATGAATATGATAATGTGGTCTTGGATTATTTATGGGATACACTGCTGTGTGGTGAAGAAAGATGCCTTTTTTGTATTATTAATCAAATTCCAGGCTGTTGCTAGTGCATCACTCAAACCCGTACACATGCCATTTCTACAGAATTGAGATGCTTTTACAGCTATAAACATTTTTTTTTCCAAAATTGCAAAGACTAATAAAAGGGGCTCTGTGTGTGTGTGTGTGTGTCCCTGGATGGTGCGGGTGACATCATAGAACCAATACTGTAGCCAAGAGATGCTGGGTGAATGCAGAATGGATGGTAATGGAATTACCCTAAAGGTACTTCTAGCAAAGAGTGAGTAGTTGAACGATACACCATGATCATGAGTGTCTCCGGACCAGTTCAAAGAATATACAACATGGAGAAGCTTGTTTTCAGCTGTGAATTGAACTATTTTTTCTGTTTCTAGGGGTTTTCTTTCTATTGTGTACCATGCTTTTAGAGGTGGAAGTTCTTGCTATAATCACTTGTGGGAAAACATCTGTACAAGAATATGTACTGGAGTTTTCATGGTTGGGCAAAGGAAAAGAAGGCAAGAGATGTGTGTTCTTTTAAAACAAAACTATACATCATGTAATAAAACCCCACTGTGCACAGGAAGAACAAGTATGCATTCTGCCGAAACAGTGCAATAAGCACACAGTTGTCTTCAGACGGCAGGGTAACAGAGAGATTCACACGACTGGTGTTAGTAGCCTTGCTTAATGTGCTGTTGGAAAGTTCACAATTATGAGGGCAATGCAATTAAGACCAAATATAAAATAGACCACCATAATCTTTGGATGTCAGTTCTTTCCAGGGCCTACTGCCTAAGCCTGTTTCCCAAAAAAGCATAGCAATACTTCAACCATGTACTTGGAAACCTAGAGTCTTGAAGGTTAGATGTAATACTTAAAATAATGAAAGATGAAGAAAATGCTTATCCTGCTGCAGTAAACTTTGGAGAGAGCCTGAAGTAGTTTGTTGCAGCATTGGATGTGAGAGGCTTGACAACCAACTTCATATTTTTTGTAGTTCAGGCAGAGGCCATTTGAGATCCACCTTCAAAGAGCACAAAAGCAGAAGCTCTTGTAAGTCCCAAGTTTTCTCTTTCCTGTGGCTTAGATGCTGAGGAAGCAGATTGGAGCTCTGTGTGAAAGAGGAACATCCTTAAAGCACCTTGATGCATGTTCAAAGCCACATAGAAATGGAGGGGCTCTTGCACAAAATAAGCAGAAATATCAGAGAAGGCAGCTCACTTACATGGTGTAGGTCTGATATTTCCCTTGTTTACAGAAAAGGTTGTGAGCTGGAATTTCTGCTATTGTTATTTAACTACAGGCAACTTGATGTCTTTTTGATTCCATTGTTTCAGTTGTAGTGTTAAGAATTGAATGTGGAAGATATCCAACATCTTTATGGCTGGGAGGAAGATACTTCAGTATAGTCTACAGGGAAAATATCTTCAAGGCTTTCCTTGTAGTTCAACAGTTTTTAGTGCAGTTGTTTTGAAGTTTCATCAGCTATTTAAATCCTGGTCCACTTCTGGGTCAAGCCATAATTAAAATAATTTGATACACAACCCTTTTGAGCAATACAGTTTTTCTGTCACTGAAGTTAAATACTTCCTCTAAAAGCACATATTTTTCTAAGACTGTGAAGAAAAATGACAGAATATGTTTTGAAATAACTTTCCTTTGTCCAGAGGTTTTTATTTGTATCTAGATCATTCTTTCTTTTAAAATAGTAATAATGAATTCACAGACTAGAAGGCTTCAGTGAACCAGGTATGGTCCGTACTAAGGCTAAGAAATAGTTCCTTTCCTGAAAAACTCAGTCTAAATGGAGAAAATGGATGCAGAAAGCCAGTATCAGCCATATTTTTAAGACAGAAAATTAAGTGACTTGCCTGAAGCCAAGCTAACAATTTAATTTTTTCATATTCTGATTCATAATACTATTTTTCTTCCTTTTATTTTCTGCACTAAAAAAAATCAGACTGATGGAGAAACTAAATGTGGTGGTTATTGACAAAGTTATAAGTTCAAGTCCAACTTTTCAAAGGCTTCCTTTATTATTATTTTTAATTAAAAAGTTAATGTTTGGCTTTTAATTTTTCCAAAATGATCAAAGATCATATAAACAAAGAGTCTACTGTTGAACTCTGGTACTATTCTTCCTTATTCATCTTGTTATCTAGTAGGATTTGTAGCTGGGATTCATGTTTGATGCCTGCAAAGTTGGACAGCTAAAAATAGGATGCCAAAACCCCCCAAATGTGTAGAGTTGAAGGATTGGTGGATGTCACCTAAACTATCCAATAAGAAGCACCATAGATGAGTCTGGTTTAGGATTTGCCCTTTCTAGGTCTTGGATACCCAGATGTTGAGTGTAGTTGCTGGGATTCACAAACCTGCATTCACAAGTCTTCCTCTCATTGGAGCAGGCTACATCTTCTTGCTAAGAACAGGTTCAGGTCTTTAGGCTGAAAAGACATTCTTGTTCCTCTCCTTGGCACAAGGAAAAAAGAAGAAATAAATTGTTATTCAGGCACAGTGGAGCTATTTTAATAGATAGAGTTCATCTTACTACAGAAAACCTTCTTCCTTGACTTTAGTACGCTCCAAAGGAGAAGTAGGACTTGACAAGACCCTCTTGTCCTTGGATCACATATGTCTTTGGTGAATGCTTGAATGCTTCAATTTCTGAGCTTTGGGAAAAGGTGGAGCAGAGCCAGTGCTTGAACAGGCACAGTAATAATACCTGAGTGGGCACAGAGAACTGGTGGAACTGAATATTTCTGTTTAGGATGCAAGCTTTACTGTTTAAGCACTTTCTGCTTATGCAGTATGTAACTGAGGAAGTTGCTTTGCTGCTGTCAATGATGCAAATTCAAGTATTAAATCTTGTAATTTTTTATTAGAAATCCTTCAAAAAACAGCGATTTCACCTGAGAGGTATCTGAACACAAAAACATACTGTGAGCTTCCTGAGTAAATTGTATGGATTCCTGTGAAATATCTGTGGTCTGTCAGACTTACCAGCTCTCAGGATTCCTAACTGCAAAGGAGATGAGGGAAATTGCTGCTGATGACAAGCCATCTGGACAACCTGCATAACATAACAGACTTACAAATGCATGGTGAGGAAGACCCTTTCCCTTTTTCTGAGGCAGCTCGTTGTGGGATTTCTGTGGCTTGGCTGCTGTTGGCAAGGTGTTTGGTCCTCCTGGGTCTGTATGTGACTCGGAGGGTAGGAGGACCGGGACAGAACACTGAGAAGTCCAGATTCCATTACTGATAGTCGTTTCCAATTTTGTCTCTCACCATGGTCAAGCAACTTCAGTTTTCCACTGCCCCATGCACAGAATAGATGAGGAATGCCTGTTCAAGCTCTTGGGATTTAATGCTTACAAAGACACAGAAATGCATAGCAGACATTCACCTGGGCTTTGGATTACACTTTTTTCCTCCTTCCCCTTCTACAAAAAAAACCCAAGGAAGGCCATCTTAAGCTTTCTTTCAAGAAAAGAATAGAATCATAGAATGGTTTAGGTTGGAAAAGACCTTTAAGACCATCAAGTCCAACTGTTAACCTAGCACTGCCAAGTCCACCACTAAACCATGTCCCTCAGCACCACATCTACATGTCTTTTAAATACCTCCAGGGATGGTGAGTCAACCACTTCCCTGGGAAGCACGTTCCAATGCTTGACAACCATTTTGATAAAGAGTTTTTTCCAAATATCCAATCTAAACCTCCCCTGGCACAACATGAGGCTGTTGGAATACTTCCATTTTATGTAAGCAGCAAACATTAATTTTAGAAATCATTTCATTGTTTTCTCTTTGATCGTCTAATGAAAACTGGCTCTGAAACAGAGAAGAACACAACCTTGTGTGGCTTTTTTGTCACTTGCACAGCAGCAAGTGCTGAACATCTCCTTTCTGTTAAGTTGAGAAAGAAGGTGAGATCATTCCGGCACTGAAATAAGAAGTGTATTAGCCCTTGGCCCACAGAGTCATCATTTTTCTTTTTCCCAGCCCGCTCTTACACACACTTCACACCTCCCTCCAGCACACGCAGCAGGACACTGGTATTCAGGCCCCATTAGGTTATTGACACTCCTGTTGCCAGGAACTTCCTGGGATCAGAGCAGTTGAGCTCAACAGTTGACTCTACATAGAAATATACCTGACCTTTTGCCCTTGCAGTCAGTGTGGTGACCATACATGTATGCCAATCAGGAAGCCATGGGTGTTTTGACTGAAGGGATTTCAGCGTAGAATTGGGTGAAATATAGCTTTGAGGTTATAAAATTGCATTTCTCATTAACTTCTGAAATTTGGAGGTATAGAACATTCCTTTTTCTCCTTCTTTTCACCAATGCATTTTTATTCATACTGGAAAGACCTGTTCTTCTTTTGCAAAAGCAGATCAGCAGTAGCTACTTGCAAATCTGTTGGTATAATTCATAATCTCCTGGAAGATTTGTCACTGTAACAAAAAAAAAATAGCATTGTGGAAATGGGGATGCTTCTGCCATCCTTCACCACCCCCTCTCAGCTAAAGAAAATGAGAAGATGCGTGCACTGAGGGTGATGATAAGACTGAAATGAACACCTGCTCACAGTTCTGCTTAGTTCAGATGCTTCCTTGAGGTGAGTCTGCTTTCTGAACTGCAGCTGTTAGGTTTTCTGAATTAAGTGAGGAAATTACAGTTGTATCAAGCAGGAAAGCGCAGTGACAGATGCTGAACTGGGTGAGCAAATGACCGAGGAAACGAGGAAGGAGACTTCCCTGTCTATAAACTACAACACATGCACAAGCAATAGGGTGCAGAATTGAAGCTTGTGCTGTATAGAGTAACACCTATATCAAGTCAGTGGATTTGCGCAGGGGGGCTGCTGTTATCCACGGGAGCCAGCAAGCAAAACAGCTTTAGCGTTTTCTATTTCATTTGCTGAAGCTTAGTCAGCTTTGCCCTAGAAGTCTATGAGGACCCACTTAACGCATTTCCATCCAGCATTATTTTGTGATACATTGCTTCCAGTTTTAAATAATACATTGGTAAAATCAGATTGTTTTCTTGTGTTGCTGGTGTGGTGGTGATTTTCCTGGTAAAATAGAAAACAGTATCAAAAGAAATTAATATGACCATCTCGCTGGCCTCCACTCTCTTGTGTTATGAGTGTGATTTGTGGGGAGGGCATGAGAAGGCAAAGATTTCATTAGAAATTATAGGAAAAGAAGGGTATAGTAAACAATAAACTAATGAAAATGGAATAGTTCAACTAATGCATTACACAGTAACTCAGACAAAAAAGTCTGCTGAAACATTCATGAGGAGGAGAAGTCTCCAAAAAGAATATGCTGGGAGGAATTAAGGGAGCAGAAAGAGATGTGTGAGGGGAATTCAGAGGATGTGCATGGGCTGGCACCGAACACAGAGAAGACTTCATTAGAAAGAAGTGAGTAAGAAAATGGAAATGAAGGGTGAGCAAAGAGAGCCTTTTCATGAAAAGGTGATGCGAATCCTTACCAGCTAATGGGAGTTGATCTTTGAGAGCCCTTTACAGCAGCTGATGAAACTTTTGTATGACACTTCTTGGAGACTTGGGGGAAAGGTGAGAGAGGTCAGGGAGAAACCTACTTTCAAGATAGGAAAAGCTCGTTAACGGTGAATAGAAATTAACACATACCACAGATACATGATTTCTCGATTTTGGCTGGAGATAAGTATTGGTGTCTATGAAAGTTTTCAGTGCTAACTCAGCCTTGTTTATAGGCTGCTTGTGCCACAAAATTCTGAAACAGTGTATTTCCATTGCAAGGTTTCTGTCATATAGTCCTCTGTGAAAAGCTGCATTACAAGCGAATTTTCAGTTTGGAGTTAATGAATAAGGAATTTACTTTGATAATGTATCATTTTGCTCATGCTAAGAGGGAAGCTTCTGAAAGAACACAGTAATGCTTATCTTGCCAGCAAAAGCTATTTCGCTAATTGAGAAATCTCATTTGAGAGGTAACTTCATGCCAGGCCACTACTGCAATATAATACACAGAGCACGTATGGAAGTGATTATATTTTAATCTTTGGCCTTGATGGAGGTCTGCTTCCTACAGCCTTTCAGTTTAAATTCTAGCTTGGAAAGCATACAGGCTCCCTGTAGAGCGACATTTATGCTCTTGTTTAACTTCTTGTCCTTGAGGCTGGCAGCTTGGGTAACACTGCTTCTGGAAACCTGACATCACACTGAGAAAAATCTGACTCTTGCCCTAGGAGCAGAGAGGAAACATGATGCTCTGTACACAACAGTGTTCTGACTGCGGGTGCAGTTACAAATGAGAGGAGCAGCAAAACCTGCATTATCTATGCTTCAGTGGTTGGTTTGATTTTTTTTTTTTCTTTTTCCCCACAGTGGGAGTCATGTTAGTTACATCTGGATTTGTAATTTATAAGTGTTGTGGCCAGCACATACTTATAGGGTCTTTAGGCTATGCCTTGGGGAAATAGACCCTGTGATTTAAGGATAGGTTCAGAAAATGAGGACTGAGGCACAGTTGTCATTAATTTTGAGATTACAGCACTTTCTCCTGTGTATGGATGCTGAGGTACAGAATGGTTAAATGAGTTGTCTAAGATAATCCTTGTGTTTTCAAGCACACAGCCAGAGATCACTTCTAAAAATAGCATTGTACAAGTGGTATTGACCACAGCACTGAGAATAGCAAGCCCCTAGATAATGACCTTTTCTCAGAAGAGAAAAGTCCACAGGATGTCACTGACACATCACTATGAGAAAACAGAGCAAAAGACAAGAAAGCAGGTGTGCCAGGATTTGGGCTTGTGGTAGTATTTAATGCTACACTCTACACTTTCATCTGAAATGGGATAGACAGTGCTGAATACAGAGACAGTCTACACATTAAGATCTACATAAGCAAGCTAAAGGACAGCAGCAGGAAAAGAGTGAATAGCTCAGCTGAGGGTTTACTGGGAATCAATTAATGCTGGAAACAAGGAGAGACACTTCTTTCATGCCAGCACCGTTTGCCTTGGAACATGCTTTCTTTTCTTTTTTGTAGGAAAGGAAATACAGTTGCACTGTTCCTTTTGTAGGAAGGACTGCTTGGACTACACAGACTTTATAATTATTTGGACTAGGTCATCGTTGTAGGTCTCTTCCAACTCAACTATTCTCTCCTCCCTCTCCCTCTCCCTCTCCCTCTCCCTCTCCCTCTCCCTCTCCCTCTCCCTCTCCCTCTCCCTCTCCCTCTCCCTCTCCCTCTCCCTCTCCCTCTCCCTCTCCCTCTCCCTCTCCCTCTCCCTCTCCCTCTCCCTCTCCCTCTCCCTCTCCCTCTCCCTCTCCCTCTCCCTCTCCCTCTCCCTCTCCCTCTCCCTCTCCCTCTCCCTCTCCCTCTCCCTCTCCCTCTCCCTCTCCCTCTCCCTCTCCCTCTCCCTCTCCCTCTCCCTCTCCCTCTCCCCACTTTTAACAAGCAGCAAATAGGTATGTTTAGCAACTCCTCATGTTTATCCTATTGATACTGGATATCTTGGTTCAAAAAACTGAGGAGGAACATACAAACCTTACCTCACAGATACATTTTTTTTTTTTTTTTTTTTTTTTAAGATCTTTTCCTGCCATCTGCTTGTGAATATCTGTAAATGAGGAAACGCTTCTGAGATATTCACCAAATCGTTCCGGGATTTATGACTGAAAGCCCAGATAGTAATCCATCTCCAGAGGGAGGGACATGTAAAGCCAGAAACATATGGTTTTGAGCTGAAATGATCCTTCTTCCTCACTGGGAGACAGTGTGCATAATCCTAAATTGTGGAAAAAGAACAAGCAGTTCCTGCCACTTTGGGAGCCAAGTGATGAATAGTTAATGACAACTTGTAAAGGCAGGGTTGGTTTGAAGTTTTGGGCAGCTTACCTTCTTTTTCAGTGGTTTTCTTGGGAAAAGGAAGTTGCTCAATTTAAGCAATGTGAATAC
This sequence comes from Pluvialis apricaria, assembly GCA_017639485.1. Lineage (NCBI taxonomy): Eukaryota > Metazoa > Chordata > Aves > Charadriiformes > Charadriidae > Pluvialis > Pluvialis apricaria. The sequence goes on along the minus strand of CM030009.1, from coordinate 72,520,720 downwards.
AGAAAATGGAGAAAAGGAATAGCTGTCAAAGCAAGGGGGGGAAAAAAAAAAAGAGAAGCAATAATAAGTAGGTAGGTAATTTTGTAATACAGAAATACTCCAAATGGTAATTTGAGGAAAGGCATAGATATACAATATTCTTACGCCTGTTTGGGGACTTTAATTTAATATTCTTTTTTTTTTCCTATAGGAATCTGGTGTCTGTTATTATTCCAAAGTCTAGCAAATAATATACAAAAAGTCTGCTAAGAGACAAAAATTCATGCTTGAATTAGATCAGGGCTTGACCGGGAACCATGAATTTTTTTCCTTCTTTTCCATTAGGTCCAGCTTCAGGAAATCCTTCACAGAGATATTTCGGCTACTTATAAAACACTGAAGAAAGACAGGTTGACTGAAGCCTGCTTTGTATTTCATTCTAATTCTGTTTGCTGTAGTTCCAAGAATTTAGAGGTTGTCTCATAAAATATTATTTGGTTTACTAACGTTTGGAAAAGTAGCAGAGGAAATATTACATTAGCACAGAAATGTTACAAGTTGGGTGAAAGGGAAAGCCCAGCACCCCATCTGGAGTGAGGCTGTGAAAGGAAAGTGCAGCCTGCAGAAAGTACCCTGAAGTGAGAATTTTCTGTCTGAGCAATGGCTGGGTGGAGGGGAAGGGGGAAGCTTTCCTAATGTTACCCTGCAGAAACAGTAATATTACCTGGTTCTTGGGGGTGAAAAGGGGCAGGGGGAGAAAATCGTTTTACGTCAACATGGAGAATCATCATCAATGCTTGCTTGCTTGTTTTCATGATGAAGACTAATTGTGATGAACCGTGGTAATGCCCAAGTCTGTTGGACTGTTTGTTGCACTGTTGCCTTGAAGCTCTGAGGGCTCTGTGCAGGAGGTTTCCTCTGAAAGAGGGGATTTAACCCATTCCATGAATGAGAAGAGAAGTTGGTGGCAAATCTGTTAATGTTGCTTCAATAGTAATAGCATTTAGCACCTTTCACCATAGTTCTCCGAGTGCTTTATGAAATCAATTATCCTTTGTTTACTGATTTGTTTCTGTTTACTGAGAAATTGAGTTTTAGAAATAGGATTGTCCAACTCTATTGGCAATTTCAGTGGCTGTGAATTGAGAACTGAGTTCCTGATATCTTTTAAGAACTCTCATCAAACACCTTTTTTCTGATGTTGTTTTAGCCAGAGCTTATCTAAGAACAGTAGTGGCAGTTTATGAAAAAGATATTCAGTTTTACTTTTAGCAAACACAAAAAGAAAAATAAACTTGTTGAATATTCAGGCAGAACAGGTTTATGCTTTTTTAAAGAAATCTAATTATGTTTTTCTGTCACTCTTAAAGAAATTAGTTAGCAAATTTCACTTTAAAGGTCAGAAACTTTTCATAGACATTTTAAGGAAACACTTTAGCACTGAAAAGTGGAGTGATCTGACATACCAAGTTGTCCTATTTAAGCACTAACTTTAATTGGAGACTCCAACGGAAGGCAAAATTCCTTGTTTTGTACAGGTAAACAATTGCTGACATTGCTTATGTTCTTGATAATTTGAGCAGCTATCCATAAAGAATATATTGTAGTATATTTAGGTACTGTGGGAAGGAAGCGTAGTAGGGAGATGAAGAGATTTTAAAATGAAACTGCAATAGACCTTTCAGATAAGTTCAAGTTGCATTTGAGGAAAAGGTCTATTATGTTGCAGGGGGGATTTTTACCTATTAGGTGATTATTATCTTTTACTTGACTATTAAGTGACTTTTATAGGGGATTGCAGATTCTAATTGTTCATACTTTTTCTTATGTAAAAGGCAGGGTTAAAGTAAATTGGAGCATGTCATAAAAGTGCAAGAGAAAGTAAACACAACTATAGGTGTGTATAGCATATACAAGTAAAGGCTTTTGGGAGCAGGTCTTAAAAATGTAGTAAGTTCTTTCCTTGTTTGTGTATGCAGAGCATAGCTTAATGGAAATGACATGCCTCATTTCTTCCCTGTGCTCCAGTTTAGACACAACTCCTTTGTTTGTTTTTAAATAGTGCTCAGTTTATTGGAGTTCTTTCTGGTTGAGGAAAACAAGGCTGCCTCAAAAACTATTGGAAGATTGGGAGTTATTCTTTTCAAAGGTATTGGTTAAATCATTACTATTAATTTCAAATCGCAGTGCTTGTCCTCCTGGTTAGATTGCCAGGAAGAAAACCTTTCATCTTCAGAGACAGAGAATACATGGATGTGCTCAGTTTTTGAGAAGTCCCAGTCCCTCTCACAAATTACAGACATTAACCATGCTGAGAAAATGCATATGTGGTAAGCATTGAAATGATTTGTTTACATTAAAGTCCCATTGACAACGAAGCTTCCAAGAAGAACCCTTCCCCTCTTTTTGACTCCCCAGTCTGTGAAGGGGAAGATATTCTTCCTTCGGTAAAGCATGAAGCTCTCTCCAGTTCTCCTTTTCATTCCCAACAGTGGTCAGTGTGCAAGATGTAAAACCCTGGCCCCACTGAAGTCAGCGGTAAAACACTCACTGAATTGAAAAGGGTCACAGATTTCTAAACCGTCTGTGCTGCTCTTGCCACTTTCCAGTGAAATAATTTGCCCTCCCTTTGCCTCAGGCAAAGGACACTTTTGAAAATTGAATGCATGCAACTGATGTTGGATTTGGCTTAAATATACAACCACATATTAGTTTAGTTATCTTTATCTTACATTGTAGAGTTTGTACCTGTTTTGTCCATTTATGCCGGCTTTATACTCAGGCTTTTTCCAAGCCATGAGGCGACATTTCCAAGGCACGTGCACTCTCTTGGACAGGTATGCTTCCATCCTGTCAGCACTCTGAGATGGCCCCAGCCCAGCCACGGTGGTGCCATGTTTAGGGTGCTGTGATTCTGGGCAGCCAGAAGAGATGATGCAGTTGATGAGCTAGAACTGGGCTGGTGCAGAGCATGGATGAGCAGGCATGCAACTGTAGGCATGTACCTGACCATGTGCGCATTGCCTCTGCTACATGTTTCATTAGATGTAGCGGGCCATGATTTCCAGTGACGATGGTTGTGCTGAAGGGCGATGAGGATCTCTCTTACATCCCTAGTTCAGTGGGAACCCAAGCAAGATTTGATGTCAACTTCAGTAACTGATTCAAACCTTGTTGAGTGCAAGGTGCTGCTTTAGCAATTTCCTTGAAGTTGAAAATTTGAATAGGTAAATGAAGGTGAACAAACTATATGTAGCTGGGGGAGGAAAGCAAAACAAGGACTTTATTTCATTGAAATAATACCTGGGAGCTCACATATTAGTCCTTTACATTAGCTTTTCTTTACTTTACTGATTTGCTGTAATTCACAGATGACCGTATTTGATTGTCCTTACATATATACATATGCAACTTTGACTTATAGTGAACTCAAGAGAAAAACATGATAGGAAATGCTTATGCAACCCAAACCAGAGAAAGTTGCTAATGTGGGTCTAAAATAGCCTCAAACTACTATAGTTAAAACGAAGTGCCCTAGAAACTTTCTGACTTCACTTGAGTGACCAGCCTGAAGGAAGGTCACATCATGCTGGGAGGTGATCTGGCCTCACACAGTGGAGCCCTTTTCCAACTGAAAAGTAAAACTGTACTAAGCAACTGAAAATAGAATATAGTTTATGCTAATTTTCTTTGTTTTGCTCTTGGTGGTGGACTTGCTTTCCTATAACAACCTGCCCTTGATCCGAAACTTGAAAACTCCCTGTCCTTGGTGAGGACATGCAGTCAGCTACCAGTCTAATGGCATTGCCTCTTCTTTCTTACTTACCTTTCTTTTATATATAGATACAAATATGTGTATGTATACATACACATGTTTCTATTTGATTGTGTGTATGTGTATACATATTTTTGTGTGTGTGTGCATTCACAAAAATAAAATTTACAAAGTTCTGTCCTGCTACAGACTACCTTGGGAGGAGACTTCATTTCCATTTTTAGGACATTTATGTTCTAGATTTCACCACATTTTAATTTTCTCACCTCTTAGGTTAGTAAGTGAAGTGTATGAGAATAAACCCACAGATTAGAAACAACATTAAGAATGAAAAAAAGGAAGTTGATTGTGTTAGCCACACACTAAAGAATATAGTTTACTTTTTATCTGGCCAAAAATCATTTGGATATTTCTCTAAATAAAGCTTAAGGCATGTGATGAATGTCCTTCAGCACTGGTTTGGGTTTTGGCCTTGTAGGGATTGCTGTATCCTAGGCTGATAGAGCCAAGGCCACCCCACGTCCACCCAATAGCGAGGCAGAGCATGTATTCCCAGTAGACACACACACATACACAAACACACAACATATATATACCCATAGCAAGTCACACAGACAGGCACACTCAGCACCCACACAACACAAACAAACAGCACCAGTGCCCTCATTCTGTTCCCCTCTCTGGCTCACCAGGATAAAGGTTCATTAGTGGGAAATATATGCATATATTTTTGTATACACAATACAGATCGCTCCAGTATCTGGCTTAGATTCCAGGTCTGCCCAGTAGCTTCCCCTGGATCCCAGGAATCCAGAGTTGCTTGCACCAGGGCACATGAGCCCCTGAGCCCTGCAGCCACACTCCAGCTGCTGGTGCAAACACCCTTACATACAGCAACACACACACACGCGTATGTGTGTACACACACACATTCACTGGATCTCTCCAGTAACTGCCCTCAGATATGCAGTCCATTCACGAGCTGCCTGGCTTCTTGCACCCCTAGGTGCCTCCTTTTTCTGTTTAGTTCTGCCCCTAAAGATCCCATAATAAGTTTTGTGCCATCCCCAAGTGCTCTTCCCCCATAATGAGCCCATATTCCCCAGCAGTGACCCCTCAGTCTGTAGGTAATCTCAGGGCAGGGTCTCCTCACAGACGTGGGTGTCACCTCCAGCCCATTGGGCTGACGCCCTCCTGGGATCCCCTCGGGGGACCAGGGCAAGGACTCATGTCCCTGGGTGATTGGGGCTCCCCCCTCCTGCCAGCGCTGGGCTGCTCTGCTCCTTCATGCCTGGGGAAACCAGCTTCTTATCACACATCCTAACGGTGCTGCTGCTCAAGTGATGATTCACTGCCTACAGGACTAGCAAGGTTAACAAGTTTCCTGAGCAGTTTTCAGTTGAAATTATGTTCTGTCTCTTCATAGTTTGCTATTTTATTATTTTAATTCAACAATTTTTCATGACCTAAGCAAATGTACTAGAAGTGCAGCGAGCTATTAACTAATCGCTTTGTTTCCTCCAAGATGTGGCTGCATGTCTGTGGTAGCGTAATAATTTGCATGTGCTTTGTAAAACATTTTGGAATCCTAGAAGTGCTGTATAAAACTCGCCACTACACTATTTCTTCTTCAGATGTTCAGAGCTGACTACTTAAGAAAAAATGAACAACTACTATTTTGTGTTCAAATTCAGTAACGAAGATGAGGGATTTCATGTTCACAGGCTTTAGGTCAAGTGCTTGTACACATAAGAACAGCATTATGGAAATAAAACAAGTCTGCAGTCATTAGCACTGAAGGAAACCTTCTTTCCCCAACTACTCACCTTCATTTTTTTCACACTCATTGCTGTAATATAAAAATCTCTCTTCAATGACTTCAAGAATTCTTCTTTTTCTCAGTTGTGTTCTGATAAGCATATAATTGCACTCAAAAAAAGCAAAAGGCTGTGATATCCATTTGAAATTTAATTGTGTTAACTTCATAATCAGTGCAGTGTAAATTAGGCACAGGTGTAGAGCAGAGAGAAGGTTTCTTTTAACTAAAATTATTTCTTTTCTCTTTACTATATTGAACAGGTGCATTTCAGGGCTCCAGACTTTGAGAAGATCTTACTTTGACTGGAGAGTGTGTGTGCATATTTGTAATTGATATAGGCAATGATTTATTGCCATTTTTCTTTGAAATGCCTTAGTAAAATGGCCCTTTGCTGGAAATGCCCATCTTGTGCTGCTGATTCTGCAGCTCATTTATAAAATCCGGGAACTCAAGGTTTTGATTTTAATCAGGTTTGCTCTTTAAAATTAAGGCAGCACATAAATAATCTTGCGGCATTAATTCAAAGTAGTTGTCATACTTGTCAAATGTCTGTAGTCTGCACAATTAAAGGCCCTTGGGGGGAAGCAGGGGTGGGAGGGAGCACTGTTTGAAAGAGAATTTACAATGAAAAAGAATCTTCTCTTAAACAATCGACAGGATGCTAATGAGGTCAGAATAAGCAGAAAAGAGTGGATATTTTTGCTTGGTAGTTCATGCAAGAATGCTTGAGTTTTATCAAGAAGAAAAGGGGAAGCTTAAAAATCTGCTTGCTTCATACACACGGAGATCGGTCCCTCTTCAGTGTTCTGTCACTTTCCCCAGGGTAGCTGTTAGAGAGCAGCCTGTCCCTAGAGTTCTTCATTAAGCTTCATATCCTTAATCAGAAATCTAAATTTATATTCCTTAGAGCTTTTGAGGGGAGGGAGAGTGGTTGCGTTTTTGTTTGAAATGACCTGATTTTTTTAAAAATCCAGATCTAGGCCTAAGTTTCAGAAATCATTACAAATAAAAATGTATTTGATGTTATTGACGAAAAGCAGGAGAAATGAAATCTTTCATAGTTTGTCTTGAAAACTCATGTCTCAACTGGAAAAAAGAGCACTTTCTTAATGTGGCGACCCATTTTTCAATATATAGAATGAGCAATGAATATTTGTTCTTCTCCTCATTTTTCTTGCCTCAGGGATGCTGGATGATAATACATAGAGGAGATGGTTTATGATCATTTAAGGTGTTCAGGGACAAGTACACACTTAATCATTCAGTTGTCTGACTAGACATGGCAGAATAAAATGCATTCATAGAAGATATGCCTTCAAATATTTACTGAGTGTGAGACAGGATATGCTGATGGTCATCTTATTGTTAAAGAACATCTTAAGAGGACCATCTCCCTTTCATAAGATTGATTTATATCATGTTGGCTGCGCATTTCATGCTCTTTTGCCCCCTCCCCTGGGGTTCCGACTCTCTTCAAAATGGCAAAAGAGTAAAGCTGTGTCTTCCATTCAGATTTTATTCTGTTGCTAGTTTGTTCCTTTAAAAGTTCTTTTCTTGAGTTTTTATGAGGCAGGCATTTCAAAGTACTTCACAAATGAGATAGATGAAGAGAAACACAGTATCTGTGGAAGAAAATGGATTAAGTAAATACAGAATAATAGGTTGTATGCACAGCTTTCAATGTTAGCTTTGGGGTTTTTCAAAGCACTACATGAGGTTGTTGCCACACAGGTTCTGTAAGTAAAGTTCTGAATGACTGATAGAAAATGCCAAGCTGCTACTGAATAAGGAAAGGCGTACTGTTTAGGTCTAAATATAATCTTTAATTTTTTTGCCTTATTTGCTCGAGAGGTCATATTTCATCTAAACATCCAGAAGATGTAGAAAAGAGGAACATCCAGTCTGCAGTTTCAAACTTGGCTCCCTAAAGTATAACTAGGTTTCTGAAAACTGGTCCATGCATTTTCAGTTCCCTAGTGACTTACTATAACTCTAAATATTAACACTGTTTTTTCCTAGAGATATTACATTGCTATATACCAGATAGTAAGGCAAAATGCTGCCTGCAGCAAGGTCTTGTTCAACACGCTTGGACCCAAAAATCTATCAAAAGTTTGCATGAATAAATCTGCTTACAGATGGACCAAGTGTGCTCACTCTTACTAACTCAGTTTACTCCACTGTATGGCAAGACAATTCTTATTGCAACCTTAAGTGATCTGGCCAAACATAACATTGAAAGCTCATTATTTTTTCTCTCTGATCAGCCATGAGGAAAAAGTGATTCAAGTCTGTGCTACTCTTCGAGAATCCAAACCCTTTTTCAAAGCCCAAAGGCCTGTAATGCCTCCAAACCGTTTTAGCAATAAATTGTGTCATCTACCAAAAGATTTTTCAGAGACACTGCTCTACTCCTTCCCATGACAATAGATGTCACTCCTACTTCACCTGGAATGAACAAAGTTGATTTAATCCATCTTAATCCTGAGCCAAACTGAAAAAAGAAATTAGATTGCCAAGCAGTATTGGACTGAAAAGATGTATCAGAAATGTCATTTTACAGGCTCCATTGTCATCAGCCTGTTACCTTACAGTTCTTCCAAGAAAGTTGAAACACAGAGCATGTAGACCTCTTTGGGACTCCTGTCTGTGAGACAAACATTTGTTCAAATCCTTCTCAGCAGCCCTTTGAGAAGAGGGAGTGAGACCATCTAGGAGTTAACTTCAGGTTTGTTTCTGCTCTAAAATGATTGTTACTCCTCCGCGATGTTAGATAAAATAGTTGGTAGTATGGTTCCTTTAACCTAGCATTAGTCTTTCATCTAAGAGATCTTGAAGAGGTTTAGTTTGGTAACATGTTCCTCATTAACTGGTGATTTCTGGCAATTGTCTTCCAAAATTTCTTAGCTTCAGAACAATACAGCTCATTGCAGAAGAGCACCCTGGGCAATAATACATTATAAATGGAAACAAACGTGTTTTCAGCCATAAAACAAAGTAGCAAATCCTATGTTGAGAAACAGCTGGTTACGTTTAAGGCTAAATTTAGTAAGTTATTTGCTAATGTATTTAACACCCCAGACTGCATGCATTTGGACTGGGGAAACCACAATGAATGACTGTTCTCTGTGAGATTCATGGATTTTTAGGACACGGGTTGACGGCAGAATCAAGTCCAAGCAAACATGTACAGTTGCACTTGTTTGCTTATTCAAACTCTGACAGGTTATTTTCGTTCAGCAGCTCAGTTTTCTTGATTACTCTCTCTGTAGCAGTAGACTGAATAACTTTTGTATGTTCACTGTTAATAATATTTTAAAATTTTGTTTACATGTTTTGTGACTTCTTCAAAGAGTAAAATGCAACGTTCAAAGCAGTTTGATCATTTGGTTAGTTTGACCTGAGTAGTAATGAACTGTCTTTTCCAAAAGTGTTCTTGATCAGAGTAGAAGTCAGTTTTTTTGTTGTTATTTGCATGTTTTCATACACATATGAAGATTTTGTTGAGTTTACAGTATGGGAGGATGCAATGCTCCAGCTGTGAACATTACAGTAAGAAATGGTCTTCAAATAAATTAATGTAAATAAAGTGGTGTACTTTGATTCACAAAAAGGTGGAACTCATTACTACAGCTGCTAATTAAAGCAACACCGAAATATATTTTGTAAAAATTGACTTCAGGTTAGGTGAAAAAGGTAGAGTTCTGAGGGGTATGACATCTTGCTTTCTTCCTTTGCTTCTTTAAAATCTCTTCTTCATCATTTGCTGTTCATTTACTTCTACTCCCCAATATATTGTCTTTGGGAGAGAAGGAAAGGGGCAACTTAGCAGTGTGTGGCCAGAACGAAAAAGTTTTTTCTTTTTCCAAGAACCTCACTTGGGATCTTATTTGAATAGAGAAGACATACATATTCTTATCTTCAAAAAAGAACTTTTAAAATTATGAAAAATCACAGTTTCTAAAATCTCATTTTTGGTAGTGACTACTTGATAACAGTTGAAAGAATTTGGCTTATTTGGCTTTTTACTGTTAGCAGTGTTTTGTATTCCAGGAGGAGACACCCAGTGGTTGTTTTGTGATATTTCAATGCACAAATAAGTATGATTTTGCTCTTCTACTTTTTAATTTGGGTTTATCAGTCATCTTCTGTCAAAACTGATTGTAATGGAAATGTGAGGTTTTGACTAAATGAATGATTTCATGCCTATTGTTTTCTGTCCATGGAAATTGCCAGAATTTTTAGTGGAACAACTAAAGGGCTGAAAATTTTCTTCATCTCCCTATGATGTATTTCACTACATTGCTGCTTGTTACTAAGTAATGCATCTTGAGATGTCTAATTGAGCTTACAGGGGAGAAAGCAAGCATACGAATCACAGCATCCATTCAGGTTCAACATGTTTATTTTGATTAGTTTTCTTTTTAAAATTCATTATTCCTAAAGTTAATGCTTTTTCCTTATGGTCAAAATGCAACCATTTGCATTGTTTAGAAAAAAGGGCAGGTATTTTGGAACCACCTGTATTTAAAGCTTATGAAATGACTTATGGTCATCCATCTGAAATAATACAAGACAGAAAGCCTTATCGAGCTAAACTTATGAATTATCAGCAGTTTGAATTCATAAGTCTTCTTTCTCAGGCAGGTCCAAGGCCTCTGATCCACTTGTACCTTGCTGTCTCTTCTTCAACATTCTCTCCTGCCCTTGGCTCCATTTTATTTTATTTTTTTTCCTTTTTTTTCATAAGTTCTTTGAAGAGAACATCTTTTTACTTATTTTCAAGGCCTGGTACTTTTAAAGGACACAATTGTTCTCTGAGGATAGGGATTACAGCTTGAAAATACGGTCCTAGGAGGAATTCTAGAGGCTGTTGGTGTTTTCGCTGTTTGTGCAATTTCAGCCAGGCTTGTCGGCATGTTTAAGTATGATTCTGAACACTCCAGTTAGTGATCGATGGTCTTGATATATGGATAGCTGGCACGGACAAGCATAATCTTGTGTCAGACAAATTGAGCATTAGTGGTTTTAATTAGCACAATTTTTTGGAGGTGGACAAGCCCGTTGAGGGTATTCAACAGCATGAGATCTGTACTCTTAATTCCTGATCTTGACCACATTCCTCCCTGTTCTATGACAGATGGAAAAGTGAACAGATGCATAGAAGCAAAAATAGATTATATGCTCTCTGTTCGTAAATGAGTGGATGTGTTTCATCCTTGCTTTGATTGATGAAAGTTTTCTTTATTCCAGGAAAGGTTATTCTCAATTTATTATTCATACCTTGTGGATGTTCAGAGCAGCCTAGAAAAATACCTTTCCAAATTAATTTACTCTACTAGCAGAGCCTGTATGAATGAACTTGCAGGCTTTAAAAGAAGAAAAGGGAAATGGAAAGTGTCCAACACAGGAGATGTTCTCATCAGCTTATATTTAACCAGGAAACAACCTCTTCTGCATGAACACTCCTTCACAAGACATAGGCGAACTGCAGGTTTTCTGCCCTGTGTTTCAGACCTCCGTTTAAGTTCTGAATACAACCGTCACTGCAGCCTATGCACAGATTCAGAGGTTTACAGCTCCCCACCTGTCAGCTTTGCTGACACGAGAAAGTTATTAAAACACAAAAAAGAAGTAGGTCCATTGTGTGTGTTATCATATAGAAGTAAATAAAAATTTAGGACTCTGAAAATTTGATTTTTTTTTTCCTGAAGCTGAGGAGGGTTTTTTTATCATTATTCATTATTTCTATAATTGGCTTTTTTTTTGGTTTCTTTCTGAATGCTGACTAGGTCAATGACTGTAGTAAAAACACTGAATTTTGAAACTCTGTAGCACCATATGATTTTAAAATGGTTTTGAGACTGTAGCAGAATTACATTTTATGGGCTTTATGAGAGGAAACTGCTACTATTTTCATAGACCGAAAAAAGATGCTCTCTGCTGGGGAAGGTATCCAGCAACAGCTGGATGCCCGACTCTAATCTGTTTGTTAGGACACTTGCTTAAGATTTTTATTGACACATGTGCTCCTAGGTTAACACCCCACACACACACTTGCTGTGGCTTTTTCATCCAAAATGTATTGAGGAAATCCTGGAGTTATTCCTCAGGATATGCCTATTGGATGCGCCTCACAGATCAGGTTGCCAAGTTTGTGAGTCTCAGTGGCTTAGATATGGCATGAGGGTTGTTCTAGTGCCTTGACTGAGCAGAGGATATGCAGTATTGAACTTCGGCAAACTTTTTAGATATTTAACTAAGATTCCTAAGTCAAGATCATTAATTAAATCAGGCTACTCCTTTCGAGACTGAAATGACAGGTATCTTGAGAGGGTGGTTTGACCCACATATGATCTGTACTGCTGTGTAGACCCTATCTCTTACTGACATGAAAGACCTGTCTCATTGGCTTAGATTTCTTGACTTCTGTGAAATCTCTCCATGTTACACATTTAACCCTGCATTTGGCTTTCTACAGAATGCCCTGACAGAAACGTTGGAGGCATAAATTGTTCAAGCATCAATTTGACAGTACTGAAAGAGGAGTCAAGTCTAACCAATTAGAGCTAGATTTTCCTAGATTTCAGGTTCTTTGAGGAAAGGGCTCTTTCAGTAGTTGTTTGAATGTTACCTAGCACAATGTCTGACTTTGGCAGGTGTTTCTAGATTTCTTATAGGACATCAAATGTTATTAAAACCAATACAGACATCACTCAATGGAGATAAATATTTCTATTCTCAGAATCAAAAGTCTGCAAAAGAACTCATCTAGATTTCACAAATTGTGGGTCAATGCTTTGCAATGTTGAATCTTTTCTAGCTGATTTCAAAACAAAACTTATGAATGGATATAAATAGTGAAGAGTGGAAAAGCAATCCCAAAATTCACAAAAAGTACACCACAAAACTGCACACAAAATATCCATAATAATTTACAATAAAATGAATTATTCAACATGTTTCTGATGGAAAATCATCCCAATTTATCCCAATAGACTTCTGATTTTTATTAATTTTATTAAGAAATGTTATTTCTTAAGTCGTAATACACAAGGAGGAAGGCTATTCTTGGTACAAGATCAAGATATTGTGAAAATGTTATAAGAGAAAAAGTTTCTGATTTTAATTTGCAATGACACTTATTGTAATTATAAAATAGTGATTTGTTTCATAGCAAATTTGACTGTAAGTTAAATTTCATAAATTTAATTTTCCATCAAAACAATTCCAATTATTTCCCAGTTCTCATAATAATCTTTAGCCATGAAATTACTGTTTCATTCTTTTGTCTAGTGGATGAATAAATTAACTCCGTATAAAAATTTTAAGTTTTGAAACATGAGCAAGAGAATCCTCAAATGACTAAGGTAGGAAGGTATATCATGATGTAAGGAAAGGTTGTGGAAGACAGGTAATCCAGGAACAGTGATGTTTGAAATGATAAAGATGAAACGGAGATACTGTGTCACTGAAAAAAGTTTTTCTCTGCAGTCCTGGTCACCATGTCTTCAGAGAGGAAGACAAGAAGTGGCTGTGAAATAATACAGATTTTTATCCTGAGCATTTGTTCATTTAACATCTTGATTTAGCAGATAGGAGAGGAGTTCTTTTAGGATTATTTCTTATATCAAGGGCACTGAAAATAAGAAAGTCTGAACAAAAGTGGAACAGAAGTAAATATGGAATAAAAATGTAAAAATGCAATAATTTACCCAGAATTATTTGGAGGTGAGATTTTTAAATTTTCAGGATGCTTTAGGAAACTTTTTTTTTCAAGTGTATGAATTCTGATTATCTCATTCTGATCCAGAAATCAGAAGGGGAAATAATTGGTTCCAGAAGTAAGTTCAGTGTACTCTATCTGCAAGGACCTCAGGAGCTTCATGTGGTTCATTTATAATGTGAATTTATCTCTATGGACAAAGATTAGTGGATCCTTCAGTATTCACAAAGTATAAATATGTGTATTCCCTATGTGTGAAAATATGAAAAAGAATATGAAGAAACTTTGTAGAACAAACAGAAAAAGAGCCTAGTTAGTAAGACTTCTATTGGATACTAGAATTACAAGGTTCAAAGAGATCCTGTCTTATAGTAATGACACTCACTGGTGAGTTATTTTGGAGGTATACCACACTTCATTAATCTCAGGTTTTTTCTTTCCTTATAACTCCTTTTATTGTGATTCCAGATGGTGAACTTTAGATGTTAAGAGACGGCTATAAGAAATAATTTTGTTGAAAGTGCTCCCTGTCATTCTAAAATGTTACCAAATCAGCATCTGCATAGCTTATAAAAATGCATAACACCTTGGTGTGGCATGATCTTTTCACCAGCATGCAGGTGACTTTACTGGACACCTAAATAACAGCCTCAAAACCAGCCTTGGTATATAATGTGGCTCTCTGAAATTCAGGCATATTTACTGCTTATATATCACAGTTGCATGCATTTTATTTGGAGAAAAACATCTCTCACATATCAACACAGACGTGTGTGTTGTGTACCCATTGTGTATTTCATCTTAACATTGTAAAAGCATACAGATTCCAATGTTCTTATTTTTATTTGTTTTGTCTTCCTTTCATTCATAGAATCACAGAATCATAAAATAGTTAGAGTTGGAAAGGACCTTAAAGATCACCTCATTCCCACCCCCCTGTCATGTGCAGGGACACCTCCCACCAGACCAGGTTGCTCAAAGCCCCATCCAACCTTGCCTTGAACACTTCCGGTGACAGGACATCCACAGCTTCCCTGGGCAACCTGTTCCAGTGTCTCACCACCCTCACAGTAAAGAATTTCTTCTTAATATCTAATCTAAATCTACCCTCTTTCAGTGTAAAACCGTTACTCCTCATTGTATCATACACTCCCTGATAGAGTCCCTCTCCACCATTTCTGTAAGCCCCCTTTTAGTACTGAAAGACTGCTATAAGGTCTCTCTGGAGCCTTCTCTTCTTCAGGCCGAACAAGCCCAATCTCATAAGTTTCCTTCTCTGAGACCTATGCCTCAAGATGTTACATTTGAGATTCTTTCTGTCTTTTTTTTTTCCTTCAAATTCTTTCTCCTAGGCACATTGTTTCTTTTCCTAGGCAGTTTTTCTTCTAAGCCATCATTTTGACTGACTTCCTTCCTTCAGCTCTTCTCTGCCTGCTCCCTTCTTTCTAGCACACAAGCTTCCACACCTACAGATTGGTGCCACATTGCTTTGCCTCACCTCACACTATTTGAATAATGTGGAAATCACAGAACTGCTAGTTTGTCCTGCTATTAATTTAATTTCATAAAAATGACTTTTAAAAGAAAAATTCTTGTAGGGTTCTACAGTCAAGTCCTTAAACATGATAGACAACTTGTCCCACTGTCACATAAATCAGTGGTCACCAGTAGCGTTTACAAAACTGAGCATTGTATAGAAAGGTTAGAGAGTTCTGAATCCTCTGTAGAATACTACAGCGATTTTATTTTCTATTAACTTTCATAGGATTGGGTCTTTCTCTCATATTCACAGCCTCTTTGTGTTATATTTTTTATTAATTGTTGAAGATCTTTCTTCAGCATTTGCTGAAGAAAAGCATTTGCTTTTCCTATTGTGTCTTATTTTATGCTTGCTGCTACACCATTTTCCCATGCTGTACAGTAAGGATGCAAATTATATTTCACAGTCTCAAATTGCCAGTTCAAATGAAGTTGTGAGTATGTGCCAGCCAACAGCTATTTATCTGTCTTTCAAATCACCTGTCAAAGGTCCCATTCAGTAATTGCCTCCCTCAACTTGTTTTACAGAAGGTGTGGACAAGCTATCAGATACTGAAATGTATTTTTTCTCTGTTTTGACCTCAACTAGTAACTTGAGATCTGTGCACCTGAAAGCACCACATCTGTTTATCAGAGTATTCAAAGTGCTCAAAACGGAGCAAAGAACTCACAAACTTCAGTAATATAGCTGCCTCATGCTTTTTATTTTCAGTGTTTTTGACCTAAATAAAACAGGTAGGTGATGGCTTTCTGATCAACTTTTGCCACTAATCCTAAGGCAGAAACTCTTATTGAAACCTGATAAGATGCTTCTGACTCCAGCTCTAATCCAAGGAGAAAGGAATATAAATTCCCCCATGCAAATGGTGAGGGAACCGTCTGACATACATGATGCTCCCAGTGAGTTGTATGAGTGTCAGTGTGATGGTGCTCAGACACACAGTTGTGACACTATGGACTAGCACTTTCAAACATCTGTTTCAATTCAGTATTGTTTCATGATTAATGCATAAATATTGAGCTTTTCTGATGCTGGTGGAGAGGATGGAATCCAAGTTTTGCATTGCATGGGTGGCTGCTAAAGCTGTAGATACTCCTATGCACCTCACACCTATTTTCCTCTGGCAGTTGAGGCTCCAGTTTTTTCATGGAACTCTTACATATTGTCTGCCACAAGTGATGGTCCAAATTCTGGCATAGATGTCAAATAAGAGGAGTTCCATAGAAATCTTCTTCATTATGTTGACTTCAATACCTTTTTGTCACCTCTGGAAATAAGGCTACTTACAGTAAGAACTTAAGTATGAATTTAAATTTCTGCTTGTAAAGGAACTTAATTTTGAATCTAAGTGATTAATTGTAGATCCATATATTTGAGAGTATTAATGATCAATTTCTGTATCAAATCTGCTTTTTATCTTTGGACCCTCCTGTGCTGACCCTGTAATTGACAGTCTCCAGGAGACAAGGCAGGGAGTCAAACCAGTTCTTTGCGCACATAGTTTATGCAACACCAGGTGCATCAGAGAGCAGGAGATGGTTTTTCTCATCTTTGCAGGCCTTGCAGCTTCATTATCTTAGTTTTATATCACATAAGTACAAACTTGACTAGCTGCAATAGAGTAATTCAGCTCTTTAGAGTGCTGCAGGTGTTGACCTCCTCACCAGCAAATCTACAGTTCGAGTATACATTGTGTGGAGAGGTATTCCCTTGAGAAGTGCTAAAATGACTGCTTTAAGATTGCAGCATCTTTTTTCCTTGTTTTATACAACTAGAAAAGGTAGAAAGGAAAAATAGATCAGTCTTAAGTGTACAGATTTTAATTATGAACATCTTAATTGGATCTACATTAATTTGTCTCTTTCCTCACCATAGTTAGAATCTGCTGGTGTACGTAAAATATGCATAGTAAAAAAATTTCCGGAGACGTTTGCAGATATATCAGGAGGTAACTCTGTTGTAAAGGTTGTATTAAGCTTTTCAATTAAAACAGACATAAATTTCTCTATTTCACACTTTAATGATCAAATGTAATCTTCAAAGTTTCTAATAGCCGTTAAATTTTTCTAGAACGTTTATAAGCTAAAACAAACTGTTCCATTAGTAGCAGAACTAATGAAACTTGCTTTTCTATTGTCATCCATCCTTGCACGCCAGCCCACATTTGTATATTTTGTCATGCAACCACCACAGCAGTCAGCGTAGTTTGTCTAGAGATGTGCACCTGATTAATGGATAAATGACTCCCCCCCCCCCCCCCCCCCCCCCATATTTTGGCCGCTGACTCTTGGAACAGATTTGGACTGAGCTCTTTCTCATTTTCCATTACTGAGGGGATGAATAGCATCTTTTTCTTCCCCCTAGAAGTACATTTCTACCAGGAAAAAAAAACCCCACTTCAATATCTTTGAAATCTTTTTCACTTTCAAACGTGAATAAAATCAAACTATTGAGGGATCAGTGACAGACAGTATAATCACTTGAGTTTTATTTTTTCAGAAAAGCTCACTAAAGTCTGATATGCTCTCTAAAATAAATGAATCTAGAAGACACCTGTTTTTGAAAGGCAGCTTTAAGGACACTACTTTAAAGATAGGCTAAGAATTCCTAAGGTAAAATCCTAGTTGTACAGAACTTTGGTGTTAGTTTTCTGTTCGTTATCAAGTGGAGAGGATTGGATGCTTCAGGACAAAGTTCAATTCAGCAGTTGTTAACATTGCTGAGCTTTTGCTTTGGTATGGAATTAACTGACTAACTCTCTTCTGACTCAAAAGGGGGTCTCTGTGTTGAATGATTCAGATACCAACACTGAGTCAAGAAAATCCATCCACAGCCTTCTGTCATCTGCTGTTTGTAATTAAAAAATAAAATAAAATCCCACTCAACCTCATCTCTTTAGGCTTGATTCAGAAAGTTTTGTGTAACGAATCTGTTGTGGTTAAGGCCAAAGCTGAGTTCTGAATTTGGGAGATATAGTTGGGGCACCATTTGAGAACGCATCTGGGAGTGAAGTTTTGGCCCTGTTTAAACTGATGGGATTTTACCATAGATGTTTTCATAGGGAGGAATTCCTGTGGAATGGGTAGTGCAGCCATGAGGTCTTTGACTGTTAGGGTTGCATGATGTTTGATGGCCCTTTCTAGTTCGGGCTGGTGGAGCAGCGTTGGTGGTTAGTTTGCCTTACCTGTCTTTAGTCGAAACTTAAGGATCCTTTTACCATGTACGGTATAATCGCCGTGCATCTCAAATTGTCTAATTCAATTTTCTGTCTTATGCTTTCAAAACACTCTGAAAAGTGAGAAGTGTCTGTTGTTCCATATTTCCTGTTGCTTAGAGAGCCCACACTGAACGATCAAGATAAAGGAATGTGTCATTATGAAAATTCCACTTGACTGTTTAGATCCGTGTTTTTATAAAGCCAAATTATATGATAGAACCAGTTATATAAAAAAAAAATATATATAAAATCCTGTTTTCTGTGGCATTTGATGAAACTAGAGATGTCTTTGACCCAAAGGAGTTACTTTTAATTCACAGTTCAGTGCTAGTTTCTTAATTTGAAAATGCAGGATTTTAATTTAAACAGGTTATAAAATTACAGTAGTATTTCACTTTTTATGGGGATAATTATTAATTTGCAGTGATAGCATTATTTGCAAATAAGAGATGCTAACGCTCTGCCTTTCTGCTAATCTGTGTGGTCTCCCAGAATAGTAACTTGAGGGCTTTTTTTGGTTTTTCGGTTTGGTCATGTGTCCGTGTCCTACCTATCCCCTGTCATGTCAGGTCCTACCTCCCTCCTGCCTCCTCCCCGATTTAATCATAACTGAACAGAAACGTATCTATCTCAGCTGCTTGTAGAAACCACAGGTGAGAGGGGTTGTGGTCTGAAGCAAGGGATGGGAGGGCAGCTACCGCCTCTGGTACCTGGCGGCGCACTCAACGCCAAGCCACAGTGCTGCGGATGCTGTTGCACATTTGGTCTCCCCAAGAAATGTGTTTCTGCCTAAAGCAGTGACTTATACTTCAGATAACACTTTGTGCTTCAGTAGCTACTTAAAAGCAATAGTCACTACACGCGAAGTAAATCGATACGAAAACCAAAGTTTCGAAAACCAGAAAGTTGAAAGAATTATATTTTCCTGAAGCCTCTGCACTGTGAAATATGAGTGCTGGAACAACTGTCTCAGGCTTGTCGTAATTAGCTTCCAACAATTTCTAGATACACAGTGTTATGTAGGCAGTTGCAATTTTTTCTCAGAGTTTTTGTTTCTTGAAACAATACAGCAATTAACACTGGTATTGCTGGGGGTTTTGTGTTTCTGTTTAACATAAAAACATCTTCTATTACTCTGACAGGTGTATGAGCCATTTTGTCAAAAAGATTTCTTTGAAAAGGAATCATTGTGTTCTGCTGCTTTGCAGAAAACAACTATGATTTGGAAGATAAAAGCAGTTACAAACAAAAGGCCTTCATTTACATTCAGGCATCATTACTCGCACAAGTATATGAAAGAAATCCTCTTTTTAATATGTATTTCAAAACTGAGGGAAGAAAAGCAATCCTACCCGTGGATTTAAAATGTGCTCTTGTTAGTGTTGAAGAAGGGAGTAACTTAAAACAATGATGAAGTTTTCAATTCTCTTAAGCCTCATTTGCTAGTGCAATCTCTGATGAGAGTCCTCAGATGGGAAATGGAGATTTTAAAACTGCAAGGCGGCTGGAACATGAAACCTTGTGCTTCTGACAAACTACTGTCGGCCCCAAGGGATACAACTGAGATTGGGAATTTAGATCTTGGGACTAATAAAATGCTTAAGCTGGAGAGATTCCAGACTCTGGAAGGGGATAGAGATAGGAAGCGATTTTGGCTTAGATATCACTCTCAGACAAAAATACAGAAAGTGATTTTGAGATTTAGGACTGTGTGTAGTTAAAGAATAGGAACTGTATTTTCTTTCAGGACTTGTTAGAGGGCAAAGGTTTTGAAGTTAGGTGATGACTGGTTTTTGTTTGGGTGTGGTGATGGTGTTCTGATGTGGTAGTGAATTTTAATAGCTTGTTTTTTTTCTTGTCAGAAGGCTTAAGAGGGAAGAAGGAGCTGTGACACAGCTGGCAATTATGATACCACTCCAGTTGTTGACACACCAATTTCAAGTGTTTATTTTGAAACAAAGGTCTCTTATGCTCATTAATATTCTGCTTGGATATTTTAAAGAAATTCTTTCACTGTTAGAAACTAATACTAATTTAATAAAACAATTAAAAATAACTTTTCTTTTAAGTGTTCTATCAACTTAGCTTTTTTCAAATTATTACCAAAGTTTGCATTTTATTAGACTGCCACTTAAGAACTCACTGTGAATTCCTAGGGACAGACTGGATAAGGTGCCTATTTCCTTTTAATTTCCAGAAGGATCTAAGACTCACTTTCATCTGGTTTTCTCCTTTAGTTGTGGACTTTTAAGACATTGTGGTTTAAGTAGTCTTTTCTACACTGCTGTCTTGAAATAGGAGTTTAAAAATACTGCATTGACTGGGAAAATGCCACATTCTTATAAAAAGAAACAGAGTTTCAACCCTCTTGATTGTTTCATAATTCCTGGGTTTTTTGGTTCGAACTAGCTGCTGCCACCTTACACTGGCCTGTAACTCAAGGATCTGTTTCTGTGCCTATATCCAATGTTTCAATGATAGCTCTAAGCCAAATTGCAAAATGAGTTATTATTGTTCATCTTTTCCTTGAAGACAATGTGAATTTTGATATTTACCTTTGAAGGTAGTTGTTATCATGTAGTACCCGGGGAACTACAGGCCAGTCAGTCTCACCTCTGTGCCTGGCAAGATCATGGAGCAGATCCTCCTGGAAACTCTGCTGAGGCACACAGAAAACAAGGAGGTGATTGGCGAGAGCCAACATGGCTTCACCAAGGGCAAGTCATGCCTGACAAATTTGGTGGCCTTCTATGAAGGGGTTACAGTGGCAGTGGACAAGGGAAGATCTGCTGATGTCATCTACCTGGACTTGTGCAAAACGTTTGACACTGTCCCACACGATATCCTGGTCTCTAAATTGAAGAGACATGGATTCGATAAATGGACCACTCAGTGGATAAAGAACTGGCTGGATGGTCGCACTCAAAGGGTTGCGGTCAACGGCTCGGTGTCCAAGTGGAAAGCAGTGATGAGTGGTGTTCCTCAGGAGTCGGTACTGGGACCCGTACTGTTCAACATCTTTGTTAGCGACATGGACAGTGGGGTAGAGTGCACCCTCAGCAAGTTTGCTGATGATACCAAGCTGTTTGGCGAGGCAGACACGCTGGAGGGGAGGGATGCCATCCAGAGGGACCTGGACAGGCTGGAGAGGTGGGCCCAAGCCAACCTCATGCAGTTCAACAAGGCCAAGTGCAAGGTCTTACATCTGGGTCGGGGCAATCCCAAGCACAAATACAGGCTCGGCGGAGAATGTCTGGAGAGCAGCCCTGTGGAGAAGGACCTGGGGGTGATGATTGATGAGAAGCTCGACATGAGCAAGCAGTGTGCGATCGCAGCCCAGAAGGCCAACCATATCCTGGGCTGCATCAAAAGATGTGTGGCCAGCAGGTCAAGGGAGGTGATTCTGCCCCTCTACTCCGCTCTCGTGAGACCCCACCTGGAGTACTGCATCCAGCTGTGGAGTCCCCAACATAAGAAGGACATGGACCTGCTGGAGCGCATCCAGAGGAGAGCCACGAGGATGATCAGAGGGCTGGAGCACCTCTCCTATGAGGAGAGGCTGAGAGAGTTGGGGCTGTTCAGCCTGGAGAAGAGAAGGCTCCGGGGAGATCTTATTGCGGCCTTCCACTACCTAAAGGGGGCCTACAGGAGAGCTGGGGAAGGACTTTTTACTAGGGCATGTAGTGACAGGACGAGGGGGAACAGCTTTAAGCTGGAAGAGGGCAGGTTTAGATTAAACATCAGGAAGAAGTTTTTCACTTTAAGGGTGGTGAGGCACTGGAACAGGTTGCCCAGAGAGGTTGTTGAAGCCCCATCCCTGGAGGTGTTCAAGGCCAGGCTGGACGTGGCCTTGGGCAACCTGGTCTAGTGAGAGGTGTCCCTGTCTATGGCAGGGGGGTTGGAACTCGATGATCTTCAAGGTCCCTTCCAACCTAAACCATTCTATGATTCTATGATTCTATGTGATGTGTGAGGAAAGTTGCAGTACTTTCCAGACAGTATTAGCAGGTGGCTGAATCTTTTTAACTTTTCATTTTACACAAATCGAACAATAAATCTAACTTATGCAGAAAAACCTGTGTTTATAAAGCTAACTTTTTAATCATTGTTTCATCTTCCTATTTTTGAGGAGTACAAGGTATCTCATAACAAATCTCTTTGACATCTAAAAAGTTAGTTGAGGAAATGAACTGATGAATGTACTGGCTTTAAAATGTATAAGCATTGATATTCAGCATCTTTATTAGAATTCCTTTGCAATTCTTAATCCATTTCTACTGAAGTCATGGTACTTACTTACATACCCTAGAGGTAATCTAATATCTGTGAGCTCCCATAACTATTAACTGATGAAGTACCCTACTGGCTAGAGTAACACCACTGTATGTTTATAAGGCTGTGAGTTCAAATTTTACTGTGATTGTCTCAATTTAAAACAAGTAAATGGTTATTTCATCATATATCTTGCAACCAGTTTATATGTGTAAAATACTTTCCATGTAAAGCATGTCTGAAACTTAAGCATTGCCATAATTCAACATTCCACAGAATCAACTCTCTATAATTTAATTCTGATTGAAAATTTACTTCTCAGCCACAATAAGATTAAACAGTGTTTCTCCCTTTGAAAAAGGTGGCCTCTTCATTGGCTAGAGGGTATTTGTGCTTTTAAGCTTCTTGGTTTATAGTGCTCCAAGTGGAAGCTGTCCTGTTGGCTCATTAGATGTAAATTAATATTATTTGTCTGCTTTAAAGACATTTCAAAAGTACTTGTGCTATGTGTGAATGTGGTACTCTTTAGAGTGTGGAAACAAGAAAATAATCTAAACAGTTTTAAACTTCTTCATGTTGTAATTAATAGAACCCATTTCTTTTAATTAATAGCCAGACTTTCTCTTGTGGTATCTAATATACTAGACACACAAAAATTCCAGTTTTCCATCCAATATTAAAAAAAGTTCCATTTTGCAGTTGAAATGGATACGCAGTCTTTCTGTGTTTTCATTTCTGTACAAAACTAGAGTATAATCTCCAAATGTATAATTCTTTTGAGCCTCTGTGTAATAATTCACAAGCCTCTGTATATTCTTGGCTTGTGTTCAAATTGATTAAAAGTTGCATCCTTGAAGAAATTTGATACCTGCAGCCAAGTCTTCTCCATTCCAGAAACTCTTAACAGAATAACAAATATGTGTAAAGCTTTTTATCTCAAAAAATATTAACAGAAGGATTTCAGGCTGTGTTTGAAGAATGAACTTTTTAAATTCTCTTCCAGTCTTATTTAGTATGATCTTACAGAATACATTGTGGTTGACTAAAATATTTAATGACTTCTACCAGATCACTGTGAATATATAGTTCTAAATGGACTCAAGGCAACAGCATAGGACTATCTCGATGGCCGTGCCCAGAGAGTTGTGGTAAATGGAGTTAAATCCAGTTGGTGTCCGGTCACAAGTGGTGTCCCCCAGGGCTCAGTGCTGGGGCCGGTTCTCTTTAATATCTTTATCAATGATCTGGATGAGGGGATCGAAGGCACCCTCAGTAAGGTCGCAGATGACATTAAACTAGGCGGGTGTGTTGATCTGCTTGAGGGTAGGCTGGCCCTACAGAGGGATCTAGACAGACTGGACCGATGGGCTGAGGCCAATGGTATGAGGTTCAACAAGGCCAAGTGCCGCGTCCTGCATTTGGGTCACAACAACCCCATGCAGCGCTACAGGCTTGGGGCAGAGTGGTTCGAAAGCTGCCCGGTGGAAAAGAACCTGGGGGTGCTGGTGGACAGCCGGCTGAATATGAGCCAGCAGCATGCCCAGGTGGCCAAGAAGGCCAACAGCATCCTGGCTTGTATCAGGAATAGTGTGGTGAGCCAGAGTAGGGAAGTGATCATCCCCCTGTACTCGGCACTGGTGATGCCCCACCTCGAGTACTGTGTTTAGTTTTGGGCCCCTCACTACAAGAAGGACATTGAGGTGCTGGAGCGTGTCCAGAGAAGGGCTACAAAGCTGGTAAGGGGTCTGGAGGACAAATCTTACAAGGAACGACTGAGGGAACTGGGGTTGTTTAGCCTGGAGAAGAGGAGGCTGAGGGGAGACCTTATCACCCTCTACAACTACCTGAAAGGAGGTTGTAGAGAGGTGGGGGCTGACCTCTTCTCCCTGGTGACAAGTGAAAGGACAAGAGGAAATGGGTTTAAGTTATGTCAGGGGAGGTTTAGGCTGGATATTAGGAAACATTTTTTCACTGAAAGGGTTATTAAACATTGGAATAGGCTGCCCAGGGAGGTGGCGGATTCACCATCTCTGGAGGTGTTTAAAAAAAGGGTAGATATGGTACTTAGGGACATGGTTTAGAAGTGAGTTTTGTCAGGGTAGGTTAATGGTTGGACTTGATGATCTTAAAGGTCCCTTCCAACCTCAGCAATTCTATGAAAAGCCACTGTAACATATGACAAGAAAGCTGATCACCAACACCATTAGAGGCTGGGTTTACGTGACTGAACCAGGTCTAATATATCAGAAATTCACAATCACAATTTATGCACCTGGCGAGTTCTTATTATCAAGCATGGGGTTTGTTCATGGTCTTGCTTCAATGTCACACCTGGAGTTAACTTGCTGCACTGCGCCTGGCAAGAATTTCTGAGATACAGCCTGAGCTCTGGTGGCAGACAAATTTTCCTTGTAGCCTTACCACACAGGCTGTCCTCATGATGTAACACGATGAGGAGTCTCATGCACAGACCTAGAAGAAAGCTAGGGTCTGTAATTGTCACTGCACTCACAGTTTGCATTAAGTTCCTCCTCAGCCTTCTGCTGCCTTGGATCACTGCAGAACAGAGGATGACTGCAGGAGGAGCTGAAAAAAGACCAGGGAATGCTGGCCAGGCTTAAACAACGAAGATTCTGATACCAATTGTCCAAGTTCCTTCGACTGGGCATGGAATACAGTTATTTTTTCTGTGAGTAGGGATTGATAATGCTGTGCTGCATCAGAGGTTGATCAATAGATGATGTTGTTTTTTTGTGTGTCAAACCAGCCAATTTAAATATGACAAGTAGAAACATAGAATAGTTTGGGTTGGAAGGGACCTTAAGGATCCTCTCATTACACTCCCCGTGCCACAGGCAGGGACACCTTCAACTAGTCACAAAGTCCCATCCAATCTGGCTTTGAACACTTCCAGGAATGGAGCATCCACAACTTCTCTTGGCAGCCTGTTCCAGTGTCTCACCGCTCTCACAGTAAAGAATTTCTTCCTAATATCTAATCTAATTCCCCTGGGGAACACTGCTCGTCACTGGTCACTGGACATTGAGCCCTTGACCACAACTCTTTTGAGTGTGGTCATCCAGCCATTTCCTTATCCACTGGGTGGTCCACCTGTCAAATCCATGTCTCTCCGATTTAGAGACAGGCATGTCGTGTGGGACAGTGTCAAATGCTTTACGCGAGTCCAGGTAGATGATGTCAGTTGCTCTTCATTTATCCACCAACGCTATAACCCCACTGTAGTAGGCCACCAAATTTTTCAGACACAATTTGCCATTAGTGAAGCCATGTTGTCTGTCACCAATCACATCCTTATTTTCCATGTGCCTTAGCACAGTTTCCAGGATGATCTGATCCATGATCTTACACAGTGGTGAGACTGACCAGCCTGTAGCTCCCTGGGTCTTCCTTCTTTTTTTTCTTTTTATAAAATGGGCGTCATATTTCCCCTTTTCCAGTCATTGGGCGCTTCACCAGACTGCTACGACTAGAAAAGGAAATGACCATGTGAAGAGTAAGCTGTTTAAACGGTAGTAATAGACATACAGTTATTGCTGAGTTAATCCTCTTTTCTCATGTCTGCTAGGGTCCAGAATTTCAAATGTGGGAACTGAGTGGCAGGGAAGAATTTCGCTATAATTGAAAAACATTGTAACAGGTTAATGTATAACCAAGCGAAATACAAGTTTGAATTAAATGTTATATTAAGATGAAGATATTCTATGGAAAACCATGGGTTACCATACTTATCAGAGATAATAAGGCAGTTTAACAATTTTTAAATTATTTTTGTCCTGCTGTAATTTTTCTTTTCACTGAGTAATACAACAATAGGTACAATTTGCATATCTTAATATGGTAGCATTTTGTTAGAGACTCAGAACATCTTGATGATGCTTGAGCTTTTTTTAACCTTTGGAGTAGTGATTTAGTTTTATGCTCTTTCCAATCAACCTATAAAAAACAAGACCACTTTAATATTCTTATGACTCTGTAAGAGAAAGGATCTCTTTTATGTGTAAACTTCCAAATATACATCTAAGTGGTTGGAATCTCTTAAATCTGTAATTCGTCACTGAGAGATTCTCTCTAACTCCTCTGACTGTGCCCACCTTACATGTGAAGTATGCAGAGCAGACATCTCTGTTTCAGCATTTATTTAAGGTGCCATCCTTTTAGGAAACAAAAAATTTTAGAAATTCTTCTCTTCAGTCAAAGGTAAAATAAGCAAATGCATTCAAATTACAGAATCAGCCAGAGAAGTCATACAGCAGTACATTCTTTCATGTAAACATGTGACAGCTAGAATATGTAATTCTGGGTATTTATAGTATTGCAACATTTTTCCAAACATATTTAACTTGTTGACCTGCTCACTGGGTAGCCAAGTAGTAGAAAATGTCTGTTAGATTTAACTATTATTGCATCCTTCATCCGTTACCAGTAGAACAGAATAACCAAGACTCTGCTTTTATATGTCACAGCTGAAAAAAAGCACTGCTTCTGAGTGCATTTAACAATAAACAACTGTGTCTGAAGCATACAATAAACTTCCTGGCTTGCTCATTCTGTTTGTATTGCATGTTCATTAATCTTACTGCTTTTGCATTGTCAGTTCTGGGTGCTCCTTAAATTAACATTGAGAATGTGAACACAACAAAATGTATGAGAAAGACAATACGGAAATGTACCTAACAGATAAAACAAATAACACAGTGTATTTGGACATTTATAAAAAAACAAATACTGGTAAGTATGTTGTTTGTATATTCTATTTGTTAATACTAAAAATAATTTTTAACATGGTGTAGAAGAGTCCACTTCCAACCTGAGTAAGCTGCTCTAAGCAGAGATCTTGTGCTATGAGACTTGTGACTACAGTGCTGTTTTGAGGAACATTTGTGGAACACACACATAGTCTGTCTTTTAAAATAGCCATAACATAAAATGATGAAGTGGACTTGGTACACAAGTTCCTTTACTGGAAGTCTCTACAGAAGTAAAATGTGGCTTCATTAGTCTCTTGGCTTGGATAACCAGAAATCATCTCTGTGGGGATACAGGCTATTAGCTATGCAGATAAATATTTTCTGTAGCTATTTTGATTTTTTCTTATTCAGTTCTCAGCATTGACAAACTGTTTTAAGTATCTTGAAGCACATGGCACCCCCGGTTGTTTTTTTGAATGTTGCTTGAATGAGTGATCTCCAGACTCCTTGTAGGTAGGATACTTAGTTACATAAGAGAGATGGCTTCATATACAACTATATCTGTAAAACATTGAAGAGTCTTTCTTGTCTCAAGAACCAAGCAGCACAGCTGATGTTACAGGGCAGAGTGTTTCTCTCTCTCTTCTCTCTCTCTTTTCAGCATACCTCCACTTGTCGTAAGAAGGATAAAGCTGCTGGAATCTTCATTCTTGTTAAACATTTCTCTTAATGTAAACTTAATTTTGTTCAGGCTGGAAACATATGTTTGCTCTTTGAAGATGTGGAAACTAATTCACTCTTGAAAGTGAGTACTGCAACTCTAATGTCTATAAATGAGACATGTTCTATTGCCTGAAAGCTGCTGTCACATATTCATGAAGGTCAAGAGCTGTGTCTCTACCTTCATCAAATAGATTGTAATGCTCAACAGGTGCCGAAGTTAAGTAAAGTTCAGAAGTGTGAATGACAGGCACATGGGACAGATGTAAAGCACAGAGAATTTGGAGAACTGCACAGGCAAAAGTAGTTTTGCATGACCTTTTGAATCTGTGCGTGGAAGCATACAACTTCATTAATAACTAGGCTGGGCTGTACAGAACAAGGCAGTGCTAGGAGGTCTGAGATAAGGTCCTCGGCCAAATCTGAAGGCTTTCAGCAGATTGGAACATCTATTATTTTGTTTTCCTTTCTAAACTCTTTTGCTAGTCAAGGACTGAACAGCCATATAAAAATAAAAATATCTATGATGTGGCCTAGGGAGCTTTCAGTAATTTTAATAAACTACCAAACACCTTATAGAAAACTCTGTGTTGCCATTATGATAGATAAAGCTTTCAGTGAAGCTGAGTCTTTGTAAAATTTATTTTAAGAAATGCAAACTTTTGCTATTTTATCTTAATATTTGGGACAGATTGAATCAACCAATGTTTTTAAAATAACTTACCAGGAAATAGTAACATCTATTGAATGTTACAGACTGGTATAATCTGAATCTAAACCACTGAATATTAAAATCTTTACTCTCCAAAGTATAATGTGCTTGAACTTAAGGAAGTACAGCAGCTCATGCAAAACCGTATTGTTCCTAGACAACTTTCTTACTGGCTTTAAGTCCCTGCTTTTTTCTAATCTTCAGTGCTTCACTGTTAACAATGAAAGGTAGGTTAGACTTTCAGAAAGGGTAACTGAATACAGTTGATATTTTTATGTATACAGAAAAAGATTCAAACATGGACCCTAAAGTTAAGCTTTAAACCCGTTTTTTCAGGCATCTAAAGTGAGAACTTCAAACATAAGTGATAATGAGATTCATGGTGTGCAACATCAGATGATAGGATTCTGTCTGTTCATTCATGTATGACAGGTCACTGACTGACAGAAATTCACTGAGCTCACTAACCAGTGTTTGATAAGCTTGTCTGATCAAGAAGGTATAAATTATTGATGTGAAGATGTCAAGAAATCAACATTTACCACTTCTTTGGTTAGGTTGTTTCAAGAACTACCCATATTCTGATTTAAAATCTGTTTGCTTTTTAATTGGAATACTTTGGTAAGTTCTTCCAGACTATAACAACATTGAACGCTCGGAGCACAGAGGAAGTAAAGGGTGATCTTTCTCAAAGTAGAGAGAAAGTAACTAGAAAAGAGGGAGCAGGATATTGGGGTGGAGATGGGAAAATTTGAGAGCTGGGTCTGTATGGGTTTAGCATATATTTACAGCAGAACAGGGCATCAAAACTTGACCCTAAATTCTGGCACAGAAACCACGTGCAAGTAAATAATCATGTTTTCTGAAGTTCTTATGCAATATTTAAAATATACCATGTTTGAAATCCTTTTTCTTTTAATGTAGATACACTTTTTTTTGTGTGGATTAAGAAGTATTTTGCGTCTAGTTCTAACATAACATTGCGTGTTCTAATGTTCTAACCAGTGTTAAAAAAGTAGGCCAGATTTTCAGTTAGATCAAAGGCTATCTTACTAAAATCATTGGAGCTGTCTGGTCTCCCAAAGAGCTAACTGTTGTACTTGAAAATCTGGCTGAGAGTTTAACCTGGTGGGTTGTTTCTTTTTCTTCTTTTGAGACTGCCATTTTTATCGGGTTATGATTTCTGTCTATCTTGTCTTCTAACTGATACAGAACCTCTGAAAAAAAATGAGCCAACCAATATGAAAATATTTTTTTGTTCAGACTGATTTTCCAGAGTGACTTACTGTCCTTTCCTTCTCATGATGATAACACCTCTGTGGAACAGGAGACAATGGACGTAATTTGGTTGAACGTATCTGTATACATAGTGCTATTTGCAAGGGAGGCACAAGTGCTCAACTAGTAAAAGAAAGAAATGTAGTTAATGTGTGTTGGAGCCAGGCTTCATCAAAAATTCTGAGCATTAAAGGTCTTTTGCTTTTACTGATGCTGTGGAAGTTAGACGGGAGAGAACTGAACTGTAACATGAATCAGCAGAGGAACTGAGCTTTACTAAAGTGAATGAATATTTGAAAGTGCACAACTGGTGTAACCATTTTTCTCAGCATGTACTTAGCATGTGCTCTGCTATTGTCAGAAAATTCTTACTAGTACTTTATATTTTAGAGATTTGAGAAATGATCCTTTATGTCGAAGATGTGAGATCACCCTTCACAAGAAATCTAAAGCCTATTGTTTTACTGGATGAGCAGTCAAATATGAATTATTACGAGGTACTTTATTTATAGAACTAATATTTATACCATATACAGATATGATTTTGTTGATACAGGAATCGTGATCGAGAAAAGTATACCATTGCCTATGTTGTATCTTATATACTTCCTGTTCTGGATTTTGTATCTATCATCTCCTGCATATAAAAATTGACAAATTTGTGTATGCTCAATATATAGCCTGGAACAAGTTTCATTTGGGGCTGTGGGATTTTACGGACATACATTTTTGGTCTAATGTTGTGTTGGATTTATAAAAAATTGGATATCACAGAATGGTCAGGGTTGAAAGGGACCTCTGGAGATCATCTAGTCCAACCCCACTGCGACAACAGGATCACCTACAGCAGGTTGCACAGGACGGCGTCCAGGCGGGTTTTGAATTTCTCCAATGTGGGAGACTCCTCAATCTCTCTGGGCAGCCTGTGCCAGTGCTCTGCCACCCTCAAAGGAAAGAAGTTCCTCTTCATGTTAAGATGGAACTTCCTATGTTCAAGTTTGTGCCCATTACCTCTTGTCCTACCACTGGTCACTACTGAAAAAAGACTGTTCCCATCTACCTGGCACCCTCCCTTTAAGTATTTATAAGCATTGAAAAGATCCCCCCTCAGTCTTCTTTTCTCTAGGCTAAAAAGACCCAAGTCCCTCAGCCTTTCAATATCGCAATTGACAATGAGCTAATATTTCAAAGACATTTCATTAGGGAATTAGTAATGCAACTAGGAGTAACTATGTAACTGTAATATAAGGAGTTAAAAATTTCAAAATAATATTCATTTACAGCAGCACTGGAAAGGTCTCTTGTTACTTTGCCTTATTTTTTAGCCTAGCAAGTAGTACACTGAAATTTTGTTGTGAAATTACAAGCCAGATGATTAATCCAGAATCAATTCTTCATAACTAACTTTTATTTTTCACTAGTACGAAGCTGAATATGTGTGCCTCCAGGACATTTTTTGCGTGGTCCTAAAGGATTCATTTAATGCAGTGAATCAGGCAACCTTACAAAAATGTCTTATCCCCGTTCTTAAGAGTCTGAGCATGCATCCATTTTGGAGAAATATCTGCAAATGATCTTCATGTAGAGCTTCTCTTGTTTCCTAGAATACTATGATCCAGAAAAGTTCATGGAAGTTGTATAAGTCATCGTTATATCTGATACAGTAAAGAACAAAGTAAAATAAAAATAAATATAAGTGAAAAATAATACAAAGTAATAATGGTTAAAACTAAGAGTTTATTATTTGGTATTTACATTTTGTTATATTTGCGTGTGAATGTGTATATGCATCTGTGCATCGCTCTTTATCTTACACTCAGTGTTTGAATCGAGGACTAGTTGTGGGCAGGATTCTCATAGAGCTTGGTCTGCTCCCCTAACCTGCCTGTGGCCCACTTACTCAGAGATATGATGATAAACAAAGCCTGAAGTTCTGCTGCTGTTCTGTTTCCCAGCTGAAGTCATGCCAGACTCCTGTATTCTCACCACACTACCTAAGATTTTCCAAAGGGACCAGGCAGGCATAGGAGGGTTAACGCTACCTAAGATTTTCCAAAGGGACCAGGCAGGCATAGGAGGGTTAACGCTACCTAAGATTTTCCAAAGGGATCAGGCAGGCATAGGAGGGTTAATCCATTATGTCAACACTGATAAGATTTACATTTCTGAAGCCAGCTTCTAAAAGGAAATGTGCCTTATCAACCTGAAAATCCAGGTGCTTGTTTCCACCAGATGACCAGAGTGGTCTTTGAAACAAGACTGGAGTGAGTCTTGTGATTGTGTCAAGATCAATACATGAAGCACATTGTTATCTAGACTTCCTTTTTCACCAAAAACAGGAAGTGTTGCTAAACTCTTGGTGGGTAAAGGAGATAGGGCAGCTGTCTGTCAAGTTGAGCTCACGTGTAGTTGTGGCAAACACCAAGATTCTAATCCCAAAATTTCTGCTTGGGTTTTTAATAGACCCTCTTAAAATGAACAATAAATATTTGCCACCTATGAGGCATATGTGAACAAGGAAAGTGATTTGCACCTGGACCTCAAAAAGTAAGCTATTCCCTGACTAACTGCAGTTCCTAGGCTTATATTATAGACTACAACGTCCTGCAAATAAGCAGCTAAACCGTGACTGACAAGGAAAACCATTTAATCCCTAATGGGTGCAGCTGCAAAGAAAAGTAGGTATTGAGCTGGGCAGCAGGTATTCCTGCCTCTGTCCACCTTGGTTTTTGTGATCCCAGGCTAATCATTTTACCTGTCTGTCACTGCATGCATGCTTAGAATGAAAGTAATATATGACATACTGCTTTCTTAATAGTGTTGCTTGGAGAAATGATTATTCAGAATGCACACAGAGTTCTGAAAATGTAAAATTCTGTATGAATCCACAGATGGCATTTGATTCCTAATAAAGACAGACAGCTGTGTTTCTTAGTATGCTACTTTGTTAGTTATTATTAACACTTTGACAACACAAGTAATATATTAAAAAATGTTTAGGTAATACGAAAGGGACTATTATAAGGAAAAAGACAAAAATGACTGCTAGGTCATTAGTTGGAAAGGACTTGTTAACTTATTGCAAATAATAGAAAAGGTTAACCTACAATTTACAAAATATAAGGTACCAACTTTTGCTCAGGTGCACTACATTTTTTAATTTTTCCTAATTTAGTGATCTATTTTTGAGTCTGAGATGTTAGACAACTACATGTCCTGCTTTTACTGTTAAGAAACAGAACATTCTTCTCATGCATTCAGGCTATAATATTGCCCTTTGTATAGCGTAGGTTAAGCAGTTTCATGGTTTTGAGCGTTCCATAAATCTTATAAGTCAAGGTGCTGATTGTTTTAAAGTGACTGCCTATTGCTAGCTGTAGTTCTTCTATTACACTGGGAATTAAAGACGAAGGAAACTTGTTTAAAGAATGCTTACTGCTGTCTTTTAGCAGAGAGAGTACTAATTTGCCATTGTTAAAAGATTAAAAAGTAGAGTGATTCTTCACCATCTTGGGGTCTGCAGTGAAATTAACTCTTGTGAGAAGAGAAAGAGATTTGGGGACACTTCTGGAAATGGTATAAATGCATTAAATGGGTCATAAAGCAATCAACAGTGGCAGCTCTATACAAGACTTACTGGGCACTGTAAGGGAGGATGAGAATAATCTGTTATTTTCACATGTAGCATCAGGAGTTACTAATAATTAAATGGTGCTCCCCAAAGATGCACCAGTGAAAGAAAATAGCTGGAAAAGAGGCCTGAGATATCTTGCTAGCTGAAAGTCTAAGAGCAATCCTCTTCTAAGGAAATCTATTTTTTCACAAGCTGAGTAATTTCAGACAAAGGAGCAATGATGTGTGCCGTTGCACTAGTTTCCCGGGCCAGCTACAGCTTCTTTGCTGAGAGGTTACAGAGGGCCCCCTGTCAGCTTTTTGTCTAGACTTCTTTCCCCCTTTCTGCTCCTTAACAGAGGCTTAGAGCTGAGAAGGTCTCTATTCTCGGGTTCTGCAGTTCTCATATACCATTTCAGGAGGTAGCTTAATGTTTTATATTACTCATCTGAATAAGACAAGTAAAAACTTCATCTATGCTTGTGATGGTTATAGTTTTCAAAGTTTAAATCAAAGGCAGCAAGCAAGGTGCCTTTAGAACCATTTTGGAAATTTTAAAAATTTACTCTTGCATTTCCCATCCTTGAACCTTTACTGACAATGTGATTTGGTCTTTCATTTGCCTTCAGCAAAAAAGTTAGTCAAGCATACAGTAAGTTGTCATGTTACTCAGATAACTGATTCCTTAGATCAGGGCAGTTGAACTGTAGGAATGTTTGGCTGTCTGTTTTCTTGTGCTGGAATTTTCTAGATTTTCTCTGTAATAGCTTAGTTTCTATTCAATTAGGCAGAGCTCTAATGCTCCTGTTTGTCTCTACTTTGTTTCTCTCAATGTTTATCATCTGTTGATGATGAACATCTTCATCTGTTTAATCAGAAGGTGTTCTAAGAAACTTCTGCTTCTTTTTTAGGTTTCTTGAGCCACTTGCAAATTCATTAGGCAATGTAATTTCTCCTTGTCTATTGCAACTCCTGATTCTTATTTGGACATTTTTTTACAGAACCTATGTTGTTCTTCAAATACCTTTGAAGAAAAGCATAGAATAATTTTATAGTTAGACGTATCAGGACAAGATCTCTAAAAAAGAGGAAATAGGGCTTATGAACATCTTGCCTGTCTCTTTCTCCCAGCAGGCTTTTCTTTTTGATTTAGCCCTAAGATGTGATTTAAGTTGGACAGCTGAAAGGCTTTAAATCAACTGCCTCATTTAAATGCCATATTCTGGAAATTCTGACAGCACCCAAAAGACCGAACCTTTTTGGTCTGAAAGCTAGCGCGTAATAATTTATTTGTTGGCCCAGTAAAAGGTATTGCATTATCTACCTTGTCAGTAGATCCTGACATTCATGGTGCTTGGCCCTTACCCTGGGGACACATAAAACCTTTTTGATAAATTACTTATGAAAAGGCTGGGTAGACAACAGGCACAGTGACAGTAGCATATCTCTCTTCCTTACCTCATTTGAACAGGAGAGACAGTGTGTTTCGTTTTCAAGTATGGGATGTTTCAGAATGATTATAGTAATTGAATCTGGCAGTAGACATGTTTGTGGCTTTACAGAACTATAGCAATGTTGTAAAATAGCATTCGTCGTTTTCTGTCTTTAGTCTCCTGCAATGGCCCCCTCCTCTTCCCACCAAGAAGAATACCGACTGAGGTAATAGCTTTTACATCTGTTAAGGACTCAGCCCTTAAAGTGCACATCAGTTCAGGTTTTTCTATGGGCATATTGGCTTCCCACAGAATATCAAGACATAGTCAAGGATTCAGACTGTGTTTTCAAAGCCATTCCTTGACACATGGAGTTTCAAGATGGAAACCTTGTTCTAAAAGTTGGCTCAAGTGAAACAGAGGTTTCTACAGGTGAGTAGAGCTTGGCCATGACGAAGTCAGAGCTCACTGGCTGCTCGACCAAGGCAGGGCAGGAACATTCTGAACTGGTCATGGGCAGGGCTCAGTGTTCAGCACCATTCACTAAGGAAAACCCATATCCAGGCCCCACCAAAACAGAACGTCGTGCAGCCATTCCTCTGGAAAGCGGATGAAAGTGTGGACACTGTTTATGCAGCTGATGGTCTATCCGTTCAGGAACTGTGAAAAATGCTTGGATGTTACAGTGAACTGTATTTCTACAGGTCCATGGAGCAGATGTAGTTTCAGTATAGGCTTAAGAATCTATGCAGATTCAAACTGATATATGGAATTTCTCCATCCTCATTCCTGAAGATTTACACCCCAACCCATAAAGTCTGAGGGTATAGAATGATATGAAAGAAAATTCATTAGCTGCTGAGAAACCATGTATTTCAATAGGTTACAGAGAATAGATTTCCTAGGGAAAAGAAAAATCTACCTTCTTAAATCCCTCAGGTTTCTAAGGATAGGAATGACAAACTTGCTTTTCAGAAGTCACTAATATTCTGGGTTAAATGTTTATGACCTGTTTTGTGGTTTGGCTTTTTTTTTCTGAAGACTTTTTTGTTCATTTCCCCCCTCAATATATTTTATTTAAACAAGTCAAAATGTTTTTGTAAGGGATCTTGGGGTCGAAAGAAATGAGAATTAATGAAATTAATTAATTAATGGGAATTAATGAAAAGTGCTACTTGGAAAACATGACCAAGTGAATTCATATAACAATGATGTGAAATAGTCTGATGGGGTTCTACAGAAATGTTAATAACCTTTCAAAGAATCTCTGATCTAATTCAGCTTTGTAGGTTGGAAAATTATGCACCTTAAAAAGGGTACTTGTAATCTATGAGGGTAACCATGTGAGTACAAAAGAAATGTTGTATTTGGATTGTGACTTTCCTTTTATTTTCTCTTTCTGGCCTTTCAGGCCTTGTCCAATAACTGTGCAAGGATGCAGAATGAATCAGAATATAGTCATTTATATTTCATTTGAATGCATGTAGTATATTTTGTGCTAGAGCCTTGGACTTACCTCTTACAGTGGAAGATAAACTTGGGAATACTGCGCAGAAAGTCCAAGCCTGTAATAAGTAAAGATTACAAAATACTCTTCTGCTTGCCTCTTATTTATTTAGTCCAACTAGCTATCTATCTGTTCTACACCTATTGCAAATATAGGGGAGGGTCTCAGCTGATCTCTAAGAGTATAGATAGTAAGAGAAAGTAGAGTAAAATATTAGCTATTACTCCTTTTTCCTTGGTGCAAGAAATGTTCTAGGGATAATTCCTGTATGTTGTTTAATAGACCAAAATGTTAGGGAGGAATGTTTCTTGAAGAAGGTTTTGGAAGAAGAAAAGTCCTTAACTGTACTACATAAAATGCTGCTTACTGGTAAGCTGCTGGGAAACATTTATTTACAAAAAAAAAGAAAAAAAAAAGTATGCTGTCATCTGCAATGTCAGATAACAGGAATGTTTCATTTTCTTTTTTGCTCAAAGCTTTCTAATAGCTCCTTTTTTTTCCTGGAAATAATACCTTTGCACTTATCCAAAAGGCCTTTACATTAATTTAGCCTCATAACTCTCTTACAAGACAGAAAAGTATAAGCCTTCTGTCATAGATAGGAGAAGTGGGATACAATGTGTTTTAAGTAACTTCTATCAGGTCATATATGGAGTCACTGCATAGTCACCATGATGCAAGTTGCTAACATATTCTTTTCCCTTCATGTATTGTGCCTATTCACACATACAGACCATATATTCCACCAGGAGCATGGAGGCAGATATGTCAGTGGGAAGCTTTGTCTTCTAATAAGCAGTAGATAAAATTTTGAAAAATACATACTAAATGGGGCATTTTGCTTCATTGTGAAGGACGAAAGGGGGAAGATGATATTTCTGTCCTTTAGGGCAACCAAAAAACATATTTGGCATAGCATAAATCCTATGACTAATTAAAACAAATGATCATTCATATAAGACAGTTCTCTTTTCATGAAAGAAAGGAAAGAACAAACTTAGGAGTATAGTCCAACCTTTCTGATACATGAGTAGAAAGAAGAACAGGATATTTATAAAATGAGCCTTCTTCTCATGGAGAATTTCTGTTAGTGTTTAAATTAAAAAAGGGTTGCAGTTTTGGCAGTGATTTCCATTTTATGCTATTGCATTTAACAGTTGCATTTGAAGGTCTCCTCTTGCAAGTTCATATATCTGTAAATTATAAAAAAAACACCTGCAAAATGAATCTGGGGACAGGAATGAGGGATGGTAAGTTACCAGTTCACTGCAAACTAGTGGTTCCCTCCTGTGCTAGAACCAGCATGGTCTGTGGATGCAAGACCAGGAATCAATCAATGAAGATAGTGAGAAGTCCACAATTTAGCACACTGATATAGATCAAATAGAAGTTATTGGCTGGGTGAGGTGTGTGACCTATGTTATGGAGAAAGTCAGTACTTGATCATAAATGATTTGTTTGGCCTGAAGATTTGTGACTTCTGTAAATGCAGTTTTCCTATTAGTGCTTTAATCCATATTTCCAAGGACAACAGCTCTTCCCTTTAATCCTCAGTTTACCTACAGCTAGGTTTGTTCAGAGCACTTATGTTGTCCTTTTTGGAATGCTCCCAGTTGAACACTTACATCCTAAATTCCCTCAAAATCATCCATCCATCTCTTTAGAACTTTTGAAGGTAGGACTGTATTCTGTGTATTGCTAGATGGATTTGGAAGGGATTGGGGATCAAGTTGTGTGGCTCTTTGACTATACAGCAGTTTGTTTTTCGGGGCAGAGATGAGGAAATGCCACACAGAGCAGTAAAGAGACAAGTAAACAGCTGCCTGAATATCCAGAATCATTGTATTCTTCCTGACCAGATGTCTGCGGTCAGGGTATTTGGTGTCACATCTCTTACTTTGATCTTGGGTAGCAATAAGCAGATTTTTTTTTACTATCCTTATTGATTTTTGTTGGCCAGATGTGAAAGCAAATGTATCATAGTCCAGCTCCATGGAATAGAATGGGAACATTGTGGATAGTGGGACTGTGTAATCACTATATGTAGAGCGTACGGACTGACAAAGCAAAGCTAACACAGGAGCTGTTGTGCTCTTATTCCACATTTTGTTCATACAGATACAGATACAGTTACTTGTCTGTCAGTGACTAAACAGGACAAGACCATATCCTTTGATTGATGTATTTATTATTCCACTGCAACAATAAGAATG
Source organism: Pluvialis apricaria (assembly GCA_017639485.1). Classification (NCBI taxonomy): domain Eukaryota; kingdom Metazoa; phylum Chordata; class Aves; order Charadriiformes; family Charadriidae; genus Pluvialis; species Pluvialis apricaria. Next base: position 72,482,208 of record CM030009.1, on the reverse strand, counting down.
GAGACCAGGTGACTAAAGACAGAAAACTAAAGTTTTCTGTTAATGTGGGTTTGTGTCATACCCAGGGTTTCATATCTAGGGTTTCATCTTAGCAAGGACATTGCCACATTACTGTATGCAGCCAGTATGTGTCTGTCCATCAATGGAGTCAGTGGGGGCCTGGCAGTTCACAGATTAAGTGACAGCTAAAAGACATGGTCTCCATCATCATTTAACTTAACTCCAGATTGATGAGGTTCAGCCAGTTTTCCTTTCGTTTCAAGATGAAAATTTTTTAACTGTACTTCAAATAGAAGAAAGCTACTCACTTTTTGTTTCTGACAGAAAAGCCACCAGGGAAGAAAAATTTTTGAAGTGGTAGAACGAAATAGTCTGTGCAATTTTTACTCACCTGAGTAAGATTAATTTCTTGCAGATCTATGCATTACACATCCAGAGGCTGAGTAACAGTTCCAAAGGAAACCAGAAGCAATGAGAAAGTCGGCTTCACTTCTTTACAATTGTAGCACCATTTGGGTTTATAGTGCCCTTGTTGGCTAAATCAGAAATGCCACATTAGTCTAAAGTTAAGACATCTCTTCCCCTAAAAACAGGAGGAAATCACTTGCTTTTATAATGAAACATCATTTGCCACATCGACTGTGCTTTCTAGATGTGGCCTGAAACAATTTTCATAGCGGTTAAAATCTCCCGTGTTTATTGTGTGTAAGGGAACTAGAGGCCAAATGCACTACATCTTTTCAGCTGAATTCAATTTGTGACTCTAGAATGGAGACGAGGCTTTTACTAATAAAGCTTGTAGTGAGGCTGGGGACAGAAAAGATAAGCCCTTTGCTCTTTTTGCTACTCATTTCTGGGACTGAAATGGGAAGTCTGAACTTCTGCAAAGGTGCAGAACAGCACTTTAGGTTTTCTTGAATAGCCTATTCTTCTTAATGGGCTCTTAAAAATCCTGTTCTGAGTGTTTTTCACATTGTAGCCTATTTCAGCTTTTATCTAGCACTTCTACCTTTACTCCACACTAACTTCCATTGTGATAGCCAGAGACTGTCTGCATTATATATCTGTGTTTCAGGGGAAGGCAGATGGAATTTCTGTTTTGCTTTGTTTTTTACCTAAGGCTTCACGTCTTTTATTAGAATACCAAGGCATTTACTTGCTTACGTATATTCATATTGCGTATTGCTAAAATCAGTGTCCAGATTTAATCCTCATTGCAGTCCTAGGAGCAGATCATCGTATGGGTTAATTTTTGTAGCTGCCAAAAATTTTGATGCAGCACTGACCACTTTATGTCAACAGAGCATTGGCTCTGCTCAGATCTAACATTCCATCCATCTTGCTGGGAATTTTCTCATCCCTTCTTGAAGGAAAAATGGAGTTATAGGAAAGAGACAATATCCTCCATAATGGTAAATCATTGTAGGATTGATTTTGGAGAGAGAAGGAGATGGGGAGACAAAGTATAAAGGTTTATAAGAATCGAGATATCTGGCTGTAATAAGCAGATGAAATTGGAATTCACTGTAGTGCAATACCATATATTCCTTCTTTCAGGAAAGATCTTTCTCACGTGAAGGTGGCATCTATATGAGTGTATAATGTGATCGGCCTGCATGTACTGCAGTGGGTGAGGAAACTGTGGGGAGGAATCACAGTTAGCCCTCCCACCTGCCTGTATTCTGCCTGTAAATTCGGCCCTGTGGGGACAGCGGGAGCTCAATGCAGTAGAAAATGCCAATGAGCTGAATTAAAGTCAAGAAAGGGTGATTTCCTCATAAAAGCATGCTAGCCTGAACAGAAAGGCATCAGTATTCAGTATGAGCTGATAGCAGATTTAAAAGATGTAGTCTAAATACCACTGCCAGGAGACAGCATAGGCGAATCATTCCTTGACTGTTGCTGTAGAATAGAAATGACGCTGTCCCGAAAGGCTGTACGGTAATAGAACTTCATATCTGTGCTTTGTGCTTTATAAAAAGTTTTGATACTTGGAGGTTGCTGAACCAAAAGTTTCTTTTCGTTTCTTTTTTTTTTTTTTCATACCTATCTGCGTAAGTGGGAGAAGTTTTAGTACAGCGATATTTGCTAACAGGAGTTGTTGAAGGTGTCAGCATACTGTAATGTCTAGAGCAGGAAGCAACAACTTAAACAGCCTCAGGGAAGGCTTTTAAATGGGCTCCAGGATACCCAATAGGCTCTGTTTTGAGGGTTGCTCTTGATTTTACTGAAGTTAAAGGAAGAAAAGAATGAAAGGAAATATTTTCCCAGTGAAGGTCTTTCTGAGTTGACCCTATAAATGCCTTGCTCTCCAGTCTCTGCTGAATGAATGGCAAGGGGATCAGCACTGTCACCTGTGATGCAAGCAGAAATAAATAACAAAAGGTGAAAGAGAAACAGCTTTCTGTAGTTTAGTTGGGAATCATGAAAGTTACAGAAGTTACAGAATTATGTGAGGCGTGTAGAAACCTGCACAGTTTCTTGGAAGGAGAAGCATAGGCCAGGAGCCTATTTCATTAGGTCTGTTTTTACCCCTGACTAGCTTTTAAGAGCACAACAGTCTAGCATTTGAAACCCGCAATCACTTCATAATGTTGTGCGACTGTGGAATATCATTTTTGCATAGGTGATGTAGACTGAGGCGAGCATTGCTCAAGCATTGCAAAGGTTGGGAAAGGTCTCAGCTATGAAATTTGGATACTGAAATGGCAATTCATAAAGATTTTTAAATGTCTGGGAGTCTTTCTAGTTTTGCATAGAATCGATTCTTACAATGAGATAAACATGGAACTGTAATTTAGCTTCATTGTTACTACGAAAATAAATCTGTACTTACTTAATAATGGAAAAAGGGATGATTTCTTATTCTTCCTAAGATGCTAAAAATGTATAGAAATTTTCACTTTTAGCTTCTGTTAGAATTGAGGAGGAGGCGAAATTTTTAAATTTTTGAGACTTTTATCCGTGTATTGTAAAGGTTTCTGCATGCACTAGTGATGTTCAGAATCACAAGTTTTATTTACAGAAATGTAATCTTTCTATATGTTTGCTAAAGACCAGTTTGATTCTGAGTGAGGATAAGGAGGGTTGATCTAATGAGAGTCACTTATGTTCACAGCAAATAATAGACAACTTGTAAGCGAAAGCTCCCTGGAGGGTGGCATCAGTTCTTTGATGGACTGGGAAAGCAATATGAACACTTCCTTATTTTCCTCATCTGTCTTTTTAGCTGTCTGTGTTAGTTTTGCGATACCAAATCAATTCATCACGAGTGACATTCTGTAAGAAGAGCCTCATTGCCTATCAGTCATGCACTAAAAAAACTATTGTTCAAGACCACAGTGTCGGGCAAAATGGACGTATTCTGTTTTACTCCTATCTCAAAGGCTGAGCTTCTGATGATGACTGTTACTCCCTTAAAAGGAGTTGTTTCAGATATTTCTGAGAGCACAAAGAATCATCCTAAGTACCTCAAAGAGGCTAAGGCACCAAGTCACTCTCTACCAGTTGAAGAATGATCGATTCATGTAATCAACAGGAACCAAATGTCAATTTTCGCTGACACACTGCACACCCAATGTTGATTTATTGCTCATAAAGTCCCTCTTCTTTCTCACTGCTGCTATTAGATTACCAGACATCCTCACAGAAGAGTAGATCATTTCATTCCACATCATGGTGTGTAGCAAACTCAGGTAGGATGACATTAAAAAGCCTGGGACAAACTAACCATCTGGGACCTTCAAAAATTCAACCCCTGGCAGAGCTGACCTTGGTCTGGGTGCACGTATGGCATGCTAATGTCTGATTTAGAGCCTAGGATTGAATTAGAACTAGTCATTGCAGGCAGCATTGCAAGGCAGAGAAAACAAACAGTGACATTCAAATAAAGCTAAAGAAATTTGTGCTAAAAAAGGAAGGATTGAATGAGTGGCTCTTGTTTTTATTATTTTGCAATGAAAAATGTGGGTTTGTTACTGACCTATTGCTAAAGCCAGTAGCATTAAAGTGGAACTGGAATGTTAATAACCTAAGTATTTCTTTCTGATGATTCAGGCTTAATGCACCTTTAATTAAATTTGTTGGCACAAGTGCTTTGCTTTTCTTGGAAAGGTGAAAAAATGTTGATAATGATCCATTGTTAATTTAGGGATTGCATTTTTGTAACAATCAATGCAATTAGTGAAGGTTGCTTGGATAGTTTGAAGCAAAATGTAATGTTAGAGCTTTGAAATGTTTTCTGTAATCTTTTTACATGTGTAACTCTTAGGAGGCTGCTAAAATAGGAGTGATAACAGTAAGATGATTATTCCTTTTCGTTAATTTTCTCAGTTCTTTCCCTATAGCAAGTACTGCCAGTAGTTTTTAAAAAAAAAAAAAAAAAGTTGAAAAAAGGAAACCAAAAGCACCTTTATTCTTTCCACTTTATGGTTGAGGATGTGAACGATATGCCACTAAATCTTACCTTTTATATATAAAGAAATGTGGAAAAACAAAAAGTAAATTATCAACGCTTTTGAAGTTGATGGGAAAATTACCCTGACTTTATCAGAGGCCAGCGTGAACTCAGAATGAACTCTAAATAGCTGAAAGTTCAGTTCTGGCAGTAGATACTGAAAGCACATCTGGCTGGCTGGTATACCTCAGCATCCCACTAGTGCCTATTCACTTGCCTGTTACTTCCAGTCACAGCTTAGATAACAGTAGTGGTAAGGTAATGAATTTGGACAGGATCTGCTCCGGAGGAGCTATATCTCTATTTGTGTCCCCTTTGTGTGGGGACAGCGAGGAAGGGAAAGCAGAAGAAAAAAGGGAGGAATTGAAACCACCTTCTGAATTTTCTTTTTCTAAGGGGGCAGTAGGTATATAGTCCTTAATGGGTGACAGTAGACTCTTTATGGGGTCTCACAGAAGAGCCTATCTGTTTCTATTCAAGATTATAACTGAGGCAGTTTTTCCACTGCTTTGATATCTCTGGTAAAAGAGAAAAAATTGCTAGGAATATCAATAATGCAAAGGAGCTTCTGTTCTCATTAAAGTCCCCGCCCCATGCTGGCATATAGTGCAATTTGCTGCTACTCAGTGTTATTTGAATACTTGACACGATGCATCAACAGGGAAAGAATCCTCCGGAATCGTAATCACTGGGCTATGGCAACGGATCATGGTAATGACTCCCCTGTGGCTGTGTTTGTAGACAGCATTAAGGTCTGCAGTGGTGTACCCACTATTGCTTTGCTTAAGACAGAAGAGTTTGTACCAGTAAGATACCCTTAAAACAGAAATGGTATCAAATAAGATGCCATCTGTAAGATACATCCATTTTTTTTTCCAGACAAGATATTAATGCCAATCAACCTCAGTGACAGGGTGCACCCACCTCTGAAATACCTGTTTGGTAAAGATTAAACTTTGTTGCTTGCTGGGTGTTCTGCAAAACAAAAATACCAATGCCACATTTTCTTTCCAGGTACACTTTGGTCAGGGAAATCAAATGTTGCTGAATGTCATTAAACGCTCATGGTCTGGGAAAGTTTTTAGATTTGATAATAAACAAATGCTTAGTACTGATAGATGCTATAGTGAACCATTAATCTGTTTTTAAAAAATGTGTAAAGGAAAGCAACCTCCAGAATACGTGAAGAAACCCTGTAAGTTCCTGTTTACAGCCACGCATGGTAAGAAGGAGAGGGTTTGGGCTGGAGGCAGAAGTACACTTAAGTGTATTGTGCTGATGTAGCAAAAACATTGCTAACCAAAAAGTCCCAAACCCAGTTTTACTTGTCCAAACGGTATAGTACGCATGTATGGACAGGCATTTCAGGAAGACAGAAATGTTATAACCCAAAAAGAACCAAATTCAAACACATATTAATAAAGTTGACATAGATACTTATAATGGGTAGTTGAGGAAATAGTATGTATTCTTTTAATGAATCACTGCTGTACAGAACAAATTTTCCACTGCCCTGAAACAAGCATGTGTACTAGTCATCAATAAGGTATGCTAAAGTTGTCAGAAACCACCTCAGAGGAAACATAATTTAGAATCGTTAAGGATGTCAAATGACAGTCCTGGAATGATAACAAAAGCCTTGAAAGTACAGGCACAGGACCACAGAGAGGCACTCAGACTATAAACACAGATGACTACTTATTGATCAGTCTGGATGCAACTTGGAGAGAAACTGGTTTTAGAAGATAACAAAAAACATATTGTTTGGCTTATTTGTGCTCATTAAAGGCACTAGTGAGGCCAAGGTGTGTATCCTAAAGAGTGCTGAAAACAGGAATCTCCCGCTGAAAGAAACTGTATATTGTGAAATATGGTAAGGCAAACCAGCAAATGTCTGTTAAATCTTTTGCCAAGCACTGTGTGCAGGGTTCAGGTGGCTTAATCATGAATAGAATTGTGTATCAGCCTGTGAAAATTGACTATAACTCACTATATAGGTGTCTTTAGATTGTTTTTGCAAGTGTGCAAGACAAATCACTGGGTTCGCTGTTACCATACTCCAGAAATGAACATCCGGAATTGATCAGTCTGATATCCTCTACTGTACTAATATACATGCAAGTGTCATCACTAAAGCAAATCCTATCTGGGTATTTGGTTAAGATTTGGTTGATTACATTTTGATCAGTTAGTTTGGTTGTATACCTTTGAGGGCTGGGTATTAAATCTGAATGCAACAGGACTTTGAGACGGGCTTCAGGGTTCAAAATTTCAGTCTGTATACACTGTAATAGACATTTTTTCCTCTCTAGATTTGGAAATAATGCCTTCTTAATATAGACACTGTGGCAAATCATCAGTGTTTATAAATACCTAAAGGGTGGGTGCCAAGAGGACGGGGCCAGACTCTTTTCAGTGGTGCCCAGAGACAGGACAAGGGGCAATGGGCACAAACTTGAGCATAGAAAATTCCGTCTCAACATGAGGAAAAACTTCTTTACTTTGAGGATGACAGAGTACTGGAACAGGCTGCCCAGAGAGGTTGTGGAGTTTCCTTCCCTGAAGATATTCAAAACCCACCTGGGTGCCGTCCTGTGCAACCTGCTGTTGGTGACCCTGCTGTGGCAGGGGGGTTGGACTTAGATGATCTCCAGAGGTCCCTTCCAACCCTGACCATTCTGTGATCTGTTCAGCTGATCACATTATTACAATTTGGTTTACCCTTTCAAGCAGGATAGAATAAAAGAGGTTTTCCACAGTTGAATTATTATATTGTCATAAACTGAACATAGCTATAGTTTGTCTGTTGATGCCGCAAAATTGGTGAAAGTTGCATCACACCATTCATCAGTATACCAGGAAAGTAACCATATGAAAGGATGGGAATGAGGTAAATGTTATCTGTTTTAAAAAAAAAAAAAACCAACAGTTACATTATTTACTCCAGTGTTACAAAAATGGGGACTGTACCAGAAATAGTTGTTCATTTTCCTGGGTGGAAGAAAAGCAAAGAAGCTGTAACAATTAAATACAAAGTTGGTATTTGATTTCCTCCTAAAGTACGGGGGAAAGGTGGTTAGCAATATCAGAAAAAAACACATTGTGGTGGGTTGACCTTGGCCAGCAGCCAGACCCCCACCCAGCTGCTCTCTCATTCCTCCTCCTCAACAGGACGGGGGGTAAATACGATGAAAAAGCTCGTGAGTGGAGAGAAAGGCAGGGAGATCACTCGCCAATTACTGTCATTGGCAAAATGGACCCGACTTGAGGAAAATTAATTCAATTTTTTCCCAGTTAAAAATAGAATAGGATGGTGAGAAAAAAAGGCAAAACTAAAACACCTTACCCCCCTCCCACCTCCCTTCTTCCCCAGCTCAGCTTCCTCCTTCGTTCCTGAGTCCTCTACCTCTTCCCACCACAACTGATGAGTTTCCCCTCACCCACTACTCCCGGGCACTGTCTGCCCTTCCTTACACACCCGTTCCCTGAGGCTCTGCCATGGTGGCTGAGGGGCTGAGCCGGGTCCTGTGGTGGGGCCATTGCAGCCATCTGGAACTGTCTGGCATGGGGCAGCCCCGGCCGCTCCTCACAGGGGCCGCCCTGCAGCCCCCGGCCCACACCTGGGCACCTGCAACCGTTACACAGGTGAAAGGGATTTTGGAAGGAATGAAAAAGAAAATGAAAACAAGAACTTTTAGCCTATGCTGTAGAAGAGGGGAGGGAAAAACAGGCAGAAAGAAACTGTAGTATTCATTTTTACAGATATCTGGAAGGATTGGCTAAAATACTGTCACTGCTTTGTTCTTGGTGTGGTTTCTACGGCAGGCTGCTGGAGTGCCTTCCCCACTGCTTTCCAGTTTTTAAAATATTAGTTTTGAATGCAAAATGCCAAGTCCAGTTTTGGCAAAAGTTCAGAAAGACATTTTATATAAAAACTAAGGACTTCTGTGTTTCAAGTGATCTGCTGGAAACTCAGTAGGGTTGAAGCCATGCTGGAAGTGGCATATGCCGCCACGGAACCCCTTATAAATTGGGGCCTCACGCAGCCCACAGCTCTGCACACTCCTGCCTGGCTTCTGGAGACTAAGCAGAAAAAGAATAAGTAGAAATGCTACTCAAGTAAGTGTTCAACTAAGTGCTAATATAATTTTGGGTGGGTCATTACTTGTAAAGCTTCTGTCAGAGAACTCTGGCCTGTGATGAATTAATCTCTACTGCTTTAAACTACAGGTATTGATGAGCCTACTGCAGCCCTGGTGTTAGGGGCAAACTGAGCTTGAGGGAAACTGAAACAATACAAACGAGGATCAGTGTCATGTGCACAAGCAGTATGGAAAAAGACGTAAAGTTGAAAAAGTAATCATAGTGAACACAGGAGGAGTGTTATCAGTGGCCCTAGGTTGTGAAAAAAACCCAGGCCCTTAAGAGTTTCTTTAGTAATGTTATACATGTAGTGGTAGTAGCTGGTATGAATATCTTTTACTGACCTATTTTGTACACAGGCAGGCAAGCTGAGATTACACTGAAGAATTAACTCTTATATGGTACAGATTCAGGATTTATGGAACAGCCAGGTGTAAATTTTAGAGTTTTAGTAAATCTAGAAGGGCTGGATTCGATTTGAAGATCTCCCTATCTGAAATTTCAGAGGCTGAAGTTTCTACGGGGTTAGATCAGAGATCGACAGTGATTTTTACAATATCAAAGGCAAATTAACCCAAAGATTCATAGATAGTTGGGTCCTAATTCTTTTGGCATTGTTGGAAATTACCTGTATTATAATATCATCACAATCTTAAAGTATAAATACTATTCTCCTATTGGCATTAGGCTGAGGTGTGGAACAGAAAAAATCACTCTCTATGCTTATTTTTATTTATTCTTGGTGGTTTGGGGTTTTTTGTTTGTTTCTTTTTTTTCACTCCTTCCTTTTCCAGTTAGCTTTTGGTTTTCACCAGGAAATTTGAGAAACCAAGATAATTTGTGATTCATTCCTTCTTAATTCGTCTTTTGCAAACACCTCTTCTATACTAGGTTCTGACTGGTGTTTTGCTTTTAGTCTAAAATACACCAAGGAAAATGTTCCCTGTCATATTGGGCATGGTCTTAATCCCTACTTTTTGTGGGTGAGAGGGGTTAAATTATTTTCCAGTCTGAAATTTTTCTCTTTGATGAATGGCCTATGCTGCTTAAGAGCTATTGTACCTTTCATCTCTAGACCAGGTGGAGTGCTGCATTGCTGTGTTTCAGAACAGATTTTCTCTATCAGTGTTCCCTATTCACAAAGAAATAAATGGCTCTCACAGAGTCACAGCAAAGCAGGGTGGGGAGATGGGGTTAGTCACTATTTGAAAGTAGTCAGAAAGAAAGTAGTCTTCTGAATGAATGCTTTCCTACTGTATGTGGCTAATTAAAATCCATTACTGCTTTCTGCTTTGCAAAAAGCAGTTGAGATAGATAGATTATTGGTGCCTTGTGAATAAAGCCTGAAAAGCAGTGAAGTATTTGCAGCTAGATATTGGACGGTAATGTAGCAGTAACGTGTGTCTGACACTGACTACGAACAATCAAAATATTTGAAAGAAACTGAGCAAGTTCTTAGGACGCAGCCCCATAGTTTGCAGTGGAACATCCAAATACTGGTTTTAAAGCCTTAGATGCTTCTAAAGATGTGAAAAATGTCTTTAGAAGGATCTAAGTACATACGGCAATTTGAATGCCTATACAAAGAATTGGATGCCAAGTATTAAGTGCCCCAAATGTTGAAATAAGCATGTGTCTTTAAGCTTGTTTCTAGGATTTGTTATCAGTTGTAGTGCTGATGGAATACCTTTATCTAAACAAATGGGTAGACTTCCAGTTGATATTTTTTAATTGTTTTTGATTTAAAAACTTGGAACTATTTAAGCACTTCCATATAATAAGAAGGTGTTTAGAGCTTGCAGTTTCTCAGTGAGGTTGGAACTGGCTAGGCTGACATGGAGATGTACTATTATGTGCTAACTCAAAGCTGATCACTCTTGCCTGGAAGCTGTATGGACATAACATGGGCGCATGTGCATTCACATCTCTAAAAGGCTTCCCAACCTGGAATGGGCTGTGCCTCGTCAGCTTACAGCCTGCGCAACTTGTCTGGTGTTACAAGGTGAGTTCTTTCTTGTTTGCTTCTGATGAGGTTGCCAGCACTTCCAGAGCATCCAGGTTGGGCAGGTGGGAAGAGCTTGATCTCAGGTAAGCCGAGCAGGGTTTTTAAAATACCTGCTGTGGGTTCCTGGAAAACTCTTCACTGTAAGATGTTTCAAAAGAGCTGCCTGAGGCCAATACACTGACATTTTTAACAAAATGGTTCTGTCAAGAAGTTGTCAGCTGTGTAAACACAGGACAGCATTGCAGAGAAGACACCATTCTACAGTAGGGTGAGAGCTGTGTTCATTTCATAGACCCCTTGGGGCTGATTTTTGTTGCAAGTGGATGATACTTTCATATCCATTGGAACTGCGATTTTAAATTCAGACGGTCTCTGTTGTGCTCTGATTATTTTATGAAGGGCCTTGCTTTCCAACTCCATGCTGGCATACTAATTTGTTAGTTATTTCTTTTCTAATTTCTTAGTCTCAGACCTAATGTTTACACTCCCCCTAATTGTTTTTTATTATTACATTTACTGTTTTAAATTCTGGTTTCTCTCTGTACTTTAAGTAGCTTGCTGCCAGTGCAGGATCTTTGCTACACCACTGTGCACACAGTGTTCACTGTCTGCATTTGCATAATGAGCTAATCTTTGTTGGCTGATTACTTTGTGGAAAGAATTGAACATTTAACTGATAATAATTGCAATCTATCAAACTGCACAGTCACCTCACAAATGATCACAGTATGTTTGCTAAAACTTCTTCTGAATTTTATGAGCTCTCACTCTCCCTGTTGACACCTGGCTAGAAACTTTACCTAACACTCAGCTCTGTCAGAAGAAAGCCTGGGATCTTAACAGATCAGTTGCTCTGGAATTAATAAAAGCAAGAGAACTCTCAAAAGAAGTCTCTCTAACCCTTTTCTTTGTTAAAGGTAAGGATGTATCTTAATATAATGTTAGTTTGAGGCCAACAGAAAAGAGTGTGTACTTTTCCAAGCTTCTGTTTTCAATGGACTGCCTTGACTTGTTCACTGGTCTTAGAATTCTAAGATTTTCTTTGCAAGCAGAACATCTAAAGTTTTAATTTCTTCGGCCAGATTAAATAACTCTAAAGATGCATATTAACTTAACCATCACATCTAGCCTAATTTCCTCAATCTACCTTTTTGCAGAAAAGATTAGCAAGTATTAGCATGGCTTTCTGCATTCACAGATGAAACTTTTGAAGTTGAATTTACAAATAGCCTAACCTGACCTCAGTGAAATTATCACTAGGATTAAATAAAACAAAGATATGTCAACATTGGCCTCTACTACATGGCAGAGTGGCATGTTTTTCTAAAGTGATAAAGTGCAGCTAGGTCCTTTGGCCTTTGTGAGCAGCATATTTTTTTTGTGATTTTGACTTTTTCATAAACATAAACCATGAGACTGCTACTATAATTCAAGGAATTCTTCATACCTTCCTGTCCACTGTCCTGAAATGTTTTGAAATTGCAATAGAAACTGTTAGTACAAATACTAAGGAGGAGGCTCTTTCCAGAAGGTCTTGCAGGGACTAAGGTGGAGAGGGACCAAGTATTATTCTCCATGTTGTACAGTTGTGGATCTGCAGCATGGGGAACTTGTGATTTGCATACCGTTGCCCATGAGGAGGGATACAGAGACAGGAACTAAATGCAACTCTTTGTCTTGAGTGTCCGCTGACAAAAGACCTTTGAAGACGTATATGTGAAGTTTCCCATATTGCTCATGCTTTTAAGCAACTAACACTCAATTAGAGACTATATTTAGAGCATTCCCTTCAGGACAAGCTTTCAGATAGGTTTCTGTTAGGAACTGTGACAACTTAAAAGCAGTAGCAGGCTGAGCAAAGCCTGTGGCACTGCAGTCTGTGGCTGCAGTCGGGGAAGATGAAGAAAGGCCAAACCTGGCTGATCCACAACACACATTGTGAGACCCCAAAACCATCATGAGCTGATTGTATTGTCATCAACCTGGAATTTGCGAGTAATGGTTCAAGTACTCCTTTACACCTAATGGTGTAAGTGTACCCTTCTGCATGAAGATCACAAACCATTTAAAAGGAATTCCGTATCTTATCTTATTGCAGTCATTTTATCACTTTGCTATTGTTTTTTAAAAAAGTGGAAGAGGTGGGTATGCAAGGACCTTAAGGATAGACACCAGCAACTGTGGTAGATAGTGGAGGAAAAGGACTGTTCATTCAGCAAGCTGAAGTAAAAGCTATGTGCCAAAGAATATTTACTGTGGGTCTCAGCTGGGATTTTCTCAAAGGAAAACAATGTCCATGCTGTAGGTGCTGAGATTTTTTTCTTGTTTAGACTAGGAGAGAATGTTTGGCTTTTTCTACTTTATTGCCCATTCATATCTTCTGAAAGGCTCATTTGGAAGACCAGGTTCTGACGTTTACCTGCTCTGCTCTTTAAAGTCGAGTCAAACTGGCTGCTTAGTGTCCAGTCCATGCTATACCACCAAGTATGTTAATGTATTTCTTTAAACCTTTCGAACTTCTTCTTCAATAGCTAAAATTTATAGTAGCAATATGTTCATGTGGGGGGAAAACAAACTATTCTTACACTGGAGTTTTGACAGTTTCATCTTCTTTACTGTAACAAATGAAAGTTTAACTGTGCATGACACAAGTGGAGGAGAGAAGATTTTTCCATGTGTGCACTATTACTTAAGCTACAGGTTCAGCTTCCAACCCTGATGGGGCTCCCACTCCTCATCCGAGCATCTAGAAAATAACCCCCACAAAATAAGATGTCCTTCTGCTGCTTTAATGATATAAATCAGCTAGTGGACGGACCTGGTAAGAATTGGAGTTGTGCAAGCAGTGGGGGTATTTAACGTAAGAGCAGGGATTATAGAAGGTAGCAGGTTGTTAGTCTTTATTACTCTTTTTTTCTCCAACGAGTATTGTATCTTAAATAATTCCTTTTTGTTTTGAGGGGCAGTGCTGATGGAAAGAGGGGCTATTTTTATGGGAGACATTTAAGAAGGTTTCCCTCTCTGAAAAGACTGTGCTTTTGGAAAATATTTGATGAAATCTGATGTCAAAATTCTGTTGTGGCAAACAATTCCATTATTATTCACAATAGAGAATGAGTTAGCAGCTTGCAGGTGGAAGATGATACTGTTTTCCTCAGCGTAGCATGTTATTATCATATGGTGTTGTCAATAGGTGTTCGAAACTCTAGCCTCACAGAAGAAAAGCAGCTGGCACTAAGAATAGCCATAGTGGTAGTCTGCAGCAGCGTTGCAGAATAAATCCAGAGCAGCACCACACTGAGATTCTCCTACTCCTGCAGTGCAGGATGTTTTGGAAGCTTCAAGTCTACTGCATGTTGGAGGTGAAGGCAATTATTCAGCATATAAAATTAGTCTCTCTAAGAGAGAAAGTTGTCTGGCTCCGAGTGATTTGGTTGAAAATTTGTTAAATTTAATTTTCATGGAAATCTGAAAGGGTTGAGGTATCTAGAGACCATGTTTTCCCCTCACCTTCAGGATCTGTACAAAATGAATTTCCTACAAGTATCTGAATGACTCCAAAGTGATTTACACAGATGGTCTAACTGGCTTCATGGATCTATAATTTCCCTCAGAAGGAATTCCTTGCCAAAATTGTATTTGTTCCAAACCTTGGTTTCCTATTTTCTAGCAGGAGGCTTTTCTTTCTTGATTTAGAGCTGGAGAAAAATAGCATTATAACTAAACACTATCCTGAATCAAAATGGGGACTGAGTTCTTTCGGACCTGACAGCTTTACCTAAAAGGTCCATGGCACAAATTGTGACAGTATACAGCATTGTTCACAATAGTGGGTTTTACAAACCAAAAAAGAGGTTGATCTGAAAAAAAACCAACTTGTAATTTGCCTTCTAAGTGAAAATTGTGCTGCAGGAGGTAGTCTTGACAACTCCAGAAAATGTGCCTTATCTAAACCATCAAGAATTTGGAGGAGAGGTAAGTTCCAATAGATGAATGCAAATATGATGAAATGGGCATAGTGACTTTTTTTCATCCCTTTTACTGCTTTGCTTGAAATTTCATCTTCTACTCTAGAGAACAGCTAACAAATGGGTTTTGTTATTGGGTTCCTTCCCCTTTCAATTAATGTTCATTTTGTCAATATGGTGAGCCCCTCAGCCTCCTGGTTTTATTAGGAATATTGCTTTCTTTCAGCAGTGTGCTTACCTGCAGCCATGGTACACAGAAATGCTGCAGTGTAAAAGGATTATTGTGTTAGCTTATGAATGCCTGTATTAATTTAAAGCAACATTTTAAAATTTAAGTCTATTTTAAAAGCAGATAATTGCCACATCATGATTGAATCTGATACCATGATAGGCTTTGAGTTAGAGCACAGGAAATACCTAGAGCAGATGAAATCTTTTGAGAGAGCAAACACTGTTTTCTTTCAAATGGTTAATTTCCCTTGGAGCTTCTGGTTTTGTTGTGTTTGTTTCTTTAAAAATCTACCACAAAAATGCCTGCTTTCCCCATTCATCATTCTAAGTGAATTTCATGTATTCTCCTTGTCTCATTCTATTTCTGAGCAGGAAACTGACCTGATGAAATATTAGTCAAGTGTCAGTTCCCAATTTAACCTCATCTAAACTAATTTTTCAAACCATGTTGATGCCTCCCTATGCACCACTGCATTTGTATGTTAAGCTTTAAGAACCTTTTTTGTGTGTGTGATGAAACAGAATCAAAGAGCATTATGCTCCAGAGCTGTGGGGCTTTTTTAATTTACTGGTGGTTTGGTATCAGAGGAACAGGGAAGGTGTTTTGTTCCTGATACTCTGCTGAGTATACAAAACTTTTTGAACCAGTTCTTGTTAGGTGAAGTAATAAAAGTGGTGCCTTGTCCTGGTTTGAGGTAAAACAGGACCAATTTTGTTCAGTAACTTCTTAGCTGGGCCTCTTCTAACTACTGAAATTAACAGCATATTGTGCAGAAACTCTTCACTCTCAGAGTGGTAAGACCTGTGTTTATAGCTGATGCCAAGGGATGGTATGCAGAGACGCTGTTGCTTATACTTATTGCTGTAACACTCAAGGCAGCTCACTTTGTTACTTGCCCCGTTGGAGGGTTGGAAGCGGAAAAGCGTAGGGGGGTCACACCAGCGGCGAGGAGTGGACAGGACAGGTGACCCAAAACTGACCAGCTGATGGTATTCCATCCCATTTGCCTCATGCTCAGTATAAAAGCTGAGGGATCAAAGGGTCAGCCCTCTTTCTTCAATGTCCGGTGTTTGAGGAGGACTCTGTCTGTTTGTCTGCCTTTGGTCCCGATCCTGAATCCAGATCCAGAATCCAGTTCCCGTCCGTCACTGAGTCCAGCCTGGGACTTCCCCAGTGCCAGCCAGTGATGTGACTGTCATCCTGGGAGCTTGATATGGTTTTGTATATATTTCATTATTTTCCTTTTATTTTATTATTAATATTTCATTAAAGTAGTTTAGTTCCTTCTAAACTCCTAAGTCTCTTTTTCCCTCCTCTGCCTCTCTCTTTGACGAGGGGTAGGGGGGAGCAACTGTTGCTTGCCCGATGGCCAGCTTGGCCTAAACCACGACATGCCTCATTCATGATCTGAATTTAAAAGATTTGTTCTGCTTTAGCTTAGATTTTGAACAAAATTTAAATCTGAGAAGACGTGGTCTGTGTATCTAGAAATAGCATTTTAAAAGATTGGAAACTAGGTTGAATAATCTAGTTTTGAAGTAGGAGTCATACTTCTGTCTACTTATGTATGATCAGTTAATAAACAAAATACCAGAAGAGGTGTCCTGAATATACTCCACTGATTTACAGAATCAGTACAAACATTGCAGCTCTCCAAATGATTTCCTTACAGGAAATAATTGCTAGTTACTCCTTCTAACACAAATATAATGTTATGTTCCAAACAAGTTTTGATTTTCTGTCTGCTCAAACTAGTTTAAATTGTATCTTCAGTTCTAGTCCAATGTGGTACATAGGTATATATTATAATTTGAAAGAGAAAATGTGTGTTGTCATTGCCAACTATTCTTAAATTCTTTATATAATTTTTTTTGCTTTTCTACCTCAGATTTGTCCATCTCTAATTCCTGGTGTTGGTTTTGTTCGGGGTTTGTTTGTTATGATTTGCCTAAAATGCATCAAAGAGAACTGGAAGAGATCATATTCCATTGATATTAACTGATTTTTATTTTTTTTTAACATATATTAGGGACAGAAAGGTCAGATATCACAGAAATAACTCAATGTATAACTTGGGCTGTGGAAGTTGGAATACATTATATATTTTAGAATGGCATGTGTTCCAGAATAGCATGTATCTCAAAAAAACAGATCTTGACTGAAAATATCGATGCAGTGCTTTATTATCTTAAAATAACTTTGTTCTACTGGATAGTTATCTTCATTGTAAAATGACAACCTCTTTCAGTCTGTTTCCATAGCTCTGTTTCCTAAATCTCACAGATCCTTAGCAATGTGCTTTTCTTGTTCGTGGGGTAGGGGGAAGATGTTTGCTAGATTAAAAAGACATTTACAGAAATCTCTTTTCCACATAGGCAATCACAGACAGCAAGCAAATCATCTTCTAACAATCTTCTCTTGAATACACTGACTGTATTATGCCTCATAGGTCCTTAACTGTATGACAGTTCTAATTTTTACACATGCTTTCTGGAAGTTTTGGGAATAGATAGGACATTATTTCTTTAATAGTCCATGATGTTATAAATAGAGGAAACAGTCTCTTTATTTATAAATTAGGATTTCTTTCTTAGCCACAACTCATACATTTCTGTGCCGTGGCAGTGTGGAATACTTTTGGATAGCGAACTTACTTGTCCTTGTCACTGTTCTTTCATAACAAACTCCTTCATGTTGTGAACATGACGTTTGGCCCCCTGTTGAGATATATGACCTGGTAGTTGGCTGTATCAAAATGCATGCAATCTAATTACCCTGCTTCACCAACCGACACAGATCAATCTCCACCACTTACTTATCCCAGTCTTTCTTTACCTGTCCATCAGTTTTGTGGTCATCTGGGAATGTTCTGAGAGGGGGTGTTATAATTTCTCCTACATCACTGGTTTTGTTGCAGTTCCTGCTGGTGCAAGTCCTGTTACACGTCCTTTCCCTCATGTGTGGATAAGGCTGATGAACCTGCCCATTTCCTTAGGAAACGCAGCCTAAAGTAATGGCTTTCAGTGGTTGATTTTTAGTAATGATGTCCAATAATGTACCTTTTTTCTCAAATATTCCCATTTTCTTTCCCTGGGAAGCTGCTGCTCTCACTCACTAGTGAGTGAGGGACCTGCTGTAAATGAAGCGTTGGTCTTGGTAGGGACAGAAAACACACATATCCTGAAACTCTACTGGTGCTAACTCCATTCTTGCCAAATTTCTTGCCATCCTTGAAACATCATCCCTGTATCAAAAATGCAAATGATTAAACCGAGTACATGTTCACTACCACCTGGACACGCAATAAAGGATGATTCTTATGCTGGAGGTGATGAAATGCAGAGATTGGCACTGTGTCACTACCATGCGTGATATGACACCGCAGCTTTGCCTGTAGTCTGGCACTTTCTAACTTCCTTCTGAATGCCAACTCAGCAGTGCTTCTCCTATTATTCTGTATTGCAATCTCTTGTCATTGATGATAACGTGATACAGAAATTCAGTCTATTTACTGGGATCTTTTAATGTTACTCAAACTTAGCGTCTTTTCAGATCAATGGAACATTGCTATGGATCATCTAGAAGTTACTTCAAGACAACACAAAATGGTTTAGAGAAGCTGAGACTTTATCTGTTGACCTAGTAACTGTTTGGGTTGGACATCTTAAAACAGTGGAAAACAGAGTTTAGAATGTAACTATTTAACTTTGCTCTATTTTTTCCTACCAGATCTAAAGGATTTATTTATTTATTTACATTCTGGTTGCTTCCACTGCCAGTATTTCTCCTGTTGCATGAATGCTATGCACGGTAATGGGGAAACTGTTGCTGCTTCCACCTGCAGAACTGTAATTTTTACAAAAGCTAGTAAGCATTACTTGAATTTTCTTAGACAGATACTCAAAGTTTTGAGAAGCAAAATAACTTGGCAAAAGGCAACATGGCAGACATGAAGAGGTAAAAAATATTTTTTGTAGATTACTGATTTTATCCCAAAAAGCTGAGTCATGCCGCAGACGCTGCTGAAGGAGATGGCCTGGAAACTGCATGTCTTTCAGGGATAACACAGATGTTTCCATGCAGCATGGCATCACAGATGATGGTCAGCGGGATGCCACAGACAGGCAGAGGCAGCAGTACTTATCTCCCTGCAGCAGGAGACTGGGCAGGACCGCTGACAGCTTATTTGGGGGGTCATGTCTTCCTACAACTGGCTTCCCAATTTTTCCAAGCTGGGGTTTTGTTTAGTGTTTCCTTTTTTTGTTCCATTATGCTTATTTTAAAATATGTTTAGTTGCACATTTTTGGTACAAGCAAGGAAACACTTATCCCCTAGTGCTTAGGCTGTCATTAGAGATTGGGAACAACGAGACAGCTGAAACTAAGAGAGAGAAAAAGCCTGAGAGGGATAAATACAATCAAGATGGAAAGCAGGGAAAAAGAAGCTGGAAGAGTCACCAGAAACATACAAACAGATTTTAGAGATAGAAAATGTCTACTTCACAGTAGAGTTCAGTTCCCTGAAAGAAAATGGGGACCTGAGTAAAGGGAGAAGTTTATATGTCAGCCAGCAAGGCTGGATGAGGGAGTGTTCAAACCAGAGGCAATATAGCATGTGAGCGTGTCCTCAGATACCTGTTCCTAAAATGGTCATTTTGGTTTTAGACTGTCATTGATCCAAAGATGATGCCATTGGTTTCCCTGACTACCATCTCTTCAAGCTCTGTTTCAGTCTACACGTATCAATGTCCTGTTTCTGTCATATGGCACAATGGAATTTTATATTATTATTAGGTATTAAGATTTAGCATTTACATAGAATTTTCATGCACTCAGTGTTTTACAGATATTCTCTTATTAATCATCTCAGCACCCACATTGACTGTATGAAATTGTAGCTGTTTTGTGGATGGGGAAACTGCAGCTGATGGAATTGCTGGAGGCAATGCAGAAAGCGCATTTGCCAGCAGCAGCACTTGGTAGTCGGACTGTTTGCTTTATATTTATATTCGACTCATCTTTCTGATTATTGTGTACTGTACCTCTTTGCATTGATTTGATGCTATACTGATGAAAGCCATGGATATTAAGGGTCAGCTCTGCAGTGCCTCTCTCTTCTTTGTTGGGGGATGAGGAATACAAAGTGGCAGGTATTTAGATGGCAGGAGTCCTTGGGTTACTTAGCACAAGAGCCGATTTCCCTGACAAGTATCTGCTGCTGACAAAGGAACTGATGACTTCATAATTGGTAGCTTAATAACCACCATCTCTTTAAAAATGTATAGAATTTCCAGAAACACATATATATTAGTGTTCTAATGTTATTTACCATTTGTATATTTGTCATTTGGTTATTTTGAGATATATGCCCCGTAAGTTATTTTTTAAAAAGAGACTGCTATTAAGGTTAAAAGAACAGATTTTATGGGAGTCTTAGCATTCTTTGACCCTGGTGTCAGGCAAATACTTGGTTCCATCAGTTGTCATAATTCTTTCCTCGTGCTTGCCAGCCTCTTTTATTAATGTAGGTAAGTCAACACAGTTCACAGAAGTCCAAATATATTTAAAACTTTTTTTTTCTAGACAGGGAAAAAAGCTAAACCCATGAACTTACAAAATGCAGAGTCAGGAAAACAGAAATTAGTGGCAAAACCTTTGTCAGTGCTGCTCACCCTTAGGTTGCATATAATTATAGAAATTCCACTGTAGGTTCTAATGTATTTTATAATTTGAATTTGTGTATGTGCTCACACATTCATTTTATCTAGTGAAGTTGTTTTTCAAGAACTTTGCAGTAATGTTTAGTTTGTCTCAAGGGAATGTGGCAATGATATTGGATATATCTAAATTCAACACTTGTGGTTTCTGTTGGACTTCTAAATCACTTATTATATCACAAATTCTAATCAAGATATTTTGAGATTCCAGACATTCTGTGAAGATGTTATTTCAGGTGTTGATAAAATATAGTATTCTCCCTACTTCTTTAACCAAATAAAGAATTTCTTAATGCTTAACTTTTGCTATGTAAAATCATCTGGTAATGTTGCCTACATACCTAGAATGCAATTTGGGGAATTATACTTAGTTATTAAACTAGCTATAGCAGGGAGTTGACCAATCATGCTGGCTACTTACAAGTCACAGTGAAGAGACTTCTTCCTATAAGGATACAGATGATAAGTAACTTTTTACTAGAGAAGCTGAATCTTGCTTCATTTGATGAAGAAGCAACATCATTGGAAACATGAAGATACTAAGGGTCTGATATTACAAGGTAGAGGGCAATTTACCAACTTTCTAGGCAAAACAATTACCGAGACCAAAAAAAATCTCTTTAAAGGTAAGTGCAGGAAAGGGCATTTCACTCTAAATGGAAGTAGTGCAACTATTACTTTGGCTGAAACGAAACTGAAATCCCAAGAAAGGCTAGATCTCCTCATAAAAAGGTATGTATGTTCAGTATTTGCCTTTTAGAAACTCTGGGTGGTTGAAGGGGGCAGCACAAATTTGAAGAAACTACAGAATTATTGATGCAAATTTATTCAGGGGAAATGAGGGCGAGAACCGGTTTATTGTCCAAGACTAAGCCAAAAATAATCTTCTGTTTTCAAAAAGCTGTTTAGGAACTTGATACTGATATCTGTATGTCAGGTATCAGATTTGGATACTCAAGAAGCCATTATACTAGGAAATTCCTCAACAGAACAACCTGTCTTTACCTGCTTGTTCCCACCTGCCATCAGCATGAAGATGCCCTGTATCAGATGTTAACCTTCAACAATCCCACCAAGAAGAAAATGCAATGTGGGAAGTAGCGCTGCGTGCAAGACTCAGCGAATTGATGTAGACTGGTACGACATAATGCTGGTATTTATAAAGCACAATGCTTAAAGCAGAGGGAACGATCAGAAGACATGACTGTGAAACAATTACAAAAAGACAAAGCCAGCCTTCGGGCCAAAGCTAGAGGTCTACAGGGAGTCAGGACTACCTGTATGGATGACTGAATATAATAGGACATCAGTACTGTTATTCTGAGGGGAAGTCTGTGGGCCAGTCTGCAATAAACACCAGTTCAGCACCTAGTGTAGCACAGAGAGAAAAAGCAGGGAAGTGCATCTTACTTCATGGATGGATGCTACTGCTCTCACATGCTCCCAAAAGTCAGTCTCTAAGCCTGGCTGAGATAATCTCACTGTCTGACCTCTTTCAACCTTCCCAATACTCCAGACAGTGAACTTGGGCAACTCATGAGACAGAGCTTCAAACCATAAAGTTCTACTGGTGAGGTAGTACACAAGAAACAGGAAAGTCCACATCACTACAATGCCTCTTGTAGTGGAGAAGGAAAAAACCAGGGTAGAATGGAGGTTGTGAGAAATGGGAATTATTGTGTCTACCGAGAGAATACCTGGAAGAACAGATGAAAAGCCCTGAACAGAAGAGGCCAACAAAATACATAAGTAAGAGAAAAAAAATTCCTCTTGCAAAATGAAAAGAACAAGCAACCTACAGATATCATGGGGGGTGAGTGAAGTAGAAAAGTATTCCGGTTTCCAAGAGGAAGCCTGGCCGGTGATGGGTAGGATATACTAAACAGACCACACTGTTTGTCCTCTGCCATTTCAAGACATTAGTACAACAAATTGGAGAATAAATTTTAATAACTGTTCTAATTTTAGATTTTGTTTCCACGTAACCATGAATTTTTGCAGCTATCATCTTAAATGTCTACTTTACATCCAATCTCATGTGGGCATTTTGAAAGTTATGTTTCTACTTTATATTTTATTTTTTGAAATTTGGATGCAGATCTGATTGACTGTATGAAAAATATTAAATGGCCACAGGATGATAGCTTGCCATTTTCCATTCACCCTCTGATTACCTGCAAACACTGAAGGAAGTCTTCTGGTTGGCAAATAACTATCATTTTATTGGCCATATTTTCAATCAAAATACAAAGGTATTAATTAATTCTTGACAAGCCAGCTGTAGTACTAGTTTTAGGAATATGCTGTCATCTAATTGAGTATTATTTATTGACTGAAAATCATGCCCGGTGCTTTGAGATTTGGATTAAAAAAAACAACTATTAATTGGTACACAAATATATATTTATTTCTTAAATTATTTAACAGTGATATAATACGGAAAAGAAAGATGCCAGAATGTTTCCTCGGCTGCCCACTGACCATAAATTAAAACCTATCCTTACAGCAAATGGGATGCAGCACTCCTCAAGAAAACCAGGTTTCTTTTGAAATTGGGAATTTTCAACAATGCTGAAGTTTCCCCTACATTGATGGTGTTAGAAAATATCTAGCAGCCTTATGTCTTGCTTTTCATTCATGGTTAAAGGCAAGCACAGATGATGCTTATTAGTGTTCCTCTCTTAATGAGACCAGAATCTTTAAAAATTATCATTTTCCAGAGATATGAAAAGCAGGCCACTCAAGGACTTCTCATTGACTTACTTACGCATACAGAGTGTATGTCACAAATAGATGTTTTATGACATAAAACGATCTATTTCATTAAAAAAAAACCCAACAGGAATTTCAGTCTTGTTTCACTGCATGTATTTCAACCCCCCATTTTCTCAACCTGATCCACAAAGTCAGAACAGCTGCATACAGGGAATTTGTTCTTAATTTGTTGACTTTTCATGCATATGAATACACACTAACAGTTGTTTCTAAGAAAAATCACTTTGTCAGACTCTAGCAAAATATGAAGGTTTTAGGATTGTGCTACAAGGAGATTACAATAATGCAATGATTTGGGAATAGGTTCAAGGCTTTGTAAGGAAGATGTATGTTCTAAGGAAGACACTTCAGCATCCTACAGGTGGGTTCTGAAGCTGCCTTCTGCCAACTGAAAATGAGGATGCACATAAAGTCTGTCTGGGAAAATGTGGTATTTTAGGTCATTCAACTTAGATGAAGTCCTTTTGCAAAAACTATATTCTGAAAACTCTCCTTAATTTTTTTATAGTATGTACATTTACACAGCCTGACTTATTTTAGGTAAGATTGATATACCAATCAATCAGCATACTTTTAAAGGATGTAACCAAAACTGGCAAATAAAGTGCTTGTTTGCTTCCGCTACGTATTCTGCACTCTTATGTTCCTCATGTCTTTCAGCAGCATAGGTCTGTAGATTGCCTCCAAGCTTTCCATGTATTCTAAATAATCACTCACTCGAAATCCATGGAGTGCTTCTTCCTGCACAAATACACACAGAAAACATTTATTAGCTAGAAAAAAAAATGCATGACTCAAATTTGATGAATTCTAAGCTGCTAAATATAGCTCACTTTGTTCTCCTTGTCACAGCCTGGGTGTTCAAAATACACACATTTTATTACATTTCATTTAGAAATAAAGAATTGGTAATATCTGCTTCCAGGCAGTTGTTCCTAATTACAGTCTCAGAAAAAAATAGCTTTTTCAGGTGGACATTGTTCATCTCATTTTTGGAGAACACGCCATATGAAGATTTTTAAGGAAAACAAAGTAAGCTTTAACAAGACAAATCCAGGTACTAAAATATTCTTTTATAAGATTTTTATACCAGCTACATCGCATGCTAAAAGTTTGTTAGTGTGGCTTTTGTATCCAACTAGATTCTCAAAATACCCAGGAGAGTAACAGTAGGTATTTATTTTTGTACATCAATGATAAAGAAAGATCTTTATGAAGTGCTTAAATAAAAACAGCATAAACACTTCTGCATCACCACAAATCATTAATTCTTACTAATTCAAAAACACAGAGTAAAAGAAGATGCCCTCAGGAAAAAGAAACGAACAGGCCATGTTCCTTCTTGTGGCTACTGTATCAGTGGGAGAGGGAGGCTGCACTGCAGAAAGCAGGATC
Source organism: Pluvialis apricaria (assembly GCA_017639485.1). Taxonomy (NCBI): domain Eukaryota; kingdom Metazoa; phylum Chordata; class Aves; order Charadriiformes; family Charadriidae; genus Pluvialis; species Pluvialis apricaria. The sequence goes on along the minus strand of CM030009.1, from coordinate 72,457,517 downwards.
CCAAAGAACAGTCTAGGTAAAACGGGAGAATTTGTTGCTGCTTTGAACTGGAACAACTTGTGCGCCCACCACCTACTAAGCAGTATTGACCACTGTTGGCAGCTCGTGCTGCAAAAAGCTCTTTAGAGCCTGACAGGCCTTGGGGACACATGTTGAATCTGCTGCTGTACTGACTGTGCAGCTCTGCTAAGTAGAATTCCCCTGAGAACACCCGCTCAGGCTTGGAAGGCTGCACTTTGGCATCTGAACAGAAATTCAAGATGGTCCTTATAATTCTACTCCCCTACTCAAAGGTGAAAGCAAAAGCACAATTTTACCTTCCAAGTTGGTCTTCATGCACTGTGAGAAGGCTGACTACAGTGGAAAAGAAAACTGACTCCAATAGAGAACTGTAGTAGGTATTTAACTCTTTTTGTTTTTTTTTTTTTTTTTTGTTTTTTTTTTTTAAGCAGTGAAATCCTATATTGATTAAATGCGCGCACATATTAAAGCTTTGGTCACCACTTAGCTGTCAATAATATGGCCCATACTCGCAGGAAATAAAGCGAAGAGTGGCTAAATTACTCCCAGAAGGGACCGACATACTCCCCTACGTATACTATTACAAGAAGTCAGAAACCCTGTAGCCCTACTTTCTCTATTGTATCCAAATGAAACCAAGATAGTTTACTGAAGTGGCAGGTCACAGTATTCTAGGTTCATGCATGGAAATTACAAAGCTATGCAACTTCATCTTTCCATGAAAGGATTAATAAAAGACCAAGCAATAAATTTAAAGTTCTGTTAATGCTGAAACTTCAAGATATCTTGAAGGGATCATAACCCATCTCAGCCAACAGAAAGAACTAGAAAAAAAAAGGAAAAAATGTTCATGGACAATCCATTACTTCTACTTTCCTCCTGGCACAGAGGAAAGGCAAATTACAGAGTAATAGAAGATGGTCTCTTTCAAAGGTTATCATCTGTTTTTTATCACTAGGACACATTGAAAGGGTGAATGTTTTACTTATTTTAAGTGCTAGGCATAATGTCATCTGAATTGACAGCAAAGTTGCCTCCAACTTCTTTTTTCGTGTGCAAATGAAAAGTATATCTTTTTAAGAAAAAAATTTTTTGTTAAATTTTAATAGCTAGCTGGAACTACTTATTAGATAATACCAACAAAGGTATATTGCTGTCAAATCAGAATCTTTTCATGACAGATACAATGTATGCTAGAAGCTTAAAACCAGAAAGGTTTGTGGAAAGAAAATAGGTAGCAGGACTTGTTTGTATAGCAAATGACCACTGCTAGTTGAAGATGTGATGTAACATTAAAAAAAAAATAAAATGAATATTCAAAGGTTGTAGGTGTGTCGGGTTTTTTTCTTAACCTGGATTATGTTCTCTGAACGGTTTATACTTCCACCTTTAAGAGAATTGCTCCACTACAGTAATCCAAATTTGTGAATGTTGTGCTGAGAAACAGGCTAAAACTTGAAACTGAATTTCTTTATTTCACTAAAAGGGAAACTAACGCCTTTGCAAGTATTAAACTGAAGTAACCTCACATGAAGCCCATAATATAGCTGAAATTGAATGAATACAATGTCAGAATATGTTTTTCTTTAGATGAATTAAGAGCCATCAAAAGCAAGAGCACACTTTAAGTATGACCTTAACTCCTCTTTTTCTGCAGCAGTCACTCAATGAATTGTAAATACTCCAGTAGAGCATTAATATACAGCATTTCTCATTAATTTAACAGGACCATGTCAAATCTTTGGCCTGTTTACACCATAGGTGACAACATACAAATTCTCTCTTCTACAATTAGCATAAACTATCCCAATAATGCCATCAAGATGAAGTAGTTTTTAAGCCACATTGACCAAAAACAGGTCAAACAAAACAAGTCACTCACTAGACTGTGTACTGAACATTTTCATGGAAAACTTCTGAGCTGACATATTATTCACATTTAAGAATACGTAAGTTGGATGCAAACTAGTCAGAAAACCACTGCTGTTAGGACAGGCTAAGATGCAGATATATAGCGCTCAAAAGAATTTTGACTGGAGAAAAAAAAAGACCGGAGAAAAAAGCAAAAATGTCTCTGGGAAGAAGAGTGAAATATTTGTATCTACTCATGACTGCATCTATAGCTAAGCAGTACCCTGCAAAAAGAATCCAATAACCAAAGGTAATTTATAATGTGGCAAAGAACAGGAAATTGTGAGGCTGGTTGTATCGTAATTGGCATCTGTTCAAAATAACAGCTCACTGAGCTTTGTGCCACATCTCTTCAAGTTTCAGTAGGAGACCACTGTGTAAACCCACCTTTCTGGAGAACGCCTAGTTTAATGGGATTGGGGCTACATAGAGAACTGAATTAAATGCTCTCATGACTTAACGTTGCATACAAAGGGAACCAATCAGGAAAAAATGCAGGAAAAATGTTCTCTGGAAAATACTAGACCACAATTTCCTGCCAGGAAGTAAATAAAATCAAAGTATTATTTCACTCACTTAAAATCAGTAAGTGTAATTCACTAAGAGCTTCAGATTAAGTAACATATGTATTTTCAGTACTGAGAGCTTTGCTTCCCTTCAGCAATTGAAAAATTAAAAAAGAAACCCTTACTTTAAGAAAAACCTGGAGATCTTGGGCTTCAGTGTGCTTCAGGATGTCTTGCTGTAGGTGTCTGAACACAGAAATACACATATATATTTGATAATCAGGACCCAGAAAAATACATATAGCAATGTAGTGACAGATCTCACTCCAGTCCATGTAATTCCAGAAACACTGAGTTATCCATTGCAAACAAATCTAGATGAGAATGAAAGTATACAGCAATTTAGTTATATAAACATTCAGTCATAATTGATCAGCTTTATCTCTTCACTTTCCTATACTACAAACCCTTTTTCCTGTAACATCACACTACTTACGAAAATAAAAGGAATAAAGTACAAAAGAAGCCAAGAATCACCATTTTTTAAATCACAGCCTCTGAATAGACTTCCAGTAAATTCTGCTAGATGTAATACTCTGCATCCATGCATCTCACTTTACTGAGTATATTCTGGCAACTCTTGAAGTTGAGACATAAAACTCTAAGTCCAGTGAAAGCGAGGGTGATTTTTTCAAGATTGTTTTAAAACGTGGCCTTGACAGTAATGAGGGTGATAGTGTGTTTAATGTGGATTTTCCTTCAAATTAACGTAGTTCTTTGTCTTATGAATGAATGTTAGGCCCTTCCCTAAGACACATTTTCATTTAATGAAGTGGGTATAGAGCACAATTAGAAACTTATTTTTCCAGTTCTAAATCACAATGTATTAAGATGTGTACAGCACATTTCATTTAGTTCTAGACCACAAATCTTCTGCTAATCAGTCCTTAAAGTGTTTAAAAATATGCAGCAGCAGAAGTACCAAGATTCTAATTAGATGACAGCAGCCATACTCTGTCATTAAATCTGTTTTCAGGTATTTATTGAGGCACACAAGCACTCAAATACCTCAGAGTTGTCTTCACAGTTCAGAGTTTATTTGTTTTTAATCATGCAGCAGAACTGCAAAATCACACAGAAGACACAGTGGCACCCACCATTAGCATTTCGGTACCACGTTAAATAAAAAAAAAATCCCCAAACAAAACACCTTGTCAGTAGTTTAGAACAATAACTAGTCTCTTATGAACTGAGTGCAAACAATAAAAAATGCATACAGTATAACTTACACCAGAATAGTTAAGGAAGGTGTGACTGTCCCCGTGTGTTTTCCTACCCCAAAATAGAAACCTTATTATAATCTCACTCCTATGCTGAGACAAAGTCCCTCATGTGCCCATCTTCCCTCCTCAAAGACCAAATCCCAGGCTAACTATTTTAAGCAATGTCTGTACCACACTGGCATCTGCCCCCATTAAGAAGTCTCTTAAGCTGCAAATCTTGTGGCAAAAAGGAATTTTGAAGGCATGAGATGAAAAATATTTTTCTTGCGTTGGAATGGCAATAAGCTTTCTTACTGTGGTAAGAGGTCCCTTGCGTTGGCAATCTAACTCATTATTGCATGAAGATGTTTACACTTCATCACGACTGTAGTCTTTACAAGCAACGATCCATACAGAGCATTCCATGTTACCAAAGAATTGTAGCGAGTAGGTAAAATGAAAGCTAACATTACGAATAACTATTCTACTTTAGTAACATCTCTTTAATATAGAAGAATAGTATGTTACCTGAGTGTAATATTTGTGGTAGCTAATACAAAATTAATTTTGCTCTAGTATCATCTGAACTGCTTCCTATTATACATCTATCCCAAATTACTCATTTCCCTGCTATGGAAAATATAGAAAATTATTCCAGGTAATAAGATATTCTATTTATTTTTAATGATAAATCTGAAGTTTTAGTATATATTATTTTTATGAAGTTTTCTGCATGAACAAGTAATGGAAGGTCATCAGCTGCATCACTATCATTACTCTACCGCAGTCAGTTGCTTTCTATCTTCAGATGCTCTAATTCACTTTGCATTTAATATTATCTCTTACCCCTAAATTCACAACCACCACACAAGTGCTGTATGGAAAAAACACAGTAGTTCCTGAACGTCCTCGATTTTGTGGATTTAAGCCAAAAAGTTGATGATACTTTGATACACTTTTATCAGTTACCTGGGATGGAGTGAAACCAGACATGTGGAAGGCTGAAGAGACAAGCGGCAACTCAGCTTTTAGCAACATTTCAATGTGGTGAGCACTGCAAAAATAGACTGGATGGATGCCAGATTCCACCGTGGTAATAGGCAGGTGCATCTGATTAACAACAACATCATCATCAACAACAACAAAATTGAGGAAAATGATTACAGACTACAAAAATGTGTTATTTTATAATAGCTTGCTGAGAACAATATATAAAAATATACACTTTTGCTTCTAAGATAAGTCATCCCAGTTATTTTAAAGACAGGAACTAGAATAAACAAAAAAGCTGGTGCTATCATCAGGAAAAAAGTGTAGTTAAACTAAAGAAAATTAGAAGTTAGAAACGGTTATCAAATATATCCCGACTGTTCCTTTTCGTTAGCAATCTAGTTCTTTATTGCATGTAAACTTTAAATGTCAAAGTAGGGATGGAGAAACCGCTGCTATATTTTAAACAAAAGAACAGAAAAAAAAAAGGACTACTTTCTGTTGGATTTTTCTCCCCTTTTACCTGTGGATAGAGTGGAACTTCTATGGTATTTGAAGTTGTTTTCTGTGTGCACATTTCTTTGCAGTATGCGTGGCTGATATGAGTGAAATTCTACTTTGTGCAGCAAAAATAACAGAGGTTTAATCAGTATGGAAAGCCCTGGATGCCAGTGCTTGGGTTCTAGCTAACAGATTTTTGGTTTTGTGCTAGAAAGTCAAGGCACATCCTTTGGAATTTTCCTCCTTCCTGAGGTAGGCAGCATTGCAATCCAACAGCTGGATAATTCCTCATTCACATTTTGACATTTTATTTTATTTTACATTGTGAAAGTTATGCAAATAGGTTAATTGTTGAATTTTCTTCTTTGTGTTTTCAAGATACATTATGAAAGAGAAATCATGTCGGTACTGAGAATGAACATTAGCACTGCAGCAACCTGCCTGTGATGCTGACTACTTGTTGTATGGAAGACGACTCTTAAGTTCTCAGCACTGATGGTGTTCAGCACAATTATATTCACACAATGGAGCAACATTTCATTGTGCTGGAATAACCTCAGGTCTGGACTCAGTGCTGTGAGTGTCACCACTTCTGGTGACAAGACAGACCAATTCGTATTAATACAGAGGCTTGCAGGCAGAAGAGGTATGGAATCTAATCCGTGCTTCTTATACCCCAGAGTTCTCTAGCAAAGACTACAGCTGTTTATATTCAAAATATTCAAAACAAGGTGACAATGTAAAAAGTCAAACTCAAAGGGGTTTGTTTTAAAGAGATGGAATCCCATTTAATAAAGGTGGAAATGAAGTTTCCTATATTACAAGCTCAATCCACAACACTAAACATTTAAAACTGCCAAGCATTCAGTATTTACATATTTAGTAAATTTTAAAACTGATAGGTCTACTAAAAAAAAAAAAGAAATCAAAAGGATGGACTTGCACACTGTAATAATGATAAAAAGGTTATTCAACAGTATCACAGCCTTCACACAGAATTAATGCCACTAACAAAGTTCATTTTACTGCCAGCTTTAAAAATCAATAATATTGCCTTTGTTATCAGCTCACCTGTTATTCCACTACTTTTAAACATCCATTTGAGCAACTGTCAAATCTATATTTTTCTGAGAGAATTTTTCAGGGTCACGTATTCCGTTAGAGGGCTTTAATGAAAACTTAATGCATTTAAAAAATCCACCCAAAACTAAGGAAATGGATAAAGTCTCCTTTATAAACTTTCAAAGTTGCCTTTCAGAAAGAAATAGCTTTTAAATTCTTACAGATATATGCAGTCTTGGTAGCCAGAGAAATGCTGAAACAAGAAGACGTGAAAATCGCTGAAGAAACGTCAGTGTCTTCTCTGCATCCCCTGACATTATGAGGAAGACAGAAGACGCAAACCAGTCGTAGCCAGCATAGCGCTCCTGCAAGCAGCCTGCATGAGAAGGTTAAGGAACTTGGGCAGAGATCTCCTCCCCACTGCCTGGCAGGAACTGCAGCCCTCCTCCTCCTCAGGCCCACGCACACAAGGCAAGAGCGGGTTTGTTAGAGATGGGACAAGGGGAAAATAGCGGCACTGAAGGTAGCTTCTTGAGGCACAGCTGCTTCTCAAACTGATTTAAGAGAAACCATTTAAGCTTTTTTCCCTACACGCTATTTTTTTTCCAGTCCAGAAGTAGCCACGCCAAATTAACCAAAGCAAACAAAAAACAAGTAAATGCAAAAAACCCTGCACCAGAACAAGTGTGTCCACACTACAAAAAAGGAGAACTGTGGAGGAAGAAAACAGAAGCTGTTTTCTGAAACAAAGTAAAAGAAAAGGTTAAAAAAAAGAGATTAAGCATATCCTGATTAATATACCTGAAGTGTTTTTTAATAGTGATATGTAAGCACAATACCTGAAGAATATTGCAGAGCTTGTTGGAAAGCAGTATCTATTTTATTTTTAAAAAAGTTCCACAGTAGATCTAAAAGAGTCAGAAGTCAAAACATTCCTCTTGATCAAATTACAGCCACATATCATTACATGGGCAATAGCATTAACAATGTTGGTATTGTGGGAGTATCAAAAATACTCATTAATGATCAAAGTGGCATTGCTCCAGACTCTTTATCACATACAGAAAGATGTGATCCTACCAAAACCAGTTTATGACAAAAATGAATGAGACTTACAATTTTAGCAAAGTATGGGAACAAAAGGGTGAAGATTTTAAGTGCATCAGATGTACATTTTAACTTAACAAAATATCAAAATAAAAGTGCCGCTTTTTTTTTTTTCCAGTACATATTACACATCTACACCACCATCAAAAGCACAAACCAAGAGTTCAAATTCTACTGGTATTATTAGGGAATATAATTTATGTCATCAATAAAGGATACAAAGTGGGGATACCACAGTCCTTTGCTGTTGTTTCAGAAATTTCTCACAATTCATTAACACAAAGCACAGCTCATTTTTAGCATGTTCCTTTAGCAAGTTTAGATATTTTCCATATCTAGCAAAAAAGTTAAAAACCAAAACTGTTTAAAGGTTAAACGTTATATTACTTCTTATTTATATATAACATATTTAATAGGCCTGTGAAAGTTAAGCAGTCATGGTGGTGTTCATCACAAACACTATGTTGTAGATATACACATAAATGGTTTAATAAAACCTATTATGCTTTATCTAGGAAGGATACACACCAAACATTCGCTACTCAGTGCTACAGTTCCTCAGCTGAATTCCTTTTAGTTAAGTTTTAGAGACTGTGGTGGGGAAGAGCAAGTACTTTAACACACATGACTCATTTTCTTCACATACATTATTTAGAATTCCATCTAAGTATATTTTACATGTAATTATTAGCATCAGAATTCAAGTATTAATGCTAAAGATAACAATCAGCGGAACTACAGACACATTAGCTTTTCCTTCATCATGGCTCTGCAAATTATCAGCCAAATAAAATGTTTAAATGGCATATAACTAAGCTTAGCTAAACAGAACCATTTAGAGAAGTAATGTGAGGAAAAAAAGACACATAACTCAGGATAATGTAATTTTATGGTAAATCTTACTAACAAGTTACAATTAGCCCTTACAACAATAAAGGATAATAACCTATATAATCTGTAAAGATAATTTAATTATGTACTAATACCTTTTTCATTTTCAAAGTTAGAATTCATTTTCTTAAAGATGATCTCTAGATTTAAATGGTATAAAGCACTAAGTTTATGGATTAAATATCATAAAGTCATTCCATGAAAATCAAACAAATTTTAGAAATACACTAGGGAAATATTGTAATACTATGTACCTGACTGTCATTTCAACACCAAGCTGTTGCACAGATGAAAGGCTTTCATTCTTCACATCTGCATCTGTGGCTAAAACAAAAGGAAAAATATAATAAAGTATTACTATAAATATGGTTTTAACTGAGTCCTGATGTAAAGCTTCTTTTATGTATGAATACCAGTTTTGGAGAAATGTTTTTATTTGAAATTAGTTTAGTAGTGTTTGCAAAGGATGCACGAAGAACCTGCGTTCCTCATACACTTTTGGTTTTTTAACTAAAATCACTTTATTTATAATAAAATCTTCACTTTTAGTATGGTTATCATTAGCTTTACAGCACAATGTAAACAAACACCTTTTTCAGACCCATTTCTTAGTAGAGCTTTATCCCTTCTGGCCAAGAAATGAGACAAAGAAGCATTTTCTGATCTACTTTCTTCCATTCCAGTGGCCTCAAAGTCTCCCAACTGTAATCTCAACCTTATTAACAAAAAAATCTATTTTGATATGAACGTCAGAAAACATTATAACTGACAGATTTAAAAACCCCTCCCTGTCTTTCTATGCATTGTCCTTTCACAGAGTAATATATACCCCCTTTTCTGCATTTGTTTAAATTAAAAATCCAAGTTAGACAAATTAATAAATCATGAATTAAAGCAACCTCTGTTGTAATATTTTCCTCAAAATTTTAAAATCTAAGATCAATTAAAAATGGGGCATTGTTTCTCTTGTGTATATATATCATCTAAGATAACTCTACCTCAGAAAAACTACAGTCCAGTAATAACATGAGTTACAAAGCCGAGGGCTTAAACCTTTTATATACTTCTTTCAGACAAAGTGCTAATTAAAAATAACCAACACAGAAAACGGTTAATAAATAAAAAACCCTAACAACCAACATACTTTGTTAAAAATGACAGCAGAAGTTAAAATATATTCATGTAAGTGATAAATGTAAAAATCTGATAAAGCAGATCACATGGTAGCTTTTCTATACCCTTCTCAGACAGAGAGAGAAATCAAAACTGAAGGATTCCCTAGCTACCCATTTAGGTAAACACTTGATGTTGCTGGTAAGCAAACAAGGACTAAGGTATTAAAGATTAAATATTTACTGGGTAAAGGAAGAAATGCCTCTAGTTAGGAAGAAAATAATACAGCAAAATTACACTTGACAATGAAGCAATAAAATTCAGCAGACGGAGTATGGTAAGAAAAAAAACCACTTTGTATTACAACTTTAATAGAGGACAATGATCTAAGTGTTAGGGTCATGAGAAATTAACCCTGTATTTTGACAAATACATTTATACAAAAGAAAAATCAACTGGTCTTTGAGTAAAACAAATTTACTCAATAGTCTGATGGGACTGATACAGCAATCCCACATCAGAGAATTTTTTTACCTGAAGAACAGAAGTTCAAATATATTTTGCATATACAGCAACACAATATTTGGAAGTATACATATAAAATCACAGGGTATTTCTGTTAAAAACCCACAGAGATGAGTGAAATAGTTCATATCTTTTTACAGCTCCTGTTCCAAGTTACCCTTTTACTCAAGCTGCAATTACCACACCAACAGTAAATTCATTTTCAGGTTCCTGTTTGCAATTGTGAAGGCAAGAGGCATGCTTATATCCTAGAAACCATGATGGAAGACAAAACAGGGGGTATTTGAATGAGTTGGCTACGATTAATGGCTAATTCAGTCCTGGCATAACCATATTTAATGGCAGGGGAGAGGCATGCAGTATAACAACCTCTAAGCCACAAGGAAGCCCTGCCTCCATTTTGAGGTGCATCCTCCTGTGGACGGCAACACAGGAGCTGGTATCCCAGTCCAGCAAGGGAGTAATGAGGAACAGCTGTATCACAAACCACAATCTGAGCCCAGTTTCCATTGTGTAACAGTTTACAGCAAGTACTGAATACTTATTTCCCATTAACATTAAAAGAACACAACTGATTTCCTTGAGTCTCATTGCCTTTTCTTCTCTGTTGTAATAATTTCTTAGTTGCTGAAAAGGGTTTTCTCCTTATCAGTTTTCTTTTTGATATTTTCCCCTGTATTTTGAAAGAAGATAAAATTAACATAGAGTTTGGACTGAATAAAAATTCTATATTACATAGTACCTCATCAAGGCAAAAACTCTTGCTTTTGTACACCAGTGTATGTGATATAATCCTAGCTCCGTACATTATACAGTCAAGTTGCTGCCAATCCACAACTCACAACGGGAACAGACAAAATGTTGGTTCTTTGTCCTGGGTCAAAAGTTTTGATCTTCCATTTTGTTTACCAATTAAAACACTGTGAAGACCAGGCTTTAGAAAACTATAAATTCATTTAGAATACACAAAGGACCACTTCCCACTGATTAAAAACTGGACCTAGAAACCTTATGTGCTCCATTAAGTTTGAAAATTGTTATTAACTGTAAGCGGAATACTGAAATACTGCATATTGCAATTCATGGATAAAAAGTTGACCAGTAACCTTGCAGGAATATGTTGTGACTGTACTATTGTAATGATGCTCATGATATCTCCGATTTAATACACTGAATTAAACTTCTACAAAACTCATTTGACAGATATTTATCAATACACCTGATATAAGTAATTGTCTTGAAACACAATAGGCTTCGTAACAAAAGTCATTGACAAATCAATTTTCTAAATAAGAATGCCATTTATCCTCAAAAAAAGGACAGAATACCTCTCTGAACTGTGAATTAGGTAACAGCATGATACCACACTGTGGCTATTATTAAATGGAAGGAACAACATGCTTTGGAAACTTCCATTTTATTTATGTAACAAAACAAAAATTCTATGTTAAACAAGTATTTTACACTTCTTTCTTTAAAAATATAAAACACCGTAAAATAGAAATTAAGCCAAAATGAAATTAGTGACCTGAAAGATATCAGAATTCACTAGGAGCTGATTTACAATTTAAAAAAATATTATAGAAAGTTGACTTTATCTCTCATTCTAAAATGCATAAAAAATCCCACAGCAATAGATATGGACCATTTTTAAGTGTAAATGATATTTTCTTTTGCTTTTTAGCCATGCAACTGCTCTTTATATTAGCAACCTACCATACATACTTCAGATAAGCTAATCATAAGAAACATTGGTATGCCTGCTCTCAAATCTTTTTAATTCACTATTTAATACAGTCTTGTTCATTCAAAAGACAAAATGCTTCCGTTGAAACACCAAGTATTGCAAACTATTAATTGCCAGTGATAACTTTAAACAAAAAAAAACCCAAAACACAACACGTGAAAAATTGTAGAATATTACCTTTTTCTACAATAAAGAAGTATTTCTTTTTATCATTTGGTAATCTTCCTCTTGTTGCCAACCTTTCTACCTCTAAATCAAAGTTAGTGTTCCGCAGGGAGCCAAAAAGAGAGATCATTAGGAACCCTGTTGCTTGAGTGGGGGGAGCAGTGAGGGTAGGGAGCAGGGCAAAAAAAGGCAGAGGGCTCATTGAGCAACTTGTCCCACCTGGCTCAGTTAGCCTTAACCTGGGATTCCTAGGTAAAGCATCCTTCACTGCTATAGCTTATCTTATAAAAAACGTTTCCATAAATATATTCTATCTCTTATCTTATAGAAAAAGTTTCTGTAAATACGTTAGCAACAAAAGGCAGGCTAAGGAGAATCTCCATCCTTTATTGGACGCAGGGGGAAACATAGTGACAAAGGATGCGGAAGAGGCTGAAGTACTTAATGCAGACTTTGCCTCAGTCTTTAGTAGTAACACTCATTGTTCTTGGGGTACACATCCCCCTGAGCTGGAAGACAGGGACGAGGAGCAGAATAAAGCTCCATAATCCAAGGGGAAATGGTTAGCGACCTGCTTCAGTGCTTAGACACACACAAGTCTATGGGGCCGGATAAAATCCACCTGAGGTACTGAGGGAGCTGGCAGAAGTGCTCACCAGGCCACTTTCCATCATTTGTCAGCAGTCCTGGCTAACTGGGGAGGTCCCAGTTGACTGGAGGTTTGCAAATGTGACACCAATCTACAAGAAGGGCTGGAAGGAGGATCCAGGAAACCACAGGCCTGTCAGTCTGACCTCAGTGCCAGGGAAGGTTATGGAGCTGATCATCTGGAGTGTCTTCACCCAGCACATGCAGGACAACCAGGTGATGAGGCCCAGTCAGCATGGGTTCATGAAAGACAGGTCCTGCTTGATGAACCCGATCTCCTTCTATGACAAGGTGACCCACTTAGTGGATGAGGGAAAGGCTGTAAAAAAGCCTTTGAGACCATTTCCCACAGCATTCTCCTGGAGAAACTGGCTGCTCATGGCTTGGATGGCTGTACTCTTCGCTGGGTAAAAAACTGGCTGGATGGCAGGGCCCAAAGAGTTGTGGTGAATGCAGTTAAATCCAGTTGGCAACCGGTGACAAGTGGTATTCCCCAGGGCTGAGAACTAGGGCCTGTTCTCTTTAATATCTTTATCAATAACCTGGCGATGAGATCAAGTGCACCCTCAGTAAGTTTGCAGATGGCACCAAGTTAGGCGAGAACGTTGATCTGCTTAAGGGTAGGAAGGCCCTACAGAGGGATCTGGACAGGCTGGATCCATGGGCCAAGGCCAATGGTATGAGGTTCAACAAGGCCAAGTGCTGGGTCTTGCACTTGGGTCACAACAACCCCATGCAGCACTACAGGCTTGGGGAAGAGGGGCTGGAAAGCTGCCTGGTGGAAAAGGACCTGGGGGTGTTGGTTGACAGTCAGCTGAATGTGAGCCAGCAGTGTGCCCAGGTTGCCAAGAAGGCAAATAGCATCCTGGCCTGTATCAGAAAGTGTGGCCAGCAGGACTAGGGAAGTGATTGTTGCCCTGTACTTGGCACTGGTGAGGCCACACCTCAAATACTGTGTTCAGTTTTGGGCCTCTCACTACAAGAAAGACATTGAGGAGCTGAAGCATGTCCAGAGAAGGGCAACAGAGCTGGTGAAGGGTCTAGAGTACAAGTCCTATGAGGAGCAGCTGAGGGAACTGGGGTTATTTAGTCTGGAGTAAAGGAGGCTCAGGGCAGACCTTATCACTCTCTACAGCTACCTGAAAGGAGGTTGTAGCAAGATGGGGGTTGGTCTCTTCTCCCAACTAACAAGTGATAAGAGGAAACAGCCTCAAGTTGTGCCAGGGGAGATTTAGACTGGGTATTAGGAAAAATTTCTTCACAGAAACGGTTGTCAAGCATTGCAACAGGCTGCCCAGGGAAGTGGTTGAGTCACCATCCCTGGAAGTACTTAAGATGTGTAGATGTGGTGCTGAGGGACACGGTTGAGTGGTGGACATGGCAGGTTAACGGTTGGACTCGATGATCTTAAAGATCCTTTTCAACCTAAATGATTCTGTTCTGTTCTATTCTATCTAGCCTTCACCTTTAAAGAGAAGCTATCCTGTGCATCCTGGATAGTTCCAGATGCAAATCAGATGATCCTGGCGGGAGGTGGGGATTAATTTCTGCTTACAAGCCCTTTCCTTAGTTATGTATTTACTTATTTATTGCAGAACAAACTTAGTGATGGAAAAGAATTTGAAGGTTTTCATCTTGTGTCAATACAAAAACATGGGCTGATTGTCGTCTGTGGTTTTTATCTTCCAGGTCTTTCTGCAAAACTCTGAGCAATCATAAGTGTCAAAAGGGATTAGGGGGAATGGAAAGAAACAGGATGAAAGGAAGATGGGGCGCAAGTCTTTAAGAAATTTCAGTATTTCCTTGCTTTGAGGTCATGACCAATCATTTGTACTAACTCTGATCATGCCCATTTCAAACATCTCAATGGGCAGTACTTCCCAAAGTATTTTGTAGCATTCAGGAGCACAAAACCAGACATCCCATACAGCATGATTTGCAAAGGCAATTACATAGTAAAACTCAATCTATATTAAATAACATATTAAACTCAATCTATAGCTGCAAACACTTCAGAGTAAGTTAACTAGCACACATAGTCCAATAGTATTCATCCTGACAGACTAAACTTCAATGAACTTTACAACTCATATCAAAGATTGCTTTCTCATTCATTTTTCCTCTTACCATGAGGAAGCTTTTATGTATTTAAGTCAGAAAATGGACTACATCACATTCATACTGAAATGACAGGATGCCAAACTGAAACAGCTTGATGGAATATTTCATACAACTTGTATGGTCTTTAGGTAATAATTAACTTATATCCCTGCTTAACTGCTGTTACCCCAAAGAAACTACTGGCTTCCCTTTTGTGTTAAGTGGAGGAAACAACTAAAACTATTCCTCACATTGTTGATTTCGTTTTTTCACTCCCTGGTGTCCAGGCCACATGCTTTTATGGCTATATAAATAATCTTCACAAAGTGTTAATGAATGTTACATTTTAGCTTCAATGATGGTGAGAAAGATTAGTTTTCTTTGTTTGGATGGAAAATACTTTTGATTCAAAGGAACCATGTAAGTAACAGTACTGCAAACAGCTGTTGAAAATCCCACAAGGGCCAGAGCAACCTGTATAATTCCTGCAGATGTTTCAAAAAATCTTTGAAGAATGTAATCTTGTTCACTATCAGATCTCTAGTCCTTGGCTTTGTCCATATAATAAAAAATTGTGAGTTCCACAATTTCAGTTAATTTTTGTGTTGTTTTAGCAAAAAAACAGGTTTTTTACTTACTCTTCAACAGGTATCTTAACATTGACACCGTCAGTGGGCAGGTGCTCAAGCAGTCAATATAGAACTTTATGTTTTGTCGGTACCTGTCATCTCTCCTTCTGATGTCCTTATGAAAGTTCTCTAGTTTAAATCATTATTTGGAGCTGGGGCAGAGCAGAAGTCATACATTTCTCACTATATTCTCTTCTGCCATTTTGCTACCATTTTTTGATGGTGTCATCTCCTCCACCAGGCTATTCGTCTAGAGCACTTCTGACAGTCTGAATCTCATGTTCATTGCTAGAATGGTCTATAACGAAATACCACTTCAAAGAAAAGTATTATTATTGTTGGATTTGAATTGTGAATGGAAACAATGTAAAAAAGATCCAATAATAATTGCTGGACAACATTGTTGGCTTCCCATCATAGTTAGGTAACGTCATGTGCAATTCCACCTTGACTATTGAAAGTATCTCTTATGTCATCAGTATGCTTGTCGTAACAACACAAGATCAAAATTTTCTTATCTAGAACTTCTTTATGTATTGGTCATCACAAATACTCAAGCTATTTTTGGCAGCAACATCATTAAGAACAAACCATGTTTTTACTCCAGTTGCACATCAACTGGCAAAGGGCAAAATGCTTTTTGCTAACAGCAACTTTAAAGTGGGCACCCATCCTTAAAGAAGTGCATTCATCAAATGATGCGAGAAAAAGGGGAGAATGCCTTTCCTCTTCCTTCCCTTTCAGCCCAGTTTGGGGTTGTGGGCCTGTATTTCTCATTGGTTACTCCTACTGATCATCTCTATACTGATAGCTTCCCACTGGTGTTTTTAAAATTTCTCAGTTCATTACCCGATCCACCTGACCCTTAGAAGATTAAGAGCTTATTAAATGGTAGAAAGTTCCTATGAGATTTTTTCAGCCAGAGAACTAAGCCTCATCTAGAGAAGGAACACACCATAACATTTTAGTTTTATGGCCAAGACCTGAAATCCCTGAGGTTCTATCCCTTTGGCAGTACATAGCAGAGCTGTTTCAGAAACAAAGTTCGGTGAAAATACAGAACTCAACTGTAAGATCATCTGCACAACCACAGCTATCAAAAAAAAAAACAATTGATCCTGAAAGGTCACAGTATTCCCAAGTTTGGACAGTCTGCAACACATGGTGGAGATAATTAAGAAGCCCAGACACTAATATATTAAATGACTCTGAGAAATGGGTTTGTTGGAACCTTGAGAAAACTAATACATTTCCACAAAGCGTTTATGTTGCAATGAACTGGAATTTACTAACAACAGGAAGAGCAAGTGGCTGTTTCAGAAACTTCACATCCCTAATGAATAATGCCTATTTTACTACTATAGCAAATTTCAGTTTCTTGCCATCCTATAGCCTGTTACAGCTAGACATCAATGATTTGGTATTCAGTAGTTATGGATTTTTTTAAGAAGAAAAGTAAAAGCAAACTAGAAAGTATTAATTCTGGGAAAGAGGACAGTTTATTAACATTTAACAACACATTATATGTTATTTCACTCATCTGAATCCACATGACAGCAGTATCATTGCTGCTAGCAGAAAGTAAACTTCAAGATTTGTGTTACTGTTTATAATTAAACACTGCAACTGCATAGTGGTTTATCAGATATTTTCCTTTCTCTCTTATCTTGAAAATGATAACAACCCAAACTAATTTGATTTTTCCATATTTGCAAATTTTATAATAGACTGAAATCCCAAGGGATTCCACAGCAGATGGATGACTGTGTTATTCTAATTACAACTACCTCTGGGCTTAGAAAGCTGTCATTTTTTAAGATAATCAATTTCTCATTTCAAGAAAAATTATAAACACTGAATATCTATGCGTTGTACTGAATTCACCTTCATGAAAATTGTGGCTTCTCTTCATTAAAATTAAACAACTGTTAGAAAGTGGTTTTCAGTTCCTCAGACCCAAATTTATTCAAGGGAATGCATGCAATTGCCAAGTGCATGTTTGGCTTACTTGGATGTGCAGCTGGAACGATGCATCTGGAATACAGCTTACCTTCTAACAACTTATTAGCTTTACTAATTCAGAAAAATGTCTCTACTGTAACAGCAGTTTTAGGATTTAGTTTAGATAGCACTTACACATGTGTATATGGAAAAGATACTGTGAAATAACAAGGCATTCAGTAATTAATTGTTCTCCTTGGAGAAATTCCAATCCTTCTTACACATCAGCAAACAATCCTGGGAAATGTATATAAATCTGATCAATCATCACTCAATCAGTTAGAGAATGAGAAACCTAATTTTAAGTAAATAAAATTTTTAAGCAAATAAAGTCCCCAGCAGGACTAGGGAAGTGATCGTTCCCCTGTATTCAGCACCGGTGAGGCTGCACCTTGAATACTGGGTTCAGTTTTGTGCTCCTCACTACAAGACAGACATTGAGGAGCTGAAGCGTGTCCAGAGAAGGGCAACAGTGCTGGTGAGGGGTCTAGAGTACAAGTCTTACAGGGAACTGGGGTTGTTTAGTCTGGGGAAAAGGAGGCTCAGGGGAGACCTTACCACTCTCTACAGCTACCTGAAAGGAGGTTGTAGCGAGATGGGGGTTGGTCTCTTCTCCCAACTAACAAGCGTAAGACAAGAGGAAATAGCCTCAAGTTGCTAATGTAACTAATGTAAACTAATGTAACACTGTAACAATTGCTACAGGATTTTCAAACCTGGTGTTTCTTCAGTTAGCATTACATTTTAGATAAATAATGTAGTGTCGTTGCCACCTCCACCTAGTCAATGGTTCATGGTGAAATCACGCATCAATGAAGCGGAAGATCCAGGTTCTACCTTCCTGAATGTGTTTTAAAGCCTAGCTTTGAACAAAAGGTTGAGAAGACTGGATTGAAACTAAGGTACTTGACACCTAAGTGAACAGAGTATGGACTACTGCCTCCCTTCACTAGAGTTCTTCCACACTGGAGCGAAGCACTTAGCTGTTATGATTAAGATACAGTAGGATGTTGTCTTTGCTGGGCAAGACATCCACTTGGAGGTTGCACAGTTAGATGTCTGTTCCTCCTCCAGTTAGTTTTTGCCTTCTTCAAAGCAAGTGGGTTTTCCTGTTTTTCTAACAGGAAACACTACGATAACCTTGAAAATGTACATGTGGGCTATACTGTTCTGCGAAGAAATACAAAATAGGCATTCCCCGTGACACAAAAGAAAACTACACCTGGGCCTTCCATATCATTGGAGAACGCGTGATACTTCAAACTATGACCTAAAAAGAGAGATGTACGGAGAGGAGCAAGAGGGACAGTCTAGGTTTCAAATAAATCACTTACATCACGAAGACATTATATGGGCTTTTAACCACCAAAATCATCATTTGAATTGGGAAATGTCAGAAATATGTAAATAGCAAGTCTTATGAGTCCATGAAAGGATCTTTGTTGCTCATTATGTCTCTGGAGAAGTTGAAAAGTAAGTGACAAAGTAATACAGGACAACAAAAAACCCTTTCAGGATCTTTTAAGGAAAAATAAAATAGTGACAGAAAGAACTGTCACTTCAGTAACTCTCTTCATTAAGCAAAGAGAGAGATTCTCAAATAAAATTAAGAGTATTCTGTTAGCATGCTTTCAGAAGGTAAAGGCCACTACATAAAAGAAAGAGATTCACTAAATTACTAAAAAGGTTTTATGCTTTGAAACTTCAAAGGCAAATCTGAAGTCTCCAGGGACACTATATTTGCATCCTATGGATGTGAGAATAAAATATCAGTATAAATAACAGACTATCCCCAAAGCAGGCTTGGTTCTCCAGAATTAGTGTTCTAAATGACTGAACTACAACCTAAGAGAAAAGTCCTGGACAGATAGTAAAGAATGAAAGCACATTTTCCAGCAGATATTAACAACGCTTCTAAATCGAATTTTGCAAATTCTTCAAAATATTAAAATGTATTACTTTACACTCAGAATAAATTAACTTTATCATTCATCCTTCATACTTGGCTGTAAGCACGACATCTATACAAAACTAACACTCAGATTACTCTGTCAACAATAGCAGTTCTTTAATACATATCCTTTAATGCAATATAAATTGCATACCTTTGGGTTGATTATATATTATGGGGCTTTCAAAAGGTTAGCCAGATTGCTTATACCATCTTAAACATTTATGCCACCTGCTTTGCAAATCATTCTATAATAAGTGTCAACAAATACTTTTAATCATACCCTCACCTGTTCTGCATCTCCATCTTTCCATTGTACATGCAGAACTGTGAAAGCCCATCACTAATAATTACCTGTACTGTTTACTCAAGCACATCATCTAAAGCGAGGTTATTTCCCACCAGTTAAGTAATGAATTTCTGAGTTGTTAAAGAACATATTAAACAAACCCCCAAATGCTACAGATACATTTAAAAGGAGAGTAATTAAAATATGAAGAGGCTGCATGGCAATAAATTATTAGAAAACTGACCTTTATAGTTTCCCGTGCTGAAATAACAATCCGATCGGCTTTCAGAAAGATGTGACACGAACTTTTCAATTAATTCTGCCAAAACTGCAAAAAGTAAAAACCCGTTAAAACATTAGAGGCAACATACAAAATGTGGAACTACATTACCTAACAAAATGACAGTATCTGAGAAACGAAAGCTATTTGAATTCCTGCATGTTTATTCGTGTTTTTATGGGGGAACAATTCAAAGCATGCATTGCGCTTTTGCATTCCTAACACCATTCCTAACTTAAATTAAATTTTAATAGCTTTACTGAGAATATATTCAGTGTAAACGGAAAGAGAATCCCATATTATCTTTATATCCTCCAAGGATTACTTCAGAATTTGTTACATGGTTTCAATATGAAATGAAAATTAGGTATAATTAAACTACAATATCTTATCGTATTTATCAGTGTATGTAGACAAGAAAGAAAAAAAAAAAAAAGAAAAAACCCAATAACCCACACACAACAAAAAACCTACACCATCCCAAAATAATGCTAACAAAAGTACATGAAGTTTTAAGGGCTATTTCAAAAAAACATGCTATAAAACCACCTACGCTATCACAAGATAACAATTATTCACTTAAAATTAAGCAATAGGAGCATTTCCTTTGGGAAATTCTGTATTTTATGATGACCACAATGTTCTTATTCAGTTCTTGCCATGGAACTTTCGAGTCTGCAGATACCACATAGATAAGTCAGATGCTGACATCTGGTCACTATGTAGGAAATTGTATCTCCCCCCTTAACAGGACATTAGCGAGAACTATCAGTGACGAATCATTAGCAAAAAACTGTTCCTGATTCCTTAGTTCTGCAAGTTTGAGGCTATGGCAACTGAGCACACAACCACCTTACAGATTTAAACAAAGGATACAAAGGAAGCCTTTACACATGGAGGGAGCCCGTATTGAGACGAGCCCTGTTAAGAATTTCAAATAGCAACAATGAACATTTTTTATAAGTAAATACTATACCAAAACAGCTGCTGTTGTCATGATAGACATGATTTGAAGAACAGTGATATAACATTCTTTTCACACTAATCCAAGCAAGGAAGTGTATTTAGAAAGTAACAAGTGCTGCCACCCATGGGATTACCTGTTTTAAAACCATGTCACCATTTCCTTGGCAGCAACTCAATTTAACAGCACTGAAGCTTCAGCCCCTAGTCACCCATTCCTGCACACAACTCCATGCACCCACAGGTGGTTATGCTGGTTTTGGACAGAATAACTCCACTAAACCATTTTAGTGGCCAGCTGTACAAAAAGTTGTAGCAGCAGAAGTAAGGCATAACAATCTGTGGTGAAGGTGGCAATGGAGAAAGCTAGAAAACTCCTGACCAAGCCTTGCTGACAGGAAAACTAACACAGGAGACTGCAGTGCAAGCTCTTTCATGCGTGAAGAGAAGGAAGATGACAGAACCTCCACCCACAGGCTGATACTTGTTATGCCGGAAAAATAATGAAGAAAAAGATATCAGAAAAACAATTAACTCTTCTTCCAACCATTTTAAGCTAACATACTGACATTAAATCATGATTTTTTTTTCTTGATTCATTGTTTAAAACATTTACAGAAATTAATTTATACTGAATGAGTCCAGAAAAAGTTGTTAAAAGGTTGAGTTTTGGTAATACTATGTTGATGGATACGGCAAAGAGGAAAAGAAGTTTCACTACAACAGCTAAACATGGAGACTAGCCAACTCAAACAGTAACAAAATTAATTTTGCATTGCAAAGGACTACTATGTCGAAACAAAAAAAATTACATGTGTAATTTATATTCTCATGCATTTTTATGAAGAGAAGAAACTGCTAATTAACCTAATATAGCTATTTTTAATCATGGTTAATAAACCACATGGGGCTAGCAAAAAGCAATTTATTTTATAGAAGAGTAAGTTTATTCGTTTTGTGAGAATAAACAGAATAAACAATCTCACTAATCTTCACTAACATGCTTACCGGAATTTGGTCGACAACCAATGTAACAAATACTTGTGTAAGATGACAAAGGTTGTCTATACCTGGAGCTCTAGATAGCAAAAAGCAGAAATAAACTTAAAATTTGTAACTAGCTAAATGTTTACTGTACTAGTATTGTGAGTACTGAAATATACCACACTATAATAACGAACAGGAACTACGTTAAAAAAACTAAAATACCACATAATTCAGAAAATTTAAAACCAAGTGAGAACATTGTACATTTCTTCCCTTTTTGTTGGAAGGCATCCACATGCTTGACCTAGGAGTCGAATATTTCAGTTCAGTGCTTGAGTTAATGAGAGAAGTGACAGCTCAACTGCTAAGCAATTTTTTGAAACTCAAGCACTAAATTGATTTCCACCATTTGAAAGTATTTATCTAAGTGCCTATCAGGATCTTTGAAAATCTTTTAATCAAGTTTGAGAGAGGAAGACATACATAAGAATTTATCAAAACAAATGTGGTTAATACATAAATAGAGGGTTTTCACAGGACATAGTCTCTTCCAAAAGAATGCCCATGCAAAATGACAAGTAATTATTTTAATTTCATCTTTCAATACTAAATTATTTAGCTGCCATCTGGACACTCCCCTGAAAATCTCTATAAAGGTGGAAACTGGCTCACTGATTTTTCACTGAATTGGAAAAGCACACAAAAGAAATTTAGGACAGTTCATTGTACAGTACAGTCAGTACTGTTTTAAAAGCCCACATTCTCATGCAGAGGTTATGTTCAGAGTTAGAGACTAGTGTTGTGGTGAGCCAACTCAGTGAAAATGTTGATCTTCTTAAATTACAGTAGCTTGGCTGTATTAACATTGAAGTTTTTAAGACACTGGCAATTACCTCATGCAAATATAATCCACACTTCCAAAATAAAGAGAAATTTAATTTAAGAGTGTGTAATCATATACAAACTAAATGAAAGAGTTTTAAAATTCCCTAAACGACTGCAGTATGCTCTGCTCATAAAACACCTAAATTCCTGCAGGATGGCTTGTTTTCCTTGACAAACTGACGTACAAAAGGAAGGTAATCAAAATTACTTCTAAACTGCATAAGAACACTGATTTAAAAAATTCATTGATTAAAACTGTTTTGGTAGGTAATCACCATGAGAGGTTATCTACTCCCTACTCTGAAAGTTTTATGCCAAAAAAGTCAAAAACTGCAAAAAGCATCAGACTTTTTTAGATCCTCTAATGTAACTAGTGTTACTGGATCATTTTCTATACCAACACACAGATGCTTCAGAGGAGTTTAGAAGAAAAACTTTCTTAAGAGTTAACAGTAGTCGTACTTGACTTGTATTAGAAGTTAAAAATTCAAGAGTGAAAACCTTGGACAGCTGACTTCTTTGTAAGAGTAGTGTCAGAAATTTTCAACTCCATCAACCATACTTCCGTTTAATAAATCTATGAAAAACACAGTTGGCAATTCCATTCTTAATGGCAACAATAAGGAGGACTTTTTTGAATTTCTAAGATAATGGGAGAGACTTTCAATTATTGTACATTGAAATGGCAAAGAACAGCCTGCATTTTCTTTGAAAAGAAGAAATCAAGATAATAAAAATTCTGACAGTGCTTCCATTAGAGATGAAGGTTGCATATCTTATACCAATATACAAGTATCTTCTTTATTAATGGAAAAATAGCCTTTCAAATCCTCATCAAATGTTGTAATCTTCACACACATGCATGCACATTCACATGCACTTACACTGCTTACAGGATATGCCTTTAGAAGTCGCTCCAAACTGGTTTGGGGGACAGAAGAAAGAAGTTTTAATTTGCAATTGCTCTTCCTGCATAACATAGAAGATCCCACTGTTCCACTCTAATTCTGAAACAAGCCTCCTTGAAAAATCAAGTAAGGACACAAAAAGGTAAACATCTTTTTTGTATTATTCTAAAAACCCCTTTTGCGAATGCAGTATTTTTAAATTGGTCATACTAAAAAACAAGAGCAGACCACTGGCAGAATCTAGATCTAATTGAGTGATCTTTGAGACAGAAGACTTGGTCCATATTTAAAAAGATTAAACTGAGCTTAGAGGATCTATGTTCTTCTCATAGAGAATAACAGGCTCCTCTAAGGATCAATCCAGAATGGAAATCTAATGCAGTTACCCTGATGTGTCTTTTTGAAATCACAGCCTATAGAATTCTCTCTCACATACTTAACGAGAGCCTTTGGAAGACTACTGTGCAAGACTGAAGTAAGACAAATCTTCTTTAGCTGGACCTAACAGAGACTGAAATTTAAATAATTTTCTCCTTAAAAAAACAAAGGAGCAACATGCTAGTTACGGCTTTAAGAATGTTGTAGTTAATTGTCTTTGAATCCAGAAGATTCTTTTCACCAAAAACTAAAGTCCCTATTATCTTTACTGCTATCTACAGGCAGAGAGGTGACAACTGAGATACCTTCCTTGTTGAGATTCTAGTAGCTGTAAAGTATACTTTGATATAAGCTACAATTACAATGACTGATTAGGTTATTTTGATAAACTTCCAAAGTTTAGCATTTTGTTATCCTGAATAAAAAAAAAAACAAACACAACCACACACAACAGTCATACCTACTGAAAAAAAAAAATCCATCTTTTTGGTTCTTCATCCTACAGGGAAAGTTCTGCAGTTACTTTTAACTTTTTGCAGCAATTGCTAAAGGCTGCAGCACACAAATGTCACAAACAATGACACTGTCTCAACGGATCATAGTATTTTTTGTCAGCATGTTTTGACAGAGCTACCTCAGATGATGCAGAGCTCACAAAGCATTAATGGATGCCAGAACACTTTGTTGATCAGAATCACTCTGTTTTCATCAACCATTTAACTTGTAAAAAATGAAGAAAAATCCTGTGTTTTCCAGTAAGATCTCATACACAATTTCAAGAGCTTCTATGTTTTTTCTATCTTTGAAGTCATTAACAGTAGATAAGACTTGTCCTGGTTTGAGTAACAGCCTGAAGATGAAAATTATCTTACAAGAAAAATATGCTTCACACATGTTTTTGGTTGGTTTGGTTTGTTGTTTTGGTTTTTTTTTTAAGAACAAACAATTTAGAGGTAAATTAACAGGTGCTAAAGAATACTGGTGATCTAAGTCCAGATTCCTGACAGAGATATGCCACAGAAACTGGGAATGACTAAATGGAGCAAGTAATTTTAGCTGAGTTTACTATCCCTATCCATATCGACATATGGATATAAAGCTTGAGGAGAATGATTAGGATTTGGGGACTCAGTATCTCTCATTACAAAGGTAAGAATGTTAGCATGTAATTAATATGATCTCTGCAACACCCCTAGTTTCTCTTACTTAGGGTTTAAAGTCTCCTAAGAGAGTAGAGGATTAAGGATGTTGAATCTGCCCAGACAGGAAAGATGTCAGCTGCTGATACAACACTAACTGGGAACAGATAAAAAAGGAGATGCTGGGGTTGAAAATAACAGAAATGCCTTCTGCCATACTTGAAGGACAAGGGGGAGACAACTGAAAAAGGCACGGATGAAACAGTCAAGCCGAGATACTGGTTTAAAAAAACAAAAAAAACCCCAAATCTCCCAACCATGTGAATGATTTGAAGGTGCAATATACTAAGCCTAGATTCACACAGACTAATAGTTTTCTACATAAATCTAAGCTATTTCTCAGAGGAGCTGATTTGCCTGCTTCGCTTCCTGCCAAAGCTCAGATGCCAATACATAGAAAGCTCTTATCTAGATGTACTGAAGATGCTTCAGGGAGGCCACAAGTATTGCAAAGAGTAGTCCAAAAGAGGCCAAGACTTAACCTGACCAATGGCTCTATCCACGGTTCCCTAGCTGATCTAAGTGACCCAAAGACTTATGAAAAGCTGCTCAACAACAAGCAGCTATCCCTAGCATCCACAAATCTGTAGCACCTTTACAGAAGGAACAACTGAAAGAATGCCTTTGTCTTAGCTTATTGTGCTTAGAACAATAGAATGTAGCAGCCGATTTCCTACAATACAATTTGCTTTTAGATGACCATGAAAAATCCTACACTTTCAGTCTTGCCACACTAAAAGACATACAAGCCTGAGGAAGGTTTGTATCTCCTTTTAGTGGTTCAATAAAGCCATTCAAAACTGGATCTTCATGTTTGACCACAGACATTACTTAAAAGCTACAGTCAGAGATGATGCTTTGCAGAGAAAACGCCAATCTGGGGACAAGGATGGATATCCCCAAAAGTAATGCGATACCACAGCATTTAGCACAAAAACACTGACCACGTCAACGTGGTGATAATCAACACCAGAAGAGTGAACTAGAGATATTGATACTATATGGTTTGCTCAAGAATTTTCTGATGGAGTTCAAGAAGGTGCTATAGATTCAGCATCTGGCAATCCTGACACCAGACCACAAAATATTTTAAAAATCAATACATGCTACACTATACTGTCATTGAATCCGATGTTGTCTTTCCTGGTTATGTTCTGGTTCAACTGTTGTTTATGTTAGTCTCCCTCAGAAAGGGCCCAGTACAGGAAGCATAAATATGCATCTTTGTTCTGGAATCCTTCACTTTCCTCCATCTGTAACTAAAGAGAGTTTTGATTTCTTGTGTTCTGGTCTGAAGACACTCAGTCCTCTGAAATTAGTAAGGCCGGAGTGTCGATCTGCTTGAGCGT
Source organism: Pluvialis apricaria (assembly GCA_017639485.1). NCBI lineage: Eukaryota > Metazoa > Chordata > Aves > Charadriiformes > Charadriidae > Pluvialis > Pluvialis apricaria. The sequence goes on along the minus strand of CM030009.1, from coordinate 72,431,149 downwards.
AGGAAGGCCCTACAGAGGGATCTGGACAGGCTGGATTCATGGGCCAAGGCCAATGGTATGAGGTTCAACAAGGCCAAATGCTGGGTCCTGCACTTGGGTCACAACAACCCCATGCAGCACTACAGGCTTGGGGAAGAGGGGCTGGAAAGCTGCCTGGTGGAAAAGGACCTGGGGGTGTTGGTTGACAGTCGGCTGAATGTGAGCCAGCAGTGCGCCCAGGTCGCCGAGAAGGCAAATAGCATCCTGGCCTGTATCAGGAATAGTGCGGCCAGCAGGACTAGGGAAGTGATTGTTGCCCTGTACTCAGCACTGGTGAGGCCACACCTCAAATACTGTGTTCAGTTTTGGGCCTCTCACTACAAGAAAGACATTGAGGCACTGGAGCGTATCCAGAGAAGGGCAACAGAGCTGGTGAGGGGTCTAGAGTACAAGTCTTATGAGGAGCAGCTGAGGGAACTGGGGTGGTTTAGTCTGGAGAAAAGCAGGCTCAGGGGAGACCTTATCACTCTCTACAGCTACCTGAAAGGAGGTTGTAACGAGATGGGGATTGGTCTCTTCTCCCAACTAACAAGCGATAAGACAAGAGGAAACAGTCTCAAGTTGTGCCAGGGGAGGTTTAGATTGGATATTAGGAAAAATTTCTTCACCAAAAGGGTTATCAAAAATTAGAACAGGCTGTCCAGGGAAGTGGTTGAGTCACCATCCCTGGAGTTAATTAAAAGACAGGTAGACACGATGCTTAGGGACATGGTTCAGTGGTGGTTTTTGCAGTGTTAGGTTAATGGTTGGACTCCATGATCTTAAAGGTTCCTTCCAACCTAGACGATTCTATGAAATTAGGGTGCGCTTCACATGCTGCAAAAGATACATAGCAGCCCAGCTGTCTCTCATAAAATAGTTTCAATAAGCATGATGTTGTCTCAAAACACACAGCTAGCAGATATTTTGCTGCTTCTGAAATATCTCCACATAGATATGCAACATTTGAACAGCTTTGCATCCGCCTTATATTACCAGTACTTACACTGAATTTATAATATTACTATCCTTTCCTAGGGTGTTTTTATTTATTTATTTAGTGTTTCATTATGCTATTCTGATTATATTTTCATACTTCACTTTTTTGTGTGTCCTGTCCCTGTGAGGCTTAACAACAGATACTTTCTTGCTGACTTTTACTCCCAGTTCCATCTCAGCTGGAAACAGTTATCCAGAAGCAAGCATAAATTTTGTGCTATGGGCTACCAAATCTTAATGACTCTCTTTAATTCCTCATTCTAGCTTCTGGTACCTCCCAACAAAGTTACAGAAAACAACCTATATAGGTTTTGAGGCTGTGTATGGATAACTACAAAGCACAAAAGGAAAGACTTTTATTTTTCTTTGTAAGCCAGCAACTTTATATGTATGTTCTGGTTTTTGTAAAAATAAGTTTTTTCAACAAATAATTCCTTTTAGGTGCAGGAAGACAGACTAACAATTTTTAAGAAAAATTTCATATAATCCAAGGAGAGATCAGTCTAGAAAATACGCTACATTCAAATAAAATTGATTTTACACAGACTAAATTATTTGTGCTTCACAATATGTAACATCAAAAAAACTCCTCACTGAACTACTAGATCAGAGTCATGCAAGAAAAGTAAACATACAATTTTGCCAGAACAATCTAGGGTTTTTGTAATTGCTACTATTCAATTTATTTTTCTTATAGTAGCAGAAGCTCATATAAAATATGTTCAGTTGTTTCTGAATGCTTATGAATCTCTGTCTGTTCACCTGTTTCACAAAGCTGTCTGAATACGTGCATTTGTGGACGTGTACAATATAATGTGATTATAAGTGCGTATATGCATTATATACAAACACATATGTATTCTGTCTACACATACATTCTTGCAAGTGGAAGGTGAAAGCTCCAACTAATTTACAATCACCTAAGACTATAGAGTCAAGCTTTTTTCAAACAAGCAATAAGAACAGAAAGCTCAGAATTTAGAAATATTCAATAATTATTGACAAGCACATTATACAAGTGACAAATTTCTTATTAACTATTTTAATATTAATCCGTTCCTGTATAAATGACTTTTACACAGGAAAACATTTATATTGCTATATAATTTAGCATAAAGTTCAGGTCTCTTATGTAAAACACAAATGCTGGGTTACTTTGATTCCCTTTGAAGATACTTCATCTGTCTTCACTGTCAGTTGTATTAATTGCTTACCTAAAGAATTTAAAGGGAAATCTTTGTTATCTGTAACCAAAAAGTTAGACTATGTACTGACCATCTGACCATCATCAGAATTCTTACAGAAATGGAAGCCAGCAATTTCTGAAAATATCTAGCTTCTTTATTGCTACACAAGTTTATACGATATTACAAGCAAATTATTACATCCGATTTCTGATAATTTATGTCATATGGGTGATCACTGCTTTTGTTTTGTCTGGTTCATTGTTTTAACTGATCTACACCAATGCTCCTGCATGAGTGCACTCTTCACTGGAAAATACATATGAAAATGAAGAAAAACCTGAATGAATGGGTTCTTTGATGTTCAGTATAGCTTAATCCTGAAAATTTTTACTGAAATTGGCCATTAATATAACTTCCCAACCCATCTTAAAGTCATTCACTGATCTCTGGGAAACATCTGTTTTCTCTCAGGCTCTTTTCCATTTTCTCAACATCTCGAAAATGGACTCTTTAGAGATCTGAAACACTTATATTTGAGCCCTCTTTCTGTATCAAACGTCACTGAAAACAGCCAACACAGAGGGATGATGGCCATGAAGAGAAAAAAATAGCAAATAAGGTATAAACCTTCTTTTCTCAGGAAAATACCACTGAAATAGTTTTCATAATCAACAAAAGCTACTGACTACTTGCATAGATAATGTAACCCTCAATGAAACTTTAAAGAACAATTGCTTACTAGTGGCCTTCAGCTTGCTTGCTTTGTTAAATTCAGTAAGTCATACTCACTTGTTCCACTGATGATATCTGGTCTGGCTTTCATGACTCTGCAGAACTGTTTTCTACAATTTTCTCTCCACCCAGTTTGCTTCTCTGGACTTTTTAAGAGTGATAAGAGCTTGTCAAGATCTTTATCTAGAAGAAATGAAAAATTAGTATTATTCTGTAAAAACAATCTTGGCTCAATTTTTTTTCCTTTTCTTTTAATTTTTATTTTTTCTTTCTTTTAAACTTACTACATAAGCAATAAGAAGCTATTAGTTACACAGTACCGTAGAAAGAAGTAGGTGCATTCAGAAACTAGAAACTGTTTTAACAAAGAACAGGAAAGTCAGATGCAGCTGAGAGCCCTGTCATTGCCTGGTATTTTTGGCAGACCTCAAACCTTAAGAAGAAAAGACTAAATAAATATCCTTTATCCTATGACAATTAGGCTGGAGAAGCAGTCCTAAAGCTGATGACATTCTGCTTTATACAGAACAGAAATATTCATTCTACTTACTGTTGGGTTTTGAACATTTAAGACATTGCCGAGGCACATTTTGTAACACCTCTAAAGGTATTACTCCTCTGTCCTGAAATGGTAAGAACGGGAAAGGCATTTTAAATAAAGTAGTTCAGTATTTCCATGGGATTTCACCACCGATAATCTAAAATAGAAGATAAGCAAAGATCCTCCACCCAATATCATTGGGTTTAATAATAAAACCATGAGGTGGCAGCACTGCTTTGTAGAACATGAAATAAAGCATGGTAAGATAGAAATGTAGCAGTGTTCCATAGAAAATTCTGGGTTCTTTCTGTAAGCAGGTTCTCCCTTCAGATGCTTCTACTATGGACAGATATTATGGCACATATGTGTATGCCTTCAGGTTGCTAGGCATACCTATCAAGTAAATTTTGTGAAAATACACTGGGCTGCCCATGCTATGAGAATTCTTATATTAGCTTTGCTGATAATCTCCAGCATTTCCCAAGTTTAGCACAAGGATGTAAAATTGGGACAAAAGGTTACACTAAAAGTATATTTTTGCTGTCGCTGAAATGTCACCTTGCAAATTTTGCATTAGTATTTAGAGAAACTTAGAATTTTAATTGAGTTTTCTGAAGAATCTAGATGCACCCAACATGCTCCAGCCCAGGGCCACAGACTGCTTCCTGGTGCTGTCAGAGGCTGCAAGAATACAATTCAGACATTTTCTAACTTCTGAATGCTTTACTTTTTACCTGAGCACTATTAAAACACAGTCTTCTGGTACAATTTTTATATACGAGGCACAAATGTATCAGATAACGTTCTTCATTATATGTTCAGCTTGCTTATAAAAACAAATTTGCAGAACACTTTACAAAAACATTTTCATGAAAGATTCCCTTTAAATGCAAAGAAAGAAATTCAAAGATTGATCCTTACTGTTACTCTTACCTTGTTATTAAAGACACATTCTCTCTTTACAACAGGGAGACATGCCTTCAAAATTAAAATTGTCATTGATGCAATGACAAAAGGACAGTAAGTATGTTCTCTTCTCTCTTGGCTAAAAGGGATGTTTTCCCCCCTCTATTTTCTACTAAGTTAAAGGAAATTACACATACTTTAGCAATTTTCTAGAATAAAATATCACAGGCTTGAGGCAGTAAATTTCACAACTAGCTGAGTCTCAGAGGTTTGAAAACAGAAGAACCATAGTGACAAATGTAGAACCACCACATGTAATCATACATGAAAATGTTGTTGGCTTTCAACAATATGATGTCTGTACTTAAAGCCTTTAGAATTTTTTCTTTAAATCAAACAGCTTCTGCAACCAAAATGTCTTTCTTGGAATTCACACTGAACAATAAATATTAGCAAGCTACCATGATGCATGATGACACAGCACACTGAATAATAATATGCAAGGTAGCGATTAAAAGAATGCATACATATGCTTTGGCAAATCAAAGAGGAAATTTCTTTCCATATGCAGTGTTTGTTAAAAAATGCTAATATATTGGGAAGGGCTGACTACTCAAATTCTATTTTTCTGAAGGCACAACAAATTTCAAGTTCAAATGCCAAGTCATTTTATTAAGTAAATTTATGTAATATAAAACTAATCAAACTCAGTTTTCTAACAGAAAGTACTGAACCCTGCAAAATGGAAACAATCAATTAGGCTGCTTCTCCTCAGGCAACTTGGTTCCCAAGGTACTTGATGCTGCTATGAAATACTTTCTGGTCAACATGAATGGAAAAATAAATGTGGTATCTGTAATAAGGTAAATGCACAGGCACTCACTCCAGTTGTGTGCAATTCCTCTGCTGTGAGACCACGCAGTTCCCATCATTAAGAAAGGATCATGGGCTACACTACTACCAACTGTTCACTAAGGTGATGAAGGTTCTTCATACCTTGCAAGCTCTCCTTTGTTCTGTTTCTACATTACGGACACTGTAGAAATGAATTCTGTCATGAAAGGTGACTTCTGATTAAAGATTCAACAAGTGTTTGAGCCAGTCTATGGCTATTTAGAATATTTGCTATTAGTTTTACTTCTTTATAGTCTTTCAGTTTTCTGATAAAACTTAATTGTTTCCACAAACAAAATACTATTTTCAAATTATCTTATTATTTTTAGATGCTTAGAATATTTTCAACAGCACTACAATATTGCATATAATTTACTTTAAGCTGATCTAAAGACCTTAATGATTTATAATCAGTAAATTGTCTCCCTCTCATTGGAATTTATTATACAATACATAGTATTTCAAAAGAAGCTTATTATAGTAATTTAATTATGATCATTAATAATTATTCCAAGTAAATTAATCTGAAAGTTATTTGAGGATAACAAAGGAATAAGTCCTCAGTTAGTATCTTTCCAAATAACATGCACTGATGCTTAGAACAGCTTACATGAGTATGAAAATTTAATGTGGAGAAGGATTTACTCTTACAGTATTATCAGTAGGATTTCTAGTTCTTTCTCTGCCTTTTTCTGCTATAACAGGCAAAGATATAAGGAAATCTTAGAACTGCAAAGCAACACTCCTCTACAAGGTAAAGTTATTTTACTTCCTAAAGGATTGTACTAATTCAGTTAGGCAGATGAGGATCAGAGACTACAAGCCCAGATTTCATCAGTCAACTTACCAGAGACCAGGGTGAAACTTTGATTCCTCTGAAGGAAATACAACTACTAAAAAAAAAAAAATCCCCCAATAATTTCAAGAAAACAGGATTTCAAGATCATGACCCATCCATCTCTGCTACCTCCTTCTGGCGTCTTGATTTGACCCCTATTTTCCTTTGCACACTTGGCCTCTCTAATATTCTTCCTCTCCTGCAGGTTTTACAAAATCTAATCTTTATTTTGTGATTGCTGAAGCACGCTCATGCTAGTGTCCAGCAGCATCAATGCTTCCAAAATTGACCTGTTTAAACACGTAACCTTTTACAATGTTAACTTATCCTCCAACAATAAGATAAGGAAATAAAGACTACAGTATTAGTCTTTTCTGAAATTTTGCTCAAGACCATGGACCACTGTATTTGCCTTAAGGTAGTACTTAATAAAAAAGGAACTTAAGCAACTTGAAATATGTACCAAATATAACTAACACAGATATGTATTCTGTCATTAGAATAGTGACAGACCTACTGAAAAAAAAAGAACTCATTTTATATAACCAGTGGATTTTTCCCCCCAAATCAAGGGGGATACAAGACTTTGGATCTTCAGAGAGCGCACCGGAATGTTCAAACTCAAATGATAGAGAAACAAGCTTAAGATCCATGCAACCAAGATACTATGGTATAATCATATATTTAATACATCCATTACATACTGTAACTGGTATCATATTGCGGCAACTTACAGCATCTTATTTTCTTCCTGCTAAAGCACTTGCTTCTCTTAACAGCTTGCCATTAAACACTGACTACCACTTCTTCCAGCAGGTCATCACAGTACAAAAAAAGAAAACCCTGGGGTTTTTTTTAAATGAAAATTGCTTCCAAAAAACTCATGATATCAAATAAATGCCAGCTCACTTTCAGGAGTTAGTCGACAACTATAACGTGCCCAACAGTATTACCACATAGATGGAACTCCAACTACCACACAGTCCTGGGCTATGCATATTGCTTGTTACTGAAGGTGGGTTTTCACACTGTTGCTAGAGATGATCTAAATGCATGCCAATGCCAAAAGAGAGAAGTCCTGCTCTTGTATCTTCTCTTTTCTGTACATCACCAAATGCATTCACTAGTTATCTTACGTCAATGACTTGAATTATTGGTTTTTTCTGGAAGAAATACCAGAATTGCTGAAGGAGGTAAAGGAAAGAAGGTGAGTGAACAGAGGAAGAAAAAGGAAAAAAAAACGCCAAACAACAAACTAGCAATAGAAAGAAAAGAAAAAGTGAGGAAGGAAATGAGTAAGACCTTCGTATTCTGATGATAGCGAGCTTTTAAATATTTTCAACCCTACCAGTGTGACTGAAAAGAAGCTTATGTCAATTTAATTAATCTGCTGCAGTCCTGCCGCCTTCTTCATATGTGGTTTTATTTTCCCATTGCATCCCTTCCTTTGTGCTAGCACTGGTTGCTCTATGTAGCCTTGTCAAAGAAAAAAAGACCATGTTTATTAGTTTATGAACCTATGGAATTGCACTATAAGTAACCTACAGCTACCTGCACATATGAAATCTGAACCACCACACCATAACTTTCTGCAAGTTTAAACTGACCTCACTCCCTAAAAGATGCTGCTTTATAAATCTTCAGCTACCTTTTGTGTCTTTCCTAGGTAAGACCTAGGAAAATTCATAAATGTTTTAGAAAACATGAGAAATGCCACAAGCCCTTTCCCATCTGATTGTGTTTTGAGATAAAAGCGTTTTTCTGTGACTAAGAAACTAAGATCTGTAAATCCATGTGTACCTTATTCAAAATCTAGATTTAGAGATAAAGAGTAACCTGACTATATTGTATTTGACTACTACATGAAAACAAATCCATATAAGGATATATATTTTAGGAAAGCCCATGTACATTTCTGATAGACCTCTCCACTTACTTCTTTTTCATGTTTCATTAATTGAGTAGACTTCTTAAAGAATGGAAGGCAACAGGCTCATACATAAATACTGAGCCAAATATAAAAAGGAGGACAAGTCAAAGAAGTGCAGGTGATGAAGATATTTATGTGAAATTGGATAACGGGAAAACTAATATAGCTGGTCCTTTGACACAGAAAGTTTTTTAAAAAATTTTAAAAAGACAGACTGCTAGTTTCAGGTAGATATTTAAAAAAAACCCCACTACCACCACCACAAAACATGGTGGAAAAGAAATCTGATTAAAAACAAAAAAACAAAACAGAAACATGGCAGCAAGTTGCCATTCAAGTTAAAGAGTACAAAGCAAAGAACTCAGAGAACAGTGGCGAAGATAAAACATCAAAAGACTTTAAGAACATTATCACAGAAGATTTTTGGTAGCAATTCTGGACTGTACGAGTCAGGAAGAGAGTAAGATTAGTGAATGATGGGTTGCCTATGTATATGGAAATGCTAAGCAGTGAATGTGCCATTGCAGGACATTTGTGGACACTGTTCAGTCACGCTCATCACCAACTGTCATAACTACAGAGCTAGGTGAAGAAAAGGAAAACGTATCTTTTGTGCAAATAGCAGAGTGAATATTACATTTGAATACAGTTCTAAAAAGTTTAACTTTTAATAACCTAGTGTAGTTAATATTACAAGTAAAAAAACATTAATAGTTGTATCCTGAACAACAAAGGACTATATCACTCTTTGCAAACCACTTAATAGTTCTTCCTCAAATTATCTTACTGAAACAATAATTGAACAATTAAGACAAAAGGAAAGCAACAGGGTACCTTGCTGCAGTGTAAACAGGTGGAAATGGCATAATTAATTTCCACATGTAAATAATGATCCCCATAAATCATTTGAAGCTTCACTATAAATTATCTTTGACAGAACTGAACCATTAATATACTGCTATCCAATAGTTTTCCAACTCTCAATGCTGGCTGAAATAATTCATGCATATTAATACACAACCAAGCAAGTTCATTTTTCCATATATCTTTTCCTACAGACACATATACCATACAGGCAAATGCCTAACATCTGCAAAACCAGGGCAGATATTTGTAAAGTGTGAAGCACGACAGATTTTACTCAAATACAAATATACTTTTTGGGTGAGTCTACCCATTCAAAGTGCCATCATGAAATGGAGGAATTACTCCACTACTCCAATGTAGTTACTAATTTTACCAGCATAAATTATGATAGCTTCACTTTTGAACCAGGGAGGCAAAATATACAGTTGCCAGAGCCTGTGAGCAGTACATCAACACAGAATAATAGCAAGAGTGTTAAAAAAAAAAGGTCTCCAAAATGCAGTCTTAAGGACTTAGTGCTGGGAAACCCATGTTCCAGACACTCTGCAGAGTTAGCACAGCTCTTTTTCCTACAGCTAATTAGTCCTCCTCCCTTTCCCCCACAAACTGAACAACCAAAAAGATGCCAGTGCTGCATGTTTTCTTCATGGGAAACTCAGTATGAATAAGCCCTTTTCAGTGACCACCCCTCATACACTACTTTAAGTTTTATCTATGGTTTCCATTATACTAGATACAGTCACAGGCTACATGACATCTAGGGCTGTGGAAACGGAGCTTCCTGCTCCCTGACCTCAGTAGTACATACTCTTTTCAGTGAGCAACAGACACACTATTCCAAAATATTCAGTGTAATTTCAGCTTGCACTCAGAAAGGCAACTTCCATTAGATGAGACACCCTGGGAAACAAAGGTTCTGTTATTGCCTCTGTCCTTCAACTCCATCTGAAGAGAGGGTCAAAACAGAAACAAGTTCAGAGACAGCAATATCATATCTGAGTGCACATCTGTAACCATTATTTTTCCCTCCCCTTCCACCTATCTCCAATATCCATATTATAGGTACATTAAAAAAAAAAATCAACTCAGGTTATGTTTTCACAGCTGACATCACAATCACACGATGGGCAAAGGAACAATTTTCAAAGGAGAAAGAAAAGGTAAGCTTCAGGTCTCCATGTTAATAAGACGTGCCCATGGTTAACAAGAGAGGAGGTAAATAAGAGGTCAGCACAGACAGAATAAAACCTACGGTTAACAGCCTTTCTAGCCAAAGAAACTACACATTCTTTAACAGTACTAAGAATCTATCAGTCTTAATCATTCACAGAATAGAAATGCCACAAAAAGAGGAAAGGAATGATACCACACAGGTTACATAATGAAACACCACAGCACAAAATCTGAACGCGTACAGCTTCAGGGAACTGCCGAAACATTCTGATGCGTTTCGATCTTTGATGACAGATACAACAAAGCAGTCATCCATTCCCACTCATACGATGTGCAAGTGTTTGCATGGCTGCAGAAGTCTTGCCGTTCAGAAGTCTGTGTGAACCCTGTCCACCTCCTTGCAGTAAAGCAGAATTAAAATTTAACAAGTATTTGCCTACACTGTTTTTAAAACCTGCGAGCAAATTGTGTAAGTAACACACAACATGAATTCTGAATATTCACAACACCAAAGTTGTTCTTAAAACCTCCAATGATGATTTCACATCTTCCAGATGTATCCTACTAGAATGTTTCTTTATTAATTTGTGACGAATCTTTATTGCCAAGTAAGACAACTAATGTTTTTTTTCTGCACAGGGACATAGAAAACAATCAACCTGTCCTCCTTATAACTGCTTTTAACATACTAGGAGACTTGCACAACCTCTGTCTTTTCAGCACGAGCCAGTTCCAATTACTTCGATCTATACTCACATCTCACATTTCAAAGTCACAATCTGTATCTGTGCTCTAGAATCTCTCAAATGTATCTATTTTCCTTAGACTGCAGTGCCCAGCTAGAGATACTCCACCCAAACGCTCATCACCTTCAACTGATAAAGATCATCTCCTGTCTTGCATAAATGTAACTCACAGGTCTTTCTCATAATCATATTTTTAACCCCCTCCTGCAAATAAGGACTCCTATGAGTGCCAGACTGTAGTGCTGAAGAATGCAGTTCAGATACTCCCCATCATCTACTCATGCTCTTGATTTCTTTTTTTTTCCAAGCATTGGAAATAGCAATTTATGAATTTCATTCTTTTCATTTTTGATCTATTTATTCCGATATTTTCTTTCACAATAACTTACACATCCTGAAAGCTTCAGTCTGGCAAATCAGATATTCACAGTTTGGTGGAAGAATAATTATTTTTTTAAATGAGAACTGAAATAGAACACTTTGAATGTTTTGTTTTTGTTATTTTTCAAACAGCAAACAAAATATTTTGTTTGACTATAAAACTAAATGTTCTGTTAATTTTTCAGTTATATAGTCTTTTACTTCAGTTACCTTTAATATAAAAAATGCCAGTTCAAATTAAAGTACTCAATACTTCAAACACATTTGCAAACCTTTGAAACTTCATTTCAGCAAATTTACTGTTAGTCAAAAAGCTTTACCCAAGCTTTCCTAGCTGGTTGTCATCCACAAAAGTGACAACTACAATCTCTATTCCATTATCCCACTGGTTAACAATTACCAACAGAATTGCTCTGAACAAGAGAACAGAGAGGTTCTGTGGGTTACAATAAAATATGCTTTTCCAATCTAAGAGCAATACTACCTGCCTCCTTGAAGACATATTTAAAACAACTGGGCACCCACTTTATGGTGATTTGATTGTTGTTTTATAAAAATTGCCTTGGGAAGCCTGGGAACAGTATTACTAAAGTTAAGATACAAAAATTCCTTTCTTTTATAACTACATGGCCTTTCCTCTTGTCAGAAAAGAGAAACGCCTTTTTTTATTTTTTTCTAGATATTTATAAATAGACTATTTTATATTCTACGGTTAATGAAGAATTTCTATCACTTTTGAAAATCTGTATCTGCTTAGGAAATTCACAAATAATTTCTAACAAGTACATCTCAATGATACAGAAAACATGAACAAATACAAAGAGTGATTTATTTACTATAAACCATTCATCAGATTCTTTTGCATTGTCTATGCAAATTAAAACCTTAAAACGCTTTTTCTGTATGAATTAAACTGCTTTGCCTAGATAGTTCTTTAAAGGATTCTTCAGTCTGCCCGCATTCCAAATTGATGTTCAATGCGGAAACCACATATCCTAAACACTGTCTATTTCACACGCCACCAAGCTTTGTAAGCACAGGGATCTGAATCACGAAAAAAGTGTACAAAATATTTGTAGCTTAACCGTACTGTCTTCCTTCAGTTACTAGAGAGATGATATAAATGCATCTCATGAGTCACCCACCTGAGACGAGCCAAAAGGTTAATCTTGAAGTTTGCATAAGAATTAGATTACTAAACAGAGCTTTGCAGATTGACAGTTGCACAAAGGCAGACAAGCAAAACCAAACCAATTTATTTAGCTACAAATGCAGCCAACAATAAAAAATCCTTCAATACTTATGAGATTATAATCTGGAGGATGGCGGGGGGGGGGGGGGGGGGGCGGAGAGGAAGGGAAGGGAAAAAAAAATAATTAAAAAATCAACAGAGATGCTTATTTGACATCTACACTACTTGCATGCTTTGTATGTACCTTGTCTGAATTCAGCTTTCCTAGGAATTTCTGCAAGATAGCAGTTTGGCAAAGGGAATGATGAAAACATTGGCCAAGGATACGGATCACTGCCCTAGAAACAGGACCAGAAAGAAATTAATTTAGAAGAATTAATAGCATTTGCTCAATAACACACAGGTAAAGTTCCCAGAATTATTGCCTGTGCACGAAAATTATGCTTGATACTACAATTTGCAATGAGATATTCCACAATTAAAAACAAAAGTTAAAGGATACAAAATCCAAAAAGCATTTGAGCCAGAATTTTTTCCAGTGTATACCACTGGCAGTTTTGATTTTACAGTTCTTTTTTTCTACCAAGAAGGAAATCGTAGATTTTATAAAAATTAAAAAAAAAAAATTCACCAAACTCTATTTCCAATTTTATACATTGATCTAGCTATCTTTGCTGTGCTGACAGTAATTTGCATTTTATCTTTATGAGACTGACAGCCACTGAGAAGCAGAACATTTAAAGATGCTGCTTAACAAACACTGTAATGTTAAGAACATGGATGAAAGCTCCAGGTATTAGATACTGCAGACGAAAACCCAAGCACAAAAAAAAAACCCCACAGAAATGTAAAAGCAAAAAAAAAAGACAAATTGCATTCACTTTTATAGTAGGAAAAGTAACACTGAAAACGGAGCAATATAAACACCTCACCTGAATGCGGTATGTCCTAGGCACATGCCAATCCCCAGATAGTGGGAACAATGTATTTTTTCAGTGTATCACTCTTCAAAATTTTAGCCCTTTATAAAGTTAAAGGCGGGCTGGTATTTCTTAATGTTAAATAATTTTCCACATGTAAAAATCAGCAAAAATGTTCAATTAATGAAGGCAGGAGTTACGGGAAGAGAAACTGTTAAACCGTAGATTCTAACCGTATCTAGTACTCTCAAAGGCAAAATCCTTTCCTGTGGTCCTCCAATCAGATTTATCCTTACAAGAACATGGTTCCTCTCCACTGACAGACCATCAATTATAAAATCTCTGGGGAAAAATAAAACAATCAAACAAAACCCAAAAAACTCAAAAAATCAGAACCACTTTGATTTACTGACTGTTTAATTCAGCAAACTTTAATGAGCAAGAATACCTTAAGAGACATACCGGATTTAAAACAACCTGGAAAACACACAGGCATAAAGAAATAAACCTAAATGTGAAGTATTTTGAGATCTCTGCAAGCATTATCTTAACTTCGTACTTCCTTACCTACTGCTGATTGGAAACATCTGAGCAATTAGAGGACACAGAAGAGTAGAAAACTTTGTGAGCTTTGTTATACCCACATGTTCAGTAATTAGGGCAGAGACAGTTAATGGACCGTTACAATTTGCTCCTTATTTGGCCTACCAGCAAATTTCTGCCGTCACAGAGTTATTCATAACCTAACACACAGTCAACTTGCTGACTGAAGTCACTGTGTAGCTCAAGGTACAAAATTTTTTAAAAGGGATAAAATCAGTTTTATTACACCAAATTTCTTATAACTTTTTCCTTAGTAAGGAAACAGTAGGTTTCATCCTCAAATGGTATGTAACATCTATATCTGCTGAGATTTCACCCATACTGTTTGATTTAAACTCCGTACTGGTCCCATATAGTAAACAGTAAGAGGAAAGTTCTTAAAACTCAGCATGCTGAGAGAAAGGACAAAGTGTCCGTGACTAAATGACTGTCCACTGCTGTACCAAAAATACACTTTTCTTTTTGAAATAATGCATTGTGCAATTTTATTTAAAAGTCAGCAATGGAAAGTCACAGCAGGTGGAGAGTCGACTAAGTTATAAATAAAAAGAAACAAAATAAAAAAAAAACTAAAGTACTGATGAGGCCTTTAATTCATAAACATGAAAGCAATACCCTAATTTTATATTATACACATAACATAAAAGAATAACATAAAATAAAAATTAAAAGGCATGTTTACACCCACAAATCTTGCGCTTTTTTAAAAAAAATAACTTTAACACAAATAAAAATGAGAAAAATACTTGCTTTTTTATATTTTTGAGGTGAAAGTGGGAGAACGATGACTTCTATGTTTTCATTATTTAAGATTCATGACAAACCTGCATGTTAAGTAAACTTATGCACATTAGAAGCCATTAGAATGCCAGTTAGAGCATTTGTATGCTTAAAGCCACTAAGATATTCAACTATTTGTTCTCAGGAGGAAAGTTTGATAGTTAAAATAACATTTACATCAGTCACTTCTTACCCTGGTCCTTCTGAAGTTTCTGTGACATTTTCCTCCTGAGCAGTTAGTAAAACTTGTGACACTTTATACTGAGTCTCCAAGAGTAAGAGGGTATTGAGCTCACAGCACAGCACATTTAACAACCTGCAGGACATATTGAAATGATAGCACATCACTCAGGAATCCAGTAATGCAGTGTAAGAGAAAGGTGAACATATTTATGAGATCTCAAAATGGAAAGGAAAAAAAAACACCAAAACAAAAAACTTGAAGTGTCTGAAAAATACTCAGACACAACTGGGTCAGGAACAATCTTTTATATCCTTTTTAGCCACTCAAGTGGCACAGCCTTGAGCAAACAGGGAATGGTTCACAACAGACTTTTTGTGTGCACTGAACAACCAGAGAAAATAAGTCACTGGTCAGCTCAGTCCGCTTTTGAGTTTATATCACGGAATAACAAAAGTGACACAGACTTAATAAGACATTCCATGTGAAATGTGAAGAAATTAAACAATGATAGGCTGGTAAAGCAACTCAGAATCAGGTTGTTCGAAAAGGGGGAGGAAGTGAGATAAAAATACATCTTTCCTTTAGAAAACAGGCTTTTAAGCATTTCTGTATAATCAAATCTAACACAGTTCAAAAGCAATAAAAGATTTAATGTAACAAAACCAACAAATCTGCTTTTTTTTTTTTATTTCAGAGAAACATGAAACAATGGTAAATGAAATAATCACAAGAGCACATGACAGCACATTACATACAATTTTTTTTTTTTTTTATAACTTCAGGGCACATTAACAGTGAAAGTAATCCAATATATTTCATGTAAATCTGACGTAGGGCAATCCAAATCATATTACTTTTTTTTTTTAACTAATCTATTCAGTGTAACACAGCAACAGAATAATTTCATTAAAGGCTTCCTGTTCATGGAAAATAATATGACTAAACATTTATGTTGCTATTTTTATTTTCTGTTTTATCACAGTCATAAAACACAATTTAAATTAAGTCTGATCAGCATTGTATTTTGCATTCACATATGAACTGAAGAATACATATTGTTTGAAATTTGTAGTCATCTAGTCAATGCTTATTTTCTTCTGTGTAATTCCCTCTATGCTTCTACTGACAATAGCAAAAATTTGCAAGACATTCTCTGGATAATTTAACACCTGCAAATTCACACAGTTGGGGCCAAGGGTTAAATAGTCAAGATGATAATATGTTTTTTGCTGTTGTTGTTGCTTTTTTAACATAACTTGATCTTTTCGGTTTCATTCCTCTTCCAAGTTTTATTATTTTACAGTAACTGTTTCCTGACATTGATTTGTTCTCAGTACTTTTCTAAATCACAGAATAAGAAATGACAGTTCAACTATAATTTTTTTTTACTATTACATAGAAGAAAAATTCACAAAAAGAGCACTGAAACCATTATGAGGATGGACCATTTCTTCTGTTAAGAATGACGACTAACTGGCAAAGAACCTGTTTCCAGCAGTTAAAAAACACTTGCGAGAAGACTGATGGCCGAGAATGCTTATAACACCTCCTCTGGTACACAAAGCAGAGCAAAAAAATAGAACAAACCATAAGCAAATAAAACTAGGTAGAAGGGGTCATGGTAAGATAAATGACAAAATATACAAGATCTACCATGAACAACCTCTGCTGGGGCATTCAAATGAAATTTTCGTCTACATGGAAAAATCCATTTAAAAACACCATCACTGAAGTACAGATATTTGGTTAAAGGTAACATCCCATTGCTTTAGCTTCCTTCCAAAGTCACAAATGTATAGACTAAAGTTTGAAACAAACAAACAAAAAAAACCCATCACATTTTATAGTGTGTATATTTGTGAGCATACTTGAATATGGCTGTGAAGTTGTTCTTTTTTGTTTGTTTTTAATTGCATTTGGAACATAAGAATTGGATCAGACCACCCAGTCCAATATCCTATCTATAAGGAATGCACGGTTATTAAAAGGTATAAAACCTTGACAGATATAACACAATAAAAATAAAGCATATCTTTTTGAGATGTATTTAAAAACTTTGGTTTTAAAAGCAGACGACAGAATTCCCAATCTAAATGTTGCTGAAAATTGGAAGACATGCTTTGATGCAAGGTCTTGTACCTGGGAAGGAACAACCCCACGCAACAGTACAAGCCGGGGTCTGACAAGTTAGAAAGCAGCTTTGCAGACAAAGCCCCGGGGGTCCTGGTGGACAACAGGTTGAACATGAGACAGCAACATGATCTTGAAGGCCAACATCATCCTGCGCTGTGTAAGGAAGAGCGCTGCCAGAAGGTCATGTGAAAGAGGTGACTCTTCTCCTCTATCAGTACTGGTGAGGTCATACCTGGAGGGCTGGGTCCAGTTCTGGGCTCCCCAATAAAAGCATGACATGGACACACTGGAGCAGGTCCAGCAAAAGAACACAAAGATGATTAAAGGCTTGGGGTATCTGACAAAAGGAGAGAGGCTGAGAGCAGGGATGACTCAGCCTGGAGAAGAGAAGGCTCAGGGGAGATCTTGTTAATGTGTATAAATACCTGACAGGAGGGTTAAAAGACGGAGCCAGACTCTTCTCAGTGATACCCACCAAAAGGACAAGAGGCAATGGGAATGACTTGAAACACAGGAAATTCCATTTTAACATACTAGGATGATGGTGAAACAGTGGAACGAGTTGCCCAGAGACGCTGCGGGATCGTCAGCCTTGGAGATATTCTAAACCAGACTGGACACAGCCCTGAGTAATGCTCTCTAGTCAAACACACTTTGAGCAGACCAGCTGGACTACACAATCTTTAATCTCCCTTTCCATCCTGATTCTACAATTCCATGAAAACTACTAATAAGATACACCATATTCCCAGGAACAAACTGCAATACAGATAAAAGGTTATCTGAAGGCAGCCTTTTATAAAACAGTAATTTTAAAGAAGTTCAGAAAAATCAAAATACGTATCATAGTTGTGAAAATACGGTAGTAGTAAGTAATTTTGTTTCTGAATTCTGCATTTCCTGTCTTATGCCATTCCCGTCTTTCTCAGAGGGTGCTCCCTGGATCCTCCCCCTTCAACTATAATTTCACAGCTAATACTTCACTGTAGAAATCTCTAGTCTGAAAGAAGGCATGCTAACTGGTACCTGTGTACCTTTGTAAACTGACTATCTCCTTAGTTTTGGTAGGTGGAATCATGAGGACTTCTTTAATTACGGTAGAACAGAAGGTTCTTCATGGGATATAAAACGGCTAGTAAATAAGTCTAGGTGTTAAAAAAAAACCAAACTGTTAATTTTTGCCTCTCTAAATTTTTTCACCTGAAAATAATATAAATAAACCACCTATAAATTTGTCCAAGTTGCTAAAAACACCCATTATGAGGACAGCTTATTATCATAATTCTCAATATTTTTTCTATGAGTTCCTTCTAACACCACAAAATAATATGATGTTCCCTGCACTCCCGCTTTCTCAGTTGCCTTTTTTTTTTCCCCAACTTCAACTCACACCTCTCTCAAACACCACCTTTATTATGGTAAACCTGATTCTAGCTTTCTGCAGTTCCCGCTACACTCCCATAGACCTCTTCCTTACTTTCATAACATATGTTCTTTCCAAAGCCAATCTGACGCTCTATCCTCACTTCAGGGATGCCTGCAAATGCTCAGCTGGCAGTGAAAGACACAAGATACTGTTCTTGATTCTTAGTTGTAATAGTCTGTGGTGGGTTGACACCAGCCAGCAACTAAGCACCCACCCAATTGCTCGCTCACTCCCCAGCTCCCACAAGCAGACCAATGCCTAGCCAGTCTCCAAGCAATGGCTACTGGCAAGACCAATTCCTCACCCCCCAGTTGTTACTGCTGAGCATGATGTTATATGGCACGGAACATCCCTCCAGTCAATTCAGGTCAGCTGTCCCAGCTCCGTTCATTCCCAGCCTCTTGCACATCCTTAGCCTACTTACTTGGGAGCGGGGGAAAAAAAAAAAAAAAAAAGCCCTGTCACCAGGCAGTGCTTGCACAGTGTCAGCCAAAACACAAGTGTGTTACCCATACTGTTTTAGTCACAAATCTAAATCACAGCACCATGTGGGCTACTATAAAGAAAACTAACTCAGTCCCAACCAGTACGTAGTCCTAGCAAAAGAAGATAAAATGTCAAGCAGTAAGTGGAAGTCCACCTACCACAGGGAAAAAAGAAACCAGCACATCCAAAGTAACCTGTACTGCAATCTCAGTAATATATGTGTTCAGGCAGTGTGCGACAGCTAACGAAACAAATGCTTGAGTCTATGCAGTCTATAAGGTGCTCCAGTGATGCGACCCCGAAATGGTGGGCTAAACTGGTCTTTAGTAAAATGTTTTCTTTTGGCTTGCAGTTACTGCCTTCTACAGATAGAGGCATGGCTGATTCAGGCCAGTGCAAAATACACAGCATGACATTTGTAGAGAGCTCAGCTATGGGACAAGGTAAGGTCTTTCTTTCTCTCCGAGCAATCATATTAAAAACATAAGGAGAAAAAAAACAAGGACTGGAACCTCTTTGCAGTAGCAGGACCTCCTTCTTGCTAAATGAATACGTAAACCAACAGAGAAACCCAAAGCAAAATTTTCATTAAATCATTCTAGTGTCATCATCATGGGGAACGGCCTCAAAACATTTAACATCACAGCCTACATTACCAACTTGATTTATTCTTTATTATACTTTGAGTAATGGCCCAAGCTCCAATGAGAACACTGATCCAACCAGCGAGTGGGAATTGCTACCAAGTGTGCCAGACCAGTAGATAAACACAAATGGCTAGCAAAAAAAAAAAAAAAAGCACCCAAAGCTACCTAGTCTGCGTTAGAACAGACGGGGCACTTGCCCCCTCAGCCACGCAAAGCTTTGCAGGCTGCCTGTGCAGACTGAACAAATGGCATTAGTAATGAGCAGAGAGCATGCATGTCTGCATGTGGTCCTTCTAAAGAATCAAGGCTTGTTATTGTCCCACTGAAGGCAATGCTCATCATGGTTTTGAAAAATGACATCTTCTGAATAAAGAGTTGTCGTGGTTTAATCCCAGCCAGCAACTAGAACCATGCAGCTGCTCACTCAAAACGCCGTTAACTCACCTCCACCCCCCAGCAGGGTGAAGGGAAGAAAGGAAGAAAAGGGGGCAGAAAGGGAGGGAAAAAACCTCGTGGGCTGAGATAAAGACAGTTCAATAGTTAGAGCAAAAGCCACACATGCAAGCAAAGCAAACCAAGCAATTCATTCACTGCTTCCCATCAGCAGGCTGCCATATCCAGGAAAGCGGGGCTCCATCACACATAACAGCTACTTGGGAAGACAAATGGTTACTTGGGAGGACAACTCCAAATGTCCTCCCCTTCCCTCAGCTTTATATACTGAGCATGACATCACGTGGTATGGAATATCGTTTTGGTCAACTGGGGTCAGCTGTCTCAGCTGTGTCCCCTCCCAACTTCTTGTGCCCTCCCAGCCTCCTCGCTGGCAGGGCAATATGAGGAACAGAAAAGGCCTTGATTGCTTAGCAACAATGCAAAACATCAGTGCTTTACCAACACTATTTTCATCCCAAATCCAAAACATAGCACCATACCAGCTGCTAGTAAGAAAGTCATCTTCATCCCAGCTGAAACCACAAGAAGAGTATTTATCAATACCCTGAGTTACAACTCTGATGCCTAGGGCACTGGAAGCTACTACCTCAGGGTCGTCATGTTTCTCCCAGTAAGAAAACTCAGGGACTGAGACTGATGAAAACATCTTTACGATGTTTTCCACATGAAAAGATTTTCAAAAGAGCACCTACAGCACTTTAGCTACCCAATGTACTTACAAATCACATGTAATGTGATTGCTAATGGTAAAAAAGTTTCCCTTGCTAAACAAAAATGCTTTTCATGAGCATCACTTGCCAGCCTAGAGGACACAGAAGTGAAGCATTTTCATTTCCCTCAGTGAAGTAAAGGAAAAAAAGAATCAACAAATAAGTGACATAATAGTATCACAGAATCTGCTGTTCCTATTTTATCAATTATAATTTGTTTTAAATTAATAAACCTAACAAACTTCTATTAACATATGAACTAACAAAAAACTGAGTAACAGTATAACTATGTGATATCAAAGCATGCCAACATAATCCTGTTGGAAATCCTCATCACTACTAATGTAGACTGTCCTCCTTTACCTTTGAATTATTAAACAGGAGTGAAAGATTTACAGGACACCTGCACTCCCAGTAATCACTACTGCAGAAGTCTTTTCCCTCACACACATCCAGCATGCACACTTGGAAGGAAGAGGTTTGTTTCCAAAGAACTGTAAATCACCTAACTAAGCAGAAAACACATTTAAAATAATAGAAAATGGGTCATTAATTAATTATTAACTCAACCAGTCCTCCTTATTTAATTGAAAAAGGTCTGACAGAAAATAACTGGAGGACTACATAGTCTTTCATGCTTCTATCATGAGAATTGATATCTGGTAGATTTGGAGGAAGGAATGAATACTGTCAGGCTCAGTTCCTCCCCTCTCTCACCATACTCCTCCCTCCCCTCAAAAGGAGGAACTCTGTGAACATGGCTTTCTTCCGTTCACAAAGACATAAGGATGCTGAATGCCACACGATGTGGCACGAGAAGGGTTTCTTCAGTACATCCAGCCAATAGCACTGTAAATTTTGTTGCAAGAGTAGATGTACCAGCCTGTTATTCAAATGTTAGTGATCAAAAAGATTCATCAGTGACATTAGGCAACAGTGTTCATGGGCTATGACAGTATATTTAAAAGATATGTGGAATGCAAGAGGTACAGCCTTGTTTCTGTCTCTGAAAGGAAGATGGAAAAGAAAACATGAAACTAGTAAAACAATGCCATGTCTTCTAAAGGGGAAACTGAATTTTTTTAAAACCAGTTTTAAATAAAAAGTCTTGCTTCAATTTATAATAAATGTGATTTTAAAGAATTATATAAGAACATTTTCAAAAAGCTTCTGCTACTCATAATGCTTTTTAATAAAGAGAAAGAGGGGATAAATCTAAATGGCATGTTGACCTGAGGAAAAAGAATAATCAGGATTCATTTCTTCTACCTTTAGAAAACAGATAGTTAATGCTCCTTCCACTGTGTTGCAATCATTAAAGTCACACATTCTCTTAATTAACAATACACATAATGTAAGTACAATTAAAGGAACAAATTCTTTCATAAGATGAAGCTACCTCATTATTAAAATGCAATTATGTAAGAAGGTGTGTTTACTATGCAGATGAAAACACAATAGAAAAGAATGCACAGGTGCTTATTATCTGTATTTCCTAAACCCCTAAAGTGGCCTCTTGCCTATCACTTTTGTTCATCTCCCAGCTCCTGTAGGATTTAATTCATTCACCTGGATTTCACTGGATGAAATTTTGACTGATACATACTGCTTTGAGGCACACTTCAAGATGCCAACTGATTTTGATGTCAATATAGTATAAGCCATTTAAATTCACTTTCCTAAATCTTTCCCTTACTAGTTTTGTAGGCCCACAGCCTATGCCTGTTGCCAGTAACACTGTTTCCTCTGTTTTTTATGCAAACTGACTACCTTTGAATTTATTTTGGAATATTGATACTTTTCAGGGACAGAGGATTGGTTATCGAAGGTAAAAATTTGGTACTTTGCCACACTTCAAACCAGCTAAAAACACAGTGTAACTAACGTTCACAGAAAACTCAGTTTCTGACTACAGAAAACAGCAATATGTAAATGCCTGAATAACGCTTTAGGCAGATGCTTTGAAAATATATAGTATGCATATATTTTCTTGGCAGGCTGCAAAAACTCACAACTCACAGATGTATTCGTTGTACTGAAATACTAGATAAGTTGCCTTGATGCCATACAATTAATCAGTCTGAAAGAAAAAGTATGCTACCGCCATTTGCTTAATTCCTCTATTAATACAAGTTACAGAGATTCAAAGAGGTTGGCCTTGAAAGAGAGGTGGTTAAGATCTCTAGTGTCACACCTTTATGAAAATTGTTTTCTCTCACATACAGTAACTTATAAGATAAGATCAATGCGTACACTTGTATGAAAAAAATATAAAGCTGATCACTAAATTAAGAAAATTCTCTGTGTTTAGTATGTTAAAAATGTATTACTTTGATTACTGCTATGGATTCCCTTTCTCTAGGATTTCAGCTTTGATGGCAATTTAAGTTCAGAATCTTCTAAAATAGAAAGACTATTGAGAATTTTTGCACCGGTTCCAGCGCACCCAGATTTTCAGGCTGTACAAAGGAGTGGCTGAGACAGTCTTCAGAGTTCTTTTGTCAACCAATATTGGCCGATTGAGAAACTTCCCGTTTCTAAGTAAATACAAATATGCTTTGAAAATTGAACTGACAGTTTTAAAATCTTTGTATACACAAATAAGGAACTCTTTATATACTTTTATATTCTTATCTCCAACTTATTGCCTAAAGTTTCCCTGTAATTAATAATAATTTTTAAAGGAGCTTTCAAGTGAATAAATCTTATCCTGGAAGCACGCAATAGCTGCAATTAATGGAATACCAGTTAAGAATTTAAAAAAAAAACAAACAACATAGAGTCACACTGGGCTATAGCTTGCTGTGGAACTGAGTATTTTACCTTGATCACACAGGACTTAGTCTGTCTGAATGCACTGTAGGGAGCATTCTTTACAGACTGAGAGATATCGGCTATGCAAAACCATACCTAGCTTCCCTATGTTTTCCCTTTGATTTCTACTGCATGCACACCACTTTTCAGAGCGGGCAAGCTTGAAAAGGAAAGTTGACAGCACAGCCTCTGCAGGACTGTCCTTCAAAATAATAGTTCAGAATTCAGAATTCATACTTATTCAAAATGAAAACAATCATCCACCAAAAAATGCAATATTAACATTAAAAACATAAATAGATACACCTGTGCTTTTTGGAGTAAACCGACTGTGGAAATACCTATAGTTACACAGCTAGTAACCATAATAATTTTAAGTCACTGAAGCACAGTATACACATGAAGAAAAACATATTTCTGTCATGGATTAACCCAGCAGGCACCCAAACACCACGCAGCCGGTTGCTCATCACCCCCTACCACTACCCCTGCAGTGGGATGGGGGAGAGAACCAGGGAAAAAATTAAAACTCGTGAGTTGAGATAAAAACAGTTTAATAGGACAGCAAAGGAAGAGAAAATGGTAACAATAATAATGATAAAAGACTATACAAAACAAGTGATGCACAACGCAATTGCTCACTGCCCAATGACCAATTGCCCAGCCTGTCCCAAGCAGTCATCACAGATTCCTGCACCCCAGCCAACCCCCATTTATATACTTAGCATGACGTCTATGGTATTGAATAATACTTTGGCCAGCTTGTCCTGCCTATGCTCCCTCTCAGCTTCTATGGGAAGCTCAAAAAGTCCTTGACTTAATATAAGCATTACCTAGCAACAGTTACAACAGTATGTGTTACCAATATTATTTTCATACTAAATCTAAAACACAGCAGCCACTAGGAAGAAAACTAACTCTATCCCAGCTGAAACCAGGACAAGTTCTAAATTGCAAAAGTCGCTTAACATTCAAGTAAGCAAATTTGTAACTCTTTTGAACAATAAAAGTGGGTTAAAGGACCTCAGAGTATAACCTGTAAGTTAAAACAGATCTGAAGTTCAACACTCAGCTCTGGGTGAGCCACATGTACCTGACCACAATGATACCTGACCAAATAACAAAGTATACAGCTGTATAGATCTCTGATGGACTAAATAACATGAATTTGGCTGTACTATTGGTATTAAGTCCAGCAGAAAGAAATGTTTCCAGACAAATGTTTCACCAAAATCATTCGGTCACAAAACTGTTAGGTTTTTCAATGTTGCAGTTGTAATAAACATTTAAATATTTTATTTCTACGTAGCAGCAAAGAGAAATGTAGAAATTTTGCTCTAATTAACTTTCTAAATTTTCAGATCTGTTAAGCATCTGATATTGTTTGATCTAACTGCTGCTGAATTTGGCATTTTTGATAGAATTTGGTCAAGGAGCAAGCCAACTACACAAGGCAAGGTTCAGTTTACAGAACACAGATGTCTGCTGTCAGCAGCACTCACAGAAAAGCTCATGGAACTTGGTTTCAAAAGGTATTTAAAATTAACTGTATTCCTCTCGTATTCAGATAATATAGCCCAGGGTTTCTTGCAAGCCTTAACACTGTAAACAATACAGTAACCATAGCAAATTCCAGAATCATCCAGAATAGGGAACTTTTGATAACTACGTAATAATAAAAATTTTCTTTGTGCAGGCAGTTGCCAATTCTCTATTATTTGCAAAATATATTTGTACAGCAAGCCCCACATGCTCATGAAATGCCATTTAATCAATAAGAAAACACAGTCTTACATTATCTGTGGTATACATAGGCCCATATTAAAATCCCTAGAATTGTATCTCCCTTTCTTTTATAGGAAAGGCAGTGAAAGGCAGGAGGGAAGGGAGCAGGGCTGTTGAACAATAACCAAAAAAAAAAAAAAAAAAAAGACTGAATCTCTTAAAATGAACTTAAATATGAGGTCCTAGGTATAACTGAGATTCCAAAAGTCCCTGCAGAACACAAAGCTTTTATTGAAAATTATATTTAAATGTTTTAAAAAATTTTCCTTTTTCTGATTACTACTTAATAATTAAGATACCCACCACTTTTACAAGTAGGCTTCCACACTGAAAATACTACTTAATCTTTTCTTGAAACCTGACAGTTTGACTAGATTTTCACTTGGTTTTTGACATTGTCAGTGTCCAGCAGAAAATGTCATTACCACAGTGAACTCTGAAGCTCATCTTATCTGTGTAACAATATAACTTCTTATATGTCATTACGGATGAGCTATTTACATTGCTCCTATGTGTAGTTATGGGTAGTGCTATTGCTTCACAGGGTATAGCCTTGTTAAAAATACTGTAAGCATTCAACACAACTTCAACACACGATCCATGTATTCGCATACAGTCTCCATCTTACAGCACGGGACTCAACCGCTTATGCTGAATAATTAATTTTTGCCTATAACTTACAAAGGTTCCTAATATCATTGTAGCAGAAATCTGTTCTTTTACCTTACAAAGGTAGAACACAATCTAAAAGCAAACTATAATCTCAAACTGTGAAACATCTCACTTTCCCTTATCCCTAATTAAATCAATGGAAGTTCTACGAAGCTTTTTACGGAGTCAGTAGAATCCTAAGTGCGGAATAACATCTTATTTTTCAAATTTCATCTTAGGACTTCTTATTCCTATCCAGCTAGTGATTTCCTTCAAAATAGCATTTACGATTTCTGATTTATATGACAAAATCATGCATCTCCCAACTCCAAATTCTGCGACTGTCTACCTCCTCCATGCTCATCCTTATCAGCAAATTATACTTTCTTACGATTATTCATATGTAGTATGAAATAATTTTACTGTGATATCAAAGTACAAATACAGCTGCAGAAAGCTAATGTTGCAGTACTTAATCAATTGTGCTATATCTTGCCCAAGCAAGGTTATCAAAGTTCTCCACACTATGAAGCACAATCCAGCAGATCTTTTATTTCAATTGCACAAAATATGTTCATAACAAAAGCGTGAATTCAGGATTTATACATTCAACTTTGGAAACCAGAAAATTGCAGAAACTAATTTCTATGTTAAAATATTATAAAGCACTTAATATTACAAAGCATGAGCACGACAGTGTAAGCATATTTTAAGTGTTCTTTCAGGTTCTAGAAATATTTGGGATCAAATGGTACTCTCCTCAAAGTAAGTTTTGGTGAAATTGGTGATAATTAAACCAATACATTAAAAAAAATTAAGTACAGGGAGACTAGATAAACCAAACTGATATAAACGTGGTAAAAAATACTTTGTTTATTTTAGTACTTCAGTATGATTTTTGGTTTACGCACTACAATATATAATATGTAAATACATGTAGCACATGTTCTTCTCAATCAACTGGGCAAAATAACAACATGCAATTTCTATTACTGCTTATCATATTACAATATATCCATTTACAGGTAATACGATTAGATTCATTGCGATTCTCATTTTGTAGGCCATTTTTCATTTAATCTTATGTTAAAAAAGGGGGAATTTCACCTTCATGCATACTAAAAACCAAACAATGTTATCTTATCAGAAGCAACACATCCAAGCATGTTACATCCTATTTAGTTAATGTGACCAGAGAATAAAAATTGAGCATCTTACCTCAGACCAAAGATATGTGATTGTTCATAACTGAATAAGGAATGAATTTTAGCTTCTGAATTCAAAATTATAAGCCTGTCAATTATATCCTGCCAAAGGAAGACAAAAGTAAAAAAAAATCATGTATGATTTTTTATTTTATGCACATAATGGTTTCATAGGGATGTTTACTATAAAATGAAACCTATTATTAAAACATACATTGAAATGATTTCTGTAAGAAGAGGTGCTTTCCACCATAAAAGTCAATGGCAAAAAGAAACCATACAGAAGGTCGGGGGAAAAAAAACCCTCAGTTAAAAAAAAAATAAAATTAAACCATAGAGAAGGTTAGGGAAAAAAAAACTCAGTTAAAAAAAATAATCACTAAACATACAAAAAGATCCTAGCATATCAAGTACCCTAGTTTTTATTTAGTATTAAACCACAACAAAAATGTTAAATTGGGGTTTTTTGTATGTTTGAAATGCGTATACATTATTTTAATGAAAAGAACAGCAAATCCTTTAGTATAATACCTTTCTAACACTGATTAGTACTACATGCTTCAAAACACGGCTATTTATTCTCAGTGTAACAAGGCTTAGCTTGGATGTTGAGGCTTACATCTTTCATCCTACAGCATCTCATGTAATAGACAACGACCTGTGGCTGCTTCCCACCTCTTCCACAAATCCAACCTAATTATCTTCCCCTCTGGTTCACTGCATATCCAAACTGCTTCTGAAGAAATTATTTCATTAAAAGACTACAAAATGCATAAAAACATTCACTGTTATCGTCTCATAGACAGATTGCTGTGCTAAGGTCAGAAGAAAAACTACAAAGTCCTTATAGGCTTTATTTAATATGGATTAAATCCAAACTTTTATTTTCTCCATGTTTAAGAAGTATAGTCTCAGAGACAGCAGAGAGAGTTTATTCAACTGGTTTGATCAATGAGTCATTTCAGTATGATACGAGAGAAAAGTTAGGATCCATACTTTCATGAAATCAACCAAAGCTGTGTTTTGCAACACAGATAAAAGAAACACCACAAGTCAAACTCCCAACAGCAGAAAAAAAAAAATAATAATCTAGAACTTGTCAAATAAACTGTCTTCATAAAATGCATTGTTATTTAAAATACAGTGAAACCATATTTTCCCTACTAGATTTTTTTGGATGGCAGGGGAGAGGACTATGAAGAATGTACTTCTTCTACATAGTATGTTCACAATGAAATTCACAATAAAATAATTAAACTCGGACCTCAAGGCTGTTCATAAAATTGGTAATGCAAGCTATTGATCTTTTGGAGGTTTAAGGCTTTTTAGATATTTGCACGTGTAAAGAGTTAAATGCCAAGGGATATTTCTCTGCCAACAACCTCCTCCTCTCATCTATACATCAAAGCTTGGAGCCCGCAATACAGTAGAAAGAGCAGGCACAGAGAAAGAACTATTGAGAAAGCAGACCAAGCTCTGATTTCGGATATTAGGAAGGAGTATAGTAAACAAGGTCCAAGACAAGGTCCAATCAGAAAAATGTGCAGATAAATCCGCACTGCTTAAATACACTGCATAGCTTAAATATTACAGGTAGGATGTCATCTACTTCAAATACCTAAGATACACCACCTAAATATAAGATTCTCCATAATCACTGCGGGGGCGGGGGGGGGGGGGGGGGGGGTGTGACAAAAAACAAACAAACAAATTTCACCTGCTTAAACATGTCTTTCAAAGCTACAGATCTGGAGGGTACCTTTCAAGCTAGATTCCCTTGAATATGTGTACTGTAGAAGCTCTCAAAGGAAGAGTGGAAGCAGGCGGAAGGACCCTGATTTATCTGCTCCGTTTTAGAAAATATTTTCATATGGCAAAGAGTAAAAATTAAAAACCTGGCATGTATTAAAAAAAAATTTTCTCAAGGGCACAAAATAAAAACCTGATCAGTCATCAGTTAAAAGTACTAAAAGCACAACTGATAATCTGTTCAGTCAATGATGCAACTAGTTAGCCAAAAATACAAACAAGGAAAAAATGTTTAAATCCTGTGTGTTTAAGAAATAAAGGCATGCAAAGATTATTAAGTTCTGTGCATTATCAAATATAGTTCAGCATAAATACTACCAGTCAGATTCCATGGCAATGTGACATGATTCAGAAATACAGAAAAACGAAGCATAGAAAGCAATTAGGTCTTCTAACCAGATCTTCTAGTGGCACTGAAATGGCTTTTACTTTGCTTTCTAACCATAGTTAGATCTGGTCAAATTTTTTTTATCTTTAGCTTTCTGCAATCACTGCCAAAAAACATGGTTATAACAAATGTTTATGTCTGCTTAACCCCAGAAGTCTTCTGAGTACTTAGACTTAGCCATTATGTGTTAAATTAACATTTGATTAACTGACTATTTCCCTTCTGTTAACTGCATAATCTTGGATGTCTAGGTTAGGCTTACAAAACACACAGTATGTGAGACAAACCCCATCCAAAACATCTGTAACAGTTCAGGGAACTTTGAACAGCTGTATCAGTATTGCTATTTCTGGAAACCGAGAGAATTCCATCAAACTACTGAAGTGCCTCAAAAGCCAAAACAACATAGGCTTTCAAAAGTCACAAAAATCATTACTTAAGATCCACTCCGATCTGAAAGCTCTCAAATCTGTATCACCTTCAATATACATCTATCTCCCCTGCTCCCAGTGCCTGAGAAAACTTGATGACTGAACAGAACTATCCATCAGTGGGCACACTAACATTGAGCATACTGAAAAAATGACATTTATCATTCCATTTTCTCCTGAAATCACCAAGAGTGTTACAAAAAAGAACTACAAAAATCCCTTCTAAATGTAACACACACTATTATGATATATACTGCCTAAACAACTTAAACTACCTTAGCTTGTGCTAAACACACACTTTTACACAACAGCAATTTAAAGTGCTAGTTCATTAGAAAGAAAATTTAACTGCTAGTCAAGGTCACAGATTAAATTTGCCTGTGCTTTGTAGATGAGAAAAAAAAAATAGATCACAGTTGGATGAACTAATACAAAATAATACTAAATACAGAAATTGTAACACCATTTTTCTTAGGACTGAAATATGCCTTAATCAGTAACTTCCTAGTTAGTGATTTTTTTTCTGTGTGCAAATCACCTGTGCTATTGAGAAAGCTTGAGGCTTTGGTTTGGTTGTTTGGTGGTTTTTTTTAATTTTTGTTTAAACCCACAGTGTGGTAGAGCAATATTATATAAAATACAAGTATACTGAGGTGTTTTTGTATGTCATTTTTTTTCCATGGAAAACCACAATTCTAACACAAGTCAGGAAAGATAATCTTTAAATTAGGCATCAAGTTTTAGACTATCTTTAGGATTTCAAAATGAAAATTTAGGTTAACATGAAGTGATATGTGCATATACTGCCCTCATGCTGCATAGAATACAAAATGCAGAAAATTTCAAAATCTTTCACTAAGAAGAAAAAACTTACTCTATTATTACAGTAACATTTTGTCAGGAAAAATGTCTTCATGGAAGTATTTCTTTTTCTTTCAAAATAAAAACTATACTTACAATAATACCTGTAGGTACTTCGCGGAGTGAATACATTGGTTTATTTGGTATATCTTGTTTACTCAGGAGCTCAAAAACTGCAGGGTAAGCGAGCAAGTTTATCAGAGACAGAAAAGACTAGAGAAAGAAAAAAAGGGGGTACAAAAAAGAATGTTAATCAGTTAAGTATAACCAAATAAACTTTAAAAATTATTTGCCATTTGCTTTAAGTTTGCTCTTATCCTTCTTTGTAGGCTGAATTTGGCATAAGTAGAGTTGCCCAAAATTAAACTGCAAACCCTAGCAAGTGTCTGTACAATCTAGAAAGGCAGTAGTGTCTGTAAATAGGATTTTAATCGATCCTTGGCATTGCGACCTGCCATGCAGGAAAAGAATTCTTTCAATCAGTCATCAATTAGTGTTTTACAATAATTTTGCCCCACGTGCCAAGAAGCAGGTATAGTCGCAATAAAAATTTACAGAAAGGTATGTAACATCCTATCTGAAATACAGCACTGTTTTTTCCATGCAAATACAGAAGATTAAGTAATTTCTCACCTTCTGACAGCTTTGGTCAATAGGGTCAACTGGAGTAGATTTGGGTTGGGTTATCCTCACATCATCTTTTCCACACTCCAAAAGAGCCCATAATTCAGTTACAAGTGCCTTTATAAAACCTAAAACAAACGTTTCTTCTAATCATCAGAATGGCAAGAATACCAGAAAAACAATTTTCATATTAAAAAACATTTTCCACCATAATTCTAACCCAGACTCTCAAAATTCTCTACATTGTGCACTAAAATTTCACAAGACAGACTGCCTGAGTTTTACTCTCCCTGCTATTCTCAATTCTTAAGTTAAACTACCTTTCTACTGCAGTCTGCTTATGTTCAATCTAAAATCTACAGCAACAATTTGCAAAGATTAGTACACTAGAGTAGGATGATATTTATATAACTTCCATGTAAATGAGTTGCTGACCTTCTTTAACAACTTAACTGCTACAGATCAAGGCTTAGCTAGTATTGGCTCTGTGGTTTTAAAAATACAGACTTACTGTAACTCATTAATAAATGAAAACATACCACACTGAAAAGTTAAGAACTGGAAGAACCTTTTTAAGAGAAGAACTACTAGCTTAATTTAAAACGTTAAATGTTAAAATAGAAGAGAAAGGACAGCCATCTAACTCTGAAATCTCCAAATGTAAGTTATAGGCTTAATACAAACTTTACATATATTACACAACCTCCTCTCAAGGTTGAAAATCAACACTGATTATATTTGGTCTACCATTTGTCTTTGACACCAAGGGCCATAAGAAGCAACTTGGCTGAGAACCTTAAACAGAACAGATGGGTTACTCCTCAAGTAGATCTGCTCCCTGCTTTCTGAAAGATTCCAGAGGCATAAATAATAAGCAATTAACAATCAGTTTCCTTGACTGGCAGAATTGGCCTGCATTTCTGACAGTCTTTCAGTCAAGTCATTTTAATCACACACCAGCCGCTTCTAGATACTCGGGGAGAGTATTTACAGTATCACAGTATTGTCAGGGTTGGAAGGGACCTCTGGAGATCATCTAAGTCCAACCCCCCTGCCACAGCAGGGACACCTACAGCACATTGCACAGGACGGCATCCAGGCGGGTTTTGAATGTCTCCAATGTGGGAGACTCCACAACCTCTCTGGGCAGCCTGTGCCAGTGCTCTGCCACCCTCAGAGTAAAGAAGTTCCTCCTCATGTTAAGATGGAACTTCCTGTGCTCCAGTTTGTGCCCGTTACCTCTTGTCCTATCACTGGGCACCACTGAAAAAAGGCTATTCTCATCTACCTGGCACCCTCCCCTTAAGTACTTATAAGTATTGATAAGATCCCCCCTCAGTCTTCCTTTTTAGTCTAGAAAAAAGCCCCAAGTCCCTGAGCCTTTCTTCATAAGAAAGATGCTCCAGTCCCCTAATCATCTTTGTAGCTCTTTGCTGGACCCTCTCCAGCAGTTCCCTGTCCTTCTTGAATTGGGGAGCCCAGAACTGGACACAGTACTCCAGATGCGGCCTCACCAGGGCAGAGTAGAGGGGGAGGATGACCTCCCTCCACCTGCTGGCCACACTCTTCTTGATACACCCCAGGATGCCATTGGCCTTCTTGGCCACCAGGGCACATTGCTGGCTCATGGTCATCCTGTTGTCCACCAGGACTCCCAGGTCCCTTTCCACAGAGCTGCTCCCCAGGAGGTCAGCCCCCAACCTGTACTGATGCATGGGGTTATTCCTCCCTAGATGCAGTACCCTACACTTTTTTTTTTTTTTTTTTTTTTTTTTTTTTTTTTTACACACCCTACATTTGCAACTTTCTACCTCATAGACTTCCTTCGCAACGTAAGACAGCAGCTTTACTTTACTGATCAGATTCTAGTTTTAACATAACAACTACCCAGACCACCAGGTGGTATGGCAACAGTTGAGTTATCTGAGAATGAATCTGAAGGGACTTTGTGGTTCGAGTTGACATATGAGAAGAATCGTCAATTCATATAATCTAAATTCCACCTCACTGTTGTATAAGAGCACCAATGACATTCAGGACTTCGCAGTTTCTCAGCCTTTGAGCAGTCAGCAGCCACAGAAAAGTACATACAAATTACACAAATCAACAGTTACCAATTCTGATCTGCAGATCAATAAGAAGCACTTGCAAATTGTTAGAAACTTATTTTTTAACAGATATGAATGTCTTCATGCACATATAGGAAATTTCTGGAAATCCAAACTGATGAAGTAAAGGTTTTGCTTAATTTAAGAAAAGAAATAAACAAAACCAAAAACCAGCATCAAGATAAGCGAATTATTGAAAAGTTGGAAAGAATAAATTTCCATCAAGAAATCAATAGACATTTAAGCAGTCTTTGATAATACTGCGTAATTATTCCACTCAGTTGATCTTTTCTAACATCTTTCTCACAATCTTTTTCTAATATGCAAGATTACAGCATGTAAGTATTCATAACATCATTCCTCAATTTACCTGAACTCTGTAGAGCTATTGCACCTGTTGGTGTTGTTGCCATTTGTGTAACAATCACTCCATTACCAAACTCTTCATATGCATTTCTCTGTTAGTAAAAAATATAAAAGCACAGTGTTAGTTATTCAGAGGGCATGAAACTCTCAAATGATCTATTAAATATCGATCTTTCCTACGCTTGTTTACAGAATTTAATCCACTGTATGGTTAGACTTGAACAGTGCACAGATATTATCTTCTACAGATTTACCAGGGTCAGATTCCAAACCAAACATCTTTATCAAGCATCTTATCAAAATGTAAATGCAAAATACTATGGTTGAGACATGCAACATCAGCAAAGAATAAAAACATTTACATTACAACAGGTTTTTTTGCACACATTCAGTAGGATGTCTGTAACATTAATGTTTTTTCTCATAAAATGCACATTTTCCGATTTTTGGTTACATTTCAAGTACTGTCTAGCATATCCAGATTTCAACACCGCCTACCAACACAGCCTAGAAAAACTTGCACTTAGGAAAAAAAAAAAAAAAGAAAAAATATTTTGCTTAGCATTTCAAACTTTTTACTGTAAAAAGTCAGAAAAACTAAACAAATACCTGACATATCGAAGATGAGTAACATCTAACAAACTGAAATCGGTGTGGCACCAATATCAAAGGTGAAAAGCTAAATTTTAAATTTATTTTTGCAAAAAATAAGCAAAAAAATTGTTTCTGGATTTATTTTCTTTCTTCTTTATTTTATTAGAATCATCAAGAGAAAGAAAAACTGTAGAGACTCTATAATGCTTACCTGGCGTTTTTTTGATAAACTGTTGAACATAAAGTTCACACAGTCATTCATAGCACCTGTACTATGAAGCAGAAGTAGTCCTTTGGGTGTGGTAGAAAAATTTAGCAAGGCATCTAACAATGTCTCTTCCCATAACACACTGCAAGAGTAGCAAAATAATAATTTAAAAAGGTATGTAAAAAAGCATGGGGAAAAAAAGAAAAACTACAGTTTCTGACTTTGAAAAATAACATCTCATTCACCAGACTCTATGTTTACTCCATATGTTTACATTAGTTTTTAAAATGCATTTGGGAAAGTTATATGTATTAGACTGTATTTTGTACAAACATTTAAAATCATCCTGGTAAAACTAAGGTTAGGTAGGAACACAGAACTGAAAGATGATGTAATGGGGAACCCAAAAGACCCATGCCACTTATGACTTACTATCTGACTCTAGACAAGTTTTTTAAGGTGTTAATATGGCAGTCACAAACTGGCAAAGCAGGCTCAGAATTTCTCACCAATGTAAAAACACAATGAGGAACTAATAAAAATGCACACTTAAGGACATAAAGGCTCCTGATAGAAACTATCACAGAATTATGAAAATAAGGTGGTATATACACACAATAGCTTCGCGTACTAACAGCAGTAAATGGAAAATATTTTCTACAGACATGGCAAGGAAGAACTGCAATTGCAAGAACAAAGTCTGCCCTACAAAATATTCTGTGACCTAAAAAGAAAAGTGAAGCAATAACATCACCTTTGACTAGGTACTGTCCCTGCAGATATCACTAGACTCTTGTGATTCTGCTTCTCTAAAAGCATTTGCTTACTGGATTCTCATCTCTAGGTCTCATTTCTCACTTTTGATTCCCATCACCAGCAAGCAGCACACAGCTTTTCTCATAGCAGCCAACCATTACCCCAAACTCTAATCGCATCTCCTGCAAAATCCCTGCTATGTCACGCTCAGGAGAAAAAATTTCACCCCGAAATATATAAGTGTATCTTGTTCCATAGTTAAATGAAAAATCTAGATGCTAGGATGAAATTGTAGCTTATGTCAATGGCAGTGATTAGTAACAACCTCCTCAGTCAGAGCTCTGCATCCCTACTTTTCTTTTTACCACTAGATTTGAATTGCTATAACCAGTTCACATGCCACCACCACAGACTAGAGTAGTAACTGTTGAGGTACCTTTGCAAATTATACATGAAATCTATGGTAAAGTATAAACAAGAATCTACTCAATTAGCTAGGTTCTGCACTAACACCAACATCACCCTGAATTTTCAGGCTCACAAATACTTGTATGTTTCTCATCTTAATCTATACAAACTTCTATCAATGGGCATTAAGTTTTAGTACAAAAGGAAGGATGTCTTTCACTTAGTATGTATCAGGCTTTCAGCCAGAATGCTGCCAATCTTGCTACATAATATTTTGAGGGTGTAGATACCATTCAGCAGAACAGCATTTTAAATCAACACCACATCAAAGCCACAAGATAAGCTCTGACAGCTATCTTGTTTTATGCTTTCTAATTCGCATTTTCCTCAAACCAATTTCTGTAGTTAGAGAGAATCAACTATAAGTCAATTTTACAAAGATTAGACACAACCCAGTAAGACAAGAAAGACCTGAAAGGTCAAGAACAATTTTGTAACTCTACTCAGACCTATGCTAGGATGACTTCACTCTACCTACCCCTATGCTTTTGGAAAAAAAAAACCCACAGGGTCATAAGATGCCTCAACTGTGGATAAAGTGGCAGTGTGTGTCCACACGTGTGCATGTGCATAAATTAAGCATCAACTTACATGTTTTTGGACTCTAGACTTATCGAAGAAGTCGAGTCCACGCCAGTTACAGGAGTAGGTACTCTTTCTGAAAGCAAACTCGTCTGTGAAATAAAAAAAAAAAACACACAAACAAATACCTCCTTACTGTTTATTGACACCATTTTTAAACTCTAAATCTTGCTCGTGCTCTTGTTATACATTAAAAAAAAAAAAAACAGTGATCAGGTTGTAGTCTAGCCTTTGGCATAGAATACACTACTCTACTACATTTTTTATTCCAGAAAAGCTTATTTTTTATTTTTTCCTTGGGCATAAACCATTTTAAAGCTAGTACATTATTTAAATTTTCATTAAAATTCTTAAAACAAGAAGCACTATTTTTTTTTACTTTTTATCTGGAGACTCCCAAAGCAAAAAATCAGTATTAAAAACAGCAAAACAAAAAAAAAAAAAAAACAGAAAGCAACTCTTTACTTCTGTCACAGGTAATGGAAATAAAAGCCTCTGGAGTCAACAACTCAATACCAAATTTATTAAGTAATTCTGCAAATTTTTATTTTATTTATTTATAAATTCTATAAATGTATCTATATCAGTACAGTTATAAATAGAGGGACGGACATAGATAAACATATATACACATTTTTGTATTTGATGGAGTTTCTAATTTAAATTGTGTTTGAAAATAACTAGTGTCAAAACCACTGTATATTTAAGATGAATGATTTAAGCTGGTTTATATTTCCAGGGATAAAAGGCATACTGCACCATTCAAATGAAAGCAAGCAGTCATTAATTTACTCTCTTACAAACGTGACCTAATATATCCACAAAAGATCATTAAGATAGTCAGTTGCCCTGGACTTGTTAAGTTCCCCGTTTATTATCATCATCTGTACAAATTCTGCCCCAGAATTCCAGGAGAATCTGCCAAGAAAAAAAATTGTTTCTCCATCAGTCTTAAAACCCCAGGAGACGTGTGAAATAGGACGAAACAAATTACCAGTCTACCCATTAAAAAACTGTCACTACTGCTTGGATAGAGTCCACTAAAGTCCACCATTTTTGCTACACTATAAATTTTAAAATATTTTATAAACTACAGATGTTTTAAAATTGAAAAATTACAGAAAATAATTTTAAAAGTAATCAAGATGGCAGAGTTGAAAATGTGACTTTACTGTACCAACTTGTCAATTCCTGAAGTCCTGAATTTGTAAATTCCACTTCAGTCTCAATTTGACCTCCAAAGTGATGTGAAAAATGGCATTTTGTCAGTTAAATGTTTCATGATTGTTTTTAAATTCGACGCATTCAGCCTACATATCTTGTATATGTCAAAACAATTTGTCTAAATGATGTTCTACACCATAATAAATGATTTTAATGTGCAAAGAAGTCTTTTGTGCATGTGCAAATGCTGTGGTGCTTTAGAAGAAATAACTGGAAATGCCCATCAAAAGCATGTAACAGTCTGCTTGTGATAAACATTAAATAGAGTAACAGGTTAGTTCAAGTAAGACTGACTAGTTACACAATAGGAAAGCACAGAAAGACAGACAGATTGTTGAGTTATGTAAATTACAGCATGATTCAAGTGAACTAAACTCCTTAATTCAGTGAAATCCTAAAGCTCTCAATGCAAGGGAGAACGTAAGTTTCAAAACCAACATTCTTTAATGAGATAGTTTACACTGCCATAGAACTATGATTTTAAGTAATAATACATTTTATTTTCAATCAAAATGTATGCTTTCATGATAATATTCATACGTAAAAGCAGTGAGAAATACCCACAAGCTGGTGATTTAAAGTCTCCCTTCTATTAATGTTCTATCTTTCTAACACTTTTTGCCTGAGTTTACACTGTGACTGTGTTTTTAAAATTTCTAATCATAATAAAAGCATACAGCATTTGACAGGAAGAATAGCTGTTCTACTCTCTTTCCCTTGCATTCAATCTCTCTCCTGCTTCCTCGCCTCCAAAAAGAATCTTTAGTTTTTTAGCCAATTTTTTTCTTCCAGCTTGCTCTGATCCTTCTCTATGAAAACATTTTACAATCACTAGAGTAAAAAAAGAGATAGTTCCATTTTTCAGTATGAAGTGAAACAACAAAGCTAAATTTTGCTATTCCACTAAGTGTCCTACTACCTATAGTTTAAATATGCTTTCAGTTTAGCTGCAAGCCAAAGTTGAAGCTTTGTATGCTACCCTTCCCTAAATGCTGCCAACTATATTTTAATGATTCAAATGTTAGTCTGAATTTTACTTCACTCTGAATTTAGGAAAACTGCTCTTGCAGCATCTGCTGTCATTTTTCCATCTTAACTAAATTTTTATAGTAATAGATAAGACTTTTCACACTGCATACAGCTATCAGAACACTGAAAATATAAAAGTTTAGTGAATAAAGCAGAGATCCATATACCTTGTTCAGTAAATTTATAGCAGAAAGTAGAATACGCAGAACTGTTGGATCCAATCTCTTTCATGCAGAAAAGGCATTAGACTAGCAATCAAACTGAAGTTGAAATGCAGACTCTACAATTCATGAGATATCCAAGT
Organism: Pluvialis apricaria; assembly: GCA_017639485.1. Taxonomy (NCBI): domain Eukaryota; kingdom Metazoa; phylum Chordata; class Aves; order Charadriiformes; family Charadriidae; genus Pluvialis; species Pluvialis apricaria. Next base: position 72,392,193 of record CM030009.1, on the reverse strand, counting down.
ACACAGGTAGGACAAGAACTCTTACCTGGCACTGCTCATTACGGTCCCTTGAGAATATTTCAATGGCATCTAACTATTTAAGTCAAATATTTGGAATCTCCTTTTTTTCCTCCATATCTCCCACCAAAACTAACTACTTTAGCCTACAAATTACTAAGACCACATCTCAGAAGTTTTTCCTTAAGTATCCCAAACCAAGAGTGAAGATCAGATCTGTGGTGGACAGTGGCTATCGTGATGTCAGGTGACCTCTAGCATCAAAGACAATGTTTAGAAATGAGTTATCTATGAACAATAGGTCTATCGATGCATCTTGAGAGTTCCTAGTTTAATCTTAAGGCACAGAAGTCTCAAACTAAGCTTCTGCTACGTTCACATACAGAAGGAAAATTTGAAAAGTAGAACTTCATTTTTAGAACAATTCCAAGCATTATCTTAATATAATAAATATTAAATATAAGCAACCTGAAGCAGAGAACACCTATTACATAAGCTGAACCTCTACAGTAAGATTCTTTCCAATCTTCCCAATCCAAAACAAGATTTACCTTTTTCCAGGCCTCTCCGATAGACTCATGCAAGCCATAAGGAATTAGCATCTGCAGGCCTTCACAAGTTCTGTACATCTGACGACATACAAAAATGAAAGCTCCTTTAACAACTGGCAAAATCTCGGATCCAGATAAAAGAGAAATGTCGTCATGAAGAAGTTTCTTTGTAAACTGAACAATTACATGAACAGCTGCAGAACTAGAAATAAAATAACACTTTTAAAATGTTGGTTTGTAGTCATCAATACGCCTTGAAACAAAACCTCTGACTAAAACATATTTAAATTTTTCTAGGGGAAAATAAACTATGAAAAAACCTACGACCCACTATGGAGGGGCCAACTATATTATAACTTGTAACACCAGTCAAAAGAAAAGAAATGTACAGCAAGTGATTTTACTTGGGCTACAGGTCTACATAAGGCAAAAATGCATCCACTGTCTTCCTTCCAGCGCACATACCCATGAACTACACAGACTGTGTGTTTTACAGGAGTCCAGTTGGGAAGAGTAACAAGATACCCATTTTAGCTTCTGCTTAATCAGTGTTAACAATACCACTATAAGGCAAAAATTTGTCCTTGTTCTTCCTCTTTCCTCTCCAAGATGTCCTTTTGAAGTCTTCTAGGCTTGCAATGCAAAGGAAAACTCTTTCTCCAAAATACTACCTTTTACTTCCAACCCCCCTTAAAAACATATGCAAATCCTGAGACTCCTCCACTTAGAAGACATGTATTTCACACATTTTTATGACCTGCAGCTTAGATATTTTTAAAGGCTAGTCTCAATTTTACTGCCCTGTTTCAAGTTTTAGCATCAACTAGCAATATACTACCCACAGGATCACACAGATTCTAAGTTAGGTACAGTGCTACAAATGTCAGCTTCTGATACAAGTTCTGTCTCTACTAGATGTATTGAAAAGCGAATGCTACATTAAACCTATTCTTTTAATAAATTAGGTTGATTTTTAATATTTATTCTAAAAACAAACAAACAAACAACAGAGAAGAGATCTTTGGCCTGAACAGCAGCACTATGAAAACAAAGGAACTACATTCAGACAAAGGAAAGCTCTCACATGAACAAGAAAAACAAATAAACCACAGAAATCTCCCTTACTAAAAGTATTTCTTTAAATTGTCATTTCACCTGGTTATACACATAAATGTCTCCCTAATACATTCTCTAAAACACTACTTTACTTGATAATCAGATATTTTACTCCAAACATAAACAAAATATATCACGTTATAGATAAATGAAAAAAGAGAAAATGAGTCTCATAAGACTAATGTAATTCATTAAAGTACTCACTAATGCTATTCATTAATGCACTCTTACCTATCTTCTCTGGCAGTCTTTTCATTTTCTCCATAAAGAAGAAGAGAAAGACCATCTTCTACAGCAGCAATCCTTGCCAAAATATCAGCTACATCAATTAAAGTGGTTTCAAGACAATTTATATGCACCTATTTGGAAAAAAGAAAAAAAAAAGTTTTCGATTCAATGCTTTTGTGAAAGCTGTTTATTCAAGGCTGGCTTATGTATGCAGAACCTGAAGGTCACCTTTCTGATGATTGCTTAATGGCTTAAACAAAATAAGTAAACAGCCTATGTTCAAACGCCATCACATAGAAATCTTCATCACAAATCACCGTAATTGTCTCTTTTAATGATAATGGCAGAAATTCAATGACTGAACAGATATAGAGAGCAGACAGTTCTAAATTCCTTTTTCTCTTTTCCCACCATGAATGTGGAAAGGCTTTTGATATGTCATCTAGGGGTATAACAGCATTACCTGAATCAAGGTGAGAAACACGCTAACTCCCTCATTGCTGCATATGCATTGGCAACTCTTTGGCTAGAACTGGAATTCTAGTTCCTAAGACCTTCTGTGTCCACCCCACTTCTAGGCTGCGGTAGGCCCGAAAGGCTTTGGAATCATGAGAAAAGTCTGCCCCGCTGGAGCAAAGCAAAAGTCATCTGCCAATTCCTTATTCACTTCAGAGCACTGTATAGGCACAATTAGGCTGTAATCAAGCAGACTTAAACATTTAACACTGTGAGTCAGACTGTTCAGTCTAGTACCATCACTAATGAGTGTACTACCCGAATTAATGCTAAATTGGCGACTGCTCATTAATAAGTGAAGTCAATATTCCAATAGTAGACAAGCAGAACACAGGTGCTCCATGAAGAACCTGTCAGGGAGCAGTGAGGGCAGGATGCCCTGCAAGGGACAAGAAGCCAGGAACTGAGCGTGTTAATGAGGCCAGTGGCTTGCCATGGGATGGGCGGGCAGTCCCACTATCCCCAAGCAAGGTGAGCAGATGAGGTCCAGTGATAGTAACTAGGTTCACCCAACAGTCCTGATCCCCTCCACAGTGATGAGGGAGGTGCAAGATTAAGCCAGGAAGCCGAGTCAGTGAGTCAGAGTTAGCTCCAGACACAGTAGCCAGGGTCAGACAGCCCAGTGATCACCATGCAACCGGATCTATAGCGACAAAGCAGGTCTGAGGCAAAGCAAGTGAAGAAGTCACGTCTGTGGGTCAGGGTTCACATCAAAGGGGTACTAGGATTTCATGTTGCTACAACACAGCACAGGCATGGAATAAGAACAAGAATCTCAGCTTAAAAACCACTCCTGAGTGGAAGGTGGAGTGAGTCCATGCTGAGGCTTATTAGGAGAGTCATCGCTGGGGGGATCTCTGCTTAGGCTTCCCAGCAGCACTTTCTCAAACAGCTCTCTTCAAGGCTGGGTACACAGTATCCTAAAGGTGCTCACCCGAACTCTGTTCCTGTCCATATTCCTCCAAATTCCTAGGACTTATACACAAACATACTTACAAAGAAGAAGGACAGTTTTCAAAGTAAGAAGTCCTCTTTGATAGCTTCCCCCTACCCACACTGGGAACAAGAGAGGAGTCCACAGTGAGATGAGTTAGCGGGGATTACTGTTCCCAGTAACACTTGTTAAATATCTAGTATGTCAGAATGGAGAATAAAGCACCGCTCTCCTGAAGCTGAAGTCCCCTGCTTAAGTCTTTTCCACTCTTCTATTATTCATCAAGGACAGCTGGATTCACAAGAGAAATTATTTTTAAAATGCTACACAATCCAGCTCCTACTTCTTCTCTTACAGGTAGCTCTGTATTTTATATAGTGCACAGAGGAAAAATAGTCTTCCTACTTTAAATTTTAAGGAACTTAATATTAATGCCAGTGGTCAAAGTAACCCAAGAGAAAAATACCATTTCAACTTTAGTTTTTTTAGTTAAAATTTTCAGCGATACAGAGGTTTAAAAATCACCATGACCTTTTATTTTTAAGTTACTGGTATCATTGTTCCGAATTCTAAGAAAGGAACATACTGTGCTGTCACTGTTTCTTCAAAAGCGTTATTATTTTGCGTTCCCTGTTGCAACACCAAAAAAACACCCCAAAAAACATGGTGCTTTGTTTATTTAGAATGTGAACGCAAAGTTCTGTACCAGCTATGCTTCAGCAGCAACTCGGAGGCTACAGAGCCCAAAAGGTCAATACTGCTGCCCACAAACTGATCCTTCTGACAACTCCTGCTTATTGCCACCAAGTTTCTCTTCTCCTCTCTACTACAGATGCACAATACTACTCTGCTTAAAAGGCAAGTAAGGCTTGCACTTATCTGAGTGAATTCAGAGCTCAAATGTAAAATAACAGCACTGTGTTTGCTCATTATGCCCATTGTACAACCAAGGAGCCCCATCTACAGTTCCAGTGCTACCCATCCCACAACCCTGGCTGAAGAAAGATGTGTGCATGGCCATAGCCTTCCCATATAGGCATGGTGCAGTATTAGAGTCCAGCATTAGGATTCCTGGGTGTCCAAGAAGTGCCAATGGTTTGGCTGGGAAGCAAAACCAGTTCAAATTCTTGTAAAAGATGAAGAGGGTCACTCTGACTTGGTCTACCTTTTCTAGCTATTGTTTGCCAGATGCAATACAAAACAGTTTGCACCTTCGTTAGAACAAATATGACATATTCCAGATTCACAACACATAACTAACCTACTACAGCTCCTGTGCATTAAATATGCCTGACTTTGACGTTTTTTTAAACAGACCAGTTACTAAGTCACAGGAGGGCTTACAATTTAAGAGTTCAGCTACCTACAAGAAACAGTTAAGCATGGTAGAAACAAACAACAAAAAAAAAAAAAAAAAAGGGAAAAACGTTGAGGTAATTTCTTTTTTCACTACTAATGTATAATAAAGAAGAGAGACAGTTGTATATGGTTTAGAATACCATGTGAACACACAGATCGCTTAGGGGATTACACAGGCCTCCATCACAGCAAATCAATGATTGCCTTAGTACTGTTTTTAAATATGACTATCAGTGTTCAAAGCATATGCAGGCTCAGTCGTTTTTTTTGTACTTGAAAAAATTTGCACTAAATTTTTGCAATGTCCAGTAAAAACAAGACATAGTGTTAATCTTGAAAAAGCATCCATAGATAGGCTTATAATAAAATGTGTAAGCAATGCCACTGCACAGAAGAGCTAAATTATTGACACGATCAAGTTTTTGCAGGACTATGGCTTTAAGCTTTACAGAAACACATACTTTAAAATATTTACTTGGAAACTTTTGAAATAGCATTGGAATATTTTTGTATAGGTAAAAATATTTTTGGGAATTAATACAAAGTGTCTTTTCTGAAAAATAAACAAACTGCACTGAAAAAAATAATCAGAAGGGTACTGAAAAAATTCAACTTTAAGAACGTAGATGAGGTATTTAACTTAGGAACGCAAACTGCTTCTTCAAGCATGAATCTCAGGAAGTACATTCGAAACTTTTCAGCCATTGATTTCTCTCAGACCCTATGTAAGACAGTTCAGGCTCCTCCATGGGCATTTCAGACCCTCAGCCTCTCTGTCTTGAGACTTACAGTCACCTAGATCAGTTAAATCATCTCAGTCAAAACAAAAACAATAGGACAGGCTGAAACTATAACTACACTTTCAAGTACCTAGAGGTAGATAATGTTTCCCAAGATTTTTTACAACTCTCATAGAAATGTTTTTTTAAAAAGCAAAATCAAAAAAAAAAACCCACACTCTTCCTTTTACCAATTCAGAAAATAATAATTTTCCATGAAGAATTACATATCTTACCTATACTAATTATTGGGAACACTTAACTTCAAGTTGCCAGATGAATTTAAAAAAGAATAAAAGTAGGTTGCCTTTTAAATAGGAGGTACAGCAAATAAGCATCCAAGAAATATCCAAAAGACACACAAAAACATCGGAAGGAAAAAAACCCCAAAAAATTAAGCTATGTGATTTTCTCAAAGGAACAGTCTCACTACAGAACAATTTTTTCTACTATTCACAAGCTTTTAAGAAAACCAAGTTTGTCAGACCAGTCATAATGACAGCCTATACTATTTAACGAATGCTGTAACAGCTAATGTATAAAATACTACAGAAGTTACTATGTGACTAAATAAATCTACACAGAAAATACAGAAAAATGATAATACTCTATAGATTTAAAAATTATTTTGAAGATTACTACAAACCTCTGTGCCACTTAGTAAACTTTGAACAGGATGAAGTAGGGCATCTATCACTGCATCCGTATATAAACATTCAGCAGCGCATCCTGTTTGATCACAAAAAACTTGCAGAATCTCCATAACAAGACTTGCTGGAGAATAATTGTCTGGTGAACACAAGAAGTATTTGTTTATATTTTAACTTACACAAACATATCTGTATGGCTTATGCAGATGCTTCTGAACCATAATTTTGTTAAGCACTGATTTAACACAGTTAGAGGGAAGAAGGAAAGATAAGGCAGGAAAGGAAAAGAAAAATCTGCACGAATAACAGCCACAAATTAAAAACTGCAAAAGAAGTTACTACATGCCTCATTATAATTATACAGATTAGCATATATTAAAACCAAACATTTACCTGTACAAGTTGCCAAAGCTGTCTTTGGGTAGCTTGGAGAGTAATAAATAAGCTGAGTAAATAATACCAACAGATCGGTTACGGATACACTATCTATTAAGAAAAAAAAAAAAAGTACTCTGCAAATTAAAGTGCAACTTTAATTTTACAAATAAAATGGATTTTGTAAATATATATAAAAAGTGCTTTGCTTTATCAATTGTACATATGTTGATTTTCTCAATAAAGCAAAGGACATGCATGTCCCTGTGACACTACCGCGGTATTTCATGATCAACTTATAAGGTTTGATCTTGCTCCCAATTTAGCCAATGTCAATTTTACCATGTCTTCCATTGAAACAAATGGCAGCCAAAGTTTGAGAATGCTGAATATACACGGCTGTAGGAAAAAGCATTACCTTACTTAATTCTTAATAATTCTTAATAATAATTAATTAATACTTCACTAATTAAGTGAAACAACTGGAAAAGAGACAAGCTATCAGACAACTTTTCCTCAGGTCTGAAACAAAAACAACAAACGTGCAACTAAATGAAGGTTGGGAACTATTGCTCCAATTTAATGTAATTATGTTAATAAATCAGGCAATTTGTGAGGAAAGGGTTGCTATCTATGAAGCTGAGGACACTATTAAGAAGACAGATGGTGAGATTATTACTTTTGTAGGGGAGAGAAAAAAGCAACCATCACCAATGGATCACTGCTTGAATGGTGTTATACAGACAATCCAGAAACGACAAAAGCACACAATTAGTGTATTTTTCTTCCTCACAACTGCTCTACAATGGATCTATTAAGTCCTGATCCTCAAACCAGAGGGACACAATATCTTCAAAAAACTAATCTCAGAATTAGTACCCAGTAATGTTTTGAATTCTACACTGAATTAATAGACATATTAATGTAATGGAACACAACTGTTCTCACATGCTTGCATTTTCCAACCCTACACAATGTATCACCATATGTATATTTCTCTGGATGTCCAAGGGCTTTTCCATTTCGTATCTTCTGTCCTTATCAACACTTCTGTTCCACAAGTACCAACCTTTTCCTCTACCATTGTTTTACCTTAATTGTTTTAATAAGTTAAGCTCAGAGCAATTGCTTTCAGTTCGCAATTAGCTTGAAAATACCGATTTTGTTTCACACCTGAAAAACAGTTTTGGTCCCCGCACATGTCTTTATTCCAATCAATTATATCAATTGATTTGACAAAAGATATTACTCATACCTAGAAAGACTGAATCACTTACACACTGATCCAACTCTCCTTCAACATAAAATTAATATGTTAAACGTAAGGATAGAAGTGATCCATTCAACCATATCCATCAAAGATTAAAAAACTGTGTTGATGCTCAAAACTACCTACACCATCTTTTAAGAAACGTTCCCAGGCACAGAATTGCCGAACAGAGTAGAATGTCCACAATATTGCAGTGTAAACGTATGTCAAGTACGGATAAAGTGTTGCTCAACAGGTTTCATTTTCTTCAGCCCTCCCCTTACCTTTTCTATTTTTCAGCTGTACTGGAAAGAGATTTCGGCCTTGCTTATAGATCAACAATCTTCCCAAAAAGCACAGTGAATGAACAAAATGGACATACTGCAATTCTGGTCCAGTGTAAGAAAAGTTCTGCTTATCACCTTTAACAATAAAACAAAAAAATTAGAACTTGACTCTTCTAGCTTAGTACTCTACAGTACCTAGCTACTACCTGCAACATACATGGATCATTTTGTATATAAAGACAGACAGCTTAAGTAACTAACCACTCCTATTAGTGTTCTCTCAAAAGATACACATACAACACTTTCGGAAGAAAAAGAACAGATGGAATGTCTTCCTCTTAAGGTAGCATGCTCAAAGACCCTGAGAATGTGGATGTATGCTCACATAACGCAAGACATGCAAAGGTACTCACTACAACGCTGCTGGGAGAAGTCATTGACTCCGGAATTTTTATTAACTGCTGCCTTGCAAAATTCAAAATAATCAAGGCATTGCTGGACAGCTGCATTAATCTGTGGGGAAAAAGCACAAAATAATAAAATACCTGGTATTTTACAATAAAGTCACTCTCTCTTGTATCCAAGTACTGTCCTTTAACACAAGAACCTAAATATCCACTTCACTGCAATTACTTCACACTTCAGTGCTTTGAATGGGTTAACCAACAGGAGGCAAAATTTTACAGGGCTATTAAAACACATTGCCATTATTATTACATTATCACACCACCAGCTCTATAAGCATTAAGACAATCGACGAAAAAGAGTACAGAGAACACGCAAGTATTTTGAGAAGTTAATGGCAATCTGTGATTGCCATATTGTCATTACTATGGAAGATTTTCATTTTCCACATGTGAAAAACTTTGTCTTGAATACACTTACTAAACTGCAAGTTGGTGCTGTAAGTGCTATTACTGTTCTTTGCAGAAGTGTTGTATCATTATCATAGCATTATCATCTAATCAATGTATACAAAAGTTTAAAAATTATCAGCATGGATTTAGAAATTAATCACAAATATAGCATATGAACAACGAAGTATATTTAGATTTATTACAGTTTGGAGCTGCTAAGATTTATTCACAAGTGTAAGTAAAATATACAGACGTATGCAATTAAAAAAAAAGCAACCCCCAATCAGATGTTTACTCTGTGCTAATAAATTAGATTAGACTACCCTGCCCATGGACTTCCTATTATAAACTTTTTGTTACATGGAACATGCTTTATTCTATGCGCTGTTCTATGCGTAGAGATAAACAAGACACACATCTGTTGTCTCTTATCTTATGTTTTTTTCAGTCATGTAAATTTTACCTTATACTTCACTTGTATTACCAGATTTTAGAAAACATAGCCAAAGCTCTATGTATATGAATGGATCTCACATCTATATTGGTCTTACCAAAAACAATGAAACTTCCATTCCAGTGAAGAGATCTGCCCATACAGAATATATGATAGCATTAACGCCTACATTACTAAAGATGTTTTCCCAGTTTGATTTATTTTGCTGACACTTTAATGTTTCATATCACAACTTGAAGAACACAATAATGGGTTTTTAGTCTCTTTTCATTAAAAACCCAAATTCAGCACAGAGTTTTTATGATTTTTTTTTTCACGCACCGTTTGCTATTTTTGTATGTTGTCAGAAATAGTTCTAAGCGTGAGTGTAACGTAAGGTATTAATAAGTAATAATCCTAATTAAACACCTGCTACAAAACATCCAAATTTCCCCTTATTCAGAGCTGGTCACATACCCTTCTTTGCATTTAACAATGAATCATTTAAGCAAACAAAAATTTAAAAAAACAATTAAAATCAAAAAGGCTCATCTAGCTAAACAACATGGAACAGCTCTGACAAAAGGGAAAAAGGGAAAAAGGTATTCAAACCACAATATGCAAAGCAAGAACAAGTTCCAAGTAAATTTGCCTTGGTAAGTACTTACCAAAGATTTATATTTCTTTTCCAAAAGCCTAAGTACCACTGTTCTGCTGTAATATGCATGCTAAAATGACAAAGAAGACCTAATGTCAACTTTAAACATATAAGTTTTATTTTTTTAATTTAAAAATAGAAATTATCTCTGACTTTTCTATTAGGGATCCTGTGCACCATACACGTTCAATGTACTGAACTCCAGCTTGTGCAAAGCAGTATTATACTCAACTGAGCCTGTTGTCAGCAGTATATTTAAGGTGACAAAAAAAAATTATGTCATTAGAAAAATGTGTAGTAGGACATGCGATAAACAGAAAAACAATAACTATGCTGAAATGTTAGACTACATGTTTTGACATTGCCATGTAAATCCTAAATTATGAGTTTATACACAGTAGGCTGCAAAAAGCTCTAATGTCCACTGGAGGTTAGCAAGTTGTGTGCAGCATATCATATATATAACCATATTTTCATGCTCATCACTTCTTCCAGAAAAATATTTGCATCTTCTGATAGCTGTCAGTCAATTATGACACAGGGACTGAAGTCCCAAAGCGCAGCAAGTTCTCACAAATTTCATGAAAACTAGTAACTGAATAGAAATGAAGGGAGAGAGTAGTGTTAAAGGGCAAAGGACATAAATGCCTAAAAAAAACCCACAGACTTCCTTAATTACAGTGCTCATTATAGGTTGTTATCAGGTCAGAAGAGGTCTATGATAATAATAGTCATAAATCAAACTTTTCAAAATACATGTCAGACATGAACAAGTCAGAAGTTGTTAGGTTGGGGTTTGTTTTTGCTTACCGTCCACTTTTTAAACCATACTGCTTTGATATCTAGCAGCGCCAAGAAGTAGACTGGACTCAAAAAATCTGGAGAGGCAGGATGGTTAGGCTCGTGTTTTACTGACAAAAGTGATAAGGTACTCTCCACTACTTCTTCCATGTACCTTATGACACAAATAGGAAAAAAAAGAACATAACCCAAAAATCACTTAAATATTTCCACCAGTAATACTCAGGAACAAATTTCTGGTAAAACCTCATTGTTCAGATAAATCATAAATATCAACATTAACCTGATCTTGTGAGGATATTAATTCTTTGTATTACTATGAATAAAACTAATAACAACATACATGTGTATTCTCCTCATGATTCCATATTTTATTACACTTGTTACTTTTAAAACATCCGAATTCTTTTTGTTAAAAAGCACTTAGAACATTTCAAAAGCTAAGTAACTTAATATGTCCCATGTCTACTCCCATGCAACTTCCCTGTTCCACTTTTCCCACCATCTATTTATATTTCCCCCCCTTATCACTGACCAGTCATCTGTGCATCCTGTAATCAACCTTTTGCTAAAATTATATGCACCTAATTATATGTCAAAAATCATTAAATTAATAAACAGTGACACGTTTTTGAAGGTGACATACTTTTCTGGATGACGAATCCAGGAGGAGGGAGCTTCCTTTTGGTACTCATTTAAAAGGCGGACCTGAAAACATAATTATTAAAACTAAAAAATAAATAATGCTTGATGTTTCAGTAATCACAAAAAAGGCATGGAAAATTCATCTCTACCTTTTTAAGTAAACGATTTATGTCTGTGTTAGATACATCCAGACCAGCTGAAATACAAAGAGAATAGTCTCCAGAAAGAAAGTACAACTCCAAGTGTCTCACTGAAAAAGAAGAAAAAAAAAACAAAAAACCAAAACCTCACCTCCATGACAATAGTGGCAAAACAGACTGTATTACACAGCTTTATTATAAAAGTTAACTGATTTTCTGGAAGCACATGACTCACAAAGTCTTAAATGTAATTAAATGCACATACCTAAACTTGTATAGACGTCTCTTGTCATATTAAATGGAGAAGTAGAAAAGGTCTTTGCATAGAATCTAAGAATTTTCTCCTAAGGGAGAAAAAGCAAGGAATGTATTAACTAGTCATGTAACTGCATATTATTATTGCACAATAATCAATATGAAGTGGCATTATTCTTAATATTACATATTGCTTAGATATCTCTACAGAGGTGAAGCATATTTTATAAAAATATACAGTTTGGGACCACAGAAACATACAGTCCAAAGGAAATTTTACTTGAATACCTTAACTGCCAGCACCTCACTGAGACACAAAGAAGCAGATCAGGGAATACTACTGTACTTTTCCATTAACATTAATGTTTTTATGTTATTAAATGTACCAATAATTTGTAACTAGCACTGTTTCAAAAGAAATTGTAGACTTGTAAGCTGAAAGAGCAATACATGACAGCAGCTGTCATATTTATGACAGCAAAAAATTTTATCAAATAAATATGAAAGCTGCTAATCACTTTAAAATTCAAAGAAAAAGGAAAAAAGGCTTAATTGGCATAATAAATAATCTAAAAGCAGTTTAAGCAGCTGTCAATTTTTTTCCTCATTAGTGTCTGTGTAATACTACTATGTATCATTTTCCCATCATCATGGAGCATATTACCTGACTTAAATAGAAAATACTAACATGACATATTTTACAGAAGTTTTGTGAGGTTTTTTACATCTGTTTGCTAAAAGACATTCAAACCTCTCATTCCTATTAAAAGATATGTAAATGAGTACTCCAGTCTCTAAAAAATCCTATTGAAATCCTGTTGTAATCCTTTAAATTAAGACCTACTGGAATCATATAGTTCTTTTACTTTAAAAAGAGTTTATGCGATAGATAAATAATAAAATGTCTTGGAACCCTGCTGGACTACTCATAATACAAATGTAACTCCTTATTCCTCTTCAGTACTCTTAGTACTAAGTCTACACATCTAATAACTAAATACAGAACACTAGCTTACGCTGAATGTTGCATCAGGATCTGACAGATACATCGTCAGATGCTTACGCAGACTTGGCCAACTCTCAGAGTTCAGTACATCAGAGGGAGGGGCAAAGCACAGTGTCTGCAATGCTTCTTGGCGAACCTGAAGTAGTCAAAAAGACAAACACCACAAATCCGTTCACAGCAACTTCTCGAATACATAATTTACAATGTAATTTGGAGGAAGAAAGAACAGGACCTGCCTGTTCCAGATAGGAATTCCAGAAAACTTATCTTCTGCTATATTTCTGTGGTGATTTAGACAAACCTTAACATCACTAAGAAAAAAAAAAAAAAAAAACAAACATATTTGAAGAAGCAACAAAAACATTTTATATAGGTTTTCAATACTGGATGTGAGGATTATGTTCTGTTTTCTGCTTGTAATCAAATATTTTTTTATCAGTGAATATTGGAAACTATCACCAAACACTACAAACGTGCCTAGCAGCTTTCTAAAAAGTCAGTAAGGGAAAGTGGAAACAGAGTTACTAGACACTATGTTTTACTGCTGAATTTTCATCAGCATTATAAACTCAATAATTTAAAATTACTTTTTTTGTTCTATTTGCAGACAACTGTAATCTCTAGTAATTTATTTCATATTACTGAAACAAACTGTAGGAAATTTTAACAATACTTAATAGCATCAGACTTTTTACCTGGTTTTCTCAGAAAACTTTATCACTTGTTCATACCAGCTCCCATCTACCATGCCTTTTTCAACTGCCAGACAATCCCAAACTAATCTTACTGAGACAGCACTCTAAAATGTTTCTCCAAGCTTCAAAAATATCAGCAGCTGATGATGACTGGTGGTTAGAGACACAAATTAGTAGCGCCACTGACAGGAAGGCAAACCTAACTCGTACTTTATATATTCCATCTGGCAGAAGCTTTTTGGCAAATCAGCAGGCATCTCTCTCCTCTGATAGGGGTAACACCAAGGACAAGACGGAAGTTACCAAGAAGGTCAAGGAGCACTTTTACAGGAAAATAAGCTTCAATAAATTTATTTCTCACAGAACAACTTTTTCCAAACTAAAAATGCACATCTATACCACATAAACTCCTAACAACAAAAAAAAGTAATATGATACTTGCTGCAACACTAGCTTTCGAAACAGATGGTTACGAACAATGAAATACTGCACTGCAGAGCAGTTACTGCACTGAAGCCAAGATACATGAACCAACAAAGACAAGATTCCACTTAGGTACATATGAACTCTTACGTGCATAGAGTCTGTTTTCCAATATGCCATAAACATTCATTTGTATTAACATTTTATTTCTTCTTTGAAACTTACTTCCTTAGGCTGAATAGGGTCAAGCCTTTCAACAAGCAGTTGCAACTGTTCTTGACTCATGAACGTGTAACTCTGCAATACACATTATAAAACGATCATCAGAATATTTTATTAAACTGAACAGCAGAAGATTAAAATCATCAGTCTTTCTGATATCTAAATTACTTTTAATAATTAGGACTTCAATATTTATACTAATTTAACATTAAAGTCAACATTCTAAATGTTTTCTGCCATTTGCCCAAAGTTGAATTTACAGCAACAAAATTCTCATTACATATTTTGCTTTGCTTTACTTAAAAGTCTCCTGCATCTTCATAAAATCCTTTACAATAATTCATTCAGTAAGTAATATAGCATAGTGCAGTAGTCTGGAAACGAATTGCACATTATTTGGCTCCCAAAATAAAATCACAAAAAATTAGATGATGTATTGCTTTTACCATTATTTTATCTTTTTCTACACAGTACTTGCACAGGTACTTTAGAGCATATGGGCATCCAATTCATCTCATCTAGCACATGCTGCCTAAAGGTTAGACAGCTAGCATAAGCTTAGTACTTCAGAGTGAAAGAAAGGTAATTAATTCATATCAGGATATATCAAAGATGGGAAGGATGAATGTCTTTCTAGGGCTGCTTCTCAGTCACCACTGACAGAAACTTAACAATGTTGTAGTACCACGCTCATTTCATAACATAGAGAGAAAACACATTATACTTGGTTGAATGAGGAGTCGCTGTCAGAACAGTTGTCTGTATAAACACCACTCTGACGTTCTTTCTTTGTTTTACTATCCAGCTCCTTATTACGCATCCGATCTTCTTCAAACTTGTTAATCAAAGATTCTACCACAACCATCATGACATTCTTCAAGGCATGCATCATTTCCCTGTATCTTCAAAATAAAGATGATTTTAATATTAAAGAGCATAAAAATCACTGATTAAGAAAAGTTCACAAAATCATGAATACGTGCATATGGCATAATGCTACTTAGACCTAAACTCACTGGATTTACAGAAATAAATGAAAAACAAATGCAAATCCAAAATGAGCAACAAAACATGTACGTACCTTAAAAGTTTCAGATAACTGTATTTCAAAAGTATAATAAAATTCCTTTTTGCCCTTCTAAAAGCATTCAATGTAATACCACTAACATAATCCTGTTCTGGAAGGTTCTTAAGAGAGAACAATGTGAATCCATCAAGCGGTAGAATCTGTCCCTGAGGAAACAATTCTCACCCTTGTTACTGTTTATGTTTCTTCAAGTTCAACATACAATTATTTTTTTTCTGCTATAAGCCTCAAGCAGAACCAATAGAAGAGAACACATCATTCTAATTCAAGATCTTGAGTACAGATCATGCACACAAAACAATTTTCTTTCAACAAAACCAGGGTTTTTCTAAGTTACATAAATTGAATAATATCATCCACAAGGAAGCAATTCAAAATAAAAGCTGCTTCAGAAAAACATCCTATTGTGAAATGTTGATACTTTATTTCAAATTATTTTTTACTTTAAGGTTACTATTACTTATTTTACAGTCACCGAAGACACAAATTATTACCATATTGTGCCTTAATATCCTCCTACCTCTCAGATTAAAAATCTAAGATACAGACGTATTTCATTGGAGCTTCTTCTACCAACTTTACCAAGCACAAAAACCCTAAGGTAAAAATCCATGGAACAAAAATACATAAACAGCGTAATCCAAAAAACAGTCATCCAAATATCTATTTTCTAGGTGAAAATAAAAGCCAAGTGTAGTCGATTAAGAACTGCTTTCTAAAATAAATCACTGTACTATGAAAATATAGAATGTATCACTAAGGAGTTAGATTCCTTAATACATTTTTCTTCATAAATACCTTTAAGCATACTACCTACCACAGAAAATGAGTAATTCCAATGAACAAAAATCGGAACCTTGAATGATGGTATCAAGACCATCCCAGTGAGACCCAATAACGCTCTATCAGAGCTCAGAATGCTTGCAGACAGGTGACAAGAAAAGGACCCTATAAAAGCATGTTCCACAAAACATATTTCTGTGTACTTCTAGATAAGAAACCTTTTGAAAACAAACAGAAAATAAAATCTTCTAGAACAGAAATATACACTATTTTTTAATTCCTTTCTTAATGAGGACACATAGTAAACAATAGGCATCACAGTAAAATCCTAGTTCCACTAAAAAGAGAGATGGTGATGACATTATGATTGTGCAATAAAAATCAGTGAAAAAAATAGTTCAGCTGAAGTAGTGTATAAAATAATTTTAGTGGCTAAAATTCCAATTTTTTTTTTTTATTATTTTTTTAGAAAACAACATTGTCATGCAGACTCTCTATTTATATCTAAGGATATCATCATACTTTAAAATCTGATAAAACCCATTTTTTTCTTTAGGCCAACTTCCACATTACAACTGAATTTAATTTGTAGCTAGTGAAATAGTATGAAGTAGTGATTCTTCTCTCAAATCTTACTCCTGCTCAACTCCAGTCCTAGGTAACTCAAAAATTTCACAGATTTGCTACCGATCTTTTTAAGCAATAGTTCATAATCTTAATTCCAGAGCGAGACAAAGCATGACAAACCGCAATGTAGGGTGGGGATATATTAATTGCTTAGCACTGATTTTTGAAAGCAAAGAATTACTTTTGTTACCCATTGGTTCAGAATTTATATTTTCAGAACAAGTTCTGGAAAGGAGAAAGGAAGACAAAGACCACAAAGAAACAAAAATGTGAATTACATGTATATACCCACTCTTTTGATTCACGCGTCTTCTTAGTAACATGTTGGACAAGGGTGTCATAGCCAGATACTTCACCCTGATTTTGAGCAGAAGTACACTTTTCTGTTTCTTCTTCAATCACAGATCCCACAGTATTATTTATATATTGTCTAAGGTATTTCACAAACTCATAGCTGCAACAAATACACAAAATTAAAATGTAACAGATTGCCTTGAGCTCACTGTCAAACATTTTCAACATTACATTAACATTTGCTGTCTTCTCTCCCAGCAGACCTCTTACTTTAAGGTAAGGGTTTATGACTTGCAGAGAAATAAACTTCAATGATGTACAAAACCACAATAAAGTGTGATTTTCGTCAATATGGTCATTATCAACATATTCTAGGAAAAAACAATACCAAATAGTTTCTAATTTCCTTTTGCACTTCTTCTAAATGTAAAACTCCACTCAGACAAAAGGTTAAGGTTTTGTAGACAAAAATCATAGAATATTGAGAAATCTCAAATTTAAAATTCCAAAAGAAACATTACTTGGAGCATCCTGAACATAGCACTGTCTTATGGTATATCCATCTGGTATTATTATTTATGCAGTATACACACAAAATGAGAAGAAACACAGAAAATAATTTATAAATTCCAGCATATGAGCATGTCTAAGGCTTATGAAAGTCTATGTGTCATGACAGTATGCAGAAGACCTCACTCAGTCAAGCTGACAAATTAGCTGTCTGATTACATGTACATGTTAAACATAAGGAAACTGGCACTTTATGCTCTTATTATTAGATATTCACAGAAACTTGTTTAAACAAAAGAATAATCAGTGAGGGATTTCAAACAAAAGACTCTCACTGGGTCCTCAGGCTCTGTATCAGCTATACAAATTGCTAAAAAGTAGCGCTCAGAATACACAAATATTTTTTTTTGTTTAGTCTTCCGATTTGTACAAAGGACAAGGCAAACAAACACACAAAAAAAAAGTAATCATACATTAACAGTAGATGCATAATTATATTTTCATTATATCAAATGCAGATGTGCAACTACTTTGTGTTAATTTGGATAAACACAGAGTGAGAAAAATTCTAATTAAAAAGTCAGTCACCATGTAGGTACAGAGTCCAAAGCTATAAAATACAAATGTAAATAAAAGCAACTGTTACAACAGGCAGCAGCTTTTGCCTTTCTTGGATATTAATTAATAGATAAATAAATAAATAAAAATCAGACTACATTCAAGATACATTAAAAAAAATAAGCACAGAAAATTGTGCCTAGTATCACAATACATATTTCCTCACTGGATTGCCTATCTCAAGTTCCATCAGGTATAACAGTCCTTCCCCCCCCTTATTTCCATTTCTACATCACTTTTGTTCTCAATTAAAGTAACAGGAGTACATCTCAAGCAAGATGCAAACATGTTTATTTGCATTTTCATTTGTCTTCAAGGCTGGCTTTTTACTTCTGCAGTAATGAAATTGCATGACTCTCCACTGAATGAAAGCTTTCATAAAACTTTCTCCTATTTGTTTTACGACAGTAACATTTCCAGGGTATGTATTTTTGTATCGACTGCCTCACTCCGAAATACACAGCAATCACATCATTATTCATGCCACTAAGTGTATGTCTACTTGATGTCCTAGCCTTGATCTTCTGCATCATTCTTCCACCTTAAAAATGTTTTGTAACAAGTTAAGTGTTTCAGCAATGACAGAACAACTTCTTCATGTGCAGAATCAAGTCAGACTGATCTGGTTGGCCTCACAAAGGAAGCACTGGGAGGTGTGTGTGTTAAAAAATCTCTAGGACTTTAATTTAAGGAAAAAATACAATAGCAAAACATGCTACTTATATAATTTAAAATCCTGATTTCTACTGCTGCACCTAAACTTTGAACTTGATTCAGTTTCCCTTTTTATTAGGTTTCTGAGGATCCTGTGTTTCTGTCTTTTCTACATCAAAGCGGGAACAAATATAAAGGCCTCAGAATCTGATAAAACTACTGAGGCAAAATAACCACGAGGCAGAAACAGCGCTGATCAAAATGCTGAGCTGAACTAGCATATTGGACAATCCAAAAGCACACACTACTAATAAAGGACCTTGCAGTCTGGATGGATGGGGTGAGGGTCAAGGAGAAAGTTTCTTAATGGTCTCACTAATAAATCGTCATATGACCTCTCTGACCTTCCATGAAAACCAACCTGTACTGCCACAGGTCATGAACAAGACTAGAATACCTCCAGAAATACTCCAGCACCGGAGAGTAACGCTCACATTCTGCATTTAAAGCATCACTTGGTTTTCCATTAAATGTAAGTTAAAGCCTTTCTCATGAAAAGAAAGTATCTTTAGGATCACCAATTTTTTAACATACCAGAAAGAGTACTGGATGCCATGGTTTCACTGTTCTAAAGGGGAAAGCTATGTATGCATTTTTTCCACCAGTTGTAGGCTTTACTCCCTTATCCTAGGTATTCTCCCAATAAGTCCTAAGAAGAAATATTGACAGAAGTAATTTCATAGGTTTTTGGTTGTTTGGAGTTTTTTACTGTATGTATCTTCTGTTAAATAAAAACATTTTTCTTTGAAAATTACATGTAATTTTCAACTTTGATATGTTTATAACCAACTTTTTTATTCTCGTGCTTGTCACCCAGTAACCTGGTGCTCAAAATTCACAAGACTGCCGACCAAAGGGTTATCTGACACAATTTGTAAGACAAATTAAAATTATGCTACAATACATTTTAAAGCATTTAGCATCTTCAGAAGACACAAAAGCATGAAAGTTTTAAAATTATAGTGAAATTTTAGATAAACACTTTCTATTTCACTTATTTACTTTTACCTAACTTTTACCACTGACAAAGCAATACTAAAAATTAAACAAATTTAAGAGAATGTAGATAGTACCACTTCTGAAAAAAAAAAAGGCAAGGAACTAGCTTTCTCAGAAGTCAGATCACAGAACTCTGATCTTTATTGATATGTCTTCAAGGCCATTTCAGCTTAATATTCTCTTGACTTGTCATAAATGCATACTAAAAATCTCCCATGCAGTAAAAAAATAAAGTAAGAATACCATGGAAAAGAAGGAGGACTGGGGGCTTCAGAAATTTAGTCACATGTAAGTGAGGTCACACTGTCAAGTCAGATTTAACAAAAGTGCGATGGGGATACATTTCTGCTTTATTCAAAACATAAATTAAAAGAACAACTACCTGATAAGTTATACAAGGGTTCAGTAATATAAGCCAGACAGAACAATCAAATATGGAAGCCAAGTAGCATTCTGAAAATGTACCTTATTTTGAAAAACAAAATTGTATTTCTAGCAGGTGTCAAATATACTGCCTGACAGCCTTCAGTAAGGACTTCTAGCTTCTGTTCGTGTGTGCATTTAGTACATTACATGTACACATGCATCAGAGTTGGCTAAATTAAGCAGTTTTGTAAGGTCCTCTCTCACAAATAGCTCATCAATTACTATCACAGTAAAAACATATTACCGTAAGTAAAAATGAAGACCAAAAAAACCCACAGAAAAATGGCAAAATTAATTTGATTTTCTAAATTAGCATCCTTTGAGAGCTGATTAGCAACAGGAGTATCTATAAATACATACACACTCACACAGCAGTCTAAATTGTAAACATTTCCCAGGAATAACATAGTTCAACACATTTCAATTCCTTCAAAATATTAAAAATAGCAAAAATATTTTTACTTGTGAAAATTTTCATCTGTTTCCTCCAAATGCAAGAGAATCTCTTCTGCGCATTCTACTGATGGGGCTCCAGTGATTTTTTCCTTCACACTCTGCAGCAACTGTCTAAGCATAGACTGTAATAGAGCTTCATCTTCACTTGTAAAATGAGACATCTGTATAAAGCAAATATAAGAATAACAAGGTCTCATAGTTTTGGGCTTTTTCCCCCCCTCAAAATGCAGAGAAAAGCACAAATCCCTTAAATTGCCACTTTTTTCCCCATTATCAACAACATGAGATTTTCTATCAAAAGACACAATCACAGACAGGACATACTTGATAGAGCTTATCTTCAGACGAACTGGAAACAAAATAGTCAAATCAGTTTTAATAAACCTCCTGTTATCTTAGTAAAATATTCTTAAACGAGATATTGCATTAAGAAAAGCGTGGATATTCCTGTTCATAGTTACTTGAGGACTTGCCCATCAAATAGGCAAAAGACTACATCGTAATGTAACAAGAAGTGGTTTTTTTTACAAGATGTAATGACTGTATCTTGATGAGAAACCTCTACAAGTCTCTCAGCTGCTCTCATCCACTATTACTACCCAATTCAAATTTTTTTGGATCCCTCCACTCAGTGCTGTTGCCATGCCCATGATCAAAGGTGCTGGCAGCTTTTGCAAGGGCCAGGTGGAATTATCAGAACAGTTTAATTTCCCTGTGGTAAGGCAGTCAACAGCAGCGACCTGACAGAGTCCTGTCATTTTAACCCTACAGCTACTGGGAAAAACTGGGAGGAGCAGCAGCAGTGAGAAACTGTAAACATCTGTCATGTCCAGAAGACAGTGTCTTATCCGTTTAATTTTCAAGGGTTGCAAAAAACCCTAAAAGCTCCATTTCTATCTTGATTAATTAATTAATTAACCTAAATTCAAGGCTTAAACTTCTTTATATGCCAAGGAATACTTCCAACCCCCAGTGGCAGTTCTAGCTTATATGTTTCTAGTCTATTTGAGGAAGAATGATTTAGAGACTTTTTTTTAATAAAAAAAAATAATCAAGGATTCTCTAAGCACCTGTGAATAAACAATATGCACACCTGGAAGAGACAATATAATAAATCACTTCTTGAGACTTAAACACTATTCACTAACCAAAAAAAAAAAATAAATCAAAGCCATATAGCACCAGCTGGCGGAGTTACCCTTTATGAAAGGCAACAGTTAGCAGTTCTCTGTGGTAAGGAGCACAACTGCTGAACATTTTACTTTGAGTTAATGTTGAATTATGTTTGATCAATCATCTTACCAAAAATAGCATTAAAATAAAATTCAAAACAAAACAAACAAAAAAAAAACAGAAATCCTTTGCAATAATCTTAACTCCCTGATTTGCAGCCCTCTTTCTTGTAAATTAGTCTCAAGATATTTAACCAAAGTCAATACATTTTAGGTCTATATAAACCACTCTCCTAAGTCTTATATTTTGATCTTAAAACTGGATAATATCCTAATCCCCTGCAAAAAACCTAACTTAATATTTTGGCATAACTAGGCATTTTTAAAAGTGCAAGTATCTGGATAATGGTTGGCAACCTGTGCAAAGCCCCATTCGAATTATTCATAAAGACAAATTGTGAAAATACTGCAGTTTCACCTCCAGTTTGCTTTGAAAAGTCTTATTTGACTTACGGAATCACTAACAGAGATACCTATCTTAAAATTAATTTGTACAGGTTTGTGGTTTGCTGTGTTTGGTCTTTTGGTGGGTTGGGTTTGGTTTTGGTTGGTTTTTTTTTCCCCCAGCAGGCATATCCCCCACTCAATTCCCGGGCAAAATTTAAACGATCTTATTCGCCAAAAAAAAAACCACAAACAAACAAAACAAAACAAACAAACAAACAAAAAAAAAAAAAAAAACACACACACAAAAAAAAAAACCACCTTGTCCCAAGCCCAGTCTGTGCAGCCTTTTTAAGCTGAAATTCACTTCCCCGGCACAGTCCCACAACCGCAAGGCCTGCCCCGGCCCCCGCGGGGCCATCCAGCCCCGGCCTGCTGCAGCCAGCAGCCGCCCTCACACACATTTTTGGACAACCAACAAAAAAAGTGATAATTTTAGCAGCAAGCAGGTAACAGAAATAGGAGTAGGGCGAGAATTCCTACCCCTTCTCGGCTTTTATCATCAGTCGCGCAACGGCGTATCAGTTTTTGGCAGCAGCCAGATTTATCACAACTCACGCCCGCAAGCAGCGTGCCTTTTTCAAAGCCTCAGGAGCAGAGGCTAAACCCGACCAGGTCCTTCTCTCACGCTATTGCTAAAATCACGGAAGGCCTTTACCAGGGCACGGCGGACGCTCTCGCCCCACGCCCCGGTCACCCGCCCCGGTCACCCCCCCCCCGCCCCCAGGGAGGTCTCCGAGGCGCCCCCCACCCGGCCCCGGTGCCCCGCACTCCCAGTTCCGCCCAGCCTCAGGCTCCGGGAGGCCGGCCGGGCCCCGCGGGTTGGCGAGAGGGGCGTCGCGGTACGCCGGCTCTCTGCCCCCACCCCGAGCGGAGCCGAGTCCCCCTTTTCCGCCTCCCGGGGCCGGCGGGAATCACCTTGAGGCGGCGGCCCTCCCCGTCGCGGCGGCCGCGCGTCTCCCCGGGCGGCGGCCCTTAGCAACCGGCGGCGGCCGCTGCCGAGTCTCGCAGGGCCCTTAGCAACATCGCGAGAGGCCAGCGGGAGGCGGGAGGGCCGCAGCCCGCCGCCTGAACCCGCCGCCTGCTACCCGTGCCCGGGCGGGGAAGCCGCTGTCACTGTCCCAGCCCGCCCAGCCGAGGCCGGGGTCTCGGCCCTCGCTGGCTCCGGGCCCCTACCAGCGCCCTCCGCCGCCGCAGGGTTCCCCGGCCACGGGGGCGGCCAGCAGCGAGGCGGGAAGGGCGGGAGGCCGGAGGTGCTGCGGCAACGGTGTTGGAAGTGTTCAAGGCCAGGCTGGATGGGGCTTTGAGCAACCTGGTGTCCCTGCCTGCGGCAGGGGGGTTGGAACTCGATGATCTTCAAGGTCCCTTCCAACCTAAACCATTCTATGATTCTAGGAGCGGTTTCGGGCATGAAACAGCCTCCTTTGCTGCAGGGGCTGTTCGGCTCTCCCAGTCCTCCTTTACACAAGGACCTTGCTGTGGTGGTTTCTCTGTGTTGTCGGCCAAATTATGTAAAATGAAGGTGCCAAAGAATGGCAGCGACCTAGGTAAAGGCTGATCTGCACTTTCCCCTCTTTTCCAGCACTGTGATGAAGTATCCCGCGCCCAGGCAGCAGCAGGGGAAAACCCATGGCTTGGGTAATTGGGACACGCTTACCAAGCAATAAAGGGTCCCCTCCCTAGCAGAACTCGTGAGACATTCAGCCACAGATAACTTGGCTCTCCCTGTCTTCGGGTTGTTGTGTTGGGGCCAGGCTCAGTCCAGCCCCCGGTGGCCCCCAGCCTTGCGTGGTGCACAGGTTTTCCACTGAAATCAAAGGAATACACTCATGCCATTACTCCTTATTGACATCAGCAAGGGACCAGATTGTCTCAATAAATAAAAATATGAATGGGGAGGTATTTTCCTGTGCTCTTTAACTCTCCGTCCCCTCCTGGGATGGAGGAAATATTACAAAAAGAGCAAATAGGATTCTTTCCTATTCAACAAATAAAGGCATAACAGAAAACAGTGAAAGCATTTTGATTTGAAATCATTTTCCATTACCATAGCTGTAACAAGCAGAAATGAGTTATAATAAATACTCATAATGATGTTTGACGGCGCTAGCATGTAAGGTGGCACATTGTATATCTTTGTCATTTACTCTGTCAGTAATGCTAATCTTCCATGGTTAAATGTTCCTGTAAGTGGATCTGTAGTCCCTTCAGTTAATAGAGCTCTACCTAAAGGTAGGGACCCACTGTCTCACAGTAGATCTACTAGCATGTTGGTGCCAAGCGTGTAAAATGCGGTATTTCTATTGAAAAATGATGATTCAGTAATTGAAACAGAAATCCATCTTGCTGTTAGTTCCTCAGAAACAAGATTTTGATTAGTAGCAGTGGAGTCTGTGGTACATTTAACACTGTTCTCTTCAGCGCTTTGAAGTGGCTAGTGCCCTCAGGTACCCATAAAACAACAACCAGAACAATTGTCTGCCGACTGCTGCTTGGCAAAGAATCCTGAGTCCTGTTAGCTCAGCCGTCCACATCTTCTAAGTGCACTGTTTGGAATGGGCTACAATGACAGCAGCTTATTCTTGGTCCAAGCCAGGCTCCTCTTTCACAGGCAATAGAGAGGTTTGCTTTTTTTCTGTCCCCATCCCAACTGAGAAGCGCTGTGCTGAGGTACAATACTTCTCAGTCCTCTGTCACTTCACAAGCACTGATTCAAGTGACCACCACAATTTCATGGCTGGTATGAAATGAAGAAATCCGAGATACATAGCATTCAGCACTCCTAGTCCTTTCTGAAAAAGCCTCCATTTTAGCATGCCTTTCCTATCTTATAAAACACCTTATAAGACAAATTGCACTTGTAGTGGCATCAT
Source organism: Pluvialis apricaria (assembly GCA_017639485.1). Taxonomy (NCBI): domain Eukaryota; kingdom Metazoa; phylum Chordata; class Aves; order Charadriiformes; family Charadriidae; genus Pluvialis; species Pluvialis apricaria. The sequence goes on along the minus strand of CM030009.1, from coordinate 72,366,954 downwards.
AGGAAGGTGTTCTCATGGTACCTATGGTGCTTCTGAAATCCTTCCATTCCTTTATGCTCTCTTCCACCTTCTGTGTTTCATCCAGCTTCTTTTGCCACGTGTTTTGCAGCAATTGGAACCTGGAGCCCCTTCTCCTGCGCCGAAGTGGCAGATCTCAGGACCCCTGTGGCATGATCATTAGCGTGCATCCAGGCAGATACTTTCTGAGGGTGATACTCCAGAGTGAGCAACACTATTCTGAAGTGCATTATGTTTATATGGATGGTTGTCAGTCACATTAGAGAGGCTGCTATCACTGTGAAATTGCTCATGCAGATTTCACACTGGTGAAATTCCACTGTTTCTTGGACAAAGGCATCCTTTTTCAGTGGCAAAAATCTTCAAGATGTTCTCTCCCAGTTGTACAAAGAGAAAAGCCCCTGGCTCCTCTCCCTAGCTCAGGAAGATGTGAGATACAAACAAGTCTTTTTAGAATTTCAATGTTCATATAGAAAGTCACAGTGCTGGCTTCTGTAATTTTAGAACCTTAGAGGAAACAGCAAATGCACCTGTTCTTAGCATGGAGCATGTAAGGTAAGCAAAGTTTCAAATTGTGAAATATTATAGGGATGTGAGTCATTTAAGTATCACAGAGAAGTTTCATTTTTCTACCTGATGATTAATAAGAAGATTCTCTCCCCATACCTTAATCATGTTCCAAAATTTGAATTACTACTTTATTCCAAATTTCTGTGTCTCCAGCATGGCAGTTCAGAAAGGAGGAAACCGTGGACAACAAAGACATCTTCTTCACAGCTAATGGTAGCAGTGGGAACATCTGGTTTTAGTGCTAATGTCGTTACACCAGGGACATATTTTTTCTCTTTTCCTCCATTTCTGCTCTGTTCTCCCCTGCCCTCTTCTCTTTTCCTTCATTGTAACTGTCCACAAGACCACCCTTTTGGGGATGGCACACAAAAGTCTGGAGAGATTTTGATTTTATGTGGTTGATACACAGCATTAGTGTCTCCGAGAATATTTAACTAAGACGTTTAGCAACTCAGTAGGTAGGACCTTTGTTTTAGCAAACTAAAGGGGTTGGGTTTTAGTATCTGATAGAATAACTTACAATAACCAGCACATATTGAAATCTCACTTCATGCTTTTCCTTGGCTGATATGGTTTTCAAAGGAGTATATACCAAAGAACTAAAGGGGAGGGGAAACAATGCTTGATAAAAAACAAAACAAAGCGAACTTTCTGTACTCCATTCCAGAGCTAAGTCAAGACCAGGAGAAGCCAGGATACCACTTTAGAGTTTCTCTAACTAGGACTAAGGTAGATGTCAGGAAAGGAGAAGTAAGTGTAAAATCAGGCTCTGGAGATGACACAGGAAGCCTACCCCACCTTTCTGAATACTCTGACATCCCTTAAGCAGTTCGTAAGCCCCCAAATTAAAGATGAAGACACTTCATCAGCCCTTTTATGACCACTGTGGCATTTGTTGCCCTCTCACGTCACTAATTGTGGGAGTTTCCCAAATTTGGAGGAACAATGAGCATGTTTTGAGAGTTCATTAGATCATAATCTAATCATAAATATATAAAAGGAAACTTCTTAAAATATTACTGCTGATGGGAAAGTCTTTTTAAATAATCTCCAAAGGAAATTTACTATTTTAGAGGCCATCTGTCCTTTCCTCCCTGTGCACTCTGGGGAAATACTAACCCATTCCTAGATGTTTCCATTAAAACAGACAATAAGGAATTGATGGGTAAATGGGCATGAGAGTCGAAGGTTTCATACTATCAGCTCCACTTGGAAGACCTGTGTTAAAACATACCTATACAGAGTTTACATTGGTTCCATTTCAAAAAAGGGAAGTAAACTATCATGACTTTAGTCTAAAGTTGCATCAGATGAGTGCGTACCCTGCTACTGAGAGCTAAGCTGATATAAACCACATATAAGCTCTTATGAGAATCAAAAAATAAAATTGGGTCCATTTACTTAATTGGTAATTAAACTTCAGTTATGCTAATATTTCATAAAGACTGAAGCTCTTACACTGCCATTTCTGATTTCTTTCATCTGAGAAAAAGAAGTGAGAAACTGTCAGGAAATCAATAGGACTCTCGCATAACATTGTAAAGCACCAGCTGGGAACCATCCTGCCCGATAACAATCAGGAATGCTATTGATTAAAAATTTAACAGTGAATATATGGACTCTGGTTTTTCCATCTGTAATTCATGATGCAGTTTTCAATAGCTACTCTGCATGTGGTTATAAAACTACTAGAATTGAAGTTCAGTACAGATGATTAAATCTACACTGCAATATGTAGTAACTGCCTCAATGAATCAAAGACAAAATAAGCTTCAATGACAATATAAATATCCAAATGCCAATAAAATGATTTTCTGATCCACAAATCTTTCTTGGTGAAACTTCAAGGAGCTAAGGGCATATGTGTCACTGGCTCTGATTGGCCTTAGGCAAATCTCTTAACATTGAACTTACTTCTTTATTGGAAATTTGAGGATAATAAAATTATCTTTATATGCCATTATGAAAATTAATGTCACCGAAGTACAATATAATAGCCAATTAGCATCATAAATCTCTGATTTATTTGCCATTTCTTTTCTAATTAATATTTTGGCCTTTTTTTTCATGTGTTTCCTGAAGGTGGCAGCAATATTCAAGAGTTGACTTTTGAACCTATTGACCTGGAATACAGCATTTCTTTCAATGTAAATGTATTTGTATTTATGGCTATTTATAATATGCTAAAATCAAACTTTAATGGCATCGATATTGTAGTTGTGGACATATGGTATGCCATATCACCACAGAATATGAAGAAAGTATGTTGACTCAGGATTATGGGCTTGGTTCTTTTGTCTAGTAAAAATTCAGAAGCTAAAGAAATATTCCTAAAGTATTAAATATTTTTAAATAACTTTTTGTTTTACTTTTTCCTTTACATTTAATTTACTGTTGCTTGCAGTTAAAGTCATCCATTTCATTGACTTCAGAGAAGTCTAGATCATGTACATTTTCTGAAGTGAACTGTTAGCTAATTTGTGGGCTCTACATTAGCACTTCAAAACACTACAAATATTATCTGTGATCACTGGGGGAAGATTATAGCCTGTCTATAGGGTTCCTTTCAGTTCCATTCCTCCATTTGATCATAGTCGTTTATAATCACTGCTAGAGTCACTCAGGCCAACTGTATCACACACCAGCATCACAGGTTTTTAATTCAAAAAACATCTTTTAAGACTGCTTCCCCACTTCTCATTTTGCCTTAGACTCAATACACTTTGCATTAATTGTGAATGTTTTTGCTAGTGAGGCAAGGCAATTATGTCAGCATTAGAAATAGGAAACAATTTAGAGAACTGTCTTCTTGTTTCATTTTGCTAGCAGTTGCCTGGTCAGGGACTTGCAGATCCCAGCTGCAGTATGAGTGGAGAATCATGGAAGCCAGCAAAGGCACCTCTGCAGGAGGGCTCTCCTCTTCTTCATCTTTCACCCCAGGACTGCATAAAGTGAGGTGACTCTCATGCCTGCATGTCTTCTGTCAGCTCCAGCTCTGCTCTCACAAAGCATCCAGGGCAGGGGCCTGGGTTCTGGCACTGCTGTCCCAGAAAAGCCACTTTTGAGGAAAGAAATTGCATAGCCACCAAAGGAGGTGCAAAACGCAGGCAGAGGTTTCCCTGTGAGTCTTCACTGGTTCACATGGACTTCCCAAATCCTCTTGTACTTTCAAACCTGAATGTCTCACCCTGAGAGAAAAGCAAGGAAGAAACTGCATCTGTTTTAAATGTATTCTCCCCACTTAAATGTGCATGGAACACAAAAGCTACAATTTTAAATTGTACTGACAGCGTTTATTACACTGTGCTTTCTAAGGAGTCTGCTCAGCAAACCTGGTGTCCTTTTCTGTAGTTGTACATGAGGATTGCTGTGCCTTAGAATTGTCTGTCTGTCTTCTCGTCCTCCCTAATTACCGTCTGTTCTACTTTGCAAACTGGTACTTCAATATCCTGAAGTTGAATATTTTTATAATCGCTGGATTTTATGCTCATCTTTTGTGCGGTATCACCAAAGTAACTTCCTTCAGATATCCTCCCAAGATCAGCATAATTCCTGCACCCGTCACACTGACATTTCAGAATTCATCCATCAGCTCTTCTGAGTTGCTGGTGTGGTATTCTGTTGCAGACACTGACTGCTATTCCTTTTTGTCTAAGGTTTCCCTAAAATATGTCATTGCTATCAATCACTTCCGTTATATACCAACTGTACTGTAAAGCCTGTATAAGTGCTTTTCTGTTGAGCCACCACACCTTCTCTATCCTCTGTTTTCCATCTGTCTGCTGAAAATTGTATCCGTCCAGATAAACTACAGCTCTCCTTATGCAGTGGCTTAGCCTGCTATCGTTCTGAATCCCACTGTCAAACACAATACAGTTTCCTCCCTGCACCGCCACACCGAGTGCTTTCTGTAATCTTAATATTTGCAGGGAGTCAAATACTTGAGACATTTGCTACGTAAGCTGTTGTTTTATATTCTTTTGTTAATATAAGTTATAGTCCTGTTTTTCAGGGTTTCATCTTGAAGTACAGATTAATCTAGCCAGATGACGCACAGAAAACTTTGTTCTGTTCATTTTTGGAATGCTGTAAAATGCTTGAGAAGTAAGCAAATCGTGCTCTTTGCTGCCCATTTGAAGCTATACTCTTTTGTAAGACTTGCCTAGGAGGACAGAATTTGGCCCGTACCTTGCCATGCTTTATTCCTCTGTGTACTTTCAGCAACATGAAATGTGTGCTTTGTTTTTCAAATATTTTGTGTCCTAGCAAACTGTGACCTCCTCAAACATCAAAGTGATGTTTTAAAGAAATAGTAAAAGCATTGCTTGGTAACAACGCTGTTTATTTAAATTCCAGAAAGCACTTTTTAAACTTTTTCTTTTGTTTCAGTTAGATAATGTCTGGGATCCTAACATAATTTTACATCTGAGAAAAGTTTTTGGAGCTTCTCTGAACAAATACTGCGTCTGGAGTAAAGAAAGATGGATGAAGAAAAACACGAGTCCTGAATGTCTTCATACCAAAAAAATGGTCTTTTAATGAAAACTGATTTTAAGATTGTTGTGTAACAATCTGTTGTGCAATGGAATCTCACTGGTAAGAAACAGACATCCCTTAAGATAATGAATCTAATTTCTTTGGAGAAGAAAAAAAGTAGGTGCTATAGCTTTGTATTATTTAAGTCAATATGCCACCATCATCTCTGGTATAATTCCAGTGAATTTTAGTGTGAAGAATGAATTTGATTCAGTAAGTCTGCAAATACATTTCTCTGACATGAATAATAATCTCTAAGTAACAAACAGAATACTTAATAATTTCATTGACATTTATTTTAGTGCTCTCGTGGTGTGAGTAAAATTCCAATAGAGACATGGTTTTATCAGTCAAACTCATTTCAGCGAGGAATAAGACAAATACTTCTATATCTTGATACAACTTCGCAGTAACTGTTACAGATTTTGTAATGCATATTTTATCCCAGACTAAATCATTGTCTCCAAAAGATATTGGCAAGTAGATAAAATACTAGCCATATATTACTTTATTTTAGTATTTTGAGAAAAAAAGTAATTTTCCAGAAAGCCATATGGCTTGCAGCAAAATGAAGAAATCTATCCGCTGACCAGGCAAAACAGAAATTATTAGGGCTCTCTGCCAGTGCTTTAGGATGCAAAAGTGCAAAACTATGTTCCGTTGGACAGGTCTTTCCTCCCACCAACTGGAACTTTTAATGTTACAGCTTTTTTGATATGAAATGTCCTGATTTTTTTAATCTCTATCTGTAAACTCAGAAGAAAATTGGACAGCCTGCAAAAAACGATATCCCCCCTCTTCTTCAATTCAGAAAACTCATCTCTTCAAATCTTTTTTAAGGAGACCACCTCCTCCAACCGGGCAATTGTACGTATGCCTACCTGTTTGAGGCAAGTCATGGAAAAAACAGACACTGACTCCCTGTTCTCCTGGGTCAGAAGTTTATTTAAATCCACAAGGTGGGTCTCAGGTCCCTTGATTCAGAGAGTTCCTTTTTTCCAGACTTGTGAGCAGTCATGTTCTCTGCACCAGACCTGCAGTCGGTGCTGCTGAGGGGGAAAAGGGCTGCGATTCTGGGGCGGGAGAATTCAGCTAGTGATGAGGGTTAGGAGTGTAATCTTCAGTCCTTTCACATAACAAATATCTCATCTGTAAAATGGGTCTTGTGAACTTGTAGTGACTTGATTATTCTGCTTGGAATCCTTGCAGCACTCCTGTAGCAATGCAAAGTATGCTAATAATGTGTTAATTACTATTTCAAAGTCTGTTTCCCTTTCGGCACACTCTTTCTGCTTAACTCGTGTTCCTGGACTTGCACTGGAGAATAATGCACTAGCTAAAGGGAAGAATCCATGTGGATGTAGACTTTAAACTGGTGTATGTTGATTACCTTGATTTATGCTGATGGATCTATGTTAAATTACACCAGTGGAAGATTTAAACCCAGTTTTAAGGAGGTTATACTCACAGCTGAGTAGTTCTTGGCAAAGTTCTCAAAAAAACTTTAAAAATACATTCTTGCTTAGTTTTCAGCATAATTTTGCTAGCTACTCTGATGCTTTATAGTGTTTATAGCACTAAATAAGTGTAATGCCATTGTGTTTCATACTCTTTATTTTACTGCTTATGCACCATATGGTATTGATGTGTATTATATTGCATATAACTCAATACAATGAACATAGCATTACAAAACAGAGTTGCTGTGGGTTTTTTTTATTACAGGTAGGTTACCTACTGTGATGAAAATAATATAAAAATATAGGGAAATTATTATTCCCTTTCTTCCTACTTTTTATTCAAGAAATAACCCGTGGTAAATTAGGTGCAATTTTCATGAAATTTTATACAAACATAGATCTTGGTATAAAACAGTAAATAAGCACTGCTAGAATTTTATGGGTTTTACACCTGATTTTAAAATTAGCTTATGTTTGTAATGCTTTGCCTCAGAGGTTACTTGAAGATCAGTCCTGAGGGTTATTGCACATTCTCAGTTGTTTCTGAAGGCAACGGATGCCAAGAATCTCACTTTGCAGAACTGAACCATTTATTCTTTCTCTTATTTACCCATAGGTAGAATTGTTTGCATTTTAACCAGGACGCTCCAATTCCTATCCATCAGAGACTGAAATACTTAGCTAAGCTTACTGAGATGAGCTATCCTTTGCAGATGACTGTAATTACTTACAGAAATATCCTGCATGGCTCTCATTTTGTGGACTTGATTCCAGAATGGGACCTGATATCCAAAAGGGACCACTGAAATAGCATTTTTTAGGCAGTGCATGGGAAGGTTCAGTGTCCCAAGGCCCTCAGCTCATTCTTACTGGGGTTTTTTTGCCTTCCCCCAACATACTGAACAAGGAAGATGCAGGCAGAAAATAGGAAACGAGGGACTGTCCCTCAAATCCTGCTCTGGAGCTTGGGCGCCTCATGCAAGGCTGCAGGTATGTGCCTCTCTCTATGTTTGGTATCTGGAGTCCATATTCTCTCCTGAGAGTAAATGTCCATCAAAGCTGCTTGAATAAGCTAGGTGCCCTGGTGTCAGCTGGGATAGAGTTATTTTTCTTCCTAGTAGCTCCTGTGTTTTGGATTAAGTATGAGAATAATGTTGATAACACATATTGGTTTAGTTGTTGCAAAATAATGTTTACATTAGTTGAGGACTTTTTCAGCTTCCCGTAGAAGCTGAGAGGGAGCATAGGCAGGACAAGCTGGCCAAAGGAATATTCCATACCATAGACATCATGCTCAGTATGTAAATGGGGGTTGGCCCGGGAGGGCAGGAATCCGCAATCACTGCTCAGGACAGGCTGGGCAATCAATCATCAGGGTGGTGAGAGCAAATTGTGTTGCGTCTCTCTTTTTTAATATCCTTTTACCATTATTATTATTTTTCTCCTCCATTACTGTTCTATTAAACTGCCTTTATCTCAACCCACGAGGGATTTTTTCCCCCTCCTTTTCTACCTCTTCTCCCTACACTACTGGGGGGGATGGGGGCAGTGAGCGACCAGCTGCGTGGTCCTAGTTGCCGGCTGGTATTAAACCACAACACAAGGCAAAGCTCCTGGGGTCTTTTCAGAGTGTGCCCTAGCTCTCTGAGCAGAGATTAGCAGTGGTAGATCTGCATATTAGGCATCCTCCAGCCTGAGGGATGCCAAACCTTCCTCTGTCAGCAAAGTCCCTATCAGCAGTCCATAATGTGAATGTCGCAGGGAGGGGAAGGGAGTTTCCCAAAGCAATGCTAAATTCCTGTAGCTGAAAAGCACATACAGGGATGGAGCTTGACTTGTGGGTAAGTATTGATGTGGGAGTGTCGGTACTTTTCCTTTTACTACTCTTCAGTCCAGTGACTGTTTAATATAAAGTGCATACTCATTCTTGACAGTAGAGACAGTCCCATCATCTCACTCCTACCCAAATGTCATAGAATCATAGAACCATAGAATCATAGAATCATAGAATGGTTTAGGTTGGAAGGGACCTTGAAGATCATCGAGTTCCAACCCCCCTGCCATAGGTAGGGACACCTCTCACTAGACCAGGTTGCCCAAGGCCACGTCCAGCCTGGCCTTGAACACCTCCAGGGACGGAGCTTCAACCACCTCTCTGGGCAACCTGTTCCAGTGCCTTACTACCCTTAAAGTGAAAAACTTCTTCCTAATGTTTAATCTAAACCTGCCCTCTTCCAGCTTAAAGCCATTCCCCCTCGTCCTATCACTACATGCCCTTGTAAAAAGTCCTTCCCCAGCTCTCCTGTAGGCCCCCTTTAGGTACTGGAAGGCCGCAATAAGATCTCCCCGGAGCCTTCTCTTCTCCAGGCTGAACAGCCCCAACTCTCTCAGCCTCTCCTCATAGGAGAGGTGCTCCATCCCTCTGATCATCTTTGTGGCTCTCCTCTGGACACGCTCCAGCAGGTCCATGTCCTTCTTATGTTGGGGACTCCAGGGCTGAATGCAGTACTCCAGGTGGGGTCTCACGAGAGCGGAGTAGAGGGGCAGAATCACCTCCCTTGACCTGCTGGCCACACTTCTTTTGATGCAGCCCAGGATACGGCTGGCCTTCTGGGCTGCGATCGCACATTGCTGGCTCATGTCGAGCTTCTCATCAATCATCACCCCCAGGTCCTTCTCCACAGGGCTGGTCTCCAGCCATTCCCCGCCGAGCCTGTATTTGTGCTTGGGATTGCCCCGACCCAGATGTAGGACCTTGCACTTGGCCTTGTTGAACTGCATGAGGTTGGCTTGGGCCCACCTCTCCAGCCTGTCCAGGTCCCTCTGGATCACATCCCTCCCCTCCAGCGTGTCTGCTTCGCCAAGCAGCTTGGTATCATCAGCAAACTTGCTGAGGGTGCACTCTACCCCACTGTCCATGTCGCTAACAAAGATGTTGAATAGTACAGGTAATGTCCGAGTGGCTCTGTAGAGCCAAGCTCCCCCTTGTTGGCTTTCCCTCCCTCTTTGGCAGATCCTGACCTCCTCTGCAAATTCTCAGCAGGAGAAGAGGAAAGTCCTGCTCAGCCTAGCGTACTCCTCACCAACTGTAAAACTCTCCTAGGAGCGGGTTTGTGTTGAATTCCCAGTTTCTAGGGCTGAGGTCAACAGCATCAGTGAGCCCTGTGAGGCTGAAGCAGAAAGAGGTGTGCAAGCATTTGCGGATTTTCAGAGCCAAACAGGAGGCTGCATCCTAATTTTCAGTTTGAGCTATGACGTTTACCAAGTCCTGTCTATACCAGAGTTCCTTCTGAGTCTGGTCCTAAATTTTTTCCTTTTTTCACATGGGCCTCTTTCTCTACTCAATTCTCTCTAGGTCAATGACAGTTCTTGTACCAATTTCTGATACCTTATATATATATGCTATATATAATACAATAAGGATAGGATGTAGAAGATGTGTTGTATCTTTGTATAAGCATAATGCTTTTTTTCAAGCTGTCATTTTGTATAAATGGAAGGCTTTTTATCAGACAGATGTTGTAGCAAATTACAACCTACAGGGGGTACAGAAGGGAGTGAAAGGCAATCTGTATCAAATGTAGAAAGAACTGCTTATATGTGCTGTATTTTAGAAGTTTTACCTGAAAGAGAAGCCTGTGGGAAAATTTCAGCCAGCCTTTCACATCATGTCTGTCAAAGATTTTTTGTGTGTTATTAAATAAGTTAGAAGAACCTGTCACCTCCCAACGCTACATATTGCTTGCATCAGAGCACCAAAGCCTTGCTTTCTAATACATTACACAGATAAGTTTGTCCTGGATGATTTTTCCAATGTCAATAATACTGGCTTTGTCTTAACACCCTTAGCTATTTAACAGCAACACAAGACCAATGGAGCCACTTCACCTGAATCCTCCTTCTCTTTGGTTTTATGCTACTGTCAAAAAGAAATCACATTATTTACCTTAGCACTAGTCATACTTAGTACTATAAAAGCATGTGGTACAGGTCCCATGGAAGGAGTTCCAAGCTCACACTCCTGCAATCATTACTATTCAGCCAACTGCAACTGCAACTGCAACTGCAACTGCAACTGCAACTGCAACTGCAACTGCGCGCGCGCCCCCCCCCCCCCGGAATTTTAAACAGAGACACTGCAGCGGCTCATTGGGAACAAGTGAAGCTATTCAAGTGCTGATTATTCCAGCAGAGCCTGAGCAAATTAATTAATAATTAGGTGTGAAATTAATGTACACCTTCTGTTTTCCCTAGTACTTTTCCCATGTTGCTAATTTGCTTCTGCACCACCAAGGGACAAAGTAGATTTAAAGAACATATGTGGGAATGAGCTAAAAGTCTGCCCAGGTAAACCTTGTTATGTTTGCTAGCTTTTTTATTATTGTGCAGAGCTTTATCTTAACTCTTTAAAACATTTGACTCCTTAAATCCTAAATATTTTTAGTGCCTATTTAAACAAGGCTTAGTTTGCTGATGAGAAAGAGAAAACAGTGCTTTGTCTTTATGTTATGTTATAGTATATAGATATATGGCTTATTATTTCATTAGTCTTATCCTGTATGTTTGCATTTCAAGTTGCGTTGTTTGAGTGTGTTTATATAGGAATTACTAACTGAAAATGGGTTAGAGTTGCAGTATTGTGTATAATATAGCAATGTGTTGTTGGAGGGATTTTATATGTTTCTGTATGTTAAGCAGAGGGTTTTAGTCAGAGGGAGTGTTTTGTGAATCTTTACAATGAGAAATACATAAATGAAGCTGAGTGGCTCTGATGGCCTCCATATGAGCACTTAATTATAGACTGCACCAAAATACACCATGAATATTATAGATGTTTCAGTGAAATGACAGCTTTGTCTGTCACCTGCAATATAGGGTGTGGGAAGATCTCTTGGAAATCTGAGGTGACACAAGCTGAAATTTGAATCTCTCTTCCTCTTAAAAGGTGAGGTTAGGGTGCATTTTGCTCTAACTGGCCATTTCTGGGCCCTTTTCTATGTGTAAGACTATAGACATGCCAAAACTGTTCACTGTTAACTTAGACCATGACTTTTGTTTTCTGTTGTCTTGCTGACATCTTTTGATCACTCCAGGCTACTAGACAGGTGCTATTCAGGTACCTTACTTCAGTTCTAGTCAAGAATACCATTTTGGCCAACAACTAGGAACATCAAAAGGTGAAATGACTTCTTACGCACTCTAGCCATCTTTGAAGTAGCTCATTTATAATGCAGATAATTTCCCAAACTGTTCTTATTGCATAAGCTAAGCAAATAAACTGAACAAAATCAAGCTAACTCATCTTGTTCAGATTGGCCTTGTTGTCAGCATGTTAGCAGAGGGACTTTTGTGGTCCCCAAGCCTGTTTATTTTAGTGATGCACCAAAAGGTAGCGCTTTCCTCTCTTTGGATGCTATTTACCATCAAAAGATCTAGGAATAATCTGAAAGGTAAATAGTTAGGCTACTTGTAAACTGTAGTAGGAATATATGCCAACGTTTAGGTTTACAAAGGGCAGTATTTGCATATAAATCCAAAGAACAGTTTACGTAAAGATTTTTAAAAGGCTGATACATCAAAAATCAGTTACAAAAATACATTAGGATTAAATGGAATCTAAATGTTATGGCTGGACTTAAGTGGCTTGATTATACTTTTAAATGTCTGGCACTGTGCTTCCACAGTCCTAATAAACTGAATTTCTATTTCTTCCAAAGATTGTTTCTGCTGTTTATCCCATTTGAATAAATATTTGTGCTTGGACTGGCTGGCAGGGGAGAGAGGCAGAACCCTTCCACTGTAGTCACTGCTGGTGAAAGCCCTGAGCAGCACCTGCCACGTGGAACACGGCACATGCCCGCATGAGGGACTGTCCCCTCAGCAGTAGCTACAGAGTTGGTCTGTGACTGCCGAGGCTTGCCACCTCCCAGGAAGACAAATTTTAAGGCTCTCTCTGTGCAGTCTTAGGTTAAAACATTGTTAATGCAAGCTTATTATTATGGGTGTCACCAGTTTTCTGATGTGGATGTTCTGTTTCTTCCCATATCTTCTCATAATCCCTTTCTAAGGCCAACCAGTCTGCTTCATCCATGCAGGTGGAATCTCCTGAGTGAAACGGGACCATTTATTTCATGCCCATATTTAATCATCTTTTCTGATTATGGATCCTGCACTTTAACCAAAAAGCTTTTTCTGAGCAAAAACCTTCATTTCAGTGTTAACTTATCAATATGTACATGTATACCTATGGCTGTGTACAGTAGCTATTCATAATTAGAACAGTATTTCCTGATTTCATCAAATTAACAAAATTGGCCTTCATTAATAACTCTGGTTGCTTTTTGCTTTTCACTTTCTGTTAGATTGATTTGCTTGGTTTAGGAATGGAAACTGTCCCTCTGTTTAGCTTTGTCTCCCATCAAATATAACAGGTAGGTAGATACATCTGAGGAAAAAGAAATTTAACTTAAACCTCTGTATCCCACTGAAGAGGAAGCATAAATATTACTGAGCTAACTGGAAATGTTCATAGTCTGTGGTGCTCTGTGCCTTCAATAGTACAATATGTTTGAGGGCCTGTGGCGTGTCATATGTGATTTTTTCAGTGGCAGAATCAGTTGCAGGCTTGTATCTCCACCTCTGTGAGGCACAAGCCCCATGACAGAGAATGACATTAAGATCCCTAAAACTGAATAGGAGGACAGACTGTGTGACATGCTTCAGATTTTCACTTCTACCACTTGAAGTCAGTGGGGCGTGTTGGGGGCAAACAAAGCGGCCAGCCTGAGGTGGGACCCTCCTGGGTGGGTGGTTGTGAATCGCTGCGTGTGTGTCACCCAAGATAGCGACAAAGGAGGGAGGGGACTGTCCTCCATTTGACTGCCCAACGGATGCACACCACTTGCCACCACACCATGTCTCATTCTCTATGGTCTGATTCAGTATTACATCTGATTACATCAGATTCAGGAGTACGTGTCTCTCTGACAACTAGCGGTTACTGCTTTCAGTGCTTGGATGAGAAAAAGAACCAAATGTCATTATCTACTGAAAAAGATCAAACATGAGAATGTATTTTTCTTCCCCCTCATTTACTGTCATATACATTTCCCAGTCTTTCCATTCTCTATGTACTTCAGAAAAGCTTTGGGTTCCTAACAGCCTTGCAGTTCACAGCATAGGCTACCATAGTAGCAGAATACAAGACACTGCATTTTATATGACTGTGTTGTGCTGGGTTTTTTTCCTCATAATTAGCCTACTTCCTTCCTCTTGCCTCCAAAGCAAAGCTTTTCCTCTTTGTCTTCTCTGCTTTTTTGCTTTCAGCTTTGCTTGAATTTGTAATGGAATAGGAAAGTGGCGTTGATTCATAAGGTACTTGGAGGATCTTAAATCCCTGCAGCTCTGATAAGAGCTCTGTGGAAGGGCTGCCAGCTGTGTTCTTCATTCCCCTCTGCCGTGCTACACTCTTCTTCCTCCCTTTTCTGTGACCCAGCTTCCTACGATCCCTCTTCTCTTCCCCATCAGTTTGGAGCAGAGCTCCAGCATGTACCTTAGACATGCCTCAGGGGAGAAAGCCCTAAAATTGCTATTCTTCTTTACAAGGCCTGCCTGGCCTCCTCTCTTACTACTATATTTTAATTTTTCCCCCCTCGTTAGGCATAGAAAGGTCAGAACCTTGTCCTCTGAGCTTTCCTGAACTTTGGATGCGAGCCATAAGTTCATTTCACTATGAGAGAACGTCAAAGTCTATTTAACTCAGTGGAAAGACTCCCGATGACTTCAGAGAGGTTTGGATAAAGGCCATGAGACCACAGGATGGGTTGTGTTGGTCAGAATTTGATTCTGTAGCAACCCTGTCCAGCAAGCCAGAGGAACATCATGGCTCACCTCAATTCCCTAGAACGCTTGCTTGCAGTTAGAGTCAGTGCTAACTACAGCAACATTGAGAAGCTCTTTCTTGACTCATGTCTTTAGCTATTTGAAATGTAATTACCTTTTCAGTGATGGTAATATTAAGAATTTTCACTTCCTTTTCACAAAAAAAAGCTTTTTCTTTTTTTTTCCCTCTATAAGGGCAGTGGCCAACTGATTCATACAACCCATCTGCACTTTCACAATGATGCCTCATGTTCCAAATATTCCCAGGCTATGCAACTTCCTTTTTTTTTTCATCAAGAAAACCAGAAAACACTCATTCTCACTTTTTATTCATATTTAGCCAAATTTTTCCAGCATTACTTTATCCATATCATATTGGGATTAACATTTTTTTAAAAAAAAATCTGTAACTATAGTTACATTAGCCCTTAGTCAACCCTTTTCTAAGTTTGATGTATTTAGCACTTTTAATTGTAGCTTGTAATTAGTCCCAGCCTTCTGCCCATTTCTGTTACTCTTCACTGAAACTGTTCTTCATTTAGCAATGTTTTTCTGCTTATTGAAATTACTTTTAAAACTCTAAACCTATTAGTCAATTTGTCCCATTCAAATCTCAACATTTGACTCATAAGTTGGTGCAAGAAGGTGGGCGTCTTACATTAATGTTTTTAATGAACTATTGAAGAAATCACTTTGCAAAGCTTGGAGCTCCTAATTTTCTTCTTGACATATATCTCCTAAATATGCGCACCTGGGTATTCATGAGTTCTTGGCATAACTTTCACAAGAAGGTCTTTCCTCTCTAAATGTTTTTTGCCAGTTCCTTCTGACCTTGAGATGCAATTTTGCAATTTTCCCAGCCTTTAAGACTAAATCAGAATATCCTCTGGGATGTTTTTTTTCTTCCTAATAACTAGAATCTCGTATGGTTTTAAATACTTGTGTGTCATGTGCTGGATCTGTGCTTTAAAGTTATGTCTAATAAAGATAGTAAAAAAATCTATGCAAGTTGACCCACAAATTATGTTTTGTTGGTTGATATTTATAATCCTTTCCTCATTTTATTATGATTTCTCAACCATGGAATTTTCCTACTCTGTATCTCTGCCAACTTATATGTTCAAAATAATTTAGTTTAGAAAAAAAAATCAGTATGATCCTTTGTCAAGGAGAAAATGGGTGGCTGCAACAATGATAACTTTGCTATTTTAGACACCCAGAAGTCACACAGTTAAAGAATGGTAATGTGCAGCAGATAAGCTGTTTGTTCAGTGATGACTATGAACTGGAGCCAGGACAAGACACAATCATTCATGTCAAAACCAAGTCCTCAAATACTTTATCATATCTGATTTGAATTCCAAGAGAATTGTAAAGAGGATGAGACAAAGGAGATAAACACTTTGGAGAGATATCTGATGTTATCTCATTCAGGCAAGCGAATGGTGAACTGTCCCATCTGCTTCTCAATATCGGGCTTGGATGGGATTCCTGCAGGTCTTACATTTAAAAAAAGAGAAAAAAAAAAACACCAAAAAAGAAATCAACCCACCTGTCTGTCTTTGAGACATGCTGAGACCTATATCATTGGAAATTGAGAAATTACACCAAACAACCTCTGCTGTTGTTGCCCTACACTGCGTGAGAAAGCATCACTATGGAGCCTAACAGACAGAAGAATGCTTGGCCTAATGTTTCCATCTAGGTTTGTCTGGGGATTAATTTGGCCTCCTATTCTTATGAGGAGAAGCTGCTAATCTGATGCTCTCTGGAGGATGCCATGTGTTAATAACAAGATTGTGTGGACATTTTCTTAATCAAAAACACATGTCCAAATGTTGACAAAAACCTTAATGTAGTTTGGATCATAAAATAATAGAACAGCCCAAGTTGGAAGACACCTCACAAGATCACCTGGTCCAGCCTTTCATGGAAAAGGGATCTTATCTACACCCTCTCCAGTCATGTCTTGAAAACCTCCAGTGGTGGGTACTCCACCAGTTCCCTGGGGATGTTATTCCAGTGAATGATTGTTCTTACTGTAAAAAATTTCTTTCTTACACCAAGATGAAACCTATCCCAGTACAACTTGTATCACACAGTATCGTCAGGGTTTGAAGGGACCTCTGGAGATCATCTAAGTCCAACTCCCCTGCCACAGCAGGGACACCTACAGCACATTGCACAGGACGGCGTCCAGGAGGGTTTTGAATGTCTCCAGTGTGGGAGACTCCACAACCTCTCTGGGCAGCCTGTTCCAGTGCTCTGCCACCCTCAAAGTAAAGAAATTCCTCCTCAAGCTTTCTGTGATATCTTCATAAGAACAGTGGGTAGAACATGAAGTGCTAGATTATGCCTTATGAAGGTGGAGGAAGGTTCCTTCTTTATTTTCCTCATCAGCAATATGCCTTCCTTAATTTAGGAAAACTTCATTTGTGAAATTCATCTGAGAGTAAGAAGCCTACTTAGCAGTCTCTTTACTTTAATAAGGAGTTTTATTCTTTTGTTTGCTTGTTTAATCTGCTCATCAAGATCCCTGCTGGATATCTCTTCAGTAGTAGCTGTGGGTTTGCATATGGCTCTAAGAACCAATATTTGGAGAAAAGGTCCCTACTAAATACAAGGCTTTCAAACTAGAAAGCTATATTACCATCTTCCTTGGAGTCCAAATGGTCTGACAATATGTGTGTAGTGGCCTGCAGCAATTTATATAAGGGAGAAAAGGAGACACCACTGAAATGTGCAATGGAGATGATAAAAATTGTTTTAAGGCTATGAAAGCCAGGAGATACTACAAAAGCTAAACAACCTGAATGATCAGACCAGGTGGTTTACCCATAGGCAGAAGGTAAAGGGATATGCAGGATTTCTTGTCTGTGTCCTGTTTAAAACCATCTTCTTGAAAAATGATGAACAGATTACATAGGGAAGAAAATGGAGGGACGGACATGTGAACTGAATGAAAAACAAAAAGTTATTGTCTGGAGTTAAAAAATATTTTCTGCAGAGATATTTGCTGATTGTACTTCTTGCTTGGTGCTCCAGAGGTTGTTGGTGTTCATAGAAGTCAGGTACTGATTTTAAATAAAACGCTATAAAGCAGCATCTTTTGCAGTTTTGTCCATTTTGTTTCAAAAGTTGTTGAGCAAATGAACATTGAATTTGATTCAGTAAGATTATTCCAGGCATTGAATTTAACCTGTTGGCTCGTAAACTATCTTTTATCAAATTCGTGTTGTAATTTAAGCCAAATAAAGGCTGTTCTTTAATGAATGCAATGTTGAATATTGCTGAAGCACTTTCTTATTTGTGTTGGCTAATGGCCCAGCTGTAGATAGCCTTCAGACATGTATTTAAGAGTTCCTCTCCTTTTACTATATTGAAACTCAACTAAATCTTCCCAACTACAAAGTATTAGGATGCTGCCTAACTTTTATCACTAGAAGTAGAGCCAGAGAAGTGAGGGTGATATATCTTGGCTTTTTAACACTTTCCATTATTAACATTCTTGCAGCTTTTTCTATAAGACATTTTTCTTCTCATATTATTTGCATCCTCCATCCTGATTTTGAGAAGAACAAGCACTTACAGTTAATGTAATATTTATTTATTCTGTTAAATTATGGTGAACTTCTGAAATGTAAATGCTTGATATTGCCATTTCCCTTCCTTCACCCATGCACCATAAGAAAACACTATGACAGCAAGCTGAAATATTCACAAACCATGAAGCTCCGTGTCTGGGCTGATTCGGAAGCCAAAGCAGAAAGCAGTTTTCTTTCTGATGCAACCCATGCATGATGCCAAAATACACTGTTAAAACAGTGGAGTGAGATCTATCTCCAAATCTGCTGCAGGACCCCTCCAGAATCCATGTATTTCCCTGCAGTATGGTATAGAGAGGGAGGAGGAGAGAATACAATCCAAATTCTTCTTAACTATCTCCCAGGCCCATGTATGGGCAGACTAGGTAATTACAATCCCCATTTCATCATCGGAAGGTACATGAATATGGAGAAGGGAAAGAAGAAAAGAAAGTTATGGCAAAATCAGTTTGGGCAGTGACATGTAACCTAGAAGTGTCTCAAAACTTAGAAACTATGTTTATCTGTTACATATCCTTCCCCTTCACTATTGCTAGGAGCGTCAGTCATTCACCAGGTGCTGTCTAAACACAGAACAGAAAGACAGTCCCTGTCAGAGTTTACAATCACAGCATAAAAATAACAGGAGCAAGCGAGAAGCCATACGCTTAAAAAAAAAATATGTATTTTCTGAGGTGAAATTTGGAAATGTCATGTGAACTTTTCCTGCAAAACCAGCTTTTGAACATCTCTGTAGGCACTCATGTGTACTAGGATTGGGCATATACCCCAAACACAAGTTTAATACACAAAGCAATGTTAAAGGTAGTATTTCCTAACTTTTTCATGTTTAACAGTTCAAATGATAGCTCAGGTTTGTTTAATACAGGCAGCTAAAAAAATGCAAATAAATGTACAATTCTAATATATATAATAAATTTACAGTTCTAATTAATTAAACTAAAGGCATTGTTTTGATAATGAATTACGGTCACCACTTGTCTTCTGGAAAAAAAAAAGCTTCCCTCAGCTATATTCACAGATTTCAGCAGCTTTGGTGGGATTTTATTGCCCAAGCCTCAAATTCCACTGTCAAGCCATGGACAAAAGATCTCATGAAAGAAGTGGAATTTAATGAATGGGATTCCTGAAGGCACCAACTTGAAATGAAGTTGAGTGACTAATCAAATGTTGTATCCACTCTGAAGATTTCAAATCTGTCTAGTAGCATAGAAGGAAATGCGATACAATTTATTTTACATGGAAGTTAGAACAATTTCTACCAACAGAGCAGTCTCCAGCACACTCCAATCCCTGGGAAAACCGTGGAGCAAGTCCTCTTGAAAGACATTTCTGGGTACATGAAGGAGAAGGAAGTGATTGGCAACAGCCAGCATGGATTTTCCAGGGAATGATCACACCTGACCAACCTGATTGACATCTATACTCAAATAACTAGTTTTGAGGACCAGGAAGGGCAGTGAATACCGTTTACCTTGACTTTAGCAAGGCTTCCAACAATGTCTCCTGCAATGTTCTTGTAACTAAGTTGGGACATTACAGTATGGATGGATGGACAGATAGTTGGTTAAAAAGCGGTTGCATGGTTGGACTCAAAGGACAATGATTAATGGATCGTGTTTACCTGGAGGCTGGTGATGGCGGAGTACCACGGAGCCTTGGGACCCATTCTGTTTAACATCACCAGAGCAGCCTGGTCTGACCTCAGCGCTGAGCCTGCTGCGGCAGGGCTGGACCAGGGACCTCCCAAGCATTTTTATGGTGTAGTCTTTGTACAACTGTTAATGTCTGCATTCTGGAAAGGATGTGTTTAGAAAGGATGCTAGGTTTTTGCTTTTGAAAGCCTGTTCTTATTGTGTAAGTAACTTTGAAACTATCTACAGGAGGCATCAGGCATCACTGAGATCTATTAACGGTGAACAATATGTTACTTACACCTGAAAATTTAATCTAGTGTGGACTCTAAACAGTTCTTAGAAATGAGGTTTTGATTTTTAATTTAAGAAAAAAGAAAACAAAGTCAAAGTGAAGTTGGAATAGATTTACTTACTAATAAAAAAACCTGCTAAGTGGCAACTCTACTTACTAAAAATTGAATTTATTTGCCAGAATGAGCGCTGAGTCAGAAAAAGTCATTGTGAAACCAGCTGAGCACAAAAAGCCAAATTCAGCACTCAAATGCATTCACACAACTATCATTGACTGGGAACAGGATTGGCTCAGAGCATGGAAATGAATAAGCCTTTGCCAAGCGAAGAAAAACTGAGCCAACTTTCAGAAACCACATCACAGGAACATTTCCCCACTGTGCCTGTGGTTGTGGTCTGGTGGTCTGCTGAAGTGAGGGAGAAGAGAGAAGCATGAAATCAGCCAGACGGATGTGTCTGCAGGCACCGAGCAGCAAGAGGGTTGCAGCATAGTGGCAAGGTGCCTCACTGACTGTAACTCTTTCTTAAAAAGCTGAAGCTGCACTGAAAAAAACCAAGTTTATTAATTCTTTACAGTCATTTAAAGAATGATCGATGGGTGTGCTTTGTGAAAGTGACACCCTGCTTGTTGAATCATAGATGTACTCCTCCTGAACAGGCATTTTGCTTCACTGCATTGTTTTTCCCTCTCCACATGCATGACTATAGATAACTTGTGTTATAGGAAGAGTCTTTCTATAGACCTGTTTTCACTATGTTACTGAAGAATGCTTTAAATGGCATTATTAACAGTAAGGAAAATGAAACTAGTTTTACATGACAATGTAACTTATTGTGTGGTGAATTAACAGTTATTTAATATATTTTCAAGATAGGATTGGTGGTATTATTGTCCCTGTGTGAACTGAATCAGGCTGTACAAAGTAGTGGGGGGAAAAAAAAACCAAAACCAGCAAAGCCTAAATTTGCCTAGTCCTTCAAGACAAAGCAGTAAATCTAAACCAGTTATTTAGCTAATGAATATTTGATTAAGGTTTTGGGGAGACAGTGAAGGAGAATACTGAAAGAAATTCTTATTCTTAAAGGTTACTAAATAATTATTAGACAAGGTGGAGTTAATTTCATTCATATTCCTACAATTTTTTTCTAGGCTACAAAATCTTTTTCAGTTATTTTCAGTGGGACCAGATAGTAATAAAAGCTTCCACTCTCAGTGCTCCTGAGCAGACCTGCAGATAGCACTTAGCAAGTCTAATGGGCCTGGGGAGATGGTGCTGCAGTGATAGCTGAGCTGCATTTCGGTACAGTCGACAGCTCAGAGTGCAGCGGCTTCCTTTCCTTGCTATTATCGGTTTTTTTGTAAGGAAAAGACCAAAGAGTCAGCAATGTGAGTCTATCTTAAGCTGCTAAACTTTATTATTTACCCAAAGGATAAAGAAGGTTATTCACAGAAATGAAGCCATTCACAATCTAAATCCTGACTCTTTTCTCTAGACACAAGGTGCCTGCAATGGAAAGCTGGTCTCACGAATCCGGGACAGGATTCCTGCCAACCCAGCAGGGCTGGAGGGTTTCTCCCTTGGTAATGATGAGCTTTGCCTAACGATGTGCACAGTACAGCAAACATCATACAGTCATCCATACTAATGCCAATGCCTGTGGCCGCTGATCTGGGCGCAAACAGTCATTAGACCCACGCTGACGATGCATGTACTGAGTAGGAGATTACCAGCGAGAGCAACGGCAGCTGCTCTATCTAGTGGTGTAATGATGTGATGGTGGCAGCAGTACTTAGGAAGAAATAGGTGTTTTCATTGCTTTAGGCTTTTCCTTCATCACAGCATCATACTGCCCCATATTCCTAACTGCAAACCTTTTAATTTTCCATTATGTATATCAGAAATAATGCTTACACCATTAATGTACGATAGTATAACCTCCCCTGCCATAAAACATTCAGGTTGTGCCTGACTGGCGTGAAAAATAGAAAACCATGGTCCATTGAAGAGAACAAGCAGGCAGCTGTACAGGATGCAGTGAGCTCTACAAACCTCTGCCGCACCTCTGCCAGATCAGAGGGACCAAGCATGTGAGCCGGCCATGAAGCTCCCACTTTTCCCACCAAGGAGGACGGTGGGTGCTGCATACTCCTGTGTGTTAAACACTGGCTGTACACCTTGCTACGTGTGCTGTGTCTGTGTAGTCTAGTTAGTAAAAAGTCACCGCAGCCTCTCCTCTGTCTGCTGAGGCTGCTTTTCTGTCCTATAGTACAACTTCCATTGTAACGATACAAAAAAATGAGAAGCATGAAAACTTGATGAGGCTGTGTGTTAGCCTTGAAAAACTACTAGCATATCACAGATATGTATAATAAAATGAAATGTAAGAAGATCATTTTTCTTTGCTAATTAAAAAAAGCTATACAGATATTGAGTTACATGTTGGTCTTCTCCAGCAGAGCTTCTTGATGGTCTTTTCTACACTTGCCTCATTTTTGCACGTTGCTTCTAACTAAGATTTCCTCTTAATTCTGAGGTTTTGGCATTGTTGAGTGCAATTGTAACCCTTAGTGAACAGCCAGCCCTACTCACTGCACCTCCAAATGTCTTTGGAGGGCAAGGAGAACAAAA
Organism: Pluvialis apricaria; assembly: GCA_017639485.1. Taxonomy (NCBI): domain Eukaryota; kingdom Metazoa; phylum Chordata; class Aves; order Charadriiformes; family Charadriidae; genus Pluvialis; species Pluvialis apricaria. The sequence continues at coordinate 72,344,326 of CM030009.1, read as the reverse complement.
AATGAATTATGGCTACATAGTGATTGCTCAATACATTTTAATGGCAAGACTGGATACAAAGAAAGCAGAATCTATGGCCTGAGTGACAGGACAACGGTGGTTGCATCGAGGACAAAGGAAAGGCAGGGAGGCTGGGCTTGTGCTTCAATGGTGAGGTCATTTCTGCCATGTGGAATTTGCAGTGATTGCTGGAGGAAACCAAGGAGGTTTTGTTCCTTTCACATATTCTCACTCCTCTTTCTGGCTGTTGTTGCACAGGGTTTTTTCCCCTTCTCAGCTATGTTATCCCAGAGGCATTACCACCATCGCTGATGGGCTCAGCCAGCAGAAGGTCCATCTTTGAGCTGGCTGGCATCAGCTCTGTCTGACATGGGGGAAGCTTCTAGCAGCTTCTCACAGAAGCCACCCCTGTAGCCAGCCCCACACTACCAAAACCTTGCCATGTAAAGCCAACACACGTACTCTTAGCACCTCTCTTCAAAAGTGTCACACTGTCAGTACTGAGATTTTTCAGTTTAATATTTTGCCATGACTTTCTCAACCTTCAAGGTTCTTAATTTACCTGCTTTAACTCTGTACGCTCACTGATTTGCATCCTTCTGGTATTACTATTAAGTATCCTGCTGGGCAAATCTGAAGGCAGGTAGAACTAAATCTCAAACCTGATAAAGGCAGAACCCGTAATTTGTTTGAAGTGTTTACCTTAATGAAAACTGCTCAGTAAGTGGAGTATAAACCAGCTAGTTTATGAAATACCAAAATCAGTTCTTTTAGATGATTCTAGGGGTCTTAGAATAACAAACAAAGTAAAATTACATTCTTTAATTGAGAAACTGCTAACTAGAAGAATAAACAAAACAGATTGAGAAGGGATTTAGTGGCACACTGGTAAATAGGTAGAAGGCATGTAAGCAACCTAAAATTATTTGATTTCTTTGCTTGGTTTTGCTTATTTTACACTAGTAAATTAGTCCATTGGAAGTCATCCTTCATTTATAATATTGTAACTGATGGGAGAATCCGGCTGAAATAAACTTTCAAAATCTCCGTAAGTATGAATCACATAACCAGGAGCCAAAAGAAAACACAAACTGAATTACCTAGGGTGCGGTCCACGTTAAGACGTGGATTCATAGACTTCATGTTAAATAGCTTTTCTGCTAGACCTCTTTTGGTATGTAACTGCTTAGCCCTTTCCCCTGACAGGCTGTCTGCGACACAAGTGTGCAAGTGCTCAGAGGTTGTTGCAGCAATCACTAGCCTTTGCTTCAGCTGCTGTCTACATCTGGGTCATTAATTTCCACATCATCAGTGCTGAGAATGAAAATACAATAACAATTAACAAAAAGATTCTGTTTAGTGAACTCTAAGGAATCTCATAAAATTGTTTCCAGCCCTACCTGGGCTCTTAGTGGTGGCGTATGGGCAAGTGTTAATCTGTTGGCTATGTGAAACACACTGCTGTGCAGAATTGGGCAACGCAAAACCATCTTGCTTGGCATTTGCAAGTTGTCATTGGCAATGAGGACTGTAAAGTACCCTGCAGATGTACTAAACATGCTTTGGAACAATGTTAAGATAACTATGGGAAAATAATCCATCTGTTAACAAAATCCAGTTTTTATTCTGGAGCAATTCACATGAAAATTCCTTAGGTAAGTGTGGCCTTCATTTGCTATATTACAATACATTATTGTGGCTAATGGTTTTGAAAGTTTTTTTGGGGGCAGTAAGCAGCAAATTCAGTTGTCTAAAAATGGCATTTAGTGTCATTTGAGATGTCCTCGGGCAGAATGTGTGGTATCCAGCTGCTCCAGAACAGTCTAGTCATCCTGTTTGTCCTGTGTCACATCTGCCAGACACATGTGCATGTCAAAAATGTCCTAGGGCATCTGAAATGGCACTAGATGCCTGGGTTAGTCCATTGAATCAAGCCTTCTGTGTTTCTTTCAGGTGACCTTAAATTGAAGGTGAGTTTAAGAGGAACTAACTTAAGGTGACCTTAAAGGCAAGTCTTGCCAGAGAGCTGAGTATCTCCAATATTTCTATGATTTTCTCCCAGTCCCGTGGATATCCTAAGTGCACCAAATGGCCCCAGCCACCTGTAAATATAGGCAGTTTCACCACGTGCAATTCATGCAACTAGATTTCATGCTTAACATCTACTTAATTCCTGTTTAGGCTCCTACATCCTGTGTATGAAACAGTACCTGTCATTTAAGTCTGACGTGTTAGTTCAGTCTATATGCTTTTCACTAATACACTCATCCCCCTTAGCTTTGAGGCACTTCATGTGGAAATGAATTACAGTGTGGGGTCAGAACTGTGAACACAGAAGTTAAACAAATGAAAATTAAAGACAATCAACTCCTTTTCTTTATGTTTTAAATAAAATACAAGGGTTTGTGATTCCTGATGGGAGGATCAATTTAGCCTTATCAGTGTCTTATTTAATGTACTTTCTAGCACAGAAAAAACCTGCTGTCATAGAAGTTTTTCCTCCAAGTTACATCTCTATTGGAGCCTGTTATTCTTAGCAATTTTGAATTTTCCCAGGTAAAGGGACAATTCATCACTTTGAAGTGATGTTATCACTCAAATTAGAACCCACAGGTTTTGTTTTCCAGGGAAGCCAAAAAAAAAAAAAATATAAAAAATAGACAGCTAGTTTTCTATATCAAGAAAATACTCCTTCATAGATGACAGGAAAAAGAGGCATAGGTGTTTGGCGTATTAGAATCTGACTGTAGTTATATTTCAAAGAATGAATGCACAAGGTAGAAATGTGATACTTGTCAGGTTCCTAATACAAAAACATATTTCAAAGCCATACAGTTCAACTCACCTTGAAGAACTCTTTACCCAGCTCTAGGAAGAGCTCCAGTTCAATGCACATCAAAATGGTGGGAGTTTCATAGTGGAAACACAGAACTTAGTTCAATCCTCTCAAGGACAAACCTGGGAAAGAGCTTTAGGATGTGTCAGTGGAAACAATTTTATAATATTCTAGCAAAAATTAAGAACCAATTTTGTTCCATGTTGTACTGGTGCTTGAAAATTGGTCACCATACTGCTTCCTCTGAGGTCCCTGAGCTGTGTCAAGAGCGGTCCACAAGAGGTATTCCATAAGAATAAACCCATGAGCTGCAACTGCCACCCCAGAAGCGGTAGGGTCAACAAGGAGAGTTAGTGGTGGCTAGATGGATCAGAAAAGGAGACAGGTATCTCCGATGTGAAATCATAGTGCTTGGGTGGCAAACTGCTTCAGTGCAGCTCCCCCTTACTAAAATTCCTCGTGTCCAGATAGAAATTCTAATTCCTGATGGTGGCAAGTTATCAAAAAGACAAAGAAACTATAATTTGTAAAGAAAGATTATCTTATCCCTCAGTTTTTCTCACCTTTTTGCTCCTGATTCATTCTCCAAGTCTGCCAGCCTTTCTCAGCAGAGCAGTCTTTTGTCCTGCAAGTCATCCCACTGAAACTCCATAGGAGTTCCTGGGCAGAAAGATGCTATTCATTTCACTGAAATCACCTAGAAGATGAAGGGTACTCGTGGAGTAGGCTATGTCTCCAGACCTATCATTGAGACAGCAGCATATGCAGCAATTTGACTGCGACATTAGAACCATGCACCCTGCGCGCTCAGGCAGGTGACATTGTTAGACTGATACTGCCCGGCTTCTGACAATTTTCCAGCTTGTGCAGCTGTTGGGAACATATGGGCCTTAATGCTTCTGTAGTTAGCGATTCTTCCTCTTGCTTTTTCTTAGGTATACACACACATCCCACAGCCTGGCTCTACTGAGCACACTGAACGTTAAAATAACAGACTTGCTTTCAGAACAAGATAGTAATGGATTCAACTCGCCTTAATTATTGAATAGCTTCATTGCCTCGGAACAAATCTGAATGTATTGCCAGGTCTGTGATCTGCTTCTTTGATACTGGTAAAGATTTTATCTGTGAGTGCATTCAGCTGGGTATGTAGGAGAATCTGAAAACTCTGAGCTAAGGCACAACTTGCTCCTTCCTGATTGTGTTGAACATTTTACAGGTATGGAAACATATTGCATTTTAGCTGGCTACAAGTAATTTAGGTGGAAAGGTAGCTGCTCCAAATTTCAGTGCTAATTAAACAGAATTTTGACAGCAGGAGAGAGTGATACGGCCTGTTCTTCCAAATATGGGTCCAATCCAACCTGTCTTCTTAATTGGACTGCAACAGATTCTTAAATGATTCCGATAAATAATGGAAGTAAACTTCAACTAAAATCCTGCTGAAGGGAAACCTGCCTTTTATGAAAACGGTTTCATATTATTTTGTTCTGCATTCTGACAAATACACAGCCATCAATATTCTTGCCTCAGCATGACAGAAATTGTTGAGATTAATAGCTGGCTACTTGGGTCTCGATATGAATTTCTATTAAAAATATTCATAAAATTGCCATCATGTTTTTAAATGGGCAGACCATGAACAACTGCATTACCCTGCAGCATTATTTAATTATTCAGTAAATTCAAATATATAGCAATCTTGAGAATCTTAGTAATTAAACTCCAAAATGAAGCACGTGTGTAAACCAGCTGTTTTCTCATACCCCAATTCAAGGTAGAAAGAAAATTCAACAATCTTACCTTTTGGTAAATTATGCTTTGGAGGGAAGAACACTAAGAACAGAAATTGAAGGTTAATCCTTCAATAGCCGAGTTATTTTGAAGACTATCTGAGAGGAATTCATATGCCTCTATTTGTGTTTATAACTGGAGGAAAAGTTGAGAGTAAGGCAACTAGTTCCTAGAATTACTGCTAGGAAAATCCCTGTCTCTATGAAAACGGAGTGTTATTTACAATTGCTCTCAGAAAGTGAAAAAGTATTCATTTTAAACTATGGGTACTAAGATTATGGGAGCAAGATACGAACCCGTTGATCATTTGGGAAATTTGGGAAAAAAATAAATTAGTGCATTCACCTGTAAAAAACCACAGTCTTGGAAGCAATTATTGGGTAACAATCTGGAGCATGGGAAGGGCTAATCTACTAGATAAATTAGAGCAGGGGATAACTGAAAGACTGGTGGACCTTCAGCTCTAGGAGAAGGCATTGAGACTGATAGGGTCCCTACAGACTCGAATATCCTTCCCTGTTTAGTTATCGCAATCCCCAAATGGTTTTCTTGTTCTCCTTTCACCTCCAGATCAAAGTTTGCACCTGCTTACCAGATACTAATTATTCTGATTCTTCTAGTTGTGAGTTTTAAGGCAGGCTATCTGTCCCAGATACAGTAGATACAATAGATGCAACAGAAATTTTATGTTGAAAAAAGTCAAATCCGTTATTTAATCCAACCACTTCCATAGCTATATCTTCCTTCCATACGTTACCAGTGGCGGCATGTGTAGAATATAATCCTGCTTGACAAAAAGAGAATAGTTTCCAAAAAGCTGAGGAAAAAAGGCAACCAAATAAGCAAGAGCAAGATCTACCCAAGCCATTAATGGCACAGCACTGCATATGCACACTCTATGACTTTGCATAAAATTCATAATGGAGCTACACTTCTTACTGATTATACCCAACCACTAAATCTTCCATTAATGAGATATGTTTAGGAATTATCTTTCAAAGTAAGTCCTTACAGCTGAGATAATTCCCATTTCCTACATTACCCATTAATTGCGCCACTCTGAGTCATGATTCAAAGTCCAAGTTGTTTGGATATTCAATCTGATTTTGAGAACTATGTTAATGCAGCAAAGTTCTTAATACTGAGCAGGGAATACTGCTCATTATGAAACCAAATAAAGTAAAAAGACAAGCAAACTAACTAATGAAAAAAGGTAAACCAAAAAGGGAAACGGAAAATCTAAGTCAGTGTGATGATCTCAATGAAACAAATACCTCAATCTGGTTGTTTCAAGAACAAATCAGATTACATTTACAGAAGTATAATCCATATCGAAGTATTAATCGTATCACTGTCTGTTTTATATCATTAATATTTCATACAGATCTACGTGCATTTTTCTTCCATGAAAATCTCTCACATTCCTGTAGGATGAACCACTATTAAGTGCGATTCTGAGTTGACAGGTCTTTCCAGCTACTGGAAATTCTAAAATATCACAGCATCTTTTCTGAAGAGGTAATAGTTTACTAGAAATTGCCATGGCAAAGTGTGCTTTGAATAACTTTGTGCACATCCATCACGCAGTGCACGGCTTTCAAGAAGAGGTTTTCATCTTCATGTGGTACATTTCTTTTTCAGATTGTTTCATCTTCTTTGATTTGATGTTTAAAAATCACCCGTGTCTTTGGCAATATCTCTTTATACTGTTCACTGCATGGAGATTAATCTCCACAGCCTTCAAAGAGGACACAAGAAGTAGACATCTCTGATTTTCCTATGACTATATTTCACCTCTCTCCACTACAATGAAGGAGTAGACCTCAATTGTTGAAATACAAAATCAGAGGATTTAGAGCTGGAAATAGCTTTCATTAGGTCCTCTCATCTATGGTTTTGCCATTTCAGAATTGCTCTTTTTCAAGGGCTTTTGTCCAAGTTAGTTACAAACAACTCAGGCCATACAAAGACTGAGAACAAAAGCAATGAATTTTTAGTTTCAATTCCCAGATAGCTGGAAAAAATTTTCCTTCATTCAAGAGCATCTTTAGTAGTCTGCCTTCTATTTTCAGTTCTCATATTTTCTCACCTTCCACGCAGAAAACCAAATAATCAGGCAAGCAGGAAAACCCCAAACTTTGCCATTATCCTTCATTTCAATTTGTATTACTGGCTTGGAGTGTAAATTATACTGTTTGGCGTACTGTCTTGATTTGTCTGTATGTAATTCAGATGCAGCCAGCATCGGAAGATTTGTCATGGACGCAAAAACCTTCTGCAGGACAAATTCTGTGAAACTGCGTTTTTTAATTAAAATTCATGTCTGCATCATTATCATCAATGGAGTCATAAGGCTTATGGCCAAGAGAGGAGACTAGATTATTATGACCTCATAAGTACTGTACTAATAGGTACCCTTTTATATATATAGGTACCTTTTGTACCCTTATAGCTTTGTACTGAGCCAAATAACTCAAGATTTTACTACGACACACCCACTGTATTCTACACTTTCTTAAGGACAGTCATAATAAACCTTATTATCAGGGACTTTTGCTGAAAATCAAATATTAGAATCGAATGAATGTAGTTTTGCACATGTCTTTTTATTAGGGGTGAACTGGAGGAGTACACATGATCTTCTGGAAGGTCCCTTGTGGGTTCAAGATGAAATCAATCAGGCAGTAGAAAAATTAGCAACACAAACTGTAGTCTACAAATAACTCATGTTGGAAACAAGGGTAGGAATGCTGAGCATCAGGAGCATCTCTGAGGCACTCCTGGAATACATTAACGTAAACATTTAAATGGATACTTTTGAACAATGAGTACATTTGTAATTATCAAACTGTGCCTGGACATATCATGTAAAGATGGAAAATGTCTACATTCATTAGCTATACTATTTACTATGGCTATTGCAGTAAACGTTGCGTGACTGCTACAGCTTAAGACTGATGGAAGCAGTAATATTCTTGACATTTTGCTAATTTGTTTCCCTTAACATTAACTTGTATCTACAGTACAAGTGGAGGGATGCCTGTGATTTGATTATACTATAAATAGTAATAAGAAAGGGTTTAAATTCCTGCTGCTTGCATCTGCCAGTGACTCCATGTTACCTATGGTTGTTTACCTTACACAGTATTTTTTTTAATGTCCCAAACACATACAGTGCCTTTTCTGGAAGTGACATCAAGTGGCAGCACGTCCTTAGGTATCATTATTACTTGATACTTTTTCTATTAACTTATTGCAAAGTAATTGCAATGCTTCTAGAGATAATTAGATCTCAAGTGATCGAAGTACCCGGTTTTACTGCAGGTGAACACAATCTCCAGACGAAAACATTAAGGCTTGATATACATTCTCTGCAACTGAAATAGTTGTTAAAACAATTGCTCTGTCATATTGCCCAGAAGGAATGGATCAAATCAGTTGTAAGTAATCGCTCACTTCATATATGACTGACACCTTTAATGAGAAATGCCTGTGATGTAGGTTTATTGACAAAAGGATACAACACATTTCTCCCAGAAGAGCCAGAACATTTTAATAGTGTAATATGAATGACAGTAAAGAATCTGGAAGACAATTAATGGCAATTAATTAGTTGTACTAATAGACCTTGAAAACTCTGGGGTACTAGCCAAATCACTACACTATGTACATTTTGCATTTCATATGTAATGCAGAAATCCTGGTACGAGAGGAGAAATAAGGACTGACCTGCTGGGATGTACTTGCCTTTGGTGAAATCTAATTGATTTTGCAGATGTGAAGATAGATAGATATTTGCTGACAGACAGTGAACCAAACCTTCCTGCAACTTATCTTGGCTTTCACTGGAAAAATAAAACCAAACCGAAATCGTTGATCAGTTTGTCAAAGTCAGAAAATGTTATGGCAAGTATATATTACAGACCGTGATATAAAAGACCTTGAAATATATTTCAAAAATCATTACTGTTTCGGGTGGAAGCCCTTCAAAACTCACTAGGTTCAAATTCTCTGATATTAATTCCTGAAATAAGAGAAGAATGGCTATGACGAACCAAAACTCTTGCTGTCCGAGTGACGGGTTTTAACATTTATAGTTAATTCTTGCATTCATGACCTTTAAATAAGAGAAGAATGGCCATGACGAACCAAAACTCTTGATGTCCAAGTGATGTTTTTTAACATTTGTAGTTAATTCATGCTTTCATGACCTTTTGTTTTGTTTTCCTGGAGGGGGAGGCGTGTAGAACCACCAAAAAAAAAAAAAAAAATGCATATCGTTTGTAGTAGATAGTATAAAAAGTGTTCGTTTGTGCGTGTATACATGAGGGAGGTATGAAGAACCAGTGCAACAGGCGGTGGAGCGCCTTCCACGTCGGAAGCGGGTTCCCCTGGCGGGGATTCACAGCGGCGGTCCCGCCGCGGGCACTGCTGCCACCGCCCGGCGCCCTTCCTCCGCTCCCACCAAATCTGAGCGCCTTTCCTCCGCTCCCAGGTGTCCTTCGCCCCCCCCGCCCCCCAAATCTGAGCCCCTTCCCCCCCGGGGCTGAGCCGAGCCCCCTCGGCAGCAGCGCAGGCACCGGCGCGGCGCTGACCGGGGGTCTCCTTTATCTCACACCCCCCCCCTAGCGGGACCTGGCTGAAGCGTGGGACCTCCTGCCCGCCCCCGGGTCCCCACCGGGCCCAACCTCTGACTCCTGTCCGAGCTTCTCTTCGTATACCTCAGTCTCGAATAAAAGCAAAATTGTTTTCCGTAACCTTCAAATTATTTAGAGTAATAATATAGCCACCAATAATTTCTTTTTTTTTTTTTTTTTTAAATGAAAAGGATCTATTTCTTTTAATATTTTATTGTGCTTTTGTGTTTTGTTTTGGTTTTTTTTTCCCCTAAATATAGAGCTGCTTCTATACTTAGCTGTGATACAAATCTGAATAATGTGGAAATTCCTAAGTGCTCTCCTTCAGTGTCTTCCAGGTTAATTTGCTGTGTTTGCAGATGACACTTTTTCCTAGCCACCAAAACTTCAAACCCTAGTTAGGATTGGGATGTTAGACAGCCCATCGGGCATTTTGTCCAGTAGTACTTATTCTTCTTGGCACAATCTGAAAAGTGTGTCTAATATCTATCCGCAACCTTAGTTTGCAGAGCTGCATAGAAATGTGGGCTCGTAGTAAAACCAGTAATTAACAGTGACATAAAGAAAGATTACATTTCAGCATAACTTTTAGAATTAAGATAAAGATTTTGGCTTAAAGACACACAATGTTTCTGGTGCTGAATTATGTTTTAGGTCTTTCTGTACTGCTGTAATAGCCTGGAAGCTCCAAGTCAGCAATTGCCGTGTCTGGAGGCACCTAATTTTCTGAGAAGTCCCTTAATTGCTTCCTGCTGTGACTGTGTAGGATCATGCTGGTCCTGAAAGCATGAAGCTGCTTGATGCCTCAGTCTGTAGAGTCTGTGTAAGGAAAGCATCTTTCTAAGCTAAAACAGGAATTTGAATAGGTTTTTTTTTTTTGTGGTGATCATCAGTGTGGCCACATTTGATTAGCACTGCAGTGCTGGGATCCTTTTACAGATTTGATCCTTGTTATCCTGCTTTGCTGAATATTTGTTACTGCAGTCAAAGAATAAGTCAGGAAATGATGCTATATTTTTTGTTCATTCTTTCACAGCTTTTGTTTTCATCCCAAAGTTGAAAATATTGGCAATCAGTTGTAGGTGTATGAGAATAAACCTTCCTCAGGACAGTTTGTAGAATAAAAGAAGCGATATGCTTTTGCCTACCAGTCCTGCACTGGGGATTTTGCAAGGGAGCCAAAAGCAGTTTCACACATTTTTAAGTGCATAGTATTGCCTTAAATATGTTTCCCTAGATTTCATGAATATTCAGAATACTTATATGCAATATATACTCAATACCTAGTTGCCTGTCTGATGTTAAATCTACACATATCCACCATCAGAGCAAACCACTTTTTTAAAAACTCATGGTGAGTTGTTACAGCAGAGATCAGTGGTAGAAGTGAGCTGTTTTATGATGGTATATAACACCAGGGCTTCCAACACATAGGCCAGCACTCTTCAGACATAGTCTGCAGGTCAAGCAGATTGCATATCAAGGACTTTTACAATTTCACACTGAGACTTCTACATTTCCATTTCAAAGGCTGGTAGAGACCCTATTTGTTCTTGATGTAGAATTCCTACTTGAAATCAAATGGTATTGAGGGCAGGGAACAAAAGTTGAATAAGTAACAAAGATCTATTTATGTGCCATGGAAAGAGGAAAAAACTGTGCAGGTGCATCAGTATCACTTGACTCTACATGAATTCATAAAATGATCTGTGCTTTATGTAGAGGTCTCATGAAGTAACACAAAGATATTTTACTTTGGTTTTAGCATTTTACCTGCAGTTTATAGCATGTGTTTCCCTTTCCTGTACCTAAGATTAGCCCTCATTTTCTAGCTCATTTGGCTAGTCAGCATGATTTTCCTTTATGAGTAAACATTTTTGGCAGTTTCTTCTACACCTATCAGCTTAACTGGCTTCATACCTGTGACTACTTTCAGGTTTCAGAAAAGGAATTTACCCAGAGGAGTATAAACAGGGACTAAAGAAGTTCATCTGAAATGTAGTAATCGCTCACAATTTCCATAAACTAATGTGCAATGGGTGGCAAAAGGAGCTCTCAGGCTCATGTAGATAGCATCAGCTTGTGCTGTGCCCATCTGAAATTGTCAGAAACAAATATACTTTCTACAACACCATGTTATGAATACTTAACCTGTCTTTAAGAGTGTTCTTGAAAAAGATGTCAAGAAAAGCAAGTTATCAGTGTTCTGGATTTGAAGTTTCCAAAAATGTAAAAGCAGCTTTTGCACATAGTGTGTTGTGAAGGTCTCTGGATTTCTATCATGTATCTTGCAGTTAGTGAAGTTTAAAAAAAAAAAAAAGGAAAATATACTACACTGGTGATTCAAATTTCCTTACATTTCATTTTTGAAGTACTATTAATTTAATATTTTTATTTTTCATTGAGTGGAGACTATGAACTTCTGATAATTCAGTACATGAAGAAAGACAGTTCTTGCTTACAAGTTCTTGCTTACTGCTTGGAAAATGTGCATGTTCTTATGTATGAACAGAGGGATTGGCAGTCAAATTTTCTCTTCCAAACTCAGTGTTTCACACCTCCTTTTTTTTTTTTTAATATGTTTCAAAAATATAAACTTGAAAAAGATCAATATTTTTATAAAACTACATTGGCAAATTGTTGGGATGTGAGTATTGTATTGATGATACAATTAATTCTTGACATAGAGCGTCAATATGTGTGTATATACATATCTCAAATATATATAAATGCGTATCAAAGGTTATATATATATATCATCTTTGCTTCCTGAAAGCTTGAGCTTCTGCACTCAAATTGAGACTTAATGAAAATAGGGGCAAAAAAGGACACCTGCACGGTGAAAACCTCACTTTCTGCTTTAGTGGTTGGAGCGCTTGGCGGGGTGAAAAGAAGTCAGAATCTTGTTTCTTCCAGGGGAATTGTTTCTCTGTGTGGCATTAAACTGCTAGTAGCAGTAATAGAATACCATCTCTCAGTCATTAGACACAGTTTCTTTGGCTTGTCATTCTCTGCGTGAAGGAGGGAGCTCAGGTTCCCCCAGGGGAGATGTCATTCTGCTCCTGGAATTTCTGGGCACACTCAAAGAAAACCAGAATAAAATTGGGAGGTTTAACTACACAGTATGGAGCTCAAGCTCCAGTTCAAACAGAAATCTGTTAGTATTCGGTAAATATTCTCACACTTACTTTTTTATCGAATTGTTTCTCAGGTTAATGAATTTTTCAATCCTTTTTGCAAAATAACGCAGCTTTCTCTACAGGAATAAAAGATGCATCCGTTTTCCTTCAGTTGTCCTCTGTCCTGCTAATTAAAGCAGTGGTTTGGAAAGCTAAAGATACCGTTTGGAAGCTTACAGTCTCAGCAGGGCTTGCAAGCAAGTTTACCACTTTGGGGGCAAGTGTTCTGATCACTAAATAATTAGTAAAAACCTCAGCAGCAGCAGGAGCAGAATCACAAGTGGCCTTAGCTGGGAAGAAGTGCATAGTGTGGGAAGCCCCACGTGGCAGCCCATCCTGGGCTGCTCTGGAAAATACACGGCAAAACGGGGCCTCCGTAGGGAGGGAGGTGGGGGTGCCTCTGGTTTCTCGGGGTTTCTGGCCAGGGCAAGGATGGGAGGTGGGCTGCGGGGAGCCCAGCGTGGGGTGGTTCTAGGCACGCCGAGCACGGCGGGTGGTGCCCGAGCTTTGCAAAGTTCATGTTTTTCCAGAGGTTGGTAATCACTGGGGAGCGTTGCTGGGACAGAAATCAGGAGTTGTGTGCCTCAGTTCCACATGTCTGCAGTAGGACCGAAGTTCTGTATTCATTCTCATCCTCAGTGCTTACACTAAATCACCCTTGAAAAGCACTTACTCATATAAAGACATATATCTCCTTTTTTCACAGGAGATAACATCTTACTGGCTTTGCCTACAAATTTTTACTTAGATTTTAGACAGAATAATTTGCAAGAGATAACCTTGATTGACTGTGAGAACATCGAATGAATTCTTACATTCCTATCTTCTGAGAATATTCTGTAAATATGGAAAAGTCTGAGATTATTCATAACCATTTTGGTTTTGATTGTAATCAGGTAAAGTGTAATCAGGGAAGTGGTTGAGTCACCATCACTGGAGGTATTTAAAAGACGTATAGACATGGTTCTTAGGGACTTGGTTTAGTGGTGGACTTGGCAGTGTTAGGTTTATGGTTGGACTCGATGATCTTTTAAAGGTCTTTTCCAACCTAAATGGTTCTATAAGTCTATGATTCTAAGTTTACAAGAACTATGCTTATGGATAATATGTCAGTGTTATTTTTAAGAGCAGGTAATTGAAAGTTGTTTCTTTTGAATGCAGCCTCAGAACGTTGTAAAGCTGCTGTGTTTTATTATTCAAAGCTGACATGCAGAAGTTAACCCTTAGCATAATGCTCAATATATTACAACTATTTCTTCTCTCTTTATTGAACTGATTTTATTTTGTATGCTTTTAGCATGCTTTTGATATAAAGTAACTTGTATTAAAGTTTAATATTTGAATGATATTGTTATCTCTTATGTGATGTTTTCCCTTATGCACCATTCACGTTTGCTCAACAGTGCTACCAACAGCTAATGAGCACTTCCCTGCCTGAATTGTGGAGTCAGGGATTTTTATGTTCTTTATGCCTCATTTGTACTTGTCATTAAATTACTGATATACTGTGTAACTCAACTACTTTTTTCTTTTTTTTTTTTTTTGCAGTTCAGTTAATTTTAAAATTTCTGAGAAATTAAATAAATGAATGTAAATAAATTCAAAGGCAACCACTGGAGTTGATGTTCTTTACTGCCTGGGAAAAGCACTAATGGATTATACTGGGAGATCCCTTTCTGGGAAAATCTTATAACAGAAACAGCTAATTCCAGTAGATTAATTTTCCAGTTGTTTTCCCAAAGCTGTTCTTATGGGAACCCCTTAATTAGCAATATATTTTTAATCAATTTGTGTTTTTACCAGCAGTCAACCCTATTAATATTTTTTACTTGCTTTTATGTAAAATTTCTTGATGTTCAGTTCTTTGTAGACCCTTTCATGTCTACAACAGTTAATCCTGCAGACTGCTAAAAGAAAGGAGCAATTATGCTCCTCAAATGATTCTGGCCAACATATATGCCTCTGTACAGCAAACAGCAACAGAGCGGAGTAGGGAAAATGAGAGGGAAGCCTTGAAATGTTCATGTCCTCAAACACCTCTGTGATGCTATCAAGAAACCCAATGAGTGAGTGTACCTCTGCCTTTCAGCCAGGAACATCTCGCGCACCTTCCATCTGTATTTCAGAAATCTTTTTAAATAGTGTATTTCAGGCCCATTCTCTTAGGTGACATTAAATTTCTCTTTTCCACAGCCCAAAAAACATAACGTGAGAAGACAGCTGATCCTCTTTCTTTCCGTGACAGTTGTGTGGGGACAAGACTTTAAAATGACCAGCATAGGCTGTCTGCAGGTGAGTGAACACAGTCACTCAGTTAAATGCGAACGAACTAGTCAATCTAAAAATTATTGTATCTACCGGAAAAGGCTGCCCACAAGCATCTTCTAATCTTGTGATGAATAAAAAAAAAAAATTAATTTAATAATGGGATTAATAAATCTTATTCACACATATGGAATAATAAATGAGAGCCTATAAATAATTAATTATAGTTCTGCTTCTATGTAGAAAGTGATAGAAAAAATGGACTTATTTCCAAATATTAAACAATTCATAGACTGATATAAATAAAATGTTCATTTTGATCTTCTGGATAAAAAGTACTTTTGCTTAGACTTCAGTGCTTATTTAAGTATTGAAATATTGAAGCAGCTCAATTTAATTCACTATAACCCATGATATTGCCTAAGTAAACTGTGACTAAAACACAGTGCCTCATTCAAATGCCGAGTGAAACTCTGGAATGATTTAAATGAGAAGATCAAAATTCAAAATGAAATAAAACCTGAGGATATTCTAAGGACAGGATGGAAAAGGTGAGATTTCTTGAGGGGAAGGGACCTCACCCCTTTTTCCTGTGCTCTTCTGACATGGGTAAAGTAGCCAAATTTTCTGTCCCTCGGTTCAGCTACATGTGGAAAACTCATCAATCTCTACAAGATTTCAAAGACTACCACAGTAAGTCAGTTGCTGTTTGTAGAACCTGGATAAAAAGTATTAGAATTTATGTCAAAACCACTCACTTTTTCTAAATATTCAAAGCACAACAATTATTGCACAGCTGATTTTCTGTTTGATAATAAAGTAAATGGTTTTCATCAATAAAGGTGCAAAAGTCTCCAACTGGGTAGAAGTTTGGGGGAGTTACCTACTCTAGTGTTCTTTTGTTTGTGCAGGTTTCTATTTCGGAGTCTGGCTGTAGACCCTTTATTTACATTGCTGGGTAGTACTTACTGTGTCCAGATTTATTGGATTCAGTGAGATTACCCATCAGAGGAAGTAGCAGACAGTGGCAATACATATTCTGAAACTTTGCTTTATTTATTTTCTAATGTATTCAGTCATTGCAAGACCCCCTGAAGAAACGTAAAGACTGTCATATAGTGTGAAAGATTATGTTACTTTCACACTATGTGACTCTATGGTTTGAAAACCTGAAATGGCCATATTTGTTTTAAAAAGCTCCCATCCTTTGGAACCAAATGACTGGAAATCCTCACCACCAATACAGAGAAATAAAAGCTCACAAAATACCAGGAGACCATCTCAATGCAGGATTTTTGAAAGTGAAATGGAAAATAAAATAAACAAAAATCTTAACTGACATTCAAGATCCAATATAACTCATGTTTATTTTCACTGTGTACAGAAGGTGGAGCCAAATTCATAAGTATCTGTGAACTCATACTTCATTCTTTCTTTGAATGGTTTTCTACTGTCTTTCTAAGGGGGCAGCTAGCTCAGAGGAGATATTGATTGGAATCAGTTACAATGTTGGGATAAATCCTTTTAAGACCAACTTTTCTGGCATTTAAGCTGTCTGTAATGAGGTTTAGAAGTTCCTTGGCACAGCTGAAGAGCATCTGAGCCTCCATGTATTACCCTTCTCTCCTTCTGTCCATCAGCAAGCCAGGAATGAATTCATATTTCTAAATGTAGCATGGGAAAGTGAGCAAGCTGAGTATCACCATGAAGAAGTTTTAGTGCGATCTTAGTGGTATGAAGTGGCAGGCATCAGCACGAAGAACAGAAAGAAGACAATCACCCCAAACTTTGGACACGGTATTTTCCTTCTCTGTGATCCTCATAAAACACCCCTTTAGCTGTTTTCACTGCTAGCTGACGTTTCAAAAAGCAACTAGAGAATAGGACAGAATAATTTCGGGCTTAAAGGATAGAGCCAGGCATTAAGAAATTTTGCTCCTAATCCTGGTTGTGCCATGAGCTGTCTATGACTCAGAAGAGCTGCTGATATTCTCCATGACAAACTTCCCGTCTCTGTAGAAGTGGTTAACATAACGTAACTTGTTCTACATTAATATTTATAAAACACTGAGATTCTAAATAGATGACTGTGCAACAGTGCAAAATATTTCCAGAGAACAGTGACCATTTGCTAGGCCGGGCTCTTATCCGATGGCAACTGTCACTGAGAACTTCTCCACACTTTCATCTGAGGTACTTCAGTCTTGCTGTGTTTTCAGCGGGGTCTCATAAAATCGCAGGTTTTTTCTTTTGCAGGCAGATCAGTAAGAGCAGAATCTGACTAAGCCTCCTTTTCCTCTGGGCAATATCTACCTTTAATAGCCCCGTAGCAAATGAATCTGAGAGACCAGTTTCAACAAGGAATGGCAGGTGTGCTCACTAAGAGACAGTCTTCTTGTTATCATACTTTTTATTATTACTATCCTTACAATTATCAGAAAATATTCTCTTATATGTTATGTGCTGTCCCACCCAAGTGGGAACAGCTGCCACCGTGAGGGATGACAATTGCCTTTGCTCTGAACAAGCCATGACCCTGGGAAATTCAGGGGGGAAGGTTGTGTTTTGCTGACCTGACAGTGCTGGGTGCTGCAGCTTCCAGTGGGCTCCTGCCCAGTTGCCCTGGCTGACCGAACATGCAAGGGCTGCGGCCAACAACTTCTAAGCTGTGTTGTATTTCTTCATGATGCAAGTTCCTTAAACAAGCAAAAACCACTGGCTGCTTTTTAAAAAAAAAAAAAATCATTAGTCTGCACATTTATGTGCTTAGGTAATCAAGAAATACCACATTATTGTTCCTTGGATGTTCTGAGAAGCTTTACCTCAACAGGGCATGAAACAGGGCCACGCATTATTCACAAGTCTGTCTTTAAAGCCAAATGGGTGAGAAAGGATATCAGTGAAAACGTGCTGAAGCTTACGTGCCATCCAGGGACGTGGTTGACTGCACAGCTGCCTTGAAAGGCACCCAAGAAAATCTGTATTACATGTGTATATTCATCTTAGTTCACTGTATATTCAGTTTACTCAGTCCATGAACTCCTCTCCCAAATTGCACAGGATGAGGACAGTGCTGTGCATGGGAGTACTGGGAAGTGAATTTTGCAAACAAATCAAAAACAAGTGAAGACATGCTCTTTGTCTTAAGAACTCCATAAATCATAGACATCCTTAAGTGGGAGTAGACCATGAACCACACTGGTATCAACGGGAAATTTTGTAGTGGTCAAAGGACTGGAGTGCTTTCCAAATGAAACATTCACTAGGGCTTTCCTGGTGAATCAGGTTACTAAAATATTTTTGAGGAAACATTTGGGGGCGATATGAGGAAAAAGTTTCTGTATAGAGTTCTGTACTTATGTTCAGGTAACAAATAGAAAGAAAACAGTGGACTGACTTCTGTATTAACCGTGAATATGTCTCAAAGGCTGTAAATACTAAATAATCCAGTTTATGGTTCCTTTTGATAAGACTGTGTAGAAAAGCAGCAGCAGTACTATGGGCTCTGAACTATTTTACTGATTCAGCCCAGGATTCAGTGGACAGAAATCCTGTGGAAGTCACCCCAAGGTTCAGTCCCGGAGATGCACTTGACAGAGTCTGGGCTCCAGCTCTGTATCTGGGTTGCAGTGCAAACGTGCCCTTACTGATTGTGCTCTAGCCTGCCAAACCAAAGAGAAACAGGTTCTGCAGTCCTAGGATTGCCACGCTACAAGATTGCTTCACAAGACAGCGCCGTTTGCTCCAAAAGGCAAAATGTCAATGGATGGCAGTATAGGTCCCAGAGATCTCTGGGCTCCAAAATTTTCAGTTCTGTGCTGTACAAAGAGTCTGTATTCCACAATACAAAGCTTCAAATCTGTGATCTTCTTACTCATCTCTTAGTCCACAATTAAGAACTGACTTGCAAATAACTCAGGTCTGACACCCCTGTGCTTTCGTGTCGAACACAGCTTCAGCTGAAGAGAGGTTGTGTGTGAAGACAATTGTTCAATCTGAAAAGCTTATTTTTTTTGCGATGCAAATGAGTGTGAGACTTTCTGGCAACCTTATGAAATGGTAGATCATTGCAGCATCTGAAGCTGAATATGTTCTGGTAACAGGCTGTGAAACGTGATCACGGAGACTTATTTCCAAACTCTAAAAGACATTTCCAGGGCATTTTTATCAGAACTAATAATAATTCTTCCTAATTCCACACAGTATCACAGCGGTGACTTGAAATACTTCCCCTTTTCATGTGGATAATGCCGTAGCAAAGCCCAGTGTTATGCTTATTATTGCTGCAAAATTATCCTTCCCTTGTTACTAAGATATGCATTTTAGCTTTTTGAAGTGCATTTTAAGAGTGTTGGGCTTCTCACAAACACTGTTTGTTTATTTAAGTCCCTGGTTTAGAAACACAATGCTTGAAAAACTCAAAGCGTATGCAGGAAGATACATGAAAAAATGCAAGATCGGGCAAGCTGGACCCTGTGATCCTACCAGCTTTGACAGGGAATGATAGCATTGTATTCTATCATGCTATAATTCAAGGTTTTTTTCCTGGAATAATTCTGCGTTCCTAAGGGGCAGTGTTTTCAGCATCAACATATACGACACCCCAAATCTCCTCATTGCTTCAGCATCGGCACGCACGTAGACATGTTGGTGGCATTTCACACAGTGCACTAAAATAACCAGTGTTTTATGGAGCAGTAGCAGGAGCATTATGTGTATTCTGCTCACTGCCTATACCATAGTCATGAAGGCAGTGAAACACTATGGTTTGTATATTACAATTTTTTCATTCTCAAGAAGAAGGGCCCATAACCTGTTAATCACAAAGCTCCATTTCTCCCTTGCTATGAAGAGAAAAAGCAACCTCAAAACAACACTCAGAGAACATGAAGAAAAGGTTTCTTTCTGCCATATATCTTCGACAACTGTAATAACGAAAAAAGCTGTCAAAACTGACAGCCAGTATCAAAGGAAAGGGGGCAAGCTAGGGAAACCAGCCGTCTCCGTCTGAAGCCAGAGGAAGGAGGATGGAAGGTTGTACAGTTGCAGTGTACTAGCTCTTTTTCTCAAACAGGAGGCAGTGTGGACTGCTACAAACAGCTCCAGAGCAAGAACCGGGACCCTGTGGTTTTTCTCAGCTTCAAAGCTCCCTGCTGAGTATCTTTCTATAGAGATCTTGTCTTAATTCTCTTCTCTGGAGAGTGCTGGGTGAAAAGCAGTAGGTGAGGGCTGTGAAAAATAAGCAGTATTATCTAGATTGTGTTGTAGAGTGTAACTCATTATTTCAAGAAGAAACTGTAAAGAGGACCTTTAGTTGGGAATCTCTCAATGGTCATTACTGGACTTCTCCCTCCTTTATAGCCTTTAAAGAGCAAAAAATGCTCATCCCTGCTACTGAGCCCAGAAACAGCCCATGAGAATAACATGAATTGAAATCCAAATGAGCCTGGTACAACCCAAAACATGAAACTTCATCGAGAACTATCTAACTACAAACTCTTCTAGAGATGCTCTTAAGCAGTCCCACCAATTCCTAGTTCAGTTTGGACTCCACGTGTGAGGAGGTTAACACAGGCAGGGAACGAAATTAATCTCTTTTCTACAGAGGAGGCATTTTTCAAGGAATGTTTAACCAGGGACTGGTCAGGAGCAAAGCCAAACTAGTTTCGTTCTAATTGAGTAAGTCAGTTTTGG
This sequence comes from Pluvialis apricaria, assembly GCA_017639485.1. Classification (NCBI taxonomy): domain Eukaryota; kingdom Metazoa; phylum Chordata; class Aves; order Charadriiformes; family Charadriidae; genus Pluvialis; species Pluvialis apricaria. The sequence goes on along the minus strand of CM030009.1, from coordinate 72,323,921 downwards.
ACCATGCTTTTATTCTGTAAAACTCTCTCAGAAAATATCAGGAGCATTTCTTCTCACTATTGAAGACTGATTCTCTGTACTATGCTTTATTTTCTAAAGTTTCCTGGAAAGTGTTTCCTGGAATGTGAGATCATTTCTTCATTTCTCCCATGGGATGGACACACAGGCGCGCACACACACACACAAATAATAATAAAAAAATGTGTGATGGGTATCTCCTATAGAAACAAACACGCTGCTCCTGGTGTGTACTTTCATGTGTGCACGTAAAGGAAACAGACCCAAGTAAACAAAGCTGTGTTCACAACAAAAAGTCGAGAAGGCTTGGGAGGGCTTCCTCTCCTCCGTGGTGGCAAGGAGGGAATGGAGACTGCAGCTACGCGGTCCAGCCCCAGCATCCAGGAGGTTCACGCTGGTTACCCATTAATCCCTTTCACGCATTTTTCCCTTTCCCTATAGTGAAACTCCTGGTGCACACCAGAGAGCTAAGTTGTTTCATCTGTCCCGGGCAAGCCCAAATCTGGACGAAGTGCCACCCAGGTGCCCTCAGTGACCGGGGTGGTGGTGGTGGGGGGGGGTGGGGTGGGGTGGTGGTGTGGCTGCTGACTGCCTTTATATTTGTTTTGTTACATCAGCAAGAGTGGACCTTCACGCCTTCGCCCTCTCCTTTTCCCCGGGCTGGTTTTTGCTGTGCCTTCAGTTCTTCAGTTCTTCCCCTCCTCCCCCACCTTCCTCCTCTCCATTTGCAGAGCGCCCCTCCTCCTGGGCTGCCACCCCTCCTTCTCCCCTCCTCTTTCACAGTCAGAGGCTTGAAAACTTGTTAAAAGCTCTCCCAGTGTTCCAAGTTAGAAAAAACTTTTACGAGGTATCAGCACTTTTCTTTCATTAGTGGGGAAGGAAGGATGAAAAATACAAAACAGCAGTAGACTTTTAAAGTTTAAATAGGCAGGTCGGAGTGCCTGAACGTGCTCTTCCATTTTACTTTAACCCTCCAAAGAAGTATTCTGATCCAGTTTCACTGCTGATCAGCAAGGGTAAGTTGAAAGTTTCCCTTTTTCATCTTTTTGTGTATCACTTTTTCTGCAAACACTTTTTTGGGTTGTTTTTTTTTTTTTTTTTTTTCTTCACCCTAAGGATTTTGCGTTATTGCGCTGATGGTTGAACTTGTTTAAAAATAGGCATCTACAAAAGCGTTAAGTTCTCTTAAAGTGCTAAGCTCAAACTTGGAGGAATTCTTTGCTTTCTTTGGTGATATTTCTATACATTTCTACAGATACTACACTTCAACTTCTAACCTTGTTCACTGGGAGAGAAACTGCGATGAAGTTGTAACTGCAAGGGCTGAGTTGCAGACTTGTTGCTAGTGTTTGGGTGAAATCGCTACTCTGTGTATGTGCCCGCGACTAAAGGGGCTCTTTTAAAGAAAAACCCGAGGTGCGCTTCAGTCTCCTCTGTTGTCCCGAAATTGCATCAGAAGTCAGTAACAGGGAGCCCTTGTCCTGAGTGCGTCCCCTTTCTGCCCCCCACGTTTTGCTTTCGTATGGAAATCCTGATTGATGCCTAATAGTTTGTGCAGAGCAAGGTTCTTAATTAGGTGCTTTGTTAAATGCTGCAGCTACCAGAGTGGTGACTTTCACGTGGTCTTCCTGATAAGTTTCCCCCCCTTTTCTTTTAAAATAGATGTGATAAAATCCAGACGTGGGTTATGGATTTTTAACCTGGTTTGTATATAGTTACTCTGTTTTAGCAACCTCGGTGAGGGATTTTAGAGAAGGAATGTGAGATATCATGATATGCCTTTACCACGTTGGCAATGTCTGTGAAAGTCTTGGGTGGATATAAATGAAAGTTGTCTAGGAAGAACTGTGCAAGAATATCCACAATATGTGTCATAATCCCAATATGACACATTCCCTTTATATTACCTTGAAGGCTTAAATACCAAAATGCAGAGGAAAAAAATGCTTGAGCAGCATCTCTTGGGGAACTAAAAAGCTTTTTACATTGCAAGACTTGGAGTGATTCCTTATAGCGATTGTTGCCTGCTGCTTGCCAGTAGTTAAAGAGCAACACGAGGAGGCAGGAAAAAGAGCCTTCAGCTGATAGACGAAGCAGAGAGTCTATCTTATCGAGTAGCACGTTCTCCTCTTAAACGAGAATATAGTGTGCTTATGTGTGTCCTTGCATTTTGCCTTGAGATAACCAGCGAGTCTCATGAAGTGGCATATTCTGTCTGAGGAGTTCCTTTTGATTTTTGCGTGTGAGGTTTATGACGAAAATCCCTGGTAATGGCGACAAAAATGGGCAATGGACACCTTGTGCCTGACTTCTGTGTGTGTGCGTGTCTGTGTGCGCACAGGGAGCAAGTTGGAGGACTTGCGTGAAGCTTTCATCCTGCCATTTTTAACATCTGGACAGCACACTACCCTGCAGAATTTAAGCCTCTAGTCTTTGGGATGTTTACTGAAGTGTTTCCTTCAGAAACTTCAAAGCCAAACACTGGCACTGACCCATGATACCTAACAAGCATACAAATGGGAGAGGGGTGAGCGGCAGGCTGAGCTCAGAAGAGGGAAGAGAGGGACACAAGGGATTTGATTTGCAACATAAATCTGAATGCTTAGACACTCAGGAGCGCAAACTGTGAAGTTATCTCAGCTCTTATATTATGCAAGCCCGAAAGATTAATTTTATTTGTCTCTGAAATGAACGTTGGTTTAGGCCAAGGATTCCTGTGGGCATGAGGAAGGTTAGATGACATTGAGCAATATATCTGTTTCATCAGATAAGTTGCTCTCTTTCCCCCCGGTCTCTGGTGTCTCCTCCCCATGTTACCCACTGAATTTATCTCGCATGGAGGCACCTGGTCTGTTGTTTATGCCACACACACATTTTAGAAATCCAGATTTCAAAATCCACAAACAGGAGCATCAGAGGGCCCGAGGTCCCCTCAGGGAATTCAGCGTTTCTTCTCTTAATTCCAAAGTGAGTCAGGAGAGGGATTAATCTGGGCAGTAACACAGAGGGTAGACCTGACTTGTACAACTAGAAAAATGTCTAAGAAAGTGCTTACAGTTGCTTTGGGTCCTTTTGCTACTATGCTTTAGAATTCAATTAGGAGGAGAGGATACAACCCAGGAGAGGCAAAGGCGATGGGGTAGATCCACAAGTGGCTGACCACCAGCAATACTAGCAGACAACAAAAAAACCACACAGTTGTGACACTTTAAGTTCTAGTTACTGCAATCGTTTAGTGCGTAATCTTTGTCCAGTGGATGAAATGAACTGAAGCTCATCCACAGACCTACAAATGAACTACACCTTTCCAGGGGAACATCTGGAAGACTTTTGTTGATTTTTGTAAGATTTCAGAAAACTAGCCTTCCCTATTCCACCCCATCAAAATCCCATCAGTTGTCCGTCTCAGCTGCTTTCTCTGTAATGCTGGTTGCTTTTGGGAACTACTCAAGCTGATTGATGTTCAAGGTCCAGAATCTTTTGTTGTCTATTTGTGTGTGTGAGCACACAGAAAAATGCAGGAAAGGTAGGAAAACCAAAACTTTGGCCTGTTTCCCAGATGCTTCAGCTGCAAAATCCCATTTTAGATTCCACACTAACCCTCTCTGCTCTTCCATCCACAAGCATGTGACCTTCTAACACTGTAGTCAGACCTGGGCATGTTAGCACAGCACTGAGTTTGCATTATTCTTCCTGGAAAATATGAACCAGATGACATGATGAATGCTGTCCATAAAAAATAGTTCTAGAATTTCTTAATTGTGGCTTACAAATCAAATTTCTTATATATGTGGTCATCCAAAACTCATGCAGATGAATGGTGTTATATCTCCTGCTGCTCTATGGCTTTTTTCCCTATCTTTACCCACACACAGTAGGACCTGGAAGAAATCCATCTTTTAAAGAGTTTACGAGGCTGGCATTAGTCTGTCTTAGAAAAAGTTTATAATCCTGTAAAGTAATAATCAGTAAGAACTCATGAAATGCAGGTACTCATCATCAGCCATAACCTTAAATTCCTGAGATTGTACCAATTGATCAAGTCAACCTGTGTCATTCAGTGGACTCACTTAAGGTGTTTGGAAGTGTTAAAAGAAGTTTAAGTCCAGCATGCTGAAGAACTATTTTTAAAGGTTATCTTTCATCCATTTCAAACTATTTACAAATCTACAATACTTAAAGGACTGTTTGATACAAAACCTCTTTTTATACCTAGTAAACAAATATTGTAATCAGTTAATAAAAAATGGTCTTTTAGTGTCCTGAAAGTAAATAATTTAGATCAGATGAATGAGTTTTCTCGACAACAAAACAAAGTACTGTGTTTCATAAAGCAATAGAATCCACTTAAGCAAAGGAATAATATATTTGTGCCACCACAAGGTTATCTGATTAACAGTACAATGTTTTGAATTGATGTGGGTTTTTTTATCACTGGCAAAGGCTAGTGTGTAACTGATCTCTTTAAAAAAAGTTGCTTTTCAAAACTATGTATGAGTAATTCAAGCATGGAATGTTTCCTCCTGGAGTTTATATTGCCAGAGGACATAAATGAAACTTAGCAATTTTGCATGCTGAAGCAAATTAAAAAATAGGTAGTAAATTCTCGAAATATTGCAGGTGTGGGATTAAGTAGGTCAAAACTGAAGTAAATCACGTTGCATTAATGGACCTGAGTGGATTGTAATTAAAAAACAAACAACACGTAACTGCCTAGAAATAACATGTCCTCTGTTTTCTTAATCAAACCTTCAATCTGAAATAACATTTAGACAGTAAAAAAACACGTTGAGTCTGAGGAAAGTCTGTTAATGCAGTAGTTTCAAATCATCGGAAAGCTGTCTAATTAAATCAAGAAGCTGTTACTTGAAAAAGGCTCCTTCTGTCCACTTCCACTTCTAGGACATGGAGCAAATAGCTTGCTTTTAAAACAAACTTCACGTGTTGTATAGTTACAGGCTGTTCTCTGTTTTAACAATCCCAGCCTGGGGAGGAACGTGGTCACATTTCATTCCAGCCTTTCCAGAGACATCCGTACTCCTGCGCCTGACTCCTTCTCTACCACCCCGAGCCCATAAAGACGAAGTAGCCTTTCCTGGGAAGGACTAAAGCTGGGGATGGCTGAAGGGATGTGTCAGACAGGAGCACGCTGTGTACTCCTCCCAGTGGAGGCTTCCAGATTTAAAAGTCTGAAGCAGGCCTGATCCTTTGATGGGGCTTCATTCACGCAAACAACAAAATTACATGAGGAAGGGTCTGCACGCCGCAGTAGGTGAACTTCAGAGCAAGCTGACTGAGCGGACTGCAGAAACGGCCCTGGGATATTTTTCAAGGGTTCAAAGATAATTGGCATCTGGCAGCTATCGGAACGAATCCTTTAAACACTTGTCTCCCATTACTCCTTCAGACTCTTTCCGATGGCAGGAGCGGTGTGTTTTTATTTGGCATCTATTGTTATGATTGAGTTTGCCAGACTTATAATCTTGTGTTTCCAGTGACTCACTGCTTCTTGAGAAAAAAATCTCCTAGGTGCTAAAATTTCCTATTTTACGAATCATCTAAAAAGGACTTTTGCTATAAATGACCTTCGCTAGGGAATATATCCATGATGCGATGGGGAGGAAATAATTTGGACATTATCAAAACTATTAATATCAGGAAGGGATTACTCAGCATGCATGGAACAAATATCTATCCCTAGCAGCATCTACTTTAAAAGGGAAACTTTGTGATTATTTTTCCTTTTAAGTGCCCGATTTCACATGCTCGTTCAAGTGGGGCAAGTTAAAATATAATTTTTTATGCAGATAAGATTACCATTCACCAGTTGATAAAAATCCTATGGTGAACTTTGTTTTTCCTAGGAATCTAAACCATCAAGTAAACCATTGCATTTCTTTTAGGTCATCCTGTGTATTTCCAGATATCCCCGAGAAGCTGCCCTGTCCCAGAAATGCGTACTTTAAAGACTCAAGTCGAGAGAGACAATTTAAACTTGCAGTGTTCACCACTTGGAATGCAAACTGCACGCCAGGAGTTGCCTTAAAAACAGAAAGAGCTCATTTACCTTTTTTTCTTGCTAAATCTTTTTTCCTTTCAAAACAAAGTGAAGGAATTTAAATACAAAGAGATGCAAATACAAAGCTGAAACTACAATAAATTAAGCAAGCCACAGATAAACAGGAAACCAGTTCTCCAATATGGTAACATGAGCTTAGCTGTGCTTCATGTATTTGCTATTTTTGATTTCTTCATAAAACTCTAGATAAAGAATACTAACCTTGATCTTTGTGCTGCAAATACTAATGTATAAGTTTTACTTAGATAGCAAGATTTTTCTGAAGGTGAGTATAGTATAAACTTGGCATCATTAGGAACTACATTCTTAAATGTATTACACGCAATGTAGTGATAAATTTGCTGTAGGAAAAATAGTGCGTATTTTGCAACGATAAAATTTTAGGTATCCGACCCTAACATAACCTTTTGTATTTAGGCTGTACTATGGTTTGCTTTCTTATTCTCTTAAACAGTGAACATAAAAATTACTGTGAACGATCTACACTGAAAGAGAGAAATCTTTCATGTATTCCTAGCACATTCAGGCAGTGCCACTCTGTACTTCCACACCTGGCTTCAGTGGTGTGTCACAGCTCTTTTCTACCTGAGGCAGGTGTAGGTCATTGAACTGAGGCTGCCACCAAGGAAGCTGAACAACCACAGTGGCAACCAAGGGTTGTCCTGGACTTCTTGAAAACTGGAGTGAAATTAGAAACCTCTTTTTTCATTGTGCTCTGACACTTTATGTGTCACTTTCTCTTTTCAGTCTCCCTGACTTCCCATTCCACCTGCAGACTAACTAAAACTCTGGTTTCTCTTCAAATCGTGTAAAAAAACATGAATTAAAACAAAGCTGACATCACTGCTCCATTAGCCATGATGTGTGATTCAGTGTATCGAAGGTATTAAAGCTCTGTCTTAACCATCACTGGTTTTTTTTCTTTGTGTCCTTCTTTAGCCAGCATCCTGTGAAGATGGGTGATTGGAGTGCCTTAGGAAAACTTCTTGACAAGGTTCAAGCCTATTCTACTGCAGGAGGGAAAGTATGGCTGTCTGTCCTCTTTATTTTCCGAATCTTGCTATTGGGGACAGCAGTCGAATCTGCTTGGGGAGATGAACAGTCTGCTTTCCGGTGCAACACTCAACAGCCTGGTTGCGAGAACGTCTGCTATGACAAGTCCTTCCCCATCTCCCATGTACGCTTCTGGGTTCTGCAGATCATATTTGTGTCTGTACCTACTCTTTTGTACCTGGCACATGTGTTCTACGTAATGAGGAAAGAAGAGAAGCTGAACAAAAGAGAAGAAGAGCTCAAGGTGGTCCAAAATGATGGTGTGAATGTGGATATGCACCTCAAGCAAATAGAAATCAAGAAATTCAAGTATGGGATTGAAGAGCATGGCAAAGTGAAGATGCGTGGGGGACTGCTCCGTACTTACATCATCAGCATCCTGTTTAAATCTGTCTTCGAGGTAGCTTTCTTGCTGATACAGTGGTACATTTATGGGTTTAGCCTGAATGCCATCTACACCTGTGAGCGAGATCCATGCCCACACCGAGTGGACTGTTTCCTCTCCCGTCCAACTGAGAAAACCATCTTCATCCTCTTCATGCTGGTCGTGTCCTTGGTGTCTCTTGCCTTGAACATCATCGAGCTTTTCTACGTGTTCTTCAAGGGTGTCAAGGATCGTGTGAAAGGGAAAACCGACCCCTACTCCCACAGCGGTGCCATGAGCCCTTCCAAGGACTGTGGCTCCCCCAAGTATGCTTATTACAATGGCTGCTCCTCGCCGACCGCCCCCTTGTCTCCCATGTCTCCCCCAGGGTACAAGCTCGTTACCGGAGACAGGAACAATTCCTCCTGTCGTAACTACAATAAGCAAGCCAGCGAGCAAAACTGGGCCAACTACAGCGCGGAGCAGAACAGAATGGGGCAGGCTGGCAGCACCATCTCCAACTCGCATGCCCAGCCCTTCGACTTCTCCGATGAGCACCAGAACACTAAAAAACTGGCGTCGGGACATGAGTTGCAACCCCTCACCATTGTGGACCAGAGGCCTCCCAGCAGAGCCAGCAGCCGAGCCAGCAGCAGGCCTCGACCTGATGACCTGGAGATCTAAGCTTCTAGCTGCAGTACTTGCTCTACTATGAAACGACATGCATTCGAAGATGCAGTCAGTGCTGATCTTGTTCCAGTGGAGGTGGTACTTAACAGTCTCAAGCAGGAGATTTTAACAATCATAAAAACAAACAAACAAGTGAACAAACTTTTAAAATACTTGCTGTTTTTTTGGGGGGGATGTGGGGTTGGTGTGGGGTGGTACAGTACACATTGGTATTTAATGTAGCTGGTTTAAAGAATTTAAATACTAAAAAAAAAAGAAAAAAAAAGGAAAAAGATAGGTAGTCAGTACTAAGGTAGGGGGTTGTTTTTCTAGAAAGGCTGTAAATATCTGAGTGTATGTGTATGTGTGTACTATCGTGTTTGTTTCTAAAGAATCTTCTGTAATACTAAAACCCAATAATAACTGAACTCACATTTGTCAGGGTGAAGTGCTGCCTGAAGATGAAAACATTTTTCCTATTCAACAAGCAAAAAAGTCCAGGATTGCCTCTGATCATTTCCCTGTCAAGAACATTCCATTCTTAGAAAGTGCACTTTGAAGGTAAACTTTCCTATGTGGTCCTCCAGGCTGTCGAAAGGCTCCTGTGAGGACAATCTACAGCCTTTGAATCATTCAACTCAGATTTCAGACATGGCCCACCAAGAAATACTTTGGTCACCTGCCTTTCCAGCCCTTCATGCAGGTAGATTTTGTGATGTGCGTAAGCGGGATGGCTCCACACTCGTAGAACCGGCAACCACATTCTCTTGCCCACAGCAATATTCATGTCCTGCTGCTCACATACAGTCTAATTAACATCGTATGAAACCCAGTTTGCTGCCACTTGCAGATTTAAGTATTAAAACAGGCAAGCAACTACCTTTAGTGAATTTTATCCCACCTTTATGTATATTAAGGGTGTACATATGTGTGTGGATGTGGAGGTAAAGGTCTACACAAAACACCCTCAGAAGCATATGTTGAGAAATAAATGCACACAGATTACTTGCAGTTGACACTTTTTCATGGATATTGTGAAGATGTGGGCCACTATGGTGTTTACATTCTCTGATTCCTTCAATGCAAGTGAAGCACATGTCATTATATTTTTTTAATTCTATAGAATATTTTCCATGTATCCTAAATGGATGCTTTTTTAAAAATGAAAAATAAAAAGGGCCTAGTCCTGGATGTCTTGCTCTGGAAAATCTCTCTTTTAAGTCAGTGGGAGTTTTGCCTGAACAAAAGCTACAGGATCAAGCCTGAGATGTAGCGAACCATGTTCTTGCTGGCATGAATGATTTTCTTTTGTAGAAGTTAGGGGTGGAAAAGACCCATTAGGTCATCTAGCCAATCTCCCTGATAGGTAATAATGATGCTTGAATGATAGAAGATGTAGTACTGTAAGCAAGCTTTAGTCTTTTATGTGAGAAACTTAGAAGAAATGCTTTGTGCTGGATTAATAATAAAATGCCTACATGACTTTTGCAGTAACTGGTATTTTTCTTGTTCTAAATATTCACATTTACTGAACTGTAATGTCCACTGCAAGTTTTGACAGTTAGGTCTTTCTAGATGGCTCTAGCAACTTTAGTGTTTACACTTAGATTTTGTTTGAAATGCAAGTGAAGTTGAAAGGATTTTTAAAGAGTACAATTCTAGCTAATTTATTTGAAATATATGCTAAAGAAATCTACCAGTTTCTTCAAATGCATAGCCTCTTAGCTGAACACAGATTGACCAAGGAAATACATAGCTTGGTTTCATTTTGCAGCAACACAGATAAATTGTTTCATTTAATACATTATATTAATTTGTTTGACATTCCATGTTAAACTACTGTTGTGTTCAACTTCATTGCATGTATGCAACCATAGTCCGTCGGATCATGTTGTCTGGAGAACATTAGTCAATAAAGTTTTAATTTAGTATAAATGTATTTTCTAATTGTCTTTTACTGCTTTATATGTCCATATATCTTTTCATTCAGTCCTACACTCCAAACTCCTTCCTTTCCTCTTCGTTATTCCCCAGTCAATCTGCATTTCAGCAGTATTCTTGATTTAATCCCTCTGGGTTTACCTTAAACTGAAAATTCACAGGACCATATTCAGCTACCCTCACAACACAGGAAAAACAAGCATCATTTGTGCTATTCCTGGAACAAAGTCATACTCAACATGAACTACTGTCATTCAAATCTTCCCATGAGCCCCAGAAAATATATACTTATTTGCAAACTATTATAAAAAAGCTAGTAGTAAGATACTATCACATAATTTTTCAAACAATTTTTATATACGGCCTAGATTCATCTTTAAGAAATCATTGCTTGTAGTTTACATTCCCCCTTGTAATCAGATTGCTTGACTGACAGCCAGTTTCAGTTTCTGGAATCAAACCCTCATTCCTTCAGAGTCAATGGGAGAAAGGTACTGATGTTGGTAAAGCTGGGATTTCACATACTGTCTACTGCTTCACCATTTACGTCTCTATCACTAAGGAACTTTAAAGGAAAGGTGGTTCAACTCCTTGTTTATTTGAAAAGTCAAAATATAATGCAGATGTCATACAGCTTTCCACTATCAAATTTGCTTATCATTTTAGAGTCCAAATTTTTTCCCCTTCCTATTAGTAAAGAAGGGGAAAAATAAGCAGGACGGTGGTAGTGGATTTACAGCTCTGAGAGATACTACACAAGACCAGCACAAGGAATGACTCCTTAAATAATAACAATGAGTCATATTTAAGCTGGCTTGTCCTAGTTTGCCTGTACAAAGGGAAGGGCATTCCAAGCATTTTGTGAGGATCGTGCCCTTGGAAAGGTGGATACAGAAACATCCAGAGAAGGGCTCACCCTGAGATAAAATCTAGTGTCTCCTAGACAGGCTGATTGTCAGGTACCTCCCAAGTTAAGGACTCAGTTCCTTGGAGCACCTTGGACAACTGATGTAAATTAGTGCTTCAGTGCCAAGGCTCCCTGAGTGATTTTTTGGCTGTAACGCATGTGTGTGCGTGTGTAGAGTAAAGACATTCTGTGTGACATTTCTCCCACCTAGATCTATTTCTGTGGAGTGCATTTATTACACGCTTCAAAGTCATCACAGTGACATAATTTTGTGTGCCATTCATCCAATTCTTTATACGCTTTCTCCCAGTGAATCTCTGTAGCAGCAGTTGCATTGTCTGCTGCTGACAAAAAATAACGTGTGATGCAACGCTAGTGCATACTTCCCAACCTCTGTAGAAGGTTATGTTAGATACTGAATTCAAACTGGAGAAGATGTTGTAAAAATGCACATATCTGAAGGTAATTAACAAGAGCAGGGTTACAAAAAAAACAGCAAGAAAACCCAAATTCAAAACCTGTTAAGCGTTTAAAATTTGTGTTGATGTTTTGTGTAGAAGTATTTTGAAAAAAGGCAAATTCATCCTAAGGCCCCCACCCTGCCCCAGTAATTTGAAATGTTTGTCAAGAATAAAGTTAGAAGGACAAGCTACAGACAGCCTAAAGTCTATATGCAGATCGTGTAATTTCAAGATGTTTTAAATACAGTGAGCACACACTGAAGGTTATTTCCTAATTTAGAAATGAAATTTCCATATTTAAAGTGGGAACTACAGTAATAGTTTGAGAACCAGAACAAACTTTATGACTGTACCTGTCACACCCCTTGAGATCGGTCAGTTTTAAATGATGTACTCCTCTCACTATTTCAGAACCATGGCTGTCTGCAGCGCTGCTGCGCTACACGACATCACCAGCTCAACTGCATGTTACCACCATGCTGGCATTTCCCTCGGAATTTCTCTGCAGCTTGGTATTGATTCAAGGAAAAAAAAGAAAAAGTGGTGATGTAAGGGGTAAAGTTTTGCAACTCAAACCTGGGAGTTGATCCAGATTTGAAGTTACCTTGACTGGTTAATGTGGAGTTCTGGGTATGTCAGTTCAAAACCTCCAAACCTCCTCCAGTTGTGGCGGGGACTGTTTCTACCCGACTAGGTCAGGACTACTTTCAATTCTTGTAATTCCTCCATCATTACCACTGCTCCTTTTTCCAGAATTTAAACAAAACAGGGCAGAACATAGGATTTACCTTCGTCCTGTAGAACTCTTTCTCTCTGTTTACTGCTAATCCAAACCTGTCAGGACTGAGCCTTCTACTGAGTTTATGAACTAGCCCTGTTATACAATAATTTTTATAACAGTGTATTATACAAATGGTCAGATTGACCATAATCTCCTTGAAGATGTCTTCCTTTCCGTCTCATGCTATTCACCCCAGCAATTTGCAGTTAGATCTGCCAGAGGACGCTGACGACTGAGGTGGGGCGCAAGACCCTTGAAGATTTCTCTGGCAAAAAAAGCAGTCCTCGGATAGTACAGAGCTGTTGAAGCTGCTCCCACATTACTTTCATTTCTACTGCCAACATAGACAATAAGGTCAGAAGCATAAGTCATCTCTGAGAAATCAACACCTAGACATAGTCTCTCGCTCAGTCCCTTGAAACTATTTGAGGGTCCTCCATTTTATTCTAATTAATCCTAAAATAATGGCTCCAGAAACATGGGGCTATATGATCACATCTGCAAAGAGATGACTGCCTTTCCCGGACTTAAACTATGTGCTTTTGACTGTGCCCAGGGTCATATTCACACCCAGACTCTGTCAGCCCTGGAAAGTATGTCAGATGTAAATTACACGATGCTAGCAGATCACTAGACTGAAACAGGAAGAGCTTATTGGTTCCTGTACTTATTTAAAAGGTATTTTGATAGAAACAAAAAAGAATGGCCGTCTTAAACTTGTCCTAAATACTTCCTAACGTGCAGCACTACCGGGAGACCCTATGAAGCAATGCAGACACCGTGCACGTATACCTTGTGAGCATTATCTGTGGGTACTGTGCCTAGAAACGGTTTATGGCTGCTCAGTAATCTGGTAAGACCAACTGCCTCCAAAATGGCTGCCCTCAGTCTTTTCTCATGGTAGCCAAAGCGCTGCATCTGCCTTACTGGCTTGCTGGAATTTGCAATGCAAAGACACCTTGAGCACAGACAGACATGTTTTTACAGTGATCATTTTGCGTTAACTCCTTTTAAGTGCTGAAGAAGCACAGTGCTGGCTGCTAGAGGCAGAGGGTCTGGGACAGGCTGTACTGGGTCAGTAATAATCAAGGGAGTCAACTGGTCAAAAGTAATGGCTTTCTGGTGACTGTGGACTCTCCCGTCACTTAAAAAGACCGGGTCCCTGCTACTATGTTGAGAAACTATGCATAACAGAATGAGACATGTGAGCTTAGACCAGTATAAAAGGGAAAATGTTCAGACATTTAAATTGCTCCTTGAAACAAGCCTAGACCGCAGTTGCATACTTCCCATTAGAACTGACAGAAAATGCTCGCATGAGTTCCAGGGTTTCAGTCATTTAAATCAACATAAAAGTTCCTCTCAATTTCAGACATACACAGATTGGATCCAGAAAGATATATTATGACATCTAATTTTCGTTGATATAACTGCAAAGGGAAAGCTTATGGGTATGAGCTACTAAGTCTTAAATGGTGACCACTTGAATTTGTGTAATCATACTATTTCCTCACAACTTTCTTTTTACCATAACTCAGTGCAGAGGCAAGTTTATGAAAAGTAATCTAAAGATTTGCTTTTTTTACGAATAGACATGAGCTCTGTAAATGTAATGAAATACTTTTATGTGATGTCCATGTCAAATTTACACAGGACTACATAAGGGAGTGTACGATGCTCTACAGCATGCATCTGACTCCTCTGTGTTGTGCAGCTGAGGAGTGAAATGTTCACTTTGCCTCTCCTCATCCTTGTTAGAAAATTTTTCATATCCCAAACACCTGAGCAGTTTTTCCACGTTGCGGAATGCACCTCTCTTCTCCGTAGCTCTTCTGTGAGCTTTGCTTGGGTAGAAGTCTTTTCACCCTCCTCTTCCTCCTTCTTTTTCAATCTATAATATAAATTCTGTGGGGGAAACCATAAGCAGCCCCAAATATGTAAGGAAAGCAATGACAATTGATAGCAAAACAGTGCAATCATGGAATATGCAATAGTTCTCTTTTACACGTCTGCAGCTAACTGAATAGGAAAACAGCATGGAAAATAGCTTAAGGGATTAGAAAAGCCTCTGGATACTTTAGCATCTTAAAACCACCGGTCCTTGCTGAAACAGGCTTTTTCAGTCTCAGCTTCTGCTGAGTCATAGAGTTTGCTGCCTTTGAAGGTTGAAGTAGCTTGGCTCAAAATTGAAGTTGTTCTGGAAAAGTTCAAACCTTCACTAATGACCATATTTGCATGTTATTCTCAGTGGTATTTACATATAATAGGACACGCTCCACAGGGAGGCCTCTTCAAAACACAGGCTCTGCTTCCACTTTGAATTTCCCTATTCAAAAGGGAATATTCAAAATTATCTACGCATCATTACTTCAAAGTGTTTCGCTGGGAGTACTCTGCCATATATTTGGGAGACTCATCATAGTTGTTTGAAAGCTGAATATATAGCCAACTGTAAGATTGTCACCTGGGTTTTGTGTGTGGAGGCGAAGAAGTATTACTCAGACAAGAATCCTACCTGGTCTGACCTGGTGTACTTCTGTTGAGGACAAGGAGTTTCTGTTGAGTGACTGTCATGGTTTGGGTTGAGATGAAAACCCTGCTCTGAGCTTTACTTAGTACCTTCTTTTATTCAAGTCCCTGTAGTTTTTTTTTTCAGGAGCACACAGAGGATCCAACCACGAATCCGTGGGTCTTGTGTAACTTGCTGAGGTGTGAGACAATCTCTGAGGAGTTTCTTCTGCCTCCATTTTTGTTGTTGGCACCCACCAGCTCTGTGGACTTTGGACTAACTGTAGCACTCAATGCCTCAGTGGTAGGGTGGATGTTAGCGCTGTCAAAGGGTGTGCGAGTGGAGAAAGTGGGTCTGGATTGTTTCCCGTAGGATTTCCTGTGGAATCAAGGCAAGCTAGTCAATCACCATTCCTTGTCCTGAAAAGTCTAGCTGTAAAGGTGTGAAGGGATTTCTGCATGAATGATAGTGATAACTGTAGAAATTCTTCCCTCTTCCATCCTGTCTGAGGCTTCAGCTGGGAGCTGTAATATCCTGTTAATCTCCTTCTTCTCCGCTCTTCCCATGCGGCTGTCTTCTCCCACCACCTACTTCTTTTCTGCATATCACTTATGCAACAGGTATTTAATGTTTTGTACTGAAAAAGCTTTCTGTAGTGATTATTTTTTCCCTTGTGTTATGTGGTAAGGAGCACTCAAGTATCTTAGAATATCCTGCTCCATTAAATATCTATTAATTAACAAGCTGGTGTTTCTCCTATTTCATTCATTGAGAATGAGTGAATTCATTCTATTAATTTCATTCAGAATGAATCTCACGGGTGTTAACTACTATAACTAAGTTTTGGCTTACAGCTTAGAAAGTCATTTTGTATCTTACCTCATAGGAGTCCACATTTGCTTCAATCGCTTTCTTTTTCATAGTATTTTATAATTAAGGAAGACAGCAGAGCGACTCAGGATGATAGTTATCTACCTTAACCAGGTGCAGTGAAAGTGTAAGGACATGGAGTTTGTCCAGATCTTCCTCCTACCTTAGTTCCAAAGGGACTTAAGGCTAGGCTTCCACTAATGATTATATATGCTATATAAATAATAATAATACCTGAAGTTGCACTGATACAGCAATTTTCATCTTCAAAGTACTTTGAAAACCCTATATAATTAGTGTGCTATGGAGTCATCTTTTATGATACTGCATGAACTCCAGTACTACCCACTGTGGGAGCCAAAAAGGGAATCTGAACAGCCACAAAGATTATACATAACCTCCATTATCACTACAAGATGAAATAAAAATTGCTGAACCAAGGGTATTTTAGTACTTCACACAGGAGGAGGATCCACAACTAGCAGGAAGCTAGTCTCCCTAAGATAAGGAAACAGGAATGTTTTCTTTGCTGGTAATCTACTACTTCAGATCTCTAAACACATTTTACCTTGAACTATGTCTCAGTCAAGCTGGCACCAGATCACAGGTAAGATTATCTCATTACACGGAGTCTTCATCTTCATGCAACTAGAATACATCCATCTTTTTTTTATTAAAAAGCTTTAATTTGATGGAACCAAAAGGGGTGAAGGCATAATAAATGTAACATTAAATAGGTTTCTCCAGACTTTAGTGGGACTCCAGGGGAGCAATTTATCTGGAGTACACCATCGGCAATTGACAACCCAGCTGAGCACAATTTAAAGATTATAGTGTTTTCCAAGTATTTCCAACATGCTTACAACGGGTCCTTGTGAATGTTCAGGAGCTTGCTCTTTAAACCAGCTTGGCATTTGCTAGAGATTATCATCCCAACATAAGTTTGCAAACAGCCTTTTCAAAACTACACCATTAAGAAAAGAGACAGAAAAAAATGCAGTAGCAGCTCATTCAATCTGGTGGATATAACAGTGCAGAGGAACAGAACATTTTGCATAAAGAAAGCTTGGAGTATTTCTAAACTTTAATAATTTCTGTCTTCCCCAGACTTGTAAGATGACTAGTGTATATTTTCTCAGCAGAAGGACTAACATGCTTTATTTGCCTTTTTTCCACATAACTTTTTCTTGTACAGATTTAATAGGGAAAATGGATACCCCTTTAAACAGTAGTATATATTAATGGTCATCTGAAGAATAGTCTTGAGACTAGATTTTAAAAGTTGTGATCAGGCAGAAGTAACTCTGCTTCCCATGCAGTTAATGGACGCATGCGTCTGCATGCCTTGATTTTTGCTCCATTTTAAGATCAGTGGGTTTTTTAAAAAAATTGGTGTTCTTCCCTGTTATATTTAAATATCACACAAAACCATAAACATAACCATATGTCAGAATGAGGTTTTTACTGACGAGCAATGGTTTGGACTCAGTCTCTTTGCTTTTATTTTTACTGCCTATTCCATTTGCTTTAGGTGAAATATATTCTCTCTGTGTGTTATATTCAGCATATTTTTAGCTACTCCTGGACTACTTCAGGAAAAGTCAGCAGATGACCTCAAGAGCATGAGAGACACCTCCTAAAGCTTCATTTTCCCTTTCCCATGGTGCATCAGGACAGTTTCATCAGCACGGCCACAACAACCAGCTATCTGCAAATAAGAAATAATGTTTTGGAAAGGCACCAACGGAAGAAAAGGGCTGGGGGAGAGCAGCAAGATGAATCATTTGGGCAGTCCTTCCCACTTCAAGCAACCACAGCTGTCTCAGTGCTCTAGCAAGAGAAGTTAGCCTTCCACACCAGCTATTTTTACAGTGGTGGAGCTGCAGGTCTCAGAGCAGGAGGAAGGAAAGGGAGTGACTAGGCACAGCTACATGAGAGGTGGTGTAGGAAAAAAAGTTGACAACCGGGAAACGGATGTTTGAAAAGAAGGAGTTGCACTATAGTAGCTGTTCTGTGATCTTCCCATATGCAACAATAAAGGAACTTTGAATTTGAGATTACAGTGTGGAAGGTGTTGGAGGTGAGAGAAACTTGGAGCTTAAGAGTCTCCAGGAACTCATGGAGTTTCTCTGGGTCTGACAGTGCACTCTTTTGAAATGTATGATGAATACATATCTCAGCAGATAAACGTAGTTTGCTTCACAGTTCTGCCGAGCAGCACACAGCCATGCTGAGGCATGCTGTCTAGTTCATGGCTATGAGGAGGAAACTTATTCTCCTTTTTTTTTTTTTTCCCCAGACTCACACTTTTCATTTTCAAAACCATTTGTACAGCTGTGTTTTCCCACTGTCACTCCCTGTTGGACCCCTGTTTGGCCCCGCTTTGTTTATTATTTAGCTGTCATTGCTTCCTTTTTTTCCCTCCACTCAGTGGTCAGGTATGTCCCTGCATGGCCGCGCATGGTACATCTACCCAGAGGTACAGCCAGCCCTGGGACTGGGGGCAATATTTCCACATCCTAGCAACGCTGCGGCTGACTCAGTGTGCCCAACAGAGAAGCTGATGCTACTAGCCGGGGCTAAGTGCCACAGCAGTGTGGCTGCAGGGCTTCTTCGGGAGTTGTCACACCCTGCGCTGAGTCACCACCGGGAGGCACTGGCCCAGGCTGCTGCTGGCTCAGAGATGGGCAATCTCAGAGAACAGCACCGGGATGCTGCGCACAGCAGACCTGCCCAGCATCTTCTTCCACCCTCCTCCTTCTCTTGGATCCCATCTTCGCCCTGTGGGATCTCACCTTTAAATGCCACTAGCTCGTCTCTTCTTTGTTCCGTCTTGCATTGCTCTGGGCCATACTCAGACAAGCTTGTCAAACGGGGAACTTTTCTGGCATTCCCTATCAAATGGAAATAGGCCATTTGCAGCAGCATGCGAGTAATTGATCTGTTAATCATTAGATGAATTGGGCAAAGGAGGAAGATTATTTTTGCAGGTTTTTAGAATCAGAGTGTCAGAGAAATTATTCTTTTGGCACCTGCATGCTCTTGGGCAATTTAATAAATTTACAAGTGAATGAACTGGAAGTCCTATGTAGCTTTCTCTAGGCAACAATCATGAATATACATATTTCTTATAGATTTTTTTGCTTCATTCACTCTTGAAAAACTTAAAACTGGCATGCGTTTTCTAAAGTCTTTAGTGAAATTTCTCAGGGTGGCCTGATATCACCCATGACACTTAACGTCTGAATTGGGACTTGTCTGAGCCAATAGCAGTGACAACAGGTCACTGGAAGAAGACTCAGGAAATCTCCAGTCGGTGACTGAATGACCTGAAGTGCTGTATTTCCCTTCTGAAAAATGCTGATTGTACTCCCATCCCTTGTCAGCCTTATATATGAAAATTTTAAGGTTTGGGGACAAGAAGATGACTAGTGTTATGCAGAACTAGGCTTAGCTGAGGCACAGGGAGAGCTCACCTTTGGAGAAGGGATACAGTAGTCGCTCTGGGCTGTCGACCTGGTCCTCATGGGCAGGAAATTCTGGCCCACTGATCAGTCAGTTCCTGCAGAGATTTCATGTGTAAATCAGTATTCTAAAGCAAGTTTTAATTTAAACCAATTTAAACCAACAATTTAAACCAAGTCTCTGTGTGTCTTAGTGGCTCAGGAGCAGATGCATGCATTGGTCTGTTCTCTGTGCAGTGCAGGCAGAGCAGGTGGCTGAGCACCTTGTCTGCATCCCTACTGACAGCGCCATCGTTTGCATGTCAAAAGCGCATAGACAGAAATTCAGCTACCAAAACCCCCTGGTACACCTGAGTACAGTTGGACAGAAAGTTTTCTGTTTTCCATAGGCATTTAATTTTGCAGGAGCGAAAAGGAAATTGGAATTCAGTGGAATTCCAACTGAAAATGTTAGTGAAAAAGGGGGCGTGCTCATTTGGAAAAGCTACCCTAGGTCTTTCCGTCAGCTGCTGTCTGGACTAAGCTCTCCTGGCTGGGTTCCAGGCTACTTTAAAGGTCCCATGATGCACCGTGGCCAGCCCTCTTGTCTGTTCCTATGGTGCATCCTGGAAAATCCAAAATATGTTGCACCAGAGGGAATATTCTTTTCCGTTCATGAATATTCACAAATACTCAAACCCCAACCTGATCATGGAACCTGATATGTAAAATGCCTTGCAAGCTTTTTTCATTAAATGCCCCAATTAATTGATATGTCCTAATCAAGAATGATAACTGTTTCATGTTTAAAGCCGATGACTGAAAGTAAGCAGGAAGGGGCACAAGGTGAAACAATTTGAGACAGAAACTCCTTGCCATCTGGATTCATGACATCTTTTGCTTACTGAGGTTTTACTGTGGCACAGACAAACAAAACTCAACGTCAAAAGCTACAAACAAAAAAAAAAATAGTACAATCCTTTCTGATATTGCTTCATTTTTAAACAGCTGCTTCACAGGTGGAGAAATATTGCACGTGGTAGTTTTCATGCTGGGTGCCAGCCTCGCCACAGGTAGCTTGATGAGGATCTTGTGTCCCCACGGAGAATCTGATTGAAGGGAAAGCAGGTGGCTGAAGAGCAAAAAAAAAGGAAACAGGTTGAACTCCTGCTGGGAACTCCTGCTGCAGGGTGGGGAGACTCGGTGGTGATGCTTACGTGCCTGAAACCTCGCCAGCGTTGGTCGTCTGGTTGCTCCTGCACTTGATGAATTGGCTCTCGGAATCCCTCCTGTGCATACCTTTTCTCGACGCTTTGGATGAGCGCTACCTCAGTCTATTTTTAACAGCTACACTTTCCATGATTAGATTTTAATGCTATTTATTTATTTAAACCGAACCAAACAATTCCGCATAAGCTGAACATTCCAGTGGGCATCACGCTCTGCCATGCAGAGGAGTCTAAATCTAGTTTAAATTACATTCCTTGAATGGTAGAAAAAGCTGGGTCATGTGCCGAAGCTTGGTGAGGAATAACAGAGTCATTCTTTCATAGATTGCAAAAACTTTATTAAGGAAAGATAAACAGGTTAAAGGTCTCTCAATGTCTATACATAGCAATTAGCCCTCGCCTTTCCCCTCCCTGCTCCTAGTTGAAGGTGTAGGGCTTACAGTCTCATCATGTGCCATAATAGAGCCAGGTCCTCTATATGTTCACTGAAGTTAAAGGGAATGAAAGGCTTGGGGTAATTAGACTTGGTGTCTCATTCAGTTATGTCCTTGCAGACATCTGGGATACGAGGCTTTTAGCTCCCTCCCTCCTGCATAGGTAGCAAAGGCAGGTATGAAAATTAGGCATCTCTCAAAAACACCTTTTCCCAGACAAAGAGAGCATCTCCCCAGATCTGTGGCATCGCTGTTTCTGAGGCTTTGTGCTAGGCTTCCAAGGCTTCCCGGTAGGAAGGGAGAGTGTGCTTACCATTTGCATCCATGTTAATAAAATAAATTGCTTGTGTTAAAATTAGCAGTGGGCAAACTGTTTCAGTTAAAACAAGAAATGTCCTGGATTGGTGCCAATCCTCAAACTAAATTCAAGCCAATTTTATTTTTAAGTTTTGAAAGTAATAAAAAGTAATAAGCATGCAATGTGTATATAGACACACACACAGAGAATAGCTCAGGGATTAGAAAAAGATGTATTTCGCATCTGGAGCCCCAGTTTTGTGCATGCATATGCATGCAAGTAACTTTACTCACGTGAATTATCCCCTGGTGCCATGCACTATTTCCTGTCTAATCAGGCAGCAACATATACAAAAGGCTTTAATGCGTAAGGGCGCTATAACCTGCAGAACATCACCACTTGATGCATCAAGTGAAGAAAGCTGACACTTGTTAATAGGACAAAGCTGGCACCAATTAAACCACGTCCAGCACATCAACTCCACTTGCTGGAAGCAGAGTCATCCCCAAGTGTTGTGTTAGGGAGTACAGCCAGCCCTGCCTACAGCAGGATGTGGCTTCCAAATATCACGCGTTGCATATAATCTATTGCGTAAACTGAAGGGGGGGATGAAGGGTGGAAGGGTTGAGGCTCCACTGGGCTGTGGCCTCGGTGAGGAAGATCAATTGGGTGTACATGAGGAGCACGGGGGTTATTTTGAGGAGTACGGGGAAGGGAGTGTTGTCCATGTACATTATTTCACACATCATAAAATTCATTTCTCAGGGATTTTATTTTAGCAGCCCAGAAACAGATCATTCCCATGTGAGGATTCACAGCACCAAACTGTGAACATAAGGGTTGGGGCTTTTGTTTGGATTTTTTGTTTTTGTCTTCAACTGCTTCAGGGTGAGTGGGTGTGTTTGTGCCTCTGCAATTGTGTGCATGTGCGATAGTCATGTGTCAGGGTCTGAGGATGCCTATCCTAAGTTTAGACTGTCTGCCTAAACTTTAATGAAAATAGTTTCACTGTTTATGCAGCTCTGACCTGGCCTATGGAAAGTGACACATGGTGCCACCCAGCACAGCCAGATGTCTTCGCACTCCTGTATGATTTGTCTTCATAGGAACAAGTCAGCAAGGACATTGCCTAGAGCGTATCCTGACCTTTCGGGAAAACATACATATCTCCTTCTTTACAGCTTCAGAAACCCTTTCACTACAATTGCTATCTTGTATTTCCACCGAATTTTTGGTTCTCCACAGCTCTTGCTTAGATGTATCTTCTAGAGTGGAAATGTGGCTTCTCTCAAATTCATTATGACCATCCTTCACACATTCCTGTTCTTCTAAGAATAATAGGGTAACGCTTTGGGTCTGTAGCTAAGTGTGGATGAACGTTGGAGCCTGCTAAAAGGGGCACCTAAACATATAATTCTAACTGTTGGATTTGAATGGTAAATGTCTTGAAAGTGCTGACACACACTAAAAGTGTTTTCCTGGCTGTAAGAGAGGGCTGGATGAAATACTTGAGGCTCCTGCAAGTATTGGCAAATCATCTTGGTACCAGCTATACAGGAGTGAGGACATTCAGAGATGAGCTCCCAGTGGTAAAAGAACAGGAACCTCTAGTTTGGCTCCAGATCTGGATGATGTCTTGATATCCCGTGGCTTAAATCCTAGTGTATCGGGTTGCCAGATTATTCTAAACATGAGAATTATCTGCCTCTGTACACTTGCCACTGTAAAACAGTCAATACTGTGAAGCAGCTTCTTCTTGAACAGCTCTCACCCTGCCTTAGTATGCACAATGTATGTTGAACGTTAAACTTTTTTGTCCAAAAAGTAATGAAACACAGTAAAACTACAGGAGACCAACTTGTAAAATGAAATTAAAATGCTGCCTGAGGACCTCCCTGGAACTAGCTAAGTTACAAACACTTCAAATGCATATTAATTGAGCCATATGGTCCAGTATTTAGGCAAAAGCATGTATTTTGTTTGGCCAGAGTGCTCAGGAGGGACTATAGGTCAAAGCCTTCATGGCCCTGACGAAATTTGGGATCAGCTGATGGAAACGTTTACCTTACAATAAACTTGAAAGACTGTCCTGCACAGAAATGGCACACAGGATTTCATCATTGTGCAGGTCTGTAGTATCAGCTGCAATACCTGTACGTGTTTTGTTACCCCCAAGTCCTTTGCAAAAGACTAAGACAGGCTTCTAAGGCATTGCCCGGAAGAAAAGGTGATACGGGATTTATCTCTCTTGATGCAAGGAAGAAGGCTTCCAGAAGCCTGCTGGCCACCGGCTGCCATGCCGCATCTCTGATGGGCTCTGCACAAGGCAAGCCATCATACTGCAGCCCCTGCACAATGTCGCTGCATCCCCCATCTCCCTGTTTTGTGGGCTGTGGGACCCTCCCACAGTGGCAGTGGAGACGCCATGAGCTGCCCTTCTGTTTGGTCTTGTGCGACGAAGATCAGACAGGAGCAGTGAGAAAGCCCACCTGCACCAGCCCAGGCAGCAAGTAGGTCCAAACTGAGCAATCCAGCGTGGAAGCCCTTACGCTGCCTGTGAATGAAGGCACATTGGGAAGTAGCAAGGGGAAGGCTGTTGCAGGTTGAGCCCAGGAGGTGCACTCACTTCCCAGTCCCGCTGTTAACCGCAGGGTGAGAGCATTCATGTACACTTATGGTAGATGTGTTTCCTGTTGTATTTGATGTCATGTACACGTGACAGATGATAGTTCTTATTTCTATGAGAATACTTGACCCAGGAGGAGCTAAGCCTATCAGGATCTTTTTCTTTCATCTCTGCAAAACCAAGAATTATAGCTATTGAACTTAGGTTCATTAGGTGACTCGTTTTATTCATTTAATGTATTTCACAGGGACGATGTTACATCTCTTTTCAATAAGTAATTTTAAAGAGCTGTTCATGACATGCAAGACACAGTCTGTCTGTGAGCCACTGTCTTATGTCCTGATCAACTCTGTCACATTTTCTTGTTTTTAAATTCTTCATGTTAAAAATATGAGTCAACATAAATAGCTTTGAATCTGTGTTACCTTATTAACCAATGGTGGGTGACTCTACCCGTAAAATATTTACATAGACAACAGTCTTGTGCTAGTAATGTATTTTCACATTACTTAGTAATTTAAAACATGTCAACCCCTTCCAAATAGTAGAAACAATCCAAACATGGAACTGATGTTGACCTTAAAAGGCTGCCCCTCTTTAAGTCAAGCGACAATCGTTACTACAGATTATCGCTGTGCATTCTTCATACAACTCCTTATCAGCGATGCCCCCAAATATAACTCTAAATGGTAAGAAAAACAGTAGATGGGAAAGGCTAATGCTACATCAACAGTGTATCCTTGAAGGGAGCTTGTGGAAAACTGTATGGAAAAGATAACATTTTAATATTAATGAGGTAAATTAATGACTTATATGTTTGGTTGTTTTATAAAGTTAATGAATTGTGTGTTTGACTATCTGAATCTGCATCTGATCTTTCTTTGCAGCATAACAGCGTGCATGAGTATGCCAATGCATTTATTTACATTGACTGTATGTATACGTGTGCATGAATGTTTTTATATAATGTATGTGTATTGGATATAGTTTGTTGGTTTCTTTTTTCTATTTCCAAATTTGCTTCTTATTCTGTTATTAGGGGACCAGGTGATGAAATAGGAAGAAGGGCATTTAGTGTGTGATCTGGAGTACAGTGTGTACTATAACCTCCTAGTAAACTAGACTGGGAAAAAATACTGTCCTCTTTTTTCCCAGGGCAATCAACAAAGCTGATTTTTGGCTTCCCAAGCCACAGTATATTGACATGGTATGAGCTGGAGCTGGTAAAAGTATAGATAAGTTTAACATATTTATACATTTTTATTATACATGATATTTTCAGTGTGTTCAGCAGCAAAGGATGGTAGTCCTGCATGTTGCGTAATAGGCAACGTCTCCTTTGGCAGATACTTAGCCCATTCAGCCAACTAAGCAATTAAAATGCTTTACTTAAAAAAAAAAAAAAAAAGAACAATAGCAAAAATTCTCAACAGTCTACCCCTTTACTGCTTCCCCTGTATCTCAGAGCACTTTTCCAGGGTGAGCAGTGTAACTTGGAAAGTTGTCCACTAAAGGTAGTATCTTAATCACACAGTTTCCTGCAGACTGGAGCAGATCAGAGAAACAATAAAACCTCTGTCATGTACAGGACAGAAAACCTGATAGCACCATGCTCCTCAGGGGACAGGCAGGTATTGAGGATTTTGGGGGCAGTTTTCGTGATCTTACTAACTGTTCTGTTACTGTACTATATATAAAAAATTGCTGTTTGTTATATATTTTAATGGTGAGGGAAAAAAAGCCCTTGATATAGTTTTTTCACCTTTATCTCTGTATTTCATCTGCAGCGGTATGGGAATTAACGATAGTATTTTCTGGAGGCCATGCAATATTCAAGAGAATGAGTATCAATATGTAAAGCTGTAGGGGCTGTGAAAATTTTCAGTTTGGATTTTGCCTTTTTGTTTTCCTTTTCAATATTGTACCATTATTAGTCAGGCTTCTAATGTGTGTTTTTTCATTTGATCAAATAGTCTACTGAAGAATTGGAGTGTATGAAAAGATTCATATTGAATTCAAAGATTTTTAAAATAAGCAGAGACATTATAAAGTGAAGTTCACACAGTCTGTCCCATGATAAAGCAAGTCCACTCACACTGAACCTGAATAGAAGGGCAGGATGCTTGATGGCAATAGTGAGAGGGAAGAAGGGGATAGTAAGGTATCTGCAGTGATTTGTTAAAAATACCATTAGTTGACCCAAGGACAGAGAGCAGCACAGTCCTCTCAGGGGAAGGGGTGTAAGTCTCTGGGACGAGACCAGAGACATTTACCTGTAGACCATCCCAGCACCAGAGGGATGGAGATGACTAACATGGGGTCTGTGAGGTGAAGGGGGAAAGAGACAGAAAAGAGACCTACTGAATTCATTAAACTGCCCCTAAACTGCCCTTCTGCCATTTGAATGGCAAAGGTGCTGAGCAGCCCTGGCCAGATCAATGGAGACTTGCAGTTGGGGAGTCCAGATAGTGGAAGCGGAAAAGCTCCCAAGAGCTTCTGGGACAAACTACATCTAGCTGATGTTGAGTGATTTACAGCTGAACTTTAGAAGCCCTGTGATGGCAGGTACCACTGGAGCAGGGACAGACGTGACAGCGTGCAATTCTTGTGAGTGTTAGGGGTGATGTTTGTAGAGAGGGAGCTCTGCACAGTGATGAGCTCCTCTGCAGAAATTCTATCTGAAATGGTCACGGTTGAGGCAGAAAGAAGGCAGAATAATTACCTTAGCTGATTTATCTTTTATTCTTCCTCATCAACCATCCTACTTCTAATGCAGGCAAAATTCCTACATTCAGTGATGTGCTGTGGCAGAAGAAATAGTTTTCCTTCTTTTGTAGACCTTTCATTTTCAAAGACAAAAATGTGGAAAAGGTCTAATTCTTCAGTAAGAATGTAAGCCTAATATTTTACAGAAGCATAATCTTTCCTTTTAGTCAACAGTGGGCACACTTGAAAGCAGGCAAGAAAATAATTAAACACATTGTAAAAAAAAAAACCCCAAAACAAAAACAAAAACAAAAACAAAACAGAAGGGGCGAATCCTTCCCTGAAAACAGAATGGACTTTTTATCTTAGTGCATCAATTCTGTATTTCTATTTTTCATTTTAATTTCATGTCTATCAGAGATAGTATTGTTCACAATGCTAGTAAGTGTTCTGATCTTTGGTTGGAGTCTGGATGATGAGACCAGTAACGTGTTTACAGTTAAGTATGAAAGGTCTTTGCTGAATCAGGTCCTTGGAATGGATCACAGGTGGCCATTCTGATTTTTTGAAAGTAGTATGTTTAGTTATAAAATTTGTGATCTAGAAAATCTCACACTGAAATAAAATCCTCCCCGGAGACAGGTATTGTAAAGGTAGAGTTCAGCAGGGACAGCAGTTAGAGAACAGCACAATAGTTTTAGATCCAGAATAAAATAGAAATGTGTGTTCAGATGGATTTTTTTTAAAGGCTGGAGAACATTTTTCAAATACCTATCAGCCTGACAGTCCTATTCTTCTAAAGCAAAGTCCAGTTTTCTGTACTGTGCTCGTCATTCTGAGCCTATTCTATCTGGTTGCTCTTGGCTTACCTTGGATTTGCAGGATGAGAGGCAACTTTCAACTGGATGCAAATGCAGTAGCACTGAATTGCTGGTACAATATTTTATTTCAACATTGAAAATCATCACACAGGAAGAAGCCTAGTAAGTCCCCTTCACAATTTATATCATGGGTCTCCGGTCCTAAATTAAGAAGGCCAAAGGCTACCTCTGATTGAACATGGCAGGAGTAAGACGTGGTGTGGTGTAACTGGGAGATTCCCATCTGTGGGGAGTCAGAGTGGCACAAGGAGGGGAAGTTGGGACATAGAGCAAGGAGTTTGGAGCCTTCTGCAACTTCTGTTGATCATGTGTGATAAATGACTGCAAATTATTATCCCTTGCCTTTTCTTCTTCTTACAGGTAGGAATTAAAGCCTCCCAATATATACTGAGTGAAACCTGACCAGACAAAGCAGATGCCACTCTCTCCCAAAACATGTGGGGAGGAGTATCAGGAGGTTTTCATTACTGACTGAGTGGTAGGTGAATGGGTGCTCCCTAAGCCAGTCTCAACCCTCTCCTGTTTCCCCTGCCTGATTCTTTCAATTGAAGATCTGAATCTCCTTGTGCAATCTCCCAGATTAGTTCCAAATTGCATCCAAATGGGAGAGGGATAAAACATGGGGTTAAACAGTTTGCCCTAGTCCTTTCTACTACTCCTAGAAACATCTATGATATCTTTGTTAAACTTTTTAGTGCTCTGGCAGCGTACGAGGTAAGGCTCAACCAGTCATACTACCTTCTGTTGTCAGTTCTTGAACTGTGATGGAGTTCCTTGGAAGAAGATCTTTCTGGAGGAGCAGAGCGGTAGCATCAGTGATAAAAAACAAAACCAATGTTAAAAGAAGTAGATGACTAAGGCTGCCAAGTGAAATACCAATGCCAGGAAATGAGGCTGAATTAATTATCTCACATATACATTATAATTTGATTTTTGATTATGTTATCACATATCAACTTTTTAAGAGGATCCTTGCCTGATTCAGTGCATCTGATGGGCTGCACTTACATAACATACTAAACAATGTTCAGCTGCATTCTTTTTCTTCAGTGTGTGGCTGGATGCCTTATTTACTGCATTCCCTTCTAAAATTAAAATTACTAATTTCCTCACAGGCTTTGCTGTCGTGCTTGTGGTGGTATTAGAGAGCTTCAGAAACCAATTAATACGTGTCTTTGTCAGACTGCTGTGAAATACACTGGGTTTATTTCCACTTAGAGATGAGGAACCAGAGCATGGACAGATTAAGCTATAATAATCTCTAATTTTATGTGACTGAATAAAGGTATCTAAGACCTGATTTTTAAGTGCCTTGTGCTATCTGGCATGATGTATATTTAAGCACAGCTCCCTTTAACCTTGTTTACAGCTGAAAGAGATCAGCAATTTTCCAGATCACACGATATTCCTCGTCAAAAGATGATGACAGCTACTAATCATCTCTCAAATGTTGAGTGATTTGGTCAACTTTTAAAAATTACACAGTAGAAACACATGAGGAGAGCTTAGTTCCCCAGGCCAATGTTCATCCTGAAGAAGAAACCACTTTTGCAGTCCCTTGTGTCATTCACTACCAATTTTCAACCTCTGACATTGGTAGGGATCCTGCAACTGAAGTTTTCTTTATTGCACAGTATTGATTCAGCTCAAAAGGCCATCATTACCATCTTGTAGGGGGAAAATAGAGATAATATGCAATTAAAGTCTGTAGCGTAATGCATATACATCAAGTTCTAAGTACCTGGAAAATTAGTTTTGTGCTGGGTATTGCTGGGTAATGGTAAACCAGCCTTAGATATTATAACAAGAGTTGCACAAAGATAACTGATTTCCTATGACTGGTTCCAAAACCCGTTTGAAATATAGTGAAGCAAACAGTCTTGAATGCATCTTTCTCTTATCTTTGTACTTCAGTGCAAAGTTTCTTCTGATATACTATTTGAGGTCTTCACAGCAGAACTGAACACTGCTGATGTTATGACTTCCACATACAGGGCTAGTCTCTGTATAGTTTTATTCATCACTTTAATGGCATCTTGTGTTTAATGGCACCCAGATTTCCCACCTATGAATGTTGTTCAAGAAGATTTCTGTTCTGCTTGTCTTGGATTTCCAGCATATGACATTTCTAATCCTGACAAAAGACCCCAGCACTACTGTTTATGTGCCCAATATTTACTTAGTGGAAAACAAGTAACACAGGACCTTTCATCAATATCTGCCCCTTTCTCTAGAATCAAGTCTGTTTATCTAAAATGTTTTTATACAAATCATCTATTCCTATTCACTCAGAAAACTGAATTGCACAGGTAGAAAATACTGTGTGTTTGCAACCGTTGTCCATAGTAAAAGGAAAGGTGTTTTCTTTCCTTTAAAGCTTGAAGTCATTTTAACATGTATTAGAGACAGACAGTTTGCACTTTTACATGTGATGTGAAGGCACTGCATAAAAAGAGGGCAATCACATCTCAGCAGCCATGAGGTGATGTAGGGACATCTGGGGGCAATGACCTTTGGACATAAAGGACAGAGATTAAGGCAGGGAAAGAAGCCTATGGAGTACTGCAGGAAGGGCAGTACATGATAACCAAACCAGCACAATACCTGCCAGTGTGAAGTTGATTGGTCACTATTTTTGAACATAGTTGATCTGGCACTGTGAATTGATATCAGATCAGTGGGTTGGACCATACGGCAAGTATCAGGAACCCTAAAACTGGATTTGCAATCTCATGGAGACATGACCTAGAATTTTACCTCATAATTGTTACCACATATGAACTAACATGTGTCACTGGTTTAAATCTTAATAGTAACTAGCATGCCTACTCATGGTGCAGGTGTCCTAGCAAGCTACTGACCCTACAGCCACATCTCAGCAGTCATGTTATGACCCCCTCAGAAGGAACCATATCCCAAACTATTTTCCAGTTCTTCATCATCTAAGAAAAAAAAAAAAAAGCAAGCTTTAAAAATGTTGACATTGAAGTCTTAGGGCATGTTACAGGGGTCATGATGCTTGGACTGTTTTACACGTTTTGCAAATTCCAGAACCTGAACTGCACCTGGCCTGTCAGCTGTTCCTCTCTAGGAGCAAGGTAGACTACTGCTATGGCCTGCAGATATGATGTGGGATGAAAGATATTCCCTTGGGCTACCCTGTCTCAGTCCAGGTAAGACTTTTTTAATGATTATCAATGCTTTACGTTCTGCTTGAGGGCAAAAAGTTGCAGAGTTCCAGTTCGGGGACAGAGATGCTCCCAGCTGGATACAGTCCCAGTTCAAAACCTGCTGCGTTTTCACAGAACCACTAAATGGTCAAGGGGACGTCTGGAGGTCATCTGATCCAATTCACCAGCTCAAGAAGGGCCACCGAGAGCTGTTGTCCCAAGACTATGTCCAGATGGCTTTTGAATATCTCCAAGAATGGAGACTCCACAACCTCTCTGGGCAACCTGTGCACTGCTTGGTTACCCTCACAGAGAAAAGTATTTCCTGATGTTCAGAGGCAACATCCTGTGTTTCAGTTTGTGCCCATTGCCTCTATTCCTGTCACTGGGCACCACTGAAAAAAGCCTGGTTCCATCTTCTTTGCACCCTCCCTTCAAGTATTTATATATATTGATAAGATCCCCCTAAGCCTTGCCTTCTCCAGGCTGACAAGTCCCAGCTACCTCAGCCTTTTCTCATAGGAGAGATGCTCCAGACCTTTAATGATATTCATGGCCCTTTGCTGGACTCCCTCCAGTATGTCTGTATCTCTCTTGTACTGGGAAGCCCAGGACTGGACCCAGTACTCCATCTGTGGCCTCAAAAGTCCTGAGCAGAGGGGAAAGATCACCTCCCTCGACATCCTCACACCATTCCTCCTAACGCAGCCCAGGATACTGTTAGTCTTCTTTGCAGCAAGGGCACACTTCTGGCTCATGTTCAACCTGGTGTCCACCAGGACCCTCAGGTCCTTTTCTGCAAAGATGCTTTCCAGCCAGACAGCACCCAGTGTGCACTGGTGCATGGGTTTTTTCCTCTTCAGGTGCAGGGCTTTGCTCTTCTCCTTGTTGAACTTCATGAGATTCCTGTCAGCCCATTTCTCCAGCCTGTTGAGGTCCCTCTGGAGCGTGGCATGACTCTCCGGTGTACCAGCCATTCCCCCCAGTATTGTGTCATCTGCAGACTTGCTGGGGGTACACTCTGCCACACCGTCCAGATCACTAATGAAGATGTTAAATAGGCTCAGCCCCAATGTTGACCCCTGGGTTACTCTGCTAGTTACTGGCCTCCAACTAAACATCCTGCCACTGATCACCATCCTCTCGGCCTGGCAGTTTAGCCAGTTTTCAATCCACCTCACTATCAGCTCATCTAGCCCATACTTCATCAGCTTCTCTATAAGCATCCTATGGGAGACAGTGGCAAAAGCTCTGTCAAGGTAGACAATATCCACTGCTCTCCCCTTGTCTACCAAGCCAGTCATTTCATCATAGACGGTTATCAGGTTAGTTGAGCATGACTTTCCCTTTGTGAATCCATGCTGACTATTCCTGATCAACTTGTTGTCCTTCATGTGCCTGGCAATGGTTTCCAGGATTAGCTGCTCCATTACCTTCCCAGGGATCAAGGTGAGGCTGACCAGCCTGTAGTTCCCTGGATCCTCCTTCCTGAACACAGGAGCAACATTTCCTTTTCTCCTGTCTTTGGATGCTTCTCCTGGTCACCACGATTGATCAAAGATTACTGAGAGTGCATCAAAGATTATTGAGAGATTTCAACAGACTTCAACAGATTGTAGCCCCTAGATGAGTGCAACTGAATTAGAATCATAGAATCATAGAATGGTTAGAGTTGGAAGGGACCTTAAAGATCATGTAGTTTCAACCCCCCTGCCATGGGTAGGGACACCTCCCACTAGACCAGGTTGCTCAAAGCCCCATCCAACCTGGCCTTGAACACTTCCAGGGATGGGGCCTCCACAGCTTCCCTGGGCAACCTGTTCCAGTGCCTCACCACCCTCACGGTAAAGAATTTCTTCCTAATATCTAATCTAAATCTACCTTCTTCCAGTTTAAAGCCATTACCCCTCATCCTATCCCTATACTCCTTGATAAAGAGTCCCTCCCCACCTTTTCTGTAGGCTCCTTTTAAGTACTGGAAGGCCTCCCTGGAGGTCTCCCTGGATCCTTCTCTTCTCCAGGCTGAACAACCCCAACAGGTCCATGTCCTTCTTATGTTGGGGGCCCCAGAGCTGGACACATACTCCAGGTGAGGTCTCACAAGAGCGGAGTAGAGGGGCAGAATCACCTCCCTCGACCTGCTGGCCAAGCTTCTTTTGATGCAGCCCAGGATGTGGTTGGCTTTCTGGGCTGTGATCACGCATTGCGGGCTCATGTTGATCTTCTCATCAACCAACACCCCCAAGTCCTTCTCAGCAGGGCTGCTCTCAATCCTTTCTCCACCCAGTCTGTATTTGTGCTTTGGGATTGACCTGACCCAGGTGCAGGACCTTGGCCTTGTTGAACTTGATGAGGTTTGCAGAGGCCCACCTCTCCAGCCTGTCCAGGTCACTCTGGATGGCATCCCTCCCCTCCAGCGTGTTGACTGCACCACACAGCTTGGTTTCACCAGCAACCTTGCTGAGGTACTCCATACCACTGTCCATGTCGCTGACAAAGGTGTTAAACAGCACCAGTCCCAGTACCGACCAACCCCTGAGGAACATGACTCATCACTGCCTGCCACTTGGACATCAAGCCATTGACCACAACCCTTTGAGTTCCACCATCCAGCCAATTCCTTATCCACCGAGTTGTCCATTGGTCAAATCCATGTTCTCCAATTTAGAGACAAGGATGTTGTGTGGGACAGTGTCAAATGCCTTGCACAAGTCCAGGTAGATGATATCAGTTGCTCTTCCCTTATCCACCAATGCTGTAATGCTGTAATTATAATTGTCCAACTTAATCTCAGTAGTCCTTTGTCCCAGTGAAGACAAAGCTTGGGATTTATACTGAAATAATACTACAGTTAAAAAAATAAAGCACATGAAAACATATTTTTTTTTAAAAAAAAACAAGAATCTTAAGGCAAGTGCAGAATTGATGTAACTTTGGACTTTAAATTCCATTGATTTTGATGTATTTGACATGCCATCTTGTGTAATTCTGATGACTATGTTACTGATAATAAGAATAAAACCTGGCATTTGTTGTTTAAGCTTGAACAAATTTCGTATTTGCTTTCAAGTTTGAACAAAACTAGGTGTTTTTATGAAAATAAATTGATTGTGAAAGGAGTGTTGGAGCAGATTGTTTTCCAGACCCTGCTGATTCTGTATTTATTATCAATATTTGCTGAAAGTAAAGTAATTCCTGCTGAGCTGTAACCAGAAAGTTACTTAACTGTCCAAATATTCACAGCTGCCTGGGAAAAAGTTCTAGTCACTTCAATTAGCCATTCTATTCTAAACCTGCATTTGTAATAAGATTATTGATCATATTTTATTAATATGAGGGCTAATCGATATTTGAAAGTTTGAGTTTGGTTTTATCTCATGACTCTTTGGGTTATCTGAGTCTTTTTTGCATTGTAAATCTGAGCTATCTCATGAGATTCCTGTCATTTCTGTTGTTTATTATTACAGTTAAAACAAGCCTTTTTCTCAGCATTTTTGGACATTGGTGTTCTGACTTCATACTGAAAATAAAACAAAAATCTTAGCTATTTTGTTAAAATAGAAGACCCAGTTTAGGCATGTATGACTTTACAAAGAAGTCATGGCAGTGAACATACGTCCTCTACCAGTATCACACATGCTGAATGGTTGTATCCAATCTCAATCATCACTTCCCTTCCCTCCATGGCTAACTGTTGGGACGTCCTAATGAAGGATTTTTGAATTTTCTAGAAACTTTGCTGTAGCCACTGCTCCCTAATCTCTTTGGTAGGCAAGGTTGTGCCAGAAAGGGATGTGTCCTTTATGAGAGAAAGAACAGAGGTCAAAGCACACAGTTTAGAGACAGGAGAGCATTATCTTACTTATAACAAACTACCCCAGCCTTGAAAAATTATTTAATGTTCTGTGCAACATGTACAATGCGGTAAATATAGAAATTAGTGTATGGAGAGGTTTCTAACAGACAAGTATGTTTTGTGTTCAATTCTCAGTGATCTTCAGTGGTAGACAAGTATGAATTTGCTCTTTTGCTTTCAAAATACTCTTCTCTACATCACCTAAGACAGTAAATGCATACAGTTATTTTTGGGGGAAAAAAAAACAACAAAAAACTAACAACAACAAAAAGCCCCAAACAACCAAAAAACCCCAACCAAACATTGAATTCTGTTTACAGGTTCCTATTTGGCTTATTCAGAGTATTTGACCAATTCTCAGCTACTCAAGACCGTAGTTACACAAATTTTAGCCACTGTTATGAAGAATCATACCAAAAACTTGTTCTTGACAGTTACTTTGGAGCTACGTTTAAAATGTTAGCATCCAGTCAGCAAAGATAAACTATGCATGTGATTTAGTTGACTAATCTCACAAAAGAAATAGTGAAGAGTCATAAAAAGGTTGTGAAACCATCAGGTCATAAAAACATCAAAATTACAAATATATTATCAAAAATGTTTTACAACTACTTAAAGAGTAGCACTACTAATACATTTTCTTTGCTATGAATAGATCCATCAGTTTTACTGATGAACCTCAAAGGAGTGTTATGAGCTTCATGACAGACACTGAGAGTGAGTAGTACTTTACTTCAAAAATAAGTAGCTAAGTGGAATTGCACAGACTGAACAGTTTATTCAATGGGAGTCAGAGTACCAAAATCTGGCCATTCATGAATTAGGGTCAGATCAAGCCTCCCATTGACCTCAGTGGGAGTTTTGCCATTTGCTTCAATGGAATAGGATCAGGCTATCAGTGCTTTAAAGTGGTTCAATAGAAAGTGTTATTGAAATGCAAATGTACGTGTTCTCTTAATCTGAACTTCCCATCGCCCCATTCAGTGCTGTTTGTAGAGAGTGTTATTATAGTCTGTTACTCTGGGGCCTGTGTTAAACAAAGATTTTTGTATGCTCATCAGAGAAATATCCTGTAATACAGGGGAATACAACTACAAATTTTGTAATAACAATTCTAAACAATTCTGGTGAGTCTGGTTTGAAGACCAACCAAGCCTTGCTGTATCACCAAGCCTGAACAAAGGTGCAGTTTACTTAACACTTGGTGTGAGCTGACCTGGTTGATGTCATTAAAAAAAAATATCTTTCAGGTATCCAATTGCCTCAAGACACTACCTGCAATGGTTTCAAGTAACACTTAAAATTACTACAACTGAAAAAGACTTGTATAGGGAAAACAGAAGTTGAGTTCATGTATTTGATGTAACCTACTGCTAGCTCAGTTTCATTCTTTGTGGATCAAATGTCATCAACATAAATGAGTGGATAAACCAGTAAAGATTCCATTTTATTAGGATTAAACCATGCCTCTCTCTTCCTCCTGCTTAACACAAGTCCCCTTCCTATTGCAAATGTCTGGCTTTGTCTTCCTCCTCTCCAGCAATAGTAATTACTAATAGCAAACCAGTTGCACTGGGGAGTAGACACATCCTGTTTAGCTTGCTTGAGATCTTGAAAAGCAGTCTAGAGCTCTCAGCTGCGGCCAGCAGGCCAGCATGCATATTTCTTCTAGGCTCAGGCAGAAGTGTGCGCACATAGACACAGTTGGTTCCTTGCCCAGCCAGGAAATACATACCTTCTGACTGGTGGCTTCAAGGCAATGTACCGCCTCTCAGCCTCCAAGGGGGGAAGGTGTCAGCATCACTCTTATCCGGAAGTCAGCTTCAGGAAGGCCCAAGTCAGCTCTTTCCCACTGCTCTTTGAATACAGCAGCCAAGTCAAAAGAAGAAGGAAGCACTAAAAAAAATAAAATAAAACTTTAATATGTAATTGCAGCCACTTCATGGTGTAGTGATGGGAGACGAGCTAAATGTACTAGCTTAAGCTCTATTTTTTCTGCCATCTAAGTATCAACTCAATGGCATCACTTCGACATAAGAGTAAAGGACACCGCTGATCAAGTTAGTCTGTTACTATTGCAAATGGCAATTGCTACAAATTTAGCCTTAGTGGCTTTTATGTACTAAGCTAATTAAAAAGACAATTGGCTTGTTCATTGTGATTAAAGCACTAATAATAATATCTCTTATTTCCCTATCAGTAATATTCTAATTGCCAAAGACACGTGGCAGGTCACAGTGCCACCTGCTCAGTCTGCAGAGACCATAGGTTGCATCCTTACTGTAATATGAAAGACATACGTTTGATTACTCTCCCATAACTATCTGCATTGTTTAGCTTTTAACCTACTTTCTGGCATGGATTTGGCCCTTTTTCCTCAGATGTGTCCTAGACACAATTTGGGAAGAAGCATGGCTGGTCACCTGCTATTGATTGCTGTCAGTAAGCTGCATGGCTGGGGCTAAGTCCTAGGATGGCAGGGAGGCAGAGGAAGCCAAACAGAAAGTGTGCAAATCATGAGCTCACATTTATTCTTGAGGACAGAGAATGGTCCCTAAATAGTTTCATTTACTAGACTAGACTTAAAATATGAATTCCCACTGCCATGAGACATGTAATTCCCATTAGAACAACTCTGGGTCTTGGAACACCAATAGCACTCCACAAAGAAGGAGGAGACATAGAGCTGGGAAGAGCTTCCCCAGGTTTATTTAAAAGAACGTGTTCATGCTTCTTCAACTCTCTTCTTGTACTTTTGGCCACAAGTCAGTTGGATTTTGTGCAGCTGAAGAGAATTGTAAGTGCATGAAAGCGGTGGAATTAATCTAGAGGACGCAAAAGGTCCTGAATGGCCCTGGGTCATAGTGAAGTTTAGAAGAGAGGTGACGTTTCATGCGCTTCAATTCAGTACATATTATGAAACTGGAAGAATTATCGCAGGACCTTTGGGTAGCATTGAGCTATGAGGGAGAGGTTAGAGTTAGGTCTGCTTTGCAAAATAGCAAGATGAGCATCATGGATACAGAAGTGTGATTTTCTCCCAAGTTCTTACTTTTCCAGGTGATCTATATGTACCTGTATGCTTGCACCAATGAGTTACAGAGTAACGCCTTTTTAGGCACTAGTTGCAGTAATGTTCCTAGTAGCACAAGCCTTCCTAAGATCCAGCATGAGTCCGTGAGTCCGAGAGGAGTGCTGCTTCCATGCTTATTAAAACACTGCTTGCAAGCCCTGCAAGCACCTGTGCTTGTCTTGGAGAACTCCCCAATGAGTAACTTTGCTGAGCAGGTTTAGCCCTGCTTAGTTTATGAGATCCAGCATGATCACAGTTGAGGTGATGTAGGACCTAGCCAAGAGAACAAAGCAACTGCATCTTGCGTATGTGCAGGTGTTAATTTTGTAAAAAAAAAAAAAAAAAGTGAACTAATTGAGGAGACTTTGGGAAGAGGGTGTTTTTCCATTTTTTTCCCCCTCTTGATAATGAACTACACACTGTTCACCATTTTGACGGGATTTATTTTGAACTTTGGTTGAAACTCTTTTGTACAGAAGTCTGTGTCGTGTGAATTCCAGCCTTTGTTAGGGATGGATTAAGTTGTGGAGACTCTGACCTTGTGATACCACCATGTTTCTGCTAAACAAAGTCCAGTGTGCCAAACAAAGATGTAGCAAGTAGTTACGAAATGGCATGGCTATTACACATGCTTTTGATTCTCATTGTCTGGTGTTTATTTTGGGATAATTCTGTTTTGAGAGTGGAAAAAACAGACTGTAAATAAAAAGGAGGCCTACGATAAATACATTATGCTACACAGTTCTCAAAATGCTAATGGATGGCTCCTCAGTGTGTGCCTAGGAGATAGGAAAATTAGTTTCAACAATGAAAGAAGAAGGTAAGAATATTCTGGGACACCATGACAAGTCAGAAAAAGAATGAGATTCACCCACTTGCGCAAAGCCCAAGTAATTTACTATTGCAGCTCACAGTCTATGTTGTTTCCCTCCTACATAAGGTTTCTAGGTCACTGCCTCTGGTGTTGTTCCAAACCACGCAGCTCCACTCCCAGCTCACCTCCCTTCTCCTGGACAGTGGGAGAATCTCTATTGCAACTTCCAGGAGATGTTGAGTTAGCCGGTACTGCATTTCTGCTCCTGACTTCTCTCCTATATTGCCCCACCCATGAAACCAGATGATAGGAAAGGGAAGAAGAGGGAAGGGAACTGTGCTGGCTTCCTGTGCAAATGTATATTTTATCTTTGACAGGTCAGACTGAAGGTCAAATGAATCCAAAGGCCTAAAAGAACATAATAATAATAACCCAAAATGATATTCCAAGGCATACTAATGCCATTTTAAGATGAAAGTTTTGTTAGGGATGTGTATTCAGCCCTAAGTTAAAAAAAAAAATCATAGAAGCTATCTACTTGTATTTTTATAGCTCTGTAAATCTTTAAAGACAAAGTCTGCCCTTCTACACATGTATGACCCCATTTATTTCACAAGGAGTTACACTCGCATATCAGAGGGTAAAATCTGGTCTTATTTTCTAGATAGCAATAGGAAAAAGGGGAGGTCTTTCACTTCTAAAAACATTTACTGTATCCTAGCAATGTGCAGCGATGCTATGCAAGTCTGACAACAGACAAATGGCTTTGATACATACTAAACTTACAGAAATACTGTAGGAAGACAATGTGATAATCTTTGTGGGTCTGTAGGTAGAGGAGGTTCCAAATATTGTCATGATTCTAGGCACAAAGCAACTAAGGTAATATGGAAGGAAATTTCTTAAACCCTTGTGTTGAGGTTGATGCAGAGCTCAAGAAAATCTGACTGTCCAGAAATGAAAACAAACAGAGGAATTAGGAGAAGTAAACATTTTGTTCTCAAGGTTTTGTAACTCAAAAAAAAAAAAAAAAAAAAAATTAAATCTACCTTTTTTTTTTCTTTTGTGTAGGCTGTCTTCTAAAATCTTAGCTTGGGATTGTTGTTGCACAGCTTAGAGCTCAAGTGACTAAAGTTCTTAAAAACAACAACTAAACTCTGCATAAGCAAATAAAGTATGAATCAGCTGCATTAATTCTCCAGGATAAAAAAATTAAAACAATGGGAAGAAATATAGTGAATGACCAGCTTTATGATCTTGTTAGCTACAAAGTATAGCTAATTAGAAAACGCATTCTGAATTTAAAGTTTGCTGGAATGA
Organism: Pluvialis apricaria; assembly: GCA_017639485.1. NCBI lineage: Eukaryota > Metazoa > Chordata > Aves > Charadriiformes > Charadriidae > Pluvialis > Pluvialis apricaria. Next base: position 72,284,419 of record CM030009.1, on the reverse strand, counting down.
GACATCATTGTTATTCACAAAGGCACAGTATGGCTGCGCATGCAGCCTGCCACTGTTTATGATGCCAAGTTGACTCTTGAATGGGTTGTGTAATTACCAGAGAAGGACAGAGAGGTGGGAGTCTGACAACGATAAACAATTCAGAAACTGACAGAAGGCTGCTGGTTTCCACAAGCTCAATTTCTTTCAGCCATCTATAAATATGGATAGAGAATAGAGTAAAAGGAAAATAGCACCGCTGAAAGCTTTTCCATGGAAACCTTGAAACAATTCTCTTTCCATCTTCTAAAATACCATAGGATGTGTTCCTAGTCTTCATGATGAGGTTCTGCCTCTTCATCAACTTCTTCCAATTTTGAATAGTACCATTTGGTCAGTATTTATCATTGCACAATTGTGCTCTACCGAAGTCTTTAAAATGAAGTGCCTCCTAAAAGAATGTGCTAAGAGATATGAAAGAGAATTTGGGAAATATCAGACAGAAAAAGACTAATTTATAGTGAGATCACAGCTGCTATAAATGCAGCATTTTCGTATGGCTTCATATCTTATTGACTTGCATAGTTATGACTCGACAGCATCACGCTCTGGAGCTTGGCTGTAGAGACGAAGGGAAGGAACAGAATTTCCAGAGGGAATTACAGCACCTCTGACTGGTGCAGGACACTCTGCTCAATCCTTCAAGGAGAATTGATGTGACTTTTGAAACAATTACATCTCAGAATCATAGAATGGTTTGGGTTGGAAGGGACCTTAAAGATCACCTAGTTCCAACCCCCCTGCCATAGGCAGGGACACCTCCCACTAGACCATGTTTCTCAAAGCGCCATCCAGCCTGGCCTTGAACACTTCAGGGATGGGGCCTCCACAACTTCTCTGGGCAACCTGTTCCAGTGCCTCACACTCATAGTGAAAAATTTCTTCCTAATAGCTAATCTAAATCTACCCTCTTTCAAGTTTGAAACCATTACCCCTCATCCTATCTCTTCATGCCCTTGTAAAAAGTCCCTCTCCAGCCTTCTTGTAGGCCTCCTTCAGATACTGGAAGGCTGCTATAAGGTCTCCCCAGTCTTCTGCGGGCTGAACAACCCCAACTCTCTCAGCCTGTCTTCACAGGAGGGGTACTCCAGCCCTCTGATCATCTTCGTGGTCTCATGTTCCTACTGAACAGTACAGCAATTGTCAATGAACTGGTGGAAATGGAGGTTGAGAGAGGAACCTGAGAAGGTTTTTTTTAACAGATCAGCAATGGATTCAGCACAACTAAAAGTTGGCAAGGATCAGATGCTAATATTTTAAAGGGCAGTTATACAACGTTTACAAAAAAATTCCCTTCTCATATCCAACTGTCTTAATATAATGATCAAATAATTTTAAATGTACACTTAGAAAACGAATGGAGATACAGTATTCAAGATTTCTTCCTTCTAAAACCACTTAGGAGAGAAAAAATACGATCTTTTATGGAAACCTTAAAGCCATCATTCCTTTAGGTGCAGTACATTTGGATTCATGAAGAGCAGATAAAGGCATAGCTCTTCATTCACATATTTTTACATCTCCTGAGCAATTCTTTTGGAGCCATTATGGTTGAGTCTTTATCTCATGACAAGTCCTTGCTGCCGCCTTTTGCTGCAAACAGAGAGACACCTGAGACCTTTTTCTACTCAGGTTGCTTCCCTTCTTACGCGTTTACCAATTAATTGGGTCATTATCTGTGACCAGTGATTTTGTGGTAACTCTTTGCTTTAGAGTCCTCCAGAATTATGTCTTTAATGTACTTGTGAAACTTCTTCACTGGTAAAAAATGCAGGCAAAGCCCAAAACCAACACTGGCACATCTGGGGTGTCTATATTTTCTGGCATCACTTTCCAGTACAGCCACATAATAATTAAATATCTAGCTGATATCATACCCAGTCTGGATAGCTGTTTTATCAGATATTAAATAGCAGAAAAACATACAAAAATAGCAAAGGCAAGCTCTGCTTTATATGATAACCACAGAATGCATCATACAAAATAAGACATTATTAGCTCTTACTGCTGGTTAAAATAACACACACATTTCTGTGGTAGTGAAGTCACTGAAGTGATAGCAATGAATCATAGAATCATAGAATCATAGAATGGTTTAGGTTGGAAGGGACCTTGAAGATCATCGAGTTCCAACCCCCCTGCCACAGGCAGGAATACCTCTCACTAGACCAGGTTGCCCAAGGCCACGTCCAGCCTGGCCTTGAATACCTCCAGGGACGGGGCTTCAACAACCTCTCTGGGCAACCTGTTCCAGTGCCTCACCACCCTTAAAGTGAAAAACTTCTTCCTAATGTTTAATCTAAACCTGCCCTCTTCCAGCTTAAAGCCGTTCCCCCTCGTCCTATCACTACATGCCCTAGTAAAAAGTCCTTCCCCAGCTCTCCTGTAGGCCCCCTTTAGGTACTGGAAGGCCGCAATAAGATCTCCCCGGAGCCTTCTCTTCTCCAGGCTGAACAGCCCCAACTCTCTCAGCCTCTCCTCATAGGAGAGGTGCTCCAGCCCTCTGATCATCCTCGTGGCTCTCCTCTTGACGCGCTCCAGCAGGTCCATGTCCTTCTTATGTTGGGGACTCCACAGCTGGATGCAGTACTCCAGGTGGGGTCTCACGAGAGCGGAGTAGAGGGGCAGAATCACCTCCCTTGACCTGCTGGCCACACATCTTTTGATGCAGCCCAGGATACGGTTGGCCTTCTGGGCTGCGATCGCACACTGCTTGCTCATGTCGAGCTTCTCATCAATCATCACCCCCAGGTCCTTCTCCACAGGGCTGCTCTCCAGCCATTCTCCGCCGAGACTGTATTTGTGCTTGGGATTGCCCCGACCCAGATGTAGGACCTTGCACTTGGCCTTGTTGAACTGCATGAGGTTGGCTTGGGCCCACCTCTCCAGCCTGTCCAGGTCCCTCTGGATGGCATCCCTCCCCTCCAGCGTGTCTGCCTCGCCAAACAGCTTGGTATCATCAGCAAACTTGCTGAGGGTGCACTCTACCCCACTGTCCATGTCGCTAACAAAGATGTTGAACAGTACGGGTCCCAGTACCGACCCCTGAGGAACGCCACTCGTCACTGCTCTCCACTTGGACACCGAGCCGTTGACCGCAACCCTTTGAGTGCGACCATCCAGCCAGTTCTTTATCCACCGAGTGGTCCATTTATCGAATCCATGTCTCTTCAATTTAGAGACCAGGATATCGTGTGGGACAGTGTCAAACGCTTTGCACAAGTCCAGGTAGATGACATCAGCAGATCTTCCCTTGTCCACTGCCGCTGTAACCCCTTCCTAGAAGGCCACCAAATTTGTCAGGCATGACTTGCCCTTGGTGAAGCCATGTTGGCTCTCGCCAATCACCTCCTTGTTTTCTGTGTGCCTCAGCAGAGTTTCCAGGAGGATCTGCTCCATGATCTTGCCAGGCACAGAGGTGAGACCGACTGGCCTGTAGTTCCCCGGGTCTTCCTTGTTTCCCTTTTTGAAAATAGGGGTTATGTTTCCCCTTTTCCAGTCGGCAGGAACCTCGCCAGACTGCCACGACTTCTCAAATATGATGGCTAGTGGCTTTGCGACTTGATCTGCCAGTTCCCTCAGGACCCGCGGATTTATCTCATCAGGTCCCATGGACTTGTGCACCTTCAGGTTCCTCAGGTGGTCTCTCACTTTATCTTCATCTACAGTGGGCGGTGCTCCGTTTTCCCAATCCTCTCCTTTGCAATCTGCGTCTTGGGCAGTGCGGCTGCTGTCCTTGTCTGTGAAGACTGAGGCAAAAAAGTCATTGAGTACCTCAGCTCTGTCGCTGTCCCGGGTGACCAGTTCTTGCGTATCCTTCCGGAGAGGGCCTACATTTTCCCTAGTCTTTCTTTTCTCGCTGATATACCTATAGAAGGATTTTTTGTTTGTCTTAATGTCCCTGGCCAGATTTAGTTCTAGCTGGGCTTTAGCTTGTCTAACCCACTCTCTAGCTGCTCGAACGATTCCTCTGTAATCCTCCCAGGCTACCCGCCCCTGTCTCCACTCCCTATAGACCTTCTTTTTTCTTTTGGTCACTTCCAGGAGCTCCTTATTCATCCACGCAGGCCTCCTGGCTTTTCTGCCTGCCTTCCTCTTTGTAGGAATGCATTGCTGCTGTGCTTGGAGGAGGTGGTCCTTGAATATTAACCAACTTTCTTGGACCCCTCTTCCTTCCAGTGCTTCATCCCACGGCACCATACCAAGCAGATTCTTCAAGAGGCCAAAGTCGGCTCTCCTGAAGTCCAGGGTCATCAGCCTGCTGCGCACCTTCTTCGTTGCCTTGAGGATTTCAAACTCAACCATTTCGTGGTCACTGCAGCCCAGGCTACCCTTGAGTTTGACCCTGTCAACCAGCCCCTCCTCGTTGGTAAGAACAAGGTCCAGCATGGCTCCTCTCCTCGTTGGCTCCTCAACCACTTGGAGAAGGAAGTTGTCCTCAATGCAATCCAGGAACCTCCTGGATTGCCTGTGCCTGGCTGTGTTATCCTTCCAACTGATGTCAGGGTGGTTGAAGTCACCCATGAGAACCAAGGTCTGTGAACGTGATGCCGCCCTTATCTGTCTATAGAGGGCTTCATCCACTTGGTCTTCCTGGTCGGGTGGCCTGTAGCATACCCCCACTGTAACGTCCCCTGCTCCCGATTTCCCTGTAATCTTGACCCATAGGCTCTCAGTTGGCTCGGTATCCTCCCCCAGGTTGAACTCCATACATTCCAGCTGCTCATCAACATATAAGGCAACACCGCCTCCTCGTTTCCCTTGCCTGTCTCTCCTGAAGAGCCTGTACCCTTTCATGCCGATGCTCCAGTCATAGGAGTTGTCCCACCAAGTTTCTACGATGCCAATGAGATCGTAGCCTTGGAGACGTGTACACGTCTCTAATTCCTCCTGCTTGTTCCCCATGCTCTGCGCATTTGTGAAGAGGCACTTCAGCCGTGTCTTTGTTGCGGCCGATTTGGTTGGAGCAGCTGTAATTCCTTTGTCCTGTACTAACAGTGCCTCCCGATTGACTCCCGTTGGTCCAGGAGCTCCTAGCTCATCTACGTGAAGGTTTGGGCATACTGCAGCGTAGCTGGCACATCTTGGAGCTAATGGCTGCAGGCCCTCACCAGCGCCCTGTTCCCCTTTCCTTGATGTAACATCCCCTGGCTGTTCATGGGCAACCCTGATAATACCCCCTTCCCCCGTCGAATTTAGTTTAAAGCCCTGTTAACGAGCCCTGCCAATTTTAGGGCAAAACCCCTTCTCCCTCTTTGAGTGAGCCAGCCCCCATCTGATGCCAGCAGGCCTGATGCCGCAAAGGTCATTCCATTGTTAAAAAACCCAAAGTTGTGGCGTTGACACCATCCACGGAGCCACATGTTAACAGATTGAGCTCGTCTGTTCCTTTCAATGTCATTGCCCGCAACAGGAAGTAGGGATGAGAAAATCACCTGTGCTCCAGATCCCTGTAGTGACTGTCCCAAAGCCCTGATATCCCTTTTAATCATCCTTGCACTCCTTTCTGCACATTCATCGCCCCCCACATGAAACAGGAGCAGCGGATAGTAGTCCGAGGGCTGCACCAGGCTAGGGAGTCTCTTAGTGATGTCCCTAACGCGTGCCCCCGGGAGGCAGCAGACTTCCCTGAGAGCGGGGTCTGCCCTACATATTGGGCCCTCAGTCCCCCTCAGTGCTGAGTCGCCCACGACTATAGCCCTCCTTTTCTTCCTTGTAGCAGCGGTCTTAATGTTTTGAGCGGGTCTTCCCAGTCCTGGCGTCTCCTGTGATGTATTAGGACTGTCCACCTGAAGTCCTAATAATTGGGTCCTGTGAATTCCCCTGGAAGCTCTGGTGTTGAATACAGCTATTCCTGGATGTAGCTATCATGGAGGTGGATGAGCTGCCAGTAGAGAGATGTTTTCTTCATCCAGCAACTAAGAGAATGTGCAACATCTGGCAATGCCAAGCCAGGGGCTGCAGTCTCTTTCGCCCTCATATTTCTCACTTAGATCTGTGTCTCATGGTCCATTTCTAAGTTGCTACTCATCACAGCCAATCTAATTGTTATCATCCTTATCACTGACAGTGGTAAGACTAAAAGAGATCATTCACAGATGATTTAGTCAAGACAGACCCTGTAATTTCTGTTTGTGCTTTGTTTTTCTTGATACAGATTATCTGCATAAGTTCACTGCTCCACCACTGTGGCCTGTCTATTTGCAGGAAACGTAGTGCCCCACAATGCCCAATGTCTCTGGACAGCAAATTATTCAGCCTTGTCACGGTTCTGCCACTTCCTTTTCATGTAAATTTGCTGTACCTCCATCTGCCGTACTTCCATCTGTTGCCCGTGGAACGGGGTTAATAAAATCTGCCTGGCACACCAGGCTGCTGGGTAGGGCTTAATTCCCTGGGTGTGTCTCTACTGGTGCTTTATTTTGGATCAGGGCATGCTTTTGAAGTGGACTTCTTCATCCCCCCCAGTTACCACCCTTTACCTCACATCATGGAGCAGTCTCACCACATGCTAGCTGGGTCCGTCCTTGACATACTCCAGCTGCATATCATCTGATGCAGTCCAATCAACAGGAATGGATTAAAGCTAGCCCAAAGTAAAACACCTAAAACATTTGGTACTGGGGACGTTGGGTCCTTGGTACTAACAGTTTTGCTCTGCAGGTCCATTCCTCTTGTGCCACGATATATAATGGAGACATAGACGTTGTTATAACTGATGGTTGCCTTTGTGATCCTTGGATGAACAGAGCAGCAAAAGTATGAGGTTTTGTGTGCGTTTCAGAGAATAAATACAGCCTTTGTGTTTTAACCCCAAATTTTGGCTTTCTGTCACTGTACTATTTTAGTGGGAGATTCCATAGTTTATATAAGAAAGTTTACCTTAGAAGATCTAATAGCAAATGGAACCTGCTTCTGCACTTATGTAAATAAAATCTATTCACGCTGAGCTCGTTCTGGTCCAGGGACATTAACCAGCAATGTTTATTTTTTTATAGCTGGCAAATTTCCCCGAAATTTTCATTTTGAATAGATGCAGAAGGTTAACACCAGTAGTTTATTTTGATACTCACTCTATACACATCCTCAGAAACTAAGCCACACTTTGGGGTTACAGTAAAGTTAGTTTTAAAGACTTTGTGCTCCAAAACAATATCCCCTTTACCCCACCATGTGTTTGAAATGGAAATATGAATGCTAGCAAAAGAAGAACCCTCATATACATCATTTCATTGCAGCGCTTCTGTGTTTTACAGCATACCATTTTTACTGATGCTATCTTCTGCTTGATTCGTATTCTACCTTCAAATCCTTCACTCTGATATAATTCTGATTGTCTCTGCAGTAATACTTTTGATATAGAGAGATATATGAAGAATCAGGCCTAGAGAATTAATTTTTGTAACTTTCTCAAGTCTCTAGTTTTTATTTTGTCCTATACAAACCTGTTATTTCTGTTTACCATCACTACTGACAATGTTACAGAACCCCCTAGCTTTCTGAGTGGTGGCAAAGCATCACTCAGCTTTGTGCACATGTTTTTATACGCCAGTCATGCTCAGCTAGCCCTCATACTGATAAAAGTCTCTCCATGTCTCTTAGCCAGCAGCAGATGCTGAGGAATAATGCAACAAATATCTTTTTACTGAGATAGTCAGGTTCCCTCTGCGCTCTACACAAACATTTTCACTAACTTGTGGGTTGGATCTGAGCATTGTCACATCAAAGTGAGGATTTTAGTTCTATTTTTAGGATGGCATTTTATGTTTGGCTAGAGCAGGGACATTCTTCTTTTGCTCATGTTTTAATTAAATGGCCTTTAAGACAAGTGAGCAGGAACATTCAACCCAAAGCAATGCTTTCTGTTACTCGAAGAGGGAGCAGTGATAATGCATCGCATTTATTAAAGACTTTGCTCTTCTCAATCCATCTGAGGTAGGTGGCAATATATTATAATGATAGAGGTGGGATAACCAATGAAGGGAGGAAATATTGCTAATACTTAAACTAACTAGCAAGATAAACTGTAATCACAGCTTTAGATGTCATATTATGTTAAGCAGTGATCAAAGAAAATACGGAGAGGGAAAGGCAAGTATATTAAGATTTTCTTGTTGTCAGCTAATTAACTGCTGATTACCGTACACACTTCTAAAAATTCACCTTCATATTTGTTAGCATTAGTCCTAACATAACCAAAATGGCTACTGAACCCTCGAAACAGGAATCCCCTTCCCACTCCACTCTTGCAGCTGCAAGTTTCCTTATACTGACTGAGTAAATATCCTCAGTACTCTCCTAGGGAACCATTAGTAAGGACTGGAAAATACAGATTGTTTCTCATATCACTGTATTCCTTCAAGTCATTGGAGGTTTCAGTTCTCAGTGTGTGATGTGGACATCCTTTTTCCAGTAAGGTCTATCAAACCATATAGCCATCGAACATAAGCACTTTGCTAACGGGAACAAGCAGGCATACACACCTTGTAACACTTAATCAGCTAGCCAAAAGCAATCACTGAACCATCAACATGTATTTTAAAGAAAATACAGAGTACCATGAAAGATACCAGGGTGAGAGAATGTCTGCTATAACACCTGTCTGTAAAAATGGGAGCCTAATATACAGTGGATGCCTAGAAAGATAATCCTGTTACCTGAAAAATCCGACAATACCGCAGCATACAATCAGTTTGTGAATGCTTTGCACGTTATACAGTGATAACAAAGTGCTGCATGTATTTATCAGAAACAAATCCATCTCATTTTTCTTTGACAGAGCGATCGGCCAAGGGGGTAAGAATGAAGCGATAGACTTGCTAGATTTTTATTTTGAGAATGATTTTCACACAGTCCAACATGCTTTTCTCAAAAGTAAACCAGGAAAATACAGTGTAGATGGGTTTACCATAACATACACATGGAAAAGATAGTGCTTATTGGTCTAGTTCTATTTAATATTTTTATGAGTGACATGAAAGATGAAGCAGTGGGTCTTCAAGTTACACCAGCAGATAGGAAGTAGCAGCACTTTGGAGAACTGTATTAGAGCCTGGAGAAATGATCTGATATGAGTAGCACGAATTTGGAAAAACAGGCAAGTGGAATTTGCCACAGATATCAACTACATGGATACAAAATCAGAGCGAGCTATCAACTGCATAAATACAAAATGGGAAATATTTATGTGGGATGCAGGACAGGAAAGAAATCTGAAGACTATACTAAACTGAATAAGAATGAGCTGCATCATATGGCTGAGGAAAGACAAATCTCACTTACATAAGATGTGGATGGCTGTTCTCTTTTACTCTGTTGGCACTGGGGAGATTCAGCTTGAGTACTTTGTCCTGTTTTGGGCACCACACAATAAAAATGATGAGACAAACTGGAGAGAGTCCAGAAGAGAAGAACAAGAATGATAAGTGGTATGGAAAACATTGCCGCATGAGGAAAGGTCAAGAGAATTGGTTCTGTTTAGTCTAGAGAGAGAAGGCGAGAACAATGTGACAGCAGCCTTCCTGTGTATGGAGCTAGCTGTTCTCCACATCCATAGAGGATAGGCAAGAAGGTGTTGATTTAATCTGCAGCAAAAAGATTTTGCTGCGCTATTGGGAAAAAGCTGTAAGTTGAAAGACAGTGACACGGTGCAGTAGGTTCCCATCAGAGCTTGTGGAATCCACTGCACAGGACAGTCTTGTGCAGGGGTGAGACATCCCTTCAGCATGGTCCAAGGGACCAAGGATGCCTCAAAGCAGGGAGAGAGAACATCTGTCTGACTGTGTGTCTGTGCTTTCTGTCATTCAGCTTTCTTATGAGAAAATAAATTCCTGCTGGATTTCGACTTGTGATATAAAATTTCTGTGTCCTAGCAGTAATTTTCTGAGCTTCAGAGCATTTATTTACCCAGTTTCCATGATTTCAGCATCCTCTCTTCTTGTTCAAACTGCTCCCCAAAACTCATGGCAACACATATGTTACTATCACCCTCTCAGTTTGGGTTTGTTTCTCACATTCCCATTTTATGTAATATGAAAAACAATTCCCACATTTAGGAGGATGTAATATACTGATACCAGTTTAAAAGGAAAATATTGACGTTAGTCTGGTTGTGATAATGCAAGCAAGTAAATATTTCGCTCACTCTTTAGTAGCAGGGTAGTCAAGAAATGCTGTACAACCCAGACCCAGATGTATAATCAGAAGATTCAGTTCCTTTCAGTCCTTTCCTGGCTCCAGATCTAGGTACTAGCACAGAAGCAGAGTCTTTGTTGCTTTCCACATGTCTGGACATGTCAGCGTCTCAACTCATCTTACTTCAAACACCACTTTAAAATACATCTGTGCTGTAATGCATGAAAGGAACCTGCTGTGCAATAACATCTTATGTAAATTGTGACTTGTGGTTGTTGCTACAGCTCCACTAAGCATTACAAGCGCATTTCACCCCTCCACTTTAACTGGCCACTGCTTGTCTTAAACACCTGCCTTGTGTTTGAGATTGCAAACTTTTCAGGTCAGAGTTTACCTGATGTTTGTACAGCACCTCACACACCGCCCTCCTGCCTGTCATTCCCGTTTGTACTCTAACCATTATCCACACTGTCTACTTTAGTTCTACAAATCCAGACTATGCCTAAAGTCTCCTTTATAACACCTTTAAGAGAAAATTTTCCTGGCAATCCAGAGTTATCCTCTGGGACCTTTATTAATTCACCGTGAACCTTTATACTGCAACATTCATACCTCTTCATTTGCCTAATGCGGTGTTGCCCTACTCATACCTTTCCAGGAGGTTTCTGCAGTGCTTATTTCCCTGTTCCTATGGCCCTTGCCCCCTTTCTGCTCTTCTGCTGGCTCCTCCTTCAGTGCCACATCAAATGAACTACCCCTTGTTCTTCTCAGGCTGCCTCATGGCTTGCTGCCATCCTCCCTAGCAGCCAGTTCCCTTCTCTGTGTTGGCCAGCTTTCACCACCCACATCCTAGATTTTGAGACATGTACTTGCACATTCCCAGCTCAAGGTTTCCCATCAGAGTAGGCAAAATTAAATTTTGCTACACCAGCAAGTAGATTGCTGGTGTGCTGGCACTGTTGATAATGCTCTTTTTTACTGACAGTCCATATCAACCTCATCTACCCCTTCCTCCGCCCCGTCCTTCTCCCCCCCCCCCCACATTTTAGGTTAGAAATGTATTGAGGAAGGAGCCATTCATTTGTTTCCCCATCCAGCACAATAGGGTCTTGGTCAATGACTGGAACTCACAGGTAAGTCATGCAGTCATCATTAACATCTCAAGGTTTCTGCTTTCCGTTGCAACATACATGTTTTTTAACAAGAACAACAAAGTTACTCCCAAACTTGAATTCTGATTAGTAGACATTCCTTCATTTTCTTCTAACACTGACAGATCCAGCTCTCATTTCCTTATCAGTACAGTCACTCTAACTCTATGCCTTTCAAGCACTGCCTAAGACTTTCTATTTTTCTTTTCATGTTGTTTGCTGGTTATTTTGTCTTCTTCAACAGATAAGCCTAGAATCATAGTTCATCCTGCTTGGTCATTTTTCCATGTCCAAACTATATTACCAACATTTTTCAGCCCAGTAAATCATATAATCTGTCACTACTGTTTCACATTAACCCTGAAAAACATATGCTCAGATGAGTTGTCCGCCTAGTTCATAGAGAAGCGTGCTGGAGTCTGTGGTGACCTCTAATGGCTGTAAAAACCCTGTACTGAGCACAACAACAGAGGGACTTCTGGTTACCCACCTTTCTGTTCATCTACAGAGAACACATTGAAGACTTCTAGTGCTATTCTTTTCTATTCAAACTGATGACTCTGTAATTAGAATGAATCCCATTTGCCTTTTACTGTTGCTTATCTTGTCCAACTACTATTTGAATACCCTGGAGGAAACAATGAAACATCTAGAAGGTTAGCAGCATGCAGGTACCCTCAGTCGTGCAACTTATTTGTTCCCAGTGCTGATAAACCAGAGGTCTGAACACCTGGCTGAAATTAGCACATTTGTAAAGGTCAACTGTCTAAAACTCAGGGAGTAAAATAGAAGCAATAATTTCAGGAAATGGAAAATATTTGGCAGAACTAGCCACAGCGTTTCCCACCACGGGGAGCTCTGCTCTGTCAGATAACCAGCTGTAGTCATCATCCTTATGGATTTGCAAAAGCATGTTGGTTTTGTTGGTGAGTGGCAGAAGTGCCAGAGCTACGTCTTGCAACTTGGTCACAGTGACTTCCCTGTTGCTGGGACCTCCAGCAACTTTCAGCATATTTACTGCAGCGTACTGTACTTGGGAAGAAGTTATATCCACCCTGGAAAGAGTCGCTGCAACAGCATTTGTGCCTGCAGCAAGACTGGAGATCTCATTGCCATGCTTGTTTTGCCGGATGGCTGATGTATGACAACGTGCTTTGAAGTCCCAGGTCTTCAGCTGGAATGAAGGATCTTCAGCCAAGACGTACCTGCTCTGTGCAACACAGCATGTAAGCTGTTAATAAGGGTTCTTAGTAAGAACTCTTTTCATTTATTAAAATATAACTACATGTACAGGCAGTGGCAAATGAAAAGGAGGGCCAGGCAGAAACCACAGTTGGTATTTTAACACTGTGGCACACAGACGAAAAAAAAAAAACCAACGACCCAGAAGTCAGAAAAGGGTATACGTGGTGAGTTACAGTCATAGTTTGTGGCTAGGACAGAAAATGAGAATTATCATTACCATATACAAGGCTGGACTTCACGGGAAATCATAAGGATTGCTTTGGAATTATGAAACCATGGAACTTGTTGGTTTTTCACCAAGTCCCAAAATCCATCGTTCAAGTTTCACTGTCTGAAGGACAGTTTGACTAAGGAAGAAGACTAAACCCAAATGACTTGGGTTAAGATTTGGCTTATTCTGGACTTCTGATCATCTTGCCATTCTGTAGAAAAAAATGTAGCATATGAACTATTGGTTGAGAAAAAAATACTTTTTTTCCTGCCTTTGTTTTTTTCTCAAAAAATGGGAAAAATGTCAAGCTTGGTAAAAATTCATTGGTGTTGGATAAACAGTGCAAAATGTATCTGCAATGGTTTCCTCATTTATAAAGATTAAGTCAGAAGTTTACCTATTTTGTTGCTACTTGGACTCAGTTTTGAGATCTCAAAAAGCCCCAGGTCAAACCCATGGACTCAACAGAGAGCTGTTTTAAGAAAATAAGATTAGTAATCCCCGATAATTTTGTAGAGAGAGAGTCATTATGTGCTCAGTGAATGAAAGGACTCGTCTTTCATCCTTTTCAAGACCACTTTTCATAAGTACTCTAATGATCGAGTTTTACTGGCACAAAAGTTACTGGAAAACCAATGCACTGGTGGCAGTTTCAATTTATACTTGCAGCCCTGGAAAAAGTTTCAAAGAGCAATTTGAACTGTACAGGAAACCCACAGATGTGAGTGTGAGCTAAAAATGGCACTACTTGGCATAGTGGTTTGGTACAGAAGCACTGGGCAGATACAAAAGTTTTCGTACTCAGGATAACAGAAAAGGGAAGAAAAGCTTTGAAGAAGCAGCAAAAGAGTCAGAAGATCATTACATTCAGCTACAAAAGCTACAAAGGTTTTGTGTTTCATTTAATGCAGAAACAAAAAAAGGGTAAAGGACTTGAAGATAGTGAGATTTTTTTAATGAAAGAAACCAATTAAAAAGCCATCTTTAGGCATTTTAAAGCAGGTTCTTCATTAAAAACCAACTATAAGTAGCATTTGAGATGTAAAAAAGAATAAGGAAAAGGCTACTTCTGTCTGACCCAACACTTTCAACAGAATTTTCTTATAGCAGACAACTAACAGAAACAGAAATGCAAGCAAAGGTCTCCAAAAAAAGCATCAAGTCTACAGCATGTAAGCAAGTCAGGAAACATTTCCAGAAAATAAAAAGGCTAAGGATAAGAAATATGCCAAACAAACAACAATGTATGTGATGTGGCTGTCCACATGAGAAGTGTTCATTGTTTGGTGCACATGTGGTGACTCCTAATAAGCCCAGTTTTGCAAAAATGTGAGTTTGTTAAAGACGTCAGCAGAGCTGAAGAGTTCAAGAACTTCAGTGTGTGAGCAGGCTGGAATTTCTGTATGTCAGGTAGACCAGGAACTGTGCTGATTCACCAGGCCATGCTGGGGAGAAAGGCTTGCATAGAAATGTTCCTAACCTAACTGATGGAAGAACCAGATTCAGAAAGATATTTGAGGCAGAATGACAAAAGGTTTTAGTGGAAAAAATCTGGTGTTTTAAAGGTTGAGAAATGTCAAGGAAAAAATGAGGATTGCTAGAAGCTGAGATAAGCGCAACTTTGCAAAGAAAACTGGAGCAATAGCAAAAATATTTTTGACAGTTATACAAAGAGCAGGGAAAGAACAGGTTTCTCATTAAACATGTGGCAGTAACGAGTAAGCACAGGGCAGACAATGTAGGTTTGGCCCCTCAAGTAACTGAATAATTTGCCTCCAAGTTTGGTGGGAAAGATGATGCTGGGCATGAAGGCCAGGGTGGAGGAGCTGATGGAAGTAGACTCCTCCAGGGGTAGGGAGGAAAAGATGTGGAGAACTTGGTTTGTTCAAAGCCTACCACAAAGGTCAAAGCAATATTACAAAGCAAAGAGCACACTTTCAGTACAGCAAATGGGACTGACAGTATTTTAAAAACTCCTTCATACCAGTGAATTCAGCCACGTCAGGCACTGCTGAAGTCATTACCTGCCATGGGCAGTTGCCTAGTGGGAGGCATTTGGTGCTCCTTATCCCAATAGTCTCCCACACAAAAGTGTGTAGCTTTTCAAAAACACCTTTTCCACTGGCATCCTCCCCAGAGAGGCCAGTGCCTGAGCGAGCCTGAAGTTGGAGTCACTTCTAATCAGTGGGTGAGACATTAAAAGAGAACAACTATATGCCTCTCGCTATTCTTATTTCTTTAAATGAACAGAATAGCAGAAGACTGTGGACTGTAAAGATATCAGCTAATTAGAATTGTGTATTTTAGGAGTTTAATTTAAAAGAAAGCATTCAAGAGCTATTTTAGAAGAAAGAATCTTCATTTTAAATGCCTTAAAGCAACTGCGCAAGAAAATACTGGAGAAACATTAAAAAGAATAGAAAGTACAGTGAAGTAATTTTAAAAATGAATAGAAACAATTATATGAAATAAATATAAGCAAAGCTAAAGAGAATTACAGCATAAAACACACACATGAATGCGCTATGATTAATGTAAAGAGGGATTGCATATTCTATTATAAATGTTTAGTGCCTTTATTTTTAACATTGTGGTTTATATTATGGTTATAATGACCTTTCAGAAATGGCAGATAAATGACAATTTCAAGCTAAGAATTTTTCAACTACTTAAGGAAAGTTTGAATGCCAAGTTTTCTTATGATTTTTATTGCAGTATATTTACATTAAAAGCTACATATATATAAACTAGAGCAAAGAACCCTTT
The DNA here is from genome assembly GCA_017639485.1 of Pluvialis apricaria. Lineage (NCBI taxonomy): Eukaryota > Metazoa > Chordata > Aves > Charadriiformes > Charadriidae > Pluvialis > Pluvialis apricaria. The sequence goes on along the minus strand of CM030009.1, from coordinate 72,268,873 downwards.
ACTCAGAAATATCATTTGTTTGGAATTCCTATGGCTCTGCTCTCTTATAGTGATATGCATATATTTAAATAATCACAATAAATCTAAAAAGCAAAATCTCAGTGCTAACAGCTTAACGTACTTAGTATTTCTCATAAAACGTTATTTTGAAAGGTAATCTTAAAATTCAATTGATAGGAAAAACTCATGCAATCATTTGTCAGAGCCAATCTATGAAAAAAGTAAAAAAAACAAAATTCCTATCATCTAAGCTGTTCTTTATAAATACAAAGTAGTAGTCTGTTTGTACATTTTTGACAGACATATGGTTTTTCTATTGATGGCTTTTTTGTATTTTTACATTACTACTGGTGAATACATTTCATAAGACATATATCTCCTTTCAAGACTGGGGCAAACAGATGAAGTGTTGATCTGATAAGATACAAAATACACTGACCTGTGATATAAGGTGGCCATGACCTTTTTCAGATTGCTGGAAAAAATATTTGCTAAAAAAGGAAACAGGCATTTTGGGACAGCATGTTATCACTATGGAAGTTGAAGACCAGTTTGGGAGACCTCTTGCATAACAATACTGTCTCTTTCTTAGCACCTCTGAAATGTAAAATGGATACCATCGTGATTACAGATGTTGTGAAAGACCCAGGTTGAACTTAATGGCCTCACTGAAGTCAGTCAGCTTCACCGAGGTCTTCAGCTGGAGTGAATTAATGTGATCACTGAAATGGATTTTGCTATGATAACATGGACCAGGTGCTGTGTTATAACAGTGCTGCAGAGTGATGATGTGAATTTAGGGCAAAGAAGTATTGGACTGAACAACCTAATGCAAGTAGTAACAAAATCTTTTGTGTGCACGTGTACGTGTGCGCATGCGCGTGCTGCAGTTAATGTACATTCCTAAATTTTATGTCTCTTCCCAACAGTTGATCTGGGGCTAGGAGACATGCTGTCATATGCCGGGACTCTTCTGGTGTGCTGTGAATGACATAATTCACCGCTGATATGTGAGTCCATGGTGAAGAACAGAAGGCTACTCTGCTTTTGATCAGTTCGTTATGCTGTTGTCTGAGGCATTACATAAAGCCTCTTGGGCAGAGCAATTAAGCTAGTCAAAGCATTGGTATAAGACTGGTTTGCTGGGAGCACTGTGAGGTGACCGCATTGGGCCACACGCTAGATTTATGATGATCTAATTCAAATTTGTGCAGCTGCACGGCTTTGTATAACTTTACTTGCTTTATGCTGCATTATGTGCGGCGCCACTTCTCTTGGACTGGCAGATTAATTTGGAGGAGGATCTGGTATTGTCTTTCCAGTGTTTTAAATACTTTTTTATATTTAGAAATTGTTAAGCTTAAATTAGGATAAGAATCTAGTAGAGTGAAAAAGAAATCAAAATGACAAGCAAAGCAGATAAATTTACCTACTATTCATCAGTCATTTCGGTTTCCAAGTGTTTATAACTTTCTGGCCAGAGTGACTATCCTTAACTGAGGCTGATGTTCCCTAACTAACTGTTTCTATAGTAATGTCCTTCAACCTCCCTTTAATGAGCATCTGTTATGCAAATGCTGGCAGTGGCATTATAACTGCATTTCTGTGACATCCCACTTTCAGCAAGTGGGACTTGTGCCAAGTGCGGGAGAACGATACTGTGAATTTTCAGCTACAGAGTACTGTGATTTATGCCAAATGCTGTAGTTGTGTTTTACTTCTTCACCGACACCAGTCTTGATGAGAGAAAACAACTAAGGGCTCTGGTGTTTCCACAGTCGATGTCGTGCTCCACCTTCAGGCTGGGCTATTAAAAAGAATATAATTGAAAATAAGACAAAATGATTCAGAAGCACAAATCTCACTGGTTTTCAGTAGGTTGCCAATCTGCACTTTGGGCTGACGGGAAGCAGGCTGCCTGTGGGGCTGCGGGGACTATCCCACATAGGTAGTGGGGAGCTAAGAGAAACGCAAGTAGCTATCTATGCCTCCCTCCACCCTGGGTGGGCATGGAAAGGGCTGAGCATAGGTACATTCCTTGTTGCCAAAAAAAATTGACTGCAGTGTGTAGACAAGGCTTCATTTTCCATCAGTATACAATACTGTCATTGCCACACTTTGTTTAATGTGTTTTAAGCAGTAGAGAAACTGGTTAACTGCTTTCCAAATGAGTGGTGTTTGTAAAGGGTTTAGCGCTCTTAGGGAAGCAGTCTGCAAACATTTAATGGGATCTGTGTAAAGAAGAGGCTGGGATCAGTTTCTGTGTTCACTGATCTGTGTATTTTTTGTGGGATTAATTTGCAGTGCTTTACATGTTTCTATTTCACTTCTTGAATTGACCACGCAGTTACAGCTTATTTCTTGCTGACTGGCATTATGAAGTTTTCATCTGGAGTGATTAATCGGGGATTAGGGTACTGGTAAGGTTAGGGAGACTGGTTTGTTAATGCAGCTTCCCGTTCCAAACCACTCCTTTATGCTGTCACAAGACAGAGGGTGGGCTGTTAGGTTGTACAGACCCAGCTCTCACAATTATGAAGGTGGCATCAGAGCCATTGACTAGAGAGCAGCCGAGCCTGCCACCTCAGGGAGCACTTGGTAGCCCTAAGATGACCTGGGTTTGGCCAGAAACTGGGGAATGTTTGGACATGCAGTCTGTTCCAGGCAGAAACTTGCTCTCAGCACTTGGGGTACTAAGAAAATTAGGATTCCTCTTTAATATAGTCCATTTTCTTATTCTGTGCAATGTGACGATGGCTCTGAGTGTCTTTTAGGTGAAGACACTAAAAGAGTCTTCTATTTTAGGCACACATACAAAACTGTACATATTTATTTAATGTAGAAACAACAAAAAAAAAGATGAAGGACTTGAAGCTAGGCACACATACAAAACTGTAATTATAAGGCTTCTCAAGAAATTGCTACAGGATAAAAACAGCCAGTTCTGAGTTCAACTCAGTTCAAAGATACTCATGCATGGCTGCTAACTTCAGTGGAGATCTTTGTGGCATGGATGTTTTTTTCCAGCCTGCCTGCTTAAGAAGATGATAAGAAAAGGTAAACACAAGTGTTTTGCTGAATAACAGTACTGCTTAAACGATTGTGTTGAGTGAGAACCTCCAAAATAAGACTTACGTTTCCCACGACCTTGTCCATATTATCAAATTCTCACTTTCCTAGCAAGATAATGCTTTGAAGACCGGAGTAAACAAATCAAAGTCCTTGAACACAGATTTGTAGGGTGGTTTTGTTTTTTTTTCTGTCTTTCATGGGATTTGCAATTTTCTCTGCGATGTCATGTGATGGAAAATGTTAGCAGAGCTGCCCTCAGATGGTAATCTGCATTCACCACAAATTCAAGCAGTTTGAGTGAAGGCTGGAGAATGATGGTGAGCACTGAGTAACTTCAATCCATTTTGTCCCCCCATTAATGGGTTACCCAGTGCAGAGTGAGCTCAAGTGAGTCCCCTGAATCAATAGTAAGAGTGGTAGAGGTACTGAGAGACAGAATAAAGACTAAAACCTATGTACCATCAGCCCAGGAATAGCTTGCGGTAACAGGCTATCCTGACACCCAAAAAGGTGGAATCCAGTAGCTTATTGGCACTGTTACCCCCAGACTGGGCACCTTTCACCTACCAGTCAATGCTCTATACTAAGTGCTCTAAGGAAAGAAGAAGGAAATGTGATGGAACTGGATTTTTTAGAATCTGAAGAACAGGAGATTGAGAAGAGATGTAATAATAACATGAATTCAGCTTCTTTAAATGAAGCTCTGATGGAAATGGATGTATTGGAAAAACCTAAGCTGCTGCTTCTGATGGGGATCCACAACCAGGCAGGCCTAAGTCAGCATGGAAAGAGAAAGATGAGTTGAATTGCCTGTAGTTTCCAAAAATTGTTCATGACCTGTGAACATACATAATCCTTCTTTTTTTAAGGCTAGAGGAACGTCTTCCTGGTACCCTTCTAGGTTTAGTGGAGAAGAAACCCGGACACAGAACAAATGCACTTTTGTAATGGATCATAAGGATGGCCCCCTAATAACACTGAACAATAAAATGTCTGGTGCCAGCTGGGCCGTTTGGACTGCTGTTCATAATTTAATGGCAAACAATAAAAATGTTTGGTGTTTCAGCAGCACCTCAGAATGCTCAAGCATGTGAATGAACGTTATCTTCATAAACACACTTGGGAAAGGAAAGTCACTCAGTAATATCTATGCCATTCCCAGACAGAAACAATGCACCTGGCTTAAGCAGATAGATCTCTCCTTGAAGCCAGTGGGAGTTGCTGTGATATAGCCAGAGCTGAATGTGGCCTGATGTGACAAATACATGAGAATAGAACAGAAAACCCCCAGTATCAGGCTCATGCTTTAACCACAAGAACATCCTCTTTACCAGGAAAATGTATTTCATTTTGTATAATCTAACAAATGAGTCTTATTCCAAAGAAAATGTTTTTTTGGGGAAAAAAAAAAAAAAAGAAATGCGGAGAAATTCAATCAGTATTACCTAATCTTCCTCCCTTCATCTGGGTGTTCTCAACTCATTGATATTGCACAGGCTGTGTTAGAAAAAACAAATCAATCACGCCATGGCACTGTTACTGGCTCAGCCTCTCTCCAGCCAATGATAACTTACCTATTTTTTTTTTCCTTTTTAAAGAATGCATTTCTTCCTAGTGGGAGAAACACCATCAGTCTTACTAATGTCAGTGCAGGTGGAGACACTCCACAGTGCCGTCCTCCCCTCTCCACATACCCCCGTATGCCTATGGAGAAACGGAATAGTAAAAAGTGTTTTTCTTTCTGTGCTGGGATCCTTCTTACAGGACAATCAATAAATAAATAATAGCAGTGGAACTGCAAGATCTCATGAAGCGGGAGAAATGTAGCAAAGTGGACAAACTGCAGGATTTAGTTTCAAGTCAGGAAGTCAAAATCTCCACAAAGCGATGTTCTGCAGCGGGATCATAGCTTTTGTCTATAGTACTAAGTGGCCACTGCATAATAGTGCTTTTGCTGCTAACCCAGTGGAAAATTATTTTTTTTTCCTTTTATGCCAGATTTCCCCTATTGTTCTGGGGAGTTTTGCCTGTGTAATAACTGTGCAGTTCTTTCTTCATCTACTTAAGAGCTGTATTATAACAAGTCAGAAGAATGAACTGGTTGTATGATTCAGCTAATTGAGACCAGTCTATTTTCTTCCTTTTTTTTTTTTTTTTTAACAAATCAAAATATATTTTAGAGATAGACAAGTCTGAATGAGACTTGTGTGCTACCTTTGTGTATAAAAGTATGTGAAGAGGGACTAATTAATGAAGAAAACTCATTGGCAAAATACTGCAATCAGAAGAATTTGATGCATATATTATGTAGGTGCATGTGTGAGAGAGATTGCATTTTATCTTTCTTTTTTCCTTCTTTAACACATGTACCTTGCTCTTAAAACTTAGGAAGTTCAATAATCCCTGCTCTAATAAAATAGAAAACCTGCAGAAGCCTAACACTCCCTTCTGCCTCCCAACTAGAGAGCGAGCCTCTACTAATTGGTCTGAAAAACAAGGTGTGTGTTTGTGGGCCTCTGTTTCTGTGGACGCACCCCAAATGTTCCTGTGCTCTCTTGTTCCACAACTTCATAGTTGCATATGCAGACATGACCACTGGCTGCTGGACGTGAGCTCCGTCTTGTAGCACTGTAGAAAGAAGTTACAAAATACAAAGTGGGAGTTAATCTGTCTGAGGCAACACTTGGCTATTAAATGTGATGAGCTAAAGTCTGGTCACAAAGTACTTCAGCTAACGTCTCCTTCAACTTACCCGGTACCAGTCCAGTCTGATTATTCCTCAGAGCTTTTCCCTGTACTTTGCTATGACAGGAGCAAATCACTTCATGTTCCAAATTTTTGCGACATGGTTTTGCTCCTGCTCTGCAGCATGTGTCCAGCCTAGACATGGCTTGCTTTCTCAAGCAATGTTACCAGTTACATTTGGGTTTTAAACCTACATCCATTTCAGCAATCCCGCTCTATAATTGGATTCCGCAGATCCCAAATCGATGTAGCTGGTTCTCAGATTTTCTACTCTTGGTCTGTTTTTCTTGTAACAGCCTTCCCTTGCGGTCATTTTCTGAGAGCCTTGGAAGTCACAGAAGCTGAGTATCAGCATCCATCAGCTTTAATTGATGCATACTGCTCCCCTAGATGCCTTTGAAAGAAAAAGAGTAGAAGTGAACTAATTTGAAGTGTAGTAATTAAGTATTAGCCAACTAACATAATGCAAAATAATGGAAAAAGGATCTTGGACCCAAGGCGATGTATTCAGCTTAAGATTCTGTTCTCACACATTTCTTGCCATATCTTATCATTGTCCACAGAAAAGGCATTCATCACAACAAGCAAAAGAGGGTTATAATCTGCGGTTGACCTTTGATGGAGATAATGATATATTTTCTCTCAAAGTCTGTGTGAGGCAGAGTTATTCGTAGCGTCATGAAAATGTCCCTTTAAAAACAGTGTATTGTTTTAAGGGAAAAAAAAAAGATTTCACATTTGATTATAGTTTAGAAATGGCACAATCCTACCCTGCACACAATAGGGGAGCTATGTTTGTGTGGAGATTTGACAACAGAGTCCTTATAGTTGAGTTGAAGAGGTTGATCAGTTTTAGATATAAAATAAATACAAATACATGCATAAAAATAAAATCAGAAGCCAGTTCATGTTTTGCATGTTTTTTAATATGAGGTTTAGAAGTGGAGTCATCAGATAAACTTGTGAATGGAGCAAAAGCATCCAAATACTTTGTATACTCTGTACTATTTGGACCTAAAATCTCCCCCTGAATCATGTAACACAAGTTTGGTGCATTCAGAATTCCAGTGGAATTTATTTTTAGCGAGGTTTTTTCTCATCATGTAAAGCACATTATCTGCCTTTCAACTTCTGAACAATACTATACATAACAGCCCTGATATGTACAATGATTTTGAAGGGCGCAGCCTTGGTCAGGCTGTCCCTGTTGAGCTAGTCAATGTTAAAATCAAGATAGAGTTTATTTGAAGATCTTTGAACTTTTTATTGCATCCATAGTATTCATACTAGCAATTAATATAGAAGTAAATCTGCTGGGAGACTGATTTTATGGGCGAAACCGGTTCTAATATTTGTTTTCTTCAGCTGTTCAGACTTGTTAATTTTCCTGATATTCTGCAATACCTCCTGCAGTTAGTGTTTTGTTTTTCTTTTTCAGACGGGATGACAGGTAGAAAAAGATGCAAGAGGACAGTGTGTGTTTGCAGTGTCATGCAGTTATATGCCTCTGACAGTCAACAATAGATTTAAATGTTTAAGCATATTTGTTAAGTACTGTGTTTAGATATTGAAAGGGGTACTTAGCGAATGGAGGCTAACCCCACGTACATTTTCATTCCAAACACAGGTTAAAATGAATTCTATAGGGAAAGATCTATTCATGAAAGAGTTTAGGAGCTTCCACATTATTGATGCTTCATATTAAACTTGTGGTATGCTCCAAACATTTTTTTATTGCAAATGCATTAAGTACCTAACTGATAAGAGACTGGGCATGGAGGAAAGGGGAGTACAGAACTGAAAATTTGAGTACCTGGACAGTTTAGGAGGTGGATTTTGGATCCTAGGATAAACACAGTAGCCGTAAGTGACTGCAAAAATAATGAGCACTGGGGTATCGGCTGAGAAAACTTTAAGGAGCAATTAAAATGTCAGCATTATCACCCAGTCTACATAAACAGGGCAGGCTGTTCAGACTTCTGAGTTGCTGGGTCTGATATTTTACTGTGCTATGATTTATAGCTGTTTTAAAGCAGTGTAAACTAGGTATGAGATCTTACCACATCACTTTTCTTGAAAATATGGCCTCTTGCTTGAAAAATACAGAAGAATTTATGTAGGTTTGTAGAAGCACGCACTTAAGTACATTCTGAGCAGGGATAGATTTGTGAATCACTGTACTGGGCAGTAACTAATTAGGCCTCTAATATACTGTGTGCAGTAGAAGTAATATAGCCTTTCAGGTACAAGAACCAAAGCTAGAAACTGATTTATTTCAACTTACACGCCTTTGTTTCCAAGGAATTCAAACATCCAAAAAAGTTTTCCGTCATCTCAGGTTTATTGTAGTTTCATTTAGACATCAGGTTAAAACTCAAAAGCTATCAAATTCTGATGAAATATCCTGTACAAGTTTACACAGACATGCCGCTATGATGGTCCTGGAATGTGTTTCCTACTCCTCTCCAAGCACACCTGAGAACTTTTTCTGTTAAATAAAAAATTGTGGTAGATTTTTCCTTCTTTTTGTCAGGATGCAGCTCACAGGCAAATATAGCATTTTAAAAAGATTTTGTCCAGACTTCAGTATAAACTCAGAAAGAAAAAAGAACAACCCAGAGCAGATGGGAAATGATCCACCAAAATAATCATTATGTGGTATCTTTTCATGCAACAGAAAATGAAGGGTTCAGATTTCTCGAGCAAAGAAGGAAAACAAATACATTTGAGCAGTTTCTCAGCTGCTGTAAATAGATTCAGCTTCCCTGACCTCAGCAGCACAGGCAGGGCCTGCATTTCATTTCATATTCACATTATAGTATCACCATGAAGACACAAAACAGTCCAGGGGTAGACACCAGACAGTAAGGGGGAGGGGGGGGTCCCTTTCTCAAAGGCAGGTTGTAAGAGGTCATAAGGGCAAAGACTGGGCAGAGAGCAGGGTGAGCAGATGCTTTCTGCTGCCACCATACCACAGTGAAAGGCTGCATATCTCAGAGCTCAAGCGCTGGGGCTATGGGTGAGAAGTGTGGAAGCACCATCCAGCACCAGCATGAAAGCACAGGGCTGTGATCCTTCCAGCAGCAAAATCCCAGATGAACTTTCCCCCTTTAGACACCACTTTTAATTTTACCGTCTCTCAGGCCCCTGGGGCTGTACCTCTGCACATGCAGAGCACCAGGTTTCTCCGTACATGCCCAGAACTGCCCTGACCTTGACAGGAACAAGCAGCTCCAAGCCAGTGACTCCTGAATTTTTTGCTGGGCTGCGGCTCAGTTTCAGCAGGCCAAGTGGGTGGAAAGTTTTATCCCTATCCCACAGGCTTATATGCAGGCTGCTCTTCTGAGGGCTGTGCGTTTGAACCCTTTAAGCTGAGAAGGTAAATTCATTCAATTCTCTTACCATTGGGATTATATATTTGGGGGGAAAAAAAAACAAAACCAACCACCAAAACAACAAAAAACCCCAACAGCAACTGAGAAGACAGTGTGGTGAGCAGTTGTTTCTTAAAGGCAGTTACAAGGAGAGCTGTTTGGTTCTTTGAAGGAGTTTCACCTCTCGACTTTCTCAAAGGCTGTTTGCAGGCTGAGCAGCAGCAGTGGGCAGAGGTGACCACCTGCAGCTCTGGGCCAGCCATGGGTTTCACACCATCCCCTGCCTTTAGCGCTCCCTAATAAGTAGGTTTCGGCAGCTGCCTGCTGAGTGTACTGATTTTAGGCAGGTCCAAGCTTAGCATGCTGGCTGTTTTGGATCTCATTCAGAAGTACCTGGCTCTCCTCCGAAGATATATGGTGGTAAAGATTTCACTGTCAGACCTAAGCTGGCGGCCAGCGCTTTCCTGGGACTAGTCTTTATGTGCCCTGTGGGAAAGCAGCGGGGATAAAAAATGACACTTAAACAGACCTTTCTTTGAAAAATATTTGTGAATTCTTGCAGGATAAAACGGGGGCAGTCCACAAATTCCCTCTTCTGCTGTAAATATATCTCCCATGAAAACAGTCACAAAACGCTTCATGTGTATTCTCGTATGTGCAACATGTATGCAAGGTCTAAGTCTGCTGTACCTGCAAATGCCAAAAATCAGTCACACCAGGAGACATTGTTGTGTAAAATTTTCATCTCATTCTAAAGCCGCTGTGTATTTTTTCCTATGTCTGAAGGTCCTTTAACCTCCATTAGTAGTTAGCAGAGATTAATTAATTCATAAAAGACAGACACATTTTTGTCACTTAATCGTTTTCAAAGAGCACTTTTAGACAACTGATAGGCCATATTCTAAATTAATTTAAGCCATCTCACCTCTGCTGGTTTTGGTATAGGCTTGTTGATTTATGCTTGCCTAAGGTCTTACCCCAAAGTATCTGCTGCCACATGGAGTGATACATGTAAGTGTGCTGAAGGGAAAACAGTTCTGTTTAAAGGACTGAATGTAGTCCTTTCTGATGGAAATTTCATGAAAACTGAGTTGTTTTTGAAACTACCATGAACTTTCCTCAGCTGAAATTTTGCATTTTTCAGATGCCATTGCAAATATGTTCTTTCTCATGTAAATACAGTGTTTCCTAAAATTAAAGGGACAAGATAGCTCATTACTGTATGATCTAAAATTATTCGAGCAGTCCTTCTAGTTAGCTCTTCGCAAAGCTTCCACGTGTCATTTTAAACTATCAGTGTTTCCATTTTATTTATAGTTTTGTGTTGAACTTCATCAAATTTCACCTCTCAAAGCATGATGTCATGAAGGACATTACTAAAATCCGTCGGTCTGTAATCTTGCTGGAAGAAAGGAGGCAGTGATTTTAATTAGTCACTACCAAAGCTAGGATGTGAGTCAGTCTTACAAGAGCTGCTAAATATCAAAGAAAAAGAATAACAAAAAACTTAGTGCAAAGCCTTACAAGGTACTAATTTCCTGTCAGTGCAGCTAGCTCATTTTCTTCATAGAACAATAGAACATAGAATCACAGAATGGTTTGGGTTGGAAGAGACCTTTAAAGATCATTTAATTCCAACCAGGCATGTGCAGGGACATCTTTCACCAGATCAAGTTGCTCAGAGCCCTATCCAACCTGACCTTGAACACTTCCAGGGATGGGGCATCCACAACTTCTCTGGGCGACTGATTGCAGTGTCTCACGTAAAATGAGACACTGTAAAAAATGTCTTCCTTACATTCAATCTAAACATATCCTCTTTCAGTTTAAAACTGTTGCGTCTTGTTCTGTCACTACAGGTCTTGGTAAAAAGTCTCCAACTTTCTCATAAGACACCTTTAAGTATTGAAAGGCCACAATAAAGTCTCCCCGGAACCTTCTCTTTTCCAGGCTGAACAACCCCAACTCTCAGCCTTTCTTCATAGGAGAGGTGTTCCAGACCTCTGATCATTTCCGTGGTCCTCCTCTAGACCTCCTCTAACAGGTCCATGTCTTTCTTGTGCTGGGGACCCCAGAGCTGGATGCAGTACTCCAGGTGGGATCTCACGAGAGCAGAGCAGAGGGGGAGAATCACCTCCCTCAACCTGCCCTTTGTGCTTCTTTCTATACAGCTCAGGATATGATTTGAAAAAATATTTCCCAGGCTGTAAAAACACATTAAAACAATGGGATCTTCTGAACTTTCTTTGCTGATATATGAGAGAGATTATCTTTCAAATGAAAAAGCCATTCAGTGCTTTTATTACTAAGTATCAACCAGGCCCCCTAGCTTGAGAAGTGTGGGTGTTTAGTGCTTGAAAATAGCAAAAGCACAGCTAAGTAGTATATAAAGGAGCACAGTTGCAACAGCTTCATGATCCGTGTCAGCCACAGCATTAAGCGCGCCTGGGCTTTTCCAGGCCACCCTGTCCACCTGATGGGGTCCTGCAAGGACAGTGCTCTGCAGGCCTGACCATCTAGAAACAGGCTGGTCATGGTCCTGAGTGGTTACTCAACCACACTAGGAGTAAAACAAAGTGAAGCCTCAGAGTGCTGGAGCTGCTGAAAGCCCTGCCAGGGCTGAAGTGCTCTGGAAGTTGAAGGGATTGCTGGAGGAGGGGTAAACAGTAATTCACTGTACATGCCATGCCAGCAGCACCTGCCAGCCCAGGAGAAGATATACAGAAGATAGCCTTGTTTCAACAATAGTTGATTCTGCAGCATTAGGTATATTGAAAAGGTTTCAGTTCAGTCACGTAGAGGAGGCTAGCATAAAACTTTGGTAATGAAATGTTAAACATCTGTATCTGCAGAGCAGTGCTGAGATCCCCCAGCTACTTTTAAACAGGCTTTGATATTGGCAGCAGTCTGGCCATAGCAGCCCAGAGCTCAGCATAGGCTGATTTATCCTTGTCAGGGGGAGTATTTGGAAGTGATTATAGTGTAGTCAGCTTCTATAACAGAAAAAAAGTCATGAATACTGCAAACCACAGGAAAAACAAACCGTGTATGACTGTTGTACTCAAACAGAAATGACCAAAGCTGGAGGGACAACCTTGCAGTTGCTTTGCAGGTAAAAGGGTTAAAGTTGGATGAACATATCCCTTAGAAAAGACCAGATCAAAATTAATTACATAAACAATGTTACATAGTTATTTATGGGGTGAGTATGGATCCCTGGCATTAGTAATATACCCCTGACCACTCCTGAGGTAGTTATAAAAAATTACCTCCAGCCAGGTCCAGCCTTTGTCCTTGCCTGGTAAGCTGCACAGGACACATTCATAAACCTGTTTGTGGTGTGCCTCTCAAACACCAACCTCAGTTCTGTCGCTAGCACAGCAATAACTAATTCTCTGAATATGGACAGTAATGAAGGCTGCTTTCCTACCTGTTTCTGTCTGTCAGTTGACTAGTTTTAATGAAATTTTCTGTTATCTTTGTATATCTCTAACCTGCTTCTGAAGAGCATTTTGGCAATGATATATGTGTCATGCATCACAGATACACATATTTTGCTACAGAAATCAGCTGGCAATACCTGTTGAGGAGAGCTGGCAAATGCTCAGGCCCCATCTCTCCTGTCAAACCTGTATATCTCTGCCAGGTTTGTTTGACATCAGACAAAAGAGGCAAAATGCACTGTGGATGGCACAGACCTGCAGACAGACTTTTTGCAAGTTTTACTTCCACTGGAAACATGCCTAAGGAAGTCAACGAAGCACACTGAAGATCAAAAATTAATCTTTGAACAATGCACTTGGTGAGCCAAAGGACTCACTCAAGCTTATGAAGTGGGGTAGTGGTTTGACTTTGTGGGCCAAGGAATCCGAACTATCACACCAAAAAGGGCGCAGACTAAAGGGCACTTGAGTCGCATGTGACTTCACTGCTAGAAACCCGAGACTCACTGGAGGCTTCCAACAGTCAAGGCGAAACAAAAAGCTCAATGTGAGTTGGGGTCCCAGAGGCTGCAACCACTTCATGAAGATTACCCTGGGAAACAATGGTTGTTAGCAGAAGTGGGCAGCCCTGGGCTGGCAGGGTTGTCACCCAGATAGTTGCATATTGTGGAGAAATATGCAACTTGTTCTTCCAAACCCCTGAGAGAAGAAACCCAGTTCACCATTTTCCTCAAGCCATTGGTCAGACAATAGCTTCAGCAAGCTGAGAGCGCAGAGATCCTGGACCATGGCAAATGAGGACACATGGTGTCCCTGTCACCTGGCAGCAGGGTTGCCATGGGGGCACAGGGTGATTGCTGGCCTCCGGCGGGCAGGCTGCAGCTACGGCTGCATGTGGGACCACAGGGCATCTGGGAAGTGGAGGGTCACAGACATTGGACATACTTGAAATGCTGCAGTGGGTCCTTGTTCAGTGGTGTTATAGTTTTGCTTCTCTGGGGAGAGGAGCTGTTGAGAAATTTAACCTTCATGAGGCCTTCAGGAGAGCCAGCCAGGAGGAGCTGCAGTGGTGCTCAGAGGCTCCAGTGGCAGTGTTGACCGGGGAGGGGTGACTGGGGTGCCAGGTAGAACACACTGCTGCCAGCCTCCTCAGCATCTTACTGAGCAGCACTGGGGAAGCCCCTTCCCATATATGTTCCAAAAAGACCATTTATACATTTTACCTAGGACATAATACCCAGAAACTCTTTAGGGGAGGGAAACGGCACCCATGCCTCCCTTGCCTTCTCCCATGAGGGCCATAACCCCTCAAAGCATCGTGCTCACTCATGTTCTCCACAGCTGTTGCGAAGTGGTGGCTTGTTCCTGTAGGGTGGAAGAGCTTCAAAGGGTAGGGTGGAGAGCACTTTCACCCAGAACAGCCCTGGCCTCATGGCGAGGGCGTGGGTTTTGATGTCCTCGGGCGCAGGAGGGTGTAAAACCCAGCTTTCCCACATCTAGGGGAATAGCTCTGACCAAGGAGCTCTCGAACGCGGCAGAGGAGAACAGCAACTGCTGCCGCTGCGCTTCGCAGAGCCACAGCTCGCTGTGTTTTGGGAACGTTCGCCGGCTCTACCCCTTGGGCAAGACGGGTGCAGGTGCAGGAAAGCTGATTTCACTGGATCAGACAGTGCTGGGGTGTGAGCTAACTCGGTGCCATGACATGAGAAGCATTTCTGGACATGCCCACAGCAGAATTTCAGGAGTCTGGGGAATTTTAATGTGAAAAGCTGGCGCCTGCGGAGCTTAAGCACCTCCAGGGTGTGGCAACAAATGAGCAGGAATTTAGAAGACTGCACTTTTGGACGGAGGGTCTTAGTCCCGTTGGAAATACCTACTTTCCTTCTCTCAGGTTGGGCACAGTTCCTGAAATTTGCTGGTGCCAGCGGTGTAACTGGTCCTCACCAAGTAGGAACAGTATTTCTCCAATTCAAGGAGCATTATGCCTGGCAAAAGAATGAAGACTATCAGCAAAGATGATGCCACAATGTTCTGACTGTATAAGATTTATGGGGCTGTGGGAAGCCAGTTTAGATGAATCATAAATAATTGCATGTAATATACTAATTTAGTTGCAGAATGGGAGTGAGTTTAGCTTCATCCATTAATTCAAAAGACTCTCCCTGTGAGCATTTGGGAAGAGTAATTTAGTAAATTCAAGCATGAGTCAAGACAACTAAAAATAGAAGAAAACCTCTCCTAAACAGCTGAAATTGAAATTAAAAAAGAGGAAGAAATAAAACCTGGTGTCACAATCTAACAGCCCTTTTTGCGCAAAGGAATGTTCCATAAAGCACATGCATAGCTATTAATATATTACTGAAAAACAATTATTTCTAGTTTTAAAAAGATGCCACGTGTCGTTTTAACACTGAGAATAAATGATGCATTTAGCAATATGTGCAACAGGTTTATCAATAAATGTTGCGGGCATAGTGCTAGTCAGCTGTCTTTGATATTAACTTCACGTCTCCCAGACTCACAGTGTTGTGAGAGCAGAATTTGACCTAATGCCTAAACTCCATACAGCCAAGTGGAAAAAAAAACCCCAACAACCAACCTGTCAAGTACTAATGTTTCAAAGGTTTGATATTTTGCACTGGGGGCTGATTTTATCACTATGACCTTGGCTTATGCTGGTATCCCTCTGTGGCATCAAAGAAGTTCTTTTGGTTGTAAATAGTAACAGTATCAGTCCCTAACTGGGAAAGTTCCTGAGGATGAGAAAAGCCCCATCCTTTTCATGTCAAAGCTCTAAATTTATGCAAGCAGACAGAGAACTCCCTGGACAATGGAGATGAATAGGAGGGTTGCACTTGCAAGTAGAGGCTGAGCGCTGTGCTGGAAACAGCTCTGCCTGGTTTGCTACAACTGGCTCTTAAAAACTGCTCCTAAGAAGCTCTTATTCCCACTGCTGCAGCAACTCTTCCTACCTCTGCCTACTCAGATCTAGGCCGAGAGGTCCCTACAGCTTGACATTGCTAATGTGGTGGTCCTGCTACCATGGAGTTTCACTGAACAGCTACAGATTTTAAGGGAATGCTGGTATGCCAAAGTTTTTATAAGTTAAATAGGCAAGACACATAAGGGATACAAAAAGGCAGAGAGCTGGAAAGTAAAGCCAGTCAGTGACAAAGCCAGGACTAGAACATAAATGTCCTGCTGCCAACTCACAGACTGATTTTTTGGATGACTCTGCCTGTCATTCCACATCTGTTTGTTCCAGCAGAAGGATGCATTTAGCATGTGATTTGCCCAACAAATATGGTTATATTTCCTCTCTTTCATTTTTCCCTTTCCAGAAACTAACTTACAATTAGAAATGGCTGGGAACTTTTGACAATGTATTTTTCCACAAAAAAAATGTTTACCAGGTCCACGGTGTGGGATTTATTGTCAGAATGAAAATGAATTCATACTATAATATATATTACTTCCCTAAAAAGTAAGGCATCTGGGATCAAGCCCGTAGCCTATATGAGGAAGAGCAAGCATTTGAATCCATTTTCTTGAATGCTCAATGAAAGCACGTTCCTTCGAAGGAAGGAAGGAAAGAGAGAAAGAGAAAAAGAGAAAGAAAGAGAAATTAATTTCCAAGTTTAGGAGATTGTTTGCACAGTACTATGTATATTTTAGCATCTCTACTTCTCAAGTTTAAAATCTACAAGTGGAAACTTTCTCAAATCCATGGATTTTGGAAACTCCACTGTGTAATTGTTCTGAATAATTCTTGGCCTGCAGGTGAGCTGCAATTAGTGTGTTGTGGCTGCCATTTATTCAAAAAAAGAAGTTTGAGTTATTTTGATTATGTGAGGTGGGAGAAATAGGTCATACAGTGCACTTCCATTCTGACTGGCTGGGGTCTACGCTTAGATCCAGGTTCCTGGTTTGGAACTCATATTCTGCACACTGTTAATGACTACCAGCCTGTACTTCAGCTTTTCTGTTTGAAAACATCTGACAGTAAAATCATTTGCTTAAACAGAAGAGGGTATAAGCAGTGTCATTTTTCTAAACATTTGCCTGATTACTTTTGCAAATTCTTTTTGCAATGATTTCCCAGACTGTTTAACATCCAGATAAAGCTCCTTGAACTTCTGGATGGGAACTCAATGTAAGGAGACATTAAAAGAGTGAATGCAGATGTAGAAATAGATATGAAGCAATGCAAATTCAATGGAAGCCAGTTTGTCTAGATCCCCTGCCTGCCCAGCAGATATCACGCAGAATTTGGTTTTCTGGTTTTCCAGCCCTCACCCCCAACTCTGTCCTTTGGTGTAGGCTTTAGGTATGCTGCACGGCTGAGACAATGTAAAGAAAACCTGAGGCTACTCAAGTCTCTCTTTGGGACCAGACAGATGCCTCTGAGGGTGTTTATGTCACAACAAAAGGGCAGACATGATCAGACTCCACTCACATTTAGTCCAGACCTGGTGTAGGGAACCTGCTTCAGAAGCACTGCAGGGCTTGAAGCCAGAAGCCATCTGGCACCCTGAAAGAGGAGAGCTGGCTTTGCAACGCTCAGGCACTAAGTGCCTTTGTCGAACAGGCCTCCTGCTCCGGTGTTATTTATACCATATTCCCCTTTGGATGGTGCAGTCCCCCATCCTCTGTAGCTTGTCTTTCCACAAAAAAGGCATCATGAAAGAGATAGTCCCAAAAGACTGAAGATCAAATATACATGATAAATCTGTATGGAAGCTATGTGAACACGTGTAGTGGAGCCTTAGTTCTCAGGTAACGTATTTTCTGCTCAGTGAGGCTTATTAGCTCAGTTTCAGCATGGCTTTTACCTGTGTTCACACAATTTCTTACCAGCCTATAGTGGAGCAACACAAGTTCTTGTACAATTGGAGACAGAGGAAACTCATTTCTGCCTGTAGATTTACAATGTTAAAATAGTCTCAGTGTGTAATCAGATTGTTTTGTCCAACTCTTTTTTTTTTTTTTGAAGAGCCAGATTTGAAAGTAATAGACATAATCTTTAATGATGTTTCTGAATCTTCATCTGTCAGAAGTTGGAGAAGACTTTAATCAAGGAAATAGTCCCACTAGTGCTGCTGATAAGATGGCTTCTATGAATAAAGACTATAACAAGGGATTGCAAAATTAGTCTGTAAAAGTAGCATTCTATACCTGAATTCTTTTCTTTC
This sequence comes from Pluvialis apricaria, assembly GCA_017639485.1. Classification (NCBI taxonomy): domain Eukaryota; kingdom Metazoa; phylum Chordata; class Aves; order Charadriiformes; family Charadriidae; genus Pluvialis; species Pluvialis apricaria. The sequence continues at coordinate 72,251,047 of CM030009.1, read as the reverse complement.
ACTATCTAATGCAAGAAGTACAAGTCCAAAGGGAGCACTAGTATAATAGTTGTGAGTCTGTGTTTGTCTGAGGCTAACCTCTTTGCTGTAACAAGGTTGACTGTGCATTGACTAGCAAACGTAAAATCCTTGCCTACTCCAACACACTGAAAAATAAGCAGTTACTAATCATCCTGAAAAAAACTTGGACTGGCTGAGACAACACACAAAAACTATGATTTTAAACGCAAGTGTCTCTTGAATTTATCAGGTCCTGTAATTTCTACTTTTCACTGAAGATGCCAGGGACTGATCTTCATCCTGATTGAGAAAACAATAGAGATACAAGTAAACCTAGTCCCAGAAGCTTTTCATCAGACTAGTTCTTGACTATAAAAAGCATTTTGCAGAGTTTACATAATCTCTAATTTATTAAGGGATCAGATTTTTACATTAAGGACATTTATGCTGGCTAAAAGGAAAATGTTAGGTTTAGGATTTCAGAAGCACTTTTTCCATGTGCATGCCTGCTGGTGCACAGAAGTATTCCTCCAGAATTTTGAGACAGCAACAAAACTGTATTTAAATAATTTTTAGTTCTGGTTCACTTAATGCATGTCAGTCTGGTTAGCCATATTCATCAAATGTAGATTTAGCAAACTATTGAGAGTGAGTAAATGTTATTTTTAATTCTATCGTAAAATAATGTTACATTATTGTGACCAAAGATTTAGTCCATGTATAATATATAGAAAAGTAGTTTAATTTCTGCTTATGTATACTGCTGGTGCCCACTGCTTTCCCTAATAACGTTTGGCATAAAACACAGGTTTTTAAACACAAAACATATTACAACACAAAGATATCTGTGAGGTACCCATGTGTAATGACTGTACACTCAGAGCTGTTTGTTTCATAAATTTGATTAATTTGCCAATTTACTTGATTTGCCAAGCATTTACAAATGAAAAATTATTTATTCTGAAATTATACCCTATGCTTTGCTGCACAGCAATCCAAATTTGTTGGGAGGTTTTATATTCATGGGATGATATTATATTCATATGACTTTTTTTCTTGGAATGACCTTTAAAAGGTACACGAAATAGTAATCCATACATGAATTTGAATCTTTGGAGCTGCATACTATAATTTTATAACATGTCAGTGCTATAAAAGACAGTGACAAACTCCATACTCCACGCCAATCCCAAGTATCATAACGCATTAGAACTCAGAGATGATCATATTTTCTTCTAAACCTCTAAGAATGAAGAATTACATGCCCGGGGGAAGATTACTAGAAGGCTGGCCATCCTAACAGCTGGATTCTCCAGGAGCCGTAAAGTTCCCTAGGCTAACATAAACGATGAAGGAACTCTGTAGATAATGGCAGATTCATTGGTTTGTCGTTGGGCTGTAACACTACTAGGAATCCTACTAATAAGCTTTATGGTATCTCCTCGTTGCTGGTCTGCACCTCCCATTGCTGCTATTCCCTAGTTGTAAGAGAAGCAAGCAGGCAGCAGTACCAGCAAGACAAGTATGGTAAAAAGAAAGATTTCTTTTGCAAAAACTCTCATTTGTGGAAGACAATATGGTCCACCTTCTAAGCAGAGAAGTGAATACACAAGGTAAATGGTCCCTGTCTCACCAGCCCGCTGCACTATTTGGAAAACTGTTACATTTACAGCAAAAGGGAAAAAGAATAGAAGACATGCACTTAGTTGAATGTCAGACTGTTGAGAACAGCCTTAATCAAGGCACCAAGGAGCATGGAGAGAAGAAATGTCTTTAATTATCTGTCTATGCTAGGATGCAGCGTAATAAACAAGAGAAATGAGAACTGCTTGCTTTATGGGCTTAATTTGACTTAGTTGGTATTAATGAAATTTGGAGAGATGTTCATGACTTGAACGTTAATATCATAGTTACAGGATTTAACACAGAAAGAGGCTGTCTGAGTGAATGGAGAAAGTGAGTGGCACTCCATCAAAATTAAGTTATTTGCTTCTGGCTCAGCAATAACTTGGAAATAAATGGTACTGAGTATTTATGGATTAATTTTTAATGAAGAAAGCCCAATGTCTGCTGCAGATAACTAAACCAAACTAGTAAGCAGGATGATCATCTCCCTAAGCATGTATCCCCGCAAAGCAAGGGGAAAAAACAACCCTGATGGATTGTCAGCACTCAAGCATTGTTGAAATTTTCTAAGGTTTTAAAGGAAAATTTTCCATCTCAAAAATTACCAAATCCAGTATCAGAAATTCTTTGTTAGGCCTTCACTCAACAGATGCAACATACTGGTAACATGACTAATAATGTGTACTTGTATGTACCATTTCAGGTGTCCATTAAGCAAGCCTTCCTTCCCCATTGTGATTCAATGCCAACAAATCCAATGGAAAATTGAATTCAGTGAGCTTTAATTGTGCTTCATATACTTATACTCTCAATTTCTGGCTAATATATTATTACTTATGATATATAGCTCGCTCTGGCAGTTTACCTTACTCACATGAGTAGCTCCATATGGGTTCTTTATACCAAGGATCTTTGGGAGTCACTAATAGCTGGAAAAGGGACACTGGGTACTGAATTCCTAGCTCTCTTTTCAGCATTGGACTGACTAGTATGTTTATATGATGCAAAATCAACCACAGGATGCCTAATTCATACTTACAGCACTGCATGTTCCTATTATTTTGTGTAATAATATATCATTTACTTTACAAAGACTTTTCTCATTCTATTTTATCAGTGGTTCACAGACGAATTTAGAAACAAGTTGAACATCAGGACCTGTAATTTTTTCAAGCCTCTGCTTAGAATCTTTTCTCTGTCCATGCTAATTATAAATTGCATTCATCACACTGAAGACTATTTATTTGCTTCTTCTGTTTATCTGCTTTGCCTATCTGTAATACCACAGTGGGAATGGCATGTACAATGGCAAGAAAATGACCTGTGGGTTACAGTCAAACAAATAGATGGTTTGCACACAGATAAAAAAGACAACACCAAAATGTTTACAATACAAATCAGATTTTTTTTTCTATCTTTTGGTTTTTCATTGTTCAATGTGAGTTAAAGATTCAAACTGCTACCAGCAATACTTTTGCTTCCATTCCTCCATCAAAAAGTAATGTGATACTTCATACTTTTCCTTGCTGTTTCTTGTCCAAGATCTGAACAGAATTTTTATTTCCCCCTAAGAAGGGAAATTGGATTTCAGTGTCTCAAAACCTTACCTCAGCTTAGTCTGATTGGATCTTTTTAAATGTAAATTTCTTATTCTTGGTGTTTTACTTGTCATTAATACACGCTATTTCTGTTGATTAAAAAAAAAAGAAAACAGTGCAAGTGTTAGCAAAGGGAATTGTACTTAATAGGAAGGAATAAATGAAACAGTTCACGAAAGGTGGGGTGAACAGGTCTAATAAGTTGCCCAATTTTAAGACTTCAGTCATGGCACAGCACTGCAGTGTCACCCTAGAAGAATACCTTAAATGTAATGATAATAAATTCAAGCTTCAGTGGGACTGGTGGGTGTTTGGCTTTCAGATTTTGTTCAACCAAGTCACGAGTTTAGGGGACTAAGGTTGAACTGTAAATAGCACTTAAGATCCCAGAGTGTAATTCAGGTCCAGGAGAGAGATTCAAACAAGCTGGCCCTAATCCATCTGTGTCGACATGCAGTTAAGCTGTGGAATTCCTTATCACAGGGTGTTTCAGATGCTGAAAGTTTACATGATTTCAAAAGGCAACTAGACAAATTCATGTAAGAAATGTCCACTGAGAAGTATTATATGTAAGACAACTGGTTCAAAAAGTCAACGAGGCATAAATGGTTGAATGTCGGATGAATATTCTTGAGCAGCATCACTTACACCCTTCCCTAGGCATCATCTTTTTGACTTTTTTGAGAATATGACTCTAAGCTGGGTGGTTCTCTGGTGTGATCCAGTCAGACCACTCTTGTCTTCTTATGCATCAAAATATTTGAGATAGCACACGCACATACCTTTTCTGATGGAAGCTCCCAAACACACATAGCTCACTGAAAGTGTACAAGTCCAGAAGTGTGGCTGCTCACCTAAGACAATTAATTGACTATTTTCCACTTAGCTCCATTTGAGAATTTTTAACAAAGTATTCTTAATTCTCTGTTTGCTCAGAGAGCATGTAACACTTCTGGATGGGTTTGAGTTCGCTACGTGTCGCCACCTTTCCTGAAGAAACCGGTTGATACCCACTTCTTGTAGAACGGCCTAAAGATTAGAGTACATCAAAGGAGTGCAACACCTGGATTTTGATCGAACCCCACCAAGTTGGACAGCATAGTTTCCACCCCCCTCGAAGAGCATGCTAGTTTACAGTAGGAGGTTCCTGTTGTGTAGGGTATTCAGAGGCAGAGGCATTTTTTTCCTTTGAGTTGAAAGCTCCGGTCCCAGGAGCACAGACTCAGGCAGGCAGAGAGACCCAGCAGGAGCGTGGCTCTCTAGCAAAGCAGCGTACCAAGGCAAAATTCGAATCTGCCCCCAACCCACTGAGGACATGCACTTCATGCAGGAGAGTAAACATAACAAGAAGTCTAGACAGCAAACTCTTGTATATCTAAGGCCTTGGGGATATATGGAGAGTCTCTTAATGTCTTCTGTATACTTTCCTATATTTAGCTCAAGGAAAAGGACAAAAGGAAACCAAATCCTTTTTTGCTGAATACTTTTTATATGAAGATAATAATTTCATCTTTAGAGCATATGTTTGAAAGACTTTTCAGCTTGCTGCTTCAAGGAAGTTAAGGATGTTCTTTGTTTCCCCGAGGTTTGTACAATTTAAGTGGAAATAACTGGAGGGAAGGGGAGAGGAGGCAGAGGGAGGACAGCTAATGATGATGTGGCAATCTACATTTCCCTGGGGAAGACAAAGAAGAGTTAACCACAGCAAATGGAAGATTAAACTCTGAACAATGTTTGCTTAAACCTCCAGTAGTTCCTAGCTACTACAGCTTGATTTCCAAGCAAAGTTTGTTGCCAAATTAGAAGTTTGTATCAAACAGCCTTAATGTGATCACAGCTTAGGTCTTGCTAGAGGTATTTTAAGATACTCATGTTTGTAATAATTGCTAAGCTTATTTTTTATGGCTAATTACAGCTGCTTTGAAATGTAAGTAATAACTTTTGTATATTTTATTTCTGCTACAAACAGCTATTTCAACCACAACTTTCACAAAGCTTTGCTGCACTCATTAACTGTGGTGGCGGTGCTAGGGCAAAATGTTACAAACCCAGACAGGTCTAAGCCTTCTCTTGCCCGAATTTCAAACAGCTAAAAGAGCCTTTTAAACAAAAGGCCTGTCTCAACATCATTCTGTTCCTGTTAGTTTGCGCTAAGAAGAGATTCAATATTCTTTCGAATAGATGGTAGTTTACACTGTTTTGTTCTTCTCTTAAGTCCTGAAGTTCGTATATCTGTACAGTCATCCACATGTGTATGGTTGAGGACAAATATAGGCACATGGAATTTAGCCTATATAAGTTGTATGCATTTTTCATATACACTGAAAGGTATTTCTTTACCCACTGTTTTATTTTCTAGGCCGTGCATACATCTGTCTTTTGTGTTTCGTTCATAAACATTTATATATGTGCATGGATGCATGTATACAGATGAAATCCTAGTTACCATGCTGTTTATTTGCCTATTAATTATTGTCAATATATATGGAAAGAAAGAAAGAAAGAAAGAAAGAAAGAAAGAAAGAAAGAAAGAAAGAAAGAAAGAAAGAGAGAGAGAGAAAGAAATGTTGTCATGCTGTGATATAGTTTCAGATGTACACCAGAATTAGTTGAAAATTGCTGTGCTACACACAAGTGGGTCATCGGTCACAGATAATGGGTTGCAAGTGAAGAATGTGTATCATTCCAGAGCAGCTCCAAGAAACTAAACAAATCCTATTTGAGGGATAGTTTATAGAGTTTTCAAACAATTACAAGGATAATTATTGCATCCTTCCTATAGACAAGCCAGAAAAAAATTTCATGATTATCCGTGCATCTCAAGGCTCAGATAACCTCCTGGTTCCTCCTAATTCCTCTACAATGGATGGCAAAAAAAAATCTGATGGAAGGGTTTTATCTAGTATAGAACTGAGGCCTGATGGGAAGCTCGTTCAAGTCAAGGAGGATCTTCCAAAGAAACCCCAAACCAAAACAGGTCTTTTGTGGAACAATACGGATCCAGTGTTGCAAACAGTAAATGAAAAAGAATATTTTTCAACAAAATTACCTTCTGATTTTACATTAGCTGCAGATTGGTACTAAAAGCACATCCTTTATCTTCTGACTTTGTGTCAGAGATCTCTGCCATTAGGTGACACCAGCAATTAGATTTTCTCATTGAACTTCCTCATGTGTGTTCTGTTATCTTAAATACATATTTCATGCCTTTTTTCTTCAGGATACCATTTTATGATATCTATCCCATATAACAGCTGAATACATAAAGTCATAAAAGCATGTAAAGTAGATTTTCATAAATATAGCAATGATAAAGAGGGAAGAGATCAATTTATCTTGCAAGTAGATTTTGGAGTCACAATGATAAGCATGTTATCAACCTTCCAAAACCATCCTTTGGCATACAGAGAAAAAAATAAATCAATTACCAAATGTTTTCATACAATGCTTTTCATTTTATGCAGTTTTCACTCAGGCTGTAACCTGGCAGCTAACCTGCCATTTGGCAGTTGTGGATGAGTTAATAATTCAGATGCTGTTGTCAACTGTGAGCCAGAAATATCAATTTTGCCATTTTTAGGATGTTTGGTAGAATAAATTTCTTGATATGATTATAAATTGGGACACGTGGAAACCAGGTATGCAGATAGCCTGCAATTCTTGGGAGGAACGTTGGAAACAGCAGTCAGAATTCCTTATAAGCAGTCCTTCCAGACATTGCAGTATTATCTTGAAGGTAAAATAGGGTGGGTGTTGATGGAGTTTAATTGGATTGAAAAAAATAGTGGATTTTTGTCATATTTCTAAGAGAATATTGAGCTTAATTCATGTTTTTGGCATAAATAATTTAGATTAACTCAAGAGTGAAGATAAAATTTCAGGAATTTTCCTTTTTTCATAAAACATTTCTCTTAGCTGCAGGTCTGCACTTGGACCCCATTTAATTTTTTTATTTGGTTTACTATTACATTAGAGCATACAGGCTAGCCAAAACACAGCCTCACTCACATCTGGCAAATGACTGAGCCAAATAATGAACCTGCAAGCACTCTTTGTTGGAGTTTCCCTTTCAAGTATGGGAAAGGTGATAGACTGGTTTGATGAAAAACCCCCCACATATTTGCGAACAGAGAAATTACAAGACAAATGGATTTTAATGAAGAAATTTCCTTTAGATGATGACTGGTCCTCATAATTACTTGCAGGATGAAATATGTCTGTCCTTGAGAAAGCATTTGAAAAGGGACAACATTCAGGGTTGCCCCTGAGGTGTCATAGCATTGCTCTTTTCTGATCTGTTTTCCATTTCTCGTCTTCTGTTCATTGGTGCTTTCTCAAAATTTTTGTTTGATGGAAGAGAAACAACGAATGGGTTGAAAATCATCCAGTGCAGACTTTCCTTCTATGGAGGAGGTTAGCAAAATAAAGCCTACAAAGTGTTTGTAAACAGGCTACATACTTATAAATCATGGCCGTTTTGTTAAATGTAACGAGGATTTTCATTAAAAGGATTTTCTGCTTGTTTTCCCTTTGCCCCCCAGAAACAAATTTTTGAGAACTCCTTTTCTCTATAGTTTTCAGATATTCTTTATTTCTCACTTCTTACCCGATTTTGAGACAGCTGCCACTTCGACATCATACTTCACTTCATTTTGTTATCATGCCTTGCTGCCTACCAAGTCCATATCTCTTTGAACTCACCAGGACTTCATTCGTTTAACCATTGCAAATTTAGCACATCATCTTTTATGGTACCACTTTTTTACTTCTGTGGCACTACTAGCTGTCTTACTGACACATAAAACTCTGGGCCAGTTACTGCATACATACGAGGTTGATAGATGACTATAAGCAAGGCTTTCTTCAAAATATATTTTCCCTTCATAAAATAGATTCTATAGGAATGCTGGGTGTGGGGAGACAGAACAAAAAAGGGAACAGGGAAAAAGAAAGCTTGGTGACAAAAAGACATCTCAGTCATAATGCAATGTCCGTCTCAGGGCTGGCTTTACACGTTGCTCCTTCTAGTCAACATTTCAATAGCACTAAATTATTTTCAGAAAATGTTCTGTTCTTTGGAGAATAATTCTGCCTGCAGGTGTAATATTAATTCGTTTATACTTTTTGCATACCTCCCTTGTTCCTTTCTGACAGCCTGGTTTCAAGTTTCCCAAACTTTCACCGATTCTTTCTGACTTATATTTTTGGATCCTACCTCCTTATTTCTGTATTTTTGGATTGAAAAAGATATAATTCATGGTAGATCCAAGAAGTTGGGAGCAGCACAAAAATGTCAAAAATGGAACAGTAACTTCACCAGGTTGGTGCTAATTCTGACCATATTCTGTTCATAAATCATTAGGGAACCTCAGCTTTTTCTTAATATTATTCTACAAAAAATGCTGCCAGTAAATTGCTTCACTCCTTAGACTTTGGGCCAATAGAAGTAACAAACCACGTACCACGAAAGTTCAGAACACCTTCAAACCTCGTCATGGAGAGTTTTGCTAACTACTGAAAAGCTGTTAACTACGCTTAAAGATGTGATCCTCAGGGCCAATACAGGACATTTCACCAGCCAGTGAGAATGCAAAAGTTGATTTTTTTTTCTGGGTGTCATTGGGGTAAATCTTTACATACAGGCCTGGCCACGCACTGGGAGTGGCATAGCTTACAGAACCAGTTTAGATTTGTGGTGAAGAACATTTTCTCCCTCAAATCCTGCCAACAGACGTACGTGCAGATAACAGAGACAAGTAGGAGAAGTCTAAGCAGATGTAGAGACAAAAAGGAAGCAAAATGCCTTTATGGGAATGGCCTTTGCCTCAAGCAGGTCTCGGAGGACCTGACGGTGCTGTGGGTGGGACCCTTCAGAGCTTCTCACAGGGCAACTGTAACCTACCAAAGTCTTTTCTGAAATGAAGTTTGCCCTGCCCTGATCCAAGACTTACCCTGTGAAAAAGTCTGTGCAGCCTGGGAAGGCTGCATTCCACTATTGCGGACTTCATAAGCCCTATAAAAGATGACATGCGGATTTAGGAACCCTAAATGTTTGCATAAATGTCTTTTAGCGACTAAATAATTGCCCCCTGAAGCACCCCAAAAGAAGCCAAAGGAAACAGAAATCACCATCTACAAAAGATTAAAACAAATTTCTAGTTTCTCAGCCAAGCCATTTTGCAGTTACTATAAGCCAAAAAAAATGTTAGGAAAATTTTCAAGAGGTGAAACTGCTTCCTTTTTTGAGCCCTCATCTCTCCCAAACATCTTGTTGAATTTACCTCAAACTTTCCATTAAACTTCTACTTTGGCAGAATAACACACTTATGAAATTTCAAGCAGATTGGTTCGGTCTGGTAAAAGGCAAAGAGGTAAAAAGCCTGACCTGGGGTGGAAACCTAATTTCTAACTTATCTGTGGAGAAAATATAAAATGAGAAGTCTACCAAAGTGAACCAAGAATACTGGGTTGTGTATGCAATGTTTATTCCTGTACAGTAACATCTAGTGCCATTTAGACTGCTTTCAGTGCGCAAATCCAAAGCTTCACTTAGATCACTTCTCAGCATTTTACACTACCAGTTGAAACAAGCATTTCAGGAAAAAAATATACTTCTGTTCCATTTCTTTAGCACCAATGGCAGAAGGAGGTGGCTACCCATGTCATTAGCTTAATCTTATGAAAATCTGATTATTCTTAAAGGTTATTGATATGTTTTATTCCCAAATTGAAGTAGCACCCTCTGCTGGCTAGTCCACATCTATCTACTGCCACCACCAACAAAAAGGCATCTTGCCTTAAGTAAAACGAATCTATAAGGATCCATACTGGAGTAAGGATTAGCGTAGAAGTGCTAGGGTGGGTGTAAGAAACAAAAATGCATAGAAGCACTGGGAAAAACTATACGCTATGTTGTGGAGTTCAACTTTACAAATTTTGATGGAGTTTGGCTCTTCGACACCAAGACAGAGCTTGGCTACAAATTTGTGGTTAGCTTCATATTTAGATTTCAACAGAAGCTGAAAGCCTGAACAGGAAACCATGTGTTCTTTTCATTGGCATGGGTATTTTCTCTCCAGACCAGTGAAGGTATACAACTTTTTTAGAAATCTTTGGAAAATCAACTCACGGTCCCCTCCAAGGTAGTGCAAGAGATGCATATGTTGATTCTGCAGCACAAGAAGAGTTTGCATTCTGAAGTGCTGTGGTTTTGGAGGCTTATGCACAGACAATGTTCAGGACACGCACATACGTCAAGCAGGCATACTAGACAGATTGCCCTTCCTTTCACTCCGCTTCAGAGCCCTTAGTGGGTTCTCTCAAGGTTGAGAGAAATTTGGCTGTTACTCCTTTAACCTCCATAAATGCCTGATGTCATTTACTCACACGTCCTGGCAAAAACTTCTGTCTGATCTCTCCCAGTTGTTCTCTCTCTCTTTCTCTCCAAGGAAGTTTCATCTAAGTGCCTATTTTGTTCTTAGTTTTCCATCTGCTTTTCCATCTCTTCCCAGGAGTGCTATGACACGACCAACCAGAAGCATTACACAAAAGACCAAAGACAGTTCATTAGAGAAGGAGGAGTGTTTGGCACAGCAGCGCAGGAACGACCTGGTAATGTGGCACTTGGCTGAGAAGTCACTTTTCTGAGAGCCAACTCCAAACAGCACTCAAATCAGTGAGGGTCTTCCCGTCAGTCTCGGTCAGCTTGGATCAGGCCCACAGTGCACATCTGGACGCCGTTTGTTCCAACGTGCCTGCGCTAGCCCAACTTTTATCCGGTATCACTTTTTGAAGGGGTTAAGGAAAACCTCAGCCTTACATCCGATGCTCCACTGTTTCATGATTCTTTTCCAGTAATGAGATTAATATGTGACTTTCTCATCTGTGTAATTTATTGTTACTGTAGGTTTATATTTTTTTTTCTCTGCTGTCAGTATATTAACCTCAAAGAATGTGCAACTACTTCTCTCAAATGCACAAGTTGGTGTTGCTGGTTTTGGGTTTTTTGTTTGTTTTTTTTTTTTTTTAAAGTAGGAATCCACAGTTTTGCCTGGGCTTAATATACTAGCTCACAATAAGGTTTACTACTCTACCGTATTTGTAGAAGAATCACCATTAGCTGAGAATAAAGCATATCTGGGGGAGGTGAACTCCTTGGAATAACTGATACAGAGAATTTTAGTAGAAAAATCTAACTTAAAACATTTCTAAAAATCATAGCAAGAGTTAGTTTGGTAAACTCCAATGCTTTGTTTCTTGCTTGTATCATATGGAAAACCATGCAATTATTTTAAAAAGTTCATGCATTCAACAGTCTCTGTGAGAAGATTTCGGTCTCACTAGTGTACAGTTATAGCTTATAGGAGAGCAGAATTACAATGTATTTGCTTTCATGGCTGGAAATTCCTCAGATTTCAAAGCTGGAACCACTTAGAAGTGGCTACTCAGATGTGTCATGGAAGAGATAATAACTTCTCTGTTTGCCTTAAAAATGTGGCCTATGAGTAATGTCAAAACACTTTTATTTTACTGAAATATAACCTGATTCTGTAATTTTAGCTTTACTTAGGAAAGAATTGGTTTGTTGAAGAATTCACACAAGCCTATTTTCAGTTGTTACAGAAATGGGTTGGAATACATCTTAAAATAAGGTACAATTTCATCTTTATGTAGAAGATTTTAATAACACTCACAGTGGACTCAAGTTATATTTTTGTATTTAAAATGCAGTACTGACATGTTTTTCAAGGCAGACATTACATATAATTTTGTATTATCCTTTGATGATAGTACACACTGGTAAAGAGTTTTCAAGAGTATACAGACTAGGCATAACAAGAAAGAAGATTTAGAATATGATTGCTTTGAGTTGGAAATATTTCAAATCATGAGGTTTTTCTATATTTGCAATCAGAAATTGGCAGGAACTCTTCACAAAGCTATTGGATTGGACACTTAACATGCTTTTACCTGTAAGAAAATCAGACTGTTCTTGTAATATGTTAGCCATCCATCCAGAATAATTTTGAAACAGAATTGTCCCAAATATTCCGATTTACTTTTCCCCCTGGACTTTTGAAAGTAGTTTGGCATGTACAGTAAATAGCAAGTTATTTTATTTAAAGCTGTGCAGAGGAAGGACTTTTGTAGTTGGTGTTATGATTTCAAAGTTTTTATTCCTGTAAGCCAAAGAAGACGTTTTCAACTTTGTTATTATTAGTGAAGGGAAAATTTGAAGAAAATCACCCCCCCCCACACACATTTTTAAAACATTCAATACATGCTATTTTTTGGAAAAGTGAAAATTTCAATCTTTAATATTTTTTATACTTTTTAATAATGTATTTGAAAATTACACCATTACAAAATCAATATCAGAGGAAATCTTGAAAAGAAAATTTGTGTTTATTACCTCTCCAAACTTAATGAATATGATTGTATATTCATCAGAGTTATTTTCCTAGGTTTTCCTTTCAGGGCAAATTTCTGCTCTCCTTTGCACAATCTCCAGACACATTTTCAATGGGAGCAATACGAATGAATTTTGGAAAAACACATATAAAAATTACTGGACAAGACACTTCCATTGAATAGAATGGTAAGGAAGTTATGGGCAGAAGGTCAGGAAGCTTTGAGGATGGACCCTGAAGGTAAAGGCTGAAAAATTGGAAGAGAGATGAATATTCAAAACACAGAAGTCCTGGACACAGGAAGGAGATAGTGCTATAACTAGCTGACAGGTGAGTGAATTGAAAACCATGACTAATAATTAAAAAAATCTGTGATTAATTTGTGTGAACTGGAGTGAGAAGCTAGAGTCATTTTTTTCAGCATCAAGCTTGTTGCCTGATTTTGTCCCTCTGGCTTCCAAATATTAGATTACCTCAGAAGATGGTGTTTACATTATGCTTATAACTTTTTCTTTGGTAGGAGGAGAGATAGTCCAGGCTGGGTGCGTGGATGGAGGACTGTGCAGTCACGGGCTACTTCACTTTCATATGGCTAAGGGTGTTCATTGTCCCCTGGAGCTCCGCTTGAAAAATCCCTCACAACTTTCAACCCATCCACCCCTAAAGTTATTGCCCCAGAGCCTGGGAGTCCCATGAGTGCAGAGCTGGGAGGTCCATCTCCGAAAATGCAGTGGGAGAGGAGGGTCTCCAGCAAATAATGAAAATTATGGTAGGAGGAGGACTGTTTTGGGGGGTTAATATGTGTACAGGGATGATCACAGGCTCCACATGCCACTGAAACCAACTGCAAATGTCTCAGTGCTTTCAATGGGGAGGTGGATTGTGTCATATGGGCGGGGACTTACCCTGCAAGAATAGTTTGAGAATATTAGGCTCAAAGCAGCAAAAAAAAGTCAAATTACATAGGTGAGCTCTTTGTACAGGCAGAGTTTTATACACTGGTTGAGTCAGCTGTTCTGGACAATTACATTTAAAGAGAGGGGCAGGCTCTGAGTCACATTTGTGCAGCTGAATTCATTGCAGAACAAGTTGCTTTAGGCATCTTCTGTGCATTGTCAGCCTTTTTTGCACCCTACTCAAAGAACAGACAGATCAGTGTTTGCCGAGATTGCAGCTAACGTGCTAAATACGTTAAGGACCCATAGCTTATTAGTAAGGAAATTAGGGATCATAAAATGCAACAAAAGAGCTAGTGTTCAGCAAGCCAGCAACTTTAGCAGCTTGATGTTAATATTATGAATGGTATCAAGGAATTCTTAATGAAAACAAAACAACTGTTACTTTAGATACTGTACCAGCCAAGATCTTGATCTAAAATAATCCCTGATACTTTAAAAAATCTTAATTAGAATTGCCATGCATGTCAGATATGATATAAAAAGTTACATAACTGTATTTTCTTGATGTGAAAGAGGTAACAAACTGGTATTCTTGGTGCAATTGGATACAGGCTGCAAAAACAAGACATAACAATCTTAACTTTCAGTCTTCAAGATTCAGGGCTAATTTCCTCAAATTGCAGATCTCACCTACAGATCATCCTCACAGTTGCCGGAACATGCCATTGCTTTCGTGTTCCCGTATTTTTTATACATATAATTTTCAGATGATGGATCTCACTAATCTGCAAATACTGCCTCAGACAAAGCCTATAGCTGCAATAACTAACGCAACAGCGATTGCTCACATACAAAGCAAAGGGATTTTTAAAAAATCCAGATGATTTAACATCCATTAGGAAATGCAGTAAGGGGAATGGCAAAATGGGGCTTAATTGCAGAGCAAAATTTCAGGATGGGGAAGGTTCATCATTTGTCTGGCATCTGTGGGGGAACAGCTGTCTGCAAAAGCCCTCTTGTCTCCACAACCAAGAAGGAAGTGCTCCTCAGGGATCTTGGCCAGATGTAGAAAAACAAGAAAAGACAGGGGAAGGCAGCTGCTCACTGTTCAGCAGCTGAGGTGAGAAACCCACGAGCTAAAAATGAGGGTTCTCCTGGGACTAGGCAGTCAAGTGTCCAGCCAGGACACTCTTGCCTCTCTGCCAGCACTTGATGTGGGGAAGGATATGGCGTAACAGGGAGACCCCAGACAGGCAGATCTTCATGGGAACAGATCACTAGCTGCTCAGCACATTTTACAGGTATGTATTGTGCCAAGAAAGTACTTTTACTTGAGGCTGTAAGTGCAGAGGACATGCAGCAGTGCCTGTGTGCAATTGGAGCACCCCGGTAAAGATACATTCCCATTTGCTGCTCGGTAAATATCCACCTGGCTCTACTGCCCTGCCATCAAAAGTCACTGTAGGAGTATAGCTGTAAGCCTGCTAAAACCATTTTGGTGCTTATGTTGGGATGATACTAGTAGGATAAAATTGGCCAAAGTCACCTTTTCAGAAAATACTTACCTATAACATAATATCTCTTACCAGGCACTGCATTAAGCCTGTTTTTTTCATGAGTCTGCATAGAAACTTCCTTGATAACTACATGGATTCCAGATTGGTTTTATAAATTGTTGGTGTTATTTGGATATCTGTCACCCTTTCAAAATATTTACAATGCAACAGGAGGTCTGCTGGATACACATCTGTGGGAATATACTTGGGGGAACCCAGCTCCAAAGGGAAATGGAGTTGCAGGAGGCTGTAGCTTAGCACAGGTTAAGGGCACAGGTAAGCACACAGTCTCCTGGGACTGACGGAATGGCTCCCAGTAACCCAGTGAGGCAACCCAAGCATGTCTGCATGTGATGCAATCATAGCTCTGCCTGCAATGTAGACATGCCTTTGTAGTGACTGCTTCCTACTCTTAACGCTAAAAAGCCGAAGAGTGGCGTCTACAAGTCTGTCTGTGGGAAGGAGGGAGAGAGAGGGACTCATTAAATGTTATTATCTTGTGAATAGACTTGGTCAGACAAAACAATAGGATAGCTGAAGCTTAGGGGAAAGCTCCTCTGTGACGCATTGGGGTCTACATCATTGGCATTTCTTCAGAGACGGAGCCAAAGAAAAAAGTTTTGGTAGAGCCCTTTGAAAACAGAAAGGCCAAAGAGGTGAATGCAAGGATACATGCGAACAGGAAATATGGACATAAGGTAGGAAAAGGAAGTGCTGCTCTTCCAGCAGGAAAATGCTTCTATCAAGTTATTTGTGACTGAAGAAACAGAAGGGATCGGATATTTGGACATCTACAATAAAGACAGAAAAGGAGCAATGTGCTCCTTTTGGAGCACAGATGGAGGATGTCCCCCAGCTGCTCAAAAATGTAAGAAAGCCAAGATAGATAGGGAACTATGTATAATTTTGCATGGACCAGTGTATTTCCCATGCTAACTAAAGTAAAGGAATCCTTAGGAATTCCCCTTAGGAATTCTACATGTCTTCAAATATTCCATGGACTTACAGAATCAATGGAAAATGTAACATTCCAAAAAGACTGGAATCGCGGGATGAGATGCAGTGGAGAGTCAAGATGTGTGAGCATGTGGGTGGTACTGGTCTGAGGTTAACCTCTGCTTTAATATGTAAGATGAGTAAGAGAGAGGGAAAACTGTGTGATAAAGAGCTCAAAGATAACATTTGCTGCTTAGACCACGGGGTGGTGAAGATCATCACACTGATAGTATGGGAGGTCTTTGGGGTACAAAATATGCTGTTTTGTCAGAGTCCAGTCATGGGAGCTTGATGAAAGCACAATAAAAATTGAGTAATAGTACTATTAAAACCTACTCATAAATGTAACAAAAACAATAACAAAACACTATTTACAACAAATTGGAAAAAAAAATCAACATCCCCCTCCAAAAAACAACACTAACAACAAATTTCAAATAAGAAACTAGAATTACAAAACATAGGAAACACAGGTATTTTCCTTTCCTATTGTTAGCATTTAATCTGTATTTGTTGTTTTTAACACACTAACAGTTTCTGAAGGAGGAAATAGGAAAGATACTAAAATGCACTGCCTTATTTCAGAAGTAAAGGCATATTAAGAAGACAAAGGCCACTAACAGTGTAACAGTTTATCACATTCAGGCTCTCCTCTTGTGTCTCTCATTTATGTCACTGTCTTGTGACAGCTGAGAGACTGAGGTTATCTAGAGAAAAAATCTTCACTGCTGTCATCCTCCTCATCAGATCTTCCATCTCTCAAGGTATCTACCCACAGGTGCTGCTGAAGGACATTGAACCAGCACAGGCAAAAATAAAGGCTTTGTAATGAAATGGCAGAAGACCGGGGAAATCAGATGGCTGTCTAGCATACCAAAGAGGAAGGAGGAAGGAAAAAGAGAAAGCAAGCTGGTAAGGAGGACAGTTGAGGGACATGGCTCTTCAGCCCCAGATGGGTTAGAGGAGAGAGGTCTCATACTGCCAGAGAGATCTGTCTGTGCAGCCTTTGGAGAACAGGACTCCGCCTTCAGTCAGCTGAAGTGAACACAGGGATCCTATTCACTCTGTTACTGTTGAGGATGATGTGTGGAGTGCATTACAGCAGAGCAGCAAGAAAAGGCACACATCAAGTATTTGGGATGGTTATCAGCAAGACTGTAGTGCCATGGTTCAACAGGTGATTTTAGTACACGAAGAAGTGAAATAGCTTTAGCTCTTCTACTTTGACAATAGAGCAGGGCCTCCTAAAATAGCAATAGTTTCAGGCACTTTGTACAAACATGCCATTTGTCAAAATCCTGTTTGCTTCACAGAGATGATTGATGAGTGTGCTATTTTGTGCTAAATATGACAACTTTCTGGAACATTCTTTGTTGATGACCTTGAACTTCACTCCTCGCGAGGCCAGCTGAGGCTGCAGAAGTGTAAAGATCATGTTCTTAGGCTGTCATTGACATCTGCTTCTAGATAAACGGTTGTTTTTTGCAAATGCACTAAAAGGCCGTCAATATGCTTAAAGCAGTTTGGAAAACCAATTGTCTGAAAGTCAACTGTTATTTCAGTTATATACTAGTTTACATGCAGGAAATCTTTAGCTGTGTCTGAGCCGTTTGGTTATACATTTTGAAGAACAGAAAAAGTCACCTGATGTTTGTTGCTGCATCATAGATCCTTTATCAGTATTCTGAAATAATAATACAATGTCTGAAAGAAAAGCTTTTCCCTTGCTGCTGTATCCACAGCTTGGCTGGGGACAGCTGACAACAGCAACATGTCTAAACCCAGAGGACCTTCTGTTAGATCTATTTGGTGGACTAAGGAAAGTCTTTGGGTGGAGAGAGAGAGAGAAATATTTCTAACCCCTTTTGGCACCTCTTTTTTTCCCCGCTCTACAATGCTCTACAGCATGGTGCCTTGTAACAGCAAAGTAGCAGTGAAGCAACACCAGCTCTTGGTTATTCCCAGCAGGAGAAGCAGAAGGTCCATGAAGCAGAACGAATGCACTCATTTTACTGGCTCTTGTTCTTGCTTGTTTAACATATTTTTATGTAAATAATTTATTATCTGTCATTTCCTCACAAGCCTTCACAGGCTTAAAACCTTTGAATGGACTGAAGCATTACATGCCCCACTGGTACCAAACACACAGTTTTCAAGGCCTCCTGCGTCTGTTTTTCAACATAACTGCAAGGATCCAAGCACTTTGGTCTTTATTATGGATTGCAATATAATTAGAATGATGCAGTGACTTTAATGTCGATGGAAAATAAATGAGATGGGTGCTGTTTGTAATATTATTATTGGTATTCTCAAGGCTTATTGGTACAAAGATAATTAAAATTTTTTAAAAAAGAAATCGTTTATAAAACAGATGGAAAGTCCACACACCTCATAAGGACAGCTTCTCTAGTTGACATTAATGGCATGTACTGTGGCACTCTACATTATTGTGCTATTCAGAATGGATTAAATCAACATTTTCTGTCATACCGAGAGTGTTATGTCTAATTTGCTACACACAGCACTGAAAAATGACCCACATGTACCATGACTTTGAATCTCTGATTAAGTAGGATTCTGCTTGTTTCTAATGAACAAATGAAACCAAAATAGAATCACAAGAAATAGTGCTTCAGTTAATCCAATTTTCATTCAGGCTTGAAAATGTCTTCAGACATTTAGTGAAGCTCCTCTCACCATGTCTTTTTTATCTGCTATCCTGAAATGTATACAGTTTTCTCATTCTTTCTAATGGAGCATATAGTTAAATCTGGCTCTTGGGTACTTTAAAGAGTCAATTCTCTGGGCAAATATTTCCTAAAACCAAGGAAGTAGACAAAAACACAACTCTTCTCAAAACTTTATGTCTAAATCCAAATGGTTCACAAAGAGAAAATCTGCTTTCACCACAAGCAGAAAACATATTCAATGCTAAATTTTCAGCCTAAACAAAGTAATGTTCCAAACATAGAACTGGACAGTAATGTGGGAGAAACTGAACGATTCCAACAACAGAGCGATTGGCCAGGTACCGTCTGCCTGTTGTATATCCCTCCAACGTTATGTTACACCTGGGCTATTAAAAAATGACCACACCAACATGAGAGATTTAGCAGTGACTACTCTGGCTGTGTTCCCACATTTCTTTACAGTCTCTCTGGATCATATTTTTCTTCCTAGAATGGAAATGATGGAGAAGAAAACGTTGCAGTGACTTAGTTTGCGTAGAGCCTGGAATTACTCCCATGCACCACAGCTAAAGGGATCAGAGAACCTTTCTGCCCATTGTTGGCCAACAGAAGTTGTTAGTGATTTGCTCAAAGTAAGCTTTGTGCTCTTATTTGGCTGTGTCTAGACAGCCGAATCCTTTGCTGCTATCCAAGGAATGTGCAGCTAATGTCAGTGATGTATTCACAGGAAAGCATTGGTTCTTGAGCATAGGCTTAACACAATCGGTGCAAAGTGTAGACAAAATGAGGCAGGGGATCTTCCCTGAGCAGGATATTTATTATGGAGCCTAGTTAACTTCTTCCAAGAGAATAAAAAAAGGAGCAAAGTTATTTAAAATCTCACCAATTAAAGAGACAGCTAATATTCAGTTTGAAAGTCACAGGAGGGATTTAGCTAAGACGCGTTTTAGGCATATAAACACATACGAAACTTCTGTACACTCCAAGAATTACAAGCAGAAGAAGCAGAGCTACCTTCTGTTCTCCACTAGCTGTCTTTGGATAAAGATTTATGAGCTGTCTTGAGTAACTGTATTAGTGGTGGATGGGTGTTTAGAATAAGCAAAAATGGCAACCCAAGAGGTCAATATGAAAAAAAAATAGCACTAGCATATTTCAGAAAGTAAAAGAATATCCAGACAAAAGTTCAGTTGCTGTTAATCCCAGTGGAGTTATGCCCACTTATAGAAATGACCTGTCATCTAGTGAATTTAGTGACACATCTTTGATGGCATCTGAGGGCAAAAAGTCAGTTATTAGTAGTGTAAACCACAACGAATCACACAAAAGACCAGGCAATTTTCTCACAAAGAGTTGAACAGATGCAAATAATTTGAGCCAGATAATGAACGTTGCCCCTATTTATCAACTGTGCAAGCAGAGACACAGAGAAGATAATTGAGTTGCCCAGAGTCGTGCAAGGAGGGTTAAATACGGGTGTTCTTTTCTAGGTGAAGGGTGGAGGCAACAGACCAGAAAGTGAGGTACCTGATGTTAGATACAATCCTAACATTGCAGTAGCTTTGCTTTTAACTCAGCAATGCATTTGGCATATTGTCTCTCCTATACATCAAGTGCAGGAAGACAATATGAACAGTTTCTAACTCTACCTCATAAACTTCCCTGAACAGGCACTGGAGTTACAATAACATCTTTGTTGGCAAACATTTCCAGGCGCTGTAAATCTGTCTGACCCTACAGGAGAGATGGCTGATGTGCAAATCTCTAAGTCACTGTTGTTAAAAAACAGAGCCTCTGTTCATCCATCTTGGGCCTTATTTTATAGCACACCGTATAAATGAGAACTTAAAATAGTTCTTTATCCTTCCAAAGCGCACAGTCACTGGAAAAGATAACACAACAACTTTAGGCTCGGGAACCTGAATCAGCTGAGAAAAGAGCAACTGAAGGACACATCTGTGTTCGCCTCCCCATATCCAGAGGTAGCCTCTGCAGTCCACACCTATGTCAGTGTGCTTTTGCTCACTTAAGAAATTGAATCTGCTCACACAAATGTTCACCAGACCAACTCAAGGAGCTACTACTATCCTTATCATTTTGCACCGGGGAAGCTGTGCAGTATTGTACAGGAATGTTCCCAAGGAATGCAATAACATGAGCTGGAATGATCTGGCTTCTTACCACATGAGGCCATAGGGAGAAAAATAGCTATTCTTCCCCACCTATAACCACGCAGGAGGACATGCATTTATCCTTTGTTATCCGTGCTGTAAGTATGCACTTATTAGTAATAACACGAAGAGTTTTTTACAGCATCTTTTGATTTGACACTAGGGCTAAATTGAGAGGACTTCCACTTTATTAAGAGGTTTAAGATTTTGAAAGATTTTGCTGAGTACAAACAAACACAGTTTGTTTTAACTAGTGACCTGGAAATGGAAAGAAAACTATTGGAGAGTTAGGGCTACCAGCTACTATAAAGCCTTTTGACTCCCCGCTCTCCAGTAATATTCTGGACCTGAAAAACTTCCCAGGTTAGACATTCATCACAATCTAGATATTTCCGTAAAGCTTGATGGGTTGAACAAAATGCCATTTTTCAGGGAAAAAAAAAATTCGATCTTCTTTCCCCCCCACCCCCAGCAGCTCTACTGCAGAGCCATATTTAGAAATGCTTGATCGTAAGGTGTTTGGATTTGGCAGGGAATGGCTATGATGCACTTTCCTCAGGGCCTGGGAAAAAGAAGCAGGCTGCAAAGACAGCTTTCACAAGTTGCTTTGAAAGGCAGTGTATAATTATAGAGGCTGGCAATGAAAGACAGAGCAGCCTCCAGGGATACCCCTTTCCCATTCTGCCGCTTACAGGGATTCTTGACTTCGCAGTCAAGTTCTGTCGTGTCCTGAGTAAGAAGCTCAGTCAGCAGTGGGTGAAACAGCTTGCATCATCTTTTTCCAACTTCAGCTAAACTATTAAAAGGAGGCAGGTCTAAGCTACTGCTTTTTTTTTTTTCTTGACAGACCTGTGACTCATGAATGTCACAGAAAAGAGAAACCAATAAAAAGCTATTTGTACACTTTAGCTTTTGAGCTTCCCTTTTAAGGATCACGTAAGGTAGAGTGTTCACAGCTTTTGTTAATAGTGTTATTATAATTAATTATTATTATTATTATAACAACCTTGTATTTAGGGCACCTTGCATCCATTCTAAGAACAGACTTAAGTATACAGCAGATCTGTGTGGTGATGCCTAAAAGCTTTGTGCTTTTAAAAGCTCAGCGCTAGGGCCACCTGCAGAGCTCCCTGAGAAATGTACACTGCTTCCAAAGATTGTTTTCAAAACCAATATTGGCTTCCTGCAGCCAGGGCCTGTTCTGCTGAATGCAAGAAACTGCTCGTACGAGCATCTCGTCTCCCTCTGTGCTGCGCACCCCTGCAGTATTTCTGGTTGCAGAGCAGGGAGGAAAGCACTTATGGAGCTTTCACAAAACTGCATTTTTGCCTGTCAGCGGCCCCCTCCTCCCTACAGTTTACATCAAATCCAGTGCCAAGTCTGTGGCTTAAACCCATCTCTATTGAACTTGCAAAAAAAATTAACAAACTATTTAATCACCCCCACTTCCCTCTCCCCTATGCTAACTATTTCAGAGACAAATATTATGTATTACATTCTCTTTAAAACAATTTAAAAAAGCACATATATGGGATGGAAGTGGCACGAGGAAAGAAGAAAAAAATGGGCCAGAAAATGGCAAAGCAAAGGAGAATGCATTGCACTTTAAAAAGGCTTTTCTATTTGTTATTTTTATTGCCATTTCTAAATTAAACCTGGAACTATTAATCTGAAATGTATGTCGACATGTGGCCATCATTTTTGTATATGTTATTAGTTTTGATCTCTGTAGGGGCCATTTCCATTAGTGGTATAATAGAAAGCACTAGCTGGAAATACAGGGTCCTTCCAAATCTGCTCCTTCTGGTTCTTCTTTCTGGAGTGCAGGATGCTGCAAAAGACCCTCCAGAATTTAACTGTGTTGCACATGGAAATAAATACTGCTGAATCGACGTGGCGTTTCTGTCACATTTATTCATTTCAGCACCTGTTTACTTTCCAAATAGGGACAAAAGGTCAAAGCACATTGAAGAACAGAAAATATAAAGCATTTTGATTCAGAAATACTAAGCTAATTCATTTCACCAGTTCTCAAATGAGAAAAAGCATTTTGATATTCTGCTAACTAGTTGAATTTATCTAAGTTAAATTCTTTTGTTTCAGTCTTTCAAAAACCTTTTTTTTTCTGGAAAATTTAACCATTTCCATGAAAATCCAGATCTCTGGAAACTTATTTTCCTATTCTGAAAAGAATTTCTGAGCAGCTCAAGGAAAAACTCATACCATAATATAATATTCTCTCAAATTCTTCTTGCATTGTGCTGTGTATCTTTCATGTACCATGTAAATCCTTCAAGCATCTGTGAGAGACTCTTACTCATTTGTGTGCAACTATCACTTTCCCCCCTCCTGGCTGATATTAGAAGTTCATTATTACTCTTAGTGAATGTGTTGGAATTCTGTATGGCTGTGAGCATAAGATCCTGCTGTAACACACATGACCAACCAGGACAGGACTTTCCAATGTCACTATTGCTTTCTATTGCAGCAGGAATGGGAGAAGTGGAAGTTGCTCAGCAGGTTCTCCTTCTGGTAAGCAAAGTGGAACAGAAACTGTCATGCACTAGGTTTTCCCTCAGCTAGTAGCTAAAGGTACAGTTTCCTCTTCAAATAATATCAAATCACATAATTGAATTATAACTACCTAAATACTGATAGGGATTTTTTTTTTTTTTTTCGGAAGAACTTACATGAAAAAGTAGTCTCAGTGTTTAAAAAGTTGAAGGACAAATCTGAATGTGATTTAGTCTCTCAGTGTCTGTCCATTAACCTTAATATCAGTCTCCTTTAGACCAGTGCCAAGTGAGGAAAAAAACCACAGTTTTCTACAAAAGATTCCTGAGACCAGATATAGATACTTTACATCACCTTTACCTCTTTTGCAACACTCCAAGAAATTCTTCAAATAAGTGTGTGGCATTTTAGATACCGTCAGAAACCCGAGCTTTACTTTACTACAGTACATTAGTTGAAGTCAGGAAGATAAACTACATAATCTTGGGTTACATATTATACTACAGAAGTATAGCTTTGGCTTAAGGGTCTCCCTCACTCAGCATCATGAGTAGAAGGGTATCTCTACATTTTCAGAGAGGAACTGGAAATGCTGCAAAGAGGGCTTACACTACGCACATGAGAAAATTCTTCATTACTTTTTTTTTCTTCACCCCCACCCCAAACCCAGAGAGTGACTTGGATTAATAGCTCAATAACCAGCTATAATCGGCATATTAATTATATGTTAATCATTGCAAAAATTGGATATTTTTTAAATTCTGTAAGTATTCTAGCATTTGTAGATAATATACATTAAATGCAGGCCAAACAATGCCATATCCTCTTAAGACACCACCCAGTTTTCATACCTGCAGCTTGTCACGCTTAGGAGGTGTAAACTTGTACATTAGTCAACATGTCTGCTGTAAATTATCCCACTACTGTAATGTTGAAATAAGTAGTTCAGCATAAAGCAAAGAAGTCCTGATGTTTGTCTTATATCATCAGAGGAGAGGTGTCTCTAAACACACAGTGAAAAAAGCCACTTAGGTTCAAATAACCATTCAGAACAAAACCTGGTCGTTAAAAAGATAGGATTTTTTTCCTTCACTTTGGTTCTGTACCTTATAAATTACTCATGTGCCATTTAAGTGGTGTAATAAATACACCCCATCATGTGAGTGAGAGTTAATAATACGCTATTTTCGATTAGTTTAGTTGACTTGATTCTGGTGTACCTGAAATAATTGCAAAAGTTTCTCTGGAATCAACAGCTTAATGTGTAAAGCATGGTGGCACTTTTTAACACGTAAAATGAAATGAAAAAAATAAGCCTTTCGAATGCATTTTAAACACATTTGAAGATGCTTGCTTATCAATATTCAACAGCCCGCATTAGTAGAAAAACAATGATTTGACTTGGAAGAATGGCAAAGTTATAAGAATAGCTATACGGTTAGCCTAGATGAAAATAGAACCGATATGGGTGGAGGGTTAAAATAAGGGTAGGCTAACTAGTAGAGACATAAAATCCCAGACATCTAAATATAGGACAGTTTTGAATGCTCCACACTTTATTTTCATTGGCTTTTATGTGGTGTTTCACCTAGTTATTTGAATGGAGCTAAGGACCTACAGCAAGGACAGTCAGTCTTCGCACAGAACTATTCTGGAAACCACCTTAATTTTTTTTCCCTAAAGATGTTAACAGAATAAGAATAAAAATTCCTATAACTTCCATCTCACTTGGGCATGGTTGCCACAACAGTATAGGCTGTGAGAGTGACATGTGAGTTTACAACTAGCTATTTAATTCAAAAGGAAAATTCTCCTCACACAAATGCCAAGCTGATCTATCCTGCAGAACTGTCTGATGCAGTTCTCTTTCTGCAGCCTGTCGCTTAAAAGTTAACTGGAAAGTTAACGCTGGAGCTTCGTGGCACTTTGATTGAACAAAGAAGGCAGAGTGCATCTTGCTTCCTCACCAAAATACGCCCTGATTCCAAAAACATGCAGAAGAGACTCATCCCTCAGAAGGAGTACACTGAAAGCAGGTTGGTATTGGAAGAATGGATGAAGCTGTACTCTACCCTTCCATTCCTTATCTGGGGTACCATCCTGCAGGCTGAGGCTGGCCCGACATTAGCCACATGAAGGTTAGTTATCTGGTCTGAACAAATCTCTTAAGTCCCCTCTGGAGTCAATGGAGGAAAACAGACATATCTGGAGGACTCTCCATCCTGCCCTAAGACAAGTATCTGACTTACTTATCTTTGGAGGGGCTTCTTTCTTACTACAATCCATAATACAACCCTCAAAGATTAGCTGAGACTGTGGGATCAGCCTGTGTTTCAGATGGCTAACGCTAGGTGAGAGGAATCCTACCTTCCGTGAACAAACACTGTATGAGTACAACAAAGCATTGTTTGGATTCACTGCAGGAAAAAAATGAAGGTCCAAAACTGGCTTTCCTCATGAGCCTTCTGTTACTGTGCACCAAATGTACTTTCCCTACAGAAAGGTTTTTGTACTTCTCTCCCCCTCCCCCTCCCCCTCCCCCTCCCCTTCAACTACTTGCTGAAGTCTCTTTGCAAAGCTAGTTCAGGAAGAGATGGAAGACAAATACATAAACCTACCTGACAAGCAGCATTAGAGAGAAGAAGAATATTCACATTTGTTTCTTGGCACGGTGTTCTACCTCACTCTCAGTTCAGCTCTAACATTTGATATTAATTAAGAGTGATTCCTTTCTAAAGAGTAGGGATGGGTGCGAGTTACCTGACATAATCCTCTTTCTCAGTGATCAACTTTTTTCAAGATCCTGGTGCCTGATATGGGTTCACCAAAGAGAGAAATGGAGACTGGAGATGAAGATCAGTCTACCACAATGGAGATTTCTTGCTCAAAGAACCTGAATAAACTGAGCTCTCGGTATCTTCATATCAATAAAGGGAAGACATTTATTTTCCTTTATGGTGACAATCCAAGTGATGGCAAATTGCTTCCTAGGGTGAAACTGGAAGGGAAAACATCGCCTTGGAAGGATCTTCTGGCAGCTCTTTTCTGGGAAGATGGTTGGAGTTATACACAGAAGGATCACAAGGCAGGTAAATGAAATGTGGAAAAACAAAGTAGGAGAAGAAGACATGAAAGGATTCAGGTGAACTGGGCATGTATACAAACAAAATGAGTCACAACTTTCAAGTTTTGTTTGTCCCTAATTTGGGCACCTGAATTGTTGTAGCAAAGAGATGGAACTGTATGCAATTTAAAAAGTATATTTGCACAATTGCCTGGTGGCTTTAAAGGACTCCAGAACTGATTCTTCTTCACTTTGTGCAAATCTTTTTGTTGACTTAATTATTCATTTTATAGAAAAAGCAAAAATATTTCTCCAAATGGTTCTGGTTTATACTCTGTATCTTCAGGTATGCATGCACACATGTATGGCTACATCTTTACTGATGCTGGTGGGTGGCCTGAGAATTTCTGAGAAAATATTGACATTATCTATCTGGTCCACAGTGTCTTAAAATATGAGATTTTTGGATTATGGAAGATTTACATTTTCTCTTGGTACCTGCTCCTGCAATTTGAAAATCTCTTTGTTTTGACTCTGACAATGACGGCAGGGTGTGTGGTTTAAAGAGGCAGATAAAATCCTGAAGACTTAAAGGAAAACATTTTTTACATTTCATGATCACTGAATAAATGAACTTTCCTACTCAGGGGGGAATGAAAACTTGGCAGGGAGGCAGACATTAATAACATTTCATTTTCTATTTTCCAAAATTTTAAAATGGAAGGTTCTTTCCTACTACAAAGCATGGTTCTATGTGAAATTAAAGGCTTACACTTGTTTATAATATTTTCATTTTATGTACAAAATATGGGCCCATGAAATGGCGTGTTTACATAGAACAACTCTGTCCATGAAAGTAACTTGCTTCTGTACTAATGTTAAACAAAGATGGGCAGTAAGTCATAGTAAGTAACTGATCACCACCTGTATTTTTTTGTTGTTGTTGTTGTTTTAACTAAAACTGTCTATTAATTTTCTTCACTGTGACGTTTAAAATCTTTATTTAGGAGATTGTATGAATTGCGTGAACAGCTGAAAGATATGTATTTCCAGATTCTTGAAACTAAGGATTGGAAACAGTAGCACAACATGATCCAGATAAGAAAGTTTTTGCACCATGAAGGCAATTAGAAATGTTTGGTTTAGTAGCTCTGTTGCTCCCAGTAATAACTCTTTTTGTTCCTTTCATTCAATAAAATTTAACAACTAGTTTCTGGCCCAGTTGCCTCTTTCCAGAGTGATTCTTTCTGATTCTTCATCTTCTGTCTTTTTTTTTTCTCAGATGATTTGAAGAACCATGGAATTAGGAAGGTCCCTGGCTCCTTGGTTCCCTGTGGGTCCCTGCGCTTCACAGTTTTGGAGTCTCTCTGCAGCCAATGCACCCCCAGCAGTTCCTTCTTTGCCTTCTGGGGTGGTAAGACCTTACGCAGCTGCAGAGTGCATAGGGAGCTATATAGTTCCCACTAAACATTCATCTCCAGAAAAATAGTAATTTCCATTTTCTTAAGTCTACTGCAATCAGGTTTTAAATTTCTTTATCCACTAGATTTTTAAGATATTCATATTAATAGAACGTCAGATCTCACTTTTCTTTTTTAAGCTAAAAGATCTCAGAAACATCATATACCCTTGCCTAAAATATTCCATTTTCATCACAAGGGAAATTGTATTTACATTGCCTTCTAGCTTACGAATAACAAAAGACAAAACTTCTGACATTAAGTCATTCGGTGAATAGATTGCAGCAATACTCCTGAGGGCACTGCCTGGTTACACCAACCCATAGGGAAACAAAACAATTCATACTAATTCCTCCCTACGACCCCTTGCTTGGCAGCCCTTGACCATCTCCCCCTGATTTCTGTGGGGTGAAATCGTTTCTCACGTGTCTATTGGGAACTGGCTCACACCAAAAATAAGGAGACCCTCAGTGAGTCTGAGCAAAACCCTGGCCCCATTGCATCAGTGTCCATTGTGTGTGAGCGTGTTCCAGCAGCAAAGTGGTGAGTGCTGTAACATTTGAAAGTATCTAAACAAGTTTGATTGATAGAATATCATTACTTTGTCTGGATGTTTTCTAACTCCCTTCTGTTTTCCTTTTCATCTCACTTAGAGGCTCACGACAATACCTGAAAACATGAGGGCAACCTGCCTGCACTGGATTAGCTGCTTGCAAATAGAAGGATAAAACCAAAATATTCAAATGTAAGATAACACAGACGGAAGAAAGGACACAACTTTTGGAGATACTACTGCTCTGCAGCTATCAGACAATTTTCTGCGTTACAGCCCACCATACTGTGGGTCAGAGCTCTCTTCAGCAACTTCTCCAATTTTTTTTCTGTTATTCCTGTTTGAACACTGGTTCTTAAATTCATGACAGTAAGACAGTGACTGTCCCCCACCTGGTTACTACATCAATTCCACAGCTGTAGTGACAGGCAAGATTTATAAGCACAAAGCCTTTGTGCTAACACGAAATGATTTACACACTTTATTGCCAAATGGAAAACACGGCAATTATGTCAAGGTTTACCCTTTGCCCAGCAAGGCTTGAGGTAAGCGGGCAGGCTAAGCAATCCAGCCAGTTTCAAAGCCGACAGCAGCACTTCCAGTTTTGTTAGGATCCTACGGCAGATGCTATGACTGAATACCAATCAGAAGGCTCAGCCGTGCAGTTCCCATTAATTTAATTACAGTTTTGTAGCTAAATACCCTAGATAGCTCTGAGTAGCTCAGCCTCCATTACCAAAAGTCATAGATTAAAATCATTGCCCCCTTGACTTCAGAAGGCTGATACTTTCTTTTATGTAAAATAAATGAAACTGGCACCAAGGACTATAATAGTAGGCAACTACTTTGCTTTGAAATATACTTTTATTCTGTTACAAGAGGCAAACGCATCTTTTTCTGAGTGTGGTTATACAATATCATTGTCTTATGGTGCAGTTAATTATATTTAAAAATGCTTAGTTAAAACAAAAAACAATAGCATACAGTATGAAGTGAATAAAAAGAAGCATTATGCCTTTAAGAGGAGACACAGAAGGAATGGCTTGCTGTTTCCCTGAAGGTGGTAGTTCCATTGAAAAGAAAAACATTATATATTTTCAGCCAATGCAGTTTGAGCAGGTGAACATGCCTCCATGCTTTAGAATTTAAGTAATTTACATCAGAGTGCCATGGAACAAAATAATTGCACTGAGAAGTTGGTGTCAAACTTCTGAAAGACTAAATAGTTGAGCTGGAGAGAGGCCTATAATTTCATGGAGAAGACAGTAGCAATTGCAGACATGTTTAAGGATTGGCTAAAAATCAATTAACATAAGTAGCTAAAACATTTTTATAGTATTGAGTCTCTCGACATGTTGTCGCATGTGGGCTTTATTTATTTATATAATTTTTTTCTCAGAAGCACGCATCAGAGTGGAAAACATGGTGTCAGAGATCTGTAATGAAAGTACTTCAAACTCTTAAGTGTTTGAAACCTTGCTGCAGAGGGAAAACTTTAATAGCAGCATTATAACAGCTTAAGGTCTTTGGCAAAATGCTGTGAAGCCATCCGGGTATAATCAGCCACATAAACTGCATGTGACAGTGTGATCCCGTGATCTGAACACTCAGCGAAAACTATTTCTACTTCTGAAAGTACTCAGATAAGTTGTAGTGTTCTGCCATTTTTTAAATGTGAGTTATTAGATTTTGAACGTGTGTGTGAAAGTAAGCGTGTGCGGAAGTGGGGGAAGAATATCACCTTGTCAAATACTGCTGACATCCCAGTCTGTGTTTTGTGCTGAGAAGATACAAAATGGAGAGTCTTCTGCCTTTATCTGATTAAATATAAATGATTAAAAAGGTGTAAAGTAAGAGGAAAAAATCATCAGAAATCTCTAAAGAGCTACAAATTTTGGTGCACTCACACACACACTCCCATACACCCACCCATATGCACACAGCATATGAAGTTTATATGCTACATATGTATTTATAGCACATGCACACAAATGTAGATGTACATAAATTTATATATGAACTGGATTCTCAGCTAATTGAAATAGTAACAAAAGAAAATATGAATCACACATTTTTTAGTAAGTCTTTGGGCATCTTTTCCCCACTTTCCAAGTAACTCTCCTCTTTCTTAAATACCCATTTATATATCAGCAATTGAAATACCAGCAAATGCCTTTGGAAGGAAGGAGGATGTTGATCATTTGTTATGCAGGATGGAGCAGGCAGTTTCTCTCTCCTCCTCACAATGCAAAAAGTGTGTTCTTTGCAGCACCGCCTCCAAAGAAGTTCAATAGGGTAAGGTATGACTGAATGAGTCTCTCAGACATAGACAGAGGAAAAGCCTGAAGACATTTTGGTCCTTTATACACAGCTCCTTACTCAGCAAATTCTGGTCCATAACTCCCTGGTTCAACATCAGTACAAATATATTATTTTTGTTAATATAGTCTTCTCTCGGAAAGTTTGGGCTCTTTTCTTTTCTTTCTTATATTTTCTTCTTTTTCTTCTTTTTTCCTGTTTTCCTCTTCCTTTTTTATTCTTTCATTTGTCTTTTTTTCTTTTAATTCTGTCCAATAGATTGTAAGAAAAACAAACATAGGAATGAAGAAAAGGTGTGATACCAAAGCAACTGAATTACTATCGGGAGCACGGGAGCTTTGATCATCCTCTTTCTCAGGAACTCAGAGTTCAAGAGACGGTGCAAACACAGCTGTTGCTAGCATTGTCCTTTGGGTCTGCTCAGGATGTGTAGTTTATTTGGTTTCCAGGAGGTCCAGTACCTTGCCCTTATTTTAACTTGGCAGACTATGAATCAAGGTAGCCATAATAACGAACAGCCTCATAATGAATGATGTTTAAGTAGTTCACTTGTACTTATAGCCCAGAAGTTTTTAGTTGTAGTTATTAGACAACTCTGCCTCCAAACATGATAAAATTTAAAGAATGACTCCTCCAAAGAACAATGTCTTTTAAAGTAAATGGTAGATTAAACTGCAGTACTTCCAATCCCTGGCACTTGATTTCTAGTCATTTGAACTCCAGACTTAATATTTTTAAGCTTGCTTTGGGCCAAGGAATATGTCAGGAATATAATCACATCAGTTATGCTTTCCTTCCAGATTCTGAATGTGCTTTCATGAGCCTACTTAATTAGTTATTGTACCTCTAGCATGGAAAGGATAATTGCCATCGTGAGTCAAGCATTAAGTGAGATCTGGAAATATCCCAGAAAACATCAAGATTTCTCAAATTTTCAATATTTGATGCTGCATGACTGTTGTGGGGCTTGTAAGGATTTGTAATTTCCTCTAGAAGTGAAATGAGGCAGAATATATTGTGGCTACTCATAACAAACTAAAGGCTTGGGAGGCCCAGCGCCAGCTCCACAGAGATGCATCTTAGTATTCCTCTCTCTTCCCTCCAGAATTTTTCCAGTTATGTTAATTTCTTTCTACTTGCTCTGCTGCTGCAGAGGACATTTTATGGTGATGGTACTCATAAGTTCTTTCTTATTTCACATGTACCTGTGAAATTTTATCCCCTTTCATTTGGGTGAATGGTTAAATCAACGTATTTTTCTGGGGGGAGAAATCCTGCCACCTCCTGCTGTCACTTCTTGCCTTTTCCACAGAGATTGGTATTAAAGTCTGCTGATGCTTTCTCCATAATATACTTAGATTAATTAAATTTCTTAAAGTCTCCATTCTATTCCAGGTCTTCTACATCTTGTTGAAGGCCTCTGTTGCAAGGACTCATCTTCACTCCTAGACCAAATTGTGCAAAATATTTCAAATTCACATTGCTCAGAGTTAGTCCCATCTACAGTGGATTGAATACATCCACAGGATAAGACATTTGAAGTGTCCTCTGGACTTCATATGCAAATATATAGCTAGAGTTTCCATGCTGTGTTCGTTGCATGTCTTGAAATATGTCACGGTAGCTTAAGTAGGTACTGGAGGGCACAGCATCCATGGGAACGGTGGTGGAAAATGAAACTGGAGAGGAGGTGGAATACTTGAATGCAATATTATCTATCATTCACATAAGCAGCAGACCCTCGGCAAACTATACCAGGATTTTGCTTTGAGAAGAACTAGTTTAAAAAAAAATAATCCATGGGCAAACTAGCCTGCATGTAGTATGGATATTCACAGAATGGAAATGAAGAAGGTAACTAGGGAATAAAGTTTTTTCCTCTGCAACATCATGGACACTGAATTCTCTAAAACCATCCAAATGGGAATTTAAAAAATGATCTCTTTTTCTCACATGATAGCATGCAGGATCTTGATCACTGTCTCAACGGAAGACTTCAGCAGGCATCAAGCAGGGTCTCGCCCCACTCTCTTGCTCCTTCCTGCCACCAGCACTGACCTGCAGCTACATCTGCAGTGTCTACTTTATTCAGCTGGAGCAACCCAGTCTAGTATCACCTCCTTTTCTTACAGCCATCGCTGCACAGCTCACGCTCATTCCTGGAGCACCATCCATTCCCTGAATGAAAGGAAGTTTTATTAAAAAAGAGCGTTATTTCATCATATATGTAAAGCTTTACTATGAAGTACATATGCAGCAAGGGTGAGTTTACACTGAAAGGGTGATCTTAGTGTGATTAGTTTCTCACTTTTCAGGGCTTGACTTTGTTTCGGTAAATTTTATTAAATAAAAAAAATCTATGCATTGACTAAGCTACCTCAGTGTCTGCAAAATCACAGAATCACAGAATCACAGAATTTTCAGAGTTGGAAGGGACCTCCAGAGATCGTCTAGTCCAACTCCCCTGCTAAAGCAGGATTGCCCAGAGCACATTACTCAGGACTGCATCCAGGCGGGTCTTGAAAATCTCCAGAGAAGGGGACTCCACAACCTCCCTGGGCAGCCTCTGCCAGTGCTCTGTCACCCGAACCATAAAGAAGTTTTTCTGTGTATTTGAACAGAACTTCCTATGTTCCAACTTGCGCCCATTGCCCCTTGTCCTGTGACCGGGAACCACTGAAAAGAGTCTGGCTCCATCCTCCTTCAACCCACCCTTTAGATACTTGTACGCCATAGTAAGGTCTCCCCTCAGCCGCCTTTTCTCCAGGCTAAAATCTGATATTCTTTTTTCTTTTTTCCTTTTTTTTTTTTTCCCCACTATGCAAATACTGTTTACTACAGACCACTGGCCTGATAGACAATATGTCCTTAAACCACAAAAAATGCTGGACACTGCAAATTGATGTTGCAACAAGGGTGGAGTGCCACATAGTTTGTACATTCAACAAAACTTAAATGTGCAGATGACTAATGTTAACAGATATTAAGACATACGAACCACCATCAAGGCAAATGTTTATGATGTTTCCTTGGGTTTGAATATATGCATATGTGCTGGGATGTAATTTCCTGCGAGAATGTAACAATACTTATTGTAAGTACCTACACACTTTGGAAAAGCTAGGTGATTATTTTTGAAAAGTAATAAGGACATAATTTTTTTCGGAACAGACCTATTAATTTACATAAACATAGGAATTGAGTCACATTTTGGCATGTACTATTTGGATACATCTAAAAAAAATCAATAGAAGAAAAAACACTGAAATAATTTATCTTTTCCAGGCCCAGATATCTTTTGTTATGATATGGGGAGAGGCAGTAGTTTAACAGCCTGAAACACCAATCGTGATGAAAAAACACATGTACTTAATGTACTGTCCTGCTCTTTATATGTGCTGTAGTGCCCTGGTGCTTCATTCCTTCATTTTGGCTCAATCCAAAAGCTATTGAATTCAGTGGAAAACCACCCACTGGCTTCAGTGGGGAGTAGATCAATCTCCAAAAATGTGTAATTGGACAGGGTAACAACTGATTTTGTGCCATGTGTTATAAATCTCTCTTCCACAGCAGAACTTACAGCCCTGTCTCAATAGCACTAAACTGGAGTAAGAAAGGAAGAGGCAACTTAACCTTCAGCTGGGGAGATCTTGGGTTCTTAACTCTCACCACAGAAGTAGCTTTTTTTTGCATAGGGTCCAGTACCCACACCACATGTGGAGTTATAACCAGAGGAGGCTGAGCCTGAGGCATAAACAAGTCATGCAACAGTAGCTGTGCAAAAACAACCAGGTTAAAAGGTAGAGATCTGAAATCCTGATAAAATTGTTCATGCTTTTGGGGAAAAAAACAGATTTATGCTATCTTTGCAGGGTTCAGTCATACATGTTTGGGATGTTGTTCTGAAATTGATGTAGTTTGATTTACCATCTTCTCAGGTGTCCATCCCCTTAGTCAGATCTTCCACTGGGAACAAAAATGTTAAAAACCAGGGTCAAATTTCAAATCTATTTCTGTAATATAGATTTGATAAGAAATCAGAGGAGAGCAAAAGAATAATATAGGCATATGCTGGAAGTGTTCCCTCAGCAGCCTGGGCATGTCTTGCAAAAAAAGTATCTGTCACAGCTTAAGAGGTTGGAAATAAATGGACGCAGAAAATAAAAACTGAGAATTTACATTTTTAATATTGTCAATAATGTGAGGATTGGAAGGGCTTTCTTCTTAGTGTTGTTAAATGAATATAACTCCACTAATTTTGATGAGATCTACATTTGTAGATTCAAGGGAAAATTGCCCAGAAAACAACAAAACCTCAACGCAGTCTTTGCTCTTCTAGGATGCCTTTTTCTCCAGAATTTCAGCAGAGGCTGAGAAAGTAACATTAATCAGCCACCTCCAGCTCTAAATTCTGAATTTATTTACCTTAGTCTTTCAGCACTTTGTGGTTACTCAGGAAGAACAGGCAACTGGGAAGGAAAGCTTGAAAGGTATATCATTCTTTGGGCAAGGTTAGGCTTCTGGTCACATTGCTCTAAGCAAGGAAGAAACCAGATTCCCCAAGACTGACTGTATTATACGGGATTCTGGAGTCCTGACGGATGGTGTTCTTCATGGGTTGAGCCCTTCATGGATGACTATGTTTTGCATAAGCAAACTCCCAGTACAGATGACATAGATAAATTGTGTGCACTCATTCTACCTGAGTGTTCTCATTCCTTGTCTTTCCACTTCCATTCCCTATTCTTAAATGCACTAAATCAAGATCTCTTTCTGATAGCTGTAGGGTGCTTCCCATTGACCTGAATTACAAAGGAAATTAATGAGGAAACTAATCTGGATTAATTCCTCTCCTCTGCTAGACAGTTGCAGAGCACCAGCCCAGCTACCGCTTGCTCCTGCTGCTGCTCATTTTGCTCCCACCTGGTCATGCTCTGGATCAGTCTGGCTGGTGTTTGCTTGCATGGCAGAAAAAGGTCAGGACAAGAGTTTTGATTCATCTGCTTTCTCACTGGGGGCATTTTTTGTCTCCATAGACACAGTCTTTTGTCTTCAGGCAGTCTGTATGACAAATGCCTCACCAAGACTCCTTCACCTTGGGAGGTGCTGTAAAGGAATTTTTATGAGACATCTAGCACAGCCTTCAGCTAAACTTGCCTCGGGTACAAAAAGAGGGAGAATGAAGAAATTACCAGACTACATTAACAAGTAGCAGGGACAATAGGCTGTCAGTAGGATGTAACTTACTCCAGTAAAACACAAGACTTATAAATACTGCATATATTTGGAGAGGAACTGAGGAGCTGCTAGCTACCACAAAAAAAAACCCAGATCCTGCCCTGCATTGCCTAGTGAGTCTGCAGTAAAGCATTCTTAAATGCAGAGCCTGAATACTTGAAAAACATGTTTATGGACGTTTATATTTTAAGTGCAGGTCCCATTCTCTATGGTGTCTATGGAAAAGGAAATTTAATAAAAACCATTGTAGATGGTAGCAGTATTTCTACTGTCAGAAAAGCAGGAATAGTTTCTGGAAATGTATTGCCACTATCTGTGATGTGGTGTGGGAGAAAGGACTGTGCTAGAAGAGACAAACCCGTATTCAGATAACTTCATAAGAATCAGTGGGATTACCTACGTGCTAGGGAGTGTTGCCTATTTAATCACTTAGTTCTCAGACATCATAGATGTTGCGTCTTGGACCTACAGAACCTTCAACAAAACATGTCCTTAAATACTGTAGAGTAGCATATTACTGCGGTAAATGTAGCAATCGGAAAGCTCAGAAATACAGTCTTAAACAGAAGAAACTGCTTAGCAGAGATAGAGGAAATGTTAACCAGGATGTTGGCATTTATTTCCATAGTCTTTAAATAAAAGTGACACATAGACAAATACCAGAGATGTGCAGACATGACCTTAGTCTAACAGCCATTCCCCAAGGACAGCACCTCTTCCAGAGACAGTGCTTAATTAGCGTTGCAGAGCAAAGTTAGCACTGGGCATACGCCTGCTTCCTGGTATGGAGCTTGAACTGTCAGCTGAAAGGGAAAAGGATGGGTAGAGACCTCTGTAACTTCATTTCTACACCTTTTTTTGTTTGTTTGTTTCTGTATTAAAGCGTCTTCTTTAACATAACGTTTGTTACTGAAAACTACGTAACTCATTGTGCCATTTCAGGGCACTTGTTTTCTCTACATAGTGAATACAGTGAAAAGTCTGCAGCCTGTGTTAACAGACCCCCCTGAAGTCCTTGGATATTTCAAACCCAAATAATTCACTGATGTCAAATTTATCTGTTGAAGTGCTTGTTGCATCAGCGAAGGAGTCAGGCAATTGGTACTAATGCAATTTAGGAAGACCAGCAACTGTGGTGCAGTGTAGTCATCATACTAGAGCATGACTAAATACAGCTAAGTTTATTTAAAGCCCTAACCTCAGGTTGAGCTGGTAAAATTACCATGGTTCTTATGAACTTTTAGTTAGGGATTGCAAACACTCCCTTTTGTCTTCACTGAAAAATGAGGCCTAGAAATAATTGCTCTCTAAAGCAATGCTTAAGGCTTTGAAGTTACCTGATGGCTCCCAAGACAAGAGAGGATCACAGAAATGGTCAGAGCAGCAGTTAGAGCAGGTAAGCTGTCTTTTATACTTCAGAGGACAGTGCCTGAGATCTGGAGTGACGAACATAAAGTAATCTGCCCTAACCTAGAGGCTGACTTGTGCCATTAAGCATGAGGCTGTAGGTCTCTTTCAAGCTTTTATTTCTGAGAGGTGGAAAGCCCTACAAGTGCCAGTCTGCATCACTTTGTGGTCCTGCAGGTAGATGTGCCATCCTTTCTGGAGCCACAGCATGGCAAGGTCTCTCTGAGAGCTTGTGGTAGCAAGTTCCACAGAGTAAATAAAATTTCGGATGGAGCAAGACATATAGTAATGAGATTTAGAAAGGGAAAGGAAGGTCACAATGGCTCACAAAGCATCTGTGCTGCCACAGGGTGAAACTAGTATGTGTTGAAATAGAAGGAAGGAAGAAAAAAGTGTGAAGGTTATTGAGACTGATAAGTTTATCTTGGCCCCGTGTAAATTCATTCAGGGTCAGATCCTTTTGTTGACTCAATGACAGTCACACAATAGCTGTGGGATGCGGTTGGGCTGGACTTTTCCTGAATTACCTAGGGGACTCCATCACAGCAAAATTCACAGGGAACTTGAGTCACCTTTGCCGTTACTGTGATCTGGCAACAAGATAATACTACCCAGTTAAAAGAAACCACATAGCAGTCCCCCAGAAATAAATATGTATACACCTCAGCCACACAGTTTGTCAAATATACCCTTGTGAGACAAAACACTCAGCTGATGTCGAAAATTCCTTCCAAGAAAAAAGAAAGTTTTCTATCCAAGATCACTCTAGCAAACTGAACCCTACCTTGCTGATGGTAATATCAAAGACCCAACGTCAACAAAGCAACTTGACACTTAATCTATTGCTTGATAATGTGCCAGCATTCCAGCAATTGACTAAGAAAGATTTTTAAGAACAAAGTTTATATTTCTGTTCCTGCAAAGGTACTGCATACGTACACAAAGACAAGAAAGATGCATTAAAATTCCACAGCATGTGCCAGGTTATTGCATTGTCCCTTTGGGTTTCTTTTTGTTTGACAATATGAGTGTGTGTGGAAATAATTTTTCAGTGAGAAGGACGGTGTGTATGTATATTCCAGATGGATGGGGAAAAAATTAAGAAGTTGGTAGAATTAATGAGTATTGGCAACAGCTCATTGCTTTTCCCAAAGCCCTAATTCCCACAAATTCTGTGTCCATTGACTACTTTTGAGAGTATGTGTAGGAAGGAAGATCTGTTTACTCTTTGATTTCATTAGTGATTTTACTTGAGGAATAAGGAAAGTAGGTTTTTCCCCTAGCTTACAGTTGATTTTTTTATTGCATTAATTTAAACTGTAAACTGAAGAATTTTATCTCCTTCAGCTGTGGATTTGGGGGTTATTCAATCTTTTCTCGAGCACTTTATCTTTTGTTGTGGTTTAAAATTTTTAAATTTTAAAATATTGCTTTCTTCAGTATGAGAGTCTTTGAGGCTTATAGCAACTTTTTCTGTGTTAAATTCTACCTTTCTATTGAATCATTTCATATGTTGGAAAGAATTTCTAAAGTATACATTTTACTTAGTGGCGTGCAATTACAGTCTTCAGTTTAAACTAGTCCTTTTCTTTTAATAATGTGGTGCGCATGGTTGTGGCTGCTGCTATTTTGACTGCAAGAACAATGGAAATGTTGTGAGGGATCTATAATCCCAAATATGTTTAGAAAGACTTAATTGGAGGTAACCTTTAAACAAGAGCAATACAAATTTCCAAACTTCACGCAATCTTAATACTATAGGGCAAACATAAATTCGCACACTGAGGCCAAATCCTGACCTTTATTTACACGACATGCGTGACACACACAGAGGCACTGACATCCCAGCAATCTGACACGGACAGGACTGGGGGAAGGACTGGAGCAGCTCCCTGCCACTGCCCGGGGAGCGGGATGCTGTAGGAGGTGGTGCAGCTCACTTCTCACGGTGCCAGGTTTCTTCTCACTAAAAGCGGTGCAAGGCTGAGGTCAGGTTTGGGTTATACAGTGAGAAGCTACGTAACTTCTGAAAAAAAAAAAAAAAAAAAAAGAGCATGCTCAGCTTCAGTTAATTTTTTTTCATGACCCAAAGTATGCCTGTGCAGGCAGCCCTCAGTGGACACGGGTTATTACCTGCAGTACCAATAAGTTCTTTTTTTTTTCCATACTAAGGAGGATTTCACTCTTTATATTCCAATTTATCATCCCTGCTCATTCTTTCTTGAACACTGTTAAGTAACTGCTGAGGACAATACTTGTGCTTTGCAGGACACGGGGCAGAGGAAAAAATGAGAGGAACGAAGCCTTAACCTGGGCTCGTCTTCAAAGTGAGCTGGAGACTGGACTTTTTTTCTCCTCGAGGAGGCTATGGCACTGTGAGGAGTCAAACAGCGTACATACCTGTGCCTCAGCTGTAACCACGAGACAAACAGGGAAGATAAGCTGTGCAGCTGCCAGGGCCATTCAGTACTGAGCTACGTTTCTGTCCCGGTTCAGACTGTGCACTTTAATTGATATAACATTCCGCACCAAATCAAAAAGCAATGGGTTTTCTCCATGTAGGAAGTGTGCTATCCGCCCTGATACACAGTGAACTCAATATACGGCGGGAACAAAGGGCAAATGTTTTGTTGATATTGTTTCCTTGTCAGTGAAGCCCGATGGCCCGGAGTACTCGACGGTCTGACACATCCAGAAGGTGATGACCAATTGTTAACAATCCTGTGAGCGACTTCTCCCGGCAGTTCTCAGAAAAAGCAGCGCTGCGATGACGGA
Source organism: Pluvialis apricaria (assembly GCA_017639485.1). Classification (NCBI taxonomy): domain Eukaryota; kingdom Metazoa; phylum Chordata; class Aves; order Charadriiformes; family Charadriidae; genus Pluvialis; species Pluvialis apricaria. The sequence goes on along the minus strand of CM030009.1, from coordinate 72,210,771 downwards.
AAGGCACAGGATGTTACGGGATCCGTCTATGGCTTCTGAGATGTGGGAAGCAGAGTGCGCTCTGTTTTCGGAGGATGCACGGCCGTAAACAGGAAGCTTTGCAGGGCACAGCTGAGTCCTTGGGCTCTGTGCGGGACAGGGGGAGAAATCTGCTGAAACAGGTAGCCGCAGCCAGCACAGGATTGTTGAGGCACAGACAGCATACTCGGATTTCCTAAGAATATACAGCATTCATCCTTGTCATTGCTAGTCCACTGGGCCAGTTTACGCACTGTTGTGTTTTTAAACCACTGGAAAAAAAGTGAGATGTTCTGAAATTCAGGGCATTTTGGAAGCTCTCTAATGGCAAACACAGGCTCCCTTAAGATTTTCCACTTAGGAAAGCACCTAAATTAACGGTGAGTTGTTAAATCAGTATTATGCAGAACTACTGCCAGGATTTCATTGAATTAATTTACTATTGGTTGAGTTAATTAGAGACCAAATCATTTCAGCCAATCCCCAACATAAAAAAGTTCCACCAGCTGCAGGAAAACTGCACAGGGAAGGGGAAGGAACAGTGTCCCTAGAGTGCTTTGGCAGATCTGCTCTGGAACTCCTGGCACTCCAAAAAAACAAGCAAAAATCACTTGTCAAAAGAACCTTGTATTTTGGCTGTACGGGGAAGAACGGCCAGTGCACTCGCACAGGGCAGATTCAATCTTTTCAGCCCTGCCCCTCCCTCCTACCCAAAAATCACGTAGCAAAATCTATTCCTCAAATTACTCCAGTTCTGCTGGTGTTAAGATGTATGAGTTTAATAGCTTAACAAAGGATCATGGGAACAGATAAGTACTCCAGCATGTCCGCTATTGTGTTGTGTGTTTTCAGCACTCACTGTTGCCAAATGACCACTGAACAAAACGGCGCCTCTAACAACAATGCTTATACCACAGCATTAATGAGTTGAGAAAAACACATCAATTTAGGAGTTTGCATTTTGATCATTTTTACCACAAAATCAATGCACGTGTACAATCCCCTAAGGCTTAGCTAGCAAAACCCAGGAAGGAACTGTAAGGCTAGGTCTTGTCATTTAAGTTGAATGCATTCGTCACAATGCCGTGCATTTTAACTCTCTGAGGCAAGTAGATGAAAGTCGGGAGGCTGAAAGCACCCTCATCCTCAGCTGGCCACTTCTCACCATGTCTTCAGTGACAAAGGCTGACTCAGGGAAGACGATCCTGAACACCTGCAAGTTAGAGCAAGGCACGTAGAAATGATCTGTCCTTTCACCTGCAGCTCTGGCACTACTGCCTGCCACGGAGTCTCCACAGGAGACTGGGTAGAAGCTGGCACTCAGAACCATTTCTGCTACTTAAGCTTCACATGCTTGTTGTCCTGCAGTAAGACCTCTGAGAAATAACTCAGCAGCCTTATTTCACCCCTGTGTTACAAATAAAAAGAATACATTATTTGGGACGGGAAAGAACAACCAAATTGCAAAGTCGTTTTTTTTGTATAGGAGTTAGTTATCTGCTGTGATTTATATACTTCTCACAATAGATTTGGAATTGGGAAATAGGAGGGCAGAGAAGGGGAGCGGCAGACAACTTAGCAATTGAGAATAAAGATTAATAATACCCAGCTTGCTCTAATAGAAGCTGAAAAACATACTGCCTTTTTCAGGCAAGAAGTATTTTGCAAAAGGAGAAGTGTTTGTTCATGAGGAGTCTGTTTGGCCAGCTCTGTCTCCTAAAAATTACCAGACCACTTGGCAGACAGGGGTATTCCTTAATTCCAAACCAGGACATTCTTTTAAAAGCAAAACCCTCAAAAGGTTAACAACAAACAGGGACAGGGGCATGAGTCAAGTCCTGAAACACCAATAACTCCATCCAGTAAACATTAACCCAGGATCCCTGCTTCAGTCTTAAGTAAATACCCCGTCACCTTCATGCTAACTATTTAGGTATCAGCATTTAGTTGGTTTACGTCCTACCAGTATCTCATTACCTACAGATGGAACTAGAAAGTAGCTTTTTGTCTACTGAAGAAGCCCATAAATCTCCCCTCTCTCCATGGCTCCAAACACCTGGCTCTGCTTACTACCCCTATGACTAGCCCAGTGCAGCCTCTTGCTCATTCTCTCCTACACTATAAAACTTTCCTACTTTATCTCTCACCCGTCTCTCATGACTACTCCTTAATGGGTACCAGGTGGCTTCACAGACAGTTGAGGCTGACTCTTCCTATCACAAATATTAACTCCTTCCTTGCTTCACTTGACATTAACATTCTATGGATTTGGATATGTCATCCCATGATAAGAACTAAAACAGAGTGGAGGAACTGGGAAGAGTCTTATGACCCCACAAACAAGATGTTGCCATGCTCTTTCTTTGCACTTTGGACCAGAAGAGCTTCTGTGCAGGTAATGCAGAATAGTGGACAGAAGAGTGGATTCAAAGGCAGGAGATCTGCACCCTGTTCTCTGTTCTGACACTGAACTGTATGCAACCCTGCCATTAAGCAAGAACAAAACAGGTACTCAAATATTTCCTGCTGGCTGAGGGTTCTACAGGAAAAGCAGAGCAATAAAGGCTGAAGAATTTTTTGTTATTGTACTTCTTATTAATTGCAGTAGCAGTCTGGGAGCTCGTCACTACTAAGATCTGCGCTGGGTAAGTTGCTCCTTCTTTAGGAAACTTGCAGTACAAAGAGACAGAACAAAAACCCTGAAGAGGAACAGAGACGTGACAGTGCTGGGACTAGTTGATTTCTTACACCACTCACTTAAGCGAGTGAGCCTTTGTCTCAGGAGCCTTGCACCCTGTCCAGAGCCAGTACAACTATTGAGAGGCAACACCAAACACCCAGGAGATTGCTGGTGTTTGAAAGTAGAAAGGTCTTCCAACCAACAGAGGTGGAGGAGATAAAATAAAGAATTTTAGTGAAACTTATTCTTTTAGAGTTAGTCTGATTGCATGGTAGAGAAAAGTACCTTTGGAAAAAAATACTTTTCTAGTGGAAGAATTATCATTTAACTGTCCAGTTTAAACAAACACTAAGAGATTTGCATTGTGTAGGCTTCTAACTGTAGACACTGATTGCATAATTAATTTGATCAAACATAGGTGTCTGTGACCTGATCTACTGATAAAATCATAGAATCATAGAATCGTTTATGTAGGAAAAGACTTTTAAGATTGTCAGGTCCAACCATTATCCTAACACCAAGTCCACCACTAAACCATGTCCCTAAGTGCCACATCTACACATCTTTTAAATACCTCCAGGGATGGTGACTCAACCACTTCCCTGGGCAGCCTGTTCCAGCGCTTAACACTTTCGGTGAAGAAATTTTTCCTAATATCCAATCTAAAGCCCCCCTGGCACAACTCGAGACCTTTTCCTCTTGTCTTATTGCTTGTTACTAGGGAGAAGAGACCGACACCCACATCACTACAACCTCCTTTCAGGTAGTTGTAGAGAGCAACAAGATCTCTCCTAAGCCTCCTTTTCTCCAGGCTAAAGAATCCCAGTTCCTTCAGCTGCTCCTCATAAGAGCTGCTTGAGACCCTTCACCAGCTTCATTGCACTCCTTTGGACACACTTGAGCTCCTCAATGTATTTCTTGTGAGGGGCACAAAACTGAACACAGTATTCAAGGTGCGTCCTCACCGGTGCCGAGTACAGGTCAACAATCTCTTCCCTAGTCCTGCTGGCCACACTATTTCTGATACAAACTAGGATGCTATGGGCCTTCTTGGCCACCTGGGCACACCGCTGGCTCATATTCAGATGGCTGTTGACCAACACCCCGAGGTCCTTTTCCTCTGGGCAGCTTTCCAGTCACTCTTCTCCAAGCCTGTAGTGCTGCATGGGGTCATTGTGACCCAAATGCAGGACCCGGCACTTGGCCTTGTTGAACCTCATACCATTGGCCTTGGCCCGTGGATCCAGCCTGTCCAGATCCCTCTGTAGAGCCTTTCTACCCTCAAGCAGATCAACACTCCCACCCAACTCGGTGTCATCTGCAAACTTACTGAGAGTAAATGCAATCCTCTTGTCCAGATCATTGATAAGGATCATCTATGTTGCCTTTTTTTTTAGAGCACAATTCTAGAGAACAATTCAATTCACTTGCAGCTGGTATCTAAAACTGGTGAGATGAGTCTTCTGTAGTCAGGTGAACTGTGCCCCATCCCAACTGCCAGGTGACATTCTCCTCTTCAGTAGTTTCATTTTCTTATCTGAATCAAATTAATTGTGACTTTTGGCTGTGCCCTTTATAGATCACGTCTCATATAGTATCTTGGAGGAGCAGAATATAAAGCATTGGCTTGTTCCTCTCAGAAATCTGCCTATTGCTTTCTGCATCTGAAAGATGCCTCACCAAGGGGGATATATGTCATACTCTCTTCTCTGTTTTTTTGCCTCTCCTTAGCTGCGGCTTCTATGGAAAAAAGGAGAAGCTTTGATCAACTAAACCACTTATAAATAAAACAATATTTTCACATAAATGAAATAAATGTCAGTAAAATCAGTGATATGGGAACCATAAAATATTCTGAATAAAAATATCTTCATGAACAACAACAAAAACCCCTAAGTTAAGAAGAAAAAGCATTACTTGAATTACAAAACGACAAAGGATTTATTTTGCATTGTTAGTGGAATCCAAATGAAATGGAGATATAATTTCTCATTAAAAAAACAATATTTTTTCAAAGTCCATCTATGCTTAAATCTATTTGTAGGTGCCAAATCTTTTTAATAAAACCCCCTGGACTCCAGAGTTGCAGATAATTGTATACAGTCGCATGCTGCATTCCTCACTCTCAGTTTCCCTTTCCTTGTGAATTAAGAGTTAAATTAATTTTTCATTGTAATCTGCAGCTGACATATCCAGGACATAAATGATTTCAGTCACACCTGTACTGACTTTTGTCAGATTCGACCAAATCACGAGTCCGTGGCATCTTTTTCCTGCTATGTTCCACCCTGTGTTTGATTTGTGTTTATGACGTTACAGCTAATTTTGTCCCTCTGAAATCAAAATGCTTTTCTCATTGTGGTGTCTTTAAACTTGTTTAATCGCTACAAGGACGAAGTCTTGGATACAAGACACATAAGAGTTCTAGAAGACAAATATTCTTATACAATATTTAATTTGATGTAAATTTTAAAATTGCCAAAATAAATGATAAGAAATAACACTCCCTAACAGAAAAACAAACAAACAAAAAATTTACTTCAAAACTTGGCTAAGATACAAAATATGGTAAATCACAAATGAGCTACAGTGAGCATTTACTCAAAGTGGGTTAAGTTCGAAAAATAGACATCCACTTGCTGAGTGTGAATCTTTCCGTGAGCATGCAGAAGGAGGCATTGCAATGAGATTGCCATGGTCTGGTCCCCAACTGTTGCCAGCCCATCAGCTGAGCAGGCTGTGCGCTGTGGACACCATCGTGCTTTCCTCTTCGTACCAGACTCTCACTTCCTCCAGTTGTGAACAAGGCTATAGAGTTACAGTGTCCTTGAACCCTGAGATTAAAAGTCACTGGTCTGCTGGTTTGTGGAGGAGTTTTTTGGCTTTGGCTTAGTGGCATGGAACCATCTGCTCGAATGACCACCTCTTTCTTTTGCAGTGTGAATCTGTCATCACAGCAATTAGATAAAGCTCACAGGCTGGAACCTGCTTAGCTTAGAAAGTATCAGACTGCTGGCAAGCCACTGGCTAGGATGGACGCTCATCTGGAACTTATTTTGTCTTTGGTCTGAAGGCAACCACATCTATTTTCCCTCTCAAGAAAATTGCAAAACTCTAATGATTTCCCCTGGCTTCAGGGGGAACAGGGTAGATGTGTGGTGAGGCGAGGGTGATTTTTAGCTTTTTTTTTTTTTTTTAATTTGTTTGACTGCATTTTGCAACAGCTTGTGGAAACTCAGTGGTAGGGTTTTTTTAAGTAATGTTTTCAAATAGTTGGGTAGGTCTCCTGGAACACTGTTATTTTGTATAAAATCAATAATGACAGAAATAATACACAGGTTCCCCTTACACACTGTTTGCCAGGATGGGAAACATACCCAAGCTAAAAAAAAATTGAGACTTTTAAGGAAGGAGAAAAGAGAACTGAAAAAACAGAAACAGTTTAGTTAAAGCATATAACCTGATACTGGGGGGAGTGGGTGGAAATGTTCTTCAGGTATGGGTTAGTAATTTTTGGCAAGATTATTTCTTTATATCTTTATGCTTTTCTGTGTATTTAGACAACACCCTTAGCTAGAATTTCATTTGGTGGCCTTGGTGGAGAATATTTGGGCCACTGAGTATTTTAAGCTACTTTTTTTTTGCTCTGGGCCGGAGAATTTCACTGATTCAGCTCAATGTAGCACCTTGCATATGCTTTCATTTTCTGTCTGATATTGTGTGAAGAGAGAGAAAGTTTCCCTCGCAGTCTGCCAGGCCACCTCCTACATCTATTATTTACCGTCACATGCTGTGCTCCAGGTATCCAGGTACCTCATGTAGCAATGAAAATGGAGGGAATCGTGCTCTCCTGGCCAGCTGGCTCGCAGGGTTGTATGTTTCAAGTCACACATTACTTTCAAGGTGGCTAAAGAAGTCATCTAGTGGTTTTTATTAAAGCATGAGGTTAGAACTATGGCCGGTCTTCAGGGTTAATTGATTCCATAGAAAGCACGGGGCCTCCTCACTGATCAGAGACCAAATGGCACAACATGAAAAAAAAAATGACATAATGCGTCTTAAATCATAATTCATTCTGAAATGACAATTACTATTTAACAAAACCATTTGCCTCTGTGTGTGGTTAAAGGAAGCTGGATTTATGTGTTCTTGTACAATCTTTATTAATGAGTCCCAGATATTTCTACCCAAAAAGCCATGTTCCAAAAAGAGGTAAAATATAAGGAGAATTTGGCTCACCAGTGACAGCAGCAACCCACCTAGCCTGCAATGCAAGGCATGCCTAGTATTTAAACATGCAAATAAGGTTAAGTATGTAGCAAAGTTTCTTTATACTTCAGTACAATGCAACCATGTTGGACTTAGTGATCCTCATGGGTCCCTTCCAACTTGAGATATTCTGTGATTCTGTATGTTTTGCATTCAGTTCCAAAAGTGTTCAATGTCATATATGTTTGCTAGGTCATTAATAAAGGGGACCCAGAAGACACTATGACTGGGTGGCGGGGGAGGGGATGTTAACATTTGCTTTTGTGTGTTGAAATATTTTGTATTTTCACTACAAAACAAACCCTCAAAATGGAATTTTATGGCTCATTATTTACTGTGTATATAAATGTGAACAAATGCTCGAGAATAGTTAGAAGCAGAACATTTTTCAATTCATAAGTAAAAAGCCCAAACAATGGGCTTTTCCCAGGTGCTTGTCACAGAAGATGGGGAAAACCATCTCACTTATACCAGCAAGCAATGGGTGGAGAGGGCATCACACTCCAGACAACTTTCATAGTAACTGGTGCTCTTCTGTGCTGCTCACAGTTAAAGGATCTACGTAGTTGTGGAAGTACTTGCTCCACTGTGTTCTAAAATGTAACCAGCTGTAGGACTGTGCTGTCCTACAGACAGAACAATCTCTGCTGGTTTAGGGTCTTTTCTTATATGTGCACAGAAGAGAATTTTAACCTTAAAAGCACACAGCTTAAAAGATATATTTGTTTTCCTGAAATGCAGAAAAAGTACATAAATAGTCTTTCTCTTTAGAACAAAAGATCTAACGTGAAGTATTAAAACAACAGTCTACAACACCACAAATAATAGTCTGTTTTCTTTGTAAAATAAAGGAATTTGCACTTCAAGCCGGTTTCAAGGGCATAAATAACAGTAATGCTCCATTAGGGTAATTCATCAGTATATACTTAGCAGACAGAGTATAATGAAAAAAGGTGAAACCCAAGTAATTTTTAAACCTGACAGCATTATAAGGTACATTTTAAAAAGGGAGTCACCTGTTTTACCCACTAAAACTAAAATCGATATATTATAGCACCTGAATCTTATCTACTCGGTGCTACTACTGAGAATTAAGGGAACAGGAAAAATCGTTATACACAGTAAGGGAGCCCGGCAAGCAAAAACTGAAGGCAGGCATGTGTTTCTGACCTCAGATGAACTGGTAAGACATACAATGTGCGGTCTTATGAAATGCTGAACCCTTCTCAGGCCCAACAAAACCCTGCTTTTTATTTTATGCACGTGACTGGCCCCTGTCAACAAAGGACAAGCTATATTAACCACTCCCTGTATTTACTTATTAGGGAAGCGTATGGCCCCCCACACTGCAGTGCATTTCTTATTGGTTTAGTTGAGCAGCTGCTTCTTTCCTCGATCTCCTGCTGCAGCTGTGGGACAAAGTGAAAGATCTTGCTGCCTTTTGCCCTGGTACAGCCATTCCTGGTCATTTGTGCCTTTCGAGGAGTGAGCTCCAGGGTCATGGGCTGTCCTTCGGGAAGCTGTGTTTCCTGCACTCGCAATATTTACTTGAAGCTGACAAGTCCGTCCTTCCAGCAGGACGTAAGTGATGTGGGAGTATGCAGTGCACTCGGTAATTGAAGCCAGTCCCGCTTCGGGCTTTTGAAAAGGAGCGTGAAGCCTTGCATTCGACCGAGTTGTCAATGGGGCACCAGTGAAGAGAAAGAAGACAGACTCGCGTGCTCTCTGTGGTCTGTGTCGCTGGGTAGATGGGCTGCTGTGATTTGAAACAGCTGTAAATGTGATCTTAATACTGCAGAAGCCTTTGATTGGAGTGTTTCAGGCTCTGGCTGGCTTCTCTCTGCTGTCCTACATAAAGGCGAGATGGTGGAAAGCCGGGAAGGAATCCCTAGACAACAATGAATGCAGAAAGAGGGGTCCAAATCTCAGCTGACAACACTAACATATATCATGAGATATTTTGCCTCCTGGTTTTAGACCTCTCATGCAGACAGTCTATAAAAATTTACACCAAGAAAATAGATATTCTTCTTCTACTGAAAATTCTTTCCTGAGAAAACACGGTGTTGATATTTAGTGCTACACGTACACATTCTGTGTATCGCCTACACAATGTTTATTGTCCCAGTTATTGCCTTGCTGAAAGCATTAGCTACTCAGAATAATTCATCATTAAAGTAAAACTTTAATTGCAACCTTATGCTTCTGAGAAGATGCTAAATGGATAGAGGACAGGATATATTTATTCTTCACTCCAACTTGTCTTAACTCATCCATTGAAACTGCTATCCCAATAGACTCGCTCTCAGGGCCTAACTCATTGAAGTCATTGTCCTCCATATTCATATCACAGTCTATGGACACTTTCAGAAAAACACGCCTGAGTAAACACACCCCCAATAGAACTGTCTCTCACAAAGGGGTTTTGCTAGACTTGAAGAACATGCTGAGTTATAAGTAATCCCATGGAGCATTTAGCTATTAAAGGTAAGCCTGAGCTGAAGAGCTTTCCTGGATAAGGTGCCACCTGGTTTAAAGAAAAGAAGTCGGCTAAACTAATGCCAGCTTTGTGGCATCTCTATTTAAAGTGCAGCATAATGCAGAGCAGTGGCTCTGCCAGCTGAGGCAGAGGGACCGGGAAATGTCAGGGAGGCTTCCAGCCACTCCTTAGCTCACTCTATGTTTTGTAGCACATGTGCAACCCTCCACATCTACGCTGCAGATCCAGGAAGTCCCAGGACAATCATCAAATGTGAGAGATCCATATTTCCCAGCCCTGGGGACTGACGTGATCTAGGTCTTAATGCTTATAACAAAGGGATTCAAACCGATCTGAAGTGATAATAAAAATGGAAGCTACATCTGCAGAGCAAATGTGTGGAGCTTTTCAGAAAGCGTGTTGCTTGCTATGACAAACAAAGTCTCAGATAAACTTACAGAAAGGCGATAGAAAAGCAAATATCCTCCCCTTTCCCTGCCCATCCCTTTGTTGTAATAATTACTCTCAATAAAATCTGCATCTGAAAGCTGTCATTTTTCGTGTTTTCTGTCCCATCTTCCGCAGTGAAGAGTTCAGCTGTGACTTAGGTACATCTGCAGTTATTTCTTTTCTCTCAGATTTTATTTGTTTTAGCCAAATGGAAACCTACGCTCTGTCTGGTTTGCTGAGGCAGCTGCTCCTTTGTGATTGATGGCGTTTGACTTTCATGTTTGCATACCTGTGGCTGATGCCTCCCATCTTGCATGACATCAAAGGGAGGCAGCGTTGACTGGCACCCTGATTCGAGGCTCATGTTCTCCGTGCTTGGCCGGGCCGTGAGCGCTACACTTGCTGAATTTTCTTCCTGTCGCTGTGTGTGTGCCAAGCCGGTGACCCCATCTTGCCACTCGTATCCTCCCACGCAGAAAAGGTTGCCTAATGTTGGGTGGGTTCTTCTGCTTTCATCTACTGATGTCCACAAGATAAGGCCTGGTGCATGACAGTTTGTTGTTTTCGCTAAGCCTTTAATGGTGTGTAACATGTTTCTTAGAGGTGGGCTAATGTGGGGGTGAAGACCTGAGGTCTGTTCAAGATACAGGTCACACTGCAGAAACTGAGCTTGTCAAGACGTGTACGAATCAGGCTGTGCTGTGATATAAAGCGAATTGTGCATTACTTGTGCACCCAGATTCTGAGAAGAGATTTCCAGGAAATGTCAGGATCATCTTTTTATTTACATTATGGTAATGCCCCAGGCACCAGCCATGACTGAAGCCTCATGACTGAAATGATGCAAACATGCAAAGAATGTATGCCATGAAAAACCCTAGAAACTAAGTAGGCACCACAAAGAAGGCAAAGGAAATCCTGCTCTTATGCTTACATGATATTCTGTGAACATAGGATTGGAAGGGACCAACTCAGTCACTAAGCTCAGTGGACCACAGCCATGGGCAACTAGGTATCTAGGTGTCCACAGACCATCTACTTCAGAGAACTAAAACACCATGGCTTAGCACATGGCTTGTGTGCCTGCGTGTCCTTAGTGTGAGACCCCAGATCCAGATAAGAAATTTAGGATAACCTTGCCTAAAATTTCAGGGAAGAAAAATCTTTATCTAATGTCCTTACTACTGAAAGGATCGGTAACGCCTCTCATTTTCAAGGCTGCTTACCTAGATGGATGCCTCTACTCAAAGATGGTAGGGGTCAGAAGAGTAGCTAGTGAGTGGAGAGCACCTCCAGCACCTTGCACCCCTGGTCTGTACATGCTTCTTAACATCTGGAGGCTTGAGTCCCCAGTAGAAGATACCAACAGAGTCACCATACTAAAAGGTTATGAGATTTTCTGTGTGAAAATACTGTTCATATCTCCAGGGCAAGTTAGACCATTATGAAGTCCAGAAAAGCAGATTTCTGGGCCCTGGACATGCAGATAGAAAAGGGAGATTCTGCTGTGTAGAATACATTTGATTTTTTCCAGCAGTGGCCTGACGCAGAACGCACAAACAGTCCTGACATGAAACTGTAGCTGAGATAGATAAACTGAAGTCATTTCAGACTGTGAAGGACAAATCTTTATAAATCCTGCTTAATTACAGCATTGAAACATGTACTTAAGTCAATCTGGAGAGGAAATTTCAAATCTGCATCTCTCTTGGCACTTCCTACTGGCTCTCTGAAGCATCTCATCTCCCAGCCATGGGTGCCAAGTATCCCGGTGCAGAAGCCTAAGTCCTTCCTGTAAGAGATGTGTCATATAACCACCTATAAAAGTGAGGCATCTCAACATAATTAATCCTACTCCTGGAGATGGGAGACTGCTTTATAGGTTTTGCTATACTGTTACAGTACCCTTACTCCCTTTATTAAAGGTTTGCCTCTGCAATTAAGTGACTTTTAAAAAGTACTGTTAGAAGAAACTGGAAATTTTGTGAGAGGATACCAGTCAATTGTTTTAATCACAATATCAGTTTTCCTTGAAAAAAATCCCGAAGTCTTGATCAAATCCAGACCCACTTCATTTTTACAGCTATAGAAGCTCTTTCAACCTGCCATTTAAAAAAGACAATTTAATAAAAATGTTATGTTTCTCTACAAAATATCTAAAGTATATGTGTGATATGTAGTTGATAATATACTTGCAACCAAAGAAGCTTGGATGGCATTGTTGGTGTCTCATAACCTAGGATATGGAGTATAAAATTAGGAAATCAGTGGTCTGTGGATAAATATGACCTTCCTATTTTCTCTGCTGCTAGAGTCTTAGGGTTTGGGTCTCACAGCACCAGGTTTTGGCTAGGAAATCAATGAGGTTTGACTAGTTGTAAGTGGGAAGATTTTGGCCCAGATTTTGTTTTTTTGTGTAATCTGATTTTTTTTGTTGAAACCTTCAGGATGCAAATAATATGTGGGAAAGGAAGTCTCTCTGCTCTTGGTCATAGCTTCAAATCTGGCCCAGAATACCACTGATTAAAAATCTTTTCTATCTTCTAATAGCTGTTGTAATTTTTAAGAGAAATACAGATAGAATTGGCAGAACTCCATGTGGAGAAATCTCTCGAAGCTGCACCTCACTGGTGAGCCAACTCAAGGGCGACCACCATAAAAATCAGAACTGTTCACTCACCCAGGAGTGTGGGATCCTTCAGGGTTACTCTCAGAACAACGTTCACTTGCCCTCTTGGTGCCCTTACTGGACTTCTTCTGAGATAAATATTTCTGGTTTCCAAGACTTTGTTCATAAACATAAACTTCACTTTACATTTTGTAAAAATACAGAAAAAAAACATATTCTGAGAAACCACAAAGAGAAACCCAGACTGCGTGATACCAGAAGAGAAAACATAGCATCTCCACATGAATATTGGTCTTGGCAGTGCAATGCAGTATCACTGATCTTCTTAAAATATCTAAAATTACTACTCCATCAGTATTATTACCTGCAGGGGAGGAGAGAGACAGAAGGGGAAGTTCCTGCAATGGTTCAGAAAGACAAACTGTCAGAAGAATTGTAATGGACAAGGGAAGAAGTTTTAAAATTGGGATCATCTGACACATTTTATGCCTTATAAGTTAGGAGTGAAGTCTAAGCAACTCACATCATCTGCCTTCACATGCAATGGGGAAAATTAGGCATTTGCAGACTGTGAATTATCCTGTTTGTTCTAAACGTGAATTACTGTTAGGAACGGCTTTTTTCTGTCTCTTGAGCCTAGGTGGCTAATGCAGCCCGGATGGACAGTTTTTAATTAGGTTAAGTTTGACAAGATAAGTTCTACCCTGAGTGATTTTGGAGGGTTCCCATTTCTTCGTATCAGTGGCACTTAGCAATCAAACTAACCTGACAAAGTAGGTTCAGTTGTACAATAAACAGTTTAGCACAATGAAATGCGTGGTCAACCATCTAGGAACAGCATGTATAGCCATATTTACAAGAAGAGTTTGCTTTCTGCAAAGCAGTGATGCTGAAACGGATTTCATATCCCTTGGTAGGTAACACATTAAACATGAGCTCCTACAGAGACAGCAACATTTAAAGGGAAAACATCAGGTTTGCATGGATAACCAAATGGATAACCAAATGAATACCTTGAAAAAGCAGTGGATAATATTATCTCTTAATAGGATACTACTAAGACCATTAGTGCTATATGTTTCCAGCTCTGTCACCCTTACTTCAAAAACAATTAAAAAAAAATAAATGAAATATAGCAATGCTTATATTACTGAGAAACAAATGGCAAGTTGTTAGACTCAGGGTTTTGGTTTTTTTTTTTCATTTGATCCAGAATATGATTAAAAGATTACTTCCTCAGCTTCGTTGAGAAACAAAGAAAAAGATTAAACAGTGAAAGAAGGGTAAAATGAAACTCGGCAACAGCATAACATTTTTGTCAGGTTAATTAGCCACTGTTTCTTTTGAGCTGGCTTATTTGAGATGCGGCAGAGTCCCCATCACTGTTTTTCCTTAAGAGGGGGCTGATAGTGTGACAGAGATATTATGAAAGACACAGGTCGGCTCGGTTCAAAAAAGTGGGGACATTGTTTTCCAGTCTAGCATTGGTATGCATTCATATCTCTAGCAAAATAAGACTAATATCAAAACTGGTCCTAAACTTCTGAAAAGCTTCAGTAGTTAAAGGCTTACTTCATTCCCGGACTGCCCAAACTCTTCTCACTTGTCTGTGCCGAGCTCTCAAATTCCAGTGGAAACATCCTCATAGTAGATTGTTACTATTTCCAAAATGTGCTACGGTGTCCTGGTGTTGAGAAATCCTGTTCAGCTGTGCAGAAAGCAGGTGCCAAACAGCATTCCTCCCATTCCCATTCTGCACCATCATCTAGACTTCTGTCTTGAAAAGTGGGCACATCTGGAGGAAATGTCCTTTCCTGGGGGATTAAAACGTCTTGTTTTAACATCAAAGAACAAATAATTGCATGCATGTATGTGTGTGTATATATATACACAGATACACAGACGTATATGTGTGTATGTCTGCACGTGTAGCAGTAGTTCCTTGCAGCTAACAGAAGACAATAACCATTACTTTCAGTCCTTGCATGTTCTTCAATTAACTAAGGTAATGGTACTGTGAGGCTTGTATAATTTCATCATTGTAATCTATCCATAATGACTTGAGGTAAATATCTAAAAGCAGAGAAAGGGAACAAAGGATTACGTCAATTCTTAGGGTTTTAAAAATTTTTTAAAGAATCATTACTTTTTTGCCTTTTCTACTGAAGTACATCACCTAAATAAAATGCTGTCTCCTAAATAAAACACAAACCTGCCCATACCCTTCAACTAAGTAAGGGGTGAGTAAGGAGAAGACATGTAGAGAAACCCAATTCCCTTGCAAGAGAAGAGGAAAAAGAGAGAAGGGCAAAAGAAAAAAAAGGAGATTGTTTGCTGTAAATTTTAAATGTTGTTTTTGAGGGCCTGGTTCAGTTCTCATGCATATCAGTCAGATTATTTTTTATGACTTTGAGATATGGACCACAGATAAAACTTCCACAAAGGTTATGCTATATTTTTCCTCCCTTATGGTAACAAGTTCCTTTCCGGTTTATATCCTAAATTAACCCCACCAACAAAAATAGCCCAGCATGAGATCGGCGAAGGTCACCGACAGAAATGCCCTCTTTAGGGAAGGTTTGCGAGGCCGCTTGCACGCGGTGGACATCCTGAGCAGGCACAAGGGCAGTGAGCATGCAGCTCAGCTTCCCATGCGCCGCATCAGCTATTGTTATAAACACAATTAGCTGACAAAATGATTTCTCCAGTAAAACAAGTAGAACACACTGAGCGACCGGAGAGATACAAAAGGTGAAAAAATGTCTATTCTTACTTTTTCTCCTGCTAATAGTAATTTCAGGTGCAAGATGCTTCTCTTTATTCTTTTCCCTTATCTGACAAAAGGAAAGTTGGAGCTTTTTTTTTTCTTTTCTTTTTTTTTTCGCTCTGTAACAACTATTCTGCTCACTAGATGTCCGTTCTTTTATTATCAGCCAAGGACAGATAAGACAAATACGTCACACCCACAGTGTTACTGGCACTTGGTTGGACTAACTGTATATTTGAAGCACAATGCAGAGTTCCTTCTATTAATCTGAACAAACATCCATCCCATCCTGAAGTAAAATCCTGAGCACTTACAAATGAGGAGATTAATTTGCTGGACAATTCTTTGCAGCTTTGGGACAATGGCAAACATTATGATTCATGCAGTTATATGCTGAAGAAACCGTTAGACAAGGACCTCTCAGCCAAATTCTCCAACTGTGGAGAACTGATAGAAATCCTTTGCTGCCAAAGGATTGTCACAGACAGGAATGTACTCTCTGATTTCTAAAAAGCCCTTCTGCTGAAAACACCTTTGAATTTACAGGTACTGTTGTTCAGGAAATCAAAAGATGAGGATGCTAATATTTATCTGAATTTAATAAGAATCTCCCAGTAGCCATGCCAGAAACTTGAACTTGTTTACAAGGTTTTCGAAAGCTTAAGAACTTAAACATAGTTACTGTTATGATTCTTACTGCTTCCTGTTTAAAGGCAAGACAAGAAGTGGAAATTGCTCAAAAATAGCTTCTTGGAAGTTGTTTCCATACCAGACTGAATGTGTTTTTACAATATTTCCAGCCCCGTTTTCCATATCAACAAGTTCTCATAAATAGTACTTGAACAGTATGTTGCTGATTAGAATCACACCAAACTTGTAAACCTTAGATCCACCCGCACATGTGAAGTTAGTGTTGAACCTCACAGTGATACTGCCAGGTTAAAAGCAAGTGATATGTACAAGTTCTTATAAGTATCAGGGTAGAAGATAAACACAAAGAATGTTGCTCGCTTAGTTCTAGCCCTAAACATACATGCTGATTTGTATTTTCTGAGTGCTCAACTGGTTGCTACAGAATGCTTTCTCCTGAATAATGGTATTATATTTCCAGAGAATTATGTTTTAAAATATTTGCTTTTCAATTACAAAACTTTGTAATACGGTTCTATTTCACAGACCTATAAAAGTGAGTGATGAGGTTTATACAAATCACCAGTAATATCTGGCAAGAAAATATAGGTGAAGGTATATGCAGAGATGTAGGAAATCAATTGTCCTTCATGGTCTGGTTATATGTTTTTACAGTCACAAGCATCAGGCAGACAATATGGCTTACACGCATCCATCCAAATCTCATTACATCTCTGGGGATCAAACAGGACTCACAGATCTGCCCATCCCGTTGTAGTATTTTCTTCATCCGGACAAAATTTCCACTGTCTATTTAAGCATTTTCGTCTCTGTGCATCTTTTCAGGACACTAAGGCAAACAGTTCAAAGTAAATAGTAAACCAAGAAGAAGTAGAAGGAAACACACCACCAGCATAGTTCTGGTGACTACACATATACATACAGTGGCAACTAACATTACCCATGCACCAACCTTGTGCTGGAGCTTGCTGCTCCAGCATCTATTGTGAAGATGCACAATTCATCTATTGTGAAGATGCACAATATTTTAATGGACCTGACCAAAACCACCTTTGTCACAGTTTTCTCTGTCCTCAAATGCTCTTCTTTCCTTCTCTTTGTTCTTGTTCATTTTCCTGCCTCCCCCACTGCAGCAAGATGTTTGGGGTTTGAGTTCCATGGCTGCTATTTCATGGTATTTGTGGTAAAAAACAAGTCTGGCAGCTGTCGTAATATTCAATCAGCTTGTTTTCTTCTTCTTCAGAGAGCCTGAGGTGAGGGGGGAGAACCCCAACAAAACCTAAATGTCTGAAATGAAATCTTTTGGCAGGCTGACTTTATTCAGCATTTGTTTGTTCAGTTCTGATGCTCAACCAGGCATAATAATCACTAGGGTGACTTTGGAGGATTAAAGTCTTAAGGCCCAGTGGATTAGTATGTTCAAACCTATATCTTTCAGCTGTCAGATAGAAGAAGGGTTGCTTGAGGAGTAGAAATTTTTTGTAAGTGCTCGCATGCAGAGAGCCCAATTTGTCAAAGTACTGAGCAGCTCCCAAGAATTAGTGAATTTATCTTCCAAGCTGCCTGGAGAAGTGGAGAAGGATTATCTCCAGTTTACAGATGTGGAAGCAAAGCACAGACGGATTAAATGACTTGTTTCAGGTCACGTACAGGGCACTGCAGGCTGCAGGGGCACTTGCTGATTTGGGGCAGGAACAAAAGAAAGTGGTCTTATAAGCTTCTTCACTGCTTTTTCCCAAGTGGGGAAAACACCTTCTTTGGGCCTTTGCCTGCTGAAAGTTTTGGGAAAGTTTTGGTGAACTTCAGAGCCCCTGATCTCTCCAGCCAGGTGTCTCAGTGATGGTGTTGATGCTAGCCATTAAAAAAAGTAGAGAAAGACCTTGGCCTGATGCCCTGGATGTAAAAGGAGTACATATTGGCTGAATGAGGTGAACTGGGCAATCCACCAAAAGGTTTTGATTATTACCCTGGCCTACAAGTTTTCGTCAGCTAGACCTGTTAAGAGAAGGAATGCTATGTAATTGGTATAGACCAAAGCCTTGGGGAAAATTAGGTTGGAGGAGTCTGTCTCAGGTCTTTTGTGTGTGATATGTGCATCACACCAATTATTTTCGTGTTGGCAATAAGGGAGCTGTGCTGAAGTGCTGATTTAAAATGCCTTTTGTTCTTCCAAGTGTTCTTATTATCAATGACAGTCAAAATTATCTCCTTCCCACTTTTGAGATAGCTGACAGGACTGGTGATCATTCTGAAAGTGCCTTCGGAGTTCAGGCATCTGTTTTCCATACTGTCATTGGCTTGCTGTTCTTGGAGGTGGTTGAGATTATTCCCTGAAATATTTGGAAGATTTGGAATCATATTCTAGAGAAGAAGTGTGGGAGGGATGTGTACCAAATATACCTGCTGCAGGTAGTTGCAAATGGTTTCTTTCAAATCTAAAATCTGTAAGGGTTTCCAGGGCATCCTTATAAAAAATGTTTTCAAAGTCCACCATAAAAGAGATATGATGCATTATGAAAAAAAAAAAAAAAGAAAAAGAAAAAAGAAGGAAATCCTCAGTTTGGGTATTTCATGACCTTTTGTCACCAGAGACTCCTGTGCAGACGGACATATACAGACCAGCTGATATTGTAGCACTTCCTCTCCCATCTTTCTGTGAGACCACCAAAAAGGAAGCAAAATAATCTGAATTATATAGAAGCCAAAGGCCTTGGAAGTTCTCTCTGCAGTATTCCATTAAAGCTTGCAAACACACTGGTACACCTGGCTAATGTTGTCCTTTTCCAAGGGTGTCCTGGTAGCAACAGCAGAAGTCACAAATACTTCATTTCAGTTCCTACAAGTAGAACAAACATAGCTGAAAATATCCTTCAACATTTGAAACTGAGAAATGAGTCCAATGTTGGTTTTCCCCACTTCTTCAGTTCCTTTCTTTCCTTCTAACTTCATTTGGCCTCACAACCATGAAGTCCTGTGTCCAGATGTGAAGTTTTCCTCCAAAACCAAACTCAGGCCTTTCTTCTCTTAACTTCTGCAACAGTAGAGTGAAGCAAAAAGCCACAATCTTTCCCTCTAGCATGATGCTTGTCTAGTCTTTAGAAACATCACTAGTCTGTATAAGAGGTACGTAAATCAACCTCTCTCACCCAGATACCCAGAGAAAACTATAGTCTTAGGAAGGAAATATATTGGCCCTATCTTCTGATATGCTAATCACAAGGAAAGTGAAAAAAACACGTCCCCATCCACACTTGTCTGGGTCAGAACAACTGTTAGGGTTACGGAGATTGTTTTGGAGGCTGCTTTAAGGAGTCAAAAATTAACTGGATGCATGTAGCAGCACTGCGCCATTTTTCCTTCACATGTGCATGTAAAAGGTGCTTCTTAAGAACATGGAAGAAGACGGGCAAAGGGAAAAAATTCTTGCAACAATATGCCAGCCAGTGCAGTGGAGATTTTCTGCATGGGTTAAAGAGGTTCCCAGGAACACAGCACCAGCTTGCTTTTAAGGATTGCCCTTTGCTTTGGTTAACCCACCTCTCTGCCTTTTACATGAAGCTGCTTTTGGAAATTATATGCAAATTTTTCACAGGACCTGGAGAGACAATGGAGCTGTGCAGCTCCTCACATACCCAGGCTTCCTGCTATTGACCTTACAGATGCCCTCAAAGTCAAATTTCCCTGCAAGCATGCAGACAGTTATCCTGCATGGTCAGTCTGGATAGTACTCCCTGGAGCACATGGGACTCATTGCATTTAAGCACACCCTACTACACTGACTGTCTTTCGGTTGTCTGTGAAGCAGCTGTGCAACAGGAAGGCAGGCAGGTAACAGAGCCCCATGTCTCTCCACTCTCCATCAGTTGCTGTCCAGATGTAGCCACAATTTTATCCCACAAATTGCTGATGTCTTCAAGCAGTGCTAGTGAATGGGGTGTATCTCACAAAAACAACAGCAAATGTATCAGAGTTTCATTTATCATCTCAATATAAATCTACAAATATGGAAGGAAAAATAGGAAGAAAGCAAGTTTCCTCCTCCACCATGATGTTCATTCATCATGAAGATGACACCAGGAGGCTAGTCTGGTATATATTATTTTGTGGTACATAGATCATTTTTCAAATAGAAAAGCAATCCACATAGCCGTTTATTCACATCTGGATATAACTTTTTGGTCTGACTAAAAATCACCTAAGCATCTTTATGCACTTAGGAATAATTCCAATGCATATGTAAAGGGATGTTGCTTCGCTTTGGTGTTTTTTCAAGACTCTGGAATACCATGCATTTTTTCCATTAGAAGAGTGAAATCAATTTACCTCTGAATGTGCCCCCTTGGCAATACTGTACTCTTGCCAATATTAAGAATATGTGAGCATGTATGGAACTTATGGTGTGTTTCCTGGAAAAACAGAAATATGTTTTACAAACAAAAATAAATAGCTGAAAACAGTTGCTTCCTCTTTGTTCTTTTGGAATAGACTGTTGCTCCAAATAACTATATAAACATAGTATGTATAAAAAAGTGTCCTTCCTCTCTCCAAATTTTAAATTTAAGTTTTCATTGGAAATTGCATATGCAATGATATTGCCTCAACTTGCTACAATGGTATGGCAGGATCTGGGAGTAAATGTAACTGTCAAGTTCATCACAAAATGCCAAGTTTTAAATGAAATACATTTCCAGGTAAGATTCCAGGGTGAATTGCACCATATATCACTCAAGCATAAATTTTAGTTCATGAGTTTTTATCAGACTCTTGCTATGAAGAAGTGTTGTACTCACAAATCTTTCTATCAATCCACAGAAATTACATCAGCATACATAGATCAAAATGTTTTTGCTTACATAAGGAAGCAATAATATATTGGTACTCACTGAAGGACTGTTTGGAAATGTGTATTTATATTACTATATTTTGGATTGTATCCTACTTTATCCTTCAAAGAGTCTCAAGAAAGGTTAAGACCAATGTCTAGGGATCATAGGATCATAGGATCATAGAATCATAGAGTAGTTTGGGTTGGAAGGGACCTTTAAAGGTCATCTAGTCCAACCTCCCCTGCAATGAACAGGGACATATTCAACTAGATTAGGTTGCTCAGAGTCCCGTCCAACCTGACCTGGAATGTTTCCAGGGATGGCACATCTACCACCTCTCTGGACAACCTGTTCTGTTGTTCCATCACCCTCACTGTAAAAAAATTCTTCCTTAGATCTCATCTAAATCTACCATCTTTTAGTTTAAAACCATTACCCCTTGTCCTATCGCAACAGGCACTGCTAAAAAGTTTGTCCCCATCTTTCCTGTAGGCCCTCTTTAAGTACTGAAAGGGCACAATAAGGTGTCCCCAGAGCTTTCTCTTCTCCAGGCTCAACAACCCCAGCTCTGTCAGCCATTCCTAATAGGAGAGGCATTCCAGCACCCTGATCATTTTTGTCACGCTCCTCTGGACCCACTCCAACAGGTCCATGCCTTTCCTGTGCTGAGGGCTCCAGAGCTGGACACAGTACTCCAGGTGGGGTCTCACCAGAGCAGAGTAGAGGGGCAGAATCACCTCCCTCAACCTGCTGGCCACGCTTCTTTTGATGCAGCTCAGGATACAGTTGGCCTTCCAAGCTGTGAGCGCACATTGCCAGCTCATGCCCAGCTTTTCATCCACCAGTACCCCCAAGTCCTTCTCAGCAGGGCTGCTGTCAATCCCTTCATCCCCAGCCCGTATTGATACCGCGAGTTACACCAACCCCGGCACAGGACCCTACACTTGGCCTTGTTGAACCTCACGAAGTTCACATGGGCCAGCTTCTCAAGCTTGTCCAGGTCGCTTTGGATGGCATCCCGTCCCTCAGGTGTGTCAACTGTATCACTCAGCTTGGCGGCATCTGCAAACTTGCTGAGGGTGCACTCGATCTCGCTGTCTATGCCATTGATGACGATATTAAAGAGTACTGGTCCCAATATAGACCCCTGAAGGATACCACTTGTCACTGATCTCCATCTGAACATGGAGCCATTGACCACTACTCTCTGGATGTGAGATTAGTGAACAGTCCACCCATCAAATCCATACCTCTCCAGTTTAAAGAGATGGACATTGTGGGTGACCGTGTCAAAGGCCTTACAGAAGTCCAGATAGATGACAACCATCTTTCGTTCACTGATGTAGTCACTCCATCACAGAAGGCCACTAGCTTGGTCAGACAGGACTTGCCCTTGGTGAAGCCATGCTGGCTGTCTTGAATCACCTCCCTGTCCTCCGTGTGCCTTAACATAGCTTCTAGGAGAATCTGTTCCACAATGGTAGAAAACAAACAGGTAGATCCTTGTGCAGAGATTTTGTGGACTGTAGAAGTAGAGGGCTGAATAGCAGGGTAGCATGATACTGAAATATGCTTCTTTCCCCTCTGTGTTTTTCTGCAGATCTTACCTGTCCCCCTACTATAATTCATTTTTCATCAAAGAGAACAGCGTGTGGCAATGTAACTGTCCAGCCACTAAGAACAATGAGAACAATTCCTTTTTCAAAGCACCTAAAAGGAAATACAAACATAAACTGTCAACTATTTCTAAAGAGCTCAGACCCTGTAGAGATCTTTTCAGTAGTTTAGCAACCTTCCTGAGGGAAAGGTTTCAGACAGGATTTCAGATCCAAGCTTTTCAGGTTGGACAGGAGTCTGCGGAGGAAGTTTTGGTCTGGGCATGCTTCTAGGATGATGAATTATTGAATTAATTTCATCACTTCTGTTTCTCTTCATTTTTCACCAACTACAGATATCCATGTATCATGAGGGATCCCAGTTGGGTGTGAACAGAATTGATTAGCATAATTTGCCATGCTATGTAATTAAACAAACACTGTAGTTGTCTGGAATTAATGACAGTAAGAGGAAATGGAGCCTGGCAAGTAGAGACATAGGCTTTCACTGCTGATGAGCTGAAATGTTAAAGAATGATAAACAGCAACAAAGAATTGAAGGGAAAATTTTGAGAGGTGGATCCCATTTCTGTTAAATTGTCTGAAATTGCATATCTTGTGAAAAGTTGAGGGAAAAGAAACTCAGTAATGTAGCATTCATCTGACTAGTACAATGCAATATACGTTAACAGATAGCCATATATATACATATTATGTAACACTTTATTCCAGTCTATGTTTGATCTACCTATGGCTAAATTATGTCTAGGGAAAAAAATACACAATAAACCACAAATTAGCAAATTAACTATCAGACACTTACAGATCTGTGCCCCAAAATGTTTACAATATAGCAACAAAACATTTTTCTCCTTATGCTTATAGGCCGGTGCTTGAGGCCAGAGTTGGATGCAGCATCAAGAAAGAAGTGGAGGAGAGAGGGAAGGGGAGGAAAGGTGGTACAGAGAAGTAGAGCATCTCTCTGCCATGCAGCCTGGAGTGATTTCTGTACCAGGTGATGTTAACAGGGGCACATAGTCTCTGCAGTGTCACATCAAGGTGGTTAATGAGAAAATAAACAAATACCTTCCTCCTATTTATGTAGACTGTGGCTGATCTGGTAATTTTATCCTGAAGCTTTGAGCATCAATCTGGGACCTGAGTGGCAAAAGCAGTATTCCTTCATTATTCTCATTTCTTCATCACTTCTCTTGTTCTTTTCTCCATTTTCTCCTTAGTCTCTGTCTCTCTGCCTGGATTTCCTTGTACTGCCTTTTGATGCCTACAGCTATAACACTGAAGTTATAGAACTGCGATTTTGTGCTATAGAACACCTGGACTGGTTCTCTATTAAGGTCTGTAGGAAAAAAATGTTTTTGTTATATGAATCTGGCTTTCATGAAGGCAGTCATTCTTTTACCCATATAACTTGAAAACAGAACTTGTATTAGAAACTACACAAGATGAGGACTAAGTAAAAAAAAAAAAAAAAAAAAGTATAACGTATGCTTTTTTACATGTAGCAGTCTTGCTGCAGTGGCTGTGTGGGCAAAGGCAGGATATACAGTGCAGAGGCTGCTCCACCACATGACGAGACAATGATTGAACAATAAGAATGAGAGCAAACTTTTAAACTTTATGCGTGGGTAAATCCATGCATGGTCAGGCAGGCATACAAGTAAAATATAAAAGAGGGGGATAAAGAGGTGCAAAAACCCAGCATAAGAAAGATTACAGAATATATAAGGAGAACAGGAATAAAGAGTTGAAACCCTTGAGAGGAAGGAGATCTAGTATTAGAGGAGACCTATCATTTTGAGAAGATGATCCGACATTGAGGTAAGACTAGGAAAGAAGAGAAAAGGGAATTTCATAAATGAGGAGAGAGGAGGAAAATACAAAAAAGAGGCAGGAAAAAAAAAGGCTGGGGAAATTTTATGAATTTATATGTTGCAGGAGAAAAGGAAGACAGAATTGTTCAGATATCTGACAAAATGGTTTGGAACACAGGAACAATTGTAAGCATGAGTTGAATGCAAATTAAACAAGTTGAAAAGAAAATATTGTATGATGTCTAAAAAACATTCCACAGACTTTTTTTCACACATATTTTCACTTACTAGTTCAAGACAGAAGTAGAAGTGAAAGCTTGGAAATACAGCGCAAAAGAGGATTCTCACAATATTTTACAGGCAGCTACCAGGAAGGAAAGGAAGGTCTCTGGGAAAGCTTGTACTTACAGGAATTCAGATCAAAGAGATGAGGATATACAGAGACCAGCTTTGAACTTTCACATGCTTTTCTGAGCCCAGCTTGCCAGCTTTTGGAGGGCCAAGCAACATACTTGAGAATAGCAATACAGAAGAAAGAATTCACAGAGGGAGAAAGTGCACAGATGCTGAACAGAGGACTGGAGGATGGAAAAAAAAGAGAGTAATAAAATATAATTGCTCCACTTAAATTTGGTTCTTCTATGCATGCCTCAACACTGTGTGTACATATTCCAACCCTTGCATTACGATTCTTTGCTTTCACTTACTGTTGATTTTCTGAAGCAGGTATTAATGAAGTAATAACTGTATATGGCAATAGAAAGGTGGCTGCAAGAGCAGAGTTATAAATCTGAAATCAGACTGTTTGATCACTAAACCATTTAAAGCAACAGAAGACAATTTGAATGTTGAACTGAACTTCTATTGGAGGATCACAAATGGAAAAGGAAGAGTTTGGGAGATAGATTGAAATTGGATGGCCTGAATACTTGGAGGAAAAATATAGGAGAAATATATGGTGTGTTTGTGAGAGTAGCCAGAATATTTTCTGTCAAACTGCTGTCAAATTTTAAATTTAGAAAGAGAAGCAATTTCTTTGGATAAATACTATAAAAATACAACCACGTATTACAGAAGTAATATCTGGCAGGCTGCTGATTAACAGCTATGATAGTGCCTTCCTTCCAAAGATAACATGAGCCAAAGAAATGTAACTTTTTCTTTAAAAGTCAAGAGAAAGTTAATGAGTCTTTCATAGCCTTGAAAACATAAATCTTAAGATTCCAGGATCAAATGATGTGACTCCTAATTAAGCAAATCTCCCATGTATATGCCTTATGATCAATCACGAACCCAACACATGAGCAATCACCACTTAATGATGCAAAATCTGTCTCTGGACAACCTTGAACTCTGAGGGAGAATGGTATCGATACATCAACATTCGTCCCAAAAAGGTGTTTTGGACAAACTCCAGCTTGGCAGGTTTTACACAACACTTGCTATCTGATGAATACAATAATCATAAAATGACCGCCCTTTACATAAGAACATTAATGGTCCATGTGTAAGAATAGCCTTGATGGATAAGGAAAAGTTTATCCACATGAACAGTGTTATTTATAAAAACCAACACACAATAGGGCTTTCCACATAAACAGTCAACTAAAGAAACAGGTTGCAGTGACAACTTTCTTCTAGTCAAATTGCTTATTGAGTGCAGTAGTATCCATGCAAGCCTTTGCAAAAATAACTAAATCAAGTTAACTCGCGTTACTTCTTAATAATGTTATTATGCATTATAGCTGCAGCATTTAACATAATCTTATGCTTTATTCAGATATAAAACTTTGCAGAGTCATCAATCTATGATTTGCAGTAAACTATTCTGTAATAGGATAGGTTGAAACATGCAAATCTACAGGTGGAAATGACAGAAACTCTAAAAATAAGGATGCCTTTTTAACCTCTAGAATTCTTTTTTTCAGGGCTTTTTTCTCTTCATGAGTGACTACACGGCTACGTGATGACTCACAGTGTGCCTGATACTCAATTGTAAGTGGTTCTGGAACCTGTTAGTCAGCTGCATGATGCATTTCCTGCAAAGATGAAGGTGTCCTCTGGCAAGCACTGCACACTAACACAAGCTGGTGAAACACCGAAGACAAAAGCATTATGCTGTTTCCAATAACACTTGATAAGAATGCTTGGAAATACAGTGCAAAAGAGGATTCTTGATAAAAATATGTGTGTATAATGGTCTATCCATCCTAACCCCATATTCATTCATGATTAAGCTTTTTGTGAGAAGTTATGCCTCTGGCCAACATCCTGTTGTCTCAGTAGTGAGTAGTTTCCTTTCGGCTTTTTACAAAAAATAATAGCCAATATACAAACTGAATGAAAACTATTCTAAGTCAATTGCCCCAGATTGAAAATGTAAATTAATAGCATTTCTCATACAGATTTCAGGAACTTCACATCCCATCTTTGAGCCCTCAGGAAGGCAGAAGCATTTTCCACCAAGTATTTTCCCGTAATTGTTCAGAAAACAGTACATTGAAATTCCAGACACCTTTTCTTGCTGAAGTCAACAATATTTCATTTGTCTTGCAAGTCCCACTGGAAATTAAAAAGAAAGGTCCTGGTTGCTATGACCAGAAGTTAGCACACTATGTGAGATGTTTTATGAGAAAAACTACTTCTTTCTCCTAACAGTGCCACGAGGCTGGTTTATTGAAGGTGAGGTGTGATATTATTTTAGAAGTGGCACCAATTTTCAAGATAGAAGAACAAAGAACCACTCTATCCTCTATGAGCCCTTTTTTCCCTTTTGTCAAATAAACTCATTCTCAGTTCTGCAAATGCTGTTGAGTTGTGATTCTTTCCTTGACATTTTGAGTCAGACAGTAAGAAAATTCACTCGTGCTGTATATACTGCGAACACTTGAATTTTGGATGATTTTTTAATGTTTACTGAAGACAAAGACACAAAGCATAAAAGTTGATATTATATCAGAGGGCCTTTGATCACTTCCAAAGATGGTTTCAAAAGCGTGGGCATAAGACCCACAGCAAGGACCAGAGTCTTTAGTAAGTGGCATGCGTTAGATACACATCAAGAAGCACTCTCCTGCTGTAATTTAGAGCACAACTTTGCTGGTTATTAATGAAAGAAGTTATCTTACTGGCTAGTCTGCAACTCGGGCCAGTCTTAAAGCCCAGGTTTTACATAGGGAGAACAGTCTAGGCAATCTATGTCAATGGAGAAAGACAGACTCCACTAGAGTGAAATCCAGGGTTTCTACATGGTCTCCTTTAAGAAGGGAGAAAGGACTTCTTATGAGAGTCTAGAAGAAGTCTGAGCTAGCATTTTGGGGAGCATCTGGCAATGGTTTAAATCAATTTACAAAAATAGGAAGCTTCCTTCTACCCTTTACTTAGTACAAAGGAAGTCCAGGAAAGTGTCCTTTTCCTCCCTCCTTCAGTTATCAACCAAAATATTGTCAGTCTCTGGCCTGATACAGAGAAGCAATGACTCCTGCTTTACCCTACCCTCACCTTACGTTTGGTTGATAAGGGCACGGCAGAGTAACATTTGTGCACCTGCCTATTTGCATTCTGTAGATATTTCTGTTCTGCAAATAAATTCCCCTAACAATTACTCAGAGGCCAGAAATGTTCTGTCTTAGGCCAATAGGAAATTGTGATAGACCCCTGAAGCAGAGGATCTGAGCTACTATCTAAGAAGACCTCAGAGGCTTCCAAGTTAATACCACTGGCCCCAGAGCCTTTCTTTCTTACCTGCAACTGACACGATTTATATCCCTAATAAGGGCTATGCAAAAATCTACCCAAACCCTATTGTTAAGATAACTATGTGCATCATGGTAGTCTTACCTCCAGAGCTTTTTGAATATACTGAAACAATCAATCTGAAAACCATGTTAAACATACATATCTGGGTGTTTATAAGTTCTCCCTTAAACCAGCTTCCTATCATCATTTGCCATATCTCATCCTATTCTCCAGCATAGCTTTTCTTACATTTGAAACAATAGAAATACATTTCTAGTTGATACCGGATTTCCGTCTCTTGGGGTTATGTTGCAGGACACAACAATGAACCACCCCATTTTCTTACTGTGCATGACCAAAGTACCATAGACACCTGAAGGGGCCTTTACCTCGACATCATTAAATTATTGTCAGTCATTTATAGACTGGACCTGACTTGTTGTGAGAGTCTAGAAGAAGTCCGAGCTAGCATTTTGGGGAGCATCTAGCAATGGCTTAAATAAATTTAAATAAATAGGAAGATTCCTGCAAATAAATGGTATTGACTTTGATTTCTGTATGTTTCATTGTAAATGCTGTAATATAAAATATTACTCCAATAAGTCTTACAGCAGGATTTCAACCTTATCAAAACTGTTTTTCAGGTTTTTTTATGAAACAACTGTTTTAAGTCAGTGTTGCTTCCCAGAATGAAAGGACTTTTGACAAATAGACATTTTTGGTGTAAAAAATCGTTCTCCTGTAAACCATGCAAACAATTCTACAAGTAATCTTGTAACATGCTTCCTAAGTGTCAGACCTCTCCCGTATCGGTCAGCAATTTTTTATCACCATGGCAGAACTAGTACAGTTGCACTTCATGCACAAAGTAAAGCCTTCTGAAAACTGCCTAAAGTGCATAAGCCCTACTTTTCTGATCTCAACATACGATGGGATGAGCCCCTCATTTCATAGGTAGTGTTATTTCTACTGCTGGCATCCCGTCAACCAGAAGAATGTGTGGCACACAAGGCAAATAAGTTACAAGCATATCTAAACACCACCTTCTGCCTCCCCTTATTGTTATGAGAATGGATTGTATTATACTCTGCTCTCCTTTGATGAAACAGATTTTGCTCTTCATGCCAAAAAGCTTGTTTTGTACAGAAAATAGAAATAAAAGCACGTTTTTAATAAAAGCAAGATTCTGCATGTTGCTGTTGGAAGTTACAGTAAAACAAAAAGCTCTCGTGTGACAAGTTAGTGCTAGATTTGTAGAGGTGGAAAAGAGGGGCTGAACTGCAGTGGCAGGGGGGCTGGAGCCATCCTGTGAAGTAGTACCAACAGCACCAGGATGAACCTCTGCCAGGACAAATGAGGCCTGGCACTTCATCTTTTGCAGAACTCTCAGCCTCTCCTAACAACGCTGTTATTTTTTGGCACTTTGGCCTGAAAGATAACTTGCATTCTGTTTTCCTTTAGAGCAAGTGTATAAGGAAGATGGTAAGAGGCAAGACCCCAGCCTTAATTTAGCACATGCCTGTGCGTAGCTGACTCTGTATCCAACTAGATGATGTGTTTAACTTGAAGCATCCATCTGACACTTGTTATACAATCTCTGCTTGAGCCAACTTGAACACTTGGCTTAAGACAAGCACCCCACATAGAAATACTGCTTTCTTACACTCCTACTGGGCAGAAAGAGAAATGAAAATATGATCAGACCCTTTTGCGTATTTACTTTTAAAGGGAGGGATGAAAAACCTCCATCATCCAAGCACTGTGCGTATAATACCTTTAGGCAGTAACATCCTCTTTCCAGGAAAGCTTAATACATTATCAAGACCTTTCCTTTAAATCCCATTGAGAGGTACTTTAGCAGATGTTAGCTGGTGGTTAAGAAGGTTAACAAAAGAGCAGATGTGAAGATGAAAAAAAAAAATTTGCAACACTTGAGTACAAGAGCAAAGCTGTGTCAGCTACCATAACAGTTGTTTTATAAGCTATGCAATGTTAAAAGGTATAATGATATAAAGAAGAAAATGAAAGCCTGTCTCTAGAACCAGCTTTGCTGTCTATAGGGCCTGACTCCGCTATCAAGAGATACAAGTCTGGAATATACTCTAGTATCTTTTGAGCAATACTTCAGCTAGCATAAAGTTGACTAATTCTGTCCTGATTTTCACCCACTAAGACTCTGGCCTGCTAGGATTTCAGAGAGCTATCTGAAAGACAACATGACAATAGTACTGTGTATAGAAACTTCTTATAGCATATCAGTGACATCTGTCAGAGCTTTCCTTAGCCGTCAGGTACATAATGCAAAGATTGTTGAGATGCATGGTGACAACAGAACAGAATTTTCCACGTGAGATAAATTATTCTTCTTTTATTTATTTATTAAAACCAAGCAGAAACAACGAAGGTGCGTCCGTGTTTAACCAGCAGAAGCTTACAATAGTAAAGTGTATTTGGAGCAGAAGTTCTTTCCCAATGCACTTCTGAAGGACCAAACATATGTGGAAATGTCCCACAACAATCCAACTCAAGCAAATCATTCATCTGCTTTAATTCATAGCACCCACTGGATGATGCTGTCACCCAGCTCTGTGCCTTTAGTATGAGAACTTCTTGCCTCTTGCCAGGAAAGTTAAAGAGAGTGGGAGAGGTAAAAGTGTAAGGAAGAAGGGTGTATCTCTTTCCTGCAGTCAGACACTAAGAACTGCTTTTGGAATTACTTTTTCACAGCTTGGCTTTCAGTACCAGTTGATTGTGAGGCGGTACCTACTTCCATATTCTTTTCTGCACAAAGCATCTGCTAAAATGTGACAAAATTAATTCAACAGCTGAGTTCACATGCTTCTGGGAGAAGACGAAACATTCTGGTAGCCCACCCTCCCCCATGTATGTTAGTAGTGACAATAGAAGAGCTCCTTGTCACCTCTAAAACTTGGTTTCAATAATGCCCATATCATGGCCCTCATACTTGCTCCTTCCCTATTGGAAAAATGAGAGCTATTTATCTTTTTTTCGCGTAGAAGGTTATCTTCAGGCTGGAAGAAAGGCTTGGATACAGGGGAAGCCAGTAATATATCTTGTCCAGCCAAGTAGCTTTCTTTTCAGGGTGAAAAAAAGCTGATAGGTATCAGGTTAAGCAAGTTACTATTGTTAAATGGGTTAATGGTTTGCTTTTCACTGCTTGTCTAAGCTGACAAAGGACGTGTTTTTGTACAGAAAAGTCCAAACTTGTGAGGCTGCCAGCTTCATTTCACAGACTTGGTTATTTCAAGTGGGTTTTAAGAAATGCCTGAGAAACCTTTTTCAACCAAGATATCAACCTTCTGATATGTTTCTTAAAAACATGTTTAAGAATAGATTTTCTAAGTAGAACACACAGGAATTTTGAGTGCACATGCCAGTTATTATGTGCATAGATGCCTGATTTGCTCAAGCATATGCCAAATGTCAAAGTATTTCTTTACAGAGTATTTTTTGCATCCTCTGTTTTTAATTGACTCATATTTGCTTATGCCGTTCAGTTATTTGAATGCACAGATCACACCGTGGGATTCAATGGACTTGAGCAAAGAACTAGTTTACCTGTTCTATGGAAATTATCAAGAGTTAAAAAAATGTTCACATTCTTTCTAGGGACAAACCCAAGATTTTCCAATTTTTTAATTCATTAAATAATCCTCAACTGTCCTAACCTAAATATCCTTAAGACACTCAGCTGAAATAGCTGGCACCAACGCTTTATTCAGCCTGGTTCAGCAAAGGACCTAGAGCATCAATATCTCAGCTAGATATTTCAGAGGAGGGGAGAGGAGATGACTGTAAAGTCTCTCTGATTTCTCCCAATCTGCATATACAACTGATCTTCATTATAGGAGGGAATAAAAAAAGGCTATTGGCAAGTCACAGTCAGAGTTGCCTGCTCACTCGTCCAGTAGATATTTACTTGATCAAGGTGCAAAAGCCCCAGCAACAGATGCTAGCCCTCATTAGGATGTGAAAGACCAAAGCTCAAGGCCCTGTTCCACTCTGAAAAGCAGAACAGCCACAGCAGGGGGTTAATGAAAGAGCCCACCCATCACAGCCACCTGAGAACATTCAGTATGAGTGACTGAAAGTCATATCCTTGCTCCAAATCCACCACAACAAAAACCTTAACTGCTGTTTGCTATATCTTGGTGAACATCTTAATAGTTGTGTATTAGATCTTCTCAAGCATCTGTCTCTGAACAGAAACCCCATCCTTGTCAAAACTATATGTGTGTCTCCACAGAAAATTACGTGCATCTTGGCAAGATATTTTGTTAGGAAATTTCTGGCCATCTTTAGCTCAATTGACAAAAGTCCAGCTATTTATCATGGCTTCTTTTCAGTCCCACTTTCCTGGCCTCAACAATTCCTCTCTGACACCAGGGTCCTCCATTGCATTTTGTCTTTCTACTGTTACTTAACTCTGCAGGCTTCATTCATCATCCTCCCTTTTCCTCTATAAGCAGCACAGGACAATAGTTTCTCCATTATTAACTGATTTTTTTCCAGGATATTTGTAATGCTACTTTTTCTAAAACAAAGCAACTAAATTAAAAATAAAATGTAAAAATAAATGTTGACTCTTTAATTCACAGGTCTTGGAAAATTAATCACTTGCAGGTTCCAAGTGTGACAGGAGTCTTCGTCTCTAGTACCCAAACTTTCTTAAAAGTTCAAACCCTCCTAATGATAGCGACCTGTTTCTAGGAACTTACTCAAGGATTTTCAATAGACTTGAGTTTTTATCCGTGCTAAATCCTATCACGAGGTCCTGAGATTGTTTTCACTACCAGATTATGGCATGAGAAGGATCAGATGACTTAGGGCCCACGCTCTCAACACAGTCCTAATTCTTCAAGGAAGACCTCCAAGAAAATCTCCCCTCCTGTCTCCTTGACTGAAGATTTTACTTTGTAGAGTGTTATACTTTCCATTAGACATTTCTGGAAACCGTTGATTTTCAGTTTAGCCCATTGCTGGATTTGCTTAAGGGTCAGTTCTTAATGATATATACATACTTTTAATGAAAATATAATTTAAGAATCTAATAACATGAGAGCAGGGAATGAAGAAAGCAGGGTTCACATTACTGCCTTTGTTCACATTAACTAAGTGTGCCAGTCCTCTGATTCCTCTGGAAGTCTTATATAAATCTTTCAGCCCCTCATGCTTTATTCCCTTAGACAACTGCCCAAATTTAGTAATACAAAGAATTGGTTGGAAAAAAAGCACGGTGTCCTGCCCACTTCACTTTGTCTCCTGGGTGTTCTTAGGCTCTCCTGCGGACACCCAAGCATGCAGCTGGCAAAAGCCATTGTTCTGCCCTCTGCAAATTGATTGCTGCCGTCTTGAAGAGCAGAGCTTACATTTTCCTCATATCTACTTACCAGAAAGACCATTCAGTGAAACAACATCCTCTTAAGCCACCTAAAAAATAAACCGTGAGGAAAATCCAGCTTTTACTGATGCCAGAATGAAAAAAAAAGTTATTTGCCTTAAAATATACTTTTCTCACATCCCCATAACATCTTTTTGTGACTAACCATTTACAAAGCAGCGCCTCTAAGAAGTTCAAAAACAATTCTTTGACTATGCACGCAGCAGGATAAATGCTAATCCCCATGCACACATGCACGTGCGCACACACACACACACAAACTTAAGTTACATATAAAGATAACATATGAAAACTTTGGGACATTGGAAGATTTAGCAGGCTCCAGAAATTCACCTGGATTGTCATTTGACAATTGAGTGTCTAAACATTAGTATATATTTCTAGTGGCTCAGACGTAGACCAAATATGTTTATTATGTCTATTTTAGGCACAATTTATGTTGTTCTAGATAATCTTTTCCTGTTTTCTATGTTAAAAAAACAATCCAGCTTCTACCCTTGCAGACAGGCATGCAGTTTCTTTAAAAGACAATACAAAATGTGGTTTGCGTATTTTAGAACAGGTTCTGAGCCTTAAATTGGGCTTCAGAGGGGGTTTGGGTGGGGAGACTTTTTTATGGTGATACAATTGTTTGTGATTATTTTTTGTGTGTTCCTGCTATGAAAACTTCATAGGTGTCTAGTTTTAGACTCCTGAACACAATATTTTAAAAAAAAAGATTTTAAAGTACCATCTTTATTTGAGTGTGTAGGAAATAGAAGCACCAGAAACACACACAATAATTCAGATTCCTGTTAGGCTTTTATAAGACAGAACAATCCATTCCAGATATCTGATAGATTATCATAATTATTTGGACACATAGTGCAGAACTGATGCCTGGAAAATTATATAAGGTCTATAGAGTTTGGACTTAGGCATGTGATCTACTCAGCATTCATGTCACAGAAAAAAATCCTACAGGGTTTAGCAGCATTTAGGTCATGTCCCTGCTCACTCTAAGAGAGCATGGAAGTTTTAATTAGTCTTTCTGAGGCTCTTATGTTGGATTCTGTTTTCTCAGTTGGGTTCATGAATTTGATCCCATCACCTTTTGAGCTCTGCAGTGGGAAAATCTTAACCAACTTTGTTTAAATAAAATGCAGGTAAAGTTTTTGCTAGTCAAAGATGCTATGTCATTCTATGTACTTTTTCTTTTGCTTTGGTTAAAGAGTTGTACTGGATGTAATCTGATTTCCATAAACATTCCTTTATGGGGCAGACATATTCCACAGTGCCAGTTAGCTGAGGTTAAACAAAGTAGAAAGGGAAGAATTTGCCAGCTGTGTTTAAGGTAAACAAAATGCCTCAATTTTTATTCATTTTTTTAATAAAAGGTACTTAAAGTTTAAGTTAGAATAATGTTATGGGCAAGTGGTATGAGGGTTTAGAAACTTCTAAAAGATCTGGAGTTTTGGGGGTGTTTCTTTGCCAAGAACATAACAAGGACAAAGAGGGAGGAGAAACCTCTCACTTTTCAAAGACAAGAACAGATAATCATATTTTGATATGTAAAGTAATAAATATAACTACCAGCTTGCCATTGGCAATGTTAACTTTTCAGAGAGAGAAATAATATTCAGAATTTCATCAGGCTGTAAATAATAACCTAGAAGTGTTTCCTTTAAGTTTTGCAGAGCAAACAAAGAATTCTTAGAGCAAAAAAATACTAATAACAAACACAAACTGTGCTAGTAACCTTGTATATATCTCAAAGTCATTGCGAAATCCTAATGTCAAGAATTAAGAACACAGGCTCTCATCCAACAATTCCGTGTTCATGGACAAGTCTTTATCAACAGGCAAAAATCCTTGTTGAACTCAATTTTTAATCATTTGCAGAGCTGAACACAGGATTTTTCTTCCACGAACAGCACACTTTCTTCTACCTACTGTATTCAAGATACCATCTGGTTCTACCATGATATCAGGGTCAAAGAAGAAGTGAAAAAGTATTTAAAAAGATGAAACTTGGCACCATGGGTGAAATGTTAGAAATGTAACATCTATTTAGTAGAGCAATCTAATACATGGGAAATAATTTCTTCTTCAAAGTATCTGGAATAATCAATAAACATATCCGTTGCATTTCATACTACACCCATGATCCTCGAAGTTGGTTAATTGGATGTTTTGTCTGCTTGTTTTAACCTAAAGCTGGGACTGTGGTCTGACCCTCTCATTCTCGTTGCACTTAAGCTATTTCTGCCCCCAAATGTTATTCCTGATATTGATAGTTAACATAATTCTGCATGAGTAAAGAGATACATTTTTGTGGCATAAGTTTGGTAAATGCCAATTTGACTGCTTTTCATTATTCCAGAGTGAAAATATGGTGCTAAGATATGTATTAAATGCTTTGTGAGATACTAAAATTACTTAGAAATTTCTTGATTTTTGAAATTGTAGGGGCTTAGCTCTCAGGAAGAATGAATACATTTCCAGCCACTGCACATATTTAGATTTCAAATAATGAAGTGTTTGGATATCTTATGACATATAGAGTGATTATATGTAATCAAACACCATAGTTTGCTTTGTTCTGTATTTTTGGAGTTTGGCAAATGGAAAAATTAGATTCAATACTGTAACTACGTATTTAAACATATAAAAATGAAATCATGTTGTGTATCTACATGTGTTGTAGACTGTTCCTACTATACATAGATATGGATACAATTAAGTCATGTAAATCACTACATATGTACAATGGCTCCATGGCTTTAAAATTAACATTTTGCTCTTACATTCTTAGTCACGTTAGTAGTGTTACAGAAGGACTCTTAAATTTACTTTCCATCAACATTCAGACAATCATAGATAGGTTAGTTGTTATCAATCCTTTCCTGACAAGGTTTATTTAAATAAAGATGGAAAAAGAACATTGATTTTTTTTCTTCATATACCTGCTGAAAATGACTTTATTCTCAAGACAGTAAGGTCAGAACATGTTAATTTCCATGAATTTAAATGTGGACAGCCATTATCCTGAAATATAAATACAATGGAGTAACATGAACTTCATTGCAAAAACACTTCCTGGGGCATCTGTTTAATCCACAGCCAAATGATAAACAGTCCTCTCTAGAAGAACTGTCCCTTTGCCCAGTGAAGTCCATTAGCCACTCAGTTTTCACACCTTCCAGGACTCTTCCTTGTTTGTTCTTTAGTAGGCACTCAAGTGTATGTTCATGTGAGAACAGGAATGTTACCTTTACAATGAGAAAACTGTCGGTTCAAGGGGTATTCTCAAAGATAAATTCTATTAATTAGAACAATCAAAAACAAGTTTGCTCAACTTCAAAAGGATTAATTTAGCCTGCTTTCAAGTAAAATAGTCTGAACCTTTAAAAACATGCAAATCTACAACTCTAGACAATAAATATATGAAAATCAGTGCTTTAGTATTGGCAGCCATTTATTTTTCTGATGACTTGCTGTGATGATAGCAGAACATGCAGAACTGTTCCCAATGCTGGTCAGTTTCACTTCTGCAAAGGTTATTGCAAACATTTTCCTTGGTTTCATTCTTTGTGGATTTACACTCTTCCCTCTAAAAGTTTTGTTTTTGTGATGTTCAATTTGACAGGAATGTGAAACTGACCTTGATTTGATCTAAAGACCACTAAAAGATTATTCATGACCAGGCTTGACCTCAAAACTCAAGATCAAGGCATAACTGCTGAGTCTCACTGTTTTTCCACTGAAAACACAAATGTTTAATGCTATCAGCACTAAAATTTCCATTGACTATAATCTTGTAGAATGTTTTTTCATAACTAAGTTATGATCTCTGAAGATTCACGTAGAAAATAGAAATGTGTCCTTTTATCATTCTAAAAAGTTCAATTTTTACAGATAGTGGACTTGAACAGGTAAGATGAAGGACACACTAATAATTCAGCAGAGCACTTAAGCAAATGCTTAAAATCAAGCTTAATTACCAGTCTGTAAGCCTGAGACCTAGAGGTTTGTGACTTTCTGTGTTTATGATTAAGCAAATGCCTAAGTGCTCTGCCGGAGAGGGGACTGGACACCCTCGCAGTGCCAAACCTATAGCCAGTTTATTACAAGAGCAGATTTACAGGGGAATGAGGTGTGGTGTCTTTCATGCCTACCCCAGATGACATTTAATATAAGAACAAGGATACTAAGTCATCTAACCCAGTAGTGTGCCTCTAACAGCAAAAGAGATGTACAGCTACCTAAATGCAGGTGACAAATGACCTTTTAGTGCCCGAGGACATCCTGTTTAATCTCCAACAGCTATTCCAAAAAGATACAGGTGTCCCATAAGATCATGTGTCATACCTGTGCCAAGTAACATAAGGCCTCAAAAAAATGTCACTAGATGTATGTATTCCGGCACCTGAATTTCTCCCTATTTGCCAGAGTGCTGTGGCTTGTCCTGAACTACTACCGGTTGTTTTGTTACATGTCCTCTGAACATAAGTTCAGTCTCATTCAGAAGAGTGGCATGGAGTTTTCTGGGGGTTTTTTTGGTTGGAAATTTTTCTAAATCATTCTTGAAAATGATAGGTCAAGTAGTCAACACCACTTACTAGATTTTTACAGCAACTGTTCTCAGGGGAAGAAGTGTCAACTGGAAGGATCACTGATCTCATCTGCTCTGGCAGTTCCTGTGTTTTTACCCCCTTGTTGAACAGATGTAACGTAAGCTTAAATTGTAATAATAAGATTACCTACAAACAACAAGCCTATCACACAATGGTTCCTGGTAAAGCTCAGATATTTATGGGTCTATACAAAAAGGGAGTGAAATTTGTATTGCCCAAAATAGTGTAAAACTCATCTCTCCTTGACTGCACGGTTTCCCACTCAGGTCAAATGGCCTGTTTTATGCAATTGATGACCCTCTTTTCTCCAAATAGTTGGCCCCAGTTTCCAAAATAGAATGTAAATCATGCAGAACTAGCCTGCCTCCCTGCCAGAGAGCTTTAGGTGACTTGGTGGAGCCAAGGACAAAGGAATGGAGCTGGACAAAATAAGTATGAAAACTCATTTGGGGGTCAGGTGAAGTCAAAAAGCCTATCAAGAACAGCCCTGGAATCAGCTTGAAGGACAGCAAACAAAGGGTATTAGCTGTAAATACATTTTTGTTGTTATTAACTGTCAAAAGCTGCTGTTATTGGGAAAACAAAGTATCCCATCTTTTCTCTCAAAAAATAAAACATTAATGAAAAATGTCCTCCCTGTATCATCTTTACAAATTGACATCTTATCTCAGACTGAGATCTATGTGTCAAATGGCAGTACTGGTCAAGACAAACAGGCTCAGTCCCAGAGCAAACATTCAGAAGACCTGGAGGCACATGGCACCAATCTCACATGTGGATGTGAAAAACGCTGTGGTAATCTGGGGAAGAATGTAAGGCAATGTCCACTGCCTCCAAACTCATAGTCTACATGAAGCTGCAAAGAAATGAATTTGTTTGCTTTTCGTAACTCATGCTTTCTTTAGCCTTTTCTTTCTGTCATACCCAAAGGCTTAATTCATCAAGAATGTGCTGATAGGCCAGACCAAGTAATAAAACGTACAAGCACACAGATTCTTCCCACCCAATGATCAAGAGGAAATGTAATTAACACACACTAGAGAAGCTGGAGTTGCTGTCATGAGGGTGATGCTTGCTCCCACTGTGAACAAGGCAAAGCACACAGACAGTATGATCCCAGGTCTGCAGCTTCACAAAGCCTCATGGAGGGTGCTAGATCAAGTGTTAAATAGCAAACTTATCCACAGGGACCTGGTAATGAACTTACCCCACAGGAAATTAAAAGCAATAAATTAAGGCATGGTCCACTTGCTCACAGTTTTAACCCACAATTTGCAAGCTCAGCTTTTAATAGTAGTAAAACAAAGATTCCATCATGCTAGGTGCAGCTATTTTCCACATGACTCCTTACAGATGATAAAATGCAATAATATGCAGATCATCTTTTGTAATCCTGCCATTCTGATGCCTTTAGTTTCAGAGAAATATTCCCTTAAAAAGTACACCTGGAATCACCTTATATGTGCACAGCCCTAGATAAATCACAATATTTCACAGTTGACATTTGAGGAAATCCTAATGTGTATTCTCACAATTCCCTGATTATCTGTTGATGATAAAAGTATTTTTCACACTTTAAGTCCTCTTTTGTTGTCCTCGGCAGACTTTCTCACCAGATGTTCTCACCA
Source organism: Pluvialis apricaria (assembly GCA_017639485.1). Classification (NCBI taxonomy): domain Eukaryota; kingdom Metazoa; phylum Chordata; class Aves; order Charadriiformes; family Charadriidae; genus Pluvialis; species Pluvialis apricaria. The sequence continues at coordinate 72,171,171 of CM030009.1, read as the reverse complement.
GTTTCGTTTACAGTCATACTGATGGTATGAGAAAAGTCTTCGTACCTGACATACTTGAGGCAACTTCCAGTGAAGGAGCTGGAGTGCTGGACCATTTTCTGGCTGCACCATTTTAGACTACAGACTGCTTTTTTTTCTGTAATGTCTTATGACTAGAGGGTACAAAGATTGCTTAGTGCCATTCTTATGACCTTTTCCAACAGGCTTTAACTTTTGGTGTCACATCACAAAAATTCAGACTATGGAGTGGGAGCTGTGATTTTCACTGAGCTGTCACAATTTTCTTATGTTCAGTAGCAGCAGGATGGGTTCAGAGCCAGAGATCTCAACTCTGCTTGCTTTTACTTTACTTACCTTTACCTCCAAAAGTAAAAAGCCATGGCCATAAAATATGATATTCTGTGAGATCCTTTTATCGAGCCCACTTCATATTTGCTAGCTCATTTAATTTACACCTCCTGGTCACATCTTAGATCCCTCCTGTCAATTCTGTGTTTTTTATATAGTCCTGACTCTTGCTGCAGAAATGTCAAAAAAATTCTCCTAACAATCTTAGCTCAGCAAATTGTTAACTTAGAGGATTTTTTACTTATTTTTATTTGAAGAAGAGGTGAGGAAAGTATCGAGAAATAAAAAACTATTTGAGAGTGATTTACAGTATAAAGCCTAGCAATGTGTAAGACCAAAGGACAGTTTCCAGTTTTAAAATTAATGTTTCTGAAATTAGAAACAAGCCTTTCTCTTACTTGTTCTATCATTAGTGTGGAAATTACAATCCGTGTAAATGGGCTAGCAGCCAATCAAGGGGAGAAAACTGTCCCACTAGGGTACATAAGAACATATTTCATTTGGAGTTTAGGTGGAAGGAGCATCTCTTTGGGTGCAAGGTACTGCCTCTCTGACAAAGATCAGTGCTAAATGCTGGAAGAAAGTCTACAGGAAGCAGGAAAAATGGACACACCATACTTATGCCATAACATAGTGGACTTTCCTATTTTGTTATGTATCCTAATAGCTTCTAATACTCCTTTTGTCTTTTTGGTTCATGTTGGGAATTGATTTTTATTTTTTTTTCACCAGAAAATTGCTCACAGCAAAAATTGACCTCAGATTCTTTTTTGGTGGGAGTGGTAATATCTAATTGAGAACCTGTTACAGTGATGTACGATACAGGATGTATGTCAAATTTATTGAATTTTATCTGCCTTTTTAGCTGGCAGTTTTACCTCTTTCAGTTGAGAAAATCTGTCTGCTTACACCCTGTTCTTTGCTTCCCATCTTTTAAATAGCATCTTATCTCTGTTTATCTTTTAAATTCATAAGAGGACTTTCTTTTTTCCTAACCTGTGGTAGTATAATTTCTCGAATAGTCTTTGGTGAGCAATCATCTGACAACCTTCTGGAAACCCAAGTCCAGTGTATTAAGCTGATCTCATATGTATCTGCTTCCTCAAAGAACACAAACAGCTTTTGAAGTTTTTGAAGCAACAAGTTACAAGTAAGATGTTGACTCTTTCCTGGTGTGCTTATTTAGCTATATGCCTACTACGTATACCTTTATGACAGATTTTTCCAATTTTGCAAGTATAGAAATTAGGGTTACTGGGCTATAATCTATATGAGTCCCTGTTTAAGAACAAGCCATTTCCTATTTTATACGGATGGTGATTGAATTGATAGACTGTACACATTTAATAGCTTGGCAATGTAGTATTTTACTCTGTTTAAAGATCTCGGATGACCGTTAACTTGGCCTTGTGACTCATCACTCTTCATTTAATGAACATTTTTCTGAGCTGCTGCTGCTGTTGCTTCTGCTTGAGATGACTCCTTTGACTCATCCCCCAGAAATAATGGTTTCAGGATGGGAGCTTCCTCATGTTCCTCATAGTCAGCAGGAATGTCATGAATTAATTTAGCTCTGCTCTTACAATCTTACCTTTTCTGAGTAAACCTTTCACATCTTGACCATCTATTAACCCTGCAGACTTGGTCAGGCTTCTAGTTTCTGCTATGTTTGCTTCCAAATTAATCCTTTTTGATTAATAATTTTATGTCTTTAACAAGTTAATTCTAAGAATCTGTTTTGGCCTGTATTATAATTGTTTTGCATTTAATTGATCAAAGTTTATATTTTCTATTTTCCTCTTAGTTTGAATACAACATTGATTTTTTAAAGAATAATTTTTTCATAGCAGTCCCTTCTCTGGTGTTTACCAATTTGTTTTCATTTTTGTTGTTCTTTTAAGGTCCTTTTTGATATGCATTACACATTCGGTTTGAGATCCTGACAGAACATCTTCAAAAGATACTTCCTCACTTCTGTAAACATTTGGCTGCCTTGCCTGTTTGCTTACATTTTTCAAAAAATATGTGGTTACTCATCCTTATGCTGTTTCCATTTTTTAAATTAAAAACTACTCTACTGGATTTCTGTGGGTAATAAAGTTGAAGGAAATTTGCTTTCACAGAGAAGCTACTGGCAAAATGTGTCATTTCAACAGTGTTCGTATATCCTTATCATTATTAATTATCATCACATAAATTACTTTTAAGAGTGATATCTGACAAAAGTCTGTTGCAGAAAACATGTCATTTGACACAAAAATCTCTCTAGATGCCACTTGCAAAACATCTGCTAGCAAGACGTTATCCTGTGAGCAAGTTATTACTTGTTATGCAAATACCAACCCCAAAGAGTTTCACAAGATAACATCTTAACAAATATATTCTAATAACCTAATCTTGAGGTGACCAGTAGCAACCTCTGTGTCTAAGAAGAAAAGTCAGCTTGCCGGTCAACAGCATTGATAATACCTGGTTGAGCTGCTAGTGTGAATTGTCATCAGACAGCATCTGGTTACTGCTCTAAATTGTGAGCAATTTTAGCTATGAAAGGCTTTGCTCTGTCAGTAGAAGTCTAAGGCTACTTCTGACATCTCTGTTATCAATTTCTCCCAACTTGTCGTCCTGCTCTCATCTTATCTGTACTGAATCACAGTCAGGTTCTCATGTATCACATGTCCCTGAGCCAGATATTTGCTGTGATGAAATTTTGGGTTGAATGTCTTATCAACGTATCACTGTTGTCAGCCTTTAAGTACACATGTTGCATGTCTGACTAAATTGCTTTTAGGACTAAACTGTTTTCAGGACTAAATCGGGTAACAAATCAAGAAAATAAAGGGAGAAACTAGTTCAGGTTCATTGTCCATAAGTTTTTATGCCTCTTACCTTTTGCCCATTGCCTACATACATCAGTTTTGTGAGACTGTCAGGGACTAGCATCTATGTCAAATTCAATAAATCAAATTCAAAAATAGGGAAATTACTTGAGGAGCACAATAGACTAATTCACTCTGGCAACTTCTGTGTTTTGGGAGTAGGGGGTATGTACCTTTACTGGAGTAGAAATTTTAAATTATAATAATGAACAAAACCATAGAACAGTATAGGAATAAGATAGTGCAAATTTTGCCCACATGACTTCCTAAGTTATTTTTATGAAATATTTGAATCACTTTCTTGTCCTTTTATACAACTCCCCCGTGAAACTGTCAACCCAAGTAATATAGCCCTTTTCACCTTCTTTTCCAGTATCATCAAATACTCTCTTTCTACCCTTGATACAGGTTTACTTCCCTCTGCTTCTAGCTGGACTTGACCAACCTGTTTCTCATTCACAACTGTCCCCCAACACATTTCTTCAAGGGTCATTCTAGTGATCCCTACCCATAACAGTTTTCAGGACCAGTACCTATTCACAGTCTCTTCGAGCTTCCTGTTATCTCTCATGTACCTGGGATCCTGCTGTCCATTGACTTCAGGGTTTCCATTCTTCCCTGTTTTTCTCTCTAACCTTTTAATACACCATCTGTGTCTCATTCGGAGGTGTCTTAGCTTTCCTGTTACCCCTGCTGGTGGTGGTCCTAAATTTGTAGTCCTTGGTCCACCTTCTGTATATTTTCTCTAAATTACTATCCCATGATATAGATTTGAATTGTTAAGGATCCTTGTATAACTTTATCTTTATGTATATCTTAATCAACGACCTGGACGAGGGGATCGAATGCACTCTCAGTAAGTTCACAGATGACACTAAGCTAGGCAGGCATGTTGATCTGCTTGAGGGTAGGAAGGCCCTACAGAGGGATCTGGACAGGCTGGACCGACGGACCAAGGCCAATGGTATGCGGTTCAACAAGGCCAAGTGCCAGGTCCTGCACTTGGGTCACAACAACCGCATGGAGCGCTACAGCCTTGGGGAGGAGTGGCTGGAAAGCTGCTCAGCAGAGAGGGACCTGGGGGTGTTGGTGGACAGCCGGCGGAATATGAGCCAGCGGTGTGCCCAGGTGGCCAAGAAGGCCAACGGCATCCTGGCCTGTATCAGGAATAGTGTGGTGTGCAGGACTAGGGAAGTGATCATTCCCCTGTACTCAGCACTGGTGATGCCCCACCTCGAGTACTGTGTTTAGTTTTGGGCCCCTCACTACAAGAAGGACATTGAGGTGTTGGAGCGTGTCCAGAGAAGGGCAACAAAGCTGGTGAGGGGTCTGGAGGACAAGTCTTATGAGGAACGACTGAGGAAACTGGGGTTGTTTAGCCTGGGAAAGAGGAGGCTGCGGGGAGACCTTATCACTCTCTACAACTACCTGAAAGGAGGTTGTAGAGAAGTGGGGGCTGACTTCCCTAGTGACAAGTGACAGAAAGAGAGGAAATGGGTTCAAGTTATGACAGGCGAGGTTTAGATTGGATATTAGGAATTTTTTTTTCACTGAAAGGGTTATCAAACATTGGAATAGGCAGCCAAGGGAGGTGGTGGATTCGCTGTCCCTGGAGGTGTTTAAAAAAAGGATAGACGTGGTACCTGTGGACATGGTTTAGAAGTGGTTTTGTCAGGTTAGGTTAATGGTCAGACTTGATGATCTTAAAGGTCCCTTCCAACCTCAGCAATTCTATGATTCTATGATTCTATGATTCTTGTAGAGGTCTACAGACTCACAGCAAGTCAGAAAATCTACGAAGCTGAAATGTCAGGAATCCCTTTGAAAATTAATTCTGACTGTCCAACCCAGTACAGCACTATGCACCTATAGCAAGTTTCTGAGCTTCTGCACTGTCACTGGATAAATAGTGAGAATATGCAGCTCTCTGTACTTTCCTCTTGCCTTCAGGTTTCCTCCTCTTCCTTACAGATAAACTACATGGGGTAACACAAAGCATTTCTGGTTCAACTTGTCCACTGAGGACCCTCCTTGTATGTTTTCAATATAACACATAACAGATTATGCTGTTCCCAAAAAGGATAAAAGGTTTTATAACGTACAATATAATTATATTTATAGAAACAACTAAAATCACTCACATTATACAATTTTTTTGTCCTAAAATGAGGTAAAATATTGTAGGAAAAGAAATATTTGTTCCTCTGAATCCTTCATAACCCCTGTGGGACACTCAGAAATATATTTGCAAATGGAAAACACACGCATTGTCAAGTAATGCCAGACAAGTTTGCTTACAAAGACTTTGGAGCATTTCAAATGTTCATGTTTATAGCAAACATAGTGCTCTTCCAGTAGGGAATCTATCCAGGCATGCAACTGTCATTTACTTTTAAAGCCCACAAGATCTGAAATATGACAGCTCTAAAACTTCAGGCTTTTTTAAAAGCAGGCCTGATGAAAGAACCCGTCTTTGAAGTTGGTGATGCCTGTGCAGCTGGAAGACCACGACTAATCTCACCAGAGAAGGTCTGGAAGGCAGAGTGAGCCAAGGACCATTCCCCAAAGGGCATTTTTGTGACTATCCTGCTTCTGAGTTTAATAGTATGGAAGTGGCCAGACTCTGCCTGGTGACCTCCAAGTCACTTAGTTTACTGCCAGAGATGTAGTCAGTGCTCCTGAACTGATGGTCAGGGTGCTGTGCACACTGGCAGCTTCCTTAGGGCAACGAGATGGGGCCAGTGGAGCCCATGGCCAGCAGGGCAGGACCTGACCACCACGGCCTGGTCCCACCTGCCCGGCCAGGAGCAGGACAGCTGGGGGGCACTGGGGAAGACCAGGATGAGACAAGGGCCAGGGCGCATGGCTGGGCAGGACAGGGCTGTGAGGAGCTGGAGAGTGGCCCTGCTGCAGCATTGCTGGGACAGGGACTGATGGCACCAGGGGGCTGATGGCACCAGGGGGCGGACATGGGGTCCTGGGCTGTGGGCAGGACTGGGGGAGCCCTGGGGAGATGAAGTGGGGTCTTGGGCTGTGGGTAGGTGGGGGAAAGCCTCAAAAGGGTGAGCAGGGACAGCCAGGGCTGTGGGTGCCCTCATGGTCACGGTACTGAGGCTTTGCTCCACTTCTTTTAACAACTTAATTCTCTTATACTCTCCTCTGTAAAATAGCGAGCTTTTTTTAGTATAGGTGAGTGGTTACTTTAAAAAAATCAGTACATACCGTTAAATACCAAAAACAGAGCTAGGAGAAATGCCCCCAGGTTACAGCACCCAGCTCTTTTCCCTGTCTCCTACCCAGTGGCAGTGTCTGTCACCCTGCCTGTCCCACCTCCTCCCATGGCTACAGCAGGGCTACGAGGACAACCGGGTACAGTACCAACAATGCAGAGCAGAGTCTTGTTTTTTTTTTCTGAACAGTTAATGAAAAGAAGGCAAATATAATCAGACTGTACCATACAGACAGGCTCAAACCCCAGAAAACTGCTTCTGCCTATAGGGAAGTGTTGTATTAGGTGAATGCTCTATTATTTTTCCCTACTACATAGAATATCTGAAATTTGAACCTGAGGACACTCTGTACCTGTTTTCATAGCCCTGAGTGCCTCACAGGGAAGCATTTCATAAGCATGAGCTCTATTCTTTTGAACTCTAAACATCTGCCTTACGCATCTGCTTTTAATCAAAATGAAACCAATGGCCTCCTTCAGTGGACAATGTGGTACAGATAAAAAAGGCTGATGGTGTATTGACTGCAAAGCCCTCAGCTTTCTTATTCCCACTTCAGATCCTTTGCCAAAGAACCTTGCTTGTCATTTCAGTTTTCCAGCAACAACCCAAATTCAATGGTCAGAATTTCAAGGAAAGGTTATGTATATTCTTTGGGATTAATTTTCATCTTACTCTTCTTTTTCTACAAGCAATGTACACATGCTTCTTTGAAAGAAAAAACTATATTCTGTTCATGCAAGGTTAAAATATATTTATCATCTCTGAAGGGATTGGAGGCCATCATTTAGTGCAGTGTGTACTGAGGGGAGTTAACCACATAATTCCTGTTAATGATGAAAAACGAGTAAGCAGTTCAAAGTACACTGGTTTAAAAGCACTCTGAATGTCTCAAATACACATATACATGGTACTTCCAGAGGCCACATTACCTGGGGATATAAATCATTGTGTACACATGTGATAGCTTTTAAAATGTTCATTTCTGCACTTTTTGCAGTAATACTAGGTTTCTTCCAACTCTATTTAGCAAAAATTACATATGTTGTTTGCATCACACAATAAGCTATTTGAAAACATCGGATTTAAGTCAACGAAAATGAGAGCAAAGCCTGAATAATTGCAGAGCTATTTTTACAGCATTGTCCATTGAAGATGATAAACCAGTTTTTATTTGTCAGCAAAGAAATCGTACACAGTCTAGAGCCAAAAAACATTCCCCCCAACCTTTGCATCGGTATATGAAATGCCAGCTACTCTCCATCATTGTCTGTCTCAATAACATGGTTTCTGATTGTCAGATATATTTACAGTTCCTTGGGAAAAAAAAAATCCCTGGTGAAGAATTAGTGTATCAGAGAAGGTAGGAATTTTCTAACAAACTTTTTTTGTGGGTCAGACATTTTAACATTCCTAAAAACTCTGGCTTACCTGAAGTAACATAGTCCTATGCAAGAACCTAGCAAAGCACACTTCAGTATTTAGATAAAGTCGAGCTTTCTTGCAGTCATAATAGGCAGCAGGAGACTGGACAACCAGTCTCTGCCTCTGCTGGTAAACGAAACTTCTCCAAGGCATGGATCTGATTCCTGTCCCATGGTCAATAGATTGCTGTCACCAGCATGGCCCATGGCACACTTTGGCCAGCAACACCCTCCCAAGCAATGCCTGGACACAACTTAGGGTTTAGCACAGTCCAGTGACCGTTCTCAACAGGCAGCGTGAATGTGGCTGTTCTGTAGGGTATAAAAGCTGATATTGTACAGGAGCCATACCAGCTGGCCTCAGTGCCAGAAAGGGGTCCTTAGGCTTTTTTATTTACTACCGGAAATATAGCCCTGGAGTCTATTCCAGGCTCTGCTGCTGAGCTGCTGTCTAACCCTCCGGGCCTCAGCTGCTCCTGCTTGGAATAAGGGTCAGGTTAGTGACAAATGCTTCCCTCCGTCAGATACAAAAAATGCTAGGAGTTCCAGTCACAATTAGATCTACTTTATTCTACAAAACAGTCTGTCAAACTAATAAGTTATGTCAGCAATATGACCCCAAAGAAAGTTATAAAAATATTATCTTTATAGCATAGGAAACCTGGATAATGACCAAATTATACTGAAGACAAACTGGGTAGTTTTCTGGGACTTGTGTACCTAAAAGTTCTTTAGTTTTTTAAAACATTAATAATTACTATTAGATACTCCTAATTCATAGCAAACCAAAAAAAAAATTAAGGCAAAGCAGGTCACAATTGTGCAGTATCTGTTTCTCACTGTCACTGGTTAAGGCTGAAGACATTGCCTGCCTGGCTGAAACACTGGCACATCTTTTGACTTCTTTCAACTCAACATGCAATTGGTTGCCCAGTATGACTGTGCATTGAGATGTGCTTCATATCTCTTTTCCTGCCATACGGAAGGATATGTGGGATCAGAATTCGCTGTAAATCAACATGTATGACAACTTCTAAACCTTCTCTGGGAATTTTTAGGGAGAGCACTAGTCAGTCCAGGCAAAAAGTAGGCCAAGGACCATTCAACAACTTAATAATATAGACAATTGTCTTTCAGCTCCTGTTCCAGTGCCCTGGCACTTCTTAATTTACTGGTATGGATAGGTCTATGATGTGGAATGGATCATAAAAATGTTATATGTGTTTCTTAGCATCAGAAGCTATACAATTGTAACATAAACATAATTCCCTGCAGTTTTAATACTAGTGTTTCTGAAAACATGACTGGCCTCATAGACAGACATAACTAATTTGCTGCATTATCAATAATTTCAAAATCTTTATCGTGTTTGTTGTCTCTGCAATAGAGAAACTCTCTGTGTTAGTGAAAGTTTCTGATGTTTTGTTTTTCTGAATTCAAATAGACTTTCTTCAGCTCAGTTCATTGTATTTAAATTGTAGTTAGCTGGCTTGTAGTTGGTAAATAGAAAAAAAAAACCCTGTATTCTGCTATATTGAAATGTTCTCATCATGTCTTATTTATCAGTGATTAGCTGGCAATACAATTATTTCTGTTTCCTAGAAGGTGGGAAAGACTATTGCTGGATAGTTTTATGCACTGAGGTCTGCCCACAAGACTTGGTTCTTTTAAAATTAGATGCTGAGCTGGTGTCTGAAGCTGGGTAAAATCAGTGGAATAACTCCAATTAACATAAGAAAACCTTTAGTCCATGAGGCCAAGCACTGGCCTCGCTGTTCCTTTTTACCGTTGATGCCAATTGAACCAAGAGTTCACGCTCAGGCACTGCTTGCTCCCACGGGGTTACTGATGTTCTGCTAGAATCTGGTGGAAGCGGCTTTCTCTCAGCCAGGTTGATTCACCCCTGGTTACAGTGAGATATACTGTTAATGTAACTACAGCATTTCTGTTAACTGCAGCTGCCAGGGATACGGTAGAATCCATTGTAGATTGACAAACTAGGTAGTTTTAGTAGTTTTATGGAAGCGATGTGTTTCTCCCATGACTCCAGCTTTATTTTTAGATACTTGCCCTTCTGTATTTACATTAATTTTTTTTTCTGGTTGGTTGACTCTTACCTTATTTTGACTCTTCTGTCCTCTCCACTGTTGACTTGTGAAGGCCGGCTGGAGAGGCAGCGTCAGTCTGACTGTGGCTCAGGATTTGATCAGATATTACTTGCAAATGAGTCAGCAATGTTGGCTATGGAGCACTGGGTGAAAACATGTTGTTTTCTTTTTTCCCTTTCTCTTGTTGCTACACACAGAAAGAAAAAAAGAGAGCTGATTCAGTCGCTCTGGTTTGAAAACTTGACAATGACAAGAGATAATGCAGATTGCCTTTTATGTTGTACTTTGTCCTAGAGAGTGATTGTCATTATGGAAAAGTCCTATAAAAGGCTAATGAAACCCAGTAGCTATAGATCATTATTTTATACTCTGTTTTCAGAATTACTTCTGCAGAAACCTATTTCAATTCTGTACACCCTTATTGCTTTGTCCTCTTAAAATTCCATCCCTATCACATTTCCATAATAAGGTTCTAATCTTTTGAAGATCAATTGAAATGTTCTGCAGATTTTTTCTTATATCTATTGTACAGATCAGTTCACTACAAAGAAATCAGTCCAAAATATGAAGAACCTGCAATTTCAGGTGACAATGGAAACTGATAAGTGAAGTTTATATTTTCCAGTTCATTTTGTAAGTATCCACTCCGAATTCATTCAGTATCTTTACTACCTCTATTACTGCAACAACTTCACACTTGACTATATATATATATATTTAAAGTTATGCTTAGAAGAAAGTGAACCACAAGAAAAAGAAGAATTAAGAAGAGTTTCCTGGAGGCTGTTCACACTTGTTTGAGCTTCTAGAGTTCCTTTGTCATTTCTACAGCTGCCAAAAAAAAAGCAAGGAGGACAGTGAAGTGAACCACCACTTTCCCTCCTTATCCCCTACTCCTGTCTCGAGTGCAAGCTTTGGGGAAGGGGTTAATTCCAAAAGGGCATATTATTTTGAAACAACAATAGCTCAAAGGATAACCAGTGGACCTGATTCTGATCTCACTTATTTACATGTACACCCAGAACAATTCCCTTAAAGTGAACGGAGTGGCAGTAATGAAAATTATTAGATAATTTGGCTTCTACTGGGGAAGACTTCTAAAACCTCAAGGCAATCTACTTTAAAAGAAAGCAGAAAGACATTATTTCTCCTCAATTTATAAAACCTGAATGAGATTTCCTCATTTTCTCCCTGCTGCACAATATTGAAACTTAGTGCCACAAATAAACTAGCGTTGTAATCCAGAGACAATCTGTGATGTTAATGTTTTATGCAGAAGACAGGCCAGATACAATTTCCCATTAGAGGACTGCACATGAAGGCAGATGTATCCCTCTTTTCCATTTGTAATTTTTATTAGGCTTTGAAGAAAATCCAAGTGCAAATGTGTTAAACAATAATGATAACAGCATAGCAGGGTAAATGCTCTCTTGGCAACAACCTTGCAGTTCCATGCTTGTTGTTTATATCTTCAGCATCTTGCGTTGCATCACATTGGGATCCTATCACAGTCAACCAATTTGCAACAGGCTTCACTGCCATGTGTCCAATAGCAACAAACTCTGAAGTACGCAACAGAGCCATTGCCATGCATTAATCCTCTCCTCTTTTTCCATCGTTTCACTTCTAACCCCACTTCAGAGGGCATAAAATAATCCCAAGGAACTGCTCAATGTCTTATCTCTCAAACTACTCTATAGCCTCTTGATTGTTAACCCTGTTTGGGGCTAACAGACTGTATTTTGGCGACTGGAGATACTTTCCACATTCGTAGATAGGATGTTGGGCTTTGATATCCATCTTCCCTCTGATTTTCCCTGTTGTTTGTGCTGAACCTAGATGATTTTCTTTCTACCCTTTTAAAATGAGGAGTGGTTAAAAATAATAAGCAAAGTTGCAAGGGACAAGGTCAGGGAATCTCTTTCTCTTTAGATGAAATATTTCACTTCATTTGGATAAAGGCTGACCAATGTGCATTATTTTTTTTATGAGCTGCCAGTGATCAGAAAAAACAGATGTACTCGTGCTATTTGTGTGTTTGAAAGAAAGAAAGCAGATCTGTTTCATTATATTCATTCAGATAAGTGAAACTGTAACAGAAGAATTGCAAATGATGTCATTATGCTGAAGATTCCTGTCATGGGCAAGCACTTTTCATATTCCCTCCTCACACCGGGAAAAAACGCCACTGTTCTCTTGATTATTGTAATAAAATCTACCTGTAAATCTGAGAGGTATTTCCCAGGGCATTTGCAGAAAATTGGTTACTCTTGTTGAAATAGTTTGCAGTAAGAATGACGGATGAGAATAGACTTGATCTAAAATGTTTTGAGCTGAAACTGGAAATTCAAAGCTCTTAACTTTAGGGCCCTACTTCACATCTAATTTTCATGCCTGCCTGTCTCAAGGTGGTGGAGAAGGAATGGAGCAAACAAAATAATTGAATAAAACAGTTTTATTTACATCCCTCATGTTTTCACAGAGAACAGATAACATTTTGTTTCGTTCAACCCAAGCAGGTGCAAGATGCACGAGGAACAAGGCAGTTAATGGATAGGTTACAGATGTTACTTTTGGCCTTAGATAATACTTCAAGCAGAGTTGGAGAAATTAAGTCAATTAACTTAAATGAGGAATTAACCTTTTTTTATCCCTGCTTTTAATTTATTATTCTCCACATTTGATTTGTATGGATGTCTCCCTCTGAGTGGCATTCATGTATGGGCAGAGGCCAGCAAAATTTTGGTAAAGCACTCAGCTCTTGTAGTGCTTTAGAATGCAAGCACCATCAATTTTGAACAGTGTGAACCAGATCTGATACAGAGAGGGAATGTGAATTTGTGGGACTGCCCTCCTGATGTATGAGTATGAACAAGGCATGCAATAAGAACAGCTACAGTCCCTTTTGTTCTCTGTGCAAATCCATATTAGTCAGTCCTAGCAACTATATGAAGCTTGAAATTCAATTTTTCAGCCATTCCGTAGTCATAGTTATTGTGAAAGAATTATTTACCCAAACTACAAAATATTGTTGCTGGTCTCTCCCTACGTAGATGGGCTGGGTTTTTTAAATTTATTTTATTTTCTAATGGAGAAAGAAGTCAAAGAAATGTCAAGATAGTGAGAAGGAAACATCTTTTTTAGAACACATGTATAAACATGCTTCATACGTACAGACCATGTAAATAAACGAGCATCAATACTACTGTTTGCAGAAAACAAAAACCCTCCAGTTACAATTAAAAGGAGTAATTAATTCTAGGTAATAAAAATGCATTTTTTCATAATTCATTCTTGTTCCAGTAATATTATTTGTCATTAACTTATGCAGAAAAAGATGGTTCTTAAATAGTTGTTAAAACAATAAAGATCTCATTAACATTGTTTTTAAAATTGAAAAACATTGCTCTTTTCTAAACCATGCACCCCATGGATCTTTGGGGAAAATAGTCCACATTTTTAAGCTGCAGTGATTCAGAATTATGGCAACTGCAATTTTCCTTCAGAAGTACTGGTTTCTGAGTCAATGCTTGTGGGAATATATTGTTTCAAAGTACTTCATGGGATATAATTTTCAAAGGAGTGTATGAAAACCACACACTTCCGATTAACGTTAATGGGGAGTTGTGTGGCTAAACACAGCTTTGAACACCCTGGTTAGAAGTTTATATCTCAGTGAGCTGCACATGGTTCCCCCGCTCTAAGCAGATGGTGTTTTTGTAGATCGCAGAAGAGCCCTGCTGTGGATCAGCAGAAACCATGTTGAATGTTTCTCTCTACTATATACTTCATAGGTAACTCCATTAGGAGAGGGAGACCTTTTCTCTATTGACTATCATATTTCATAGGTTTAGCTTATTCATTATACAGTATAGCTATCTGTTATAACACAGGAAACTTCCTCATGCAAAATCAAAGTAGTTCCTTGCTCCCAGTAACTCTATCACACACCGTCAAGTAGCCTAAATTGCTATTGTGTGACATTCTTATCAGACCTGCAAACCACTGTGGAAAGTGCTCAGTTAGCTTTACTCACTAATTGCATGCTCAGTGAAAGATTTTACTGTTTGTTTGTGCCCCAGGTGATAAATGATGATACAGCACTACATAATTATAGCACGCATCACTTGAAACTGGGCATGGAATAATGGGAAGCCATGCAATGCCAAGTGGAAAGAGGATAATGGTAATGTGATAAGATAGTATGAAAAATTATTCTTGAATAAGTGTATACAATGAATTGACATTCACATTTGCTAGCCGTGAGCTGGAAGCTGTTATGACTAAGCCCTAGACTACCTCAAATATATCACGTAACATGGTATATTATTTTTAATAGCATTAATTATCTGTTCTTGCCTGCTAGATATCTAAACAAATAATCTTTTTGAAATATGAATTGATCAATCTTTCTTTTTCTGTTTGAGGATCACTAAAATGCAAAATGTGCACTGTGGAAAGGCAACTCATCTCCTGGTTAGACAACCATTTGCGTGATTAGGATAACAATCAGCAGTAGAAGGATTCCATGAAGCTTTTCAACAAAAAAAAATTCAACAGATCTCCTTTCTCCTCATATCTCTGCAGGTGCTCAAAGAATCCAACTTATTTTATTCCAGATATTAGTCTTGCCAACTAATTGTTTTTATAACAATAGCTTATGCAGAGCGTGGGAAACCGGGCTTTTACGTTTTCACTGCCTGTGTCCTGATTCAGGACTCAGCACAGAGATCCAAGATATGTAACAACACTCTAGTATCATAACAACTAAACTATAAGCTCAATAACACATGACAATGTGTAACATAGAGCTGAATGTAATGCCTCATACTTTTACTGCTGCCATGCAAGGGGACAACTGGTATACCTTTACAAAAAGAAAAGTTTAAGAAATACAATTTTCGGTTCTGACCATCTTTTGCTTACTGGTCCTTGTGCATAAAGTTGGTTGTCATTTTAAATTGCTTGTAAACTCTCCAAAAGTGGTAGAGCTGCATGCAGTTTACCTCCAACTCCAGAACTAGTTCAGCTTTTCTGATTTGCTGGAATGACAGAAAAGATGGACAGAATAACCTCACCAGTCTGGTGTTTCTCTCTGTTGGAAGTCAATGAGAGTCTTTGCATTAGAATCAGTGACTTCTGGATCAGTCTCCAAAGACAGCGTTTTTACAAATTATCCCAAGCAAACTAAATTATGAAGCTGGACCACAACATCACCGAGGTCAGGAGGACTTAAAATTTGGCTTTGTAGTGGAATCTTAGGTAATCTCTAATAATTAATCTCATCATAAAAAATATTACATTTATTAGTAAAACATTTTTGTTAGTTATTTCTAGAAAAACAAAATTTCCACCCACCGAGTAGTACTGGTCTTACGATTTTATGCATTATATCAAATGCAAAAAGTGTCATTGCTTTAAGAACCTTTTGTTCTCCTAAAATTGTAATTTTTCATTTTAAGCGTCAACAGAAACTATCACAGCTGAAATATGCTTTTCAGAATGTTCTCAATTTTATAGGTCAGAAAATGTTATTGAAAGTGTAGTTTTATCAAAACTTAAAATTGATTCCATATTTTACTCAGAAATATTGCTGAGAATTATCTTAATAGGTAAGTAATACGAATGCCTTTTTTTGTTCACTGACATTTTTTATCATGCAGCTCCTCTAGAAATCAAATCACTTGAAAGATCACTGTGAAATGGAACCCTCAGTTTTTAAAAAGCACAGAGTATAACACTGCAAAATAAAATGTTTAATTTGCTAGATAAAATCTTCATCTACATTTTTAATTCTTAGATCTTGCCTAATTTACAAGAAAAACAACAACCAATGGTAAGTTTGCCTTTTTAAATTTTTGCAAACTTGAAAGTTTAAAATATCTTATTAGGCTTAAGCTGATATTTCTACTCATAGTCTGAAGAAGAATAGACTCTAACACACAAAGAAAAAAAATCAGAAAATGTTCAGCTTTTTTGCATATTCGTTCAATCACAATTTATTGTAGGTGTCACTAGCAGGCAAAGATAAGCGAGCTGGTACGAAAACATTCCTAGCCATCAGTATGATATTTATGCTCATGATACCCTTTTAAAATAATACTAAATTAATATATATTTGTGAAGGTAGTTAATGATACAGATCAACATAACTTTTTTTTTTTCTGAAGGCCACAAAAGACTCAGAAATGAGGCAATATGATCCTAATATAACAAGATACTCAGTTACAGTCTTATTTAGTCATTTGCTCAGTTCACTTTATATTGATAAACACCTTAAAATAAGGGAGTGCATATTTTTGAAACTCATTCCTAATAAAGTGGACCTTGCAACCTCTTTGATTCATATCGGCTATCTTCCCAAATTCATTTTTAGCTTTGGCACCTGAGAATGAACAGATTGCTTCGTGGTAGTGGGTATTTCTGATAAACACTGAAAAAATGGACAAGAAGATACTACTATCAAATTCTGAATATGAACTAGCAACTAGAGGTCCAAAGGCTGGAGAAGTTTATCCAATTATGTCCATTAAAACACCTCTAACAAAACCAGTGTTATTGATGTACACAGATTTTTGCTCCTTTGGGAGAATCAGTCTTTCAGAAGAAAAGGTTAAAAACTCCCAATTAATTCTTTTCCTCATATTCATGTTATAAGCTCTCCTACAACTCTGATAGAACTTTCCCAATTATTTCCCACAGTTATCCCATTGTTCCTCATTCAGCCAAACATCTTTCTTTTATTGTTTGCTAACAGGGCATTTCCTGCAAGCACATTATACAAGATCAGACAAAATTATGTATCCTGCACAGAATACTCATCTGATTTGTTAGACTGAGCATGAATAAAGTTCAGTGCAAACAAAGATTTTAAAATTGAAATAGCTAAGATGCCATTGGGAAAAAATCAGCCATCAGTGGAAAAATTTTAAATGCCAAAAGTGTATCTGTTCATCTTGCAACACACAGTCAACATGCAGTTGGAGCAGTATGGAGTATTTTCTTTATAATCTTTAAAATCAGACCAGACAGTTCAATTGTTGAATGGCTTGTTTCTGACTGGACAACAGAAAATTAGATTATTCACTGTGGGAAGGGGGCTTCACTCATCAATTCACCCTGACAACTCAGTGATGCAAAAACATATTTCCCATGTGGGACCAAAGAATGTACAGGTAAGTTATGCAGAACTGATGAACTATGTTCTACTCTCGGTCACTTACTTTGCATTTATTGGTCTACGTGGATGAAGCCTGAACACAAACAGTTATTTGGAATTACAGTAAATCTGCTTCTTAGTGTGACAGTATGCAACAGTTGTTTTTATTACTTCCGTATGGTTTGAAGGTGAATATCAGCTTTAATTATTACATTTATACCACTACTTTAATTCACATGAAGGAGTAACTTTTAACAGTGGAAGAAACTGACTGAATTATTTAAGGCCCAAACTCCAACTGATCAGTACACTGGGCAGTGCACTTTGCAGTAATCCTCAAAAGGAAATTATAGAGTGACTTTATAAACATGGCATCTATAAACATCATTTCAACAATTGGTGTCATCTTAGGGTTTTACCTGGAAATGTTGTAGCATGGTGGTTTAAAAAAACTCTGAGGGCAGAAGGCATTTCATTACTGGTTTTATAAAAAGTTTCAGTAAAAATATTGTGGCTTTCTGTTTAAACATCTCATGCAGAGCAGTGAAACCAAAGATAACAATGTTCAGTTCCTGGTGAGAATCAGGAAGTGAAAAATCAGCACTAAACAGAATTGGGAGAAAACAGATTTTATTGTCCAGACAGACACAAAATGTAAACAAATAGTTTAAATAGTGGAGAGCTTATGGGTAGTAGAACATGTTTTTAATCAATACTTTTCTGCACTGATTAACACAATGATTACTGTTGCTTTTTACAACCATTAACATCTCAGGGTTAAGAAATGCCTTTCTCAAATGTCAGGTTTGAGTTGTGGAAGGTGATGGAGCCGATGTGGTCCCATAGAGGTTTTACCTCCTGATCTTTAGAACAGTATTTTTATTGTTTAGGCAAACAAAGTTAAGCCTTGGCATTAGAAAGTAGTACAGATCTATCCCATCCCAGAAAGCTGGTGCCTGGAGGTACACATTCCTTGCTAACTAGTTGAAAGTTATGTGAAATTAGTCACCTTTGCTAAATAAGATTCACAAAACAAAGCACCCTATTTTTTCAAATACCCACGCCATGGTGTTTAGAAAAGAATAAGCTCTCAGGGATTCTTCATGACTCAGCAGTGAGAAGACAAACGGACACAGAAAACTTGTCCTCTTTCCTAACAAATTCTTTATTTCCAATTTCTGTAGGACATAAACTTACTTTCAGTGGATTTCAGTGGAAGTTTAATCAGTGAATACGGCAGTTTTGACAGAACATTTCTTGGCAGGAAATGCCAGCTAATTGGGCCTGAGTTTGTTAGTATTCAGGGTGCTCATCACTAGATTTAGACGTGTGCTCTAATCTAACCCATTTGTCCTTACATCTTCCTACCCTGTGCTCAAGAGAGATGGATTTTGGAGCCTGTCTCTGAGGCAGTTGATTTTTATATAGTGAAACAACTTCATCAGAACGGAGTAGAAAAGTTACACTGCAGTAAAACCAGGTGCTTCTCATCCTGCTTCAGCTGTCAGGGAGGCAGAGAATGGCTCAATCCCTCTTTGAAACAGGTGAAGTAGAAGACATACCTTTCACTTTTGAGGTGAGTGCTTTCAAGTATTTTGAAACATTCAACTCTACAGTTTTAATGAAAGACTCCAGCATGCCTAAGGTTCTTCATGCAGAAATTGTGCCTTCTCCATTACTCAGCAGAACCTGGTACCTCTTTACTTGCCTATACTTTTTTTCTCCACTTAATGCTCTGCCACCAGACCAATAAGCAGGCAAATTCCTACTACACCAATCTTCCCCTTCCTACCTGCTCCCAAACAACATCATTTAACATGCTTATGTATTATCAACTTTTATTTTTATTTCATTCTGAAGCTATGCAGTATTACTCCAGAACAATAAAGCTCTCCTGGAATTAGGAGCACTGGGGACCTCTATGCGTTTTCATCTCTCCTGGTTGGTATCTCTACAAAAGAGCTGTGCTTGAAAGCAGTACCTTGTTCAGGCACTAAATTAGTACGTTCCTGTCTGCCCCACGGGGCTACTCTGCACGCTCCGTACTACCTTAATCTATTTTAACCCAGACAATCTTGATTCAATCTCAGCAGATACCAGGTCATCTCTTGGCTCTGCTCAAACTTCTGACATTTTCTTCAGTAGTTATTCCCTATGTGACTAAATTTTGATTCTAAACATGAAGATAATAATTAATCCTTTGTATATCCAAGATTTTGGTACTTTCACTAGGTAGAGGCAATGAAGGGCAAACACTGAGCTCATCTGAGCTATTTATTCCAAATACGAAAATCAAGCAGAAGGTACTGAAATGCTCTTTTACTGTCTGCTACTGTAAGAAAATGGATGGACAGCAGGTTGGTCCTGATGTTAGTGAACTCAAGAAGAAAGGAACAATCTACACTAATAAGTTTTAGTGTGCCCAGGAATGCTTCCCTGCATTAAAACAGTATCACTCATGCACATGAAATGCTAAATTCTTCTGTGACACATTCCTGCTAGCGTTTCCCCTCTACAATTTCCTTTGAAGTCAGAACACACAAGGGACTGTCCCCAATAAGAAATGTGCACAACATCACCCCGTTTTGGAAGTTAAGACAGTCTCCACTAGCAGAAATGCAGGTGATTCCATGCCTGTTTGTCCTGCTGCTGTGCAAAACTCTTTATTAGTCTTTATTAGAACACATGTATCTATATTTACTGACAACATGGGTGATATTGCTTTAAATATACACGTATTAAGTTATCTGTGGCTTATTTATGAAATTTTGGTACCATCCTTTACATTCCTAGTGAATACGGTAGCTGTATAATCTGTGGTGTTTCAGTAACCCTTTGGATCACAAAAAATTGTATATTCTGGTTGTCAAGACAACACAGTGTTTGATATGTTGGAAATGATGGATATTTCTTTCCTTGATGAAATATAGAACAAATGAACTTTTTCCCATGAGTCTTCAGTCTTTTACGTGTTTAAACAAGTCAACTTGAACCCTTTTAGTACACAATATTTATATTTTCTACTGATAAAAGCCAAGAAAAGAGGTAGAAAAGGAATCTGCTAGAAACACCATCTCACAAGGTAAAAAACCTAATTATCAAGGGACAACTAATTCTAAAGTGAAGCTACCTCCAGCTACATCACCATGAACTGTAAAAGGGAAAAAATGTTATGCAAAAATCAAAGAACTAGTCTCTGTCTTGCATTGGTGTGTTGACTGAGATATGGAAAGGGAGACTAGAAAGGAATAAGCCCAAGACTTAAGACCCCCCAGTAAATCTTGCTTCCCACCTACAACAAGCTCTGAGCAAAGAGCAATGCACGTTGTGTCATCTACTGTCATAAAAACACAGAATCGTGGAATAATTTTGGTTGGAAGGCACCTGTGCAATCACCTGATCAAATCCCTCAATAAAAGCAGGGCCCACCTAGATGAGGTTGCTCAGGGTCTTGTCCAGTCAGCTTTTGAATATTTGCAATGACGGAGATTCCAGAACTTCACTGTACAACGGTTCAGATAAATATTTGACCACACTCACAGAGGTCTTTTTTTTTCTCAGTATCTTGTAATGTCACCTAGAACAGGTTTCTCAGGCCGTGTCCAGTCAAGGTTTGAATAACTCCAGGGATAGAGGTGCTGTAACATTTCTTGGCAACCTGTTCTAGTGTTCGATCATTTGTATAACATAGAAGCTTTGTCTTACGGTTAAATGCAATTTCTTGTATTTTAATTTGTGCCAACTGTCTCTTTACCTTTCATTGGGCACTACTGAGAAGAATGCTTCCCCATCTTCTTTACCACCCCACATGGGTACTCATACACACTGATCAGATCCATCGGAGCCTTCTCTTCTGCAGTCTAAACAATCCCATTTCTCTCAATGTCTCTTCAAATATCAGGTGCTCCATCCAGTCCCTTAAACATCTTTAAAGCCCTTCTCTGGACTCTTTCCAGTATGCCCATGTCACTTTTGTACTGGGGATACCACAACTGGACCCAGAGTTATAGATGTATTTTACCAGTGCTTACTAGAGGGCAAGAATCACTTTCCTTTACTTGGTGGTGGTGGTCTTCCTAATGCAGCCCAAGATGCTGCATTTAGCTGCCTTTGCCACAAGGGCACATTGCTGGCTCATGGTCAGCTTGTTCTCCACTAGGACCCTCAGGGCCTTTTCAGCAAAGCTGCTTTCCAGTTTGTCTGCCCCAGACTGTGTTGTCATATGAGGTATTCCTCCTCAGCTGCAGGACTTTGCACTTCCCTTTGTTGAATTTCATGAGATTCCTGTCAGCCCGTTTCTCCATCCTGTTTGAGGTTTCTCTGAAGCGCAGACTGCCCTCCTGTGCATTGACCATTTCCCCCAATTTGATATAAACCATGAATTTTCTGAGGGTACATATCAAGTAATCTGCAAATAGTATAAGCAACCACTCCCTTTCTTGGAAGTCTGTAGTCTGATATTGTCTTTAGCTACCAAGGGCCAGAGGCAACACAGGTGGGTCATAACATTAAGTGGGTCATAAAGAAGTATATGTAGGTGGCTATTAACCACTTTTGTCACTTCCCTGTTTAACTTTAATATTCCTCAAGAGATTAGTATTAGAGATTTTGCCCCTGCACATGCCAATAATGTTCCAGTGTTGACAGGCAAAGATTAGCAAATCAGCACCCAAGCTTGATGAGTATCTATAAACTACGTGCTCCTCTGTCACGTCCCTTGTAGGACTTGATCCAACATCATGTTCCAGAGAAGGCTTCCTACAGATACCATTGCTACTATCACTTTGCATGAGCATGTCAGAAGACGATGATGGTGTTACCTGCCTTGTCTATGTAATAACCCCATGGGAAGGCCAGTAATCCCTGAGATGAGGGTCTGGGTGTCTGAAGCCACATTGCCCATAAAGGCTCAAATCCAACTCAAATTGAGTGTCCTATTGAATCTCACCTATTATGGAGAAACAAGCATTCAAGAGTCATTGAGCTGGACAAAAAGAAAAAAGTGTGATTTCCTATTTGCCAAAGAAAATGAGATTGTGAAAGCCACTCTGGAGACAACTGAAGTTTCTAAAACCAAGCTAACCAGCAATGGTCTACTGACTGAAGTACTGCATGAGGCAGGGACAGTGTGAAGTCTGTCTGTAAGATAATGAAATGTAACTACCCTGTGTCTCTACTTCAAACTGTAGAGAATGTGTATTGAATTCCTTAGCACAGGATTCTCTATGGAAGGAGGAAAATGGTATTTGTGTGTCAGCGGACATTAAAAGAACAAGCACACAAAAAACATTGTTCTTTACACTGCTCAGATCTAATTGTAAAGGAATGTGGTTTTCTAAGTCAGCAGGAAGAGTCATCAAAGAAGAAACCCTGGTTATGAAACCAGTAGGGCAAGGAAAAAAAGTACTTAAAATAATCAGCCTAGAGTTTTGTCTGTATTGAAATTGGTGATTTTCTTACTGCTTTTCAATACCCTTGTGAAGAGAATCTCTGAACAGTACACACAGTATCACAGTTAACAAGGAGGAAGAACCAAATACTGGAAAGTATTCTTGGCAGACGTATGAGGAAAAAAAGACTAAAGGAATATAATCATAGATAGTGGAATGTAGATCCACACATCTGACTTGTATATGCGTATTAGGTTGAATTTTATATCCCCAACTTATACCTAAGACGAAGAAAAGAAATAAAGTGATAATCGATCTTAGGGGGTTTAAGTTTGGAACACCTTCGGTACCTACATGAAGGCAGTAAGTAAGCCCAGAAATCCACTGAAGTTGTTAAAGAAATTATTTAATCGCCATTTACAGGTCAGTCAGTCATCTGTGAAAAAAAAAAAAAAGAAAAAAAAAGAAAAGAAGCCATGCACGGCAAAAGGCAAGAGAATGAAAAATAGCAGAACTGAAGTGTCACTCTCCCATGCTACAGGAACCAGGCAATTCTTTTTGCTCTCAGAAAAAGCGGGGTTCAAAGGTCAGCTTGTATTAAACCTGAACACTAATGATCTTACTGCTTATTCCAAGGGGTCCGATGACTGGGCAAGAGGCCAGGGCATCTTTGCCAGTGAAATATCTCAATTAGCTGCAAACTCTTTGCCAAGTTATTCAGACACATAATATGGCTCCCCCTAATTTCTTCTTGATCTCATTCAGTCAAATACTTTTTGGAATTCAACAAATGGGACTAGACAGAGGCAACTGAAGGCGAGCAATGATGGTAGACAATTTTTCTTTTCTTAGTAGGAAAGAGGGCTTTTCCTCTGCATAGAAGTATAGACTTCCACAAGGTACTGATCACAAATATAAAATTTAAATTCAGGCAACATTTAAAAGGTTCTAAATTTTGTTTCACTGTAGGACAGAAATCCCCAAACCCTTGAATCTGTTTGATACTTCTAACTGTAACTCTTACCCTGCAGTGTGATTGTTCAAATCCTGAGTCTGTTTGATTACTAACAAGTTCTGTTCCTTCCACATCATCCCAAGCCAACTCAAACTTGATTCTTTTATGTTGTATATCACACTGTAGCTACAAAGCTCATCTCCTTTTTACTCATCTCTCTCTCTTTCCTTAGTTCTGACGCAGCTATCTATGTGTCTCCATCTTCATGAAACATTTGGGGTTTATTAAAACAGAGTACTTTGGTAAAAAAAATCTTCTAGCTCTATTGAACCGATATCCTGTATATAAAAGTTCACAGAATCATAGAATGGTTTAGGTTGGAAGGGATCTCGAAGATCATCGAGTTCCAACCCCCCTGCCATGGGCAGGGACACCTCACCAGACCAGGTTGCTCAAAGCCCCATCCAGCCTGGCTTTGACCACTTCCAGGGATGGGACCTCCACAACTTCCCTGGGCAATTTGTTTCACTGCCTCTCCACCCTCACAGTGAAAAATTTCTTCCTAATAGCTAATCTAAATCTACCCTCTTCCAGTTTAAAGCCATTACCCTTCGTCCTATCCCTATATGCCCTTGTAAAAAGTCCCCCAGCTTTCTTGCAGATGCCCTTCAGATACTGGAAGGCCTCTATAAGGTGTCCCTGGAGTCTTCTCTTCTCCAGGCTGAACAACCCCAACTCTCAGCCCGTCTTCAGAGGAGGGGTGCTTCAGCCCTCTGATCATCTTTGTGGCCCTCCTCTGGACCCACTGCAACAGGTCCATGTCAAGTTCTCAGTTATTGCAGGGTTTTATTTTATGCTATGGACGTTTACAGAAGAGACTACTAATGTGCAGAGAGAATCTCAACATTGTTGACCAGAACAACCTTTTAACATCTAACTACACATGAGGTTTCTCAGGAGCTTGTTTTTTTGCTTTTTACCCTGTCAAGAGATCCACATTTGACACTTCCAGCTCTGTAACTAACAGGGCTTCATTAATTTTAAACATTTATATTGCACCAGATTTCTATAGCTTTTTTTAGTAATTAAAATGCAAATGATGATCTTGACCCAAAGGATGTACACTCAATATCATGAAGCCTACCTTCTAAGCCTGATATCCCTGGAGGGCATAGCACTTTGACACCACTGCATTCACTGTCAAGGAAGGTAAAGACTAAGTAGGGATACAAGGTTGGACAAGAGGATATCAAGATGTTATCGAATTCATGCTTTCACTTAAAGGTGGAATGACACAGAGAGGTTGTTCACATTTGCTGTTTGTTTTCTGATCTATCTTTCAGAAAACACCAATGACATTTTTAGCTGTCTTGTTCCAGTGCTTAGCTCTCTGTATAACTACAAAGAGCTGTTTACTATTTAATCCAACTCTTGCTCACTAAAAGTTAAGATGATTATTTCTTCTGGTTTTCTTGGGAATATGAAACTAACTGATCATCAGCTTTGTTATAAAAACATTTGAATCCTCTCCAATTTATTTATGCTTTAAAGTATGGGGGAAAATATTTTTGTTTGGATGATAGAAATGCAGCATGACGATTTGTTTTGTTTTAGATTCTTTAATCATTTATAATCTTTTAAAGCATATTTAAATTAATTTTTCAAATGTGAAAGTGATTTCAGAAAGTGTTAATGAAACTATTTCAGCTTTTCCTAAGCAGAATATTTAATCTAGATAAAGTGATGACACAAAATGCTTCAACATTTCCCCCATTGTCAAAATTATTTGTTGTATTATAGTAAAAATTTCATATCACATTTGTCTCCACAAAACTATTTTCATACATGTACTCTTCATCCTCCACCTGCATAGCTTCCTAGTTTGCCTTGAATAACTGATGATTATCTTTAAGTACTTTCTTAGATCAACTTTATCCATATCTTGTGGTAATTTATTATAGACCATATGTTTCAAATTTCCTCATAGGATATCAAAAGGGAGTGTCAAAAGCCTTGCTAAAGTCAAGGTATCTCACGTCTCTAACTTCCTAATCTGATGGGTCACTCCCTTTCAAAGAAGGAAATTAAAGTAATCTAACATGATATGTTCTTGATAAATTTAAGTCTGCTCTTTCCCCTCGCCTTTAAGCATTTACAAATTGATTGTTTAATTCCATGTTTCAGTATCTTACTAGTTAGTATCATTAGGCTGATATTCTCGGGTCCTGTGCCGTAATTCTCAGGTCTTTATTCTTCTTTTTTACCTATAAGACCTAAACATGCTTTCTTCAGTCCTCTTGAGTGTTACCTGCATTGAAATTCAGTCCTCATTCGTAGGTCTTGCTGAAGGATTTCAGATCATTTAAACTGGGTCTTGGTAATCTGATTTGTTACATGGAAAGCTATACTGCATAGTCATAGTCCTTCTGTGTGTTGAGAAAGTGGCTTGTCTGGCCTTTGGGTAGATAGTACGGAAGAGATTTATTGATGTCATTTCACTTATTTATTTGAAGGGAACCCATGGACTAATTATATTTGCTCTTTTTGAAACTGAAAGCAAAGTATCACAGAGGCCATCTGTAAATTAGCCTTAGTCTTAGCACCAGCCTCTTTGTATGCATGATCTCATTTGTGCTTTTTTTGTTCTTTTTGTTTATGGACAAAGATTTTTTTTAATTTATTTTTATGTTCTGTGTGCCAACTAATTATTTTTGTTGTTGCATTTCCTCTGTGCCAAGTCTTCTCTTTTTCCCAAATGATCGTTTCATTTTTTTATTTGGTTGTGAGGATGTGGAGCCTTCTCTTAAGAGATTTTTCTCAATTTGGAGGCAACTTACAGATTTTTTTGTGTGTCTGTGTCTATCTCTTATTTAAAGGAATGTTTATTGAATTTGTCCCTAAATTCTCCTGCCTCTTAACTAATTATTCCTTTAACTTTTCAAGTTTGAGGTTAAAAAAATATATTTATTGTAGATCTACTTCTTTTTTATCCATTCATTCAATTTAAATGCACTAATCTTTATATCTAAGGATATTTCTCAAGAGTTTCTTTTCTATAAAAGCCTTGCTAATTGATTAAAATTAACTGTAAAACAGTATCTTCTTGTCATCACTCCTTGACTACTAAGCAAAGAAGTAGGATCTTTTTCCTTAGCATATATCTAGTGATAAAAGTCCCCTATAGTAATAAATGCTTGTTCATTAAAAAGTTTTTTATCTGTAATCAACACAGTCGCATAGACTTGCCTTTTCCTGACATCTAGATTTCTCATCCTTTTCCTTCTTTCTAATTACAATTTGTACAGTACCTAGCAAGCAATAAACAGCTTATCAATGCCCCTGTCCTCTCTTTTCTTTCCCACTACCTCCAATTTTTGCATTTCTCTGTGCATGTGTGGCTAGCAGTGGGTCAGTGCCAGCTGGCATTGGCTCCATCGGACATAGGGGAAGTTTCTAATAGCTTCTCACAGAAGCATATGTGTGTGCATGTGAAATGCCTACACACACATATATATGCTCACATAGATCTTTCTTTCCAAATACACACCTAAGTAGGTAAGGTGATCACTTATAGTGGGACTCTTCCCCTCCCTGCAGGAAAGTCTCTCCTCAAAATCACCGGAGCTACACTGAAGTTGAACATGTAGTGGGAGAATAGAGCTGAGACCTTTTTGGGTCATTTGGTTTGGCAGGAGTACACCTTCGACATGGCCCAGTACCTGCCAACTGGTTACATAAATGCAAGGAAAACTTTTTGAAGTAGAGATAAAGGAAAACTATGACATTGATATCAAGATCTGCATTCCATTTTCATCTAGACCCTCATCTCCATTTGCTAAAGAAATGCAAGGCTATTTAGATGTAGAGTTTGGGTTTGGTGGGGCTGGTATTTACAAGAAGGCAGACGTGTAGCTGGAACTGCAATTCTCTTTGATAACTAACTTCTAAGATCTCGTTTACGTTGCTGAAAAACATTATTTCCTTTCAAGAAAGTTCATCTGTAGACCAAAAATGTTATTATTATAAACAGTATTACTTGTTACTAAGTAGAGTTAAGAAAACATACACAGTAACCAGTGTTCATAAAGGAGTCCATACTAGGTAAATCTGTAAGAGATGAGCAGTGTCTTGACTTGTCTCAGCTTCAGAGTGATTTTGTTCACTGTTTTAAGTGGGCTGTTATAAGTACATATAATGGACTTATGAGTTTATTTAGTCCCAAAGTGTATAGAGAGATGAAAAAAGGCAGACTGCTTTGTAATACAAAATGCATATTACTGTTTCTAGCCAACATGCATTATAAGACCTTTTAAAATATTTTGCAATTGTTTTATGTCTTTCCATTCCCAGGCTATGCCATCAATTAAGTTTATGTAAGTAAATGAAATTATGTTAGTGCTGAAGTAGTAAGGACTATGTTTGAAGCCAAGTCTTTTCTTGGCCTTTGAAGCTATGCGTGTACAAAACTGTTCCTTCATGTGCATATGGCTACAGATTTGACTGACTCCAACACCTGCGCAAACATGTGGTATTATGTGTGCGAATTATCGTAGTGAATGTTTGAATGCCAGATCTCCCGCTTGCGTGCTGGTGGTGTTGAGTAGTAGGTCAAGTGTGGGTGCAAGTGTTTGCACTGCTGGGTATGGCAGCATATATTTGTTAGTGCAACTTTGCAAGTACATAAAGGAACTGCCAGGTTGAAAATCAGGTTCATGGGGCTGAGTGACAATGGTTGCATTGGTATGGACATCTCAACTCGCTGTGGAACTCTCCAACACACCTTGATTAATTGTATATCTACACCTAAAATTATCTCACCTGTGTCAAATTTGAGTTCTGGGAAGTCACAGTCTAGGTCCCTGGAAGGCTAGGCAGTGAGTGGGAGCAAATTCCTACTCCTAGCCCCCAAATGCCTTCTGCGTGAGCAAGGTTCATGCTGGAAAACATATGGAGGAAAAAACCAACAAAACAAAAAAGAAAAAAACAAACAACAAAACCAGCAAACCAACCAATCAACCAAAGGACCACATTTTTCTTCAGCTATTCACCTGCTTCACACACCTTCATGAATTCCCAGATTTTCTTCCAGAAAGTTTCCAGAGTTTATCCTCGTCTGCCTTTTCCTCTCTTTAGTGTTTTGTGATTTTCTCTCCTCATTTAGCTGTTCAGAACCGTTTTTTAACAGCTTAGAGGGCAATTGTAAAAAAGAGAAAAGTTTTTCCAAACAAAAAACCACATGCAGATTAGAGGCAGCTACTGGCAAGAGTTTTATTTCGAAACTGTATTTAATAATAAGGATTGAGCGAGCAGTAACTTCTGATTTCGGTGGAGGTACCTTTATAATGGAAGCATTGATCAGATGCGTGAGTTGGGACACACTGGAGTGTATTGTCAGACGCAGTATGCAGTGTTTGGAGAAGGTTAACAAAAGAAACTCAATTACTGTAAGACTAAGTAAATAATAAATTGAAATACCGTGATTCCAGGCCCAGAGAGTGGTGGCAACGGAGTTAATTCCAGTTGGCGGCCGGTCACGAGTGGTGTTCCCCAGGGCTCAGTATTGGGGCCAGTCCTGTTTAATATCTTTATCAATGATCTGGAAGAGGGGACTGAGCGCACCTTCAGTAAGTTTGCAGATGACACCAAGCTGGATGGAAGTGTTTTTCTGCCTGAAGGTAGGGAGGCTCTGCAGAGGGATTTAGACAGACTAGATCGATGGGCCAAGGCAAACTGTATGAGTTTCAATAAGGCCAAATGCCGGGTCTTACACTTTGACCACAGCAACCCCTGTCAACGCTTCAGGCTTGGGGGGAGTGGCTGGAAAGATGCTCAGCAGAGAGGGACCTGCGGGTGTTGATTGATAGCTGGCTGAACATGAGCCAGCAGTGTGCCCAGGTGGCCAAGAAGGCCAAGGGCGTTCTGGCCTGTATGAGGAATAGTGTAGCCAGTAGGACCAGGGAGGTGATTTTACCCCTGTGCTCAGCACTGGTGAGGCCGCATCTTGAGTACTGTTCAGTTTTGGGCCCCTCACCGCAAGAAGGACATTGAGGTGCTGGAGCGTGTCCAGAGAAGGGCAACGAAACTGGTGAGGGGTCTGGAGCACATGTCTTATGAGGAGTGGCTGAGGGAACTGGGGTTGCTTAGCCTGAAGAAAAGGAGGCTCAGGAGAGACCTTATCGCTCTCTACAACTACCTGAAAGGAGGTTGCAGAGAGATGGGAATCGACCTGTTCTGTCAAGTAACAGGTGATAGAACAAGAGGAAATGGCTTCAAGTTGTGCCAAGGGAAGTTTAGATTGAATATTAGGAAGAATTTCTGTACTGAAAGGGTCATCAAGCATTGGAACGTGTTCCCCAGGGCAGTGGTGGAGTCCCCATCCCTGGAGGTATTTAAGGGTTGTGTAGATATAGTGCTTAGGGACATGGTTTAGTGGTGGGCTTGTCAGTGTTAGGTTAATGATTGGACTAGATGGTCTTTTCCAACCTAGGAGATTCTGTGATTCTGTCATACTGTCATTCTGTCATTCACAAAACCTCTTTTTCTACAACCACTTACTCCTTTTTTTCTTTTTTTTTGTGTGGGTGCACTCTGCACTTTCTATACGAATTCTCATCTTACCCATTGAAGGACTAACATACTATGAAGTACGACATCAAATGCTAGGTAAGCCCAACCGACAGCATTTCTTCACCTGTGGAGGGGAAAGCAGATATCTTTCTTGGAGCAGAGGGTATAGGACTAAACAGCTCCCTGAGGGGATGAGAAGGGTCATTGTGCAGAGTGGCAGGGGACATCTACATATCCTGTGACTCCCAGAAAGTGCCTGGGTTTTTTTTTGTAGTATTTTTTATTGTAAAATATTTTGTAAGCTTATAGTTTAAAGTTATTTTCTGCGTAATTTCTCATTTGGAAATAATCCATAGGATTGCAAATAATTCACTGAAATACAGATACATCACAACACTTACAACTTCTCCATGTTGTTTAAGCAAATTGCTTTAATGAAAAATCTTATCAATGTCATAATTACATTTTTTGCCGCTTAAAATACACATAGATTGCTGTAATAATTTGTTCCAAACAGAAAACTAAAGGTCTGTAAATAATTAACTCAAAAGTGATCTACTTAACACACTTAATATTATGCCAGTAGAAGAGAAAATATATTCATCCACATTTATAAAAAGAAGTCAAGCACCTTTTCGACTGAGTGATAGTCAAACACGTACAATTTGGTCACAAGTTTTCTAAACCTGTCTCAAACTGGATTTTCAGCAAATACATTTTAAACTTCTAATGCTGAAGATAATTTATTGTGTGCACCTGAGTGTTGATTTTGTAAGACTTGCATCTTCCTGTTGAATTAACTCTAAATCTGGCACTTATCAAACACAAAGGGCTTTCTGCCAAACCTCATTCAATTTGGTGACATCAGCAGACGTGACAAATCCTGTAACTGTACCATCTCCATCCCTCTTCTATATTTTTATATGAAACTGTAATAAGCAATGGCAACATGCTTTTTGTTTGAGCCAATTTTAACACTTGAACTTTAAATAACTAAGAAAGCAGGAATTTTTGTTCGGTTTCAAACTTATGATCTCTTTACTATTCCTTTGCTTCTTAACTTGCAAAGAATGAAGCAGATGTGTATTTATGAGACTACTTCTTCTTAGAACAGTTAAGCTTCCCAAAGCTACAATTTGCTTTGATTTCTTGTCTAGACATATTTTTAAATTGGAAAAGAGAAAATGAATGTTTGTTGTTTTTTATAGTATGTCAATGTTTTTATTAATGCTGTATTAAATTAAAAAAAAAAAACCAACAAAACAAAACAAAGCAGAAACCCACCTACTTCAGGCAAGCAAAGTTGTGTTCTGCAATACAAGGATTTTATCTCTTGTTGCAACAATCTGATCTTCATGTGAGGTTCACACACTGTTGACTGACTCTGATCCTGTCAGAGATCTGTCCTGGTGAAACTAACCAGAAGGGAGTGGCTGATATTTTTGTCAATGTATACACAAAAAAGGCTGCTGCCTCAAGGTTATTAACAGTCTCTCTTGCACGGAAGAAGAATTTTACTGGAGAAAATTTGATATCCAGATTTCTCCTGAAAATTTTTTCCATGTGCAGCACCTCTGAAGTAATTTTCATTGTCTTTCTTCACATATAGAAAGGAGTTCAGTTCAGGCTGTTTTCCTGGACATGGTGTTTTGCTTCAACCGATACTTGAAAACCCAAACAAGAAAAATGCAGTGAGGCGTGATGAGAAAATCTCCAAAGATTTAGAACATGGGTTCCAAAAGTATGGTCCAGATGTAAATTGTCACAGACATATAGACCTTAATGGAATTACACTGATACATGCCAGCTGAAGGTCTAACACAGAATGTTCATAGTAATACTCAAATGTGAGAAACTGGGCATCCAATCGAGTATAAATTAACTTGCTTGGACAAACCAGATCACATTCATTTGGAAAGGAGCCCCCACTAGTTGGCATTTATTTTAGAAAACATTTTTTAAGCACCTTTTATAGGGCCTGATTCAAACCCAATGAAGTCAGTGGAACAGCTCCCCGTAATGGGTTTGGCATCAGGCGCATCACGAAAAGTGTTTCACCATATGTTTCAATGACATTTAAGCTCACTCATCCCGTTTGAAGAATCCTTTCTTGAGCTATTCACAGCTTGATATTCTCAGTTCCTTGGACATTTCTGGTTAATTCCGTTCTTGTTTGAAAGAAGCTGGAACGGGAAGAATTCAGTGAACTTTTTAGGCTAGGAAAAATAGTAAGCATTCTGGGGTTGGCTTGAGTTATGAAGGAATGACCTTTTTTTAAATGCTAATTTAATTATGATTGCCCAGACTTTGATACAAAATATAATATTATGGGTGTGCCAGAGACAGAGAAAAATTTGCAAATATTTTTTTCTGAATTTATTTTGTTTTGAAAGGAGGAACAAAACAGAACCCAGACCCTACATTTTGCAAGATCATGCAAGATCATTTTTGGACTTCATAGTAGCTGTACTGATGAGCCACATTTATTACGGGATGATTATCCTTCAAAAATGTAATAATACACCGCTAGAAATACGGTTGTCATTATTCTTAATACTCTCACTGTAATAGTGACAGCCATTTGGGGGACTATTCCAACAAGACCGGCATGATCCTGTAGGGAAGCAAACATCTTTGTATATAAATTTTCTAAGCATCATCCCATCTTTAACAGCTTAAAATCTCCTGTGAACTGATGAACCTCTAAAAAGAAAAACTGGTTATTACTAGAAAGAGCAAATATGAACAGAAAATAAGAAAAACATGTGTGTACAAAATTCATGTCTGGAATTCGTTTTTCTGTGTTACAAGGCATTAGTTAGTCTAAAACTAAAAATAAAGACAAGCTGAAAAGAATCCTAATAGTGTGGTTTCTTTTGAACTGCAAATTGACACAGACATTTTATGGGGAAAAAAAAAAAAGTGAGGCAAGCCATCTACCAGTGTGAAACAGTGAACGTATGCCACAAGTAATATATGAATCCCCTTACATTGGCGATAAGTTCTATATACATTAGAGGTGGATTTAAAATGCAGCTGATTCATGTTAGTTTTTGTTGTCAGATCATTGCAATTTCAAAGGCATGTCCATGGAGTTATGCACAAGGAATATCTTATTGTGAAATGGGGAACAGGGCCTGTGGTAATAAAAATATTTACGTGCACACACACAAACACTTTCTTTAAAAAAAACAGACAAGCTCCCCCCATTCCCTACTGCAACAGCCAGTTGGATAATAATAAAAAAGCTCCAATGCTGTTAAGGAAAGTTTTACACCTATTGATTAGTGTCCTAGGGTTTAAAGGGTTTATTTTCCTTTATTTAAAAAAAAAGTTTAAGGACAATTTTTAAAACAAATAATGTTTGTACTGTGTTATCACTTTATATGTTGAACTGTGGAAAACAGCATATATAATGGTACTGGATACTGGATAATGGTACTTTCTTCAATTTATTTTGTATGTCAAGAAACCTTCATGGTTCTTCACAAAAATATTTAAACATCTAACCATATTCCCATTGAAGGAAGTATTTGCATCAGAACACAAATGTTTAATTGTGTTAATTTATGTAAACTTGCATGTGATAGGATTTCTGAAGCACTTGTGTGCCCAATGGGCATTCACAATCTCTTATATACCTTCTTCTTCCAAAGCCTACAGCTGCATTAGCTCACTACCTCCCCGAGGCAGCTGTGTCCCTGTTCCCCTTTGGGAAGTCACCATTTTCAGGTGCATCGCATTTTTGAAAGTCCTAGAAAGTGTTTCAGGAAAATCAAACAAATTAGTTCAAGCAACAGGTCTTTGCTAACCCAACTCATTTGGTTCAAATGGATTAGGGAGCAAACTGTGTGTGAAAATGAGGGGTTGATAACTTCCAGCAGAGAGTGGTCATGCGCACCAGGGATGGTACCTCTATCAGCCCTTATGCTGAAGCCAGTAGAAGCTGTGTGAGTGCAGCCTCTCTTAACAAATGTCCCCAAAGGTGTCCTCCTGACATAGATGAAACTAAATTAATGCTTGCATCTAGTGGGAAAACACATAACTAAAGGCAAAAGTTGGTAGATATTAGCCTATTGTCTTGCTCTGTTTTATGTTGCAGTTAGAAGTCAACTTGATACGATGCAGCCCAGCATAAGCACATATGGAATGTAATGCGACATGCAATAAACGAAGAATTTTAAATGAGACTTTTTTTATCCCTTAAGAAATAGAAGAAACAGTCACACGCCGCTCGTTAGCTTGTAAAAGTAGACACAATGGCTTGTTTTGTAGGAAATTTCAGTTCATGCCCATAAATCAAATAACAACGTAAGCTGTTCTGATTCTAGTTTGTGGGAAAATGTTTAATTGTTTATTTATTTGACTTGTTGTACTAAAATGCGTTCTTATTAGTTGTATTCTTGCATCTCATGTCTGCAGAGAGTGGAGAGATGTTTCTTAAAGGCATTTTTCAGAATGACTTGGTATCGGTCCAGTGCTCTGATGTCACTGGAACAAAAACAGGACTCTCTGTCTGGATTTATTAGAAGTGGGAAAGGCTCCTTTTAGTTTTCTCTGTTTTATTGCATCTTTCTTGACATTAAACTCCAGTATACTCAGTACTCAGTGCAGCCTATGCCAGATGTAAAGTCTTTCTTTAAAATATCATGCCAATTACTGACACATAATGTCATATAAATTATTGTAAACTATTAGATAAAATGCACTGATAAAAACAGGCCCATTAAATACTTGCTCCTCAATTTTATTTTCTCCTTTTAAACAACCACATTAAAATTATGAAAGGTAATATATTTATTACATATAGCATATGTTTGCATAATAAAATAACAAAATATAAACTTAACTCTCCTTATTACCGGTTGTCAAATAAATCTTCTGATAAAGACAGACTTTTAGCAGCTCCTGTAGGCTTTATTACAAGATTACATGCTTTCTCTCTAGCGTGGTTGCAAGATAAAGGTCAGATGTCACAGATCTCTTCCCAAAACAACATTGTCTTCTTTCCCTAATTGTCTTATTTTTCTCTGTAAGCTGTAAAATTCCAACACAAGCATGTAAACTACACCCCTGGCTTCAGTGCTCCATGATATGTATCATATATATCATTCTTTTAGGTAATATTAACTTGCATTATATTATCCCTGTCATAGTGCTGTTAAAGATTGCTTTTGCACATATTAGAGAACATAACCTTGTTTCCTGTCTTAAGGCTAAAATGTCCACATTACTTAGTTTATAAACATTTAGACTCAAGGCTTAAATAGAGTATGAAACTAATTATGCTTATTCGCCCATAGTAGCAACCATAAAACCTTATATTCAAGTAAACCTTTATATATTTTTTTAATTCTTCTGTTCAAGGTCAAAATACTTTTATGCCTGTTAGAGAAACAAAACAAAACAAAAATTATTTTTAAGTAGGCCTCTCCAAAGCATAGTTTGTTTCTATTTGTAAATCCATTATTTCACAAATTTTCAGTATAAACAACAAATATCTTCATATAGTTAACATCAGGCAAAAGATCGCTTGGGATCTCAGATGTTAGGAACAGAAATGTACTTTAGCCAGGCAAACTAGGTATAGAAACTTTTGGCTTAATTGCAGAAGGGTTTCAGGGGTTTTGAGATTTCTGAAACAATATTTCTGAATGAGCATGCCCAAAATATGGATATACCTTTGGATAAATATCTGTTACAGGTTCTTTTAACCTCTAAGCACTTCTGCACAGCCAAGAATTAGATCAAGGTGAATGTCAGGCAATTAAAAAAAAAAACAACCAAAGTAAATCATCACAACGGAAATCATCATGATAATAAGTAATCTATTTGTTAGCTTTTTGGAAAATTTGAATTTTTTTTTTAATTGTTAGCTAGTTTTACAGCACGGTTTCTCCACCATGTGTGATTACCTTGGCCAAATTAATTTTGAGCAATATGTCATACTCAGGGCACGATAATCCCTGTGATTCAGTCAAGCCAACAGTTAAGAGCATGACTTTTTAGTTTAACTACGCTCAAAGAGTTTGCTTTGGAGCTCTCTGAAGAGTGTGGACACAGTTAGTTACTTTGGTGATTTTTTGATACTGTTTAGACAGTAAGTTTGAGCACACACAACAGATGATATTCCTACAGCTACTGGAGTGAAAGACATTGCAGGTAAATAGAGGACAACGAAGCCTGGTAAGAGATGTGATAACCTTTCTTTTAATCAGATTAGGAATACTTGGGAGCATCTGTATGAATCACTGTTTCACATTAGTTTCCCAAAATCTTACACAACAAATAAGACATTAGCATATAAGAACATTTAGGATGAAAACAATGACTCCATTCCTAGTGTACCATAAGCTGGAAAAACCTATAAATACTAGGGTTTCTCAGAAAAGATTTTCACAATACCTATAATGAAGGCATTTGTAGGTTAGGATGAATAAGGAAAGAGTAAACATATGAAAAAGGAACTTGGCTTATTTAATATAGTACAACAAAGGCTAAAAAGGGACGTGACTCTTCTTCATAAAATATGAACAGCTCAATAGCAGAGAGGGAAAAACAATGCTGGCACAGGAATAAATATGAAAAAACTGACCATTAATAAATTAAAGCTGAAAACTGGAAGTCTGCTTCTTGCATTCTATGCAAAAGCCCAAAGAAATGTACAACTAGGGGTAAAAAATGCAACTGGTTTTGAAGAAAAATGAATGGATAAATTTAATTTAAATTTAGGATTCACATTTTTGTGCTGAGGAAGATAGACTCAAGATACTAAGTATTGTGAAAAAATGAGGGATTTCAGTCAGGAAAGTATATTTTGATCCTCTTTGCATTTGAAATTAAATTACTCCATACAAAAGTCATTGTTTCATGTTCAAATGTTTCATGACACAGTAGATAATTGCACTTAGTTTCACACTAGATAGATTGCTTCATACAGTTGGAATAAAGTTATATTTTTGCAAAAATTGCCTGCCTAAAATGGTCATAAAAACATTCTACCATTGGACTTACTGAGGCTGAGCATTTTTAACCAGGAGAGAAGAGGGTTTGAGGCTGAGTTTTTCATTTAAGTTCTTGTATTTGCCTGGAGCTACATAAACATATGTGACTCATCATTTAAGAAGTTTTAAAAAAAAATAACAGGGAGAAATGATTGCTGCTATCACTACATAATGAACTTACTGTGAACCAGTAATTGTGACATTTTGGATTTGAAGTAACCAGAGACCTTCCACAGGTTCCAATAGAAACTGAATGGTCAGAAGTAGGCTAACAAGTCAGAAGTATGCTAGCAAGATGTTTTAAAACCAAGCAATTAAGAAAAGAATATAATGTATTTATATCCATTCCCCCCTCCTGTCTCTCACAACTAGGAGACAGGCAAATGTATGTTTGTTTCCCAAAAGGCAAACAAACAAAGGGGCATGTTTTATATTTTAGAGACTGCTATAAGGCTTGATTAACAAACATCTTCATCTATTTGCAATATTGTATGAAAATCATTTACATGTTGGTCCTAGAGTGGCATATTGTTTGAGTTGTTAATGTCAGCTAGGCATGTATTAGACCCCATGGGTTTTCATAGTTTCTGTTGTATATTACTGGTGTTATGAAAAACAGCGTAATTAAGGTCTTGCACTTCTTAATGTATGTGAAAAGATTAACTCGATAAGATGCTGAATATGAAGCAAAAAAAAACTGAGGAAGATAAAAGGAAAATGTATTCTCTTCATCTGAATAGAAGGCACAGGTCATTAAAAGCAAATGGGTTTAACATTACAAAACACTGAAAACACTCTCAGGTGATAGGATTTAATGAGGACAGACAATCAATTCCCACGTCCTTTGGATTTGTATGTCACGACTTCTCTTTATGGTCTAACATTTGAACTGAATATGTATCCAGGGTAATGAGACTAATAGTTAAATCCTTTTCATTTTCTTGTTGTTGTTTTGGGGGTTTTTTGAAGTTCACCACATGAATAGTTGAAAGTTGGCACTGCCAGTTAGAAAAAAACAGAACCAAGAGAAGCAGCAACCAGCAGAAGGGGAGGGAACTTCTACTTATTCTCCAAAGTTTCTGTTGTCTTCTTGAGAAAGACATGGGAAGCAGCTTGGTAAAAAGAGACAGCAAGCCTCATCCCAACCACCCAGCTTTTTCTTTGATCGTCTGCTCCATAGCACTGGTGTTCCAGAATATTACATTTGCTTAGCTGGGATTCCCAAAAAGCTTTTTGGAATTTCAGGCTTACAGAACGCAGCATATTTTGTGCTTTGCCCTCCCTCTTCCTTCACCTTTCAGAAGTAAAAAAGTTCCACTTGGGAAAACGTATTCACTCTTGTCTTCTTTTTGGGAACTACTTAAAAGAGAAAAGAAATCTCAAGTAGCCAGTGAAGTAACAAAAGCATTTTTGGTGCACTGGCTCTTTGAGAAGTGGACAAATCGGATCTTTTCAAAAGAAACATTTGTACAGGAAACAGAAAGAAACTTTCTTTAAAATTCATTCTCTTACAGAACTGTTATTTGTCACCCTCTTAAATGTGGTTGAAACATTTTCCAAAACTGTTTAATAACAAACATTGCTTTTTTCTTAAGCATCAAAAGCATGCACTGCTAACATACTCTCTGAAGCCAATAAATACCAGCTGATCAGCCTCGAATCCTTTTAGGAAGTTTAAAACAGCTCTGCTGCAAAATGAGGTGAGAAAAGCAGCAGGTATGGGCTTTGGCAAGCTTGGATTTGTTCATAATGAAACAAAGCAAAGGTCCTAAATTATTTCAGTGCTGGTAACCTGCAAGCTGTAACTCCAGCCATTCACTTCTGTGATTGAATAGCACACAAGAATGATCCAGCAGACAAATGAATTCAGCTGCAACTGGGACACAAAAAAACTCCAACAAAAACTGATGCCTTTATTAAAATTATTTGTAAAATAAGGGTTCAAATATATTGCAGACTTAAAATACGTCAGTTAGATCCTCCTGAACCATTTGCACACTCAGAAAACTGGAAGGAAATTAATCCTTGACAGAAATTAAAGTAAGCTTACTTAATTAGCCTAATATGAGAGAGAAAAGTTATTAGCAGTAGTTGAAGACATTATACAACAAGAAGCATTTCATCCTAAATATTGTTTTTTGAATCAGCACTATTCATGGGATGTGACGTTTCAATAAGCAGGTTATAACCACCCAGTGTGCTGTTGGGTTTGCCTTCATAGGCAGCCAATCTTATCTTCAGTGTCCTCATTCCATTGCTAGGCATGTTCAGTAGCCAACCTTATTTAATGGCTTATTTCTTCTAACAGTAACAATTGATAATTGTTTCTCATTTAACAATGGCTTACAGATTCAGTGAAATGTTGTACTGCTGACTTGAATATTAGCTGTGGCTTTGGCACCTTCTTTTTCCCTGGATTGATTTCTGTCAGCATACATGGACAGCCTTATTTCAGAAAAGTAATACAGAGAGAATGGCTTTTACTTTGTTAAATCCCAGTTTCAGATCTAACTTCTGCAATAGTTCTTTGAGAGAAAAAGAGGACATAACCTTATTTGATGTTCAGAGGAATAAAAGCTTACCAGATTCTTACACTTGTGGAAAGAAATAAACAAGTGTTTGTCATAATTCCAGCTCCTTTCTTTGATCTTATTGAATAAAGTTCAGGTCATTTTTCAAACAGCTACTGTGTATAAGAAATTCATTTCCAAGCATTAGCCAAAATGGCAAATCACCAAATTAAATTTTTTTAATCTTCTGTGTTAACTAAGATTTTGTTGCAGACTAGGTTCTAAATGTGCATTGCATGGTCTTTCCACCAAAGAAAATTGTAATTAGCCTATTCATGATTTTATGCCAACCTGAAAGTCGTCTGTCATCTCAAAATGCCAATAACATCTCATTGTTTATTTCAAGAAAGCAGTCATATGAAAAATGTTACTAGCCAGCACTTAACACTACTGTTTCAGTATACACTGTGTCCAGTTTCTCCAGGTCATGTATTACACCATCTATTCTCCCAGTGCAAACGTACTCTTCTGTTTAGGTTGTTTGCATATGAAAGAATTTGGAAAATTTTTTTATTCTCTCTTTTTACAAGACTAATGTTCCTGTTCCAGAAAGCACCAAGTGAAATGATGCCAAGTGTATATTATCATTCAAGCAACCCTGGACAGACATTCATGGATATGTTTCTTGGCACTTTCTGATCTCCTCCCAAAAACATTCTTGCTCCTATTGAGGCTTTTGGTGCAATGCCCTTAGAAAATAATGGGATGCAGGACTACACCTCAACCTTTGCCCAGAACAATCCAGTAGAAACATCATCATAAGAATGAAGAAACTTGGCTTCTCAAAGCTTAAACTCTGTTCACCTTTCTCTGTTCACACTTGCTGTTATCAGCTGCTTTAGGCAGAATGAGATTTCTGGACACCAGAAGTTCTTAAATACTGTTTCCTTGTGCTCCCTCACATACACCCTGTAAGAATTAGGGACTCAGGGGTTGGTTCCAAGTGGACCAGTTCAGGAGGGCACATGGTTAGAAGCCACTGGGAGAAGAATTAGAGGAAGCAGGGCAGAACACCTGAAGGTAGAAGAAGTGATCCCAGAGATGGAGCAGGGTAAGAAATATTCACCAGACAACACTGAATTTAAGAGCGAAGAAAGCTTATGGTTACTGGGAGCCTTTTAATATCTCAGTGTTTCAGGACTTGATCACAACAGTATATCTGAGCAGGATAGTTTCTTTATACCCAGGAGCTCCTTATTTGCTCCACAATTGGAGCCATCTAGCCATAACTTTGTGCTTTGTCTCTGACCCAGGCACCTCTTTCCAGTTATAATCCTTCATTTCACACCCAGGGCCCCAGCAGCAACACTTCTTCCCAAGCTTCGTATCTCACTCCTCTATTCTACAGGGGGAGATGAATCCCCCACCCACTTCCCCCTATGTAAGAATGGCTACTGTCATGGGTTTAGTTTCTTGACAAAACACGAAAACTAGAAAAGTTCCTATTAGAAATAAGAAATTGGCCTTGGCACAATTACCAGCTTCTATTTGGAAGAAAAAAAATGGGTAAAATTCCTAGCTGCTCAAAGACAATATGGCCCACCAACATTTCAACTTGATCAACTATATATACACACACCTGATTTTTGTTCTTGAGAAGGGAAACTCTATATGATACCAGCTGTGTATTAATTTGGTTGTTTATTTTTTTTTTTAATTAAAAAATATTCAGCACCTATAGGCACTTAGCTGGTTGAGAACACCTCTTGAAAAGGTAATACCTTGGCACACACAGGATCCTGATTCTGACACTGTATTTCTAGTGCACGGCCCAGGGAACCCAGATGGTTAGCTACAGATGTAATGACTTGTAGCTAGCAGATCCAGATTATACTAAATTCCCCACAATATCTGATCTAGGAAACATGATGGGGTAGGTAGAAGCAGAAACAGGAATTTGCCAATACCCATCATATGCATTTCTGAACTGGTGCCTGTTGCCTGGGAGATGCTCTCACATATTCTTAAGGTTGTGCAAAGTTTTAGGCAGCTGTAAAAGACTGTAGCACTGATCTTCATTGCAAAAATCTTCATGAAGGAGCTGGAGGTAAGAAAGACCTCAAACCATAAATAAAAGCCATGAAAATAAAAGTTAATAAAGTTCACAGCCTTCTGATTATTTTTTTTTTAATGTTCTGTTAGTATATATGGTCAATCATTTCCAATGGATTAAGCTGCCAGGACAGTTTGATGGTTTCTGAAGGACCTATTACATTTCTTTAGGTTCCGCCTTTACAAATCACTAGCAGGGTAGTTAATGTAGATGACAACAGTCTGCCTTACAATAGGCCTTCACAGAAAATAACCAGTTCTGACGAAAAAAAAATAAAAATCAGAATTGTTAAACTTTCTATATTATCATCTTGAAAAGAAAGGAAGTACAAGCTTATGGTCTTAATAACTCTAAATAATAGATTAGTTTATCAGTAATATACCCAGAAACTTGTGGCATTCGGTATTAGATCTAAGCATATTTTACAGTGTTTCAGGTTGCATCACATCTTACCTTGGTTATATGTTTGGGTTGTCTTCCTTTTTTTCTTTACACTTCCACTGAATTTACTATATTCAGTACCAGTTATGATGGATGGCTCGAAGTGGCTGAATGTTAACAATTAGTAAACTTGCATCTGTATGATACCTTTATTGCACACAATACAGAGTTGGTACTGGGGGCACTTAGTACAACATTAAAAAAAAAAAAAAAACAAACAATCAAAAAAAAGGAGAACATACTGTATGATTTCCCTCTCTTCCTAACATATCCTCTGCTTTAAATAGCAAAGAAACATTTACACAGGGATATTTTGTAAAAAATAGGAGTGACATCTTGTTTGATAGGACTGATGTTCTCAATAGTTAAAAGCTTCTGAATACATAAGACTGAGACATTTGAACCCTGGTGATGTTTGCGGGATTGTGTTTTTCCTTTGCATAGTCATATGGAATGCAGTGTGGTAAAACTTCGTTTTGGGGAATGCAAAATTCATGAACATTGCCCACACAGGCAAAGCCATGGTGGGCCCTAGAGCACAGAGGGCAGGAGGTCAGCTTGGGACTGCTTCAACTTGGAAGCAGGGCCATCTTCCCTTCTCCTCTGCTCTACTCCATACATGGGGTCCTCCCCTTTTCTAGGTGAGGAGATCAGCAGCAGTAGCAGAAGGAAGCAGGACATGCCGCAGCATCACCTCATTGCTATTTGTTTCCATCATATTCAGACTAGAGTCAGATGCAGGGCACAGCCAAACCATGCTGTTGCCCTGGGTGGGTCCTTCCATATACCCTTACCAGGGGCTGAATTACACCTTGGAATTACGGAAACAAGTGGCAAAACCCAGTCAGCCTCAGAGGAGGTGCCCCAGCTTTACTGTGACTGGGAAACTGAGTACACCTCAAATTAGCCATCTGAGAACCAGGTGTCTTCCAAGCTAGCTGTCAGTGTAAAAGACAGAGAGCACCTGAAGGTGATTCACTGCATGTGAAGAGCATATCTAAAATGCATGGAATGAGTCACCTTCTGAATATGCTCTTTTCTCTCTCTGCCTCTCTCCTTCGACTACAGGAAGAGCTTAGCCAAAAAAGTAAGCACCTAACATGTAGAGGGTCATTGATAGGTGCAATATAACTCACTCTAACTCTATGTCCTTGCCTTCACCAAGATGACTGATGGAAATAGGGTTCATTGATTAACCAAAGTTACCTCTGAGCAGGCAGAGTTTTCTATTGAACTGCTCCTTTGTTGCTCCGTTTTATTTTGTAGGAAGCAGCAGATCAAGTCGCTATCTTGTTGCACTATTTCTGCACTCACACTCTCTAGCAGAGGCATGTCTAAATTGTAAGGAATTGCATATGGAGTTAACGTACTCTAATTTCCCTGAGAATAAGAAACAAATTACTTTGATAGGAATTAAATGTAATTTTCAGTAGGCTCATG
Organism: Pluvialis apricaria; assembly: GCA_017639485.1. Classification (NCBI taxonomy): domain Eukaryota; kingdom Metazoa; phylum Chordata; class Aves; order Charadriiformes; family Charadriidae; genus Pluvialis; species Pluvialis apricaria. Next base: position 72,127,609 of record CM030009.1, on the reverse strand, counting down.
TATTTTGGCCATTCATTAAGCGTGCATGTCGTTTTTTGCTGCCTCGTGACCTTTGTGACATCAAAAGACACTCTTTTGTTGTTCAGGCACATTAGCAATTCCAAAACTTATGTCTCGATCGCAGGTTCCTATTGTTCATCAGGACTCTGTATTATACATTCCTCAGTAGGAAAAAACCCACAGTCAAATCTCTTGTGGGAACAAAATGTGTGTCTTAATTTTAACTGAGACAATGCATAGCCAACTGTTCTTTAAACTGTAATTATTAGGCCTGAACAAGCATCCATTGAAGACATCTACATTGTTGGTACCCTGGTGAGATCACTTGGAAAGCAAATGGTTAGTGGTGTACAACAATATGCTAAAATGCCCAGAGGAATTAGGACGCTTCCTTAGTGTTGCCTGTAAACTTTTCTTATTGGCTTGCCTTTTCTTGTATATGCCACTCATAATTAACTACAGCAAAAGAGAGCTCAGCAAGGAAAAGCAATTTATCTGAAAGCCTCTATTCTTTTCTCAAAATGTATGAAGGCTTATTTTGTACTTCCAGTTGGCCAACATTTCCTTTTTGTTTGCAGAATAACGATACGATTGTCTCAAATAATGGAAGGGCTTCTAGGGAAGTTCAAAGATGTTATAAATTTGCACTCATCTTTGCTGTAGCAGCTTCCAAACTGGTAAAGAGTCACTGCCCTTCCTGCCTAGAAGTGAGAAGCATGTATGATCACAGCATTGATTACTGGATATTTCAGCTGCTGTCTCCTCTGATGGAAAAAAACTTAATTAGGAGCTTTGTATCTTTTTGGCAACAAAATATCCAGTAAGTGATATCATCCATATAATGTCATCTGTGCTGGTATTCTGCATTCCTTCGTCTGTAAGGAAAGTAGTTTCTTCTTTCATCTGTTCGAGACAACCTGTTGCTTCCAGTGTTCTTGAGGACAATTCTTAGTGTTGGGGAAGTTTCTGGACTTGTCCAGCTTCTGCACCAGGCAGAGTGTTTGATGTGGTAGATATTGTCTAAAAGGATCATGTATGCAGCAAGTAAAATATATTAAGAGAAGAGACAAACTGTGTAAGTGACCAGTATGCAGATCAAAAGCTCTTCCACAGAAATTATAAGCCCTGAGAGAGAGGTTAAGTAAAAGCCCTGCACTTGACCAATATTTGATGTGAAAAAAACCTGGTTAAAACCTGGTTCAGAAACTGTTTAAACACGGATACCTTGCACTGGCCCAAGGAGGAATCCACTGTCCGTAAACAAATGTTACATTTATGACTGAGACTTGGGCTTGCAGGAATCTGTATTTTCCCAGTTATGTTTTGGTTTTTAAATGTTAATGTCGAGTTGCCTTTAGAAATAGGACAAGCATTCACATAGGCACAAACATAAAAAGACTACATTGCTTTCCTCTTAACCACACCTTCACTGGAGTGTCCACGTTTGGTCTGAACTGTTTCATCAGCGCCCTTGTCCTCAGTGCCAAATGTCAAAGACACATCAAGCCTGAATGAAAGTCCACTGAAATCAGTAGAAATCCCTCCAGGAATTTTAGTGAGCACTGGATCCAGCTGTTAACTTACATGTCATTGCCAAGATGAGCTGAAGAGGGGCCTGCTGCCAGTAATATACTGACTTCCTAAAGACTTGCCTGTTTATTATGAAAAAATAGTATGAATCATGCTGTTTCCTAAGAGGTATAGAAAGAAACAAAGTGAATTTTTCAGATTGAAAGAAAAAACCTGGAAAAAATAATTATTGCAAAAGACAAGTTATTGTGTGAAGCACAGCACTTCTGTGATTAGATTAATGCCTTGCCTTCCTCTCCTCCCAGAATGTATGTGCTTGACAAATGTGAAAAATGTATATTCAATGCTATTTTGAAGTTGAAAGAAACAAGGCTGTTTGTAAATCTGCAAGCAGTTCCACCTCTTCTGCCCTAAAGTCAGCCTGACCAATGTTATTCAAACTGAATTTCAGGTGACTGTTTCTGGGTTAAGACCTCCTTCTGCTAATTTTTAGCAGTTCAGAGTAATTATTTTGTCAGAAATTATAAAACAATGAAAACAGACTTTATGTAGTGGAAAGATGACAAACACTTCTGAACTCTCACAGGACTGACAGTGAGCACTGCTTAAGTGCTGTCTGTTCCAGAGATAAAAAAGCTGCTTCTTATGTTTGGGTTTGCAAAATGACCTACGTTATCTTGATTTTCTCCTCAATGAATCATTCAAGTGTTTTATAACAGGTCATTAAAGGTAAAGGGAAACTGTTTAGTGAATTGTTAGCATGTACAAAATGTTTGTTTTGCTTAAATAACATTCCCACATAAAGGATGTTTGGAGTCACTGTTTAGCAAAAGGAAAACAATATTGGACTTTAAAAACATCAAGACCAACACAAATAAGTGAAAACTGCAGTGATTAGCTGTATACTGAATGCCGTAGCTATATTTGGCAAAGACAGAGCTTCCAGCATCTAAATAATGTTCAAGAGCAGAAGGGTTTTTTTCCAAGTCAAAGATTGAAAAGATTTTTCCTTGCACAACTTAAACAGCATTTTAAATTGTATTTGCCATCTATTTCTCATGGGCCACCAGCCATATCGTCTTGGTTTATCTGCTGACCCAGACTGCCAGGTAATAATTCCTTTCACTTAAAACTCTTGGGGAAATGAAGAGAATGGGTGAATTATTTTAAACAAGTTCCCAATCTACAATTATCCAGCCTATGCCACTGAGTACCAGTCCTCACTATTGATTCCATTTCTCATTCCAAAGTGGATTAAAACACCACAGTTGCAGTGTGATACCTTAAAGTGTTATTACCTTTTGTTGAGAGAGCAGTATAGTAGCTTAACGTTGTCTTTAAATAGATGTGTTTCTATCCTTTCTCCACATAGGCAGAAGGTATTGTCTTCCTTGCCCTCTGAAATAAATCATGTAAGGGATGGTTATAAGTCAGAATGCTAAATCTAAGGATGAAACCTTATGGACATCTACCTTCCACCCCTTTCCTCTGTGCTAGGGACACTGTAACAGAAAAGATACTGACAGAAGGAAGTTTCCCTCCTATCCATCACTGCAGGCTAATCTCATGCCTGCACATGCTGCTGTAGCCATCTGCGAGACTCTGCTATTGCCCTGAATTATATTCTGTTCTTATATTGCCAAACCTTCCTGTCTGCTTTATTTGCACATTTCCCCTCAAAGCATGTTGTTAGACTTGTTCTCTGCTGTTTGAGATGTCAAAGCTTTATTGACTAGTAGTTATTCAGCACTTGTCAGACTTTCTCACCATCCCAGACCCACACTGGGGTCAGGACACTCCTTAGACATACTGCCTTGGCACCAGAATTGCATATTCATCACTCAGAGAAACACTACAAAGCAGCATACATAGAGGCAGTCCAAAGGTGGCAAAAGTTGGCTGGGTAGCCAGTGAGAATAAGATAGCACTGTCACACAGAGCAGGTGAGACCCTACGCATGTATTTAAGATGAAGTTGCTTGTATTTGGCAGTGTTCCAGGCTGAATAGAGAAGCTGGACAGGACACAACCGGAGAAAAGATCATCAGGGGCATCAGCGTACCAGCTTCCATGGAACTAGGGAGGTGGATGAGTGGGTAATGAGCTTCAGCTTCCCACTTAGCCTTGCAGACACATGATCCATCAGCCATAACGTTTAGTGGTGCAGCACCACGGTAAATGCAGGTATGAGTGTAGACACATGTGTTTCTGAACCTCTGTACATGTGTACATATTCCTTTCCGCCCTATCGTCACTATGCCAGCTTAAAAATAGTGCAATACCCTCTTATGAAAGCCTCCAGTGTCTGAGTGATCTGAGATCATACAAACATTCCACAATTGTACACATAGTTGTATTGCAGCCATTTTTGCAGAATTCACCATGTCTAGGCAAAGTTTTTCATAATTTCTTCTGCACTCAGTGGTGATGTCAAGGGAAACCACCTCCTGTGTTGTGTCAATAACATTTGTGCCTACGGCAGTCCTGTAAAAATAGATGGGATCTTCAGTCTGGGTATAGGGAGAACTCTAACACTCAGTTGTTTCATTCTTCATGATTGACTTCTTGCTTTTTACCAGTCTAGCACTATAACCCAGATTGCATTGGAATGAAGTCAGGGCTGGCTTAATTAATGAAAACTGCAGAAAAAGAGTACATAATTGGGCACTTTGGAAAAGGTATGAAAAGAGAGATTAGATATACTAAAAATTTGGCATTGTTCCTAAATTTAGAATAATCTATTATTTATATCTTAAATGTATTTAAGTGCGTCATGAAGAAATAAATAGGGATCTGCTCACCAGTGAGGTCACTGTCGCTGTTCATTCTTCTGAACTGCTTTACCCTTCAACAGGAGTGCTTGATCTGTACTTGCATGAGGCTTCGGGTTTATGTGCTCATCAGTACGAATGAAAGCCGCAGAGTACCATGAGCACATCTTGCTCGTCTTAACACTGGAGAGATTTTTTTAAATATTAGTTGCTGGTTGAGTTAGAGCAAGCTGAAACATGCAAATCCTAAAAGCACACATCCCAGTCAAAACACTGAGTTGCTCAAAGCAGGTATATCATAGGTGTCTTCTAAACTCAGTCAAACCTGTGATCAGTTGCTGGTGCCTTCAGATGTCCTCTTCTGCTCTGATCAGGACTATGGGGAACATAAAAAGAAGGGTCACCACAGGAATCCTTTTTCTTCACCTTTGAATCTAACATCAGTGTTCAGAAGCTGAGCTGCACTTTCATCCTCTCTCTTGTAGTCATGCCACCTCCCTTAGGCTTTAGGGGAAGATGATCATGTTCACAAATGTCTGGATTCGTTCCTCCTTGCCTTGGTAACTATGAACATTCACAGTTCTAAAAAGCCAGGGGAACTCATATGGATGCTCTAGTCTGACCTCTCGCATAATACAGATCATAGAATAATTTACCTTGGTATTTTACATCAGGTCCAGCAAGCTATGGTAGAACTACAACATATATTTTAGACATCTATCTATCCCAATTTAAAGGTGTCAAGTGGCTAAATGATTCGCTTTGTCTTTAGGTAAGTAGCTCCAGAAGTTAATTTTATTTGCCTCTCAAAAACTGTGCCTTATTTCTAGCTTGAATTGCTTTAGTTTCAGCTCCTAGCCACAGATCTTCCTACACTCTAATCTGATAAGGTGCCTTTTACTATCGTAGACATGTTTCCCAGGCAGGCATTTGTAGATCCTACTCAGTTGAAGTCTCAACTTTCTATACTCTGGCCTTCAAGCATCAATTGTAATTTAAAAACAAAGTGATTATATTAGTTAGGGGGATATTCACACAACTGATTAAGACACAAACAGCTAATAAATGTTTGTTACCTAACAGAACCCCAAGTATACAGAGGAGAATGAAAGAGCTCCAGAGCTATTTTAGAAACATCCTTTCTTGCTGTCTGCATCCTGATCCGGAAATAGCACTGGACGTGTTCTGCTAAATGCTGCCTGTAAAGATTTCTGGTTATGTCCCATTCAAGTTCTACAGCCATGCACACCTTGGCTTTACTTTCATTCATTGTCTTCTTAGAGATAATCCTTTTTTATCCATTGCATTTGCGTTGCTAGAATATTTAATTTATCTTTGATTAAACTGAGAGGGTCAAAAGATGAGCCTGGGTAAGAGCACAGCTCTACTAATACCAACTTGATTAAGCCACCCATAAATCTGGACCAAACTGGCTCTCAGTTTGACAACTGTTTAATGCAGTCAATCCATGAAAGCACAGTCTTCCTGATTTTCCGCTATTTATCTGTGGCAGGGAAAAGACAGCTGACAAGCTGGGCAGGAAGTTGTTGGCTGCAGGATAAACAAATCATATCTGTCTCTAAAGCTGTAGATCTGTTTCTCATTGCAAACAATTTATCAACAAATTCTATCACAAATAAGCACCAGTTTTCAGCCAAAACCCATACCTGCCTTAGTATAGGTTGTCACTTATGCTGAAATAGATCATCCAGTGCTGATCAAATGTATACATGCAGGAATACATTATTCCAATCCTACCCTGTTAAATGGATTTTCTTTCCTATGCTGGCCATAGGTATAGACGCAACTGTGAATTTCATAAATAAAGGTACGTTTCCTGCAGAGGAAGGCAAAAGACTGTATTTTTGCATGTCTGGATCACTTCTTCCTGTGAATAGCCATATCTTCAGTATTTAAAAAAAATAAAAGCTCTCTGTGTATCAGGTGTAGATAATGTGGTACTGTTATGGAAAAGATAACAAGGCATAAACCCCTCACTTCTGGAAAACACTGAGCTTTTTGAACGTGGTTAGTCATGAACCAGCACAGACCATTAATGTGTATTTCCCCTCCCTTGCTGCTTTGAGGCACTTCTTGGAAAAAATGATGATAAACCAGATTAGAACTGTGAAATCACATTACCACTTTTATATGCTGTTGTTGCTTTGGTGGATGAATAGCTATGAAGATAAGTGCAGCTATACCATGTACCTCTATTCCCTCCTCCACCCTACCACCCACACTCAAGTTCTGATTCAAATGAATCCTGACTCCTGCAGGGCTGTCCAGGAAATTGCCACCCAGAGATTTCCATAGTGTTCACAGTCAACACCACTGAAAGAGGAGATAAAGGTTTGTTCGGAGGCAGTGCCTTGAACTGCTCTTTTTATTTAGTCAGTAATGGATGTCTTAAGCCTGCTTGTGATCTGTCACCTCATCACTGTCCAAGTAGTTTGGCATTATACACATTCCTTCTTTGCTGATGTACAGTCAACATATGTGTAAATATACACATAGCATTTCTTACAGTGAAAAAATACCTGCAAAAGTGAAAGTTGGTTTTAAGAGAAACTGGCAAAAGTAGCAGCATGTAACAGCCTCGTTAGGATTTCTACAGGTGCCTCACGATATCCGCATCACATGTTACAGGAACCCCTCCAGGCTGCCCGTTTACTGTATGAAACACCGAGACCCCTCCTTGTAATTCATTTCTCAATATATGTAAAAAACTTGTCAGGAAATGGTTGTTTGAAAGGCAAGTGTTTTGTCTAGGACTAGGAGTGACCTTGGAACTTAGCTCAGTAATTAGTTATTCTATGATTACTACAACAAAACCCATACAAGAAAAGCTTTACTTTTCCAGAGACTGTACCACAGTGTGTCCAAACATTGTAAACACAGTACAGTCATAACCCTTTTAGATGATCTTCCTTTAGCAAGAGATAGTTATCAGGCCACTCAGTCATTGGCTGTACTGTATGCACAGATAGAAAACTTGGCTAGAGACAGAAGTGATCACTTTCAAATGCAAAAGAAAAAAGTAAACAGAAGAACAAAGCTGCAAAACCCACAAATGCCAGCCTGAGGAGAAAGGGAGGAATCAAGGGAGTTAAAACGAGGAGACCATGCAGGAGCCAAGGTGAATCATACATACTTTTGGGAGCTGACCTTAAGTTACCATATTCTCTAGGTTTGCTCGAAGGTGAAGTTTTAGGTAGAAGAGTTTGGAAAGTTGCCATGAAGCACACAAGCTCCATGCACCAGCTGTGGAGATGACGCCAGCTGATAAAGGGGAAAGACGCCTCAGGGAACTATAGCAACGCCATAGCTGTGACTGCTCTGCTGAGCAGCTTCTGAGCAGGCAGATTTATGCTCCTGCTTCCACTATTAAATCAGAAAATTTGTACCTCTTTATCTCCTCAGAGAACCAGAAACCTGTTTATTTAGAAAGAGATTTTGTATCTTTTCGTTCTGAAGGCAAAGTGGTGCCCCAGTGCTCGCAGGGGAGCAGGAAAGGTAGGGAACAAGCAGCACCTTCCCCTCTCCCTGCCCTCGCAGCACAGAGGTGGAAGCAATAAGGATGAAGACTGGAATGTGTCTTATACAGTTAGCTAGTACTGAGCACTTTATTTTGCTGCTCAGATGATGGTTTCCTAGTTTAGATAAAACAAAGTGGGATTTCGCTCATTTCACTCAGATTCATTGAAGAGCACTCTTTGACAGCAGTTAGGGTTGGTTGTTTAGAGATGTATGTTCAGACGACTTTTCTGGACTGCTGCTGAATAGTAGGGGTACCCTAATATCGGAAGTGTCAGAAGGCACAAACAAGGGAACAAAAGTAGTTCAAGTCCTTAACATTACTGAGACCTCGTGCTGCTTACACAGGACTGCTCGGGAGCAGACAGGCTGCGGCAGAGGGATGAGCCAGAGCAACAGCAGACAATGACATTGGCTTGCTCAAGAACTTAGATCCTTGCCAGGAGGCTTTTCCAGGTCTCAGATACTGAGTGCTCTGTGCTTGCACAAGAGTCAATGCTTTTCCACCTTACACGTGGCAGCACTGAGGCAATAATCTGTCAAGCATTTGCTACTGTATTTGTGTCTTCATGTTAAGAGGCATGACTGGTGTAGATGCAATGGTGGTGCTGAGGAGCACTGAGAAAGCCAACGGCTTTTAAATTCCATCCCTAGCATTCACCAAAAACCAGGCTGTGGGCCTTCTGGTCCTCTGAAGTGCCAGAAGCGGGGAGACAGGCAGCCTCTGATAGCTCTTCCGTGAGGAATCTATAGAATAATCCTGAGGAGCCAGAGTATAGCAGCAGTAATCATTAACTTAATCCCCTTTTCTTCTAATATTAGCATTTATTCGTAACAGACATGTCCCTACTTACATATTAATTACTACTTTATTAATTATTTCAAAATCCTTGTCATATGTTGTTTTCTTTGCAATGTGGTGGGGGGTTGGAGTGGTTGTGGCAGTGAAAGTTTCTGGTATTTATCTTTTATTCTGAATTCAATTAGATTTTCTTTTCTCCCATATTTCAGTTAAAAAGGGAAAGCCAAACAAACAAACATCTGGCTCCTGCTTCTTCTGGAGAAAGGGAGGTGGGTGGCAGGGTCTCCAACCCTGGAAAGGCCCAGGAAGAAGGTCGCCCTGGATTCCTGTCATGACAGTACTCACGGTAAGTCTTTTGGCTCCAGTCACAGTTAGAAAGAAGAAGAAAGGAAAATTACGTTTGTAATGGCAAAAGCATTTTCAGATAAAGTATTTGGCAAATCTTGAGTATGAATAATTTGACCTCTCATGACTGAAATTACGAGATCTAAGATAAGCATTTCTTACTAATCCAGTACTCCTTAATGCATGCGTTTTAAGGTCTTTATTGCCTACAATTATCTACAAAAAACAACACTTTCCCTTCTTTATGGTGTTCATGTCATATACAAACTGTTCCAACTGTTCATGGTTTATAGTTTTGCTAAAAACTGTTAATAGAAGTTATGCAGAGATCCAATATACCAGCACATGTACTCTGTTCTCCATGCTTAAATATATGAAAACCACAATTATGCTTCCTAAGTGCCTAAACGTTTTAATCCAGAATAGCTGTTTTTCTATGTTACTTCATACCATTCTTGAGTGGCAGGAAAATGAAACAATCTGTGAGTGTATCTGCCTAAAATAACCAAGAGATGGCAGCACTCCATTCAACCCAAATTTGACTTGACATATAATCTATATGTGCGGCAGTACGGCAGGCAGTACAAGTAGGAAATGCAAGTGAAACAGAGCAGTGAGCTGTAGAGTAAGCCAGGACATGCATCATTTCATCAGTCACTCTCCCTGTTTACCATGGGGGACTGACAAACACAGTAGTCATGGAAAGTTCTCGACCAAATGGGGAGAACGAGGAGGTTCGTTACAATTGCCTTTCTTTCTGGTCCATTGTCTATCGGTGGCAGCCACATTTGCAGAAGTCCAGACGTTGTTCCCTTGCATTTCAAATCATTAGGAAAAATATTGTCACCATGAGGAAAGGTATTAAGATAAGGTGCATAGCGAACACATTCCAAAATGGATTAATCATCATTTTCTAAAAAAATGACCACAGAAAGTTTCACACATATTATAGCAGGTCAAATTGCATACAGCATTCTTTCCTTCCTCTCTTAAATGCTGGAGCAGAAGTTAACTCCCCTTAATTCTCCTCAATCTTCATACACTACTCCCTGTCAGTGCAACCTACAAATTATTAGGTACTTTGTCTTGGTTTGCTGAGGTGCAAATGGCTATGCAGAGAGGCCTTATTGGATGTCAGGTGCTTTGGGTTCTTTGGGAAGAGAGTTACTGTGTGGAGAGCAGAGTGCTAATGTGTTTGAAATCAATCTTGAAGAAGCCACGACCTGACATAGTCGTACGTTTTACACATTGTGTTCTCCAGAAATCTTTGGATGCTTTTTAAGCTTCCTTATAAATGTCCAGGAATTCTCTGATAGTGATGATCACTGCTGGAGCTAGGCTTAATGATTCTATGAAATGTTTTTCCTTGCGTGACTAGCACAGAGACATTCACAAAAGGCAAACTTTCTTTGTGCTTAAATGGTTGTGCTTATCTTGCGTGTTCAGTGGGTTGTTTCCACTCCAGTTTTTGCAGTACGTGTTAGGGCAATTACTCTATTTGGCTTTAAATTTTTTTCCCTTTTTATGTCCCTTCACTGCCAAAAGGTGGGAGGTTATAAATTACATGCAATAAGCATCAGGTTACAAAATCCTAGCAGACATGAAGCACCTGTCATCCGTACCAAGTCAGCTCTGTAAAATCACTGCTATAGTCCCTCCTAATGTTTAACTCATTCAGTCTCCATGACAGCAAAATTACAAAGGCGTATCTCCACTAGGATGTTGGAGCAGGATGGGTTACTCTCCTATAACAAAAACTGTGGTGTGATAATTAAATCTCAAATTTTAAACACATGAAGAATCCCATAGACGAAGGTCTTCACCTTTCCTTTCCTCTCCCACCTTTCCTAGCTGCTCTGTCAGAAGCACAATTTGCAGCTTTCTGTCTCCCAACACACTCTTCCTGCACAGGGGGACTTTCCGTCGTCCTTTGGCACAAGCATTAGTGGCTTTAGTAACACTGGGAATGCTAAAGGAAGCAGATGGCTGTTTCAGAAAAGGCCAAGATGCAACTTCTGGGATGTTGAAAAAAGTCCCTCATTTACGTATTTTTAACATAAATGAAGTAGCTGATGGTCCTTTCCCATTATAGTGGGATCTGCCTCTTTATAATCCATTAGTTTCGCCAGGAAAACATTCCTTTTACCCCACTTCCGAGCAAAGATTTCATAGCAGCGACTAGTCTTAAGAGACCCTCCTCCCACTTAGAAGTCAGTGTTTAAATAAAGCAGAATATGGTTGGCAACACTTTCTGAGGAACTGCTTTAGGTGGCACAGGCTCTTGGGGCTCTGCTTTTGGTTATAGAATCACAGAGCCATAGAATCGTTATGGCTGGAAAAGACCTATAAGATCATCAAGTCCAGTCGCTATGTAACATACCAGGCCCACTTCTAAACCATGTCACTGAGCACCTTATCTAGATGGCTTTTAAATACACCCAGGGATGGCAATTCAACCACTTCCCTGGGCAGCCTGTTCCAGCCTTTGATAACCCTTTCAGTGTAGACGGTTTTCCTAATGTCTAACCTAAACCTCACCTGGCACAATTTGACGCCATTTTCTCTGTCCTATTGGTTGTAATGTGTGAGAAGAGACCACCACCCACCTCCCTACAACCTCCTTTCAGGTAGTTGTAGAGAGCAATAAGGTCTCCCCTCAGCCTCCTTTTCTTCAAACTAAACAACCCCAGTTCCCTCAGCCGCTCCTCATAAGACTTGTGCTCCAGACCACTCATCAGCTTCGTTGGCCTTCTCTGGACCCTCTCCAGCACCTCAGTGTCCTTCTTGTACTGCAGCTCCCAAAATTGAACACAGTATTCAAGGTGCGTTCCTCACCAGTCCCGAGTACAGTGGGACAATCACTTCTCTGGTCTTGCTGGCTACACTATTCCTGATGCGGTTGTTTTCTGCAAGGCAGCCTCCAAGCAGCACTGCGTTCTTAATGCCATGTCACAGTACCAGAGACAAGTGTCTGCTGGACCTGCCTCAGACTTTGCACATACATAGGCTCAGGGAAGTCCAGGAAGATTTTCCAGCTTTACAACTGAGCCCATGAGCCAAGGACAAGCAGAGTTGTTATAAGAGGAAAATGCAGCCCCTCACATGCCCAGGAAGGGGGAAAAAAAAAGAAAAAGGGAAAAAAAGGTATTTCAGACAGGGTGGAGGAGGAGACACCTTCAGAGGAATGAAGTTAAGTTTCAGAGTGGAGAACAGAGTGTTTGGAGAGCACGAGTGGAGCCATGCCTTGGCAGGCTGCAGCACACACTCCCACAAGGCAGCAGTGGATGCCAGTAGGAGCTGGGCTTCCCCATGCACAGTCTCTCCTAATGTTACCACTGGATCTTTTATGGGCTCCTCTGGAGGGATGGCTACCCCCACACATTCCTCCTCCCCAGCTTTCTCTATAGTCTCCACCTTCAACCTCTAGCCCTGCTGAGCTTAACTTGCACATGACACTGTGACCTGAGGTGGAAGGATATATTTGATGTGCATTATCTGAAATCCTGATTTATTTACTTTGGAGTAGGTGAGGGAAGGAGGAGTATTTGAGGGAACCTGAAAAGTTCAAGAAAGCGCTCAAGGATTAATACGCTGCTGGACAGGATAAAAGGAATTTTGCCAACAAAAACACAGTCAGGCCAAGTGCAAATGAATGCTGAGATTGGGCTGGGAGGGACTGCACAGGCAGAGAAAGGGTTTGGGGTGTTGCATTATCTCAAGGGGTCAGGAAATATATAGGAATGACTGAAGCAGAGCGACGGGAAAGGAGGAGTGTGTCAGCCCACGTGTCAATGAATCGGCTGTTGGCAGTGCATAAATGTTAAGGAGAAGTTGACTATTTGTAGCCTGATTTCTACACCAAAGAAGAAATCCAGAGCAGCACTGGATACCAGACTACACCTCTGAGCCATCGGAGCCTTTCACTTGCACTAAGGAAAACAGATTATTGATGCTGGCAGGGACATGTATTCTAAAAACAGACAAGGAGATTGCAGCCTAATCCAAATCCAAACAGAAGCAAGTTGTGTAAAGCCAAATTCCTTTTATAGTCCCTTAATTTCACTACAAAATTGCTTTCCTTTAAGTTTTAAATTGTGTAGTATCCGAGCCAATCTAGCTAACCCTTTCTTACAAGAGCAGTCTGTCTGCGCAGGAGTGGACCCATTAAAAACTCAAAAGACTAATGGTTTGCAGGACTCGGGGTAAAATCTTGGCCCCACTGAAGGCAGTAGGAGGCTTGCCAAGGACTTCAGTGGGGCCAGGATTTTACCTCAGGTCTTTACAGGCAGCAGCGTTGCTCATTTAGAAGCACAAAAACACCACTGTGAATTTCCTGAGGTCCAATCACCGGCTCTTGCTGGTGCTTCCGACGTCAGATGGCTTCGCTTTGAAACCCAAAGGGAAGAGGCTGAGAAGTGAAGCCATATCCTCTTACTAAAAGCCAATTCCTTTTACATGATCTATGTGTGATGTTTAATTCCGGCAAAAAGAAGAAGAAAACCGAAACTTGGGTGTTTTTCTTTTCTCCCTTCCTCTCATTCTCCCAAACCAACCTCCTTCCCCACAGGGATAGTATAAAGAACCTTTGCTAGAAATGACACAGCAGAGGGCTGCTGGCCCAGCCAGGGGGTACACAGGACACGATGAAGCTGGAAGGTCAGCCGGGAAGCAGACTGACCTCGGGCTTCTCATGGGGCCCCCACCCAGCAGATGACCAGCCACTAGCACGGCACAGTCAGCCGGACATGCCGCCAGGACGGCACGGTAATTGAAAACAGCGGGCCTTCTGCCTGCCGCCTCCCGGTGTTAGTGCTTGGGAGTGTGTGATCATGATCAATAGTGCTTCATGGGAATCTTTTAAAGTGCTCCCAGCCACATCACTCCAGTAAAGGATTTGTCAGCCTTTCCATAAACTCCAGTTTTGAAGAGTTTATAGCTCATCTTGTTTTCATTACCTTGAGGTGAAAGTTGCCATATAAAATTTCAGACCAGAAACACTTTTTTCCCTTGCTAATACAAAGTATCATTTAAAACAAATTTTTGTCTCCAAATTTAGAGTCCCAGTAAGACCCATGTTGTTCCCTGACTGTTTTGGGTGTGCTGCTCATAACTTCAGTGCGAAAATCTGTTGAATTTAAGCATTAGCAAACAAATGGTGAGCTCTTCTGCTGAACTTTTAAACCACTGACTAATATGTCCAGAACTGCCGAGTTATTTTACTCACTCCCAAGAAACGCCATAAGTCTGCGTCAGGGACTTCTGCGGAAGAAGAACAGACGATGCTCTTCTGCCTCTTCTCCTTCCAGCAGCCGGAACTACAATTTTGCAGCGCTTTGTTGTTTTAAGGAGCAGAATTTTCACTGGTATAAAGTCGCTGTAGCTTTCATGTGCTGTCTCATTCACTGCAAATTACTTTGCGTCTTTTCTCTGTTAAACAGTTGCTACGCTCCAACCCAGAAATAACTGAACTTCCAGTAACAGACATAACTTTTCCTGTTACATGCACGAGTCACATTCCAGCTACCTGTACTTACGGAGCACAGTGGGAGAAGAAAACTAGGGCTGTCTTTTCAAACTCAGCCGATGCCAGATGCCTACGCCTCACACAGACAGGCAAAACCTTTCTCATCACCTGAACAGTAATATTTGACCTCTGCATGGCAGACAGCTTCCCTCACCGCTGAACTGGACCTTCGCCCCACGCAGTGCCGTGGGATCCCACCTCTGGTGCTTTCCGACCTTACCAGCAGCCAAAAGTCCCTGCCTCTCCTGGAGAGGAGAGAGCTGCAAGAGCAGCAGTTCCCAGGCCTGTAAGCCTAACACCGCTGGTTCACAGCAATAGATGTTAGCATCCAAAACAATAATTAAAAAAAAGCACAGAGGAGTGATATACTTGTGCATACCACCTTCACCTGTCTATGGTTGGAAGGATTAGGATATTAATTTCCTTATTTAATTTCACAAAGTTAATTTCACGCAATGTTCTTACAAAACAGGGGATAGAACATCACAGTCTAATATCTTTGGGGATTGACCCAGGAGGGCCAGAAGTGCTGTCAGGTGGATGAGTTCATCCACCAAAGCCAAGTGGATTTATATTCGTTAGATCTCCAGTCTCTGAAAAGTCTGCTTTATCCAAACGTTATATGACAATATTACTCCTTATGGAATTAATATATTCTGGGTGCTTTCTTGATGAGAAGGTATATTTCCCTTTTCTTGGCATGGCCTATGCCTAGGATAATTTCTTCTTAATCAATGGATTTTTGTTGGTGTAAGAAAGTTTGGAAAAATCAAAGAGGGAAAAAACCCGTATGTTTTTTTTTCTAAGCAGTGCCAGCTTTGTAAGTGGATGGGGAACAGATTATTGGTGAGGGTTTTTTTGGATGAAAGGAAATAATAAAAAATATTTGCGGAAGGGGAACAGATGGAGGGAGTCTTCAACAAAATTAATAAAAATAGTACTGATTTTGCCGTTACTACAGGAAGCTGGAAGTGTATTGCCATCTATAGAGTAATACCAAGTATAAGTACAGCACTTTTCAGTTCGTTTCTAAAGGAAATGAGTCTTATATGATTGTGTGATTGTGTATATGTAAATCATGTCTCTGTGTGCACCAAAGTGTCTTAGTCTGTCAGTTTTCCCTTTTCCTTCAATCATTTTTAATTCTCTAGGCTGAATCAGGGGAGCAATAAAGGTTTCAAAGTAAAAATATTTCTGTAAGGGTCCTGAAACCTTGAAGCCCTGCAGGAAAAACAGAACAAAGCAAAAAAACCCCAAACAACAACAACAAAAAAAAAAACCCAAAAAAAAACCCCAAAAAAAAAAAAAACCCAAACAAAAAAAAACCCCAAAACTTCCACTGGGGCAAACAATACTATAAAACCTCAGCTGCTTTTGAACACCAGAAAATCCACAAATGGTAACAGACAGTCAGAGCATTTCAACAGCTGGAAAGGTTTTACTTGAAGCTGTTACCTTATTAGACATCAGAAATCCTATTGCAAACAACAATGCATGGACTCTCAGCCTACATTGACTACACCGCTCACAGAAGCATGCATTGACAGGCAACGGTGATATGCATATACCCTGACTCCAAAATTTCCTACAAGTTCTCAGTCTCATATATCTTGTAATCTTCATGGGATGCTGGCAAATAGACAGCATCGACAGAAAGCTAAGCCCAAGCTAACTGAAAGATATATAGGCCCTTACCAAAAGGATTTCCTTGGCATTAATTTCGTGCTGTAGCCAATAGACCATACTCCCTTTTCATTTCTTTTAAATTGGGGCCATTTGGAAAGCTATAAATTCTCCTTAGGAAGCAGATTTTCCTCTAGTATTATCCTATTCAAAGACTGTATTTCTTGGGGCTTTTCTCTAAGCAAATCTCATGGAAAATGAGTCACCTGTTACAATCATGCAAGCCTTTTGCAAATGCCTTCCCCAGCCCTAGAGCCACAGGTAGAATGAGAATATATCTTAAGCAACCATCCAAAGGAGGCAAGGAGGCAAGCTTCTGTTTGTTTCATATATTTCCAAGCTACCACAGGATCACGTGGGAAAAGACAGCAGAAAACAATTCCTCAATTTCTTCTTCATGGTAGAGCAATTTCCAGTTGTCCTGCTTTCCTGTTACTAACTAGCAACTTTATATTTGTTGATATGTTCTTTATTGCCATCAGTCATCTCCTCCGTGGGGGACACAGTGGGCAGGAGATTGAGCCTTCTGTTTTGTTTTCTACTCTAATGGGAAAGCAGGAGATGCTGTGGGGTTCCCAGCCCACCTGCAGCAGAAGGAAGGATGTAGAGTCCACGCAGCCTCTTGCAGGGCCTTTGTACACGGCTGTCTAAGGCGCACCAATCACCTTGACGCTCTGCCAGTGAAGAGAAGCAGCAAAAGAAAGCCAGCATTGCTGAATGAAAGAGGGAAGCTCGTGTAGTCCAAATGAACAGCAATTTAGACTTTTTATGTACGTAACCCCTGCCTTCTTCGTGTTGTCAAGAATCACAAACAAAGTGCTAATGATAATGAGTAAATCCATCTTGTGTCCGTTCCAACGCCCTCAAATGCAGATCCCTGGATTAATCTAGCCCTGCGCCAAGTGCTTTGACTGGCATAAATATTAGAATTTATTTTCTCTGTTGATAAATAGCCAAAGCAATGTTCCTGTCCTGTGTAACTGATGGAAATCCCTCTGTAAGCACTTGTCTCTCAGTATTTCCACTGAAAATGCCACAGGATTCCTGCCCAGCCTGAAAAATAGAAGGGTAGGAGGAAGCAAAATTGCGCCTTGGGTTTATCTCTTTGCAGTTATTTCAGAGACTTTATGGGCACTAATAGCAGGCATGCTGAGAACAAGGAAACCACTCACTCTGTGGCATTCCTGCTGCTAATGAAACTAAGAAGAAACCTTCGTGGTGCTCATGACCTCACGCCAAATCCCAAATGTTAAATTACTTTATGTTGTTAGGCTTCCACTCATGAAAACTTTAAAAAAAACCAAAAAGGCTTTACAGTTTTTTCTGCATGGCAGCAAGCCTGGACATTTTTGTTTCAGATCCACCATAAATATTTGACTCTCAAGTCACCCACATTCATGATTCATTTTGTTAGTAGGCTAGTAGGCACACTCTGGCAGAGAACTTGCCATGTGCCAGTTATGTGGAAATACGGACACATTGGAAACTTCCTTTTTTGACCATCTACTATTCTATCTTATCAAATCATAAACACAAGAGAGGACTTACAGACAGATTGTTCCTGGCCCACAAAAGCTGGAGTAGGAGCAGGGAGTTTTCTGGCTGATCAGTAAACGCAGTCCTTGTAAGATCTTGAGACACCTGACGCTTTGCAATGTGTATTTGGAGCTGACACTGTGACCACTGAATTCAGGAGGAGGTCCCCTGCTCAGTTTATGAGGAATTTGATTACTCTCTTTGCAGGAAAAAGTGTAGGAGAGGGGCAAAACCAGTGACGGCATTTGTCCTTTACAAGTTGCTAATGCCCAGACTTTGAAGTGATGCACTGTGAACTGTTAGGTACGATCAGTATAAGATAATATGATGGCAGGGCTCCAAAGCCAAAAGAGGACCAAGCACAGCATGCGTCTGCCAGTGCTGAAGCTGAAGAAAAATAAGACAATTCAAAAGGACACAAGGCCTTATCTATATTTAAAAGTCAGCGTTGGAATAGCACCAACGCTGAGGAGAATGGCTGAGCACATCTAGAGAACTTAATTTCTCTTGACTGCACTTGGTTTTGTACTTCAGCACGCCTTAGCGTGTTCTGAGCCCTTTCCTGGAGCAGAGTGAGAGCAGGAGTAGAAGAGAGAGATGTTGACGAATGAGAGTAATGTATTCTGGGAAGAGGTCAAGTGTTAAAAAAGGCAGTGGATGGAGGAGGAGAAAAATGACAAGTTACCTTCCCTGAGTGCCTGGGAGTATCTTCCTGACCAAAAAGAGGAAGCTGAATTCAGAATAAAGAGGGTTTTTTCACTCCACGGAGAGCTGCTAACAAGCTTTAAGCCTGGTCCTTCCACAAGGTATTTTATATGCCAGCTGTGAAATATCACAAACACTTGTCAAATGTTTAACAATCCAGCCCTGCTATGTTTATCCCTTTCAAACAATACCTTGTTGGGGGCCTGGTTCCGAGAAGCAATTGTGCGGAGAATGCGGATGGGAGGAAAAACAGCTTGTCAGAAAAGAGAAAAATGGCTTTTATGGAAGCTCCAGAATTTCTGTGGACTCTATTCTTCCCCCGATATACAGATGTCACTCTCTGGCAGGTGGAATCAGCAGCAGAGAGTGCTCTCTAAGCATTGCTTAAATAAGGAAATGCTTCATTTTCTAGGCTCGGTTGTGGCAGCACACTGCTGGGGGAGTTAATTGGTTAGTCTGGATACATCTAAGGCATAAAGAGTCTGCAATCACCTCCTGGCGTTCAGTTCTTAGCAAAAGGCCTTGTTGAGCATGACAGGGAAAGACAACCTACCGACAGCTCCATGTTACAGCCAGTATCTTTGCAAAGGGGTACTCTGATGCTTGTTTTTTCTGAGTGGCCAGTTGTACCGTATACAGCAAATGTACAAATTTATTTGGTCTCAGTTCTGCAATGAAAGAGGCAACAGAATTGCTTTCTCCAGGCAATGAACCACTGGAGAGTCCCTCATGACCTTTGAGTCTGAAATCATCATTACGAAATTCATAGGCCATGCTACAGTTCCTCAGAGAAACTCTGCATTACTTTCGTTTGCCTTACTTTGATATGCCTGCCTACCTCTCTGCCAGAACTTTGTTTTTTATCCTGATGGTTCCAGTTTAGTTCATGCAGTGGAAGGTGCAAATGTATTAGAACAAACTTTTGGATTACTTAAACCCCTCTGAACACATTCCACGCACATTTCAGGTATGTTCCTACCGCACGTCCCCTTCCTTGGAGGACACAGGGATGCCACAGTCTAATCTCTGAGTAACAAAGGCATAGACGTTTGCAGAGAGTCATATTCACATTAAAAACTCATTATCCAGCTGTTGAGTGTTAACCCTGGTAGGCAGCTAAACCCTCCACCGTGGGACAGGGGAGAGAATCAGAAGGGTAAAAGAGAGAAAATGCATGGGTTGAGATAAAGATTTTAATAAGTAAAAAAAGACAAAGCAAAACAAAGAAAAATAATCGATGCAAAAGCAACCACTCACCACCAGCTGACTGGTGCCCTACTAGTCCCCACTCACTGGTTGCCGTTGGCAAATTCCCCCCAACACTGTTGTTGCTGAGCATGATGTTACATGGTAGGGAATATTCCTTTGGGGTCAGCTGTCTGGGCTGTGTCTCCTCCCAGTCTCTTGCCCATCACCAGCCTACAGGGTGGTGGGCCAGCTTGAGCAACAGAGAAGACCTTGGCACTGTGCAAGCACTATTCAGCAATAGCTAAAAATGGATGTGTTATTGACACTTTTTTGGTCACAAATCCAAAACACAGCACCATATGGGCTGCTGTGAAAAAAATTAACTATCCCAGCCGAGCCCAGGACACCAGCTTATATGGTCACAGTAGCTGGTTACTGCTATGACCCACATACCAAAAGCAATGTAGAATCCACTTCACTCAAGGACAAAACTGGTCCTTTTCAATTGTATTTATTGCTCTAATAAAAAATACGACCTTTTTCTACAAATCTTAAATCCTCCCTTATATACTTAGGCCATCAGGACCATAGCAACACTGTTCCTTTACTTATTGTCTATGAATTGATAGACTGGGCTAAAGGTCCTGCTGACATGCAAGCTCCACACAGCCTCGTTTGGAGGTATTTGGACTGAATGAAAGCACTGCAATTCCCTGTCTTATCATGCTTATAATACTCTCCCATATCTTTCTTAGCTGTGGGATCTAAGATGATAAGGAAGGTGGTTAGCAGGGCTCTTGGGCATTATCCTTAGCAAGCTGGGATTAAGAAAAAACTAGAAATCTCTACTGGAGCAAGTGGTGGAAGCTTCTGCCCTGTGAAGCTCTGCATCTGGGAGAGCAGAGGCTGGGGCTGCCCACGCCCAGCTTGTTAACTGTAAAGGTCTGGTCTCAGAGTGGGAAAGAAAAAGTTGTTCACAGCCTGAGAGCAGGAAAAGGAGGTGGTATAGCTCAGGGGAGCCTTGCTCAACCCCTTTGCTGGCATGGGAGATTGCACATTTGCAAGACAGATACCAGCAACACTCCAGCATCTGAACAACCACCCTTGAGAGAGAGAGGGAGCTTCAGAGAAAAAGAGAAAGGGAGAGATCCTGGAGGCATCTAAGCTAGGGAAAATAACATGTCCGTACTGAGTCACAAAAGTCCCTGCATCAGTAACAGTGGAGAATAAGTAGGGGTACCCACAGTGCCTCTGCCTGGGGCTGTCACAGGCACAGCAGTACTGGCAGGAGCCACCATCACCAGCGGTGGTGGAGATTTGCTCTGTAATAGGCAGCTCCCTGCCTTCTGTGAGGCCAGATGCCATTTATGAACCCTGAGCTGCACCATTGCTGTGAGGGAAAACTGTAATCCTTCATCTCATGGCATACAATCTAAGCCAAGCCTTCCACGAGGAAAAGTTGCCAGGGTGGGACATGGGGCCTACCAGGGCTCCATTTCCTGGTAGTGTCCATTTTTTAGTGAAATGATCCATCTTGCTTAAGAACAGAATATTTGGTATGGGAGAGTGAGAAGGCATAAACTGAAGACCAAAGTGCTACATACAATTTTGTCTGTTAGTAATGCCAGATGACTCATGGAAAACTTAATAATCACCTCACTTCAGTTTCAAAACTATGTAAAAATGTTTTTAGTCGTATGTCTGCACTTTCTTCCTCTCCCCCCCTGCAAGACTCTTACAAAAGGTCTGATCACAGTGTACAGCCTGGCTGCAGGGTACAATTTCTCTGTGCCAGAGCTCAGGGCCAGAAGGTCTCAGGTAATCACCAATTTGAAGTTAATACAACACGCCCCACTGAGAATCCCTTCAGACAGATCAGTTTTGTTCTTTTTGTATTAGGCTACAGGTAAGTCTGGAGATGGGATTAACTTTTTTTTTTTAATCCAATTTTTTTGAGTGCAGACGTTCACTGCATGCAGCCAAAATTCACAGAAAATCAGTCATGAGTTTGCATGCCCATCACCACATACTTGTACCACGTCCAGTACAGAGAGGGTTTGGTCGTGATTGAATTATCCAGGCATTACGATACTGCAGAGAAGAATCAGGAAAGCCAAATCATTCAACTGACCAATTTCAGTGGAGTCATTTCTGATTTATACAGGCAATCAAGATCAGCAGGTACTTAATCTCTGTTTTGTCTGGAAAGAGACTAGCTCTTAGTTGGATTTCACCAGCTAACCCTCATCGAGATCCCAGACTCAGCTTCAAATGAATCAGAGGAGAAAGGACACCAGAGGAGTGGAAGATAAATAGTACAGAGATCCTGAAAGCCCCTGCATCTCCCCACAAGTCCTTAGCGGCCTCACATGTGCACGTGCCAGAAGATGCATTTGATCTCAGTTACATTTTTCAAGTAAATTTTTATTTGGAAGCTCAAAAAAAATTCAGCCAGGTCATCTGATTTCCTGAGTTTTTACTAAATCTGCCAAACTCTTTTAAGTGAAATTTAAGGGAAAATCTTTTATTCTGACAGTCTCAAAACAAGTGTTCCTATGATAAGGTTCTAGTTGCCATTTCATCAGAAACTCTGTATTCATTTCATTCAAAAATAAAGACCTAAAAATAATTTGAGAATAAATGTGTCTTTCTCATGTAAAAGGAAATATTTTGAGACATCTGACTTTCTTTAATAATTTGGCTTGGTGCAAAACCCATATATAAGCAAAAATTGGGGTTTGGATCCACCAAACCCAAACTGCTTGTTCTTATCCCTTTGTGTTGTAAGGCTATGATTTCTTAAAATGTCCGGAGCTGAACTCATGGTTTTGCACCACAGAAGGGGAGGAGACTCTGCTCCCCCTGGCATCCATCTGCTCTGTTCATCCCCATCTTTCCCGCTCCCCTCTCCCCAGCAGCCAGCTCTCGCACTTGTCTGCCTGCCGAGGAAGCTCATTCGACTCACTAAAATGGTAAAATGGTTTAAAAAAAAATAAAAAGAAAGGTAAGAAAAACAGTCCCCTCACCTCCCCAAAAGAAAAACAAGAATATTTTTTTTTCGTTTTTTTCTTTTCTTTTTTTTTTTTTTTTTTTTTGCCAGGGATTAAGTTGGCTTCTCTCCTGGGCAGAGGGATGCCAGCGCTGGCCGCAGGGGTGGCCGGCCGGTGGCTGAGGGAAGGATGGAGCAGGGAGGAGGCGTGGGGAAGGAGGTGCGGAGAGCAAGACTTCCCCCTTTTGGCAGCAGCAAGCCGTTCGCTCAGCTCACAGTTGCAACTTGAATCCAAACCTTAAGTGAACCGAAAAGGCTGTTTTTCACGCAGTTCTGCCTTTCCCTGTCAGATGAAACTTTCCAGTCTTTTATCTTTGCATCTGTAGCAAAGGAATTGAAATTATCTGATTAGGTAAGTTAGTGTTTCGCTCTTAAAATATAATTTTGTACCCATATCTTATCTTTTATGTTTCTTTATACCTCTAAAAAAGGATCATTCTGAACAACAGTAATGGTGGCTGTACGTACCTAAGCACAAAATATTGTGGAAGTTCAGCTAAGTACATCTTTAAAACATTTTCTGAAGAGCTCCTGAAAAACATCAAAGGGATATTCACATTTGGTCCCTTCTATAAAGAAAAATGTACGTCTCTTGCTAGACATATATGTATGCAGGCACTCAGGGTGATGTGGGCAGCTACACACTGGGAGAGAATCTGTGTTTCTGGCTTGACCTTTTCAATACTGTGTATGTTAAAGCAGGAAAGAGACTAATTGCTGCAAACCAGAAGCTGTAGTAATTACTCTAATTCAGAAGTTACCAACCTTCGGAGGAGGGAAGCGCAGGAACGGAATCATGTTTAAAGGCAGCCCATTTTGCTTTGTTCTTCAACACAGCCCCATTCATAATACTGTGGAATTTATGAGTCTACTGAAAGTGAGGTCTCATAATGTGCACAGCATGTTGCCAGTTAACTTGAATGAGCTTCTCCTCTGCTTTCTGTTTGATTACTATAATACTGGTCTTGGAAAGGGGCCTTTCCTTCTAAAACATATGTATTACGGTAGAGGATAAAACCAGGCCATAAGCTGCCCAGGTAGGTTTGTGCAGCCTGTCTAAACATCGGCCTTCAAAACGGTGATGTGGTGCCCCTTGCAGAAAGTCAGAGCGGTGAATTTCTGCGGCGCTCTGGATGCAGGCCTGCCGCGGCGTGCCTCTTTGTGAGCCTTCCAGGGCTTCCTGCTTCAGTTCAAGAGAGAAATGCTCGCTTGCTTGTGGGACTGCAGTGCTTTGATGTCCACTTCCAGATGGAACCAGAAGCGCCGAGGCATGCAGGGAAAACAAAACCAAACTTTTACAATCTGCAGGAAAGATGCCTAAGAACAATAGAAGCATATTCCTATGTGCCGGCCACTGTTTTTGTGGCAGCATCATAACTTTAAACAAAAAAACTGTAATGCACAGGAGAGAAAATAAGAATCACAGATTTCTTTTTTTTTATTTTTATTTAATCTTTCTGATGTTTAGTTCTCCCAAAGACATACAGAAGGCTGCTTCTGATCTCAGTGGTACAGGATTTGACTCTAAAAGCTCAAACCACAAACAATGAAGCTATTACTCCTATGATTCATCTGACCCTCCAGAAGAAAAAGAGTGCCCTGTTCCGATAGCTGCAACACTTACTGTACTTAATTATGAATTGACATGCAGTACTGGAATATCCAACATGTTTTATATGCAGACTAGCTCTGTAGCACCAGCATATTGAAAGCACTCAGCTGTAAAAGTTATTTTAAAAAATCATTTATACAATCTTGTACGTGTTGATCTCTCAGCTACAGTGTTTGAAAGCTATAGAGCTTTGTATACTCTTTTCAATTGATTTCTCAATATTAATTTCATTCCCAGTATCTTGCATTAATCCGTATTTATAAGTATGCAAAACTCTAGTTTGAGAAGCGTATTTGTTCTTGATATCCTTTTATTGCACTCTAGCCATAAGTACTTGAATGATTATTCTTATAATTAGAGCTATTCAAACCCTTCATGACATAGTGGCACTAAAATTTTGAACTTCTTATGCAAATACTCTGACATTTTATCTGAAACTGCCAGAAAAGTGGGAAAAAAAAAAGACATTTAGAAGAAGAAGATAGCTTGATGCTTGGCAGTTATGAAATGGGTTTTTTCACTCTCCTTTAGGTCACTGAGGGTGAATTCCAGTCCCCACTGTGGTATAAATCCTATGGTTGTTTAATAACCTGTACGACATATACTGGTCTTCATTTGTAGAGAAGAAATGCAAAGAGACTGTTTCATCTGAGAAGTCCTGCCTTGCTTTCACCATGAGCCTAGCCCTGAAAGGGATGGGAAAGAGCTTCAGGGCTCAGCACAGACTGGAGCTGCTGGCTTGGGATCTATGAGTGACATGGCCATTCGCTGCTAGTGCTTCCTGCTATGTCCTGGGTGCAGAGCTGTAGCCAGGCCAGCCACTTCCTGCAGTGGGATGCCCTTAGCATACTTAGAGAAGACCTCTGTTTTCCCCTCTCTTCTAGCTCCTGGAGTTCCAAGTGAGGCATCTCACTTCAGGAGGTCTCCAGTCAGTGGTTCTGACTCACAGGAGCTTCCCAGGTTCCCCCCACAGCTGATTTATCACCACTCTCCCCAACATCACTGAGGCGTGAGGAGACCCACCTTGCCTTTGCCCGTTACAGCCTTGTCAGAGAAACAGGAGTTCACCAAAGAGAGTTTGAGTAGGATCATCCCTTCTCCTGTTAACCATATCACCAGCAGACAGACAAGGATGAGTTGAGGACTGAGCCTGCTCTTCCTCCCCAGGATGCCTTGCGCTCTGCCCTGGCTGTGAGACAGCTGAAGGAGGACCAGCTGCATTAACGTGGTACCAAGATTTGTGTCCTGTAACTGCATTAGCATGGTGGTATGCCTAGGTGATAAACCCCACCTGTTGTCACCACGCAGTTCTCTTCACACCTCCGACTGGACATATCCTACCATACGTATGTGAAGAGGGTGGTCACTGGAGAGATGGGTGTCATCTTTGTGTCTGGTCTCAGGACAGGAGGAGATACTCAGTCTAGCACTGCTGGGCTTTGATGTTTATTTGGTTTTTTCTTCAAAGTATTTTTTTAAATTACAAGCTCTCGTTCTCCTCATAAAGTCCGGATTTCCATAAGCTATGGGCTATCTAAACAATATTTTCCTAGAGGTACTTCAGACTTAAATAGCTGATGGTGGCAAGAGAGTCTGATGTGATTTGCGGCAAGTCCTTTTACAACTCAGTCTCAAGCAGACGGTGTTTGAAAGAAATCCTCAAATCGACTCGGCTGTTAGGAATCTAAAGAACCTAAAGAAACAGACACATTAGGATCCGGGAGCAGGATCCTTTAAAATATTATCCAAGTTTCAGGCTCAGGTCTTGCTCATTTAGTGTACTATGTGCTGTAAGACCCATAGCTCAGACTTGCCAAATCTTGATGGAGAGTCACTCGTATTTGAATCAATTTTAAAGCAGCTTAGGAGCATAAGTCTTACTTATCGCTTGCCTACCTATGCAAATAGACCAGAAGAATTACAGCAGTATAATAAACTGCTACAGCTACGTGAACGTAACTTCCTATAGAGAACCTATAGTGGAATGACGTGACTTTACTTGCTGTATAATTAATTTTTTTCCAAACAAAAATATTCAGTTTCTGTCAAGAAACCTGAATATTAAAAAAATCTCCAACCAGTTCGCCTCTTTGAGATGAAGGTTTACTCTGTGTGACTTTTAAAATCACATTTATTCAAATAGTCAAAATTTGTCAGGCCCACATAAATAATAATTCCTTCATTTGGAATAACAGACATATTTAGAATTACTTTGGGACTTTTTATTTAGTTTCTTGATTATTTTTCCAGGGAAAAAAAAAATATTTAGAAACCCTAATATAAGTTCTTTCAGAAAACTGATGATCATACCTTTTTTCCCCAAACACTTTAAATCTGGCTTTTTTACTTTTGTTTACTGCATGTCACAGTGACTGTAATGACAGAAGAGTGGTGATTATATTATTAAATGAAAGTAACTTACTTTAGCATTGTCACTGTCACTTTGAGCTATATGTCCGTAATTGTCTGCTTCATTATTTTTCCTGATAACTGATCTATCACAGAAATGTAAAAATACAAATACTACACATGACAGTGACAGAAGTTAATTAGTTCTTTTCTTGATTATTTTTTTCATACCAGTCTGCATTTAAAACAGCATTCTCTATGTTCTATGTTATATTCCAGGGGGACGTATTTATGATTAAACTGAAAAAGAGGCTCTAAAAACCACAAACGGTTGACAGCTTTATCAGCACATCGTTATTACACCACTCAGTATGCTTAATCTTTCCTCTATTTCATGCAGGCAAAATTCACCCTCAGTGGAGGAAAAGTACATGGCCAAGGCATGACTTAAATCCCAATTAGACTCAGACCCTACACCACACAACTGTAGAATTTCAGATATGTATATGATGTCTATGTCTTTGTTTCAGATGATAAATGAAGGATGTTGGGGAAGATTTTACTTTTGCCCTGCCCTGCCTTGACACAGTAGATTAGTTTGAGTGGAGGTACTTGTTCTGCCAGCAGTCAGTTGCTTCCCGTATTCAAGCTACCTTAATTAAAGCTAGCTGTAGATGAATACACAATATATGAGAACTATACACACGGATACAGTTAAAAAAATGTTATAAACCAACCACTGAAAAACCAAGCAAAACCAGAAATAATATGCAGCAATGCTAAAACATGCATGTATGCGTGATAATCAGAAAAACATGAAACTTATCATTAATGTTCCTTAACTAATGCCTTACTAGAGCAAAGCATTGATGGTATTATCTGAGATCTACGTAATACACAAGAAGCCTAAAGAAATCCCAAGTGAAAATAAAGTTCAGACCATCCTTTCATTACTATTTCTTTCTTTCCTCTGAGTAGATAAAACAGACCATATTGTTAAAATTGAAATTAAAAAATCTGACCACAATTATCTTAGATGTGTTACTTATTAATATGTGAGGCTCTCTGTGGATATTGTCTCTGGAAATGCTCTTTTCAGATCTGGAAGGAAGCTCTGCATTCCAGCTCCCTGCGGCCCTTCTTGGGAGGCATGAGCTTTTGCTTGTCCTAGCAAGCTGGATGGTATTTATCCATTCCAGTTATTCCAGCTAGTTTGTGCCACCCTTGATGAGCTGCAAAGACTGTGAGAAAGAATACAAAGCAGCATGGATATGCAAGGCACAGGACTAAGCTGATAGTGGTTTTGTCTGTTTGTGCACAGACTTATCTAGGAGTGCTTTCTTCCTCCGCATGGGCACCCGCCAGAACTCAGCCCTGATTTGGGGGTTTTCAGCACATAGAATCGAACTAGTCCAAAGGACTGTGTAGGAATAATTGCACTGCCATATCTTTCATGTTTGTGAAGCAAAATGGTCAGATGAAGCCAACTTCTGATTCATCTGACTGCCAGGATCTCTCAAAGCCTCACCCTTTTGCTCACACAATTCTGGCTAGTGATTCATTAAAGTTAACACTATTAATGCTCATAAACACATTTTGGGAATGCTGACAACTTTCTTCTGGAATGGTGGTTTGTGAACAGTCTCCTTCCCATTCCCTACACCGGCAATGATGCAATCAGGGTAGGACCAGGCAGTGTCACATGCTGGAAACCTAATGTGCATTGCAAATGATAACATCCACAGCTGGGTGAGGAACCTTTCTGCCCCAGCTTGTGGACCCTCAGGAGCTTCCTGGTTTTGCTCTATGAAAATCAGCTAGCAGTGAGAAACCTGTTTTTTTTTTTTTTCTTTAGGTTAGCTTCTAATGATCTCAGATGAAAACCAAGTGAATAACAATCAAAAAAATCTATTTTTTCCCTTCACACAAAAAACTGTGGTTTAGCCAGCTTTTGTCCTTGAGACTGAAGATACAGGTGTTAAGTGTAGTAGGTGAAAAAATCCCACTGTGGTATTTTCAGTGCTATCTATTGGCAAGAATATACACGGGGACGTCTTCAAATCTAGCAGGAGTTCCCAAAGATATTGATTAAATACCTAAAGCTATTTTAGCTACTGATTTCCTATTATTTCAGCAGAGTTAGGTACCTAAGAACCTTCAAGGGTGGAAAGTCGGTAGAACCGAATGAAGAAGCTCTTTCAGCCATGCCCATAGGTGCGCTCCCCTTCCCAACAGTGCTCTTGGACTCTTTCCCCTCCTGGTACAGGGAAGGCAAATGTCTCCTAATTCCTTCTCCGGGGAGACAGGATCGCTCCATGCAACACTGCAGCAATCAGCCTATTCAGCGTGCACAAAGGGGAAAGACCTTTGGGTAATGCACTGTGAATGGACAGAAATGAGACTGAAAGCCTCCAAGCCGCTTTAGTTTCCCATCCCTACATCGGTCAGGCACAATACGCTGTAGCCCACAGATTTCTTGGTATATATTCACTGTTCACATACCTACAGTTACTATTTTTGCATTAACTTGTAACTGGATAACTTTCACTTTGCCAAGAAAATTGAATCCCACTTCTTTTCTTGTTAGAACTACAGGTATAAGTCTTTTTTTCCAACATTGAAACATTCAGGAGAGTCCAAATTATGCTAACAACAGAATAACTTTCCACTACCTTATGGAAAAGAAAATGTTATGTCTTTGCAGAAACAAAGACAAAACAGCAGAGCAGCTGTTTCATACATGAAGGCACTGTGAACTAGGTCAGGGCCACTGAATGAGGATAACAAATGATATTTAGTGAGGCAGCATCTTCAAAGCAAAATTTTGGAACCATAAATAGGAACTTGAATTAGGGTATCTCAGAGCAATTTGGTTGTCTTATTTTTTAAAAGATACCTGAGGGTACTTGCTTTTAAAAAGAAGCATGTTCAACAGTTTAGAAATCAAGCATGTTTTGGGCTCTCCACACCTTTTAACTTCTAAAACTGCTGGTTATTTTTACACCTAAAATAAAGAATATGGTTTTCAGAGGTAGAAGCACAATTCAGTTAATTAATTTAATTAATTCAAAAGTTAATGAATTCCTTCAAAATTTGTTAAACCCCATTGCTACAAAATTGAATAAATAAAAGTAGACATAGGTTTTAAGCCAAGATAGTTACATTTGGAAATGTTGATATCATTGTAAACTACACAGGTTGTTAAAACATGGATCAAAAGAATGAAAAAACATGTATTTGATCCTGTACATAAACCTTCTACAAACTGCAGGGATTAATTTAATTACCTAATTGCAAATGATCGGCTCTTCAGGTCTGTTTTTCAAAACATGGGGGAGAGAGAGGGCACCTATTTGTCTCTAAGATGCAAATAGGTAGCAACTGAGGTTTTCTTAATTTAAATAAAGAGAAATTAAGTATCTAATATCCTTTGTTTTCATAACTGCATAGAAAATCTCATTAAATATTAGTCATTTGGGCATTGTTGTTTACTTCCTTGGAGACAGCATCAGACCCTAAAGTACGGTTGAAATCAATGGCAAAACCTTCATCGACTTCCAAGAAAAACAGTTCAAATCTACAGTGGGGTAATGTTTTTTTTTTAATTAAAAAAACACAAAAACAAACCCAAAAAACATTTCTCAAAGCCCTGACATAGTAGCCCACTAGGAGCTTTGGGAACTTCTCGTCTATCTTTCTACTCCTCCATTAACAAATGATTCACTTAATTCAAGTGCATTTTAGTTTTGAAGAAGAGTGGTAATTGAGTAATTGCTAGAAGGGGCAAAACAATAAGTGACATTTATGGGGACCTTTATCTAAAAGAAGGACTCTGTTGCAAGAATTACTGCTGGAATTATCTTGTGTTCATGGTTGTGGAGTGGCGTTAATGTATTTTTGACAGAATAGGAAGAAGTGTAGTGATGAAATTTTCTGATGAAATCTGCTGAGGACACTAATTTGGGAAACACCAGGGAAGCAAACAGGAAGAACTTGTGGATGTGATGTTGCAACAGAATGAAGAATGAAGCTTGACAGGGCGAGTTGTGGGAGCCACCACCATGGGCTGATCCCGTAATTGAGGAGCTCAGCAACCGGAAACAAGCACTGAGATGAAAAGATCTGGGTCTGCAGGTTGATGGTGGGATGACAATGAACTTGCAGAGCGAGGCATCCATAAAAAAAGAGATGTGATATTAAGACATACAAGGGCATTGCCTTGCACGCTTCCCCTGTAAACTACTGGAGCGGTGTGAAATACAGCATTAGGCTCTGCGTTCAAGAACGATGAGCTTGCACTAGAATTAGCATAGTGAAGGGATAATCAAAGACTGCTGA
This sequence comes from Pluvialis apricaria, assembly GCA_017639485.1. Taxonomy (NCBI): domain Eukaryota; kingdom Metazoa; phylum Chordata; class Aves; order Charadriiformes; family Charadriidae; genus Pluvialis; species Pluvialis apricaria. Next base: position 72,096,641 of record CM030009.1, on the reverse strand, counting down.
AAACAAAAAAGGTGATTAAAAGTGTTTTACATTGTTAGGTCGAGCAAATCTAAGTCCTGGACAGAATATGACATTTCTTAATAGATGCCATTGAGAGAAATGCAAGCCACAAATAGATTTAGGATGGAGATTAGAAGATTTCTTATCCTTGCAGGACTAGTTTTTTGGAACAATTTGTTTTAAGATTAGTTGTAAGATTAGTTGAATTTGTGCAAGGATTGCACGACAGAGCCACAAGTAACAAGAAGGGATGGGCCTCATCAACACAGAATGTTCCTGTCTTGGAAGCCCTTGTGGCTTGGTTTTAAACACATGATTACAACAACTGCTGAGAAAAAAGCAACAAAAACAATACTCAAAAAACCCTCTGCAAGTAAGGGTAAAACTCACCAAGCTGCCTACAACTGTCCTCTAGTATCAACTATTTTTATTGTTCAAAATAGGAACATTTCCTTCAGATTGTACATAAGAATTTGTATGAATAATAATTTGATAATATTTTCAAGGAAGGCATATAGATAAGTATAAATTTTGAAAACTATTTAGGTTTCAACACAGCACCACCTATTGGAATAAGAATTGTAGTAATGAGTCTGAAACAGTGCAAACACAGCTGGAGTCAACTATGATTAATTTATAGACCTACAGTTTGGAGAGCTCTCTAACACTGCCTTGCATGCTATCCCTGCTAATATAAATTTGATGGCAAACATGCTATTAATTTTTTATTTTATTAGAACGGAAGATTTTACCACAGCGCAGGTGAGGTAAAGATTTGCTTTGAGCCATTAGACATAACTTGGCACAAAGTGAAGATATTATTTACACAGTGTTAAAAGAGATAAGAATGTATTTCCTAGTAAAGAGAACATTGTGCATGAGAATTTGAAGGGATAGAGTGTACCATCAGCAAGTTTGCTGATGATACAAAACTGAGAGGGGTGGCTGACACGCTGGAAGGCTGTGCCGCCATACAGCGTGACCTGGACAGGCTGGAGAGTTGGGCAGAGAAAAACCTTACGAAATTCAACAAGGGCAAGTGTAGGGTACTGCATCTGGGGAGGAATAACCCCATGCATCAGTACAGGTTAGGGGCTGACCTCCTGGAGAGCAGCTGTGTGGAAAGGGACCTGGGAGTCCTGGTGGACAACAGGATGACCATGAGCCAGCAGTGTGCCCTGGTGGCCACGAAGGCCAATGGCATCCTGGGGTGTATCAAGAAGAGTGTGGCCAGCAGGTCGAGGGAGGTCATCCTCCCCCTCTACTCTGCCCTGGTGAGGCCGCATCTGGAGTATTGTGTCCAGTTCTGGGCTCCCCGGTTCAAGAAGGACGGGCAACTGCTGGAGAGGGACCAGCAAAGAGCTGCTAAGATGATTAGGGGATTGGAGCATCTCTCTTATGAGGAAAAGCTTAGGCACTTAGGCCTTTTTAGTCTAGAGAAAAGAAGACTGAGGGGGGATCTTATCAATACTTATAAATACTTAAAGGGAGGGTGCCAGGTAGATGGGAACAGTCTTTTTTCAGTGGTGCCCAGTGATAGGACAAGAGGTAACGGGCACAAACTCGAGCATAGGAAGTTCCATCTTAACATGAGGAGGAACTTCTTTACTTTGAGGGTGGCAGAGCACTGGCACAGGCTGCCCAGAGAGATTGTGGAGTCTCCCACACTGGAGACATTCAAAACCCGCCTGGCCGCTGTCCTGTGCAACCTGCTGTAGGTGTCCCTGCTGTGGCAGGGGGGTTGGACTTAGATGATCTCCAGAGGTCCCTTCCAACCCTGACCATTCTGTGATTCTGTGATTCTGTAGTTTAAATGAGCTGAATATAGATACAGGTAAGTGATAAAAGGTAGATGCCCAGCCTATCGTTAGAGAACATATCAGCCACTTTAAAATACATTCTGCTTAGATTAATCACCACATTACTGCCATTTCAAATGAGATATGCAGGTGCAAAACTGGAACAGCACAGGCTTTTCTTCTTGCTAATGAGGAGATTAGAACATGTTACAGTTCAGAGTTGCGGGTGAGCAGGGAGTGCAGGCATTGAACAACATTCAGAGAGCAAGATGGGACATGTGCAATTCAAAGCCACATTCTCAGGGATTTATCTCCTTTGAGTCCCCTGCATCCTCCATCCAGGAGGAAAAAGAGAAATCCTGCACATTTTTATTCCTGGGGAATTATTTGTGCTCACAGATTTAGAAAGTAAGTTACAGTGAAAATGGCGTCTGATGCTTTGCGTGGCCATTACACTGGAAGGTTTGGAATGACACTGCTGCCTTCCCCAGCCTCCCACAGCTGCTTTCGCACACAGCCAGCCGATGCAAAGAGCAACCCAGGGAGCAGTGCTGTAAGCTGTACTGGGCAATAAGATTAAGGGTTGGTCTATGTCTCCCTGAAATGTTAGGATGGAGAAGGGTACTGCAAAAACAAGCTAACGTTCCTCTGGAGGTAAGGGCTTGCCCTCAGCTGGACAAGGTTGCACAGGAAGGTTGCCTGCCCCCGGCTTTCCCAGTGATGGGGAGCTAAACGCCACTGAGCTGGCGTGCAGCCTCACGACAGTGGCCTGCCCTGTCAAGGATACACACTGGTGTGCTTGTGGCAGGCCAGGAAAGCAGTAGCTCTGGATCAAGCGGTGCGGGCTTTCCCGAGCAGGAGGCACCTAGAGGGCAGCAGCGGTGGCCATGCAGTGCTGTCATGGGGCGCGGGGCACGTGTTGGTGCCAGGCACAGGCAAGAGGCTCAGCCCTTCCTCCCTCGGTAAAATAACGACCTTTTTTCTGCCCACAAGAGCACCAGGAGAGATGCCACTAAAATGAAGTGCCGGCAGAGGGTGGATGTACAAGAGCAGGCTGTTGCATTTACTGCTGGCCAAAGTATCCCTCAGGATCCCCAGCCACAGACCTGGGCTTGCCGGGCACGCACAGCCCAGCACCAATTCCCCTTCCTCCTCAGTGCACCCTCAGCTGGGTCAGCTGATTTTGGACAGGTTTATTCCCACCTGGCAGTAGCCACCTCACAGTTGTCCCGTGTTGCTTGGAGCTTAGGATGGCTCTGGGAGCCCTGGGACGAGACTGGTGTCTGCAGAGGGAGACTGATGCTAGAGCCGCTTACAGAAAATGAGAGGAAATGTTGCCCGGATGCATTGGCTTCCTTCTTGGGCTAACCTCAATTCAGCTATACCCCAACCTGGAAACATGCTAATCTTACAATTATTACTCTGAAGACACTTAGATTATTAATTATTTTAAAAAAAATAAAGGGTGGTACAAACACTACTGTAGCAGAGGGTACGCGTAAAAAGTTACAAGCACCACACTCCCATTTAGCAAGGACACCTGTGTCAGGTAAGACTGTTCTTTTGAAATTCATGAACGTGAAAACAACAGTGTTCAAGAACAAAAGCAGCACTCCTACATTTCAGTACTACTGCTGTACTACAGACAAGGGATATAAATTTATGATTCACAGTAATTAGATGATACCAGTGCATGATTTATAATGTCAATTTACACAATTTTTTGTTTAATGTTTGAATTTTGACATTTGAAAGTCTTGCACTTTATTTACAGAGTCAAAAAGCCACAAGGCTTTACGTTCTGTAAATGTTTTTGTTCTTATTTAGTTGTTTGAAATCTCTGCTTGCCCTGTGTCCTTACCCCCAGACAGAGTTTATACAACCAGAAGGAGACTTCAAGTATGTGATTTTTTTTTTTTAAAAGAGACAGGAGCAAAGTACAAAGTTAATGACAACATTTGGGATTTCAGAACATGAGGTTCAAAGGTGTCTTATTTTAGATACCTTAGTCATTAACTTCTCATAGTTTCCCGCTGGACGTGAGCTGAAAAGAGAAACCTGGAGACACTTTAAAAAAAGGTGATAATACTGGGGGGGAGGGGGACTGTCCTCTTTTTAAAATTCTTTAAAATTTCTTTATACCTACAAACCTATGCTTCTTTCTCCCTTTTCCACCCTGCAAAAAACAATATGTTTCCAAATGACCACCAAAGAGCTTTCAAGGAAAATATTTTTTCTGACTGTGATTTTTCCGTGGTCTACAATTACTGTAGATGAGCATTTGTTCACTTGAGTTTCCCTGTATTAGCAAATAAAAGAACAGTGAAGATGGAAAATATGTTTTCATGTACAAATAATAAGCATAATCACCTTTTGGATTGTATTTTCATCAGTCAGCTGTGACTTATATTTGTTTTTCAAACTTTCTTTCATTGCATTTCCAAGTATTTCCATGTTCTTCTGCATATCTCAAGTTAATTTCTCAACTATATCAGTCCATTTGCACTAACTCAGACTAAAAATGAACCTTGTCCCTTGTTTTTTTATTCCCCTTATAACTTTTCCAAAGTATCTGAAATAAATACTCCCCAGAAATCATTACTTTGCCATTTGCTATATTATAGCATCTAGACTGAAACTGTATGTCTGTCTTCATTTTTCTGGTTAGTGATTTCAGCAGAAGAGGCAGATTGAGTTTCAGCTCACTCTTCTGGAAAGACGCATAGCTTATGCTACAATATGTATGATAAATGTAACAGGATTGCTACATCTCTGTATAGGCCATACGTTTGTTGCTGTGTATTGATCTGAAGAAATAATAAAAAAAATGAATAATGTCAAGAGACTCCTGAAAATCTTTTGCTGCAATGTTACAGCACTACATGCTGTTAACTGTGAATCAGTTGAATAAGAAAACACCTGTGTGCTTGCACTCTGGAATCTGAAGACTGACTCTTTTATCCTCCCTCTCTGAACAACCACCGCATATTTTTGATGTATTTTCACACTAAGCTGGATTTTTGGGGTCATTACATTCAGAAATACTTTTCCAATTTTTTTCCCCTTACTGACTGAAAAAAATCCCATGCTTTTGGCCCCTGATTTCTATCTGTAGTGTAGGCTAACCCATTAATTCAGGTAAAGTCACCCAACTAGACACAATGCCCGACTTTCAAATGGGCCGAATATCTGCCACTCCTACATCATTGATATTTGTGAGCACTCAGGGTTTTTTGCAAATTGGGCTGTTTACAGTAAAAGCCAGAGACTGTCTGAGTTAAAAAACTGGCACAGGTCCTTCATTTGAAAGACCCAACAAACCACTAACCATTTCTAAATTCCAACCATTGCACTTTCTAGGAGAGAAGGAGCACGGGGGGAAGAGAATGGTTGGTTTTCCAGCTGCAACAACCTCTACTCACATCAGCAGTGAAATCCTGACTATGGGATTTTTTCTGTGTTATTGAGTCGTAGCGCTGGTAGTGTTGCTTAAAGACTTTTCCATCTCTGTAAGCAATCATTGCAACGTTAGGGCTGTTAACTTTATTCCTGAGCTTCCAATTGTTTTTGAAATGTTTTCACTGAAATTACATTCACTTGTGAGTTTACTGCACTTACAGGGAAACACGTATGTAGCATTGGAACAGGTGCCCAGAGACACTGTGGATTCTCCATCCTCAGAGATGCTCACCACTCAGCTGGCCAAGGCCCTGAGCAAGCCATGACAGCTCTGAAGCTGTCCCTGCTCTGGGCAAGGGCTGGGACCAGATGCCCTCCAGATTGTCCCTGCAGACAGGATAGATTATTCGATGATTCTGTTGTTCACTGTCATGGTAGCAAACTTACTGCAGGTGCTTCCTTTTTCTGCCATGTATTTAATATTTTTCTCATTACGGTATTACCAAATCCTGAGGTAATGAGATTTCAATGGTTTTTTTAGTATTTTCAGTACGTACAGGAAATAGAGAGGGTCATTTGTTAAGAAGCAAGTAACATCATCTGTAATTAACCTTGCATACTATTTACCTGCTAATTTAAGTGTTTTAAAATACAAAAAATATATTAATTAAAACAATAAAGTGCTAGACTGAGCTATCTATGCCCTTCTTCAGATCTGAGAGCATAGGTACTAGTTCTCATAAAAATTTTCTGTGTGGTGGTTAAATTAACCTTTGACATTGCTTATCTTTTACTACAGAGGGTAATTGCCAAAGTTCACTTCTAGACTCAGTTTCTTCTAGCTGGAATATGGTCTGACAGAGACTGAAGTCTCCTGGGCAATCCAATGAACAAGACCTGAAGGTCAAAGGCCTTGGTTTATTCATATCCCTGCCACTGAGAAAGCTCATTCTTAAACCTGACTGGGTCCTAATTCAAGGTCTATATTGAGTTCAGTGGACTTTATCCCAGTGCCCACAATGTGGGTCCTGTGACTTAGGATGAGGAACGACTGGTGGGATCTTGTCTCAGTTCTGATTCTGATGCTTTCTAGCCTTGTGCAAGCAAAACCACCCAGTTTTCATCTTTAAGACAATACTAGGTGCTAGACACAACCTCAGTGAGGATGGGAATAGGGTTGTACAGAACAGCCACCCCACTCATGTGCCGTGCATTACGTGCTGCAAAGGGTGGTGCCAATCGGATGGTGAGGGAGGGAGAGCTTTTTCTCCCCAGCTAAGTTTTCTCATTAAATACTCACCTTTTTGCCTCAGGGGGCTCTCATGAATATTAATTGTTTACTGCTGTCGTTGTTGTATTAATTGTTGTTAATTACAATATCATTGTAATAATGCCTGCAGCAAGGCTTTCTAATTCAGGGAAATAGGAAAATGATGCCCAGCTCCTACCTGTAGGTGCAAGATTGTTTCTTATTTGTTAGCTGCATTTAAGCATCTTCATTATACTAAACTCTCAGAGAATTATAATTCCACCTGTCTTGCAGGCAGGGAGGCATTTGTGTTTTGCTTTGGGGTGGGTTGTTTTTGGTTGTTGCTTTCATAAGAACTCGGTGTTAATAAAATTCACCCTGCAGGTCAGGAAGTCCTCCTGCAGGCAGATGGAATTTAAAGATTATCCAGAAACGCCATCCAAAACTGTCTGTATCTGGCAGCGATGTTGATCATGGTGGGAGAAGAAGATCCTGTTTATATTTTCCTTGCTGCAAGGGCGTAAATTATGGGATGCATATGAAGCAAACCTCAATTTCTGCGCATCTCTTGCAGTAGGTCTATGTTTATAAATGCATAAACCATCTGTTTAGTGTTTGCAAATTAAACACCTGCTCTTTTATAGTACAAAATAATATCTAGTTCCAAAAAAGCCTGTGAGGTCCAACAAATCTGTGCAGGCTGTTGCTTGATTCTTTGCAAGAAATGCAAAATATCACCTAATTAAAGAAAATGCCTGCAAATGCAGACTGCGTTTTCCTGTTTCAGATGAATTCCTATGTTCAAGTAATTAACTGCACCTTTGAAATGAAGACTTTGCAATCACTTCATTTTTTGCAAGCCCTGTATCGATTTGTGTGATGTGTGTATCTTCATTGAGAAATAACTGGAATAACTACATAAAAGAAAATCAGTTTTACAGATAAGTAAATACATAATATACTGCGGATATATCATGTGAATGTCAGGCTGACATATCTGCTTTTTCATTTACAGGAAATATCTCCAAGTCACTGTTTACGTTAGCAAATCCTTTCCAGCACTAAGGTGGCTACTAGCTTTCCGTATAAGACACTGTTTGGCTTGGAAAGGTGGTTTGACCTCACAGTTGCCAGAGATACTCAGAAAGCCAAGATGACTGTTTCTCCAAACTTTGAAGGGAAGTGGTTAAAGTAATTTTTGAGTAACCCTGGTTAGGATAGCTGGACATTTTACAAAATCTCGCAGAGCATCTATTTGCATCATTAAATGCCTAAATACGTTCTCCAGACTGGCCTTAAATCAACAAATAGATTGTGTTGCAAAAGGATTTTAAGCCTTTTCTTCAGAGTGAAACCAGCCATGAAAATTCTGGCACGTTCCTAAATTTGTTCCATTGGATTCTTTGTGTAACTGCAAGTCTAGTTTTAACAGGTGCTGTTAAAGCTTGTGCTGTTTTATGAGGAACATTTTGGTCAGCTCCACTGAAAATTCATGACTCACCAAGAGTCTGTCAATCTTTTAGTATATTTTGCTGTGTGATGGAATGGAAACTAACGTCTTTATCAGTGAGTACATCCTGCAAACATATAACAAAACAAAATGAAAAAGCCCATTTGATTTGAGAATCCAAAGTAAAATTTTCTTAGCTTATTATTACTTTATTCCAGGCAATGCAACAAAAATGTGTCATCATCCCAGCTGCACCAGGACTTTATTAACAAATGGCTGTAACTGTCTGATGGTGCAGGCAAGGAGTTTGGTTCTGTTCCCGCTGAAGTCGATGGGAGTTTTGCTACTGACTACAACAAAGTAACTTATCCTTGAGTGAACTTAATGAATGTGCCGTTTCCATGAATAGCGTACACTGTGTTTTGTTATGATTATTTGGATTACTAATATTTGATTATTGGTCACTTAAAACTTACATGTTTGACACTGGGATACTTTTTCTCCCCTGAAATGAGCAGGTCCAGTAATGGATATAGGATAGATATTGGCACACTAGGGACAACTAAGAATTCATCTGCCAAAGAGGGTTCCTCAGATGGTGTAAGGGCAAAATAGCTAACTCGTATGTCTGGCAAACGTAACGCCCAGGACAAGATGGTACACAGCCAAAATCTAGGAGGTTTCACGTTTTTTTAGCTTCTAAATGGCCTTGAGATGCATTGCCGGGCAGTAGACAGCAGTGCTTCAGGGTCTGTAGATCTCAGAGTCAGCCCTGCAGCAACAGAACACAGAAAGCTATGAAGTTATCTCTCTTTGGCTAAGTTGTTGGCTCCTGAATTTGACCACTAATATATCAACCTATCAGTTCTTCACTGTATTAACAGCAAATGCCTTTTGAATTAATCCCTTCAATGCTTCTTCAATGCTTTATACAGCCATGTGTGTCTTTGACATCCCAGGGAACATCCCCTGGTTTTCTATGCAACTGTGAGCGAGGGCACACTCTGATCTTTCCCTGACGAACTACAGGAAAGCTTGTCTGTCTCCGGCACACAGAGAGAAGGCACTTGAGGACTGGAACTACTCAAAGGTTTTAACCTGATTTTTGAAGTAAGAAAGACTGAAGGGGAAGGAATGCCAAGAACTCATATTGTGTCATTGAAGACCTTAGACAAAAAGCTATAAGCTGCAGTCCCTCTGTGATGTGCTCCTCATTAGTTCCTACTTCAACTCAACACCTTTTAGCCCATGAGTGCTTTCCCCTAGCTCACCACAGCTGCCTCTGGCCACTTACAGCAGCAGTACGCCCTCTTCCCATGAGTTACAGCTCCTTCCAATCACTCTTAGTGCTAGTAAGTGCTGTGATGGTGACGATGGCTCTGAGCAGCAGGAGGAGGCTGTTCAGAGAGGGAAGGTGATGAAGAGCAGCAGGTGACAGCAGTAGCAGTGTGGGAACACGCACAGGCTCCTGTGCCCCCCCTCATGTTCTCCTGGTGCATGACTCTGCTCACAGGGCTCCTGAGAGCTCCCCTGCGCCCTAGTGCTTTGAGACAATCTCAGCACTGGTTGGCCTGCTGACTGAGGGGGAACATTCTTCTTTCTGTTCCTACTCATTTGTTACTATGAGGAAACTTTGTTATTGTCAGGAAAATGTGTTTCCCACTTAAGAAAATACATAGATATGGGTCAACCACACTGATATGGCAACTGTGGTTTAGGAAAGCAAAGAGAAAAACACTGGCCCCTGGAGCATCGGTCCACCCTGCTGACATGCGCCACGGCAGTCCCCATGCAGCCCCTGCACCAATATCCTTGAATCCAGTGCTTTCAGGGTGAGGGGACGTGCTCTGGTCAGTTCAAATCCTGTCAGCTATCAATATAACTTACAGTATTTAGCAGAGAACTAAAATAGATCAAATAATTAAAAATAAATGTGTTAGGAGGTGCAGAACACCACTACAAACCTGATCTGCTTCAACTGCATTGCCTGTGCAGCACAACCAGTTCCTTGGCCTCCGCTTTACTCTCCCATTACAGAAGCCTCCTCACGCTCACGAACATGTGTTTCTAATCAGAAAATGCTCAAGGAAAGACCACCTGCTTACAAAGGATACTTTTTTTCCCAGTCCCAGTGGGGGTCTTACAGACAGGTTTTAGTATACAGCAAAAAATGAGCAGAGCAAAAAGCTGAAAGGACAGCTTTCTTTTAGTGAAAGCCTACAGTGTTACCCGAGATGTTTGTAGCAAAGCTAGAAAAGAAGACATTTCTTAATTATTATTCCTGCTGAAGATACCATGAATAAATAAGTTCATGGGAGAAAGCAGTAATAAGAAACTTGTCCTTTGCTTTGGCGCTTTGGTTTACTTTGGCTTGTCTAACCACTTTTTAAGGAAAAAATGTCTGAGCGTACTTGAACAGGGAAATAAAAGTTCCTTATGCACCCTGATTTTCAAATAAGAGTTTTCTGAGCCATTACTAAACAGTGAGCAGTTAAAAAAATCAATGCTATTGTTTCTAGAGCTCTTTAAACATAAACCACAGAGACTGTCCGATGAGGAAGGTTATCATCTTTGTGGCTTATTACATTAACATCAGGTCAGCCAGATGTTAAAAGCCTCTGAAATGGGGAACTTGAAGAGTAGGAGTCACAATTCCTTGCATTTGAGGCTTGATCCAAAATGGACTTGGTTTAATGTATTCTGTTGATTTGACTGGACACCGGGTCAATCTGATCTGCTTTAGTACTTTCAATTTCACACAGTCATGCCTTTCAGAATAATGTGAACACAGCCTGAGAGTGATGGAGACTTTACTTAGCTGGACCATCAGTGTAAAAAAAGAAGTTGGAGACCACTTAGATACAGCAAGGCCTTGGTACCAGAAGTTTAATAGCAGTAAAAAAATAAATAAAACCACTAAGAAAAGACTTTGTAATCTGTAGAAAAGAAATCTTAGCAATTTAGTAACGGTCAGAATCAATGACAAAGTGCTAAATGTCTACACAATGTTAATCAGCACATAAATAGGTGAGCACATGGGAAAACAGCCCCTTCTCTGAGAGTGGTTCTCATTGGCTGTAGGTTCTTTTATTCCAACAACAACCGAAACTGGGGATGAAGATTTCCTCCAGTCCAAAGAGAATCTAAGGAGCTCATCATGCAGAAACAAGAGAAGCCTCGGCAGCCTGAGCCTGTGCTAGGCAGCTGCAGACAACTCTCGGGAAACGGGCAACCTGCCATATGAGAGGCCAGCAAGAGACCTAGCAGCAAGCCCATGTGCTGCTGCTGCCAGGGATCAGCCTGGAAGATGACGGTTTACTATCCTCCAGCTGCCACGCACATCCTGCGTGTGTCCAGAGGTGGCTGTGGGTCATGTACCACAGCCAAGTGAGTGTAGGAGGAGGGCAAGTAGTGACATTACGGTCAGACCGCCAGCAATAGGAGGGGGTGGTTGCAAAGTAGTGGCTCGTTCTCACACATACACAACATGCACACACATACACACATAAGAGCCAAATTGCTTTCTAACAGCTCTGCTATGTAGCAGATGCAAAATCCATGGCTCAGGAAAACATCCTGCTCTATGTTTATGTGCAGAACTTCACTGTTTTTGCAGTAATCTTACCTTACGCATTTCTTGCACGTGGGAAGTCTTTTAAAAGCTCAAGGCCTGGGGACACAAAATAAAAAAGAAAGCTGAGCAGAACCATGAAAACAACAAGTCCTAATATTCAGTCATCTTTTTAACAAAGAGAAGACAACTAAAACAAAAAAAAAGATGTTGTATATTTAAAAACCTTTAAAGGCCTAGATCATTATTTATTTTCAAAACTAGTATCTATTCTACACCCCTTTCTTCTCAAAAGTTAAGCATCTTTTTTTCTTCTAGGAAGCTTCTTATCCATGACTAGCCACTTAATTCCTTTCTACTATGTTCGTAGGCCTGAGATCAATGGGATAACAACAAAAAAGCTCCAAAACCAACAACAACGCTACTCCAGTGGCTGCCTCTGTTCTTCCATCCAACAGCTCTGAGAAGATGGAATTTAAGCAGGCTCTTGGGTATTCATGTGAGGCATGCAGTGACCACCAGTGTCCTCAAACATTTCTGATCTAGATCTTACACATGCAGGAAAAGGCAAGTAAGTAACGTTCATGGACACATATAAAACATGCGTGCTTCCTAATCCCCCATGCAGTATAGATGCGCAGATCAGGCAATACTTTATAAATGGAAAATTATGTGTACTTAATGATGTGCAAAATCTTAAGTGGCTTAAAGGTTTGTTTAGGACCACCAGGGACTTGCTGTTTGTCCAGGCCTTATCTGAACAAACCAGATCACTCTACTTCAAAAAAACAGGGCTGGAAACATAAGGGTGACTGTCTATTCACAATACTTCACGTTGGACCTGGTCACTTTATTTCAAACATAGATGGGGAGAAGAATTCCTACAGGATAAACAAGACAAAAGGAAGAGATGGAAAATGTCTGTACTCAAAATACTCTGAGTAGCCCAGATAACACCATTTTGAGCACTTAAATTCATCCAGCCACTTCTTATTTACATCACTGATGTATACTTCTAAATAACTAAGTTTGCATTTGATTTAGGATAATAGCTGAAATCTGCTGCTAGGGATGGGAAGTGTTGGTATAAACAAGGTCTTTGAGTGCAGTTCTCTGTCTTTGGCATGATACTTGCGGCTTTGGGTTTTGCAGTGCTTACTGGAATCACAGTGCCCTAATGCTCCTCCATGCTGGCTGGATTAAGTACAAATGGGTTTTTTTCCCATCTTCTGCATTTCAGAAAAAATTCAGCCAGATCTCCTAACCTCCCATTAACTGCATCCTTTATGTCTTCTTCACAGGCTCTAATAGATGGTCAGCTGCAGTTGGGCAATATCGGTGAAAGCAAATAAATTTAAAGTTGAGATTTGTTATTCTTGAGCAAATTTGTGTATAGTTGATATATGCCTCTGCTTTTCACCAGTAGCCATGGTGATGTCTCTGTGTTCATTTCTGACCATGCAGTACCATCTCTTTTCAACCACTAAATACAGACACAAGACAAGGACTTATGCAGGGATCAACAGGCCATGCTTCTGATAATGTTACCAGGATTTTATTTCTTCATCACTGGATATAGTAATAGTTGTGTTACACTATATATCCACTCCCAGCATTTCTTCTGTTCCTTCGCTCCTAAATCTCCCAAATTTATTCCACTTGGAATGTTTTTCAATTATTTACCCTAACCCGGGAGATAATATGATCTTCCCTCAGAAAAAGGGGCTATCTTCAAGATTTCTTCACGAAGCCTCCCTTATTTGGAAAGCCTTCATCAGCATCTACCTCAGGTATTTCACAAATAATATAGGCACTCCAAATTCTCATATTGTTGTGGTAACGGCAGTTGTTCATGGCACTCTAACACATGTTTTGAAGGCTTCGGTCAAAGCCCACTGCTACAGCCAGACAGCTGCAATGGCTGGCACTGACTTTCACGAGCAAAACCCACAAGTGGTTTGTGATCTGTCCAAATGGTAAAGAGACTTCCCATGTAATTATTGAGGTACTTTTAAGTCCAAAGATAACAGTTAGACTTTCTGTCTCCAACCGGCAGTAACTCTATCCTTCCAGTTGATTATTCCTCAGTGGCTCTCACATCAAGGGTCAGAACTATCCCTTCTCTTACATTACAGATAAATTGTTGCTCAAAATAAATAAGTAGTATGGAGGGCCTGGGAAGCTCCAAAACACTTGGTTCTCTTTCTCAGTACTAGGCATGTCTCTTGTTCTTAACAAGCAATGTAAATAATCTGAAACTGCTAAAGCATAAGGAGAAAAAATGGTGATAAAAATTAAATGAATGCACACATGCTTTTAGATGTTATGTTATGGAAATCTCAATCCTTTCAGTGTTTTCTGTAAGAGGGACTCCCTTTTTGCCTGTTCTGCTGCCATCCAGTTCCATATATGTAGTTTAAGCATGTGCTTTTTCATTTTACAGGAGACGTCAATGCTTATGTGTTTGAAGTACCCTCCTTGGCTTATCAGTATTACCCCGGCATGAGGTGAGGATATAGACAGCACTTGCTAAATCACCTTTCTAGAAAATTCTGGAAGATGATTACAGTTGGCAACTTACTACATCAATATAAACAAACCTTTGTGAATGTCTAAAACATATCTTTCTTACAATCATCTTCCAGCTAACTCCATTGGCAAGTCCTCTGTCTGTACACATAAAGTAATTATTGAACATGGAGACATTAGTCACTAGCTTTTATATAACCCCTTCAGATGTGGAGAGTTTTGTCTGGCTTAATGATAGAGGAGGTTCATTCAGAATATTACAATGGTGAAATGATGTTGTCTTATCATCTAGACTCTCTAATTTAACCTCAGGTTTTTCTCTGAGGAGGTTAAGACCCCATTTTGTATTCATATGTTTTGGCCTACATATAGATCTGGATCTTTACAACTTATTAACCTCTTTCAACAACAGCATTCTGTGAATCTTCAATGTGTTGTAGAGCCTCTTTTGAAAGTTTACCCGTTTCAATTTCATTTCTTACAAGCAACCTTCTGCCCAATAAATTTACATTGGTACCTTGGACACAAGGACTAGTTAAGGCTCTGTTCTTTTTATTTTTTAGGGGTTTTTTTTTATATGTAAATTTATATTTTAGGGTTTAAGTTTCAGCATTTATTTTATATCTCTTTTTTGTCAGTACTACAGTTGCGACTAGGATCAGCCCGGCTATGCGTTCGACCTGGTCACTTTATTTCAAACATAGATGGGGAGAAGACTTCCTACAGGATAAACAAGACAAAAGGAAGAGATGGAAGAGATGCATCAGCCTGCTATGCATGGCTGATATATATACTCCATGTATACTGATGCATAAATGTGTAACTGAAGTCTTTGCCTTCACGTCTTCCGTATCTAATTATTTATCTGTGTCACTAGTTGGCAAGATTCTACTTTCTTTCCTTTCATGCATATATATCTTTCCTCAGGATAAGTTCTTCACTCTTTCCTTTTCCTACTGTCTTTTGGACTCTACCTCATTGATTTGAGGTGATTGATCGACCATTTTGCATTTTCTGGCTGAATGCCTAATCTTGAGGCATTTCGGATATGAAGCTACTTAAAAGATACATCCTCGCCTAAAGTGAGGTAGCTATTCCAGAGCAGAAAAATCCTTTGTGAGCTTGAGACTCTTCCAGCATGCTTTGCATTTTGTTTACTAAGCCAGTTTTTTTCCCCCTCTGTCCTAAGCAAAATTCTTGCAATATTCCTCACTGCTGCATCCATTGGTAATGCTAATTCCATTACTTTAAGCCATACTAAATTCACTTCTGCCTTAAATTTGAAAGCTGTCATTATTCATACAAAGCTATCTGTCCCATAGCGTATCCCTTAAGACATTTGCAGAAAAGCAGTATACAAGCTTTGTTGCATGCACATCTATAGATTCCCTTTGCATCCCCATACAAGTCTGAAAGGCGAATCATTTCCCAATAACTCTGTATAAGTGGTATGTAGCTTTCTGTTAAGAGTTTTGCAGATCTTCAAAAGGCCTTCTCATTGGTTCTGAGTCTGTAAGAACTCTGTAAGTGGACTAAGACTTTGCTGCTAAATAACTGAGGGAATAATTTGCTACCCCTGTCTACCATGTCCTTTGCAAGAAATCAGTGGCTGCATCTTAAAATAAAATTATAGTTTTCACTGGTTGTATTGACTCCCTTAATTTGTCATAAATTTTAATGATTTTCAAGTGTTCCTTGTCAGCAATGTTGTTAACTCTCTACCAGAATATTGCAAGTTGGAAACGGCTGTCTAACTTAACTATGGCATGACTGGAATGGGAGTGGGGGGAAAAGTACTACCACTTAATGACAGGGAGTAAGAGATGGATGGAGTGTTATATTCAGGGGTAACCACATGCTGACTGTAAGCTTGTTTTCGTTTTCTTAAATGAAGAGTGTCTCTTTGAGTTTGTGTGTCTTTTAATTTTGCCACCATACTCTGCACTTCTTAGAGCTTTTAAGCACAGCTTTTTATTTTTCAAATGAAGTTCAGATTAATTCATGTGACTTTTCTTTATACAGATAAATACTGCAGATGTCATAAAAGAACATCAGACTCCAGATTTCATATCTCCTGCCTGCTGAATTCTAAAGTGAGGTTCCCTTTCAGGCAGATGACTGGTTTATAAGAAAAACAAACTTGCACAGTAGTCTTTCATCTTAATTTGGATTAAACCACCTGTCTATAGATTATGAATGTTATAAACGGCATGATTTTGAAAATTAAATTAATAAGAAGGGTTCATATAGCAGTTTTGTTTCACATTCTCATTTCTACCAGAGACATCTTTTTAGGTGTTTCAAATCCAACACAGCTATCTGCAGGCAATTGTAAAAAATGGAATAGTAATTTATGTCCATCTTTGTGTGCATTTGAAGATGGCTGTCCACTGCTGTGTGGAAATTGGACCAATGACCAGCCTACAATATCTTATTGCTTCTTCACTACTCTAACTTTCTCTCAAGGTCAAAGACACCACGAACAGGGGAAATGACCTCTAAAACATTGTTTAAGCATTTCTCTATCATGACATCTTTCATTCAGATTTACACGCAACTAGGACAGTGACATTACATAAATATCTGTGGCCTAATGGCACTTACAGGTCTGATGTTTATTAACAGCAATGCATCAAGAACATGCTCACTCAAAATCGAATAGGCAATCCTTGTTAAACACCTGCCTTGACGTTTCCATCCTCAGTCCCAAAGCAGGACTTTGGCAGGATATCCACATATAAGTCAAAATCTATGACTCAAAAAATTCACCTTGTAGGTCCTCTTTAGGACTTAAACCTCTCCTCTTTGGCCAGCTGGAAGCATCTCAGTCCTGTAAGGCCAGGTATGTTACATATTCATCCTCCTTCTCTTGTGCCATGCCAAGCCAAGGGTCACAAGGATGCATCAGGGCAACTGCACAAATACCAAGGGAAGGGGCAGGGCCTTTTTAGGAAGGAGGGCTCCAGCCAGACTGGCAGCAAAAACAAGTTCGTGAAGTAGTATAAAGACCCTTAGATAGGTATGAGATGAGGGAGACATATTTGTACAGGTTTGGGAAAACTGTGACATAAAACAGAAAGGGTGAGGGACAATTTTGCTCAAGCTTAGTTTCCAAGGATTTGGAAGAATGGGAATAAAGAACTGGGTTTAGACAGTATGGATTAACCACATTGCCAGCCAGACAACAGGGCACACGTGGCAGGGGGGAATAAGAAGTGGAAGCAAGTACTCTAGAAGGATTAAGAATTGATGGTACAAGAAGATACGTGCCAAGCAGACAGCTGCATATTGTTGTTGCCACCTACAAGTGAGGTACTGCCATACCTAACATTTTTTTTAATCTAGTCTTTTTTCAAAACTGTCTAGCTAGGAGGTACAGTTATTCAGCCAGGAAACAGAAACAATAGCACACAACTTAGGTATTAAATCACATCTAACAACCCCACAGTCTTACATTATTATTTGCCAAAGTGATCAACTTATTGAATGAAAGCAGAACATGTAAAAGCATCAGCAAATAAATTTATGTGCGATTTGAAAATATTTAGTTTGACGATAGGCAGCAAGAAAGACTAATTCATTCAGTTAAATATTTTTTTACTAATCAAAATAGTCATGAACAGAAAACCTACTATGACCAATGGGAAGTGTATGGTATTTTACACATTTGCCTTCTTCTGTTGCATAATATTTAAAGGAAATTAAACCCTCTCCATTTGACATTCAAAAAAATAACTACCCACATGGTTTCTGGTTTTGATCATAATATATACTACAAATAAGCAATCAACCAAATCTCAAAAATTGTGCAAGTCTTTCTGTGCAAAAGACTCTAAAATTCTGTAAGTGTTTCAAGTCTTTCTGACTTGAAGTCAGAAAGATTTTTGTTTATCTATATTAACAGACTTAGAAGAAACTGACCCTGAATATCTGGTCATTACACATGCTGCTAGGACCAGATTATGACTTCCAAAAATATCTAGGTAAATTTGATCTTTTTAGGCATATTTATGAAATTGCTATACAAAACGTGACCATTATTTTTTCCTCAGAAATTGTCACAACATTTCTCCTTGGTCTTTTGTTCAGAAGCCAAAATCTTTCAGGTTTACCATTTGGCATTTGAAAAATAATTTAAACAACATGGATGTAATCTCTTACCTAGGTCTATCAGACAAATTGCCAGGTAGTGTAGGAAGACAGATGTTCTTTTTTTGCTTAGCTTTTATGTTCAGTAAACCTTTTATGTTGGTTCTAAAATAATATGGCAGTGTCACAAATGACCACCTTGCAGTCCGACACACAGCAAATGTTCCATAACAAATAATTTGGCAGCCAAATCCCACCTCTCTTCTTGTTGGTGAATTTTGTATTAATAGAAAATGTTTATCATTTTAATTAAACAGGAAAATTGTTCTGCAATATTCTGTAGTTTATTCAAGGGCATCTGGTTTCATTATCCAAGACTGGAAAACTGAACTGCTTTGATTGGATGCATTAGTCACAAGATATGGGTAAGAATGCTTCCACTTGGCAAGTATTCCCCCCTATTAGTTTAGAATGTGCTCTTTCAGTAAACATTCCTGAGAAAAGCTCCCCAACTAGCAATGGCCACTTGAGGCCAACGTTTAAAGTCACAGCCTAGCATATTTCGGAGATGACTCCACCAGGGTCCCTGTTGAATTAATTCCTTCTCCTTTGCACTGACACACTGCAGATGGAAAAAAAAAATGGCACATAGACTGTGGACCACTGCAAGTTTTGCCTCTGCAGCAAAAGAAGTCTTCCCTGAACATTAAATCTATCTTAAAGTCCAGGGGTTTTTGTCACCAAGAACCAGTATCAAGGTTGAACTGAGAGTAATCAGCCCAACCACGTCTTCCTTTCCCCATTAAATTCCCAAGTGTCACCAAGGCCAGCCACATTCTGATTCTCGCTCTTAAGTATGGCAATAAGGTGTCGCCAAGATTCCCTTACTCGGGCCTCTAAGGACTCCATTTCTGGGCTTCTGATCTGTCTGTCTAGGCTTATCTGTGCTACAGGAACACAAACAACAGCAAACTTGAGGTGGGCTTGCTATTGAGGGACTTGTAGTGCTCCACGCCTGTACATGTGCATGCTTTCCAAAGGGACAGAATGCAAATCTATTGTCATCTGGTTGCCACAGAGCCTACAGGTACAGCATGGACTGCTGAGGAAGGGTTATACGGGGTTCACCCTACAGATTTTTTAGTGAGACAAGGCTTTAGGGTGACCTTAAGGTCATGTGTAATTACTGGTGCAGACACAGAGAATGTGGTATAAAGACGACGCAACACGCTGAAGGATCTGGCCTGCTTTGGATTTGTTTTTTCCCACAATCACTGTGGTCTTAAATCTTAATGAAAAAAGCAAGAGAGGATTATAAATAGTGGACACTGAAGAGACCTGTTTTTTAAATTCAGTTAAGAACCAGTCTGTATCTAGCAAAGACAAAAAAATATTGCTTGTGCTTTACACCAATTTTACCCTTTGGGATTTTCTGTTTATTTTGTTTCTTTGGCTAAACATTTGAAGTAAAAATGAAGATGAAAATCTTGGAAGGAACTTTTAAAAACAACAAATGTACTCCACCCTTATTACAACATTATTCTTGTTTAGCCAAACATTTTTCCTTTAGCAAATGCTCTGATATAGACACACATACAGAAAACGCATAAAAGACCTACATTGGCCACATCTTTTTAGATAAAAAAGAGAATTTGGAGGGGTGAAATATGTGAATGAATGAGAGAAAGCAAGGAATGTAAAATAAATATAGGAAAATAATAACGCTTCAGTGACTAAAACTAATATCTTGCATAATAGTCCCTTGAGTCCATGAAGAAAAATTTAAATTGAATTAAAAATCACATGGGCTTCATGGTGTCTTCCCTTTGTGAGGGGATAGTAGGACTCATGTAACTAAGCATTTCAAGAAGGGAGCAAGCATATGAAGAGAGGGGAGGGAAAAAAAAAGAGTAGATAGCCCTAGCAAAATAAGAGTCATATGGGTAAATATTTTAAAAGTCACAGTAACCTACACCTTAACCTTCTGAGATGCTTAAGTGAGAGGAAGGCATAAAAAGAAACTTGCAATCATTTCAGGAAGCTATCACAGATGTAGCTTTTCCCCGTGTTTATAGCTAGATTTTATTGCTGGAACATTGTACTGTTCACTCAAGGTTAGCAATTTATGATTCAAGTTTCTTTCTTAGAGCTCCACTGCTTGCTGGAGTGGCCCCTTGGGGCAGAAGGGTTTTCAACAGAAAGTGGTCGCATATATCACCAGTCCCCTGAAGTCTATATAATCGCCTTTGCTGACCTACAGACAGAGGCATTTAGAGCACACTCTCTCCAAGAATTTCCAGAAGGACTTAAAACAGGGACCATTACATTTCCTGACATCCTTCATATCTCCCAATACAGTTTTCTTGAAAACCTGATTTGACATAATCTAAGTCCTAGGCCAAAAGTGCTGTATGGTTTGCATTCATTTTTTTCTCATTCCACTACAAATTGCTTCTTGATCATTAAGTCCTGTTAAAGGAGAGCCCACTGAATCAAACTTGTTTTCAAAGACCGCTTTGGCTACTATGTGCAGTCACCACCTGCACAGTAGAGTTCTCTCATGCAGCACAGAGAGTGCCAATATCTCCCAAAGCAGCCTGTTAAAAACTTACTTTGAAGTAAGCCCTAAATTGAGTGCGGGGACTTGCACCAAATGACCTACAGAAGTCCTTTCCAATCTAAATGTTTCTATGATTCTATAATCCTATGAGTCACAATAATGACACAGCAGTGGAGGGGGGGGGGAAAGGGGTAGAGAAAGCCTATTTATCACCAAAGTATGTTTAATCACTCCAAGAACATGGATGCTCAAACATTACAACTTCAGTTCTGTAGGAAATTTAGAAACTGCCATTTAAAGATGTTTATAACACAGTCATATTTCCTTTTTCTAAAAAAACAAACAAAAAAAATCACTAAAAACATTACTGCAGAATTTTGCCTACTACTTTTTTTAAAGTCAGAAATATTTCCGATTTCTTTCCCTTCGCTTTAAGACTTACTATAACAAATTTAATCACTGTGCAGATAGCTAACCATAATCAGGCTTATAATGGCAACTGATTTACTGTATTTTTTGTTTTGCATCTGTATGAGAATGAGTGAATGTATCACAACCAAAGGAGGTCTTACACCAGCTGTAAGTAAAGCTATGATGTTGAGAGAATCCCAGTTTCCCACCAAAGTTATAATATTTGTATTTACACTACATTAATGATCTGTGAACAAGGTTGGAAACCACTGTTTTAGCTGGTCAATGCCAACAAAGCACTTCTTGTCAGAAGCTAAAACTTTCTCTCACTTAGCGAAGGAAGTTAGTGCTTCACAATGTTGAATAACCATACCTGAAATCTTAGCAATCTTTTGTGTGGTGTGCAGTCAGTAGAGGTGCCTAAGGACAGAATAAATGCAGACACAGGTTGAGAAGTAAAGCCTTATTCACTTTATGCTTCAATAGGGTGAGCATCATCCCCTGAAACCAAGTACATGCTGAATGGCCTCATGGTCAGTAAGCAACACCCAACTCTCTTAAATCTAAAACTATTGCAGCTTTATGTTTTAACAGGTTGCACCTGTCAAGCACCTCAGGCTGCAAGAGAAACCTTCAGTTGTTTCCTATGACTTTAGTTTTCCTGCCTCAACTGGCTTTTTCTAGCCTCTTCCCTGGAGGTGTTCAAGGCCAGGCTGGATGTGGCCTTCAGCAACCTGGTCTAGTGAGAGGTGTCCCTGCCTATGGCAGGAGGGTTGGAACTCGATGATCTTCAAGATCCTTTCCAACCTAAACCATTCTATGATTCTATGATTCCCCAAATTAGTTGATCATTACAAGGTACCAGAGTTTCTCCTTGTCCTATTCAAGCTAGCCTCTGTGATCTCTCAGCAGTTTACTGCTAAATCTTCACAACTCCATTACAAACCTCAATGTAATCTTCCTCTAAAATAAGGAAATCAACAGATTTTAGCCAGCAGGGCAAGCAGAGGAGGGCCAAATAAAGAGCTGGGGCAAATAAATTCTCCTTTAAATGTTCAGCAACGTAGAGAACTATCCCCAAAATTCAGGTACAGTTCACCTGCTATTTTTCTGCCTTCCTCTGCTATCAAGAAATAGCAAAATCAAACACATACCTGACTTCTGACATGCCCTAAAATAACAAAGAACATCTTAAGCGGTGTTGCTCTAGAGACACCACAGGTCAAAATATTCCCAAATACAGCTTTCAGTCATCTTGAGTCAACCAGAAATCCAGTTCTTCCAAGCAGCAGATAGGGCTACACAAATCTTAAATAACAGAATATCAGTGTCTGATGAGCTGTCTGCTTTCACAGCATTGCTTCATGGATCTGTTCAGTTTGAGCTCATTTTCATATATATTTTCTATAACTTTTATCAAAAATACCTGTTCATCTGGGCATTTCCTTGATTCCATGTGTCCCCCTCCAAGTGTCAGCTTGACAGTTAACCTGCATCAGTGTCAGGTAATATGTATCCTTTCATTTCCCAGACATTACTTCAGTAACTTCAGAGTACTTTAAAAAAATTGCAGCTGGGTTTGCTGGACAAAAGTCATCACTGCATATTTAGGAGGAGGAATTTATTCAGCTCAGCTCTTTTTTTGCCATTGCCACTGCCCAACAAGATCACAGTGACAGTGAAACACCTCTATCATACAGCCATACAAGCCTTACTGGTTTCTGGTGTACTGTTATACACATGTACACAGTGCACAAAATGAAATTACTGATTTAGCAAAGCTGAAACATTTCCCAAAGTTGGTTGTGCCTGCTATTCTATGGCACTTAGACAACCTTGCTTAGGAATGGAAAAGCAGGTGCCATCAAAAATTTTTGGCTGCTCAAGTGTCTAATTTCTGAGACTGCAAGACAACATATTCCACGAACATCTCCAAGGTTTCCAGTATATAATGACCCCAGGCCAATGGACTGACATACAGTTCTCCATTCCCAAAACCTGAGAATTTCTAAATTGTTGTTTTTCACCCCATATTGAGATCAAATCTAATCTCAAAATAGCAAAAATTCTCCACAACATGGAATGACTCTTTCCACTGATTTCTAGCAAAATACCAACTTCCCAGAACTATGTTGGCTAACTTCCTTCATCCAGCATGACATTTATCCAATTTGAATCCTAAAAATGTTCATCTCTGGTGTTCTGCAAGACAGTATTTTTTTTTCTACTGGAACCTGGAAGTAAAAACATGAGTGAATTTACCTAAATTACATTTCACTGCCAGTTGGAAGCCATCCAAACAGTGAAACAGTCAGTGCAAATTCATTATCAGGGTAACAGTTTTGGCCTCTAGGTTTGTCTGTATCTGCATAAACTCAAAACGAATATAAATGTATGCAGGAGGGGATTAATATTCTCATGCACCAAAAGTTCTCCAAGGTTGAATACTTGATAAATAAGCCTGTTATGATCTTTACCACTTTGATATAGCAATACCCAAAACACATAACTGTATCTCCAGATACTGTTATTTTTAAAAGGTTCCATTAATCTTTTAGCTCTTTTTTCTACTGCTTTTTCTTTCCTTTTACAGAGTTTCACTATTAGAAAAACTAGATTTTTTTTCCTGCAATGTGAAGAAGTCTTGCCAAAGAAATTTTCATCAAAACAGATGTGTGAGCATTGTGGCAGAGTTTGTAACGTCTTCAGATTGCTTATAGATTTTCTTGAAGCACCATTTACTTCAATTCCCCATATCCATGTGTCCTCCCTTGGGCATATGAAATCTTCTCAGGTGGAATTCTTACTGCTACTCACTTCTGCTATCAACCTAATCTATTTTTTCTTAGAGAGGGGATATAGCTCTGTCTTTGAGCATTTCTGTGCCAGCTTGTGGTGAGCTTTCCTTTCTTCCTACCTTCAAGATTCAGTTCTTTCCTGATTTCTCCCTGCTTTCTGAAAGGCTCCAAAAATACTGGACACAGAAAATTTTACTGGTATTTAACATCCTATATGTAGACCCTTGCAGATTCACACACAAATGGCCCTTGGGTACCTGCATTGCACTCTGTATAAAGTTTCTGTAACTTCAGATATCTTTCCCACTCCCCTAAATGAAATATCCATTTTCCCTTGGATTGCTTGAAATAAGCTTCCAGATCAAACACGACATCATGGTAAAAACTGGTTAATCCTGTAAAGATGGAGATAGAAAATGTAAGACAAAATACTTGCTGCCTTTCTTTCCTTCTTAGACGTGTTTTTACATGCAGTCTTGATGAGGAGGCAAAGCTGGAAAAGATAGGGAGGAACCACTAAAAAGGGGCCAAAGAAGACGTGATTAGCTCCCGCATGCCTTTATCTGAGGACACTAAAACTGTTTATATCCTACCAGTCTGAGCAAACATCCCTTGCTTCACTGAGATGCGGGAGATCATTGTCTGCCTTTGTGATTCACAAAGTTACATTCATAACTAGGAAATCATGGCTTCAGCCGCCTAGTAAATCATGCATTCTTGTGAAAGAAATTTTTATTTATATAAAAAGAACACGTGTAATTTATTTTTTTAATAAGTCAAGTCTCCCAAGAGAATTTGGCAGTGAACTGTTATTCTAATACTTTGGCTGTCTTTGCAAGATGATCTTCTTGATAATTTAAAATGTCATAGGATGTTTGCAGGAACAATAGACCAGATTCCTGAGCTGGTGTAAATTGGCACAACTCCACAAACATCAAAGAAGCAATGCCAGTTTACACCAGCCCATCAATGTTCACAAATTAAATGGATGTTTTGTGGTTTACTACATGTCAGAAAACTTGTACTGCAACTCAAGCCCTCATAAGCTATGCCGTAAAACTATTTGATTTTTAATAGATCTGCAAAAACAAATTTTCTCATCAGAATACTGACCTCAAATAGTTCTTTAACGTCAGAGTTAAACCCCACATCTTTAATGCTTCAGAGAATGAGTGTGCAAAAGAGGCTAATGACTGGATGCCCTGAAACACAGGCCAGATTTGCTCCAAACACATGTGCACACCAAATGAAAATGCAATGCTTTTCAATACCTTGATCATGAGAATATATCTTCAAAATTATCTGGGTAAAGCTTAACTGAAGTTTTATTCTGAACCAGCTCCCTCTCCGGTGATATTAAAGCATTCCCTTAAGCCACATGTTTTGGGTTTCAAAGTAAAAATTCCATCATTCTTTTCCAAGAGCATACAAACACTAAGTGGCAATAGCAACATTTTAACTTGATCCGAAGTTTTGGTTTAATTCCTCTTTGGCTCAAAGAAAATCAACAGCTCTTCAAAGTAATATATGTGTACACACATACACTTGATATAATGTCTATATATCTATATCTTTTCAAATAAAAATTACATAATGAGGAACTATGAAGAGTGGGCTATTCTAGTATTAATTATACATGAAATGTATGATACTTTTACACAAAAATAATAATGATGAAAAATCTTTAATTGAAAGATCCAAAATCACTTAACAAACATCCTGTGAGCCTCAAAACACTCCTCTGAGACAAGTGCATATGACAAGACCCATTAATGGATCGTTCAGCCATATTAAATGATGTTTTTATATTCAGCCACATTAGGAGTAGAACCAGCAACAGATAGCTCATAGCATTTCCAGCAGCAAAGAAGAGCAGTGAGTAGGAGAGGAAGGACACCATAGGAGGTGACAGGAAAGCAAGGACATGAGTTAGAAGAGAAGGCACAGCAATTCTGTCCACACAGCAAGCGAGCTCCTCATAACCTAGAGTTACTTGTGCCCAGAAGCATCCCTTCTTCTTCTGAGAAGCTCCTGTCTTCCCAATTCTCAAAAAAAATCTTGAAGTTCACTTTGTTTATATTTTCCCCTCTGGCTTTACATGCCCAGACATTATGACCTTCACTCCTTTTTCACTTTCCTTTCCACAGTTTGACTGGTGACTGATAACTATTGCAGGTCCTCTGTAGATCACTTGCAGCTAGCTGAGCTGGAAGCCTCACCTGGTTTTTTTGTTTGGTTGGTTTTGTTTTTTTAACAGAAACAAAATCCTGGCTCCTGCTTTAGTGTGGATTTAAAAAACATGAGTTACACCTACCAAAAATCCATCTGTCTCAAATGTTAAGGGCAGAAAAGTAGACATGTCTAGTGAAACACAAGGCACAGCAGCCCAAATCAAGAATCCTGGATCACCTTAACCATTATCTTTAGTCGTCCCTTTCCATCGTTGCTAGATGGAGTGAGATAAGGATGCTATTAAGTCTTCGTTTCCCTCAACATATTTATTATGGTAGAACGCTGTGCAGAAGTTGCTTTTGTATTAATCCATCATATGTTGGCTTTCACAAATGTTTCAAAACCTGCCAACTAAAAAGAGACTGCTACTTTGTCAGGCTACAGTAGACTTTGTAATATACTAGTCAAAAGACTTTCCAAGTGTACACTTTCATTAACCCTGATATAAGCAAAGAAAGGAAAATCTGTTCCTCATCCCTTTTCCTGTCTGCAAGAAGTTGAAAATCACACCCATAAATTTACAGCAGAATGGAAGTCACACTCCATAGCTCTAGTTACAGTGCTCTCTAAAATCAATAGAAATTGAGTTGATAGAGTACTTACAAAAACAACAGTCTGCTTGGCACTAAAGGCAAAGCTAAAAACTGAAGTAGTCCTCTGGAATAGCCCACCCCAAGACATAACAGGTAGTAATGCAGATAAAAGCCTGCAGAACCAGCACTGCTAGGCAAAGCCCCAGGGTCTCACTACATTGTTGCAGTGAACAGTGTAGATGACACTTTTTGATGTGGGTCAGATGGAAACAGGTAGTTATTTTTCTTTCGTAAAGCAATTGTCCCCAAAATGTGCCAAAGAACTGTCAAAGCTAGTAGCTCTAGTAATATGCTTTGGTAGAAAATGATCATATTTTCAGACAGTAATACAAAAAGTCTGTATAGAAAAGATTTCTTTATAATTACCACCAAAAATAGTCTGCCATAGCAATTTATGCCACTGCAAATACTAGTTTTCCTTATAAATGTTTCTTTCTTATGTTTTGCTTTAAAATATATTTGCAGTGAAAGAAAAGGACAAGAAAAGCTCTTAGCTTTCAGTTCAATAACAAGTAGTTCCTAACAGACTAATGAACAAGGACAACAAAAATCTGGGCCATTATTCACAGCCACTGCAGTTAAAATGCATCTGCCAACTCTACCGAGAATATTTGGTGTAAGATAGATGCATACTGTGCAGGGGTCTCAAAGTACAGGTATTACTAAAAGATGTATATCTCCTGTTTGAATAGACGAAACCATCTGAATTAATTATATCCAGCAAGACCTTGTTATAAATTAGTAACATATTTTAAACAGTATTTACACTGTTCCTTCTTCCCTTGGAGGAAACTCATTGTGTTTAACTGAGGAAAACATCTGACATGCCAAGAATGATGGTGATTTATGGTTTCACAGTAAAAGTCAAACACTCCTCTGAAACCTGAATGAAGAAATAATGCACGAGCACCCAGAATATATTCCAGAGATATCATGCAGCTTGGTCCTAAACTTGGAAGACATTTCCTGTCAGTGGATCCCTGTTCAACACAGAGTACACTGCAGAGCTGTGGACTTGAATACTGGATTAACTATCTTCCTTTTAGACTGCTTTTTATTTCATCTTAGCTAGCAAATGCATCAGGGAAACATCCTACGCATTTCTACACCATCTAATGCAGCGGAAGGAGCATCAGGCCTGATTGGATCACTTGACCTCTAGCGCTACTTTAATACAAAATAAAATGATCATAATTGAAAACACCATTTGGCAGGTTGCTATTAAATATGTATTGGACTATTGCCTTAGGCCCATGTTTCATTTAATGCTCTTGTTCATAGGTTCTGGTTTCTATTATGTTTTCATTTATTGACTGCGGACCAAATATGAGTTGCAACACTTTCTGTGGGATCCCGTTCAACACTTTCATTCAGCAAGGCTGCCCGCTGCAGGCAGCGACAGCCTGGCAGTGCTCAGAGCCTGCCAGCCACACCACACCACCACGCCAACCACACCACACTACCACACCATGCCACCGTGCCATGCAACAATCCCCCTTACAGCCCAAACCCAGGGGTCAGGTTTTGCCCTGAGCTTCCTGCGAGGAGGGTGATGCATGCTTCCTCTGCCCGCACCAACCCTGCCTGCTGGGCTTTCCTCCACAGCCCCCGAGACCCTTGAGGGCAGTAAGGGGGTAAGGGGCAGTGAAAGGACATAGGACATGGTAGCAGGCCTGACCCCCCATGCCTGGAGACGAAGACCCAGCGTGAGGCTGATGCAGGGTTTCTGTAGGCATGCAGGGCACATAGCACAGCAAATCACTAAAGCAATGGACCCTCAGGGATCCATAGTGGGACAAGTACTGTTCAATATCTTCATCGGTGGCATAAACAGTGAGATCGAGTGCCCCCTCAGCACATTTGCCAACACCACCAGGCTGAGCGGTGCAGTTGACATGCCTGAGGGACAGGATGCCATCCAGAAGGACCTGGACAAGCTCGAGGAGTGGGACCGTGTGAACCTCGTGAGGTTCAACAAGGCCAAGTGCAAGGTCCTGCACCTGGGACAGGGCAACCCCTGCTATCAATACCAGGGGATGAAGGGACTGAAAGCAGCCCTGCTGAGAAGGACTGGGGGGTACCAGTGGATGAAAAGCTGGGCATCAGCTGGCAATGTGTGCTTGCAGTCCAGAAAGCCAACTGCATCCTGGACTGCATCAAAAGAAGCATCGCCAGCAGGTCAAGGGAGGTGATTCTGTCCCTCTACTCTGCTCTGGTGAGACCCCACCTGGAGTACTGCGTCCAGCTCTGGAGCCCCCAACATAGGAAAGACATGGACCTGTTGGAGCGGATCCAGAGGAAGGCCAAAAAGGTGATCAGAGGGCTGGAGCACCTCTCCTATGAGGACAGTCTGAGAGAGTTGGGGTTGTTCAGCCTGGAGAAGAGAAGGCTCTGGGGAGACCTTATTGGGACCTTTCAGTACGTAAAAGGGGCCTACAGGAAAGATGAGGACAAACTTTTTAGCGGGGCCTGTTGCAATTGGACAAGGGGTAATGGTTTTAAACTAAAAGAGGGTAGATTTAGACTAGGTATAAGGAAGACATTTTTTACAACGAGGGTGGTGAAACACTGGAACACGTTGCCCAGACAGGTGGTAGATGCACCATCTCTGAAAACATTCAAGGTCAGGTTGGATGGGGCTCTGAACAACTTGATCTAGTTGAAGATGTCCCTGTTCGTTGCAGGGGAGGTTGGACTATGATTCTATGAACATTCAGTGAGTCACTTGGAATGTGACTTACACCAATTCAGCCAGATATTCTTAGTGGATTTGCACTGTCTCACCTGTAACTGCAGAGGGGTAGAAAAGCCTAAAACAAGGGTGGTTTGTAACTGAGGGGGCAACAAGAGTCTGTGCTCACCACCTGAGGTGGTGTCTCCCAGGGGAGACAGGGACTGAGCAAGACCCATCGCACTGCTGGGTCTTGCTCAGTCTGATTTATCCCAGGTGCTTCTCCATGGAGAATGTGGAACTGGACTCGGCAACGAGGCTGCTCAAATGCTGCTCTTCCAAATCAGTTCTACCATTGACTCAGAGTTTCTCCTTTCATGTCAAAGTAATTTAATCAAGTATCCTTTGGGGTTTTCACAGAGGGGTTTTGATTTAGTTTTTTTCCTTTTTTCCCATTCCTATGCTTCTTTTTTTGGAAAAAGCGTGTAAAAGCCTTTCATCAAACATTTTAAGAAACCTAAAGGAACTGTATCACAAAAATGTTTCTTACTAAGGAGCTCTACTCTTCTGTCCCATGTATCGGACAGCAGTGACAGGAAACAGTTACAGTTGTACAATACTCTGAATCACAAAATGTTAGTACCATCCAAAATATTTGAAGTTCCTTCTAAAAAAGCCCCTCAGCTTCTTGGTGTGTGACTCTCATGCTTGGACACCATGTGGCTGTGGTGTTGGAGAACCTTGCTGTCCAATAGATGGGAGGAGTGAGGTTGTGTAAATTGGGATGGTCTCACACATGAATCTCTGTCCTTGATATTTATACATTGTATAAGATAGTTATATCTCTTTTGTTTGTTTATTTTAAAAAATGTTTGCCTGTCTCACTTTCAGCAGTTTACAGTGGAATCCACTTTCCTTCTAAATTATTGAATAGGCTTTAGCTAATTTAATAGATAATGTATAGTCTTGGCTAAATATGTTCACCATAATCTATAAAATACGCTGTAGTCAACAGAAACAAGAAGCTCTTGTTTTAGTCTTTAAATTTTTCTGAGAAAAAGTTGGACCTATTTTAAAAGCTGTGTGTCTCTAGAGTGTGGAAGGTATATAACAGTAGCTCCAGGATGATCACCATAACAGCTCCTTTCTGAGAAAACTTGTATCAGATTTAAGAAAACACGAGCCACTCTAATCTGTTGTTAATCCAAACCACAGGCAACAGTAATCTGAGGTCCTAAATTGGTGATGTATTGTTATGGGACTGTAAACATAGCAGCTACCCAGAGAAGAGGGAGGACCTGGGATATGAAATTCTGGCTGGAGACCTGGTGTCCATGCCTCTTCTTTCTCCCATGCTTTGGCCTTTGTGAAGCCCCCACATTTACACAAACTGATAGCTTTCCTGTGCTATCTGGAGTGGGAAATCTCTCAGTGCTGAGGTTCTGTTTAAAAATTGCAATAGATCTTCTGAGTATGATGCAGCATTTTTAGTATCATTTTCTCTTTAAAACTAGAGTTGCATACAACCTGACTTTCCAAAGGAGACAATGCTCTGATCTCTTTAATCATATGGCATTATCACCCTATTGGAAGGTAGAATATTTAGAAGAACAGATGATTCTTGTTCCTTTGCTTAATCTAAGTTTTGAAGACCAGGTAACATTCAGAAGAATTTGTCAACCACCGATTGTATTTCTTGCCGTAAAAGTAATGTTTTCTCCATCTTTTTCATCCAGTGTAATTCATATACTCAGTAACCAGCCACCTTTATCTCTGGATGTGATTTTTTGCTTGGTTGGGTTTTTTTTGGACTACTTTTGATGTTTATTGGACTCTGACCCTAGTGACCAGAATTACTTAATGGCATAGCAGCCAGTCAGCAATCACAAGGCACAGGGCATGTCCCTATGCTGTGGGTACAGAGGCACTCATCCTGGCAAATTTTGCATGAAGAGCACTACAAAATACACTGCAGAGCCACTTCAGCTTCTGCCTTGGAGCAGATGGAGATCAAAGCCTCCTGACAGACGCTCCGCAACATAACACCGTAACACAGCTCACCTGCTCCTCAATCTGAGTTAGCATTTTATTAACCCTACTTTGCTGCATGTGGGTTTACTTGATCAGATGTCTACTCCACTTCCCATTTGATGTCACGAGGTATGTCATCGTGACATCACTACCCCACCTTGAGTTTCCAGCTGTGGGTCTGTTATCCTTAAACTAGGTCTGTGCATCCAGCAATACAAATGTAGTCTAGATCCATCTTGAGCACATGACTGCATTGCTGTTGGACTAGCCAGGGTATCTGATATAGAGATCATTCATACTATTGTTAAACTTGTATTTTGTTTCTTGCTGGATGTGACAGATCAAATACCTGAAGTGGCATAGTAGTTTGAAGAGGTCCAGCACAGAAGCTACTTATATTAGGAGTCCCTCACAAAAGTTTGAACACACTAGAACTGACAAATTGAGTTTATATTGTTTTATCCATTTTGTCTTGCAGTTATACCTGTTTTAATCTAGCTCTAGAAACCATCAAGTATGATTTACTGTATTGTGGAACCATAGTCTCAGTTTTAGCAACTTGCTTCTCCTAGCAATTTCCTTCTCTTGAAAGTCTCCAAGCACTAGTAAAAGGCAATTTATGTTTCACAGAAATCTTTGAAAGTGTGTGATGTTTCCATATCATGTGCCAGGTCATCAGCTGTTGTAAAACCATTAAAGACAAGGGAGCTGGTTCACAGCTTTCTCCTGATGAGGATCTGACTCCATGTATCATAACCTTTCACAAACCAGCATTGTTTCAGTTCTCTTTCTGTTAAAAGTTTCTGTCAGGGGAACAATAACATCAAAACCTATTATCCACATTCAAGCAAAAAATTCTATTACAGAACTGAAAACAACTCAGTAGTTTAAACAACTAAAGGTTCTGTAATGTTTTCCAGAAAGTAAAACATGTCATTAATTCAGTGCAATGAAACTCCTCACAATGATTAGGATTATGTTAAGCTGATTTTTAATGGCATATTAGTTTCTTTTTTGAAGGAGCTGTTGGTTTAGTCTCTTATTTTGATCCACCATGGTATCACTTCAGGACAAAGACAAGTTTGTGCCAATGTCCTACCTCTGCATTTTCATACTGTTACATGCTTTGATTTTTTTTATTTTTTTTTTTTAATACATACTTATCTCTGAATTCCCTGGAATTTTAATGCTTGAGAACAATTACAAGATCCTGTTAATGTAACTTTCTCCCTCCAAAGGACTGATGCACACTTTCCAATGTCAGGCCTTTTTTATTTTTTGCCCTTAAGAATATTTAGTAATATTTGTTAAAAATACCTAAATATATGAAATAGATTGTATCAGAGCTGTGAAATACATCCTAACGTGTTTCATGTGACAATGAGATTTATAATAATGGGGTTAATAAGTGACATGATCACTTTGTCCTAATAGGTTGTTTGTGATGGAGAGGATGCAAATTTACTTGTAAATTACCCAATTTTTTCTTGTCTTCTGTAAGGCCATCTTTTTTTTAATGCTGTGCAAAACTCATGTAATGCGAGTGTCTGGTGACTCCATTACTGTTAGCATCTGAGCATTCATTATTCCATCAGCTTTCCCATTAACTGTGCACACACCTACGAAACATAACAATTCTAACTGTGATGGGCCATTAAAGGTTTGAATGCTTGGTTATGTTCCCAGGATTGTCGAAATCAAGAGAACCAGATACTCAGCTTGATGGAGATAACTAACACCATTAAAGTCAGTGGCAGATGAGCCAGTACTATTGTTTCCAAGCACATGTTTTCAGATAGGAGCATCTAATAATTTAAAACCAGGACTGCCAGTATGCCTTCAACCAGAATATTCTGTAAATCCATGTAGTATTATTTCATTTATTGGAAAGCTGTGACTTTTGTTATCATCTTTGCTACAAACGTTTTGGCTTTCTGCTGTGAAACAAATTTGTTTTCTTAAAATCACAGCACCATGTACTACTCCAAGCATTGTTTTATTTAAATGTCATTCAGTCCTTGACAATACCAGCCTCCCCCTTCAAAACCCTGTTTTATTTCAAAGGTAATGTAGCAGAAAGACTTGCTCTGGAGAGTTCTGGTACTGTACCACAGCAGTCAGCTTTTCTATTCATCACTATTTTCTTAACCAGCATTTTTAACGTTGTGAGACTTTTTATCTCTCTATTTTAGCTTTATAACAGTTCTTATTGTAACAGGGAGAATTACACTAATTTAAACTTAGTCATGGCCTATAAAAGGCTGTGATTCCACCATTCTTGGCTAATCCTATATATGAAAAAAAAAAATTCTTCTGACAGCTACTTCACAAAAAGTTTACTTTACACAGTCATGTTCTGTAGCTCCTGATGTGCGTCACTGACATCTTTTGTTTTTCTCCTGAATATCCAGTCTCTTTATACTTTTACTATCTCACAAGTCAGCACTTTTCATAATTACAGTTGTGTTAATCTTTGTGTTTGCTTTATGGTCAGTGTGCAATTTAATGCATTCATCGTACAGTGGGGTTATCTGCCTATCAATGGAGAATCATCTCACTAGAGTCCTCGGTCTTTTACAAACTGCTTTCCAGCACCTTGTAGACTCATGTTTTTCCAATTTAAGCTCTTGCTGCATTGTGTACAGAAAGGCATTTTATTAGTTGCTCTTACCAACATTGACAAGAGGACTCAAATATTGTAGGTTCACAGCCTTGGAGCTCTAGTTAGCACAGTCAAATTGGCACTGGTCTGGGCTTTATGATGTTTTCTAAAGCAATATTTAAAGATACTATGAATATATACATATAGAATTCCTAGCATAAGACATTTGCACTTATGACCTTGCACAAGCTTTCACCGGTTAATATCCATTTCTCTTGAAATCATGAATCATTCTTTACAGACTTAGCAGTTCAATCACTTTTCTCTTAGGTGTGTGCTCTTATAAGGGTGTTGCTAGCCAAGGAATAAGCAGTCAGGGCTTTGTTTAGTTTTGTCCATGGGTCTACCCTTATCCAGGGTATGTATCCAAGAGTATGTAGGGGAAAGTACTGTGAAAACTTCAAAATTAAAAAACAAACCAAAAACAAACCCAACTGCTATAAGAAACTCCTTTTTCCTAATTTCAGAAACCGAGTTTGTAAATAAGATAACCTCTGTAACCACCTGGGGGTCATGTAGCTGTCAAGGTTTCCCATTCTGATTGGTGGTTTCACTCATCAGATCTCAGCCTGTAGTTGGGTAGGTGCAAACCTTTGTCAAGGTCAAGGTTCTCCTCTTCTGTGTGATACTCTTCCCTTCACAAGACTTAGGCGATCTCCAGGATGTTAAAAGAAAATCTGCTCATGGTTTCTAGGGCAGAGGACTAGCCTACATCTTAGGGATACCTTTCAGGTTGTATCTGCACAGGTCTTTCAGGGCTGGAATGATGCAGGCCTGGCATCCAGACATCCCATAACATCCATCCAAGCAAATCACATTAATTGGTTACTGTTAACTTTAAAAAAAAAGGCTTCCTTTTACTGAATAGTTCCTAATTTTTGCAATCTAAAAATTGGGAGCATAGCACGCTTACCTTCCTCCTGCTGAGTAATTTTTCTGTTTATTGGTATTAGCTTTCAAATGACAGTACTAAAGAGCTATAATGATCTGTACTGAAGACACTTAGCAAAGGGCTCATTAACAGCTGAGATGAGCTGTAAAAGAAACACATAAAATGTCAAGCTAATTTAAAAAATCATGATACACTCGGGAATGGGCAATTAAACAATAACACTTACACAGCACAGAAAGGTCTGAAAATGAACATAGCAGAGCGACAGACACTGCTATCATTAGGAATCCAGCTCAGCTCCCAGAGTGTGTCACAAGAATCAAAGTCCTGGAAAGGTAAGGAGACATACAGATCTGGTATGAAAGCTCAGTAACGAAGGCCCATGGTTCAGCCTTACCATATAGAACGTGTAAGAGGGCACTCTGTCTTATAATAGACAATGTGGCATGCCAGCCTATATTGCCCAATGACAGGCTATCTAAATGGACATGTGATAAGAGAGCAGGGACAGCTGTAAGCCATCATGATATTACTGCCAGCTCTGGGGGGAAACCTGTGACAGAGTGGAGGAGGCCAGCAAGCACAGTCTTGAGCTGAGCTCATGAAATGAATTCTGACTTAGGTACCTTGTACGTGCTGTGATTTTAAACACCTACCGAGGCCGTTCTAATGTAAATACCTATATTCCTGACACAAACAATGGAGACGTCCAGACGGGTGACCAGATGGTTTCAAAAAATAGGTCAGGCAAAATGGATGCTGCGCCACAGGTTTTTCGTTTGCACTCCTTGGACTATCTGTCATAAAGGTCTAATTATTCTAATTCTTCTCCAAAAGAACCAGAAGTGTCACAGAAAGACTGTGAATTACAGAATCACTGAAAAGGGAGACTTAAAAGCATTGATACTTAGTCCTTGCAATTTGGCTATTAGCTCACATTGTACACCCAAGTGACCTTTCTGTTTCTGTGT
Source organism: Pluvialis apricaria (assembly GCA_017639485.1). NCBI lineage: Eukaryota > Metazoa > Chordata > Aves > Charadriiformes > Charadriidae > Pluvialis > Pluvialis apricaria. The sequence continues at coordinate 72,060,734 of CM030009.1, read as the reverse complement.
TCATAAGCCCTTATCATGGGAATTTCTTAATCATCATGAAATCTCTGCAGTTCAGAGTGCTTCTATCTTTTATTCCACTACTGTATTGCTCATATGAGTGAGCTGCTTCACAGATGTTCTGAAGTATTTGAATAGTCACAAAATCTTTTGAAAATTCAATTAAAGACTTTTAAAAATGCAGCTTAGATTTCTGAAGTTCCACCAAAAGCCTGGATACTGGTCCAATTTTTTCACACACTCCTGTTCCTTTTTCAGCCCTAATTCATTTAAAGACAACGATTATGGACTTCTGTGGAGCTGCTGGAAAACTAGAATGTACAGAATCGGGCTTCTTGTCAACAAGAGATCATTCATCTGCTGCTGAAATATTTAAAAGTGTGCAGTTAGGCTTCCCTGTGATTTCATGAGTAATCAAATTTAGAAAAATTCAGTAGGAGTATTGATGTTTTCATGGTTTGTTCACCTGTTCACTATTTGTTTGGAGGTTGTCTGGTGTTTTATTTCTAATGTTTTTTTGCTCAGAAGAAGAAACTACTTGGAAGCACAGCTGTGGGGTTTTTTCAACTTCCATTTGAGAAAGCAGTAATTAAAACATAAAAGCAGCATTTAAACCCCTCAGTCCATAGGCCACACCTGCGCTTTGAGCAAAACTTTGCCACTCTTGAACTCCCATTGATGTCAAGGGGCTGCAATGTCATGTTTAAGTTGAAAACATTTTCTAAAGCCACTTGTGAAAAACTAATGGGTGATGTGATACGATACTGTAGCCATCAATAAAAATTTCCACTGAATATGACAGAGAAGGCAGAAGAATTCAGATCATGAAGACAGGATGACAGAAGAAAAATCCACCAAAATAAATCAGTTTTAAAAGCAGAGTAGAAGTAGCAGCGTGGAATTGGACCTCTGAGGATAATAAGGGAGTTCACCTCCTAAGTTACTTCTCGTCATATTGATCCCACACAGCTGGAGAACAATCAGGTAGTTATGACAGTTCTTTATGTACATTTCTATTCATGTCCCAAAAACCTGCATTCACTTAATATAATAGTGGTGGTGGAAAGGGGAAAAGAACATTATCGTTACTAAAAAAGAAGCCAGGCCTCTGAAGACATGTTCCTTTTTTAGTTCAAGGATGGATTGGACATTTTTGGAAAGCCAATATTCTAAAACAAGGAAAACAATAATGATATGTCAGCTGTTCTAAGAAAAATTATTCTGACAAAAAAAGTTTCAGTCATGGAAAATAGTCTTGAAACCAGATTCTGTTGTTAGATTTATTAAGGGTTTTGTTTTTTTCACTTCTTTCTTTGATGGCAATGTGGAAACTCAAATCCAGCATTCAAACTGCAAAAATGACATACGAAAATAAATATTGGTGCTGCTGAAGGAAGATATTTTTGAAATAGTTGTATGGCTCAGGCAGACAAAAGCTCATCTTGAGCCCATTCTTAAGCATTTGCAACACATGGGATACATTTGAGATTTCTTCATAAAGTACCACCAGCACGTTAAAAGTGCGCTCCAAGTTTGAGCCAACCCCAAAAGCTTTTCTTTTTATGAGCTTCCTGCCAGTTAAAATAATATGTTCTACCACACACACACACATATACGTCTATGCACTGTAATGTATATGAAACTGGGTTTATATGTTGAAGTATGGTTTTGCCTAAATTCTTTTAGTATTTTAATGCACACTTTTAAAGTTCTTAATATTGGAGTGAAGGTACCCTCGTGGTATATAAAGTTTGTTTTATTCATCAATTTGCTGTCTACCTTCATAGAAAAAAAAGTATACTATTCTCCTTGAGGCACCACATGGCAATCCACAAGTTGTGCCTTCGTTTTCTGGTGCTACCATTGGCTTCATGTATAACACTTGGCAGAGTATTGAATCCTTTTGCTTTGTAAAATGGGAATAAGACTCTTCTGTAACAGAAGGAGTATTCAAAAGAATGAGACAAGACCACATGTTTAAAAATAAAACAAATTTTGAAGGGAGCTTGTGGCTTTGTACAGTAGCATCTCTCTGCCCCAGTGCTGCTGACACATCTTCCTACCCACCAGAGGAACACTTTCTTGCAGCCCCCTCCTCGCTCTCAAACCCTGCTCCAGTTGGTGGGAGTGAGGCAAAAGACCACTAGGGCTCTTTGTTCTTTGGGTTTTATCTGACTTACCTACTTAGATTAGAAGATCCAGATACCACCTTCTTAGGCGTTAACTTCGGTGAGAAGTGGGTACGTAAATTTCTTTATGGCTCTAAGTCCTTGGGGTATGGGCATAGTCTCAACATAGGACTGCACAGTGCATAAGGCACGAGGACTATAAGGCAATACTGGAATGGGAGAGAAATAAAGTAACCAACTAATCAGACTAATTTAAATGTCATCCTCAGTGGTGACAAGTAGACTGCAATTCTCATAAAATGAGGGTTGGCTTTATTTTTCCCTTTCCCTTTATCTCCTTAGCAAATACAACAATGTGTAATTTTTATTTAGTTTAATTTAACGATTTTTCAAGAAACGTCTAGCACTCTGCATCGCTGAATGTTCCTCCCCTCTTTTTTGGTTTCTTTTATAAAGCAATGTCAAAAAATAGATATTGCACCGGATGTTTTATATTGCAGTATATTGAAGTGTGCTTTACTAATATCTGTTTTTAACAGCACTATTGCACTAATACCTCTGAAGTGATCTGAGAAGCAACAGGTCTTTTAGGTTACAACAGAAGAGAGACATTTAAGCAAAGGAAAATATATATTAATTGGAATAAGTATATTTCCTAACTCTGGATTTAATGTTCCGGCTCTGTTAGAGTCAAATAGCGAACTGGGGCTCACACTAAAGATCATGCTGGCAAACAATGAGTGAATGAATAATCCAGAAAATGGGCCTCACTTCTGTGATAATGTTTTGCACACTGGAGCTTGCTGTTGCTGTCCCACTTTAAAGTTGGTGATTAATTTTTGCAACATTCATTAGGGAAACTCATCATAGCCAGCTCACTGCAGTCACTAAATATATTGGGATAGCAGTGATGGTCTCTGTGTACTGTCTACGAAAAAGATAACATACTTCATGCCTCCAACGTCCTGTTTAAGATACTGGACTAATGCGTACCTGTGAGGGTTCACCTGGGATATAGGCAGGACTCACTGTTTTGGGTCACAGCAAAGGTTGATCTGTTTTATTTTCCTGTCCCAAACAACGGCCAGAAGCAGAGGCTAAAGGAGGGTTTCAAGAACAGTGCAAGTGCATGAGATACGTTTCTAGACGGTCTCCCGGATTCTCAGTTTGTGTTACGTTTCTTTAGGAAGAAGACCCAAGTGGACCCATAGGGAAGGAGAGATTACTCTTTTCCATAGGCTCACATGGCCTGCTTTGGGAAGAGGAGTGAGAAAAGGGGGGGAGAAGAAAAGTATGCAGTGGCAGCTGTGTGTGGAGGAAAGGAAAGAGTGGCAGAGAGTCGCAGTGGGGAGCGGGAGCCTGCTGCTCGTGGAGGGAGGTGGTGGGACTGCAGTAAGAGCAGGCAACAGGCAGTTTTAGTTCACTCGGGGATTTTCTTAGTCACAGAAATCTCTGCCCAGGCCCCTCCGGTGCCCAGAGGATTTGTTTCGTCTGCTCTAGGGTCTGGCTGGCTGTTCCCTGGTCTGTTCCCTGGCCAGACCAGACCAGAGGGGACTGGTAAGAGTTTGTTGAGACTCAAAAAGTCACTGAGTGAATTAAAAACAAGCCTGGAAGCAGGGATTTGCTTGCAGAGTACACAGTGAGAGAGTTAGCTATAAGCACTTCCTATTTCTGTTCCATCTGTCCTAATAACTTTTTTTTGTCTATTTACGTAGCTAATTATCTATTAGACATTATAATAAAAAATGGCTTTTTAGTCATCTTCAATCAGGTTGCCATAAAGAGAAGATATATATAGATTTCACACCAAGCTCTGGCTGATTTGTCCCACTGCACACTCATTTTGGTTTTTTTATCTTAGGTTTTTCTCTTCAGTTTGATACTGAGGCCCTCATAACAATTTGCAATAGTGCATTAAGCAGTATTACCACTAAAATCCAGCCGTATGTAATAATTGCTGTACAGGTCACTCTCAGTAGTAAAAGACATCCATAAAACATAGTACTAGATTCTGCTCTTAGTTTCACCAGTGAATTTAAATACAGGGCTCAGAGGAAAGTTGTATTAATTTTTCATATCCCAGAAGACATCCATCACAATGTAGAGGCCTTGAATATGCTTGTCTGCTTTCTGATGTAGATGGCTTAAGGAATATTGAGTCCCTTGCAGCTGTGCGCTGTCACACGCCCCTTGCTAGAGGAGTACTTACTAGTATCCATCAGGGAAGATTCTCTTTTAACACTTTCTCTGTTCAGTGCACCCTGTTTTCCCCAGCAGCTGCAGTTCTGAAGGTGCGCTCTCCTGACAGGTACGTCAAGAATTCTGCTGTGCTCTAGGTTCTTCACGGTTGGGGAAACCTAAGAATTTCCAAATTGCCAGTATTCTTCTTAAAAACTATAATAGCTTGGGAGGGAAGCAGGAAGTTTGTTCTGGTAAAGAAAGATTTTTGTTCTTATTCTCACTTGTTATTGGGTTTCCAATTAATTAATAGCATAGTATTTATGCTTAAAGATTTTCTATACTAGGTTATTTGTAACAATAACAGTTCTTCCTTCGTTCCCCCTTGAGGAAGGTAGGCAACACATTCTCATTTCCCCTAAAAAACTTCAGATCTTTTCTGCCCGTTTGTTCTAGGAGGAATTTTCTTCTCTCTCATATGGTTTTATTTTCACACTGAATTTTCTACAAATGTAGCTAATTAAGGCCCTAATCACTGCCTGGAGTCCTATGACCTTCTAGGTGGTCAGAGTACTTTTAAGATTATTAAAACATTTAATGAAATCATGCATCATGAACAGTGTTCACTATGGATTCAACTCTGGACCTTGGGTTCACATTAAGTTAAGCTATGGCTGTACTGCATAGTGTGACTTACCATACTGCTTTTTGACTCCTAACCAAGGGTCATGCAGAGTGAACCTTCCTACCCACACACTTGGATTACCTTTGCATAGAAACCAGAACGATTGCTCCAGCCAGACCCCACTGTGGCCTGCATCTACATCTGAGAATGTGGGACAGGCCACTAGCAATATGAATGGTAATCACATCACACCACCTCAGTTGATGCAAGTAAAGTAGCATTACCCACTGGAGAATCTGAAAATGCCAGTGGACAGTGAAGTTCTTAAGATGCAGTGACGTTAGCCTTCATACTGTATCGTAGTATGCTCATACCATGCTAGTTATCTTAGCTTTTGATCTTAACATTAATACTCTGCTCAGAAATGCAGTGAGGTCTTTTTTGATCCTTTCAGGACCAAGGATGAAATAAGCATGGTTTTCATGGCCACCACAATGGCATATTATAGGCATTTGCATTGTCATTGCCCCTATTCTACCTTAAATACAATATTGTAGAGTTCAAACAGCTTGTCAAAATCTGGTCTGGCCAGGATGGGCTTTCTCCAAGAATCTTTATTCTTTCTAATAAATTCAATTTTGCTTTTTGATTCCTTGTTTCCATTTGGGGGGGCTAATCTGCCAGTTCAGTTTACTGGTTGTTTTGCCACCTCATGGTTTCTGTCCTTTCTAGGGTCTTATTCTAGGTGTTTCCGTTCTGAGCCTCTGAATTTCCCAGTGCTTCAGCTATGACATAGTCTTTACAGTTACCTGCCTCAAAGTTCCTTCTTTTGGGGAGGTATTTCTTCTCACTCTGTCCAACACTTTCTTTTCTTCTCCCCCTTCTGCCATCTAATTTAATCTGTTCTATAGCAACACTTTTCTGCCCACAACTATTCTATTTCTGTAGTCTCTTCCTCACCCTGAACATAGCAAGACAAAGTGTAGTTCAGGACAGGCTTCGGTCTTGAACTTTTCCTTTTTTTTTTTCCTGGAAATAAACAGAAAACTAGCAACAGAAAAACCTCTCTTCCCTCCTCCCTCAGAAAACAAACAGCTCCTTTGTATCTAAGATGGTGCTGTGCTGTTGGCACAGAATTTCTTGCTAACTAGTCCTTGGCTGAAGAAAAATTATACTCCAGGCCTGCTTCAGTTGCCTAAAAATAGGCGTCTAGTGCTAGTTTAGACACCATAGGAACCTGGCCTCCAGCTACTGACTGTCCAGAAGGCCAAGGTTTCTCATAAGCCCTGTGTCATGCCTGCCAGCCCCATGATAATGTTTTGGATACTGTAGGGCACCTCAAATGGTACTGAGCTCCTATATTTAGGCAACTGGATCATTTCCCCTGCAGCACAATTGTTCTGGGATGAAATGAATCACTCTCTGGAAGACGCATCCTCTCCATTGACTAAAGAGGGAACCTAAACTACTTGTTTACATGCTTTCAGACAGCTAACCATGGGTGAGAAGAACTACACCCTGAAACTATGTCTGCCCAGCAAAATGATGGATGACTGTGGCAGATGCCTGCCACGGCTAGCCTGATCTTGGTCCAGGTAAGAACAGCAGAAGAGGACATACCACGAGGCTAGCATGTGAAAGCACCTATGCCACTGACCTAGATCTCCCAGAGAGCTCATACTCTGGTTACTAGCATGTGCTAAAGCTGATACTGTCACATCTTAACAGCTACCATTACCTGTGCCACCTTACATTAGGTTAACCAAAGTATGATAGCGCATGGTACAACTGTACCTTCATTTTCCTTATTGACCTGTTGTACTGGTTTAACTTTCTTCAGCATAGCGTATTTTTTTTGAATGTCACACAGTCATCTTTTTCTCCAGAGAAAATGTGGACATATTTAACGATCTGTGATTATCTTCCAACATTTTTTGCATTTGTTTTTTATTATACTGATTTGCTTTCCCAGTCTATCCATACCGCTTTACTTTGCTTCATTCCCTATTAAAACAGTCTAAAACTTCCTGCAATAACATTCTCAAAGCATAGTTGCTCAAAAAGGTTTTACTACAAGAGTCGCCGTAATTACCCTATCAATATGACAATTGTACACTGCAGTGTTTGGGATGATTATTGAGGAATTCTGTAGCAATTTTAAATAAGAGTGGTTGGTTTGTTTGTCAGTTTATTATGTCCTTCTTTTATTGCCACAATCACATCTGCAAACAATAATCCTTCTATTTTGTCCTCTGAGTGTTCAGTTATGGTTCATGAAAAGCTGCCATTTTATTTCTCTTTTCCCACTGCTCCCATCTTATAAGCTGCTCCATTATTTAGACTGACTTTTCTCTGCCTTGTTTTCACACGTGCATCCCTGTAGTGTACACAATAGTGATTTCTCTAAAAATAGCTATTCCTTTTGCACAAGTGTTAAGTGTTATAACAGGATTTTAGTCAGAACCCTTCAGTGTCGTGTTCATATAATCTATTTTCATTTATAAAAAGACTTGCAGCATTAGCAGAGTCACAATCTCTGTATTAAGGCATACAGCTGGAGAGTGGGTTACACTACCAAAGCTGCCAACAGTAAGGGCATGTGAGCTGGATCCCACTCCGCCTCTGGCAGAATTGCTCATTTCCACTGAATTGCAAATTCTTCCTTAATGCTGATAGATGAGTGGAAATGACATTTTCAGGATATGTTTACACTGCACACAGACATGTTATAACTTGGGTAAAAACACAAAGGTATTCTTGCAAAGACATAGAGAAGTTATGGCCCAATGCTGCTGTTTGTCAGAGCTATGCTCAAATTATGTCTCAAATAATAAGCTGAAACTGAAAACAGATCAGAAACGCAGAGGCGTAGAGACGGACTAAAATGAAGTTAGGCTGAGGCATACTCTTTTGACTTGCTATTATTATTTGTTTAGTAAATTCTGAACAAATTGCAGACTAACATCAATAGGAAAATATTTGTGATTGACTGACAAAAATATGGTTGCATTGATGGAAACTCTGACTTAACCTTATAAAATAACTCATTTCCAGAAGCCAGCGTTTTCAGCTGATGCATACCTTCATTCTGTTGAAGCCCAGTTTCCTCCCTATAGTCACTGAACTCATTCTTCTGATTTACACCTGGTTGGGGGGAAAAAAGAAGAAAAAATACAGATAAAAACATATCTGTGACTGCTTAGCTGTGCTTCCTGTAGATTTTACTGGAAATCTTTGTTCCTAGAGTTTATAAAGTTCAGTATCTGTAAACTGTCCTAAACCAGAATCTACAACTTGGAAATGTTATTAACAGCTAAGCCTTTGTCAGCCATGCAATGGAGAGGTACCGTTCAGGTCCTGTTCAGATACTGAAAGCAAAAGAGCTGTCAGGGTGTTGTCCTCTCTCTGCTGAGAAGGTGGGCGACCAACCTTGCCCAGCTAGCTCAACAGCACTTAGACACTTACCACCACTGTGCTCTCCAGTGCAGTACAGTGAGACCAGCCAAGCTTAGAGTTTGTTTAATTAGGAAGCTTAGAGAAAGACTTCACTGCTGTGAAGTAAAAGGAGTCACTGAAAACCGTGAAGGTTAGAAGTGAAATGTACATGAAATGAAATTTGGTTTCAAGCTTTATTCATAACATTTCTCCCAGTATTCAAAGATGAATTTAATCAGAAAATAAGAAACGTAGTTGTTCTTCATGGGCTTACTTTAAATATGCACAGTAGCATGCAAAAAAGGATTAGTTTTCCTTGGGAAGCCTTGCGCCTTAAGGACGTCAATCCCTTACTGTCAGATGACTCCAGAGGTGGAATCCCTACAACTGGACTTGATGAAGAAGCTTTTTAGCTGCCACAGCACACTGAAGCATACTTTCAAAGTATTTGTGTTTAAAGATCACCTGTAGAGTTAATAGAGTCCAATCTGAAATACAGACCTAAGGTAGGCGAACACATTTTCTGAATGGAACGAGCTGCCAAGTGTTTGCTCTATCTTAACACCAGTCTTACACTAACAGCCCAGTTCAACAGCAGAAAGATATCACTAGCCCAGATTTAGGCTGATTTTGCAGACTAACATGTTTGCTACAGGCTGAACTAAATTCCTCTGAGTTTTTAGCTTTGACGAGGGTAGGAGGAAAGATAAAGAAGATTTCTTCCCCCTCCCTTATGACTTCCTTCATATCCTTTGGAAAAAAAACTAAAATATTTCCAGGGACTGCCATTTAAACTGATTTGTCTGTTCTCAGTAACCCTTTGAGAGGACTATACCTGTGCAATCTACTGAAATTAGTAGTCTTTTTTTTTCTTTTTTTTTTGGGGGGGGGGGGGCGGGGAGAGACAATCACTTTCCAGAGAGGTAACCGTATTGTTTATCTGACATCTGCCTGCAACCCCTGTTTTCACATGTTCTTTGAACCTCTTGAGCAATCTATTTAAAGGAGACATGCAAGACTCAAAATTCCTACAAACTAAATGCAGGGTTAGGGAGAAAGACCCAAATTAGCATGTCCGCTGAGGAAAGGCAGGCAGAATTAGTTCCATTTGGCCACAGTTGCATGGCCAAAGACTGTACACATTTGCCAGCAACGAAACCACATATAAATAGCTCTATATACTGTCTTTGACCAGCAAAGTGTCCATGGGACAAAAGGCAATTCCTAGGAAACTGAACTTCATTAACTTTGCTCCTTACAGAAAAACTTGCTGTTATAAAGTGGAGGACAAAATTTAGAGAATAGAGAAAAAAAACAATAGGAAAGAGCATTATATAGTCTGGCTGAAGAACAACGCAAGTTCTTACTTTAAAACACACGTTCTGTTCTCAATACTTCATAAACAGATAAAGAAGGAAAAGGGAGCTGAACTGCAGAATTGCTGAGACTTGAACATACATATTAATGGACCATGGGAGGAGTTCAATTAATCGCATTTAAACTCTTTTAAAAGTTTATTTTCATTGACACATTTTGGATTTTCAAATGTCCTGGCTTACGGAATCAAGTTTTCCGTGAAAGGAGGAAACTCATCTACACAGTAATGCAACCCAGGTATTGTGGACTTCCTTTGGAAGCAGTGTTCCATCAAGTTCAATGGAACTGGGGGATGGACTCAGTGTTTTTCCACAACTATTACAAATTAAGTATCAGGGCGCTCTCTCGCTTTCAGGCAGCAGATTTTTGAGCAGATATATTATTAATTTGGGGAGGACAAGTCAAATCCGATGAGACTGTTGAAGCCAGCAAGTGATTTTCTTCTGAGTCCAGTGGGCTGGGAATCAAGCACACATTCCCTCCCTCTCAGGCAGAGGGACTGCAAGAAGCTGCCTCAGCAACTTTAAAATTTTGTTCTGAGTGAGAAACAAGGAATGCAAGGAGGCCTCCAAAGCAGTCAGGGAACCAAAATTCTCAGGCTGCACTGTCTCCCTTCTCAGAGGACTTCACTCCAGACTCTTGCCAAAAGAGATCTATTTGGAAATGTGTTTTGCCAGATCATTTCGTTACTTTCTTAAAGAAAACTGAATTAAAAAATAAGCATAGTTCTATGACATCAGGCACATAGGTGGGGCAAATCACCCCCTACATAATTCTTTGTTTCCTGTGAATTCCTGTAGTCATTTCACCCACACATATATTTATCTGTTAATATATGTTTGTTAGGCATCTTGGGGAAGATTTTCGGCTTATCTGTGAGAATCTATTGCACTGTACATTTCATGTAGTTCATCTATGAAGAAAAGTAGATGATGACTTTGGACTTTGATTATTCAACTTGGGAATACACCTGACTCACAAAACTATTTTAGTCCCTGAGCTAAAGGATCTGTGGGATTATTCACAAGCTTGAGATTAAGCATATGCTTCCACACATTGTTGGATCACAAATTAGAGTTATGGCTGATCTGGGCCAAGACACATATTTGTTCTATTAAGAAAATAGGAACAAAGTACAAATCTTACATCTGGAGGCTAGTTTGAGCTTCTTTCACATTCAGGAAAGAAGGATGGAATTTCACAGAATCATAGAATATTTTGTGATGGAAGGGACCTTTAAAGTTTATCTAGTCCATCCTCCCCTGCCATAGGCAGGGACACCTTCCACTAGACCAGGTTGCTCAAAGCCCTATCCAGCCTGGCCTTCAACACTTCCAGGCATGGAGCTTCCACGACTTCCCTGGGTAACTTGTTCCAGTGCCTCACCACCCTCAGAGTGAAAAATTTCTTCCTAATGTCTAATCTAAATCTACCCTCTTCCAGTTTAAAGCCAGTCCCTTCATCTTATCACTACATACCCTCTTAGAGTCCCTCCCCAGCGTTCCTGTAGGCCACCTTTAGGTACTGTAAGCCTGATATAAGGTCTCCCTGGAGCCCTCTCCTCTCCAGGCTGAACAACCCCAACTTTCTCAGACTGTCCTCATAGGAGAGGTGCTCCAGCCCTCTGATCATCTTTGTGGCCCTCCTCTGGATCTGCTCTAACAGGTCCATGTCTTTCCTATGTTGGGGGCTCCAGAGCTGGACATAGTACTCCAGGTGGGATCTCACCAGGGCAGAGTAGAGGGGCAGAATCACCTCCCTTGACCTGCTGGCGATGCTTCTTTTGATGCAGTCCAGGATATGGTTGATCTGGACTGCAAGCACACATTGCCAGCTCATGCCCAGCTTTCATCCACTGGTACCCCCAAGTCCTTCTCAGCAGGGCTGCTTTCAGTCCCTTCATCCCCCAGCCTGTATTGATAGCAGGGGTTGCCCTGTCCCAGGTGCAGGACCTTGCACTTGGCCTTGTTGAACCTCACGAGGTTCACACGGTCCCACTCCTCGAGCTTGTCCAGGTCCTTCTGGATGGCATCCTGTCCCTCAGGCATGTCAACTGCACCACTCAGCCTGGTGGTGTTGGCAAACCTGCTGAGGGGGCACTCAATCCCACAACGTCATTGATGAAGATATTAAAGAGTAGTGGTGCCAGTACAGAACCCTGAGGGACACCACTTGTCACCAGCCTCCATCTGGACATTTAGCTGTTGACCACCACCCTCTGGATGTGACCAATTCCTCATTCATCAAACACTACACCCATGAAATCCATGCCTTTTCAATTTAGAGAGGAGGATGTTGTGGGGGACCATGTCAAAGGCCTTACAGAAGTCCAGGTAGATGACACCCATAGCTCTTCCCTTGTCCACTTATGTTGTCACTCCACCATAGAAGGCCTCAAGGCTGGTGAGGCAGGACTTGCTCTTGGTGAAACTGTGCTGGCTGTCTCAAATCACCTCCCTGTTCTCCATGTCCCTTAGCACAGGGACTCCTACTTCTAGGAGGAACAGAGGTGAGGCTGACAGGTCAGTACTTCCCAGGGTCCTTCTTTCTACCCTTTTTAAAAATGGGAGCAATGTTTCCCCTTTTCCAGCCACCGGGGACTTCACCTGACTGCCATGGCTTTTCAAATATCATGGAGAGTGGCTTGGCGACTACATCAGCCAGTTCCCTCAGGACTCTGGGATGCACCCCCTCAGGTTCCCTTGACTTATGTATGTTCAGGTTCCTCAGGTGGTCATGAACCTGATCGTCTCTTTCAGTAGGAGCTTCTTTGGTCCCCTAGTCCCTGCCTTGCGGTCCATACAATACCTCAGCCTTCTCCTTGTCCGTTGTTACCAGTTTGACAGTCTTGCTCATCAAGGGGGAGTACACTTTCTTTGACTTTCCTTTTCTGGCTGACCAACCTGTAGAAGCCCTTATTATTCTTTGCATCCCTTGCCAAATTCAGCTCCAGCTGCGCCTTGGCCTTCCTAACCCCATCCCTACACAACCATTCAGTGTCCCTGTACTATACTCTTCCCCAGATACCTGTCTCTGCTTCCACTGACCGTGCAATTCCTTCTTGCCCTTTAGTTTGGCCAGCAGGTCTCCATTCAGCCATGCCAGTCTCTTACTCTCCTTTCCTGATTTCTTACGTCTGGGGATCGAGAGCTCTTGTGCTCTATGGAAAGCATCATTAAAGATCTGCCAACTCTGTTCTGCTCCCTTGTCCCTGAGGGCAGTTTCCCAGGGTGTCCTATTGACTAACTCCTTAAACAGCTGGCATTCAGGGTCCTGACTTTACTCTTCACCTGATCCATATACCTCAGGACTGCGAACTCCACCAGTGCATGATCACTGCAGCCCAGGCTGCCTCCAGTCTTGACGTCACTGATGAGCTTGCTTGCACTGGTGACCAACGTGTCCAGTATTGCATCCCCTCTGGTGGGTATGTCTATTACCTGGCTTAAGAAGTTATCCTCCATGCACTCCAGGAGTCTCCCGGATTGCCTACAGCTCGCCACGTTACTTTTCCAGCAGATGTTGGGGTGGCTGAAGACCCCCAGCAGGACACGAACCTGCAAGCATGATGCCTCCTGTAGCTGGAGTAAGAAGGCTTCATCAATAGGCTCCCCTTGATCAAGCAGCCTGTTGTAGACACCAAATACGAGGTTCCCTTTGTTGCCTCAGTTTCTTACCCATAAGCTTTCAACCTGCTCATGGCTATTGTTCAGAGACAGCTCTTTACACTCTATCCATTTCTTGATGTACAGGAAATGCCTCTGCCCCACCTTCCTTGTGTGTCCCTTCTGTAGCCATCCATAGACACACTCCAGTCATGGGATTCATCCCACCAAGTTTCAGTAACAGCAACTAGGTCGTAGATTTTTGGCAGCACTGTGTCTTCCGGCCCCTCCTGTTTGGGTTGCATTGGTGTAGAGGCACTTCAGCTGGGCTGTTGGTCGTTTCACCTTCTTAGAGGAACACCCCTTAATTTCTTTGAGTTATTTCCCTGCTGTTTCCCTGCTGGCTCCTGTTACCTCAGGAGCCCCCAGCTCATCTCTGTAAGACTTCAAGTGTGGTGCAGTGTAGCCAGCATGACTCAGAGCAACAAGCTGAGGGCTCTCACAAGCACCCTGTCCCTCTAACCTTAGCTGTCAAGGATTTGATTGAATTCTTTCTCTTATTCACTATTAAAGGAGTTTATCATCTATTTAAGGACACATAATATTTTCCCAGCTTATGTTACTGCAATTAGCAGAATTTGTTTAAGTCCACTATGTTTATCACAATTTTATGCATCATAAAATATTGTCAGTAAAAGGAGCAGATAGCCACACTCAGAATTTAGATTAGCAATCAGAAGTTAAAAAAGAAAAATGTCTTTTATATCAGAGATGTAAAGGTAAGCAGTTGAAAAAGAGAACTTTCATTTTCTTTCATTTAGTTGAGAAGTACTTAAACAGAGTAGCCTCTTAATTCTGTTTTAATCAGCTTTTACAAAGAACATTTCAAGGAAACAAAGAATTTTAACTAAGATGGTGAGAAACAATCATTGATGTATTGAGTATTATGACTAAACACAATATTATGAAAATGTTACTAAAGGCAATTTAGTACCTTTCTCCTCTTCCCTCCCCTTCTCTTCTTCCTTTTCAATAATGTTATATGTACCTTACATGTTTCGTAGTCAGTAGACTATTAACTAAAAGAATATGAAGCAGTTGTGGTCTGAATTATTGCACTGAGGTAGTGATTTAAGAAATTTTTTTTAATGCATTCCATGTTTTTTTCATAATTAAAATGGAAATGCAAGGAAAAGAGAAAGTCTCATGCAGCCCACAATAAAGACTCCTGTTTCTAGCTCTGTAACTGGAGCATTATGTTAGTTTAGGAAAAATAGTCGTGGTATGGATACCATTAGATCTGGAAAATATTTTATGCATTTTTAAAACATTTTGGTAGCTGCTCCCCACCTCTGAAAACCAAGAACATCACGGATCCTGTAAGTCCATCTGTCCCGGCCTTTTGTTTGGGGCTAGTCACGGATGTTAGAGTTAAATGTAGGCTAACTGGTGTAATTAAAATGAAGATTGAGTCACTTGTTTGGGACAAGGGAAAACGGAATGAAGCTCTACGAGCTGAACAACTGATTCCGGGGAGCTGCATATAAAGGATGAAAAAAAATCATCATAGAACTAAGAATGTACAGCAGTGGCATCAGCAGTGACGGTGGAACTAGTTAGTGTCTTATGATTAGTGTTATGAGGTTAGTGTCTTATGATTGCTCAACATTAAATGCCAAATGCAATGCACACAGAAAGCCTTCTGCATTCACCGGCACAAATCTAGAAGCAGGAAAAGAAAAAACAAAACAAATTATAAAGAATTTGCGTCAGGGGTGACAACCACATTGCTACTAAGTATGACTCACATCTGCTCTTCTGTAAGATATTTAGGAAGCAATTTTACATGTGTTAAGCACAACAATACTTGTCCAGTAGCTAATATGTGTTTGTACACTTTTTTTCAGTGGGTCCTAAGCATTCAGTGCTGTTAAGAGCTGTGCCTTTACAACAAAGACTGCCAGGATTGTTCTATAATATAGACCAGAGCCAGTCCTGTGTTCAGCAGGAAATGTTATAAATAAAAACGCAATCAAGAAGTTGGCTGATTATTAGTGAACACGTTTGAGTATAGAATGTGCTACAGTGAGTGCCCCCTTCATCAACTTATTTTGTTTTATTTCTCATTCTCTGGGTCCTGTCTGGACTTGATCATGCACAATAGAAGTATTGGTCTCACATTTACAAATGAGAGCTTAGGGGACCTGGCTCTGCCAGAATGACCAGTCTCTGGAGAGAGCAGGGAGCATCATTGTGATTTCTCGCATAGTTGTACTCAGAAAGTCCATATTTTAAGTTCTGGAGTAAACATCTGCTTGCTGAGGAGCAAATACGACTGTAACTGCCCTCAAGAATGTTCTGTTTTCACAAGGCTCAGCTGTGAAATGACTGGGATTGATGACCTGCAAAGCCTTGTCCAATAATTTCTGCCATATTTTCCTTCTACTTGCTGCAGACCTTGTTTCAGGGCTCAAGGTTTAGGGCTCCAACTATTGCAAGTTACCACATATCAACAGAAAACACCTGGGTGCACAGTCTTAGCCCTCAAAAATAAAACCTTAGGCTATGATTTCACAAGCATCTGAATCAGTTTCATTGATCACGACAGCCAAAGGGACTTGCCTTATTCTCTTCCCATCTATTCCTTCTTCTCCTTGCCTTTGCCTTTCTTCCACCCCGTCATCTTCCTCACAACTCCCATAAAACACACCCCTGAGAAAACTCAACATCACTGAGTTGACAGGAAACAATCCACTTCTTTTTGTAAGGGTATTTTTTTGCAAAGCTAGTGAGCTAAATCTGTTCATAGCACAATGCCATGGGTGCTTGTCAGGGTCCAATACTCTCTGACTAGGTTCTGTTACATATTCCACATGAGGAGGGTTTAATGTTTAATACCAAATTTACTTATTTCAGATACTTGACATTACATGGAATTTTGGTTTAGCACAGTGATATATCAGTGTACTGAAATCACAATACAAGCCCAGTATAGCAATTGCAACATAGAGTTAAATTAAACATCAGAAGTCATTCCCATCACCAGTGCCTGTGTTCTCACTGTTCTAACACTGGGCAATCCCAATTGCCAGGAAAGAATGTGTGGAATATCTATCTTCTCTGAGCCTTCCATAACAGGTGTTTGGTGGTCAGTCACAGTGCTGCAGCTGATCCATATAAGCACAGGGAGCCCAGAGCAGGGAGCAACAAAAGGAGCAGTTGGGATTGGGAATTCTAAGATGCTGAGTCAATTTATCTGGCCTTATGAAATTGCTGTCCTGGTTTAACTCGCCATCCTTCTGGGCTAAATAACTCCTACCCACTACTGAGAGGTACACAGAATTGTTATTACACACAAATCACAGTATCGCAGTATCACAGCATGGTCAGGGTTGGAAGGGACCTCTGGAGATCATCTAGTCCAACCCCCCTGCCACAGCAGGGACACCTACAGCAGGTTGCACAGGACGGCGTCCAGGCGGGTTTTGAATGTCTCCAGTGTGGGAGACTCCACAACCTCTCTGGGCAGCCTGTGCCAGTGCTCTGTCACCCTCAGAGTAAAGAAGTTCCTCCTCATGTTAAGATGGAACTTCCTGTGCTCCAGTTTGTGCCTGTTACCTCTTGTCCTATCACTGGGCACCACTGAAAAAAGACTCTTCTCATCTACCTGGCACCCTCCCCTTAAGTATTTATAAGTATTGATAAGATCCCCCCTCAGTCTCCTTTTTTCTAGACTAAAAAGACCCAAGTGCCTCAGCCTTTCCTCATAAGAAAGATGCTCCAGTCCCCTAATCATCTTTGTAGCTCTTTGCTGGACCCTCTCAAGCAGTTCCCTGTCCCTCCTGAACCGGGGAGCCCAGAACTGGACACAGTACTCCAGATGCGGCCTCACCAGGGCAGAGTACAGGGGGAGGATGACCTCCCTCCACCTGCTGGCCACACTCTTCTTGATGCACCCCAGGATGCCATTGGCCTTCTTGGCCACCAGGGCACATTGCTGGCTCATGGTCATCCTGTTGTCCACCAGGACTCCCAGGTCCCTTTCCACGCCACTGCTCTCCAGAGCTCAGCCCCCAACCTGTACTGATGCATGGGGTTATTCCTCCCCATATGCAGTACCCTACACTTGCCTTTATTGAACCTCATCAGGTTTTTTTCTGCCCAACTTTCCAGCCTGTCCAGGTCACGCTGTATGGCAGCACAGCCTTCCGGCGTGTCAGCCACCCCTCCCAGTTTTGTGTCATCAGCAAACTTGCTGATGGAACACTCTACCCCTTCATCCAGGTCATTGATGAATATATTGAACAGGACTGGACCCAGTACTGACCCCTGAGGGACACCACTAGTTACTGGCTTCCAACTGGACTCTGCACCACTAACCACAACCCTTTGAGCTCTATCTGTCAGCCACTGTTCAATCCACCCCACTGTCCATTCATCTAACCCATACTTCCTAAGCTTGTCTGTGAGGATGATGTGGGAGACAGTGTCGAAGGCCTTGCTGAAGTCAAGGTAGACAACATCCACTGCCTTCCCCTCATCCACCCATCCAGTCACGCCATCATAGAAGGCTATCAGATTAGTCAGACATGACTTCCCTTTGGTGAATCCATGTTGACCACTTCTGAGAACCTTCTTTTGCTCCAGATGCTTGGAGATGACACCCAGAACAAGCTGTTCCATCATCTTTCCAGGGATGGAGGTGAGGCTGACCGGCCTGTAGTTTCCCGGGTCATCCTTCTTGCCCTTTTTAAAGACTGGAGTGACATTGGCTTTCCTCCAGTCCTCAGACACCTCCCCTGTTCTCCAGGACCTTTCAAAGATGATGGAGAGTGGCCCAGCAATGACTTCTGATAGCTCCCTCAGCACTCGCGGGTGCATCCCATCAGGCCCCATGGACTTGTGGGTATCCAGTTTACTTAATTGTTCTCTAACTTGTTCCTCTTCAACCAAGGGAAAGCTTTCCTTTCTCCAGACTTTCTCTGTTACTTGCAAAGTCTGGGACTCCCGAGAGCTGGCCCAAGCAGTGAAGACAGAAGCAAAGAAGGCATTCAGCAACTCTGCCTTCTCTGCATCATCCGTCACCACAGCACCCATCTCGTTCGAGAGCGGGCCCACATTTTCCCTGGTTTTCCTTTTGTCTTCTATATACTTAAAGAAACCCTTCCTATTGGTCTTTACATCCCTTGCCAGGTTCAATTCCAAAGCTGCCTTGGCTTTTCTCGTTTCTTCCCTGCATACCCTGACAGCATTCTTATACTCATCCCAAGTCATCAGCCCCCTTTTCCACATCCTGTAAACTCCCTTCTTCCACCTGAGTTTTTTCTGAAGATCCCTGCTCAGCCATGCAGGTCTCCTTCCCTTGCCTGATTTCTTGCTCTTCGGGATGCACCTATCCTGAGCTTGGAGGAGCTGGTGCTTGAATATCAGCCAGCTCTCTTGAGCCCCCTTACCCTCTATAGCCCTCTCCCATTTGATTTCTCCCATCAATTTCTTGAAGAGATCAAAGTTAGCCCTCCTGAAGTCCAACATTTCAACCCTACTTGTCATTTTGTTCATACTGCACTTAATGCTGAACTCTATCTTCTCGTGATCACTACAGCCAAGTCTGCCCCCAACCTTAACATCCTCCACCAGTCCCTCTTTGTTTGTCAATACTAGGTCCAGTAGTGCACCTCTTCTTGTGGGCTCTTCCACCACCTGAGTCAAGAAGTTATCATCAATGCATCTGTTCTCCTGCATTTCTACTGTGGTCTAGCATCTGTGTTTTGCCTACTATACCATCCACCACCAATTTCTGGAAACACAATCCTGAAAATCAACTTCTTTTGGACACGGAGGATGGAAATGAATTCTTATTGCCTATTACTGATCTCTGCTGTTCAAATCAATCAGAGGTAGTCCTAAGTCTGACTTTCTGGATACATCCTCATGGAAGATGTCACAACCACATACAGACCCCCGTGCTAGTGGTAAGTAGACTAGCCTACTTCCAAAACTAACCTACTTTAAGCAGGAGGGATCTTTGAAAGACCTAATTTACTCTGCCTTTCAGGTCAATTCTCTGTGGAGACCTGAATCCACAATTTCAGCAGCACTGCCAATTGTGGCCTGTCCAAGGAGTGACATCTTGAGCTGAACAGCAGTACAAAGCACAAACACATCATCAGGCTGGCTCTGACAGAAGTTTTCCATGTTTTCTAACTTCAAAGCAAGACCACTAATATCAGTCTGCAGCGGCAGTTCTAGAGAAACTATGTGGGTTTTTTTCAGTTATGGAAAAGATATTTTAAAACAAGAAGCTGTTGGCTCAGCTCACCCTCATAAGGACAATCAGAATGGCAGCCTAGAGTCCAAATTCACTGTTTTATAAACCAGAAAAAAATCTTCACAGTTGGCTGTAGCCAGAGCTTCATTTACCACTGGCTTCTGGCAAGCATTCTCTACTCACCCCATTTCCATCCCTTGCATTTCTTTCCTCAAAAAGGAGAAAAGTAAAACTTGGCAAACCTTCAGTTAGCAAGCTGGTATGCCCTTTCTCCTCCACCTACTACAGTTACCTGGAAGGGCTAACTGTCAGTGCTTGTAAAGAAGTAATGTGTTAACTTTTTGGTTTGCAATATTTTCTCATATTCCCAAATATGGATACTTTTCTATAAGAAAAGTCCTATATCTTAATAGCTTGAGCTCAGAGCATTTTAGAAAGGAGCTGTTTATTATCCTCATTAATTGAAAGGGGAAATTAAGCAGTTTGGACTTTGTCACGCAGTCAGTCAATAGTAGAGAAATGCTTTGGACTCTTTTCTTTGCTCAGAGACTGGTGTCTTCAAGTTTCAACACTCCTTGACACTGCTTGGTGATTTTTGCCATTCTATAAAAAGATGCAAGAAGCAACAAATGGAATAATAGTGATTTGCCATGGAAACTTCACGGAAAATTTCACTGAAATGAAAACAAGCCACTGCGTAAGTCCAGACCCATAGACTGTGATAAAATTCCTTAAACAGACGTATCTGGTGCCAGAGGTTATCCAGGACATCTACAGGGGGATGGCAGACAAGACACAGGTTGTACAGGAGACATGTGCCCTTCTGGACTAACATCTGAATGTCATGCAGGGTATCTTGGGGCATCTAAAAAGGCAAAGCATATCCATGTTTAACTAACTGCATTGAGATCATGACAACTGCCTTTATATTTCAAGCATGCCGTGAAAGGAAGGGGACATAAAAAAAAGTCTCATGTCAGTGCTTAAATACAGTCCACAACTTATGCCTACAATATGTGGTTTGTATAGCCAACATTTGCCAGGAGTTACCTCTGAGAAAAGACAGCAATTGTCATGACTAAGATAGCTCTAGGCAAACTCTGACTTTACAATGAGACCCACTACAACTGTACTGCCTCAGGGTTTTATTTGGGTTTTTTTTGTTGTCATTTTAATTATTAAGTATCTTTTGTACAATACTGGGAGAAAAATCAAGTTAGGAAATGCCAAAGTGTGGGTTGCCCATGCAATCTTAAATCTTCTTCCTCATTTTACAATGAAGGCTTTAATTACATGACCATGGAACATTTATGTCACAAATCCTTTGCTGTATTGAAGAAAGATGACATGTAACAAACAAGCAAGGCAGAGTTCTTATCATGTTTTCAAGACACTGCCTTATATTCTTTTTTTAAAATATTGGACTAGAACCTGGACTTGTTCTGTCACACCTACCTTCAGTCACACTGGGCATGACTTACCCAAAAAGGGATAGCAGAGTAGAACTGGATTAAGATGGTCTGAGAACCTGAAATCTTACATTTTTTGCCTCTAGCTCTTCAGTTTGAATCTGATCATTGTTTTCTTCTTTAGTTCTTTTATTAATAAAAAAAAAAAAAAAACCAACCAAAAAAAAACCCCAAAAAGTAAGAGTAGTAAAGTCTCTGCCAAAATTATGGAAAAATGGAGTGTCACTGAATAATTGAGTTAATCCAATAGTTTAAAAACACAATTTTTTTAAGTGTCTACTTAGCAAGGTTTGGAAATTGATCTGCTTTAATGACAAATTAAAGCCTAAAAGCCCTTTTACGTGAAGCTGGTGCTATTATGAAACCTCTTCACACACAGCAATGTAATCCTAATTACAACAGTTTTTCTCACAAGTAATATAACTGGATTTCTGTTGAATAGGGTTCTTTTAGGTCATTAAGCTATATGCTGCCATTAGGCATGTACATGCATTGTCCCAAAAGTGGGATCATTTACCCGGTGTGCAAGACACCAATATACACTCAGAGCAGAGATTTATTTATATAATTTCTGCACCGAGACGGGTGCTAGGTGGTAATCCACAAAGCTAGCACACCAGCCTACAAAATCTTTGGTATATTTATACAATTCAAAACACAGAAATGCACACCTTTAATTATGACTATTGATTTAGTACCTTATCTTAACAATTTCTATTGGTTAGTGTTGTCTCTCGCTTTCATTTAAAGTTACAGTGTCCTTTAATAGACGTGCGCATGCTCACGCTGGGGAGGGGTGGGGAGGGGTAGCTCTGCGCAGTCTCTAATTGAGTCTGTGGTTGTGATCTCCCCCTGCCACCTTTACCTTTCCCCCAGTTACTGCAGATCCTTGTTGACTTCGTGCTGCTTATAGTAGCTCTCCGGTTTGGTTTTCAGCTGTGTTTTGGCACCTTCTGCGTTGGGATGTTCCCCTTTTATCAACCTTCTGTTCCTCTTCAAGGGTACAGTCATTAGCAAGGCATGTGTTGTTTATACAAAGTATCCTGTTTCACAAAACCTTTGTAACCTTGTTATAGGTCTTTGCTCTTGCTCAGTGAAAGATTCCATTTTCCATTTTACATCACATGCATTGTCTCATTATCACCTTGTGCGTCTTTGCCATCTAGGCTTTACCCACTAATCATTTTTGGTTTATATATAGACTGTAAATTTTTGTAAATCTTATGTTTGCACCGAAATCAGCCTAAAGAATCAAGGACTTGGTTTGTGAGACACCATCACAAATAGCAGGGAAGCCTCCTTCATCATAGTCCATACAGAAATTAATTTGTGCAGACTCTTCTCCAAAAATACTCGAGCAGGGGGCATCATGATTCGATTTTGCTCTGAGTCTGAGCCTGACTGTTCTGTCCAGTGAAGCCTTCAAGAGGAATTTTTCCGCAAATATCTATTGCTTTTCAATGGAACACGTCACCTGTTGCTTCTGCCCGTACTCTAAAAGACAAATTACGCTATGCATCTGAAAGAACTGGATTACTATAAAAGACAATTGTTACTAAAGGACTAATTAGTGTATAAGTACCAACCACAGCTACGAGAACTGGAAAAGGAATTAATATAAAGGGCTTGTATTCATCCATACTAGATAAAAGCAGGTGTAGTGATCATATTGGGACTGATGCCATTTGGCTTGTACAAAGCATAAGAAGCCCTTTGTTGTGATACTGCTAGTTCTGGCATGGGAAGAGCTGCTTATTTACTGAGAGCAAAGTTTTCTGAAGCTGTGAGAGATTTGCTTCTCCAATCAGATGTGCTTCATTTGCTCTCAGTGTACTCTTTGTCTGTAAGAAATGGCCCATCCATCCAGAAAAACTGTTTCTGTTGTGTAGAGTAGAACTCAACTGAGTTTCTAATAGGACATGTTCTGCATCAGTTGTCCAGTTAAAGATGAACCAAAGACCTGCATTGTTTGCCAAGACCTGAGTTCAAGGAGCCTGTGTTCCCCATACAATTGTTGATGGCGTTTTTAGCAATCAAGTGGAGTGGAAAGCTGTATCTTTTGTTCTTCTTCAGGGCATAAGCCATGCAGATGTATGTCTAGTGCTGCTATTTGCACGTGTATGGACAAAAATGGCGGACAAGTCCATGGTCCTTGCCCTCAGAAGAACTAAAATGTAGCCCCTGGACTGTTTCATCTACATGAAATAGCTATATGTATTATCAGCACCATCTGGGCTGCAAAGGGCAGAAACGCATTGGCACCTCTAAGATATAAGAGCAAAGCAGTTTCTAGTGACTGGTTGTAAGGTATTAGAGCTTTCATCTATGCTCATATCATAGAAGCATAGAATAGTTTCTGTTGGAAGGAACCTTTAAAGGTCATCTAGTCCAACACCCCTGCAATGAACAGGGACATCTTCAAACAGATCAGGTTGCTCAGAGCCCCATCCAACCTGACCTTGATGTAGGACTCTTTCTTTCAGATATGTAAAAACAAACGCTCGAGACCTCTCTTTCCTTATTCTTCTTCCACCAATCTAATGCCACCACTTAGGCTGACATTTCTCTGAACTCCTAGTTAGAATCTGTCCAGGGGAAATATGTCAGGAAAACAAGTCATGAATAGGCCATCATGTAATATCATCAGAGAGCTGTAATTCTTGAGAAAACAGCAAATTTCCTTAGAAGTTTTGTACCCATAAAATTATCTTTTCCACTTGTAAACCCAAGTGTTTGACTGGTGAGGCTGAGAAGAATCACCTCTACCTTCTCTATGACATGTCTTAGTCTGGGTTTTCAGTCATGTTAGACCAACACACCTTTCTCAGCAGGAATCTGTCTCTCCTTCTGGTATGTTCTCTAACTCTACTCAGAAGTGGTGATCTGGACCATTTTCTCTGGCTGGCATTTTTTATTTGTCTTTCAACCCCTTTCCTGTCTAGGTAGCATTACAGTGACCTATCTTATTTAAGCATTTTTAGGGGTGATTCCAGAGTCTGAGATGGGGAATGTTGGTACCTGTGTGCACCTCCTAACGAGGCTGAGTGGGAGAGAGCAACTGATCTGTATATTTCTCCTGTTGGCATATTCTGATGCTGAAGCGTGGAGCAGTCATGATGTTTTCACCTTACCACCTGTCCGCATAAAAGCACGCTGATAGCTAGAGGCTGGTTTTGAACAGAGCTCATGTGCAGAGGTATATTTTAATGCTTGTCCTTTGCTCAGTGCACATGATCCATATGACTCAGCACCTACACCATATTGATTTGGTACACTAATTATTTTGATTTCAGATACTCTTCTTAATGCTGGTGAAAGCCACAAGAAGACCCTTATGGCATAAATCCATAAAGAGGGTGAGTGCTATGAGCTAAACCAGAGATGAGATGAACAATTAATGAGTAGCTGCAAGATCAAAATGCTTGTTCATAGAAGTTGGCCTGCTGTTCCCCATTAATTTCACAGAGAAACAGGTCTCTTCTTCTTGACTCTTCTTTGCATATTGTTCTCCTACTTAGTTATACAAGTTAAAGCATCTTCTAGGAATGTCACACTTGATTATTAAACTTCACGGATGTTTAAATCAAAAAACCTTGGTCTTGACAAAAATTTTATTATACAGTTTGTTGTACAGTCATTAAAAACTATCTATGTACCAAAAAGTGTCAGACTTCAAGATAATTAGATATTTCAAGTGTTTCTTCTGTTACTTGCATTGGTCAAGGAATAATTAACATAGGCATTAATTCCCTCCTCTGTGTCAAAAAGATATAATGAGGTTGCATTTGCACTTACTCATTTTTGACAATATCTCTGATTACAAAAGAAAAAGAAATTCTGTCACGTTGTGAAGCAATAAGACAGCATCTTTAATCTGCACTTGATATCAAACCATTTTTGACATTTTCTCTCTCCTCTGTAAGCACTACTTCCTGAAAACTTGTCCTATCATAAAAAAAAAAAATTGAGAGCATTTTAAATATCAAATATACTTTTCAGCATTCATCTTGGTGATCTGCAATATGTCCAAGAAGCTCAGAATAGTCCCAGAGTCTTGTCCTGGTTTAAGATAGAACAAAACCAATTTTCTGTTCAGTAATTTTACTTTTCAGTTAAGCCTCTTTTAACTGACTGCACTCTGTGAAATTAACGATATATTTTTCAGACAATGTCTGCTTCTAGCAGTGATAATGTCTGATTTTATAGTTGCTGCCAAGGAATGGTATGCAGAGATGCCCCCGCTTATACTTATTGCTATAACAGCCAAGGGCAGCTCACTTTGTTATTTGCTCCGTTGGAGGGTTGGAAGTGGAAAAGTGTAGAGGGGTCCCACCTGTGGGGAGGAGCAGACAGGACAGGTGACCCAGAACCAACCAACGGGGTATCCCACCTCAGCTGCCTCATGCTCAGTATAAAAGCTGATCAAAGGGTCAACTCTCTTTCTTCAATGGCTGGCGTCTGAGGAGGACTCTGTCTGTTCATCTGCCTTTGATCCTGATCCCTGCGTTCCTGAATCCAGTTCTTGAATCCAGTTCCTGTCTGCCACTGAGCCCAGTCCCAGTGCTTGCCGGTGACATGATCGTCATCCTGGGAACTCAATACGAAATTCAACAAAGGCAAGTGTAGGGTACTACATCTGGGGAGGGATAACCCCATGCATCAGTACAGGTTGGGGGCTGACCTTCTGGAGAGCAGCTGTGTGGAAAGGGACCTGGGAGTCCTGGTGGACAACAGGATGACCATGAGCCAGCAACGTGCCCTGGTGGCCACTAAGGCCAATGGCATCCTGGGGTGCATCAAGAGTGTGGCCAGCAGGTGGAGGGAGGTCATCCTCCCCCTCTACTCTGCCCTGGTGAGGCTGCATCTGGAGTACTGTGTCCAGTTCTGGGCTCCCCGGTTCAGGAGGGACAGGGAACTGCTTGAGAGGGTCCAGCAAAGAGCTACAAAGATGATTAGGGGAGCGGAGCATCTTTCTTATGAGGAAAGGCTGAGGCACTTGGGTCTTTTTAGTCTAGAAAAAAGGAGACTGAGGGGGGATCTTATCAATACTTATAAATACTTAAGGGGAGGGTGCCAGGTAGATGGGAACAGTCTTTTTTCAGTGGTGCCCAGTGATAGGACTAGAGGTAACAGGCACAAACTTGGACATAGGAAGTTCCATCTTAACATGAGGAGGAACTTCTTTCCTTTGAGGGTGGCAGAGCACTGGCACAGGCTGCCCAGAGAGGTTGTGGAGTCTCCCACACTGGAGACATTCAAAACCCGCCTGGATGCTGTCCTGTGCAACGTGCTGTAGGTGTCCCTGCTGTGGCAGGGGGGTTGGACTAGATGATCTCCAGAGGTCCCTTCCAACCCTGACCATTCTGTGATTCTCTGATTTGTACCTATTTCATTATTTTCTCATTAATATTATTATCTTTTCTTTTTATTGTTAATATTTCATTAAAGTGGGTTTAGGGGTTTTTTTTCAACCCATAAGTCTCTCTTATTCTTTCCCTTCTCCCTTCTGGGAAGGGAGAGGGGTTAATCAAGAACATCTGTCATTCGTTTAGTGGCGAGCTCAGCCTAAACCTTGACAAGTCTCCTCACTGAACTAGCTGAGTTAAGCACGCTAGGGAAAACATATGTATTTCTGCTTATCATGTAAGCTTTGTTGGACAAATGACATTATAATTTTAATGTTAAAATTAATATGGAGTCAGATCAGTTCA
This sequence comes from Pluvialis apricaria, assembly GCA_017639485.1. Taxonomy (NCBI): domain Eukaryota; kingdom Metazoa; phylum Chordata; class Aves; order Charadriiformes; family Charadriidae; genus Pluvialis; species Pluvialis apricaria. The sequence goes on along the minus strand of CM030009.1, from coordinate 72,033,940 downwards.
TACAAGGAGATGAACTCTGAGCCCTTCATTATGGCTATGATCCTGATCATGTTCTCACAGGCACAAAAGTAATTTTTTCCTATCTGTGCTTACCTGGAGCTGATAATCAGATCAGAATCAGAACCTAATTCTGGAGTATGTGATGCAACCTATCACAATAGCTATGAAGTAGCATCAAAACTGAGGTTGAATGCACCTTGAAGAACAACGTATCTGGGCCTGCCATCACAGGGGATGTCCAGGCCCTTCATAACTCAAAGACATATTCAAATGAGGGTGGTGTCTCAGTGTGGTGTCAGCAGTTCTTGGTGTACTTGTTCTTGTTTTTTTCTTGTTTCTTGTTCTGTTCTTGTTTCTTGTTCTTTTGCAAGAACCAGCCCACTAATCTGTGGGAATATTAGAGGTGAAATTTTGTTAATCTGATGTTGATCTTGAAGTTTATGTGGGAATCCAGGATTACACTAGCCCCCCTAATTTATGTTTCTGAAGACACAAGGAAATGATATAGATTTCATTTGTGGCTCTAGCTCAATTAAAATGGAAAAGTCTACAAACTGTTCTTTTGCAGCAAATCTGTTTTGGCTGTCAAAATATAAGAGCGAAAACATTCTTGCCCTGAGGAGAGCATATGACAATATGGGGACTTCCATCCAAAATTTCCCCATTTATACACTGTGGAACTGTAGTCCTTATGTGTAAGTGCTGATATTCAGAAATACTGCTCTTTCATGTACTCAAAAGTAAAACTGCACTCCCACAGTTTGCTTCTCTGTTTCTTTCTCTTCCCACCCTTCTCACAGCATGAAAGCAGCTCTGGAGAGTGCCTCACTGTCAAGTTCTAAAAGCAACCTCAAAGAAGCGAAACAACAGGCCAAAACATATTGTCACATCTGCCATAGCTTTTCTTCCCCCTTTTTTAACAATAACTTACGGCATATTTCTGTCTCCCCTCAGAGGTTCTTTTACTTTGTATAACATACTGCTCAGTCAAGTTGTAACTGTTTGTGCTGAAGGATGACAGAACACCCATCTTCTCCACTCCAATGATGAGAAGCAACATGTTGCTTTTCTAACTAACTTCTCTTTAAGTGCTTGAACTCACCTTCAGTTAACCAATATTAAGCCTAGCAGGAGAGAGAGGAGGGAGGGCTGTTGGTTGATCACCTAACTTGGAACGAAGGGAAAAATTACTGTCTTGTGAACAATAACTCTCTGCTTTTCTGTGCTAAAGAGAAACTGCTTTTTGAAGAATCGTCCTTGTCTAAATAAAATGACCTTTATTGATTTAATTTAAAACTCTTTATTGTCTCAGCTAAAGTAAATCAAATGGAACTGCTACAGCTCAGAGGGGTTTATCACATCATCAGAGCATTAATTTCCTAGATGACTGCATCTTGGAATTACATAAAAAAGTTAGTTTCAGAAGTTTTAAAAATAGGAATGGTCTTCAGTAGAACCATTGAGAAAAGGATTTATTCTAGCAAAGAATCTCTAAATGTGTGCACCATTGTTTCCCAAGCTGAAAACATCTCTAAAAGATGCAAATGTGGTACATATCTAACCACTGACATCTGGGTTAGCTATTAAATGGGAATACTTTTTCTTTAGTAGCAGATCTTGAGCTTTTACAAATTGGATGCAGATAAAATTCCCAAGAAACTGACCTCCAACATCTGTACTCTCCTGTGGATTATGCTTCATATAATATTCTGGAAGACATGAACAGAGAGACATTGATTTCCTTTATGTATTTCAAGGCCTATCTGTTGTTTTGTTTCACTTTCTCAAAAGTGACTATAATATAAATTATTTTTATATTATTATTTTTATATTTATTATAAGTCTTAGTAGTGCAGGTAAGTAGTGTTCACTGTTGTTCTCTAATCTTAAACTTCATTGTTCACAGGGATAAATAAATTTTAAATTATGTGTCTGTATATGTGCTTCATCTAATTGTATCAGCTAAGAACAGTTCATTTACATGAATAAACTGCAGCCAGTCTCAACTATTTCCTTTAGATTGATTTCACCAGACATTCTACTTTGGTTAAAGACAATATATTTGGCTTCATACCCTGATTTCAGGGTAGAATTTTAATGGACACTGAAATACAGGAAGTTGGACTAGACTACATAATAATGTTTTCTTACCTTAAGTTTTAAGAGTAACTACTTTCAGGAAAAATACTCAGACAAAATTTCTTCCTCTGTCTCACCAAATGTCTCCTGTGTTTGTACCATCTGCTCTTTTCATACCTTTTCACTATTTTCTCATGAAAAGAAAAATATTAGTGCTGGTTCCCCTCATGAATCGTGAACACTGGCATGAAAGAAGACATGTGCCACTACAAATTCAATGCTTTCTCTTCAGAAGTTGTCTCATTTACCTCTTCTGGAATATGTTTAATGTACCTAAACAGCAAATTGAAAAAATTACTTCAGAGAATAGTCTCTATTTTCAGCATATCTGACATCTAAAATGAGATCTTGACTGTGCTTATCTTTAGAAGGATCTAACCAAGATTTCTCTCTTACACACCTGTCATGGTTTCAGCTGGGATGGAGTTAACATTTTTTGCTAGCAGCTGTTGTAATACTATGTTTTTGGATTTGGGATGGCAACAGCGTGATGGGGAACTGCTGTTTTTGATTGTTGCTAAGCTCTCAAGGCCTTTTCTGCTCCTCACACCACCCTATTGGTGAGTAGGCTGGGAGGGCACAAGAAGCTGGGAGGAGGCACAGCCAGGAGAGCTGACCCCAACTGACCAAAGGGATATTCCATACCATGTGATGTCATGCTTGGTATGTAAAGCTAGGGGAAGAAGAAAGAAGGAGGGACATTCAGAGTTGCGGCGTTTGTCTTCCCAAGTAATCATTATGCGTGATGGAGCCATGCTTTCCTGGAGGTGGCTGAACACCTGCCTGACGATAGGAAGCACTGAATGAATTCTTTGTTCTGCTTTGCCTGCATGTGCAGCTTTTGCTTTGCCTATTAAACTGTCTTTATCTCAACCCACAAGTTTTTTCTCACTTTTACTCTTCCAATTCTCTCCCTCATCACAAATGGGGGAGTGAGCGAGCGGCTGCGTGGTCCTATCTCCCGGCTGGTGTTAAACCATGACAGCATCCAGACAGAGTATCAAGGCTATCAGCAGCAGCACCGTGCAGCAAATCACAATACTGATAAAACAATGTCCTCTGCTCTGCTTACAGTTTGGAGCTAACTAAGATTTTTCTACCTTTGTTTTTCAATGCACTGTAGTTGCTGCATCAGTGAGTAGGTTTAACTACTCCTCAGCATATCAGAAAAGCATACTTGACTGTCTTTGCATACATGAACAGGAGGTCTGATGCTTCCCAGTTGCCCTGTATTCCCTGCACAGTACAAGGACAAACATATTTTCATTAGAGAAATCTCAACCGTGGTACTAATTAGTGACCTACCAACTGTACCCACCAAAGCCTCTGAATAGTCACTGAAAATATGTGAGATTTCCCCCAAAGGGACCTTGTATATAAATGAGATCATTCTTTCAGGTTAGAAAGTCTCTCATACACTCTACTTGGTAGCCACTTGGGCCTCGATCCAAAGCCTATGAAGTCAACAGGAGGTTTTGCATTGAGTTCAGTGGCTTTGAATCAGAGCCATGATAAAAGGCCAGTGGGAATCTTTGACCTAGTGATTTATGGGCCTATGAATGTAACAAAAACCTTGCTAGATTAAAGACATGAAGAAGTCTCTTCTCCTCCTGAAAGACTGTGTAGAATAGCCCTTAGTTGAAAAGACATATCCACGCATTTTCAAAAGGGTTTTAATGAGTTTTGAACAAAAAGCACTAAGATTCAAGTTGCTAAATTACTCTTTCTCTGAAGTGTTTTCCTGTGAAAGTATAGAGGTATGGCACCATCAAATGTTTTCTTTTATGAGCTTATCTTACTGCTCACATTTTACTGGTCATTTAATGATGGTAGTTTTGTTTCAGCTATTAAGAGGACTGGAAAGTTTTAAGGATGGTCTATTAATGCTTCATAGCTTTACTTTGCCTTTTTGTGGCCCAGTAAATGTTATCAACTTTTTGTGTGCTAAGTTCATTTACTGGCCAATTTGAAAATTCACCCTCATAAACATTTCACCTTTATTTCTTTTTCTATTAGCACCACATGGGATGAATAATAATGTTAGCATGCCTAAGCCTGACTTCAAGGACCAGCAACTGTGCAGTACTAATCTGGAAAATGGTATTCTTCACAGGGAGAATTGGCATCACAGCAGTAAAGGGTCTTGAGCTTTGCCAGAAATTTGGAACAGCTTTCTGTCCAGCAACAAGTTTTTTGTAATTTACCATTCTTCCAAAAAAAAAAAAAAAATCTCAAAGGATATCTGGCCTTCTCTTTAATTTGTCTCATAGGTAGTTCTTTCCTAAGACCTTTACTTGATAAAGCAGTTCACTGTAAGCCTAACTTCATATAGAGCATAAATCGTACAAATCCTTTAGAAACAATGAACTTTGCATCATGCAGAAAACTCTGATAACAGAAACTGTGTTCTGGGACATGATATAGGGGAGTCCTAAACAGGTATTCTAAAGTTTTCTTTGCAGTGCCCCATCTCGTGACATAGACCAGCTCATTTAGAAAGCTTAGGCATCCATACATTCAATTCTTGATTCCTTTTGCTTATCGCATTAACTCTTGCCCAAGTTGTTATTATCTTTACTTTTTCTGTAGTTTGGGTGTTGCTGTGACCCAGCAAGGAAATGACAGTTCTCTAAAGTGGAAGTGGAGCTTTAAAAGGCAGAGCTTTTCCAAAATGAGGTAATGATAACAACAATAAACCAATTGCCCACCTTTCAAGGACAACAGAGATAAGAAGAATCAAAACTCAAATGGTGTACTGGAAAATTTTTAAAATAAATTTTCCATTTCATATAACATATATTTCTACTCCAGAAATATGAACCACCTGTAGAAGACCCCTGAGGGAACAGCAGTAGTGCAGATTGCTTATTAATATCCTGGACCCCCTCCTGTTAGCAATACGTCTCAGGCAATCTTTTTTCCTATGTACATTTCATGATCTCTTACACTAATTATTTGGAATTCATTTATAATAAATGCCTTATGTCTGCTTGCAGTGTGGCGCGCTCATTGAATGTTCACTGCTTTTGTGCACAGCAGAATGATTAATACAATAGAATTCCAGACAAAGAAAGATAAGCTTTTTTGTTGAGGACAGTTTACTTAAAAAAGGCAAGGAAATAAGAAAAGCATTATTTGGGCTGGATTGTGTGGCCAAACATACTTCTGTCAGGGATGCTTTCATTTCCTATTTTGCTTGCAACAAGAAACAAATTAAAAAAATGTTATTGGGACAATTTAAGTTATCTTTGGATGAGCAGACATTTATTCAGAATTATCAGGCCTTTTGTCTACTTATTTACTTACCATTTATTACTTACTGTAATAATTTGTCTTGGTATTTGAGGAAGACTAATAAACCGTTACCTTTTGGCTGAATTTTGTAATGACAACACCTAGAGAAGCTTAGAGAAAAAGGTTTCTTACAAGCAAGTAGTGTATCTATGGATTACATATGTTAAAATTCATTAGAAGCCATTAGCTCCCCATGAGAAGTGCAACAATGACATGTCACCTCTTCCCAAGTCCAAGCAGAATGCAAAATATCAGCATATTTATAGTATATTTTATGGCAAAACTGGGACATGATACTGTTTTATTAATAGTTTGATTTTTCTGAAACTCTTTTGGCCATTAGCTAATGTGAAGTTGGACTGTTACCAGCATCAGTCAAACTCTGACCTTCATGTCTCTGGGAAGAAGTGAGTGCAGTCTTACGCATTGTTGTTCCATGCATTGTTTCTGTTCAATACTTTTCTCTATCTAAAATGCCTGTTTAAGTTTTGTCCTTCTTTTCATGAGGATAGTAGCAGTAGAGAGGATGGCCGTGTGGTTTACTTTTCTGGTCCTAGCATAATGCTGTTCTTTTTGCATTTTCACAGGCATTTCAGTGCTTTGAAAATGCTGTTATGTTACAGAGATGAGAAAATTCCAATTCCTAATCCGTATAGCTTTTGTTGAAAAAAATAACACAATATGAATTTGGTTGGCATTTCTGGTCCTTGGTAAAAGTAGAACAGTACAACAGTAAAGCCTCTCTAGGCAAGACACAGAACACTCCTGGAGATTGGGCTGAAGCACCTCTCTCAGGGGCTGAACACCTCACGAGCCACATGCCCTTTCATCCCAGCTATATGGCATATATAACTATATGGTGTTTTCACCTTGATTTAAATAACCAATGAACCAATATACACCCTAACCTGAAAAATTAAACTGCGCGTAAGAATGCAAATTGAACTCCAGCACTCTGCAATACTTACACATGGAGAGAACAAGTAACATACACCACAGACATTTCATGCACAAATGAAGACACTCATCTAGTTGGATGCTTATCCAAGAGCCCATTTGAAATAAAGTAGGGAACAGAACAGACCAGGCAGAAGAATGGGATCTATTACAGCATCTCATCCTGCACCTCTACCTTAAAATAATGTATACTTTTACCAAAGGAACTGCATGGTTACATATTTAAGGCATTAGGAACCCCATGCATGATGTTGGGGTTTGCCAGGTGCCAGAACTTCTCATTCATGCCAAAGAGTTAGAGACAATCTGAGCCTTCTCCTTTTCTTAGCTTGAAGCCCAGGGTGTATCTAGTCCTTCTTCTGCTACTAAGTTATCATAGTTATCATCAAGGTTTCCCCATAAAAGTGTCATCAGACTGTGGTTTGTTTTAGAAGATGAATTAGGGAGATGAATCCTAGCCCACTGACCCTGTCCGATATCCAACCTGTCTTCTCCGAGATTCCTAAGGTCCCAGGAGACTACACCACCATCATATAATCAACAAGTATGTTGTCAAGCACTTTCTGTTCCTGGGGGGAGGCCAGAAGGATCACTGGAGCTGGGCTTGTTGTTAATTTCCGTATGTAAAACAGCTTTACAGGGGACCAGAGTTTGCAGAGCTTTGCAACTTGCAGAGTTTGCCTTTCTGGCCCCCAAAGTGTGGACCTTGAAGTTACCGCTCCGCTTCTATGGAACAAGGTTGCCTGCAATTAGGTACTGAGTGCATCTAAACCAGGTAGTCAGACTATTCTTCCCAGACCTAGGCACTTGAAGCTTATTCCTGTTTTATAAATGAAAACCAGAATTTCTGATGCAATTCCAATACTGGCTGGAAGTACTAGGAACGCTGGCACAGGCCTTGAGTGACTTTTTGTCCATCCAGCGTGAACTGCATGAGAACACATCCAGCCAGATTGCGTGAGAAACTGTGAAGACTTCTTCCCAAATTATTTGCATGCAAAATTCTGTTGCTATCTCTTCAATTCAGATTTACATCTGAATGAATGTGGAAGTCAAGGATAGAGTGTGCCAATTGCTGCTTTTAGCTCTTAATGCAATAGGACATAATTCATTTCAGTGTTTGACAAACTGGAATCTTTAAAGGAAATTGTTTAGTTCTATATTATTGGAAGTGGCATTTATATATTCTGGATGTTTTCTTGCGGTTCTCATTTTCTCTGTAGTTTAGTTCTCTGGTACTAATAAGTTTTCCAGAACAGAAATGCAATAAAGTCAAACAGTGATTTATGTGTTAAAACAGAGACTATTCTAATGCTGAAATCTGATGTATATGTTTTCTTACCTTCTTTGCTATAAACAATAAGGAACTTGCTAGACCAATTTCTTAATCTTTGAAGGCTTTATCCAATGTGCACTTACATCAGCCAAACACTAAATGGATTTCAGATCAGACCTTCAACAGTCTAATAATGGGGTGGTATGAAATATGCAGAAATTCACATATTTTCTTCTCGTATGATGAAGTTCCTGCTGTTGTAAAAGTGCTGTTACTACCATTCAGTGGTATTATTGGCACATCTCCATCTTATTGTTCTTATTCCCCCGAGATTTATTTACCAGTACTCACTTTTTTTTAGGCATTCTTTCCATTGCTTGGGGTATCTGATATTGTGCTGTAGCACTACGTTATCCTGTTCCTGTGCGTACTTTCTGCCAGGCCAAGGACTGCCTCCCTTCCCTGGTCTATAGCTATGCGCATGACCAGACCTCAGTGTTAAACTCCCCAGTCCCACCTTCCCCAGTGCCCATTCTCCCTTCACATCCCAGCTTCCCATTCCCTCCCAACCCAGTACCAAACCCTCTTCCAGAGCCTACACCCCACTTAGAGTTCCCCCCGTCCCCTCTTATCAGCCCTCCCATAGATCCCTACTCCATCTACCATTCGTAATTGTAATTTCCTTGATTTGTCTTTCTCTTCAACAGTATACTGTAAAACCAAAGAGAATAGCTAAAATGAGGGACATTGTTTTGCTGGAATGTGTTAATAGTTTTCTGAGAGTGGGTCTTTGATCTATAGACAATTCAAGAGCAGCTTTGTCCACTAAGCAGATGCCAGGGACTCTCTGTGTTCCCCCTTTTCATTCTCTAGCTTTCTGATTTCCACCCAAACCCCTAGGGTTCTGCCCATTGATGCCCAGAACATCCCCTGGAAGCGACTGGATGTAGTATTCAAAGGTTACTGTGTTATGTCCAAACATCCAGAGATGCCAGACTGCAAGGTCTTATAAGCTCAGTCAATAAATGGCACTGCAAGTGCCCCACATTTACTGTTGCTCGATGATTTCCAGAGAAAATGTACTTTGTACACAGGCAAAAATATGGTTTTGTTTTTCTAACTACCAGCTTTGCCATCACAGGCTGGACCCTGGCACTCACGTCTGAGTTCTTTCCTTCTTATGCATCCACAGCAGTACCAGAGGTCCTGCAGATCAAACAAGGCCCTGTTCAGCCTTGCAAAAACCATTTTTCTTCCTGCTGTGTCATCAGTGACTCCACAGCTCCCCATGTTCTTAACAGTAACATCTCTTCAGCAACAACTAGGTGGTCTTAAAAATCAACACCATGAGCTCATCTTAAAACTAATCTACATGTTCCTTTATGTTTTAAATGCATGTGGGTTGCCTTCTCAAACTTTTGTTTATTGCCATGAAAACTAGAATAGAATTTAGGTGTTACTACCTGTAAACACTTGATTTGAAGAGGAGTCTTTCAGAGCAACACCAAATAGTGTAAGTTATTGTAACTGGTTGTATGAATCTGTCACTCTGCCATTGACACACGGGGTGAAAGAAAAGCCTTGGCTTACTCTGGTTATAGGTCTGTGATCACTCTACACTGACATAAGTGGTGGCTACTGCCAAAAGGGGGTGGCCTCATTCTTGCTACTATTCTTGTGCTGATCCTACTTTTCAGTGGCTGCCTGATGAGCTGGATTAGAGAACTAACTTACTGTTATTCTGACAGGTTAATTACAGTCTGGATCAGTTCCTGACCCAACAAGTTACGTGGACACATGGATTTTACTGGTACCAACATTCCAGAAAAAGCTGGAATGTGAAACAGAGGAAAAGAAGTTAAATAAGGAAACATTCTTTCAGCCATTCTTCAGGATATAAACATACCTTTTCCAATCAATCTTGCTGCAATTTGCACACCAGCTTGAAAACTGTACTTGCCCATAGCAATCAATCAGCTGCATCTCCTCTGCAGTTCCACTAAAGGCATCCCTCCTCTAAATGTCAGGCTCCTGTTGCTTCTCTGCCATATGGATCATGACTAATGGGTGCTGGATGAGTGTCTTTCCGCATCATCTACCTGTTCTGTGCGTCATGAAAGCACTTATGCTATACCTACATAGCAGACGAAGATCAGCAAATACTCCACAGTACTTCTCACCACCAGCTTTTGCTTATAGCAAACATAGATCGTATATAGATTCCACCATCAAGATACACACTGATGAATACATGCTGAAAATGTGGTCATTCTGCTTCAGGCTAAATTGATTTAAGATGCAATATTCTATAAATCTTCCTTGGTTAAAGTATGAAAACACACATTTTAAGTGAAAAAGATCTCTAGGAAGTTTGTGAAGTATTTTGAAATGACCTGCATAGGTCTCACTCATTTATTGATTACTTGTTTAGAGTTTAGAGTTGTAATAGTACATTCAATACTTTTACAATAGTACATTTACTGTACTTTTCTGAAGGAGTTTCTAGATAATTGTTATTTTCCAAGGCTGGAAGAGATCATCATTGTTATAAGGCTACAATTTTTTACTTTTTTTTTTTTTTTTAGACCGATATTACCAAAGATTACTGCAATATCTAAGACATCTTCTTCTGAGATGGTCACATTTCATATACATACATATAAAAGACAGCTTGAACCTTCCTGATTTAAGTTTCATACCAAGGTAACTCTTCTTGAACAGCAAAGTTATTATTTTCTGTCATCGAACACATGAACTGTCTGTCCACGCTGACAAAGAACTTGGCTCTTCCTATTTCTGAGTGTTCCAGAAGTGCTTTTGGGCATTTGCTTAATTCTATCCTCTAGAAAATATCTGGCTCATACTTCCTGATATCAATTAAATGTTCAAAGATTTACCTCAGTTACGAACCCTTTGATGTACACAGATTTCTTAACAACCAATGGGTGAATTCTGAGCTTAGGACAGAAAAATCATGCAAACTTCAATTTCTACTGCAGAATCCAACAACAGCAAAAGCTCCTCCTAGAAAAAGTCAGAAATTATATTTAGCGTTATTAAAACTATCTGCTGTGCTCCCTTAACCATCTTCACAGAATTGGCAAAAACCAGTTTCCTAAGTTTCCAAAGAAATTGAGCCTGAAATGAAGAGCAAGTATGGAAAATTCCATCTTCCATGATTATGGTGACATTGTTAGCAACTAAATTCAGGCATTCAGAGTACATTAGCCTACCTTAATTATAGCTATCATTACCACAATTACTTGAAAAACTTAGGAGGGGTGACAGAAATCCTTACCTAAAATGTTATGTAAGCATGCACGTATATCTGAGTAATGCAGAGTTTGTAAATAAGAAATTTTATCGCTATGGACACTTGTACTACTCTGCTGTGAGGGTTATGAAAGACACTGGGCTTGCTGGTCAGGGAGCAAGGCTGTGCTCTTAATACGTCCTTCAACTTTCATTGTTATTCGATTCAAGCACATTCTACACAATCTTCCAAGGGGATTTTTAAATATTCAAGGAGATTTAAAAATGTGTAGATACTATGCAGGCGTGGGTGGCATTTCTTTATAACAAATATAAAATGGGGGGGATAAATCCAGAATCTATTACAATTTACATAAAAGAAAGCCCTGTTAATTTTGACAGGATTTAGTTCAGTCACTTGTAGTAAATTAGCAGGGTGTAATATTAGCTTATTCTGACACATCCTTGGAGCTATAACAGTACAAGTAGTAATTCATTCCAATCCCTGACACATAAAAAACACTTCAAGTGTCGTTCTTCAATACCACATAAAGTGACATTTAACAGTCCCTTTAAGTATAAGAATTCCATGGGGACACGCAGCTAAAGAAACACAACTATTAAACCAAACCAGTGGCTTTCTTAACGCTTAAATCCATTTATACTTACTCTGGTGCAAGCAGATTCAAGACAACCATCAATTAATCAAAGTGTTAAGGGGCAATTTTATGATGTTTAAATGTTTTGTGCATTATTATATTGTGACTGAGAGTTTAGAATTGTTCCAGATGTTGAAAACATCATTTTATTAAAATGAAAAGAAGTTCAGAACTCTATTGTATCCCATCAGCCTCTATTCAGGCCAGCTCTTCTAGCACTGACTCTAAATCACTGATGTTTGGAGACATGCCAGGAAAACAAACCAGTCCCCTGCTAACATTTCCTTGTCTATACAAAGTTAGATATTTACAATTAGAGAGTCTCCAAGAATGACGTCAAGGCACCATTTATAAATTGAAAAAAGCAGAATAACTTTCAAATGAGCATTCAAGATCCAGATGAAGAGAATATAGAAATATAAATGTAATTATAAATTTAAATATAAAATATATATGTATGTGCACATAAATAAATACATACGTGTGTATATATATAAAAGTGTGTGTGTATATATATCTCTATAAGACAGAAGTAGCTGAATCTAGTAGGCTACAAGGCCCAGGTGGATCCTTCCCGTCCCAGCCCCAGGAACACAAGACTGCTACAGTCCCACGTCCCCAGGTGCAGAGAGGAGGCAGCTGAGCCTGTGCTCCTGATGGGCGCACGACCTGTGTGCACACACACAGGTGTGCACACACACACACACGCACACAAACACACGTGGCCATGCAGCCCAGCACAGACAGAGTGCAGTGCCTTTGCCGACACACACAGAAACCCCAACAACGCTCCTGTAAACATGAGCCATGCAGAAGGCTTCAGCCTGCTCCACCTCTCCAGCTGCTCAGGCCAGAGGTCCACTGGTGGGTCCTACACACAGAGAGGGTGGGTCCCACCAGCCGCTATCCCAGGGCTCTCAGGAGCTGCTCCTAGTCTCTTCCTGGTACTCTCGGTGTGTGGTCCTACTCCATGGCTGGTGGTCAGGTCTCCCACCCTGCTCATTAGCCATTCTGGCTTGCACTTCATTAACAGTTAAGCATGCACAAATGCAGTACGAGACTGTAGTAGCTGGCCTTCGACTCACAGCCTCTCCTGCGGGTGAAGCTCAAATCTATGGCCCCCTCAGACCAATGGTGCCCTTCTCTCCCCCATTGCGGGCACTCAGACCTCTCATCCGATCCATCACCCAGCCCAACTTGACATTTATTAGTGGTTGTACAACACATACAGAATATTTCTTAGACTAGAAAGCACACCTATGCAGAATATAGTTAGAAACAGGATTTAAATTAAAAGATAAGATAGATGCTTGTTCCTCCTGGATCCACTCTGATCCTTCCCTTTTCCTTTGGTCCTTCCCCTAAACATTCCTTAGTAAGTTGTGTACCTTCCCATTAGACGGTCTAATACCAAGTTTTACCCAGTCCCACAATTCTCTTCCACCTACACCCCACAATAAGCCATCTGCCCCTGGAGACAGTAACCCTTGCTAGTTTGCACAGTGTTTTCCTTGTCTCCCCTTGGTGGGTTTCTTCCCAGAGACCATGGTCTGATCCTTTTTCAATACTCCTGGGAGTGGCCAGGTCAGGGCACCCTGTTTGAATTGCGTAGGTTAAGGGGGTTCCTCCACCCGTCATTGTTTCTCTTACCTTCGACAGGCCTTTGCTTAATATGATTAGCCTTCAGTAACATAACCTAATGTATAGGTCTTCCATTTTTAATTTATTTAGTGCATTCTACCTCAACGTGCCTTTCTGTCTCCTTTCTACCTACACTGAACTTACATCAGTGCTCTGTAGCAAAAAAAAAAGAAGAAAAAAAAGCAAAACAAAACAAAAACGAGCGTATCACAAAGATGAGCTACCTACATCTTGTATTAATAATGATCCAGCTGTGGCAGCATGGTATCCAGCACAAGGTATATCATCTTCCTTTGGTAGGTTTCACACATTCCAGCAGCCTTTGCCCTCTTCCTGCTTAAATGCACTGAAACACCTCCATACTCCTCAGCTTTGCAAAACATTGTTTCTAGTCTTTTCCCCTTCTTCTACTGCACATTCATCCTTTATCCAGATCAACTCACCACATGTTTTTAAGTATTTGTCCTGTATGTGGTTCTCCCTTCAGATGAACATCTGCATATTTCTCTGTTTACATCCTCTGACCAGCCTAACTCTGAAATATGGTGCTGTGAAAACCAAATTCCTTCCCAAACGGTCTCCCTCTGTTTCCTGGTGATGAATGCCAACCTCCTCCCTTAGTCCTGGTCAGTTTACAGTTTTGGTGACATTTTTATGTTCTCTCCCTGTTTCCGCTCCCCAGCATGTCTTTCCGCTTTGTGCTTGTCGATATCCATGTATTCCTTCTCTCTGCTTGAGCCCGTTCTGGCTCTTATTATCTCTTCCTTTTTTCTGCAGCAACCTCTTCTCCAGCAGCCTCCCATGGATTTTGTTTCATTACTTCTACAACCTCCCCATTGCCTGAAAAAACATTCATGTTTTCCAAAATCACTCCATATCTGTGAATTCCTTTGTCTTGTGCACAAAGCTGCATTTCTTTTAGCAAGTACATAGGAAGCCAGTCACTGTCAACAAGTCTATTGTGATTCATAGGACACTTACTAAGTCTCACCCTTTTGTGTGCTACTCCAGCCTTACCAAGCTCCTATTTAAATCTCTTCATTGGCTTCTTCTTGGCCCAAAGTCAAGATTTTTCTCATCTCTGAAGTGGGAGGTAGACTTACATCCCTGTTGAATGCAAAAGCAAAAGTCTCATCAACAGCTACTGGGTCAAGACATCACTCCGGTCTTTGCTACTGAATAGTTTTGACTTCATTTGCCTTTCATCTTTAATTATTCTTTCCCAACCTTTCTGGTGCATCAAGATAATTTCATTATCCATTTTCCTTTCCCTTCCATTTCTTTCTCTTTTCCTGCTATTGGGGTTGCTCTGTCTCTTTGGCACAACATGCTGTAGGTGACCCTGCTCTGGCAGGGGGGTTGGACTAGATGATCGCCAGAGGTCCCTTCCAACCCTGACCATTCTGTGATTCTGTGTAATCTTACCAATAGCCTAATTGTTCCTGCATCCCTGTCCCCACATCCCCGTCCTCTTTAAATAACACTTCTGCCCTGATGCTTATAAATCTAGCCATTCCTATGAAGACTTTAAAACCTGCCCAAACACATCGTTCAAACTAGAAGCAAAGGTTGGTTTCCAAAAATGGTAATCTCTCTTCCATCACTTTACATTTTTTCAGCATCTCCTCTCTCTGTGCTTAGTATGGCCCTGCAGGCACGGTACTGACCATATCTACATCTCCTGCTACACTCTGTCTCTCCATTTACAGCAAGGCAGAATTCAGGCAGGAACCTGGTGTCTTATGGTAGAGCATGAGATTAGAAAAAAGTGCATGGAAGTTAATTTTTAAGTTTTCTTTTCAAAATTCCATCCTTTTTCTTGAAACTAGCTGTGTAAATGGAGAAGTCAGCAGGTAATGAGAATAATATTAATTCAGCATTTTGCAAAAGATACTGGGACTTGAAGCATGTGTGGGATGGAATATGGCCCATGTTAGCTGATGCATTCTGACACCTCTTAGAAAACATTCATGGCCCACTGTGTGGTTTGTCTTCTGCTGATCTTTGGCAAAAAGCACATGCAGAGACTAAGATTCATAACTGGACTTGGCAGCTTTCTGTAGCTGAGTGGATTAAGCCAGTGCAGTGAAGGAGGAGGTGGGCAAGCAGAAATTATTTCCACATGCAAGAAGAATTTCAATTTCCTAAGGGGATATTAAGCCTAGAGGCTGAGCCTTCAAAGCTTTCCAAAATTATAAATGCACCTTTGCAGAAAAGCCTGGGAGTTACGGCTGGAGTCCCCTCAGAAGCTTGAAAACCAATACGGTGCTGGCATCATATATTTCTAGCTGTGCAATAGCTGAGGTGATAAATCTGAAAAAGAAGAGTTAAATATTAAGAAAAATGGTCTGATAAGGGGAGGGAGTAGCTAGTATTTTGTACTTAGGCAATAGTCTCTCAAACAATTAAATATGGCATACAGACTTTGGAGTCAAATTGTGGTGGTCACACACCGGTGTGGCTTTACTTTATCCCTTCCAAAATCTGCAAAGATACTGGTTTTCTGGGCACGAACCTAGTGTTATAAGCTTACTTGTGTAAGAAGGCATTTCTTTGACCTTGGGGGGGAAGTATTAATATCAAGAGAATCTTCACATGGAAGAAAATGCAGAATCATTATGTCATATTCAGCACCAGCTGAGTCCTGAAAAGCTGTAAAGCTGCCAACCAAGCAATTTTGGAAATGGGGAACAGCATACAATACTATTTTTTATAATAATAGCCACTCACGCAGATGTATTGGTAGCATCTGGTATCATCATAACTCACATTGCAATTGTTATGCTTCATTTACACACCTTTTCATGTATACTGAACATTTTAGCTTGTACACAGTGAATGTTTCTTCATTGTGATGCTGTCATTTAATGATGCTTTATCTTTACTTCATTAGACTGAATAAATTTGTATATTCAGCCTTTAGGTGTGATAGCTTTATCACTTGTATTGGTTGACTTTAAAAACTATCATTTCAATAGAAAAGAGAGAAGAAAAATCTTTCTTTCTGGACAGGTAAAAAGGTGCCTGAAAAAATCTGAAGGGAAAAATCAGTTTTGTATGAAAAGTATAAGTGTTTCATTTAAAGGTTTCTTTTGCTTCACTTTTTCTTGTTTTACTTTGTCTTGCTTTGCTTTGCTTTCTGATTGCTGGGGAAAAGGCAGAAAGAAAATGAGAGTGGATATCTCTTTTTATTGATTATTGATCAATGCAGAATGGGAGAGCCATTTACAATTATTGCCTCCTGAGTAAAATTCATTTCAGGCTGTTGAAGGAGGACAAAAATTGCAGAGCAAAATTTCAAGACGAGACCCAGCAATTGTATAATTTAGCCTAGCAGTTATTTGTATAGATTATCTTCTTGTCAGTTTAATCTAGACTGATAGAGGTCACTTTCTCTTCAGTGAACTCTGCTGTATAGCCTTGCATATCTGGTGCTAATAATAGGTATATCTCTTAACATTCCTTTGGATATTAATTCCCTTTTATCTTTAGGAAATTGTAATTTCTGCTGTCTCCATCAATCCGTCAAGAGTGTTCAGTCTATGTCTGCTAAAGCTATATACCATAGGGAAATTACTCCCCAGAATTACTCCAGTCCCTCAAAATTATATAGTGATTTGTGTTCTGCCAATAAAGCTGAAACAGTCAGGTATATCACTGGCTTCTTATTCTGATCATGTGGGAAGTGATTTAAATTAATTTGAACAGGTGAAAACGCATGATGCAAACTAACTCTTGCTGTGGGCAAATGTACTATTTGCACTTATTATCTTCCTTTATTTAAAACAAAGATAAGTTCATTATAGCCCAGATTTGGAGCAGATGAAAATTTTCACATTACCCAAGGACTGGCAGAGGGAGAAGCCATACATTTCTAACCAAACCAAAGACATCTTTTCATGTTTCTTACCATATGGATATATAAAAATTACTCAGGGAAAGAACAGCATTCCGTGAGCCAGAATATAAATTCTGACCTATAGGCTTGCCTTGGCTTACAGTAAAATGTCCCACAGATGTAACTGAGATGTTTGGCTGGAGTAAAGATGGACTTTGTATGACTTAAAGGGCAGTTATTTATGATTTGTGCTATAGCAGAGTTTCATAGTCACCACCTGACAATGGGGGACAGGGTGTGCTTGAGTACAAGCAGTTTGCCTGGAGAGTGCCTCCATCTCCCTCTCCTCTCACCCTTATTCAGTTCTTTTCTCTTTCTTCCCTCCCTTTTTCCTCTGTGCTTTTTTCTTTCCTAGAGCATTTGTGAACCACTATACTCACAGATTTTCCTTCTACGCTTTTCTCTATATCCAATGCTGAAACTGGTTTCACGGAAAAAAGCTGTAACATTTACAGCATCATTGTACACCTAGGTACCTGATACAGGACTGGGTTTATCAAATCAGGCTGATGAGGACTACTGCATTTTTAAAGGTTTAATTTATGTATACCTTGTAGCTGTGGGGTCTAGGAAATTTTAAACAGTACATGAAAATGCAGTCTGCAAAGTCTTTGTAGGTGAGACAGACCAAAACACTTGGTTTTGGTTGGGCCGTATTCAGGCTGCAGCTTGAATGCCTGATATCTCTGGGTTAGAATAGAAAGCAGTCTGGGAAGGTAGTCTTCAAACCACAGAAACTGTGTCTCTCTGAATATCCCATGACGAGATATAAATATATTCTGTTACTCACTAAAATTTTCAAATCTCATAAGGAGTCCAGTATTACTAAAGAACTGATTCCTAACATTTCGCAAATTCTAACATATCTTTTCCCAGGAAAAAATGTTATTACATTCAGTTAGTAATCTCAGGAGGATTCTTCATTGCTTCTCAGTAACAAGGTTTGTAGATAATAAAAAAGGTATACTGACTAACAAGGCCAAAGAATGACAAAAAAAAAGAGGAATAGTTGCATGTAAGCTGAATCTACTAAAAAATGAAAAAAGGGTTGTTTCTCAGAAATACCTATGTTACCTCAAGTGAAGTTAAACCCTGCCATGATAAACTTTATAAGATGTTGTGTATTTTCCATGGGAAAGATGGCATGAAGTGTACAGAACCCTTGTGCTTTTGGCAGCAAAGTTTCAAATATCGAAGCATCTTTCTTAGACCAGATAAACACCACCAGTGCAAGTCTCTATTTGAAGCTGTTGGGGTCACCTGAGGAGACTTTGATAAGACTGACTATCCCAAATGCAAGCACACAGTTCATATATAAAAGAAGGAAATATTAGAAAAAGGAGAGAACATAGCATCTGCTTGAAAAAAATAGCAGGAATACATTCATTAGTTTATCTCTCCATCTACATTTTGGTCAAATTTATTCCCTTGTCCTATCAAGTTCACCAAAAGACATGTACATAAAAATTACAAGTTCATGAAAATCTCTTACGGGTGACTAAGTACACAACTTTAAATGGGCTTTTATTTGCTCTCTGACACATTTTTTATGGCATGAGATGACATTTTATGATACTTTATCAGTTTTATGGTCACTGCCAGATTTTTTAATCTGTTGTACATTTAAAGGTCAATAAACTCTCTCTGTTCGGGTCTTAGCAAGATTATAGAACAGAACAATTTGCAATGGCTTTATCTGCTCTGAAGCTCATATGTCAGAAAGCAATGCCTATAAATCCTGTGGGTAAGTGCTGGAATAGCTGTGAGCATTCTGTACACTGGCGTTTCAGCAGCTCAGAGTATCTGCATGACAGAACATCAATATTTGTTTACAAATAGAAGTTTAACAATTGTAAAAATATCTGAGGCTTCCCTTCCAAGCCAGAGAGCTGCTTCTGAATAAACAATGTTGATTTCCATTCCAAAAAGCCTCTTGAAGGACAGTGCAAACAGGAGCCAATTTTTGTCAAAAATTCATGGTGAAGTCCAGAGCTGTGGTCCACTACAGGGCTAATATTGAGCGTTACGGCCAACCATTGAGTATGTACTATTCCTGAGCCACATAAGATCTAATATACAAATGCCATCACTGTTGCCTTTCCAATGAGATAGGTGAACTGAACATGTGACGTACTGACAGAGACTGCTTATAGTTAAAGATGTCATAAGACAATCCAGAAAACCATGTAGTTGCTGCCTCAGTTTTTTCCATTCTTAGAATCATAGAATCATAGAATGGTTTAGGTTGGAAGGGACCTTGAAGATCATCGAGTTCCAACCCCCCTGCCATAGACAGGGACACCTCTCACTAGACCAGGTTGCTCAAGGCCACGTCCAGCCTGGCCTTGAACACCTCCAGGGATGGGGCTTCAACAACCTCTCTGGGCAACCTGTTCCAGTGCCTCACCACCCTTAAAGTGAAAAACTTCTTCCTAATGTTTAATCTAAACCTGCCCTCTTCCAGCTTAAAGCCATTCCCCCTCGTCCTATCACTACATGCCCTAGTAAAAAGTCCTTCCCCAGCTCTCCTGTAGGCCCCCTTTAGGTACTGGAAGGCCGCAATAAGATCTCCCCGGAGCCTTCTCTTCTCCAGGCTGAACAGCCCCATCTCTCTCAGCCTCTCCTCATAGGAGAGGTGCTCCAGCCCTCGGATCATCCTCGTGGCTCTCCTCTGGATGCGCTCCAGCAGGTCCATGTCCTTCTTATGTTGGGGACTCCACAGCTGGATGCAGTACTCCAGGTGGGGTCTCACGAGAGCAGAGTAGAGGGGCAGAATCACCTCCCTTGACCTGCTGGCCACACTTCTTTTGATGCAGCCCAGGATACGGTTGGCCTTCTGGGCTGCGATCGCACACTGCTTGCTCATGTCGAGCTTCTCATCAATCATCACCCCCAGGTCCTTCTCCACAGGGCTGCTCTCCAGCCATTCTCCGCCGAGCCTGTATTTGTGCTTGGGATTGCCCCGACCCAGATGTAGGACCTTGCACTTGGCCTTGGTGAACTGCATGAGGTTGGCTCGGGCCCACCTCTCCAGCCTGTCCAGGTCCCTCTGGATGGCATCCCTCCCCTCAAG
The DNA here is from genome assembly GCA_017639485.1 of Pluvialis apricaria. Lineage (NCBI taxonomy): Eukaryota > Metazoa > Chordata > Aves > Charadriiformes > Charadriidae > Pluvialis > Pluvialis apricaria. The sequence continues at coordinate 72,013,751 of CM030009.1, read as the reverse complement.
CGTGTCTGCCTCGCCAAACAGCTTGGTATCATCAGCAAACTTGCTGAGGGTGCACTCTACCCCACTGTCCATGTCGCTAACAAAGATGTTGAACAGTACGGGTCCCAGTACCAGTACTTCATTTAAAAAGGAAGATTTCAGGCAGATGTCTGAAAACTCTTTGTACCTTTGGTCTTTTACTCTTTGAAATAGATGAAAATAAAGATGTGCCAAGAGTTTTCTGCCACGTGTGACCTTCCTAGACATCATCTGAGCAGATGGCAGAGCAACAGAGGGAAAACCAGGCTTACTATTATTACCTGGTAGAAAAAGTTTCCCAGAATGCTGTTATGATAGACTAAAAAAAATTAATGCAATATCATTTCAATAAAATGTAATAAATGTGAACTTAACTGTGAAATATTAAATGGACGAAACTACTTCCTGAAGTTGCACAGAACAGTCATTAAAAGGAACTTTGAGGAAGGACTTAATTACATTTATTGCCACACTAAAGACTATTATTCTAGAAATATCTTTTGAACCTCATTGAGTTCACTGTGCTACACCTCCAGACAGAGTTTCATTTAACACATGTAATATGCATAAAAATAATTAGGAAAGTCTTTCTGAGTACTGATTCTTCATGTCCCCATGTACTCCTTCTGCAGTCTTTGTAGAGGACTAAACCAGTTCTCACCCTATCAGTAACATGCACCACTTGTACCTCTAGTGCTAGAAAAGACAGAAGAGAAAAGCTTGGCTTTGAATATTGTTTTAAGATATGAAAAAGGCTAATGCAACTCTGGAGTGAAATAGGAGTTTGTTAACATTAATCTGCAAGGAACTGGGAAAACTGCACGGCTGTGGCCAGCCATGCTCAAGATAGTAGAGGTCAGACATGATTCAGAAAAGGCTCCTGGGATACTCTGAAAGTTGGAGAGACCATCTATGAAAACACTCCAGATGAGTTTTGCTTAGCCTAACAAAACAAGGTCAGAAAAGGTTGTCTTTCTGTCTATGTTTATGCTCACGTTGTGAAGAGTGTAAACATCAGGAAGAGAAGAGAGTTGTTCATGCTAACAGTCAGAAGTTAATTGAGCTGAAAGTTTTTTTCTTTCAAGATAAAAAAATGATTTTTTTGAGATAAAAATTAATTCAGGTTCATCAGGAATAACTTAAGTCCACATTCTCTTTCATTATATGAGCCACCAGGATCATGGAATAATCTCTACGATACAGTCAGAAAATCTAGACAGTTTTCAATGGGGCATAGACAGTTTAGGAACTGAATTCTGTCTGATAGCAGCTTCAGCTGGATATCATGCCATTAGGGGAGGAACTCAGTTGCCCTACCATACGCAATAAATGCCATTGTAGACGTGCTAGGCTGTCTGACACATCCTCATGAGACTAGCATACAAGACATACAACCTGCAGGAAAACTTCTGGGATGGCAGGCGGAGACCAGGAAGGATGCTTAAAACATCCAAGATGGTCTAGGACACCTCTGTCTAAGCACTTAAACTGATCCCAAGAGATTCCCTCCAGTGTTATGTTCCTGTTGGGTGAATGCATTCTGATGTCCTGGACTAGCTCTGGCTCTGCCTTCACTCAAAGTGCTAGAAAGTAGAAAGAAAAGTCAAGCCTAGGTGCTTCCTCCAACTGTATTCCCATCTGTCAACCTTGACCAGGCTGCTCCACAACTGGCTAAATCAGCAGGCTAAGTATTCCTCTGGTCTGGGAATGGGTCCGAAAAGCAATTTTACATTTATGTTAATATAATTCTTAGCGGATTACCACAGCCTGGATTTACATCAATATGATACCTAGACTCTTTTTCAAAATGTTTGTAGTCAACTATTTTATTGCTTTGTGGTATTTAGCCATTTACAAAGCATTTGGCTCATGCAAGCACTTATTTAGGGCAGGGCATTTTTTTTTGTAAAAAAAAAAAAAAAGACCTGAGAAGTGGTCAAAAACACATACAACTACTGCAGGATGAGGATTTTGTCTCTTGTTCAACAGTTCTTCCATGGTTTCATCATCTCAGAAAATCCAAGTTCATTGTTGCTAATGATAATTCTACACTTTTTTCTGCTTTAAATATTTTCCCAAGTAAGGAAAAAGTAAGTAAGGTTGTAAGTAAGCAGGTTGAGGGTTAACAGAAAATGCATTGCTTTCCCAAAGCTGCATTTGGAAGAAGGCCACATTATAAACACCACCTGAACTTCGTATTTCATAGGTGCAAAAAGTGCAAATCTTCATAACAACAGAAAAAAATCTCTATTTCCTGCACATAATTGTCAAGATTACCACCAGGCCTCTCATGAAAAGAAGTCACACCAGTTGCCTGCCTGTATTTTGAGCACGTAGGACAGTGTAGGATACAGAAAGGGGGAACTTTCAGAAAATACACTGTAGAAACAACAAAAAAGGTTTACTAGTAAAGAGGGATTTGTAGGGTCATTTTCATGTCAACTTTTTGTACAGATTTCTGTTCAAATAAACCAAGCATCTGTAACAAAGAGTCCTCTTATGTTCAGGGATTAAAATGTGCAATACAAGAGCTACGACAGGCAGTATTGTCTAAAAAATCCCACACTTTAAAGCTGGCTTAAAACAGAACTGCTTTCTGCTGCTTATCAAAAATTAAAGAAGGTAGAGTTAATTTAGACTAAGGAAGCCCTGAAAAGCCTGTTTTGTGGGCATAAAGTCAATGATGAAACTATTTTCTATGGCTTCATCCACACTGCTTATTAAGCCTCTTTGAATATGATAATGTCTTTGGCTGTAGCTTCCTTTCATGTTTGCCTTTCCTCTGTGTCTTCCACTGACCCTTTTCAAGGAATCTCAGAGTCATTGTTTCCAGCTGGGATTGTCTAAGAGAAAAGACTAGGATCGCATAGAGGTATGGTAGAAAACAAGTCATGCAACCTTCCTGCCTTCCCGAAATTTCAGCATGGAAATTTAGCTGATGGGCCAGCCAGCTCACAGGTATGATGCTATTAGAAACTAATTATTATTAGAAACTATTAGAAAAAATGCAGATTCCGGAGAGCATACACAACAGGCATGTATGCTGGAGATGCTTTTTAGAGTGCAAGCGGCAGGGGATCAAGTGGAAGTAGCCATCTGTGATGCTTGGAAACAACAGAGCACCCCTTTCCCTGAAATCTGTAGTTTTTCAGATGTAAAGAATATTAATAAATTTAGTGGAATGTCACCCAAATAGTGGGGGAATGTGAAATTCCAAGAAAGGATTTTCATGGGCTACTCCTGCTTTCACCATATCCTTTTACAATTTTGTTCATGGGGACAATATCCAGGGCAAAGCCTTGAAGTGGAGGAAAACAATGAAAGGAGGAAGTTGTGTGTATTGTGGAAGGATGAAGGGATGTAGCAGGGACTAACACAGTTGTGAGATGTAGAAGTAAGAACTCAAAGTAAGTATGGTGGGAGGATTTAACAAGGTGTCAGCAGGAGGTAGAGAGGGAAGAAGTGGTGTAGGCTTTACTAGATCTGCTGGTATAGTTTGTTTTATTTTCTACCTATCCAAAAATCTTTCAGAAGTAGTAACCAAAAGTCTTGAAGAAGGATCACTGTGCTGTGTGCCTGCAATGAATTCCTCCAGAACAATGAAAGCTTTGTGGAACTGTGTATCTTCCTTTTTACAGCAAATGAGAATCTTGTTTGGAAGTATCAGGAAACAGAACAGAGACAAAGATGCTCTCCTGCACTAATAAATGGTTATGATTCTGTAACTTCTCCCTGTGTTGTCCCTCATCATCGCTGCCTGCCAGGAGCCACCAACGAGACCTGAAGCAGTGTAACAGTACGGTTTCTTTCAAGTGGCATGATCTATTTTCTCCTCATAAATCACAGTTTGACTCTTTCAAACAGTGGCTGCTATGGTATGCTGTTTTCCTAGAAAGGTCATTTCATCTTCTGAAAAAAAAAAAAAAACAAACCCAAGAAACATGAAAGTGGCCTAAGAAGTCTCCTTGATCCTACCAACGAGGAGGAAAGACTTGAGGAGCAACAGATGGATCCCGTGGGACAACAACTGGTTGCACAGCCAGTGTTGGCAGCAGAGATTCCATTTTTATGACCATGGGACTCTCTTCAAAGGCCAAAGACTTTTAGGAAGAGACAGGATCCACCTGATCAAGTGGAGCAAAAGCATTTCTGCCAACAAGCTGGCCAAACTGATGAGGAGAGCTTTAAACTAGGAATGACAGGGGATGAAGATGACAACTGACAATCAAGAGAGGAAATGGCGGACAGGGTTGGAAAGCAAAGGGCGCCAGATGATGTGGTCAGCAGACACCTCATAATCAACAAAGTAGGTCTAAAGGGGGCCCACCCCAAGTGTCAACACACAAATAAAGAAGTGCTGATAGAGTTGGGGAAGCTGTCACACTTTTTTTGTGAAATCAGCACTGTTAGGTGCTTCTCTGAAGTCCCTGTCCACTAACGCATGCAGCAAGGGCAACAAACAGGAGGAATATGAGACTCGTGTACAGTCAGAGGGCTGAAATCTCATCAGGAAGATATAGTGGGATAGCTCATGTGACTGGAGCACTGCCAAGGATGGATGCAGGTGCTTTTGGAAGGGCAGGCTGGGATGGGGGAAGGCAGGGAGAAGAGTTGCCCTTCACATGAGGCAGCAGCAGGAATGCATGGAGCTCTGCCTAGGGCCAGATGATGAGCCAACTAACAGCTTATGGGTCAGGATTAGAGAACAGGTGAGGGTTATGAGGAGTGAGGTCATGGTGGGTACCTGCTACAACCTGCTCAAGAAGAAGTAGATAAGGCCTTCTTCAGACAAATGGAAGAAGCCTCATAGTCACAGGCCCTGCAAAGGGGTCTGTTGCAAGGACAGCACAGTGGGTTTCTGGAGTGCATTGATGACAACTTCCTAACACAAATGATTGAGGAGGTGATGAGGGGAGCTGTTCTGCTGGACCTTATTCTAACAAACAAGGAAGAACTTTTCAGGAATGTCAAGGTTGGGGCAGAGTTCTGAATCCTGAGAGAAGAATACAAGGGAAACAACAGGAGAACAGTTTTTAGGCTGTTCAGGTATCTGCTTAGAAGAATCCCATGGGATTCAGCCCTGAAGAGAAGAGGGATCCAGGAGAGCAGTTGATATTTTCAAGGATCACCTCCTCTATGCTCAAGAGTGGTCCATTCTCATAAGCAGGAAATCAAGCAAAGGTGGGAAGAGGCCTGCATGGCAGTACCTTATTAATGTGCATAGATACCTGATGGGCAAGCAAAGAAGTTGGTGACAGGCCCTTCCTAGTAGTCCAGTGACAGGACAAGAGCCAATGGGCACAAACAGAAGCACATGAAATTCTGTTTAAACATAAGAAACACCTTTCTTACAATGAGGGTGGTCAAACACTGGCACAGGTTGCCCAGAGAGGTTGTGGAGTCTGCATTCTCAGAGGTGTTCAAAACCCAGCTGGACACAGTCTGGAGCAGCCTGCTCTGGGCAGCCTTGCTCTAACCAGGGAGTTTGGACTGGATGATCACCCAGTGGACTACCCCCTCAGCCGTCCTGTGATTCTGTGTACCTCCCCTGAGGCTGGCCAGTCCTTCACTGTCATAAAAGCCAGCAAGCAAAACAAAACCGTACTCCTCCCAGGCTATGAAATGTTATTTACAATGTTTTTTAATGAGATCAGTGTATTGAAGTACTCTTAACGTTTGTCACAACAGATGTTATGCTTAGACAATACTTACACGCATTCTTTTTTTAAAGTTTAGCCATAATATTTGACTGGAACTATTTCCTGCGGTAATGGATTCCGCAGGTGAAGTCCATACAATGCAGAGGAGAGACACTTCCTTCACTTCTTTCTAAATATAGCAGTCAATAATGTAACTGACTCCACCTAATCTCATGTTGTTTCGGTTTCATGATACCCACAAAATACATAGATGCTGACGCCAACAGCCCTTTAAAGTCTAGTTCATCTCTTTGCTTTTTGTTTTTTAAATTGAAAAGAAATGCTTAGACATATGAGAGGAAACAAATCAGAGTGCAATTATGAAATTCCAGGAAGTAAGTTTGGCAAATGTTGCATATCTTTTGACAAAACAGGCCACATAGGAATGTAAACAACTGAGACAGAGAAGAATTATTTGCTAATAAAACAAGTCTATGAACAAACTCGATAGATGATTCTTGTGTTTGATAAGTAAAAAACAGATCAGATTAAATGGATCCTACTCAGCTGAACAGATTCAAGTTTGAAGCTCCTGGCCTACATGTGGGAGCTACACCCGAGTTTTCATTTTGAAGCTTTCTAATGAGGAACAGAAGAGGAGTTTCTATTTTATTTTTTTTTAAATTACTGCATAATTATTTGTGCTTTGTACACGTTTGGGCCACATATCTGGTTAGACCAGGAGGCAAAGCAAAGTCTGAAGCAGTAAGTTGAATAACACATAAATTACATCTAGCTCCAATGTGAATTTTGAGATTCCTGATATTTTCTGATTTCCAAAGGTACTCAACATCTCCTCTTGACCTGGAATAGGTTGCAGGGTTTTAGACTCTTAATCCTCCACATATCCTGCTGCATAAAGTGTGTAAATTTAGCAGCCCAACTTTAGACTTTGGAAAGAGAAGAGGGGAAGCAAGTGAGGTTGTTTTAAAGGCTTTCAGCGAATCAACAAATAGTCAACATCTGTGAAGTAGCAAAGCTATGTAATATTTCAATGGTGAAAGCAAACACCAACTGTTTCTTTCAAATGTGGCCAAGAGCATCCAGGACTAATGGAGTCATGAGACCAGAAAGAAGAGTAAACAAGAGGGAGCTTGGTGGTTAGAGCGTGCTGCTGGGAATAGGGAATCCCGGTGCTCTGGATCATTTCTGGGCTTTGTCCAGCGCCTGTCTAAAGTAAACTGCCTTAATAATTCAGGGAGTAAAGACCAGAGCCTACAGTTTTTTCCTACTGTTTTTGTTTGTAGCAGTATGAGTAACAGCAACACTGCCACCAGTCTTCCTCTTTGACCCTGATTCTGTAAGAAGGCATTCACAACCACTGAACCCACTCAAGCCTGGGATCCTTACCAGATTTGTAAATCCCAGAATGTCCACAGACAGAAAATACGCATCTAGACGCTCTGTTTATGGGCAGGTGCACTAACACCACCCAAGTACATATAAAGCTTAATTGCTTAAATGGTATCTCAGACACCTATGTGGTTTACGTAGGGAAGGGGTTGCCACCTTGAATTCAAAGATCTAGATTTCATCTAATCTTTGCTTTAATTTCCTAAAACCTATTTTGGAAGTTACTCTTCAACATACTTAAAAATGCTACCAGAATATTCACAGTTAGAAAATTTAATCTACATTCAGGCATCTGAAAGAGTGACTCTATTTTCAGAGATGCTAAGCAGCCAAAATCAAGTTTGCAGCTCCCATTGAGAGCAGAGTCAGTAGCTATATATCTACATGTTAGGTAGAGGATGGCATCAGCATTTAACATCGCACGTATGCCACTGGGTTTCCAGTAATAAGCTTTTCAGGAAAATAAGGTGTATAACATATGGCAACACTTTAAGAAGAGGGGGAAAGTGCTAAAAGAGAACATGAAAAATAATGGGAACCAGTTTTATGCTACTGGTAAGCAGCTGGATAATAAAACTATGATCTTTTTCTTATATAGAATGAATCACTATATTTTTTTTAAAAGGTGTCTTTTTATGGTTTATTCATGATGTATTTTCCAAGAGAGCAATATAGTTTCCCATTAAATAGCAGACAGGTACAATATCAGATTTTTCCCAACAGTCCTGTATTGTTCCCCTTAACCCTTGACTCCCCTTCCACTTTTCCCTGCCATGTAACACTAGTCCATTACTGTGTCACATCTTAAAAACATCACCTTTAACTTGACTTAGCTCATCAGCTTTAACCTCCATCTTCTTTTACTTTTTCAGCTTTCATCTCAATGTCACTGTCTGAGTTCTTCAATCTTGGATACTTCCCAATCTGGTAGTCTCTCAAATTTTTGCTGCCTGAAGTCTCTAACAAATCAAACCTCAGAAGCACTAGTGCATCTTCTGTCTTCCTGACCTGCCAGCTGCTGTTGTTAACATCAGCAATGCTCCTTTACTAGCTCCTCTTCTTTCTTGGATTTTATGCTGCTTTGCTTTCCTAGTCGCCCTTCTACTCCCAGTTTTTCCTTAAGGTCCTTTGTGTTACTCCCATTTTCCCTCTTCCTTTGATGTCTATGTCTTCTCTTGTCCTTCATCTCCTCCTCTTCTCCTCTGTGGTAGTATCCTCCACAAAACCAAATTCAGGTAACATCTCAACTGAATATCTCACAAAAGTATATTTTTCACTTGAGCCCCAGTTGTTTCCATGCAAACTCAAACTTTAGCCTGTCTTTGACATTTTCTCAGGGATGTCTAGCTGTCAGCTCCAATGTCTCACTGTCATTGTTAAAACAGAGCACATAATATTCCTCACAATGTTCCTTTTTTGAGTTGCTGTGGAAAATATCACCATTTAGCCTTTCGTTTTGGCATGTCACCATGCACAATCTTCAATTGCAGCCATGACCAGAGCTTCACATACAGACAACGATAGTAAGAATTCCTATATGACTGCCTGGAAGCATCTCAAATCATGTTGTGCCTTGGTTAGCACAGCATCCCTTTTTCTGGTTTTAATGAAGACAGTTTTTAGTTGTACATCTAATTCATCATTTCACTTGTCTGCTCTTTTGACCACGTCTCTGCTCTCCTTTACTGCGATATCAAACATAAACTTCTTCCTTTTCAAATCCCACTATGTCCCTGTCTTGTTGTTTCTGCTCCACGTACATTTAACTCACCTATCTTGGAACTCATAGTTTCTCAAGTCTGTGAGGAGGACATCCATATCAAACTATATGATCTGATTTTCCCAGAACTAAGATAAAATTTCATGTTTGTACAGTGTAATTACATATTTGTACATATACATTTCAGATATGCAATCTCCTTCTGTAAACAATAGAATAACAAACCTGTGTGTAACAATTTATATGCAATAACTAACAATATATGCTCATTTTTATGCTATGAATCAGTATTCAAATGAGGGACTGTTTATTTTGGCAAAAGAAAATCTTAAAAAAAATTAATAATTTGTCCATTCTGGTATCATTATTCTCTCTTCACAGATCATTTTTGTCAGTGTTTTAGACCCTTCTCTACAAACATGCTTCTCTATATGTTTTTTCTGGAATTCCATCTACTCAGGAAAGTCTTTATCCCACCTGGAATTTAAGATCAAGGAAAACACAGGTATGTCCAAGATGCACAGTATGCTGAATAGCTCGCAGTAATCTTCTAAATTCCCTTCTCATCATGTTCATCCTACCCAACACTCCAAAGCGTAGTGCTTTGACGTGATCTCTAATCTCCAAACAAACTATGTGATGAAGCACTTTGCTCTTTTTGGATTAGGATGATTCACGCTTTCTAAAAAAACACTAGGGGGTCACAGGCTGACCAGAATGATGAGTAGGGACAACTGCGACTGCTGTAGTTCTGCAATGTTAAAACCTCCCTATCCCTTGTCTGTTATAAGTTGCAAAAATTTACAAAAGAAATTTCCTATAAAGGACACATGGACACACAAACTCTCTCTTCAGGGATTTTTGTTACTCTATGCTGATTTTCTCTTGGCTCTTTCCTGCTGAGGTTTTTAAACAGTTTTTGGACCTTGTATGCCCATATAAAGTGTCCTAGAATTGGACCTAGAAGAATGATGGTTCAGTGGTTGATTTTGTCATAGCATTACCCCTGTAATTTCCCTAACAAGTTCAGCTTTGCAAAAATAACAACAATGTGCTTTTTCTAATTTGGCACAAGCCACTTCCATGACTATAAACCAGTTACTGCACTGCTGTTCAGACTGAAATTGGATTAAAGAAGTGATGTGGGGACATCAAAATAAGAATTCCAGTAAAATAACAGTACAAGAATGTTATGTCTTGCCTTAAGTGTATTAGTGGAAGATAAAAATATTATGATTTAAAAACAGCTGATGCTGCATGGAAAAGTTTGAAAAGCGTTCTGTTTAGAAGCAGTCCTACACAAACAACTCTATTCCCCCACTCCTTAGTGCCATCATTGTTTGTATGTCAGGGGAGGCCAAACACACAAATTCTGACTTTAAACCCTTAGGTGATGACTGTCAAGTCTGCTCTTCAACTATGCTAGAATAATGGTCCCAGCTGGACTGGCTGTGAGTGACCCATTTTCCTTCCAATGCTGCGTGTTCAGTGCTGTCAGTATGATCCTTAAATTCATGTCATGACCAGTTTTCTTGGGTCATTGTGAGCCTAGAAGACAAAATATGTGTTTTAAGTTCTTCTGAACTGATTATATATGCATTCTACTAGCTGTGTAGTACTAGTAGTAGTCACAGTCACTTGTAATCAATGAAACTAATGCATATGGATGGATAATTTAACAAACAGCATTTTTAAGAAATGCTCATGAATTGCAAACACTGAGCTGAAATGCATAATATGCAGTACTGAATGCAAAACATACTTTCCAAAATAAAGATACCTAAGTGCACACTGATTCCTGGGACACACCTATTTTATACAATCAACTGTGCAGACACTCAACATATGTCTACATGGTAAGAACGTTAGGATACTTAAGATAAATGGAAGCATACTGTAGGCAACTTGTACGACAAATGAATATAAAAATAAAAGTGGACTGAGAATTGTAGTGTGCTGCAAAGGAAGCCAGGGCCTATAAACAGAGGTAAATCAACACAGGATCCAAAGTTACCTGCTGCTCAGATTTTGTTTGTTAATTCCTCACCATCATGTCAACGTTTTCATTCAAAATGTAATACTAATTATAATAAACATTGACAGAGAACTTGCACATCTTCTGCGTTCAATAAAGCCAAATAATTAGTAGTTTCATACCCACTGTAAGATAGGTAACTGCAATTATTGAATCATTCTTCTAGCACAAAATAGTTTAGTTTTAAACTATTGACCAGAGCTGAGCCCAAAAATAAAGTAATAAATTGCTATTTTAACATATGTAGTGTATGTAAGTGCATACTATTGTGTAAATATGAGTTAGTTGCATGAAAGTGTTTGTATGAAAAATAGTAGCTATACTGGAAAATATCTGACTGAAAAAGATTAATTTCATCTCCCATCAGAATCTCACAAACTGTTTCCCACAAGATCCATGGGAAAATTTACTGGGGGGGCTAAGAAGCAGATGAGAAAACAAAAAAAAAATATATCACGTTATGAAAATCAGACAACCAAGGATTTTGAAATATTTGTTTTTTAAAGAATGTTATAACATATGTAAGTCTCATAAAAGGTACATCTGAGCGGTTTTATGAACATGGTTTTGCCTGATCTCCAAAGACATTGCTCAGAGACTACTCCAGTCCCAGACTGACAACACTGAAAGCAGATCTGATAGCTTTATCTGCAGAAACAGCCTAGTGAAGGGGGAAGTCGTGCAAGCTTTCTTCCTAACAACCTGCCAGTATATCTCCACACAGCCACAGAGGAACCATTTCTGGGGATCAACAGGTAGTCTTTGTGTTCGCTCAGCCCGTGATGTTTCTGCTGAGAATGCCAGAATACGTACATTTCCAAGAGCCTCTAACCTTTGAAGGGAGTTTTTGAAACAACAAGTCATTTCTCAGATTTGCAGTGTATGTTAGAAGGGAGGTAGAACACCCTTGGAGAGTCAGAGCTGAGAAAAATGCACCAGAGTAGTACTTTGGCAAATGTTCTATATCACTGCAGCCAAATTAACTCACTGTTTACTGTGGTTTCTTTCAATACAGTGGCACTGGACTTAATTTCAGACTGTTTCTTCTGCTGCTTCTATACACATCTAGGAATTTCCGGAAGGACTGATGCACAGGGACAGAGAGTCTTGTTCTACTTTTTACAATCTTGCAGAAATGCTTTCAGCTTCTGCAGCATGTCTTACTTGCAGATTGGTTTCTAGATTCTTTTTTCCTTTCACCTTTCTTGTACGCCTCCCCAGATGAGTTCACCCTTTATCCCTTGCCAAAGCCTCTGTGCTAGGAGAGCATGCTCTCATGATCACACCGGTAACACTGTGACCAAAAGTTAACCACCAGGAAAAGCTGTAGTTCAGCTTTGAACCTCAGTCCTTCCCACTCTATTAGAACACAGAAGTTTTCTTTTGCTTTCCAAAAATGAAATCCCCATTTCCTTAAAGTGAATTTGCAACAGAGGAAATCGTGCACTCAGTCACCCTGTAGACAAGTGACCGAAAAAATCAATGGACATCTTGAATGTTGTGGCTTACCCTATAATAAGACAAATAGAAGATGGACCTTTATTTGGCAGAGGTGAAGTTACATTTGTCATTTAAGCTGGTATATATGTTACAAATTGTACATATACATATGGCTTTCTCTTCTTGCTTATTTTGGGATAAGCCAAGTCATACCACATTTGGGATGCCATGAGGAACTAGTTTTATTCTCCCTTTCTTTCCCCCTCTCTGCCTCCTCTTCCTTTTATTTTGATTCATTGCTGAAGTGTCAGGGTTAATAAATCTTCTCTTCATTTCACATAGTTGTCCTGTTGTCCAGTATCCAGGAAGTAGCACAAAGCGTGATTTTGCCAAGTCACGGTATCCTCACATCATGTGAGTGGAAGAGTTTCCTGGGGAGAAGGATAAGCAAAATTGCATTACTAGATCTCCCAAACTTTAAGCTTAGCAACAGCTTTGTCCCAGAGAATGTTATTCAGCTTGAGCTTCCCTAATGAATAATGCAGAGGGACTTGAAGTACCAGAACAATCTTCTTTCCATTTATGGATGCTAAGTTACCCAAGACAAAAAGCAAGATGCTAGTTTTGTAAACAGCTATTCTTTGGTAAACATTTTGGAATGCCTCCTTTTTCCACCCATAAGCAAAGAAATCTTCATTGTGCCTGTAAAAATAAAACAGCTTTAGCAGAAAGCGTCTGTGTTAAGCTCCTTCATAGAAAAAGCCAGAAAAACTTTGAGATGCGCTTTGAATCGAGAAATAAAAAATGAGATTCTCGGATTTGGTCTCCAGGGCAATATTTTGCCAGCATCCAAATTCATTGCATACCCTACTTACAACAGTTTTGCTGATCAAATGGAGATAATACGAGGAGAGATCATCAAATCATAACGTGAAGTTTGCTGGAATGAATCAGACTCTTGATATAAGGAATTCTTTTCAGTAGGCTGAGATTTTATTTCTGGAAGACGCCTCATGAGGAGATGTGTCTTGAAAATGTAGGACTTTACTTGCTGTTGTTGCTTTCAGTCTGCATGGAAACTGAGCATGGCCCAGCCAGCTTGGCAATAGGAGCACAAAGACAGGGACAGTGTGTCATTGAGAAAAGACATATTCGCCCTTGCCTCAGAGAAACAAGGTCATTTCAAGATCATCTCAGAAACAGATGACATCATGTAGGCCATGTTTTCTTGACCCAGACCTCTATTTAACCAGAGTGTACTTCTGAGCGTGGAGTAGAGCACACTGCAGGGGTGTCCCATGGCTTAACATTCACTGTTCCTAATCCTCAATCAAAAGCTTACTTTGAACAGCCCTCACACTAAAATTTCATGCACCACTTGTACAGCCTTGGCAGAGCTACACTAGTTTTTAGGGAAATGGTGCCAGCATTCCTGTCTAGAAACATCCTGAGCCATAAGTTAACTAACAGATTCATATTGTTGCCTGTTTTGATAGCTGCAATTTCTTTTCTCTCCCCGTTTTGGCTGTGCCACCAAATTACTGGAATGTGCTGACAGGACGTCCAGTACATTGCAAGCGTAGCGTACAATGCAGTGTAAGAAGAACTGGTCTCAAGAGATGTTAGAGTAGCAGTAACATCCCATCACTGTTCCGCTTTACAAGAAAACTTTTATCTGGCAAGCGGCAGGGCATTTTGAATGCATTCAGAAAGCATGCTAAGCACTTCAAAAGCTGTCGGCAGTGGGCAACGTGGCACGTGCTTGACTGATCTTCATTGCTTTAAAACTTGTGACTTCAGTGGATGGAGTTAATCCTGATCTACAGCTTGATTCTGTACCCATGGTTTTCTGTTTGCATGTTTGTTTTTTACAAGCTAGTCATTCAAGTCAGATGAGAATAAGGCCCAGCAACATCCTTGATAAGCATTTCTGAAAGAGACTGTCCCTTTGATGGTAGATTCTCTAGGCATGAAGATGTTTTTCAACTTCACCAGAACCACCTACGGTAAGATTCACCTAAGGATTTTGGAGTTTCTCAGGTTTCTCCCAGATGGCTGAATTCTTCGAATTAGCTTGTAGGCAGCCCTGTATAACTAATGTAGCTAGAAAATCCTGTTTTGATCTCATTTATATCACAGTTAATCCAAAGAGATTTTGAACTGGGAACAGGAGCTCTTTATTCACCTTAAAGAAAAGATGAAAAGTTCTGGGAATGGATTCTTTTAATTTTTCCATTCCTTTTGGCAAGTGTAAGGCTTCCTTAAAGCAATTCACAAATAGTTTCAAATTTCAATACTTCTTTTCTGGATACGCCTTAAAGGAAACTGTTCCTCAAATAGTGTTGAACACCATTTCCCATGAATATAGACTCCTTTCAAGTATCTCAAACTATGTGACTCTGTAAATAGCACACCAAAACCAACTAAAAGATATTGAAAAATTCTGAGTCACTTTATATTTAGATTGTTTCTTTAAAGTAGAAGGCTTCTTTAAAATGACTGTCTCATATCTGCCATTGAACAACTTCTAAATACATCATTGGAACTGTCTTAGGAAGCCAAGTTCACTGTAGGTATTTGCACTTGCTGGAAATTTATTTTGAATTTCTGATTTTATTTTTTTTTTAATTTTTTTATTGCTGGGATTGTTTTTGACTTGCAAATTGATAGTTTGAGTTCAAAAACTCTGGGTGTATGGGTCTTTGAGTACTGGGACTGCAAACTCCAAGGCATAATATATAGCTTGGGTCTATAATACGCAGTCTAGCAGCAGCAGATGACATGCTCAATGATCACTGAATCAAGCACTTACAAGGAATCAAAAACTTACAAGGAGTCTATGTCTCTGCCTGTGCCTAAGATCAATAAAAGCTGTCCAGGAAACTGAGTCTTAGAGACAGTTATCAATACCACAAATACTTCCTTTTAAGCCTGAAAAAAAATGCAGCATATTGACTGTCTATACGTGGCAGAACAAACACAAATCAGAATTCTTTGACACTGAAAAGAAAAAAATTAATTTCCAATTAGCATGTTTTCTGGACAATGAGCTACTTCAAGGAATAAGTGTCATTATTACTATTGTTGTTGCAAATTGTTTGTTTGCCCCCAGCTATACCAGAAGACTCCTCACGTTCTGAAGCAATATCATTAATCAGTTTCAATTGGTTGAGGTATCCAAATAGAAGGGTATAGTCATGTCCCAACATCAAACAGTGAATTAACAGAGAATTAATAGTAAAGAATAGTTCCAGCACAAGAAATGAATCAAAATCATGCTTTGATATGTAGAGTAACTTGTTTTCCACAGCAGAGATGCTGAGGTGATGTGGGTTAACCCCAGAGGGCAGCTCAGCCCCACACAGCTGCTCGCCCACTCCCCTACAGTGGGATGGGGGAGAGGATCGGAAAGCTAAAAGTGTGAAGACTCATGGGTTGAGATAAAAAATGTTTAATAGGTAAAGCAAAAGCAATGTGTGAAAGCAAAATAAGGTATTCCTTCACTGCTTTGCATTGGCAGGCAGGTGTTCAGCCACCACCAGGAAAGCAGGGCTCCATCATGTGTAACATTACTTGGGAAGAGAAACACCATAACTCCGAATGTCCCCCCCTTCCTTCTTCTTCCCCCAGCTTTTATTGCTGAGCATGATGTCATATGGTGTGGGATATCCCTTTGGTCAGTGTCCCCTCCCAACTTCTTATGTACCCTCCGCCTGCTCGCTGGCAGGGAAGTATGAGAAGAGATGACCTTGACTCTGTGTAAGCACTGCTCAGCAATAACTAAAACATCCCTGCGTTATCAACACTGTTTTCAGCACAAATCCAAAACATGGCCGCATACTAGCTACTATGAAGAAAATTAATGCTATCCCAGCCAAAACCAGTACAGGTGAGCATTGAACATTCCCAGGTATTGAACTGCTGCATCACTAACAGCTATGCTGAAAGTGCTGAGAAGGGAAAAATCACTCCCTCTTAGAGTATACTGTTGAATCAAAATGTCTGATAGTTATTTATTTGCTGATACACAGGGATTTGGAAAATATGCTTATATGTGTAAAAAATTGGACTTTACACAAATTTAGTCACTTCAGCTTTTGGGGGACTACCGGTTCATCTCTGAAGAGCCAAATGCAAGAAGTTACATGATTAAGGTTTCTGTGGAAGATTTTTGTTGCAGTCTTGGACTCTCAAACTCTTCAACATTGCTCTGGTCTAGTGGTTTGGTCTGAAACAATGTATATAGAAAAGATAATCAGAAAATTCAGATAAGATGCAAAATTCCACAGCATTCCTATTTATTTTCCTATATTCATATACTGTTGCCTGTACTAGTTATACTTGTAACTCATGTTTGCAGTTTATACCTGTAATTTGTACATTTTCTAGAATAATCAAATCGATTTACACTGGAGAAAAAGCAGGATACGTGAGAAGTGAACTGGTTCCATAATATATAAATGTAGTTCTGTTCCTTCAAAGTAGACTGAAAGTGCTATGCAGGCTAGACAGCTGAGCCAGAACCAAAGTTTAACCTGCACCATCCCACTAATGTCAGTGAACAAACACAACTCTGCACAGCACATAAAAGAGGGAATTACAAGAAAATCTCCCCAAGTCCTTTTCATGTGTTCAATCCTACAAGAGAAAGTGATTCTTCTCGTCCTGAGGGAGTAAATAACTTTCTGTATCCAAGATTTTTACTGTTTTGTAAAACTGACAGCAGCTGTGTCAATTATTAATAGCTAATGTTTTCTAGCTTATAATATGTCATGCAGTACTATGCAGAGTTGTCTCAATTTATGCACAGAGGACTTTAACCAGATACGCTTCCATCTACACCTGTTACCTTGTCAAATATTTCTGCTTTCTGGTATACAAGAAAGGGTCTCAGATACACTTATGAAAAAATCAAATTGCCGTTTTCACAGTCTTAAAATATGTCTATTTTCTGAAGCCTGACCAAGGTACAGTCAAATACTATCCATGAGAGTATCAAAATACTGAAATAAGCAGAGATTTGGATGACTGGAAAAGCAAACAGCTAAGTAGGCCTTCTGGGCACAACCCCATTTTTTAGGATATTGGTTGCAGTTAAACAGATTATGGTGTGTAATAGAGTTGATTTGCAGTCTTCGTCACTCAGATGTCTCCAGTGTTGTTCAAATTTTGCCTTTTGGCCACTTTCCTACTGAGTGAGCTTCCACAAGAAATGTGCAGTGCTCAGCATTGTTGGTGTTCTTTTTCCCATTATCTCTGTTAAATGGATAAGGACTACACATTTCATCTAATTTCTGAGAGTAACAGTCCAGGGGCCAGAAATCTTTTGCCCTCTGATATCTGTAAAATGAGCACCTCATGGCTCATGAACCAGGTTATCACAACAGTAAGCCTGCCTTTCCATCTTTTTGACTTGTCCTGATACTATCCGAGGCTAGTTAATGAGTTTCTAGCGAATGAGTTCTGAAGCGGACACGATTTTTCCAAAGCCTCAAGCTCTATTTTCCTCCTCTCAGAAGAGAAGGCAGACCTTGGACATCTTCTGGCTTTTGCAGTTTCTAGAAATTATCTTTAGTTTTAGATAATTTTTATTTTTTGGCATAAGCTCTGTGAATGAAACTGGTTCCCAGGAACATAAAATCCAGATAGCTCAATTCAGTCTGACTGATATTGTCCAAAAAAATAAACAAATCGACATGAAAAGCCTTCTGGGGATACAGCTCAATTTTAGCACATCTGTTCAGCTGCTCAGAGCAGGCGCATCTCCTGGTATCTCTTAGCATTTATTGGATTCTGCAGATGCTGACTACTCCATCTGCTCTCCTCACTGAAAGTGAGAAAAGTTAAATAGCGACGAAGATAAACGACCCCGTCTCAGCACGTGGGAAGCACTGCCGGTGAGCCCCATGGGGGCTCACAGGGGGTGCCGCTCAGCAGCCTGGCCTCCCGTACCTGGTAATGGGGGGGGCAATTACCAGGGGTAATAGGAGGGCAATAGGCAAAGGCCGTTCCCTTCACACAGAGTGAGGTGGTGACCCTGACCCCAGCCAGGGGAGCGCAGGAGTCCCAGGGGGCCCAGCGAAGTGCTGTGCCCCAGCATGGTCCCGTCGCATCCGCCGGTGCTCAGCCAAAATGTAGCCGCTCTGTCGGGGTGAGTGCGGCTGCAGCTGGTGCGCGGTGCTGGGCTGCTGCTGCCTGTCTGCCAGGTCGGGCAAAGGATCTTCTGCTGGGAATTTGTTGGAGCTTGACTCATGCCTTTCCCTTGGCTGTGCAACACATTCGTGTTGCAGAGTCTCCAGGGAATTCACACACCCAGTAAGAGAGAAACACCAGGGGGCTTTCCGCCCAGACTTCGTTGTGACTTTTCCCTGTACGCTTTATTAGTTTGCATTTTGGCTCTTCTTGCCTAACGATTGTGCTTATGGAAACTGTTCTCATTTCATCTGAGGTCACCGACACTAAAATCTGCCTGAATTCGTGGTCATGACACAGAGTCACTGCAGGACGGACTTAAGGGTTTTGGTAACCTCATTTTTTAATTACCATTTTGAGAAAGGTTTGGACTTTTTAAGGAATAACCTTACCTCTGAAATCTCTACATTGTAGTAGGAGCCACATAACTGTAGTATGGTTTATTTCAATTCCTGATACCTATTCTTATTGCTGTTGCTCTGATAGTATGTTTTAGTTATTCTCGTATCTGTTTGCCTAAGTATATGCTTCCACTTTATACCTGCTATATTTGTAAGACAAATTAATATCTCCAAATAAACAAATTTTGGACAGTAAGACAATGGACAGGATCCAGTGGAACAGGCTTCCAAGAGACATTTATTTTGCAATCAAAGTTCAAAGGACAGTGATTTAAGAAAAGACACAGTTTACACTGGACTCCCCTGTTCACTGAAAAAATAAAAGATATGACTATATGCTTGGGTGTAAAAGCAGTCCCAGGAGCACAATGAATATGATGTTGGGAAACAACACATTGCTACTTTAATTTGCTTGTACTGCATGAACCATGAATGAAATCCAGCACTTACTATGACTGCTATAAATAATCCATATACAAATCAAAAATAATATCAAATGATCATACATACCAGGGTGTTGGTAGATAGCGTGATACAGCCAGTAAAAATCGTTGGGGTTGGTGGAATTGTGTCCTGCTAGAGGGTATACCTGCACTATCAGTTTTGTGTAGTTCCCATTTTGTTTGAGGTCTGCAGGTGAGAGGGGAACGCACAGCTCCTTCCATGGAAGAAACAGCACACTGGTGAGCGGAGGGTTTAGTCACCCAATGTCCACCAACAGGCAGCATGGATATGTGTTCAAAATACTGCCTTCCAACATATTCCCAGCAGGCTACTTGCTTCTCCTGGGGCCCTCTTTGCCCTGAGCCTGACATCAGCTCCCTGAAACAGTCATCCCACAGTGGGACCATCACTTTTGTTGCTCACAATTTTGTCAAACTTCAGCCATTTGTTCATCTGAGCTCAGAGCCCTTCCTTCTACAGCACGCATGCCCCAGGCATTCTGCTACCATTTCTTTGCCAGTTCTCCAGTCAAGCATTGCCTCTGTCCCCTCTGTACACATCTCATTTCTCATCCCAGACTTCTTGCTGAACCCATAGTAAGCATTGGGCTTGCCTTGGGCATTTTTTCTTGGCCCAACAATGCTTCAATCATTTCCAAAAACTAAATTGTTGGGGGAGAGACAGTTTGTTCCGGTCCTTGACATCTTCACTTTGTAACCATCTAACTCCTCCACGGTTTGAAGCTGTGGCTTGAAAATCCTGGTGGGTGGCATGGTCCCTCTGACTGGGGGGACACAATTCCTGCCTTTGCAAAAGTCTGCTTAAGCTTGTTCAAGCCTCTCATGACTCCTTGTGCTGGCCACGCCAAAAAAGAAGGTATTAACCCAGAAAAACTGAAAGCTGAGCATGCTGTTGTTCATGTAGGGTTGTTAGCTCCCCTGATGCAGAGTGGGAACAGGGTGCTGGACTCTCTTGAGCTTGCAGTGATTTTCTGCTGGCATCCAGCTTGAATCTAGGAGAGAGTTGGCTGATTTGAAAAACTAGGGTTGCTCATAATGACGTTATGAAGATGAGGTAAATGAGTCAATGAACACACATAGTGGCAGTGGCACCAGATAAAGCAAGAACTGGAAGATTAGTGGAGGCCAGAGTTGGGAATGGGGATGTGAGAACCATTTAACCCAGAGCTTGGATGAAGCAATATGAAAAAAGAGGAGCTTGGGTCCAGAAAATTAAGACACCATGAGAAAACAGAGGAAGACTGTATTGGGTTTAAGTGGCAAGGTTTTTGTAGCCAGGGGGCTGCAGGGGTGGCTTCTGTGAAAAGACACCAAAATATGCCCCCATGTCAGACAGAGACAGCTCCAAGACAGACTCACTGCTGGCCAAAGCTGAGCCCATCAGCAGCATTGGTAGCACCTCTGTGGTAGCATATTTAAGAAATTTTAAAAAGAGCTGTGCAACACCAGCTGGGAGAGAAGAGTGAGAACATGTGAGAAAAAACTCTGCAGACACCAAGGTCAGTGAAGAAGGAGGGGGAGGGGGTGCTCCAGGCACCAGACCAGAGATTCCCCTGCAGCCCATGGTGAAGAGCATGGTGAGGCAGGCTGTCCCCCTGCAGCCCATGGAGAGACCACAGGGGAGCAGATATCCACCTTGTAGCCCATGAAGGACCCCACACCAGAGCAGGTGGATGTGTCCTGAAGGAAGCCACAGCCTGCAGGAAGCCCATGCTAGAGAAGGCTCCTGTCAGGAGCTGTGGCCCATGGAAAGGACCCCACACTGGAGCAGGTTTTCTGGCAGGAACTGTGATGCTGTGGAGGACTCACACTGGAACACTTCACTCCTGAAGGACTGCACCTGTCTAAAGGACCCATGCTGGAGAAGTTTGTGAAGGACTGCAGCCCATGGGATGGACCCACATTGGAGAAGT
This sequence comes from Pluvialis apricaria, assembly GCA_017639485.1. Taxonomy (NCBI): domain Eukaryota; kingdom Metazoa; phylum Chordata; class Aves; order Charadriiformes; family Charadriidae; genus Pluvialis; species Pluvialis apricaria. The sequence continues at coordinate 71,992,516 of CM030009.1, read as the reverse complement.
TCATGAAGGACTGTGTCTCCCCGACACTGGAGTAGGCAAAGAGTGTGATGAAGTAGAGACAGAGAGTTATGAATTGACTGCAACACCCATTCCCCATCCCCTTGCACAACTCATAGGAGGAGGTAGAAGAGTTGGGAGTGAAGTTGAGCCTGGGAAGAATAGAGGAGTGAGGGGAAGGTATTTTCAGATTTGTTCCTATTTCTCATTACCCTACTCTATTTAATTGGAATAATAAATTAAATTAATTCCCCCAAGTCGAGTCTGTTTTTCCTGTGACGGTAATTGCTGAGTGATCTCCCTGTCCTTATCTTGACCCACAAGCTTTTTGTCATATTTTCTCCCCCTGTCCAGCTAAGGAAGGGGAGTGATAGAGCGGCTCGGCGGGCACCTGGAGGCCAGCCAGGCTCAACCCACAACAAAGGCTGACATTGTATTAGAAATCTAGGAACATTGTCAAATAATGATGAACACAAAAGAGGAATCCACATGAAAATCTGATGAGTGTGCTGTAAATCAGATTTTTTTTTTAAAAATAAATGCACTCAGTAATGAGAATAGAATAAAGTTTGAGTAGCCAGAGTAAATAAACAAATATACACATTGAGTGACCCTAAGATGCTCTGAATAATTAGTGTGATCAAACACACACATCTAGGGACTTGATTAAAGCCACACAAAACATGTTGTTAATTCTGCCATTAACTCTTGGAAACTCAACTTTGCCAAATTTATTTTATTTGTATTATTACTTAAGAGATTACTTGAAGAAATATGTGCATATACATGGGTGTAGTAGCTACATAGAAGAGCTGGGAGTAAGAGTAAATGACAAGACAGGTCACTAAGTCTCAATATAGGCTCAGCTGTCTTCATTGTATAATTACATCCTAGATCAACATCAGGCTATCAGCTTTTGCTGTCTCTACAGTGAGGCAAGTTTACTTCACAATTAGGACAATCCTAGTGCCCGTTAAAAAGCTTACACTGGCATGGTCTGTTGTTGAATTAGAAACAAAATCTGTATAGAAGCTTAATGCCTTCCCCTTTCCCTATCCTAACATGTTATTTTTTAATATAAAATCTCAAATGTGATGACATCATTCTTCAAGGATGAGAAGAAATTAGCTTCCTAAACAACTATAGAAAGCAAGATTCTTCCCTGATTTATATGGCACATTTCATCAATGGAGTTAGACGAAAAGTGTAATTCATTTAAATAACAGGCATTATGCATCCAGAATGTCTTTTGACACTACTCTGCCTCATTTCTCAACTTCTTCTCTTCTTCATTCCTTCCCCTGCTAAAGATGCAAACAAGTGGTTGTTATACTAACAGTGCCTAGTTTCCTGCAGATTTATGTCTGATGTTTGATTGTCAGTTCAAATTAAAATTTTGTTTGGTTATATAAGAGCTTTTGTGTCTCCTCTATCCAATGATTTGGGCTTACATTGTAGCTTTTCCTTCAGATGATGCTCTCACAGCAACTCTCTTTTCCCTTCACCATCCTAGTGTCAAACAACTTGTAATATTTTGTTAAATTATGCCTTTGGTGTGTTTATTTGATGCTGGACAACATGTTTTGAATTTGTTATGGGCAATTAGAAAGTTTGACACAGACAGGTTCTGTCATAATGAAGAGATGAAACCAAGTTGGAAAAAAATTCAGTCTACCTAAACACTAGACCCCTACGTTGGTTGATTTGTGATATTACCTTCAGAGGGCTATCTATACATAGAATCATAGAATCACAGAATCACAGAATGGTTTAGGTTGGAAGGGACCTTGAATATCATCCAGTTCCAACCCCCCTGCCATGGGCAGGGACACCTCCCACCAGACCAGGTTGCTCAAAGCCCCATCCAACCTGGCCTTGAACACCTCCAGGGATGGGGCATCAACAACTTCTCTGGGCAACCTGTTCCAGTGTCTCACCACCCTCACAGTAAAAACTTTCTTCCTAATATCTAATCTAAATCTACCCACTTCTAGATTGAAGCCATTCACCCTCATCTTATCACTACATGCCCTTGTAAAAAGTCCTTCCCCAGCTCTCCTGTAGGCCCCCTTTAGGTACTGGAAGGAAATTAGATATATTAGACCTAGTCCAAGAATGGTTCAAAACAGTGGTCAGAAAGCTCGAAGAGAGTAAGGGGAGATTGCTGGAAGAGAAGCAAGATGACAAAGGTGAAGGAGAAAAGCAAGAAACTAGGACATGCCAGAAAGGAGAATTGTAGTGGAAGCGAAGCAGCCGGAGCAAGACAGGGATCTTGGAGGGGAGTTACTGTCTCTAAGCTGGTTACAGCCTCCTTGTTTAAGCTGCTGTGTTTCCTTAAGGCACCTCGGTGTTTTCAGAGGCCTTTCCTGACCTCAGGATGCAAAGCACCGTGTTCTGCCATAACAGAGAGCTGCCAGAGGAGCACCTCTGCAGAAACTGCAGTGGTGCTCAGTACTTGGCCCCCAGAAATCAGCCAAGAGTGCAAATGCCTAGAACGGGATCTCACATTCACCTGAGCCTTGCGTGACGCTAGTGCTTGTCATTAACAGTCTCCACAAAGGGGCACGTTCTGCTGGTGATTAGAAACATGGTCTGATACAGCTGTGTAATAAGTAGCAAAGATTATGTGTGTTTTATCTCATCCCCTTCCAGATTTCACCAAATGATGAAACTAGTCACATCCAGTCATGCAATTCAGAGAAACCACATGAAAGCACCTTTCACACAGGCTGCTCTGCTCTGACTTGTCCTGAGGAATGGACACTGTGCTTTAAGCAGCTAATTATTCAGCAGCTAGATAGCATGCTGCTGATAAGCCAGCTGATTAGTTATTAACAGTTATTGAGTTATTCCGCTCATTTTTATTTTACACATGCCACATTACATCATCTTTCTAATCCTTCTGTTTATCCCCTGGCAATTCAAAATAAGTTGAATCCATGAGAATTATCTGTCTTAAGAACTGTCATACCAAGGTATTGCAGACACAGCAGGCTTTTTATTTGGTTTAGAAATGACTCAGAAGAGCTCTCACTTGGAACCAGGTGCCACATGTCTAAGGAGATACCACAGTTCAGGTGGTATTTGTAGCTGCTATTGTGGTGCCTTTGGTGATTTCTTTCTCTTAAAATTTAAAACTCATTGTACTAATGATAAGCATCAACTATAAGGCATAACTTGTGTTTCTAGTTTAGAGTAGCTTTACCTAAGATCTTTAGATCCAGGTATTCAGCAGTTTTAAACATGGATTGTCTCAACTGAGTGGTGCCAAGCTTTACAAAACAGCAGTTCTGGGTCTGCACTGTTACTGAGTGTATCAAGCAGTGGGGCAATATAGGACTGCTTGGTGGCCTTGAACACTGTGGTCATATCACCACTCCTCATTTCCCCACCAAGAAAAAGTAAAATGGAGGCAGTGCTAGTGACTTTGTTGGGAAGGTATGGTGACGTCTGTAGATGCTGTATGAGCACCAAGAGTTGAAGTCCAGATCTACAGGGTAGAAGTCCACACATGAGGTATTTGTTTGGACTCTCTTTGTAGTCAATGAAAAGAAATAGGACACTCCAGGGGATGATTTATCTCACCCTAAAATAGTAACCTAAAATAGGAAAGATGAATCCCGTCTTGGAAGTGTCTGTTTGTCTGCAATGACTATAAAAGGAGTCAAGGAAACTAGCTCTCAACACTACAAACATGTGAAGCTCATTAAAATTATTCCATCTGAAGGTCTCTGCTGGTCACAGCAGGGACCTCAAGATGTTGTTATTAGTCTCCAGTCTTTCCCTGTGCAATGAGCCTTCAGACAATGGAGAGGCCCTTTAACTCCTGCGAAGGGCAACCAGGAAAGTGAAAGAAACTTGCAAACTGCTGTCAGTCTGCTCTCTACAGAGATGGTGAGAGAAAAACCTCTATCATAGCATTACTATGGATCTCAAAAGCTCCAGATTCTGGCTATCTGGCTAAGAACATGTACTCTGCCATGACAAGGACAAGTGCATGCCATGCTTATTGCAGAAGTCCCTAGGGAGACATGGTTTGGTCATAGCTCCACTGTACTAAGTGCTGTGCTATCAGCTAGAGACAGTCTATACCACAAAAAGCTACACAGGCAAGACAATCAAAGTATTGTGGTCCATCCCTTAAAGATGGGCAATTGAGGCAGAGAAAGATTAAAAAGTGAATTGCCCAAATTATATAGGAAGTCTGTGGTGGGACCTTGGTTCTTGCAAAGCACGGTCTGTAACCACATGCTTCTGCTGGCTTGCAGCAATATTGGTAGTTTTGGGACAGAGGGACACTTTTCTATCAGGGCTGCGCTTACAGATGCTATGTGATTTACTTTTTCTGTAATTTGGCTAAATTTCTTGCAAGTGAAATGTTTTACAATCTGGTGCATAACTGCACAGCCTCAATCCCTATCATCGAGTCAATACTCAGCTCTTTGGCCAGGAGGGGATGGAAGAAATCAGTTGACTGACTTTCAAGAAGTTTCAAAAGACTCCATTCCTCAGCCAAAGGATGTGGAGACAATCAAGGCTGTAATAATGATAGCTTGAAAGCTGGTAGATTCTTGGTTATGTTCTCAGTGTGAAGCTAAAGTCTTAAGGTTATATATATGTAGGACCAAGCATCAGCTGCTGCTAAAACAAGTGTTCAGATTCCAAGCACAGAAAATTTACACAAGGTTTATTTGCAAACTCATAAAGTTTCCAAAATGATGGGTTTGGATTTACAATTAAAATCCAAGGTCATAAACAATAATTGTTGGTCTCTGATGAAAAACACATGAGAAACACTTTTCAAGAGAGATGGAATTTTTCCCTCTATAACAAAAAAAAAAAAAAAAAGAGAAGGAAACATCTCAGTTGTCAAACACGAATGAACAAGAGTTCAAGAGTAAATTGTGTTTTGTTGAGAAATGCTTAGTAATGACATTATTCAATATTATTATGCCATGGTGATCACGTACAGTGATTGTAAAAAAACCAAAAGCAAATCTCTGCTCCCAGTACAGAGGATTAATCTTGCCCTTTGGATAGAAAATACATTAACCAGATCCCTGGCTTTCATGCTTTTTAATTTTTGTTAGGGATAAGCAAAGGGATCAGCCATTTTAGCCTCATGAGTAAGTGACTTCTAATGGCTGTCGGGATTCCTGTGATTACCTGTTATTCATTCTGCATGTTTGAGTTTCCAGTCCTGAAACCTCTTCATACACAGAAGTCTTGTATTTGTCACCAGAAATTAGAAGAAAAGCATTGTTTCAGGACAGTTTTATAGTGTGACCATACCATAGTTTTGTGCATCTTCCTGTCACTTTCCATAAGAAACATATTTAAACATGTTTTAAAATATACAAAATAAATGTCTTCTCTCTCACACAAATAATGGATTCCTATCCAGGTGTCAGGATCTAATATTATGTGTAGCAACAATTTTATTTGAAATCTGGGAGATTATATCAAGCAGTGAATAGCAAAGACAAAGTCAATGTATTTTCCGTTTCTCTTACTAGAAACGAAGAGGAAGGAACCTAAAAGACACCGATTTAAGGCTAGAAAAAGCATTTGCATGTAATCTCTTTTATTCACAGCTATTCTCTTTTGCACAATTCATTGGGAATTTGATCAAGTCCGCATAAGATACCAGCCTGCTCATCTGATCCGATGCTGGAATAAGACCTAGACGGGAATGTTCTGATGAGGTAAAACCTTATCCAAAAGTGATGGTGTATTCAGCCAGGCTGCTTTGTTTGGGAGAGCTTTTGTTGTAAAACAGCTGTTGAATCTCTATAGTGGGGCTGGGGAACCCCTACCTGGATGCCAGAGCATGACAACGCCTTACCTGTGTTCGGTGGCAGACCAGCAGTTCTATCCTTGGGGCCCAGCAGGCTCTCTGCCTCAAGTAAAAGGTATCATAAGTAGCTATAATTGAAAATTTTTAAACAAAATGTATTCACCTCCAAAAGAAAACACCGTTTTGCCAAAGCTGAAAGATTTAGTCGAATTATATGCTTTCAATTGTTGGGGGGGGGGGGGTCCTGTGAGTTTTATCGATACTGTGCTAAAACTTTTGGATGAAAGGCAGAATAAAAAAGTGCCAGGAGCACAGGAGATTTTATGCCCTTAACTTGCATCCTGTTTAACCTCAGTTTACTGGGCCCATGAATTCCTGATTAGCTCTCAATCTGCATTCTTCTGTCCATCAGATAAATCCCTCAACTTACATGGAGTCAATGGAGGTGTCATGTGGATTTTACCACAGAAACATTTAACAGTCTTTCCTGTGATTATTAAGTTCAGTTTACCCTTTGCAAAGACAGTAAAATCATTTCAAGGAAACTTCGTGCAGCTTCCATATATGGATAAAAAATCATCCTTTTCTGCTGCCAGTGCTGGCGGCGGTTACTGCTCTGAACTCCCTTTGTGATCAGCCACAGGTGCCTCCGGTCTTCTGAGCTCTGGGTGAAAAAATCCAGATTTTCCCCATGCCTGGATGCTTTATTCTCATTCTCACAGAAAATCTCTCCAAGAATGTCTTCATGCCCTGCCCCATGGCATGCTCTTTGAAGATACAGGGCTCCACACCCTTTTCCCCAATCACTCTCTCTCCTTCAACAGAGACCTCCACCTCACAAAAGCTGTTTCCCTTGTACTTGCAGACCACTGAAGGTAATGCCCTGGAAAGACAAGGATGTAGGTTTTCTAATTACCAAAACATTGCCTCTGGGAAGTCAGCCTACAGCATTCATGTATAGCTTTTTTAGGCAAGCGTTTTCATGCCCTTCCCCTGTGCTCCCTTCCCCTATGCTAACAAGAAGCATCCACAGAGTTACCTCACTGTCTTTTTTCAGATCATAAAAAGATAAATCCTTTGCAATTGCAGGCAACCAAGTATTTCACATTCAACGCAGAGTCCAGAGAGCTCTACACTACATCCCATATATCAGAAACCACAAAAAATCCCTGAAATCTTAGGAACATTATTAGAAGCATTCATACAAGAAAGACCACCAAAACTAGCCTGTCCCAAAGGAAGGGACTAGGCAAAAACGGGGGAAATGCAGTATCTGAGGTCCCTGCCACAGGCAGGGGGGTTGTTAGATGAAAATAGAACAGAGGAAGGCAATTCCCCCACCAAAATCCAAAGCCCATTCCATTAGTGGTTAAATAGAAAATACAGTACAAATCCTGAAATATAATGACTGGTTTTAGCCTTGAGGGCATGATTAAGGCACAAAACGATCTAAGTATTTCAAGGACTTCCCACTGATCACTGACATATGAGAAGAAAATGAAACTCCATCTTTCCCAGAAGCCATGTTTTGCATCAAAGGGGGAAAAAGAGGACATTCTTCCTTGTTCCTGCACTTACCTGGCAGAGGCCCTGAGGCACAGAGCTAATTAAGTACAAAATGAATGGTGTGCAAACAGATAGGGTCAACAAACAGCAATCAAGTCTTCCTCCAGCCTCTCTTGCAGTTATCAGCAAGTTGAACAGCCAGTCTCATATGCCAAGTTGTAGATTCTAACTCTAGGATCCTCCCTATGCTGCTGTAAATGCCTCATGCTCCATCTTGAAGTGATTTCACTTCTTTTCTTTTACTTCCTATGAGGAGAGGCTGAGAGAGATGGGGCTGTTCAGCCTGGAGAAGAGAAGGCTCCGGGGAGATCTTATTGCGGCCTTCCAGTACCTAAAGGGGGCCTACAGGAGAGCTGGGGAAGGACTTTTTACAAGGGCATGTAATGATAGGACGAGGGGGAATGGCTTTAAGCTGGAAGAGGGCAGGTTTAGATTAAACATTAGGAAGAAGTTTTTCACTTTAAGGGTGGTGAGGCACTGGAACAGGTTGCCCAGAGAGGTGGTTGAAGCCCCGTCCCTGGAGGTGTTCAAGGCCAGGCTGGACGTGGCCTTGAGCAACCTGGTCTAGTGAGAGGTGTCCCTGTCTATGGCAGGGGGGTTGGAACTCGATGATCTTCAAGGTCCCTTCCAACCTAAACCATTCTATGATTCTATGATTCCCATGTTGGAAGGCCATTTCTGTGCTTCCAAAAGATACAAATCTTCTTCTAGCTAACTCGTTTTAGGATGAGATTGTGTGCATTTTGCTTTGAACTAACCTTGAATTTCAGCAGTTCTTCTCGTTCCCTGATATTGACCCATCTCCAAAATGTATCTATGAAGAGTACTCTCCACCTTGACTTTGCTAGGTAAAACAAGCCTAGCTCCTTTCAAGCTCCTCTCACAAGGCAAGTTCTCCTATTCGGTGTTTTGGCATTGCAAAAACCCCTGATCACTAGTTACCTTGTGTTCTGCTCTGTCTGTTTTTATCTGTATTGTCTCTGATTTTCCATTCAGATTGTACGCTTCTTAAGTCACAAAATATTTTTCTGTTTTGTCTCTATGAGCCTCACAGTGTGTTCTGAAGCGTGACTGAGGTTCCTAGGTAGTTTGCTGCATTATTACAAATTTTCATAATCAAATGCAGCAAATGTATCTGAAATCCCACTAGAAAAGTAGGGTATAATGTCACTGTAGACCTGATTTTCCCGAGTTTCCAGAAGTCTCCATTCTGATTCCATTTGAAGAATGGGAAATGCTTCATCCAGAATTTTCCTTTTTAACCAACAATTGCTCACTCTTTTTTTTTTTTTTTTTTTTTACCCAACAGAAATCCTGGAAGAAAGATCAAATAAATTCACTAGCTGCTTATTTTCTCTACTATATCCTGAATGCCCTGACATGCTTGGCTTTTTAAAGGAAAGAAGATGAGTCACATGGATGAAAGAATACAAGATAGGGAGGTGGCTGAGAACAGTAGAGAAAACATCAGATAAAATACAATACATTTATTTTACTACACTGAGAGAGTCATTTGGGAGAGGCACTGGATATGGAAATGGAATGGGGAATGATGTGAAATAATACTGTATACGTTTCATTCCTCTTCCAAGGGAGTGAGTGTTAAGCATCTTTCTCAGCACAGGGACCATATCACACCGGTCCTAAACCCTGTCTTCCCTCCCCCAGACTTTTGCCACACTTGTGTTGGTTTCATCCCTGGCTGGCATAGCTGCGCTGACAGAAACTCCTAATCTTTAGACAGTTATAGCAGCAAATTGTGCGTCTCCTTGTTTCAGGGAAGGGTGTGCTTGTATGGCAGAACAATGCCAGGCTAACTGCACCCACACTAGGAATGCCTTACCAATCAGTCAGTTTATAAGTAAAGCAATCCAAGAATAAACTTGGCTTTAGTTACCACACCCCTGGGGAGAGGTGTGTAGAATCAAAATGAATACCCAATTAAGGTAGTGATAAGTATTGATATTTCTGTCTACGTGCCTGATCTGAAGCTCATTAACATTGATTGCTTTATATCATTCTGGTTGTGCAAAGAACTCTTTAAGTGGATGTAAGTTATATCAACCACTACATTTGCATTTTCTTTTAAGCCTTTTCCCTGTACCAGAATAGTTTTAATGAGGAATCTGACCTGCTTTTAGTTTGTTGTGAGAGAAGATATTTGGAGAATGTGGGGGAATTTGCACATACCAAAAAATCTTGTGCCTTCAGGTCAATAGCTAAGAGATAAAATTAATTTTACTTGGGGAATTTATAGTTTTATTAATACAAACCTTATCACGTGCTTTCTCCTTTTCTTTGTCTAGAAAGAAATAGAGCCATTGCTGTAAGTGCTTTTTCACGTAACCTGCAAAGAAATATCCTTTCATAGAATCATAGAATGGTTTAGGTTGGAAAGGACCTTGAGGATCATCTAGTTCCAACGCCCCTGCCATGGGTAGGGACACCTCCCACCAGACCAGGTTGCTCAAAGCCCCATCCAACCTGGCCTTGAACACTCTCAGGGATGGGGCATCCACAGCTTCCCTCGGCAACCTGTGCCAGTGCCTCACCACCCTCAGAGTGAAAAATTTCTTCCTAATATCTAATTCTCCTGCCTTAGAACCTGTAAACAGTCTGATGTTGAAAATTCCAAACAATAAACATACATGAGAAAAGGAAAATAAATATTTCCTTTCAGTCAGTTTTATAAATCTTGTATCCCTGAGCAATCTTTTTGTAGTTACGTGACAAAGGCTATATAATAAATACTCAGTAATGACATGCTCTGTGGCTTATGAGGTGATAATTATATCCAAATCCATCAAATGGTTCAAAGACTGATTACAATCCAACTCATAATTCTTAGATCATAAGGATTCAATTTCAAAGCTGAAGTATTCCATTAATTATCCCATTGTTTATGGTCAGTAGATGAAATAGATTTGCATCATTGTAGGAGATCTGAGGCTTTAAAGGAAACTGGTTAAAAACTGTACTGTGAGCCTATTATTTGTTCCCCAAGATGGCAGAAGAACCCTGTATCCCAGTTCCTTTCTGATTGCACGCAGGACCTGCTGCTTTGGGATAGATTCCTACCCAAACAGAAGAATTAGAAAGATGAAAAAACCTCTGAAGACTTACATAATTATAGTGTTATAGTAGTAGGTCTTACCATAAAAGGGGGAAAAGACAACACTGGTTTTCTGCTACATATGAAATGGTTCTTCCCGCAAGCACTGAGATACTATGATTATCTTCATGACTCTTCGTGTTACTGGCATTTGCAGAGTCTCGTGCTCTTTATTCCCACAGTGATATCTGGCACAGGGATAAAATGTCTACTAAAGATTTCAAGTTCAAGCAAGGGGATGGTTGAAAAGATAAGAAAGCAAGATTTTGGTGACAATAAACAGCTTTGAAACAATTGTCAACTATCAATGAATCAGCTACGAATGTGAAAAATTCGTAGTCCTGCATGATATAATTGTGTCTGCAAAAAACCTGGTAAGCTATGGTTACCATTGCAGCAAGGCTTTCTGCTAGTACAGAGAATTCTCTTTGAGGATGCCAACAAAAGAGCTCCTCCAGTACTAAGGAATGTCCCCTCTAAGGACATTTTTTGGCATAGTTATTGTATTACAGCTTTCCCAACCAACTCTTCTTAAGTATAGAGAAATCCCCAGACAGCTTCTTATAGCCAAGGAATCACGATGACAGGATGTCAGGGGTTAGCAGGAAGCAAGCTTACTAACTATGTATAATCACTAACATAGATTAAATATGGATAGAAAAGTCCCTGTCCCTGACTATATAAATATATGTTCAGCCTCTCTAGCGTAGGTTGCTAGATGGCTGAAGTGCCTGTGAAACAGCTTCTGAACCATCACAGTTACAGTAAAACCAGCACTAATTTTGAGTTGCCTCTATATGGCGGACGATAAACTAGAGGAAGACTAAACACTAAAACCAAGGAACTGGTACCATATCTGTTATTCTCATGTGCTTTTCTTTTGAGGACGTGGGCTTTGACTCTTGCCGTTATACATGATAGGAAAGCTCTTGATGTAAGATCTCATTAAAATGATAATCATCCAGAATTAAAATCTCTGGCTGACAAGACCAACCAGCCCAGACCTGTTTAGTCAAAAAATAGCCATGGCACTAACTCATACAGTACCAGAAGAAACCTGAATCAAGTGGGAATGATCCATTGATTTATCAGCCATTCACCCATTTCCTAGCTTATTTTGAATACTAACAGTAATGTTAGCCAATTTTTAAATAAGACTAGCCAGCTTGTTTTCAGTAGACTGAATAGTTGCCAAAAACTAGAACTTAACCTGAGCAAAGTTATAGTTTTAATTTATTTTTAGCTTTCTTTTTTCTATTGTTTTATGTTTTCCAATGCGAAATGTAAATAACACAGTAGTCAAAACTCAGAAACAATAAAAAGACTGTAACTTTCCTGATACAGGATAACTTTTTCAAAATCATCTTAATGATTACATTTTGAAGACACTTGACTGCTTTTGGAAATGTTGCCCACGGATACTAAAAATCCACTCAAGTCTTCATCTTCAGAAGGCCTCCCTCAGCTTTTTTATGTGTACATTTTTTGAATGTACATTCTGGTACATTCTGTCCACTTTCCTTTACAGTGCTGGGGAATTATCTAGGCCTGGCCAGGGCTAGTTTTGACAAGAAGTGCTCTCCCACTGATGAGACGGAGTAAGAAACTATTGTTTCCAGTGCTGGTGCTGCAGTATTTCCAGACCAAATTAAAGCAGCAATAGACTGGAAAGCTTGCTTTTCAGAACAGCTCTGTTTTGAAAACTCAAAGCCTTCAGGTATTTTGGTGCTCATCTGACTCCAAACCACTCCCCCCACCCAAGGTTTAGATAGCACACTTTGATATATGTCATGAAGGAGTAGCTAAATTGGAAACTATTCAAAATATACTGTGTAGGCAGCCTTAGTTTCATAATAGTAATGTTCTAAAATTAAGGCTCCATCAGTGCAGAAACATGAGATCATTTCCCAGGCTTTTGTTTTAAGCCCTGAATTCAGTATAAAGAGTGTGCATGGGTGTGACATCAAACCCACATAAAGACATTAAAAACATAAATCTGTGAAAGATTAGTGAAGCTAAACTAGTGAAGGAAGTTGAAGCTAAAATCCAAAGAACAAGAGCAGAAACAAGTCCGCCTTTTCAATAGCAGAAAGTGCAATTATCCACTTCTGGACTAAGAAAAAAAATGGCCATTGTGCCCTTTTGAAGGAAGTATAAAACAAATACACAGACCAGGTTGTGGTATAACTCCATTATGTCCATCAACCTTGCCTCCACTGAGCCTGACACAGAGCCTCCAAGGACTGCTGAATTTAGAGCAGAAACGATTCGGCTGCATCTTTTGATTTCTTTTACTTTCGGATTAACATGTCTTAGTAAACTGTTTTATCCATTTGTAGTATTTTCAGGTATGTGTTTCAGCTAGGAAAATCCTGCTGGAGCCAGAAAAGTTTTCTCTGCAGCACAGTGAACCAGAAAGCTGGTAGGCCTTAAAAAGTATAAACACTTTCCCAAGATATAAAGGCCCTGCATCAGTCTGATCTCCAATACAGTATTCTCTGCTGCTAGAAATCAGTTTAGCAGTTTTAATGGTCAATAAGCAGTAAACCCTAAATGGACCCAAACTCCTCTTTATCCACGTCATAAATCTGATCTGATAGCAGAGATCAGGAAGCAATGGGCCTCAGGGGAAGTCAGCTGCCATGGCATCCATACGTCCTGCTAAATTGCACAACAACGAGCTCAGTCTGGAAGTGTTCATTAACGGCTCACACATGAAAAAAAACCAACAAATCCCCAAAACCCAACCCTGCTAAGTAACATTTACATTCTGCATTAACTCCACAAATGCTGTGAAAATTCTTCTCTTGCCTGCAGTGATCGGGGTAGACAACAGAACATAGTGTTTGGAAGTTGCATAGCAAAAAGCTTTCAAAAACATCCAAGATTTATCAGCTGGATTAAGGCTTTCATGTTAACCCATATTTTGCCTGATTTTCAGGATATAGAGAGGTAAAGAGTTAGATCTGCTGGGAGTATACTTGCAGTTGTTGAGACCATAAACTCCAAACATCACAAAAATTATGCTGAATTGGCTTTCTATGTGGACTTGCTGATCTGCCTTAGCTCTTTTTGTGGATGTCCTCCTGGTGAACTGGTGGCCTTAATAAAATTTATTTTCATTTATTTTGGGAGTCACTTAAGTTAAACTGAATGGAGGACATTGTAATTCACAGATCAAGTGTCCATACAGGCATGTAATATGGTTTGAGTTCACATATATAATTCGCTTAAGTTTTTCCAAATGTCCCTTAGCACAGAATCTGTAACATAATTTGTAATTATCAAAAATTCTAGTAGTTGTTTAAACAATAAGAAGTAGCCTGTATGCAATGAAAAATTCCATGACAGTCACAACAGTCTGCAACACAGCATAGGACTTAAACAGATCATCTCGATCTTTAGTCAATCTTTTCTGTCTTGAAAGAATGTCACAACTATGTCACTGCTCCATATGTAGTTAGTTAGTTAGTTGGACCACATTAAGATTAAAACATTATGCTATCAGAAGCCCTGCCTAAAAACAAAGCTTCAAAGTTATTCTCACATACAAGCACAGGCACGCGCGTACACACAGAGGTGGAGGGAGTTGTGGCTTGGATAACTCATAACCATTCCTCGCCCCATTCAGTTTCCCCTGTTCATCCCAAACCTGGTCAGAGTTTTGTTGGTAAATACTTTAATTCATTTCCATGTTCACAGCTGAGACCCAGATCTCTGCTTTGGCCAAATTCACCTCTGACTTTGCTCTGTTTGCCAGGAAGAATTAGATCTTCAGTTTGTTTTCTCTTTAAGCTTTGCAGAATGGAGATGAACAGTTATGGATGTTTTAGATAGTATTTTTTGTAAATACCATCCCCAGCTTAAAAATGAAATAGATTATGTTGTGACACTGTTATTTAGGAACACTCATGCATATTCGTTCACTGAACAGTTGTTCACAATTTTTCACAAAATATGGGCCTTCACTGGAGAGCACTTACCTGGCAGAGTATAAAAAGTAAAAGAAATGAATCTAAGCTCAGGAATAAAAAAAATCACAATTTGAGTGTCAGTGCTACAGATAATTTGCTGCCTCCTTGGTTTTCATCAAGGAAAGCAGACATATGGGTCACATTACAGAATTGTATGGGAACATATGGTACTGCACTGAAATGGTAAGATAAGTGACACAGGGAAATCCGTGATCCATTGGGTAGAAATACTTTGGGCCTCCTGGTGCTCAGCAGTCAACTTTTCTTTTCTAGCATGGCAGAATGTTTTGAGTTAAATAAATGACCAGATATTTTGGCAGCAGTTTTAGAGTGGCTTGATCAGACCCCTGAGAGGTACACCATCCTGGCTGTATAGATCTTCTCTGTACCACCAGGAAGGCAAAAAGAAATATAAATCAAAAGATTGTGTTCTGAAAGTTTTATAGCTAAAGTTTATTTGCTTCAATATAGAGTTATTTGAGGGATCAGGGAAATCTATTGCTCAGTAGGGAGATCCTGCATTTAAGAAAAAAAATCTGGATAAGTTTGGTCATATTTATAAGCACAATGTTCAAATACAGTGGAATGATGTTATTGTCCGTCTGCCCCCACTTCTGTTTGCATGCAGCTAAACTGAAAGACAAGGACAAATCCTTATTCATCCTGTCAGGTTTATACTTCAAAGAAACTAAAAGCTATGCAAGCTTTCTTTTCTTCCCAAGCAGGTGGGGAAGCCAGTGTTTTCATCTAAGAAGAAAAGGTCTTAGCTATAAAGAAGTTTGATAGCATTCTTCTAATTTAGAAACTTCCTCTTTAGCAGATGGACGTTAAAGGTATGCATTGATATCAAGGGTTTTCAGCCCCTGGAGTACAGCTTTATCTAATATTATGTATTGAATATCAGCATAATTCCTATAAGGTAGAGGACCAAAACAAAACCCCTGAACATTCCAGAGAGCAGAAATAAGGTTCATGCGTGAGTCCCCAGATCTGCTGCTTCATTTCACCTCATCATGTTTTTAGAGTTAGTCATTGCACTGCACTCTGAGATTTTGTTCTCATACAGATAATCTACTTATGCTTACAGGTATTTATTTAGCTATCACCTAATAACAGAGAAGATATACATTTATCCAATGCTTTGAAGCCTACTTCAGTATCCCAGACCTTAAAACTGTGTTGCTACCTTCTCAAGCTGCCTAGGGCTAAATTTAAACATTTGGTTACATACAGACCAAACACAGACTGCACAGCTAAATAACCCTTCACTCCAGGATTGGGAAAGTTATGAGATATATCATCAACCTCATTAAAGCTTAGGGACGGAAGAGATTCAGGCTAGAGAAATGGGTAGACAAATTCCAAACTTTGAAGCATTTTGTAACTATAGACCTTTGCATCACTCTACAGCACTCATTACAATCCTGCTCCCCACTCTGTTTTCACATATAAAGCCCCAAAATTTAGCTGCTCTACTGTTCTATTTACCCTGCTTTCTCCCTTTTAAAGGGCAGTAAAAAATTCCCACTCTCAGCATGTTTCCTGATATTGAGAGACTGGAGGGAAGCAGGTGAGAACCGATGGCTGCGGGGGCGAGTGGGGAAAAGGGAGGAGCTTATGGGGTATAAGAAAAAAGGAGCTCACGGTAATCAGTGAACTGTTGTCACAGATAGGACAGATAGTGCTGCTGTTTATAACTCCTGAAAAGGCTCATGTCCAGCATCTTCCCTAACTTTTGGCAGGGGCTGTTGGTCATGGGGAGAGAAGTGGGGACAAAGCACAATTACCAGTGGAATGGGATCAGGCTGTTGGAGATCAGAGGAGTGGAGGCTGTTGAAGGAGAGTGATTGTACCAACATATATTGCACGTGACTGATCCATCCACAGGGTTTCTTAGTGTGCAACTGATATCTGAAAATACAGTATCAAAAAAAAAATATCATTGGGGTGATGAAGCCTGGCATTCACAAATTAGGGAACTCCAAAGTGCAAGCTGAAAATGCATTTTAACTTAGATTTGTCCTGGTGAAGGCATGCAACAATACAGACTTTTCGTATAGTTGATGGAGACACGAAGGCACCTCTAGAAATCAAGCCGCTTCACCTAAAAGTAGCCTTTAGAAGTGTCTGTCATGCTTCACAGTATAGAGAGACTAAGCACTGAACTAAATCCCCGACAAAAAGTGCATAAAGTTAGATATGGTGAATACCAACCCTTTGGGTGTGTAGTCTGGCACAGTATTTAACTGTGTGCTTATATATGAATCATTTCAAAGTACGCTGTTATTCTACTAGTATTAGCAATGCTATAGTGCTACAATGATAATGCACGCTTTAAAACAGCTAACTTTATCCAGAGATCTTGTGTCACCAGCACAAGAAGAAAGATAAAAAGATATATGAACCTGAAGCAAAAGAAAGACTTCTGTGCCCTTGGTCTGTATTGACGGAGTTTGCCAAGTGGCTTGGCACGATTAAGAAAAAAGCATTGCTGGAACCTTATCCAAGAGCAGATCCAGTTCAGCAGCAGATATTAGCTTAGCTTAAAGCCACTGGATTAGAACTTGGATGGAAATTTAAACATGTACCTTGGTTTGAAATAAGATGTGATTTAGTAGCTTAGTGGAAACAGACTCTGGCTGCTTTAAAGTTCTTTTTGTCTCCCCCTTTCTTAAAGTCTCTCATGTCTCAGATATGCTATTATTACAATAACTATACTGCCAGATGAAATAGCAACCTTTTGCCTAAATTATTACTTTTATGACTGTTTGGTCTTATACAGTAGATTATCATGACACAAAGACTATATGGCATTTGAGTGATCTACAATGATTTTCATGTGAAAGGCATTGTCTGTGTAGTGTATCAAAAGTTTCAATATTTCTTTTAAATTATTAAGCATATAAAGGTCTCCTACAAGTAGCAGCTTTTATGTAAAAATTAACCCCCCTTCTGTGATTTTTTTTGAAGCTGCAGTTCCAAGAAAAAGTGGAGAAAAAAGACATCTTTGCTAGTTGCCTAGAAAATTGGTGTTTTGAAACGAAATCTTTTCATGTATTAGAAAGATTTCATGAAAAAATACTCAAGAGCCGACAAAGAATTCAACTTTCCCATGTTCAGCATCTGAATTAGTTGGAAGGAAAAAAAAAGCATGACAAAAGATTGCTGAAGCAATAGGGAAATTGCTTGGTGCTGAATAGAAGCATTACATGCCAGGGTGGAGGGTTGTCTTTTGTTTTTCTCATCTCCTCAGAGCAGAAATAAACTACATGCCCAACAAGTTTGGAGAAGTCAGACATTTCCAAACATTAGGTTGGTTCCTTCTGTTCATGCTACAAGAAAACATTGTGAGTCACCATAATTGATTCAGACTGGCATTAGTCAAATAAAATTAAGTTTGCGCCTGGTGTGAATCTGCTCATTAGGATTTGTCCATTTTGTACGTTGGTCACCTCCAGAATACTTTAGCCATCTATTGTCAAATTGCTTTAAGTGCCTGGGGCAAGGTCTGTCCTCTTCTTGTTTGCAGCTACAGTGCTAAGATGTACAAGGCCCTGAACTTTAGTTCTTGATGGTCAGAACATGTATTTAAGCCTCTGTCTGGGGATCACAGAGCACTGTATAAACATGTAGGAAGAGCAGTGATATCATTCCCTTTTGTAAGTTGTTCATAAAGACCCACTGGGAAAAATGAAGCTTAAGGTTAATTATACCAAATAAGGAGAATGAAAACATAAGATGAGCCCTGTTCTCTAGCCAGGCAGAGGAAGGCTTGAAGAGCATATCACACTCTTTGTGTTCACAGCACCTATAGCCATTTCTGTAGACATTGCATGTCAAGCATTGGCTACATGCAGTGTACCTTGAGATGGGAATGTTGTCTTGCCTAGATAAAAATTATTTGGAGGGATTCATCTTACCCAACTTCTGCTACTGACAAGTTACAGTCATCATCTAAGCTAGTCATCTAGACTCCTCAACAATCAACAGGGAGAGATGGATGCCAACAGAAAATGATTCAGAAGATGATAGACACAGGCTAGGACAAGTCATTCTCTGGAGATGGCCATCCCTCTCCAGTGACTATTAGTTAACTAGTTCAACTTGCTGCCTAACTATTAAATAGCTAAAATTAGGTGAGATTAATCCCACACAGTGATGCTGTCTGGACTAGTTTAAATTTCCTTAGGACAGGTCTGAGCAACAAAATGCCTCTGTTTTACCACATTTGGCAACTCTAGTACAAACAGACAGACCAAGACCAATCAAAACTTAGCTAGCAGAAGTAACGATAGCAATGAAGATATACTGGGATAACACTGACTGCAAATGACGTGTGGTACCCTTAATGCCCAGAGGGCTTATGCTGTAGTTCATGCTGCAATCACATCTTTGCTTTGCTGTGTAAACAAACAGTAACTCTACTTATACAAAGCAATTACAATTTAGCATTTCTATACTGAGCCAATCAAAACCTGTAGAGGATCAAAACAGAATTAAAATGGTAAAGTTTCAACTCAGTTCAACATTTTGCCCTGAGTTTACTGGTGCTCCCATGCAAAGCAGGCAGCAGCTTATCCTGGGATAGTTACTGTTTCCCAGCTGTAATGGTCTGCCCACCTCCGCTTCAGTCACATCTCAAGCAGCAACTCCTGAACTGCAATGAATTTTAGCCTGGAAAACTGAAGTACATGCTGTTTTGTTTTGACAAATTGCACCATGCCCCATCTTCCTGGGTAGCTGGGATCATGGGATGACAGAATAGACAGTGGCAGGAAAAACTCCCTCAGTGCCAAACAAAGCCAGTTTCTGCTTCTGGATCAGAATTCTTAATGAAGAAGGAAAAAAAAGGCTTACTGTGGAGGCATGCCCATGTGTAATTGCAATACATTTTTTGGAATACAGTTTCATGGCAATTCACAGCGTTTGGAAAGGTTAAGTTACGCTGAGAACTGGTTTCATTCAGCCACCAGAAATCCATCGGATGTGTTTTAGGGAGGATTTCCTGCTTCTACTGTTCAACATGTGCAAGACCCTGACCTGAACTTTTGTGTCACACTAGCAAGTACTGCTGCTATTCAGGCAGGTCTGGTACATTGCTGATTTCTCTGTTTTATGAATCAAACCAAACCCACAGCAGTCTGCTTCAAGCTAAAAAACACAATTCATTATTGAAGGAATTTCTGAAAAGTAAATTCACTTAAACTGACTAGGGAGAAAGTACCCTCTTCCTGCAGCAGATGAGGGTGGCTTTGTGGAAGATAGATATATAATTTTTGCAAGTCTGGAGAATTTTATACACTGCAGCAGTTTAAGATGATAAAGCCCCTAGCTGTTTGCTCTGCCACCCTAACAGAGTTTATCTTCCTACTGTCAAGTAAGGAGTTAGGAAAAATATGAAGTCGCATCAACCACTTCAGCCAAAAAAAAGGAGCATCATTTAATAGTTTCTGGCATAAGCATGAGGTGGACAGCTGGAGGCAGAAACACAATAATAAACCTCCACAGCAAAGTTACCCAAGCTGACCTGTTAGTTTCCCAAGTGAAGGGCTTTCAAAATATATTTTTATAAATGTATTAATCATGACAACAGAAACAGACTTCTTTTGAGGTGCATATCATTAGGTTTTGTGCTGATAAAATTGAGCTTTAAGTTTATCCTTATCCAAAAAATCTGAGTAAAGCAGAGGATGCACAGAAAACCTTCAGGCCTTCCCTAGACTGTGAGTACTGCACTCAGAAATATTTGATCATTAAAACAGTTTAATCATTTACAGTGAGGTATGACCTCAATATCTCACCGAGTCCTACTAGTAATGTTACAAGGCCCTCTGTGGCAACACATCACCAAATAAGAAGCAAGTTTTAGTCTATTTTATGATGAAGATGTGGTAGAGAAGAACAGCATTTTATGGCATTTAACAAAAGGCACAAAATTGCCAAACCAGACACAAATCTTTCAGCGACTCTTCAGATACAAGTTGGAGCTACTTATTCTTGAGCAAGCACATAGGTCTTTGGCTCTGAAGTCAAACAGTGATTATAGAGCAAAACTAAAGAACTAAAAGAAATCCAGAATTTTTAGAGTGTATGCCAAGTCCACAGAGCTGACTGGGGCCAAGGCTCTTACAAGAACATTTTTTTTTAATGTTTAATGGCTATTTAATAAAGCTTTCTTGGCAGTCATGTCACTTCACTACAGTTCCTAAGGATTTTCAAGAAAAGATTCCATTTAGTTTTTCTTTTCTTATTTCTTTGTTTAAGCCACTTGTGTGTGGATCATGTGGCAACCAGTCTGAGTGAGAAAAGTAAGACTAGATGTCTGTGGACAAGCTCAAACACTCTGTAATTGCAGACCAGCTGTTATTCACATTTCCAGGCTACTCAAACCCACTTGCAACTCAGATCTCTTATTTCAGCTTATTGTTCAGCTGGAAAATCAACTGGAGGGTAAGCAGCAAAAGAGGAGAAACCGGTAGGACGCATCAGATCTGACTGCAAACAATACACCTGGAAATGAAAACAAAAATATCAAGACCATCTTCACTGAGTGCAAGACTGTGATGATGAATGGAGATATATAAATGTGTAGAGTGACATCAGCTGAGAATCTGGCCCTCTGTTTGCAGTGTTTGTACAAGTAAAAGGTTATGACTAGACTGCGAAATTGCCATGTAATCTTCTGCCAGCTGAGGACCTGCTGTGCCTGGGCAAACTGGCAGCTTCCATTCACTTCACAGATTTTCACATGAGCAATTCAGAAAAACAGCCTCTGCGCTTTCTCCACGGAGACCTGGGACACGGCTTGCCCAGACCTACATATGCCAGGGAAGCTGGACCACCAAGTCACGAGGGAAACTCCGTACCAACCTCCCTACCCAGGGAGAAATGCCTTTAGGAGTTGTCCTTCGAGAAGTAAAATCTTGCAGATGCTCCTCTTTAGGTCATGTAATTCTGCCCTGCCCCACATTCAGGGCTATGTTGTTAAAGCAATAACTTATCCTTAATTGTCTTGGGTGAACTTGTCAACACCAGCCTTTTTTTGCTTCTTGTGTGCTTTGCAGATGCTCCCCTCCGTCTGTAACAGCATGAAAAAATTATCAACAGGAACATGCATAGACATATGCTCAGAAGCTATCTCTATAGTTCCTTATATTTTCCACTCATCCCAGACTTTTGAACCTTTATTTGTGCAGTCAGAAATGCTGAATTCCTAGAAACAATTTTATATATATTGCAAAGAGCTCTTTAATGCCAAGACATTCTTTTCCTCAGCCAATTATTTTTGTCACAAATGGCAGCATGAGTAGCTTCTGGTATAATCACACTCCTTTTAATTACTGAATCATCCATACCCTTCCAACTGCATTCCAAATTGTCATCCTCCTTGTCGGAGACAAGAACAATTTCTTGAACACAAGAGCACTGATATTTACTGTTGCCAATTTTTTTCACAGCAATATATTTCCTCTCTCTATGAACAAAACTGTTTGAAACAGACTTAAGCCAGGGAGTAAGAATATGTTATTTTTTAGATTAACTTCTGCCCAAGGAAAAAACTGATCTGAGATATAAGTTGGTGTAGCAGGTTTGATTTCAGCAGTAGAAGAGTGGTTTTAATGAGATTTCCCCAAATAACTCTAATCAAGGCCTTAAAGAGATCTTAATTTTTATGAGCCTAAATTAATTGGCCAGTGTTGTGGCCAGGCTACAAAATTATAATTAGAGACAAAAATTCCCCTAAGCACTCCCATAAGCCTTATGGTCATAGGCAATAAGATCTCACAAATGGCACCTGATGCTTGTGATGTTTCAAGCATTCACCTCAGACAGTTGTTAATTGCCATTTAAACTTATTCTAATTACATACCAACACGTGGGCTAAACAAACCAAAGGGGATAGGAAATTTAAAAGCAGAAACCCAATTAGTGACTAGAACTAATTTTTCACTTTTTAGTGTTGCCAATCTGTTGGATCTTGACGAAGACACTTTCAAAAATCAAATATTTTAAATACCTAAAATGTCTTACTGTGTTTATCTTTCTTTTGAAATCTAAATATTTTTTTAATACCTGTAGGAAATATTGAAGTGGGGTTTTTTTGTTTGGGTTGGTTTTTTTTCTTTATAACTATTCTTTTCTTGTGCTAGCAAATTAGGATTTTCTTTGGCTAGTTTTGGTATGGTTTTCCCTCTTGGACTGTTGCTGAAAGGGACACACATAGCCCCCTCATTTTTTATGATCAGTACTGTCCCAACACCAGCTGGAGCAGCCAAGACAAAGACAGTGAATTAGACACAAATGTTAGCAAAACCTTTTCTTCCTTCTGGGATGTGCTTGTGACATTGATTCATTAGCCAGAGACTCATTACTTTGGATAAAGCTACAGTGATTTACAGGATAAGACATTAGCATCTCTTTCATGTCCCCATAAAACACAGACATTGGTATTGAGCTAACTGCATAGACAGAGACACAGAAACAGAGATGCAAAAATGACATTTGTCTGTCTACAGACCTACCGGATACGTCAGTTATAACTTACTTAATCATAAGGGCCAGGATATATGTTTAGATACGTCTTCCTTTTGTCCCTGTTCTTGATATTTTGTTTCCATTTTTACTTTTCATCTTCTATTAAAACACAACATAGGAAATTAGATTAAAAGAGGGGAAATTATATTAAACAAAAGGAAATTAAATTAAGCAAAATTGTTACAAGGCTGTGAAAGGTTTGACTGAAACCAGCCTTTGGAAATGAATGTCTTTAGACGTCCTCTGGCACAGCAATAGCTCTCAAGCGGCCACCATGATGTTCAGAAAAGGCTATTCTTTCTCTGGTAACCAGAGGCACTCTTGGGTTCCGATCTGCGTTTCTGTCTTGGCTCTCTGCTTCAAACTCAATGCCAATAAAATACCGGATGTCACCATGACCTGAGTCTTCTTGGTCTTTATGGAATTGGTTATTTTGACCATGGTCTCACAGGCAGGTGACAGTTCCATTGTACCTGACAACAATTCACTTCTTGCCATCATGAATCAAGTCAAGAAAGAAATAAAACAACAGGGATTTTTTAAAAGCAAGTAGAGATTCTGATGGAGGCCCTGACCTGATGGTGGTTTGTGAGTTGGAAGTTATGGGGCAAAAGCCTGCTTTGCACTCACCTAATTTTTCATAATCCTTCTCTAACCATCCACTACTGACCCTTCACTCTATTAGGTATTCCCAGGAGAAGGAGGGACTAGACCCCTCCTGACACTAGAAACCCTCTCCATGCTTGAGGGTGGGATGTAGGAAACAAAATGAATGATGGCAGGACAGTTTCTCTACAGATGTTGCCAGTTGCTGAGTTGAGAGGAAAGAGGATACAAGGAAGAGAATGCAGAGCTGATGGTCATTAGAGGTCACTCGCCTCCCCTCACTTCTCCCCAGGCTTCCATGGCATACTTTCCCAACCGCTAATGAAACCTAATTTTAAATTCTCTGCAGATGGAAAAGACTAGTTATTTGTTTACTGTTTGTAATCAGACCTTTTAAAAGGAATTTTAAAAAAAAAAGAAAAAAAAAGAAGTCCAGCAGGGTTGGGAAAGCCAACAGGAATTTCAAAAAATACCGTTTGTCAGAAACCTTAGGACAGAAAAGCATTAATGTCATGAAATCTACTTCCTGCGTAACAAAATTTGTAGAAATTCATAGAATGTCACACATAGAATTAGCTCATTCTCACAATTGGGTTGGTGCTTTTTTTTTTTTTTCCTAAGGCACATCCAGTTTAATTTAAACACTCGTGTACAAGAATAGCCCTGTAGCTTCTGTGGTATGTAGACATGGTCACAAAAGAATTGAGGCGTTTTAGAGAAGCACAAAGTGCTGCTCTACTGCAACCTGTAGAAAAGAGAGACCCAATGTTGCCAGGGATATTGCATTTACATCTCTCTTAATTCATTATAATGGGAGGATGGAAGGAAGGAGAGATGGAGGAAGAAAGGGAGGGAGGAAGGAAGGAAGGAAAGAAGTGGAAAGAAGGAAGAGGAAGGAAGGAAGGAAAAGGAAGGAAGAAAAAGGAAAGAAGGAAAAGGAGAAGTTAAGGGTCAAAAAGGGGAAAAAGCAATCAAGATGCTATTGAAAATGGACAGCTGTCCTTTTTCAGCATTTTTTTGTGTACAAAAATCAGTATGTGACAAGGAGTTACAAGGTTTGAAAAAGACACAGTGAACTTGAGAATTCCATTCAGGTGAGGTACAGTTTTTGTCCTTCTCATCCTTTCAGTCATGTGGAGTCCTACTTTGTGCAGCTGAGTACAATGAAATTTGCAAACCTATAACTTTAAAAAAAAAAATGATTGGTATATTTTACTCTCCATAAAACTAAGTTAAAGAGTTTGTTAATATTTTAGTGGAAAACGCTATTATTCCTTCATAAACTAGCTTGAAAACAGATATGTTTGGACTTTTATAAAAAAGCTTCACATTGATAATGAGTTTTAAACCATAAAAAAATTGCAGTGCATTTTCTGGTCTGACATCTACCTTCTTCATTTGCCTATAAGATGGGATACGGGAGGGTGTTGTTCCATTTTAGTAGTTGAGAGAATTACTATGATCAGATAGCCTGATATACAAAAAATCATGTAACAGCATCATTACTTTCTCATAACATGATAAATATGGTACCAATCAGAAGGACTTTCTGAACCTTACCTTTGTGATTTCAATTAAAGGAAGGAAAAAACATAAAACAAAACAAAAAAAGAAATCTGTTGAATAATACAACTTTTCTCCAAATGATTTTTCCACATTTGCTGCCAAAATAAACACATGGTACATGTTAGTCTGTCGGGCCCACATTAATTCGTCAGCTGTAGGAACTGCAGTGATTCATTTGCCAAAACCTGTTGCACTAAATCCCACTGTTTTTAAATTGTAACTCCAAACATCCTTTTAGGCTTGCAAAGGGTTTTAAGCGCAACTTACATATATAGCATTTCTAAAATTACTCTCACACAACTTTAAAGTCTTGGCTAGAAGCCGTATAACCAGCCTGTCACAAGTTGGGTTTCAATTCCTTTTCTACCTAATTGCACAAGGTCTAAAATAGTGTCTCTGTCATCTGGGACACAGAAGGCAAGGATGCACTAAACTGATTTGCTTCGCTTTTGGTAGGGAGCTGTGCAAGCAGCCCAGGGACCAGCCGTGCCTTGGCATTGCTGTGTTCTGAGATTTCACTGGTTTCTATGGAAAAAGAGACCTCGTCTCCTAACATGCAAGTGGATTTTTTGACAGTCTTTAAACATACCTCAGGTTTTTTAAGGGTCTTTGATGGTGTCGTCCAGCTCATATTTTCTGTACTATGTCGTGTTATGATGGGAACCCTCAGCGTGTCGCTCTAAAATGACTCCACAGGAAACTAGAGAGGAACTCACAGGCTGTCCTGGTCATTAGTAAACTGGACATTAAAGCACTCTCCCTCCACTCTGTGGCAGATGAAGACTACACAGAGCATTGGTTTGTTATCATAACTGGGTAGCTTGATGGGCTGGGATGCCCAAGCTGAAGTAAAAAATAAAAACAAAACAGAAGAGAAGGAAAAGAGGGTGCAGGACCCTGAGACCAGTTGCAGAGGAGCAGAGTTAGGGCGTGAGAGAGGGGAGTCAGGAAAAAAGCAGCAGGGTCTGAGGTGGGGAGGTTTGGTGGTACAGGAGGAGGGGCAGGAAGGGAGGAAGGTATAACCTCACTTCTCCTCTGGCTCCTGCATCCTCCCCCATCTCCCAGTTAGAAGCTGCTGCCTTCACACTGGCGCCAGTGCTGCACTGCACTCTGGCACCCCCCCTACATGCACATTGACACCGGGACCCACCTCCGGTTTTCCTCACCAGCCATTGCTAGGGGGAGCTGGAAAAAAAAGTGTAGGAATTCCTGAAAACATAGAGTACTGGCCAGTCTGGATGTCTTTCAGTAGGTAGGAGAAGGGAAGCAAGCTGACACGTGTAACCTACTATAATTGCAACAGCACAAGTCATTACAGTTTCCCTCATTAAATTAATACTTAGAATTGAAAACTCTCAAATGTGCCAAGATTTTTCCAAACAAGATTTCTTTCTCTCTTTTTCCTAAAGCAAATTAGTGATCGATCAACATGTTGCAGAGGTATATGACTTGATCTATAGGCTAAGAGTAGCTTTCTTCAGGTGCTTTGAAGAATCATTAATGCTTCAAATCCCAGGGTACAACAAAGGCAACAGGAAAGAAAGCGGTTGAGGGACCCCATTGATCCCATTGTTCTAGGTCATTGCAGCAAGTGGGGAGGATAAGAAGAAAACAAGGAACCTGCGGTGCCCCTAAGGAAGATTATTCTCATTCAGGATATTCAGCCAGCACACTTCAACTTTTCCTAATGTTAGCCTTTCCTCCTTTTCCCCCTTCACTCTGAGAATTCATTTTCAGTTAGGACTATTCTGATAAATATGCACATGAAGAGCACTGAGACACATTTTATTACTCTACTAAAGCTATTTTCAATATCTTTCAAATATTATTTTACCTTTGAGTAATGTACTGAAATTATTAACAAGTACTTCTGAACCGTTTCTGCATGTAATTAATTTACTCAGATTTCTTCAGAGCAACAGATTATATTTACTCACTATATTTTCCCCTGGAAGTCTTTGGTCTCACACTATTAAAACCACAAGTAAAGGAGCCTTGATAGTGTAGAACACTGGTATTAGTATTACATGGTCTATTACCTGTAGCAATTTTTCCATAGTCTTTTGAGATAGAGGTGAGCTAAATTATTTCTCGTATCTTCCAACTCAGGAAAGAAGTGGGCAATAGACTATATTTTCCTCTATTTGTTTGTCATTATGACTGTGAAATTAGGGCAAGAGAAAGGCATTGAACATCCCTTGTGTCCAATTAAATAAACAATAAGAAATAAATAGTCCTTGTCTCCTTGCATCTCCTAGTTTCTATAGGAGTAGGTATGAGATGTGCACAGCAACAGACGTTCTCAGGCACTTTGGCATAACGTGCTTCAGATGCTGCCTCTGGCAAGAGAGTGAAGAGGTCTTTGTACTTCATCCATTTATATGCAGCCGGGTGCCATATATTCCTGTGATATAAATATTTGTGATATAAATATTTGCTCTTGAAAAATGACTACAGCTTTCTGTAGAGTAAGATCAGACTTTATTCAACTGAGCTGAAACTCTGCAAGCAAATTTGATCCTTGAAAAGTTCATTGTGTCTCAGGAAATCTCCCCTCCCTTCACCTGAACAATTATTTCTCATAGGCGACATTTGTCCCTGAAGCATCAGAGAGATTCCTATAATGACATACAATATTTTGCAGCAAATCAACAATAAGAAGGAAACAAAAAAATACTTGCTCACTGTAATTCATCTGCTTCCACGTTGGCTCCTCAACAGGGCAGACCATGTTGCAGGAAGAAGAGGCTCTCTGCTCTTTTGTTTCTCTTTATTAACTGTCACTGTTTGGGAGGAAGAAAACTGTCTGATTCCTGATCCAACTCATCTATGTATCTTCCACCTGCAGCAGGAGTTTGAGACTCTCTACCTGCTGAATAAGGAATTCTTTCGAGATGTTTTTTTTCATTCATGTTGGGTGGCCTTCTCAGACTGAGTGCTTTTCAGATGAACCACAACCAAAAATGAAAATATCCTTCAAGAGGATGTTTTATCTTCTATTTCCTAAAATATCCTTTATCCTGTTTGCAATTCTCATATTTATTTACAAAATCCTTTTCAGTAAGTGACAGAGGGGACTATGAAAACACACATACAAATACAGGTACCGGTACAGGTACAGGTACAGGTACAGATACAGATACAGACACAGACACAGATACAGATACAGATACAGATACAGATACAGATACAGATACAGATACAGATACAAAGTGGTGCAATGTTAGGAAATTTTAATAGCCACGGAAAAATGCAGATTGGAAAGATGTGCCGAGAACGAAGCAGGACAAAGGCATTACGTGGAATTCCGGGTAATAAAATGAAGAGACTCTTCAGTGCATCTCCAATTTTGGATTGTATACACTCACAGAGGGTAAAATCCTGGCTACATCTCAGCCAGTGGCATGACTCCCATTAACGTCAATGGGGTCATGATTTCATCTGCAATGCACGAAAGAGCCTGCCAGCTCTTCTCTGCTCCTGGGGAGAAGAGAGGAGCTGCACCACATTATACCTACTGCCTCTAAGTGACACTCAGCTCTGACATACCAGATCAGTCCAACCTTTGAAACTTTTCTCAGGACACTGCATTTGGTTTTGATTCATGTGGAAATCTGTGCTGTTATACAGAGTTTCCAAAGCCTGTATATGTCGCCGGCTAACCGCAGAAACAGCGGCTTCCAGCACTCCCTGTGACATTTAGGAGGAAAGTCAGGCCAGCTCTGCATGGTTTTCAAAATCCCAGTCTTCACATAAAAGTTGTTTTTGGGGAAGGAAAGGAACACTTGAGTGCCACAAGCACAACCGGTTTCTCAAGAAGTTGTTCTGCTCCCTGCACTCAGCCAAGACAGAAAACTGTAAAATTACTATCTCCACCACAGGCACACAAAAACTTCACTGGTTCAGACAAAACAGCAAACCATGCCTGTGCTTCACAAATTAAGCCAAACCTTTTGTCCTGTCTCTAAATAGTTTATAATTATAATTATATTTCATAGCCCCTTTTTTACACTTTTATGTTTTCCTCCTGGAACTTACACTTCTCTGTGAATTGAGCAGTCTATGCCTGCATAAAGCCAAGTGTGCTTTACGACTCATGGTTTCTCTTCAGTGGTGACAAAACACAACCTATTTCATCTTCATCTTTGGAATGGTAAAATTTGGTTTAGGGACCAGAGGGTCTTCCTGAGATCGTAAGGGACTGGTAGTGTTCAGGGTGGTCTCAGGGAAAAGAGACCTTCTGGGCTTGGGGACAAAGCTTAGGGATGACACCTTGCCCTGGGCAGCCCTGGGACTTCCCAGTGATGCCTGCAGCACATGGGGCTGCAAGGATGCTGATCTGGGCCCAGTGGCAACACACACAGAACAGGCTTAGGGCTATATTCTACTGATTAACACAGGGGTGAAGAATATGGTGGCCTTGTGCACAGGTGAGACTTTGATTCAAACGCAGTGGTTAATCTCCGTCCCTTGGGAGGGTGGAGTTGCAGGAACACATCATTAGATTTTGACAACTCCTGACAGAGATAAATCCTTCACAGATCTACAGGTTTTCCTCCTCTTTAAACCATTCTTTCTACTTCAAAGTGTCTCAAAATCATACTGCAAACTTGTGTACCTACCAGTCAGATATAACCCAAATGGGATCAGATGCTCAGTTCCCAAAGAGCCAGCCATTGTAATGTCTTTCAGCTAACGTTAAATGTTTCCTACTTACTGGCGTCTGCAATATCCTTGCAACTTTTGGTTCACAAGCAGGCACCCACTTATTCATGTAGCATTTGGAGTATGCTGTAGCTCAACTTAATGATATTTGATAAGGCTTTAAAAGAGTCCTAGGAATGCTGTACCTTTATGCCATGACTTCTGTGTATGATTAGAGCAAAGAACCTGAGAAAAGTAGCTTTGTGAAGCCTGTCCTATGCTGTTAGCAGAACATAAAAAAAATAAAACCATGATTAATCAAGTATAACATTTTCTTTTAGATGGTACTTGGTGAAAGAAGCAACACCTGCTCTTTAAGAGGTGTGACCCAGGACTGTCCTGTCAGCTAGTATTTAGTTGTTATGGGGAAATATTGCAGCTAGTCACAACTTCTGATTCAAGACTTCTTACAGTTGTAGTTTTCCTTTCCACAGGTGAGAGCTGAAGGCTTCACACTCTTGCCCTATAAAGACGAGGAGAAGGAACAGACATGGATAGGTAGCTGGAAATACAATCCAAAAGAGTCAGGCTTATTGCTGCCATATGTAATGGGAAGGATAGAGGCAGCAAATACTGTTTTAGGGGGTTTTGTTCTGAGTTTGTCTGTTGTGTAAGGGAAGTAGAGATCTCCACAGTTGGGATCCCATTGGAGTCTTCCACCATCCCAAAGTCTGGCATCAGGATGGACCCCCAGCTCAACAGACATTCAGAACTGAGATCAACTGCCCCTTTTCTTCCTGCCCTAACCACAGCTGTTAGCCACCCTCAGTTGATAAATAGCTCACAAGGAAAGAAGCACAAGGAGGATAACTAATGAGCAATGTGAGGGCTGAAGGCTCAGACATGGGTCCAAGGGGCACAAATGGGACAGTCAAACACGACACCCTGAACTGCATCCATTGCTCCCAAAAGAGAACTGGGGACAAGTGAAGGGACACATGACTGCTGGGATCCCTGCCAGAGGTGGGGATGACCAGGTGCTGGCCAGGAGAAGGTCCCCGGAGGAGCCCAGGCTGGTGCCCGTTGGGTGTACATGCACCATGGCATGGTCCCACCCTGGCGACAGACAGCATGGGCCCAGATAGCCCATAAGCGTGTCTGTTCCCACTGGCCCACGAAGGGTTTTCCAGCTGAGGGCCAAGTAGGGGCTGGCACACCTGAGCTCTTTACTGCCTGTGGGTGGTAAGAAGTCCCAAACCAAGGACAGGGCATGATACAAGAGATTCCAGTGAGCAAAACTAAAGATGCAGGTTTGAGCTGCCAGCTTTTGCCTGGTACATGGGACATATGACATCCATGACCACTGCTGCTGCTGGGGAAAAGGGGATACCACCATTTTAGTAGCAACTTGCCTGAAGGCAAGTCCTAAGAGGTAGGTAGCAAGTCTGTCTACACCAGAGCATAGACAAAGCAGGAAGATGGCTATTTTGGCTTCCTTGGCTTCCTTGGCCCAGGAAGCCTTGCCTGCCTCTGTGCTCTGGGGAGATTTACTATTTTGCTTAACTCTAGAGTTCAAGTCTGTCTGTGATTTGCTTCACTTTTCTCACCTAGAAACATGGAAGGAGCCCAAGAAATGCGTCAGGATTCTTCCACACAAAGATGGCATGGATGCTTTGAGAAAAAAACTGCCTGAGCAGATTTCTTTAAAAACAAAGATGTAACACACCAAGATCCTTGCTTCTATCAGAAAACGAACAGGTGTGCCCATCAGTTAGTCATTATAAACTAAAAATAGATTTGATTTACTCTAAGTTTAATATCTGTGACCTTTCAAACTCAGCTGATTAGCATAGCCCACTTGGCCCATAACTGACTTAGAAGCCTTTCAAGGAAAGGATCAAGGTACAAATGCACAATATCATATGGCGTGCTGAAGGATTTACCACTATTCTCAGTGTGCCCTTCTCAAAGGCAAATCTCCTTGTTTAAAATATATGGAGGCTTACTGGTTGAATTATAGGAACAGGTACTGGTTTGAGTTAGCATGCATTTGGCAACAATACAATTCCATTCATTTCCATAAAATAAATCTGGCTGGGAAAATGTAGTGATATGAGGTGTTGTTGTATATATTGCTTTAATAAGTGTAGATGTTAAGAACATTTTCACAGGTGTGTGTTGTTAGATACCTGCCCCGGGAAGATGAAAATTAGTAAGATCAGTCGGACCTGAATGAACTAAATTAGCTATAGCCAGAATAGTTATGTTTGAAATTATGATTGGTATAAATTCAGTACATTATCGCGAGGAGAAAATGTGTCTTACAGTTCAACCAGATTTAGTTTGTAAATCAGATCGGAGCTTTGTTCCCTGTCCTGTAACAGAATCCCACGAAGTGCGACTTATGAATCTTTTCCAGACAGATTCAAATTGCTTCAGTTCCATTATTGTCTGTTTCTCTCATGTTTATAATTTCTTATTGATATTTAAAATAAGAGATGGATATGAATCAGCACCATAGGCAAGTCTATTAAATATGCTATCTTTTATGTAACTCTGCTGAACATATCTGAATATTCTTGTGTTCCTGAATAAAACAAGGATCTGTTCCTTTAAAGCAGATTAAGAATCACTAAAATGGTAAATTACTTCATTTCTAACCCACATTAATTCTGAGAAGTCCTGTGAAACAAACGAAATCTTTAAAACACAAGTTTTTAAATCATGGTGCACAAACTGGTAAAATATGGAACATTTGCTGTGGTCTGCAAAGAGTTGACCATTCACCTAAAACCTGATCCAAATCTCTTTCACTTTGGTTACTGCAGGTTCACACCAGTGGTCCTCTCCTGTCATTCAATTTCACAAAAAGCAGAAGATACTAAAACACAAAACACATAACTTCTTTCATAACATCACTTCATGGAAGCAACATGCTACACGATCATGATCATGAAGGAAAGTGATGCAGGACTTTTCCCTTGGGTAAGTCGAGAACAACACAGCATCAGAGCTGCAGACTACTAGTAGAGGCTGCCCGCAGTTCACCGGCTAAAAGATAATATAGTCTGAATGAAAAATACAACTCGAACTTTATTACTTGAATGAAATTACTTTTATTGAAGCTAGGTTACAAACCTACCTTCAAGGAAAAACTACATTGTCTAGAATACAAGCACTCAATGCAAAATGTCTGTATGTTTTACTGAACATTGTTGTAGAAGAGTTATTCATATTAAATTATTTCAATTTTTCCAATTTTTGTATGTGTCGCTTGCCCACAACTTCTATGAATCAATTATTTGCTTGGTAGTTGTTTTATAAATGTCTTATCCTTCTATTTCAGTCTGATTTGTAAATACTGAGGTGACTGATCTCCATTCAAAATGTGTACCATTAAATTCAGGGTCATATATCATGTGTTTCTGTTCCACATTTTTTATAGCAACACTTTTAATAACAAAAGGGCTATGGATAACCTGGAACAGAATAATATTGAAATCAGTAATGACTATTTTCAAAATAGCCAAATGTTCTACTGCATATGGTTGTTACAAACCGAAACTGATGTAAGAGGATGATTAAAATCAGCATATTCAAATATAATTTTGGCTTTCATTAGTTAGTTTCCAAAATTGAATATGGTCTTTGTGAAAGATGCTATTTTTTAATGGCTTTCAATGACAACACTTTTTCTTAACAATGAACTGAGCTGAGACCACCAGCTCCTTTCATACATTGACCCACAAAGAAATGACCCCATATTTTGCTCACAGTCCTATACGTTTCTAATATTTTTTTAGAAAAGGAAACCCTGAAACTATTTAAATTAGTCAGGATGAACACAAATAACATCAGAGCTGATTTCATGCACTAGATGTTTGTGGTAGGAAAATTTTGGAAAAAAATAAGTAACGCAGATAAGCTTTCCTGTTTGGTACAGATGAGCAAAGCTGCAAGAACTGTTTTCTTTAAATTGTTCTTTAGCTGCATATTTCTGACATAAATATTTAGTAAAACAAAATCTCTTTTACAAAATCTGGAAGCTTATTATTGCAATCAGCTATGAATTTTTGTCTTGTTTCTTGACAGAGGCAGAATTATGTTCTCTTCTGCAAGAGAACTTTTACTGCCTTGAACTGTCAAACCTTTTCTTCCAAAATAATAGAAAAATTCCTCATTAATGTTTTGAAAACACATCTTCCATTATCTGGCAGAGTAATCTCACCAAACAGTAACACTTTGCTACTAGAAGGATATAAACCATTGCAGACCAAGTCCAGTAAATGTGTAGTTTACACGCACAGTTAAAATATACACTATACAAACATATATTCCCAAGGAAACCTTTCATTGCTCTCAACAAAGATATTTATTTGAACCTCTACATTTTAAACCTCTTTACAGTAGATTAATACATTCTGTGGGCCCAATTGAAAATGATACATCGGAGTTAAAATTTTAATTAGGCAAGAAAGTGGTGCCTTGCTCCATGGGGGTAACACACAGTCCCCCTTCCCCAGCCAGGTCTGCAGGGGTCCGAGAAGCTCCAGCCAGGGTTGTGCCATGGCAGAGCTCAGCAGAGTCTGCACCCAAGTGCCCTGTGTGGATTGGGACTCACAAGCAAAGATGCTTCACATCAGAGCTGTACCTGGAGGAAAATGGTCCTTCTCCTTTGAGTGTCCTTACCAACATTACAAGATCATGCTTAAACTCTCCCTGCCAGGGACTGATGTAATCCTTAACATTCAGTGGGAACACTTCTGCAACTGAGATGTACAGTGCCATGACCAGAAAGGTCTCCTATTCCAAGGTTACTATACTTTCATAGAAAGTATTCAGCCTTAAGGTCTGATGTCCTAGCCAAGTGCCCTGATGACTGGACTACCATCTTAAAGGTGGTAACAACATCAAGTCTCCCCTCTTCCTCTGAGTGAAGTCTCCATCTTCAGACAGATGAGTCAATTAGAACGACTTCCCCAGGGACTTGGTGGAGTCCCCACCACTTGAAGATTTTCAAGACACAGCTGGACAGGGTGCTAGATAATATTGTCTAGGCTTCCTTTCCTGCAAAAGATGGGACCAGATGATCTTTTGAAGTCCCTTCCAAGCTGAGCTCTTCTATGATTCTATGAACTGTCTCATTTCCAGTAGGTGCCTGACTCAGGAGTACAGATCATTACCTAAGCACACCAAAGAGTACACCTCTATTAATTAGCTTAAGCAGTTTGCTGCCTGTAATGAATCTCATTGTTAGGTCACATCTGGAGAGTGCAATGCAGTTCTGTCTGAGCTGCAGTCCAGCTTCCCAGAGGATCCTTCGTCTTCAGTGTGTCACTGCTGGTGAGGGACAACCTGCTGTGTCCACGTACAGCAATAAGTGATCATAAGACATACACTTCATTTTTAATAATCTAAGCCTCAAATCATTGTCTGCCATTCTTTGACACATTCTTTGCTGTCGCCATGTCCTCAGCCCCCCATTTGCAGGGCCATCTCTCTCCTTCAACATCCAGGTTCATACATCTAGCTGCATTCATATGTACTGTTCAAATTGGGCCACGTGAGACAGATGACTCTGTGGAAAAACCTACACCTACAGCCGATAGCCAAACATAATATTTCATCAGAAATTACATCACATGTTTTTAAAAGACCAGAGGGATTTGTGGGGGAGGGGAGGAGGGTTGTGGGCAGGACTGGGGGGAATTGCTGCTGTTTACTCATATTCATTCTCTTACCATCCTTTCAGCTTTTACTGGAAGGATCCTAGCTCAGCTTACTTACTTAGCAAGACAAGTATGCTAACTAGACTATAGCTGTGCAGAAGATAGCAGATACTCTTTTGGCACATTGGCACGAAAGCCTTAGCTTTGACTAGACAAGTAGGGCCATCTTAAAGGCAGGCCTTTTGCTTGACCCTTTAGCTAAGCCAAGGCCTGTCTTTCATAAGACTTTTTCATCTGCTCAAAATATCAGTCAGGTTACAAATGAAGAAGTGTTTATAACTCAAATGCCCAAGGCTGGACCTGATTTAAATAAGCTTTGAGCTGAAATGAAAACCATTCAGAGTTCTGATTGCAGCTGATAAAACTGGGCTTTGACTTCTAATTTCCATTTTAGATACTGAGGTGCAAATATGGATTCAGGGTGACTCTTATGACTGATCTTAAACAGCCATCTAGAAAGCCAGCTCCCCAAAAAGAAGTCCCAGCATACTAAAAAGGGAGGAATTGCTCAAGACTTTCAGAATAAAACCTTGGAAACATCAACCAAGCACAAATTCATTCCATGTCTTGAACTCCTGGAATCTAAGAGCAGACAAAAATGAGCATAAGATTTCTGAGGTGAGCCCTCTGTTAAACACTTCCCAGACTTTTCTCCACTGGAAAACTTCTGCAGTAAGCAGAAGCAAATGGTATTTAAGCATCTAAGTCCTTTAGGCATCTTTGCATATCCTAACTGTGATGAAAACAATTTTCACAACAAATAGGTTCTAGAAAATAAATACAATGTAGGTTTGTATGTATAAAATGTAATGAAGTGGACCAATGCTAATTGCATTACTTCCCTTTTCCTGATTGGATTTTGTTCTGGTTAAAGGAAACACGGATTAGGTGTGCTATGAAACATAGCCTTCAACTAAATAAAATACATTGAAGTAAAATATAATAGGGCTTTTGCACGAGTATGATGGGCTTCTAAATAAAAGGATTAACAAACAGATCATTATATTATAACAAGAGATAATTTTAGGAAAAGAAACACCAATCAACATTCATTAAAGACGCAATGTCAACTTCCAAAACCAGGACCTTTGAAGAAAAATTTAAACAGAGGCCTCTCTAGTGCAGGGAGCAGCTAGAGAACTTCAGCCTTTTGTGTATGACCATAATAATTATCTTATGTATCATCAGGTTATATAAAATGACTTGCAATATCCAGGCATGGTAACTCGGATCTTCCGATCTTCCTGCTTTCTACTTTGTTTGACTACCCATAAAATGTGAATATTTTGAGCTTTAAGGCAGTAAGTGAAACCAGACGATTATTTATTAACAACATCCAGCTGGGGAGCATTTTGATGGCAGAAAGCAAACCTTTTTCAATATACACATGGCCAGATTCTTTTCACATTAATTGAGATTGACTGCTCTTTTCTAAGGCTCCCCTACAACACGGCAGTAAAACACATTTTTCATTTAACAGCTCAACATGCCAACATGTCTCTAAGCACACTTCAACAAATTCACAACACGCCAGGCAGTTCTCATCTAAGTCACGCAAGTCCCACTCAACCCTAAAACGGCAACCTTTTGTTGTTGTGGCATGTGAAGAGTGCAGCTGGAGCAGGAATCTGTTCCTCCATAGGTCTGTATCACTGGCGACATCCAGAAACCCCAAACGCTGCCCGCTGCTGGGTTTTGTGAGGTGCCACACAACTGTCATCCTCCCGAGGACTCCAGGCAGGTTGGGCTCATACTCGCAACTTGTGATAAGCCCATAGCCTCCCTATTCCACTGATAAATGTACCATGGGAACAGTTACTGAATTGGGAATGATGCTAAAATACATGCAAACAGATCCTGGTTTTTATATCGGGATGAATTCTACCACCAGCTTGATGAAAGTTGTTTAGTTTCTGCCCAGAATGAGAACTGGTTTGTGCTCAGTGTGAAGGAAGATAATAGATTTATTTATTTTTTCAATGAAGTCTATTGCTTATGTTGGTACTAGCGAATCAAATGTTCCTTGGACCTTTCTCTGGCATCCAGGCCAACCAGCACAGGACAGTCCCCATCCATAGTAACAAACCCTCCCACCCCAAAAGCAGAGCTAGTTTCAGTAAACAGAAATCCTCCTTGGTACAGTGCAGTTTATTAGTATAAATTTAGCCTATGGGAGGTGGACTGAATCCTTTCATTGAACATACATCATAAGAAACCTTACTAACACCCTAGATGTCAATAAGAACAGAATTTAGCCAAACAGAGGTTATTCAGTTTCAGCTATGAACATAGCTGCGTTTCTATGAGACGGCTGAAAGACTTGACTGCAACTGCTTTGCAGACCTACAGACGGGTAATTGAATACTCAGGGCAATTGCAAACAAGAAATAAACCTTTCCTTCAGGTTGTGCACAGCTATTAAGTTCAGTTAGAGACAGAAATATCCCTTTGGATTCAGTAACTGCTCTCTGACTTCATTACTGCTGACTTCTTTGCACTTGGACCTCAAAGGCGTATTTGCCTGGTGCTGGGCTTAGAGAAATGTCTTTGCTTCATCTGCACAATGCGACAGGCATCACATTGCACAGATGGTTTCCAGTCACCACCTTTTTCAACATGTCACGTGCATACACTGAACCCCAGTCTCAGTTCTTCAGTCATCCTGCCCCACAGACCTTTGTGCCCTTGCCAAGATATTGGACATCCCTAGGAGAACACAGATCCTATCCAATTAAATGAAAAACAACCTCAACACATAGAAATCAACTACAAATGTTCAGGATAGCAAAACAAGCCAAAATGTGCTTTTCTAATTTATTTTCTATATTTAAAAAATGTACTGAACATTTGCAGTCGATTTGTAATATTATGACTTCCTTTACTGTATAGTTTTAATTTGTTTGTCTTATAGTTAACCATTGTTGCCCATTGTTGTCTCCTGCCGCTTATTCTTTTATCCAGATTCAGAGTGGACCTTGAAGACTGCCTCACTGTTTTAAGATAGAGTTTATTATGATAGCTGCAGTGGATATGCTCTGCTAGATGTTGATCTGTTTTAAGGAGAGATCAAGATTTGGCAAAATAAATGAGATAATTCCTGTCTTTGTTTAAAGAGATCTAACCCTCAAAGCACATTCCTATTACAAGTACACACATTTACACATTTTTATGCTCGACCTCAGTGTAATTGTGTGGAGGAGTGCAGCCTTTCAGTCAGATAATGAATGTAACACATGATAGAGCACTGTAGTACAATGTTTTTTCTGGCATGAGTTTAGGATGACTGCACTCATTAAGAGTGAAGCTGTATTATTAAAGGACACACTCCCAGATTAAGTGGAAGAAACCAAAATAAGCAATCTAATTCATAACTATAGAGATACTGAAGTCAATTTAAAGGTTAGCAATCATATATACATAAAATGCATATTTTCTGTATATAAAAAGAATATGTAGGATATACATAGGATAGATATGTATTTATGTAGAATATGATATATTTATGTGTAATATAAAGGCTATAAAGAAGCTCCATTGGCCTGATTCTGTTCTATGACTTGTTGTCATGACGTGCTATATTTGACCTGTATGTTATCATTTTGATCTTGAGCCCCTGCACTCCACTGCATGTCACACGTGACCAGCTCTGTCCCACCACAAATGAAAGGTTTATAATAGCTGGAGTCAGATTTGCTTTTTAAGTCTATAATACTGTCAGCACCATTGATTACAACCCAATGCAATTGCAACTAGCTGCAGGACTTTAGCCCAATGATGCATGATGAAATCTGTAACATTCATTCGTAAAAGTAACAACCTGAGGAGTCAGGAATGAGGACAGCAGACAGAAATGTGTGTGAGAATTGACAGTAAGGCAGCAAATGAATGAAGGGAAGCCAGAAAATACTCAAAGGCTATGTTGACACTGTGTAAAAGAGCAGCGTTCCAAAAATAAGATAAACCATGCCTTCTGCGTCCAGTTTGCCAGCAAGAGAGCATCTGTCCTCCGTCTGCCCACCCTTCATGACATTTCAGACTCTGCGAGGAAGGATCCTGGCCAAGCTAACTGCCAGATGTTGTCTTACAACATCATGGGATGTTTGACAGAAGACTTGGGGAGACAAGCATGACCATCTGCAGATCTGGATGTGCAGCAGCCTCTATTAAGATTCGGTTCCAATGCAAAAGGTTTGTCCAATATCGGCACCTGAAAGCAATGGGGCTCAATCACAGACTTGGTCTCACACTTTGAGACGATATAGGTAGATTTTTAGGGAGTAGCTGATGTAGAGTCATAAATATCATTCTTAAGAATTGATTCTCAGGCCAGTAAAATCAATAGGGGCTTTTCCCGTGGCAAGCTGCATTCCACATAGCTTATCCCATGTAAGATCTTCTAATAACCCGAAAAGCAAGCCTCTGTCGAATACATGCAGCCATAAAAGAGTCATTGAGGTAATTTATACGGACAAATTAGTAACGGATTGCAAATATCAATGTTTGCATTATTCTTGGGTGAGAAGTATTTTCATTTTTACTTTTCTGTCTTGATCTTGATTGAAATTAGTTTCCATGCAGAGGAGGCTCCTTTCCAGTACTACATTATATACATGAATTTCTTATTTGTGTTTATATGCAGGTTTGCAAAGCTGTAGATACCCCTATGATACATACTCCCTTCCCAGTAGTTGATACTGAGACTCTCAAACTACCAAAATGCAGAAATATGTGAAAATCCCTACTGATTTCATCAAGGCTCCTCAGAAGGTACAATAGTCCTCCCACACAAATCCAATTAGTAGCTCTGCCCTTCATCTTGCAAAGGCCTTTAGTACCTTTGCAGATGAAAAATATTTGCTGCAAGCCATCAGTTATGTTCCTGAGGGTGAAAAAACTGCTCAGCCATTCCTCATGGCTGGGAGGAAAAAAAAAAACAAAAATTCACTTTAAAGCTGAACAAACAATCCTTTCTCAAGGATACCTTTCCTCTGCCGTTATTTCTACTGGGAAGTGATTGCTGGCTCTCTCCTAGGATCAGAGAAGGTTTAAAGGGGAATTTAAAAGCAATTATTTTCTTGAAAAGACTAACAGCAAGGAGTACGTCTCCAAGTTTATCTCTCTGTGATGATAGTAGCGATGGTTTTCTTCTGTCTTTCCACGATGTTCCATGGCGGGCTGAGAGACAGAAATCTTGCCTCCAATTCCAGTCCTAGGCACTAAACAAATATTGGTCCTCTATCACAAAACAGCTCCTAAGCAAATTCATGTTCTGAAACTTAATTTCCAGCACACGGGGTCCTGAAAACCCTTATGGCAGCCTGAAAAGAAACGTAGACCACCATTTGATAGTTTCATTGGCATAGCTTATTTTCTTTCATACATATCACTATATACATCTACTTTTAAATAGAAGAACCAGTCAGGTTTTTATATCACTTGTTGGCTAGTTAATATTCCACTTGCTTTAGCATGAGGCTTCATGAAAATACATGGAGGCCACCAGGGCAGGTGAACAGGTCCAGCAAAGCACAGGGAAGCTCCAAAGGGAAAAAAGCAACATGGCAAAATATAAACATAAGGTGTAGAAAACTCAGAACTTGGGGGAGTGGGGGTGTAGAAACACACCATGGTGATTTTCTTTGCTTAGCAGTCACTTTTCAAAGCTCATTACTGCCTAACAGGGTGGTTTGGGAGTGGTCCTGAGCTCCCTTTTCTCCCAGAGCTGCGAGAACCTGGTTGAAGCACACTTCTGGAGCACTCTGCATTGGTCCTGAGTGACTCAGACCTACCCATGGAAATGGCTGACCCACAAATCCTCTTCATTATTTAATGAACCACAGCTCTGCTCTATTTTACTTCTACATTTGGGAAATTTAATTTAAATCTCTTTTATGAACTGATTTTGGATTTCCTTGTACTTTCTCATCATTGGAGAACAGTAAAGTATTTCTGCTTTTACAAATGTCAGTGAGGCCTCTCACTATTTTTGACATCCCTGTTAATCATGGGAACACATCACCACAGACATTCACAAGACTCTTTCTTTTCAATCTGGGAATATCACAAGGCAGCAAATGATAGCCTTGCCCTCATTCCTGAATTTAAGTCTTTCTACCATCACATGCCAATAACAAAACTAAATGTTGGGCTTACTGGAGCTTTTACCCAGAAATAACAGCTTCCAGGACAACACTGTGTTAAATCTCCCACATCTGATGTATGAGACACCGCAAGCCCTTCATATGCTTCAGTTCTTCTCCAGGTTATCAGTGCTGTGTGACTGCAGTATCTAAAGACAGTAATAGCAGAAACTTAGCAGATTTGGTTCTAGAAATGATTGATGAAAATGGAAAACCGAAAACTAGAATCACAGAACCACAGGACATCAGAAGCGAGGTCTGGAGGTCATTTGGTCCATCTTCCTGCTCAAAGTAGGGCCAACTTCAAAGTTACAGAAGATTGCTCAGTGTCATCGCTGGCCCAGTTTTGAATGTCTCCAAAGGTGGAGGAGATTCCACAGCTTCTGTGGGCAACTTGTCCCCATGTTCCAGCAAGCTCTTCACAGACACCCAGTAATTTAGTTCTAATTTCGGTGCATACTTGTGATTTTTTTGCTAATAGCAAGAATTTCCAGTGGAAGAACCTATGAAAAGCTCTTGCTCAGAAAGATCCTAGGAATGAAGTCAATGTCAAAACTTTGATTAATTGCAACTGGATGGGGAATTCATTCCTGAATTCTGCTTTCCAGTGACCTACACCATGAGCCTAAACACACCCCTTGATCTTTATTTTCCTCCATACCAGAAGGTATGAAATCAAGAACTAAAAAGAGTTAAAAAATGAACTAAAATTAAACATCCAAAAACTTAATGGAATAGAAAGTAATAATAATTTCTTTGAACAGCTAGTGTTCACCACACACAGACAAGGTTACCAGGTGAGCCTGGAATCTGGCCCAACAACAGTCTTCTCTGATACGGCAACTCCATGAGTTTAAGTTTCTTCAGAGATTTGCAACTCCCTGGCACCATTACAGCTCAGAGGCGTTAGTCCAGTAATAGGAGTGGAAAGGCAGAAATAATCTGCTTTAAAAAATTCAAAAAAGCAAGCAGTGTGGGTATAGGTTATAAAGATTTACACATCCAAAAACATTGTAATTCAAAGTATAGTGGCTAATTTTTTATTTTATTTTTTGCATGAGGAAACAAAGAATTTGGAAGAAAAGAGAAAAATATATATATCTGCTACTAGTGATAGAATGTAGCCAGAAAGTGAAGCTAAATATACATTTTAAAGAAGAATAATAAAACTGGAACACTTTACCAAAGGTAGCAGCTGGATCTCTGTCATTTGCAAACAGTTCGGCTAAAACAAAAATTAATTCAGAAAGTCCCATGGCCTATGTTATATGGAGGAAATCAGATTAGATCACAATGATCATTTCTGCTCATTTCCAATCTATAAAAGTCTGTTACCAAACATGATTACACTGTCAAGTAAGGTCAGTAGAAAGCCAGGGAAACTAATAAACAGAATAAGGTAATGGTAACTATAATGCTTAACTCCCAGTGAAGCCAGTATGTTCCTTCAAGACAGAAACCTTCAGCATGATAGAGCCACGTGTGACCGGGAGCTCTGCTCTGGTGGGATGTTCGTCTCAGGTCTGTACAAGTCTGGTTTCCAGTCCAGTCCCCCAAACTCCCAATGTCATCAAGGCAGATCAAAAAGAATTTGTAGAAAGCAATTCATCTCATCTGTCTTCAATACCTGGTTTAGGATGGTAATCCACTGTCTATAGAAAAAGCCTGTTTGGCTTGGATCAAACATTTAAGTTTTAGGTGACTTAAATCTGCTCACCAGTTGGAAAACACAGAATTAAGATTACAGGAAAACACTGTTTCTAAGCTGGGGAATGGTCTCCCAAGACACGTACAAGAAGTCTTTTCATTTGGCTATTTAAAACAGAATTGAATTATCACACTAGATGTACTTAAGACTTATCCTGTCTTTGGCAGGCTTTGGTGGGCGGAATAAGCCTTTTCTAGTTCGAACG
Organism: Pluvialis apricaria; assembly: GCA_017639485.1. Taxonomy (NCBI): domain Eukaryota; kingdom Metazoa; phylum Chordata; class Aves; order Charadriiformes; family Charadriidae; genus Pluvialis; species Pluvialis apricaria. The sequence continues at coordinate 71,948,937 of CM030009.1, read as the reverse complement.
TTAAGGTAAAAGTTATTGGGGCGATCTTCCAGTGGTTAGTTATCAATCAACTTTTGCAACCAGAAGGGGGCCAGGGAGGGAGGAGGAAGGCTGGACGTTCCTTATCTTTGAAAGTTGTGTCCTGGTTGAAGCCTGAACATAATATGATGCTTCTCAGCTTCACAGGCAAAATATCTACATTGCTTTCACAGTGCTGTCAGGAAACAGCAGCAATGGAATAAAGCAATTGGAGACAGGAGGGAAAAAAATGGAAATTTTGTTTCCATTCCAGAGTTTTTGATGTTGCAACCATGATCTGTGGCTTCTAACAATCTTCTAGGCAGTAGCTATTAAATAATGCCACATAAATTCATTACACTCTTGGCAGATCAGTGGTCCTGAAAGGCTCCTGTTCTGTGTTTCTTCTTTCCAGGACAGGACAGAGTTTTAAGAATGTTATTTCTAGGGCATTTTAAATCAAAAATTTGAAAGTGAGATAAGTATTTGTTTTGCAAGAAAGCCTTGATCTCTGAAGAAGAGAGATGCCTTCCAGTTCTAATGTTTTTTTCAGTCGGAAACCAACTGTAGGCAGCTGATCCAGACCCAAGACAGAGTGATGAAGTATAAGGCTCTGTGATCTGCCTTCCATTTGTTTACTCCCAAGCTCATTTAATACTCATTGCTGCCTCCAAAGGAACAGGTTCCCAGCAGAGTGGTGTGTGGCCACTCGTCCACCAAATGAGACAAGAAAATCCTTACTTTCTGCATTGACTGGGGTCACACAGTGAGTGCTCAGAAGAAGCACAATGTTCATCAACTGACCTCCCATTTGGACGGGACATAACTATTTATCCAGATTACTTTATAAAGCTTTGTTCACTTAGGAGCAACGTTTGAGCATTGGCACCTGGAGCTGGAGTCAGGCAGATATTATATCACTCTCCACCCTCCCACAAGCTCCCACATTCTGCGGGAGCTCTGCCCAAGGGCAGACAGATGCTGCATAGCCATGGGGCCATGACAACAGCTGTGCTGCAAGAACACATATTATTACATTGGTGAGTATTAACAGGAGGTCTGAAGTGGTATTAGTCCTCAACACCTGTTCTCTTATATGTCTACCTTACAGATTATTACAAGAATTACAAATCATGAATACCAATATATGCTAGGTAATAAACCAACCAACCAACCAAACAAACAAAAAGACCCTAGAAGAAAATAATAGTAAAGTGTCTAAATAATCACCAAAAGGAGTTATTTCCTAGAAGCGTTACTTGTGTCTAGTCCGTAAAAAAATTTCAGCAAAGCGCGTGTATACAACAGAATTGTGAATGTTGTGATGTATAAAATTTGGCTCTGGCTTTTCTGCCCTGATCAGTATTTTTTAATGCCCACAAAAATACGGATACAGCAGTATTCTGGTTAGCGGGCCAATGTCGTGCTGAAGGGGTAGGAACCTTTCTAAGATGACCCCAAATGGATTTCCTTCCACAGCAGAAAGAGCAAGATGAAGCAGGGAGGAGATAAAATGTCCAGATATAGGCAATGTTGTGTTGGTTTTGTTTTCACAGGAATTCTTATTTTGCCTTTCCCCTGAAATATAAACTTTTAAAGCATTTCAAGAATTTCTTGATTATATTTAAATATGACTGGATCAGCCAGATGCCTGAAGTAAAATGCTAGGTATTTAAATCTGGTTTATATCCCCTGCTCTAGAGTCATTGTTTTGTCATGGCTCTTGCAACGTACAGTAAAAGGAAAAACATAAGTGACCATGGACAAGTAACCCATTCAAAAAGTTTCAAAGCCTGAACACCAGAGTCTTTGAACCATAATAGCAAGCATATTTTTAAGCACAACCGTTTTCCTTAGCCTATAAAAAGATATAAGCTTGTTACATAGGAAATGAACCATAATTTACAAGCAAGAAAGGACAAATGCCATTTAATGAACACCATTGTCTGCTAATATGGATTTAGTTTTTCATTGTTAAGGGAAGAAGGAACTGATATAATATATGTAGCAGTGGTCTTGTACCTGTGATTTTAAGGTGAAAAGCAATATAAAGTTTGCAGGGAAAGCAACTATATGCAAGTTTTCAAGTATCTGAGATCTAAAGGTGGCCATGTGTAACCAAAAGTTTTCCTGTTTCTTCCAACTCCATCTCTTGGTCTAATGCAATATATTACCACAGCCTTCAAACCTTGTGATTTTGGTATCAATTTACTTTTAAGTGTTATAAATTAGAAAGTACACTTTTACCTACCTGGAATGTTAATCTGGGCTACCGCATTCAAAATTAGACACACTTATTTCACATAGCAGCATCTACACAGGAAGCTAATTGAAAATAATTAATCAAGAATAGTTATGTAAGAATAAATTTCCATGTGTATAAATTCTGCAGAATAATCTTAAAGCTGACAGAAGTTTTCCTAGTATTTTAGTGAAATGAAATATGATTGGAAATTGATTATACATAGCACACAACCGTGATTTTAAAACAAACAAATTTGAAAAAAAACCAACAAAGACTGTCCTTAACTCCAGCATCTGTTTGGTGAAACTCACCGTCTGTCTACTTGGAACACTGGCAAACTGTGATTTGGCAGGTTAGTTTAATCTGTTAATATTTACATTTTCTTAGTTCAAATATTTTGACATTTCAATGACAAAGTTATGATATCTGTTATTTTAGAACGGATTTATTTTTTTCTTGACACAAGTTTCCTGGTTATACTGAGTCTGATGTCATTTGTGGCAACTTTGTTTTGCTGCAAGAAGCTGGTTAATAAGAATGGCTACTTAACTCTGATTTTGATCCCAAAGACAATTTTTTATTAGAAAGTCGAACACCAGTTGTTTGCAATGTTGCCCCTGTTCCATGAAAAACAAAGACATCTTACAGTAAAATGCGGTCTGCACCATTTCTGATGAAAAGGTTGTCCTGAATGCCTGGTATTACATGGGGCTTGTCTGTTAATGGTTCTATCAAGTTGGCCATTAGTAGGCAGCTACTGCTAGGAAGCTCTGGTAAACAAGGTGATTTATCCTTGGACTTCTGCTGCCAAGCTTTTGGACATAATTGCTTCTAGGAGGAGGACAAGAAAAGATGTACAAAGCTGCATTTATTCAATCTTTTCTAAGAGCACACACTAAACCAAAGGGAAGCGGGCCATCCATAAAGAGACAGCTGTATGAGGCAACCGGGCAAGGGAAAGCTCTGGAAAGCTCTGCTAGCTTTGGAAAGAAGGAAATTAAAATCGATAAATATTAATATAATGACAGAGAGAAACACAAAACACAGCACAACTTAAAAAAAAATCCACTTTCACCCCCAACCATGAGTTAAAATGAAGACCGGTTGCCATTTAACCACACATTTCCATCATAGAACCTTCTGAAATGCATTTAGTAAAACAGTGTTTGCTATACCCTCTCTTTCTTCTTTTCACCTCTTCCCTCCTTTCTATCCACACTTACTGTATTCTCTGTTGGAGACACTAGATAATGTCTTCTGTTGTACAGCTGGGGTGGTAAATACACAGTCCAAAGCAGGAGATGTCCAGCAGAAGGAAATCAACTTTGCTGCCTGTGAATGGCATAACTCACTTTTATTACAGCGTGAAAAATCAGATTGTTAATGAAATGAGAGAGGAAACATGGTTTCTTGTTTTTTTCTCTTAAATCAAAATGAACCAGATGGTAAAGCTCTTCTAAAGAAATAGGAGAGTTCTCACTTTTACTCACCTGACCTGCATGCTTTTTATGGAGACGGTCAGTGCAGCAATAGCCAGGATGCTGTGTGTGATGCTTCTCTCGAGAAATATTGCAATGCATAGGGTCATACTGCATGGAATCTCTTGGTAAAATATGGCTTTTTACTATCGGAACTGTTTATTGTTTTAAAACAATGGTGGAAGTTGTTATATTGTTAACATGGAGTGTGCCAAGTCTCCAGCTTGAACTTGCACATTTTTATAATAAACACTAAGGAAAAGAAACGAATTATTGTACCTCTGTACAAGCTCCAGTCCTTCCTTATTACCTCAAGGCACCATTGTCAACGCTGGTTTTGTAGGCAGGCACACCAGCCCTTCTAGCATCATTTCCCAGCCTGGGCTCAGTCTCCATTCCCGCTACTGATTTGGACATTGGAGCCTGGACAAACTCAATATGTCAACCTAAAACATATCAGGAATACATGATTTTTAGGGAACAAGTTCATCTTCATCTGGAACCTTATCTTTCGAAGTTTTAGATATATTTCACAACTGCTGCCTTATTATGACTAAACTCAGGCATGAGCATGCCTTTAATTTTGTGTGAGTTCTACCTGGTCCACAAATGAAATGAGAAAGGATAACAGAATTGCGTGACTCTCTCTAAATAGAAATTTGCTATGGGATAACCAACAGCATTTAAAAAATTCTTTTACAATCTGCTTATCTGTATTATGAGTCATGTACCATGAACTTCAAGTGCTGAGCTGCAGATCATTAAAGGCAATGGAATTATGATTTCTAGGTCAAAAGTCCCACCTGAGGAGTTCATCGTGAAGTAAAGGAACTAGGAAGTGAATGGTACCCTTGATAAGCAAAAAATGCTAGTCTAAACAAATGTGCAAATTCCAACCTCATATAATTCAATTGTCCTGCCTAAATTTCTCAGCAGTTCCAGCACTGGAATTCTTCTGTACATCCATCCAAAAATGGGTTTAATTTTGCTCTGATTTAAATGAGGATCAAACTCAGTGGGACTTAATTATATCAAAAATAGGTGCTTTTGACATTATATCTTATTAGATTACTATCTCTTTTACATTGGTGTACCTTTTCATATATTTTGAAAAAAATATTATTAAAATGAAAATAAAAAATGAAAATAAATGCATTATAAAAGTTAGCTCTGGACCCCTTGATGTCAAAAGACTTTTGCTTTTGAATTGAATGTGCCTTGGAACACTTACAGAAAGGGAATCTCTGATTTAAATCTAAATAAAATACTAAAACCCATAAGCCAATATCTGCCTATGAAAAAATGGAACCATTTACTTTTTCAGAGTCCCCATGCCCCAGAAGATCTGATGAACACAGTGCTTTATCTGTCTTTTGAGCTGTGTGCTTCTGCCCAACTGGTTATCCTACAGCAATGCCACAAAAACACGAGACAGACACAACTTTGCAATAAATCTGATAGCTAATCAATAAAATGAGAGAAAAAGCTGAGAAATTGTGCCCTGTGAAAAAGCCGACATTAGTAGCAGTTTAGAGTCAGATAACTTAAAGGTGACAAGCAGCAAAGTTGCTGCTTTTATGCCTGAAAGGAAGGGAGAAAAGTCGAATGCTAGATGGGAGCTGTACATCTTCATAAAGGCATGTTGATTTTTCTATTTATTTTTTTTTCTTTTTGAGGAATGTGGGACTTCATCCACAGTATATTGTGCATGAATCACATTAGATGACTAATCTTCAGTAATATCAGACATGAAAAACTACAAAGTTTGTTTTACTTTGTTGAATTTCTGTGACAAGTCGCTAGTAGCAGGTGTCATTTTGGAAGGTTTAACAAACTGACATTTTAAAACTAACTAATAAAATAATTTGGTGTTAATGAGAAGGGTGACAATCATGTAACAGGAGCAAATAGCTTACATGCTGCTTCAGAGGCTAAATACCTAAAACTTCAACCCCTCTATATTGTTTAGATATCACAAAATCCTCGCAAAGTTTGGCTTAAATTAACTGTATTTCCACTAGCTTGTGTTCCAAATTGAATTTAGCATAGGAAGCATGCGATTCCAGTTACAATTTTAAATGTTTCAGGAAACTTGAGGAGATGAAACTGAGACTAACGCTTAAAATTCTTCAATACCATTATTTTCATTTAAGCACAGGAAGCATAAATATAACAGAACGTACTTAGCGTAGATCAAACCCCTACTATATACAACATGTTATGTTTTGCACAGAATTGTGTCTGTATGTGTTTATCTTTGTGTACATGTTTAGCTGCAAAGTTTTTTCACATATCTAAAAATACATGGAGTCGCACACAATTTTATTACATGGAAACTGGGCTTGAGCACTGCAGCAAGCTCAATGTACAGACCAGGTTCACTGATAGTTCATTAAACTTCTTGTAAATACAGACCCAGACCAACTTATTTTTTACAGTTCATACCTTTCGACATAGATGATAGGCAAAATTTGGATATTGCAAAGAGTCCATGAGCAGCCTGGGGGCAAGTGGGACACTAAGGCCTGCCTTCCTCACTTCCAAAATAACCAGTTGGAGAGAAAGAGGGTGTCTTGCAAAAAGACTTTTCAGGAGTTTCTAGAGCTCGCTACTTTGATTTCTCGCCTTGGACCGTGTTTCGTCCTGCTCAGTATAGGTCCTTACTGTCTGGCTCTTCACATCCCACTTCCTGGTATCCTCATCCCAGTGCCTGTTCCCAGCCCCAAGCTCCAGCTCTGCCTTCATGGTGTCTGCTAACACCATAAGTAATTTGTAATATCTGTATGATGAGATTTGGAGGAGCAGTCCTTCCTGGGATGAACTTTCCTCTACTTCTTAAGAAGTTTTGGTAACAGCTACCTCAAAGACCAACAGCTCTCCTTTTTGGCCTTAGTACAGACATAGCCCATGTAGTTCATGTCAACAAATAGGATGGATATTTATTGTATTAAAGGTGCTTTATAAAGTTTCAATTACGGATATGATGGTTCTTGCTGTTGTTCCACTGGCCTTTTGAAATTGCAGCTATATTTTTGCTTTGATTCAAATATTTATGCTGTCTCAAATTCAAGACAAAATACCTTTTTTGGTCAGTGTTAGTTATGTTTGATGGCACTGAGGGTGTCCTCTGAACAAGCACATGCTGCTCTTCAAATAACAATCTGTCTTATAAACCATCTGAGTCATCAACAATATCTGCAAGCACTTCTTCACTTTAAGATATAATTTAACCCATATCGCTCCACAACTGGAAGAAACAAGAACTTTTTTTCACATAGTATAAAAATAATATGAAAGCTAATCATGGAGGCTACTGGCATTTTTGATCCATGAAGGCTCAAGCCTTACCAATATAATTCTGAAAAATAGAAATCACCTGCTGTGCAAAAAAAAACCCTGTGCCCTTCTGAGCCTCTTGCAGGAACGGACTGAATCTGGTGGCCGTGTTAGACCCATGCCACACTGGTATTAAGCTGGAGCAGAGACCCCGGCCAGGCACACCTTATTGGCCCTGTTGGCTCCGGGTGATTGCTGAATGATGCAACCAGACGATCCGTTCCTATGGAAGCCTTTCCAGATAGGAACGTAGCTTTTTACCCTTAGAAATTCAAGTTAGCAGAGCCTGTCAAATAAACAAATCTGCCTGCAGCCTCCTAGTGCCAGCACTGCATTAAACGTTAGACATAACAACATTCTTCCCCTAGACAGAGAAATTCCCAAACCCTCACCAGCACCGGGCAGAGCCAGCCTGATTCTCTGCGGTGCTGCCGCAGAGCCGGAGCTGTGAGAGGCAAGGAGCCAAGTGAGGAGGCAGGTAGCCACCCAGGTGAGCAGCAGCCCCAGAAGTCTCCATCCCTTCAGACATCCCCTGGGTCCCATCCCAGGAAAACAGATGGACCAGAAAGACTCTTACTGGTTTCAGCGGACTGCAGCGTTGCCCTGAGTTGGAGTAATTTGATATCGTAGAGTGAAGCCTGCAAACCTTTCATCTTTCCTATTGCTTTGTGTCTTGCAACGATAAGGTTTTAGACTGTAAACTCCAGGATACAATCTGTATATTCCTCCCTTTCTAGGCACCACTGAGCTCACTGCCTGTATTTAGCACATAATACATCTCTTTAAAATACTTAGCAACGATTATCAGTGTAATAATTTCTAAGAATAGGCATACTCTCCCCAGTGTACTCAGCCAAACGGATTTCTCTTCAGTGTCAGAAAAATTACTTCTCTAATCTGTCAGCACTCAGCATCTTGCCTCAGGTTGGTTTGTTGGGTTTTGGTGTTTTGGGTTTTTTTTTTTAAAAAAAAGAGCAAATTACAATAGCAATTTTCAAGTTTGGTTTTTACTTCAGCGTTATCTGCAAGGAAGGATGTGTTAGCCGAATTCCAGCTTGGCTGGAATATGTATCACCTTTATGGAGCGGGAGAGAACACCAATAATGCTGAATCAGCACCTTCCGCCCTTCCCACCAACATCCTGCCGCAGAAGACCCTGGTTTCCCTCTCCCTCGTCCGCTCCACTCTCCCTTCCTCTCCAGCAGTGATCGCGCCAGCTCTGCTCCCCTCTCACAAATGGGAACAAGCGAATGAGCGTTTTATTGGCTCCAAAAAGCAAGCACCACTTCAGCTGTGCTCAGAGATCCAGCTCGAGCCTCTATAATCTGCTGCTCAGTCAGAGGCGTGCAGTAATTTGTTCAGCTGGTTTGGGATAAGTGAGATGTCTCCAAAACCACCAGCCCTTCTGCTCCCTCCAACTCTCCAGCTGACCTTCTTTCCTAATCTTTTGCCCCAGGTTCTTGTTTTAAATTCAGGAATGAAAAGCTGGGACAGTCAGACCCTGTTTCTTCATCACTTTGTGTTTTCTTTGTACTTTGAGCACTGCACAAAATGCTGGAGGGACCCGCTGTGTTCACATGCTTTGTGTCCGTTCTGTACTTTTCCTCTCTCTCTCTCTCTGAAAGAAGCCTCTTGGCATGCAGAAGTAGAAGCTGAAGGAAAAATGTTGCATTGTTCGAAAAAAAAAAAAATAAATGCATTTATTAAATGAACTATTTCCCCATTTTGTCCCTCTTGTTCAAAACAGAGTTACTGTAAGTTCTGAGTAACTTTTCTGGCCAAAGACCATGTCATGCAGAGATACCCATACAAACTAACTAATCTGTTTCAGAAATAATACAGCCACGTTAGGACAGTGCTACTAACCCTGCTCTGGGCTTTCTAAGTTGTTCAATGTTTCACAGCTTCAGTGTTCGATTGTTTTCAGTCAAACTGGCTGTCAACAATAAGTGATATACCATATCTCAATATCTTTATTTTGAAATTTTATAATATGAGGTAGTGGCCAGATAGTGATTTCACGAATGTTAAAATGATGTTTTATTTTGACTTTTTTTTCCTAGGATTAGCTGGTTTATTCACTCTTTACTGCAAATATGCATCTACATCCCCATTTTCAGTGTCTGCCACCTCAAGCATAATACAATTTGCAAAAATCATTTGATACGTACAATCCAACATGGTAAGATTAGCTTACAGTACTGAAACAAAATAATTTAGAACTACTACGCACATTTTTCCAGCTAACACAACAAAGCTATGCACGCTTGCTCCAAGAGAACAGGTTTTTTTATAGGTTAATATGAGCAGTTTGGCTTAACTCAGCCAGTATTTGCAGTCTTTCTGACAAGGCTTAACAGCTTTCTCAATGTCACTGTTCACTGAAGTCAGCAGGAAATATCTTTGAACCTTCTCAGATTTTTCTTTCCCTGAGTGACCTTCATGTTTCCTTCTAAATACATTTTCTGCATCACCTTGCCAATCACTAGGTGTGCCTTCAACAATTTCTCCCTTAAACTGATAATACAGGTGGCAAAACACTGTCCAAGTCATCTGTGCTCACAGCCCCAGTGTTTTGCCCGACAGGTTTCATCTGAGCAGCAGTTACAGCACTTCGCTTGGCTGCACTCCACCTGAGGCTGAACTGGAGTTTGTGATCAGAGTGACACAAACATAATCTAGACCTGTTCTTAGCTTCACTGACCTTCTATTAAAAAGTCAAGAGAATACGTCTGCATCTACCAAACTTTCCCAGGCTCATATAAAATCTGAAATCTCATACTGCCAGAGGAAAGTATTCTCCCTGGACATATATTTTAGCTTGGTAAGTTTTTTATTTGGCAAATTCTAATTTTGTTATTGAAATCCAAGTAGTCCCTCTTTTGTGTAGCATCTTACCATCTTGTCCAATTTTGTCCCCACCCAGGTTAATTGCAAAATAGACCTGTCGGATTTTTTTTTTTATGCACCATATTACCTACATATTTCAATGTTACATGATGGGACTTCAGTACTCCAGATCCTTCTGCAGTACGATTTCACAGTTATCTTTAAAATGTAAAAACATCCAGGCGTTAGAAACAACTACTATCAGAAATAAACAATATTTTCTCAGTATACTTTTTGGTTATGTGCAAATTTAACTCCAGACATCTTAAACATTCTCCAGAGTCTCAACTTCATTTTGTTTTATTTTGGGGAGAGATGGTGCTGGTTTTCAACAAGTCAGTGTATAGCTGTTATGTTTACAAAGAAAACCTCAAAAATGTAGCCTACTGTCTGTCTGAATTTGTAGAGAACCTGAAAAAACAAGTCCAAGGGTAAAAGGGTTTTATTTATTTCTACTTATACTAAATCTGATGGCAATAAGGACACTTTAAATGTCAACAGTTCCACTGTTCATCAAAGCATAAAAGAAATGCAGGAACAGCTCAAACAAAAAGAACTACTTACTGCATTTGAATGATTACCCTTTGTAGTAGATCTTCAATCATGCATTAATTAAGTGGTTGTCAAGTAGTGCTGCAAAAGTGATATAACATTTTTTTCTGAACAAGGATTCAAAACTAAAAACACTTGGCTAGTAAGTTTTGCTTTTGTCCCTAATCTTTCTCCAATTATGCAAACATTTGAGTACCCAGAATGAGTACAAGAATGCATTTTGAACTGAGTTTGTTCACCACACTTGTTTACAAAGATCTGACATTTCTCTGCCATCAGAGGTTTGTTTTATTTGAAGAAAGCCTGCCTGATAAAACATTTTTGTATGAACGTTTTTCCCATGCTATTTTTCACCATTACATTGTATATGGGGTTGATTAAGGCTACTGAAATTTTATTAGCAATTTCTGCACATACAGTTTTGCCAAAATAAGTGCTTGTAAAAGCTTTTTAAAATTATGTACATTATTGAACCTTAAGCACAAATTGTTACTACTGGAAAGTTGAAAAATCAAAACATTTTACCTGAGATGAGTAAAACCCAGCTGCATTCAATACGCAATTCAACTACACGTACTATACTTTCTAGTCTTCTTGCTACACATATAGCTTGTGATTACTTGAGTGTGTAAGAAGGAAATGGAAACATCAAGCACCTCTTTGCTGTGCTAAATAATGACAGTTCTACTGAAACACAAGGAGCCTGTATGACAATGCTAACAACAATGGGAGAAGACCGCTCCAGGAGTCATTAAATACCACAGGAAAATAGAGCATTGCACCTCCGGAGGTTGCCAAATATTACAAAAGTATCTAGGTAATGCATCTGGACGGCAAATCCCATATCTTTATGTTAAACCTACGCAAAACTGCAGAAGTTTCGTGCCAGCGGGAGCCTTGGAACAAGGAATGTGATTGTGTTTTAGTTATGACCAGTCACGTGGCATACACAGAAATAAAACTAATGTGGGTGTGAAGCTTGGCCAGCCCAATTCACCACTCCATGGAAAAAAAAAAAAAGGGGGAACTAAATAGCTGCCCCATCCGTAAAGAAAGAAACATTCCTCTCCAGCAGGTCGCAGAGTGGCTTTTGATGGCTGCTGTTCATTTGTTGTGCCCAGTTATGAGCAAATTTGATACCCCACAGACTGTTTTTCTGGAAAAAGGTGAGGCAGTCTGCTGAACATTTTTAATATATCGTTATTAAACTTAACTTTGCAGACCTAGTGTTTTATATGCTACTGGCTGTGTGCCAGATGAATGATTACCATAAATGTGCCAGTTAAATAGTCCAGTGACAGGTCCATGTGTGCTCTATAAAGAAACTAGTTAAGCTGACCCTGATCAAAACCAGAACAATTGACCCAAAATTTCAGGAGCTCAGAAATACAAAAACTAGTTAGAGATCTGAAATAGACTTCAGCAGATTACCTATACCTGCTGTGATTCCCCCTCTTCCCCTCCGGACTGCATCTATGTACATGTCCTCCAAACCTGTACAACATCTGTCCCTGGATGCAAAGGCTCATACGTGCTTTGCAGATGACCAAAGCACTTGGAGATGCTGCTGCTGGACTACTTTATGACCCCCCACCCACTGGTGTTGCCACTGGTGGGGACTGCAGGGACTGTCAGGCAAAGACTCTTCTGCAAGCTTAGTGCCAAACCACACACCTCTGCAGAGGCAATGGTAATGTCACCAGCTGCTCCAGGGAGATGCTGGAGGAGCCTGCCCTGGAGTCACATCGCTTTCCGAAAGGGCAGCGCAGCATGGGAGGATGGTAACCCTCAAAGCAATGTCCCATACACACAAACAGGCGTCAGTCAGGCGACTGACCTCCCTGCACACCTATACTATTCTCAAACAGCAATATCTGCTGGCAAGAACTTCAGACAGAGCGCGTACAGTCCACTGTATTTCCTCCAACAGAAATGAGAGATTTTACAAAGATGGCCTTGCTATATATTATGAGTCAGTTTGGGGTTCAGTCTTTGAAGTAGAGTAAGAGATAACATTAACTGAAAATATTTTGGTATTGGTTTCAGAGGTAATTAGCTTCCCTCGTATCATCAGCTTCAAGAGCTTCAGTATGTTACTAATTTTCAGCCACAGAGCATGGCCTTTTTAAGCAATCAGATGATGAAAGAGCCTGTGCATATTGCTTTTGTTCAACAGCAGACCTAACTTTGATATTCTTGAAACCGTTTGTACTGCAGCATTTTTTTTTTTTCTTCACAATTTTCATACTCTGTTTTTCAAATTACAGTGATCGCTTTAAGGTTAATACTCTCTACATCACCTCCTGAAAACCAATGATTTCTATTTTGTCTTAACATAGAAATGAAAGAATACAGATTGACTCTATATTCTTCAGCATTACTGTGCATGCTGGGTTTAACCCAAAAAAGCTGCAATAGCTGCAAAGCTGTACTGCAAGGCACAGACTTTGGACTAAGCAATTCAAGGTAAGCTTCCACAGACACTGAGGTTTGACCCTGACCAGTCACCATCAACTGGGCAGAACCACTTTCTTTACATGTATCTCAGCATGAAGCCTCCATCAGCCTTCTAGAGGCTATTTGTATTGGCTTGATAACCTCTTTTAAGAATCAGTCTTCTCCGTCTTCCTAACTCTTTTCTGGAGAATAGGCAGTTAATACAGAGCGCAGAAGGACTAGAAGTCAGGAATGGATTAGGGTGGAACTGTTATTAATGCACCTTTAAAGGATTAAAGGCTGTACTGCAAGAGTGGGTTTTATACACGGGTAGAAAGGGTACACCAATGATGGGGTAGAAGCTGACCTTAAGGTTGATCTTGGTTGCTGCTATTTATGTATGCCAAGTGTCTTCTATCCACTGGAAGCCAGGAGAAGCAACAGAATAGTTCCCTAAACAAAAACAAACAAAAAAAAAGTTAAGAACTAATTAAAATCCTATGTGCCCCCAACTGGTAAGAAAATGCAAGTGAGAGTGAGAAACATATTCTCTTGTGCCACAGCAGGACCTACTGAAATAGTGTCCTGAATAAGCACACAGCAGGTAGGAATGGTTCTTTGCTGGCCTGTAGCCTGTCTGAATTAAAGTTTTTTGAATCATTATGCATGCTAAATTAGCTGAGGTAATCAATTCTAAAGTGTCATCGTGGTTCACTTCATTAATAAAATAACACTATGCAGTAGGAGTTACAAAGCACAGCTTACTGCCAGTATGCCTAAAGTCTAAATAGATAACTCATTTCTCCCTAGGTACCATTTCACAGTCAGTAAAGCATTGCTCTTTAAAAGAAAAAAAAAAAAAAATAAATCCCATATTATTAAAATAGATACACACTTGACTTTTGTACTTTGTTGGCGTATCTTCAAATGCTGTCTTCCATGGCTGTGAAATTAACAGCTGCTACAACTATAGTCTTGTGGCTTGGCTTGTTAAGATTTCGTGGAACTGCGAAGTTTTTCCAGCAATGTCTCTCTTTGTGTTTGTTGATTATGGTTTCCTTTGAGGTACCTCCACATTTTTATGTCCATTCCTCTAGTGTCTAGTCTTTCTTTCCATGTATTTACTTAGCTGTGGTCTCTCACATTTTTTCCTTACTCCGAAAATTGACTTTTCACCCTCTCCAAGCAGTATTTTCATGTGTTTTAAAGCAAGTTCAGGTGGTGTTGAGGTCTCAGGATGTATAAATCGTTGAGTTCTTTCTGTTGCTTTCTGCATTCTAGCAAAGACCAGTCTTCTGCTTCTGACACTGTTGAAAAAATAACAGCAGCAAAGAGCTGGGTTATTCTGTTCCATGTTTACTTCCCAAATTATTTGTTTTTTTGTATAGTGCTACAGTAGTATTGAAAGGCCCAACAAAAGTGGTCCCTCAATTAAAAAATGTGTAAGTGTTTGTGTCAGAAGTATGACAAGGCGTATTAAGTAACGTCAAAACATGTAGCAGACAAGTTGTGAGATGACAGTACTATGAAAAATAACATAAAGGCAGTAGATGAAACTTTAGTTCTGTTAAAACTGTATCATCCCAGGCTACAATGAAGGCAGCAGTTGCCTTTTAAGGAGAACAACATCACTAAAGCGATGTGCTCGTAAAAATGCTAACATGGTCCTTAAAATTATTCTAAACAGATACTTTTAGATAAGATATGGAAGTATTAAGGCTGTTGCGCACTGCAGTGCTGAGGCTTTATCTACAGTACTGAACACAGTTCTGTTTACAAGAAAAGAACTAAATTATTTTAGCTTGTTTAGGTGAGCAGAGAAAAAGATGAAAGGTAATATGCACACTGCCTGAAATGTACGTTATTATGAGGACAGACATAAAGGAGAGGATAGCTATTCAACCAGACAACAATGGATTACGAACAAATATACAGAAGATGAACAGGACAAGCTGTAGGATGGAGATCAGCAGAGACTCCACAGCCAGCAGAGCGGGCAGATTCTGCAACCATGTTGGTAGGACCAAAACCAGACTACAAGGAAGCTGGATAAGCTTATAAGGGTCATTGTAACACACTCTGCTGCAACAACAGATGTAATTTCAGCCCTGATCTAGAGAATGGGGGCAATAGGATATCTTCCAAAAGCTTTCTTTGTGCCACATGTAAATTTTGCTCTCATGAGCTCTAAATTCAAAGGGTCAGGAGGTCCCTTTTAGACTTGTGATCTTACTTTATGCAGAAATCCTCCAGCGCTTGAACGGTGGTGAGAGAAAGCACAAAAGTATTTCAGGAAAAAAAATTACACTGATAAGCAACAAAGGAGAGTATCAACAACTCCTAAATGGAGGGGCCAAATAACACTCAGTTTTTCATAATGCTGGGGATAACCCTACAAGCTAGTGGGAAACAAGGGTACCCAGTATATCACAGAAACTGCTCAGTGTTTTGAAGATTTAGCATCTCCTAAATAAATAAATTATTTCTGTGGTTTACAGTTCGGTCCTGGTCTGCTGACATGAAAGGAAATGTTTTCACTGATGTCAGCAACACAGGAACAGGACAGGTTTTTAAGCGAACTATGTACCTAATGAATCAAGTGGTTTGTCCCCATCATTCTTTATGATTTTAAGCCAGATGCAATGTTTCATTCAAAAACATGATTTCTTCTTCTGTGATAAATGGCCCACTTCTAAACCCTGAACTTTCACAAAAACCTTTGGAGTTTTGCTTTTAATCTTCAAGGTTTTCACTGAGAACAAAAAAATCCAAATTCTCTTTTTTGGCTTTCTCTATAATTTTCTCTTTGTCACTGAACTTACTGAGGGAAATTAGTTCAGGAACTTTCCTCACAAAAATAAAGTGCCCCCACCCCCATTTACATCTTACGCCTATTTACATTACCTTACACCTATTTACATTATTTTATGTAAATTGAGTGCATTAGAGTTCTGCAAAAGAACATGTATTTTTCCTGTCCCCACTTTCTGTACAAATGGAATTTCACTGTTGTCCTTCTTGAAGCTGTAGAGCTTCACTGACTGCAGTGGGACACAGAAATCTCCTCATATAATATTAGTAAATTCAAAGCAAAACACCCTTTTAAAAAAAGGCCTGAAGTTTGGCAAAAGCAATCTCTGGGCTCCAGTGGCCTGATACACAGTCTGGTTTACAGATTTTGAACGTGTGTGTTGCTGCCCCAGGCTGCATGGGGAACAAAGCCTCGTTTTGCTCAGACGATCCCAGAATATCTGGGCAATCCTACTGCAGAGAGCATTTTCCAGGATTTCTTAAGACCTCAAAAACTGGTTTTGTTGTGCCAGGCACACTTACACATGCAATTTCCTCGTCTTCATTTGGAAATGCTCACTATGAATGGTGATATCGTGAAGGACGCCCGCTTAGGCTCTCAATCACTTAAACGCTCATTAGCTCAAGGAAAAGCATAGCCATTATTAGTGAATGGCAAAGACAGACAATCATTAATGTGGCCACACAAACATTTTAGTTAATTGCTAAATTAGCCCTAATTAATTCAGTTACTACTACCTGGAGTATTGCATGCTGCTAATGAGGAAGTTTAACAACTCTACAAAGGCCTGAACTTCAAAAGCCTGGTACAGTAGAGCTTCCTTGGCACTGAACAACTTTGTGCTGAGAGTTTTGGTTCAGGCCCACCTCTGCTGGTAACTAAGGGTCCTGGGGACCAGAATCCAGCAGGAAGAGGCTTAAAAAGACTTAAAGCAGAAAAGATGAGGCACTGGTGCCATAGCTGTACCACTCTGAAATGGTTTCCTTCCTCATCCCAAAAGAAAAGGATCCTCCCAGAATAGTGTATGACAGAAGTCACTAACAAGAATTATGGAGGATATTTCTGGCTTGCTTGCCTCAAGCCAGATAGTATTAGTTCCTATTAGAATATCTGTTTCAAGCAGCACCAATATTTCAATAAAGTCATCTACCCATGTAATGATTAATAAGGTTATACTGAGCACCCTGGAGGCAGAATTTTCTTTTTGAAAAATGATAAACCATTTCCATGACAATATCTGTGATATCCTGAAGGCTGTGAATAGGACAGAAAAGTTCTATATACTCATTCAAAGGAATAAAGATTGTGTTTACACAACAACAGTAATTTATAATAAGGGCTGAGAGGGAAGGAATATCTGAAAGCCATGGGAAATATTTTTTAGAACCTATTTATCATTTAAATTGTTTCTAAATGCTTTTGAAGAGGTAGAACAGTGTTTTTCAAACTAATGGTTTCAGCAGTTTCCACTTGTTCTGCTGGATTTGTAGTCTTTTCTTCCTGGAATGATCTGTATTTCATGCTTGGGAATTTTACAAGACTCCCAGCATTTCCTATATGAATGGACAGAAGGACAGAACACCCTTTTTCTGATTATCAAGGTAAACACACAAGTTCATCTCAGCTGAGGGTGTTACTGACTCAGTTCTCTAAACCACGAATTTAGGATATTAAAGTCGTGCAGCAGAGGAGCTATGATATACCATAAAACATTATTTTTCTAGCATGGTGGGCAGAGTCTGATTAAGACACACAAAACATAGGAGACCACATCTGAGGGAACAAGATTTGTTCTAGTCTGCTCCTTTGGTATGTTTAACCTTCTTCCTTCCTGAAGCAGGGAGGCTGTCCGCACCTCTCATCTCCTGGGTTGGTGGAATTCAAGAAGAATCCTGGTCTCCCTCCTCTTGCAGAACAAGGCATCCTTCAAAAGTGGTTAGATGTTCAAAAACGCTCTTCTGCACCTATATTTCAGCCGAAATATGCTGTAGCCTAAACAGCTTCATACTTCCCCATCTTTCCTAGGGTTTCTTCAGCTTTCTTGCACTGCCTTTCACCACCTCCACCTTCAGATTTCCAGATCTCCAGGGTCTGGAGCCCTCAAGCCCCCAAGATTTTTTTTACATACTTGTAGTCTCTTTCCTGTTGTCTCTTTAAAGCTGTTCCTACTTTAAACTTAAATAGCATTTCTCAGTCATGTGCTCCATCTGGATATTAGAACACCCATACAAAGTTAGCTTCAATAGAGTTATATCCTCCATAAAAAGTAAAAGAACAGACAGAAGTATGGGTTACAAGCCCAGAAGACATCATTATACCACCCACATAACCCACACCTTATCAACCTCACTCAGTAACTCATGAAATTACCCGCTAATTATTGGTTAAGCAAGACTGCAGCTTCTAGAAAGCTTGTGGCTGCCTTTCATAACTGCAGTTTCCCTCTCCCACAGAGACTTTCATTCCAATCAGCACAGAGCCACGAATAAAATTGATTCATATCAAGTATATATACACACATTGGTCCCATAAAGACGAGCATATAAAAGTGGTTTTTAACACACATAATAGTGAAATTGCATTTCTAAGAGGAAAGAAAAGAAATCCACTCGTTTCTTGTCTACAACAATTCTAGACTTACCACTTCGACTTTGGTTAGTCTTACCTCCTGCTTTATTCTGAGAAGACAATTCGTTCCAGCAATGAATGCAAGTATTCATAAGCACACTGGGATCCTTTAGGCTGAAAGACATTTCTATAAATGTAATACATACAATCATAACAAGACAAACTACTTGGATACATCCAACAATGAGCAGATAGATTTAGATGCAAAACAAATTTTATTATATGAGCTATTTCATAAGCTCCTGTAAGTTAAAAACCAACCCTTTTATCTTCTAAGCATAGGTTGTTTTGGCATTTTTTTAGCAAAAGGCTATTTTCAGCAATTCTCCTGAATTTGTCAAGAACAAGAGCAGTTTTCCAAGGAAGTGGTCACCCTAACTCATATTCATTTCATACGGGTAAACTGCTGTGTTTTGAAATTTCCCTTTTTTCTCCCTTTCCAGAAAGGCAAGGAGTTTGGTTCTAGGTTGATAGGACTGTATATACCTAAACTACTTTCCTGTGCCACGGGTTACCCGGCTCACCAGAGCTGAGCACAATGTTGGAGGCAGCACTGGAAAATGTTGGAGGCAGCATTGAGGATGGGTAGCTTCCAGGAAGTAGTTTACAAATTACTCCTCCTAATAGCATAGTAGTTTATAACACTGAGCATTGGGTTCCTGACTGCAATCTTGTTATTTGAAACACTTAAAAACAATAGTTAAGATGAATGACCATAAGGTTATGGGGTAACTAGAAAATTATATTATCATTAATTAGAACAAAAGAAATTTAAACTGTTGTGACTGCCATAATCTGATTGCAGCAGGCAAAGCCTTGTGCCTCCATGCAGATCACAGCCTAATAGCTACATAATTAAGATTAACATTATGAAATAAACTATTTATAAAACACGTTCCTACAGAGTAGTTCAGAAACAGAGTAAGCTATCAGAAACGGCATTAGAAGGTTCAAGTATATGTATATCTTTAAAAAATGAAGTAAAATACACATTAGAAATCCTCACTACTGTTAAGGAGCCCAACTTGATGAGCTACAGGATCGGTTTTCCCCCTGTAAATGAAAGAATGTAATTCACATTGAAACAAATAAAAGATGTGAACTGATTGTGAGTAACAGCTTTACCAAAAGTCCAAATGTAAGCAAGGAAAAGAAGTTGCAGAGGTTCAGAAAAGGAAACTAAGATAAACCTGTCTTGAAAGGCTGTTAAGAAGTGATGAGGGAAAAGCTTTAAGCTGGTAGCTCTGCATTTTTTCCCCATTATCATATGTGTCCAGCAGGGAAACTCCACTGACAGAATCATCCAGAACAACAGCCATCACTCTTGCAAAGACAGGATTAGTGACATGCAAGAAGACGTGTCTAAACGAATGTGTTTTAACAAAATGTGGGAATTATAAATTAGTTCGTTGAAATAGCCTGTTTATTGCTATTTCTATATTCCCTACAGTACCTGGCCAAGTATGGTTCTTCTACTACTTAGGCTTGTATGACACCTGAGTTGACATAATGGTGAGAAACACACTGGGTTCACATGCATCTTATTTGTGTGATTTAAAAAAAAAAAAAAAAAAAAAAAAAAAAGAAAGAAAAGAAAAAGACAGACGTGAAAGTAAAGATGAAAATCAGAGTAGAGAAGGAATTTTTCTATTTCAGGCTCAGCTCAGCCCCCAGAAAAATCAAAAAAATCACCACAGGAACTTCGCTTCTCTATTTCCTACAAGTCTTGCATGGGAGCAATTAGCTTAAAGCAAGTGGCTCTGTACAGCACAATTCAAACAACACAAAATATTGAAGCTGAGAGCTAGCTTGCCCTTCAGAAGACACATGCCAAAATTTTATAGTTAGTTTCTTGACCTTTTTTTCCTTGTCTAAGGTGAAGGTGAGCTGCATGAAGAATAATGTTCGGATACCGCATTTTTATTAAAGTAGGCGTACAGTACCACAGAGAATAACAGTAGTAGCATGGAGTGCACTTTCAGTAATAAACCAGGCACATATAGGGTACAGGGTTAATCTAAAAGACAATCTGTAAATGAAATTGTATTCATTTTAATTCAGGCAAGGGTAACACAGGACCATGCTGTTCCAAACGAAAATTAGAAGTCTCTCAAGTAGAGAAATATTCTGCAAATCCTACGTTATACATTTTTAGGACATCTGGAGATTCTTTGTTCTTTGCAATTCCCACTTCTCCCCTAAAGATCATTATTAAAGTGTCAAATAAAAACTGCTGGCAAGCCCTATTTCATAACAGATTGTACTATCTTATATGATAATATCTTGTTAGGGTGTGAGACGACGAAAAACAATATGTGGAAAAACATTCAAATCAGAGAAGTCAATACAAAGCAGAATAAAAGTAGGAAAAGTACTCTCCTTGCTCATTTTCAGCGTCCAGACATCGCCCAAAGGAAGCGGCAGGAGCCTCCTTGTGCTGAACAAAGCACCGAAGAATACCCTGAGAGGAAGGAACAATCATGAACTGAAGGGAAGATAAACAGATGCCCAACGGGAAAAAAAGGAGCCCAGACCTTAGTTTCTGTAACTTTTATGGCAACTCCCAAAATATGAGCATCTGTGTTCTGGAATAACAAATTTAAAAATAAAACAAAATAAAATAATTTAAAAAAAAAAAAAAGCTGCCAATCAACTTTCCAGATTTGGTAAGTTTTTTAAATAGTCTATATGTTTCAGCTGCTATGTTTCACTCACTGGTCCTTTAAATCATTTCGACACCAGCATGACTCTATTGAAACCAGCAGGGTTACAGCATAACAGAGCAGAGAATTAGGCCCACTAGTGTGATTGCTAGTTGCTAGACTGAAGGAAAAACAACTTTGTTTGAGCTTCACATCAGTTCTTTTAATCACTACACAATCTGAACTAATCCAAAAGTCATCAGGCAATTCCTGTGCTTGGAGGACATCGAGTGAGCTGGATTTCTTCTTTCCCCAGTCTGGGACGTTACTGAACTAGCATGACAAATAGTCTGGACATCATAACTCTCTGAAGACACTTCTAATCCCACAGATACAATTAGTAAGTTAACAGAACGGGAAGCCTGGATGAACCAGCAGGTCATGTAGTCTGCCCTTTTGCCAGCAGATTTCATCCAGTCTTTGAGACCAGTAACCTGTACGTCTGATTAAAGCATTCCATGTCTTTCAGTTAAAGCATATTTTCCCAAACAATAAACAGATCTGAAGATTTTGAAAGAAATTCACTATTTCCCCAGTGGTTAACTTCATGTTTTACATAACTACTTAAAAAAAAAAAAAAGGCTTTCCAGGAACATCCGTGCAAAGACCAAAGATAAATCTGGAAAATATGCCACGTCACAGATAACTGTTGCATCTGCGATTAATAGGCATTCAAGCTGGTAACATCCAGAAAAACCTAACAAATGGCTTTTACCTTTAGCAAGCGATGTTCTGCTGGAGGTGGGTCTCAAGATGCCTTCTCAGGACAGCACTAGCAGGCTTTCAGAAGTGCAACTGCAAAAATCACAATTCTAACACAATCCCTGAAGAAACATCTCGCTTCCAGGCTAAGTAATTCTCTGCAGCTGCTCGGGCTTCATGACACCAAATAGTAACTTGCAGTTCCCAGAATTAAGTAGTTTGCTACAGCTGCTAACAGTCATTTGCAGGAATAGCCAGGGCTGAGAGATCCCCAACATTAAAATCTGTGTGCAGAGGTCGTATCATTACATTGCTTGACTCGACTGTTCTTAACAATGAGCATTTACTGTGGTATTTAACCCACCATTTTTCCCTATATGTCTGAAGACACTAAGTTGCTCCCATTACACAATGATGATGGATTTTTGTGCTTTTTACTTTTTCCAGGCACTCTGTCCCCAGATGGCAGAAAGTGCAGCTAAAGACACTGAGATTATTTGATTGCCAATGCACTTCCAGTGCCCTACAAATCATTTGAAGGGGCTGAGGGGTTTTGTGTCCTTTTTTCTTTAGGACAGAGACTGTAAAAAGTGTTTAACTATTTGACAGAACCATTTTCATTTCATAAACTCGGTTATAGGGAACCTGGATTGATAACAAAGAATATGTGATAGAAAGGAGAATGCCACCCCTCCCAATTGATCTGAACACTCACTGTTACTTAGCACAGGCAGGTTTCTCATCTTCAGTTTGCATTTAATTATTGTGAAAAGTAATACCACAGTATCCTTTGCAGTACCCCAAAACTCACTGGAGACTCACTAGCTCTACAGGAACACCTGAGGGTTTGTGGCTATGGGAGTGGTGACAACTGGCTTAATGGGACTCATATCACTAAACTGCTCAGCAAATCCCACTCCTCAAATTCTGGCAATAGCCAGAATGTTGCTATGCTCTGTTTTGATTAAGGTATATGAGGCTATATAAAAGCTAGGCTAAGGTTTTGCCAGGATTAAAACAAAAATTCTGAAAAAGGTCCTAAGTAACAAACACACAGCATTTTGTAGGGACTGATATACCACACTGATTTAAAGTCCCATAAAAGAAATTTGACCTTAATTTTGCCATATTTACCTTGTTAAATAAGCTGTTTTTAGAAAGGTCTAAAGAAAATTTGCCACCAAAAATCCAGCTCAGATTATACTGGTAGTTCACAAGTCATCGCAGTGCTGGTGCACACACTCACTTTTGATACCTCCAGCAGGGTGGTGTGAGCAGACACAGGTCTCCTACAGCATCAGATTTAAGAGTTGGGCCCTGGCTTGTTACCCTCTGAGGGAAATCTGGCATATAGAGTCACTGCCAGCTTCTCTTGTGAGTCAAGGATGAAGCCAGCAGACCTTTATATTTGGCAGATCTGGAAATGGAGAAGGCCTTTGGGGTCTTTTCCTGCCTCCCTGTGCTGCTCAGCCATGGAAACAGCTGTAGTTCAGAAGGAGAGGCTCTGTCTCCTGGAAGATGGCTTATCATAGTGTCTTTTGGAAGCCAGTTACAAAGGAACTGATGACATTGTTAAATTATACCCAGGGCCCTTCTATATTTTTGAAAGCTGAGGAGCTTTGGGCAGTAGCATGGCTTAGATGGGGCTTGCTGGGGCAGAAAATGGGTGACAGCAGGAGCTTGCTAGATTTGCAAGGAAGGAGGCAAGGCCACCCCTGCCCTTGCCTTGCAGTGCAGAGCCCGAATACCTTGACTCTCTGCCACAGTCCTTTGTTCTCAGTTCCCACCACCATTTCCAGTCCAAATTTTGGAGGCAGATCATAGAATCACAGAATGATTGAGGTTGGAAGGGACTTTTGGAGGTCATCTCGTCCAACTCCTCTCCTCAAGCAGGGCCACCTACAGCCGGTTGCCCAAGACCACATCCAGATGGCTTCCGAGGATGGAGAATCCACAACCTCCCTGGGAAACCGTTGTCAGTGCTCAGTCACCCTTACAATGCAAAAGTGTTTCCTGATGTTCAGAGGCAACCTCATGTGTTTCAGTTTGTGCCCACTGCCTCTGGTCCTGTCACTGGGCACCACTGAAAAGGGCCTGGCTCTGTCCTCTTTACATCCTTCCTTCAGGTATTTATTTATATGCATCGATGAGATCCCCCTGAGCCTTCTCTTCTCCAGGCTGACCAGTCTCAGGTCTCTCAGTCTCTCTTCGTATGACAGCTGCTCCTGTCCCCTCGTCATCTTTGTGGCCCTCTCTCCAGCATGTCCCTTTCTCTTCTGTACTGGGGAGCCCAGGACTGGACCCAGCCCTCCAGATGTGTCTCACCAGTGCTGAGCAGAGGAAAGGATCACCTCCTTCGGCCTGCTGGTGACACTCCTCCTAATGCAGGATAAGGAAGGAAATGCCAAGGGGCCTTATCTTCGCACACAGAAGAACACTGATGAGGGCAACATTGTTCAAAAGCCCTACAGATTCTTCCTGCACATTTCGGCACCCATGTCATCAAAACATCTTACAAAAGACGGCGGTCAAGAGCATAAACTTCACAAAGCCAGCAACTTTTATGTTCCAAAGACAACTCTCACTCTGCAAAACTAGCAACATGAATTTACTTCAGTAGCTGACTGACTTATATGGCTATAGTAACACTCTCCCTGATAATGCCACCCTACAGCTCAGTTTGAATTTGGATTTTTTTGTTTAATTCTTTTTTTAAAAGTTCTGAAGAGCTAGAAAAAATTGGAAGATATGTGACAAAATTTAATAACAATGATGGAAAAAATCTTCACTTAAAACTTAAAGATTTTCTGTTCTGATTTTGGACAGTGACTCAGCTCATGAATTTGAAATGTTGCATAATTTTTCTATTTCTCAAGACTTCTGGAAAAGAAGTGACATTTAAGCACCTTTCTAAAACTATGGGGTTATACAGTAAACATTTGCCTGCTTATATCATTATATATCATCTGAGGATGATAACCAGACATATTTTACTAAGGATCCTTGGCAAAATCATCATAATGTAACCACCCTTTATTCTCTAAAGGATGTTTTTATCTTTGCCCCTCCATTAACAGTAGATTAGTGACTAATATAATTCAGTGTTAAATCAATATTCCTTCGCTTATAAAACAGTCTCTGAAGGTTTTGTGGGTTTTCAGTCAATTAAGACCTTGCAACAGAGAAATATGAGCATCTGATAAAGAGGTCACTTGTCACTGGCATGGAGAGCAAAGGCCCCCACAATAATAATTAGAAAAACAAGGAAAAGCAGAAAGAAAAAGAGATACCTTAAAGCCTTAAATATTTTTTGAAATTAGGTACTCAAACTTTGGATGGATTAACATGCCTAAACTTTCTGGATTTAGAAATTCCAAGTTTATTGAGATCAGCATTATATATCAGTTTTCTAAGTAAAAATGAGCTCAGATTGCAATCTCAAAAAGAAACAAATTTGTAGAAGGCTGCTAGCCAGGTGAATGTGTTTGCACTGGTTCCTGTGATATATGTTACATTTTATACCAAAGATTAGAAAGAAACCACAGACAGATCGTGGCATGTGTAGTATCAGTTCACAGCAGGAACTAAAGATGAAAATCTCTAGAGTCAGAGTTCATGACGAGCTCTAAGAATCCTTCCAGGTGTTTTCATGGAAATTGATACAATAAAGTACAGAGATGAAAGAGCAAATATATATTATTTTAAATCATAGCTTCAGGGCTTAAAGCTAAGCTCAGCAGGTACTAGGAGACCCAGCATGGATTTCAAAGCAAACGTACATCTAAAGAAAGCAATTTTTCATTAGAGTCATATTTTACACTTCATTCACTTTTTGTTTTCTTTTTTTTCTCGCAGTTTTCCTACACTATCACAATCTTTTCTTCTGCTACTTCATTTTTAAAAAAAAAAGTTTCAAAAACTGACAAAATGTATTTCTGCTTGTGCTTGTGGCCTCTTCATTTATTGTTTCCTGACTATGTGCAGAATTCAGGCATAATTCAACTTACAACTAGGCAAGCCAACAGCTCACACGCTGCATTTACAAAAGTAATAGTGATGTAACAGTAACAATTAATGCAAAATTTCCTATGTCAGATGCATGCTATGAAAAGGGAGTGAAGAGGTAAGTCCCATTTACACTTAAGGCCTGCTATGGCATTCTAGAGAAAACAGCAATTTCAATGCTCCGGTTTGGTGGTGACAACAGGACAAGAGTTCCATCATATCCTGATAGTTATACATGCAAAAATAATGTATTCTTCTGGATTTCTGAGAGAATACATACCTAATTTTTTATGTGATGGCCTTCTCCCTACTATCTGAAAAAAGCAAGTGGAATCTGAGAGTCACTTGCACCATTTCTTGCACTTCTAAACATACAACCAGATTTATACATGCAAAACTCTCCAAAAGCACAATATGCACGTTACACGGTCGGAGAGATGACTGTCAAGTTTGGGTTGGTAAGCTCTTGCTTGTGTGTGCAGGCAAAGATTTTATAGACAAGTATCTGGAAAAACGTAATTATGGTTCAATTCGATTTCCGAGAGCTCTTTTTTGATACTTTTGGATAACCTACGCCATGTCTTAGATCACTATAAAGACTTCCAAGATACTTGATGGTTTTCATATGGATGAATAGTATCTGTATATCGTTTGTATTACAGACCTTTGTATTACACAGAAGAGACACACAGCCTCTAGCACTGTTTACAAATAAATACACAAAATAGATTTAAAAAGAAAAATATTAGCTCTTTCTTTATCTGTTATCAAAAAGGGAACAAATAACATTTATTTCACCTGAATAATTTAACACAATCCAGCCCTTTGTTCAGTTAGCAGAAAACCCACTTTACAACAGTTCCCTGGAATTTATAGATTTTTCCATTCGCAAGTAAACTTTTTAAAAGTTGTAAAAAAAAGTCAAAATAATTAGGAATTGAATGCCTAAGAGAAAAACTTCTTTGAAAACACACTGAGGACAGAAACTATGATTTTATCACACTTTCCCCTGGGTCTCTGCTACCCTGGATGCCAGAACTACAGCCACAGACAGAGTAATATCAGGAAACATCAACTTTGCAATACGGAACATAGAGCAGTTCTTTCCAATTCCAGTTTTATAAGAGTAGAGCACTGATATGGGGAATTTTTATTCATGCACAGGACGCAACACAGGAATAACTTTTTGTGCTCTACTTGAATTCCAAGAGTATTTTCACTACCATATTCTGCTTCAGATAATTGCAAAGCTATGATATACGTAAATGATTATTTGGATATAAGCAAAAAAATGTGTAGAAACACATTGATTGCCCCCAGATGGATGTTAACTCTGTTGTGGCAAATGATAATACTGCACACTGTTTAGCAAATGCATCTATCTATCGAGTAAATTCCATATAAGACTAGATGAGAAATTGTAGAATAAATGTAGAAGAGATGCTTTACTTCTAAGAGTAATAGAGATAGTGGCATTTTAGATGATAGGCAGCAAGACAGATCTACAGGAGAAAGGAAAAGAGAAGAGGGAAAAATATGAAAATGGTTTAGTTTTGGTTCAGAAAGAAAGCAAGAAATCAAAAACAAATATATAAGCATGAACTAGATATTTATTATTATTATTGCCTACTACAATACTCCACATTTCTTAAAACCTTTCAGACAAAGATTCTGAAGCATTAACAGCCTTTCAGGAACTAATGAAGGTGAAAGGCAAAGCCACTGGAAGGAAAATTGAGTTGTACAGCAGTTATGGGATTTATCAAAGGTCAGGCACCAAATTGGTGACATGTGGAAAATAAAAGCATGAAGTTTCCATTCCGGCACCCTCATCTCACTACTATACCTCATATGAAAGTTTTGCTGCTTCTCACGGACATTCTGGCAGAAGCTGAGGGACTTAATAGAGCAAAGCAGTGCAATCTGCTGGGTTTTTTAAAAATATATTTCCATTTTTTTAGGAAACTAACATGTTTTTTAGGAGTAAAATTCCCTGTAAAAATGTTCTTGCTTCAGTGTCAGCTGGACAACTATAATGGGTCCTTTAGTGATGCGATCAGTATGATGAAGCAAAGTAGAATCTATCAAAATAAGAGGTATCCAAAAAGCCTTTGTTCCCCTTGTGAAACTGATTTTTTTATATATATATATAAACTTAGATACAGATTTAGATAGATATAGATCTGTCTCTAAGTTCAACATTAGTTAAACTATTTTCTGTCTCCACCAAACATGTCTCACTGGCCACCCTCCCACTAATGATCCCTTTTACTGTCCTGAGCTGAATTTAAAAAAATAAGAACAAGTTTAAGTCACACAAACCGAGGCTACTAGTGATGCCATATAACATGAGCCCTGTTGCAGCCATATTTAACACAACAAACAAGGTCTGTTTGGATGTAGTGCTGAGCAGTCCAACCACATTAGCCATTTCTGCTGACTGCTGCTGACTGAGAGCACTGGACCACAGAGTTACCCCATGACTCTGTGAGCAAGAGAAGCTGAATTCATGCACTGAGAACAGCAGATCGCTGCAGCTGGCAGGAAGAGAGTCAATGGTAAGGGTCAGGAATAAAAACCTCAAAATGTGCCACATATCTTGGAGGTTCACGGAATCATCAAAGCCTTTTTGTGATTAAGTGAGCCAGATCAGTCCCCTAATTGCCTGTAGTTTGTCATCATTTTCACATGTGCCATAATTACTTTGTAAAAAGTTACTTATTTGAAAAACTAACCCCTTTATTAGGGAGCAAGCCTACACCACATATTATAAAAGCAAACAGAACAAACAGAATCAGTTTTCATCCTTTCAGTGAAGTCTAAATGGCCTTACCCTCTTGAACTGTTCACATTAAACAGCAAGCACAAGGGACTGTCATTTGCTCTCTGTATGTTGCCAGGGCAATCTCCAGAAATTTCTTGCAGTATATCAAAGACCTACGTTGCATGTACTAACATGTATCTGAATTTTAAAAAATTTAAAAAGGTTAATTATCTTCAAAACTAATGCATTGTGGTTAATTTAAACACCCAGTGCCTGCTGGATCACTATTAGAGGTTATGCCACAATCTTGATAGATAATATTGACTGCAATTTCCACACCCAGGACTGGCTGAATCTAATTTGCTGTGTGCTTCTACAGCAACGAACTGCCAAATTATAGTGAGAGACTTACTGGCATATCTATCAGGTGGATCACAAGCAGTCTTTAATTCAGCCACCAGTAATGTGTCAGTAGACAACATATGCTTGGCCTACTATGGCTTATTGCTATTTAAATAGGTCTTGTATATGTAGTTATAATGTTTAACTGCCTTCATAAAGTGTTTGGAGATCGACAGAAGGAAAGGCTGTGTGTCTTCAGGACTGCTCTGCACAAGCAAAAGGCCCATTGCATGGTCACCTGTGATTGCAGGGGGTGAGCTGCGACCCAAAGCATCACTGGGACTTCCACACACTTCTGGAAAAATATAATCTTTACTATTAGCTTCACGAGGGAATCTGGGGATCCTGTTACTAAAAGGTAATGCAAAGCGGTGGTGGATGGCTTAGCCACAGTCCTAGATTTTTAGAATAAGCAGTTAATGTTGTAAAATGATGTTTCAGAAAACAGCAACGGATAGTCAGCCACATTCTGAGCTCACTGATACTCCCAGTAACTCCAGTGAAGTAATGAATTTACGCTTCTCCCAGCAAATGTGATCAGCACTGAGCCCATTTAACAGAGCAGACCCCCAGCTGGTGTTATTGTCATAGCTCTGTAATTATCAGTATCGGCGGATGTTCTGGCTGTCTGTAGCTTGAGTCATAATGCTGGTGCGTTGACAACTCTTTGTCATCCAAATACTTCAGTTGATCAAGACAAACTATTGACCCACTCATACGCATCTTTATTGCTTCTTAGGGTGCAATCCTTATTTAGACTGGTGAACGGAAATCAGTGGGATATTTCTACCAGTGACATCACCACTGATGTCAATAATGACATCAGTGGTGATGTCACTTATAGGGATACATGTGGTATGCCACATACTCTTAACTCACAAAAGAACTGCTTCTTATAAACACACATCTTTACCTTGTCCCTTCTCTCTGTTGGATTTTCAAGTTGTAATGATGGAGCTTCACATAATCAGGAATGTTTACTGTGGTTTGTCATCCCTGCAAGCTTACAGACAAGGTGTTCTGCTTCAAAAAAAAAAAAAAAAATATTTATTTTGGTTACTTGGATTACTGCCTGGACAGGAAACGAAGAAACAGATGTCAGGGAGCTGGATGAGTAATAGAACAATTTTGAAGAGTGATCTGAGCTGCTAAGAAGATGACTCTTGAGAGGTCAGAGGCACAAAACATTTTCCACTGTCTTTCCTTCTGAACTCATAGCTTGAAGCATAAGCTGTGTGTGATTCAGCCTCGTCGAGCTGGTGTGGTCAGTGCAGCTATTGTTTAGATCTATTCAGCAATTATGAAGGTCTTCAGCAGTGCCATTTCAGGGGGAAAAAAAAAAGAAAAATGAAAATAAAGATCAAAAAAGCAACAGCAGGGAGATGTATTACAGCTAGAGAAACTGTTGTGCTATTATAGACACGGATTTACCAGAGAGGCTAAGAAACCATTAGCTACCCACCCCAGAGGGGCTACCCGGCAGCAGCACAGCCTTCACTCCCCTGTCCCTCCCATTTCGTGAAGAGCTGCAGTCAGGGCTGTCCTAATGCTCAGTGGAAGTTGAATCATTATTTATGTTACAGTGACAATGACAGCCCTTCTTGGTCTGCACGGGGAACCATCCCCTCACCCCAGTGCTGGTCCCTGGGCAAATGACGGAGAGACGGATCCTGTCCACAAAGTCTGTAGCCAAAGCTGGCAGGACAGAAAAAAAAGGTGTGTGGGAGACACTGTTGCTATCTCTCCTCCAAACTGGGAAAGTGGAGCACCCAGACCTGAAGAAAGTGGCCTGAATTCACAAGGAAAAGTTACGACAGGAGGGGAAGCCAGTGGCATCTCAGTCCCCAGGCACTTTCATCACAAAACCGTCTTCGAACAGAAGTTTGTAAAATTGACAAATCCTTACCCAGGTGTAACTGGCCTAGGTAATAACTCTATCCCGCGTAACCAGGGCACGTACGGACCCCTCCACCCTCGACATGCTGAGCAGCCAAAATGCAACTAGCACTAGAGGTTACAGCACAGCCGAAAGGGGACCCCACACATACACAAAATGAGCCTCTCCCCCGAGGGTTTGTCACAGCAGGCATGCTATAACACTGTACCAGGGGCAAGAGGCAGCTACAGTCAGAGGAATTCCATAACAGTATTACCACGGCATTAAAATGCAAATAGCAAAGTATTCAGTTATTCTGCTTTTATAACTGTACATTGCGAGTTATCTGTAGACAGCAATTAGTAGACTTTCTGGCGATGTCGTATCTCACACTGAAAACTCTGCTCCAGAAAGTGAGCACAGAATACATCTTCATTTGCTTAGCTAAAAGTCTGTCTAATGTAGAGAATCTAGACAATAGCAGGACCTAGCCACAACACAGGCAAACAGGACGGAAACTTTCTATTGAAGTAAGATGCTGCCACCTTCGGACCAAACTGAGGATTAGCAGAACCCCCATGGAGGTAAAATGCACTCCGAAAAACTGGAAGCCACAGGAAAAGGCAAGAAACAATGAACGTCTCAATGCCGTGTCAATAATACTTAGTTACAGGCTTTTCTGATAAAACATAACTTTGAATTGCAAGAAAGAGAGCAAAATGATCGCTGACCACGCTTCCTGGAGAGCTTAGCACCTCTTGGTTTTTACTATTCTCTACAATGCCCTTTTCTTATAAATAAGGGCTTATAAAACGCTTTAGAATAAGCGCGTGTAGGTTCTGTGCATTGCTACTTGGCATTGAGAAGTCTTTCTCTTGAGGTGAAAGGCAATAGAAATGAGACAGGGAATTTTGCAGAAAACTAGAAATTAGTTGTTCAGATCAGATTTGGGCTAACACATGGAGTTCAGCATGTTTTATTGCTCCTTGCAAAGAAGCCATGAATTTCTTAATAGCTAAGTTACATGAGCAAGATCAAGGAGAAGAAAAATGTTAAGGAAATTTTTCCTCCAATAAATAATGGGAAAAGGACAGCCTGTTTTTTTCTTTTCACCCTCATCTCAGAGATCCTTGGATTCCTCTGGTATTTGTACAGATTTTAGGGATCTGGCAGAAACTGGGACTATTCATGAGAAAGCCTTTTCCCTCAGCTTTGAGGTGTGAATGCCCTTCTCTGCCAGCTTCTTGGCAACGTGACTCCATTGGAGTCAGGATCTCAGCAGCTCACCAGCCAAAGCCCTACAGACCTATTTGTGAGATGAGCTTCTGGAAAGTAGAGAGGGCATACAGCAAACTTAAGGAAGCCTCCAGCTATATTCCCATTGTTAAGCATTTGCACAGAAGCGGGGTGTCTGTATACACTCTCCACATGCTAGCCCAGAGAACTCTCACTTGTGATTCATGACAGCAGAAAGACAATCGTGCCACAGGTATGGCTGTCAACCTGTGCAAATCTGGCAAAAAATCAAGGTTGTTTTGGTGGTGTAGATCAACAGAGCCCAGCTGAATGCCACAGGTAGTCAGGACCTCAGAGTCCACAAGATGGTACTCACAGCACTGCCCAAAAAGGACCTGCTACATAAATCCCAAGCGCTGCTTCCCAACAGGCTTCGGAGCACAGTACTTAGCTATAAGATCAAAGCATGCTGTTCTGTGGCTCAGTGCGGAGAGCAGTCTGTGCCTTCCAAAGAAACACTGCCAAGTTCCAATCCTGGATTTCTTTCTGAAAATCAGAACTATATCTGCAGCTTCACATGTGAGGCTTTGCAAAAACACTTTTTATGTGGACATAAGTACATTTATAAAATACAGCATTTCTCGTTAGCAGGATTTCTTAATGATGACTTTAACTTGTTCTCAGACTTCAGTTATGCTGAAAAAAAGTTAGCATAGCAAAGATCAGGCTGCATGAAAGTCTGCACCAGTCTTTTTATGTGCAGGAACACATCAAAGGGCTTCAAGGGGTTTAATAATGGAACTATGACAGCCTGAAGAATAAACAGAATTTGAGTGGACAGATGCACAGGACTTAGAGCTTAATCTAGGAGTCTGCAACTTGCTGGAAGGAGCCAATATTAAAGTAATTATGCATTTAAAACAATTACTATTTATTCTTCAAAGAGTCATACTCAAGTGAAGTAACCCATTTTAAATTATTTCTGGTAATTGCATTGCATGCCCAAATTATATGTCTACATACTCTTTGAACTAGGCTTTCCAAAAAACCCCAACCCACCCCTGTATTTTTGCTTAAAGATTACCCCCCATCTTGAATGCTTCCCCTCTAGCTAATCATTTCCTGCAAGTGTAATGTAGGGTGTTAAGCCTGAGTAAATACCACTAATTTTAGTTTCTGTATCTAGGACAGAAGTCAGTAACAATGAACAATCGCAAATTCCCAGATTGTTCACTTACCATTGCATTTTGATAATCTGGTAAATTCTATAAAAGTATCAAGGCATTCCTATTAAAATTGTGGTAGCTCACCAACACATAATTGCACTCAGCAAAATGATTGAACACAGACTTAGAAGGGATCATCATTCTGCTTCAGATAGCCTAAAATAACTTTCCATTCAGGAACCTCAACATATAAAAACTGATTTTAAATAATTCCCAGAGCACCCACCATTTCTACTAAAATGTAATGACATTATGCTCATGTAGCAGAACCTAGGGAGCAAAGTCCACCTATACCTTCTACTCACTAGCTGGGACAGTAGTGTAAATTTTACTTCCAAGTATAATTAACGCAGTTAAAGACCAGTTTGTGGGGAGATTTCCAGTTCTTCGCTTAAGAATACATCCTGCTCACATACACATACAGAGGCTAATTTTAAACTAGCTAGCTGTAATATTGCTGGCAGTGTAACTGGCCTACAGAGCAGGCTCAGTCCAAAGTGATTCTAAATGCAATAGTTTGGTTTGTTGCAGACAGACAGGACACCACTCCTCCCAGTCTGCCTCGAGTCCACCAGACCTCCTCATTCTACCCAGACAGTAATTCTTCAGCCTCTCCACGCCTTGTCACACTGCCCATCCTCTTTTGTGTCTAAGGCTAGATTTATCTCACAGGCATGTGCTAGCTAAGCTAGTTGTCTCTTCTACCTGTATCTTCTACCATATCAAAAGAGAAAGATCAGCAACTCCAGAGAGGGAATGTTACATCCACCTCAGACCCTATCTCAGGGGAGAGAGACCTGCCCATTGAAGAGTAGCTTCCACAACACAGAAAGGCTTTGAAGCAAGATTAAAGAGACTTACTTTTGTATCATTTTCATTATTGTTTTCTAAAGTAAGGACAGAATTCCCCTGCCTATAGAGAGACCACAGATAAGTTGCTTAAACTAGTTCTCTGGAGCTGAATTCAGGTGTCTAAACATTGGGATCTAGTGAGATTTGAGTTGCCGCAGGGTATCTAACACATCCTATGGCTTTGGCAGCTATGACAGAGGACGTATAAGAAGCCTTCTCCGTTCTGGTGTGGTAGCCAGCAGCCACACGGGATACCATCGCAAATTGCATAGAAGCCTACACTCATGCAACCGAAGTGACTCTCTACTGTTTAGGCATCTAGATTTAGTTATGGCTACTCCCATGCTTATTTTCTAAGAGAACATTTTCACTATTGAAAGAGTGTGTGATTTCCATTTTCTGGGTAACTAATGCCTGTGAACTCTCTGTCCTATGGCAAAACCACAGACAGAAGTGAGCACTTCCATTTTAGTGTGGGTAAGCCTGCTGATGACAATTACGTGTCATGGACATCACAGTGACACTAGAATTACTGGTTTTGCTTGTTGCAACCTCTGGATAGATAACATGCTTTCTTTACCTTGGGTAAAAAACATGGAAATGAGCTCTAAGTATTTACTGGACATCTTACCAGCTGTTATGTTACCAGTATGTTAGCTTGTGGTCTATTACAGAATTTAATTAATATGGGCATAAAGCATAAATATCTGAGGCCCTGATACCATGTAGGCCTCTTTAGGAGCTGTTAAACCCTTATTAGAAGTCATTTCCTTAAGTAATTTCCTAATTTAAAATATTTCAAGATCAACTTATTTCCTAAGTTCCTTAAAATTTCCTCGTAAATGTTTTGGGTGCCATCTCAAGCCATCTGCAGTTTTTTAAGTAAGGGAAGTTTAAGCAGTCCATTACTATATCCCATAACCCTATCAGCCATGTGATATCTAGAGGCCTTTCCCATGAATAAAGAGATATGGTATTACTACATTTTCCCATCAGTCTCCCACTTTAATTCAGTCTTCCTCTTGAAAGGACTTAGAAATATCTCAGCATCACCCCTGTCTTTATTATGAGGTAAAAAATATAGGATCCATACTGCCTGTGGAACTACGCATGGTGTAGACGGCTGTTCTAATTCATCTTGTACAGCCGGCTCCTTTTCTTGGTCACCTGGTTAACTCTCAAGAAGAAGTCTCCCATCTTTCACGTCTTCCCCAAGTCAAAAACCTCAGTCTAATCTCAAGCATAGTCAGTCACCAGCATCCTTGTACAGGACAATGGGATCTCCCCGGCACCTGGACATCGTGGTGGCCTAGTCCAGCTTCAGGTGTCCAGCACGTTCAGTGGATCACACTAGCAAACTTGTCCTCCTGCCTGAGGCCACCTCTGACCCTAGGACAACACGGCTTTTCCAGCACTTCAGGCAAGTGGGCTGTGGCTTTTTTAGTTCTCTATAATTCAAATTCCTTTCTCTCAAAAAGTCCTTGAGCTGACCTTTCCTGTGCTGTTTATAATTCATTTTTTTCCATTCTGTCTTTTCCTTCCGCCTTCTGGAAACAGACACAAGAAAACAACCATTTTTTTCTTGCTTTTTCTTTCAGCAATACTGTTTTTTATTAGTATGGATTTCTTCCGTTAGTCAGCCAGTACCCATTAAAATGGCCTAAACTCAGTCCTTTCACTTCCTAGTGAGAAAGTGTTGCATGTGGAGTCCAGAGCTAACCTGCCCTGTGGAAAAAGTGTGAAGGGTCTTCCCGGGGCCAGAGGACACCCCCAGCCCTGTCTGTCCCTGCCCAGGCCCCTGGGGCTCCTCCGACCCTGCCCACAGCCCAGGACCCCATTTCAGCCCCCCCAGCTCTCCGCTCCTGCCCCAGCAACACCACAGCAGGGCCAGTCCCCAGCTCCCCACAGCTCTGCCTGGCAGTGAGCTCACTGGTGGACCACGCCATCCTTCTTCCTCAGGGTGAAGGTGAGACGTGAGTGTCTTAGAGGAAGGAGCTGGGACAGGCCAATGTGCAGATGAGGACACTGGGAAACACCTTCCAGGTGAGCAGTGCAAATAAGACTGTTTCTTCTCCTTTGGTACCGTGAGGTGATTCTTCCCCTCTGCTCTGCTCTGGTGAGACCCCACCTGGAGTACTGCGTCCAGCTCTGGAGCCCCCAACATAGGAAACACATGGACCTGTTGGAGTGGATCCAGAGGAGGGCCACGAGGATGATCAGAGGGCTGGAGCACCTCTCCTATGAGGACAGGCTGAGAGAGTTGGGGTTGTTCAGCCTGGAGAGGAGAGGGCTCCAGGGAGACCTTATATCAGCCTTGCAGTACCTAAAGGGGGCCTACAGGAAAGATGGAGAGGGACTTTTTACAAGGGCATGTAGTGATAGGATGAGGGGTAAGAGTTTTAAACTGAAAGAAGGTAGATTTAGATTAGATATTAGGATGAAATTTTTCACTCTGAGGGTGGTAAGGCACTGGAACAGGTTGCCCAGAGAAGTTGTGGATGCCCCATCCCAGAAGTGTTTAAGGCCAGGTTGGATGGGGCCTTGGGAAACCTGGTCTAGGGGGAGGTGTCCCTGGTCATGGCAGGGGGTTTGGAACTAGACAATCTTCAAGGTCCCTTCCAACTTAAACCATTCTATGATTCTGTGTCACACTGGGTTTTTTCCATATTTTCCAGCTTTTGACCAACTGACTGACCAGAAAATGAGTGGAATTGCCTTTTCTCTTGTTAACTACTATCATTACTGTGCTCTGGACAATCAGGGTCCATCATGTAGACTGTTATTTAAGGGGATGTTTGGGACACGTGCAGTCAACTGTATCTCAAATAAATGTGGCTATATTGGTCTACCTAGACACCACCTAGCTCAGTGTAGTTCCATATCCCACCTCTAACTGATCAGTGGTGATTATCTAGGAAAGGGCTATGAGGAAAAAGTATTCAGAGATACTTAAACTTGCAGCTTGTGAAATCATGTTCCTTAGGGCATCATAAGCCAGAAGTTGTACCCACATCTTTGCAGTTCTAGAGTTCTGCTATAGCAGAACTTTTTTATGTTAATTCATCCAGTTGGTTTCTGAATCCATTTGTATTTTTGGCCTCCACAATATTCTGAGTTCCAAGGTACGACTGTATGTTGCAAGAAGTATTTCTTATTTATGCCTTTAAGCTAGGTCTAGTGGTTCACTGTTGTCCTTAGAGTTCACACAAAGGTAGTAGCTATTTGACAGCACAGCTGGGAACTCATAGGTAGGATGAAAACTGCCTCCAGTTCTTCTCAGCTTGGTCTGCACCAAGGACTGATGCCATTTATACTGTGTTTGTAAGACTCAGCAGCTAATATAGCATCCCACTTTAGACGAACTCTGTTCTTTCTAAGGTAAAAAATACTGAATTTTCAGACTGAATCATCAATTTTATATTATACTATCTCCCTGTCACAGAAATGATTTCAGATCTATTGCCATAGATGCACGTAGAAACTGGGACATGATAAGCAACAAACATGACTTCTGTCCTTAAAAGTTTGTTTCTCCAGTAAAACCTCATGTAATCACACATTGTATGCATGCTTAAGAAGGCAGTAAAGGAAGTGCCCTAAAGTAACATACATGTAGAAAACCTCTTATTCAAATACATAAGCAGATGCAGACCATAATAAATTCATAAATACAGACTGAAAACCTGCAGACAAGGAAGACTATAAGGGTGGGGAATATGCAAAAGACTCTCTGTGAAAATATTACTAAAATTGCTATCTCTACTGCAAATAAGTGAAGTCCTTATTGTTCCAAGAAATAAATAACATGCTAATCCAATGATTTCAAAAAAATGAAGCCATATAATGTTAGGATTGCAGTTTAAGAACAGCTGCTTCTGTTGTATCTTTAATTTTGGACATAAGAGGATTGTTTTCTCCTAGTATGAAAATGTGCAATGATGTGGTACTCTAGAGCACCTGTTTATAACTCACGAATATAATTTCTTCTAACGGTGCTCACTTAGTAAGGATATTGTGCTCTTATTACTATTTCAGCCCTGCTATTTAGTCATTGATTAAGCATCCTTTGGGCTCATTTTCATAATTGTATAACAAGAAGAAATCTGTGTAAGTATCAATACCATGTCAACTGAAGCTTAAAGTGTTTGCAGAGCATACCAATATGCTTTGCACACAACCAAGAAATTTGCACTTCACTGTCAACTGAAGCAAAGAGTGTGGCTTCTGCAGACTTCTCTCCCTGCCTGAAGAAAAGCAAAGTCAAAAATGTGAACCCATGAGTCCTGTGAAGGCATGAGTTGCTCAGTTCAGCATTTCTGCTAATGTCTTGAGCTGCCTCAACAAAACGTGTGCATGAGGGTTCAACCAAGCTGATTTCATATGTAAAGCGAGGTTCAGAACAATCCATGTACAAAAAAAAACCTTTGCTCCAAGGCCGGTAAATGATGCAGTTCGGGTCCTGTCATTACATCCAAAACATTTTAAAGGCAGCTGACAAATATTCTTGCTCTGTGAGCCATATAATAAAATCTTCATCTGTCTGAGAACCACAAGACATATACCACACCCTCTGAAGTGGTGAGAAGGGGGAAATCCTATAATAGTTCACAAATGGGACAGGGAAATGGTTCCATAGGGTACCACTGTGAAATTAGGTTGGGAGGCTGGGAATGCCATTGCATCCTCAGAGTGCCCACACAGTGTTTGCTGAATAGCGCTTGATGAGTGATTTCCTCCCTTCGTAAAAACAGAGATGCCTCAGAGGTGTACCTGAGCTATGTATGAAACATGCTGCAGTTCACAAAACGCGAGCAGACAGCCTCTATTTTAAAGTAAGGGAAAGACTGGGCTTTAGAGTCAACTTTTTCAGTGCTTAAAAATTCTTTTAGAAGTTTAACTATAAGCAACTTGAGAGACAGAGATTCCTTTTTTAAAAAGCATCTTTTAAAATCCAGTCTCAATTCCTATTTAAGAAAGTTATTTTTCTGCAGAATTCTTCTGGAAAAAAATATTGTAATGGACATATATTAACAGACAAAAACATGCATTCTAGTCACTTCACAGACAGCTTTTAGACAAGGCAATTTTCATGTCTACAAGCACAGACTTTTGAAATAAAGGCATTGTGGTGATTCTATGAGTGGAATATAGATGTATCAGTTATACAAAGTGCCTTGTGAAAGGTGCTTTAACCAGAAGGTTTGCGGCTCCTGTTGCCCATACCAAGCAATCTTCTTTTGCCTGCATTTATAAGGCAAATGAATGAGAATGATTTATGAACAGAACTTTTTCTTTTTTCCTACTCCTTTGTGCTTGTATGCTTGTATGCTTGTGCTTTTGTCACATCCAGCTTGACAAGCCAAATATCATCCCAGGCCAGAGTTAGCTTCTCAGAATTTCTTAGCCAAAATTGAACCTTATCTGAAACTGAGTTCCCTGGAACAGGCAGGTGAGAGGTGAGACAGGTTTGTCAGGGAACTCCAGGAAATGGGGCTTGTGATCCTGCTGTTTCTGGTCAGCGAATAATAAATGTTCCCCCAAGCAGCTGCCTTCTGACACCACTGTCTGACACCAGCAAATTTGATTTTCCCTGCCTCTAACACAGATAAACTCAGTTATGATCCAGAGTCATTTTGTCAAGAGCCTGCTGTCGTAGGTGATTGACTACTTTGCCTCTATCCAGAGCTGGCCCTGCCTTTTGCTCACATAGGAGGTAGCCAAAGAGCTACCACTCCTTGAATGCCGAGCTATGCCCCTGTCCCTTATCCATTCTTACAGTAAAAGCAAAATGAAACAAAAGCATTACTCGTCTCTTTACAAAATGTTTTTTACAGTAAACAATAATAAAAACCCATCAGTTTGTAGATACTGTGTTTGTTACCATGTATTCCACCACAATTTACTGCTCTACTGCTATACTATACTTTGGTGCCATACATCAAACCTATTTATTGGCTACTCCTTTTTTTTGGGATAAAAGCAGTTTCAGAGTAAGAAAAAAGGTCCAGGCCATTAATTTGAACATGGGAACATTTACCTATTTTTAACCATGTTTCAGAACCACTCACTCCAAGCTGGCAGTTCTGTCAC
This sequence comes from Pluvialis apricaria, assembly GCA_017639485.1. Taxonomy (NCBI): domain Eukaryota; kingdom Metazoa; phylum Chordata; class Aves; order Charadriiformes; family Charadriidae; genus Pluvialis; species Pluvialis apricaria. The sequence goes on along the minus strand of CM030009.1, from coordinate 71,908,709 downwards.
AATGCAGACATTAGAAATAGCACTTACCATATCAGACATGGCAAAAGTATCTTCGCTCAACTTCTTCACAGAAGACACAGAAAAGACTGATGGTTTAAATCCCCGCAGAAGAAAGATACACTTGAGGGACCTGGAGAAGAGTTGGGCCTCCCTGTGATTTCAGCTTGAGCGAGTTCATACAAAGTGCACAAGATCTGCCAAGGTGACCTTGAATGAAATACTTGGATAAACTGCCAAAAGCTTGGAGATATCCTTTTCTACTTCGCCTTTAAAAATATTTCAAATGCCAAGAGAGAAGCTGTCAATGACACCACCTTTCTCTGGGCCACCGTTTATGAAGTTCTTGTCAGTGAAAAACACAAAGCAGTTTTTATGCGTGGTAGCTACGCTGCAAGCATATTCCAGTCTCCTGTCAATTATAACACCTCCACAGCCACCATGAGCAGAGGTGACGTTGAGAATTTGAATAGGTTATAGGTTTATAATTAAATGCAATGTGAATAAAACAGTCCTTTGGCCACATGGCCAGCTGTATCCATTCTCATACTCAAGCATACTGACATCACAACTCCCAGCAGTTTTCCAAAGTCGCAAACATGTTGCTTTGGAAGGAGAAGATTGTAACTGGGTTCTGCCACATACGTAATGAAACAACAAAACAACAGAAATAACCAAACTGCTAAGTAAAAAATTAACTTTAAATTAAAGTTCTTCAACACTATCTAGTTGTTCCATAGTATAGTTGTTCCATTCCTGGTCGAGTGGAAGCTGTCTCTGCCCATGGCAGGGGGGTTGGAACTACATGATCTTTAGGGTCTCTTCCAACTTAAACCATTCTATGATTCTATGAAAATTTTTAAACTATATTATGAACTAAAGAACATAATTTAAGAAACATCTTAAATTGTTCCTCGCAGTTTGCTTTCCGAGAACATAGGCTTTACAAAATTACTGAAGGAATTTCAGAGAGAAGGATGAACACTAACACTGTCAGGAACAGTAATTATTTTTTCTCTATAGTCAGATAGTAAGCACAAGTGAGTGTATTAATTATAGGCTGATATTATGCTGTTATCTCAGCTGAACAGATCAGAGTTCAGCCCATGAGCATATATCTACCAACCTAGTAAATATACAGAGTTACTGAAAGCACATTCTAGATCAATGAAATTGATCAATGATGCAAAAACTGAGTAATTAAATCATTATCTACCTGAAGCTGCAGTCATACAGCAGTGTGAGGGAGAAATCTCATCACTGTGAGAGGCATCAGCAAGGAAACAGCTACAGATGATAACTCTGGATCCCTTTCTACACCTGGATCAAAACACTCCACTCAGAGGCACTGCTTTCACTTAAATTTATCTCACACACTCAGAGCTGGAGTTATATACACAGCAATTAGAATTAGAGTCCTTCACAGGATGCGTACATTTCATGATTGCTTTAACAGGTTTTTTTTTTTGAACAATTAAACATCTGACTTTCTAAGTGGATTCTCAGTTTTATTTCCATTTCTTACAACAAATGAATCAAATCACTGACAAGTTAACAGCTCTTTTTACTCCTCATTGTGCTTTGTTTGGCTCACTGTGTTTTAATTGCTCTGACTAAGCAAAAGGACCTTTTGATTTTGTTTCACCACAGCAAAACTAAAATCAACCTCCACTGGTTTCTTTTCCTTACACCAGCTTTAGCCCTGTAGTCAATATGTGCTTTAAAAAGTTAAATAGGTGGGTCAGATGCCTTCATCCAAACACTTTTCAGTAGTGCCACACACTGCGGTTGTAGGAATGCTGGATGAATGCTCTTTGAAAGCTTTTGCTCTGAATCTGTAACAAGGCACAGCAATGGCTCTTTTCCAGCAACTCCCTATCGTATTCCATTCCGACAGCCATTTTCCAGCTATATCTACAGCTAGGATCTATAACTTGAACAAGAGGGAAAGAACAAAGAAGATGCTAGAAGATTAATGATCTTTGGAACTATATCACCACAATCCCAGCTTCAGTCACCATAAACAGAAACACATGAACAAAATCAATATATCATGTTGGCCCAGTCACAGAATATGCTTTCTATAAACTTCAGAAGAATAGCATTAGGCTAACTTGGGCCTCTAAGCACCACCCTGAAAATCAACTACAGCATATCCAAGAATCTTCTCAGAGTGCCCCTTATGATGCAGAACTTCCTCCCCAATTATCTGTTCCCACAAAGAATAGTAAATGTTCCTTGCTTGAACAAAGAAACATTGCAGACTCGGTTTTACTAGTATGACTGCACCAGCCAATGTGTCTGAGGGATGCACGCTTGCCCCATTTTCCATACAGTCTGGCCTCACAGAGAAGCTGTAGGTGTGCAGTACCTGATAATGCTGGATATCTGCAGCACCTCTGAGTAGCCCACAAACATCTTCCCAGATGTCTGTATTGACCTCAACCTCAGCACTTCTGCGATGTCTAGTAAGTACCCAAGACAGAGTGCAACGTGGACCAGTAAAGTTACCAGTTACCCTGGACACAAGGAAGGATAACCAGAGCTGCTCTTTATGCTGAAATTTTAATTTTTGCATTCTTGGCACTTTATATTGTAGATGAGAATTCTGTCCTACCTGGCCCTTCATCTCTCCCCTCTTCTACAAACACGGAGTCCAGCAGGAAGGATTCAGCCAGTGTTGCCAAGATTTTTGTTCTGTCCAGACCTGAGCATGTCAGCAGCGTGTGTCAGCCTGGGCTGAGGATCTGAGAAGGACCTCGACTTTCATCCAGATTAGTCAGGACTGAACGTGCTCCCCACAGACCATGGCTTCATGGGTAAAAATGAGCCCATCTAAGGAGGCTGAAACCTTGCTCCTTTTCTGGCCTCTCTTCCTCCTCTCCTCCTAGCCACAAAGACACTGAGTCTCTTGCACAGGCTGTGGCATCCACTGGATCCTGCCATGATCTGCTATAACTCATTAAGACAGACAGCCATTTTTATTGGCCATATTAGTAAGACAACTTGTCTCACATGAGATCCAGAGCCAGAACAAGGTAGGCAATGGGAGCATAAAACAGAAAGCTACAAGAAGGGGAAGTAGGAGGGGAAAGAGACCTTTCCTATTTCAGTGGTGATGAGCTATTAAATGAGGACACTCTGTACAACTGTAGCCACTGAGTCCAAGTCTGGGTACACACCCGGAACTCTAAACTTGTAGTTAAAGCAGAGGCTTTTCTCCAAATTTCCAGTCTGTTGGGCTAAGAGATATGGGTGGTGATAGAATTGAAACCCATTTATTAACATCTGACACTAAAATACTTCCCTGGTAAGCCTTCTCTGTGCTTGATAACTACCCATGTCCATGCACCAGAGATAAAAGTAAGTTTCATCATGTAACTCCAAAATCAAAAGCCATTTGACAGAGTACAGTGTTTATATTTCAGAGGCAGTTTAAAATGCAAAAAAGTAATTATTATGGTATATCCAAAGACCACCCCCATCTTGGGGAAAGAAAGTGGCAAATGAAGCTTCAGAGTGCGTGTTCAGCAGCCTGAATCAGTCAAACACATAAGCACCACAAACACGTCAGCATCAGAGCTCGTATTTAAAATTCAAAGCATACAAGTGCGTAGGAAGCTTTATCATCCTCCCTGGTATGCACTACCTTTGAAATAGAAATGGCTACATCGTAAATATACTGTTGTGCTGTGTAGCTGCTCAAACCCAGGCTAAAGACTCTTTGTTAGTAAAAGTGATAAAATTGCACTGCTGGCATGAACATACTAGGAAATTCCAAAGTATGTTTTAGCAATCAGAGATTTTTTTCTCGCATCAAAGATCTCAGTCCATAAAAGGCTTCTGACATACAAGAGAAAAAGAAAACCTAATTAAATTGTATGGGAAGTCAGACCGATAGGTGGCCTAATTATTCCCAATTAACCCTGCCCAGGAAATCACACGCAAGGTGAACATACACAAATAAATCAGTATTGTGGATAGCTTCTTCTCCTTAAAACAGAGGTAAATAATGCAATAGAATTAAGTGGCATTCTCATCCTGCTATGACTAAAAAATATGTATGCTGAATGTCCTCCAAACTTACTCCTTCCTGTCATTCACCCTCTCTGTTAACTTAAACAATGAAATTTAAGCTTTCTCCCAAAACTCAGTGGTTCCTACACCTGTGCTGTTAAGACTTCCTCCACCACTGCGCTCAGTGTTCTTTGCCCTTGGACCCCTTTTAGCTCCAAAACTGGAGTTACACAAACACAGCAGTCTGATTTCATTCAGACAAACAAAATTATGGGTCTTTTATATCGACACATGCCTGGCAGCTGTAACCTTATCAGATGCTAACTCTGCGTTGTTCAAGATGAACCAAATTGCAAAGTCTTTTTAAATAAAGTTCCTAAGGAGATAGTCCAGTCAAGATAAACAAAATCAATAAGGCCACAAATTCAGCTTTGCAACAAGTCAGCTTCTGAGCTGCTGCTTCTTTTTCCACATCTCACTGAAAATGGACTAGTGTACACCAAGGATGGGAAGCAGGATTAGGTGGTGCTTTACACTGCTTAGTCAGAAGTTCCTTATCTGCCTGGGAAACAGGCATTTCTACCAAGTAGAGCTCATGATGACAGAGAATAAAATCCACTAAACGTATACTGACATCCTGCCTTATACATCTCCCCAAAAGATTACAAATTATCCTTGTAATGGCACCCCAGGCTTCAATAAGAATTAACAACCTAAAAGAAAGGTGGTTTTGCTACGATGCAGCAAAGCTTACCTGAGGGGAAGTATGTCCTTTTTTGCTGTGGGATGATACCTCAACCCTGTCTGCCACTGCTTTTAGTGCAGAAAGGGCATTAAGCACCCTGTACTTTACAGTAAAACATTTTTCTCTGGTAGTTGTTACCTGTTACATGGAAAAATCCTGTGTGATCTTAATTTGTGTACAAACCAATACACAACAGTGGTGTGCGCGTATAGGTACCTTATTTTAGTTTCATGTGCATGAGACTAGACAAATTGGCTTTAAGCTAGAGGAAGTTTCCGTAGAGAATTCTACCCTGCAAATGCTATCACCAAGAATACCCGACAAGTACTTGCCTGGAAACTGCACCTACAATTAGAAAGAGACACGAAGTAGTCATTTCTCAAAAAAAAACCCCAAAAAATCTAATTATCAAGTGGTATAGAAATATATCTAGAGTTGCTGTTAATCGTGTTGCATTCAATTCCACACAATTGCTCACAATACCAATATAGTAGTCAGACCACACAAAGAAAAACATAATTTGATTTTTTTTTCTTGTTGGATTTAATTCTCAAACATTTTTAATGTTTCTGCTTTGATTGATCTAAAGATTAAACATTTCCAGCAGCAGCAACAACTTTTAATACTTGTAAGAGTGGGTTGGATTGCATGCAGTTTAGAGGTATATGTAGGGTTTGCTGACACACCTGCTTGAGGAGTGATACAAGAAGCTTCGTATGTTGTTTTCAGACTTAGCTGCTCAATGTGTTGAATACCTTCTCCCTACCCTGGTGCGTCTTGGATCACTGCCTGCTGAGCCTTTCCTACAACATCCTCTGAATCAACCTGTGGGAGACACATTGCTGGAGAGGAACTGCTCCATGGAAGTTTTTTTCCCCTTGCTTATTGAGTGCAAAATGAAGAGGGAGACCAGTGACCTAACATCCGCATAGGACCACTTGCCTTCCGTATATTTTAAAATAAAACTACCATAGGCTGTAAATGGTATACACAGAAAAAGCATCAATGGTTTACAAAAGAGTTACTGCAGTGATTTTTTACCATTACTGTTACTTTTAAAAATCACTGCAGTGATTTTTAATAAAAGCAAGATCCTAGGGGTAGGACTCAAATTACATGCAATAGCTCTGGTTTGCCCTTCTCTAGAGAATGGTGGATTGCCTCAAAGAAAAGAAGGAAAGTATTTGGCCTAAAGGAAGGTGCTACGAGAAAAGTAGGTTAGTGAAAAGAATTTTTAAAAAAATCCTGGCAGCATTACCTGGGCTAAAACTTAAGGAAAAGCCATAAATACATACTGTTTGTAGGAATTGTATAGTGCTATTTTCCTGGGATATAATCATAGTAGTTTTCCCTTTTCTTTTGACTATTTTGTCTCAGAGATTCCCCACATATACAAATTCTTCCAGTTCTGCAAGTATTTATGAGACTACTACCTTCAAATCCTGTCCATTTAAGTAAAATCATGACTGCAAAAATCAAATATACAGTTTCAAGAATACAGTCTGAACATCAAAATGAATACATTAATGAGTAAATGAATGTAATCAAAGTGGCATTAGGAATATTTACTGTTTTCTTTCCATTATGAAATCTGTGCTCCTACCTTCATGTAAGTAAAGGCTGGAAATTAGTAGATTTATTCCTATAACAATGGGAGTATTTTTTTCTGTATACAAAATGGTCATGACTTAAAATCTGTCAGCTTTTTCCTTTGTAGGCATGGCTTATCCCATTTGTTTCATGGGTTTCTTGCATGTAGGCCAACAAGGTTTCTTACATCAGATTTCGAAGCTATCACATTCCCAAATATTAATGCATTATTCTGAGTTATATGAAGGGAAGAAAGAGGAGGGCATATGGTTACCTTCAATTTTTTATATATGGAGTCATACTAACAAAGACATAGGTGAATCAGTCTTATGAAAAGTTTGCAAACTGTTTTGAATACTCCTGCAATCATGTTTTGATGTCTATGTGGTATATACTCAAAAAAGGATTTTGTGGCAGAACTTAAAGAATTTATTGGGGGTTTTTAGGCTACCTCATCTAATTCAAATGTATTTTTTCTGTTTCTGAGTAAGATGATAATATCTCACAGAAAAGCGTGACTAGTAGAAGCAAAGCGTACCAAGCAGGTAAACTGACTTGGTCTCTTCAGCCTGTAAAAGAGGTGATGGACATAGAGATATGACAAGCATCTGAATAATCCTGAAGCATGACAGGAAAAAAGTGAACAGGGAACAATTTTTCAGTGTGCCTCATATGACAGGAACTAGTAAACATCAAGCAGTAAGTATGAACAAGTAAAGGGAGATCCTTTCTCTCACACACTATAAAACTGTGAAATTCATTGTCACAGGATGTTGTGGGTGGGAAGAAAAATCCATCAAGGGCTATTAAACACTAAGATATCATCTCCAGCACAGGAAATCTCTGCGCCATAAATCACTAGAACCTGAAAACTGTGAAGGAGGGAGACAGTATAATATGACTATATAGTTGATTATTCTTCCACAGCCATCTGCTACAGCCTCTGTCAAAGAGCAGATGCTCCTTGATAGGATAGACAGGTTCTTAATGACTGCAAACCCCTTCATGCCATCATATATGATGTAAATAAAAAAAAATAAATTAATTATATCATCATATATTTCCCCTTCCTGCACACACATATGCACATATATATGCAAATGTATGTATGTATATACATATGCATATTCATGTAAAAGTGATAGCCATGATTATCTTTGGTTCCAGTTACCCTTTTAACAGCAAGTAATAATATAAATCACTGCCTTGGGAAAGCCTTAGCAGTCTGTTGGTACAGGGACACTGTAAGCTCATATGAACCGTGCCACTGACACGCAAGTTACAGAGATTCATGTTACAGAGACTCCTGAGCTAGCGGAAACTGCAACTTCAGTAATGTTTTTTGACAGTTTATTTTTGTGTGATGCCCCAGATTAAAATAAAAGAAAAACAACACACCACAAACTAAAACTGAAAAGAAACCAGCTCAAATTCCAGCGTGCAGCTCCATAATCAGACCCACATGTGCCTTTTGCAGGGCTGGAACCTTTTGCTCCTCTTTACAGACATCCGCCACTAACCAGCTCCTTGAGGCATAATCTGGAGCATCCTTGTCATTACTGCTTTGCTTTCCTCAGGTCTCCCCATCCCCTTCTCTTTGTCCAGGGAGTCTCAGTCTCTCAGGCTCCAAGCCTTGCTCAGTCACCTTGTTCCAAGAAGTGTGCCTTTTCCCAGTCCCTCTCCTTTGCTGAATGTCTTCTGGTCTGGATGTCATCTTACACACTTCAGCCTTCCACTTACAGACATCTTTCCCCAAGCTCCCAAACCCAGCATTTTTTTCCAAAATATGCCTCACCCGCAATCTTACTTGCCCTTTCTCCTGAACTCCCAGCCTGTCCCAGTTTTCCTCTCCACTTCTTGTTAATCCCATAGTCCCTAGTCCCATCGGTTTTATCTCTTCCTTGTCTCTTCCCTACACAAGATTTTTTTTTCCCATTTTGCATTTATATCGGGTAATGTCCTTCTGTAAATTTCCTCAGTGGGTCTATGCAGCCACAGTTTCCCTTTCCTTGCTGTACGAACCAGCTGGGAAAATCCTTTTCTCCCCCAAAGCAAACTTTTGTTTAATGAGGAAATACTTATCCAAAATAATGAAGAACATTAGTACACAGCAGTTTTATGCCCCAACAGTGAACCTCTGTGTAGGGTATTCGTTTTTGTTCCTTTTGTTGATGGTTTTTGGTCTCAGACTGTCTTTGTGTTCATTTTGCACGCGTCACCCAACCATGTGCTGTCTTGGGCCACTGCTCAAGAGACTTGTGCTTTCTGCCTTTGTAAAATTTCCTCAAGTTCTTCTTCTCGTACTGAGTGGTAACAGCCATGGCTCTTGCAATGGATTTGGAGACCGTATGTAGTTTGGAGAGTTTTCCCCCCAGGATCCTCAGCACATGGCATTGAGCCTGTTCCAGCTTCTGGTCATCCAGTTGCATCAGCATCTCCTCTTCAACCTTCCCTTATAGATGTCAGGCCTTGATCTTTGCCGTGATGGTGGCAGCAGCATGGCTCCAAGCACATGAGGCAGACACCAGGCAAGAAGAGGACCCTTTGCAAATCTGGGTTCATCCTCTCAACCCACGCTGTTAGCCAGTGAGACCTGCTCACCGCCCCAACAGGGGAAGAGAGGCAGTACAGTCAGTGAGCACATAAATGTACAGATTTTAGAGTGCTACATATCTGAACAGAAGGTAAGCAAAGGCTTCTGACTTAATTAAATGCATTTTACTCAACCATATTCTCAACAGTAGCTAAAATATTTGATGGGATTTTCTACACATGCACACACAGCACCAGTCTGTCACTTACATCTAGTCTATCAAAATTTTCCAAGTGACAGAGTTTTATCTGATGGGCAATTAATGACTTTAGCAGTTGCATCTATAGTAAAATTAGCTGCCAATTTTTTTTTGCTTAACTTTTGCAAAACATGTGCAATCTATCACAAGCAACCCAAAGTTACACTGAAACAGACACTAATAGACAGCTGACAGTTCTTCACACCTAATCAAATATTGAAAAATCAGCATCTTAGTCAAAGGTAAAGTGATGATAGCAAAAGTAAAGGTTTTCTGTGTTGTTCTGCAGGCAGTACATGCATTAGACCTTCCATATCATTAGATATTTAGGTTTAGTGTTGTAAATACCTGTATTTTCTCCACCAGCTGCACACCTAAAAGAGTTCATGCTTCCCTGCTTTCTCTGCAGGTCTCCCCCATGCATAGAAAGATGAGGGAGGCCAAGAGGAGGAAGCAGTGATATGCAAGGAGGTCTAGGACTGCAGCTGGGACTGGGCGAATGCACGTCATCCCTTTTCCTGTGCTGGGGAGCTTCCCAGAACAGAAAGATGCTCTGTGACTCCAGAATGCACTTTTCAGCTAAGAGACCATCTAAAGTTGGCTCTGCTGAGCGGAGTGACACATATCACAGACTGCCAAAACTCCCACAGAGGACTCTCTCTCCACCGTAGAGACAGTCCGCTGTCCAAACATTTTTCAGCTAAGAAAAAAAGAGGGTGGGTTTTTTTCCTTCTTTTTTTGGGGGGGGTGGGGTGGGGGGTGGGGGGAGTGTTATATGAATTTTCTCAGTGACCGAATTTGCAGAATTAATCTCTCTTACAATGTTTTTAATCTAATGAAAACAAAATCAACTAGTAATCTTTACATTATATTACAGTTAGATTTGCTAAAGGTCATGAACTATGCACAGCTAAAAAGCTTTGCTGCAAGGGAAACTATCATCACAGATATTTCACAATAAGCTGGAGGATTTTCTTCTTCCTTTTTTTTCCTCTTACTCCAGGTTATTAGAAAATATGAAACTGTTAAAAGGAACGTAGTAACGGCAGCCAGGACATTCTGTTTGCTTACCCTTTAATCTTTCTGCTGCAATGCTAGTGTTATAATTGATACCAATTATTTTCATAATTCTTTCTGCAATTCTGTATACACTAAGCAGATCAATCTAGTCTGCAGGAAAAAATCGTGTTGTATTTGATAACCTCCAAGGTACAAAGTTTTCTTAAACATCAGTGTTTTTGTAGATTTCTGTCCTTGGCTTGGTAAGCAAGTTAAAAACACTGTGAAAGTAAAGTCCTATTCAAAGGACATGAATTCTACATAACATGTAAAATGTATTTATTGAAACAATCACAGAAATACTGAATTATCATTTCAAACCTGAAACTATGGAGTTTTGGAGTGGTATGCAGGTACATAATTGCATTATTACAAGAACGCTCTCAAATTCAATTGCACATCACCTTTTTCAAAGTAAGCCTTTGCTTGCAAAGAAGACCTGTAAAAAAAATGTCCACAGCATTTTATAGGATTAACAATTTGCCTAAATGAATTATCTTTAATTTAACAGATTCCCGTAATAAGACAATATTAAAAGGACACAACAAAGAACACAAAATATATCAAATCAATGTTGAATGTATGTCTTTACTCTTTTTCACTTGTGCATTGCATTCCTATCTTTAATTACAAAAGCACACAATAATATATCTGTGTTGCACTCTCTTGCAATTAGCCACACATGGATAATCTATTTTAGCATGCATATTGCTTTGTATATGCCATGCTAGACCACAAAAGCTATTTATATGATATGTAAGTATAAATTGCATCTACACAATATGCTACAAATTAAGGATAACAATGAGAAAAGTAGTAAATATTTGCTAGCATATTAGGCCAACAAAATACTCAGCCAAAAGTTGTCTAGATGGAAAGTTATACGCTTTTATTTAAAGTTTGCATTTAATTTAGTTAAACTGATACAAAAAGCTATGCGAATGCTCATTTCAGTTTACACAAGGCTTATCTCTGTTTGGTTTATATAATTTAGAAATAAGCTTAAACCTAAAGAGAGTTTGATCTTAAGCTAAAGAGAGTTCAGCTCTTACCTTGTTCTCTCCTTTATTTTAGAAAGTAAGCTCTGTGTAATGAGCTATATAACCAACTTTCTCATTCTACAAAATAACTGTAAAAAGTCTATGCTGTATAGTGTGCTACATACATGAATGAGGATGGGAAAATAAAAGCATGAATTTTATAATTACTGTCCAGAAAATACAGAGTGAGGAATGTAAAAAGGTGCACAAGAAGCACAGATCCTAAAGAATCAATTTGATTTTAAAATTGCAGCACAGTTTACAATCCAAATTAGTTTCTGTAACACGGGTACAAGTTACAAACAATTTCTTTCATTTTTTCTTCTAAAACATGTAGACCTCTAAAAGCACCAGATGACTACATACTATACATTTTATAATCCACTGTATTATTTTCAGCAAACTCAGATTTTAAAGTGTATTGAAACAATAAATTTTTAAATAAAATCTTTTTAAATGTACTCAACAAGACAATAACTGAAAGACTTTAAGCTCATCTAAAATATGAACAGTGCATCACAATTTCCAATATTTACATCTATTTACATTTTTAAAATAATAAATAAACACATATACATACACACCATAAAGACATAAAGCAGGACAGAAGAATTCAAAAGGATGCTCTATGAACTTCCATCGACATACAAAAAGGGGGAGAAATGCTGTGCAAATTTAAAATCTTCACCTAGTTACCATTTTTAAATTATTTTAACTTAGTTAATCCTCAGCTTTATAATTTCTTTTGCTGTTAAACAGAATACTGGCATCACATCATTTTATTTTTAACCTTTTGAAAACCCCAGCTTCCAGGTGAGAAGAGACTTCCAGAGTGAAAGTAGAAAAGGTATAATAGGATGAGGCTGATTTAGAAACTCTTGTAAATATTCTGATTTATTCCTCTCTTAAGCATGCAAATATGCTGCCTAAAGCCTTCCCCTTCCAGCCCTGGTCCTCCTAGGAAAACATGTAAGTCAAATATGTGCAGGCTAGCACAATTGGAAGATATATTTCCTAAGGGCCATTCTCACCTGCCAAGTACTGAGGCATTTTCTTAGAGACAAACTTCTCTGAAGCAATTAAAAAGGAAAAACACCCATATATTCCCAGAGGAAATCTATTTGCCTATTAACACTCCCTATTGCTCAAGATATTCTCTCAGGCATTATTCCAAGCTTTCTGCTCACTCAGTCAGAGAGCTTTGCAGTTCTGGGTTTGTGGCACCTGCTTTGGTAAGAACCGAAGTGAATCTGGTGGCAGGCAGTTGAAAATCCAGACTTTACTCAAGGTCCACGATAGAAAGTCCACTGCCAAGGAGCCCTCAGTCTCACCTGAACTCATAAGGCACACTCCTGTGAGAACAAAGGGAATGGTTTGATATTTAACAGGTCTTTCCAACTTCAGTTCTGTGTTGTCAGACTTGGCCGAGGTCACTGAGCTCTCATTCAGACTCAGATCTGAATGCAGAAATCCCACAAGTTCAGCATTAATAGCACTAAATGCTCAAGTTTTCCCACTGCTGATTTCTGAAATACAAAGTGGATGTCTAAATAAGGAACTAGATATGAACCTCAGGCTGTATCTATGAAAGCCAAATAAAGGTATTTTAACTGTAACGCAGGTGTAATGAGCTCAGTTTTAAAACATGAGAAAATTATATGCAAAGAAGTTATAAAAACCTGTGGTTTTATTAGCTCAGATTTCTTTCCTGTCAGATCTCAAAACTGAAACGGGATTGTCAAAGGAAACATTAGTGAAATCATCGGCAACGCTTTCCTCACACACTAAATAGAGAAACTAAGAACTTGTTTTTCAAGCTAGGGCCTGTTGCTGCCTAGTGGATGAGGCATAGGACTGAAACAATTTTTGTTAGTCGTCATAAAAATATCCCACTGCAAAGACGTCGACTCCAGTGCCCTGACAAGATTCAAGTTTGGATAATTATGGTATTCTGTTTTCCTAAAACTTTATTTCCTTCACAGTAATACTGTAGATATCCCATCCTACAATGCTGTACAGAGTGGTTCTGTGTCCTTCAACATTTTTTTAGCAGTACCTTCACTTTAATAATGTACAGACTAATGCCAAAAAAGTTTATAGATCTTACTGTTATATCAGCATGTTTTTTTTATGAACTCCTGTATCCAGAGTCACCTTCCCACAGCACCAAAACCTATGACAAAAAATTCCAGACTTGGATTCTTCCTCTCCTGGGAAGGGGTTGGGGCTGCAGTTGTTCATCTCCTGCATGTCTCTCCCTCAAGCCCTGGGAAATCTGCTCATGAAAATCCAGCACAAGGTTGGTACCAGAATTTTGCAAGTATCTCATGATCCTACTTGATGATAAGCACGTATACAGGGTAATTTGCACTATGGAATTTGACGTTCAGGATAGACCAGAAGCAATAGGCTCCATTTCCTTCATTTTTGCCTTTGATAGCAATGGCAGGAGCACAGACACTTTCCATTGCAGTGTGAACAAACTTTTAGTGGTGTTGTTTTAAAGGGGACAGTCTTAAAAATATTTGTGGCATAGACAATCAGCCTGTGCTGCTGATTTCAGTGCTGCTGCCACCCACAGAGATGCTCTGGCTGTCACATTACTCGGAGAGCAGGAATAACTAAGAAGGTTGCACAGCCAGGCTTCTTCTGCCAGATCCAAAGCCAACCATAGACTTTGATAACTATTCAGTCAATATTTTAGTCTTTACATTGTATTTTCCTTCTGCTGCACTGCTGAGGGATAATTGTGTTTGTATTTGTCCTAATGATGTGATTATGTGTTGCATTTGCCCTTTTCATGTGATGTCAAAGGAGCTAATGGCATCTCCTCAAGATTAAACAAAGCAGTAAGCAAATCTCAAACCAAAGTAACTACTTCTCTGGGAATAAATATATCCAAATAAGATGGGTAGAAAAATGCAAAAGGCCAGGCATCCTATTTACTCTCATGGAAATAACTGAATTTTATGCATGTAGGCTACGGTGAAGATGGCTTTTGAGTGTGGAAGGGTTCCAATTTTACATACATATTTAAAAACTAGTGTACATGTTTATTTAGATAATAAAATAGTACTGTTTTGAAATATTGAAAATTATAATTTTTTAAAAATAAAACCACTATCACTAGCTATATTTGCAAATTCTAAAAGTTTATTATGGATTTTCACCTGAAAAAGCACTACTTAAAAATCAACAGTCTTCCTTAGCTTGGGAGTCTTAAAATCGAATCTAAATCTGCACAAAGCTCACTAAATAACATTGACTGGACTCTCCTTTTTCTTTCCCTTATCAAGTGAATCAGACTCTGTATTTTTATAATAAAGGATAACAGGAGTGCCTATTAAAAGGATTTTCATTGCCTTGCCTTCACATCAAGGCAGTACAGCACAACTGAACAGCTTCACAATTGAGGGGTTTGGGGTTTTTTAAATTAATGGCCATTCTATTTTTTTTTTTTCAAGTGAACGGAAATTGACCTTCATTGTCTCTTTAGTCAATCCAGCTCAGAATCAAAGAGCAAGTTAATTATAACCATTTAAAACTTAACAGTTGAAGCCTTTTGATGTAATATCACATTCATTTCTAATTAACTGTACATATGTCTTGCCGAGTTATCCAATAACTCTTGAGATCTGTCAGCATAAAACCTTAATAAAAGCACGAACACTTCAGGATGAAGATTAGACAATCCTTATATAAGAAGGAACACAAGGTGACAGGGAACAAGGCTTGAGTATAGGAAGAAATCTCTGCCTAACTGCTTTCCCTAATGGTCTTTAAAATGTGGCTGCTCCTGCTGCTGCTGCATAGTGGTTCAGTGTCCTGAGAGTTTGGGCTGTCAACTTTAGTTTTGTAAGTAAAACCAAAATACAAGTAGCTGTATATTTCAGCCTTTTTGATGACCCATTGTGTAAAGTTTTAATTTGGTCAACCACTAGCATTTTCTTTTGGTGACTATTTACAGCCCCTGTCCTAGAACCTGGTCATCAAAGTCAGTGAAAGCCACCCCAGCAGCCCAGTGGAGTAAGCTGAAGTCAAGGAGATGCTGTCTCTCTTCCAGTGAAACTCTTCTCCCAGTGACCAGATTCACTGGGCTTGGAGTTGAATTGGGTTGTGGGCTTTTCAATGAGGATCCAGCACTGTGCTAGGAGAGTTTGGGATCTTAACATTTTCTCTGAAAATGAAGCTACACTGTTTCTTAGTTCATGGAGTTTATCATTATCATCATTATTCATAATATATTTATTCCCAAAACCAACTCATCTTGAAAAAAGACTTCACAACATGGTCCTAAATATGTTTTTCATTCCGTGTGGCTCTTAAAATGGCAATGATCTAAATAGTAGAGCTCAGAAAACAAGCCAAAGTGACAGTGTGCCTGCTTTCTTCAGAGCTGCTTCTACCACCTAAGTGATAGATTTGTTTGTTTTTTTTTCACTTGGTGTGGGAAGGATAGGAGCAGGTTGATTCTCCACTCCGCTTCTTCAGCTTTGAACCCTGTATTGGGTTAGGCAGGCAGAATGAAAACGAACTGAGCACTGTCCTCTGAGCTGTGTTCACCCCACCGGGCACACCTACCCACAGGTGAGGAATAGAAAATGGAGGGTAATCTCTCCGCTCACAACAGTGAAGCTCAGGGGATAAAGGCCTTTTTTGTCAACAGTTGTAACCATAAATCAGGGTAAGAGTGATTGTTATGCAGAGGAGTACAGAAACCAGAACCAAATGGATGGAAACCCTTTTGAAAGAGTGGATGGAGATCTGGGGAAGGATGCTGGAAAGACCAAAACATCAAGATCAGGGCGAGAAGAAGCTGTGTTGATTTCTTCTTAATTATAATTTAAATGTTACTTGGAGATTACTCTGGGAGAAAAGTTTACAACAGGCCTGAGCAAGGTCCAGGACAACTGAAAAAAAAAGTTGTGAATCCACATTATTCTGAGGGATGTAATTTATTATGGCTTATTGTTACCTTGGGAAGGGTGAAAATGAATATGTACTGGATAATTAGAGGAGTCAGGAAAAGAAGCAAGACTGGGGTGGCAGTAGGCACGATCGGAGGAAATCCATATATTACAACATTTTCATTTATGAAAGTGTGACAGATCATGAATCACACTACTGCACAATCTGCTCTGCCAAACTCCAGTGAGGAGACAGGAGCAAAGAAATGTCAATTGCAGTCAAAGTTTTTTCCATATTTTTCCCCAGAAAGAGGCTTGCTTTTTTTTTTTATTTATTGATAAGCCATTGTACTCAGTAGATAGGTGCAGTATTTTGTTTTCACTTCACTGGATTTTTTTTCCCCACTGAAAATTTGTAACCAGTAAGCCTATTCCTGCCAAGGTCTGGGAAGAATCAGACAGAAGGACTTCTGTTGCATAATTCTGTATCCAGTTAGACTTAAAATAAAAGCATATAATTGACCACAAAAATTAGTTTTGTCCTCATAAAATCTTTCCAAAAAATACCGAAAGGAAATTATGTCACTGAGAATATTTTGTATTCAAATGTTTTTGTTTAGCTTCTCATCACAGCCAGCTAGCTGTCATGAAAGCGCTTTTATATTTACAGTGTTTCTCAGCATGAATGATCCCAAAATGTTTTGGGTTTGTTGTGTTTTTTTTTTTCAAATGGGAAAATATTCACCACTGAAATGCATCCACTTTGGCTTTGGAAGAAGGCAGGCAGCTAAACAAATGGGATATGAAAAGGCCATGCAACTATAAAATGAAGTAAATCATGACCAGTACTTACAAGCAAAGCTATGCACCATAAAAGCGTGACCAGAACAATTTTAATATCCATTTGCTGTTTCTGTTTTGAAGGTCTCCACTGAATGAGGTCTGCACTGAAACAAAACTTAATAGAGATTCACCTGGGAAACTAGAAGCTGTTGGTCTAGGATTCTGTGATATATGAAACCTAATTGTAGCCTTTAAGCTCTCATTGCTCTTGCCCTAACCAGATGTAAGTTGAACTTGGGATAAATTCAAACATAATTCTCCAACTTGTACAACCTGTAGTGCAAGAAATTATTATAATTAGCAGCATGCTGGCCATTTCCTCAGTGCAGCTATACTAGGTATCTGGCAAATGGATGGCATAATTTAACTTTCATGGATCTGAGACACTAATGGCGGAATCTGTAGGACTTTAGGTTCCTCCCACTCTTTTAGCTCTGACAACAGCAACCAAAATGCAAACTTTTCATGTATGACACATAGTCCTTCAAAGACACAGCTAGGTTCACTTTGTTCTTGCTTCTAATAGATTTAAATCTCCACTGGGGACTGTCCTCTCAACATGAGTAGAAAAGCAGTCCTATTATTTACAGTGTCCAGGTTTAGACCAGTCTACCTTAAAGGACTGGCTATAGATACATCAATCAATCACTTGTGAAACGTGATGGCCAGTTCACCCAGCAACTGAAAGTTCCTTCTAGTAAGCACTACATGAAATCCTATTCAGGGCTTCACTACTGAAACCCAGCAGAGGTCAGCAGCTTGCATGATCGGGAACTTTCTGCGCAGAAATAAGTTCTACGCAAAAATGCAACAGCTGCTTATTATGAAAACCTGAAAGATCGTGATGACAGGACTGAAAATCCGAAACAAAAGAAACTTGCATTGGAAAGGAGTTATCTAGACAGTCGTTTGTATTTAATGAATGTGAAAACTCCATTTTGTGCAAGAAGAGCTGTGGGGTGCTCCTTTAACTCCTAGTCTTTTTAAGCCAATAAAAGACAAAGCTGGGAAAGGAAGCCTGGGGTGCAAACATCTGCTACCACACCCTGCCATATTATTCTTTTCAGAAATGCAATCTGAAGCAGTGTGGGTTTTGGTCTGTGTTACTTACCCTAGCAGGTTATTCCAGAGCACCAGGCTCTGACGGTGGGAGGCCACCTACTCCGTTCCAGGATGAATCTATCTGTGCTCCTCCACAGACTTTGGCACTCATCTTACACATTTTTTCTCCTTCTTAATATTTACTGGCTTGTTGTCTTTATAGGCAACACAAACATCCCCTCTCACCCTTTTTCTCCCTGAGCAAAGTGATCCTAACTTTTTGTCTACGGAGTTACATCTGCTCCCAGTTACACCAGCGCAGGTTGCAGGTGTCATCCCTGAAGAAAAGAGAAGCCCAACACTTCAAAACTGAGAGGAAGCCCAAGTCCCTGCTCTTCCAAAAACTCCAGGTAGGGTTTTTCAGAACCCAAAGATGTACAATGGCGTGAAATGGATTCTGTGATCTCCAAGGAGTCTGTTAATGAGAAAACAGCTTCCATGACAGGACACTGCCCCATTCGGGACGGCATTTACCTCATGGAGCTATACACACTCACATTAGGCCCCTCAGTATCTAATACAATGTGTGCATGGGGTACGCACGGGGTACACATGGGGTACATGGCAAGGTTTTGGTAGTGGGGGGCTGCAGGGCAGCCCCTGTGAGGACCAGCCTGGGCTGCCCCATGCCGGACACGGCCGGTTCCAGATGGCTCCAACGGCCCCACTACAGGGCCCAGCTCAGCCCCTCAGCCACCATGGCGGCACCTCAGGGCATGGGTGTGTAAGGAAGGGCAGACAATGCTGGAGCAGGAGGAAGGAACATGAGGGAACCAGCAGATGAGGAGGGGATGGGGAGAAACAGCCGACAAAGCACCATGGTCAGAGGAGGAGGAGGCGCCCCATGGCACAGCAGATAGTGCCAAAGGGACTGCAGCCCGTGGGGGACCCACACCTGAGTGTAGCAGAAGAGTGAGGAGGAAGGAGCAGCAGAGAGAAACCGCCATGTCCTGACCACAACCGCCTCTGTGCCGCTTGCTGCCTCACTGAAGGGACTGAGCGCAACCAGGAGTCTGGACTGAAGGAGTGAAGCTGAGCCTAGGAATGAGGGAGGACGGGTGTCTTAAATGTCTCTTTTGTGTGTGTGTTTCCCAATACCCAAATCAGTACTCGAGTATTTAGATTAATTGGTAAATTATTTCCCTGCCTTTATTTCAACCCACAATCTTCTCACTCCCTTATTCTTCCTGTTTTCTCTCCCCATCCTGCTGCTGGGGCAGTGACTGAGGGGCTGTGTGGGTACTCGGCCGCATGCTGAGGACAACCCTGCACACATGAACAAGATGCACTTCTGAGGTTAAACAAATTTCTCTTATCATCTTTCAGAAAATCCAGTTGAAGAGCTAAACATGTCATCTTTACCTTCTTGTTTGCATCTGCCTGTAAAGAGCGTGGAGGAGAAGAGTTTCTGCTTTCTACAAAACTAAATGGAGAGCACACCCAGCAACCAGGATTCATCAAAGCCTCTGTTCTGGGCACTGAAAGTTACACACCTAGCAAGGGAGTCTCCTTACCCAAAAGCTTATAAATAGGTAATAGAAAGAAAGGAAAGGTCAGAAAACAGAAGAACCTAAAGGTAATATTACCTCAATTGTAAGCAGAAAATGTCAAGGTTAGCAACACTGCTTAAGAATGACTTCCAATGAAGTGTCCATCAGATCAAAGACACCAAAGATCAAAAAGATCTGGTAGATAAGATGAGAAAAGGCAAAGCTTGCAATCCTTAGAATAAAAAAGAGGAAGAAAAAGGGGGGGGGGGGGGGGGGGGGGTGTGCAGGCAATAGCCTTGAAATGATGTTGATATAAGTTAGATGTTTTCAAATCTACTTGGCCTTTTATAGCTGCTTCTAAGATGCCAGCACAGCAGGCTGCTGCAGCACGTCAGCAGTTATTCCTGAGAACTCCTGGAGAAAGGGGGAGGCATCACAGGCCTAGAAAATAAAAAATAGTGCCTATCTTTAAAAAGGAGATAAAGGTTCAAGTCGAGATAACTTCAGTTCTGTTTCAGAAAACAAAAACATTTGATAATAATGAAGTACCTAGAAGAAAAGGAGGATAGTGGGACTTTGTCCGGAACACATTGTTTCAAACCATTCTTGTTTCCTGCTAGGGCAATGTAATAACTGACTTTAACAAAGCCTCTGTTTCCTACTTGTTCCTATGAAACATATTCTAGATGAAATGTCCGTAGGATGGAAGAGCATTAGTACATAACCATACCTACAGAATATTTTTTAGTGTGACACTGAGAGACCAGTAAGATGTAGCAACTAAAGTTCTGTGTCTTCCCTTGATGCAATAAATTCAGTATTTAAAATAACTACGTGAGTGATACAGTACAGAGTACACTTAATACAAATACCAGTAACACAAAGCTGGAAGGGACTGCAACCATATTAGAGGACAAAATAGCAACTAAAAAATTATCTTGTTCAGCAAAAGTAAAATGTTATTCACGTATGAAAAATGCAAAAAATAATTTCCTGGAAACAAAGAAAAGGAAGCCACTGGCTAAGTCACAGTTCTGCTGAAATTGACTGGAAGGTTATAAAGAATTACAAGCTAAACACAAGCTAACAACATCATGCTGTTGCCATAATAAATTAAAAAAAGGCAAACAACACACTAGATTTCTAATTAGGATTACAGATCGCAAGATTTATAAAGGTATTGTTCTGTTCTGTCCAACATCAACATGAGCTTTGGTATAAAGTACAACTCTCGAACATAATTCAAGGAAGATGCAGAAGAACCAGACAAGCGTACAGCAGAGCCATGAGAACAATACGAGAGCCAGAAAACACCATTGGCTAAGGAACATGGACAAAATTAGAAGAGAAACTAAGGGTAGACATAGTAAATCTTTCAAAAGCAGAATAAACTGAAATAAACAGGGAAGAATTAGTTTATTCTCTGATGTCATTTCAGATGCCCTAATGTATCCCACTTGGCCTCAGCTGCCTGTCCAGAACAGCATCCTGCAGGACTTGTTCCAAACAGGCAAAGCCTCTAGAGATGCCATAGGGCATCTAAAATGTCACTAGACACCTTTGACAACAATCTCTCCTATGTGGGAGAAGATGACTGGCATATAGATTATGTTGTGGGCAACAAACCTCAAGGCTAAGTTAACACCCGGCAGTGTGCCTTCTCCCTACACTCCATTCACTTTTGAAATCACTCATTTCATCCAAAAGTCTTCTGTCTGAAATAAATTAGGTGACTTGCACTCTAGAAATGTGTATTTGCCACCATTCTCCAGAAGGTAAGAGTGACTGAGACAGGTGTAGATGTATGTACTGTAAATACCTACAGTTATACGAGATTAATTTACCTCCATTGTACAAATATTAGCTCCCAGGACATCCAGTATTTTCACTCTGTCACAAGTAATGGTCTTGATGCAAGAAATACAGACTGAAGTTCTACAACCTGTGCTAAAAAAAAAGGTCAGATCATAAATTCCTTGTTTATTCTTACAACCTACTCTGTATGAGCAACCCCTACCTTTCTGTACAGTGTTCCACTAAACTTCCTGAACTCTGATAAGAATCAGCAGTACACACTACAGAGGTCATAAATCATGAAAATAGCATAGCTACTCTGAAGGTAATATAATTTCTCAAAACAAAAGAAAGGGAAATTTTAGCTGTTATTCATTCAACAGAGAAGTCAACAACTGCACTGTAATATGGTTATGCTTGGTATTCTATCTCTATATTGTGTTTTAAGCCTCATTGTCAAATGCTTTCAAGAACAAATGAAGACCATATTTCGGCCTCAGTAAAAGGCAAAATGTTTTCCATCTCTGAAAATGGACAAATTCATCCACAGTAATTGACCATCCACCCAGCACGAAACAATCCAAAGTATTCCCAACTGGTATCTTTTAGTTTCACCTTTGTCATGAAGGAGGGAAGAGAATATAGAAAAGAAAACAAACCATTGTTTCTCTGCAGGAATTTGTTTTCAGCCTTCCCATCTTGCCTGCCTGTTTACTCTGTGTCAGACAATGTATAAATGAAAGAATGGTGAGCCCATTGCTGTGACATTTTTCTCATCTTCTGACAATTCAAGAAAATAAAACCTGGTACACCTGGCAAATGCAAACTGCTACTGGCAACAACTTCTTGAAAGAAGTTCTCAAAGTAGTCTGTATTAAAAAAATGAATTTTCTGTGACCTTGATTTACTTAAGCAGGACTTTGATAATAAAATAATCACTTTATTTTCCAGAATCTTTCACTGTCCTTTAGCAACACAATGCAAAGCATCGCTAGAACAGACTGCACTCCAGACTTGTCCTGGGTATATGTCTGTAAGCTGTCAATTGGCTTGGCTCTTTGATTCCTTGAGGAATCTTTGGTAGACTTACTTATGAAGGAAATAAATTGCTGTTGAGTGTCCATCTTCAGTTTCTGACATGTTAAATGGTGGAGTTCACAGTATTTTTGATGATCCTTGTAACATAAATACAAGCAGAGGATACAAGCAATGAAATGAAGTGAAACTGAATGGATTATGCATGTAAACCGCTACCAAACGTGCAGTAAAAAGACTCGGGATCTTCTAGACTTTCGGAGCCTAGCCTGAATTTTGCACTTCCACTCTCTATGTGATCCTATGGGCAGTGTGATATTCTGAGACAACCTGGGCCTAACTCAGAAAGCAGCTGAAATGTTCACACTAGTGTCTACAAAGGTCACATCATATGATGGAAAAAATCATGTGCAAATAACTGTGCATACTAGTTTCTGTCCTTCACCTATATCTCTTGGATATCTACGGATCTGAGCACAGGCACAAACTAGGTGGGGTTTTGGCAATATTCTGGTTACATAAAGCTCAGTGTGAAACCGTATAATAAGCAATAGTAACGGGAAAAAAAAAAACGGACTTCACTCACATGGATTCTCTCACACCCACATGTTCATGTCCAAATAGTCTGGCCAGGGCCACTTCAGTGAGGAGGAGGACAAGGGACACTGGCTATTCATCATATCACCTGTTGTCTTAGACTGGCAACGATGTGCTGTTTTTCTGATGTGCCTTTTGTATCCATTAGGACTTGACAAGAATGGTGATATTTTGCCTTTTCCATCCTGTAAGGCCTCTGTACGTCATTAGGGAACACAGCTGATTTCATCATTATTCTTTGGACTCCCTTTCTGCATGTAGCCTGTCCTTTATCTTAGCCTGTCCTTTGTTCTCCTGGTCAGGGTGACTCGAGAAGGTAGAAGTAAATACGCTCTGTTCTTTACCAGCTGCTAATCTGGGTGCCATCTATACACGCCATTCTTTTATCCCTTCTTCTTGTTTGTTTCTAATTCATTTTTCTGGTACTTTCAAATCTAGACATTCTCATTCACGTCAGTCTTAACATTTCTATATGAATCTCTACAGTCTTAATGCTGAAAACCAGTAGGAAAAGGTAAAGACAAGTAATCTTATTAACCCTTTCCCTGTTTATCTATGAAACAGCAGGCCAAAATCCTTTCCTCACCTGAATGCATAATTCAGACAGTGCACTCTAGTGTAAAAACAAATAAACAAAAAAAAAGGAATGACAGGATCAAAATGAGAGTTAAAATTCAGTTCCATTTCATATACAGAAATTCTTTTGACACAAAGTAAAAAGCATAGTGGTTACAATTCTGAAAATTTCATCCCAATCACTAATTGAACAGCAATTCAAAATCTAGGATAAAGAAAAGCAATTTAAAGAATAAAATATCAATGACATCGATCAGCATGTTTTTATAAAAGGCATTGCCATTCAATCAGTATGACTGTAACACAACTACATTTAATATGAGCCCCATCTCTTGCCTGGTATACCAAAACAGCATAAGCCAAGCACACACATCCAACAAATTCAGGATACTTTGGCTAATTTTAGTACTTTTGACACTGCCACAGAAAATGTAATGCGCACAGAGTGTTCAAAGACGTTTTTTCCCCTGTGGCTGGTACTGCATCTCACAATTGCCCAAGTGCATTATAATATGAGTGTCCCTACTCCCGCACATCAGAACAATTGCCATTTTCAAAGGCAACAGATGAACGATGGACAAATGGTGTAGTATGAACTAACAAATCTTAAAAGGCTTTGCCCTGTGCTCCATTCACTACTTTGGAAAGGAGCTTTTGTGCTATCCCTATGGCTTAGTTACAGTGCATGTACCGTTTCATTGTCTAGGAATCTTCAAAGATATTCACAATCTGTCATTTAAGGGAAAAAATGGTGTTTTTCAGAGTACAGCTATCTTTCAAGCAGTGACATATTTGAGACAATTATGCCATCTATTTCATAAGCCTAAAGGTGGGGGTTTCAACACAGCCCATGCTGCATTTCAGTAGGTTCCAGTTCCCTTAGATTCTCTGGAGAATCCCAGCCTAAAGTCTCCCAATACATTTTTCTTTATTTGTTTATGTATCAATTTATTTCCTGAAAATGGATAAGCAGAGATTAATTTTATGGGTGTTGGCTTTGTCGCAAAGCATATCCCGTTTAAAAAAAAAATCTTAAGAGAAACCATTTCATGAAGTAACTTCATGAGGAGAGGAGAGGAGAGGAGAGGAGAGGAGAGGAGAGGAGAGGAGAGGAGAGGAGAGGAGAGGAGAGGAGAGGAGAGGAGAGGAGAGGAGAGGAGAGGAGAGGAGAGGAGAGGAGAGGAGAGGAGAGGAGAGGAGAGGAGAGGGGAGGAGAGGAGAGGGGAGGAGAGGGGAGGAGAGGGGAGGGGAGGAGAGGGGAGGACTCATGCTCAACTGTAGCACTCAACTAGAGAAATGACTTCACAAACAGGATGTCTGCAGTGAGTACAGCCGTGAGCTTATGGATGTTCTCAGTGTATATAACAAGCAGCAAAGTGTTTATATAACAAAGAAGATTCAGGTAAGACATTAAGGAGAAGGGAAAAAAAAATAACACAGTGAAACACTGAAATACATTGCCAGGGGAGACTATGCGTTTCCCATCACTAGAAGTCCATCAGGTATGGCATAGCTGTATGCCATACATCTTGAGGAAGAATGGTGCTGATGATTGGAGATGGTCTGTATTCTCTCATTCCTTTTCCCAGCTGTCAGTGCTCCTCCTCCTTTCTACTAAAATGGTAGAACAGAACTAAGAAAGTGCTACATATTGGAGCAGTGGAGGGAGAGAAGATGGTAATTCTAGGAAAGTAAGGGGAAAGGTCTGCTGAGTTAGGGTGCCCTTTATAATAAAAAAGCTATTGGGGACCCTTGTTGCAAATGTTTATATCCAAGCAGAGAGGAGAAGGGGGATTATTATGATGGAGAGAAACCTACCTCCTCTTGGGGTGAAGGAGGAAAATGAAGTCCCAGCAAGCCCAGTACCACTGTAAGCTGCTGTCTCCACCATAGTCTGAAGTCCTAACAAGACCTGAGTGCCCAAACAGCCTCAAGGACCCTAGCATCCAGGAACATGGTGTAGCTTGCAATACTTGGTGCAGCTCTATACTTTTCTTGATCATTACTGTAGAAGATTCAGGTATAATCCATCATTTTTTGCATCCATACATACCAGGAGTGCACTGATACAAGGCATGCAGGTTACCCTTTGTAGAATATTATGAGCAAAAAATGACTAGATAAAACACAAGCGTTAAGAAACTCTTATTTTTGAAAAAGACATTTTAAGGCATAAAAATATAGAATCAGAATCTAAGTTTCAGACGTTATCTGAAACTTAGATCTTATCTAAAACTTATCCGAATACTAAAACTCGAATTGGGAAAAGGTACATGGTCTTCAAAGGCACACTCTTTGTACTCCTTTATTCCTCACATAGATGGGTATCTCTGATTACTTGAAATGACAGCTGGCATTCACGTGGAAGGAAGGAGTTTCTTTTTTCACTATTACCTCATTGTATATACAAAAACGTTGTTCTGAGATATGATGTGATTTGACATGAAGTGAGGCAACAGCAAAAAGAATTTTTAAAGGTTTCTTTCAGCTTGGATGATTCCTGTCAACTTACGAAACCACCACAGAGCAAAATGTTTTGTGAATAATTAGCAGGTTAATTACCCATAAGCAGTGAGTAATTTGTATTACCTATGTGGTTAGCTCACCACACTAAGACCCATGCTGATTGCACATGTCTGTGTTGCCTTACAAATTAAAGGATCAACCCTGCAAGGCACTGTCTGTCCTCAAGTCCTATTGCTGTTCCAACAGTGCACAACACCTAATCCAAAAGAGATTCCTAAGGGATGACAAATGTTTGGCGGATTTCAGATTGGATGCCCTAGGACAACGTACTTTAGAAAATAAAACAGTCAAGAAAAGCAAAGAAAGAGACAAATTTAAGTAACTGAGCCCCACCAGAGCAAAATGAAATATTTGTTGTTCTGGTTATAATAATTTTCCTTTATTGTCTGTTCAGTATTCATAAAATGACAGGAATAATCTGTTGTTGGAGGAGCTGGGACAAACATTACTGCAGGAGTGGCCGCTGCTGCTGACCATACACACGCCTGCGTGCCTCGTCTGCACCCACCCCATCGTGAGACTCTTGCAGAAATTTCTCCTTTTGCCCAGAGACACGTTCCCAGAGTTCCCCTCAGCTCTCTTTAGTACACGTCTGTGGTTTTCAGTCATACAAGGACTTCCACATGCAATTTGTAGGTCAGCAGAGTTGGCTACCCCTTACTAAATAGACCTGATTAAATTTAGAGAAATTTATGGATTTTTACTATATTGACCACAAAGAAACCAAGATTTCCCCTGACATCACTGTACTCCCAAGTCCCAGGAGAATCCATGAGGTCATTCCGTGCTCACCCTGACCCAAAACAGATGTAGCACAGCACCGCACCGAGATGCGTGCCAGGAAGGGAGCGGGTTCACAGCCTGTCCCCGCAGGACAAAGTGCCTCCTGGGGTGCTAGAACGTGGCGAGGTTAAGGCCCATGCTTACCACCCAGCCGCCTCCTCTCCCACCAGGCTGTGCAGACCACCTATCATCTCACAAACGAGCCACCGCTTCAAATAGATTGCCTTTGAATTTAATAAAGCATTGAGCTGAGCTACAGGACAACCTGTCTCTGGACTTTGCCTCAACTGGAAATTGCACTGCTAAAAAAGAAAATTATCGGTCAGCAACAATGACTCAGAAGTGAGTTCCCACTTTTTGGTATCCAAAAGCTATTAGTAAGCACCAGAATGCCAAGCAGCCTAGGCTGCCAAGTGAAGTATGCGTGAATGAGGCAGGAGGAAGAAAAAGTATCCCAAACTATGTAGAAATTTTACACTACAATCCAAAGGAAACATGGCTGGATGAATAATCATATTTTATTTAATATCAAAGAACAGAGACTTTCTTATAGTAGGCATAAAATAATGCCAGTTCCTTCCATTTTCTGCATACTGCACAAATCTCTTCCAGTAGAAAGTTTTGCTTTGCTTTCTCACCAAAATACTCAGTTAAAGGCTTACAAGCGCCTGCTCTCCCAAAGGCCTTGAGAACTGCTGGTAGATAAGAGCTGTGACTCTATTGCTACAGATTCTACAACGTGAGGATTACTATATGCTACATATAGATAAAATAAAAATTGCGACCTGTAATATGTTATAATGCCAGTCATTAGATTAGTGCTTGTGTAAGATGGTGCTCCCAACAGTGAGCAAACAAATATCCAACATGCCACAATTCAATTCAGCATTTGCTTAAAGATGGGGTTTTAACTCCATTTTGAAATGATTAACTTCTGTGGGTTTGAACGAGACCTTTAAATGTTATTTGAACATAGATTTATCGGTGATTCATTTACCAGAAATTAAGTGTGTGAATTCTCCTTAGGTGCAAATCATCAATATGTGGTCTGTTGAATAGCTGTGCCTCCCTCTACTCAAAAGCTGTGCGCAAAATGTTTTCGCTGGCATTTGAAACGTTTCTTAAAACTGCGATTTTGACCACTGGAATAACGTTAGCACCACCTACAGGCACATGTTAAAACCACGCTTACATTTTACCCTGAAAGATTTTAATTTGAAAACGTCTGTATGTTATACCTCTTCAGTTTCAGGACGTTCACTTTGGCCTGTGGTTTTGAGGACTATTTCTGATACAAAATTGAACTCCAATGTCTTCACCCAACACGAGATTTTTAATTGAAAAAAAGTACATTTTCTTTGCTTATCTTCCGCCTCGAAAGAAAGAAACCTAGAAAGACAATGAATTTAAATTTATTTTCACATAAGTAAAATGGACAAAATCTCAGCAATGAAAGAACAGACAAAAAGCACAAACAGTTCTGCTTTATTGTCTTTAAACAAATTAACAAATTCTATTAAAACTGCAATCTTAGTACACCTGATTTTGAACACAGCTGATCAGACACATCTCTTAAGTGAGCTCATTCCCTTGAGAATACTTGCAGATACAACCAGCTTCAGCATCTCCTTGAGGCTCAGAAATACTTTGCCTGCTTGCCTCTGTCTTTTTCTTGGCCCATACCATGTCAACTAGTCCAGTCATCCTTTGCTTGTCTGGTATACATCTGTCATTCATTTCCTACAAATGAGCTCTAAGCTTACAGGAGAGTTTTGCAGTTGATCCCTCAATAAATGACTTTGCATTTCGTCGTATTTTTTTGTCATGCCATGAAACGACAGGAGTCATCTGTTGGAGGAGCTGGGACAAAGATTACTGCAGGAGTGGACACTGTGGCCAACTGTACGCGTGCCTGCATGCTTCGTCTGCACCCACCCAGAGAAACTTCTCATTTTGCCCAGAAACACATTCCCAGAGTCCCCCTCAGCTCTCTTCAGTACATGCCTCTGGTTTTCAGCCATGCAAAGACTTTCTATCAATCCGTTTTTCAAAACTACCTATTTTTTTTGTAAATTTTTTTCTAATTTTCTCGTAAAATATTCCAGTTCTTCATCCTCTCTAAAGTTTCCAAATTTATTTTGTCAGAACTGTCATTAACAGAGGACTAATAGGTTTTCATTCTCATCTCTGAATGGTTTCCTACATTTCTCAAATGCAGATGAGGCCTTGAATACTTCTCTGTTTCTTACTGTGTTTTATTCCAACTGAATGAATTCAGCTTTTCTATGGTATCCTAACAGCTTTTTAAAAGCTTACTTAATGTAATACACTATTTTTCTCAGATCAGAGGAACTGATGAAGAAGTCTGTTAACTTTCACTAGGAACAACTGTGTCCCACTGTTATTAATATAATTTTGCTCTCCAGCCTATACTGGGAAATGAAATCCAGCCATCATGACAAACCACTTCATTGAACTTATCTTTCTAATAATGTTATGTACTCAAGGCACGCCTAACCAAATGAGAGTCAAAGTTTTTAGCAGATACCCAACATGATAGGATAGAGCCTCTTTTATTTTTTTCTACAAAGAGAATCTGAACCTGCCCAGTCCTTTCCCTCTTCCTTAAAAGTCTGCTCCCACTTCAGTATACAGTAGGATCTCACCATTACGTGGTCTTTCTTCCTTGAACAGCAAAATATTTTTGTGTGTCATGCTGTTATTCTGTGTCATAAGGTTTCACTACTGCTATTCCACGATTTTATTTCTTTGAGATCCAAATTAGTATCTTACTGTGATTAGTGCTAGTCCTTTCCATTAGTATGAAAATATCTGGGATTTTTTCTAATCTCATCCAACATTCCAACACTGCATTATGTATAAACTCTTTCATTACATGTATCATCTGAGCACTATCAGTACAATTTTATTTCTCCTTGCTACCTTACTCTTTCTAATAGATGCAAGCAGCTTGAGTCTACCATGTGCCTTTTTGACACTCGAACGCTCCACACAGTCACACAAGACAGGTATTCCTTGGGAGCCTCCGTCTCTGCCTTCGTGTGCTAGCATTTTCCTGAATTGACTTAAACAGGAAAACACACACTAGATAGTTAAATATTTCTTCCAGGCCACAGGAAATATGCACTTTATTTATATAAAGATGTGAATGTGATAGCAGGATTCTTGATCCTGAAAAATTACTTCATAGAAGGATGGAGGTCGTCCAGTCCGCTCTCCTCACTTCACCATCAGCACAGACACATCCACCAGCTGTGCTCTGCAAAAACAAAACAAGGTGCAGCCTCATTTCCAGAAAAAGCTTAAGGACCAGAACTCCTAATTGCTATGTACAGGTGACTTGTTCTGCCATATGAAAATGCTTAAATTGAGGAAAACGGTGGCACAGACAGTTTTCCCACTGGCTGGATTGTGCATCTCTTCTCTTAGCACTGAGGTTGTAACGCCATCATTCACAAACATTTAACACAGCTTAGACAGGCGCGTATTAGCTCCACTACACTGATAGGACAAGGGGTAATGGATTTAAACTGAAAGAGGGTAGATTTAGATTAGTTATGAGGAAGAAATTCTTTACTGTGAGGGTGGTGAGGCACTGGCACAGGTTGCCCAGAGAAGTTGTGGAGGCCCCATCCCTGGAGGTGTTCGAGGCCGGGCTGGATGGGGCTTTGAGCAACCTGGTCTGGTGGGAGGTGTCCCTGCCCAGGCAGTGGGGTTGGAACTCGATGATCTTCAAGGTCCCTTCCAACGCAAACCATTCTGTGATTCTATGGGACGATGCTGACGGGTGACACTGCCAGGTCTCTCTGCCCACTCCTCTGTGCAACACAAGCTGAAAGACGACCTGGTGTTTCCCCCGGCCCCCAAACTCTCCCACACCAGCGCGGCCAGCTGGCCCTCCGCCAGAGGCTCGGCCTCGGGGGCGAAGGCTGGAGGCCATGCAGCAGCCGGGCCTGGCTGAGAGCTCCTTCTCACCTCCTCACGGGCCGCGGGCCGCCCCACCCCCAAGATGCCGACGGAGCCCAGCGCGGGGCCGGGCCGGCAGCCTCCCTCAGGCAGCAAGCGGAGGGAAGAGCTATACCAGCCGCACGCTGGGCTTTTCCGCCATCTTGGCTAAGGGCAACACCTTCCCTCGCCCAGCGAGGAAGCCGGTGTTACAGGACTTCCGCCCTAGACCAACATGTCTGCCCCCCCCCTTTGCGCGGGGCGGGAAGGAGTGTCGTCGCGCTGCCGGCGCTCTACCCTGCTGCTCCGCCTGGCGTCGATGGTGCGGGAGGCCGCCGGGGCGGGGGCGGCCGCGGCACGGAGACGGGGGATGGCCGAGCCGGCGGGTTCGGCGCAGCGGGTGCCGCGGGTGGGGAGCGCGGCCCTGGCGGGGCGCAGGGCTCTGCCGGCGGGCTGTCCCCTTCCTCGCCCCCCGCCGCGCGCGGCTGACCGTTGGCGGCGCCTCTGTTCCCCCCCCACCCCCCACCCCGTGAGGTGGCGGGAGGGCTCGGCCGAGGCGGTGAGGGAGAGCCGGGGCTTCGGCCTCTCTGCCCGGCCCCGAGTTAAACTGCGGGTTTTGCCCGCCTGTGGGGATTTAGTAGCCCGTAGTGACGCGGTGGGGCCTCAGCCGGGTGCGAGCTTGAAGCGCTGTCATGTAGGCTTTAGCTGTGGGGTCCTCGAAGCTGGGTCTGGGGTACCTCGGTGCCGGCACCGACATTTTCCTCTGCCTTGTGCCTAGATTGCTTACGGCTGCCACGAGAGCGGTCCCAGGGGAGGCCTGGCTGAGCTGGTGGAGTTCCGTGGTGGTTTGGGTATGTACGTATGTCGGAGGGCCCGGTGTTACTCCTTACCAGCCTGCTGTGAGGATTGGCTGTAGTTTAAAACTAGGATGTGTCTTCCCAAACCACGAGCCGCTTTCAAAAGGGAGGCTATGCAAGAATACCACAGTATTTAGTAACGCCTGTCTTCAGGTAATGCTATGGATTCGGTATGTTCCTGCGTCTCAGGATAAATGAACACTTGAAGGCATCACAGAGGGTAATTGAAGCGTCCTAGCAAGGGCCTGGTGATCCTGACAGAGTGACAAAAACGGCTTCAAAAAGATGTGTGCTATCTTTTCACGTCTGTTCTTGAAAAAAGCATTAAAAGAAAGAAATTACTTTCATTATTATGAAAACAAGAGCCTTTTTTTGAGGCTGCTGCTTCCCTGAGGTGAAGTGCGGGTTTAAGTAATAATGCCACATTGATGATTCTTTTAAAAAAAAAAATACAGTTTTTTAATTCCTTGAATAGCAAAGGGCTCTGTGTGTTCTTGTGTGACTTTTTTAGGTGAAAATATGGAAGTGAAACAATTTGGTGAGCGGTGGTAGGGAAATGGTTAGTTTCAGCTGTCTTGGCAAATCAACTATAACCCAGACATCTGGGTTTAAGTACTAGGGTTGAAATGGAGGGATAGGTATTCCTTTTAATGCAGATCTTCGTGTCTTTCTCAATCTGTTGGGTTTTTTTCAGAACTTCCTTAGGATCAACAGGGTTGGGGCAATCCCAAGCACAAATGCAGGCTGGGTGGAGAATGGATTGAGAGCAGCCCTGAGGAGAAGGACTTGGGGTTGTTGGTTGGTGAGAAGCTCAACATGAGCCAGCAATGTGTGCTCGCAGCCCAGAAAGCCAACCACATCCTGGGCTGCACTAAAAGAAGCATGGCCAGCAGGTCGAGGAGGTGATTCTGCCCCTCTACTCCGCTCTTGTGAGATCGCCACCTGGAGTACTGCATCCAGCTCTAGGGCCCCCAACATAAGAAGGACGTGGACCTGTTGAAGCAAGTCTAGAGGAGGGCCATGAAGATGATCAGAGGGCTGAAGTACCTCTCCTATGAAGACAGGCTGAGAGCGTTGGGGTTGTTCAGCCTGGAGAAGGCTCCAGGGAGACCTTATAGCAGCCTTCCAGTACTTAAAGGGGGCCTACAGGAGAGATGGGAAGGGACTCTTTATCAGGGAGTGTAGTGATAGGACAAGGGGTAACAGTAGATTAGATATTAGGAAGAAATTCTTTACTGTGAGGGTGGTGAGACACTGGAACAGGTTGCCCGGAGAAGTTGTGGATGTCCCATCCCTGGAGGTGTTCAAGGCCAGGTTGGATGGGGCTTTTAGTAACCTGGTCTGGTGAGAGGTGTCCCTGCCCATGGCAGGAGGCTTGGAACTAGATGATCTTCAAGGTCCCTTCCAACTCTAACCATTCTATGATTCTAACAGTATTAAAGGCTTCTGTGGCTGATCAGTTTTGCTGGCTGTCATGGATGACAGCTGATCTGTAAAGGTTCTGTGCTTTTATGAAGTCTATACAATGTGTGTGTGCGTCTTCACCGCTGTGACACCTGAAAAGGGATAGGGTCCTCCCAGTCTTACAAAATTTAGTACCCTCATGGAAGAGAAAGTCACAGATTACTTGTACCACCCAAGGAAGGAATTGAGCAGCTTAACTGTTGCAAGAGGCAGTAGTCAGTTGGATGGTCATCCAGAACATGGTGATCAGAATTCCGGTGTCTCACTGCCTTCAAGTCAGGTGCAGCATAGCTTGCCTGTAACCCAGGTGGATAGATAAGGCAAAACAGGGTCTGGGGGAGGAAAAAAAGTAGGGGGGACAGAGGAAGAGTAGGAGCCTGCAGAGGAGCTTCTTGTAAGAAGCCTCATCAAGAAAAGCGTGGATTCTGTTTGGTCTGTTAAATGCGTGGTTTGGGTCACTTGAGCTACAATGAAGAGGCTTTGTATGGTTTTGAGGCATGGTTCTTTTTGCAGCATATGTGACTTGAATGGTGTAACAGAATGGACAGCCTCAGATGAAAGTCCTCTTGGGAAGGACTGTAGCCATCATGAGAGGATGTGGGAGTTTTATTTACATGAAGCCTGGGACTTACAGGTTTGCGTTATGTTCAGGTTGTTGAGTTGTGGCTGAAAACAAATTTTTAATCCATGCCTGGCAAGAATGTGACAACTGTATCAGTAAATAATCTTACTGTGGTTTATCGCTGTTTTGTTAATTAAATGCATTACGTTGGGGTTGTGCATTTATTATTTTAGGATAGTATTGAATTTATGGCTCACTGAGAAAGACTTTACACAGAGGACTTGCTGCTCACGCTTCAAGAAACTTGGTAACTGCTCATGAGAGCTTTCTATGGTGCTTTAGATGTCAGGGTTTGAGACTTCTAATTCTTCTCTGTATATTTAAAAGAAAATAATACCTGTCAAGTATGAGAGATTCCTATTTGGATGTCCTTTGAGACAGAGTGAGGAATGTATCTCTGTATCTGACTAGATTGTGTGGGGTTTCTTTGATTTGGTAGCTTTCAGAATTGTCACTTTGAACTCAAAAGTCAGGTGGGCTAACTGTTTCCGTTAGGATGATAGTTAAAAAACAAGGGCCAGTCTTTGTCTTTACAGACTTTTGTATGCTGGAGGGGAAGAGTCAAAAGTATTTAGATGTATTTTTTCCCTTCATTTTTAAGAGGCTGTTCAGTTGTGAACTGCAGATGAAGGCTTCTCTGACCAACGGGTATTTCATGGAACACTGCCATCGAGTTACTCTGATTCCAGAAACCGCACTGTGTGATAGCAGAAGTATTGTGTAGGCTTAAATAATAGTAGCAGTTTTCCGTTAAAATAAGGGAAATACGGAATTTTAATTCTGAAAGAGTTGTGAAAAGTAATTTGTCATTCATTACTAAAATTCTAGAGTTGTGAAATCCTGAGTCAGTAAAGGCTTTTCAGCTTCTAAAATGTTAATTTTATGGCTTATTCTGTAAATGAAATGTATTTTGCCCTTTCAGTGTATCTTTTAAATAAGATGTCTGTTATGAGTTAGTGGTGTTTACAAGCTCTTGTCTGATGTGGTGGTGTGGTAGCTTCAGTGCATCATGTAAATGTGCAGCTAATACAACAAGTATAGAGCATTATGACCCATAACAGATCCACTGGATAAATGTGAATCCTGTCTTTAAAGAGAGATGGAGAAGTTGCCTAGAATGTCCTTTTTGTATAGGCAGCTCTGAATCTTTATTCCATCACTCCTTTCTCTTTCATGTGTGTATTATTTTTTTCTTTATTTGTAGTTTTGGGGTTGTGGTGTGTGTCTGTGGTGTTTTGGTTTTTTTAGCACAGTGTCTCCCAAATGAGCTTCAGGGACCAGAGTTAACTAATTAAATTTCCTATTATTTCTCTATTTGTGATGACAGGATCAGTTAAAGCTTCATCTCTTTACCTCTCAAGAACGTGCTTGGCTCCTCTTAGTGACAGAACCAGCCCCTGAGAGCGCTCTGACCTGCAGCCAGTCACTGTTAACGAGCTGAGAAGCAGGCAGGTGAGTCGCAAGTGAAGTGACTTGTTACAGGTTTTATTGACCCTGCGTGGCCTTCCAGGGTCTGCCAGCTGTGCAGGGAGCTGATCTGGGTCAATTAACACTCAATTAACTCTGAGTTAAATATTCTGCTGTGAGAATATGCTTAAAAAAACAAAACAATAACAAAGGTTAGTGATGGTAGTAAGTATTTCTGTGAAGGTTTGAAATGACTGAACTGGATTGCAAAATCAAGATTATTTGTACTGAAGTTCATACAACAGCCTTAACTGATATGCATAATGACTTGATCTGTTCTTGAAGTACATTCATTATAACTCTTGGTTGCATTACTGATTAAGTTGAAAAAAACAGATCTTCAATTTTATGCGCTCCCTCCACTTTCTGTACATAACGGTTCCTACAACAGTCAAAGACTAACAGGATGGCCTAGTATTTATTGTCTGACTCCCTTGCGTGGGAAGGAACGTAGCCAAAGCACTCTGCCTCTACACCTATCATTCTCAATTGAGTGCTAAATCAAAGTGGAAGTGATCATTTACAACTGGATTATAATGTCAGGAAGGCTGAAAGCACAGCCTAGTAATTTAACCTCCACATTGAAAAGGTGAGAATTAGTTTGGTTTTGTCTTTTAAGAAATGATGACCTGCCCCAAGAGAAATTTTTCATGGGAAAGAGATGCCTGTCATATCTGTGTAACTGCAAGCCAAGGGATAGGAATGAAAAATTAAATGCAATTGCAGGGAAAGACTGTTGGATTGAATGGTGATTGATACTATTTTTTTTAAGAAACTAAAATGTACAAGCCTAAACCTGTTCTTGTGACTCAAAAGACTGAAAACAAATTATGTTTATTAAAACAGATCTCAAAGGCCCAAGTTGTTGGATTAGCAGTGTGCCATTCTGGGCATTTGTCAAACAAATTCTCAGCAATTTGCTCAGCAATAGCTCAGCAATTCCACTGGCAGGAAGAGCAATATGTTGTTTGGAAAGCTGTGCTAAACTTTCTGACAAGTGCAAAGCAAGAATGAAAATAGATTATTAGCTCAATTTTGTAAATTGCTTAGCATTATTTAAAATTTTATATTACTTTTGTATTTCAAATAATTTCCATTAATGAAGAGTTACTAAAAACCTGTCCTCTCTACCTTGTCTTCCATATATGTTAGCCTTCACCTAGCTAATTCCTCTGTTTCTCTCTGTTCCTCTGAGTTGTGGGGTGGTTGATTGTTTGTTTTTTTTTTCCTGTGTAAAGATTAAGTTCATGCATGCTGAAATCTGGGATTTTGGAATTTGGAAAGTCTGTTTCTATAGCCCTAAAAATACATTGGGTCATCTTAGTTGCATTTCTATCAGATTTGCTGTAGTTGTATTATATCTGCTTGATTATCTTGTCTGATGTAGTATCTCAGAGCACAGCCACAGGGGATGACTATGAGCAAAGGCAGGATTAATCTTTTTAGCTTCAAAGCCCAGTACTTAAAGCATGTATACCCTTGGTTTAAAAAGTACTTGCTTTGGTCTTAAGGCTTGAGTTGTGAACCTGTCAATCAGACCATTGTTCCTTTTATTTTTCTGCAGAAAAATGTAGTGTCTCCTAATTTATGGTACACCATGTCTACAGTCTAATTTGTTAATGCATTATAGGTAACTCCGCATCTGATGAGATCTGTCTTATAAATTCTCTGACTTTATTTTTATCTTGGTTTTTATCCTGGTGTTCACCTTTTAAAAGACTGTAACTTCATCATTTTATGATAGTTCATCAGTGTTTCCTTCCACTTTAGTTTTCCTAGCTAGTTTCTCTTTGTTAGAGTGAAATTTAGAAGCATCTTATAAATATGTAAGCTGTAAGTCAACCCAGCAAAACTGTTTAACTAACTTTTTTTATAGATACATTCCAAGAACCTGCTGTCATTCTTCGTTTTCCTTTTGCACAAATCGTCTGAGTAATCAGTCTGTCACAACCTAGTGAAAACAAAACAAAACAAAACAAACCTGCTCCAAATATTGTGACACGTTTCATAAATATGTTTAGTTATCCTAAGACAGCAACAAACTTTTAGTCTTTGGGTGTGTTTTTTTGCACTCAACTACTTCTGTCCTTAATTCTTACATTATAACAGGAAAAACTTAACAGGAAAAAATATTTTATCTGTTATGCTTGGTAATTCAGTGGCAGCCATCAGAAACAGCTATAAAAAGTTTAAGATAAACTGAAAAAATTTTGTACTTGCTGGAAGATAAGATTTTGCAGGAGGAAAAAGAATGTATGTGTATGTTTACGTTACCTAATATAAGCTTTTCTGATTTTGTCAGAGTACAATTCTCATGTATACCTTTCTTAATTCCTTTCTTAAATTTCTCCTCTTACTGTTTTCTGCCCCCAAATAATATTCTCTAAGTTTTCTTTGCCGTGAACAGCTGTTCTT
Source organism: Pluvialis apricaria (assembly GCA_017639485.1). Classification (NCBI taxonomy): domain Eukaryota; kingdom Metazoa; phylum Chordata; class Aves; order Charadriiformes; family Charadriidae; genus Pluvialis; species Pluvialis apricaria. The sequence continues at coordinate 71,871,026 of CM030009.1, read as the reverse complement.
TTCAGTTCCTCAGTTGTAAGTTTAGATTTTTTGCTGGGAGAAGGGTGTGTAGGGCAGTTATTCTTTTCTAAGAATTGAGTTTAGTCTTACGCTGAAGAACTTTTATGTATTCGAGACTTTGTTTACAGTAGTTTCTCAGTGGGTATCAAGATGTATAGTGCAATTTACTTGAACTGAGCATCTGGGCAGTATCTCCTTATGGAAGCTGAGAATACAGCCCAAAGGTTTTATGGGAGCGTGCTTTTATGGGTGGAGGGTGGGTGGGAGGTCTGTGTTTTTTTTCACTTTGGGTCTTCGTCCAAACTTGGAAACCTCAATTATCATTTAAACTTTAGAGTATTTGTAAAGGACCTCCAAAGTCTGAAGGGAGAAGATTTCTTTCTCTGCTCCCCCCTCCCTTCCCACTTCCCACTCCCATTTTGGGGAAAAACTTCAGTCTGTCTGGTTTTTCACAGAAGGTCGTAAGAACTTTGGCCACATCCACGTCCAGTTTTGGCAGCTGAACATACTGTTGTCCTTGCTAATGCAAGTCTTAACTGGTTTGTTTTTCATTTTAAATGACTTTCATAAAGTTATGCAATATGAGTTGGGCTTTGCTAAGCAAGAACAATATGGTTCTGGAAAACAGAAACGTCCCTTTCCTGTTCTTTTTTGAAAAAAGTTGCTGTGAAGGATACAAAGGAAAGTAACTACAATTTATGTTTCTAGATAATAATATCCTGAGTTTGTTCATTAGTTTTAAATATTCTACTTAGTCTTAGATATGGATGCGTTCTAGTCTTGGACTCTCGGTTAGTCATACTCACCTTGTAAGGTATGAGAGGCCTGTTGCTGGAGAGCGTCAGTTAGTACTGCAACTATTAAGTTATTCTGGTTGCAGACAGTATGATTACAGCTTCTGTAGTCTTCAGTATTTGCACTATGGTAAAAGAAAACTTTTCATGGTGAGCAACCTAATACATTATCTTCAGTTAAAAATGTCAAAAGACTCAAACGCACAAACTGTACTGTCTCAGAAGGCACACTTGTGTATGATCCTGCAATGCTGGCAATTCTTCCAAATCTAGCATCTGTGTCTAGAGCTGTGTAAACAGCACTCTCATTTTGGAATTTAAATACCCTGTTTCAGTTAATGTGAATGCTAGGAGTGTGCAAGCCTGCTTGTTCTGGTTCTTCAAACTCATATTCTTTCTCCTGTTCTGTCACCTGAAACTAAGGGGACAGACAGGTTCTTTTAGGGATCCTTGGTAGAGTGATGATGGCACTAAGCTGCAGTTACAATTAAAGCTTTATTTTCTTAACCTGATATTATTATGATTAGTATAGCACAGAATTTATGATTAGAATGGCACAGGATTTCTACAAGCAGTATCAATGTAGCACAATTTATTAGTTGCATAATACAGAATTTATAATACAACTTAACTTATGGTTTCTAATCACCTGGACCCTCTGCAGGTTGGGTCAAATCTTAGTACGTGGTTTGCTGTATCAATATAATAATCATAATCTCGACTTGAAAAAAATCGTATAAAAAATACAAGTCACTCCCGCCATCCTGGGAGGAAACAGACGACAGTGGAGGTGTCCCTGGCCACCGGGGGATCACAGGTCTCACTGTCCAGCAGCAGTTCAGGTCCAAGTTCCCACTTAGGACTTGCACCTGCTTGATTTTACAGACAGTGCTCTGTGCGCTGTTACGCTTCCCTCGGGGTCATCAGCAGCCCCCCTGGCTGGCCGTGTGGCCGGGACCTTCAAGGCCAGCAAGGAAGGGAGTAATCTGCCTGGCGCCTGGGAACCTTGAAGCCGGTAGGGAGGAAAGGAGAAATCTGTTTGGTTTGTCTCCTTGGTTCACAGGACCTTCAGGGCCTGCTAATGAGGGAAAGGGAATGAGTACATCACTCGCTCGGTCACAGGGAATGGCTGCTTGCCTTATAATACAGCATTAGTTATGCTAACGGCATTACCAGGGGTCAGGAGCAGGGAATACCAGTCACATATACATGCTTCTTTCCTTTTCATGAACCTTTTGAGAATGTGAGGGAGATGCTAAATAAAAGAACTTCTTAAGCAGTAGTTTTGTCACTTCTTCAGTGCTTTTATTCAGTGTTCTATTTTGCTTGTTTTTGGGACCTTTAGCTTGCATAGAAATTGGTAGGCATGATGCAGAGGAGATTGACAAGGTGTTAGCAGTTGTTCATCAGGTTCAGGAAAACAGGAAGTAATGGATTCAACACTTTAATCATTAAAATAGTATGTTGACTCCTTCTAAAATGTGTGTATCAAGACTCTGAGCATGTGGGCTTTTTCTTGGTTTACGGGTGTGAGGTTTTTTTCTGTACCACCACCCTCAACAGTCAAAGTCCTGCTTTGTTTGGGTACTGTTGGGAAACAATCATTCCAGTTTTTCTCTTGATTGTGGAAAACTGTTCCATTATGAAACTGTGCATCTGTCAGTTGCTACAGGGGCCTTCTTAATAGGATTGGACTGATCTGATAATGAAATGTGGTAGCCAACAGCCTGCCGTGTACTGCATTTCATAGGCTGGGCCACTGCATCTGTGTTATGTAAAGCGTTGTCATTTTTTAACAATGTTGAACCACATTCCCAAATAATGACTTTAGGATTCCAGTACTCACCAAATTAATAATAATTTTCTTTGTGTTCATGCATCTAGCAGGGTATACAATTGAAGAAATAAGCTGTCTGCTAAACGGAGGAACTCTAGTTTGAAAATTACATCTCTTAAATCACCTTCTTCTAGTATGGGGTAAACTACCTTTTGGATGTGCGTGGCTTTCTGAATCTGAGTCATTAGCTTAGACAGCTTTTTAGACGCCTGAAGGTGGCTGAATTGTAGTATGCCTGGAGCGCCTTATGCTCGTTGCAGAGTTACTCAGTTATGTCTGATGTGCAACTGTATCATGAGAACGCATTTCTTAAGTAGACGTTTAAATCCTGTATTGTAAAAGAAAATTGGGAAACTTAAATTGCCTAACATGTTCTTGTGCAACTTGAGGCTTTTCTGAGAGAGCTCCTGGTGGTGAAAGCCAAGGAGACAACTGAAGACTGGTACCTCACTGAGACCTTTTCAGGACTTCTGAGTACTTTCTTGCAGAGTGGGCCTTTAAAGCTAATTCAGGAGGCTGTCAGTGTGAGCAGCTTGGATGTCCATAATCTCTGCTTCTCCAGGTGAAATACTGCCTCTTTTCATCTGTTCAGGATGGATTGTTAGCTAACTTTCTTTTCCATGTTGCTGCTTTTTTTTCCTAGGAGAAACAGCTCTTGTAATAGAGGACCTCCTTTTAATTATCACAGTGGTGTTTATTAAGTTCTTCCTTGTTCCCAGGGATTGAATTTCCTCCTGCTGCCTCTTTCCACAGCATTGCATTACAGACTTAAAATAAGCAAGTAGGGTGCTGCTCCCTCAGTCTAGGGAGTTCCCTGAATGTACTGTTTTCCTGTATATGAGGGCTTTTTGCTTGTTTGGCATAGCTTTTTTGCTGCTCATGACATTTTGATGAAGTGCTGTGACAGTCTTGAGAGATTATGTATTATGATGGTACCTGACTCTTGCTAAACCAGTGTCCTGATTTTTCACTATCATCTCTTTGCGGGGACTGCATGTGGTATAATAATATATATCAGATGAGGCTTGTGGAGGGAGGTAATTATCTTTTATTAGACTGGGTTGTAATGGGACAGGGTGCCACGCAAGCTTTTGGTCACACATTACCTCAAAGGGCTTGTGTGCCCAGATGCACATCAGCTCTTTTTTCCAGCTATATTAGTTAGTCTAATAAAAGGTATTACCTCTTCATAGAAACATTGCCTGACTTGCAGCCTTCACGGTCTAAGGATGCAACAACATGGCAACCATTACCGAGGCTGACCAACATGTTCTTCTGTGTACTATTCCAGTTCCTCCGTCTCTTGTTTGTTATATCCACTTTTCAGGTCTAGGGTTTTTATATTCAAGAAGCTATGAAGTCCTCTTTAATCAATGTGGTCTTTTCTTTAAGTAAATTGTGAAAAAAAAAAAAAAAGAAAAAAATTGCGTAAATTGAAATGGAAGATTTCACTGTGCAGTGCCTCTGGCATCTTTCAATATCACTTTAGTGCATGGTTTTTAATAAATGAGACCCAAATTTATGACTATGGGAACCTAAAGGTCATCCACCTTCATCCATGCTTCAGGTATGAAGCAAAATGTGCAAACACTCCCCAAGTTGTCTAATGATTATCTGAAGAAGCCAGATTTCAGTGTGCTTTCAATGTTACCGAAATTACGATAATTTAGTAATTAATAGAAGAATGGGGAAGTATTTGATATCCCTCTAGCTTTAGCCTTCTCCAAATACTATAGGCTGTTATGATGGTTCTTGAAGATGATATATTACATGAATTTTAGTCAGTTACTGGTAGATTATCCTTACCTTCACTGAGTATCAGTACTCCGACCTGTCCTTCACTTCACAAGCTCTTCAAGGTATTTTTTGTTTTGGAAGTTACAGCATCCTTGCTCTTAGGAAAGAGCAATTTAATGTAATTAATGCCACGTCATGGATCTGGCTTTTTTGTCTTATGATTGCAAACAAGAACTCTGACATGTTGCTTGTCTTGATTATGAATGTATATCTAGAGTTAGGCTGATGTAGGAAGGATTATTTTTTATTAACTATTGAGTGGCAGGTGGTCTGTACTCCAGTTCACATTCCCCTCCATCCCCGAACGTTGCATTACAGTCTTATAGTCAAACCCTAAGCCTGTCACAAAAGCAGTAAGTGAAACAGATGGTAAAACTTAAATTTCTGAAAACAACTGACCCAGGTGTTTTTCTGCATTGATCTGTCATTAAAATGATATCTCCTATAGGTTTCTCTAAGGATTTTTGTCTCTTTTTGTCAGATCCAGTCCAGGAAACACTTCCTCTCTTGATATTGAAGTAATCTAAATGTGAAAGTAGCGGGTTTTTATTCCCTTTGCAAAATACACACGTAAGATGATACGTGATTACTTGAAGAAAAGGCTTTTTGATTACAAATCATGGATTTGCTCCATAGCTATTTGAGTGACTTAAATTTTATACTTCTATACAAGTGCTTGTAAATGAGGGAAACCCTTTTCAGAACTTTTTTTTTAACATAGTAAACTTCGTAGTGTTTGAAGTCTATGTCTAAATCTGTTTCAACCTGCTTTCTGAATGGAACTCCTGGAAAATTTGTGATGGGTAAGGACATACTCATACAGCACTTGCAATATCAGCAGATTTAAGTTTGTTTTTACCAGCTGTCTTTTGCAGGTCTCTTAAAAGTGATTCACGATCCACACACTTGTGACACTGGTTGAAAACAACTGGTCTCAAACTCCCATTAAATTTCTCATGGCTTTTTTTTTTTTTTCCCCATGTGTTCTTAGCCAGTAACTGTTCTACCACAAACCCCAAGAACCTACAGCTAATCTCTAGAGTAATTGGTGATGTGCAGCACATATTTGCTCTGTCATGGCTGGAGCTACACTGAGTCTACGCTTGAATTCATAGCTTACGGATAGATGTTACAATGAGCTTAGTAGTTAGTTAATATAGAGTCCATACCACTTAGCACTTCCTAAGGGTGTAGAGAAAGACTTCCCTTAGAGATTTTTCATCTTCCCCTGAGCTCTAACTCTTGCCAGTTTTTTAGCTTCGTAATAATCATCATCACTTTTCATGGTCTTAAAACAGCATTGATGCAGACAATGGAGTTTTTACAGTGTGTTTATTTTTCTTATTATCAATGTGAGATGTAAATAATTTTGTATGAAAGCAGTAGGGAATGTATACAGCTGAAAAGTATGGAGTAACTTTTGGAACCTCGCTCTTGCCCCTGTTCTGCATAGTACTAGTGCAGTTTTTGGGTAGTCTTAATGTTTTGGGGTTTTGTAAATTTAAAGAAAAAAAAAAAAGCTTAACTGTATCAGTTCTAATGTGTTCTGATGTGTGTTTTCCAGGGTCAAATATCTGATTGAAAAAAGCATATGCTTCGTGGCATTCTGAAATTATGCCTTATGTGACAGTAATTCTTACTACTCACGTATGGTCATTCTAAATTGCTGTTCTTGAATATATGTTTATTTTTAAGCATTCGAGTTAATATCATGTGGCATTGAAATGACATTTGTTCAGTCTGGAGACAAAGAACCTCAAAGTGGTAAAAAAATATTTAAGTAGTCACATTATGCTGTTAGCACAGTAATCTCAATACGTGGGAATTGAGGAGTTAGCTTTTTTATATTCATTTGGAAAATATTCACTTCCTGAAAGATATACTACATTAAGTATTGCTATGCTATTTAATGCTTTATCTGAAATATTGAGAAAGAATGTTGTGTAACTTGAGTTTAATGGGGCTGTAACTTAGCAAGCAAGGATACAATGTACTTAAATGAAAACATCGTGGCTTTTTTTTTTTCTTTATATTCTTGAGACTGTTACCTTGAGATCATTGAGTTCCCTACTGAATTTTAAAGTGCCATCTCTATTTTTTGGATTAGTTTGAAAGGCTTTATTTATTGAAAACTCATGGTACAATTAAAGTATTGATTTAAATGGAGTTTGGAGCCTTCTGAGGTGAGAGGGGTTTGAGGGACTGTGTAAAAACAGTGTGCCTTGCTGAAACAGTAGAAAAATAACTTGGTGGCCTCACAGCTCTAGTCAGCAGAGGACCACGTTCCTTTCCATGACAGATATTAAGCTGTTGCTGTTCAAGCTGTTTGGATAATGAGGTTAATAGTTTGCCTACAAAGGTTCCCATAAATACACTAAACAACTAAGAGGGCAAAAATGATTGAGTTAAATGTAGTGATTATGATCAAAATGTCATGGAAAAATTCATTTTCCCTTGAAAAGGAATTTTGATAAATTCAATGTATCAAATGTCAGAATTTGAAAAGACAGCATTAGGAAGCCTATTCTTGATCCTTGTTGATGTTGATCAACAAATCTGTGTTTTCAATGACTGAAGATCAAAGCCCTCATATACTGTGTAATATCCACACTTAGAGTGAGGAAACTACTGGAGAGCCATCTGCTCTGTTGTCCCTTTAGCAATGTTGATCAAGGGCGTCATATAGGTTATTCAGTACTATCATTAGGTATCCTCATTTCCCTGTTTGTGTGCGTAGCAGTGTGCTCCTCACGTTCTTTGAATAACCTAACTTAACTTGGGTAATTCTTTGTGTAATAAATTAAACAGGACCGTGTAGTTTTGAATTGTTTTGTTTTGTTTTACTGAATAAAGATTTAATTATTTCAAAGAAAATGGCAGCTTGGCTTAAGGCAAAGTTGGGTTGAGTTGGGGGTTTTTTTGGTTTTGGTTTTTTTTTTTTTTTGCCTACAAGCAATCACTGAGTTTGCCTTTTTTCTTTCAGAGTTTGGAAAAACAGTGTGATGGGACAGGAGGCAGAAACAAAGTTGAAGCTAGAGTTGGTGGCCTTGATGAATGAAGAGTTGGAGCAGCCACATCTTGTACGCAAAAGGATGGCTGAAGAGTAAGAGCAGTGCATTTAATTTTAAGGGGAGAATAGTACTGGAATTCTTAGATCTATCTAAGCAAGGAAAAAGACTGATCTTGCAGTTGAGCATTGTTGGCCTCTGCGTAACAATGAGGGGACAGCTTTGCTGTAAGCAAGCTGAACTCTAATATCCTTTCTCCTTGTTTCCTGTTCGCCTTCAGCAGTGTCTGAAGTTGTTCTGGTTCATGGCAGTTGGTTCCGCACGTTCTAGCTTGTGATCATAGCTGATTTGTGTTAGCTGTTTTTGAACTAAAAGAATGGGTAAAGTAGTAGGAGAAAGGCAGATTATTATGTTGAGAAGGGTTAATAGGCATTCAGTATGTTTGAATGTGGGAAAAGAGGAATGAGATTGATCAAAAAAAGTGTGCTGCCCCCCCTTCCCTGTCTAGCCTACTCTACTCATGAATTAAGAAAAAGAAATGGAACTTCTAAAAGCTCCATTCAGATACAAGGGGGCTGGCTGGGAGCAGTCCCTTATGTTGACGGGAAAAAGGGTGAGAAAAGGGACCCTTTTTCTGTCTCTGTGGAGACTTCTTCCTTACAGGCCTGCTGATTCTCAGAGTATTATTCCTTTTCACTTGGCAGGCTTTGAGTTGAAAAGTGAATCTTGGGGTTTTTTGTTTGGGTTTTTCTGTTTGTGTTGGAAGTAGAGTTAAGCAGAAGCAGGCAGTGGTGAGGGGAAAGTGTTCAGTGAATGTAAGTTTTTGTGGTCCAACAGTTGCTCTGAATGAGTTGTGAGAGACATATTTTAATTCTTGCTGTTGAATGTGAATGGAGTTCTGCCATGTACAAAAGCAAAGGCTTCACAGTGGCAGCTTGGGTTCAGTGTTGGTCTGAGGTGGCAATGCTGTTTTTGTTTTGGCTCCCTTTCTGGTGAGAGTGCAAATACCAATTGTTAGTGCAGCTCCTCTGTTGCATTAAGAATAAATGTTCTAGTTACGTTTTTAAAAGGGAATTTAAGTAGTATTTAGCATATGCGTATAACAGAATGAACATACGTTGTGGACTCTCAAACTTCCATCTGAGATGCTAATGAAATATATCTTCTGAAACAAAACAAAGACACGTGAAGTCATTGTTTGCTGCTATGAATCAACTGTAGTTCTTTCAGACATTTCAGTAATACTTGAGACATTTCAGGTAAAATATAACAAACTTGAACCATGCATCTTGTAGTTTAAATGTGCCTTTCTAGAATGTGCTTAAGAGTGTTTTAATCCTTTATGTATGTTTTTGCTGATGTCAGGTTACTTCACAGGCTCATCTGCAGAATGGTAATTTACTGAAGCTTTTAAATATGGATTTATGTCTATTGCATTTCCCTCCGTGTTTTCTGATGGGCTGGAGTTAAAACTGTTGAGCAAAGGTGTCTTGTTTTGATTCCATGCTTTAACTACTTTGCTACAAAGCAAAAGACCAAATAAGTAAATAGGAAGACCTCTGTTGTGTTTAGACACCAAGAGAACAGAACAAAAACTTAAGAAAATGTAGTGATTGCCATCCATACACTCCTGTAAGTGGAGCTGGTTACCCTAAGAGTATGAGCGAGCCAGTCCCAAAGAATTCAGAGTGTGACTAACTGATTTCAGATCTCTGCTGCAGGGTATGTGAAGCTACCACCATTTTATACACAAAGTAGAAACTTGATTAAGATTTGCTCAAGGCTGTGGTGTCATTAAATGACGAGGTTTTCACCCAGTTCCATGTGACAGTTAGTAGACCTTGTCTATTGTGTGGCAGTTTGAAGTGTTTCTATTGCTTAAAAGATTTACCTCTCCTAAGTCTACTTAGGCTTCTCCCCAGTTTCAAGATCATTAACTGATGCATTCTAAGAAAAAATCCAGCCCTGGTTGCTATCTTCAGTTTAAAGTTATGTAAAAAAATTGCTTGTTTGTTGACTATCCACTATGCATGCACACAGAGGCATCCATGTTCTTGCACCCATTTTGCCTATGGCTTCCAAAAATGCTGAAAATGAACATTACTTGAGTTGAAATTACGTGGGTTTGTGATAAGAAAGAATTTCACTTAGAAGAAAATACTTTGCTTTAGTAAAGACCTTCTCCCTTTTTTACTGCTTTGTCATACAGCTTGAGAGGTTAAAACATACAGAGGTTAAAACAGAACTTACTCTGTAGAAAGATACTACAACTGAGGTGTGAGACAAGTCAGGCATTTAAGAAAAAGTAGTCATGGGCTGTGTACAACCCAAAATTTGCTTCACCACTTGCATTTCAACTCCTGTCTGGCATGGTTAGTAACTTTGTTAACAGGGAAAACTCTTTAACGTATGTTATGTTATCCTAATATATATATATATATATATATATATATATATATATATATATATGTTATCCTAAGGTTGGTGTAAAATGAAAGAAACTAAATTGTTAGATAAAACTCATGTTTATTTTATGCAGTGAATCATGTGGCTGACTTAAGTCACCTTTTTTTTTTAGCAGGTCTGAACTTTTGCCATCGTTAGCTTTTATTGGAACACTTCTAAATAACTATTTGCTGTTGCACAGCATATGGTGCGTTAATGCTTTCTTTTTATTTTTAGTATGCCAGAACTATGTGTTCCTCCCTACAGCATGAGCTGGCTTTCCTTGTTCACATTCCTTGCAGTCCATCTGCCTATAAATGTTTTTACAGTACATCAAATCATGATGCTAAGATACTGATGTGTTAAGTCATTAACAATAAAGATCAAACATAAATTTTTGTGGTGTATTTGGCCCAAACACATTCAACTACCACCCCAAAATTGAGTAGCCCCTGGTTTTTAACTAAAATCTTATTTGGAAGCTTTTAATCTAAAAATCAGTATTTGTCACACTTGTTGAGAGCCTCTTTGGGAGCAAATCTGAAATTTTCTCATGTAGAATGCCTAGTGTGTTCTGGAGAGGAAAGATCAAAAGATTACTTGTGATTAGGGCAGGCAGTGTAAAACAAGTTCCCTCAGACTTGGGCAGAATCTGAGTGTTTTTCCCCAAGTCATTGTGGAATGAAGGAGCATAAAAGAGGATGCATGCCAGTTAGACGCAATTCAGCTGGTAAGTTATATTTTCTGAGAGGTGGGTGATTTTGGATAATCCTCATCGAAAACAAAATGCTTATTTTTGGATGTTGTGGTATAAAACACTGTATATTTGCAAAACAGCAGAGGTTGCCACCTCTTCTTGCTTTACTTCAGTGGTTATTGATCTAAAAATACTAACAAACTTACAGCTGCCTATAGTTCCCAAGCTATATTTTTCACAGGGGGCTCCTCAGGATTATTGAGCGTACTTTAGGAGTAACGCTTGCTCTGGTGGAGCTTTGAACTTAAACTGCCGTTAAGCAAGAGTCCCAGATCTTGTGATCACACAGTGGAAAAAGGGAAAACAGGTGGTAGGGCTAGATGTAATGGTTCTTTCCATTTTTACCAGTGGTCTGACAGCTTGCCCTAGGAGGCTTTCTGTTTAGAAAAGAGATAAAATAGTAAATAGAACTGGTCAGGCATATACAGACCCTGTCAGCCTCTGACTCCTGATATCTGCAGTATAAATCCTTGGGTTTAAGAGTTGGTCCTTTGCTCGTTTATGCAGCAACAAACAATTTTATTCTTTGTTTAAAAAAGAAAAATCTTTTGTTGTCAGTATATGGCATGCTTCATTCAGTAACACTGTAGTTAAATTAGTGTTGTCTGTCATCGCCTATGTGTCACTTTAAAAAATATCTTGAGTAAACAGTTGATTCATAGCAGTGTCTGTGTATTCTTTACCAGTTCCAGATCAGTATCTAAATAGTAGAGCAGCATACACCCACAGTCTTGTATGTAGCAATACTTTTATATTTAATACCAGCATTTTCTAACACAGTTCATTTTTCCCCAGGGTAGAAAAGGTTTTTAGGTGAGAATTCTGTGCTGTGTTTGAGTTGGTATAGACAGCTTTGTACTAGTAAATGCGCATACTATTCTCATCAACAACTGCTCAGGGATGAGGAAGAACCACCATATCACTGGTGCAAACGTAGAATATATCAAGAAAGAAGAAGTAGGCAGAACTGATGCTGCTTCATGTGGATCAGCAAGGCAGATAACGAAGTCAGAACCCTTCAATGCTCAAATGAGCATTGTATCCAGGTTTGGATCTGCTTTGGCAGAATGCTTGTGAAAGTGAATCTTAAATACCTGTGCATAACATGCCACTGCTGGTATGTCAGTATCCAAAGTTTGGTGGGTTAACCAAACTTTTCTTGTAAAGGCATGTCAGTCTACCCCCCTTTATATTAATTTCATCTATGATGCAGCCTTTTCTTCAAATCTCGTGCTAGTGAATACATATAGCAGTGTCTAGCTTATGTGAGTTATCTTAAATGGGTATTTAAATGGTTAAGCTCTGATCAAAATCCCACTGGTTCTATACTTGAGGTAGTAGGGTGACTGAAAATGCCTTTGTCAGATGTCTTTAACCTCTCCAGCTGTCCTGTCAGTGAGGGTGAGTCAGAAGCTGGAGTCCTACAACTAACACTCACTAAATCTGGAAGGCTCAACTGTTAGCATAACTGATTTGGCAGCTTGGGGCAGGATGTGGACGGGTGCATTACTGAGGTGACTGCAGCCTTTCCAGAGTGCTGCCGCATCTTTCAGAGAAGAGAGGAAACTCTCCTGGTCCTTTGTTTTTTTCTACGCTGACAGTGAAAACAGTATTTTCCAGGAGAACTGAGCTGACTGTGGGCTGATAGTAGAAACAGTGTTCGCGGGAACTTCTCAAGCTGTTTGTATGGTGAACACTGTTCGCTTTATGTGCAAAAACAGTAAGTCTGGTATTCAGGGGAAGCTACTGAACTTGCAGCACATGCATGATACCAGGGGTGACTGGTCTGCTGTCCCCCTGAGGCTGAAAGAAGGTAGGTGGCTGGCCCAGTCAGAAAGGTCTCCATTAAGACTTGGGCATCCCTACTGTTTAGTAGAGATATATACGGCGTACATGCAAAATGAGTTACCGTGTTCGGTCCTGATTTGTCCACACCTGTGTCACCCAACACTAAGGGGACAGACAGGTTCTTTTAGGGATCCTGAGCAGAATGATGATTCTGCAGCACTACAGCACTAAGCTGCAGTTACAATTAAAGCTTTATTTTCTTAACCTGATATTATGATTAGTATAGCACAGAATTTACGATTAGAATGGCACAGGATTTCTACAAGCAGTATCAATGTAGCACAATTTATTAGTTGCATAATACAGAATTTATAATACAACTTAACTTATGGTTTCTAATCACCTGGACCCTCTGCAGGTTGGGTCAAATCTTAGTACGTGGTTTGCTGTATCAATATAATAATCATAATCTCGACTTGAAAAATCATGTAAAAGAATACAAGTCACTCCCGCCATCCTGGGAGGAAACAGACCACAGTGGAGGTGTCGTCCCTGGTCACCAGCGGGCTACAGGTCTCGCTGTCCAGCAGCAGTTCAGGTCCAAGTTCCCACTTAGGACTTGCACCTGCTTGATTTTACAGACAGTGCTCTGTGCACTGTTACGCTTCCCTCGGGGTCATCAGCAGCCCCCCTGGCTGGCCGTGTGCCCGGGACCTTCAAGGCCAGCAAGGAAGGGAGTAATCTGCCTGGCGCCCGGGAACCTTGAAGCTGGTAGGGAGGAAAGGAGAAATCTGTTTGGTTTGTCTCCTTGGTTCACAGGACCTTCAGGGCCTGCTAATGAGGGAAAGGGAACGAGTACATCACTCTCTCGATCACAGGGAATGGCTGCTTGCCTTATAATACAGCATTAGTTATGCTAACGGCATTACCAGGGGTCAGGAGTTAGGGGGTACCGGCCACACACCTGACGCTGGTTTTGGTAGCGCTGTCCTATGGATGTTAAGTAGAAACACCCCTCCTCACGATGAGGATAAAAGACTTCACAAAAAGTCATCCTGTGCGAACCACGGATAGCGCCCGTAAGTCAGATTTGTGGCCTTCCCTGCCTTTGAGCCTTTGAAAGGACAGCTCTGCGCTTTGTGGTCACCTGGCAACGACGTACACAATACAAGAGAGAGTGATTTTTTTCAAGTTACATCATCTTGATTTTAGCCATAGTTACAAACTGCCATTGCCAGGTTATAGATTTTTTTTTTCCTTTTTTTTCCAGAGAAACTCCACTGATCTAACAGCAGATTTTTGTAAATTTTAAATGAAGTATCAATAGACTTGTAATTTTAGGTCTATAGGCATAGAGAAACATTGTTTTTCTGTATCTTCTTGATGGTTACCTTGGCTGCATGTTTGAGTACATTTGTGTTTTGGTTTTGCTTTTAGTATAGTGTAAAACTGTTATACAAACAAAGCTTTCATTTTACTTCCACAATATCTCCTACAGGCTTCAATAGAAATGCATACAGGAAACAAGATTGAGTCTTAGCTTTATAACGCCATTTTAATTGTCCTCTTAAAAATATAGCTTTTACAGTGGTAATCATAAAATTTTCAACTGTTTTTGAAGACTTTTTTTTTAATCCAGGTGGACTTGGAGTACTCTGCTGAATAGTTGTGAATAGCAACTAGTCAGTATAATAAATTTTGTAAACCTGAGATCTGCTTTAGTCAGGGTCAGAGTAAAACAAACTGCAATAAAAATGTTCAAGCTCACTAACTAGGAAAGAGTATCTTAACAAACCAAGATTTTGAAAAGTTAGGGAAACTGGCAAAGTGGAAGGGCAGAAAATCTTTAAGTGTAAAGGCTTGCTAAGGGGACGGTTTATGGGATTGGATAAATTTCTTTAAAAAATTGACCTTTCTTCTGGGCTCAGAACAGATGCAACTTCCCTGGAAATGGTAGCGGAGGCATGTGAGAAAGTGAAAGTAAGGCAGCACACCAGTGGTATTTTAAAGCTGGGCAAGGGTATGCTCTATAGAAGGTCTCTCTGATGTTTTCCGCAACTTAAGGTGTTTTCTAAGACTAGTGGAAGAGTTGCTCTGTGTTCAGATTTAATTCCTATGTTTGTTTTCATGGTTGGGGGGGGGGAACAGACTTGAAGAAAACTGGTCTAAAAGTCTGTTTTTTCCATGGCTGAAATTACGCATTGTGTTATCATACACAGCTTACACTCAGGTTTACCTTCTCTTTCCAGAATACATCCATCCAATACAGATTGGGTACTCAAGTGTTGGACTAGAAGCTGCGAAAATCAAGAACATCCAGTAAGAAAAAATACTATTCTTCTGCCTGCTGTTTATTTACATAAAGAGATGCCTTATAACCCAAGGCTGTATTGTTTCTCATACTTTCTTTTCCTTGTTGACGTAGATTTTGTTTTGACAATTGTCTGCGTTGATCAGGAAAATACCAAGCACTTGGAATAGGGTTTAACCTGTGCTCCATCCTATGATTTAAAGTATTTGAAAACGGAATTGTCTTGCTGTTATTGTATTTTACCTCTCGTCATAAATCCTTCACTGGAAGGAGAGAATCTCAAGGTATAACACACCCTAACTCAAGCTTCCTAGCTCTTTACTTCTACTCCTAGACCATTCCTTCAGCTGGGATGATGCAACTGTTTTTGCATCTGAATTACCTGAACTGGATTATAGAACTGATACTGGTTTGAAAACTTGCTCTCCCCCTGGGTGTTTAAGGAATTATTTTTTGTGGGGTATTTTTAATCCCGTTTACCTTGATCTAATAGTTATTGCAGTGTAGTGCAGGAGGTAGGACAGCAGGGAGGGAGTGGAAAGGGTTGAATCACATAGCGTTGTAGGGGGAGACAGGGAGAAAAAAGTGTTAACAAAGTAGAGCTTTTTATGTCCTGATGTTGCCTGCAGTGTTCTCTGTTTTTGAAGGAGTAGCACCTAGCTGAAGAGAACTAGAAGACAGCAGTTTCATGGGGAAAAAGCTTTGTTTCTTCATGGGGGGGGAAAGATTATTATGTTTATGGGACTTCTTTAGTAATATGACTCGTAAATCTGCAAGTGGAATGTCCTAGTGGTCCTCTGTGTGTGTGACTGGCTTAGTAAAAGCAGAATTTAGTATACAGCTCTAGAGTACAGATTCTGGTTCATAATACTTGTCGCTAATACACAGCCTCATAGCCTGAGACTTGTTCCTCAGCACTGAGTGACAGACCTTAACGATGAATATGGAAATGAAAGAAATACTAATTTGTTGTTTGTAATGTCCCTGAAGGAGGTGACTTTGGGATATGACTGTAGCTCTTACCTAGAGGAGGGGAGAGGAGGAAGTGATACGTTGCTGAGGCTACACTAAAGTTTCAGGATAAGGCACCAAACATGTGCAAACCACAGACAGAATCTGCCAGGATGGTGAAGTCCAGATGCTCTGTCTGTATTTAGTTCTTCCATCTGCAAAATACGGAAGACTACCACTTGCGGCTTTGTCCTTTTATTTTTTTTTTTAACATACACTCTCAACATAATGGCCAATTTGTGTGGGGAAGAATAAGCAGCCTAGCAAGGAAAAAAAACATCGGTGCAAATTCAAAAATAGCATTATTACATTTTACTAACTAAACAAAGGTGATGACAGCTGCAATTGCAGTTGCAGCATAGATAGCATTTCAGTCCCCAGCTGTCCACTGAACAGTGGTGCGTGGCTGTTACAGCAGTAGTTTTAGCTAAACTGGGAAGGAAATAGAAGAATCCTGTGAAAACTACAGCAGGTCATTACTTTCCTGTATTGTGAGAGATACTAGAGAAAACTAATAATTTGGGCCACATTTTTCCAATTACTTGGAAATCAAGTAATTTATTTTTCCTTTATAAAAACTTACAGGAATCTGAACAAGCAATGAACAACAGTGGATTAGACACAGATATGGAAGATTACAGTTCCACCTGTTCAGATTCAGGTACATTAGATAGAGATTAACGAGTTTGCTTTGTTCTATTGTCAACCTGAGGGTTTTACTAGTTTTAAACAGGCTGAAAGAGTTGTTAAATGGCCATTAGCTGTGGAAAGATACAACATGACAGACTCCACAACCCCAGAGCAGGTGGTTTTTGTCCATTCAAATCAGATCTCTGAATGGCCTTAAGCAGCAGACTAATCTAATATAATTTATTATTGAAAATAAACTTAATTTTAAAAGTTAATAAGAACACCGTTAATTTTACATGTCGAATACATGGTTAAAGTTGCTCACTGGTACTTTGTAAGGAATTTCTACTGTGCTTTTTGCTTTTGATAAGAGTGAACTGATGCAAGGGATGTTCTTCTTTGAAGAAAGCTTTCCCATACTCTGGAATGGAGCTGGCAGAAGAGTTATTTTAAGGAGGTCCTAATGTTTGGAATGTGAAATAGCATGAAATGGAGGCCTTTGAATAACTAAATCATGGATGTAGTATGTGCTTGCTAAACTAGCTTCAGGTTAGATAAAAGCTTCTTTTCATGCCTTACTTGGTTTGATTTATGAGCCCTTCGTTGCCATAATCTTCATAGCTTCTATGTTATGAAATCCTACTTGAAGAAACGAAATCTTGAAAAAATCATGCTAACAGTTTGTTGTATCTGCTTTTCATTTTGGAATAAAACAGTGTTAAGTTTGGATAACTGAATGAGCACATATGCTTAGAGGTTTTTTACCGTAGGAACTGTTTTTCCACAATTACCAACACATGGCCACAGCAAACTGCTCTAAAACTTCTGTAAAGTTTTCTGCCAGGCATGCTGCCCATGAAACCTCCTTCCTTTTTTTTTCCAAATCTACCATCCTTCTAAAAACTTCAATAAAAAGATAAACTTTGCAGAAAGCCCCTAAAATCAGATAATCTGGCCTGAATTGGGAACTCATTCTTAGCATGTTAAGAAATGGGTTTAGACTCGGATGTTTTTTTTGGTCTCCTTTTTAAAGCGGGGGTTGGGGGTGGTGGTTATGGCTTCAAGCATTTTGAGACTGGAATTTAAAGAAAAAAACAAAAAACTGACTGCATTTAACTGAATGCTATCTTAGCTTGTTTAAAATACACCTTTTCCAAGTTTGTAACTCTCTTCCTCATAGTACAAGTAAATAGTCTTTTAAGATACACTGAGCATTTTCATGGAGAAGATCTTGTCTAATTGGGAAAAGCCTAAATCCAAGTATTCCTTATAGATAAGCAAAAAAGAAATGGATACCACTTCTGTGCCATTTCCATAGCAAGCTATCTTTAAGGGTTAGTAGTAAATATGAATGTAGGTCTTAATTTTCCTTTCAAGAAAAAAAAAAAAGCCATTGATCATGAATGGAAGTGGGTTTCACTTATCATAGCTTAATTTTACATATACTGTGGGGAACAGTTATCATAATTTAATTTTAAAATTTACTGCCAATCTTTATTGTATCATTGTCTATTAGATATCCGGTGTGCTGACTGTGCCATCTGCTTTTCCTGCAGGGCATGTGAAGAAGAGAAGGAAAATTAATCACTCGGTATCAAAAAAAACTCAACAGTACTTTAATCAGATGCACAAGGACAGCATAAAACTAACTGAAAGGATATTGGCTTTGGAAGAACAATCTCTTCAGAAGCTCTCTGAAACCTTGCCTACTCTAGCCAGTTTCATCATGAACACAAATCTCGCAGGCTGTCTGAGGTTGAAGGGGGGTTAATTTAAAGCTAGGCCTCTTAGGACCTCCCTGAATTAAAAATAGCCCTAATACATGCGGAGCTGGGACTACTAGGAGCACTTTCAGTTATTTGGGTGGCGTAATACCTTTTTTGAAGGTGGAAGGCTTGCATCAAATTTGGCTGTGAAGTGCTGTGCACAGTGTTTGATACTACAGACGTTCCAGGATGGTTTACTTGTGGCCTTCTGTGCTTGTTCCAGGGGCAACATACGTGCAAGCTCAGTGACTGACTTGCCTTCTGCTTTCACAGGGATCAATATAGACAAACCAATAAAGATAAGTGGATCTGAAACACAAATTATAGTATGCCTGTGAGTTACAGCACAACTGTGTCATTCTTTACTACTTTATTGTTGCCAGGGCCCTCAAATGTTGTGCATTTCAGTCAGGACAAATAGCGGTCACAAAAAGAGGAGAGTATCACCTTGAGATCTGTCACCCTACCTTTGGCTCCCTTGTCATTTTCAGTTGCTTGTTTTGCATCATGCTGCTTGTCTTGAGGAAAATCTATAGGCTGGTATCCCTTGGGGAGTTGAGTTAGGCTTTACTCAGGGCCTGATGTAGCAGGAATTCACACTGATTGTGCTTCAGACTTACAAGAGCCATAGCAAGAGCCTGTGAGGAAAGCTTGGCTGTTGACCCTTGCTGAATGTCCCACTATGGTGGAAGAAAATAGGAAGTGAGAGAAAATAGGTGAAGTTCATAGCAGAAAAGTATTGTTACATGAGGGCTGGTTTGTGATTTCTTATCTGTAAGTATGCTCTAGAACAAAGAATCTCCATCCCAAATTATTTTCCTTAAACCACACCAAAACCGGACTGTCAGTGGCCAAAGCTCCTTTAAGAGAGTATGGGACTGCTGTGGGGTTTGTCCACTGCTGGAGCATGAGAGGAAGAGACCAGTGGTGGTTGTGATTCTAAGCGTATGTGATGTCAAACTAAACAGGTAGTGACATGAACAGATACCTCGGCTTTACTCCCTTGGCTTCCCGCCAAGACTTGAGGTGCTGCTACCTATGTAGCCTCTCCGTGAAAGCTGTAAGAAAGAGCGCTGGAAATGAGATGTTCCCTGTTGGCAGCGCTCCCTTAGTCCCCAGGCACTGGGTCTTGGTTGGAAGTCCTGCATGTGGAGGAGACTGTGGGCACAAGGGCGGGGGAACGAGGCAGGGGAGGAACAGCATCTGCTGGGGCTCGAGGGGTTGGTTGAGGGATATGGGAAGAGATGTGTTTGTTCGGAATTTCCAACATTTCACAACACCCAAAAAGTTTTACACTGTGAAGTTTTTGTGGTGAGGGGAGGGCGAGAACTGTATTGTGAAAGACTTTAAATAGCTTGACCTGTCTCAAACTGATAATTGCCAGATTTCTGCGAGCTGAATGGAGGAAAAATTTACTGCAGAGTAGAAAAAGATGACTGATAGCACTGCTTATGGAGACACTGGGAAATCAAATAGCCTTGGGTTAAAAACTGGTGAGTTCTACAATTGCTGACTTGTAAAATAACATGATGGGAAGCTTTATGAACATGGGCAAGCAATTACCTTGTGCTCAGATCTTGTAAGATAATAAAAAACTAATTGAAGGGTTACTTGAGTTGTACATAGCTAACATTTTATGCTAAGTATTAAATTAATAACTTCCCATTCTTAAGCCTTAAGGCTTCAGAAGAAAATTTTTTTCCTAAACTGAGGTTTAGCAAGAAAGCTTAAAAGACTTCCCTCAACTGTAAGATGTTGGAAATCAAGTTATACAATGGTCTTTCTCACCAAGATGGTGTTCAAGCTGCTAGTGAAATGCAAAAAAATTAAGTGCATGGTTCCGCTTCTGTCTGAGCAAAAGATATCAGTATAGCAGTTTACCTTTTGAAATAAGTCGACATTCACAAGCACAATTTGAAATATTGCCCAGCAATTTTGCAAATTGCTTCCTATTTTCAAATGTGTGTTGTAAATAACAAATGTAAGATGGAGAGCAATACTGTGTCCAGGTTAAATCACAACCATATTCACTCTGCTTGCCTAGCATTTGTAGCTAGATGAGTGGAACCTGGTAGGAGCTTGCTGCATGCGCGTCAGGATGAAAAATTACTTGGACAGTTACTGTAAACTTGTGCCATTTTCGGTGGCCAGTCCAGCCCAAACCACAGCAATTTAAAAGGCATTCTTTTAAGTTTTATCGTTCCAAATACCTACCCTGACAAGCTAAGCCGTAAACTTAGTAACTGTGACTTCTCTCGGGAATGGTCTAGTGAACGTCAGTCAACGAGTTTGTTCCAGGCTGTTGTGGCCTGCTAATGCTATGAGCAAAGAGAAGCTGTGTGATACACAGCTTGAAATGGAAATAGTAAAATTAATTTTCCTGTAGGCTACCAGGCGAAAGCTTCTCAGTTTTTTTCCCTGTGCCATTGTGCTTTATTCTCACTGTGAACTGAAGCAGATCCAGCTGACCTTGATTCTTTGAGACTTTTTTGAGAACTCCCAGCGAAAGAAAACATCTGTAACACTGTCAATTGATGAGGATTTGTTGTGAAAATACTAGTTTTAGTTTCATAGAACAATTTCCTAAAAATTATTTGCAATTAAGTTTGTGATTAAGTTTTGCGAAATACTTGGTAGAGTATGGGGAAAAAATTAATTTTATTGCATTTTACCATTCATTAGGCTGTTTTCCTGGAGATACCCTTTTCATTTAAGTCAGTTTCTTCTCAGAGTCTCTGTAGCCAATAGGTCTGAAGTCTAAACACAACTTGCCTTGGAGAGAGGTCTCCTTACGGACTGCCTGACTTTTTTTCTAGAGAGTTAGATTGGATGTTTCTGTTGTGCATATGCCTATATGATTACATGTTGTTTTTCTTAGATCATGTATACAGTGATTTTTACCATGCTATGTGTGCCTATGTTTTCAGCTGACTAGCTGTTTCTTAACCTTTCTACCAGACCTTTCTGAAAACGTAGGATTGGGTAGTCTTGAAAAAAGCACATTCTCTGCACCTGTAAGCTGCTGCCGAGGCTTTGCCAACCTGTTCTGCTGCCCTCCCCGGACCCCCGCCGCCGGCCAGAGCAGACCGCTGAGAGAGAACTGGAGGCAGAAGTGGCTGTTTCAGCTAGCTTTGTAAAACCTCAACAATTTCGTACTTGTTTTCATTGAAAACGTCATCAAACTGATGAACTTGAAAACTTGGAAGACAGATTTATTTGGGTTTTGTTTTGTTTTTTATTATTATTATAACTCTGAGAAGCATGAGGATGATGGATGAGGCGTCTCCAGTTATGCCGAAGTGGTGCCGTAGGTCAAAGGGGGGGTGGCGCTGAGGCTGTGGAGGTCTCCACCTCCACCAGATGTTTGATACTTTGTGAAGGGAAGGGATCGCATAAACTTTCTCCAACGGAGGGACACACCCCCTCCCCCCCGAGGAAGCAATACTGTCCTTAACGTTTTGTACAGCTGCTACGTGTAGAGGAGGTGTTAATCCTGTCACGTGTGTAGGGGAGAACGGGGATGGATGCACATCCCCGCATGCCCTGAGCAGCGGGGTGGCCACCGAGATGCCCGGTACCTACAGTTACGGTTGCCCGCTCTGTCCTGCGTGACCTCTGCGAAGGCAGCGGGAAGCCTTTCCCGGAGAGCCTGAGGGCCCGGCCGTGCCCCGGCGCCTCCTCAGCCTCCCGCCACCGGCCCGCGGCCCTGGCGCGAACGGGCGCCCCGCCCACGGCGTGGCCCCACCCCCGGGGGAGAGGCGCGCCCCTATTGGCCCGGGCCCCTCTCTATTTGCATGGGCGGGACCCACCCGCCTCCGCCCCTCCCTCTCCACGCACCGCCCCGGCGGGGCCCGCGCTGTTGTGACACGTGAGGGCGGTGCACGTGGGGCGGTTATGTAAAGCGCGGGTGGGGAGGCGAAGGAGGGGAGAGGCGGCGGGCCGGCACGCACGCGCACGTGCGGCGAGCTGCCGCGCATGCGGGGTCCGCCCGGTGCGCAGGCGCGGGGCGGAGCGGGGCGAGGGAAGGCCGGGCTGGGTCTCCTCCCCCCGCGCCCCTCCCCCGGCCAGACGGCGGAGGCTCCCGAGCGACAATGAAGCAGCAGCAGCAGCAGCCGCCGCAGCAGCCCCCCCAGACGCAGCGCCAACCGCCGCCTTCCGCCGGCGCGGGGGTCCCGGCCTTCCTCAGCAAGCTGTGGGCGCTGGTGGGCGAGGCCCCCAGCAACCAGCTCATCACCTGGAGCCAGGTGCGGGGCGCGCGCGCCCGCCGCGGCGGTTGGGCCGCCCCGCCCCCCCCCCCCCCCCCCCCTCCCTCCGCGTGCACGGGGCGGTGGAAGGTCGTGTGTTACACACACACACACACACCCCCCCCCGGTCCCTCCGGCGGGCACCCGGGGCCCGCTCGGGGAGGAGGGGGAGGGAGGGCCGGGCAGGCGGCGGGCCTCCGGCGGGGCCCGCGGCAAAAACCGGGCACGCCCGCTCGCCTTGGTGGGGCTTCCCCCCCCCCTCTCAGCCGAGCCGGGCAGCGGCGCCCCCCTCATCCCCCGCCCGTCCGGCCGCTCTGGGCCGTCGCGTCTTGCCCAGCCCAGGCGGGGCTGCTGGGGGGAGGCCGGTTCGCCCCGTCGGCCTTCAGCCGCTGCCTCGTCTCCGGCTGCGGCTACTTGGGGGGTACGGCCGCTGGGGGGGGGGGGGGGGGGTGTCGGTGCGCGTCCCCTGCCGCTCCCGCGCTGTTTGCCGGCCCCGGCCGATCAGGCTGGGGCTTCCGCGGGCGGCGCTCGGGGGGGTGGGGGGGGGGGGGGGCAGGGGTCCGGGAGCGGCCGGGTTTTGCGGTGCGCTGGCACGCGGTTTTTGTTAAGCCGGGAAACGCAGAGCTGCGCTGGGGTTTCCCACCGCGGGTTGGCGAGTGCCTCGATAACGGGGCTCGCCCTCGGTGAGCCGGGGGCTGCGGGACAGCAGGAGATGGGGAAATGGGGGTGTTCGCCTCCCCTTGTGCCTGAAACCGACAGGGCCGCCGGGCCGGCCGGGAGCGGCCCGCCCCCATCGGCGGGAGGGCGGCCACGTGGGGGCGGGCGGCCACGTGGGGCCGACAACTGTTGCGCTCGGGTGGCGTCATGCTGGGTTTGGTGTCCCCCTGCGGGAGCGGGCACCACCGCCCCCCCCCTTCAAACTACCTCATTCCCCCACCCCAACCACCCCCACCACCCCCCCCCCCGCCGGGTCTGCTGGGGAGCGGCCTGGAGGGGAGGGAGCACGGGCATCTCTCTGGAGGAAGTCAAATTGGGTACCCATCAGTAGCGATGGAGGGGATCACAAGCGTTGGTCTGCCTCTTTATTTCATTAACTGAAGCCCCTTTCTTGGGAGCTGCAGGTTAAACGTGTACAGTGGCCATGTTGACATGCATCTACTTTGATTGTTTTTATAGCATTGGAACATCTGAGTTGGATGTCCTTCAATCTCGAATCCTTTATATTCAAATGCAGGCTGTTGTAGTGAATAATAAGTATTATTGGAGCACAGAGTTTATAAGTATCTTATAATATTGAAAGGCAGGAGGTAACCACCATCTTGCAATGTAATGTAATGAAGGGCTGGCAAGTTTGCTGCAATAAGCATTGTTAACTCTTGTGATAAAAGCTAACCATTTTTTTTTAAATATTTCATTTTTGTCTCGATCTTAGATGTTTTTAATGTGATTTGTATTAAAAAAATCCTGTTCTTTAACTGTATCAACATCTTCAAGTGATGTTGAGATGGCAGCTCTCAACTGAGTTTATTTTAAATACTCAAGCAATGATAAAATGTCATCTTAAAATATCTTGCTGATAATGAGTTACTAGTAACTTTAGCCAAAACTTCTGAAGAAGGAAGCTGGTAGACTCAGTAGATTACAGCAGCTTTTCCTTCTGATCTTTTTTTTCCTTCTCTTTTCTGGAAGAGAGGTGCTAAGGGTTATATGAAGATTCAGATGTTGTGTAATTCAAGAAGTGCCATTTTTGTTACCTTACGCTTTTAATGGACACCTTCCAAATTCATTGCTTATGTTTATCTCAAGTAAGCATACCAAGGCTATTATTGGGTATCCTTGTATTATTTTCTTAATTAAAGACTAATTTTTTGAGATTCTGCAAGGCTGTTGGTGGAAGGAAGATCCGCTAATCACAGTTGATGTTACCAGCATTCAGTAGTTCTTGTGTGGGGGAAGGTATTGGGATCACTTAGTACACAAGCGATGACATCATTTAAAAATACACCATGTCAATATTATGAGGTACAGAAAGTGTACCAAGTGTAACAGGGAAGGAAGAGTACAGTTACTGTAATATTTCACTTTCCTCCTATACAAATCCATATCGTTACACTGAAAGGATAAACACCATCTGAAACCAAACAGCCAAACTGTCTCCCTGCATACATATCTCGGTGAAGCCATGGGTACGTGTTGTCCATGGCAACACATGCAAGGA
Source organism: Pluvialis apricaria (assembly GCA_017639485.1). Classification (NCBI taxonomy): domain Eukaryota; kingdom Metazoa; phylum Chordata; class Aves; order Charadriiformes; family Charadriidae; genus Pluvialis; species Pluvialis apricaria. Next base: position 71,846,420 of record CM030009.1, on the reverse strand, counting down.
GAACCAAATGAAGTACTTGGAAGATTGCTGTATGCTGCAGTCAGAAACACTAGATCATGAAAACATTATTTAACTACATACTAAGGCTTCAGTGAGTTCACATCAGGCCTTAACATCTGTACAGCTTTGCTGCAAGCAACTGTAAGGGCAACAAGAACTAGTAGATGTGTTTCCCAGATTTTTCTGTGCTAGGCCTGAATGATGTCAAAGTGACAATAAAGTGAGGACCGCATGAAAACTGTCGGTGCCACAGGTCACTGTATAGTACTGTTTGTTTGAGTACTTTCAGCTGGCGAGTTTCATTAATGCATTGGCTAAGATGGTCCATTCCTACCCTTTCTTTTGCTTCCCCTTTCCCTTCCAAAGAAACAAATGTGACTCGTTGAACTAAAGGGCTTCTAAGAAGATGCAGTATCAGTGTTGATAGTATCAGTGTTGATATTTGTTGAAGATGGTAGGCTTCACATTAAATACAGGGTGAGAGTGCTGTGGATGTACAGACAAAACCTACACCATTTTGAAGTAGCTAATTTGGATTCTGCTGATTAATTACTTGTCCTTTAGTTAATGGAGCACAGTCACTGAAGAACAAAGAGCTGAGCTTTCTATTTTTGTCAAAGCCTGTGGATGAAATAAAAGATCAGTCCTCCCTCACAATTGGCATCCCAGGAGGAAGGGGATACTGCCTTGGGTGGTTACCTTTTTGATAACCCCAAAACCCAGTAGACGCCCTCAGCTCTTTGACAACTTCATCTGCTCTACAAGTCCTATCAAACTAATCATGCTTTTATACTGGAAAGCAGAAGGGACTCTCAGCTGGTGGTGTTGTTTTTTTTTCCCTTGCACAGTCTCTATGTTAGATTCCTTCCCAGTACTTGGAAGCTACATACAAAATTGACAGTATTGTCCTGTAGTAAAACTGTGGTAATTGTTAGTAAACTGTTAATTCATTTCTTGAGGAATCAATGAGTAACAATAGAGATGTTCCCCTTCAGATATGGATAGCCATGTAAATCGATAATGCTCTGTTGCTTTGCAACTGCAGGGTTTGTACGCTTTTTGTTGTGGAAAATTGTAGGCAGGCAGATCAGTTACGTACTGCATGCACAAAGGAAGCATTCCTATCTGGTGATTAATTCTAAAAGCACGGCATGTTTTCTACAACGCTCTTTAAGTAGCTTAACGTGTCTCTCTCATTTTAGAATGGCCAGAGTTTCTTGGTGTTGGATGAACAGAGATTCGCAAAAGAGATTCTTCCCAAGTACTTCAAGCACAACAACATGGCAAGCTTTGTCAGACAGTTGAACATGTGTAAGTTTTTGCTTTCTAGCATAGTTCTAGATCCTGTACATGTTTAGTTACAGACAGTTCCCTTTGAGCAGTGGCCCTGTGTTCTCTGCAACTAGGATACTGTCTTACCCTCAAAACAGATATCAGGATAGTTCAACAGCATAGTTTGAATTTCTTAATGTGGGTTTTGAGAGTTGTGGGTTTTTTTTTTCTTTTTCTGTTTCTTTTTTTAAAGATGGCTTCCGTAAAGTTGTCCATGTTGATTCTGGGATTGTCAAACTGGAGCGCGATGGTCCAGTAGAGTTTCAGCACCCATATTTTAAGCAAGGCCGAGAGGACTTGTTGGAACACATTAAAAGGAAGGTTAGTGAAAACTCAGTATGTGTAAAATCTGTACTAGTAAGTATGAATGAATAGCAAAGTATGTGTCAAGTTTAATTGCAGGATTGTGAATGCAAATAAGTTTGGAGTTTGGGGAAACAAACTGTACTGCTCTCATATATATCTTGGTTAAAGATATTTTGGGGGATTTTACTAGGCTGCTTTATATAACTTGCTTTGCTGTCATTATAGTAAGTTTCACAGGTGGCAAAAATGAGTGAGTTGATGCAAATACGAACGACATTTTGCAAATGGGTATTAGAAGAACAGAGCATGCTTTGACTTTAACATCAGTAGTATAACAATCTGCTTGTTTATGTAGCTTGTTTCAGAGGAAAGCTACTGTAAGCGTTACTTTTCACCAAAGAGAACAGGGGGCAAACCTATAAACATGTTTGTTACACTGCTAAATGTGATTCTGAAATGTGCTCTGCTGTTACTGCAAGCCAGGTGAATATAGATACGGGATAGAAATGTGGCAAGTTAAACTATGGTGAGAGGGGTGTACTTATTAACACTGGGTTACTGTGAAGCACTTATTATGAAGTAAAGCACTTGGGAGAATCCCTGAAAATTCTGAATGTACACAGATGTTTGTAACAACTAAAGCTAATGTGGTGACAGCTGTAAGAGGAAATTTCTGTGTGTGTCTGTATTTTTTTTTTTGATACTTGGTTTGTTATTAACTTAAATGCATAGTTTATCAACAGTAGGAGAAAATATACTTGATCACCAAAAGAAAATAGAAGTGAACAATGAGTAAAGGAAAGTGTTGTTTCTGGATTCTAATCTTTTAAAGGTTTCTTCTTCGAGACCTGAAGAAAACAAGATACGTCAGGAAGATCTCTCCAAAATAATAAGTAGTGCTCAAAAGGTGCAAGTTAAACAAGAAACTATTGAATCTCGATTGTCTGCTTTGAAGAGGTAACTTGCTCTATCAGCAACTGATCCCTAAAATTGAGTAATTCTGGTAACAGATATCGGAAAAAGACCTAATTTTAGGTGTCTCTTGATCTCTTATTGCCCAACTATAATATTGCTTTAGGAAAATAAATTTCAGTAAAAGAATTGCATTAAAAATTGGATATTCTGATATGGCTAAAAGTAATAGGCAATGTTGGTGTTTGAAGAACTGTGTAGAAGTGGGCAATTAAATAACACCTTTAATAAATTATAGTTCCATAATGCTGCTGATGCTGAATATTCAACTCTGGTCTTAGTAGAAAGTATGCAGTTTTACGTCTCCAAGTTTGAAGCAGTTACTATGTTTAGTTTGAGGCAGAATTTGGTTTATGCAAATTGCTTATAATACTTTCTTACTGCAGTTAATGATTCTGCTCGCTGCTTTTTATTTTCCTGTTGTTGTCTTCATTCCCCCACTGCTAACAATTGCAGAAGACTTAATGCCTATGAAAATCTGTTTAGAAGTCTAGTTTGGAAATTCGTTAGTTACCTCAGCAGCAGAGGTACAGAATCTAAAATCCCAATGTAAATAGAGTGTTTTTAGAATAACATTACTACCTGTTTATCAATTACGATTTATTCTCAACAATGAGAGAGATGTGTGCCACAAATTACTTAACCCTTTAGGATATGTAGGTGTGGCCAGGATATATGAGCATAAGCTCATGCACTGTAAGTCACAGCACCTCAACAGTAACTCTGTCTCAGGAGTCCTTAAGTTAACTTGAGAACATAAATGATTGTGTACCTCTGTGGCAGAGGTCACTGATTAGTCCAGTCTTAAGGCGTAAATGCTGTCATGTCTAGTGTTCAGTTCTTATTATTTAAGTAGTAGAATATTCAAAAGCAAACTTACTTTGTCTGGGAAGAGTCTTTATTAGAATCTGGACAATCTAGAGTAAAAATGTTCATATGCACCCTTTTCAAATCATAGACAAATTTGGGTTGGAAGAAACCTCAGAAGGCTGTCAGGTCCAAACCCCTGCCCAGAACAGGGCTGACTTTGGTTGAAATGAGATGCAGTTGCTAATGACCTGACTGTTTGTAGAGATGAGAAGATAGAATGGTTGGTCTTTGACATCTGTATTGTTGTCCCATGAGTTTAAAATGATTGAGGTAGAAACTGGAGCTAAATCAGAAAACCTAGCCCTACAAAACATGTTAATAAAGCTGGTGAGAAATAGAAAATTCAGAATCTCTGACCTCAGTTGTTAAATTTGTGATCGAACTGTACTCTTAAGTTGTATGTTGGACATAGGATCTACCTCTTAATATTCTTATGCTGTTGGAAACAACGAGGTTCACGGATACGATAGCAAAGGCCACCTTTACAGCAGTTTTTGTACTGTCTCAGTAACCGGACTCCAGTGAGTACTGGAACAACCAAGGTTGGTAAAATGGCACAGTGTTTCATGAAAACTGCCATCTCTGCTGTGCTCCTATTATTTGTTAGCATCTAACATGCCCCTTTACTGGAGCTAATAGAGGCAACTGTTAGGATGACCTACAGCTGTGTGCGTGACTTGAGAGCTTGTTCTGTAAAGATGCTTTCAAGGTGGATGTACTGATGCTGACAGGTAGCTTGCATCTAGCGAGAGGTGTGCGAGGGAGGACTAACAGGCTTGATATAGATGAAGAACTCTCTTTTTTAGCGGTGAGATGAAACTGCATTCTTATGCTGTTTGAGCCTTTCTGCTGCCAGAAACCAGTTGTATGCTTGATTGCTTGATTTATTTTTTTTTTAATTTATTTAATTCCTTAGGATTTAATTACTAGAAGGAAGAGGAGAAGGTAACTTTGTTATGGGAAAGGAAACAAAATAGTTAATTTTTAAACACTCAGTGTATGGGTAATCAGTATTGCCAAATTTGGGAAATTTTTTTTTTTAGGGCCAGAAATTCTCTGCAGGCTATTTGTTGTGTTTGGGTCTCCATTTTGTAATCATTTGCTAAGGCTGCTGACTGCGTGCCTCCCACCCACCCCTCATCCAAAAACACATTTCAAAAAGCTTTAATGGAGCCAACTAATTTTTAACAAGAAGGATTAATGTAAATATAAAATTTAGCTTTAGTTTGACTTTGGTAATCCTTTTCAAACAGGGAGAATGAATCCCTTTGGAGGGAAGTGGCAGAACTGAGAGCAAAACACTTGCAACAACAGCAAGTTATTCGGAAGGTAAGGCTTCATTCAGGTGTCCTATGTGAATGCGTGAGAGAGTGAGTGAGTGCTTGAGTGCCTCTGAACTGGGAATACCGTGCCACATGTTACCTTACTTTGCCCTCACTCTTTTTTTTGTAGTGTGTGAAATGTCTTTTTAATAGGGGGAAAAAAAGGTTGGTATATGGTGAACAAATCTTTGTGAAACATTCAGTGTATTTCACCACATAAGCAGAAGATAAGGCCAAACTCTTGTAAACATTTTCAAAGAAAGGTTCAAGAACGTCATATATCATTCATTAAGGTACCCTTAAAATGGTCCATCCATTTTTTTTATTACGAATTTCTTTATTGGAATTTCACTACTGTCCCACTTAACTGACTGTGTATTTCTGAAGTTATCAGAAGAATAATAGATCATTGAGTGAAACCCACTGATAATATGTTGGCTTAGCTTAGTTTATCCCTTAGATTTATGATCTACCACAACTGATGTAAGTGCAAAGAATTTACAGGGTTGTTTTTTTAACATATCAGAAATAGAAACACTTAAAGCAGCCTTGTAGCAGAGACTCTTCCTGATTATTTTTTTTCCCAGTTTGTTTGAGCCAGGTGCATACATTTAATCCTTAAATTTAAAACATAAGAGAAGAAAGTCTAACATTTCAAAAGGAAAGGCAGCTAAATACTGATAAGTGCACATGTCATTTTTTCTGAATCTGTCAAAAATGTCTTTCACCAGAACCACTTTTTGGAGATACAAGTTATGTATACAGTCAACATCCCTAGTGCCTTCTGTCATTGCTTATTAGAGTTCTAATAGTTTGAGTTACTGGATGTTCTTCTGTGTACTGTATGATGTAGTGTAGAAGTCTACTCTTTATTGCCTGTTATGTGAAAAGCCTTTCTCAGACAACTGAATAACTATTCTTTTTAGATATTACCAACAGTGTTTTCTATTCTACAATGATTTTTAACTTTTCTGAACAGTTCTATAAAAGAATTACTACACAAAAGAAGTGTTCTGCTGTTTATATATAGATTTTATTATTGAAGTCATCTGCTATAAGGTATCTTGGTACTCTGAGAGAAACAAGTACAGACTGGAACGACTAACAATGGTGTTCTTTTCCTTATAGATTGTACAATTTATTGTTACCTTGGTGCAGAATAACCAACTAGTGAGCCTAAAACGCAAGAGGTAAATATGGTCTTGAAAACTTGCAGTCCAATCAATATGCTGACATGTTTTGTTGACTAAAAAAAAGAATTAGTTTTGAGATGGCTTTCTTCCTTTACTCTTTCTCATTTAGGCCTCTACTTCTAAACACTAATGGACCTACAAAGTCAAATGTATTTCAACAAATTGTGAAAGAACCAGCTGACAGTAACCACCATGTAAGTTTTCTTTTATGCGTACTGTTTGTTATGATGAAGGAAGGAGTGGAGGGGGGCAGACAGATCGAGTAGCTTGTCTTATGGGGAATAAAACATAGCTGTGTACTGAGAGCTATCAACTTTTAGAAGTGGTATGACACGTTGTGTTTCTTTCAGAAGCCAAGTGTGTTGATAACCGCCATTCACTTCTCAATATAAGGATGTATAAGCCAGTTATCTGTGTATTAAATACAGCTTGATGTGATCCTACTGAAAGCAGTTTGCCTTTAATAATAGTGCTGTTAGAAATACGTTAGCATATGTATGTTGTGTTGGTATCTCTGGGAGTTAGGTGTCCCCAGCCCCATACAGGACAAGGATCCAGCATGTTGCTCTGCAAGGCAGCATCCAACCCAGCAAAATTATGTCAAGTTCCTGTGCCGTGTGAATGTGTCACGCCATTGAAAGTTATTTTCTGCTGTCCAAATAATGGTTGGTGGGGAAATCATTAGAATGAGTGCTGTAGCATGGCACTAGAATTAATAGCTTTGTAACAAAGTACTATTTAAATGGCAGTCACTGTTTTAATATTTTTAGTTGTGTTGTTGCAGCTTTTTTGTTGCTTTTGCTGACAGTGCTAGTAAATTTTTATTTCTGTGCCTGTAGGATTTGCCAAACATTTTTTCTGTAGCTGCTATTCTCCAGTTTGTTCATTTATTTGTATGTTCTTTCTATTAAATGTAGATCTATACAAACAGCTTGTAATCTTCAAGGCGTAGGAAAGGTCTTGCACCTCTTTAGAACTGAAGCTTTGTAAGATACAATGATAACTGTCAGCATGCTGAAGCTCATTGTCCTTCTGTCCCCTGACTCTTTTTAAAATAATTCTCAGGTACCTCTGAACAGAAATGAGGGCTTGAAACAAAGGGAACAGATTTCAGATGACATCATTATTTATGATGTCACTGAGGATGTGGGTGATGAAGAAAATCCCATGGGTGATGAAGAAAATCTTCCCGTTACACCAGAAGCAAATGAAGATACCACTTCAGATTCTTCCAAGTAAGAAGTCTCTAGAAGTCTATATAGATAATTGGTTTTCAGTGTTGTGTAATATGCAATAATTTAGATGTCTTAGATAATTCTTTTTAATGAAGTGGTCAGAATTGTAGAGTATTCTTGCACATATAGGAGCCACATCTGTGAATTCATACTAGGTTCTGATTTATTGACCTCTGGATTTGTTCCTAATAGTTAGTTGGCTGTTGGAGTTTTAATATGCAGAGGGTAGAAACTAGTGAGAAGCAATTTGTGTTATTGCACTCTTGTTAAATATACTACTTGTCCAAAGACAGAGTAAGCGATGTCTTCTTACTTGTGGTTATGAATACAGACAGGAATGACTTCCCTTGTTTTTACAGTTTTTTATGGAGAATAATTTTCATCTGCTGTTTGTCAAGTGTTGGTTTTAACTTTATTAAGCCAGTTAATTTCAGGGGCTTTTTTCAGTCCCAAGTGTTTTGTGACTGTGCTCCTTCCTGCCTGTGCTTAGCATTATAGAAGTATTTCATCTTTCAGCTATGCGCAGTTGAAACTTGGTCCAGGGATTGAGATGCAACTCTTCCTGAGTTGCATTGTATTGATAAGGATGGTATTATGCCTCAAGCAGTAAAACTTAGATGTTTCTAGATTATACTTGAACTAGTACCATTGTTTTCTTGTTCAGCTGATGTCTGGGAATGTATTCTTTGATAGAAGACTTCCATGAAGATAAGGTTGTGATGGAGAGGCAGCACAACTAACAGCTATGTAAGGGTTAAGAAAACCAGAATATGGATAAAAGCAAATTATTTGAGACTCTTACTTGGCTTTTAGGTTGCCTTCCTGGTGTATATATAACAAGGTCAATTAACTACAACACTGTCAACTGAGATACTGTATGTTACGCATGCTCCAGAGTTGATTTTGTTCAACAGAAAAGATGCAACAGAAAAGATGCTACATATATATTGTCTGTCTAGTTTGATGGCCTCATATGTTTGGTCCACTTTGTACATACTTTACATTTATATGTGAGTTTACAGTTGTTCTAATGCAAAAAATATCAGTATTCCTCTATCTTTTTAGTAGTTGTTATTGTGGTCTAGCACACAGTGTCTGCTAGCTGAGCTGCATTAACTGTATCGAGCATTACAGCACCATATCAATGGAAAACAGATATTTAGAGTATCTTGCTGTGTTTCATATTAAAAAGCAGTAGGAAGGTTTATTACCTTATAGTAGCTTGACTAAAATGAGAAGTAACTAAACCTGTGGAATAGTACCGATTTAAATGAGTGTATGAAATGCTTTAATTCATTTTTCTTGTATTACAGCTGTAGTCATTCTCCTGATATTGTAATTGTGGAAGACGATAACGAAGAAGAATATGCCCCTGTAATTCAAGGGGATAAAAGCACAGAATCAGTTGCTGTCCTGGCTAATGATCCCCTCAGCCCTGTCAGTGACAGTACAAGTCCACTCATGTCAAGTGCTGTACAGCTGAATAACCAGTCAGCTTTAACTGCAGAAGATCCGGTCTCAATGATGGATTCCATACTCAATGAGAATGGAGTAATTTCACAGAATATAAATCTTCTTGGAAAGTGAGTAGCCTCGTCTTTTGGTTTTTTTCAAGTATTAGAACTGACTGTTTGACTGAAGTGAAAAGAACTGGACAGCAGTTTCTATTGAGAACTTCAAATTTATAGGTCACCTTTATTCTAGCCAGTTTCTAAAGATCCTTCTATTTTAAGTATTTTTAGATGGAACCTCTGATTGTCATCGTGAAGTGAGTGAGTTGGGATGCATAATTTGGCAGTGTAATGTTGTGAATATTGTTGTTCAAACTGTCAGGATTTATCTGCGTAGCTCTTGCAGGTGGATGGGACTCATTAGGGCTACCTGGATGCAAGAATCACATCTCTGCTAATGTGATGTCATAATGTTACATTGATGTGGTATCTGTTTCGGAGCACCCTGTCTGCTTTACTTGGGTTCTCCTCTAAATAGGCTAAAAGTTTCCATTTTTTTCCAGAGATTGTTTCTAATGAAAGACTTAGTTCATTCTAGTTCTGGTGAAGATTTTTAGACACACGTAGGACATCTGTGTAAAGCTTAATTGTGGATTTCTCTTCCTTTTGTTAAAGGATACAGCAATAAAATATTGTTTGTCTTCTAGAGTTGAACTTCTGGATTATCTTGACAGTATCGACTGCAGTTTAGAGGACTTCCAAGCTATGTTATCAGGACGACAGTTCAGCATAGATCCAGATCTCCTGGTCGATGTAACTTTCCTTGTTTATTTTAAGTATTTTGGTGATAGACTACAGAAAACATTTGTGTGGGTTGTTACTGTTTAAAATAGATTTAAAACAGAACAGATTTTTTTTTTCTTGCCTTTCTTTCCTGTAAAAAAGGAAAGGTTTAGATGTTCGTGAATGTGTTTCTGGGGCACTGGTATAATTCTCAGTGCCACACCACTGCTCAAGTGAATGCTTAAGTTTTTGATTGAAGAATGGCTTTCTTAATGAAATAACACTTACATTTATTGCTGCATGAACTCAAGACAGCGATTAGATCAATACTCTTGCTTTGAAATAGCCCAGCACATCATCTGTGGTCTTCTCAATGCACTGGGGTTAAAAAGGCTCTTGGCATTTATTTTACAAGTGTCTCTGCCATTTCAGGTTACTTCTTAGGAGTATGTATGTGTTCTCAATTTCTCTTCAGATTTATGTCGAGTAGAATAGTCTAGGTTGGAAGGGACCTGTGCATGTCAGCTAGTCCAGCCCCCTTGCTCAAAGCACAGCCAGCCTGAAAGTTGGATCATGTTGCTCAGGACCTCGTTGACTCAAATTCTGACACCTCCAAAGATGGGAGATTCCACAGCTTCTTGGGTGCCTGTTTCTGTACTTGATTCTTCTTTGTGAAGAATTTTCTTGTGTCGCTCAAAATTTTCCCTGCTGCATCTTGTAGCTCTTGCCTCTTGTCCTTTGTCCACCTCTGTGGAGTTTGTCTTCTCTGTAACACTTCTTTAGAAGCAGGAGGAGAGTGCAGTTATCCTCCCTTGTCTGCCCTCTCCAGACAAGATCAGCCAAGCTCCCTCAGCCTCTTACATGCAACGAACCCCCAAACATCTGTGGGCCTCCAGATGCCCTCTAGTTTGAAAACTCTTGTACTGGGAGGCCTAAAACTGGACACTCTTCCCCAAGTGGCCTCAGGTGCTGTGCAAAGAGAAACAATTGCTTCCAGTGACCTCCTGGCTATGCGTTGCCTGTAGCGGAGCACGCCTCCCTGCAGCAAGGCCCTGCTGGCTCATGGGAGGGTGGTGTCTACCACGACTCCCACCCAGGTCCCCTCCCTGAGGAGCTGCTCCCTGTCTGTTTGTTCCCCAGCCTGGGCCAGTGCTTGGGGTTATTGTGTCCTGAATGCGTTTGGCTGTTGAACCTGATGGCGTGCCTGTTGGCCCCTCTCCCATTTTGCTGAGATCCCTCTTCCCGCGGCTCGGCTCTCCCATGGACTGACTCCTCCCAGTTTGGTGTCACTTGCAGACTTGATGGTCAGGGTGTGTTCTTCCTTACTGTACACACAATTCTCCATGCAGAGAAGGAATCAGTATTTTAAGACTGCAGCAAACCATGTTAGTCTAAGTTATATGTCATATAGTTGTTTCCTTTGTGACTGAGGTTCATGGCATTCCAAAGCATTATGCTCCAAAACCAGGTTTTCTTTGCAAAAGTGGTAACTACCTGTAAATAAACGAATCCGAATAGAGGGTGGAAACATGAAGTACAGGGATTATTCACACACGTGCAGATGTGATGTGTTTGTGTTTGTAACAGCAGCATCAAGATACCTAAACCTTGATGTGTTTTGTCTTATTCAGCTTTTCACAAGCTCCGTGCAGATGAATCCCACAGATCACATCACTAATACCAAAGTAAGTCTTAAATCCCCTGCTCAATGTACACAGTAGTGAGAGATATAAACTTTATTCATCCTTTACTGGTGTAATGGCACCTTTTTCATGCTCTGGCTTTGAAGCTTTCCATAAGACTAGGAAGGCTCCAGCTGAATTCGTCCTGTTTGTTAGGTTTTAAACAGAAAAGGAGAAAGCACAGTAGTTAATAATGTCCTTTAAAACTTGTCTTGCCTTGAGGCCAATACCTGTACATTGCACCAGTCTGTTTTGTATCCTCTTAAGATTTTAGTACTTGCAGACAGGGTATACGCTTTGTCAGAATGGTGTCTTCTGTGTTGTCTGGTGGGAAAAGAAACACAAGAAAAAGCAGTAGAGCAAAGATCTAGTTCTGTGAATGTGTCCTGTTTGTTTACGAGCATTAATTTTGGTTCTTGCTTGAGTAAGCCTGTGTTTCCATTTCACATTTTCTCAGCCAGGGTCTATTAGAGTGGGTAACTGGTATCACTGCATCCCTTCGCAAATGAAAATTTAATTTTTTTTAATAGTTGGTCAGCTGTGTTCTAGTGGCATTGGAAAAGTCTTTAAGCATGTGTTTAAGATTTTGCTTTTGTTTCCAGGTGGAGACAAAGGGAATAGAAACTACCAAGAATAATGCTGGTCCGGCAGCTTCACAGGAAACGCAAGTTTCTAAGCCCAAATCAGGTTAGTTGTAGTGTTTTGTTGAAACAGTTTAACAGTTGAACAAGCATTGTTCTAAAAACCATCATCTCCGTTATTTGCTGTTTGTCAGGTTTTATGTCATGCTGATAAGCGAATAACCAAACCAAAATACTTACTGTAGTTGCTTTTTAGGTTTTTGGCACTGCACCAGGTGCAGAGAAACTGGTGGTTTTGTAGGAGAATCTGAACAAATGTTATGCATGAAAGTAACAATTCTTTAATTGCTCATTTAAAACAAACACCTATAATGTTTTTTATTAATTATTCTTTAAATAAATTCTGTGGGTTGGATTTTGTTTTTTCCTTCTGCATGTAGAAAGCCGTGCAAACTGATAATGGAATTTTTTTTCCCCTTAGATAAGCAGCTCATACAGTACACTGCGTTTCCACTCCTTGCGTTCCTCGATGGGAACCCAGGCTCTGCCGTCGAGAGCGGGAGCTCCACGGCCGAAACTCCTTCCTCTGCTGACAAACCCCTGGAAGTGGACGAGCTCCTGGAGAGCAGCCTGGACCCCGAGCCCACCCAGAGCAAACTGGTGCGGCTGGAGCCCCTGACAGAGGCGGAAGCGAGCGAAGCCACGCTGTTCTATCTATGTGAACTTGCCCCAGCACCCATGGACACAGACATGCCCTTCCTGGATAACTAATGTAACGGGGACTCTGTACATAGTCATGAAGATGAACTATTTATTTAGAATATTGTTTGGTATATGAGTTTTTTGTAAATCACTGTTTTATGTAACCAGATAACGTGGAATCCAAAATACCTTTCCTATGTTACTTCCTACAAGCAATTGTTTAACTACACGGTTAGACAGGCTCTTAGACACAGTTGACAATACCAAGTCGGACTGTTACTGTACTGCTGTCAAACACTTGGTATTACACATATCGCTAAATATCCCAGGTAACTGAACACTTGTTAATAGTAAGCATTGATTTATGATTTCTTATACTTCTGGTCTACATATGATGACGTAAACTAGTAGTGTATGGTTAGGGAGCACTGACTTTCTGTATCTTGGGTTTTTTCTATTTTTTACAACATTTTGTTTAACAAACATGAGGCTTTTTTGGGGTGGGGGGGACCAGGACCTGATGTAGGCTTTTTTTTTCCCTGCTTGAACTGGGAACAAAGTGCCTGTACCTTGCTAAATCTTGGTTCTGCCTTACTTTCACTTCAGTGGAAGTGCTCACACATAGCACAAACTGGGGAAAAGTTCTTTACAGCCGCCAGGCCCCTTGACTGCATGAGTACTTTTACTTGGACCATCTACTCTGATAAAATAAATGTTACTTAAGTGTGATTGATACTTGTTAAGTCTGATGCTCGTATTCCGTGTGCCTAGTGGATGTGGATTTAGCAGCCTGTTTTCCATGCCCGAGTAGCTGTGCAATGAGGTCTGCTGCTGCGCATGTTTATTGGAAAATAGTTTCCTCGTCTTCAAAGTTCAGGGCTTACTTACAGGCCTCCAAAACAAGTGGTTAATGCAGCAAACCGTTTTTCCTTTAGTACTACCACAAAAGAATGTTTTCCTGTTTGTTTTCTTACTGCAAGCTGTGGCAGAGCCCTGCAGCATTCCTCCCCGTGGAAGAGCCCTACCCCTACTCAAAAGGTGTGTTTCCATTGTTGGTTTATCAGTGTGCCATGTTTATTCACGCAAACTGACCGTAGTTGTATGACAGAGCTGAACACCAGAGGGGTTACTACAACACACAGCAAAGGTGCAGCTGACACACTTGTAACTAAATCGTCTCACCCCGAGCTCCTCATTTAATATACACAGTCAGTTAAACTGTAACTGAAGATAAACGTTTTCCTCCCTCTCTGCCCTCAGCGCTGTAGATGGGGAGGTTTGAGAGGCTCCAGCGCATACGATGTTCCAGTGAAGGGAGAAAGTGGGCTTCAGTAACTTCATACATGCAACAGGAAAAACACCTTCCACACCTCTGGCACTGCACTCAACATTTTTTTTTAAGGAGCAGCCACTTGTACAAGGAGCTGAATGCACAGGCACAGCTGTCTGTTCATCTCCCTCATTCAGTGACAAGCCATTTGTTACAGGACACAGGAGCTGCTTTATTAAAGCTGGTGTCCAGGTGTTTTACCCAAACTTAACAAGTTACCAGCGTGACACGTCCGTGTTTTCAGAGCGATGGCTGCAAAGGGCACAGAGAGACAAACTGTCAGAAAACTCCACACGGGGTCACGCGTGACCTCCCAAAGAGCCAGGAAGTAACTGCCTCACAGGTGCACTGGGCAGCACTGTCACCTGCTACGTCTCAGATGACAGGTGCTACAGAACATCCCAGGAGGAGATGATGAGAAGAAAATATGAAACCCGTCCACGTTTGGCAGGAGTATGACACATCAAAAGTCACTGGATGTCTTCATCCAAATTTATTTATTAATAAGGTAATGCCATATTCAAAATTATTACAAGCCTTTACCAGTCCTTCCATTACCATCTCAAGTTTGACCAACGTGTCAGACTTTTGCAGTAAATGTCAGTGTTTAGGTGCAGAATTAAAATAAAAGCTTAAGAGAATAATTAGCAACAGGAAGTAACGGTATAAACACCATGGTAACAAATCAGCATGACATCTGCTGAGGGCTCTAGGTCACTCCCAGTCAGGCTGTTCTAGTCTCAAGCTGCAGCAAGTTAACAGAGAGATATAAATAATGCAGCTTACATACTTCAGTTACAAAGCAGCAAGCACAAAAGCATTTAAGATTTTGTAACTGCACAGGAACGATACAGTATTTTAATCAAACAGATTAATATTTTACCTCGTGCCTAGATTTAGACTTTCTAGGCTCAAGTCCATCTCTGGCAATGGACAAGCAAAATACCTAATACGTTAAAAGATTTCAAAATTTAGAGCCCCAAATATATTACAAAACACTTTTATTGAAGCCTCAGTTAATGCAAGCCCCCTTTAGTTACTGTAGTTTCAGTGCTCCTTTTCCTCAATTTCTTCAACCACAATACTCAAGAAATTCCTCTGAAGAGCTTACACAGTTTTCACCACTCGGCTCCTTGCAAACTCTGTGATTGTAGCTTAGCCAAGAAAGAAAGTGGCACACAAAACAGCAATAAATTACAGCACAGCTATCCCATTTAAGCTACTTTTAAAAATAATAATAATACATAGATGCACATTGTAAACAGGTGCCTTAAAAACATGCTTCTGAGCATCTGATACCAGGTTGTTTTTCCCCAGGGTGGCTGTCCTCCTGCCTGCAATGGGACACATCGGACCCAACAGCACCAAGGAGGACATCAGCTCCTCCAGCTTCATGCCCAAGTTTCCCCATTTAACATCGCTGCTAAAGGTACTGCTGCCGCCCTCCGCCCGGGAACAGCTCCGGCCGTTAGTGCCACAACGCCGCAGGACATCCAGTGAACTCCAACACGCACAGTTTGGAGTCCAACAATGCTTACTCAAGACTGACTTTGGAATCAAGGCAACAGGGATCATCAAAGGCAGCCCCCTCTTTTGCTTGCAAAGCCTGATCTAATACTGGTTTGTTACCCTAATTATCACTTGCACTTTCTTCCTACAACTATTTAATGCAATTGAGGGGAAAAAAAACCCTACTTGCAAAAGGTCTTGATCTTACATCTAATGCTCCCAAAGCACTCGATCTAGGAGTAATCCTATGAAAACCATCATTATAGCAATTGTCACTGAGCTCAGCTAGAAAAAGTCATTTAGTGAACTGACAAAAGACATGATTCAAGGTAACCATGCAGAATAAAGCGGGGCACACTACATGGACAGCACACGCACACACGCGCCCACACACATGTATTTACAACTGCACTATTATCTGGAATACTGTTTGTTTCAAAGACACGGTGAAGCTAGCACAATATCCCTAGAGAGCAGCACAGCTTAGTCAAAGTCACGGTTTGTAAGAACCAGCGGAGCAACCAGAGTCCACACGTACAGCACGATGCCAATCCAGCTGGAAGATATCTTCACCCAGACAGACGGCCATTTGCTGGTCATTGTCTCATAAGAAGAATCCGGACTGTGAAAGAAGGAAAAGGAAAAAAAGATTAATTTGCAATTTTTGTTTCAGTATGACATACTTGTGTAGTGAGCCACTCTTTGACGCTGTTTTCACAGCGGATCATTTTCACTTCAGCTCCACACCTCAAAGGACATCTCTACCCTTCTCTTCCAGGCAGCTCACACCAATCTGTACAAGAACACCATTTGTAAGTTGTGTCAGAGCAAGGTGGAAAGCAACAGCAGCCCAAAAATGTATTTAGTAAGAGAAGCTGTTAAGAAGCAGAAATAATTACAAACAATCTCTAAGCAAATCTGTGGAAAGGCAGGAATTGGACAGCATTTATAGATACTAATAATGCAATTTACCTTGCCACAAGACAACACCTCGAATTAATAATCTTGACATCATATTGACCCAAGCAGGGCCACAAATCAAATCCACAGCAGGACTACCTATTAAGAGTTACTTTTGAAGGGAACACCTTTCTAGTGTTGCTATTTTGATACAAATTGTCCTTTAAAAAATTATTAGAGACCATAATTTATATTTTTAAGCTCTGAAGAACATCTGCTCAAGCTGTTAACATAGTAACAATTCACACATAGCAGGACTATTTTATTGTGAGGATTTTTTTCAGGGAGCAGACAACCCAATTTCCTTCCACCAGACCCCATCACAGATGGCTGAGGTTGGGAGGGACCTCTGAAGGTTAT
The DNA here is from genome assembly GCA_017639485.1 of Pluvialis apricaria. NCBI lineage: Eukaryota > Metazoa > Chordata > Aves > Charadriiformes > Charadriidae > Pluvialis > Pluvialis apricaria. The sequence continues at coordinate 71,829,832 of CM030009.1, read as the reverse complement.
CTGGTCCAATCTCCCTGCTCAAGCACGGACACCTAAAGCCAGCTAACCAGGACTATGCAGAGTTGGCTCTTGAATACCTCCAAGGATGGAGACTCCACAACCTCCCTGGGCAACCTGTGTCACTGCTCAGTCACCCTTCCAATGAAAAGGTCTTTCCCGATGTTCAGAGGTAACCCCCCCATGTTTCAGTTTGTGCCCACTGCCTCTGGTGGGGTCACTGGGCACCACTGAAAAGACCCTGGCTCCATCCTCTTTGCACCCTCCCTTCAGGTATTTATATATATTGATGAGATCCCCCTGCGCCTCCTCTTCTCCAGGCTGACCAGTCACAGCTCTCTCAGCCATTCCTCGTATGACAGGTGCTCCAGCCCCTTCACTGGACTCTCTCCAGTGCGTCCAAGTCTCTCTTGCACTGGGGAGCCCAGGACTGGACCCAGCACTTTAGGTGCCGTGTCACCAGTGCTGAGTAGATGGGAAGGATCACCTCTCCCTCATTATATCCTACCTCTCTTCCCAGCTCTCTGTACCAGACATGGGCCTGGCTGTTTACTTATTTTTAGCTGTTACAGAATTTTAGACTCTATCCTGTTCACTTCAGAAGGACATATTTCAACAGTCCAGTGAATCATAAGAATTATCTTAGAAAATACGATAGGTGCTCGCAAACAAGGTTGACTACTGCAATTTTCAAATACAATTTATTTAATATAGATCAAACGGTATACTACCCTTAAGAAGCTCCGTAAGGCCTACATTCCTCACAGCACACAACTTACGCCTCCTTGTCCAGCAAAAGACAGCACCTTGTGTGCTTATTATTAGCACAATATATTATCAAACATAAATACCTGTACCAGTTGGTGAGTGTCATCATGATATACAGCGATGCCAGGAAAAGCATGAAGTGAAAGAAGGAGTAGCTGTAAGTAACCCCATCCCTCTCGTTATCTATGGCTCGGTGAACATCATCTCCATCATCAAGGGAGCCGTCACTCCTGGGCATTCCGTCCTCTATCAGTGTTGATTCATCACTGGTCAGCATCAGCTTGTTAACCTGGCTGTTGTTGGATGTTCGGATGCTGTATTTGACAGAAAAGGACACAGTACAGTTACCCAAATAAATGCAATTCAGTACCTGAAAGTGAAAAGCAATACAAGTTAATAGGATTTTTTTTTTTTTTAAAAGGAATCTTACCTTGAATAGAGAACACACAGCAAAAACAAAACCAGTCCTACAATTCCTTGTGCGTCCCACCACTGAACCACCTGACCTTGGGTTGGAATGGTGGTGCTGTTGTAACCAATGATGCTCAGCAAACTTGGGTTACAGCGCCTATCTGTGGGGAAAACTACATTAGAATTCACAGAAAACAAGAATAGAACAAATATTTAATAGTACATTTCCACACTGAATGCACAGTAAAAGAATGGAACTTTGTGACCGTGACAGTCTTGAAGTCAAAAAGCTTTGAATCTAATTTTAGCCTATAGACTCTCTAAAGCAGGCAAATGACAGTATGCGGCATTAAAATCTGTCTCTGAGCAGATAAAAGGACTTTAAACTTATATAAGATATGCATCAACTGCTTTACTGTTCCATCTCATATAATTAGATGCAGCAAAATAAAAATGCTCTGCATATTAAGCTTTAGAAATTCTACCACTGGAAAACATATACTCTGTAGAGGGGGCACCAGAGTCATCTCACAGTTGGAAAAGAATGCTACAAAGTCACCTTCCTATTAACAGTTCCCAGCCCACAGCATCCACAGACAACACAGATGAAACAGCCAAAAATAGCAGACAATCTTATTTCCCCATAGATATGACTTATACGTACGCCGTTACACAGAAGACTGTCCATAGTTAAGATAAAAGCACCAGAGACCCAATTAAAAACACCCAAATCAGTGTTTGGCAGCTTATTTTAATCACGAGAATTTCTGAATTTATTTATTAGAGATGCTCAGCTGGTTTTGGACACAAGAAACACTGACAACATTAATACATTTTTCAAAATCCTCAATTCAGAAAAATATAATCAGTAGCATCTCAGTCACCGGGTAAGAATCATAGAATCATAGAATGGTTTAGGTTGGAAGGGACCTTGAAGATCATCGAGTTCCAACCCCCCTGCCACAGGCGGGGACACCTCCCACTAGACCAGGTTGCCCAAGGCCACGTCCAGCCTGGCCTTGAACACCTCCAGGGACGGAGCTTCAACAACCTCTCTGGGCAACCTGTTCCAGTGCCTCACCACCCTTAAAGTGAAAAACTTCTTCCTAATGTTTAATCTAAACCTGCCCTCTTCCAGCTTAAAGCCGTTCCCCCTCGTCCTATCACTACATGCCCTAGTAAAAAGTCCTTCCCCAGCTCTCCTGTAGGCCCCCTTTAGGTACTGGAAGGCCGCAATAAGGTCTCCCCGGAGCCTTCTCTTCTCCAGGCTGAACAGCCCCAACTCTCTCAGCCTCTCCTCATAGGAGAGGTGCTCCAGAAACCTGAAACCTTATAGGGAGATAAACCCTCCAGACACCTTGGGAGAGTTGTGGTAATCTGCAAAAACTAAGCTTTAGAATACTGCAATCCTACTGATAATAGGTAGAAATTCTTCCATACAATAATCACAGGAGCAAGTGAAAAACATGTTATCTTTGGAAGAACTATTTCTTCGGTATTATCACAGAGAGTTGTGAGGGGACAGAAGACAAACCAATGAGTCCTGCCTCTACCTTGCATGCATTATAGTACCCCATTCTAATATTGCCTTGCGAAAAAGTGAAGATAATGCAAATCAACTCTCGCCTCATTGTTAAAACCAACGTTTCCACAGAGAAAGCCCCTGACGCTTCCACCCAGATGGAACGGGTAAGGAAGGAGACCTCAGTACAGATGGCAGATTGCAACGAGTGCCCAGACCCTTCCCCTGCAAAAAACGTAAGTACCTGCAAAAGCTGTGCACAGGTTGATGAGCTGTTGCGTCAGGTGGCTGAGTTGCAGAAAACAGTTAAAAGGCTGTGCAGTATTAGCAGGGCCGAGATGGAGATAGGTAAGTGGTTTCAGAACCATGCTCCTGTGGTGGACACCACAGAAAATGAGGCACCTTGGACCCTGGTGACCCAGAATAGCAGGAGTCTGCTTCAGTCCCCACCCTCCAGCATCGCAACCATAAACAGATACGAAGCTTTAACAGCTGTTGACACCCACAAGCAAGGTCTGCAAGCACCACACAGTGGATGCCACAAAAAGAGACGACGAGTGCTCGCAGTGGGTGACTCTCTGCTAAAGGGCACTGAGGTGCCCATCTGCCGACCCGACAGGGAGTCACGAGAGGTACGCTGCCTTCCAGGAGCTAAGGTCCAAGATGCTGCCAAGGGTGCCACAACTTGTCAAGAGCGTGGACTACCATCCATTGCTGCTCTCTCATGTGGGCACCGATGACACCACAAGCTGGAACCTAGGCAGAAACAAGGAAGACTACAAGGCCCTGGGGGCGCAAGCGAAAAGTACTGGTGCCCAAGTTATCTTTTCTTCCATTTTACCAGTTGGAGGAAAGGGTGCAGCCAAAAATAGACATATAATGCAAATCAACTTCTGGCTTCACAGCTGGTGCCATCATCAGGGGTTTTCAGTTTTATGACAATGGGACATTCTTCAATGAGTATAGCCTGCTAGGGAGGGATGGGATCCACCTGTCTAGAAGAGACAATGGAGTCTTTGGCAGGCAACAGGCTGGCCAACTCAGTGAGGCGGTGGGCTTTAAATCAGAGGGCTCGGGCAGGGGTCCGACGTGGCAATGCTCACACCATGGCAACCAACTAGGGAATAAGCCAGGCCAACTAGAGCAGCGACAAATGTTCCTTAGCTGCCTCCCAAGTTATGATCCAGAAGACCAACTACCTCAAGCGTATGTAAACAATGCATGCAGCCCTGGGAACCAACAGGAAGAACTCGAGCTCCATGCCCAGTCAAAAAGTTATAGTTATCATAGGAATAACTGAAATACTGTGGGACAACTCACATGACTGGAGGATCACAATGGATGGCTCTAGGCTGTTTCATAAAGACAGGCAGGGAAGAGGAAGAGGAGTAGCTCTCTATGTCAAGGAGAACCTTGAACGTATAGAAGTCAACTACTACTTCCGCTACTGTGGAAGCCCTACTGAATGCCTCTGGGTCAAGATCAGTGGGGTCATCTCCAAAGCGGATCTTACAGTAGGCATCTGCTACCAAACTCCAAACCAAGATAAGGCCATCAAAGCAATACTTGGGTGACTTAAGCAAGCTTTGGGTCAACAGAACCTGGTTCTTATGGGTGACTTCAACTACCCAGACATTTGTTGGAAGAACAATACAGCAGCTCATATATCATCCATCAAGTTCCTGGAATACACAGAAGACTGCTTCCACATATAAATGTCAGATGTGCCAACCAGGTATGAGGCACTGCTGGACTTGCTACTCACAAACCAAGAAAGCCTGCTTCGTAGTATCTTGGTTAGTAACAGCCTTGGCTGCAGTGATCGCAATACTGAGTTTGAGATCCTGCTGAGCATGCTGAAGGTTAGTACTAAGACAAAGGTTTTAAGACAGCAAACTTCAGCTCGGTCAGAGATCTGTTGGGAGGGATTCCAGGGGAAGCTTCCTCGGGGGATAAAGGAGCTAGCAAGTGCTGGGAGTTTTTCAGGAATGCTCTCCTGGAAGCACAAAAACAGTGCATCCCCTTTAAAGGTAAGGGAAGTAGGCAGAGCAAGAGACTACCTTGGCTTAACTGTGAGCTTCTGAGTCTGCTCAGAACCAAAAGAGAATCGTACCAGAGATGGAAAAGTGGACAAATACCCATTGAGAACTACAAGGACATTGCCAGGGCATGCAGAGATGCAGTTACCAAATTGAAAGCTCAGCTCAAATTGAAACTGGCTAGGGATGTCAAAAACTACAAGAAAGGGTTCTTCAGGTACATAAACAACAATCAGAAACAGAAGGAAAATCCTGGCCCGCTGTTAAACAGGAGAGGTGAATTAGTCAACAACAACACTGAAAAGGCAGAGGTTCTCAACACTTTCTTCACCTCTGTCTTTATTTACCAGCACTGTTGGCACCCAGGCCTTGGGAAGAACGATCCAGGTTGATGCAAACACAGACCCACTGCCAGTGAAGAAAGAGTTGGTATGTGAACTATTACAGGTGCTTGACCCCTACAAATCAATGGGCCCTGACAATATCCACTCCAGAGTGTTAAGAGAGATGGCTGACGTTGTTGCAAGGCTGCTCTCCATAACCTTTGAGAAGTCAGGGAGATCAGGTGACATCCCAGAAGACTGGAAGAAGGCTAATGTCACCCCCATCTACAAGAAAGGTTTAAAGGAGGATCCAGGAAATTATAGGCCCATCAGTCTTACTTCAGTCCCTGGAAGTTTTGGAATGAAGCCTCCCGAGGGCTATCACAAGTCAAATAAAGCACGTGATTGGGAAAAGCCAGCACAAATTCACCAAGGGCAAATCATGCTTGATGAACCTGATTGCCTTCTACAAGAAAGTAACCCGCTCAGTTGATGTAGACAAGTGGTAGACATCGTTTACCTGGATTTCTCCAAGGCTTTTGACACAGTTCCCCGCAGCCTCCTCCTAAAGAAACTGATGCGTTACGTCTATACAAGTGGTCTGTGTGGTGGGTGGGGAACTGCCTGACAGGCCTCACCCAGAGGGTGGTCCTTTTCAAACTGGCAACCTATCACAAGTGGGGTCCCCAGGGATCGATACTAGGCCCAACGCAGTTTAGCATCTTCACAAGTGATCTGGATGATGGGATCAAGTGTACCCTGACAAAGTTTGCTGATGACACCAACCTGAGTGGGGAAGCGAGAGCCACCCTGTAGGAAGACCTGAATAGGCTGGAAGAGTGTGCTAACAAGAACCTTATAAAGTTCAACAAGGACAAGTGTAAGGTCTTGCACCTGGGAAAACATCATCCAGGAATGCAGCACAGGCTGGGATCTGCCCAGCTGGGGAGCAGCTCTGTGGAAAGGGACCTGGGGGTCCTGGTGGAAAACAAGCTCAATACGAGTGAACAGTGTGCTGCTGCGGCAATGAAAGCCAACAGGATGCTGGGTTGCATCAACAATGACATCAACACCAGAGATAAAGTCATTATCCCACTCTACTCAGCGCTTGTCAGGCCACACCTGGAATACTGTGTTCAGTTTTGTTCCCCACTGTGCAAAAAAGATGTGGAAAGGCTGGAGATGGAGAGGGTCCATAGAAGGACCACAAAGATGATCAAAGGACTGGGAAGCCTGCCATATGAAAAAAGGCTGAGAGAATTGAGTTTGTTCAGCCTTGAGAAAAGAAGGGGATACCTTATCACCATGTTCCCATATTCAAAGGGTGGCTGCAAAGAAGATGGAGAGTCCCTTTTTACAAGGAGTCACATGGAAAAGACGAAGGGTAATGGGTACAAGTTACTCCTGGGGAGATTCTCATTGCACACAAGAAGAAAATTTTTCACAACAAGAACCATCAGCCATAGGAATAATCTCCCCAGGGAAGTGGTGGATTCCCCATCATTGGACACTTAAGATTCAGCTGGACAGGGTGCTGGGCCATCTTGTCTAGACCATGCTTTTGCCAAGAAAGGTTGGACCAGGTGATCCTTGAGGTCCCTTCCAACCTGGCATTCTATAATCCTATGAATTTACTGCTGAACTGGTTACCCAAAAAGCCATATATTGCTACTACACTTACCTGGTTCATTGGTCATAGCTGACCAAGTCAAATACATTGTATAAACTGTGATCACAGAAGACTGCAGCAAACCAGATCTTGGCTGAGATTCCTATACGAAGAAGTCACAAAATAGCAAAGTTAGGCAATTAAAAGATCTCAGGCACAATTATATTACAGGTTTCTGGGATTGATAATACTGAAAAACACCAAAAGATAATAGAATTAAAACTATACCTGAATCCTTGGTAGAATTGACATTACAGAAGCACCAATACACAGCAGCATATTAACACTGATGAATGTCTTGTTTTCAGAACAACCTTCTGGATGAGTATAATAAACGTAAAACAAGACAATAGCTACTAGAGACAGCAGATAATTGACAGCTGTAGCTGACAGCAGAGCTGTGAAGAGACAAAAACAGTTAAACTGGTGAATAATGGAGAGTATTAAAATTGAAATAATATTGCATGATTATCAGGTTTTGGATACGGTATACAATGACAGAATTAGAGAGCAGCTCTGGGCACTGAAATGTAAAGGAAGTAAGTTCCTCTCAATACCCTGTTAAAAAGAAAGAATGCAATCAATGGGAAGCCTGAAGCCATACTTGATTCTCCAGTGCTCTAGCAGCAACCAAGAAGTGCAAGTATGGGTAAACATGATTATACTACATACACGTTGGCTAAAAGCTTAAAAAGGAAACTGAAGGACTACTTCTCCAATAAAGAAAAACAAAATTTTCTTTCCAAATTCCATCTCATTAAAAACATTTAAGAGTGAAGTGGCCATTGCACAAAGACAGGCTATGCTGTCTTTTGAAACATCTAAATTATCACATCCGAAACGCTTTATTAAAATTAACATATCATTTCTCCAGTGAGATGACTTGTATTCTCCTTCACCATCTTGGACTTTCACTGAGCATACACCTTCAAAGAATGATTGACTGGCCGACAGAAGGAAAAAACAATTATTTGAGATGCTTACGCTCAACATGAAGCAGAAGCAGGCTAGTTTATTTTTAATCCCCATGAAGGTGTAACAAAGCCTGTGGCTGAAAAAAAAAACCCAAAACCCTACAATTGCCACTGCTCTGCTACCATAAGCTGATGGCTTGCTCCAAGGGACTAGATATTATTACTCAGTGGCTGCTGCCCCCCTCCCTGCCACCCCCCCATTTAACTTAACATCAAAAAGTCAGCAAGACAATGGAGCTGAATTATACCATCTGAGAAAATGACACTTATGCACAAAGCAGCCCTTCTGTACTCTGCTAAAATGCATTATTCACTGAATAACATATTTGACATAATGTACAATGCAATTTAAAACTTGTTTGTAGTACAGTCCTTTACCTGCATACCAGCATCTTGAGTTTCCTTCCTCCATTTTTTCAACCCAAGATTCATTCCAGGAGTGGGCAAAGTCAATAAGCAAGACCAGCTGAATAAGAATAAAGCAGAATGCTCCAGCCATACCTACATAAAACCACACTAAAAGAGAAATAAAACAAAACCAGTTCAGAACCACAGATAATTTACTATTATGTTGTAATGTCCTTAAACACAGAACAGGGCTATGGTTACACAGCTACAATAAAAACTATAAGACATCAGCATGCATTCAGTTTTGTTTTAAAACCAGTTATGATTGCACCATGATACAGTGGAAGACAATATTCCCTTACCAGTTGTAAATGGTCCCTCTGGTATGAAGAAAGCTCCAACGCTAATTGCAAGTGCTGTTGCAAATTTAAAGAACCAGAATCTAAAGAGAAATTAAAAAAAAAAAAAAAAAAAAGTCAGGCAACTGCTAAGTCTGATCTAATTCACAAAACCTCAAAGTACACAAAATACACATCCTTAAGAGCTGGGGGTTTTTTAATTCACTCATTCTTAACTTGCTTCTTTTGAAGTAAGATAAAAACCTTATTTTATCTGCCCAAGATTTTTATTTTCCAGAAACTTATGCTTAAACTGTGCTTGACAGTTTGACACATTTCCAAGAGACATCTCATTGATGTATTACAAATGAAGCTAAGGTGGAATATAATTGTGAGTTTTCTGGTTGGGTTGGGTTTGTGTTTTTTTTTTTAAGGTTTTTAACTACAGCAGTGAGATTATTAAACTGCTTGCATATCAAAAATGGGTTAAAAAAAATCCCTATCTGTTCTTAATATTAAAACGAAAAGAGGTAGAAGATCTGATTGGTGCCTACAATGATAGAAAACATTATGCTGCAGTTCCCCACCAGCCTCAATTTCCTACTAGACAGATGTACAAAAGCCTGGGTTCTTCCCACCTAACTTCAGATTCTTTAGGCCTGCATCTTATGAGGACTTATTACAACAACAAAAGCAAAGGACTCATCCTTCACAGAAAGGACACAATCAAATTCTAAGTCCCTGTTCCAGTGCAGTAGAATTATTTTTTTTCCCCCTCAGTAAGACACACACTCATGGACAAACAAAACAGATCAGATGTTTTCTAGAAAGCAGACAAGGAAATATTTTCCACCAAAGAATCACCAAACTCACCCCAAATATAGACTGTGTACAAATATACCCTGCAAAAAGTTATGCCAACAAAACTACAAGGTAAAGACTTTTTTCTGATCAAAGTGACAGGCAGTTCCAAATATAAGAGCATGTACTTCAAAACCGAATATAGCACAAAGACATGCACCGCACCCCCGCAACATCAAACAGTTGCATGGTTTTCAAGTTTTCTATCCCTTCCCTTTTTTCCCCCTATACTTTGAACAAGTTTAATCTTCTGGCTGTTACAATCAGGTGATGGTGACCAGAGTAATAAAATCTAATTGTGTGGACAAGAACTATGTGAGATGACAGAAGTGCAGAATATGGGAAAAATGGACTAATTCACTGCGATACAGAGTAGTGACTAAACCCAGTTTGAAAGCTGAATCAACTTACAACATTTACAGTGTAATACATCCCCCACTAAAACTAGGTTTTGAATCCACATGTGGAATTTTACTTTTTTTTTATTTTTAAAATCAATGTCTTTCTCCATTATAGAAATAAGAACAGGTTCAAGTTTGTATAAATTTCACCTCTAATTCCAGACTTTAAGGGATCTTAACGCTCTACCCATATAACATGCGTGACAGCCGAAAACAATACTCATCTGAAGTAACACCTACAGTTGCTCTGCATGCTGTGCAAGCCAGCAAACAATCCTGTGAATACATTATAACTGATTTTTTTATATTACTATTAACCTGAGGCAAAAAAACATTCTGACTGCTGGTACAAAAGCAAAGGTGGTGAACATTGGCACTGGACCACATTAGTGGGCTTAACTTGCATGCAAGTATGAAAAAAATTAGTACGAAAAAAATTAGTACATACATGGGAAAACCTAACATTCTGAGTATTTCTAATCACTGACAGAAAGATTACAGTGCTAAGTATTACTGAAGATATATACAATTTAAAAAAAAAAAATCAAAAGCCATGGTTTTCATAAAGCTACCTGTAATGCATACTATTGAAGCAACTAGTTGTTACAGAAGTGTTGGAAGTAACATTATTAAATATTTTACCAGTAACAGTTAATGAGTGTCATTTTTCCTTTTGTCATAATGCTGACACTAGACTGTCTAAGAAGAGTAAACTGATCTGGGTTGCATAAACAGTAGCAAAATTTGGAGAGCATAACTCCAGATAAGGGTATCAAGAAGACCCCAAACACCTAAAACGTAGTTCTCAGTAGACATACCACATCATGTACAAGGTGTTTTACTGTAAAAAAGACAGAGTGTTGACATAGAATGTACCTGACCCATTTTCTTGCTTGTAACAAGTATGCTCTCCTGATCAAAGCAGGGCAGTGGGAAAGGCTGAACTGAGTTACTGTTGCTAATGCATCTTAGTACTGTACCCAGCCTCATTTTCTTTAGACAGAAACAAACAAAAAAATAACCAAAGCAATATTCTGCTCAGTCTTAAATTATTTTCTTCTCCCCTACAGAAATAATTTGAAGTTTTTCCTCATTATATGTTAGAAATATTTAATCTTATCATACTGAATATAAAATGACTTCTTCATTTTTATGGCTTATCTATTAATAGCTTCCGTTAAAGACAATCACCTTGAAAAAGCAGTAGCCTAAGCAATCACTGTGACCACCAAGACTACTAGGCACCACAATGTTTTTATGCTTTTTAGCGCCATGCCCTAGTATAAAAATTTGCATCTCCCTGGTTCAAGAAGCTACATTACATGTAAGCTAAGCCCGGATGAAAACTACCACTTCTGTCAATCCACAAGCTGAAATTCCACTATTGTCTTCCATCTGATCATCCTAACTATAATAAAACACAAAAGAAATTTATTGGGAAGTTCAGAAACTAAATACATAACTCGCTCTTCTTTATGCAGAGGGGAAGACTGAAGAGCCAGCAGAGGGGGACAAGATATGTTATATATCTATGTGTGTGTATACATATATACATATATAACTGTTATAATCTTTAAAATAAAACTGTTTGGCAAAGAGCAAGTGCTTCCAAACATCAAAGTCAGGAGGAATTTAATTCCTAGAGGACAGATGAGGCTTTTTAATCTTTCTGTTTGCTGAAAACATCTCAGTGGAATGAAACTTAGAACCATTATTTATTTCTGAATTTTGTTATCTTTGGACAAAAGCACAATCTCTAATCCACTGCCTTAATTCAGGCTCTGAAAAGTGATAGCCATGTGTATCTTTTCCTCTTTAAAAATTAATCTGCCACATCTAAGAACTCTTAATATCTTTGAATGCCCTCTACTGTTGTTGCACTCCTCTAGCTACTATCCTTTAATCATCCTGTAATTCTTTGTTTGTGGAACAGTGAATTTGACCAGCGTGCTCAGCCACAGGCTTTACTTTCAGAGTAGCTATATCTCGTATGCACACACCGCCCATCTCAGTTCTCATTTCTGTATCTTACCCATTGTGCACCGCTGCTCTTGGGTCGTTGCTGCTTTTCACTTTGATCATCAATAAGGAGAAGAGCAGGAAGAACATGGCCATACCAAAGCACACACGGTACACAGCTTTGTAACCAACCAGTACGTCACAATTCACATGGCCATGCACACCAGGAATAGTTGTTCCCATCCCTCCATCACAAAATCCAGGAATCTGTGATAAATACAAGATACTTCAGTGATCTGTAAAAGGCCTCCTATGAGTAAATATGTATTCACAATTTATTAATATACAACTCATTAATATTGTAATATTATGCAACTATTATTACTGCTAGAAAATATGATACTGAAGGGTTAAATTGTCAGTTACAGGCTAACCAAAATATTAAATGCATTCAAGGAAAAAAATCCCACATAGGCAAATTCTAAACAAAACAACCCAAAAAAAAATAAATCTTCTTAACAGTGGTGGGCTGGTTTGGGTTTGGTTTTTGGGGTTTTTTTTTTTGTTACTAGCAATTTCAGAACTTCTCAAAGAAATGCAATTTTCACTTGTTGATCTGAATCAGGGGATAAATAAAAGATCTGGGATTTGGTAAATTTGATTTGACACAATCAATTTCATGACATAGCTAGGAGAAGGCAGCCTGCTTACATCTCTTTAAAACAGAAACAGCCTCCCCAAAAAAAGTAACACCACAATCAATTAGAAGTATCTGTAAGTTCCAGATGAAGCATCTGGGAGTATCCTTTCCAGTCAGAACCAGGACATGAGTAACATCTTTCTGGAGTTAAAATATTAACAGTGATCAAAATTAATCAAGTGCCACAAATACAAGCATATCAATAATATATAATTTTAAACTCAACATATATATTTTTTTTGTTTGATACAAGATTTTATCTTTCCTGCTCTGAGCTATTAAAGAAGAGCTATAAAAGCACTATTTCTAAACAGTGCTTTTCACCTATGCAGTGATTGTCCCATGAGTTCTTTGCTTATTTGATCTACAATCAAATTAATGGTGACTGTGAAACACAGGTGACAGCAAAGTTATGTATTTCCAAATAAAACCCATGCTTTCAAGATGATGTTTACAATTATCTGTGACATTTGTTCTACCAAGCATGTTAGCAAAGAAGTGACCTGACCTTCTTCAGCTGCTCTTCCATGCCTGGTATTAACATCACACAGGCAACGCTCACACCAAGAAGTAAAAAGAACGCATAAATCAGCCGAGTTATGGTGGAGTTGTTTCCACTGGGGCAGCATCGGCAGAGCAGGCATGGGGCACTTCCACATAAGCACGGTATCTGACAGAGAGACAGAACATAAACCAAATTCTTTAAAAATTTTTGCATTACTAGATTTTAATATTTGATCAGGCTGTGTAGATCATCAGAAGTTATGATGGAAAATGACCCATCCTATGCATCTCATCACCAGTGTGGACTAAGTCGCTTCAACATGTTACAGAGCGCCCTAACAATCCTGGCAGCGCTTCCTAATGCACCACCGTAGAGTGAAATTAGTGCTATGTCAGAAGTAATCATTGACCCATTCAGAGGAAATAAAGATTGGATTCAGGCTTATTTGTTCTCTTGAATTCTATTTCATTTCAGCTAAATGAGATGCAAAGATTGCTTGTAGTTAACGACTACATCCTCCCTTCCACAGCTGCAGAGATTAAACAAATACATCACAGAAAAAAAATTGAGTGCAACTGGGATCTAGGTACACTTTCAGGGTCTGGCAGAGTAGGGCGACAACCATCACTGGGGCCATCAACATTAATGAAGCACAAACAACAGGTACAATAGCCTAAAGCTTAGGTTGCAAATTATTGCATATTTGGCAACTAACTCATGTATCACATAATTCTCCATCAGCTGGCAAAATTAACTTATGCAATGTAAAAAGTTACAAACTGCAAGAATAAAGCAAACACACAGTACACATATCACCATCACTATCAAATATCAATGGCGAAAGTGGATAGGAAAAACATACAGTTATAATACGACAAGGGGAAAAAATAGGACATGCTACCCATATTCAACTCTTAAAACAGAAAATGGTGGGAAGAAGGAAAGTGAGCAGATAGTGCTATTCCACGGGGGGAAGGGGGATTAAAAAAAAAAAAAAAAGAACGACTAACTTCATCCCATTGCAATTTTCTGCCACTTGCTAAGTGACAATTCAGGAAGAGAAAGAAGGGCAAGATTCCACAAGTAAACATAAGCCAAAACAGAAAAGGTACAATCAAAAATCTTTTGAGGTTTAGGGATTTTTTTCTATTTACAAATGAATTATTTTGCCTAGAAGACAATATCCCAGAGAAGAGTTAACAGCTAAGTTTTGGAGGCCACATATTCTTCAACTAAAGTAAAGTTACTAAGCGAGCGCTGCCCCATCTGAGCTACAACAGACTGCGCAACCTCTGACAAAGATACTGAAGGGTGGTAAAACCCAGCTTCCCCCCCAGCACACACACAGGGACACCACAGATGTGAACCGTCACATCAAAGACACTCTGTCAGTCACGTAACAGCACGACTAGTTACACAGCCACATGACCAGTGCATGTCAATCACCCAGTATGACTGGCATGTGTCAGAGAGAGTTGTTAGAAGTTTAGTCATATGACACACAAAAATGCCAGCAGTCTGACACTACCGGGAAGGCCCCAGGGCTGGCAGGGAAGAGCAGACAGACCGCCACAGCGCTCTCCTGAGAAGCTCTCGGGAAAAGGCTCAGATTATCTGTTCTTACAGGTTCAACCAGACCCACACACTGGACCCACAAACTGGGGCTTTTAAATAATTCCCTTGTATTCTTTTTTTTGTAATTGTGTTCCTTTCCAAGGATGGAGGAGCCAAGAATTTTCACTCCACTATGCTACAGAATCGTTTCTAAATTTAATAGTGAAGTTTGCCAATTTATCTTGCTAAAAAAGTGAAATTAGGTACATTCTCATGATAAGCAGTTCAGTATGTAAAGGATATTATATTGTCCTTTTTTATTTCCTCCTCCACTCAGTATCATTATAGCACAAAGAGTATGAAGGTACTGATTCCAGGAGAGGTTTCATCTCGATATAAGAAAAATTTTTTACAGTGAGAACAATAAGTCACTGGAACAACCTCCCCAAGGACGTGGTGGAGTCCCCATCACTGGAGGTTTTCAAGATGCAACTGGACAGGGTGCTAGATCATCTCATCTAGGCTCCCTTTCCCACAAAAGGCTGGACCCGCTGATCCTTCGAGGCTGTTCTATGACTGCAAGCAACTACATTAGGGGCATCTATGCTTAGTAAGCAGGAAACGTGTGGCAAATATTGGCTTATGACCCATCAGGATTTTACAGTACTAATATATTACACTATTTCCTAAACACAAACAAACAACCTTTCTAGTGAAGAATATTTCTATTCTCTGTTCAAAAAAAATTACTTTCTTGAACTAATTCTACCTGCATTAGTATTTTTAAAGATACTGTTGAATAAAAGGTTGAATTTGGCTCAGTAGAACATAAGTCTAGGCTCATTTGCTGCAGAAAATTTGGTACAAGGACTGTCTGGCATAAAAGTCACCAGTGTTAAATTGTTTGTTAAATACCTAAGTAATTCAAGCACCTTCCTCTTGAGTGTGTCAAGGGGAACACATAGGAATGTGTATTTCTGGAGACAGGGCAGGCTTGCAGCGGCTGAAATAAAGATGACTGTCTTCCCCTCACTGGGAAACAATGTGCCTCAAATGAGGCAATATACCTCATTTAAGTGTCTGAGCTGAAACACCAGCTTTTAAAACATTTTGCCCCCAAACAGCTCATCCTTACCAGCTACGATCATGCACGTCTCTGAACAAGAGACCTATTGATACCGTTTATACAAGTTGGCCACTTATACAAGGAATACACTACAATCCAAGTCCCTCTTTCTTTTAGCAAGACAATAAAATATATAACATTCCAATAAAATAACATTATTGTACTAGTGGCAAAAACACTTCTAACAAGTAACAGACTTCAAAAAGAACAGAGAGCAAAGAACATTTGACCCATGAAATTGAGTTTATCAGCAGCAGAGGAGACAAGGACAATTTGTGTCATTTTCTTCCTAAATACAGAGCATGCCTCATACAAAAAAGTACTACAGTACAAACAGCAAGATACTACTACACAGATCAAAGCGTAATATTAACTCCCCAAGTGAAGCCCAGCTTAGTCAGAGATGTAGACAAAGAGTTATTCCACAATTAGTTTTAAGCTTGCTTTCTTAAGTAACCTTTGACAACAGTTACTAAGTCACAACTGCATAAACCTACTGCCATCCAGTAACATTTGGACCTACCAACCAACTCACATCCCTGCACATTTTTGAGAAAAACAAGCAGCTCAGTGGTGTTCACTGAGGCCAAATAAGAAAAGATGACCCACACACCTATTCTGGGAGCAGCCAGCTGGGCAGACAAGTTAATTCATGCCTGCTAAACCAGTCACTTAGTTCTCTAGGGCAGTGGAAATTGCAGGAGGAACACACAGTAAGATAAATATTACAGGAGGGTGAAGTAAAGAGAAAATGCCACAGAACTACTGAAAGTCAAATGCCCTGCCCCTGATGCACACAGAACAAGTTTTTAACATCAATTGTAATCTTCTTACTGGAGTAATGACTAAATTATTATATACTGAATTAAGTATTTGCAAAAACACTAAGCCCCTCACTGGGCCTAGTCAGGTTTTAGCTACATCATCCCTACTCATATGCTTAAAGGAACTGATTCAATCAAGATCTCTGCCTTTGTACAGAATATTAAAGTGAGGGAAGCAGCAGCTCCGCTATTTCAGAGAACAGTACAATAGAGGCAAGACCCAACGGACTGAAAATGGCACTGCCTGCCCAATCTAGGTTGTCAGGATCAGATGATTTTTGGTGTGATGACAGTGCTTTTAAGGCCTTCTCCCCCATCCCACCCCCCACCTCCAACAGGCTCATCTTTGCTCTTAAAAGCACTAAACTGAAACACTGCCTGATCAGTGCACAGTAGGGCAGAGCTACAACCAGCAGTAACACCACACAAAATATCCAGAAGAAATAAAGGTACCAGGCAAGGTCAGGTATCCAGGGCACCACTGCACAGCACAACACGCGGTCTTGCAGAGAAGCTACACAGCTGAAGCAACGCCGGCAGCAGTGTCTTCCCAGACAAAAGAGTAGTCTTCCTGGCTGTGACACAGTCTGCACTAGCACAAATGTTGCTATATCTGGTTCCCCTGCTACCTCACCCTCAGTTTCTCTTTCAGAGCCACAAATGGTATGTATCCTGACTTCTCCTTACAGATCAGCACAGATTTCTCCTACAGGAACTATGGTATTGGCTTTAAATGCTGATTAGCTACGGTTTTGTAAGTGGAAAGAAAATCAACACTTTAAAGCCACCAGAGGGTGGGGAACCCCAACCACCACCATACAGAAACCGCCTCTAATTTGTTTGGGCCCTTAAAGGAAAGGATGGGGGTATGGGGGTTAGTTATCCAAAGTAAATCTGACTTAATCAAGATTATATGCTCATCTAAATCATTTTATCTAAAAGATTATTAGCTGAATTTCTCTGTACAGAAACAAACACAAGACCAAGAGCAAGTATATAGGGATTCTTCATGCGCTACAAACACCAGCCACTTATCAGAAAGGCTGTTTATGGACTTCAAAATGCAGTATGTATTAACTCAAGTATTTGAATTAAAACCCCTAGTTATAATGTTGCTTAGTATTTGATAATAATTAAAAACGTTAACATTAACTATATTCAGCTAGTCATTAAAGCGTAACTGGCTAATCCATTAAGTAGTGTTTAAAATGTTAGTTAAAGCAAAAAAAACACTGACAATACTTCCTTAACAGCATATTATCAGTGTTCTAGTCGCTTATTTACATGCATATCAGCCTCGAAGCTTAGCTCATACAACTTTACCAATCTAGGATCATTTGTACAGGAGATTAAGGAGTTAAGTATCATCTCTCTAATTAAATATCACTCTGTACTAGGGGAACCAAAGTTCATATATATTGATAGCACAAAAAAATAGGAGTTTGAATAAATATGAGGGCTTTTTAGACCACTAAGTTGTGCACGAATTGTTTAAATATAGGCAATTTCATTTAATCCAAGTATGGTACAATACTTTTGGTATGGAAAATTCAGATTTTCACAATCCCACTAACATTTTTAAGACAAATGCCTAGAGTCACAATCCACCTGACTGTGCCTATTTGCATAGGGACTAGATTTGGAAAGATGAATCACTCAAGGATAAGACAGCTACACCTCAACTGACTGCCATGCAGGATCTCTACCGACTTCTATGTTTTTATGCCTAGCGCTAATAGTTTTAAAACCATCTCACACTATTGTTCCCCATTAAGAAAAATCATCTGACAATGCTCAACATGGTGGTAACACATCACCACAGATTACTGTGCAGCGAGAAAACGATGCCTCGATAAGACAAAGATGCTACACAGGGTGGAGCTGCTCAAGACAAAGCCGTAAAAAAGAGGAATTAAATACAACCATTGGGATCAGGGAAACACGCGAGCTTTCCTTTTCCCGAAAGAAACGCCGAACTTCACCACCACTTAATTAGATCTTGAAACCTTTACAGATTTGGGGAGGGGGAATTTCAGCGGACACAGTAACGCCTTCCCCACAGTAACGCGGATTAAGCGGCGACCAGCAGCGCGACAGGCTGGCCTGCCTGAACAATTACGAAGCTCCCCATCGCCCCAGCAAAAGGGCTTCGGTGGATCCCTGGGGACCCCCGCAAAAGCCCGGGGCGGGGAGGGGCGGAAGCACCTCCGCGGGGGCGCTCCCCAGGGCCCGCCCCCCCCCAGCCCGCCGGGGAGAGACAGCCCGGTCCCGGAGGAGCGGGGGCGGCGGCCGCTCGGGGCGGAGAAAGCCTGGGTGGGAGCGGGGAGGGGGCCTGCAGCCTCCCCGCGTCTGAGGAGGCGGGAAGGCAGCGCCACAGACGCCCCCGCCCCAGTGAGACAAAGGCCCGGGGAGGCGACGGGCGAGGCCCGGGCGGAGGCGGGGGGGGGCAGCACCGGCTGCGGGCCTGGGACGGGCAAGGAGGGACAGGGAACCACCGCGCCCGCCCGCCCCCACCTTACCCAGCTCGCCATGGAGCAGAGGCCCAGGACGCCGCCCATGGTCCGCGGTGGGCTCCGGCTCCCACTCCGGTTCCTCAAAGATGGAAGCGCGGCGGCCTCTCGGCGAGGTTGTTTACTGCTCCCAACGGCGCTTCCGGCTGCTGTAACGGCAGCGGCCAGCGTCACTTCCGGAGGGAGTCAGGGGGCGGGGCGGCGGCGAGCGAGGGGCGGTAAGCACACCCTCAGCCGGGCCCGGGCTCCTCGTCCCGGGGCTCGTGACTGGAGAAGGCGCCGGTCTGCCCGGAGCGGCCCGGCAGCGGGCGGGGGGTGGGCCGGCAGCCCGGCGTACCGCTGCGTGTGGCGGCTGGCCCGGGCCTGGGCCTGGGCCGGCGGCGGCCTCGCTGGTCACAGCCCCCCCCCCACCCCCCCGCGCTGCCTCCGGCTTTCCGCGGAATGGCGGCCGCCCGCTTCGCCATCGCGTTATGGTCGCCTCCCCTGATGTGTTGGAAGGATGTAAAGTGGTTGAGGGTTGGGCCGTGTTTCTCCATTGCCTTCCCGCGCGTAGCTGGAGCAGGGAGTGCCGGAAAGTGGGAAGGTGTCGCCGGGAGCAGTAGGCCGCTCTCCCTGCCGCAGCTGCTGGTGCTCCCTGTGGGGCTTCCCAACACCCCCCGGACTCGGCCAGCGGGCTGGAGGTGGGCGGCTGTAGTCTCCCTTGCCTGAGCAATACTAACGGATAGGCTTCCTCCTGTAAAAACCATATAAACCCATTTTTCACCGCATCGAATCTCACTAGAGGTGACCTTTCTCAGAAGTACTAGTAAGAGCAGCGGGCCTGCAGGACCCTTCTGGCTGCTGTGGTGGTGCTATGTAGAAGATGAGCGTAACCCAAAAAAGAAAGAGTCCCAAAAGAAAAAGCATTCTTCAAAAATCTTGAGAAAATAATTGGACAATCAAGGAACAGAAAATGTACATTTTAATAATATAGACACCATAATACTGAGGATACTGTCTCAGCTGAAAAAATACAACCATTTCATTTGCCAAATGTGTTTTAATATACCAAAGTAGGCACTTAAGAAGGATAAAAAATTGAATTTTTAAATAAAATACTTAGTATGAGGCAGAACACTTCATATGGAGTAAACAATGTGTAACTTCATTTTACAAATAAAACATTTTTGAGTCTCACGAGTGTATCTTCTTACATATGCAGTGATGATGTACTACGTACTGAGCTATTGCTCAGGGTGGACTTCTCTATGAATGTTGCTAAATATTTATAATTGATTTTAAAGGCAATCCTGTTTTCAAAATCAAAAATGAAAATAAAAACCTGAGGAGGAACTTTGGCAAGCTGCAGGTTTAAGGCTGCGATTGTTGTTTGATGATAAAAAAGGGAATGGGAATAATTAACAAAGTGGTTATAGCTATTGGTTTTGTCCGCAAAATTAGCGGACATTGAATGCTGAAATGAAATAAAATGCGGCATGCTTGTCCTTACCAAAAGGTTAAGAAAGCTTTTGAAAATCTCTGTAAAAGTAAAAATGTTGGTAGAGTGGTGGTACTTGAGGGCGGGAGATGGGATCGACAGTTAGCTAGGGTACATCTGCTCCATAGCTAAATAGTCTACTTGCCAGTGGCCACCAGGCTGTCCTTGGTCTGTTGCTGGTAAGCACCCCTTAGTCCCGCGCTGAGGCAGTGGTGGAGGTGCGGATGAGCTCTGATGTGAGTGTGAGGTCTGAGCCTGAGCCATCTTCCCTGCAAGGCTCACTGTGGTGTAGTGGGCCCTTCCCCCGTGTTAGGCAGGGTAATGGAAGTGGCTTTGCAGCTGCGGCAAGCAGAAAACACACGGGGAGAGGGAGGCAGCGAGTGCTGTTCTGTCTCCTGCTCCCTGTCACTGGGGCACGAGGCTGGGGCTGGTGGTGAATGGCGATTTGGTACCTGTGTCCTCTGTCTCCTCAGAAGGGCAATGGGAGGGCAGGGGGTGGGGAAAAATATTGGAGTCCCTTTAGTTTCACCACTAGATCCACAGCAGTAATTCTTAATGATCACTTTTGTTTGTGCACTGATTTGAGCCGGTAAAGCATTCTGTGTTCGTCTTCTACATAGCACCACCATGATAGGTCCTGCAGCCTCAACATCAGTTCACAGCTGACACCATGGCTTGCTTCGTGTGATGAATTCAGAATCTCTCAAAACAGGAGTCTGCTCCCTCTCCTTTGTGAAGCCCTTACTCTTTTCCAAAGATGAGTTTTCATTAATTACTGATTTTTTCAGCTTCGGTATTCCTGCAATCTTCCCAGTGCACACTTTTTCCATACAAAAACTTCTGATGGCCAAGGCAGACTATTTCTGTCCAGACCAACCTGATCTCTTTTCTTTCAAAGTATTAAAACACATCATTGTTCTCTGATTCTTTCATTCTCTGCAATGTCTTGTTTGGAGCATCTACTGTGGAAAGACACTGAAGCATTACATACATTTCACTGAATCAAGTCCTCTTCCTCCTTCATCACGCATCTTTTCTAAGAAATTGTAAGAGAGAAACTATCTGCTACAGGAATTTATCTTCTGGAGTTTTATTTCATTTTCAAGTCACGTAAGTTGCCTGACAGCTTTAAATCATATTGTGAAATCTCAGTTGTGCAGAGACTACCAGTGTCTTAAAATTGTTCTTTGTCAATTTGGAGGTCTATTTTGGCTGTTCATATGCTGCTGTGGAAATGCTTAGAACTTTGCTTAGCTTCAGCCATGAGGGTAGATACTTTCCTTTGTCCTGGAGTTTCTTTTAACTATTTGCTGGCAGTCCACTTGCCACTGGAAAAGCCTCTTGCAGCATTGCTAGGTTTGAGTCCTTTATTTTCATTGCGTTGCTTCAGTTTTATTGAGTTTGAAGGGAGGTGGAATCCTTCATACCCAGGTAGATATCTGTCTCTGATGGCTTCTTCAGTGTGATCTCCTGCTTCCCTGTGTGAGCCTCTTGAGTTTGTAGGGGTATGAAAATAGTACTTGTCCATTATTTGAGTAGCTGTCTGAATTTGTTTTAGAAAATAACAGGACCCAAATAGCTGAAGTAACTTTTTCGTTTTTTTCTCCTTTGTGTTAGGGAGCTTCTTGCTAAAAACTGCCTTTTTGTCAGATGCATATTGGAAAATGAGCCTTTTTCCAGGCTAGAGACCACCTGGCAGTTCCATGGTCTGCAGGACCAACTTCCTTCAACTCCTTCCAGTGAACACCAGGTCTGCAGAGAGCCCAGAGCGGCATTGTGGGGGATTCCAAACACGGCTACACACACTTTAAGCTGCAGCAGAAAAGCCCTGGAGACCATTTTGCCTCTTGAGTTCGTGTCCGACGACGACTGAGAGGAAGGGCGAGCTAGACAGAACAGGATACACTAAACAGGCTTATGCTTTAGGCAAGGCTTTTCCAAATACATAGTTTTCTGTTAGTGGTTCAGCACACTGGTAAACAGCATGAGGGAGAGAATCCTGAAAATTGCTCTGGACGGGAGGTAGACGAGTTGCCTGCCTGCCTCACGCTGAGGGAGGCTACGCTTCCTGCCGTGAATTCCTGCCCTCGGTAACTGAGTCACTGTTGATTGCACTTGTCCTTTTCGTTTGAAGGAACCAGAAAGTAGGCAGCAGGAAACACAATGCACAGAATATATACTGCCTGGCATGCACAACGTAAACCCTAAGGCTTGCGGGAAACACCAGGTGTATGGACTGCAACCATGAATGCCATGTGCACCGTAAGCCCAGGAGTTCTCCATATAGTTGGACAGTGTCCGTGTATGTGCTAGGAATGTACACCGTGTAAGCAGAAATGAAAACATTTTGTGAAAAGCATTGAACCTCACATGTTTTCTGTCAATCTTCAGTTGTGTAGAAGCTGTGAGCATGTTTCTCCGGGACCTAGGGCATTACTTCGTGAAGAATCCAGCACTACGGTACAGCAGCAGCAGACCTTTCACCGTGGATAGACTACCTTACATCCACAAATCTCAGAAAAATCTTCCGGGCCTTCCCAGACAAGATTTCCAAGCACACACACAAAAAAGAGAACACGTGTAAAGGGAATAAAAAGCAAATAAAAGGTCACCATATTGGGGCCTCTCTCATCTTTGTGCTATGATGCCAAAATCACACCAAGCATCGGCATAACATTTGGAGGAGGCAAAATGTTCAGCCTTCAAAACCGAAGGAGAAAACCGAGGAAGGCTTTTGTTCTCTCGACATGGGTATGGAGAGACAGCTGAAGATCATCTCCCCCAGAGGGCAGTGCAACTTAAAGAATGGAAATATCTCCCTGGTGGCGTTTAAATGGAAATCGGTAATTTGAAGATGTGTTTTTGATCTCAACAATGTTAACAGAAAAGTAGTCTACAGGGATATATTTTCTGGAATAAATCTGTGTGCACAGGACAACTCTACATTTCACTCATTTTAAGCCATATTTAAGTGAAATCTACAAAAATCCCTTTTTTTTTCCCCCTTGATCCTCTAAATGAAAAGTAATATTGAAATAATGTCTGTGATAACAGATTATGATACAGATTATGATATGATAAAATTCTTTTTTCTGACGGACTGTGCAAAGACTCGTAATAGAGATACTTGAAATTAAATGGAATTCAGAGGCCATGTATTTTAAGGACTGACCTAGAGGTAAACCTCATACTGATTCAAATAAATAGATATAGAATAAATGTTTCTTTTTATCTCCCTCTTACAAGTTGGGGTTTTTTTGTTCTAACAATACCCATTTATGTAGATCAAAATCAAATGATGCAGTGGATTTAAGTGCTAAAGCATTATTATGTATGTTTATAAAATTATGTTTTCTCATTTCAAAAAATACATTACCGAGTAGAAATGGATTAACAACATACATTATTTTTTTGTAAATGTGTGGATTTAATCCTTCGTTAGAAAAGAGTGAATAATCTGAAACTCTTTTATACACCTACTGTCAAGAAGCAAAGAACAAAAAATCATCAGATTGTGCAAATTGCTGTCACTCCATTCATGGCAACAGAAGATTAAATGCAGATTGGGTCAAGATTGTTATTAACGTTCCTATTAAGCCCCATCACAGTCATCGCAAGCTAGAGAGGAAAACTAATTTCTACCACTGTTACTGTTATTGTTTGCTTGGAAAAAAATGCTCTCCAAGGGTATATTAACAAGACTGTTTCACATCACTACATAATACTCTGTGTTCTTAACAGGAAAAGACAGAAATATTTGTAATAAAATCAAACCCCTTCAATTTGTGTAGCATAGTATGGTTCAGTGTGTCTAATTGGCATTTTGTTGACTGCTGTTAGCATTGTACCAGTGTGTGATGGATGCCTTTAGAACCCAATACTGACAACTTTCAGTCTATTCCCATCTTGCCTTGTGGTGCTGCCGTGAGCAGCTTTGTGTTTGTATTATTCATCCTGAGCATAATGCTAAAGAAGCCTGTGGAATTCATCAAGGAATGATTCTTTTCCTTTTATTTTTCGTCAGCCGGTGAGATTTTAGAAGACCTGGATCCACTTATGTTCTTCAAAATCATCCTGTTTTGTGTATCAGAGAGCTCTTGTGTGTCCGAGAGAACCTGAGGACACGTAACCAGCATTGCGTTAGGCTGCCCGCGGTCTCAAACCTCAGTGACCAGAGACCTGGTCACAGTGGCTTTGACGAAGGCAGCTTTCAGCGCAGGTTTGGAGGGGAGCTCGCACTCAGGGTTCCCGAGGTGCCCGCTGGCCAGCTGTGACTGTGCTGCTGCCCTGTTCCCCTGCCCACCAGTAAACACTGATCAACAGCCTGTCAAGAACAGAGAGAGAAAGTGCTTTGAAAGCTGCCCCTACCCATCTTTCATGCATGTTCAGTGTTAAATGGTAACCTGCCTCTCTTCGCTGGGCTATTTTCTTCTGTTTCGTGGGCAGGCAGGGTTTCCTGAGCAGATCTATCAAAAGCTAGCTCAGAACGGAAAGCCACGCTATCGCCATCTCGTGACATGTGTGCAAGTTATCCTCAAAGACACACGGAATATTTGTTGTTTCTCATTTTTCATGTAGATGTGCGTACATAGCTGAATATGTATGTGTGTCATTACATATCTGCATGTTGCACACTGATGTACATATACGTGTACACAAACACGTCCATATACGTACCTGTATGCATTAATATGTTACTTGAAATGAACTGCCATGGATCTTTATGCTGCACCAGCACTTCTAATGAACTTGTTGACACTTCAGTCTTCATTTCAGCACTGTAGATACACAGCCATTTGGTTTTTACTTATTTCTTTTTATTAGTAATGGCTAATTTGGAGCCAAATCATTTTCCTGAATTTTTATAAATGCCTCAACTTTTATGTGAAATCTACCACTGGGCCAGAACCTTAGCTGGCACAGCGTCACCTGTCTCCACTGAATTTGGTGGAGCTGTATGTGCCCCAACATTAACTACAAAGATGATAATATTTGTATATATATAGTAGGCAGCACGTATAATTATATGAGCTGTAACATTTTTGTTAATTGCGTCTCATTTGACAAATACACGTATCTACTGTCTCATCTAAAAATAGGCAGAGAAATATAGATATTTTTAGCTCAGGATTAATAGGCAAGTTTTAAATGAGACAGTTTAATGCTAAATGGGCTCAGAGTTTTGCATAGTTAGGCCCAGATTAGAAGATGATAGTGGTCTAGACAGTGTCTCCTTGATCTCTTGTCTGGATAGCAGTGTCTGGAGCCAGTTGATTATTGAAATAAGTTTTTTCAGGTAACCCGTAAAATACATACATATATAAAAAGCAAAAATGTTACAGAAAGTTGATACATTTTTAGAGAAAAAAATTTTTATTTTTGATGGGGTTTTTTGTATCTGTAGGGATGTTATTTGAACTACGCTGATATATATCAGCTGTTACTGGTCTATATTATTAATGACCTTCCTTTCATTTTCAAAGGCAATGAGGACATATTCCCCTCAATTACGAGTTTTGGCTAAGCATAAAGTTTGCCAGTCAGGAGGAGCAATACAGAGGTTCTAATCTTCTTAAGATGTAATCACGAGGAGGTAAAGCTGTAGGCTTTTAGTATTTGCTCCGTGAAGACCCTTAGCTGTTGCAGCAACGAGGAAGCAACAGCTAGGGATCCTTTTGCCTTTAGGACTGATTTTTCAGGCATTGTGACTAATTTCAAATTAATAACAAATTAATAACATTGGTGGATCAGATGCTGTTCAACGGCTATTTTAAACAAATTAAAATATGAAATTGCTAAACCCCTAGCTGTTATTTAACTGGCTCTGGCAGTTGTCCCGGAAGGCAGGGGACAACAAATGCGATGCCAATTTTTCCAAAGGCTCCCAGGGCACCTGCACAGCTTAACCTCACGGGAACACTCTGCAAGCCTGATACCATTCTTTCAGAAAGTTATTGAGCATATGAATAAGGGTGATTTGGTTTCTACAGTGTACCTGGATTTCTAAAAAGCCTTACACAAGGTCCTCACTAAGAGCTTTCAAAGCAACTAATCAGTCATGAAATGACAAAAGAGGCTCCCTTTTCGATTAATAGCTACTAGCAAGATCCATCAAGGGCTATTAAACATAATTGTCCAGTTGCAACCTCTATTCAGGAAATCCTTAAAATGGTAATTGCTGGAACCAGGATGGCAAAGCTATCACCACCTGCTTGTCCTTCACTTACAGCTCTTTCCTGAAGCATTTGCTGTTGGCCTCTGTCAGGGACATAATGCTGGGCAAGAAGGCTTTTGTACTGACCTAGTGCAGCCTTTCTGATATTCTTAGCTAAGTGTAAAATTATACACTGAGTAATAAAAAGTATCTATATTTTCCTCTCTTTAATGATAAAATGGCTCTTCCTTATGTAACTTAATAATTTTATTTTAAAATAGAGCAACAATTTCCACATCAATAGCTTCTTTTATGGAAGATATCAAACTTACAAAATTTGAGCCACTGGGCAGTACAGAAATCTATCATCCCTATTGTTTTTAGAAGATTTTTGAGAAAGGAATGCAGTTCCTGCAGTCTGATGAGTTGCGATGAGAGACCTCCTCAGCAGAGCCCTGGGAGACGGGCAGGGACACGTGTCGGCCCTAATCCTTGAACCCAAGAGCTGCCCTTGATGCAGGGAAGGCAAAGGTGGAATTTGTACAGGTGTGCTTCACATGGCTACGCTTTAGTAACTCGCACGGCCGCAAGCACTGAAGTACTGAACACAAGGAAAGTTCGGACAACAACATGAGCTCTGCGTCTGTATAGACTCACCTCAGAGAGAGCAACACTATTCAGGTTGTTGTCTTGTAGTCAGAATTTTAGCCATTTTCGTTAACATTAAAGTTGTTAGCTTTAAGGTTGTTAGCATTAAAGTTAGTTAGGCTTGTTAACTATTGGCATTAGCTGAACTTCTGATAAAGGGTCTTGCATATGACCATTTTGTTATGTACTTGGCCAGATGGTCAGCCTTGGGAATGTTTCTTCACAAGTATCTGGGCTAATTAATAGAGGAACTTTCTGAGACGTTCTCATGGATAACGAGGATTCTTTCCTTGATTCGTATGAAAAAGAACACCTAATCAAAGAGAGCAGGTGGTGTTATCTTTCTTTGAAGTAAAACATCCTGGAGCAGATGAGCATACAAACCTTGAGGATGCTACTAATCTACCATGTTTTGAAAGGCCTGGCCAACTTGGCAGAAAAGTGAAAATTCTGGGTGTTCTAAACTGAACTACCTTCATTAGAGTACTAAAAATCATGCCCATAGGCCAAGAAAACCCTTGCCCACGTGAAGACCCTTCCCTTGCACAGGCGCAGTAACTGAGGAGAATGACATAACCAATATTCTAATCGTATGTTAGTTACTAACCAGACATTGTAACTGGGAGTGTGCTCCCTTGTAACTTCCATGTATAAATATGACAAGAAAGCCAGCATGGGGTGTGCATGATTTGTGGAAATATTCCACCGTGCACCCTGGCCAGAATAAAGCAACCTCTCCTCTCTAAACATCATCTCTGTGTTTCAGGAGAATCAGGACTTAGACCTCTTTTGCAAGTAACAAAGTCAACATTTGTAAATGTAAGCAGTCTCCCCCACTACAGCTTCTTACCAGCGCGACTGTATGTATGTTAGTGGCAGGGTCAGGTGTAGAAGCAAGCAGTCCTGTCCCTTAAACAAAGCTGTTAGGAGAAAAGATTTATGTCTGTGTACTAAACGGACAAATTGCTCTCTCAGTCTGTTAAGCTGTCGGCACGATCTCTGGGCAAGCTGGAATGGTTCGCTGCTATTTTTTGGAGTGGAACAAATAGCCTGTGCACAAGTATAGCCTAATAGTAAAAGACACCACGGATATACTGATCAATGCATTCAAGGAAGGAAATCAGTGTTTATTTTCAGAATCCTTTGACTTCATATGGAACCAGTTTTTAAACAGAGAGAAAAAGAATCAACGTTTCCAGAGATGAATGCCTAAATTAATATGTAAATAGGCCCTCTGCAGTGCCATTAACTTCAGCTGAACTTGCTGATTCTCTGGACCTCCAGGTAACAGAGCATTCAGGCCACCCAGAAATCATGCCTAATTTTAGGCCCCTATTTACAAACAAAGCCTTAGAGCCAGAATTAATTTTTAACAATTGCTTGCTTGTCATGGTGGGCAACTTATTTTGCAGAAACCAAAGTTAAACTGATTTAACACCATGAAAGAAAAAACCCCACTGAACAACAAAAACATCCTTCTGCCATTTTTCTTCTCTGGCTTGACAGGTTGGTTTGAAGAACAGTGTTTTTTCACTGCTAAATCTGAGTTTCATCGTTCATGGTATTCTGCACTGGAGTAATGGTATTGGAGCAGTCGCTTTGTAATAATGATGGAAAAACCATGGGCTAGCGGAAGCATTCATAAGCATTGGTATTTCTGTGACTGCTTTGGTATATGTTCTACGCTGATTTTCTCTTTAGGCATATGAAATTACCCAAGCACAGCAAGGTCTTGTTGCATACATCTGGTTCAGTACACTGCACGTGAATGTTTGTTATCCTGAAAAACACAGGAATCTCAGTAATTTTCTTTCTTTATTTGGGACTTCCCATCAACAGAGTCACAGCTTATTTCAAAGTGTGTAAGTGCTGTTGAGGGACCAGAGCAGAACCCTTTTTGGTTTGCAGACAACAAAAGCCCAGTTGATGGGTGGGTGGAACTGATGGGTAGGACGACCGCTCGGTGAAGCCTGGATCTCGATGGTGTGCCCTGCTCCCACTCATCCAACCAGCAAACTCACAAGGATGATGGCATTTCAGGTACTAAATCATGTCATATAACCAGCTTTGATGGTCAAGCATTGACCCACGAGACATTACCAAGAAAGATGTAAGTACTGGCAGGTATTAAAGGTAAATGTATTTGAGGTATTTACTTCAATACAAATAAACTATATTTATTGACTGAGGTCTACTGGATAATACTCAGGCCAACCTACGTGGCTTCACAGATACAACTTAGCAACAAGGAGGCTTTTGTTTGGGAGCCCTATCAGTTCTCTTTCCCATTTTTTTAACTGTTTTAAGTTTTGTCTTTAGATTGTAATTTTGCCTGTATGTTTTTCTCTAACTATGACAAATGATTCTTTTTCTTCTTGAAGCCTTTATAACCAGGAGGGACACTGGTCAAATATCATACAATGATAATGGTGTCAGGAAATGTTTACGTAATTTGCTGTGAATAAAACATGTCCCCTATAAGGATTCATTTCCTGTATATAAAAATTCTGATGTCTGAAAACAAGAGAGGGAGTTATTTAACCATGCAAGAGTTTAGGAGTGGTCTATCTAGTCTACTGCCACGAATGTGGGCATACATCTTATTCATTGCTGGTAGCTTCTTGATTTCTTCCTGGTCCCAGTTGCAGATTGGTTTATTGTAACCCAAGGCCAGAAAAGGAATTATTGTAATTTTTGTTTCTCTCCCAACACAAGATTTTATACCCTCTTCATACTAGTGCAACTGGATTTTTGCTGTTTCATCTATCTCACATAACTGAATTACAGGCATTGATTTTATAAGTCATGGATGATCTATTACATAAATACTGTCTGGTCTAGGCTTGCTTTCTTAGGTTTTTCAGGCTTTCCCAGCATATTATTATGGCATATTTGCCTGATATGTTCTCTATATTTTATATAAATAATTTACTTTACATGGATATCTGTTCAGATCCAAATTGAGAGGTAATTTTCTTATCTTGTCTCTTGACTTCCATGGTAGTTTAACTTTTATCCTAGAAAAGATCTGTCTTCAGTGACAACACGTGCCATGGGCAATGTGTGGCAACCATAGAGAAAAAGCGTTCATCTAAAGGAAATACCATCTGACCTCCCTCCTTCTCTGGGCTGTCAGGGCTCCAGCCTGCAGCAAATCCCAGCTCCTCTGACTCTCTGGAACCTGCAGTAGTCATCAGCACGATCAGGATACCTTCTGCCAGCTCCTCATTGCACTCTCATTTTACATCTTACCACAGCTTGTCCCGAGCAGCCAGACTGCTTCACACCTACCCTGACACAAACCTTACAATGCTGAACCAGATGAACTCCTATTTTGACTCTAGGGCTGAAGCTGGGACAGTCATGCCTGGGTTGTGCTGTCTCCTGGTGGGGATCGGCGCTACGGTTTTCAGCAGCCTCCCACCATTGCTGGAATGTCCCCAGACCAGCTTGGTTTCTGGACAAAGTAATCTGGCAAAAGCTCAGCAAGTTGCCAATAGCATTTGCCTATCTCCATGTAGCAAACCTATTTCAGGTGGGCATGCAAGGGCTCATAAAAAAGGCAATGAGATTTTCTGCCAGCTCTGAGCAGTAAATCAGAGTTTAGAGACAAAGGTGTCGTTCTTGCCTACCCACCTGCTATCCAGGTAAGAAGAGCCAGCTCCAGGCTGCTCAACAATAGAGGCAGATTTCAATTATTATGCTCCATGAAGAAGAATGAAATGTAATATGTCTTCTTTCCAGGGCGGCAAAATCTGTGACAGCAGTGTGTCAAGTGAGGCAGATGAGATAACAGGTCTGAACGAGGTCAGTGGCAGTTTCAGAACAATGTGGATGGTGAAAGAGAAAGGTCCAAGTGGTGCTGGGAGTGGATTAAAGGTCACTAGCCAGTGTCCATCATCCTGGGTAGATGAGAGGTCCAGAAATGCCCTCATCTATCTCTTGCAACATGCCAAATTGAAGGCAACTGTAAAGATTTCTTAATGCTTTCTTAACCGATGTGCCCCAGATAAATACGTGGTTCCCCAAGCTTCCCTACGTAGTCAGTGAGCAGATGATCGTTAACCCACTGCTATTTTTCTCATTGATTTAAGCACGGAGTGTGGGCAGAGAGGGCTTTGGACTCTGGCACCTTGGTGACAGGACTCCAAGCCTCAGGACTGGAGGCGTGTTTCAGGAGGTGGACAGTCTCCTTCCTGCGTGTATATCCTAACCCAGGTGAAGGAGAATGAAAGTGGAGAGCAGCCTGCAGAGTGTAATCAGGTGGGGTGAATTTGGACTTGCACACCCAAGCAGGCCCATTCTGGTGTCCCAGCATGTGTGACGTGGTTTGGGCATATAAATATGCTGCATATCTTTGTATATAAAACATAGATATTAGTGCAAAAGAAATAGATTAAGCCCATGATGCATACTTTTATACCATGCTTTTAAACTGAATTTACAGTGTTATGTTTTTCTCCTTATTGGCTTAGCCAGTGACAAGATGCCATTCTGGACCCCAGGTAACATCCCTCACATTTCATTTAGTAGCAGGTATTTTCATGTCCAAGCACTATAAATGCTGATTCTTGCTGAAACTCCTGTTTATACAAGTGTTTATGCACATCTTTCTAAAGAAAGGGCCGTAGATGGTCAAGCTTAGGGGACTGGAAACCATTTTATAGGCTGTTCTGACATTCCTGTGTCAAGGCTCGATACACCATTAGCAGAAAAAGAATTTTTAAAGCTGACTGCAGGAAAGGAAAAACGTTGGTCCCAGAAACTTTCATGCCCTGGTGAATCAAAAGAAGGGAGAAAACTATAGATCTTTTGTACTCCTACGCTGGCACATCAATGGCCATCTGGATTTTGTGGAAGGGAGTCTTAGGGCACTACTGCCTCCCTAATTTGCACTGTGTGATCGAGGAGGGAAAGAAAACCTAGATGCAATTAGAATATATAATGAATATGGAGGAGAACTACCTACAAGGATATGTATTGGAACAACCCAGCCTAAGCTGGCTTTACCTAGTTTTTACTGTTTATGTTTGGTAGTATATATTTTATTTTCAGCTCCTGATATCTGTAGCATTACCTGGTTAATGCTTAAGAGCAAAATAATTAAAAGGTTCATATGCACTTAAACATCCTTAGAAGTTCCTTAAAATGGAGGAAAACCCTCTGGAAGTTATATCTTGCCATCAACATTTTTTTTTTCTGAATAGGATATTCTCATACTTTTGTTTTGGATATGGGGCTGTACTCTAACAGGTGCTAACTAAAACTAAAAAGTTTGGAAAATATTTTTCCCCTATGTTTCAGTGTTTCAATGAATAGTATTTTTTCTTTTTACCACTTTCTTTCCCTTTAGTCTTCTATTAAAAAAACCAAACAAACAACCAACCCCCACCCCCAAAAACCCAAACCAAATATCCCAAAACTTATATTTATTGCATCATTTACAATTTTTCAACAAAATTAGAAAATTTTGGGTGACAGTAAAGTTATAGGCTAAGGATATAATATCATTTACCTTATAAAAGCTGAAAAGACAACAGCATAAGATGTGATGGTTGAAATCTCTGCTTTTGTATGCTTTGTTTATTTATTTAATATTGCCAGCATTAACATTTGTACTCCATGGGACTCACTAAATCAACATTCATGGAAATTTAGAAAAGGATTCATCACATAACTGGTTGTACTTGATGAATTCCCTAGCCCACAAAAGGTTGGACCGGATAATCTTTTGAGGTCCCTTCCAATCTGGGCTGTTCTGCGATTCTATGAATGATGCACTAGCATTACTTTACACCCAAAAACATCTTTCAACATTACAGTACCAGGCTTATGGGTTTTGCTGTTGTCACTTTCTGTTTCCAAATATTATTCCCTCATGATCAGGTTGAATTAACTTAAATAAACTAAAATAATAATAATTTAAAAAATCATATTATCTGATTGGCAAACATCTTTTTGCTATATATGTCTATATTTGACATCTGTCATGTAGTAGAGGAAACACACATTCTGTTGTGTTGCAGAAAACCAAAACAGGACCAATATAAGTCAATACTTGGCACTTCCGATATAGCAAGGATTACTTTGCCTTTCTTCTAGATGAAGGCTTACTTACAGGAGCAGCTCTGTTAAACTTAGAAGCACGTTCAAGTGAGTAAACATTGCATAAGCTCTAAACAACATAGCAAACATACTTTCCAGTGGCAACCCCCCAAATAATTTGATTTATGAATTTAGAAGACCAGCCATCTCTGCATATTGTGAACTGTCACATGGTACGTCTAGAATTCTGAAGAGGAAATAATGTTTTCTAGTGGACAATTAGAGGAAACATATCCTTCAGGGATTATGAGGGTAGGAAAGAACTCAGACTTCTGCATAGTGATCATTTGAAAATTTTGTATTCTACAATAACCAAGCTCTTTACTGTTGCTAAATTGTCGTGGCAGGAACTTCATAGTAAGTTTGAATTACAGAAACAACACATGCACCATTCCTGTAGTCATCAAACTTTTGTTTGAATCATTACAGCTGTTCTCACAATCATGGAAAGTCTGTGAAAATCAAGGCGCTGCTGTGGCATCCTGATAACGTTTGAATAAATTGGAGATACACCCATTCATTGGTTCTGTAGGAAGATATGATTTCT
Organism: Pluvialis apricaria; assembly: GCA_017639485.1. Classification (NCBI taxonomy): domain Eukaryota; kingdom Metazoa; phylum Chordata; class Aves; order Charadriiformes; family Charadriidae; genus Pluvialis; species Pluvialis apricaria. Next base: position 71,796,072 of record CM030009.1, on the reverse strand, counting down.
AATTGGTACCATCTGAGTACATCCGACTTTTATTTGAAGGTGATTTTTGTTATGACTGTTCTGTTAGTTTCGTTTGGACATTCCGCATTTAAATTACTGCTGGGGGAGAAGTATTTCAGCCCGGCTTCCTAAAAGCTCATCTCTCTCCCAACCCTTCACTGACGGTCTTTCTGTCGGCTAGATTCTTGCTCAAACTGCCTGCCTCAGAACTGATCAAGTCTCAGATATGTCCATCCTTAATCTCTTCCCCTACGGTCTCATTACCTGGTATAATGTTTTGGACCTCCAAATCCACAGTGATCGTTGTCTTAATGATTTTCTGAATTATTAATATTCCCATTTTACAGAAGCCCAGAGAGTCTTGTATGAGGTTATTTAAGAGGGTCAGCCTGGATCTTCAAATACATCGTGTATGCCCTAGTTATGTTCTCCCCCTGAGCTTTCTAAGGAGCAAAACTTTTGCTTTCCTACTATTTTCAGATAATTATAATTCTGACTGAGACTAATAAACACAAAGTTAAGAACTTTGATCTTCAAGGCTGCTTAAATCTGAGATTAATTTTCTGTCTAGGTGAGGATATTTTTTTTCAGGAGAAAAAGTCTTTTTAAAGCGGAGACCATTTAATGAGGGAGCAAGAATAAGGCTACAGGTGATCAGTCACACTGCTTGACAGCTGAATTATACAGATTAATTCTCCAGTAATGGTGGTGAGGCACTTTTGAGAAACTTCCCAAAAGAAATTAATTCACTGATTCACTGAGGGTTTCTGAATGGCGAATACATAGAAACAGTCTGTTTTGTAAAGCTAACTTGACACACTCCAAAAAGCTGATTCATTCTGAGAGGTTCTTTCATGAAACATCTTTTCTCGGCTTTTTTTTAAAGACAAAATGTCCTTTCATCCCTCTTCAGAACTGGTTTTTGCTGCTTTTCAGTATCCACGTGCTCTCTCCTTGGAGACTTGTCTGAGCCAGCCATGAAATGAGTACCCCCCAGAAAGACACAGTGCAAGTTTATCACTGCTTACATCATCCCTGACTTAATGATCTCTGCATCTGAAGTGCTAGCTCAGATTCAAGCCCATTCTATTGTCGGATTTTTTTAATTCCAAATACCTTCACTGTGTCTTCTTTGTTTGGAACTTTTTAGTCCAGATTACTCAGATACCAAATTAAAATGACAACTAACGCCAAATAAATAGCTAGTCATGTGCTTGGATGCCTGTAATCATTTTAGTTCTCTGATCACCTTCTGATGACATGCAGATAATTCTCCACAATGCTGTCTCTCTTGTCTTTGGTCTCTCTATGGATTTGTGCTTCACTCCTCGTTAATGCGTCTCAGGGCTGTTGTTTGCTCTTCTGGCTGTTGCAGCCCCTAAGAGGCTGGTTTATACCCCTTTATAAGCTCCAGCTCCTTTATACAGTGTTTACTGAAGAGTGCTCCCCAGTTAACAAAAGTCTGAGGAAGAACCTGGCTTTTGGGAAATGACAAAGGTGAGCTGGGCACCTTAATGTGGCGTTTGTGTAGCTGGGACTGGCACTCTGAAAAGAGCAGTGCTCCAAAGCCCTGGGAATTCATAGCTGAAAGAGAAAAAGAGAAGTTATTACTTGCTTTACTTTACCAAAAAAAAAGAAAAAAAAAAGAAAAACAAAAAGGGCGAGAATAATGTTGTAATGTAGTTACGGAAGTTTCAAATACATTATAAATTGCATGAGAAGTAAGACCTGACAGATGTCACTGTCGCCTGTGCACTTGTAACATAAACGAACGACAACGAACGAACACAGTGCCCAGTCATTTGATGAGGAAATGAAGAAATGTGTTATTTTGGGATTATAGGAGAGAATCAGGCGCTGTAAGTCTTGTAGCCTTGTTTCTTGCGACTGCCTCGCCGTGTGGCCCTTACTGCTGGTGGAGTTCATCTGGTGCCGGCAGCACTGGCTGGCTGTGGTTGCTGTTAGACTGCGTATGCGGCATCTCGTGCTGCATCACACCCGTGCTTCGTGTGCAGGCAGAGGGGTGTCCCTCTGCTACCGGCCTTGCTGTGGTTTGAGCAACCTGTGCTTGTGACAGGCATGTGCTTTGTGGCCAGGTTTGAGGGACAGGGCAGCCACCCTTGGAAGAGAGAAACGTGGAAGGGGACAAGAGGGATGCCTGTTGGAATGAGAGAAGTGGAAATTACTCTTTGTATTCAACTTTTTTTTTTTTTTCTCAATTCTATGCCTTTTTAGCACCTTTCTTCAGTAATTCCAGCTTATTCTGGACAGCTGACAAGATTGCTCCTGGTAGAACAATTTCCCAACATTTCCAGCTGGGACTGGTTGGTGTCCTCACCCCATACAATCATTTCGTCTAACTGCTGTGGTGTGCAGAGGACAGCCAGCTCAGAAAAAGTCAAAATGTTCAGTCCAGGAATTCATGCAAGGTGTGACATTATTGCAGCAGCCAGTGTTAGCAGCTCTGGAGAGCTGAACTGACTTCGGTCATAAAGAAACACCTTGAAGACAGTCATGCAAGTAAATATCATCCAACCTCCTTGTACCTCTCCAATAGAATGAAGAAAAATGAATAAAAAGATAAATTTAAAGGAACTGCTGCATTAAAGGTGTATTCAGACCAAAATCTGATACTCCAGAAATCAGGAACTGTGTAAATCTTCCCACTGAGCTAGCTTGCTAAATAATTTCGATCAAGAGAGGGCCTGAGGTGGCTGAGTAGCCAAGATGAAATCCTGCACACCAAAGAGTGTTAAGAAACTCCTTCAAAACACAAAAGCAATTTGCATTGTTTTTCTCACTGCTCTAAAGCAAGCACGCAGCAATTTTCCGGTGCCTGCATTGTACCTTTCCTGTGCCCCCTGCTGCAAAACCCAACTATTAGGAGACAGGTAATGGTCTGGCAACTTTTCTGCACTGCCTCAGTTGCACTAGGAACTTAGAGCTCTGTGACGAAAGGAATGAGTGTCCTCTCTTCAAATGCTAATGCATAAACTGGATATTTCACCCCAGCAAAGGGCAACATCTGAGCACACTTCTAGTAATCCATAGCTCTGCATAGTCAATCCAGTTCTCAAGGACCCACCAGACAATTAAGTTAAGCCCATGCGGATGGTTGCAGTATAGCAGAGCTTGAGTGGAGACCATGCTTCCATGATACTTCCGTGTTCATTAGTGCCTGTGGCCACCCTGTGCCCCATTTGCTGCTCCAGTTTACAGCAAGACCCCGCAGCCAGCTGTATAGGACAACATTTCATGGAGCTAAAATTGTTCGTCTGTGAAGCAGGTGCGGGGGGCAGAAGAACTCCTTAACTTGATGTTGCTGCCAGCACACTCATATAATGAAAGCACAGTCTCAGCTGTCCGTATTTCGGTTGTAACGTCGCAGTAATATGTGTTAGGCCTGGAAGACATTCCACAAAGCTCTGGAAAGGCTCATGAACACCACCGCTTCAGGTCTTCTGAGCCTGTGCGCAATGCTGCTTCTCTTCAGAAGTCCAGCAAGTCACGTTTGAGACTCTACCTTGCCGTCATTATCTTTTGGGGAATGGACTTAGAGCTCTGTTGCTGTGGTTTATCACTTCGGAACAAAATGTTTGTCTATTTATTGATCTGAAAAGATATTTCCTCCCCAGCTGGGTGAAACATGGAAACATAGCCTGGGGAATGACTGCAAACACATTGCAATTCTCTCTATTTTTTGGATATTATCTTTTTTCCCTTATTTCGTATTTTCACCCCAGTTAGCTTAAGTTATGCGGGTTAGGCTGTTTATGTCAGAGGTATTCCTTTACTTAGTGTAATGCTTTGAGAAATAGTCAGCTAAGCATTAATCACCATTTAGCCTGTCATTTTGGCTGTGTCTGACATATATTAAACTGTACCTCAGGATATACACATCTGGCGATGACAGTCATTTGTTAATTGAATGTGACTTTTAATGAACTTTTCACCCAGCAGGCTATGCCAGGGATTTATGAACAACTGTATTTGTTACAAGGATTTTTGTAATTTTTGGTAGCAAGGATCAAACAACAACGTAGTGACTTTGCAGTAGCTGCTGCAGCCCGCAGGGTTGCACATATTTTGCCTGTTAATCCCCACAGGTACCAGATTCACCAAAGGTACGTCCGACTTGATAAATGCAAACTCCTGATGACAGGTGTTTTATAGCCACTTATAAATGTATGATCTGAATACGGCTGTTCCTCACACCAGCCATCACAGAGAGTAGCCTCCTCAGTGGCAGTATCACCAGCCTGACGTGTCTTCCTTCTTCTCCGTTCTTTGGAGAGAGAACTGCCGTTGATGGCGTGGTGTATGTGCTGTTGGTGAGGCTGCGTGTGTGCCTGTGTTCTCCATAGAGGTGACAAGGGAACAGCTTGCTTTCCCTTAGAGAGCAGGAACGGGCTTCAATGGATAGTGCATGCTTTTCATATGGAAGAAGCAAGGATGACCAAAATGGTAGGATACAAGCCAACTGTATGTATATCTGGGACGCAAAAAAGCAACTTTACAGTGGAAATGGACCCTTTCCTGATTCTTTTGGTTCTGTTGCTAATAAGGATTTGTTTGTTAAAGCTAGCTCAAGAGATGCCTCTTTCTTGATCTCCATTTCTGATTGCCATTGTTTACATTCCTTTGGAAGAACTGGAGATCAAACAGGGAACAGGATGAGGGAAGCTTTGGAAATTAGCTGTGTATACAGACTTGGCAAGAGCATTAATAGATGCAAAGGAAAATTGCAAAAAGAAAATAAGCAAAATGAAGGCAACTAGCAATATGAATATCAAAAGAGAACTAGTTTGGAAATGGAAATACAGCACACTTGGAATTAATGTAGACTCATTCTTCTAGGCCTGGCATGATTCATACAGTGCCAATAGGCTGTACAATTTGCATCAGTATCTATGTTTCAATGCAATTTTGTAACCAGGCTATTTAAATGCTCTAATCCTTTTATGAATGTGTGTGTGGGAGCCTGGAGATGAGGAAGGGTAGGAGGCAGGAGCTGGATATCTACATCTCACGTGCAACCTGTCAGGGCCAGCTCCGGGCTGAAAAAGCAGCATCTCTGTTCAAAGCCTGGCTTTGTCATTCTGATATGAACACACATTTCAGCTGCAGATCCTCTGGTTAGACATTTCTGAATCTAGGCAATGTAGTCTCCTCCCTTCTCCTTAGAGTGCTTTAATTCAAAGCGCGTATATAGCTGTCAGTTCTGCTCTAGGTCGCAGCGAGATGTGAAGCCTGATGCTGTATCACAGATGACAGAACACTTGCATGTGGAAGTTTACGTGTATTTGGATGCATACATGTAACCTCATGAATCAGAAGCTTGATTTTTCCTTCACACCTGCTTTTACATGGAGTTACCTCTCGCTTCGTCCGTGTTAGAGGCCAGTTGCTGGAGGCCAACATGTTGGAGGGCCTCTCCTGGCTTTGATCAATATGAGGGTACAATGATAACAAGAAAAAGATGTTGCCACTTAAAGTAATTGTGCTACGCAAACTAGGAAGGGCTTCATGCAGTGCTCATGCTATCAGTATTTTAATGAAAAAAAGGGTAAATAAATAGATATAATATCTAGTATTCCTACTGAAATATTTTTTCTGACTAACATTCTGCCCAAGAAGATTTCTGAATGTCTCCAGAGTTTGAGCTTTCCCCAAGTAAGAATGAAGACTGCAGGCATTAAAGCTGCAGGGAGCTGAGACACAGATGATGCACATGCTTTTCTGTTTCTGTAGCCTATTATAAGCCTTGTTGCTTTTGGTCACTTATTAGAGGCTTCACACATACAAAGAACTGGAAATCTAAATTTTTGTGTGTAATTGCACCTGACAGATATTTCTTCCATAATTTTCACTTTTTGACCCGTTTATGATTCTTGTCTTTATATCGTTCTCTGATTATGCGGGCAAAGTGTCATTTAATAATGTGTGGTGTGGAACAAGTACTTCCTTTTATTTCTATCAAACCCACTGTCTGAGGATTTCATTCAGTGCCTCTTTTCTTGTGTTGTGAGACAGCAGTTGCATCTGGACTATTTTCTTTAATACCCCGTGATGGGCCTTTAAGTAGTTATTAATGCTTTTCATCTCAAGAGAGTTGAGTTTCTTTATAAAGGTCTTCACAGGTTTTCCTAAAAGACCTTGACAGGAGCATTAATGGTATTTAAAAGCCACGGTATAGACTAGATCATTTACATATGGTGGAGCTTGATGAAACCTTCAGCAGATAGGGAGGAGGCATGGCTTCCTTCCACAAAAGTTAGGTTGATGCTTCCCCATTAGTTCAGAGTTATTCATGTGCCAACTGATACTATTCTTTAGGATATTTTTAAGTGGATTGGCTCAAATACAAATACCCCCTGGAGCCCTTTTCAAGATTTGGTACCTTCTGTTTGGCTGACTTAAAAAACTATTTGAATGGTACGTTTACACTTCAGTTAGTTGATTCAATATCTGACCTCCCAAGGAACTTCTGGGTGAATAGGACTTAGGCCGGTTGATTCTATTGCCCATTTTACTTACTTGAGCTATCTTTTTTCTTCCAGCCATTCAATGGGAGATAACTCTTCAGACCTGATTTTTGTAAAGAAAGTGTATGGATATGAAGGTCTCCAAAGCTCTCTGGTAGTGAGCACTGCAACAAAGAGTTGAGTTCATACCTCTTCTGTGGCCTTTTTGTGTGATCCTTCTACTCTGGTCATCTCTCAGCTCTGTAAAGCTTCCTTGTTCTCATGGTTTAAGGTTTCATTAGTAACTTTTATAATTGCAGTTAGCAAGTTGTTCTTCAAAATCTTTGTTTGCAGTTTTAAGCTTAATTTGTTTGGGTTTATGATCTATGTAAGCTCCCTTGTTTGCACACAGCTTCCGCTTTTTGAAAAATGCCTTTTACCTTCAGATAGCGCCTCTTCTTCTATTTAGCTCTGCCATCTTATTTATAGCCCTCTAAGAATCTTTTTTTTTTTTTTTTCAGGGAATATTCATTTATTCTGCATCTCTTAAGAGGATGCTTTTAAGGAGGGCAAAATGTCAGCTTTCTAGAAGAAAGGAGGGAGTTCAGAAGCCTTTACTGAGGCAAGACTGCCTCCAGCTTAAAAGGCAGCCTGAGCCTCTGACACATTGCTACATCCAGCACTGTGGCTACTTAGATCCTTCGAAAACCTGGCTCTACCCCCAGCTCAGGGAAGGGCCTTTGGCAGGAGATCTGCTACATGGCCCATCCAGTGAGATGGCCAACAGAGAAGGACAGTGGTCCTGCAGCTCCCCGCTGCTCCCCAGGTGTGGTCCCCTTCTTCTCCTGGCTGGCATTGCCCGGGCACTGCACAGGGAGCAAAATAATTGTAAAAGACTGCATTTTGCTTTTTTTTCGTTTTTACTTTATTTATATCCTGTTTATCTTAAAAATTTTAGATGCCAGGTGGAACATGGGACATGGTCACATGGTCACAGGACTAGCAAGGGCCACTGAATTAATTCCCCAGCTTCTAGGCACCACAGTGAAACAATCATCTTCTTTATAAATTTCTCCACTGGAATTCAAAAATAATAATCTACAGTATTTTCCTCACTGGGTTGTTTCCTGTGATAACAGTCAATTTCATTAGAAGGTTCTCTGGGATTTAATCTTATATTGGTTTCTATCAGATACACCCAACAATATGTACAATATAATAAAAAGAAAGAAAGCCTTGGCATGAGTATTATTAAAGTACACTAGGATTTTTTCCTAATCCTCCAGATGTCTACAAATATGGAAACTGCACAGAGCTACAACATGAAAAGTTTCTCAGCAAGCCTTACTGATATAAAATCTGTTTTTCAAGTGACATTGACTCTGCTATAGGGAGGAAGAAATGAAACTAAATCAAAGAAATGGCAGTTTATGAGAAAAAAATGGAAGAGAAACCCTGTTGTGGCTCCAAGTGAGATGCTCTGTGTTTCTGACAAGGCGTGCCCATGGCAGAAAATAAGTTGATCGCCGCTACTTCAAAACAGGTTTCCACTACTGAACATCACTAAGGTAACCGATTTGCTCCTTTGCAGAAAGGATTTTTTCTCTCAGTGCCACAGTGGGAATACGCACATCCCTAAAGAACTTCTTGCCATATAGTAACCACCTCGCTTATTGGCTTCTGCAGTTCTTCCAGACATTTGTGTTGGGTCTAATTCAGAACCGGTATCTGAAGTTCTGCTCACCAAACACCACAGGTGAAATCCCACCTGTACACAGCAGACACCGGCTGCATGAGGAAAGGTGAGCAGCATCTCATAGTACCTCAGAAGTAGTACTGCTGCTACATCAGTCTGAAGCAATATGCAGGTTGGGTTTTCCCTCAGAAGACATCCAGGTGGGCTAGAAAGATGTCGAGGCCTTCACATAACATTAGCAAGCTAAGTCCAGGACTGCATTTTGGCACTAATATATCTGTAATGGTTATATATATGCTGGTTGGGTGTAACCCAGAAAATGAAAGACATCTGCCTTTTATTTTTGTCATTAAGCTAAAAAGTGTAGTCTTAAGGGATTTTTCAAGAAATAAAACCATCTGCCCAAATAATAAAATAAATGACAAAGAGACAAAGCATTAAAGGAGGAGATTGTGGTGGGTTGACCCTGGCTGGATGCCAGGTGCCCACCAAAGCCGCTCTATCACTCCCCTTGTCAGCGGGACAGGGGAGAGAAAATATGTCAAAAGGCTCATGGGTCGAGATAAGGACAGGGAGATCACTCAGCAGTTACCGTCATGGGCAAAACAGGCTCAACTTGGAGAAAGTTAATTTAATTTATTACCAATCCAGTCAGAATAGGGTAAAGAGACATAAAAACTAAATCTTAAAACACCTTCCCTGCACCCCTCCCTTCTTCCCAAGCTCAACTTCACTCCCAAATTCTCTACCCATTCCCCCTGAGCGGCGCAGGGAGATGGGAATGGGGGCTGTGGTCAGTTCATCACACATTGTCTGTGCCGCTCCTTCCTCCTCAGGGGGAGGACTCCTCACACTCTTCCCCTGCTCCAGCGAGGGGTTCCTCCCGTGGGAGACAGTCCTCCATGAACTTCTCCAATGTGACGGAGTGCTGTGACGGTGTGCTCCCCCAACCCCGGGCACCAACCTGATCTTTATCTCCTGTCACCCTTCCCAAGCGATAACCACTCGATAACCACTCATAATGTGGTGGTCATAATGGGTGTGTGTAGTCATGATGGCTCAACGTGAAGACAGATAACAACACAATAGTCAAGGGCTAACTTGAACAATACTGGTACTGTGGTCAATATGCAAATACAACTACAGATTAATCATTTTACCCCCATAAATAGTGATCAGCCCAAGAGCCCTTTGAGCTCTCCTGCATGGCAGTGGGCTGCATGCCAGGATCTCCCCTTGAGCTGGGACACTGCTTAAGGTTACTTCTCGAGATTCAAAGATTCCTTGCTTCAACAGATCCTCTGTAAGTGACTAATACCATGCTAAACTTTGAAATCTTAGCTAAGTGATATTAAGGATCGATTGCGTGTGATATAATCCTTCAGACATAAACAGTTGACCAAGTCTGGGACTAGGGATTGGATCCAGCTGCACCTAGACTCCTCTCTGAGAAGGAGTTTAGAAAGCAAGGGAGTCCTTTCTGAACCTCATGAATCAGCAGGAGGGTCTTACTGACAGACTGTCTGACCGTGTCCTCTATGGAGTAAATAACCAAGTGTACCTTGCCACCGAATCTTGTTAAAACACTGTCACACTTACTGCCAAACTTTGCTAAATCCCTGTTTTATCAATGAATGTACCACTGCTTCTCTCTACGAGTGAAATGCATTGCTCCATCCGCAACAGAGTCCTTCCCGTGGGCTGCAGTTCTTCACAAACAGCTCCGGTGTGGGTCCCTTCCATGGGGTGCAGTCCTTCAGGAACAGACTGCCCCAGCGTGGGTCCCCCATGGGGTCACAAGTCCTGCCAGGAGCCTGCTCCAGTGGGGCTTTCCACAGGGTCACAGCCTCCTTCAGGCATCCACCTGCTCCAGCATGGGGTGCTCCACGGGCTGCAGGTGGATATCTGCTCCACCGTTAACCTCCATGGGCTGCAGAGGGAGAGCCTGCCTCACCATGGTCTTCACCACAGGCTGCAGAGGAATCTCTGCTCCAGCGCCTGGAACACCTCCTCCCCCTCATTCTTCACTGACCTCAGTGTCTGCAGGTGGTTGCTCTCACATATTCTCACTCCTCTCTTCTGACTGGTGCTGTGCAGGTCTTTTTACCCTTCTTAACTATGTTATCGCAGAGGTGCTACCACTGTTGCTGATGGGCTTGGCCTTGGCCAGCAGCAAGTCCATTGTGTAGCCAGCTGGCATCAGCTCTGTTGGACATGGGGGAAGCTTCTAGCAGCTTCTCACAGAAGCCACCCCGTAGCCCTCCCCTGCTACCAAACCCTTGCCACACAAACCCAATACAGAGATATAGTAAATAAAATTATAATAAACATGTTTTAGAGGGGGTAGTGACATGCTCCAAACCAGAGCTCTTATACTTTAAGAGGACATTTGGAAAGATCTAATAAAAATGCAAGATAATCAACCAGTTCCAAACCATCACCTGAGTTACTAGGTATTTAAAGTTCCCATTGTAAATTGGATTACTGTAATACTATGGCTTAAACAGTCCTAAGAATAGATCCTAAGTATTCTAGGTCACACCAGAAACATGTAAAAAGTAAACCCAAGGGATTTTAGATTCAGGAATGCCCACTTAAGGTTCAAAATAGAATAAAATTTAAACCCTCTGACTCCCTTTATTTGTTATCATAAATAAATATGATAAAAAGTTTGACATAATGTGTAGTGTAAGCACTGAAAAACCCAGGTATGATGATACCCATCCTTAGCTGAATCTGTCTAGTTCTCGGAATATCAGTTACAAATGGAAAACCTCTGTGCGAGTTCCCTTGTCATGTGGCTATGACTGGATCTAGGGAAACAGCTGGATAACGGCTCAGATAAATATGGATTGTCTGCAGTGCAATTTTCAAAACAGTTTAAAGGGATTTCAAAATAGACAGTCTAGAGTCCTTTTGGTACAATGGGAAAAAAAAAAAGCTATATAAAAAATCAATGCCTGAAATTTCTAGATCTTTAAAAAGCTTTCAAAGCCAGTTTGGTATAATACGGTACAGCATCCAGCTGTAGGGAATGTGATTGTGCCTTGATGTACTCTAAGATGCCAGATGTTAACTTTTGTGTTCCTGCTGAAACGCAGTAATTAAGACACAGAGCTGGCTATGTCATTCACAGGGCAACATTTCAAGAGGAAAAATGCAAACACTGCTGATTTCAGGCCCAGGTTGGGGGTTTTTTTTGAAGCTCCTGCGTAAAGGCATGTGTCACAGGGCAGAAGTGTTAAAACAGAGGAGTGCAGCTGCACCACGGCCTCTCCCCGTGTGGTATAACGAAGTCTGTAGCCAAAAAGGGTCACACATGGCTACATCCAGGTGCCAACTTTTTGCATTGTTTTCACACCAGAAATTTGCCAGACGCCAGCTGCTTGCGTCGGGCAGGAGCGGGAGGATGTCCTGTGTCATTTTGCCGGTGCAGTTTGAGGGATGGCAGCCAAAAAAAAAAAAAAAAAAAGAAAAAAAAAAGTGTTAACACGAAGAACTGAGGTTAAAATGAGCAAGGCTCCAGGTAAGAGCTGCATTTTTCCCCGCTGTTTTGGGGTGACCGCGCACCGGGACCTGCTGTCCCCGCCGCCATCGGTTTTGCAGAGGGACAGCTCTGTGCCTCCGGGACAGCCACGGGGGGGGGGACACACGGACAGGGACCCTCGGGAGACATGTCCCTCCGTCCTTGTTGGAGGTGAGGTGGGGGTCCCCGGCCAGGTCGCCTCTCCCGGCCGCAGTGACAAGGGGCGGGGGGGGGGGGAGGAGGAAGGAGAGGGCGCCCCCCACTCCTTTATTTTGGGGAGCGGTGCCCCACGCCAGCGCCGCGGGTCGGGTGAAGCTGCCGGTGCGGTCCGTCCCCTCCAGCCCCTCGGGGCTGCCCCGCTGCGGCCACCCCGTGCGCTCCGGGGGGAGGCCCCGGCCCCGGGGCCGGGCGGCGGGGCGGAGGTTGGCGGCGGGGGGGGGGGGGACGGGGGCGGCGCGGCCGCAGGGCGGGCACGGCAGCCCGCCGCCTCCCGGCACGGCCGCGGCTGCCGGCGCAGCGCGGGCCGAGGGCAGCGACCCAGCGGCAGCGGCACCTCCGGCGCCCGGTGAGTGCGGCGGCGGCGGGCGGGGAGCCGAGGTGGTGGTGGTGGTGGTGGTGGTGGTGGTGATGGTGGGGGTCGGCGGCGGCGGGGCAAGTCAGGGGGTCGGGCGGAGGGGGAGCGGCGCAGGGCGGTGAGCCCCGCTCCCGTCCGGGCCGTGGCCGCCGGGGGGTCGGCTCGGTCGCCCGGTGCGGGTGGCGGCGGACCGGGGGGTTGGGGGGGCGCCGGCTGGCCGAGCCCCGTCGAGGCGGAGCGTTCAGGTAACGTGAGCGTTCCCCCCCGCCCCTCCTCCCGGCTCGGGACACGCAGCGACCCCGGCCCGGCTCTGCCGCCCTTCGCGGCCGGCACCGCTCTGCCGGGCGGGGGGAGAGGGGAGAGGCGCCGGGAGAAGTTTCAGCCGGGGGAGGCGGTGAGAGGAGAGGGGGGGGGGCGGCTGCTGAGGGTGCTGCCGGCGAGGTGGGGGTCCCCGCGTCCCACCGTGCCCCCGGCGTGACCGTGGGTAAGTCACGGATGAGCCGTCTGTGCCTCCCCGTCCTGGGTGCATCCCTACGATTCGACCGACCGGCTTTACCGTTCGTTAACGTGGGGTATTAACCTTTAGGAAGTGCTCGGGGAAACTGGTTAATAGGTGTGGTAAATAGACTGCCTCTCGGCAGGAGGGAGGCTGAAGTGACTTTTTCTGCGGCAGAAAAAGCAATCAGAAGTGCTCCAGGTGCAATTTTTACCGACACCTCCTTTCTGAGATTAAGTTTGTACGGTCAGTGGTAAGAACATGGAAGAGTAGAGCGTAAAAATACCGCCTTTATTTGCATAATAACAATTCTTAGTTATATCAAAATACGTTTCTGAAAAATAACCTTTGTGCATGAAGTCCGTAATTGAAGTTGCGTGGACAAGACAATGAATGACTAAGATGCAGTTTGCCGACGCAAAAGATGTTCCTAGAAAATCAGTTAAAATACATCATTGACTTTTCATCTCTCTGTAACTGCAAGGAGTGTCCTTGTCCTTTGATCACTCGCAAGGCAGGAGTTTTTCTTTCTCATTGCAACAAAATGTTGGCAGCAAGAGAGATTTTTCTTAATTCAGTTATGAATGATGCTCCTCTGCATTTGTTAAAAGTTATTTGTGGACTCTGAAGAGCAGGCAAGTGCTTTTAGTGAAGGAACGAGGTGCATTCAAAATATTCCTGAAGCAACAGATAAAATGATCTAGAGCATGCTGTTTGTCTGGTTGGTACAGATACAGTCAATTCTTAAAGATTTGGATTTTGAAAAGTAATGAGAATGTGGTCATTCCAAGAAAATCCTAGCCACCTTTGGGGGCACTGGGGTTAGGTATTATGAATGTGAAAATATATAGGGCATACGCATTTACCCGGTATAACTTCATCACCTTTGGTAGCTAGCAAAAAACAGTTTGGATGAAATATTTTATCAGAACGGAGACCTTGAAAACAGCTGAAAGAAAGACCGTGACACTTTGTTTGCCTTTCCTCACTGCAGAAGTCATGGGGATGAAAATGGTCAGGGATTTTTTGGCTTCACTTGTTAATATTCCCTTTGAAATTATGCACTTGAATGTTTGTCTTATGATGTTTATGAAATGTTACATTGTGGTTGATACAAACTACTCACATGGAAGTATGATAAATTGAAACTTCACTAGAAATGCCCAAGTAACTTCTCAAAGCAATCACCTTGCTGTACCGTTAGAGTGAAGGTTTAGTTTTGTAGATTGGTTTTGAAATACACCCTGTTGGAATAGAGACCAGTCCAGTTTATTTTGCATTAGACTTGTCGTGACACATTTAAGTGAAACAGCATAACGTACATCAGTATGCTATAAAAATATATATGAGCTTCAAAATCACGGCAAATTTCAAAAATACTGATGCGAATCATGAAATGCAGAGAGAGAGAAACTCGGTCAGGTCATGTTGTTAATGTGTCTGGAAGTGCAAAATTGTTCCCTTGTGTCCATTTATTGATCTATCCTGTTCAAATAATATTTTCTGTTAGTATAACGATGAGTGTTTTTAATGACTCATTCAGAATGCACCTGCTTCCTTTGTTTTCTAAAGCCTGGGATGAAAATTTGAGGAATCTTATGTGTAGTTTTCTCAGTCAGCTAAAGATCACTCTCGTGGGAGATTGTACGTGCCCTGAGCTCCTGCTGGGCTTTCTGCTGGACTGCACTGATTCCTCTTTCTGGTGAAGATGCTGCAGGACCTTGCTCACTTCTCTGGGTATGGCTCCCTCATGCCTGGCTTTGGGGGAAGAGCGAGGGAAATTTCTGTGCTCTCTCCATAGCTTGATGGCCAAAAAGCCTTCGTCTCCCTAGCGTGCTCCTTGTTCTCTCAAACAGTTTTGCAGGGAGTGAAACAATGCGGGAATCAGGATTGACGATGGCTTGATTTGTTCTACTGTGGAGTATCCAGACTGGCCACTCAGACCCGTGGGATCACCACCAGCGCTGAAAGGGGAGAATTACAATAGTAACTCCAAGCGATCGTGTCTGGTAGAAGTATTTGGGCAAACATCTGTGTTAGAATGGATTAAGATTCTGGCATTTTCATTTTTTACAAGGGGATCATCCAGATTTTCATTGCAGCCTAAGAGTATGGCTTAGCAGAAATCCTAGAAAGTCAGGAATGGTGATCTGTTTGTGAAAAGCTCCCAAATCTGGCTTTCCCCACGTGAAATAAATGTCTTCTGTACTTGACTTCATAATTCTGGGTTTAGAAGTTTTTTCCCGTTTGAGATTTCTGTTTGTTTCTTCCCTTCTGTCCTGACTATATTCTTTTCAACTTTGTTTCCTAAGGAGATGAAGCTAAAGTAACAATAATGCTGTCTGACTGACAGAGTATTTGCCCCGGAGTAATTTTTTACCCCCGGGGATCAACGTCAACCAATATAAGCAGAAGAGTAAAGATTTCAAAGTGATGAAATTCTTACAGACCTCAAGACTGCTGGTGACCAGGGAGATGAGAGAGACGAGGTTGATGCCCCCACTGAGGGAAGAGCTGTAGCAAGCGTTCATCTTATTAGACATCAGAAAATTTGTGTGGGTGCTCCATAGGACGCTGAGCTTCATAGCTTCTGCTACTCAAGGGTTGGTGATTATATTTCTCAATTTCTCTGCTCCTTGGGAGTGCACAGTCTTGGAAGTTTGGGTCCTGTCTTTTCTCCTCCATAGTCAGCTCAAAATAAGTTTTATTTGTCCGATATGTTTCTGGTAATGAGATATATATAAATGCTGTTGTTCCTCAGCTTCGTAAACTGTCCTGTTGCTTTCCTAGCCTGTAATTTAATACTTCTAGGTACAAGATTGGTAGCCGATGGTGCAGTAATTTTCTTTTGTTATCTTGGCTCAGCGCAAACACTTTATTACTGTGATCACAATAAAACCTACTTTCTTCCACAGTCAGTTTCTCTGAATTGCTTACAAGTTTTTGGTTAGACTTTAATTTGCTTCCTCCTGCCACTGCTGTTTCTTCTGGTTACGGCTGCATCCGAACGTCCTCTTCTGCTTTCTCTGCATAGCGGGGTGCTGTAGCGCTCTCCCCGTGTCATGACAGGAGAAGGATAGTGGAGGAGAAATGTGAAAAGGTATTGTGAGTTCATCTACCAAGACCTTTATAAATACATGATGCTTTTGTTGACTTTTAAGTGGTGGTTATTGTTCTGATTATTTGTCCTGTTACATAACTAAAGTTAAGAGCTGTATTTATGGGTAATTACCCATTTTCTCCTTCTTTGTCTTTCCATCATTAATACCATCACAATACTTCCTTTCTTCTCTCTTTCATTAACTTTGTAAAAAAATTGCTTTGGGGTTTTTTGTTTTGGTTTGGTTTGGTTTTTAGGAGGCTTTAATAGTATAGTAAGTTTATTTGCTAGGTTTTTTCCTATTGTAGAAATCATATCAACTGGACTTGCTGTCTGGGCATGAATGTACATAAATAAATGAGACCAATTAAGTAAAGTGCTTAGTGGGTAATGTTAATTTCTGTTAAAATATTCATCTGCATTCAAGTTGCACTAAGCTCTCCTTTACGTCTTTTAGAAACCGTTTATGTATTATTCAAGCCTGCATTCCTTGCTAAAGAGGGAGCGCCGTGCTTGTGTAGCGATTACATTTGACTTTATTCTCCCGGTTTATATTGGCAAGAGGAGGAACGAGGCGCACAGGAACGTCTCTTTCTCGGGGAAAAAAGCACATATGCTCACGTAACATCTTGCCCTGCCTTATCTTCTTGGACTTCGATGGAGCCAAACATCCTTCCTTCCCTGCTGCAGGGGTCCGGCCCCTCCTGGCAGGGCTCTCCCCACGCTCCAGGGAGCTGCCACCAGGCATGGGGAGCTGCCACCAGGCACTCCGAGCTGGCTGCCTCCCAGCTGGTTTCAGAGGTAGCTCCCACGGCGGTTTCTCACCCCTCACCAGCAGTTGTGTCGCTCCCAGAAACGCAGGAGATAGCAGCATACGTAGGTGCTACCCGGTCTGTTGCGGTTAAGGCGCATCCAAGGCATCTTAAAACCCTGCCAAGGAGACGCGTTTTAACGTGAACCTCTGTGGCAGATTGGGCAGGGTGTGCAAACGCGTGCCCTTGCCTTGGCAGGTCAGAGAAGGGCAGTGACGTGGTGCGGAGAGGGCAGCCTGTCCCCTGCCCACAGGCTGGGCTGGGCTGGGCTGGGAGAGCCGGATTCGGGGGCGGCTGAGGCAGCACGTCTGACGGCAGCCTGAAACGACCGTGCCAGCGAAGGGAGATGATGATTTTACCTGCTGGGTCAGGTTCGTGCTGCTCAAGGGTAGATGTGTACCTTGAGCAGCCTTTGAGCTGTGTCGGGTGTGTGTCTTCAGGCTGAGGCATTGGGACTGAATATACGCGGCAGAAGCTTTTCTGCACGCGCCTGCTTTGGTACGTGGCGCACATCATTCCGCGCTGACCCCAGAGGTGGGGACAGTTCGGTGCTAGGCTGGGCTGCAAGGACCCAGCTCTTCATTAAAAACCTCCCATTTTGCTGTGGTGTCCTTAGGAAGATCCCAGAGAAGCAATCGCAGATCAGGGAGTGCTTCTTCCTTTTTTCTTCTTTAATCCAGCTTAAGCAGCATTTGCTGTATACGTAATGATAGCAACGCATTATTTTCTGCTCTGTTGGCTTTCCCCATCCTCTCCACATATTCCACCCGACAGAGGAAGGTGAAGTGGGTTTGTAGTACACGGTACTGTTTACGTTTGCAGCTCTAAACACCTGCTGATGCAGAACAGGGGGATGAATTATGCTGCTTTGCAGCCTTCGTGGGCAAATGGGCAGCCTTTTATTTTAGCCTTTTTCAATTACCTTTGAAACTGGTTTACAAAATTCTGTGGGCAACCCCCAAGTTTGTCCATGGGCTCCTGAGTAACCTGTAACTGTCTTCAGAGATGCAGGTGTGGAGCTGTTGACATGTGCTTGGAAGACACGCTGCACTCAACACCCCTTGGGTAGGGACAGCTGCATTAAAGTGTGTACATTTTCCCCATGACATAACATACTCTGATTAGGAAACATCTTGGAGTTATCCTGTATCCTAGGGAGTGTTTGTGTGGAAGGTCTGTGTCTGTATACTCTTGTAAACTACAGAAAACACCTGGAAGCATGGTATTTCATGATCTCTGTATGTCTACTGCCTGAGGCTGAGGTACCAGACAGGCGTTAATAAAATTCATGCAACTGTGTATTCTGCCTGGATAAAATATTCCTTTTGCTTGACACCTCCTTTAAGTTTTGTTTTGCCTGGTCTTGAATCTTGTGTCATTTGTACCCTCTAGCTGAGCACCTCACCCATCAATATTTGTAATGTCTTCATTACAAGGTATCTTGCTTTTGCTCAGACAGAAGCAGAAGCGTTGGCAGCTGTTTTGTATTTCATACTAACTAATAAAAGTGCTCTGTGGCGTATCACTGTGTGATGCCAAAGAGATTATCATTAAGGTGAGTCTACACCCTCCCTCTGCCTCATCAAAAATAACTTGAAATCTTGGGCAGTATGTGGTATGCTTTGTTCATAAGCAATTCATATCTACATAGGTGGATCTTACAGTCCTTAATTAAGAGAGTTTCCATTAACAGTGTTGGTAAGATTTGTCCTGTAAGTGTTTATATGGAGAATTTGGAAGCTCTAGTCCATCTGTTGTGGACAGGGTTTAGTTAGATAGGAGGACTCAAGGAAGCAGGAGACCAGAAGATGATGTCTAGAAATTCTGTCTTTGAGTGGACAAGCAGTTCTGAAAATAGTATTTGAAATATAACCAGAATTTCCCCCGTGGTATCAAGTAGACGGATGTGGTTTGCCTAATACCTGAAGTATACACATTTCTCAGGGCTTAGCCAGTTGTGAATAGCATTGTTAGCTTTGGCAGATGATATGACAAGGTGTTAAGCAATCATATGGCGCTTCATCTTAATTTAAATCCAGGATATGCTGGGAGTGCTGGAGCTTTTCTGCAGCTGTATGAATAAAAATTTGGAGGATTGGCTTTATAAACTGTCCTGCAAAAAAAGGGAAGCCACCCTGGAACTGCTTTGTTTCTGTTGCCACTTTTTCTGGAGCGTGAATGGGATGCTCTTACAGAGACAACTTTTAGTTGGAAGAGGAGACGCTGGTTTCGCTGTAATCCTGCCTGTAGCAGAGCCGGGCTTGGACACAGGAGCGCAGCTCCAGCCCTGACGCAGAGAGTCAGATGATGCTGTGGAGTTGACGAGGGCTGTCAGTGTGATTCACCTTGGTCTGTTTCCCTGTAAAATAGGGTGCACTTTCCTCTGGTGAAGACGCCGTTCTCTAGAGTATCAAGAACACAACAGTCACGTCTGGAGCAGTTGGCCCACGAAGAGAGGCTGAGGGATGGGCCTGGCTCAGGTTGGGGCAGAGATGGCTCTGGGGGGGCTGACAGCGGCCCCAGTACCTGCGGGGAGGTGGTAGAGAAGAGGGAGCCAGAGAGACAAGGGGCATCGGCGGGACCAAGCAGGAGAGGTTGAGATGGGACGTGAGGAAAAGGCCGCTCCCTCGGGGCCAGCGGGGCAGAGGTGCAGGCTGTCCGGGGGAGCTGTGCCGCTCCGTCCAGGGGGTTTCCAGCCCCCAGGGGACACAGCCCTGAGCAGCCCCATCTGACCCCGGCGCTGAGCCTGCTGCGGCAGGGACAGACCAGGGACCTCCCGAGCTCCCGTCCTGCCCGAGCCGCCCTGCGACCCTATCATCCCAAGTCCAAAGCTGAGCCTCTGAAAAGTAGCTGTGAAGTTCTCGTTACCGTCTATGCATGAAAAATATAACAGGGAAGAGGGACCCTTATCTCCCAGATTAAAAGAAGGCCAGTGACAGTACCTTTAATAAGAAACAGCAGATGCTTACAAAAGTGTAGCTGTTTGCAGTCCCTGCCTTAAATATCTTGCTAATATAATCTGTCTTAAATATGGTTAAATTCAATGATGTAAAATCATTTGTAAGCGTGCAGCGTGTGCTGTCTTTCAGGCTTCAAGTCTAATTCAGTTTACTGCTGCGTTTGTTCACCTAAGAAAAGCTTTCTCCAAGGCACAATGTAGTACCATAAATATGCAGGGATTTCTGTAAACATGTTTTGCTTAAGTGTTAATGTGTTCAAAAACGAAACACTAATCCTATTGCTTTCTTGACAGTAGGCATCATGTGCAATGGCGTGATTTTGAGGTTTTAAAGAAAGGTCCCTTAGTGGGGATGGGGTTGTAATATGTCTCACTTGTTTTTCTTGGGTGGCTCAGGTATTAGAAATTCTGCACTACTTTCTTAGGTTCTCTTTAAATGTCGTCTCGGAGGAGCTGGAGTGCAGTGAAATGTCGTGATAATGAAGTCTCCAGAGAAGACAGCCACTCACTAGTATGTTGTTAAGATTGCGGGTTGCTTTTGTTTAACAAAAAAAAGGGAAAAAAAAGTAAAATAAAAGCAATTGCCTCCAAAATAATAATCTCACTAAACAAACATGAAGCAAAAAGCTCCCCTCTGTATTGTCAAAGCTGTTTCATAAGCAGTGATTGAACATGTGTTCCCTGAGTAGTATAAAAGAGTTTGCATTAAGAAGCCAGTGGTGCTTTCAACCACCTCCTCGCTCTTCCCCATCATTACTCAGAAACTGTCACTAAAAGTGCTTGCTGTTTACCTCGGAGAGCTTAAAAAAGCTTGAGAAGATGAGCGTGTGAGGGTTGGAGGGATATTTGTTTTCTTTCCCCTTGAACTTGCATTTGTTTGTTGGAAAAGCTAGAATTGTGGAAGGAACTGAACTGAATAAAAATAAATCTCTGCCGATTACGAAGGGAAACATCCTGGTACTGATGTGGTTGGAAGCTTTCCACTTGAACGTGGAAGGCTTACAGCACCTTCGGAGCGTTCAGAGCCAGAGCACGATGCCTTTAGGAAGAAGAATTACTGAAAAGGCAATGTGAGCTTTTTCTGATCTGAATTTGTAGTTTTATCACTTACAGTCTGAAGAGAGTGTACACGCTGTCCACACAGTTCCTTTTATTAGTGGGCTAACGCACTTTCATGTTCCTTCTCTCCTCCCAGGTTCTCATTACTTACAAGTAGCTGGAAGTAACACTTAAAAAGTAAAACAGAATAAATGGGATGATGTGTTTCTCAAATGGGCTTCCCAATAGAGTCAGTGTATTGTTCCTGTTCTAACAAGTTTTGAAAGTAAAAGAAATAAATAGTAACACATGATACTAATTCATTTACCTTTACTGATTATTAAAATAATTCCAAATGGAAACCTACTTGCTATAATCACGTTTAAGTAGAGCCAATTTCTTGTTTTGAGTGAACTATAACAATTCATGCATCTTATCATGGAAATTCAATGTTATTACAGAAACGTAGCTATCTTGAATGAATATAATCATCCATTCAACTGTATATTCATTGTGTTAATTAAGTGACTGGCTAACAAGCCATCCTTTGTAGAGTTAAATTATATCATACAAAGAGAGAACAAACAAATTTGGTCACCGCTTTAGAAAGAAGTACTAATTGGTGGAATGTCTAAAGAGCGTAGAAGAAAGCTGAACAAAAATACGCAGCTGACCTATTTTGCAAGTCCACGTGGAGTGATATCTGCCTCTTGATTCTGACTACCAAAAAAATCAATTAAAACTTCACACTATAATGAGCTTAAAAGTTGCTTGTTCTTTAGATTTCTGTAAAACCTAGAACCTGAAGTTCTATTGCTTAAAATTAAACAAAGATTTATACTCTGGAAGAACTGAAAGAGGAGATTCAGAGATGTACTCTTTTAAAAAAGGGAACTTTTAAAGTATACTTAATCGCTTGATCAGCTCTTACTATAAATACTTTAACTATGTAAGTTTCCTAAGCATAAATTTTGAAAGGAAATGGTAATTTATTAATTTAAATCTGTATCTTGGCCTCATTTCTGTACCTTTTCAGGAAAAAGTGTGTAAGATCAGAGGTGAATCAAAGCAGATAAAGAAAAGGTCAATTAAAATTTTGGCTGGCACAGCCTCTCCCCAGCATCACTTCCCCTCCCTCCCCCTGATGCTGTTCCATTTGATTAAAGCCACCAAAAAGCTGGGATTTCCAGCTCAGACCTTTCTGTAAGGGCTACCATTCGGGGGAGGATTGAATGCATTTGTTCCTGCTCTATTCCTGGTTGAGAACTGGAGAGCAGAGATAACAGCCGGCGCTGCCGTCTCTGGAGCGGCGGATGTTTCCCATAATCTCAGTTTCCTTGTTAAGACTTTCCAATGTCAGTATTTCATAGAGGAAGAAAAGCGGGGCTGACAGCCCGAGCGACCATCTGACGGGAGTCACATTTGATGTACAGATGGCAACGGATTGGTTAGTTGTGTCTGTGACAAGTGTGGCAGTCCAGCAGTTTAGGCTTAGAAAAGCAGGAGCCCATCGAAGGTGGGACGTAATTACCATTTGCAGTTAAACACCTCCCGAAATAGGGACGTCTTTTCAGATGTCTTACCAGGAGCTGGCAGGGGGATCTGGCTCCACTCCTCCCATGCCAGCCTGAACTGCTCCGTCAGACGACGAGCCAATATAAGACAGCTGAACAAAATATGCGTGGGATACGATGTTGTTCTGATTTTGCGGTGTCCGTGTTGACCTCTCCAATGTTTTAGGGCAAAAGCCTTGGTAAGAGTGCACATAGAGATACGCTCTTTCAGTGGAGACCTTTTTAAGGCTTGATCTCATAAGAGAGAGCGTCGCATTCAAAAAAGCATGAGGATAGATGGCTCATCACTAAATGGGATGTGACGAGGGAGGGGGAAGATGCTCAGCCTCAGGCAGCACGGGAGCTAAAAACAGCTCAGTGGTGTTGGAGCTGCGCTTGCACAGGGCCAGCACAGCCAGTACCTAACCTGGGAGCGGCTGGAGCTGTTCCGGGTTTTTTCAGAGGAGCGAATCCTCAGGGGGAAAAAAAAACAAAACCTGAAGCTGAGGGAGGAATATTACAGCATGGTCATGTCTGGTATCAGTATGGGAGTTTCAAAAATTGTTAGGAAAATAAGCATATGGACTGTATAAAAGGCACATAGACTTATTTTGAGTGAGGAACATAGCAGACACTCTGTTCTCCGTTTTACATCTCTTCAGAAAGTGTCTTCACACTTTTTCCTGTATATTTGTGACTGAACTTAGGGAGGGAGGGTGAGGAGGAAGGGAAGCTGAGGAGAGAGCGATGTTGGGACCTGACAGAGATTAGCACCTGTTTGTTTGCAAATGGAGGCTGCAGAGGGGCTGCAGTGATGTGTTCTATTAGTAATTATGTTTTGGGGGGAAAGCTGCTGCTCCAGAGAAGGCAGCGTTTCCAGTAACAGCTCTGGAGTTTAGTTCCTAGGAGAAATGCCACCCTGCACGAGCATGGTGCTCAGCATTTGTTGGTCAACTGTGACATCTGAAATGATACTTATCTAGATAAAAATAGAGCTCAACTGTGCTAAACATTCAACAAACACTTATTGAGACTCCAATTTGAATGTTTAAACTGAACAAAACACTGGGAAAAACCCACCACTAACTCTGTGGCATCTGCTTTTTGGAGGAAATTGCACCCTCATTTTCTAAATTAGAGGAACAAAAATAACAGTTAATAGTTCTTGGTTGTTTTTTTGTTTCCTCAGATCATGCTGCTTTTGGTAATAAATCACCAGAAAATAGCTCAGGAACTGTCTGTATTTCTCGTCTGGGGTGCTGAGTTTGCGGGATGTTCACTTGAACGCCGTGGGAAAGGCAGCCGCCCGTGGGAGGGGGCAGAGCTGGGGTGATGAACCCATGGGCGGCTTGAGGAACAAGGTCTGTGGCGTGTGGAAGGGGCTTGAGGACCCCTTGCTGCGTGACGTGTGGCCTTGGGGCTGTGCGTGGTGGCTTTGACAATGGGCGCTGATGGCAGTGGGCAGAGGAGTGAGATAAAAGGTCGGGGTGGTTTGGTTTTATAACTAGAATGGGCAGGATGAATCTAATGAGGCCCTGCAGATACTTTTGCAGTCTATTGAGGAGAACGGCGGCTGACTAAATTAATGTGCCTTGGCGACAGCAGTTGTACCCAGTTGTCATCTCATGTTTCAGGAGCTGTGGCTGGTGTCCCAATGCAGGTTACTTTCCTTCTTCAAGGTAGAGGACACTTTGAATAGCCTTTGAAGTCTTGGATCTCCCCCTCCTCCATTAAAACATTAATAGATGCTACAAATATACCAAGGCTAGAACATTTCCTCTAGTGATAAATTTCCCATGGAAAGACTGCTCCATATTCAACAATTTAATGCTGGGACTGGTACTGATGCTTGAGTTTAATAGGGTTTATTAAAGTATCTTCACTATTCACAAGAGTGAAATTGTACTGGTGGTTTTGCACTATTTTGCACTGTATATGTAGTATTGAATTGCACTGTGTGAGGCTTCTCCTGTTTTGGTGGTAAAGACTATCTTATTCTCCTCTCCACAATTCAGGAAGAGCTCTGATGTTACAGTGTACCAGTGGGTCTGTATAACCAGAAAAGATACTGGTAATCAAACATGGAAATCTGTAGGAACACTCGTTTTAGTGATCAGATGCACCTGCCGTTTTCCCATCTATTAACTTGCCGTTTTACTGGATCTGGGGTGGCACAGATTTGTTCCTAATCCTTGCTTTGAATCAGCAGCGGCTACTCAGATAATGTAGGAATTGTACGGAGGTTTAGGTTGATGGGTGGTTCAGATTAAAGCAAGCAAGCAAGCAACCAACCAACCAAAAAAAGCAAACAGGTCAAAAGAGCTTTTCTACTACATCGCCAAATTGATTACTTCTAATTCAGAAATTAATTTAAGCTTTTCTTTTTATCTTTCACACCTTGATTTTGGAACAGCATTTTTACTATGTAACCCTGATTTTTTATTTGTGTTTGTTTCTCTGGCATGGAATAATGAGGGCAGCTATCCAATTAATCCAGAATGGGCTTCAACAAATCCCAGATGTTGGTGTGCAGCATAGCAGTACCTCCCAGCAGTGTAGCAAGTACCTCCTTCTCCACACCCAAGAGCGTGGGACATGGGGAAGGGGAGAAAGATCTGCAGCTGTTTGTCTGCTGCTTGTCATATCGCATCTATTGAGCATTCACACCGTTGGCTTCAGCCTCACACCTCCACCTCAGCTTGGTCGTTTCGTGGCCATTTGTGGCCCCAATCACTGCACTGTTCGTCAGCCTTTTCTCCAGCCTGCTGATGAGCCACATCTGGCTGTCAGAGCTGATCTGTGCCAGGGTCTAGGTTGTGGCACCCCACAGATCCTTCCATGCCGTAGTTTGGTGGTGATGGTCCTCCCAGTTGGTTACAGGGCATCCTGCATTGGAATTGTTCCCTTGTGGCTGGAGGCCATCTTTCAGCTGGGGATCTGTGAGGTAGGGGCGGGTTTTCTCATGGGTCTCCAACTTGTCCTCACTAAAATGGGAAAATGTTACCTTCTGAGTTGTGAGATGAAGCCTTCAAAATGCAGAACAGACAACCGTGTCACCAGGAAACTTTATTGAAAGACTGAGGATTTTATGTTCTTCTAGTGAGGCAAATGAGTGATGTACGCTGATTCAGTTGTGCCAAGTGGATGATAATGGAAATTTGTTGTTTGTGAAAGAGTTTATGACCCCAGAAGCGTTTATTGGCATGTAGGTAAGACATGCTGCACAACGCAAGTGTTCTGCCATCGCATCGACTGGGCACTGTTGTTTCACTTTATTCGTTTTTCTCTACAGCCACTGAACTACTCTGGGTCTATTGAACTATTTTGGGTCACTTAGTAAGCAACCTGAAACAACACTCTGCAGCTTTCCTGGATATGTAGGTTCAGCATATTTTCTTGCTGCATGTAATCTCAGGAAGGCTATTGGTATATCCTGACTTTGGTTTTTCTTTTTATAGTCATTTACAGTTTCAGATAAAATTTCCACTTGCACTGGTAAAGGACTTTGTGTGAACTTGCAGTTCATTCTCCTTTGACTAAATTATTTTGTCTGTGTCAGTTTTTGATATCTGGTACCCATTTTTCAACGTCCAATTCTGTAATTGAAAGACCACAATTCCAAAAGAGTAGTTTATTTGTAGATGTTCCTCCCTTTTTCTTCATCCACATGTAATTTTCATATATATATTGAGTATTTTGACAGTCAGCTCCCAGATGTGTTCAAAACATACCTCTCTGAAGAATCAAATACTAGCTCATGAAATTCAGTGAGCACAAAAGCTGAGAGGACAGTGTAGGACTGGCTGACTGATGCATCCTAAGAAGAACGCATGGTAGGAAGAGCCTGAGCATTAGGCACAACCCCCTGACCGGTGGTATTTGTGGCAGGGTAGCTTTTGAGCTTTTAACAGACGTGATACTACTGCTAAATAAATACCTGCTGTCCCTTCTCCTTCATGCTGCCCTCAGAATTCTTTGGAAGAGAAATAAAATCACTAAGGAAAAATAGTGAGAGAAAACTCAGCACATTGTACGAGAAGTTCACTGTAGAGCTTGGACATCCTTTAGAATAGAATTGAATCAAATCGAATTGAATCGAATCGTCTAGGTTGGAAGGTATGTTTAAGATCATTGCATCCAACTATCAACCTAACACTACCAAAACCACCACTATACCATGTCCCTAAGCACCACATCTACCCGTCTTTTAAATACCTCCAGAGATGGCGATTCCACCACTTCCCTGGGCAGCCTGTTCTGGTGTTTGATAACCCTTTCTGTGAAGAAAATGTGGGAATAGGCATGCTTGAATTGCTATGCATGAATATTTTTTCTGATGTTGAATAAAACCCTGAAAGGAACTTGGCTGAATACATGAAATACTGAGGACTATGCCGTGTGCTCCTTCATTTCTGTGAGACGTATCCTACCCTGTGCAGCACTATTTCTGCTGGGGTTTTATGCATTTCTTTGGAAGCAGAGCATCTTCAGAAGAACTTTTTAGCAGCTTTTTCAGGAAGAATTTCCTGCCTCAAGAGGTACTTTTAGGCAGCTTAGACCACCAGCTCATCAAGGCCTTAAGGAATGGACCACCCAGGACTTGAAGGGGAGAGTCTAGTATTGGTGCCTGTCTGCCTTGTTGAGCTTGAGGGTAAATGAGGGTAAATTTGGCTTCTGACGTAATTCAGAATATCTGTTATAAATTGTGCCCAGCTACATTAGCCTCTCAGATGTACAGTGGTACACTGGCACTGCTTTTTCTTTGGTGGTGTCCTCCGTACCAAGGGCGAATAAAAAACCTGTAGGTCTGCCTGCTTGTCGCTGTAAAGCTGCATGGTTGATTGATGTGTGGCCCAAACATATCCTTGTGTAGAGCATTGACATGTGAAATGTGGTCAGAATAAGCCAATGCATTCATCCTTTTTCTGAATGTAAGTAAAGGGAAGATTTCATTCCTGGAATGAACAGAGGGAATGCTGTTGCTGTGCATACCTGAGAGAGATGGACCAGCAATAATACCTGGCGAATTAACATCAGAATTATGTTCACTTACAGGCTGCTGAAAGCTGCATAAGTAGTCTCCCATCATTTAAGTGGTATACATAGCAGAGAGAAGAGCAAGAACGCCACCGGATTGCCTGAGGTTTGGTTTCACAGCACACTGAATCCGGAGGTTACCTTCAGTTGTCATCAATGTGACATCCTTGGACGCACAGTGTGCCAAGGCTTCCTTCCGTTGTTTTGTTTTGATCTCAGTGATACCAGATGTGGAAAAACATGTGGTCAGTCACAGCCTGTTAGGTTAAAAGAAATGTTAGCAAATGTGACTGTAGGGGCTGCACGATGGAGACCCTTGTGCTAACAAATGCACTAGGTCCTTGTGCAGCACAGTTTGGGTGGGGGAAAGGGAGGAGAAAGTGTGATGATAAAGTGACATGAAATTGGGGAGGGGAAAATGAATGGTGAAGGCGAAAGTGACTCTGGACATAGGACAGTAGTTTTCAAACACACTTGCTTCTCGTCAAGCCTATCATCTAGGCTTCAGGCTTGTCATGCTATTGCCATTGACATGTTAGGCATTTTTTTTTTTGTTATTTGCTACATGCAAATATAAATACTGTGTTTTCGTGATGTGTAAAATTGCATTCCCCTACTGATAGCACCAAGGAGTCTTGCAGGGGGGATTGCAAAGCACTTGTAAAAATCATGTTTGATGGATGAAGCTATAATGGAGTATGCAGAGGTTAGGGCTGGGGTTTAATGATTCCTGCTTTCCATCTCCTGCTCTTTGCAGAGATGCTGTGGTTCCAGGGAGAGCTAAGAGGTGCAATCCTAACCCTCAGGGAACCCCTTGGGCTGCAGCTGTGCCTGGCCTGCATAGTGCAAGAACACTGACTGAAGAAAACCTTTTTCTGCCTGTGCCATTCCCCTCCGCCTGTTTAGGGATCAGATATGATTTATTGGCTTCCCTGGGACCACCTTCCCCTCACCTCCAAATGCCATTCAAACTCTAGCAAGCCCTGGTGTGCCACCAGGTTGCTTCAGCTGAACATTGGCAAGTGACCACAAGCTACTACTAGGGTGGGTTTGGGCTTCTGACAGCCTGTTCCTTCTATTAATATTTTTTTTAAAGAAGGATTTAGTTTTGGAACTGCTGACTTCAGCTCTCACACCTATGCTGATAGCTTTATTTATGGCAGATACAGCACGTAAATTGTCGTGTCCTGACTGCCCAATGTAAGGCATGTCTCTGCAGGCAGGAGAGCAGGTGGTGTTTCTTTGGGGCATTTGACTTTTACATTTCCTGAGCATCACCTTGCTTTAAAGAGCACCGCTTTAGGAATTGATTGCTCCTGTTGCTGCCCTTTCAGAAGGGCAACCTGCAGCACTGCAGGGCTGCCTCTGCAGCCACCAGCGGAGAGTTGCTGGGCTTCAGAGATGATCAATACGGAAAAACCTGTGTGTTCATCTCTTTGTGCGCTGTGAAACTTCCCATTTTACCATTCAAGCAAGAGTTCAGCACAAGTGGAGGGGTCACACGGTTTCAATAGGAAGACAAAATTGATAATCTTATGTTCTTTTCTGATTGAGCTCTTTCAGTCTTTAGAGTGCTTTTTCATTCTCTCATGCTTCTTTGAAATCAAAAACCGAAACTGAATGAACAGTTAATAGGATCCTTTCCCATTTTCATTGGGAAACTGTAATGTCTTATTAGCCCAAAATACCCTTGTAATTTTCCACTTTCAGATTCTGCTTTCTACCTCTCCAAAATCAGCAGGCACATTTGATTTCTCCTTGCCATAGGAGGGACCAGTCCTTCTTCTCTGCAGGGGATTGCTGTGGGGCTAGTTGGAGGTGGTCTCACACACCAGCTTCTGGGAGTGGAAATCAAAACCGAAAATGTTTTTTGTGGTCTTCACTTTGTTAGAAACTTGATGTTCTGCCTCACCACAGCACTAGGCTGCAAACACCAGACTGAAGCCTTGGTGTGCTGTGCTGTTCCACTGCTTTGGTGTCCAGAAAGGAATGGGTTTTCTTTGCAGGGTGTTGGTTTCTGACAGAGATCCTGGCCATGGGACAGGACATCCAGAATGATAACCTCAGTCTTCTCAAAGCCAAGCCCCACTGCTGCCGTAATTCATCTTTCTTTTGGATGTCACCGCTACCTCCTCATCGCCCTCTGCCAGCTGGTGTAATTGTCTCCTTGTCCTTACCCCAGCTGTAGCCATTGCTTTCTTGTCCACTTCAGGTTCGTAGGGGTGTTACCAGTGCTTTGCAGGGTTAAGTGGTTTTGAAGGCAGAAGTATTGCTCGTGTGTCTCTCAGCATACAAAGAAATACTGAGGTGAGAAAGGGCGCTACGTGCAATGAACACCCTTCAGATCTTCTACCTACTCTTTTGCTTTCAGAAGGTGTACATTGAGGTGTCCCAGAAGGGAATGAAACAGGAACTAGTCACAGCTCTGGAAGAAACAAACAGTCATGGTCATTTTGAAGATCCTGTTGAGGAGAGCAGAGCTCCTTCATGTTGTATTTGAAGATCTGCAGATAATATATGTAAACGAAACTTCTAAACTTGTGTAATAAAAACTAAAGCCTAATTAGAGTAGACGATTTTGACACTGTATCATTTAACTTAAGTTCTCAAGAGGTCCCACGTGAGAAGTGCAGATGTCAGCAGTTCTGCAAATCGGTAAGTAATTCAGTAGGTACTCACAGCCAGGACTGTCAAGGGAAAGATGCTTAATTAGGCCTCATTAATATAGACGGACTTGTTTATGAAAAATTGTTTTTCTGTTGCTGAAAACAAGCTTCTTTGGAGTGCTCATTCCTGAACGTTTAGAACAGATTTTGAGTTTGAAATGCTTATCGACAAGTATTAATAACACTGGGTATGGAAAAGGGTTTTTTTCTCTCCGTATCTGTGAAATTTCTTTTGAAAGTAGTAGAACGCCCTTGCTTACGCACGTTACTGGTGAAGAGCTACAATTGTAAGTAGATGTGGCTTAAGCATAAGACTGATCAGCTATAGACAATTTTTTAAACTTGATAAAAGAACTAATGAAATGTAATTTTTTCACATATTTCACTGCAGATAATGCTCATGACACAAGTTGTGTAGCTTAATAGTTTACAACATGGGATCAAAAATTGAATTGACCTCCTTTATCTGTTCAGCTGTAGTGCCCACATATCTCTGTGTCTGGGAATGGTAAAAATGTGCAAATTGATAAGCTCCATCCATTTTTGAAAGATAAACTCCTCAAATATGAGTTTACAATGTGGAAATCATGCCTGCCAATATCCTTCATGTTCAGCATAGGCTGTATGAGGAGGATTAAGTCATTGTGTATCCTCCCAGGGTTCAAAGATGCTTCACAGAAGGCAGAATTCCTCACTGCAATTGCAAGCCTATACATAATGCCCCTCTTTGAGTCCTGTCCTTCATCTAAGATCCTAGAAATGCTCCCCCGGCTTCAGCAGGAGTTGGATCAAGAATTCAATCCATGTTAACTTCACATCTTTATTTCTTTAATATAGATATTATTTTAAATATATCTTTAATATAGATATTTTTTTTTTTTTAGTTCAAAGCCTCCAAGGACTGTATGGTCACCACATTGAAGCGGGGAACAATCACCTAGGTCAATATAGTTATACCGGACCCAAGAGGAATTGTAATAAAGGATTTTTTCATTGGAGAGATGATGTCTAAACCCCTCACAAAAAGGACAGGGGAATCTCTAAAGCTGCTCTGCGTGTATGTTGAACGTGTCCTATAAAAGCACTGCACAGTCTAAACTGATGCCGTATTTATGTATTGCAGAAGAAAGAGCAAGTTGGCATCTTACAGCCAAAGCGATGCTGTAGTTGCAGTCATGGGAATAGATAGGAAGCCTAAGGACAGTGGTTTGTCCCTAGGCTGAAGTTCTGGTCCCTCCCCTGCAATAGAGCTGTACTGGGCCAGTAAGCCCGTGCATTTCAATAGTTGGCATAAAATGCCTTTCAGTAGAGGTCAGCACTTTGGAGGCTGCTCCTAACAAAGTTGCAAACTCGCCTGAAGGCAGAATGAGGCAACTAGTAAGTACATCAAGAGCCTGATTGTGGGGGCCTCCATGCCTTCTTCAGCAGTGTCTATAGGCTGCCTCTTTCTGCGTGTGATGGGACAGAGCTGTCTCCTTTGGTTACTTTTCTGCAGTCCATGGTATGGACAAGGAGCAGATGCACTTGGGTGATAAGTGTTTAGAGGTGCCTTCATCCCTCATTCCAAAACAAGCAGGAGTGGTTATGCCTTCACTGGAAACAGAACGTGAGCAAAAATCAAAAGAGCAGCTATAAAGTGCAATTTCCTTCTTCTCTCTTGACATGCCAGTTGCCTTTTACATTTTAATCTTGAGAATGGTTGGGAAAGGCATGGCTACTTTGGGAACACAGTGGCACGTGAGCGTCTGGAGAGTGCACTGGTATTTGCCATGACTTTCTATGATGCATAAATCAGAAATCTGGGTCCTCAAGGCCGTGCTCAAAAGTATTTGTCATTTAACAGCTCTCAGTAGAAATCACATTCAAATCCCCCAGAAGTTTAATTTTACTCCGAATAGGTCAAATTATTTGAGCACAGACAGAAGTGAGGACGAGGTGGGGAGGTGGACTCCTAAACTGTGTGCGCCCAAGATCTGAAGAAAGCCTCAGGCCCTATAAGAAGGGATGCCCCCACCCCAGGGTGGGCTGGCATCCCCCTTGTTTCACCATCCATCCAGCCAGAGGCTTTTGCACAATGCTTCCGTTCATGTGTTTCACGGGTGGGGAACAGCCACGGGTGAGGGTAAGGCGCACACATCCTCTTAGCTGGAGTCTTGGGCGACAAAGGGAGCTTTGTACGCGGGTTGGCAGGGAGCTGCGTCCTCTCCTGTGACTTGCCCCTCTCCTGTTCACTGGGGGAGGTGGCTCTCGCCGGGGACGTATGGCTGAAATCCTTCCCTGATGCAGCTGGAGACGGGGAGCGCTGAGCTGCAGCAGGTAGCAATTCCTTTTACATTTCACAGCTAGAAACTAGTGATTGTTCGGTCTAAATTCCAGGTAAATGAATCCCATAAGTCCTCTCTCAGGCCTCTGTCTTCGAATGTTCTGGAGCCTATTCAAGCTGCTTCGGACTATGCCACGTACAGCAATGGGCTGAGTCGGTGCCCTTCCTCTGCTTCAGAGGGATGTTGCTTTTGACATTTTCAAGTTTAAATTCAGTACAGCGTCAGCCTCATCGATCACGGTATGAAGACAAACCCAGTCAGAGAATCCAGGCTTTATCTTTGCTTTTTGCTCTTCTCCAAGACACAGAAAGAGG
The DNA here is from genome assembly GCA_017639485.1 of Pluvialis apricaria. Lineage (NCBI taxonomy): Eukaryota > Metazoa > Chordata > Aves > Charadriiformes > Charadriidae > Pluvialis > Pluvialis apricaria. The sequence goes on along the minus strand of CM030009.1, from coordinate 71,763,513 downwards.
AGGGGAAAAAAAGCTATCAAACGTTTCTAGGCGATCGTACTGACACTCAGAAATGAGAACTGGACTAGGGAGAAAAAACCTTTACCACAGGTGCCAGGGATGGAAGTCTGAATCTGGAAGGGGAACTCAGAAGGCAGAGTTTTTGACTGGTTTAGTTTGTTCTGCTGTTCTGATTGTGTTTGCTTTTTGTGGGCCAAATTTTTAGCATGCTGATTTTGTTTCATTACAATTTTACACTAGTATAAAAGGAAAATATATTATCAAATCTAGTGGTTTTGTGTTTGTACTTGTATAAACTCTTTAGCAAGCTATTTATGAGTTATTTCCACTGTATTGCATCAGGGAATAAAAAAGAGTCACAGTGTAGATGTGTTTACATAAAGGTTGTATTCCTAAGGAAGCACTAAAAAAAACCCAAACCCAGCCATGTCCACAGCCCAGTATTTGGTATTTGAAGTTCATACACATAAGGACAATAGTAAAGGAAGGCAACCTTAACAGAAAGCATCAGTTCAGCACACATTTAAAAACTTGCAGTACTGAAAGCTTCTATAGCATTGCTGAGTCAGCAGCATAAAGGTGAAAGATTTGTGATCTTACTGTCAGCAAAAGCATATGAAGACCTGCTAGAGAATGTAATGAAAATATTTGTGAAGTTTTTGACCCTCACTGCTTTTTTTTTTTTTCTATGATGACCCTTAATTTATAAATGGGTATGGAAAACAAACGAATCATCATTTTCCAGTGGCAATGATAACAAGATATTCTGTTCTTTAACTGGGTTTTTGCTGGGTGCCTGTGTCCAAATGCCTTCCAGGTTGAACGTCATGGTTGATTAGTTATTTACGACAAAGCTCTTTCAGGGCGAGGGTGGACTGGTTTTGCGTTTCACTGCATGGATTACGTTGTTGTCTTTAAACTAAGGATTTGGGAAGGGTGGAGTTTTGAGTTCTTTCCTACAGGCTGATAAAGCCCAGGAGGCCACAGACAGCTTTCTCAGTTGCTGTAGCAACTCATTCGCCCTTTCCCGATCTTCCCTTGCCACTTACCTTTGCAAAAGATAGTGGATGTAATCGAAGTATGGTCTCTGATCCTTCCCAAAATCAACGGTTCACTTCTGGTATTGATTCCTATGCAGTTTGAAAACCATAACTGGGCCCGGGCATGGTCTAAAACTCAATAAACTGTTAATGACGTCTTCATTTTGATTTTGGAACTTTACCTTTCTATCATGGGGGTCTGTTGCCCAATCGAACAATAATGCTATTTGCTGTGAGGCACACGTCAGAAGTGCAGCTGAATAAATTTAACTTCCACACTCCATGAAAGTAGATTTAAAGACCGACTTCCTTATGTGTAATAGGACTCCATGATCGCTAGCCTTATGGACAGTACAACCTGTGGTAGCAGTTCATGTGCACGTAACCTGTTCTGGTGGGACAGCAATGAAGGAAAGGCAAGAGGGGGTGAGCAGGTTCTAGTGCCTTCAGCAAGCTTCGTAAACGGCGCCTCATTACCTCCTCAGACTCATACAGTGTCTACTCTTCTTGTTTTTACACTCATCTCCAGGATGCTAAAATAATTTCTTAGCAAATTTATTACTAGCATTATGGCAGTTGGACATCCAGCTTTTGTCAGTCAGTGGCACTTGCAAATTCAGTGGGTCTCCTGTTCTGAAATCACATCGAATAAAGGAGATGCACTGTCAGAATAAATGATTATAGCTGTGACTTATTTGAAAAATGAAATATAGATGGAATGGAAGATGACAAAGATGGAAGCCATCTGAACAGGAACAGTCTCTTTCAAAGGAAAATTAAGAAGTAGTAGACTTCCAAATAATGAAAGTAGCGATAATTTGGGATAGAATCAAATAGGAAATATCAAGACTATCTTGGAAATACTGCTGAGGCTGGTTGACCTTTGTGCATAAGTTATTTGCTGGGATTATTTTCATCAATCCATAGCCGTGTCCTTGCTAGGATGACGAGAGGCAGGAGGCTGTTGAAACAGGTAGAGGAGCAGGAATAGCACAGGTCACCCAAAGGCCGTTAGGGTGAAGCTGAGCTGTAAAAAAAAGCAACTCACCAAAAACCCCAGAGTCATTAGGAACTTCATCAGCTCTTTGGCTACTGGATGTGTCTGGAGGGCAGGTGGCAGAATGCACTTCAGAAAGCCATGGTGCCAAGCTAAATACAAACATCCTTTCCTTAAACATGCACTTCTTCTTTTAACCACACAGAGGAACACAACTGTAATCAACTAAATTAAATTGCAGACTGAGAAAGCAAAAAAGGAGGAAGAAGCTGATGAAATATCTGGGGGTTTTTTTTAACATTTGGGGGGAAATGTGATGTCCTGGGAAGGTGGAGAGGCACCATGGTGGGCATGTTTCTGTTGTGTTTCAGCAACCAGAGCACGGCTGTATTCTCAGAAGTCACAGTTAATGCTCTGGGGGGAAAATGCAATGCATCATTTACATGCCAGCTGTACTTGATTGTTTGTCACTCTTTTCAGCCTAGAACTGTTGCCCTTTTTTATTTTCTATCACTTTTGTAAGCTGATAGAGAATGGGATTGTATGGAGGGAGAGTCAAATGAGAAGATTATAGGATACAATTTCCATTTTTGCTATAAGAAACCATCATCTTAGTCTCAACAAGAAACCTCCATCTGCAGTTTTCCAGGAGTCTGTTTCTTTAAAAAGATGTTTTCGAGATTGATTGGTATCAGGTGTGCAGTGCCATGTGATTCAGGCGTTACTATGGTGACCACTCTTTTTAGATAGGATGTCAGAGACTATAATTGCACTTACAAAATCCTGTGCACAGTATGATAACCTGCACGGAAATAAGCCGTGGCCTCACTCAGACCTGCGTCTATCCGTGTGAATTTGCTGATGCGTGACTGCAAGCCACCAAAGATTGCATACTGATGTTTGGGGGAGATTTCTCTCCCTTCTCCCTTTCTGTGTGACAAACAGGCAGGATCGGCTCTACTGTATAAGAGGAAACACTAGGTCCTTTCCACCACCATCCCTTCCCAGCTGCTTTTGAGTCTGTGGCTCTTTCTGCATCTCCAGATAAGCCCAGTCGGTGCTCTGCTTATGTCCATGTGGCTCCGCTTCTGTCCACCTTGTGCTAGGGCATGTGAAAAAAGGTGGTTTACTGCCATGCTGGCATCCGTGTGGTTGTGCTGTAGGCAGCAGCAAGCCTGAAATGCCTTCTCTGCCTTCCGCATATCTCTGACCAATGATTAAAGTTAAATTCCCCTTCTAAATGCTGCTTGCTCACTCTTTGTATTTCATAGATCTGTCCTGGTTTCAGCTGGGACAGAGTTAATTTTCTTTCTAGTTGTTGCTGTGTTTCAGATTTGGTATGACAGGACTGTCACTAATGCATATTGTTTTAGTTATTGCCAGGTGATGTTTATATTTCCAAGGACTGTTTTCAGCTTCCCATAGAAGCTGAGAAGGAGCCTAGACAGAACAATGGAATGGCCAGTGGAATATTCCGTACCATAGATGTCATGCTCAGTATATAAATGGGGTTGGCCGGGGGGGCATGGTACTCGCGATCACTGCTCAGGAAGGTACCGATGCACTGGGTGGTGAAAATGGCTTGTGTCTTCTATATTCTTTTACCATTATTATTATTATTGCTATTTTCCTTTTCTGATTTTGTTCTATAAAACTGTCTTTATCTCAAACCACGAGGGTTTTTTTCCCCCTTTCCTTTCCCCTCCTTTTCTCCCTCTTCTCCCTCCCCTTCTGGGGGCAAGGGGGGGAACTGCGTGAGCGGCTGCGTGCACCTAGCTGCCGGCTGGGATTAAACCACCACAGTGTCCTACCACTGCAACCGTGCATTTGCCTTTTTACAGTGCAGCCAGTAGTAATGTTACACTTGTTCATTAACTTCTGCAGGGTTAGGGGCACAGGTTAATTGGCCCCTCTGTCCATACACTGCTTATGTCTGCACAAAGGCAGTTTGACCTTTCGGCTACCACAGCCTGTAGATTCCTGGGTTTCTGCTTCGAGGCGAGGAAGTTGTAGTTGACATGAAAAGTAATAAGCTCGCAGAGCTTACTAGCTTGAATTCTGCATCAGTAAGATGAAAGGAAAAGTTGATACACAGTGAGGAAACTTACAATGTGGGTTCAAGGTCAAGAGGCAAGGGCCAAGGAGCAGCAGAGTTAGAGGGTAGTGTGCCTTCCTGCCCCCATTCCTGTCCCAGCTACTGCTTCTCAGCAGCAGCAGGGAGCTGTGGGCTCAGTCTCCTGTGGTTGCCCTCAGACAGGAGGGTATGAGGTGCAAAGGGAATCCTGTTTTCCATGACTTCCTGCATCTTGGCTCTTTTGGTCTCCTCAGAGGGCTGGGCCCTAGGCCAGGGCAGCACAATAGACCTACAAGAATGTGTGTCAGCCTGTCGGACTGTTATGGGAGATCGGAGGTCAGAGAAAGATCTGCTGTTGGAAAAGAAAAAATCCCTGATGAAAGAAACCTTTCTGATGAAGTCTTGCACATTGCTGCAATTTTAATAGGGCTTGATCCTCTAAGTTGCTCAATAACTTCAGCTCTCCCCGGTATCTGTAGAAATCAACAATACTTGGTACTCTTCAGAGTTAAGACTAGAAAGTTGATATTTGGACCTGTTGTGTCCTGGTGGTCTCTCTTAAGCCTGCAACTGTGTTTTTGAAAGACAAAATTAGAAAATAAGATAAAATAAGCGATTATGGCCCCAGTTGTATAGAGTGCTTAAGTATGTGTTTTTAAGCGTGCAACTATGAAAATTAAACACTTGATTGAGTAGCTCCTATGTACTGGAGCTATGCAGTACAATAGAGTATAGTGCTACAACTTGGAGTTAAAGTGGCATTTGATTGTATATTGCACTTCAGTTTATTGATTTGACATTATCCCCTATTGTATTTGAGTTGTCTTTTGCTAGGTAGTAAGTGGACTCTAATACAATAAATAAATGGAACATAGTCAAATAGTTAAAGGTGAGTGTAGTTAGCAGTCCTTTAAGTCAACTTTGTTATGTCCCCACTGTCTTAAGTATGTGCCCTTCAGCTGTTCTGGGAGCCTTTTAGAAGCCAGAGTTACTGCAGGGGTCAAATTCTTAAACTGAATTTTCCCATTGACTTCTAATGATATTCATGAATGAATTTGAGATCAGTGAGCTGTAAGGAACAGTTCCAAATATGGAAAAAAATTAAAACAGACCATAATACAGGCATCAAGCAGTTTGGAAAATTAAATATCAAAAACAGATAAAGAGCAAAAGAAGTCAGACTTTGTATAGCATAGAGCTCAAACACCAATACAGAGACTGATTGAAATCTGAGGAAATGGTAAACAAGAGCATCTGTTCTTTCAAAGACCATGTTTGTTAATAAAGAAATAACAAGCATGTTAATTGGCTGCTTTGCATCTAACTGTATAAATAAGACTGGAAAATGCCAGCCAAAGCTACTACAGACAGGAGAGTCAAACACTGAATCGTTTGGCATAAAAGTGAGAGCTTCCACAGCTGGTTCCTTACTTGAGAAAAATGTGACAAAGGAAGTGACTTAACTTACTAATTATTGCCTTATTCTTTGCGTTTTTACTTCTGTTTCTCTGATTTCTTGCTTCTCTGTGGGGAAGGGCTTTCCCTTCTGATTTTGCTGTGTTCCTCTAAGCAACAGAAACACACAACAGAAAACCATCTGGAAACCAGACTCAGTGCCAGCCCCATTCAGAGTAAAAAAGCTGATTTTTGATGCCTGATTTGGAGTACCACATGCTCTGCTCTACATGTCTCACAGCCAAACTGGAAATCTGTCACCGTGCCCAGTTTCCAAAAGATGGAGGCTCTTAGAATACAAAATCCTGTGGGATCAGTTGATAGTTCCTCATCTTTTGCACACCTGTTGGGGTGAGCTGCTCAACCTGAAAACTCTCGGTAGCTGTGACCACCTTATCCTGCTTTGTCCTTTGTCTGCAACCAACTAAACATTACTCACCAAGGAAGGTGCACTTGTTAGACAATGCCTGCAAGACTGTGTCCAGACTGTGCCCCTGCCTTACCAGAAGGATGTTGATAAACTGGAGCAGGAGACCACCACGTTGGTCGGGGAAGGAACACTTGCCCTGTGAGGAGAGGCTGAGGGATTGGGGCTTGTTCACTTTGGAGAAGACTTTAGGGGGACCTAAGAGCAGCTTTCCCATACCTATAAGGTGTTACTGGGAAGATGGAGCCAGGGTCTTTACAGAGTTGCACAGCAGGAGAACAAGAGACTATGGTCATGAACTAGAACAGGGCAGATTCAGACCTGAGGTAAGGAAAAGCCTTTTCTTCATGAGGACAGAAGAGCTCTAGCACAAGTTGCCCAGAAAGGTTGTGGAGTCTCCATCCTTGGAGATACTAAAAAGCTGACTGGACAAATCCCTGAGCAGTGTGGTCTGAATATAAAGTATTGACACTGTTTTGAGCAGGAGGTTGGTGTAGATGACCACCTGGGGTCACTTCCAACCTGAATTGTTCTATGATTTTATATCATCAAGTTTTACAGCCTTGCTTTATCCTCTACTTCTGGCTTTGTCCCAGACACCACCTCCTAGCTGCATATTCTGTCTCACTCTCAGAGGCCTACAAGTAATGCAGGATATCACTGCTGTTCTCTACCAAGTCAGCCTTGACATGATGAAAAGTATGCTGGTTTTGAGATGTTGACAAACTTCTATTTTGACAAAACCCTACCTTGTATTCATAAGTGAGTTGCTTAGCCAGGACTTGTCGGCAACTGTCCAAACAGGAAAATCTTTGCTTTCCTTTCATGCTGCCACCTGTTTTCTTTAGAATGATGTTCTGTTGTCTTTAGCATTGCTGCTCATCTAGAAGCTAGTATTTAACTTCTCAAAATGATGGCTGGCAAGAAGCCATTGCAATAATTAGCAGGAAAGCAGAACTGCATTCCAACAAACACCTAGCTGAGGTAGTTTAGTAAAACAAAAATGAAGTTTTATTTCTGCTTCAACAAATGAAGAAATAATACTGCCTAGTGTTCTAGCCTCAAATAAGTTCAAAGAACTTGTATTCAAGGTCCAAAATAAAGTGGAGCAATTTCTGGGAGCAGGAGTGGGAAATGAGCCAAAGACAGTGGGTACATGTTCATTTAGACAAAAAGACAGATGGAAAAAATAATTAAGCCCTTTACAACAAAACAGTAGTCACTGGCAAGAGGCTGAGTGACCTCCTGCATCAGGGAGGCGTAAAATGCGTTTCACACCCAGTCATCACCTTTACTGATCCTGTACTGGAGTTCAGACCTTTGCCAGTCTGTCCCTGTGGCCTTGTAAATCTGCTCGGTGAGGAAGATGGTTCTGACCAGTGCTGGAAGTGTAAATCATTGATTTCCACCTGGCTGCCTCAGCCATTTACTCCCATCTGAACAGAAGAACTTTGTTTTGTTAGCTTGTTTTCACAGTGAAGCAGGTGATTGCTCCTTTTTTTCAGGAGACTGACATTTTAGGATATCCCTAAATGTATTTGTGTTTGATATTCTGAAGGAAACATCGGGTGGACTGTGGCCTTCAGGAAGCCACCAGAGTCTGCTTCCCTCCAGACCTTTCTCCATGTCTCATTCACCCCATCTGTTTGTAAAGTATTCAGTAAAGTCAAGTAGGATTCCTTGCTTTGATTTAATTAGGTTTTTGAGTTGTCCCAGAAGCAGTGACCCTAGTTAATTTTCATTCGCAGAACTCTTGTTTCAGAAGACTCAACAGAATAAAGTTGAACTAGTTTGTACTCTTCCTAATTATGTTAATTGTTCCCTTCCCCTCCTCAGCTGACTTTGAGAAAAACTCAGAAAGCTCGTGCTTTACTTCAGCAGCAGAGTCAGAATCCATACAGAATGGGCAGATACAAAGACATCATCTAAAATGTGCCCACTAATAGTCTGAAATAAAGACTTAATAAGAAAAGTGAAACCAACTTAGAAAAATTGCAGAATTTATTTTCTTTCCTAAAATTAAAGTTTCTAAAATTGTGACATGTAAAGTGTATAACAAGGACACTTTCTTTTTGGGCCACTGTTTGGTATTGCATCTTTTCCCCAAAAATGTTACTTTTGGAGCTGAAATTTGCTAGATTGGCTGACAATAAGGAGAGCAAAGTCTTTCCCAGAAAACACAGGACCTCGAGTTGACAGTGAGGTAGGATCATTAGCTTTTTTATCAAAAGTCACTTAATTTCATCCAGTTATGCTGCCTTGACAACCGGTCTTCACTCTGTTCTTAGCAGTTGCTAAGAGTTCACCAACTTCAAATTTAGGGATTAACTTGGGATCTGCCAGAGAATTTATCTCAAAAAAAGGAATGTCAAGAAGCCTTTGCAGAGCTTAGGTAAATAGGCTTTCTGTGTGGTGAGAGGAACAAAACAAGGGGCTTTTTCTGATGTATGATGAAGTACGTGTTGGCAACAGTTCAGATTTCACTCTCTGATGATCCAGCTCTTGAAGTCAGTGCAGCTTGTTGGTGTTTGTGGATGGAGGTGGTAGTAGGAGACATACAGGTGATGTAGAAATGATAAACACAGAAATTGATGCTCAGAGTTTCCAAAATAATTGCATAGTTATCTTCTATTTATTTTGGACATGTTAGTGGTCAGTTTTTTTCAAGTACTGCACGTCTAACAGCTTACGCTGAGCTCCTTTACTTTTTTCAGGACTCAACTCCAGTATTCCTGACAAACTAATGTATGCAGTGTATTTAAACTTCACCAAAGGCTGGCAAGAGACATAATTTTTGTCCTGAGTTTAGCTGTATTAAAGCTGTCCAAAAACTCTTTCCAGAGTAGATAATCACTGTTTGAGTTTGGTACATGCAAATAATACATATAATTGAAAACTGACTCTTCAGCTTTCTTTTAATCATGCTCCTTTATTTGTAGGTGTGCTAACACCTCACTGGCAGGGACAAATTCTAATCGCTATTCCCCTAGGGTGATAAGAAAAGTCAAACTACTAATTGCAGTGAGTCAACCAGGCATGTAGCAACAGCAGCGATTACAACTGTCCTATCATCAGATCAGCAGGTCCGTGTTGTGATTGATCTCATTTACTTTCAGTTACAAGAAGCATGTAAATGTCCTAAGATGTTTTGCAACTGTTGTTTCCACGAGAACAGCATCTTGTTGAGGTCCTCATTAGTGCTTTCTTTATCAGTATTTTGCTAATGCAATATTGGCCACGCAAGGCAAATACTCTTTCAGAGAAATACTCAGCAGTTCCTTGCAGCATGGTCAATGTTTTCAGTGTCAAGTCTTACTTAAATAAACATACAGTTTTTTGGTTTCATTTTGTTTTGGTTTTACTCATGTTTAGTTTAACCCCTTTCTAACAGCTCAATGCTGCGGATGCTTTTTATCCAGCCAGTTGGGAGCTAATTAGAGAAGAGAACAGGTAAGAATTCAGGGTTTGTGGGGATAAAATGAGCACAGTCATTATGGGACTCAGCTGGAAATGTGGAAGTTGTGAATGTTGGACTGACTCCAAGGCCTTCTTGTGTAAGAAATAGTCACTGCATAAATTACAGAAGCAGTCTTTAGGTTTCAAGCATAATATTTTTCCTCTGTGTTTCAAGTGGTGGCCTGATGGATGCCAGTCCTGACCACCAACTTCTGTGACATACTTTTTTTCCCCCCTCAAAGAAAGCATTGTATTAGAGGTTAAAGTGTAAACGCTAGGGCAAAACTTACATTGACATCAAAAGAGCAGAATTTCAGTTACAATACTTCTGCACAGTGGAAAGTGCTATTGCTCAATTTAATCTTTTCCCTAGGGATCAAAGCATTCACCTAGGAGACAGAAACTCAAGGCAGTTTTTCTTCAAATCGCTAGGTATTCTCCTCTGGGCATGTTTTCAAAAGGAGGAATGAACTCTGCCTGGTGATTTGAAGGAGTCATTGCAGAGGTGGTGATTTCTTCATCAGCTGAAGTGAGCGGTGAGTAGATGCGGGTGCTTCCTTGCAACCCAGAGCAAGGGGAAGTCTGTGATGGGTAGGATCCCTAGGCATGCCCTTCTCCCAGGTGTCACCTGTTGGTTAATTCCAGGTGGCTCTCAGGTATGAGATTTGTAGGTTGAAGCAGTTTTCTGAAGCATCCAACTTGGTAGAGGAAACTTTGGCATCTAGTTTTGCAGTTTGGCTGCTTTCTACTTTGCAGGTTTGGTACCTCAAGCAAAGGTGTTGTGGCACCTGTCTTATACATATGCATGCTCTTGGCTGAAGAACAAAGAAAAATCCACTCGCAGGTGCTATGAAAAACTGTGGTGTGGGGAACCAGAAAAGAGGCAAGATGAGGTCCAGGGACAGTAGTGGGCCTTCATCATGACAGTCCATAAAAAGCTTGGCTTTGCATATGGCTGCTTGCAGTAGGCTTGACTCCACCTTCATTCACTTTAGAGAAGGGTCTTTTTCATCAGCTGTGGTATGAGTCTGAACAGCTCCATATTCAGTGAAGTCGTGTCACCTTAATGGCTATGGCAACAGCATTTAGAGAAAAAAGAATTTGGATGACGTATGTCCTTAGACTTCAGTGTAGGAGATGTGGAGGTATCCATACCTAATAATACAAAATAAATGCAAATTACAAATAGCCTGAAATGCCTTTATATGCATAGGTAAGCATTTCATTTATAAACCTAAGAGCATTCTGGACATCAAGCCAATAAATATATCTCATGTTCTAATTTTCATTTATTTAAAAACTTCATGCAAGGTAGCTTGGTTGGTCTTATGAAAGGAATGGTTCAGACTTAACTGAGCTTCTCTAGTGCACTGGACTCAAGAAGACTTTCTTCATCTGTTAAAAAATGAATAAATAGAACTTATTGTAGAAGTCAGCAAGTAAAGGTCTCAGCAATATTATTTGGAAAATAAATTTCTCGAAGTGAGAAATGCAAAAGTTGTTTCTTGATAAATGGTGACATGCCAGGATAGACTTTCCACAACCCAAACATTATGTTGTTTGGGAGATTCTGAATGCTCTCAGCTCTGCAAGACCAACGAAGTTTATCTGCGTTTACAGCAAATAATCTGTCCTTACATATGTAATGGACATACTTTCATTAAAGCATCCTGCTGTATATTAGGAAGCTGTTAGATCATTAGTTTATCTGGCACCAAGCCACTTGCCAAACTTCTAAGTGTGAAAGTGTGGTTGCTGAGTCACAGCTTTGGAAGCTGCAGTAACAGTTCAGAAAAATCTATCCTTTACCCGGTAGAAACCCCAGAGAGCTGCAAAGATGTATAATATATATGCTTTTGAACTTTAAAATAGAAAAGAGAGAGCCCATCAACAGACCTTTTGTATGTGCATGTTGTTTTCTTCCTCTCCGCAGCACTTAGGTAACTATAAAGCAGCTAAAATCAACACAGAAAATGTCAGGTTTGAAAGGGCATGTGTGCGAAGAAAGCATTTTGGGCTTAGGATGTGGTTGAGAGCACTGGCTGTACCAACGGTTTGTCCAGTAATATGTCAGCTGAAGTAAAAGCACGTTTTTTGGTCTTCAGGTGAGCAACAGATTTGGAACAAGAGAGCATTTTAACTTGAGATAACATTCACAATTTCGTGCTTCCCTGCCAATACCTGGCATGATTTATTGAAAGGAGGTGGGGAGGAATAGGAGGAAAGAAAACAGGTTGGAAAGGGGGCTAATGGGGCTCCAGCCATTGCATTACCCCAGCTGGGTGGTGGATGTCCATCAGCATGGTGGCAATCACATACTTCCTTTCCGCGACTGCAGCTCAGGTAGGCGTGATCCTGATAACATTTTCTCTCTTCCTTTATTCACACTAGTCTCTTCAGATCCTGGTTCTTAATTAGAAACCCATTCTTGCTTTGCCTTGCCAACTATACTTGTAAAATAAATGAAGCATATCTCGTAACCAATGGTTAAGGACAGTTATGTCCTTGAAGTTTCTTCTGGATAGTGTTAATTAAGCAAAAACAATAAAATAGGCATAATCGACAAGCACAAGAAGAAAACTAATTTTACAGAGTGCTAAAAGCTTCAGGGAAGATTGCAGTTTTTCCTGTAAATTTATGCTCGCTTTATTGTAATGGTTACTGTTGCAGAAATGTTGAGGTGGAGGTTGAGAAGTGGTACAATTTATTTTGCAGTATTTTGAAATCCAGTATTCTCTCCACGATGAACCCCTATCTACTTCAAAATGCTGATCTTTGTATTATTAGTCTGGTAACTTTCTGGAGCGGCATTTTTTATAACTAGTACCTGTGAACAGTCAGGGTTCTCTGAGCCCTTCGCAAAGTTTGTACTGGGTTTCACAAAGTATTATCACTTTTAATATGAAAGTGCAGAGGGGAGAATGTTCATCCTAGAGAGAATATGGGGAAGAAAAGGTTATACTTGGCAAGTGCTGAATTGTTGAATAGATCAGCGTGGACTTTAGTGTGGTTTCATACTGTACCCAAATAAATCCATAAGTGATTTGAAGGCTAACTTAATATAACTATTTAAACAAATTGCTTCTTTTTTTTCCTCTTCTATGTCTAGATTAAACATCTGAAAAAGAGATGACACAGTACAAAAAAGGAATATGTATCTAGGCAAATTAATTTCTATTTCTGCTACCTGACTTTATGCTCCCACTGACAGCCACTGAAATGTCCCATTTTCACTTTAGTAACTAAGTAATTGGCTGATGCGAAAAGTTTGTGGTAAGACCCCTATCTCAATTGCCCCGGTGTACATCCAGAGGAACATAACTCCTGTGGGATTGCTCTAGATTTACAGCAGCTGAGGTTTACTCAGCTTGGGTCCTCTGTGTTGGAAGAAACCTAGCCAGTGGTAAATAAAACCCCACCTTCCCCCAATCCCCCACCTGTGGGTGACTGACCTTTGAAAAATGTCAGGTGGAGACTATCTTGACTTTGTACAAAATGTTGAGTCATTTCCTCAACTGAGAAGTTAATTTTTCTTCACTGTTCCTTTCCTTTTTTTTCCCCTGCTGACGTACTTGGCACACAAGAAGCTTTTTTTTTTATTATTTGTATAGCTTCAAATTGTTTCAGCCTTTCTGATTTTTAAAAGTAGGGAGGCTTTTCTAGTGTTGATTTGCTTCTCTGGTAGTTGTGTGATGGCAGGTTATTTTGGAGAAGATGGTGGAAGCCCGAGCTGCTGGCACCTTCGTGGATCTTCTTCTCTGTGATTGCTCGCAGCTCGAGCAGTGGCTTTCTTCTGAAGTTCATGCCCAGCCCCTCTTCAAGCAAGACGATGCTGTGGGGCTGAAGGCATACCTGATCCATGAACTTGAAGGTACTTACCATTTGAGGGGGGGGCTGAATTGGGCAGATTCCTAAGAAACCATATTTAGATGACCCTCTTCGCGGCAGGCTGGTTGGTTCTCCATGCAAATTGGCTGACAGCTAACACAAAATTAAGTGGTATGGTTATTTTCAGGTAGCTTTCTTGTCCACTGTGAAACTCTCTGTGTGTAGGCGCTGAAATATTAACTCTGTTCTAGACATTTGCTGAAAATGCAGTAGGAAACTATTATTTATCTCATAATGATGTGAAAGCAGTTTTTATGCCATAGTTACGTGTTATTGCTTCCAATAGCAGAACACCATTGACCAGATATGGCTTGCTTTCTTACATGGTGTCCAGGCAGCTGTTGCTGCCTTTGGGGTGAATGTAGCAGCACTGCTGGTGCAGAGATTAGCCCTCCTTTACGGGAGGATGGAGAATTTGTTTTATGACATGGCTGTTAAGGACTTATTTTTGTACCAGAAATGCCCTGAATGGAAAGGCTGAAGTCCAGAAATCTACCTGTAAGGCATGTGCTCCTGTATGTGCATTTGTAGTCTGTTTATTTATTTTAAATGTATTCAAGTTTCATTTCCCTCTTGGCAACAGTTCAGCTTTCCCTTGATGTTTTGCTGTAGTTAGCTGAAAGCCGGACGTTGAGATCACGTTCTAGTGTTTCTGGGTGTCTCTGGTATTCATCAGTCCCTTTTTGCTGTCCTGTAAGTAGTTTTTTTTCATATGCTCTTGTTTGCTATATTCTACCATTTGTGTTCTCTACCTCTTTTAGGCTGTTTTTAAATTTTTTAACAAGGTTTCATAAGCATCTAGCATTCCTAATGAACTTTGGTTAAAGAGCTCTGCTTGTCTCCACACTGCTTTGAACAAACTAAGCAGACAGAAAAGTTCCCTATTATTTAAGTGTTCGTATCCTTGCCAGTGTTCTCTTGCTTGCTGGGCTCTATGCACCTCAGAAGTCATCTTTGTCTTTCTGGGCTCTCTGCTGAAACATTAGAGTAAGAAATTTGTTTGATATAATAAATTTGGTTAGATTTAAAAAAAAATACCCTAGATTATATGTTTGAATGTTGTTCTTTGGCTGTGACTGTCGGTGCTTTAGGGAGTTCCCTGCTGAGAAGTATAGCAATGGGTTCAGTTCCTCTGTGGGTGCATCTCTTCCTTCTTCTGTGGGGAAGAGGGATTCATCAGGCGAGACTAGGGAGAGCCACTGTTCATGTGGCCCTTCAAATGCAGATTGTCATGTTGGTACTGTAGAGAGATCCCTGCCACAGCCAGGTTTCTGGAGCTCTCTGTGACCAGGAGGAGTCTGAGACAGAGCACCAATAGTTGCTCGTGCTTGGACCTGGCCTTCACACAGCCCTCACAAATTTGAGGGACTCTTTACGGTTTAGGGAGGAGTGCTAAAACTTCTAAGGCGGGAACAAATCTTGCTCTTTCTTCCCCCCTCCCCAAGAATAAATGAGCAGGGCTTTTGTGGAGGGGTATCTGCAGAGATTTATTTTCTGTCAGCTCTCTCCTAAACCTTTGTTTCATTGAACAAATCTGTAGTGGTTTGGTTGATGTTATAAGGAACAGAATGTGACGCATAGTTTCAAAATAAGTGTAGCATGCAGGTCTGTTCGGTGAAGGGTCATGTCTTTTTGTCTACAATCAAAAAAATTCAGAATTATTTCTGCATTTTCTTGAGAAAAACACAAGAAACAAAACTTTCAACTGCTTGTTTTAAAGTGTGCCATAAAAATGTAGCAGAGAAGACCAGAGAAAAACGTTTCCCATGGTGCCTGTAGTCTTTTGTAGCTCTTCAAGAATAAGAAGTCATCTAAAAAAAAAAAAAAAAAGAGTCCCCTGAAATCACACCATCTACAGTTCTCCACCCAAATTCATGCAAGACTCAAGGGAGGAGGTGTAGGCTCTACTCATCTCCAGTGTTGAGTGGAGTTTAGAAAAAGGGAATCCACCACCTGTCTCTAAGGCAATGCCTCATCAGGAAAGCATAGCAAACACCCTTCTTATTTTTGACATTTTGAAGATACAGGTCTTAATGCGGAAGTAAATGCCAGTACATAAAACAAGGAGTAATTGTTTTGAGTACTACAACAACAGCAGCGTAACCCCCAAAAGATCTGCACTGGTCAGTCAGTATCATTTCCAGGTTTGTGTTTTGAAAAGCTCGACTCCATACTTCCACAAAAAAAACTCCCCTGGAGTTTCCATTAAGCAATGCACTTAGGTCTGTGTGTTTCTGGGAAAGATACATCTCTGTAGAATGTGTCCTCCAAAACGCTCTTGGTGTTGGTTTCAAGCTGTCTAGAAACAGGAGCATCAGTTTGCAAAAAGATTCACTCAGTGATAATGCCTATCTGTTTCTCTCCTTCTTTCCCTTTCTGTGCTTAATAAGACAAAATGGGGAAAAAAAAATCCACTTCTGAGGAATTTGCATGGAAAAAAAAAGGAGAGATTAATTTACACTGCCGAGTGTCAGGCTGTAATATGATTATGCTGGCAAAGCTAAAAAAGGAAATGTCACAGCTTGTAGACATTTTAGAAGAGGTCATTAGCTTAGCAGATGGGAAAAATCTATTTCTGAGCATTCAGCAGTTCCTGAAGTCAGACAACATGTTACACAGGTATGTATACACACTGGCGAAATGCCATGGAGGCTGCAAAATCCTAAGAGGGGCTTGCAAGGGTGGTATTTCCAATTAAACATAAAATCTACAAAATGTCAGTGCTGAACAGTAATCTTTAGCCAACTGGAAATGAATTCTTTGGGTGCCTCGTTCCTCTGCATCTGAGTGCCTTCTGTGAGCGAGTGAAATGGCAGACGTGATTAACTCCCCCTCTCTGGGTTGCGTTGCTCATTCTTCTGTCTTTCCACGGGGAGGTTCACGCATGGTGCTGCCCGAGGAAGAGCCTCTGCGGGCACAGGGTACGCTCTTGCTGTGGTCTTCTGGTGGGGCAGGGTGGGAGAGGCTGGATGGGGAGCGGGGCACTGTACTTTCTGTGTGGATTGAGAGTGTCCGGGGGGGGTATATGTTGGTGGGGGGTGAATTTGCTGCTGTAGAAGGGCAGAGAAAGAGGAGGGAAGGTGTTTGCTGCCATGGGAGGGTAGGAAGAGGGGAGACGGGGCTGGCGCTGCACCTTTCAGGGTGAGGGAGGGAGGAGTTGAGGTGGAGGATGCCTCATGTCCTACGTGGCCTGTGCGGCTGCCAGGGTTTGGCCATCTTGGTCTCACTACCAGATGACAGCGCAAAGGAACCACCCTCCTGTGATAAAGCCCAGCAAGGTCTGGGCTGGTCTTGGCCTCCTAACATTTTAGGAAATGTCCTGTACCACCAGGGGTGTACACAGGCTCTTGCCAGGGTGAGGAAATCCTGTGAAGTCATGTGTGTGTGTGCTTGCAGGGATGAAACCAGCAAGTGAGAACTTCAGAGGTAACGAAGAGCCTAGCGATTAAAGCACTTACCTAATCTGCAGTGACTCAAGCTGACTGTCCTTCCACCCTGTGCCAGCCCCTGATTACAGGCAGGCAACTCTTCAGCACCAGTCGGTGGGCTCTCTCTTGCCTGGACCTAGTAAAAAAGTTCTGTTAAAATTGCTGTGATTCAGGAACAACATGGCTGCAACAGACCCCTGTGCAGTGGAAGTGCGGATTCGTTTACAGTGGAAAACAGTTTTCAGTAGGAAGATCCTATCTGATTCTGCTCTAAAGGAAAGCAAAGTGAAAACATTCGCTCAGACAGATCTTGCTTGTTGCTTTTGCTACTCCTTGTGGGAGAATGGATCCGGTCTGACATGTCAAAATTAAACCCACCTCTCGCTCAGAATATAGCAGACTACACGTTAAATTAAAAATAATGAAGATGAGGAAAAACAAAGTTGATCGTTACACTTCTGAAAGCCAAAGATTCAGTATGTGAACCTCCCAACTAATGCTGTTTGTATGATGAATAGGAACAAGACTTGGATGTCTTATATTTTGGTTTCCATCCCTCCACTTTTCCTTAAGCGTCGATGGCCCATGTAGATTAAGAAAGTTAAATAAAAGTTCTGTGCCTGGTGGCATTCCAGCTAAAATAGCTTAAGGGCTCAGCCGTACTTCATTTGAGTCTTTTATAAAAAGCATACTTTAACTTTCTACTCTGTCATCTCTGTTTTTTTTCACAGCCTCATCTTTTGGGATATAAATGCACTTTTTTTGGTCCTTATTTGAAGGACTTTATCCAGGTGTTTTGATAGCAGGGCATGTTTACTGAAGGATCATTTACCAAAATGGAAAAGACTCTTTTAAAGCCATCTGCCTTAATGAGAGATCATTTTGATTGAATTAATTTAAAATATGCTAATTCAACTGTGTGGAAATTATCTGACTGCTAGCCCACTGCATGCCTTGAAAATGACTGTTCGATGTTTGTTCTTGAACAACAGGTAGGCTATGATATTTGGAGGTAGGGATTTGCTTTTAGGGCTTACTTTTTTGAAAGACAATAATTTTTCTCAATTGCCAAGTAAGCTCAGGGAGACCATAAAATAATTTCTTTAGTATATTTTACTAGAATTTTGATCGAAATATGTCTGTTTTACCAAACTAGTCTATAACCATGAAGCTCTAAGATAGGAAGGCTGTTTTAATGTCCTAGGCTAAGGGCATTGGAGGGTAATAGAGATGATTCATACTTTCATAAAATAGAAGTATATTGAAAGGCTAAAGAAATTAAACCAAATGAATCCCAGGTGTAATTCCACTGACTCGTTTAGGTTTATAACTAGTATGAATTTCACCTGTTAGGCCTGTTCTCGTAGGAAAAAGAGACAGTCTGAAATAGCATGAAAGTCAGGGAGGTTTATAAATCGCTGCGATCAATCGTATCCTTTCCGCAGAGACATAGAGGAAACAAATGAAGTCATCTAAAAATAGGAAGGCGGGCGCAAGTGTAGTACTGCAGATAAACCCTTCACCTGAAGACTAAAATTAATCCAAAATAAGTTGCAAGGAAAAAGTTCTTAGTGTGTACTGTGGCTAATCATATAGCCTATTTGTTTCCATCACTAGACCTCAAGAGATTGTGGGTTCGGGGTTATTTTATTCATTTATTTCAAATTCTGTTTCATTGGTGCTATTCTATTTCAGTGGAGCAGGGTGTAGCTGGCTCATTCCCAGAAGATTTAAAGACAAGATGCTCTCAAGTATTTGTGCCCCCACATTCCCTACTCTGCAGAAAAATTTGGTAAGTTTTTCCCCCAGTCTCAAAATTTTCTGGCAGAGGAGTAAATCTGAGACTTGCCTTGTTCTGATCGTTTGTGCCTGTGCGTGCATTTAAGTACCCTGTGGTCTCTGACTGTTAAGGTGCAGTCATAGACTTTCAGGGGCAGTATAGGCAGGTGTCTGATCCACTGGAGACAACTCTTACCTCCAAATCCAACCCAGTGATCTGCTCCTGAGCATTAAAGAGGGCGTTCGTAGGGCTGTCTCCTGTCTGTATTATCAAATTTCAGTGTAAGGAACAGAAGCCTTGCAATTAGATAAAGTTAGGTACATGCATAACTGCACGATCAAAATGTAAACCTATACTATCAGGATATGTTTCAGTGAATTGTATTTGATTAAATTTATTTTTTTATTTGTAAGTTAAAGTCTACTGTAAATGTAATTGGTAAGTCTTGTGAATCGAGATCATTATTTAACTGAAATTATAGGGCTAAAGGAAGACACGTTTCTCGAATCTCAGTCTATTTTCATGGTGAGGCATCATGGGATGGGTCAGATTTTTCTATCTGTAATTTCATTAAAGTCAGTAAACAGGACTACTGCCAAGATTGAACAGGTATGTTCTAGAGGACATGACCTGAGTGGAATTGTATTAGAGTGGGCTTGATGTATGTTGGAGAATGGAATGAAAATGAAAAATGATTCATTTAATATTGAAGAAATATTGTATCTGAAGAAAAAAAAAAAATGCTAAAGCATAAATAAAATATAAATGGAACCTACAGAGCAGGGATCTAAAGGTCCAGATTTAAAATGCAATTTTAGAAGACAGTGCAGAAAAGTTGCGTAACATCTCAAAATGTAGCCCTATGTCCTATTGATTTTTCATCTTTGTGGGTGTTAACTGATGTGCCACTGACATGTCCAGCACAGCAGTAGGAAACTTCAGTAACTCATTAAAGGGTGCTTCAGTGCAGCAGGGTGACTTGCAGTTGGGGGTTAGCTCCATTTTGTTTGCATTAGACTTCATGTTCCAAATGGCTGTTTTCTGCCCGGGCTCACTTAAAGTCCTCAGATTACTGTGAAGAGCACAGTGATCTCTGTTGGCTCATCTTCCCCTGAGGGCAAACTGAACTAAAATGTTTTTGTGGAACTTTCCAGCACCTGTGGTGGCCTAAGGAATGGTCAAGACAAAGTTTTTAGGGAGATAAAATATCTTTTATTAGTTAGAAAAATGTCATTGGAAAAACTTTTGGGTAGACCAGCTCTCCTTCAAGCTGAGTTGGCTTTATAGAATTGTCCTACAATAGTTCACTTATATTTTGAAAATCAAAGACCTTTTACTACCCTTGAACTGTTAATAATAATAATATTTTATTAACTAACTAAACGTTTACTGAGTTGTGCAAACATGATTTTCTTTCCAACATCCTATCCAGTGAAGAATGCTAAATGAAGTATTTTGGATTGGATTTTCAGAAGCGTTCATGGATGAGCCAGGAGAATAGTTGAGGAAACTCAGATCATTTGTGGAGTAGAAGCAGCAACTGAAGTGAGAGACAAAATAAGTAATTATGGGGTGAAATAGTTACGCAGAACTTCATGGTGAAAGCAAAGACCGCTGAGACCCTGAGAACCACGTTTGAGTGAAGTGTTGGGGTGATGTCTACAAGATACCTTAGCAGCTCTCGGGCTGGTATTTGTTTTTTGTGAATAGGGTGGAGGAGATGCTCTCATCAACAATAAAAGCTAGTGAAATAGCTGAGGTTGTCAACTGCTTTACCTTTCAGTCTGGTGTTTAAGGAAGCTACTTGAAGAATAAAAACTTGCAATGTTTTGATTTACAAACTCACTTATGACGAAGACAAGCAAGCTTTGTTGCAGCTTGCTATCCTAAAGAAAATAAAATTAGCTTTTATTAGTACATTAGTACTTTGATTGCTCAATAAAGAGTTGAGGATTAAGCAGACTCCGATTTAAATGCTATATCCAGACTTCTCTGAGTAAGTAGCAATTATTTACTAAGTTTCACTTCAATTTTTTTTGTTTTGGTTTTTTTGGGTTTGTTTGTTGGTTTTTTTTTTTGGGGGGGGTGTTGTTTGTTTTTTGTTGTGGGGTTGTTTTTGTGTTTTTTTGGTGTGTTTTTTTTTTTTTAGTTAGAACAGACTGCTATGAGTAATTCTTGGTCTGGAAATAGTGACTTCTCCTTGTGTGTTTGGGGCTATGAAACCAGAATGCAAAACCAAAAAAAAATAAAAAATAAAGTTTTACTCCAAAGTAAGGAGAAGAATGGTGCTTGGATTTGGTTACACTTTAGCTTTTCCGAAGTGTTCATCAGACATGAACCATATAATTAAGAGGATGGAGAGTATCCTCTTCTGTCTGTCTTCAGGTGAAGAAGCACTAAGGGGTGTGACTGCAAAACTGACTAAACACAAGTATTTCCACATCAGTAAGGTGCAACTGAAGCTGACCAGGGCAGAAGTCCATGCATAAGGTGGGATGCTGTCCAGGTCTGATCCAGGCCATAAAAACTACAGCTGGTAGGTTTGAAGGAGAAGGAATCATACAAATAAGATATGATTAATCTGTTTTTATATATAATTATGGAATGTTATCTGGCCGTGACAAAGATAATAAAATAAAAAGTCAGCTTTCATTTGCATAGCTAAAACAGTAAAGTGCTTCTGAGAGCTTGTCCTTGTTTTTTAATGGAAATAGCCTCGTGCTTCGAAGGTTTAGGGATTTAGCAAGGTGCCTGCTGCACTTCACACACAGTTCCTGCTCCCTGCCGGACTGTTACCACCTAACGACTAGATGGAGAGAAGCACTGGGTTGGGTCCTTTCACCAAACCCACTTCTGCCCTCAGGGGACCCTCTGGAGGTCTGAATATGATGTAAACAGGGACTTTTCTCCCTGGAATGGAGCTGCTGGCAGGGCAAAAAAGAGGCACGTCTGTGTGGGAGCTTGCATTGCAGCTGCTTGTTCTTTTGAGGGGTCTGCACAACATCAGTCTGTAAAGGTCATCACAAATACTACTTATTCAGTTAACTAGGCGTTGTGGCACATGTCATGTTAACAAAATAATTTATCCCCCTCAAAAAAAAAAAAATCTTTGATGTAGTAAACTGTCCTTGTATTTCTTGTGCAGGTTTTCTACATGTGGGCATATTGGGATAATTACACACGTAATCTTTTAAGCAAAAAATATTGCCAGTTTTACTTCTACCTAGCTAGTTTGCTGCTAATCCATAAGTTATCTGTAGTGCCCATCTCTGTGCACATCCTCCAGCAGAGCTGGTCTCCTGAAATGCTCCCCAAACTTTTCCAAGCTTCTCTTCCTCCCAGCCTCTGTCCCAGTCGCCCTCCAAAGGAGCTCCTCGTTACTGTTTTAATTCCTTTTCCTCAGAAAGGTTCCAGAAGCTCCTTTCTTCCTGTGTCGCTCTAGGGTGCCGTGTAATTTCTTTATCTCAGGTAGAGCGTCAGTTAATCCTCCCTTCTTTCTATGTACAAAAACACCATGACAGGCTCCCCATGCCCCTTACTTCTCTGTCATCCCTGTGCTTTGGACTTTCAGTCCTTTGTGCCCCCATGTTGCTATCAGGCAACTTCTCCTCTTTCTCTGCATCCCCTTCTCCTTTGTAAGCACTTCCACAAGGATCTCCGTTCCTGGGCACCTCCTGTCCATGCCAGTACCCTTTGATTCACTCTGAACTAGATGGAGACGTTCCTTGTTCATGTCTTTATGACCTCAAGAAAACTTGGGCCTTCTCCAGTAGAATTTGGGTACATAGGTGTGTTGGTTATGTGCATAGGATTGTGCTGTTCTCGTATATCTGCTAAATTGTACATTCATCTTCTCTCAATTACATTTTATATTGCACTGTGCTAATTGCTTTACTAGATTGCATTGTATAAGTGGACTCCAGTACGCCACAAGCTGTTTGCTGCCTCAGCCTTTCCCAGTGGTGTTGTCAGATTAGTTTTCTTCACAGAGCTGGCAAGCAGAGAACCAAATCCCTCACTCCTTCTAATAGAGAATACAGTATGGATATACACATATGCTGCCTTATGTAGCTGGTGACCTGTCTGCATTGTAGGAAGCGCCTGTGGGATGCTGGGTCAGCAGGTGTCAAAGCAGAGGGGAAAAGTCCTTTGATTCTTCCCTAAAGAATTCCCAGTTCAAAGGCTGAGGAACAAGGAGGTGGGAGAGATTGGAGGAAAGGTGTGATGCATATATGACTAGTAGTAAGACTAAATAGTACAGTAAGGATATTTAGTTCTTTGTGTGCCTTTCACAATGCGAAAAATCATAAATACAAGTTAACTGCCACGTTGTAGTTGTAGGGCCTCTGCCAAATTAGCCTTAAAAATGATTTATAAATAATTCCTAAATTAATCCTCGGGTATGTTCCTGTGGGTGGGCAAACTTGTCTTTGATTTCAGGCCAGATGTAAGCCTTAAGAAAGGATTTGGAAGGGTGGAGCTCTGGCTGAAAGTGTACTGTGTATATGTTGGTATGTGGGACAGGCGATATTTATACATTTTGCAAGAGGGAATGAAAACCCTGTGAGGATGAATGGCCAAAATATAAGAGGAAGAATTAGGTTGGTTATTTTGTTTGTTTCCATTGAGCTTCATTTCTTATTCCATCGTAGGGATGCATTTGATTTCTTTCCAGCACAGCCAATGCATTAGAGTTTCTTCCCTGTTGAATTGTGTTTCCTGTTAAGTGGACTAAAGCTTAGGTCTGTCATTGCTTTTGGTCACTCAGAGACGTTTGGAAAGTGACTTGCTCGGTATTGACTGCCTTCAGCTAATGTCACTTCATTTATTACTTGCTGCAAATAACTTCTGATTCAGTTGTCAGTATCATGACCCCTTCCCCTCTCATCCTTATTTTCTTTCACAAAGGGAAAATTGTACCATTACTTAGAACTGCTGTTAGCTTTGTAATGTGTTCTTCCGTGCATCAGAGCTCTGTGTGTACTCGGGGTCAAACACAGCTCACAGTAAAGCTGTTCTGCTCTGTTCAGGTTTGTAGAGGGTAAACTGCACCATGGTATCTCTATGTTCTCCAGAAGCATAAAAGCAGCATGACTAAGTTAGGTGCCTTTTTTTCCTCTTGTCTTTTCCATGAGAATAATATTGGCTTTATGGAACTGATCAGAAAATTCAACTGAAAGTTTCCAACAACTTCTGAGGAAGAAAAAAGTCCATCCCGTTTCATTTGTATAGAAAGTGGTTTCATGCCATACACACCTTATACTGTTGGTGTGGCATGCTGCCTTACGCCAGTCCTTTCAGCTGCAGTATCTGTACAAGTGCACACATACACTTTCTAGGTACTGTATACAGGAGACAGCAAAAGTTAAGATATATGTTGCATTTGGAGCTGAAGATTGGTGAGGTTTGTGATGGTTCTTAATAAAATTAATTCTTCATCTTCAACTATTCCTCATGAAAGCATAGGCAAGATTTATCTAGAAATTGGACTCAGCAAGGGGCAAAATTTGTCAGCTGCTGTCTATGTGCTACAACTTTGGCCAAGGTTTTCAGATTCTGTGCCCCAAACTGATGAGCATCTGAACAATATGATCAAGATCTTGGACCTTCATCTAATGCCTCTGAGAGCACTGAGGCAGGAAATGGAGGAATGGTGTAATCTTGGTATCCCAGGCTGACCACTTTGGGACTAGGAATATCATGTATGGAAGCCATTTTTGCGCATGATCAGTAAGGATGTTGCCCCTGGTGCAAGAGTGCAGAGTAGGTCACATATTCAGAGTAGAAGAAAAGCACAAGACATTTGTGTTAAATGTCTGTCCAGCTGTGTTATACACTGCAAAAAACCCAAAGTGAAAACCTGTTATACAATATACCAACCTTTCAAATATCATCCCAAAAATACCATGTGTTATGTGGGCTGTAACATCCAGACTGAGACAGAAGATGTAGAAGGACTCAGACATGCTTCTGCACTGTAGATCTACTGAGATGGGATATAATTCAGTTTCCCTGTATGGGAAAACAGCTCATGAATTTTTCAGAGAACATGCACTAGAGAGGCCGTCTCCATCGGTACAGGAAACCCAAATAATCTTTCTAACATGAAATAATAAAAGGAACTCTTGTTTCAACTTTAGTGATGTATTAAAAAAACTGCAAGCTAACAAATTTACTTTTTTTCCTGAGTGATTCACTTCCAACTTTCTTATAGTTAGCTATATTGCTTCTGTATGTTAAGAAATGTGTTGTCTCTTGTCCTAAGCCCCAAACAGAATCAAGACTCCTGTGTTTGATATAGATATGGTAAAAACCACTTGCTTATCTTTCTGTGTGCTTCCTGGCACTAGGCTTATGAGTGTGTTACAAATGTTACTGATGCAAAAAAACACATAAATTATTCTCACGAAAATTGTTATGTGAGTGCCCAGGTTACTGTTATTCATCATCATAATCTCTGGACTGTCTTCCTTAAAAGCATGAATGTTCCTAGCTTTTTTCCTTTTTTATGATCCCGTAATGCTTCAGGATAAAGCATGAGGATTACATGAGCATGCATAATGAGAATGTTCCTATTCTGAGATCTTTGGGAAGAGGAGGCAAAGCCATCAGGATGCCGCTGCAGCAGCAGAGGATGTGAAAGCATGGCAAGGAGATGTGGTTTTCATCTCAGTTGCACAGTGGGAACCACTTCTTTCAATAAGTTTCCTGTTCTCCTTACTTAGAAACTTTTCAAACTACAGGCTTTTGGGGTAAAGGTGCTTGGAGAACACTCATTAAATACAAGTAAATAAAAAACAAACACACACAACTAAAAGGACTGAAGTTCTTTCTGAATAAAGATGCTGAAATGCATCTTACAGTTAGAGACCATCAAGACACAAAATCAGTCAATCTGACTCTAAAAGTCCTGCTTGGCTATTGTATTTTTCAGGTGTTTGTGAGAGGATTTCATGCTTTCAAGTTTGTTCCTACGAAGGGGCATTCAAAAGGAACAGTGTTTGGGAAGCGTAGCTTTCTCTGATAGTGCAGACAGAGACTATTCCTAAGACCTAAGAGAAAACTTTTTGAGAGGAGAGCTGTGCCTGAGTGGCAAGGAGTGTGATGTGTTTGGTCTTTCAGTCTCCTCCATGGAGCTGCAACAATACCAGTGTGAGGAACCTTTTGACATTTCCTGAGGAATAGTTTGTCCTTCCAAGCAGAACAAAACCAGTATTTTGTCTCTGTGTAAGACAGTAAAAAGATCAGAAGAAAAAAGAGCTTTCAAAAATACGTATGGTGGTGATTTATCTACTTCCTAACAGATAGGGTGAGGAAGAGACAGCGCTGACATTTAATGTGGACTGTGGCACCTGCTACAAATGAGCACCGTAAAGCAATTTTTCCCTGTGATCCTCAACACAAGTTGTTTCAGGAGCCTTATTTGTTCTTTTCCTTTGTCATTTATTTAAATAAATTCTCACCAGCTTCTGTGACTCATTTTCCCCCAAGGGGCTGGCTATGCTGCCAACAAAAGATTGAAAGATTAACAAACTAGCTGTCTCGTTTAGAGAAAACCCCACAGGTAGTTTACGTGCCGTTGCTTTGTCTGAGGACACTTACTTGGCTATCTGAAAGATAACAATAATTGAGTTTTACTTTTGGTTGTAGCCAGTTTTACCAAGCAGAGCATTTCCTTCCCCCTTGCATACCCAAGTGGGCTGTTGTGCGTTCTGGGTGGCCCTGCAGGGGTTTCAGAGGCATATATGAGCAGATGAACTGGTACTCCTGAAAACCCCTTAGCGCTGTGTCACGGCCCACTAATGAGCTGCAAAGTTAGTCTGGTGCCATGGAGTACTGATGGAGTACTAGTTGGGATACTTTTTAATTCTCTATCGTGACAGTCAAAGCCTTTGGCTTCTAGTTTTAGCAGGAGAGCCTTTCTGGTAGGTCCACCTGCCTTCCTACTGCTCATCCTCTGCAAACAGCCTGCTTCCCGGCTCAACCCTGTTTCCCACCCTTCTGCTTTTGGGTGGCCTGTTTTTTCGCTATGGAAAAAAGGGAGCCAGGGAAGTAGGGAACCTTCTGCCCTGGAAATCTGTCGCTATTCTTTTAGAGCTATGCACCATTAGTCTGGTGAGCAGCCACACGGGAGAAAAATGACAACAGTAATTTGGAAGCTGAGAGAAGCAACCGCACGCAGGCATTGCCACAATGTGAGTATCTTTAACTCGGATAAGGCGACAGCAAAATGAGTTCAGTGAAGCTGAAGGAGATGTTGCCAGCAGGAGGAGGAGTAGAATTGGGAAAATAGATGCTGTGGACACGGTGATTATTATTTACCCTGTGAGGAAGCATGAAAAATACTACACATAACAGATGCAAGAAGATGCCAAAAAGATAGTTATTTCCTGATGGATATGTTCAAAAAAATAAAGGTAGAAACAAATGAAGAGTGGAAAAACTCTACATCCTACTTGGATATAGGCCTTAGCAAATACTATTATAAGAGCATCAGAATGAAAATGAAAAAATTCCTTAGAACATTGAAGAATGAAAAGCCATTTATCTGAAGTACAGCAGCAAGCTATTTTGAATACAGTCAGTCATATGTTTGGAGGTGGACTTAAGTTTTGATTTACATGGACCTAAATGGACTTAGGTTTTGATTTGTAATGTCAATTCTAAGCCTGGTGGGGTAGTCCTTGTCTTTCAAATATACTTAGAGAACATTCTGTGCTGGTGCAGTGGGTAGCCCTTAACTTTTGAACTCAGTCTTCTTCTCAGCCTCTGATACCTTAAGTATAGTATAGAAAAAAACAAAGGTGAAAACATAATGGTAACTACTATATATATATAAAGGATGTGTATCTTTATTATTTTTAGATAGCTACATTTGAGTTATGGCCACCAGACTAATGGATAATGATCAGCTGATTTTCTGTCTGACAGATGTTCTAAATTTATCTCTGCACACTTTTTTAATCAAGGGCATAAATCAAAATTCACATACATGAAAGTGTGTCAGACTATGTCCTTCTTCATCTTGTCTAGTATTAGGCAATGAAGGGAGATTACATCAGGGGAGAAAGAGATGAGCTGGAGAGGAAAGGGAGGGATCTGAAACAAGCGCACAAGGTGGGTAAGATGAAACTGTGCTATAGAAGAGAGTAGTTTCATATAGCATGAATTGCAGAGCAGATTTTCTCTATTTAAAAAGTAACCATTTGGGGACCAAAACATCCATGCAGGAGAGAAAACAGAAATAAACAAATACACAAGATGTGTTTGAGAAAGTCTTTGGTGTGTTTTGATGTTAAAGTCATTCTGTAGATCTTTCTGTGAACAGCAGTCAGCTCACAGCACTATCATTGTCTCACCAACGAAATGGCTGAACTGAAATGGGCAAGAACTGCAGCAACTGCGGTATCAAATTTTAACAGCTTTACCAAGCAAAAGGAGATCCTGAGTATTTCCCATACTGACGTGTAATTTACAGTCTCTTTACTTGCTTTGGTGAGCATGTGAAGAAACATATTTAGGATACCTAAAGTTAAGTAAATATGAACACCCACAAAAGGCCATGAGACTGTGTCTGTAAATACAGATTCATTCTCCTTATGTTGATACCTCTTGTCAAGTCCTAACCCCACCTATTTTAATGAATACATAGTAAAACGCTGTATCTAACCAAGAATGTTGATACACATACTTTGTATATTTTCTCAAAGTTGCATTCTTGGATATCCATGTATAGTTTTTATGTTTTTGCTACTTATGGAAAAGATTCATTTGGACTTGACCTGACTGTTTTCATGCAAGACAGGAACTTTCTGCTAAATCTACAGGTCAGAACTGTCAGTTACTGACTGGTTAAAGAAAGTGGCTTATTTGCATGGTCCAGTCATCTTTCAGACTTGATGTTTTTACTCATGCCTTCGTTTCCTGCCAAGAAGGATTAATTTCTTTTATTACAAAGTATTTAGAGATACAGAGAAGATTAAGAACATTTATTCTTGTTCTTGGAGTGACACAGCTGAAAGGCATTCAGAAGGGAGAAAAGGAAAATGTTCTTTGTGGTGGAAACGCCAGGTCAGCATCAGTAATCAAATTTCTGCCCCTCCTTTCCTGCACATCAGAGCAAGTCATGTTTGATCTCTATCTGCCTCAGTTTTTCTATCCGTGAAATGAGAGCACTGATCTTTCCCAGCCTTAGCAGAGTTTTCAAAAGGGGACTATGATGCTTTGCTTCTTATATGAACAACACTAAAACGATTAAGACTTTCCTTATCCAACTCTTATGCTAAATCGTTGTCAACCGAAAGCTGACAGCCTACCATCAGATTGGTCTCCAGCCCCATCTGTATCCCTTCCCACACAAAGCACTGACCATATTTACACAGAGACAACATTCCTGTTCCCACATTGCACACGGAACACAAAATACTGTTTTTATTGAACAATTCATCTCTAATTATTAGAAATCACTCCGTTAATTATCAGAAATGTAGTGTACAATTATGGTGGGATAGTCTTTTGTGATTCTTAATAATAGAGTTGCTAATGGCAGTTTTCACATGCTATCCCTGTGTGCCACTTGCAGCTAAGTATCATCTCCTTCTGCTGCAGGCATTCTCCCTTAAGCTGGTGCCCTGGGGTGGGATCCTGATCAACACCTCTGTGCCCCATCCGAAGCCCATTTTGGTCAGCAGGAGTTTTTCCATTCAATTCAATGGGCTTTGAGACAGGGGTGGAGGTAGCAGAGCGGTTTGTTCTATTATTTTCAGGATTCAATTATTTATTAGATAAAAGTCATATGCGCAAGCTGAGGTTAAACCAAGCTAACAAGGAACAGAGGTAAACAAATGGCTCGATGTCTGCAAGATAAAGAAATTTTATGAAGAGTTTTAGTTTGGTTTTTGAGAGGTCTTTTTTGTATAATTTGCTCCTCTGTGAAAGGAGGTTGTTCTAACGAGTCTACATAAGAATCTAAACAAGATTCATGACAAAGAAAACATGCTTTGCTTCGTAGAGACAGTATGACAAAATAGTTTCAGTTCCCTTCTGAGTGGTTGTATGGCAAAACAACTTAAAAAGAGGGATCAGGTCATAAAAAGACATACGAGTGGCTGGCAGAAGGGGCTGTTGCTGACCACAGGTTTCCTGCAGGTACAGAGCTGTTCATTGTGCTCACCTGATGTGCAAATGGACACGTAAGGAAACACACAGAGGTTCTGTTCTTCTGGGGCACAAATAAAGCTTAAGCACTCCGTATTGAAATATGTGGCTTTTAATAACAAAAGACCCATTGGGCAAAGCCTGTGGCTATTGTATTGTTGAGCAGGTGATTAGCATCCATCTGGGCTACAGCTGTTTCCTTCTTATGTTTGTTCCATATGCAGATGTTGCTATGAGGAAAGGAGTCAGCAATGACTGATGTGGAGCCTGTGGTCACCGATTTTGCAGCATCAGGACGGGCAGGCCGGCGGAACGCCTTACCAGACATTCTGGGCTCTCCTGCTGGTGCTGGGACTTCAGACCTGCCACACAAACTGGCTGAGCTCTCCGTTTCCGAAGGTAATGCCTGCACGTTCAAGAAATGGACATTTTTATGCAGTCGTCCTTTGCTTTCTCCTTAAGACTTCTGCCACCATGCAGTTCTGATGTCAATACTAACGTTTCTTTCTTCATTTATGATTAAATTCAACCTTCCAAAGCAGTTACCACTGATGAGGCAAATTAATATTAACCCAGACTAAGTCTGACATATCCACCCAGAGACTCAGTGTTCAGCAGCCTGGGGAAAGGTGCTGGGAACTGAATTCCAGTTCCCCTGAGGCAGAGCAAGCACAGTTGCGTTGCTGGGCAGCTTGGAAAACCAGCACTCCAGCTATAAATTAGGGTCTATTCCTGCACTGAGATAACTTAGCACAAGACAGCAAGCTGCACTGTTCATGCGATTACAGCTATCATCCTAACTCAGGCATATACATTAAGAGTAGGGTTTACAGTGATTTACTCCTGCTATTTAAGGCTTTCAACTTTGCTATCTGAGACCAGTGTCGTATTTTTGCATATCCTTTAGATTATTATGGTGCTCTGTTGATTAGCACAGGTTTAATCAACACCAGCTTTACATTTGAGTTCTTTTTAATTTCAGGGGGATTTTCGGATTTGGAAAAATCTGGTTTCTAATGCCTATGAAGTGAGAATTATAGGTTGGCTCTGAGCATGGGTTGCCCCTACTTTTTGAGGTTCTGATTTGGAAGTAACTTTCTTCTCATGCCCATCACTGTTGCTGCTGTGACAAATGCCACTGCAACTGGTGGTCCCACTTCCAGGAGCAGCGATGGTGTGGGGGCAGCACAGGGGGAGGCAGGCCTGTGCTGAGGAGTGGAAGGCCCATGAAACTGAAGCAGATTATAGGAGGGATTCCCAGGCTCTGAGGATGCACATCTTGCTTGTATGTTGCCCGAAGCAATTGCTGGATGTTAGAGTTTACAGCCTCCTAAAGCACTGTAAAGGCTGAGGGGGGGAACACGACACAAGGGGGGAGGATTCCTTTGATTACAAGCTGTTCTTCCTGTGATGATTTAATTTATACGAATTTGGGGTTCTGTCATCCAAACCCAACATGGGCCTATCGAAGGACTGCTGGTGAAGAAGAAGGCAGGCAGAAACAACACTTCCAGGATGAGTGAGAAGGGACCAAATGACCACATCCTGGCTTGAACTTGGAAACAGAGGAATATAAGAATCTGAATGGCTGCTGGAAGGAGGCCTTACTTTTGCAAAAGGAAAGGGCAAAGATTTACAAAGGAGAGAGGGTGGACATAAAGAAAAAAATGGAAAGACAACAAGGTCAGATACCCTCAGTCTTTGGGGCAGTAGTGAGAGGAACTGGGGAAAGAAAATGGGCACTGTGCCGGAGTACTTGCAAAGTAATGCTGGGAACCCTGTGAGTCCAGGGGCAATGATGGCAGATAAGCCTCCGTTAAAACTCCTTTGTTTCAAGGAGAGATTCTTCCCAAACAATATGAAAAGTATGTCTGTACAGATTCTCCTTCTGGTGTGTGCAACTGAAGCACTGGAAATCCATTCCAAAGTACAGACAGTCACTTAACATTTAATGCTTTGGTTTTGAAGTATTATGGGCTTTTTTATTGTAAATAGCTTTTCCGCCTGGCACGGATTGTGCACCATGACCA
This sequence comes from Pluvialis apricaria, assembly GCA_017639485.1. Lineage (NCBI taxonomy): Eukaryota > Metazoa > Chordata > Aves > Charadriiformes > Charadriidae > Pluvialis > Pluvialis apricaria. The sequence continues at coordinate 71,731,781 of CM030009.1, read as the reverse complement.
GGAGTCAGGCTCCAGTGGCAGAGAACTGTTTCCCTTATCAAAGGGGAGGTAGATGGGAATTTATATTGTTATTAGTGTCAGGGGCTGTGAAAGTGAAGTGACCAGTCCAAGCCACTGAAATACTCATTCCTATATTATGTGTAAGTAACCCTTGTATTGTTTAGAGCAGTGAACCTTGAGGGAGATGCACAAAATCATGTTAAACAAAGCACAAAAGAATACAAGGGCTGTAGATAACTTCCTCATGTTTGTTTCATTTTGGCCTCTGGAAAGTTTAGTAGTTGGAAAGAATATACTTTTTAAAGCATGCAAAATTTCTCTTCTCGATCTTTTTTTTTTTTTTTTTTTTTTTTTCTCCTGGATAAAAAGAAACATGAAAGAGTGAAAGTCTTGTTAAAAGAAATGTTACAGCATGGCATAAAATAAGTACTTAGCCCTCCAGACAGAATAATCCTTCTCTCCTGGTGCCCATCCAGTGCATTAAGAAGAAGAAATAAAACACAGCTACGTTAGTTTTAGCAAAATGTACTGATGCTTTCTTACAAATGCAAGGACCAGCACTGCCAGGATTTGAAGAACAATTAAGAGCATGGAATTATTCTTTGCTTTTGTCATTGGCATATAGCTGTGCCAGAGCGTGCCTGGAAAGAGCAGTTGCTGTTATCAGCAGTTTGCAGTAGTGATAATAGGAAATGAATACAGGATACAGTTAGGTCCATTCTGGCTGCTTGGATGCTTTTTGAGGTTGGGAATTCCACAAATATCAGATGGGAATTACGGCCTCATTGTGTTGCAAGTTATGAGAGCAAGCAAAATGAGGAGAATTCATCAAAATGGAAAGAAAGTTTGGAAGCTCAAATGCTGAGACTGGGAAACAGTTTGTGACACACAGGGGACTCTAACAGGCGCCTCTTTTTGCCTGTTTCTGGTTTTAACTATAAGTTGTTAAAAAAATGAAAGCCATTTCCAGCTCAGAACAAAGAGATTGGATAAATGAGAAAAGAGGAGAAGATGGAACATGTGGCTATATAAAGCATGCCCTATTTTTTTTCTGTTCTGAAAGATTCAATGAAGATTATGGGAAATGGTGAGGAGGACTCTCTGCATCTTGCTTCAAATGTAGCTAATGCTCACTGGATCATACATTTCCTCTCTTTCTAAAATGCCATCAGCTGCTGTCATAGTGAAAGGTCAGGAACAGAATGTGCTGATACCTTTTGTCTGGCTTAGAAGAGAAAAGAGACTTTGCATATATTCTTCATGAATATACAAGGGTTGTAGCTCTGTGATATTAATTTCCATGTACTCGGCAAGCAGCATCGAATTGATGTTCTCATGAGACGTACAGGAGAGATTTTGGCACCAGCTGTTTATCTCAGAGCCTAACTCTGAAATGAAGACCACCTGTATCCTGTCTGATCATCCTCTGATGGTGTGTAAGTTTTAGAGGGCTGAGACTTTCCAAAGGTGCTGTGGTGAGATGCCATACTGGAACCATGTTAAACAATTGATTGGTGCCACTGGTCATCCAGAGATTGAAGAGGAGTCTGCAAGAAGTGTGAGAGCAAAGAGGCAATACTGCCTTTCATATTTGGTAATCTGCTTTAGGGCACTATTCTGCCAGTAACTTTTATCGTTTGCTGATTTTTTTCCTAGGTCACTGTGTGTAACTGCCTTGATACACACAGCAGCTTCACACCTGTCGCACACCTAAGTGCTATCAACTATGAGGTTAGATTTTCTCTAACAACCTACCTTGTCTGCAGGACTCCACATCCAACCCCACACAGAAACAGCCACTAGAGAAGATTGTTCTGTCTCCCTTTCCTCAACAGTTCTGCACTGTGTAATACTGAAGTGTGTCAAATGACTCAGTTCTTAATTTACCAGTATAAAACTCTGAAGCCTCCAAAATTCTGAGCAGACTTACAACATCAAGTGGTTTCTCCCAAGACCTTTAGCTGATGAATTGTATGCAGTGGTACTTATTCGCTGTGGTTTGTAGAGACCACGATATATAACTCTTTTGACTGTTCGTGATATTTTGTGGCAACTCTCCAGGACAAATAGCTGAAAATGTGCCCCTTAGATTATGACTGCTAAAGTGGATAGGACTTGGAAAATGGTACAGCCAGATACACTGAGCAGATCCCTCCTTGCCCCTAAAAGCTACGGGCTGTCTTATATTTGGGCATACAAACTGTTGTATTAGCACTAGTAATGCCATGTGGGACTTGAAGATAGTGTGAAAATTATTATGCTTTGTGAGGAAATCAAGGCAAGAGGAGTTCCTGTTTCTCAGTGAGAGGACTTGGGTATCAAAAGTGACAGGGTGGAACTTTTCATCTAACGGCCATGCATGCTGGGGAGCTTTTACTTATACTAGTTGTGTAAGTATTCAACGCTAACCTATGGAAGAGTGAACTTCCAAATCAGAATAACAAAGAAATCCCCTTATCTTGTGAATTCACTGAGGGTGAATTCTCCTCGGTATTTCTTGGCAAAGAAGGTCAGCCAGATAACTGGCATGTTCAGAAACTGTAATGTTATCTACCTGAAACGAAGCAATGCTCAGAGGAATGCAATATTCTAACTTGACTTTGGAAATGACCCAGAAAAAAAGAGTAACAATAATAAAAAGTTATCTCCAATCTGTTTCTTACAACCAAATGCACATTGATCAGCACCTGCAAGGAGCAGGCAAATCCACACCAAGAGGCAATTGCTTTTGAAAGAAGCCTCTGCAAGTTCTTTATCTTTCAAATTCACTTCTCTTTCTACAGCAGCCCTGAGTGTGGTAATAAAGAGCCAATCCACAGAGAGATGATCAGTGAACCCAAATATTTGGCTGCATTAAAAAAAGCTGTGAGAATGTATATGGTAGAAATGTTTAATTCTGTCTTTTCTTAGATGAAGGAGCAGAAGGTGGAGAAATGCCATCGTCCAAAGCCTTGCTGGAAAGTCAAGAGGCGGAAGGAAAAAGCAGTGATTCCTAACACCTAAGGACTGCTGGATTAATGAAAGCCATCGACAGACTTTCCGGTTTCCCTGTGTCACCCCTTCTGAAGTGTGGTAGCAACTTTAGCAGCACCAACAAGATTTTGCAACACACTTGTACCTAGATGACATTAATGTGGAACTACTGTTTTTTCTACTGCCGTCCTTCAAAACTGATGTTCTACAGATCCAAATGGGAAGAGAACTAAAGAATGTATCTCTTGGTTTGGGTTTTGTCATGGTTATAGTATTCACCTTAACTAATCTTCTTTGACAGTTTCAATTAATGTACCTAGCAGATGTGCCGCCAACTAACGATTGCTTCAAAGTCAAAATCCTGTTTCTTAATCTCCCAAAATAGCTTCTTTCACTCTGACACAGAGATGTATTCACTCTGCCCACCTCAAGATGATACTAAGTATATATAAGATTACAGACATTATCTGTAATTTATCTCCTGAGATTTTTTTTTCTCTTTAGGCATACGTAGATGGGTGTGAGAAATAAAAGAAAACACCAACAATTTTTTCTCTCCTGTCTCCAAAAGGTTTTGTATACTACTTAAACACCAGTGTTTGTTTTCAAACCCTCTTTAAACTCTGTTTGATTATGGCAGATCATCTCAGTTCTCCCACTCTTAGCAGTCTTGCCACTTCCGTCTTTTCTGTTTTCAGGCTGAATATTGTAGCTGTTCATGTGTATCTAAAATAAAGTAACCATGTTCGTAAGTGATTAAAATTGTTTAATCTCACTGTGGAAATTAAATAGCTATCATCTCTTCTGTCTTCTGTTGATTCCTTGGTGCTTTTCCTGTATGACAAGACTTAAAACCTCATAATACGTATTTCTCTTATTTTGTCTAGTTTTTGCTTTATTGTTTGCTGACAATGAAGATGTTCCAATCATGATTTTCACAAAGATTTTTAAGTGAAGGTTTTTCTCTACTGAAAGGCATTGTTTTGTTGCGGAGGTCATGCTCCTGAAAATACTTAGCATTCATTCCCTTATTGTAGGAGACCTAAGATTCACGTACAGACGTGCACCTTTACTGCAGCCTAGGACAGCAGCCTTTTATGTAGTTCTTGAAACCTGACCAACACTGACAATCAAATGGGGTTTTTTTTGCCTACACAATCTCTCTGCTGGGCTGTAGTGAGACGGAGGAAGCATCTCTGATGGGTACATTCCGCATTTGACTGGCATTCTGTCTATAAAACATTTGTGTATTTTACAGCTGGCAGAGAGCTTGCCAGAGGCCTCTCTGCACGCCTGCCATTCCTAGTGTGCATTTACGCTTGCGCTATCTTTTGGGGACCATTCAGGAAAGGATTCGATTTCGTCCAACTAAACTGATGCTTAGTTTCCTCCACTTACCTGTATTCATTTAACAAGTACAGCCTCCCAGAATTACTTTCAGGGTTGGAAAGGTCAAATAATTTACTCCACTGGAGCAAAACAGGTGGCTTAAGAAAGTCTGAGAGACTGAACTAGCTGACACTGGAGGACCAGAGTTGAAAACCACAGTGGAGAGGGACTCAGAGCTAACTAACTATATTTGTGGTACACACTCTTACTCTGGGTTGCAGTCCCATTCTCATATACCAGCATCCTTTACAGATAGCATCGTGGTACATAAAATTGTTCAATTTTAAGAAGTCAAAATGATTCCGTGGAAATCAAGTAGCTGAGTATTACTGAAACAGAATTCCTTAAACGCTCTAAGTGGAGCATATGCTAAAGTGTTCTTCTGGGTCGTGGCCTATATTGAATTCTCCTCTTCTTTCCCAGTTGCAGCACTGGATATATTTAGATTCTTCTCTTGCAGAATACAGACACTGAAATTTGGGTTACAGGAACAGATACTTGAAACAAGTATTTTGCTAGCCTAAGATGTCTTGAAGTTTTTTACTGTTGAAACACCAATTGTGAACCGGCTGAATTTATCAAATTATTCATGTGCTAAATTCTGTATAGAAACCATTACACATTTATATAGATACATGGAGTTAACTGCTAACAGACGTACAGCTTAGAATTAGTCAGAGTGCTCAACACTGGAAAATTGGTGCTTACTTTGTACTTAAGCTGTATGAACCTGTTGCAGAGAACATGCTGCATAGAAAGAAGAATTTTTACAGAAAATTAGGAAAACTGCGTAAAAAGTAAAGACTAAAAGGAAGATTTAAAATGCAACTCAATTAAAAGCAGGATTAACATATTTGATCTATAATATGTGGGTCACATACAGTCCACATTTGCCTGTGTATTATCTAGTTGCAGATTAACCAAGTTACAGATGCAGAAACACCTCTTTGTGACATTCATGTACAGTTTGTGTCTAAACAATTGTTAGTCTGGGCTGCATGAGAGCGCTCTTCTGTAGTCAGTTCAGATACAGAAGATGAATATCTAGTTATACCCTGGATTTTGCCAAATAAACCTTTCCACTTCTGAGCCAGCTGCCTATTTCTGACCAGTACACACAGAACCACAAACACTGGTTGGTGTGGGAGACATTGCGTCATATAAACTTTGGTCCAGAATAATTTATTAGTTCTGTATTACATTTGACTCAGCCAGGCAGGAGATAGCCCCTTTAGAGCTGTCTGGGGGTTTCTATGCCATGCAGTCCAGTAGTCCAGGGTTTCGGCAAGGTTACTATCTTAAGCACAGCTAAAGTTGGGAAAGCTCTGGTTCTCTTCTTAGTATCTTGAAGATAGGTAATAGTCCTACTAAACTCTGTCCTTTACTAAACTCAGCCTACTAAATAGTCCTTTATTAAACTAAGCCTATAAAGAGCAAATTAAGTGCTTCTGCATAAATTTCTCACTGAGCCAGTTTATCCAGTTTCAACCATTATCCAGGCTATACCACCCTCCATTAGCTCAGATAATGGGTATTGATGACGGTGCATTCTCTTAATCCGCAGGGTAACAAAGTTATGGCCCTGAATCAGCACAGTATTTTAAAACATGCTTAACTTTAAATGCAGACTAGTCTCCCTGAAGTCACTAGAACTACTTAGTGCCTAAAATTAGGTACATACTTAATTACCTTGATAAATTACGGCGGCAAACTTCTATTAAGGCTAATCTGGTATTATAATGCATTAATCCCAATTTCCATTCCTGCAAGTGTGGCACAGGTAATAGCACCTTTTTCATCAGCGTACAGCACTATCCCGGGCTTTTACAAAGCAGTGAAATTCATTTAGTACCAAGCAAAAAAGGTAATTGTGTTGTCTCTAAATTTTAGAACTTAATGAAGCAATTATTCATTCTTAGCCACTCTGCATATTAAAAAAAAAAAAAAAAAAAAGAAAAGGCAGGACCCCCACCTCTACCCTCCCTGTAACTTCATTGTGCATAAATAATACAATTTAGGTACTTTGAATATAGAGAAAATTGGCCTCGATCTTTTTTCCAGATGTCATTAAGAAGGTAATTTTCTTTGGGTCAGCCTTTCATCAGAAGCTCCAAGTAAGAGGTGGATGAACATGCTGAGGCGCATCTTTTGTTGCTATAAGTCAGGAATGTTCAATTTTTTATCTGAAAGGCAATAAAGGACTAAATAGGTTTTGAGGTAGGGGACTGATTATTAGAATGTTTTCATTTAGAAAGATTAAGAGAAGTAATTAAGTATTTTTTAAAATGAAGCTTATTTGCTGTGATTCCTCATACAGCTATCTCCACTTGTGCCATATAACATCATTCTGTTACAACATTGCATAGGCTGAACTTGAATGGATTAAATGAGTGGCAAAGCGGTTCACACGGTGGTATATTTTAAAAGAAATTTCCACATAGCATGGCAATGTGCAGGCTAGATGTAGTTACCACTGAAGACACTGATTGGTTTTATACAAACTACAGTGTGAATTATATCTAACTTTAGTTTTAAGTCATGAGTTACTAATGATACAGAAAATTTCTCCCAACTCAGAAAGACCATGAACACAAATGCTTGGAGGAAGGGAGACTAGTCACTGGAAATGTCATACATGTTTGCACTATCCAAGACATCGTATTTAGTTATATAAACCTATGTCTGACCCACAGAGGCTACTTCTCTGTTGTGCAGCTTTCATATGATGGTGATCATACAAAATAATATAACTGCAATTGCATTAGTTAAAAATTACAACAGAGCAGTGGCTAGAAGAGGTTTAAACTACACTTTACCATCATGTATTCCAAATATCCTGTATCACACATACAAATAGGAATACATCAAATTCTAGCAAATTACTTAGGACTCCCTTCATATTCCTCTCTTCTGTCTGCTGGTGCTCTATGTGTGATAAAGCCCATGAAAAGGAATTGAACAGAGATTTCTGCATGGAATTCTCCACCAGTTCAGCACAGGTATATTTGCTCTGCTCACTGAGCATAAGCCCCAGACCCACCGTGGTGCGTGTGGGTGCCCCAGGGTCCACACAGCACAGATCAGTGGCACTGAGCCCACTTCAGTCCCAGGGCACTTGCTCTGAACTGGTTTGCGTAGAAATAGCAAGGGCTTAAACTGTCCTGCCATCTAGTGGGATCCTCAGCCTGCCAGGTAGTTTGTGCAAATAAGTGGAGGGAGACAGCTTTGGAGACCTCGAAACCAGCTGGGAGGTAGCTGCTTGACAGTGAAGTGCAAAGATGGTGAGAGCTGGCCTGGTGAGAGGTGGGCTGTCTCCAGCTAATCTGAGACCTTCACTTCAAGGGTTTCGCCCAGGGTCCAGTGCCTCAGTGTCTCTGTGTATTCAGAAAGTTGGGTGATGGCAAACAGATATCTCACATTACTGAGAACACTGCTCCAATGGCTTACTTAAGCTTGGGAAAATAATGCCAGCTGAAGCTTCCCCACTTCGCAGGGCTGCCATTTGGAGAGGTGCAGCGCTCCTTCCCGCTGCCCCTTGTAGCTTCCTTCCTCGCCCAGTCACCAGGGATGTGTGTGTGCCACATCTGATTCAGAGGCCCAGGACTTGGTGGAAACTCACTCCCACGGCCTGGCCAAAGGAAAGTTGCCAGGCTTGGGCACCGAGGGGTGAACTAGCCAAAAACATGTCCAACTTATAGACTCTTGTTGTCAAACAGGTGTCTAAGCCTGGCTTGCAGCCTACCCAGGCTTAGATGCCCGCCCTGCGATTTGGGCTAGGGTGCCAATACTGCCGTGATGACTGGTTTTGACCTTTCTTAGGGACAACTCCTAAAAGTTTCACCTACCCCACCTGAAGCTGTTCTACTTAATATGGGGTTGTTCAGCCTGGAGAAGAGAAGGCTCCGGGGAGACCTTACTGCGGCCTTTCAGTACTCAAAGGGGGCTTATAAGAAAGGTGGGGACAGACTTTTTAGCAGGGCCTGTTACAATAGGACAAGGGGTAATGGCTTTAAACTAAAAGGGGCTAGATTTAGACTAGATTTAAGGAAGAATTTTTTTACAATGAGGGTGGTGAAACACTGGAACAGGTCGCCCAGGGAGGTGGTAGATGCTCCATCCCTGGAAACATTCAAGGTCAGGTTGGATGGGGCTCTGAGCAACCTGATCGAGTTGCTCATTGCAGGGCAGTTGGACTAGATGACCTTTAAAGGTCCCTTCCAAACCAAACTGTTCTATGATTCTACTTCAGATAGTGATTAGCAATAAATGTTGAGATCTGTTATTGTGTTTCAGCATTTTGCTTTATTTCCCTGCTCAGCCTGCTGGGGACCAGTTCATATCCCAAGATGGCCGGGAGCAACAGGTGTCGTGATTTGGGCACAATATACTGTTAATTTCAGAAAGTTCAGTTAGTTAGAAGAGGTTACCTGCAAAATAAAATGGTGAAACAGAAGATGGGTTCTGTTTTACCTCAAACCAGGACAGGAGGCCTGAACACCATCACTCCACTCCGTCCTGTGCAATGTCCTGATGCCAGATCTCTGAATTTTAATGGAACACTTACATTTGACGGAAAATGGTTTTCTGGCTGGTGATACAAAGCCAGGGTGCTATGGGCTTTTCTGGATTAAACATATATTCAGCAATTACCTCCAATATAAAGGGACCTGATGTGAGGATTTAGACAATCCTTACCACTGCTTTATTCCTGGGATCCGCTGTGCAGCAACTGATGCTGTAAATCCAGTGCTTATCATACAATATACAGAAAAGCCAATCTGTGAGAGACTGGTTTAACCTTCCTATATATTTTATTTTTGGGCACGTTTGTAAATGATACATCAGCAGGGTAAATACAAAGAAGCACGTAAACCGCCGTTAACCCCCAGCAGTATTCCAGAAGTAGTCTTCTTATAGTGCACCTAGCTTGCTAAGGGGACAGGACCACCTTTTGCCTGCGGGCTCCGCAGCCCTCAGGCCGAGAGGCACGCCGGCCATCCCCGGGCCCTGCCGGGCGCTTCCCGCCAGGCGGGCACAAGATGGCGCCCGAGCCCGCGCCAGGGCCACGGCCGAGCCTTCGCCTGCCTCGGAGCCGCGGCCCCCTCCGCCCCGCGGCTGGCAGCGCCTCGGCGATGGCGGAGTTTGGGCCTCCTTCGGTGTGAACCGTAACCTCAAAAAAGAAGGGGGAGCTGTGGCAGCGCCCCGGCCGCCCCGGCGCCGGTGGGGCGAAGGACGGGGCTCCCCGGGGCGCCCGGCGGTGCCGGCAGAGGGCGCCCCCGCCCGCCCTGCGCCGGCTTCGGCCTCGGCGGTTGCGTCCAACCGCTCCCGTCCCGAGGCTGCCCCCGGGACTGCCCCGGCGGGTCCGTTCTCCGGACGGCTGGGAGGCGGCTGAGCTCCCCGCGGCTCCAAAAGCGTTTCGGGGAGAACGGGTTTGCGATGTGCCGCCCTTTTCCCCCACCGCACCCCCTTGGGTCGCTCCTGCCTCCCCTCAGGGGCGCTTTTCACACGGACCACACCAGCGTCTGGCCACCTAAATATGCAGCTTATTCACAATAACCGTTACTTCTTGCTCTCCGGCAGAGCTGTCGCTCCTGCGCACACCCTGTTCCCCCCATGGCCACCTCCATGGCCCAGCAGCCACCCGCAGGCAGCTGCCCAGCGCGCCAGGGCGCCGGGCTCTCCTCAGCAGCCGCCCTGGCTGCCTCCAGCTTCCAGCAGGCAGCGGCGACTGAGCAATGGTGTCCTGTGCACCACGGAGGAAAAGTGCCCTTTCAGTGAAGAACAGGGAAGCTACCACATACGCATTCATGGGAGAGCTACAGGTGTTGAACCTGCTTGTTTCTCCCACCAATATTGTACCTATCTTCTACATCAATCATAGAATCATAGAATGGTTTAGGTTGGAAGGGACCTTGAAGATCATCGAGTTCCAACCCCCCTGCCACAGGCAGGGACACCTCTCACTAGACCAGGTTGCCCAAGGCCACATCCAGCCTGGCCTTGAACACCTCCAGGGATGGGGCTTCCCCGACTTCTCTGGGCAACCTGTTCCAGTGCCTCACCACCCTTAAAGTGAAAAACTTCTTCCTAATGTTTAATCTAAACCTGCCCTCTTCCAGTTTAAAGCCATTCCCCCTCGTCCTATCACTACATGCCCTAGTAAAAAGTCCTTCCCCAGCTCTCCTGTAGGTCCCCTTTAGGTACTGAAATCGCTCAACAATCCCATCCCATTCCTTTCATCCCGCTGAATTTCTCATCTAATTCCATTCAAAGCTCACATCCATCTACTCACTTCCTTTCTTCAGTGCTCGTCCCTTGCTTTGCTCACTTACACTTAGGCCCAGCATCAACTCTTAGTGCTTTAAACACCCAATATAAGAAACCAATCTCTTTAATTGACCCATATTTGGTAAAACGAAATGGTAGAAGGACAACTCATTGCTATTCCTCCCATCAAGTACTGGGTAGAGATCTTACATATCAGACAGACTCTTAGAGCCTTGAGCCAGTGCCTGAACAGTTGTCTTGAGCACCGTGAGAGGGAAAGATTCTCTAGAAAAAAAATAGCATGTGATTATGCAAATAGAGATGGTGTTGCAATATAAGAAAGTGCTGAAATAAGTTTCTTTCAGGCATGTTCTTTCAGACAGCCTTTGAACCCTTGATTTTGCATCTTCTTTTTTTTTTTAACCTGGGCTGTTATGAGTAGAAACTTCTAGGTACATTTATAAACGGTCAAACGAAATGCTGACATGTAAGAAAGAGTATATTTAAGGGCAGGGGAGACAAAGGACAATGACATGGAGTTAAAGGTGTGAAAGTTGTGCCATGTTTCCTCTCCGTAGCCTGTCTTTTAGCAGAACAGCTGAGCCAGTTGCGGTGCGAGCGAGTCAGCCTGCTCCTGCACCCTCTGCTGGCTCTGGACTCTGGATGTTCTGAGCTCTGGCTGCAGTGCTGATCAACCACTCAAGAAAGTTTCAAAGGTCTGGAGGAAGATGCTATTAGAAGCCTTGTTTAACTATTACAAGATTAGTTAAGGATTTTGTGATACATAGAGGGTCTGGGTTATGTTTACCACTGCCACACTGAGGGGGAAATATTTTGAAACATGTACATGTGGATGTATAGAATTAAAGGAATAGTGGATGTATCTGTACTTCGCCACTGACACTTGCTGCAATACAGTCCAGGAAGTGAGTCCCGTGATTATCCAGACAGGGACTATGTGCTTGTTTTTTTTCTGTTCATATCTGCATCTTTTCCCATAGTAGACTGGCAATGTATGAACCCACACTCAGCAAGTGGGATGTGTTTTTTAAGTTTCCTGGTTTAGACTTGCTCATTGTGACCATCTCATGTGATTTCTTGCATAATCCAGGATATGGAACTTCTCTGAATTACTTCCTGCACCATGTCTAATAGCTGTGGTTGTTCGCATAGTTTACAACTTGCAGGGATGTAAAGGCTAGTAAAGTGGTTTGAAAGTTGGTCAAGGGATTAAGTCTCCTCGCAGCTAATATGCACTGCATTTTTAATATAAATTTCTCTAGGCTTAACTTCTAGTGACTGCAGTTTTGTATACCAGACTGAAGAGAATACTCTTACTTCTGTTTCTCTGGGATTGTCTCCAATGGCCAGGATGACTGAAGTTTTCATCAAGTTTGTCTTGGTACTAGTCCCTATTTAAAGCCAGTAATGGTTTATCTTAACCCTGCAGTGCTTCAAGTTGCTCTAGAATGTTGTGTTCCAGGAAGTTTACATATTTAGACTCATGAAAACTCAGAAGTGACTTAACACTTGGTCACAAACCAATATGTAAAGCAGGGATATAGTTGCACTCTTGAATGAATCAAGTTCGGTGTGTAATTCTACCTAGGTCACCCAGCATGAGGTTTCATTTCAAAAGCACCTCTGCCTGATCTGTGTCAGGCATTTTTTCATCAACAACAGGCCCATAAATTGATAACCTAATTAAATTATTTATCAAGACTGTGGAATTCAGACATTTCTCAGGGGTGCATTAACACTCCCTGTAACCCACTGCCAGTTTAGAACTTCGGAGGAAACGGCTTGCTCCAGGTGAGAGATTCCAATTTAGAGGAGACAAACGCAGAGAAGTGTGGCTCCAGCTGCATCTGAGGGATCACTTTGGGCTCCAGCAGGCTGTGACTCTGTCCTGTCAGTCCATCGCTGAGTGGAACAGAGGAGGACCCTGGGAATATCTAAATACAGGTAGTTAATGAGCTGAGTTATAACTTTACATCTGTTTTCCAAATTCAGTAGCTATTTTCTTAAATTTGCAATTCAGACAAATAATTTTTTAATGTTTTTTCAAATATTTACTATTTCAAATATTTTAGTATTTTTTCAAATAATTTTACTTTTTGTCTAAATCTCAGCTGGTATTGGGAGTGATTTCAGAATATCACAGCAAATGAGGTGCTTCGGCATGGACAAACAGAACGAAGGTACATTGAGCTCTTCCAAGAGTTTCTTAAATCCAGCCCTGCAGACTGCAAAGTTGTCTTTTATTATGCTGCAAGGATTTAGCTTGAGGCTGATTATACTGAATTCCAAATAGTCACACTTATTAAGTGTTAGACAACCTCCGTGGCGTGCACTAGGACTATAGAAAGAGAACACGACATTTAGAGATCACCTGTACCTTTAATACTGTAAAATTTGTATTGATGATGATAAAAATCATTCCCTACCTTTGTTATAATACAGAATCCTTGGACCTCAATACAGAGTGTGTTTCTGCTCCACTAATATTCTCACTGGGCTGCTCTGAACACCAAATCTACACAAGTCTTCCAGAATCTGTTGCAGCAAGTCAAATGCAAGTCATCTAATCTCCTTAAACCTATGTGCTATTTTTCCGTTTATGCACATAAGGATTATTTTAACTTAGTGTGTTCTGCTTATTCATATGCCTTCTAAATTTCTCTGTATTATTATTACCCCTGAAATAGTTGCTTATTTATAAGACTGTATTTCTTTCTTCCTCAGTGTATGACCTTACATTTGGCCATGCTGAAGTTGTAAGTCTGGAAAGCTGATTTCTTGTATTGATTTTACAATAACTAGATACCTATTGCAAATGATACCCAGTATCTGATAGTTCTGTTACATTTTAGAGGCTTTTAAATAGTTTTTCTACTCTTAAACACAAAAGAAAGCAAAGACAAATATTAAAATAACCTAAGGCTTAATGGGACAAAGTTAAAAAAACCCTGCGTCTTCAACAAATAGAACTGGGAGCCAGGAAGGTGGCTGGCTTTAGCGCGGGTTAATTCTTTGAGGAGAGCCTGTGACTTGAGTCCTCTAAATGGTAGATATAGTAATATTAGACATCCCCCCAAGTTCCTTTAAGAAGCAGAGAAGACCCTGGAGATACTTAGTAGTATTTGCTTCGTTCTTTAAACCATTGTAGCCCAGCTGTCCTCTCAGCTTAAACCAATCCGAATAAATGTCTAACAGTTCATAATGAGGTATTAGCGGGTATTTACTTTCCAGGACTCTCCTAATCTCATGTCACACCAATTTGTAACCTAAGAGAGAGTCTACAAGAATGAAATGCATGATCACAGGCCAGTTCGTTTTCACCAATTAGCAAGAGACACCAGAATTAGACCTTAGCATGGCTTGTGCTCTAATGTTAGCCTGTCCTGGTATTATTTTGGTTGAGCTTTTACAGTGGCAGGAAGCCTGCTGAACATGCTCCTAAGCTTTGCCTAAGGTATGCCGTGCTCTTAGAAGGGGTATGGTATAAAGACCTCTTTCCTGCTCTCGCCTGTGTTACCTTGCAGTTTGCCTATCACCTGGTCCGCAGTTCCAGCAAAGCCCTTCCCATGGCATTTACGGAGCACAAGACCGGATTCGTACAACAGCTTTGTACCTGGGGGCATTCTGTGACCACTTGCTTGTGCAGCTGCATAATTGGGCGTCTTCTCCATAAGGCATTTATCTCTCTTGTTTAAACTGGCATTTCTAGAGAGCTGCCCATCAATAGAGTAACCCTAGTGATTTTCTGTGACTCACCGACAGCACTGGGATAGTTTATTTTTATTAGGGGGGGTCAGCAAATCTCTTAGACAGCTAGAGGACATATGAGATAATTTTAGTTAAGGACATTCTACTGCCCTGTTTGACATTAGGTTTTTCTGCAGCACTAAAAATCAAATCACACTCAGCCCTGAAGCAACATCATCCCATCTGACACAATAGCTACCAAAATCCGGTCCTTTCTGTATTACACTGAGATCAAAGCTGCACAGAAATTCACAGCAGGGCTTCAAACAAGGTTAAAATGTGCTGAGAATACCCTAGTCTGCTGTCCATAAACGGAGGAAATCTCTTCTACTTTCCACTACACATTATTTTCAATTTCTTTAATTCAAAAGTGGCCCCCTATATGTTTAAGGATGCTGAGAGATTACCAAAATGCCGAAGTGAGTTAGGAACATAAATCACATTGGCTTTCAATAGGATTCAATACCGAAAAGGCCTTTGAGTGCCTACATCTGCTTTCATAGCAGGGGAGTTAGGCCCTGGTGTCACTGCTACCCTTTGCTGCACACATGGGTACAAGATGCTCTGCAGTTCCAGGGTCTTTGCTGCCCTGAACACAGAAATGTTTGACTAATGAAGTCGTCACTAAATTATCTGAAGTTCTTATAACATAGTATCCCCTTAGCTACTGATCACACTCTACAGAGTAATACATTATTCCTGGCTATTGTACTGCAAGGATGGTGAAAGGATAGGTTTAACTGAACCGGTGCAGCAAGAGCTCCTGTGTTAGATCCACAGAGGGACACAGCAGAAGGATAGACAAACCTGACTTCAGACATGAGCTGCACCAATTTCGCTACGTTTCCATAACCAGAGTACTAAGCCCTTAGCGACTGGCTGCAGTGATTAGATGCTCAGCAGTTCCTGACATTGATTATGAGGAATCCACACATGACAGAACCTCTTGGTCAGACTTTTCTACCACAGGAGCCTGGTGGCCATCCTGTGGTGCCTTTTTTTTCTTTTTTTTTCCTGAACAAGTGAATTATTTTTTTTTCAAGGACTGAAAGAAGGCTGAATGAAGCTGAGAGCCTCATTCTCTGAATGACTGAGGGCACGCGAAGCAGGGATGTAACAGGGGGGAAAGGTAGCCAAAAGCAGGTTGTGTGTCCTGTATTCAAAGGCTGAAGGTTAGAGCAGTCCCACGCTCACCCTGGATGGCCTTTGGAAGCGGGGATTACTTATTACACAGGGATGTCTTGCCACAGCATTTTCATCTTTCAAGCAGGCCTTGCACAGAGCATTCAAATGTGCCTAGTTACGCTGCTCAGGTGGTGTAAAGAGTTTAGTGCAAATGAGCGCGAGTCCCTGAGTGTTCAGAAAGGAATCTCCAGAGACATCTTTCGTCACACAGGCGCTCTACAGGGGAGTACGCAGTCTGTGAAACCTTCAAACTCTGCTGACAGTGTAAAAGAACCTCCAAGCTGGTCTCATGTGCAGCAACCCAAAACGCACACCAGGTCAGCGTATTTCACACTGCTGTCTGCGTTCCAGCCATGGCAAAGCGTTCATATAGATCAGGACGACTTGTACTAGCTGTTGACATTAGCACAACTCTCACATAAGGATCCACAGGCAAATATAGGGCATATGATGCCATGGGAAACATTTTTGGCTGTGGCTCATCACCCCACAAGGTGTCAACAATGTAACATTTCCAAATTATTCTGCTCCCAAATTATCACTAACACAGACAGGTGGGATCTCACCATCATAAAGCCTGGTGTGATGACATTGGCAATCTACTTAAGCAGCAGAAGAAATATGAACATTTTAGCAGACCCTGTTTTACATCTGAAGCATGGTGGAAAGTGTTGAAGAACATATTTTTCTTAACCCTAGGTACTTGTGCTAGCTAAGTGTGTTGAGAAATCCTGGTAGAACTGAGCCATCAGCGTGGGTATGATTGCTTAAATTCTGAAGGATCCTGAAGTGGCTACCTCCCAAGGGCCAGGTTGCAGTGCTGTGTGGGAGACAGTGTAAGTGTCCAGCTACCGGCAGTGGCACAGAATCACTTTCAGGAGTTTTATATCACACAAAGCCATGAGGCCGGTTCTACCCAACACGCCTAGAGAGCAAGGAGCTTTCCCAGGGCTCTGTGCACACATCTGCACCAGAAGGATCAGCAGAGGCTCTGGGGCTTCTGCAAACAGAATCTCTATGAGCAGATAATTCCATCTTGTCAGTGCTGGGGGAGGAGACACCATCAGTTCATGAGGATATTGGTGAAATCATTTAGGATGTAATATGATGCATCTCAAATGAAGTACGTGAGTGGTGGGGTCAGTTTGCACATACCTGCATGCCAGCTGCCTGGGTGCCAGCGATGAAGCTCTGTCAGGCCATGGCTGCAGAGTTTGGCTACAGGTGGTGAACACTACTAAATACTTGATAATCTTACTGTATTGAGGAAACACAGTTCCCAAGCTGAACTGGAGTCACCGATGATACCCATGCACAATATCAACCCAGTGTGCCCCATGCCATGTCAGTGCCAATCAAAGCATATTCCTCATTCATTATAGAGGGTTTGACTGACGACAGAGGTTAGGCTAATGGACATCTGTATGAGACGCACCAGTAAGGCTGGTATTCTGTGCAAACTTTAGAGACACAGGGTTATTTGACTTTGGCCAAAAAAAAGGGACTTGATTCCTTTCAGCCTCCTGAACAATTGGCGGTCTGTTATTTCAAGTGATGCTCTTGCTCTCCCTGGCTTTCTGAGCGCTAGCTGAGATGTCTCCGAAGTGCAGGTCAGAAGAGGAAGCCAGACATCAACTGAGCAGCTGCAGGGGGGCACTTTGTGTCTCTCTCGGTACTTCAAAGTAACTGGACGGAAGGTGAAAGAGAAATAGATGCACTAGTTCATACTCTTAGGTTATCAAGACTAACAAAAATTGTGTTGTGTGGTAAAAGGAATTAGGATTGTATCCCTGGGGTTAATTCAGAAAGGGGTTAATTCTGTCTGAGGACAAGTGAAAAAGTGGCAAATTAAATTAAAATCCCATCAGAAGCATCACTTGCCCTACCCTCAAAGAATGTGCCATACTACAAGAGTGTGAAAGAAACTCAAAGGACAGTCAAAACCTGATCTGAAATGATGAGGAAAATATACGTAATTGTTTATATTTCGTATGGCCGGACCACTGCTGAGCTTTTGTTCTTACATCACAGCAAGCCCCTTCCACTTAGCCCCCGAAGTTTCCTTAGGAGAGAGCTGAAGAGCCGGACGCACAACTCCGGAATCCACCCAAGCCCGTAGGTCTGGAAAAGCCCACACATCCCCACGGAGACAGGCTGCTTTCTGAATAAATGAATAGATAAATAAATAAATAAATTAATAAACCAAAAACCCACTTCAGATGTTGGTGGCAGCCCCTGCGGTGCCTCAGGTGAGGGAAAAACGGTGCTGTAAGCAGCCATCTCCCGTTCCCTAATCGGGGACAACCCACCACCACCACCACCACCACCACCGCTCCCCTTCCCCGGCGGCGGGGGCGGCGGGGGAGCGACCTCCCCCGAAGGGGGAGGGCGCTCCCCCGCCGTCCCCGCCGCCCCGGGCCCTGTCCTCGGAGGGGGGAGGGAGGGACGGAGGTGGGGGGGAGGCGGATCACGGCTCTACCCGACCCCCCGCCGGTGCGGCGGCTTTAAATGCGGTGGGGGGGAGACACGGCGGGACGGCGAGCGGCGCTTCCCCGCTATCCGCTACCCGGTTTCACAGGGCGGCCGCCATGGTCGAGGCTTTCTGCGCCACCTGGAAGCTGGTGGACAGCCACAACTTCGACGAGTACATGAAAGCGCTGGGTAGGTACGGCCGGGCGGCGGTACGTTCGGGAGAGCTGGAATTTAGCACCATCCTGGGGGAAAAATATTAAAAAAAAAAAAAAAAAAAGAAAAAGTGTTGGTGGGGGATACCTATGGATCCTTTAGGTATAAGGGCACGAGCGAAGGAGAAAAAGTAGCATTTCACTGGGGTAGCGGGGGAGGAGATTTCTGTACCTCGATGTGGTGGCAAAAAAAACCAACCCAAAAGGTGAAAAAAAACCCTGATGGATTTCTCTCTCTTTTTTTTTTTTTTTTTCCCCTTGATGGTCTAGGAGTGGGGTTTGCAACACGGCAGGTGGGGAATGTGACTAAACCCACTGTGATTATCAGCAGCGAGGGGGACAAAGTAGTGATCAGGACTCAGAGCACTTTCAAAAACACAGAAATCAGCTTTAAACTCGGAGAGGAATTCGATGAAACTACCCCCGATGACAGAAACTGCAAAGTAAGTGAACTCTGGGGCTGCAGTGGCTTCTTTTTTTTTTTTCTCTTTTTCCTCCTCCCCACCCCCGCCCCCGCCGCTGTAACTTTTGTAGGGTCAAAGGAAAAAAAAATGTAACTTTTGCTTGTGCCAGTTGTAGCACTGTGAGGGACAGGAAAAAAAGACAAGATTGCATTCTACTTGCCCGCTTACGCCATGCCTTGTCTGAAGCAGTGCGTTATGTCGCCATCCCCCTGTCTGCCTTCCAGTGTCGAAGAATTGTGTTAGCTGCCCACTTTTCTTTCAGTCCAAACATAATTTGGCATAACTTTTTCCAGTCGAAATAGGCAAATGCCTTCTTCCCAGAATCTTTCCGGGCTTAACATAAACGTTATCCCAAAGCTCATCTGAAACAGTGGTCCTGGTGTGACTGGAACTCACAGAAAACAACTTTTTTCATCCTTTGACACAAACAAGAATTGTACGGAATTCATGCTTAAAATGAGGATGATTCATGGGTTTGGCTTTAAAATGGCTGGGACTACTTTATCATTCTACATCCACATCCATCTATTGAAGAGAATTCAATAGAATAGTGCATGCCGATGGTGTGAGCAGAATCCCAAATACCCCAAATAAATGCATGTCTTTGTGTCTCTTGGTATCTCACAGTCAGTTGTGACCCTGGATGGAGACAAGCTAGTGCACGTACAGAAGTGGGACGGCAAAGAGACAAACTTTGTGAGAGAAATAAAGGATGGCAAAATGGTAATGGTAAGTATAAAGCTCGCTGAGCATTCACATACACCGCTAGCACTCCTTACTTACATTTATCTGCTGAAGCTTTACCAACAGATAGTGTTACTTGTACACAAACCCTTAAGGCTAATTGGTGGGGAAAGCTAGCAGAGATTTTTTTCAAATGTTTATTTTGTTTTGTGTCTTGTTTTACTGACAACTGAGAAATTGCCAGGGGTTTTAGACAGGCCAGCCTGTGGATTTCCAGAGTGTGTATGTTCTTTCTAGACTTTGTGTAAATGCCCAGGCGGAAAAAAAATAAGTCCTGGTGAGCTGGAAAAGATACAAAGTTCTTGATTATATAAGTAATGATCTGTTGCCAGTGTTAATTTAGATTTCTTTAAAAACTTGTTCTATATGTGCACGCATAAATAATATTTAATTACACAGAACAAGTATTTTCCTAGGAAAATAAAATTACAATATTGCAGGAGGTAATAGCATTTTCGTATTTAATAATAAAGGGTTTATTCCTCCTATCTGGTTTCCTAAATACTTTAGAGAGTTATCTGTATGGATGGAGTCTTCTAGATAATTAAAACCTTAAAGCGTACGGTCAGAGCAACATAATGCCACAAGTGATTCAAGGGAAAATACATGCTTTGTTTTTGGAAATAGCTACACATCTATACAGAAACCAATTCCTTTGGAATTTGAACACGGCAAGATGCCCTGTTCCACTTCAGGAAATACCTCCAAAGCTCGCACACTGTAGTTAGTGTTCTGCACAACTGCAGTAACTAAAATATTTGGTAATTCTAGCTACATGAGTGCACACAATGCATTTATTTTAGTAAAAGGTTCTCCTTAAGTATATGCCTATGCATAATACTATAGAATATGGATATAGAGGACTTGGATTTTAGATTGCACATTTTGCAACGTGATCAGCTTTGGGAAAAGAAGTGTATTAATATGTATTAAAACAATGCTGTATTTAAGAACTTACACTCACAAAATTAGAAAACCAGTCTTTTCTAGTCTCACTTTAGTTGCCTTGTACATGTGCATTATGTGCTTCTTGGGTTTGAAAGCAGCAAGGAGAAAGTTATTACGGGATCCATAACTTTGAGGTTTTTTTGCTTGTTCATTTAAAATACTAATAATTGAGACCAACTTGTTTTTCTGTATAATGTAAAACAACCTTGCTGTAGCATGGACTTGTGAATATGTGTTAAGTCATTACAGAAGATGGTCCAGCATCTAACGTGTCTGTCTTTTCCTTGGACTTGCAGACTCTCACCTTTGGTGATGTGGTTGCTGTTCGCCACTATGAGAAAGCGTAGAGTTTACCTGACCTCTGTCCTGATGTTACTTCTGCTGGATGGATTAATGTACCATCCATAACTGAACGTAGCTAAAATGCACATTTCTGGCATGAAAGGTTAATAAAGAGTTTTTGAGGGGTGTTTTTTTTTTTTTTTTAAAAAAACCAACTTTATGCCATCAAATTGGCAAGCTTGTGCTGTATAGTGAAACAGGTTAAACTTGGCAGTAAATTTCTGAAACACTCGCCTCTCTTTTTTACAGTAAATGGAACATATTTGAATTGTTTTGGAATGCAGATCAAACAGAAATTAAAAAGTTTTTTAAACGTGTGCGCCTTTTGCATTTAATCGGCTAATATTCCAGTGTTCTGGAGGGAGTTGTCAGATGTTCCTTTTTCTGAGTGAAACAACAGAAAAGTATGCGGTCCACAACGCTGCAGCAGCCTCCCTCTGTGACATAGAGTACGTGGGAAACGAAAAATTGCCTTCACTCTACTTCAGTGACTGCTTTTTGCTGGAGAAATCTAAAGCCCCCGTCTTTATATATGCAGGCAGAGAAGTGAGAGGCTCAAGCCAGTTTCAGCTCCTCTCTTCACTGGGAACTTGTTATCCAGTGCACGCTAAGGCCAATAGATAGACAGCCTATAGATAAATGTTGGGGAGGGGGATCCTGTAGTCCTGGTTTTAATGGTTATGAGAGTTTTTCATTTGTTTTGGTGGGCTTTTTTGCTAATATACGGAAGATTGAAGTGTTTCACAGGATGGGAGGAAAGGACCACCATGACAAAGGGCAGGACTGTGGGAACCTAAAGAATAAAGTTTATCTTTTATCAGTCTCTACAGGGGTGGGAGGAAAACAGTACAAGATGACACTTCTGAGATTCCCCTCCCTGAGCTGTAGTTTCATAGTTAATTTGCACAGGAGATAACAATTTGCACTGTGAGCAATTTAAAATAAAATGCTGCTTGGAAGAGAAAAATGAAAACTTTATTCCTGAAGAGTATTCCCTAAAAGACCAGGGTGGGAAAAACTGCCCTACACTTCAGATTATTAGGAAAATGGAAACAGGTTCCTGGCAGCATGGAGGAGATTGTTTGGAGAGTTCAGGTTTTCTGACACACTTACTCAGTGGACCCCATGGAGGTGTAGCTACCTACAACCTTTCAAGCAAAGGCAGAGCTGAGCTGTGGCGTTTGGCTGGTCATTACTCCGGGGTGTGTGGCTGCAGAGGGCGGTGCGGCAGGGGTGTCCTGTCCAGCTTCCCTGGCCTGATACTGCACTGTACTTCAGATCTGCTGGGTGGTACCATGGGAAGTGGCTTCTTGCTTCCCTGGATAGCTAGGATGACACGGGTTGCACATCTCACTGATCTGATAAAAGTTCAGACACAACTATGGCACCTAACCAACACAAATACTTTCTCACAACGCAGCTGCCTGAAAGGAACATCCAAGTCTGTTTTCTTTTGTGCGGAACACTAAGAGTCTTTAATTATGAACCCCTGTAAATATGTTTTATTTGGTGGCTATTACAAGTTACATTTAAATGGCATCTTCTGCTCTTCGGTTTTATTAGCTCATTTAATCCTCAGCTTCAGTACGTAACACAGCTTTCATCCGTCTCCCCTCCGTTGCTGCCTGTTTGCCCGTGGGTGCATTTGCCACATGACTGTCCTGCCCAGCCACCCTTTCTCAGAAAAGCAGGAGCAGCTGCTTTTACTTCATCACTGGGGAAAACAGACTTGGGTCCCCAGTACTGGCATTCATCTTCATGACAAGTGATTTGTGGGGTCACAAATTAAAAAAATTCCCTACATACATGTGTCCTGTAAGTCACACGAAACCATCTTGAAGCTTAGTGGTGAAGTATTTTGCTATTCTAAAGATGAACAATATCAATGTCAAGTTAAATAAGGGAGAGAAAAACGGAGAAGCGCGTGTGGCGCTGCTCAGAGGAGTGGAAAAGTGAGGAAAACACCGCCATGCCGGCTGTCCAGCTGCTGGTAAAACGGCTGTGCAAAGCCCTGGAAAGCAGATGTGAACCCAACAGTGCCGTGAGCAGCAGGACGTCTTGGGGGCAGCTACAGGATCCGGGACATGGTTATTCTGGTCCGCTCCTCAAGCGGACACCGAGCACTCTTCCTCACCAGAAACAACTCTGACTTCAGCAGCAAAGAGCTGCTCCGCTACCATAAAGCCTAAGCAATGGAGGCTCGTATTTACAATACACCTCAGCATTTTCCTTAAGCTGTGCTAGAGGTGTTACTTGACGGCATAGCTCACCAGCAATTTTAGAGCGTGTTAAGGAACCAGGATCCATTTTTTTCACACGTACATTGTGAGAAGCTTTCCTTCCCAAAGATGCTCGAGCCTCCTCCCCTGAGGCGTGGGAGGGCGGCCGGCTCGGGGCCGGGGCAGGCTGTGCCCAGGGCTGCCGGCTCGGCTCGGCACAGGCCTCCATGGGGCAGGCCCGCCGGGCGCCACAGGCCACCGGCCGAGCCGGGAAGGGACTCCCGCCTTCCCCCCTCACCTTCCTTCGAGGCCGCCTCAAATCTGCCGCTGCCGTGAGTTCACCCCTGCCCGCGGCCAGGCCGGCTCCTGCGAGGGGGTAGCTCCGACCCGGGGGTGGCACCTCCATGAAGGTCACCCCGACCCCCGGCACGGCCGGTTAAGGCGACAGCAGCTGCCGCTGCCCCCCAGCGGGGCGCCCCGACCCGGGGCGGCTTTTGGCCCTCGGTCGTGCGGGCGGAGCGCGGTGGCGGCTTCCGGCAGCCCCGGGGAGGCAACGAAGGGCCGTGGCTTGCACAAGCCACCCCGGGCTCGCCCTTTTCCTCCGCGCCGGGGCGGTCACATGAGCGAGCCGTCGGTCGGGCACGGCCGACATGGAGCTGCGGGGGGGACGCGCCGCCCGCTTGGCCCTCGGCCTGGCGCTGCTCTGCTCGGCGCTGGAGGCGGCGCCGGCCGGCCCGCAGCCCCGCGCCGCTGGGGGTGAGTCCGCCGGGGCCGGGGGGGGGGCAGCGGCTGAGCGGGGCCGCCCCCGCGCAGGGTGACGGCGGGCAGGGGCCCGGCTCGGGCCGGCCCGAGGAGACGGGGGAGGCGGGTGAGGGGCAGCCCGGCCCCGGGCGGCAGCCGCGGTGCCTCCCAGACGGAGGGAGGCCCGGCCGGGGGGCGCCTCCCGCCCCTCCGTGTGGCCGGTGCGGGCCCCGGGGAGGCCCGGGGGGGGGCGCGCTCCCCCCCACCCCGCGCCTCCTCTCCTTCCCGCGGCATAGTGGTATTCCCTGTCCCAACGGGCTTCAGCTTCGCCTGACTTTTGGATAAGTAAACACATCGCTACTCCGGCGGGGGGGGTGGGGTGAGTTAAATGGGGTTTGTATTTAGTTAGGCAGGGGAGGCTGGCGCTGCGGAGGGTGGCAGCGGAGGTGAGCCGGGCCCGGCCCGGCCCGGCCCGGCCCGCGGCGCGGTGTCCCGCGGCACCCACACCACCCACCCACTGGGCCGGGCGTGATCCGCGGGGCGGCGTAGCGCCCGCAGGTGAGTGCCGCCATATGGTTCCCGCAGGATTCTCCTTCCGTGTGGCTCAGGCGTCGCCCGGGCCGGGCCCGCAGCGGTGTGCAGGCGTTGCTCGGTCTCCTGCTGGTAGGAGCCGCAGCTCTGCGGGTTGCGGAGGTCGCTGCTGGGCTTCGCTTCCTGAACTCGAAGCTCCGCCGGGTCCAGTGGCGTGGTGGTGCCTGCTCTGCCACAGGGCGAGCATGTGACCTTGGGAAAAGTCAATTTGTATCTCTGCCGGTTTCACAACCACTATCCCAGATACACATGTGCCTTTCCCAAGCGCTTCGAAACTGACGGAAAGAAATTACTCTTATTTTACGTGCAACTTGAAGTCTAATACAAGCTTAATTCATCTTGTGCACCATATCCCTGTGCTTCTTGGCTCCTTTCTCCATGCAGTGCTAAGTAGCAGTGGCTGAGAATGTGTCAGCCTGGAAAGCAGTGAGTAGGTAAGGCTGACACACACCTCTCTCTGGTGAGAAGCCCAGTCTCTCTGCTGCTATGGCTGCTGGGGTGAAGAAGAGCTTTGAAGTTCTTGCACACATGCTGTTTTGTGCCTTTGTTTCTAGGCTGTGATCTTTTATAGTAGCTTCCAGCCAGGGAAGGTCTGGAAAAATAATTAAAATGCAACTCCCTCTCTTTTCAGGTGGAGTGGAGAAGTCCTTCTATCACTTCCATTAGTCTTCAGTCTCCAGATTGCAGTTAATGGAAAGGAGCTGGTTTTCCTGTCCCTACCAACCTTCGTTGTTTTTTCTGCTGAATAGCTTAAACCTATGCATCTGCTTCTGTTTTCAGTTTTGCTAAGCAGACTATGTGAAGGACTTGTCAGGAATGGACAGCTTGCCTGCACTTATTAAATGGGCTAATCAACCATTTGTTAAATTTATTCTCCTTTTCAAAACTTGAAAGAGGAATAGCAGTAGACAAACTGGAGCAAACCTGGCATTATCCATGTATATCCAGTTCAAATGCAAATAATGCATTTTCTTTAATCTTTGTTTTCTGAAAACAGGGCAGTTCTGGCATGTATCTGACCTACATTTAGATCCGACTTACCACATTACCCCTGATCGCACCAAAGTTTGTTCTTCTTCCAAAGGAGCCAATGCCTCCAACCCAGGCCCTTTTGGAGACTTTTTGTGTGATTCTCCATATCAGCTTATTTTGTCAGCATTTGCATTCATGAAGGATTCAAAACAGCAGGTTTCATTCATGATCTGGACGGGGTAAGTGTTCAGGTCACTCTGCAGTTAAAGCTTTTAACAGCTGGATAACCATACAGTGCAGTAATTCACAAGTTTATATCTGCACCAACAGAAATGAGTTTAGTATCTCACAAATGCTACTTTTAAATAGTCCCTTTAGTTGTCCAAATGGCTAATAAGTGGAAGACTTGGTGAGAATATAAGGCCTGAGGAAGATGTTGTGATTTCTGTAGCAATTTCTGGATATTGTTGGACTTGTTCATTGGGACATTTCCCACATGACTATATTACTGTACGTTAATAGAAATGGTACAGGGAGGGTGGGAAGTGGAAGAAGCAAAAAGAAAGGTCAGAGGAATAACTGACTGGAATGAATTATTATGGGAGGTATTGGATTTTGTAGGTCTTAAGGTCATTAAATCTACAGTGCATCCCTTTTTAGAAGATACCCTTTAACTATGTTTTATTTGGTTCTGTAAGAGGTAACTAGAATCAAGCAATACTATAGCTTATGTATTTATTTTTTTTTAAAGTGTATAAAGTTACCATTTAGGTTTGGTGTCTGTATGAATTCTAGACCAGGGGCTAGCAGGGAGAGGATAACAGTGTTGTGGATGCTGTCTCTCTCTTTCTTACTATCGCTCATAGCTGCACCCGCTTCTAAAGAATGTGTGGTTTCACAGTCTCTCATTGCAGTATTTTGGGTGTGCGTAGTCCCCTGTTGAGTAAAAC
Organism: Pluvialis apricaria; assembly: GCA_017639485.1. Lineage (NCBI taxonomy): Eukaryota > Metazoa > Chordata > Aves > Charadriiformes > Charadriidae > Pluvialis > Pluvialis apricaria. The sequence continues at coordinate 71,705,544 of CM030009.1, read as the reverse complement.
ATTTACGTTTTCTGTGCCAATCTTCCTTATTAGAAAATGGGCATCATAATACTCTCTCTCACACAAGTGTTATCTGTGAGGCTTTGTGTGCCTTAGCAGTGGGACTGGAGAAAGAAGTGTAAAAGGGAGGCATGTGAGTAGCTCAATAGTACCATGCCCTGTTACTTTCTAGGTATTCATAAAGGATAGCATTAATTTACCCTTCTGCCGTAGCAAAGTTTTCCGTTCTACCATCACGTAATTTTTTATGGTATACATAAATAGATGATTTATCAAAGACATTAGTATCTTTTGAGTGTTTGTGAGAACTACATTTGTGTATCAGTAACGGGGTCTTTTTTGCTGGAAAGATTATATGTGTTATGTCACTTAATTTTACGGGGGGAAGGATGTTAAGAAATACAAATATGTAAAGACAAGTGATTAATTTGTTTAACTTACCTTATTGTACTTCATTTTCAACAGGGTGTTGTTAAAAGGGGAAGAACAAACTTAACAAGGTTGTGCGAATGACAGAAGTTATATAACCCAATCTGCACAGTAGCTCAAAACGATGGAGTTGAATTAATTTAATTTCTAAGAAATCTTAGTTATGATAAACGTGAAGCATAGGATAAACATTAAGTCTCCTTGTTTGTTTTTTTTAGAAAAAAAATCCTTTGCAGAGAGCATTTCAGGCAATTCTATGATTTTAATTAAAAAGTCTATAGTAGTATTGCATGCTGGAATGTAGATGTGTCTGCAGAATTTTTTGCCTTTCCTTATGTTGCTAATAAACCTTTGTTTATTAAGCCTTTTCCTTTTTCAGAGATAGCCCTCCTCATGTTCCTGTAAAAGAACTCTCCACAAAGTTGGTCATTAGCATCATTGGCAATATGAGTTCTACAATTCGTAATTTCTTTCCAGATCTTCAGGTTTTCCCAGCCTTGGGCAATCATGACTACTGGCCACAGGTAAAACAAGTTAGAAATTTGTTTATGTATCATATTGAGTGTGTTGCTAACCCCTCAGAAAGCAGGTGTGAGAAGAGTTGAATTTGTGTAACTATTATTCTGGAAACATTATTCTACAATTCTCCAATTAGCATTTAAAATTGTAAATAATTCCAATCAAGAACAGAAAGTACATCTCTCTCTCTGTGTTAGGTTACCCAAGCAAATGTTGATGCCACGTAAAATCTGTACATTGCCTGAGGTCATGCAAATTTACTGCTAATCGTTCCTCATGGCTTAGAACCACCACATCTCATACACACTTTTTTTTTTCTTGCTGTGTAAGTCATGCATGTGTGTACAATAACTTAATCTAAGAGAAATTACATCCTTAATGTATCTGAGCCCACGGTAAGATTCAAGGCCTACTGGAAGTCTGTCTGCTGACGTCACTGGATTATTTTTTTTGTCAGAGTAATGGCAGAATTTTTGTAATGTTTCCACAGTTTTGCCACTGTTACTAAAAATATGTATTTTTTTTCTTTCCTTATTGGACACTTAGGAATATTCGCATTGATAATTTACTGGAGATGTGTGTGTGCCATTGCAGCTGAGGGCACTGCTTTTTTACTTTGTGTTCTGCGAATATTGTTCTTGGCATAGCTCAAAAGTAAACAGTTGCTTCATATGTCCTTTAAAGCATATTGCGGGTTGATCTGGCAGCACACAGGACTGAGAAGCAAATTCTGTCATTGGATCTGAGGGGATCGGAAGGGATGTGGAGCAGGTCAACTAAAATATTTTGTTTGAAATATCTGATGGGAATTCAGTAACACCCCTTCACACCCCCAAAGACTTTTATTGCAGCTTTCTGTGTTATTCATTAGGCCTGCCACGGTATATCTTGGTGTAGTAGGTGATTGTATCATTGCTGGAGTTAGTGATTCCCAAATTGGGGAGTAACAGAGGTGCTCAGAGAGGGGAAAGGGAAATGTGAGAGGCAAAATAAGAGCTAAACATATCTTGGAAATGTGAGTGTACAAACCAAGCTGGGACTTCAGTCTCTTGTGTTCTTATTCTGGTAGTGTAGCTTCAGCTTGTCATATGGGCTGATAGAGGCCAGGCTGGTTCACCAGAAACCACTGGTAAAGTATTTTAGTAAATAGCACCTTAACTGAAGTCTCACTCAATGTGTTATTTTCATTTTGATTTGTTTTCTAAAAAGTCCTAACAGAGAATAGTTGTCATTCAGCAGTCTCCTGTGATACAGCTGAAAAAAACTGTATGCAGTAACCTTGTAGACAAAGAATGTAGTCACTTTTCCAACAAATACGAGGGTTTTTTTGTGAAATTAAATCTGAAGACAGAAAAAAGATGGTCAAGAGGGGCAGATGGGCAGCAAATAGTATTTTGAAGCAGTCTGCTGACTGGAATAACTTGTAGTTCTCTTTGCACAAAACTGCACAGGAGTGTTTCTGTGATGCTGTGCTTTAAAATGGCAGGCTTCACCAATGCGCAGAACTGACATACTTTCCTGTTACCATTTGAAAAAGACCATGGGATCAGAAATTCTCCACTATGGGGTCATTTCAGGTTGCAGGATTTTTTTATTTTTTTTTTTTTTTTGGCTGTTGATGACATTTCTGTTTTTCATATGGACATGCTTGGCAAACGACTGGAAGCGATGTGGAGCAAGCCACACACTGCAGGCTGTTCCAGAGCAAGTGTGAAAGCTGCGTGCTCACCATGCACCAAGGAATTTTATTGCTCCTTATTGTGTTCTGACCTGTCTGTCTTAACAATTAACGGTCTTGGGTGATTTTTCTTGCAGAGCCTATTAAAAATACTACTCAGGTTAATCAAGCATTGAGGTACCTTTCAGGTCGTATATTGTGACCTCGGTCTTTCTGCATAGTCTTACTTGTTTTACATCCCTGCCCCTGCTTAAAACAAATTCCCAAACTGCTGTCTAATCCTCAAGTTCACAGAGCACTGACTGGCCTGGGTCCAAACCACCTTCAATCCATAACATGGCCTCTTATCTGAGATGAGCTTTTGCTGTGTCTGTTAGCGACTGTTAGCTCTGGCTGAACTGGTGTGGCTCAAAGCTTTCTTAATAACTAGTATCTCTGCACTGCAAGCAGCAAATGCCTGAACAGACTTCTGATTGCACTACTCCTAGACAGAGACTTAGTGCCTAAGCCTCTAATAATGTAGGTTTAGTTTCAAAGATCTCAGAAAGGTCAGATTTTATGTTTAAGAAAACATGCACTGTAATACTGTTCCTATTTTTTTACCTCTGTTTTTTTTTTCTTCTAGCACCAAGAATCCAAGCAGATATTTTAGGAAAAGCAAGGACAGGCTGGGATCTTCCTGTCAGGGCTAGATGAGAGCATGGCTCTTATCAGGCTGTGGCGCTTGGGCATTGCTTGGCTCAGACTGAAGAGTGCTACAGTCCTAATTAGAGCCAGTGGGAGAAAATATTGACAAATTTTTTCTTTTACATTTTACTAGAACTACAGGATAGTGTGGAATATCTGTGAATTTCACCAGAACGTTTCTGAGGGCCGTAGTGGAGTTTTGGAGAGCTATTCTGGACCCCAAGTTGCTTGAAAAATTCACCTTCTATAAAAGAAGCTTATTCCAAGCTTTTCCTCCAAGAGACTTCATTTTTAGATTTTGAATCTTCAGTTTATATGTTTATTAATTTTGCAGAATGTATGGTTTTCTACTCTGCTGTGCTCCTAAGGCTTGAAATATTTCTGGCATTAGTTTACCAATGCATTAGCAAGGCCCTGCAGTCAGTTCTGACTAAGTTCAGGCATTTGTTCCTGATCGGCAATACTGGGTGTTCAGAAGTTTTTTTTTTCCCTTTCTTGAGTTCCTCGTGGTAATGACTGGGTACACTTATGTGAGAGGTCAGGTGGGATAATGTAGTGATTTTTTTTGTCTGTGTGTCTGAATGCTAAGACTTAGGCAGGTTCTGCTTTCTCACAGGATCAGCTTCCTGTAACTACCAGTGAAGTTTACAATGCTGTAGCAGATTTCTGGAAACCCTGGCTAACTGATGAAGCAATCAATACCTTCAGAAAAGGTAAAATATGCCAGTAATGCATTGTAAAGCTAGGGCTTAGAGAACTAATGTTTCTATAGATTTGTCCTGTTTGTTTAGCTAAGTCTCATAGGATGGATCAGCACAATGGATTATCTGTAATGCTTCTCCTGGAAGAAGTTACTTGTCTTTTTGAATAGCAATGCTTATCTTCAGGGTACATTTATTCTCTTGTGATGCAATAATTATTGCTTCTTGTAACATGTGCAGTATTATTGGGTTTGTACCAATGCACGTGAAATATCTTACTGCCTTCAAGACCTCACAGTACTTTTTGGATAAAGGCGTGTGATGCACAGAAGATTTAAATTTGGTTGTAAAACAAATGGATGAAATGTTGATTCTGTTTTGGTAATATATGTATCTAAGAGCATATTGATAGGCACATATTTGTTCAAGTTATGATAGGACATAGTATTGGTGGTTATACTTGTTAATTGCATCATATTTGTGTCCAAATTACAAAACTGGGAGAATATTGATATCCTAATTAGGATTTTTCTTTTTAGCAAAGGACTGAAAAGTTCCTTTTCCAATCCACTGAAACATTAAGGATTTGAAAGTTTGAATTGTGGGTTTCTGTCCTGAATGAGAAGGAGCTCTGGGTAAGAGAGGAAGTAGAAACTCTAATAGGAAAAATAAAACTCTAAGGGGCAGACCTTAAGTTAAGATATATTGTTGTAGCTCTGTTGGCATGGCTCCATTGAAGTCAATGAACTATGAAATTGCACCCATTGAAGAAGCTCTGTATGCCATGGAGAGTTTCAGGAGCTTGGACTGAAGAACGTGAGCTTTACTTTTCATCATATTCCAGTCTGAAGTTAAATGACTTTCAAAGTACAAGGCTACTAAACTCAAAACAGTCCTTCCTGGAGGAACCTATATATTTGCAGTATTTCAAGAAATGCAGACTTTTTAACAATTACTGCATCTCTCAGTGTGGAAGAAAGGCTACGGGGCACTTCTTGCATGTCAGTTGGATAACTGCATCTGAAAACTGTCAGCTAAACACAAAGACAATTACAGGCAAGAATTCATAAATTCAGTGTCAACTTCTCCTACTAAAGTGTTGCTAAAACCAGATTCTTAAGATGTTCTGTTGTGATAAGGTGATGCATGGCTTGAATAAACATGCCATATTCTATTTTACTAGAAAGGGTAAGGCTGGGTATTTTGTCAGTGCTGTATTTTCATTCTAAAGTTGTGCTTTTAAGATTTTAATTTTTCAGATGATGTTGGTCTTATTTTCACAGGTGGCTTCTACACACAGCTGTTTGAATCCAGTGATAGCTCTCAACCACTCAGGATAATCAGTCTGAACACAAATTTATATTACAGCCCCAACAGTGTAACTGTGAATATCACTGACCCAGCCAATCAGTTTGCCTGGCTGGAGGGAGTACTAGAAACCTCTTCACAAAAGAAGGAAAAGGTAGGGGCTGTGAACAGAACCCATCAGTATTATTTGTTTAAACTTTGAAAAGAAAAAAAAAAGGAAGTAAGAAGTAGAGACAATGAAAATATAAACATGATTCTAGAAGCATATTAATGCTGCCAAAGATACTGCAAAATCAAAGTGTCATCTTTTTAAATAAGTCTTCCTTGAATATGCACATTATACTACAACAATTAATAAAATAGTTGAATGCAGTTTCTCAAATTATACAGTAAACTGCCTTTTCTTTCCTAGTATGTAAAATACTGTAGAAGCCAGGATGAGAATACTTAATACTTTGATGTTTGTTTATGACTCTTTTTACTCATAGCCTTTAATTTTAAAATATGCACCCTTGGCCTGAGACAAAAGCTAGCATATTTCATTTACATTTTTATGTAATTACAAGTATCAAAAATAGAAATTAGAAAGGAGTTTGTCAATGACAAAACTTAGCCAAGCTGCAGCAATTGCTATGATTTGAGTGTTATAATAAATTCTTGTATAATACTCAGGTTTTAAGTGACATTATAAATTGTAGTCTTGTGTTTGATTGTTTGGTGCAGGGAGTGGATCATCATCTGACCAGAAAAAGTGTTTAATTTGAAACATGTTTACATTTTGCTACAGTGTTGTAATTTTAAAAATGTTGCATTACAGTCGGGAGAAGGGAGAGATTTCCCTTCCTCATAAAACACTGCAGCATACCAGTTGGTGTGTGTAGTTGGAACCAAGTCTCGACCTCAGACAGAGGGTTTTTTAACCAGTTCTTCTGTTTTTCTGGTGACTCTCTGGCCATGCAGGCTCTATAATATTCTAACATAAGTTTTACTTACTATCCCCTTGAGATGCCAAATTGTAAGTCTTGCTCTAGTAGCTTATTTTTTCATTTGAAATAATCGATTTTTCTTTGGCCTAAAATTACACACAGATTTGTTGGAACTATTTCCCCAAGAATATACTGAATTAACTAAAAAACCAAAATCTAGTTTTTCTGATTATGAATTTAAGCATTCTTACTGTTTATATTTTGTATAACAAAGCTGCTGCAATTTAAGGCTTTCAGAATGCCATTTCTGAGATAGGAATGGTTACCACAATTTCATAATAATGCTAAGTTACAGCTAAAAGTGTAAGTTTCAAATGAAGGTGCTAATTGTGCTTTCTGTATCTAATTCCTTAGGTATATATAATAGGACATGTACCAATAGGATATTTGCCATATGCAAGGAATACTACCGCTATCAGGGAGTATTACAATGAGAGACTGGTAAAGATTTTTCGCAAATACAGTAGTGTTATTGCGGGGCAGTTTTTTGGACATACACATAGAGATAGTATCATGGTCCTCCTGGATGAAGAAGGTAATAATGCTTGTTGAATCCTTCATCTTCTTCTTCTTGATTAAAAGCAAATTAATACTTTCTTGCATGTTCTTAGTAGTCAAGCTCTGTTATAAAGAATTGAAAAAGGGAATTGGGAAATACTGCTGTTCATCTGCAAGAGTTCAAGCCTTACACGCTTCCATTTTTTTTTTTCCAAAGAGAACCTTGCAAGGCAGACTGTCTTTTTTTTTTTTATTGAAGTCAGAAGAGACTCCCCAAGCTTCATTTTTTTTTTTTTAATGAATGCTTATGCGTAGACAAGAATTTCTAGTCTTTCCTCTCTGCTTTCTCAGTGACATGGGCAAATTATACTAGCCAGTTGCTATTGTGTAATGTGTCAGAGGGAATGTTCTCAGGCCAACCAGACATGCTCTATGTTCTTGTGTTTCCTGCATCATTACTGTGCCTCTCTGCTGAGTTCCCTGCTGCTTCAAAGTTAATTAAGATAAGGGTAAGCAGGAGGCAGGGGAAAGAAAGTCTCTGCCTGTTGCATCTCTTAGATCAGCTAATTTCCCTTCAAGAAAAGCACCCAGATTTGAAAGTTTTGTTTATTGCTTTGAAATCACTTATTTTTAAGCATGGGCGTGGTTGTGTGGAGAATTCTAACATCTCTAACAGAAGATCTTTAACAAGTAACGGGTTTAATATTTGTGTCTGTACCATGGAACAGTTGAGAGGTCCATTACTTTGGTTTATGTAAAATACCCAAATATTAATTGGCTTTTTATTTATGATTTATATGAACTCATAAAAGCAATGCCAAAAATGCTGACTGGGGTAACAGTATTCTAAATAATTTGCCTTTTTACATGGCATTATCATGGAATTAATTTAAGCAGTGGAATTGCATGTAGCTAAATACAGGGTTTGTTTTCTCTGTACAGTTTTAGGCTGCCTTCCATTCATGCCATTTTCCTCTTGACAAAATTCCAGAGAATTCAAGATAAATGTAATATTGTAGCCAACATCATTGTACGGAGATACAGTGCTCAGTTTTACGTTCTCCAGAAGACTCTACTGATTTCCAAGCTTTCAAAGCTTCTGCTCATATCTGGAGACTGACCTTGTGATTTTGCTGCTGTGATATTGTCAGGCGAAGGAATAGTTAGGGCTTCTTTTTTGTTCCACAGAGAACCTTTCAATGTACTTACCTGCATATTCTGTCTAATTAAAATCCACGCACATCCTCATGTTTCAGCTGCTGTAAAGTTTGGCATTCGCATACTAGGTGCTGGGCTAGTCTAGATGAGTGAAGTCAGGGTCAGGTGGTGATTACCCTAGTGTTTCTAATAACATCATAAATACATAAAGCAACATGTAAAATATACTATGGAGACAGCAACTAAAAGTATTGAATATTTCTTCAGTAGAAGTACACAAAATACAGAGACCTTACATATAGGCAAGACCATTTTGCACAGGTAGTTGAATTGGTGGGAAGCCTCTGGTACAGACAAACTTAACTGGTACACACTGAGATCTGTACTGTGGTATTTTACACAGATTTTGGTCTATCCGGTGGAAGTATAGAAGGAGTTCACAGTTCTATAGTTAATCCAGGGGAAAAATATTGCTAACATACCTAAGCCAGTTACTCTGGTTCTTGCTGTGTTTGTTCTCTAAAAAACCACTGGTTTGAGAAATAAATGAATGAAAGCAAACTGTTTCCTCACCTTCCCTCTTCCTGCAGAAAAACCAGTAAATTCCTTGTTTGTGGCACCCGCTGTAACCCCAGTGAAGAGTGTGTGGCAAATGGAATCCAATAACCCTGGTGTCAGATTGTATCAATATGATCTTCTTGATTATAGCTTGCTGGTAAGTAAAAATTTTAAAGCATTGTTTGAGACTTTAAATATAGCATCATTAAAAATTACAGTGAGATGTCAGCTTTTGTAGTATTATGGCTGTTGGTGGAACTTTGGTGCTTACTCTTATTTTTCTTCCCGGGCAAAGGAAATGAAAACTGAAAGAGAACTTGGTCAGTCTTTCTGTGCCTGCAGGACTACACAGTACTTCCTGTTCTCTATGGAATATTCGTACGACGTAGAATCAAAGACAGTCAGAAATTTTCTGGGCGGAATTTTAAAACTGTTTGCAGGGATCTCTGAAACAGTGAAAAAGGTTCACCTAAATCCTGGGCTTGTTTATATACCCATGTTGTTTGCTGATGGTAGCCTGAGTTTTGAGATGCAGTCAATGAAATGCTTCTAAAGGGTGTAGAAGAGCAGATAAAGAAAAGCACTTTTAACCATGTGATGTCTTTTGTAATCACGCACTTTCCTGTATAGAGTGTATACTTTTAATGGGAAATTATAGATAAATTTAGAAGGAAAAAAGTAGAACACTTCTATTCTGTAGTCTCGCGTGATTTTTGGAGATAAAGTGAATCCCATATAATTATTTTGGCTCTGAGTAACTTGGATGTTCTCTCTGTAATTCAGGGTAAAATCTTGACCCCTCTGAGTTCAGTGACAATGCATCCTGCAGCTTGACTGGGACTGGGGTTTCTCTCTGGAGACCCGTGCTAACACAGGCTGCTCCTTTCTTGTGCAGATTTCACTCCTGCATCTCAGTCTCTCCCTTTTCCTTAAGTTTTCCCTGGGTCGTTCTTTTTCTGTCCATTCTGCCCCTCAACCAGGGCCCTCGGAAAAGAAAGTTCTGGTTCTCACTCTGGTTCTCACTCTCTTGCCCCACTCCTAAAGCAGACACTAGCATAGTGGAGTTTGGTGTACAGTTTGGACAGGAAAGACCTCTAACACTGCCACTGCTGCCTTTTGTTGGCTCCTTTTTCTTCTCCTCCCCATCCCCCCACCATTACCGCACTGCAAGTACCAGCTTTGGGTGTAAGCCCAGCTCTTGGGGTGGGACGTGACCTTCTATTCAGTTGTGAATAATGAGGAGTGACAGCTTCCTAATCAATATATCACTGTAGAGACTTAATGAAGCAGGGAAGAAAGCAATACAGCCATGCCTATTTTTTCTTTCTTTCTTTTTTTTTTTTTTAAACTGTAGGATCTTTGGCAGTTTTACTTGGACCTCAGAGATGCCAACAAGAAAAATGAATCGAACTGGAAATTAGAATACATCTTTACTAAAGCTTACGGCATTGAAGACTTGAAGCCAGAAAGCTTATATGAAGTGGCCAAGCAGTTGTCTGTGCCACACAGTACACTGTTTGAGCAGTATTACAGTAACTTCATTGTAAGTTATGACAAAACCATTGTCTGTGAAGAGGGGTGCAAGACCTGCCAAATATGTGCAATCCAATATTTGGATTACTCCTCATACACAGATTGTGTCAATCGGGAAGCAACGTGGAGATGAAGTCTCTGTGCAATTCATGCTGATACTGACTTTAGTGTGTGATTTAAAGAACCTGCTCATCCTTTCACTCAAGCACTGATGTGCTGACTGGGAGCCTGTGGGATTGTGTGAATTTCAGGGGAGCAATAAATCTCCCTAGATCGTTCTTCTTGTAAGCATATTTTCCTTCCACATCTAAATAAAAGTTTATTTGCTATGCAATAATGGCCAGATACTTTGCTGTTGTTTCAAGTGTCCTGTATCTTCTGTGACAGGCATCCAAGTATGTGGTATTAGAATTTCCTCACTCAATTCTTTGGAAATCCAAGTGTCTTTTCTCAGGGTGTGTAAATGTAGGCAATGCCATTTCAGGCATGGGATTTGTGTGGGGGCAGGTTTCAACCATCTGCCGTCACAATTTGCAAACTGAAATCTGCAAAACCTGCATTTGCTGAGACTAGAGTGCAGTTATGTTGTTAATGTGATGCCAGTATTGGGTATCTACCTGTGCCAAGTTTCCTTTTCCTTCTTAACCCCTTAAATCTGCCTCTGTTTAGGGCATATTCTAACCACAGCATCAGACTGACTTAATGGAACACAAACCTCCATCCTGTAAATACTTACTGCATTTTTTTCAGAATGTGTATGTTTGGTCAGCATAAAGAGCTTTTTTCCTATGATAGAGCTATGTATGCTGCTATCAAGAAGACTCCTGGTATGAGATTTTGAAGCAGAACATGCATGAGGCTTAAATTGATCAACATCACTTATTGGACATAGCTTACACATTCTCTGTGCAGCACAGGTAAACATGCACTTGACATGGTGTTTCTCAGGTTTCTTTTTTCATAAAGCAGTCTAGTACTTAATGTGAAAATTATCACATGTATGAATTTACAATTGCACAGACCACTTCTTCCTCTTCTTTTGATTAAATGTGTGCACAAGATGATAATATTAAGGCCATTTATCTAGTGTGTATTACCAAGAAGGACCTTTACCCATTTTTCTGTCACTTCAAGAGCTATGCTTTTGGAACCTTTGGTCAATATAATAGCACACAGACCCTACTCTAGATAATATTATTCCAGAGTTAACTGGAGCCGTAGAAGTGATTACGAGACAAATCCAATTGCTGTTTATTTTCATGAGATTAAAGCCTTTACTGTAGCTGTTGAGGAACTTTCTGGTTTTGTTTCCACCCAAGCTTGAAGTATTGAGCAGAATATTTCCGGACAAATTTTCTATGTCTGTAGTATTCACAGCTGTAGACGCTGATACCTCAAATTTGTCATGCATCAATCATCCACAGAGGAAATGGTTGGTTTGTTAAATTTGCATTCTGAAACAAATCCTTCAGTGGTACTAATGTTTAGAAATGCTGTTAATAATGCACTGTAGGCAGTCCTGTATTTTAAATTCTGTGCTTGGAGAGGGAATGGTGGGCATCTAGCTGATCTCAAATGTATCTGGATATGTGAATAACCTGAATTAATGTGGGTTCTGTACAGACTGTGACTGTGAGGAAGTACCAGAAAGTTTCAGTGCTGAAAGCTGATGATTCCCTCTGTGTTGGATGTGTTTCTTGGTTGCGTTTCACATGGGTTTGTTAATGAAAAAATGCCTCTGTTACTGGCATCTGTTCTCCAAAGGCAAGCAAGCAAAGTTGTGGGCGGATAGCATAAGGGCAATTGCAGCTGATAGCTGAGCTTCCTCCAATTTCCCAGATGGGTTTTGTTCAATTCACTCTTGTGCTTTAAACAACTGTCTCTTTTCTCATACTGGTTTGTTTCTGTGAGTTCTGTGACTTCTGTTTGAGCTTAATACCTACAAGATATCCTGGAAACACTATAAAAATTATCTAGTTGTATTCTTGCATTAAGGACTTCTTTATTGCTGAACTTCAGGGAGAGCTGAACCACATGGCAGATCAGTAGCTACAGAGCTCTGGGAAGAGTGGTATGCTGATGATGGGTTGTTGGGCATCGTGCTTCCTAGATTTCTTTTTTTTTTGTGTACTTGTGTCAGTAGATGTTACTTAGTGAGCATGAAGAAAAAAGTGCCTACAAAATGTCTAAATAGCAAGCTATGATCCAGATGTACTGTTTTTTAATCCGGTCTTCAGTTGAAGTCAGGAGTTGGATGACATCAGCCAAGGAGGTAGTTTTTGTTTCAGCCAGATGGATATATCTGCCGGGGTTACATTTAGCCAGGGTATGTCCTCCAAGATACACCCTGGTATGCCAGCTAGCATTCTCTGCTGCTCCTCTGTGTAACTATTCTCACACAAGTGCAAGCCAAGAAAGATGCAGGAGTATGTTTGACTGCATCATCTTGTCACTCAGACATAAACCGAGGAGAGAGCTTCCAGGAATGTTACACTGAAAAAAAAAAAAAGAGATAAATCACATGAACAGCTTAGATAGAACCTGGGTGTAAGGGAAAATAGAGGATGACAACAATATTTTTGTTTCAGATTCCTACTTTATTCCTTCGTGGACCTAGGAATGTTATAAAGGTAAGTTATCCCTTCCTGACAGAAGCTTTTTAGGGAATCATAGAAAACACCAAAGAGGCCTGACCTGATAAAGTTGCTGACTTCTGTAGACCAGATTCCTGTTTCACTCTTCATATGATGCTTTGTGGCCCCATCTTGAATGAAGCATTAGGGGGAATATTTGTAAGGCCACATTTGACAGAAAGACAAATTACACCACCTAGTGGAGTAAAAAGCTTTTCATTTATCTACAATTAAACTTGAGGCATGTAGACAAAGAGAGTAATTTCTCAAATATTCTAGGATTTAACTTCTAGTTTTCGCAGGGAGGTGTTTTTTGAAGGAAGTACTGCTACTTCTTTGTAGCAGTACTGCCATGTAGCACACTTTCTCTGGGTATTAAATGGTTGCTGGCTCCTAAAGGCCATGTCACTTGATGGATCCTGAACCCTGCGGTAGGTGCAGGTCTCAGCCCACACCCAGGGAAGAACTGGAGCCTAGGGAAGGGGTCCTCAGAGTCCAGCTCAGGCAGCCAGCAGAAGAGGGATGTGACATCAAAGATCTATCCCTAAGCAGCCTGGTGTCCCCTTCCAATTAGTTTTGGTGCTTTAATTCTCTCCTGGAGTTAACTGAGCTTATGTCTACATTAACAGGTACTGCAGCGTAATGGGAGTGCCGCCTTTGACAGGAGAGTCGGTGCTGAGGAGCTGATGTGACTGCTGCACATTTCATTAGCAGTTGGAGGACATTAGATGGACCCTTGAAGTGCACCTGCCAACTGTGTTGCATCTGAAAGAGCACTTTCCAAGAGCACTCTGCAACATGAATAAAACCACAGTAAGTGGGGATGATCAGTAAACTCTATTTGTTCAAAGGTGTGCTTCTGATCCAAGCTAAAGTGAACGTGCATCCAGAGGCCAACGTTAATTGCTTTAGATTGGGGCACTCAGAAGTGTCTGGATGTGATCTCATCATTTCTATTGTTTTTCACTTGCCAGCCTGAAGAAATTGAAATGACTGGAGGAGATGGGCAGTGAGTGAACATATTGTTAGTCAAATTGAATTGATGAACTTAAGTTGTCTAAAGACAGAAATAAGTAACTAAGTACATGTAGTCCCTTGTGGTCCATTTCCTGTGTGGACAAATGATGAGCATGTAGCATCTTCAAGAATAAGTATCTAGCTTGACATTGTCATGTAAGTTCTCTCTGTGGAAACAGCAATCTCACAAAGGTGAAAGAATAAAACCTCTTGGAAGTCCCTCTCATGCCCAGTCAAGAGGAACTACGACAATGTCGATGAAGAAAGAGACTTTTACTGTCTAAACAAGATTAGTTGCTTTCCTTCTTTATTTTCCAAAAGCTGAAGGCTAGCTTTTATCTGCTTACCACTACAGCTTTCAACAAGAAAATATTGCTTTAGATAATTCACTTGTCATCTGTCAGCCCCAGCTTTGTTGTTGTGCTGGAGGAACATCCTACCTAGGAATTCTACCAGTGTTGTTATTTGCTGGTCTGCAAAGAAGCCTAGTGTAAAATGAATGTTGTTTTCATACTGTGTGTGAAATATCACGACTGTAGAAATTCAGAGAAAAAATAACCAAAAATGTTAACCATCTTGATGGTTATACATAATGCTCATGCTTAATTAGTTTCTGATGGTTGTGGGAATAGCAAAAGCAGTGTACTTGAATGAACATTGCCAGTGTGCTACTGAACACTGTACAGCAATTTCTGCAAAAGCAGGTATCAGGACAGTGGTCACAAGTAGGATGGAACATGCAGTAGGTGGATGAGTGAAATCGTAACAAGGGAATCGCTTAAAGCCAAAAATGCTGGAAGCAAAACCACTGGAAATGTGGCAAACCCGAGACCCAAGCACCTAGTGAAGCAGTGGAAGGAGCATGGATGTGCTAACAGATGTGGACAAATTAGAGCTTTTCAAGTGATTTATGTTGCCTTCAGTGGTAATGTATTGAACGACTGTCTAGAAAATTCCTTCTGTTATCTGCATTTCTATCAAGTTGTGATCTGAATCTACCTGTCAAATGTTTTACAGCTAATTACTGAAATATTCCTCCATTGTGTCTTCCAGCTTGCATTGGGTAAGAAAATCGGACGCTTTGTTCTTGTACCCTATAAACTCTTTGTTGGATTTTAAAGGCAACCACTCAGACATCAGGAATAATTAAGCTGGAGAAGTTTCAAATGTGGAGCTGGGCAAAATAGTTTTTCCCGTCCTGAAAAGCATCCCGAGATTTCAGTATTTCCCACTGGAATAAAATCAAGACCTTGTTGAGGTTTTAGGCAGGGAGATACACAAAGTGGGGATTTGCACCTGAGCCTGCCACCTTCCCCCTCAAGCACTTGCTGTGTGTCTGTCGTGGTGTTGACTATGCTTTATCCTTCTACCCTGGAACTGAACAACTTTCTAAATTAAAATTTTCATTGGAACTGTTGCATTTATATAAGAAGTTCTGGTATTGACACAGCATTTTCCACTGAAAACTGTTAAGGAATTCTCAGGAACTTCTCCCACATTGCTATAAAGTTTGACACCTTGCCTGTCAAACACAGTACATGCGAATGGATACACTGCAGCAGCTTTTTTTGTCCTATATCATCTATGATTTTTGATAGCTCGTGTGGGCCAGGTGATCAGCTGCTAAAAACTGACTTTGGAGCAGTGAAATTAGTGAAGCGATGAATTAGTTAATAAAGTAATGAATAATCCCACTTGAGATTCAGGAATGGGTCTTCAAAAATACCTAAAAAATATTTCTGCGTGACATAATGCAGTCCCACCTGGAACTGAACAAGCAGACTCAGGTCGCAGTAGTAGAGTAGCTGTATCAGTATACGGCTTTTCCTGGAATAATTCTCCCCGTAGCCCAGAGTGACATGATAACACAGCTATCCTGCTTCCCCTTGCAAGCTACCCTGGATGTTTGCCTGTATAGCATTGATTTATGGCACAAAAATACATACTGACAGACTTAACTGCACAAACCCAAATGAGTTGTGCTCCCAGGTCTTCTGGTTTGATGTTTGTTGACTATAGATGGACAACTCTTATACAGTGTTTCTAGGGCGGTGGGGCACTCTGCATCTCATGGGTTTTGGAGCTTACAAGACAATTTATAAATGGCTGAGGCTGCTGAAGGATGGCAGTTTCTCCAGGCTCTTGTATAAGCATTGAACCCAAAATCTCCAGTGTTCAGTCTAGCAGGATCTTCCTTCAAGTGGGGGTGGTGATAAAAGCCTATGGTTGTGTCGCTCAAAATACATGCAGAAAGACTCTTCTTGCAGATGGGTCGGGTACCTTAAAACTCTTGCATGCTGCTCTGGGTTTATTATGCCTTATAAAATGGGAAGCATTTTTAGACGCTTTGAAAAGCCTTCCCTGGCCAGCTTCTCATTCCTATTTTGTTGGATGTTTCAGGCGGAATTTGTCCCATATATTAGAATATTTTACACCTATGAAAACTGCCATCTGCCACAAAGTGTTTTTAAACCAGTTGAAACTTGAGACTTTAGTAAAATACCCCGCTAAAAGATTCTGATGTTGTTGCAGCTGATTGCAATGAAGCGTGCGTTTTACCTAGCCTTAATTGAGTCACTGCAAAGAACATTTAACTTAGTCTCACAGGAGGGGATATTTGATGTTGTTTTTACATCAACCTAGCTGAAACCTTCCAACATTTCTAACAGACTTTGTTGATAGCTAACAAGACATGTTTCAAGCTGTCTGTTCTTAACAAAGTCTCCTCATTTGTTGGGGTTTTTTTTGGCTTTTTTTTTAAATCCAATTGAAAGTATTTATACAGAGCTTGAAATTCTAGACAGGCACAGGATTTTGCTCGGAATAATTGCTAGTGTACAATGGAGGATTTTTCTATAGTATTTTTTGTGTTTCTCCCCTCCTCCAATCCCTCCCCCCAAGCGAATTTCTGCTAAGCGGTGTCAAAAAACCATAGCAACTATCTTGTGACAGAGCTGAGGAGGTTTTGTTCTGCAGAGGACCCATTAATCACTTATATTGCCCCCAGCCCACAGTCCCATCCAATGTGATTCTGGGAATTTTCTGCTGAAAACAGTTGCTAAATATCTGTATGGGTGAAGCACTCCCCTTGGAGTGACCGTGGAAGTGGAGTGTGTTATTCGTGGCTGTATGAGGCTCTAGGGATGGATGGAGGGATTCCTATTACCAGGAGACGGGAATTTTCTCTTGGGTCCCATCCAGGGCAGGAGGAGCAGGAGCAGGGAGTGAGCCTGGGGAGCGGGTCAGTGGCAGGCTGGGGGAGCAGCAGGGGAGAGCAGAACACATTTAATGGGCTCGTTAGGGTGCAGATCTGAGTGGTTTTCCATGGGGTGTAGGTGCTGGAGACCTGCTGGTTGCTCAGTAGGTGCCTCTGCTCATTGCAGTAACACACTGCGGTGGCGGCCACCACCCCTCTCCTCAGCCCATCTCTCGACTCAGGATTTTTAAGTTACCCCTCTAAGGCCCAGTGTTTTTCCCTGTCACTGAATCATATTTCCTCTTTTATTTAGTTGCTAAATGTCAGCCATTACTTGTTGTGTTTTGCGTAGTATCAGTTCAAATCAAGTTTTCAGTGGAGTTCATTGTTCAGAATATGCCAGCAATTAAGCTTTGACCTGTCAAAACTGTCAAAGAGTTCCTACTCACTCACTGCATTTACTCACTTAGTCCATAAGACCTTCCAGCTGCAGCAGAAATCCAGCCCACTGGAGTTTTTATTCTTGAATATATTAGCTGCCTACGACACAAACAGTGCTTCAAAGAGTCCAGAAAAACGAATCATTAGGAAATCTGAACGTGGCACTTCGTGTATCCTGTTCGTCAGTATTTAACCCAGATACACAAACAATAAACACCTTAGAACAGAAAGTATTGCTATATCCTAACAGTATTTGCTGCTTTCATATAATTATACAGAAAAGCAACCGCTGTGTGATCAGCTGGGTAGAGGCAAAAGTGGTGGGTTGTGCATGGAAGAGGGGTGGCCCTCAGCTCCCCCTGTCTTGTGGAGTGCCGTTTGGATGGAAAATAGCATCCCATCTTACCTAATGATTTATGTGAAAACATGTCAGTGCTTCTCAATGCCTCCGAGGGGATGTTTTCCCACAGAAATTTGCATATGTGCCCTAGTGCTGTCTTCACATCTTTACACCAGGCTGTGTTTTGCCGCCACTTCTCTTCACGGGACAAAGATAGTATTAACAGCCAGGGCCTCATAGTGTGCCATTTCCTTTGCAGACACGTTGATTCCCTTTTGAGGCCCCTAACCACATTCAGGGGCTCTTTGCCTTGCTTCCCCCTCCCGAAGGAGAGCCAAGGCTATGTGAGAGAGACCCTGCCCCTTCGCCTCGAAGCTGGGGTTAAGTCGTATCACGACCAGGGGAGGTGGAAATCTCTTGCTTCAGCTGCAGTAAGGTGACTGTTGTTGTACTGCTGCTAAACAAAACCTCATGATAGGGTTTTTCGGACTGTGTCTCTGAACCCCCTCTTCTGAAGTTTGTTTTCAAGTGATAAATTTTTCTAACACCTTGTATGTTTGTAGGTGGGGTGACAGACCAGTGTCCTGTCCTTAAATTGCCAAGGGTTTAGCTCTGTGTAGTGTATTGCATGTTTAGTTGAGGAATAATCTCCACCCTTTTCCTTTGTTTAGGCATAAAAATCACCTTTCCCTTTATGCCAGCATAAAAAGCGTTTAGTCTCTTTTTAGAAGTCCGAATTCAGGATTCTTGTTTTGTTCACATATATGAGCAGTGAGAGTGTACTTTTGAAGACATAATTCCTGGAAAAGAAAGCAAGGTGTGGTGAAAAATGTGAATTAACTGGTGGTAATTGGCTAGGTTGACACTTTGGTTGGCATGTTTAGCATTTGGTGTGACTCCAGTGAGGTCCCTGCTAAGTCTGCATGTACATCATTTAACCCAGGGTATGAGAAAGCAAATAATGCATAGACTGCAAACTACATTTTCCATTCATTTGTCCAGGTGGAAAAAAGCCTTCGCATATATGCCAAATGTAGAACTAGAAATAGCAATTTTATTTTAAACTTTTTCATTGTGTAACTAGAACAGGTCCTATACTTGTTAAATTCATTGCTTTGTTCACTGCCTGCCGTTGTGGCTTTCAGCGTCTGGCCAACTTTTATTTCAAGAATATCCTCTTATTTTTGTCTATCCAAACTTAGTGAGACTTTGTCACCCACTGGTATGCAAAATTATAAACCGCTTGAATTTAGTGGTTAGGGAATAGATTCTAAACTTTATACTATGTGCAATGCATGTAAAATCATGAAAAAAATTCTTCTCTTTTCCATTGCAGGTCTTGGGGTGCTCAGAATCAGTAAGAACTTCAGTTTCCCTGTACAGCTGTTACTAATTACCTGATCTCACTTTTTTACTCTCGCTCTCTCTATTCTGCCTTCTTCCCTCTCCCAGTTTTGAATTACTAGCGTTATGAAGAAGGTGCACTCTTCGTTTTGTTGAATGTTGTAAAATATTCACTAGAATCGTATAAGAATTTGTCGTGCTGCTGGCAGAGAGCGGCTCTATAAACAATGTGCTCCTTTGTTTGCCTGAAGCGTAGTAACAAATGGATTATGTGTTACAGCCATCTATAGGGCTTTTATTTCATCTCCATTCAGGCTCTGCGTGTTTTGCACTGCTTTTAATGAGGCTGCCTGAACTATGGTAACCCCGCAGTACATTTGTAAGCAAGAGATATTAGATGAATCAACCCCTTCCAGCACTGCATTATGAGGTGATCTGCTTTCGTTACAGGATTTATTTTATAGGTGGTAGACCTCAGCGAGAGGACACTGCAGGCACAATCAGTACTTATCTGCTCTGTAAGGCCAAGTTCAGGGTCCGCATGAATGTGAATCTCCTTTCCCACAGTCAAATCTGCATTCGTTGCGTGGCTTGAAACACAACCTTTTTTGTGCATGACCTCTCCTTTGCTCCCCTTCTGCTCCAGCCTCATACTGGAATGATTGATAGTCCTTTATAAAATACTCCATAAAGAACTATTTTACTTCCCCATCAGCATGAGAGCTTGGGTCCCCACACACAAAACAAGTACAAAACCCAGCATCTCGCAGCAGAATGAAAAGCCTCCTCTTCCTTCTGCCTTTCTGAAGTGTAAAGGTTTCCTCTCTGGAACTGGTAATGTTTATTCCCCAGCAACAGAAAACACCGTTGTCAAAAACAACCAAACACATATTCATGTAAGTAGTGCAGATAGATGCCTTCTTTTTTCTCTGGAGGCCTCTGAAGGTTTTACTTTTTTCTCTCTTTTTTTTATTTTTTTTATTTTTAACATTGTTTATGAATTTTACCAGAGCAAACCAGGATTCACAAGTAGCATAGTGCCCTATTTAAGTCTTTTGTTGTTTCTTTGAACGTAATCTGTTCTCAAGATCTTCCGTTTGTTCTGCTGCTCTTCAGTCGCTAACAGAATCAAAACTGGGTAGATTTTGCATAGGAAATACTGTTACAATACAGGAGACAATTGTAAATGCAATAACAGGGTAGAAGAAGCCACGTGGCAGCTCACAGGCCTCATCTTCCTCCTCTCTGGACACATTTTCTGTATGTTGCTTGAAGCGTTTACTTGTTAAAAGTTATAGCTCAAGCAATTCTTGACTTTGTAAATAGGGGACCTGGTGAAAAACTGGGGGTGGCAGAAGAAATACAAGAGGTGCTGTTGCTTTGGATAACCCCCAGAGCAGCACTAGAGATTCAAGCCTTGAGGAAGTCGCTGTTGTTAAGTTTTCAGATTTCATGGCTGGGAGGTGGCTTTGGCAAGGAATTACTGGCAGTAAGGTAAAATCAGGTTGAACTGTGAATTGCTGAGTCTTAACGAGAATCCTAACAGCACAGGGCTGCAGGCAACCTCTTGCGCTAATTGTAGTCTTTGCTAGCTAGCAGTAGTGAAGAGCAAATCCCTGAGATTGAAAGTACCATGAACTAAAAGGGAGAGGTCTTATAGCTTGTTGTTATAGGAAAAGAAAAAAGTCTAATGATGAAGACAAATTAATTAGAAAAGAAAACTGCCTGGGGGAGGACTCTCCAATTTTCTGGGTTGTTATTTTTTGAATTTCCTTTCAATAACAAATCAACCCCAAACATTCCTCTCCCCAGCTCCATTTTGTGTAAAAACGTACAGTGGCAGGGTCATGGAATTCTCCAGCTATTTTATTTTTAGTTTTACTTTTTAATAGAGAAATCCTTTCCATTTTCTAAGCGCTTCTAATTACTGATTTTACTGGGGCAGTTGTAGTCCCTCTGCTGCATATAATTCCTGCTGTCCTAAACACATGTGCATGTGTGAGATATACCAAGGTGAAGAGAGACAGACCCTGAATCTACTAGTGGATGCATGGGTGTGCTGTAATATCTCAGTTTTGGCTTCATCATTTTTTATGTGTCAATCTCCAGATGCCAATTCCTGGAAATGAGAGACTGAACTGCCTGGGAGGCAACTTCTGATCTCCTGAATGAAAATGTTCATTACACTTTATGTGCATGCACTTTGTGTCATTGAGCGGCAGAAGTAGGCAGCACCTGCATACTCTTGGGAAATGGCCTGTAATAGAAAGAAGATTACAAATGTATTTGGAAGTACTTAAAAAGGCTGATGAAGAACTTGAGGGGAAGGCTTTTTTTAATGAATATTTGTGTTCCTGGGTGATAAGCACGGGTTTACTTAGTAGGGCTTTACGGTTTATTTGTACTTTGACTCTATGTTTTAATGAGTATAGAGGCATGCAGATCAAGTATCTGAGCACTTATTTCCATTATAATTACAAATTAATGAATTAATTTCCAACCTTTAATTAGACTGAATTTAAATACAGCACGTTTCAAACTGAAGACTCTGGAAGGCATTTAAGAGGAAGAAACTGCATGCTGTCAGACACCTGTTATGCCGGTTTAAATGATACCATGTTTTTGGAAGTTGCTTCTGAAAAGTAAGTTGACTGTTACTTCAGAAGCTGATCCGTTTTTAAGGTGAGAGATGTTTCAGATAACATGGAGTCCTTAATCCTTTCCATTCATCCTCCTCCCCTTTCACTTAAGGTCTAGTATTTTCTTGGAAAAATGTGGTTATATGCTTTCAGTGTCTTGCCCCTCTGAAAACAAGCTGCAAGCTTCCATTGCTTTTCATCCCCCCTGGGTCTGTCAAGAGGCTGTAACTCTTGTGAGCAACAACAAAGTGTTTGCATGCGTCACCCCAGGAATCAGTCTTTGATGGGCTGAGTGAAGGCAGAATGAAGACTGAAAATGTAAAGCTAGTTAACAGGTTAGTTAACAAACACAAATCCTGTATTTACTACCTTGTATGGTGAAGGAACCTCAAATATTTAGTAAGACCTTTCTATGTCAGGTGTCCGTCGAGATCACACAACAAGCCTGAGAATTGTTAAGTGTCTTTCTGTAGTATCCTATCTCTAGTTATAAGAATGTAACTCATTTACTCATTTTCAAAATTAAAACTGAAAAGCCAATTATAAGTAATCACCAAAGGATTGACTAAGGATTTTTTTTTCTGAATTTGAGAATAACAAATACTTTTTAGGCAAAATGAAATGTCATAAGATGACAAAAAAGGGCAAACTAGATTTAAACCCACTGCCTAAATGTTTCTGTTTGAAAAGGTGTTAGCAGACATTTAGCTTACTAATTGTCCAACAAGGAACTGTGCAACAGCTGTAGAGATAAACTGCCTTCAGTTATCCGACATCATGGACCACCTTTTGTGCTGGTATGTATTTGACTGTATCTGCCCCTGAAGGCGATGAGACTGTGCTGACTTACATCAGCCAAGATCTGGCCTTGCACCCTGCGGAACAAAACTAATTTCGTTTCCTTCCTTCTGCCCTTACTTTCCCTGCCAGCCCCAATTTCACAAAACCCCGTTCCACCAGCTAATAATAATAATCCCCATGCTCCTCTCCACAGCCCCAGGCAGGCGCCCTGGCCTGAGCCAGGAAGCGGTGCTGGAGCGCGGGCTGGGAGCCATCTCCATGCCGCCGAGGGGGACATCCCCTTCAGCTTCATGCTTGGCTGGAGCTTTGTTCGCCCTTGGATGCTCCCCCCCCTCCTCGCAGCCTTTGTGCGGCGGTGGCAGCGGCGGGGGCTGAGGTGTGAGGTGGCCAGTGGCCGGTGGCCGCACCATGCCTGGATGGAGCATGACCAGTTTGGCTACAGCCAGTCACTGCCGGGCTCGGCGTGACATCACCGTCAGCCCACGGCTTGGCCAGACAGAGCCGAACAGGCTCCTCGTTGTTTTTTTCCTCTTTTCATGGGCAAGAAGAAAGCCTGGGAAAAAGAGCAGGCATCCCTTCCTTGAGAACAGCCGAATATTGTCTGCATGGTAATGAAGGGAACAAACCCACCACACGCGTGCGGCTCTCTCCCCCACACCCCCGGCAAGCCGGGGCGCACAAAAGCGGGGTGTGTAATGGGAAGGCGTGAGCCAGGGCAGCACAGCCCCCCATGAGGAGATAACCCACAGCATCCCCCCCCCAGTGCCGGCTCACCCGCAGACCCCGCTGTGGCTGCTGGCATGGCCAAGCAGCCAGAGCCCTTCCCTCTGTCCTGTTTTTCGTGGCGATGTCCTGACAATTGATATGGGGAGTCCATGCTGATAGGGGTAGCACAGCAGCCGGATCTCTGTCAACAAAATTATTGTAACACCTGGTGTGCATTTGTGATTCCGGTTTTTGTGTTCCACCCACAGAGTCGAGATGCGTACATACGCACAGCTCGTCCTTGTTTTTGCAGGGTCCTGGTATTATCTTAAGAGAAAGTGATAGCTTGTTTGTTCTGTTTTGAAATTCAAAAGAAGTTTAATTTTTCTGTTTGCAATGAATCTTGGTTGTTGCTTCTTTAAAACGTGGAAAAATGGACTGGGGAAAGTGAAGGCTTTGTATATGCTTTGGACACCATCGGCACCCGAACCATTCCCATCTGCTGGGGGCAGGTCCAGCTCCTGTGAAATTTCTGCACTCACAAACATCCATCTCTTGGCAGCCAAGCATAGTGTCCCTGTGGAGAGACACGGTTGTCATGGGAAACTGCGATCATAGAGAGAAACAAGTTTCGTGAGCGATTAGGGGACTTGTCTGTCTGTATCGTGAAGGCAGGCAGCAACCTTGTACTCCTCTAGAAACCAGAGCAGAGCTTGGCCATGGGGCAGTGAGCGCTTGGAAGGCTTCTGCTACTGGACTGTTTTCCACCACACCTTTGCATGGGCTGGGGTCTTCTAGGACTCTCCAGGCAGGCAGGCATGCTCTTCCATGCCTCACATTGTTCCCTAGCTCCATTTTTGCTGCATGTGATATTCCTTCTAAAACATCAGTAAGGAGGATGTCAACTGGGTGGCTAGGAGGAACCCCACCTACCCTCGAGTATGTGTTGTTGCTGTCATGCAGTTGTGCTAGTGACAGTGACAATGTAAACAGTTATTTGGGAATTGAAATCTCATGCTGCACACCTCTGAGAATTATCAGACACTGTGTTCTAATTTGCAGCCACATTTTCTTTACCATCCGTCTTTTGCCATATATTTTTTTTTGTGACAATATTGTCGTGTAAGTTATATTAGTCTTTCCCTTTTCCACTATTTTGCCTCTACTGTATTTATAGGAGGCAATCATTCCTCCCCAGTCTTCTCTTGGAGACATCCAAAAGGCCAGCCTCTTCCTGAAGCACCATTTAATGTGGTTCTTGTCTACCCCATGCACATGGGTTTCCTTTTAGAGAAAACTACAATGTGGAGAAGAGTTGGATGCACATCAAGATCAGGCACAAGGATGGAGCATATATGTGTTCATTACATACAAGACATTCAGCAGCTCAAGTGTTTCAGGGCTCCTTGCCATCGTTCCTTTGATCTGCTCCACTTTTATCTCATCTTTTTGATCAGGGCCGACCAGGATGGTGGACCAGAACTGTAACAGTGGCCTGTAAAGTGGCATTTGACCTCTCCATCTCTGTTAGAATTGTTTTTCCTCATGTGTCCTAAAACTAGCAGGCACTGCATACCATTGCCTCATAACTATCCTGTGATTGACCAACACATCCAGGTTTACTCCATCTCTATTACATGTTGTGAGGTATGAAAGATAGCGTAAAAGTTCTCCAGAGAAATACAGAACTTTGTACATCCATTGAGTATCTATTCATAAAGCCTTCCTGATCTCTGCAGTGATAAATTTTTCTACTAATGCATGAGATCTGATTATAGCCTGCATCGTTACAAATGTTACCACTGGTTACAGAATTATCCACTACTTACTTAGAAAAAAAAGTTGCTATAATTAAAACAGAGCCTTCATTCAGATGTGCTTTTACAAAGAAAGACCTCAGTGCACGTTCTCAGTTGTGATAGTACACTCTGACAGGCAGAAAATGGGAAGAATTGTCTCAGCTTCTTACGCTACTGTGAGTTTGATGGTAATTAATTATGTAAATAGATGTGTGTTGTTCATTTCTGTTGACAAAACATGCTCCCTTTGCACTTGAAGATGAATCGTTGCTTCCCATAAGGAGTCAAGTCCTGAGCAAGTGTAGTAAATTGGCAAATAACCTTGCAGCAGATTTCTTGGAAGTGCAATGAGGGTTGCAATCCGTTATATAAACGCATCAGTTCTTTAGTGGTATTAGCCCAGTTAAAGCGAGGACCTTAGAGTCTTTTTTTTTTACATTAAACTTAATTTGACTGAACTAGAAACAAATAAAACTCACACCTAAACATACTAGTTTGATTCACACCATGTCTCTACATCTCTCAGAGACCAACATGCTCTTAGAAAGCTATTGACAAGGATATATTTTTCCTTCCTTGGCTGAAAGATGGTAAAACACAAAAGCAAGGCTTGGCTTCAGCAGCTTTTCCCAAAGATTAAGGAAGTGGTTCAATCAACTAAAATAGGCTGTATCAAAGCTTCCTTTTCATCCAAGAAGTATACATGATGAGCCTGGAATAATTTTAGAGCCAATTTACATGTTGGACAAAGCATTGCTTCATCTTTCAGATTCATGTGTAACTCTTTAGTGCCCTCCCCTGTCCCAGTTTGGAAATGCTTGTGTCTGGTAGGGAAACTCTGTCTCTGGTTAAGAAAATAACCTTGAGACATTATTCCTAAAATGAAATATTACTGTTGGCTGTTTTCTCTCCAAATTCAATATATTTGTTTCAGAAGTGGGGAACAGGGTATTTAATTCATTTGGAGGAAGAGAAGTCAAAGAGCACTAAAGGAGTGTGTGCGTGCCATCCTTCTATTTTGGACATTTTTTTCCAGTGCTCATAATGATAGTGACTTCTCAGTGAAATATGTCAGAGAATGGCAAGGGGAAAAAAAGCTCAAGTTAACGGTTAAGCTCACCACTCTCTAGGCCAGTCAGAAATTCTTCCATCTGGGCCATTTATCATTGAACATGCTGTGCTTTTCACGTGGATGAGAGAGAGGATGGGTGTGCTACCTAAATCGATGCATTAATCAAGGAAAGAAGGAACGTAAGGGTGGTGGAGGCAACATGCAGGAGAAAGAAGACACAGATCTATTGTGTTTGCAGGTGCAGGAGAGCCACCTCACCCATACTTTAAGATGGCTTCGCTGGCACTGTGGTCAGCCAGGGCACCATCTCTGCTCTGCTGCCTGTCTGCCCGGGGAGGGTCTGCCTGAGCCTTGCTGCATGCCACTGCCTGTCAGTCCCACGCAAGGGCAAGAAGGTCTGGTGCACAGTCACGAGACTCAGATTTCCTTAGACGATTTCAGATTTCCACTAGGAGAGGTTACCTGGGACAGCTGTGGTCCTTGGTTGCAAAAGGATTATCGCTTCACCTATTTGGACCAGCGCTTCAATGACATTTATTTACACAATGCCCATCTCATTTCCTTCCTAGTAAAGGACAATTTCCCCATGTGTTACTTTCTCATCTGCCTGTCACATCCTCTCTACAGGAAGTGGAATTCACTGATGAATTAAGCTGCCACATTCTGGTCTGTCCTTTCTCCTTGATAATATGTTAAGTTCATAGCTTTGATGAGCATTGTAACCAACACTGATATGAGAGGTATCAGTACAAGGAGCATGAATGGGGTTGTTTTTTTTTTTTGTTTGTTTGTTTGTTTTGTCTCTTTCTTATTTCATTATAATTTCCTGGGATAATTCTGTGATTGTAATTTTCTGAGGTAGAGAGAAATTTGAGTCCCGCTTTCCACTAGCTTGCTTCTGCTGTGCAACGTGTGCTAAAATAAGAATCTGTCCATCTGTCTTCCTTTGGTACACAGGTACTATTTGCATGACTAAAATTGGATCTTATATCCCGCAAGACATTATATGGGTTAGCTTGTCTTAATATGCTTTAAAGACAAGTAAATGGAAGAAAGACAGACAGTAACTAGAATATATAGGTCAAAGATTTCTTCATCCTTCAGATAATCCAGTTATTTTAAAAAGAAGCAGAAAGTAATCCTAAAAGCTGAGCTTATCCAAATCAATTATAAACATTGCTTCAAAATCCCTCATGGATTTTATATTTCAAAATATTTTTGTAAATATTACATATCTTGGTTAAAAAAAACCCACAACACAACAAAAATGCATAGCTTGTTTGTTGGCTGCTGGAAGTGAATGTTTTCAAATGGTGATTTGAAAATGTTCTGTTTCCAAGTATGTGGATTGACTGTGCCAAGCCTGAACTGAGGATTTGCAGCATTTGTCAGAACATCCAAAACAACCAGCAGCTAGTTTATATTTTGGCATTGAGTATATCACGACCATCTCTACAGGTGAATCTGTGCAGAGTACATTTTAAGATCAAGGCTTCAAGATATTCACACAGACTGCAGACATACTCAGAGACATCTAGATAGATGTCTGCACGTGGCAGTTCAAAACTAGAAGGAACAGTGGATTCCCTTCTCAGATAAGGCAAATTATGAAAAGCGCTTTTTTTTTAATTACAGAACAAAGAAAAGAGTATTCCAGCAATGCACCATGAAAGACAAGTAATATCATGTTTCAAGGTTTTGCCAAGCATGAATCAATACTATTATTTGTTGTATATTTTATGACATTTACCCATTGACAGGATTTCCAAAGACAGCAGCGCTAGTGAGCTTGCCTTCCTCCAGCACCCGCCTTGTCCGGTTGTGCTGTCTGCCCGTGGCCATTCTGAGTCAATTCCTTTTTATCACCACACCACTGTGAAGCTGACGCACTAAAACATAGGAGAACTATTATGCTGCTGTTTCTTTATCACCAGTGACCAGGATAATTTATCTTTATCTGCCTTTTGCTGAAGATAAATGTTGGGACACAGGGCAGTATATGGCTGCAACGAGAAATTCTGTAGCTGTTGCTAAGTGTTCAAAACCAAGATGTTGTTATAGTTGGCTAAATGTCATTAAAAGCTTCTGGGTTTAACAATAGGTCTTTGCAAGGGATAAAGGTAAGAAATGATTATGCTTCAGTAGGTATTCAGAGAGCTGAAATGAAAACAGCTTCCATCTAAAATAAAGACACAGCACGAATGGGTTTTTCTATATGATGGTTTTCAGATCTGTGGGACACAGAATGACTGAAATAGCTGAGAGAAGAGTGTACAAGAGGCAATTAGAAACAGGCGTGGGTGAAAATGGAGAGAGAATTTTTGGTCTAAGTGTTGTTCAGAAAGGGATGTTGACCCGTGTGCTGGGAAACCTGCCCTTGCTGTTTCGTTTCTCTTGCATTCAGGAAAGGTGACTTTGAACACTTTCTGTAACAAATTAATTTGTATCTAAGATATGCTGGACTCTGCCAGTTTACCTCCATTTGAAATGACTTACAAGACCCCAGACTCTTGGCTACCTGCTCAGGTCAAAAAGGGGTAACATCATCTTTTCTTTGAAAGAGAGATATCAGTTATAATGCTGCATTTATCACGAAATACTATGAATTGCGTAGTATTAGAGCGTTCCTTACTGAGCTGGAGTGGGTTTCTGTACTGCATGCTGAGTGGGTGGCAAGCAGCAAACAAGTCCATTGCCTGTGCCTCACTACAGACTGAGCACGCAGAAATCAGAATCATCATGGCAGGGGGGTGGAACTAGATGATCTTTAAGGTCCCTTCCAACCCAAATCATTCTATGATTCTATAATTCTAGGATCACTATTATCCTTTCCGATTCCACCTGAAAGCAGGAAAGATTAAACAAAGTCTCCCAGCAGATGACTACAATGTATTCTAAAGAAGTGTAGAAAATGCTGTAGATTTCTACTTGTGCAAATATCTTGCTGTTGTGATTTACAAATTAGATTCCTCAGTTCTGCTGGGAGCAGGCATATTTCCAGCCGTAGGGTTCTTAGGCAGGTTATCTCACTTCTACAATCTCTTTGAATTTTTAGCAGGAACGAGTTTTCAAATCGTAGTTGATTTATATTGGCAAAATACAGTTTTACTTTCTTTTTCTGGCAAGAAGTGCTTTTGACTTGTTGGATTGCAGCCTGAAGCTAGGAAATTTCATGCAGGCTCTTAAACAAACCTAGTTTAATGATATTCCATCAGTGGCTGTGAAAGGGCAAGGCTCTATCAGTTGCTAAATTTCTCTGCTTTGCTCAGATTTTTGCTTTCCTAGACAATTATTTTTGAGGCATTATTTTTGAACCATGTGCTTGGGTAAACCCAATCTTGGTTTCACAAAGCGGAAGCCCCCAAAGAGCTCTGATGACATTCAGATCCATGCTTGCCCTCGAATTAGGTCTATATCCCATTCATCACTTGCTACTTGTGGAGTTGACATCAGCTGAAACTGACAGCTTTTTGGGATCTTCAGCTGCTCTTCCTCATAAAGGCCATAGAGCCTAATGCCACTAACTTTGTTTTGCCCCTTTCCTAGGAAAGAAAGCTCTTCACTTTTGCAGATGACACTGCTGCTTGTCCTAGGTTATTGACTAATAGTATATTCAACATAAACATAGATTAAAAAAAGAGTTCAAGCAAATAGGTCTACGTTGGAGCCTTTGAATTGGAGAATATTTTACTCAGTGAAATGCACAGAATTCCCCCCCTCCAAAGTATTTATTCTTAATTATTTAAAGTCCCAGACCACAGGGATTTATTTTTCCTCAAAACCTAAAAGCTGTATTTTATGTCTAGCATGCTGTGAATGATACAGTAATTAAATTTTTCAAAATGAAAATTAAACATACTTAAAAAAATAATTTACTGAAACTCAATATAAATTATATAATAAGAAAATACCATTGCAATGAGTCATGTAATTCACTGACCCAACTGTTTATGAAACTAAATTTCACTTCAGATTGTGTATTAGCTAGCTACATGTTAGATTAAATATTATTGCTTTTTTGTTTTAGGACCACTAATTCTTCTAGTTTGAGAAAGGACCTGGACATATTTCTGTATTATGTTAATGCTGCATTAGTAGTATATGTTGCATTACTGAAGCAAAACCGGCCCACCTACATGACAGATATAAGTGATTCATTCTCCTCAAAGCTGCAAAAGTTAATGAGGGGTAAGAATTACTTGTGAAACGATATCTATTTACTACATACGTAAACCAGTTTATCTAGTATTTAACATATATTTAATTATAAATGATTTATAAATTAAATTGTATTTAATGGGAATGTCATACAAAATATACCTGTCTAAAAAGGAGATAGTAGCAGCACATGAGGGGATTTGAGCCACTTTGGAAGTAGGTGGTACAGAAGCACAGTTCCTCTTTGTGTTGCATTTGCCTGTGCTGCACTGGATGTTCAACGGGAGGGTCCCTCTACACATCATGCAACCAAAGCTATGAGGAGTAAGTGAGTAGCGTTGATCATGCAACAGGCCCGAATGGGGAAACCCAACTACCCAGGAGTCCTGGAAGGGATCGTGGACTGTCCAGAAAGAAGAGATTTTGGAGCACTGCCCAAGGAAGTAGCTTGTGCTGAGGCACCATGGTTGGACTCGATGATCTTAAAGGTCCCTTCCAACCTAGATGATTCTATGATTCTATGAGAAGCAATATGTTGTGTTTACCGATGGATCCTGTCATGTTGTGGGGAACCATCAGAAGTGGAAAGCTGCTGTGTGGAGTCTCACATAGCAAGTTGCAGAAGTCACTGAAGGAAAAGGGGAATCAAGTCAGTTGGAAGAAGTGAAAGCCATCCATCTGACCCTAGGGATTGCTGAATGAGAAACGTGGCCATTACTCTCTCTCTATACTGACTCTTAGATGGTGGCAAATGCCCTGTGGAGGTGACTACAGCAATGGAAAAGGATCAACTGGCAGTGCCGAAGTAAAGCCACCTGTGTGGCTGCATTGTGGCAAGACATTGCTACCTGGGTAGAGAACATCGCTATAAAGGTATTGCATATTAATGCTCGCATGCCCAAGTATCGTGCCACTGAAGAACATCAGAACAACAAGCAGGTACACCAGGCTGCCAGAAGTGAAGTGGCTCAGGTGGTGATTGACATATTCAATGGATGCAGTAAAGTTAAAATGAAACGATTTTAGTGCAATACAACCCAGAGCTCTTGCCAAATCACAAAAAGAATAAACTGCATGCTATCTTTTGGGCACAAAAATGGCTGAAATCTTTCTATAAGTGTTAAGAATATCTGAGAATATCTGCACTGTAAGAGCCATCTGAAGCCATCTAGTTATTTGCTTAGCTATTCATCAGTTCTGTCACTCATTTTTTGTCTCAGGCCGTAAGATGCTCTGGGTATTTTTTCTAGGTTTTTCTGCAACAGATTCCTTATCTCTTGACACTAAATTGCTTCTCTGATCTCTTCTGATTGCTTCTTTTATTTCCTGTAGTTGACATTTTTCACCATCATCAAGTTTTGTCTTTGAGAGCGGTGGTTTCTTTCTTTCAAACAGTTAATTTCCTTGATGTGTTTTACTTTCTGTTGAATAGTTTTGGCCAGCATTTCTGGGGCTTGCTGAATTTTCCTCTCAGCCATATTTAGCAACATACTTTTGTGTCTTCTTTTCTCTTCCTCTTTCTGTTTTGCTCTAAATTTGTCCATAAAACTTCATTCTTCTTCCTTTGATTCCCTAACTCTTTCCTCCATCAGCTGAACAAGGATTTCTTGAGATGTCTGAAGCTTTTGCTCCACAGCAAGTCTCTTGCTAAAGCTCATCAACTCTGATCTGCTGATTAAGACACTTCAGGTGTCTTGTCTTTTTGTACTGGATCAACTCTTTCCTCTTTGTCTTCCCTTCAATTATTTCTTTCAAATGCTTTTTCTCAAAAGTCCATGCAGCCTTGCCTCTGAACACATTATGGTTCAAGTCTGTAGTATCCTTTTCCATGATCTGCTTCTCTCTCAGCTGTTTTTCATGAAAACGTTTCCTGTGCTCACCTTAGAGCTTTGATCTTTCAAGTTTTGCCTTGAGCTTGGTTTCTTCCTCCTGCACTAGTCTTTGCCATCTCTTCTCTCGCAACACCATTTCTTTTGGCCTGGCCTCCAGAAGTTGTTCCCCATCCAGCCTGTGTTTCACCTTCCCTTCATTCCACCTCTCCAGGCTTTCTGCCAGCAGCTGCCACCTTTCTTTCTCCACTTGGGATTCGAGTTTCTTACCCTGCCTTCTCCCCACATCCCAAACCCTGGAGGCCTGCAGATGCAGCCTCCATGGGAAGGTCCGTGAGAGCCTCACCCAGAGCTGAAGCCCTAGCTCGGTAGGTGGGAAGATCCCCGTTGCGAAGGAGCACTGCAGCCCTTGCAGTGGTAGGCACAAGGAAGAACCCTGCTCTGACCTCCACCCCATCTTGTGAGGAGGCTGATGCTGTCTGAGCTGGTCACCAGGCCCATAGGATGCACCTTGCTGCAGGGATGGGACAGCTGGGCTGGGAGTCCTGTACAGCTTAGGGGAGCATGTCACAGGCGGTACTGTGCTGTTGGCATTTCACAGACCCACTGCTGTATGGTCTACGGGATTTTGCTAGTGCTACAACCCACCCCCCACCCCTTCCCCCCCCCTTTTTTTAAATGGAAAGAGTAGTGTTGAGGAAAATCAGTTATTTAGGATAGTAAGAACCATCGTATAGTAAGCATAGTTGATACTAAGGACAATCTTAATATGCTGCATTTCTTTTAGAGGTACCAGTTGAGGTGAGGTTTGTTTTGCAGCAACCACCCCAGGGAGTCCACCCACGGTGTTACAGGAAAATCTGTTTGTGAGGAGCTTGGACCTAGTGTTAGTCACGGATGTGAATGCCGGTGGTGCTTAAGTCCAACGACTTAAGGACCTGAAGAGAAATTTCCGATCTTAAATCCCTTTGTGAATATAGCCTCTAGTTCTGCCAGTGTGATCAACACTTCTTCCAAAAAGGAGCTTTTGGACCATCTGCTGAGAAAGCTCACCAGATAACTCAGCCCTGTACCACAGAAGGCCAGCTGGTTTCTTTGTTCGCTTTGGAGTCATTCTACAGAGCAGAGTGCTAGGGGGTCATGTTCTTGGTGGCTAGTACCATTAAAAGAGATTGCTGGGATTTACATCAGCCGAAGCTCTTTTTAATCTCAGCATGTGCATTAGGCAGTACAATGAGGAGTACTAATCCACCCTGGATGTTAAGAAGATGTAGATTGCTGTGACTATGTCTTTAATCAAAAATTAAGAGACGTCGCGTTCTCAGAGACCTCTTAAACCCCCGCTGAAAGAAACTCTGTTTTTGTCAGTTCCATAGATGACTTTTAACTGATTTTAGAAACAGTAAGTGCTTTATATTTATTTTCAATATTGTTGTAATGTAGGGGTTTTAGTCAGTTTGTTGTCATCTGACAGTCAATGTACTGTATAAATTTTCATCAATTTCTCAACTTTATTTCCTAGCTCTGTCAACATAAGTTCTGTTTGGTGGCTGAGAAGTCTCCATTGGGCATTTTCTTAAACCTGTCTTCAACAATGAATAAATACTGCATACTTTCTTTGAAGCTTTGGTCTGAGTTTTCTTAGGTAATACTCCATTCTTTAAAATTTGACTCAGAAATCTTGCTTACTTCAATACTCTGATACAGTTACTTTGCACATGCAGTTTCTTTAAATATGAAAATAACTCCCTAAACCTTTGAGTGAACAATAATGGAAGCTCATCGCCCACCTTGTGTATATCTGCCAGTCTCCTGTATTGCAACAGGGAAAATGTTTCATAATAAAAAGAGTTCATATCCTTCTTTAAAGTGACAGAGATAATTCAGTCTTGGGATTAGTATTTAAGCAGCTGCTCAACATAACATATCTCATAGCAGAGAGCACATGGAGAACGATGCAAATGAAAGCAGACGGCCTTCTCAAACGATTTGTGTCTGAATTCAGAAAATTATTTATGGAAGTGCAATGTATGGAGACAAATTACAGAGGGACCAGTTGTGTCATGTAAAAATCATGCTGATGGAAACAAGGGCAAGAAAATACAATCCCGCTAATCAAAATACTGTAAAGATGTTGAAAATTGGTGCATCTTTATACTTAAACAACAGCATTCCTTGTGGAAAAACAATTTCAATTAAAACCCCCAAAAATCAACATATTGAAGATATTTATCCCATTACTATTAATATTGTTTCTAAGGACGTCACACATCTCTGTGATGTAAAAAACCACAGTTATCCTGATTTTAGAGATGAGGAACTGAAGAGCACAAATGGGAACACAGCAAATCTCTGTTGAGCAAAGAATTGATTGAGCAAAGAATTGAACCTGTCTGTTCTGACCCGTTACCACTGATCTGCTCTTCCTCTCTGATACGCTATCTACATATGCATGCACTTGTAGCATAGTTATGACATATATTGACATAATTGCACTTGGAGTTATTTACCATGCAAGTGGATTACGTTATCAGTGGTGGCTCTTATCCAGAATTGTACTGTACTTAGCCTCTCTTTCTTCATGTTGTGGCAGGTGGTGGGGAAATTGGGTTTAAGAATGACTTACCTGTACATAGTTTCTTTGCACAATATTTTTATCTGAAGTATTGAAGGATCAGCATTTTGCTGAGTGAGGACTTTTAAAAAAAGGGTGAACATCAGCTCCTTGGCCCCTCACATAGTTTAGAGTCGACAACTTTGGAGAGTATGCTGGACTGACATGCACAGTGCCCTCTGGCTATTTGTGACAGAGCACAAAAACTCCTCTGCATCTCTTTCTTTAGCCAGGACATATGCTCCCAGATATTTCTTCCAGAGTTTGCATGCTGTATCCTTTCAGTAAACTTACAGCCCTACATAAAATAGGCAAGAACATGTTATTTGAAGGTGTTTTTATTAATAGGAATAATATAATTTATATAATAGTAGCATTCATTAAGGCATGTAAAAGTGCCACTGTGTTAGCTATTTAGTCTCTTAGAGTATAAAGGGAAATGGTCTTATGCTGGTGATCAAAACGTGCTCTTAAAGGTTCATCAAACTGCTGTCTTTGTAGTCTTCTTTTTTGTGGGCATGGTGCCAGATTTTTGAGATGCAGAATAATTGGGGTAGTCAGCCATTCAATCAGTCTTTAGGTACTTGAATGCTAAAATAACTGTATGAATAAAGTAGCAGTATAAATAACAGCCAAAGCCAAATATTTTATGGTATTTCCCTCCTTGTACCCGGGATGCCTGTGAGACTAGGGACATCTTGCTTTCCTCTCACCTGCCCGCAAGTTGCAGCCATTCAAATAAATTTATCACTAACCAGCATCAGTCATAGATACCTATAAGAGCTAAAAGAGAAGTGGTTTATTGTTTCCCACTGTCATTGCTTCTTACTTCTGCAATTTAGCTACAGCCTTTGGCTGATGATGTTAGGTGTTTGTTCTGCAGGATCTGAAACAGAGACATAGGATTGATACTTTGGGTTAAATTTAACTGGCCATAAAACTTCATTACAAAATCAGGCCACGGTAAGAATATATCTTTCATGATGCAGTCAAGTATGGACAGTGGGACTAGAGGAGATAAATGAATTAAGGACACTGAAATACTTTTTTTTTTTTTTTTCTCAAGGAAATAAATTAAGTGTATGAAACAATGACTATCTGTTATGGGAAATGCTGGAGGTGAAAGGTTTCCAACCTTCTGACCAGGACAGAAGTTCAGGGTGGATTGCTCATGTCACATGTAGTATACAGCAGAAAACTGCAAGCATAGTGTGAGAAAAGATCTATTTGACAACCTTATATTAAAACTAAATAGTCAGTCCTTCAGCTGGTGTAGAAAGGTGTCTATCTATTGATTCTGATAAAGATTTACTGGTTTACATGTGGCTTGTCCTGAGAAAATGTTTCTTTGATTATCACTGGGTGGTAGGAGATTTTACACACAGAGATGGAGCTGATCAATAGAATAAATATTTAACCTTCCTCAGAATATTTGCAGCCTGGATGTTGGTCCAACTTATGCCAGAGAAGGAGCTAGCTTTAAGGTTCAGATCCTGGTATCTAAGAGGTTTGAGTCTGCTGTTATAATGGCAGACACTTGAAAGCTGTCCTATGTCAGCCTGTCTGCTGAAAGAGAAGATGCCCACCAGAGCGAAATGAAACTTTTGCCCCTTGATGGTAAACAGGTATGAACTGTGACAGCAAATGCTCTTATTGCTGATGCTTACATTTGTTTCGATTAACTCCATGTGCCAAAACGGATCATAGTGCTGCAAGAAAAGGGTGAAGGCTTTATGGAGTCGGAGTTCCTGTTTTCTAGTCTGAGCAGCTCAGCCCATGTGGGCTTTGCCACAGTACACACCTTTTTCCCATTAAAGCTGCTCCATAGAAGCAGGAGGCAATCTTTAGGGAGTCCAGTAGAGTGCACTAAGAGGCTATTACACATGCAGCTGCCGGGAAATTGCACTGAGATCAAACAACTTTAGGATTAATTTGTTTCTGCTGTTTTTTCGTTTAAAGGTGACTATATTCATTTGGAAAACAACGGTACCTTTTATGAATGATCAAAGCTGTCATGTAAGAAATTGCAGGGAACGTAACATATTCAAGCTATCGCTGTGCTGGATTGGACCGCTTTCCTAAGAGAGGTGCTTTAAATACAATTTCATTTTGAGAACACCCTACGATTGCAGCAGAATCATTCATAACGTGATTGAGGTCAGCGATTTTATCTCAAAGTAGGTCCCGCTAATCACCGGGTTTCATGTGTTATTGGTTGTGAGGAAGACTAATTATGTTTCCGCCCTGTGAAGGGACTGGTTAACACAAAGAAATCTCATCTCCTTTTGTGATGTGCTCAGCCCAGCAGTTACTTTTGTTCTAAATTGGGCCTGGCAGCCTCTGGGGTGAATGATTGACATGTCAATGTGCTAACAGAAGCCAGAACCAATTCTCTTGTCTGACACCTCCTTTCCTCCTCCGAATATTAATGATGAGTGACCCAGCTGAATGAATGAAAAGTGCACACATCCCTCGTGGCTCCATGCAGATGCTCAGAGATGACAGCAGGACTTGCCCAGGAGAGGACACAAAACCATAAAGCCATCTGGTATTATGTAGTGAGCTTAATCTGTTCATTGACTTGGCCAAATGCTTGGTAAATCGAAAGTCGACAGGAAAGGATTCATAATATTTATGCTTAAAACACAGTCAAAACATCACAGAGAAAAATAGGAATCCTAGATGAGTTCCTAGAGAAACGCAAGCAGTACAGCTCAGATTTTGAGCTGGGAGGATGGGCAAGAAAAATATAAAAATGTTTTAGTTAAATAAGAGTCACAAACCAGTAATTTGCTTTGATAGTACCTTCAATTACCTGTGATTGGTTTCAAATACCATAGAGTATTGATGATCACCACAGGCTTTTATAGCACTTTTTAGTACTTTAGCACAGTTTCCCAAAACACCCAAATGAGCCAGCCTTGGAAGCCGTTGCCGTCACTTGATATCTATCAGTTCATAATTAAGATTAGGTTGAATCAAATCTTCTGCTTTTTCTTAGTCTGAATTATGTAATATTTAGTGTTATATTACAGATAATATTAAATGTATAGTCAGACTGTTAAGACTAAGTGTTATAGTGCATAATCAGAGAGCAGATTTCTTTATTTGATCATGTCAATTTTATTTATTCCTTCAGTAAAATAGATTCCCTTTGATAGCGTACTACTAAAGATTTCTGACTTAAATTTTTCCAGTATCTCGGTCAGCAATTATGCCACAAAAGGCAACCAGAAAAAATCCATACCAACATGCAACAGACTATTTCTCATTGTGAGGTCTAGATCCAGTGAAAAGAGAAAAAATTTCTTTTCTCACTACATTTTGCATATCGTATCTTTTATCTCCACTACAGTAAAAATACAACCTATTTTCACCTTCAGTGCCTTTCTCATCTTTTGAAGGTACTGTGGCTGAATACCCTTTGTATTTTCACAATATCCCAAAGATTGGTGATTCTTTTGCATCCCTACAGGAGACTTGTGTATTCATGCATTGAGTGACTTTGCACTGATTATTGCAAACCTTTCCCCTAGCCACCTTTTCTATTTTCTTCTATACCATATGGCAGCTCAGTCATATTTACCTGGTTGCTGCAAAATCATTTTATCTGCTCTTCAAATCCTTTTGTGTAGCCCCACTTGATTACCTGATTATGTTATTTCCCATCTTCCATATTCCTTCCTGTTACCAAAGGCCCTTTGCAGTTCTCCTCCCTTTTATTTCTCATCTGTCGATGGTACGTTGCTCCTGTTACCACTTTGCATGCCATACTTCTCACCTAACTTTGCTGTCTAAGAGCTAAATGTGTAGTCTGAACCAGGTGCTTAAGCTCCCTTATGGTTAGTGGAGAGAAAGGATACCTTCAGAGCACGTTGATTTCATCGCAGTCTGAGATAGATATCTAAATTAATTGAGATGAATTGCCCTCTGGGTATTTTTTCCATACACAGGGAGTCTAGACAACTGGTTTGGCTCGTGCCTTTCAAAGTAGGTAAAATGAATCCCAGTTTTAATCAGTTTGCCCAGAGTTTTCTCAAGTACCGTATTCCCTTCTGCTTCAGCGGCTTCTTTCTCTGTACCTTATCCTCCTCCCTGGAATCCATTTGATACTATTTTCTCCACTTAAGTGTGCTATTAAAATTTAGGTCTTCAAGAAAATATGTAAACTCCTATTGTAAAAACCCACTTAAAAAATTAAATTAATTTTCAGATAAGTTTTTGTTGACTTCTCAATGCTTCATACACTGAAGCTTTGTTTTTAGGGTATCACCATGTTTCCCTGAGAGAGTGCCTTTCTGCTCATGTTACACACAGGGATTATTAAGGCAAGAGCGTTCAAGCGTACAAATTAAAACAATGATTTACAACATAAACCTGAACTACACCTGTTACAACAGCCCCACAGAGACAGGGTGTGCCTGATAGCCAGCCCTGTGGTATGCAGACTGATAATTCAGGCCTGAGGTGGCTATGAGTTATTTAGATGCAGCAGCAGAAATGTGGGGGTTTTTTTAAGTTATCTGCCTGAACAGAACCCTTTCACTACATTACAGCAGTAAAATCAGTAATAAAAAACCAGCCTGTAACATTTAGTTTTCTGTTATTTTAGAACAAAACATCTGAAAAAATATTTTAAGTTGACAAAAATAGTAGTTTCTTTCTTTAATCTTGTACCTTAAAAATAGCCAAGCAGTTAATTTCTGAATATTTACAAAGAGAATCACTCTACCATTAGACGAAATTCAGCTGCAAGCATTTTAATTCTTTTTTTTTTTTTAAATTTAATTTTTTTTAAATGTGCAAAGAAAAACCTAAATCACAATTGTGCCATAGGAACTTTTGTTCAAGGTTCATAAAGAAAGTAGAGGTGCACTTCACAGATTTATGATAACTCAATGACCGGTCTCACTGAAAAGCAAAGAAGCACTTTTTAGCTGTGGTTTGCTGTCTAATGGGTTGTGAACTTTCAGCTTAAGAAAGACAAGATGATGAAATCTTTAAATGCTAAAATAATCAATAAATTCCTTTGTTAATATAAGTTCTTTTTCCAGAATTAAAAATATATCATAATTATCTTATTCCAATGGACAAAGGCATTACCTCACTTCAGTAAAAATGTTTGCTTTCTCTTGTGCATACCAAATTCAGCTTTGAAACTCACAGAAAAAGTTTAATTTCTTCATAAAGTATTTGTAGGCTCCCTACCTCAACCTACTATACTTCTCTCTTAGTATCTGCCTTTCCATCACAGTGTCCCAAACAAATCTCTGTAGGTACCAACAGGTAGGTCTCCAGGGCCTGGATCTAGGAGGGCGGTTACTTACATTTTGCACTTGGAGGATTATGTCTCTGCAAAACCATTTTACCAGACCATGCTGTAAAAAGGAAGCTCCTCTTTAATTTTTTAAAAATGCTTTATTTTGACTACTTTTTTTTTAACTGATGGCAGTGAGCAGGTTCTCCTGTAGGCTGTGCCTCCATAACTTTCAGACAAGGTAGCGCTGGTGCTGGAAAACGAATAGACATCACTGAATTTTCTCACACTCATGCGGGTGGATTCTGCCTGTGAAAGAGCAGAGTAGGTGTGTGTACATATCAATTCTTCTGGTTACACCACTCTCAAAAAGGAAAACCAAACAAAAAACCTGGCAGGAGAACAAAGTCCAATCCGGGAAAGCTTTTATCACAACAGAAATTCCAGGCGCCTCCAACAAAGAGAGATAGTATTAAATTGGTGCCAAATTATTGAAGGCCCATCTGCATCATTCCTATATTGAATGCAAGGAGAATTTGTCCTATTAGGATTAGATTTAGCGGGGTGGAAGTAGGGAGGGGACAAGTTTCCAGCTGCCAGGGCCCAAGCAGAGAAACTGTGCAGATGGGACAGGTCTCGGCTGAATAGTAGGGGGCATGTTTATCTGTGATGGATGCATTTACACCACGGGATGCAGTCCACTTAGCTTGTATCTCTGTGATGTTTAGGATAGGATATTAGGTTGTTTACTGTCCACTGCCGGGAGGGTGGAAAAATAGGTGTTGCAGTGAGTCAGAAGGGTGCCCCCCAGAATGGAATCAAAACAGTTTCAAATGCTCTGAAGCAGCGGAGAATGGATTCCTCTTCTGCTAACTGAGGTCTTAATTTGAACTACTAAATTTGGTCTACTGAATGAGCCCCTCTTCACACAAATGGCTGTGGGACCAGCAGGAGCAATACAGGAATGCAGCTTCGGCCGTGGCTCTTCATGTCTGCTGACACTGAACTTTGAGACCCGTGGGAAGCCTTCCCGTGCCACCAGTACATTCATGGCTCTCAGGAAGATGCCTACTCAGTGGCGTCTGCAAGGGAATAGGGGGTCTGTGTGTGCCATGCCTAAAGAAAAGGCAGTCATGACAAATCCACTCAAATGCGAGTAAAGGACAGGAAAAAGGAACAAGTATACATTATACATGCCAGCGAGAAATACTTTCTTCCATAAAATTTTCTGCTGCTGAGTAAATATTAATTAGGTTTTGCAGTCTGGGGCCCTTTCAGGATTCAAATGAATACATTAGCTATTGACAGCTATGAACAGCCTAACTAGAGTTATAAATAAAAATAATTTATTTACTGGCATGGTGAAGCCTGGAAACCTTCAATGAGAGACAGCAATTAAGGGACACAGTACTAAAACCAAAGAAGAGGGGAGGAAAAAAGAAATATTATTTAAAAAAACCTGCCTTTTATTCTATTTTTTAAAATGGGTGAACACGAATGATAAAAAATCTAGCATGGATTTAAGGTTAGGGATCAAAGCGGGATAAGGAGCTTAAGGCCGTTGCATTAGCACCAACTGGTGCTGCGCATATGCTCCTGTGACATCTGACGTAGCTGAGCCTGTGTAACGGCAGAGTAGACCCAGCTACCAGCAAGGAAAAGGAAAGCAATCAATTTTTCAGCTGGGCACACCACAGGCTCTGGCTTTCCAGGTTGTCCTACAGGTTAAGTAAAACTAATGAGAGCTTATCAGTGCCTTGATTAGATACGAGGCCAAGCATCATCCTTTTCCTGGCAGAATTAACCTTTCTACCGAGGAGGTGGTCCTGCCTTAGCTTACCTAAGTGAGTTGCTTTTATTTGCAACTGAATTAAAATCAGTACAAGAACCGCTGTGAAAGCAGGTTATTTCAAATATTTAAATTCTGTTTATTTCTAAGTAAAAGAAGTGATACTTCAACCAAAAAAACCCTAACTCCTACAAAAGCACTGAACAAAAATTGTTAAAAAAGCACTCTTTTGGTTAAACTGGTGCAATTTGGGAACAGATA
Source organism: Pluvialis apricaria (assembly GCA_017639485.1). NCBI lineage: Eukaryota > Metazoa > Chordata > Aves > Charadriiformes > Charadriidae > Pluvialis > Pluvialis apricaria. The sequence goes on along the minus strand of CM030009.1, from coordinate 71,663,594 downwards.
GGGTCTCATTCAAGGGAGGGATGTCTCAATTTCTAGTGTCCTCATGCTAGCACAATTCTTAACAATAAATTCCTCAGAATAGGAGTTCTGCTTGAGTAATGTTTATAGGAGCAGGCTCTGGGTTTCTCTGCTGACTGTGCTAACAAGAGTGTCAGCTGTGATTTTGGTTCTTGTGATATGGATTAGATCCAAGCTGAGTTTGATTTTTTTCCAAGTCAATTATGAATTATCTGACAACCAAAGCAGCCAAATTAAATTGCTCTGAACTTGAAAAAGAAATTAAATTGCTTGTATACTTAAGAAAGAAGACAATCTTGCTATATTTAAGAGGTAGGAAACAAATTTATTTTGTGGTTCTGGTTATTCATAATAAGATGCTCAGATATCACAGTGAAGAAGGGTCAGTTAAAAAAAGAGAAATGGAAGCAGAGAAGAAAATAGGTAGTTGAAACTTTTCATGGGCGAATTATTGTGTAGCATGTCAGGCTATGTGCTATAAGCATGTTTATTTATGCAAAAAAAAAAAACCAACAAACCAGCACCCGTCTGAAATGGTATCTTGGGGCCTTGAGGTAAGAAAGAGATGAGTAGTTTGGGCTTACTGTAGAAACATAAAGCAACTTCCGTGTCTTTCCCAGCTCTGTGGCATTCTGCTTTCCTACTTCAGGTTTTACTATCAGTACAACTGGAATAAATAAAGTGTAAAGCTTAATGTTAACAGATTTGAAGCACGTGCATCTCTGACTGAAATAATTTTAATCTCACCTAGATACATCAGTAGAATGAGATGAAACAACAACAGATATGCCTTCATTCTATCTATTGTACAGCTTTCATTGTCTGCAGCTATGCCACTGCAGAGCAGGGGAAATAGGCTACAGTACTTTCTATTCTGAACATGGGCTAAGTGATTGAAAACTGTGTTGAGAGATCAGTAGATGAATTATATCGTGTCAACCATTTTTTTACGTCCACAAAGATAAAGATCCAGTTGTAGCAAGAGCTAAGCATAACTGATGATCCATCGGAGCTGAAGGTAGTGATAAAATGCCCTTTGACTTTAGTGGGGTAAAATTTTTACCTCAGATGTTTTTAATGAATTTGTTTTGGTTTTGTTCTTTCAATGGAAACAAAAATATGAGGGAAACAGACAAATTATATTCCATCTGCAGTTTAATTTGTGAGTCCATTGTATCTACTGTATCTTCATTTTATTTCTTTCGTATGACACATATAAGCAGAATTTTATTGATCTCCTTTTTATCATTCTCTCTGTATTTTCCTGGGAATAGATCTGCTTCTAAATCAGGCAGATCTTTCAACTGTCATCAAATATTTAATGATTTTTCCAATCCTTGTGTCTTGAAACAATTCTGAAAAAAGATTTGTATGTCCATTAGTACAGTATTGTTTGCTCAGTGGCAAAGGTAAAGTTTAAATAATGAAAGTGTGGCAGAACATTAAGAGATTTTTAAAGCTGTAATTTGTCACAAGTTGTATTACTAAAATGTTATTTTATAAAGCCATATTTATTATAATCTCCTCCACCCCCTTGCATATTGGGCTATGCTACACAGTTTTGCCCTCATTTGTTATGCACAAAATGTCAAAAAAGTTTATTACTATTTAAATTTTGGTTTTATCATCAAGAAAATATTAGTCTATTTCACTTCTGGCCTTCATATAACTATCTTTTCTTCTCATCAGACTTATTCAGTATTAATGGGGAAATTTCCTAATGTTAAAATAAAGGGATTTTGAGCTACTGAATAGTTTATGTCACATGAAATGGATAGAAAATACAGTTCAGGAAGGTTGCATTAAACTCAATCACCCCTGTCCACAGTATGCTTCCTACTAATAGCTACTCATTTACAAATTCATCCTGTGCATTAAAGAAGAACTAATTATGCCAGTAATATCCAGGTAAAGTAGCCAAGATTATGGCAGTGATCATGCTGTTAGAAGAAAGGGAGGCAGTACAGACCGGCAACAGCAGCACTGGTTTATGGGCAGATACCAACTTTCTCTTCAGCATAACATGTTGTCGAAAACGCCAGTTTTAACAGCCCAAACCGCAACCAAGTCCATCATTCAAAGGTATTTAATGTCTTGGTCATTCAAGACACTCCTTTGTTTTCTGTGGAAAATAAAAGGTCTAAGAATAGAAGATTCTTTCATTTCAGAATGCCGGAAATTTTGCCTGTTTCAAAAAGATAAGAAATCTATATGAGGTGGGATCAAATCCTTACAATTTGTGGATTATTTCTATTTGAAGGGAGGCAAGAGATTCCATAAATAAAGATGGATTCCTGTTGGGTTAAACTTTTTTATTTTGCCTTTAATGTCATCTATTCAGAGTCTCTTTCACAGTGAGAGCTTCTGAGAGACAATAAAACAAGGCATGAAGTCTCTTAAATATCTGTTCTGTTTGGGGGTAATGAACTTTGCAGCATACTTTATAAGTTTTTCTTTGGAGTCCCTCAGTCCTAGTAATGTGATGATCAATTTAGAGAAGCTAAGACGACCCTACATGGGCTTGTGCTCTTTAGTCCTCGTTCTGCAGACATGTTTGTGTAATGATTTTCAGCTGGACTTGTTCAGTGAACAAGTTTTTCATACAGGCTGTAGGCCACTTTGCACACGTTCTCCTCTTCCAAACCGAAAGGTAGATGGTAGTCACAAAGATACCCAGAAGAAGCAACCAAAGGCACTGCCAGGCAACCTTGCCTAAGATTTATGGAGGATGAGATAAGCGATGCTCTGAGTCGAAAGATCCCACTGTAATATATGTTTGGCTCGTAAAGAGAGCCTTAAAAGACCTGCACAAACACCAGCCTGCCATTGCCCAGCAAAAGGAATCCAGAAGACATAGTGAGGGCTCAGTAGGTGTTGTCCATTGCCCTCTGTGCTGCACACAAGAAATCCCAGAGAGACAGCCTAGACACGCATGTCTTGCTGCCTGTGAATGTGCTGGTTTGAGAAGATGAGCATGTGCAACCTGTGAGAGAACATCACTTCTCCTTCCATAAGGTCTCACCCTGAGTCTTGTTGTGTTAATGTTCCACTTTGGCCCTAGCTGTTGGGTCTAGGGGGGCTCAGTTACCCTGTTCTCTGAGGCATCTATAACTGTTTTGGAAAAAGGCTGTTGAGACAACCATGAGCATAACCTAGCCAAACAGTCCATGGAGAGGCAATCATGAGGAGGTCTTGCTTTAAACTCAAGAAATTGCTTCAGAGCAATTTTATATCTTTTCCTTAATTTTTTTTTTTTTTTTTTTTTTAACTGAATAGGGTGGGGTGTTTTTACCTTACGTTTTATAAAATCAACTCTTAAGCAGATAAGTACTAAGCAAATGAATGTGGAGAGTTAAAACTCGGCAGAGTTAAAAGCGACTGTAACAGTTATTTAGCTTCGTTACTGACTACTCTCACTATTGGGCAATGACAGATACTTGTTAGTTCATTTGCATGAGAAATCTGTGGCTTTAAACTTGATTCCAAAATTTTCTTGAAAGCTGCCACTTATATTTTTAGGCAGCACAGTTCTAAACAAGAGCCTGTACAGGATAACCTCTATAACTGACTAGACTGTATGCATTCACTGAGTGAACTTTAATTTGAATATCCCAAGTATACTTTTGGCTAGATCAAAGTCAATATCAAGGTTAGTAACTGCACGTTCTTCCTAATCAAAAAGGTTTTGTTTTAATTTAGCCAAACCATGACGCTTCCTAAAATGTATGGGAAATATGTTCAGATCAGGATTTGTGGTGTTCTGCAACTGAAAACTTCCTTGGATAATGTAAGTCATATTTAATCAATGAATTAAAAAGACAAAATTAACTGGCAAAATGTAATACCAGGTATACAGTATGCATACCTTTCTAAAAACGTATATGGTATAAGAATCAACATACCTTGAACAAAACTATTGATACTGTTTCTTATTCATTATCATTAAACAGTCAGTAATCTACAGAGCATGAAAACAAGTGCGATCAAAGACATCTGTAAACGCACTTCAAGTGCTGATAATGCAGTACGTAGAGGTTCTTGTTCATCACAAAATGAAGTTTATGTGGGCTATGCTCCACGGAAATTCTGTCTCAGCAGCTGGGAAATTCTAGTTTGAATCAGCAACCAAAAAATCCAGTTCACTGACCACAAAGAAGAACTTTTCCAAAGATGGGGCATAGGATGATTTACATTCCTTCCAGCTACATATAATTGAGAAATCAGTACTAAAATACAACTTCAAGGCAATAGTCAAGACAGTTGTAAAAGACTGTCTTGAAATAAACATTCTGGAATATAAGTAGTTTCTTTTGAATAACGAAAGGTTAGAACTGTCTCTGCCTCACCACATTTGCCACATTAGGGCATGAATCTCTAGAGCTTCAAAGTGTTTCTGAAAGATCTCAAAGCCATGGATAAGCCATAGCACAAACAAGGAGGGGTGAGGCAGGGAAGGAAAGAAGGAAGGAAGGCACAGAGGAAGGAACGAGGGACAGAAGGATGGATGGATGCTTTTTCATAATCCACCAGGAAAGAACAAAACACATCTTAATCCTACCATTTGCTCTTAGACTTTTCAGTGGTCTTTCTTATCCAGTGTCCACTTTTTTTCCAAACGTGGTCAATCCTTTTTGCTTCATCTTTTCCCCTGTAAGCATACACGTTTATCCAAATAAAAGTAATTCAAGGGACCTAGAGGATTTCTATACCTCTTGTTGCAGAAGCTGCCATCTGAAGCCCTATTTCCAAATCCAAGATTTACTTTCCCTCCCTGTCAGACAGTCTTTGATTACCAAGTTAGAGAAATTGATTCATGAGGAAAGGTTAAGGAGCCAAATACAAATAGCTTGGCTGCATGATGACTAAGACAGATGGGAACATCATAATAGGCTGCAGAGTACTATTGCACTGAGAAGGAAGGGCCTCTGGGGAAAGGCATAAAACATAATCTGCCTCATTTTGAGTCTTCCAATTGTCACCAGAATCATTATGGTGAAAAGGGAAGCAGGTGGCTGCTTTACATACTGTTTTGAATTTAAACAAGTCTCAGCAGAAGCACTTTGTCACTTATGGGTTATCATATTTGCCCTGCTCCTTTAGATCAAAGCTCTATCCAGATGCGAATCCTGGCTCCTTCAAGACCATGGAGCTGAGCAAATGTGCAGTGTTCCTTCCCTTGGTCTTCTCCCAGTTCCCAGCATTTTGTGGTGTAGGGTTTTCTTGAGGTTTTATTAAGACCATTATGTTTAACAACTACAAATTAAATTAGCACCCCATTATTCATCTACTTTTAAGCCCATTAATAATTTTGACATTGGGAGTGATTTTCCCAGTTTAGTTATGCGTGAAGTGTTACTGTTGTCTAATCAGTAGATTGTGCATTCTTGGCTGTTGCGTTGAAAGATATAATAGTTGTCTGTTATGGTTTGAGAAACCCATAATTATTTATTGTCGTTTAGACAATCATTCTATCACCCGATGACCCCTCCCCACTCGGGAAATGGAATCGGGAAAAAACAAGGAAACCTGGGAGTTGAAGTATAAACAGATTTCATAGAGTAAGATTAGATAATTAACATTAATAGCACTAAAGAACCAATATTCATCCTGATACCAATACAGAATATGCAAAGATTATACTCAGCCAATGATATGAGTAGGCAGTTGTGCACTCCCAGCAGTGAACAGTAAATGTTGGACACTGAGCGCTACAGCTTCAGGAGGAAAGGAAGGCCTCGGGAGTCCAGCACCAGGGCATGAAGTTCTCGGGATGGCAGCCATCAAGGGAAAGAGAGAGAACTTCGCAGCAAACTTTCTAATTTATATTGAATGTGACATCGATGTTATGAAATAATGCTGTTGGCCAGCTTGGGTCAAGTGCTCAGGTCTCGCTCCTCCTCATTCCTGCACCTGATGAGCTCGAAAAACACTGAGACCTTGAAACCCACACACCATAGCTGGCTACAAAGTAAATATTTTCACAAATTCAGACACCAGAGTCTTCTAAAAGTGCAGTCTTCCTAAGTATTAGAAGAGAAATTAGTCCTGTGTCACTCAAACCGGGACATTGTCTTTTCAGTTGTACAGACCTTGAATTTAGGCTTTATTTCACTTGCCTCTTTTCCAAGCTGAATAGTCATGGTTTATGTGGTCTCTTCTCAGACTCTCCCCCTAAACAGCTATTCCACATTTCTTGTTATCTTTGTTGCCTTTCTTTATCGCCATTTTCAAGTCAACTATATATTTTTACGATATTTTAGCCAGGGTGCACTCAATACTCAAGATGTGAGGCTGTCATGAACTGTGATCCTTTTGTTTGTGGATTTTTTGACTCCTACTGAGCAGAGATGACATGTTCATAGTGCTACACTGTGACCCAGGTTCTCTTTCCTACATAGTGGTAGTAAATCATATTATGTTCGTATTGGTGTGGTTATTTTGTTTCAGGTCTCTTACTTTGAGCGCGGGATGTTGAAAATAGGTTATCCTCTGTCCCAGTGTAATATCTGTACATGTGCAGCAGAGAGAGATAACTCCTTTATTTCTCTCCCACCAAGTACAAGGAAAAAGGTTTTTCTTTCCTCCTCCAAAGTTAAGGTTACACGGAGATAGTGGATTTCAAAAGGGTAATTATTGCCTTTGTCCAAGATCCAAAGCGATGGGATTGCTGGATAGGCAAGAATTCTTATTTTCTATATTCCTCCTCTGTGTGAAACAGCTTGCTGCATTCAGGAGCAGCTGTAATGTGAGAAAGAGGAAGAGAAGAGCAGAGGATTTATATGGGTGAAAGAGAGGGAGAGAAGTAGTAGATTTACAGAGAGGAAGATGACAACGGGGGCAAGACAAGGCAGTTCGCTGGAGCAATGCTTTTGGTAAAATGCTCACAGGTTATTTTAGACTGTGTAGAATGCACACAGCACACAGCATTGATAGGGTTAGAAGCTATTCAGTACAGATATAAAAGCAAAGTTCAGTTAAACCCATGTACAAGTTGCCTGAGCTTGCTAAGAGCTTTGTCAATAAGTGCACAGACCTTTCTTTTGTAATGAATATATCTTTAACCTACGGAGTGGCAAATATGATTTCTAAAATCTCTCTGATAAAGCCTCTTTGAAACTGAAAGCACTCCAGGTTCCATTTATGTCAATACCTTCCTAAACAAGCAGAACCTGTAGAAGAACATGTTCTCTCTAAAAATAAACCTTTTTTGTTCAAAGATATTGGCAAGATTAGAAGAATACAGGAATCTGAGAAAAAGTGCATTAGTATACATACATAGTTTGTGCTATTCAGTAGCTGCCATAGTATATTTAAAAACTGATGTTCAAGCAATTAACATATTAATGTTAACATCTCAAACTGTAATTTAACTGAAGCTTTATGGCTGAGACACAATAAAGATAAGAAAATGTCAAGCACTCACTGTTCTTTAGGAAATGCAAAAGGGGGATGCAACTTGAACATGTCACTGTGCTCATTTCACTTTATAATCTTCCAGAGGCCTTCCAGAAAAAACCTCAAATACCTGTATTTTGATCCTTATGTATGTAAAAGAACATCTCCCGTTGTTATCTTTGTGAGCTACAAAACCATAGCTGTGTGGAAAAGGTTTCCCTAAGTAAACACAACACACTGCATAGTGTAATAATATGTAAAATTGTTCAGAAAAAGCCCTTTTCAAATGAAATCCTAAATATAAATTATGATTTGAAACAAAATCATGACATGTATAGAGGCACTCACCCAGACAAAATAATGCACTTACATTGATTGCATTACAGTGGACACGTGTGTAGCATTTGCAGAATTACTGACAAGCAACTCTGGGTAATTTTGTAAAAACTACTTTTCCTAATAGAAATGCACCCTAACATTCACGAAATACATTGTAAATATGGATTTTGTCTAGATATTTTGGCATTCCTTTTTTAATCAAAAAAACCCCAGTGTAATAAAGACATTTGTAACCTAAAAAAATAATCAACCTACCAAGCGTTTAGTTGCAGAGTATAGCTACCCCTTCTAACAAACTGTTTTCTCTAAGTCTCGGTTTTCCTGTAATCAAATTACAAATGGAGGCCATGTTTTTTTCATAATATATCATTGGATTCAGACAAAGAGATCCACTGTAATTTGATATGCTCTTAAATTCTGTGCTTTCCTCCACTATCTGGCCTAGTGGGGAAAAAGACAAGTGTAGCATCAATTCCACCATTTCCAGATTTATTCTTTGTTTAGAAGGAAATGTATCTCTACGCACCTGAATGTCTTTAGTATTACGATTTTGATTTGGAACACTGAATTAAGACACTGATGAACATGCAACTTTTTCCAGATTAAAGAAATGATTCATGAGCTATTTTGCTGTTTTGCTTTATGGAAGCAATTCCAAGCTCTCCTGGTTCATATACAGCATTGTGAAAAATGACAGTTCAAATGCTGCATGCAAATGCTTTCCTTTTGTAGTATATTATTTTAGGCATTCCTCATTTCAGGATTTGTGGTCTTTGTGATAAAAGACAAAGGCTAAATATGAATTTGTAACTTCCCTTTTAAAATCACTTGTATTTTTATCCAGTGTTTCAGAAGGAAGAACAGTGAAGTAGCTTTCTAATTACTGTCTTTCATGTGACTGAAACTACAGGAAATGATGAAATACAAGTGATATTGGGATACATTTGTGTATGCCGTATCTATGAATGGCTTAATTTTTTAACTTGCCTGTTATTTCTTAAGTTCTTGCTAACTCCTTTCTGTGTGATGGAATATCAGCCAGTAAATAAGGTAGAAGGAATCAACTCTCCACTGTATCACCACAATATTTTGTATATTTAATTTTTGCTCTAGACAAAACCATGTGCTGTATTACTCCTTTTCTTGTGCATCAGGTTTACTCCACTCATCCTTACAGCTAGTCCCTCAGAAGTGTAACCTATTTGTCATCTCATTTGTATTGACTAATCCCACAGTTACAGCCTCCATAACTTGTTTTTTAAACTTACCTACAAGCATCTTGTGCTGCCCTTTTTCTTGGAATGATACAATTTTTTGGTATTTAGAATGTATGGGGATTTTGTAAAATTATTTCCAGATCTGTCTGCAAAGCATCTTCATTGCTCTTTTTCAGGCTCTCCTTTGCAAGTGGTGTCCACCAAAGCCTACAAAAAACGGTTAAGTCACCGCCAGTCTGAGTGCCCCGCTTTTTCCATTGACCTTTGCATTGAAATGTTGAATGCCTTTGAGAAGCTCAGAACTTCAGCCTGACTGATGATGACAAACAAAAATCAGTGTCAGAGCAAAGTGACTCTCTCTCTTGACGAATGAAACACAAAATTGCAGCAAGAGCAAATGTTGGTGAATGTATTTGATCAGACTGAAAGAGCCAAGGGGAAGTACCTCGGAGCACTGCTTCTAAAGCCGAGCTGTTGGATGTGTTAAGTTCTCAGTGAAATCTGGGGAATTCAAAACAGAACATGCTGCTGGCATACTGACCTGCAGGCTGGCCCAGCCGAATCACCCTCAAGCTCGGAGGGTCTCATTTAATAACTTGCAGCGCTAACAAGCACTAGCTGTGACAAAAACCATGTGTCTCTAATAAAAGACACTTATTCTTTCTAGGGCCTTCTCATGCTTAAAGACTAGCACTTAAAGACTGAGCACTGTTTTCAGGATCTAGCTTTACCCCAAGCAAGGTTGGGCAGATCCACTTTGGCTTAATGTGTGCTATTTCGGCTGCAGTGTCAGGAAGAGTAATTAGGTTTGCTGCCATAAAAACATCTCGATCAGCTTCCCTTTACTGAGATACAGAGAAGCACATTTTGTCAAGTAAAGGGAACTTACTTGTTCATATTTACGTGCACCATATTTTTTTCTGAGGTGATCAAGGAAGCACTTGCTAGAAAAAAAAAATCATTACTGTTCACAATACCTAAAAGAAGCCATAAGGATTTGGATTTTATAATATTTTTTTCTGGCCTCTCTTGAGGCAGTGTGCAATATTCATAACCTGGAGTGAAAGATCCTGACAGCTATTTTGGTAGTCATGGAAAACAAAGGACACAAAGTGAACCTGGATGGATGTGTAATGGTGAGGTTCAGAGCCTGAGGCTGCTTTTCTTGGGGGAGCTGACCAATGAATAGGACTATAGTCAGTATGATTTCAGTCAGTGGCCTCTTTCCACTGACTTTGATGGAAATCCAAGACAATCTCTGGGAGGAATCCCACAGAAAAGAATGTTTCCATTTGGCCTTCATACTGTACTTACCTGCACAATGACTATCACACGGAGCAATGTCAAAAACCTGAGAAAGGTGAGACCTTGTGGAGAGAGGTCTCTTGTGGAGACCTAAGCTTGTTGTCTGGGCTCCTTCTTATCAGCAGGAAAGGCAGCGAGAGAGAGAACATTCTCAAAAAGGTGATCTATCCTACATACCTTAGACATCCATCTCAGGATGGAGTGGGTGAATTGCCCCAGAGGTGCCTCTCTTTTTTTAAAAAAGTGATCAGACTGCTATTCTAGGCAAGATGTTTAACTTCTGATTGGCTAAAGTTAAGCAAATTGAACCCTGTGCTATCTGTCTAAGCAGCAGAACATATTTTGTTGTGTTTCCTAGTTATGCATTCATAATAACCTCTTGTACCATGCATTTTGGTTATATTGTTGCTTATACAATATTTAAAAACTATTCTTACATTCTGTCAATTCTTCAAATTAAAATGATAGAGAATAAAATAATAATATTGATTGTTGACTATATTTATCTTCTTTGCTTGCTTATGTAGTATGTTTTCATGCAGATCAAAGCTTAACAGGAAGCATGAAATATTGCGATGTGTGGAACCAAGAAAATTATGCTCGCAGGTGTCAAAACATACAGAAGGTTTATTTATAAAGGTAAAAAAATGTTGCTTTTTCTAAGCAACACATTTTTATTTCCTGCTGTCTTCTCCAATAATTGCAAAGACTCTGGAAGTCTTCAGGCATTTTACAAGCAATATAAAGGGTGCAAAGCATTACAGCAATAGTATTCCCAGGGTTTTTTTTGTCTTTTCTCAACAAAGCCTATCTGTTTCTTTCTTAAATAGGTGTGATCCTCTCTTAGGCTGACTGTGTTGTACTTGGAGTGGGTTTTTCCATTAACTACAATTAGTCACAATTCTAGATAATCATCAGAGGCAGTCCGTATGTAGAAGGGTGTCTTGTTGCAGGCAGCCCAATGTGGGATGCAACCCTGTGAAATCAAATTTACTTTCCCTTGTCATGTGCTGGCACATCAAGTCAGGTAAAAAGGTTAGTAAGTGACGCATACCTGAATTAAGTAGTGGGAGAGAAGAAAACATACTATAAAGCTGGTTGATGGATGGGGTCATGGTTGGGCATAATCATGAGCCACTTGTAAGGCAAATGAACAAAGAAACAATCAAAAACCAAAGGCCAGCGGAGACTGTGCAAGTCCTGCTTAAAATTCTGTGGTTTTTATGCCTTCTAAAGAGTCAAGCTGTAAGCAGGCTCTCTCCATGGAGAGGGTATTCGGGAAGTGAACAAGCTATGGTTGGAGTCCAACAACTGGCAGTTTGGCTGGGGTTTCCAGCTCTCAGAAGGTCACAGGAGAACAGTTTGTCCTGAATTCCCACAGGCAGGAGCACTGGTTGGTCTGCACTAAGGTGTGGAGGCCTGGTCTGACTGTGTATCTGGATGTCTTGACAGCTGTGTGATAAGTGGCCTAGAGCTGCTGCTCAACCATATCATACCACATCATGCAATTTATGAGGTATTTTATAACTCAAGAGCTTAATTCAGTGACTGGTACTTCACAGGGCATTTCTGAAGACTTAAGTAATGCCATAGGCATGTTACAGATTTGGAGGGGTAAGTGGCAAGGTAGAAACTACATCTGAACCAAGAGCATCTATGCTCCATAGACAACTATGAAGTCCTGGACTTTTGAACTTCCAGGTTGAGGGCTGTGACCACAGCACACGATTGTCTCCAGTCTTGTGCTCAGCTCCTCAGACATGACATTTCATAAGTATCCAACTAGTCCAAGAACCTAAGTTCAATTGGCTTTAAAGTGTACCTGCCTGTATCTCTTCCTTGATAGCAGGAAGACTGGGGAGAGAAGGGGCAGCACTGGTGTCTCTGCAAGCATTTGATTTTCTCTATGAAACAGTAGCTATGATTCTCAGAGGGGGATAGTGATTACATTCTTGGAATGTGTAAGTAATAAAAAAACCCTTGTGATCAGTTAAAAAATGTATAAAAAAGCACTTGCCTTCAGGAAAGTTAATGTTCAAGTTTCATTTCCTCTAGAGACAAATATCAATTCAGAGGAGCAGGAGAAGATAGAAAAGAACGAACCAGGTTACTGTAAGAGCGTGGGGTCATCGTCATGTAATTCCAGACACTGTTGCAAAAACTGGAATATTAAATCTCACTGGGTGGAGAGATGGATGCAGACCAAGGGCAACCTAGAGGGAAATAAGATTGAACTAATGAAAGTTTGCTCTCTCAGTGGTATGTAAAGAATGTCTTCAATATTATGCTCACTAAAATAGTGTCTCTGGGCAATGTGAGAATAATCATAGGTAGAAATTACACTTCCCTCCTAGAATCACATGAACAAGAATAAAAACCGTGGCTGAGAGAACATGATCTGTAGATTTCAGCAAGCTGTCTCACTCTTAATGACATTTGAGTATCTTCTGAGATTTCCTGACATAATGAGATTTTGGACTGAGTTAGAGGATGTCTTTATTTCCTTGAATCCTGCAGAATTGCTGATTACTGTCTGATTTTCTTCCGTGTTCATATTTGGTTTTGTGGAGGTTCTGCATTGGAGTTGTTAAAACAATGTATTTGACTACACCTCTTCTGACAGAGCTACGAGATACACTTTCATTGAAAGATTAAACTAAAGTTTACCCAGGTGAAATAACCCCTGAGAATTATCCCTTCAATTTTCAAGACAAGACTGGAACAGTGACTGTTGGGTTTCTCTATAGGAAAGAGAATTTGTGGGTAGTAATATTATCCTAAGACCAATGATCAGAGAATCACAGAATAATTTATGTTGGAAGGGACCTCTGGATATCATCTACCTCAGCCCCTCAGCTCAGAGAAGAACTGAATAGACCACATAGCTCAGAGCCATGTCCAGCTAGCTGGGTTTGGATTGTGTCCAAGGATGGAGACTCCACAATCTCCCTGGACGACCTGTTCCTGCGTTTGATTACCCTCAGTGTAAAAAAAGCTTTTTCTCATATTTAAATGGAATTTCCTCTATTTCAATTTGCGTTCATTTGCCCTTGTCACCCCCTGACAGAGGATGCACTCTGTCCCATCATCTAGATGACACCAAGTTGGGTGGGAGTGTTGATCTACTTGAGGGTAGAAAGGCTCTACAGAGGGATCTGCACAGGCTGGATTGATGGGCTGAGGCCAATGGTATGAGCGTCAACACGGCCAAGTGCCGGGTCCTGCACCAGGGTCACAACAACCCCATTCAGCACTACAGGCTTGGGGAAGAGCGGCTGGAAAGCTGCCCAGAGGAAAAGGACCTGGGGGTGTTGGTCAACAGTCAGCTGAATAGGAGCTGGCAGCGTGCCCTGGTGGCCAAGAAGGCCCATAGCCTCCTGGGTTGTATCAGGAATAGTGTGGCCAGCAGGACAAGGGAAGTGATTGTTCCCCTATACTTGGCACTGGTGGCCGCACCTTGAATACTGTGTTCAGTTTTGGGGCCCTCACTATAAGAAAGACATAGAGGTGCTGGAGCATGTCCAGAGAAGGGCAATGAAGCTGGTGAAGGGTCTAGAGCATGTCTTATGAGGAGCAGCTGAGAGAACTGCAATTGTTTAGTCTGGAGAAAAACAGCCTGAAGGGAGACCTTATCCTCTTTATAACTACCTGAAAGGAGTTTGTAGTGAGGTGGGGGTCGGTCTCTTCTCCCAAGTAACAAGTGACAGAACAAGAGGAAATGGCCTGAAGTTGAGACAGGGGACCTTGAGATTGGATATTAGGATAAATTTCTTCACTGAAAGGGTTGTCAAGCATTGGAACAGGCTGCTCAGGGAAGCGGTTGAGTCACCTTCCCTGGAGATATTTAGAAGACATGTAGATGTGGTGCTTAGGGACATGGTTCAGTGGTGGACTTGCCAGTGTGTTGTGGTTTGGACTGGGCTGGCCACTAAATGAACAAAAGATACTCTCTTTACCCCTCTGTCTCCCTTCCCAGAAGAGAAGGGAGAGAAAATAAGGGAAAGATTTATGACTTGAAAAGAAAACTAAAGCTACTTTAATGAAATATTAATAATAAAAAGAGAAAATAATATCAAAAAAAGAAAATAATGAAACAGATACAACATACAAAAACCCAGTATCAAGCTCCTGGGATGATGATCACATCACTGGCAGGCCCTGGGAACATCCCAGACAGGACTCAGTGATGGATGGGAGCTGAACTGAGGAACCGGATTCAGGAACAAATCACAAATTGGGATCAAAGGTAGACAAACAGACAGAGTCCTCCTTGGATGTCAGACATTGAAGGAAGAGGGCTGACCCTTTGATCCCTCGGCTTTTATACTGAGCATGAGGCAGATGGGATGGAATACCCTGTTGGTCAGTTTTGGGTCACCTGTCCTGTCCGCTCCTCCCCGCAGGTGGGATCCCCTCTGCCCTGTTCTGCTTCAGACCCTCCAACTTGGTAGATAACAAAGTTAGCCAACTTTGGTTGTTATAGCAATAAGTATAACCAAGAGCCTCTCTGCACACCATTCCTTGGTATAAACAACAGGCCTTATCACTCTGGAAGCAGACACTGTCTGAAGAATATGCCACTAATTTCAGAGAGTTCGAAGAGGCTTAACTGAAAAGTAAAATTACTGAAAAGAAAATTGGTTCTGTTTTACCTCAAACCAGGACACAGTGCTAGGTTAACGGTTGGACTCGATAACAGGAAGATATTCTTTACTCTGAGGGTGGTGAGGCACTGGAACAGGCTGCCCACAGAAGTTGTGGATGCCCCATCCCTGGAGGTGTTCAAGGCCAGGCTGGATGGGGCTTTGAGCAACCTGATCTAGTGGGAGGTGTCCCTGCCCATGGCAGGGGGTTGGACCTAGATGATCTTTAAGGTCTCTTCCAACCCAAACCATTCTATGATTCTTTCTGTTCCCCATGCTGTGCGTGTACAGGCACTTCAGAAGCACCCAGTTCTGATGATTTCTCAGAAAATGTATGACAGATCCTCCCATAATCTCCCCTATAATCCTTGGGATATGTCTACATGGCTAGCTACAGACAGACCTGGGTGCTTTTGCTCACCCTTTAACCTGAGGAACAAGATGGCCCTGATTCTAGCGCTGTTCAGCTGTATTAGAGATTTGCTTTTCTTGCATGTTAATAACTCTTATTGCAATAGTGTGTGTATTAGGCCATTCTAACCCAGCTCTTCAGCCTGTAGGCTGGCATGAGGTGAAGATCACATTCATCTTTGTGTTCACCCATGTAGACTAGACTGCTGGAAAAACTGAAACATACTGAAACTACAGTTTTGCCACTTGTGAACAGGACAAATAACTAGCATCTTCCTCACAAATTTTACAAGTGAGTTAATAAGATACATTACTACTAAAGTACCATTTTGATAAAGGAAATGGCCAAAAAATCTGTATCAGTTAGCTTAGTTTGAGAAAAAAGTCAAGGTTATAGTCCCAGCTAGATGCAGCTACTTAAATGAGAGGGTGATGAGGCATCTAGTTTCATAGACATCTGAGCAGGGTGAATAAACTCGAACTAAATGTGAGTTCGATGCCATGTGGTCATTTTTTCTTCCTGGATGATTATATAAACATTTCTGGATTAGTTGCCACCAGTCATATAAATGTATTTACTCATGTTAATGAAGAGATTAGGGTGAATTATTCTTTGTTTCATCAAGTACCACTGTTGGCTATACCACTGTACTATACTACTGCTTGCAAAAAGAGAAGCCCTCAGCCCCTCTTGAAGAGCTTTTAACATTATCTTTGTCAGCTCTGTTTTATACACTCTCCCATTCCACTTTATCCTTCCTGACTATATTACCATTTATTTCCATATTGCACAGATGAAATGAACTGCCCCATTTCTTTTTACAAATCATAAGACATCTTGGTAGCAGCCTGTCTGCCAGACCCCTGTTCTGGCAGATACAGTAAAACTCACCCAAACGGAAATTCTTCTTACCCAGAAATGACAAGTGTTTTAATGTAAAGTTACTTGCAGTGTAATACGTTGTAACCTTTCCTGCCCTTTCTGGAGGAAAAGACAGCTAATGGCCTGTATACACCTCCCTTCCTAAGAAGTCACAGGCATTTGAAATGGGAATGTAAACAGAGACATTGTTTACCCTTTCATTTCTAGTAACTAGAAATTCAATAGATTTCCTTCTTCCTGCCCTACAGTGGTATTTCAGAGATGTCAATATCCTGATGTTGACAAACTGATTGATATTGACAACAAGTGAATGAGAGGGGACCTCAGGCCTCTACCACCAGATGGATTTGATTCCAGATGAAATGCTAATAATATGCCCTGATAGAAAAATAATTATACCTCCTTGCATATGGCTTATTTTCTGTGTGTTCTTACAGCACAGAGCAGTCTAGTATGGTATCCTTGAGTCCCTTCAAGCATATAAAATGTTATATATTATGGTACATATCCTCAGGTGTTACAACCACAAATGGATAAACATGTCCTAGACTGATCAAAATCATAGAATGTTTGTTCCCAATATGGCCTGTGAAAGATGGAAGTAAATTCAATTTAAAGCTCCATTGACTGGTTTGAGACTAAAATTTTGGAAGAATGTGGGGAAGTGTTGCTACAATCACTTTTATACCATGCATTCATCCTCCTCTGGTTACATGAGAGTTTATTGTCTCCCATTGTCATGGTTATGGCTGGGATGGAGTTAACTTTCTTGCTAGCAGCTGGTATAGTGCTGGGTTTTGGATTTGGGATGAGAATAGTGTTGGTAGCGCACTAATGTTTTTGGCTATTGCTAAGCAGTCAAGGCCTTTTCTGCTCCTCACACCGCCCTGCCAGCGAGTAGGCTGAGAGTGCACAAAAAGCTGGGGGGAAGCACAGCCATGACAGCTGATCCCAACTGACCAAAGGGATATTCCATACCGTATGACGTCATGCTAGCTGGGGGAAGAAGGAGGAAGGGGAGATGTTCAGAGTTATGGCATTTGTCTTCCCAAGGAACTGTTCGGCGTGATGGAACCCTGCGTTCCTGGAGATGGCTGAACACCTGCCTGCCGATGGGAAGGAGTGAATGAATTCCTTGTTCTGCTTTGCCTGTATGTGCAGCTTTTGCTTTACCTATTAAACTGTCTTTATCTTAACCCACGAGTTTCTGTCACTTTTACTTTCCGATTCTCTCCCCCACCCCAACTAGGGTGGTGAGCAAGCGGCTGTGTGGTCCTGGTTGTTGGCTAGAGTTAAACCATGACACCCATTTACCTTGAGTACAAAGTTAAGAATCTTGATCATGGACTGCGTCAGACCCTTGCCCTTGCAAGGTGTACTGCCTTTAAAATACTGCGTGCTGAGAAAATCCCAAGGATCCTATACAAATGGAGGACGTCATAGTTGCTCCCTGCCAAATGTTCTGGAGCTTGGGATAACGTACACGGTTTGCCTACTGGGACTTGTAAAGCAATTACCTGCATTAATATGAAAAGAAAGATTTCATGCATCTTATAGGACAACATGAGCCAAACAGATAATTTAAAAGTCCAATTTGTGAACACTTTCTTTTCTACTTGAAGAAGTGGAAACTTGAACAAGATTTTCTTCTTCGTATCATTTTAACATTCTCCCTATTTAACAGAAAAGCTGAAATCTCAATTTGAGACAGTTAATATCAATTATTGTTTGTAAGACTTGCAAAAGTGACCGAGGCTTAAGTTTACTATATATTTGCTATATATTTTGTCAATAGATACGGAAACATATTCTTTAAAATCACTAGTTGTGGGGGTCAATTGCTCTCATTAGTGATCTTTCTACTCATATCACTGCCAAGAGAGAAATAGGTACTTTTTTTACTCCAAAACTACAAAACCAAAAGGCAAATGAAGTATAGGTCTTGGTGATCTTCAAAAGATAATCCAAGGACTATTGATGATTAATGGAATAATTGCTGATAGTCTGCAGAGAACTATCAGTTCTCCTTTTTTCTAAGTGATCTGCTTCATGACAAGCTTGGTGAAACCTATAAGTATGAATTTTGTGGTAATATTTTTCCATACAGCCCATTGTTCTAATCAGTATGTGGATGCTACGTAAGTGCAGAGAAGAGAGGAGGACAATGTTTTCACATGTGAGAATATAGGAATTAATGACTGACAAATACTTATAGATAAGCACCACAAAAAAAGCAAACCGGCTCACCTTTAAAATGCATCCTAAAAACTGGTATAATTGAAAAAATCTGATTTTGCTGCTTTTTTTCATCTCATCCAAGATTGTTGATTTTCAGGGAACTTGCCATTTCACTGTGTGTCAGGAAGCATTTCTTGGGCTCTCAGCTTACATTTTCTTTCCTGTTCTAAAAATCTCTTCAGCCCTTTTTTAGGGCCCGGTCATGCCTTCCTCCTCATGGGTACTTATGCCCTTCAGGTTCCTTCAGGTGATTACCATCTCTGATAAACATATGCCTGCAATTTGTAGTTTTAAACATGTGAACAAAACGACATTCTTCTAGGGGGAGGGAAGGATCTTTCCCACACTTACTCGGAGAACTGAAAGGAAAAAAAAGTCCTAACTAGCTTGTATCCTTTTGGGGAAGGTTTTCCAAGGAAAGGTAATTTTTCTGCACAGAGGAAGAGCCTAACTACTCCTCATGCCTTTGAAATCCTCCTCCTTCAGTTTTGCACCTACTTCTGTAACTGAGCTGTGCTAAAGGACACCTACAAGAGTCAAGTGTCAGCTTGAGACCGGCTAGCAGAAAAAACATCTAAATGGAAAAGCGCAGTTTTGCAATTAAACTTAAGTCTCTCTTTTTGCGTTGTCTCCTTCATTTCTCTTTCTATAATTCTGCTTGTATTATTCTGACAAGGACTTCTGTAAACTCCCAAGATGCCAACCTGAAGCTGACAAGAATGGTGGCAAAAATACCTAAAGCACAAATTCTTTTGACAGCCTAACAGGAGTCTGTCGTCTGCTGGAATCACCTTTCATTTTCCCCTTGTGTATTTCTTCTGCTCTGCCCTCGGCACACACCTCAGTGACAGCCCGAGGGTGTCAGGCATAATTCTGCAAAGACACAGAGAAGGAAAAGAAAATGCCAAGTGCCAAGTCTATCCCATGACCTCCCACTACTATATAAACGGAAAATAGAAATCGTGGGAAAGTGGCCTGTCAGCTCCTTAAGTCTTGATAGGTTTAATTAGTTTCCAAGTGTTTTCATAGCTACGCCGGAGAGAGATCTGTGTTTAGGATATGATGCAGTGTCCACTGAAATCAATTAGACTCTTTATACTGACTTCAGTGGGCTGAAGGTTGACCCTGGTTTCCACCATGAGAGTTCTTTATAAAAACAACCTACTGACGTGCGTTTGTAAAGGATCAATATAAAAAATCTCATTCCACCGGCACGTAAAAATGAGGCAACAAGGGACATTCTGAAGTTTTGTATTAGAAAGACAAGTTCAGTAAAGCTGGTTAGAAGCATGAGAGCTCATATATGTGCTGTTATATAACAATAAAAGAAGCTTTTTACAGTTACTGCTGTGATGACATTTCTACTGTTACTGATCCAATACTGCTTTATATAGTTCTTCTGAAGAAAATGTTCGCTGGCATCACTAACCCTGATCATTCAGTTATATTGCCAATTAAGTGCAAGCACTAATGTTCAAAGGAAATATAGATAAGCACACTGTGAAAAAAAAGGGTAACTATGCAAAGATAAACCACTGACTTTGATAAAAACTGAATCGAACTGCAGCATTTAGTTAATATATCCCTTTGAATTTTTTCCATTCAGAGTGGTTCTTGTTTTGAAATGGACACACTCTCTCCATTCCAGAAATGGAGAGCTGACATTCTGCATCTGTATCCACTCAGTTCGATGTTCCTACCATGGATATTTGCCTTCACTGCTGTTTGCCACAAATGCTGACATGGATATGTCAGCTGTCCATACAGATATGTCACAGAGAGGAAATGAGTGAAATAACAGTAGATGTTAGTAAAAAACCTGATGATAAATATTCACTTTTTAATGTAAGCATTGTGTTAAATTAGTTGATGTCGTTTCTGCTTACACATCATCAGTAGCTGGAGCTTGCATGGAAAGGAGTTGCAGTATGAAGTACGATGTTCCGCAGGTTTGAAAGGTCAAGATTAATTTTCCAAACATCTGTAAGTTTATTTTCAACACTTCAATGGCAAATAAAATTCACTCGAACAAACTTGTCATATGAATAACTTGCAGCACTGAAGATATGAATTCAGAGTAAAACTGGGGAAAACTTAGTCCCTACTCTGTAAAAAGTGCTAACTTACCCTGGCAGTCAGAAGCAGTTGGTTGTAGCGGCCACAGCATTATTAAATGGGATCTTTTCTAAGTAACAAACAGCAGGCACATGTTTTCAGTGGGGATAATGTGATGTGCCTAGTGTTATTCTATAGTTTAATATTTAATATTTTTATAATATTTAAGAGTTTAATAGTTTATGGCTTCGCAGGAAACTGCACAAAGGAGGAGAGAGTACAGTGAGTCAGATTCCCTGCAAGACTTGGCAGTGGCTCTCGCGAAGTAACTGGTCACTTCGGAAAGGAGAACTTTGGAATACTTGGCTTTTGTGCAGTCTGAATGCAAATGGCACAACCTGCTCAGGCCAATGCTCAGGGACTCTGGGAGACAGGGCACTTCCTTGCGGCGGCTGACTCCACTTACTTCTAGGTGAACTCCTCGCAGTGCTCACTTCAGTATGGTTATGATACTTATAGTGATATACATAGCAAAGAAACCAGAGTTAAATGACCTCAGAAAATACAGCTGGCCAGTCTTTTCAGAATAATAGGCATTTTATTTAAAAAGATTTTTTTTTCCCTAATTTAACTTATACTATAATGTCTCATGCATTAGCCTTTTCTTTCTTTTCCGCTTTCCTTTTCTTATTCTTTTAATTTTCCTTCACTTTCATTCTATCTTTTCCTGTGCCAGCTGCCACTCTAACTGGCCAAAAGAAAAAGGGGAGGGGGATGACTACAGTGAGGACAGGGACAGAAAAAAGAAAGAAGTATGGGATAAAAATATGGGAAAGAGTAACAGGCAATATGAAACAAGCAAGCAGCATGTTTCAAAATCAACCCTCTGATGAAAAGCACAAAAAAGACTATTACAAAGAAATACAAAATTTGTTGATTTTTAAATAAGCAGAATGCAAATAACAGATTTTTTTTTCTTTTTTAAGTTCCTCATCTCCATCTTTTGTACAAGTATATTGGAGAACGGACACTGCTTTTTGACAAGGAAATTTGTTTAGATATCCAGAATTTAACATAAGGATCTGTTCCTTCACAAGAATGCTAGTGGAGAGAATAGGATTTCTTCCACTTATGCTTTGTGTGGCTAACGAAGGAATAACGTTCAGTACTGTCCACCATTTATTATCTTAGACCTTCAGTTAACGCAGCTCATCTTCCCTTGTGTCAGTTTTCAACAAGGACGTGTGCTTGATTGTCTTGGATCTCTATTTATGCTCAAACAGAACATACTGGGTTTTCTTTCATTCGGTTTGAAATAACCCCGTGAAATAGATGGGGCAGATATCTAACTTAAAGAAAAAATCTTTGTCTTGATTACTGTCTCTTACTACTATAAATAAGGGATAATTCTTCTAAGGTTAGTGGAGCTACATGAATGCAAATCCAGATAACAGAAGGAGGTGCTTGCTCCCGTTAAGTGTTTGTGACTTTTTCTAAGCAAGGATTTGGTAATATAATCAGGAGCAGTGATAAATCCTTAACAGATACCTATTGTTCACAGTCAAATGGCCTTTTAGGTCAGCTGTCAAATTACCATGACTTACTAAGCAGTGGTATCTCTTCCATTCCGTGCCTGGTGTTGAGCGGTATGTTCCTGACAAGCAGAAGAAAATCCAATTATCTACTTTTCTTTCTTGCTTCTTCAGGAAATGTTTCCATTTTTAATATGGCATCTGGCCATACAATACAGATGTTGGTAGGATGTCTTTAAGAGAATTATGTTTTTGTAACTCTTTTTCATAACAGTTGTGAAAGACAGAACCAATTTGCTGCTGCAGCTATCTGAAGAAAACAGCATTAAATCTGTGCCTGGACAGACTCTGTAGGATAATGTTGTGAAAAAGTCATAGAAAATATGCTGTTGCATTTCTCGTTCCAATCCTTTTGGACCAGCCAGCTCATCTTAGCAGGGTTGCTGTGAATTGAATGACACCAAATGGGAGCTACCTGTCGTAAAAGAATTGTTTCCCTGAAGAGTAGAGTATTACATGCCTTTCACAATTCTTCTGAAGCCAATTTTCAAAAATCCTTCAGAACCAGATAAATGGCCATCGAGTGTTGAGTTATAGGAGACATTCAGCTCCTGAGAGTACAGAGACTTGTGTGTCACCCTTTCCTCTATAACAGTGTATCATCTCAGACTGTTTTGGAGGATAAAACAATGTTTTGCATGAAAACACACCCCAAAAATCTCAAACCCACTTAGGTGGTGTCCACATATTCTTTTTTTTTTTTTTTTTGCTTGTATGTATGTAATAGCATCAAGGCGTGCATGGGCTTCTTGTCTTTTTGTGTTGTTCTCGCCATTGCTTCATGGTAGAAACAAACTTGGCAGGTAGAAACTTGTTCAAAACCACGTGTATCTCACACATACTTGGAAGCTTAGAAATACCTCTGAATCACTTATTTTTTTGATACAGTCTCAGTTTGCTTTTGTGGTTATTTCCAGGGTAAAGTGCAGGAGAATCTGGCTGGATTCTTGCTATTTTAACAGCCAGTGTAGTTTTCTGTTCTTTATAAATCATAATAAATGTAACTGGGAGGACTTTTGAGCCTCAACAACTAGATTTTCTGTGGCAGAATAAATAGTGTCCTGAGTATATTTCATTGTCTTCAAATGCCATGGGAACCCTCTGACCTTTAAATGTAAACTTTCAAATTTGCAGGATGAGGCTTAGCCAAAAGATTCTCATTAACATTTGTGGCAGTTAAGAAGCTGAATCCCTTTTTGCTGAACTACAATTTATCTCTATGCCACAGACTATGAAGCAGTATGATGAAAATCAGAGGAACTGCTAATGCCAAATGCCTTTCAGAACTCATTTTGCAAAGTTCTCTTACAACAGGCACAGGCATATCCTGGGCTCATTTCACGTGGTTCTGATGGTTTAAAATCTGATGGTATTCTGACTTGAGATGTTCAAAGATTTACTTAATGCTGCTATGGTGCTGGAATATCAAATGCCTTTTGTCCAATAAGCAGAATGACCTTTTACAAGATACAATGCTCATTTTTAAGAGTGTTTCTCTTGAAAGGCAGAGAACCTGTGGAAGTACACCTGCTGCTTCATCAGTAGCATTTTTTATATATTCAGCTGCATTTTCTATGAACTTATGACAATTCAGACTTTGGGAACACATTTATTTCATATGACGATTCAGGTTCTGCTTTTCTCTGAATTTTACCCATTCCTTGGCAGTAGGTTTCTTAGTCAGCACTGTGATATATCATTAATTCTTTTTATTTCACTATTAACAGTAAGGCAGTTGACCTTTTCATGAACATTACGCTTTATAGATCCATATATTTTTAATGCCAGGGGGACTGCTGTGTTAGTCTAAGCTGACCTCCTGTGTTGCAAGAAGTATCCTTGCTTACAGGACTTTGAGAATGGAGTGAATTCCCTTACTTCTCAAGGGCAGTATGAAAACTCCCTTAGACTCTGTGGATTGAGGCTTCATGTCTGCATGACTTTTCCCTTGAACTGATGTGCAAAAACAAGTAAATTCATTCTGGGTTTGGTGCTATCACCTCTGTAAGATAATTCACTGAAACAAGCCGTGAGCTTGTCAGAAGAGAATGCCTGTGTTCAAAAGAACTTCCAGAGGTGGAAAAGCGATTTTAGGGCACTTTTTGGCTATACAACAGACTGGTCAAACACACATCATATTTTATTTTTATTTACTAGGTAAGGATTCAGGTCCTTTCTAGGCTCTGTTGGTAAACTTGGCAAGACTGAAAGTAGCAAGGTACCTCCACTCCACTATCACTAGTGTAAAAAGGCTTGGTGAGAGCAAACCCTGCTGAGCCGTGGCCATACCAGGGTGTTACCTCTTGATTCCATTTTTTTCCCTACATTTCCAACTTGATGACAGGGAAATTTCTTCTCTTCAGCCCAGAATATGCTCAGTCTTCTGATATTCTCAGCCATTTGAAAGCACCTCTCTTCTGCCTAGTGGGCTCTCGGTCACCAAGAACAACCATAACAGATGTTGGGGTTTCTCCCTGAGCTGGGTAGGTTCAACAAACAAAGTTTCCTTTGCTGCTGCAAACATTTCTGTGTGCCTCAGTTCATGTCTCAGCTCTTCTCCTTTGCTCCCGTCTTCTGAGCAATGTCATTTCGGAGGAAGAAGGTTAGACATGCAACCTATGATTCTTTGGTGGTTGTTTAGCATCTGCTCTTAATCAACCAGTTCCTGGAAAGACCTCAGGAAAGTTCATGAAAAGCGTTCAGCAGCCATCTTATTTTGCACGTTTCATTCTTTGAATTTCTCAGTGATAAAGCGACCTAAGACAGGCAAAACTAAAAGCAGTTGCATGCCTCTGTAACTAACAGATCAAGCATAGGTCTCCTTTTCGCCTCCTACCGTATCATACCTCCTCAAACAGTGTAACAGCCAAAAGACAGCTAAATATTGAAGCTGGACTGAAAGTAAACATGTAATCCTACACTGCTGCCATTTAATAGGGCTTAATTTGTTTTTCAAAAGGCAGGTGTCCAGCACCATGTGAGATTCCCTGAGATACCGACGGCACCTGCATAGGGCTGGCAGGTGGAACACAAGAGCTACGGGTGACCCATGCCTTCCAGAGCAGCAGCTGAAGAACGGGCGATTACTGAAGGCATCTCAAAAGACTATAAATGCCAGTGCTTTGCCAACTGAATTGAATCCTAAGTGACTAAATGAAGTTTAAACTTAGCATTTTGAAGGTGCTAAAATCAAATCACCTGCAGCAGTGGCAGAATTAGCTTCATTTCCAAAACCAAATGTGTCTACATTTGTCAGCATTGAGCTGTTTCCATCATTGCTTTCAAAGAAAACTGAATTTCTGTTGCCTGCTACCATTACTGTCTGTAAAACGCCATGACAACAAGCTCTCCATGTGCGTAAGTTTAGAAAATAAGGCCACCTTTCTGCCCATTCCAGTTTAATGACTTTCAATGGCTCCATTTATTTTGAAACAAGTTACAGCATAAGGCAATTTTGCTACTCGATAGCTTTTGGCTGCAATCTGTTTTTGACTTAGTAAATAGATGAAGCTCGCAAACAGCCTGAATTCTTTAACTGAAAAAAAAAAGGTTAGAGACAAACTTAAGAGGCAGTGACCTTCCTCATGCTTCCTGATACTCTCTGAAAAGAAAATCACGAAATATACAGATGATGTGCCAAGTTTTTAAAGAAAGGAGAAAACTGAAAAATCCTAATGAAATTGTATCACCAAACATAGCCGATGGTAGTTACATTATCTTGCCATATAACTATTTGTGCTGTGGTGGAGTATAAGTACATTCTGCTGAACAATCTGAAAATGCTGCCTCAGGAGAACAGGCTGACTTCAGCTCTGCTTTGCTTTCAGGCGATTTCTGGTATTTCAAAGTGACTGACAGAATCAAGCCAAATTCACAAACTCGGTCATTCAAAATGATATAAATTATGACCTTTAAGATCACAATGGATATTTCCGGGAAAACTTCAGGAAAGTACTATATAGTTATGGTAGATGAAAATAATTGACTTTTACAGAGAGCAGGTGGTTCTATGGCTGCTGTGTGTGGAAGGTGACGTGAACGTTCACGAAGAGTTCACCTGTAGGTTGTGCCAAGTAATCTGATCAGTGGCTGTACCCAAGTCGATGAATGATTTGTTATTGTGTCTACAAGTGGGGATTGAACACTGCCAGAAACGGTGTGGTGATATTGTAGGATGAATATCAGACATTGCATCCAGCTTGCAACTGGCAGAGTCACATATATCATTATTGCAGTGGGCATGATTTGAATTAAGCTTGCCTTAACACTGAAAATAATACTGTACTAAAAACTGCCTATGAAACTGTTCATGAAACCACATATCATGGGAAAAGTATCCTAAAGGAGATGCTACGTTAAAGAGAAAAAAATCCTATGTGTCTTATCAAGAAATAGGATGTGGTACAAAGTGCCACATCTAGAGATAAAATGCATGATGCTGTGTGCACCAGCAGGCATCTATGCCACACGATGAGTACAACAGACTTCCAGTGCAGAAGTATAGAGTTACCTGATCATGTGGACAAAGTAGGAGTTAAAAATATTATAAAGAAATACCAGGAAATGAGAGCTTGAAGACAGGATATAATAGTTCAAATAGGAAATTTTTACTTGCTTGGTACAGAATGAGCTCTAAACATGATAAATAGTTAGAAAGACACACAGACAGACAGAAAGATAAGTCAGGGAGAGTAATAAGCCACAGAGAACTTTGTAAAGGCTGGGTTTTCAGCAACAGAAGACCATTCTTTATGAAACAAAGCCCTGCAGTCTTTCCAGCCAGATGAAAGCTGCAACTTATTCTAAAAGCAAATCCACAAAGTGATTTTAAAGCTGGACACACTGAGGTTCCCAAAGACCGCTCTTAAAAAGATGAAAACATGTCCATAGATTTGGCAAAGGTGTTTCAGAAGTACCTTCACAGCAGTAAACACGCTCTACAGCATCTCTCCCATCAGGATTTGAAGAAAATAGCTGATATTGCCTTGGATGGTGCTCAGCTTCCTGAGCTGTAAACTGAATGAGGCTTATGGAAGTCACTTACTTTGAGCAGCCAAACCAAACATTACCTGGTTTCCAGTGCCGTGACCTTAGCAGTTATTTGGGCATAGTCACACTGGTACCTTAAAACAATTGAGATTCGTCATTCTACACTGCATCCAAGTGTGGCTTTCATCCATCTGCTGCATGAGCTGCTCTGTGTTCAAGGGCAAAACCGACCACCTTCTACTGAGATGTGCAAGTGTGGATATTGACTTCAAGAAAGCCAAGGCACAGATCATCCTTGGGAGTTTTTCAGACTTACATGTCTTTCTCATACTTGCATTAAAAATGATTTAATGAACAATTTTGTTCCATGACTGCATTCATCCATTTTTAATAAAATGAGCATTTATTCCAAACTTAGCATTCTTCAGCATTCTGTATTAATTCTGTACTGAAATTTTGGAATGTTTAATGTCCTAGCTCATCATTTGACTAAGCTTACTGAAACTATTGGCTCAGTTATGAATTCATTATCTTTTATTTCCTACATATCTCTGATATGCAAATTTTTATAGCTGTGAAATATGTCTGATTGCTTTGCTCCCAGTTAATGCAGTATTAATATAACAATGAACTTCATTACATTTCCTTTCATCACATTACATTACCTTTTCACTTACACAAAATTAATGTTTGAACTTGCTTGATAGAATCCTGCGGTTGCCTAAGTTTCGGTTTGGTTTTTTTTTTTTTCCCCCCAAATTAATACAGCTGTTAAGATATTTTGTGTTGGCACTAATGCTGGGTGAAACTTTTACATCTGTTTGTGAAATGCTGACTTTTTTAAATCATAGGTTAATTCTTTCAACTTAGAATTTCCCCTGTGGAAGACTGCCTGTTCCAACAGTAAAAAAAATGGCATGTAAAGACCTCATGTAGGTAGAAGAGGAAGGCCCATCAAAATACAGTCCCCACGATGCTAATGCCCTGCTCACACCCGTCCCTTCATACTGTACATCTGAAGTGTTTTAAATGCCAGAGACTGAAAGAACAGAGGTCGTGCAGCCAAAAAAAAAAAAAAGACAAGAGAGATTTTACCTGAGACTTTATACCAGTCTCCAAATAAAGAAATAAATTATTCTGTCAGTCTACAGTAGATAAGATAAAAAACAATGGGCTAAATTGCAGCAAGTGACAGGTAGGCCAGACACTGGGAGAAATGTACGGCATGGATACTGAAGCTCTGGGACAGACTGTCTAGAGAAGCTGTGGAGTATCTGCTGCTGGAGGTTTTTAAATACCACTCAGACAAACATCCATCAGGATGGGGGATAGATAAACTAGGCAATCTCTTAAAATCCTTTCCAGTTTTATTTTTTATGATTCTGTGAGTAGGCTTGTCATCCTGAAATACTTCTCTGATTAGGGTCTGATGCTATCCCTTGTCTACTGTAAGGCTATTTTTCCTTACGTTGTTAGAGACCTATGATGATGAATAAAAGACAGATGACTAGTTTGCTCTCGGAAGCTGATTTTTCAGCTAGTCAGCATCTGACGTTGCAGACAGATTTCCAACAGAGCTCAGTTCTAGAAGTTCCCTTGTTTCAGAATTAATGGGACTTTCTAGGTCAAGCATCTGGACATTTTCTACAAATATGCTTAAGTAAAGATCACCATCGTGCTCAGACACATGACTGCATTCCCATAACTCACCTACTTACAGAATGATGTCTGAGGCGAATCCTCAACCTCATGTGGCTACCACTGAGGTTTAAAACTGAGAAGTTTTACCAGCCACTTGCAGTGAGATAAGATCATGCATGACATCAGTTGCCAAGTCTCAGCGGTCATGTGGGAACTTGTTAAGTCACGGCACTGTGGTCAATGAACGACTTCAAAGATTAACTCACATTGAAGAAAATATTTCAGGAGTCTGGGAGCCTAACACTAACTGATGCTGTTCCTTAGACTTCCATGTTAAGCCACTCTAGAGGCACACTATGAACCTATAAAGATGCTTGTTCTGACCACCTACAGTTGTTCTTATGCTCTTAAAATGTTTGAATGAAGTTTCTAAATTGATTCCTAAAATGGGACCTAGACTTTGAATTTAGCTGCTTCTGACTTAGGTGTCATTCAGCTGCTTTTGACAAAGTTGTATTTAGCCCTCTTCAGAATCTTCAAGGACACGCTTAACTTTATGCACCTACATAAACACTGCTAAAGAGGAATGGATGCGAGCATATCTTCCTGGTTATATGTACTTTCAAACATACGTCTCATCTCTTTTACCTATATTGCAGCTAAATAAGGCAAAGTCTCTTGGAAATTTGATCCTATATGCACAGCTGTCCTGAAGGAATACCCAGAGCAGGATGCTGAGGACAATGTAACTGTAAGTCAAAAACAACAGCAAGAGCTGCCTAGAGTCTTTAACCGCTCCAGAGAAAGTGAGGTACCAACATTGGTGTTAATACAGTTATTTCTTTATCCACCATCTAGTGTTTATTTTGTTTAGTTTTATTCCTGTATTCCATTTTTGCTCCTGAACGCCCTGGTCTATTGCTGATTTTAAACATTTTCATTCTGGATGTGAATTAGCATCTCTGGTGTCAAACACCTACACAAATACCTTTGTGTCTTATTTGTGTTTTATTTTTATTTCAAATCAGGTGCATAATTGTAGTGCTTACAGGATTGCAGGGTGCTTGGATTTTAATTGTAAGAAGTTCAGGCAAAAGTGACTATAGAAGCATCAAAGAAAAATAATAGTTTGTAAGTGCAAGTGCAAAGATGCTGAGATTTACACAATGGATTTAGTCAGACACCCCTACTGTTTTATAGAGGGAAAAGTGTGTGTGCACAATAAATAAATCACACTGTGCCATCAGTATGTTGCGTCTAACTGCATTAGTGGCTCCATTTTTCCCCTGATGACTTAGGTAAGATGACATATTGGAAAACACATATTTCTTCATTATACTACTTAAATGGTTTGATGAATCTGCTTATAGATGACAGAAACATTTTTTATTGCTCCTACCAAGTTATTTATATTGAAAACAAATCTTACATGTGCTCACATGCATGATCTCAAAATATTGAGAAAAGGTTATTGTCATAATAAGCCCCATCTGTGGCTCGGGTAGAACATGACCAAAATCTTGTTCTTTGACCTCTCTACCTTCAGGCTGCCTGGCTGCCTGGGTTTTTGTAGTGCCAACTTTCTAAATCTACTCAGTTCAGAAAAGAGCCGTGTAAACATTTTCCTTCACAATGAGGACATTTTGATCTGCGTTTCAACAACTCCCTGCAAAATTATTTTCTTGAAATACTGTTAATATTTGGTGAATTTCATTTTAATGTGGCAAAGCACCAGTTAGCAACTGTTTAATTATTAAATCCATTTTTATGGCAACTGAACCTTGCTTTGAAAAGGAAGTGTACAGAAATTGGATTGGTTTTGATGAAATTAATTAATATATTTGGCTTCCAGATTTTTTTTATCCTCTTCCTCCACATTTTTCCCTGTGTTTTTTTCTGTGCTTTTTTATTTTAAAAAGGGTAAGAAGAGGAATGGCTTAAATATGGTCCAAAATGGGGAAAACAAAACCATAGAACAATACTGAAAGTTTTCAGATAAAATTCCATGTATTTTCTTTTTTTTTTTTTTAATAGTTAAGAACCTTTAGAATTAATGTTTTCAAAACTCTTAATATTTTAATTTTGGCCAGCTCACTTCCTTTCTCTTTTCAGTGCACCTATGTGCTGGAATACGTGAGAAAATCTAATATATGTGCATGTTTCCATTTGCAAAAGAAAAAGAAAGCAAATTAAGGAATGTGTTACTGGAAGTCATAGACAGGATATATTATGGACTTGATTTTGCAAGACACTGAATGCTTGCGGTTCGCCTTGCACAACTGAATTTAAGGGACTTGTCCCATGACCTACTCTTTTATTAGCTTAGTTGCAGTGGAAAAGGCAGAGCAATAGCATCAGAAATAGAAAATGACAGCAGGAAAAGTTTGGTTGTGGGTTCCTTAGGGGTGATGGAAACAGGTATTCTCAAAGGATCTGCTGAGGACTATACATGTAATACAGAGGAAGATAGCAAGAGCAAAGGAAAATGAAGATTTAAGAATAATAGAAAAGAGATCAAAAAAAAAGCACAAACTATTTCTGGAGCGATAGCTGCTCTAAGGAAAAGTTATCAACCCAGATGAATCACGTCTATGTGAGGGGGCTAATTTAAAGGCATTTTATCAGACAAGGAGAAATAAGCATTTCTAGAGAGTAATTCAGTCGTTAGGTAGACTGCGTATCCTTTGTGTGAGGCATCTAAAACCACATTGTGAAATTCAGATGGGATAAAGCTGGGCCACAATGGCTGGGCGCTATCACACTGGTCCTTCCAACAGCTGCTGCCTTAAGCTAAGCCACTGGAAGTCTGGTACCCAGCTCAGGAAGGACTGGTGTTTCTGTCTGCCCTTCCAGCCATCCATACTGCACGTATTTTGAGATCAGGCAGCTATGAAGAAAGAGGTAAAACTTGACCCTTACTTGGCACAAAGAAGGGGTCTGGTGAAGAACTGCAAAACCCTATAAAGGCCTATAAAACCTAAAACTCCCTTCAGCCCCCAGAAAAATGATTTTGCCACCTAATTACTGCTCGCTGCAGACTTGCGCTCAGAACGCGCTCATTGCTGAGGGCTCCCTCCTGCTGTGGAGGTCATCTGTTTCTTTTGACGATGGCCTGCAGAAAATGCAGGGTATCATTTAAATGTTTGTATGAGTATCTTTATTTGCCTTAGAACACATGCTGTACCTCCCCCTGATGTATTCCCCATATATACTGTCTATACGGATCAGTGATCTCAGTGCCTTTTCAATAATTCAGCCTGTCTGCTCTGGCGATGTCATCTCGGGAACGGAGCCCAATGCAGTACCAAAGAGCTGCGCTTCCTATAGGAAGGAGGAGGAGGTACACGTTATAGGCTTTCCCGTGTTTGCCATATCTTTCGTGTAAGCTTGATTTTCGGGCATATTTGCATTGGAAAGGTCCAGTCCCTCGAAGGTCAAATGTTGTTCAGTGGGAACTTTTCCCGAAAGCAGACTGCAGCATCAAACTTTCCTGAATGAAAAAAGGCATCTGTCCTCTCTGAGATATTCAATACACAGCAGCAAGGTATTTTTTGCCCTTTGTAATATACCGCAACTTACCACATGCTGCCTCCAATAAGAGGCCAAAAAAAAAAAAGAGGGTTGCCTTATTTTATCCCCATGTTTATGAAGCTCACAGTGTTTCACCTTAAGAAATTCAGTCGAAGGAGAGGATTGCGAGTAAAGCCACCGCTGGATGAACAACGTCTCCCCCCCTGGCGGGACCCCGAGATTTACGCGGGCCCTTGGTCCGACTCCCACGGGATGCTCCGAGGGGGGGTTTACACGCGGCCCCGCAGACCGAAGGCACCGGTAGCCCCCGGGCCACCACCCCCCACCCCCCTCCCCGGGGCAACCACCATCTTGTTCCGCGCAGCCCCGGCGCAAGCGGCCGCGGCGCGGCTCTGCGCAACGCCCCCTCCCACCCCCCCCCCCCCCGCCCCCCAAACCGCGGAGACCCGCGGTGCGGCCGCAGCCCCCCCTCCCCCCCGCCTCCTGCGCGGTACCGACCCCCTCATCCCCCCCCCACCCCCCCCCGCGCCTTTCGGGCGGCCGGTCCCCCCCGCGGCGGAGGGCAGGTGCGGCTGGCGGGTGCGCGCGTGTGCGTGTGCCCGCACGCGTGTGCGTGTGCGTGTGCGTGTGTGTGTGTGTGTGCAAGGCGGGGCGGCGCAGCCGGCAGCCCCGCGGCGGCTGGTGCCATCTGGGAGCCGGGGCGTGGAGCGGAGGAGGGCGCAGGAGGCGGGGGGGGGGACGGGGACGAGCATCCTCAAGGCCGAGGCTCCCGTTTGTCTTTCCGGGCTCCGCGCCGGCGAGCGGCAGGCTCTTCGGTACCGGCCAAGTACCTGCGGATCGGCTCCCCTCCTCCTCGCGGTTGTTTTTGTTTTTTTTTTTTTTTTTGGTTTTCGGTTTTTTTTTTTTTTTTTTTTGGTTTGCTGGTGGGCTTTTATAAATTTTTTTTTTTTTTTTTTTTTTTTACCCCTCCCTCAACCCCAGGGAGACGCTTCTGAAGCGGGGCGAGCGCTGATCTTACGTAAATGGTGCTGCTGCGGGGAGGGCAGCCCCCCTGCCAGCCCCGGGCCGGGGCAGCACCCCCGGGGGCCGCTCGCCCTGCCTAGCGGCCGGGCCCCTCGCTGCCGCCGCAGCCCGGCCTGAGATCCGCACCGCCACCGCCACCGCCACCGGCACCGGCACCGGCGGGGGCGGGCGGTGAGCGGCATCCCCCGTCCCCGGCGGGTTTCGGCTCCTCCGCGGACCGGGCTGCGGGGATGATGCGGCGCGTCGGACCCCGCGGCGGGGCGGGCGCTATGTCAGAGAGATAACGCGCCTCCGCCAGCAGCCCGGGGCCAGTCTCGGTGCCAGCTCCCCCCCCCCCTCCGCCCCCTTCCCCGGGACCTGGCTGCCTGGGAGCCGCTGGCTTCTCGGTGGCCGGACTGGCAGCGGCGGCGGGGCCGGGGAGCGGCGGGGCGAGGCCCGGCGGGGCGGAGGAGCGGCGGCCGGCGGGGCCGGGGCACCCCGCCTGCGGGGGGCGAGCGGCCGGGAGGCTGAGGAGCGCAGGCAGCAGAGACGGGGAGGAGGAGGAGGAGGAGGAGGGCAGCGCCATGACTCATTTGCAGGCAGGTCTCTCCCCGGAGACTCTGGAGAAAGCCCGGCTGGAGCTGAACGAGAACCCCGACACCTTGCACCAGGACATCCAGGAGGTGCGGGACATGGTGATCACCCGGCCGGACATCGGGTTCCTCCGCACCGACGATGCCTTCATCCTGCGGTTCCTGCGGGCCAGGAAGTTTCAGCACTTCGAGGCGTTTCGCCTCCTGGCCCAGTACTTTGAATATCGCCAGCAGAACCTGGACATGTTCAAGAGCTTCAAGGCCACGGACCCGGGCATCAAGCAGGCGCTGAAGGATGGCTTCCCCGGCGGGCTGGCCAACCTGGACCACTACGGCAGGAAGATCCTCGTCCTTTTTGCTGCCAACTGGGACCAGAGCAGGTAAATGCAGAGCCACCGGCTCTCCTTAACCTCCTCCCCCCCTTTTTTCCCCCCCCCGGGCAATGCGTGGGAAAAGCTGTGGCAGAGCAGAGGATGGGTGGGCAGCAGGGACACACCCGGCTCTGCCCACAGGGGGCTGGGCAGCAGCCTGGAAGGCAGAGGGAGAAGAGAATGAAGAAATGTATTCTGTGGCTTAGGGCCTTTTCAACCTTCTCATCTTTCAGGCTCCGAATTTTGGGAGGGAAGTAGGAACTGCTCGGATGCTCTTCTCAGCTGGCTGATATGAGGTTTACGGTCTTCTGCCTTCCCTTAGCCGAAGTGGGCTGGCACAGTAGATGATGTGCTTGTCCCCCTGACAAAGGCTGGTTGCGATCCCTGTGCTGGTCTTTTTGCTTCAGCACGTACAGAGCTGCTCAGGTGCCATAGGAGAAAGTGGGAGATGCTGTGTGTAGAACAGGGGTGTCCATCATGGCTTTTGAACCGAAAAGTTTGCTTGTGCAGGAAACTGAGTCTCCAAATCCATTCCCACAGCGAAAGAAGGCTCTTCCTGAGCCACCTGGAAACGCCAGGGTGGAACTTACAGTCACCACTTCTTTTTCCCACTCACGCTGCTCCAGGTGTGAATTCCCTGCATAATAAGATCCAAGCACACAAAGCTCTGGCAGCAAATTGAAGGAGGCTAGTGCAGTCCCCAGAACAATTTCTGATCCTTTTTGGGACTACTCGAGCCTGAAGATGACTTAGCAGGCTGACCCAAGAGCTCTCTCCCATCAAGGCCCTTTCTTTTAGCAATTGGCATGATACTATGTGACACTATTTGGTTATTCTGAATACCTCATTGGGTGTCATGCCCAGTTTCTCCTGCAGTCTAAAATTAGATCCACAAAAATTGCTTGATTTTCAGCACATGAAAATGAATGAATCCATTAACAGTGAACTCTAAAGCCTGTTCCTGTGAGCACTGCATGGCTTCCCTGGGCTCCCAGCCTGCGAGCAGGTTTAGGATGGGAGGCACTTCTTAGTGTGAAAACTTAAAATCTTGCTGGTTGCCTTCGCATGAACCCAAACCATCTTTTGTGCAGTCAGCAGGGGCCGGGCACGGGCAGTGCCGAGTGCTCAGTGCAGATACCCCAATCTCAGCTGTTGTGAAACACGGGGAGCGTTTCAATAGCTTGCAGTGTGGGTAGAAAGGACAGAAAATGGGGGGACTGGCATGCTTAAGCTTGCCCTTTAAGTGTTTGTGTAGCTGTCCTCTTGCAGGCTGAGTGGATAGCCACTGCAGGGAGCGATCCCACCGCTCCCTGCAGCAGTGCGTGTTACAGCTGGGGATACGTCTCTGCCCAGAGAGCCGCTGGGCCACCATGGCTTTCCTCCTCTCCAGACAGGGTGGCCACATCCACGCTGCCTATGGAGAGAGTTTCGGGGCCCTTGCTAACCCATGCATTGTGGCCAGGGACTGGGGGAAAGCTGCCTGGCACAAATCAAAACTGCCCACGACCACGCTGGGAACTAGAAAGTGTGGGTGAACACACGCAGAGCTGGGGCCAGCGTCCTTTCCCTGCTTCGCTTTTCTGGCAGATGGAGCCGAAGAAGCTGAGTGAGGAAGCAGCGGTGATGAGGCTAACGACTCTCTGAGTAGGCTTCATCTCCCACATAAGGACCAGGTCAACTTTTTATTTTAACAACAGCTCCACAAACTCTTAAAAATCCCCAAATGAAAAATTAGCAAAGAAATGGATGTTTAGGCCTTTTATTAAGTCATGTGTCTACCATGAAGAAGTTCCCTTGTTAAAGGTAGTGTGGCCTACTCTATACTGTTACTTCTCATTGACCAAAAAAAGGCCAAAGCTTTATGTGACATTTTCCCAATCATTAGCTCCTAGTCAAAAGAACATGAAGAATTTGAATTCAGAGCCAAAATAGCATTTAAAAAAAATAATTGCTGTGTGAAAAGAATAGGTTTATTTTCTTCTTAATTTTGGATGTGCTATTTAAACTACATGAGACTGGTGGACACAACAGTAAATTTATTGTCATCTTTCTCATGAAGTCCTGTTGGTACAATTATTATTATTTATGTTATAATAGCGAAGTGAGTGGGGTACACCAGAGTACCTAATGGCCGTGTTTGCAATCGGGTGCCTATTGCGCTTCAGCGTTGCCCGCCCACAGTCCGCCTCTTCTCCAGAGCGAGGGATTTGTTTTCAGAGAGACCACTCAGACAAAGGGGAGAGACTTGAAGCCCAGCTGTGGGGAGGGGCTTGCTCCAAGGCACATGTCAAGTCAGTGACAGATCTGGGAATGGAGCTAGGTCACTTTCTTTTCTAATTAATTTAAGGTCTTCTATTATCTGGTGTCCAGCAACTGAACCTGGGGTGCACTGTGTATGGAACTTACACTGGAGCCGCTACACAGTATGTCTGAAGCTTATGCCTTAACTGAGTTGAGATCTTACAGTACATAAACCAGTGCTCCTCTGGCAGCAGCACTGGAGGGGTTACTTCCTGAAGTCTGTCTTGCTAGGGCCTCTTCATATGCTTCATAAACTAAGTTAATAGAGCACAGCAAGCCTCCAAATTTATCATGTGTGTACGACTTATTATGGCCAGCATGTAACAATTAGAAATAAAAAGTTCCAATTTGTTATTTAAATGAATAGCAGACATAGTATAGATGATTTATATAGCACCGGCAGCCTATGATTTACATAGTTCCAATTAGAAAGAAAAGCGTGGGAGGCAAAAAAATCCTATGGTAAAACAAGCCTGTGTACTAGATGTTAAATCATTAAATTAAAGCAGGGCCTGAAAACTGTACCAGATGTCCTACCATCTGAACAACTAAATCAGACATGTATTTAAAACAAACAAACACAAAAAAAAGAAGGAAAGGTGAAGGACAATGCATTGAGTAGCCCCGCAGCTTTTCAATGGGACCCTGCCTAATTCTCCACCCTGTCTCTTCTATGGGGAAAGTGAAGAGGGTGGCATTCCTGCCGGGAGGCTGGGTAGCGCTTGGGGAGGGATCAGCCTTCCCTATTAGCTTCCAGACTGTTGATTCATAACTACATTTGGCTTGTAGGTGTATACGTGCATCTGAAGACTCCCTTTTTCTTAATGTGTCCAGCTGGTGAAGTTTTTTTTTCAGTTAATGGTACAATTAGCTTCAACACAGCGGCAACGGATCTGTTGTCATGCATGTTCTTTTATGTGCTTCGTGGCACCTGTACACAAGTTCCCCAGGAAAATCAGTCCATTTTGATATTATATATTTGAAATCTTTCCCTGTATGAATTATCTCAGAACTTTTCCTAGAAAGTGCAATGGAAAAGTGAGGTATAAAAGTGCGGTGATACGTAGTGCCTGTCTGTGTCACAGTGACCCGGTCAGCTCACACCATCCTCCGTCAATATGGGAATCCACTGCCCTCCTTACCGTTAGCTCTGCTGGTGCATCAGATGAGTTACAGCAAAGGCAAAGACAGAGTCCACTGATTTGCTTTCAAAACCATGCTTTCGTGTGCAGAAGTGCTAGAAACTTTTCTTTTCCTCCCGTTAAATAAAAATTTAAATTCTGTAGCTATTAGGAGGCTGGTCTGCTCCTCAGCTCGCTATTAACCACAGGCGAGTTAGCAGGGTATTTTTCAAGCTCTGATGGAGGCAGTGTGACAAAATAAATAGCAATGCTAACAATAATAACAGATTAACAATAACAAAATAGTGGGCTAATAGAGTAAATTTTTGTTTGGAAGTAATATCTTAATAATAATAATAGTATAATAATAATAGT
This sequence comes from Pluvialis apricaria, assembly GCA_017639485.1. Taxonomy (NCBI): domain Eukaryota; kingdom Metazoa; phylum Chordata; class Aves; order Charadriiformes; family Charadriidae; genus Pluvialis; species Pluvialis apricaria. Next base: position 71,625,574 of record CM030009.1, on the reverse strand, counting down.
ATAATAATAATAATAATAAAACAACTAGCAGAAACACTGTCATTTTTTCTGCAGTCTCTCTTGCTGACTGATGCTGTCCTATTGTTTCCTAGCTTTCCCCCAGGTATCTATATCTGCCTATTATCACTTGTATTTAGCCTGTGAGTGTTGTGGCTAGGGATCTTTTTCATCAATGCTAATGTAAAATTTAGATCAGCTGAATCTTCATCCGTGGCTGTGACTGTTAGACATTGGGCTAACGTAAGGAGTAATGAATGGTATTAAATCTGAATCTAAAAGCTAATCTGGTAAAATATTTGAAGCAGTTTCTATTTTTCTGTGCATTTTTGTAACACTGGTGGTGGTTTTTGTTTTTAGAATAAGGGCCCCTAGGGCATGCTGCCACTATTTAAGCAGAATAGCTATAAGAGAAGTTTCGATCCCCCATCTTTTCAGCATTCAAATCTGTACCCAGACTGACAAACCAAGGAGATCTGAGGCATCGTTTCTAGGTACTCCTTTGTGCATCGAGAGCTCTTGTTTCACTGATATTCTAAAAATATTAAGCCAGAGCAGTATGTTAGAAATGGGATGATGGCTCAGAGACTTGACCAGCTTTCTCTTTTAGACCACAGTGGTACAAGAGCTCATTTGACAGAAACCTTTACTTGTCCAAATGGTGATGAGTTTAAAATGCATATTGTGTGTTCCTTACATGTTTGGGACCTTCAGGAGACATGTGGCTTTAATTCAAGCAAAGAAAACTTACCATTTATTTCTTCTAGCTAACAGTTTGCATCCTGAGAGGCAGAGTCATGCCACTTAGTTTTAATTCTCAAAATAACTTGAGATTTCGCGATATCGGGGGGGAGATGACAAATGGCAATAGAGATAGTAGGGCAACTCTGCCAAATCAGATTATCTGTTATTTAGTGCAAATGTGAATTGACTGGAACCAGAATCTGGTTAAACAGATGATACGGTGGATGCCACCCATCATCAAGAACATAAAATACTGAAAACAGCTGACACATCTGGATTTGACATAAGACGTCTGTACCCTGCATTCTCCCTGTCTCTTCTCTTTCTGTTGGCCTGGTGAAAGTTAGAGTGGCCTCTGGGATTGAAGAGGATGCATAGATCAAATAACCAAGAGGTAAAGGTGAAAGACTGTTGTGAAGTACTACTAAGAATTGATAGCAGGGTCTGCCAGACTGTTTTCCCCAGAAATCCTTGATTCTGTTCGTGTCCCACAGAATATTCTCAAAGAACTTTTCTTTTTTGTAAAGGGGAAATTGCTGCCACTGTTAAAGTACAAGAGAGCGGGTTGCTCAGTTAATTGTTTGAGCTTTTCTGTTCTTGACAAATCAAGACCTCAGTGAGGCATTACCCTAGAAAGCTCTGTCACTGTCGTGGCGGAAATGGTAGCCATCCCGAAGCATTTGAAAGAATTGCTGTCAGTGTGGCTATTAACTTGTCAAGCCTTCCCAGGCTCATTGCTTTAAAGTCAACCTGAATGAAAAATTTCAAGAGGTAGCAGAGTGTGCCTGCACACCAGTCCCCACCTTGTTTGAACTCAAGCTGGGACTCACACAGAAAAGGAACATTAAGAGTGCATTATGTATGATAACATATTTCCAGCATTTTTTATTCACATTAACAACTGGGCTGAAAAAGTTGTCTAAGCTCTCCATTGAATTAAGCATGGTTCTATAAATAGAGGGCATTAAATAAATGTAAATTAACTGTGAGTTCTCGATTATCCTAGCAATTAGTAATACCTTGCTAGCTACACTGTGTCCCGTAAGAGTCTGTTTAAACAAGTGAATGCAACTGAATTTAGCCATAAATAAATAAGGATTTATTTCTGCACAGCCTAACTCCAGGTTACTACAGCTACAGCAGCACATCGGGCCCAGCACACCCTGCGTACCTGACAGCGCTGGAGCAGTCATTGTGAAACTGGGGCCAGGGCAAAATAAGTGGTGTGCTGTCCCCTAAATACACACTGTTAATTAGCACAGATTGGTAAGAATAAAACAATACCATCTTCCCCTCAGAGTGAACACCGTGGTCTCTTAAAATTAAAGGCTAGTATGTTCATTTTTTTTCTTTTTTTTTCTTTAAAGTAGAAAGGCAGTCAAAGCCATCTTATACCAAACTTATTTCACACTCACTAGCTTATCCCATTTTTCTCATGTCTGATTGATTGGCTATATTTCTGTATCTACATGGAAAGTAATTTCAGTGTGGAATAAAAGTTTCGGTAACACAATCCAGAGTAATTTTTCCCACCTTCTTTGTATGTAGGATTTTAATGTTCCTAAAGTGCAGCTGAGGATGGAGTGTATTTTATGGCAGAGCCTGTGCATCCTGGTGCTGACATGAGCAGTAGTAGCAGTGAGGTGAAATGCTGGACAACATGGGGCTGGAGTGGATTAAAGATAACTCTTTATGCAAATAACTCTGTGCTGTGTGAAATCTTCAGTATAGTTTCTTTAATCATGTTTCATGTGCTTGGGCTGTTCAGCTGATACTTTCAATACACAGCTTGCCATTTGCAGCACCTAAAATTTCATCTGTCACACCGGGTTTACATTTCTGGCTTGCCTCTCAGCATGTGTCCGGAGTAAAAGCTGCTTTAAATATCCACTAATGGATTTGCCTTTCTTGTCTGGTTTTCTGTACTGTACTTAAGTAAGGTATCAAAACCAAGAGAAGAGGTCCATTACAGAATGAAGGATAGCTCCTCTCTTCAGTTAATTTCCCCAAAGGGTATTTGAGGTGGGAAGCTTGGTTGTTAGTGACATGTCCCTGTATACTCCTAATGTGGCTTGTTAGACTTAAAGAGTGCATCAGATACCTTCCTCTGGCAGAGAGTGTTTGTGCTTGCTTTTAGCTAGACCTGTGTTCTTCAGCACTTGTTTTCAATTAGAGGACAACTTTTTGTTTTTTTCAGTGAGTAAACATACAATATTGTCATTGTTGTTGTGGACTGTATTTCTTACACTAAGCAAACCTGCAACAGGAGTTACCGTGATAGTGAATATGCCACAGATTTCTGGAGGCCCAGTGCTGTGACCATTGGTCACTCTCTATGGTGGATGACATCACAGAATCCCAGAACGGTCAGGGCTGGAAGGGACCTCTGGAGATCATCTAAGTCCAACCCCCCTGCCACAGCAGGGACACCTACAGCACGTTGCACAGGACGGCACCCAGGTGGATTTTGAATGTCTCCAGTGTGGGAGACTCCACAACCTCTCTGGGCAGCCTGTGCCAGTGCTCTGCCACCCTCAGAGTAAAGTTCCTCCTCATGTTAAGATGGAACTTCCTGTGCTCCAGTTTGTGCCCGTTACCTCTTGTCCTATCACTGTGCAACACTGAAAAAAGACTGTTCCCATCTACCTGGCACCCTCCCTTTAAGTATTTATAAGTATTGATAAGGCCCCCCTCAGTCGTCTTTTCTCCAGACTGAAAAGACCCAAGTGCCTCAGCTTTTCCTCGTAAGAAAAGAAATCCTGGTCTCATTGATGCTTGACAGTTTTCCCATTGGCTTGAATGAATTCAGGATGTAAGTAAGTGTACTTGTGTTTATATGTATACATCTGTATATTTATCACTTAAGCATTTTATGGCCAGTCTTAGAGATCTGATTGGGCTGATAAACAAAGAATCTTTGTGTCTAATGCACCAGATTTCTAGCAGCATTGTGCCACTAGGGAGCTGTTAATCCAAGGCATGTGATGTCTTCTTCTTGAACTCCCTAGGGAGGACATTAGAGATCTACATCAGGAACTTGGGACCCATCTTCTTAGACTGGATGTAGGGTGCTTGTAGCAGCCTTCTGCTTCGTGGAGCTATTGTCCTGGAAAATGAGATCCTCTGAATGGGGCAGCATAAATGTTAAGTGAGGTTGAGGCTAATTTTAAGATTTGAGTATTTCTAATGTCTGTTTCTTGTATGAGCTCTGATAGATGATCTTCCTCAGACTGAGGCATTAGCTCCTCTCCCAGTGTCTCACCTGATACAATTTCCTTCCAGTGCAATATTTCCTCTGGGAGGGCCTCTTACAGGATGCATCTCCATCTAATTTCATGAAGTGATAACAAAAAATAGTATTTCTGAGATTTCCACCACCTTGCAGAGGTAGCCAGAGGTTTGAAGGCAGTTGGGCATTCTCTGAGCCCAGCCCTGGCCCTGAACACAACTCTGTAAGCCTTCTTCCCTCGGGCTAAGCACGTGTTTTAATCCTGATACCAGCAGTTGTACAAAATGCGTGTTGTACAGGGGATTTTTAGTTCCCATGTTGATTAGGTGCCCTCCACTGTCCATGCACCAGTGCTGTACTGCATAGGTAAACTGCTCTGCAGATATGCTAGGCAAACTAAGACCATTTTAGTGCCAGTAAAACCGTCTATAGTCTTCACGCTGCCAAACACTCTCTCCACATCCCATTATACATGTGCAAACTTGTTTGGAAAAGAGCCGATGAATGATTTCATTTTTCCTCAGGTCACTCTTCACACAGCAGCGCTGGGGGTGTGTGTTTGTTTTGCTTATTCAGAGGCCTCAGCAGCGACGGTGGCATTTGCCCCATGCATCCCCCCCAGGGTCCAGCAGTCGGGCTTGGGGGAGCTGCTGTCCCTGGGGAGAGGGGGAGCATCAGCTGTGATGTGCCCGAGGTGTTGGTTCTGTCACCCCAGCCCCTGTGTCCCCGGGTAGGGTGGCTCAGGGCAGGCAGGGCGATCCAGGTTTGCTTCACCATGCCTACTGCAAAAACAGTTCTTTGACAATCAAATTGCACTAACAATTTTCAGGATCCAGGTTTTGAACATTTTCCTTCAAAACAGGTTTTAAGACATGTCCTTTTTCCCCCCTGTGGACAAAATTCCATTTATAGAAATGGTCTTTTTTTTTCTGACAAAAAGAAATAGAAAATTTTAGCATTTTGGAGATTTCCATAGGGAAATTACAGAGAAGAATTTTTCCTGTGCTGTTTCCTCCCCTGGTTGAAAAAAACTGAACAAAAAAGAGGGAGCATGACAAACTTCCTGTAAACCTTAGATGTCAGAACAGTAAAGCCCTAGGGAAAAAAGTTGAATCTCAGAAAAGAGAAAAGGAGAGGAATGAATATGAAAACTTTTATCCTAGTCAACCACACCAAATTCAAAACAAAGTAAGGGTCTCCAAAATGAAGAGAAGAATCATGTGAAACAATGCTTCCCCTATGTTTTATAGGGAAAACACACTTTGTCTTGTTCACTTGTGTTAAGCTGACATGAAGAGAGTCCTTTTCTAGTCCCTCTCCTAGGAATGCATAGTTGGGAAGTTCACTGAGTTTTAGTTGGCTAAAAAAAAAAAAAAGATGGAAAGAAGATGCAAGGAGTCAGCTAGAGCAGATTAATTTCATTTGTGTTATTTCCTTTTGCAGATAATTTCAAAATATAGTTAGGTACACAATGGAACAGTGTACTCATATTAAAGCAAGTAGAAGTCAGTATAATTTAAAGTAATTTCTAAATAGGCACATGTGCTCTTTGCTACATATGCAGTGTGGTGAAGATTTCTCTGGGGAGTCATAATTTTGAGAACTTCTATGTTTGATGCCATCATGGGAGACTTTTAAAGGGCCTTATTTAAAAATATCTGCACAAACACTGAAGATTTAACTCTTTCTTTCCACTGAAGATTTAACTCTTTCTTTTGTTCCTGGAATATTTGCTTATCTGATATTTTTCTGGTTCAGCTTTCTAATGCTGCATCTGATACTGTGGTGCAAGACTGGCAAATTTACATCTGTTTCAGTAACTATTTATCTTACTTTTAAAAAAGACTTTTAGATAGCTAAGCCTGAAAAAAAATCAAAACAAATTACTACTTTCATATATCTTAAAAAAGTTCAGATAATTAAAGTGTTTCGCATTTTTTAAAAAAACTATTTTTTAAAATAACTCTATTATATGGCAGTCTAAAGATGACATTGCTGTATATATTTAAGCTATTGAGCTGCTGTATTAGGTGCTTTAGTTTCAAAAAAGAAAGATTGTACTCCACAGGGCTTGGCAATATGGAATTATGTCTTCTTTTACAAGATCATTGATCTAAGAAAAAATTAGGTGCATCTATGTAAACCACATAATTCCATATTGTAGGTGGCATCTTTGTAAACTCAAGTTTAACACAGAAGGATCTAGGACCGATGAATACCGCATTCCAGACTTGCTTCTGAAACCACGTAATTTGGGTATGCAAAGTACTCGGTACTCAGAAGGCAGTTAAGTAACTCTTAAAAGGTTGCTATTGCTTTTAACCAGAAACAGCTTAAAGCCCTAGTGTGTGTTACTTTCTGCTTTCAAGATCCTTGAGTAATCAGCTTTCTGTAATACCCTTTGTGGATTTAAGAGAAAACATTACCCAGAGAGAGGGACAAGGGGAGCATGTGGAAATCCGGTTTTTAGCTGATAATTTTGTAGAAGCTTTTATTTCGATGTCTTGCAAAAATATAGGAGGAAACTTTGGGTCTAGGTTTCTGGTGTTAGACTCTCGTTTTGGTATCATTATGATTTTAGAAAAATAAAATTTTCATAGGCATGTTTGTTACAGACATTTAATAAAATGCATAGATAATAAAGCAGCTTAGGAGACTACAGAAAAGTTCAAATTTGCTTTTGGTGTGTTATAGTCTTGTTGTTTGTTCTGGCTGGCTGATGGTGTAGATGTACATAATCCTGCTCCAGAGGATGAGTTCAAGTAATTGAGCTTTTGGGACTTTCCCAGCTTTACACAGCCAAGACTTCTGAGGATAGGTTTGCACTCCTTTGATTTAACCTCTTGGCATGCAGTACAAAGGAAGAACGCACAGAACTTCTCCAAGTCTGTCGTCATCGCTCCTTTCCTAACCGAGTCTCCCCTTAATGTTTACAGGTACACACTGGTGGATATTTTGCGCGCCATACTTCTTTCTTTAGAAGCCATGATAGAAGACCCCGAGCTTCAAGTGAATGGATTTGTTTTGATTATAGACTGGAGCAACTTCACCTTCAAGCAGGCCTCCAAGCTCACACCAAGCATGCTTAGATTAGCCATAGAGGGCCTTCAGGTAACGTTCATCTTTTATGTCTTTTCCTAATTCTCATTTGTTTTGCAGTTCATTGCAAATGTAGGTGGCTAAAAAAACCCAAACACAACAAAAATCCAAGAACTTCTGAATAGCGAGGCTATTAACACCTTCAGGTATGGGTGAACAGGCAAGCTACAGTGGCACAGGCTAACGCATGAGCTCGGTCAGTTAACTGCAGTAACTCCTGATCTGTAGGATCCTTCTTTGCCATAAATAAGAGCTAACTTTCCTGTCTTTATTCCAAAGTGGCTGGCTTCCTGTAAATTCAGACCGTAGCTTCTGCAGCAGCAAGTTAGAAGTAATCAGTTTATCTTGTCATTTTGCACAGGGCTAATGAAATATGGGTTGCTGCTGCCCCGCTGGTTGGTGTTTTGTTTTTTTTGTTGTTGTTGTTGTTTCCATTGGAGACAGGCTCTACATCATTTGTCCTGAAAAGTGTGGGGCACTGTGATTAGACGGTTAGCTGGGACTATTTACTTACTCAAAGTTGAGCATGTGCTTGGCTCTTTTGCTGGGTCGGGATTAATTTGAGCAGCAGCTTCTAGGACTGAGTATACAGTGATTTACATTTCTTTCTGCTCATTGTAAATGCGCTTTACGTGGCACAGGCACACTGGTGGAAAGGATACTACATAACTCTTGGCTGTCTCCTATGATCTTTAATGCTTATTAAAATGAAAAACTAGAATCTGTAAAATAGTTGTTTTCTGTGCAAGCTTGAGTCGCTGTGTTAAAAATACCAGTAATTCACTCTGGTGGCAGTGTGCCTTGGTTTTACAAGGACATATATTCCTTTTCTGTGATGTTTTTATCATTTATACATTTTTATTACTCATAAAACAAAATAACAGCCTTATCTTTGAACTTTCTTCACTTTGATATTGCTATTTTTGAAGAAACTTGTATAGCAGTAGTATGGAGTTTTGATATAAATCTGGAAATGGCTTAACCAGTATTCAGCCTGCTGTTGCACACAGAAAGGTGGTGACAGTCATGAGACAAAGATCTCCGTTTTCATTTTGTTATGTTTCCTTATGCAATGGTGTGATTCCATGGTCTTGAGAACTACATTAGAAGGCAGCAGTGAGACCTGTGCTCTGTTAGTGCTGCATTTCCTTTTCTTTTTCGTGCTATTTTTCAAAGTTAGCCATTGTTTTCTTGTTTCATGTTCTAAACAATAAATACTTTAGTAGTCTTTGTTGTTAAATGGTGGTGTTTCTTCTTGGGCATTAATCAGACATGGTTATTTTGAGGAGAGCTGCACTGGATAATTGCATCTGAAAATGTGACGGATGACCTACCAAACTTCGGGTGGGCTCTGTGCCTCTGTGTTCTTCTGCTATTTACTGGTTCATTACTGAGTTGAGGTGAAGCCCATTGGCTTAATTTACCCACGCCCCCAGCTTTGTATGTTCGAATATTCTGACTCTGATGGTGGCCAGCATCCAGGGCATCATTTTGTGCCCACTGTCTTGAGTCCTGTTGACTTCAAGATGTAAAACTGGGCATTAAATGCTCCACAAGAGGGAATGAGAAGGCACTGAAATGGCAAATGTGAGATAAAACTCTCCCAGTGCTCAAGGAATCTGTCCTAATCTGTGACGGGTGTTGTTATCTATAAGCAGCAACTTTTACAGGGCCTTTTACCACAAGTCTTTTGAAGAAATCAATTAGTTTTGCTCTCATAATACAGTGTTTAATTTTATTTGGAGAACCACTGAGGGAATGAGGGCTAACATTCTTACACTAGAAAAATTGACTGGCTCTCTAGTGGTATTTTCTCAGTAGTTATACTACCTGGGGGGTTGTTTATATTTAATTTCTTTTTTTTTTTTCTTTACCTTTTACTTAGACACTTTTCTATGTAAAGATGTATTAGAATCAATGGAAAGAACTAAAGACAACTGTACCGAGCATCTTGGAGGGAGAACCTCACTTCAAAAACAATTGCAATCAGGAAGGAAATAAGAGGAAAGCATGGTGGAAAGGTGGTACAGAGAGACCTTGGGAAAGGCACAGGTTTATTTGCACCTTCTTGCAAGATTTCATGCCTGAAATGTTACATTCCCTTACACTCAACAGGCACTGCCTTTTCTTTTATTTTGGACAAAAATGCACAGTGGAAACATCATTCTGAATGACGTCAAAGTAAAAAGTGCTTAGTCAGGTGGTATGAAAAAACTAGAACAACTCGCACACTGTTTATTTTTGATCTTTGTAAATACTCTCTGTTTAATCAGAGAAATGGAATTTACTTTGGCTTATAAGATTTAACAAGGCTCAAGATGCTGAACTTTACCATTTGGGGGATTTAAATATTTGTGTTACTTGGGTGGAAAGGGACAGGGAAAGTGGGATTAGTGACCACTGAATTTGATGTTAACCAAATCTCTTTGGCTCCTGAATGAAATCTACTAAATTTGTGTTATATTTGCCTAGCTTCCATGGTGAGCAGAATATGCAATATCGTATGTACCAACGAGAGTCGACTACAAACTGGGATTTCTGGGCTCTTCACAACTGGTTATTTTTTAGGAAATTGCTTCTGAAAGCAAGATAAGTAAATATGTACAGTTTTCTACTGAAGAAAAATTCTGCTATAGACTTTGTCTGCATATGTATGTTAAATGGGAGTATGAAAAGAGTCATACCTCTTGTATACCCCAATCAGTATACAACTGACTTGTATACATTAGAAAAACCTCCTAGGTAGTTGTTTTCAGGAAATCAGCCTTTTGGCCATGGAATTTTTAATGTTAAAAGACAGTGATTATCTGTAAACTAATGTGAATTTCCAGCCTATCTATCCCAACAGTGCTGTACCAACCAATAGGTGCAGTGTAGGTCAGTGCTGATCTTTAGATCAAATGGTTTTGCTAGCCAAGAAGCAAAAGCCTCCTGAGGAGGTTGGGGCACTCAATTGGGACTCTTGATGCTCCAGTTCTAGCTCATACACTGGCCTTGTGCTTCTGGAAAACAGGAGCAATACTCGTCCCTGCAGATGCTGGTGGCTACAGCATTTATGTTGCTCCTCGCCAGTGAGAAGGAGGATTTGCACTTAGAGTCTCTACACCTTCCATAATGAAGAATAAGAACAGAAGCAAATGCAACATGTAATACTCTTCATTTTCTCAGAAGGGCCTTTCTGGATTAGGTGCCTAGGAGTACATAAGAGCTCAAAGCTGTGAAACCTGAGCGGAAGAGAAACATTCTTTGAGAGGTGAGACTGAAACCCATTCCCTGACTTTAGCACCTTGTGTTGGCTTTCCCCAGCGTATTCAGTGTTGCGGGTGTTTGTGAATCCCAGTCTTTAGATGCCCAGTTCTCCCCATTCATTGATTTCTGTAGTCAAGCACTGATTTTGAGCTTGTGAAGGAGCTCATGTTACTCAGCAGCTGGATTCCTGAAAGCAGGGAGCGTTACAGCATTGTGTGCTGCAACACTAGAATGCCTTGAATAAGTGCCTTTCAAAAACTTCGAAAAACTTTGAAAAATTTTCCCTCTTTCACCAGCAAGGGGTTACAATCTGTGTGCTTCATCTACTTTTCCCATATTAAGGAGAACTCTTGAGAGCTCAGAAGAAAACTGGTCCTAATTTTCCATAGATAGTGATGAACTTCAAGCTCTTACCACAAAAGAAAGACGCCTTGATGTTATGTTCTGATAAACAGCTCTATGAAAATATCATCTCAGTACATAATGTTGGTTGAAAAAGCAGATCAAATGTTAGGAATTGTAAGGAAAGGAGTGGAAAGCAGGGAACACGGTGAAGCCACTGCAAAAATCTGTGCCATCACTTCCATCTTGAATGTTGTGGATGCTTCTGATTTTCTGTCTCAGAAAGACTACTGTAGGACTGGAGAAGGGCAAAAAACCCCCAAAAGTATGGGTGGGTTTCTGTCTAAGGAACAACTAAGTTGGCTGAGATTCTTTTGGATGGAAGAAGAAAGACTGTGGAGGGAAACTGCAGGTGCTTATAAAGCCATAGGATCACAGGATAATTCAGGTTGGAAGAGACCTTATGAGGTCAGACCAAGATACAAACAAGGTCATGGGTGGCTGGAAAGAGTGGACAAGCTGGAGGTGTTTTTTGTTACCTCCATTTTAAGAAATGGGCATCATCAGATGACACTAGCAAGAGGCCTGGCTCTTTAAATGACACAGTGATTCTTTGTACAATATCCAGGTAATCTGTGGAATTCCTTGCTATGGGAAATTCTGAGTGCTAAAAATTTAGTTGTGTTCAGGGAAAGTGGGTAAGTTTGTGGAAGAGAAATGAACTGAGGATTAGTAAATACGTAAAAGTTACATCAAAGTTCAGAATTCCTCAGCCTGTACGTAGTTGGAGATGAGGTGAATGCTGAGTGAAAATATCACATATGCTGTCTGCATTGTATCTGCTGTAGGTGCTCATTTTTTGCCTTTGTTAAGGACAGGATATGGGGTTAGATGGACTTTTGGGGGGACATAATTAAACCAAATGTATATTCCACCCTTCCCCCTCCCCGCCTTTTTAATACCCTTTCTTTCATTTTACTGCTCCTGACACTCCCATGGCCCCTTCTGCCCAAACACTGAGCTGGGAACACTTGAGCAGATGGAGGGAGGGGGATTCTGGGTATGATTCTTTTCTTTGTGATAGTCCTTTTATATCTACATATACGGGCTTTTTATTAAGTATCGAGAGAGCATTGTTTTCACAAAGCAGGTAAAAACAGTGTCAAAGACTGAAAATTCAATTTGAAAATTATATTGAAAGTTGGGGTTTATTATTAACTCTGACAGACGGCTTTGGGGGTAATTGTAAGTGAGCTTTGCAAAATGGAAAGTATGCATGAGACACTGTAACTGATTAGCTGATATTTAGGATTCTAAAACCTGGAACACTAAATCTTTCTTAAATACTTGATTTCTGTTTAGCTCATGATAGTAGTTGCATACATGACAGATTTGTTTGGCGTGTTGTCACTCAGGCAGGCTGTACCTCCAAATGCTTTTTAAAACTGCATAGTTATTGGTGGCTGAATATTAATGCTTTTCCTCTAGGTAAAAAGCTGGGGAAAAAGAGATGATACACATTTAAACTGGGAGCTGAACATATGTGGGCAGTCAGTCAGCATTGTTGCAGAAGACAGAAAACTCTTGCTTTCGGGTTGAGGATGTTTACAGGAAGAGAGCGCGATAGTGTGGGGGACAAGGCAGGTCTTTCAACGGATTGTGACTTTTTTTTTGGTAACAAAGAAAGGCTTCATAAGCTAAAACAAACTTGTTACTGTGAACATGAAAACAAAACAGAAAGAACACGAAGACAGCATGCTTGCAGCTACTATTGCTATCCAAAACATCTTTCAAACAGCTGGTCTTGTGAATTGTAAGGACAATATCCCCAATCAGATTTGCTGCAGCAGTCTAAGGTGGAAGAAACATAGACCAGAGCATGTACAGTCTGGTGATGAAAGGAACAGGACTTCCTACTCCTGTTTTCTTCAAGCATGAACTTCATCAGTATCTTACGGGGAATCTTATCTGGACATCATGGTTGGTGCTTTCTATTTAGATACCCAAAGCCAGTGCTTAAATTTCGCCACCTAGTTCCGGACTACAGCCAGAACTAAGGATGCCTCTGAAAACAGTATTTTAACTTCACATAATTACATGCTCACGTGCTCTGTGCAGTGCATAAGATTGTTAATAATGAGCTTAAGGAACAGTTAGTCAGTACTAGCAGTGAATATCAGTGAGCAGCAAACCACAAAAAAGAGCTTTAAGTGTCTTTGCATCCAAACTTAAAACCATAAAAAACATTCATTCAGTGCTTGAGTTTTCTGCCAGTTTTTGAGAATAGGGTCCTGACACGTCACATTGGGTTTGGGAAGATATTAAACAGTAGCAGGCTCAAGCTTTTGATGGGAGTATCATCTGCTTTCAGGAGGGCTAGTAAATCATGTAACTGCTTTCATTCAGGTTTTTTTTATCAAAGAATTAAGCTGTTTGTAAATGCTAGAGTCCGCTGAGCCCAGGAGCAGCCCAGAGACTGGAGGAATGTGCTTGTGAACAGCACAATTTTGTACCAGTTCAACTCTTGTTCTGTAGCAGCAGTAGAATGGGATATTTTTCCTTAGAGCTTGTTATTTTACAAGAGTTTGCATATATTTTATCATTTCTACTTGTAAAAAGGCCATCAAAAAGGCTTGCCATCAATTTACTGTGGAAACAGGGTGGACTGGAAGTGATTGTTAGTTCTGGCTTCTCACCTGCTGTCTGGATGGGCCTAACCTGCCAGGTGAGAAAGGACTTGATGGCCGGAGCTTGAGTTCAGTTGCTTACAGGCATGTTTGTGTAGACAAAGCTATTATTCAGTGTGGTCCCAGCTGTTAACCTGTTATCTGAAGACAGAATAATTAATTTCCTTGCCAGATTCTTTTATGATGCTCATCAATAAAGAATCATTGAATGCCTTTCAAATGGTAATTTATTTATTCTCAGAAACACACTTTTAAGATGAGGGGATACTATTATCTCTTCTTTTTTTTTCCAGCTGAGAGGTATTCCACTGAAAGATAACTGTTAAAAGTGTCTGCTAATTTGGGGTGCCCACTGTGACAGGCCATGGTCTGATTTTCAGTTACCTTTTATATGTTTGGAGTCCAGCTGCCATTTATTTTTGATCAGCAGGATTCAAGACTTTTAAAGTCTTGATCCTGAACCCCCAAGCCAGGAACCTGAATTCTAGCACGGCCTAAATTTAGAGCTCCTCATTAGATGCTCTTTGAATGCACATAACACCATGTGGGCTGCCACTGCTTTGAAACAAATGGTAAGAAACAGTAAACTGAACTCCCCTTTCACCCCCAGAAACTCTACTGTGTGGCATCCTACTGAAAACTGCAAGGATGCTTAATGGAGTTAAATATCCACCACCCAAACACTGCCACTGGAGTTAGCGCAGTAACTGCCTGCAGTAGGTTGTCATCCTCCATGTGAAGCTGCATGAGAAAGAGAGCGGGCACTTTGCCATTGTTTTGCAGATATTTGCTGTAAGCAAGGCGTGATTAGTTGTGGGGATCTTGGCTTTCATTCAGGAGCTTTGATCTAACTGGCACAGACTCATCTGCCCATTCCTCCTGCCCTTTTCCCTCTGAGCAGCCTTTGCCCCAGTCCTACCGCTTCCCCAGTTCCTCATCCCACTCCTCTTGACATTGCCTTACTTTGTACTAGTCTTCACTGATGTGTTTTTTTTTGTCTCGGTGTCCTGATGTCATGCTCCAAAACCTCAGTCACCGTGGGTAACTGCATGGCATGTTAAGTTCATCTTAGACTCCTTAGAAGATCTCAGCCTTTTGTGGTCTTACTGTCCGAGTGCTCTCCACATCTGGCATCTAATCAGGTTCAAATCTCCCAACTTCAAATCTGTTAACCAGTGTTCCCGTTGTGCTTCATACCACTCTGGAAAGCAGTACTAGAGAGTAAATCCTGATCTGTTCATGTATCAAGCGAGCCCTCTAGCCACCAGGCTGTTAAGGAAACACTCCTTGTAGTTCCTAAGCCTGGAGTTGGTCTGCTTGGTATGTATGACTCAGTGATCATGGGGCTGGGCAGGAGGTGTTGGGAGCTTGTGGGGATATAGTTGTCTGACATGGTATGATCTGGGGAAAGAAGACTTTTTGTATCGGAAGTTTTTTTTTTCTACTGCAACAAAGTATAGAATCATAGAACAGTTTGGGTTGGAAGAGACCCTAAAGATCATGTAGTTCCAACCCCTCTGCCATGGGCAGGGACACCTTCCGCTAGACCAGGTTGCTCAAAGCCCCATCCAACCTGGCCTTGAACACTTCCAGGGATGGGGCATCCACAACTTTTCCAGGCAACCTGTTCCAGTATCTCACTACCCTCATAGTAAAGAATTTCTTCCTAATATCTAATCTAAATCTACCTTCTTTCAGTTTAAAACCATTACCGCTCGTCCTATCACCACACTCCCTGATAAAGAATCCCTCCCCAGCTTTCCTGTAGGCCCCCTTTAAGTACTGGAAGGCTGCTAAAAGGTCCATGTAGCCATGGTTAGTGTAGAAGCCAATGAAAATGCTCATAGTTCATGTTTTTCCATCGGTTCTGTCAACAGCAGAAACCATCCAATTAAAATTATTGCAGCTTGAGAGAAAGAAAACATAAGAGATTCTTCTTGACCATGCAGACTGTCTCTTTCATGAGCTTTAGCTTCTTTTTTATTTCTTTTTACTGGGAAACTGAATCTGTCTGTATTAAATAAAGATCATGACTAAATTGCACTGATTAAGCTGAAAAACTAGTATTATGCTAAGGTGAGTGGCACCAGCATGAGAAAAGAAGGGCTTGTAGCACAAACTCGATGTAGGAAATTAACTCTTGGCACTATGATTGGCTTTCTGTTGTCTCTGGTAGGCCACAGTTCAACAATTATAGGGTTATGACCATTCCTCAGCTTCAAAATATATAATTATTTTTGGAAGTGATTTGTCTCAGTCAAAGTCTAAATATTTCTCTTTGCTTTAGTATCGTAAGGCCATGAAATGAATAAATAGTATTCGTCCTCATAAGGTCACTCAGAAATAAATTTAATTTGTTCTAAGTTGTAATGTCAGAGACATAAGACATGTTTTAAGATCATAGTTCACCTTCCTGCTAAAGCAAGATTATCTCATGCATTATATTTCCTAGTACTTCACACAGTTTAATTTAAAGTCTCGAAGACAGAAACCTTTCTATGACTGCTTGCTCTTCAGATTTCCTCTCAGCATTAATCCTAATTTTTTTATTTCAAAATGTCACCTCCTATAAAACCCTTTCCTGTTTTACCATGTGCTCTTGGGTCCAAAGCAGGAATTGGTGTGTAACTGTCAGTAACCCAAAGGAAGGAATTGTTTGATGGAGTATCTGTCTGCAACAGCAATGATCTCGAATCAGGACCTGGAGACATTCTTCCTGTCTTGTTTGCCATTGGAGATGGTGAGATGTGAAAATCAGTGAGATTCACTTTATTTGGGGAGCTTAAATTTACTTTTTTTGATATTGTCCAAATTGCCTGTGTTATCAATCCATTTTATATACACGTCTTTCAGGTTTACCTCATAAGGATATGCTGGATCATTTTTGGAATTATTTTCTGAAATCAATCTAACCTTTGTTTTCTGTGGTGCTTATAAATCCTCTGTGATCTTATTAGTGTGCACAGTTGGCTTTATGTTACTGTCTTCAGTACATACTGCCTTTGCACATAGTCCCTGTGATATCAGCTGTCTTCAGTGCCCATTCCCCAAAACAATACAGTGTGTTTTTTTGTGATTTTTTTTTAATATTCCTTAGCAAGCGTTCAGCTCCTATGACAATTATTTTTATGAATTCAATTTGACTTTGATTATAAACACAATTTTTACTTTGGTTATAAGTGATTGCCATGCAGGAAAAACGCTGCTGTGATATTTAACTAATATTGAAAAACAAATGTGGGAAGCTTCTCTAGGGGTAAGCAGCATAAAAATGTGAAATTATGTGTCTGGTGATGGTTTCTCTCATCTCATGTTTCATAATCATAAAAAAAATTAAGACAATTCGATTCTCATGTTTTAATAGGCATAACTGTTTAAATAAGTGTTACTCTGATGATTTCAAGTAGCTCAGGAACTGAAAGTTTAGATTTATAACAAATAAAGAAAATTATATTTCTTAAGGAAAAAGCAAGTACAAACTCTTTCTAAAACATCATACTCCAATTTGGGTAATATATTTTTTTCAAAAAGCCCCACCCCAAAACCCCAGGAAAAATGCTTTTCTCCAGCCATTTCCTGCGTATTTTGCAGAGATCAGAATAAGCTTTTAAAAAACATTTCTAACTTTTTATTATGTGGAAAGGGAAAATAGTGCTTGTGATATTTTCCAGTGTCTTCTATAATAAAAAGGATCGAGCACTAATGTTTTGTCTATATGTAATGAATATCCAAACATGGATATGGGCTGAAATCTGAGGTGGCTGCACATATCATCCTATTGGTGGAAATCCGGGTGTACGTTCAATCAAAAAACCTGAATATAACTTCAGCCCCTGACACTGAGAAAGTCACATGTCAGCATCGCACCCAGAATAGTTCTGGCTATGTTGGGGTGCATGCTGGTTCTTGTGGGTTACATTTTATATTGTCCCTCACAGTACAGGCTTGAGAATGTAGAATGTGTATTCCGTCCCCTTATTTTATAGGACTGACTCCAGTACCACACAGTGGCATGGGAAAATGCAATCTTTAATCAGTGATTAAAGATTGTATTTTCAAATGTATTTGTTAATTTCTTGCTCTTTTAAGTTGGTTCTTAAGAATCTGTTATATCTGCTAGAATCATTTTGGTGAGGGCTTTCTGTCCGAGAAGAACTGGATTTCAACCCTTTCCACTTCACCCATTGAAAACGTTTTCTGGAAGGAGAATGCGGTTCTGCTGTGATTCAGGAGAGAGCCTCCCTAAAGGCATGTTCAAACTGCAATTGTCACTAATTCTTATCTGATATTGTATTGAATGTACCTTATTACCCACAAAATCTTCTGAATTTGTTGGGAGGTGCCTTCATCCTGCACTAAGCTGTTTGACTGAAAGTATCGTTTAGAGCACTGCATCGTCTGGCTGAAAGCCACCATGCTAAGTATGAAGGATCCAGGATAAATCATCAAGTACTGGTAGTTCTCCAGCGTTCTTCTCGCAAATTCTTTGCAAGGTACAGCCAGTCCTCTGAGGTCTGCAATGGATCCTTCAGACCGTCATACAAAAAACGTCATAGAGTATACTCCAGACACCAGTGAGCACATCTAGAAACAGTGGATACATTCAGGAATTCAAGTGCAGTAATTAAAACCGCAGCCTTTGCAGTAGGGACTTTCAACCTGCAGGAGAGTCTATGGGGAAAATGTAGCTTCATTTTGGGAGGAAGATGGAAAATATTCTGAAGGGTAGTGCTTAGCAGAGGAGAAAAGAGGACAGAAAGGATGTTAGAAGACAGGGTAGTTATGAAAGGATAGGGCAGGGTGTAGGGCAGAGTGGAGACCTAAAAGCTGCCCTTCAGATTAGATTTTGAAATGTTTCAAAGCAGACAATTCCATTTCCTATTTTATTGCTGTTTCTATCTCATTGAGTAAAATGTCATTTCTAAAACAATTTTTTAAAAGCTCTACTGCCATACCATTACAAAATAAAGATTAACATTTTTGAAGTCGTAGCTGACGTACACCTGCAATAATTAACCTATATCATACCACCAAATATTATCAGTCCCCTCTAGTTTTGGTTGGTAAGCACACCAACATTACATGGTGACTTTGACAGACCAATTGCCTTGCAATTGTGTTCCTCCTTGAATTCTTACTTGACTTTCCAGAATAACTATATGGGTTAGCTGCATACCTCCAGCAACATATTTCCATTATGAGGGGATGCAGTTAAATAGTTACAACTGGTGAGGGATTATATACTAGTGAGGAACTGGCTGAGCCCCTTAACCACTTGTTTTCCCATCCTTTATCTTTGGGGGTTTTAGAGGTGCAGAATTGCAAGCAAGGTTTGACATATGTTTTGGGCATTAGCTGAGCTCCATTGGGTCATGCTTTTCAAAGCTTTTTGTTAGGAATATTGAGCAATTGATTTTCACTGGAAAACCTGAGGGCATCTTCATACTATTGCTATCAGTATGATCCCATTCTGTTCTCCACGGAAATTCAGCAGGGGTACAATTTAATGAGACCAGTGAAAGGAATCTGACTGCTCTATTTATAGCACACTAATTGATCAGGGTAGCCATGATAGGAGGAAACTTCAGAGAAAATCAATGCAGTATCAAATGAAAGTAGCACTCAAGCCTTTAAAGAGAGCTGCATGGAAAGCCAATTAAGAATGAATCCATTTGACAATCCATGGGAACAGCTTGGACCATGTGTGTTTTTACTTCAAGTTGTAGGGATGAAATCACACTGAGCAGCATCTTGCAAGGTGAGCCTTACTATATATTTTCTTCTTCATCCTGTTGATGTTCTGTCCCATTAAATCTTCTTGATGAATGGTTTTACTTTCATATGGCAACTGTAAATGTCTTCTTTTAAGAGCTCCCCTTTGACGGCGTTATGCTTTTTTGTAATGGGCCCTCGTGTCCCTCCCTGAGGATGGCAGCCACACTGTGTAGCAGAAATGCGCAGCCTCTTGGCTGCGTGTCCGGGACTCAGGCACAGTCCCAGGACTCAGGGCTTTCATTTAAATGCAGGGAGTAGGCGGTCCGTCTACCTCCGTTCTCATTCCTGTCATCCAAATACTTGTAATAGTAGTCGGTAAACGAAGCATAACTATTTGTACTCATTGCTAGGGTTTCTTAAAGCTGTGTAATGGATCTTTGCTTCCTTGCATTTTTTCCTCATGATACCTACAAATGTCCTGAACAACCCCCCCAGGCGCCATCCCTGAGAATTTTGGCTTTGTGGCAGGTATTCTCCTTTACTGTATGTAAACATGCATACATAAACATGCAGACGCATGCCATGGGGCTGACTGCCATTGAGAACACTGCTTTTGGGTTGCTGTAGGAGAATGGAGCAAGCAACAAACTACCATAAGGGCATTTTAGCAGTAACTTGGCTCAGAAAGAGCCAAAAGGAGAACACACATACACTTTGGTTACTTTAAATGTGCTTTTTATTCTTGTGTTTGTACATAAACAAAACTTTTACCGCTTCTAAAAAATACGGCAAACACAGCAAGAGGGAGAATCACTACTTGTGCCTTACATGCAAAGCTGTCCAAGCTAGTAACCTGTGTCTCCTTTCCTTCAGTGCTTAAACCTGCTTGCGACGAAACAGATAAAAACCTTGCTTCGTTTTACAGCATGTGTGATACAGCACTTAGTTTCATTTTCTGAGGAAGAATGCATGTATTTTTTTTTCAGCAGGATAATCAAAGTCATGGTGTCATGAAGTAGCTGCATGAGTGTTTTTCTGCTGCTGAATGGGAAAGGAGTAAATAATCTGTACCTTCCATAAACAGTTAATGTCTGTGGACTAAATTTATATAACAGCAATAGCTAAGCATATTAATGGTGCTACATTTTCTGTTCATTCAGTTTTGAGCATATATAGTGGCATGGAGTTGTGGCTTAATTAGCTAGATGAATAATGTCGGAAATTTTTTCAATTATCAATATGGTCTTCATCTTTTTTTAAGCCCCAATTGGGAATCCAGTTCCCAATGACATCAGCAGTTGCCGTGGTGAACTTTCATAAGCTAGTCTTTAATCTTTCATTAAATCACAGGCTGGGAAAGCAGACATGAGGACTGAGATGAAAAAAACATGCATTTGCAGCATTGATGTCTTCTCTGAAAAAAAATAAAAAAGAAAAGCAAGCCTCTGTGTTTTTGGAAAAAAAAGATAATTTGCTGCATTGGTGAGCACAGTCTCTCAGCCACGTATATTGTCTAAGCAACACCGTGAAAGCAGAATTTGCAAGATGTAGAAAGAGGTGAGATGTGTGGTGGCTGAGAGACGTCAAAATCAAATATAACACGAGGGCCTGAATACGATGAATGGCTCAGCTCTGTTATGCGCAGTGTTTGAGAATGGAGGTAAGGGTGCCAAGTTTAGCAGCTTTTCTTCTGGCTATGTTGGGCTTAAAAGGTGGACATTTTTCAGAGCAACAGGCTGCGATATTAAGTTATTGTATAGGAGGGGGCTGGAGAAGAGGTCTCCGTGTGAGCTACCAGCACAGAGATGGTGTTTAAACTCACGCTGGTGGAGGTGGGTGCCCAGACTGACGCATGGGGAGAGGAAAGAAAGGGGCAGAGGGCAGAGTGCTTTGGGGCCCATGCGACAGAGAGTGGATTCGGAGGGTCTTTTGAGAAACAGCTCAGAGCTGGGAGGCCAAATGGAAACGGGGTTGTGACTGACCAGGCCCTGAGCGTTTGTTGCACTGAGCTGAGATTGGAAGAGTGGAATTATCTGCGTCACTATTGAGGGACATAAAGGTGCCATCTAAAGCTTTCGTTTATGGAACAACACCCTGAAATAGCAGTTTAGGTCAATATGTAACTGTCTCATTCTGTGCTATTTTGTATACTAAGAGAAAGTTCTTCTTCCCAACGGACCTTAACGTGCTTATGTCATTACAGCATTATGGCTCTAAGAATACCACCACTGTAGCTGATACCGGCACAGGTCTTCTCAGCAGTTCATTTCTGCCCAGGTCTTGGTCTACCAATGCAAAGCTCTGTCCCCTGTTCCCTCATCCTCAGTCAGTCCTGGCTCCTGACTGGGACCAGACGTTGACCCAGTCCTTCCCTGTGTTTGTTCACTCTGTGGTGTGGCTACTTTTTGGGAAAAGAACTACAATTGCAATTTCGTATTTGTTTTCCTGCACTAAAAATGGGAAAGCCATAATTTTACACTTCGGAAATGGAAAAGATTGTAAAGAGGCAGTAGGGAACAGGCTACAACTGCTTTGTTTTATTTTGCAAATACATTAATTGAAAAAAAAACCAGAAAATAGAAAAGCAGAATCGGGAGGGTTTAGTTTTGTTTTGTTTTTAACAGATTTTAAAGTTGGGATTGATTTCTTTTAAAGTCATGAAGTCTTGCACACAAAGCTTTTATGCTTTCCCTGAGGCTTTTCCTTCCCGGAAAGGTTTTGACAATTTTAACTTAGTCAAAAGTAGTACACTAAGCTGTAATTTATGTTGCCAAGCATTATTTCCCAAGGCCCTGCCTTCTTACTCATAGGAGCACACTGGTAAAACAGTGCAGAATGGAATTATCTTTGCCCAGGTCACAAAACGAGAAGTTGTCCCTGAGAGCACTCTGTCGTGTTTTCCCACTAGCACCAAGTTCGCACTTTTGCCCTTGAAAAATACCATTTGTATGGATGACAGACTGTCACAGGGCTGGGACATAGGTTATTGCTGTGAGATGAGAGCCTTTTGGCGTTCTTCTGAGTCACTGGCACCATCTGTCCCTCTTCCTGAGGTAAGGCCGGATGGAGCGAGTGAAGCCCTGGCATGCTGTTCGGCTTTTTATTTGGCATTCCTGAGCTTGCATCAGTCGCGGGCTGACGGGGACGTTGGTTTAGGATAACTTGTTTTGTTCCATGTTCTGCAGTGAACCCCAGGCATAATCTCCTTTGATTCATGTATTATATTGCAGGAGACATGTTTAGCTACAAAGCAGATGGTTTCAAAATGATTGTTTTTGCTATTAGTGCATCACATTGGGCTAGGTGTTGCTTGCTTCTCAGCCCTCCTTGTTCAGAAGCTTGATTTTCTTTTGAATGCACAATAAAAACTAAAAAGGGTGTTCGGTTCAGGATTCACATAGACTGCAATTCTGATCACCCAAATGGTGTCAGCCTGGTTTCCTCCTCTGCTTTTACTGGTGGAAGATGTGATCCTGCCCTTTCTGTCTTGGGTTTGAGCCATTCAACATGGAGCGAAATTCACAGCCCTGGACTCATCAAACCCAAACTGATCAAAAAAGCTCAACCCTTAAGTTGAATAATACTTAGGCAACAAAAAGCGTGGCGATAGTCTAGTAAAGATAAAAGGGTCAGGTTCCCCACAACATTGTTTGTGGGAAGACATGGTAAGTGTTGGTCTTACAGTCAAAGCAACGGTGTTAGAGGGGAACAGGAGTTTACAGATAACCCCAAGGATGTGAGTTCACTAGATGAGTGTTTTGTGAGGATCGCTGCAACACTATAAAAAATCAAAACAGAGAGAACTTGAGCTCAGTGCTGTTAGTGAGCCTTCAGCCAAGTGGTATGGTGAGTGGGGCTTGGCTGTGGAAGACAGAACGAGTGGAGGTAAAGGGAAAGGGACGCATGTAGGTAAAGGGAGTTCTCCGGGGACGATGTTCAGTAGGAAGAGAGCAGGGAATAAGGGCTGAAGTCTTTGGGATGGTGAAAGGTGACCTACAGCATTGAAACCTGGGTAGGACAGTCTGCATAGAACAGGGAGACTGAGGGCACCATGTTTCTTGAGCATTAACAGTGAAATAGAGACGGGATGAACCATGAGTTATTTTACAGTGAAAGGTACTGTAATGCATTTATATGCCAAAGAAAAGGAGAAGGAGGGGTGAAAATAGGAGCCATCACTGCAAGAAAATGTCATCAGGAGTACAATCAGAGGAGTTGGTGCCGAAAAGTCAAATCTCTGGGTTGTTTCCCAGGTAACAGGTGAGCATGTTGGGGCAGGCAAGGTCCAGGCTGTGGAGTGGGGCTCAGGGATAGAGGTTCACGTTTGTGTGTGCCATTTGTTTTGCCCTCATTTTCAGAGTCCTAAAATAGATCTCATTTCCCTTAGTATTACATAACACTAAGTCAAACCCAGGTTTTAAACATGTTCAATTAGTTTTAACAATCACATTTCTAGGTAACATATTTAAGGTAATGAACGCTGGTCTCCATCCTTGCAGCAAAGGCTCAAAGGTTACCTGCAGTGAGTGTGCAGGTGCCTTTCACCAAAACTGATCCAAACCTCTGCCACCCCTTTCCATCCTCTTGAGCTAGACAAGATGCTCCAGTGCAGGAGGTCCGAAGTTTCCTGTCCGTAATGTTGGTGTCTTTCTGTGTGTGACATCTGTCTTTACGCTTTCTTGTCCCCTATGCCCATCTGCAGGCTCCTGCCAGCTCTGGTACAGCCTCCTGCGCTCCTGAAGCCCTGCAGCTTTGGAGAGGTGGCGGTGGTTGCCTGTCCATGGAGATCAACAGAGCTGGTGTCAATTTGATGCAGATTTAAACAAAGCTGGGCATGCCAGGTTGGACAGAGAGTTACTTGCTTGAATTTGAAAATTTTGACTTCTGGTTTGATTCTTGCTTCAGGCGTTATTTCAGATCCCGCATCTGAAGAAAAAAATATCTTCTTTACCTGGCTGGGAGCCATGTCTTGGGCAATGCAGTATGATCTTCACTTGGGAATACTTTTCATCTGCAGCGATAGTAGATGATGCACTTACTTGTCCACATGCTTTGATAGTAAATAGCATCTGTAATTTTTACTACTTTGTGTAGTACTGAAAAACACACTGCAGTACGATAGATGCGGATCAGGGAAGAATCGTATTTTATGTGAACTATATAGAACTCTATACAGCCTGCTAGTCATGCCACAGTGCTTTTATTTTATAAACTTGGTGCTCTAGTGGAGTGCAGATTGCAAGCTTTTTGCATTGATGCTGGGTTATATTAATCTGTCACCACTTGTTTAACGATAGCACTTTAGAAAAGATAATTTTTTGTGAACGCATCTACATCTGTATTTACTTTTGTGTCAAAAAACACAATGAGGGAGAGCTTTATTCCAAAAAATAAAATACTTGCAAATTGATTTTTCTTTTGTGAAATACAAAACCATGAAAAGGTCTTGATCACATTATTTATTTACTATGAATTTGGCTTCTCTGTTAGCCTAACTCCTATTCCCACCAGGGCTGTGCTGTTCACCCTGCTGATGATAGGGAATAATTTATTTTTATTATTATGCTTATAAAGCCGCTTATACAGAAAAAGCCTTCAGTAGATACTCAGTAGTGGAGAACTGTTTCCAGACAGGTTATGTTATTCTGAAATAGGAGAATCTCACAGCCCAGAGGAGTTACTCTTTAAGACCATCAGAAATAACTATTCATGTCAATGTTTACTACCCTACATGTGGATTATTATTTACTTTGGATTTGTTAATTTTGTAATCAGGATGGGCCTGATTCTCATCTTATGCAAAGTCTGGCTCCTCAGAAGCAGTCAGTTATGTTGCTGTAGCTGAGATTCTCCAAAACTCCTGCATGCTCTCACCAAATCTGCTGGTCAGTAACCACTGGTGTCCCTCACTTGCGGCTGATGTTCAGAACTGGTCTCTTTCTGTTGCCTCACTTTCCCCAAGTACCAATTTCGTTATTGATCTCAGTCTTTTCAGGTTGAAGCCTTTGAGTTACCTGCTGACTTAATGGAAATATGGTTAGAATTTACTTACTTACTTAACACTTATCTTAAATATACAGTACGTTTCTCAGTCCTGTAGGAGAGGAGCTGGGGTGTGAAGGCCTGATTGATAAGAGAGTAATAAATATAAAGTATTTTGCTTGGAGAATTGTTTATATCTTGCAGCCATTTCTAGTCTGCATTTCAGACTATACAGAATGTGGACAACAGAAGTTTAAACAACAGACAAAATGAACAGAAGCATTTGTGTGATGCTAATTTTCTTAAAAAAAAGCTATTCAGCAGAGGTCACTACAGTGGATGGAAACAGCTCCCAGGACTCCTTAATACATATTTACACAACAGACCTCATAGTGCTTGGGTAGCCATTCTGTTTAATTAGTGGTATTTAAAAGGTTTAATCTGTGTAATCAATAGAATTTAAGAGGTCTATAACTTACATTTGAAAGGGAATATGTTTGCTTTGTATGAGACATAATAATTTTACATTACTTCATATTTTCACAGGTTTCTTGCTGTTTTATAATGGACAGCTTCCAGTGGAAAATGCCTCTAAGAGACCCTATCTATGTCTGTACTAATAAACTAGACATGCCTAGGGCTGCTCGCTGTTGCTGGAGTGGCTATATTCTGGCTATTAAAGTGCCGTTATCCTAAACAGATAGCTACATCCAAAGAGCATTTTGGGAATGTGCCTGATCTGTGCTACCTCCCAAATTATTTGGGAGAATGCTGGGTGGCTTTGACTTGCTCTAAGAGTTTCACAGTATAGGTAATTGAGTTTCTCCTCCATGAATGCTTCTGGGTACTGTTAAATGCCCAATATAGATGCTGCTTGGGTTTTGCAAAACATTATTTTGTGTATCTTGATATTTCCTCTGCTACATTTTAATAGGGCAAGGCCTGTCTCCATAGAAAGAGATTGTGGAGCACACCTAATGCAGTCAAACTAGTGCAAGTCCCCAGTGAGCTCAAGTGAGCGAGCTGTATATGAAGAGCATTGCTTTGGAGAACTTTGCACTTGGCCTTGCAGGCTGGTGGGGCAGGACTGGAACGTCACAGATTTGAGCTGAGCAGACCCACTTGCTATTAATTTTTATGGATCTTTTCAGTGTTAAGTGTTTGTAGCGATGATGGGATCACATCTTGCGTCAAATAAATTGTCGTGTCTGGTGTTTTTCAATGCTTGGTGACACTTTGAGGCAGCTGAATGCTGCAGTAAAAATGCTGGAGTCAGCTGAAAATGTAGAGAGAATTTAGATAGGCAGAATGAGATTACTTGAGTTGTTATTTGACTAAGACATTGGGGTTAATGCTTCTACTTCCACAATGGCACCGTGGGACTTTATACACCCAGAAGTGGTCAAGACCTCAGTTGCTTTTTTTCTGCTGAAACCTGGCAGCTCCAGTGAGCACAGCAATCCGGTTCACTTGTGCTGGAGCTTTGGGGCAGAGTTGAGTCCAAAGGAGAGAGGAACCGGTTATTGAAGTGCCATCAGCTGTCGTGCAGCACTGTGGCTTCCACCTGGAGATTAACCTGCATGATCTGGCTTCACAGGTGAGGTCTGTCGCAGTCACAGATCGGGGTGGTGAAGTTTCCAGCAGTGCAACAGCTCAAAATAACAAAGCAATCTGAGGGTGTCTTGGGACACATGGACAGTGCTTGTCTGTAATTTATTTCATCATGTAACTGTCCACATCAGCTATGCATGAAATTCAATTTCTGATCCTGGTATAAGCTTGCCTTTTGTATGATCATGGCAAGTAACAGGATGGAATTTGTTAGTATAGCTCCAAAGTGCTGCATTTGTACGCACAAAAACAAGGGCACTGTAGTTCTTTTAAAAATTTAAGCAGAAACATTATAACCTTTGACACTACAACCTTTCTAAGAGGAGTCACAAATTTTCCATCAAGACTAAATTAAAATGTTTATGTAAAGTGTTTCCCTTCTAGACATTTTTTTCTTTCCGTAGACAAATATCAAGTGGGTCAAAACTGAAATGTTTCGGTTTGGGAAGGCTGCCAGTATGGAGTGGAGCATTCAGACACCTCACGTCCCCATTTACCTCTAGGCTGTATCTGTTCCTGTCTCCAGGAGACACTACTGTGCACCGTAGGAAAAATATTTCAGCCAAATAACGTTGTCTTTGTGAGGAAATGGAAGCTTAGAGCACTCAAACTACAGCTCCTAGGGCAGTAGTAATAACTAGCAAGCATTTTGAGACAATTTCCCCCCCCCTTTTTTTTTTAAATCCTCATTCCTCCCCTCCATCCTGTATTTCAGTGAACTCAAATTCTAAGGTTGCCTTTGCCTTTTGTATACTGGCAGATTTAGCTACTGCATTCTTATCACAAAACACTTAAATATTCATGCTGCTTTTAATTTTAGTGCTGAAAGGCTGTAGTGGATATGATGATGCAGGAATCTGGGTTCAGAAAATGGAAGACTTTTTAATGTTTCAGCTATGTGTGAAGATTTATCAGCCGGGCTCCAAAATGAGCAAAGCTTTAAATTATCTATTTCAGTAAATACACAGCCAGGATCTTTAAATGGCTCAGCATACAGCTGGTATCTGATATCTAGAATGTGGCTCGAAACGTTGTTGATTCAGAATGAGAACAGGTATTATAGATCTATAGTACTACAATGTACACATATATGCACATCAGCAGATTTCTTTGCCCAAATTGCCAAAAAGAAGGGTAACAAGACAACATATTAATAATGATCTTATGGTTATTCCAAGTGGGATTTATTACATTTAAGGGAATTTAAATGAATTACCTGCACCTTTCTTATTTCCCTGGGTGCAGGCAGCAGGCAGCCAGCATTTGGCTGAGTAATTGGTCCCTTGCTTGATCTGTTTTCCGTTTTTTCCCCTGTATAGCTTATTCCAGTGCATTCCCTTTTTTAATATGGTAACATCAAATTTGCTCAAGGTCTGTGAACTAATGTGGATTAAAAGTCAAGCAGCAGCAGCTCTAATACATAATTGATCTACCAGTAGGACACAAAGAACTGATTCTGGTTCCTAGATAGGAAATGCCTTCCTTTTTTTTGTTCTACGCTGATAGTCCAAGCTCTTAAATCTATTTTAAATTAAAGTGAATAGGCTACTGGAAACTGAATAATTATGCATGGTAATAAATTGTTTAAGAGATTAATTTGATGTTTGAGGCATAATGATTTTTATACAAAGATGCAGACACAGACACGCACTCGATTTGACACATTCTTTTTAGATTTTGATGCAGTTCTGTTCATCGGCAGTTGAAAATACCTTATGTCTAGCAAATGTTGTACACTTTGGGTCTGTATTTGTCTCTTGATGTGACCCAACACCTGTTAGTACCTAACAGAAGATTTTGCTTGCTTAAACTATTTTTTGTAGAGGTGCGAGAGCTTTGTGACGTGCTCTCCAGATACCCTCAGCCACCACATCCCTTTCCGACTGGACAGGTTTGAAAAGGCCGTGTCTACTTACATTAACATTGGCTCTGATTTTGCTTCAGCTTGTCACATGTCACTTTTCTTAGCTGCTGAGGAATGACTCCTGACTGTTCAGTTAAGCGGGGGTAGAAGCTTGTTTAAGGTTTAATGTTTAATGATACTCTCACTGAAATGAGGAGTTCTGTATTTTCAGGCTCCTTTTGAGGTACACATGGTGGTCACAGCAGGGGCATTTGCAGCTGTAGCATGAATGACAAGTGGATGATGGTTGCACGGTTGTGTGACTAATAGCATGTATGTGCCGGATGGCATGGCATGGTGCAGTGCATGGTGCTAATGGATGGGAAGCAAATGCCAGCCAACAGAGCGTCTTTCCCTTCCATTAAGTCGATCCAGGCATACCATATGTCATCGTCCCTGTACTGGGGGGTTGATTCTCCTATTAGCGTCAACCATTAACATTGGAGTGACAGTAATATAAGAAAGGAGAAAAATTAAGCAATGCTGTAGAAGAGGGCTACAAATCAGAAGGTGGCCAAGTCAGAAAAGTAGAAAGGAAGAAGGAAGTGGGATCTTTTTATGCACATTCTTAAGCTGTCTGTAAAAAATAGGTTACACTGCTTTAGTATACTGTATTGAACTTAAGATGCTACAATTTGAATAATGTTATAACAGTACAGCAATAAGAATTTTACATACTATAGTTACAAACATTTGAAGATGTTACATATGCAACAGCAATATCTTTTGTTAAACGATGCTATATTTGGAAAAAGACACTTTCAGATGCAACCTCCCTTTATTAGGTTGGTAAAGCTAAGAACGTAGCAGGAAACAGTCAATCTCAGAATGGAAACTGAACTTCTTTCCTAGAGGTTTTGTTAATGAATGGTGTTAATCTGAGTGTTGCAGGCTTTCCCTGGTCTGTGAGCTGTCTGCGTTGCCTTCTGTGACATTTCCGAAAAGCTGGGCTTGCAGGTGGGTATTGAGCCCTAACTGGGGGAGCAGCTCGTTCCCAGCCTTTGGAAGTGGAGCCTGTTCAGTGTTGTGCAGACAGCTTGGCAGCGGCTATGTTTTTGTAAATCCTGGTTCAGAGATCACGAAGCTTCAGATTTTTCAGGTAAGGTAAGCTTTTGTTTAGGTGGAGTAAGCCATGCACATTTTCGGCATTCACTTGTGATGAAAAGATGAGTGATCTCAAGCAAGCCAAGCAGCTTGAGTACATTACATAGGGTAAATATTAACATCTACCTGCAGATCAGTTTTTCATTTACTTTGAGAAGTCTGTCATCACATTGGTTGCTTTGGCTGATGAGAAACTTCAAAAATAGCACAGCTTTGAGAAGTGAATTGTTTCTTGGAAAATATCAGCTAAAAAGACCTCATGTAACCTCAGTGATTTTAGATTTTTCACCAATGTCTGACTTGTTCAGAACTGTGCACTCTTACATGGTTTCCTTATGTTGGGAAGGACTCTCCTGTATTTTGATTTGCACCCATTGCCTCTGGTTCTGTTACTGGGCACCACGGAAAAAAAGCCTGGCTCCAGCTTCTTATACTCTCCCTTCAGGTATTTATATACATTGATAAGATCCCCCTGAGTTTTCTCTCCTCCATGCTGGACAGTCGCAGCTCGCTCAGCCTCTCCTCATATGAGAGGTGCTCCAATCCCTTAGTCATCTTCGTGGCCCTTTGCTGGACTCACTCCAGTATGTCCCTGTCTGCTTTCTACTGGGGAGCCCACGGCTGGACCCAGCACTCCGGATGGTTTCAGAGTTCAGTTCTTTTTCTCCATGGGTATCGCTGTAACATGGAATGAGGCCACTGTTATTTCCTTTTGCTGAGAAGACATTCACATGAGTTCCACTTTTATCTTACCGAGAAGAGATCTGCATTTCTGATTCTGATCTTCCAACTCCTTGGATATGAATTTTCAAGAGTTACGAAAGTGTGATTTTAGGATAGACTCTAGCATCGCATTTATTCATTACTGGCAAATACTGATGGCACAATAAACATATTAGCCTTGTCCTAGATATGTATGATAAAACAAATAATTATTTATTTGCCCAGTTATTGTGAATCTCTGTTTTTTACTGGGAGGGTTTCCTTTACTGGGAGGGTTTCCTTTGTAGCAGCTAACACAGAGACAGTCTTGCTTACATGGCTTTAAAAAGACAGGGAATTGATGTCTGAAGTTAGAATTCAACAACAGTGATTTATGATCCTCCAGAGTAATAACCAGAATGACAGTTCTCCCTCAAACAATATTGAAATTCCCTGGGCTCCCAGGAGCATTTTACGTCTGTGTACCACCAGCAGTCATTCAGCAGTGCAGAAGAGGGAAGCTGAGGTGGAGTTACTTCGTAGGAAACCGTATCTTTTCAAGCACCTTTGTAAAGATAAAGTGTGGCTGAGCAGTTCAGACTGAGGCCTTCTTGAAGCTGAAGGGCTGAAATAAATCTCCATTGTGTACTATGACAAAGACATTTGAACACTTTTTGGAAATGGAAATAGTTTTGTAGTGCTGGGAACTGACCTCTTGAAAATTTGTATGCTGCATACTTCATGATACCTCTACTTTTAATAAAATATAAGACTTATTAATGGTTCTCAAGTCAGTTATTCAATTTTCCCAGTAATTTAAAGCTTAATTATGCTGCATTCTAGATCTCAGTGGCTGTCCTCAGCTGATTTTTCTTAAATCACTATCCCTCCAATTTTACAGTTCAGTTCAATTCTCAGGACTCTCATTTGCATGGAGTGACAGATTAAAATTGGATGGCTAAAACGATTACTGCTCTTAGTGCCTACTGCAGTGATAGAGATTGATTCCTCATAGTATGAGGAAACATATGGCTCATGAAATAACTCTTGAATCACTAGTTTTCAGTCTATTGTGTTATTGTAAATTGAAACTGGTAAAGTGATAATCTAATTTTCATGCATCCTGTGTGAAACTGAAAGTTGCATTTTTAGGGGAGCTTTGGATAATAAAATTGTAGACAACAGTTTAGAAGTTCTCCGTTTCCAGGGGAAAAAAGTGAATATTCTGGTTGGAGAACTGGTATCTTTTAACTCAGTAACTTGTTGGCACTACAAAGGTACACCATGTGGTTTGAAAGCTGCCACAACAAGGAAACTTGGATTTTTGCCTCTGTGCAGTGTCTCTATTCACCCTATCCATCTGCAGACCTCTGTGCCCCATTGGCTGGACAGGTATACTGATATATCACTAAGGATAGTCAGTTCAGATGTAGTTTCTTGCAAATTTTGGCTGAAGGCAATCCAGAATTAAAAATCCGTAGATTGGATGTATTTGTTATTGTTAGTTGGGATGATATGCAGAAATTATATGGAAGGCATAAGATTTGGTATTTATTTACCCTATTTGAGTTTAGGGCTGTAAAATCAGTCTTGACATGTGACTGTAAAACATGGGTCCTCCGTGTAGGAATCCCTTACATTTCTTTTTCTGCCTTTCTGTGCAAATTTTGAAGAGGGGCTATGACAGGAACACGATGAGTACATTTTTCTCTTGTGCATCATAATAATTTCTCTGTATCCCTCCCTGAATCAATTTATTCCCTCCTGTTTTCATCTGCTCCACTTTTATCTTATTTCTGTGGTTTCTGCCTTGTCGTTCTTTCTTTCAATCCTTGTCTTAGCATTATCGTAAGATTTCCCTTTCTTCCTTCTGCTATGAAGGAAATGTGAGATAGCACGAGATCACATTTTGATTGAATAAAACAGAACAAATAAGTGTAGCTCCTCTAAGGCAATTCTAGATAAGGTACTATTTATCCTACTCACGTTTGGAAGTGGTCAGGCACAAGGCAGGGGCTATCTGATAACTACTGATGCTCCTCTCTCAAGTGGCCTCGGGGCTGTGGGAGGGTTTCTGCATGATGAAAAGCATCATGACAGTAATCCTGTGGTCAGTGGTCTCTGCAGAGGCCAAGGGCTGTTAGGGCATCAGTATAGCCTCACTGACAAAAAGAGGGTGACTTCAGGACGAGGGTGGTACAAGCTGAGATTGCTGGTGTGGCATTTCATCTCCTTCTCTACAGTCCCTGGCCAAAGACTTTTGCCTTCAGGAATGAGAATATGCCATTTTTACGAAGAGTAATTTCCTACATTATTTTCATTCCACCAGCATTATGAAAGTATTGTTACTATATTTATGCACAGCAGTTTGCATTATAGTGTTTTTTCCATTTATCTGTAATCTTAATCTAATAAGACATTCACAAGCTTCCTGGAAAATGGATTTTTTTTCCTCATGGGAATTTCCATAGAAGAAATCACCATCTGATAATTGCCTATTGTAAAGAATGATTTTCATCACAGGAAAAGAAAACAGTATAGAAGAACCTACTTCTGCCATCTTTCTTACTGTTTCTCTGGCTTTGCCAATTTGGAAACAGCATCATGCTGTGAAAAGGTTTTGATTCCCCCACCTCCCCTCCCCTTTTAATAGCTCACATTACAAATGAAGCGTTACTTAGAAATAAAAAAGAGATGGTGTTTGTAGTTGAAGACAGAATTGTCCTTGGAAAACAACATTTTTCATTTCATCTTTAAAATTAAAGCCTTCATTTTTCCAGGTTCAAACTAAACAAATGAGCTGAGGGAAAAAAAAATACCCCAAACCCCAAGCCCTTGTCAAAGCAAGCAAAAATTGCTAAAAGAATTTCACACAATTTCTAATTAAAACTTTAAAAAAAATCAGGCCAAAACCTCTTGAAGTTAATTTGCAAAAATAAAGTAATTCCAAATGAAACTGAGAGGTTTTATGCGAAATATTTTCTTTATCAGGCCCATCTAATTAAAAAAATGAGAGTGATCTGAGCCCTTTATCCAAATAGTGGAAGCACAAAATCTATGTAGATTTTTTATTTTATTATATTTATATATAAACATGCAGACACATGTCGTCAGATGGCTTTTAAATCCCTATCCACCTAATTAATTTAACCAATATATAATTTTTATGAGTAGCATATTGAAATGAAAGATGGAAGATTATTTGAAATTAAAACAGATACTTCAGTAAAAAGAGCAATATTCTCAATGGATGGATACCATCTCTCTCTCTTCTCATCTCATTCAATTTAACATATTTCTATATGAGCTGTAAGATAAAATGACTAATAGAAATGAAAAGGAGGACTGCCAAAAGTCAAATTGCTTCACTGGAAGCTTCTTAGCAAAATGACAACATCCAGTTCTAGATAATTAAATCTTACTTTGTAGGAATGTCACTGAATGATGTTAATTTGCCTTTAGGTAGTGCTCTTTTGGTTGAACGCAGTAACAAAAATTTATTTGGGCACTTTTTGTTTGTCTTAGAAATGGTTCAACATTGTTTAATAAAAATGAAAAGCTCAAGCTAGGAGAGAACAATGTCGTAGTCTTACAGAGGAAAATCACTAACGCAGATATTCCAGGAACCAAGCAAAATTTCACCACCATTGAAAGCTGAAAAATTTTTTGGATCTGAACCGTACAGAGCTTTAATGCAGAGGGACAGAGGTGAAGTTTCCTGTTGTTACAGACGACCTGAAGCTTAGCTCCCTCATAATTTAGTAGTCTTTGTCTCAAAATGAGTTAGGTTGCTTATTCCCCCCCAGACTTGTTGGATGTTTGATGATTCAAAGCTGTCTACCAGTTTCCAGTCTAGCTGTGTTCATGGTGAGCTGCTTCTCTTTTGTTTTGGTGTCAGTGTTCTTTATTCTCCCTAGTGTGTTTATAGATAGCATCTGCCTTCCAGTATTTGTTTTCATAAACAAAACAATCAAAATTCCTTTAGACTCCACAGATTCACTTTTCAGTCTCTTCATCATCCTCCCATGCCACTGGATAGGGTCCCAGTCTAAGGTCATGCCTTGAGTGCAAGTGATCAGTCTTGACACACAAGTTATTTTGTTGTTAGACGTTGCAATTACCCTTGTCATGGATGGATGCCTGCAGGAAGTTTGGTATTAGGAATGTCTTGTGCTTTCATACCTTCAGTGAAAGTTACAGTTTGGGAGCAAGACTTGGGTTTCCTTTGCTGATGTGGATGGCAGTGGCTCTTGGTTCCTATAGCAATTCAACTCTTGGAGTGTTAAGCAAGTGAAATACTCCTAATCACAGCCTTCTCCTTCTGTGATTTTCCATAGTTTCCTCTTTAACATGCTAAAAATTAAGTTTAGTTGTGGTACATCTTCCATCAGGCAGAATGTTTCAGTGTCTTTCTAGTGGAGCCTTCCATTATGAAGGTACTGTTTTGGTTCATCATAATGATTTTCTTTTTTTCTCCCTGAAGTGCTTGACTTTTTGGAATAGCTGGAGGAGACCTGAATTTGTTATCTTCAGGAATAACTCTTAAGTGACATTTAAGATATTAATTTCATATGCTTTCTTTGAACTTGAAATTTTTGTTAGGAAGATACAGTTTTCACAGTTTTGACTCTGTAGCCTCTTGTCGCCTGCAGATGCTATGGCCTGAATTCATTACAGCACTCAAATGCAGCCTTAAGTAAAGTGTGTGAGTGTGTCCATTATATTTGTCTAGACAGTCCTTTGAAGGATGCCTCTAGACCGTCCGCCAAAACAGTTTCACTGCCCATAAGGACAGCAAACCCTCAAACATGACCCCAGAGCATACATCCCCAAGCGCTCTTGCAGTGTTACTACTTGGCAAGGTGTTTCCAGATGGGCTATCTGCAGGTGATGTGCAGAACGCTTGTGAAGCCCTGGTGTGGTTGGGCTGCCAGGGCACTTTTGGGTGCACAGCAGTTCCAGCAGCTTCTAAGACTACACTTCAAAGAGCTGTACAAACAAATTTGACTCCAGTACTGATTTCAGCTGCAGGGTCTAATTCCTTAAAAGTAGACTTCAGAGGTTTATATGTAGACACGATACCCAAGGTGTGGAGAATGCTGTGGGCTTTATGACATTCTTCAATTTTTCGCATTTGGTAATGATGAGAAAGGTAGGCCATTTTTATAACAGTTCTGACACCACTAAGAAGACTCACACTGATTTTCAGTAGGAATTTAGAACTTTCCTCTGCTAGGTACTGTTGAAAATGTCATATACTGGTTTTGCTGTAAGACTTTCTGCAGGCCACAGCAAAGAGTGGGACCCTCTATGAAACCCTGAGAGCTGGCTCAGGTGATGGCTGAGTCCAGCACGGGGTGGGATAGGGTGCCCAGCAAGTAGGAACCTGACTTCTTAGCGTGTGCCAAGGGTCCTTGGAGAGGAAGTTTGTGGAGACAGGTTGTATAAGTTTTGTGTGGCAGAGAGGTAAAACTGCTGTGCTGGGAGTGAGCAGAACCATGTCATCAGATGTGGAAACCCGGTGAGGCAGTTTGCTTGGGATGATTCTCCAACACTGGCTTATAGATGTTAGAGGAGAGGTCAGTTACTTCTGTGCATGGGTAGTCTCCCAGTCCTGCAAACAGTACTGTAGGGGTCTACCTCTTCCTTGGCAGCCCACTATTAATTGTCGCTTGTAATCCTTGTATCACAGGGACTGTGGTCCCTAATAGTAACTACCTGCTTGCCTGCATCTGTGGCATGGCCGTGTCTCAAACTGTGTTCATCAGAGGCACACTTAGGTTGTGTTCTGCTGCATAAACAGAGATTATTGTGAATGCTAAAAATGTCCACACACTGTGTATATATATAATTAGTTCTTTTTAGTGGTTTGGTAATACCCCATCAGATTTATTGCTTTTCCAGTCAAATGCACAGCTCACTTCATGGCTGATCTCCATTTCTTACTGTTTTCTGGCATGGGATTCCTTTTACTTAGAAGTCATGTGATTCCTTTTACTTAGAATTCATGTGATTCATGGGTTACAGGCTTTTCTGTTGAAGTGCAATATGTCTACACAGGCAGTTGTGACTGCCACCACGCTTGTGACTTAATTTATGTAAAAAACCCACAAGAATCAATGATTTGGAAGAAATTCATACCTGCTGTTGGTGTAGGATGGCCATCTGTCTGGCAAATCCCCTTGCGGAAGTCAGATACGTCTGAGAAGAGCCAGACAACCTTCTGACACCTGTTTCTCCAGCAGCTGTAGTTGCTTATTCCACTTTTTTGTTTTCTCACCAGGTGCTGTTGAGATTGAGGTTTAGATCTGTGTTCAGCAGCTTTTGAATTCCAGTCCCAGCATTGTGTACAATGCAGGATCATTCTTACCAAATCACCCTTTCTGTTTCCGGGCCCAAATTTTGGAGGTTCCTAATTACATCTTAGGAAGTGCTCTTGAATTTGGGCACCTCAGTTCAGTCACAGAAATTGATAAATACCTGACTTCTTTAGTGAGTTCTGGAAAATGCCTTTAGAATTGCTGAAGAACACAGAGAAAAATTGGCTTTTAATATCAAGTGGCATCTTCTATTTGAGGATCATTCCACATATATTCATGATCCTCCACGTACAATGGTTTCCAAGATGCAGGAAAAGATAGTGGAAGTGTCAAAGTGGTACTTTCTAAAGATACTCCTTTTTATCTACTAGAAATTTAATATCTTTATAAAGATACTGAGTATTGACAAGTCATCCATTCTGAGCCCACAGTAGAATACAAATAGCTTTGGCTCTCGGCTCTGAATCTGTGTGTGTGCATGGCTGTTTGCCTGTTGAGATCTTCTCATTCACAAATTGTCCTCAGTTTCTGTGGGAGACATTTTTTGAGCAATGAAGAGCAAACATTTCATAACTTGGTGTGTGTAAGTTTTGGGGCATTATATTAATTTAAAAGCTTATAAACTCATGCAGGAAGGCATGCAGCGAGGAATGGATGGTTTGCTTTGCTGTCTTCGATAGTGCCTATGTTATAAAAAGCTTTTGAACCCCATGAGGCTTAACACAGTTACCATTCCAGAGTTAACTCTGAAGATATCGTCAAAGACATCTAGATGAAGCTAGAAAAAGATGTCTTCTTCAGCTCTAGTGTGTGCTCTTCTGTGCATGGTACACAGCATGCTGCACTGGCCTTCTTTGCTGGAGCAGTGGCCATGATAAACCAAATAAACACAACCTTCTGTAGATGAATGGTATCTCCTGCAACTAAAGGTTAATGTGTCATCCAGTGATTTATCCTTCCTAATGGATTTTTTTGATTGCTGTGATAGGGACATAATTTACTACCTTTTGTACATCAGAGGTTTTCTCAAAAATGGTGTTTGGGGATTTACGATATCGAACAGGGTGAATTACATGTCAAATTATCAACCATCCTGTTTGACGTTTAGTCAGTGCTGACAGGAACTAGGCATTTAGCAAGATGAGGCTTCTGTAGCACAGTCTTTCAACAGGATTGTTTTATTTCAAGGCTGTTGTTAATCAAACGTTTCTGGAGAAAATCTGTAAAATAGGCTGTTAATTGCATTGACTGTTGTGCTGTGGCCAGCCAGATGTTAGTGGTGTGTGCTGCAGCTGTCATCCTCCCTGTAGATGATTGTTAAGGCATTGCCTCCTTGATGGAAAATATTTCATCTGGTAATCCACCAAGTTGTTGCAATTTGGAGACAGGTGGCACCCTGATGTAAAGACCCCTTGGGTTAGGAGTGACTGCCAGTATTTGAATGGTACGTTTGAGAGGAGCAAGTGACCTCTTCAAGCTGCACTATTCCCACAGCTCTGCACACGTTCCAACAACTAGGGAGGTTTCTTGGCACATCCACTTTTTCAAAGCACATTCCTATCTGGAAACATTTCATTAAAGATTTCCTTCCTACAATTCCTGCCTTCCTTAAATTCTTGATTGGTTGATATAGCTTATGATTTTTTCTTGGCTATTTTTTTGCTGTGAGCTCTGTGACCTTAAATCAGTGTGCTTCAAAATGGTGCTTTGTGGATTATATCTAGACTGTTGGATGCTTTGATGTGACCTGCTATCCTGTCTCCAGAGGAGACAAAATATATCTATTTGCACGGAGTCCCTCATCTCACTGTTTGATTGCCTCCTCTTGAGCCTCTGATCCCATTGACACAGACCTGAAGCTGCCTTTAATGCATCCATGTAGGGGGAGAAGGAGGTATAGCT
The DNA here is from genome assembly GCA_017639485.1 of Pluvialis apricaria. Taxonomy (NCBI): domain Eukaryota; kingdom Metazoa; phylum Chordata; class Aves; order Charadriiformes; family Charadriidae; genus Pluvialis; species Pluvialis apricaria. Next base: position 71,586,988 of record CM030009.1, on the reverse strand, counting down.
GGGAAACATGTCCTTGTTTGTACTTGTATTGTCAAGCCAGAGATTGGAATTGCTGCTGCTGTGAGGAATCTGGTTTTGATCTAAGTGACTACCATGGTTGCCTAGAGTAGACCACCTGTTGAATAGGGGTTCAGGTGAAAGCCATTTGTTTAATGTCTGTATACCTAAACACTGAAAGGGTTCTGACATAACCTGTGAACACAAAAGAGGACATACATCCGTTTACATGCCTGTTTACACCTCTTGCTTCCTTGCTCAGTTCTGTAGCTCCAGGCAGCATAGGAGACGGCAGCAGCTTTTTGCATTGTTTGAGTGTATGATCAACCAGGCAAAGACAAAATGAGGACACGCAGTGAATTTGGCAATAGTATTCCAGGACAGAGTGGCTGCCCTCTTCAAACTGCCAAACCCTCTGGCACATTCTCTTGACTTAGAAATTGAAAATGCAAATCGGAATCTTTCCTGGTGAGTTGTCTGCCCCTTGTGTTTTTCAGCAAGAAAAAGAAAAGTCATTGCTTCAATACAGATATGCTATCCTTACATTTAAACTCCCAGAAGGCCCCTGACTATGCGACAAGAATTACTGTCATGGATATTGCATAACAGTTTATGCATAATGTTTAATGCATTCTCAGTTTTATGAAATATGGATAATATTGGAGACATTTTGAATAGTAGTTTAGATTTACACTTTCTTTTTAAGGTGGAAACAAGAGGGACATTTCTAGTGCTCTTCAATGACACTGGAAGAGTCGAGATGGTTACTATTAAAAATGAATAAAATCCGTAGAAGTGAAAAAGAGAAAAATATATTGCATAGATGGATTATGGGCAAATGATAAATGTTTAAAGCATTTCTGGAGTTTAGAAATTATGTGCCTTTATTTAAATACCATAGCTGACACGGCACAGTTCCCCACTGCTCTGTCCAGGGTGTGTTGCTGCTTGGTTTGGAAGGTTGGAACTCAACTGAGAGGCCACAATTTTGAAGGATGTTTCTTCTTGTTTAAGGTTTATTATTAAAATAAAAACATTCAACCAAAAAAGGAAAAAAAAAAAAAAAGATTTGATGCGTTTGCAACTTTTGTTAAGAGTCAATTCACATTGTATGTATTTGTTTTCTGACATACAGGACAGCTTTCCAGCTCGGTTTGGAGGAATACATTTCGTCAATCAGCCGTGGTATATTCATGCCCTCTACACAGTTATACGGCCCTTTTTAAAGGAGAAGACACGGAAAAGGGTATTCTTCTGTTTAATTGTCCATTACCTGGCAGTTGTAATCAGCAGATGTATCACACTCTAAAAAAGTAGATATACACAATGTATCAGCTTGCTCTTCTTGGAAAGTATTTAAATACATCTGCATTGTAAAGAGTATCTTTAGCTGTTTTAGAAACTTATACAGCATTATGCTTTAAGGACACAGTCAAGCAGTGGACTTAAGTGTATTTTAAAATGTAAGCATATGCTTTCTCCTGGGTTATATAGAAATGTTGTCAACATTACAGTCTTTATTAAGTTTTTATTCAATTCAATTCAATTCAATTTCTATTAAAATTATTTGTGTCTTTCTTTTAAGAACAGAGGTAGTGAGTATGAAGTCCTTTCGTAGTGTGATTTCCTTGACATTAGCATGAACTAAAATGCACAGCTGGTATGTAGTAGTTCACAAATACTAATTGGAATGAAAACCAATGAAAGGAAATTTGTGTGCATGCATCTGTGCATAAGCACGAGCAGTCTCTGAGATGTTGCTGAATTTGCAGCATTTGCATCAGTGCAATTAAATTAGAGCTTGGTGGTGATAGCACATAGAATGATATTATTTCTGTAACAGGAAATTTGTCATCCAGGAAAACACAATCAGCATCATGTACAAAGGCAATATAAAGAATGTGATGATCTTTTTTTTTTTTTTTTTTAATGGGATCAGCTCTCTAAGCAATTCTGTATTTTCTCTCCTCAAACACAGTCTACAAGGCCACAATGATCCTTGGTGTTTAGCTGTTTTTTACTGGCAGATTATGCTTGAGAGGCCTCTGGTATTCACAGATTTTGAACTATAGATCACAAAGCCTTTTATGTAATATCTGTTATAAATATGCAAATGCAAACCCATTTTGCAGGATTCAGTTGCACTCCGTTGACTACAGCTTCAACAAAGAACCTTATAGTGCCAGATATGAGGCCTTTTTAAGTCAAGTGCTGTGTATTCATAACCAAGGAGTAAAGTACAGCTCATGGGTGTGTTACAACATTAAAAATAAGTGACAAGGCAGTTGAACATGGGTCCTTATCAGTTAGCATCTAAATTTTTATTTAGACACCTGAATCAGTGACATGTATTTTCAGAAATGCTGACTTTTTACAACTGTTTTTGTCAATACTGAATGCCTAAAAAACGTAGTCAGTTGGTTAAATATCAATTTAGAGTCCAAAACTTAGTGTCAAAGTGTGAAAATGATGCCCAGCACATAAAATTTAAAATCAGCTTTATAAAAAAAACAAACATAAGAGACAGAACAAATGATCGTGAAAAAAAACCCAAACCCAACAGAACTCTTTTGAGAATCTTATTGGGCTCATTATTTGTCTGTTGTGCTTATCCTGAATTATTTTGTTTTTTTTTTTTAATGTGTCTGGTAGATTTGCAAATGATGATAGCTATATTCAGGTAAGTGTAATACTAAACATGTATAAAAAGAACTGCTAAGAAGTGAAACATTCAGTTGGAAAGGCACCATAAAACAAATGACTTCTGCCATTAATATTTGTTCTGTCACACAAGGATAAATTCCTTTCTGAGATGGAAGAACATTGCTGTGTTTGCATGGTCATATTAAGCTTCCTGTCTCCACAGCTGACTGGAAGATGGGCTGAAATAAGCTGTACAAGACAAGCATTTGTTTGGTCTTTTTGTCTTTCTGCCTTTTGAATTTAACTCTTGATAAATCATGCTAGGGGTATAGCTGTCCAGAGCAGTCCCTGCAAGGTGAAGTGGAATGTGAATTGACAGTGCTTGACGGCTGTCTGTGCGCACACCCCTGCCTGCCCCGTGGGCAGCGAGAGGCAACGTACGGCTGTTAGGAGGCACCATCCTACCTTGCCTTCTTGGCTGCTTCTGTGCTAGTCAATTAAAAAGGGTTGGGCACTGCCATTCCTACCGTTTAATTGTACGGACACTTTCTGGCAGGGCACGGGCCGGTGCCAGCTGGTGCTTTCTTAGACATTGCCCAGGAACAATTTGGAGATGGCACGGACCGGTGAGCAGTATGGATGAGGTGAACTTGTTCTGGGGATGAAAGGAGTTTAACCATATGGATGTGAACTGTGCCATGGCACTTGCTCCTAGTCGTCTAGTCAAGAAATAGCTGCTGTGAGTTGTCTGTGTTGCCATACCCAAAAGCAGGTGTTTCCTCCAGTGGAGAGTTTGCAGGTCCCTAGTATCTGTAGGAGAAGGCTGTCCAAATCCAGAGGTGCTCTGTTTCTAGTGTTCATCAGTCACACATTCCAAATCTCTGAGGAGAAACAATATGTTTAAATATAAATATAAATACAAGTATTCTTATACTTATATGTCATATATTATACATATATATAAATGTAAAGCATATGTGAAAATCAGTCTACATTGATCGAAAATATCAAATACTCCATCAATTATTCCCTCATTGCTGTAACAGAAATTATTTTACTGTTATTACTTATTTCATATGTTGTCAAGTATGGATAGTATTTACTAGTACCACCATATCGAGGAAGAAAATCTTTCCAGTAGAGTTTTCATTACACTGCACTATTTATCTTATTTATAGAAATCATGGCTGGATGGTGAAAGTCAATATATATTCCTTAATGTATACGGTGAATATTAATTTTATTTATTATTTATGTTCTTAATTTAATTTATGGGATTAGGGAGAGCAAATAACAAGAGATAGGCAGTCTGTCTATTTAATCTTCAGTCTATCTAGTTACCAGACATCAGTTTTTACCCTCCTAGGCCCCTTGTCCTGCAAACATTTTAAGTCATTTATGCTTTAGGCACTTTGTAGGTTTATGAACTTAGTATGACCATGCTTAAGTCAGAGGCAATGTCTGCCTTGGTGGCCATCTCTGTTAGCCCAACACAGCCAGAATATTGAAACTGTACAATATCCTCTAATAGTAATGATGTAGTTTGGGCTTTGACAATTCTTGTGATACTGCTTTGTTTTTACCTGCATGTGTGCATACAGATATTCCTGCATGGTAATAACCTCAACAGCCTGCATCAGCTAATACACCCTGAGATCCTGCCTTCAGAGTTTGGGGGAATGCTGCCCCCCTATGACATGGGGACGTGGGCAAGAACACTGCTTGACCATGAATACGATGATGACAGTGAATGCAATGCAGACTCCTACAATGCTCCTGCAAAGGATATAGAAAAGGACCTCTCTCCCAAATCCATGAAAAGGTGGGTTAAAGGTACTGTGGTCTTCTAGTACTGCCATAAGGTTAACATTTGCCTTCCTCCTCTTTTATGAAGCTGCAGGTAGTTCCTTCAGTTTATTATATACGTGGATCTTTTTTTCTCCTTTTTTAAGAAGATCTCTGTTGATTATAGACCATAGTGTTGATTATTACCCATGTGAGTTGCGAGCTCAGTGCAGCTACTTGTTTTCACAGTACCATATAGGTAGTGTATACAGTACTGTGTTTGGAATAAGCTGATATCCCACTGCAGCCTACACTACGTATTAGAGAGACAGTGCTAGCTGCAGCGAGCCTTGGTGCAGAACATCAGTTGAGGCCAATTCTCTAGCTGGGTGGTGGTGATAACTCTTACCTTCCTCCCTCTCATAGCCCAGTGCCTGGTGTCCACCAGCCTGTAGGTGCCAGGACATTTACAGCATCTGAACTGTCAGTCACGGTGACTGCACACAACATGAGAAAATGTAATGAGGAGAACCAGCACAAAAATTGGTGCCAATCGTTATACGCAAGTCTGGCAAACATCCTGGCATTCTGATATTCTTCTCTTCCAGAAGATACAGTATAATTGCTTGCTGCATTTTACCATTCAAAATCAAGTAAAGTGTAGGGAGAGGTTAGTTACCTCTCCAGTAACTATGGAAGTGAGGTGATTCACTTGGGAGGGGTGAACCTGGTCCAACCTTGCCAGGACAGTAAAAGAGAAAGAGGAGAGATTACAGCAGGGTGATAGAAAAGATTGAGCAGGGCAGCAAAAGTCAGAGTGCAGCTCGTAAGGGGTAGGCACAGCAATGAATCAAAAGAGAACAAACAGGACAGAAAACAATATATAAAGTCATTAAAATTAAGTCACAATATGCTAAGCTGAGAATTCAGTGTCAGGAGATGGCATTTGGTGCAAAAGGGAGAGAGACTCTGGAAGCAGATCAACCAGGATGAAATATTTTCAGATGATTCAGCCAGGAAGATGATTCTGGCTGGAAGATGTTGCATAGGCTGGGGAGGACAGTGCTGTTTGAAAGGGACATATTTTGGGGCAAATAAAGAGGAGACAACAGGAGGCTGCCATAGGAATAAAAAAGAAAAAAAGCAGTGAAGTTTAAAGATTTTGTGTTGAAAAAAACCTACAGTGCATTGAAACTAGGAAATAGCAAGAGACTGCATGGGATGTGAATGAAGGAGAAGTTAAAAAAGGTCCCAAAGCCATATGACAAAGATGCAATTAACACAAGTAATAGAGAAAATGGGACAGCAAAGAGACAGGGGAGGGGGGAAAGTGAGCAATACATTTATATATGATTTGCGTGTAATACAAGAATTATGGGAAAATAGAGAAGCTGTCTTGGAGAGAAGGGTGGAATTTAGGAGCTGAAATGCAGAAGTTTTACTGTTGCAATATGAAGTCATGAAAGTCAATTGCTTCATCCAAGAATGCAACAAAAAAGCTTGAGAAGGCCTGTGACAAGACCCTTTGGAGCAGACTTTTCCAGACTGTCCTGGGCAAGCACATTATTAAATGGAAAAGCAGTGGATTGACCAGATTCTTCATTCTTTCGTGAAGAAATTTTTTGCTCATTTAACTTGTGCTTGAAAAATCCTTCATGCAGAATAACATTTCAGTGTAAGCTTCAAATTGTCATTCTTTCAGTCTGGGTTAGCGTAACCAGTAAGAGACATACTGCAGAAAATAAGCATGTTGAAATTTCTGTCTACATAATATTGGACTGAAATTTCCTCACCTTCTTTGCATTCTTTTCCAGTTAGCACGCCTGCAGCACCTACTGCTGGAATCACTGCTGTTGGATATAAAAAGTACTAAGTAGACTTACTGTGCTAGTACCAGGTAGAAGGGAGTGGTAGAAAGACAGACAGAAAGTCCCAAGACTTCAATGTATTAAGTGCACAGACTGCGTTAAAACAGAAATAGAGAATTTGAAGTAAACCAGATAAACTCTATTTCATTAAAAATTAATTTTAACTGGTGTTCAGCACCTGATGGATTGTTTCAGTTTAAAACCAGACTCAGAGCGTCACGTTAGTGCAGAAGAAGGTTTTTAATATATAAAAAACATGACAGTAAGTCAATGAAAAGCGCTTAACTTCTTAGAACAAATTTCACAAGTCTCTAGCAGATGTCCAACAATTATCTTGTTTAATTTGGCTTGCCATTTTGAAATGAGTTTATTGCTCTGAAAGAGTATCCTTCTTAAACCAAAATCCTGCTGAGATTTCATGTCTTTTTTACTCATTTTTGCCCCCATATGAACCACTGACACTCCTCCAGATCTCCTTGAACTTTTGGTGAATTGGATGAGCTCTACTTGAAAGCAAGGCTGATCGTGGGGAGGGTAGTGGAGATAAGGAGCAATTAATCCCACCTGTAGCACAGGCTTCTGGGGAGAACGTGTTCATGTCAGGTGGCATTGTTGCAGCTGTCTCAGTAGCCATGTTTAATCTGTGGCTGTGTCCACCTGTGGCTCTCATGGCTGAGGCACCCAGCTGGAGACCTGCATCCTCTTCTCACCTAACCCTACAGGCAAGATGTCTGTGTTGATCAGCTTTGCAGAGTATCTGTGTGTGGCTTTGGTTCTTCACCTCTGCAATGGGACTTTGTAGTACAACTCTGCCCTACTGTGTTTTGCGAAAATTTATTCAGTAGTGTCTGTAAAGTTATTTAACAGTTGTAGCTAGAAGGTGCCATAGACTTACAGAAATGTTTTTTCTTTTACGTACATACATTCATGAATTGCTGCTGAATGGAATGAAACGTGGTGGTAAATGCTGATTTAAAGCTGAATGAAAACTATTTCTCCTTCTTCAAGGCATTTAGGCTCCTGAGCTTACAACCCCAGGTATCCCTGCCTGTGGCAGGGGGCTTGGAACTCGATGATCTTCAAGGTCCCTTCCAACCTAAACCATTCTATGATTCTATAACCCATAGATCAGGTTTTGTGCAGTTTCATTTTCACATCTGCCTTGGCATCAGAGAGTTTGGAGGCCCTGGGAATTTATGGCCAAAACTGCTTCACTGGGAATTTGAAGCCAGGTTTGCAGCCTTTCTGGCTCACCTTTGCTTCCCCAAATGAGAACTGGAAACCTTGGCTGCTCAGACATTGGCAGTGAAGGAAAAGGCTCAGTCTCCTATTAGTACATTCAGTTGGAATCCTTTGAAATTAGTATGCTTCCACAGCATTTTTTATCTTGATGAACTTGATTTTCCAGGAGTACAGCTTCCGACCAGCAAATTTTCAATCAGCTTTTCATTGTCACGGTACCGTGTGAAGATTTTAAAAAAGCATTTTTAATTCGGTGGTTTAGCTTCCTGCCTGAGGAACCGACCAGCGTTCTAGATCAGGGTTATTGTACAGTTTTAATTAAAAAAAATTAATTATGTTTATCACAAGAGAGACCATTAGATTTTTAAAGCTAATTTTCTTGATTTTAGCATTAATAAGAGAACGTGGTGTTATTAGAAAATATCCGTGTGTTTAAAGTTTTCACCTATGCTTTAACTCAGATGTTTTTTCTTGTGTTTTTGAAGATATTCTTTAGATTTTTTGAGAAAGACCATATTGTCTCCTGTTATCAGCTTCATTCTTTGTTTTCCATGGATGATGCCAATTTATAAGTGTGCAGGACTGACTCTCTACGTTTGTCTTAGGAAAAGTCAGAATTCATAAAGGTTTTTCTCTGTGCTGTAGTCCTCCAAATGGGCAAATCTGTAGCAATGCTGCAGTCACAGTGTGCTTCCACTGATCAAAAATAGATGCCTGCATTGTAGAGTTGTACACATGCTCTAACCATCTCAAATCTTTACAGAAAAGAAGAGAAATATGTATTTCTAGCATGAGGTTCATCTCACTCAGGGAAACATCTAACAAGGGTTTCTTTTACTGTTCCCTGAAGTGCCTGCTTTTTGACAAGTTGAGACACCGGTCATGTAAGACCCCATCTTAATGCTTTGGACTTTGTTTTTACTGGAACATTTTGATTTTGCTGGAGGTTGGGGTTTGTTTCCTCTTTTCCCCTCACACATAGCTGTTGCAGGATACCAGTACCAGTGTTGTGCTTCTGTGCTGAATCAGGGAGTCTGGAGAAATCTTACAACCGTTATTGAATTTGCCCTTACCATCCTTCTCGGCCCTGCTTAGTTGAGTTGATAAGTGAGTTTGACAGATGTGTCCACTGCTCCAGAAATCCTGCTGGCCATGGCAGGGTTCCCTAGGGTTGGCTTAGGAGCTCGCACTGTTGCGTGAAAGTGCTGTTCAGAAAAGGAGCAACTTGTGCTTCCAGCTAACACATGCCACTAATTGCAGCGTGCCATTAGCCAGCTGGGTGGCTGAACTGTACCTTCTTTACCAGCCTGTTGCCATATAACCTCCTGGTAGAGAGGATCAATGCTTAAGTCAATACAAAAGACAGCTTAGTTTGCCCTCTGTTGTGTGCTGAGGATGCACCCTGTCTCACTGCTTCACTGAAGAAAAGATCCACCTTATTCCACCTCTTGCTCCTATATCCACAAACCAGCACTGAGCCCCTTAAAACCATGTGATCACTTCATGAGGGTATTTTCTGACCATTTGCAATGATCAGATGCTTGGGTAGTGCTATACCATTATTTTTAAGCCCTGGCAGAAATTAAAATAAACAAAAGACAGCTGAGGCTTACCCTCATTTTTCTTGATCTAGAAATGTCAGATAACCATGTTATCCCTCTGCAGGTCTCAGTCAGTTGTGGATCCTGGGGTGCTGAAACGCATGGATAAGAATGAGGAAGAAAACATGCAGCCTTTGCTTTCACTTGACTAACAGTTCCTGAGCATCAGACATGAACTGAGGTGGAAGGCACTGCCTCTCAGCAGCAAGCGAACCATTGGGAAAGCGTGTACCAGCTGGAATCCTATTTACTCATGTTAATGTAGCATAATGGCAGCAGGCAGCAGGTTTTGCTATTCTGCCTGAATTCTGGATGGCCTGGGGTGAAAAAGAAGAGGAGAAAAAAGGAAAATAAAATAAAATAAAAAATAAAGAGGAATCAGTAATTTATTCTGTAAGTGCCAACTTGTTTGTAAATACAATATAATCCTCCAATTTGACTTTGTAAGTTATGGTAAACAAATGCTATGGAGATGTCAGTGAAGTGCACCATAAAAAAGAGAAGAAAACATGTGTGCGCTCACACATGCATACATATACACACAGAGAAACATGTGCTGGACAAGGAAAAATATCGAAGCCAATTAAATGTTGTCCTTCTCATAGGAAGCCATACTGCAGCTAATGTATTGACTGCTGTTTTGTTTTCTCTCTGCAATGCTCATGTAGTGTGCAAAGATAAAGAGGGAATGTGAGAACTTGGAGATGCTGTAATCAGTCGAATATTTCCTAACTGTAGCAACTGATTTCCCAAATAAAGTTGTGGCTTAGAGTTGTGATTTAGCATAAACCACGTAGCATTGTGAAAAAGATAACAGTTGAGCTGGAACCAACTCTTTGACAGCCTTGTTGTTTGGCTGTATGGATCTGTGAGGTTTCTACCTTAACTTTTCATTTACAGTTTGCAAGTAATCTGGTTTGTTACCCTAATCTGGGTGTTGTAATGTGGGCCACATTGGAGTTAACTTCTCTTGCATTTTGTGTGCACATCAAGAATTTTTCCAGAACTCTATTCTCCCTTGGAATGAGAAAATAGTCCTCTAAATACAGCGTAACAACCGATATGTGAAAGTAAAGCCTGGCAGCAGAGGTTAAAAGTTAATCACTGAATCCTGTGCACTGGGAGACTGGATACATATATATATATTTTTACCAATCTTGGACAAGCATACAAGGTGACATTGTTAGACAGGTATATTTAATTGAAGGTTTATACAAGAAATCATACCTATTCAATGTACTTAGATATATTATAGATTGTATATTGAGACAGTGTCATTATTAATATAGTAAAACTTTCCATAGCACACCACCATCCCGCTCCAAGTAAGGATTAATATGAATAAGTTGTAGTCAAACATCTCAGCCTATGTGTTTAGGACACTTTTGTTTTGGTTGTAATGTAACTGTATATATTGAACATGTGCCATGATAGAGAAATACATTTTACCTCAAAAGGGCAACAGGTTTCGCTAGGGATTGGGTAAATCAGCTGAAATGCAGGGGCTGTGTCATCTTTGTGTGCTGGCTGATGTGCGTGCAGCCTGTTGTGTGCTGAGGCAAGAATGTAATTTCTTATGAGGACTTAACTCTGCAGTCAGAGTGAGAAGACACAGTGCCCACCAAGACATATGAATAGTTAGAGGTACTGTAAGAGCATGTCCGGGCAATGCAGGGATTAAAGAATACACTGACCATAGTGGAGGAGATAGCTCACAGCAACCCCACCTCCCAAGCGCCAGAGTTTAAAGAATTGCTTCCACCGCTTCAGTAATCACTGAAGTTTCCAAGTCACTGGTTGTAGGTCACCTCTCTTCGCCCAAGATAATTGCAGCTGTAAGATTTAGTAGGCTGGGATGAGTTGAAAGAGAGAGCAGAGAGTGAAATCTTGGAAGCGTGTCATCTCAGTGTTTAGCTGTTACTCCTGTGGTGGCAGGTTTGGTGTTTCTCAGGGCTGAGACAACCCTGTCTCTTCCAGCATCACCCTTGATTAGCCCAGGCAGCACACAGATAAAGCTTTCCTACTTCGCGGTTCATTAGCAGCGATGATAAACAGTGTGTGCCCCAACATGCCATCATATTGCAGGAACTTGTCTGAACAAGTCATCGCCTTTCTGCTCTCCTGATTCTATTTTCATGATACGTGTTATGAAATGCAAAGATAAAAGATGCGGAGCCTGAATGTCTTTTCAGTCTGTCCCACAAGTTTTCAGTAGTAGAAACCGTTGTAATACTACTTCTGTGGTTTGAGAGACTTGAAAGCTTGAATTCTTATATACTATTTTATTCAGTACTATTTTTCACATACCTTGTAACATCATGCTAGGTAGGTGAGATGTGTCTCTAGGGTTTGCATAAGTGCCATATTTGAATGTATGTTTTATATGCCCACACTTATGGTTAGTAGAATAGTATATTGCCATCAATCTGATTTTAAATCCGTATCAGATAAAACTCTAACATCAGTAGAAATTTTCTCCTTGTAAGGGCTTTAGGATTTAGTCAGTATTCCATATATATGCAAACTGTGACACAGTGGTGATCCAAAATCTTCATGGACGCTTTTGGATACATGGGCCAAACCTTGGTGTAAACCAGCACAGTGCTGATTTTAGAGTATACCAGCTGTCTGGTCAGAAAATGCAAATGCCTCTTACATCCCCACAGAGCATCTTTGTAGGAAAGTGTATCTGCTTAACTGTATGAAGCTTAAAATTTGTTTTGAAGCTCATAAATTTGTTTTGTTTGCAAATCCTTTATTTATGCACTTAATTTATGTAATTTATGTGATGTTTTCTGATGCCTGATTTCAGCTTCAAGTTAATGACTATTAATATATTCTTTCCAGAAAGTGAAAGTAGGATATATTATAGTTTAACTGGGACCTCATCTTTCGTCAAGAACAAACATACTTTTACAATAAGATCCTCATTGTTAAAGAGTTGGGTCTTCTTGGCTGCAGCTTTTATTTTGCTGAAGCAAATTCTGGCAGTGGTAACTGCAGCTGTGACATTGGATAAGGATGTGAAAATGGTTAAGAAAAATAATTATCCTTTACGTGCTCTCAGTATTCTTTAAAGGCATTTAACTTTTACACATCAGGGTACATAAAGATTTTCTACCTTTCCCTTGCTTACTGTAGAAAATCTTTATAGGTAGGTCAATTTTTAATAGATTAAATTTGGACTGAAAACTTTTTCCAATCTTTATTGTCATAGGAATTGATGTCTACTTTTTATAGCAGAATTGAAGTGCTAAAAATAGAATTCAAATGCTTGGGAGGAATTCCTCTTAATTTCTTACCTTTTTTTGTGTATTGAGTAGAATAAACCTTGTAATTATGCATGCCGATGTGCATATAAAAAAATATCCTGCAATATGAGGAACTTAGTGGAAAAACTGGATACACCTGTCCAAACAACTGGGTGAAAATAAAAGGAGGAGAAAAAAAAGTGTAAAAATTGATAGTTTCAGGCCTTTGGCAAGATCTAAAAATGTCCCCTTACATGATGTCGCTTCCACGAAACAAATGTTTAAAAATATGTGGAAAAGTTATGGAAACTTCCATGCGCAAAGGCTTCCTCCTGTAATCAGAGGTGTCAGTAGTCTCCTGGCTTTATAAAGACAGGCAATCAGTCCCACTAAGCTCCAACAAATACACAGGCTCCCAATAGTTATTAGTTGTAAAATAGCTTTAAGATGTCTTTACAGAAATGTAAATTTACTGTATAGCATATTTAAAAAGAAGTTTTGCACTTGACAAACATGCTACGCCTAGTCACAAAAGATATTTGTAGAGACATACATAAACTAAACATGAAATTAAAGAAAATAGAAGGGACCTCAAGAGGTCATTGATATGTGGAGAAGCAGATTCGCTTTAACGTCTCCCTTAAAGAATTATTTTAGCTCAATACTTTGCATGGAATACTCTTTGTATTATTTAATCACAGTCACAGCAAAGCCTAAGCACATTACCTGACAGAATTGTAACCTGACAGTATTTTATTCATGCATTTTATTATTTACCTGTTCTGTTTGGGAAATTAAAATTTGCCAAGCATCATAAGAACTACCATATAGAATTACATGCGAGACACTTTGCAATAAGCTTTGGTCATATCCCTGTTGTTATATCGTTTCTGTTATTATCAGTGTATGTATTTGTCAAGATTTTTGAAAAAGTCATGTTTGAAAGAGCATGGAAGAGAGAGAAATTCAAAATTAGGCTTCAGAATTTTGTTTGGAGTATTAAAAAGGGATTTGAGAGGGGCACTGATTTTGACTTTGATAATCTTTATTTGCCTATGGACAATGTCCTGCTGAGCTATCGACAGCATTGGGTACCAGGACAAATTTGGAAGATAAATATCGATGTGAAAGGCAAGAGCAAAGGTCTCGAAGGATTGTACTGAAAAATCACTTAATCATGTGGCTAGCTGTATCATGTCCTTCTAAAGAAAAGCATTTTGAAAGTAGCTTATGAGCATGTATTTATTTGCGGTGCTGAGAATAGCAGTTTTGTCCATGAAGTTCAAAGCACACTATGAAATCAAGAAAATAATAGTTATCTGATTTCTCAGGTAGCAAAACAGAAACAGGGCCAGTTAGAGACATTAAAATCTCAATGGAAGACATTCACATTGTGTTTATATACGGGAAAAATGACACTTTGATCACTCAGTCTGGATTGAACTGCAGGAGAGAAAATAATTTGTCACTATTTTGTGTGAGAAGAATGTCTAGCTGTTGATTCAGTCATGCCTAGTTTCTTTAGAAACCTACCTAAATGTTTTACCATGAGACCTTTACAAACCATGGATGATCTCCTTTCCTGTCGAGTTAAATCTGAACGTACATTTTGCCATTTCTGCTGATGAAGCGGTAAAAAGGGAGTATGTCCCCCAAATGAAATGCCTTTCTTCCCTGTATAATTGAGGGACAAAAGGTAGTTTACTCTGAAGACCCCCAAAAGGAAATCTTGGCTGCCCAGTAAAGAATTCTGAACTTGATCAGAGAAAGATGATCTCCTTTTGAGGGCCTTGAAAGATACTTATTTCCTGTTAACTATACAAGGAATATTGACATTATATTTAGAGGCATGCTTAAGTGACCACAAATGAAAGTGCAAGCCGCGTAGATAGGACTCCACTTCCTGTATCACCTTTTAACCTTGAATGATCCTTTGTCAAGGGTCTGTCTTTAGCACGTTGGCTTGGACATAAACTTCAGTCTGCATTTCAGCTTTCGGTTGTGTGGGAATTTTTTCCTATCAGCTTTTGGGATCTTAATTTGTTCCCTTCATATGGGTCTGTTGCCACAAAATGACGTTGACCCCTGTTGGATTGCACAACTTGCAAAGTGAAAATAACAACTTGTGGTATGCTGGGCTCACAAGCTCCCACTACTTTGTCACTCGTTCACCAACGTTTTGTGTGCGTAAACTGCTTTGATTGATAACGGACATGTTAGGCTCGCATGATATGAGTTTAAAAAGAGAGAAAAAAGAGAAGTTTCTGCAGTGAGTTCAAAATATGAGTTAATGGTATTGCTGTGGAATCCAAATGGAGGGGAAGCACTGCACACAGGCAAAATAGAGAGACCTCCAAGGGAAGATGCTGATGCTTCCTTATGGCACACATTTTTGTTAAAACATGGCCAAAGTATTTTGTCTATGGGGATGGTGGTCAGCCAGTTCTGTTGTTTCTGAATCAGTCGGTCAGAACAAGTCCTCTCTCATAAAGGTGTGACAAAGCTTCCTTTTGCTGTTAGCAGAGAATTTACTTCCAGAGAATTGGCATATCTGTCAATTTGCAGCAGACAAATGGTGGGGTTTAATTAGGGTTTGTATTTGATATGGAAATGCTGCTGTGATTCCTTAAAGAGGCTGTCGCATCATTGGCAACACACAGCAGTGCCTAAAGGCAGGCATTTCAAATCAGGTCCCTTGGTTAATAAAAATTTAAGGGGAGAAAAAAGCAAGGGAAAAGATAATAGAAGATGATAAAACACAATAATTAAAATAAGAACCAGAAGCAAGCCTGCAGTGAAAAGCCATATAAATGGTAAAAATGGTGTGAGTGAACTTGTATGAACACTTCCAAGAAGCGAATCAGTAGCCTATCTTGTGTCCCCCATCTGCATTATAAGCAAAGTTCCCATTTTTCACATGGCCTACATTGTTTGGCCATGGTGGAGTTTCCTAAATCTTCAGAAAATGCTTGAGTTAGTTACCATGTAGGTGCAGTAGCTGAACATGGTTTAATGGATCAGTGGAGGCCAGCAGATCCTCACCTGGAGATGGGCCCTGGGCTGGCTCAGACCTGGTACCTGAAGGAATATGTGAAATCCCTTGTCCTCCCTGGCTGAAGAAGTCATTCAGGGAGAGAAGGAAAGGAGCCACATGCCGACAAGGAAAGGTGCCGCATGCCCATAAGGGAAGGTGGGAGGCCTATGGAGAAAACAACAAGGAGGAGTTGAAGTGAACTGATCAATCATTTTAATCTAATGGTGCAGGAGGCTTTCACATGCTCTGTAATTTAACAGAGGACTTACAAACCCCACCACACGTCTGTCACCAGAAAGGAGAGAGAACCTCTTTCTCTCTTTCCAACAGAAACTTGGTTTTGATATATTTAAACCTAATGTATATGCCAGGCCTGAACCACTTCTGCTGCTGCTGTTTCCACGGTGGCTCTTGGGATGTGGGTATCATATAGCATGGGGGAGCTGGAAAGGTAACGTTCACCAACCTGTCCGCAGGAAGAGAAGGAAGGGATGTATTCCGCGAGTCCCTGCTGCAGAGATAATTTCGTGGGAGAATTCGGCACTTACTCGGATTAAAGCCTGTCTTGCCCTGACATCAGTATCGGCGCCTACGCTGTGTAGAAAAGGCTGTCAATGTAAGTGGTGCGGGAATCTCCCCGGCACACTCGGTGTCTTGTGCTAATTATGCAGCCTTTGAGCTGTAGCTGGTGATCTGTGTCCTGTGTCTTTAAACAGTTCTGCTGGTGATGTTAATTGTAGCCATTAGTCACTCAGAATGGAGATGATTTAAAAGAAACTGACAATTTTAAGCATTACACAATGTCTAAAAATATTAAATTGGTGATTGTTACAAGTAATGCCTAAGATTATGGTAACTTAAAGAGTTTCAGGGTTGGTTGCATTGTATCCTTGATGGGACTTAGTGTATAATCACTTTCCCTTAAATATTGTTTTCCCTGAGGTTCATGTGCATCTTTCATTCATCAGTGGCAGAAGGAATTAAATAGTAGAACATGTGATTCTAAAACTGTGAATATATTCAGAGGGGCACATATAGAATACCTGACACTATTTAAAAAAAATGTTTTGCAGTTACCTAGTGTTCAACTTGACAATAATGTCCCTTTTATATCATTTGGTTCTCTAGCTCTTTCACCCTATGAACTGTTGTGTCAAATGTGTCCTACAAAACTTACCGAGCTCTGCATCCTTTCTTCTCCTATGCTCTTGCATTCAACAACATCCTGTCTTCTGTATGTACTTTTTTCTATGAATAACTGGAGAAAACTGTAAAAAAAACCCAACACCTTCATAATCCGCAGACTAGAGCTTGAGGACCGCTATTTTAAATATTTCCCTTACACAAATCTCTGGTAACAGGGTGAAGTGGAAAATAAGAGCAACAGCTGACCTCATCATAGAGGAATACAAAAGAGACTCTGGCTGGGAGTCCGCACAGGTGTAGATAGGCAGTCATCTGAGACAGCTCTTGTGATTTAAGATGTTACCATCCCCTGACTGTTAATTATCATTCTTCAGGTAGGGACTACTGCCCCAACATTTAAGCAACAGCAGATTATGGAAGTACTCCTGTCCCAGTGAAGGTTGTGCACAACTTGTGCTAACTCTGTTGATTCTGCACTCATAGCACTCACATAATCTATTAATACAACTCTGTTATGAGAATAATGATTAACAGCTAGTCGTGGTGTCATCTAAAATTGTTAAATTGGCTATCTGTGCCTTAAGGCTCTCGTGATCTGTAGTACTTGCACAGCAGTAACCACTGAATATATTTCTCCGCCTGCAACGGTCTACTTTGGAGCCTTGTGGAAAATACTATAGCACCATTATCAAAAACTCAAAAATTAAATTACAGAAGTAATTTGCAAACAGTGCTTGTATCCTCAGGATAAAATTTGTTTGTTTGTTTCTCAGTTTAGTACTGTTAGGACTCAGGGGGTCTGAGATTTGTAAAGCCAGGACAAGTCTATCAGTCATGTTCTCTCTGTGTATGGTTTCAATAACTATTCTCTTTTCACAACTTGTTGTCAGTTTGAATTTTATTCTTGGACCTAGTAAGATGGTTACTTTTTGGTCTGTTGTGTTCCAACCTAAAATCTGAAAATTAATCAACTTTGTGAAACATGTCACTCTTTATATTGTATATTTAAATACCATCAGTTCTCTGTGATCAATGGGCTGCTTTGGAGAGTACTACTACTTTAAATCATTGTTGGTTACTGAGGAAGAATGACATTCTGTTAAATAAAATATGACCAAATGAAAATTAAAATACATATATTTTTGTGTTTGTACATGGGAGTGTTTGTCTGGCTTGCTTCTGCTAAAATATATATGGAAGACATTTTAATTGGATGAACTGTACTTGATTTTTATCAAGGTTTTGAAAGAAAAATGAGAAATAACTGAGTGATATATCAGTATATAAGTTTTTTACTGGTAATACTGAGTGTATCTTTCCACCCAACAGTAAGTTTTAGAGAGTTAACATATTCCACGTTTACAATACTGTTGTGAGTTGTCCCTTTTTGGAAGTCTGCAGGTCGTGAATGTCCTCACAGATGAAGATCATGCAGAGATGCGTCACAAGAAAAGCTCATGTTCTGCTCAAAGATATTTCCTACTCTCCTGCCTCTTAACTCCTTCTGTACTGCATTCCCTAGCATCATCTCATGTTCATTGGATTTTCTTTTGATGCCACATCAGGGAGAAGCGATATTAGCTCCTCAGAGAGATGCCCCTTCCTTCAGGGAAATGGTGCTGTTTTCAGGAGAGAGTAACCAGGGTAGGACAGAACAGTCTGTGTGGCGTTGAAGCGGTGCCCACAGAATGACCATATTTCATTCTAGATTTTATTTTTCTTGGAAGAGAGAGACCCAGTAAATGATAGTCGTGTGTTTATGTGCTTCTCCAAAGTCCTTTCTGTTAGTGTTCCTTACTTTAGGCACAAGGACACTTATTCACATTTTCTGTACATTTTCCATAGCTTAACTTTGGTTTACACAGATTAAAGAAAAAAAAAAAAAAGGCTGCAGTAGCTTTCTGTTTCACACATAATCTCAGTGCTATATTGAGATGCATTCCTTATGCCAGTTCTGCAAGGTATAACTTCCTAAGAAGAAGTACAGATTTCCCAGTTACCATGTTGAAAAAATATTGACGTTTTCTCATCTATGTAGGAATGAAGTCTGCTGCATTGTTGTATACAGCGTATAAGCCATTGCTGCACAAGGGTGTATTTCATCATTACAACTGTAACAGGATAGATGTCAATACGGCTCTCTGCTCCCTTTGAAATCCCTCACTCACATTCCTCTTACTGAGCAGAATTAAAGCCCCCGTAAGCTGATGTGCTTTACTGCAATACCTCATTACATGCTTTGAGTTACAGCCACTATCCAGCTGTATGTTCCTAGGCTGCTTTCCCCTGAAAAAAATGTGGTCCCAGTGTGTGCATGTATGTGTGTGTACATGTCTGCTTGTCTCCCCCCACATCCCATTTTGGAGCCCTTTTACCAATGTCAGTTACCTCTGGGACAAAGACAGAGGCCTCAGCTCACATCTGTGTTGACCTGTGGCAGCATAGTGTGACATGCCCAGGTTGTCCAGCCCTGTTGTGGGAATCCTTTAGCTCAGATGTGACTCCAGCACCTTCAATTCCTACCAGAGGAGATGAGGCTGTGGGCTGGAGGATGGGGGAAAGGAGTACCAGATTTGCCTTTGGTCTGAGGGACCCAGAATGCAATGGGGACCTACACTAGGACTACACAGACAGTTTAGATGTGTAGTACCCTAAAAGTAGGTATGTCGGCCAGAGGAAAGCAATGCTTTTCACTCCCTGATGGGGAGAAGAGTGAGCCCTTGCTGTCAGGCACTGGTGTTTCTGTCTGGGCAGGAGGTCATACACAACTTCCAGCCGAAAAGGGAGTGTCAATCTAACTCCCACCGATATGGAGGCACGGTCAGCAGGATGTGCAGGACTATGGGAGACTCGTATGGGGAGTTAATTACCTATCATGCTACCACAACTTTGGTTCAGCCTCCAATAGCACTGTAATGGTGTAGGATGCAGGAGGGGATAGTGAAATTGGGAGCGGTGTTATTAATTTCAATAGTACTGGTGGTGCTTAAACAACTCTAAGTTTCTGTTGAGCACAATATAAACATAGTAAGCATTCACAAAATGTAAAGGTCTCTATGACAGTAGAAAATAAAGTGGTTTTTCTCATTGCCCACATGCATCTTGACAGTGCTGGTTTCATTCTCAAGAGCTGAGTAGCGGGGAAAAATAGCACTTGGTCTTCTAGACATGTACAGATGGTTGGCTGGTCAAAAGCCCTTTCAGTACCTGAACCTTGACTGACAGTGTCCCTTCCCCTCTGGATAGATTACCAGGCTGTCACACAATCTTTCTTCCCTTCATCCATCAACTTAACTGTTGAAAGCTCTGGAGATTAGCAGCTGAGAAAGTGCATATGTAGCAATAATATGTCACACTGGTCAAAATGTAGATAATATTTTTTTTTAATGCTATCGTGCTCTACTGTTCAGAGCTACAACTTTTTAACTCCTGTCTTTTGTGAAAAATTTAACACCTCTTCCCAAATTTACAGAAAAAAAAGAATTATTAATGAAAAACATATTAATGAAATCTCATTGTTTAAATTTTATTTCCAGCAGCGGTAATGCTAGAGGAAGCAGTTAATCATATTATTTGATAGCAATATTTTTCATTTCAGTCTCGGGAAATAAGTACTTTTTTTTTTAACAGACATGTAATTTCTTCCTAAAAAAGCAATGAAATGAGAATCAGACTGATCTTACTGTATCCAGTTCCTAGAATCACCACATAAAAGCTAACCCCAATGAAGAAGCTGTCGAAATGCTGATCTTAATGAGAAAAAAAATCAAGTTTTCTTTTATTTCTATATATAAACTGAAAATTTATTAAATTTGAATATGGAATATGAAGCTTTAAATTAGTTTCTCAATCAACACAATGATGGTAAATGGCAACAAAATGGCAACAAAATGGCAACAAAAGCTTTACAATTCTTTCTCTTTTTTAAATGCATATAAACTTCTACAGTTCAAACCAAGCTACCAAAAACCAACAAGAAAATACCCTGAAATCCTAAAGTGCTCAGAATAAAGTATGAGGTCGAACTGTGCACCATACTATCAACTGGAATTTTTTTTTCTGTTAAGGCTTATTATTATTAGATCCTTTTAATGCTCATATTGCAGACATCAAGGAGAAATAAAGCACCTTGTTTGCAGAAACAAACAAACGAAGAAACAAAAAAATCCAAAAACCCAAACCAGAAAAGAAACAAGGAACTGGCATACCACAGCTTATACTGATCTTTCTTGATTTAATTCCTTATACACGTGACTTTCTTTCCTTCTTTAAAAAAACTGTAGCCATGGATCTCAGCCCATGTCAAGCATCAAGGTAATGCACCCCTGTACAAGCGTGCTAAACCATAATAGCTTCTTATGTTATTATAGTGTCATTAAAAACATTTGATACATAGTGTATTTGAAAAAAATTAGAGACTAAGCTTGATCATGAAATAAAGATGCAGCACTGAAGAGAGTGTTTGGAAAACCCCTTGCAATCCCCTACGTACCTGTCAGGTGTCAGGTCTGTTCAAAAGGTATGGTTGGCAGTCACTTTAAGATATGATGGTCTTCAAGCTCCAGAATTAAAGAAAGAGGAAAATGAATGTATCTGCTAGTAATACATGTAAATCAGCTGAATTAATAAGAGATCATGCTATGGAAGAGTAGACTTAGCCTATTGTTAATTTGTCACTATGAGAAAACTGCCTCATTACATGGCTTTAGTAAAATGCAGAGGCAACTGCAGTGCAGTGTGGATTAATTAAAATTCAGGCATTAACTGAGACTGACCTCAAGTCATAATTCCTGTGAGTAACATCCTCCACCGCTTGTTTTTTTTGTGGAGGATCTTATGGAGGTTTTCAGGGAAAGTGGGAATGTGACCTGCTATCATTGCTTCTTCCCTTCTTTAAGTTCTCTAAAGCTCATTGCCTTTAAATTTCTCTGCTGTTGTCCCTGCACTATGAAAGGAAGCAGATGGATCTGCTATATAGGAATTTCTTTAGTCTTCATTTATAGCCAGTTCCTTGTCTTCTAATTTTATTGATGCTGAGGTGGTTTTTGTGCTAGAGATTTTTTTGGGAAAGTGGGGAGATGAATCTTTTTTTCCATTCCAAGGTAATTCATCAAATGATGTTTTCATAACCCTGCAGCTGCAGACATTTTTTTTGACTGCTTGATCCCCCCCAATTTATTATTCAAAGATTGGCTGTTTGTAATGATTAAATATAAGCATCTCAGAAATGCATAATGATGCCAATTTTCTGCCTAGTTTCCCTTTTCTAGAAGCACCTTATCAGTGCAATATAAAGCCCAAGATGACAGCAATTTACACCTCTGCAGAAACAATAAAATGCAAATAGTGTGGTTTAGCTTGAGTATTTTCTGCTGGAAATAATTAGTTTTACCTTCTCATTATTTTCCCTTGTGCAAAACCCCATGCACTAATAAGATGACTGCTGTTTTGTTTTGTTCATTTTAAATTTTTTTTTCTAAGCTCAGTTAAGAACTTATCTATTACAAATGCCTATCAGGGAAAGTTGTGTATTTGTTGGATGCCACATAATGAAGAGGTGCCTTCCTGCTGCCTTTCACCACTGCTTGTTTGCAGAGTGACATTTGTGGGTTTCAGATTGCAGAAGTGAGTTTGTATTATGGGCTGAAGTCAGTAAATAATGAGGGGCCATAGAGGCCAGATACGGCACAGCTCCTTGGTTTGGATTTGAGATACACAAACCTCTTCTTTATATATGATACTTTGTATGGGTTTTAGTTCCAGTGGGTTTTTTTTTCACATAACCTCACTGAACAGAACTACTGTACCCTAGGGAAAAAAGTATTGGTGCCGTCAGAGAACTAATTTTGGGAAGGCAGAGAATAAAACTGTCAGCTTTACGGAGCTGAAAGAGTTTCCCAAAGGGACTTTTTATTTTGTGAGGAAAACTACCAGAGGCTTGCAGCATTACTGGTATTGATTTTGATGTTCCGGTTTGCGGTCTT
This sequence comes from Pluvialis apricaria, assembly GCA_017639485.1. NCBI lineage: Eukaryota > Metazoa > Chordata > Aves > Charadriiformes > Charadriidae > Pluvialis > Pluvialis apricaria. Next base: position 71,564,437 of record CM030009.1, on the reverse strand, counting down.
TATTTGCAAGATCATTTTGATTAAAATGATTTGTCTTTGCTTTTCCTTCTCAAAATGGCTTTGATTTTAAAATTGATTTTATGACAGTTTGTAACATATAGCTAAAATGTTTAATTTTATATGGTTTTAAAAATGTTTTTATAACAATTTTATTTTTTTTTAATAAAACGTATAACTAAAATGGTTAAAGTAATTGCTTTTTTAAAAAATCAACCCAAATATTCTGATTATTAATGTTAAAGTGATATTATGTGTCTGAATTATTAGCATTAAGTTTTTTGAAGGAAGTCTCAGGTCATGTTTTGTTCTTAGGTCATGTTTGGTTCTGTGTCAGAATAAACTCAAATGTCAAACTACCACAATTTCTCACTGAAGGGAAATTCTTAGACTGAAGTCACTCTGTTGCTCAACTTCTGTCAAAATAAGTCATAGATAGCAAATATATATTGGTTACTTTCACAGATTCTCTCAAATAAGATTAAAGAGAATAAGACGACGCTGTAAGTCACTCGCTGATTTACTGAACTAGAAAAATAATCAGATCATTAACTCCTGTCTTAAAATGTAAGACTAGTCTTCTGAAAAGTTTAGTTAATGCTTGCACCTAGTCCATAAATTTAAGCAACTCATTCCCCAGCTTTATTACTTCCATGACATCCACAGCTAGTGAGGTCCATAATTCCAGAGCACAGATGATTAATGTCACCCTATTTGGATTCCTTACTGTAGCCTGGCGTCAGAGATCATCAGAACCTGCCTGCACCTGTGTGATGAGGCAGGGAGGGGACTGGTTTTAAGCCTTTGAATTTTTTCCGTCACGAATCTTTGCTTTCCCTATTTTCCTGAGTGAGACTGGCCAGAATTTGTCCAAGAAGCTCTTTCCTGCTGAAGGTTTTGGACATAGCAAAGTCAAAACTGTGAAACGTTTCAATCTCATCTACATTTTCAAAGTAAATTTTTAAAACAGTTTAAAGACATTTATTTTGATACAATTTTTCTTTTGATGATGTTAGTTAAAAAAAAAGACAAAATATTTCTGCTTCAATTTGGATATTTTTTTTGTTAAAACTTTTGGGATTTTTACATTTCATTATAACTTGAGACAAATATAATTTCAAAATCCATAAATTATTCTAACGAACAAAATTTCCTTTTTTATTTTTTGTTTGGATCAGCTTCCCCAGTTTGCTGTAGGTGGCTTTAAGAAAGGTCATGATTTGATTAGTATACGCCTCCAGCCCTTCAGAATCATAGAATCCATTCAAAGTTGTATTCATTTTCCTTCCTCTTCATCTATCCCAAAGTTTCTGCCTCATCCACTCTCACCTGAGGACGGCCAAAGAGATCTTCTTCTCAGGTGTATATTAAACAAACATGTTGGTGGCTTTGCATCTTTCCTTTCAAAATCCTACTATTATCAGACATGCTATGTCAGAAGCACTTTCTAATGCATTAACCACATGTAAAAACAAACATATTTCTTGATACCATGACAGACAAGAAACATGTAAATCAAGGAAACAAAAATAACCGCACCAGAGACAGAGGGAGTGGATAAGAGAGGATAAAGTGAAGATCCAGACCTGAAAGCGATGGCAAGGAAGTAAAGCATTAGGGTAAACACTGCTGTGCTTAGGGTTATTTCAGCGTGTAAGAGTTCCCTTTACTTTCTGATCAGATATCAACTGAAAATCAATTTACTTTAGCAGTGAGCACACCACATGTTATTGTGTTATTTATTACAAAAATTGTATCCCTTTTGCAGTGTTGTTGACTGCCATCAGCAGTCAATCTAGAAAGTACAGTTCTGAGCTTGCACAGAGACACTATAATAGAACTAAAAATTAATAGAGAGTGATAACAAAGATAACGTAACGGTATCTGCACATGGAGAGTAAATGTGCTGGAACAGTTCAGCCCTGAAAATAGCCAGTGGGGTTTGAGACAAGATAAAAGCTTACAATCTCATGAGTGGCTTGGAGAAACTGAATAGCCGCCTTTTTCTTTGTATAAGAGCAAAGAGTCACCACACAAATGATCAGACTGCATATTCAGGATGCACAGGGGAAAGTGAGTCTTCATGCAACCTCTAATTAAAAAATTTACATCATTGCCACAAGGGACTGTGAAAGTATATATGAATTCCAAAAACATAGTCATAAAAGAATTATTTTCCTAGGGTCATTAAATATGGCAAAAAATATGGCCACTGGCTCAGGGAGATCTTGAGACACAGGGCTCCAAGTGTTAAAGACAGGCTGAGTTATCCAGAAAGATCCTTTATTTTCTTCTTGAGTGTAATGTGTCTGCAAAAGATAAATATGACTAGAAAAAAAAAGTATATTAATTGCTTTATTATCATGTGGTCCCTCCAAAATCACAGTTCTACCATTCAAAGGGCTAGGACTGAGAAAAATACATTTAATTCACTCCTGGCTCTTAAAAACTGTGTTATGGAAACAAGACTGCCTAAGAATTGTGTCAGACAGGAGAGGTACACATAGCAGCATGTCTGAAGGGCAGCTTTAGGAATGGTGGGCAGACGTTACTTCTGTTCAGAGGAACTGGACTATATAGCTCCTGGTGGTTGAATCCATTCACAATAGAATTGCATCCAGGTATATGACATATAATTTTCAGCATTGTGTCTGTTTTCAAGATGAAATCATCTGGCCTTCTGCCATATGGAAGCTTGTTTGTTAATGGAATGTTTTTCTTATCACTGGTGAACAACAGCTTCCCAAGGTATATCTGTATCTACGCTTACAATTATACCTATACCTTCAACTGTCTATCTAATTTTTTCAAAGCTGAAAACCATTCTCTTTGCTTCCTCTTTGTCTGCATCTATAGCGAGTCATTGTCTCTTCATGATAACACTTAAACCGCTCACCACCCCTTCTTCAGCTGAATTAAATGTACCATAGTGCTTTGAAGATACTCTATCTCCCTTGAGATGTGTTTTTTTTTTTCATATATCTATGCTCCAAATGTTATGTTTTGCATTTTTAATCTGAAGGGAACTACTTGCTGTCATGGTGTGATCTTTTGATGCAAAGGTATGGCTATGGGATACTTACGTGAAGGAGAAGAACAGTAAAATCAGCCTAAAATTATCACTTGAGTCAAGACAGGTGGGATTCATTTGACCAAATGTCAGCTACCTGTGAGCGCACACTGAACATTAAACTAGCTTTTGGAATGGATGCATACCACCGTTTGAAGTTTTTCTTCTTTCCTTAAAATTACCCCCCCCCCCCCCCCAAAATCATAGGGTCCTGTGCCAGATCTAAGGACTCACTGCCTATAAATCTGGAGAATGGTTCTGCAGTCAACCAAATCTTTTCCTGGAAAAACCTAGCCTCCATTCAAACAGCAATGGAGGCTCAAAGCCTTCCTCCTGGAGGCTTTAACCTAAGGTCTTCCAGTCCCTTTTGCTAAGGAGGTATCACAGCCCAGAGATCCAAAGCTGCTTTAAGTGGTGCAGTTAGAACTTAGCTCATGTTAAAATTCTGAATTACTGATTACTTTTCATAAAGTGCAGGAAATCTTCAGAACGTGCTTACGCTTTTGGGATTGCGGTTACAGTAATTTGATTGGGTGGTGTCAATAACAGACCTCTGCTCTGAGCAATGGCTTTGTGAGTTTGAGCACTGGCTGAACATTGACTCACATATGGACAGGGAAGAGAGATGCAGCTCTGATTCTTAGCCCATGAGTCTGCACAGGAAGGATTTTTATTTGCTGCTTGCAGCGGTCAGCAGAAAATTATTTTGGTACTCACTTGTTCTGTAACTTAAAAGGACAACTATCCTTGTACATTCAGGCTTTAAAGGAGGCACAAGGGCAAAAGAGGAAAACAGAAGTGAGAGAAGAGATGACAGAAAAGCATTTAAAGTATTAGGATACTTGTCTTGTTGTGTGAGTTGGAGCTTTGGTCTATCCAATGCTGGAAGCTGCTCTCATTTAACACGTCTGTGAGCACATACCCACCCTTTGCCATGGGGTGTTGAAAGCAACCAGAGCCATTGCTAGCTGTGCAGTCAGACACAGGAATCTGGAAATGGACCAAGATATGTATGGCTCTCCTTCAAAAGAGACAGGCTGCATACCCAGAGCCAAAGCCTGTGTATTGCTGATGTATCTGAATTGGGCTATTATTCAGAATGACTGAGAGTAGTATGAGAAGATTTGGGAGCCTGAAAACCAAGTGTGGCCAGATAGTATCTATGTCATCAGGAATCAGGACTTTCTGAGGTCTATTTCAGAATGGCAGCTTGCTCCTCTTAGCAATTTAAAACCCCCTCCTCTCTGTCTTTTCATTAACTGCTTGAGCTTGTAACGCATCAAATAGCTCTCACCCTCCTGTTCATTGGTATGCTACCTTCTTCTGGCTCCAGCCATGCAATTGTCTACTTCCAAGTACATGTTGTTCCATTATCCCCTGTCACATTTCCGTGGAGGGGCACATAGCAACAACGATTACTATACAGGTTTGAACAATATTTTCTTGGTTTGTTATGAGAATTCTGTAGTAGGGCCACCTAAGGCTAATGAACAAAAAATAAATGGGTGTCAGTAGTGGTTAAAAGGTAATTTAAAGAATTCACAGCAGGAAAAGAAAATGCTGTATACAAACTAGTTTATAAATTTCAGACCTTCTTCTTAAACAGAAGCAGGTGGTAGCTTCCCTATTGTGAATCCAAGGCTTTTTTATTGGAAATCGATCATTCCTTCCATGGGAATCCATTAGAAACTGTTAATCATAGTGATCCATTGCACCTCACTGATAGGTTTTGCAGCACTCTGATCTCCTGGACTTGTATTTACCAATGATTTAGGATGGCTGGCATCTCTAAAAGACATTAATAAGCTGTACTCCTACTGTGTTTAAATTCTTGCATAAAGACATTGTATATTAATCATAGTTTTCCTCTGGGATTACAGGGAACAAATTTAATATGTTTAGGAGCTAGCTTGGTTTCGTGCTTCAGGACTGAGCACATTATTCATAAATAAAACTGCAAATGTAAATATAAAGGAAGGAAGAATTTATAATAACAGCGCAGCTTCAGATGATTTTCTGGCTTCAGACTGCAGCTTCAGACCCTCCTTTGAGAGGGTCTGTGTTATGTTCCCCATCCCCCATGACATTAAAGTCATTCTCTTCATCCCATGGCCTTTTGTATTGTCTCTCCAAAAAGGATTCGGGAGAAGAACAGGCTATAGATTGAGACTCCAGCTTGAATGGCATGGAGCTCCTTGAAGAACTGGGAGGCTATAGAGGACTACTCAAAACATTTGTTTTAAAGAGTCATAGACATTTTGTGTTCTGACATATCTTTAGTTTTTACTGTGATCATAATCTTCATGCGCTCCTCTCTCTCTTTGGATGTGAAGGCAGGGCCCCCTTTCAGCTGGGTGGAGAAGGTACTGCCCTTCTCCTGCCTGCTTTAGGAGGAGAAGAAGCTCGAGTGTGTGCTTAGCGCAAAGGCATGCGTCTGCCTGCTCTCACACATGGGCTGGTCAGGAGTCCCATTTTTTCTGATCTGGGGATGATCCGAAGTAATCTTCCTTTCAGATCCAAGCGTGTAAGGGAGGATATTAGTACTGACCATGCTATTATATTTTTCAAAACCTGATATTATAATTTTTATGAAGATATTTACTAAGACTCTTGTAATGCAAGCAGAAAACAGGTGTACTTTTGGGCAAGTACCTAAAAGAATTTTTCAAGACAGGCTTTGGACCTCAGGCATATGGGGAAATTATATTTTAATTCAGTGGGAGAAAGAGCCATGATTCCTGTTAGTAGAGTAACAAGATTAATTTATCTTTTGATGTGTTTATGCATGGGACTGAAATGTCAGTCTAAGCCGTCTAAACTAGTTAATTGGGATGTTTTAACATAAAAACCTCATAAGACACTCCTGTGTTTTCTAAGAAGCTTGCAAGGTTAATCTTCAGTAAGGTTGTAACTCCAGGGACATTAAACAGTAGATGTATATTTAATAACTTGTTATATTCTTAATAAACAATAAGAGTTTATGGATGCTTATTTCAGCTGTGTAATCTGAGGAAAATAACATGTTGAGGGAGGGGATTTTTTTTTATAGCATAAATCTGTACCATGTAATTTATCTTTTTTTAGTAAGCAAAGAAGAGAAACCTTGTGATTATAACTTTCTCATTGTTAGAAAGCTTATTTGAAGATTCATAATAAACTTTTATCTTATTGTTTTACTATGTAAACATAAATATTTCTTTCAAGAACATCAATAACGTGGTATGTTTGAAAATATTTATCTTACTGGAAAAATGTATATTGAATTGATTTATGTCTATCTAAAAGCCCAGAAACATTTAGCCATACATCAGGCCCCACTGGTGAGGTAAATGCTTGCGTGTATTTTGATTAGAATAAAGAATGTTTTTCCAGTTGTCATGTAATCGGCCAGTCAAGTTCTGATGACAAAATGCAGTGGTTTTTTGGCCTCACTGTGCAGCTGTGAAAGGGTTAGGAGACTGAGCACATCCTCTAGGGAGGGCTATTAAATCATGTTTTTCACTCCACCTGCTCAGGATCCACAGCCTATCTGCTGTCGGGAATGACCTGCGCCTTCTCTATCAAGAAACAAAGAAGGTCTTAGCCCCTTAAAATGAGAACTAGTTTCCCTGCTCACTCCTTGTATAACAAGGTGTTTGCAACAACTGCTCCTAATAATGAGGAGACTAAAGTTTGACCTGAGGGGACACACATTTCCCATCTCTGTTTTGTGCACTAGCTCAGGATGTGGGGTGAGGGTCACAGGGGATGGGGCACTGAGCAGCACTGATAACAAACATGAAGGAGCAGGGGCAAAGGGAAAGGGGCTGCAAGCACGGTAATGCTCTGCTGCCCAGTGGTTACAGCACTCCACTGCTCCTGAAACAACTTGTGTGCTTTATCCAATGGATGTTACACAAAGGCAGAATAGAAATGGATGTGGTGAGTAACGGGCAGTAAGCAAGGTCGCTGCTTGTGTGTGAAGGTAGTGACAATCCTTGGAAGTTTCTCCATTAGTATTCAGGTGCTTGCCTCACCAGAGTCACATACAGAAGTACACTCTCCTCCCCAACCTTGGCTCCACCATTTACATACTTCCAGTGACTTCATTAGCCCCCTTTCACCTCATTATCACTCTGGAAGCTCATGCTCAGTTGCTCATCCTGTGTGGTTCTCACTGGGTCCTTGTTCCATATGCAGTGCTTAATTTCACAGGTATGGTTCAGATGCTTTGGTCTAGAGGTAGTTGGCATTTAAAAAGATCATTTGTTTGAGTGGGCCTAGACTGACAACTTGCATATCTTCATCATCATTATCTGCTGTCCTGGCAATCTATGTGTCATCCACACATTTTACTAGCAGTGATATTGTGTATTATTCTAGAGCATTAATAAAACATTATTGAATTAATCCCTGCAAAGGGATCACCCTGTTAGAATATTCCTCACTTCAAGATGACTCTCCATTGACAGCTGCATTTGGGCATCTGCCAATTAGTGAGTTCTTAATCCATTTAATGTGTTCTCTACTGGTTTATAAGAGACTAATTTTCTAATTAGGCTCACATGTGGTACTAAATCAAATAGCTTATAAAAGGCAAAAGTTACCAATTACTTTTGTCAAACAAGGCAGAAATATCAAAGAAAACCACAGACACAGTCATCTTGGGGGCTGAGTAATGGAATCTGAATCAAAACATCTTCTAAAGAGAAAAGTACTTATTTGTTTAGGGCTAATTTCTCCGATGGAATGAGGAACTGGGAGCCTGAACTGTAACTCAGGGGCAGCCTACTTGCAGGTAAATTCCTGAAAAGCAAATTAATATCAGGTGTAGCATTTTCAGTGTGTAAGAATGAAGATACCTCTTCTTGCTTCTCTCTTGCTGGCAGTTTCATTCCTGAATATGTTATTACTCAAATTGTTTATCATAGACTGTGAGAGAGGCCTTAGTACACCGTTCTATTGTACAAAAGGAGTTAGGAAGCTTGGGTGGCAGTGCAAGCCCCTTTTTTAACAAGCACTGACTCTTCCTTATCTTCTGAAAAAGAGACGACAGCTTCAGAAGAAGACAATTAACTTTCCTAATGGAAAGAGGTGTGACACAAGATAAAGCGTCCAAATTATTCCCTCCTCTCCTTCCTTCCATCTCTGTTTCTCAATGATTAGTTTAGGTGTCTCCCAACTCAGCCCTTCTGCAGCCCATTTTTAGGTACCTGAAACGGTATCTGCACAGGCTGCTGTCTACTGATATGCATGTGCTCTGCCAGTCTAAGCCTGGTAAACACAGGCCTCCAGTGGTCAAGCTGCCATTTTAGCGTGGCACTCTGCTAGAGTCAATACACTTTTCCTCTTCACTGGGAGCACTGTTATATTACACTTAGCAGCCCTTTCCCTTCCTAGCCCTATTGCCAGAAATGAAAATAAACTCCAGGGTCATCAGCTGAAGGCCAGGCTTTCAGTACATCAATGCTTTTGCGGCTCTAAGTATTAGCATTTGGTAATAGAAGGAAAATTGAACTTGGAAGTGTAATATGAGGTCATTCAAACTAATATCACATTCAATATTTTTTTTCTTTTTTAATTTGTCTTACTTCAACAGGTACCTACAAATTGAGAGCACTAGCTGCACCAATCTTATAAATATTAATAGATCAGAAACAACTCTTAGGATCTTCCATACTAATAGTGATATTATGCAAAATAACAGCATGCAAGGAAAACCACTTAGGCTTTTGGGAACTGTAATATTCTAGCTTTCCAGATCTATCCAGACGTCTATATCACAATTTTAAAATACCATAATTCCCTTGTATATGGCATCAGTCAGTTTTACTAGCTTTAGGGTAATTTAACTGTGCAGGTGTTGAAAGATTTAGAGTTACTGTCATCAGCCATTCCTTCAGATAATCATTGTTACTAAAGAAGATGGGAGGAAATGGATTTAAATATAATGATCTTGACAAATTGGAGAAATGGTCTGAAAAAACTAGGTTGCAGTTCAATAAGAATGAGAACAAAGACTGTACTTAGATGAAAATAAGAGCAGCACACAAGACAGGAAAAAGGCAACTAGGTAGAAGTTCCCAAGGAAAGGATCAAGAGTTGTATTATAAATATAAATATAGCCATATGGAGTAAGGTCAAAGGTCTACCTAAACTAGCATCTGTTTCTGACAGTGAACATTTCATGCTTAGGAAAAGACTACAAGAAACAGGAAGGGCAGAGTGCCACCTCTCCTGATGCACTCTTTGCCCTCCTGGCACTCTGGACTAAGCGTTTGCTGAAGCAGAGTCACAGCTCCAAGATCTTGTTTTAGAATACCTTAGTGGATCTTCCATGATTTATTAAAATATCTCTGGACCTATTCATATTTGTGTTATCAAAATTATCCTGTGCCAAAATGTTCCACAATTTAATTGTGTGCTGCATAAAACTTTGCTTTCTTTTGTTTGTGTTCAACCTGCTGCCTATAATTTCATTGTATGCCCCTTACCTTCTATATCATGAAAAATAATATATCATTGTTCCCTACTTGTTTTCCATGAGGTGTTTTTTTTTTTAATTTAAAAATAATTTTATAATTGTTGTTTATGTCTTTCTAAATTTTAGGAAGGATCCTACTCTATGTAATTTGTCCTCAGAGGCCATCATGTACTTCTGATAATCCTTGATAAGCCTTGTCACAATTCTCTGTGCCTCTTCTGATTCTACTTTACCAGTTTCTGATATCTGCTGTATGATTTCTGATATGGGGTTGCCAGAATTGCACACAGTATTTGAGAAATAAATGCACAAGGATTTTATTCAGTGACATTATGGAGTTTTCTTCCCTTTCCCTTTCCTAAAAGTTCCACATATTCCAATTGTTTTTGTGACTGCTGTTGGGTACTGGGCTAAAATTTTCAAAGAATTGTTTGCAGTATCTCCAAAGTCTCATTTCTGAGCCATAAAATCTTATTGAAAGCCTGTTGCTGTACATATAGAATTACAATTACTTCTCTTCATGGTATTCATTTTGCACTTATTGACTCTGAATTTCTCCTGAAATATTTTCATGCTTTATCACAAGATCCTTCTTCAGGATCTAGTCTTTTAGGACTAGAGGTAACGGGCACAAACTTGAGCACAGGAAGTTCCATCTTAACATGAGGAGGAACTTCTTTACTCTGAGGGTGGCAGAGCACTGGCACAGGCTGCCCAGAGAGGTTGTGGAGTATCCCACATTGGGGACATTCAAAACCCACCTGGACGCCGTGCTGTGCAACGTGCTGTAGGTGTCCCTGCTGTGGCAGGGGGGTTGGACTTAGATGATCTCCAGAGGTCCCTTCCAACCCTGACGATTCTGGGATTCTGTGATTCAGCTATTTTCAGCCAGTTTAGCTGTGACTAACCTGAATATAGGAGCAAGTACTGCACCCCAAGTATTAGTCCATCTCTGACTTAGAAGTGGATCTGTATACTTACATGAGTTGTTTGCTGATGTGCACAGCCACTCAGAATGTAAGGCCTTTGTAAGACCCTTTGGCACGGTCCTCCACAACATCCTTCTCTCTAAATTGGAGAGATATGAATTTGATGGGTGGACTGTTTTATGCATGAGGAATTGGTTGGGTGGTCACATCCAGAGGGTAGTGGTCAATGGCTCAATGTCCAGATGGAGATCAGTGACAAGTAGTGTCCCTCAGGGGTCTGTATTGGGACCAGTACTGTTCAATATCTTTATCAGTCGGGATTGAGTGCACCCACAGCAAGTTTGCAGGTGACACCAAGCTGTGTGGTGTGGTTGTCACGACTGAGGGATGGAATGCTATCCAGAGGGACCTGGACAGGCTTGAGAGGTGGCCCATGCCAACCTTATGAAATTCAAAAAGGCCAAGTGCAAGGCCCTGCACCTGTCTCAGGGCAAACCCCAGTATCAATACAGGCTGGGGAATGAAGGGATTGAGAGCAGTCCTGCTGAGAAGGACTTGGGGGTACTGGTGGATGAAAAGCTTGACATGGACTGACAATGTGTGCTCACAGCCCAGAAGGCCAACTGCATCCTGGGCTGCACCAAAAGAAGCATGGCCAGCAGGTTGAGGGAGGCGATTCTGCCCCTTGACTCTGCTCTGGTGAGATTCCACCTGGAGTACTGCGTGCAGCTCTGGAACCCTCAGCACAGGAATGATATAGACCTGTTGGAGTGGGTCCAGAGGAGGGACACAAAGATGATCAGAAGCATGGAACACCTCTCCTATGAGCGCAGGCTGAGAGTGTTGGGGTTGTTCAGCCTGGAGAAGAGAAGGCTCTGGGGAGACCTTTTTACAACCTTCCAGTACCTAAAGGGGTTTTATAAGATAGATGGGGACAAACTTAGCGGGGCCTGTTGCGACAGGACAAGGGGCAGATTTAGATTACTTATAAAAAAGAAATTTTTTACAATGAGAGTGGTGAAATACTGGAACATGTTGCCCAGAGGGGTGGTAAATGCCCATCCCTGGAAACATTCAAGGTCAGGTTGGTTGGACGGGGCTCAGAGCAACCTGATCTATTTGAAGATGTCCTTGCTTATTGGAGGGGGCTTGGAGAAGAACCTTTTAAGATTCCTTCCAATCCAAACCATTCTATGAATCTATGAATATACGTACGTATGTGTGCAGATACCAGATTTGTGATTACCCAGCTGGCATTTATGCACAGAAATCAGGCATCCACAAACATCTGTGTTTGCCTGTCACTGAAAATCTGGTCCTCAGTGAATTAAATGCTGTCCTAGTTAAAAACCCAGCTTTATGCTGCAGAAGTGCTATGTGTATAAAATACAACCTATGAGTCCCAGGACTGAAAGAAAAGTCAGTCATAAACTGCATGTTGGTGTTATTGGTGTTGAATTCTTCTCAAAAGTTCAATAGATTGCTGTTGAATGGAGTGTGTAAACTGATTAATGACACCACCAACATTGTGGTCTGGTGGGACCTTTTATAATTTTCAGAGAAGGCTGAACTAGAAAAGAAAAAGCTTATAGGTAGTGCTGCTGTCTATGTTCTCTGTGGACAGATGTGATTTCCCTTTGTTCGATTTTATAACTATGAAAGAATTTTTATAGAACCTTCACCCAAAATGTTAAAGGTAAGCAGAAAACTAGGAAAATAATTTTCAAAATGAGGTGTGCCCAATTAGGTGTGAGTTAGCTGAATGCCTGATTGCACACCCAATTTGCCCATTAAATTTGTCATGGTTTCTTATTCAGTTTGGGTAATTGTGCATGCAAATGAACAGGTAGTCATGTAATCTATAATTTCCATAAGTAATTGACATATTTGCATGTGTAATTACTTTCTTCGTAACTGAAACTCAAATTTTGACTAACTTAAGGTTCAACAAGAGCATGAACTTTGGTCCTTTCAACAGGAAATGAAGTTCAGTGATCCACTGACAAAACAGAGTTCACCTCACAAAACCAGGGAATTATCTTGCCAACCTACATTATCCTAAAATGTTCTTTTGCTGACTTAGGAAGGAAGGGTACCAGCCTGGATCAGCAGTGACAGGTGACAAGATCCTAGGTAAATGTAAGCAACAAGGATCTAGATACAAAAAGATTATTCTTAGTAGCCACTAAGTCACTAAGACTTTTTTTGGAAGGAGTAAAAATGGGAATAGCTGGTCAGCCCATCAAAGGTTTCTATACTATATACCATAGATACTATCTAGACATCTATACATAAATGCAAGAAACCTGATCTCATCGCTGTTGTGATGTAACTGGCATAACAGAGGTGGGATAACTCATGACTAGAAGATAAACATAACTCGGTATGGTATGCTCAAGGAGGACAAACAAGGGAGAAAGGGAAAAGTATTACTTCGTATATGCAAGATAACACACTTGCTTGGTGGTTGAAAGTGTAAAGTGTATGCCAAAAGTCTCTGGTTAATACTTAAAGAGAATAAGGAAGAAAGACTGCCGGTATATTGACAGATCTTGACAATTTGGTCTGAAAAACCAGGATGAAGCTTAAGGGTGACACAGTTAAGAATAATCGGCAAAACAGAAGTAGCATGAAATGCCAGATTTTTGAAACAGAATGTGGGATTTACAGTGGACCACAAGCTGAACATAAGCTAACAAAGTTGTACAGCTGTGAACATCATGTCTAGGATGTATACTTAGAAATGCAGTGTGCACGATTGCTATTCCTCTCAGACCTGTGTTGCCAAGCTGGATTACTGTGGTCATTACACTGAGAAAGGTGTGAAGCGACTTGAGAGAGTCCAGGAGAGTCTCTAGAAAAGATGGCCTTTGGGCAAATATTGAAAAAAACACTTGGGTAAGACACAGAATAGGAATTGGTTGGGACAAGGTAACAGACTTTAGGAGTATAGAAGTCTGCTGCAAAGAATGAGAGGATAAACTATTTTCCAAGTCTTTGGTAGATAAAGAAATGGTAACAGGCTTTGTTTTCAGTGAGAGAAGATCAAGTTAGGTATTAGGAAACACTTCCTACTTATAAGGGAAAAAGACAGTGCTAGTCAAAAATATAACTTTTTGCTGTCTGAGCAGATATCTGCAGAGGTTGTAAAAAGTTAATTGCTAGAGATATTAAAAACAGTTTAGCCATATGTCTTTCATGAGCAACACAGGGATAACTGATCCTGCCAGAGCTGGGCTAACTGGTAGTCTCAGGGTTGTTCCCAACTGTTCTTTATATAATTCTGTTATGATATGGTTGTATTTAAAATTGTGTATTTTTAATAATTGCATAGGATTTTACAAAGCCAGAATTGAAAAATTTTAATAACCCAGCAGTATATAGTTTAACAGTTACCTACAGTTCCTGTTGTTCCTCTGGCCTCTTTATTTAGTGTCTGTTTCCAGGAAAAGCAGGGGCTTAGTGTGCTTGTCCCTTTGGAGGGACCCTGAGGAGAGACTGGAGGTAATGTCAATGTCCAAGGGAGAAACAATCATGAGGGCTTTATACCTTCAAAAGTTGGCTAATCCAAGCAGTCAGGGCTAGTAGAGTTGGATAATTTGCAAGGTCTCTCAAGAACAAAATGACTCTGACTTTCAGTCTATTTTTCATCATTTCTTATCGCTCTGAGTATTTCTGAGAAGTAATGGTGGAAATGGGAACAATACCAAACCCCAAAGTTTTAATAGAAGTCATATGATGTATGTTTTTAATGAAGATTACTTGGTTTAATTATTTTTAATAATTTTGATTATTTTAATGAAAATTTAATAAAGGCAATGAAGAGTCATGGTCAAATTTTATAGACCTGAAAACAAATTAGCAATACACACTAGCTAGAATAACTTTACAGTGGGAATCAAGACACCTTTGTCACCTTCCTCTGTCTTTCCCCACCCTTTCCACACCAGAAGTGGCTGGGCTAGATGAGGTCTGTTGTTGCACTGCTTGGATCCATGCTGTGTCTGCACCTGGCTAGCTTAGATGGGGAAGGCACAGTAAGGAAAATCTGAACCACAATAGTAGTACAAAATGTGAGCCATAGGCAGAATCTGAATTGAATCTAGAAGCCAAACTTGGTACATCTAGAGAAAAGAGAGAAATCCTCCAGAGCTTTGGAGATTACTTGACTTTGATATTACTTTGAGACCCCACCTGGAGTACTGCGTCCAGCTCTGGAGCCCTCAACATAGGAAAGACATGGACCTGTTGGAGCAGGTCCAGAGGAGGGCCACAAAGATGATCAGAAGGCTGGAGCACCTCTGCTATGAAGACAGGCTGAGAGAGTTGGGGCTGTTCAGTCTGGAGAGGAGAGGGCTCCAGGGAGACCTTTTATCAGCCTTCTGATACCTAAAGGGGGCCTACTGGAGGGGATGGGAGGAGGGCCTACAGATGGGGAGGGACTTTTTACAAGGGCATGTAGTGATAGGATGAGGCGGAATGGCTTCAAACTGGAAGAAGGTAGATTTAGATTAGATATTAGGAAGAAATTTTTCATTCTGAGGGTGGTAAGGCACTGGAACAAGTTGCCCAGAGAAGGTGGGGATGCCCCATCCCTGGAGGTGTTCAAGGCCGGGCTGGATGGGGCTTTGAGCAACCTGGTCTGGTGGGAGGTGTCCCTGCCCATGGCAGGGGGGTTGGAACTCGATGATCTTCAAGGTCTGTTCTAACGTAAACCATTCTATGATTGTATGATTATGTCACTATTTCATGAAAAAGGAACAGCAGCTTTTCAGGTCAACATACACCACAATGGCTTTGTGTGAAACACCCAGGAAAACTCAGGAAGCCCCTTACTGTTAAGAATAACAGTTTATATTACCTGTGCTTGCCGTCCTGTAGGTATAATTCTGAACTTATTACCTTCAGCTCTGATAAATGAGCTTCTGCTTTTTCTTACAGCAAAGCCTGTGTGGTGTTGGGGAGCGAAATGAATCTGAGTGAAAGCAGCAAAGACAGGGGGCTGCTCTGACAGAGGCAGTCAGCAAGCATGGGTTGGGGTGTGCTGGCAGCTCGGAGGCATCCACCTCCTGGGGACTTGCTCAGGGGGGCTGGCATCCAGGAACCAGACTGCCAGACATGGCAGGGAGTGTCGAGGAAGGTTGTGTTAGCAGCCTCTGAGTCTGCAGCAGGGGGTTTCTCTAGAAGTCACAAAGAGGAGCTCTGTCTGTAGGAATCAGGCAACAGCAGATACCTGTCAGCCTGGGATCCCACCTGAGCTCCCGGAGCGACAGCCTACTGGCCACCACACTGCATGAAACATGTTGTGAGAAGCAACATTTGAGAAGGATACAAGTCAGTGAAAGCTAGTGGTGCTATGCAGAGGTTTGCCTTACTGAAGGCTGTTGTGCAGTCAGATCAAGGCAGCGTCAGAGAGACTCCTGGTCTGTGGAGGGTTGTTGTGCACCAGAGTCTGGCACAAGCCAGGTTCCTGCACTGGCACCTCAGCTGGGGCTACAGCTTCCTTTGTGAGAGGGGAAGGGAGGACAACGACATTTGCCATTTATATTGATAATAAAAAAGATCACTCATCTTTGCAAATTCAGACTCAAAGTCGTAGCCGTATTATTCTAGCTTCTTTTTAAAACTCTAAGGATCTCTGCACTATTAAATAATCAGGCATACATTCACACAAGCACTCTCTTCAAAATATGAAACAGAACAGACTGATGCTGAAAACTCAGTTGCATAATTTCTATGAGACAGATCGTTTTATTTGGTACTGGAATGCTGCCGTAAGACCTGTTCACAGAGATGAGGATTTTTCCTTGTAAGTGCATATCTTCCCTGGGCTAAAGTAATTACATTTAAATGATGGTTTTGCTTTCAGAGTACTGCAGAAGGACAAATATTCAGACCTCAGAGCATTCACAGTGAAATGGTGTCATAGTAGATGCATTTCAGTTCCACTTGCAGCACTTTTCATTTTTTAAAGAAGATCTACAGAACAAAATTGTTCTGTGTCTTATGAAAACACGTGCAGATGCGGCTTTCCTTCTAATATTTTAACAAGGAATTTTTTCAGGTGTTATTGCTGTGAATTAAATTTTCACTCTTGTGTCTCAATCCTTCATATGTATGTACATGCCCATGGCCAAATCCTGGGTCATATTTCTTGTCAGTCAATGAAGAAATGGCATAGAATGAGACCCCTAAAATTTCTTAATAGTAGGCAGTGAAAAGAAGTAGTCTGGGAAGCTGTAAGTAGGTGGCATCTTGAAGGTGTCTCTGAATGAGCCTTTACGTTGTTTTCTACAGAAGGGTGTCTTCTAGCATCTGTCCAGAATACATAGTAAATAATATGATGGACTTAAATTTTAAAGCTCTTTCAATGAGGATTCTTCCAAGATCAAAGTGAAGCAAAGCAGATCTCCCCCTTAAGGAAGTATTTTACTTAACAGTAGCTGATAAGATTTTTTGTACATCACATTTGTATTACTTGTGTAGCTGTGGATGTGACGGTAAGAACTTGAAAGAAGACTGTTTCTCCTCTGCATTAATTTTGCTGGACTGATGTTTCTGTAAAAATGTTTCATTGATAGGATGATTTTGTGAGGTCCTTTCCTCCCAGTGTAATCAAAAGTTAGGGTAAATGGAAAAGATCATTGTCCTTTGTATATGACTAAGGAACATAGCTCCTCTCTTTCTCTAAATTGTTAGAATATTTCAGCTGGAACTGACCTACAATGACCATCTAGTCCTTGTTGGTAACAGGTTTCCTGCTACTCTCAAGTAGTGCATTAGCAACGATCGTGCCAGCTACTGGTGCAGCAAGTGTTGGTAAGGTTGATGTAAAGATAGTGAAGCACTGGAACAGGGCACCCAGGAAAGTTTTTGCATCTCTATTATTGGAGTATTTAAAAAAAAATAAGACAGGTACAAGTCTGTTGGGAATAGTTTAGGCACAGCTTATCTTCCCTGTTCAAGATCCCGCCCAGTTCTGTTTTCTATTATTGGTTGATTTTTATCACATAGCTCAAACTGTGTTGTTTTTTTGTTTTGTTTTTTTGATTATTTCTTTTGGGTTTTTTTGGGAGAGCTTTTTTTTTTTTAAGCTCCATCTCCCAGAACTGTGACAATCTAAGCTGTCAATGAAAAAAATTAAAGTAAATTCCTACCTGCAGAGAAAGTCAGAAATAATTGACTCTGTGGTAGCCTGAGGACACAACACAAGAAGGATTTAACAATAAAATCCCATTCTTAAAACAAATCATTCTGTGAAGAGTGGAACTGAGGAAGCCTAGTTTCCTTTGGGTTCTTGCACAGCATTTCTTGCCTCTCCACCATCATAATCCCAACTCACTGCAACTACTCCGTGTCCCCTACCATGGTACCTCCCAGTCTCCTACAAGCCCTCTTCAACTGGTCAGAATAGGAACTTCATTTTTCTCACACAGCAAAAGATACTAATCTTCCCAAGAACCTCATTTGCTTTACCTATCTCTTTATAATGCTGCTCGGGCAAACACCAATTGATTAAATGCTGTGGAGATGGTGAGTGCCAGCTGCTGCTGCTGTTGGGCAAGATACAGAAGCGTCGACATGCCCCTGCCTTTCCAACACCAGGTGCACCACTGGTGCTCCACCTGACTGGTGGTTTTCATTGTACTGGCAGGAACTTTGTCAGACCTCAGTACCTCTGTAAAAATTTGATTAGTGCCCAAAAGTGACTCGGTGAGAGCGGTGGACAGACAGCATGATCACTGAAGTCTCGATTAAATTAGATAAAATAAATCTTACAATTTTAAAGATAATGAAGTTTTTGGAAAACTGGCTCATGGTTTTTGAACTGCTGGAACTGGCAGGTCTGAACAAAAAGTGCTTTATAATAAATAACTCTACACTCTAGTATCTTGTAAGCACTATCACTGGCTGCTTTAAACAAGCCTCTTTCTTTGCCAGGAACGTAACTCCACTCTTTCATTTTAACCCCAACAATGTGGAATTGTTCTGGTAAACTAAAATATCTTTCTCTGGAATTGAGAAAACTGCAACTCATTCCAAGTCACGTAAAATAAATTGCTTCAAAGCTGATAAAAGATGTCCTGCAGATCTGATTAAGAATTTAATCACTGGAGACCTGCATGTTCTGATTATCAGGAGATGTTTTGGAAATATACTTCTATGCATTTACACCACCTGCTCTCAGGAAAGGACAAAACAAAGTGATACTGGTTCTTGTTAGTATTCCTTTGTTTTGTCAGTGGCTATGGATTTTCTTGAAAAAATATGTTTAGATTCTTTTTCTATTGAACATACTGATTATAAAACCTAAAATCATATTTGGAATATAATAACTTGACAGCAGTTTATTGAGTAGTAATGTTTAAACTATTTTGTGTGTAGAATTTTGGTTTTGATAACTAAACAGAGAAAATACTGTATTAACCTGAAGCATGTACATGAATTATTAATTTGCAGAATGAGCTAAATAAATATTATGAAATGATAACTTTAAAGACTCAGAAATAATACTCAGAAAATTACTCAAAGGTAATATTGCTGAAGGACACTCTTTCAAATATCTTTTAAAATTCCCTGCCATGATTTCATATGACAGGAAGAAACCTCAAAGGCTCTACAGCAGCAGGAGTTTGTGACTTTGCTGTGATCCTCTAACCTAATCCAGTTAGAAGGCCAGGTCTGGAAATCATAGCTTTAAGACTTAAAATGGGAGGATTTTTATGCATTTGCTGGTGATCTATTGTTCTTTTCTGGTTGCTGGTATAAAGTAGGAAATGGCCATGAAACAAACCTATCATCAAAGGCCACCCTGCAAATCACATTTGAAGACTGCGTGTACCGAAAATAACATTTCTTCAATACTATGCTTTGTCTATGGTTAAAACAGCAGTAAATGATAGTGGCTTTGACTTCTGTACATTTATCCCTAGTCTCATGTTGACTTTTTATTCTCAGTAGGATTTGGTTGTCCTCAGGCCAGAAAAAAGCTTACATTCTTATCCACAGTGAAGCTGGGATTTACTGTCATCACATCCTCTGTCATCTCCTTTCAGACTGGAGAAGTAGAGTGAGTCCTGATATGGAGTATATGCTACTGAAGCTTTGGATATCACAGAATATTGTATGGGAAGTAGAAACGTGATATAACATTGCTCTACATGTCTCAAAACCAGCAGTGAGAAAAAAATGTCTCTTTCCCCTGAAATTGATGGCTATGTTGTCCTTATTTTTGATATTTGGACATTGCAGTTAGAGTAAAAATTTCTCTTCTACAGGAGCATGTGGACATGTATTCTATAACCTGCTTATTCAAATGAGCATTCTCCTTAATAGCTTTTATCTTTTCTTCACAGTTAGTTATTCCCACCACAGCCATGTGTTGTGGTGGAATGATACTGTTGTACAGGTACCTCAGCATATCTTCTAGGAAATTTGATGATGTAGAAAGACAAGGTCAGCTGTTTGACTACATTGTCTCGTTTCAGTTCTACAGCAGCTGAAAACATATTTTTCTCCATGAGGCCAGTGTGGCAGAGGTGCAGGCTGCCCAGGAGGGCTGGGCCAGCTCCCCAGGGGGGTTTCAGCCCCGAGGGGACATGGCCCTGAGCAATCCTGACTGACCTTGGCACTGAGCCTGCTGCGGCAGGGCTGGACCAGGGACTTCCTGCAACCCTATGGTATGTTAGTGCTCTTTACCTTCACTTACTGCAGTATTCCCACATTTTTACTGATTTCAGACCACACCTCTCTGGGTAAAGATGAATTTAGGGACAAGACCACCTGTGTTGCTGCCAGAATTGTCTATATTAGGAAGGAAAAATCAATCTGAAACATATAAAGCCAACAAATCGAATAATTCTGTGACTAAAACTTCCTTTATGGTCCTCTCCATGTGAACAGTAAAATATCTGTCCCTTCTGGAATAGTCAAATGAAGGTTTTGTTATTGAAGGACAGATGGGATCTGTTTCTCTGCATCAAAAGAGATAGTCAGTGATATGAGGAGAAATTCATGCAGGGTTTTTAGTTTGAGAATTGAGAAATCAAGAAACTCCAAATATTTATCTGGTAATAAAATGACCATTGAGTATTTCACTCAGATGGACACACCTTTATGAGGATGTCTATGGAGACAGCAGCACACAGACATTTTCAGTGGACTCTAAAGAAGTTAATTCTGAAAAGGTTAGGGAAGTCTGTACTTTGTGTATTGGGATACCTTTTTACCTGTAAATATTAGGCCTTTCCATGACTTCTCCTTTCCACTGTGGACTGCTACTCACGCAATCACCTGATAAGTCTTGCCCAGCAAGGTCTTTGCCTTACATTTCAAGAAAGTTGGCCCTTCTCATGCAAAAAAACCCAACAAACAAATAAACAAAAAAGTTCGGTTGCACCACTGATAACAATAATGGACAATATCACCAAAAAAAGGGCATTAGATAGCTAGTGATGACTTAATTCTACCTCATCTAGATTTGAACAGCTGTACATGAACTATAGGAAGTATACCACTCACATCAGTTTCGTCAGCCATTGAACTGCACTGTAAGGATATATGATACTCAGAAAAAGAATCATACACAAAAACTTGAGTTACAGTCTTTATGAGAATCCCTGTTTTAGCAGCACAATAGCTGAAGTGCTGTCATGGACAGAGTCAGAGGGAAGGGATGTGTGCCTGGGCTAGTCAATGCAGACTTACTTGCTCAGCAGACAATGGAGAAAACTACAATGCATCTATTCTCTTTCAGACGTTTTTTAATAAATTGTACCTGCTCTCTTTGACAATGCAGGCAAGTTCCCCATTGATGAGAAAGGGATCCTGTGGTGACTTGCAGCAAAGATATCCATTTAGTCAGGTGAATCCCCTCCTCCAGCCTCCTACTCTAGGAGGTTTGTGGGTGGCTCTACAAACTCAAATTCACCTGCACAGACCACAAGTTATCTTTAAACCCTCACTGTTACTGCAGGTCATGGAGGTGTTTTTTGAAATATGTTAGCATGCCCTGCCAGCAATGATTTCCACCACGGAAAAGTCTGTCCAGATTAAAAAATTTTCTCTCACAAAGAGCTTGGAGAAAGATTTCTGGCATTTTATTTATCCCATTTGTGAGGAAATGGGTCAAATAAAACTCACGTGTCTGAAAGAGAGTAAGATTTGTAACAACAGCTTGCACATATTTCTATTTGTGTGTTCAGTACTTTACATTTGAACTGACATAGGGAGAAGTGAAATGACAGGCATGGCTAACCTGGTCTCAATGCAGAATTGTTAATGGCATGGCTGCTCTCTTCTCCATGGCTGCTTCTCTTATTTCCCTCTGCAGCTATAAAAGTATGAACACTTAATAATTTTTGATGTGGGCCTTGTGATTTTTCTTCACCACATTAACATAGAATCATAGAATGGTTTAGGTTGGAAGGGACCTTAAAGATCATCTACTTTCAACCCCTCTGCCATGGGCAAGGACACCTTCCCCTAGACCAGGTTGCTCAAAGCCCCATCCAGCCTGGCCTTAAACACCTCCAGGGATGGGGCCTCCACAACTTCTCTGGGCAACCTGTTCCGGTGCCTCACCACCCTCACAGTAAGGAATTTCTTCCTAATATCTAATCTAAATCTACCTTCTTTCAATTTAAAATCATCATCCTTTGTCCTATCTTTATACTCGCTCATAAAGAGTCCCTCCCTACAGCTTTCCTGTAGGCCCCCTTCAAGTACTGGAAGGCTGCTATAAGGTCTCCCTCCCCAGAGCCTTCTCTTCTCCAGGCTGAACAACCCCAACTCCCTCAGCCTGTCTTCATAGCAGAGGTGCTTCATCCCTCTGATCATTTTTATGGGCCTCCTCTGGACCCGCTGCAACAGGTCTATATCCTTATTATGTTGAGGGCTCCAGGGCTGGATGCAGTACTCCAGGTGGGGTCTCAGGATAGTGGAGTAGAGGGGCAAAATCACCACCCTCGACCTGCTGGCCACGCTTCTTTTGATGCAGCCATAGATATGGTTGGCTTTTTGGGCTGTGATCGCGCATTGCCAGCTCATGTTGAGCTTCTCATCAACCAACACCCCCAAGTCCTTTTCGGCAGGGCTGCTCGCAATCCCTTCATCCTCCAGCCTGTATCTGTGCTTGAGATTGCCCCAGCCCACATGCAGGACCCTGCAGTTGGCCTTGTTGAACTTCATAAGGTTTGCACAGGCCCACCTCTCAAGCCTGTCCAGGTCCCTCTGGATGGCATCCCTTCCCTCCAACGTGTTTACTGGTCCACACAGCTTGGTATCATCAGCAAACTTGCTGAGCGTACACTTGATTCCACTGTCCATGTCACTAACAAAGATGCTGAACAGCACTGGTCCCAGTACCGACCCCTGAGGAACACCACTCGTTACTGCTCGCCACTTCGACATGGAGCTGTTGACCGCAACTCTTTGAGTGTGACCATTCAGCCAATTCCTTATCCACCAAGTGGATACCATCTGTCAAATACATGTCTCTCCAATTTAGAGACAAGGATGTCATACGGGACTGTCAAATGCTTTGCACAAGTCCAGGTAAATGATGTAATTTGTTCTTTCCTTATCTACCAACACTGTAACACTGTGGTATAAGGCCACCAAATTTGTCAGGCACGATTTTCCCTTAGTGAAGCTGTGTTGGCTGCCAAGAACCACCTCCTTATTTTCCATGTGCCTTAGCAATGTTTCCAGGAGGATCTGATCCATGATCTTGGTAGTCACAGAGGTGACACTGACTGGCCTGTAGATCCCTGGGTCTTCCTTTTTTCCCTTTTTAAAAATGGGGGTTATGTTTCCCTTTTTCCAGTCAGTGGGAACCTCACCAGACTGCCACAACTTCTCAAATATGAACTTAGCAACTTCACCTGCCAGCTCTCTCAGGACCTGCAGATGAATCTCATCAGGTCCTACGGATTCATATACCTTCAGGTTCCTCAGATGGTCTTGAACCTGACCTTCTACAGTGGGCAGTACCTCATTCTCCCAGTCCCTGCCTTTGCTTTCTGTGACTTGGGCCGTGTGGTTTTAGAGCCCTTGCCGGTGAAGACTGAGGCCAAAAAGTCATTGGGCACCTCAGCCTTCTCCATATCCCTTGTAACCAGGTCTCCCATTTCCTCCCAGAGTGGGCCCACATCTTCCCTAGTCTTCCTTTTATCACTGACCTACCTGTAGAAGCTTGTCTTATTGCCCTTGACGTCCCTGGCCAGATTTAATTCTATCTGGGCTTCAGCTTTCCTAACCTGATCTCTGTCTGCTCAGACAATTTCTCTGTATTCCTCCCAGGATACCTGTCATTGCTTCCACCCTCTGTAGGCTTCCTTTTTCTGTTTGAGATTGTCCAGAAGCTCCTTTTTCATCCATGCAGGCCTTGCAGGCCATGCAGGTGTTTTTGCCCGACCTCCTCTTTGTTGGGATGCATTGCTCCTGAGCTTGGAGGACGTGGTCCTTGCATATTAACCAGCTTTCTCAGGCCCCTCTTTCCTCCAGGGTTTTATCCCATGGTACTCTGCCAAGCAGATCCCTGAAGAGGCCAAAGTCTGCTCTTCTGAAGTCCAGGGTAGTGAGCTTGCTGTGTGCCCTACTCACTGCCTTGAACTCCACCATTTTGTGGTTACTGCTGCCCTTGAGCTTCACATTCCTCACCAATCCCTGCTTGTTGCTGAGAACAAGGTCATGCATGGCACCTCTTCTTGTTGGCTCCTCTGTCACTTGGAGAAGGAAGTTATCATCAACACATTCCAGGAATCTCCTGGATTGCTTGTGCCCTGCTGTGTCGTCCTTCCAACAGATATCAGGGTGATTGAAGTCCCCCATGAGGACCAGGTCTTCTGAAAGTGAGGCTGCTCCTATCTGTTTATAGACAGCCTTGTCCACTTGGCCTTCCTGGTTGGTTGGCCTGTAGCAGATCCCCACTGTAACATCACTTGTCCCTGCCCTGCCTTTAATTCTGACTCATAAGCTCTCCGTCAGCTCCTCATCCATCCCCAGGCGGAACTCCATGCACTCCAGCTGATCATTGACACAGAGGGCGACACCCTCTCCTCGTCTCCCCTGCCTGTCCTTCCTGAAGAGCCGTACCCTTCCGTTCCAACACTCCAGTCATAGGAGCCATCCCACGTCTCTGACTCCTGTTGTTTATTGCCAATGCTACGTGTGTTTACATAGAGGTATTTAAGTTGGGCCCCCAATGAAGCTGACTTACTGGCGGGAGAGGCTGGAATTCCATCATGCTGCACTCCAGGTACTCTTCTGCTGACCTGCAATCCTTCTTGAGGCTCTGGGCTTTTTTTGCTGGCACTGGCATCAAACTGATAGGAGTGGGATGGATTGAGGTTCCCCTCCCCCAGCAACTTTAGTTTAAAGCCCTCTTCATGAGCTTGGGAAGCCTCTGACTGAAAATGCTTTTCCCCTTCTCTGACAGATGGACCCCATCAGCCCCCTGTAGACCCTGTTTCTCGAAGCGAGTCCATGGTCGAAGTAGCCAAACCCATAGCTGTGGCACCAGTCCTGTAACCATTCATTGAGTCAACAGATTCAACTGGCCTTACCAACCCCTTTCCCTTTGACTGGGAGGGTTGATGAAAAAACTACCTGAGCTCCAGAGTCCCTTACTGCTGCTCCCAGAGCTCTGTAATCCTTCTTGATACTCCTCAGAGTGCTCCTGGTGGTATCACTGATGCCAATGTGAAACAACAGCAGCGGAGAATAGTCAGAGGACTGTACAAGGCTTGGTAGTCTCTTGGTGACATTCCTAATATGAGCCCCCAGTAAGGAGCACACCTCTCTAGAGAGTGTGCCTGGTCAGCAAATGGGTGCCTCCATACCTCTCAGAAGAGACTCACCTATTACTGTCACCTGTCACCTTTCCTTAGTTGTGCTGGTTGTTATACCAGGAGCAGGTCGAGCTGCCTTACTCATCTCCAGCATTTCTCCTGATGTGACCGGTCTTTCCTCTTCAGTGTGCAGAGTGGTGAAGCGGTTCTGCATGGGCACCTCAGGCTGCAGGGGCAGCCTCTTTCTCCTGCTGGTCCTTGCTGTTGCAAGCTTACATTCCTCTGCACTGTTGGTCCCCCTCCCTTCTGTGTGTGATGGTGTGAGAATTTTCGGTTGTTTGGCCGTGGGCTGTGGGTCCACTGCAGACTGCTCTTGGAACCAGCTATCTAGCACATCATATAGGAGCTGTAAAAGTGTGTCAATGTTTTGAGGAACATGGTTCATTACAGAAGAGGATCCTTGTATGTGTATGTTTTGTCTATTTTTTTCACCACAATAACCTAGGATTTCTATATCAGATAGAACCACTGGCTCATCATACCTTATAGTCTGCCTCTTGCCCTAGTTAATATCTTAGGGTTTAAAAAAGAAGGAAAAAATTCTGTAATGCACGTGGACTATTATGCAGTACTCTGGATCCAAGTTGAGTATAGAAAAGACTTCTTTTTGATCTCTTTTACAAGACATGTTTCTGTATCAAAAATTTTATTATCTGTTACTTCAGATGCACCATTGCTATAGTAATGCAGCTTATGTATTTTTTTAAAAATAAGTCCATAATATTTGATGCAATATAAGGGGCTTAAAAAAAATGTCTACAAATCAATGTGAATTTGCAAGAGAGTTTGAATTAAAGACCAATAGGGTAGAGCAGGAATCATGGTGCTTTTGCATATGGAGAAAGACAGAAATAGAAAACAATTTAATTATTATCATATTACTCCTTTCTTCCAAAAGCAACCCATGATTTTTATCTCTGGTTCTTTGTTACTTGGGTCTTTTGTCCACAGCTAAGATCATAGTGGTTTGCTGAATCAAAATAAGAGATATCTGCTGACAGGGATATGAATGCATTATTGTTATGCTGCTGAACTTTTGTCAAGAACATAAATACATACTCAAAGACAAAGAAGAATTGGGCATAACATTGGGATCTCTTTTGTAAAGTTTTCAGTTTACTGAAGATTTACATTTTTAATTACCACTGGTCCATGCAAAAAAAATTGATGCGCAGATGGAAGGCACCACTTCAGCAGGCCTGTTTCTGTAGAAGCTGCAGCTGCCATACTGCTAATGGGTAGCTGATTAATCAAGCAAGCTGGCTGGAAACCTGTGTTTACTTCAGTTTCCAGATCTCCCATAGACTCGCACGACCTTGAGTAAATCACCCTTGCTAAATTCTTGAAGGAACATCTGTCATCTTATGCATTTCACAACCCCTGTGCAATGACTAGGAAGCCACATAGCCCAGCTTTGTATGACCATCTTGTTGATTTACTATGGTAGGAACTGACCCTGCGTTACTAAATGCTACACGGAGCAGGACCAGAGCTGGAATTTAAGCTGGGGAAATCACAGGGCCATTCTGGTTGGAGGTAAGCTCTGCAGGTGATCTGGTACTACCTCCTGCACAGAGCTGAACTGTTACCAAATTAATACCATCTTTGCTCCAGAACTGACTGGACTAGCAAAAGCTTGAAAATCTCTGAGGATGGAGCTTCCGCAGCCTCTCTGGGCACCTGTTCTGACGCTTACCACTCTGACGATGATATTTTTTTTCTCTTGCTGGAACTTGTGATCATTGCGCCTCCAAGAAGAACCTAGTTTTGCCTTTTCCGTAACCGCGCTATAAGTTGTGGGAGATTGCAGTTAGTCTTCACTCTTAGACTTCCCTTCTCCAAGCTGAAAAAAACCCCGTTCCCTCAGCCATGTACTGCAAGCCCCTAACCATGCTACTGGCCCTCCTCTGGCCTGTCTGCAGGTCACATCTCTTGTACTGGGGTGGCAAAACTGGAGACAGGGCACCACATACCTCCTCACAGGTGCCAAGCAGAGCAGAATAGCCGTTTTCCCCAGCCTGCTTACTGTATTCCTGTTAATGCAGCACAGCATGCTGCTAGCTTTCACCACTGCAAGGATGCACTGCTGCCTTGTGTTTAACTTGTCTCCTACCATGATCCCCATGGTTTTTCTGCAGAAGCATTACCCAGTCACTAGCCTGTACTGTTGCATGTTTGTTTTCTGCCCTGAGGCACTAAAATTTATCTTTGTTGAAGTTTGAATCATTGACCACAACTTTAAGCTAGTTTTTGGTCCAGCAAGTGAGTCACCCACTTTGTAGTTTAGTTATCCAGTTCACCTCCCCACATCTTACAGGAATTTTTTAAAAAATATTTTTCTGTATTCCTAGTCCCATTGTTATCACTTAAAATTTAGCTCACTGAGTGAATGACAGTAAAAACACAAAGGGGAAAATAATTTTTCCCCTTTCATTTAGCAATAAAGAGGATTGATTTTAGTGTTTGAATATACTATCAAGCAGAAGCTATTCTGGACAATTTCTACAGCATAAATACTGCAATTTTATTGCAGGAAGAGAGGTCAAGGTGACTGGCGAATAAATAGTATCCACCTCAGTTAGTGCCAGGGGCACTACCAAAGATGGACTATGATGCCCCTGGCTGAGAGGATGACAGAGGAGTGCTGAGAATCTGCACAGGAGGTCTAGTTCTGGGGACTCTAGGTATGAGCATTTTGGCATGTCCTAAATGCAGCAGAATAATTGTTCCACGAGGTACAAGTGGATGCCAAAGATTAATTGTCCCAGCCATCTCATTCACTGTTCACTTGCTGCCCTCCCTCCTTGTAGGTCAGTTATCTTTTTGTGCAGCTTACTGGTTGTGCATTAAACTCCCAGGGGGATGATGCTAGCAGGAGTTAGCACATTCAATTACCCTGAAGCGGGAATGCTGAAAACATATACATACAGTACATTAAATTTTGTTCTAATTAGAGTTATATTAAGCATATTTATTTGACTCCTACTGCTATTTATCTTGTGTTCTCCGGAGTCATGTATTTACTGGAGTCAAGCATTAATGTTATTGATAAAATCAATTAATGTTATTGATCAAATTTTCAGTGCTATTGCTACTATATATTTAATTCAGAAAGAGGTCTGACCTCGAGAATAAGTCAAACAAATTTAAGAGCAATGACCTGTTGACTCTAAGTGAAAATTAAATATTTGCTGTGAATGAGTAATTTCAACACTGCAAGTACAATTTTTTTTGAGCATATTTCTATTCCTCCATAATGAGGAAGGATTTTGTTTAGATAGCACAATGAAGTATTTTTTCTTTTGTGAAGGAAAGAACTCTAAAGAGTCACGTTAGGAAAGGGAAACAGAACATGTAAAAGCACAGCTGCCTGAAGGAAAAGGCAAAAGGAGACAACCATTAAGTAATTGGATTAACCTCTGTTTGGCCTTTTTCAGCTGAGTGAGATTTATTTTGATAACATGCTGTTTGTTTTCTTCCAGGTTAGAACACAATGTAGAAGCCTTTCTCAAAGACTCAAAAAGAAATTGAAGTATGCATCTCAGTAAAAGTCCCTGACTGAGTAACAAAATAATACATCTTTCAGTAACTTGGAATCTGGAACAAAGTTGTCCCAGTAGCCATAACCTGAATAATACACAAATGGAACTACTCTCTCATGCACAACTTCTTTCCAAATTGCAGCTGCAAGGACAACCTAGAGAGGAAATGTTTCTGCATATTTTGCTTGAGGAGAACTTCAGCAAGGACATAGTACATTTTCCATTTCTGTGGATGAGGTGTATCCGGGGTTCCTTTGTCTGCTCTGAACATGGGTCTGGTACAAGAGTGGTCCAGCCCATGACCTTCAGCTGTATCCACCCAAAACACCCAACCCAGCCACAGCAACTGTATCCTTTATTGAGATGAGGATGGGTTTGAGGCCACAGGCTGGCTGACTGATGTTTGATTTGAAAGGGACCAAAGTGCTGGGTATGGGAAACAGCAGGAACAGATGGCAAAGATAATATTGCTACTTTGGATTCAGAAGAGGCAAGCAGGAGTGAAGTTAGTTCACTGCCAATATTAAAAAATCAGAGAGCTACTATAGAGGGAGGGATCTGGTTTCCCTTCTTGTCCTTCACCCTCATTTAGTTAAGTAGCTGGGCTCATTTAAGTCCTGCGTTTGGTACCTATTACTTTCATCTTAGACTTTGCAATGAATTTTACTAAGGGTTATACTTTACAACCATCTGGAGACTGAAGGTGTAACAGGATTCAAGTCTCTGCTCATTAAGAGCATATCTTGCTGGAGTGCACACACTAATGTTTCTGTATTTGTACCATCTACACAGTAGGATCTAAATAGGATTTTGTTTAATTTGTTGGCCTGGGACCAGCTTTGCTAAAGTATCTATTTTCTCCTCAGGCCAATCTGTTATTGCTGTGGTCAGAAGGAGACGTGTTTCACCCCTTGCCTCTGAACAGCCCAGTTGCCCACAGAGGATACTGCAGTCAGCAGCCTGCCTGGCAGGGTCCTGCCTTCCAGGGGCAAGTGGGGTGATGGACAGGTTAAATCAAGCACAACCTCCCTTTTATGCTGAATTGCTACCTGATGCACTTTCACACATCTCTCCAAACTCCTGGAGGATAGTTAGAGCCCCAGAAGATTTGAAATAGTGTCAGGACAAACAAACAGGTTGCACAAATACCTTGTCTGAGCAGTGGGAGTGTCAGAAAGTGTCGTTGTAATTATTAAGTCTGGTGTCCAGATATCATGGGGATAACCACAGTATAAAATCCTGTTCATAAACATAGCTGCTGTGGTTTAACCCGGCAGGCAGCTGAACACCGCCCAGTCATTTGCTCACTTCCCTGCAGTGGGAAGGGGGAGAGAATTGGAAAATAAATAAAACCTGTGGGTTGAGATAGACAGTTTAATAGGATAGAAAAGGAAGGGAAAATAATAATAATGATAAAACAATATACGAAACAAGTGATGCACAGTGCAATTGCTCACTACCCACTGACTGATGCTCAGCCAGTCCCCAAGCAGTGGCTGCCACCCGCCGGCCAACTCCCCCCAGTTTTATTGCTCAGCATAATGTCATATGGTATGGAATATCCCTTTGGCCAGTTTGGGTCAGCTGTCTCAGCTTTGTCCCCTCCCAGCTTCTTGTGCACCCCCGGCCTCCTTGCTGGTAGGGCAATATGAGAAGCTGAAAAGTCCTTGACTTAGTGCAAACACTGCTCAGCAACAGCTAAAACATCAGTGTGTTATCAATACTATTCTCATCCTGAATCCAAAACACAGCACTATACAAGCTACTAGGAAGAAAACTAACTCTATCCCATCTGAAACCAGGACAACATCCACCCCTTATTCTATACCGTGCTTAGGTCCCACACTTTCCAATACATCCCAAACACCACTGCCTTTCCTGTCTTTTGATATATACACACAGATATCATTCCCTTAGTCTATAGACCGTCGCTTTAAAACATCCGTTGAGTTCATTTAGTCCATTACTTTGGGCTCCATCTGTCATAACAGTCCTTCAGGGCAGGAAAGATGCAAACTCTCTCTTAAAACTAGCTAGGATTATTTTTTTTCTCTCATAATATGACCTCTGCAAAGGCTGTTTCAAATCCTTGCTCTAATGATAGTTAAGGTTATTGATGTTGCCTTCTTTCAATTTCAGTTACCTATGGACAATTGCTAAGCACTTGTCCTCCTCAAGATTTCAATGTCTTCAAAAGCTGGAGTGTTTAGCACTGAAAGAAATTTTGTGCAGGGTTGGTTCTTTATATCTTTTACAGTCCAGTCCCTTTCATTGAGAAAAGGCTCAATTCACCACATAAAATGGTTTGAA
Organism: Pluvialis apricaria; assembly: GCA_017639485.1. Taxonomy (NCBI): domain Eukaryota; kingdom Metazoa; phylum Chordata; class Aves; order Charadriiformes; family Charadriidae; genus Pluvialis; species Pluvialis apricaria. The sequence continues at coordinate 71,533,274 of CM030009.1, read as the reverse complement.
TCAAACCCGTCTATTTTGCTTAGCTAGAAGATTCCTACTTGAGCTGTCTAGTATGGGATTTCCATGGGAAGTTACAATTTTAGATCCAAAAGATTATAAAATATCTAGAGGTTCGTGCCTCCTTTGAGACCTCATAGATTTAGGTATACCACTGAGCAAAGTTAATGAAATCTACTAGTGTTTTTCCACTCTGCAGCTTTTCTGGTGGCACTTTATCACCAGAAAAAGTTGCACTTTCTGGTTTTATGCTGAAGATCCAGTGCTGGACTAACCACATAGTCTTCAAAGAACACAGAATGTAAACAACTCTTCGACAAAAAACTCTGTTAGAAGACAAGCTTAAGATTTACAACTACTTTCCCTCAAATTTTTTGTAGAATTTCAGCTCAGAAGAAACAAGGGAGTAACAATGTAATTAAAATGTCAGAAATGTTACAAATAGCACCCTTTCAGACAATACGGTTTCCTATTGCCAAATCACTGATAAGCCTGAAGGAAATTGTACGGACTTGTGTGATCTCTTCCTTTTGTTAGCAATGTGGAGAGGGATCTGAGCTTAAACTGTAAAAAATGTTTCTTTATCCCTGTGATTAGTTATGAAACAGAATCAGATGTAACCACCAAGGCATATAAAGACACACAGGAAACAACCTTTCCTCTGCTGTCCTTATGCTCTGTGTGAATCATAGAAACACAGAATGCCAGGTTGGAAGGGACCTCAAGGATCATCTGGTCCAACCTTTCTTGGCAAAAGCATGGTCTAGTCAAGATGGCCCAGTGTCCAATGATGGGGAATCCACGACTTCCCTGGGGAGATTATTCCAACAGCTGATTTTTCTTGTGAAAAATGTTCCTCTTGTGTCCAATTGGAATCTTCCCAGGAGTAACTTGTACCCATTACCCCTCATCCTTTCCATGTGACTCCTTCTAAAAACGGAGCCTACATTTTCTTTGCACTCACCCTTTAAATACTGGAACAAGGTTATAGGATCTCCCCTAAGCCTTCTTTTCTCAAGGATGAACAAACCAAATTCTCTCAGCATGGAAGTGCTTTAATGTGGGGACAACAGAGAGATGTCTGTCTCTCCCCTGGTTTCTTGCCCTGGGTCTGATGCATTAGGGAGTTAAAATGCGGAGTTTCAGACAAATGTGAGCAAGCAGGATTTTACCAGACCCTTTACCCAAAAGTACCTTAGTAATACGCTATCGGTATATTTTTCACCCAGCAGAAACAAGAACTGGAAGTTCCTATTTAGAGCCTTGTGCATCACATATAGCCCAGATTGCCAATGCTAACATTTCATTCTCCACCTTCTTTCACGTTTTGGGCTGAAGAAGGAATCACTGATGCACAGAGAGACTGAACTGGTCACTTGGCAGGAACCAAACATCATTCTCTTTTGCACTGCTGCCTACTCTGTGCCTTCATTTTTCTTCCAGAATATTTCTATTGACACACACCTATGCTTCTCTCGAGCTAGAGATATCTCATTCCGCACCTAAATACTGAGTAGTGAGAAGGCACAGAATAATCTGCTATCCTGAGCCTTGACACTAGAGGTAATGGATCATTTCACCTGCTTTTGCTATTGCTGTGAAGAAGGCTGCAAAAAATGGCTCCACAAGAAGGTAAGGAGGTGGGGGTTAAGAGTTGATAGTTTGATGCCTGGAAGCCGTGCTGAATTGTCTGAATGTTGAATGATTTATAGAGAATTTATGAGTGGAAAGAGTTTTTTTTTTTTCAGGTAATGCCATATGTATAACATATTTTGGGAGACAATAAAACAGAGGGAGATCCTTACTAAAATACCGAGAGGGTCTCACTGGACTAAATTTTCTTGTTTTTTTTCTTCTCTCATCAGAAAAGAAAAAAGACTCTGTACACAGCTGATGTCTCTCTATTTCTCCACTGAATGGGTATGTTTTTTTGCAATGTAGTCAGGACATTGCTTGTTGAATTATTTATTTTTCAACAGAGGACACAAAGACACAGTGACCCCAGGTTTCACTTGTGAAAGGCTCTCCACAAATAACCATTTTGAAAGCCAGTGCAGCACGTAGGTGAGATGCCCTAGGTATGTTTAATTATTTAAGTTAACTTTCATCCTCTTTTCTCAGCAGGCTTAGCAATTTTAATGGGCACTTTTAAGGGAGACTGTGACAAATGTAGTGTCTCTTTTTACTTTCAATAAGGTGCTGTGTTCCCTCATTTTGAAAATATTTTCTCTAGTTTCAGGAAGTGGAAAAGGACAAGTTCATATCTTAGAGAATTCAGATTGGATTTGAATTGCGTTACAGCTAATAACTGAATAATACATGTTAGGAAAGATGTTCTGAAAATCCACTAAGGGGAAATTGACTTGAAAGATGTGACCAGGGTGAAAGAAATACTTTTCTAGAAATTTATTTCAATGATCAAATTGTCCTGCCCCCAGGAGCTGAAATCCTAATCACATAAACAAATTTGGGTGACTTTACAGCAAACAATAGGTAGGTTTTAATAAAGTAGGCAATGTGTTCTGGGACAAATGCTATTTACTGTCATAATTTTAAATATGAAGCAAAGATATATTCCAGTTAGGTCACTTAATATTTCAGATAAACAACAGATGTTGATGCTAGGAGAAACAGTGGTGTCAAAATATGAATCCAGAAGTTGAACCCTTTTCTTTCCTATAAAAGATAGAGTGTTACCAAAACCCTCCCACTCAAAAAAATATAAAAGAGCATAATATTTGCTTTATAACTTGCTCTTTCATCTACAGGGAGTTGCAACAGTATTTTTGTTTTACATCTTTTTTTTGTCTATATTCTCATAGATGCATCATATGCAGTCCCTCAATCATTAATCCTCATTCTCATGCTTTTTCACTTCCACATGATTAACTATCAGGGCATTGTCCCTCTGTCCTCTGTCCCTGTGCATAAATATTTCTCTATTATATTTGAAATATTATATACTATACAAGACCTCTCTAAAAAGTAGCAATGATATGGCACAGCTGGGAGTCATTTCACTACAAAAAAATTTAAGAAAGTTACCCTTATGAGTGCACAGATTTTGTGCTTTAGCACAGCTTTTTAAGATTTATCCTGGGGACACTTACACAATGCTATTGGATCCCTTTTGCATTGCGAAAAAATTTGTTTGGTTCCAGGGATTATAGATAGTAGGGACTTATTTCCATTCCAAGTGAAATAGCTGGAAAATTAATTAAAGAAAAAATTGTGGATATTTACCTGAATTTGACTGGTAGGGACAAACCAACCAAGATATGAAAAAGGAGAATCATACTCTCCTAATATCTTAGGAAAATCTATCTAGAGAAATTATCTATTATTTTAACTTTAATTACTGCACTGGATTTTCATGGCAAGGTTGGGGGGTGGAGGGGGCTACAAGGGTGGCTTCTGTGAGAAGCTGCTAGAAGCTTCCCATATGTCCAATAAAGCCAATGCCAGCCGGCTCCAAGGCAGACCCACCACTGGCCAAGGCTGAGCCCATCAGCGATGGTGGTAGCGCCTCTGGGATAACATAGTTAAGAAGGGGAAAAAAACCTGTGCAACAGCAACTGCAGATGGAGAGAGAAGTGAGAATATGTGAGAGCAACCACATGCAGACACCAAGGTCAGTGAAGAAGGAGGGGGAGGAGATGCTCCAGGTGCTGGAGCAGAGATTCCCCTGCAGCCTGTGGTGAAGACCATGGTGAGGCAGGGTCTCCCTCTGCAGCCCATGGAGGTTAACGGTGGAGCAGATAGCCACCTGCAGCCCGTGGAGCACCCCATGCTGGAGCAGGTAGATGCCAGAAGGAGACTATGACCCAGTGGGAAGCACACACTGGAGCAGGCTCCTGGCAGTACCTGTGGATTTGTGAAGAGAGGAGCCTGTGTTGGAGCAGGTTTGCTGGCAGGACTTACGACCCCGTGGGGGACCCACGCTGGAGCAGTCTGTTCCTGAAGGACTGCACCCCATGGAACGGACCCACACTGGAGCAGTTCATGAAGAACTGCAGCCCGTGGGAAGGACTGACATTGGAGAAGTTCATGGAGGACTGTCTCCCATGGGAGAGACCCCACACTGGAGCAGGGGAAGAATGGGAGGAGTCCTCCCCCTGAGGAGGAAGGAGCGGCAGAGACAATGTGTGATGAACCGACCACAACCCACATTCCCATCTCCCTGAGCTACTGTGGGGGAGGAGATAGAGGTTTTGGGAGTGAAGTTAAGCGTGGGAAGAAGGGAGAGGTGGGGAAAGGTATTTTAAGATTTAGTTTTTCATTCTTATTACCCTACGCTTATGTGATTGGTAATAACTTAAACTAATTTCCCCAATTCGAGTCTGTTTTGCCCATGACAGTAATTGCCGAGTGATTTCCCTGTCCTTATCTCAACTCATGAGCCTTTCGTTATATTTTCTCTCCCCTGTCCAGCTGAGGAGGGGAGTGATAGAGCAGCTTTGGTGGGCACCTGGCATCCAGCCAGGGTCAACCCGCCACAGTTACAATAGTTGTCCTTTAAATGAATTATTTTGTTGCTATATTTCATGAAAGTTATTGAATTTGACAAAGCTCTTGATGAGAAAGGTTGGGTTTTTTTAATCCAAGGGAGGCTATCTTGTTATTTCCAGAGGCTGTAGAAAAAAGGGAGGCAGAAAGAGAGAGAGGGAAAAACTAGAAAGAAGAGGAATCACAGAGAACTATTACGCTTACAAGTTATGTCATTTTCAATCTGAGAAAAATCATTGTGGGATAAATCTGTTTGATGAGCATGTTCTAATGCTTTCATTCCAAATGGAATAATCTTTTAAACATCAGATGACGGCTGATCAGCCAACTTAGCTGATTTTCATCAATTACCTAGCACAAAGCATAACATCAAAATAATTCTTCTAGTATAAATTTCTTCATTCTCAAGAAGAAAACAGGTTTCTGTTCTAGTGATATAAAATTGTACCTTGCAAATAACGCCAATTCTGTTGGCATTGTTTCTCTGATGCTCCACAGATAGAAAAGAATTGCTTGTTTTGGGCAAATAGCACGCCTCTGATGCTGATTACACAGTGCCACGGCATTTCAGCATTTGTAGACGTTGGATCTGATTTCACCTTTATATGGTGTGGTAAGAGTAATTAGTAACTTGACTAAAGTCAGTGGAGTGTTTCTAAAATGACTAAAGATATTTTTAGTTTGAAAACATTGGTCCTTGAATTATCAGATATAGAAACTTTGTGTCTCCAGTTATTTCAGTGGGGTTATGCCACTTCCACTCTAACAAAACTCCATTGAGCTAGTCTGCAGGAATCATATCTAAAATTTGTCTTTATCAGAATAATAAATGATTTTGGTACAGACTGTTGCATCTAGTATTCATGTGTTCTTATACAAAGGAAGACTTCTCTATTTTGTTAACGATCAAATAGTACTACTTTTACGTACTGTCTATTAATCGATCTTTGAAATGATATCTGAGCTCAGAATGATAATATTACATATTTCTCTGGGTCCAGGGCTTCCTGTGTTGCAATGTGAAATTTTGTTGTTTCAGAATCACTTTCTTAAATAACTTAACAGCTCCTTTTGTTTTTTCAGTTTAACTTTTTTTATTTTGCTGACAGACTCCGTATGCATTTTTCTGAACTGGATTTAAATTTGACCTTGGAGTATTTTCAAAATCAAAGTTTATTGACAAAAAAGTGAAATAAAGAGTCTTGTCCATAGAAGCAGTTCTTGCCAGCACTGAGAACATTGAAGTAAACTAGGAAAAACCTTCACAGTTGTTACTTAGTAAGCCTGGGACAAGTCTGACATTAGTATTCTAACCAAGAAGGAACCGCTGTGTTTATCAGTGAAGCACATATAAGTAATGTTGGATCATCAGTGTCTCTGTAGATACATTATGTCTTTCTCCATCACTGGCTTTGTCTGTTCCAGTCTTAGACCAGCAGACTTTTCGAAATCTAATAGTTTATTAAAGAAGAATGCTTGCTAGGCCCCATGGTTTATTTGAGAAGATAATATATGGGACATAAAGACTGCCTCATGTCCAAACAGGATGAGAGCTTGTTATTCAGCTCTTTCAACATGATTCATGAAGCTTCTGAAAATGAAGGTGGCCTCAATCAAGAATTGTCTCAATCTGCTTTTTCAGGTCAAATCAACAGCTATAGCAATATAGCTAATGGCTGCATGCCTCTACAAACCCTCTGCTAAATAAGGTGGAGATGAATCATGCAAGAAAAGAAAGGAAATGAGATATTGTTAAATTGTCCTGTCAACAGGAATGGTCTCAAGAAAATTTCGGAGGTGAAAGGCTCCTTTGACAAATAGTAGAGATGGCTTCATTGTTCTAAATTAGAGGACGGTTGTAATTTATTTGTCATTAATTGACTAAAGAAAGAGAATGTAAAGGTGATATGAATTAATACAATTGGAAATTGGAAACTTACCAAATGCCCAAAATGGCAGCATGTCAAAGGATAAGACATTTCCACTTCAATAATGTAAAGGAAAATAGAGGTCACACTCCTTAAAGAATTAAAATTTTAAACCATTCAAATTGGAAACGTCCCATGTCATAGCTCAAACCAAGTTGTATCTGAACTTTACCTAGTACTATGTTACAGTTTTTGACAAATTATTCTCATCCAAAGAGAGCCATACACAGAAGACAGCCAATGTGAAAACAATGATGTAACAGTAATATATTATGCCAGCAAAACTTTCAGTTTTGGTGCAGAATCATTACTGAACCACAAGTCTGCAATTTTGAAATGAGCTGATCAGACTTTATGTCTGTTCATGTCTGTTTTCTTTATGCAGTTGTGATTTGTTAGGCAAATTTTAACCAACTTTGGCAGAAGAGTTCATTCTTAAATTGAGTTTGTTCCAGAAAATGTCACGTAAAGTGGTGCCTAGGTAAAGGAGAAGTGCCCATGTTAGTGCTTCTCTTGATGGAAAAGCATGTGGAAATGGGAACAGCAGTAAGCCATCCAAGCAGTGGTGCACATCAGTACATCTTCAATAGGCTCTGTCTTGACCTGCCTCTTTGCTGAAAAAATGAAGAGTGTGGCATGTGGCTAGGCGACGTCGGGAGAGCTCATGACATTGTGGGAGTAAGCCATAAGGGTTTGACAGAACATCCTGAGGTAGGGAATGTTACAAGAGTATGGAAGGGAACTACTATCATGGAGGGACATGGGGGATTCATTAATTTGACTGCTGCAGAACAACACTCATTTTTGCATCTTTTATTTATTTGTTCATTACAATGTTAATAATGCTGCTCTCCTTTATGATCTCAGACAAATATCCTCACCTTCCTCTTCCTTAGTTTCTCATATGTGCAATGATACTTTCTGGCTGTACGTTGGAAATGCATAGACCATTTAAAAAAAAATATTTTTTTATTAATCTTCTGGGAAACATCAGTCCAGGTAAGTCTAATTAAAATAATAGGACAGTGTACAAGGTCAGTTTTGGCAAAGATGTGTCATGAAAATTTTATATGGAGACAACTAATTCAGTTAATGTGTTGCTGGACTAGTGAAAAAGAAAGTCTGATGACAAAAGTGTTCTGGAAAGAAACTTGGCAATGGTGGAGAGTGGTAAAGCTTTCATGCTTGGAAGAAATAATGTGCAGTCTGATAGGCTTAAGAATGCAGAAGAGTATGATCAGTACTGGAACGAATGAATAAATTGCGTGGAGTATATCAGACATCAAATGTCGATGTGAAACTTAGAAAGTTCCAAAATGTGTGTGAATAACCACATCGATGAATCAGTAATATTACTTCTTGAAAGGACTGGCTTAGGTTTGCCTAGTACTTTTTGACTGTGATCCTTCGTTCCTCTACTTCTGTCTTGTAAATCAAAACACAGATTATACACTCTAAAAAGGAATCAAAATGAATCGTGTGTTTCAGCCAATTCCTTGCAGAGCTTGTGTTGATTATTCTTTGGGGACAAGTCAGGAACCTAACGTAGGTAGCTAAGTTAGCTAAGTAGTCTGCCTAGGCTACCTCTGTAGTCATAAACACTTTCATAATGTGATTCAGAGCAATCAGAATCAGCTTCTATCTTAACTGGCTACACTGAATATTTATACATGAATGGAGTAGATATACTCCAGTCTGTGTATATTTGGTGGGAGCCAATTGCTGTGGCATTGTATCTTCCTTGCTGGTGCACTAGAAGACAAGGGAAAAAATGGTACAGCTGTCATACCGCTTCTTAATATATCTGATTCCTCATGGAGAGAAAGTAAACTTGCATTCTCGTTAAAAAGGAACCAAAGTGTTTCTGTGACAGAGCAGTATGAGAAGGAATGATAACTCATGGTCTCATTTCTTCAGATTCTGTTTGGGCTTCTCAGCTGTGTAGCATCCCATGCACACAGCTTATTGAAATATACAGATCTTGTTGAGAGTTATTAGTTCATTTCTTCCTCTATGCAAGACTCAATACAGGAACATTACCTACATATTTATATATTCAGGTGATCAATCTTTTTCTGCTTCATCTGAATCTGTTGTTCTATGATACATTTACCATTAGGCAGCTTTCTCTGAGACTAACATTATATTTGTAACAGATTCCAACGGAGAGTCAACAAAAGCACTCGATATGAATAAGCACAGCTGAGCGCTGGTAGACTGTTAGATATTTGGGAGCTTTGAACTAGGATTTCCCAACAGAAGGGTCAAATGCAGACAGCCTTAGCACTGCTCCAGGGGGCTAAATCTGAAGACACTTCACTCTACCTGAGAACATCAAGATGAATCAGAAGCCAAAATAATTTCACCTTGGAGTTTGTTAAAGAATTTGCTGTCCATGTACAAACGAACAATCTTTTCCTGGTAGCATGACAATGTTATTTGTCTTACAGACCATGCTGGATTTTGTTTTTAGTCTCTTTTTGACAAGTTTTAGTACCAGGAAGAAAAACTATGATTGGTAGCATTGCTTTGGTATTTGTGTAGGCACTGGATGTGTCACTTCTGTTGCCAGTACCTAATGAAGACAAATAAATTGTGTTAAAGATGGCCACATTTTCTCTATTTCATGATTGCTTATGATGTAATGGAGCGCATACAACAAAACCTCAGCAAAGGTCAGCACACAAAACGGGAAATGGGGGGTACATCTATAATTGTCCAAGTGTTCCATCTAGCTGAAAATGTTTTGCTCATAAATATCGTGGGAGAAATGAGGATGTACACTGATGACTCAGAATCATAGAATAGTTAGAATTTAAAGGAACCTTAAAGATCATCTAGTTCCAACCCCCCTACCATGGGCAGAGACACCTTCCACTAGACCAGCTTTCTCAAAGCCCCATCCACCTTGAACACTTTGAGGGATGGGGCATCCACAACGAAATTGCCCTGACCAAGGTCTAAGACCCAGTCAACTTTAAACATTAGGGAACGGTGCACCTGTATGCAGAGCCAGCATGCACAAAAGAACCTTATCTTAATAGTACACCCTCTGTTAGTAAGATAAATTAATTGCCTAACATTAACAGATCCATCCCAATCCAGATATGTGGCTTTCAATTTAAATCAGCCTGTAATCTGGCAGTATGCTTTCCAGTACCAAAAGGAGTGGTCTAACATAGTACCTGCCCCGTAAGCCACGGTAAGTACTGAACTATAAAGCCAATGTGTTCAACAGTGGAGCAGGTATTACTTGCAGGCCTCCTGCTAGAAGCTAGGAATTTGGCTACACATAAAAGATTTGTTATTGGTATTAGTACATGTGAAAGTCTTACTAGTGATAATCAGAATCGTTATATTATAGTTCCACAAGGACTTCCTTGTTGCAGCATAAATGGTTTGTTTTGGTTTAGAATCATAGGTTGGAAAAGACCCTTAAGATCATTGAGTCCAACCTTTAACCTAGCACTGCCAAGTCCACCACTAAACCATGTCCCTCAGCACCACATCTACGTGTCTTTTAAACTACGTGTCACCTCCAGGGATGGTGACTCAACCACTTCCCTGGGCAGCCTGTTCCAATGCTTGATAACCCTTTTGGTGAAGAATTTTTTCCTAATATTCAATCTAAACCTCCCCTAGTGCAACTTAAGGCTGTTTCCTAGACTTTCTGAGAAACATGAGTTCATACCAGATAAGAAAGACTACACTGAGGAAAGGATACTGAAGACAGGAAGAGGGGGGAATAATGGGATGTGGTCCTGGGCAACTGGCTCTAGGTGGCCCTGACTGAGCAGGGATGTTGGACCAAATGGCCTCCAGAGGTCCCTTCCAACCTTAACCATTCTGTTATTCTGTAAATAATGTATTAGTGTATTTGTTTAACTTGTGTTTTAGCTTATTCTGAGGTAAGTCTCCTGTGCAGAAAAAGATGCTTAAGCTCATGGTGAAGCAGTAGTTACCGTAGGAAACAAAGGAAAAACCTCAAATATATACATACTTAGTAGAGTTTATCAGAAATAAATTGTTCTTCATGAATATAACTTTTACATGAATTCAGTTTTACTTTAAATATTTCCTCAAAAGTTTATAATATTTTTTCCTTGGTTAGGGTGGAGGGGAAGACAAGAATGTGATCCATCCTACCCACCCCTTTAAAAAAGAAATGCTTCCCCTCCTGAGGGGAAGAAAGAGAAGGGGGAAGAAAAGAGAAGAGAGAAAGTAAATAATCTCCTGAATAATTAAAAACACTGAAGGACTGAGGTAATGAGCACCAGAATCATACCATGCGCTGAGGCACAGGTGAAAACCAGAAATCCCTGCCCCACCCTTCCATTTTAGAAATCACATCCATCATCAAAAGATAAAAAGGAAGGCATAGAATGAAAGATTTCCATTGTTACTGGAAAAATGCTGGAACAGAAAATATATTTGTGAGAGTGAAGAATAGAAAAGCCTCACTGTGTTTTCATTTTGTTTAGAATTTCATCTCAGAAAATATTATTGTTGTTTTCACAAAGGAAAGTAAAGAAGAATATGCTGATTCTATTTCCCCCCTTGAAGAACATGGAAACCTCTGAATTCTCTTGATATATTAAATGTAAGCCGTTGCTGTTGCTAATTTGTTCACACAACTACTTTTCCAATCAGCATTTTCTCCATGTATGATGTAGTTGTATTCTTGGAGGCACATTTGATTGTCTTTATTGTGATTGAAATGTTTGCTTTTCAAACAGTATTATTAACTAAATAATATTAATTATTTACTCAGTGTTATATCCTCTGGGAAATTCAATCTTAGATGTACAGTCACGTTATGAAGGTGCTGTTGTCAGTGGTGGGTGGAAGTCAGCTGCGTCTGCATATGCCATAGAGCTGGTGCAGAACAGATGTTGGTTGATGTTGCAAAGTTCTCCCATTGGCTCACCAGGACAATTCATTCCTTATTTCATTCACTGAAAGAATAGACATGGCCTTAATGCACAAGGAGATTGGAACGGCAGAAACTGCTATGAATGGACCAAGAACGGCCAGTGGTAGTACTGGCTTTTGTAACGTGGGCTTCTTCTCTTCAGGAAGTGAACTGGGAAAATAATTTGTTTCACAGCTGGCTGCACTGTCATGTGGAAATAATGCTCAGGCGGTAGCAGCCAGCTCTGGCTTGAAACCAGCTTTCAGTACTGAGTCTTGGTATCCCATTGCTGTTCTCCTGACCTCTACAGCCGTTTGACTATAAAATTTAGTCAACTACCAACAACACGTTCTCTGAGCACCATGGTGTGAAAAATGAATAGTTTTCAAAGTTTTCAAGAGTTGCTGGAGAAGAATTATTTTATTGGGTAGTTCTGTTCTGTTGCACTCTTACGCCTCATAACACATCACTCCAACCTACATTGTTTATTTTTACAGACATAAATTGGGTAAGTTGAAATACAGGTGTCAACTGTATTCCATCATTTTACACAGGAATACATCTTGTGACTGATTTTACCTAATCTTCTAGATAGAAACAACAGCTCCTGGGGTCCTCCATTTCGGTAGAAGGGCATACCTCCCCATTTTAATCTAGCTGTATGTTGGCAATCTGTATGTTGGCAGTATTCCCACCCTCCCTGATGTTTCCAAGCCTGATATACACAACAAGGCTGCTGTATTCCAGCCTAAGGGCCTTATTAAAATTAAGCCTCTTGGGCACAGCCAAATTTTTACAAAGAAGATGCTGTATCTATGGCAAGAACTTCTATAAGGGAACCAGATGTTTAATTCTGAATTATTCCAATGCACAGCCTGTTCTTAGGGTTTATTTATAAGCAACAGTAACAAAGTAGGTGCTTTTTAATGAAGGGTCAAGCAGCACTGCACGTCCAGCATTGCTCACTGTACAGGAATCTACACAGCCCTCAGTGCATTAACCATGCACGCTAAAACCCTAATATATAGTGTCCCACAGGTTTATTGAAAAGCCACTACCAAAGAGGTCCTTCTTTTTTCTTCAGTGCTGCAGATCGTCAGAACTCAGACAGACACCAGTTCTCAAGCAAACACCTGAACAAGAGCACCCTCACAGGAAATCCATGTTTTGGAGCGTTTGCATTAGTAGAAAGTAACACACGGATTTCTTGGCAATTTTTTGTAGATTAAGAAAATTATATCAGCAAAAGATGTGCATGTTTAGTACTACTTTTGCTTTAATTCTTACCTCGATAAAACAGCACAAATAAACACATCTCCTTTTCAACATTACTTCACTGATGAATGACAACATAGACTTGGACTCTTCAGGTTGAAAAAAAAGTATGAACAGGGATATAAAAGATGACCATGAAATCAGGAGTGTCATAAAGGACAGAAATACGATATTACTGTACACTCCCTTCTAGTACAAAAATGGAAGTCAATCAAATGAAACTAGCAAGTGGCAGATGAAAACAAACTAAAGGCTATGATTCTTCACACAGCATGGTATTAAACAGTGGAGCCCATTCACTCCAAAATATTTTGATTGCTAGTATTTTACAGAGTTTAAAAACTGGTTAAACTCATGAAAGAAGAATTTGTTTAAGGTTACTAATTAGAAAGACAACCCGAGTTCAGGAAACTTATTTCTGCGTGTTGTTAAATTTCCAAATAAAATATTATGCATCCACCCTATTCTTGTACTATTTCCTAGGCATCTTCTGCCAGCAACAGACTTTGGTCTAAACAGAGCAAATATATATGCATTTTTCTGTTCCAGTGGCAAAACTTTCTAGTCTGGTTAAGTGGTGTGCTGTTCTATTGCCTTCAAAGAGAATGTGCTTTCTTTGTCCTGTCTTTGGTGTGCTGTGTAGTGAGAGTGACTTTCATTCATGTAGTTAAGTGGTCATGGAGTGTGACAGAATAACTGAAATCCTTCTGACTTCCAGTTCAAGATTGTATCTTCCAATCCAGCTGTTTTAGGGAAAGTGCAGAGTGAGCAGGACCCTTCTGGCACACCTAATGCAATGCAGTGCGCTGCAGACTTACTCAAGCTATTTCTAAAGATGCTTCCAAGATCCTAATTAAGTCACTTACCTAGCTGTGTGATAGACTTCAATATGGTTATAACCTAACAAGTATGCAAAATGAACTCTGCCAAATGCCTCCTTTGCTTTCAGTAGTTTCACAACGTTAGGTGATGCTTCTTCCCCTTTTTTCATGTTTCACCTTGCCTGTAGGTTGGCTCCAGCTTCATATCTGGAGAACACTTGCAATAGCCAGAGAAACTAACAGATTTTACCTCTTACCTCTCTCCACTGACTGGGCCACCCTTACAGCATTACAACATTTGATTCTATTCATATGCAAATATTCATAATTGTAATAGATAAGTGCTCTGATCTGGAAGTAATTTAGTGTTTATACTGTTTGCATGTATGTGGTTTTCAGTACTACCACAAAGCTGAACTGGAATTGCACAATAGACATTACTTACTTCCCGAGAATAACTTTTGTAAAATAATACTCTTTATTCATGTATTAATCCAAAAAAGACACCACAGGATTGTGTATGGGAAATAAATTATCCACCAATAATGGTACCAAAATATGATGTATTTGGTGCAGAGAATTCACTGGAGAGATCCGAAGAGGAATTCAGTGTGATCATATTGGCAGGCAAAGTGAATGAAGTTTGCCTCAATATATTGAATAGCTAAGAGACTGATGAAGTGAGAATGTAGGAGGTTAGAATGGGAGAAAATCCACTAGTCAAAGTTTGGAATGGTCAGAAAATGCCTAGTTTATTTTGTGGTGGAATGGAGAAGAACCCATAAATTTTAACAGTACAGAAATAAAGACACATTACATCATAGATGCTGTGTTGAAGGAGAAATTATGGTGGTTGAAATGATACTGTTGGCTAGATAGGCCTTTTTTCCTCCATCACAGAAAAAGGAAAAAAATTACTTTCAATTTAATTCTTTGAATTGCCTCTTCTTTCTCTGTTGCTTTTGGAGCAATTATGTATTTGGACATGTCCTTTGAGTCAGGGACTAGCTCTTTATTTAAACACACAAGGAGGCAAAACAAGGCAAAGCCAAATTTTAGAGACAGGATGATTATAAATTTAAGCTCTGAGCTTCACCCAACAACAGAAGAACTTGTGCGTAATGTCAGCCCTTTCAGTGGTGCTATAATTGAGGGAAATGCAACACAGTTCACCATCAACCCTTCACATATATGCTCCTTTGAATACAATCCATATGTAAAGTATGTATGGAGAGTCTTAGTGTTATCACAAAAATGAATAAGCAGATTAATGTCTACACATTAAAATTTTACATAAAATCTTTCATTTATCATATGCTAAATGAAGCACACCGAGCATTCAGAAATTATGTCACTTGCCTGCTTTTTATTAATCAATTGGTGTTTCATTGGAATGCTTCTTTATCTACAGCACAAAAATGCCAAATAAAAATGTCTTTTAATTTATTAAAGAAGTCTTATTAACCCGATTTCAGTCATAATTTCCTACTTAAGTGAACATTTCATTAATTTTATCTACAAGTTCAAGCACCAAAAATAATTAGTAATAGAAATCTTTTAACAGTATTACACTATACCTTTATTATACGTTAGTCACATGGAAAAGTTACCTGTAAGGGAAACATTAAAACCACAAATGCATTTATCAAAAATAACTGGAATAACATTGTTTTTACTCTTAATTTTCATTACAATTTTTTTTTCTATGACAAAAATTGTCAATACATGGGATGTTAGTACAAATCCAAGTTTTTCTAAAAAGTGTGAAGGAAAAACCTATTGAAAAGTAAGAGGAAAAAACTGCATATGAAGAGAAAGATAAAACTTTGCAATCTTATTTTCCTATTTTCGGTTTATCAGAGGGTTTTCAATCATTTCTTTACAGCTTTTTCTTCTGAAATGTTTAAAAGGCTGTAATTCATACCAAAAATAATATTTCTGATACAAAAATCTTTTAGAATGGAAAGGTAATTTAATCTGATAAAATAACATATTTGGATAACTTGTAAATAAAGAATTCAGTAACGTATTCAGTATCAGTAACATACTTAGTATTCCACATGCAAAACTGTAGATATGGTCTCCATGAATTCATTCTGGCATGGTACAATATTTTGGGGTGGGATTGTTATTCAATTCCATAGACCCATTTAGAGTACACACACACATATTACATGACCTCGTATCTAAATCAGTTTATTTGAGCAAATGGATTCCTTCAGACCTCCTTCAAACATACTTAAGAAACATTGACAACAATGTCAACTGTAGACAGGAATTGAGAGGTATAATGGCTTATTCAGTACAATAACATAAAATTCAGGTTTTTTTTAATATTTATTTATTATACATTAAGCATGTTCTGAGTATGTATGCTGGGTTGGGTCCTGCGAGGACCTTCAATGCTACTCTGTCTCCCGGAGTTTGATTTGGTCGTGGTAAGCATGAGATATCTCACACAAGTTTTGACAGTTTTACCCTTTGTCAGAAATGTACTTGTAGGTACATGAAGATACCAGATCAAACAGGAAGGTGTCGTCTAACGAGTATTTCATTTATGGACCCAAACTCTTCTTAAAATATTTTTCAGGTATCTACGTCCTTCTTACTGGTTCAACAACCAGAATAATTAGCTTCAGAGCATGTTGTATAGAGAACTATATTATTTCTCTGTTCTGTACATATTCAGTATCAACTGAAATAGTTCTATTTCATCAGGATGTTGAAGGACAGTCAAACAGTTGTCCCTATAACAGAAAAGGATATGGGGATACCAAGGTCCAGACTCCAGGCTTCCCTTCCTCTTACAACTTGTCCATGCCCTTGCCTCAGACTGACATATCTATGAAAGCAGGTGCATTTTTTCTGAAGGTCAAGAGAAGAATTGGGGATCTTTTCTCCAGTGGGCATGGTGCAGGCAAAAAAATGGAATTAGACAAAAAAACTCTTAAAAAGATGGTGTTGGCACTAACAGTGATAAAGACCAGAGGGGCTGATATTTTTAAATCACTCTGGATGTTATGATAAGCTAAGGTAGGAGTAGAATATGCTCACTTTCATTAAAGGTGTAGAAAGCACGACAGAACCATGCACTCAGAGCTCTAAATTTGTCATGTTTGGTACATAGCTGAAACAGCAGAATTATCTTGCACTCTGGACAATCAGTAAGTATAGCCCGGCATGGGCTTCCTCTCCCCAGTGTTGTGGTTGAGGAGCACACCACTGAGAAAGGAGAGTTTCAGGGACAAATATTCTGTATCCACATGGTGGGAGGTACACTACCTTTTGTATTGCACCTGGCTGGCAGCTGTTCTTTCAGGACCTGACCTGCCAGTGGTTTGAGGAGTGGAAATGTTCCAGTTGACTTCAGTGGTGCAAATTCAGGCTTTCAAGCTGAGAGGAAAGCCTTTGCCAAAGTTTCATTCCTTGGAATATTATTGGCTGCTGTGGTTTCATCAGTGTCTCTGCAGAGGAATGAAACACTGATTAGGAAATGAGCATTTTACACCTGTCTAAATTTGAAGAAATTTTAATAAGTCAAAGGAAAAAACCCCACCATACAAACAGCATCAGTAAAAAAGAGACATTTCTCTAGGTTTTTATAATGTCCCAAACAATTTAAACAATCCTTATGTTCTACATAGTTCCGTGGGGGTGAGGGCAGTCAGGGAATACTGTAAAAATATTGTTCAGAGTTTGAGCTGATTTATGCTCATGTTGTTTGAATCCCACCTGGCTGCTGGCTATGTTCTTTCTTTTAGACTGTTTCCTATATTACTTCCTTTTGTTCCTGAAGGGAAAACAGGAGGGAAATGGAAAGCGGCCTGTTGTTTATAGGACCAGGAATTTAGCAGCCAGCATTGTTACTTACAGATGGTTTTACCTTGTTTGGGTCTGCAGTAACTCTGTTATGAAAGTACATATTTTCAGCATCAGTAAACCCTTGTATTGTAACTCTCCCATCTCATTTACAATAAAAAGACAAAGTCTGCAGATCCAAGTTATGCTTATTCCATTTTCATTCACTACATATACCTATGTAAATAGTGGTGGCCTCGGTGAAATGTCACCTCTTCACTTGGTGAGAAAAAAAAATCCAGTTATAAAGTCTAGTGGAAACTTACTCCTGCGACATGTAGGTGACATGCAATTAAAAGAGGAGAGGGAGTGAGAAGAGAGAAATGACACCAATGTAACAAATCTAACATGAATACTTGTATTTTTGGCAACTAAAAGCTGACAGAGAATGCTGCACTGTGCTTTTCCCATTCATCAAGATTATGGTTGTATACAGAAAGCGTGTCCATTTCTAGCTTTAGTTCTAGGCACATAGCGTCATAATATCACAGATGAATCTGTATAGCTTTAGCCTTATGAAAGCTAGAGAGATCTGCTCTTAGCTAGTTAAGAATACTGCAAATGAAGAAAGTTGCACTCCTCTCATGGGTGATTCATCCCAACTCTCAGATATTTATTGCAGAATACGTGAACTGTCATCAGGAGTTAACAGTCTCTCTTCATTTACTACAGATTTATCATTGACTGAGCAACTACTTTAAACTGGACATCTGACAAGCCAGAGATAAAGTTCAGTGAGACAAATCACATTCAAAGTGTCCTTTGAGTGATACAGTTCTGTAGTCACTTTGAGCTTTAGCTGTTCTCCTTTTGTCTAGCAGCTCATCTTCTCTGTGACCTATTGGGAAATCAGAAATATAGCCTCAGAGATTGTTCACAGTTTGTTTTATAGATTTATTCTCTTAAAGTAATAGAAATATATAATACAGCTGGATTTTTTTTCCTCATTCCTCTATGGCCCTACAAATTAGGACAGTTGCAGATGCAGAAGACAGGACAGCTGCAGGAATCTTAAATAACAGGATTTCATTTCTAGATATTGGTGTTACCCAATGTTCCTGGAAAAGCAGTTGTGTTACTGGGATTCACAAAGGTTTTACTACTGAAGTGAGGTTTGAATTACTAGAAATCAGTTTAATGTAGCCCAAAACTTTCAAAGATGTTTGAAAATATGCCATAGTATTGAATGTCAGAATGCAACTGTTTCAATGAAAGCAGCTCAAATGCTGTTTTGGAAGCTGGTTGACTTTGGAGGAGCACATACTTCCTTGGCAGTTCAGAATTTATTGCTACACCAAGAAAAATGTTAAGGATATACACTAACTCAATTATAGCACATAGGGCTAGAATGGACATTGCGAGGTGATCATCCTTGCTCCTAGGCAGGATCAGCTATAATGTTGTCACTCCTAAGACATGTTTGTCTAACCTTTCTTTTAAAAGTTCTGAATATTCTGTGGAGTTTACCAATTTTCCACTGATTATCTTTACAACCAGAAATTGTTCTCTAATGTTTAACCAAAACCCTTCAGTATTTCTATTTTTTCCCGATAGTTGGTGTGTAGGCAGAGAATCTAATCCAGGGGAGGTTTAGGATGGATATCAGGAAAAATTTCTTCACTGAAAGGGTTGTCAAGCATTGGAACAGGCTGCCCAGGGAAGTGGTTGAGTCACCATCCCTGGAGGTATTTAAAAGATGTGCAGGTGTGGTGATTAGGGACATGGTTTAGTGACGGACTTGATGATCTTAAAGGTCTTTTCCAACCTAAATGATTCTATCCATGATTCTATGGCTTTATAATTCTCTGATCCCATCTTTGTTTCTGCAGTGAGAGGAGTATGCACATTTTCTTCTTTTTATCCTTGCACATTGGAATTTTAGTCAGCAAACAGAATCACATTTGTTGAAGTACTACATCATATAGACCTGAAGACACGATGCCTACTCTGCAGGAAAAAAGATTTAGTGTATACAAATATTTGTTTCACATAGACAATTCCTGGTATTGTTATATGAGGTGATACTTTTGTACAGCACAAAGGAAAGAAGTATTAAGCCCAGGGCTGTGTTTGTGAGAAAATTTAGTGGCTAAAAAGACTGGGAGCTCTTTTGTATTCTGTCATGAGAGTGGCAGAAGCAAGCAATGGAACAAATGTTGTTTCGTAGAATCTTGTGGAAGGCTGAGGCAGGAGCTGTGGGAAGGGAAAAAGTTTTACTGGTGTGATATCAGGCTCTGCACAACTCTTCCTACAGCTTAGATAGAAGCTACTTCATTGTCTCATGGGATACTAATGATTATTTTTTTCTTTAACAAAAAAGAACAGAAGCATTATCTAATATTTGTTCCAATGGAACAAAAATTAAACATCTGAAGATGCCTTTGGACATATTAAAGGAGGAGAAAAGAGCAAAATTAATTAACTTTGGGATGAACAGTTAGTTTTCTGTCAGGCACAGTGATGAGATCTGGGGCCTTCTGTTTTCGTTTCTTGTACCTGTGAGGATATAATATAAATTATTGTCCATTTAAATTGGGCAAGGGGATAGAACTCATTACACTTTTTGTGTAATCTCACATATTTTTAAGTTTTTAAATTAGATGAGTTTAACAGTGACTGTTTTTCTTTTGTCAGTTTTCAGGTTAAGAAAAGTATTAACACAGTAATATATATTGGACTTATGATAGTTAAAGACCAGATGACTTTTTAGCTGAATTGTCATTACAATAATATATAATTATTAATATATATTATTACAATGTTATTGTCCACATTAAGATGTGAGCCAAGCCCTGTACAAACATATAGCAAATGATGGTTACTAATAATGGCAATTAACAGAGCAACCAGGCTAGAAGATTTCAGGAGCGCTCTGCCTGGGTGCCCTGTTTGGCACAAGCTGGGGGTAACTACCCTGGTTCTGACAAATTCATGTAGCAAATGACCCTCAGTCCTCACAACCATGATGAGCTCCATCTGCATGAATACCTTTGAGACCATATCTGGTGGATGAGGTAATTACTTCCCTGTGAGGTGACAGCAGTTCAGTCTGCAGGAAGAGTCAAGGTTTCCAACACATCACAGGAGCAAGCCTTCGTTGCATAGTAATTACCCAGTACATGATCATCAGTTTTCTAAAGAGCACAGGGATGACACTGTAGAGAGGCAATTCTTATTTCCCCAGAGGAACTAACAGTCAAAGTGGTTTGGGGTGATGTTTGTCCATCAGCAGAGGATGGTACAGACAGCGTGATGTATTTGGGTGCTTGTCAGACACAGAGAGGGAAGGAAGCGAGTATGCTAATTTTCTGGAGGGTCAGAAGCTTTGGCTGCATAGCTGCAGATTTATGTGTGCTAGGCCAATTGATTTGATCAGGGACTGATATTCATCAAAGCTATTATAAAAAAAATAATTAAACAAAAGTAGACACAGCCTGCTTGTGATTTGCAAGGGAAATGAATTGAATTCCCTGTTCATAAAACTGAACATGAGAACTGTACCTCCAAAGATACCTCCTCAGAAATACTTGCAAAATTGAATGCTATCACCCCAGAAAAGGCTAGAAAATGCTTGAGGGTGCCGAAATTTAACTTTGCAGCAGTGACCTTATGGTTTCTTGAGTTCCATAACCTCTAAATAGCTCAGGGCCTCATGTCCCTTGAGATTTGACTTTGCTCTCATCTGCTTTCACTGTCCTGCTTCCCAGGCCCATAGCACCCTGGCTTGTATCAGAAATAGCGTGGCCAGCAGGACTAGGGAAGTAATCATCCCCCTGTACTTGGCACTGGTGAGTCTGCACCATCGATACTGTGTTCAGTTTTGGGCCTCTCATTACAAGAAAGACATTGAGGTGCTGGAGAGTGTTCAAACGGCAACACAACTGGTGAAGGGTCTAGAGCACAAGGAGCAGCTGAGGGAATTGGGGTTGTTCATCCTGGAGAAAAGGAGGCTGAGGGGAGACCTTATTGCTCTCTACAGCTACCTGAAAGGAGGGTGTAGCGAGGTGGGTGTTGGTCTCTTCTCCCAAGTAACAAGCGCTAGGACAAGAGGAAATGGCCTCAAGTTGCGACAGGGGAGGGTTAGATTGGATATTAGGAAAAAATTCTTCATTGAAAACGTTGTCAAACATTGGAACAGGCTGCTCAGGGAAGTTGGTCACCATCCCTGGAGATGTTTAAAAGACATGTAGATGTGGTGCTTAGGGACATGGTTTAGTGGTGGACTTGGCAGTGCTAGGTTAACGGTTGGACTCAATGAGCTTAAAGGTCTTTTCCAACATAAACGATTGTATGATACTATGATTCTGTAATTTATTGCTTCCGGAGGTGGCTGAATCTTTGCAGGCTTGGTCTCCCCTCTCAGCTGGAGAGAGAAGGAGTAGAAGAAGGTCTTCCTCAGTAAGGAAAGATCCCACTAGCTCAGTTGCACTATGTTTGTGCCCTCAATCTCTCACTCTCACATGCAGAATTTTCTGCTCAATAGTTTGCCCCCAGGCCTCATTCTCACAAGTCTAAAATTGGCTTCATAGAAGAGCCACTAATTTGGATACTTTGAAGGCTTTCCACTAAAAGAAAGTTTGTTTTTAAACTTTAAAATAATTTAACTCAGTGAATTTTAACAGACAAACATTAAATTTTAATGTACAAACGTGTACATCAAATATCAACTAAGCTGTTATCCTAGGTAAACATGTCCAAAATCATAGAATCATAGAACCATAGAATGATAGAATGGTTTAGGTTGGAAGGGACCTTGAAGATCATCGAGTTCCAACCCCCCTGCCATAGGCAGGGACACCTCCCACTAGACCAGGTTGATCAAAGCCCCATCCAGCCCGGCCTTGAACACCTGCAGGGATGGGGCCTCAACAACTTTTCTGGGCAACCTGTTCCAGTGCCTTACTACCCTCAAAGTGAAAAATTTCTTCCTAATGTTTAATCTAAACCTGCCCTTTTGATTTAAAACCAAAAGCTTTATAGCTTTTCCAGTTTTTCCTCTCCTGGAGAAAACGAGTGATGACATTTGTTTGAATCTGTGCCTCCTGCAGGTCTTCATGGTGGGAAAAATCTGGTTTTCAGTGTCAAATACAACAGCAACTGGCATAGCTTCTTCAAGGAACTACAGTGAAGTGTTTTTTTCAGGTCTGCCTCCTGTGGGTCTTCACAGTAGGCAAAATGCAATTTTGAGAGTCACATATTACAATAAATTTATGTAGCTTCATCAATGGGAGATGTCAGTGCCAATGAGAGAACACTAATGTAAACCATGACTAAAATGACAATAGGTGTGTTTGTGAAATGAAGAGACAGGTTAGCACTGGAGACTGAGACCTCTTAGAAATACAGACAGCATGGGAAAAAGAGAGTGCTTAATCTACAAACTTTTTGTTAGTTTGTCCAAGATGGACTTAAACAGTTGTGTTTTATTCCAGCTTGAGTTATTGGACTTGATACAAAAGGCCACAGGATGAAATATAAGGGCCTATTTTGGCTTGAAACCCCATGAATTTACAAATGTGTACTGAAGCAGAGTGCTTAGCTCTCTGCATGTGCGTGTCCATAGGAGTACAGGTGCCTTGCTGCATCCACACGCACACAGCCATTTCATCTCGTCAGTCTTTGCATGCTATTTTCACAATGACTGTGGAAGCTATGTCCTCAGATTGCTGATACAGCGTAGCTCCACGAAATCTACTTTTCAATGATTTGTATTTGAGCTATCAACAGGTAAGATGCCATCGCCAGTGTAAAAAGCAGTCATTGC
Source organism: Pluvialis apricaria (assembly GCA_017639485.1). Lineage (NCBI taxonomy): Eukaryota > Metazoa > Chordata > Aves > Charadriiformes > Charadriidae > Pluvialis > Pluvialis apricaria. The sequence goes on along the minus strand of CM030009.1, from coordinate 71,510,213 downwards.
TGTCATCTCAGAAGACAGCATCTATGTCATGTGATTCAGTATTTAATTATCCATTTCTATTCTTTAAAAACAACCTTTAAAGTGTATGAAAATAATGGAGAATGTCTTCCATTCTTTTACCCAGTGATATCAGTAAAAGTATCAAACAGCCTCTCAATTTAGTTTAAATGATTCTATTTCACTTCAAAGTTTTGGTTGAGACAGTTATATAACAAAAAAAAACCCCAACAAACCCAAAGAAAAGAACTGAAGTGGCTGATTAAAAAATAAAGTACAAAACTTGCTTATACCGATATTTCCATTATAAGCCAAAAATACTCAGCTCCATACTAAAACTAAGTCTTTGCATCTTAGCCAATGATTTTATTTTTACAGCATGTTAATATGAGAGAACAAATGTTAGAGAACAGTTTTAATACTGAAAATATGCATATATCTAAACAAAAGCAGAGAATGGTATATTCTTGGAAGCAAAAGACTGACACTGGTTACAGGCTAGAGAAGCTGTTCATAGGAGGGGTCTCAGTATGCACGGTGAAAGCTGTCAAATGGGGTCATACTCAAACCTTATGTGCTCTCTTGCTACAGTTTTTTTTCAGAGAATTTACGATGTCAACTAAATTGCAGAAACCCTTTTTATTTTAGTGTGCCAGTCGTCACAGTCCATGATGCAGCTGCACACAACAGATGAAAAATGTGAATTGGTCCCCCATACCTGGATTAATTGGATGATATTTCTGCCTTTGGTTACATGGACTCATCATTCTCGCTAACTGTAACACACTGAAACCAGAGGACATCAACAGCACTGCTATAAACCGAAAATGCTAGACTTAATGCTAAACTTACATCGTTAAGTTTCAGGCAAATTAGAGGCATCCAGTTGGTTTTATTTCCTGGAAACTGAAGTACCCAGATGTTTCATTTTCAGTGACATTTAGCATTTAATAACCTCACTGCCAGCAGTACTAGTTTTCCAAACGCCTTCTCTGATTTTATTTTGAAAACAAATATGTGAAAAAATGCTTTGGTACTTCAATTTTCTTTTCTACTTTTTGGGGTAGCTTCCAAAATGATTAGCTAAATGATCAATCAGTTAATCAGTTAAAAAAAGTGGATTCAGGGTTGGATCCATACGGCCTTAAAGTCTATAGAACTCTATTAACTTCTATTACTTGTGCCCAGAGATGATAAATAAATTAGCAAGACATTAATGGGAAAGCACTCTTGATAATTAAATAAAAAGGAAAAAGATGTGCTTGATTTAAACAGTTAGGGTCTTAAAACCTTCTTAGAAAAGCAGGCATTTTAATTAGTTTTCCTCTTCTACTTTTTCTTTTTTTTTTACATTTTTTTGTGAATTTGAAAAGAACAGTTAATGTTATTTGACTCACCATTCCAGCTTCCTTGTTCTAGCTTACTAATTTGACCTATCATAGAACACGTTGCCATTCTAATTAAAATGTCAGTGGTAGATATGCAAGTATATTATACCTATGTATACACTCACATATATATATAGATATATATGACAGTAAAACAATGTATTGACTTCCACACTCTAAAAAATCACCAAGCAGTAGTGATTTATTCAGATTTTCTCAAGCCATGCTTACGCCCACTCACATCAAGGTCAAGGAGAGAACAAAGAGACTCAGTGGTTTTGAGAAAGGGTGGCCGTATCACTTTGACAGGAAGATGTGATATTTAGAGAGGCATATGGAAGGTTCTCATCAAGTTGTCTTCATGTTGCCTTTTCTTCATTGAAATGCTACAGCTAAGCTCTAATTTAACAGCATGGTACTCAAGACTCCTCCTTTGCATTGTTCATCTTCTGAAAGAAAAAAAAGCATGGAAGGTGGGTTGCACAATAAATGTGCATTTATATTTTTGTCATTCAGTTGGAAAGTGTGTTGGAGTATTAATGCCAGCAGCTTTATTTTCCCATTTGTTTCACAGGTCCAAACCCAAGACGACCTTCATTTTGTAATGCCCCTCTGTAGAATAAAAAAGCAGCCGATTAAAGTGTTTCTGTTTACCCTTTATCATAATTACAATTTTTCAGTTTGGTGATTTGTTTTCAAAGAATGTTTGCTTTTTCTGCTTGCTGGAGCTTAGCATGGGGTAGATGGAAGAATAAATGTATTTCTGAGCAAAATTTAGCACAAAAAATGAGAAAACTTTAGAATTATAAAAGTAAATATCACACTTATCAGGAAGAAGCTGCGTACCACCTCCGCTACTAACCACATTCAGTGATTTGCTGGTTCAGACACCAGACAATACCACCTAATACAATTTCCTGTTGGTGACTGAGACAAAGCCCAAAGGTTTAGGAAATGGGCATGCTTATTACCATTACATATTCTGAGAGAAAATTAAGAGAAGGTTTCAGGTAAAAATAAATCTGGAAGGAAGTTTGCCTGTGGGCAGAGTATCCTTTAATCTATAGAAAATTAGACCACTTAGTTTTTTCTTAACACAGAACAAGAATCAAACCAAAAGGAACACAGGGGTCACATTGGTCATTTGAGCAAGGACATATTTTCTCCTTTGAAAATAAGCAGCTCATGCAAAGAAACAGGCTCAAAGCTGTAAACAAATTTTATCTAGTGAGTATAGGTGAAACAGAACCTCCTTTTCCCCTGTACATACTAAAAGCGATATCTGGAAAGTGCATTTTTTGCAATACCTTTCCAAAACGAAGCGTCACTGAGTGAATTAAATTGCTGGGCTTTTGGACCAGGCAAAATAAAATTGTGTTCTAAAAACTTTACTCATTTCTATCGTAATAAAAGACAAACTGGAAATTGAAGAAAACTCCCGAGAAGTATTTACAGCAATAACTAACACAGCTCTTGAGATGTGAGTACTGCAGAACAGATTGTTGTGTGGAGTATGTATCACAAGGAACGCGCATACACAGGAACCAAGAGAAAAAAACACAAAAGGTCATGTTATTTCATTGTTTAATTGAAAGGCTAAGACTTCTGCATTGAGAGGTACACTCTGTATGAGGAGGTTTTGCCTACGGGTGAATAATATGACTACCTAACTATTTGTCTAATTGGGGATTTCTAGAGAACTTCACTCATGATAAAAGGATGGTATGAAAGCTATATATCTAGTGACCTTTTCAGATGTATAAATAATACATGCTTCATATTTTCATTTGCCTTTGTGTTTCTTCCTTCTGGAGAACTAAAAGGTGGCAGAAATATCACCTTCTTAAAGCTGAATTTTTAGCAAATTCTTTTTTTATGCAATTGTTCCTATCTAGGAAACCTCATAAGGCATTTGATATTTCCTCTTATTTTGTCAGTTGTTAGCCCCTCACACCTTCCCTTTCTCCTTCTCCCTGTACTGTTCACGTTATCCTTTTACTTTTTTTCTGGGCTTCCAAAATCTTGAATCCTTGGAAAGAAGTGCTACTCATGGTGTGTAACTGTGGGCAGTCAGCAGCTGACTGTCTTAAGTCCAAAGCATCTTGAACAACCACTGTTATCCCTAAGGGAGTAAGTCTTTCACTCATTTCTAACTATACTGAGTGGATTACACAGTGGGATGCTGAAGTGGAAGCAAAGTACTAAGTAAGATAGGAAAGGGAAGAGCCTTTCAGCTGCTCTCCTGAGTGCCTATGTCCTGGCAGATAAAGACATCCCACCGAAACTGTGCTTACTGGACTTCTCGTATTATGTTGGATTAAAGCAAAGTGTCATAGAGTTTTTCTGCAGGGAATCTGGCATATAAACTAGGCTATACTAAGTAGTAAACGGCTGTGTATAAAAAACCTAGCAGTGTGGCTCTAGAGGTGGGGATCAATGGGATAAATCTTTGTGATGATGTACAAGATATTTATGTTCTGCCTTGTGTTTTAATTGGAGCCCCTAAATGTAGGACAAATAGCAATTTGTTGCTGTGTAGTAGGAGGTGTATAGGAGCTGTGTAAGAACCAGCTGTGGTGGGTTAGCCTTGGCAAACAGTCGAACTCCCACCCAGCCGCTCGCTCACTTCTCCCCTCAGGGGGAGAAAATAGGAAGAATAGGAACAGGAAAGCTTGTGGGTTGAGATAAAGACAGGCAGGCTGATTACTAATTACTGTTGTGGACAAAGCAGACTCAGGCAAAATTAACTCATAAAAATGTAATTACTAAGTTGGATAGTGGGAAACAGAAACACAAAGATTAGAACAACACCTCTTCCTGCTCCCTTTCCCGGGCTCAAATTCACTCTGTCACTCCAGTCTCCAGCGGTTGCGGTTGGTACATGCTGGTTCCTCTCTGCTGCTCTGTCCTCCTCACAATTTTTGCCTGCTCCAACATGGGTTGGCTGCAGGGTATCTCTGCTCTGGTGTGGAGCGTCTCCTCCTCCTCCTCCTCCTCCTCTTCTGACCTTGGTGCTCCCTCTGCTGCTTCTCACTCTTTTTGCTCCCTCCTCCTTTCTCTCTATGGCACTGTCTGCCCTTCCTTACACACCCGTTCCCTGAGGCTCTGCCATGGTGGCTGGGGGGCTGAGCCAGGCCCTGTGGTGGGGCCATTGCAGCCATCTGGAACCGGCCGTGTCCAGCATGGGGCAGCCCCAGCCGGTCCTCACAGGGGCTGCCCTGCAGCCCCTGGCCCGCACCTGGGTATCTGCACCCGGTACGCTGGTACAGTTAATCACCAAAGTAGCTTCTTGTGCAGATTTTCTGACCTTCCCTTGGAAATTGTTTCAGCAGCTGGTGCAATAGGAATGAGCCATTGAGAAAGATGGACAGGGAACTGCTGGAGACGGTACAGCAAAGGGCTGCAAAGATGATTAGGGGATTGGAACATCTTCTTATGAGGAAAGGCTGAGGGACATGGGTCTTTTTAGTCTAGAAAAAAGAAGACTGAGGGGGGATCTTACCAATCACTTATAAATACTTAAAGGGAGGGTGCCAGAAGGATGGGAACAGCCTTTTTTCAGTAGTGCCCAGTGATAGGACAAGAGGTAACGGGCACAAACTTGAACATAGGAAGTTCCATCTAAACATGAGGAGGAACTTTACTTTGAGGGTGGCAGAGCACTGGAACAGGCTGCCCAAAGAGGTGGTGAACTCTGCCACTCTGAAGACGTTCAAAACCCACCTGGACACCATCCTGTGCAACCTGCTGTAGGTGACCCTGCTATGGCAGGGGGATTGGACTAAATGATCTCCAGAGGCCCCTTCCAACCCTGACCATTCTGTGATTCTGTGATTCTGTGAAAAGCCAGAAAGTTTTAAAACAGACAAAATTGGACTCCAGCTGCGATGTGGGTTGGAATGTGAAACACCAAACGTGGACTGATGGCGTCAGACAGAGTCTGTGGACTGTACTGGCGAGAGCAGGCAGCTCTGGGGCCGGCAACTTGCACTTGGCTGAGCAGTGCAAAATCGGGCTTGGTCAATTCTTGATTTTCGGAGTTGGTGGAAATTTACCGTTCCTGTTGACTTCAGCAGGATTTTAACATCTCAGAGAAAGGTGCACTTTTTCTAGAAGAAGGGATTAGAAACACCAATCCACCCGCCCAACTGAACCACTGAGCCAACAAACCTCCCAGGTGGGCAGGCTCACCAAACTCCATGGGGCAAAGAACTCTCAAACCTCAGGGCAGAGCTGTGCAATCGCAGCTGTGCCCTCTCCAGGCTGCAGTCTGATTCCTGCACCAGCTCACCTGTCTTAGCAATTGCTGATATAGGCAAGCCATCGTTCCTGAGCAGAAGGATGAATTTTCACTCTCTCAGTTTTTTGGTGGTCATTTTCCCAATTGTCTGGACTACAGACTAGTCATTGGAGATTGCAGGTTTGTCTGTATTGGTTGTGTAGTTCTATTTTACATAACTACTTTAGAATCATAGAATCAAAGAATGGTTTAGGATGGAAGGGACCTTGAAGATCATCTAGTTCCAACCCTTTGCCATGGGCAGGGACACCTCCCACTAGAGCAGGTTTCTCAAAGCCCCATCCAACCTGGCCTTGAACGCTTATAGGGATGGGGCTGCCACAACTTCTCTGGGCAACCTGTTCCAGTGTCTCACCAACCTCATAGTGAAAAATTTTTTCCTAATGTCTAACTTCTTAACTACTTTGGTGAACATATGGGATTTTGGTACAGATGAAAGCCTACTCTGAATGACTGCAGCAACCAGTTATCTTTTTGCATGTCAGAGTGTAATTCACGAAGTGTGTAAAAAGCCTTGCTAAGATAAGTATTGCAAAAAGCTCATTAGGAATAAATACAATGCAGAACGATTCATTTTTCCTGCCTAATTGTAAGAAATGCCACATCTTTCTATTCAGAAGATTTGTATATACTTAGCACAGATAGAAAACTTATATATGTAAACCTTTGTCCTCCACTTTTGGATTCAAGGGAAAGCATATCACAGCCACTGGAACAAGTTTTATATTCTTTATTTTCCGAAATGGATAACAGTCAGCGTATGATTTTGCAATATTTCAGGCTAATTTGAGTAAAACCATGCAACTCAAGTAATTTTTTTAAAGTTTCAATGTGGATCTAAAGAGAAAAATACTTGCCACTTTGAGAGTGGACCTGTTGCTCCTTTTTTTTGAGGCAGTGACTGAGATTAAGAAACAACAATAAATGACTGATTCTATATCACTTATTCAATTATATTAATTGTTTATATTTCCAAAGCTTTCAGATATCTAATTGAAACATAGAAATGAGATCTGGAACATATTCTTGTCGTCTCCCAACTCAAATGGGAAGAAAGGATTAAGGTTAACTATAATGAACAAAATTTATTTTGCCAAAAGAAGCTGGAAAAGAAAACGACTTCTAGTATACTAAAATTTTGTCCAGATTATTGGAATTAGATAAAGTCTTGAATTAAATTAACTGATTTTCAGAACGTTATAATCTCATTTTAAGACAGGCTTCACAATAAAATCTAGGGCAATAACATCCATAATAATATATAGGAAGTCACAAATTGGGAACGAAAAAAAGTCACTGGAAATATAAAAAGGCCCACTGAAATAAAATTAAAGATTGTCATTTTAACATGGACTCTGTTACTTTGTTACTCTGTTGACAGCTCTATCTCCAGAGCAGATTTCACAGTGACAGTGGAGGCATTCACCACGAACACTTCTGTCTGCAGTGTGCTCCTCTGTGGTAAGAGCTACTCCTAGGGCAGGACCTGTTCCTACCTCTTTCCAGAAACCACTGTCTAGACTGCTTGTTGCACTGACAGTTTTTGCAGCACAGGAGCTGTGCAATACAATAGAACATTAAGACCAAGAACCCAGTTCGAATAAAGCCATGACCAGTAATCACTGGGTACCAACCTGACCCAGCAGTGTAACGACAAATCTTTCTGAATTGCATTAACCTGTCAAAGACTCAGTTGTTCAAAATCCCTGTGAGTCAATTTTTTTATTAAGGTAAGAATAAGTCAGCAGGGAGATGGGACAGGGAAAGGAGCTGATGTTATCTTGAACTATGCTAAAAATAAAAAAGCAGTATATAGTTACTGGTGTGATCAGATTCTACAAGTAGCTGGGTTGTACAAAGAGCACCATGCTACTTCAGCAGGTAACTATATAACTAAGATCACTGCCGTACATTTCACAGACTAAATGCAAAAATATAGTAAGGAAATACAAACAAATAGCAGCTTGCAAAAACGCATGATTATTTACATTGCCAGATGTACAGACAATTGAGATGCCAGTTTTCAGTCATGTGCCTTCACATGGGTCAAATGTCATCCCATGTCTTTCTTAAGGCAACAAATCCATTATTTCTACAGAAATGCACAAAAGAAGGTTGAGGATTGGCGTATCTACCTCCAGTTCTCATCAACAGTAGTGTGCTGTGAGGAAGACCTTTCATTTCATCTAGTAAAATCAGCTACCTAGATTATTTCATATGCTACTGTTTGGTTTTTTCTTAGTTGTGGGGTTTTTTGTTTGTTTTATTTTTATTTTGTTTACTGATCTGAGATTGCATCAAACTGGCATGTTTACCTATTGGAAATTTGGGTTGCTTTAGTTTCATGAGTGCATGACTGGCACCTCAAGTCATAGCTTTTCAGCTGACTTATGCTAATAGCAAATGGTTGGCTGGTATATTCTCCATTTACATGGTCTTCACGGCAAGTCAAGCTGATTTACCCACAGAAGAAAAGTAGTACCAAATTTTTTCATGTGATTCTTGGGACCTTCATGTTGGTAAAACACTGGTTTTCCTCACTTTTGCTCTGCTGTTTCACTTTTTCTGCTCACTTTGTGCTTTAGAAAGTGAAGAGATTGTATTTCACCAACAGGCAGGGCTAACAGACCATGCTTTTACTGATTCAAGTTGAATAGAAATGTTCATCATTAACATGACTTGCAGAGTCAATGCACTGATAGTATATTGAGCTGCTCAGAACAAGTGTGAGCTTCAGGCTACACTGGTCAATGAGACATAAAAATAGCACCAGTCACAGAACACATTTTCATGACTTAGTGAGGCTTTTTCCTGTCAGCACTTTGATTGAATGTTAAGAAGAAATGATTTAGGATTACAGGATCTTGCAATCTTGCTGATATAAGAGCTATATTCAACCTTTCACTCCCTAGATAAGATTAAATGGAAAACAGACTCACTTCAATGCTGAGCAGGTAGGTAAAGAAAAACAAGAAGAGCAAAAGAGGCAGGAAAACGCGCACACACACACATGCTCACACACACAATCAGGCCAATGCTTTGTTAGCATTGCAGCCTTTCCATGAAAAGTGGGGCACTTTTTACATTTCTACCTTTGTCAAACACAGTTCATTACTGCTTGTTTTGCCTCTGCCCCATGGAAACTTTTTCCACATACATGTGTCCAAGTGGAGCACATTCTTGCAATGACAAGTACCACTGTAACTACTGTGGACCTCAGCAGAAAAGATAAAGTGCAAAATGTGAGCGATCACAGGATTCAGTCTCTCTACTGCCCTGGTTTCCTTGTCTTTCTCTTGGAAGTCTTTGAGTGAGTCTTTTCTTCCTTGCTTGAAGGGGGATTAGCGGGAAATTGCAGTCCAAATCCATTAGGTCCGTTTAGGAAGACACATTGAAAGTAGCGGACAGGAGCTAGGAAAACAAGGAAGAGATGGTTAATGTTTATGGCTTCCAAACTGGGGCCATGAGTCTATTCCATGTTCTTTCAGAAAACATCTGTATAATTTCATTTACGTTAAGTGAGTTATAACAGCACAAAACTCTAGTGTGCTCACAAGCCAGGTTCCACATATCAACAAGATTTTAGCTCAAAGGCTCGATGAGACATATTTGTAGCACAAGATTAGAAATTACTGACAATTTTCCACTTAAATCCATTAGTCCTCTCAATGTTCTAGTCCTACCTCTCCCAGAATATTTGCATTTTGGGGTAGCTGAGTGAAAACCCCCAAAATTCACACATATATTTTCTGATTTTATATTTCACAGACACTTTCAGATACATTGAGGAGTTCCAGAAGGACTCATATCTAAGACTGATAATGACATATTTTATTAGATTTCAAATGAATTATTTTTTATTCTGAATAAATGAATAAATGACAGTACCTCTTTCCTAGTCTTTCACAGTCAGGGAGGTTTTCTCCCTTTTGATTTTTGAGCGATAGCCTGTGTCGTCACACTTCTTTCCATTATGTGTTAAAAGTTTTCAAGAAAACATACTTTAGGACAGATGGAGTTGACCTAATTTGTTCCAAAAGATGAGTTTTGCACCCTGAGATTAATGTTGACAAGACTTTAAAAGATAACTATTAGTCAGTTATGTGTTTGGGAAAATGACTGGAGCAATGCTGGCATCTGAAACAAGTGAGTTTTCATGCAATTGATTTTCTAGTGCTTTTTTCTTTCCTCTGCTGTTCATTCCATGTTAAAAAAAATAACTCTTGCCTGTGACAGTTCTAAACTGAGATGGACTCTGGGGCTCCCTGTGTTATAAACTGAGGTGTGGGGTTTATTTATTGATTGCCAAGCGACAGTGAATGGTGGAACACAGAGCAGTGTGTCAGAAATGCTTGTATATTCAGTCCAGTTATATTATCCTCTGTGGTCGTCTTGACTGACTCACGCAAAGGTTAAGTCTTTGTTATTTAAAAAGCACACATGAAAATGGAGTTGGAAATCAGATCCTCTGCAAACGGCTTACTGCTTTTCCACTAAATCTAAGAATGGAAACAAACTTTTTTTCCCCAAATTTTCAGTATTTCTGATGTTCCTCTTTAAGATGAATCTGAGATTTCATCAGAAAACAGGGGCAAAGTGGCTCCCATGACTAGAGCTCACAGCCCTAACGTGACAGACCAAGGTTCCCCTGTGAGGCCTGACAAGCCATGGACCAGGTCCACAGTGTGGATATGCTATGTCCTCTACTGTTGGCTGTTTTACAGTGGCACTTGGGCAAAACCAGAAAATTTCTGGAATATGTTATAGTTTCAACAAATAGACTTATTCCATCCTTGAACTAAGGTAACTTCTGTGCATAAAACAAACTAAAAACAGTATATTGCCACAAAACCTGCTATAATTAAGACCAATATTTTCCTACCAAAGTAGTCTATCAGAGATTTCTCAATCAGATCTTTAAAAAAACTCCCCACAAACATACAGCCCCCTAAAGTTCACTTCCAGTGGGTGCCAGTTTGATAAAGAGAAATACCTTACAGGAAGAAAGCTGCCAATTAAAAACTCACCTTTCTCTGTTAAAATGGACATTATTTCTGCATATTCCTCTTATGGATATAAAAATGAAAATAAAAAGTCAGTAACTCTTTGTTCTTTGTGAAGGCAGCAAGTAGGGCATCATGCACTTTCTAGCCCCAATAAATACCAATAAATAATTTACTTAAAGGTAATAAAAATGATTAAACTCCCCTGTATATTACATGCAATCAGAAGCAAAACATTATCTCTTTTTCTTTACATACATTCACAAAGACCTAATACATAATAGCTTATATAGCTACATATTTACGAGCATTTCAAACATGCTTATATATTGTAATTATAGCATGTCTGTCACTGCAGTGTTTCCCAGAGGTCTTGTCTGATCATCACTCTAAAACCACCCTAAAATCACCAGTAGTACTGGCCACTGCAACTATTTCACTTGAAACTTAGTCTATTGTTAAAAGTCATTAAATTCATGGAAGGAAAGGGAAAGACCAAACTTTCAGATTTCATGGAACAGATCATCCTCAGTGCCATCACATGGCACATGCAGGAGAACAAGGTGATCAGGCCCAGTCAGCATGGGTTTGTGAAAGGCAGGTCATGCCTGTCAAACCTGGTCTCCTTCTATGATGAGGTGACCCGCTTAGTGGATGAAGGAAAAGCTGTGGATGTTGTCTACCTGGACTTTTGCAAGGCTTTTGACACCGTTTCCCATAGCATTCTACTGGAGAAACTGGCTGCTCGTGGCCTGGACAGGTGTACCCTTCGCTGGGTAAAAAACTGCTTGGATGGCCGTACCCAGAGAGTGGTGATAAATGGAGTTAAATCCAGTTGGTGTCCAGTGACAAGTGGTGTCCCCCAGGGATCGGTGCTGGGACCGGTTCTCTTTAATATCTTTATTAATGATCTGGATGAGGGGATTGAGTGCACCCTCAGTAAGTTCGCAGATGACACTAAACTGGGGGGGCGTGTTGATCTGCTTGAGGGTAGATTGGCTCTGCAGAGAGATCTGGACAGGCTGGACAGATGGGCTGAGGCCAATGGTATGAGGTTCAACAAGGCCAAGTGTCGGGTCCTGCACTTGGGTCACAACAACCCCATGCAGTGCTACAGACTGGGGGTGGAGTGGCTCGAAAGCTGCCTGGCAGAGAAGGATCTGGGGGTGTTGGTGGACAGCCGGCTGAGTATGAGCCAGCAGTGTGCCCAGGCAGCCAAGAGGGCCAACAACATCCTGGCCTGCATCAGGAATAGTGTAGTGAGCCGGAGTAGGGAAGTAATCATCCCCCTGTACTCGGCACTGGTGAGGCCTCACCTCGAGTACTGTGTTCAGTTTTGGGCCCCTCACTACAAGAAGGACATTGAGGTGCTGGAGCGTGTCCAGAGAAGGGCTACCAGGCTGGTGAGGGGTCTGGAGGACAAGCCTTATGAGGAACGACTGAGGGAGCTGGGGTTGTTTAGCCTGGAGAAGAGGAGGCTGAGGGGTGACCTTATCACCCTCTACAACTACCTGAAGGGAGGTTTTAGAGAGATGGGGGCTGACCTCTTCTCCCACGTGGCAAGTGATAGGACAAGAGGAAACGGGTTCAAGTTATGTCAGGGCAGGTTTAGATTGGATATTAGGAAGCATTTTTTCACTCAAAGGGTTATTAAACATTGGAATGGGCTGCCCAGAGAGGTGGTGGATTCACCATCCCTGGAGGTGTTTAAGAAAAGGGTAGATGAGATGCTTAGGGACATGGTTTAGAAGTGGGTGTTTTTAAATCAGGGTAGGTTAACGGTTGGACTTGATGATCTTAATGGTCCCTTCCAACCTCACTGATTCTATGATTCTATGATTTTTGCAACTTGGCCAACAGCCACAAACTAATTACGGTGGGCTGTAGTATGAAATTTGAAAAATAGACACAGAAAATAATTTTTAAAAAATATAGATTTTTTTTTTGTATTTGGAATGTGTAATGCTAAAGATCACCCTTGATTTTGTTATTCCTAAGATCCCTGTAGTGTTCTGGAGTGAGCCTTATTGGTTGGCTAATATCATAGAATCAGAATAGTTTGGGTTGGAAAGGACCTTTAGAGGTCATCTACTCCAACCCCCTTGCACTGAGCAGGGACATCTTCAACTGGATCAGGTTGCTCAGATCCCCATCCAACCTGACCTTGAACGTTTCCAGGGATGGTGCATCTACCACCTCCCTGGGCAACCTGTTCCAGTGTTTCATCACCCTCATTGTAAAAAATGTCTTCCTTGTATCTAGTCTAAATCTTCACTTTTTTACAGTGAGTCATCAATAATAGATAGAATATAGTAGAGGATTTAAAATATTGAAATATACAAAAGCAATATTATAAATAAAAAGAAATATCTGAATCAAAAATTTGGAAACTCTACCCTCTGATTTTAATGACTTTTAAATGAAACTTCTGAAATTCTTTGAAAAATCTAAAAATAACTCGTGCAAAAAAAAAGTTTTCATTTTTAACTGGAATATCATTGGAATAAATCCGACATTTCTCTCTGAAATGAAAAATCCCCATTTTTTCAAATTTTTTGGGGGGAGGTTAGACAAACTAAAGCACAATGATTCATGGTTTTATCCTAGTATTAAGGCAATGTTTGTACATGAGTAAACTAAGCAGATTCACTTGCTAAAGATTGAACTGTTTTGGTACATTGTATGGTATATGTGATCTAGTAGTTCCTGTTATTAGAGTACCATATTTGGTAAGCAAGGTGTTATGGTTCCAAATGTAGATACAGAAAGAGGGCATTTTCAGGCTTTGGATGATAGTAAACTATTAAAAAAGGCCCTTTTCCCACACTGTCTTTGTAGATTTCTTCTTATTAATTCTCCCAGTACAAACCCACTAATTTTTAAAAGAAAATTTCATCAGCATACCGTGCTGGGATGGATCTTTTACATTTTACCTAACCAAGCAAACAGAGCTTTGAAGTAGACATATTGCAAATGTCTGTTGTATTATTTATTCATTTATTTATTTTCTGGTAAGTATCTTGTATATTGTCTTTCTTTTTTATTGTTGATGAGATTCACACTTTCTGTAAACTGAATGGTCTGTCTTTAGCATATTCTAAATTGTTAAGCAAAGCAAAGTCAGCTGCTCATATAGTAAGTCTATGCAGGAGAAAATGGTTTCAGAATGACAATTTTTGCTATGTGTTTTTTTCACTATTTCCGTTTCATGTTGCCCTTCTTAGGCTGCATTATCATGCAAACCTCAGATGCAAAACATGCAGATAAAAACTTCATTCAAAAAATACGTCTGTGGAACTGTGTCTGTATCAGAATCTGCAACAGTGTTATGATACAAGCCAGAGTCAGGAGAACAATTTGAATTTTGGCATGCGAATAAGACTACAAATACATCCCATTCTGCCTTTGTAATTCCCACATTCAATGTGCATACAGAACGTGTCTTTTAAATTGAAGTGGGTTCTCACTTTGAATGTATTGTCTCATATCTTCAGGGCAAATGTTACCAAAAAAAGATTAACTGTAAGAGCAAAATGTGTGGTTTAACACTAGATGTCTTTTGTCAGCTTAGCTAAGACAAAAAAAACAGCTTTGTACCTGGCCTTATGCTTTTATTTAGGATGTAGTTTATGAGAATACATATAATTACTTAAATTTCCCTTACGAGTACTACTGAGGAAATAAAAAAAAATCAATGTTGGAAAAGTGTAGAAATATTCTTTTTTAACAAATTATAACTAACGCTGTTATATAAGGGAAACTGATACCTAAGATGAATTCATTTCTGAAAGGCTGGAGGAGGGGATATTTGCTTCTTTGTTTTTCACTTTGTGAAAGGAATGGGCACTTTTTTTTCTCACAAAAAGAGAGAAATCTTTTAAATTATTTTTGATCTTTTAAAATGATTTTTGCCTGGATAGAAATCAGTCAAGCTACGATTTGTTCCAGAAAGCAGAAAAACAAACAAAACCTTCTGGATTCAAGGTTTGCATGAAGCTGGTTAGGGCTGGTCAAGAGGAAATGCTAAGTACATTCCATAGGTAGCCGATAAATTATACAAATGTTCCATGAAGCTTATGTGTGCTCTAGATCTCTAAGTGACATGAATCTCACACAGTGGGTTGATTTCAAGAAATGTGAGGAGTATTGCAAGAGCGCTCTTCTGGCTTTTTGAATTCTTCAGCAGAAAGGATGAAACCAGCCTAGTGAGGTCTCTCTGGATGGCAACACTACTCTTTGGTGTATCAGCCATTTTCTTCAGCGGTGTGACATCTGCAAACTTGCTGGGGGTACACTCTGCTGCATCATCCAGACTATTAATGAAGACGATAAATGGAACCAATATTGACCCCTGGGTTACTCTACTAATTACTGGTTTCCAACTAGACTTCCTGCCACTGATCACCACCTTCTGGGCCTGGCTGTTTAGCCAGTTTTCAATCCACCTCACTCTCTGCTAATCTAGCCCATATTTCATCAGCTTCTCTATGAGTATCCTATGGGAGACAGTGCCAAAAGCCTGACTGATGTCAAGGTAGACAATATTCACTGTTCTCCCTTTGTCTACCAAGCCAGTCATTTCATCAAAGAAGGCTATGAAGTTGGTCAAGCATGACTTTCCCTTTGTGAATCTGTGCTGACTGTTCCTGAACAACTTCTTGTCCTTCATGTGTCTGGCAATGGTTTCCAGGATTAGCTGCTCCATCACCTTCCCAGGTGTAGTAGTTCCCTGGGTCCTTCTTCTCACCCTTTTTGAAGACAGAGGCAACATTTGCTTTCTGCCAGTCCTCAGGCACCTCTCCCAATTGCCATAGCTGTTCAGAGATTATAAATTTTGTGTTGAGGATCTTTTTATCATTTAAAGAGCTGGAATGTGAACTACATACTATTTGTTGTTAATTGTTCTCATTAAGTGTATTGAATGAAAAAGGTAACAGGTAACAGGCAAAAAGCAACTAACTGACACAAGTCCCAGTAAGGGACAAGACACTAGAGAACAAAGAGAATTCCAAAACCATAAGATTGCTGGAACAGTAAAACAGTGATTTTAGATACTGTTTCACTTCCATGTATTCACATAAGGCAAAAATACCGACAGAATTGACTTTGATGAGAACCAGCAGACAGTCACACTGGAGTCCAAATACATCCCGCAATCAGATCTAACTTTCGAAGAATCCACAACTATCATATCCCCTACTGATACTATTATGGTGTAATCCACAAGTCCTATACTATCCCAAATAGATTAATTACTCTGTGCCTCATCCCTGACAAAGGCAGTGAAAAGTTAAATCCATCTGTATATGACATAAATCATCAATTTATGTGAATCTGTATAGAACATTAGAATCAATATATGAGAAAGCTTTACTCATAGGTGGGAATATTGCTTAACAGGTGATTACATTTTTTTGCTTTATGGTGACTTATATTGGTTAACAGTCTTTATTTACTGTTTGAGCAGAAAGGTTCACACTCAGCCATTTACATTTCCAAAGCATGAGAATGCAGATACTGATGAATTTACAATAAGATCCAAAATGTCTCATGTCTGAGAGAAGCTTTAAGGAATTGCTGGGAAAGAGAGGTGTTTTAAAGCTGAATAGATCAAAAGAAGAACCTCCCATATAAAGGGAATAAAGGGGATCTTTACCAGGCATCCTGCTCTGTGAAAAATCTGGACAGGGAAAGATTTTTGTGAGAAGCCCAGTCATCAGAACAGAGAATATTAAGCATCTGTCAGCTTATTAAATGAATCCTGTAGTGGAAGAGACACTATAAAACTCAGTGCTATGTAAGCACTGACTTGTTCATTTTCATCCAGCATACTTATGCCTTAATAGAGCCTTATACCCTAAGCAGTCTATTTTGAAATTGGTTTTATGCTCATTTAGCTGAAGTAGTTCTTTAAGAAAACTGATGAATATGAGGCCACTCATAGAATATGAGGCCTTAGAGGCGTGATGGACCTTAAAATTCAAGGTGCTGGGACAATGGAAAAGAGTTTGGCTTCCAGTGCATTGATCCACAATTTCCAAAGGATGGTAGGCTCTAGCTCCACTTAAGCAGCACATCTGGTTTGGGAATTGATAATTTAGGGGTTAAAGAGGAAAAACAGTTTTCATTTCCTCCTTTAGCTGTATGCAGTCTAATTGGGAACATATTTAAATCCAAGGATGTCCAGGGACCTTGTGATAGTGTTCTTGAAAGCTTCTCCTGAGTTAATATAACAGTATCGTTTTAAAGAAGACTGATTTGGAATAGCTTTCTACCATTCAAAATGCCAAACTACCACTCAAGTGCCTACTCAAGCAATTAATGGGAGTTTTGTGTAAGAGATTACGGTGATCCAAACAAACAAATAAATGTATTTTTTCATGATAGACTTTTTAAAAATTAGTCTTATAAGGAAAGGGGGCAGAAAATTCAGAGAGGAATAAAATTTACTAATCCTAAAGAAAGCAAAGGAGTTCCTGTTTATTTGTTATAACGGTTAAAGTCCCATTTCCACAAGGCTCAGATAGCTGTTTTTAAGGCAAGTCACCAAATAAAATATTCATTAAAAAGCAATAGCTTTTAGCAATAAAAGTTTGGTTATTAGGGAAAAATTACAGAGAATATGTGAGGAAACAATATTTATTACTGATGTTTTCTAGTTGGAATAAAATTTCTTCACTTAGAGGCTTTCCTAATAGAATTCAACAATTCAACAAAGCACAAATATTCAGGCAATCATAGCATTAGAAACAACTAATTACGAAGCAATTGTAAGTAAGAGGAAAGTATTAACAATTGTACTCATTTCTTTCCGATTGCTTCTCAGGAATGCACATGCTGTGTTTTGGTTCAGCAATCAAAACTGAACCACACAAGAACAAAGAATACTGCTCCACCAACTAGGGAGCTGAACTTTGTTATACTTACTGACGGGTGAGGGAGAGAAACAGCTATTTTCCCCCTTGCTTTGCTTCTTTCCTTGTCAAACAATTTTGGCTGTTTCTCCTCACTTTTCAGTCAAATTACACTATGACAAGCTGACCAGAGAAAGCACAGGGGCAGGTGGGGAAGAGAAGTAGTGTGGAATCCTAGCTAAATATCACGTTTTGCCATCACACATTCTAACACAAGTACATGAGTCTTTGCTCTTAGCTGCACTGTGTAACTGACATTTAATTAAATCCCATTTCTCTGAATAGCAAAGCTGAATGTTGAGGTCCTATGTTTTCTTAAATTCGCAATATGGTTCATGTTTAGATGCTGGCTATTCGAAACAAAACAGTTTGCTTCAAAAATTAGATTTCTTTTTTTTGGATAAATCTTTTTCAACTCCTTTCTGATTATTGAGCATGCTCTACAGTCACACTACTGCCATTCTCAGGAAGTAAAATGCTTAATGGGAAGGAGAAGGGAGGAAAGAAGCAGAGAAAAACTTTTATATGTCCACTACACATCTGCAAGAAATATCACTACCACTTTAAATCAATTCTATATATCTAAAACATCCCCCTAAAATAACATTTTTCTAGCATTGTATGACAACGTGTAGACAGTAAAAGGAAGAAAAGAAATTATCCCATGAGGATACTTCTTTCACATCTTATTTTGTCTCTTGAAGGAAAGAATATCAAGAATGGTCAGAAAGTAGCTCTCAAATCTGCTTCCAAAGTGTCTGTGATATAATGCAATTAATTGCTCGTCTTTGCAAACATCATCCAAGCTTTCACATCCATTTTAGCAGGGGAACTGTCAGATAACAAGTTATTTAATAAAATGGTGCTAAAGGTGTTTGAGTACCAGGTTAATACTAGCAACAATATTGTTATTACAGCCACAAAAACTCAGATTGCATGTTCTCCTTAACAGCTCTTTTTCAAGCATCATGGAAGTGCAAGGTCTGGAGAAAGTAAAATAGTTATACTTTAAAAGAATAAATACATGTCCTCTCAAAAATAGTGCTCAACAGTGAGCAAAAATGACCTAGAAGCTTTTTCCATTTCTTAAGAGTGTCTGTGGTCCCAACTCACTCAGGAAAATTGCTAAATACACAAAAGAAACCAGTCTTTATCAGTGTGTAAATCAGTGGGACAAAAACAGTATCAGTACAAAGTCAGTAGTACATGTTTTTAGTAACATTTTCTTGGTATAAAACATGTTGTAAGTGCATCAAATCAGTAGTGCTAGAAGGTCACTCTGGTCATATTTAATGTCATTAGAGGGGAAAAAAATCACCACAGTAAAAACTTGTACTATACTCCAAGACCAGAACAGGTTAAACCCAGTTGTGATTTGTTACTTATCAAAATCAGTGCTCTTTTTGAAACATAAAAACAAAGCTCAATAAATGACATCTTTATTCTAACAAAACTGATTTCTGCAATAAAAGGTGAAAATTCATTTCTATCTTTTAGCTTGAATGTGATAGATGACACCTAACAATCATTTAAGAGAGCAAAAAATTCTGTATTTTGCTAACTGTCTCTTGCACTGTCTAGTAAGAAGGCTTGATGGATAAATAAGCTGTATGTTCAGAGAAAAGTGTTATATTCCATGTTATGGTCACTGCACACAAACCACGTAATTCTCACATAAACGTGTGAATATCTCCAAAGTGTGATATTCCCCCAAAATTCATTTAAAAATTCTTTTTGTTAGTAAAACCATGCAAGATGTAACAGTGCGACACATATGTGGTAATACAGACACTTCCAACAAAGCACAGCAATGATCAGAGTACACAGGCTTTACGATTTTGCTAGCATTGAGCTTTCAAAGGAGTGTGGTACTGGCATTATGTGTTTTCTTAGTGGAACGTAGGAGTAAACGAATGAATCATTCAAGGAATGATATTAAAAGGGGACCAAACACTAATGCAGGCCTGATCCAAAGTCTATCAAAATCTCTTGGATTTTTTCACAGTCTGCAATGGTAATTACATGAGACTACAGCGGTATTTGGTGGGCAGCAATATAGAACTGGATTTTATTGCTATTGCTCAATAGACAATGACATTATCTTGGTAGGATGCACTGTGTGCTGATCGTGTACCTTAGGCATGTTGACGTGACATTGTCTCTGTTGACTCATTCCTATGGCCAGCATGTTCAACTAACGTAATTACAACATATTGCATTAAAATCATTGTTTCTAACGAACTGCCAGTCACTAAAAGATTGGTTTAAACTTTACACACAAACACATTTATGCGCACAAAAAACCTATAAAACCAAAGAAGAAGGTAAAAACAACCAGGGATCTTACTATGGTAACAAGAATGAATACCAAATAACTGGCAGTTAATATCAGATATTTATTAGGCTGTGAAGGCATGGGATGGAGAGAGAAGGGAAGGAGAAGGGAGGGGAAAAGAGAGGAACAGCAAATGATAAGACAGATAAGCAACTAATGAAAGTGAAGCTGGTGTTTGAATGATACAAGTGCTTTCTTCATTTTGGTTATCATTCTAACTGAAATATTTATTAAATAAAGGGGGTTTTTTGGTTGCGTGTAGCATTACATATACACATTTATCTTCCTCAGTGAGAACTTTTCTGCTGGGAGCAGCAGCACTTCTTTATGACAATAAAAACTCAGGAAAAAGACAGTACTCAAACTATGCTACTGACAAACCCTGATAGGCCCAAATTCATCCTGCTTAGCATCAGACACTAGAGGCACTACCTTCTGGATTTAGCTCTAGCCACATGAGGTAATGTCGGGAGGCAATTCAGGTATCGAAGGGATGAGAAACCCATTGGGGAAGTTCCTGTCTCACTGACCATAGAACTTGGGCAAATATGGCCTTATTTAAGTGCCTATGATTAGAAGGATTGGATCTGTGTCTGTGTGCTACTTACAATGAAAGATGAAGCTAAATTAGAATGTCTTTCTCACTCTGAATTTGCACAGTTCTAGGAACAAGGAAAACCAGAAAGAAACTGTAGGAGCTCAAATAGGCTGGCTTCTTGAAAATATTTCACAGCATCTGCTGTCAGTTCTGGTCTTACTGATTAAGAATTGCATCACATAATTAGCATTTGTCCACTGGATTTGACTATACTGATGATAACCTGGAAACATGAACTCACTCCAACATCAGGATACCTATTCAAAATTTATGTTGATAAAAAAGTAAGACAGTTGCTCTGTCCTCTAAGCAATGTCCCCATTAAAAGAGAAGGGATACGGCCTAAAGTTCAAGACAGATTTGAAGAAATGGCCATTTATCTGAAACAAAGATAAATAATCTCTTACTCAGAAAACTGTTGAAGAATTAAATTTCGTACAGAACTTTACTTCTATGAGATGTGTCATGGAAATACATAATATGCATTTTTCTTCTCTTTTTTTTTACAGTGTGATTTAAGAAGATATACCAGTCAAACTAAAGGGCAAAACCAACTTAACAATGAGAAGCATTAAGATACTAGATATTGGTATTTCATTTATGGCAAAATCATTCAGAGCCTTATACTGAGATTTTTGTTTTTCATTTGACTTGGCACAAATTTAGTATACATTTATAAATGCTTGGAGCTACTAAGTTTAATTTTAGTAAGAGGTTTTGACCCAGTTAAGAGGAAGGGAATGAAATCATTGTCCAACAAGCATAAATAACATTCCTAATTGAGTTCATTTTGCAAAGTTAGGCAAATCAGATTCTCATTACTGGATCTAAATCAGCATGCTAAATAATATATTTTTTTCATAGTCGTCTTTTCCATAGGCTGTGACTCTCATATGTTGTTTAGTTAGACCAATTTATCCCTACATTTAAGTGTTTCTCTAATAATTTGCTAGGCAAATCATTTTTAGGATTAACATGGGAAGTAATCAATTCATGAATTAATTGTAAAAAAACCCAACTTTTGATTACCCTGTCTGTTGTCAACTTTTGCTCATCCTCCAACTCGTTTTTTTGCCAAAGATCCTTCTTTATTTCTGGGATCTCTCTCTGGACCCTGAGTTTTCCCTTAGTGTATTCCCTGGTAGAATTTTGCTCATTCCCTTTTGATGTAAACAACCACCCCAAGCTCAGAGGGCATATTATCAAGCACAATGGGAGAGTTCTAATAATGTTTGTGGACCAAGATTTAGAGTGGACTTCAGACACCTTGAACAAGATTTAGGTTGAACGACAGCACCTACATTTGAAGTCATGTTCACAAATCAGCTCTCCAATGACTTCAGGAATTAATCTTCAGGGTTTATCTCTTACAGTTTTTAAATGAGAGTCTATCAATGGGGTCTGTAAAGCATATTCACAGTTGTGGTACAGCTAAGGTTTGCATAATTATAAGAAAACGTTTTCAGTAGTTTGAAGACTGAGCTAGTAAAGTTCAAGTGCTATTAACATGTAGCTAATATTTAGATGCTACACAGAAATTGAACTGAATCAACCCTTTTTTTGTCACTGTGTTGGTAACCGTGCAAACTTAAAATTGCTTACTGGGGAGGTGGACTTTAAATGAGCCCAGGTAACTCTCGTCATAATGCAAAGCTGATTGAGAATCAATCTCAGTAATTCCTAATTGTAAACAAATATTGACAACAAATAAATTCAAGGTAAGGTAATGGAGTTACCAAATATAGCCAAGGGTAAAAAAAGAGATGAATTTAGAGCTAGGGAGAGATGTCCTCCTGAAGAAGACACAGCAGGAACCCAAAGTGCTTCCAGATTCTCCCCATGAAGGTCTTTGTTTCAAAAGATAAAACTTACCCTTTGGGCATCTAAATAAAATGTCTGTAATTAATAATTTAGATTACAATGTCATTATGCTGAAAGGCTATCTATAAGCTTACAATTAACATAAAACCTGATGTATTGTTCTCACTTGTGATGTGTATTTACAGATTTTGAGTTTCAAAATTTATTGCAATCTGTAAGAATTTTTCCAGTGAGATTTAATCAACTTCACACCAGACCATAAAGCTTTCATTTTACCCAGTTACCACAATATGGCTGATCTTTCACCCTTATACGGCTTTTCCATCTAGGAACAATCATGAAGATTAATTTAAATTAACTTTAAAAATGGATTAATTAGGTCATATAAAATTGTTATGCCGGCACTCATTCAGAATTAAAGCACCGTCAGTGAAATTTTCATCAATTCAATTTCAAAACAGGTTAAAATTAATTAAATCAAGGTCACCTGAGTTCTTAATAAGTGACCACTCAAACATTTAGCACTGTTTAACTGAGCTCTTTAAACATACACCTCTTGTTAATGCACAGTATTCTTCCCTGTATCTTCTCACACAAGCATGTTGAGATTTAGTCTCCAAGTATTTCTTTAAAAGTCAAATTCAGAATAGTATAATGACAAACACCAAGTTGTCGGAAAGCCTGCATATGCAACCTTGGTCCTCACATTTCTAACAAACATGAAATGTTGAGACATTCACGGGTATCCACAGAATGGAGGTTGTTCTACACGGACTCTCTTGAAAACAGCCATAGTGCACAGCTCATCCTGCTCTCACGCTGAGCGCTTGTATTGCAGAGTGATGTCCACCCTGGAAAATCTTACTGAATGAGAATATCCTGCATAGGCAGAGGTCTTGCAAATGAATGAGCCCAGATCTTATACAAAAAATTCTGAAACTTCTCAGAGTGCTAGTTCTTTCTATTATTTTCCAGCCAATGGCACACTTTCTTATGTTCAGAAAATAAAAAATTCATATTTGTTATTTATTGCTGAATTCTGGTGAGTAAAAAATGATGAACGTCAAATATAAATTATTTCAAGGATGCTATTACTGTTTTCATTATTACTTTCAGAGACACAGCTGTTACAGTTAATGGTCCCTTCCTTGATCTATATTTCTATTTTGAGAAAGGACATCATATCTTTTCTCCTCAACATTATTGTTCAGCTTCTTTGGTCTAGTTGCATCCAAATAGTCAGCTTCAGGAGTATGAGTTTATGCAGCTGAAGTTCTGGAAGAAACTGCTGACAGAATTCCAGAACCATCATACATCTGTGATAGAAGGACTGTCTAGGAGAGTAGAAAATATAGTATCTGCAGTTCATCACCTATCTATAGATGAGAGCTCTTGTCCTGCAGTGATGAAGTTCTTGTCTTCTCTGTTGAATATTGTGCTCAAGTTCAAGGCTTTTGTTTTATAGAACAGTACCTATATGTTTGTGCTTAATGAAATTGACAAAAACTACAACTTCAGAATAATGAAAAAAGATCATATTTTCCTCCAAAGTCTTCAAATGTTTCAGAACCAAGGAAAAAATAAAGGAAAGTGGTCTCATTCTGTTTCAAAATAATGCTCCATGGAAAAAATCTTACATATTGCCCCGCTAACAAGTTTATGTTCCCCCAGTGCTGAGGAACATCCTTCATAGTCTCTCAAATGGCTTTCATATCAAATCTCACATTAAATAGAACTTTCTGCATTTGCAGGTTTGGAAATCGCCTTTGCATTGGAAAATATATTACAGGAAGACAGAAAGTGCAGGCAATAAAACAACTTTAGAGTAATAAACCAATCAGCACGTGCTAATGCAGACATGTAATGAATTCATCCACTGGAGTTGCTGAGGTTTTCATGTGGTGATCACTATGTGCCATTGAATAACTTTTGCTGATAATATGATGAAATGTTTCCTCTTTATGCTAGAAAACATCTGAGAAACTGTATTGTTTTCTATCACTGCTGAAGCAAAGGAAAAATTTAGCTGAGAAATGTTTTTTTTTCTCATAAAAGTGCTAGCATAATATGTTTATATAAACAGTTTTCCAAATCTGCCTAATGATAACTTTAGTTTTCCCAGTGGTACAACTTCTTTGACTAGACAGTAAGTATAGAAATGTTCATGTCCAAGAAAGTTTTAAACCTCTAATAATGTATGAGGGTAGATGCACGAATTATGTAAGTCTATTTATGACACATCTGTTTACATGGAACTTAGCAGAACTGGTTTGATTTCTCTTGACCTTGAGAATAATGGACACATTTCTCTAATTTAACAAAAAAATTTATAAGGAATTAGTATCAATCTCATTATTTCTCACTTTTCATGCTCTTCCATCACAGCCTCTCTTTATTTTTGCCACATTTGTACACCTGTGGGCTTAGATAACAGCACAGTAAAAATATCAACCTCTTCAGCTAACTGTATGAAAACACACATTGTTTCCTGAGTTTTCAGCCACGAGGACAGTTACAAGGTAAATGCAATAAACATAATCAACTTTTGATTAATTTAGATTTTCATACTCTGGTATAAGCCTTGAAACAAACTAGGACTTATGTAAAAGGCTATGGCTGGTTATACAGAGGGTATGGTAGATAGCCCTCACCACAGAGTTGCATTTGTACACTCCTCAAATTTTACCCCAAGAGTCAAAAAATCTGCTTCTGTGCGCTTGAAAATGTATTTGTTATAAGACAGAAGAAAAAAAACCTGGAGT
This sequence comes from Pluvialis apricaria, assembly GCA_017639485.1. Lineage (NCBI taxonomy): Eukaryota > Metazoa > Chordata > Aves > Charadriiformes > Charadriidae > Pluvialis > Pluvialis apricaria. The sequence goes on along the minus strand of CM030009.1, from coordinate 71,485,095 downwards.
TCCAAGAATTCCCATTTTTTTTGTGTGGGTAAGTTTCAGTGTGGGTACAAGTGTCAATTTTGACATTTAGGACCAGAGAAAGAAGGGGAAAGAATTCTAAGTAACTGCTTGCAGCACTACAGGGGAGTGACATTTAATGTCTACCGCACGTATCACATTGTTTATGAAAGGTACAGTACTGCTTAAAATTCTGTTTAAATGTGTAGCATTTTAAAATTGAAGATATATACAGCTTTTTAAATTGTTTATTTTTCTTTATCTGACTGCTTTTTAATATCAGGGAAAGGTTGGAGGACTCTGATCCAAATCTAAGAACATGGGAATCTATTTAGCTTTTGAAAGCTGAAAGAAGATTTAGTATTTAAATTTTTAGATTATCTCAGAATGTGTAAATCCCTTTCTACTTCCATTTATCAGCAAAAAGTATTAGTATTCAGCATGCTGGGGAAAATGCACTGGCTTCATCTGCAAACAGAACAGGCAAAAGCTATCAAGTTCCAACTCAAGTGTACATGGCCTAGGATTTGGTCTCAACTTTAAATTCTTAATTTGAGCAACTACCAAAGAACAACATTAAATAAAGAGAAATGGCTTTGATGTTTTTCTGGAAGCCCTTCATGCATTGTCTGAAAACTAACATTCTTTTCTGTGGACATAGAATAGTTTGAAAAGACACAGTAATTTCTGTTTGCAAAGCCAGTTATGAAGAACTGTTTGCACAGAGCTGCTTATGATCTGGGAAACATCCAGTCAAGAATAATTGCACAATGATAATGTACAATTAAATTAACCAGTCATAACAGTTACTGTAAATGAAAGCCACAGTAACACAGTTTTTGAATGATGTAAACTTTGCGGGAATGTGGCATGCAGGAGAAACTCCACTGGCAGACAAGTTTAGTGCATTCCTGTTTTACACTGAATTTGACATTTTGCTCCATAAGATAATTCTTTTCTCCCTGGTTTAGCTTACTGGTTATTTATTATGATTAGCACTACTTGATCTATTCTTATATTAATAAACAAGTAATAACTTTTTGCTAGCATAGATTCTACCCTGTGTAGCTATCAGTTAACAACAGACTCATTAAGAGGAATTAAAGTTTATATCTGACTCTATAACTCCATATTCCAGAGTTAAAAGAAAGGTGAAAAACAAAGCTAAGCTATTCTTACATGTAAATATAGTTGCCCTTATACAACAAAATCTTGTGAGCCACGCGTGCAAATATTTTCATACAAATATACATGCTAACATGTGGATGCTTGACCTTAGCATTTCATTTGCATTTGCTCTTCCTTGGTGTCAGATGCTTCTGTACTTGTTTTATACTTAGCTGCATTTTTTATTATCACTCAAATATTTTAAGTTTATACATATGGATAAATAGATATTTCTAAATACATAGATACATATAAATACATATATATTACACTTTTTATATCATGTAAATAGGACTCTAAAGCATTCTACTTATAGTAAAAGAGGTAAAAAAATTGTACACAACAAAACAGCCTGGATGATTAGCAGTGAAATTCTTTCCTGAGTAGTTTAAGATAGCAAAGTTGCACTGGGGGGATCCATACTAATATTTACTTCATATTTTCTGTGTAAACCAGTTACACGGATTACAGTGAGATTAAAGACTTTGATCCTTGTCTGTTATGAATCAGTGCAGTTCCACTGAAGTCACAAGGATTAATTTATACTAGTCAGGAATCTGGAACATATATTTATTTTTACTGTAAACTCGGAAAAACATGGAGCTAACCGATAACACAATGCAGGGAGATTTCCTCCTAAAATACCCTACCTTTATTCAAATTTTTTCAGGGGTGGGGTGGGGTGGTGGGCACACGGTGATGGGAGAAAATATTTATTAATGTGAGAGGAAATAGATTGAACATGTTTCTCCTTATGTGGTTTTATTATGGAACACATTTTCTATGGGGAGCATAAAAAATGCACTGTCAAATTAATTACAGCCCACTTGGTTTATAAAGTAATTAGCTGAATATATGATTGAAACTTTAGAAAGGTGGAAAAGCAATACCATTTGAGCAAATTATTCTCCACAGGAGCACTATTTATGGGTTTGGTTTACCTGGCTTGCCTCACATCTTGTCCCCTAGACTTGAATGAGAGATGGGAAAAGATTGCAAGTGTGATCTCCTTTACAAAATACCCCAACCAAACAAATGCAAAATCACAACCGAAAGACAAAAAACAAAAAGGAAAATTTTGGAAAGGAAAATGAAGTTCCTTTACAATAAAGGAAAATCGCGTACCTGATGTCAGGTTGTGATGTCGTGGAGCTTCTTTTACTGGTGGAACTCCTAGAGAACAAAACATAGATGATGAATTAATCTTCAGTTTCAGGCCAAAATATTTAAATACATTTCAATAAGAAACCTGTTAGTTTCTTAGAATCAACTCACAGATAGGAATCTCTATAAACCAGATTTTTTTAAGCGTGACTTTCCTAGTAAATTGTTTAAACATAGAAATTTTATGTCTAGTAAAACCATAGAAGCAAACTGCTTCTAGATATTAGTTTAGCAAATTAGTACAATTAACTACCTGTCATCCTTTGAGGTTCCAGGACTTTAATATACAATGTTTCTATGCAAGTCAGTGTCTTTAACCAATGTAGAGAAGAAATTTATGTCTTAGACAACTAACTTACCTAATAAATTAGTGTAACTTATTACTATTAATTACCTTCAGAGGTATAGCAGAAAACATTTCCCTGTCTGCGTATTACTGTAGGGAAACAATCAAGGCAATGCTGTGTCCAACAGGTTAGTCAGAATGTAGATGACCAAGAAGTATATCTTGTGTGTAAAAAGCACTTCTTATTATCAACGTAGTTATGCTACAGTATGAAGCTGGTGATCGAAAGCATCGCACAAGCTATGGAGATGAACTTTGCACTATCTCACTAAGGAGTTTAGCAGCAGACTAAGAGGGGGCTACTAATCCACTGAACTGTGGATATGGTGCTGGAGGACCCTGCAGACAGGCTAATGCCGTACCAGCCAGGGAAGGTCAGAGGCAGGGCACCACTGTGGCCAGATTGGATGTGCTGATGTAATCCTTGGCTCTCACGTGACTAAAGGGGCCATCAGACATTCAATTACTGGGGATTTATGCACAATTTCATCATTTTGGCTTACTTGCACATATTTAGAAAGACTAACAAAGCTCCATTTTCTAATCCCATGAAAAAAACTAATGTTTGCATTTTCATTGCTGTTGGCAGAGATTTTCATCCCTTTATTACCTTTGCTTTTTTCATCTTTCAGATGTTTCTTCCCAATTGTTTTTTCTAGCAAGGAAAAAGTAACACAGTTCAAGGTTGGTAAATTGACTGAATTCTGAATAAATCATTACCTAGAGTTTTCAAATATAATTCTTTCAAAATTAACACAGATTCAAATAATAATAAATGTAAAATTGTAATCTCATGCTATTTTTATTTTGATCTTCTACATATACATGCACACACAGAGTAAACTCCTACCTTCTTTTTCCTTAGCTGTCTTTGTTTTTTTTGTGGCTAGAAAGATTTGCAAAGAAACAACATTAGGTGACAGGCACCAGAAATACGGGGCTCTTGCCGTAAGTACACTGCACAAAACTGATCACCCCAGTAATTTCCCTGGAATAATAACTGTGGTAAATGTGCCTCATGGTATGAATACAATGCATCTAATATTCCAACAGTGGCTGATACCCCGCAGCAGTTCTCAGCTTTCTGAACAGTCATAGGAAATTGTCTGAATATTGCTGGTTGCAGAGTAGTTTGGAAACTCCTGATAAAGGCTTCAGGCACTAGAATTCTGTAATTCCCTAAGTACTGCCAGAATTCCCTAATTATTGGTTCCCAAAATGCATCAGGGAAGGAGCCTTCTGCATGTTGCCTGCTTTTTACCCTCTTTCCTGGAGCAATCTCAATCATCTGAGACAAAACAAAAACAAAAACAAAACCCCAACCCCAGGATATGGACCTTTAGAACCACCAATGTGACCACTCTGAAGTCCTGCAGCAGTAGATTCTGATTTATTTTACTTAGTTTATTTTTCTCTAATTGTACATACACGTAGAACACGTGCTTTTTTCTTTTCGGCATCCTTTTCCCCAGCCCGCAAACACAGACATTTGGTCTGTGACTCCATTCAACAAGGCAGATTGAAATTAAGTAAGGTGTATTGCTTCAGGCATCTGAGCCCATTCCAGTATTCCCTGTTGACTACAGCAGAAAACTGGCAGGCTGCCTCTGAATTGTTCATTTTCACTTCATATCGCCCAACCAGTTGTAATAACGCTTTGTTCAATGTCTTCTGGTGCATGTGTTATCTGATTAACACTAGCTTGCTCAGTGCTGATCGCCTGTGTCTAGCTCACCAAAACCTGCTGCAGAAAATGAACAGTGAAAATAACATAATCAGCTGCTCAGAACAGTCTTTGGTAGAGAACTGCGTAGCTGCAATGCTGTCAGTTTAGCAATGCTGGGTTACATCAGCATTGTTCATTGTTGATGAACAACGTGAATTCATCAGCACTGGTAGGTTCATTAATTCTTTCCATAAGTCGTACCAGAAAAATGTAATATTTACCTGCTGTAGGGATTTCACCTGTTGGCTCTCCAGGAAAACAATCGGAAATAAAGAGGAAGGGGGGAAGGAAAAGACGATGAGGTTCAGTACCATGTTTTTTTCAAGCCAAGTAACCTTTTAAATAGATCTCTTTCATCTGCAACTTTTCTGTAGGATATTAATTTTCAAAGAAATGTGCCTTAACAATGGGCGTGTACCCAGAATTTCACACTGAAAGCTAAGAATCTCACTCTTTGAAGTACTATAATCCAGCATGCAATGGTTCCTGCAAATGCAAACACTGTGCCAATCAAAGCTTTCTGACAAGCAAATATTTAAATAGAGTTCTTTTTAAATGTGCATTCAAGGTTATAGCTGACTCTGCTATTTTCCAAAAAAATGTATTCAGTTTGATTGTTACCTCTCTTTTCTTATCATCCACACATCTCAGCCAAAGACTGACACTGACCTTGAATAGCTGGCATTCACCCCTGTATAACTCTATCTCCTGCATTATCAGTTTACCTTGCCTTTTCAGAGTAAAAGCTCTTCAGAGCTGGAAAAATTTTGACTCTGTCTTTGCACAGCACCTAGCACAAAAGAAGAATGTATTCCTACTTTTATAATACCCATAATAATTAATGAAAATTGATGAATGCAATGGGATGGAAATACCCTGGTATGAGCCATCATTACTCTTTTTAAATCAAAGGAATGAATTAAATTGTGGTTTGGAATCCAAGAATCTTTTACACATCGCTAGTTCATTAGTCTCAGTTTTGTTTTAGAACCCAATTTTAAGGAAAGAGAATAACCTTACTAGCCAGGCAAATCTTTTATTCTTTGAACCTAGAGCTGGATAAACAAGGAATATGCTCACAAAACATTTCAAGGTCTCCTTTGATTGAATTATCTCTGTATTTTCTTCATGCCAAGTTTTGGCTTTAGATGGACATGAGGTTGTACAGCTCACACCAAGGTGAAAATGTTTCAGTCAGTGCTTTTTCAATGGGAAGACTGAGCAATTAAACATCGTTTTCACTAACACATCCCAGGGAACTTTCATTCAGGTTTTCATTCATAAGGAGACTCATAAATGTCAGTGCTCAATACTTAGGCACCAAAGGCATTCAGCAAAGGCCAGTTTTGCTGCTATTAAATGTTAGCATGCTTAAGTCCTTTAATATTTACATTTCTGCTTATGATCATGCTCATAGTTGCTGAAAGCTGATACATTACTGCAACATGACCCATGTATTAACACCTCTTCTCATTTTCACAAGAGAAAAAAGAGATTTGTCTGAGGCACTAAATCCAGGAAAGGGGTGCATGCCCTCTCTCCTTAACTGAGGAGTTCTTCCTCTTGATTGCAAAACACGGTTTGGTATTACTTCTTGCATGAGTAAGGAAAGCCACTAGTTTTGTCCTCTGTTCAAGGTAACCTCTCACAACTTGAGAGTCTTTAGACAGGATGCATGGAGTAAATTCTGAGTTTCATTACAAATTCAAATTTGATATAGGATCAATTGCTGTCAAAGACCTTCCTACATGCTAAAACAGAAAAAGTGAGAAATAAGATAGTTTCCTAATTACTTTTATAATTGCATGGTAATTCGCTTAGCAGTTTACTATAAAAAAGTATTTGTTGTTAATCTGGGGACTTTTAAAACTCAGCCTTGTATTTCTGTTTATAACCTGTCATTTGCTTAATGATACAATCTCTCTACCGATTTAAACCCCATTCGCTTTTACAGTAAGACTGCACAGGGTGTAATGTTTGAATAAATTTGGCCCAGGAAAAGTGTACGGATTTATTTTATATTCCTATGAGACCTGAACTCCAAATCAGTGAGTATTTTATGTCCATGGCTACGTCTCATGCTGAATTAGATGATAGCTATGTTAATGTTATGGCAAGCATACTGTACACCTGGCTGGGAAATATATGAAGCAAAACTATATAGAGCTCTAGAAATAAAGAAGGCAGTGATCCAGCTAAGTGTTATTCTTTGAGTGGAAAAAAGTAATTTAAAATAGATAGCTGTGGTGCTTAAAATCTTGAACTAGATATATTCAAGGATGGTTAGCTCAAAATAGGCAGTGTAAACAATTACTTTTGTGTATGATCATAGGTCTGCTTGCTACTTTTCTTTCTTTTTTCCTTTTCTTTTTCTAAAGGCACTGTTAACCTTTATAATGATTTCAAGCAGCAGGATATAAGCTCAAGAATGTGGTACAAATATCCCTCTGCAAAGGTCAAGGGAAAATATCTTGGCTGTTCCTTATATTCACAATATGCCAGGTAATACAGCTCTTGATAAAAAAAAGCATGGTAGACAGTGATTTTGATTTAAAACGATCCTTATTGCAGAAAGCATGAGGAATTAGTCTCTCAAATCTGATAGTTCTCTAATACAAGAAAGTGCCATCAGTGGGTCTCTCAGACAATGTCAGTGAACAGATCCAGTGAACATAAGACTGAACAAATCTGAATAATGGAATCAAATAGAGGACATTTTACTTAAAATAATGGCAAAATTGCAAATAAACCCACCAATAGCTTCACAGGAAGTAACAGTTTTGCAATGATGACTTGAAAACTGAGCACTGCAATTCAGAACTGCAGGAGATCCTTCAGTGTTGGCACAAGTCAGATGCTTCGTGTTCCCCTTTCCCTTTGGAGGTGGGGTTCAGAATATCAATATGTCTTCCGACAGGTGTTTAATAGTATTCGTCTTGTCTAACTTCAAGCACCTAACATAGGAGGCTAATTTAGGAAGCTTAATGGAATCAGTTTGCCTTGCCTTGTTGTCAACTTGTGACCTGGAGCAGGAAAAGGGCTGTGTCTCATGGGGCTTGGCCTTGGTTTTGGGTACTCTTTCTAGATTACTTTGCATTAGAATAGCACACAGTTTGATTTTGATGTGCCAGGCACAGTACAAAAAAAGAAAACAAAGATCCTGTGCTAAAGAGGCTACCTTCACCTGTGAAGGTCCATACTTCAACATTTTCACAATTCAAAGCATATGGTGTAAACACTGTCCTTCTGATTGTTGCTTGATCATGATTTGCAGCATGTAATGGGCAATGATTAGCCACAAGAAGCGTAAATCCCAGTCTTCATCTATTCAGAAGTCTTACTGACCTTAACAAGGGCATTACTCAATGACTTCAGTGGAAGTCTTTGTTATGCAAGAGATTCCCCTTGAATCCTCCTTAAAACTGATCTAAAATGGAAATATTCCTTTCTCTTCTTTAATTTAATCTAGTTTTTTATTAAAGTAGGAAAAAAAAACTTATTGAAAAAGGGCCAAGAACATGCTTAGTGAATTCATGAAATAAGTCATTTCCAAATGGTAAAAGAAGTAACAAAAGGGTTGTCTAATTTACTTATGTTACATGCCATTTTGCTATTTTTAATAAACAATATATTTGCATAAAGATAAATTATGTGTCTACACTTATCTAAAATCACCAGAGCATCAATTATGCTACAAGCACAATTTACTTTTATAAAAAGTAAAAGCTGCAAACAGAGTTTGAGTGTTGCAGCTTCACAATATTAAATTATAAACATACTTAGTTTTGGTGTGTTCAGCTGTTATTAAGCAGACTGACTACAAGAGTGTCTGTAGCATAAGCAAGAAAATAGCATTATCCAATGTGACATAATTGCAAAAATGTAAATTGAGGCAACATGCATCTGAAAAGAAGGTTTACATTCCGGAGGAAACAAGATATGACACATACTTGCAGTGTTTTTCAGTTTGACTGGAAAGTAAAAAGAGGGAAAAAAATGGTCAGAAGAGTAAGGTGCAGCATAATACTGTTAAGGAGGAGAATAGCTTTATTTGTTCTGTGTATTCACTGCATATTGAAACACAAATTTTAGTAATCTCACAGTAATTAATAAAAAATCTAATGATGGATAATAATAGTAGGGATGTTCTCATCTACACATGATAATTACAGTGCTAGAGTTAAGAAGGAATAATACTAACAATAACAATTTTAATTCTTCACTTAATTCCTTTCACTGAGAAGACATTTTTTAAACCCATGGTGATTGCTTCACAGAGAAACTGAACAGTGCTGCTTCTTATACCTGCAGTAATTTTGCTTTATCTTGTACAAGTGAGGCTGCATACGTGTTATGATATGCTGAGACATTTATCATCGACAATGGATAGTGCCAGGTCATGATCTGAATAGTGTATCCTCCTGCTATGGAGGGAAATTAAAGTGTTGCTGGTCCTGAGAAGTTGACTCATACAGGAAGGCTATAAAGTCCACATAAATGGCAAATACCCACAAATAATTAGCAAAACGGAGCTATTTAAAGCAAGCATTTTCAGAAAAAAGTTCAAATTCTTTGCTGGCAGAGCTTCTTTGACATTGGTGGAATTACAGAAGCAGAAATTTGACCTTTGATATATAAATATATATCTCTCTCTCCAGAAAATGACAACAGGCATTGCAAGTACGTACTGTGCTACCTTAGCTATGGTATGACACGTCAAGGCCATTCCATACAGGAAAATAGATCAAAGGGCCATGATTTCGACATTTGTCATATGCAATTGTATTTTGCAATTTCTTTAAACAACAGTTTTAAAAGTAATGGATGTATAAAATGCCTACCTGGTTTTGTAGATGGAACATCTTTTTCATGCCTGACTGCTTCATGCTCTAGATAAAAGAAACAGTATAATAAAATTGCCATCATGTTTCTAAGTTACGTTTTGTATGTTGTCTTTTTTTTTTTTTAACTAAGAAGGAATGCATGTATATTTTTCAGGAATAAGCATTCATTTTCTGTTGCTTCATGCTGTTATTTTGGAAAAAAGCCAAATGACTAGTTACTAACAGATTATCCACTTAGGGATCTGCCACAAAATAGTGAAGTTCAGTAGTACTGCACATAGCTCCACACATATAGCCACTATTAATGTTACTAAGAGTTATGCACGTATCTTAAGGAAGAAGTCAGTTAACAGGGGCTTCCCTCGATTTCCAAAATGTAATTTGTATCTGCTCTCCATTTTTGTTATTTGAAAGGAGAGTAGAGAGCAAACTCAGCAACCATTCACTCGACTTTTATGTTGTTGAGTCAGACATACTTAAGTTGAATTCCCCAAGTCTCGAACCCATCCTCTTCCTTATGAATAAATTATATCTAGCTGTGGAAAATTAGAGAACTAGCACTGCTTGGTGGGCACTGCAACATCTCCCCTCTCCCGTCCCTTCCCCCGCTCTTCTCTCTATTTCATAATTATTACCAGAAAAAAAAAAGATTATGCTTGGTTACTGAAAATAGAAAAAGTGAAGAAGCTTTGTTTTAAAAACAAGATCTAGCAGTACATAATTTATACAGAAGTCTCACCTGCTTAAAAGGAATTGAAAAAAATCCACACCACAGATCTTATAGCAGCTATGCCATATGCATGCAAATAGGGGCCACAATACAGTTTAGAGCTGAGGAATCAATGGACAGCTATGCTGGCCTTGTTTCCAGGTGATGTTTCCCACAGCCAAAAATCTGTGCATCAGATTCTTTTTGAGCAAGAAGGACACAAAGGTGGGCTATAAAGTGGAAAATGTTCAAAACGTGAGTAGGCCCTGAAAAAAGGGCTATATGCCTCAGCCCTTCTGTCACTTAGATGAATCATTGAACTCCTAGGAACTGTGTTTTCAAGTGAAGATATATGCTGGGAAATGCCAAGATGAAGACATGATAGGGAATTTCAAATGGGAAATAGTTTTATGAGGTGTGAATTAAAACTTATGTCAGTGAAGAGTGATATTGGGGTTTTTTTGAGCGTGGCAGTATTTGGGGACTTAAATGAATTTTTCTTTTTTTTTACTTTTACAGTTTACCTTGCATGCTCAAGAAATGAAAGATATAGAAAGTTAACAAGCACTCTGAGTGGAAAGTTAAGGTATGGAGTCTCTTCAGTTCTTTTTGACTGAGAAAAATTTTCTACCTCAAACCAAGACACAATAATAAATGATTATGAAGAAAATGTGATGTCTTTCTTTTTCACTTTTTAATTCAGCAGGACTATTCATTCAGCTCAACTAATTGTTAACAGTGATTTTTAAAAAGCTTGTCACTCCTGTATTAATTTTTTTTTTTTGCTGAGACTTGTGATACGGGAAGCACAGAATGAGTTGACTCCTGTACTGATTAAATTGGTTACGGCAAATAGACTTTTAAATAGCAACGACAAGACAACATGTTAAATGAAAGTTATGGAAGTCATGGTGATGAAGACAATGCTACAGCTTTAAGCAAAACTAGAAATTGCTAAAGGACAGCTGCCATATGTTAAAGTCAAAAAAGCCACACATATACAACTATATTACAGGAATTTTTCTGATCAAGGTAGGTACCACGTACTTGCTGGCTTTGCCTGGACTACAGAAGACAAAAGAAGGTAAATCGTGATATTTAGATACAAAGAGAAAAGAGTTTCTACTTTTGTTTTTCTCTTTTTAATATTCAAATATTTTTATGGCAGTCAGTTCTCACTTGTTCTTAGCCTCCTCTACTCATGTGAAGATGCACAGCATTTGGGCCCCTAAAATGCAGATATGCTCTAACATGTTTAGACCTTTGCAAGTCCCACTGGCTATCAGCTCCTGCTGAAATAATGCAGTATCCTGTCATTTAACACAGTGATACATTTATGTGTTCCAGGACCATTTCTCCCTCTATAACAGTGTAAATCAGAAGTAGCTCCAGACCAGTCAACAGGTGATTGGAAATTTTGGGTGGGATTCAACTGATTTGCAACCTCAAGAAAACATTTGTCTACACTTTTAGTCAGGAGAGCACTAGTCATTTCCAGAGGATAATTCATTTCATTACAAAATGTTTGTTAAAGAAAGATGGGATGACTTACCCACTGTTTGAAGATCCCTGTTTCAAGCTCAACAGGTATTGATCTGAAAACTTACAAGTTATTTTTGTAGTGGTTTATGTTAACATGGCCAAACTGAAATACCGCATTTTCAGTTTGGTTCCAACAAACAGGAAAAAGAATTGGCAAGCACCTGACTCAACAAAATTTTACAAAAAGTAGTCAAGTCATGATATTTCTGGCAGTTTTGTTTCCAACCACTGCTAAACCACCGTTTGAGCCTTCTGATTTTGCTCACAAACTAAGAGTGAAGCTTAGCTGACCCTACAAAAAAATCGTGAATTTGGGCATACAAATGCTGTAAATTCAGAGATGTTATTCCTTCTCCAGGCTTGTTTGCCTATCAGTAATTGCTAACTCATTCAACGTTCAGGTTAGAAATATATTGAAGTGTTTTGCAGTAATTTCTCCAATTCTATTAACAGAATCATAATTTATATGGTTTTGAACAAACTACAGCAGTTTATGATCAGATAAAAACTATCAAAACATTATTTTTTTGATAAACAGTGTTGTAAAACACCACTTCATATGATAGATTATCATGAGTGTTCTAATAGAAAGCAATATAAACTCACAAATTATATGAATGTTCACAATTAGGTACAGAACAATACTATTCTGTACAACATCTATTCTGCTACTGAAGAGAAGAAAAAAACATATGCAAAATAAGAATAGAAATGAGGTAGTAAACAGCACCATTCAGCTTCAAACAAAACAGCATTTTATTTTATGGAAAATATTCATTATCATCATCATCACCATCACATCAAATGGAAATCCATTGTTGGCATCATTGTTTAAGATTTGGCAACCTTTTATTTTATGTTTGGATCAAAGCTACCACCAATAGAAATCAAGAGGTTGATATCTAGAAAAAGCCTTCAGAACAGCTTTGTGTAGACTGTCAATGATGATGAGAATGTTGTCATTCTTTGGGTGACCCTTCAGGGTTTCTATAACAGTCAATATTACTTGAATCTTTTCTGTCAGCATTATTATTACAAAACCTACAAGGTATAAATCGTAGAAAAAACCCAAAGACTTAGAGGTTAGTTCCAAAAACATTTTCCCTATGAGAAAGCCAATTTAAGACCTATCCAAGTCCCTAATCCAACTGGTGATTCACCCACCTGCATCTCTCTCTACCCGGGCACTGGTGTCTATGCTGTAAATTCAGTTGCTTGAAAGATCTGAGTTTAAAAAATCCCCAACCAAACAGCAATGCCTTACAAGGATATTTGGGATCATTTCAGAGTTCTGATTTACAGCTCTACCCCATTTCATTAGCCTAGCTCTGTCTCAGAGGCTGGAACAAGCAGCCCAAGAGCTGAAATGTCTTGACCTGGCTTTCTCATGGGAAAGACTGTTCTTAGAATGGTATCTGCAGTTGCCACTCTGCTGGATTTGATCTAAGAAAGCTTTATCAGTCACATATTTCAAAATACCATAACAAAATGATTGAAATGCAAATGCACTACATTAGAAGAGCCCTGAACAGTGTTTAACACCACCACTAACACCACCCCTCCCCCCCCCCCCCCCCCCAAAGTCTGGAGAAAATGAGTTGTTCCTACCTGGTTTCTCAGCGGGAGTCGTCTTTTGTTGTTTAATTTTCTCCTCTGTATTGTGAAAGCAGCATTAGAATTAGAAATTCACACTGTGATAGCAAAGACGCATATAACTGGAAAAATATTTCTGTATGTGATGTTATAAATATGGTTCACAATGACAAAATAAATGCATGTCTTTAACATCACTATCCCATTGTGGCACTGCAAAACAGCACGTATGCATTATGAATTCTGACTGCATAGTGAGATCATACTCCATGGAAAAAATAAATTACTGGGCCTAAAGTCTGAGCCACCAGACAACAGCCACATACCTGGTAGTGTCTTCAAAGTAGGCACTCGGGTGAAAACTGTATTCTAATAACATAACTATTAAAACTTTGTGGACGTCACCTTGCTAAGTGTCTGAGTTCGACTGTTTGGTATTATACAATGCTGATGACTTCTGCTCAGATCCTGACTATTACGTACAGACATATCCACATGCGTCTACACTCTGAAGATTAGAAAGGCAGGAGACCCTCGAAGCACATGCAAACTTGCAGAGCCATATCTGCATGGGACAGTGCCAGTCTGAGTGCCAGTTCATACCACCTGCTACTGGATAAGCTTGACTAGACCCAGCTGGATATCTGTCACAAAACCTTAGAGCAGCCCTGAGCTTCTGCTAATGTCTTGAGAAAAGCTGCCCAAGTTCACATGCTCTTGAGCTGCCTGTGGCTTTGCTCTGCACAGTTCTCAGATGATGTGGACCCATGTCAACATCAGCCACCAGACCTGAGCTGCCTCTCCTCCAAGCAGGCTGGGGGATGAAGCTTCAGGCAGAGGTGCAGGAGGACTACACTTTCTGATCAGGTGGGGTTTTTCTTACTTGCCCAGTCACCCAGATAGGTGGGAGTTGGGATGTTTGTTTTCAAATCTCTACTCAGCCAAGTTTGGTTGACTTGAATTTCCCCCTTCCTGATCCTTCCATAGCTGTGCTCCCATTTTCTCTTTTCTCATACCTGAATTCAAACCCCTCTCCTAACCCCTACCTTTCAACAATCACATACATCACTACTTTTCTTTTTAAATATGTTTAAGACACATTCAGAATGTATTTCCCTTTCGTCTCCCTGATGGAAGCAGTTTACAGTCACATGCCTCTGGCCCCTTCCTTTTCCCCAAGACCTTTGCGAGGCATCAGATTCAAGCTGACAATGGTTGGGTGGAGGTCAGGTCGTGCAGGGATGTCTTGTCCCCTGAAGCCATTAAACTCATCTGAGTACTAGTTGGCTGGAAACCCTCCAGGATAGTCTAGTCTCTCTGTGCATACACGAAGCTGCTTGGGTCCTGAATATGAGCAATGTTTCCAGCCTGGCAGTCAAACTCATTCTTAAACAAGTTGAGAAGGTACTTGGAAAGCGATGAGCGGCTAGAGCCACCTGTGAATTATCAGATCCCTGGTTTACCCATCACTGTACTTATGTATCCTCAAACAGTCAGCCTCAAGAGTTGCTGCTTTTTCTGTGGGGGCTATTTCCCTGGAACCCAAATGTCCAAGTTTGGATGCTAAATCCTAAATCTGCACTCTGACCAAATACGTGGATAATACAGTGTTTAGAAGAGCAGACTGTTGAGTGGTCTCAATATACATGATATTTCCTTTGAATTTAGCATGCAATTTCCAGAGGACTTTTTTTTTTTTTTTTCTGAGGGCAGAGAGCAGGTTTGTCTTCTTCTCTGTGCTGATTTCTTTTTAACTTAGCTCTCTGAGATTCCCGGAGGTATACACTTTCCAAAGAGGCCTAAAAAGACATTGATCATATGTCAATAGATGGAGAAAGAGCCTCATTGCTGTACAGTCCATGTTTCTCATCCATAACACGACAACATCCAGCAAAGCTATGGTGCAAGTATGGACATGAAACATACAGCAATTGTGGTTTGGGTTTCATTTGTCTGGTTTGGTTTTTTTTGGTTTGTTTCTGGAAGGAAATCAGTACTGATAGGGGAAAATATAGGGAGAGATAAAGCTTCATGGTTACTGATCTTTTCTATTCTTTGGAAATAAAATATAGCCCTGCATTGCTATGCTTTTCAGTTGTCATCTGGTAGGTGGCGATTTAATTTCTCTTCACTTGTATTACGTTTAGGGCTTTTTTTTTTCCCCTTATTCAGCTATTGTTATTGTCAGCTTCTTATGAAAGCAGTGAATTAAAAAATCTCATCTCCATTTCACTGCTGTCTGTGAAGCTAGAAATGTTTTTATAGCACAGCCAGCAGCTTGAGGATGCAACTTGAGAAAAAGTATCCTCTTTCTGCTCTTAGATGAGCTTTAGCATCTAACAGTGCATTTCACTAATTTATATTGGGGTGTTGTTTCCCATGTACCAATACACAAAACCCCCCAGCATGCTGAATTTAAACACAGGCTCTGTACCATCCACTAGATTAATGACAAGGAAAGCTTAAAGGGTTTGGAGCTTCTCTTTCTTTGGCTATTATCCCCGCTCTTTTGAACACTGAATAGGATATTTTTGCTTTTCTAATCCTGGTGAGAATTTACAGCAATGTTTGTTCTGTCACTCTAGGAGTCAATCAGATAAGTTTGTGAGTGGACGGTCTGATCCTTTTAAAAGTGTGGAAGGGATATTTTTTTCAAAATGCATTCTTTCCTGAAAACAAAGTGTCTTGAAAAGGCCTGTGGACTTGTGTTCATCTGGGAAGAAATATAGTCATTCTTTGGTACTCATTCACCTACCTATTCTGCACCCTAACCATATAGCAACTACTGATCTGCTGATTCCACTGGAGAACACCCTGACCCGTTTCCTGGCAGATCTCCAGGAGGTGACTCTATGGTTTTTTTCTCAGGGTTGCTAGCCATTGGTTGTACCCAGAAGGAAAACTGAAGGAGCAGATTATCAAAACTTAAGGAGAATACTCTTTACGAGGGAACACACTTCCATACATCAGGAAGCCTCACAAAATAACTTCTGTTCACCAGAATTCAGTATGAAGAAAAGCAGTGAAAAAAAATCTGACGAGGATAACACATAGCATTTTGGCAAGGACAGAAGAAATATTTCCAATTTCTCATGTACGCTTTGTTTACTATATCATGAGGAGTGAGTCTGGCAAAAAAAAAAAAAAATTGATGACATCATAAAGCTACAAAAAGTCCAAAATAATTTTTGTGAATATTTCAGAAAAAATCAGATTTTGTTCTGATTTTGAATAAGTCCAAAGCTCAAAATTCTGAAATCTTTCATTGGAGAGAATTTCTTTCCTCTGCAGAGCTCTAGATTTGCAGCACTACCAGCATTAATATTCATTTTTTTCCCTGATGTATCTAATTTAAATGGAAAAATGTAAAGCTGTAAACATTTCTCAGTGTATTTCAGGCAGTTTCAGAAGAAATACATCAGGAATGAATCTCTTGCTTTACTTGCTTTTACACACATACACAAAACACTCTTTAATTTAAACATTTCCCTACAAGATCAATATATTTTCTGAAATTCTCTAGTTTCTAAGTCATGTGATACTTCTAAGTCTGATGGCAGGAGGCATAGGAATAATAGTTTGAAGCTGCTCTGAATCAAGGTGAAAAAGGAGGGCACCGCTTTGTAGAGAATGAGGCTTTTATAATTCAGTCTGCTAACTCAAGAGCACTCATTGGCACACAGCAGGCAGAAGCACTATTACCACCAGTGCTTGCAGATAAATACTTCCAGTCATCAACTGAAACTCAAAACAGCCACTGCTCTCCAAAGCAACCATTAATCACCTGAGAAGAGATCTTTTATGCTAAAGGAAATTTAGCTAGCATGTTTTTTTCTTTTTTGTTCCTTCAAGCATGTAAATTCCAAGGGCTTTAGTCTGGAATATACTATACTATACCGGAGTAAGCTCCTAATCAAGTCCGCTGTACTGTTTTGTGACATGATGCTCCCATGTTTGCAAATGCCTCACCAGGGAAATTTATTTTTATGCTACTATCTGGATAAGATCAGGCTGATTGTGCAGCAGGACTGATTTCATTTTGCAGCAAAGGTGTGGTCGCGTCGCCCATCTGGGCAGCCCATTGTTTGGCCACCACTGACGCCTCCTCTCAGGATACACAGAGCTGGATGGGGTGGCTTCCTCGCTAGGAAGTTCCTGCCTTGGCTGAGCCCATCTGCACCCACCACCTGGCTGAAGCACTCTGCTAGCTGTTAATGCACAAAAAGTGGTCAACAAGGCAAAAAGAAAAGCTTGGCCTCTGTGTCTTTGAAGGCTGGAGTGAGAAACATTGCTTTTCCCCCCCTGTTGACTCAAAACCAGTAATACAACTTCACTAAATCAGCTGCTCAAGGCTTGCAAGAAACCTCAAAGTGTCTATGGAAATACTTAACTTACAAGTAGAATATTGTATTATAAAAACAAATGAGAAGAACAGTAAATGCATAGGAAAAATTGTTTTCTTTAAAAAAAAAAAAAAAAGAAAGCAGAAAAGGAAACATAATAAAAAAAAAGCTACCTGCATATAAGGTTTTAAGTGTCATCACTTTTTCATGAGTACTTCATTTTTATGTGAGTTTAAACAGCAGCACTGCCAGCAAAGGTCGATGATACTTGCTCTTCAGTGCCCACTGCATTTGGTAATACCGCTCAGGAGCAATGTAAGCAGAGCACCAATAGCTGAGTTTTCTGTGAGGATATCCTCTTAGTCTTGTTTCTTCACACCAGACCCAACTGTGGATCCCTGAGTGTCTTCTTCAAAAAGCATGATGAGGCACAAAGCCCTGGTTTGAAAGGGGGACCCCTGTCCTGATCACCTGTCAGCTTTTGCTGGTTATTACTTAGAGTTTACCCGAGTGCATAGTCAGCCCAAGATATTTTTTTTTCTTAATTGTTCATCTTCTGTTCCTCTGAGAGTCAGAAACTGGAGGCTGCCTCTGCACTGGCCGTCAAGTACCCTGTGAGATTATAGCTCCTCCTTTTTGGGGACCAGACTCACTTCATGTAACAACTGGTTTACAGAAAAGGCTGAGATGGTGGAACCCCAATATTCCTCTTTGATACACTAAAAGGCATTAGAGAACTCCTTCCCCAAATGCTGGAAAATGGGTTTTGCTAATGCTTTATAAGCTGTACTGCACCAATGAGAGTCACGGAAACTATGAAAAGCTGTGAAAGCTGAATCCTTTTAGTTAAATTTCACCCTCATTTTTCGCTCTTCTCCGAGTTCCAAAAAAGCTAATTACACAAAGACAAAAAAGAAAACCAAAACCAAAAACGAGTGCCTAGCTCAAGAAAGTCTCCTGGTTTTGCAAACCACACAAATCCTGATTGAATGGAGACTGGAGTAACTGGAAATTAAATTACCAAACCTACCTGTCTTAGTCTGAGAGACAGCTTTTTCATGTTTAATGCGTTCTTGCTCTGTAAATAAGAAGAACCTCTATGTTAGAGGGCTTTTTAATTTTTAGGAGATTTTAAAGATAATGGATTCTTTTTATGATTTTAAAATATGACTTCACTAGACTTGAGAAGAATTTTTTTATAAATATCCTTCTTGAGAAAAGGTATTAATTTTTTTCCCTAAGAAATAATAATAATGCCAAAGAATAAATATTTTTTAATGTGGTTTAAAAAAATCACAAAATTCCATTCTGTTTTTTTTTTTTTAGAAGTATCATAGAATTTCTAAAATTGTGAAATGATTCAGCTACTAATTTTGATTGCTATCACCTGTCTGGTTTTTAATATAGAAATCATGAAAATATTTTATTACATCAGTGAGTAGGGTTGTCTCATATAGAATGACAAATAAAATTTCAGTTTATTGCATAAAGAAAAAAGCAGTTTTCCATATTTCTCTGTTAGCCTGGATCCCATAGATATATTGTGAAGCAGTAAAAATAATAAATATTATACTGTATTAAAATATAAGCTGTATGCAATTTTGTACTATTTAAAAACTGTGATATCCAAAAACCAACAAAAAAAAAAAGACAGCTATGGTATTTCACAAGAATGTTAAAAGATTTTTCTTTCTGATTTATAGCAGCTATATCTAAATTGTGTAGCAGGTGAGGGCTGCAGCATGCCAAGAGATAAATCTCTCTATTGCCTGGATCAAGCCTTAGCCAAAGAGTTGCAATGACCCTTCCTCATCTGTGTCTCCCTTGATTTTTTCCAGTGAGAAGCTGCCATGGAGGCAGGGGGCACAGGCAGGTCCTACCCCAGCCTGAATTGGAAAAGAGTTTCCACGCACACTGGGACCTGTGAAACACAGCTGATCTTGCATTACAGAGTCATTGAAAACCATTTTGATAAGTCAAAATTTCCTGTGAGCTTGTGTTGATGAATCTCATCTTTAGCTGCTAAAATTTTGGCAATGTGAAGGAATACCTTCCTCCTAAAAGCTGAAGTAACAATATTATCATCTTGATACGTACTGTGTTCATGAGGTTTCTCTGAGGTAGCTAGAAGTAAACAAAAAAAAGATGTATTTTAATATTTTTGTGACTCTAATGCAGGATTTAATGTATTTATTCATGACATTTATAGACAGGTAAAATAAATGTTCAGTGAAATCTGTATTAAAATGTGCAATAGTTAGCATTGCTTTTCTTATACTATCCACCCCAACTCGGACACTTAGTTAAGGAACACAGGCACCCTAAATTCCTCATTTAGCCCATGTTTGATACAAATATGCCTGGAAGGCTCTGTGCCTCCTTGATGGGCTGAGTCACCCTCACTAAACGGTGACTACCTACTGACTCAAACCTAGGACAACTACCTTGCTAATTGAGGTGCTCAGTTCAGTGCCCACTAAGAGACAGGGCAAGTTCAGACCGTGAGGTGCCCAACACTGGACAAAGCCAGATAAATAATATTAGGTTGCGTAAGGAAATCACACGTAGGGCAGTCTAAATGTAAGAGTCCCTGACAATTGCACCTGGTCTAGTGAAGTCAATGAATTTCAGATGGATTCAGTGATACTCCAAGGAGCAGAAGGACATATTTGAAAATTGAATTAATGTCATTAGGGCGTATCTAAACAAAAGGCCTCAGCATTTCAGTGCCACAGCTCCTAAACTTTGTGCTATTTAATTTTCCACTTTCTTTTTCTAGAAAAAACAGATGAGGCAAAACTGAAAACTGAGCTAATACTTTCTATAGATCTTAAGGGAACATTTCTCAGGTAAAGCGAGAGCTCAGGGAACTGTTCCCAACGCCACTATTGGTGCTGTGGAAGGAAATGAAATGCCAAGGCCTAGCCCTCCAGCTGGATTTTTCTTCTTGACTTTTGCAAGACAGCTGTTGTTTTTAAGACAATAAAGACTCTACCACCTGCATGTAGCAGTTTGCTGCGTAATCCCACAGAGAGATGCAGCAGTGCTGGGAATGAACTGCCTCTGCAGGCCCAGCACCACAAGCAATAATTCTGCTGCTGTGAGGTCCTGGGCTGTGATTCACTGATTTCCCAAGCTCCCAGTCAGGGCAAAAGTAACTGGCTGTTGTGCAAGTGGGTTCTTGTTCTGCTTGTTTTCCCAAATCGATCCCATTTTCTATCCAGTCTCTATTTAATCCAAGTTGTTGCTGTGCCTTTAAGGAGACAGCAACTGGAGATGGTGTGCGGAGCAAAATGAAAATAATGGAACATTTTTAGGATAATAGAGACTGAAGATACAAATTAAGGGTATATACTTGCTCCTAAGTGAGGGATCAGAAATAAGACACAGCAGAAAAACAGGGATCCTATGACAAAGCCATATTTGTTATCTTTATGTGCGTAAGAAAACCTTCTTGTAAATTCAAGCTCAATTGTTTTGCCTAATCACACCAAACTCCACAAAATATAGTTTCCTAAACATCACAAACTTAGGGAAATTTTATTGTAATTGAGTGTCAATGAAATATATCTGAAATCTGAAGAGGAAATTAATTTTGTATCATGTCAAAAGACATACCAAGATATGCTGATCTAGCTATGAATTTCAATTTTCAAAAGGAAATTCATGGCAAATATTAAAATAATCTGAACTTCAGGGGCTGGTATAATGACTAACATAACTATCATAGAATATTGTGTCACATACTACTTTCAGTAATCACCGACAATGATCAGAGCTAGGCCACATATGATTAGTATTAATTTAAAGACTCTTTACTGACACTGCTTAATGAATTTTACAAACAAGCTTTTGTTACAGCATCCTTAACTCAGATCTGTAATTTGTTTTAAAGCACTAAAATAAAACCAAAACCATCACGCCTTAACTTTCTAGTGAAGCCACTGCAGTTATTTTCCTTTTTCTGCTGGTGAATATGAGTCATGGAGAATGTTTAAAGCAATAGGAACTCAGCCCAGGTCTGGTCTCTCAAGTTTAGGAAAGTACCTGTGTTGCCCTTGTCCACATTTTCTGTGGTGGTATTAATTAATCAAACTTGTATAGTGTCAGTATCCAGTTAGAGCTTGAACACTGAGATTGCTATCAGAATTTTGCGTAAAAGCCCAGCCTTCTTTTTTCTGGCGTAACACTCAGAGATATTTCTACCACATAATTTGATGAAATAATGAAGATCTAAAGGATCTAAAGTTAAAAGTTTTTACAGGATGTGTTGACTATTCGAAAATATATCTATATTTTGTTGGGAAAAAAAACGAAGTGAAATTCTGAGATGGTCTTTAAGTCATAAAGATAAACATTTATGTTTTGCCAAATCTGCTAACTATCATTTCAGTATATTCACTATTAACCCTATCCTTCTTATGTGTCATAGTATCTCATCAAAGATGTAATGCAAATGACTTACTGAGTAAGCAGAAAACTGAAAAATGAAATCCCAAGACCCTTAGTCTCATTTTGACAGTATCACAATTGTCTATAACACAGATGCCCTGATTTTTAGTCTACTTAGTGAAAACAGGAAGAAGATAAAAGCTAAATGTCACTGACCTAGTCAGGCTTTCCAGAATATTCAATGATAAATTAAATCACATGTAACTTAAAGGGTGAGAAATGAAAGGCTGTATTCTGCTGCTCTCACTCATTTCATGTAGTATCTTGCACTGAAAGTAAAGCAGCTCTATTCAAATTTTGTGTTTAAATAATATTTCTTTATACAGTGCCTAGATAAGCTGTGAAACTCCATGCTGCAAAATGTGCGGATGTTGAAAATTTTCACCATTTCAAAAAGTGACTGGGCAAATTATAGAAAAATCTACCAAGTATCACAGTATCACAGTATCATCAGGGTTGGAAGGGACCTCTGGACATCATCTAAGTCCAACCCCCCTGCCACAGCAGGGACACCTACAGCAGTTGCACAGGATGGCATCCAGGCGGGTTTTGAATGTGTCCAGTGTGGGAGACTCCACAACCTCTCTGGGCAGCCTGTTCCAGTGCTCCACCACCCTCAGAGTAAAGAAGTTCCTCCTCAAAGTGCTCTTAAACATGAAGATATGGTTTCTGGCTTAGGAAGTTCCTGAGCTGAGATCGTGGGAGGTCATAAGCTGATCTCCACATTTTGTTCCTGTACTCTTCCCTAGGCATTTCCAGGTTTGGCCATTGGTGGAGAGAGGATGTTGGGTTAGATGAACTCTTGGTCTCACTTCAAACAGCTGTTATGATGTTATTAACTAACAGGACTACCTGCTGGGTAAATAACTGCTTGCTGTTCACAATGTTAGAAAATTCAGTGCTAAGCAAGTATTTTATCTTCATTTGTTTAACACTTAAACTATATTAAAAGGAGGAAAAGGGTCAGATTCGGATCTAATGAAAACAGATGGATCTTTGATGAAATACTTGAAGAGCTACATAAGATCTGAACTGGATCAATGAAATTATTTGGTTCCACACTCAGCAAAAACGTTTTTGAAATTTCTTTTGTGTCATTCTAAATTAAACTTGGTAACCGGGCTTGGTAGTTATCTTGCTGTTTTTCACAAGCATTTCAAATTTTCTTTCACTCTTGCTGTTATTCTGAATGCCAGAAGGGTATTAATTATATACGGCATATTTTGTAAATTAGCTTCTGATATGGGTTCAGAAAAGAAATCCTTTGGTTTATTGAACCATAAATTGGTGGGGTTAAAAGCAGAACATGCTTTTTGATTATAACATGACTATTTTCCATCTGGATAACAGTCATTTGCTGTTCAGACAGCAAATATATTTGTGAGTGTGCACACTGTGAAGGAAAAGAATATGTTGTACAGGAAATGAAAGCAATGCCACAACTATTTGTTTTAGTGAAGAATAACAAAATAATAATAATACATGTTGTAGCTGAGAAAATTATTTCTAATTAGATAGTCACATGTGTATTATAAATAAGAGTTACTTTCCATTAAGCTAAGTAAGAGCCTGGTTCATCTCTCATTAAAGAGAGCCAAAGACTCTTTAACAGGATTTGGACTGGGCATTAGATGAACACACCGAAGATGTTAATCTGTAACACCATTACAGACCAAAAGCGGAATCAAGATCAACAGGAGTCTTTTAATGGAATTCTCAAGATTTGTACCTTAATCTTCCAGTTTATACATTGTGGCAAAGGATAAATCTTTGATTTCCTTATTCAAGCTAACTAAGTGGATTATGCCTGAAAATGAAGTCTAGACAAACTAATAATTTGGCCTTTAGACAAACTAATGGACATTCCTGCTTCAAAATTCAGTGGGAATACCGTGGTCTACAAGAACTTAAGATGTCACATCATTCTGCCTAATCATCAATGCACTTTTAATTTAAGGTTGAATAAAACAGTTTTATTCTAGCCACTGCAAGGTTTTTCAGGATGTAGAGCAACCGTGTTATGAAAAAGTCAACCAGAATAAAATATATTCCTCACATTGGGCCAGTTCAGAATGTCTCAGATGCTACAGCATCCATATTATTTTTCTGTTTTACTTTAAATCTAGCATTTTCCAGGATATTTGTCCAGGTTTCTACACATTAAGGAAGTATTATTCCAAATTAACGTGACAGGTATGAAAAACTAAGCAATTTATTTAAGCCTATCTGGAAGGTTTGCAAGGAAGCAGAGAACTTGAGCTTTCTGCTAGCACTCTCACTCATTATCATGGGGTGCTTGTCTGGATCTGAGCAGCACCACACACTTCCTTGGACCACTGTTTCAGCAGGACTCTTGTGACCAATGATGACTACAGGGTAAATGGCTAAGGTAAGCCCTCCTAAAATGCCGTGGTTTGCCATTATAATTAATAATCAACAATTAACCACTGATATTAGAGCCTGTAGGGTTTTCATTTGCAGCAGACTGATCTTTCTATTGCTGCTTTCCACCAAAAAAGCTGGCTTTATACAGTTGGTACGTTTGTGTCCTTGCTGTTTGGTTTGCCTTATACCTCTGGGCTGCATAGTGAAGAATGAGCTGACTCTTGGGTTTGGGGGATTTTGCTGTTGTTGTCTAGAGCAGCTTGTTTTTTAAGGCTTATTTTTAACTGGCAATTCAAGACTACTTTATATAACTGGGGAAAAAAAATAGTTTAGAAAGAGGAGGGAAGGGAGAAACTTTCGCATGGGGTAAATATAGTAGAATTAGTAAAGAAGTACAGACATTTCCAACATTTTAAAATCATTTTTAATGAGAAGAATTGCTTCAATGTGAATCTGAGATGCATGCCTGTAGGGAGCATCAGTAATGATCCCAATCTTTCTCTGTTTCCCAGTTTGTCAGTTAAACAATAGAAATGCACAGGGAAATGTAAGTCTTGTTGAAACAGCAATCTTGTATGATAGCACTGAAAGTTAATGTCTTTAAGTACTATAAGTCTTAAAATCCCAGGAAGACAAATCTTGCATCGATGGAGCTGGAAAGAATAAAATTTCAGTCAAATGTAGATGAGGTACATGTGCTGCATTAATGCATTTCATCTTTAGGCACGTGTGGTGAAAGACCTGAAGAGCTTCCTCTCAATATCATCCTCAGCTTCTGATGTTTTCATGTGCTCTTCCCTGAAATTATGGGATGGGAACATAGAGATGAAGGAGAATATGCTTAACAAGCTTTCACTTTTGGTAATATCAGTTTTACATTTGCATATAGCTAAGGCAAAACACAGCCAAGCTCAGGCCATGCTTTATTGCAACGCAAATTATTTACTCATAAACGGTAACTGAATGAAGTCAGGCAGATTAAGGTACGTAGGATGTTAACGTGATGACATTTTTTTCTGAATATTGAATTTAGTTTATGCAAAAATAGTGCCGTTCACCATTTTGTATAAACAATTGGAGCCAAAAGGAGCATCTCTTGCAGATGTTAATATTGACTAATATCTGAATCTTCAGTTTCTTTCATTATGCCTGTTATTTGTGAAAGGTGCCAAACTAATGCCCTGGGTCCAGATTCCATGCAAATATTTCTTTGCTGGGTTCCTTAACTATGACTGGATTTGTAAAAGTATAATCATGGCTATATATATATTTACATATGTTATTAAATAAATGTAAAATAGTCATAACTGAGACAAGAATAAGATGACGACACAAAAATCTAGAAAAGAAGAATTTTGGAGCAGTGACTAGTTGATATTAGGAATGGAGAAAAATAAAAAATAATTAGCTTTTGAAAAGATGGACTTTTCCCAGTGTGCTACCCAAATTAATATGGTGATTAAGGCAGAGGGCTAATGACTAGCTTCTAGAGGCAGAACATTCTGAGCCATCTTCATTCCTCATGAAACGCTGCTGATCACTGTTTTTGCTTTAATTACAACTTTGTGAGAGCACATTTCTGAAAATGATGTCTGCATAGATAAAAAAGGAAATGAAGATTGCCACTAGAAGAACTGTTAATTCTGGAATTGCATCTGAATAGAATACCTCTGAGCATTCATTTGCAGACATCTTTGTGCAGAGCAATAAAGTGATAATTTATCCCACGGGGAAATTTTTAGCCAATTAACCATGTGTTATATGGATATCCAGGTGTTTAAGCATATTATGGTGATTGACAGGTGAGAGTGTTGCTGACATGATGCCAATATACATGTATTACACCTAACTTATAGTAACAACACATACAACCAATTACACATATCACTCTTTCTTCAGAAATCACAGCTGTTTCATAATCATTAAAATATTAGTTTAACTGTCTCCATTTATTGGTAGCAGGGGCTGAATAAATTGCTGTTGTACTTTAAGGCAAGTAAGAATGATTAACACAAGTTGCAATCACAACTGCAATTGGAATGCTATGCCAGATCTATCAATACAAATTGTTTTGCAGGCTTGTTGTTACATAAGATATACAAAAAGTATAATTTCAATTTCACCTTTCAATTTACACCATTGGTGTAACCAATGACAAGGTTTAGATTAAATCCTGTTGAGAATAAAATTGTAGGTATTTTTTGAAAAACATTGATCCAAGTTAGCATCATTAGTTTTACGTGTCTTAATCATGAGCACACTGAAAATGAGGTGCTAGGGAGCTAAACATGGAATTTGCAGCTTAATGTTAAGAATTCTACATTAGATATTTGCATTAGCTCCTCCATCTAAGTACAAAGAGAGTGGATATTCAACCAGCTATTAAGATCTATAAATGACTTCCTTTTTCTCCTCTTCTCTTTCGATGTCAGATTCTTAAAAGAGAAAAATTAATTAAAGGTTTAGGGAAGCTTGTTAAAATAATTAACAGCAAACTATCCTAATTTTCATTGCAGTTTGTTTTCTATTTTTGTTACTAAACCTAAACTATATTCCTTGTTATAGTCAAGTCAGAAGTATAAGTATCTCCAGGGGGCAATTCTTTGCATTCTGACAGATGAAACACTCTCTGCAGATGCTTGTTTCTCTCCATTAACACTAAGTGAGACTAGAATTACTTCAATGTAGATGACTAATTTAGACACCTAAATTTGTATGAGTTAAAGTCTCCTGATGATTAAGTTAAGCTGAGGATCTAAAAATGTTCTTTAACTTCATGAATTCAGTGAAAACTGTTGCGCCCACTGCACTCGCCATTCATCTGCCTGCTGTCTATTTATATTGAATGGGTACTGTGGAGGGTGTTTTCTGGTCATGTCTTATCCTAACTGAAATATCTGCAACGTGGGAAGTACGTAAGCCTGGTCCCTCAATATCTGGCCATCACTTAACATAGGTTGTACAGATCATAAGTCTGTCGTAGCCCTGCAAAATGGACATAAATTATTTATGCCCCCGAAGATACTTGAGACAAGGTAAACAGGGGTTAAGCAAATTTCAGCTAACTGATGCAGACTTTTCAAAACATTTTCCATATTTCATGCAAATTCTCCATTCATCAATATTCCTTGAAAATGCTGGGGGTTTGTTGCTTCAGTGTGGGAAGTCAAAGCTCATCAATATATGTCCAGTCATCTATTGAATGAAAAATACCTTTAGGTAGGAGTGGATTTACATTTTAGAATACCTTGTCTGTAGCCTAAGACTTCTGTAAAGCGCTCTTCAGTAAAACCGCGTTATTTAGTTCTTAATCTGATTCAGGAAGGCAATGTTAACTACCGGCTCGAAGATCCTTTGGGCTCCATCTTGTGGCTAATTCAATGACTGTTACCTCTTAAGGGAGATGGCTACCTTCAACTATAGCCAAAATACCTCTGCTAGTTTAAAGAGCATAGTAGAATGGGACTATTTTATTATTTTCTCATACATAATACTGATTTTTTTCCCACTATTTTAAGAAATGCTTTTGAAAGTATTTCTACAATTTTTTTTCTCTGTTTGGGAATACACATTCTGTTAGGAATTTAGGAACACACTTTGCAGTGATAGAATTAGGTAGTCCACTCTTATCCTTCCAGGCATATTAGAAAACTAGATAATGAAGGTGTGGTTCATGTTTCACCAGTGGCATTTGCAGCTGAGCAGAACTCCCATTCTGCTGTGACCATTTGCTTTACGAATAAGAAGGCTGCCTTCCAGCCTAATATCTGTTTGATATTAGCTGCGCTCAGACTATACCCAGTTTTTTACACCATGATGTGTTTATTGGGAAAAGGTGAAAATGTGATCCTGCATACTGTCCTGTCAATTTATTATTGCTGAAACCTGTCAGATCAATGTGTTTTTTGGCAGTCTAAAAACTATTAAATGAATTTAAAAGCAAGCTGCTGGAGCAATAATGCAGAAATTCGGAACGGGATTCATGTGACCGACAGGGAGCTAGATTCTGCATCTCACTAGCTTAATAGTACTCATAACATCCAACTGTAGGCAGTCTATATAGGAGATGAGACTTCCAGAAGACGACTACCCTGAATTAGAAGTGCACCCTAGCTTGCTCTCAGAAGCAAGACAGTTTGTTCTCTCTGTCTCATTCATCAGCTGTAGGGAGCCTGGAGGAACCAACTTCCCAGCGACTTAGGTTTGTGATTCACACTAAAAAATGAGATGGTTCTTCTAACACCTGTGCATGTGGATGTGTAACCCACAGGGATTATGCGATGGTTAAATCCTGTTTGGGTTCACTGGCATCACAGAAGTAACAAATCTTCAGGCAAGCTTTCTTGAGACTGACCCGGAGAGACAATTTACTAAGCTTGTTAAGGCTGCTTGCTTGACATCCCCATTTTGGTCCATGCCCTCTTTAGTCACAAATCAATAAGGAGATGAGAATGAATCAATAAGAAATTCCATTTTATGCAGAACTAGGAAACCTTGAAATTGGCTTTAATCTGACTCCATTTCATACAAAGCTTTTTTGAATTCTCTGTAATTATGAATTTTATTTGAAATGTAAAAATACTTTCCTTTAAAAAGGGCACTTAAAACTGAAAAAATACTGAAATATTTCGGTGTTACAGCTGTTTATTTTTTTCTTGAGGTGCCCCAAAGATGATGGGCTCTATCTTACATCACCAGTACCTGAGCCTACTGTAATTCACTTGAATCCCTGCCTGCAGTGCTTTGAATTATGAGCAAGAGTTAAAAATCTTTGTGTACTGGCAGCTGCATTTGCTCTTGGAGATTTTAAGAAGTGCCTTCCTCATGCAAAGGGTTGCTGCCTCTTACCCTTTAGGAAATGACAATTTTCTGCGCATTGCTATGATGGCTCCTCTATCCCACACACAGAAAGAAGGCATAACATGATGCTGGAAGCTGAAGCTGACTATTTTCTAGGAGTTTGGTCACAAAGTCTTTGAGAGCTAACCTTGCAAATAGGAATGGTTAATGCATAAATTGTGCCTTAAGGTTCATGTTAGTATTGCTCATATTTGGAGAAATCAGTGAAATACATAATCTTTCTCCATCTTAATTTTGTTCTTTTCTGTCTCGTTCAAACTCTTTCATGCCTGATTTATGCTACGCGCAGAATGTACCGTTGATAAAAAGTGTCATTCCATCTTCTTCTCGTCTCTTTTTACGATGGCTTGTCACTTTGTATTGCTCATTATTCTTGTTTTTCTAGATGAGGGATGTGTATTTGAATAAGGCAGAGTAATTGAAGAAAGCTTTGTATACAGTACAGTGTGTATGTGCTGCATGATTTGCATGAGAAATGATAAAGTGGTATTTGAACTCTGCATGTTACTACCATGATATATTTTGGATAATGAGCCAGTTAATTTAGAGCACTGCCTGGCTATTTCTATTACTTTTGCAGCTGAGCAAAAAATACTGTCTCCTTAAGCAAAACCAGCAAACATTGCCCTTTTTTACTGTGAGTCAGAGAAATACATATGTAGCCTGGAGCAATTTTTGATGATAATAGAATAAGCAGAAATAAATAAAACCTGATAATTTGGGGAGTTAGCTAGGAACATGCAATATTTTCTGTGTGGGGCCTGCAGAGAGTGTGAAGCTAGATGAGAAAGTTAAAGCATGGTATGTTCATTTTTGGGAAGAGTTCTTAGTTTTCTCCAGTTGTCCAGTTTAGTGTATATCTACTGAAGACAGTAACATTGCTGAACCAGTTTTCTTTAGTTACTGGAAAATTTCTTTGGACTGGCATGTTTTTCATTACAATCATTACTTTCCTTGCTGACAATGTTGGTTATGATCTCAGAAAACCAGAGGGAGGTTTAGTCCAAAAATAAATATAATTATGATATCAGAAGAATGACCAAAGCTAACTTTCAGTTCGCACTTCCATATTTCTGTGAAGTAGGTTAGTGGTAATCTACAGGATGAGGTATACCCTGATGTGAGCCAAATGCCTCAAAGTATTCTTCCTATACTTGTTGGCAAAATCCTTTCAAGAAATTAAGAAATTAGAGGAAATTATTTTTAGCAGGAAATATATAAAAAAGAAAATAAAATAGAAAAATTGATCCAACTTCAAAGAATGTTCATTAAAAATGCATTTTTAAATCAGTTTTGTTGGAGGAGATTATGGTTAAGGAGGAAAAAAATCCTAACCAGTGAAAAATGAACCACAGGCAAGCAGTCGGTATTTCAAACAAATTCCCTGATGTTCTTCTGTAAATGAATGGACCCATAACCTGTAGCAAGGCTGACAGAAGTAGCACCCTTAGCAATTACCTCGCTCCTTTCTTTCCATTAAGGATGTAACAGTCCATGTGATAAATTCAAGGCTGTGAACACAGCAGGCATTTTGATGTCTGAAAACCAATGGCTGTAAGCGTAGCTGCCAATTTTCTGATTGTCCCTGTTTCATGTGCTAGCTTTCATGCCTCAGTTGTTGCAAATTAATCTTTGGACAAAATATCCTGCTTGATACCTATTAAGCATGGTTATTTTTGATAACCAAAATGAATTTTATTATTCTGTTAAACACATGAGGTGAAATTTTGGCTCCAGTGGAGTGAATGGGAATTTTGCCACTACCATCAACACAGCCAAGATTTCACTCATGAGCTGTTAAAACAGTCAAGGCTATCATTTTTGTTCCAGTTCAATTAATGACTCTGTATAACAGAAAAAATAATAAATTAGCATTGATTAAATAGATTGAAAATGTCTTCATGTATAGACAGCAAAGGTTGGCTCCGTTGTTCAACTATGTGAATCACAGAATTTGCAAACATTTTTGAAATGACAAAAGTCACCGCCCCCCAAAAAAATTAATCTTCCCATCAGTAAACTTCAGAAATAAAGAGCCAATATTTTTCTGACTTATTCAATTTCAAATCTCAAATAATCCTCTGAAATCTATCGAAAAGTTCTGGAAATGTTCCCAGTTTAGTGATCAAGATGTGGCTTATGAACCAAATCATCAATAAAGTTGAATAGATTAAAGAATATTTCATTACTTTTGCAGTGAAAATAAAATTGTCAAATTACAAAAAAATGTTTCAACTCAGCAAATCTTATTCTGAAAGCCAACACTATGAATAGATATTTAGAGCCTGATAAATGCAGTATATTTATCTTTAAACATTTTAAGTAATGTTTTAGGTTCTGATGCAGGGCACATTTTTCTACTAATCTATTGAAATACCAAAGAACGACTTCAGCAAAGCTTACATCCATGCTACATACATATCTGAAAAGAGGAAATTAAATGTCCCTAGGAAATCGCCTTCTGCAAAGAACAAACAGCCAGGTCAGCATGCACGGTGCACTGCAAGTTTTGTTCTCTTTGACAAATCCTAACAGGGTAACAAAAGCCTTTCATTTTCTTCCCAATCAGAACGATGAAGTGTCTGATACTGGGCTGTGTTGGCCTGTGGTAAAAAGGAGCTGACAATACTGGAAATGACAACTGTGTTATCACAGTAGGAGTAGATAAAACCGGCTGATGGTAGCACATGAGGTGGTGTATGTTGTCGCAATTGTATCACTGAATGAAAGAAACATTTCTCACAGCGGTCACAGCCTGAAACACACTTCAGTCAAGGGAAAATAATTGATTTACCTTTCTTTTCCCCCTCCTTTTTCACCGCAGCTGAAATGGAAACAAAAATACTGTATTTCCACAACCGAAGTTAGTAACATGTAATATCAGTAAAAATAATTCAAACATCTATATATGAGGCTTTGTGTACATATCTCAAACCATACATATATTATGCAGTATAAGAACAGATTTCTTTGCCAGAGCAAAAAACTGATAATCAGAAAGATAAAGTGTTTCCTTACAGACATCCAGCTCTACTACTAATGACAGCAAATTCCAGCTTTCTAGATTCTCACACTTAACTTCAGTCACAGTCATCGTTCCTCCCAGACACTAATACTGGGAGACAGATATACAGACTGAATATTCCCAAATCAACAATGAAGAAGGAGGATAGACTGGAATGGGAAGGCGTGAAAGGGCAAGGGGAGGCTAGAGGAAGGTTATGAAGTATCATCTATTTTAGAGAAGAACGTGCTTTTTTTTTTTATATTAAAGCTTGTAGTTTTAAACAAATGCATAAAATAAGAAATAAAAAAACCCTCTTGAAGTCATGTCCAGCTTTCTAAGCCACTGCCTAACACAGGGAATTGCAAAATCTGATGATGCAGCAATCTCACCTCCAAATCCCTTACCGTGAGCTTTGTGGGAAGGAAGATTGGAAGGAAAACTGCTGTGTATTCCCTGGTTTAAACAACCTAGAATCAGTTCCACAGAGTAGGCTGTGCTGTGCGACCAGTATTCAAACTCTGGAGACAGAATAAAAGTCCCCCAAAGGCCCAGCCTGGGATTCCAGTAAAACATTGCATGTATCTGCAACGGGTACTGTGAAAACATATCAAAATTTTACCAAAACAATTGAGATGTCTCAGATGGGAGAGTTACCTTCATTTGCAGATGACTGCTGCAATCCTGATGGAGCTGAGCCAAGATCATAGAATCATACAATAGTTTGGGTTGGAAGGGACCTTTAAAGGTCATCTAGTCCAACCTCCCCTGCAATGAGCAGGGACATCTTCAACTAGATCAGGTTGCTCAGAGCCCTGTCCAACCTGACTTCGAATGTTTCCAGGGATGGCGCATCTACCACCTCTCTGGGCAATCTGTGCCAGTGTTTCATCACCCTCATTGTAAAAATTTTTTTCCTTATATCTAGTCTAAATCTACCCGCTTTTAGTTTAAAACCATTACCCCTAGTTCTGTTGCAACAGGCCGTGCTAAAAAGTTTGTGCCCATCTTTCCTGTAGGCCCCCTTTAAGTACTGAAAGGCCACAATAAGGTCTCCCCAGAGCCTTCTCTTTTCCAGACTGAACAACTCCAACTCTCTCAGTCTTTCCTCATAGGAAAGGTGCTCCAGCCCTATGTTCATTTTTGTGACCCTCCTCTGCACCCGCTCCAACAGGTCCACGTCTTACCTAAGTCCATTTGAAATCCATGCACTACCTATTCCACAGCCTACATTTATAGGACTGAATGTCCTAAAATGTAGTTACAGATCTCCCTTTACTTTGAAATATGTCTGCTAGAAGTGGTGGTAGTAAGTCTTTGCCTTAGGCTAGCATTTGTAGGCAAAAGAAGACAGAGGAGTTCAAATTCAGAGCTCTTACTCCCCAGAAAAGAGCAATTGGCACCAGGTATGAACAAACCTGATGTGGCACTGGAACTGGGAAAGAATAAAGCAGAAGTAGCGCTTTGCCCTTCCTTTGGAGTAAGTGCCCTGGTGCAGGACAGAAATCAAGGGTCATGAGGCCAAAGGAGGGAGTAGGCACAGTCTCAGGTGTTTGCATTTTGGGTGCTGATCTCTGCCTCTTCAGTGTTCTTAAAATGAAAAGTCTTTTTATTTCAAACTGTTGGTACGTTTGGATAAAAGATATCAAAAAGGAAAAGGTTAAACCTGAAATAACTGAAATGTTATCTGTCAATGGCCTGTGGCAAAAAAATATTCTGATTTCAAAGTTTTTTCAAGGTTTCTACCACTTATTCTCCTTTGAGAATGGAATGAATTTTTAGTATCTCAAGAATATGCCCAGCAGTGGAAAAAAGGTTTCATGCCTAGAGTTAGTAAAAATCAGGCACAAGGTTTCCAGGATCTGGTCCTCTTTGCAATCACTTTGCTTTCATAGGTGATGTGCATATCAAAGCTGTGAAGTGCACCTTTCACAAAACTTTCATTACAGAGGATTTAGTATTTTTCACCCCAGAAGCTGCTAAAGAAGCCTCAGTGGCTTTTGAAAGGCATACTTACTTGCCACTTGAAGTGTGTTGGAGGGACTTCCAAATCAGCAGAAACCCCAAATATCAAGACTCTGGGTAGGGCTTATAAGCAAACGTGCAGTGCACCTCTGTGTTCCTCCTGACTTCTGTCCTGCCAGCTTATGGGATGTGGCTCACCACGCTTCTGGTCCCAAGGCAAGCACAGGCAGAGCAAGGTCCGTCCGTGCCTGCCACTGCACTTATTGCTCACTAATTTCTATTATTATGCTATTATATCCTATTGTGACATCATTTTGAATTTTCACCTTGGCCACAGTTTTTCTGATGGAATGCACTGTAAATACTCAACAAATCTTAAGAGACAGAAGAGACCTCATTCTGACTACTGTTGCCAATAGCATTGCTCTGATCAAATTCCATTATTCAAACTTAAAATGACAAGGAACAAATGACAAAGAGCACAAACACCACCATTTATGTTGCTTTTTCAGAAGCTGAGAAATGTGTTTGTATCTGAAATGCAGCAAAAAGATAGATAGATTAGCTAAGAAATTTGGTCTACAACTGATAAAAAGCCAGATTACCTGCTGAGAACAAATGTGAGTAATATATTGTAACTGGGCAGGGAAGGACATGAAATAAAGTAGAATGATGTACTAGAAAATGTGATGCTCAGATGTGAGAGATGCTCTTGGCTGTGTTCTTTTTTACCTTGAATATTTGGAGAAAGAGTAAATACTTAAGCCAACTTTTTTTTTTTTTTTTGCACTGTACTGATGAGAGGTATCATCTAGTTCTTGAATTAGGAATTTATATCTACAAACTTGTTCAAAGAGTCCTGTATTAACAACCTTAAACCACAGTGACTCCAATTACGCACCTGTCTTCCTTTCCTAGACCTATCTGAATCCATTTCCAGTTAATATAGATATGATACAAAGCGAAATATGTTTATCCCATATGTTCATTCCTATTTTCATGAATCATGAATCCAGATTGACAACTACTCCAGAAGCCAGAACTGAGCACCAACATCTTTTATGTTTTGGGACTGGGGAAAAAACCAATCTCTATGAACCAGATCCATGGCAGGCCTTGTTCAAAAATTTTTCAGTGGGGTAGGAAAATAGAGGTAAATTTCCAGTGGTGGAAAGGTCACAAAAGTGTGTCAATATTGTAAATATTTCAGGGGGGAGGGCGAGGAACAAGTTCAGAATGGTTGTCTTGTTTTTAACTTGTATCAGAAACTTGAATCTGGATCACCAGAAATCCTTTAATCCCATAGATAGTGATCGTTCTGTGAAACATTTTTCTGAGCTGTTCAGCAAACAGAAACATTTTTGAAATCTTGAAAATGTCTTGAAAACACCAAAAATCTTGGATACGTCTTTTTCTACTCAACAATAGTCCATTCCATGTAGCTTTATGACCCAGCAGTAGCCAGGAACAGATACTTAGTCTGAATACTGTCAACCAAGTGATTTCTTCCACAAATTCTCCTGTTATTTTCTTATAACAAGCAATTGGTTTCCATCCTGAGACATGAAATGTAACTTCCTTTCTAAATTTACAATAATTCCATAAAGATATCCAGTTCCTCTGTGGTGTTTTTGAAGAGCCCTTGACTTAGATTTGTGATTTTCAATCTTATCATGATTATTCTAATTAATCTCAAAGGTAATCTGGATCTTTCCTATTTCTTTTTCCATGAGACTTTTGTTGCTCTTTCCTAGCCTACTCCAGTACCGCATTATCATGTACGAGTTCTGTACACGACACTTCAGAGAAGATGTGTCTTTGATTTACACAATGACCTTAGAACACTATATGCATTTTTCTTAATGCATCTGCATATGGAAGAAAGTTCTTCACTGACTTGTCTGCAGGAATACTCAGGTCCTTTCCTGAATTTACATAGTTAATTTAAAGATAAATTCTTCTTTAACATTTTCCCTCTGGTATATATTACATTCTATTTACTGACCCTAAATTTTCGTTGCCGTCATGCTGTCGGTTCACCTTGTAAATTCAGTGTATCACAGCCCCTTCTCATCCTGAATCCTTTAACTAATATTATGTCTTTTGAAAATCTCATTACATTACTATTTCTACCTTTGCCTGTTAATTAAGGAATATAACATGAATCCAGACATGGAATCATAGGCAATTATTCTGTAAGTGAGCTGCAAGATGAAAATGAATCAATTGCTCTCTGCTTGCTAATCAGATATTAATTTCCTTCGATACCAGGCCTCTTAGACAGCAATTATTTAGTTTCTGCAGTAATTCTTATACTGAAACTTTCCAAAGACCTACTTAAACCATCCCGTAAAGGCTGTGCTTATTACTTTATTAAGATGTTCAACAAACTTATTATTAAAGCATAATTTCCTGTTGCAGAAAACATGCAGGCTAGATCTCTGTCACATGATTTCCCAGATGTTTGGTTTTGTTCTGACTTTAATTATGATTTCACCAATTTTCTCAATGATTTTTAAATCTCTGAAGCACCCTAGGGTAATTGAAAGTATTGTATTTACCCTGACGCTTTGAGACAGACAGCTGATTTAGCTGAAGTTAGTGGAAGTTTTGACTAAGTTCTTACATTTATTTTGGTTATAGACATGGAAGTTATGGTAAAATAAGATCAAATGCAGACTCATCCCCTCTGTCAGGTACTCCGTGATAACTGTTCACATGCATGCTGTTATGCTGAAGTGAAAACCACCTCATGTAGGCAGCTACAGCAAAGCAGCTGGCATTCACTAAGTTGATACCATCTTTGCCCATCTCACCATAAATTGTCCATCTGTTCATAGCTTGAGAAGTAGGTACTGTTTTAAAATATTTAAGAACTGTATAAAGTGATCTTTCTCTCTTAGGTCTTCCTAACAGATATTTTATCTCTCTCTTCCAGTCTTTCTGAGTTCAGAATTTCTCTTACTTATATCAAGAGAAAATTTAATCATGTTAAGAAACCACAATTAAAAGAAACAGTATAGCGAGCAACAGAGAGGAGAATTTAGCCTTTGAATTAGCTGGAGAATCTGTGTTTAGAATGATTCTCATTCAGTAGCACGAAACACCTTTCCTGCCCTTTTTCTCCTCTGGTCCAGATTTTAATGAACAGGTTTGGAGAAATAGCTTCTTATTCAATTATCTTCATGCATTTTATTATTAATGGGTAAGGAATATGTTGCGGTTGAACTCCCTGCATAACCTGACTATACCTTTTGTCCTAATTTGTAAGACATAGCTGTCAGACCTACTAAGAAAAAATTAATTTACTAGATAACCCCCAAAAAGTTTACAGTGTTTTTCTCTTTATTACCAGCAATGCCTTAATGAAAATACAAAAGCACATTGTCTGGAATGAAAGCAACATAAGTGCATGAGTTCTGCTTCAGACTATTAGGACTCACACTATGTGGATTATCAGCCTCCCTGTAAAATCACTGGGTAGAGGCAGTAAGAGAGTGGTCATGTTCCTGATTGAGTCCCCTTTGACTGTGTGTGCAGTCTGGACCAGCCTCTCATAGACAGCTAAGGAACTGGAAATACTGACTCCTGGCAGAAGCCTGACTTCTCCCATCCCTGTCTGAGTCGGTGAAACTTGATGCCCAACGCATATGAGGATGCATTCAAGCACTCTCCCAAAGATAGGCACAACTCTGAAAATATCGCAAAAGGACAAGGAGAGGGACGGTGCTACCCAGGGATCTGATCTCTCTGCCACATCAGGGAGTGCAAATCTCTCTCTGCCAATCTCACTTTTCAGAGGGAGTGCAAAGTGGTTTTGGAGAGGGACAGTTTTTCACTGGATCTGTGCAGAAAAGAGTGCAATTGGACTGTAA
Organism: Pluvialis apricaria; assembly: GCA_017639485.1. Classification (NCBI taxonomy): domain Eukaryota; kingdom Metazoa; phylum Chordata; class Aves; order Charadriiformes; family Charadriidae; genus Pluvialis; species Pluvialis apricaria. Next base: position 71,447,123 of record CM030009.1, on the reverse strand, counting down.
AATAGCAATAAATAAGAGGGAGACTGATTCTGTGAGCTGCTGAAAAGCACATGGTCCCAGACAGAGAGAATCCTGGTTTCTGATCTCAAATATTATGTGAAAAAATAATATTATGAAACAAGAATTTTGTTTTATTGCATAAGCATGTATAAATAAAAAGTTATAGATATGCATTCAGAGGACTTTTCAGAGTCCTATTATGGAGATCTGGGAGTCCCAGCGTGTAGCAGTCTCTACCTCCAGGAAATACCCTTAGTATCAGTAGATGTTTTTTCATTTACAAATCTATTTTCGCTACTGAATGTATATTTCTACATATCTATGCAGGTTCTACTTATTCAGCTTGAATATTTTCCTTCATAGTTTGCCATGAAACATGCCTCATCTTTAATTTATATAAACTGCTTTTTGGAATTAAAATTTTATCTCCTTCCTTTTATGAAATGGTATTCATTCATATTATGTATGTTATTTCTGTTCTTTTTCTCTTATTTTCTAAAGTCTATTGAAGATTTTTTACAGAGAAGTGCTGACTCACAGTGGGAATTCTATACCCCTCACTACGACTCAGTCTTGGTTTTTACATATCTGTCATTATCTTAGCATCTGACTTTTAAAGTTCTGATGTTTTCTTGAAGTATTTCTTATCAGTAATGTTCAGCAATGAAGTTCTGTAATGGATGGACCATTTCAACAGGCTGATATTGCAATTTTTATATACCTAATATGCCTACCTTACATTTAGGTTCTCTATTATTCAGGATTTTCTATTGTAATTTTATATCCAGCTTGTGTGAATTTGACTTTCACATTTCAAAAATGTATTTATCTTAACAAAGGGGTTACATTGTGGCCACTTCTATTAATGCAATTTACACTGGATTTGACAGTTCTCTGTACAGTTGCAAGTGCTAATCAAACCACTGCCATTTCTCAAGGTGTTTTTTGGTTGGCTAGTTTAAACTAAGATGTCCACTGAAGAAGTTCCCTGTGTACTCTCACTTGGCTAAAAAAAAGTACTAGTGCTCATAAAGGTGACCTCCTGTTTGCACTTTACAGGGCAATGGCCACAAAATTTCTGGAACACTTTTCACTACAGAGGCTTTTCTCAAACTGTCTGCCTGATCTACGCGACATGTCACTTATCATTGTTAAGAAAGAGAGGTTTAGCGAAGCACAGCATCCCACATGGATGCTTAAAGCCACTTTGCTCATTGGGGTTACACTCTTCTGACAAAATGTCAATGTCTTGTCATACATATTCAGTGTCACCGAGTTAGTTGTATTTGCTTTTAGAAGTGCTGCATCTGTATGAATCCCAGCAGCTAAGAAATGGCTGATAAAGATCTGTCACGTGGAACAGAAAAGACAGAAACAGCTTTAAAAAACCTGCAGCCACTGAGCTGAACTGCTTCAAAGTGAGTTTGCATAAGATTTGCTGTGTCATGAACTTCGGGGACTAGAAAATGACTGAATCCTATTGTAGACACTAAGGTGGCATCACTATGCACATGTATACAACCTGAAATCTTCCCACTCAAGTTGCACTTTTCTGTTGCAGTCTTGCTCCAGGGGCCTTGAAGGATCTGCACTCCATACCAGTCACTCTACAGACCTAACTAAGATATACAAGACTTCAAAAGAAGGCAGTTGGCCTGATCATGTGTCTGACAGCACCTAATCCAAATATTTTAAGTTCTTATAAAGCCAGCTAGAGTCAAAGAGAAATGCTTTCACTGCTGTGACATATCAGTTGCTCTCAGTGAGCTGTGCAAGACATCAAGTACATCCACAGGTGACATGCAGGGACGCACACTAGCCACTAGGAAAAACTGAAGCGAGTAGTGCTCATCTCACTTGGGAAGCTGGTAAAGGCGGTGCAGACTCAGCACTATTAGTCCCCACTAAATTATGGCATGCTCATCCAAATATCCTGCTGTTGCTGTAAAACCAAATCAGTTCTAGTTCAGACTTCGTCCAAGCCATTGTTCTTTATGAAAATAATCACAGGTGTCTCTAATGTGACCTTGTACTGCAGCCGAGTTAAACTCAGCATACTCTGCTCTAAACATTCAGATTTTGGTTCTTGTGTCTTGACAATTAGGAAACTAAAACTGTAAGGTAACAAAACAACACAGACTCTTTTATGTCTCTTACAGTGTTTTAATCTATAGGTAAAAAAGTTAGCCTGTGTGGAAAAATTCTGTGTGATATGAAAATTCACTTGGAACACAGCTCGTATCTTCTACTGCTATAATATAAGGAAAATCTTGCATGTGTCCTATCTACTACTATGGGAAAAGTACTTAATTTTATACCAAAAAAAAAAAAAAAAAAGAGTTAGTGGAGTTAATCTCTTTGGGGTACTGAGTTTTTTTCTCAAATATACTGAGCATAAACCACTTCATGGGTAGCCAGCAAAATTCTACAGTGTTTAATTAAACATGTCCTTCCTTGAAAGGACTCAGTTTTGGAACTTGGAAGGAGCTGTTATTTACCAGTTGTTTCACTGACTGATGAAACTAAGTTAATTAAGTTCTTTTAAACACTTATTTTTCTGTATAGTTGGTTGGGGGTTTGACACTTCACTGAAGCTAATTCAATGGCAGTGCAGCTAAAAAACTGTTACAGACGTATTACTTCATTATAATATCTGATCCTTTGTAATAAATAGTATTTTACTTTTATTATCACTTAATTTAAATAAATCAGTCTTCAAACCTGAAATATTTATGGAGAGCTGAAGTCAAAAATTAGATAAGAAACTCAACAGGCAGCTCAATAGTCAAATACTCAAAGGTCTAATCAATGTTTAACGCTTCATTAACCCACCTATGTTTCACAGATATGTTTGCACGAACCTAGTAGGAAGTCCATAGGCCGCGCTTGCCTGAAGCTCAAAATATAAAAGCCAAGTAATCAGTAGACAAAAAACCCGCTGTACTTCAGTACTCCCTGTTGACTAAAGTAAACTAAAAGAAACGGTACAATAATGCGTCCCTATTTTTCTAATGACCTTGATCTTGGACTGACAATCCAGGTTCATTTGTTTTGACTACTTCAAAGGATTTCAGACTCTTTAAGCCTTAGTTCCTTTTGTAGCATTTAAACCTTCATTTTGCTTCTCGATACAACTGCGCAAAGTAATAGCTGATTTCTACTATTCTGCTATATACTACCTACATACACTATGTGAAATAGCTGCACTTCAAAACTTGCAAATATTATCTCCCATAACTTTGTCAGAGCAAATATTGCCTCGTTATTTCTAGTGATCCTTAGGGAAAATCTAAAGATAGGAAGTAATATTACTCAATTATCTGAAGTAGTTTTCAAAACTGACTGGAAGTTTTTAAGATCGACTACTATATTGCCATGGCTCAAATGACTGTTATTAGTTAGCAAGTTATTACATATTCTTATCCATGTTAAATTATTTACACATTCAACCTGAGAGACTGCTTTCTAATGAGCAAGTGGTATTTAATCAATATGCAAATTGTGTCAAGGAAAACTAAGTTTTGTTTGAATTTAGTTGATATGAATAAATAAATCTGAAAGTATTTGGTTAATTACAGTTACAGTTCTATCACTGCTTAAAAATGCCTAGTATTTAAGAGGTTGTACTATAAATTGTTATTGATCTTTATTTGATGACTAGTGCTGATGTTTCAGTGTAAGAAGAGAGAGCAAAGCACAATCAAAGACTGTGTTATTGAAGAAAAGTAAAATGCAATCTGAAATGACAAATTTAAATAGCAAGAATAAGATAAAATTAAGAAAGAAGAAAACAAGTCCTCATAACTTTGGGGGCTATAAAGTACTGCTGCTACAACTTGCTTGTATAGCCCCATAAGTATCTCTCATTTATCACTCAGGTAAAAAGGATGTCTAGCAGCAAAGGACGCCAGTCAAGGATATTTATATATCTTCTAAGTGAAGAAACTAGGATTTCTTTTGAGAATACTTGCACAATGGATTTATTTTCTTAACTGAATCTTATGCTAAGGCTCAGCTCAACTTGAGATTGTTACCTTTTTCCTTAGTTGTAGTTGAAGCCTTCATTTCTTTTCCTTTTGAAGAGTCTGGAAAAGATGTCAAACACAAAAATGGAAGCAGAAAGTTAGTAATATAAGTATAAACTGTGTCCACCAGTACTATAACAAATGTGCATAACACCAGATCAAGGAAAATGTGCAAAAGAGATAAGTGTTAAGAATTAGGATTTCTGTTTATTTCAATAAAAGACTCAACTTAAGATTTGAAAGCAAACCAAAAATTGTTCCCACTAAATTAGCCGGCAAATTTTCTGCAGTTCAAACCATGCACTGATTCCTGTGCAGCCTATTATTTCGGCCTGTCATGTGAATTCAGTAATAGCTCTGTTACTAACTCACTCAGAATAGACCAACATTCCCGCTGCAATATTGGCTGTGCAGGTCAGACAGCAGTTAAAGAACACCACAATAAGGGTTACGATTTTATTATTTCTGAATCATGTCAGACACTGCTTCTTTCAATATATCAGATCTTTTAAGTGAGAAGAAGCTAGGTTTAGTTCCTTTTCACCAAAAGACTGTAATTCAAAATATATCTAAACTGCACTGAGATACCAGCAGACCCTTTCATGAGGATGACTGGTTATTTTCCAACCACATAATGATAAGACATTACCCTTTTCCTTTAAGGCTGCTGGAGGCTTCACATCTTTTCTTTTACCAGTCTCTAGAAAGAAACATTTAACATTTATCACAAGTCAGGTTATAGAAATAAGATGACATTTGAAAAGAAAGCAAGTCAAACAATTTGATATGTAGAGAGGAAAAAAGATGCGATAATTAAATGGATTTAACAGCATGGAAATAAAGAACAGGACAAAACAACGAGGTCATTCGTTCATCCTTTTAAACTTGGATATGCAAAATAATAAGCCTTCAATATGTCATTAGTTTCTTTGCGTTTTGAGGAAACTGCTAAGCTGTCTCTCAAATAGACAATGAAGAATAATGACTTACAAAGAGGAAAGCAATTCTATAGAGCAGTTGGCATCAATGGATTTTTCTTTTGCTGAACCCAAATAAAAAATTAAACCCCACTGATACAATTAAAATATTAAGAATACTGGTCTTGAAAGCCAGAGGCTGCTGATAAAGGTAAGTAGGAATTTTCTTTATTCAGGAGTGACAAAAGGACCAGTTACTCATTTAGGACTCCATTATTCTTTTAATATCAAAAAGGCCATATGGGTATTGCCTGTGAACAGGATTTCACTTCCTGCATATATATAGCTTTTTAAAATCACAGGCAAGCTGGGTATAAAATAAGAACAGTGCTCATTCTTCGAATGTACATTCATATATTTTATGTCGCAATGAATAGTCCAAGAACATAATTGCATCTTTAATTTTTCTGCAGTGTATGACAAAATATTAAAGGAGATGAGAAAAACCACTGATATTCTAGTTCTCTTTTTCTTGTACCTGGCAAGACAGAACCCAGGACAAAAGAAAAATCCAGAAGTTGGCTAAGCACTAATAAAGGAAAACTATGATCTTCTTGTGGTGCCCAGGTGAGACACATGGACTGACAACAGTGACAAAGAGGAGACTCCTGAGGGCCAAGTGGTGCCCTGGCTTCATTCCCCTGGAGCTTTCACAAGGAATAATACATTCCTCCCAGAAGTGCATCACTTTGCTGTGTGTCTATTCAGTACTCTGCACTGTGACAGTCATTATCTGGACTGCACTGAATATCTCCAGCTCCCCAAAAAATGGGACGTTGCCACAATTTGGACATCAGATGTGCCTTTCTTGCTCAGGAACCATGCATAGTTCTGCTAGTCTTTGCTGTTTCCTTGGAATTTTTGAGCTGTTTCAGTACTCTTCAGAAAGTGACCAGTAGCCGTGAATCCTATAATTCTTTGTATTAGTGTTCAATACGTGTCACATTGCAACAAATAGGGTTTTCTCCAAATAGACACTACCAAACAATCTGGACCTCTGTGCGCACTGCCAGCAGGCCAGCTTCCTGCAGTTGAAATTATTACAGATGTATGTGTCTGTGTTGCAAATAAATTAGGGAAACCCCCTGACATATCAGTCACCCTCAAACACCTGGATCTGTCAGTAGCCTCATCAGTCTCTCTCAGTCAACCACATTCTTAAGTCATAGGCACATGGATCAGATTTAGTCTAGTTCCCTGCAGGAATGTCCCCACCAAGGGTGTTAGACAACTTGTTTTTGACAGACTAACATCCAAAGGTGATATAAAAATACATTTCAGTATTTCTCCCAGGATGCAAACTCAAATCTCTGCATTTAAAAGAAGCCCAGGTAGTTACTAAGGACCCTACTGGGGATCTGTACAGCACAAATGTTGTTAAAAACAGTATCATGGATAAAATAATCTAAACGCGAACCATCATCCTTGTGTATTCCTGTTCAAGATGTATTTGTAGCATTGAATAGCTGTTCTGATATTCAGTTCTGAATTTCTTAACTTCTTTACTTACCTTTTTCCTTTGATTCCTCTGGATTCTTGTGAATTTTTCCTTTTAGGGAATCTGTAGGGAGGTAATTAAGTTTTTGAAACTCAGAAAATAGGACCGGCTTTCTACATTTAAAAGGAAGGACAATAAATATTCAAAAATTAAGACTAGAATCGTGAACATAAATGGGTGCAACCTTGACCTCTCTTTACATGCTCTGTAGTGCACCTCTTACATTTTTGAAGGTGCAATAGTGTTAGGAGCAAATGCAACGGTGGAAGTTACTATAAATCACTCTGTAGAGGCCTTGCAGAAGGGAATTGGAAAGGAGAAGGTGAAAATGCAAGTAAAGACACAGAATTAGAAATTCTTAGGGACTTATCCAGGACTTCACAAAGAGAGAAAGAATTCTTCTGTTTTCTCTGATGGGCTGAAGCCTAATTTTAGCATGCATTTAAGGTGAGCAAGCACAGGACAAACATACATTATATTGTATAAACAACTGATATATAATTAACTTTTTTAACACAAAAGCCTTCTGTCCTCTTATGTATATGTTTCAGGGAATATTAGGGGGAAACTGTTTTTTTGAAAGTGAGGAAAACTGTTTTCTTGAAAGTGAGGAAGTAATTTCATAGGTTTATGAATGTATGTGGTTTAAAGTAAGAGAATATCACAGCTTGCAGGATGCTGAGTAGACCCAATTACACTCCATCTGACAGGATATAGCACCTAAGCATCTAGGAAAAACATGTCATTTATTCCCAATCAAAGTTAACTAAATCTTCAGTAAGACCAGATAAAGCTAAAAGAAGATACTTTCCAAAATAAGTTTAAAACTCTGATCATCCTCCTGGCTTCCATGGTACCAGGAAGTGATCCCACCTATCTGTCAGGCTTTAAGTGTGAGTTGTAACAGAAAAACTTCACTTCCAACATCGCTGAAACCTTTGGAGAAAGGTACTTAAATTAGGAGCCTGTTCTTGACAGCAGCAAGTGGGGTCTTTCAGGGAACTGAGAGATAGGTTCCAGTGTGAAGACTCTGAAATCCTTTGAAGGAGCCTCTATGTTGACAATATAGGAAGCCTTGAGGCAACAGCTCCCCAGCTTAACCATTTTACTCTGTGGGCACATTTGTGATCTCAGAGATCAGCAGCCACTGTTGCAACCACAGACACAAACCATTGCCTTTGGCCTTGTGGATTTCGTGACGTGTGCCCATGAGGGTTTTTTTGTCATCCATAAAGTAGCTCTCCCTGAGATTTCCTACGATTTGTAGCTCCTAAAGAAGGTTCAGCAGTTTTGACTCTTACAACTTATGGATGCAGCCAACATTCACCTTGCTGCTTTCCTCCCACATCCTACTCCAGGGGTGAAGTTGCATCAGGTTAGGAAGATTGTACAGAAAGATGCAGCAGCAGTATGTGAACTCTTCAGGATAAAGGTCTAGTTCCCATGCAAATGACAACAACAAATAAGTAGATGGAAATAGGAGGAAATACTAACTGAACAGACACTGCTTTTCTGTGGTTGAGTCTCACAACATAACTTTCTATTTTTAAAGAAGAAAAACGTGTGTTGTAAGTTAAGATAAAAAATGCTACAGGGAAGATGTTTCATTTTACTTTTCCTTTAAAGGAAGCACAAGTATTATATAGCAAGTGCAAATCAGCACATTTGTTTCTGTAATGAAAATGTGCTATTATGTATACAGCAAGAAAGAAATACACACTACTGACTTATTTCCCCTATAAATCTGTGCATAAAAATAAATAGGCTTGTTATCCACGCATAACTGAAATCTGAAAAGATGCAAAGATATCCCAAAAGATGGCAAAACCAAACAAGAGGGAGAAAAGGAGCATTTGTTTGGAAAACAAATCGTGGAACACAGGGTAAGAGTGAATTTACATTATCTATGCAGCACAAATGCTGTCACTTTATTAACTCAGCATAGTGTAAATCTAGTGAATTTCTTAGAAAAATTCGATAAGGAGTTCTATATGATATATCATGAGCTTTTAATGTCACTGTTAGAGACTCTGGACGAATGAGCTTCTACTCTGATTAGCTGGGTAAGATATCTACCAAAAAAACATGTGGCAAATTACACCTTAGAGTTTCATTGGCCTCACATTATTTGAATATGCTTATGTCAACAGAAAAATCAGCTTTTATATTCATTACTGTAAGTGGGCTTCTTTACTCTTCTTTACTTTGGGAGAAAGCTGAAAGGTAGTTATAAATTCAGAAGGAGTCTTGAGATATCCTTTATCACAAGACAATGGAAAGTATATTCTTCCAGTGTTCTCCTTAATTGCTACCAACAAAATTAGACTCTAAGATTGTATTAACCTCATAAAATAGATAAGGTAACATTGTGAGGTTGTGATCTATAGAGTATCCCAGCAATAACTCCAAATTCAATGATTTATTTTTCCCATCTCTGCTTTAAATAAAAACACTATGCATCAGTTTATGAAAAATAGCCTGCTTTATAATAAAGTTTTTGGTCTAGACATCATTCTTATTCACCCAAACTTAGCCCATTCTTCAAACAGAATGAGGTATGTTGATGCCTCTTTTACTGCATAAGGTGCCAGGCAAACCGTAATCATGGCAAGTATTTAACACCTCATCTAAAAATGTTCCTTTATTTGGTTTTACATGAATAGTTACAGACTACTGAGACACATGATTATGCTGCTCTGAAACATGCTGGCTATGCTGAAGCACACTTGAGGTCTTACAGAGATAAGACAGGTGCTCCTGAGGTAACAGGAGCTAACAGGGAAACAGCAGTGAAATACCACAAAGGAATTAAGGGATGTTCCTCTAAGGAGGTGACACAGCCGACAGCCCAGCTGAAGTGCCTCTACACCAATGCCTGCAGCATGGGCAATGAACAGGAGGAGTTGGAAGCCACCATGCTGCTACAAAGCTACAACCTAGTTGCCATTACTGAAACTTGGTGGGACGAACCTCATGACTGGAGTGCAGCTATTGATGGCTACAGGCAGTTCAGAAGGGACAGGTGAGGAAGGAGCGACAGAGGCGTTGCCCTCTATGTCAAGAAATGGATAGAGTGTGAAGAGCTGTCTCTGAAAAATAGCCATAAGCAGGTTGAAAGCTTATGGGTAAGAGTTAGAGACCAAAGCAACAAAGGGAACCTTGTAGTTGGTGTCTAACTACAGGCTGCTGAATCAAGGGGAGCCCATTGACAAAGCCTTCTTACTCCAGCTACAGAGGGCATCATGCTTGCAGGCTCTTGTCCTGCTGGGGGACTTGAGCCACCCCAACATCTGCTGGAGAAGTAGCATGGCGATCTGTGGGCAATCCAAGAGACTCCTGGCGTGCATGGAGGATATCTTCTTACCCCAGGTAATAGACAGCCCTACCAGAGGGGATGCAATACTGGACCTGTTGGTCACCACCACCAGTGATGCCCAGATTGGAGGTAGCCTGAGCTGCAGTGACCACACATTCATGGAGTTTACAGTCCTGAGGGATATGGGTCAGGCAAAGAGTAAAGTCAGAACACTGAATGCCAGCTGTTCAAGGAGTTACTCAGTAGGATCCCCTGGGAAACTGCCCTCAGAGACAAGGGAGCAGAACAGAGCTGGCAGATCTCTAAGGATGTTTTCCATAAAGCACAATGGCTCTCGATCCCCAGATGTCAGAAATCAGTAAAGGAAGGCAAGAGACCGGCATGGCTGTATTGGGACCAGTACTCTTTAGTATCTTCATCAATGACAGACAGTGAGATCGAGTGCAGCCTCAGCGAGTTTGCAGATGACACCAAGCTGAGTGATGCAGTTGACACACCTGAGAGATGGGATGCCATCCAGAGGGACCTGGACAGGCTTGAGAGGTAGGCCTGTGCAAACCTCATGAGATTCAACAAGGCCAAGTGCAGCGTCCTGCACCTGGGTCAGGGCAATCCCCAGTATCAATACAGGCTGGGCAGGATTGAGAGCAGCCCTGACAAGAAGGACTTGGGTGTGTTTGTTGGTGAGAAGCTCAACATGAGCCGACAATGCGTGTTCACAGCCCAGAAGGCCAACTGTATCCTGGGCTGCATCAAAAGCAGAATGGCCAGCAGGTCAAGGGAGGTGATTCTGCCCCTCTACTCCACTCTGCTGAGACCATGCCTGGAGTATTGCACCCAGCTCTGGAACACTCAGCACAGAAAAGACATGGACCTGTTGGAGAGAGTCCAGAGGAGGGCCTCAAAGATGATCAGAGGGATAGAACACCTCTTCTATGAAGAAAGGCTGAGAGTGTTGGGGTTATTCAGCCTTTAGACGAGAAGGCTCCAGGAAGACCTTATTGCAGTCCTTCAGTACCTGAAGGGGGCTTATAAGAGATGGGGACAAACTTTTTATTTGGGCCTGTTGCAATAGGACAAAGGGTAGTGGCTTTAAACTAAAAAAGGGAAGATTTAGACTAGATACAAGGAAGAAATCTTTTACAATGAGAGTGGTGAAACACTGGAACAGGTTTTTCAGGGAGGTGGTAGATGCGCCATCCCCAACATTCGAGGTCAGGTTGGACGGAGCTCTGAGCAACCTGATCTAGCTGAAGATGTTCCTGCTTATTGTAGACGACCTTTAAAGGTCCCTTCCAACCCAAAGTATTCTATGATTCTACAATAATTGGCATGTGTATGCATTCTTAAAAATCCTTACTTTCCTCTGTCCTTCAATATATTTTTATTTGCCAGAAACATTCACTTTAAGAAACAGATTTTAAGACACTAAGTTGCAAAGAGTGAAAAGAAGGCCCCAATAACCTGGTCAACCTTTACAGAGGCCCACTGGGGAGGCTTGAAGAGGGGATGGAGGGGGGAAAGAGTGGCACGCAGATAAGGATCTGATTAATTACAAGCTACAGCTTGGGCAAATATGGTGACTGAAATGGGAGATTTATAGAGCTAAATATATTTTTATGTAGCAGAGTAATCCAAGATGCAATAGGGAAAGCACATAGCCCAAAAAGGCACCAAGATTTTTAAGGATTTCTCCCACACAGCTTTATAAGTTCTTCCTATAGAGTCTTTGCTGCCAATATATTTTGAACTGAGCTATTCAGCTTGCTAATCAGCACCCACAGTTTTAGACTCAGATGCTGTGAATTTTGATGCCTGTTACATGAAACAGTGATGGCTGCATCGGCAAGTGCTCTCAGGATCTGAGGGGCCAGGCTTGGCTGGGCTGGACATCAATGCTGCCGCAGGGACTCAGGAGCCTACAGTGCATTTACAGCTTTATTCAGCATTGAGTAGTAGGTTGAGATACTGCTGTTAGCAGCAGTAATGCATTGGGCATACATGACTATATTACATGAGGTAAAGAAAGTGATGTGAAGCTCTACTTGGTAACACATTGAGTAATATGTTTGAATTTTTACCAAGTTTTTTTTGCCTTTTTTTCCTAAAGTGTAGGAAATCTGATATTACATGGCCCGCACTTGATATTTAAAATAAATTCCCGCTTGCCCTTTTCTGTAGGCTGGGTGAAGAAGGTCTAACTTCCTCTGTCATGTTAGAAGGACCTGTTAATAACTTAGTGATTGAAGTTGCTGACCTATTGAGCATGAAGCCCAGGAGATTAAAAGCAGCACCGTGGGAGCACTCAGCAAAGGACATGCTACAGAGGCAAACCCCTTTCCATTGCTTCTAAAGAAACTCTTTCCAAAGAGGAAAAATGTTTTGGGTCTCATGTCTCTTTCTTTTTCTTCTTCGTCTTCTGCCCTCCGCCCCTCTGTTAATCCTTTGACAGGAGCAGCAGGCTCAGCATATGCAGAGGAGGAGGAGACAGAGCTGCCACTCAAATGCCTTTTCTAATTTTTCAGCACAACCCCATCAGGGAACAACAGATTATAGGCAGTCTGTAGAGAGGGCCATGGGACCCCAGGAGAGTTTGGATATACAGTTCTGGTCCAGATAACTAAGCTCATGTAAATGGGGCATGTGTACATTAGGAGTAGAATACACATAAAAGAACAATACATGAACCACAGGATTTGAAGATTATTATAATTTAATTTTAATTTGTGTATAAAGAAGTGATTAATTAGTGATTGCCCAATTAAACATGAGTGAATGAACACAGCTTCCAGGATTTTGAAAATATGTCTAGCAATATGGTTATTCCTCCTTTTGTTTTAGAATTTTTTTTAATCTTTCCATAGCGCTTGAACTAAACTCTTCAGTTCTTTGCTTGAAATAGCATATAATGGCTATAATTTAGAATAAATATTAATATTTCTATCTATACAGTAGATCTTTTTATCCTGAAGAACCTAAAGAACATGTCAAATAAGACTTATCCATAAATCACTTCTTTCAAATATAGCTATCTCTAGAAAGGAGGGAAGCAATAAGATACATAAAAAGCACCCAGCAAAATAATGGATGAAAGGAAATTCAGCTGAGCTAACCATTTACTCTGACCAAATTAAAAAAGACAGGGAAGTGTTTGATAAAAAATAACGAATAAAAGAAAGATTCAGACCAACTGTCACATTGCAGGTGGTTGACTGGATGAAGCTATGGGTTTTTAACTATAGCTTTTACACAGCCCAGAAAGCACATTATCCACTCATATGTTCATATGTTCATAAACTTTATTTTATTCCTATTATGTCCACAGATTTATGCAAGCATTCAGTTCACACTTTGTTAACTGGACCCTATGAAACACTTTGCATTGTTCAGAAGAGAAAGTTCTTAGGAAAGTTCTTAAACATTACTCAAAGTGGTTTTGTGAAACTTATTTAATTAATTTAGAGACTTCTGAATGTTAATTGGCTCACCATATTCTATTTATGTTCTTCCTCCTCTTTTTCCATGCTATAAATCCTGTAGAAATTTTAACCAATTAAATATTGATTGGTTAAGATTTATAATGGGATTTATAATGATTATTTTAAAATTAATATCTTCATTCTACTTTGTGTGGTTTTCAACAAGTTTTACATTCTATTGTGTATTCTTACCTTTCTCTTTTAAAGCTGTAGGATTCTTTCCTTCCTTTTCTTTAGCATGTTCTGTAAAAAATAATTTATTAATCTTCAAGCTAGGGTGAGAAAAGGTTAACATCTATTACCTCTGAGATAATGATTGATTGAATAATTGGCAGTTTCTAACTGAGCCAATTAAATGTGTAGTACAAAACTGTTTTTCATCAGTTTTAGCACGCTCACAAAGTGAAACCATGAGCTTTTCTTAAGAGTGATGAAAGAACAAAGATCGCTCAAAACTTGTTTCTCTTTGCAGCTTGTAATAGCAAATGTTAACAAGTGTTCCTAAATTCTGAGTTTGGACTGCTAGGTTTCCATACAGATGCTTCATATTGCAAAGACTCTACTTGCACTTCTGATTCAGGTAATGCCAATTAAGTTTTATCATAAATTTACCAAAATAGTATTATGCTTATAAATTCCTAACTAAACTAGACCATAAAAACAAAAAGACCAATGCATTGCAAGATCTTTTTCTTGATGCACATAGATCTTAGGATTTTATATAGTTTTGTCCTGCTGTGTTACCTTTATCTTTTGTAGCAGCCGGAGATTTCAATGCTTTCTCTTTTCCAGGATCTGTAAAAAAAGTGTTCGCACCGATAAAGTGACAGTCAGAAGCCACACCTGAGTGAAACTATGAGATTTAATCATAAGAGAGAATGAAGCATCTAGATCATATGAGAGACTATTACTGTATATTAGAAGAAACAGTGAAAAACTGAGTAATTGGAAGAGTTTTACTAAACTAATCTGTTTCCGTTCAGAGTTCAGTCCACAAAATGTGTTTTGTCAATTTAGCTACGAAACCTATAAAATTTGAAAGCTTCAACTTAACATGGGATAAGGATAGTTTTTCAGCTTTCTTAACAAGAAAGGACAAAACTGACCCTTTGCCAATTTTGACTCATCAGAGCTGGCTGTGGCCTACTTCCCTCATCTGGGATTGTCCATTGTTGTTGAGCAAGTGCAAGTGCCTCTGTATTGAAACTATTTTTTCCTAAGGGTCAGATGTGTATCAGATTGAGAGAGCAACACAATAGTGACAAATAGGAAGACGAAGAGTTCTTTTCATTCTGCCTACAGACAAGTAGTGAAGATGGCTAGGCCACACCATCCTTGATGGATACTGTACGAGAAAGGGCAGTCCCCTGTAAAAGGCATAAGAAATAATTTGAACCATACAAAACCCAAGAATTCTGTTTCAGACAAAATGTGAAATCATCATTCTGGGCTGATGAAACCAAGGTCTCCAAAGCTTTTCCAGCCAAAACTAAAAAGGCAAATGAGACTGTCCCAAAACAGGCTAGTCAGAAAAAACAGACACTTGGATTTTGAATTCTTGCATGTTAAGTGTTTTAACCATCTGATTACTGGTTACACTGATTTGTATGTTATCTGAGAAACACTAATTAACAGGTATTTTCTGGAAAAAAGAATAAAATACAATGTTCTCCATCAAATGTGAAGCAAAAAATTCTTTCTATTGAGAAAATTGCCAGCAATTCAGTGCTGGATTTTAAAGAACACTCTTAGAAGAGCCTCTTGGTTTCTACACATAGGATAAGAGGTCAAGACTCCTAATAAGGAGGAGGTTGTATTTGGCGGATAGATATGAAACTTGCAGTAGCTACGGTGGGTAGTTGGAGTGATAATTGTTTACTGCCTTAAGCACACACAATTCAAATTGTCACTGCGGTGTCCAATAGTAACTTATCATGGTATCAATAAAGCTCCTTGTTCATCATTTAGTATTCGGCTCTGTGTAAGACAAACTGAGTTCGTGGGGAAACCGAATTGAAGGAATCCAGAAACAATAAAATTTTATTTGTGGGAGAAGTAACCATCAAGTGGAAAAACTTAATTTACTGTTGACATTGAAAGTCCTGTTCTGCTGGTGCTGACCTCAAGGGATAAATGTTTCATTATTTTTCTCCTTCTACACTGTGCTTCTAAAAAGGCAATACTTCCAGACGATATAATTTTTAAAGGAGAAGACTTGGGAAAGGAATTTGTTGAACAAGGTCAAAAGTGTAATTTTGTTGTAATAAAGCTTCCTCTTTCCATCCTCACTATGTTCCAGACACCTTTAGAATCTGCTCCTGCTCTCCTGCTTCTGTCTTCAGGTTTTGTACTCCCCAGTTTATGATTCAGTCACTAATTTTCAAAGTGAGTGAATAATTTATTGCAGATGTCTGTGAAGCATATACAGTGGAATTAAGTATCTCTAACAGTCCTAATAAAAAATCAACACCATTTTTTAAATATTAAGTTAATGACAGAAATCTGTGCTAACAGAAATAGCACTCAGTGAGAAGACTGAAAAACTTGTCCATCTGTGCTCATGAGTTATGAAAAATTCCCAAGAGAGATTTCATGTTCAGTGCAATGGTCTCTACAAAAAAAAAAAAGAGTGGAAGACACAGACCTTTCTCTCTCTTTTTTTTTTTTTGTGATTCATGATTCAAATAATAGCTAAATATTACAGTATTGTGCCTTTATCAAAATAAATCATTTAATGCACAATACAAACCCTTTATTTTCAGGAACCTTCCTGTAAGAACTTAAAGTTGTTATGCACCTCCATTATTAAGAACACAGTTACCCAAACTGTTGCAAAGATATTACCACAATGATGCATTTTGAAAAAAAAGAACATTAAACAATTCTGAGTGAAAGCTTAAGTCATTACTTTACAAAACCGACTTCGAACAAACTTGCTTTGTTTTATCCCCAAACAAGGGAACCTTTGGGAAGGTGCTTCAGAGCCAGTTGTCACCTCCAGGAGAAAAAATGGCTTGTAGGATTTTAGGATGGTGTGGCATGTGACACAGCTGCTGCTGAAGAATTTAGAAAATGACCCAGAACAGACCTGGAAATGGGAAATTAATGTGTAAATAAACACTGGCCATATTCTGTAGGACTGAACTTGCTGAGGTCTGTTAGACTGTCTGCCATAACTTGGCAAAATAACAAACTGTAGCAGAAATCCCATGACAAGAGCCTTGTGTTGCTTGCTCTGCATTGATTTGCAGTGTTAAGTTCATATTAACATCAGGATGCATAACTGAGACCTGTAGTGAGCCTAGCAGCTGTGGAGAGAAGAATTTTTTTATGTAAAATAATAAATATAAACTTTATAAATAATTTTTTGTTCAGGCATTGCACAAGGATGAAACTTTGGCTTAAACAGACAAGAATTTCTCAACATATCCATTATTATTGTTACCAGCATTGTTGTATTAGTTCTAGTCTGTCTAATCAACCATAATCTGCAATTCTGATGAGCTGCAGGAGCTTTTATACATTATTTTTTTTCATTTCTAAATCTGACATTTCTTTATCAGTTATAGGGAGAAGCAATATGTAAAATTATAGCTTACTTCCTTGTTTCGTCTTTGGTTTGTCTGAGGGAAGAGAAGGGAAGCAAAAGTGAAAAGAAAAAGGAAATATTAGAATACATGTTCACATAGGAAACAATTTTTAATACAATCATCTAATTAAAAAGTATTTAAATATATGTTGTCCCTAAGTGCTTAAATATATCTCAAAAGTGATTTCCACTCTATTGTTGCTTGACAGTGTTTGTGAGAAAAAAAGTTCATGTTTCCCACCTAGTACCTCACAGATGGGCAACAAGAACTTAAAAACCCCAGTCTCTTACGACCTGCTTTAACTGATTGTAATTAACTTTCTTATTACTATTGGATATCACGATAAAAAATCTTTGCCTTTTCCTCATTTCTCTTAAGTATTAATTCTCAATGGCCTTAATAACAGGCAGTAACTCCCTGGTAACCATATGACACTTGCTCATGTCATTTGTCAAACAAATAGGGCAAAGCATTAATGCACTGTCTTTTTCTAGACACTTCTGGCAGTTCTCTGCCTTCTTTCTCTCCTTTTAAGAGTTGAAAATGTTACATGCAACTTTGCTTTACTACTAATAAAAGATCAATGAACAGAAATGTTGCTACAACTTTTTAGCCCTTTTCCAGATGATAAGGATTTGAGGTCAAAGCTGCAATAGCATGTTTGATCACTAAAACATTCAGGTTAGAAACAACAAAGCTATGCCTTGATTGCTAAACAAATAGAGCAACCAACATTCCAGATTTTCCTTCAAGTCTCTTTGTATTTAGTGTTTTTCTTAAATTGCAAATCCTAATTTTGACCAGGTCTGAACCCCTCTGCTTTTTGACGTGTATCCTGGCATACAGTAGCAAGCAGAGCAAATTATTTCATTTCCCAGTCTAAAAGCCTCAAAAATGTCTTTCAGTTTAAAAACTATTTCCTGGTGCATTCATACTTTCCTGATTAAGAAAAAATAATCCTCACTTTTGCTCAGAACTTCCAGATACCTGGAATCGGTGAATCAGGTACATTTTTCTCTTCGCTCAAAACATAATTCAGAGCTACTTCCATCACCTTATATTTTACTCTTCGATGAGAAATATAAGTACATGCTAATACTCAAAAAAATTCCTGAAAGTTTTGTTGGCTCATTTGTCTTTGAGTGATCAATGTGTTGGCAGTAGCTCCGTACATATAGAGTGCAGAAATAAGAAGCAGAGGCAAGTGCTGCCTCAAAGTGTTTATGTTCGCTTCCGTGCAGCAGAGGAACTGAGCTGCTGCCAGCGCTTGGAAGGAGCTGCAGAAATAGTTGCGATAGACACTACACATTGCTCTTATTCCTTTGACTTGCAGAAACGGGGTGGCTGCTGGCATGGAGAGATAGTGCTGCTTGTGCTGACTCCTGTCATGGGAAATAGTTTGTCCCCCTTTTGGGCTCCCTGGGTATCACAACCGATGGTTTAGAAATCCCTGCTCGATGCCAACTGTGTGAAACTATGGTTTGTACTGCTCGGTCTGTTCTCTTTATGGCACAGTTAAAATATTTTGCAGGTGAAGTCCTGTCTAATGGTGGCACACTGTAGAAGGGACAAATCTTACAGCAAATACTACCTCATTGCTACATGAGATAGATAGCCAGAGGGGAAGCAGTGCAGGTGGCTGGGGAAGCATTTGTACAGCAATGGAAAATAGTGTGGAGATACCCAGACTAAAAATTACTGAAATCTAGGCCAAGGCCCACCTAATTATAACATTTTCCATGACAACTAACAAGCAGCTGACAGCTGCTGCAAGGCGCCTGCTCTGACTTGAGTAATGCTGGGTAAGGCTGAAGCTGAGAAACCAGAGAAAATAAAGGGATAATAGCTCAACTGACCAACTCTACATTAGTAGATATGTCTCATACTTTATTCTAAAGGTTACTGGCAAGTTTGGAAAAAGTCCAATGTGATAAGACTGAAAATGCCAAATTCATCATCAGGGCTCTAATTGCCAATTTGAGCATGAGTAAATATAAAAATCATCTTGGTAGGCAGTTAGTAACAAAATACAATAGATTAGGATGTGTATCATACAAAGGAAGCCAGGGCTGATAAGCTTTGAGTCTTTACACCAGTGTTTTACTACTTTGTTCCTTACCATGCTAACCTAATAAAGTATGGATTGCCTTTAACAAGCATACAAGAAGCAGGTATGCAGGATATAAAGCTGAAAGTAACAATAATAAAAAATATAAGTGTATAAAATGGGAAAAGGCACACCTGTATCTAGATGCTTTAAGGCTCCAATCCTTTTCTTTTTATGTTCACCATCATCACTCAGTGGCCTGAGTCTTGTTTTAGCCTGGGTGTAGACTGTCCCTTGGTATTCCTGCTCTGGTTGGCTTGGGAAACTGTATGTAGACTGCGTCACCTGCTGAACTATGTGCCACCAAAACATGCAGTTCTTGTATGCTTTCTTCTTCTGGTGTTCCCACTCCCAGACATTCCCATTCATGCCTCATCCATACCAATCCTAAGCTTTTTGCTAAAAACATCTACAAGTTCTGCTCTCAAAAGCTTTTGAGTTTCTCTGCAGTGGACCTTGATGGCTCTTGATGGGGCTAATGTTTCATTTGGGACAAGAAAGGCAGCTCAGCTGACTTTAGGAGGCCTCTTCGCCTTTACCTCATTGCAAGTCACTCGGCAAGACTGAATAGTAAAGGCTTATCCCTGCCCAGGCTACAGGGGCAGGAAGCCTCTTGCAAGATCCATGGGACAGAGCGGTCCAGAACAGGACCTTTAAGCTGAAGCAGGCAGCTAGTTCACCTGAAGCTTTTTGTGGGGGTTGCAGTTTTGTGGAAGTGGGACAAAGCCACTTTCCTGGTGAAAATACCCTGCTGCTCTGATAAACACAGCAGAGCCCTGGCAAATACTAGCACAGCAATGGACTTAGAGGTAGCTGTCATCCAGCTGTCTGAGCTTTTTGTTTCTGTGCCATTGTCTTTTAAGAGAGATAATGCCAACATGCTTTGTTTTCTTTTTACCATGCTCTGCTGCTTTTGTTGCTTTTTCTTCCTTCTTTTCAGGTACTGCTGCAAAACAAAGATAAGATTTAAGTGAGATTTCTAGTTAGAATTGTTGCTCCAACAAAGCTTTCCTTAAATACTTACAGATTACTCTGAGGCAAATGCTTTCAAAAATTTGCAACCATGAGAAACCTTTTTTCCCCTGATATATGACTGCATAATGAGTATTTTTTACCTATCTTAAAAAGAATAGAGGAAAAGCAAACAGGACACTTTTTCTTTCAGAAAATAAGTAGCAGCATTATCTTCTTGATCTCAGGTGGAACAGAGGTGAAACTGCAGTGCATACCTCATAATGGAGGAGAGAGCAAAGCGAGCAGGTCTCTACTTTGCCCAGCCATGTAAGAGTTTCCCATGCGAGTGTGGTTTTCTGTTTGCACCAGCAGAAACCTCTACTCTGCATCCCTGACACAGCAAAATACTTCTGCATATTCTTAACTTTAAGCGTGTAGTTAGTCTCACTGAGGATAGCAGGCCACGGTCAGACTCTACATTACAGACACCTAACTTTGTCCTTGTCAATACTGCAATTTCTGCATCCAAAAGAGCGAACCAGACCACTTGTGCAGCAGGGCGTCTAGACCTTTCCTGATGCCAGAAGAAACAGCTGTAACAGCTCTGGTCAGCATGTCTGGATGCATCCAACTGATTATTTGCAAGTTTTAGCTTGCATAGTTCCTAAATTGATTTGCACAGCTTGAGAGACAAGGGGCAGAAATTGTTTGTTCATGGCTCCGCACTAAGGTTTAAAGGATCTAAGAGGAGGAAGTGCAGGAAGGAATCCCATCAGACATTGCTCTTTCAGAAAACTGACAGAAAGACAGGTATCTTTTGTAGTTTTTCACAATTTACATGGAAGGTTTGACAATGTAGAAGATTTCCTGTAGATGACTGAATATCTTTAGGATAACATATACGTTTTCTCATCTAATTGAATTATACAGGGTTAAGTCTTGCAAATATGTAAACATATCTGTTTAGGTGTAAATGGCACTGCCAACACTTCTCTTTTGTAAACCCAAGTTTTTTACCCATAATTTAGAACTATTATGCTGAATGAGAAACATTGTTTTAATTTAAAAAGGTAACCTCTTACATTGTTTGAAACAAAAAATGTGTCATTAAGAAAATAAGCTTCACTGTCATTGCTTGCTTTAAAAGTAGTGCAAAGAATAAGCATTCAGTATAAATGGCAGGATGTAAAGCGGATGGTGAAAATTAATTTACATCAAATGACTGATAGTATAGAAATGTCTTTGCAACTACAGTTATCAGCACGCAACATCCCCTCAGCTTGTTATTTCAACCTGTCAAGCAAAGAACTATTTTCATCACAGTGTTTTATTACAGCAGATTACAGTTGTAAATTAAGGCCTTAGCTTTTGGAGCCAAGGTAGATACTGAGGGTCATGTTCTGTTATCATTATTTATGCTGAGAAATTCAGAGAATTCAAAGGACCTACAAAGTGCCTCCACATGCACTTGCTGTTCTTGGAGGGATGTCCCGGTGGCCCCGCTGGAGCTGAGCTTGCAGCCCAGGAAGCAGAGAAGCCTTCTGAAGCTGCTGGGCATGATGGCCCAAGCAGGCCAACCGAGTTAGTAAGCTATGGCCTGTCTGCAATGTCTGCAAGTGGGCTGGAGGCCAACAGAAGGATCTTCTGTTCCCAGCAGGAAACCTTTCCTAAGATTCAGTGAAATGTCAGGTATGGACAGATGAACTGCTTCATATCGAGTGGGATGGACCAACTCACACACATCAATCACTCCCTTGCCACTTGCACTTGTTTATCCCAGGATGCTGTGGGGTGAGCGGGTGTTTGTGTGCAAACTCCACGAAACAGTGAAATATTGCACCTCTGCACCTCAGTTACCACAGGTGACTTATTTTATTGAAGATAATCTTCAGTTTGCCTGCGAATCAAGTCTAGTCTGAAAGGATGACTTACTGGATCCACATAAAAAAAAGTGAGTACTCCATTTCTATCCAAGTACGTAATTTTGTGTTGCTGTTGCTGGACATAGAGAAAGCCAAAGAGGAGCAAAGTCCCTTAATATTTATTGTAGATCTCTGCTATTAACATCCATGTTACTTAGGCCCAGATCAGAGGGCTACTTAAACCAGCAATAAACTAGACACCTGCATGCCTACATGAATCTGGGCATTGAGCCCAGCCACTGAGCAAACCAGTATCACAGCACTTTTAAAAATCTTGCTGAAAAGGTAAACGTCTTGAATAAGTTTATTTTAATCTAGGAAAAAGGATATTAAAAGGGGCACCAGAAATCAGTCCCGTATGCATTCCAAAATGTATTTTTAGCATCTAAAGCTGCAAAAGCAGCTATGATAAGAGTAAAATGAATTCTTAAAAAAACATTGTTTCTCCAAAGCATGTTTATCCTTTTTAGCTAAAACTAGCGTTGTTTTAGTTTGT
Organism: Pluvialis apricaria; assembly: GCA_017639485.1. Lineage (NCBI taxonomy): Eukaryota > Metazoa > Chordata > Aves > Charadriiformes > Charadriidae > Pluvialis > Pluvialis apricaria. The sequence continues at coordinate 71,424,759 of CM030009.1, read as the reverse complement.
TCAATTTCTGGAAACCAGAATACTGACGGAAGAAAAATTAAAAGTATTTTCTAGCTACTGAACTGCAGGCTAGTAGAGCAATACAGCTTTCTGGGAAGATCAGGTATTTAGAGTCATCAAAATCATGTGGCGGTGGTAGACCATAAATGCAGTTATGATGAAGGAACGAGCCATCCTTGAGAAGCATTGAGACTGCTATTTAAAAATAGCAAGTAGTACTATTAATAGTATTCTGGCTATCGCATTCAGTAATGCTACAACGCTTCTATGAGTGAGTGTTTGTAAAGAAGAACTTGCTGACACAGCTCAGAGCTTTAGCAACTTTTGGGAACTGCCGAGTAGCATCACCTGGACATAGCAGTATAGTATGTGAAAGGACAAACAGGACATTGCATTATTCCCTTCGCTTTTTGAGAAGGGAAGCATGAGCTTCTTTGGTAATGTTGAGAGGTCTTTCATCACTAACATAATAGGCATCACTTTAACAGTCTGTATAAATAGAAAGCCTGCACACATAGCATCTGTGTTTGGAATAAGACTCCAAAGAAGAATTGTTTTATTTCTATTAGAACAGGGACAAGTTTTCTGAGTAGCTCAAGATTTCATCCCTTCCACTGAGCATTTTCAAAGTTCTTGGCACTTCTGAGTGGCAGCCTGAAAGACGACCTCTTTGTATAAAATGGTTCCATTGCAGGTGTTCCCAATTTGAAAAGCTGATCCTTTAGGCACATGACTTAAGTAACATTTATATTTTATAATGTATTATAATTTTCTCCTCAGTAGAAGAACATCAGGTGTTAAAAGAGACACCCAACAAAAAACCTCCACAAAACCAAACCAAAACCACCAAAAGTCCCTGCCTGAACTAATACAAAATAAAATGAATGCACATAAAGGAAAAAGTAGAAATTTGTCAGAAATATGTATTTTCAGTAAATTACAATTAAAAAAAATAGATTAAGTAAATGGAGTCTGGACTCACATTATATTTTTTTTACTTCTCAGCAAAATTCTTGACCGCTTGGCATAAAGTAGATCAAATGGATGATTTCTATGATAATTGTTTCTTTGGTTACATCATAAGCTCTTTGGAATCAAATGATAGACAGCTTAGCAGACATTGGTTTTTTACTGCAAGTAGCCAGGAGAGCAATTCATCAGTCAAATCTTTCTGCAGTCTCAATAGTTGTAGGCTACAATCAAATTTGTCAGAATATTTTTATCCCCAAAGAGTCAGGTTGCATAACTAGCATCCACACCAGAAATATGCATTCCAAAGTGTCACTGATTTTAAAGCTATTTTGAGATGTTTGCTCGGTGTGAAGGAAAGCTAAAGAAATCATTCTGAATGGAGATGACAAACACTTCACTCACTGAACTCTAAGGTCAGAGAGGCAGGAGCTCCTCATCGTGACATCACTAATACCAAGAAATCATGAACCTAAGAAGTGTCTGTTATGATTTAGGAACTTATTTGTTACATGGAGAAATAAAAAAATTCCCTGCCATGGTGGTGTTACAGAACGTTTTGTGAGAAAATGCAACAAAACTCCTACGAGCTTGGTAGTTCCTCAGAAGTATAAGTGGGAATGGCCCAGACCTCCTACTACGACAGTAGATTAATATTTTTGATTACCAAGAAAGGTAATTTCGTCAAAAACCTCACTTGTTTTCAGAACAGAACTGTTTGCCTTCCATGAATATGCTTAAAATTTTTAAAATTTGCCAGCAGCTACCGTATATTGGAAACCACATTGCAACCAGAAAGCTACTAAATCTAAATGGATTGATAGCAGAAAAATGGGAAATAAGTAAATAAAGAACAGCAATAAAGAACAAACTATAAATACAGATTGAAAAGCAATGGTTTTGTTCAGACTTAGGGAAAGGAATAGATATTAAAGACTACTAGAATTTGTCTGTCATCATAAAAAAAAATATTTAGAAGGAAATAACAACATTTCTTTGTGATTCTTACTGAGGCAAGTGGAATTACTATAACACTTTAATATAAATATCATTTTCCCCTGGAGTACAGGCTATGTTTGAGTTTCAAAATTAGCAACATAAAGTTAAATTTAGATCACTTGTTAACAAGTAACTTTTCAGAAATTAACAATTACTCCAGAGCTAACATCACCTATTTCTGTTTAATGGGGATTAGTGACTGATTAAAACATAATTAAAACATAATTGTTATTTACTTAAATACTGCAGAATAATTTCAGATTCAATATTAGGCTAGTTCTATGGTAAAACTATGTCTGAGACCAACATTTTTAGTTGTGAGACTGCTCTTTTGGTAACACAAATAACAGAATGATTCTTGTCTTATATAATAGAAACCTACAATTTCTATTTGTCCATCATGAACTGTAAACATCCTATAAAATTTTTTCAAGTGTCCCTTAATTCAATAACTCATAAAGAAGGGTTCACTCCCATGCTGCAAAATGCTGGCGACATGATGAAGACCCATTACATATACAAATATTTGCTTCTTATCTAAATATGTATGAAATATGATATTCACTAGAAAGATTTGAGGCTCCTCAGAGCAATAAAGCATAAAGGTAAAAGCTCTGTTTTTTCAAAAATCTTGCTAATTCTGTTTTTAAAATTTACAAGTGACCTAAACAAAATAACTTTTAATAAAAGAGTAAATATAATCAGTGGGAATAAAAATTTCAAAAGGTATATGATAATGTTTCCCAGTAGTGGCCAAAGAAAACCTCAAGTTTGCAGAAAGAAAATTAATTCTGCAGGAAACAACTGCTTTGCTGCTTTTCAGACCCTGATGGGCACAGACTTGGCAGAAATGGGTTCACAGATGTTGAAATGTTGACTTCATATGCATAGTATAGCGTTACAGAAGAAATAATCATGAATCAAAAAGATAGTACAGCGTTACAGAGGAAATAATAATGTACTAAAAAAATTTGCTCTGAGGCTTCAAGCAATAGGGGAAAGCTTTATTCAATCACCCAACACAGCAAGACTACCTTTATTTTCAGCTTTGACTCTCTAGAATATGCTAAAAATGCAAAAGCTTAACTCAACACACTTTTTTTTTCCCTTTAGTTTCTCTGTTTTGTCTGGTGGGAGTATAAAGAGAACAAATGCCAAAATTACTCTGGTTTCTGTTTTGCTCAATGCAATTAGCTGCAGAGCAATGACAGCATTATGACTTTAGCCCATGAAGCAGGGAACTTAAAAATATCTAATAAAGGGAATAATGTATCAGCTTTAATTTCCTTACATTAATCTCCACAGCTGCAATTCTGCAACCATTCCTTGAGCTCCAGAAGAGCACTCTACTGCCTTGCAATTCAGCCTGACTACTTGTGTCAGTATTTACTGGCGAGTGAGGCTTCAGAGGTGAACTCTGAAGTAAAAGAAGACACTTGAATGATAGCAGGGTATTAAAAACTGGAAATTCTCATTTCCCTGCCTTTGACTTGTGAACAGCTCGGAGATCACAAGTCTGTGCAGCTAATACATGCAGTCCCATTTGTTTGAAAGCTAATGTAAAGCAATGTGGTCATTGTATGAATAAACATGGACTGAAAGTGAAATGCAATTTGTAATTTGCTATCCCATTTTCCATTTATGTCTATCATAAAACTGGCATCTGTATGTAATGTTCTTGAAGGCAATTTAGAGCTAGTATCTTGCACTGTATATACGGTAGAAGTCAGACACTGACATGAACAATTAAATATTTGCTCAGCTTGAACTTAAGCCCTTGAGGTTTCTCACTAGTTCCAGTTCCCTGTCCCTTCAGGAAAGCAGGAACCTTTGGAGCAAGCACTGATGTTCCCACACCTCCTATCTTCTCACATCAGCAAGTTTTGTATGGAAGGAAGGCAAAAACTGTTTCACTGAACCTTCCTGTAAAACTTCCTTGACACAGTAAAGAAAACAACTGTTCAGTCACTGGATTTGTGCTGCAGCTGGACCGGCAAAAAAAAAGAAATATTACTCTTTGTGTTATGTCTCTACAGAAATTTGGTTACTTCTCCTTTCTGCCTCTCACAAAAAGCTTATGGTTTGAGCTAGGGTTAGAAACTGAATTTGATATAGTTTGTTAGTCTATGGAACACTCGGGGAAAAGACACCTGTTTTCTAGAGATGCTTTGAGATGCTGCAAAGAAAGAGACATTATAATTTAAAAGGTCCACTTTGTTTTACATAAGTCACACTTGTTAGCAGTTTTGTCACAAGAAGCTTTTTCATTAGCAGTAGAGCCAACAACAGCATTCTTATATTTCAATTTTAGAAACAAATAAAGTTACCCACCTTTTGACTTCAGAGTTTCAACAGATGCTGCAAAACAAAAGAAAACATTCCAGCAAACAAATTTTGCAAATGCATAAATAAATTAAGATTGACCCTAACACCTCTTCCCTTGGTCAATATGCTACCTATCTATGCAGGGCAAGCATTAGGGTTTTTTTTATGTAGAGGAAAACTGAAACACACATATGTTGCTTGTTTGGATAGTCTTATGGCAGATGACTAATTGACCTGCAGATTAAAAGCAGTGGAAAACAAGGTCAATGTGTAAGGTAAATATGGAGCTTCAATAGCTCCACTATTTTCAAGTAATGAGGATGAGAGAAGGAGTAAAAACAGGTTTCAGCACAGGTACACATCAAACATAGGTGGAGGGTATGTGATAGAATCTCCTTTTAACAATTTCAATAATTTGGGAACATTAAGGATTGTTTTTCCTTTTTCAGTTTGTTGAAAACTCAAAGCACAGAACTCTTCTAGTATTGATACAGGGGAAGACACACTTTCAAAAGTCTTCCTTGAACATATATTATTTTCAGTTTAATTTGTTTATTATTCTTCATAAATAGATTAACTAAATTGAAATTAATCAAATTACCACATTTCTCTTTCTCCATTATTCACACCTCCTTTCTGAAACACTGTGGCAGGTTTTTATGTTATAGAAAAGGACAGATTCATTTTTCTATAAATTGACTGTCTACCATAGGTATTTTTTTCTCAGAATCTTTATCTGAGAAAATAGAATCATCTGATGAATGAGTCATCAAGCTTGGCTGTAAAAGGAGTTAAAAATCTTTATTCTCTCCCAAATTTGGATAAACTGGAGAAGCAGATTCCAGTCAGGAACATGAGCCCCAAGCTACAACAGTAACACACATGGGCATGGGTGGTTGGAATAAAACCAAAATAAATCAACCTACATTTTTCCTCCCCTTCATACTCTAAAGCTCCTATTTTGTTTTTTCTTCTCCACCCATTTACTGTAACCTCCAAGCAGGTCCTCTTCCTGCTTGAAAAGATAAATCTTTTCAAGGCTGAAAGAAGAAATTATCACTTTTGTTGTTCTTCTCAGCAACATTGATCAGATCCCAGTTCCAGAAGACCAAATGGCTGCATGGGTGCTCCACAGCCATTCATTTGCTCAAGTAACTTTGACTAAACCAGCAAATCTTTATCCATGGCTTCACTTTTTTGTGCTTTACCTAATCCTGTCTTAACTCAAACCAGATAAATGAGACTCTAAAACTTACTGTCTTTCACAGCTCTTACCATGTACTTTTGCTTCTTTCTTTGCTGTTTTGGCTGTAAAAACAAACAAACAAATAGCAAATATTGACATCTGACATTATTTAATTTAAAATATTAGGATAGTTAAAAAGTAAGATAAGAATGGGAGAATATTCACCAGTTTCCACAATTTTTTCATTCTTGTGTCCTTCTGAAAAAGAAAAAAAATTAAGTATGCTTTTCTCTCCTTGTAATGTTTTGTTTAGTTGCCCTGAACAATCAGTGGCAGTTGGATGTGGCACATTCCTTTGGACTCTCAGGTCAGGCAAGCCCTTCCGTACTTTCCTGCATGTCAAAATAAAACCTTTATAGTTGTCATCAGTCTCTTCTGTGGTTTTCACACTGTGCAAACAGGGTCAGATTAGCTGTTAATAATGGACACTAAAGGAATTAACTCTTATAATAAGGTGTTAAAAGGAAACTCTAGAACCAATGTAGGTTAAAATATCTGCAATTTTACTTCTGGGTGGTCTAAATGGAGGCCTGTGAACCAGGCCTCAGGACACCTGTGATAGGGTCCTCACCTTTCTTCACTGGAGAGACTGGAGAATAAACAGAGCATCTAGTCCAGCCTCTGCTGTTCTAGAGCCACGGGGTAAAGGGAGTGGGGCACAGCTTCTTACACACGAATACGCAGCATGGGGGCAGCCATGGCCCACAGGAGCTAATCACCAAAACGGGATCTGGGACCTGAAGCTGAAAAGCTTCGTCCACCTAAGCCCTGTACCCTCTGGCAAACGGTGACTGGGATTTACACATTTTTACTGGTCGTTTCTGTGACAGCTCTTTCCATCTCGCCAGGAGGTGTTTCAGAACCCCCTCAGAGAAGGAGTAGGCGGCCTACCGAAGGGACAGGCTGAGTGTGTGTCTCAGAACGTGAGCAGGATCTACCAGCCAGGGCTGACGTTCACAGTAACAAAAATACAGATAAGCTTTTGCTGTCTGCAGATGATGTCCGCAGATGCTTTTAAACAGCATATGTAAAGGTTCTGGTGTGCAGGTTTGGATCCACACAGCTACATTACCCCAATTCAAGAGTATCTGAGCTGACTGATTACAAGGTAAAGGCAGTTTCTATAAAATACATACATTTGCCCATGCTCGTCACTTAGCACTACCTGACGGTTATATTTTCTCCGTGCTTATTATAGCATATATTTGTATTATTGCTGTAATATACAGCTGGGGAACATTAATGTTTAAACAACTTCCACTCTAGAATCAAGATATAAAGTTCCATGTTCAAAGGGATTCTGCATGTTGTACCCTCACTAAAAGCAAGCCTATCCTTAAATTTGAGCTAACTGAATGACAAAAAGGAACAAGAACTGCCAATATGTATAGATCAATAACATTAATATGATTAATATTCACATTAAATATTAATTCATAATCAATATTAATACTGAATGCACAGTGGACATCTAAAAGAGGTATACTCCATGCAGAGCTATGAAAATAATTGATATTAGAAAGGGCAGGCATATCTGATATATGAAAAAAAAACCCACAATTGCTAAGCTTTAAACAAAATATGTCATTGCTCCATACTCCCACTCCCAGTAAGTTCATATTGAGCAACACATATAGTTCTATATGAAATAAAATACTCATTTTTGTCTGAGTTTTTAAATCTATCTGAGGAGCCAACTTATATATATTTTAAAGCAAAATGTAGTTTCTGAAGTAAAATTTTGCCCTGAGTTCTTAAAAAAAAGATTGGAATTTTATTTTTCTGCTGTCACCAAAAATATTGATGGAATTTCATCACAATTTCATAAACAATATCTTTCAGCCAAAATGTATACTTTAAAGCATCAAGAGTAGTTGACTGAAACCAGCGACCCAGCGTTAATATGGTTATACAGAGCACATTTTTATGTATTTACTGTATAACATATATATATTTAAAATACCATAGGTGTTTATAGTCACATTTTATATGGCAGGTGAGATTCAGTGGAAATGGTCATGAAGCAGGTTGATGTGGGCAAAGCAAGGAGCCAGGAATGTGATTTTCCCTGCAACATGGAAAAGTGATTGTAGAGAGCAAGTTGGCATTATATAGTTTATTGCTTAAATAAATATTGTATTTTCTTGATGGAATCCTACCTTGAGTGGCAACCCTAGTATAGGTCAAGTAGGAGAAATATAACAAAAAAGTGAAAGGACAGAAGTTTGGGACTCAGTAGTTTGGCTGACTCAATGAGCTTAATCATAACAACAGCTGCATCTTTGGTTTTGTGTAGCCCAAGTGCTCTTCAGAGTATCCAATTTCATATAGATATTTTAGGAGTCATTTGGTGAAATGAGAATTTTGATTGGTTTTGTGGGGTTTTCTGTTTTGCTATTGCTCAGGACTGCTTCCTGGAAACTGAGGGAAAAATAATTATGACTTTAGTAGTTCTAAGGTAATTATTTTTCCCTCTCATTTTAAGATCTGTCAGCTCTCATGAGATCAGGGAACAGTATGACGGTAATAACAGTATAAAAATTTCCATTTATTTAGCTTTATTTCCTGTTTTTTAAAACTGCAAACATTAAGGAAGTTCTATAGAGCTTCTTTTATAATAGTTTTATTTCCAGAAGCATATGAAATAAGATCCTTTCCCATGGGGAAAAGGAAAAATTAATAACGCAGAATTTGACATCAAGCATTTCTGGGGAAATCTGACATGATATGAAATTTCAGGTGATTCAGGCTCTGATATTTTAATGGAATGAACTGAAACCTTTCATTACATGAGCCATAAAGTTCAGGGTAGTTCAGACCTACAGCTTTCCTTTTGGTTACAGGTTGTCACTGCTTGATCTCAATGTCTCTTTTTTTTCTTTTTTTTTTTTGGTTATTAATGAGTAATTAGTATAATACATGAAAGGATATTGCCAAGTGTAGACACATTAGGTATTTGCCATGACATTTGTAATTCTTTTTATCTTTAACCCTTTTTGTATGTATATGAGAGTATACAACATGATTTTGTTCAGGAAACTTTTGCTGGTGATGTATTATTTCTCTACCATGCATGGAACTGAGATTTGACTTAGTTTGAAATTTCACTATCTTTATAAGCTCTGGTGCTTTGAACAAATGGCTTTTCATTTTTTAATGAAAGTTGGCAAAGTTATGTATGACATGCCCATAAAACCATATAAATGTATTTTTTGTTTCATTCCTAGTGACATACTCCTAGACACCACTGGAGCAGATGTGAGACAGAGGAGAACCTGAACGTGCCTCTGCAGCCCTTCCTAAGCCACATTTTTCTCTAAAGTGCAAACAGTGCTGAAAAGCATCCAGGCTGGCACACTTGCGGTGGTGCACTTCAGTCTTTACTGCCAGGATGGATAGTCACAAACTGTGACCCTCTGCCATCTGCCAAGAAGGAACAATTGATATCCCATCCTAATTTGTATAGTTATGTGTGCAGATATATGTGTATGTGTGTGTGCATGTGTGTTATGTCCTAATTCAGGTAAAGCATTCATATCAAAAAAGCTTTCAGAATAATAAAAACTGTATATGGAGTCACATAGACTAAGAAAAAGTTCAAATAAATGACATTTCAAGTGGATTTGCTGTTCTGTGGTGTGTACCACGTTAAATAACCAACACCACTCTGCTTGCACTCAGTAGCTGCATAAAAGCAGTGTTTTCTGTTCTGTTGTTTAATATTTGCCACAAGTATTTCAATGCATCTAGTTTTATATTCATTAAAGCCTACTATTGTCATATTCCATGTAGTGTGTTGAATACTTAAATCCTTAGAAAGCAGAAAGTTAGCCTGGTCTTACAGTCTTGTAATCTTGGTTTTATAGGCTATATGCCTGTCATTTCCCTTCTCAGACCTTCATATTATGTCTGTTAATTAAAAACAAATGAGACAGGGTGGTAAAGCTCTCCAAGATATCCTTTCATTAACAATATTGTGAACATAAGCAGCTAGATACAGAAAAGGTCCCTTTAGTCCCTCTTGTTGGAGGGAAAGGTTGCAATATGAGTTCAGTCACGTTATTAGACCTGAGATAATCCACATGAGAAAGTTTTGCATGAAGCAAGATTTTTCCAGTTCTCCTGCTCCCAAGAAGTACTTGTTCTGCTATTTTTGACTGCCATTCTACTTACTGGATCAATGTAGAAATGTTTCTTTCCATGCATCAAGTAAACGCCTTGGTAAGACCATGCCATGCATATACCTGCTCCTATATAAATGAACATCTTTTGAGGGGAGTAACAAACAGTTTTTCTGTGAAGAAAAAGAAAGCAGGAGACACTTCTCTGTATCAGTATCTATGTATTAGAAATCTGCTACTATGTTGGGAAATATTTTGGAAAAACACTGCAAAGGAAACAAAGAAAAGAGGTCTGGATGGAACACAAGTGCTTTCAGTCCAATCTGTTGGGTCTGTAGCTTTTCTTCACAGGCAGAAAGCAATGGCATCAAAACTGAGGATGGAAGTCTTTACCACTGAGGAATGTCTCAGGATCCCTGAATAAAGTAGAAGCCGCCAAAAGGATTGAAAGACTTTTCTGAAGTGAATTACACTTTTATTAAAGCTTTTGATGCTGGACGGTTATACTTTGCTGAGTTTGCTTAGCAAAATATATAAATAAATAAATGGGAGGCAGGCAATGGAGAGCCTGCCTCATATCCAAACACTTGCTTTCGCTAGTTGCCTTAGCCTCATTTGAATACAACTCATTGCTTGTTTAATACAGCTCATTGTGTCATTCTAGATGAATGACTAAAACTCAGAGAAGAAGCTAGTATTAGGATAGACACCACCAAATTGGCCAAGGTCCCTAATTATGGGCGTATGAGGTCAGTCCTCAGCAAAGCAAGCTAGACAGTTGTGTTTTCAAAGTCTTCCCACATCACCATGTATCAGTTTTGCTGTTAAAGTTGTTATGATGAAGAGGCTGAGCTGGTCATACCTTGGTAAACCCCTCTTTAAGTTTTCAAGAAGTCAACAGGTTCTGCCTTTTCCTCAGAAGATATACACAACCAAAAAAACCCAACTTGAAGTTAGAATAACTGTAACAGTACATGGTCTTCCATGTTATGCGGACATACTTGAATACAGATTGCTAGAAACCTTCATTGACGTCTAGTACAACTTTTCTTACTCATCAGCAAGCTAGATCAAAAAAAGAAAAAAAGAAAAAAGGTGATCAAAATGCACTGAGCGCTGTCCCTAGGATGTGAGACTTAGAAGCTGGGGTCATTCTTAGGTTTCAGATCCTTCTTTGTAGCTGATGGGATCTATCTTCCCATACTTGACCAGGCAGAAAGTCTATCTTCTTTTTCAGAACGTCAGGTTGCATTAACACAGAAGGAAAGCAAACACCTTCTTTCCACAAGGCTTGAGTATAATTATGCTGGAGCCTAAAGACAAAGCTTTCTCTCAGCAAACAGATAGGTACTTTTTCCTCTCCAGAGTCTGAAATGCTCTGCTAGTTTCTGCAGAAGTTGTATTAATCAAAAGAAAAGCAACCATCATAAAGCCGAAAGGGAAAGAATGCAGATTTCTGATGTCTGTCCTGCCAGCCTGGCAAAGCTCCTCTCAGTTAGTGGAAAACATATCCCAAGGACTCAAACCACAGGCAGATCAGTTGCTCCAGTCAACACTCTTGAAGCACATGCTTATGTAAAGGTAGAGTATATTTGATCACTCCAAGGAAAACAACACACCATTTTTGCTGTATGAGAAGGGGAAGGTGTGGGCTTTATGGTTTCCCATCAGAAGGAGCAGAACAAATACACAGTGCAGATGTATTGATAGACTACAGATGCCCAATTTCCTATTGAAATAAAAATCTCTTTGATTTAGAATCCTTAAAAAGAAAATGAAGTTAATCCCACAATTCTGACTAGGGAATTGCCTGAGTTCAAAGCTGATGTACCACCCGTGAACAGCACTCTGTGAAAACCTTACACGTTATGAACAGAGCCCTTGTGAAAAGGTCAATCCTTAATGTCTATCACTAGCACTAGTTTGTTTTAAGAACACATCAACTTCAGTGGTCTAAGGATTTCTGACATGGGCATTCAGGCTAAGGCTCAGCTGGCAAACAAAGTAATTTAAAAAAATGTTCTGATTCTTTAATGCAGAGAGCTAGTGTCTGCTAGTAGATCTTTACCTGTGAAAAAACGTAAACTGTATTTTCTTTTATATAGGGATCTGAGGAGTACTTCCAGCATTTTGAGGACTAAGATGGCTAAGCTACTTAGATGTAGAGTTTTTCAAGTCAATCCCCAATGAGTAAAAGGACACTGTATCGGGTTCAGAGAAATTGTGTGTTGAATTATACCTATTTGAACCAGGAGCGCCTCTAGGGAGGCATGTCTACATTACTCCAGGTGGAACTTCTCACAGAATCACAAATGGTCAGGGTTGGAAGGGACCTCTGGAGATCATCTAGTCCAACCCCCCTGCCACAGCAGGGACACCTACAGCACGTTGCACAGGACGGTGTCCAGGCGGGTTTTGAATGTCTCCAGTGTGGGAGACTCCACAGCCTCTCTGGGCAGACCCCCCTTCTCAAGGGAGGGCAACAAGAAGCACGGTAAATTACTGAGCATGAGAACAGATGCAGCAGTTGTATGTATGCTCATAGACCACAGCAAGGTGAAAGTAATTCAGTTTTCTTAATAGTCTCTCATTGTGAGGTAAAATGACTTATATTACTTCCTAACTGATTTATGGCAAGAGCATACTCACTGAGGTTGGTCATAGCTTGGATAGTGCTCAGCCATTACTAGATGCTCATGCTTTAAATTGCTCATAATACACCTTTTTTGACAAGGGAAGGATTTCTGCTTCAAGCTCTGTAATCCATTGAGAATATTAGTCTCAAACAGATATTCCAGAAGAGGGAGAAAACTTTGAAATAAATACCAGTTCTAGGTTTTGCCTGTCATTAGGCAAACATGATCTTCAGATTAAATTAGCTAATTCAGTAACAAAAACAATAGACCCTAAAAATGAATACAATGAGATCCCAAGGGAATAAATTTAATTGGAAGTTAATAAACTTAGCTCTAACTATAGCGCCTGACTTAAAGCTGGGTATTGACATTAGTTAGTCCAATGGAGTAGGGTAGAATGAGAGAGTGAGCAAAAGCTTTGGTATATTTTCTCTCAGAGCACAAGTCAAAGGAGGTGCATGTGTTTAAATATTTCGAAAGGCTTCTTTGAGTGCCTTAACCAAGACAAGCAACTTCTTCAGAGGGTGTTCGTAGAGGCAGTGTCATGAAGGAGGACATTGACAGAAAGTGCTAGGAGAAGTATGCAGCTCAGAGAGACAATAAAATGCTGGGAGGAGTCTATTGTGTGTGTGAAATAAACCCACCAACCGCTATTTCTGTAATATTCAAAACTCCAAACTTGGGCACTCAAAGCCTCTGTTACAGAAGGGAAAATACTCATTAGATTATTTGTGGCACTCTGCAGACTAAAGTAGTACTGTGCGTTGGTAATGACTTGTTTTGTACTTATAATACTGGACTAAAACTTCTTCATACAGAAACTTTCAAATTTGTAGTTGAGGTAGACCTGTATGATGATGTGAGAAAATCCATATTTAAGAAACATCACAGTGAAGCATACTGTGTTTCCACTTGCTCTCTCTCTAAAACATAGCACTGCCATATCCAAGAACCTCATATATTGTAGATGTAATAAAATCATATACAGTATAGGAAATGCTAGTTCACATCACTGCTCCCCTGAAAATCAAGTGCTATTTTCATAACGGTCTCAGTGATCAAGATGAGGCCCATCTATTCCCTTTCTACCAAAGCAAAGGTGGTACCACTTCCAAAAGACTAATGCCTGGGAAGGTAATCATATACGTAGTGTATTTGATAGTCTCGATTCAACAAAACTTAGCCATGTGTTTAAATGCTTTGCTAACTCGAGATAGAGGTTAAGATCTGTTAAGTGCTTTGCTGAAATTGGGCCCAGTTCTTGCCAAAAGTGCACTTAAATCATGGAACAACTTCAAGGCTATGAAAGATTGCCAGCCTCAGAACAAAACAATTTAAAATGCCTTTTCCATAAAGAGTGGACACTTAAATAATCCTTTTAGCTGTGATTTGTATTTAAATATCATTTAATTTTGACCCTCTTTTATTCTCATTATTGTTACTTTCATGTATTAAATAATTTCTTTTTTGTAGTTAACTTGCTCCCCCTGCCTTGCTCTTTAAGTAATGCCATTTTTGTGTTAGTAATACAGCAGTACTTTGCTGCATTGCATAGAATGGACTGTGGCATTTAGCAGTATCTAGTAATAACAAAAGAAACAAGGCTGCATTTTTAGTACAAAAAGCTTCAGAGTTCACTATGATGTGAAAGGAAGTATAGGAAATTATTTTAAATCTATATGATCCTGAAACAGAGGATACTGTAAAGGATGTATAAATGCAACAGTAGTATGCCAGGCTATGAGACTGGGCATTTCAACATCCTAGTAAAAATAGCAAATATATCCTGAATTCTAGGCCATTTACTCAAAAATATTTTAAAAACTATTGAATAAAAACTGGATTTCAGATTAGAAAGTTTAGTGTAAAATAAGTTATTTCATGCTCCATTTACAATAATCCTGTATGTAAAGAATTCAAGGTTGTAATGTAGAATCTTCTAACATTGGAAAATTCTTCCCTTTGAGGGCTTATACTGTGACAAGTCAAGAATTTGTTTTTCCTTTCCCATTCAGAGTTAGATAACAATCCAGTTTAGGTACTCCTGCGGACAATTTAAGACTTCCTAGTCTTCACAAGTTTCTCAGACTTGAGCTGGGATGAAAATGCCAGTGGATGGGAATGGTTTGTGGTATTCGTCTCCATTCACATAATAGATTCCTGCAGATATTAAGAAACGGCTGAGTGATGGTCTGTAAGAGCAGCAAGGTTTCAGCTGCTGAGCATATAATGCGTTCCTGGCAAACCACGAGAAATCTCAGCTGCGAGGTTTCACTAACACTAGTGGAAGCTTTCTGCGACAAACGGGTAAGGACCAAGACCCAGTTTCTCTTATCCTTCTGCAGGTTGCTAGGGTCTGAGATCAGATCATTTCCACCTGCTGTGCAAAGGCAGCCAAGCCTGCAACTCTCTCTTCAATAACAGAAGGAAAGTGACTATGTCAGAAAAGATATGATATTTAACTACCCAAAGAGTCAAGGTGGGAGAGAGGAAGACCTATACTAACCCAGACAGGAAAGAAAGCATCTGTGATTCAAAAGGACTACAGAATGGTCCTGAACCTAAAGGTAAGGACCCTGAGCAGCAGGATTAATACAAGCAGGGTTTCATTATTTTGTTTACCACTGCATATTCACCTGTTACCTGACTGAAGATTTACTTCATCTGGAAATAACTGCAAAGGCTATCCATATGCATGCAATAAGCTACCTCTATCATTTGTCCCTGAAGAGTTAAACTGTAAACACAGAAAATAAACCCTGAGAATGGCTGTGTGTTATGAAAAGTCTGAGAGAGTTAACAATGGGGACTAGAAAACTGAACAAACTATTCCAGCTACCAGAAGAATGTTCTTGGTACCACCTGTACCACAGAAATATACTCAGAGGTGCTAACTAGGGGCAGTGGCTGCTTATAAAGAGAAATTTCAGGGCACATGTGGGGCACTGAGACATAAGATCATGAAGAGACTGCAGGATGGCAAATTCTACTAGGGCTATCTGCACGTATGGTGAGAGAAAAAGAGGAAGAAATGCTGTTCCTCTCCTTTTTGTCATTTCAAAAATACTTACATGGGGGTGTATAGCATAAAATTTACACTGGTTTTTGATGTCTCTTCTCTTGGGTGATATATCTACACATGAAGAGAATAAGGTGGATGGATGGATGGATGGATGATGGAGGGGATGTGGTGTTGTGAGTAAAATACATCCCTGACATGTGACTTGAGAGACCTACCTGACTGTAAGAAACCTGAAAGAGAGTCCATGATAATTTTGCCTGTTCCACTGTGTTGGTAAGTTATTCAATAGATGTGCCAAATTTTATTAATCTTCTGTAAAAATTATATGGTTTTAGCATTCTTTCTATGTACTTCTGTCCTATAGGTGATCATTAAAAGACAACCAACAAGCCCAGCTCCTTAGTCAACCTTTCCTCCATTTCAAAGCATGCCTGCTGTCCCACAAACTTTGTGCTATTTCTTCCTTTTTAAAGTAGAATAGCACTGGTTATACCATATGGCAGGTACAAAGATTCTTCCCTGCTGCCATTTTAGGTGCTGTTGTTCACCTTGAACCAAGCATTAAAATAATTTGTCTGTTAAGTAAATGTCGCCCACTACCAGTAGAACCAGTAGTTCTTCCTGCATTAGGCAGAGAGATCTGAACCTCTTCAACTGATCCTCTGACCAGGTTTTTCAGTATAGGTTGTGTTCTAATATTCTGTACTTACCTCATGAACTCATTTCCTATATAATTTCCTATAAAGTGTCCTTTTTAATTTTTTCTTTCTGCTTCTTACCAATGGTGAAAAAAATCAGAGGAATAATAAAATAATAATAATTATAGCACAAATGACAGAGTCAGTTTGAGAGGTTGGATGCAGCTGACATCTGTGTGCTTAAAATCAGTTATTTGTCTGTCTTACTCTCTTTTACTCTTTCTGGGTCTGAACTAAATTTCACTGATTTTCAACGGGTAAATGGTGCTCAAAAAGAGTTTCTGTTATGAACCCAAAGGGAGCAATGAATAAGACTTTTTTTTGCATGTGTGTGGGGAAGAAGATGGAAAAAATTAGGCATTAAAAATCAGTAATTAGGCAGTTAAGTGACAGTACAAAAACTGCTAAACATACTGTAAAATTAAATTAAAAATTGCAAGACCATTCCAGAGAAATTCTAAGCTGCAATTAGGATTTAATTTTTACAGTGTTGAAAAGAGTTAGATCTGATTTTTAAATCAGGCAAATCATCAGGGGAAAGCACTATCACTGGTGCTTAAAGAAGGTGCAGGACCATTGCCTATAATGTGAGGTCATCCCATGAGAGGGACTCACATCCCTGACCCTAGCTGCGGGACTGTGCGGGGCTCAGTGGCACAGAGGCTCCTTGCTCCCTGCTGGCGAACTTGGTCACCCTTCTGCTAATTCGGTTGCAAGCACTCCCTGCATGGTTTGAGCCTGTCTCATGGGCTCCCTTTCCTTCCCTGCACCACCACGCGCTTGCTTTCCTCACCGTGCCAGACTTACCAAGCTGAGGTGTGATGTGCCAGTGCCCCACCGCTGACACTGGGACCACTGACCTGGCAGAGTTGGCAATAACTGTAGGGAGAGATGCTCGGCACAATGTGGGAGCTCTTCCCAGGTGAGGCTCCTTGTGGACAGGGGCGAGGGAGGAGGTTTCCCTCCCAGCCACCTGTCCTGCCAGAGGATAGCAGGATGAGGCAGGTGCTCAGCACCTACAGCCGTGGCTCTGAGAAACCCTCCAGAGAACACACTGGGCCCAGCACACACAGAGTGCCTGAGGAAATCCTATGAAAGAAACCTGTGCCCCTCCTCAGGGAAAACGATAGGTAGACAGATGTTTTGCAAGGCTAGGTCAATCTCAGACCTGCCCTGCTGGCACAGCTGGGGAGGTGATGCACCGTGGTGAAAGAGGAAACAACAGCAGGGTTTGGGATGGGGACATCATGAGACAGTGTCACTGAAGAAGACTAGTGTCACAAAATATCTTCAACTCTGGTTTCTCCCTGCAGAAGAGCATCACTTGCACGTATCTGTGAAACTGTTCTTCTTTAAAGCCATACTGTGCTCTCGAGCCCAGCTTCAGATGGGTGCCAGACAGGTAAGTTTTTCCGGTTAGAAAAAACACTACATTTGAAAATATCCACTTTGAAAATCAAATAACAGATATTCACTGAGGCTAGTTTCCTAGAGCAGCCATCAGTTTCCAGATGCAGAAGCTCTCATAGACTTCCAAATTCCACATTCACTTTCTTTCTTTTCTCTGTATAAATATATGGAGATAAAAATAGTGCAGTGTACTATACAGGGTTTTCTTCACCAGTGACATTAAGACCAGGAACATATGTGATGTAGAAGCACTGGAAGATGACCAGCTGTGCTCTCAGTCTGTTCAGTCTTTTAACAGAACTAAACCTTCAGCTTTAGGCATTCTGGGGTACAGGTTGCGATGTAATAAGATATGTGGAAGAAAATGAAATATGAAATTGGATAATGTATTTAATTTACTGTACTAATAGGCAGCAGTCTTGTTACAATGTTGCCAAACAAGCATATTTAATATTTTGCTATGGTGAGTTATTCTGGGGGTAAATTAATTTTCAGAGAACAGTGCCATTTGGGGAGGGGAAATAAAAATGTTGAAGTCAAAGCCTACTGCTCTTTATCACTTTTAAGGCAAACGAGGTATTTAGAAATGTGTCAGAACAGAAAAACTATTTTTTTTCCATAATAAACCATGCCAGTTTTTTCCCCTTTTCTTTATCTTAAGCAGATTACTGTCATCGCCATTCTTGCCAACAAGCAGACTCATTGGAATATTTTTCAGAAATGAACACAAACATTGGATGCAAGCAGGTGGAATGAATTAATTATAAGCATATGGTACTAACATAACAATTTTTGCAGTGTACTGTCGAGACATCTAAGGGTCTGGCTATACAACACACTTTGGCAACAAAGCTGCTTTAAGAAATTATCAGTTACACATATAAATGTTTGTGGAGCCAGACTTACTGAAATGATCCAGACTGAACACCCTGACACAAACACACACATTTCTAGGACAGTTTTTAGCTCTAAGCCATGGCAATGGTGTGGTTTACACTGTTCTCCCAGTTGTGTTAGCACAACTGAACACAGTGTCAAAGAAACACAGCAGGCAGGGGCTGGGAGCACACACAGGCAAATGGCGCTTCTTAGCCCAGATTCACAGAGTACATTCATTGTACAGCTGTACAATGTGACCTACGATAGCCTATATTGATTGCAATTCCAGTCTGCAAGTCCTGCTGTGACAGAGGCATCTGAAGATGCTCCTGGCTTGCACTGATCCTTGACCAACTCCCAGTCTCCCCTACTGATGCAAGTTATTATTCCCTTG
Organism: Pluvialis apricaria; assembly: GCA_017639485.1. Lineage (NCBI taxonomy): Eukaryota > Metazoa > Chordata > Aves > Charadriiformes > Charadriidae > Pluvialis > Pluvialis apricaria. The sequence goes on along the minus strand of CM030009.1, from coordinate 71,406,060 downwards.
TTCAATGGAGAAGACCTCTGAGACAGAGCACTGAAAAGGTCTGAATAAGAGAAAGACAGCTACAGAAAAATCATAACAACAACAACAAACCAAACAAAAAAATAAATCCCAGATCCACATAGATCCACATAACCACATAGAGTGGGATCAGCTGGAGGCAAGAAGCAGCAGAGGGAGTGGGCTGGCTGCTTCTGCGGTGACAGCACCAGACACAGCTCAGCAGTACAGAGCATGATGCAGCATCACCACCCTGTTTTAGAGTAGAATAATACTACGGTTTTATATTGATACCATTTTCACATGCAAATTCCCATTTTTTTAAAATTAATTTAAAATGTAGTAAAATTACAAATATCTTGAATATTTAGATTATTATTCATTATACTGGGTTTTATTAAATTAAGCAGAAAACTGACGTGGCATTCTTGAAGATGACTGTGAAGCAGAAGAGATCAGGAATCAATAAAAAGTGCTAGATTTTTACAATTCAGTCTGAATTCGGATACAAATTAGTGCCATTATTTTGCTTTAAAAATGTTTGCTTGTCTTTTCAGTGCATATTTATGCTTATCTAAGAGCTTAATCTTTGTAGAACCTAGTGCGAGACCAGCACTTTGAAAAATCAGATCCCCTTCTTGAAGTGCTCAAATACAGCTTCAAATGGAAACTCATTTCTGTAAATACTGCTTTAAAATCAGTCCTTAGATTCAGATTTGTTTATTGGTCTCAAACTGTGCAGAATGGCCCAATGTGGCACCTCATAGCTGCCATGAGAGGCCAAGAGACAACCATAATGTTAGAGATCAAAAGCAAAACACTTTTGTTCTTAACAAAGATTGCACATATAAATTATCACAATAATTTAGAGCAAACAGATTAAAACCCCCAAACCACTGACTTTTGTATAATCCAGCAGATGGTGCTGTGATGCAATGAACTGGTTCAAGAATACAAGAAATACACTGAATGAGAACATTTTATTCCTTTACCTGGTGCTGCTGCTTTGTTGGTGGCTGGTTTGGCTGCAGGAGCTTTTGCTGGTTCTTAAAAAAAGAGAACAAATTAAACCAATTACTACAAAATGTTATATCTTAAAAAAACACAGAGATCTGAGGAAAGGCTTCCAGTGAGGTACAGCCTGTAGCAATTTTTTCACTGAAGAATTAGACAAAGAGATTACCCAAACAGAAAAGGGCCGAGCTGCCTTCAATAAACTCAAAGGCATCAACAAAATAGCCAGCCAAAGGGCTCATAAACTCTTGCTGTTAGGCACTGCCTCACTTCTAGCTCTTTCTGTCTAGCAATTCAATATCTATTGGCAAAGCAGGTATCTAGGGGTTTGGGTATAGCCTCGATGCTCAGGCAGCAGCTATGGGCTGGGAACCTCTGCATTTGGTCTTGCAGCTATGAGAGCAGAAGGTCCTGAACCAGCCTATGGCAGCTGGGGAGTGTCTGTGAATTCAGCAGTGGTGCCTCTTGGGATCCCACAGTTATTCAGTGTGTCATCCTTTCCCCTAATATGAATCTCCCTGGTGAGAAAAAATTAAGTCGGGCTACTTCTGCAAAGTACATTCACCTACACGGTTACGCCAGGACTCCTACATCCTGAGGAATAGTGGAGCACTAGGAGAACAACTTCATGTTTGATCCTGCACGTGAAAGAGCAACTTCTTGGTCCTCCTTGCAGAGAATCAGGCCCTCTCAGGCTGCTTAACTGTAGTACTTCTGTTCTTGGTCTTTCCATGAAACATTTGCACTATCCTCTCTTTGCTGAAGTAGGACATTTCCTTGCAGAATGGAGGTCCAAATGATGAAGGGTATGTGCATCCCCAAGGAGACTTGGAGGATCTCAGCCCTGGATAGAAGAACCTGACTAGCCTACTGGATTTATTTACTCTTTACCAGTGTTTAGTTAATTGCCTTTATCCTCAGGAGCTACTAAAACAGACTGTACTTATACCACAATAATTTAACAAATACCCATAAACTAAACTCCACCGACTTTCATAGTGGATTTTTTTACATCAGCCAGAAGATCCTCTAACTTAAAATTCACATTCCCATATTGTGAGAGGAAATAATTAATCATTTTAATCACAATCTGAATTACAGAATGCCAAAAAAATGTTAGTTAATCCTTCACATCTGTCACAGTGTTATTACAAAGAAAAATAATATGGCTAAATCAGGAATGTAATTTTGAGTTCTTCCCCTCCAGTCTTTTGAGAAGTTCATAAAAGATGCATCAGATTGTCTTGTGAAACAAAATGAAAACAAAATATATTTTGCACGTGTGGGATTGTTTTGTTTCCATCCATTTAAGTCTGCAGCGGATAATTATATCCTAACTTAGTTATTATCACAGCATTGTAATTACTTGGGGTGCTCACCCCTCCTTCAGGGAAATATGTAGAAGATCTTGAAGAAGAGTTTCCTTAGTATTACTTTCCTGAGTGCCAGTTCCTGCAGAAGAAGCAGGAGATACAACACATAGTCTATAAGTGACAAGATGGACTTAATACAAAACTGCAGAACTCCTGCATTGATTCCCTTCTGAGTTCTCATCTAGAGATTGCTCTCCACCAAGACATTTTTTTTTAACCTCTGTGAAAACAAATTAAGTTAGGATTCTTTTTGTCCTATCAAGATTTTTGTTTTCATTTTAAATATTTCATTTCTGAGCAACTAAAATAATTTTGAGGAAAAAAATTAAATTTGAGGAAAAAATGGACCAACAATTTCTGTAATTTATTTATTTATTTAACTTTTAGTAGCATAGAAACAAGAATGTCAAATGTTTTAAACTTTTTTTGGAAGCATGTTTTTTTAGTTTGTAATTCAAAAATTATTTCAGTGCTAATAACTCTGCATCTTTACATGAACAAGTTTTAGCTGGTAATTTCACCCTGCAAATTTCACTCATGTGATGGAGCTGGGAAATTTTGCCTTGACAGCTGCTGGGCAGTTCTCCCATGAGAGGAATCATGTGCCCAAATCAATAGATCCTTTAAGACCCACTTGCAAACAGGCAGTCAGTTCACTAACAGGACGTTACTTGTAGAGTAAGTCCATTGAATCTTTTGTTCAATGTTTCTGCAAAATTTGAGTACGAAACCAAGGTATAAGCTTTTCTTGATTGCCAAAAGAAGTATCCTAATAAATTCATGCAAAACTGAGGATGGCAGGGGATTCTTCTGCTATACAGGTCTGAAAAGATCACATATGGAAACGGGAGTAAGTGCATTAATTATGAATTTGAATGAGATTTCAAAACCCCCTAGCTTTCCTATTTTTTCTTATGTACTGTACTTTCAGAACAGAGATTTGAGCAGATGAAGTCTGACCAGTGAAACTGTCTTACTATCCTTACTGTGTTGAGGCATTGATGCTTGCAAATTCGTAGAAAAGGAAGGCGTAAGAGTTCCCTGGTTAACACTACCATGTTCTTAGAGCATTTTTTGGTTATTTATGCAGAAGACCCCAGCCCCTGCCTCTCTTCAGCCTCAGAAGTCTCTCTGAATCTGAAGTAACTAGATAGGCAAAGTCCTTGTTTTACGTTTGTGAAGATAAAGTTGGTGGTCCTCAGCATGTTGGACTCTCAGTCCATTTACCAAACTTGCTGCCACTGAGAGCTCATTCAGTTGAGACCTCATTTGACATTTCCTTCCCCATGAAACCTTTGTTTTTGAAGACAGTGATAGCAAAGAGGGGAAGGCAAAACTGTCAGTCACAAAGATGAGTGTGGAATTAGAAGTAGGATAAGAATGGATTTAGAGAGGAGGAGGCAGCTGAACTCTAAACATGTCATTTTTCAATTATAAATGGTGTAGCTAGTTTCTTCTTTGTATTTTCAACAGTTCAATAACTGTTATTTTGGATTATTGAAACGTGCTGTTTGAAACTACATGACATATAAAAGAGATCATAACCTATGGCTCAGTACTTTCTTACTTTTGAGTTCTTTGGACACAGCAGCTTCTTTTTTATCTGTAAGATAAAAGAACACATATGCATAAAAACATAGTTAGGAAGGATATAGGTAGACAGAAAATTGCAGTGTGTGCTTTAGAGGTGAAACACTTATTTGCTGCAAAGTGCATTTGACTGATGCAGTGAATCAGTTCACTGCTGTTTCACGGTACAGTTGCACTAATTTAACCTTAAGTGTAAATGCAACAAAACCTGTGTGAATGTAAACATTTTTGTTTAATTTCAATATTGTAATATGTGAGATTTGACATGTGATTGAGTTACCATGGTTTACATGTACTACCCGAACCATGGTTGCTCATCATGTGCACATTGTCAAGTTGCACAAATGCACGGGACAATGCGCCAGGAGCCTAAGAATAGAGACATGTAATGAAAGGCATTATTTTCCTATAATTGTTGACAACCATACCGCTGAGGCCTAGCTTGGAAGGCTCCATGTAACACCTAGCCAAAACTCCAGCTGCCACGTACTTCCCACATGCCAAAACAAATGGCAGGTTTACAGCTAAAGAGGAGAGAGAGAGAGAAACCGAGCCACCCCTCCAGTCCAGCCTGAAGGAAAGATCCCTGCTCCTCCAAACTTTTCCCAATGTTCAATTAAAGTTCAAGCTAATGCATTTCTTTCATGTTTGTGAAAAAGAGCACACCCATGACAGTTTTAGTAAAACTGAGCCAGCGTGAAATATCTTATAAACCTGAAGAACGCAGTCAGTCCTACCTGTAAGAGTAGGCAAAATCTGTCCCTGCTTGATTTAAATAAAGTTAAAATGACTTGGCTGTATCACAATACAGCATGGCCAGGGAGCGTACCAGAGAGACTTAACTAAGCTGTTTACCCTCATCTTCAGTTAAGGTGGCATTTTTGTGCCCCTTTTTTTGTAGGACTTTTTTCTGATGGCTGAGAGAAGATTTGGAATCTTTACTAAGCAGAGGTACAATGGGCAGAAATACTCAGTCATAGCCTTTCTCTCCATTATAATTTTTGGTGCTATTCTACCTCAGGGCTTTTATCTGGGTACAAAAATCAGCCATTTTTATAACCATACTTGGGGCCTTACGTATCTTTTTCACTAGTCTCACCTATACAAGCAAGAAATGGTTCATGGAGGTCCTGTGAGACAGGAAGCAGAGAGATGCACAGAGTGGTGACAGAAGTTACTCCCCTGGGTGCCCATGAGGAAATGGACATCCTCTCTAATAATCTATAGCGTGCCTAGAATATAGGCAGGATAATGCTTATGTCCACAACATATATGAATGATAAATTAATTGTGCTTTTAAACACTAATACAAGAAATTCTTCAGGGCAGAAGCTGCCAAAATAAGCAGCTTGCAAAACCAAGACTATCCCATTACTAGTAATATGACAAAGTTGCTTCAGTTTCTGTTGCTCTCTAAATTGCTGTAAAAAAGTTGATACGAGATAAGGTAATGCAAATGACTGCCAAGTAGTCTAATAAAAAGTCTTGAAAAATTCAGGGGAAAATACATTTCTGTTTGGGTGATATGCTGCTCTGAACTGAAATGTTTCTAGGTTAATCCTCTGCTTCCACTAACTCTCTGTGAAAGCATGTTTTGCAGGCATTACTTCAAAGTATGATAATTACCACATTTAGATGAAATTAATCATGAGGCAGCTTTCAGCCACGTTATCTGGCTAAGGAGCCTATTGAAGCCTTCAAGAAGTGCCTATTAGTTGCCAGATATGGAAATTTTAAAAAGTGTATATTGCAGCGATATGAATCATTTATCACAATAATCTTCTGTTGCTGGAGGTTATAAAAAAATAAATAAATTGGCAGCATCATTTACAATAACAGACTGGATCTAAATAAAACCCTCGAGTTCTTTCTTTCCTTTTTTCATATAAGTCATCATTTATTAGGACAACATACTTTAATGTATTTTAGAGCTATAATTTATGTTAAAAGAATCAATGTGGTTTTCCACCATCTGAAATACATAACATATAGTAAAGTCTGAGTGAATATCTAGACAGGTTTTCCAGTAAGAAAATCTTATTTGGGGCTTTTGGTGTAGTTTTGTTTTGGTTTGGTTTTTAAGAGCAGAAAAATTACCAATAACTGAATCCAATAACACACGATGGGATGAACATGTAAATATTTTTACTCTTAGGCTATTCTTTTCAAGCCAAGGTGCCTAAAGTTTGATTTCTAAAGCCCTACTTATGCAATGAGGCTGGGATGATTTAGAGAGAATTGTCCAAAGGAGGTTGTGTAAGATCTTGAACCATGGAGGTTCGTTTGAAGATATATAACATTTACATCTAGTCAACTCACACTTGAATGAAATAAATGACCTAAGTACAAAGGACTGAACAATTGGTAGATCTCACAGAAGGAGGAAAAACTGATGAGGACTTCTGAAGTCCCTAAATGTAGTTACCTGCTACAAGGCACAAATATCATGTAACTAAACAACTCAAAGGAAAATAATATAAAAAATGAATTGAACAATGAGTTATATTAATATAATTAAAGTCAATGAGCGTTTTGTCTCGTTTGTTTTTGTTTTGCACAGGTCTAGGGTTTAACTTTTCAACTCTGGGAGTGTGGTTGGGGAGCGTAGCTTATATTACATCAGATTTTTATAGCCATAATGTCTTTTTCTTAAAAACAACAACAACAAGCTCTCTGGCCTCTCCGTGGGTCTGGTTTTTGGGGTTGGTTAAGAGGAGGAATTTCCAGAAAAAATTAACCTTTTTCAAACAACAATGTTAGGCAACACATAAACATTATCCTAAACACAGCCTAGGAAGTTTAATCCCCAGAGGTTTAGGCTATTTTCTCTTTAAAACCTTACATATGAAGTCTGGCAACAGGAAAGGCAAGTGGATGGCATGAGGATGACACCCATGCTTCTGGGAGCCATGTTACTTCATTAGGACCCATGTAACACATGAACACCAGTCTGGGTGCTCTAGCAGCCTTGACCGGCAGCATGGTCGAAAGCATTGTGACTGTCCTTGGTATTGGTGACAGAATTAGTTGATATCCAACAACAGGGAATGAATTTTATTTTCAAGAAAAACCACACTTCTACAACATAAAGCAATAAAAAAACCCTCAGCAGACTTACTATTGAAGATAAAATTTCAAAATCTGATGCTTCTGGTAATTTGGTGCCCAAACTGAGGCAGTCAATTTTTCAGAAGTTGCTGAGGACACGTTTGATATTCAAGACTTCTTAAAGGACTTATGTAGATCACCCAAATACTGAGCAATCCAAAGTTTTTGGATACCTCTCACAACCCTAGCCGTGGGCTTTTTTGAAAGCACCTTTAACAGGCTTTAACAGGCTAAGCGCCATAGCTAACAAAATCATTTGTCAGCTGTGGAGGACTGTGAAGCACCCTTTTCTTTTTACGGTTATTCTCAGGAGGTTTGAAGACAGTTGTATTCTGGTCTGTATTCTCAAAAAGCAAGCATGGTTGTTACAAGCTCCCCTCTTCCCAGGTGAACGAATAGGTTTTTCTTTTACTGGGTCTTGAAAGAGATTAAAGTGCAGTGAAAATTTTTTATTATTATTATTTTATTAAAAACTACCAAATATTTAAATAAACATGATCTGACTTTGTTCTTATCTGTACAGGCTAAAAGGATCAATTTTGAATTCAAACTAGGAATGAGCATCTAGCAGCCAGAACTGATGTATCTAAGTGAAACAGCAAAGCAGTACTTTATTCTTTTGCCTCTTTTTAGCACATAGCTCGATCTTTTCCTCAGGCCTCGATCAGCATTCTTTTGAAGTAAACTAGCAGTACACAGTAACTGCAAACGACATCTAAACTACACATGGGGCAAGGAAAAAAAAATTCCCTCTAAGCTTATATAGTGCCTTTCATGCCAGTGAGTCCCTAGGAGGTTGTTAATAAGCCATTAGACAAAGGATGGCCCAGCGCTCTAGTATAGAGTGTGGTTGTTTGAGTTTAAACAAACTTCCAAAACGGAATATTTCAAACATTGCTCTGAGGTGAATTCTAGATCTGGGGATCACAAAACTTTTACACCTTTTTTAGCAACACATTTATAGTGCAGTGTACATTGTACATTTGAGAACATCAGATCTTTAGCTGCTCCATACAACCTATAACTTTTATATAAAAAAAGAAGTTCGGGGAAATAAATGGGTCTTCAATTGTACTCTCTTGAAAGGTTTCTCTGTGCTTTTTCTTCCTAGTAATCTGTCACTTAAATATATACAAGTGTATAAAAAAATCTTAAATTAAAAGTCTTATTCAGATAAATGAATATTTCAAAGACAATATATTGATAACTTTGCTGATGATGCATGGTTTAAAATAGCTGCCAAAACCCACTTTTACTATTGGAAGCATTATTTTATATGTTGTATCTAAAACAACTTCTCTCTTTGGAAGCTTACTAAAGAACATGACAGTAATATCAAATTTACAAACAGAAACTAATTTCAGCGTCAGTTGGCTACCACAGTGTCCAAACTGAACGGTAGCTAATATCCTAATCAACCACCGTGTAACCTGGTAGCTAAGGTTAAGGATGCTGAGGACACATGGATTCCTCTGTACTGGCTCATCTGGACTAAGCACCAAGACCCCGGGGAATTACTAGATTCGTTAGATTACATGCCTCTGAAAGACATGGTTCACTGAATCAAAAACTAAAAAGAAATGTAAAGTGTTAAACAGTTACTAAAGGAGAAATTCTCATCCTAAACCGCAGCTAGCACTGACCATCTACCTTCTCTATCTCTTAGCTGATGATCATGTACTAGAATGGACTTAATCAAACCCCACTGATTGGCTAATAATCTACATAAATAAGAAAACAATTTGTGTGATGAAGATGCCTCACACAACATGACCATAGCTCTACCAGCTGTCTCAAAGAAGGTTTCTATTAAGACTTACACAAATCTTGCATCATTGCTTGGCTCTTACCTTTTATTTTGACTTAGGTATTCGATTCATTTTGTAATTAAAAAATAGGAGAAGAAAAAGAGAAGAAGACAGACAAAAGAACAGAAACTTCAAGAATCGGAGACAAATGTGTTGAAAATTGAAATTATATTTTCCAGTGTTGTGAAGTCAAAATTGTGCTGTTTCTCCAGAAAAGAACGGCCTCTGGCTGCTATTACTGACAAAAGCACAACCGAGAGCGTGCTTTGGGAGTATGGTTCTGGTTTTGCAAATGCAATACAACAGCAGAGCTTTTAAGTCACTGCACCTTAAGACAGCTAATGTTCCCTTTGCTGCCCTGAGCAAGAGTTCACAAGAGTGGAAATAAAAATGATAGCAGGTGGCATCTGATGGCTAAGAATTTCCATCATGTGAATGAAAAACATAATTAAAGTCGCCTAGAGACCAGTCTCAGTACAGTCTGCTCCCAAGCTAGCAGATGTACCAGAATTTAAAAACAATTTATTAAGTAGCAAGATTTGCAGTAAATGTAATTTACAGTGGTAAAAGAGCAAGACACCCCAGATAGCTGAGCATTATGAAAAATGAAGTGTTATTGAACATATAGTAATTAAACAAACATATTCAAACCTCCTATTGAAATATGCTGTGGTCTAGCATTTCTTTTTTCCATTTACTTGGTGTTCTTAAAACTTATTTCCACAAAATAGTATTGATATCAACTGATATTCCAACATTCTGAGAAGTGTTCAATTCTGAACTGTCTTTAAGAATTTTTTGCTCAGTTGCTTTTTAATTTATATTATTTTTGATAATTTTATATTAATTGTATGGCGTTAATAAAGTAATTGCCTTCTTACTGCATCTCAAAGCCTTTGGGAATATTTTTTATTTCGATTTCAGTTACTTCTGAAACAGCAGATGCCCGCGCAGAGGGGCATTTTATCAGAGTGCCTACACTTTCTATTTTAATGTCTCCATCTTACAATTAAGATTTTCAAAATTTCATATTACAGGGAATTAAAAGAATATTGTTTGTTCTTTTCAGTGCGCTTAAAATCTAGGAAGGCTCTATCAACAGTACTCATACTAATGTAAGATTCATTTTTTAACATACTTTCCCAAAACCCTAAAATTTGATCATTGGCATAAAAGAACTGTTCAAAAATACCAACATTTCTCCCACATGGAAAATTCTGTGTTTGGACCAACACTTGATTTTGTTCCCCGTCTTAATCACTGAGCATGATATTGCCATATGCTCTGTGACAACTGCTGACAAAAACTCCTCTTGCCTTTCCAAAATATCATCTCTTGGTGAGCGTAGGAAAGGCATCTCACTGCACAGGCGAGGCTAAAGATGTGCGGAAGGAAAAACAAGGTACTGCACCACTGCTGCTTCAGAGCTGTTCCCTGACCCGTTCTGTGACAGCAATAAACTCCCAGACCAGAGTTTAACTAGCTTCCTTTGAGAATAACATGGGAATAACAGGGAAATGTATTGGATAAAGCCAGTAAACCTTGAATCCTAGATTGCAGGTTTTGCATTTAAATCTCTCCAGGCTGTAGAACACGAAGTGAGAGGAAACTGCAGATGACTTTACTATTGCTGGGTGAAAATGGAAGGAAGTTGAACTTCTGGAAGGTAAAAATCAGGTTTCCTCGAGCAACATGAAATTGGACTGTGGAAACAATTCTTAAAAGGTAGTGATAACCAATGTGGGATATAAAGGCGCTTGAATAATTTAGGACTATGAAAAACTAACTAACTAACATTCTTCTGTTTTTGTTTACAATAGAAAATTGGTGATAGCACTGTAAAATTTTGACAGATCATTTTCCACTGGAGCAGGAAAAATATTCAAGCCCACCCTTCCACTCTCTGTGAAGGGTGCCCTCTCTCCTCACCATTGTCTCTATTTCCTCCCCACTCACAGTAGCAAGCTTTTTGATTATTTCTTAATATCTTTGGTGTCTTCAAGTCCCTCTGATCATCAGTTCTCGCGTTTGTTGCTTCTTCCCCACTGCATCATCTCCTTGCACCACTATGCCCATCACCATTTACAAAGGAGCTCTATATTCTGCGCAGCCACCAAGTGCCTGCAAGCCTCAAGCAGCGGTGTCAGATGCAAGTAGTAGCCTAAAGTCCACAGAGCTTTCCAGAAAGTTATGTGGTAATGAATGTGGTTGAAATACTAAATGTTACCTCAAACAGATTTCCCAAGAGCATTAAAAATATTCACTCAGAAGAGTAAAAAATAAAGCAAGTAAAGAGGGATGTGAGCAAACAAGTGATTCAGCTACACTTGTAGAAAGAAACAGCCTGCACTTTGGGAATGGCCAATTTCAACTGTACCAGTGATTCATGGTTCCACTAATTACTGATTTCTCCTTTCTACTTCGTAATTGCTGAAATGGATTCAGTCTCCCCCACTGTAGAGCAGGTGGAAACATGTTCCATTGCCTTCTGTATTCATCAGGAGTGGTTTAAAAAAGCAAAACTCTGGAGCACGATGTGAGATCACAGTCATCCACACACAGGAAGCTATAAGTGCAGTTAATTACACAAGCTGCAGTCATTTAGGGAAAAGGTAATGTTTTTTTTTTTTGTGTAGCAAATGCAGGTAATAACATTAATTCCTAAAACTTAAGAATCAGAACTTTTCCTGGAATAAACTGTCATTTTACAGCGTGACCTGGACAGGCTGGAGAATTGGGCAGAAAAAAACCTGAAGAGGTTCAATAAAGGCAAGTGTAGGGTACTGCATCTGGGGAGGGATTACCCCATGCATCAGTACAGGTTGGGGGCTGACCTCCTGGAGAGCAGCTGTGTGGAAAGGGACCTGGGAGTCCTGGTGGACAACAGGATGACCATGAGCCAGCAATGTGCCCTGGTGGCCAAGAAGGCCAATGGCATCCTGGGGTGTATCAAGAAGAGTGTGGCCAGCAGGTCGAGGGAGGTCATCCTCCCCCTCTACTCTGCCCTGGTGAGGCCGCATCTGGAGTACTGTGTCCAGTTCTGGGCTCCCCGGTTCAAGAAGGACAGGGAACTGCTGGAGAGGGTCCAGCAAAGAGCTACAAAGATGATTAGGGGACTGGAGCATCTTTCTTATGAGGAAATACTCAGGGACTTGGGGCTTTTTAGTCTAGAAAAAAGAAGACTCAGGGGGGATCTTATCAATACTTATAAGTACTTAAGGGGAGGGTGCCAGGTAGATGAGAATAGCCTTTTTTCAGTTGTGCCCAGTGATAGGACTAGAGATAACGGGCACAAACTGGAGCACAGGAAGTTCCATCTTAACATGAGGAGGAACTTCTTTACTCTGAGGGTGTCAGAGCACTGGAACGGGCTGCCCAGGGAGGTGGTGGAGTCTCCCACACTGGAGACATTCAAAACCCGCCTGGATGCCGTCCTGTGCAACGTGCTGTAGGTGTCCCTGCTTTGGCAGGGAGGTTACAGTATCACAGTATCGTCAGGGTTGGAAGGGACCTCTGGAGATCATCTAAGTCCCCCCTGTGGCAGGGGGGTTGGACTTAGATGATCTCCAGAGGTCCCTTCCAACCCTGACGATACTGTGATACTGTGATACTGTGATTTCAATTCATGTAAATATTAAAACAGCTGAAAATATTTTTCAGCATTTTTTACCTTCTCTTGAAACAGCATAGGGGTTATACTCTCTACATTTTTATTAAGAAAGCTCAGCACCAATACCTTTTGAATGATTCACAAGAGGATTTCTTTTTATAGTCAGAGTAGGCTTTGTTAAGTGTACGTATGCTATGCGTCCTTGCAATATCTCTTTTTGTACTTCTCAACACATTTCAATTTCTTTCTTTCTGTTGGATAGATGGATGTACAGATGGCATCTGTAGACATTATCCCTCGGATAAAGATATATTTTTTACTTCTGATCATAGATTCAATCAACATTCTCACTCTGTGAGAAGGAAGATCTTCAATAATGTAATGTCCATCCATTCATCCTTATAGGTGACACACTATTCTAATTACACTCTTGTAAGTGAAGCAAAATCTATGAGAAAGCAACCTCATGCAGAACTTAGTGCAATCAAGCTAAAAATCAATGCACTTATAACCACAGCTATGTATGGCTCTTCCGCTTTAGAACATCTTCCCATTCTATTATCCTAATCATTCAATAATACTTCATCCGACTTAGTCTCTCAGAGTTACGTATAGCAAAGCCACAAAGTTGGCTCTGCTTCTTGAAAAACAGATCAAGAGAACAAGCATGGCCATTGGGAACATTTAGTGAAAAGTTAAACAATCGTAATTAAGAGTGAAGTGTAAAGGATTCCCTATTATAAGTCGGGAATACCTCTGGTCTATGAACCTTCCTAGGGGAAAGGCATCCAAGAGACTGAAGTATATTTTCAAATAAGTGACATGAAAGTCTTTATCAAATATATGTTCAATAAAAACTTTTAAAACTTCATTTCAAGGTCAAGGGAAAATTTACTTTTTCTTTTTAAGTGCAAAGCAAAAGAAAAGAAAGAAAATCAGCCTGATCCCAAACTCTGAAGAGTCCTACTGACTATATTTAGCTGTGGGTCAAACCTTCAACTTGTCCATTGAGTGACAGCAGAAAATAGACAGCACTGTGTAGGTATGTCATTGCAACCTGGCTGATGTGTCTACATGTGGATGTTTCACATAGAATAATTACCCTAAATATCAGGCCTGCTGACTCAGATGTACATCTTATTTTGAGGGCACAGAACTGTTTTCCTTCGTTAAAAAGATTAACTTTGCGTTGTTTGAGGAATAGGCAGACTCTAATCCTGTTATTTCTGTATGTGACTGGAAAAATAAACATTACATTAATCCCCAGACCAACATAAACAGAGTTGATGCAATAAATTAGATTCTTTAATTAAAGCTGTGCCACCCAGCTGCTTGCACAGCACAGGTACTTCATTCTATGTATCTGAAAGTCCAAAGGCAAGCTGATTATTTGGTTGCCTGTGCGGACTTTAGATTGAATATGTATAACCTTCAAGCTTGATTATTTCTAGTATCACATTTCCCCAAAAAGTTCTTTACAAGACTGACAATGCAGTGTCAGAAGAGATTGCCTGTCAGATGCTAAAATGACTCCTATGCTTTGCTCAAGGAAGATTCTATTGCCAGCTCATCAAAAAGTGAGTTGGTAGGACAAGCCCAAGCCTCCTCCCTTTTCTCTGTATTTATTAAAGGCTTGACATTTCTAATTCTTTGCCAACCAGATCTTACCACCGCCATTCACCCTTTGCCTTTCTTACATCACTCCCTGCTTTGTGCAATCAAAGATGGAATAGAACAAAAACAAAGAAACAAGTCTGGGCTGAGCAATATTCAGCATAGCCTTGAAAGTGCTCAACTCACAGCAGTTAACAAATGGGTCACTGAAAGGTGCTTAAAGCTTTTTCATCTGCTGCTGACATTTCATGGACAGAGCAGGTACCTCAGATGGTGAATATTCACCTTCTTCTCTTCTAGAGCTTTTTTTGCACAACACATGGAGGTGGACAAAGATGGGAATGGAGACAGTTTCCTCTAAAGCCGATTCATGCTAAATGAAAGAAGAGGTCAGTCTTCCACCTCAGAGTCGCCACATCAATTGCAATGGATAGTCAGTCTTATGTTGAGCCAGTTGTTACTGCGAGGTGAGGAAGAGACAAGGGGAAGGCAGGGAAAATTTGTTTCTAACTCTTTACCTCTTTGCATTTCACCTCATTTGTAGTTCTTGAACACTGAACTCTAACCATGCCTGGAAGGGCATAAGTGTTTGTTTTGGTCTTGGTATAAATAATGTTACCATTCCCATCTGAGGAACTCTTTCAACAGGCAATAAGGGACAATATTTTCAGGACCACCACAGTAATCTTGCAGCCTCTGTACTTTTTTCAGAAGTGGTAGAGGTGTTTAGGAGCTCAGTTCTCACAGAAAATCAATGGGAATTATGTGCCTGGCCTACTTTGACTTGCTTGTAAATCCCACCAGGTATCATGTTACATCTTTAGGCACCTAAATATCTTTGAAATCATGTTGTCAATCACTGCTGATGATGGAGCATAGAATTCAAAGTCTGCTGAGTGCTTTGAAACTTTCAGTGTAGGACATATTTGAGCTGCCTTTTGTCTTGTTTCAGGAGCAGACTCCCTTAACAGCCAGTCACATGGCGACCACAGGAATTACTTTTCTGCTGTGTTTGCATCTCTGCTGGATTTTTTGCCTTGTCCCTCACTGTGACCCTGTTTTTATTCTGTTTTTATCTGTTTGGGGAGATACAATTTGATTTTTACTAAATTGTCATATCTGACTCTTTATGATTTCTGGAAATATCAATTAGAAAAGCAGGCTTTCCTATTTTCCTTGGAAGACCGAATACTTAAAAGATGACTACCAATCATGTTCAGTTTACAAAGGCTTGTAAAAATAATGCAGAAAGGAATTTCCGTTGTTCCAATGAACATGCAAGAGAGTTTTCTACAGCTGCATTCCTGCACTGACTCTCCACTGCATTCTTTTTTACCTTATCACGTCTACCTCTGAGGCTACACCTCCATAATGTTCAAGGCTAGAACACACCACCAGGTTATCTAGTCTGACACTTTGTTGTCAGAGACTCCTATATTTCAACTAGGCACCTTTTCAGCTGATGTGTATCTTCCATTAGGTAAACAATCATCTTCTGCAGACATCAGGGAAAGCAATATCCACCCAATGCTGTGGTAGTTTATCATTCTTAGTGTTAAGAACGTGTACCTCATTTTCAGTCTGGATTCAGTTAGCTTCAGCTCCCAGTCATTCATTCTTGTTAAACTCTTCCTACTAGATTAAAGGGAGCTATATAGTAGCCAGAATCTGGGGTTTTTTGTTGTTTTGTTTTTCCTGTGAAGGTCCTTGGTAGCCACAATAACAAAGTCACCTTTTCCCGAAGAGACGAATAGAATACTTTATTCCTCTCTCTGAAGAATATCCTTAACTTGTAAATAACTTGAGTGACTTTTTTCTGTTCTTTCTCCAATTTGGACACTGTATTAACATGCAAGTTCCAGTCTCTCCAGTGCCTTGTACACAGGTGATGTGCGACCATGGTCTGTGTTCCCTGTTGCAAGGTTTATAATTTCACAACTGTATGAAAAAATATCAACCTCAACTTGCCATTCACCTTGTCAGTTTTAAAGCTACTTTCTGGATGTAAATGTAAGTGGCAATATAACACATGAGGCAGTAGGGAATTGGGCCCTGAGGTTAGAAAGACTATATTTGGGTGTCACAAGAGAATATAACTCTGAGTAATGGGATAAAATTAAGCAAAGGAAAATTTAGGCAGATTGGAATTAAATACTTTTTAACTGTGAGATCTATTAGCTTGTAGAATAATCTTCTGTGGGAATTGATGGAGGCCTAGTTACTTCAGATGTTTAAAACTAAACTGGATAAAGCACTTGAAGATATTCTGTAAGGAATTATCCTGCATTGCCAGAGGGAAGGATTAGATGACCTAGTAGGTCATTTCCATCTCCACATTCTGTGATTTTGTTGTACAAAGCCCCACAAACAGGAAATTGTTATCAAAGTCAAGAGATGCCACTAAACCCTGTCTGTGTCAGAGAAAGGAGAGTGAACAACATCACCTGCTGGTAACTGTGCAGGAATCCTAATCCAGCATTTCTGCAGGTTAGTAAATACAACCAGTGCTGAGGGCTGGGTGCATAGTTTGTGTCTGAAAGCAGACGCCTCTACTAGTGCAAAAATGTCAGGAAACAGCAGATGAGTTATGAATAGGATCCAGGAGAGGAGGAGTAGGAAAGAAAAAATCATGATGGGCCTGACACGCATAATAGTGTCATGAGCAAGACATTAGTCAGGAATGAATCAGCTTATAGTACAGGAGATGAAACCTGAAGCTGCAGTCAGCCAGCTGGGAAAACTAGATGTTTTTTATAGGCTTTGGTGTATAGGCATTGATTCATATAATGATATTAACAATTGAAATCATAGTCAAGATGACACCAGAGCCAGGGTCTTTGCTAAGGGTTGCACAAACACACAGCAGATCAAGCCATGGCCTCTGTGGAAAAGTACAAGTGGATGAACAGTCTAGAAGAGAAAGCTTTCAAAAGAATATTGATAAGTAACAGCCTAGAGAAGGATCACACAGTTCTAAGGTCCATAACTTGATCTTCCTTTTTTTGTGTGTGTGCTTTAACATGATTTGTTCCTGTTTGCTATCAACTCATAACACACTGGTCTCCCTTAATTATTGCTCTTGTACATTCATTTCTCTGCAACAGGAATCACAAGGCAACTCATTGCTTGTTATTCTGTTACTTAATTTTTGTGTTTGTCTCTCCTCCTAATCTCTCTAAACCTAGCTGCAAATAAACATGAATTGTAGGTTCCTGTACTGAATCTGGCTGGGATGGAGTTAATTTTCTTCATAGCAGCCTGTATGGAGCTGTGTTTTGCATTGTGGCTCAAACATTGTTAACACACCAGTGTTTTGGCTATTGCTAAATGAACAATGCTTACACAGCATCAAGGCATTCTCTTTTTGCCACTCTGCCTGCCCCCACGAAGCTGGGAAGAGGTTGGGAGGGGACACAGCTGCTAGAGCTGACCCAAATCCAGCAAAGGTATGTTCCTTACCATATAATGTCACACTCAGCAATAAAAACTGAGGGTAGAGGAAGAAGAGGGGGAAGGGTGGCGTTGCTCAGACTGGCTGGGCATTGGTCTGCCTGTGGGAGGTAGTGAGCGATTGCCATTGCATCACTTTATTTCTTATCACTTTCCCCTCTTTATTTCACTTATTAAGCTGTCTTTGTCTTGACCCATGAGCTTTCTCACTTTTGCTCTTCCTGTTCTCTCCCCCATCCTGTTGGTGGGTGGGGACTGAGTGAAAAGCTCTGTGTGTGTTTAGCTGCTGGCCAGGGTCAATCCACTACAGTGTCTTTTTTTTCATTAACAAAAAAAGATTAAGCAAAGAAACAGTCAGACGGGGTTCTAACCCTCAAAACTCCTACCTTCTACATGTTGTAGCAGCCACTCTGAAAACAGGCCTGGACAATCAAAAATAAACAATAACACATATACATGCACCCCAGTTCAGTGTGCGCCAGCTTAGGTGGGATCCCAGGGCATTTCGAGCAAGAAGCCCCAGGCGCCCCAGTGGCCCGTCTTGCCCATGCTGCCCAGACAGGGAGGTGGAGCATGAGCACCTGTGCTATGACCTGAAAGATGGTGAACTATGCCTGGACAGTGCGAAGCCAGAGGAAACTCTGGTGGAAGTCTGTAGCGGTCCTGATGTGCAAATTGGTCCTGTTTTACCTCAAACCAGCAAACCCCAAACCACTGCAGGTTTTGCTTGTTCCTCATACTTTGCCTAATAAGCCACAAGAAAATTTGTGAATAAGCATATTTTGTTTCCTGTATGTGACCAGCCACTTTCAAAATACCTTGGGCTCCCTTGGTCTGGCTTTACAACTCCATTTTTTCATTTTAAGCAGCCTAAATTGAGACAGCTTCTATACCTCACTGGCCCTTGCAGATCTGACATCAGGGTTCTTCTGAAAGCACCCATCACCCTCCCATCTGCTGACATCTATCGTGTGACAACTGTCACATTAGGGAACACAAGACACATGGCAGTGCCCAAGCTGGGCTGCTGAAAGCTGTCAGCACTTCAGTTGTTTCCTAGCTGGAAATACACTCCTGGGAGTGGGCAGGGCAGAGTGAGGAGTTTCAAACCCTGCTCTTGAGAGGCAACAGAGATGTCTTCCTCCAAATATGGGCAAGCACAACCCATTTGCTCATCAGAAAAAATCTGGGATCAACATTTGACTCCCAGATGAAGCGTTCAATCCATTGCAGGTGGATCAACTCAAAGCATTTCAGACAGTGTGGTGTGCATCTACTCTTCCAGATCAGTAGGTATGCCAAGCATGGTGTTTTTCTAAGTATAAACTTATGCCATAAGGTATATTTTAATTCATTTTTACTTTTCTGGCAGTGCTGAAACTACTGTCATTCAAAAATGTTTCTTCTGAGAATGATGTCGCGTTTGGTTGGCGTTCTAATGTCTTTCTAACCATGAAAGCAATAGGATAAGGAGTGTAGGCAAATAAATAATAGGGTCATCATTTCATCGGCGAACACTTTAAATATCCACATTTGAAAGCAAACGACCAAAAAATCCAAGCATACAGAGTGAAAGAATAAAGATAATTGGCCACCAGGTGTCAGTAGTTATTCTCTTATTGTAACGGAGGGGTTAGTATCCAGACTGCAAGGATAACGGTTGAGCCAAGGAAGTCACAAAATTAAATGGATTTTTTGTTGTTGTTCAAACCAGGAATGTAAAAATGATCAGAGAAATTTGTCTTCCTGTTTGTATAGAGCACAGGAACAAAGAACACACTGTTGGTGTATAAAATGGTCATTTCCCTCCATTTCCTATTAAATCATTGCTTTTTTTGCAAATTACAAAAACTAACCTTTAAAGCAAAGGAAGTACAATTGACAAAAATACATCTGTGGGTCAAAAAATCACTGGGAACTGGTATGTTTTGTTTGCGCTTGCTTGATCATCTCCACTCTGCTCTACCTACCTAATATTATAACATCATTCCTCCAAAGCAGAGCTCAGAGGGTTGTGGTTAGTGGTGCAGAGTCTAGTTGGAGGCCAGTAACAAGTGGTGTCCCTCAGGGGTCAGTACTGGGTCCAGTCCTGTTCAATATCAATGACCTGGATGAAGGGATAGAGTGTACCATCAGCAAGTTTGCTGATGGTACAAAACTGGGAGGGGTGGCTGACACGCCGGAAGGCTGTGCCGCCATACAGCGTGACCTGGACAGGCTGGAGAATTGGGCAGAAAAAAACCTGAAGAGGTTCAATAAAGGCAAGTGTAGGGTACTGCATCTGGGGAGGAATAACCCCATGCATCAGCACAGGTTGGGGGCTGACCTCCTGGAGAGCAGCTCTGTGGAAGGGACCTGGGAGTCCTGGTAGACAACAGGATGACCATGAGCTAGCAATGTGCCCTGCTGGCCGAGAAGGCCAATGGCATCCTGGGGTGTATCAAGAAGAGTGTGGCCAGCAGGTCAAGGGAGGTCATCCTCCCCCTCTACTCTGCCCTGGTGAGGCCGCATCTGGAGTACCGTGTCCAGTTCTGGGCTCCCCGGCTCAAGAAGGACAGGGAACTGCTGGAGAGGGTCCAGCAAAGGGCTACCAAGATGATGAGGGGATTGGAACATCTTCTTATGAGGAAAGGCTGAGGGATGTGGGTCTTTTTAGTCTAGAAAAAAGACGACTGATGGGGGATCTTATCAATACTTATAAATACTTAAGGGGAGGGTGCCAGGTGGATGGGAACAGTCTTTTTTCAGTAGCGCCCAGTGATAGGACAAGAGGTAACGGGCAAAAACTTGGACATAGGAAGTTCCATCTTAACATGAGGAGGAACTTCTTTTTTTTGAGGGTGGCAGAGCACTGGCACAGGCTGCCCAGAGAGGTTGTGGAGTCTCCCACACTGGAGACATTCAAAACCCGCCTGGATGCTGTCCTGTGCAACCTGCTGTAGGTGTCCCTGCTGTGGCAGGGGGGTTGAACTAGATGGTCTCCAGAGGTCCCTTCCAACCCTGACCATTCTGTGATTCTGTAATATATTCTTTCACTCCAGCTACAGGATCTCACTGGATGACAGGGTGTCAAGAATAATCTGGTTAACCTGGTTCCATGGCAATCATAATGTAATGTTTTCAATTTTTACATCTACGATTAACTTTTATTTTTTCAGGACTGCAGAGTGAGTCCACTTGGTTGCTACAGTGCCATCATTAAAATGTACCTCAGTGTTTGTAACTGTAAATGTTCAGAGACATTTCCTATTCAGGAGGCAAAGGTTTACTTTGGTAGCCAGAGAGACATCACCACTCCCCTCATCTGCTAACACTGCCTGCTAACACACTGTGTGAAACATATGACACGGTATCATGCGTGATAGATGTATCTTTATCATAATCATATCTTTATCTATTATATGGACAAGGGGATCAAGTGCACCCTCAGCAAGTTTGCGGATGACATCAAGTTGGGTGGGAGTGTTGATCTGCTTGAGGGTAGGAAGGCTCTACAGAGGGATCTGGACAGGCTGGATCAATGGGCCGAGGTCAACTGTATGAGATTCAACAAGGCCAAGTGCCGGGTCCTGCACTTGGGTCACAACAACCCTATGCAATGCTACAGGCTTGGGGAAGAGTGGCTGGAAAGCTGCCCAGCAGAAAACCTGGTGGGGGTGTTGGTTGACAGTCGGCTGAATATGAGCCAGCAGTGTGCCCAGGTGGCCAAGAAGGCCAATAGTGTCCTGGCTTGTATCAGAAATAGTATGGCCAGCAGCACTAGGGAAGTGATTGTCCTGCTGTACTCAGCACTGATGAGGCCACACCTTGAATACTGTGTTCAGTTTTGGGCCCCTTACTACAAGAGAGACACTGAGATGCTGGAGCGTGTCCAGAGAAGCTGGTGAAGGGTTTCAAGCACAAGTCCTTTGAGGAGTGGCTGAGGGAACTGGGGTTGTTTATCCTGGATAAAAGGAGCCTGAGGGGAGACCTTATCACTCTCTACAACTACCTGAAAGGAGTTTGTAGCGAGGTGGGTGTTGGTCTCTTCTCCCAAGTAACAAGCAATAGGACAAGAGGAAATGGCCTCAAGTTGCGACAGAGGAGCTTTAGATTGGATATTAGGAAAAAATTCTTCACTGAAAGGGTTATCAAGCACTGGAACAGGCTGCCCAGGGAAGTGGTTGAGTCACCATCCCTGGAGGTATTTAAAAGACATGTAGATGTGACACTTAGGGACATGGTTCAGTGGGACTTGGCAGTGCTAGGTTAATGGTTGGACTCCATGATCTTAAAGACCCCTTCCAACCAAGACAATTTATGATTCTATGATTCTGTAATAGATGCATCCACAACACTGGCTGTGCAATCACTGCAACCTAGCTCCCCAATTTAGACACAGGCTGCAACGGTCCTTAGTAAGGGCTGGGATGCTCTGTTGGGAGCATGCATGTACCAACACAACAAAACAGAAGTCAGATCTTGCTCCCTGATCTGGGGTGAGTGGATCTGGACACCAAGACCTTGGCTTGATTTATCTCTGCTAAGTAGAACTGCTCAGGGAGGTACCTGGGTTTGACACCCTTAAAATATTTGTCACGGAGGGTCAGAACCTTGGGATTCTTGAACACTTGTCCAGCTGATCAGGCTTTATGTTTTTAAGCAAAAATATTTTCTTCCTAAACACCATTTGCATTGGTTGGTGTCCCTGTGTTTTCATCAGGGAAATAATGAAAGCATACAAGACTTCAGGATCTTTAATCCAGCCATCATTGGTTTGGCGTTCAGAAGATATATAAGTGCTGTGGACAACTGGCCTGGGTAACATGTCTATACCTGAATTTGTCTGTGTGGAAAGTGGAGGAAAAGGCACTGACTATCTTTCTAAAGTGGTTCTAAGATTTACCATCAAAAACTGCCGCACAATACCTAGGCATTTTTATTACCGTTATTATTTGAAATTATGCAGCAATAACAGGAAAGCAAGATCATCAATGACAGCTGAGCAGAGCTTTAGTTAGGAAATGGTGTGATGATCCAGGCTGACATTTTCATTGCTTCATAAGCTCATTTATTACCTATGTTATTTGTTGTGAGAACCAAAACAAAGTGGGAAAGGAGTTTGCAGCAATCAAACTTAAAGACAAAGGCTGCGTGTGAATATCACGAACTTTTAGGAAAGCTGATAGAAGAAGGAGCAGAGAAGCTCCAGGCTGTTGAGACTCTGAGAAAGGGACCACCAGGAAACCCTCTGCAAGCAAACTATGAGTACCTGAAAACACCAATCTCTGCATATTCATTTTCATGTAGGGCTGGGCACCGAAGCTTTAACAGACAGGGTCCGCTTTCTCAGTCAGATTGCAGGTTGGACCCCTCTGAGCCCATGTGTCCCAGGTGCCAGGAGCTTTGGGAGAGCCTGGTGAAGGCTTGTCTCTGCTGAGGCTCTGTGAGCCCCTTCACAGGAATTTGTAGATGCAGCTCCTTTTCCATCCAGAGTAGTGCTGGATAGACTTTTTTGTAAAATGTTTTGAAGTGTGGCTGTGCCAGACTCTTGTGTCTGACAATTATGTTTGTTTAAGCAAGACCTCTGAGTTTGTAACAATGGAATTATCTATTTTTCAGGACAATTAACACAATGTTTTTGTATGAGCTGAAGGTCAGAGGATTAATGTGGTTTTATCTACAATGCATTTTTAAAAGCTAATTAAGAATCATTCAGTTCACTCTGTGCTAAAGACTGAGAACATTTCACATTAGATGACTCTTGCTCCTCTGCAGCAGCAGAAACAGAGAGAGAGAGGAATGGAGGAAGAGAGGAACGGAGAAAGAGTGAGCTGGCACGCAAATAAACAAATACATCACAGGGATGGAGTTAATGGAGAGCAATAAAAAACTCCATTCTGTTAACACTAGAGATAAAATTGTCTCCTGGACAAAAGGGCTAATCTGAAATATTAATCAGCAGAAACACTCAGTATTTGCAATCACAAGCATTCGTTGTTAGAGGAAGAGAGATGGAGAGGAATAGAGGGAAGTGCTGCTCTCAGACCATTATTGTAAAGATGTTTTTGTCACCTAGTGCTTACGGAGCACCTCCTTCTCCCTCTCTCTCTTGTGCCTGACAGCCTGTACACACCACCGTTCCTCTGTGGGGAAAGCCTGGTTAATGGGCCTCCTGTCAGAGGTGAGTCTTCTGGCAGGAGGTACGCGAGGGAGAGGAGCAGAGGTGGGACCAGGGTGCTAGGCAGCCGGCTCCTGGCAGAAGGACCTGCTTGCTGGCACAGGGACGGGCGCAGGTGGTGGTGAGGAGGCAGCATGCCCCACACGCACCTCGGCTTCAGCGGCTGCAGAGGTTGGGGGAAGCAAAATGGGACACACAATCAGAGGCATCCAGAGGTAACGCGAAGGATTTGAAAAGCAGGGCGAGGAATTTATTTTTAATGCAGTGGCCTCTGCCTAGCCTTTTAATGGGAAAAGGTAAGAAAATTGGAAGCTGTTCCTAGCTCTTGCTTATGGATGCTTATCGACGCTGCTGATTCAAGCACTCTGAGGTTCATTTGCTGTGTCTGCCCAAAGCATGTAAATACTATCAGACATTGAGGTGCCTCATTTCAAATCGGGGCTATGCACTACTATTCTGTTGATCAAATGTGGCAATTATTTCAGGCTTAAAACCTTTTAGGGATAACAATAGGTGCTGCCAATCAAAGCTAGAAAGTACACATGCATTCAAAGAGCAAACTGAATGAGGAATAACAGCAACATGTGTAGCTGGAATATATTATGGATTACCATCCTTTTACACAAAGGCTAGTAAACTCTTCAAAATGCAGCAACCTACGGAGCTAATAAAAGGGACAGAAATGTGCGGATGTCTCGGTTTGTCTAATTTGTGTCTTTCTAGCATTGGTAGGATGACTCACTGGATTTAGCAACAGCTTGTGAAGATGAACATATTAATAACTTTATGCTGCAGCTCTGCCATAAAATGTAATCTTTTACAATTCTGTATTCTCAAGTGAAATACAAGCTTAGAACCAGAATAAAATTAGAAAAGATATTTGAATTGTCAGCTTATTTTCTTTTTAAATCTGTGTTTATACATTTAAATATGCAACTTAACTTGGAGAAGAGTATTCCCTTTCATCCCCATCCGTTCGCCAGTGTGCCATTCCGTACTATAAAAGAATGGAGCCTATTTAAATATGGGGCTACCAGGATAGTACTCCAAGGTATTCTGTGTCATTCTGCATATTTTTATATTGTACCAAACATAAATTAAGATTTTTCTCCCCATCCATAAACACTTGAATAGGAAAGCTTATGCAGACCATGTATGACTCAATGGCAAAGAAGCCAGTTGCATATTGAAATTTGCATATGTAATCTCCACAATGTTAATAATAATGGGATATTTATCCTTTTTGCTTTCAATAAAATTCAACAGATTTGAATAATTAGATAACAGAGCAGAAGGCTGGCCTTGAGGACATAGTAACTATAGTCCTGAATCTTTCAATCCTATTTTAAACCCTTCTCCGTGGCTTTAGGCATTACTCTAGTCTACAGGAAGGTTCATCTGAGTACTTGATGGCTTGTAGAATGTTATATAGAATTGTTTGACAAAACAGCAAGTAGAACCAGTATTTCTAGGGATTAAGATGATGAGCAAACCATTAGACTGACCATTTTGTTTCTCCTTGATTTTAATGAGACTTGATTTTAATGAGAACAGGATTTTAATTGGAACAGGCTGCCCAGAGAGGTTGTGGAGTCTCCCACACTGGAGACATTCAAAACCTGCCTGGACGCCGTCCTGTGCAACCTGCTGTAGGTGTCCCTGCTGTGGCAGGGGGGTTGGACTTAGATGATCTCCAGAGGTCCCTTCCAACCCTGACGATACTGTGGTACTGTGAGATAGTTTCGTAGACTGTGTCACTTACTGGAGATATGTTTGAATTCTTGCATTAAACACACTTGCAAATTTACTGAAATAATGCGAAAGAAAAGTTACAACAATTTCAGTATAGACAAGACCCCAATGTTAATTTCTAATCTTATAGAAAAATTTATCTTTTATGCTAAATAGCATGAAACAATTGATTAGGTTCAGGATATTCACTAACTTTATTTTTAACCTGTTCAAAAATTTTTTTCTGGACGTGAATAAAGGCTCAGAAAGATAACTACCTATTTTCTACAATATTAAGTGGTTTGTTATGCTGATGTTTCTATTTAGCACTTAAAATGAGCTGAATTTGTGAAATAATTCTTGCAAAAATCTATGCACTCCATTCAGTCTTTCCATGCCATGCACCCTTTGAAACTATTTATGCTCCTGATTTAGTGTATGAGAAAGCTGTGTTTCTAATGTTTGTGTAAAAACACATATATGCATATATAAAATATGCATAAAATACTGTAAATATGTAATATAATGGAAACATATTACACACATATATAAAAAAATATACTGTGAGCTCGCTCTCTGTCTCTCTCTCTGATTCTTAAGTGATCATGAATTACACACACCCCTATCTCAAACGCTTAAAAGCTGAAAAGTGCTTACACTAAATAGCCAGATATCTACTGCAGAGAAAGACAGACTTCAATTTCTTACCTGTTTTTTTAATTTCAGGGACAGTTGTCTTCTCATGAGCTTTCTCTTTTTTTTCTTCTTTTTCTAAGATTTAATTAAAGAAAGTTATTTGATATGCTAGAACTCTGAATCATAGACTCAAATATGCAGTCAGCCAAGTCCTGGTGGACACATGCTGAAAAAAATGTGACTTATTTGGGAGTTTAGTTCAGATTATTCCTTTATAGCACTTGCACCCAACTAGCCACAGAGCAATCATCTGAAAATGAAAATTAATCAGTATGAATCAACTATGGATGATTTGGACCCTTAATAATTCATCAAAGGCTAGGCAAAAATCATCAGTGCATGAATGTGGTACCTTTTAGCTTAAGCTCCAGTAGCAATGAGATCATTAAAAAATAATGAATGACATAAATATTTTCCTATGAAAGGAAGACATTAGTGGATTTTAGATGCTTCCTGGGAATGAATGATCCAAAATGTTATTTAGATGGATATCAAGGCTTTGCAGTTTGGTCACTGCAAGGTTTGGTTGTGATTCCACAAAATAAAAAAATAAATCTACTCCACCTTCAGAAAGTGGTGTACCATGAACTGAGTTTTGTGTATGGCACTATCACTATGTCCTGCTATATATAGGGACTCCATGAAATTCTTTAACAAACCCATAGATGGCCACCAAACAGGACTTTTTATTTGTCAGAAAAAGAGTTTAGAAAATATCGGACACTGAACACATCAGACATCAAATACTGAAGAAGCAGTAACAAGCAAATAGTGACTAAGCAACTAAAAGGACAACACAGAGCCAGAAGCATAGGATTAACCAAACAAAAAGCGACAGGATTTGAGCCAGGAGTGGGAGTAAAAGCTGAATGAGGCCAATAAGAAACGTTCCCAAACCATACCTTTCTTCTTAGTTTCAGTCATAGCTCTCTTTATATCAGTCTTTTTCTTTTCCTCTTTTCTCTCTAAAAAAGAAAACAGAAGTTCAGCTGACCACTTTCACATACATATATATATATACACACACACGTATGTATGTACGTATATGTATTTGGGATGGAACCCTTGACTAACTGCAATAGGTTCTAGATTAGATAAACTGGTCACTTATTCAGGAGTTTACTATCAGCACCTCAGAAATACCGCTTAATACTCAGAGAGTGAACGTGGTGCTAAGGATAGAACTGGAACCAGTATGTACACCAGATAATTACTTAAATAAGTACTAATTCAAGAAATTATGCCCATTAACCCGGTGTAACTAGGAGTTTATTGTGCTGATTCAGTAGCCATGCACCTGTTCTGCTTCTTTTATAAAATTTGACAGAATAGCAGCAAAACTTGCAATCGGTACTTGGGAATAAGTGCAGAATGCCATGAAAAGCCTGTGTCTATAATATATCTTTATAACACCTTTTATGAATTGAACATTTGAAACTGTCCTTACAGGACTTCTGTTATTCATGGAGAATTGCAGCTAAAGCACCATCTACAAAAGAACATTTCTTATTCTTTTAAAAGCATCTGCCTCTATTTTGTCAATTAATTGGACAACAGTAGAAATTAAGATAATTTTTTTCTTATTTTACAAAAACCTACAACAATTTAATTACTTATTCCATGAATGTTATTAATTAGAAAATTGAGAGTTCAGTAGAGGAAATGAGGAAGCTATAATTCTTATTTTTCCTTTGAGAAATGAATCCCCATTTTGATGGGGAAGAATACAAGAATAGCTAATCTAAATGCTTTTTTTAACTTCTCATCCACAAAAAGCCAAATTTGTTACCTTCTGTTTGTGCTGCATGGCTTTGTGTGTTGATGTAGTTAGTGGAACTACAGTTTTCTTTTTGTGATGTTTTACTGTTATGAATGTGGATAAGAAACCAAATTTTATTACCATACAAAATTTCACAAACACAGGACCATAAGCCTTTAAGCAAGAGTCTTTTCTTTACTTGAAAAGTATTTAAGGTATAGGAATATTTTCTGAAGCCAGCAGATCCAAGAAGCAAATATGCTATTATCGCCTGCATAAATTAACATGAAGATAAAGGAAAAACAAATAAACTTACTTTTCACTTCTCTAGCTACCACAATAGACTTTTCTTCTGCATGAAAAAAGTATATACAAACAGAGAATGAAAAAAAATTAATTGAAACACTGCACAGCATGCTTCCCAAACCAAAGCAAAATATGTGTATGTTTGATAGAAAAAAATTGCTATTTTCATGAAGTACATGAATTTCACAGTCTGTCCATGGTGGTTTCATAAATAGTTATTTTACCTGCCGTGGAGGCAATGTATTTACCAATATTCAGGGTCTCCCTAAACCATACTTCTGCTGATTTTCTGACAATAGTGTTTAACATTAAGCATCATCTTGATATGTTCCAGCTCTTTCTTGTTTTAAACAGATTTGTTCAATGCGTTTCCCTTGTTATTGTCTTGACAAAGTGAAGCAGAAAATCCTTGCATATGTTTTACAGAATGTTTCTCCCAGTGTTTTGTGCTTAATTCTCCCTGCTGAAACCCTGAGCGTCCTGGACTTCAAGCTACAAATTCCTTTGTGTCGTGAGCATGCTTTATGATACTCAGGTTTCTTAAGCATGTATAGAGCATCAGAGTAGTGCTCATCCTCCACAAGCTTGTCTGGAGCTTCATTTTCTTGTGTATTTTAGTAGTCTTGTTATTGTCTATCTCTAGGGTTCCCAGGATTTTCTCTCTCTTTGACATACTGTTCCAGAGACTCATGCTGAGGACCATGGCTACCTCCTCAAAACAGAAGACTCTTCAGCCTCAGATTACACACAAAGCTGTTCCACAGCTCCACTTTCCTGTGCCACCTATGACTTTTCAGTGTTTCATTTCCAAATGCAATGTGTAACTCTTCTAATTTCTAAAATGTGTTTAATTGTTTGCTTATTCTGCCTGATTTAACCAAAACTGTTAAACATATCAAGTCTATCAGTTACTGTCAGAAAGAAGCTTCCTTCTAACTGTCTTTCTTCCTTCCACTAGCCTCTCTATACTCCTAGTAAATCGAGACTAAAGTGCAGGTGGTACTTCTGTGAATTCCATTTTTTTCTGAGTGCCTCAGCTCCTGTGGAGCTGTTAACAGCTCTGCTTTTCCAGTTGAATTAATTTCTTTTCTTGCTTATACTTCTGGTGCTAGGTGATGCACAGGAATAATTTGTAAGCCCAAGGTCATAAAATCATAGAATCACAGAATCATAGAATGGTTTAGGTTGGAAGACACCTAAAAGATCATCAACCCCCCTGCCATGGGCTGGGACACCTTCCACTAGACCAGGTTGCTCAAAGTCCCATCAAATCGGGCCTTGAACACTTCCAGGGATGTGACTCCACAACTTCCCTGGGCAACCTGTTCCAGTCTCTCACCACCCTCATAGTGAAAAATTTCTTCCTAATATCTATTCTAAATCTACCCTCTTCCAGTTTGAAGCCATTCCCCCTTGTCCTATCACTACATGCCCTTGTAAAAAGTGTCTCTCCAGATTTCTTGTAGGCCCCCTTCATATACTGGAAGGCTGCTATAAGGTCTCTTCAGAGCCTTCTCTTCTCCAGGCTGAATAACCCCAACTCTCTCAGCCTGTCTTCACAGGAGGTGTTCCAACCTTATCATCTTTGTGGCTCTCCTCTAAACCAGCTCCAACAGGTCCATGCCCTTCTTATGTTGGGGGCTCCAGAGTTGGACACAACATTCCAGGTGTGGTCTCACGAGAGCAGAGTAGAGGGCCAGAATCACCTCCCTCAACCTGCTGGCCATGCTTCTTTTGATGCGGCCCAGGATACTGTTGGCCTTCTGGGCTGCGAGCACACATTGCTGGTTCATGTTGAGCTTCTTATCAATCAACATCCCCAAGTCCTTCTCCTTAGGGCTGCTCTCAATCCATTCTCTGCCCAGTCTGTATTTGTACTTGGGATTGTGCTGGCCCAGGTGCAGGACCTTGCACTTGGCCTTGTTGAACTTCATGAGGTTTGCACAGGCCCACCTCTCCAGCCTGTCCAGGTCCCTCTGGATGGCATCCCTTCCCTCCAACATGCTGACGGCTCCACACAGCTTGGTGTCATGGGCAAACTTGTTGAGGGTGCACTCAGTCCCAACATCCATGTCACCAACAAAGATGTTAAATAGCACCAGTCGCGGTACCAACCCCTGAGGAACACCACTTGCCACTGCTTGCCACTTTGACATGGAGCCATTGACCATAATTCCTTGAGTGCAGCCATCCAGCCAATTCTGTACCCACTGAGTGGTCCATCAGTCACATCCATGCCTCTCCAATTTAGAGACCAGGATGTCATGCAGGATAGTGTCAAACACTTTGCACAAGTCCAGGTTGATGACATCTGTTGCTCTCCCCTTACCCACCAATGCTGTAACGCCATCATAGAAGGTCACTAAATTTGTCAGGCATGATTCGCCCTTAGTGAAGCCATGTTGGCTGCCATGAACCACCTCCTTATTTCCCATGTGCTTTAGCAGAGTTTCCAGGAGGATCTGCTTCATGATCTTGCCAGGCACAGAGGTTAGATTGACCGGCCTGTAGCTCCCCGGGTCTTCCTTACAACCAACAAGATTCTCTTTAATCAGAGGTCATTTCTGACTTTGAATTTATAGCACTTTGCATGCTTCTCTGGCCCAGTGAAGCCCCATGAAATCTGCTCCAACTTTCATAGCAAGGTTCAGAGCCACGTGTGTCTTGAGAACCATGAGTTGAGACATGGAGCTTTGAGAAGTGGAGCTTTGTATGAAGGATGTACAGGAAGTAGCAGGAATTTTTACAGCAAATAACCTAAAGCACAAGGAGACTATATCCCTGGATGCAGAGTTTTTATTGCTAAGTCATTCCACAAATTAATTCCACTGACATAATTCTCTTCCATCAGGCTCTCAAGTTGCAATATTCAGAGTGTCCAGGGAGCCTAGGGACATCTATATTTGTTATGAATTTTCTAGAGGATGATTACATAGAGGTATTAAAGGAATGCGGCCCCTAGTTCCCATTAGCACTACCCAATGCAAGGTATGCACTCTTGGTCAAGTCTGAGAAAAAGAGTCACAGAGCTTCCATTCACGTCTCAGCTGCATCTAGCCCCATCGATGTTCCTCACAGCTACTACTGACAAAAGTTTATGTAAAGGAGAATGATGGACTTGGTAAATGGACATTATGGAAAGAGCTATTTCTGATCTAGGGAAGCAATCCCATTTCTTGAATAAATTTATTTCCTCTCGATTTGAGTAGATCACATTTAGACTGTTGCTTATTAAGTGTATATTTAACACCAGCAAAACCTGTCATTTCTGAAGCAGTAAATGCAGTGGGTTTTCTCCAGATATGTACACAGCTGAATTAAGAGGCAGAGCAAATAATTAAATAGGAACTGACACAGGTCTTTTACACAGTAAAATATGAACCCCATCTGTTAACTGAAAGTACTTACATTTTTTAGCTAGGAACAGTAACAGGACTACAAATGTCCTTGTATCAGCTGCATAAAGAGGCATCATAATATGGGCAAACAGTAGGTTGCGCAAGGAAACACAAGGTGTTTTTGATTGATTCAGGGATGGCTACAATATGGAATTCAAGTGCAATTGACTATTAAAATAATCTATTTTTATTGTTAATATTTCTTGTTAATGTAATTAATGCTGTTTTTTTCACTACGAGCACTAGTCCTGAACCACATTTTACATACAGGGTGTAAGAGATATGTGTACAAAAAGACCTCGCCTTCAAAAGCCTGCAATGCCTTTATAAGAATGAAATAGGGATATATGCAGATGGAAGAGTACAAGATGACAAAATCAGTCAGCAAGACAACAATAGACTTTACATTTAGCCAGATTTCTTCTGTAGACTCTACGCAGAAGTGCTTTATGTAGTACAAGGAGGAATCCAATGAGCATGAGAAGTGTGGATTAAAGCAGTGATGTGCTACTGAATGACAAATTCAGGTAAAATTTTTTTCCTGGGGAAAAATAAGAAGCGGCATGGAATAGTTTTCTTGGGAAGTGACTGGAGCAAAGAGAACAGCCCTAAACCAAAGAAATGTCTTGGATGGAATTATTTGTTTCTGAATAAGGGGTGAGGGACCAAGGACACTGGTAGGAAACCAAGTAGGGTTCAACAAAGACCAAGGAAGAGGTGTTTCAGTCTGGACTGCCTTTACCAGCTTTGACAATGTCATTGTATTATTCTCATGGGACATCAACTAATTCTTGGACAACAGGGGGAGGGGAGATAACAGAAACATGCTAACAATGCAG
Organism: Pluvialis apricaria; assembly: GCA_017639485.1. Classification (NCBI taxonomy): domain Eukaryota; kingdom Metazoa; phylum Chordata; class Aves; order Charadriiformes; family Charadriidae; genus Pluvialis; species Pluvialis apricaria. The sequence goes on along the minus strand of CM030009.1, from coordinate 71,373,607 downwards.
CACTTGAAAACAGGCCTGGTAAGACCAGTGTGCTACTCTGCCAGCGCTGAGTGGAATCTAAATTTAGGCATGCATGTGGGTTTCTGGGCATTGTGTCATGGGAATTCTGCCCAGGAACTGGAAAAGGAAGGTACTCTAAGAGTTTCTTCTCCGTACTGCTCCAGATGCTCCATGTACTTATGGAAACACTGACTCTGGAAGGAACTGTCAGGTCATCCCATCCACTCTGAAACTGAGAAACTGAGGTAAGGAGGGCAGCAAAATGCAGTCACCGGTACCTTCTTGTGGAGAGGCATGCGTATAACAAACACTAATTGGTGGGACTGAATGCCAGAAGTCTGGAGATGTTTTGGTTCAGATAAGCCTTCTAAAGTTCAGATACTTAATACAAGGCTTATCTGCATTTATCTAAAACCCTGTTGTCAGGAAATCTCAGGAGAAAAGCCCTGGTGAGAGACTTTGGATATTGCCTGGCTTTGTGAAATACTACAACAGCTTTTCTTGCCTGCTGATTCTGGTCCTGGCAGAAATGAGGAGCAGCAGAGATATGTGTATACTCACTTACATACAAAACAAATATTAATTTAGCATTTCCTGAGAAACTATTATTCAGACTGAATGCAATAACTTCATTCCAGGTAAAACTTCACTCCATTTTTCTGCAGGCATCTCTGTACACCTTAAGCTGCCACCAGCATAATTTTAACAGACCATTTCAAAAAAAAAAAAAAAAAAAGAGTTGTATTTTTAAAATTGGATTTCCATATTAATTTTGAAGGGATTATGGTTGTTCTTCCTTTCTTTTAATTGGTGACTGAAATCTTTTCCCTGTTGAACTCAATGAAAGTTTTGCTGTAGATTTCAGTGGGACCTGGATATCCTTTTAAATATTAAAATAAGTCATTACCTTTCAGCTTTTGATTACATTTCCTGCCCCTTTGCATGTTGCTTAGGGTGGAGATTGACATTGACTGGTCAGTTGCACAGATTCTAAACAATTTCACACACATTCACAAAATAAGGACTCTTAGTGTTACAAACATTTTGGAAAAATTAAAAAAAAATCAAGAAAATATTTCTGCTTAATTTAGGATGCCACAGAAATCATACTTTTAAAATTAAATCTAAATTTCAAGTAAAAATTTCCCTTAGCCATCTCTGAAAAAAATCAGCCTTTCTGAGCTAAAAAAAATTACCTTTCTGAGGTAAGAGTGTCCTTGTTCATCCAGTTATTTTCTCTATGAGAAATAATTCTATCTTGTCTCAGCCAAACTACTGAAAAGTCAAGAATGATCAGAAATCTAAATTGTATTAATCTAAAGTTCTTAGAATTTCTTCTTTTCACACACAAACACATATACATGTGTGTGCACACACTCACATACTCTCTCTAACTTACATGTGAGAGCTTAGGCCAAAATTAAGCGCATTTTTTTGCAAAGCTCTGTTTAAACTGCACGATTTCATTTCAGCAGAGTAATGCAATACAATTTGTTCTCATATTGAGCAAGTGAAAGACTAACGGGCCACAAAGGTCATTGGAGATATAGTACACCCTGAAGTCCTAGGCAATCTCTCCAGCATGATTTTGCTTTTTGAAACTGCTCCACTGTTTTCAAATTGCAATCTGAAACACTATTTGGCAGCTTTGAAGATTGCTTATGGAGATATTTTTGAGGTCTGCAGAAAGTATGTAATAGTAATATCATGCTTGAAATTCCTAGTGCTTTCATGTGGCCCACATAAGTGTTCCTCATTTCCTCCTGTAGTGATTATAGGCTCTTTTTTCATGGCTCTGTTGAATTAAGAACCAAAACTGTTCGTTAATAACATGGGGCCATATGTTGCCCTCACTAAACAACACAGTGGGGAGCAAAGGAGTACAAACACCAGTGTAATGAAGCTAGGGTATGCATGCCAAGGGAAAAAAGAATGGACATGCCAACTTCATTGACAAGACCAGCAACAGAAAATCCATTGGACATTGGTCAATGGCAAATATGATGCAAATATGATTCAAATATGATTATGATGAAGAATTAAATTCCCAGGGGAACACTGACTTCTTATGGTACAACCTTCCCTAGCTAGAGCCAAACTAACACAGCTAAGGCAGCAGAGTTAGCCTTCTCCATCCTTGTGACTGACATTCCTACTAGGCCACATGAATCAACAGCAGCACCAATTGGGTTACCGGTGCTGGGAAGAATTTTGATGATGCTGTTTATGGGGGATGCTTTTGAGCAAGAATGTCTCAGGCTTAGGAAAATGGGATGACCAGGCTATGTAGGTCCTCTTCTGCAAGGGTTTCCCTTTTCTTTTCAAAGAAACATGGAATTTCTGCCTTTGAAAACCCAGAAAATCTTGATCCAAGTAAGTATTTTCCATTTGCAGGTGCAGTATATGCAGAAGATTATTGCTTTTCTGTAACAGTTAAAAAACATTTTAAGAAGTTAAAATAATCCTCAGAGTTATTTGATTTTGTTATATTGGTTAGATTTTGGTTATTAATTATTTTAAAATGCATTATCTAATATTTTAAATTGGATTATTATTATTAATATTGAGAAAATACAATTGCATGTCTAATCAAAATATAGATATCTTTGTACATATTTTTTCTACATTCTAGTAAGCTTTTTTCCCAATGTCTGTTTAATTTTATTCAGTCTTATGCTTAGAAAAAAAGTGCTACAGAAGAGCCTCATGTCATTTAGTAAAATGTCAAGAGCTTTCTGAAACAGTGAAGATTTGGGCTTTTTCATCATAGCTAAATCATTAGAGTTTACTGCTTAAATGCCTAATCTAAATCACTGAATAACTCACTTTCTGTGCATATTATTTCAAAGGTTTTACTGTTTTCAGTATAGATTCATGGAGAAGTAAGGCCCACATTTCTCAAAAATCCCTTTCTTTTTATACTGTGTATACAGTACGCTGTTAAAGCTACCTAAACTGTTTCTTCTAATAAACTGTATTAAAACCTAGCCCATTGTATTATGATATTTCTGACAGAAACATTTTTCTTATTTCTTTTTATTCTTCCTTGGATTAAAGTTTATCAGAAAATAGATTTTCTTCCACAAATCACGTCAGTATTACTAAAAATGTTCTAAATGTGGAGGAAACTTCAAAATTCTACATTCTTGAAAGATTCCTGTTGTATTTTGAATTGCTGTCTTTCACTAGAAGGATTTTTTTTAAGGGTAATTGATTTTATAGTACAAAAGGAGAAAAAAAATTTTATAGAACAATCTGTATACAGAAGAGAAGGCGGCCATTGACAGACTGTACAGAGGCAGATTGATTTGCACAAGATTTATACATTTCTGTACATCAAGGGAACTTTGTCAAAATTTGTATTGGCTTTGGTAATTTAGATACTCTTGGTTATATCCCCTAATGTTATATTCATGAACTGAGGTACAGACTAGAAATTCTTCTTAAGATAGTCAGATAGTGTACGTTCTATACAGCAACAAAGATAGATGCAGATTTCTTTTTCAATGCCAATTTAACCTCCGCAGGAGTTTTGGAGGAAGTTAAACATATTTCACAGCAACTCACTTTACTGCATTCTGCAAAATCTGTAATTAGAGGATTCAAACAGTGATCTATAGAAAACATTTTTTTTTCCTCAGAGATCCTCTGAAGACATTACAGGGATTTTAGATTTTTCTTTTTTTACCTCATTTAATATCACAAATACCAGCAAGATGTCAAAGAACAGCCAGTGTACTCCTGTCAAAGGAGGGGGATATTTCAGAGCCCATCATGATCTGTTAACAGATCAGAAAAGTTGTGTTGATGACTCATCCATGATAAATGCTCTCCTACCCAACGATAAAAACACAGATCCTTAGGACAATATAATCTGGAAAATCATACTCAGATACAATGCTGTTCAGAGGGTTTTTTGTGATACAATGATCTTCAAAGTGGTACAAAGCATACTGTCTGCTTGAGATCATATGTAATATGCGTTAAGACGTCTTCCACTGAGAGGATTTTGATACAGTCTTCTCACAAAGATGCTGTGATCTTGTGAGAAAGCAAAGACACGCTATTCTGGAACAATTAATATGAACCCTAACTAATAACTAACTAAGCCTCTCAGTTTAGTTTCAACATTTATTGTCTAACTGCAGCATCTTCCTGAGAGATTACCCTGCCATATCAGAAAGCATAACACGGGAGGACTGTCAGAAAGGAGGGTCCTTCTCAGGTGAACGGGAAAATGGAGGAAGCTAAAAGCTATGTGAGCTGAGCAGAAAAGCCAAGGCCTGAGAGAGACATTCACAGAGAATCAATGTACCCTGTGGGCCAGTTTTAGGGCGTCAGTGGATAACAAAATACAAGCAAGCTAGAGTTAAAAGAGGTGGAGAAGACTACAGTCAAGGAAGAAGTATATTAACGTCAAAGTTCAGATAGCCACGGTGAACAGATCTGTTCAAATTACAGCCAGCACCAGCATTCTCCTTAGGTGGCAGATCAGAGTGTTAGCCAAGCTGCGGGTGCTGCTTCCAAGTCCCTGTGAAAGCTCCAGAAAAAGATAAGATAAAGAATTTAAAATGAGTTATTTTACTTCATGGTTTGCCAAACAAGTTTCTAAGCTTGGAACACAAGTAGAAGTTATGTATCAGTGCCTTTCTCTTCACAAATTCCCTGTCCCTCTTTCTCTTATTTATTGTTACAGGATCTTCTGTTTTGTCTTGTTTTGTTTTGTTATTCTCTTCTGTTGGTGGCCTGAAATGTCAAACTCTTCACTGAACTTTGACTGTAAGATCTCAAGACAGCAATGCTTTTTGGAAAGAGCCAAACCACCATGAAATAGGAGAGCAATGAACTCTTTTTTTTTGCCTTCTGAACAGATGAGTACAAAACATTTTGCTTTCTTACTAGGAGATACTTGAAAAGTTAAATTCACATGCACACACTTCAATGCAATTTATCGCATACTACTAGAATATAGTGTACAAATTGGGATTGTCTTACATAATCACCCCTTTTCCAAAAGATTCACTGTGGAGGTGAAGGAAGAGAAAATGGCAATGACAAGGAGAGAAAGGTTGAGATTTAATACATAATAACAATATGCTTTTTTTCTAAGACCTCATGAATTCAGCAGAGCGTAGTTTCTACTGGGCATTGGATACTCTCCAGGAAAAGCTTTCTATTTGAAAGTATCAAATAATCTAAAAATGTTACAGACACCTGACACGTATACTGCCACTATTTTCACCTTATCAGAAATCAAGAATGGTCCGAAATTACCTAAGAAGACAGTGGCAAAACAGGGCAATAGTGAAAACATTTCAATCTAGAAAAAGATCAAAGTCTTTTCAGTCTTTACCAGCTGCATGGTTTTGTATCTAGTGTCTGAATATCACTGAGTTGGAAAGCCTAGTGTCTAAATAGATTGCTTTCATAAATTTTCTATGTGACTACTGTTCTGTTACTTCCTATGGTTTTACCTTTTTTCAGAGCTGGTTACTTCTGTCAAAGGCTGGGCCGTTCCTTCCATGTTATATAAAGTACGTTTCTCAATTAAGAAATGCTTGTACTTATTCCCTATTCTGAGATCTTATTATACTGTCTTCAACTATATTTAAGGTAAGAAGAATCTTTTGTTTCAATCTGCTGCTTCACCTGATCAGTGATATTTAGTGATATACCAGTCATAAAGGTATGTAAGTATTAAGAAGTCACAGACGTCTCTTCAACTGTTTCAGAGATTTAAATTTCTCTGCCTACTCCTCTTTTTCCCTTCTGATATTGTGCCAAATATTCCCATAAATTACTTAATTATTTTCTCCAGGGCTGAAATAAATCTTCAGGGTTTAGGGTTCCTACAGGCACTGTGGCATATTTTCTTGTGTATGGAAACCACACAACAGCACAATTTAACAGCTTTTCACAGCAGCATTTTGCAAGTAATTCTTCCTTCTTAATTTTCTCCAAAACTCTTGCATGAACAGTATTGTATCTAAGTGACTGGCCTTGAGCCTTAAAGGGAATTTAGTTGTATGATTCTGAGCAGATAATCTGCCCCCCAATTTGTTTGCCAAATGGATGTCTAATTTACATTCACAATTACCTCAATTGCATGCATAAATGAGCTAATGAAACACACAAATGTGTAACTGGTCATAAATAGTCATTTCCATGTGCAATTGCAGTAATTGCATGCTCCTCGTGATTTTGAAAATCAAGAACTTAATGTTAATTTGATGCTAGTTCATGTTGTATAACAGTTATATTTAAAGATTAAGTTTATCACTCAGCAAATGCAGCAGTATTTTCTATTATGTCTTTTTTCCATGATGGTTAATTGGTGGATAACAGTGTTAAATATTGCAGGGACTTCTTTTTGCTGATAAGCAGAGTTCAAACATTTCCCTAAAATAAGCAGGACTGCAAATCTATTTATATGTTATATTGTGTCACAATAATCACAATTTTATACTCCTTTAAACAGTGTGTTTATAAAGAAATATTCATTTGAGGTAAAAGAGATTTTGGAGAAAGAGATAATAAGTCACGTAATCATTTTTATCCAAATGTTCTGATTCACAATAATCACATTACAGAAATATCTAATTAATTTAACTCTTTGCTTTAGCCATAGGCTCTGCCAAAACCTAACTCTCATTTTCTGTTTCCAAATGCAGGCAAATCTTGTAGCTCTTGTTACTTATTCTGCTGCCATCCCATCTGTTTTTCTCTTAGTTTGCAATTGCTTTCTGGATAACATAGAACTAAGACCCTATGAGGGAGATTAGCAAGTGCCACGATGTGACTGAATGACTCTGAAGTATTATATGAAAACTGCTATATAATTGCATGAAAAGGCTCATGTGTTTTGCACTATTAAATCGTATGGTGCAGACACCAAGAATGTATATTACAGTAGTAGTTTTAAGTCATCGGACATAGTCCATTTTAAAATTAAAATGCACATTTCAGCCATTTTACTGATATGATTAGACTGTAAATAATATAATTCAATTGCAGGAGTTATGTTTTAATCTTCTGAAGGCAAGAACTGAATTTGTATTTTTCTTTCAGTAGTTTTAACAATAGGAATAGGGTTGATAAATGCAGAGCCAGCAATATCATGTTCATTACTGCAGATAATACACAGAAACATTACTGAATAACAATAGCTGAAAGAGTAATCCAGAGTATATTAAGAGGATAATGATTATGTTTACAATTAGATGGCAACTTATAGCTGAACACCATTCAAATAATTTTACAGTTTGGGCCTCAATCCTGTAATCTATTTCACTCAAGAAATCCCCTGAACCATCTCTGGGACTGCCATAAGGAATATTTAGGTCTTGTCATGCAAATATGATTGTGCCATTCATGTCCCAGGCCTAAGCGTTTCATCAGTTTTATAATATAGATTATATTTATAAACAAAATCCATCAGAACAGAGTCAAATTAATGAGTGGAAGCCAATAATGGAGGGAAAAAACTCAAACTTGCCTTCAATAGCTGCTGGTTTCTTTCTTGGACTGTGTTCTAGAAGAAGACGGGGTGGTACCATTTCCTTATGTCCTGCACATAAGTATACAGGTTAAGCATAGAAAATATATTTACTAACAGGCTGTGAAGATTCGTTGGGAGGCTGAGCTCCCTTCAGAATTGTTTGTGTTTAAAATATTACACTGTGCATAAAAGCTATTATCTTCCAGACACCATAGGAAGGAAATGTATTTCTCAACAAATAAAGTAATTTATTTTTAAGAGACACATTTTAAATCAATGAAGTCCAAGTGACTCAAGCATACGCTGAAATGCTTACAGTTCTATTTTTTTTCATTAGACTAAAAAACTTTGAAGAATAATACTGTGATAATAAGGTTACATATTCATGATGCCTATTCTATAGCAAAAGCTTATTTTCTTCTGTCAAAAAAACGGTCTTCAATTATTGTCTCAAGTCCACTTATTATGAACTTCTTGAAACACTAGTAAAAATTATGTTTCTTATCCTTAAAGATTATTCTTAATTAGCCAATACCAACCAGGTTCTGATTCCAGCTGCCAGCTGAAACACCTCTACTCTCTCAGAGTGTTGAACTGTACTTTCTCATAGATTTGAATGGGGACCGTCTGTAGTGCCTTAGCCTACGTGCAGATACCATGCTTTATTGAAAATATTTTTCACTTCATTTCACCAAAGATTCACAAACAGATCTATTGCACTCTTATATTACTTATGCTTCTGTTTCTGGTTTATAACACCTGTTTGCAGTCTCCTAATTTCCTTTTAATTCCTTTCTCTGACAGTTATGCTCAGTAGCTATCATGTCATTGTCATTTGGAAAGCACAATTTGTTGTGTCCTGTGAAATAAAATTAAGTAGTTAAATTTAATATCGATTCAGTCATATGCACCAGCATACATTCACTGCACCAAAGTCCACATGCAATCAGGCTGTTAAATCTCAGCTCCAGCTCCACATCAGAAACTCAAAGCCATGCCTCATGCTCTATGATAGACTCAGAAGAGAAATTATAGTCTTAATAAGCCTTGGAAACGGTAGTATCATACTTACCCCTCTCCTTTTACAAAGGTATGTATACTCATGGGGAATGCATGAAAAAAAGGTCATCTTGAAGACAGCAGTGGGATTTGAGCACCATCGTCTTATTGCATGTTATTGCATCTCATTAGCATATGTACGATTGCAGGCAAATAATTTGCAAGCATGTAGTTTTGTTCATCCAGTGAACATGGAGCTGCTCAAACTTGACTCACGTGCCTGAGCCACTGACAAAATGTTGACACACTGATAAAATCAATGCACTGAAGGCACCGTGTAACTAATGGCAAAAGTCTTAGGTTTTACACATATTTCCTGTCCTATCACAAGTGGATGTTTACCAATCTCATCACAGAATGACTCTAGCCTTAAAATGAATGGTAGGCAAACTTCAGAAATGCAGATATCTAGCCATGATTTTCCAAACACTTCATGTCTTCAAAAAAATCATGTTGAATTTGCAAACTTAACTAAAGAGATGCTGAATACCATTTGTTGCCAACCAGAATAGAAAAGTTATATCCGTAACCTCTGACAACATACAGAAAATTCATTAATTGAACTCCTAGTTCAGAATGAAAACAAAAACAGTATAAAAATTAATGAAGAACAGCTAAATAATCTTATTCTTTCTGCTAGTTTTGATTAAAGCCCTAGACTAAAATTTAGGGATATTTTTTTCTTTGCCTTTGCCTAAACTAGATCATCTATCCCTAGATGGAAAAAGTGATAAATTTTGTAACGTGGACTAATTGTTTTGTGTGAGAGATGATAAAGGGCTGTGGCTCAGAATGTTGAGTAGATCAGTAATGAAGAAGGATAGCCAATAATTTGGACTGCAGTGTGGTATCTACTGTGTGGGGCAATGATCTAACACCTCTAGGTCAAAGTATGGGCTGGCCCCATTATCTTCCTGTTCTTTGCTGTAGCAGCAGTTTTCTAATGATTGCACCAGTGTTAGTATAATGCCAGTGCGATACCACTTATTGCTAATGACTTGTCAAGTTCTATTTTATAGTTTTACAAGTTTTAAGCAAATCATTTATTTCATGCAAATTGACCACATGATCCAATATGAGAGTGTTTTAAGCACCAAAAGCTTAGGCTTCACAGATCAAAAACTTTCCCTTAGGCCAGAATGTTTGTTCTGAGCAGGTTCCCATCCACTCTGATAAAAACCTTCTTTAATGTTTCCATGTGTTATTAAATGTCTCTCTATTCACTTTGATGGGAGTGCAAAGCACAGTAGCTGAATAAATATTTTATCTCTTCTTTTGATGAAAAATGTTAAAGGGGATATCCTAAGTCAAATTCCCTTTCTCTTCCTTTTTCTCTTCTCTTCTCTGTAAGTTATAAAGCACAAGTGGTTTTCTGCAGTACGAAGAAATCATTAATAGAAAAGAGGAATTGGCCTCAGCAGATCAGACCATTAGGATTAATGGTGTCTGCTATCTTGACTCCAGCAGTGGCCAGTTGGACACATATCCATGATGTAAATGAGAGGAAGGCAGGATGTTTTTAATGATCCCAGTGGACAATCAGATTAGCCCATGAATCATGAGAAGTCATTATCCAGATTACCACTATTATTATTGGACATACAGTTATCTTGCTGCTTTAAAAATGCAGCCACAGAAGAGCACTGAAATTTAGTGTCTGCATATTTATTTGCTTCTCATTTCAAATGTAAACTTAATTTTTCTACTATGAGATAAGCCTAGAAGGTTCATTTGACTTGATTTTGTGGTTTTTATTTTTTTTTATTTTTTTTTATTAGGGTTGGTTTGATGCTCCAAAAGATGTAATTACAAACACAAAAATGTGCATATATTTCTACACCTAATCTGTCCATGCAGTTGTGCTACAGATACCTCCTTCATGTATGATATTGTAAACAGCTATCTGACAACAAATTACAGCTGATGTAAAATGGAATAGTGAAATGTTTTGACTTTAAGCTCATGGGAATGTGCTCACCAGGAGAAAAAGTGTCATGTTAAGACATGAGTAGCTTCCTCCACTCCCTGAAAGGAAAGAAATATGCTGCAAAGATGAGTAGAAGGTTTAAGACATGAGATGGTAAAATGAATACTTTATTGAAAATAAGATACAGTCCTCAAGCTCTGTGAAACTTCTGTCATTGATGTTTATTAAATCACTTGAGATGTCATGAAGAAATTCATTCTGACTTGGTTTATGAATATTTTAGATTTTATATTACATGATAAGGAATACAAGACAAACTTTAATTACCTTACTTTTCTCAATCTAGGAAGTGTCTTTCTACATGTGTCAAAAATGTCATGTCCAAGCATCGAGGATAAATTGATTTCTTATGATAACAGCAAATCACATGGGTTTTCTTTCTTCCCTGATCTGCCCAGTTCAATTTGTCTGCAGTGACCTTAATTGACATAAAGTCTCTAAATTTATCTTTCTAAATCAAAAGATCATGGGATAAAAGAAAATACTTCTAAAATTATTATTATTAAACAACTAAAGGCATTGTAGACAGGTGAATATTCCAATTGGGTATGAGGAGAAATAATGACACCACAGAAAGCATTATGTGGAAACACCGTTCCTATGACCGTACTCTTCCTCATACCCATATACCAGTTATCTGAATAGTGGGAATCCTACAATGCAGCAGCACCAACACTTTGTTACAGTGTCTCTCAAACAGCACAGCAAAATGTCCTCAGATAAATCTCATTTTGCCCAGATGTGACATCTTTTCCTAATGACAGTAGAAATAATTTGAAATACAGTTTGTGTGCTCTTTGCAGAGTCATTTGTTATGAAAAGTAAATTCAAATCAAATGTTTTATGAAGCTTGGAACAAGACACAGATCAGCACAAAGAGGTAAGAGTGCCAAATAGACTTTTAGAGGGCTGAAATCTTAATGGAGTCCCACCGTTCTGTCCAGTCTTCCAGTTTTGATGTGTAAGTTACTTGAAGTTAAAGATTAATCTCTCCCTTGTTATCAATAGTTATTCTTCAGATACTAGACTGTCACTATTCTGAAGAAGGGTTTCTCTGTTTAGTATGCATGCATGAAAAACTATGAGCAAACAGTTTTTCATTAAGAAAGAAAAGCTAAGGATCAAGAGGTGAGATGGTGTAACTGTTTTGAACAACGCAAATTCTGATTAAGGGGAAGGAATGAATTGAAATACAGTGGCCCGAAATAGGCAATCTTTCTAAGGAGTAGATGGTTTTATGTACACTAGTAAATTAAATGGTGCCTGGGAATGTTACTGGGCTCTGGAATTCAGGCATACATATCCTGCAACATTTTTTGAATAGCCTCTGATAATTTTGACCTGTATGAAGTACTAATGACTCAAACAATTCATTGGCTCAATTCAGGAGTTAGCAAGGGCCAGAGACCACTCCCAGCAGACAGCAGGGATGCAGCCGGCCTGTTTTGACCTTGAGGAAGTGCGATGGATGCAGATGACTCTATGACAGCAGCAATCACATTTAGACAACAGTGGAGTTTGATTTACTAATCTAGATTTAGCTCACACGTCTTAAAAGTATAACAAAATTATGTCAAATGGAAAAAAATAGTTTAAACAGGGTCTTAATAACCTATTTGGAACTCAATTTTTGTCAGTGACAGATGGAATTAATGGATAATAAAATGAGGCTTTTAAGGAGGTCTACCCAAGTAGCCAACATATATTGCAGTTTTTCAATTACACTCAGGATCTGGCTCTTTATTAAATGGATAATTGCCCAACATACAGTGAAACTCTCATTTTGCATGAGGTTGATATTACCTAAGGAAAAACACTGCTATAGTACATGCAACAATTACCAGTGGCAATATAATCCTTTAAATTTTCATATACTGTTACACTGGCTATCAGCCAGTTACTATTATGATGCATAAGAAAAGAATAAGAGGAGAAATAATGTAGATAATGCTCAATCTATATATTCCACTTGCATTTAAAATATACTAAAAATATCACAGATAATATTGGAGGTCTGCATATTGTCTAACTTATGTGTAACTGTCTAATTTATGTCTAACTTATAAGTAACATGTATAATTTTAATATGTAGAGATTTGAGTTCATCCTTTGTTTTTGATGATACATTCTTGTATGTATTTATATACATTTATACCTATATAACATATACTCTTTATATATGCATGCACAAGCATGTATGTACCTGTGCATGCATATATATACACAAATACATATAGATATTTATTTAGTGATATTTCTGAACAGAAAATTATTTTTCTAAACCTACTTGATTTCGTAACTGAACAGGTGTGAGATTCCATTGGCGCAGATTCCTGGAGGTTGTGTGAGCATCAGTAGGTTGGTAGTTTTTCACTCAGCCACCAAACCCAATTAAAGTCACAGCTGGGAATTTGCTTGATTTCTTTTTTTCCTGTGGGTTTGTGTCTCACACAATGCAAGTGTGTGTAACAAGTGTACAAATTAGGCAGGGAAGAGAGGCATGGGTAGAGCTATAAGTGGGTTTTATTTTTCTGTTTTAACCTACAGCCATTGTTATTGGTCTCAACTAAAAATGTATGCAATGTATCTTAACTGCACGACAGACCTGTGCAGTTAAATCCATTTACAATAATATATCTGTTGAGAATTCTTTTCTAGAGATTTTTACCACATTGAGGCTCCAAACCCCCTCTTTAGCTCAACCCATATCTTGTGAAAACTGTTCTAATTTTTGTGTTCAGAAGACTGAAGTGATTAAGGAGTTAAAATTTAAGTTTTAACAGTTTTGTCATTACACATTAAGTAAGAAGTCACACAGCCTTTCCTGACATTAAAAGAAAATTGAATTGAAAAAATTGAAAATTGAATTGTCTCTACTTCCTCCCATTACTTATCATGTGCATTTAGCAGGTAAAAATAATCCTACATGTTATGTTTAGAAATATTGAAAGCCAAGTCTCAAAGAAACTAAGTCCTAGGACAGTGAAAATGATGGGTTATTGTGTGGAAATGATGGGTTATTATAGTTATTGCTACATACTGCAGTGCAAAAGGACTGTAAAAGCAGATTTTAAAATGAAAAGACACATTCACCCTTCTGCTCTCTCCCCAAATAACCTTTAATAAATTGGTATCATATACAGTTATCCCTAGCATAATTAACATGAATATCAGGAGTTGGTATAGATGCATACTTTTCTCAACATGAAGGATCCACAGGAAAGTAATTAAAACAGAGAAAAGAAAACACTGCAATTAAATACTTGCTGCTAACAATTAAACAGAATGGAAGGCACTGATAAGCTGTTATGATGAAAGACAACAGACACTGACTATGCCATGGGATCACTGCTCAGGAATTTATGGGGTATTTGTATTTGGTTTATCTGTACATAACATCATTTCAACTGTCATTAGTCTGACTACATCTCAGAAACATTCAGTGCTACAGTCAGAAAAGCTACCTAGACATTACTTGAAGGATGCTAAAACTTTATGTTGTCTTCAAGAAAGATTGGTTATGCCAGGTCTTCCTAAACAAAAACAGCCTAGCATTGAAAAAAACTAATTACAGATGCTATAGTCTCTTACAATTAGACATATCTGTAAATAATGAATATGTTTAACACAGAGATCACTGGAAGTCTAGCTGAATCCAAATAGCTGTGACCGCAAGCCAAGAAGTTTTTCACCTCTCTGAAACGTTTTTGCCAGAATGAGAGACAAAAGAACTTAATGATTACATCACCTGTATTGTCTATACTTGACAAACACATAAGAGAGTGAATCTATAACCATTTTTCTGAAGTTAGAATTTCAATAATGTAGTTTGAAGTTAGAGGGAAAAGAAATGAGAGTTTTTCTTAGATCAAATATCAGGAGCAGGACCCAAAAGTGCAGAGGTGTTGGCTACTAACTGCTGTTCCTCCCTCCCACTGAAATCAATGAGAGGTAAGTATTAGGTAGGCGTTAAATATCTAATACCTTTGAAGGTTAGGCTCTGTGTAATTAAGAAACTCAGTGAACTTTCTCTTTCTAATGAAAGTGTCATGGCTGTAATATTTTTGGGAGTTACAAGATTATGACATAGTGATAGTAAAAAAATAAATATTGAAATCCGAGGCTAAAATTTACACCCTTTAAAACATATGGTGATTTTGGGTTTGATGCAATTTTCCTCCGCAGCTGTGGTTTCTACATGGCCTGGACTGTTTCAGACTGAAACAATTTCAACTAAAGCTGCTGGTTTTGTGTAAAGGGTAGGAAGAATTATAAGAAATACTGGAACAAAAGGCCTGTAAAACTGGAGGTAATAATTGCTTTAAGACAACCACATTTTCATAACTTCTAATTCTTCCTTCACTTTCCTTTTCCCAGGAAAGATCCTCTTTCTTGTAAAAAGATTTTTTTAAGGACAACGAGTTCTGGGATTCACTGTCCTGAGTTCTAACCCATGTGCTCAAGGTCTCCTCTATGATTTTTAGGAAACTGACTTAACATGCCTTTCTAATCCACCTATAAATAGAAATAACTGCAATTTTCTTAAAAAAAAAAAAAAAAAAGAATCTTATAAGCAATACAGCAAGTAAAAATTCCAAAGCTTAACTTCTGTGAAAGTGAAAGCTGTAAGACTGGAGATTTGTTCTCATGCTAAAATTATTCAGACATTTAATTTGGCACGTTTGGACAGGGAATGCCTTCCACATTTGTTCAAGAAAATATTCCCCTCTACATTTCCTCCTTCTCCCCTTCTCTCACTCCCAAAATGCTGTAGCAATGTTATTATTGTTATTCACACTTCCCAGAGTGGCACTGCTGGTTTCTTGGCTGAGCCAATAGCTGCTCCTGACAATACCATTTGAAATCTTATAGAAAACTTGTCATTTCAAGTGTTCATTTGAATGAAGTCCTTGCTTGCACATTTTTAGCATACTTCCTGAATGTATGGGGGCTCTTTCTCAACCAGACATTTAAAAGTTAACTTTTAGACAGTCAAATCTAGGTAAGTCACCTGAGGGATCCATTTATAGTCAATGGAGAGAAATTGGTACCTTCAAAGTGTGATTCATCTTTTCTATCTTAGGCATCTTTTTTAGGATGAAATTGTCCTCTGGAGGCCTCCATTTCATACCATTGGCTATAAAGACAGCTAAAGGTTAAAGTTTGGCAATTAACTTTTGGGTATCTAAGTGAGGTGCAATGAATTGCAAGCATCTCATTTTGCAGTTCTACATAAAGATGACACTACATGCCACCAAAATATTCCAGGACTGAAATCAAGAGCTGCACATAATTTTTCACACTGTAACTGCTGCCTAGTAACACAGTGTTCCTCAAACCCCCAGCAATTATATGAATGAATACCACATAGAGAGAAAGGATTTTGTTGTCAAGCTTAACTAAAAAAAAACAAGACAAAAGCATTGTTTAGGTTTAATGTGTGTGGGCATTGAATGCCTTTTGAACTCTACGTGCTGTTCACTCTGTCAGACAGTACTAGTGTATTGAAGGACAAAGTGAAACAAGAGGAAGGAAAGTGAAGCACCAGAGGGAAGAATAGCATTTCCCAATGAAGGAAAAAATAAATTAGTCTTGACTCATTCTAGGTATATGTCAGTAAGTTGCATGTCTTTTATGACAAAGCAGATACATGCAGAAATAGAGTGGACGGCAAAAGAAAGAAGCCCCTGAACAGAGAATGGCGAAAGAAATGGACCTGCCACAGCTAACTGTCACAGTGGCTGCGGACTAGATGCAGAAGTACGTGGCCGTAAGCAAGGCAGGTAGAGCACATGCTGCTTAGGCCACCGCTGAACACTCTTCTGTCCTCTGCATGGCATGATCTCACAGCAGAAGAGGTGAGAAAATGCTGGTAAGCTGGAAATGCTTCATGATCTTGTCAAAGCATTTGTAGATCCTGTCTATGTTCTTCTTATCTGTGCAGTATGGTGACCAGGCACCATTTCTCTTGTTAAAACCGAGCTTCATCATTTTGCAGCAGAGACAGCAAAGAATCTATATTTGGAGGAGGAGAGTAACTTCTCTCAGACCCACATGGAGCTATAGGTTTTGCCTTGTTAATGAAAAATTCACAAGAAAACCGAAAGCCCTTCAGTACATATTTTTCCTTCTTCATGGTGTTTCAGCGTATTCAGCATCAGGAGGTGTTTAAAGGCACATTTGCATAGATCCCAGCTATTTTCCTTCCTATTAAAGTTGAGAGAAACTCATTGTATGGTGGTTAACTTCCCTAAGACAGTTTCAGGACTATGTTCTAAACGTAATGCATTCATTAGCTCACTTATAATTTTACAAATATATATATTTTAGAGATGTATAACCTGGTCTTATACAACTGACTGAAGGAGAAGATTGTAGATTGTCACGTCTCGTCAGAGACAGATGTTTGCTTGAAACCCGTGTAAGGATCCTAGTTTCCTGAGATTGTTGCCGTTTAAGGTGTAGTTAGCGGACTTCGTTGGCTTAAGCAAATCCATGATGGCCTTTATGGTTTCCCAGGCATTGTGTAAGGAGATTCAACAATTGGTTAAGGTCTTCAGAGACTGTTAGGTAAATAAGTGCTTAAAATATAGATTCTGTAGTGCTCAGTGTTACAAGACCAAAGTCTTTCTATGGGTCAAGCTTGCTCTCCAACATTAGAAAATGACAGAACCAAGAGATGGATCCATGTGGATAATCCTAAACTCTTTTTGTCTATGCTATTTGCTAACACGGTATTCCTGAGCAGATGTTCCAACCTGTGAAACAAATAAGTCAAGCCTTTTAGAGAGTCTCACTTTCAGCTAGTTTAGGAACACTTAGAATATTTGAAAGGGGAGGATTGAAGGAGACAAATTTTAAATGGCCAACACAAAATATCTTTCTAAGTATTGGAAATGGCTGAAATATTTTGCCTAAACTAATCATCCTTACTGGAAGAATAATCTGTAATGGCAAGTTTTGAACCCTACAAGCTGAAATTTGGCAGAGCTATATGTAGCTGACTTCAGTGATAGTCTTTTCTACCAACATTGTTTGTAATGCAATCTCAGCTCTATTGACAATTGTATCCTATCCCTTTAAATAACTAATCCTATGTGTGTTCCATATAGAAATACCGTCAGCAAAATCTGCAATATACATAATCAGTGTCTGGGTTCTTTTGCAATATACTGATTTTTAAAAGCTAATAAATCTAGGCTTGAAAAGGAGGTTCTTTTGGGAATTCTGTTTTTCCCCATACTTGAAGCCATTCAAGCTCTAAGAAAGAAATGTATGGTCTTATAGGCTGACATTTGGAACTTATGGTTTTTAGGTTTCTGAGTTGTTACCTTGCCAACTATACCTCAAAAATATGGATAAAACTACTTTTGGCTTAAATAATTTTCTGCAAATATTTTTCATATTGAATACTTCTGACAATGGTATTGAATACTGAAGAAGGGTTGTGTAGCTCTATAATGCTTCTATTTTTTAACCTACTTGAAATACCATCAGTATTTTTTATAATAATTCGAACTGGAAATCAATTATGACAATGAGTCACTGAATGTAATAACTATTTTACAAGGTCACTACTTAAACTTCCTTTTACCTTTTTCATACGAAACTCAATTTGTTTATTATTAGCTCTTCTTTTTTGGCATGTAACTTTTACCTTTACTTTCTAAATAGCTAACTTTTCAAAACTAAAGTGGTTGAGGCTTTTGATGATCCTCCACAACACAACTAGCTTTTTTCAGACATTGTTAATGAATCTTTTGAAATGACCCTTGATTTTGAAACTCAATTGCTGAAATATATGAAATGGTTATAATATGAAATAGTAGTAATAAAATATAATACACGTGGGAGAATACTTTTTTTTAGTCTAGTCTATCTGCCTTCACAGATTAGATATTGGTTTATTTCTATTAAAATCAAGGATTTAGACCCATTGACACCAGCAAAGGTTTTGGCTTTCTTTTGTATCACATAAGTCTGACTCCTCAGATTGGCCTGCAGTGAACTATCAAAGAAAGAGATCCGTTCCTCTCTACAGAAGCAGAATACCAACCATTCCCTTGGTAGCTGCTTCTGAGAGAGTGAAAGTCGTTTGAAATCTTCTTGGCAAAGTTACAATAAAGTGCCATAAGAGTGTTGACAGATGCAGCTTTGTGTGCCAGCATCTGGCTCTCACCCGCGGTGGGATGATATAAACAGGGAATAAAGGGTAGCTGTTTTGCCTCTGTGGGATGGTGTCAGGTTTCTGTGCTGATAACGTCCCCATTAAGAGATCAATGTCTTTTCCGAGTTTGACCAAATAGACATAGCTTTTGGGGTGAGAGGGGAGTGATAGACAAGAACCTTGTTAAAATGACATCAGTGGATGTCTTCTCATAGTTTTACATAACTGAATAGAAATGTAAAGAAGCAATACTTAGACTCCAAATGACAGCTAAAACTATTGCAAGAATCGCACATTAATAAATTAGTTAGAAATTTCCCAGTAATTAAAACTTAATTTTCAGTTTCTCATACATATATTTAAAATTACTGTTCATTACTTCTTTCCTTTCATATTGTTTGAAAAGTATTCAAAACTCTCCCAGAAGATTACTAGAGGAATAAATGCTTCTGTCATTCAACCTTCTCCATTTATGTCATCAGCAGAAACAAATGTGTCGACAAGTGTTTCATCATATGAACAACTTTTTTACAAACTGATGGACAATTAACTGTCAACTCTGAAGGTTAATCCAGATGAGTCTCTGCAAATTTTGAGGTACAGTACTGCCCTCAGAGGGAGAATACGTGTTTGTTCTTAGGTACTTTTCCTGTTTAAAAAGTAAAACTGGAAAAGTTTCACAGCTCCCAAACTCCCCCTTTACCATTTCACTAAAAAAAAATATCTGGTTTGCTTGTTTTCTACTCTAGGGGAGAG
Organism: Pluvialis apricaria; assembly: GCA_017639485.1. Classification (NCBI taxonomy): domain Eukaryota; kingdom Metazoa; phylum Chordata; class Aves; order Charadriiformes; family Charadriidae; genus Pluvialis; species Pluvialis apricaria. Next base: position 71,354,140 of record CM030009.1, on the reverse strand, counting down.
TGCTATTGAGTAGGTAGCATCAGAAAGCATCTCTCCATAGAAAAAAAAAGTAATATACTCCAGCGTTCTCTCTCAAATATGAAACCGTATAACTCGGTTCACAGTTTTTCATGCTGAATTTTTCCAAACAAGAAGCAAGCAACATGTTAGTTTCATATTTATTATTACTAATTTTTTTTGCACTGCATCAAATATATCCCCAGAGAAACTACACTGGTACCAAAGTTGTCCCCATGTAAATGTAATGAAACAAGGTGAAAAGTTACACCCTGTCATTGATATATCCACAACACATCCTAGTCTTTAATCAAGTAGGAGTGACACTTAAAAATAGTTCAAGAGCCTAAAGTGTTTTGCTATCTGAACAGCAGAGGGCAAGTATTTAACTTCAGAGCTAAAGCCCACCCACAGCAAATGCAGGCATTTTTACTTTCAAAATTAGGCACTTAATGCTGTCAGGTTTATTTGCAGTAATATAATCCATGGTCTTGTAATATTGATGTACTTTTATACCAGTATCTCCATAAATCTTTTTGGATATTAAATGGCAAGTATCGTAGTGACAATGTCTTGGAATTCTCCTACCATATTGTGTAATAGCAATAACCTCTGCTCTTTGACTGAATGCTTCTTTACAATGGAAGAGAGGAGACAAGCCTTGGAAGAACATTGCAGACATGAAGGACATTCAGTCTGCCATTTCTTTCCAGAACCAAGAAGACTGTAGTGTTCCCTATGGACTCTGGCCACAAATTGCCTGAATTTCTTAACTGTCTATGTTTATAATTCTTTTTTTTTTTTTTTTTTTATGAGCATATGTGCAAAGGGTGAGGCCTCAATGATTTTTTAATGAGAAGGTGGGATGACAGGTTTACCCTATAGGATACACTTTGTCATATAAATCTGCCAGAAATCCTGATGAATTTCTCCAAGGCAAATATTTTTTCAACAGCATAAGATTTGCAAAATCATCTCCATCACTTTGGTTTTTAGACCCTGGCATTGAAATACACAATAAACATATGACGGTAAATGGCCACATTCCTTTGCAGTCTAGCTGTTATTGGAAACAGTCATGTAATGTTATACGGTACTTAGGGCAATTGGGTGCTTCAGTGCAAAGAATTTAGATAGCCTAAATTGACAATAATGTCACACCTGTGCTCCCATTGACTTTGTTGTTCATTAAGTAACTGTAAAGATCATCCTTTTGTGAGTTCTGTGCACTGTGAAATGCTAGTTCTTTAACCAAAACTAGAGCACAGTAAAATAAACTTTCAAGTGATTAAAATGAAACCAAAATCTGACTGTAAATATACAGTATGCCTGCGGGAAACAAGGCTGCCATGCTATGACAAAATACCCAAGAGATGCTTATCACTCTTGATTCAGCAGCACCCAGCATGCACAACCACATGCTGAGGTGGGCATGCAAAAAGACAAGACATGCAAGAATCCACTTCAGATAGCTGCAAAATAAAAAAGGCATTTCATTGGAACAACTTCTTGATCTGTCAGAGTGGTTTCGGAATTGTAAATGTAAAGCAAGCTGGCAAATATTTCAGGGAAAACAGGGGAGGAGTGGTAAAACAAGAGTATGTCACAGGGGGAATAAAATAGAGCAGATCCGGTTAACTTAGAGAAGCATGTGCTACGTGCTAAAAGAGTGACCAACTCGTGTCCCTCAAATCCATCCACATGGCTGAGGATTTCAAATTCTCTAAGGGCAAAAGAATAGTTATGAAAATCAAGGTGAAGGTTTTTACTAAAATAGGACCTTTTCTCCTACCAATAAAATATAAAAATATGAATAAGAACACTAGAAATATTACTCAGAACAAAATTCAGGAAATTGAAGTAAATTACCAAATACATGGAATAGACTATATCCATGAAACTAGACAAAAGAAAGACAGTGTCCTTCTGCATCAGAAAGGCTACTTTGATGTTAGTGTCAGTAGAATAGAGGTGCCAGTCAGAACCAATATATATTCAGCATCTCTTAAAAACCAAGCTTTCCTCTTCAGGTTTTAAAGTTTTAGAAGTAAAACTTGGAAGATTAACCCTGGAAGAAATGTATATTAATTCTTCATTTACAGGCAGCCAAAAGGAGTACAAAGCAATTTGGACAGAGTGATTTGTTAATGCTTAGACAGTACTGTGCGTTCTTGGCTGAGAAACTGTAGTCCAGGGATAAATAAGATCAGAAAATCTGTCCTTTGGAGGAAAGGTGGTTCAGCAGCCCCTCTGAGACATTGTCACTTATCACATGCTTATTAGACAGAAAGTGAAAAATATTCTCAAGCTCAATACTTCATCAGATAAAATCAGAAAACCATTTTTAATATTGTATACAGTAGAGCTCAAAAGGGCTATCTATAAACGTCCCAGTAGAATCCAGGGTAGGTCACTGCTGCAGTCATGATATTCATGAGATGGACTTCTGGTTTAGCAAAACCTATCTGAGTTTATGGCTAAAACTCCACTGATATCTACTGTAGAGGGCTGAGAACATCAGATGCTTTTCTTTTATAAAAACTAAAATAGAATTCTCGGAAGTTAATTGATACTGATACAATTATTGTGATTTACAGGAGGATCTGCATGAAACTAGTCAGTATCAGGGACAAACACTGGCCAGAGAAACAGGAAAACCAGCTGTTTCATGAAGCAGCTTAGCAAGTATTCTGCCTTCTATGGCTTCCTGTGAATTTGCTGCGTACAGTTTACATACATTGCATTCATTTTTTAAAGCTAAGACTGCAGTAACATGACAAAACTTTAAGTAAATGAACAACATTTCAGCCTCAGTTGTTAAAATCAACACAAGAGCATTAAGTGACCTCCGATAAATCGTTCAGGAGACTGTCAAAATGTATTGATATTTTTTGAAAAGTGTGTCTAATTAATGAAACCCAAGGATCTGAGTTTTAATTATTTGATCACTGTAAAATGCCATCTTAAATGGTCTACTTTGCTATAATTTCTTGCATAAAATTTATATAAACTTAAAATAATCTGATGTTTCCAGTAACGAATATGATTTTTTCAATAATGCAGATATTCCAAAAATACTATCAAAGAATAAATACTGAATGGTATTGTTATTACTGACATCATAATGCCATACATTATGATTAAGGAATCTAATGATTGGGACACTGCTCTTACAAACTCAAGAAGACAGAAATTCATATTTGGTGTAAACAATCCTACAAAAAGCCAATATACGCATGTGAAGGAATTTTCTATGAGAAAAACGTGCTTTTTCTCTTTCGCAAATGGCAATATTGGGATTGACAGAAACGATTCCTGGTTTTAAAGTATTGTGGTGTCAGGCAACTGTAATTAAATTCCTTAGCTGAATTGCACTCAGATATCTTTGTTTAGACAATGTAATTTACCATAAAATATATAAACCGATGAAAGGATAAAATATAGCAGATTTTAAAGCTAATTAGATATTAGGGTTATTAAAGGGGCTTAGTGTGCTGGTGTTTTCCCACATTTATCTATTCAAGAAAATGAATTACAGTAATATTTCAGTTCACAAAGGCCAGTGTGAAACAAGCACGTTGCCTGAGAAAGGCAGTAAAAAACATTATCTGAGCAGTGTTTGGTGGCACTCGTCTCAATGATTTCTATAAAGACCACAGACCTGGGCGTACCTGGCCTTTACCTTGCTTCTCAGAGACACGGTCTGGATATTTCAGCATTGCCTTTCACAGCTTGTGGGTTGACTAAAGCTTGTTTTATAGGCAATGTTTTATTTTACCTCCTACAAAAATGTATCAGGCTCCATCAAAACAACCGTTCACAGCATTTGACTTCACATGTTGACAAATGACTTAGCAGGTCAAAAAGCAGTTGGTTTACAGGTGGAGCCATGGGTGGAGTTTTGGAAGGCCTAGGTTAATACCCTGCTTTACGACTTGTTTCCACATTCTGTAGCCTCAAGCAGTCACCATAGCTGTTCACCTGTAAGGCCAGTTGACAAACCAATGACCATTGAACACTTTTCAGCTGTTTAAGCTGTGGTTTTTTAGCACAACTCTGTCATAGCACACTGAAATGACAAAAGGCCAACACCGTGAGGCAGACAGTCATGTCTTTTATTTTCTGAAATTCAAGTCACTGCAGAATTCCCTATCTCCCTGCTTCCCTTCATGGTCTTCCCAGTTACCTCATAGCTGGAAAGGTCAAAACTGAAAAGCAATGTTCTCCAAAACTCCTTTCCCACAGCAAGTCTGCTCTACCTTGAGCGTGTAAAAGAGCCCCGGAAAAAAAAGGGCTCTGACATGTGTCAAGGCTGCTTGCAAATTTCAGGAGCACTATAAGAGAGATCTTGAAGATCTTTGTGTTGTGATTTATACAGCTGTGAATCACATCTGTTACAGGGGGTTATTTTTAAGTCAAAACATAACTGAAGGTCTCTGGAAGGTTTTGCTAACCTTTCTCCCACTCTGAGCGTAGACCTGTCCCTCTGTTTATAACTGGCTGTCTTAAGAAGTCCTACAGGTGATACAACACTTTGCTCTTTTTTAATAGAATCCCCTATCTCCCCATGTCACTCTTTGAGAACAGGCCATACAAATCTTCTCACTCCAAAATCCCAAGCTTGTTCATTTTCGCTCTGCAAAAATCTGTGTCCTCCCTCTCCCCATTTTGGGAGTCTCTGTTTCTCAGCTATATCCTTAGAACTTCCCAGCTCTGACTGGACCTGGGCATGTCAAGAGAGGACCTAAGCCGCAAGGTAGAGATAAGAAAACATATCTAATTCAGAGAAGTATCAGCAGAAAGCTTTTTGAGTAAATAACTGACTAAACAAAGCTTCTAAGACTTAGTGTGTCCTTAAATATTCTATCCTTGACTCTTTTCATAAATATCGTCGCTTATCATTCCTAGGATTATGTCCTTTCTGTAGTATGTCCTTTTGCACTGGATTTCAGAAGGAAGAGTGTCTACTAAATAAGGTCAAGGTAGGTTGACTTAATATTATGAGTTGATGCTCAGACATTATCAGTAGCTCTAGCTTCTCTTTTTTGGCTAATAATTAAGTGTCTGTGTTAGAACAGATGAGCATGGAGTTGTAGGAAGTGAGAAGATAAAGCACAGAAGCGATGGATCAGCTAAGATATTTTATGTGCTAAGAACAATGGCAGTTCTATTTTTGAAGCATTCTGGGGTTAAGGCTTGCTATTTGTGGGGAAAAAAAACTCAATAAGCTCTTAACAACAAGCTCCTTTCTCTTGCATCTCAGCCAAAAAAAGCACTGAATATTTTAGCAATTTCTGTAGCTTTCCATTGACTCTACTTTTAACATAACCTTAATTTTAATTCATGCATCATAGACAGAAAATTAAAAGCTTTAATAATACGGCCATTAGCTCTTATGCTTTATTAAAACTATTTGCACACACTTTGTTGCACTTGTGAGACCTTTCAACAATATAAAACACACTCTTAATACATAAAGGAGCAGAAAATCTCAGGGAAAGAAAAGAATATTAGAGCAGAGTTCAATGATGTAGGAAAGTACCTGGATAAAAATCCCCTTGCGCAAACATGTCAATCACATAGCGACAGAATGCATATTGATCTAACAGAGCAAAAAGGAAAAAAAGAGTAATGAAGAAGGTAAATTTAAAATTTTTGTTTCTATTTAACAGTGAAGACAAAACTTGGCAGTGCAGAAACACTTTTCAGGGATAGTCTTACTTATATGTTTGGGTTTTTTTCCTGGCCTTCGAGTAATTCACATGTTCAGAAAGCGGCAATTTCTTGTCCAGATCTAATTCAAGCCTCCCAGCCAAGAACTTCAGAGCTACCAGTGCCTCAGAGGTACCAACTCTTCTGGGCTGGCAGGGCACAGCGTGTGCCCCAGGTCAGCAGTGCGCAGCCTCGGTTTTGGCACACGTCCTGACCCCACGCACAGGTACTGTGAAAACTGCTGCCTGGCCACACGTCCCAAAGCCTTTTTCTTATCCTTGAAGATACATTTCAAATAGTCGCAGCCGGGTGATAGGAAAATTCAATAAAGTTTTATATTGCAGTATTTTGTTAATATTGTTTTAATAGCATAATCAACGTGTACATTTAGTGAATGGGAATCTAAAGAGAACTCTGTGTACTTACACTCCTGTACCCATGAGTTTTTCCATGGAATTCTATCATTTCACTGCAGAATTATATTCCAAACACTAATCTTTACAAATATTTATATACATGTATATATTAAATCTGGATATATATATATTAAATCTATGCTATTCAGAAATTAAGGCTTCTGAATCTAAATGAAACTCAGATTTCAGAAATGTTGATTATCTATTGATTTCTCCTGTACATAAGCAGAGTTGAAGACCTTAATAAAAATTTCTAACACTAAGAATGGTGAAGAAATTTAGCATTTGTAAGTTGGTGCAAAAGAATTGCAATATTGTTGCTGGATTCTCCAGTTGGCCGGAAAAAAGTGTGTCCCCCACCAGACTTTAAGAGACATTAGCTTTGAAAATTAAAGGTTGATGACTAAATGCCAACTCTGGTTAGCTAAGTTAGTTCCCAACTGTCCTTGAGTTAAGCATATTCATCCATCTGTGCTAGACTGTTCTAGCACAGTTCCTTGGCTACAGAAGCTACATCTGTTCCTCTCTCCATCTCCTGTTGCATCTCTCTCTTGTTCACCTACAAAGCCACTTGCTTTCTCTTTGTCAACTTCAAAACAAAATTATGCAGACTTTGGAATACTTAAAACTTAAAAAATGGCGTAACTGTTATATTTAAATGCAAAATGCCATTCCCAAGTATATAACGCTCATTGTATTATTTGCTTTCTTACATAGTTCATGGGAGCATCAGTATTAGTTGATGCTGAGGCATTTTTGTGGTTGCTGCTCTGTTATGTTGACTGCCATAGAAGTCCTTGGGTGGAAAACATGATTTCCTACACAATTATAGAAATGAGGAAAGGGTTTACAAGCTCAGCAAATATCCAATTATTTCTACTAGTCGATAGGAGCCCATACAGCTATTTCTTGTTACAGAGATGGCGAGGGTAATACTAGTCAGTATTGTAGAACCTGGGGCAAATCTTTCAGTACGTACACAGGGCTGTGGCTATAAACACTGCTTTTAAAACCTTTAGTGAATATTCTTAATAGTTTCTACTTTCGTATTTAGGAATTCAAATTTGTCATTCTGGCTGGCTCCAGCTTTGGATTCCATCCTTAAGGAATCTCAAGAGTTTGGCTGCAATATCTGCCCTAAGACTATATGCAAATTTTCTGAAAAAAATAGCAGTGTATGTGTGAGAAAACAAGTATGTACAAATCCGTACTCTCAGTAAGCCCATCTAAAGTCACTGAAGTCAGCAAAGTGTTTGCACTAACTTCAATGCACTTGCAAATAGGGCCTCAGTGAGTCAGTCTGTATTCATAATTAAAATAGACCTGTGCCAATTCTTTAGCCCAGAAAGCAAAGGGCAGGGCACAGCTCTTGCCCACAGCGCTGAGTTTTCCTTACCCCTCTTTTGCCAAAACAAGCTGCCTTCATCCATGCTGCCCCTTGGAAAGAGCCTCTGGGCTGTATTGGGCATTGTATGGAAGACTGATAGATGGCATGGGACAAAACTGTGTTGGGGACACAAGCTGTATGGACAATCACAGGACAGAGCACAATCCTATGATGTTTATCCTATTTAGGTTATGATATAGACATAGCCTGAGGGCTTAGCAGCTCACACCATTTCATTGATATTAAAATAATCCATTTTTTAAACACAGTAGTGTAGACCAGGATTAAAATAGACTTTGGGTGTTTCTGTTGTTGGGGTTTTCTTGGTTGGTTTGGTTTTGGAGTTGGCTGGTTTGTTTGTTTGTTTGGTTTGGGGTTTTTTATGTGGAAATTTAATTTGAATAAACTTTAAAAAAAAGCTTTAATCTTGGTTGTAGCTGAGAATAAAGATTTTGTATTAATCTTCTCATAGGATCTCTCTAGTAACTCAACCCATGAAAACTGGGATTTATAAAAAAAAAAGAAGGCAAAATGTTAAACTATGATAAACAAACATAGCATTTCTACTGTATATGAAATAACAAGGTGCGCAGTAACATCCCATTGAAGTTCATGGGAATTCCGCCAATCAGCAAAGATTGAAACCTAAGGAATTTTAAATTAATATGATTTTCCAAATGTCTTTCCATGGCTAAAAATTCATTTTAATTTAAACTCTCCTGTTAAAAAGAAAAATGAACACTATAGTTTTCACCTTATAACTCTGTAATAGTGCACAGATATTCATCCGAGTACTAATAAATCATGTCAAAGTTTGGGACTAGATTCTTACTGATAAAAACTGTCATAGATATTTCTGTCATTGGATCTCATCTGATTTACCCTAGGAGATGACCTATCTTTTTAAATTTTAATTTGAGCAAGGAATGATGCAACAGCAGGGACATCATAACAACCCTTCTGTGATTACTGTTACATTTTTTACATTGCTGCAGAAAAGCTGGCAGAACTACTCCCTTGAGCACGGAAAAGTAAGGATTGCAGGATCAGGAAATCTTGGCAAAACCATATTGACTTCAAAATTATGTTCACCTTGTGTCACACTGGGACTGAAATATAGAACTGAATTTTCTGAGACCATCCAGCTGGGCAGCAGCAGCTTATGGCGGAAAAAGGAAGGGCGAAAGTGAAAAGGCATCTTTCACTGAACGCGTGCAGCCCTATCTCCAGTGATAAGGGCAGTTTAAGAGGCTCCTTCCTTCCTCCTCTCCAGCTGCTCGTTCCCACTTTCACCTGCCATGGTTCAGTGCACAGTCACTGGGGTCACACTCTGAAGCAGACTTACAAAGTGATCTGTTAATGTTTAATGTTAAGATGGATCATTTTGCTAATATTTTTCAGTTAAAGGAGGGGGAGGGGGGAGATGGACCCACAAAAAAAAGCAAACAAAGAAAAAAACCACCATCACTCTCTATTGCTCTCTGTAATCTTTGACCCCTACTTAAAATATTTTGCTGTCAGGTGGTAAAGTTCCTCATCTGCACACCATTGCTTTTTGAGAGCCTTATCCTGAACAGTGTGGAGTGGATCCCACTGTGCACAGATACTCTGTCAGAGCAAACAAAAACTGAAAGAGATTTGTACCTCACAAGAGGAGCTCAACAATTTGCTGAACTTTCTCCTTGGTCACAGCAATCAGCAGGAAAGATGCTGCCTTGATTTTATGCCTCAAAGGCTCCAGTATTTCAAGTAAAAAACAAAATTAACTAGAATACAAATACATGTTAAAAAATACTGGTTCAGCACATTATGCATGTCAGGAAGGAGGCTATGTCTCAAAATTTCTCAGATTTCTAGAAACGTGTAATTTAGCCAACTCCTAAGGGGTCCAGAGCTGACGGCTATGAAAGTCTCAGAGAATCTGCCCTGGCAGATTCAGATATCCAGGCAGGGATGGCTGTTTTGATGCTTAAGCACAACGATTTATCTGTGGTTATCAGGTGAAGGGATCAGATAGGTGTGCCACACAACGCTGAGCTGCCTCTATTAATGTCAGAATAATCCTGCGCCTACAGTGTGGCAATTTGTAGAGAGAGGGAGGTTGTGCTGCCTTCATTCATACAAAATTGTGCTTAACACCATGGAATAGCCACAGGGAAATCAGGGAACCAGTCAGTACAATTTGGGAGCGGAAGAATCTAGGCTGGCTCTGACAAAGAGGAACATATAGGTAGCACCTCTGTTTGGTGTTGATGCATATTGATTCTCGGTTTTATCACTTGATTTCCTCCTTTCACCAACGTAATGGCATTTCTTTCCTTTTTAGGAGAAATTTGGAAGCTGTTCATATCAAATTACATCAGGTAGGTATATCATTATGTCATACAATACCTGACAACATGACAATGCCTCGTATAATCTGATGTAATACAAATTATTACATTCCCTTTCCTCTGCTGCTACTTTCCTTGTTGTTATTGAGGACGTATGCAGACCTAGAAACAAAACATGACTCGAAACAGGTCATTGCATAATCTGTATTTTCCAAAATAACTTTACTAGCAATACACTATGTAGTATTCTACTGAGCAAATCCATGAAGACTCAGGCCTATCTGAAAAGATATTGGTCCTTGGTAAAGAGGAATTTAAACTTAAATGAATCTTTAGCCATGACAAACAGTTAGAACATTCTGGTTATTTAGATTAAACTTATTTTATTCTTGATAGCCTCCTTCTAGCAATCTGAGATTCATCTGGAATTTATTTGTACTGCACTTTTCTTTTTCATGGCTGGACTTAGGTCCTTGCCAGCTTTAACTCCATTCTCTCTGCTTCTTCCCTACTACCTTTTTAAGATCTTCATCCATTTCCTCCTGGTTTTGTTTACCTTTCTTTTCCGATTTAGTTACAGTCTGAAGAGCTTTCTCCTCCTTAACTTTCGGTTTGGCCTTTATTAGCCCAACTTCTGTTGTTTTAGTCTCTGTGTGCTTGACCTTCTCAGTCATCTTTGCTTCTCCTTTTCCATCCTTCACTTCCTTTTTAACTTTTGCTTCCACTTTAGTGCTCTTTACTTTCTTCTCCTCTGCAGGTAATAAAGAAAAAGCTTTCAGTGTCATTCTTTCCTCCCAGAATAATAGTCAATACCATTTATTATATTTTATGCTATCACTAATAAGTATTTCTTCATCATTAACACCTTGCTCAGAACTGATAAAAGCTATAATCCCCCAAAACCAGACAGATGTAGACAGAAATACGAGATGCAAGCATGTTTTGTCTTCAGTCTTGTAGAAAGTATTTGGCTAATACTGAGGATAGTAGGCTATGGCAAATAATATTCAACGCTCGTAATGACAATGTGTTAGCTTTTGTGGCATAAAACAGGGAGACAAACGTTGGTCATGAAGCAAACAAATATGGAAGGTACTTCTAGGCTAAATGTGAGTAACTTCAAACTTCAGAGATCAGAGTTAAACTCAGTTGTAAGCTGTAAGTTTCATAGATTTAAAGTGTGGCTATTTGTAACGATCACTTTTATGCACCTATTCTAGGTCTCTTCCCAAGAATTCTTGCATTCTTGAGTCTCCCTCTACACCAATTCCCCGGGCTGAAAGACTCGTCTGAGAAGGGCCAGTTCATGATGTGCCCAGCAGCAGAGTGAGAAGGTTTCCAAGCAGAATTACCAGACTGTAAATGTCAGTGGCTGAAGCTATGCAGAGGTAGGTGAGACCAGGAGTATTCCTTGTGCTCATGTGTATCAGCACCTTTTTCTCGTCTGAGACGTGGGTACTGAAAATATGTGTGTTTCTAGTTTACTTCAGTGGAAAATACAACAGTAGTATAAAATGCCACTGAAAATGGTTTAAACTAATCTGTTTAGTGTGATGTTCACGCTTCTGTTTTCTTCATAGCTCTGAAGGTCTCCATCCTTGAGGCAAAACTTGAATGCTACAAAATCCATGTCTTTTGTAAGACTCTGGACTTCTATTTCTATTAAGACATTGACCTGACTAGACTGATTTTATCAATATGTAAACTGAATAGTTCTACCTCTTCTAAAATAGAGTACAGATATTTTTATAAGGATAAATTCCTACTTCCAAACAAAGCCACAGCATGGCCAAATACATTGCTGGTTAGTGAAGAAAGAATTTCTTTAACTAGTTATAGTGAAAATGGTTATGTCAAATCACTTATGGGCAGGCCTACTTCTTTTTCAGGGAAATGGTGGTTCATACCTTTGATTTTCATCTTTGAAATTTCAACATATTTTAAAAGAGATCATGCATAGAACTAACCCCTAGATGTTCTAAAGACATTTTAATCCATATTTTATTTTAATTTCGTTATATCATATAGCTGATTTTTCATACACATTATATTCTCTGCTCCAATAAAATAAAGTGTATGAATTTTAATGTAAATTCTGGTTAAAAATGTAGTATAAATAAATAAATACCTTTGGGAGGTGGTTTCTTTTCAGCTTTTTCATGTCTTTCTGGTTTGTCTTTTTGAATTACTAGAAATGAGTACAATTGTATGTTAGGAAAAAAAAAAACAACAAAGAATGAGAAAATATTGCTAAAACCCAACATCATCCCTGGAAGTTTCACATTTCTTCATAATTCCTGTTTTTTTTTGGTTTGCAAAAATCTTGCTTCTTTTTCTCAGGTTCACACACTGGTGTAAAAAGCTTCAAAATATCTGTTGAGACTCACTTAACCAGAAGACAAGTCATTCACACAGATCTGAAGCTTTGTAGGGATGCTTATGCTGCATATTCCAGATGACACAAACTTGCTCTGCTCAATCTCTGAGCAGACACAGGCTTGATCTTCTTGTGCTCCAGCCAAAATGAAGCTGTGCAGCTACATTCGTCTTACAGAAAGGGTTTTTTCTTAGCTTGGGCTCACTGTCATACAAACACAGCCACAAGCCTGGTGCTCACTTCAGAGCCCTGCTCGGGTGAGTTCATGTCTGCACAGGATACACTGTGTAAACACACACAGTGCTGTGTCCCAGAAAGGCTGATGAAATTTTATGCGGAGACTTCTATCTTTCCTCTCTTGGTTGCCATCCAGACATATTGCCGGAACAAAACAGTCTTGAGAGTTAATTACGCTTTTTTCAAGTGATAACTGCATAATAGCAACATCCTCTCTAACTGAATTCCAGCCTGGAATTGCTGTCTATATGAGCCATGGTTGATATTTAGACTTGTTTTTCTTTTTTTAGGATAGCTACTTAGGTGATGTGTTTAAATAGCACTCATACCACTGAAGCTTTCCGGATCCTTTAACAGAGACTGAAGAAATACCCTAAGTCTTTTTATTGAGTGTAGAGAAAATCTCCTGACTGTGGGAGAAGCAGCCACCTGATTTTCAGGACGCCTGTTCCCTGAAGTTGGCCTGGACCTGAGCATCCTCATTTCCTAGGGACCGCAAGTGGTTGAAATGGCCCCTCAGCACTGCTGGTAGCTGACCCGGTTTAGAGCAGACCCCAGACAAAAGGGAGGTGAGACTGGCAACGGCTAGCTCAGCACACTGCCGGCATAAATGTGCCTTAGGAAGTGCTGAAGGCAACGAGTGTCCTCATGCACTGAGTCCACCCTCAGGGACTTGCACCACATGGAAACTATTCAAGAGTGGGTAGCATGTCATGCCGCAGCAGCAAATCTCTCTAGCTGCAAAGTGGCCACATCCTTCATAAAATTTTCCAGCCAGTGACTAGAGTCATGGTTGCTATTAAACACATTAAAGCTCTAAGCGATTATTTGGTTAGCTAGCGCATGATAAATGGGTAAAGAGGCTGCCTGCTCATTAGGAATATCTCAGTGATTCTTGGAAGTTATTTGCTTTTCAAATCTACACAGACACTGTGGGCATTTATTTTCTCCAGATTACTTCAGTGTGATTTCACTTTATTAAAAAAATCCTACACTTTTAAATTATACACTGAAAGTTGAAAAAAATGACCAAATATCTCTTTTAAAGAGAGAAACTGGCCAATGGGTACTTTTCAAAGTCTTTCAAGGCTTTAAGTCTTCATTCCACTTTTTCTTTCTTCACTCCTACTTCATTTTACATTTCTCCTTAGAGTAAGGTTGAGTCCAATAAAGACTGATTTCTATGTTTGAATCTATATTGTCTGAACAGATTCAAATTAAACCTAATTAATTCATGTGCCATTCATCATCAGATTAATCTGAATGCCCCAACAGATTGATACTAGGATACATTGCATAGGGTTTTTTTTTTCAAGAGCTAACTGAGTAAAAGTAAGAAGAGGTAAAGACTGAAACCTAACTTCCTTACAGAAATATCTGGCTTCTGAAAAGGAATGCATGTTAAAAAAAAAAAAAAAAAGAAAACTTCAGAGCAAAAAATTCAAATGCCAAGCAATAATAAATGTCAGTCTTTAAAAAACAGCATAACAGGGCAAGCTGATTGGATTTTTAAATCCCCCTGTCCAAGTCATGGCTAAAGATGGAATTATCAGTCAAAAGAATACTGAAAATCATCTCTCATACATGATATTGCTTCAGAATATATATGATAATTAGTAGATATGTAAATCTTGACCAAAGCCACTTCTGCCATGGAGGACAGTACAAATCATGTATTGAAATGAAAATGTTATTGCAAAAAAATAAAGGCAAGAAAATGAAAATCTATTTTTGGTTATGATGGAAGATCCAGACTGAGAGTTAGTAAACACTCTTGCATTAGGTCTGCACCAGACTGAAAACTGATACACAAGAGAAAGCCTTCTTTACAGGCAAATTACTGAATCCCATTGTGGAGGAAAAGACATCAAGGAATGGAAATATAGCAATCATAGGCTTATTTCTTTAGCTGCACAAGAATGATTTATAATTACCTCTGTGCATTCAAACAAGAGAACTAAGCAAGAAATATATGCTGAGCAAGATTTCACTCAGGGGCTGATCAAGACCTGCTCAAACAAAAGTGAGAGCACCCAAAAACATACAGAATGGACCATAAGAGCTTTGTACTTTAAATACTCATCTCCACGCTCTCCCAAACTATATAAGCACTAAAAATCTAAAACTGTATGACATCTAATACTAATTACCTTTAGAAGGTGCTTTCTTTTCATGTTTTTCTGGCTTTTCAGGTTTCTCTTTGTGAGTAGCTGGAAATAAATGTCAACAACATTAATGGTTATTAAAAAGTAGAAATGTTGTGTTTTAAGTGAGAGAAAGGAGACTAAGCATCAAGAAACACAACTAGGCACCATGGCTATCCACACAAAGAACCAGAAAGATGGATTCGGCTGCTGCTGTCTGCTGTTGGTGCCAAAACACGTGATAGAAACTTTCAATAACTCGTCTACCACCCCTGAGGTCTCTGCCACTGGCTGGGGGAGGAATGACTTTTCTGGCACAACTGTAATCCCATGAAAGAAGTCAAGAAGAGTCACGCTTATTTATGTTGTTTACTGGTTCATTTTGTTTGTTTTGGTTATTGTTATTTTTAAGCTTTCTTGTTTATTACTTTGGTTCATTTCTGAAGGATTTGCTGAACTCCACATAACAACTGACAGTTTTTCCAGCTATGAATGATTAAACACTATAATTAATTACAAATCTAATTGCAATGGCATTATAACTAATGCTCTTTGGGGCGCTTTGTTTGCTTTTAATTTCCACTTTACAAATTGAAATAAAGTAGACCGTAGTGACTCGATTTCTGGCTCAGCTTTCAGAATACACCTGAATTGTGCAATAGTCACTGAGTGGTGGGTAGTCTGGTGTATCGTTCTATGTGGGCTCTGATGTGCTAAATTTTTGCAATTAATATTTACACAGTAACTTGTCCACGGCTGTGTAGAACTGGTATTTGTATGTGTTCGTATCCCCTGAGGTAGCTTACAGGGATGAGGATGAGGCGTGTGAAAAACACTCAGCTGCCTATTTGACTCCGGCATATGAGTTTATACTAAGAACACAAAAATGTATGCATGAACATTGCTATGTACTCTCCAGCTTCGTGTTGGTGTTTCAAAACAAAGTAAGAATTGCAGAAGATAAAGCAGTGTTAGATACCTATTTATTGCAAGTACCTACATAAAGACCTAGTCCTGCCTTATACAATGCCTATGCAACAGCCCTACTTAGCATTGTATTTAAAATGTTTTTTTAAGTGGCTTCCCTCATTACCTTTGTTTACAGGTCGTCACATGTTTTTACTGGATGACCATATTCCCTTAGCAACCATACGTACTGTGACTCTTGGAAATACTCAGAGATTACTGGGAGATTATACTTATCCAGAGTATAAAACATGTTATTTCCCTTCCTCAGAAAAAAAACCAACAGACATGCAGAAGGAATACAAAGTGCTACTCAGTCTGAACGTCTGCAAACCTTTACATGACCTTGTGATTTTTATTCCTGAAGTTCTATAACATTTTTTCCAATCAAAGGGATGGATAAATGAAAATTGCGTAGACAACTAGTTCTGGGCTACCTTAAAATGTAAAATAAGTTCTGACATTAAATCATTACCTGCATGCCTTTCCTTTTTTTCAGGTTTTTCTTGTCTTTCCAGTTTGTCTTTATGTGTCACTAGGAAAGAAGAGATGTGTTCATATTTATTAAAAAAAAACCCAAAAACAAACCTGTGGAAAAACTTAAGAATCAAAAATAATTCTACCAAGATGAGCCCTAGGAGACAAAATGGCAAACTGTGTTACTCCTGAGCTATCCCGTGCATATCTGCGCAGCCTGCATTGTACCACCCGGGTGTGAGCAGGCAATTCTGGCTAACAAGTTACTGCTTACCGCCCAAGCCATGGTAACACGCCTCAGCAGTTTACAATAGTAACACCATCGCTTGCAATTGTCTGTCCATTCCTGAAGAGAGATTTTCAGAAAACTGTCAAGGACTAAGGCAGGGCTCACAGTAGAGGCTGCTGCCTGCACCAGAAAGAGGACATCACCTGGGCCAGCCCATACTCTGCCAGGCAGAACTCGTAAAAACCCTGGAATCAATCCTGGAGTGTAAGAGCATCACATGCACAAATGACACATCTGTCACTTGCCAGCTGGCATGAAATGGATAACCAGTAATGGATACGGATAGCTAGTAATGGATACAGATAGCTAGTAATGGACACTAGCTGAGATCAGTCCCTGGCAATGATGATCTCAGAGCCATAATTAGATGCCCAGTATGTGCAAAGTAAAAACTAACATTATGACAGTCGAAACTATATTATGCTATCCACTCAGTCACATAACATTTTCCACTCACTTTTCTTAGGATTTTACACAATAATTTTCCAGTTAATGGGAAATAAGCATGTGGATTTTAGAGTACTTCAGAAAAATCAGCCGTGAAACTGCAAGCTAGCTTTAACTCTAAGTCCGGTGGAGATTTCATCCCAGTTTAGTAAAACTCCCTTTGTCAAACATGAGAAAATAAGGACATTCTTTTACAGTACCATGAATTCCGTATCTAACTGGAAGCAAAAGAAGAAGGATGGGGAATATTCAGGCACTCACATTTTTTAGCAATATCATGAAGAAATACATGAGGATGAGTTCCTGACATAGCTGACTGAGTCACTTCTAAGTGACTGAGACACTTCTAATTATTCTCTGTGTCATTAGATAACTTTCCTAAACCTCATCACAGAAGTTGATTAGAAATTAGAATAGGATGTTATTTACACTCTCTGTTATCTAAATCTTGAAACAAGAATGTATTTACACAAGAAAATAAGCAGTTAAAATACAGGCATGCAGTGCAACTTTGAAATGGTGAATACGGAGAACCTCTATACACACAGTGTTTTAGTAGCAATTGTAGCAATAGTTCACTAAACAAAACTAATAATACTTTCACTTCAAGATAAAATACAGTTAGGTACACAGAATATTAGTAGGAGTTATGACAAGTTAAGGCAGTGTAATAAATTCTTATTGTTCTTCATTGGCTGTCTGAGATTGGCTGAGATAATTTTTTCCTATTCTAACAAACTTTTAAAAATATTAAATATTGTTCTCCTATCAAATCAAATTGAAGAGCTTCCTAAATTTTCCACAAAATAACAGGAGAATTCTTAATGATACTTTCATGTTTTAATATGGGACATCATAGTCTTTGCTCTGTCATTTTTCCAAATTTCAGAAAACATTTCTCTTATTCCCACTGTTCTATTTTCTAGTAATAAATATTCATTCTAACAGAAACCTGAACTTATGTGCCTGCCATTAACCTCTAGAGTCAGTCTTGCTAACTCAATATATTTTGAGTTATTTATATAAAATGGAAAAGCTCCAGTCAGAGACTGTTAGAAGGGCCTGGTCAAGCACAGATTTCAGGAAGGTGGATGTTCACTTGGGTTGTGAGACTCATGCTCTTGGTCTGAAATAAATCAGCGGTGGCTGGGTATTGGGTCTTCCCTTCTTTTGGGTGATTTATTATGACCATTGACCTACTTGCTTTTTCAGAATGTGTTTCTTCCTCCAGCCTGAGACTTCATCAATCACATTTTTACATAAAGGACATGTTCTGAGAAGGGTTAAAGTGTTTTGACAAGTAGGTATGTTCCAACAAAATTCAATTTTGCCAAAAAAAATCCTCACAAGAGGCAAACTAGATGGTGGCTCTTGGAGCCCTGAGCTAACTCATGAGTCCTGGGCGGAGAAGAAGCGTTATCTTGATTCTGACTTCTACAACAGGCAGATCTGTAATTTGTTGTTGGCTTACACCAACAGCAAATTAGTAAATCCTCTCTAACACCCTCTCCCCACCGTCTCTGAAATGAGTCTGGGGAAATTTTTTTTCTGAGGTAGGTCTCTGAAGCAGAATGCCTCCAGGGACTGTGCCCTGTATGTTATAATTTACTCATTATGGTTTGCTCAGAAGTATTCCCAAAGACAAATATTATGCTTGGATTTATTAAAGAAGAATAAAAAAAAACACCTATTTATGCTCTGGGCATCTTTTACATAAGTTAATAATACAGTAAAAACTTATTCATTAATCTCTGAATATAATTTTAGGCTTTCTGCAGAGTCATGAATTCAAAGTGCTTTTAAAATCCTCATTCTCCTTCCAGCTGGCCTTCACAACACCTCCTCTGCCCTTAAACGTAATTGGGATTCACAAGAAGGGTCTAAGAGTCAATAGATTAGACTGTTTTGAACCACTGGTAAAGAGGCAAAGAACATCAAATGCTGAATACATACCCTTTAAGGGTTCCTTCCTCTCAATCTTTTCTTGTTTTTCAGGTTTGTCTCGGTGAATTACTAGAAATAATAATAAAAACAAAAAAAACCACAATAAATTTGTAATCTGGAGGTATTATGTACATTTATTATTTCACCAAAGTGATCAAGGAAAAATATTTGTAAGATCAAATAATGGATTTTAGCTCTGAGTCACGGGTACTAGAAGATGTATAGACCTTTTTAATGTCAATATTTAGTTCCAGGTCCAAGAGAAGTATTTTTCCTTGAATATGCTTTCAGACGCTAGACCATATTTTTGTCAAATAAGTGATTATTCAGCAACCGTAATCTAATCTGTGGGATCTCTTTGGTCCCATTACACAAGCACCCTGACTCTAAGATTTCTGACAGAGGAAATTATTTTCAGTCCTTGACAGCATTGCTTTCTATTCTTAAAAAAATCCCGCTAGCATATTGCTTTCCATGCTTTTTTTTCTTTATTTTTAGCTGTTACTTCAGCCACAGGATAGATTAACAAGAAAACAGCTCTTTTAATCAGAGCGTAACTTCCAGAAGAACAGCTGTTCAAAACACAACTAACTACATATCCTGCAGGCAAACATGAATCCTTATGGACTCTATTACCCACCCAACATTCAGGCCATGTTTTTGGACATGGCTGTATTCCACATCCTAATGATTTAGATGGGCAAAAACTTTCCTTGTCAACCTCTACCACTAAAAGACTAACATTTTGCAATTTTGGGGAAAAAAATATTTTCTTTGCAGTACTCAAGTTTCTGTCAACAAGTAAACCACAGAAAATACAACTGATTAGAAGACAACTGAGAGCTTTACACACAAGGAGAGTAACGTTTTTGCATACATTCATTTCACCAACTTTGCAGCAAATGTCATTTCAGAGGTGCAAACGTTTTTTTTGTTGATTAAATATTCCCTCATTAGAAAACAGGCTCATGTCTTTAAGAAAAATCATTCCAAACATTCAGTAATTTCATTATGTCTTGCATGTGTTTGCATTATCCAAATACATTTCCAGTCATAACAGGTAAATTATTGTTGATAACAATTAGCAGCACAGTGGAAAGAGATTGAAGGGACATTTTTCAAAGCCTTTAAGGAATGTGGACAGCCAATTTACACTAAAAAAACCAACTGTGAAGAACGCAGCAGCAGCAGCAATGTGTTATTGAGTGAATTGCAGACTGTAAGTCATTCAATTGCTTTAGGACATCTAGTAGCATACCAAGCAAAAGCAGTCTCCACTCTCCCTATACCGTGTAGAACTTTGAATATTTTTGCAGAAACTGTAACATGCTTTTACATCTTATATTTGTATTAACAGGTCCTAGCTCTGTGCAAAACACTTCGAGCCAGCTTGTTGTCAGTTTTGGATGGGGCAACAGCACAGTTTTGCAAACAATAGCTCTGTGATGGTCAATGGCAGTGAAACATGAGTTTCTGCACATGGGACAAAAGCCCTTGTAGTCTGTATGCCAAAAAATACAGCTGAACTATGCAGAACAGACTGGCAATCAGAAAGCTTGTTTTTAGCCACAGAACATCTTACTTGTGTAAGGGAGACTGTCGTGGGGTTTTATTTTGGTTTATTCTAGTTTCTCTGCATCCAGTCTGGAGCCCTCAGCACAGGAAAGACATGGACCTATTGGAGTGGGTCCAGAGGACGTCCAGAAAAATGATCAGAGGGCTGGAGCATCTCTCCTATGAGGACAGGCTGAGAGAGTTGGGGTTGTTCAGCCTGGAGAAGAGAAGGCTCTGGCGAGACCTTATAGCAGCCTTTCAGTACCTAAAGGGGGCCTATAGGAAAGATGGGCACAAACTTTTCATCAGGGCCTGTTGCAATAGGACAAGGGGTAATGGCTTTAAACTAAAAGGACGTAGATTTACACTAGATCTAAGGAAGCAACTTTTTATGATAAGGGTGGTGAAACACTGGAACAGTGTCGTGGTTTGGGCAGTGGTGGTAGATGCGCCATCCCTGGAAACATTCAAGGTCAGGTTGGATGGGGCTCTGAGCAACATGATCTAGTTGAAGATGTCCCTGCTCATTGCAGAGGAGGTTGGACTAGATGACTTTTAAAGGTCCTTTCCAACCCAAACTATTCTATGATTCCATGATTCTCCATAGCATTTCCCTATTTCATGCATTGGAAGAAAACAACAAAGCGAGCCTTGAACAACACTAACTGAATTGAGTGCCAGCAGACCTTAAAGTGGACAGAAAAATCTAATTTAAAGTTCCTTCACATCATCAAAATGGTATAAAGGGCTAAAATGCAAGGAAATATTAATATTTGTGTGGACTCCAAGCTAAAAACATGGAGAAGGGATCAGTTGGCTCCTTCTTAAGAAATAAAAGTAACGATGTATCTGGGCAGGGAGCCTGGAATGTGAATAAGCAGAGACCAGGCTGGCATAAGCATAGCTATTTTTCTCTTCCCAGTGATAGGCTGAAGGCGATCTGTGGTTAGTCCAAGAGCCCTATCCTGTTTGTTGATATCCCCATAGCCTCAGAGCTTGCTAATCTCAGATTGTAATGTTTACCATTACCTCTTAAGGACACCGTCAGACCTATGGCTTTTGGGTAGAACCTTATCTGGGGAGGGCAGGTGCTGCCAAAAGTTAAAGGGTTCATGTTTCAGGGCTGTGACGACTGACTAATTTTGACTCTTTAATCACAGTGCAGCAGGGACACCAAAGCCCACAGAAGGGACCAAAGTCCACGTTTGATCTGATAAACTTAAATGTGATTTTTCCTTTGCATATTAACTCTGGGTTTTCCCCCTGAAATCTTTTCATGTTCAGCTTCATATGTAGTCCTAAAAGCTCTGTCATAGAAAATGCTTCACTGTCTACAGGTCTTTTCCAGATTTAGTCACTTGGATATAAGTTTCTTTGTAAAGGACTTAATACATGCCCGTTTTCAAGCCCACAGTGCTAAGGTGCAAGCAGTCGGTTTAGAAATAAGCCAGGCTGGCCATACTGCCATGTTTCTGTGAAACAAACTAGAGTTAATAAGATTTTCTCTTTTGCATACAAAAACCAAAGAGAAAGCACAAAAACGTTTTTAAGGCTGCAAAGTCAAGCACTCTTTAGCTGAAAAATGCTGAAACTAAAACTGCTTATTCAACTTTAATTCGACCATTTTATTTATGACACACTTTGTAATTAAAAGATCACCTCTTTTTTTAATAGAATGCTGGATTCATACAGAAAAAATAAGAAGAATAACTAAAACTAGTTTTATGGCAATTATGTAAGCTAAAATTTTCCCACAACTTAAATAAATTTTCTTGCAAATACCAAAAAAGCATAAGCTCAGAATGAACTGTTATTAGCATTGGAAAAAATATAACACCCCATCCTAATTTTCACTAACCTAGATTTTGAAAATTGCTGAAACATTTTTATATGACTCTGAATGAAAATTCAGCCTGAGGCAAAAAGATGAGCATGAAAAATTTCATCCTCAGTGACTGGAGTGCGGTAAATTTATAAATAATCTAAAATAGGAGCTCATAATGGAAAATTTTAAGGTAACTTAACAATGTATTCCAAACTTAATCATATAAGAATATTGCTATCTACTTAACATAAAATTAAAAACAAGCAGCATAATATATATGTGATTTTTCCAAATTTCAATCATCTAATAGTATATTTGATTTGTGTGAAGTGGAACTCATAGTGAAGGGCAACATGATTTAGTTTTTCTTCATTAAAACATTTGAGACAGAGACATTCCCCATCCCAAAAAAGCAAGTGCAAAAAGAAGAGATGTAATAAGGAGGCACTAATTCCATACCTAAGGGAAGTAAAAATAGTTTCCAGCTGAGTAAGTCTTAAGTCTGCTGCTTAGTATAAAGCTAGGTGATGAGTGCAATAAGCATGAAGCAGAGATTGCTTGCTCCAGTTAACTGACTAAGTGCTTGTCTACAGAGCAACACTCAGGAAAGTTAAGATAAATGAACTAATACAATGAAGTTAGAGTGCATTAGTCAGAGAGCATTAAATCTCTGTATAGATGCTTTTATTCAGAAGTAAAGTAACCCTAGATGGCTGTAACTTAAAGTCTTCTTCAAGGAACACTCAAAAAATAATCTAATAATCTAAGGAAGTCCCAGCAATTAATGAACAGTGGAGGCACCTGCACTCATTACAAACCACCTCAGTTACTTGTGAAGGGGGAAGAAGGTTGCCTCTGAGCTTGCCCACATCTTCCCCAACCAGCACTAGACATGCACATGCTGCCCTGTGCTGGATTTAGCCCTTCAACACTAAACATAAATGCCTATATAAGAGCGAAGCAGTGTCTTGTGAGTTACATGTTTGTACCATTTAAGATTAGGTTTAATTGCAGCAGTCAGACAGTGTTACATCCATCTGAATTGAGATTTAGATTTGACAGCTACTGGTGGTAGTCAAACTGCCCACAGCATTGGCTTCACCCTGGGCTGCCGTAAGCCCCTACAGCTAAATAAATACTTCACAGCTGTACCTGAGCCACTACAGCCACTTTGCTATCTGTACCATGTTACCTAGTTTAAAGTTAACTCAGGTGTATCTGTAGCTGTACCTCTAGAAATCAGGGTAGAGAACCCCTGTGTCAAATGTAAATATGCCATTTAACTTGCTAATTTTGTAAACTTATTTTATTTTCTAGTACACTGTAGATTTGTATGCTTCAGCTCTATTTATCTAGCTGTGTCAAATACCTTCTCTATAGCTACAGCAAATTAAATTATGGGGATACATTATATTTGTCTTTATAATCTCATAATTTATCCATATGCTAAAACACAGACAGATTTATTCTGTGATGTTTAATATTTGCATTATCAATAGGGCCCTAGCAAGTTGGTAGCGGTAGGAGAGACAGACATCTGCTATGCATAGTACATGGAATAGTTTTGACGGACTTGGAATCGATTTGTTAAATCAGACTGAATTCAGAGATACATTCTGTAAAAAAAAACAACCCAGAGAGGTTAGTGTTAATTCAGAGGCACACAAATATCTGTCCCAAAATTGCTGTGATTTAATCTATGGCTGTCCAAGGTAGCATTTTTGTCATATTGTCTTTTTCCATCCCTCACTCCAACAGCGATGTATTCGTGAAGTATATTTGGGAAAAGCCACACAATAGATCAGCTGTTTTCCATTCCTTCTCAATGCCTGTTGTAACAAGAGATATTTCCCAGAAATGCAGGCCAACTCATTTCACTGCTAACATCAGTTTTCCATAAAAATCAGAAATGATCATTTGAATTATCATTGGACCTTCTACTAGACAGAAATTATATACTTACATCTACTTTTATCTCAATATATTTTATTATTCTTCCTTGTTGCCAAAGTATTGCATAGTTGCCTCTTATTCATTGATAGTAATAGTAATAACAATTATAATACCTACTTCTTAAACAGCCTTTAGCAGCAACTCAGAGCCTTGCAAAGTCTGTGTATGGCACAAAATGACATACTCAGAGAACAGCCATCCCATCCCTCAGCCTCTCCCCTCCGGGGAATTGCTACAACACCGACCCTTGCAGTGTCACACACTGGATTTGCCCCAGTTTATTGATATTTTTCCTGTGCTGGGAGGCCCAGAACTGGATGCAGTGTCTAGGTGTGTTGTCATGAGAGCTGAGTACAGGGGGATAATTTACCCTTTAGCTCCACTGACTGGCCGAGCTCCTGCTCGTACAGTCCAGGTGCTGTTGGCCCTTGTGAAAGTACTAATACGTCAAATACCAAATGGGAAAGACTCTTGTAGCGAATTTGTTCTCATGTGTACACATAACCATGAAATAATTTAATTTCAGTGCTCTTAAGCATGAGCAAATGCTCTGTTGAATCATTTCTCAGAGTATTTCTTCTTTTCAGGATTAAATTGACTAAGTACAATAATTGAAATGGACTTTATTGCTAGTAGTTTATCAAAATATTTAATTAAAAACAAATTTTAGGGCACAAGTTTGCCTGGCTCTTAATACTGTAAGAATCTTTCTTATAATTTCAGCCACTTCCATCTGGGATTTGCATTCATTGTATCTAGTCCTCATGTTTCAGTACAATCTTTTAAAAATGAGGTTTATGGATGGAACTCACTTGTAAATCTTGGGACTTGGATTCAGGGGGTTTGACTATTGAAAAATATACTTAAAATTATTTTTAAAACTCTAGTGTCCCCATATTTTTGTGTGGATGAGTGAAATTTGTTTGCGGTGCTTGCTTCTATTAAAAACATTCATTTTACCTCTAGATTTTTCCTATTAAAAACAATAAAAGATTGTATTTGCGCATGCTTCCTGAAGGTACTTTAGAAACAGTAAAACTCCCTGAAGATTCATGCCTTTATGCTCTAGCTTGAGGCCAGACAGAATGTTTTCTTGTAATTGTTCCTCCTATGTTCAAGACGCATTTTTGGGACTAAATATGAAAATGAAAAATAGAAAAAAAATATTTGTCTTGTGCTTTGCTAAGTGATTGTATAATAAAAGACTGCATTATCAGGCGTATGCATAAAGGGACTTAACTAATGACACCTGAATGCTTTTTTCTGGCATCTTATAACTTCTTGGTAATCATTTCTGCAACGTTAATGTTCTTCTATGTAAAGCAATGCACTTCTGTATAGATGAAATGGTACAAAGGAGGTTTTTTTGGGCAAGGCTGCAACTTCATTTGTGTTTTTAGAATACTGTACTTGAAAAGACCTTAACTGGGATCCCTTGCTAATGGATCTGAGTTCATTATTGCCCGGCTAGCCCACTAGTACCCTAAAAAATTCATTTTCATATAACATGATTTATTAAGTAGTTGGGAAGCAGTTCTAGGCACTCCAGATGACCCTGATTACCACAGAACTGGGAAGGTATCGCTAGAGGTGTAAAATACTATAAAAACATGTAAAGAATATATACAGAAATGAATATAATTTTGTGAGGGAGGGTGTATGTATATGCACTCTATTTTTAATAAGCTTCCTTCTTGGTTCCTCCTGCCATTACTAAGCACAGCACTGGTGCATCAGAGAGATGCTCATCAAATTTTATGTGGCCTAACCTTTGCAGAGGAAGTTTTCTTAGGCAAAAATTCTGCACACATTCCAGGAAACGTCTTTGTTTACATGACCTCTGAAAACCAGTCCAAACCAGTTCCTCTGTGGATATTTGGAAAGTGCCAGTTAGAGGAGATTAAACAGTCTGAAAAAGAGTAGGTTCTTAAAATGGAGGCTTTTCTTATCTCTGATACACACCTGGCTCACTGTTAACTATGACTTCCTAACTTGGATGGCACCCATTGGCCTATAAATTTGCTTTCTTCCTTGCCCAGCACACTTCATGCCTTTTGCACCAGAGGAAGTTCATCGGCACTCTACTTTCTCACACCTTTGCTACAGAAAAGATTCCTGAATAAGTTTGGGCAGGAGAATCTTATTATGAATGTGCATTTACAATATAGCCACACAAACATAAAATGATGTTATTTGTTAAAGCTAAAGTATACATGAATTTTTGATCAATTACAGTCTGTGTCAACTGATCTTTGAATGCTTCTATAATACAACAGTGGTAACATATGTAGTTAACAGATACACTATATTACATACATATATGTAGGTAAACAGGTGAAAAAAATAAAGTTACCCTTCGGTGCTGTTCTTTTTTCATGTCTCTCTGGTTTCGGTTTATGAATTTCTGAAAACAATGCAATGTAGAGTTATCAATATTAAAATAATTTTCACACACGAAAATATCAGATGCATTCTCACAATAAAAAAATAACTGAGTGCTTCAAATATTATAGCATGGTTTTACCATCTGCATATTCAGAATTATATACAGTAAAGTTCAATTTTATATATATAAGCAGACAATATATATGGACAAAAACCATAACATTAAGTGACTTTAATACTTATTCTGGTTTTAATTGAGCAATACAGCTACTTTTAAAGTCAAGAATAGGTTTTGCTCATCTGCAACAGCTATAGAGTAACATGTTGGTCATGAATCAGAAAAAGCATGCTTTTACTAAATATTTTTCTGTATGTGTCTTGAATTGTTTAGCAGGATTAGTATTTTGTGTCTTCCAAATTACCTTTTGAAGGAAAAAATGTTCTTTTTACTTCACTTTCTAAATATTTTAAAGCTCAAATGCTCCATTGGTAGCTCCAACACACAATAAAAGTTAGAATCAATGCTGTATGTAAATTACAAAGATAAAAGTTCCAAGGTTAGGGATTGTTGCCTCAGAGAATGACTCATTTTAATCATGCTGTACACCAATGCACTGAGAACTGCCTTGTTAGAAGAGGACAGTGGTACAGTATTTTCCTGCCCTTGCTATGCCATCTCTTTCAAACAAAATTCCCCACCCGTGACACTGATATTAAATTATTGCTGTATACCTCTGTAACTGATTTTTTCCTACTGTCCCTATTATGCCAAAACCATAATATAAAAAATGCAAAATTTTGAATTTGAGAAAAAGCAAACAAGAATTAAATCAAGCTTGCATTACACTTTGCATACAGTGGTAGAAATGTAAAGGCCATTTATTAGAGGTGCACAATAAAGTCATTAAGACTAAACAGAGTGTCTTGTTTATGGTATCGTGCATATATTTCCTGCAGTAGGAACCTGATATTAATTACTGGATCAAACTTATCTTTGACAAAAGCACACGCAAATCTCACTACACTGTATGGGAGGTGCCTCCTTGTATTTTAGGCTTAAATTTGGTCTGCAGGGTCTAAATAACAAGAATACCAACCCAAAAACTAATCCAACAGAAGAAAAATTATACATATTACATTTCAACTCTAAGAAGGTACTTTAATCCCTACTGAAGACCACTGAAATATTCCACTTATACCCTTAGTTTTTCGCTCAGGTTGTAACAGGATGCACATTGCCAAAGAGATACAGTAGCAAACAGTATTTTCCCTTCCCAAGACTTTGATGCTTGCATAGGTCCTTGAAAATAAATACAGAAAGTTTATATTGGATGGTATTTGCCACCTGAAATAATGATTGTGCCTGGTTTGCAAGAAACATAACTATTCTATGGCATCAGCCTATGTTGTCTTCAGATAGAAAGAACATTATTTCACCGAGGTAAAGAGTAATAAAAGCCAAAATACATATCACTGTTAGCCATTTATGTATGGCAGCATAACTAAGCTAATTATTTGATGTCATTAAGCTAAAAGGACTTTCTTTTCAGTTTTCATCTTGTCTCTTGCAGCCTGGGTATGTAGTTCATTTATTGTTCTCTAAACCTCAAAGGTTGTGATTAGGAAGAAATCCTGCCATATTGATTTATTGTATTTCAGCTAAGCCTGGATTATTTTTCTTTCTACAACTATGTAAGGATTTCTTTTCTGTTGACTGAGAGAATCCAGTTGCTGGATTTTCAAGCCTTTCCCACTTGTTACACTTAAAAGGATGCATAAACTGGTTTACGTAGCATAAGTGGTAGGAACGGTGCAAGACAAGAACAGCTGGAGGATTGCTCCCTCATTCTGAGCACATCTGAGCAGTTCCCCCTGCTGCTGCTCCAGACTGCCTCCAAATTCTGACTTAGTGCATCTAAATAAAGCTGAGTCACTTCCTCTGTATTGCAACATGCATCGGAGACGTACCTCACCCAGCTCAAGAGGTCATCCTGCACGCAGATACCAATATGGCCCACTAAGCAATAAATCACATTCTTCAGCCAGAGTCATCTACAGAGACACATATTCCCTCAGCTCCACTGGGTTCCCACCAACTATTTTGTGTCTCACTACAGAAAATAGGCCTCTTTTTCTTGAAAAAATAAGTATAATCCTTTGTTATTTCTAAAAAAGGCTTTTGAAATTACTGTTGATTTAGGGAATTTCTTATTGCTAGTTTGACTGCAAAATACACACAGAGCAATGACTGTAGAGCTGTCCATCTAAACCAGCCTCACACTATGTCAGCGGTGAAGCTTTCTTGACACAAATACTTCGGTAAGATACACAAAGAGATACTTTCTAGACAGCTGCACTGAGAATCTCGTCTAACTTGCTGTTACAATTAGGATGCCACACATCACAGAAAACCCTACACAAATTTCTTGAAGTGAAATACATCTTCATAATACATAAGTGTGTGTATATATGTTTTTATATATTGCAAAGTGTGAGATCATTAAGATCTCTTCACAAGCTCCCCATTACAGTTTGAACCATCATAAAAAATTGCAGCCTGGAACACATCAATTCTAATACATTACAACCTAAATTTTCCCAGCACAAATAAATCTAGTCTCAATATATGCTGATCTTGATCAATTTACAAGACAGAAAATAGTGACTCTTTGCTAACTCCAAAATATTTAAAATAAGGAGACACATTAGATTATTTGAGATCTTTTTGGTTTTTTTTGTTCTGAGAGTGTTGATACTCTCTGCTTCATCTTTTATGACAAATAGCTTTAATTTTCTAGTAATCACATCATATCTTATTGCTGAGTTGACAGAGCGGCTATAATAGCATAGAAGACTTACATGGCCAGTTTAAAGCATGTAATTTATCTCTATCAATGTGACACATTGTTAATAAATCCTAAATATTATGAATTCGTGTTTAGAAAAATGACAGAATCAAGGAGCAGCAAGGATAATCTTTGTCACCACGGCAACCATCCTGATTCTTTATGAGATGACAGCACAGTTTATTAAATTATTGTAAGGGAGTATGTATTTTAAAAGCCGTATTTCATTGTTTGTTTTCTTCGGTTATCAAGCAGACATGAAAAATTATCTTTCTCCTTGTGTTTCTTGGGTTTTGAATGGATAAGTACTTTATTTCCTTAAATATGGATGCTGCTTGACACCAGCTTCTCTAGACCGTGGGTCTTGTTAAGATATACAGAAGGTGCAGCGTGATTACTTTGAATAACTGCAAGAAGGGAGTCATTTAAACTGACCATTTCAAGATGCTGAAAGGAGATATACTCGACTACCCTGTTAGCAGGCCGATATATTTATGTAATGTTGACCCAAAGCAGGTCCTCACAGTCAGCTGAGGATCAGTATCGCGGGCAGCTTTACTGAAAATCCCTGCTGAACATGCAGTTTGGGCACTAGCTTCCCTCACCTCTCACCCGGCTCATTTTCATTAACAGCAGCTCACAGTGTCTAACGACAGCCTGGCACTTGCAGCACGCTACAAAGCCCCAGCTCTGGTGAGGTAGTGGTGCAGCACTGTGCAGGTTTGTATCAGCAAGAATGAAGAGGCACAGCCCCTCATGGTAGGGCATGTGGAGATTCTCCTGGATCCTGAAACAGAATTCCTTTCTTCATCTGCTCTTGTGTTTCCGATTTTTTGTTCTCTCCTTTTTAACACAATAAAATACGTAGCATTATTCTTAGCTATTTTAATTGTATTATGATAGGACCTATGGGACTCAGTCCACAGTCCACGTGAATTGCTTTAGGTACCCCATGGAGTTATAACACGACATAATATCTCATTTCTGTAACACAAGAGTTCAAACTTTAAGAGGGTGACATTTCTTCTCTTAGTGGGAAAGCACAGCCTGGCATCTTGCTTCATTAGAGGACGAAGTGAGTAGCAATCTGGCATTGCTAAAACAGCTCCTAGACCTCAGCCTCTGCTGAGTTTCCATCTTATGGATGAAATATACTTTAAAAAAGCCCAACAAAACCAATAAAAAATGTCAATGTTATGAGAGGCAAAGTAAGAAAAAAAGTGATTATTGTCCCCATCTGAAACACAAGAATGCCTTACTCAAGGTAACCCAGAAAGTCAGCAAAAGAACTGGTAATTTAACTCTGATCCCTGACATTAAATATTATCCCCTCATGCTTAAAGCCATCCTGTTTTTACTTAAATACTGTAGTGAGGATGCATCATAGGTTTAATATATCTACTGTTTTAAAGGTATAATTGAACTGATGGAATTCAACTTGAAATTTTAGGACGTTGTTCTTGCTATGCAAATTTTACCAGTTGGTCATCTTTTTCATAATCTCTTACAGGTAACACAACAATATACACCTTCAGTGTTTTGACAGTCTTTCTTTTATAAATATCTAAGAGTGAAAAGGAAAATGAGTCTTATTCAGATTCCTGGTGAAACAGAGGTTAATAATTTGCTTTTGAGCAGTCAAAACCCTTATCGCTATTGCCAGCAATTTAATGGGGCTATATCCTTGCTAGTTTATCAAGACTAATTGGTATCAGGCAGCTGATTATCCTGAAGAGTTGGTGGAAACAGATACTGAGGGCAATGCAAGAGTGAGTGGTGTTAAGAGCTTTAGGAGATGAGAGGGATGTCATTTCTAATGTGTTTCTAGATGCTGTCTGTATGAAGAATTGTAGTCAACTCTCTTGCTGCTGGTATCCTCAGGAGAAATTTGCAATTGTGCAGCTGATGTCTATTTTTAATCAAGATAGTACCAGCTGGTGAGGGTGACAGTTATCCTTGTGGGGCTAGGAGGAGAAGAAAGGAATTTGTGCATTAGAACAACTTCCAGCTAACTACTAATACATCATGTAGCTGTACTCTAGACAAAAAAAAACCACCCAAATTCTGCAACAGGAAAAAAAAGTGGGAAAGAAAAGAAAAGAACAGGAAATACTTAATTGGAGAATTAAATTGATGTATTATGCCTATATCCAGGAACCAAAGACAATGTAACAGAAGTCTTTAGGTACCAACATTCAGTGTTAGAAAGTCTGAGTGACACATATGACTAATTTAGGTGACTTCCCTTCTAGCTTGCTAGTAGCGCAGTCTTATCCCCGGTGTTTTCTTAGATCTTGCCCTGTTCTGAGGATTTATAGCAACTTCAGGTTGGGGTACAGAATAACTCTTCCTGAAGTCATGTGTCTGAGATCTTTCTTGAGAATGTGACAGGAGATGAATTGTCTTTTACCAATGAAAATGCTGAATGGTTTGTGTGCTCATCCAATGCGTGAGATACCAGGCCACAGTGCCTCTTAAGTATGGTTTCAAAATTGTTTATCCATCTCTTTGGAAATCTACAATTTAAAGCATTTAAAGCATACAACTTTTCTTTCATATTTTGCAGAATTATACAGCATCTCTTTCGTTTGCTGCATAAGACTACTTTTGACAGAGGTCACAGAAGACCATTTCTCATTCTTGGTGAAAACTCTCTGCTCTGGTGTATATTTACCCAAAACAACATGTTGTTCTAAACTGCAAATGTTGCTGTGAGGTGATGTTGATTGGTCCTAAACCTATTCAGCAAACCTCAGCGACTTTACCTTAGTTGCCTTTATTCCCTCCACTTGATACTTTGTTTGGCATCACTAAAGAGCTGTCAGCGATACAGAGAACATGACCCTCAAATATTTCTGAACAATTTACCTATCTTGAGTAGCATAGAGCAAACAAGTGGGCTTTATGTTCTCCCAAGAATACAGGGATTTAACACGGCCTTCCAGATCTACGTTAAGCCTTTTTTATAATGCCAGAACAGGACAAAAATAAATAGATTAGATTCCAGTTCAAGAGCTATTCAATTGTTTCCACGCTATTGTAGTTTCACTGGTCTGTAATAGACATTCACTGTAGGTGACCTGCTGACATCTTTATCATCTTGCTGAGGTGTGATTCCAGGATGATGTTTTATCTTATTTTTATTTTAACAAGACTATACAGTGAAGGAGATGTATTGCGAGGAAGGCACTTTCAGAACAGTGTAGAAGTTAATTTCATAACAGGAAAAGAACCCAGTCCATGTAAAGATTTTATTATAAGCCACTCTTTCGTAATCTCCCACTTTCTAAACTGGACTTATTCCACTCCTTTTCTCATTAAGTTAAAGACAATTAAATATGTACATATTTTTCCATATGCTATGTTTGAAATAACATTATTTTTGCTATCGAATAAAATAGCTTTAGCAATTAATGCTGATTAAAAGTGTATCATTATATTGCTATGTACTTAAAATAGTTTTATCAGAAAATCCCTGATCGGTGTAGTTGACCTTTCCCCTTTGTTTTTATATGTTTGGGCATTTTCGTATACCTACCAGGGCTGCTTAAAACTTAAATCCCACAAAGTCTTTCAATACAAAATTGTCT
Organism: Pluvialis apricaria; assembly: GCA_017639485.1. Taxonomy (NCBI): domain Eukaryota; kingdom Metazoa; phylum Chordata; class Aves; order Charadriiformes; family Charadriidae; genus Pluvialis; species Pluvialis apricaria. Next base: position 71,321,261 of record CM030009.1, on the reverse strand, counting down.
TTCAACAAAATAAGAAAATATTTATATTTCCCAAATAGCTGAGATGACAGGGAAAGTTTGATAGAAGTACCCAAGGCTGAAGAATTAGCTGTAAATATGGGAGCTGTTATATAGTTCTCTTCAGATTTGCTTCTTTGAGATAAATCCAAAAGTTGTACTACATCCTCCATCAACAAAAAGGAAATGGTTCTGGCTAATTCCAGCTTGAAAGCCTCAGTTTCCAAGGCAAATGGAACTTGACACAGTGCACAACCATTTGTTTTCTCTTCTTTCTAAAGCCTAACTGATTTTATGTTTTGGGTTTACTTTTTCCTCTGGTAATGTTTCCATTTACAGCAGAAAAGCAATATCTTAACAGAAAGGTTTTTAAGGGGAGGAGAGTACTTGCAATGATCTTTGACTAACTATCCTGTAAGCAGCACAGGCACCCTTCAGGAAGACTGTACGCAGACTGTTTTATATGGAAGAATTTTAATGACTGGGCTTTTGAAAGAATTAAAATTAGAAGATATTAAAATATCTTCAACCATAAACATTTTTTACATAAAAATAATTTTTCTTCCAAGTATATAGATTCATTAAGAATGTTTTTTTCATTCCCATGTTGCAGTTCTGTAGCTTGGTTCTAAAGTGTAAAAAGAATGCTAATAACACTTTAATTAAAAAAAAAAACCAAAAAATAACCACCAAAAACACTAACCCAAATGAATCAGAGATAGAGACATGTGATCAAAACCATATTTTTCTTTTCTTTCTGTGGAAAGTAAAACTGTCTTGATACATTTCTCTTTATGGATTCCAGCCTGCAAAGATGTTATTGGACCAGTTTTCATGTTTTATGTTTTTCATAATCAGTTTTATCAGAGCCTGCATTTAATTGAATGTAATTTTACAGAGACAAAATGCAGACAAAAATTGCAGACCCCTAAGTAGAGCAAAGTGATATATACAGTAATACATAAAATCTCTAGTCTTGATTAGCATCAAAGAAATCTTTTCCCATATAAAACTATTCAATAGCGTTCAGGGTTTATTTTGTGAAAGGAGGAAAAAATAGAATAAAAAAATCACAAGACTAACCACAGCTCCTGTGCTCAGCTTTAAAAAACATCAACTCTGCAGATGTATTAGTCTGCAAATATCTATTCCTATAAACTCAATCACCTCTAGATCCAATTGATTTTATTTTTTTTAGGGGCCTGGCATGCAGAAGAGAGGTACTGTTTCTGTGGGTCATGAGCATAGGGCTCCACTTGCTATATCCTCTCCTTGGCACAGCAGTAGTTGTGAGGGGTTTCAAGTTCTCTCAGAAACGTGCAGGACCCCCAATTTTGGTGCTGTGGGTTTAACTGAGTTTCAGATGACCCCCTCACTTATCGGGTCAGGAATTTGCTCTGTCTCAGGCAGAGGAAGCTGCCAGCCAGGGGAGCATCTACCTAACCCTCCCCTCTTCTCTTAGGGTGAGAACTTCCCCAGTGGTCCACTGCTCAGGCACAAATGAAGATATCCACCAAGACAACACAGATAGCCTCACGTAAGATTTTCCCTGATTTAAGAGGATAGCATAAACAGCTGCAAACCTCTGTGCTGCTATACTTCTGCCCAGGATTTCTACTAGCCTTGTGGCTCAAAGTTCTCTCTGTATCCTTTAAAGGGTAGCTGGCAAGTTTGGATTAAAATGTTTCAACTCAAGTCGAAACTCAATCACTATTCTTCAATCGGTGAAAGAACTGTAATTGAACATCCCTATTCCCTAGTGGTATATAGTTTTGTTTCATCTGGATAATATGGAAAATATTTTCTTTACATTATAAAATGCTATTTTATAGTGGATATGCTATTACTGTATTGATCAGAGTAAGTAAAACAAGATGAGATTTTTAAAAGAACATTAATAACAGAAATGGATGCCACCAAAATGCAAAATGCAAAAAATACATATCTGGAAAAGTAGTTTAACATCTGAGAATTGAATCAATCAATGATTTTCATCTTTTAACACAAGGTGTACTTTACACAAAGATACGCAAAATGCTTTGTAGTAAAGTGTAGCCTAGGGAGACAGTGAAAGCCTTTTAGAGAGATCTATAATAGCAACTCATACACAGAAAAGTGAACATTACCATATGGCAACATAAAAGAAACTGAATTCAGAAGGCATTACCAGTACAAATAGATATATACTTTAGGGATGAATGGAACTGCATAATTAATTTCTAAGACACACATATAACAACCACACCAGCAACTCAGTTTTCAGGTTGCATCTATGGTACTCTGAATCTCTTTTCTCTCATCTATTTCCAATTTTTTGATTGGAAACTGTTTTCTGAACTTGAATATTACCTCCAGAAAAAAACATTTTTTTTCTTTATTTTTCCAGATTTGTTACTGTATAACATCTTGACTTCTAAATGATAAAAGACGATGTTCTAATTTCAACATTCTGTCCAGAAATAGTTATTTGCCATATCAGCTAGCAATGTGAATTTTTCCAGTTATTTTTCTGATATAAACTATAGTAATAAAAAATATTATTTATATGTAATTTATAATTATTTTAAACTTTAGAAAACGCTTTTAGTAAAGAATTTTAAATGTAAGAATCTTAATAGACACCTGGTAGCATTTTAAACATTCTAAGGTGCTCTGGTAGTCATCAGCTGCCAGTCCCATGCTACGTCTGAGATACCATGTGGTATCTAAAATGGCACTAGTCAGCTATGTTTATTCACTTGAATCCTGCCTAATTTATTTCTACTGTGGAATAAGGTTGTTGCTTGACAATATGGAGTCAGAAGTAAAATTTCCCAATGATATAGGACTTCTTTAAGGTAACAGATGAATGGGACTAATTGTTATTTAACTAATCTTGTGGGAATGTGGGAAAGGAAATGTCTTCTTCAAAATCTTGTTGTGAAACCTAACTGGTTCCAGCAACTTACTGCCACGGTTGTTTTGCTCCCTAATGTTAATGTACATACTGTCTGTAGCCTTGGGTTCAGAGAAAGCAGTAGATGGATTACAGCCACACAAGAACTGTGTCCTTGTTGAATTCAGTGACACCATGGCTCAGGGAGTCCCTGAGTGGGGCAAATTTCTAGAGCATGGAGAACTGGTTTGGGAAATTATCACTATATTTTTAACAGTTCTTATATCATTCCTGAGGCATTTGCACTGGTCACTCTTGGGCAGCAATAAGGACTTCTGTCCCATCCACTGGGTAAGCTGGACTTTTGGTCTAATCATATGTAACCATTCTTATGTACTTCTGCCCCCTCCGAATACCCAAACCAGTTCATTTTAGGCTTGCACAGGCCATAATATCAAAACCACTTTCAAATTCAAATTAGCAAATCTCCTATCAGTCTTCTCTAAGCAGGTTGTTCCTACCTCTCCCCTTTCTCAAACAAAGCTGTCATAGATGTTTGCTTGTTCACTTTTAAAAGGAGATGTAGGAAATGATCTGGTCAGAGAACCTTTCCTTTTGGGAGCATTTTGTTTGGTTTTGTTAGCATAACCGTTGTTGTAACTGACTGTACCCTTAGAAGTTGCCACATCTTTTAAGAAGAGCTTGACATGTCTGTCTTCAGCGTATTAATAACCAGTCTAATACTCAGACAACAATATTCTCATTTGAACTGAAGACAGAAGGGTAAGATGCTTTGCTGAAAAGTTTGTTTGTAATTAACAAAATTTCTTGACGCCTTTAACAGAAATTTCTGTTGTTTGTGGCTTCTTGTTTTAATTTAGCATTTTGTAACTCATTTTTTCTAAGAAAATGAGCTTTATAACCAAGTGAGGAGAATACAATCCTTTTATTAACTGTTGTATGCATCTTTCTATCTCATACTTAGGCTAACTCACAGAAATTTAGAGATCCACCTCTACCTCAAGAAAACCAAGTTTCCTTTGATTGTTGGTATAAAATAATTTTATGCCAATAAAAACCTATTTGGTAGTACAGAGATGGTTAACAGTGTCATGACGATGTTTTATTTCTTACTCTGCTTTCTAAGTTCATTTTAATTATTGAAATTAAGATTACTAACTTAGTGACTGACTTGTGTGTGTGTTTGAGAGAGAGTGCAAGAGAGAGCAAGAGAAAGAGAAAGACACAGAGAGGATTTAACCTAAGCCCAAATATAAAATCAAGGAAGGATATCTTACAAAAACTATTTCCTAAGCTTCGAAGTGTAAAGTAAAAAAACAAATATTTCTGACCTTACAATCTTTTTCAAAGGTTTCCAACAACTTACTCCTAAGACCACATACCAGATTAATGTTTCCCAGCCAGAATGCATGAGCTGTTTTGAAGCAGAAGAAGATGCTACTTTAACATACAAAACTCACTAGTACATGTGCACATCTTGTCAGGTGTACCCTGGCTAGCTAAATGAGGAATCCATGTTCAGATTTTAAATTTTCCGTTACCCATATGTAAACTGGAGAGAAGTAACAGAACAGTTTAATAATGACCTTTTCAGCCATGGCTGACAATGCTGAAGTGTGTGCACTTGTCTGTATTTTACAGATCATTATTTCCAATTTTTTGCACCAGGTTTCTCAGCTCTTCTCCAAACTCACATATGATGCCAGTAACATTCACCAAAAAATAGTAAATATTTCTCTCTTTGTCCATAACAATAATTTCTAGCAAAAAGGACCAAAATGTGAAAAAACATACAGCTGTCAAATAATTGGATTTGTCTCTAAAGGTTAAACTAACCCTGAAAAAAAATGAACAAGATTATCAGTCATAACCATTGTTCTAGAAAGAGATGAAGCCAAAATATATTAAGCCTGCAAGAAACTGTTATTAGGCTTCTCAATATCTTTTGTGAAAATACTCTGCAGTTTTAGCATGTTGAGAATGTGCATTGTTAAAGACGCAAAGTCCTCTACAGAATAATTTTTCACTACCTCACTGAATAACATTTTTTTTCCAGACAATATCAACTGTTCATTCTTTTCCAATTATTAAAGATAAATATTAGCGATAAGACTTGGACTGGCAAAAATAATTGCAATAAAAAACGCACTCAAGAAGCATTTTCATCTTTTCTAAAGTATTCTGAAACTGATATTAGTCCTGTTGCATGTGCAAGCCCATTGTCATTATTGTACTTTTTTTATCTTTGCTTTCAATTTACATCTCTGGGAAGGTGATCTTTGCTTTCTTTGGGGTCGTAATTATCAGTATGCTTTTCTCTGCTTTCTTCATCATTACACAGTGTCCTTACCACTCCCCTTGAATTTTTTTCAATATGTAACTGTATTATGGTACTAGCAATCTTATTTTTTCAGTTACTACTACTATATTCCATTATAAAGTAAATTTTGTGCTAACATTTTAGCATTCATAAAATCTGCTAGTCAACAAAGCAAAAGATTGAAGGCTTGTCCATACACCAAAAATAGGTATGGAGATTTTTCAAAATGTCTCAGCCTATTCATGAATACACAATAACTGTGGGTTAGATCCAATACAAATACTTAAAAATCAGGCACAGCAATCATAATGCATATTTCCAGGGTGCAATTTGAGTGACATTTCCTCTAAATATGTGCAAAAAATCAAACTGTTCATCTTCTAGAGATGGCAGTAGTGTACTGCATAATCTCACTGCGTCATTTTTTTTTTTGTTTAAGATATTCAAATGCCACAAGCATAAGAAGAGCCACCTAAAGGAGAAAAATTCACAAAGCTATAGATAATGCTACGTAGAGTGGAAGGGACTTTGACGCAGAAATGGTCCTTTAAGTGAAAGCAGAGAATACTAAATAGCCTACAAACGTGGTTCTGATTTTGTGGTTCTAACTGCTAACATTTTGACACCCCAAAAGTCTCCAAATTTATATAGCTGGTCCTCCTTCAGGTCCAGTCCTAACAGCAGTCACATGGGGAAAATCACGGATGCAATGTCTTGTTTTGTTTTAGAAAGCTTTTCTTCTGGAACTCTTATTTCTGGACCATAGACATGACAGCACACATTAGTTAGGAAAAAGCTGCTCAAAGGGATGTGCACATTGTGCTCAGAGGAACAGATTGTGATGTCTGTGAAAGTCCTACCCACACAAGCTCGTCTGAGCCCTCTCCTCCCCTCCCAGGGCTTTGCCTTCTGTGCTCATGAGCTTTAGCCCTGGGAGCGAATTTCACTGTGCCTAAGTAGAAAAGCTGTTGACTCTGGACTTTATCACAGAGCTCTCAGAAAACATCTATATAGACTTAGACCCAGGGAATTCAGCTCCTTGATGTTTACACAATTTTAAGAGAAGTCTGCGAAGAGAGACAGTGACAGTTCTGAGGAGCTCACAGCTGCCTGTCGCTGGGCAGACATGCGCAATATTCTTCGCTGGCATTTCTAAGGGACTGGTGGCTTCAGGCCACATGTGTTGTATTTCTGTAGCCCAGAAAAAAAGGTGACAAAATCAAGTATAATCAAGTCCAGATCCTAGCTGCCAGGATGAAATGGAGACCTCCAGTCATCTGGTGACAGTAACAGGTTATCTGAGGGTGTTGTTATGTGTAAGCTTATGGCTATACCCAGAAAGGGTCTTAGACTACTTTCTTCATCAGTTCTAGTCAAGAAACAGCTTTCTGCAGGAAGAAAAGGATGGGGTTCCTTATCCTCTGAAAGACGGAGGGAAAGATCTTGAGTACACATCCAGGAAGTGGATGAGCTGACTCAAAATCTGTTTTACTGCTCAGGCAGATGAAACATTTTTGAATTTATGCCTTTTCACATCTGTGTGGCTGAGTTAGCCTGTAAGATACCAGCTCCAGAGGAATCACCAGCTTCTTGTCCATTTCTTTCACACGAAAGATAGAAGACTCTCAGGCATTTATCTCCAGAGCAGGGTTGTGAGCTTTGAATACTGAGGAAAACATTTCAAGCTGGCAGTTAGATACTCAGCTGCCTGGATGGAGGACTTTTAGGTCTGAACTATCATCTCATCACTTCCAACTGACTAATTTAAGCAGCTTCCAGCTTATTTTGATGGCTTTCCTGAATTTTATTTCTACAGCTTACAGTCCCAATACAAAGTATAAGGCATGGGTATGTCACCAGTTTCCAAAGAAGCAGGAACTGCGATGGTGAGCATGGTGTTCTCCATGACGTTTTAATAGATTAAGCCTTCCCAGTGGCGAAGTACCTCCACAGTACTCCCAGCCTGGTCAGCTACACTGGCCCATGGCAAGTAGACACCTTCCATCGATGTACCCGTCATCCCTGTCAACAATGTGCTACAGCTTCAGACACTGCACCCACTGTAGAATTAACAATGCATTTCTCTATTTGGAAGAAGTTACAGGGCAACACTGAACCTTTTGTGATTCTTACTGCTGGAGTAAAGAGATGAAATGTTTTCTTACACTGTCTATAAGTTTTCTTCAGTCTTAATATGAAGGATCATCCATAGAAAGACGAATGGTTCTGGTCTTCAAGCCTGTTAATTCCTTGGATACCGTATCGAGACTGACAAAATGTGTGATTAAATAGAAGCCTGATCCAGTTCCAATTAACTTCAGAGAAAACTGGATTGTAATCTCAGCACCAACTGGGTTGATAGATTCTTCAATAAGAGCATTTACCTATTGAGAATTTGATGGATACCAAATTCAGATGACATAGGGCTGGTTACACATCTTGTTATTATCAAGCTGTGCTCAATTTGCAGAAAAAAACACACCCTAGTTTTGAAAAGCTTTACATCCTATCACCAATATCTCAAGCCTTCTAATGCATTTTCATTTTGATTTAATAGAAGTTGAACTTAAGTTATATGTTTCAGCATAACAATTTTCATGTCTGAAAAGATTTGTATTATAAATCCTACTTGCTTCACTCGTCTGCTTTAAAAATTCAGTGATAACGAAGTAATTTTTTTCAGAAGATTCAGAAGTAGTCCTTATTTTAGGGTTCTGCATTGGCACAAGACAAAATGCTTTACAACACCTCACCATTATTTCTCACTAAATATTCATTATATATTATTATTTCTAAATATTATTTCTATCCAGACATACACATGACTCATATTGGCATGAATAGGAGTCCCACATGCAGGACAGGGCTTCAGGTAATATTTTTGTAACTTTATTGGGTTTTTATGAACATTTTTCAGATTTTTTGGATAATAACAAGAGTCAAAAATTCTCACAGAGCAGCAAACAGTACAACAAGCATTATTACTTGAGTTTCTTATTTAATGAGTTTGTTAAAGCACAACCTACATGGTTAGTAGACTGACATGTAACTAATGACAGAATCTATATCACAGATATACTAGTTAATTCTTAAAACGGTTGCAAAATATTTGCTCTCTATAGTAAGGCAACTGACCCACCTTTTTTCAGGGAAGGTTCCACTTCACCTAAATCAAGAGAAAAGAACAAATGTCAGAGAAGAGTTATCATCATAAAAAAACCCATGTTTTTTCTGATCTTTGCTCATTTTAATAAAAAAAAAAATCTATTGCTAAATGGCAAGCACTCTATTCTGAGATTTTTGATTTTTCATAACATATAACTCTTACCATAGAGTTTTTCCTGTGTCTGGCGTAGGTAAATTCAATGTGCAGTAGTAACCAAGGAAAAGTCCAAATCTCTGTTTGTACTTCTAAATGTTAATTTGTGACTACAATTTAAAATTTGCTTGATTTTATGCATGTTTCCATGTTTTAAGGAAAGGCCCAGTGGTCCCATTTTAGCTCCAAATAAGAAAATGTATATGCAGGTTAGCAAGGTTGTAAATCTAGCAACGTATCCAGTGAAGTCCAAGGCAAAAAATACGCAATTTTGATGGAACTATGAGCACTTGATTGCTGCAAAGTATTATTCCACCTCCATGTAGGACATGGAATTTAAAGGACTCAGCCTGAACAACTGTGGCAAGTGTGCAGCCTCGGCTGCACTGACTGCATCTCACAATGGGCAGGGGTTTCACATGCACTAACTTTTTACGATATAATGCAGTAAATTGCCTACTGCCTTTTCACACTCCTGGTAGATATTGATGAAAGTCCACTTGGAGTAAAGACTGGTGGGACTGAGGTTTCCAAACACTTCTTAGTGAGCATTCAGATCTTGAATTTTTGTATGTCCTACTTGCATTAACACTAATCCACTCAAGTATTTGAGAGCTTGCAGGTGTTTTGGGAGCTATGAAATGGTAAAAATGAACACTATTCAAATTTTAGCAAGCTCTCCATATTTCACCTTTTCTGTTTCTCAACCATATGAGACACTGGCTTTCTGCTGGTTGTAAATCATATCTCAGAATAGGATGCCCAGTTCACAGACTCACATGTAGCAGCCTATCTATTAGTATTGATATATGGTGCTGATATAAAAAGCTCATGCGCACATTTAAAAGGTAGAAATTTGATAATATCCCAAGCTTATGAACAAATGGGTAGAAGCCAGTTTCAGTACATGTTGCTTTTCAATTATGTTCTGGTATAGCCAAATAAAATGTAAAATAAACTACCATGAAATGAAGATGTTACTCCTACACTTACTGCTTGTCAAAATGACCAATATGATGTGACATGATGATCCACTACTGCTCTGCTCATACCAGAGAACTACTTTTTTTATAACATAAGGATAGTTATTTCCAAACTTGAAATGTTAGCAGTTTACTTTCATTTATCAGATGATGTCAGATGAAGAATGTCACTATAATGGCAGCACCAAAATTTATAGTAAACTGAATTATTTGCAATATGCCATCCAAAAGCCCCTTAGTTCAGCCAAACCACTATTTTTTTCCGTCTTTTTGTTTGTTTGTTTGTTTCAATATATTGTCCCATCATCAATACATCAAATAAAAAAGTTTTAAGTTTCTTGGTCTATCTTGTATATTTACCGGGGTTCTTTAGATTCCTGGTGATTAAAAGAAAATAGCTATTGCCATTCTCTGAAGCAATATTCTGACGCATATTTTGGTTGCAGCTTTGAAGTCTTGTATAAATTAGCACTCTTTACTTCAAGATGTACTAATGGTAATATTTAATTCTGACAGCTTTTCTGTAATGGTACATTAAACACGAGATGAAAGCTAACAAAGAGACCAATTTACTGATTGGAATAGCCAGTAGATGCTTTATTAGCAACAACGTTCACTTTTCATTTTGTTTGACCTTCTTGTCTGTGAGGTTAAAAGCTGAGGAAGCCAACATAATGCATATAAAACAGCAGTTAGAGCAGTTACAGAAGTCTTTACATTACAAATACCTTCATCACTGTCATCATCATCACTCCATACGATGTCAGACAGAAAAGAAATAAAGCCATAAAGCCAATCAGTGGATTCTTCCAATGCCTCATGAATGATTCTCAGTGGTTCTGTGCTGAGCTTGTTAACAGATCTTCCTGAGTGCAGAGTTTAAAACAAAAGCGGTTTGAAAAAAAAAACGAAAACAAAACCAAAAAATACCCAAAACCTCCTTCAGTGACTAAAGTTAATCTTCATTTTATGCAGGACTAATTATGTTACCTCCTTTAATAGAAACAAAGACTGTGAATGTTAATATTTATTATTCAAGGGTCTGAGGACAGCTCTCCTTCCTGTGCAAGACTGGCATAAACTGTATCCTACTGTACTTGCTGTTCGCAGAGTGGTTAAGGACCCGGTGGATAATTTGGTCTGATACTGCACTCCAAGCTCTGGCTCTTCTTTTGAGGCTTGGTTGGGCAAAGGATAAATACAGATTTGATTCTACCTAATATTTATCCTTTTTAGATAATCTCTCCCTTTCAAACCAGTTTTTATCTCTGGCCCAGGTCCTCTGCCTCTTGATGCTTCTTTAGGATTCACTGCCCTCTGTGTCCCACTCCTCATGCCACATCTCCCCCTGAGCCCCGTCCTTTACGCAAGTCCTGCCTGAGGAAATTGCTGAGCCCTGGCTTAACCACACAGACAGGTCATATCATTGCCATGCAGTACACGTAAAGGATGAGAAGAAGAATGCTATGTATACTTGGGACAAAATAAACCTGAGTCCAGAATGAAGGCGAATGCAAAGTCCAAATTGTGTCACAGAGACAGACACTTTCAAACATGTACTCCCATGTATCTGGTTCTTCTTTTACAACTTTCCTAGCGTTTCTATCACATACAGTTGTGCATATCTGTATACTTAGCTAGTTTTTGTCTTACTGCTCCTGTAGGCAAGTTGACAAACAAGGAAGCTCTGCAGTTTAATGCATTCCACTTTCCTGGGACCTCTAATGGAAGTGAGGCCCCTGCTCCCCACTGATCCACACCCAGGGAGAGCAACTGTCAGTGGGTAATACAAGTATTCCCTTAAAGGCTTTCCCAATTGTGATGTCACCAGATTTCTCTCCACCCTGTTTATAGTATTTCAGAGGAACTTTTCAGCCTCTGATAGAGTGTTTCTTCTGACCTTTCTGTCCAGCGGACTTCTATTTTCTTGGAATCTGTGCCAAACTGCTTAGGAAGGGGGACAACTCTCCATCAGTCAATGTTACTGTTGACTGCACTTGAAATGGCAGACTGAATGATTGCCCTATCTGTGTGAAGGTTTCCCACAAATATAGACAACTGAAGGCAGATCACAAATATGGTTTGAGTTGTTGGCCTAGTCTTGTTCCTAGGAGTTTCAATAGAAATATATACACTGAATTTAACAGTATCAAGATAGGAACCATATCTCTGTTTACCACTATCTTTCTGTATGCAAATATTTTAGTACTGAGTTAAACACAAGTCTCTTCAGAACTACTTCTGGTTGCAGTGTTCTGACTCACAAGCCAAATCTTAGCAATAATCAGAAGTAGTCTCACATGGACTTGCAGGTTACAAAGACAGGCAAAGTGCAGGCTTGAAGCAACTTCTTTGATGGCAGCAGTACAAACGGTCATTTTCTAAAGTGCTGTAGTGAAATATACAGGAAACTTTATTTGAAATATAAATGTATCACTAAATAATTCCTTTTATTTCTAATTAAGTAATCTGAAACAGAAAAGACCGGGCTGATTTTCTATTATTTTGCATCTGCTTATTAATAATGTAAACCAAAGAAATATTTTGGTTAATGTTTTTTTGAAGATTGTATTATAGATATAGGTTACTGAACAATGAGGCACATCAAATAGATTAATTGTGTGCCATGATGAAATGACATAATTGCAAATAAATATGCACGATCTCTTCATTTAGTGTATTATTGTGTGTACTATTGGATCGAGAAAGGTTGAGCAGCATAACTGGGAATATTTACTTTGCTTATTATAAGGCATTTATTTATTTGTATTGGCCTCATGAGATGTAGAGATTTTATTTTTACAACTGATTTGCCACAAATGCTCTTCTCAAGTGTTTACCAGGAGAATGGATACCTATATTTAGGCTATTACAAAATAAATCCACAACCCGACCCCAGATGTTATTTGCACTTTATTCTAATCTAGAGGTGCTAAGGAGTCCAAGTGGACTAATAGAATGGACATGGCTGGAGGGGTCCTAGCATTACTGAGGTTTTGATTCACAAGCAGTGATGGTTTAAGTTCGGAGAGCTGCCTTGATTTCCACTCTGGCTATCCACCTACCCTTTACTCACTGGTTGCTTAGGGATGGCTCAGTTGCTTTTACAGCCAGAGGCTTTTACAGCCGCAGGGATTACAGCTGTAAACTAAACAAGAATTGGTGTCAATTTATTTTAATATACTGGTCTATCAACTAGCAGTTCAAGAACTGCTTCACAGGTAGCAGAGCTGTCCCCCTGGGCAGCCAAGGGAAATGCTCAGAGAAGAACAAGATCAAGAGCAGAGGGAACTATTCCAACCACCCCAAGGCAAGCCATCTTTGCTGATGAATCAGAGCTCTCAATGTCATATCCTGGTCTTTAATTCATAACAACTTCATAGAAAACTATGAAAAGGGATTAGAAATTGAAAGTGTCCAGAGGCAAAATTCTCCAGTCAGGCCTACACTAACAAGCCCAAGTTGCCAATCCTGTTTAACATAAAAAGTTTGGAAAAATCAGTTTAGGGCTGTGTAGAGGACACTTTAATCGTAGTTGAAAAATTAAATTTTGTCATTTTAAATTTTGTATACAAACAGCTACTGTGAGATCCACTTGCAGTCTGATGCAAGTGACACAGGCCTGGAAAGTTGTCTCCTTGTGCATAGATCTTCTGGTTACCTTCTGTTGCATTTTCTACATTTTTAAAAAGTAGTGCTAACAGTAACAATGTGTCCTGAAATGCTTAAGAACACCACACCAGATAATGCTGAAGTGAAAACTACTACTGATCAAATCCACGCTTTTAGCTCTCCCCACAACTTTGACAATAGTGGGTTGTTTCCCTAGTAGAAGGAAACACACAAGAAACAGAGGAAATAAAGCAATTCAGGGGGTGGTAACAAGTAGAGAGAAAGATGCCCTTTGCCTCACACACATGCAAAGAAAGATAACCGTTTCCAGAGGATTTGCATACTCTTTCTTCAAGAGTGAAGCTGAAAGAATGCAGATTTTCATAACAAAGTTTGAGCTTGATATTTTTATGTAATGTAGATTTTTTTAAATGTACAGATGCCCAGCAAGGGTACAGTATGATGATTTTTTAAGAATAGTCTTGGATTCAACACATTCAGACTGGATTAGCTGTTCTCTTTCTGACTTTTCATTTCTTGGCAGACTTTAGAACACAAATTATTTTAAAATTAAGCTCACAATATACTTCTCTTGCTAGCATATGTTATATAGCATGCAGTATATAATTTTTAACTTATCTATAACTATTAACTATAATTAATGGATGATACATATTATATTGTGCTGGGAGTAGGAGGGGCAGGACCTTGAATTTAAAGTGTAAAGAGCCTTTATGAATACAGAGCATTTCTCAGATAGATACAAGCTGTGAAGTTCTACTTTTTGCTGAACTTGTAAATAGGGACTGGGCCAATTTTTTCTCTTAGATAATGTAGTAGAAAAATACTGAATATCTATCAAAGGAGGAAGGAGAAAAGAGGGAAAAGGAAGCGAATGGTTACTCAGCAGGTTAAGCTCAGGAATGAAACATGCAATTAATATTGAAGACCTTTTGTTGACAGCATGTAATTTCATTTAATCACACCTTAAGTTTGGATTATCCTATCTAGCCAAATGTACCTGAAAGCCAGGTGTTGAACCGCTGGTGGCTTATAGATTCTCTCAAAAGACAGTGCAGAAAGACAGTGTGACCTTCAGAAGGCAAGTTTCTTGCCTTCCTCTGACACCTTTGTTAGGGTTGTACGAATTAATTTCCAAAGATGCCCATCCCTTTTCATTGACTAGGAAGGAAAGGAAGCCTGAAAAATTAGCATGGACATGACACCTTATTTTCATATGACTGATGTATGGGACATGGATCCTATTAGTGGTGCTGTCTCATATTTAAATCCTTCTGGTCATTGTTCACTTTGGCTAAGCACTTATATTCGTAACTTTACATTCATAATTAATTCCAGGTCAATATGACTATTCAACTTTGATAAACTTCTTGCATTCCAAGACAGCACTGGTACCACGAACAATGCTTTGATATAACAAATTACAGAACTTTCCGGCAAATTTTGAAATTTGGGAGAGTTAAAGCTGACTGAGAAAGAATCCTAGTCAAATCGAAGGACTTTGTATAATATCTTTCAACAAAACCTTATTGTAGGAAAGCTGAACTGAATTTGGTTAGAGAATGTTTGTTACTAGTTGTAGATATCTGCAAGAAAAAATGGAAGCTTGTTTGGATTTTCTTTACTAAACATGCACAAATTTGGTTAAAATAATTCTTTCAGAAATAATTTCAGATGTGTTATAGGTATTAAATACTTCTGAAAACTCCCTATGTATTTTGAAACTGGCTTTCATGACCATTACATCAAAATGAAACTGCTACAATTTTTTGCAGCTCTCCAGCATTATTGGTACAGAAACAGTAATTTGATTCAAAATGGGAGAATAAGAATTCTGAACAACTAATTTCCTCAGTTTTGAACTCTTCTTTGCTCACAATTTTAACTCCAATTGATTTGAAAATGGAACTCATACCTTTAATGGTAATTAATAACTCTACACTTAACACGGGTCTTTGAAATCAACCAATGACAGGTTTCCAAAGTCGTTCAATGAGCATTAGGTATGTTCTTGGGACAGAAAATAACTTTCATAAAGTGACAAAGTCACTTCAACTTCAGTAAAATTGTGGTATTTTGTGAACAGAAGAAACCTTTTTTTCATCAGGACTGATAATGGGTCTTTTAACAGTGGGTTTTGGAAATTTGAATTGATTAATCACATGGTATGATTTGTTGTAGCGCCTCAAGCAAATTTGGTTATGTTTCATGGTCTGTGTCATTTATTTCTGTGAAGTGCACAATAAAAAGTGACTAATTGATTTATCTGTGCAAATCACTTCACTCATTATTCCAGTCTTAATAACTGTCAGGAATGTGATCTCCTATCAATCTTTTTTGCTTGTCAAATAGTTAAATATATACTCAGAGTTCAACCTATTTTAAAGCTGGGATTTTTTTTTAATGATTTGCAGTGAATTACTTAATAATTGTTGGATTTTCATCAATTACATATTTTGACTCCAGTGAATTGAATGCAATTAAATTACAAATCACGGTAATTATCTGGTGTAAAGATTGATCTATGAGATATAATCTAATTCATTGATACTGACAAGGTACAACCGATGAAGACAGAGAATTTCTGTCATGTTTGATAAAACACAGAAGCCTAACACTAGTTTGTGAGAATAAAACATATCCTAGTTCTACTAAAATATTCTCTTAGAGAGACCTGTATTTTAATTTGAAAGTTTATATATTTTTAAGATTTGTTATTATTATTAGTAGTTTTTTTCTAATCTGTGGTCTTCTGAAGAGTAGTATCTAACATATAAAACTCAATACACACATAAATTCTTCCATTAATACTATTCCAGTTGATCAGCATACGGGTCCTTAGGTCTTATCTTCCTATTTCATAGAGTAATATTTTTGCCATGCTTACACCACTAAGCTTCAGGATAAACTCTGGTGGGTATCATTAAATTATAAGTATAAAAATAATAATTTAATTTTGAATTGTAAGTATATTGAATTATAAGCACAAAAACAATGCCAAAGAAAACTCAGACTCAACATTACCCAGTAACTTCCATTTTATAAGTACTTAAACTGTAGATATGAAGACTACAGTCTGTAGTATAAATCTTCCCTGGTTCTTTATCAGCCTTAGACAATTATATTGAGGTCAAGTCTATAGGGAAAACCTCACCTGAAAATGGACAAAGGCATCTTACCCAAAATGAGAACAAAGTAGTTATAACTAGAACATACTTGCTGAAATTTAGAAAGAAATTCACAAAGTATCAGGTAATTTCAGGTACTTTTGGTGTAGCCACACACACGGACAGGAATGTAAGTTTAGGATGGGCTTTACATGTAATTTATATAACTTGATTTGATATCAGCTGAATGGTTTCTGATTTGATGGATGAGACCCTAATTAGGCCGTGTTTTCTGAAGCAGCCAGATATTTTACCTAAAATAATTTCAAGCTTTATTTTTTCTCATTCTAAGGATTCAATTGTCTAAGAACACAGATCTTAACTTCAGATTAAAAAGGCAGTGCTGTTAAATAATTGTACAATGGCATTTTTAAAGGGCACTCATGAGGGTAAATTGAGTATCCCTGAGCTTGTCACCATTTCCTGGGAATCTCCTGACTGAGGGTGTCTCTCAGCTGACAGACTATTTCAGGCACGATGTGAAAATCAGGAGGAGGCTATTGCAATGAGCTTTGCAGCCCCAGCCAGCCAGAGTTGGGGTTAGCAGAGAAGCAGTGCTGCCGCGTCCTGGCACTCTGCTCGTGCCCATGCTTGGTTATCTCCGGCCAGCAGACCGCAATCACACACGCGTATTCAGAACACTGCAGGCAGAACGTCTTTACCAGGTGGTAAACAGGGATCATCGCAATGTTGTGAATAGGTGGCTAGAGCGGATGGCAACAGGATGAACCAACCCCAGAAAGGCCAATTAAAAAAAAAAAAAAAAAAAAAAGAGGAAGAAACACTGTTAGCAATGATGAACATTCTCAGCTGTCGCTTGACGAAAGGAAGCAGTTACGGAGTGAAGTGAGGAGTTATTTCATCTCCGTGGGACTGCTGTTGTGAAGCAGAAATTGGAGTTCATTAAAAAGAAGAACAATACACTGTAGGTGTGAGATAATACAGTACAAATCAGAGCAATGTAAAAACATGCTTAAATAAGGCACAGGTATTTTCACAAGTTACAAACATATTCTGTTGCCAAAAGGAATATATTACATATGGTTTATTCTAGTTGAACTACTCTGATTTCTTCAACAGCAAATAACCAAAGAATTACATTACTGCAATTGTTACTGAAATGAATTACTGGTTTTGTTTGTTTAAGATTAGAAATTTCACAGATACCATTATGGGCCAGAAATTTGGTTTGTGTTTTGTACCCCATGAAGCGCATTTAAGCATGCAGGACTTATTTCTTTTCTTAGATCCTTCCTTATTAATTCAGTTTCTGAAATTTCATATTTTCAACTTAATGACCTCATGAAGTTTGATCTATCTCAATTTATCGTCTTGTATATGCTAGACATTTGGGATGAACACAGTACTTGCAGCACCTCAGTACTTCATAGGCTGTCATTTTTTCCAGTATAAACTCATTTCCTAGGGGTTTATAACTCAGCTGTAAGATTTGTTGCAGAATGAACCATGGGAAGTAAGATGTCAACTAGGCAGCCCTTCTTTAAAGTAGAATTGGTTTTAAATCCCTTTAATTGTTTTTATCATTATGGAAGACAGTGAAAAAAAAAAATTTCTAGGTTTTGGATACGTTAGTGGAAGTCCCATATAATTCAATTAAGAGTTTCATTAATAACTTTGAAATGCATAAGCTGTTTACTCATGCTCTGGACTGACACCTGTAAATACAGTAAAAATTGTATTTCAAAAGACTGTAGCACTATTTTGATGAGTTCCAAAGTGAGCACAGCAAGGGCCAACATCGGTTTTTTACATGCCACTCCTTTGTTCTGTGGGAGATGATTTATCTAGGATTTTGCATGTATGGAAAAGCTTTTACCAATTATTTCAATTTGGTGAGACTATGAAACACCTCTTGCACCAAGAGACAAAATAATTTGTTCCATTAAGTTTGCTGGTGCATTAAACTAAGCCAGAAGTTAGTTCTTTTTCCTCAATAAGTGCAAAGGTATTATCGCCTTCAAAACTGGTGGACATATTGGCATAAAATACAAGAGTAAATATAAGTACACCCTTCTTTTTGCAGTTCTTAAAAGTTTCCAATGAACACGAGCCTAACAGAATGCCTACAGCATGATCATTCTCAAAGAAAAATGGATGTATATATTCCTAATAATTATTTTTTCACAAGTCCCTCTCCGCCCCAAAAATAAACACAGAATAGCCATAATTTGCTGACTTCCACTGCTCTTAATGACGAAACAAACACCCTCCACTTAACAGGTTATGAATCTTACAGCTTTAACATGCAGGAGACTGGGAAAACAAATGCCAGCATGTCAATTACAGAGCACAAATTGTTTGGAGTCCTCTTCTTTACCTTCTTGTATCTTTTTTCTTGTGAATATATGGTTCCTAATTTTTTATTTGTTTGTTTTCCTCTATTGCAGAATATTAATAGGTATACCATCCTGACTACCCAGGGCCAGCCAAACGCTTTCTGTGGCTACAAGCCAGTAATAGAAGTGACCACAAGCTAAGGCAGAGAAACGGTGATTTCAGATTCTGTTAGTCAGAAGCCGATGTGACAGGCCCCACAACAATTTGGCTAGATGTTTTGCCATTACCTTAAAAAGTACACCCCCCACCCCCCCCAAAAAAAAAAAACAAACAACCCAACAACTAAAACAAAACACATTAAAGAGAATATCTGACTGGAATCCCTGCCGCTTCTTGTGGAGCTGGGAGCTCTGTGCCTACATATCCTATTTGCTCCCCATTCCTGTCATCGACGTGCATTACCTCCAAAGAGATCTGCCTTTGCTGCAGATCGCTAAAAAGCCTCTTTACGGTTGAGTGAACTGAATTATCCACAGCAAAGAGCCTGCTCCTTTTTCTTTTGTGAAAGCAGTCACAATAAGGTGGGAAGTGCACCGTGTTGAGTGTCTGTGCTGTATTTTCACTTAGATTATTTTGTGGATAGTTTTGGGTTTCATAGATTTGGTGAGGTTTCATTAGGTTTGATTTAGTCTGGCCTTTAGGTGACTGGCTAAATCACTATCAATTTACTCCAAATATTGAACAGTCTGGAGCTGAAATTAGGGTGGTGTTAATTAGCTGTAATTGGTCACAGAGATGGCAGGGAATTCTGAACACTTTATTAGCCCATTAGCAAGTGTGGATTCCTGGGCAATCAATCTTTAGGACTAAAATAATCTTAAATTATTTAGTTACATTTAGCAATTAAAATATATAATCCAGTTATGTGTACAAGAAATGCGTGAAATACATTCATGAATTATGAAGGCAATTAACAAGGTGTATTTTCTAACACAAAGGATGGTAGTAATAACTGCTGCAAAGCACACATCAAACCAAAATGTATTTTTTTTTGCATTTCTGAAAATTCTGAGAATGTATAAGAGATTTTCCAAAGCAGTATATTGCTTATTGCATATTCATACACACTACATACTGCATGAGATTCATAGTTTTTTATCTCAGGCTTTTGTAATGCATGTCACCTTCATACTACATTAAAAATATTTCAGTCATGTTTATAGTTGTACAATACAACACGATAGGAATGCAAGCTTTCATTTCTTTCCTCAAAGGAATGAACATAACACACTAAAGTGAAACACTGCAAAATTTAATTTCCTTCTTTTGGGTAGATAGAACAGGGGTGAATCTTTCAGCACTGATCTAATTCTTGGCTCATGCTTTCCTCAAATTCCACAGCCAAAGCTGACTTGCAGATCCCATCTCTGTTCTAACCTCTGAACAAATTGACACATAACCACCAAGGAGGTACAGCTTTACACGTGCACCCCATAACACAAGGTCCTCCTGCAACATTTTCTGTCATAACCAGCACCTCCTGAGTACTGCAGAGTACTATAGAATTTACAGTAATCATATTCTGAATGTGTAAAATTCCACAAAATATATCCTAAATCTTTCTATGACTGGAGTTTAAATTCATGTCATCTAACTTCAGCTACCTAAAATGTAAACATCATCCTTCCCCGGCCTCCCTCAGTTCTAAAGGCTTCTTTTCAGACAGTGAACAGATAGGGGCCCCCCCAAAGTAATTTACCACATCTACTTTGGGTTGAAAGCAAGTATTTATTTTTCATATAGTTACTTATGGGACAAATTTCATCTTGTATAAATTGTCAAAATTCCAAAACTTGATAGTTTACTTCTAAAAGAACATGAAATAATAGTAATCAAGAAGCAAAATCTATAGGTTGGCACTTTGTAATCATAGAGGCTTCATGAAGTTTATACTGATAAATTAAAAGAATACATAAGATAAAATATATATACTAATATTATCTGTATTTTTTTGCATTATTTTCCTTTAAGATAATGACAGAAAATTTGTTAATTGTTCAAATAAGAAAACAATGCTTGAGTCTAAAATACCTCCTAGTCTGCCGCAGTCAATTCTGTTGTGTTTCTGCTTAGCTCCATGAATCTCTGCGTAATCTCAGGGTGAGAACTTATAATTTAGGGCGTTGCACTTCCTTTAGAGCCTAGCAGCTCTGTAGTGTAATCAAATCTATGTATATTTCTCAGCCACCCAGTTCCCAGCCTGATTTACTATGTCAACCCTCTCCTGTCCTCTGCTGCAGCCAGTCCTGTGCAGTACACTCACTACTAGTGGCTCTGTTATGGAGATGATCATTTCTGGCACAGAGCCATAGTAGAAGTCTCCGGTGGGAGCCCATAGGTCAGAGCCAGCCCCAGTGTGGAGGTGCATGGCACTTTGCCCAGCTCTCCCAAAGCTGTCCCAGCCCAGGTCCTTGCTTCCTGCAAATCTGGCAGATGTGCACAGTATGCTTTTAAGTCATCTCACCAGGAAACACTGTGGAACACCCGCACAGAAATCAAAAGGACTAACTGTATGTATGAATGAGTGAGTGAAACCCTGACTACAGAGGTCCACAGATGCATTCCTCACATGCAAGGATGGGATAATCTGCCCCTTAGTTATCTTTGTGTCTCCACTGAGATCCCTGGCCAGGTGCTTTCTAAATATCCAAATTCTAAATTCTAACAGACTTTTCAATTAAATCTTACAATCATACAGATGTTGATCAGTAGGCATCTCCAAAGTTCATCTAGTGCAATCCCTCTCAGTGAAGGACCATTGCCAACACTGGATCCAGTCAGCCACGGCCATCTAGCCAAGTCTTGAACACTACCAAGGATGGAGAGTCTGCAGCACCTCTAGGCAACCTGCTTCAGTGCTGCACTGCCCTCCTGGTAAAGACTTTCCCCCCACTTCCTACGTTCAACAGCAATTTCTGGCCATATCCCCCTTATTATATCCTCTGATACAACAAGGAATTCAACTTGGTAACTGTTTGTCCTCTGTCATCTTTGTAACTTCCCTTCAAATAGCTGCAGGTTGCTCTTAGGTCACCCCTCAGTTTCCTCTTCTCTAGACTAACTGAGTTCAGCTCCCTCAGCTTGCCTCATTCATATGCTATGCATACTTTCAAAAGTTGAACTTCATGGAACTTCAGGTAAAGAAATGGGAAAGAAATTGAAAGCACTGACTTATGAAAGGCAAGTGTTATTTAAGGAAAAAATACACTGAATGTCCTGTTTTATAGATTAAAAAGTATGCAGTTGAATATAATTTCTTTGGCATCTTTCATTTACATTTAAAAACTAGGAAATTAATTTTAATCATGCTTGCAAAACTAAACTTACAGTCCTGAAAATAACTATTCACGTTTTTCATGCGGTTCTGGTTGTTCAAAAAGCAGTGTCAAACCCAAGAGAAATATCACTAGTTTTTAGATTTAAGGAGTCACTTAAAAATATGCTCCAGATTCTACTTTCCATGTGTAAAGACGGCATTACTTCCACTAAAGGCAAAGGGTCAAACTGTCAAAGGGTGAAAATCATTCTAGTATCAATAATGCCAGCCAGGTGGTCCTATGTGAAATCTTCAGCTATTTCCCTGGAATTTTTATAAATCAGTGGGTTTCCCCTGGAAAAATCACACTGAGCAAGAACTCAGGAGTTGAAACGCAGGAGTCGTGATAAGAGCTACGTAGCCATTCTTATATTTATGTAAATACAGGAAACAGTCTAATAAATCTTGGTCTGAAGGAGCACAACAGTTCCTTCTCTTAATATTTCATCACTGAGACCTGATTTAAATGCTGGCTTAATTAATCACTTAGGAAGAGAAATATCTTTGGGAAGGAAAAAAAATGAACTCATGAACTCAAAATACTAAAGTATCAACTCTCAGAGATCTCCACAAAATACAAACTCTCCCTGCAGATTAGATTTTACATTTTTTTTATTTCTACAGCCTGGTCTGAAAACGTCAGTTTCCATCAACACCTTTGGGAATTAAGCTCATTTAACCAATACAAAATGAGCACCCGATTTCCATCTGCTTAGAATGTTTCCTTCAGTCTCCAGTACGAATACAGATTCTTGTTGCTTAACACTACCCTGACTACTATATTGAGCATGCGTGAGCTGACAGCCAGTTCAGGAATCACTTAGTTTAGAAGTTTTGCCTCAGTTATGCCCTGGTTCCTGACTGCTTATTGGAAACATACTGAGAACTTGATTGACTGACTGACTGATTGATAGTTAATATGGAAAATTTAAAGCAGAATATGATTTCTCTCTCTTGGTTTACATCTATGTTGTAACAGTAAACGTGTTGCATACAAATTAAAAGCTGATGCCTGAGGATCACTCAAAAGAAAATTTATGTTCTGCTGTGACTCAAGCGAATTCCTTCTGAAAACAAAGACAAATGAGAAACAAAACACTTCAAGCTTCTATGTCACCCATTGATCCAGGATTGCTTGGTTTCTTTCAAGCTCTGTCTATGTCTCAAAAGCTTTTTAAGTAAATCTTGAGGTCAATATTGATATATATGAGGACAAAAACCTATGGATTTATCAGTAAACTAATAAAGTCCAGGAAATTAACTTTGAAACATCAACTCAATTTGTTTTGAATTAAAAGGCTGAAGTCTGAATTTCAATTCCTAGTTAATTATTGTGACAGATGTGATAAGTTTAGACCTAGAGTTCTTATTTAAGAAAGAAAAGGACCCTAATAATTTGTTTTCTGCTTCACTTACATGTTTCCCAGTCATTACGGCTGGTTGCCTCACAAAAGCTTTGCTGCCAAAGTGGCTTGCTGAACGCTATGCACCCTTTACAAACATAGATAATTTATTTTATTTTCCATTGTATATCATTGCCAGATACAAAGCAAAAAAAAACAAGTAGCAATAAGGTAATTTCTATTTCCCATTTCTTTCTTCCCGTTCCTCAATGATGATCCCTGCCTGTGTACCACACACTTAATTTTCATCTTTGCCCTCAGTAACAAATTTGTAACCCAGAATTTGATCTTGTTCAGTCAGTTAGCCAAGTCTTAACATAAGCTAGAATTATAACCTTATTGAAGACAAGGGCTTGTCTTAGCTGATGTTAAGAATCTGGCCCTCTGTGGTTATGGTTTTTGAAGATGAATTTAGGATTAACATGTTCAGAAATTATCTTTTGCATATTTCTTGTCATTGAACTGTGTAAGCAGATGACAAAACACTCAAAGCAACTATGAAAGATTTGAAAATATATTTCAAAAAATGTGAATTAATAATTAATTTGAATTTTTTGAAATAATTTTATATAGGAATTGCAAAACAGAAATCTGACCACACGTGCTCATATACATATTATATTAATGTCAACATAAACACTTTCCAGGATGAGGATGGGCGGCAAAATGGAAAGATTTAAATTATAAAGATGTATGAAGTGTAAACTAATATGTTCTGACATTTCTCAGAATATCTACTCTCTTGGTAAACTCAGCAGAGACACTGTGCTGGCTCCAAGAAGGTGAGAGACATGCAAATTTACATAATACACACTCCTTAATAAATTTTTAAATTTTAATATACAAGACGTCAAACAGAATATGCTGAATTTTACCTGCAAAGGCTTTGTAATCCACCAAGTCAAACATTACAATAGCTACTGCTGACCAGGTAACAATCAGAGCAACAACGAGAAGCCATGCTGCTGGTGAGCTGAACGTTGTCACGAGGTCTTCCGTAACTGATTTCTTGCCCACTTTCATGGATGGTGAGGGAATGGATCCGTTCTTACCATCTATTACCGTCGTGGTTGTAGACATACGTCCTAGGCAAATAGTCAAAGCAGAGGAAATAGAATGTAACAGTTGAAGCCTAAAAATCAAGAATATGAATTTTGTTTTGCAACTCTTCTGTACTCAGAATATTTAAAATAAATGTAAATATTGCTTTATGAAAGACAGGTTCTTGTGCTTTCTGGAAGGAGTTTTTCGTAAATCAGGGTCACTTTTAGCAAAGTTAATTTGGAGGCAAATGTGGTAAAATAGCCATGACTGGCTTTTTTGATTATAATATGACATTTTTTAGTCTGCCATGAATAGCTACAGACCTAGGAGAGTGACTGATGAAAGCATAAAATAGTATTAGTCTCCAAAGAACTGTCTTGTTACAGGCTGTATGCCAGATTCTCAGGTGATGTGATTAAGTGTACTTCCATTGACTATAATGGAGCTAATGCGTCTATGTCACTCAAGGTTTGGCTGGACTTCTGCTGTCAAGGGCATGTTTCAATAGCAATAGGAATGTATATAGTCCATTTCATCTAACAGAAACACAAATTATTTACAGGTCCAGTATCCTTATAAGTTGCAAAGAGGCTTGTGGCTGATTTTTAAATACCTTTTTTTTGTGGCATTTTTATTTAATGCAATAATCTGCTAAGAAAAAAGAGTTACAGTGCCAAAGCAGACTTAATTCCAGAAAGCACAGCTTTGGTACTAGAAAGGTGGTAGGAAGATGAGTATATACATTAGCCAAGTAAACAGTTGACACACATTAACTGTTTAATGGACAGTTAACATTAGTGACTTAATTTATTTCTTCCTGGAGTGTTAAGAAATATTAATTCAGAACACAAACCAAAACTATGGTAACTGAAACCTGACAACATTTGAAAATTCTCATGTTAGCCTTCCTCACAAAAGAAAGTGATACCTAAACAATCTTGGTTGGCATTTGTTTTCCATGATATACAATAAAAATAGTAAAAATATTAATAACTCTGCCATCAACAACAGTAGAAGAGCACTTAGCTTAGTTTACAATATCTGCTTGTAAGGTACTGTCAAAATATTAAAAGATATGATACATATGTTCCTGGTCTGGTTGATGTTACCAACTCTCATAAATTAATGTCAGTGATTTCAGGGACCCTTTCCCACAGAGATCTGAAATTTCAAGGAACTGGTTGATGCCTGGTTTGCTCATGTTTGCTTCTTACCCTGAGATCACCTGTCTTCTGTCACAGCTGATACAACCTATAAAGCCAATAATTTTCTAGAATGATGGAGGTAAGGAAAGTGACAGAGCTGCCCTACACAAAGATAAATAGGTTTGGTTTCACTTTTCACATAGAAAATGGTAAATATGCCGTTGGAAACTTATCAGTAGATCTGATGTATAAGGCTGTTGAAGAATTTCAGATATTTGCCATCACAACATGTACATAACCTGTTTAAGAATCACTATATTGACATTCTTAAAGAAATGAATGAAGAATTAGATCCTTGATATTACCCATAGGTACATACATTTATCCCTTAAAAAAAGAAGATGGTATAACAAGTCTTATAATCCTCACGTTAATCAATATTTGTTTCTTTTTCTGTGGAAAGTAAGAACAATATTCTAAAGTGATACTGAAATGACCTTTATGTGTCTCGCGTACATCTGTAGAACAGGGAAGGTCAATTCTGGTATCAGAGGTTCCCTAACCCTTAATCTGTCATATCCGTAGTGCTTGAATTCATACCCTGAATTATTCTACATTTTTTTTGTTTATTACGTAGTACATTGCATTTGTATGTACTTCCCCTCACTCTACCTTTTAAGTTTGCTTCTGCACAAGCATCCTGACGCTGATCAGTGCCTTGCTTCAAGCCCCAGAAAGCTGTTCTGCTAAACAGCAGTGTTGTGTAAGCAGAACAAGATTGGCATATTACATGGTTTTTGTTACTTATTTGAAATGTAGTTGTATTTATAGAATGTTTATTCTGCTTCTGAACAATGTCTATCTGCTAAGATAGAATTTATGTTCTTTTTTTTTAATATATTATAAAACCATCACTGCTTCCATTTCTCCAAACATAAATTTTGAATCAAACGTTTCACAGCAGGAGGAAAAATCTGCCAAGTGACAAGTAGCAATAAAGATCAGTTTCCTAAAGTCAAATTCAGAATCAATAGCATTTTGTTATCCTACTGCATACAAAATGCAAGTGATTTGTGCATGCAACAGGTCATAAATGACACATTACGCATTTTTTTCCCTTGGGGATATCAGTCAGAGTTTATGATGTGTGAGAGAGAATAGAAAGTACTGTCTCCTCTTGACAAATCTGATTAGTATCACAGCATATCTCCAAGGACATACTAATGGCAGATATTTGCACAGTTATAATACAAGCAATTAAAACTCTATGTGTGTATATAGATATAGGCATATACAGATAATTACCATTCAAAGGATCATTCCTCTAGGTCTGTTGCTATGTAAAAATAGTTCCTCCCTATTTAGTATAACTAACTTTTCAAATTCAGACTGCTCTGTGCCTTCTTTGCTGAAGAAAATAGTTTCCCACAATTTATCAATCTGAGCAATGCTGCAGAGACAAAGCTCAAGTATGCTAGAAAGTTATCTATTGCATGCTTTTGGCTGCTGATGTAGCAAGTCAGATTTCCCCTTAAAAACTCAGGATGTCATACAACAAAATCACTACTGTTACACTTATTGAAGTGCTATTGATGCAAATTTTCCCGGAAGTCAAGCTAAGAAAAATGTTGTTATACTGTGAGAGGTTTGCAATGCAAATGCTTGCAGTATGATTCAGATGCCTAAGAAAGGTCTCCAGGGTTGTTATAGGCGCTTTATGGTATCAGAGACATCCTCACAGGACTGGCAAGCATCATCTACAGGACAGTAACTTCTGAACTGCCTAGAGGAACCCAGACAAGATGCCCTAAACCACTGAAAATAGAAATTCAATTTTTAAGTCCCTAGCTACTAATGTAAACAAAACTAGCTGGAGGAATTTATTTGAGGACTCCTGAGGAAGACTGACTGTTGCTACATAATCTCATGTGAGGTGGATTGTATATTGATACCATTGTAATTTCATGACTTGAAAAAGAGGCAATACCACCAAGATGACTGCCCTCTCCCCTACAACCACTGTTATTGCAGCACCTGTTGTGCTATCCTGATGCTTTTCTCTGCCCTGTCCCTGCTTTGCAGTGTCCGGTTGCTGTGTGTGTGTTTGTCCACCTCCTACCAGTGTTAACCTCCTCCCCAAACCTACAGTGATGCTATTTACACAGCTAGACCAGTAGAGAAAGAAGGGACCTACACATGGGCCATGCTTCTATCAATTCAGCCAGCAGCAATTCTCTTTCTCAAAAAAGTATCAAAGTTAAGCAGAGCTCCGGCCCAAGAGGTCAGTGAGGCTTCAGCTGCCCAGTGGGGGAATGAGAAAGACAAGCACTTTTGGTGCTTTGAAATCACCTGATTAAACCTATCAATTTTTACTTGTAAAATTGACAAGGATCCTTCAGCAATAGGTTAAAATCAGGCTCCTGAACTCCCAGATGTTCTTGCCACCCATATAATACACACTTTCTCTCCCAAGACAAATTTCACTGTCTGTATTACAGTCAACCAGAATCCAAGTCAGTTTACTTTAGTATACTTAGATGAACACTGCAATGGGTCAGGAGATTCATGAGCAGATCAGGTGTCCCTCCTTTGGGGGAGGCAACATCCATCACAGGAGCAAAGGGTGCAGCTGAAGGCTGTTATAATTTCAGCCATCCAATTTTAATCCACAGCCACATGTCTACTAGAGCCTCCTGGCACTTTGGGTTGTGATTTGTATTGATTTTCAATGAGGATGGGAACTTAAAAAAGTTATATATACATTTCTATAAAAAGATTACTCTGGGGGTATATACCTCTGACCCCACATCACAATTTCTTGTGCACACAGAACTACCCCATCAGGTCACAAATGTCACCTTTACATCAACAGATTGATTTGCTAAATTCCAAACAGCTCAAACTGTGAGATTCTTACTATTCCTTTGGTTTCAGAGTTGTCCCTTAGTATACAATCCGAAGATGCATAGAGTCTCATAGGTATAAATAAACCTTGACAATTAGTGACAACTTTGAGGAGAACACTGAAACTTTCAGAGTCCAGGGTGAGCTTGTAGTCCTGGCAGCTCAGATAAAATAGCTACGCTAATATATATGCAGCTACGCTGCAGTATGCCCAAACCTTCACGTAGATGAGCTAGGAGCTCCTGGACCAACGGGAGTCAATCGGGAGGCACTGTTAGTACAGGACAAAGGAATTACAGCTGCTCCAACCAAATCGGCCGCAACGAAGACACGGCTGAAGTGCCTCTTCACAAATGCGCGGAGCATGGGGAACAAGCAGGAGGAATTAGAGACGTGTACACGCCTCCAAGGCTACGATCTCATTGGCATTGTAGAAACTTGGTGGGACGACTCCTATGACTGGAGCATCGGCATGAAAGGGTACAGGCTCTTCAGGAGAGACAGGCAAGGGAAACGAGGAGGCGGTGTTGCCTTATATGTTGATGAGCAGCTGGAATGTATGGAGCTCAACCTGGGGGAGGATACCGAGCCAACTGAGAGCCTATGGGTCAAGATTACAGGGAAATCGGGAGCAGGGGACGTTACAGTGGGGGTATGCTACAGGCCACCCGACCAGGAAGACCAAGTGGATGAAGCCCTCTATAGACAGATAAGGGCGGCATCACGTTCACAGACCTTGGTTCTCATGGGTGACTTCAACCACCCTGACATCAGTTGGAAGGATAACACAGCCAGGCACAGGCAATCCAGGAGGTTCCTGGATTGCATTGAGGACAACTTCCGTCTCCAAGTGGTTGAGGAGCCGACGAGGAGAGGAGCCGTGCTGGACCTTGTTCTTACCAACAAGGAGGGGCTGGTTGACAGGGTCAAACTCAAGGGTAGCCTGGGCTGCAGTGACCACGAAATGGTTGAGTTTGAAATCCTCAAGGCAACGAAGAACGTGCGCAGCAGGCTGATGACCCTGGACTTCAGGAGAGCCGACTTTGGCCTCTTGAAGAATCTGCTTGGTATGGTGCTGTGGGATGAAGCGCTGGAAGGAAGAGGGGTCCAAGAAAGTTGGTTAATATTCAAGGACCACCTCCTCCAAGCACAGCAGCAATGCATTCCTACAAAGAAGAAGGCAGGCAGAAAAGCCAGGAGGCCTGCGTGGATGAATAAGGAGCTCCTGGAAGTGACCAAAAGAAAAAAGAAGGTCTATAGGGAGTGGAGACAGGGGCGGGTAGCCTGGGAGGATTACAGAGGAATTGTTCGAGCAGCTAGAGAGCGGGTTAGACAAGCTAAAGCCCAGCTAGAACTAAATCTGGCCAGGGACATTAAGACAAACAAAAAATCCTTCTATAGGTATATCAGCGAGAAAAGAAAGACTAGGGAAAATGTAGGCCCTCTCCGGAAGGATACGCAAGAACTGGTCACCCGGGACAGCGACAGAGCTGAGCTACTCAATGACTTTTTTGCCTCAGTCTTCACACACAAGGACAGCAGCCGCACTGCCCAAGACACAGATTGCAAAGGA
Source organism: Pluvialis apricaria (assembly GCA_017639485.1). Classification (NCBI taxonomy): domain Eukaryota; kingdom Metazoa; phylum Chordata; class Aves; order Charadriiformes; family Charadriidae; genus Pluvialis; species Pluvialis apricaria. The sequence goes on along the minus strand of CM030009.1, from coordinate 71,291,203 downwards.
GAGGATTGGGAAAACGGAGCACCGCCCGCTGTAGATGAAGATAAAGTGAGAGACCACCTGAGGAACCTGAAGGTGCACAAGTCCATGGGACCTGATGAGATACATCCGCGGGTCCTGAGGGAACTGGCAGATCAAGTCGCGAAGCCATTAGCCATCATATTTGAGAAGTCGTGGCAGTCTGGCGAGGTTCCTGCCGACTGGAAAAGGGGAAACATAACCCCTATTTTCAAAAAGGGAAACAAGGAAGACCCGGGGAACTACAGGCCAGTCAGTCTCACCTCTGTGCCTGGCAAGATCATGGAGCAGATCCTCCTGGAAACTCTGCTGAGGCACACAGAAAACAAGGAGGTGATTGGCGAGAGCCAACATGGCTTCACCAAGGGCAAGTCATGCCTGACAAATTTGGTGGCCTTCTATGAAGGGGTTACAGTGGCAGTGGACAAGGGAAGATCTGCTGATGTCATCTACCTGGACTTGTGCAAAGCGTTTGACACTGTCCCACACGATATCCTGGTCTCTAAATTGAAGAGACATGGATTCGATAAATGGACCACTCGGTGGATAAAGAACTGGCTGGATGGTCGCACTCAAAGGGTTGCGGTCAACGGCTCGGTGTCCAAGTGGAAAGCAGTGACGAGTGGCGTTCCTCAGGGGTCGGTACTGGGACCCGTACTGTTCAACATCTTTGTTAGTGACATGGACAGTGGGGTAGAGTGCACCCTCAGCAAGTTTGCTGATGATACCAAGCTGTTTGGCGAGGCAGACACGCTGGAGGGGAGGGATGCCATCCAGAGGGACCTGGACAGGCTGGAGAGGTGGGCCCAAGCCAACCTCATGCAGTTCAACAAGGCCAAGTGCAAGGTCCTACATCTGGGTCGGGGCAATCCCAAGCACAAATACAGGCTCGGCGGAGAATGGCTGGAGAGCAGCCCTGTGGAGAAGGACCTGGGGGTGATGATTGATGAGAAGCTCGACATGAGCAAGCAGTGTGCGATCGCAGCCCAGAAGGCCAACCGTATCCTGGGCTGCATCAAAAGAAGTGTGGCCAGCAGGTCAAGGGAGGTGATTCTGCCCCTCTACTCTGCTCTCGTGAGACCCCACCTGGAGTACTGCATCCAGCTGTGGAGTCCCCAACATAAGAAGGACATGGACCTGCTGGAGCGCGTCCAGAGGAGAGCCACGAGGATGATCAGAGGGCTGGAGCACCTCTCCTATGAGGAGAGGCTGAGAGAGTTGGGGCTGTTCAGCCTGGAGAAGAGAAGGCTCCGGGGAGATCTTATTGCGGCCTTCCAGTACCTAAAGGGGGCCTACAGGAGAGCTGGGGAAGGACTTTTTACTAGGGCGTGTAGTGATAGGACGAGGGGGAACGGCTTTAAGCTGGAAGAGGGCAGGTTTAGATTAAACATTAGGAAGAAGTTTTTCACTTTAAGGGTGGTGAGGCACTGGAACAGGTTGCCCAGAGAGGTTGTTGAAGCCCCATCCCTGGAGGTGTTCAAGGCCAGGCTGGACGTGGCCTTGGGCAACCTGGTCTAGTGAGAGGTATCCCTGCCTGTGGCAGGGGGGTTGGAACTCGATGATCTTCAAGGTCCCTTCCAACCTAAACCATTCTATGATTCTATGATTCTATGAAAAAGCATAGGAGTCCATGGTTAAGGATGGGCACTTGACTTTGCAGTTCAGCAGCTATACCTCCCACTACCCCAGAAGCAAAATATAAAAGAAAAAAAAAGACAAAACAAACCAAAAAATATTCCTACTCCATTCAGAATCATGCAAATGTAAAATAGTAATTTTCTGTATTTATTTTATTTCATAGTTATTTTATGGTTTACAGTCTTTGTTCTGCCAGTAGCACAAAAAAATAATCAAGTAAAATATTTAGTGTGAAATGCCTTTTTAAGGCTGGGTATATTAAAAGCAGAGGGCTAGTCATGCTACTAAAAAAAAAAGAGGTTGTTCCCTTTTAAATAATAATATTGTTGCTAGGGCAATTCAGTTAGGATGTGAGAAACCTCAGTGCAGTCTGCTCTAAATGAGAGAGCTGGTAGATTTTGACTTGCCTGTTCCACTCCCCAGACGAACACTCCAATAAATAGGCTATAGAGTATTCTGGATTCAGGTCATTAATGGCTCCTGTTCGACCTATTCCACTTCACTTGGAATATTTAAATACTAATTAAGGGAGCAGAAAAGAGAAAGAATGACTGTATAAATCGACACTGTATATTAAGCACCGGCTTGGGCCTTGGGCTTTAACCTGGTGACCTTATCAATGCACCACTGTTGCGATCAGACAGGCAGGAATCTCAGCTTATGGTAAGGAGGGTACCTTGGGGAGAAGAGGACAAGGGATTAGAACCCTTCAGTGAAGGACTGGGCAATAGATATGCAATAACCTGCTGCATTTTTTCAGGACCAGCATATCACCTTTAGTGAGTCCACAGACCTCTACAGCTCTCACAGTAATTACTCTTTTCCCATGCGGGGAAAATGCTTTTTACCACTAGAAAAGATTATGCCTATGCCTGTTGTTCAGGTGATACTGATGCCTGACTATGGAGTTGTTCTCTTTTAATTTCTCTGTTGGGGTTTCTGCACCCTTGATTTATACAAGTGGAAAGGAAAAGGCAGATTTTCTGTTGTGCTTAGTATTTAGTAGCTTGCAATAGAATAACAATAAGTGGTCTAATGACTTTTTCTTCATCATAAGTGTGTAGCCAAGTTCCCAGGACTTCCATAGGCACAGGGAGTTGGAAACTCTTCACTGGACTCATGCCTTTTGCCTCCTTTCTACATTTATGTGAGAACAAAAAGCTGAGTAGAAAGAAGCGAGAACCTCAGAACACACTGTACGCACCTGGACAAGGAGCCTTCACCGTCTTACCCGGCCAGCACCAGAGGCCAAGAGATGCAGATACTGGACGGTAAGTAACAGAGTGCAGAACAGCACATAGAAAGAAGAGCAAGAGGAATCCAGCTGGGCAAAACCTTTTACTCTCCTCCAAATGCTGATAAAGCATATGATTAGAGTGGATTTAAAGTGACTTACTATGGAGGATCTGTAGTGCTGGTAACCTTTAATAGGTTAGGAACCTAGTTAGATCCACTAATATGGATCATGTTTTTTATTGGACATACATGGAAATATAAAGGCAAGACTCTTCCTAACACTGATAGAGGGGCAGATGGAAACAGGGAAAGAAAACTTAAATAGGCAAATTCAGCTTATTTTTGCAATCTCCTCTTTCTCACTATTATCTGCACCAGGCTCTATGAGTAGGGCAGCGATCTGCAGTTCAGCCCAGAAATGGGTGGTGGCCACCTACTGTAGGTCTTCTGAGTATGAACAAACTTCTGCAAGCTGTTGAGAAGAAATGTGTCGACTTTACAAACAGCTAATTTATTTAGAGCTACAGCATAAATCTTCTCTTAAGACGGCTGACATTCAGCTATTTCTTTTCTTTTGTATCATGTTACAACCCTGTTCATATGAATGAATGAATGCAACTGGAATAACTAAAAGTGAATAATATATAAAAGGAGTTTCACAACTGATACCAGAATTTACAGACTTCCGAATTCATCGCACTGAGTACTGAAGTGTTGCTCTATAGTTTATGTAATTGAAGTGCAAAGAGAAAAACCTCTCAATGTATATCATGTATATATTGGCAAACTTAAAGGTAGTATTTCTACAGACTAAAGGCTTAGAAAACTGTGACTGGTACTGCCTGTGAGGGAACATTTGCAGATTTATTGGTGACTGATAGTTATAAAAATGTAATATTCTTTATGAAATGTGGAAAATAGGGTTGGGGATTATGCAGCAACCAATTCTACATGACAAAAGAAATAGAATAGAGATTATGGAATATGGAGAGGATGGTGCATGAAAATTAACTGAACAATTGAATTCATAAAAGGCACTTATAATTACATGAGGTGCTGTGTACTTTTTTAATTTCCTTTTCTGTTATTATATCTGTATTGGTTTTATTTTTGATCAATAGAGAGCATCTGATAATTTAAAGAACTAAATTGTATTAATCTTTCCTATTCTTCTCCAAGAAATTATGTACACCAATCTTTTGATCTCATCAATTTCAATAAGAAGTTTGTAGAATAAAAGATACATCCTGTCAAGCCATTTCATTATCTAGTTCAAAGAAAATGTGTACTTCATACAGTATCAGTAAATAATACTAATAGCAGTACTACTACTAATAAATACTATGAGTCAAAAACTAGAAGTTTTTAATGCTGTATTCTGAAGTGTGATATATATTTTGGGATTGTAATAATGACTGTTTCTCAGGATACAGTACACATTTATGTGCTATGTGGAAAAAAAAAAAGTGAAGAAAATTGTTTAACTAAGACTAATTAGAAAACCTCCATAATTCTATGAACAGAAAATTACTTTCCAGTGATATATGGCCAGATTATGATAGGGACTGGGCAACTGCATGAAAGAAAAAAGGACTTCTGAATACAAAGACAAAATCTCTGACTCAGGAATTTTCTCTATTTCATATCCCTAAATGTTGAGCAAATATTCTGGCAGGGCAGGGGTTAAGCATTTAATGCCTGAACTTATACTTTTTTCTCAGTCAGTGGCTGCCGATGAAGACAAGATAACACACCAGCTGGACCAATCCTCTGACACGTTGGTTGTTCTCATGTTCTTGCTGACCTTATTTTCATCAAATAAATACCAAATAAATATCAAAGTCAAATAAATGTCTGTTTTAAACAGTATTTTATTTCTGTTATTACTTCTCCACTGCTCTTAATTTGCAATGCTACTTGTACAGAAACAGGATCTTTTCACTTTAAGAACGTGCTGCTTATACCCTACTTGCAGTCATAATTCTTCCATTGTGATATTACAACCATTTCCATGTCAAGCTATTGTGAGGATTATGATGATTCTAAATGGGAGGGAGCAGTGACAGAAAATGAACTTTTACGAAACAAATCTACTATTTTTATGCAAATGTCCTTTATAATAAGAAGGAGAAATAGAAAATGTATGGGAGGAGTTTTTTTCCACATGGAACAATTTTTCAAAACCTGCTGTGAAGTGCCAGTGACAATCTATAAAAGAAATATGGAAAACCCAGAAACTAAGCTCCAATGTTTTTAAATAAGTTCCTTACTATATTTTGCTCTTTGTTATATAATGCATCATACACCTGGTATAAATCACTTTTTGAAATAATTAATCAGCTGAAGCACAGCAGTTCTTCATCACACTCCAGGAATACCAAATAAAAATGCTTCGAAACCCCATGTTTTCCATCTATCTACAATTATTTGAATGCATGTATCTGATTTTTGTTGTTTTCTGAGGACAGCTTCAAAGATTACTTTAAAGATATTTTTGTGTATATATAAAAGATTGGTTGAATCTCAAGTAACAAGTTGGCATATGTGGTTAACTCCTTGCTATGCACATTCAAATGATGGATTTAGACCATTGCTGTATGCAAGAAGTCGGAATCCCCTGAGGACAACCTGGTCTTCACCCCCACAGGAGCACTCCTGATCAAGGGGACAAATCTAAGTAGTAGCAATTAAGGATGGTTTGTCTAGAAAATCTCAGAGCATGGAATGGGATAGTAGGGAAGTCAGTCTTCTACAGTTGGGAAATTCAATTTGCTCTAGCAACAGGTGTATTTGAGCAAAAAGATCTTTAGAATATTTTGAGAAGGAATAAGGATATATAACTAAGAAAAGCTCTCTTTGCTCCAGACAGATTTCCCCTGCAGAGAAGAGTGGGAACAAAAAATCTTATCAACTCCCCCCCTCTCCCCTGCCCCACAAAAAAAAAAAAGCCTTGATGCTTGCAAACCAAATAGGCAACATCTGCATGTTGGGGAGTGAATCACTGGATCCTGTTGAAGAAATACTAATATTTGCTATTACTTGTTCTGGAATAGGCCAAGGTATGAACTGTAGTATTCGACAAATTACCTATGAAGAAAAGGAATTCTATCTACTTGTACACATCCTGAAGCAATCTGAGAACTTCAAGGAGGGGATATGGAAACCAGTTTCAGTCAGACTCCAATTACACTGTGTTTTAAAATATGATCAGCAGTAAAATAAGTTAACTCCCTCTCAGCTGACATACTTCCAACCTTGGTCTTCAGAGAGCCCAGTTAGGTCAGCAGATGTCTGCAGGATTTAGGAGCCCACATCCCGTTGAATACTCATATGAGATAAGAGTCCTAAATCACTTTAAAAGTTGAACTTCGGTGATATAAAGTCGAATTTCCATCTTTCCTTACATGTTTGGATTTCATAGTCTAGTAGAGCATTAGTCTATACTTCAAATTAAGTGGAAGAAAATTTGTCTCGTATACCTTTGCAAGGAAGTGTAAAAAATGCCTTCATGTCATTCCAAAATTGCTTATGAAGAACATTATGCCGATACGACCTTTAACCTTCTGTCTCTGCATAGTTGTTTCTTGTGTGCATATGTATTTCAAAGACCTTTTACATTATTCTGATTATTCAAATACAACAGACACAGAAGAGATTACTGGTTAGTTAGTAGCTAAAAGATCTCCTGTGTTGTTGAGCCAGCTGAAATATTCTTATGTGACTGACTGTATTGTGAGCCTCTCTGCAATAATTTATACCTGAAATGACTTTGGAAAGAAAAGTAAGAAGGGAAGCCCTAAGGACTAGGTTTAAAAGATAGCAGGTTTTACTGGGAAATTTTATAGATTATTTTACTTACAGCTATATCACTTTGTGCAGTAATTTCTTGAGAATTTAGAAGACCACAGGGGTTAACAATAATCAACACAGAATAAATTACTTCTATAAAATCAAAACTACAGGAGGTACAGTTGATAAGAACAAGAAAAATGTCATTTACTGCACTTTAAACCAGCAAGCAAGCATGGTAAAGGGACATTGAGCTGCTCCCTTTTCAAAAGGCAGTAGGCTTCACCTTTTCATGATCTGGAAGTTGGACGTACATTTTTTCTCTTTGAAATAACTCTTCAGTTTGATATGTTTTTACATTTTCTTTTAGAAACGTTCGAAAATCAAATGTTTCATTTCCAGCTTCTCAGTATGTAGATGAGATAAGACTGTAACTGTAATAATCTATCAGCACCCTGAAAAATCCATTGTTTGTTTGGTTCCACACCTGAATTTTTTTATTAAACAGTAGTAATACTTTCCCTTCTTTGGAAACAATTTGGTGTTCTAAAACAATAAAACTTTTTAAGTTTTACCTTCGTGTTCATCTTAGAAATCTGACATTTCTGAAAGAGATGTCAAAGGGATATTTAGATGTACTTGTGAGTTGATTTAAGCTGAGAGGTACATCTTATCTTTTAAAATGTCAAAATGAAGGTTGGAGGAAAATGGTTGCCATTTATCTTTAAATAGCATGAAATCTTCTGCAGCAAGAGCGCTGTATGCATTGCCTTTGTTATTTGTCTTGGAAACTCAACTCTACACATCCCTCTAGCCCTCAGAGAGGATTAGAGAAAAACACGGACTTTTTTTTTGTTATGGAAAAAAAAGAAAAAAAATCTGTTCCCATCTGTAAAATAATGATACTCATAATAAATATTGAAAGTCGGTAGGATAAATAGTAGGTTGCAAATACCTCTGTCTTCACTCCAGACAAGTGTACCAGTATAAAGAAACTCTGTAAAGAAAATTCCAGACCTTTGCTTCTTCTGGTGGAACTACCATTATCTTCCAAATAAGTGTGTCTAGGAATGATTAATATGATCATTTGCTTGATTTCATTTATTCCAAGCTAACCTGACACTGGAGGTAAGAACAATGCTATATGTCTTAACAAACTGATATCTACAGACTGTGAAAATGAAAGTAGTTCAATACAGTCTCCACAACTTATAGCGGAAGCGGTGTCTCACACTGCAAGTTTGCCAAGTCTTCCATATGGAGCTATCCAGTTATTACAACACTCAAACATGGAGATCACCACATGCATACGGTTTGAATATATATGCGCATACGTCATATTGAAGAGACCTGGCCTCAGCTGCCTTACCAGAGACAGAAAAAAAAGGCATTTTTAGTCAACAAGAATACAGGAATTGCTATACTAAGAGTTATGCAGTAAATATATGTATATTGAAAAGACTATGCTAAAATTGGAGAAAAAAAATTCCTCATTTGACAAAAAGGGAAAACTAAAATAAGTGCTTGTGGCAAGTCAGTCATCTGTGTCACTGATACATCTCATCTGTAAATGACAATTTACTATGAAACTATTACAGGTCGTGCTTCTGGGAGAGAGAAAAACGGAAAGAGATCTACTGAAGAAAACTGTTGTGTGGCTTGCAAAAAAGTATAACCTATTTCATGAGAGGCAGCAGTTAGCAATATTCCATAGCAAACAGGAACTGATGAACCAAGGTCCATCTTCTGTCAAAGAGTTACTTTCTAATAAATATGAGCGTACTCCATCTGTATCCTTAGGAACTGCAGAAGGCAAGTCCACTACATAGGCACCTAAAATACCAGGGAAACAAGGTTTTCTAAAGCTTTTCTTTTTTCTTCTTTTCTGGTCTGAAAGAATTCTTTGGAAAATATCCCTTCGGTTTTAGGGCATTGAGAAGGTTCTTGAACTGTCATTGAGGAATAGAATTCAGTGTTTAGGTAAAAGTTAATGTTGTGCTTTCTCATTTTTTTTGCAATACTGATTCGAAAAATGGTAATCTGAAGTTGAAGTTAAACCTTGATAAACTAAATTAATATTATCATTCATCTCTGATCTTTATCTGGAAATAGGCATTATGTCTATGGGCAGCTGAGACACATAGGATACACAGTCACAGTGAGAACAGTTGAACTTTGTTGAGGGTACATGTTCACAATACATATGTCATCTAAAACGTGCTCTTAGATTCTCAAGAGTTTTGCAATCTTTACACTATCTTACAATGGTTTCTTTAATAGCAGCTAATGCCAGAAACTCACATCTTAGAAGAAAACCTTGTTTTGAATGAGTATTAAGTAATCTGGAGAAAATGGGGTATGTGAGACTATTGAGACCCATTCTAAGTAGAAAAATCTTTGACAAACCAGGAAAACGTCACTGTGCCTTCCCTTACTCAGTCATTCCTGAATCAGCTATCATTAATTAGCCATGTCTTAATCCGTTTTATTCAGTATTATACCCTGGCCAAGTTTTGGAACGTGTGAAAAATTTGCAAATTCAAGTTTGATGAGAAAAGATCACTACATAGCATTCATGTACAGGTACAGAGTTTTAGGTAACTTCTTTTCTCCCTATGCAGATGTTCTGATGGCACCTCATCTACACACTGAAAAGAAGGAAAACCAAGAAGGTTTAGGATTTCTTGAAGGTTACCTGAGGAAAAAAGAAAATCACTTCAGTAATTGTATCCATTCTCTGCATCCTTCCTCCTGCCAGCCCAAACCAATCAACACCTGTCAGCAGAACAAGGTCGTAACCACATCTGAGAAATTACTAGCGATACCTGACTTTTACCCACAAGTAAATTAACAACAAATGAGATTATTAGTAAGTCTATCTTGTACCCATAGCTAAGCCCAGAGGACTTCTAATATTGCCAGTTTTCACACTACCACATTCTGAACAAACGAACCCAGAAGAGTTGCTCAAGAGCACAATGAATAGCCTACAGGTCTGTTCAGGGACTCTTGCTTTTGTGAACTGGATATCAGGCCCCAATCTCTCCTCATCTAATTTTATGTATTATAAGGGATACAGAGATTGACCTGCAATTTAAATCTTCCTATCACACCTCTTCAGATTTCTGCAGAGTAAATGAGATAAAATAATAAAGACCTCAACTGACCAAACAGATATGAGATTCAGAGTGGTCTCTAATTTATCCTAGTGATAAATGCCAAGAAGTGGTTACCTGGCTACATTATTTATCTCCAGAAATTGAGCCATTCTCTATAATAAATCCTAGAAATATCTATCATCAGGCATTGAGATATCCATGTGGCATGTAAAATGAAAATTGAAATTACAGGCAAGTCTGGATTAAGATGTATGCACAAGAAAGTACATTTCCATGCTTCCCCACTACTACTTGTCTGAAGAAACTATGGAATCCAAATTCAGCTTTTGGGGGTTAGCTATGACTTTTTTTGCAAAAACAAGTGCATGAAAAGCAACATTTTGATGCGTGCACTTAAAAAGTCTGTTTTATTTCCAAAGTGCAAGTGAAGTTCCAATTTCTACATCAACTCTAACTTGAAATGATGTGTAAATTGTATGATAGCCATGGAAATATGCATGGAAGATACCAAGAAGTACAAGCTTATTAAAGTAATCTTTCTTTGTGTGTCTTATATTAGTGTTATTATGCGGACAAGATATTTTATTTGCTTAGTCTTTTCTGGTGTATAATAATGGCGTTATACAGCTTTTGTGATTTACAGAGAGAATTGGCAGAATTATCAACTGATGAATGTAGCTCAAGATTTTCCTGTTTTCTACAAAAAATGCTTATTTTCCTACCTGATAAAGTAAATCCAAATCCTAAATGAATGTTTTTTTCAAGTATAAATGCCACAACATTCTGTATTAATGGCTTCCACATAAAGCAATAATGACATAATTTTAAACCATCATCTTTATCACTAAGCACTAAGTTGCCAATGCTAGTAGAGAACGTGTTCCTAATGTGGTGAATATTTTTTCAGTTTTAATTTGTTGCATCATGAAAGCAAAAATGGCTTCTTCCCTACCTCCTTGAAAATGTAAGTATTTATCCATATAAAAGCTATAATACCTGAGGAGGATGTTTTTGGTATAGGATTCAGGCCTTAGAAAGGCAGAAAGAATTCTGATCCAAGGTTTAATTGTTAAGGGACAGAGAAGTGACATCTTAATCTTGAAAATGATTCATATGAAAGATTTACTTGTAGGGTAACGGTCCTTTAAACTTACTCAGTGACAGGTAAGATAAAAATCTTCTCTGAATTCAAAGATATATAAAGCAGAAAATGATTTATTTTTAATATCTATCTATATAGAATATGTCTAAAGTATCTTTTTATCCTACTTACATTAAGCTTCTAAGCATATAACCCAAAACAAGGAGAATGTATTAATGATAACCCTGTGTGTTTGTAATATGCATGAAATAAAAATAATCTCTACCGAGAGTCATATTTATGAAATTATTTTAAGAATATAAGATTCAAAATGATAGAAAACAAATTCAAACTGCATGTGCTTGTGCAGAGCATAGAATGTTGCAAAGTTATAATTACTTTTAATTCACTCTCACTGCATTTTTCTAATCAGCACTAGCATAGAAATGGAACAAAATTGTTGAAACACCTCTGAGTTGTTCTTTATGGGCACCTCTCTGCCCTGCACATAGGTGGGGCATCCATTTACTTACATTTTTGGAATGTGAATCTTTCAGAAGATTATAGCCCCTCTGAACTCTGTGTCTGCATTAAACCACTAGACACCGAGACAAACAGACTTCAACCTTATTTCGTCATGGAAGACTAATTAACATCTAAGTGAACTTTGGAAGAGCAGTCCTCAAATCTCAGTGACACATCTTAGAACAGAAGAGAACTTTTCCACTTTTTTAATGGCATAATCAGTCCAAAAAGCATTCATAATGTTAAAGTCTCACTTCGGCGCAGTTTAAAAGATTTTCTACTGAGTTAAAAAGAGCCTCCATCTTGAGGTGCCCCCTCCATGTTGTTGTTTCTAACTGGAACAGAAAATGAGCTACACCAAGGAAGAATTTTGACCTGGTTGGAATGATAGTTTCCTTATTTCCTCCCATGGATTCTAAATCAAATAATCTTTAGCATCTGCTGTAAACATGCACAAAGTCATTGCAAAACCATTCAGCTCTCATTCACAAGCTGTAACACCTCCCCATGTTCTCTGTAATAGCAAATCCATACAGCAGGAGCTCCAGTATTCCTAGCCCACAGTAACAGCAGGTGCTGCAAAATTTCCACCCAGCTTGAGTGCCTTGCATGCACATGAGACTCTTGCAGGACCTCTATGATATTCCCGGCATCTCGCCCCAACCTTAGTTCTTTTGTGCTTCACTTCCTGATGCTCATGGTGATAGGAAAAAAAAAGAACAAAGTTGCATACCAATGCCTGAAGTTCCACTGGCATGTCTGAAAGGATGTTTATGCATATTTGTCCTGATTTCATCCCCCTTTATTTCATCCAACAGAAAAAAGCCTTTTGTTCCCTACCAATGAAATAGAGACAGCAGCTGAAGGGACATTTTTCAGCCTGGTATTGCTTTCAGAACTGCCTGTGCTGTATACGCAAATGTAGTGAACTCAAGCATGTCCATACCAACACAATGTTTTCCTATTTACGAAGCCTTCACGTAGTCTCAGGTCATACTCAAAATGTGCAATTCTGTTCTGGGTGTTTCTATAGAACCTCAAATCTGGATTTATTTGCCCCATGTCTTCTAACATTTATCTTGCCTCCAGCTCACACCCTGATGTAAGGCTAAACTATTTTCTTTTGAAAGAAAGGAAGTGACAGAGCGATTAAGTGAAGAGTGAAGGCCACACTGGAAGTCTGGCAGGAGACAGAGCTGAACCTCAGTCTCCTGTTCTAACTTCTGGCTCATTGCTCCTCTACATTCTGTAGTGTTTAACCTAAATTTTTCACAGGCTTCCTCTGAGTATAGTTGTTCATCTTTGCACATTTTTTAAGGCCACTTATACACATTCAACATGCATATAAAGTTTCTTGAAATATTTCCATCTTGGACTTTAAAAAACACCAAAGCTACTGCTACTTTTTCATTTCAGGAAACTTTCAAGCAATTCTCTGATGTTTCTTTAATATTAATACAGCAGTCTCAACTCATAACTTTGTCAGTATAATGAAAAGAGATAGAGATGTCCTCTGCAGATGTATAAGTTGATAGTCCTTTCTAAATTTTTAAGAAAGCTTTCGAGAGCTACTTAGTTATTCTGTATACATCTTTGCAAGATTTTGCTGGCTGTTATATTCTGGTCAAAGGCCTATTCATCATCTAACCTTTCTTTATTAATTTCCTTTTCTATTCTATCAATACAGTGCAGCTTCAGCTGTAATTAGATAAGTGCTAATAAATAAAAAATGCAGACTTTCACGTTTATTGAAGATGAACATTTACATTACAGTCGATATTTCAGCCTTACACCTTACATATATTCTTATGGTCGCGTAATCTTTCACTCACTAACACAATTCATCCCCCAAAAAGTACAATACATTCAGAATGCTATTAAAGTATTATGGTGGAAGACAAGAATAGACACAGAGTGTATCTAAAATAATTGAATGACTAATAATGAATAACATTTACAATATGAAATAGAAGTAGCCATAAGACATTGTACTACACTTGCTATAACTTTTCTTGGCTTTTTATTTAAGGGCTTTATTTAAACCTTAGGTCAGGTGCCACATAGGAAGTATGAAAGAAACTCTATAGGATGATATTATTAAAGAACTCTGCCCACATACTACACAGTATCCCATGCGCTCCCCAGGACCTGTGAAGGCAGGCTACATTTGACAGATAAGTGGAGAAAAGCTCAAGTGCCTTCAGGGTTCTTCCACTGTTGGGAACTCTGACAAAAGGTTCACACCACCTAACCATGCAAATAAGACTTAAATAAGACATCACTCTTATTTACAGCTAAGCCCATTTCCAAGTCCAAATCAACAGCTCCCTCCTGCTCGTCTTGCTGATCAGGGCAGGAGTGGTATTGTTAGCTTTTAAGGGACAGTCATAGGACATCTGTTGGGGGAAAGAGCTGGGTGGTTTTCCTTGTCACCAAGTGGGCAGGTGCAGGTTAGATTTTCTTCCCTCAGTTTCTAGAAAGGTTTGGACCTGATGGACTACAACCTGACAGAGTCCCTTGGGCATTCATTCCTCAGCGGGTGCTATTCCCTAGCAAATCACCACACAAAGGAACTTGGAAGACCATTGTACATCAGAGGCTTGTTAAAGTCACCGTTCCACAGGTCAAGTGCTGAAAATGTTGTTATTAGGTCTTCAAGCTTAAGAAAGTGTAAGATCTACTTGTCATGGAAAAAAATTGTCAGGATTTGTGTTAGGCACGATGTAGTTCTGCCCCAGCTGATACTTCAATTCACAGGGTTCTGTAATTAGTATCACCTTTAGTCAGGAGCTACTTCTCTACAGAAAGAAGTAAAGATTAAAAAGAGTTAGAGTGCTGAAGCACTTGCAGATTCATATAGTGGAAATTTGGGGTATGTAACTTTTATACAAAATAAATTCAGGTGATACCTTCAGAAGGGCACAAGCCATGAAAACAGTATTTGTAAAAGAGATACACGGAAAATTAATAGTCCATGTGTTGGAAAGTTCACATTATTCATACTTACATCCAAAAAAAAAGTGTTCATGAAATGCTGGTTATAAAATCAATGGAGAATAAAATAATTTATGATTTCCTTATCTTCCCACTTCATTGCCCAAGCATCTAAGCAAGTTGGAAACACAAAAGAAAAGAAATGTTTCTGCAACCAAAAGTCAATCAGCAACTTACTAACTGATAATAAAGGACTAAAAATATATGCTCCTTCACATAGAATATGTGCTCTTCTTTTTCAGCTGATGAGACACTGCTGTAGTTCTAGTTATATTCAAAACCATTGAAAATATTCTCTCCAATCACTGTGAGAACAAAAGGTAATATTTCTACATTTAATGTAGCAGTAAAGTTTGATTCTTTCAATTAAAATAATGAAAGGCATAAAATAAGAGGAAAGATTGAAAGCAAACATAGATATGAAGTCCTGAATGTAGTTGAAAGCAAGAGAATCTTTTCCAAAACCAAATTCAGAGATTTAGCAAACTTCATGTAGACAACTTGCTTTAAAGACCTGAGTAAGTGCATCTACTTTTTGAAGACTTAGAATTATTTAGTTAGACAATGTAAAAATATTCTCAACAAAAACGTAAAGATAACAAGGGTTGTGTTAGTAGTAATAGCAACAATAGTGATTTCAAAGGTATTGACTTGACTTATTCAATGAGTTCACAAACATAAAAGAGTGTACAGTAAATGTAAAAAGTGGAATAAAAATAGGACTAAGAGAGAAAAAAGGTGGAATGATATCTTCAAGAATATGAGTGTAGAGAGCATATCCTGTAAAAGCATGAACACGTTAGCTGAGTTTTCATTCACGCTAACTTGAACCAGTGAATCTGTGGGAAGGTTGTTTCTGCTGTCAGGGACAGCTGACAAAAGTTGTTTTAGTGAGGAAACTATTGATACAACTATTACAATAAAATATACTTTCAAAAGTATGCTGAAGTTTCCAAAGTTTACAGTATGATTCTGCAAAATCACAGACTTTAAGACAAGGTGCAGTTCTTCATGAAGTCCACTAAGCCTGAAGGTTTGAACACTTCCATTTCTCTGTCTGCAGAATACACAAAATATTCTATTTTAAAGTGCATTAATGTTGTATCTCATGTTTCATTTATATTTACTTAAATAAAGCACACTCTAAAAGGGAATGTACATACCTTTGGTATTGCTTACATTCAAAAATGAGAACTGAGAGGAGAAAGAGGAACACGGTGTACAACCAGGACTTTACAGGCTTTTGTAAACACTCCCTTTTTTTAGCACACTGTACACGTTTTATTTGTTTTGATACCTATTCTTGTGCAAAAAAGAAAAATATCTGTGTTTTTTCAGTTGTTTGGTTAGGGGTATTTTTCAATTTAGAGACTGATCTCCGTATTACATCATGAATTACAGGCTGTTCACCGCGTATCTGAGAAAATGAGTAGTGTAGAAGAAGATCTAGGGAATTCTGTAGGGACTTATTAATACAAGATTTATTTCACTATTCCTTTCTAATTCTCAACACAAGGACCTAATATTAACCATAACCATTTGTTATATCCTGTGTGTCTACATGACCAGGAATTTAGACTTCTGAACATTTTTTTGCAGACATCCTACAGGACAAGAGGAAAGGTCTCCCTTCCTGCCTATTCACATAAACATTGAAAAACAGAGAGAGGTGGAACTGGCTGAAAATGAGATTGCTGAGCTAGAAAACAGACACTTAATAGCATTAGGAGGTGGGCTTTGTTGCTAGTTAAATAATTTCACTTGGAAAACAGCTGCCTCCTCCATTGGGATACCGTTGACACTGGAATTGCTCCAATGCAACCGATGTACATCTATTTTCAAGAGAAGAAGCAATCCATATCTGTCTACCTGGGCATTTTCAGGGAAAGAAGGAACATCTGGAAGTTAAAATTGTGTTCACATTCAAGAAATGCCAAGAAAATGTAAACAGCTTACTGAAAGAATAAAGGAGAAAGTGACTGAATCTGCAGATACAGGGTATCAATGGTTACAGATTGATGATATTTGTAAATAAACATTATGTTGAATTCAACATCCCTTAGACCGGCTCAGGGCCACAGGGAGAAGAATGAACATGGGTCATTTGAAATTTTACAGAATTTTTGCAATATCTAAAGAAAGGTCACATTATGAAAGAAATCTTGGGATTTAGGCCTGCAAAGATTTGGTGAGGAAACTATTGATACAACTATTACAATAAATATACTTTCAAAAGTATGCTGAAGTTTCCAAAGTTTACAGTATGATTCTGCAAAATCACAGTCTGATTTTAAATTTAGGCACCTATATGCCAGGGTCTGAAGTTTTATTGTTAAAACTCATTAAAGACAAACATTTATTTAAAGACCGATTTCTGCTATGGTGAAAAATTCTTTTGGAACATCAGGATTTCAGAGACTTGAGAACAGACTCAAAATCACTCTAAGTACAAGAACTGAGAATTACTATTGCTGCCTGTCCTGCTTGGAGTAGCAAGGATTTGAGACAGCGGAACTAAGAATTTAAAAGAGGTTAGGGGGAGAACCAAGGTGAGGAAAGGGAGGAATGAAGGTGGGTTGGAGAAGTGTATGCCTATGGGGAGCACGGGCTTAGCTGCCCTCCTCCCTGCACCTGGGGATGTGGGACCACCACAGCCGTCTAGCACTGGGAGAAGAGGCGTCCCACTGCAAATGGCTCTGGCGGGGGCCAGTGAGAAAGTTCAGAGGTCCTGAAGACCACCAGATCTTTCTGTCTCCGGCAGAGTGGAGAGTGGAGTGTTCTCTTATCTTCTTGTGTGGGTTACTCATGTCAAAAAACCCAGTCAGCAAGCAGGAGACATAACACGTGATTTATACACCTAAATAGCACAGGTAAGCACTAAAAATTTTCTCAAGCAACTTCGCGTTAACTTTTGGAGAGTTGTGTAGTTTAATATTTACTTTACTAGAACATTAAAGCTTGACATTATTACCAAAAGAACTTTATTCTCTAAAATACTAGGCAAATCAGACTCTTTACAAGTTAAAATTATTGTAAGATTCTAGTGTGGAGACTGTTCCTTGCCACATGAAGTAAAGTGATTAATTCAATGCAGTCCTGACCTGTAGGCACTACTGCAGTAAATAAACAAAAAAAATACATATCTAGTGCCACTTTATAGTTCTGGCAGCCTCTGCAGATGCAGTATCATTTCTGGTTTTCTACACGTAGCATGCCACACTGAAGAGAGGAGAGCAACCATGTTGTAAAACTAAGTCATTTGTATCTCTTTTGTGAAACTGCCTTTAGCACTTCACAGTGTGAAATGCATTAGCCTACACTGGGCAACAAATGAAATGATGGCAAATATATTCTTTAAAGAAACTTCCCGCTAATTAACTTTTAAGACAAAAACCTGACCCTCATCATCGTTTTGCCTGTCTAGTTGAAATTACCTTAATTCATTAATTCACGCAAAATTGCACATCGCACCCCCCACCCCGATACACTAATATCTGCATAGGCACATTTAATTCCTATTTAATTTTAATTTTAAGTGCGTGCTGAAGTCTCATAATATTTGTAGCTAACCTTGCAAAGCAAAAAGGTTTTCCTGAAATTGCATTCTCACGTATTTGTAGTTGTTTTCTCCATAGTTTCCAAAGTTACTGTTTCCTTCTTTCCAGAATAACAGCCACCTAGCGAGGTGTCCCTTGTGATCTTACTTATATGACTTCTGTATAAATCACTAAAAGAAAACAACAACAAATCACTGGAAACCTCTGGTTCAATAGCAACTTGCAGGCAAAATATAATAAAGTTGTATTACAAAATCTATGGATTTCTCACTTGTGCTAAGTGCAGGGAATAGGCATGGAGGTGTGTCTTTGGGCAGGGAGCCCTGCTGCACTTGGTTTTGGAAGGGGAAGGAAGAGAAGGTGTAGGTTAGGAAAGAAGAGTTTTGGCTGTTACTGATCTGGAAATTCGTCACTTTGTCTGGTTTCCTAACAGCAGAATAGAGCATTACTTTCTCCAGAGCATTTCAGGTGGTTTTTATGTAATCAATACAAAATTACAAAGTCTAGAACAAGAGATGCATTTTAGGATAAATGTATCCCACATGGATTAATTCTGCTCGGGTGTCTGATAACAGGGCTACTTTTGCTGTGAAAAAAATGCTTGTATTTAGTTCTGAGTTGACATAGCTGTTACTAAAGTGACAACTTTATCAAATATATTCACAGATTAAAAAAAAAAAAAGAAAAGAAAAAAAAGCTTTTTGAGCCCTTCCTTTTTTTGAAGGAGGAGAAAACCTTGTGTCCTCAGAATTCAGTCTCTACTACCAAAAGAGCATCTTCATTGGCTTTATAGGTTATGACACAAATTAAGAGCAGAGTACGTAGTGGTTCTGCTCCAAGTGATGGACGTAGTAAGCCATCTAGTCATGTAGCTGTCCCAGGCAGATAGGAGTCACATTCAAACTCTATCATAGATCTTTTGCTATAATTAGTGTTATAGTACTACTCCTGGTAAATACCCAAACCAAACCAACAGTAAATACTTAAAGGGGTGAGTCTAACTTTGGATATCTCCTTGTGAAATGCTCAGGTTTTTTAATCCTATCACAAATGGTGATGCAACAAAATCTCTAGGGATAAGAGGATTTGAAGTTTTCCCTTAAAAAAAATAAAAGCAATTGAAATTATACTAAATTCACATTACAGTTACAGTTTAAATATTTGGTTATGAAACTATGAAACATATCATGCACATATGATATTGCCTCTTTGGAATGTTAAGTTGTATCCTGCATCAGATATGCTTATGTATCAATTCAGTTGACTTCAGGAGGGGTTACATAGATAGACCTGAAGCCAAAATTAAGGCCCTACCTGTTATAGGAGGAAAAGGTCAAAATAAAATGAGGATCTTAACATTTAAATAGATGTATTAAATTATGCCTCTAAAACCAGTAAAATAGTTAGCAGAAAGCTGTATTTATGGTAATGGTGTCAATTGTGAATAACCTCTTAGCAAAGACTGAAACAAGATTTAGCCTTCCTGACATGCATAGAGAACCACAACTTAAATCTACATAATGGAATATAGGAAAAAATTGAGCTAATTTACATACCAAAGGAGGCTACAAAGCCTTAGACTCATTGTGCCTTCAACAAGGCAAAGGTACAGAGATACTTTTGAAGTTGTGAGAACACAAGCATGTACAGGGAGTAGCAGGTCTTTACTCATTACATATTTGTAGAGGATTTTTTAAAACTGTCTTTGAAGACAGAAAGAGGAGACTTCTCCAGTGAGAAAGCTTTTCTGTGCCTGACATTTTATATTTTCCTTTCTTATGGTAAATGCCTTCGCATGGCACCAAGTAGAACTTTTAGGCCACAGACAAGTTCATACTGTGCTGTAGGACTGATTCTAAAAAAAGCCCAAATCAGCCACAGGACTCAAGTGAGGCTTATTCAGGACTTAAAGCCACAGCTTTTTCATTCTGATTTCTAAGGGCAAAACCCAGCACTGACCATGATCTTGAGCACCTGAACTGATTTGACTGAAATTGTAACATAGGTAGGTTTTAGCATATGAGACAGCTTGGGATGAAAAAATAAATAAATCAGTATCTTCTACAGCTTTTTTGTTTAGCCTCCTGGGCACTACATGATCTGTTTTGTTAGCCAAGCTTTTTCTAATGAGTCTGAAGAATAATATAGCTGTTTACTGTGTGCTTTAGCATGTTTTTCTGATTATGTTTTGCATTTAGAGAAGGGACCAGAGTTATACCTCCTGCATATTACCTGCGGTATCATCTATCAGATTTTGGTACTATTACAGAGCAAAAAAAATATCAGAGGCTATGAAGAAAAGGACAGAATGTGGGACAGGACAAGACGCGTTGGCAGTGTCATCTGGTATCTCTGCTGCTACCTACTGGTGTTGCTATCTCTACTATTAGTCAAATATTTGGTAGCCATGTACTTGCTGCATAATTCCTGAAATAGACTTACTTACATAAATCAGCTGCACTGTAGGCACATATTAGGAATAAAACTAGAAGCTAAATCTTGCTGGTCCCTTTTGACCACATACTGCTTAAACACGTTCCTACTCAGGGATCTAACGTCTGAATGGTCATGTCTCACAGCACCAAAGCAAGATTTATACAGAGACACAGGGCTAAGACTAAAATATTAAATAATAATAATTTCCGATAAAAATGTTTCAAGCTGACAAGAGAACACGACAGTGGGATCACTATGGATAAGAAGTATAGCTAGTTGTGCATAGGCTTAAGTCTTTAGATGCAGTGATTTTACAGCTTATCTACTTCACGTTCCCTGTTACGAGTCTGACCTGCCAATGTAAAGCAGTAAGGATATTAAGCCTGTAACTGTAAAGCTCTCTTTGACCACACCTTTGAATTATTTTGAAATTATTGGGAAAGCGCTGTAGAAAAAAACATTGTTGCTGTTTTACACCTATCTATACATCTGAAACTACTGAAGACAATTCAATATTAATTTTTAATAATTCTCTTTTTTAAGCCCCACTCAATGCTGCAGTGGGAGAAGGCAGGGAATATAATTGTTGGTGCTTTTTGAATCACAAACTGAAGTTTTCTTTAAATGTTTTTCAAATAAAATGTGACATTAAGAAAACCTGTGCTAAGGACTACACTTTTACATTACTATCTATTGAAATCACTTTTATGGAAATAAAAAGCTATGATCAAGCCATTATAGTTGTAAAGAAAGTTAAAGAAATCACTGAGCTGGTGGAAATCACTAGCTAAGCAGACGGAATTAAACTAAGCTAGCCTTTTTTTTGAGAGTATAACCTGTTTGCAACGGCAAAGAATATGTTTTTAATTTCATTTTACTTTACTATTTGAACTCAATTATTATCTTATTCTATGTCAAGAAGTAATTAGGATTTTTTTTTAAAAATAGAAAATACGTTTTCTTTTTCTAACCTTTGAATAAACATTACATAAGAGAAAATGAGCTCTATCAGTTATACATTCTTGTATGATGCAGTGGCCAGAAACTAAATTACGAATAGTATTATATTTGTTTAATAAATCACTTAGCTTATCAAAACAGGTTCTACATAAAATTGACTTCTTCTATATAGCCAGTACAATTACAGTACACAAATACACAATTTTAAAATGCTGGGTTTGTACCATTTTAATTGAATTCCAATTTCCATCCTAATGAACCTTGACAGAAATCACAAGTGAAAATGAAATCATTATCTAGTAAAAAAGAAATGCACCATTTACCATTCTCTATCATTAAAAAAAAAACATATAAAGACTAAGAATAGGGATAAATGGCTCCTGAACTATAGAATTGTTTAATAGACAGACATTTAGGTTATCTTTCCCTGTAAGAGTAAAAGGCACAAATTTAGTGAGAAAGGCTGTATTCAGTCACCATATTAGTAATCAGCCAACAGGAATCAGTGTCTCCTTTCCATTCTTTTGGGAAAAAGAATGATAGACTTATGCAAAAAAAGATTAAAATTGCTGTTTTGAAATCCAGGTTTCCTGTTTGCTGATTTAAATCATTATTCAAATTGATGATTTAAAGTTTTTTCAATCATTTTGATTTAAAGCAATCCACCCTCTACTGCTTTAAATATGGTTTAATCTGGTAAAATAAGCACTATCCACTAGTTCAATCTGCTTAAACAGAGCAGAAACCAGCCAAAATCAGCATCAGAAAGAATAGGAAAGGTTTGTCATTTCTCTAAGCAGCTGATCTGCCTCAGAGAGGGCAACTCTGGTTTCTCCGTCCTCAGTGTGTCCTGGACTGAAGCCAGACCTGCATTATGAAACGTGTTTTAAACTAAACCAGTTCCTGCTTTCCAGAGCAGAGCAGTAAAAACAGCATGAATCCACCTCTTACTCAGTGCTTACATTGTAGGCAATGGGTAAAAGTACTCAAAATATTTACAGACTAGATTTTTTTCAAGGAGTAGATAGCTGAAGGTGGAGATTGGGACTTTTGAGAATCTAGGTAGTTGCACAGACTTAATTTTGAAATCAGTGGGAAATGATCACCCTTATAACTTGAAAATGCTACTAGGATTTAAATATATTTCTCATTATATTAGTAAACTTAAAATATGTTTCAAATATTTATGAGTACAAGGTTCTTTTAAAGTAAGTGAATAAATGATCAGACCTACAGCCCAACTGTCTGCACACAAGTAAACAGGAGTTAACTGCACACACACACACTTTTAATCCATCATGGACTAGCATCATGACTCATCAGCGTAAACCTCTGATTTATAGGTTTTAAGGATCCCTGCTGTCCATGGTTAGTTGATTTTCTAATGAGCTACCTCAGGTAATGATATATTTCTTTGTACCAACTGAACATGCACAGATACTGTAACAGTTGTGAGTAGCAATGTGCACAAATTCTTAAACCTAAAATGTAAGCTAACAAATTCGGTTTTGCGCTTAACTTGCCTCAACAGGCTACAAGAAAGCACGTAGGCTGCAGGCAACCTCGGGTGTCCAGGCCCATAGGCACAGGGGAATCCAAGTTTTGTGGAACTTCAGTGAGAATTTGGAGCTTCTGTTCCCCCCAGAGACTGACTTTTTTTACAGGCAGTCCTGGGGTTTCTGACTTTTTGTCTTTCTGAGTAACTAGGCTGTTGACTTTATCTGGTACTTCTGAACAAGAGCAGACTGATTCCTTCAAAAAATTATTGCCAAAGTTGTATTTTCCTTAACCTGCTGAAAAAAGGTGTACTATCTGCTTCCTCATCAACACTGAAAGCCAGAAAAAGATGACACCTTTTCATTTTGCAATTTTGCTTGTTGCAAATAAATTCTATAGAAACCTCCTAACTCAACCCTTAAACAACAGTCTGACTGAAGGCTAAAAAACACTTCACATCCCCTTAGCCATCAAAATGAATCATCTAATCTAATTTATTCACCTAGGCCCCTTTTGCAATCAGCACAACTAGCACCTCTAGCAGCAACTCATGAATTACCGTAAGCACCTATCTCCTTCTTGCCTGTAGTGTGACTTCGCTAAACTTTTTGTCAACTGGAGACTGCTGACTGCTTCTGGCCATCATGCTCATGAAGCCATTATGATTTGAACCTCTGGCTCTTGTGTGTTATTTCTCTTACGTTATCAGTTCCACCTATATTAGTCTTCAAGCATACAGATCTTGTTCAATCTGCCTTTTGAAAAAGTTTACATCTTAAAACTTTTCGTAGTTATCAAATAGCCCAAGAAAAGGACTGAAATCCAGAAGCTAATTTTGTTTTTGTCACTGACAAGCACTGTGTGGCCCCGGGGCTACCTTGTCTCCTTGCAGCCTGCTCCGAGACAGAGGAAATGTGTAGTTGCACAGCTCTCAGCAGCAAAATAAGGACCAAATTGTGACTCATTGTCACATTTCTGTTTGACTCCTGCTTCTCTCTTGCTCCACTGGGGAAATAAGTTGTGGCAGACAAACAGCTGGCATAGAAACCTTGACTTTCTCCTCTCCTCACCTCCCCGGATTAGATCAGTGTACAGTCTCCGGTGCATTGCATCAGGCAGAGCTAAGTCTCTGTTCATTCTTCCCTGCGTGGGAGGATAAAGTGCCAGGGGACAGCCATCAACCTTGCACTGTGACCTGCAGTAGATTGGACTAGAAAGGACCAACTGCAGGGCTGCTGCTATTGTGCACACACAGATTAAGCTGTACATTGGTAGAAGCCATTTCTCAGAGGTGCCAGGCCTTTTGTATTCGTATTTCAGTGGCGGCAGCTCTAACTACATCTGCCATTGAGTCCAGTCCAATCCCCGTGTTCATGAACACAGCTGAGTAGCATAGTTCGATACCCGTGGCTTTCTAGGCAAGCTCTTAAGTGGATCACAGTAAAGTCCCTGACGGTTACAGAATACTCAGTAACAGTCAAAATATAATGATAATAAATAATAATAACAATAACAACAATAACAACAACAACAACAACAATAATAATAATAGTAGTAGTAATAATAATAATAATAATAATAATAATAATAATAATAATAATAATAATAATAATAATATCCTGAGCATGTTGCAAAGACAGAGTACTTAGTATCTGTACCAAGATTTTTTTTTGTATACAGTTTTAAGGACTTCCACATTTTAATAGCACATGGTTACAGTTACGTGTAATATGAGGATGCTGAAGATAATCCTTTGGAATCTTCCCCTAAATATTTACCAGCAGGAGACCTAGGTCCTGCCAACTTTCTAAGGACATTTATAAATTGCTGTCTTCAGAGATCTCCCTTTGTCTTTCACCAGATACACTTCACCAGTATTTCCACAACTAATAATTTGTAGCTGTGGAAATGAATAGGCAGCACATATGGCTTGCAATGCAAGTAGGCAGGCCAGGGTCATTGCTTGCTGGCTACATTTTTAAGCTACCTAGTCTCATTTTCATTACCGTGATGTCGACCTGAAAGAGCTCCCCATCAGCCCCATGCATCTGTCTCTGAACAGACTATGGTATTGACATGGGCTGTCAGAAGAAGGTACCTTGAGATGTGCATCAACAGTATCACTCTGCCAGGGCTGGACCATCTCTCTAAACCAGCAGCCATGCTGGCCCTGGCAGTGTTGAAGCCTGTATCGCTGTTGTGTGGTGCTCTCTGATGTGTCAGCGTGGTACCCCAAAAGCCAAGGAGCCCAACAGTCTAGCTGACGTGTGGCTGACAGTGTAAAATAGAGTTAAGAATACCTACCATAAAGAGCAAGTAATTTAATCCTAGTAAAGTCACAAATACCCCAGCAAATCAATGGCTGGCATGTAGTAGGAAACAAAATAAAATCAAAAAAGGAATTGTGTGAAGCAAGGGGTATTTTAATCGTTTTTGATTTCTCCGAACTATACGTTGCTGAAGTTTAGATCTGAACTTGCAGATAGCCTTGTGAGTGCCCGCAGTAGCCCCAGAGGAAAATAAACTGCTGTGAAACATTAGCCCAAGGCTGAATTCTTAGTTTTCTGCCACGAGTAAAATTTCCATCTCATATATCCAGAGTCCAAAAATCAGCCAATTAACATAAGTCCATTCCAAATATAAGAAAACAAAACAAAAAAAACCCTAAACTAAACAAAACTAAACAAAACTAAACAAAACTAAATTAAACTAAACCAATTATATGCCTTATTTACATGTCAAACTGAAGGTCAGGTTACTGTGGAGCTGATGCCCCTCATCACCTAAAGTCTATTGCTTTGTACAGAAAAAACACAGAAGAAAGACACAGAATATGACAGCTAAGGAACATCTAGAGAAACACAAGAAATGCACTATAAAAACCATTTTCAGACTCTTTGTTTTATTTTTATTTTATTTTAGGGTCTTTCATTTTCTTTCTTTAATAAGATAAATGATTGAAAAGTCACTTGCAGACTGACTGAAAAGGCTTCTATTTCTGATATTAATTTTGGACTAAAAGGCTTGCTAATTTGGGAGGTTTTTTACTTGGACATACTTCCATACTGCTTCTCTGACACTGATGGTATTAATGCACCCGGTTTGGAAGCCAAATATAATTTCACAGATTTCCCTGATAGCAGCTACAAAATAACAAATATTTCCAAAAAACTTAGTTTAAGGATATGCAAATAAACTAGTGCTAGCATTTGGGTTAGGGCTGTCAGGCTAAACCACCTGTTTTGACAGTATTTGCTGCCAGAAGCAAATTACAGATCCGTCCAACTGCTGATTAAAAAGTCATACGCACATCGTCTCCTTGCTGTGGCTAACCAAACATCAGGCAAGGAGTGTACAATTTGACATATTCCTAACATGAATCCTTTAGAAGACAACGGGTTCTGTCTCTCATAGTGCTTAATGCAGATCCTCTTACAAATATTAACAATGAAAAATGGAAGATGAAAAGTACAACTTTCATACACTGAAAAGCCACATAATCTTCACAAGTAGAATAAAAATAACTTTCAGAAGACTGTTTAAAAGCTGCTTTTTTTTTTTTTTTTTGTAGTGTCATTATTAAGTTTTGATAAACAGTGGAGTAATCCAGACTGGAAAAAAAAAAGGTTGGAATGAAATTCAACTAGAATATTCAGTATTAAATTTAAAGAAGGTTGCATTTTAAATATATCCCCTGTCTGACTGTGGCTGATAAAATATTGTTATGCATCTAAAATGTTATTTAAATATGAATGGTCAGGAAATATTAAAGTACATGAAATATTCATATTTTAGAATATGTATTTATTGGTTAATACAATTGCCTTTCATTCTTGCAGGCCTAGCTCTGGCATAGTTATTTCAGCACAACTTTCACCCATTCCTTTAGAAGTTTACCTGAATAAGGATTGCAGAGTTGATGATAGCTTTTACCTTCAATAACTTCATGTGCAGTTCACAAATACTCTGTGCTAGATATATATCTGCACAAATACTATAGAAAAATCAGGGCCACCAAACTAAGCTATTCTGACTCCAGCAAATCTCCGATTATAAGGGACTACCAAAGCTATACCTGAGCAAAGGCTTGAGGGTGCAACCACCTGACATTCAGACGTTGCCCTTCTTGTACCACTCTAATGGAACTGCCTAAGCAGTGTTGTTCTGCAAATGAGACTAACACTATTTTTAGAGGTGTACAGAGATCTAACTTCAGCAACTGGTAGAAACTCAGGCTACAGGAGTAAAAAATAAAAAAAAAAAGAAAAAAAGAGGAAAAAAAAGTAGAAAGCCATTCAAGAAAAAAAAATGAAATGATCCTGGAGCGAAAGCATTATTTGTTAAGAGCAACACATCATATTGACACGCTAGCTCAATTACACTGTCAAAGTACATATCATTTTTGGTTAATTATATTTGAAAATAGTTACCGTACCTTCTGCTGTAATCTCGGCCATGATGATGATGGTAAGAGATACTCTGTTAAAAAGGTCAAGATCTACTGTGGCAGCTTAAATAATACTTCTGGGTTGCTGGCTCTTGCAGGAGCTGCAGAATGGGAAGAGGGAGGTCCTCTGCTTTTTCTAATTCTGTTCCTTCTTCTTTTGCACCCCTCTGAACTTTCTGTTTCCTCTGCAGACTCCTGCCTTCCCAGAGCAACCTAAGGCCTTCCAGAGGCAACACTTAGAGCTCAGTCTAAAGTATCAGCTTCTAACAAAAATAGCCATGCCTCACAGTGAATCTTCAGCATTTTTTTTTCCCAATGTCCTAAGAAACATGCACACTACAAATAAAAAGTAAAAAGGCCCAGCTCTAAATGGGACAGGAACGCATGGAAAGGCAGCAAAAAGCAAAAGAACCGGGAAAGAACTGTTTAACGCTCCTGCAGCCTCGCTAGCATAGTTACAGTTCTTTGGAGGGTATGTCAGGAAACATGAAATATAGAGTTCAAAGTAACCTTATCCATCCCAGCTCAACTTTATTCTTAGCACAGTCAGTGCTTAGCACATTCTTCCTGGCCTTATTTGGTTTGGGGAGGGTCCTATGAAGCTTACCGCTGACTAGGGGGGAGGTTAAATTTAGGTGGGTTTCTCCACTTTGATTCTTAGTCGCAGTTCAGAGCCAATTAAGACAACACTTTAAACCTATGAAACTGGTAACTTCTTCAGTTTGGATTTTTTTCATACTCTTCTGGTTTGCTGCAATTATCACACATACCTGTGAAGTTCACCTAAGTATTATGGAACACTGTTAAAAATGTAAATAGTAATATTTTGTATACTCTGAATGTGTAAGTGTAATATGCAAAAATATTAAGAAAATAAGATTTTTTTCTAGGTCTGGTTCATGGAAACAATAAAACAGTTCAAAAAATCTGTGATTTTACACCAGGTTTTATTAAACTGAGAACAAGTAGACTTTTAAATAAATTTAGAGGAACAAAAACATTAACAATTTAAGTAAGAATAGTGATTTAAAAACCTGAGCAATCTTTTCATTGCATTGCTTGCAACTTCACAGCTGTGGAATTATGAATGTGGGCAAGAGCTTGAAAATTAAATTAGCAAAAAAGTGCTCTCGAGCCAGCATACCTCTGCATAAATGTCATCATCACATGAAATCAGAAACCATCTTAAACAGTTCTTACTAGGGAACCTATAGTCAGCTTGTCTCCGCTACATGGGCTGGCATTTGCACTTCTCATCTTCCCCCCAGGAGATATAAGCACCTGGCTCTGTGGCAAAGTATAAGGAAAGGAATCTGTTTATCCAGTGCACAAGATGCAGAAGTGAATGCTCACTGAACAGTTCACAGTTACCACCAGGATTTTTCTCTTCACTCTAACACACTTCAAACCTGCCACATATGTGAAAATGTTAGCCTTTTTCTAGCCAAAGCTTACAATCAGTTCTCCATCCCCTTGCTTCCTCAGCTCTACAGACCAAATCTTTTGCACTAACAAGTTTTGATTACTCGATGCTCTGTAGTCAGTGCTTTTCTGATCATCCTAACCCTTCGTTTGCTCCTTTACCCTGTCCTTCAGAAGATCCTCCTCACCAAGACTGATGAAAAGATTTTAGACAAAACCTTATTCCTTCAAAAAATACCCTTTCATGAATACTGAAATGTTCTGTGGAATCACATTCCCATCAGCAAAACAGCTGCCTACAATAGCTCAGTGGTTAGTGAGGGATGCTAGGATGTGTGATACTAAGGCAAAGCCCTTGTCTTTCTTAATTACTTTTTTCTCTTCTGCTGGAGCAGTGTCATTTTACATGAACAGTTAAATATTTTGGGTCATCTGTATTTTGACAGCTATGCTACTTGCTTGACATGTGAGAGATATCACCTCAGCTGAATACCCCAAGCACGGAGCTAATCAATATTGCAAAGTCAGGATTGCTTTCACTTGTATTACCATTCCAAGTGAAATAAAATAATAAAGGCTCAGTATGGGTGTATAAGAAGAGAGAACTGGGGAAAATATTCATGTCTGAATTTTGTTCTTTTTTATGCAGCAAGAGCCTGAGAATGTGGACAGGCATATCTGCTTATATAACTATATGTGTATGGTTGTCTGTTCCTCACTCTTTCCATTTCAGCTCCTACCACCTGCCCTCTCGCCTCCATGCCTTACTTCCTTTGCTGCTATTTATGCTCATCCTCAATCACGGGCTGATATTTTGAAACCAAAATATAAGAGCAGAGGAAGTGAGAGAATCCAGCTGGAAATCAATTTTTCACAACATCAGCCCAGTGGCCAGAAAGAGAACTGCTTGGTAGTCTCTGCAGCCCTTGTAGATGCAAAACATTCACTCCAGGGAGCAGGCTAAAGCTGTCATATGCACAAATGTCTTACAACAAGTATAGCTCTAGGCAACTGCATTGGAAGTTACACAGTTGCTTCCTTTAAGGGGGGCAAAGTCAAGGGCACTGGATGCCATATTTACTGGAGACAATAATGGCCTTTGCAAAAATACACAGGACTGAGGTAAACCAATTTCTGCTTCAGTGTATGTACATGCACATTTATTCTGAAAAAATTAACATTACCATCTGAAAATTATACAGAATACCATATTTTTTCTTTAGGAGTCTAAGCAAGGGAAATTCTCAGAAGTTTTTCCAGGGCTGGTTAGAATGTTTGTTAAAAACTGAAGTTTAGCACCTGGCTCAAGTTTACAAGTTTCTTCTACGCTAATCTATGAAATTCACATTATGCAGAAGGCCAGCACAAAATCTATACAGCTCTTCATCCAACAAAGTAAACATTAATTCCCTGACCTAACTTATATAATGAACCTGACCCAGATTGCATTTTGGTGGGATCCTTCTTTGTCTAATCTAATCGGAAATCTTCTTTTGTAAATTATCCTTTCTCTCTCTTTGTCCTTATTTCAAACAACACCAAAACTGAAAAATTTAAAACTGCTTGGGTTCTTGCAAGCAATATCCAAACCTGGACACACACAACTTCTTATTTTCTTCCCATCAGGTCTCAGGCACAATGCGAAAATGCTCTTGGTTCAAGTTAGCAGCAAGTATTCCCTTCCTACTCCCAGGGGCTGCATCTCTCCCGGGATCAGATCTCAGTCATTGGTGATGGAGGGAGTTGTAGCTGCAGGTTAAGTGGCCCTCCTCACATCAGATTCCTGAGATATACAAATCTGTGTTAGAGAAAATAAAAAATGAAGGTTCTCTTTGCTCTATGGTTGGCTGGATAGGGAATAAGTAACGACTTATGAAGAGGGGAGAAGGAAGTACTGTACACTGTTACAGATGTCTGCGTGTAACCATGTGCCTTAATCTCAGACAACGTGTGTTTCAGTGAGAGTCCTAACTGATAAATCAAAGAAAAGCAATTAGTTGAACATTTTATTTTAGGAGAATGTCAGAGGTTGACTATTTGACAGACTCTAATACAAACTCCTGCTTTTAGATGAAAAGTTGTGTTGCTCATATAATCAAAGTAGGAATATACGAATATTTTATGAGCTGATTTCTGGGTTGCCTTGATGATATTAATAAAAAGGGAATAGGGAAAGACAATAGATCACGTTGAATTACTAGGTAATGAGAGCAGAGACTTTTGTACTGATACAAGGAAGCATTTGAGGAATTGAGTAAAACCATCAGTCAACAATAAAATGCAGAACAATATTTGAGCTTGCATGCTAACACGTTACCAAGGAATTTTCAGAGTTCAGTCCTTCAAAACCAAACTAAGTGAAAGAAAAAGGCTTTGTATCTCAGTGCATGCTCAGCAGCACGGCAGGTTCAAGGAAAGGAAACTTAACCTTAACTCTGATATACCTGGTGAATCACTACTTTATAAGAGACAGCCAGTAATCAACTGATAAGAACTAAATATAGGATGGAAGAATAATGCTAGGGAGAGGGTGGATTGTATTGAATCCAGTGAATTCTAAAGACACATGCAGAAGCAAATACAGGATGAGAGTGATGCCTGTCACTGAGCTTTGATGTGCGTATGAAGAAAAATACTAATACTTGTTTGAGGCATCAGCTGGTTTCTACTGAAACACACATTTCCACTCTTTTTTTTGTTTGATTTTTGTTTAGGAATGCTGTTACTTATAGGTGAGATTGTCATTCAGTCCCAGTGGTAATACCCTGTGTTTTACAGTATGAATAGGAGCACACATTCATATTCTGATGCCCTTGAAGTCCTGATCAGTCAGAGATGTAGTTGTGATCTTCCACGGACCATTACACAACTCTAAAGTAATTGTTTTCCATTTGTGATTGATATTTCATGAGTAACCATTGCAAGATTTTTAGAATCAGCATGACCAAAGTATAGACTTATTTTGGATATATTAAAGTGCAGCCAAAGCACAGAACTGAACAAGACCTAGGTGTCATATCTGATCTAGGTTAAAGCTTGGTATACGTTTGAACATTCTCATCAATCGATCTGCATAATTTTTTCAATTAGGCAGTTGCATACACAGTACCTTTAAACAATTTCTTCTTTAATATGTAGGACACAGTTGAACTCCATAGTAGATCTGTCCTACATTTAATGCGAACAACTGGCAGACAGTTAAGAAGCCCTGTCTCTGTAGGCAGACTGGTATGAATGCAAATCAGCCTCTGCCTGGGGACATCTGACAAGCACACTGGGGTCATATCACCTTGGCATTCTGAGCTCATTAAGGGCCATTTGGTAGGTTAAGTTTCACAAAAAGATACGTCTCCAAAGCTACATGTTAGAAACTCAGCAGGTACAAAAGAAAATATCTATCATGCTGGGTATTCCACTTTACCAGAGACAATAGTCCTGGTCAGACATCATACAGCAAAACTGCTGATGTAACCTCAGCCTGGGTGTGTGACTGAATAATGAACCATTTCTAACATCCGAAAAGGCCCTCTGATTATAAAACTCATTCCAGGGAACAAGGATGTTACAAGATATCCTACTTGGTCTTCTTGCGAGTTGACTGAGGAGACAGTCAGTGGAGGCAAATCAGGCTAAAGCTCTCCCCTTGTTTAGGAGAAGGTTTTTAGAGTGTTCTTTGCTCTAACTGTACCAAATATTACTATGAGCTCGGTTCAGGGAGGCCATCTATCGCAGCATGTCAAGGTGGACTGCATTCGGATGAG
This sequence comes from Pluvialis apricaria, assembly GCA_017639485.1. Classification (NCBI taxonomy): domain Eukaryota; kingdom Metazoa; phylum Chordata; class Aves; order Charadriiformes; family Charadriidae; genus Pluvialis; species Pluvialis apricaria. Next base: position 71,258,726 of record CM030009.1, on the reverse strand, counting down.
CTTTAGCAGTTCCATATTACACACTTTTCCTTTTCCTTTAATCTACTTTATTCTTGCTATTCTTAATGAGTATTGCTTTATTAGCATCCTTGTGGCTTTACTTTCCCACCTGGGAAATTTCTCAGAAGCTGTCTCACAGATAACATAACCACCGTGACAGCAAGGAAGGGATGTCTAGAACTGATCCTTTTTAAGAAGCAATGACAAAAAGTCCACTTTAATTGTCCTTTTCTTCAGGACAAGCTGCATCCAAGGTTGATGGTGTACCGAACATAACAAGTAGCCAACTGGTTAGTAGAGATGGACATTGGTTCTGACATACCATGAATTACCCCTGCCAGAAATATTGATTGAGAACTGTTCCAATATCTTAATGAGCTTGGTGTGCTAGCTGGTCAAAAACATTCTTTCAAAGCAAGATGACTGCACTCCTGACAAATTTCTCCTTAAGAAGATTTTTTTTTTTTTCAAAAAATGACTGTTTTTTCAAAATTTTATTTTAAACCAAATTTCTGTGCTGAAGGAACAAGACTTAGAAATATATCACACAAACATATATAGCAAAAGAGCTAAATTGTTTCTGAACTTCAAACTTCAGACATAGCTCCAAATTTCCACTGATACCTTTCAAGTTTGCCTTCAGACCTTACTCTGAAAAAAAGTTTCAATAGAAATCAGCATTTTTTTTTTTTTCAGGTATGATCATAGTTGAGCACACTGCCAAAAACAGACAAAAAGAAAGACAACGTTGAACAAAAGTCTGATGTGAAAAGACAAAGACAAACAAAAAAGACAAGGTTGAACAAAAGTCTGATGTGAAAAGACAAAGACAAACATATGTTTTCATGCCAAGTACTTTGGAAAAAACATGGGGTAAAACTAACAGGTAAGTATCTTCACTAATGTGAACCATTTTGGGGATGCTCAAAACTAGCCACTCAGCCTGACCTTCACAACCAAGGGGAAATCTCACCTTCTTTTCCATTTAATGGCTTATTCTTCTGCTTGATACGTTACGTTATGTACCACGTGTTATTAGACACTCAGGCTTGACTGGACTTCCCATAGTGACAGTAGCAAAGGATTCCCCTTTTAAGTAACTCCAGTCAAAATCTCAGGAGGCCCATCTGGGTTTTGGCTCTTTCCTAGCTTTTCTGAGAGCAGACACTCAGGATCTTGGCGCAGGGAATGAAAAACCACTTTCAAGCTAAGCACCATTTTTTTTGGAAATGCAACAGTAGTGTGGAAATAAGCTTAGATAATAGAAGGTTATATGTCCTAGTTCTTTCTTGCAAGTTTAACCAGGCCTTTTTGTCCTGGATGTCGCCATGTGTGTGATACAGTTGCATCTCTAAGAGCAGTCCTGCAGACTGTGTGTGTCTCCTGTGGATTTTATTTTAACAGCAGGTTTTTCTGTTACTCCTAAGTCTCTGTTTGCTCTGGGACATTAGGACCTGCTTGACTTACACATTTCCACAGATGGGATAGATATCAGCTCCTGGCAGTGGATAAATCATTCTTTGACTCCCGAAATACAAGAGTCTGCTGCTGGAATTAAACCTTTGTGTGCCACAGTCAGTCACCCACCCAGCAATACACAAGCCTATGATGCAAAATACCAAAGAAAAATCGGTGTCTGTTATTTGCCGTAAGTATACAGAGAGACAGGTACAGAAGAAAGGAGAAAAAATATAAAACAGGCAAAATATTTCTGCAATTATCAGCTATAAGAAAGAAGCTACATGACAGCAACCAGATTTATAAAAAAACCTGTTTTTTTAACAAGAGCAGTAATTTATCATTGCACTTCCTTTTTCTTTCTCTCTTATTCTAGCCACAGTCTTGTGGCTAAATCAAAGTGAGAATTGCAGATGAAGAACACAATTTTATTATTATTATTATTATTATTATTATCACTATTTTAAATGAAAATCTAAATGGGAAGCTTTCTCATTAGGCAATTTAGACCCTTTGCGGAGTGCAAGTGGAACATATGAATTAGTAAATTCAACCTTGTTAGTGCTGACAGCTGCAACTGCACAGAAAAAATTATGTCTGAAAAGTAAAGGATCTTTTAAAAGGAGAAATAACTTTGAGCATTAATGTCTTTACCACTCGTCATAGCAGATATATACTAATTTTCTTTGAATAGCATGTCACCATTTGTCACTGTCAATCACGTTAGATTCCTGTCCAAGCTCCAACATATGTCCAAATTCAACTTCCTAATGCAAACTATAAAGAATATTTGTCTGCAAAGCAGTTACTGAAAAGACTTGTTAAGTCTTCCTTACTTTGCCTCTCTCCCTGAAAGAGCAGAACAGAGATAGACCAAATGCAGAGGAATACAGTGATCCTAAAGGGATAGTTAAACCATTTCTTTTTTTTTTTATCAAATTCACGGTTTAAATGAAAATAAAAGTATTACCCCGGAGACACAGAGTAGAAGATCCTCAGCTGCGTCCCCAGAGCTCAGAAAGCAAAGCAAGGACATTGGGGACTTTTGGAAGCTCCCGGCTGCATTCCCAGGGCCTGAGGAAACCGTGCAGCTCCGGTACAACTGGCACAAACTGCAGCTGCCAAGGAGCTGTTGGCAGGTGTTCCCTGTGGGGTGAAGGGGCTGTGCAGCCAGATTCAGCGGTGCAGCACATCGAGCTGTTGTGCCACCGTAAAACAATCCAGACTGGGACACAAGTATTTTCTGCATCAGAGGGATTTGGCCTCTGGTATAAACATTTGTGCTTGAGATCATCTTGTGGGTCTTGGAAATAATTATATCTGTACTTGCACGTTTTAAATTCATAGATGCTTTCTGAAGTGAGCATTTGGCTCTAAAACCCCATTTTACATCCCTGGTGTCTTAAAGATTTTCCTCGCTGATCACTTGCAGGTCTTCCCCTTTCCTGAGCTACCTGGACAGTTTAGACGTGCTCAAATTCATGCCTGGCAAAAGGTTTTGTGAACCAAACATAACCTGGGTATTTGGATTCCGCTTCACCTAACAATGCTACCTTATGATGAACAAGGAAAAGCCACATTTCTTGTTACTTAGGTAACAGACAATTGGGAGGGGAGGGGTTTATTTTTGTTTGAAAGAGGAAAGGTAGCTACGATTTTACTTAATCTCTGCAGAAGGCAGATACAGTGATACTCCTATTCCCCACATCTCAGAGTAACAACAGAAAAATGTCATCTATTCTACAAAAAAGAAACGGAGCATGACAGTTGGGGAAAGAAACCCTTTGGTTCAGATGCAGTAATAACAAAAGCAAGACAGCATTGAAACTATACGGATCCAGGACTGGAAGTCCAACCAACCAGAACACGCACTTTTCACACATCACCAAATTTGAGCTAATGTTCATGATCAAGTTTTTGTCCCATATACTGCAAAGAGGTCCTGACAGAAATTTGTGTGCTGTGCAGTCCTGGGGGAGGTTATGCACAGAAGCAGAAGACCGCAAGCTGGAGATGCATGCCCCAAGCAGGAGGGGGGTGGGAACTAGATGATCCTTAAGGTTCCTTCCAACCTAAACCATTCTATGATCCTATGATTATGGTCCCAATCCCCCTTTGTTGCTACCTGACTTGACAGACCTGCTCTGAAAATGACACCATCCCACTTCCTTTACAACATTTGTCAAATAAATCCTTCTTGTCCCAGTTTCCCCATCAATACATTTCTTTTCTTAGTTAAAAAGCAAGTCTTCATTTGTCACAGTAGTGCCCTGACAGTGAACTGCAAACACTACTGGCAGACTAGATCCTAACCGTCTGTTTAAATCACTCAGAGTAACGTTACTAGTTCTTTCACTCCACACTACAAGTGGGCTGGGAAATAAATTTGCTCCTGCTCTTTTCCTCCTGAAAGACTGCCACAAAAGCATATCAGGAAGAGAACAAAAGCTCTTTTGCCTTGTCTGGCCATGCAAGGTCCACCAAGCCTTTCATTGGAGTCAAAAGGAGTGGAGGATCACACGCTCAAAGCTTGTGATCCTGAAGTAAATTCATGTCTTGAATAGTCTGGGTGTTTTTTGAGAGGTTCATTTAAGCACACCTGTCACTCTTAAGCACCAGACAGTTGGAGGATACTAATATTCTCTTGAATTATTTAAAAGATATGACTAATGCTTCTTTTACCATAAGACTGTTATCTGCAAAAATAACATCTGTGTCAGTCATTGCTGGGCAGTTAGGATTTCTTCACTAACATTTATCAGTATTTCTGAGTCTTGAGTGTAAAGGATTCTGCCAGGTTACCAGCTGTCCTTCACCTTCAGGTGTAAAACCCAACCTACAGACTCCTCCACATTGTTCCTTTTGATCAGGAATGAATCAGACAAAGGGACGGAGTCTCCTTCCTGAACAGAATCTCATATAAAAAGATCAAAAATATTCCAGAAAGATTTCTGATAAACTATTTATTTTAACCACCAAAGACTGTGGCATAGATAAGTTAGACAGTCTGGCGTGATAGAAGTCTTCTTTCAAGAAGGCAGAAACTGATCTTACAAAATTTTTGTCAGAGTCTTGATGAAGAGCAATAATATCTAATGCAATAACTCAGGGAACTGCACGGAATACAACCTACTAACTAAAAAAGTTTTCACAGTTTATGCTAATAAATCCCTCCTGTGGTGGTAGTAATGTAGCCAGGTTCATATAAAACAGATTCTTCACTTGCACACCGGCAATGAATCATCACTGGGAGGAAAAATGAAAGGGCATTAAGAAGTGTGAAAATCAAATATTAGTTCCTTCACTTATGGCACAACCTACCTGTCTCACATGATAAGTGTGTTGTGCCAGCTGAAGAATATTTGTCTATGAAAGTTATTTATGATAATTATCTGATTCTGTTTGAAGGTGTTAATGAAGGAGACTGTTTCTGCATTCTGCTGTTTACAAGTGGAACGGCACGAGCACAGCAAATCATGTACCCCTTTAAAAGCATAACTGTCTTGGTGGTTCATCAGACAGAAGTCAGGCATGAAGTAGAAGAACATTTCAAGGAAAGAAGTTCCTTTCCTGCTACAGCATGGATGGAAGCAGCTTTTTATCACCTGTTGCTCATGCATTACAGTAGAGGTCCTGCCACCAAAGAATCTCTCCCTCTTGCTCACCCAGCTTGATCAGTTAGAGCCCAACTTTCAGAGTGTCAAAGATCTCAGAGAACTGCTGGATATTTTGAAAACAGAATGCAAGCTATATACTTGTATTGCATGTATACTTGCATTGCATACGCGATCAATAATTGTACACATAAGTATTTAATTGAAAGTGTGTATATGCTATGATCATACTGAAAGAAAATCATTTTATTAAGTTATTCAAAGTTTTGCAGTCACTTCACCAATTATCTTTCATTAAATGGACAAGCAGAGAATTTGAGACAGGTTATGGAAGGAATGCGTGAATGAATGAATGAATGGTAGCCAAACATTTGAAAGATCTAGTCCTTTATTATTTGGTATTCTTACTGTAAAAGGACATGTAATGTCTGTTACACTTTGCAAATCTTGCTGTCCTCTTTTATTTACTTCTAAAATAATATTATAGTACACTCAACAGAATTGAAACTATTTCCATAACTAAGAATATCAAGACATAGGCTCTCAGATCTCAGTTTAATTTTGTGAACTTTGTAAGTAGTTTTGCACTTCCTTGGACCATTACAGATATACTGTACAAAATCCTGTAGTTCATCAGTAGATTGCTAGGTAGTAGCCTCACACAGTGGCAGTGGCTTACCTGATCATTGTCACTGATAGGAAGAAAATGAACATCAGTGTGCAAAATACATTTCTCCCCCATCAAATAAATTTTCAGAGAATTTCTAGGGATTCAATTTTCACAGTAATATTACACTAATAATTTTCCTTTAGGTCTTGTCTAGATCCTGGTGTGTTGCATGCAGCCAATGCATAAGCCTTGTGTTACTGTGGGGATGGGAACTGTTACATTGCTTCAAATCTGCCTAAACATCTAGACAGAGCTTTTGATCAGGCTGAGAGGATGCCTAAAAATTTCTGCTGGCCCTTTCTGGATGTGTTCTGGGAGAGGCTGCCCTGTGATGGCTGACTAGCTGTGTGGGATTCTGGTTATTCAAATCCCAAGTCAAAATACTGGAAAGTTTTGGAACTTGAGTCCAAGTAGGGGCCCAGATGTAGAAGCAGATATAGCCCCAGATTGAACAGAGTGGCATTGCGGTTCCTGGGTCTGTGGCTAGGCGTGCTTGAAAGCGCAGATCTACTGCTACTGTAGAGCAGGGGGAGGCACAGTGAGGATCAAGAGCAGGTCATCTCCCTTTCTAGACTTATGCTAACCTTCACCAGAGGAGGTATTTGAAATAAATACAACTTTGGGACAGCAAACAGATATAGGTATATAAAATAATTTATGAATGACAAGTTCTGATCCAAGTGCATTCACATGCCCTGGTCTTGATAACTATTTTCTGCCATATTTTCAGATTAAACAGCACTTTACGTCCACAACTCTAAAGAGGTCAAGTGCCTTATTTGAATCCCTCTCACTTAGTTGATACAGTTTTTACATTTCCATTACAGTGATTTTTATTGTGCCAAAGGCGTCTAAAATGGAACATTAAGATGTGAGATCTAAACGATTATTTCACAAACCTTTGCAAGAATCTGAAACCCAGTGTAAGAAGTTTACACCTGTGATCACCTACTGTGTCTGTTGCTCAACACCAAAATAACATAGGGAGTAATCGTCTGTCACTATTAAAAAGAAATAAAACAGAACTATTAAAATGTAAGCTCACAATGAGAATTTTAAATACTTTGACACATTTTTATAAAAAAAAAACCACTTAAAAGCAATTTTTCAAGTGATTAACATTGATTAATTCACCACTAAAAAGATTATTTGCATAATTTTTAGGATATATAATTAACACAGTGATTTGTACGAACACTTTAGTCTTGAAAGTTTTTAAAGGCTCTCTTTTCAAATCAAGCTGCTATTTTTGCATTCACAACCAGTAGGGCATAATTAAATATATATGCCTTGCTCTTTATACTGTCCACACTTATGTTACACAGAGAATAAGAGAGTGTATTTTGAGGCTGTTCAGAAGGAGCCACTGGTGATGGAAATACTGTGCCTCAGCCTTCTGACAGATATACAATATAGTGTCATTAAGGTGGAGGAACTCCAGTGGCAATTGCAATTTTACTGGTTGTTACAGCAGATGACTGCTGCTCACATCTGATCACTGCTGAGAGAAAGCCCAGTATTTTGTACCTGGAAAGAAGCAAACTTGGTTGTATGAGAAAGTATCTTTAGAAAGTGTGAATATGAAAGCGCAAAACCAAAAGGACATGACATACGAGTATATTCAAGATGAGGGTGGCACACTTAGTGTCTCCTATGCTTTCTGACTTGGAAAAAGACAAAGAAAATGCAGAATTTGAAATTTTATGGGTTATCCACCCACCTTTTTTAAGATAATCTAGCGTTAGAGCCCTTGTGATCCCAATGGACCAAGGCAAGCTGGTAACAGAAAAAAGGCACCTCCTTTGCTTTTTGCATCTTTGGTGGCTATGAAGCTCATACATTAATTTTGCAAAGAGACAACATTCTCGAGAATACCCTAACAAAAAGGGGAGTAAATCTACCACACGAATTCAGCGCAGTGTAGAAACAAATTGGCCATATCCATCAAGGAAATACCAAAAGAATGGCAGAAAAAAAGAATACTTGATGTGAGCAGACTGGTGTTTTTATACTGCTGCTGGAAAAAATCGTTCTGTAGCCAAAATGCCAGTTCACTTGTCAGAGGGTATCAATAAACCCCCGCTACTTCACAGATCAATATCTAATCCATGTTCCTTTCCTGGCAAATTTTAAAAATTTCACCATATTTTGAAGGATCAGAAAGTCTACTATCACTACACTTGATAACTTGTCAGCAGAAGGATTTGCCTTTTTATTGCAAAAACAGGCACACACATACTTGATCGCAAAGATTTCCTTTAAAAGTTATTTATAAAATGACAGCCTCTTTTCTCTCTCATTTCCCTCTGGAAAATCTAGCGTTCACAAACTCGATCTTTTGTCTTCCAGATTTTCAAACATCTCCTTAATCTTTACAATGTCAGATTGATTCTGTCATGGAGTTTGAGATGAAGTTAGTCTCTTCTTGATATCCTTATTTCACTATTCTATCTCAAAGTCTTTATTAAATATCCCCTGCACTTATCGTTTATTCCTTTAGCTTTAGAAATCATCTGGCACAAAAGAAATACTGGAACAAAACATTCCCCCGGCATTTCTCACGCAGCTCCCCCTGTCCTCCTCTGGCCGTTTGAGGATGCTGCAAGGGCATGTACGTCATAAGAGACTGGCAAGAGATTCTGCCTGATTCTATAGACCTCCTTCATCTGGTCCCATCAGGTTTTGCCCTTACTCATTTGGGAGCACCAGTACTGGTGGCACTTGATACCTGTGAAGACTATCAGACTGCTACCACTTTGAGCCCTGTGACTCCAGTGAAAGCCCTCCACTACCCAGACAAACCTACTCCCTAACTGTATGGAAATTAGGTGGATTCCCATACAGGCAGGCTGATGAATAACAATGTTTGCTTTGTCTTGCAAGGGCTGTCAGAAATAAGCTGTACAATTACCCTTGGCAGAATGGCTTAGACAGCAGATGATCAGAACAACACAAAATATCTCCAAGTATATCAATAGTTCAACTAAGCTAACTTTTTTTTTTTTTGATGACGGAAGAAATGGATCAATTTCATGCAGTTCATTCAGTCTCTATCAGCAAAACTTCCACTATGGATATTCAGCAGATACAGGCAACACTTTTCTCCCCTTGTGAGCCTCCAGGTACTGTTTCTTACCACAAAGAGCTTCCACCTGTCACCTGAGGCAGACTTTTTTTGTTACTTGGATAATATCACTGTATCAGGGAATATAGAGCCAATTGACAACAAACAGTTTCTTTCTGAATGACCACAGCACCAGGTAGGGATCTGGCAGCTCCACTGCAGTGTCTTTATGGTTGCAGTGCTCTCATATAGAGACCATAGTTTCTCTAGTGACTGCAGAATCTCCAGCAACAGTTGGAGATGTAAGACTGAGTATAAGCAGCAGTCAAAATCAGAGGCTACAAAATACAAGTTCCCCCAATTTCCAGGTTTGTCTCTTTTTGAAAGAAAAAATTATGGGCTAGTAATCCACCCATCCTTTGAGACTTTCACTATCTTCTCACACCTACTTGCTTCCAGCTGATTTGCTAGCTTGCACAATTTATGAAACAGTTGCATCAGTGTTTCTACTCTTTCCATTTTAGCGATTCAGCACACTCACCTCAGTGATCTCTGTCAAATCTCCTTAAGGAGCAAAACTCAGAATGTAAGATATGGACCTCTCTATATTTCAAATTTGACCCTAAAATGGAGACTGAAAAATAAATAAAAGAGAAAGTCAAAAATCAAATTAAAATTTACGTAAGACAGAAAGATTTATCATTCTGAACCAAGTGTTGGAACACTGATGGTCAGTGGTGGGGACTAGCAAAAAATTCCATGGAATAGTCTTGCTATAAGACCACTAGTCAGCTGTACAAAGCTATGCTAATCTTTCATTGCAAAGACTTAAACACAGTCTAGTAACAAAATGTATAACACTGCATATCAGGACCAAAGGGGCCTATGAACCTATTCCTGCTCTCACTGTAAGGAGCTGAAACGTATCAGTTTTTAACTTTAACATGGATGAGCAGTGCTATTAATGTACCCATGTCACACTTCATTGCAGTCTAACACTTGTCTGGAAAGAGGGAAAAAAGCTTTCATGCGAATTGTGGTAAATAGAAATATTCCCTTCAAAAACAGTCCTGTGGCTTTGTCCTTCATTTAAGTCTTCTTTCAGGACTCCAGATTCTCAGGTGGTGTTTACCCCTGGCTCAAATTGTCCTTATAACTCAGAGCACACAGAAGACACCTCTGATATTGAAGATTCCTTTTTTAAGTTGTATTGATTATTTTGGTATTTTACCTGTTGTTGAAATCACTGAAGATTTCAAGTTGACATGAGTTTCTTTGTACCAAGGTAGGAGTTCATTAATCGATTTACTTCCGCTGTATTTCTTCCTAAAATAAAAATACATAAGCTTTCTCTCTCACTCTCTGCTTTAAATATGCACAGACCACTTGGCTGAAACCATCTTGGGATATCTGAGAACTGAATATAAATAATTCTCTTAATTTTCACTGACTAAAGATTAAATCATAGGGTTCTCCTCCTACCCACTCTCCACATTAGTCTTTGGTGGTTAGAAGCTGACTGAACATACAGATAATATATCATTATATTATTTTTTTATTGTAACTATTAGTGCAACCAAAAAGGAACTAAAAAGTTACGTGGCATGAAAAGGAAAGTTTGAAGGCAAAGGATTAGTTTTTAGCAGTCTTTTCTCAGGTCACTGTTAAGTAGCTCAAACATAAACGCCCTAAAGAGATTTCTTTGTTACCTTTGTATTGCTCCAACCCTAAACACAGAAGGACAGTGCTCAGTGTTTTGGTAAAAAGGTGGATTTCACCACCCTGCAACAACCTCGCCATTTTTGTCCCTGACCTCTCAGACAATATGAGAGAAGTATAGAGGGAACAGACAGTAGAGGCTCTCATCCCAAGCAAAGAAGAGAATAGAGAAAATAACATACGCCTGCAACATGTACTCAGAAAAAAAAAAGAAAAAAAAAAAGAGTAACTTTAAGACATATTTCATTGGAGCAATCTTCAGGGCCAGAATCCTATTTTAGGGTGGAATTTCTAAACTTGACTACGAACAAAGATAGCGCAAGAAAAGATGAGAGATCTAAGCAAGGATGCATCGCAAGGCTGGTGCTAAAACACTGTCCTCCCTACACATGCTTACCTTTTCTTGAAGGGTCTGGTACTCTTGTATTTGGAGGCTAGCTTTTGTGATCATTCACTAGTGAAAGAAAACACATTCGGATCCTTATTTAAATGACATGCGAGAAACTGCAAATACCAACTGTTTCCCCTTAACTCTAACCTCTCTAACTGCTGGCTGATCAATTAATTTTAAATGGACCACACCAGTTTTCACTTTACCCTAACAGGATTTAGTTACAGATCAAGAGGAATGGACTTTCCCTGGCCTCATTAAAGTTTAGTTGTAGAGCACATCATCAAGATCTACTCCACAACTAGACTTTCGTGGATTTAAAGAAAGACTTCAAAGGGGTTAGAAACCATTTATTTCAATGTATCAGAACCGGCATCACACTTTCTAATCATTAGCGAAAGTAAAGCAGTGGCACCATCACATGCACTTCATGGCATTTATTGTTGAGAAAGGCCCCAAGAGAGAACTAAATAAACACAATTTTTTGAAAGTTATTAAAGTCAGATTGTAGTAAAGTGCGGTTTTAGAAAACAGTAGGAGATATCAACAGGAAATGTGATAACAGGGAGCCATGGGAATTCATTTTGGAGGTAAGCTGCTGTATCCTCCATCTGCGCTGCCATTAGAGAAAACTAAAGAGTTGTTTACTACAGGCACCCCATGTCCAGAGGTTCAGTGAACACTGGCTAGGAAAGATGGGTTAGAACCTGTTAGGGTTGGTAAAAGGAGAAGTGTTTAGGGTACCTGAAACACAGGAGTGTCCAAATGTCATTTCTAAAGTCAACCCTTTTGCCTCCTGAATTAGACTGTAATTCTTTTTCCCATTGGGCATTTCTTATGATATTTTTAGTTTTTCTAGTAACAGAAGATAACAGCTTGAGTAATAACAAATTCATTTCTCATGTGTTAGTGACAACCAGATGTTCAGTTCTAGTCAGCGAGAACAAAGAAAAGCAATGGCAGACATGAAAAAAAAATTTCCTTAGATCTGCAAGCACCCTGATTTCTCTTGTTCTGCATGAGAGTCACTACTCCATGTAGAGCCTTCTATGATATATTATTTAGGCAGCAAAGAGTAGGAAATACCTTATGTCATATTTACTAAAATATATTAGATATGTATTAGAGTCTGGCAACTTTGAAAGAGTGATTGCTTTTTGAGTATGCCAGCACAACAGATATAAAATAGAGTATTTTTGTTATCTTTCCCCCCCAAACATTAAATAGCCATATCAGAACTGCATTCTTTTTCTATTTCTTGCACAGATAATGGTTGATTTATCATTTTTCATTAATAACTATAGCCTCAAGTCTATAAGAATCTTGTCCTTACATCCCAAAAGAACAGAATCAGTCTAAAGAAAAGTTAAAACATGAAAAAGCGAGGATGAATATTTTGCTATGAATAAGGCAAATATCTCTGCTAGGTCTTTTCAGTGCTCCAAACTCTGAGAATATTTCAGTACTGAACATTTCTTCCTTGTTAGGTCAGCTGTCCACACTTTCCATTAGCTGCTCAAGACTAGAATATTGAAGATATGTTAGCCTTAAGTTAGCGACCGTATTTGTTCACTCACACTGGGTAACAGATTGCATCACTCACTATTTCTTCTCACTGACATCTTATTTCACAGTGCGCTGGTACAAAGAGTTTGTTGGTGGAGATGGGGTTTCGCCAAAGTGGCCATTACTGGCCATCACCATCTGCCCACTGTCCTGCACACGGGCTAGAGAAAACAGGGGAGGGATTCCCAGCTCGCTGTCGTAGATACGCAGTACAGCTTGTGTCTGAGCCCTTCACAAAAGATCAGCCTATGTTAGACATGTTAAAAGATCCTCAGTGAACAGGAAATCCAGGACAAAACAGGCATAGGCCACTTTATTTATATTTTGAGCCAAGGGTAGGACAAAATATGACTTAGAGTGGTAATTCTCAAGGAGGAGGGTCACCATGGCAGGTGGCTTGATACTGAGTGGTCCTTGTCAGCCCTGTAACAGAAGGAATTGACTTAATTTAGAAAACAGTGTCCCCTGACCTCCCAATTAAAATAAGGATCAGGATTCAAGAAATGCTACAGGAGCCTGAGAAGGGAGGATTTGCTCTCCTCAGCAATCATATTATGCGCTGCAAAAGAACAGCACTAGTATATATGTTCTGAAAGTCTTTCCAAGGACTAACTATTGGTATGGAATTAATGACCGAATGCCAAATTCTGAAGAAGACTAAAAATCTTTATAGAGATGCATGGCAACTCTATTTACAGTTACATACTAATCTAGGGATTTGTAATAGCTAATAATAAGCCCCTGAATACCTTTGGCACTCCTAGAAGATAGCCTAAAATGATGCCTGCCCATCTCCAGTGACCCCCACCATGGGTAGTGGGATGGCCCAGGTCAATCACATGCCTGCCAGATTGTGTCTGCCTCTGTCCCCAACATACTGCAGGACTGCTGTAAAGTTTGTAAAATCCTGACTGCTTCTGTTTTCCTTTGTTTCTGAGTCACAGGAATTTTTCTCAGCCAGGGCAGGGAGTTTTCATTGCCCCTATATATGACTATCCTCAGTCTTTACCTCAAAACTGTGGAACCAAAGTGGGGGTAAGCTCATGCCGAATAGCCAAGATTTACTTTTCCTATCTGTTTTTCTTGATTATCTTTTTTTCATTTAATACATAAAGGAAACAATATTAACCGACTGGAATATGCCATTTTTATCATCATTAATTATGTTAGATTAGCAGTATCATGTTATTTCCTATGTATTCATGTATTAGCTATTCTTATGATCAATTAACAGTAAATCACATCAAGTAAAATACAAGGTAAAATAGATATAAATATAGAAAAGTATGTGGAAATGTGTAAATAAAAATGCAAGAAAAGAAAACGAAAAATACTTTTAGGAAGCTTCCTTAAATTTAAATATCAAAAAGGGAAAAATAATTAATCAATGACACACAACAGGGAGTTTGATTATCCCATGATAATAATTCCCCTAGGCCTTCCCAGCAGTTTTCAATCCAAGATATAAATAGCATCACAGTAAATGCTAACGGCTGAGTTTCACATTCATTTTCCATGTTATCACTGTGCAGATCTTAAGGGATGCGTGCCTGACAATGTCCATCATGTCCTTCTGCAAAAATAAGCAGAATTTCAGATGGGGATCTGAACAATAGGCTTGAGAGAGAAAAATATTCCGAATTTTTTTAAATAAATTTTGAAATAGAAGGAACTATTGTTATGGAAAATCTTACACCTTCTTTCATATGCAAAGTGTAAAAAATTTATTTCCACCTCTGAATCATATTTGTGAGAATACCAGAAGTCTAATAATAATCATCATCATATTTCCATTGATGTTTATGTTTTGTACCCAGATTACAAAAGAACATTGTGTGGCAGCTGGAAAGAATATAGATTAAAATGTGTTGAACAGTAACTCACCAGGCTGTCTATAAGATTTGGGAATACTTGAATCAAGAAAAATTACTGAGTTTTCAACCAATTTACAAAAAATGATAGAAGGAGGTAAAGGTTTTTAATATCTGGAAGGAATAGGAAACTTTTGCCATTAGAGAAGCAGATTTCAGACAGAGTTTTATATGCAAACTATGTTTTAGTACTTTTCACCAGTGTATATTTCCACCCTCAAATTCAGTGCTCTCAATAACATGGTAAGGCAGCCATAAATACATGCTGGGAAGACATCATGACAAACTGGAACTCCTTAGAGGCACAGTTTACTGTGTGTGATCAAACTCAACGTATCCCAATTAATATACAGTCTCAGTAGCTTTCAGAGATAATGTTTGACAGGGTCCAGTGGTCCTGTTATCATGTTTCAACTTGCATCTCATGCATGGAGATATGAAAAGTAGCCCCACTTACTTGCTTGAAGTTTATTCTTTCAGCAAAGATGCCAGAAGAGACTACTTCTTCCTATTCTAAAATTGTAATTTGCACCAGAACAGAAGACTATATAACTTACGAAGACCCTTTTTGTATTCTCAGCCCAGACATAACACTGAAAATTCATGATTAACAAAAAATACAGCGTGGAGAATATGCAAACATTGGCCATAATTTATACGTCTCTTACAGGTTGCTTTTCATCAGTGGTTCTCAAAGCTCTGTATCATGAGATAACACTATTGACTGCCATTTTCAGGCATGAGAAAAAAACCACAGAGCGGAATATATATTTATCAACATCATCAACTACTAAACAACAGAATTTGAAATACAAACCAGATTTCTCGGGTGTCCTACCATGAAACTGTTTTTAGTTGTTTCTTTGATCACTTCTATACTTTTCAATAAACATTTGAAAGAAATGTTTTATTGTCCATGGTTCAGATTATCAACTAAGAACTAAGTGCATTTGATATTTCATTGCAGTGCTAAGCTTGTCACTGTATCAAATCCACTCATAAATTATTTTCATTTCTGTTTTTCCTCAAAGCACATGCTTACTTTCCTTTGTAAGTTTTAAAGAAAACAATTTAAAAATATTCAGAAAGTAGATTTGAATAATCACAGGGGAAACATAATTTCCTGTTGCAAAGACATCCACTTACCTTCAGTTATTCTTTTCCTATTCTTATAACATGCCAGATGTTAATTTGGCTCACAACCCCTTGCATACAGCCCTGTTGCAACTTTAATCAAGTGATTAAGAGAGCTGTTATTTCATTAGTGCATCCTTTTACTGATCATTGTGACACATTAGTCGTAGATAAAATGGGTACCAGAGGCTTGCTTCAAAAATTGTGCATTGTGGCTTCAACTGCAACACCACTTTTCTTGCTTTTCAACCTGCAAAGTGTCATTGTTCTAAATAATCTAGTGTAGCAACTCTTCCATACAAAGGGTCTTTCATTCTAGAGCAATAAATATTCTTTTTGTCTTTTTTAATATTACAAAAAAAAGAAAAAGAAAGAAAAGAATAAAGCAATGCACATGAGCATTTTATTTTCTTATTTTTAAAGGTCTCTTGACAGGAGGGAAAGACTTGATAATAATAATCAGCCAGGTACCTCCTCCATCACTAGTGGTAAAATTGACCTAAGTACTTAAAGCACTATGCTACAGTTTCCTGGCCTGTGTATGCAATTAATTCAGGGGAATGGATATGAGGAGTTAAGTATTTTTTGTAATGGATCTTAATAAGAAATGAACTCCGTAGTGCCACCAAAAGTTTATAGGGACCCAAGCAATGCTATTAATAGCCAGGATTAAAGTATTGGTATTACCAACCATAAATTTTTTGAGCTATGTGTGAAAAATTTCAGAAGTTTCCACACAGATGACACAAAGACAAATTATACAAAACTTAATCCTTTAGTGAATGACATATACCTCAGATTTTAAAAATTCAGAAGCCTGTGAAATTCATCCTATCTTCCCAGACATCTTCAGCTTCATAACATACCAATATAATTCAGCATATAATCACAGAATCACAGAATGGTCAGGGTTGAAAGGGACCTCTGGAGATCATCTAGTCCAACCCCCCTGCCACAGCAGGGTCACCTACAGCAGGTTGCACAGGACAGCGTCCAGGTGGGTTTTGAATGTCCCCAATGTGGGAGACTCCACAACCTCTCTGGACAGCCTGTGCCAGTGCTCTGCCATCCTCAGAGTAAAGAAGTTCCTCCTCATGTTAAGATGGAACTTCCTATGCTCAAGTTTGTGCCCGTTACCTCTTGTCCTATCACTGGGCACCACTGAAAAAAGACTGTTCCCATCTACCTGGCACCCTCCCCTTAAGTATTTATAAGTATTGATAAGATCGCCCCTCAGTCTTCTTTTCTCTAGACTAAAAAGACCCAAGTGCCTAAGCCTTTCTTCATAAAAAAGATGCTCCAAAGACAAAAGCCATTTAGGTATTCACATACAGTCACGATTTTGCCATTTTAGAGCATACTGACCAAGAGTTCAGGGCTCAGCAGCGCCGCAGTTGACTCCGGTGTCCTTCTCAAGAACACCCCACAGCCAGTGTCTTTCACTTCCTCAGGGTGGATCTGCAACTCTTCCACCGCCTTTGTCTACAGATATCAGATTCAGCATGGCAATGAATGGGTCACTGATGGATTCCCTGATATTAATCCTTAAAAGCTGTGTTCAGGGAAGAATATTTAGCAGTTAAAAGCAATCGCTACGATCAGCTACACAGCTTACAGACCAGTGGAAAAAGTAACTGAGTTTTTTGTCCAAAATGGGATATGATCTAATCTAAGGAGTATGTCAACTTCTTTCAACAGAGAAGCAGGCCTTTTAATTTTGAACCAGCAGGAGGGCCTAATTGAGCAGGTCAATCTTTCTCCTCGATTTCAACCAGAATTTGTAAGATAAACGGATTTGTAAATAGTCATTCATTCCACCAAGAAAAGATAGCTTTCAGAATCGCTATTAAAGAAGCATTTGACATCCTATTATTACAGTCTAATTGCTGCACACATTCACAATGCCATAAAATTGTGAAAGGGTATGCTGTTACTTTTTGCTGGCAAGTGTATTGTGATGTAAAATGTGCAGAAGTATAGGGTATGAAAGAACTATAGTGAAATTCAATTACTGTAGCATACATATAAGCTTTGAGGAAAATGTAACAGGAACATGCAGCTCCTGTGTTACTGACAGATAATCAAAGTACTGGCCGCTTTTCACAAGTGTTGTAAGAAGGGATTTTCTATTAAAGCTTTTTTTTTTAAAAAAAAAAAAAAGTAGAATATGTACTGCTACTTTAAAGATTACACAAACAACCAAATAAAAGCCAAAAGAATGAAATGCATTAATAAAAATCACATTCAGTCTCCTGTAAACCCCCCTGCCTCCAAAACAAATGCAGGATAGCCCTGCATTTTATTATAGGTTTCATCAGTAGATTCAGATCCAGAGCTGTGATTAGGGCCTGAAAATCTTAGCCTGAAACTGAAAGATGCACTTCAGCTGCAAATATGTAGCAATTATCATGAAATGAAGTTCATTCCACATTTTAGCTAATCACCATGGAAACCTATATTCATTGGCTCCTAATTGGAAATGTTCCAGACCTGGAAAACATTGTAGGCTTAAGACTGCATAATTTCTTATTTAAGCAATTGTACTATTCTTCTGTGTTTGTGACAGTATGCCATGGCAATTTTGGCAGTAACCCTAGAGAAAATATATTTTTCTGAGAAGCCTGTCTTTGTAAGTATTTTTTGCACTTTAGTGGGACTTCTGCCCCTGTAAGATTGCTTCATCAAGCTCCTTCTACCATTTGTGACATTAATACCTGAATACCCAGACACAACTATTATGTGCTAAAACCAGTACTCCTATAGAGAAAGCCCCTGAGATGTCTGAAGCAACCACCCAGATGGTATTGGTAAGGAAGGAGATTTCAGTACAGGTGGTAGCTTGAAGCGAGTGCCCAGACCCTTCTCCTGGTAAACAAGTAAGTACCTGTATAAGGTGTGCACAGGTTGATGATCTGTCGCATCAAGTAGCCAAGTTGCAGGAAACAGTTAAAAGGCTGTGTGGTATTAGAGGAGCCGAGATGGAGATAGATAAGTGGTTCTGTAACCATGTTCCTGTAGCAGACACCACTGAGAATGAGGCACCTTGGACCCTGGTGACCCACAAAAGCAGGACTCCGCTTCAGTCTCCACCCCGCAACATCACAACCATAAACATATATGAAGCTTTAACACCTACAGACACCCACAAGCAAGATCTGCAAGGGGAAACTGTACCAGCAGCACACAGTGGAAACCGTAAAAAGAAACGATTAGTGTTCGTAGTGGTGGCTCTTGGTTAAAGAGCACTGAGGTGCCCATCTGCTGACCTGACAGGCAGTCACGAGAGATGTGCTACTGAGAGGGTACCACAACTTGTCAAGAGCACGAACTACTATCCATTGCTGCTCTTTCATGTGGGCACGAATGACACCACAAGCTGGAACCGAGGCAGAAACAAGGAAGACTACAAGGCCCTGGGGGTGCAAGTGAAAAATATTGGTGCCCAGGTTATCTTTTCCTCCATTTTACCAGTTGGAGGAAAGGGTGCAGCCAGAAATAGATGTATAATGCAAATCAACTTCCAGCTATGTGGCTGGTACTGTCTGGAGGTTTTTGGCTGTAATGACAATGGGATATTCTTTGATGACTATAACCTGTTAGGGAGGGATGGAATCCACCTGTCTAGAAGAGGCAAGGGAATCTTTGGTAGCAGGCTGGCCAACTTGGTGAGACAGGCTTTAAACTGATGGACCTGGGGGGCGGAGTTCAAAGTGGCAATGCTCACACCAACTTATCCAACCAAGGAACAAGCCAGGCCAACCTGAGCAGTGACAAATGCTCCTTAGCTGCCTCCCAAGATGAGAATCAGAAGGTCAACCACCTCAAGGGTGTGTATGGCTATGGTGGATCCTCTTGCACCCCTCCAGAGAAACCTGTGTTCTCAATCAATTACCTTGTTGAAATGCCTGTACACCAATGCCCGCAGCATGGGGAATAAACAGGAAGAACCAGAGATCTGTGTGTGGTCGCAGGGCCATCATCTCATTGCAATTACAGAGACATAGTGGGATTGCTCACGTGACTGGAACATTGTCATGGATGGCTACGTACTTTTTAGGAAAGACAGGCCAGTGGGGAGAGGTGGTGGGGTTGCTCTTTATGGGAGAGAGCAGCTGGAACATATAGACCTCTGCCTTGGGGTGGATGAAGAACAAGTTGAGAGCTTATGGGTAAGAATTACAGGGCAGGCTAATATGGGAGAAGCGGTTGTGGGTGTTTACTACAGACCACCGGATCAAGAAGAGGAAGTCAATGGGGCCTTCTACCAACAGCTGAAAGTAGCCTCACAATCACAGGCCCTGGTTCTCATGGGGGACTTCACCACCCTGATATTTGCTGGAAAGGCAACACAGCCAGGCACGCACAGCCCAGGAGGTTTCTGCAGAGCATTGAAGAAAACATTTTGACACAGGTGTTGGAGGAGCCAACAAGGAGAGGTGTGCTGCTGGACCTTGTACAAACAAAGAAAGAAGGACTGGTTGGGGATGTGAAGGCTGGGGGCAGCCTTGGCTGCAGTGACCATGAGGTGGTGGAGTTCAGGATCCTGCGTGGAAGAAGCAGGGCAAACAGTAGAATTACAACCCTGGACTTCAGGAGACCTAACTTTGGCCTCTTCAAAGACCTACTTGGAGGAATCCCATGGGTTAGGGTTGTAGAAGATAGGGGTGCCCAAGGGAGCTGGTTAATATTCACTTCCTCCAAGCTCAAGATCGGTGCATCCCTATGAGTAAGAAATCAGGGAAAGGAGGCAGGAAACCAGTATGGATGAGCAAGGAGCTTCTGGAAAAACTCAAATGAAAGAAGGAAGTTTACTGAATGTGAAAAAAGGGACTGGCCACTTGGGAAGAGTGTAGGAACATTGTCAGAGTATGCAGGGATGCAATGAGGAAGGCTAAGGCCCACTTGGAATTAAATCTGGCACGGGATGTCAAGGACAAGAAGGGCTTCTTCAAGTACATCAGTAGCAAAAGGAACTTTTTGAACTAGGGAAAACATGGGCCTGCTGCTGAATGAGGTGTGTGCCCTAGTGATGGAGGATGCAGAGAAGGCGGGGTTACTGAATGCCTTCTTTGCTTCAGTCTTTAATGCTCAGGCCGGCTCCCAGGAATCCCAGACCTGGGAGCACTGGTGGACTTTTCCACAGGGTTAAGATTTGATCTTGCATGTTGACAGGGCAACATGTGAAAAAAACATTGGTTTGCTTTATCTTTGTGTCAAATAATGTTTCTGGGTTCAACCTCTCTTGACAGTGGGAAGCATGGAGAAGTAATGTAAATGTTTCAGCATCTAGTGAAAACTTTTTTGGATTATCTAGAATGAAGGTGTGAGAGCATGTGAAAACATACTTTTACTCTTTCTATTCTTCAGCTCTTGGTTTGGACTTAGCCTTTGGCTCTCAGTCCATACACCCTCCACATCACCTTCTGTATTTCACTCTCATAAGCTGCTGAGTATGTACTCCTATCTTGACTATGCAAACTGCTTGTCACAAGGAGTCTCAGTATTATCAGGTTATTTGCAGTACATATTTAATTCTATCCTTTGCTTACAATGGAAATTGCCTCAAGGTCATGTTCAGTCATGGGTTATTTTACCTATTGATGTTGCTGCTGCCTCAGGTTAGCTATGGCAAAGTCCAGGGTTTCAGGGGCCCTGAAAAGCAGCACAGACTCTCCAGTGCAAAAAGCTGCTACCAAAAACTGCTCCCATCCCTTCCTCCTCCCACCGACAACTACAGCCTCCTGTAGTCACTCTTCCAAAAGCAGCTTCTCTCCCTTTTTTTCCAAGCGCTTCACTTTCCCCTAACCCTTCCTCTTTCCCAAAGCATAATCATTAAGTAATCCTGCCTACATTTCCTCCAGTGGTTCTATGGACATGAGGTGACAAAGGAATGGGGTACCCATTTTCCTATTAAGACAGGGAAGGATGGCGTGTTTAGACACGAGAGCAGCATTGTTGTGTGAAAAGCTGATGCTCTTTTTCCAAAAAGCGCGATACCTATTGCACCACACTGCTCTAGCTTATTTGCTAATTTTGAGTCTTCACCAGGGTTTCACTGCCTCTGTAGCTAAAAGACATGAAAAATACTTCTTTCTATTTTTTTCTTTCAGAGAAGCAACTTCCTGTTGGCTGTTAAAATCTTAAATTAGTGTTTTACATGTCTGTTACATTGACTTTAAAACCTTCCAAGCATCAGGAACATTCTTATTAAACATCATGGCTCTGCATACTAATTTATCTGACATTGCAAAAACCTTTAAATTTTGTTCTAGCACTCCTTCGAGTTTCAAGTCTTGATATATCTGAGTGTTAAAGTTTGGATACATAAGGCTTCTCCTGCTACATCTCCTGAGAACCTTACGAATAATCAGTCTTCAGAAGACTAAATGTATCCATTCATTTTAGTAATGCTTCCTATCTCTGAGTAGTGTTCTTTCTTTCATGCAAACGTTTGGCAAACTTTGAAGTTTTATGTTATTCTAGCACTTAAGAGAGTTCAGAGAGTGTTCATAGGTTTTGCCGAAGTATTCTCCCCAAGCCTTCTTATTGCCTTCAAAAGAGCCACTTTACTCCTGTAAATACTTACGCGATGAATGAATGTGTGTTTACTGCTAGTTACGTTACAAAATGGGTATTTTTTAAGTTCATTCTTTGAATGCTTGTTCTCTAGAATCCATTCCCATAAATGGAACTCCAGAATGATTGATGATGTTAAATTAGAGCACACCTATTTTGAAAATGATTGCGCTCTTAATGATTACATTCCTGTCAATATCTTCCTTTCTGTGTGCTTACCAGGTTGCTCGGTTAGGATGGCAAAGGGGAGGTTGGGATGGCAAAGTGGGGGCTGGGAAATAAGAGGTTTTTTCCACTTCAGCTGTGCAGAAAATGAATGCAAGAAATTAAAATTAGATTTCCTTAAATCAAAAAGCAAAACAAAAGAAATTCACTTTGGGTAAAGTAATAATAAATATTTATTATTAATTATGTTCATTGTTAACAGCAGAGTAATAGATAGCACTTTGTTAATTTATATAGAATACAAGGAAATAGAGGGCTGGTTTGTAAAAAGTGGTTGTGGTTGCCATCTCTTTCCCAGAAGTGCAATGCTTGGAAGACTCCCCCAGGATGTATGAGATAAAGATTTAATTTAAATCCCAACCTTCAGTGATTTAAACAATAAAGCCTAGACTGGGATATCCCAGTTCAGGGATAATATGGGAAGTTTTATGCTTTCATGCCATACGTAATATGCCATTTTGCACCAAGTACTTTAATTTTCATCTAACTGCAGACAAAATCACCAAACCTTGTCTTTCTCATTTTAAAAGCCATCACAAATATTCATGTTGCATCATTCCCCATCTTGGGATTTTCTTCCCCTCAAGACCAGCTGGGCAACAACTTGGAGCCACTGTTGTCCTGCTGGGAGCAGCTGCTGGAGGTCATCTTCAGAGAAGAATGTTTCTCATTAGAATTTAACTTTTTGAGACCAAATACACCATCAAAAAACCCCAGTGAACAGTTAAGTGAACCACAAGTAAAGTCTACGAAAAGAAATGGCTCCATGCTTTCCAGAGTATATCCTTCTTTATACATTCTTCTGGTGGTTAATCTTTCTGAGCATAACTGAGTTTGGTTTATGTTGGGTACATGCCTTCAAATAATGAAACTTGCCTAAAATCAGCATTTTAATTTCTGAAAATCAGTTCTGGAGATAAAAAGTTGATGTGTGAATAAGATATGTGTGCATCTAGACAAGCTAAACCCTTTCTCCTATGGTGGAAAAGAGACGCAGACAGGAGGATTGAAATCAATGTATTTTTTAAGAAAAGAATTAATTTTAAATCTTACAACGAAGAGATAAGGGAAGACATATATTAGCAGGATTCTGAAAGCAGAGAGGGCGCTACAATTTGAAAACCTTAAAATACCCATTTTATGAGGTTAATTTATATCCAGCATGTTATTAAAGTTATTTAATGGCATTCTCTTTCGAAAAAGTCTGTTTAGGAGGTTGGATAGTACAATGACAGGTGCTAATAGAAAACCTAGAAAAATATAGTGGTGCTGCATTAATTCAGATGGAATAGGTTGGATGGGCTTTACAAAGTTGTTCTCATAACCTTGTTACTTTGTAATGCTGCGTACAGCTAAGTAAAGTTCAGAATTTGAGTACCATGATAATAAACGGTATCCAAAATCTTTTTAACTTTTATTAAAGGTGCAGAAATGAAAAGAGAAAATAATTAAACTTTATGACATATAAGGAACTAAACAAGGCTAATTTTAAATAGCATTTTTTTTTCTATTACTCTGCTTTTGCTCTAAAGCTTTTAGAAATAGACTTCTCATATCACAGCTTTTAGATGGTAATAGCTGTCCATTTGGGATAGAGAAAAATAGTAAAAGTGGTTTAGATAGATGCTGTTGTTGCAGTCTGTGTCCTTCAGAACAAAAGAAGATAAACAGACAAAAAAGAAGATAAGAAGAGCAGCACAAAAAAAAAAAAAAAAAAAAAAAGACAATGCAGCTTCTGCTTCCGAGCTTCACTTTTGAATTATGGACTGGAGTTTTTTTAACTATTATGAAAGCCATGCTCTCCTTTTGGCTAACCTGAAGAGGGCACATTCCTCCTTTGGGCATGCATGACCCAGTGCAAGACTCAAGGCCTGGGTTGGAGCTTCCCTTCCACAATTGCTTTTTTTTTTGCGAGGTGTTTGAGAATGGGTAAGTGTCTTTGCCCATAATGAGAAGAGGATTCTGTGGTCTGAAGAGAGGTCATGCTGTTCTAATCTGCCCTTCAGAAAGATGATGTGAACCTTCTGAAATATGAATTTTCCTCAAATTCATTAGCATACTTGGTTACAGGGAGAACTGAGAGGCTGCACTAGCTAATGCAGGATGTCTGGTCACTCCACCAGAGACACACGTCCTTTTCTGCTCACAGCTGTGCTGTGTGAAGAGGTTACTTTTGTCAGCCAGAAGAAGATGAAGTATTTCTCAGCAGATAGTTAGTCTCCGTGTGGGGTTGGGAAAATCTCTACCAGCAGGAGATTTTTTCAGAACATTTCTTCAGTAACCTCTATGAGATGAAGCTGTGGCTGGCTAAACCAGGCTCTTATTTATACGGAAGACCAAAAGAGAAAAAATTGGGAAAAGAGAAAGTAGAAAAAAAGACATGTGAGGGAAAAAGCGATGGTATTAGGGCTTCAGCTCATACTGTGAAGCTGGCATTTGCACTTAGTTGTCTCCATCTGGTGTGGTATGTTCAGGGCATTTCTCACAACTGGCTGTAAAAGTTTTGAGTGTTACAACAGAACCCCAAAGATTTTGTGTGCAGGACCCTGGGGGATGCAGGACCCTGGGGGGTGGATCTCAGTTCTTTCAGCAAAGAAAAGGTGAATATGCTATCCTTTTAGCTTTTCTTATCCACCAAGTAAAGTGCAATAATTTTTGGTGCCACACTCTTGTCTATCAGACGTGATCTTAGCACAGTCCTCTGTGGATAATTTTGTGATAATTCTTTTTTTTTTTGGAAGAAATAGACCTCTTGGCACAGTTAGTTTAATACTGGCTTAACAATCTCTGTATGAGATGAATTCAGAAAGTCACAGAATTTGCATAGTAAACCAATTGCAATAATTATGTTGACAAACCAAAACCATTAATTGAAGAACCTGTGTTTGAAGATAATGCCTTTAATTATAATGAGGTTAAATACTGCTGAAAAAAGTGAATCCTTCCAATGACATGTGAGTTGGGAAGAGAAAGGTAATCCACATTAAGTTCCATTGCTGTAACTTACTATTCTTCATAGACTTAAAGATGCAAGTGAGCTATATCACAAGTTGCATAATACTGATCTTTTTACCCTTGAGACTGCTGCAAATGTCTATCATTAAGGCAGCTACAGCTAGCCAGTCAGTTAGTGTCAATCAAAGCCTGTGAGGCATTTTACAAATTAGTCCCTATTGATGTATAATGATATATGAATTAAAAGCAAGAGATGGAGCCATTTGTCATTACAACAGCTAAGTTGCCAATTAGCCTGTTTACCTACTTTTATTGTATATGCCGTGTGTATGCCATGCGTTCTTTATTGCTCAATGCATTTTAACTGAATAACACAAATGCTTGAAGGAGCTAACATTAAGTCAGAAATCTTTGGGTTTTTTTTAATCATCTACTGTGTGCATGGAGGAATGAGGAGAATAATATTTCTTATTTTATTCTTAACTTCATTTTGCCTACATTATTTACTTCATGTTTCTTTACACACAGAGCACACACTTAAGTTATAACCAAAGCCTTTCTGACAATATTTTGGGGCCAAATTTGGTGATAACAAAAGGTAATAGAGCACTCTTGGACAGAAAGAATACAGAGTAGAGATATCTCTCTCAGCGATGCAGACTAGCTTAAATCTGATGATGATAACTGGGTTGCTCTCACATTTTGCAGTGAACCTGAGAAGAAAAGCAAATCTGTATTTTTCAAAAAGCTCCTTGGGGTTACTTCTGCACACCTGCAGTGAGCCTGGCTGGATCTATATTCCTTTGCAGGTGTGTTGGCATACCCCAAAAATGCACGGTGAATTTGCTCCCCTGGATATTTGACAGGGAAAGAGGGAGCAGAAGAGAAGGTAAAATGAGATTCTTGCAACTGTATTGCAGCATTTCTCTGTTCTCTGGCTGGGCATCACCCAAAGCATAAAGAATCAATTCAGCAGCTGGCTGATAAGCAGCAAGAATGGAAAATTGATGCTGTGTCAGGATTGATGCCGTTTCATGAGCTGCTTTTCTTCAGTTAGAGTAGGAAACTACTCTTTTAATTGCTCTGTGTTGCTCTAGATTTTAAGTGGTGAAGTATCTTTATTTATCTCAATTTCTGAAATGTAGCTTTTTCACCTATAATATTATTTATTGGAACAGTAACCCTACCAAGATTATTCTTGAGTTATTTACATTCTACATGCTGAATTTTGCATATCAGATCTTAAGTATTTTAGGCATTGATTTGTCATTTGTTTGGCCCCTTGTACTCGGAAAATATAATAGTTCCATTAAATGACTCCTGGACGATTCTGAATTTTAGAGTGACATAAAGAATAAGATGCTTTTCAAAGAACAAGAATAAAGCAAACTTGAAAAATAAAATAAAATAAAAGGAAATTATACATTTCACATAATGATATCAAGTAGTTACACAAATCTGCTAGAGTGTGGAAGAATAGTCACAAGCAAAAGAGGGAATTATTAGCTCTCTCTTCTAGAAGATTTCTATTCCAAAGCTTCTTGCCCGATACTCAGCTTTGCATTTTAAAAAACAGTCAAGGGATTTAGATGTTAAAGTCCCGCTGGAAGTGCCTTTGAAAGTCCTCCCTAAGAGAACAGCCTGGAAGGAATTTTGTGCGAGGAGTAATTAGAAGCCAGTGTGTACCTGCAAGATGAGCAGATGCAGAATAACACCATCTGTATAGTAACTAATTCTGCAAAGAATTTAGGCCCATAATGTCACCTTTCTTTCCTTATTAACCCAATTGTTCTCATTTACCACTGTGGTTTCCCCTGTGTATACTCCATCTACAGGAAGAACACCCAGAGTCAATTGTTTGCATTGTTTTTTTAATTCTTAAAAAAACTCCCTGTAATGAGAGTTAGGCTATTTACTGAACTAACAGTGCTCGTTTCATTGTTACACCCTGGTACCGCTTCTTGACATGAGGTTGAATACTATATGAACATGGTGGAGCACAGGTGCTGCAGGGTATGGATTGACCAGAAAAGGTAGAAATAAGGGCAGGTAAGAGGGTATTGCAGGGAATGTTAAAGTCATGGGAGACTGCAGAAAAATAAGCGAGAGAAAAGAATCAATACAAGTCAAACTCCTTTGAGGAAGGTGTTTTAAAATGTTTCACAGGTATGATCTACCTTCACGCTAGAGAACTCTGTACTGCTATTAAAATCATGGCAAAAATTCGTGAAACAGTTTGTGAGATCTTTATTTTCCAGATATAAATTAGAATAAATGCCATTAAAATCATGTGGCTGAGAAAAGAGTTGATTGTTCTCTCAAAGGGTAAATATCAGAAAGATGTAAAAGCGATTTACAATGAAGGACAGAACTGACATAAAACAAATCAGTGTACATTGGTGAGGAATGAATTCAGGCTGGAAATTAGAAGCTATCTAACCATCTCGAGAGCAGGGTTCCAAAAGGCACAGCATGTGGCCCAGAAAAATAATCCATTTTATGCTGGAACATGAGAAATTTATGAGGGAAATAGCATGATAGTTTCATATGCTGGGAAGTGATTAGAAAGTAAAAAATAAAAAAGCCAAACCCTCCTGTCAACTGTTCACTTGGCCTGCTGTTTATCATTACATACTTAAACTTTAAGAAGCAATTATCTTCTCACTATATATTTGGACACAGCAAAGAATCTGAATCAAATACAGCTAACATGGTAGAAATAATAACAAAATAACATTGAGGTTTAAAGAGAGCTATTTAGGGAAAAGATTAAATTACGATAATGTCTTCCATAGAAAATTTCAATAAATCTGCCAGAGTCGGGTAAGTTCAGAATCAGTGATACGAGGCTATGAACACATTTATTAGATAGAAATGACCCAAGTGAGTCATTTCTGTGGGTGGGTAAAATCAAGGAAAAAATGGGAAAAAGCTTTTTGGAAAAACGACAACTTGGAGTTCACTCAAGGCAAACATTCTGTGTTTTCTTTCTAAGCACAATAGTAGGGTTAAACTCCTTACTTTGCAAGCACCACATTATCCTAGATGTAGCTCAAGCTTCAGATTTACATAAAAATATTGGTGCAGTAAAAATTATTATAGCCAAGTTACAAGAACCACATAATGAGAATTATGTCTTCTTTGAAAATAAATGTTTCAGTGTGCCTTTACTAGTTCTTCAAATGCCTTAGCATTCATGTAGAAGCAAGAGACTATTATCCTGTGACAATGTTCTGTTCAATTCATATTATCTCTTAATTAAATTAATGTATGCTGTATCGCAGGCACTTATTAAAATAATTGTTTGCGTAAAGCAGGGGTATCATAGATATAAACATTCCAGTCATCTCGATATGATTCAGAGATCTTTGCTAATGACTTACTTGAGTAGAAGTCTGGATTTGGCTTGCTGTCTGTGATAAGTCACTAGGAATTGGGCTAAATTATTACACAAATTCTTTACTAGGCTTACAAATCTAGCTAAAACTATGACAGGAAGATTTAAAGAAATATTCTGCAACTGTGAGGTTTGGTGAACCTGTTTCCAGACTCAAGTATCTAGGCAATGTTTCAATTCATACAAAGCAAATGTGAGTAAATAAATAAGTAAAAGCACTGCCCCCCCCCCCGCCTCAGATCACGATATAATAGATGGTCAGAGACAGCTTCTACTCTGGAGTCATGAACCTGTGTCTCCGCAGGGGGCATTTCACTCAAATTCATCAATAGCTTTGAGATTTTCAGTACCATTGTCTCTGAGATAAATTTACCTGTTGTACATTTCTCTTTAGCAGGAGACTTTCTAAAACAATGACATGGAGAGTCACCTCTTTTTTTTTATTTTTTTTTTCCTCTTTCCCCAAGGCGTATCTGAGTTGTCTGAAGATTAATGAAAAAACTGTTTAATTACAACAAGAATTTGAGGGAAAACAAGTGATTTTCTCCACATGTAGAGGTTTTCCCCAACAGCTATTAAATTGGTAATGTAATATTAAATGAAGAATTATCATGACATGTTCTTTGACTAGCACTATTTAACTATTGTCTTGAACATCACCTCAGACATCTACTATATACAATGCTTAGGAATCAAATCAGCCTTTGATTGAGCACTTTTCATTTTCACTGAAATGGACATTAATTGCATGGATTCCTGAGCCACACTTGGAATTTATAAGCTTTACTGATGTCTTCTGTGCAGCCTTGATAATAATCTTAACCAGATTCCATCTTCAAACTTTTGCAAGACTGGATTTAGAAACACCAGAAGACTATTACCGCTAAAGTATACTATCAGGTGTCATCCTTGTAATGAGAAAAAAAATAATAATAATAACAGAGTTTCCTCATACATAGGTATTGCAACTTTAGTTATGCTGAAGGTAAAGAATTTCCTTTTTGTATTAATGGCCTTAACATAGCCAAATGTATATTCCTGAAGCTTAAGATTTTGCGGAATGGCTTAACTGGTTTTATATTACAGGAAAAAAAAAAACACAGAATTACTTGTAAATTGTGGAGTTGGCTCCCAACCCAGGAAGAGATTGGTTGCTATGGCTGCTGCTTGTGAAAGCAGCTGGCTTCTTCAGTGTCTGATTATTGTAACATATTAAGTGTCTCCAAGCATCAGAATTAAAAAAATTTAAAATATTTAAAATAAAACCTGCCTAGACAGCATTAAAGAAAACATTATCTATTTGAGTATTCCATGTCTCTATTCTCCTCTTTCTGTACTGTTTCAGTTACTGGGCTCAGCCAGGTATTCTTTGTAGGACTTGGTGGACAAACTGTCTCTTTCAGTACCGTAAATTCTATGCTCCTACTTCTGATCAGTTCAGGTTGATGCTATCACATGTGCTTTCACTGGTAAGGAGAGGTAGGATAATTCATTCATATCTATTCCCCTCAACTGTTACTTTCTTTTTTTACCATGAAACTGAAAAGAAAAAAAGGAAACTGAGGGATTATCTGGACTCAGGGTTACTGTATTCTTAATTTTGAAACAAATTATTAAGTGCTAGCATCAACCTGTCTTTTGAGTAAGTTTTTCATACCATTCTAAAACAGTGTGGACAATTTTTCTTTAGGTAATTTTATGGGTTAAAGAGTAAATTGCAAACAAAAAAATGAAGTAAGCGTATCAAAACAAACATTAATTCATAATTCACTTAGACAAAGCTGATTATACTCTTTTTTTTTTCCTGTTCTAGAACTAAAAACCAGAAGGTGTTTTGTTTCTTTGGTGCACAAGTCATTACTTATGCTTGTGTGATGTCAGTTTGCTATACTATAACAAGATTTTTTACGTTCAGCTACAAAGACTTTTAGAAGGAATCAGTTGTTTTCAAGGCTTAAGCTGCAGTTGGAGAGGTTCCAAATCATTACCTAAATTTGCATTTTATTCTGTCTGGAAATGTATTTTTATAGCTTGCAGACCTTGTCCTATTCCTTTTGAAGTCAATAGGACTTTTGCAATTGACTTCAGTGTGAAAAGAGCATCCCTGTAGTTTTTAAGGGATAACTGAAAGTCACAGAGTCACAGAATCAGAGAACAACCCAGGTTGTAAGGGACCTTGGAAGACCGTCCATGCGCGACCTTTCCATGGGAAAGGGAGACGGAACCTAGATGAGAACTATTCCATTCTACTGTTAGAATCACAGAATCATCTAGGTTGTAAGGGACCTTTAAGACCATGGAGTCAAACCATTAACTTAACACAGCCAAAACCACCACTAAACCATGTCCATAAGCACCACGTCTACACATCTTTTAAATACCGCCAGGGATGGTGAGTCAACCACTTCCCTGGGCAGCCTGTTCCAATGCTTAATAACCCTTTCGGTGAAGAAATTTTTCCTAATATCCAATCTCAACCTCCTCTGGTGCAACTTGAGGCCATTTCCTCTTGTCCTATCACTTGTTACTTGGGAGAAGAAATTGATCCCTACCTCATTACAACCTTCTTTCAGGTAGTTGTAGAGAGTGAGACAGTGAGAGAGTTGTAGAGTTGTTAGCCTGCTTGTATATGACTCATTGTCTATATTTTATATTTATTTATTGTTACAATTGAAGGTGTTGCAACATCTAGAAAAGACCTGTAGTCTTGCAGAGGATGGATGGTTATGGACATAAGACTAATGTTCTCAGAGAAATCTCTTTTATGCACATGTACTGCTGAGACTTATTTCTTACATTTGAAGTGCAATATAGCAGCCAGCAAAAGTATGTAGGAGCTCTTTTGTATGACAGGGGGTGAAATCCTGCTTCCCTTAATCATCAGGTAGAATCCTTCAGGAGTAAAGGACCTGACTACTAATTCTGCTTTGAAATGGAAAACTTGGAGGGCAGAAGATTTCACCACTTAAAAGAACAAGGTATACTGATATCAGTCATCTTAGAATTCAGATCGCTCCCTTGTTGCAAAGGTTGTGCTAAATATAGGAATGGTTTTGAGCTGAAGAAGAAAACCTACAAAAATCTGCAGAAAACCCTCGTTTTTTGCTTGTGAGACTTCTCACATATCTGAAACTAAACAAATGCTTAATTAAGGCCAAATCTCACCACTTCATAGGAATCCTCATTGACCAAAATCTTATGTTTTAGGAGAATGGTAGAAAAATAGTTGCCAGATTTGGTTGATTTGTACTGTGAGTCAGAAAGAACAAAAAAAGCAATATTATTCCCTTATTTCTGTAGTCACTCTCATGCTATCTTTCCTTCTCAGCTTAAGAGCGTTAGCTCGAGAAGCAGAGAGAGAAAAGGAAAGCAAGCATTCATCTAAAACAAAAATAATGATTTTTTTGCCATAAAGACAGGTTAATATTTTTGGCAACTTACATTTTTCCCTCTGCAGCTGGAATTCAGCAGCTCATACATGTCTGCCAAAGCAGATGCATAATCTAGGCCATTGCCTCACAACTGCTTTTGTGAGTGTTAAAGGAAACACTTTCTGGATAAATACTGTGAGAATCTTAAAATTAGAGAGTTTGAATAAAAATGACAGGATTCACTTGTCCAAGTTGGATCAGAGGATCCAGCTGGTTGGACAATTCAGGTATGGAGATATTTTTTCTCAGTTCTAATAAATACATGTTATGGTTTCCTCCCTAACTACCCATAAAATAAAGATCTAGCTGGTAGTTCTAATTCAGAGGATGCTGTATTGACAGAATCAAGCATTTTTTACGATATCCTATTAATCTGAATGCAATCATCATGGTATCTTGAATACAGGAAGAATTAAACCACCAGAAGGTTTACATGTTCACAGTCCCAAGCCTTTTTCAGCTTGTGTCCTGGCTGAACAGATTTCTCTTCAAGTACACTTGCACTGCTGGGATGATACTTTTTACTCCCTTTTTAATTTTGCTACTTGCTTTTCCAGCTGTTCAGTTTTTCCCTCTCTTTCTCTCTCCACACACACATGCATTTTTGTACCTATTCAAGAAAATAGTTAGCAATGTCCTCCTATTTTTGACCTGGGTGAAAATGGATCCTTTGTATTGGGGATTTGGGGATTGCTATTTACTCAGCTGTCTCCTGTGAAATCACTCTCATTAATATTCCTGGTAAAACAAAACCATCAAACTCATTGGTTTCAAGAATGTTCTATCCAATGCAATACTTTTATAGTGCTGATAGGGATCTCCTTCAAATCAGGGTAATTTGGTGGCGCTGTCATCTGCTACATATAATTTAAACATTTCTGTATTTGGTTCTCCACCTCTGGAGGTCATCTTTGCTCAAAGTACAGGCAGCTTAGAGCAGGCTGTTCAGGGCAATATTTCACAGCCTTTCTAGGAAACCTGCTCCAGTTCTTTGATTACACTCACTCTGCTGTTGTTCTTTCTAATATATACTCAGAATTTCCCCTTTTGTAACTTGTGCCTGTTGTCTTGTCCTTTCATTGCTGGTTTCCAAGAATAGTCTAGCTCTTTTTTCTACACACCCTCATTAGATGATTGAAGACAGCAGTAAGATCCCCTTAGTCTTCTAAAGACTAAACAAAGCCAGTTCTCTCAACCTTCTCTCATACAGCACGTGCTCCAGCCTTTAATCATCTTGGTGGTCCTCAGATGAATATGCTGCAATTAGTCAGTGTCTTTTTTTGAAGGCATGGCACGTTGGAAGATGATCAGAGGGCTGGAGCCCCTCTCCTGTGAAGATAGGCTGAGAGAGCTGGGGTTGTTCAGCCTGCAGAAGAGAAGCCTTCCAGTACTTAAATGGGGCCTACAGGAAAGATGGGGAGGGACTCTGTCAGGGGCTGTAGTGATAGGACAAGGGGTAATGGTTTTAAACTGAAAGAGAGTAGATTTAGATATTAGGAAGAAATTTTTCGCTTTGAGGGTGGTGAGACACTGGAACAAGCTGCCCAGAGAAGCTGTAGATGCCCCATCCTTGGGGGTGTTCAAGGCCAGGTTGGATGGGGCTTTGAGCAACGTATTCTAGTGAAAGTGTCCCTGGCCATGGCAGGGGTGTTGGAACTAGATGATCTTTAAGGTCCCTTCCAACTCTAACCATTCTATGATTCGATGAAACCCAGCATGGTAGAAAGCCCCTGACAGTGGAAGTAATAAGCTTACTGCTTCTTGCTCTTCCCCAAGCTCTATACCATCCTGCTGTCTGTTCCAGCTTATGGGATGGCTTTTTAACTAGGGACATTTAGGTCCAGAAACAGTCTGCTCTCAGCATAGCACAGGTGCCAAGGCAATACTGCTTCCCAGCACCAGAACAGCTGAGGACCATGATACAGAGAGGTCCAATCAACTCCATATTGGTCTGGGAGTGTCTGCAAAAAACACAAGTTAGAGCTTCCTAATAAGAACTGGTACCTCATGGAGTAGCCAAGTTTTTTCTTCGCCATCAATTCCCAGTCTTCTGAGGAAATGGCTGCAGAAGCTGTATGGGCTGAGCAATCAAGCCAAACTTCACCAGTTCTCCATTAAGTCAGTTCAGGTGCATCTATACCACAGACAGTGAATGTCTGATTTCTTCATGGTCCAATAGTAATTTGCTGTAGATATGCAGATTCACATATCTGCATATTTACTCACATATCTATCCCATGATTTACAGAATTACAGTTAATCTAGAGGGAAAAAATACAGCCCAAAACACTGAATTACTCCTTTGTGGCCATAAATAGTGAAGTAAGCAGGACATTAGGTGTGAATTAAACATCACCTCTGTACCAGCTGATGAAAGGAAGACCTTGGCATCTACTTTATCATGCTTTTCATGCTAAAATATTAATTCTGCGTAGACACAGGGTGTGGAATGACACAGACCTTTTATTCTAAAAGACTCAGTTGGTATTCACTATTCAGCCAGTATTCAGATATAGTATCCAGTTAGCTTCCCTAACTGAACTATTTCTGACATTGATTGTGGAAAGAGTCAATATGTTTAAATGTCCTCTCTGGGAAAAAAAAAAAAAAAAAATAGTTAAATGCACATACTTCTACATAAATAAAGGTACTACAAAAAGAAGATGGAGGGGAGGGGAGGAAAAAAACCAAAACTTCTAGATACCAAGTTAAAAACTTTTTGATCTCTAACTGGGTTATCAGGGAAGAAGTCAGAAACTCTTGAGCATTGTGTTAGGTAAACCTTAACTATGTATAACAGAGCTTGTTGGCCAATTTCATGGCTGCATTCATCACGCTCGTTTCTCATGCAGTATTGTAATGAACTTATTGCAGTTAACACTGTCTTAAAACCAAAAAAAGAACTATAATGAACCACAACGGGCATCACTTACCATTTTTATATTCCTGCCATGAAGACAGATGTGTTCCTTTTGTACTCCCTGATACATGTATCCCTGAAGCAACAGCCACATGAGGTCACTGTTGTTCATACGCGAGTCATAAGTTTAAATCACGATATTTTCATTTGACTGAAGCCAAAACGTGTGACTGGAAAATAAAGTTGTTTGCATTATATGTTAACAAAAACATGCAAATAATATTCATTAACATGGGATATATTAAATGCAAACATTAGTTGCATAAAATACAGAATGTAAGTTAATAGTTTCTTTGAAAAACAGTGAAAAATTATCTCATAGTGGCTGAGAAGAAGCAAGGGTATTATCTACTAGGTATTATCTACTATATTTACTGGAACTTTCTCTATAGCAGTTACTCTCCTCTGTACCTGGTTATAGAACATTTGATGGGCTGTGCTGCCATAAGAACACCAAAAGAGTTTCAAGAAAGAATTAGAAGTTTGCAGTTGTTTAATTGCTTATCTTTCATGACCGAGATTTCTGGTTTTTGGTTTTGCTTTTACATGTGAAGTTTAATGTCTTCAGAGGTATGAAACTGTAAAAGTCTGCAAAATTATGAGCAATTTGAGATGCTCTAGCATTAGACAAGCAAGCAATTAAAGAAGCAGTACACAGCAAATCTGTGTACTGAATTGTGGTGTGAAGCCATTCTGACTGTAAATTTGCTTACAATTTTTTTGTCAGTTCTTATCATATATTATACCTATCATGCTGACAGAGTTTCTCTGAATGATTCATCCATTCATGTGATTATATCAGCGTACAGTATCGTAAAATCTTCTCTTACAAGATTGCATAATGTATATGATGAATTCAGTGTTATGAGATCTCAGAGAACATTTCTTTTTTACTAAATTCTTGTAATTAAGGAATAAGGTGTCATATTCACCAATGCTATATAGTCATGAAATTAAAAACTTTTATCATGATCAAAATCAAGAGAATAAAACTGAAATAGCAATCAAAACTGTCAGCTGAATTTGTAGAACTGCATAATTAAAATCTTACTCCCCAAACTGAATCAAATTCACATTCATATGCTGAGGTTCTTTCAGGAAGCCATGTCTTTATGCTGGTGTATTTATCAGTGCGCATTTAAATGCACAACCATGATTTGTTCTACTAATAAAATAAAAGATAACTTTGAAAGTTGATTAGTTTTTGCAACATCTTTTATCAAAGTACCATGCATACTAACCTGAACATTTGAGCATAAAAAAAAACCCTCTCTACATAATGTACAAAAAGACTGCTTTAATAGGACATTAACATAGTAAAAAAAAGGGTCAACTGATCAACAGTTCTTGCATTTATTTCTTCACTTTTAAGCAGGTGTGTAAATAAAATTCCTCATACTATGTAATTATTTCATAACTTTGGATTCCCATATGGGATTTAAGCGACCATGGAGAAAACTCAAAAATGGAACATATTCATCTACAGTAAAAGAGGAACACCATAATGAATCTTAAAGAACAGAGCCCGTATAAAAATGGATGAAAAGCTGGGTCAATACAGGACATTATCCCCAATTTTTTTTACAGTATATTGCCTTAAAACTGCAAAAATAATTTGTCCTCATAATTAAATAACCATTAGTTTAAATTCTACAGTAGATCTGACTACACATAATGCGACCTACATGTTTATAGAAACAAAACATAGTATAATTACAAAATATAATTAACTGTACTAATTAAGCTATAAAATAGCAATAACTCCCAGTAAGTATCTCACTACAGTTTCCTGCTTAGCTGAATTTATGACCGCAAAGGAAGGCTAAAAGGACTAGATGAGGGAGTGCAAGAGTTCATCCTGCCCCAGAAGTCAACTAGATTTAGAAAATCTGTTGGAATAGTTGGTGAAAATCAGTAGCAACAGCATGTGCAGCAGATGGTTGTTCAACAGTAGAAACAAGTTTGTGTGTGCAAGGCTGCAACTACTCTTCTCGTAGCTGGTGGCCCTACTACAATCTGAAAGGACATGAAGGGGTTTACCTCAAGATTTGTTAGCTGGGTCCCCAAAACAGCAGCGCAGCCACCACTGCTCTCAAAGAGGGGCCAAACCATTACCCAGAGAAATGTTTGATTGATGGGTTAGCAATAATGGGGTGTTTTCACTTGCAGAGCACACCATATAAAACTACTCGGTAGCTCCATGATGCAGGAAGAGAGAAGTCTGTTGCACCCCCAGACTCAGATCACTACCATGGAACAACTGAATACTTTTGTTTTGGCTCTTATGTCCAAATAGATCATCTTGATTTATTGTACTAATCATTCTCCTAACATATCTGACCTTTTAAACCATACTAGCCGACAATTGTTGTACAAGATAAATATATGAGAGGTATTTTCAGTAACAAGCCATATGACAATTTCAACTTAATGTTGCTTAGGTGTTTATCAAGTAGTGTGTTCCTTCTTTCTTTCGCTATTTTTTCTAATAAAGTATTTCTGCCTAAGCAAGCAAATAAGCTAGCATACCTCCTGCTACCTTGCCTTTATTCTCTGTAATAAAGACCCTTACTGAAATAATTTATCTCAGGATAAGGAGCATATTTTTTGAGTGGAATCCCTTCAAGATATTGGCAACACATCACTGGATTTCCCAGGAAAGAAAAAAAAAAAAATCTTCTTTGCTAGAAAATATATGTTTTAGTGCCAGCTACTATTCCACCTAAAAGACCGGCAACCCAGGAGACTACTTTTGATCACTGAGTGTTATTGCCCAATGTGTCACTCCAGCAGATGATGATGGGGCAGGTGGAGGGCTCTTCTAATAATTTCTTTCAAGTTAGTTTTAATTTATTCTTCACCTTTTCTCTCACTGCAAACTTCTCTCCCTTGCCTCAGTAACCTACTTCATTCAGTGTGTCTGCCAAACCAGTGAAGAAGAGATAGGATAACATATTTTTGTGTGAGTCATATGCTGGTAATGGTCTGAGCTATTTTACTGTCTGAAGTAACGTAGCTCTTTCATCTCACAGGTAGTTTTACCACTACTGGTTAAAGGTTTAAAGGAATGTATAGCCGGTCTATCCCAGGGGCAGCTGACACACAGTCAGAAAATACATTGGGGAAATTTTAGATCAGTGAGGTTCAAATATCATTTAGAAGAAGTAAGAAAAAAAAAAAAAGCTTTTCATCACAGCCCTGTGATCTTGAATGTAGTTTTTGTACTGTATCTCTATAGCTTGTAACTCATAAGGATCAAATTTGTAGCATCTTTTAGAGAAAATTTTGAGATTTCAGCATTTTAGTTTTTCTAGATTACATTTATAAGAGAAAAATTAGCATACTTTGTGTCAAACCACCCATAACTCTTTTATAAGAATCCACATCATTTAAACAAACATATTACAAATTTTGCCTTGGTTTTTCAACAAATTCATCATCCTTCCATAGAGATATAGACATTTCTGCTGACATAGGCAAATAAGGACTTGAAGTCATTCAGAATTCTAACAGGATATAATAATAATACCACCACCACCAACAACATAATTTTCATCATAATTAAACCTGTGTGTAACATTAATATGAAGTAAAAGAGTTTGTGCTAACTGTTGTGCAGATTTTTGGAATACCTTACTCTCTGTATAAAAGTTTCTTCTTCCAAAGTATGGAAGCCAAGGTTCAGAGTCACAAAAGGCACCATCTCTCCGATCACCAGAAAGTTTGACCTTATTCCTGTGACACATATACCACTTGTATATACCTTCCCTTTAAGTCAGTGTGGTGTTTAATCTCCACCTTAACAAGACACCTAGGACATGTAAATATGCAATTAGTTATCTTTAAGGCATTTTTGTAATCCTTTTTTTCTTGGGAAATGTGTGTGTGCGTGTGTGCACATTTTTGTGTATGTAAACAGGGACACACAATAATTTAGATTGGAAGAGACCTCTGGAGGTCATCTTGCCCAGCCCCCCTGCTCAAGACAAACATTACATTCACTAATTAGGCTAGAAACAGCAATTTATTTATTTGTATTAGCATCAGGACAGCTACAAAAAAAGATCTAGTAGCTTGCAATTATACACATTAAGCAACATCATTTTTCAGCTACCTTTCTAACATACACACATTTCTTTTTACATGCATATCTATATGCACACCACATATAAAGATACAAATACGTAAGTCAGAAAGACATACGAAAGGATGGGTAAATATACATACGTAGCAGAAATTTTCATTTGTAAAAAGGAATATGCTTACCTGAAATGATCAAAAATAATATTCTTTTCCTCCTGAAATAAAGGCAAAGCCACAGAGCCTACTAAGAGAGCTAAAAGAGGTCAGAAGATAAGACCACTTGTCTAGACCAACCTTTTTAAACAAAAGTATCATATAATGGAGCCTGGATACAGGATGTGACATTTTGAGAGCACATCAGTTGCCCTTCAGTGCATTTCCTATGAGCTTAACAAGTCAATACTAACCTGGGTGACAACTAATTAAGACACTACTAATGAGGCTGTAAAAATCAGGGTCTTTAGAAATTTCTGGTTACTGACATCTACTGCTCCTTGGTCATTATATGGGGAGAAACGTCCCTGAGTGAAAGTTTGAATGTTTCAAATAGGTTTTCCAGAGCACAGCTTTCTGTAGTAAATAGAAAACAAATGTAGTTAATCATGCAGATATCAGCAAAACATGGAACATTATGCCTTTGTGTTCATGCAGAAAGAAAATGTGTCTGATGTAGATGTTTAGCTTTATAATAGCTTAATAGAACCAATATTTGGCATATTCAAATACTGAACTACAAACAAATGTGCTGTCACTCTGAAAGCTTTCATATGGTTGCAATTTTCAAATTAGCAAACTGAAAGTTATCTAAAAGGCAACATATTGTTATACTCTAATGGGCCATTATGGCATAACTTATTTACTTATTTAGTTATCTGTTCCAGCTTAAATTCAATTTCTCTAGATTTTGGACTCAGAAACCCCACAGGGCTTTTACAATTTGGCTTCTGCAAAGCCTACTCCTTTCTCAAGAAGTAGACATTTTCTTCTGGACTATATTACAGGAGCATGAACACTACAGGGATTGGCACTACATCTGAGTAAATGTGACCTGTATAGGCATTTTTTTCCTGTACTTACCACCCCTATTACAAGAGTAGTGTAATGCAAAGACTCCCTTGTCATAGTATACTCTTGGATACAGTAAAGCAACAAGACTGACCTGAGCCTATTGAGAGAGAAAATATCTGATCTCAGCACATAGGGAGAAGTTGAGTGAAGCCAGATTGCAGCCAATTGACCTGAAAGGAAAACATCCAAGCTCCTATATTAGTTCCATTGGTGCTGTACTGACTGAAAGGTATTTATATTCATGATAATTTCCCTGTGATTTCTCTCCCGACATTTTATTTTTCCTAGTTTTAAAGCAGAAAACATGAAAAAGGTTGCTGCCCATACACATAACCCTAACTCAGTAATGCTCTTTTCTCAGATTCAGCATCTTTCCCTGAACCAAACTTTAACTGCCCACAATGTAGGTGGTTATATATGAAATAGTCACTCTAAACATACTGACTTTATGGAAAGCTAGTCTGTGTAGTCAACAAGGAGTCTACCTGAGGAGGAAATGCATCTATATCTTCTCTTCATTATAAGTACCAGGTCTCTGTTGACTACAGTGATACCACATGAAGATTTTTCAGAGATCTTTTTATTGCCAGATGACTCCCAGAGTTACCTCAATTTGTTTAGTAATAGCCCATTACTCAGTGTAGTTACATCTGAAAAAAAACCCAAAACATTAAAAACATTATCTTGTTCCTTTGACTTTTTTCTGAAGGGCTGTTTCTTTAAAGCATCAGTTCTTTCACTCTTACATATCAAAGTGACTTTGTGAATTCATTTCAATATTCATTTACAAAATCAGAGTATACACAAGTGAGGAGGTAAAGTTCTTATCCATGAAACTCAATCACAGCTGGAATATTTGACTCAGGTCTAATTTAACATTTTTCTTTTCTCTGCAAGCATCTAAAACATCCAATTCCATTTTGGAGTTTTACGCAGAGTCTACTGCAATCTGTTGAGAGATTTGCATTGACGTCCACACTGGATTAGGTTCCAGATATTTATTTTTCTTTAAAAATTTTTTGGGGAAAAATGAATTCTGAGTTAAGTTTTGTATTTATACTGGTCAGATTTTTGGTGCTGCTGAATGATCTCGATGTCCTTATTTCTGCATGCATACTGTATGTGATCTTTGACTTTCTCTTGGTGACTTTTCTTTCAAAGCTGTCCAAAACCTTTTTGAGATTCTTCTCAGAGCTACCTTCAAT
This sequence comes from Pluvialis apricaria, assembly GCA_017639485.1. Lineage (NCBI taxonomy): Eukaryota > Metazoa > Chordata > Aves > Charadriiformes > Charadriidae > Pluvialis > Pluvialis apricaria. Next base: position 71,217,379 of record CM030009.1, on the reverse strand, counting down.
TTTATTTCAATATATTCTTAATACAGAGATGCCCAGAACTGGTCACAGTATTTCAAGTGTACCAGGACAGGACCAATTATGTCCCTGTTAATGCATGTTCTTTACATATGCCAAGCAAGTATTTGTTTCCCTTCATAAATGCAATATTAAAATTCCATATGTGCTTTACTGCCTACTGACACCCTTCCTCCTTCCTTTGAAGAATAATGAAAATCAGGCTATTACCTTCTACGAATTATATTGTTTTATACTGTTCCCCAAATGTCCTCAGTGATATCTGCAAAATGTAATGTATTGTCTCCTATATCATGAATATGTCATTTATTCTACTTCTTCTGAGCTTTTGCTTTAGAAAGAAAAGAAGACTGACTTACCACTAATTCAGTAGGAGTCATCTTAATAACTTTAGCTGTTGACAGCGTGGATAACCTTTTCAATTCATGGTTATATGATTTTTTTTTTATAAAATCATTATATGATTTTATTTCTCTTTCTTTGTTTTAGAAGTAATTCTATCATATCTATTAAGAAAAAAACCACTGTGATTATATTCAAGCTATTTTCAATTTATTTAGGTAGGGTTTGCAGTCCCTAATGTAACATTGTAGCTGAAATCCAGCATAGTCTTCAGGATAGAGTTTGAGATTTAGACCTTCCTGCTCCTAAGACTGTGTATTTAATAATAATGGGACAAAATATACCAACAGTATTTGGCAGTAACCAGAAGCTGGAAGTATCTTCCATCCCAGATAAAGACTCTTGTGAACGGTTTGTTACAGCTGGTTTTCACCTTTCTGCCATCTCTTCGCAGAATGGCCCATTTTCACCACGAAGATGAGAAGCATCTTACTACTATGGTACTACTAGGGATTAGGACAGTTTCCTTGACAACCTAGTACGTAGCTGTTTCTCCAGATCAGTCACACAAGATCTAGTAGCTACAAGCTACAGCACCAACTATATGATTAATGGGGAAAAAAATGTTATTTATCCATACTATGTACAAGAGACATTAAATCACATTTTTCCCATCGGCTCACACTTTAAAAGACAACGATGACCTATTATACCTTTCTAAATGAAATTCATACAAGACTAATTGCAGAGGAACATTTTTTAATTCTCTGTTTGCATCTTCATATACATGCCAACTGGAGACTGCAGGGAAGTGGCCATTAGCAAGATTTCAGATAATTTATTCTTTGTAGTATTTCCTGATGATTTTTATTCACATAAAAGATCTAAAAAACTATTGCTTATAACTATACTACATTATATGTACACAGACCACCTCTTTCAAACCTTTTATCAAGGCTCTTTTTGAAGCCATCAGCGCTCTCAGTACTCTTGGAGGTAGGGCACTGCAAATCAAAACTCTTGATTAGCAGCCCGGGTTGTTCCCCCTGATTACCAACATTAACAGAAAACAGACCAGTAAAATCTTCAGACAATAACAGTAAAGAAAGACTTTTCAGTATGCTGTCTCACCTACAGTTGCAACTCCCTAAAACCCCCTACACAGGCATGACTTAATGACTTCTCTAGAGTGCATCTCTGCTGCCTTCTGCTGCACAGCATGCTGAGCCCTGAGGCCTGCAACGCGCTGGCTGCTATTGCTTGGAGTGCATCACAGATCCCATCTGGAAAGCGCACTCAGATTTCTTTTGCAGGGAAACTGGAGCCTGTGTGGAAGTGTGGGGAGGAGAACAAAAGCTTGGAGAAGAGCTGATGCATGACCTGCTATTGCCCCACCGGGATAACCTGATGCATTTATGCTTGCGCTTTGCTTTCTGTAAATCTGGAGTCCGAGCCTGAGTCATAACACAGCACACATGACTTCCACCTTGTCATTCATTGCTTTCTGCAAATGGAAACTTTTAAGCTTTTTAATACATATTTCATTTTAAGATTGACCTGAGAATTAAAATCCTGGAGGAAGCCCCAGAGGAATCCTTTGTTATGTTGGTATTCTGTATTGTGTCATGCTAGGTTTGCTACTGTTTTCCTCTCTTACATGAAATCTTTTAATCTCACCCAACTGTAAGTAATTTATCATACAAAATGAACTGTTATTCACTATGCCAACAAATAGAATGCAAATATTTCCCAGTTTGGCACACAAAGCGTGTGTCATATCTTGTGACCAAATAACAGCAGCACACTACATATAAACAAGAAGATAAAATTCCTTGACAATAGTCATCAGTTACCACCTCTCTCTCAAGATAGTGTAATATAAAATTGCTTAACAATCAACCACTACCTTTTTTTTTTTTTAATGAATAAGCCACACTGAAAAGTCTTCTCATTTAACATAAAATGTACTCCTCCACTATTTTCTCATCATGCCTTTTCCTCAAGGAAACATCTGAGAATCACGTGAAAAGAGGTTTTGGCCTCTTCGGCCTCTCGAACAGGAGTATGTTTCACTAATATATATCTCAGCATCCCACTGATGAAGTTTACAGAGGTAACCAAAATAAGTTTTCATGGCCTATTTGTTCTGTGACTTTGACTCAATCTGTTGGAAAATAAGAAATCCCTGTTGAGCGCTGCAGTTTTTGGAAAAAACAGGGAACCAGGTATACCATAGGGTAATTTTGTAGATTATATAAATCTTCACATTGCTTGTATTAGGACATGAATAGAAGGAACACTCTTAAAGATAAATAAAATGTTTATAGACATTTATACGGCAGGTCAAATGGAAAAATTATTCTGTTTTATTGAGACATAATGATTACTGCTTATGACTAAATTTTATAGCGCTGCATTATTTACAAAGCTTTGGGCAGACATTAAAATAGTCATTACCAAGGGGAGGATTCTCCTTTCATTCTGTCTCTGTTCTTTCACATAAAAGAACATATTGCAAATGTAAACACACTTTGAGCTGCATATATACAGTATTTTTAACACTTTTTCTGGCATCTTGCTGGCAGATGACTAGCTGTGATAGAAAAAAATGGGTTTGTGACAATTGTTTTATGTGCTTTTTAGTGAAACTTTCTTCTGATATATGTGCTGTTAGAATGCACATGCACAACATATTTATGCTCTCTTGACCACCCATATTTAAAATATACCAGCTGGATATAGGACAATGAATGCAGTCCTTCTCAAATGTCTACACATCTCAGCTCTGTAAACTGAAGAAATCCAGGAAGCTTTTTAATACTTATGCACCTCAACCCCTCTGTGTTTCTATTTTCTCACCTGTGTCTATTTACTCCATTTGTGTGAACAAGAAGGAAAAAAAAAAGAAACATGCATAGGTTATTATTACAGGCAGAATTAAGATTGGCAATGTGGATAACAGCTGAAGTACCCCCTTTTAAGCCCAGACGTCCCACGAATAGCCCCGAAGGCAGTGTTCTTCTCTGAGACCCAGTTTTTCACTCATTTCTCTGTGCAGCCTTAGAATCCACGTGTGGTACAGGTTAACAGCAAATTTTAGCCTACGCCACCAAGAAGTCACTTTTCCCCTCTGCTGGTTGTTCATCTGAGCTCATCGAAAAGCCCGCCAACCAAGGAAAAGCAGGCGCTAACTGTGCTCTCTGTGCAGCTGCAGGCAGGTTAGCTCAGAAACCAAAGTCATGGCCACCGCAAGTGCAGAGCCGCTCTCTGCTTGCCGGCACATGAAGGCATTAACTGTTAATCAGAAGTTTCAGTTGGCTGCAATGTTGTTAAAAATTGTGTGGGCCTGCATGAAAGGAATAATCAAGACAGAAAAGGGGTGGGAGGCTGAGCTCCATTTACATCTGTAAAATGTAAAAAGAAGGCCTTACTCCTTTGCAAAAGCCGCAGCCCACGGGGGAGCGGATTATTGCTGTGCAATTGATGTATCCGTAAGCCGATTGCATGGTGTGTGGGGTGGATGTGCAGAGATACGAGGGAGAGAAGGGAAGCCTATGGTCTTACGAACTGAATATGCTTCTGGTTAGGTAATGGTTCTTAAACTGGTCCCACTACGTTGACTGAGATGGTGGCTGCCATGTGCACTGATGTAAAAAGATCACCTTGAGTGAATCATCCAAAATAAGCGCATCAAGGAGAGATAAAGCGGGCAAATTTGGAGAGAAATTAATTCAACACATACAAGCTGGTGTTAGAAGAAAAAAAAAAAAGGAACACTGATCATATTCCTTTATTCACGATGATTTGCATTATCCCAGTCAGCTCTATCAACTCCTAGAATCTTGTTTGATGAAATGAAAGTTGCTTCAGTAATATAGTTTGCAGAGGGCATGGAGAACAAGATTGTTTATTCTTATGTTATAACTTTATTACTCTGCATATTTGCAGAAGTTGCTTACTATAAGGAGAAAAATGAAGGTTTATAGCTTGGGTATTCACTTCTGATATTTGTTTTTTTCACTTACATTTCATTTCCCGTCTCATTTTTAGATAATTAAAAAGAAAGCTATGAATAGAATCAAATTGAAGACTCACTTATAATGGGGAACCTTGGCAATGTCAAAACCTGCATGACTGAAGTACCTTCATTTCTTGATTGTATTTGCAATATTTTCTGATCAAACTGATATAATGGGACAATAGCAAAAGTAGGAAGATTTTCCAGTATCTCTGAGTCTTCTTCTGTTCTACCCTGTAGCCACATGTTGCTACAGCTGCCTTTATTTTTTTCCCCCAGTGCTATTCAAGCAATGATCAAGATACTCAGGCTAATGTTTTGAGAGTCAAGAAAAACAAGAAAACGGGAAAGAAAGCCCCAGGACTAGCAAAAAGATCACCTTGAGAGTTTCCTGCAGGAATTATCTGCAAATGAACCACAGAGTTCTTCAGAAAGTTTGGGGTATGGAAGGGATTTTAGCAAGGGAAAGAAAGAACTTCAGTGACGTGAAGAAAGCTCAGTGATAGAAGCAACACCTACAGGCAGTGAGAGCAAAAAGAAAGTGAGTCAATATGTGTGAAAAGCAGAGTGTCAGGGAGTAAAACAGCTGAAGAAAATGTGATAAAGAAAAAAAGAACAGGAACAGGAATAAAATGCGATTGGAGAATATAGTTTTACTATGGGTGATTTATTTATGTGAAATCTTCCTAACGAGTAGTGAAAGATTACTCCAGGCTGGTTAAACCTTCTTAGACAAAATAATCCCGAGAAACAGACTGAAGGGGAGATTTGTTCTGGACTTTTACTGAATAAAATGGTAGAAACAGTACTGAACTCTTATCCTCAGAAACAAATGGTCTTGTCTTTTACATTATTTACCATCTTATTCACTATCATCTGCCACACTGTTTCTTGAGGGTCAGTCAAAAAGAGAAAGTTTTTTTTACTATTTCCAGGGAACCGTAGGAAAATGCTGGTAAAACTTGTATTTGCTGAGAAGTCTCTAAGCCAAAGTTAGTCTGCCTTGGTTTGTGGTGCTTCTAGCACAGGTGCATGGGATAGCAATGCTCAGTAGCTGGCTGGAGGCATGGCTGGGGAACACAGGGGAGGTGCATATGTATCAATATGTGAGGGCATGAGGAATTGAAATGTACCTCAAGAACTTAAATACTGAACAAGAAACAACACACATAATTTCCTAAACACAAAAATAGAGATAGGCGATTTGCATCTGCAAAGAGAATGAAACAGTTCTTTCAAGGAGGATGGCTGTCTCCAGAGAGGAATGTAAAGAAATACCCTGGACCATCAGTAAAAGGCATAGGGAGAAGGGAGCAACAACAAATCTTAAAAAGTACAAAATGTAGGAACTACTACAATAAAGCCCCAGATCTGGCAGCTGCAGGAATTGACAAACCTTTCTCGTTCAAAACTAACCTCAAGGCAGAACATGAAAAATTGGAAAAAGCATTAATTGCAAGAAAACTAAGAGAGAGCTGACATCTGCCACAGCTAAAGAAAAAAAAAAGAAATTAAATCCCTTTGAAATACCCAGTGAATTTTAGAGCAACTGAAACAATCTGCAATAAATCTTAACAGGATACACAAAATCGGAGCTTAAAGAACACAGTTCTTTAATGTTCTAGCCTTTTTAATGTTCATTTTTTAAATGCCCAAATGTATTACACAATTTATGATACAGTTAAAGGCCCAATCTCTCCCGAAGAATTCAATTTAGATTTAAAGCACAGCTTAGAACAAAAGTATTTCATAAAAAGAACTGGAATTGGTAATACCATGCTACACCGTTCAGGTGGTTGCTTGTTAAGCTTATGTGTGTCTCAGTGGTTTGTGAAATCCATGTTTCATGTCCAAAAAGCACGTCAGAGATTAATTGTAAAGAAAGGTTTAAAGAAGGAGAAGCTAATGGGATGAGTGAGAGAGAGCAAAATAGACCCTAAATTTCTAAAAATAATCAGAGACTGTTATTTCTAAATAATATGCTTGGCAGAAACTTCAGGAACCCATTACTATAAAGTTAAAAGAATCATAATTAAAGATCAAAGCTTAATCTACCTTCACAGCTCTGATAGGTTGGTGATAGCAGGGAAGAGGTTTACTTCACAGTTTTTATGATGATATGATAGTTTTTTTACAGCTTTGTTATAGCTACCTTCCACCAAAAGATCTAATTCCTGGCCTGAGGAATTGTTTGACCTAAACTTTTCGTATTTCACTCTGACAAAAGAAGAAAATGAATCTGAAAAAAATAAGTACTGTTTGGGTGTTATCATTATAACTAAACTAATGTACATTTAGTGGTATGAAAGGTTAATATTTTTCCACATGTATCTTCTTTTGGCACAATAACATCTTGCTACTATCATCTCCACATATTAAATCTGTCTCAAATCTCTGTGTCAGCTATGCAGCTGAAGAAAATCAACATTCATGAAAGATAAATGGAAAGGATCTTCTTCAAGTAGCACGTATAAACCACAGCATAGTTTGCTGTTATCCGAATGCCGAGACACAAAATGTGACACTGGTATTTGATAAACTTTTTAAGCCAGTGAGCAAAACCTGATCCATTAAAGCCCTTCCCCTACTCTCTACGAACTGGAAGCTGTTCCTGTGCTTTTCGTACCAGCTTTCCAGGCACAGGAGAGGAGCATCACCATAAAAGAGGCCTCTTTGCCTATGCCTTCCCCATCGTACAGTGCTGAGGGCTCCTGTCTAAGACCCAAGGAGGACCTGAAAATTCAGGCGGTGACCCCGAGCGCTGCTTTCCGCCAGCACAGAAGGGCTCTGCTGTCACTGTGCAGAAGGGAAGGCAAGGCTCCTGCCTCTGTGGCTCTGACCAGGGGACCTTTGGCAGCCAACCCTGCCACCTCAGGGTTGGGGCAAGGACTATCAGGGACCCTGCTGCCACCTGCACACTTGCTGTCCTGGCCTCCCACAGACTTTCCCACCCTCCCAGCCTGCCACAGAGGAAGGCTTTTGGAAAAAGCACCTTTCTGGATGGAGCACCTCTCCTATGAGGAGAGGCTGAGAGAGTTGGGGCTGTTCAGCCTGGAGAAGAGAAGGCTCCGGGGAGATCTTATTGCGGCTTTCCAGTACCTAAAGGGGGCCTACAGGAGAGCTGGGGAAGGACTTTTTACAAGGGCATGTAGTGACAGGACGAGAGGGAATGGCTTTAAGCTGGAAGAGGGCAGGTTTAGATTAAACATTAGGAAGAAGTTTTTCACTTTAAGGGTAGTAAGGCTCTGGAACAAGTTGCCCAGAGAGGTTGTTGAAGCCCCGTCCCTGGAGGTGTTCAAGGCCAGGCTGGACGTGGCCTTGGGCACCTTGGTCTAGTGGGAGGTGTCCCTGCCTGTGGCAGGGGGGTTGCAACTCAATGATCTTCAAGGTCCCTTCCAACCTCAACCATTCTATGATTCTATGATTCCATGAAAACTGGATGTCTTCGCAGCTCTGATTCGCAGCTCCTAAGTCCATCCGGAGGTGTACAGCATCCCTGGGGAGGTGGTCAATTGTGGGCAAGGCCTTGGCGAGAGGGGAAAGCAGGAACTTCTTCAACTGGTCTCATTACTAGCAGAAACATAATGGGAAATTATATCCTGAAGGATGTTTAATGGATGTGCATCATGGCAGAAGAAGATCCCTGATTCTGGAGAAGTTCCTACTGCCTATCTTTGGCAGCACTTTGCTCTTGCCATTGGGAATTTGCTTTCAGCCTCTTGACATGAACTGCATTGGGAACATCTAACTTGTACTGCGCGTTTTGCCAGGCAAGAAGGCACCAGGGTCCTTTTGCAAATGTTGCCTGAGGATGGTAAACTAATAACAAAGTGGAGGACAGAGAGGGGAGAGGAACAGAGCAGCCATTTAGCACAAAATCAAGACACTAACAACAAAATTAATCAAAGCTCCAAAGGATATGAAGAAGAAAAAGAGTCTTTAATTGTCTATATTCCAAGGGTAGGAGCCCAGCTAGCAAACAAGAACTGGAATGGCTCATTTATGAACATGAATTTGTCCTCATTGGTGTCACTGAGACTTGATCGGGTGATCTGCATGACGGGAATTTTGAAATCATTGGTTGTAATCTATTTAGGAATGATGAAGCAGGGAAAAAGAGTGGAAAATGACACTTCATATCAGAAACGGCACCACCTCTTTCCAAGTGCTGACAGTGCAAAGCGATCAATATTGAAGGTTTATGGGTGAATATTTAACTGGCAAAGTGAAAAGTACCAGCTGGGATTTGCTGCAAGTTACCATATCGCAGCAGGAAGCCAGGTGCTCAGCTGAGTACCTGTCTATAATGCAGCAGGAATAAGTGGCTGTGTTATCAGAGGGACTTCAGCCTGAATGACATATGCAGAGGAACTTCTGATGCCAAAGTTAAAACTTTTCTAGAATTTCAAAAAGTTATAGGCAAAAATTTCTAACGTATTACTAGGTAAAAAATCATGGTTACATTCATGCAAATTCCTAGATTTGCTGTTTGCACAGAGAACAAAGCCCAAACAGCACTGTTTATGTATTGCTTTAAATGGGTTGATTTCAGAGAGTTGATAGCAATTAAGAACCAAATTAAATGGGGGGGGGGGGGGGGGGGGGGGGGGGGGGGGGGGGGGAGAGTACCAGACTATAATGAGCATATATTGAAGTAGGAACTGGTGAAATAGATAAAGGAAACAAAAGTTAAAGTACACCCAATCATTTTATAATGGACCTCACCAGATCCAAGTAAATCAAGATGAATCAATTACAAAAGTGAAAAGGCAGTAAGACCTGCCATGGCTGTTAAGGTCAATAGGAGGAGAGACTATTTGGGCTTTTTAAAAGGATATTAAAAGCAAATAAAATGAGAAGAAAAATATTGGCTTTGTACTAGCAGATGGGAATTACAGAATAAAGAATAATAATGCAGGCAAGACACGTGTGCTCAGGGCATAGCTCTATTCTGTGTTTAGGAGGGGAAAAAGTAGAAATTTTATCATAAGGTAATGCTGAACTACTTTCCATTCAAGTGGTCACTCCAGAGAATTAAAAGGCAGTTACTAACAGCACACGTTTCCAAATAAAAAGGTCCGGATGATTTTCATTGAGGAGTTTTAGAAAAACCTGGCAAAGAAATTCTCTGGACCATTAATGTTGATTTTCAATAAGAGTTGAAGCACCAGAAAAGCCCCAGAGAAAAGGAGGAAAGCTAATGTTGTGCCAATATTTTAAAGGGGTAAATGAGATGACCTGGACAATTATATACCTGTCAGTCTAACATTGATCCGATGCAAAATGATGAAACAGCTGATATAAGACTCAATTAATAAAGAATTAAAGGAGGATAATATAATTAATGCTGATCAACATAAGTTCATGGAAACAGATCTTGTCACGCTAACTTGATGGCTTTTATTGATGAGATTACAAGTTTGGATGATGATGGTAACTGTGTTGATTTAAAAAGTTCGGATTCTCATGAGTTCATTTTGATGACCATTCGATTAAGAAAACTAGAATGATGAAAAGTCAACATAGAGCATACTAAGTCAGTCAAAAACTGATATGTCTCAAATTGTAATTTTAAATGGAAAACAACTACTGAATATGTCAAAAGCACCTTGTACTATCTACCATTTTAATTATTTTTACATAAAAGGAAAAAATAAATTGCTGTGAATATAGTTTGAGGATGAAAAATATCTTCAGTGGCACGTCATGAAGAGGATTGGCTACTTTCTATGTAATTTGGGCAACTTGGCAAGCTGAACACAAACAAACATATCTGTCTGAGCAGAGCAGAATGCAAAGTCCCATAGCCAAGAATGGACAAGGTGATTCAGAGGGAACCCATGGAGGAGCCTGTCCCAGGAAACAGAACCAGAGAAGGGGCCTTAGAGGTCATGGGAGATGCACAAGATGGACAGGATGTCCCATCACAATGACATAAGCAAAAATGCTACAAGACTTTCTGCATTTGATAACATCACGTTCACTACTCTGTTCTCTTCCACTGTCCACATTTCTAGAAAATGTTGAACAACTAGCGAGCATTTCAAGAAATGCTGTGAGAATGATTAAAGGATTATAAAACCTACCTGGTAGTACAAGACACAGGGAGACCAAGCTTTTCAGCTTATCAGTAGGAAGACTACATATTGAAATGGTAACAGTCTAGAGAAGCTTGTAGAGAGAACACAACTTTTTAACTTTTTTTATTTCTGAAGGGGAGTCTTCAGTGTTGCAGACAGAAGTGGAGCAAGAACCGGTTCTTGAAAAATGAGCTTTAGACAAGAACTAAAATGCAAAATTTTAATATTATAGGTTCTACTGAATCCCCAGGATATCTAACATAATGCTTTGTGCATCCCTCATTTTTAGAAAACTTTAAATCATGTCTGGATCAGCATTTCCCCAAAGTTGAGTTAAATCAGAAATCAGACCAAGGAAGACTTATGACCTCTTCCAGGAGGCCAGTCTGGGTCAACAAAGGGTCTCCATTTCACCTAGAAAGCCGTCAAAATGTTACAAGCAAACACAATTAGGTTTATTCTTCTCCCTGATCGGTTGTGTGAGTTACAAGCCCACCCATGCTCTCAGGAAAACGGGAGGGTTTTCTGACATCTGAGTCCAGAAAAGACCGTTAGATCTGCCACATTCCTTTCGCACTTCCTTCTTACACTTCGCTCTTCGTGGAGACCGTTAATCCGCTTGCGTGACCAAGCGCGACGGGCCGCCTCGTGTAGCTTGGTATCTCCGCACCAGCCTCCTCCGTCCCCCGGCGGGCGGGGGAAGGCGGCAGCGCTGCGGGGAGCGCGGGGGTGCCGGCCGGGGCCGCGGGCCGGGCAGGCAAAGGCGCTGCATGGCCGGCGATGGGGGCACCCACAGGCATCCGCAGGAACCGCCACCTCCCATTTCAGGTGCTTTGTCTAGGCATGAACACAGTGCCCTCTTTTGACGGGTTGCGGGTTATAAGAAATTTCAAGGTTCGGCTTGGCTCAGCGCAACTACAGCTCTTCCAACCGCTCAGATGGTGACGAGGTCTCTCCACAAAGGCAAAAGGAGGGTTCCTTCTATTTTTTTCTATTTGCCCATCGAGTTTCCTCTTTAAAGATGAGCTTTTTTTTTTTTTTTTCCCCCGTAGGACTTTTTTTTTCTCCACTTCTAAGACTGTAATCGCACTTCTGTCACAGCTTCATCACAGAAGAAAATATCCTTGTGTTATTCAAGCATCGGGATTTTATTTTCACTGGTAATCAAAATATTTGCTGAAAACAGCTTCCATTTATTTCAGAATTAAAAGATATGAAAATATGTTGTTAAATAGACTATATTAAAATTTTAATAATTTGAAACCAGATTTGATGGTGGTTTATGGAAAAGGCAACTTTCAAGCATATTAATAGTAGAATCCTTAAAAATATGTTGTTAATGGAAATGCATCCATGATTCCATGACAATGAAGCAAATAAAAGCCCCACAATGTTCACAAAGAATAATTTGACCTCCACATTGGCCAATTTTAAAAGTGAAAGGAAATTCCGATGCTAGGAAAATTATTTCTCCCTTGCATTACCTTGCCTTAGGAAAAATGAGAACACATTTATTTTCCAGATGAGGTATATAAGAAGCAGAATGTTTAAGCGACTTGCTAAAGGTTACACAAGTTTACACGAAACAGATAACAAAAATCTGCTATGTCAATGTCCAAAGTACCTAACAGGAAGTGTTTCAAACCCCTGTGCTCAGACCTACTGAAACATAGGATCAATAATATTAATTTACCTACACAATGCTTCAACATCCACAGCTGATAAAGCATTGACTAAAAATAAAGTAGTGATAGCATTATTAGACTTTTTATTTTCCCCAAAAAAGGCTAATAAAAGCACATAAAATTATGGTGTTAGTTAAGAAAAACATTGTACAAATGACGTTGACAGAGAGCAGTGGTAAGCCTCCAGGTTGGCAATTTTGTTAACCCTGCCCCTGTGTGAAGCAAGACAACATGGCAAGCAGTGCCCCCTCCCCTCCGATTCCTCCTTTTTCCCATCCACCCACAGACGGTGGAGCTGTCTGGGAATTGCCAGAGCTGTTGCATTCTTGCTGTCTCTCCAGTCTGGGTGGAGAACAAACTCAGTAGCGAGGATGCAGGGACAGCACTTGGCTGCTGCTGTTCTCTGGCCCCAGAGTGGGTTTTCACCACTTGTGTGCTGCAGTTGGTGGCCCAGGAAGGTCAAAGACGCTCTTGGGCACTGCTCTGCTGAGCTCTGCTCATACCTAATGGGAGCCCTGTGCTGCATCCCACTGCAAGAGGTCAGCTGAGCACCTGGCTGCAGCACCCCTCAAGATAGGTTCAGCATTCAGCCTCATGTATAATTTACCATTATCTTCTACCAGCATTTGTCACGGCAGGTATGTGATGGCTACATTGTCTACAAAGTCAGTGTATGACAGAGTGCCAGGCACACATCATTCTCTTCTTCAGTCTAACAGCTTGCTGAGCTTCCCCATCCTATTCCCTTCACATTTTGAAAACTGGCTTGTCCTTTGCCCACGCACAAGAAGTTAGAATGCTACTGCTGCTACTTCATCCACTCATTAGCAATCATAAAACGCCCAGAAAACTCCCTCACCGGTTAGCATTGCTAGGTAGAAATGATACACCACATTATTTACAAAACCCAGACACTCAGAAAACTTGTTAGCACTGCTAGGTAGAAATGAAACATCACTTTATTTACAAAATCCAGTCACTTAGAATCACTCAAAAAACTGCATACATTAAATGAATGGATTATGCTTATTATTTTTATTACTTATACCTCATCTAAGGTTTGGACACTGTTGAGTAAAGAAGGTAAACCTTATCCTTCTCTTAACACCAGTTCCAGTGACCCAATATTTCTGTGCAGAGGAGAAAGGGAGCCTGTTTTTCTCTCCAGTAGTCAGAGTGCATGACATGGCCTCAGATTTCCAGCGCAGGTAGGAATAACGGGTTTTCCAAATAGGAGCCAAGCACGTTTTCGTCTTTGCAGCAGCCGGGATGTATCACTAGGCTTCCCATTTCTGTGCCTCGTTTCATTCATGAAACGAGGCCCCTCCTCATTTTCCTTACCCTCTGGCTAGTTGTTGTCTGGTGACTTTTAAAAGTCTTAAATTCATGCCTGAAAGGGATAATACTGGTGTTCTCATTCATTTAAAACAAAGACTTGCTTAGAAAATGTACACATTTAAACCCACCTTAATGTTTCAAATATCATTATTTTCAGTAGAAACTGCTTCTTAGTTAAATGGCTTTCAGGCATCAGACATTATATGACAGATGATTTTGTCACTATGCAAAATGTGAAACCTGTAATCAACTTGTTATGGCATTTCACAAAAGTATGTGACAGTAAAATAAGTAAACTGTCATTTGGGCAATCAAGTCTTGAAATCCTGCAGGAGGAAAAAAAAAGTACCTGACACTCAATCTTCATGGTAGGGATCAGGTTCAAAAAATAATATAATACTGCTACAGTCTTACAGGTTTGAATAGAATTCTTACTGCAGTGTTCTTAAGCCTGCAATAATTTTGTATTATGTTTTAATCACGTATTTCCCCCCCTAATTGATTTTTTCCCCAGATAATGTATATGCATGTCACACAGCAAGGTCTGCTCTGTTAACAAGGTGTTGGTTAAATTGAAACAGTATTTTCCCTTTCCTATTGGTGACAACATTATCAATTACCAAACACTCTCAGACCGGTTTGACATTAGAACAGATACAGTAGGCAGGAGCCCACGCTGATTTACCAGCGCCTGCGACAGCCTGGGCAGACAGGGTGCTGGCGGCGGGGAAGGGCAAGCTCCTACATGGCTGGAATGTTTGGGATGAAGCACCGCCGAACCCGTGCTTGCTGGCTTCGACCAAGTTCACATAAAAGTTTTATTAAAGGGAAGGGATATACAAGCTACGGTTCATGAGCCGCTTGTGGCCCTTCATGCCGGTTCGTTTGGCCTGCGGCTTGTTCTCGGAAGTCCTTGTTCTCCCCTGTGGCCGCCGGTTTGATGGAGCGGGCTGGCAGCTGCAGCCCTCCCCGGGCTCCCCGCTCCCCCAGGCGCTCCCCCGGGCTCAGGGAAGGAACAGGCTAGGGACAGGCTTACAACCTATTAGTAAGTCCTGTGAAATCACAGGGAAGGCACTGCGGGGGGGGGACAAGCTTTCGCCATTATGCCATTGAAAGGCACGTTCCCCCCTTCCCTCAAAAGAGCAGGCACCGTGGGTATACAGGCGCTAGCAATGAGCTCTTGTAACTGGGACTGTAAAATGAATCTGTAGCCTCCTGTTTCCAGTCATTAGTGACGGTCACAAATTTTGGAACTGATCTCTTCCCTGAGATGAGTTATAGAAATAAGAATAAAATTGCACATGATTATGAGAAGAGTGAAGGGAAACAGAGAAACCTCTTTTTATCTTTTTTTTTTTTTTCCCCTTGTGGCCTCTTTATGGTTAAAAAACAACAGGTGAACCCACTGAAATCTGCAAGTTAATATTTTGCAGGGAATAACCTTCAGTGAAGAGCACTGCACAGCCTGGCTTTGCAGAAAATTGGGTTTGTTTTGACAAAGTTATGAACATTTGGAAATTACTCACTGGGCACACACAACAGGCCTTTTGTTAAGTCTAACTGGGAACCTACAAAATGATATTAGTGTATGTACACGGCTGATCTTACCGCCCGCTGAAGCTGCGGGGCCCCAAGAACAGGCTTCAACTGGCCTGGGAAAGGCCCTGAGCATTTGACCTAACGAGAGCTGAATCGAGTTTTCCTGTGGCTCTCCTTGAGTGCCCAGGGAGCAACCTAATAAGGATCCAGGGGTAGTGCTTTAGTCATCCTTCCCCTGTTTGCTCTACATAATCATACCATAACTTCTTTTTTTTCCCCTCCCAATATATAATTTGTAGCTTCTCTAATTGCACACAGCAAGCAAAGGCAAGTCCGCAGCAAGCCTAACTGGGGTGAGTCCGTTGGCTACAGGGAGGAGAAATCCTCTGAGACACCTCAATGACAGGTTATGGCTGGAGACTCTCACGGAGAACCTAAACGTCACTGTTGTCAACAGGATTTAACAGAGATGGAGGAATACTTTTCTCTTTACATCTCAGCTTTTGGTTCATGCTTGGAAAGGTGGAAAGAGTGGAACAGCAGAAGAGGGAAACAGTGACAGAGGCAGCACCAGAGCTCAGACAAAGGTCAGGGAACAGAGCAATTCACACAACTGACTTCTTCAACTTCATCTGCCTCTGCTGAGGCCATATTCTGCTCCTACAAGGGACTTTACCAAGCAGCCCTGGTCAAAAGCAGAGACAGGACAAAATGCAGTCCATACCCATACCTCTGATATTGTAGGACAGAGTGAAAGAGGTTACCCAGCTCCTGCCGAAAAACGGGGCAGAGACAGCCCAGAGAAGTGCGAAGCAAACAGAGGTTGAACAGATAAGAGTGACATGCAGAAAGGCAGCTTGTGTGGAAAGGTAAACCATAGACGAGGGGGAACTGGCGAACAGTGGCAGAAAGACACACAATGATTTTGAAGCTCAGGAGAAGGCAAAGAAGTAGAGATTCTTCCTAAAAACCAAAGCTATAGGAGAAGGTGCTGAGAAAAGCATCAGGGAGCTCAGGAAAGCTGTAGGAGTCCATGGAGATCATCCTTTTGGCCTCTGTCACTACTGCCCACATTTTCCTTAGGAAACCTCCCACTGTAATAAACAACCAGGTCAGTTATGGTCACACAGAGAGCACTAGTGTCAGCTTCTTCTCAAGACTCTAAATGAGTACAAGTTGCGCTTTCTCCTGCTAGCTTCCCAGCTCCCAGTCTCAGATACGCTGTTCTTGCCACTTGGCCAGTTTTACCAGGCGGTAGTCTCTGTGGGTAGATAAGAAGTGTTCTGCATTGGTTTTTGACCACCCTGACTCCTCAGTCGGGCAGGATTTGCTATACTGGAAGAGATCAGTACTCAAAGGTTAACACGCCTGGGGTGAGACAGAAGTAATTACACAGCAACTGCAGAGTCTACCACTACATCTTGTCTAGTTCAAATCTGAAAGTTCAAACAACCGTAATGTCAGCTAATGCCTGCTCACCAATGTCACTTCTGTAAAATGCATGAATGGCATCCTGAAGAAGTCAAGAAAGACTGAGTCCGGAGGTACCTGAGCTATTCTCTGCCACTCACTGGACGTCTCTGCTCTCTGAGCCTCAGCAGCTCCCCAGCTTTCTGTGTTCTCAGATACAGCCCTCCCAAGCTGTTGCTTCCTTAGCTCCTAACGGGAACGTGTTCCCTGTGCTTGGTACTCTGCATGACCAGTGATTTGAGAGGTCAATACTGTTTCTGATAGCGCACAAGCTGACAATCAGAAGGATGTCCTTATGGAGTAGAGGACAACCAGTGTCACCTTTGTGTGTGATTTGCTCCCCTGTGGAGTGCTCATTATGTTATAAGGCATTTTAGGAATCATAACTGTTCATTTGACAGGCTGCCAACTATTCTGACAAACCCGCTCGGAAAGCGAGAGACAAACTACATGGGGTTCTAAGCTTCCAGATAACTTCCAGTTTCACGGAATATTTGTGCTGCAAACAAATGTCCACATGAGCTCAGAAAACCTAGCGATGTTCCTCCAGTTCATAATTGTTGATGTCACCGCTAAAACTACCTCCACTAATGGGCTGCTCAGCAAAAAAGTGACCTGGTCTGAATGCAATGTCAACACTGCTGCTGATGACACAGCAAGTAGATGCCTTTGGAGGCTGATTGACAGACCAGAATTTGACATATCATTTCCCACCAACTTTATATATCCTGGATGCTTTTGATAGCAGAGAAAGGCCGGACCATGCCACTAAGTACGAACGTTCCCCATGGTGATGGCGAGCAGAACCAATTCCCTGAGCCCAATTAATATTTTTCCTAAATTTGCCCGGTCTTGTCCTTCCTCTCCTGCCCTCACCCTGCAGCTCCCGGCCTCTGCTCCGCATCCCTCCCAGTCCTCCAAGTCAGCCTCGTCTGCTCTGCCTCCGCCTCCGTCCTCTGCTTCGGGTGGGAGGGAGACCGCTGCGGAAGGCGGGAGGGGGCCCGGCGTGTCCCTGGAGGTCTCCGGGAGCTCTCCCCGGTGCCGGCCGGAGCGGCGGCAGCCGCCGCGGAGGAAGAGCCGGCAGGGGCGGCTTCCCCCTTGCACGGCCGGCCGCGGCCCGGCAGGCGGCAGCAGCGCGCCCCGCCGCGGGGCTGTGGCCGCGCCGGCTGCGCTCCCCTCCGCTCCGCTCCGCGCCGCGCTCTGCCCCGCTGGGGCGGCGGGCCGCGCCGTGCTCCGCGCCCCTGCCGCCGACCCTCTCCCCCTTCCCTCCCCGCGGAGGGGCTGTGCCTGCGCGGCCGCGGGGCTGCGGCGGGGGCTGGTGGCGCGGTGCGGTGCGGTGGGGTGCGGGGGAGCCCCGGGAGGGGGGTGCGCGGAGCCGTGTCCCACCGAGACAAAGGCGCCCGGGCGGGTGAAGCCGCCCTCGCCGCGCCCGCGCAGACAAAGCGGCGGCCGCCCGTCCCCGTCCCCGCCGCTGCGCCGCGCCGCGCCGCTCCAGGCGAGGGGTTTCCACTGCTGGGGCTGCCTGAGCCCTACCGGGAGGAAGAAGGGGATGAGGGGGAGGAGGAAGGAGGGGGCGGGTGTGGGGGGGTAGCGGCTGTGCCGTGGGCAGGAGGGAAGCCGCTCTCCGAGCGCGAACAGAGCTCGGCACCGCCGCCCGCCTCGCCTCGCCTCCCCGTCCCTCCCTCCTTCCCTCCCCCCCCCACCCCCCGCCTCCCCCCGCCGCAGACGGCTGCGAGCCCGGATGGTTTGCGAGCGGAGTTGAAGGGGGCAAACTTTGAAGCCCAGATGCCTCTGGGGCTGCGCGGCAGAGCGCGGCTGCTCCTGCAGGCACCTGCCGCCGCCCTCCCCCCGGCGCTGCCGCCCTCCGCGGGGGCGGCCGGCCCCGCTGCCGGCGGCCGCCGAGGCGGCGGGCGCTGCGGCCGCGGCTAGGGCGGGCGGGCGGGCGTCGGGCGCGCCCCCATGCGGGTCCCGGGCTGGGGCGCGCCGGCGGCGGCAGGCGGGAGCCGGGCGGCGGCCGGGCGGTGCTCTCCCGCCGCCTGAGTGGGCGCGGCGCGGGACGGCGGCGCGGGGTGCCGGGAGCCATGGGCTATTGCAGCGGCCGGTGCACGCTGGTGGCGGTGTGCGGCGCGCAGCTGGTGAGTGGCGGCGGGGGCGGCCCGCGGAGGGGGAAGGCGGCGGGAGGGAGGGAGGGATGGAGGGAGGGAAGGGGCGGCGGGGCGGCTCCCCCCCGCTGCCCGGAGAGGGGAGCCCTGGGGGGGTGTGGGTGGGTGTGTGTGGGGGGGGACCGGGGGACAGCGCCCGCGCTTTGGGCGAGGAGGGGGCCGCGGGGGCCGGGATGGGGAGAGGCGTGAGATAGCGGGGTGGGAAACGCGGGCTGCGTTACAGGTAGTTTTGGGGGAAGCTTGTGGCAGGGAGGCTGCGGTGGGCGCTCGGCGGAGTTAATAAAGTCGGGCAGTTTCCCCCGGCGGTGGCTCAACTCGGTACCCGGTTTGCTCTGGCAGGCCGGTGTGCGGCTGCCCCCCGGTAAAGCCGTGTCAGGGGTGAGGCAGGGCTTGCCAGCAGCTCACCGTACAGGTGTGGGTGTGTGTGTGAAGTTGTTACACCTGAGCTTTTCTGCAGGTGTGCATCCTTTTTTTTTTTGGTTATTATTTATTTATTTATTTATTTATGTCTTTCAGACTTACTGGGCAGTGTGTGTTAACACTGAGTCTCATTATGTTGGTACGGAACTAAAACGGTTATATATTTATCCTTACCTATAGAGGAGGTGTGTGGCGGCACTTGTAAGCTCAGCCACCAGCGAAACTAGACTGAGTTTAAAAAGTAGGCGCTGAGATACAATAACAAAGAGACTGCCTAAAAATAGATCTGCTTAGCAAGAAGGTTAGGCTGTGCAATTGTATTGTGGCACCTTAAAAGTGACAGTGCTTAAAGTTAAGAAACTAAAGAAGTGTCCCTTTCTGTAATAGATACATGGATTATTTTATTGTTACCAAATCGGATACACGATGTATAGGATTCCTGTGGATTTGGATGCAGGGACACACAGCTAAAGACCCATCAATGGAATAAGCCCCGTTTCTTATTTTCATTAGATCAAGTGTTCATGTGCTGGCAGAACAGGTGCTGGAAGCACCTTTGTTAAGCGGTTAACCTTATAGCAGGAAGGAAATAATTCATGTTACTCCATCCCTCTGCCTCTTACTGAATAGTTTTGCTGAGAAAGTGTTAGTCGGTATCAATAGCAACGAGCATTGTCGCCAATTCCTCTCCTGCAGACAGGTACTAAGAGAACTACAGAAGAAAAAACCCGGTAGATTTCAGGGACCAAAATCAGTAAAACAGCACATAGAAAAAGGAAGATGTGTTAGCAGATCAGAAATTCAGAATGCCTGTGGTCTTCCTATCGGTTGTAATCAACCCTTAACCCTTTTGTATTCTGGAAAACGTTTTATTTGTATATGCTGTTCTCCACATAAGTTATCTGATTCTTTGTAGCTGGATGTGTTTTATCAGATGTGATTTATTCATGCAGACTGTCTAAAAAAAGAATCTTGAATAGAAGTAGTGAATCTTGAGTGGAATGGTAGGAATGTAACCTTTTCCAGCAATTTGGAAACATAAAATTAATCACTGAAGTTCTTCAGACCCATTTAAGTTTCAGAAGCATACTTTTCTTTTTTTTTTATCTGCAAAGGGGACAAAAATGGTTTAAATTGTACCTTTTACAGATAAAAGGTTGATTTTTTTTTTTTTTTAATGCATTCAACAGACAGGAGGTTATGATGACTATGGAATGTGCTTAAGTTATTATTGTTTTGAAAGTCTGTGAAAGAAAACATATTTGTCAACTTATGTTGACAAAAATACATACAAAACTCATAGTAAAAACATCAACAGAAATGCCCCATAGTATCAGCAGGTGGATGAGCAAGTAAGCTGATGTAGAATTGTAGCATTACTGTAAGCTATTTAAAAGTGGTTGTAAACTATAGTGTCAAATATATATTTCAAAAAGTAAATACTGTATTCTGGGGTAGTTTAAGTGAACTTTTAACATATTTTCATAAACAGAAAACAAACTTGGAAATTTTTACTGATCAAGAAAAGGACGGGCTAGCAGCAACACAAACCTCTGAATCACACTTAGCCTATGTAATGACATTTAGATAGGTTCAAAGCAGGAATAATTGTTTATGTGGGCAAAAGTAGTTGGGAATGGAAAAAAACGATCTCTTTGCACTTTATTAAAATCACTTGTCGTATTCCTTCCTGTGCCATACACCATCAGATGGGAACAGGTCATGAGTTTTCAGTCAAGGAGACTTAACTCTCCTAAGTAGGCCTATGGGTGGTTGATCAGTTGTCACTACATCTTAGGTAAAGGCTACTTAAAGGAGCAAATGATGTCAAGATTCATCCTCAAATTAGCAGCCACGTTAATGCAGATGTAAATCAAAAACAAAGGATGAAGAAGTTATCTGGCGTGAGTAGATGGGTGTGGGAAGCATTTCTACAGTGATAACCATATTTTAAAAAAATTGCATGAAACTTTTAACGTGAAGATCTTTTATTACTGATACCTGGGTTTCAGTTTTAAAATGGTCATGTTTGAAGTAGAAAATACACTTTTGTTTGCGGAAAAAAAAGTTTGTAAAAAGAAGTATTTCTTCCATTTTTTTAATGAAAATATTTTCTTCCATCTGCAGAGCTAGGGTGTGGTGATATAATTGGTCTTTGTAGGCACTGTACAATAAATAATATTGAGGAATACTGCAGTTCAATAGAGTATTTGTTGCACATTGTACAAATGTAGATGATGTAAGTGTCTGGAAATAGGCAAAAAAAAAAAAGTGGTTGTTTCAAATACTGGTGCAGGAGTAGAGCTACATCAAGTTGAGAGACCCCGCGCAAGCAGAATTATTTTCATAAACACATTTTAAATGCTTATAGCTAAGGCAACATAATGTACCATCAGATTATCAGAATGCTCAAGGAATGTTTCTCATCTCAAGGGCATACTGATCATTGCTCCCCTGCTTATTAACATACATATACCTTCCTGTTTGTGCTCTCATTTGTACTATGGAAAACAACCTTTGACAGCTCATTTTCCTCTGCGTTTGTAGCCAATGAGAAGAATTAACAGCAAGTAAGAGCTAATTTTGCTGATGTTAGGAACAAGGCATTGCCTTCTGTATACAAAGCTAATTATCTCAAAATATCTTTTCATTTTTTAAAGATAGGAATTTTGATCTTTCTTGTCCTTTGTCCTTCTGAAGGGAACCCCGGGCATTAGGGGCTCTGATGGGTTTTGTTGTATGTCAACCATCCCAGCTGCATTGAAAGAATTCTCTGCTATTGCATTTTGTCCTTTAAACCTTTTTATTTTTGGGTGTCTCCTTTTCTATTAATAGCTTACATCGGTAACACTAATATCTTGTTGCTTAGACTTTTTAATAGCAAGAGCAGCAAAGGTGAAGCTGCCAAGATCATTGTTGGTTCAGTGCTTTCTGGAAGGCTTCGGGAGCCCCATGGAAACCAGTTTGAAACTTTTTACGTGTCTTCTATTGCTGCTTTGGAAAACTCAGAGCAGTGGCAAAACAGTAAAAAGTGCTGTATGCTTTCAAGTTAGAAGCTGTCTTCCCAAGTGCAGTGCTGAGAAAGGACAACATTTCATAAAAAAAACTGAAGTCTCCAGAAATCATTGCCTTATTGTTTTTATCCATCAGGCAAAGATCGCCATAGTCCCAAGGCTAGTTAGATGGCAGATAATTCAGCCTTTGTATTGCCTTCTCTCAGTTTCCATCTGAATTTATTTATATAATTCTTCTTGTACATGTTGCCTGTTCTCTTTTTTTTTTTTTCTTAAGGAAATTGTAACACAGTTCAGATATTCTAGCTAGGTATTAAAAACTATATAAAATTTGTAAACAAGCTGCATATATATCAAGGTTCAGCTACTGATTCTGGGATATTCAGTCTGATGCTCTAAAGAAGCATGGACTATAATGGTTGCAGGCTCCCCAGTTTCTGAAAATCGATGTCTTTCACAGGCATCAATGTATGACGTTTGCAGTCTCTCTTTTTTCCTGCTAACACCTTGCCTTTTCAGGCATAAGCACACCAACACACAACTTGGTTGAATCTCTGTGCGACTTCTTCCAGTTATGATTCTGACTGAGCCACTGGCCAAGTGTGTCGTTGTGGCCAAGCAGGATGACAAAGGCAGCCAGATTTGGTTGCTTTGGCTAACATAGGCCCAATCTTTATCTTTGCTAATGGAAAAAATGATCGAAATACTCACAGCTTGTATGGATATGTCCTTGTTTTGTGCTTTTCCACAAATGAATGATGTGAATTAAGAGAAAATTCAAATACTTTATTTAAAAAACTGTATCAGCTGATGTAATTTCTATACTTACCTGTGATACCAATGTCTGTAAACACATATTGAGTTACCCTGTTGCACATGAAGGCACATATTTGATCTGTGGCAAATGAAGTGGTGGAACGACTTAAACCGAGGAAAAAATGAATTATGTACAAACTGGGAAGTAGTATCTACCCTGCGTCTTCTGTGACTTCTTCCGATGCCTATATTGCACACATGATAGAAGACTGAAGAGCATCCTGTTCTCTTCCAAGTCTCACATGCATTATGAAACATGTAACAGAGTGTGGTTCTTAGAGAAAAAAGTCTACCTTAGTGATCAGTCCTGTAAAGTTTTGGTTTGCCTGTTTTAAGCATGAACAGCAAACATTATTATGCTCGTTCAGGCAGTTCAGAAATGGTGATCATGGCAAGTTCTAGTCTATATCACAAGGTTTAGCACAGCTTAATACCATGAATATTCTTGCTTGGGGAAAAACTGATGTTTTAACAGTTTGCAGGTTGAATTGTCTCTGGACCTTCAGGGACTGAGATTTGCCAGATTAGAGCTGTGGACCCCCCCAGGAAAGTGAAGGCATTCACACTAGATACTCCCTAGGATTAGCTACTCTGCAGTTTTATGTACTAAATCACAGAATGGTCAGAGTTGGAAGGGACCTCTGGAGATCATCTAGTCCAACCCCTCTGCCACAGCAGGGACACCTACAGCAGGTTGCACAGGACAGCATCCAGGCGGGTTTTGAATGTCTCCAGTGTGGGAGACTCCACAACCTCTCTGGGCAGCCTGTGCCAGTGCTCTGCCACCCTCAGAGTAAAGAAGTTCCTCCTCATGTTAAGATGGAACTTCCTATGTCCAAGTTTTTGCCCATTACCTCTTGTCCTATCACTGGGCACAACTGAAAAAAGGCTATTCTCATCTATCTGGCACCCTCCCCATAAGTATTGATAAGATCCCCCCTGAGTCTTCTTTTTTCTATACTAAAAAGACCCAAGGCCCTGAGCCTTTCCTCATAAGAAAGATGCTCCAATCCCCTAATCATCTTGGTAGCTCTTTGCTGGACCCTCTCCAGCAGTTCCCTGTCCTTCTTGAACCGGGGAGCCCAGAACTGGACACAGCACTCCAGATGTGGCCTCACCAGGGCAGAGTAGAGGGGGAGGATGACCTCCCTCGACCTGCTGGCCACACTCTTCTTGATACACCCCAGGATGCCATTGGCCTTCTTGGCCACCAGGGCACACTGCTGGCTCATGGTCATCCTGTTGTCCACCAGGACTCCCAGGTCCCTTTCCACAGAGCTGCTCTCCAGGAGGTCAGCTCCTAACCTGTACTGATGCATGGGGTTATTCCTCCCCAGATGCAGTACCCTACACTTGCCTTTGTTGAACCTCATCAGTTTTTTTTCTGCCCAATTCTCCAGCCTGTCCAGGTCACGCTGTATGGCAGCACAGCCTTCCAGCGTGTCAGCCACCCCTCCCAGTTTTGTGTCATCAGCAAACTTGCTGATGGTACACTCTATCCCTTCATCCAGGTCATTGATGAATATACTGAACAGGACTGGACCCAGTACTGACCCCTGAGGGACACCACTAGCTACTGGCCTCCAACTAGACTCTGCACCACTAACCACAACCCTCTGAGCTCTATCTGTCAGCCACTGTTCAATCCACCCCACTGTCCATTCATCTAACCCACACTTCCTAATCTTGCCTGTGAGTGTGATGTGGGAGACAGTGTCGAAAGCCTTGCTGAAGTCAAGGTAGACAGCATCCACTGCCTTCCCCTCATCCACCCATCCAGTCACGCCATCGTAGAAGGCTATCAGATTAGTCAGACATGACTTCCCCTTGGTGAATCCATGTTGACTGCTTCTGAGAACCTTCTTTTCCTCCAGATGCTTGGAGATGACACCCAGAACGAGCTGTTCCATCACCTTTCCAGGGATGGAGGTGAGGCTGACCGGCCTGTAGTTTCCGGGGTCATCCTTCTTGCCCTTTTTGAAGACTGGAGTGACATTTGCTTTCCTCCAGTCCTCAGGCACCTCCCCTGTTCTCCAGGACCTTTCAAATATGATGGAGAGCAGCCCAGCAATGACTTCCGCTAGCTCCCTCAGCACTCGCGGGTGCATCCCATCAGGATCCATGGACTTGTGGGTGTCCAGTTTAGTTAATTGTTCTCTAACTTGTTCCTCTTCAACCAAGGGAAAGTTTTCCTTCCTCCAGACTTTCTCTGTTACTTGCAAAGTCTGCAAAGAACATCTTTTTGTTAATACAGGCTCTTGTAGCATGCATATCAGCAGGGTACTTTCCAGTAGCACACCAAACCACATAACTAGTGTACGTAACATGTTTGGGTTTTTTTTTTTCACTTTTGCTGTAGGGAAGTGGTAGTGAAATTTTTGGTGTTTGCTTTTTAGTTGCTGAGTTTTGGGGAAGGTTGTTTTTTCTTTTTGTGTGTGTGTTTTAATTGTGTTTCATTGTTGCTGTTGCCAATGGTTTTCAATAGCAGCTTTAGGAAAGAAGTGTCTGCAATGGAAAATTCTGATGACATGTACATGTTCCTACATTTTCTGCTAGCAAAAGGGGAATTAAACAAGTGGGCTTTCCATGTGGAATGGAAAGTGATATTGTTACTGCTCTCTCAGCCTGTGGATCTGTCGGTTTATCAATCTAGAAAGAGCGTAGAAAGAATTGGTTTCTGTGTTTTGTGTACTACTTACATTTAAGTACTGCCTTTGAAATTGTGACTATATCAACAACTTGTGTCTGTGCCTTCTTTAAAGTTCTGCTTCTTGGTTTGTTTCAATTTTCATTGGAAAGAAAGTGAAAGTCTTAGTTTCATTGTATCAAAAAAAAATTGTGATCCTACTAGCAATGAAAAGGAAACAGTCCTGTGAACACCAGACTTTCAGCAGATGTATGTTTGAAAGCTATTGTATAATACCGAAGAGTAGATTTTGAGGTGTTGCTGGGAATATGTAATAAAAGAACTTGGTCATGAATTCAGAGACCTAACATCTTTTGTTGCTATGAAAGAAATATGTAGTAACCATTTTGGGTTTAAGTGAGACCTTGGTAGAAAAGTAAACACTTTTTTCTATTCCATTTTTGAGATAAAATACCAAGGATTCATAACAAAGCTGTTTTTTTCTGGTAACTTGAGATCAAAAATAGTGATGCATACAAAATACAGATGTCAGAGGTAATGGTCCATTATGTCATTTAATTTTAGTGGCTTGACGTTCACTATGAAAGATACAGTATTATTTTTCATAGAAGTGTGAATGAATAATAATTGTGAATAACCAATCATGCACTTCAAGAAAAGCAGATTATGTTGTTCTAAGTTACAGAGGTAAAAGATTTCAGACCCGCTGAATAGCAAGTTTAATTCACTGCTTTTTGAAGTTGAACTTCTTTAGAGTTCAGTGAGCAGACTCAACATTCAGATACTATGATGATGGGTAGGAGGGAAAGGTTTAAATAGATTGAGAGAAGAGGAGTTGAATAAACTACCTGAATATAGGGACCTAGAATATCTAGCAAAGTTACTCTTCTCGTATAGCCATGAGGCAAATCTTTGACAGTAGGAATTAATTTCATATTGACAGAGATTTGAGCTAGCACCTTGAATGATGAGAAGCAGGGTGGTGTTTTTTTTTTTTTTCTTTTTCTGTTTCTTTACAAAAAGCACTAAGTAAGCATTTTTAAAAGACAGTAAAAACTGTCTGTAGTCAATCTGTAGTCAGTGGAGAGAAATCTCTCATTCTGTAGTCAACAGAAAGGAAGGGGCTCCATTGCAGAATGGTTCAAAGCAGGAACGTAATGTTTTAAGTTGGTAGTGACTTTACTGTCACAGGCTGAGCTGTGGGAATGCATACAATGCAAGTGCAGCAGATGAGGTGTGTAAACAAGGACGTGGTGACTTGTTCCAGGAAAGAATATAAATTCATTTGAGATCTTCTCAATGTCCTGGTGCATCTAATCATACGTGGGTCTCAACATCTAGTTGGAGTTAGCATGAAGTTTTGAGAAACTTCCTTGGGCTTACGGACTGGTGAGATTCAGCCAGTGTCTGCTCTGGAGGTTGACGTCCGTGCCCGGTGAACTACCTAGCTATCCCTGTATGCTTCAAACTGGTTCCACTGAGCTCAAGAGGTTATCCCGGGTGTACAATGCCAAAAGAGACAGCCATGCCCAATGAGAAAAGATGTGTCGGAAATCTTGAATGTCTACAAGATTTATTTATGGTACTGAATTTAAGTGACATCTAGCAGAGAATAACAATAGTGAGTGTTTTCATATTTGGGTGGGGTCATGGGTATCGATGGTCTGACTAAAGCAGGATAATCTCTCCAGGCTCCTCTGTGCCCAGAAGAGGGACTCCTTCAGGGGGCCTAAGGTTGTTTCTTGCCCTAAACTTCCCTTTAGAGTTGCGTCTTAAGTAAAGTGGTCCTTCAGCTTAAGTAGAATTTTTGGGAGGGGCAGGAAGAGAGGAAATCACAGACCCATTGTATGCTGGTTTGCTGTCCACAGTACTTATTATTTACATTTTCCTCCCTCTTGCATTTTCACTAGTCATTTTACTGAGGACTTTTTGATTTTAAGGATGGCTGTGACCTACAGATTGAGAAATGCTGTTTTGGAAAAGTATTTGTCTCTGTTGACTGCAGAAGGAAACTAAGGAGCCTGGTTTCATCAGAGCAGTGTCAGCTTTTGTGCCTACGTCCCTTAAGATCCTCTAAAACAATATGCTAAAATCAAACGGATAAAACCAATTTATGCTCACTTTGGTTTTTAGGTGATTTTCTGTACCTTCCAACAGGAGTGAGGACGACAGGGATCACTGTAAATAATGTGTGATCATAAAAAGTATGCTGAAAACACAGTAATTTTAAAGCATCAAATAGTTTGTCATCCAGATTGATCTTAATTTATTTTTTTATTATGGTGAATTAAAGAGAGGGGCTGTTGAGTGCTACCTGACTTGTAAAGTAGAACGGACACAATAGTTGAAATGCCATTTTCTTGCCCCTGTGGCAAATAAACATTTCACAGTTTGTTATTTTATTCCCTCTCCCCAGATGTACATGTACCAGCTGGATGACATCTGAGAATTGTTTCAGCATTTTATCATTCTATAACCCTCTGATAGAAATGACATTTAGAAGAAAAATTACTGATTTCTGTGTTCACTAAAAAGTAAACATGCATAGCTAATAGTTCTATTCACCACAGATCATACTTATGCATTTTTAATAAAAACTTGATTTTAATTCATACATAACTTATGAGAAATGTTTATAAGTTTAGGGCTCTGCTGATTCCCGCTTAAATGTTTACATATATCCAGATACCTTGAAATGTCTTTCATTTGAGGCTCAGATTTACCTTTTATACACCAGCTTGCTTCTCTGCTGCCTACATAATGTTGTAATGTATATAAGAAATGCTGATTATTGTACTGATTGCTAAAATCAGTAAAAGTACCACTTATATGACAAAAAATGAATCTCAGATTTTCCTATGCTGTTTGAAAGAATAGCTTTCTAACATCGGGGCTTGGGATTTTCTTCTGATTTTTTTTTTCTCAATTGGGATGTTAGGCTGCATCTCTAGTGACAAGTCACCAGCTACATCTAACTGGCAAGTTACCAGTTATGTGAATGGGAGTAGGAAAAGTCTGTCATATCCTACATTCATACCCTAACAGATTGAGGTCTGGTCTTTCCACCCTTCTTTCCTTATGAAGGAATTCTCATTAGTTGAGTTTTCTACAGAAGGCAGCATATGAGGTTAATTCTATTATTTCTGAGAGGCATGTTGAAATTATAATGCCTGTCATGTTTATACATCATGTAACCTTTCAGAAAGCAAAAATGCAGGACCCTTTGCAGCTGATGGGGGAGAGATTCATGCTATCTCATTTAAGTGTGTAATGAATAGGCCCAGAACCACCTTCTGGAAGTGGCTGCCTCTTTCCATTGACTATATAGAGATCTTTTAGTTGCTGCCCGATTGGGAATGAAACTCCACCCTCTCTTCTGCGTGCACCTTTATTTACTTCCTTATATAGTTAAGCCTGCTCATCTTTGATGGTATGTTTGTACTAAACAAGAGAGGATAGACTGTGAAACTTTTATTTTGTAGAACTCAGGCAGAGTAAACATGACTGATGCATAACATTTCTTCTGGATGAATGGAAGTCGTGGTAGAGGCCTAGAACAAGGGTCAGATAGCTTGCCCCTGTTCCTCTTGAATAACATTTACTGTTTCTGAGTGATCCGACAGTAGTGAATGAAATTGGTCCGCATGAACAAGATAGTATTAAGAGACAGAGGGTCTTGAATCTAAGGTACTGACTAATATTTGTGTAAGAAAGCTTAACTGTCTTAGGAAACGATGTAATTCCTTTCAGGTGACTCACACCAGGGGTCAATTTACTAATTAAAAATTCCTTTAAACTCCTTCCTAGATGGACTACTAATTGGCCCTTAACAAGTATATTCTCCTTGTTTGAAGATAAAAAGCTTTTGTGAGGAAAGGAAGATAGATGCTACCATGTCTTTTTAGAACAATGCATGGATCTTTGAAAAGCCATTCTTCAATAATTAAACAAAATGTGAAGTTTGCAAATTTTTGCCATGGCCAACAATGGCCCAGCATTTTTCATTATTCTCTGGTCACAGTCTCTGTGGCAGGCTGTTCTGTTGCAGAGCACAGAAACAAAAGGAGAAAAAGGCCCGTTGTGTGTCATTGCTGCCATCACAAAGCCACAAATACATTAAACTCAAGATACTGTTCATTGTGCACTTGAGCCACCAGTGACAAAGGTGCTGTGAGTACCACTGAATATCAGGCAGTCATATGTCATTACATCACTGTTCAAATTGGCAGAGCAAATGACAGTAAAACAAATGAAAACATCAGCAGCTAGAGGAATGCAAAAGAATAAGAGGCTTGCCTGAAAAAAAGAATGGAAAATATGGTTGTTATTTTTTGCCATTATCTATAAAGTTGATTTACCCTTTTTTTATTTCTTTTTTTTTTAAATTTAGTTTTAAGTTCTTGGCCGAGCCCATCTCATGCCCTTGAGGCCAGTTAGCTTTTATTTTCTTTGACACTAGTAGCAGTCACAGGCAGCAGCTGGTAACAAGCCAGATGATGGCACTGGTAGTGTTAACATAAGACATGGGCTTCAGTGTATTCTGTGAACAGAGTTCATTGTCTTGGATTTTATCAGACTGGCTTTCCTGAGTGTGGAGCTGGCAGTAAATTTGGGAAAACCACAACAAGCTGGATGCAGTATCTAGCAATATACGTAGTAATGCCGTGTTTTGGTGCTGGCAACCTCTCAGAATATTTAGAGGAGCTGCTGTCTGGCACAGTCTTTTTTTTTTTTTTTCTCTTTCTTTCTTTTTAATATGAAAGCCATCACCCGGGGTAGGGTCATGATGCCTGGTACGGAAGAAAGTTTTTGGCCTCAACTGCTGGAAGAGATGGTGTCTGTTCTGTGTCATGCTAAACTGTGCTTTTTTAGATGCATAATAAAAGTTATTTATGGACACTGATAAAGTGGTATCTGTTGTGTAATATCACAGATAGGCATAAGGACAATAACAAAAGGCAGCTGGTTTAGTAAGCTCTATTTACTGCAGAAATGTGCTGTTCTTTGCAAATTGAAATAAAAAAAGTGGGGAAAGAATGTTGTGGTTTTTTTTCTGGTCCCTGGCATTTGCAATCATTCTTGCTTTGCAGTCTGCTTACAAAGACAATTATGTGGGTCCCATGTCAGTATTGTATTTGTCATGACTGGTGCCTTATTAGAGGACAGTTGCTCCTCTCTGCCCAGCACGTATATGTAACTACCACTGATGATAACAGAAGTTATGAGTGTAGCCCTCCTCTGCATTATGCTGATGGGGGATGCCTGGATCTCTCATTCAGTTCATTAACGCAGGAGTAAAACCAGCAATGAAGCAACAATGAAGCTGGGACTATTCACATGCTTGTTCAGAGTGCAGTGCCTGTAAGGAGGCTTTAAACTTCCAGCAATTATCACTTGACCCTTGTAACAAGCGAGTAAGAAAGGCACTGTCTGAATGCACAACACCCGAGTCTCTCAGATCATGCTGAGTGCCTTCACTAGAAGGCCAGATATTCAGGTCCCCATCAGCCTAGAGCAGCCATAAGGAACAGTGGTGCACAGGGGGTATTTCCAAGTTGTAAGCATTTTATGGCAACTCATTGGTTTCTCTCTATTTCCATCAGGATTAAAAAAAGACATGACCAGCAGATCCTCAGGTGTGTTACTGGTGCTTTGGCTGCATTGTCACTTCTGTGGAGAACTGGACCAATTTGGAACAAGGAAGAATATAGAAGTGGCATAGTGCCATCATAATGCCAATAAGAGCTAATGTAAACTCAGCCAGAGAAAACCATTTGCAATGAATGAGGCTTGTTGGCCATGCCAAACTCAAGGGCACATTCTCAAGAACCACCTCTTGGCATTTTAGCTATTGTAATGAGTTGCACGTGTACATCCTTAAGCACTTGTTTATCTCAGCTCAGATCTGCATAGTAGGAAGCTCAGAGTGGCTTAGGGAATGTAAACCCATGCTCTGTGTTCACATAGGTTTCTCTTTTGTTGCTGTGTTTTGTTTGCTTTTCAAAATTTGAGTAAATTAGGAGTTCTGCAGTATTTGGGGTGACTAATTGGATTTCTGGGTGAGCACAAGCTGTGACTTTTTTTGGAAGGTGAAAAACCATTAGTCTTAAAACTGCAGCATGTATTCCAGACAGTTTCCTTACTAATGTAAGACAAGACAGTTATACAAAGCTACAGTGATGAATGGGTTGAACAGTTAATATTTGACATTTCACTTTATGATTATACCATTAAAAATAGCTGGCTTTTCACACACTGCTAGTATGTTTTTATATTAATTAGAAAACCTAGGTTTATAGTAAGTTCCCTGTTACCTTTCAGTTTGAGATCTCCAGAGAATGCCTGCACTGAAGGTCCTAGCTGCTCTGATGTTCAGCGCAAGTGTGGACACATTCAATAAAAATGGCTCGAGGGGGTGGGAGGCATTCATTTGCCCTCACAGCTGGGCTGGTCAGGTGATAAGAGAAATGTGGAATAGCATTACAGTCAGTGGTAAACTTAAAAAAAATAATAAACCTGATGTTTTTAATTGTCTGAGGTATTTTAAATCTCTGTGAAAGTGAAGACTGGTGATACCAACAAGTGCCAGAAGAGTACTTTAGAACAGCTCTCTCTGAGGGAGTTTGGAAGGTATATCTGTCATAACTGAAATTTATGGGAGATGCAAACCTTGTATTTTAACGTCTCCGGATTTCAGGAGAACTTGATTCTACTCTCTGCACCCCAGGTCCACCTGCATGATTTAGGACAAGATTTTGTCTGCTGTTATAGAGGTCTCCTTGTGTTGGTAGTGCCCAGCTGTGGCTGGGGTCTAGGGGAGACCGATGAGTGCATACTCAGTATCCTCTGTGTAAGCTGTGAATGGTGGCACCATTCTTATCCCAACACAGCGATGACCACTGAGTTGCCCACATTTTTTCAGTTAAATGATTTCACAGTGATTTTCATCAATTTCTTGTCCACATAATCCAGCAGGAAGGTAGAGGAGAAGGCTTGTGCTCATGCAGAGACCTGAGGCTGGCACTGCGTTGTCTCTGATCTTCTTTGTCAGAGCCTTGTAGCTTAGAGCTTTTACACCATTTATTTTGAAGATGTGACATTTGTTGAGAGGAGAGTGCTGAGGCATGCTTGCTGAGAGAAAGGATGGACAATCTTCCAGGAGCATTTGCATTTAAATGTCAACTTGTGTTTGTGAGGAACCTGTCTTGATGAATGATGTGGTCCCTGCCAATTCAGTCTTCCTAATTGTGCAGATCTTTCCTAGAGCGGTGCGGGTTTGTGCTGCCTCTTACGTAAGGTTCAACCCAGACCCAAATGTTCAGTGTGCAGTGGTAAGTAACTATACTGTTCTACTAAAACTATTGTGCTCTACATCGTAGCCACCCTAGAATTTGTATAAGGTCAGTATGCTAACACAGCCACTTGAATCTCTTTAGAACATCAAATTTGATAGAGATAAAATGTGCTTAGTGAATATTTTTTAAAAGGTCAAAAAGTAAAGATGATTTATTTACTTCAATTGAAATTCAGCAGGTCTTAGGTTAAGGTGCGGGACAAAGGAAATAAATCTCTAAAATTATGTTATACTTGACAGAATATTGATCAATAATTGTCTCAGCAGGAGCTGATGGTGAGCTGAAAAGTAGTTTTACAAATTTACATGAATATTTTTGATTGGCACTTCTTTTTGTTACATTGCTTTGCCTAGATTTTCATTCCACACTTTGCCTCTGCATTAATGTTTCAGGAATGTTAGACCATCCTAATTTTTGATTAAAAGTAGGTTAGAAAATCCCATATTTTGGTTAATGTTCCTACAATGTAAGAAGATAAATACTTGCTTTGACATTATTAGCTTACTAATTTCATGAAGAAGAATGTTTTACGCCACAGTGTTTTTACTGGATACCCCATACCATGAGTAGTGCTGCTGTAAAGAAGTTGGCCTTGGAAAGGGAAAGCACATTCCATAGGCATTTAATAATCACTTAGGGAAGATGTGTGCCGATGAAGTTCTTCTAACAAGAGTACTTATATCTACAAAATATCATAGAGTTGTTTTCTTTTATAACCCCTTTCTTCTTGTGTCTATTTTACAGTTTCCCTACAACTGCAGAAGTAATAGAAGCTCTTTCACTAGCCAGCTAGCATAATCTTAAATTAGGTATTTCTAGTGCATGTTATTGGGGATCTGTGTCGTTTTTTGTACCTCTTTCTTTATTTGCTGCCATACTTCCCCATTCATGCAAGCACCTGAGAGGAATTCCCACCAGGTACCTCAGCGCCTTGCCTGCCTGTCAAGGTGATGGAGGCAGGCAGGTGCCCCTATGGGGGGAAGTCGCTGCTTTTTGTTAGCATTTAGCAAACTGCACTTAAGTGCTCTAAATCATGCTGTGGAAGAACCAGTACCTCTACCAGCTTGATACAGAGTATCTGGTCCTAAATTAGGTGCCTAGAGTACACAGAATACCTATATTCTTTCTGCCCCCAAGCACATCTGCCATATACTTCTTTGTGCTAAATGTAGAGTAGGTTAAAATATGGACAAAACTGGTTTTTTTACTTTTTTCTCCCCTCCCCCCAGCTCTTTTCCATCCCTCTATGTTTGTTTTCAGTGCCTTCATCTGTTGTGCAACAGCACAGGCAAGCTCTCCTCATTAGGCAGCCTGTGGTTTTGCCTGGACCAGCTGTAGGGCCTTAGTCTCTTTTGGTGGCATGCTGACAGAGGATCTGGAGGATAAAAGAACTCCTTTTCAGGGGCTGTTATCACTTATCCTGGCAGATAAGCTGCATGATGGAGTGTGCTGCTTCCGAAACAGGCCAGGTCTAAAGCAGAGTTGAAAGGTAGATGCTCACACCGTTCTCCCCTGTCCCCTTCACACACGCGTGCACGTGCACATCCGCACACTCCGCCATAACCGGATTGGTTAGATTATAGCATTTACTTATGGATCTGCACAATACATCAAGAAAAAACAAACAAAAAAGAGGCTATTTCTTCTTCTGTAATAAGATAGATATAATTGTAAACAGGAAAGCTGTAAAATAGAGTTAATAAAATTCATCCTTATAAGGACTATTTACCCTCATAATATGACTGAGCCTCTGCTTTTCAAGAGCTGACAGGCACTAATGGAGTACGCGAGAGCGGTTTTCTTTCATACCCTCTTTTTGTCACTGTTCATATCTTTTCACTAATGCGGCTCCTACTTATATTACTTCCTTGAAATGTCTTGGTAGTAAGAAAAGGTAGGTAGAGCCACTGGTTAGTTGATATTTGTTGTATTAGCTTGCCTGCTGCTGCTGCTATGATAAATATTGCTTATATAGCTATTAACTAAGCTATATAAGCAGCAAGAATTGCCTACTAAGTAGCTACTAATAAACATGAAATATTTCTGGATGGAGTCACTCTTTCTGGTTCTTTTATATGTCACTGAGGCTTCATGAATCTTCCTGGTTGCAGTTAGTCAGTGATCTGTTTGGTGACTAGACAATGTCTAGCCAAACAGATCCACCTACATTTCCCTGGACTATCATCTTTATTCCCATAGGTAGCTGTGGTTAAAACCACACGGGAATATCAGTTCTGTTGGAGCAAAACAAGGGAAAAAGAGGCATAGAGGTTCCCAAAATACTGCACATCTTGGGGAAATGCATCTTTAGTGAAAGAAAATCCATTGACACTAAGTGAATGGAATGACAGTAAGGCTTATTGAATTCAGTAAGTGCAGTTTAGGAGAATAAGAACTGCTCTCTGAGGTAGTAACAGAACCACCACAAGATGTGGGGATGAGCGAATGGGGAGAGGAGATGGAGGGAAGAGAAAACAAGAAAATACATTACAGATGAGACTGATTTTGAATTTTGACAATTTAATTTCACAGGGTTGTCTTTCCCCTAGACCAACCTCTTTTTATGCTGCTCTGAAATCTGAAAGGTTGAAATGAATAAGTTTTTCAGGGATTCATGGTTCAGATGAAATAATGTTGAAGAAAGCATGCCAGTTTAAAATATTTATTTGATATATGTACACATATGCAGGAAATGTATGTGTATTTATGTAACAGGAAAAAAATAAGCATTTCTCAGTGATGTGTGAAGATGTCATATTTAACATCAAATTTTTATTTAAAGCAGTGATGTGTCAGGTACTGCAGGTGTATTGCAGTGCATACATGAGGATAATCAACATGTCAGAGTTGGGGACTTCCAAACAAAAACTCACATACCTCTACAGCTTGAATTGGAAAACTGGGCTTCTTGGGGAAAAGATTAGTAGATGTAGCTTAGGCACAGGCAGAGTCTTAAACACTATGTTGAATAAAGGGTATCTATAAGCAATGGATTACATGTCCATTTTCAGCTCAGTGTTGCAACAAAGGAGAGAGCAGCTTAAGCAAATATGCCTGAATGGAGTCATAGCTCTGAATGTGTGTGCTGTGAGTTTTTAAAATAGAATCCTGTTGAATTGAATAGAGTCATCTTCTCCTACGCTGCATGGGTGGTACTCAAGGCTTCAGGAGAATGGATGATAAATCTGATACTAATGGAAGTATATGAGAAAGAGATATGAATTTATCTTGATGCATGTGTCACAGGTGAATTTGTCTTTAGCAGACCTACAGGCTGAGTAAATGATAAATGTTTCATATTTATGTCATTGAATTAAATGGGAAAGGTCATTCATTCTGCCACTTTCTACCATTATTATCAACGCAAGACTGCTAATTTGGGAGAAAAAGGAAGCAGAGCAGACGAAAAGAAAAAGTAACCTGGGTAATGAGTGGAGGTGGCAAGACCCAGGACCCTGCTGGGAACACAGAAATACAGAACTCCTCTTCAGAGCTGGTATAATCTCCAGAAGCAAATACAGACGGAGAGCATCTGCTGCTGGACCTTGCTGACCAGGGATCTTGTTGGTTCTGGCCATTCTTTAGAGGCATTAGGACAGCACCCTGGGGAACGGAGAGGTCTGTAGAGACAACAGGGATGGACAAACTGTTGCACGCACACAGGGGTGTCTTCGTTATGCCAGTGGCCAGTATTGCTGACCGTCAGAATGGATGTTTCCTTTGGTGGAGAAATACCCTGCATTTCTATTTGTTCCAGTCACCCGTGGCTTGCTTGCCTGAGAGAGAAATCAGCTGAGCCATTTGAGTGGTGTGGGTGGAAAAAACCCCTACCTTTTAGCTTATGTGCTCTAGCAGCAAGCACACGCACTTAAAGTTCATTTTGTAAAAAAACTTAAAATAATGCTTAGTCCAGTAATATAAAAGTTGTAACATAGTCTGTAGTTTATATTGAATATATTTAGAAAGCCTACTAAAATTCATGCTTCAGCTCAGATTTTACGATAAAGAAGTCAACATAAATTGAGGACCCTGTGTAATGTCAGTAAGACAAGCTTTTATTCATAAATTGTATAAACGTTGATTTTTTAAAGCAAAACCAAGCCTACACTAACAAGAGACACGATAAAAGAAAGAATGCATTACAATTGGGCAACCGTAGTATTTTTAAGACTACCCACAGGGAGAGACCTTTTGGCTAAGACAAGGTGGTAGTTTGCAGGTTTCTTCTACTTCTGAAACCTGTTCTTTTTTGCTTTTTCACTCACTTAGCTTACAAAAACATCAAATAATTTTCCTTTTCCGTTTTTCTTTTCATTTTTTTGTCGAGTAGTACATGCTTTGTAGTTGCTGAATGTATAAAAATTAGTGTTATTTTGATTTTGTGGAGGGTTAATTCTTGCTGATGTGAGCTTTTAAGTTTGCTTTCTTCTAACTTGATTTTAGTACTCCTTTAAAAAATATCTGTTTGTTTCCTGGAGTTTACCAATCACCACAAAACAATTCTGTTCAAAATTTAAGTATTTACAAAATTCCCCTGAAACTTTACTGGTATAATATTGATATGTGTAGGCTAAGTCATTTCCCTTAGTTTGCTCTTCTGTACTTACTCATTCAGCTTACCTTAGCTGCTAGTCAGGCCTGAAGACTACGTACTTTTGCTGCTTTAGCTACTTGGTAAGCTAAAAAATAGTCAATACAGTGAAAGCTGTTTAAATTAATTCAGTGGACTTGCCTTATGTCCTAACATAGGCTAGTTGCTTGGTTTCTCTGCATTGAACAGGGTGGGCAGGGCAGGCCAAAGTACTCCTGGGGTCACGCTGAGGGTGGGAAGGTGTCTCCTCCCCCTTCCTGGCTGGTTTTAGGTGCCCACCCACTGCCGACGTTACATGCCTGTGTGGGGTTAGGATCCGTACTTGGAACCTGTGCTGGAGTCAGGTGCTGAGATCACTCTTTTGGTAGGCTTGGTCCTTTCTGTCACAAGGTGTCTGGAGAAGGAGTAGTGGTAGCTGTAGTGCTGCCCATTGTTCACATAGTAAGTGACATGTTGGTTTGCACACACAAGAAAAAAACATCTACTGGTTGCTCTCTGAGCAGATTGGGGCTGAAGCCTTCATTCCTCAGCCATCTTGAGAGGGAGTACCCTCGCCAGCAGCCCAGGAGCAATGGGAACATCTGTCCATCACTTGTTCAGACTGGGCCAAGAATAGGACAGAGAAAGCAAAAAGAGGCCTGAGCTCCATATATGTGAAATAGAAGAGTTCCCTAAAGAAATGTACCTGGACTTAGCTCCTTGGACCACTTTACTTGTTTTTTGTGATAGAGTTATAAGATGCATAAACAGTAGTAAAAGATCTATACTGGGAATTTGTTTAGTGTGGTATTGAGTCGGGTAGAAATGATGTCAGTCACTTGCCCACAGTCATGACATTAATCAGAGGGAGCTGGATCTGAAGCCTTAACCCTTGACGCTTTCCCTTTCAGGAGTGATCTTATTTAATTTCTTTTTTAGTAAAGTGGTTCAAAGATTAGTTACACTAATCATCGCTGTTACCAAAAAACTAGATTCAGGCTGCAGGACAAATGTGTCTTTATGAAACAAAAGGTCTCATTAAAAACATTAACTCAATTCCTAAGCAGAGTCGTTATAAAAACTACTTTTATTACAACACCAAGTTGCTTTGTCAGGGAAAGGAGGATTAAAGCAGAAGGATCAAACATAACTTTTATTTCTTTCTTTTCTTGCACTCTAAGATATGGTTGTTTCTGTCATCATCAGTAGTTATCTAAAAAAGCCTTGCAAAGGAAATTTCCTAAGCTTGCTTTCTTCTGCTAAGTTACTGGTCATGGTCTGATTTTATTCAGTGAGACTTTAAAGCCAGTTTCAACAATGACAAAATTGAGTATACTCGGAGTTCTCTGGGCCTAGGAGAAATACTGAGTAAGTCTAAATCTGGGCAGCTTGAGAATTGTCATAACAGTGCTCTTTTCAGTCTCTTAACTCTGCGCCCTCTCCGCAGAGCAGCGCGGTGCGTGTGTAGCCTGCACCCTTCAGAGTCCCCTTCAGGCGTGGGATGCCACATGTCAGGGGCCAAGGGCAGCGCACAGAGCACTGGCACTCTTCACCAGATTGGGATCTTTTGCCTTTGAGTATCCCTCTATGGCTCTTTGATTTCTCTGAATAGCTCCCTACAGCAATTTCCAGAACAGCTGAAGATACTTTAATGTTTGAATTGAGATTTTTTTTTTTTTTTGGAGTCATGTTCCCTGGGTGCTCTTTTCAATGTGCCTGGACCATGTTTTGCACAGGATGGAGTTTTTGCTGACTGTTGTCCTGTGTTTTACATCCCTGGTATCCCACAGTCAGAACTGAGCTGTTCCTTTCCTAATCAGTCCTTCTCTTTGGCTGTGTTTTCCTTTGAATCTGGGGGAAAAAAACCCATGTTGTCATTTATTTGTTGCATATCCATCCGATTACTGTTGCTATGATTTTACTGCCATCTGCCAGACAAGAAAAAAAAACACCACCACCAGCAAAAAAAAAAAACCTTTACAGTTGAAATATATTTCTTTAGGACTTACAGTCTTTGTCAGTACAGTTCTGGTACTATCAGATGCATGGTGTGCTTTATAGGCTTATTAAAGGTCAGTGATGTTTCTTCATGTTTCCAGTGTCTTTCAGTTCAAGCAAGTGTGCTTTCAACAGACCAATTCTGAGTTTGTGCAAGCAAGACTGAAGTTTTTGAAAGTTGCCCCTGTTTTCAGTCACCCAAATCTGTTAAAATTTAAATATAAAATGGACATCCAAATGCCTTCCTGGCAGCTTTGAAAGTCTTCGCTTGTGGGAGCTCTGTTGCAACTGCCAGAGTAACAGTCCATGAAACCTGTATATCAGCCAAGTGATTCAAGGAAATTATTGGTAGCCACCATTATGGTTTTGTTTTCATTGGCAAAAACATTAACGTAGTAGCTTTGCTATCTTGCCTCAGTTTTTCATCCAGACTGCCAGTAATAAAAAGTATGATTACTTCATTGGAAATGTGCTGCTTGCTATAATTCCTGGAATCTTCTCTGTTGTATTTTCTTTTCTCTGTCTTATTTTTATTTCTTATGATATGCATAAAAAATAATCAGATGATGATTGGCATTTGTAAAGCTTAGACTGCTCCTTGTATTTAGCAATACAAAGCTTAATCAGGGGTCTTTTCCAATTTTGATTACTTTTGAATGTAATGCCTTCTATCTTTTACCTCCCCATTACTCACCTATATTTACAATTGTAAATATTGTTAAAAAAGAAGAAATCTAGTAGAAATAGTAGAAAAGTCAGTTTCCTGACTACTTTTCATTTCTCCCTTTTTTCTTCCATACCATACCATCTCCCAAGGAAGTTTTAAAGCATATGTATCTGACTTCCTTTTCTATAGGAAGTAATTAAATGTTATGTTAAATGTAATTTATAGAAACAGATGGGCAATTATATGCATGCTATCAGATGCTGTCTCAGTATCTTTAAAATATATCCTTACATGAATGTTTACTCACGTACAAGTTATTCTTTCTTTAAGGAACACTGATAAAGAATACTATGTGGTGGGCTGACCCAGGCTGGACGCTAAGTGCCCACCAAAGCTGCTCTATCACTCCCCTCCTTAGCTGTACAGGGGAGAAAAAATATAACAAAAGGCTCATGGATCGAGATAAGAACAGGGAGATCACTCAGCAATTACCATCATGGGCAAAACAGACTTGACTTGGGGAAATTAGTTTAATTTATTACCAGTCCAATCGGAGCAGGGTAATAAGAAATAAAAACTAAATCTTAAAAACACCTTCCCCCCACCCCTCCCTTCTTCCCAGGCTCAACTTCAGTCCTGAATTCTCTACCTGCTCCCCTTGAGTGGCGCAGGGGGACGGGAATGGAGGTTGTGGTCAGTTTGTCACACATTGTCTCTGCCACTCCTTCCTCCTCAGGGGGACGACTCCTCACACTCTTCCCCTGCTCCAGCGTGGGGTCCCTCACATGAGGGACAGTCCTCTATGAACTCCTCCAACATCAGTCCTTCTCATGGGCTGCAGTTCTTCACGAACTGCTGCAGTGTGAATCCCTTCCACAGGGTGCAGTCCTTCAGGAACAGACTGCTCCAGCGTGGGTCCCCCATGGGGTCATAAGTCCTGCCAGCAAACCTGCTCCAGCATGGGTTCCTCTCTCAGTAGGTCCACAGGTCCTGCCAGAAGCCTGCTCCAGCACAGGCTTTCCACAGGATGGTGGCCACCTTTGGGCATCCACCTGCTCTGGCCTGGAGTCCTCCACGGGCTGCAGGTGGATATCTGCTCCACTGTTAACCTCCAGGGACTGCAGGGGACAGCCTGCCTCACCATGGTCTTCACCACAGGCTGCAGGGGAATCTGTTCTGGCATCTGGAGCACCTCCTCCCCCTCCTTCTTCACTGACCTTGGTGTCTGCAGGTGGTTGCTCTCACATATTCTCACTCCTCTCTCCGGCTGCTGTTGCACATTTTTTCCCCCCCTTCTTAACTATGTTATCCCAGAGGTGCTACCACCGTTGCTGATGAGCTCGGCCTTGTCCAGCGGTGGGTCCGTCTTGGAGCCGGCTGGCATTGGCTCTGTTGGACATGGGGGAAGCTTCTAGTAGCTTCTCACAGAAGCCACCTTGTAGCCCCCTGGCTACCAAAACCTGGCCACGCAAATCCAGTACATACTAGTAGCTGGAATTTGTATGTGAGGAAAGATTAACCTAAGAAAATCTTAAAGTGTAACTTTTGTTATGCTCAAAGCATATTTTCCTTCTGTTTATCTAGCACAGGCACAAGACCAGTTGAACTGAGTTTGTGAATAACTGCATTTCATGTTATGACAAAAAATGTGGAGAGTGATTATCACTGGGTCTAAAGAAAACAAAAATAGTTATGGTGAGATCCTCAGTATTTGGCGACATCTGTCCTGTTAATTTCTATGGCAGTACTGAAGTTAGACTACAACTGTGTCTAGTCACCATATAAAAATATCAGATAACATAGATCCCTGTCTGA
The DNA here is from genome assembly GCA_017639485.1 of Pluvialis apricaria. Taxonomy (NCBI): domain Eukaryota; kingdom Metazoa; phylum Chordata; class Aves; order Charadriiformes; family Charadriidae; genus Pluvialis; species Pluvialis apricaria. The sequence goes on along the minus strand of CM030009.1, from coordinate 71,175,428 downwards.
CAAAGCTGTCAGAGTGGTTATTATAGTATGCAAGTTTTAGTAAATTATCAAAGATTACAAACTAGCGTTCCGAGTCACCCAGGGGAATAGAAATATAGGCTGGAAATAGGTATTGCTGGTGCTGTCTCCTTAGGTGGCCATTGAGAATCATCTTCATTCTGAAAGTTCTTCCAAGAACTGGTTGGAAAGCAAAAGGATCCTGTTATTTGGTCATTTATATTGCCTCATCTTTTGCAGCTGAGAATATGAAAGATTTATGGCAGACAACGTAGTATTAGAGATCTGCTTTTATATATTTGAAAATTTTCTTAAGGAGCAGAGTTTTCTGCCAGTGATAATGGCTGCTGAGATAGAAGTTCAGATGCTAGCCGTTTTGAAAACAGAGTGGAGAAGGTGGCTTGGCTTTAAAGTGGTGATCCTTTAGGTAAAAAGTCCTGTGAACAAGTTGTTATGCCTGTTCATTTTAGATATCTGTTGAAGGGTCCCAGCTTGTTATTGCTAAGCTCTGTGACAATGTAAAACGGCTTTGTTTTACTACCATCAATGTAATGTTTTTACTGACTGGTAGAGTTTAACCTCTTGGGGCCAATCCAGAAAAGTATAGATTTCTGTTGCTCATGAACACTCTGGCTCTTGTTGTATATGTATACCCATACAGTGCATTGGATCTTCAGGCTGTTTTACAATGCTCAGCTCATAGCAATATTTTGAGGACGACCGTCTCTCTGCATTTCGCATGAACAGAAAAGCTGAGGTTGCAGCATTGTCATTGATTAAGCGGTAATAAATAATTGTACTGAGGTATGGTGTCAGCTTCATATTCAGTTCAACTGATTTCAAAATGCAAAACTTTCCTCTGAGAAGTTTTTTTTCTTCAATGTTAATATAATTTTATTTTCCAGGCAGCTTCAGAAATAAATATTGTTAGAATGATCAAAGTGAATCACCCATGTTTTCCAATTCAGACAAATGTTTGGGAATGCTCATCATTAAGCTGTGCATACATTTGGTCTAGTGTATTAACTTTTGAAAAATATTTTATACAGGCATGTTTAATCAAGAGCAACAGCGATCAAACCGTTAGTTATACTGGTAGCAAAACTCAGTCTGGGTTAACAGCTTTATTTTGGGGTGTATTCCGTCCATCTTTTTCAAGGAATATCTTCGAGGATAGTGTTCAGGTTTTAATTAAATATAAAAATAGCAATTGGTAGAATGAATTTTATTATGTAGTTTATTTTGCTTCACCTAGTACCATCTATGTTTAGCTTCAAATATTTTGTTTTTTATGTATTCCTTGACTTTGTCCTAGAAAATGTAGCACGTACTGTAAAAGTTACAATTGATTAATAATGTATTCTTTCTAAGTACCACTATAGTTTAAATACTACTTAGATATTCCTACCAAATGATTATATAGTGTTTTTTAAATATTTACTTTTTTTCGATGGTTGAAGTGGTTTTCAGGAAAAAAATTACATACAAATTACATCTCTGGCTTGAAAAATTGCAGAACATACAGGACAAAAAGAGGAAAAAAGTGATTCCCCAGGTTTGCTCTTCTATCAAAGGTGGCTTTCAATTTTGTCATTGGCAAGTGCTCAACTTTGCAAAAAAATTTAGACTTTGGAACTGAAAAGTGGATGTTTATTCCACAAGCTGATTTATTTATTTTTGAAAATAGTACCACTGCAGAACTTTGTAAACTTGGAAAATGCTGATTTTTTTTTTTTTACAGTTGTTTTGGATAGATTCTGAGTGTTTATATGGTGTGAAATATGTCATGCCCCGATAAATGTGTTTTTTATCGTCCTGCCTATGCTGTAGAGGATCGTAGTTCTTTATCATTAGAAAGGAGAAGTAGGATTTCAGGCCCAGTTCCTACACAGATTTACACCCCTGGACAAGTGTCTAGTTTAGCTCTCCTTCCTTCTTTCGTGGCTCCTTATGCTGTGCAGGTCCTTGCACTTCACTGCTGTGTGAGTGTCAGTGAGGATTCGAGTGCTGTTGGCTTGCTATAAAGGCTAATGCAGGGTTCTGCTGTCTCAGTTTAATTCCTCAAAAAATGCAAAGATTACAAGATTCTGACTTGAAAAAGTAGTCAGAGCTTTTGATACACAAGGATACAAGAACAGAATTCTGAAGAAACAATCCCGAATTCTGATTGATTATTTCTGCTCTTAGATTTTTTTTTAATGCAATTTTTTCCACCTACCTTTAGTCTTTATCATTTTTGAAATATGTGCTGAGAGCTGCGTGATCATATGATTAAACACAATATCATAATGCATATCTTAATGGCGTATCATAAAGTCAGAAGATTGAATCTGCAGAGGCTGCCTCTTGACATTTTTCTAAAATTTGCATGTGCCTTTTCTCCAAACTTTCTTATCAAAATTTTTGCAGTGTTTCTTATAAAGAAGCACACGCTACGCATATGCACTCAAAGAAAAGACACTGAATTCCTCCATTTGAAACCCTGTTAGCTGCTAGTTGAGTCTGCAGAGTCACTGGTAGCTATTGCAGGCTGCTTGTCCTCCCTTATGTCAGTCATTACGAGTGTCTAGTGTCTACAGAATGCTTTGTGGATGGATTTCACAGCTGTGTGCTGACAGCAGAGGAGCATTGAGACATGCAAGATGTACGGTTCGTTTGACTCTGGGTCATGCAGAGGTGTCCATCCAAAGCTGAAGGATGCTTCCTGCCGAACTTGGAACTTGACTCCAGAGTTTTAAGTCTTTACCATTATCTGCTCTCTGCAAGCAGTTAAGAAGCCTTTTGTTAAAATGTCTCATCTCCAGAAGCAGTTGCTCAAAATAGCAAGATCTTGCCATCGATTACATGCTATATTTATTCTTCTGTATGTCATATGATCTGCTGTTAGTGACCTCATAACCTCTCTTATGAACCTAAAGGTTGAGTGAAAACTTGGGATGGGAAAGACAGCTTCCATCTCCTGGGTAGGCTGTCTTATTCATTATGATTCCAGTTTCCTGAGTCTTCAGCATCTCCAGGGGCTGGAGTGATGCTCAGTGTATTGCCAACACTCTGGAGGACAACTGAACTTCAACACCAGCATCTCCTGTGACATCATGAGACCTACAGTATCCAGACCATGCATCCTGCCTTATACTGCACTAAATGTCTCCCTCCTTCATCTCTGTGCTGCACAGGGTGTCATTTTTCCCTTCCCACTTCTGTACTAGGTTTGTCCACATCCCATCTGTTGTATCCTTGCAACCCACCTACTCTTTACTCACTTTCCTAATTTGGCCCTCTTAAAATAAAAAAGGCAAAGAGCTCTGCTCCAGTAAATGGTTCAACATCAGAAGCAATAAACTATGATGTCTCTCTCTCCTAGCATCAGATTTCTCTACCTGAACCACATAATCTGAGCCCTGTTTTGTGCCTCTATATACCCGTTCTGCTTTTTCTACTTTTCCCATTCACTCCCACCACGATCCTTCCCTTTTCCCCAGCCCTCCTTCTTTATTTCAGTCCTCCCTCATTTTTCATCTTGCAACCTGTTTCCTTCCCTGTTCCTTGGTGTGCTTTGTGGGAGTCAGGCTGCCTCTTCCTTCATTTGGTATCATTTGGCGTGACTGAAAGCAAGTAAAACCAACATTTTATTGCGTTGACACAGAAAAAAGCCCGAGTGGATTGAAGTCAGGTGGTGCTCTTATCTGTCAGCCTCTTCTGGATACTGCTCTTCCACGTCAGAGACATGTTTGAAGCAGTTCGTGAACTTCGGAGTATGTAGGCACATCAGGTGGGCTGTACATTGTAAAGATCCTGGTACTGTTTCCAGTGAGGTCTGACATCCTCGCTAGGTCACCAGCTAATGGATGGAAGACAGATGTGGCTAGTGGAGCAGAAACCATGTCAGGGGTCCCACTTTGCATCATAAATCAACACTCAGAATGGAAAACACATAATGTCCACCCTGGTAATGCTACAGCATATGAAGGAGGTTTGATTGGTGAGAGAAATGATGATTTGGAAGCAAGAGGAGTCATTCTGGTGGGTACTTGTAGTCTCTGAAATGTGATTTTTTTTCAGTATATGACATGTGTTCCTTTAAAATATGAAACAAGCATGTGAACTTAAGCCGTGAAACTTTGAATTGCATGATTAACGTGTGGACAAAAATGTAATTGCTGGCGTTTATTTTCATCTGACTTTAAAAACTGTTAGGCAACCTTCCAGTCCCACATTTTGAAATTAAGATTCCTTTACCACTTTCCAAATAAGTCAAATGTAAAATTGGAAAAAGCTTGTAATGTATTCTGGTAGTTCCTCTGCTGATTATCCTGACAGTGTGACTAATAAAATCACTATGTGATTTTACATCATACGGTCTTGGATAACAACTTTTGAAAGAAAGCTTCATTCCTACTCAAATTGAAAATACCTCTGTGTGACTTATTGTACATCTTATCAGAGAACTTCACACGGTTTCTTCTATCCGTTCTTGACTGCAAAAACCACTGGTTGACTAAAGAAATGGGAAGAACACTGGATTTTGTAAAATACTGGCAATCAGGCCAACAAGCTCTCTTAATGGACCAGAGTGACAGGCATGGCAAGTATTATTCTCCTGGCAGTTTCTGAGCCAGAGAGGGGAGGTCATTTAATGCTGCTGAGGCCAAGGGAAGTCACAGTGGATGTGTCTGTTGTGGTGGTGGTGAGGCATATGCCATGCAGTCCCCATCTGTGTGGCTCTTCACTGATATAGATGGGATTAAGGTTGGGTGATGAAGCAGTTACCGGGTCCCTGGGGGTGCTGAAGAGCCCTGCATTGTATTACCTACCCAGCAGTGTAGTAGCCACACACAGGTGGTTGAGTCTCACTGTTGAAGTCATTGGTCTGGATTCTGGACAAAGAAGATCCCGAGTCCAAAATTTCATCAACAGGTACAAGGTCTGTAGTCACGGTCCCCTCCGTGAGTCATGCAGGGGTTTAAGCAGCGATGGAATTACAGAGCAATGGCCACAGGCAATACTGCAGCTGTCACACTGTCTGAATATCATGAATTCATTAATCACAAAGTTTGTCGTAATGTGATTGTCCCTGATCTGAGGATGTGTGGTTGCCAGCATGATTGTCAGGACTGCGCTTTGACTCCCCATGGAAATAGTCTTTATTTACTGTATAATTAATTGGTAAGTTAAATGGCTGAATAAAAGAAGGCCTGGCATTAAGTTTGATGCTGGTTTTCTGGCAGCCCCTCAGGGCAGTGCTCTCCCTCTCAGTGTTCCCAGCATAATTAAATATCATTCATCCTTTGAAGGACTTCCCAGGTAGGAAGGAAAGAAAAGAGAACAGTGAGAGCAGAGAGGATGGAGGGGAAATAGAGAGGGCAGAGTGAGGGACCTTAGCAGGGGGGAAAGGGGGAAGCGGGGACAGGATAGGGACAGCCTTTGGGGCAGGTGGAGGTGATTAACACAGAACCTCACTTGTAACTGAGAGCAGCTGAGGATCTCAGGTGGTTCAGAAACACAAGCAAGTTATGGTATCAGCTGATGCACTGTAACATACTTTGCATATTTAAAAAAACTTACTGCTTCAGCTTTCTGGTCCCTTGTTTTGGTAGATATATTTGTAAGCACTAGGAAAATGTTTCAGAAGGAGGGGGGGGGACACGGACCTGTGTTTTCAGAAGTGGCTACTGCTTTCAGATAGCTCCATTTTAAATGTATAACCTGAAATACACCAAGACAAAATTTCACAGGAGTGTGTAGCCACAGCTCCTGTTCATGGTGTGCTGCAGTTTGGATACAACATTTGTGGAATTTAAACCACAAGTTTACTTTGGATGGGATCCATGAAATTGTTGTTCCCCTGCAAAAATACTGGCCCAAAGTGATTTTCTAGTCCCCATATGATGGCATTGGGAAAAAACGACTAGATTCTGGGTGCAGTCTGCCATTTTATTCAACTCTGAAAGAAAGTAAAGGAGATATTATGCTGCAAGAGGAGCCTATAATGCTAATTTGGAACATCAGAAGTTGTTCCAGTGGAGTTTACAAGTTCTGATTGTGAGACTGTAGTTTATAGAAGTTAAAAAGCATTTTGTAGCTTATGAAGTAAGTTAAGGACTACAGCTTTGCAGTTTTCATCAAGAATCATTGATGATAAAGAGGGTAGAAATTTGCTCTTAACTGAAGGCCTATGACTAATTCAGGCTTTTTTCTCTCTCAGCAGGCATAAAAAGGAAGGCAATGGGTGGCACAGGATGTATTGAATTAAAAAGTTAAAAATACAGAAGTGAGTGTAGAATGGGCCTTAGGGTAACAATCAGAAAGCATTCAAAGAACAAGTCTGTTGATGAGTTTCTATCTAAAAGGTAGGTACTTTGTAGACAGATAGATTAGATAAAGGATCAAATTGTGGAGCTTATGTATTTAAACTAGCTGAGTTTCTAGCCCAGGGGGATTGCCATTCCTTTGGGGGTCTGTTTTGCTGCTGTTCTCCAAATACTACCTCTCATCAATTACACTAAATATTAATGGCAGCATGTGGCAGTCCTGGCAAGGATTTGCTGATAATTTTATGGTAACTTGCATTTTCTGCAGCTTTGCTGCTGTCAGCCTTCATCTACCCGATTTTTGCTGCGAGTGTAAGTGCTGGGAGCTCGGTTGGGGCTGACTGCTGCTGCTGCTAGGGGCGGGAGGGCCACAGAGCAAAACCTTGCTGCTTTTGACCTGAAAACTTGCGGAGCACAGCTTCCACTGGGAGCTGCAGCCGAAGGCGTGCGGGGCCCTGAGCCCAGCAGTGCCACAGCGCTGGCGTATCCGTCCCCGTGCCTGGTCCGGAGCAGGGGGCAGAGGGGTCCTGTGCTGGGTCGTGCTTTTCTGACTTAGTTACCTTTGTTTCAGTGCTCTGACCAAGCACCAGCTAAACATTGTACCATTTATTTACGGCGCTGTATGTATTCATTAGTTGTGTGGAATAAAGTAGATACACAGTGAGTCCGTGGGGAAAAAAAAAAAAGATAAAAATCAGTGAATCGGTAGTGGGAGAAACACTGTTATTAGGCTGTCGGCTGTTCTCAGCAGGGACTTTCAGATAGATGGCACAGCAAACTTCAGCCAAGTGACCTAGAAAGGCGTATGCTTTATCTAGAAGTCAGGCCCACTTCTCAGGCAATAGAGTATGGCAAGGTTATGGTTGGTGGCTGTATGCTGACCTCTGATGGTCCTGCCCTGCTGCCAACAGATTTCTGCTCTTGCCCTGCCTCTGCGAATAACCAACACAAACTCTTGCAGCACAAACGCACAAGGAAGGAATTATTTCACTGGGACAGTTTTGATTTAAGTTGGCCTCCTTCATATCTTTCCATAAAGCCCTGGGGGCCGTTGCTGGTTCACCAGCAGGTAGGTGGAGGCTGCGGTCTGCTGTGCTGACCAGGGTTAGAGCTGTCTGATTCACTGAGGTGTCTTGACTGTCTGTACCCTTCTGCTATCTTCCGTACATGCCATATGCTCTTTGGCTCATGTATCTACCATATTCTGTGTTTGCATTATGCCAAGTTCTGCGATCTGACTTGGATTTTACACGCTACAAGAATACCACTATTACTATACTCTTCCATATATAGGAGCTGTTGTAATCATCTCTGTTTAAGGCTTCATTTCCAAAGGAACACTGCAATATTTAATGCTTTGAAATTAGTCTAACTAGAGTGTGGATACCACCAGCTCCTACCTCATAAAGTCACTAATCCTGAAGCACTGTCAGCGATAAAAATAGGGAGGAAAATATTCCAGGTATCTTTGGTAGGATATGGATTCTCCTACCTCACCACTTCTGTTGGTTTCTAAGCACAACAGCAATTCCTAGATCCTTCACAAATTCAGACATGGCAGCAAAATCCAGCAAGAGCCCACACTTCTCACAAAAGTGAGGTATTAGCACTCAAAATGCCTTTATGATGTAGGAATTGGGGCCTGCTTTGCCCCAGCCTACTGTCTGGTGCTCTCAGGATCTCAGTGGGACCTGTAGCCTTCTGAAGGCACGCACGTACAGAAGAAGCTATAACATATTTTTGGCTTAAACACTCTCTTTGCTGAATCCCTCACAGAAACCAGGGTCTAACTGAAGATGTGGCTTTTTGTGTGGCCTAGAAGATTCACTGCATTGGAGAATTAAGTGTTCTCCACTCCAGGCCATGACTTTGCCCTTTCGTCCTAGACAGTAGTGCTAGAACTGGGGACAGGAAGACATCACTCTGTAGCATAAATTTTTGCTGATTGCAACCCAAAACAGTGTATACCAAGGCTTCAGGGAGCTGACAGACATGGACAAGCTCAGCGTGTCTCTGAAGCATTGAGGAGTGAAGCATGAGGTTCCCCAGAGAAGCTGTGGCTGCCCCATCCCTGGAGGTGTTCAAGGCCAGGCTGGATGGGGCTTTGAGCAACCTGGTCTAGCAGAAGGTATCCCTGCCCATGGCGGGGGTTGGACTAGATGATCTTCAAGGTCCTTTCCAACCCAAACCATTCTATGTTTCTATGTTTTTCCCCAAAAATATGATTACGTTCGAAGACATACGATTGCTCTGGCACACTATTTTCTACTGACCTGCTTTAAGTAGTAGGCGTGGTTTATCTTGAGCACTCCAGAGACCCCCTGGAAGGATTGTAATGCAATTAATTAACTAAAAGGAATATCATTATGAGTAAAGAACAAGATGTTGAATTTTCTTTACACCTGCATCTCTTAGCTTCATAATGTGCGCAATCTGAGTATTCATTTAATGTAATTTTTCTGTGTATCTCATTTTCCAGATTTCTTCACCTGCCTCCAGAAAGTTCATAATTAAGAATCATAATGAGGCCCACGTGCTCATCAGTACTATTGAAAGAGCTCATAATTAATAGCAGGAGAAGGGTGTTACTGTAAGTGCAGGTGACTACTAGTGGTAGACGGGGCATATATATTGCCAGCAGGTTTTTGGAGATATAGCATCGATGGTATAGAGTGATTCAGAATTCTCTCTGATGGTCTTGAGGGGAACGCATGGTAGCATTTGTAGCTAAGAGCACCAGCTGGCAAAACTCACTTTGCTCTGTAAAGAAAGAATGTAATCAATAGTGTAATACATACAGACGTATGGGTGCATAGAAGCACATACATACCTGTGGCCACATGTGAAGCTTGGAGTTCCAATATTAAAGACAAACCAAGACGCACAGAGTAAACTTTGACATTAATCCATTGCATACTTCTTTCATTGGTTAAGTGGAATTTGGCTCTTGATTTCTGATCTGACTGGTTACTGATCTTCAGTGCTGGATCGCCTACATCATGTCTTCAACCCAAGCTCTTTGATCAGCTTGTGATGATATTTTCCCCCTCCCCACCCACCCTTACCCTTCTGGATATCAGCAAGGCTGTAATATTTTTCTTTTAAATGGGACATTTGAGTATTTTCACAGTGACAGTTCGTTTTTGTGCTACAAGAATGAATGTTTGTGCCCCCTTTTTGGCTTTTTGGATGTTTAATTACCTCCCCTGACTAGCCTAGCCAGCTTGTTCCTAGCAGATTGGTTCCTTATCTGCCAAGAAAGAGGCAATCAAAATTATGCAGAACTTCTCTGTACAAACTGGATTAACACTACACCAAGCTCAAGCTTTCTGTTTTATAAAAGATTTACTTCCACAGCCTTTTGCTTCCTTCCCTCCCCCCTACTCCTCTCCAATCGTTGTTTGTGGGGCAGACAGGCTTGCTGGAAAAAAAAAAAAATCCTGTCCTTCCTTGCCCTTTTAAGTTAATTCTCTGTTGTCTGTGAATGACTGAGGCAAATAGTACTTATATTAAAATCTGTAGCCCTGTGGGTTCTGATGATTTCAGAAATCTGTTCACTGCACAATCCTGGGAAACCATCATATTATCCTCCTGGGCATCAACCTTTTGCAGATTTGTTTACTGTTTTTCTTAGAATGGAAACTTAAACAAGGATCAGATGGCTTCCTTAGAAAGTTGGTGATCTCTTTATTAATACACTTATAGCCTTTGGGCTGGCCTGTACAGTTCCATAAAAATATCTGTTCTACTCAGGTGTTTACAATTTCAGGGACATTTTGCGAAATTTCTAAACTGAGAGTCTGATACAGTCTGAGCAGTACTTGCTGATCTGTTCGTTCTTTGTTTGGTTGTATTTTTGTTTGGTTGGGGTTTTTTTCCCTGGAAGCTTTTAGCTGTGTTGAATGTCACCTGGTTTATTTGCTTCTGGTAAATTAACCGCAAAGGTTTCTGATTTTCAGTCTGTCTTACTCTTTAATGCTTTTTTCCTTTGTTTCCTGATGCTTGTGTGCTAATGTTTGATTTTCATGTATTTTTCAGGCTCACATCTTCTGTGCTTGTCCTTTCAAATTATTTTAAAACTATTCTTCCAAATTGTCTTTTCTGGATATTTACTTAAACACACTTCTCCAGTAGAAGTTTATCTTTTCTTACCTGAAGCCAGATAGCATGGTTTAGTTTTTTTTCTCTCAGACAAATCTAATTGTTGGCTCTTGTGCTCTTACCGCTGTTTGTGGTGATATTCCTAGCACTGGACTAAAATAAAGACTTACAATGGAAATAAAGGCTTACAATGGAAAAATTTTTGTTGTCCTCTATCCTCACATATTACAGATGAGAACAGAAATTACGATTTGCTCTTTTTAGTTGTAACATGCAAAGAAGCACTGGAACAAAGGATTATGTTCAGGGTAATATTAATTTCCTGGTTGTTTTGTAACAAGATTAAGGGAAAGGGTGGGGGAGGCCAGTCTACTTATGCCCGCTAATGACTATGTCGTACCCACCATTACTGGGAAAGAACATAAAATGGAGAGAGGCAGCTGAGCAGACCAGCAAACTGCGGTTACTGGTATAGTTAGGAAACTCTTTGGTTTTTGGAGAGCTTCTCCATGAAGTACAGTTACCAAAGACCAAGGAATTTTTTTCTAATGTGAACCTTGAGGTTTAGGAAGTTGCTTTGCAACTCAGTGTTTCACTGATAGAGTGTTTCACTTTTATCTTGATTATACATCCCTTCAGTGCTGTGGCGCAGTAGAGCACAACTCCCATGACTTGTGATCTACAAGGGCTTGTGAGCTGCTTAGACGCTGTCCCCTGGTCTGGGCCCCTGTGGGTGACGTGGTCACCTGAAAGCATACCTGCACAAAGAAACTGACTTGCCCCAAGGTGCCATTCGTACCTCACAAATCAGCAGGGATGTGGCAGGAACGATAAGGGTTATCCCCATCTTATAAACTATCTCCTTTGGCTCCCTGAGGTGTAAGGTCAGTGTCTTGTCTTGCCTGGATTACCGTTTTGGTGTGAGTCTTGAAGGCAGGTGCCTTGGTTGACTCTTCTCAGCTGTGTATCACAGCTAGTGCCATGCAATCCCATCACATCCCCATGACTGCATCTTCTCAAAAGGCATGGCTTTTCCATCAGACCAACCAATTGCCAGAAATGGACCAGCTTAGCACCTTTGTTATCTATCCTTAATTAAAATAAAATCCCCAATCCTTGAGTGATTTAGAGCATTAAGAACAAATGAGCCAGAAAAGTTAATTACCAAGAAGGGCAGGGCGTGCTTAGAGTAAGATGGAGGACTGATTGTGTTTGTGTGTATGTGTTGGGTGCAGTTGTTTTTTTTTTTCTCCCTAATGGAGGTGATAAAGAGGTTAAGATGAAGTTTAGGAGCAGATAGGATGAGAGAGGAAAAGGGCAAGTGTGGATTTTGTCACTGACATTTTAAGATCAAGGTCTAGCAGAAAGGTAACTGACAAGTTATGAAATGGTAGCTTCTCAATACAATGTGGTTGATATATTAATCAAAATATGTACATTTATATGTTTTGACCAATAATAAAGTTGGAATAGGGAAATGCGAAATTTGGGGCTTTCTCAGATTTTCCATTTGAGGCATTGTGTTTTAGAAAGCAACTATAAAGTAATTAAAACATCAAGTATATTCTTATGCTAGTTTCCATACTCAACTTATTTGTACATTCCAAAGTAAATGGCTATCACGGGGAATTCTACATCAAACTCTTATATTGTAAGTTTAGTGAGGCTTTTGTTGTGTTTCGCTTTCAACTTCTAATTGTGGCCATTTATAATTCATCCTTTGTATGATAATGTGTGAGGATAATCCACTAAGTAGAATATTATTCTTCAATTAAAGTTGGATGGATGGATGGTGTTTTCTTGCTTCTCTGTAGGATCACCTATAGGATATTCATGAAAAGCAATTGAGTTTATCTGAAATACAGCTAAACCTAATTTAACTAATGTAGTTACTAGCTGCTCCTAACATCTGTGAAAATAATTTCACTCTAGGCTACTTTAATGTCAGCTTGCTTTTTGGGACTAATTGTGAACACGCGATAATCATCATATATTATGTAGAATAAGAAAGCAAGGATAAGGTGTACAAGGTAGGTTGGCTTGATTACCTGAAATTACTTACTCTTCAGTTTTGCTTTGTCACTTTCTCTATTCATATATTTACAGTTTATATAAATAATCTGTGTCTGTGTTTCCTTTGGCTTGGTGTTCCAGATACAAAAAGGAAACATAAAATCTTTACGTGAGAGGAATAATTTTCTTTTCAAGAGGAAAGCAACTCTGCTAAGGTGGATAACAGTGAAAAGCCAATTTTCTGAAAAGACTATAGTCTCTTGTGAGCAGTCCACAGGAATTCCAGTTCAATTTAGTATGGAAAGCATAAACACTTGAAACCGAACCAGAGCAATGGTCTGTTTGTGGGTGTATGCACACTTCTCAAACAGTGTGTTTGCGTCTTTACTGGACTTTGGATGGAGGACATGGTGATGGAAACAGGCTGTTGGCTGTCTACAAGCATGATTCCTCAGCTAATGAGTGTGTAAATGTGTCCACTGTGTTCGTTTCATGTAAATCATCTAGACATATGATGTAACTGGTGGTGGAAAAGGGTCCATAGAACTCATTGTTTAATAACATGAATTGATCAAGAGTGCCATCTTATTGACAGTCAAACCACCTTCTGAAAAAAACTGTAATAAATGAAAGTATAAAATCTCTCCTATATGTTACTTCCAGACTTCCTGTGCTGGAAGCGTTGAATTTTGCGTGGTTCTGATTTGAAAAGCAATTCTCTGAAAAGGACATAACAAGGTTCCATTTTATATCATCATTTTGCCTCTCACAAGTGCACAATTTACAAGTAAAGCAGTATTATTATTTTTTTTCATTTTTCTTAACCAGCTACTAGCATACCTGGGACTGAGGCCTGAGAGTCTCACCGTGGACTGTTAATAGTGCTAAAAGGTCTTCAAGGTGAACCATGTGTTCAGTACCTTGATATTTGCATGTTTATAACAGATCAGAATAAGTGCGTAGTTTTGTTGACTCAGAAATGAAAAGTTCCGGTTTGGGCTGTCTGCATTAGCTCGGGAGGTTTCATAGGACTATGGTGCAGTTTTCATTTTCATCTCGGTTAATTACATATTGCTCAAATGTGTGTGAAATGTAATACGAAGCTGCACCCTAGTTCTGCAGTGGTATTTCTTTGACATTTCCCTACGGAAAGGTGTGGCCTGCCTTGTGGCCAGTTAGCTGCCCGGAACTGGGATGGGCTGGTTGCAGCTGATTCCTACCTGCAAAAGGCACCGAGTGGCATGAAGCTACCGGTAGCATGAGTGTGCTGGAGGAGTACAGTAAAGAGACTACAGAAAATGGTAGGATGATGCAAAAGACAGGGTAACAGTGGATGTCCTTCTGGGATTCCTGGGGCTGAACTATGGTGCAGAGTGTAGTTTGGTGCCAGAGAGAGCAGTCATGACGCTGAATACTTAAACAGAATAGACCTGTGGAATAAGAACTTTCCCACAGACAATCAGAGTTTTTAAAGGTATTTAGGTGCCGACCTAATACTGATTTCACTGAGAGTTAAATGCTTAAATAACACATCTGACACATATTGACGTCTTTTTTGTCTTGTGTGCTACTATTATCTGCATAGGCATCTAAATTGTAGGAAGTGCTGTGCAAATAAAGATACACTGAAAGAGAATATCCTCATTCATTATAGAAATGACCTTTGGAAAATACATGATGTATTAAAAAAATTGCTGTCAAGGTAATATGACCTACTACACCCATGCTAGACACCAATTTAAACAGAAATCCTGGTTAAATTGCGTTTTAATACCAATGTCATTTTATTCCTCCTTCTCCTGTGTATTTATCAAGCAGTGATGTACAACTGACAGTACTACTCAATGGCAGATAATTTTGTTGTTAAGCATCAGTGTCCTGGCTAGAATTCTACGTTTTCCATCAATCTTTGTTGTCAGGTTATTATAGATTATCCATGGTTGTTACAGTGTTTCTGTTACTTAATGGCATGTGGTAGATATGACACAATATCTGATATGACGGTAGACACATACATTTGTGTTGTGCATTAAACATCACTACTCTGACAGTTAAGCTCTCTCAGCATCTGGCATGCAAATGTTACTGATCAATGTCTTAAATTAATGTGAAGCCATCCTAAGTAGGTGTTCATTTGAATGTCATTACATTAATTGGTCTGCATAGACTTATGACAAAATTATTAAGGCTATTGTAATGGTGCAGAGGAGCAGTAGGTTGAACACACTGCTTGTAACCTGTGACTCTAAACAAATTCCTAAGCAATTACAAAAGACACGTAGTACTGGGAGTTTAGGTAGAAGTGTATGGTGATCCCTTAAAGTACCTGAATTATTGTAAAGCCAAATGACCCATAGTTTGACAGGTAGTTGTTGGGAGGAAAAAAGGGGGGAAATATTTTTTATTCACATAAAGACTGAGATGAATTCTTCAATAAAATGCATTCTCCTCACTCTGTGTGGTGGTATTTGCAAGTTAAAAGGAAATCTTTGATCCCAAACCACAGTTGTTCTTCTAGAAGCATTTCCCTGATGTTTTCTTAAGGATTTTTCTGAGTTCCTAGAAAACATGAAGTGTTCATTTCAGCGAGTAAACAGGCTTTTGTTGTTATTTTAAGAATATGAACAATTATGTGGTTTAATTAGAATACAAAATATGAAGAAGGGAACTGAAATACTACTTTAAATTATTCTTAACTCAGAATATTCTGCCACTTTTTTAGCATGCAATGTACAAGCATGTAGAAGAAACATTTTCTCTGATGCAGATTCTTTGCAAATGGTTCTCTGAAGGCATGTGGGTGATGGCAATCAAATCCAAATTGATGATCTGCCCTATATGGCTTTCACATATCAAAAATGCATGGTTGGTCCCATCCTTAATGGGTGCTGTTCTTTTTTTACTGCGTGTTTTGTTTGTGGACTGCTATGTCAAGCTAATACAAATTCAGTTTCGGGCATGTTCCATCTATATGATAGTCTCTTAAAAATTCAGATTTAAACTTCAACATAAGGAAGAGATTAAACAGACTATTTTTGCAGCCAAAGTTTGTGATTGGTGTGTGACCAGAGTAGAGCAGCTGTAGCTCTGGGCAGGGGAATGTACTTCACAGACAGGGAAGTGAGTCCAAGACACAGATCTCTAAGGATACAACCATTGGGGTTTCCTGTTGACTTACCTGAAAGCATCAAGCTATTTAGTTCTTTACCAAACTTGGGCCTAAAGCCTCAATATTTGACACACACCTGAACTCTGGAAAGGTAAATGCAGGTATTCATCTTACCTTTCTTGATTGCTTAGGGCAGAGAATTTTAGAATGACGTTTTTCTATTTTTTTTAATTTAAATGTATGTAATTTAAAGTATTAGGCTTAAATAGCTAAATTTTCAGCTGGCATCTTATTTTGTCATCACTGCATATAAATACAGCCTGTAACTGTGAGCTTTTCAGCCTATATATTCTGTAGCTGGTAGTCCTTAGTGGCTATGAAGGAGCTGTAATCATGTAAAAAATGTAATTAAGGATTTTTTTTAGAAAAATACATGTATACTTTTTTTTAGATTGCCCATAATGGCTCCAGTGTGTAAACATGTAATTATGGAGTTTTCTTAAATGCTTACTATTTACTCAATAGGCTGTGAGGGCTACAGAAGGAGCTCTTTATTGCTTTGCAGATCATTGAACTTATAGACTGCATAATAGCTCCTTTGAAACCAACATGCACTATTTTAATGTGGGTGCTGTGTGGAGTCCACATGCCCACATACCATTTTAAAGACAGAATAGTAAAATGATCTTCTCCTAATAGAAAAAGCAGTTGTTCCACGCTATGGGAGACTTCAAATGTTGTTTTGAAGAACAGATACCCTTACTGATTTAAGGAGATAGGGTTTGGGCTTTTGTTGGGTATTTTGTGACTTTTATTTGTAGGCTGTATGACCCAGATCGACATTTTTGCAGCTAAATAGTGGCTAACTGAATATACAGCTTCATGAAAGAAACTGTTTACATGATTTAACATTTGGAACATGAACAAACCAATTTTAATCTTTAGGAATCTGATGCTGTTAGGCTGTCAAGTGCTAGTATGGGAAGGTTGCCAAGCTGGGGATCAGGAAGGGCAGGAATGGTATTGAGAGTACACCTCTCTTTTGCCTACTGCTAGTAGTCCTGTTCAACTTCCCAATTTTGGTCCTGGAGCTGGTCACTGAGGTGCCTGACGTGCAGACCACTGAGCTTTTGGGGCCATGCCCATCATAGAATTGTAGAATGGTTTAGGTTGGAAGGGACCTTAAGGGTTATCTAGTTCTAACTATGGCCAGGGACACTTCCCACTAGACCACGTTGCTCAAAGCCCGATCCAGATCATAAACCTAAATAAGTCTTTTTCCAGGTCAGAGATAAACAGGGAGAAGGCAGTAGCAATTTTCTGCATTAAAGGGGGAGAGGAGTGCTGTGGAGATACACAGAAGCAGCAGGGCATCAGGGAGAAGGATCATGTTTGAAGCACTTGCCAAACTGGAGGGTGAATCTAGTCGGCAGTCTGTGGCAGGGAAGAAAAGCATCCCACAGGTGGTATGGAGACAAGGATGGGAGGAATGAAATGCCTTGTTAGTTCCTCAGAAATCATAGTATGGTTGTTTCTGTGTTCTAAGAGCTGGCAGCAAATATGAGTTAGTTTGAAGAAGGTATTCCTGCAGTAAAAAGGGGAGAAAATGCACAGTATTGTGAAGACCTCAGTAGTGTTGCTGAGCAATGTGGGAAGAGAAGATCAAAGCTTCCATTTTCATAATTTCATTTAACTTCTCTGATATGTAATTAGCTACATCCAGATGCCTGAGAAATTATGTCTGAGGAGTAAAAATGATACGAATTCTGAGTCTGACAAGACTAATGAGCTAAAAAGCAGCATGTATCCTGATGACTGAGAAGAGGGTATTGTTCTTTTCTTCTTTCATAAGAGCTTGTGTCTACCAAGTGCCTCAAAGCAAAATCAAACTCCATCTCAAAACTAATCTTTTTGCAAGTGAAAAGAGGTGGGTCATTTCAATAAGTGTATTGTAAATAACTTAATTTCATGTGCAAGTTTAAATAAAAAGTTGCTCACAAATGAGGAATGGATGAGTTTGAAGAATACCTGTCCTTAAATATGAATGCTAGCATTCAAGTTAGAAAATTTAATTAAAGATAAGAGTTCTTAAACTGCAGCAATCTGTTAAGATATTTGAGATGAGTGTATTGTGAATGAAGAGTTTGCTGTAATGCCAACATGCATGTCAAAGTTAGATACAGCACCATAAATTAGAAATAACAACAGTGTCAAATTTTATGTATGTCTTTCATTTTGTTTTTATGATGTAGTGTAACGATGTTTTGTTAGGTGACTAATTTGTTGATGTTCTACTGTATACAAAAGGGCCATTAGATGCACCAACATAAAAACATTTCCTATCAGTCATTCACAGAAGAGTTTATTGAAAGGCAACATTGTGAATATCTGATTGATTCCTAATTCAGTTTGTAGTTTGTTACTAGTGGCACTAATTGGCATTAACTTGGTAGAGATGAATAATGTTCTCTTTCTTCTCAGCCCTTGAATTGGCTTGTCCAGAAACAGCAAATGAGAATACAGGTTGCACTGCTTTTACCTTTTACTGAAACTGTTGCGCTGATAAGACAGGCCCTCGCAGTCTAGAGCTTTTCAGAACTGCACTTTTTAAAAATAGATATCACAATCGTATATGCAAGGAAAATACAAAGAGATAAAAGAAGGCAACTCCTCCTTTACTCAGCTTGTTTTTCTCCCCTTGAACTGAAAATTGGTAGGACTGAAAATGAGAGAGGTAAACACAATGTCATTTTAATCATCAGACTTCTAAGTCTACATCTAATAGGAACAGGTGGGTAAAGAATTTCATGTCCTTCAAGATGATGTCCACATTCCGAAGAGCCCTGTTACAAAGATTTTGTGGAGAGAGGACTGAGAAGACCCAAATTCTCCCTTTCTCTAGGAAGTGGCATGTGAAATGGGACTATGTATTTAAAGATGACCCTTCAAAATAAAACTACTTACAGCTGCAGTGGAGGAGGAAAAAGTGAGTTATTCTCTGGAAGTGTCTGTCTAATTCAGACATCTGTCCTAGGTTGAGATGAATTGTCCACATCCATTTCTCCCTGCTTGTTTTCACTCACCACAGGCAGCACAGAGTTTCTAGTTTAGATATAACCAAATTACTTACAGAGGTTTGAATTCAGGTGATACACATTTTACCATGACAGTGTTACCTATGAAAGCCCTCGTGTGTCACTTTCAGTGCATTGTTTATTGAATGTATGGCTCAGAAATCTCCATAATCTTGTGTACAGCAACTTTTAGAAATGAATGCTGTTGCCGTTTGTAAGGCAAACAAAGAAAATCTTTATGTGTTCAGTATAAAGCCAACTGTGTCAATGTAAGCAACATTTCAAAATGCCTCTCTGTAGAACGCACATCAGTAGAAAGTGTATGGAAAGCCTTTCATCCTAGCAACTAACATTTTGCTAATCTGTTGTTTATTCCCACACTGATTCTTCCTTCAACTGCATGGATAAAATCATACTCTGCTCCCCATCTCCCAACTCTGTTAATCCCCTTTTGTTTTGTAAGCAGTTCCAATAAAAGAGAGAGAGTTGCATTTCCGATATCACTTAAATCAATCAGTGATGAGAACTGCCGTTTGGGTATTCCCTATTAAAAAATACAACAAAAAATAGCATGTAGATCACATTAAAAGTCCTCAGGCTGTGCCTGGTTTCACAATACTCTTGTTTGTAGTGTATATGAACACCAAAACCATCTCTGAATTCTTCAGCTGTGAAGTTTTGTGCTTCCACACTAGTCTTATGAGGAGCAGCTGAGGGAACTGGGATTGTTTTGCCTGGAGAAAAAGAAGCTGAGGCTTATTGCTCTCTACAACTACCTGAAAGGAAGTGGTAGCAAGGTGGGGGTCTGTCTCTTCTTGCAAGTAACAACTGATAGGACAAGAGGAAATGGCCTCAAGTTGCACCAGGGAGGTTTAGGTTGGATATGAGGAAAAAATTCTTCACTGAAAGGGTTATCAAGCACTGGAACAGGCTGCCCAGGGAAATGGTTGAGTCACCATCCTTGGAAGTATTTAAAAGACGTGAAGATGTGGCACTTAGGGACTTGGTTTAGTGGGACTTGTCAGAATTAGGTTAATGGTTAGACTTGATTTTAAAGGTCTTTTCCAACTTAAATAATTCTACGATTTTACTAAGGAGTCTTTTTCACAAAGGGAGAAAACTTCTCTTAGATGTAAAATCTTTAATATCTCAAGCTCCAGGTGTAGATAGGTGACGCATCCTCTGCAGTGCACTTCGTAATAAAATACTCCGTATCACGGGGCAAGTACAGCCATCAGGAAATGCTGGTGGCCTGGAAAGCTCCAGGATGTTGGGCAGCACCCGAAGGAGAGCAAGGGCTGGAGCTCTCCTCAGGAGGGGTGGTCATCCCAGGCCACAGGGGACCACAGGAAAACGCTGAAGGTGTGTTGGTAGAGCTTCACTTGTTGAAACCGATTCAGTCAGACAGACTGATGTGGTGGGGAGAACGGCTGTCATTAAGCATGCCTAATGGTCAGTGTCGTGTAAGCTGGGTGCATGTATTGAGATTCCTTCCTGTTCGTACTCCCTCTTGCCTCCATCCTGTTTTCCTTCATTCCTTCCCCTCCTACTAGAGAGAAGTGGAGGATGGATTGGAGAAAGTAGTTGGGAAGGGTCAGTCAGTTCACAGAGAGTTGAGATTCAGCATCTCAATGCAGTCAGTGCATTTTCTTCAGCTGAAGTCTGGAGAGCTTTTCTTCCCTGGGCTATGCACAAAGATTCACTGTGGCGATTCTGTTTCCATTTCTGCCTTATGGCCAAACTTGTGGACTTCCTTATATGAAGTTGTTTGTATTTATTCTTATTTTACTTTAAGCACTACTGAGCACTACTTCATTCTTTCTCTGATCCATCCTTGCCTTTCCAGGCCTACTGATTTTGAAAACAGCAGCATGCTACTGAGCTCCAGCCATACATCAGATATGTTTTTCTCTGCTTGTGACTTATAAGCCTGTGACTTGTCCATGGTTGCCATGATGCTAATTTTAGAATCATCGAATCATAGAATGGTTAAGGTTGGAAGGCACCTTAAAGATCATCTAGTTCCAACTCACCTGGCGTGGGCAGGGACACCTCCCACTAGACCAGGTTGCTCAAAACCTCATCCAGCCTGGCCTTGAACACCTCCAGGGATGGAGCTTCCACAACCCACCTGGGCAATTCGTTCCAGTGCCTCTCCACCCTCATTGTGAAAAATTTCTTCCTAATATCTAATCTAAATCTACCCTCTTCCGGTTTGAAGCCATTGCCCCTTGTCCTATCACTACATGCCCTTGTAAAAAGTCCCTCTCCAGCTTTCTTGTAGGCCCCCTTCCAATACTGGAAGGCTGCTATAAGGTCTCCCCAGAGCCTTCTCTTCTCCAGGCTGAACAACCCAAACTCTCTCAGCCTGTCTTCATAGGAGAGGGGCTCCAGATCTCTGATCATCTTCATGGCTCTCCTCTGGAGCCACTCCAACAGGTCCATGTCCTTCTTATGCTGAGGGCTCCAGAGCTGGTTGCAGTACTCCAGGTGTGGTTTCACGAGAGTGGAGTAGAGGGGCAGAATCACCTCTCTCGACCTGCTGGCCATGCTTCTTTTGATGCAGCCCAGGATACTGTTGGCCGGCTGGGCTGCGAGTGCGCATTGCCAGGTCATGTTGAGATTCTTATCCACCAACATCCCCAAGTACTTCACCTTAGGGCTCCTCCCAATCCATTCGCCGCCCAGCCTGTATTTGTGCTTGGCATTGCCCTGTCCCACGTGCAGGACCTTGCACTTGGCTTTGCTGAATTTCATGAGGTTTGCACAGGCCCACTTCTCTAGCTTGTCCAGGTCCCTCTGGATGGTATCCCTTCTCTCCAGTGTGTCGACTGCTCCACACAGATTGGTGTTGTTGGCAGACTTGCTGAGGGTGCACTCCATCCCACCATGCATTTCGCCAACAAAGATGTTAAACAGTACCAGTCCCAGTACCAACCCCTGAGGAACGCTGCTTATCACTGCTTGCCTCTTGGACATGAAGCCATTGACTGGAACTCTTTGAGTGCAGCCATCCAGCCTGTTCCTTATCCACTGAGTAGTTCATTGGTCAAATCCATGTCTCACCAATTTAGAGACCAGGATGTCATGCGGAACAGTGTCAAACGCTTTGCACAAGTCCAGGGAGATGGCATCTGTTGGTCTCCCCTTATCCACCAATGTTGTAACGTCATCAAGTCATCATTTCCTTCTGGGATATAGTTCTCATCACTACATACTGGCAAGACAGAAATCTGAACCTGTTCACAGAATAGTGGGATTAAACTCAATCCCCAGTAAATAACAAAAAATGTTAGTCAGCCTCTTTAGGTACCATAAGAGTCTTGAGGGAAAGGATATACAGTATGGATTGGTTAAAAAAGAGAAAGAATTGGGCATCCAGTCACATTTGGAAGGCATTTTGGAACTGGTAGTAATGGCATTAATGGGTCTCATGATCAGCTGCAAAACTAACAATGCAGTTTGCTGCAGTGGGGAAAAAATAGTGATAAAGACATTGTAGAAAGAGTTATTCCCTTGTCTGAATATTAGGCTCAGAATGAAAAAAAAAAGATTTGCGAAGTGTTTTTTTTCATAAACCAGACTACCTGAATGAACATCATCCAGGCTGACAGTTATGTATCTCAGTTTATTTAAAGGTAGATTGGTTGCCGGTGGGTTCTTATGGCACTTTTGTCACTCTCAGTTTAATTTAGTGGTCCAGATCCTCTGGGACATTTTAGCTCTGATGACAGAAAGATCTAGGATACAGTATCATCCAAGCCAGTCGTGAGTTTCCTGCAATGTGCCCAGCAGCACTGACTAGGCAATCCATTGTGGTTTGGGAGTACCAGCAATAAACCTGCACAGACATTTTCTGTCAGAATGGTTTTTCAGAAAAGACAGTGCTTTATCAGAATTCCAGTTTGGGTGAAATTTGGAAAGTGAACCATATATAAGCACCCACACTGTCTTACCCAGATATGTCTTCCTGGAATAGCTGTTGTTGAAAGACCTCCGCAGGGGAAGAAACTCAGGTTAATGTCTCTGCTATGCTTAATTTAAAACTGGCCTCCTAGGTCTCAAGATAAGTGTTCAGATCTGAAGACTATTTGCTGTTCAGTATTGTTGCCTTAGTTTGTTTTAAGATTTTGTTTTAGTTCCAGTGCTGAATGTGAAAAGATTTTGAAACCTTGATATTTTTGTGGGAGTACAGCTCTGCTTCTCTCCCCAGCCTGTATTTGCCAGCTGGTGTACGGCAGAGTGGTCCCAAAGCTGTACATGCAACTTGCCAGTTGAAGAGCCAGTACAGATTTCAGCAGTCCTTCTCTTCTCCTGTGCCACCTGGAACCTGAGGACAGCACAGGATCTCTGCCAACGCTGTTGTTAATGCTCTTGAAGAGGTTTACATTTGTTAACTATGTTTTGAGATTATATGAGACTGGAAGGAGTTGTAAACACTACTGAAGGAAAGAAAACGATTAAAAAAAGAAAAAGTGACACTCATCATTCAATTTGACAGGGGAACAGCAATTTGGTTTTGAGCAATATACCTAGAATTGTTGTCACATCCTGGCTCAGGAAGGTGACAGTTCAGTTCTACATAGGGATTATTGGGGCATGGGAACATTTGACAAGGCTGCTTTATTTATTGGTATATTTTCACAAGCTTGTCAGGGAACTCCCAAGCTTGGAGTGGGGAGGGGTTGCAGAAGAGTGAACTTCAGACATAAAAGCCTGTGCAGTGTTGGTGAGCACCACACAGAACCCTGTCTTCAGGTTTTGGTACCTAAAAAATTTGTAAACATTCCGATGCAGTGTCCGGGGGAGGGGAGGTTTATCTATTTTTTTAAGTGATTTGTGAAAACAGGAGACATGTTAAACGGTACGGACTTGATCTTCCACTAGCAATGTGTAGAAGTGGAACCATTATAATTAATGAGTCACATAGATTTACCACTCGTGTGGATTCTGAGCTGCATTTTTTTACCAAACTTCCTCTCATTAAGCTGAAATGACTTTTGTCCTTAGTCTATTTCAGGTAGGACTTGGGTGACTCATAGGCTCTGCAGTGATTCTATGCATTCCTTGATTTCACCTCCAGCGGAGAATCAAGCATAAGTTAGATAGCTAGATGACCAAAACAGGATCAGATGGAAACACTATTCTGTAAGTTTTAAGTTGGGTTCTTAGTCTCCAGGTGGGCAGAGGTGCAGATGATCATATGCACAAGACAGCTAGGGAAGGAACTGGGTGGCTCCTGTGAGAAACAGATGGTCGATCATGCCAGAATATATTTCTTTAAAACCCTTTATTCAGTTTCATCTCTTCTGTTTTTTCTATCTTCCCTCAAAAATATCTACAATAAAATCTATGAAGAAGTCAACAGCTTTCTTTTTATTTTTTTCCCTTTTCGTGTATTTCTGTCACATCAATCATGAATCTCAGGAATCTAACTAAAATAAAAACAAGGCATCATATGATTCCAGTGGAAGATGAAAATTTCCATTCTTTTCTTCAGTTTAAAAGTTTATGTTCCTTTCATTTCATAGATCTCTGATCCTTTCAAATGTTTCAGAATTTGGCAATAAAAACATTTGCCTACAGGGAAAGGAAAAAACCCAACTCCAAGACTTCAGCTCCTTACGTGACATAAAACGTAAGAGAGGTTCAATTAACGTGACCCAAGCTCTTCTTTAATAGGCTGCAGTTGATCCACCCTGTCCAAAAGATGCTAGTGTGCCTAGTGTCTCGAAACACCATCTTCTGCTTTAGAAAGGTTATTGTACTCGTCATTAGGTATTTTCTGTTCAAAGAAAAGTATTGCTTTTTAAAATCTTTGAGTCTAAACAAGCTGCTAGTAGTCATAGAAGGGTTTCGCACTCTTCCTTAACTCTCCATCTCTGTAATTAGGGCTGGGTTTGAAAACTGAATGATTGGCTTTGTCATTTGAGTCTAATCACAGGAGGAATAATGTAAAATAGTTTTATCCTGCAAAGAAACATTGTCTCAAAAACAGTAGACAACCAACCAAGTGATGGTTAGACTACTTGAATGAGGAGTTGGGTGAAATTCTTGAGCCACAGAAAATCACATTTGGTGAATGCTGAGCTTAACGCTGCTGTGGGCATTATGGCACAAACCTCAGCAAGAAGGTCAGATGGGCACTACTGTGGCAAACTCTGGGTCAGCAGGCAAAGGGACCTGTAAGAAAAGGATCTCTCTGAGACAAACATGGACTTCTGAAGAAAGCATAGGATTACTGACAGCTGACAACTATTATAGAAGACACAGCTGGGATGAAGCCTGTACCTTATTACTAATACTGAATATCCTATAAGAAAATGATGCTCTAATAAAAGACAAGTAGGAACAAACACTTCAAACTACTGTATTACTCAAAGCTAAAATGAGCTAATGAGATATCATATATATTATGCAAGGAGTTTAATAAAGATCTCATAACAATTTGTGTAACCTGGCAAGAGAATTTTTCCTGAATGGAAGGAAATATTATACTCTAATAGCTATTAAAAAATACCAAAATAAATGCAGGATATGTTCAGGAACTATGCAACATATCTTAATATACTATTGCAGTGAAGAGGTTATATGATGTATAGTTAGAACAGTTGTATCTAAGTAAACAAAGGCATGTCTTTCTAGCTCACGCTCCAGAGATTTTTGCCTATTCTGGATAAACCCTAGCTAGTATTTGTGCATTGCTCTAAGCATGACGGGGACTAAGTGTTATTTTTGGGAAATACTACAACCAGAATGAGACATTAAATAAAAAAAAAAGGCTACGAAGGCATTATGAAGGGTTATCAAAGACTGGAACAGGCTGCCCAGGGAAGTGGTTGAATCGCCATCCTTGGATATATTTAAATGCCATCTAGATATGGTGCTCAGGGACACGGTTTAGAAGTGGGGCTGGTAGAGTTAGATAACGGTTGGATTTGGTGATCTTAAAGGTCTTTTCCAGCCATAACGATTCTATGATTCTATGATTTGCAACAGGAAAATAATGCAGTGAAACTTCTCACCTTGTGAAGACAAGAAAAGTGGATTTGACAAATAGAGTGATTTGCTTTTCATTCCCAAAAAAGAATCATAGAATGCTTTAGGTTGGAAGGGACCTTAAAGATCATGTAGTTCCAACACCCCTGCCAACGAGGATGATCAGAGGGCTGGAGCACCTCTCCTATGAGGAGAGGCTGAAAGAGTTGGGGCTGTTCAGCCTGGAGAACAGAAGGCTCCGGGGAGATCTTATTGCTGCCTTCCAGTACCTAAAGGGGGGCTACAGGAGAGCTGGGGAAGGACTTTTTACTAGGGCATGTAGTGATAGGACAAGGGGGAATGGCTTTAAGCTGGAAGAGGGCAGGTTTAGATTAAACATTAGGAAGAAGTTTTTCACTTTAAGGGTGGTGAGGCACTGGAACAGGTTGCCCAGAGAGGTGGTTGAAGCTCCGTCCCTGGAGGTGTTCAAGGCCAGGCTGGACGTGGCCTTGGGCAACCTGGTCTAGTGAGAGGTGTCCCTGCCAATGGCAGGGGGGTTGCAACTTGATGATCTTCAAGGTCCCTTTCAACCTAAACCATTCTATGATTCTATGATTCTATGATTCTATGATTCTTATGCTGGGGACTTCAGAGCTGGATGCAGTATTCCAGGTGTGGTCTCATGAGAGCAGAGTAGAAGGGCAGAATTACCTTCCTCGACCTGCTGGCCATGATTCTTTTGATGGAGCCCAGGATAAGGCTGGCCTTTTTTGCTGAAAAGTGTTCCTTCTGTTAAGAGATAGTACCCCACTGCATTTGCAGAGTGATTTTATGCCACCAAGGGCTTAAAAAGGGGGCAAATCCATGATCCACGCAGAGAACATTAAACCAGCAATGTTATTAATTAAGACTACATTTCCTTTTCTCTTCACATATTGGAAGTAATTGCTTGGAATGTTGGTTTGGTTTTTTTTGAGAGCTCAAGAAATTAAATATAAGCCCCCTACACCTTAGTAACATAAAAAAAATGACACAAACAATAATATCATAGAATCATAGAATGGTTAGAGTTGCAACCCCCCTGCCATGGGCAGGGACACCTCCCACTAGACCAGGTTGCTCAAAGCCCCATCCAGCCTGGCCTTGAACACCTCCAGGAATGGGGCATCCATAGCTTCTCTGGGCAACCTGTTCCAATGTCTCACCACCCTCACAGTAAATAATTTCTTCCTTATATGTAATCTAAATCTACCCTCTTTCAGTTTAAAACTGTTACCCCTTGTCCTATCTCTACACTCCCTGATAAAGAGTCCCTCTCTACCTTTCCTGTAGGCCCCCTTTAAGTACTGGAAGGCTTCTATAAGGCCTCCTTGGAGCCTTCTCTTCTCCAGGCTGAACAACCCAAACTCTCTCAGCCTGTCTTCATAGGAGAGGGGCTCCAGATCTCTGGTCATCTTTGTGGCCCTCCTCTGGAGCTGCTCCAACAGGTCCATGTCCTTCTTATGTTGCGGGCTCCAGAGCTGGTTGCAGTACTCCAGGTGTGGTTTCACGAGAGTGAAGTAGAGGGGCAGAATCACCTCCCTTGACCTGCTGGCCATGCTTCTTTTGATGCAGCCCAGGATATGGTTGGCCACCTTGGCTGCGAGCACACATTGCTGGGTCATGTTGAGGTTCTTCTCCACCAACATCCCTAAGTCCTTCTCCTCAGAGCTGTTCTCCGTCGACTCTCTGCCCAGCCTGTATTTGTTTGTGGGATTGCCTGGACCCATGTGCAGGACCTTGCACTTGGCTTGGTTGAATTTTATGAGGTTTGCACAGGCCCACCTCTCCATCCAGTCCAGGTCCTTCTGGATGGCATCCCTTCTCTCCAGTGTGTCGACTGCTCCACACAGCTTGGTGTTGTTGGCAAACTTGCTGAGGGTGCACTCTATCCCACCATGCATTTCGCCAACAAAGATGTTAAACAGCACCAGTTCCAGTACCAGTCCCTGAGGAATGCTGCTTGTCACTGCTTGCCACTTCGACATGGAGCTGTTGATGGCAACAGTTTGAGTGCAGCCATCCAGCCTGTTCCTTATCCGCTGAGTGATCCATCTGTGAAATCCATGTCCCTCTAATTTAAAGCCAAGGATGTTAGGCAGGAAGGAAAAATAGAAATCTCATCTTTTTACTGTCTCTCATCATGTTGTCTGAACACATCAGTGAGGATAGATTTAACAGAGATAAGGTTGAGATGTGTTAAACATGGAATGGTTCAAAGGATATTGCATGCATGTGCCAGAGAACACATACTCTTCAGTTTGTGATGTATATATTTTAAGACATATTATTGAACCAGCTGGAAAAGTTCCAATGCACCTTTGCCGGATTGCAAACTTTACTGTGTGGACTTTTCACTGGGAATTTTGTGACATAAAAAAAAAAAATAATGGTTTCCAGTTGATATTTCAGTAGGAGGTGACTAAATGGGAATAATGTGTTAAGCATACAACCAAAGTGTTAAAGGGCTTCTGTGTAGTCAGTAACTGTGCAACTTCCTTTCAGGAAAAAATGGTGTAGAAATGCTCATTATTTTCTTCCAGTTTTGGAGTAAATCTTGTTTTTAAAGTAGCTTAGGTTTTTTCGTTCAATTATTCTGTCAATGATATCAACACAGGGTCTCAATTTTGTTTCTTGGTTAATTACTGCTTCAAAATGCGCAAGTGATGAGAATTAAACATCTTTGTGCTTAATCCAGAGAGATGACTTTGCAATAAATGTAATTTTTCAATGACAGAGCAATAGGTACTGTGAAAAGCTACTAAAAGCTACTGTGAAAAATACTGTCCTTTCTGTAAATGTCCCTTCTTTTAATTTTTAGCAATCTTTTTCAGCAGTGATTTAAACAAAACTTTAGCTACCAAGCAGAGCTGGTTAAATTGAAACCTCCCAGAGCTGTCTGTGAGTTCATATTTTCTCTGCAAAATACTGTGCTTGAATCCCTACAGGTTCTTTAGCTTTTATCCTACTGAAGTGAAGCAAATAGGAACCGTATATTCTGGCTTCCAAGACAAATCAGCAGAATATCTCTGTAGCTCCATGCAGACACCTGAGATCTTCTCACAGTTTTCTAATACTTACAACAGGGTATAACTAATATTTTGGTCAGCATTACACTGAAAGTAGATAAATGCAGATTTAGAAATGGAAGCCACTCCACAGCAGTACACCATTATAAATGTACAACAAAGCTGCATTTTTGACATGCCCTGTTTGACTGTTTTTGTAGCTGTCAGTACCTCTTCCTTCTTCCCCCATATATAAGCGCAGTAACTTCACTTAGGTTCATGCACAGAAATCAGTCTCTACTGTTAATGTCCTTTCCACATCTACTTCCACCTGTTTGTGGATATGTGAATTTGAGAGTTTGACTTTCGTAAAATTTTGCTCCTAATATGCATTAGCAATCCATTAGCCTTAATCATTTGTTTAGCCCAAAATAGGTTTCCATTAGCACCCTTGTGGAAACTAAAATGGAAAGATGATTTGCTCATGAAAGGCCGAAAAGGAGAAATTCAGAGATGAGTGCTTTCCTGATCTGTATATCTTTCTGATCAGTCAGCTGGAAAATAGGACTAAAATAAGCATGGTCATTGAAAAAATCAGGATCCCCGACTACTCATGCTGTTTTCCCACAGGACTGTGTAAAGGTTTCATTCTTTGGTTCCGAAATGATTTCTTATAGAATCATAGATATTCACGAAAGATGTTATTTGGTAACGAGTCAGCCACTGTAGTTTAACTCTCTAGTGACATAGTTACTCTGTCACAGTCAATCGCCAAGTGAGTTATGATGGTTGCAGGTGAATCGAGAATTTCATTTGAGACAAGAATTTACCAGTCTTTCAAAGGGTTTGGAATATTTTTCCTTTTCATTCTCAGACATTGCTTAAGTCTTTTGTCATGTTATGTAAAATGCTCCAGTATCAAGGGTTCACAGACAATGGATGGAAAACGTCTACCTTTGGGTGTACCGTACCCTAATGATTTTCCCTTCTAAGATCTATTATATCCTGATATCTGACCTTTTCCTTTGCCTAATTTCATGTTCTTATTCCTAATTAATCATCCTTTGTCAGAACTAGTTAGTGTACTTAGTCTGTGTACTCATTTTTTCTCTACAAGGTATACGGCATGCTTTTGTAAAAGTGTTTAAGTTTGCATCAGGAGTGTGCTTTTGAAATGAATCTCCTGTTGATTCCCAGCTTCAGAGCTATGGTTCATAATGAGGATTTCAACTGGATCCCATTTGGATCAATCTACAGCAGGACTGCCAGGAACAAACCTCACATGCTTTTGTTACAAAAGCAAACTTGGGCCTTGGGACACGATTAGAGCTAGTTCAAAGTAAAACCTTCTCAAATGTGTGGGCATCAGGTCCTCAGCACTAACTGTTTTGCTCAGCAAATCTGCTCCTGTTAATCTTTTACTACATGCTAGTGTAGAGGGAGGCATTTAGTCCTGGTTCCAGTCACACTACACCTAATGAAATCTTATGCAGAAGGAGATCTTGGAGATTACAGCTCTGATAGTTGTGCGGGGATTTCTGAATATCCTGATTTGATGTATATAAAATGTTCTTTTAGTTTATTTGTCAACCTCGTAAGTATTTTCACTTTCTTCTCTGTATTCTCACTACTGTTTTCTTTTTCTGTGCATGTTATAACTCTCCATCGTTATTATAGATGCGTTATTTGTAAGGAGAAAGATTGCAGGCCACTATCACAATACTGTCAAGGAACTACAGGCGCTATCACTTTCCCCTCCTTTAAGACATTATAATTTTTTTTCTCATTTGTCTTTCATTAATATTCTTAACATCTCTACTGTAGGCTAGAACTGAGACTCAAGAAACTTGCATTCTAGGTAAGGCTGTACCACGGGCCTTGTGGATGACCTTGGCCATATCATTTACTGCCCTGCATGGCTGTTTCTCATTCTCTGCAAGAAAGAAATCATTTTTGCCCAAATTTCTTAAATTTTGAGATGTATAAATTAAAGTGCAGGCAAAACCTTGATGTCCTAATTACTAGTGACTTTCAGCCACCTTGTTGAATATATTCTTCTTTTAAAATGTAAGAAGATGATGTTTTATAGTAACCTGAGCGAATACATAGTATTTAAAAAAAATTGGGAAATGTAGGCAACTTACTACATTGTTGTGTTTATCTCACTCCTCTAATTTTTTTTTTCCTCTCCTGTGAGAATGGATTAGGAATATTATGTAGTCAGAGAGCATTTCTGATAAGGCTTCAAAGAATAATATCAGGCACTAGTATCATACAATAAAATTGTCTGGAAGAGGATTGCTACTTTGCTGAAAGAAATAGAAGTGGATGCTTCTTGGTGAGTAGGCTTTCCTTTTCTCTATAGCTTCCAAGGGAGAGAGAGAAGTATGTAGGTAGAAATGGTAGAAACATAGTGGAAACATTGTCATCTGTGTGAGTATTCCCTGTGGGTTAGTTTTTTTTTGGTTTTTTTTTTGGTTTGGTTTGTTTGATTTGTTTTTTTAATGCATACTGTCTGAAGGTAATGGCATAATTTAACATAAATCCTTGCCTTTATCTCTGTGGAGAAGGTGGAGCTGAATGAAAATGTTACATAACTTAGGCAATGCTAAAATAAAGCGTCTGACGCTGGCAGAAACAAAAGCAGTCTTTTTTTCCAAGTGAAATTACTGGTACCGAAATAACATTTCAATAATAAAACATAAAAGTGATACACAGTGGGAGATCATTAAAAAGTATCCTGTCACTTGAATCAGACCATGTATTGTAATGCAGATTATATTGATTTGCTGCAAGTTTCAGATTGAAACTAGAGTTTCCCCCAGGTGAGCACAGGTACTAAATCTCTTTGAATTATGGTAGCAAGCAGCAGGGTAGTTGGTACAACGTCTCTCTTACCAAAAACTTGAGATCAGAAGGTTATTAGCAGGAGGTTTTCAGATTTCTTTCTGAAAGCTCAATAAATTATTAACCAACTGTATTCATATTATTTGCAGTACTGCTGATGGATAGTTTTTAAAAAGAGCAGTGCTGTGCTGTGCCTTTATTTTCGTTGTAAAGTAGAATATTATTCATGTTGTTCTTTTCAAAGATTAAGAGACATTTATCTCAGGTAGAGGCAAGATGCCCTTTCCGAAGATCTAAATTCAAATCTTCCACGTTATGGTTCCCTGCAATTACCAGGCCTGTAAGGACATTCCTTGTTGTTGCTTTTTGAAAATGTCCTAACTTTTATCAGTTTTATCTTTGGTAGATACTGTGTCCCCCATCCTCAAAGGACGTGAGCAGGAATGGGGAAAGCCATAACAGAAAGTCATGTCAAGACTATAGATGAGGCTGCTAGGATTATCCTCTCAAATGATCTGCTGTGACATTTGAAAGTATCAAATGGGATAGCAAACTTCTCAGAGTTAACCTCGTCAGTCTGTGTCATGCAAAATAGAGCTTTCCTCCAGTTTAGGTGCTGTGATTTCTCGTTCATGTCCTGTCAGCTGAAGCCATGGCGGTACAGACTGTCCTAGTTTCCATGACGATTCACAAAAAGTTCTGTGGGAACGTGTATGGTGGCTAATGTGCTGCTTTGGGGAGCTGAGGGACAAATGATTGAGTAAATCTACTTCTGCTGAAGGCCAGTAGCAAAAAGCCTAATTCAGTTACATTAAGGTCTCTTTAGGTTGCCCTACTAGTGTGAAGCAACCTGATGGTCACAGAAACAACCCCTGGGTGCAAGGAGTAGCCTACAGGCAGAGCAGGGAGTGTAGAACTGTGTGAATCCTTACAGCTCCTAAAGGGTGAGATCCATCAAAGACTGAACTTGGGAAGGGGAGGCAGTTAAAGAGGGAATAAATCTAGGGCTGTGCTCGGCACCACTTTTTCAGCCTCTGAGAAGAAGTCGGCGTTGAGGAGGACTACAGGAAGCACAGCTTCAGGCAGAGCAGCCCGAACCCCGTTTGACTTTTGCTGCTGAGGACATGGTCTTAGCTTGTGTCAGAGTGCTGGAGTACAAAGTATTGGTGATTCAATGCTCATCTCGTCTCAGCTCTTCCCTCTGTTGCAAAAAATTGCATATCTGAGAGCTGGGACCGGGGAGTGGAATAAGATCAGAATTGCTCAGTAGCTGGTGGTGATACCTTTGAGGATCACACCACCAGTACTAAAAACTACTGTAGATTTTCATCACTTTTCAAAGAAACTGCATTCAATTTCTACTTTGCCTTGATGTATCATATCAGATCTGTCAGATTCTGTTTCACATTAGATCTGGCTTTGAAAATATTATTTTACCATTTCTCTCCCTGAAAGACTTTCCAACTAAAGTGAAGGAGTGTGTTGTGATTTTATTTTTTAGCTTGATTTAGTACTCTGGAGCAGGCTCTCTCTGTATTCGTATATTCTTGCTGTTACTGTATTTAGCCCTCGTAGAAGAATAACCTTTCAGGCTGTGTGTCCCTATTGCAGAAGAGATATGACTTGAGCATCTGCTTGCCTTCCGTAGCATTACTCTGTCAGCATGCTCACCTTCCGTCTCAAGGAGCCCTCCTTAATCATGAAGAACTGTTCTTTCTCAGAGATCTGTTTCATCTTGGGCATTTTTGCTGTGCCTGTTGTGATGGTACAAAGTCGTAGAGGTGGGATTTTTCTTGTGCCATTTTCTTAATTGGTTTTTGTACTGAGTCTGCTATCTTGTGTCAAATAAAGTAATGAATATGGAACATGGTGCAGGCAGTTCAAATCATCCTGCAACCTTAAGTACCAATTTCTGTCGGTTCCTGTCAAAATTATACCTTTTGTAATTTTGGAAGGATTTCTTATACTAAAAATGTAGCTGAGCTGTACCCCTGTATTGTGCCAGAACTTCAGCCGAATGTGTGTTGCTTTGTACTAATAAGGTGATTTTGCATAATTTGTGGATTTCTAAAGGGAAGGAGGGGAGATGTCTGACCAGGTGCAAGTCTGAAAGCCTTTCAACATTGTTAAATTACTAGTATTTCAGTAGAGGTTACTGAACATTGATTGAAAGGAAGTTCAAAAGGATTACAAGAAGAACAAAATCTGAATTGCGGACCTTAAGGTAATAGGTTTGTTCTTAACAGGTGTAAATTGTTGTGGCTATAATGACATCCATGAAGTTACACCTTTATAAAGCTTTTTGTCTGAAAAGCTTTTCCTCTTAGATTATGCAGTTTCCTGCAATCACAAAGAAGAGAGAATTAATACTACTTGAAAATGAGCATTCATGATTTTGACTTGTCTTCTCATATGTGATATACTGTGTCCCTGTTTGTTTCATATTGTTTTTATTTTCTCTGATGTTCAAAATCTGCTGGAGAAATATTCTAGCTCTTGCCTGTTTTTCAGTAGATCGGTGTCTTTACCAAATGTTAGATTTTCAGCACGCTATGGGATCATGCCAAAAGTAATCATTGCCTTTTTCAGTGTTTGGATCCTGGATTTCAATTAATTGCTGTTATTTTATTTATTACTGTCTTTTAGAAGACTTAGTAATACATTTGTACCATGCCATAGCACTTCTGGAATAGAGCTAAATTAATGACAAATTCATGGAAGAGAGCTAACTGGCAAGAGAGCTTAGCTGGCAAGAGAAACCACTGAATTACGGCTTAGGAAGGATTGTTCAGTGTGGAGCTCATACATAGCAGACTTAGACGTGCCAGTAGAACAAATGGCATTAGGGATTTTTGTTCAGTAATTCTTTGATGTTTAAAAAGGTCAACTTGATCTGCACAGTTACAAGATATAAATTCATTTCTGTAATCAACGTGTTTTTTGTTTCAAGCTCTCACCCCTGATAGCGTGGAACTGCATTGAGAAAGAAGCTCGTATTTTCGATTCAGGTTTTCCTGGAACATGCTCCTATCAGCTGGTGTCACATTTGCCTCGTTTCCAGACATCTAA
Organism: Pluvialis apricaria; assembly: GCA_017639485.1. NCBI lineage: Eukaryota > Metazoa > Chordata > Aves > Charadriiformes > Charadriidae > Pluvialis > Pluvialis apricaria. The sequence goes on along the minus strand of CM030009.1, from coordinate 71,140,882 downwards.
ACTGAGATTCTTTTCACCCAGTAAATGCTAAAAGCTAGTCATCTCACCCTAAGTGAGTCATTCACTCCTTTTATCCAATGGAGAGAAACAGCTACATCAAGTGAGGGCAAATATCTCACATCCTTACAATGAAACGAAGCATGCTTCAGAAGTGCCTATTTCTCTCCATTGATTACTGAAGATCCTAGTCTAGAGCACAGCTAGTCTTAGCTAACTCGTCAATGCCTAACTTAAGCAGAATGATTGTACTCGTGATCCTTAGTTCCAAGTTCATAATTTGTCGCTGAAGCTTCTCAGAAGAGCTGAACCATGCAACCAAATTGCAGGAATGTTTGTTAAAAAACACTAAAACCCATTCAACCAGGAACTGAAAAGCGCTTTCTTAGCTGGAGATTAGGCATGTCCCCCGTTTGAACTTTTACTTAAAAATGTATGATTAAGCTCTGAGCTCTGGAAGCTGTCTTTAACAAATGATGTTCTTGAATTGTAAGAGCTGCACCACACTACTGTAAGAACATGTTACTGAAGTGAGAGAACCAAAAGGAAGGGGTAAAGGAAGACCTGAAAACTTGATGTGAGTTAACTGTTGGGTCAGTTGGTTAGGTTCATAACAGTTGTAGGGAGCCTTCGTAGGCTTGTTTCCAAACCCACACAATAAAAAGGAAAGACAAAAACCGTCACTGCAGTCACAATGGCATATCTTGCTTATTAATGACCCTTTAATAAAAGATTTTTAAAGGCAGTTTTTCTGTAGTTCTTTTATTCTTTCAGTTTAGAGTGTTAACTTGCACAAAGCTTTTTGAAATGATTTTGCACTCAACGGAAATTTTGCTTATGTGGTGACCTCAAGTTTTAAAAGGAATATTTTTAATTAGTAAAGAAAGGATACAATTTGTCGGCTAAGGGTAGAGGTACTAAAGCTGCTTTCTAAACATGAAGTCTATAGTGAGGAAGAAATTAAGTAGCTTGATGTACACTTGTACATATTTTTGAAAAGGTAGAGGTATGAGAAATATGAAAGCCACAGTACCTTTCCTTTACTAATGTATTCAAACAGTTACAATTGCTAGAACCTAGGAAATCCAGGCTTGCTGATTTGTTCACCAACTAAGCTTAAGATGTTAGAATGATAGAATGATAGAATCATAGAATAGTTTGGGTTGGAAGGGACCTTTAAAGGTCATCTAGTCCAACCTCCCTGCAATGAGCAGGGACATCTTCAACTAGATCAGGTTGCTCAGAGCCATGTCCAACCTGACCTTGAATTTTCCAGGGATGGCGCATCTACCACCTCTCTGGGCAACCTGTTCCGGTGTTTCACCACCCTCATTGTAAAAAATTTCTTCCTTATATTTAGTCTAAATCTTCCCTCTCTTAGTTTAAAACCCTTGTCCTATCACAACAGGCCCTGCTAAAAAGTTCTTTCACTTGGGACTCATAAAACAATCTGCATATTGATAAATGGGTAGTGCATTTTCACAGCTGCTTTCTATAAATAAATAAGCAAAGTAGCATTAAAATATGGTAATAGCAGCACCAAAGTTTTACAATGATGTATTTTTCTGCACTCCATATCTCTTTTCTTGCAGTAATTGTACACCACATTTCTTAGTTGTATAGACAATGAAACCTTTGTTTCTTTATGTTTTGAGAAGTCATCATTGTGTTTGCTATTCCACCTGTACTGGAAGATTGCCCTTCTAGCATTAACCAAAATAAGTTTTCCCACTTCTTTCATACTAGAGTTAGTTCTTCGCCTTTTCCCATGGAGAATATACTTTTAATACTGCTAGAAACCAACTGGAGGAATGCCCTCACCTGCAATTCCAAGAAAGTAAGAACCTCACTGTTGCCCCCCACGCCCAACAAAGAAAGAAAGAAAGAAAAATAATTGAGCAAAACTATAGAAATCCATAGTGTTTTACAGGATTTTCATATTTTAACTTCTGGATTGCTTGTGAAGAGACTGACACGTTCTACAGGGGATTTCGGTAGGCAGCCACCACAACCAAAAGTTTAATTGACAACCAAAGAACAGATCTTGTCAACTTCATTTGTATTTAAAAGAAGTTGATATAGAAGACCTCTGTGCAAGCTTAGGGAATTTTACAGTTCCCTTGTTTGTTATCTGCTGTACAAATACTTTTAGTTCACCTTCCCTGTGTTGCCAATGTTATAATGTTGGTGTCAGCAGCAAGCTCAACCAGAATTGAGACTTCCAACAGAAAAATTGGGGAACAAAAACCTAAGAATTTCTGCATGACACAGAAAACCAGCATAAGCATATTGGCAAGCTCTGCATGACATGGGTTGGGGTGAAGCTTCATGCAATGCTGAAGTATTTCTTTTTTGGTGAGTGGAAGCAGTGTCGGTGCTGCTGTGCTTCACCATCTCAGCTACTAAAAGAGTTTTGAAGTTCAACCCTAATCATAAAAGCAGTGTTAATGCTTTGTCACAAATTTGAAGTTGATTAAATGTTTGTTTACTTTACAAGACACACAAAGAAGCTGTGTCAGTGACTATCATTTATCCCAAAGGGCTCAAAAGGTACAGCAGTCACAGCAAAACGAGTGAAAGGAGAATGTTAGAGGAAAAAGGCTAAAGGCAATATCAGCCTTCCCCCAGTATTTCCTACTCTTCCGTACAGTTCTCTATTGCTTTCTTTTTTTAACTTCCTTTCGGCTTTCCAGTGATATCTTCATACTCATACCTATGTAATTTCTACCAATATTTGCTTACTCCTTTGCTGTAGCCCTAGATCTTTGCTTTTAATGTGCCCTGTTGCAGTACAAAACAGTACAGATTGCTCAGTTTTGGGAGAGGACTTCAGGCATGTCATCAGGCAGAATTTGAACTCTCTCTTTGCCTCTTTTATGAAAATGCATCACCTGTAAAAGAGCTAAAGAATATAACAATTGGCTTATTCTGAGGGGATATAACTGGCTCATAGGCACTCTTCTGTGCCATTCAGAAAGCAGCTGTCAGACTAAATAAAAATACATGATAAAACAAACTCATCTTTTTAATTGATTTTAATCTAGCTGCATCCAGCCATAAAATGCTCCCCATTGATGATATAGCAAATAGTGTGAATGCAATTAGTTAGCAATTCAATGTGCCTTCCAGAAAACAGACTCCAAACCTTCCTGGAAATAACTTTCTTCTGTCATAATGAACAACATGTTTTTTGAGATGTATGAAACCACCAGGTTTTAGAATCTCTTTAGATCTGTATTCTGAAAATTTTTATGGTCTTTCTGAAATTAATACAAAAGCTTGGGTGGGTGAGGCAATGGATGCTGGTTTTAAAGGGAAATAAGTAACTTTGGCATGTCCTACCATATAGACAGTCTTCTGAAAATATTTATACACCATGGTTTTTTCTTTTGCTAATCAGAGTGCTCTGCAGAACTGTAATAACTTGTTTCACATTTTCTTAAATGTGCAGTTACCATGATTTGGAGATAGCTTTCTGTTTGTATTTCTAACTTTGTAGAATTTTGTGATCAAAAGGAATAATACATTACGATTACCAACTGAAAAACCACCAAGTGGTAACCAGTCCATTAGTGTACCGCATGCCATATCTAAGTGATTCTGGAGCATCCTGTGGTAAAAGGGAAAGTCTTCACTGAACTTCTCTGCTTCTGATACTGATCCTGCTAATTATCTCAATTTGATTACACAGATTATTCTTTCTCCATTGGATTACAGGCTGGTTTTAAGCATCCTCAGCCATACGATGTCCCTGCCCTCAGTCACTGTGCAACCCTCCAGTAGTTGTTTCCTCTGGCTCATCTGCAGATTGTTTGCTGCATGTGTTGCTACATCCAGGAGGGCAAACAAGCACTTTCTAACATACAGCAACAGAACTAAGGTCGAAAGACCAAAAGCTACAACTGAGAAGAGCACTGAGGTAAGTCAAGAGCGACTGCCTCTAGTTAGCTTCCTTCTGTTTAGCGACCAACCCACCGCCTTCCTTTCTGTGGTGCAAATAGCCTTGTCATTGCTGATGACATGATAAGCAACAGCTTTTAATTTCCAAGCTGGTGCATCTGGATTTAGATTGTTGGATGACTATTATTACCCTTGTTCCTTTTTTTCACCCGAGTCACTTTGGCTAATGGGAGTTATATTGAAGCATGAAGGCAAAACTGTCGTTCACCTGTTCTCGGCAGGAGATAAGCTCCTCCCAAGCTCTTACTGAAGGGTTGAAGAAAATTGAAGAAAATTGTTTCCTTTGGAGTTTTTCTTTTACTGTGATTGAGGTACTAGTGGCTAATGAGGTGGCTCCACAAAATGACCAGAAATGAGTAAAAATCAGACACCCGGTTCTTCTCAGTGCGTGTAAAGATTATGCCCTATTTTACAGATGGTTCCCCCGTTCCCATTGGTTTCTAGCAGACCAGCACCAGCCTGCAGCTGATTGCCCTGGTAGGTAAGAGCCTGATACATTTTGGGCTGATACAGGAGCTTGACTCCTGATACAGGTACTCTGGTTACCTCATTGCTTTTGTGCAAGACTGAGATACCCTCCTTGTTGTTCAGTGTGCTTCAGGGGCAGCCTGGCCCTTGAGGTAACCCCTCTGCATACGTTTTGGTGTCTCACTCTTTGATGTACTTGGTTACTGAGTCTGCCTCGGCTGCAGATCATTTCTTCCCTGCTCTCGTCAGGGGGAAATATCCCTTGATTATTGCTTAATCTCAGTTGATTTGCACTTGCGGCATTTGACTCTCTACTGCAACAAGGTTTGACTTTCTTTCTGGGAAATTCTTGAGACGTTTTCATCAATGAGCTTCCCACCAGAGTGAATCTGTTTCACTTTCCCAGCACCTGCTAAGATTTCTTGAGCCCCTGGTTTCTGGTACTTTTCAGATCATGTAATGTTGTTCTCTTGAATAAACTAAAGACAGTGTAGTCTATGTGTTTCTCCATAGTTGTCATTAATTCCAGTTGTGGTTGTACATGTAAGGGAAGGTAAGACTTCCCTTGGTTCCCTAAATTTATCTTTATGGAGAAGTGAATGACCTTTATTAATGTGGTAATATTGCACATTTTTCCTTTTCAAGAAGTTTCTCTGAAAGTAGAGTTACAGGCATAATATATTACTGTGACTAAGCATAATGAAATATCACTTTAAGAAAAATTATTTTTAGTTGTCACCTAATGATCCCTACCTTTAGTTTAAGTACTCTCTATGGAATAACATGAGATTATTTTAGCCTGAAGGCTATTTCTATTAGATATATGAAAAATACCTGTAATTTATGTAAACTAGCTTCTCTATTAATGATTTTTGCCTATAGGACTTTCAGCACTTTTACATACTTCTTGATTGTATTGATTCATTTGACATCCTCTGGAAGTCAGATATAATTAAAAAAATTAGAAAGTGTTTGTTTACTGGAATAATTTTTTGAACTGTAGAAAGAATACAGTGCTCATTCTAGAAAAAATTCTGATTATGAATCTAATGAGGATTACGTTGCTAAGTGCTTCTGCGTCCTAAAAGGCAGAAATGGATAGCCACAACATGACATCTTAACACCAACAGATGAGTGTAACCAACAGCTTCGTTTCTCTGAATTTCGAACTGTTGTTGAAAGCAATGAGGCGCTTTGCAAGTTCTGTGTAATGCAGCATCCTTGGGTGGAAAAGTGAAAATATGGAAATGGAAGATATTTGAGTCTAAAAGCATAAATTTCCACTAGGTCAGCAAATCTGCAGTGCAAAACTGACCATAGTGGCTACATATAGAGTGCATTTAAGGGCTTAAAAGAGCCAAATCTTACTGCATTTTTTTTTCTTTTGATGGAAATAAAATCCCTTCACTAATTCATTTGGGTGTTTCAGAGTTTTTTTTGGTTTGGTTTTTTTTGGGTTTGTATGAGGGGACAGCTTTGGGGGTTGGGGTTTTTTCCCTGTAGCAACAGGTAATGGATAAAAAAGAGTACTAATTATTTTGTGAGGCAGAGCTCCTTCCCTGTCTTGAATGGCACTTAGTGCCCATTTAATGTTCTGTGTGGACTAAGAATGTGAGGAGAGAAGATACAATATAAGATATGGTTTACGTAAGAACTGTTCCTATTCTGCTAATTTTGTAAGTTTACACAGATGAAAAACTTCACTTTCTGAGGACAAGTGAAAGGACTGGAATGTTGATTTTATGGGAGTAACTGCTCTAGTTGAAGACAAATGTATTTGATTTTTAGTAGATCCTAGCAGTGTGTATTTATTTTAGATTTATTTGACACATTAAAAAGCACCCATCCAGGGTTGGAAATGCCTTTGACATTTATCGAAAATACAGCCGTACTCTAAGCAATTGTTGATTCTTTCCATAATTATACAGCATAGGACTCAGCAAAGCATGTATATAACTTTAAGTACACACTTAAATGCTCTGATGGATAGGACAGCTTGGCTACTACATGGCAGTGAGGAAGAATGAAATGGAAAGGTCATGGTCTCTTCTCTGTTTGAGTCAATCTGCCAGGGCAAAGAAATCAGAAATTGGACAAATTTCATGATGTGGATGTGGGACCAGCAAAGCCAGATTTTATTTCACTCTCTTTCAGAACAGCACCAGAGAAATGTGAGGAGGCATGTGGCAGGAACTCGTCGGCCTGCAACACATCCTATGGCTGTTATAGTATCTGGTGAAAATGAGATCAGAGAGAGAGAAAAGTAAAGACCTAACGTGATCTTTGGCAGCTTAGGGGGTGATCCCGATCAGGGAATTTCAAAGAATATCCTTACCCTTGCCTCAAGCATAGCTCAAATAAATGCAGTGTTACAATAGTCAAAGTTAAGAAAATGTGTCTCACTTAAAGATATTTTTTCCTATTTGATTCATTAAGAAGAGACTGTGCACTCCAATTAAATTGATGGATTCTTGAGACCAGTTTTACTGCTTCCACAGCCTCTGTTCAAGTAGTCTTACTTAGATGAATGGCCCATTTAAAAAACAAAAAAAAAAAGGGGGTGGTGGAAATTCCCGACATGATTCTCTGTAGATCTTGCATATTCTCAGTGACCTACATACTTTTTTCCACCACTTTATGCCTTTATTATATATATAAACACTGGGCTTTAGGCCTCTTTCTGAAAAGGAAACGCTGCAGAAAAAGAGTAAATGTACCGCTTCTGATACAAGAGTTGTGTTGCAGCTGTCTGAGGGGATAAATTGAACAATAGGATCTCCTTAATTATAATTTTTAGGGAGAAAAACATAGGTAGCACTCTTTTAAGTCACAGCTTAAAAAATGACTGAATTATAGAAAACTGACAGCCCCATACTCACTTCATGCACTAGATTATGAAGAGCACATGCCTGAATTCTCAGTAGTTTCCTAGTGATCACTAAATAAGAAGTCTTATTTAGTGGGAAGAGAAACTGAGTGAGTTTTATTAAAAATTCTTTGGTTGGGAAAGTAACTGTCCTTCTGCTGTGCATTGAAGACAAATGATTGATGTCACCAGGACTACCTACAGGGACTTCTCATCTGAAAAGTGAGGAACCCATAGGTGAATCTCACTCCTAAGGTAATGGAGCCTTCCAGCATGTGCTGTCTACACAGGTGTTGGATCCCAGGCTCTGACCACTTTAGTCTAGAACAGGTCAAGGCTGAAGCAGATGGGTTCTGCTGAATAACCGAGCTAAGCACCAGCGTCGCAGTGACCCCAAGAGTACAGATAAATATGCATCCGCATGGGAGGCTGACACCTGGTTTGGTGGCTCTAACCAGTCTGTATAGAAAAATAAATAGCCTTACAATTAAAGAAGGAAAAAGAAACCAGACTCATGAGAAATCATGCTGTCATTTTATTGAAAAATTTTTTGGTCACAGGATCCTACAGCATAGCCATAGTCCTCCTTGACAGAAAGGAAACCCTTTCATATAGGTAACTTTTTTGAAAGTGTGTTTTTCATACAAAGTTGTACAGGCTTTCAAGAATATATCCAGCTTTAGCCTTTTCAAAGAGGAGGAAATAGTACAGGCTATCCTTGGTTTATTACCTCTTGCAAGTAAGCTGTGACCAAAAGAAAGAAGTGTCTGTCAGAGATCCTTTTTTTTTTTTTTTTCCTGTGGGGATTTCCTGACTGCAGGCCATATTACAGTTGATCAGTTCCTATTGTATAATTCTACCTACCCTACATGCGTACACAATACATGATACACCCTACACAATAGGATATTGAAATTCCAACATGATACCTGGAAGTTCATTGCAGTGGCAGTAAGCGATACCTCTAAAATGATAGTGCTACTAGTTCATGTTGGACTGTCATGTTGCCAGGAATGTTTTCTTAGGACTGAAATCAGAGACAAGAACTGAAACAATATATAACTTGTCCAATATTACTCTATCACATTCATACTAAGCTTCTTGAAAGCCAGTGCTGACATATCTACCTACTGCCCTGCTCTCTGACCACATTCAAGCCTTGTAACTAAACCCATTTTCTTTTGAGGATTATTTCGAGAATTTTCTGTAAACCTCCTTGAGGTTGATGGTCATATTCTTTTGCTTTTGGTTTGGATTTTTTTTAATATTTTTTTTTCTTTTTCTTTTATTTTTCCCAGCATGTGTGTTTCACTATGGACTGAGGTAGACATTAAGGATGTGTAGTCATGATAGGCAAGAAAGGTATATTACTAAGTATTGACAACAATAAAACATGAACCTAAAGGAGACTATCTCACCTTTACTGTCTTCTCAGAACAGAGGAGTTTGATAAGATGCAGCCATAGGTAAATTTGAGGGTTGGTCATGATCTGTCCTCCAAAGATGTAATGTGCAAAAGGATTCAGGAAATGCGGGGGGAGCCTGTCAGGGATTCTGTAGTTACAGAAAGATCTGAGTGAAAAACAATTATTCGGCTTTCTGTGAAACAAAAGTACTTTAAAAATAATGCTGTCCCAAATCCGGATAAAAAGTCAAAATTTTTACTCTTTTTCAATAAATTGAACTGTTCTTTGTTTCAAATAAAATTAAATAATTCTATAATATCATTTTAGTTTTGTGTACTTTCGCATTGCTGTAGATAAATTCCTTCACCCCCCCTCACATATGATTTTAAATGAAAGACTGAATTTTTCAATTTAAGAAATCAGAAACAAAATTCTAGCTTTTTTTTTTAGTTTTGAGTGTCAAAAGCTGGCTTTAAAAATTACCTTTTCTTTATAAACAGACTATGTAGCACCCTAGCTAGATTTGCAAACTTCGGTGCTCTGGAATGGCCCTGTCCTACATTTGTCTTAAATGACACATTACGCTGACTTTATCAGAAAACTCTGCCTCAGGTTTTGGTACAATATTTTCATTTGTTAGAAAGATTAAGAGAACAGGTAACAAGTCAAGTAGAGAATCTGAGATACAGAGGAGTACTGGATACCAAGAAACAAGTCCAGAAAACAAATAAGACTTCTTGTACTAGAAATTTTATATCTCTTGGCTTTTTCAGTGTAATAAATATAGACAGCTATAACTTCAATAGTATTTATATTAATAAATGGATACAATTGTATTCCAGTATGTTGAAAGCCTGAAAGTCGTTCACCTCCCCTCCCCAAATAAGATATTGACAAGACAGGAGAAAAAAATGTTTTTGAAATACCTTGAAATGTTGAGGAGACTCCAGGCACTGGATTTCCATTATTCATTTCATGAAATAAGTTATTGCCTATGAATCCATTAAAACACAAAATAGAAATAACAGCTTAATTGTTACACAGGATAAGGACTAAATAGCGTAGTAGAAGCTGAAACAAAATGAGAGGTTGACTTAGAAGTCTCATGCTAATATCAATGCTTATTGCCACATGGGGTAGATTAACACAAAATTGTTTCTTAGCAGTGTTTCTGCTTCCTTTATTTTCCCCTTTTCCTTCATCAGTTTCATTTTTTTCTTCCAGTGGTGTGAAGTACTCTTGTAAAGCTGTATCACTTTCCTCTTGACATTATCTGCTGTTGCTGGAAGTTCTTATGAGTGGGAAGTACACATGTTTTCATGGAGTCTCATTGTGTAGTGTTTACATGTAGAAGATGGATGCTAATCCCCCTCCTGCAAACATAGCTCTTTTAGATCCTGGAAATAGTCTCTATAAAATAGGCAAATGCAATTACTCCAGAGAGGTGCCTATGTGGAAACAGGAGAGTAGAATTATGCCACCCCATTATATAGATTTGGCTGTGGCTATATAGCTGCTACCAAATTTTCCACAACAAATGCGTTTGTGAAAGTTGCAAAATGGGAAAGTAGCTGAACTCAGGAAGAGGAAGAAGTTTATAATGAACAGTATGAAAGTGATACAGACATTTCCGGTATTGTCTGACAACTTAGTCTCAGTTGATTCTGATATACCTACTGAGGGAGAGCAGAGGTGGCCAGAGCTTTCACGGAGATGTTGCCACATCTATTCCTTCAAATGAGCAACCCAAACCCACTAAAGGTGAGTACCTCTTGAAACAGAGAAAACTCAAGATTTATTGGTTGAGATGGCTTAAAATAAAGGGTTTGACAGCAGATCTCTCTTACCCCTCCCAGCCCACTGTGTTTTTTGGGTGATCCTGTCCTGCTGTCATTCCAGAGCCTTTCATCAGCTTTCTGAGCTGCAACAAATTCTGCATTGTCTCTTCTGAACCTCTATGTATGTATCTTTTTTGTCATCAGCTCTGAGGTTTAGCTTTGAGCCTGTTCCCTGCTTGTCTTAGGAATTTCTTAATCTCTGCTTTTGCTGGAGGCTCCTAGCTTGCTGTGTTTCTCGATCATTCTGTCTGCTCCATCCTGCAATCAAACACATCCACTCCAAGACAAGCATCCGCTCCCATCCAGGAGGCTCCACACCCCTTCGTAGCAAGTACATATGTGGTATACGTGCTGCAACTGGCAAATGCACAAACCAGGATGGATGCCTTTCATCAGCCTCCCATTGGCCACCTGAGTGATGGGTTAACATGGCAACACCACAGGAGAGGTAGCTGTGCCGTGAATTTGAGGAGCCTGGTGGTACCCGGAGTCGGAGTGGTTATAAGGAGAACTGTAAGTGGAGTTATAGCCTGCTATTGTGCCCAACATTTAGGAAGAGGTGGAGAGACAGAGATAATAACAGCAAGTAATTAAGGAGACAGATCTGAAGGTCTGTTTCCTTTCATAATGTATGAATATAGTATCAATTGTTTGTGTTAAAGGGTTTTGGCTGTCATTCCCTGCAGATTTATTGAGTGTGGGAGGCCAAGCCTCCTGTTCCAAGTAATGCTGAATGATGAATGACTGCTTCCAGGTAAATTCTTCCTCCCTCAGATGACAACAGACAGGATCAGAACGATGTGTAGAGTCTGTCACTTGTTGATATGATTTTATTAAATAAACAGAATAGTTCAGCTATCTTTTAAAATGTAATATATAATAAAATAACTGAAAAGAATCAAAATAAAGTGTTTCTCAGCTTGATTGCTGGTTATCTAGCTCATTCTCATTGATAAAAGCTTGGGAGGAAAAGCCTGAAAAAGGGTAGAGCCAACTATCATAGTATAAAGTATAACATGATAAAAAAGAAATTTTGACTGAACAAATTTACCATTGACCAAAGCATAGCTGCCATCTGTCCTTCAAATAAATGAGAATGCAGCTGCTCAATGATGTTACATTAGACTAATGTACCAAGGACTACAAGACTAAATGATGACATCTGAGTCATTTGGCATATATGAAATAGACATTGAAATAAATCACTGTCCTGCAAAGATCTCTGAAAACAAATGATCCTAGCTCAGCATTTATTCTTGATCAGTACCTTCTCCCCACCTCTATTCTGTAGTTGCAGTACCAGTTGTGTAGCCACACACTATAAAAAGGCACGAGTGTACGTGCCCCACACAGGCTGTGGAGATTAAGCGGAGGCACCACATGATTCACTAAATGGCAAAGGGACTTAGTGACTTAGTCAAAACTGATATGAAAGTGAATGGGTCACTTTTAGCTGTTTGACAGTTCTGGCTTTGTAAGTAGGTCACGGCATTGGAATATTAACGTATTACAGTGAACTTAATTATATGCAACAGCAAGATTGTAAGGAAAGGATTTTAACTGTAGCTTCAGGATCTGCATTGAGTTCTATACGCAGAGAAAAGCAGATGATTGATTTATCTTCTTGTCTTCTTTTGTAAAGGAGCCAAAATCGATTTATCCAAAGCCCTTTTTATTTGGATGTATAGACTGCAGATATAATTTTATAAAGCTTAGTCTTAATGGTTAAGTGGAAGGTGTCTTATTGAGGGTATGCCTGTATAGTTGGTTTTGCTGCTACATTGCCTTCTGAAAAGCAAATGGAAGTAATTTGTGAGAAAGAACATGTCGCAAAGAGAACCTGACCTGGACTTCCCTCAAAAACACAAACCTTGTGGAGAAGATAAAATCTGTGCTTTGAAAGATCTTGCTTTAAAATGCAAAGCTTTCTCCCACATCGATGTCACCAATGAAGAGCTTATTTCACAGAGGGTTTGGCTTTTAATTGTAGGGCACTACATCAAATTCCAGAAGATAAATGAACATGGAACAAATTTGTACTGGCTCTGTCAATAACTAATCTGACATCAGCATTTAGCTCTTGGACAAAGAGAGCTTTGAGATCCAGAGAAGATGACAAAAGGGCCTTTTCTTCGTGTTTAATTCAAATGTTAAATTTCTATCAGCTCAAGCACTATGTTATTAATTAAAAAAAAAGGGGGGGGGAGAGAAAAAAGAAGCTGATGTTTGCTTCTTTTCCAGAACGTGCACACATGCTGTTTTACTGAGACCTTTACAAGCTGCTGTTGGCTATCCATACACTCCTGAGGCTGTTTTATTATTGTTCACCCTTTCTGCAGAAAACAAAATACAGCAACTTATGCCATGACATTTTGTGACATTTCCAGATATGAACATCTGGGAAGTTTAGTGTGACAGTGACAGCAAAGCTGACAATGAATTTCCAGTGCTATGTACAGCCTGGGCATCTGCAGTCATTGCCTTTTCGTTTTATTTTCCTCTCCCTCCCTCCCTCCTTCTCCCACCCAAATGCTTGATACAGCCCTTCTCTATTTTGGCCTTGAAGATAGAATAATATCCCACATTTATTTCAAAGCTGTGCATGGAGCATTGTACATCAAGTGCATCACAAAGCAGTTCAGAGCAAAAGGGAAGTGCATTCCAGCTAGCAAGAGGAAGCGCAGCTGCACAAGTTGGTCTAATTGCAGACATTGGGTGGATTTGATCATCAGATGTCTACTCTGCATAAAATGGAAGTTAAACAGCTAAACATTAATTACTTCTATTATTGCATTTATATAATGAGATGAAAGGAAAAATAAAAAAAACAACGACCCACACATCTTGGGTAGAAAACCAAAGGCAGAGAAGGGGAAAAAACAACAACAACAAAAAATACCAAACAGTTGCTACATTTAAAATGTGAAATGTCTGGTTTGTGTGATGAAAGCTGCACTGGAGGAAGGTAACGCTTTTATAAATGACTCAAACTGCAACACTAATACGGTTAGTTAATAAAATAATGTAAAACAAATCAAAGTACGCTGGAACTTTTGAGAAATGTTATCAGGATCATCTTGAATTCAAATTATGTTCATAAACATTGGTATGAGTGATTGTAGGGAGTTAAAGATGGCAAAAGACACGTCTGTGTGCCAGCTATATACGTTCATGTTGGATTTAAGCGCTACATCTAACAACCTGTCTAAAGGAGGAATTTTTGATGGTGGGAAGTGATTTGCTGTGACCTAATGGTATGAGGCACAAACAGTTAGTCAACATGCTGTTATGTCAACTTCTTTTTCAACTTAAACTATGTATTTGCCTTTTCTGGTCTCTTAGACCTCCACAGAAATTTTGATTTGTAAGGAAGAGTTTCTCTGTCGCTTTGAGAGCCAATACGGGGTGGCATTAGTGAAAACAAAAAATGCGTAACATATCTAGTGTGTTGTAGCATTTGCAGCAACAAGATCATGTGAAAGCCTCAAAAAATTGTAGCAACCAAGCCTTAAAATTACTTAGTGTCTATTAAAGATCGTTTCAAAGACTGACGACTCAAATAAATACTTCCCAACCTTAAAAAATATTCAAATGGAAGATTCAGTATCCACCTTAAGTTTTACGTATTGAGAACATCTATTTCAGCACAGGGCCACAGCAAAATAGTTTATAGTAATTATTTTTGTTTGGATTTACTGCAAACACAGTACTTACACAGTGTCCTATGTTTGGCTGTTTTTAGATACAACACTGGTCTTGCAGCACTTTTCCTGCAATGAGCAGCTTTGAAATATTCATATTGTTGCTTTAAAAAAAAAAAAAAAAAGTGCTAAGGTTAAGAAAAAGGTAAGATAAAAGAGGAAAAAAGTAATGTGTGCTAGGTGAACATTTTGTACGTATCCTCTAGGAAAATTTATATTAATTTGTTCAGATTTGCTTTGTTGGGAGAATGGAAACAGCCATATAAAGTCCAGACCACTCTTCTGTCCCAGAATGAACAGTTTTCGTAGAAACAGTGTCAGCTTTGCAGATGGAAGATTATTTTCCTAGTCTTTATTATCAGAGATCTGAATCAACAGATTTTATCTTCTTTGAAAAATACTGCATTTCCCCTGCTCTTCTGGTGAAAATCGTGCCAATAAACTCATTTATTAGAATATTCCCTGAAGGTAAATGCTAAAGGAGTGTGGTAGCAGAGTGCAAAGGCTGTGACTTGTCAACTGAAAACAGAGAATTGGTGGATTGGGCCCACAGAGCAATTCCTCGCTCGGACCAGAGAAGCTGGTGCTCCTGGAGGACAAGCAGAGCTGGAGGATGTTTCTGTGTTGCTTTCTGGCAAATGTCTGCCTGGCCACGAGGCAGCAATGACTTCTGATAACTAGGTGATTTTCTACCTTCCCCTGGAAATACGAATGAGTCAGAGAGAATGTCTCAGTTTTTTAGACTGCCATTAGCCAGTGGTCATTTTAGCCTGAGACAATTTCGACTGAAATAAAGTAATTTCCTTACCCATCTGAATATGTTAAAAAAAAGATTATAATAATCTTAACTGGAAAGTAGTCTGATGAATCAGATTCCATGAAAGGTTTCTCTTTTGCCTCTTCCCCCTTTCCATCCTCCTTCCTCAGCTTTCTCTTCATTTGAAACTCACACATCTTCCTTTTACTTTTCAGGACCTATGTCTTATTTTGCTTTCCCGCTTTTTATCCTGCTGAAAACCTAAGCAAAATGATAGAGCAAAGCCCAAATACAGTGTCAACAGCCTACAGAGAGGTTTCCTCAGAAGACAGCAGGCAGCAGACTTGTATTTTCTGCTTCACAGTATGGGGATGCAGCAAATACGACCAGCTGTTCCATGGAGAGTTTTGGCACAGTGAAACCATTTTGTGCAATGATGCTCTGGCCTAGGCCCAAACTTTCTTTCTCCCAAGCTCCCTTATGCAGCCTACTGGAGAGCTCAATTGGCTGGGGGATGCAGTGTCTCCTTCCCCTCACCCCAGCCCCTATGCATCTTCTCTGCAGTTTGAGCCACCTGTGGAGAAGAAATATTCTTTCTATTTCTTTCTGTTGCTTTTGGCCCTTGCACATCAGTATCAGCAAACACACAAGGTTGTTTGTGTCCCCTTCCTCGGCTGGTGGCTGGTTCACGATGTTGCATCATCCAAAACACCTACTCTGTGTTTTTGGCTTGGCGAAGTGACCCTCTGTTCACCATGGCCTTTGCTTTCTCCTCATGGGGCAAGAGCAGCAAATTCAGTCCTGTTCACTTTTCTTCCATTCCTGGGCATTTCTCCTGAAATTTTCACCTCTGAACTGTCATGTACTTTACAACATATCTAGAGATGTTACTGCTCTTACAGCATGTCTTTTCCCATCTGTGTTTGTGGCTGGAATCTGTTCATAAAGGCATGGTTTTTTTAGGTAAACTCTGAATTAGTTCTCAAATTGTTTCACAGTTTTTTGTGCGAATGAAACTCGGCTGACTTCCATGTGACTTCTGTGCTGTAATCTAACCGAGGAGTAGTTTGTGCATGTACATTGGTGGAAGTTAAAAAAAATCCTACTAAATGATTCTTGAATCTGTTATGGACCCTGGATACCACTATGGCAATGTGTGGCTGTTATGGGTACCCATAGGTGACAAGGCTGTAATGCCGCTGGCACAGGCACTGTTTGAAATCACTTTAGTTGTCATGTAAGAGGTTGAAGTACCAGTGCCAATGATGTGCCAGAATGGAATCTGGAAGCAGGAAATGGAATGACGTAGGAAATAACTCAAGCATTCCAGTGATGGGATCCCAGCTAATCTGTCTCAAATGGACCATGGAAATTTATGGAGTCAACCAAAATATAAAGCAATGTTAGAGGATATTTTGGCATCTGCTGGAGCCTGAAACTAAGGAGGTTCACTTGGGTTCTGACCCTTTTTGCTACACCTTCAGGATGCTGGACACAGAATTTTACATGGCTGTAACCCTTTTGCTGGTTTCTTGTGCCCCACTTGTAAGAGAGACTCCCGTAGACTTTTTGATTGACATTGGTTCTCCCCCCACCCCAAAAATAATAGAAACCACACAGAATGGTACTAAAATTAGGAATTGCATCACATTGCTTATAAAACTACAAAAATTGCAAATATATGTTAAGCTAGTTTTGTTAAGCAGCTTGAATGTGAGTTTTGCAAACAATTTAGCAAAATGTGTGATACAGAAGAACACAGGAATATTACAAAAATCAAAGAAAGTTAAAAAAAAACCCAACCACTTTGTGTTTTTTCAGACCACAGCACAAGTGACAACTGTTAGTTTTGGTTTGTGTGCTTGTTCTGTCAATCCATCTATTAGGGCTTTGAGCTGTCTTACTGAGCCCCTGCTTGGGACTGCACACACACTGTTATACTCTTTGATTTTCCCTCTGACATGACGCTAGCTTTCACCCTGAAGCTCAGAATTATTTTATGCCATGTGTTAATTTCTTGCATGAATGCCTTATTTACCTTCATTTAGAGTATGCTGCAGGTGGAAACACAACAGTACTTACTGGCAATATTTTTGGTGGCAAAACCTGAAGGACAGCTCAGGGTCTTGCATAGCTCCAGGGTATCACCACTGTGAAAGCAATTTGGAGGTGTGATTTGTCATTAAGGAGGACTGGTTTCTTAAGTACTGGTGCTTCATAGGACTAGCCAAAAGTATGAAGTTTTGCAGTGTCTTCAAAGTAAGCGGATCTAACAATTTCTGGGCTCCATCCAAAATCCACTCAAGTCAATGGGAGTCTTTCCTGGAATTTTAGCCAGTGTTTGATCAGGCTCTCAGAAACATTTCTTTTTGTTTGAAAGTGTCTGGTAAAAACAGCTGAACTCTTGGTGCTAAAATTACCAATTTATGTAATAATTGAGTAGGTCCTGTTACTAAATTGTTATTAGGTATCAGTAGCTGTTCTAGCTTCCTTTTTTTCCTTCTTGTAAGATACAGTATTTACTGCACATTGTTTTGTTTTATAAGCGCTATAGAAGTTGTATCCATATGATTTATGTCAGTTCTCTTATAACTCAGGTGTACTGACTTTAGTAGTTGCAGTTACAGTGTGTATTCAACAAAGGGAACTAGATGTGCACATACATTAAGACACTTTCAACCAGTGCAATAAGCTTTGTAGAAGATCCATTCAGTACTGTACCATATAGAGGGATCATTCCTTTTCAGAGTTTCTCATTGTTTTCCTTTGTTACTTGGGTAGGCTTTGCTTTTCAAAAAGGTCTCTAAGACACTTGCTCTGCATAGATGACTTTTCCATCATCTTGGAAGTTTTGTATCTGTTTTTCTTTGCAACCATTTGGTCCTCTATTAATGATCCTCCAAACAACGGAGCTGGTATTTTCAAAGTAGTAGGGTACACGTTTCTTCAGTTAGTTTTAATGGCTAAATATATGGCTAATTTCCCTAGGCTGTTTGGGCAATGTACATTTAATTTTTATATTTTTCTTTTTTTTCCTTCACTGTTCTCTTCAAAGGCTAATAAAACTGCTTTTCAGTGTTTAAAAATGTATTCAGCAATAGAGGGATTTTAATGCATATGTCTGTGTGTGTTTATGTGTGTTGTGGTATTGGATGATTATCAGGAATAGATATTCACATGTGCATGAATGCATGTATGCATACGTGTGTGTGTATATATATATATATATAAAAGTTTAAACCATAATTGTGATAGAGTAGAAGAGGAATGTAGCTAGGTGTAAAGTGTTTTTATGCTTCTATGTCTTGTGCTTCTCTTTGCTTCTCCACCTAGGGATGCAGAAACATGGTTTACATTTGCTTTGAGGATGAATGCAGGGGCTGCTTAAATTGCAGCTACAAAAAGTTCATATTACCTTTGCATTTCAAGAGCAAAAGTCCAGCAAAAGTAAAATCACAAGGAAATACCTCTAAAATTAAGCATACACAATAATAGTACACTAATACATTTGAGCAGTATAGAACTTGCTGTCATAAGATACCACATGAGTCAAAAGTTTAGTACAATTTCTATGAACACTCAAGCTTCAGGGCATAAACTAACTTCTAAATTCAGATTTAAGAAGCAACTTTACTTATTGAAAGGTTATTCCATAATTGCCAATTTCATGGTTTCTTGCCCTTTTCTCTGAAGCATCTGATGCTGGTCACTGTCAGAAAGAGGATATTGGACTAGATGAATTGGGCTGAATCACTATGACAATGGGTGTATTTGTTGTTGTGAGGAAATGATCATTTCTGCTGGTATCTTACCAATAAGAGCACTTCTAACATGTAGGTGCTAGACTGAGAAACAATCTGTGATAACACACTTACACATTGTGATGATTTTAGAATGCACAACTTTAAAACGCAAAATTGCAAACTGATCAGCCTGTTCTTCTTATTGGAGATAAATTAATTGCTGCCTTGTACCTTTTTTAAAAGAAACACAATCCAGTGTTCTGCTTGAGCTAATGAAAGTTCAGAGTTAGCAAATAATGTACAATACAGGATGGGTGATGTGTTCTAGATAAGCAGTTTATGACCTTTTCAGGAAAACAGACCTGAACCTTCTCCCAAATTTCAGACCTTTATCACAGTGATTTCTGGTCTATAACTTGGGCTTCTGGATGATATGATAATGCAACTAATAAGCTGTAATAACAACACTTGTAAATGTGATATTTTTGTCCAGTTGTTTACTCCTTTCCTAGTTTCAGTAGTAGTGGCAAAACTAATAGTCCTTCTAAAGTAGTGAGTAATGCATCAGAGAGAAGCAAATGTACTTCATGAGACACCTTTCTGTGGTAGATTACACAGAAGACTTTGGCAATTTTTTTTTGGTATTTTCTTCTTCTGTAAAAACATTCTCCACTAGGTGTCCCAAGTACAAGGAATGTGAGATTCATGTCTTCTGGTTTTAAACACTGACCTTTTTTTTCCCAAATTGAGCATTCCTGTTAGGATATATTCAATGTTCATTTTGCTTACAGTTAAAGGATTTATTCTATTCCAGCTTAGAACTTTTATAAAAAGGATGTAAAAAGCCTAAAAAAGACTCAGGATACTTTTAGTAATCTTTTTCTTCATTCCTGCCTCCTCTCCATGTAAAAGTGACCTCCAGGACATCACTGGGACCTTTGTAAACACTTAGCTGCAGGACTTGACAGAGTTGAAACAAATAGCTTTGAAGATTTTTTTTAGGGCTGTCCTTAAGAATCAGGAAAAAGAAAGATTCAGTCCTTTCTTAGAGCACAAGCTGATCCTTCTGGTACCGATGCATCAGATAATTCTTAAAGTTTCTAGAAATTTGTGAGAAAGAGAGCCAAATTGCTCCAAATTCTGAATAAAAATGTGCACGAAACCTGTAAATTGTTGGACATGCTGAGTACTTCTGTGCTGTGGAGAAAAACACTTCCATTAATGAGGCCTCACTGGAACCTGCAATAATATTTGGCAAGGACCTTGAATTGTCATTGCAGATTCAAAGGCAGCACACAAAATATACATATATGATGTGCCATTTGTGAGGACAGAACAGACTGATGCAAACTCCTGCTGAGAGGGAGCCAAGATGATCAGATCTGCTTGGTCATAAAAGTTATTCACTGGCAAGCTTGCAGTTTAAAATGTCAAATTATTAGGTCCTTCTGGCATGTTATGATTTTCTTAATTATAATAAGTTTACAGATTTTGTTGATGAGGTCACCACGGGAGCATAGAAAAGAATTTAAATCCCTAATTGCTGAGGGACACTTAGCAGCAAGAGCACCTTTACAAACAGCTCTAGATGCTGCAGTTACCACATTATAGTCAATGGAAATATGTGTGGTAATGAGCAGCTCTTTTCTTGGTCCTGGAGTTCTGAGATCCCAGGAGCAGTGTAGCCATCAGAGGAGGATCTTCTGTTTGGATGATGGGAATTGGTTCTGCATGAAAAAGGGCAATGTCCTTCACACTTTGGAGGATTCCTTTGCTGCATTTTTTTTCTTTCAATGTGTATATGACTGCAGAAAAAAAACCCAGCATTTTCTGATAGCTGATCCATGTACAGAGTAGGACAACACAGAAAAATTTCCCTGCTCAAGGTCTTTCTTATTGATTTTATCAAGTAACAGTCCTTCTGATAAGATGGGTTATGCCAGGGGAGGTTTAGATTGGATATTAGGAAAAATTTCTTCACCAAAAGGGTTGTCAAACATTGGAACAGGCTGCCCAGGGCAGTGGTTGAGTCACCATCCCTGGAGATATTTTAAAGACATGCAGGTGTGGTGCTCAGGGACATGGTTTACTGGTGGACTTGGCAATGCTAGGTTAACGGTTGGACTCAGTGATCTTAAAGGTCTTTTCCAACCTAAATGATTCTATGATTCTAATACTGTTTTCAGTTACCATTTTTCCATGTGTATGGATTTTAGTCACTTTTCCTTGCTTTTTAAACTACCTTTTCTCATTCTTGGTATTGAGGTACTCAACAACGTGGACTGCAAGGTCAGAGAGTGTTGCAGGTTACCTCCTACCTGTACCCAGCTGTTTTATCTTCCCCTTAGAATCCTTTTGCTAGAATCTCTTGCCAGTGGAAGTGAATCTTCTCTGTATTTTACAGCAGGGGAAGAAGTTCCTCATGAATAAGAAGGAAGTATTTCTATTCACACTATTTCATGGTTTTCCCCCACAAAGGAGGGCTTGAGAGTCCTCCCTACCTTCATTCCCCTGTTAACATCCATAAAGATCGTCGTTACATTCTCAGATGACAGTCAGAATTTCACAACACGTACAGATCAACTTGCATTTTTGTTTGTCGAGCAACACTCCTTACTATGTCTATGCTAGATAACAACCTGAAAACATCATACAGGAACAACCTGGACATATATCTAACAGTTTTGTCCTTACTGACTTCTGATATAAGCATCCTGGCAAAGTAAAGAAAAAGAAAAAGATATTTTTGACTAAGACCATGATGACCTGTATGGTTTAGGAGATATATAAAAGACCTCATGACATCTCCTCTTTATATAATTTATATGATAATTTACTGGCCGTGTAAAGATGGACCTAGACTCCAAGTAACCTAGCATGCTATTTCCAAAACCTTTCCAGCACGTATCTTGGGAATAATACAGTTACAGATCAACCATGTAGTGATACTTCCCCAGAATATTCTCAGCCTCCAGGAGTTAGTAGTCAGAGATAGCGTCTCTATAGTTAATAATACCTGAATGGATTTCTTGAACTAATGCAGTCTTTCCTGGAATTCCTAGAACCTGGTTTTCTTAACCATGTGTCCTGGTTTGAGGTAAAATGGGACCAATTCTGCTCAGTAACTTTACTTTTTAGCTGGGCCTCTTCTACCTACTGAAATTAACAGCATATTGTGCAGATACTGTTCGCTCTTAGAGTGGTAAGACCTGTGTTTATAGTTGATGCCAAGGGATGATATGCAGAGAGGCTCTTGCTTATACTTATTGCTACTATACCCAAGGGCAGCTCACTTTGTTATTTGCCCCATTGGAGGGTCGGAAGCGGAAAAGCGTAGAGGGGTCCCACCATTGGGGAGGAGCAGACACGACAGGTAACCCAAAACTGACCACTGACCAACTGATGGTATTCCATCCCATCTGCCTCATGCTCAATATAAAAGCTGAGGGATCAAAGGGTCAGCCCTCTTTCTTCAATGGCCGGTGTTGGAGGAGGACTCTGTCCATTCATCTGCCTTTGATCCCTATCCTGAATCCAGATCTGGAATCCAGTTCCCATCTGTCACTGAGTCCAGTCTGGGACTTCCCCAGTGCCAGGTGGTGACATGATTGTCATCCTGGGAGCTTGATATGGTTTTGCATATATTTCATTATTTTCTTTTTATTTTATTATTACTATTTCATTAAAGTAGCTTAGTTCCTTCTAAGCTCATAAATCTCTCTCTGTCTCTCTCCTCTGCCTCTCATTTTGAAGAGAGAGGTGGGGGGAGCATCTGTCAGTTCCATCTGGGGTGCCCCATGTCCCAGTGGCCGGTTCGGCCCAAACCACGACACCATGTCTTGAGTTTTTGCAAAAAATACTATCAGGCTTCCCTATAGATCTCCTTTGTCTGCGTAATGTCACTGATTGTCATCTGATTATGGATGCCCTAGTCTCAGTGTTTAGATGTTTCAGTCTTTTTATGTAAAACAAATTAAACCTTTCTACAGTTTCCATCAGACTTATCTGTTACTTATCAAAAGACAGGCCTGCTTTTGTCTAAAGTTTATCTGAACAGTTTTCAGAGATTATAAAGCTATGTTATTAAGGTAACTGGACTAGAATATCTGGGTGATACATAGTTCCATGAAACTAGATGTAGACAGCTTTACCTACCTCTTTGAGAAGCATCCCACTCACTGGCACATTTATTTAAAGTTGCATGGACTATTAATTAATTCCACAATATGTACTCATTTTGTAAGAGTAGTATTTTGCAGTCTATTTTTAGGGTAGCTCCAAATCCCCACAGTGTTTAGATGAAGTCACTGTATTTAAGTTAAGCAAGGTTAGAAACTCTGAATAAGAAAGAAAAGCTTATACAACACCAGAATTTCTTAGGCATTTGTTGTCCATAACTTTATAAGAGTGCATACTATTCTGCAGCTGGCTCTCCTTTCCCTATATTACAAAACATGACACAGATTGTATTCTGCAATGGAGAAAGACCTAAATGTGGCTTCACCTCTCCTCTTCCTGACAGAGATCACACTGCAGCCTCCACCGGGTACTGCAGCATATTGCCTAAATGACACTTTGAAGCCTGAGGATACTTCATGGAGGTACACCATCCTTGGGATGAAGAGCAGACATGTTAAGAAACTATATTCAGCTTTTCTATTAATCACTAAAGTCTATTTTGCTCTCAGCTCTGAGCATGTGTGCGTCGCTTACCAGCTCAGTTACTTTTGTTATTCTTTTGAATATGTTTACACTTTGCTTGATTTTGAGAAAAGCATAATTGTTTTTTCAGCTCTGGGAATCATTTATAGTTTCACATATAGAGGAGTAAGCATAACCGATGATATGTAAATTAACTGCTTGGTTTACCCCAAAGAAACCATCTTTAGACGAAATATAATTCTAAATATTCTAATTCTGCTTAGTGCTCTGCTGTGCTAGTTGGGAGAGTTAAAGGGTATAATCTTCAGTACTCATCAGAAGCTTTGAGCAAGGAATGAACATTTTATGGTTTATCAATCAGTGGCTGCCAAAGACCTTGCAAAGAAAAAGGAGTTTTGATTGGTTAATGTACACATATCTGGGGAATTCTAGCCCTCTGAACATAATATATCATACTGCCTGAACAGGTGAGCAAAATACTAGATACCACATTAGCAGAAATCCAAAACTGTACTATCTACAGTTTTTTAGAAAATCTTTACAGCTTTTCTTTCTTAAATTGGCTATATAGAACACCTGTATGAAGAATGGCTCTATAATACCCCTGTGCAAATATGTGGCTGTGTCTGGCTAGCTCTTGTTTTTAAAATTACTTTCCCATCATGAATAGCAAAATTTAAATGTCTCCTTAAAGCCTGTTGATCCATGGAGCTAACTTGCTAAACCATTTTCAGCAACCAGTGCATCATGTCCAGAAGTTGGTGCTTTGGGGCTGGGTTCACTGAGGCTCCCTTCAGCCTCATAGCAAAGCAGGATCTGGTTTCTTTGACGTCATCTACCTGGACTTGTGCAAAGCATTTGACACTGTCCCACATGACATCCTGGTCTCTAAATTGGAGAGACATGGATTCAACAGATGGACTGCTCAGTGGATAAGGAATTGGCGGGATAGTCGCACTCAAAGAGTTGTGGTCAACGGCTCAATGTCCAAGTGGAGACCAGTTACGAGTGGTGTTCCTCAGGGGCTGGTACTGGGACTGGTGCTGTTTAACATCTTTGTTGGTGACATGGACAGTGGGATCAAGTGCACCCTCAGCAAGTTTGCCGATAATACCAAGCTGTGTGGTGAGGTAGACACGCTGGAGGGGAGGGATGCCATCCAGAAGGACCTGGACAGGCTGCAGAGGTGTGCCCATGCCAGCTTTTTGAAGTTCAACAAGGCAAAGTGCAAGGTCCTACATCTGGATCAGGGCAATCCCAAGCACAAATACAGTCTCAGCGAGGGATGGATCAAGAGCAGCCATGAAGAGAAGGACCTGGGGGTGCTGACTGATGAGAAGCTCAACATGAGCCGGCAATGCGCCATTGCATCCCAGAAACCCAACCGTATCTTAGGTTGCATCAGAAGCATGGCCAGCAGGTCGAGGGAGGTGATTCTGCCCCTCTACTCTGCTCTCATGAGACCACACCTGGAGTACTGCAACCAGCTCTGGAGCCCCCAACATAGGAAACACATGGACCTGTTGGACCGAGCCGAGAGGAGAGCCACGAAGATGATCAGAGGGCTGGAGCCCCTCTCCTAGGAAGACAGGCTGAGAGAGTTGGGGTTGTTCAACCTGGAGACAAGAAGGCTCTGGGGAGACCTTATAGTAGCCTTTCAGTACCTAAAGGGGGCCTACAGGAAAGCTGTAGGGAGGAACTTTTTACAAGGGCATGTAGTGATAGGATGAGAGGAAATGGTTTCAAACTGGAAGAGGGTAGATTTAGATTAGATATTAGGAAGAAATTTTTCACAATGAGGGTGGTGAGGCCCTGGAACAGGTTGCCCAGGGAAGCTGTGGATGCCCCATCTCCGGAAGTGTTCAAGGCCAGGTTGGATGGGGCTTTGAGCAACCTGGTCTAGTGGGAGGTATCTCTGCCCATGGCAGGTGGGTTGGAACTAGATGATCTTTAAGGTCCCTTCCAACCCAAACCATTCTATGATTCTATGTTTCTTTGCATCCTAATAGAGCTACTTTAACAGCTTTGCTGCTATCATTTATAACAATGGAAGTATCAGAATGTGAATATGTGGAACAACTGCACCGAATGTCTGCAGAGTGTGGCACGGAAGGTACACTGCTCATCCTTACAAGCACCAACATCAGCTGAGGTTAGAGTAGTCAAGTGAATTGTGCCTATGACTGAGGGTATTGAACCTTTACTAAGAGGAGCTACTAGCTATTCCTACTCTGCTTGATGGGCAAGGCAAGTGCTACATGTAGGAGATGATACCTTTCTGCTTGTGGTTCATTTATATGAGACACATGCTCAACTGGTCGGATTCAGATAGTGTCCAGTATCTTCACCCCACCGAAGTGACAAAAAATAGTAAGGTTGTAAGAAAGTATGTGATCCAATAGATCAAATCCAATACATCCAATATCTGAACCTGTTGAAAACATTTCTTAATAAAACATCTTTCTTAAGAAATGGCCATTTCAGGAGTGTTCTTCAGGACAAAATGTTTTAGAAGATGAGCCTGGTGATTATAGCAGTCGTTGTCAAGGTGTAAGGAATTCTAACTTATGTGTCAGTACGCTAGCCAGGATTTTTAAGAAATTAAACCTTTGTATTAAATTTCAGCACAAAATACCATGTAATAAACAGAGTAAAAGCTATTACTCATTTTCAACTGATAGGTGATTTACTCTATGCAAATGACGTATCATGGTGGAAAAACATTCAGACACTTTAAAAAAATTAATGAAAAGTTATGCCTCCATAAATCATCATGTTACTGGTTCATTTCATCATTTTTCTATCTTATTGTGATGCATTTCAGAGTTTATAGGCATACCAGAAAAGGCAAACCAGAGATGTCACCGGAGACTGAGAACTCTTCTAAGTGTGAATGGACACACCTAATCAGGAAGTCCAGCCCCTGAGAACAGGACAGCTCATTCCAAGATTTTCTTTAGGAGAGAAGGACAATGCAGCTCGGTATCACATTCAGCAGCTGTTATTCTGGAACTGACCATCCAATTGGGATAAGATACCTGCTTCTACAGTGATGTAAGACAAGATCTTTTGGAACAGAGTCAGAAATGTATCAGCTTTCAAGAGAGGTTCATATTTCAAAATGAAGGGGGAAAAAAGGATGTGTGAAGGTCTGTAACCTTGTTGAAAAGCTTTTTTTGGAGCAATGCAGTTGTGTTAAAGGCATGGGTCTGATATCTTAAGAACTGTAAAGCCAGATGTATGTGCATCTCTGCTTTCACAGTTCTGTTGCCTTAGATTGCAGCTATCACTTTCAGCAAATGAAAATGCATGTTGGCAATTGTAAATCCGTATGTGACATTCTAGTAAGGAAAGACAAAGCTGTAAAAACATAGTGCCATAAATGCACTGACTTGCCTCCAGTGTCCCATTTTCAGCAAGAAAAGGAAATAAGTCTTAAAACTGTACATAAAGCTCTCCTGCCATATTTTGCTATTATTCCTGATTCATTAAACACTTTCTTGCTATAATCAGACATGTGGGAAAATGGCCACAGAACAAATGCGGAAAAACAGAAGCGCAATTACTTACGCATTATTATTAATATTAATCAGCACTGTGGGACTTGTACATGTAGTATGATGTTTCCATAGTATACTTTACATGTTCATAAGCAGTACTTCATCTATATAAAGTATTACAGACAGGATAGCAACGACACAAACCAGAAAAAAAACAGTAATTGTGAGTAGACAGGTATTTCAGTTGGGCCTCAATTTAGTGCAACAGCATGTTCAATATTTGCTGGAACAAACCCCACGTTGTACAAACAAATGGGTATGCATACTTGGATGGTCACCCAGAAGATATCTCTGCTGTAATGGGGCAAAAAGCCAGAATTTTTGGTAGTCTAGCAACAACACTATTCTGGCCCAGACCCCCCAGGGCATTGCCAGGCCTCTGTCATACCAAGTTTAGGAGACCCTAAACTAGTTGCATTTGATCCCCAACAGCGGCAGAGGAATTGGAAGTCTCCTAGCCCAGGAGCTGGCAGATGTCTGTAATCTTAGCTCCAATTCTCTTGAAAAGCGAAGGGGTGAAGTCAAATATTTTAAGCACTTCTGCCCTACCTAGCTTGGAAAGCTGCACTTTGGAAATTGAAGACTGTAAGTTTGGTAAAATTATGGAAACAACTCAGGTAAAAAGTACTGTTGAGTAAACACCCGTTCTGTGCGTGCTAGGGCTTTCCATACACTTCAGAAGGAGATGTGGGTGAATGACATTAATCAGAAGCAGGAACCAGAAGCAACATAGGATTGGTCAGAAGCACAAATCCTTTTATTTTTTCAGAAGTTGTTTGTTCAATGGTTGCTGTGGTATCAAGACATTAAGGGTCCAGAGAGAGACATTATTTTTTGAGTCAGAAAGTCCATAAATATAAATTGTAACCTTATGGCTCTTCACTTTGTCTGCATAGCAGGAAGGACATCTGATTACAACAGGTGAAGAAAGCAAGACATTAAAAAGCTTCTCCTACTTTGATGTAGGATTAATGTTCCTTGATTTGTTTTAGTGTGTCTTCACTCCGTATTAACCTGAGTAATTTGTGGTTGAGGGTCAAGGTGTTAATTAACCTTTGTTCAGTGCCAGCAGAGGGTAGAAGAGAGTTATTGTGTTGCTGCTGTGTGGTAGGTGAACTGCTTGGGTGGAGGGCTCTTGCTTGTGGTATTTTGTACAGCTGTTAGCACAGGTGTTTTGAGTGTCTCCTGATAGAAGAGCTGGTTGGCTCCCTTGAGCTTGGAGTAAAAAGTATTGTGGAGAGCTATTCAAATGCTTTCAGTCCTTCAGTGATTTAGTTTCATCCTCACAGAAACCAGACTGGTTAGCTGTCTGAATGCAAACAGGACCTGAAGGCTACACTATGCTTCCAGATGGACTAAAAGCTCCAGCAAACTCAGGTTAGTGAGTTTTTATGTGAGAATAAGACGGGTGAGATTCTGTGTGCATGTAAGGTTAGCTTTGGAATGGTGATTATGTCATTGTGTTATAAAGGATGTCTCAGTGGCTAAAGGTTTAAAAAAGCTGCAGGTATTTATCCGCCTCTGTTAAGGGTGAGTGGTTTGTGTAGGTGGGTGGATTAAATTAAATTTCATTGTGAATTATTCTTCTATCCCCCTTCTGCAGCCTTTTCTTATCATCTCAGGTCTGTTACTCAGAGCGTGTGGGAAGATGGCTGGAGTAAGATTGCTTTTTCTATCTATCCAGTGGGAGGTTTACCATTGGATATGGTTATTTCATGAGTCTTTTCTGTGGTAGAAAGTTGATGCATGGGAACAAATTGAAGCTTGTTGAATCTTAAGGTAAATAGAGAATTAAGACTTCAGTAGGTGTTATTTTCCAGTGCCATCTTCCCTGTAATCTCGTAGGGCTGATTTGCCACAGGGAGATTTTGTTAAAATAAATGCTATTCTGGGGTGAAAAAAACAGGATGTGAGAGAAGATCTTGAATAATAACTGCTACTGAGGTTTTAGCTTGTCTTGGAAGTTGCTATTTCATTTGTATTAATCCTTACTGACAAAGACTGCAGCTGGACTAGTACTCTGATCTCTTGAGGCATGGAGACATAGCGACCCACAGCCTCTCTCATAGTGGGAAATCCTGAAGTAGGTAATGGTCATCAGAGTTTTGATTGCAAGAACTTTGATTCTCAGTATAGTGGTAGGAAGCAGATGAATATATGGCAAGAAGTATTGATGAAGTGTTATGTCCTTATGTTCACTACTAAGTCTCTATGCCATTAGAAAATAAAGAAAATTATCAATAATCTATGCAAATATCCAAGATTAAAGATCATCTATTCCTCTTGAAATGCAGTGCTTATGTATGTGTCTTTGTATACATAGCATAAGGCTGGTTTATTTGCTTATATAGGCTTGAAACCTGTCTCCCCTGAAGCCAAGGGAAGAAGTTTCGCTGGCTAGTAGAATTAAAACTTTGTCATATTGTATGGTCTTTGAAGATAACCAAGTTTACATTAAGATTTCTGTGTGATTTGTAACATAGACCTGACATATTTTGAGGGAAAGGTTTGCTTTCAAATAGTTTGTTGCGTATTTAGGATAATAACACGAGTGAATTAAGTAGTCGATTCTGCAAGCAGCCATGACTATTATGGTCAGAGTTTACCCATCGTGAGAAGTTGGACTAGGCTTTGGATAAGCATAGGCCATATGTGTTTGGTGACCCAATTTCTGCATGTAGAAAAATACTTAACAGGTATTTCATCTGCTAGTTTGGGTGTGCTTTAACAATAGGGTATGTTTTGTTGATGCTTCTACTATAAAACCTTTTTTGATTTCCATGTGAATTTGTAAATATGCGTTTCATGGTCTTTGCCTTCCACAGGTGAACTGAGGAAGGGCACAAGACCTTAGTTTCATCAGGGGCAATTTTGTTCTAGGTTATTAGCTGGTTATATCTTCAAGGCTGAGTGAATCATGGATCAGGTTTAAGTGACAGGGAAGAGGAGAAACATATATAGTTGGACCTAAGATTTCACTTGGGAGCAAGAAGAGCTCAATATAGAATTCCAGCTAGGGAATTCTAGTCTTTGAAAGATGTGACCGTGATGTCAGTTATTTGATGTAAGGTGATAAGATTTTTCATTTTAAAAGAAATTGCCCAAAGGCTATTGCAATAAAGGCTCTTCTTTTAATAAGGAATCACTAGATGAAATTCCTTGGCCAGTGTTCTGCAGTGCATAACTCTAGATAATCACGCTTAAAGACTGCAAAGCCAAAGACATTCTTTCTTCCTTGGGTTCAGACTGGTAAAAATCTCCTTTCTGAGGATTCAGAAAGTGAGCATTTGCTTACAGATTTATGATAGTTTTTACATTGAGCAGGGAAATGGGAGCACTTCATTTTGCATTATTGAATTCTATTGACCTAATAGCTGCATTACTGGTTTTCTATAAGACAATCTAAAGAAGTCTTTGGGTGGAAAACTAGATAGATTAAGTAAAAACTTAGAGCTTTATGACAAAACTAGAAATAGGGAGGCGGAGAAATGGTTTTGATCAGAGTTTTTAAAACAATGGAGTTTCTTTTTTTGACAGCAGAAAATCAATAGAAAATTGTTGATCCTGTATACGTAGTCCCAGTGTTAATGCTCTCCATCAAGAAAAGTGGGCGGGGTTTTTTGTTTTTGTTTTTTTTCCTAAATTAGCTCATTGATAAATGAGCTCTTTGAAATGCAAGATAGTGTTAGAAAAAAGAGCTCTCAGGTGCTGAGAAGAAGCTGTGGAACAAAGGAAATGTGGGCAATCATTGTTGGAAAGATGGTCTTGGTTAGGAACTCAGCTCTTTCTGTCTTGCTTAGCATTGTGAAATAAAAGCAGTGCTGCAAAACAGAAATTTACAGTGTGATCTATGTTAAAATGGAGAGTGCCATACTTTGAGAGCTTATTTGTGTATGCTAGAACACAAAATTAAAATGCTAAAAGCCTTCAGTATAAGGTGGGTCATTTGCTAGTCAGTCACTCTAATATAGCTCAGCTGAAATCAACTAGTGTAAATCAGTTTCCTGTGTTTACTTGTCAGATGGGGAGATGGCTGCTTTTTTTTTTGGTTTTGTTTTGCTTTATGTATAATAGAAATGTTGCAATTTTTTTGAGAATATTCTGGTTACAGCTGTATAACATCTTGCATGGTTCTGGAGTCAGTGTTCGATTTAAATGTTGTATTACACCTAAGAAGCATTTAAGATTAAAAGGCTATTTTTTGGGGAACTAAATGACTATATAGTGCCACTTAAATCTGCAATGATGTTTACAATATAAAAGAAAAATCTTTGGGTTTTTTTGTACTACTGGGGACCAAAGCTTCAGAAGGCTTTATAGCAATACATATTCTGAGATAAAACTGTATTTTATAGCTAAATTCCCAAACTGGAGCTAAAGAACTGTAAGAGACAGGAAGAGTAAAGTGCTTGGAAAATAAGGATGATTACCAGAGCTACACTTCTTTGTGTGTGTATAGTCTTTAATCAGCCTTAGGATACATACACTTTACAGTATTATTCAGCCAGTAATCATATACATTAGTATTTATAGTCTGACAATAATGAAAGTCTAGCTGTAACTGAGAACCATTCATCTTAGTCATGACTTCATTCAAATAGAGGGAAAAGCGTCTACCCTTCTGTACTGGACCAAGCTTGATAGCAGTGCAAGCAGTTTCCCTAATGCTGTGGGTGTGTGGCTTTTTGGTTTCCATGTGATTGCTTGATCATGCTCTTCACTCCAGTTATTGTACTCTTCCATAATGATACAGTGATTACACATATAAAGAGGAGAATGGGTAGCATTCTTTTTTTTTTTTTTACCCTTTGCTTCCAAGTAGGCTCAGCTGAAGGTTTGGCTGTTGTCAGTGCTTTGATGTGGGCTGGACTGGTGTGCTTTCTGGTGGCTGAAATGAGAAAACCCTTGTGCTTTTTAGGGCTGATTGAAGGTGCCAGAAATACCAAAGAACTGATACTGAAATGTATTTAGGAAGCCAAATCCTGGTTGATATAATTACAAATGCTTAAGCCCTTTCTGAAAATATCAACTTTGTGAGTTGAGACATAATCTTTTTCCTCTCACAAACGCTGTGCATGTGTGATGGAAGGGGAGGATAAAGCATCCTCCTTGAGATAGTGTCATGGTTTAACTCCAGCCAGCAACTAAACACCACACAGCTGCTCACTCACTCCTCCCTGATGGGATGGGGGAAGAGAATCAGAAGAGAAAAGTGAGAAAACTCGTGGGTTGAGATAAAGACAGTTTAGAAGTAAAGCAAAAGCTGCACACGCAAACAAGCAGCCCAAGGAATTCCTTCACTACTTCCCATCAGCAGGCAGGTGTTCAGCCATCTCCAGGAAAGCAGGACTCTGTGTGTAATGGTTACTTGGGAAGACAAATGCCATAACTCTAAACATCCTCCCTTTCCTCCTTCTTCCCCCAGCTTTATATACTGAACATGAATTCACATGGTGTGGAATATCCCTTTAGTCAGTTGGGGTCAGCTGTTCCGGCTGTGTCTCCTCCCAACTTCTTGTGCCCTCCCAGTCTACTCGCTGGTGGGGCAGTATGAGGAGCAGAAAAGGCCTTGACTGCCTAGCAACAGCCAAAACCAGTAGTGTGCTATCAACATCATTCTCATCCCAAATCCAAAACATAGCACTATACCAGCTGCTAGTAAAAAAGTCAACTCTATCCCAGCTGAAACAATGATAAACTTGGCAGAATGGGAGTCTCTCCAATAACAACATGGTGAATTGAAGAGGCCATCCTTCAACAGATGGGCGTAGCATTGGGGAGGTGGCAGCCAGCAGGAGAAGAGAGCAGGAAAGCAAAGCTGTGTGCTCTAATGCTTGATGTGAACTACATTGACTGGAATTCTCTGCATCATCTTGCTCCAACTGCCTCCTCCAGTTAATTACTGAGGAAGAGGGACCCAAAAGCAAATTAGCTCTCAGGATGGAAAATTAGACCAGTGTAGATGGTTTCATTCAAATCAATGAAAGTGCAAAACAAAAGAGAAAATTCTAAAGCTTTCAGTGCCACTGTATTTCCCAAATTATCTAAAGGTCTGTTCTGTTTCTGGAATTCCTACCTTACCTGCCTTTTCAGAGACAGCTGAGAAGAACAGGCAATCAAGAAGACAAATAGGTACCTCAGTGTTTGTATGATTAAGGTTTTGGGGAACTAGAAGTGTTTTCAGCCATAGTGTTTGCATTTGCTTGGACTATTTCTATTTACCAAACAATTAATTCTGAGCTGTTCTTGATGTTTCTTGTTGGAAAGATGCTTGCAGAAGAATGCTTGAATGAGATCTCTTGCAATCCAACTCTGCCAAACTCTGACTCTCTTTATAATCAGGACAGATGTTGTCTACTGGAGGAGCCTACATCGGACATTGAAAAATCCAAAGGTCTGACTCATTCATTATCTTCTTAGACTCAGATTAGCTGGACACTGTGCCAATATGTCTGGTCACTGTGAGGGCAGCCAAGAGGTTGAGGGAGTTCTGAAGTGCCATAGTAAGGGTGTGTAGAATATTGCCAGTGCACCACAAAACCAGCCAGGTTCTTGTCCCTGATTTGAGACATGTGGTCCTGAAAGTGGTTTTTGGCTAATGTGATTTAAAAGCTTTCAGCTGCTAAGAATGTGACCTTCACTCTGAAACAACAAAACGACACCCTGCATTTGGGTGCTAATTGTCAAATGGATGCTGGTAGTTAAATAATCTATTGGATGTAGTTTTTTTAGTAAATTATTTGAATACAACCCAGAATAACTGACTATCTTCTAATTCTGTCAGCCTCGACCTAGGTGATAGTACCACCACTGAGACAAAAGGAAATTCAGTAGCAGGACAGTAACTGAGAAGCCAACAAAAGATTGGTTGTGCTTTGTCTTGATCCAGCAAAGCTTATTGTATGACCTCCAGCCTATGAAGGTTGTCCTTGTCATACATTGATCTCTTATGTATTTAAATGCTCTACAGGATCTTTAGAAAACTTTTGTCCTGGTTGCTACTTGGTAGTTAAAAACACAAAGCTCCCTTTGTGTCTTTTGCTGGTGTTACACTATAGTTAGCCCATTGCCTGGCTATACAGGAATTCTCTGACACAGTTTGGAGGAAGTTGTTGCCAGTGGTGGGCACCAACTGCAGCAGATAAAACAGTTTGAAAGAACTGTGGAAGAACTTTGAAGTTTCCTCAACAGCCATAACATCCACTTCAGTTTCTCATATTTGCTGCCTGTAAGCCTCTTGCTGGCTGAGAAAAAGAGGGTATTGTCTCTCATCAACAGCAGGACTGTTTGTCAGCCCTTTGACTCAACAGAAGAATTTTGAGCTTTTGCAAAATTTTCAGTTGAGCAGATGGACAAAGATGACAGGAGGCCAAAATGACACAAAGGGAGCCCTTGGTTTGTAGAGCACAGTTTGGGTCTGTCTCTAGATTATCAGCTTTGTGTTCTCTGCAAGAGAGGCTGGTACAGAGAAAAGAGTACAGGACTGAGACTGAAAGAAAATCCTCTGTGACGAGTGAGAGTACAAAATGTGGGTCAAGACTTTTAAACCTCCTCCCTAGTTCTTCGAACTGGATAGAGAATGCGAAATTAGAGGACTGATACACAAGAAGCTTTGTCTTTTCTTACTCAGCACATGTGTTACAGTTAGCAATCACACAGACGTTTTGAATTGTTTCCACCAAAAATGTTGAGGCACATCATTGTGACCTTGCAAAAGACATTGGGTTCCTTTCCAGTACAGCTTCACTTAGGATTTTCTGAGCAGAAAGAGCTTAATGCACTAGCAATGCAGAATCTGCCTCAGACTTCACATAGTGACCCTGAAAAAGTGATTAATGCAAGAGGATAGCCTTTCCTCTCCAGAACTAGGAATAGGAAAGAAATTGAAGTCATAGGAAAGGGAAGGAAAAGGAAAAAAAAATAAATTAAGAAACACACTAAGGATTAAGAACTCATCTACTCTTTTCTCTCCTCAAAAGCTTCTTTCTTTGTTGGAAGCTGAGGCATTGGCACTTTACCTACAGGACTTTAAAGAAGAAACTCAGGACAGATTGTTCCCAAAGGATTTCTTTGATACTGTGGTCAAATAGTCATAAAAATTTCAGAGCTGCAGCTGGCAAAGGTGGGGGTTGGGGGGGGGGGGTAAGAAGAAAAAAGAGAGATACTAATAGTAAAAAGGAGTCTGAGTCTTTCCCTTTAGGACAAGACTTGTAGGTAAATTCAGAGGTCCTTGAAGGAAAACTCTGAAATATCAACAATGTGGTGTTTAAAAAAAAAAAAAACCAAAAAACCAAAACCAACAAAAAAAGCCCCACCCAACCATCCACTGATTTTAGTAAAGCATTGCTCTTCTGGTGTGATGTATTAAAAAGTAAATTAAAAAAATCAGGGATTAATGGGCACTATATTAGATCTCTTCCTAGCAGTAACTCCCTGCTTAATATTCTGGAAGTAAGACATCAGCAGCGGCCTTGGCAGTGGCGTATTAACCCTGCCCTCAGTGGTACAGTTAGTGTAGCTGTAGAAAGTTAATGTCCATTGGAAAATATGTCTGTTAAAGGGAAAACAAAAAGTTTAACATAACAATACAAGAATATCTAAAACATGATCTTTTCTTTCTTTCAGCCCAACAATACAAGGAATGATTACTGATATATGGGCAGACATGAACCCCAAAGGGACAGAGACTGGGAAATTTAGTTGTCTCCTCCCCCCGCCCCGCTCTCTTATGGAGAAGCTCCCCAGGAGGAGAAACTGTCATGCTTTAAGTTAACATAGAGTGTCCTTTGCACTGAGCAAAAGGAAAGCATGCCCAAAGTGGGATGAGATGGCCTATGTAGAAATTAATGAGCTTTCTTATAGCATAGAAGACATGCAAATGGGACTTCTGTTAGTGAAATGACTGCCTTCAATGGGATCAGTGTTTTACCTCATGTCTTTCAAAACCTTAGGGACACTTATGTATTTCTGGAACATGTGATTTCATTCAACTAAGAGGAAATACTAAGGCCAGGAAAGACCTGTTAATAAGTTTCAGGAGGCTTTCTGGGACACAATTGCTATTTTGGTCTCGGTCCCAACATGGATCTTAATGCAATGTTGGCATCTTGCAGTGTTCTAGAGCTCATTTGGGATGAATGCTTTGGTGCAGGCAGACCCATTGTGGAAATCCATAATCAACTGACTTAGCTTTTGAATGTAGCAGATATGGAAACAGTTCTGACAAATGTTTCTGGAATTAATGCCATGTTGAATACTGAAAGAATGCTGGAAAATTAAGTTCTCTTCCATAGGCCTTCAACAAGGGTCAAAAAAAGAGATTGTAGAGATGAGGGTGGAGTAAGCCTGGTGAGAAGAGGGCTAAAGGGGGGCAATATTTTGGACATTGTCACCAAACTGGTGTGTATACACATAGCTGGTATTTAGTTGCTACTTGGGTCAAGCTAGGTGTATGACCACCTCTTCCCCTCTCATCTTCCAATCCCTTCATCAGAGTTTTTTTGGGAGCTCGCACTCATTCCTTCATTTTCCACGGAAACCTGCCCTTGCAGTGGTTAATCCTGCTAGTATGCACCATTCAGGACTTGAGGTCAGACATTGTCCTTGCTGTCCAGATACATGGTGTGGAGTTTACCAGCTAATGCGAGGTGGTATGGATTTTGCATTACCAGCTTTTGGGTAGCGCCTGCTGCTCAGGGGAGGGTGTTCTGTAAAACTGAGTTACATGGAGAGCTGGTCTCGTGTGTCTGCACTCCAACTTTATCACTTGAAAAGACTTAGGAATAAAATTGGCCTGCTTAGGTGATTTTATTAAACAGGGTTTTAATAATTTAATTGTTTTAATGGAACAAAAGACTTCCTTGTTTTAGGGGGGGGGAAAAGCTAAATACACTATTAAGATTACATTCACTGATAAAATCTTCCTTAGTGGCCCCAGTGTCGTGGATAGTTTAAGCTGGGTTATTCACTGCTACAATTTTTCTCAAAGCTGATCTCCTTTGAAGACTTGTTGCAACTATAGTTATTCTATTGATACTGTTGGAAAGAAGTATTGAGGCCACCCAGGGCAATTATTCTGAACAGAAGTTTCCTTAACCTAAGCTAGAATAACCTCCTTTGTCTCCCTGTGTGTTTGCCCTGCGTTATTTATGGTTGAGTTGTGGTGATGTCACACTAAGGTGTTATACGGTCATGATGATGGCAAGAGGTAATGAAGCTACTTCCTTTAGCCTTCCTCAAGGCTAACACAGATCTTCTAGTGAAGAAACTTGCATGCTTTAATAGCAAGCCGGTGTAGTTTGGTTTATGAGGTTTTAAATATTAAGACCTTCTGCCCACCCATTGTTTTTGTCAGCGGATATTTTTGTATATGCAGTCATTTACTACTTCTGGATCCTTTTATACTGCACAGAACCCATTACAATTCTTAAGTGAAAAAACCTCACTGTGGGGCAGCAGTCAATATGTAATAATAGGATTTTTGCAACGTTGTATTTGCCATATATTTTCATATTCTTTTTTTCATCATCATATTTTTTCATCTCCTCTACATTTGTTTTTTTTTTCCCTTCAGTTTTAGGAATTACTTTCTATTGAAACCCAAAAGACCTGCTGCACTTGATGTATAATATGCACTCTTCTATTCAAAGAAGCTTGTAGTTTGAATCTCTTGATTATTGCCTCATACAGCTTGATAAATGCAATATATCTATCTTCCTTTAATTACAAGTTCATGAGTCTCTTGCTGGTTTGCCTTTTATGATAACTGTTTGACCATGGCGGAACAGGAGAGAGATGAAAAATGAGAAAGACCCTGTTAGAGGAATAGAGCTTGAGATTAGAATTTTGCACTGAGCTGCAAGTTTAAGTGTATGATGATTAGGCACCAGATAAAGCGCTGTCGTTGCATACCTATCTCTTAATTCCTGTTGTTTTCATGTGGTGCAAACTACAGGTAAGTGATGCTAGCTTAGGGAGAAAAATAGTTCTCCTACCTCACCTCAGCAAGAGTAAATATGCGCTGAGGAATACTCTCCTGTTACGTAGAAGCTGGAAGAATGCTTGCAAACAGCCTTGCTTTGAGGAGTAATAATATTTATATATCTGAAGTTATAAAAAGACAAATATTGTTGTTATATTTTCATCATATGCTGCTCAAGATCAGAGTTTCACATGTTGGCCTGAAATGTAGTTGAGCATTTAAAACCTTATGGAGGTCTCAAGATGCAGTGGTACTGCCTTTGTATTAACTATCGGAGAGCATGGATGGCCTCCTTTCTGGTTATTGCCTCTGTTGAGAGTTCAGACAAAGATTCAGATAAAGAACAAGTCATTGTGCGGTGCATGAAACCCCTGAATTATCACACAGTTTCTGTGCAACTTGTGAACAAGGGTAAATGGGATCTATAAAAGTAAGGTGCCTGCTTGCTACCCGTGACCTCTTTCTCATTCTCTGTCTGAATTGGTTTGGTATGACTACACCTAAATGAAAAGCAAGGCTTTTGGACTGTGAGAGACCTCAGTTATATATATTTTTGGGAATTGAGTGATAGCTCAAGAAAAGCTTTATTGAGGAAATAGCTGTTGTTATTTCTAAGGCTGGTCAGTAGGTATATTTACAGTAGTGTTTTAGTTTAAAAAGCACTCTGTTCATCTGAAGTTAATTTTGTGATTATATCCACTTACATTCTTTGGTATACATGTTGCAAACTGGTTTCCTTTTGGATGAAGCAGACCTAGATGTGCACGGTCACAATAGCTAATGTACCACAGCTGCTAATGGGCACTTGTTCCGTGGGACCACGCTGTAGCTACTTTGAAATAAAAAGTCCATGTAACATCCTTGGTTTCAGTGTGTAAGTCTGCTCTTAGTGGACTGCAATATTTGCTAACATAGTTGGCAGAAATGATGCCAGTGCTGTCATCGGAATTCAGGGCTCCAACCCTTGGAAAACACTGAACTGGAACAATTCACCTAGAATCCAAGGAGACTTTTACTACCACTTGCTCTTATGACAGTATCTCTCAAATCAGATCTGGTAGTGATGTTTCTAGATATTGCACGGGGGCACCCATGTTGGTCCTCAAAATAGGATTTGTGTCAACTAATTTTAGATGTCTACAATGTGAAGGTTTGTCTGCAATAGCTGATTTATTGAAAGTTTGGGCAGTGAAAATAAATTAATTCATTAGGATGCAATTTGGTCTATTTTAGATGCCTACTCTAGGATGAAATTAATTGTTCCCAAGTCATACCTGTTTCTCTTCCTAACTTAAAAACCCAAACAACCCACCACCACCAAAAAAACCAACCCCAGAACAACAACAAAAAACCCCAAAACAAAACCCCAAACCTAGGGTAAGCAGTGTAAATATAGTCAGCTGCAATGACCTACAAGAAAGGTTTCTTAAATTGATGTGTTTCTGAGATTGAAGTCAGTTATGTTCCTTACTGATGCAGAGTAAAAGGTAGCTCCAGAGTTTGTTTCGGGGATATAAACTTTCAATTTGAACACTACAAGGACAGGCATTCAAGGTCCACCATGGGTGGAATTCAAAATCTGTGCCCCAAAGTACTTGCAATGTAAGACAGCAGTCCTACAAATTCCCTCCTTGCTTGGTATTTTATGTTGTTGGGATTAAATAGATGTTTTACTCGGTTTGGTCAGCAAAACATCACTTAAGAGCTTACTTTCCCAATTTATTTGAGCTGAATCTCCATAAATGTTTCCGTTTACAGAATGTACCGTTGTATTTTCTGAGCCTGTTTCATTCTGGGAAGTGTGTGGTAACAACACTTTTGCCTCTTGAGATCATGGCCACATGTTTCTTAAGCAGATGTTTGTTTGTATGCTGGAATTAATTATTTAGATTGATTATCATATCGCTTCTTTACAGAATATTGGGTACAAGTGTGTTACTGTAGCAGGAAGTCAACGTTTATGAAAATACTGAAATACTGTTGCAACATATTGTATTAAATCCTCAGCAACAATAATACTGCATTACTTGGCCTTTGCAGTCTTTGGGTCAGGGCCAATGCCTGATGTTGATCTGTTCAATACATTCTACATCCTAGAAGTTATAGGAAACAAAGGGATTGCATCATTTATAATTCTTCACAAGCATTTGTGAAAGCTTAGTAAAGTGCTACGGCAACTAAAATATCCTTTGGGTTTACTAGTTGTAGTTACAATTTTGTGAACTAGTTTTTATTCCAAGCTTCTGGTTTGTTGCTCATAAACTTCTGTAACATTGTGCTCTTCATGGTGCCTTTTTCCAGTCATCTTTCCTGCCTGAAGGTGGTTCTGGCGGTGGTTTATTGTGGACTTATAGCAACAATAACAGTTCTGCCATTTTTAACTGTATGAAAGGTAGGGAAAAAGCCTTTCACTTTCAGTGGCTCTTTGGATCTGTGTCTAAAGCACTCCACTAGTCACCAAGGCTGGAGATAGAAAGCTGAAATAGCCCCTACTGTGGAAAAGCAGATTTCAGTGTTCTGGTGAAAACTGGTTTTAGTTTGAGGAAATGAGGAGGAAACTGCAAAAATACACACATGCAGTTTTTGTGTATTTTAAATAACCATTATAATGTGATTTTTATCACAAAATATGTTCAAATAACTGTGGATATTAACCAAGGACTTTGCAATGGAGAAGTTGTCAGTTTTATATCCCAAATACCACAATCAAATACTGAGCAATAGCTGTTTGCTTACAGCGTTTCTGTAGTTGCTATTTTATCAGTGTCAAATAGATCACTATGTTTTCAATACGTAGCTGTTCCAC
Organism: Pluvialis apricaria; assembly: GCA_017639485.1. NCBI lineage: Eukaryota > Metazoa > Chordata > Aves > Charadriiformes > Charadriidae > Pluvialis > Pluvialis apricaria. Next base: position 71,100,137 of record CM030009.1, on the reverse strand, counting down.
ATTAATCCTGAATGCAATCAGGCCACTAAACTTTGTCCAAGAGGGAAAACTAATGTGTTACAACATATCTAATTTTCATGTGCATTTGCATGTATGTAGCATGCTCTGAGCTAGAAAACAAGCTTTATTTAATTTTTGTAGGCTTCAAATGCAGCTTTTTGTTAGCTTTTTCACTGGAGAAATATTGCAGCCTTTCATTTGTTGTACAGTATCTTTAAATCTTCCGGAATGTTATCTGAAGCTGATAGCAACAAGGTTGTAGAAATTCACTTCATGTTACTTATGTGAATTCAATCCCTGTGATAATGATCTTAAACTTTTCGCTCTTTAGTATCAAGGGAATTGTAGTGGAAATGTTAGTCAATTGTTGGAACAAATATAGTGATATTAGGAGATACACACCAATGTTCTGAAAGCTTTTTTTAATTTTTTGCAGTGCATTAATAAAAGATATATTATTTATGTACTTAAAAATCCATGTTATGAAAGAAGTTAAATATTCAAAATCAGTCTTGTACAGGCACAGTTAATGTACTGTGTCTGGGATTCCTGGTCTGTGATCGGTGGTCTGTTTTGGTGTGTTTGAAATGGAGAAGTGAGAACTGAAGTAGTGAAAAGAACGTTGTTAAGCTTCTCTGTCCTAGGCTTCTGTTTCTGTCCTGGGGTTTCTGATAGCACGTATGACAGTAACTTTTTTTTTTTTAAAATGCAATATCTTTTTATGTATCACATTAATATGTGTGTTCAATTAAAAAGAAATCAAATGGTGAATTACCTTTTCATGTATAACCCAGATCTTCTGATAGGAAGCTCCCCGCCCCCCCCCCCCCCCCCCCCCCCCCCCCCCCAAGGGTGGGAAGAGGCATGGGGAATAGGAGTGAAACTGGCCCAAAATGTTCTGTAGAAATAGATGGGTTACTTATAAGGCAACATCCATCATTGCTGACCTACAATTGAATACCCGTTGTCTCTCATTAACTTCAAGAGGAAATTGAGACGTTTCCAAATGCCACCAGAAATAAAGAATATGAATTGGTTGATACAGTATTTTGAAGAATAGAGTGCAAAGCTGTTAATGAGCTGTAGTGGCTGCCTTCTATAAGAAAGACAAGTTGCTTTAATCAGAAAGGTCATGCATGTCAGATAGCATTATTGTTTCCTGTGTTAGCTTGACTCTACCTCAGTCTGGGGGAATTAAGATTTCAATGAACATTACTAATAGTTAAGACACATGTCTGGGGATCTGGATGCTTCTGCATTCAGCTCTGCTGAAATTTCACTTTTGACTTATTGGCATTGCTGTTAAATACTGCTTAAATACAACCAGCTTATATGTGTCACTGAAGCCCCTAGAGTCATGCAAGTGTTAAATTTATGGTACAGAAAATAGTTCAGGGTTCAGTGAAGCACAGCTAGTTCCAGCTTGGGTTTGAATGCTAAAAGCACCTTCATCATCCCCAGGATTCAAGTGATGTAGTCATATTTCTTAGATATCCTGGAAGGAAATCCTGGAAAGAGAAGGGTTGTGGTTCAATTAGGCTGACTCAATTCATTTGGGAATTATCTGTAGATAACAATTCTCTGCAGGTGATCAGGCCGTCCTAGAGGTTTTTTACTTATTCAGTGATCTACAGGGTTAGAGAAGAACCTGTTTGGAGGGAGTGTCTCAAATACAGTATAAATACAGTCTTTGATCTTTTTTTTCCTGTTATGTTCCTTGCTTTTGTGGATGTGCAAGCTGTATTGTGGCTAGCAACTATTAGTCACTGTATTAAAAAAAAACAAAACTAACCAAAAATAAAACAGTGCAAATACAGGTTAGATGTCTTCAGATCTATCTTTATTTGGTATAAACCCCCAGTTTCTCCAGGTACATCAAGACTTCTTGACACACTTTCGTAGTATAAGATCCAACTCTGCATCAAAGAAGTTTACAGTTTTCAGTGCAGTGCTGATTAAAGACTTGTTGAGGAAGTTTTCATTTTCACAAGATAGTGCTTATCTGGATGAATTCCACCCTCCTGGGTGTAAGCAAATGGTTCAGGTTTGTTACTCTTTTTCCTCTCTGGTCAGTCTTATTTTTGCCATCTACGTCATGCACTAGGATTGAATTCCCCTGATTTGGACGGTTGCTGCTCCAACCTGTGATTTCTTAGCCAACCTGAAGGGCTTTTCTGGAGCAGGTGATCATAGTTTCTTTCAGCTCTGGTATCCATGTCTATCACGTTGTTTCCTGACTCCTGAGCATCCTGACCAGCTGCAGTATTGCTGAAAGTAGTGTCAAGTTATTTTTGTTCTTTACTAGTGACTGTGGGACACTAGTCCTATGAAGAAAATGGTCAAATTGAAAAAATGCTTTCACAATAGGATCTCCCAAATAACAGAAAGCTATATGCAGGGTAATCCAAGATAATACCTTTATTTTTTTGTCATATTTGGGAGTTTTCTTTCCTATGATCATCATTTTATTATACATATGTATACAAAAAAGGATACGTTCATCCATTAGGAGCTGGCAAAACTGGTTTTGTCCCCAAACCCAGAAACAGGAAAAAAAAAGTGAAGTGGGGAAAAACCTGAAAGTGCCTGGGGACACGTATCCTGATGAGTGTTTCACCAGTGCTGGACAGACTATCTTCCCGCAAACTCCTCTAGCCAGAGCAGCCAGGAATTTGTGAAGTTCCACAGGAATCCCGATCCTAGTGGAAACAGTAGTGTTGCTGTTGACCTTCAGTGGTGCTAGACTCTATAGAAAGTCCTTAATTGCAGCTTGAATGGAAAGGAAGGATGGACATCTTGTATATAGATGTAACAGACATATAGATTTCACGGGGAGGGGGAAAGAAGGGACAGAAAAAAGAGGTGAAAATATATTTACCTCACTATTACTACTGTGAGCCTTTTTACTGGACTGAGGTCAAGATTCTGTTCTGTGGCTTTGGGAAAGGCTGATGAAGGGTAATATGGGAAATGATTGCTTTCAGAAATTGCACGGCAAACTTGCATGTCGATCCTTCTTGTTGCCTGGGAAAGACAGTGTTCGTTCGTTTTTTTTTTTTTAACATTGGTCACATTTTCTCTACTCTGATTCACTTGAGTAAAAACTGGGGGCTTACTTTGATTTTTTTGTTTTTAATCTTAAGGTTTATTCTGCTCTGATATCCAAGGCCTTTCTTCAAGCATAGTAGAAGTTGGGTATTTTTAATTCCACTCTTGAAACTCAGGTTATAGAATCCAGTTTGGTGGTACAGGAAATGAGATGAATGTCCAGATACCTGGAAAAAAAATCAAGTTTAGAACAGAGTCAGTGCAACCGTGTAGGAGGACTGTACGTATGCACACCAAGCACTTATTAGAAGTCATACAAATTGATATGGCCTTTACCTGTGGGAGCTATTGTGCCTAAGTGAGCTGTGCATCTAAAAATTACTGAACTTGCATTCAGCATCCCTTTTTAAATAAAGAGCATCAGTCAGCACTTCTTGCCATACCTTCTGCCTGTGCAAAGGCTGTGGAGAATGCTTGTCAGAGATAGGACTGTGCTCAGCAAGGTAAGTGTGGACTGGCAAGGAGTACAGCTTCTTTCCCCTCAAGACCTATGATATCATACAGGAAGGTCAGTACACTTTTCCTGGTGTGGTGTGTGTCTTCCACTCCCACTTAAAGGTATTATCAAATATGTTTGGATACACAGCCAAAATTTCCCTCTGTTTTAAAATTCTCCTCTGAGCAGTTTGCAGTTCCAAGGGAGATCTATATCCTCTATATAAACTATTTTTCATCTCTTTTCATCTTCTTCAAGAAGCATGGGGAAGTACCTGTGCAGCCACTAATTACAGAGTGATTAAAATAGACCCCTTGGTAAAAAAGGAAGCTCAGCACTACTTTTTCAAGCCAAAGCAGATAAATAAGCTGACAATATTAGGAATTACAGGCCAACTGAGAACAGCAGCAGCAGCAACAAAAAAGCAGGCCCAGCACAAATTGTCATAACTGTGTCAAAGACACAAAACAAATATTCCTTTCTGGACAGCCAAGAGGCACCACCATCTTTGAATGTGCTACTCTCAACGCGAGGGCCGTGCGCATAGAATGTGCCAACTCTGATTACATTGAAATGCCAACAGTGTTCTAGCATCTGTCAGCTCATTCCTGTTTGTGATGTGAAAAGGCTCTTCAACAAAGGAAAGCTAGGAAATATCTATGTTAACACGACCCAAGTCTGTCACTCCCTAATTGATTTTTGATCCTGAAGAAGAGGAGAAGAAAAGCCCTACTAGCAAGCTTGTTTATAGGGTAACTTTTGGAAAGTGAAACTTTAAATCGCACTTTGGCAGAGTGAAAACTTGAAGCTTCCCAGAATATATCCTCTGGATCATGAAGAAAAAAGAAGAAATCATAAACCTCTTCCTCATGTCTTATGTGAGAGTAGGCTGGCTTAAATGCTTAATGAAGGAGAAGACTGAAGATTAGAAATATAAAACCTTTCTTTTTTTTTTTTCATTTTGCCTTTACTTGTGCTGTATTTTATAAGAGCCTGGTGATTAAACCAGGCCAAGCTATTCAATAACATTTCAAACTTAGTCTGTTTCTCACCTTTGCAAGGGAGGTGCCAAAATGTCACTATTAAATTTCTGTAGCCCTGTGTTATGGTGAGACAGAGAGGAGCAAAAGCAGCATTTTACAAGTTGCCTGAGAAGTGCCTGAGGGCACCTGAAGTGCTACAAGTCAGATTAGACTTGTCCCAGAAATCAAAACCCTGAACCTGATATTTGTGCTAACACCCACTCAATCTCGTGCCAGTGTAACAGAAGTAATTAGGAATGTGATTTATTTAAAATGTAATTGTCCCCTCATGTCTTCTGTCTTCAGTGTAGCTATTATCAATAATATATAGGTGCTTATTCCTGTGGACTATGGTCCCTTTTTTCAAAGTTTAAATAGTTACTTTTTTTAGATTTCCTCTCATGTCTACACTGTACAAGTTGCACTTTATTACAGTAAAAGTAATAATAATGATAATTCTGCAAGCAAAAGCCCTGCTGATCTATATTCTCTCTCAAGCAGTGTTAAATTATGGTAAATTATGTTTGCATCCCTCTTGTTACTCCTCCTATCCCTCAGACTTGTCCAGGGCAGCCTTGGTACAAATCTGGTGCCAAGGTTGCTGCTGGAGACCTCAGCATAAAGAGCTCTTAGTGCTTTGCTTGCCCTCTAGTGGCATTTTAATGGCTGGGGATGCCCGTTGGGTTACACTACTGACATCCCTAATCGTGGGTGTGTTTAGTCAATGAAGGCGCAAACCCAAGAGGTTTTGTTAGCAGAACATCTTTGTTCTACCTTGTGTTTGAAATTGGAATCTATAAAGTAAAGGATACAGTACAAATGCAAAGAGATACCTGGTCTTGCATGTGTTCAAGAAAATGCTTTGGCTGTAAGTGGAAAAGCTGTTATTCCAAATAAAGTAAGTTACTCTGTTTACAGGAATGCTCAACACATTAGAGGTAGAAAGTTGCAATTGAAAGTGAGATGAACATTGTCTCATTCTTACAGTGCTAGAAGACTTATTTAATTTTATATAACTGACGCATTTTTTTTATTGACACTTTCACTTCAGCAATTTCTGTAGAATAATGTTAATTACAATTCATTAGCTGTTTTCAAATTAAAGACATAATGAAATGCTAATTTACTTGCATCTCAGAAGATTCCCTTAGCTTAGTCACAAAAGAAATAAATATTTGTTGATTTGCCTTAACATAGTATCCTTTTTCTCTAAATTGTGTTTTGGTATGTTCGATAGCTAAAACTATCTTCTGCCACCCACACTTAAAACTTTGTCTGCAGTGAGATGGTTACACCCTGTTTTCTAGAACAATGATCAAAATGCCAATTCAGATTGCGATTGTGGAGCTGAATTTCATTTATTGCCGTTCTGCAGGAAAGTCAGCTGCAGAATAATGCCTTCCATTCATTGCTCTTTGGCACTAGATACATTTTGCTGCTGCTACATATACTGTTAACTATTGTTATCCTTCAGTTACTTGGTTGAGATGTGACGTTCGCTGTGCAAGTCTGAAGTTTTTGGTTTTTTTTTTAAGTTCAGTTAGATTTACCAAACTTCCATGTAAAACCAACGGTATCAAGTTTTTCATGCTTCCTTCTCTGACCAGCACAGATGGTGGTCTGTACATGTGTAAAACATACCTTTAAGGACCTTTTTTTCAAATAAGTATGTCTCAAACAAAATGGTGATTTTCAAGATGTTTTCAGCCATTGTCTCTCTGAAAGTTCTTGTAGTTTTATATTAAGTATGTGATCAGATACTTGGAGTTTTTCAAACCACGCTTGCAATAAAAATTCAGCATATTTTCTTCTGATATAGTAATTTTAGACATTATAATGGACATGGCAGCATTTTCAGCCTTGAGCTTTTAAGTTGATAGAGTATCATTAAGAACCATTTCATTCATGTTGACACTTTAAAACGATCTACATTTACCAAGCTTCAGCATGAAGTAAAAAGAATTGGATGTTTTTGTACTAGTTAATTACAAAACATCAAATCTGCTAAAACAGCCATCAAACACTTGCATGCTGAAGTAAATTCATTAATTTAGCTTTATTTGATGTTTGCTGAAAGCACAAGTGAAGGGTGGATTGTACACATAGCAGGAAATCTCTAACCCATGAACAAGAGAGTGGAAGTACAGGTGACTGTCCTTGTGCTGTATTCAGGAGTTCGTACCTATCACAGAAGACCCATATGTTGTACTCTTGCAGAGGCTCTCTCTTCTGCCCACTGGAACCATCTTGCTAAAACACAGTAGTGGACTGAAATGCTGGTGAATTTGTGACTTAGCAGGACTCATTGATGCTCCAATGATAGAAAACACTAACTTGGTAAGACCCTCAAAGCTGTACCAAGCTTGCTTGTGGCCACTAAAGTTGTTATAGTTTTTAGGATGGATGTGATGGTTGTGTCTGTATTCCAAATAATTTCCCAGTCTTTGGAATGAGAACATGTATCTCATTAAAATGTTTACGCTTTTTTAGGTGCTGCTTTTGCCTGTAACAGCTAGCAGGCTCAAGTATTCGTGTGTGTGCACAATTCAGGAGATAGGATGCTTGGATGAACGTTCCCTATGTGCAGTTTGCATGCAGTATCCCTGTCCCGGTAAGCTGGGAGTGTACTGGATAGGTTGATCTGTGCCAGTAGGTCTCAGTGTCCAGGTACCAGTGTAGCATTTGTGTAAATATATAACACAAATGCATGTTGCATTTACTACTATGGATGTAGCCAATAAGAATCTACTTGTATATCCTGTGATATTAATTAGTAGCTCATTAGTTTGACATTGGTAATGATGAAACCAAAACTTAGTGGTCCTGTAGAGGCTCAAGGAAAGAAGTGCAGCTGAGGTGTGTTTGATTCCCCTGTCCGCACTGGAGAAGGGAGCAGTATTTCCATGTCATATCAGAAGAAATACACATCTTTTCTTCAGAAAATAACAGGGTAAGTATAGAAGAACCAAAATAGTGCTCTCAGAGCTGATGTATCTTCATTTATGCCCTTGAAACACAAGTCTTAACATCAATTCTAAAACTTTGTTTAGTGTCAGGCAGTTAGCATACTAACTAGGTACTCCCTTTAATACCTGAATAACAAAATGTCTGCTTTCTTTTTGAGTCTGCTCGGAGTTTCCTGATTATTTGCAACCAGGATGAGAGGTGACAGCAGACTAGCTAAGCTTACCTATCAAAGGATTGTTGCACCTTTGTTAGTCACCAGCAGTAGGCTGCCTGACTCTCCTGAACCTTGAAATCTTCAGTCACTTGTCAGCTTCTGTGGTACCATGGGACTAAAAAGCAGTAGGTCCTTCAGATAAACTTTGATTGCTTTGTAAAAGTGAACTAGATAACTTTTTGTAATGATGAGGATTTAATGTTTATCCTGTATAAAGCCTGAATTGTTCCTAGTGAATATACATGTTAAAGCAGTGTTCAACACTTGCTTTTTTGTTCATTGTTTTTGTGAGATCATCTTTTTCTGAATAGTAGGTGATGTTTACCTGTGAAATTGAGTGTTCCCACAAACCCAGCCTCTCTTGTAATTTGGGAAACTAATTACTCAATGGATTTGCATTTTTTTGTGTTGTTTTTCAAGGCTGTTGTATGTTTGATTCATAAATAGAAATTAATTTATATGCTATACTGTTAAATTAGTCTTTGAAAAGAATAGAAAGGTAAGTGCAGAAAAGTGCTTTATGGTATTGCATATCTTGAAGGTATTTTGCCTGAACAATATAGTATTCCTGTATGTCCCCATTTTTCAGATAACTTGCCTTTTGTTGCATCAGACTTGATGCTGAGTAGGACTTAACACTGAAAAGGGCAAAGAGATTGGTATGTAGGAACTGAAGTTCCAGCTAGAATGATTTAGAATGACTCTTTTGCCACTCCTATTATCTGAGGAATATGACAGCACTTTTTTTTCAGCTTAGTTAAAGGGAGATGCCTCTTGGAAAGCTTTATTGCCCCTCCCTTTAAGCTGAAAGGAAGTTGGAGCCAAAGGTAACGGATGAACCCTGTCTGTTAAAAGGAGGAGGCTCCTACTTAAGTTTAGGAAGGTTTATTAATAGACAGGGGACTGATATTGCTTAGTTCTTCAGAACCAATGAGAACTTTCATTCAATTAGTCATTTGTCAGTCAAGACTAGATCTGCAAGTAGTTTTAAATCTGTGCATGGGAAGGATATACAGTTAAAAGGTAGTTTCAAGGTGTCGGTTTAAAATACCTGGCTCTTGATTGAGCATTGATTATGTTCTCCCACATCCATGTTGTGCCAGCCCAAGGCAGCACGCTTAACTGCTGTAGTTGCACCATTGTTAGCATCTGCTTGGCTGGATAAGAGTTAGCATATCTGCACGAGCTGTAACTGCGTTTTACTTACTGTTAAAGCATTATTAAACAGTTAGATCATTGGAAAAATACCTCTTCTACTTGTTTTCAAAGCTCCCAGTACAGGGACTTCTTTGTAACAGGCAAGTTTATGGGAAAGCATATATTTTCTAATAATAGAAAGTGTAAATCAGGTTAGGAGTTATGTTATACTAGCTTCAAGTGAATACTTTCCATAAAACGTTGCATATGAACCTACTTTACCGGGGGCTTTGAAGTTAGCATGTGATTCATTCATATCCATGTATAACTTGTGTGGGTTTTTTATATGGTACAAGTGTCAATCTGCTAGATTCTTTCTTCTGCTTATGAGTTGACCTGTTTAATTTCAGTGTAGACATATGAAGAGAATCATGTGATCCTAGGGTATGTATGCCTGTTTATAGCAAACCAGTTTCAATTAGATAGTAACAGAAGCTCAGATCATAATGGCAAGAGAAGGGTGAAGATACAGTAAGACTAACCAAGAGTCTGCCCGGAATAGATACCCCAGCTGTAAAAATGTGCATGGGATTCCAGAAACTAATGCTGCTTGTTCAAAGGAGACCATCTTCTGAGAGGATGGGTGAGTGTGGAGAGACTGCTCAGAATCAAGCAATGGTTTATGGGGAAGGTCAAACTGTGCTTAGCTGTCAAAGCTCATTGATTCATCCTACCATGCAAAATGCTAATAGAGTTTGCACTTGCAGGGATAACAATTGCGCTATTTCTTTTGAAGAAACATAGGAAAGCATCGGATTCAGTGAAAGTGGGCCTGACAGGATGCATATGACTGTTATTGTGATTATAAATAAAATACAACTGGAAGAAGATAATCCATTGTGATCCAAAGATCAGGAAAGATTGTGCTGGAGACTCTCAGAGGGATGGTCACAAAGAGTAAGTTTAGCCTATTGAGTTGAATCTCCCTAGATTGCCTGTTTGACTGATGCAAAGAGGAAGTTCAGAAAGATTTGCTTCAGTAGGCAAATGTTAGCCTTCTGTGATTAAAATCTTTCTCCGTCTCCTCTGGGAAGTCTCTAACAAGTAACACACTGAAACCAAGAAAGGAGATGACTGGTAAACTGCATTAATGTGGTCAGCCTACAATATTGCTACTTGGTCATCGAAACTCATAAAGGATTTTCAGCAGGGCCTCTGGCAGACAATGGGTAACAAACATCTTTCCTTCTGGAACAGTTATTTATTCTTGATGTCCTGGAGCTACCTTTCTTACCTTGCGAGCATTAATGTTGTACATTGGCACTGCAAAGCAGCAGCTTTGAAGGTAAATGGGCAAGAAGCCCAGTTAAGTCAAAAAGAAAGGAAGACCGTGTCATCATAATACACACTGAATAGCCTGATTTGGAGTGATTGAGGTCCTACTTGCTTCATATCCAGTAGTCAGGGTACAGAAACACAATCTCCAAGGTATGAAGAACATGTCGTTATAATCAATGTGAATTAATGTATATATTGATAGTTGAAGAATTTCTTGAGAGGAAGACTAATTATCTAAAGTATTTCAAGCAAACCATGAAATGATATACAGCATATGGCCAGCCCTGTGGGAAATTCTCTTGACCCTTTAGGTAAAACCTAGAGCATCCGTTATTTCTATATCAATTTATATAGCATGGCAGCTGACTGAATTATAAGTTTAAAATAATTTTAAATATTTCTCTGAACAAATTTCTTTTTATTTCTGTAGCTTTGCTCACAGCATGTGTTCGGAGTATGGTGAAGTAAAGATAGACAAGTAGAGAGAACTCTGTTTTCATGAGGGGTCTCCACAAACGATTATTAAAAAAAATGCTTAACAGTGTTGATTTTAATCTTTTTTTTTTTCTTTAAAGGGAAAAAAAAGGCTTAATTGGGGGTTATATATTTACATAACATCCTACAATAAAATCTGCATAGTAAGATGGGTTTCTTGTATGTTTTACTGCTGAGGATTGAGAGTTTAGTCACTTTTAAGACTTGAAAGCATTTCAGTTTCTGAGATGTAAATAATATTAGTGTTTTCACACCCACTATTTAAATAAGTTTAACAACCATGCCATCAAGACTGCAGCTACTATGGCATTTTATACTGAGGTTTCACATAAAATGAGATTTTTTATTTTCAGTTCTCTCATAAATTAGCTTTTATCTGTCATCTGATTCTGCATCTCCAGGGAAATCTGCACGGAGTTTGGTTCCCTCAAGAAAGAAAACACGGGGTTTGAGTTTTTTCATATGTTAAACTAGATTCTGTAGTCATCAGAGTTAGTGCAGGACCTCATGGGTTTTGTCACCTCACAGGAGTTATATTAACATAAACTAAAGCAGAGAGGTGAAGATGATGATGGGTCTTACTTCTATTTTTTTTTGTTTGTTTGTTTTTTAACATCATGAATGAAGCAAGACTTCAAAGAAGTAGAAAACCAACATTTAATTAACATGAGGCTGGAATGTTCCTAGCTGATGCTAGCTGTTAGTCTGAGTTACTAACAGTTAACCGGATTTAAAATCTGCATCATGTAGCAATCCAGTTTGAAATCCATGAAAAAAATCGGACCAGTCACAAGGTTTAAAGGCATGCAAACCAAAACAGTAACCTTTTCATACTGGTGGTGTAATTCATTAGCAAAATACTACTATGTCTGCATTTCCTTTATGCTTATTTAGGTGGTATGGACTTGATAGTTTGTTTTTTTATCCTTTTATCCATGGCTGGGTAGAACTTGAAGTGTAATTCAATGTGCTTAAAGCAGAACAATTGTATATAGCTATACTTCTCTGCAAAATCAAGAACAAAGACTTCCTAGAAAACAATAGAATTGATGCTGGCATTTGTTTTCCTCTCCAAATGTCATGAGGTTCAATAATATACACCCTGAGAAATCAAGTAGGAATGTGTATTGAGGGGAAAATAGCAGAATAAACAGTTTCTAAGAGGCATTAAGCACAGACCCACAAAAAAGACCTAATTGAGATGAGAACATAAGTGTCCTCTGAACACAATATCTGCAACAGCTTTTGAGGGCCAGCTAGTATGTTCAAACTCTAGCAAGCCATTAACTGTAAGGAAAAACACATGCATTTTTAATGTGCCTCATTTGGATCATTCACATCCTGGCCAGCGTTTCTGCCTCCCTGAAAATAGTTTATGAAGCCATTATGGCATTTTGTTTAAGAACATCATTTCTGCCTGGAGAGAAGCCTCTGAATAGATAAAGAACATCGTTCCAGCCTTTTAAAGAGGTTTCAGGTAATGGAAGGAGTCCAAAGCGGGAACTTCAAAAAGTATGCAGATAACTCTGCGTGAGTCTTGCCTTGAAAAGTCTTGCATGAGTCAGTTTGCAGCTGTGTGTGAACATGATGTGTATTTTTGCTGAATGCCTTTGTCATTGACATGATGTTATCTTAGTATACTTTGCAGGGTGGGAGGGGAAGAAGCATAACCCTCTTTTTACCATCTCTGAACACCTTTAGGAATGAGGAATAGCAATCTCTGAATATATTCATAGTAGTATGACAAAATCCTGATCCTGCTGAAGTAAATAGAAATTTATAAAGATTACAGTACTATCAGGATGTGACTTTTAATTATCAGTACTTAAAGTATGGTTACGCAGTGCTTTCCCAGTATAGATTAGTAATTGCTTGCTGCCTCAAAAGTCTTTGTTCAATTATATCTAGGAGAGAAGAGTTCCCTAGAGCAGCTGGTGTGGAATGATCTCTTATAGAAGCTAACCAGTGCTGCAAAGGATTTCACTTACACTGTCTGGTCAGATTTTTAAAAGGGATCAAAATCCAGTGTGATAATCGTGTTAATATTTGGTGTTGAAATGGAACTGAACGTAGCTGAGAATCTTGGCCTGGTTTTGAGTTGCAAACTGTCTTGTGAATTGTATAGATGAGAAAACTACCCAGTGAGATGAATGATCTTTTGGAAACTAATGAAATGAACATTCAGTAAGAAGCAAAAATACCTGTGCTGCCCAATTAGAAGTTTTTACTTAAGAGTACTCTAATTCCAGATGAAGTTAATCTTAAGAACACTGAAAGATTCTTCAAAATTGAGGATGTTCTCTATGTATAGCATTCATTTTAATAATATTTTTATAAAGGCAAGAGACATGAAATCCCACCCTGATAAAGTGAAAGTGAATCTCTTAAATGTTTTGTAGGAAACTAATTTTTTACTTTAGGTCTTCAGCTTAGGCTTTTTGAAAAGCAGAGGGAGGGGAGTGTTTATTTTTTTTTTTTTAAAGCTTTTATTTACTAGAATGTAAAGGAGAAGGATATATAAATATAAAATATAAAAATGCTTTTCATCTATTCCAATAACAGCTTTCCCTTCCAGGAAATTGAATGCTGATTTTAAAAATGCGGAATCAATGAAACTAGACATATGTGGATACCTGTATGTTTACTCAAATGACTCAAGTGGTTACTCAAGTGCTAAATGAAAAGAAGAACATAAAATATTCCAGGCTGGAAGGTTAAAATATTAATGAATCATGAGTTTCAATATCATGAGAGTTCTAAAAATATCTAGATGTTTTATTCAGGTTGTGTTAAAAGGATTTTAGGTGGAAAGTCACTTTCTTACCTTTGGTGCTCTCAAAGTAACTATGGACGTATATGTAATCGTATACTGTCTCCACAAAGCAACACCATACTCAAACCAATACAGAGTCTGTGCTTGAAGTTCCTGTTCCAAATAGGGTCTTCCATTTTGGAGACATGACTAACTGCGGAGACTTCCACAGTATGAAGTGTATTGGGATATGATGAGTTGAACATCTAGCGTTGAAACTTTTGTTATTACTTTGCGTTTTGTTTTTGCGAGAAGCACAGTAGTTGTGAGGGAACAGAGGAATAACATTAAGCATCTCTGTTGGGAAGAGCTGACAGCCCCTGCAGATTTATACTGAATATGAATTCACAAGCCCACTGCAGATGAGAAGGTGCATTCAGTTGGATTATAAATAGACTGTAGTTAGCTTTGAAATGCATCCATTTTATTCTGAGCTTCCAGCAAAGTCCTGCAGATATGCAGCTCCAGTAAGAGCTCTAAAGTTGGTAATAAAGAGAAAATGACAGGGGTTTTATTTGGAGTCTTCTGACAGCTGTGGAAGAAAAAAAAATCCATACATTGTTGTGGCTGGTTTTTTTTCTACAAACAGTGAAGAAGTAGATAAAAAACTTTCTGTTCTCAGGATACAAGTCCTTGTTCTGAGAGAAATGTGCTCTGTGACTGGAAATGTATAGGGTTCTTGAACCCTTTTCTTCACTTTGTCCTTTCTTATGCTCTGATGCAGTGATCTCACGTGTGCTCCAGAAGAAGCCAGGTGCTGTTGTTGTCTTGTGGTCTAAGGGAGGTAGGAAGGCAAGGCCTACACTTTTGCTTTTGCCAGCAGAGCGCAAGATAGAGACCCATGAGCTGATACTCACCTGAACACACTGTTCAGTACAGTGCTTTTTGTGAAGCCAGCAGTAAAGGCGGTGCTGTGTGCTGCCCAGCCTGAATTAATAAGCTTTTTCTTGTAGAGGGTGACTAGGATGACTTGAATCCAAGGGCTAACAGTGTTCCTGTTTGACGAGAGTGTCTGTGGAGTAGACTATTGCACAGTGTAGCCCTGTCCTAGGTAAAGCAGTAGCAGTGTACAGTCCTAAAGGGTAAATAACAGCAAGCACGGTACTCTCTGTATATTAAGGAATAAGTTTTTGTAGATCTCCGCTGGTTACCACCTGAGGTAGAGCTAAATTTCTTCAGCCTCTTTTTGTGACTGACTGGACAGCATGTTCTTCTAGTATACATCTCAACCGTGGGAAGTCTTAAATTCAGATGGTCATTTTTAGCTTTTCAGAATGTGACTGAAACAGGTAATCTCTGTCCCATCACCAAAAATGCGAAAGGATAATATGTGTGTTTTGCTGCTAAACACAATCCGAGCACAGCCCTGTAGATTCTCAAAGTAATCTGATGTTGCATCAGGAGGTAGATGGCAATAATAAATCAGCAGAGAGCTGAGAGTCTTCAGCTTGCATCAGGAGCATGTTGGTCTTTTAATTGTCACCAGTTTTGGACTCTATCTAACCATAAGATACTCCTATAGGGGACATAAGGGTGAGGTCTTCAGCGTACCCCTTCTTCGCACAATTTATTTTCTACGTGGGAGCCATGATGGGTTTCCTCAACAGCTGTGTGTGGGTGCTTGCGCACTCTGGGATTTTGCACAGGTAAGAGATAAAATGAACACAATATACAGTTTGATATTGCAGATAATTTGCCAGTGGAACAGAGAAAGGATCAGTTTGTGCAAATCTGGTGACCAGCTGAGGTCCTTCAGCTACCATGCAGGACTTCTAGGCAGTAGGTGAGCTGCCGTATTCCTGGGTTGACAATGCCTGACAAACTCTGGTTCTTGTGGGCTTTCTGCAATGCTGATGTAGTCACTCTGGCATAAAGTATAAACAAGCATGTCTTTAATCTGTGAAAAGAAGAGACTAGTGCTCTTCCTCCTAAGAATTTGCATACTGTGTAACTGAGGCTAGGAGAACTATTCAACCCTTGATAAGATCCTGTATTATTGCTTCTGTGCTGCTACTGGGTTTACATCATAAAATAACTAGATAAACTATTTTAACTTGCTGAACAAATCTTAAATTTTGCAGTTACCTTGGCACTTTTTGGTGGAATTCTCAATCATTGTGCTGTATTCATGTTAGCTTTTGGGTTTAAAGGTGCTTTTATTATTCCCAGTTCCTAGGAGCTCAATAAAGAGCTTGTCTTGGCAGCTTTCACTTGCAACCCTACTTGCTAAGACATTCTAGGACTGAGCCTGCCAGTCTTTGGATGGCCTGTATTTTTCATGGCCAGTGACTACCCTCTATCTTCAGTTGAGTTGGATGTGTGCATCTTATTGCTTCAAAAGCCAGTACTGCATGTGATGGTAGTAGTAAAAGTTATGAGACATGTTAGGTCACTTGGTGCTGTCCAGACTGGATAGAAGATTTGGGCAGAGCCAGGATTTAGGAGGGCAGAAAGAATTTTTATGGTTCTCGTTATGAGTCCCTAATCAAGGAACTATCATCATGTACATGGCTGCCACTCCAGCAGCAGTGTTTGGGTTGGTCCCACAGTTTGATCTACATCGAACAGATTATTTTTGTTGCTGTTTTTGTTCATGGTAACTCTTGCAGCAAGCGTTTGAAAGATGTGATAGCAATTAAATAAATAAAACCAGTGTTGTAATTGGAAAGGAATTTTTAAGTATCGGATTGCTTTTGGCACTATTATAAATTACTTGGTGTTCATAGATTCTGTTTTGTTTGTCCAAAACAAACTGCAAAATTTGCAGTTCTCTGGGTCATAAAATCTCACATCGCTATATGAATCCAATTATTAGACTTGTTAGAAGCAAACTAACATGAAACATCACAAATCTAATACTGAAAAAAAACCTAGCAATAATCATCTCCGTACTTTCACCTCTTGCTGTGTTCTGAGCATTTTTCTTACTGTTTCTCAAGCTTCCAGGCACCATTTTCTTCCAAGAAGTCAGATCTCCGTTCTCTCTGGGTATTCATTGGTCTCTGTTCCGGTTCTTGTCTCTCTTGTCTCTCATTCATAACAGATACCAGGGCTGTGAATTTTTGAAGGCAACTGCAGTCATTGTAGTTGATGAAATGCTTTGGGGCAATATCAACTCTTTCATGCTAAAGCAAGAATATTGTGTTTGGTTTTCTTATCGCAAAACACTGAGAACAAAACCATACTGTTGTTGCAAAATATTCTGCCAGTCTGTACACAAAGTCATATTATCTTGCAAGCATACTTCTTATGATTATTTTGCAAAATTAATAACCATTTTCTTTTACATACTCACTTTTCCAGTGTGACTGTTCTTATGCCATTGTGTGACTGCCGAGTGTAGTGCACATTTACATAAGAGCCTCCCTTGTTGAGTTTACTTTGGAAGTTAGACAAAAAAATATTTTTTATATGTAAATTGAGCACATTTGGTCATTGAGATACAATAGGCATAGAGCATAATGATAGCACTCTTATAGCTGCATTTCAAAGTACAAGTACGCTCATCTCTTTGACCACTTTGTTCTAATGCTGGAAATAGATGTTAGCTGCTGAATGAGCGTCCATAATGTCACATGCAAAGTTTTTTAATCAGGGACCTAAGAATCTTATTCTAGTGAACAAACATAACAATTCTACAGGAGGACTGGACCTTTAAGTTTTTTTTATTATTTTGGTTTTGCAATAACTAATTACAGTGGGTATCAAAGAGTTTGTTTTGCAGTTTGCAAGGAGCTCTCAGTTGTCACTCAAAGCAAGTCCATATAGCTACATTGCAGTAGCTAACATGTAATGTTGATAGATACTTTCTCTGTCAAAATATGTTTGCTCAGCTTTAGAAAATGTCTTCCCCTCCTAGGAAAAAGTCCTCCTATTTTGGGGACCTTTCTTTGATAGCATGCACAGCAAGACATTTGAAAGAAGCAGATGCCCAGGGTGGGATGGAGAGTTAACAATTCTGGTTGTGAGGCTTTTGGCTAAGATCTTGGGGCTCATGCTCATGGGCCTTAGACACTTTCCATATCATCCAAATACTAGATGGTGCAAAATCCAATTGCTCTGACTACTTGTATTATTTCTCTTCTCAGTGTGTGGCTTATGAACAATATTTTGCATTTCCCATAATTTCCTCCCCCCGTATGCATTTCCTTTTTGCTTGTACAAATCAACTCGACTCAGTCTAGCGCTGCTGTTTGCCTTTTCTAACAAACAGTCTCTCATCAGATGTGTAGAGAAACTTCAGGAAGAATTCTGTAAAACAAAACAAACAAAAAAAACGAACAACCCCACAGCCCGAAACTGGAAGCCTGGAGTAACTTATTTTAAGATGCTATGTAAGAAATAGAATTTAATTTTAAAGCTGGCTTATAGATGCTGTGACTCTGCTTAGCATCTATCATATATTATTTGTATTTTATGTGTGTATATATGCATATTTCTTGGGTATGTACTATCCTGAGTTCTATTTCAGTAGTGTTAATTCTCAAAATATCTTTATTTAAAACAGAAAGACATATCTTTGAAGAAATTTTTGTTCTTTATTTTCCCCCTCTTCTCACAAGAAAACTTCTCCACCCAGTCCAGCCCCCATCCAAGTAAGTGAATATGCAAGACTCATGCATTTTTCTCTTAGGGCAAAACAGGATCTATAACCTCTTTTCCCTCTTTTAAAGATGGTGAATTGAGATGCAAAGAAAGGTTAAGCTGTCAGTCAGCAAGGAAAAGTATGTAGTTACACTGCACTGAATTTTGCATGGTAAAGTTGCATGATTTGACTGAGTTGTTATCCATCAGGTAGTCTAGGTATCATCAACACCCTTTGATACAAGGGCTTTAATTTGTTTTTTTTTCACCTTTATATCTCTCTAGTCAGTGACCCAAACATTCCATCCAGAATGTTGTTTATTCTTTTCTTCGGCCTGGGCAAAGTGGAATAGCTTCAGCAGGAAGCTCAAGCCCTCCTGAAATACCTGAAGATAGTAACTCAAGTTCTTATACGCTTATCTACTCACAAGCATGCTTATCTTTAAATGCATAAGTTGCTTAAAGTGAGATTTCCTTTCAAGAAGGCTATTTCTATAATTTGTCCATTTTGGACTGTGCCTTGTTAATTTTCATCATCTATTCTCTGCATTTGCCTCATAACCTGTTGTGATTCCTGTTGTTGCTATGACTAGCCAGGGAAGGTATGTCATTCTTTTGCATGGTTTATGAGATTGTGAAGACTGAGGGAGTGAAAATACAAAGCAAGCAAGGGTAGTTAGTTATCCGGTAAGATTCATGTGTGAGGACAAAGCTAGGTAGTCCCATCAGTTCAGTAGCTCTTGCTTGTGCTCTAGTATCAGAGGATAATTTTACTGTCTGTTGTATTAATGTGCAATTAAACTGACTGTATTTATTCACAACCAATTTTGATATTTTTAAACTATAATGCTTGTATATTATAATCATTGAGTTATCTGAGACCATAACAGGAATGCCTGACCAAAGCATAAAGGATGTGTTCAGGATTGTTCTTTACATTTTTAAGTAATAGAAACAAAAAGGAAAAATGAGGAACAGGATCAATATGTGGAAAGTATAATTATAAAATCATGTAGCTAGATAATTATTCCACACTGGTTATTGGAAAACAAGCTTGGTGGTCTAAGGAATTTGTCTGTAAAATTTATGAGCTGGATCATCATGTTTTGTGTGCACAGAACGTGAGACAGTTTACTTCAAGATGACTGAAATATTCTGAAAGTCGTTTGTCAATTTTAGCAAAATGGAGATTTTGGCCTAAGGGGATGGCATGTAAGCAGCTCAGTCTGAGGTGTCTAAAGTACTTACTACTAAACCTAAGAAATCCTTAGTGGGCGTATGGCAAAAAGCCTCTAGAACAGATTTTCATCTGCCCTCTTGGTAGTTGCTATTGAGTCTTCATTTCCAGAAGACAGTCTGTGCTCTTGTCTCACTTGTGAAGTGGCCTGTACAGCATTAATCTCCTTTGCCCCGCCACGGACTTGAGAAATATGCCCACCTGTGGATTTAGTTGGGCATAAGCACTAAATCAGGGTACTTACTGGGTTAAAGTCCAGGACTCGGGGCCTGGGTCACTCTCTCAACCTACATGTCATTGCAATTAGCCCAGAAATATGGATGCTGCTGCCAGAAAGAGCTCAGCTGGACTCCCCTACACGTCTCAGCCAGAAAAGGCTGGTAGTTAGGAGGAGGATCTGATTTATGTTGGAAACCAAATTCTGTGTGGAGTCACTAAAGAAGAGTAATGCAAAACCCTTCCCTCTCTCCACCCCCCACTGTGCTTTCTGGGAAGTTAAGAGCAATAAAACATTTTAAAGCTGTCCTCAGACACCCTCATTTGCCTCGCAAAGCTTTTATTGGTAAGTATCTGCTGGCTGATACTGTAGTTTTGCAGGCTGAGTTCAGTGTACCATAGTAGACTGAGCAGCATCTTGCATATATGATATATCACCTTGATACTAGTCAGCCTGTCTCATAAGCTAAAGTGTTTTACTGGTTGATTTCATAGTTCATTAAAAGACTTACGTTTTCCTCCAACAGCTGAGTGGCAAATGAAAATACCACTGGGTTGCAGAGACTATGCTACTGAGTAATTCTAGCCTAACTGGCCATGCCTCTAGTAAGCGGTAAAATCGTTAACTGTGACAGCACCATTATTAATAACGTCTCATTCATCTCATATCCACATTCCTTGACTTCAGCTGCTTTTTCTTATGCATATTTTTTAACGCCATTTAAAATCATTCCCTAAAAAAGAAAAGGGAATGGATCTAATTCATCTCCTTATCAAAAGCTCTGATGCTCTGTCTTCAAACAATTATGTCCTCAAAATTTAGACAGAAAATAAAACTGAATTATTCACTTTATTTCCAAAAGGCATTCTTATGCATGGCTTGATTTACCTTGATTAACATAGCAATTTACCACACATTTCAAAAAGCGTTGCTAGTATTTTTAGCTCAAAATAGATTTAGATACCTTAGAATTTCCTACTGTATTCCATCAACACTGTTCAGACTTCAAATGTTATTTCATTTTTGCAGATACAATAAGATTTCATTTTAAATAGGTTTTGATAATAACTAACTTAATGAAGTGATATAGTGTTAAAGCTATGTTTATTCTTTTCATTTTTTTTCTCAGCACTTCCATGGCTAACCCCTTCAAAATAAATTATCAGCTAACTAGTGTGATTCTTACGAGGTAAATATCGTGTTGTCCTTTTCCCTGGAAGTGTTTAGGGTCAAACTCAAATCGTATAGGCAAAATGTTGGCTTCATGATGTTAACTAAAATCAGTCAATGCGAAAAACTGAAAATACCAGTAACAGCCTGAAATAGGCCTTTAGCTTTATTTTTGAGTAAGACTAAGGAGGTTTGGTTTTATTGTTTCCTTCCTTGCAAAAAAAATCTTCTAAAATAACTTCCAGGGATCATAAAAATAAGTGGTCCTGGTATAAAATTATAGAATTAAATAGCAGAGATTTTTTTTTTCCTTGTTTTTGTCAATTCCACTTCTCCATATAGTACTTACAAAAGATTAACTGAGAGCATGGTTACAGTGTTTGCCAGGGACCATGCTGTTGCAGTGTTAAGTCTACAACTTGCTAACAGTTTTGGAAATTTCTTCCACAAATATGAATCGTCTGTGTCCATTTTCAAGAGCAAGACTTTGACTGTCCCTGGAGGTTGTGCTGAGTATGCACGTTATAATATGGCTGTGAGCCCGGTGAGGTTTCAATTTTTTTTACACTCCTGGGGAAGTAGCTTGTTGTGTCCTAGGGTTACCATCCGTTCTGAAGTTCTCTTTCACGTTATTAAAAAAAAAAAGTTTGGTAAAAGCGCATAAGCATGAACTGAAGAAAATTATGCCAATGAATTACAATATAACAACAGAAAAAGCAGCAGCAATGCCTCTGCTCCCCAGAAAAAGAAACCCAAACACAACCAACCTACTAACAAAACAAAAGCCCGCTCACCAGCAGATAAGTTAGGGCAAGTCAAATGTTTGTTATGGGGTTTAAAAGGAGCAAAAGAAAGAAGTGGTCACATCTGAAGTCTTATTCCCCCCCCCCCCTTTTTTTTTTTGAGAGTATAGAAACACGTCTGTATTATAAATGTACACACAAACTATCATCACTGTATCATCTGGTCTTAGTTGGTCACTCATTTTCAGAGGCACCAGTCCTTCCAATGCATGTGTGATTGCCATACCAATAAGTTATCCTGCTAATCTGGCAGGTAGGTAGATTTGGCACAAATAGGGACTGGGTGGTTTCTAGGACCATGTACAGTAGGTGCTTTGCTTGTCATTGAGTCATATCTGTAGGAGCATGGGCAGCAGTAATGATTAGGAGCTAAAACAAGCTACTTGATCTCTTTGCTGGCTCCCTTAGCATTGGTTTGTTTAATAATTGCTACTCTGCAAACTTTCATAGGGACGAAAAGGTGAGATTGACACAGCAGCGCTGACTGTTTCTGGGTACTAGGCTTTGAAATTGAGCCTGTTATAAAGCTGGAAATAGGGAAGGAACCAGCAGATACAATTTATCACAGTAATTTATCTTCTTTTTAGGGAATCATTTGACAATATGCTTTACAGCAGATTAATCTCTGAATTACCAGATTTTCTGGGGAAAAATACATTGACAACCAATGAAATAATTCCTGCAGGGATTAAAAATTGGTTTGAGGTAGGAGTTGAAGCCCATCTCCTAAATGGTTGGATGTAAAGGTAGGGATGAGGCACTGAAACATGTAGATTGCCATAGGAGAGTTGTTATATTGTAGGGTAACTTCAGCCTTATTTTTTGCCAATGTTTACAGTGTTATGAACAGACATCAAAGGAGAAAAATAAAATAGTGAACTGCTCTAGCTTTTATTGCTTAGGAAAGGAAAACGAGACAAATGGAGATTTTGTAGAGATGGGAATCATTCTCTGAGTAACTGATGGACGTGCATAGCTACAGTAGCAATAATGGTCAAATAGTTAAAATAGAAATAGAGCAGGTAACGCTCTGTTTCTTAGACATTCTTGGACCACTTTTTGTTTCTTCCTACTGTTGCATATAATGAACTTGATTTTTTCAGATTAAACATAAAATATGTTTTAAAAGTGTCCAGAAACAGTACTGCCACTGATTGGCATATTCAAAAACCTAGGTAGAATCAGAGATTTTGCGTTCATATTTATCTTTAAATGGTCTGTATTGGAATATGTAGATTTTATGACAGAATATGAAACATCTTCTCATGGCTCCTTTTCATAGACTGCAAGTGTCTTATGCAATTCACAGTGGCTTCTGTGTATGCAGGATCAGGCTCACAATGAATAAACCTGGAAAAAGATCTATAAAAACAGCCAAACACGTCTTTGTGCTTTATAAAAAGAAAAAATATTTTTAAAAAAGCTTATTCTATGTATTTCTGAATTAATTTTCTTGTTTAAGGCGCTCTCAGGTTTTTGCAGTGGTTTTTTACTTCAGTATTAAGCAGGCTTTAGCTTACTTTTATTTTAGTAAATATATTAAAAAAAAAATCCTTCCAAGAATTGCTCCTTTGTCCTATTTTTATTATATAGTGTGCTACTCCTGCTTTAATTCATCTGATCTAATTAGTAAATGGAATGTTTAAAAAAAAGTAGGTTTTTATGGTGCCATCCTGATTCATTAAACTGCATCTCATAGTTCACTGTCAATACAGAAAACTTAAAGCAGTTCCTGGGGTTATTCTGTCTTTTCACATACTCTTAAAATAGTCTGTCTGCACTTAAGAGGTTTTCTTCTAGAGCTCAGCCTGAGCTACCTGCCTAGGAGATAAAGTACATTTCCTTAGGCTCAAAGTCAGTTTCTGATAGACCGTAGCCAGACCTCATTTCTTATAATTTTTTCAACTTAATTTTTCCTAATGTTTCTCCATATCATGATTTTTCTCATTAACTCCTCTCCTAATGGTACCACACCACCTGAGGTGCTTCAACACTTCATTTCTACTTGGGCTGTGTATTCTGGTTCAGTGATGCAGGTTGATTCCCATTCATCACTAGCACAGTATTATTCCTTCCTGAATAAATCCCCTACTTTCCTAATGTACCAAATTACTGAAACCAATATTGGCCACCTCTTCACACTTCTTAGACTGATCAGGGGCTCTTGAAACCTCTCCTTAGCTTTACAGAGCAGCAGACTTTGCTGGCTATCTTTTTTTATACACGCAAATGAGACTGAAAGAGAACAACCCAGGTGCCTAAACAGGGGCATCAGAAGAATACACAACATGGCATCTAGGATTTCAGCAGAAGGTGGACAGGTACCTAGGATATGTGGTTAATGGGAGACACTTCTGGAGTAGCAGCTGGAGAACATACAGGATAAAGTACTAGATGCCTAGTTTTAAGCTTCCAAAGCACTACCCAGAATTACCGTGGTATCTGTACATGGTCAGGTCTTCTGAAAATCACAAGAAATATTTGAATAAATATGGCAAAAAGGAAGAAATTAAGGCACAGGGTGTTTGTAAAGAGCCCACTTGCTTTAGCAATAACTGTTTCTGAATATACTGTGGCCCTGCATTGGAAGGGGAAAAAAATGGTACTAAAATACACACACACATACACTTTAAGCCATACTTTTACTTTTTCTTTTTCTCTTTACACTTCCTTCAGCCTGGGGAGTAAAATAGCACTGAACCATTCATAGAGAATTTCATTTTCTGGTCTTTGTACTGCTGGACTATTTTAATTTCCTGATAGTACCAGAATATAGCCACTTTGAAATTTCAGGTTTAATTTTCTTAAAATTATGAAAACATTTTTTGTAGAAACCAGGCTTTCAGGTGATCTTTATTTTCCTTAAAGAAGAT
This sequence comes from Pluvialis apricaria, assembly GCA_017639485.1. Taxonomy (NCBI): domain Eukaryota; kingdom Metazoa; phylum Chordata; class Aves; order Charadriiformes; family Charadriidae; genus Pluvialis; species Pluvialis apricaria. The sequence goes on along the minus strand of CM030009.1, from coordinate 71,075,724 downwards.
CCTTATCTTGAAGGGGGAGGGGAATGAATATCCACTTGTATTAATGTTGGAAATAAAGTGAGGCTGAAGTACAATTTTCTTTCAGTGAAACAATGAAAATGAGAAGTGATGCTTAAAAAGTGCTAATGAAGGACTCAATTATGAAGAAACTGCAGAACTCAAAGAGCACCCAGGAAATTGCCACTTATTCATATTGTGGTGAAATATATTTGGTCCTATTGGGTAAAAATTTTTTCATGAGCTGAAGACATCATTATTTCAGCTATTGCACAGCCTTGACTCCCACACACAGCTGCACTGGTATTTAGGTTTGGGAATGCAGGAATATGCATCACTGTGGCAAATTTCTCCTCTTTACCCAGAATGGTTAGAAAAGGGAAGGGCTGAACCTGATGTAGCTCAAGGGTACAAAGAAAATAGGTAGGAAGAGATTCCTTGAAGAGTCTGATGCAGAGAGCCTTTCTTGTTCCAGGCTTTGTTTAAGAGCACTGTCTACCCTTAGGTGTTATTTCATTCTCTGCTCAATGGAGAGATTACACACAAAAAGTGAAGCATTATGCTGCTTTTAATAAGTTCTGTGTCAGTGAAGTGACATTTCTTTGTTGGAAAAAGCCCAGTAACAATGGCAATTAGCTGATACATCTATACTAAGTATTTTCACATCCTAGTTTGAAATAAAACAGCACTTAAAATGGATAGAGTAACTAATGATAACTCTAGATGTGATCAAGGCATAGTCTCAATGGGAGGAGAGCTCTTGCTTTTTGTTTTTACTGTGGTTCCAGGCAAAGACATCTGAAGAGATTTGGCTAATTTAACGAATGTGGTGTTACCTCACAGTTGTCCCATTTAGGAAATAGATGAAGAGCTGCTTGCTGGTGGCTCTATGATTAATGACAAACACCAGCCCACAAAAGAAAGAAACATCTAAATTATTAACTGCCTGATCAGCAACTCAGTTGGGAATTTCGTTGGGTCATGAGTGCTGGCAGGTTGTCAGGGAAACGGGAATAACTTAACCAACTGCTTAGGTTTGTTGAAAGATGAAACCTTTTTACATATTTTTGGTGGCTAATAGCTGAACTGGATTTGCAAATGGTTGCTGAAACAAAAAACACAGTACTGCTTTTGATTCAATACAGACAACTTAGACAATTTAGGTTTTAATCTGGAGCCTTGATACATGGGTTTTGATTCATAAGAAACTCCTTGGGTTTTCATCATTCTCACCCTCCCTCACCTTTTCCCTGCTCTAACCATTCATTAATACCACATACAAATGTCTCTTGATATCTTGGCAATTTGCAAGCAATTAAATAGTGCTCTGAAGCTCACTTTAGATTAGCTTTCTGAATACGATGAGCCAAAATTCTGAGTGGTTTAGGTGCCATCATTTCTGCTTAACATACTATTTGAGGCTGGCTCCTTTGCCAACCATGTGCCCCTCAGGATGAGCAATGGATACTTGCAATGGCTGAGGCAGTTTCCCTTCATTCTGGATAATAAAACAAGCACCTGGAAAGGCAAGTTGAAAATCATAGCCAGGAGAAAAGCTCTGTTTGACTGGGAGTTAAAGTAAGATTCAGTCTATGATTTGGAGAGATGAGGGACTGTTCTGGTTGGCAGGAGGACTTTTCCTGCCTGCAATTAGGCTGTAGTAAATTGTGAAATAGTTTACGGTTCTGAAACTCTCAAAATTCTCTGTGACAAGCTCATTAGAATTGCTGTCTAGTTTGTAGGGCTTGCCTGCTCTCCTGAGCACTTGCTCACCTGGAAAGCATCCTGCTGGGAAGGGGAGGGGGAAACAACTGTTACAACAAGAATCTCTTTATTCCAAAACTTTGCTAGAAGAATTGGTCCCTCTTCATCTGTTTGTTTCCTGGTTCTTAGCGTGCGTGCTAGAGTTGGTCAGCAAAAATAAGCAAAGGGTTTTCAGTCACTGAACCATAGGAATAAGGGTATCTGGTTATTGTAGGCAGCATCATTCATTTGACCCCTGCTCCGCCACTTAGAGACTAGACAGTATATGACCATCAGTGACTGTAATCAATATTCACCAAATGTTAAAGGATCTATTATTCAGCAACTGATCTCTGAAGTTTTTGTGCTAAATAGGAGTAATCGTGAACAATCATGCCAAGGAACATGTACTGAGAAGACAGATATAATTCTCAAGTTTCAGAATGGGTCTAGATTTCCTGGGACAATCTGCAAGAATAACAACTGATGGGAAGCCTGGAATCAAAAGGCATGCAATAATCTTTGACCAGCAAAATATCAAAGATGAGGCTTTAAAGTATTATCTGTCTTTAGGATTTCAGACTAAACCATGTTACCGTTACACAGCAGTCCTATGATATCTGAAGCCAGGTTTTCCTGAATTGTCGTCATTGTAGTTAGAATAACTATGAAAGTAATTTTTTCTCTTCCTTATTCTTTTATGAAGTGTTATACCAATCTGATATTCCCAGGGTGGATAGAGGAAAATATGTGGGGAAATATGTACATAGTGCTGATCTTTACCATTCAAATGTGCAATATAGAAAATTATATATTACTGTTTTGACTATTCCAAGTCACCGCTACTCTTTCCTCACCCGTTTACAGGCTCCCATCCCTTTATAGTGCTTGAATAGGCATAGCTTGCCATCAGCATAGTTCTGCTGTCTTCCTAGGTCTGAATGCTGCCTTAGCACCAGAGAACAACTCATTTAACTCAGCTAATTGTCTGGACCCACTTTATATTTAGTGGAGAGAAATGAGCACTTCGAGGAAGCAGTTTGCTCCATCCAAGAACGTAAATATCTGCTTTTGGTGTGAGTCTGCTGACTTCATGGAAATACACATTTCCTTCTATTGACAAGAAGTGGAGTCTGGACAATCAGCTCAGATATCTGAAGTGTTTGAAATCTATATCTGGGCAGATGGAACACACCAAAGTGACAAAGAGTAGGTAAAATTATAGCTTGTATTTGGATATGAAAAGAAACCATTTCTCAATCAGACTCTCTCCGATCCTACAGCATTTCCCTGCTGGTTAGGAGGCTTGAATAAAAATTATACTCCAGGTAGCAATCTAATGTTTTGCATGACAGAAATTTCCTTTGGTGTGTATTGTCATGTTACTGGATCTAGTTCCAGCTGTGTTTTTTGTTTATGCTACAAACAAAGTTATACTGTGCACATTGACAAAAGGAAATGTAACTTTCTTGCCCAGACAATCAGAATTTTCTCCTCTAGAAAAAAAGGTACTTCATCTCTTTTCTTGCTTAAATGTAGGAGCAACTTTCCTTTTACCTGGGCTACCGAGATAAAAGATTTCTCTGGCTCCTCTTGATTGTATTTTTGTTTGGTTCTTTTACAAGGAAACCTTTTACAAGTGTAACAACAGTAAAATGAACTCTTTACGTTGCCTGCCAGTAAAACAGGGAAGCAAAACTATACCCCATAGTATTCAGCATCATCAAATCCATTTCTTCTCTATTTCAAAGTAGTGGTTTTTTAACTGCTAATGAAAGCATTATAAAGATTGGCTTCTGAAGGGGAAAAAAGCTTTCATTTTTTTCCTTCTCATATTCTTTCTGCCATCCGGTTATGGTTCAGAAACACAACCATTTTGCTTTTCAGAACTAAATTCATTTGATGCACTATCAAAGTGCATTCAAATTATCAAAGTCTCATTCTTGCCCTAGAATATGGTATTGAAGTGAGAACACTGATCTGATGACATTTCATAGATAGCTTGAAAATACTGAGCTAAGAAACTGCAGATGAAATTACTCATAGTTTCTGCTTGTAGGTGATTATCTGGTTTCCCCTCCTACCATGTATTAAAGTATTATTTCCCTGTAGGTTGATTGTTTTCCCTCTTACGATCTAGTCAAAAGCTTCAATTTGTTATTCTCTGTAGTGATCACTTAAACTGGAGGCACTGAAGCTTTCACAGCTGAAGAGCTGCTTTAATATCAAATATAGTTAGAGAAAGCCACGAAAGCCTTGCATACAATAGGGACTCAAAGAAGAATGCAAATATATTTATTAGTGAATTTTAATGACAACTGTTATGGTAAATGAAGATCAGATTATCAAATGAGATTTGAATTTTTTTCGAAGTTATACTATCACTGAAATATAGTATATACCACTCATACCAGCCCGTGACTCTGGTGACCTCTGCAACAAAGTCTGGATTAAAGAGAAGAGGAGCTATACTATATATGTACGTGAAAACAATGAGGTCATCGCCTTTTGATGTTATTCTAAAATCTTCATGATCATCTACCCCCTCAAGTTTTCCATGCTCTGCAGAGGTATTCCTCAGGAACTACTGTACTACTCCTTGCTATTATAATACCCCCACAATACGATATGATACTTCAGCTTATCTCCCATAGTGTCTGAGTGGTAAAATGCTATTGTTCTATGTAAATTAATCACTTGCATGACTTCAATGTCCTTCATATTTTGTTTCCAATACTCAATCTCTGTTACTAAAGAAGGCAGATCATTAAAAAGGGTAAAAAAGAAAAATGCAGAAGTTGGTCAGTAACTAATAAGAATTAATATTTTTCAAAAGCAGATAAATGCCTACCAAGGACTGGAAGCTTCAGGGATATCTGGACAACTTAACACCATTAATATAGTCTCTTGTAAAGCACTCAAGTATTAGTGCTCTTGTGTCAATTGCTAATGTCTCTGAGTATGTTTCTCTGAACCCCTCTTGGTGGTTTTGGTTGGTTGGGACGTGGGCCCAAAACCAATATTTTCTACCTCTTTTTGACAAAGTGGCTTACTGTCCATTGATGGTGCTTTGTATCCCTTAGCAAAAAGATTATTGCCCTGTCAGGTTATACCAGCTACTCAAGAGTAACTGGTAATAGAAAAAAAAAATCTTTAAAGAAAATATTTAAATAATAATTAAAAAGTATTTTAATATGCATTGTTAGACCTTGCTGGATGATGCTTCTGGAAGAATTTTCACATTTCTTTCTGTCTAGTTATTTGCTACAAAGCAAAGAAAAGAGACTATGAACTACAAATTGATAGCTGGAGGCCGTGCAAAGTCAGCATAAAAAGCCTGAGGCGTGATTAGCACAAGGATGCTTTGCGTGAAGCATAAAGATCAAATACTAAGTCTGAATTTTGGGTGACAAAGATCGAGACATTGCATAGATGAAGAGGGATAACAACAGAAAGGAATGTTTTCTGTTCCAGCATTTAATAAATGATTGCAAGTGCTTTCAATCCACCAAACTTTCTTAGAATGGGCAGTATCACTTTTCCAATTCTGAAAAAGGGAATGGTGCTATTAGTTCACAGCTCAAAAGTTGAGTCACCAACAGCTGGAAGGTTTCAAAGGAAAGCAATGGTGTCTGGCAAATATTTGGATTAGAGGGTCCATTGGTGCCTTAATCTGTGTGTGCTTACTGCAGAAAAGGCTTTCAAGAGCTTTTTTGTGCATGTAAAACCACTGAAAATACTTTTATTTCTATTTCATACTTCTTAGCCAAAATAGAGAAATAGGAGTTTTACCAGTTTTATGAGTTATAATTTCCATATTTATAGATTAAACTCAATAATTAGGTATTTATATCATCTACAGTAATTAATTTTGTCTGCCTAGCAATGTGAAATATTCACACTTGACATGTTAAACATCTTTTTCTTATGACTAATTAGCAAAGCAACAATATTCACTTATTTCAGTTTTATGCAGCGAAGTGGCATTATGATAAAATGGTCATTTATCATTAATGTGTGTAGTTGTGGAGGCTGTTTCTTCATTTTATAATCCTTTCAAATTATATATTACACTATATTAATAACATGTTACACTGGTATTTTTGCAGCTCTTTTTGTGCAGTTAGTAGGCATCCCAGTTTGCAGTCCGTATTCCACCTGATCCTTGGCACTCACTGAATGACTGCTGTTCTTAATGGAACTAATTTGGAGGGTTGAAGGGATCAGGACTTCTGCCATCATTTGTTTTACTATGTTCGAGGATAAATAAATGAATAAAATTGTGCTCTGATGGTTTTCAATACAGACCCCCATGAAAGTGACTTTTTCCTTGCTTCTGTCAAACTTTGGAAGTCTTTCCTTATCTAGCGGAGCTCCTTAGCTGCAGTGCATGTCTAGGTCAATAGCAGGAATTTTTTGGACTGTGGCCTGTAATTTAACTTGTTGGCCTTTTTGCCACTTTGGTTGGGGGTTTTCTTACTTTCTTGTATAGAAAATACTATAGTGTATTTGTTAAAACCTTTGATAAAGCTTTTTGACTTCCAGTGAGAAAAAGGATTTCTTCTTTTGATTTAAGTGACTTGTTTTCTGGTGCTTCATGTGCTTCCATTTTTTCTGTTTTCTCTTTCAAGTTCTGAGAGAGCTCAGCAACCTTCAGAAACTGAGGATGTATCCTACTGAGCCCGTTGTATTTGCTTTTAAATTCAAATAGTTTGGTTTTCTACCCTCTAGGGTATGACAATCATATTTGCATTCTGCCATCTTTAGAAAAGCTTCTGTTGGCCTTCAATTTGGCCCTAGTGCATATAGCCAACCAATTTAGCATTTGAGAGGGACAGCCTCAGGATATCTGAGATCACGTCTGTAGGATATACGATATTCCTCCATATCTGCTTCTTCCTCTATAGATGCCCCTTCAGGAAGCTTCTTATATGTGTAATTAGCGAAATAGTGACAAAGCGGAGTCCAAAAGTAACATCCGTGTTTTCCCATGCCATATAAAATGAAAATAGTCTTTTAGAGCTTAGGGCCAGATTCCGTGGCCATACGTATTAAATAGGAAGGCACTGGCCTGTGGGCTTTCTCTGTTCAACAGGAAGCTGGGGTTGGTTCGTGATGGTGGCTGGTAGCGGTGAGATATGGACTCCTGGGAAATATACTACAGTGCTAATGGTTTATTGCAAGCTTGTCAGAAGATTAAATAATATTGGCAACAAAATTCATTCTTTGGGTTGTGTCTGTTTGAACACTTATGAAATGAATCAATTTCCACTTTTTCTTATCATACATGTTTGCCCTTGTCTGAACAATCGCTGCAAACCTCAGGCACAAGAGCTTAATTCTTTACTGATAGAAAACAGGGATGGTAACCTAGTAACCTTTGTCTCGTTCAGAGGCTTAAAAATGAGGCTAAGTGGTTCTTTCATGGTGGTAGTGATTATAGTGTTTCAGCTTATTCTTTTTAAATTACATTTAACTCACTTTTAACAACTCAGAATTGATATAATGCAGTTTTCAAAAGGGCTAAACCAAGATCAGGTTTAGTACAGCTAAATCCTTCCGCTTCTTGCCTGCTCCCCCCAGAACCCCCCCAGTATGTGAGCAGTATATAAAATTAACATGTTAGCATTGTCATGAAAATACATTGTGTGCTCTTTTGTCTGTCCATCTCATTGCAAATGCGATAGATGACAAAATCCAGCCAGTGAGTGCTCTTATTTCTACAGATACTTAGGTACAGACAGAGAACATGGAATCATATTGTTGCTAGTTCCTCAGATATTTAATCCTTTTTCTTGTAGAAGTAATTTCTGGTTTTCTTGGAACTCTTTTGCAGAGCTTGGCCAAATCTCATTCAAGACAACTGGATGACTTTAATGGATTTCAATAGCTACACAATCTTTCATCAGTATTACATTTTGGAAGCAGCATCTAGCTTTTATTGCTAATGAAATTTTCAATACAAAAGCTTCATCTACAAATTTTGGCTGTTCCTTGCCTACCAAAAATGTTCTGCCAAGCATGGAGTCCTATAGTAAGGCAATGCTTTTATGAAACATAATTAGAAAAAAATACTTCTTAACATGCTTTTCTGAGAAAAACTTTGTTTCTCAGGAAAGAGATTAAAATCTTCCAACAGTCACCTACACCTACCCATTTTGTTGTGTCATGTTGGAAGAGCTGCTCAGAGACATGAAGGGAGCATGAGAATAGAAAAACTCATTTGAATACTTGAGTTTTGGGCATTTTTTTCTACTTTGCCCATTGCTTGTTAGACATCGGATTTTCTTTTTAAAGATTAAATATTTTTTCTTGTTTACGTTACTAAGCAATTGAGCATCATCTAGTGATGAATTAATAGTATAAATAGAAGGATTAATCTGTTAAGGTACGGAAACTTACTATTTTTGCTTTGAAGTTGGTGCCAGTTTTATTTATGAGTGAAGACCTACAAGTAGAGATCATGAATTACTTCCTAACAGATAAACAGAAGAATCACTTCATAAATTTAGGAAAATAATTTTTTCTTTAAGGCACATTTTGGCCACTCATGCATTATCTATCTTGTTTAGAAATGCTGAAAGGTTACCTCTGCTCTCTCTGCTGCCCTGATATGTTAGTTACAGTAGAAATGTTACTTTTGCAATGTGGAAAGCAGTATAAGATTAATATATTCTCATTATAGTATAATTCTAAAAGTGATTAGAGAATTCTAAGGAAACTTTAGAGCACGATCAAAATAATAATTCTAACTTATATGCGTGCTTATAAACTTGCTGGAAAAGTCTCTGCTCATAGGTAAATAACTTGCTTTTTTAGGCTTGAATGAATAATAGAAGCTGGTGTGAGAGTGAATAAAATTAAACAAAGACATTCACTAACACATTGATGATAGGGAGCAAAAGTAATTAATCTACTGTAGGTCATAAAGAGGAAAACCATATGGGGAGAGCATCAAGAATGCTAAGACCAGTAACCTGATTTTGCTTGTGAGACAAGTAGCGTCATAAAGCCTAGCAGAGCATAAGTGCATGGACACTACAATTATTCAGTTTAAAGCAGTGTGATGTTTCATTTATGGAGAGTACGAACCCTTAAGAATCTGTTTGCCCTATTCTGATAGAGCAAGACTGTGAAATGTTGATGAAACATTATTTTGACAAAATAATCCAACACTGAACCATGGTAATATGAATTACTACAAGATGGACCTGGTGATGTAACAGTAGATCTACAAGATAGAGACTCAAATCCATCTTCTGTATATTATGTGAAGCTAGTAAATTTTCCAGTAACTTTAGATTTTACTGATATTGTCCCCATTTTGCTTATTTGTTTGATAGCCCAGTCAATAGTAAAGGAAAATAGCTATTGGGCAGCCTGTGTGTCCTTTAAAAAAAACCAAAAAACAAAAACCTACCAAACAAAAAAAAAAAAAACCAACCCGAACCACCACACCAAAACCGTAAACAGACAAACATAAACTCCTCTAAAAATTGTAGGTTTCATTTTTTACTAGAAATTATTATCTTATGATTCTTCAATTCAAACTAGACTTCACTGTAGAATTAATATCATCCTGGGTCTTAAAAATACTTTTGGAATGAAGTAAGACCAACTATAAAATTTGAATAAGCAGTGAACCAGCAGCCCTACTTTCCAGGTCCTACAGAGCTCTAAGTCCAAAACGAGTTCTGGCAAATAGCTGGAAAACATGCACACATGAAGGTGTTTTGGTGGGGGTTGAGTTTTTTGTTAATATACGTTTAATGATTATACAGTACTGGGTAAGTTTTTGTGAATTTACCAATCCTTAGGAAACTGGGATAATGGCAGTGATTAATATGCTTTGTTTAATTGTAAAAGCATTTGGGTCTAGGAAAAGAGAATATAATGTGGTTCTTTATGGGAGGTACTTCTGAATGTATGAGGTTATTTTTAAGAAAGAATCATTTAAATATTAAGTCATCAGAAGGAGAAAATAAACAAATGAAGCTATTTCTGTCAAAGGCACTGAAGATGTTTTTTATTCTCATGTTTGAATCATGTACAGAAGGGGTGATGCTGGTTAGATTTATGGAAGATCTAAAACATAAATATTTTATTTCGACAAGTATATGTAGTGAAACTACAGATTTAACTTATTTTTTACTAATATATTGAATCTACTGGACTAAATGGAAATGCAGCAATGAATTCTGTGTCATTAAGTAAAGAATACTAAATGTATAACAAATACATACTATTCTCTTCTTACTTTCCAAGCAGATCATTTTTGAGTGGCATCACCTTGACTGTCCTACAAGCATAGCTGCTGTCAGTCTTTGGACTCTGTACATTTGTAACATTCAGGTGACATGAATAACCAAACACCTTGTAAAGATCTATTTTAAGTTAATTTTACACTTCAATGGATATGATAAAGGAGGTTTGTATGCATATATGGAACAGCTGCTGAGGTGGGCTTCTTGGGTATTAACACAGATAAACCATTTTAAGTACAAGTCATCTGGTGAGAATATAGGAGCCCTGACAGGGTGCAGAGGTCTGCCTACTGTGTGAAGTGACAGGGCCTTGGTGATCAGAAATAGCAACAGTAATTTCAGAGATTTTAAAAGCTGAAATAGAGAATATTTAATTCCCCTTGCAAATTTCTACAAACTGCTCTGTTGAAAGAGGCTTTGTAAGGAGTAGATGTCAATACTAGCAATAGTAGCAACACAGGCATAACTGTGCCTGTAGGGAAAACCTTTCTGAAACTGTGAGCTAACACTTGACTGTACTTTAGTCAATGGTAGTATTTCCACTGGCTGCAGTGATTTCTGCATCTAGCTGCCTACATCTGTGTTAAACTCTGCATTGGAATAATTTCCAATTTTTCTAATTATCTTTACTTCATTTCAGAAGGGCAAATCACCTTGGACCTCATGAATTAATGGTTTTGTTATGGATCAAATTAATATTTCTTGTCACATAGCTTACTTGCTGAAAGACAAAAAGATATTTTAAGATGAATAAGATCAAGTGTCCATCTAATCTACTTTATGGGCAGAAATCCCATCCCAGTTCTTAGGCGCATGTAGCTCTTACAACATTTCCGAACCTTAATTGTTTCCTCTGTGTGAGTATGGTATATTAAAGCAAAGCAGCTTTAGTATTTCTCAGTTTACAGATGTAGCTGTCACAAAGAATTTTACATTTAAATATTGAAAACCTTACATAGCCTCTCTCATTTGTAGAGAGGTGAGGGTCTCTCTCTTCTCCCAAGTAACAAGTGATAGAACGAGAGGAAATGGCCTCAAGTTGCACCAGGGGAAGTTTAGATTGGATAATAGGAAAAATTTCGTCACAGAAATGGTTGTCAAGCATTGGAACAGGCTGCCCAGGGAAGCGGTGGAATTGCCATCCCTGGAGGTATTTAAAAGACGGGAGACATGGTGCTGAAGGACATGGTGGTTTTGGCAGTGTTAGGTTGATGGTTGGACTCGATGATCTTAAAGGTCCCTTCCAACCTAGGTGATTCTATGATCTGAAGTTCAACAGTATAGTCAGCAGATCCATATGGATTCTTACAAACAACACTGATAGTACTTCGTTATATAGAATAATTTCAGTTTTCTGTGTATTCAGAAAGGGTATTGGGCTGAAAAGGCAGAGGGGCTGTAAATGTCTAATAAGCCATTTGTACGTGTTAGCAATTCATAGAGAAAACATTTGTGGTCACTTTCTCAGACAGCTTTTTCTCCCAGGGTCCCTTGGCTTGTTGCATTGCATAAGCCTTGTTCCACCCCACAGCCAGGGCTGGGCAACGGGGCTGCTGGCACCCTGGCAATGCAGATTTGTAGTCCCCTTGCCTTCACCCTGGGGAGCCTGTCTTCTCCAGGTATTGTACTGTTACAGCTAGGATCCGTTCCTGTGTGTGTCGGGGTGAAAGAAAGATCAGAAAGATCCCACTGCTTGCAATGTTTTAATCTATTAAAGACAAAATACAGAGTGCAGAGGTGGTTTTCCCCTTTTTCTTTCTGCTCAGAATGTGCTATGTCTAAAATAGGCAAATAATAACTGTGTATCATTAATCATTAATAGGCTAGTAGCAAAACACAGGATCAGCTTAATCCTTTTGGACATTGACGAGTGCACACTGCCACTTTAAATAATGGCATAAAAGGCATCATTGCTACCCAGTATGGATTTACCATAGTAAATGAGTTTGAGTTACTGTATATATTTTGCACTCCATACCCTGTTATCAATAACAGTCCTCAGGCCTCACAAAGGGCAAATACGAGCAGGAAAAGAATAATTGCCATTCTGCGTGGAGTCAGTTTATTGATGAGGTGGACAGAAGTAATATTTTTAGCCTGCTGGGTGTCCATCTGTAAGCAGTTTCCTGGAGCTGCCACTTCTCCTTTCTCTGGAAACTGTTATGGCTTTGTCTGCCCAAGGAAAATAATGAGATCCATCTATCAAACAGAGAACAAACAATAAACTCTATACCTTCCAATTAATTTGTTTTTCACCTCTGTTTACCAATGTGCATGCAGTTAACTATCCATCATATTATATGCATGTAAAGAAGTACATTTTTCAAAAGGTTGAATCTATTAACCCTTTTGCTAGCAAAATATATCTGCATGCCCTCCAGCCAAACAAGAGACTTGGAAAAAAATCAATCCTTTTGAAGTGTCAGAACCTAAAAACATAAAGTGTGCTGTAAAATCATACTGTCCAATCTTAAGTCTGTATCCTGTGTTCTGTTAATAACTTATAGTCCATAAAAAAATCTTTTCACGGGGAAAAAAAAAAAGGCATTTCAGCCTGCCCCCAAATCTTCAGTAATGAGTCATTGCAGGATGTAGTATGTCTATATTAAAAATAGAGATCCCTCAGAAAATGCACTGAGTTGGTACTTGAAGCTGAAGTGGCTTCTCACCACATTACGGTAATTTACTTCTTTGTCCTAGCTGTTCTTCCTCCTCTTAGGTGTTTTCCACCGTTCTTGCACAGGGATTTTCAAAGAATGTGGGAATGGCCATACCAGATGCTGACCAAGCTGTGTAGTCCTTTTGCCATTGATATGGTAATGTGAGAGTTCGGTTGGGGTTTGTTTGTTTGTTTGTTTTTCTCAGAACACTAGTCTGTTATGGTGTTCTGCTTTTGTGTCTACAGTCTTGCTGTTTGCATAATTAAGAAGCACTTAAATCCAGGTATTATTCAGCTACATAGACAGGTTTGTGTGCTATTTCCATGTGTAAAACATGAGTTCAGTTTTTCAGGACACAGATGGTGTATGAAAAAAAAAAACCTAAGAAGCCAGCTAAACAGAAACATTAAAAATCTGGGTGTATACCACCACGTGCATGCAAACACACACACAAAAAAAAAACCACCCAACAAACCAACTGAGGAAATTGGCTTCTAGGAATCGACTTGTTCCTAATATGTTGTTAGCCTTTAGTGCATATAAAGCTGGAACACTGGAGAAGATTCAAAACAGTATAGTCAGCCTTCTCAGAATATGTCTGGGGAAATGCCTAGTGCTAGAAAAGGAGTGATGCTTTAGATCTTGGGATTCTGGCTGGCTGACTATGAATAATGTTCTATGAATGGCTCAAGCACTGTATGGTTGCGATTAGCCCCTCTGAAATACAGTAAAATTCCATTGAGGAGGAACTTGCTTGCTTTTTAAAAAGGAGAGGAATCTCTGGTGTGAGGAAAAAGGTTAAAAGACTTCACAAGTGAAGTGTGACGAAAGGAAAACAAGATGAGAAAGAGATAAAGCCAAGAAGAAAATGTCGTCTTGTGTATTTCTCTCTAAATCAAATCAATTTCTAGCTGCCCTAAGTTAAACAATTGGTAGATGACATTTTATGCAGATGAATCAATGTGTTCCCAATCATAGTTGTATATACAATATCCAACACGCAGTCAGCATTTTAACTAGAATTTTTTAGCAAGCTGCTCTGAGCTCACCCACAAATATGTCATAGAGAGAAGTCTGTACATTCTGAGTAAGTGTGAATTAGAGAGGCAGATGTATAACCTGGGAAGACTTCCAGATTCATCTTTCTTAAAAATGGATGTGTTCAACACCGGCTACACTGATCAGGATTATTCTTTGTGCTGCAAGCCATCATCAGCCTGATGATAGTTCAGAAATAACCCCAGGCTCACTAACAGATCATGTGTTTGATTGGTCCTGGCTTCAGCCATAGGAATTGGTGAGTCTTGAAGGAAGGAATGTCTGATCTGGTGCTCTCTTGTTATTTCTGTCTTGATACTGGGCGGCCAGATACTCAGCTAGTATGAATTGGCACAGCTCCATTCAATTTAATGCTTAGCTAATGATCTGCGTAAAAAAAACCCCAACACAGTACATTTATTAGTCATGAATTTCTTATTAAACATCTGAAATTATGAAAAGTTATCCTGCACTTCCCTGCATTTTTGGCTTTTGTCCTCCCATCTGGTTGTACGATTGTGGTTTTAACTTCTATTCTTTATTACTTATGCATTGTTTGTTGCTGCTACTCTGCCTTTTTCTCTGGAGCAGCAACAACTATGTATATAAAGCTGCTACGCAGTCCTGGACCCCAGTGTGGTTCATTTAGTCTCAATTTAAACACAGTTCCTTTTAAAAGCATCATACCAAGTGCTCTCCAGTAGGATCACACTTATTTCAGTAGGGCTGGAATTGTTTGATAATGTTGACATATACATACCGCTTCGCTATGATATCTCACATACATTGCAATGCACCCATACCACAGGGCATTTTAATATTCATTGCTATTGTTTTAGTAATATCTGTCTGGATAAAGGGACAAATAACACTAAGTGCACGATTACTCTAGATTAGCAAAAGGCTATTACACATAACAAGACTGCTGTGGAAGGGTGTGTTTTCTAGCAGTAGGGTTGAAGGTTCCAAGTATTCCAGTCCTCAAGTTTCAGTATCAAATAGGGGGGAATATCATTTACTGAATTTATGTGTATAAATTTTATTGAAAGTGTGAGTTCTCATAAAATGAAGACTAGGAAGTAAATGTTGATGAGACTCATATAGGGGTCTACAGCTGGACTAGGTAAATCTTATTGAAAATCTTGCTCAAAATAAAAGGATTTTAAGACCTGATTGTCAGCTGAAATAACTCTGAAGAACTTTACTGAAGTCTAGAGAAGATACATGAATTTATACTTTCCCAGAGTATGGCCTATATTTTATAAAGGCTTAGAATGTGACATGGTGAAATGAGAAGAATTTGGCTTAAGATATTTCTATAAGAGATCTGTTTCATATGGTCAGACTCCTTAAAGCCAAAGTGTTTAACAGTCTGATTCACTATTTATAGTTCACTTCAGACCATAGGCCATCAAGTAATGACAAGCAGTTTTTCCTGAGTTACTCTGAACTGACTTTGGTTGCCAAGATATTAAAGGTTTTTTGGCACTTAATGAAATTTTACTCATGACATTTTATATCCACTACTTAAGAGGCTGACTAAACTTGTAGGCATCTACTGTC
Source organism: Pluvialis apricaria (assembly GCA_017639485.1). Classification (NCBI taxonomy): domain Eukaryota; kingdom Metazoa; phylum Chordata; class Aves; order Charadriiformes; family Charadriidae; genus Pluvialis; species Pluvialis apricaria. The sequence goes on along the minus strand of CM030009.1, from coordinate 71,060,459 downwards.
GAGATGCAAGATTGATAACACTAGATGTATGTTTCCACAAAGAAAAGAATATTTAGTGCAAGATTATTATTTTTTTAATTCAAGATAATGTAAAGAAATAGTGCTAAATAGGGCAGAAGTGCTGCACCACTGCCTAGAGACAGTATGTAAAAAGCACATTATTTGTGTAAGGGTTGTCTGAGGGGAGAAATGCATTAGTCTGAGTAATATAGGCTAGTTTCTGCAAGATTATTATGGTAAAGGCTTTTAAGAGATTTTTAATATGCGTCATATACTTTCCAAAAGAAAGCTTACTATGATAGACTGGAACAGCTTGGTGTCTACAGGTACCGTAATATTATGTAGTGGTTTGGGTTTTTTTCCCCAAGTGCTTCAAATATTTCATAATAGAATAATATGACCGGTAAACTTCTGAAAGTAAATGTGTACAAGGCAGGTTTCCAAGCAGAACACAGACCCTTCAAGCTCTGCAGGAGATAAGCCGCCTGGCCGCAGTCCACTAAAGCACTTCTGTATGTATGCAGCTTTAAACAGCTAACAGTCCCTTCATCTCACATTTTAGGTCTCAAATCACTTGCGTCTGGGAGACTACTTGGGTACTTAAGTTTATTAACATGCTTAAGTTGTTTGCTAGATTGGGATAGGCTTAAGGAACTAAATCCAAAAAAGTGCTTTCTTTAGGGAGAGAGTTCTGCACTGTGGGAGGGAGACGCGACCACCTCTTGGATCACTTTGTCTCCAGAATGAAGTAGAAACTTTCTGTGGATGCTACGGCAAGATTTTCTGTAGGAAAAACAGATCAAAAATTGAAAAATGAATGCACCTGTTGTTCTTTCTTATTTTAGTTTGATCCTTAAAGGGTTTTAATTAGTTGTTCTAAAGGATACCTTAAAAATGTAGCGTGAATGATCCTTAAGCAACATCTATCCTTTGCTGCATGATTAATACATTTCTAAACTAGAAGATTAGATGTGGTGCCCAACGTGTGATGGACTGTGAATTGTCAAGAGAGAGTCTTTGAATACTAAAAATGTGGAAAAGCATCATTTGTTATGAAGAATATTCAGATCTGTTTCAGATAATATCATGGTATATTAAGAAAAAGACAGAAGTAAGCCATCTTGAGTTACTCTTTCTTTTCAACTATGTTTCTTGGAAACAGAAAATATTAATCTGCTGTAAAAATACTTTCATTGAAAAAAAATAAATAGATTGTTCTATGAATACGGAATCTGATTCTGATCTCCTTTTTACTGATGCTAATTGCAGTGTTCCACTTAGTGGGGACTGTCAGGAGACACCAGAGAGCCAGGGCCCACCATATATTGGCAGGAAACTGAGGAAACCCAGCAAAGAACAAAATAGTTGTAAAGTTTAGGTCAGTGGGGAAATGCTTTCAGCATTTTGTAAGAAGATGTAGATCTGGAGAAAGTATGACTGTTAGGAGAGGGGAACCAGGAGTTCAGGCATCAGATAAGATGGCACAAGGCAGGCATTGCAAGATGGAAGAAAATCATCAAATACATAGGAGGAAATGCCATGTCTTTGTACTCTTTTATAGTATTTTGACTTTGCATGTCAGTTGAGACAAACGTTTCTGGAAAATAAAATCCAAAGTAGACAGTAATTGGAAAGATCAGAATTACTTTTCTGATAACAAGCCTATTACCCTGGTAATATGTATATGACTTAATTCCATTACTGACCTAATTTATTAAGTGTTGTGACAAGCCTGCATAGGTATACTTATCTTCTGCTTTTATATCTTAAATCTTTTTTTCAAACAAAGAAAAAATATAATGTGCAAGTGTTGACAAATGGAACTGCATAGACATGCTACAGACCCTGAAATTCACACTTTGCTAACACAACTTTGTCATGCAGAAAAGTCCTGGTAAACTTTATAGTAGATGCTAAAATGATACAGTGGCACAGGTTTTGTAGCTGTAATTTCATCACCATTTAAGCATTAGAGGTTATTTTCAAATCATTCCAAACTGATACAGAACAGTTAGCTCATTCCAAGTAGAAGCCACAGGAGAAATCATGAGCTTTAGCAGACAAATGGAAAGGAAGAGATCATAAGCAGACAAAAAAAAGAACATCTATTTCTTGAAGCAGGAAGGCATCGAGAAGTGCTGGCAAACAGCTCTGCGGTGTCCTTACTTTTCTTATTTGCTCATTATGCTTTGGAGTAGCCGAATCATTGATCTGGCTCAGTCTTCACAGGGAATAGTGAAGACAGACATGCTTGCTGTTAGGTGTTTCAGCTAACAGAAGTGAAGTACAAACAAGCACTGATGTGTTAAAAAGAGTAGATGTTAACCAGTTCAGTTACAGGTGATGATTCACCAGTGTTCCAAAGGAATTGGTCACAAGGAATGAAGTAGGTGAGATGCTATAAAAATCAGCCACTGATGACAGTCTTCTGCCTTGCTTAAATGATCAGAAGATGCCACATGTTGTGCTTTTTTTTAAAAAAAAAAAAAGAAAAATTTTAACAGTTAATGTAGGAGTTAGACTATTTTAAACCTTACATCAGTATTTCTGAAAGCATCAGGGGAAAAAAACACAAAAGTGATTTTAATAGGAGGAGAGTTAAGTTTTTTTACTAGTGGAACTATGATGTATAAAACTTACACTGTTCACATTAATTTAAGGCAAGCATATTTATCTGAGCTGCACTAAAAAAAATTATGAGTGAGTATGATCAATACTTACTGCAATAATTTATGGCAAGGAGAGCAGAAGGAAGACAGTTCTACCCTTAGTTATAAGCACAAATACATAACTTCCTGCAAGGGAGATCAGGTCTAGTTTCTGCAGCTGTTGTCTGCAGATGTTAAAATAAACAGTGGTTGGTTTACATGCATAATATTTGTGTTCTTGAATGAATTTAGAAATCAAATTCTTCCATTGGAGGTGTTAAGCTTGCCTGCTTGGCTAACAGAAGCCAATGCCCCAACTATCCCCACCAGGACTTGGGCTCCTGCTATTTACCTCTTAACATAATTAGAGTTTCTTGTGTTTACATCTGAGACCTCAGACACATAAAATAATTTATCCTTGTGACATCCCTGTTGAGATCTCGTGATCCAGACCTGAGCTTACCCCTGAATCGTTGTACATGTTGATCTGCAGGAGCCCTGGGAGACTAATCCTCCCTTCCTGCGTAGAGGAACCATACTGCTTTTCTTGCCTGTCAGGTTTTATGTATGAGAAATAGGGTGAATTTTACCCCTAAGGTTTGCCTTTTTACTTTTTAGAAAATAAGATGAAAACTTGTTACTGAGCATATTTTAAAGTCATCCTTGTATCCTTTTTCTGAGGTATATTTTTCCCGTACAAAGCAAGTGGTAATAAAAATTTCACTTTGAAAGAATGTTATAGATGTGAAATGGTGCCAATAATTTCAATGTTGTGTTACAGGGTTTTGAAAAATGAAATAAGATACTCAAAGCAATTAACAAACATCAGATTTCCATTCTAGATGCTGAATGTGATTAGAAACTGTAAATGAATAATGCTTCATTCCAGCTGTTCTGGGAGCAGGTTTTCATGCACCATAGCCATACTAAGCATAGCTGTACTTCTGTTTATTTGCACAACCCATCAAAATACCATTTTGATTAATGGGCTTTACTCTGTTAGAGAATTACAGAGTTATAAACTATGAGTCTCTTTATTATAACAGAGAAGACTAAATCTGTGATATATGGTAAAAGTTGTAGAGATTATCTGAATCAAAAATTCTTTGGACAAAATTCATATTAAGATTCCATTTAGCAATAATGTTACAAGGTGCATTTTGGTTCTTTGTTTCATGGAATAAACAGTTTTTTATGTGTATAAACTGCAGTAGTAATTGCAATAGGAGCTAAAGTTTATTGCCTTCCAATTCTCCAGCATAGTGTGTTTTCACTCGTTTAAAAGTTGGAAGTTTTTTTATATCAGTTCCAAACCCTACTAAAGGAAAAATGCAACTCCTCTGGCAATTTTTTTTTCATGGTGAAGACTCTCTGGCTTTGCTGCCAATACACTGAAGAAGCTGTTTTTATTAGGCAAGTGAGGAATGTAACAGTCTTATAAAAACAAATCATGGACAAGCTCTTGGCATTGCCTGAGATATCTCAGATTTTAGTGCTAATCTTCTGGGAATCCTTTTCAGTTAATCACTAGTCACACCCTTGTGATAAAGTCATTGTAATTCTTTGTATTGTTTTCTTTCCTGTTGATTATGTGATATTTGAACTATCAAAAACTATATTCCTACTTGAAGTAGTGCTGTCAATTTGGAGATGGGAATTAAAGGTCTTCCAAAGAATTTTTCCCCATGTACTTTTTTTCATGTTAATTGTGTAAAAGAGCTTTTGTCTGAATGTGCTTCTAGAGCTTTAATCATTCATGTGCTTGCTCGGAAGCAGCAGCCTCTCGCTTACTTGATCATGTATTATTTGAGTGACACTAAGTAATTTCCATATTAACTTTTCCATTTGCTTACAATAGTTTTATGAATGGATGTTGTGTTGGTTCTCCCCCACCTCCTTCTTTTACTTCCCCCGATCCCTTCTTTCTCTATGCATAGGGGTTAGCTGAGAGCCTGCCTCCTAACACTCTCTTTGTGCTGCTCCAGAAATAAAGCTAGGGCTTGCCTTGTCATCTAAGCTAAAGTTTTATGTCATTAACTGCTTCTGCTCGCTGATAGATGCATGGAGCAGAGAATTGCAAGCTGCTTGGGATATCTGCACCCCTTTATGCTTTGTACTAGGTCTTGATTCTCCATTGCATTGTTCTCTTTGTCATCTGTTGCATCATTGCAAATGGGAAAGCTGTATCGTTCCAAATGGAAAAAGTTTTTTAGTTGTGTAAAGTCATAGAAAAAGGGGAGTAAAGCTCATCTAGTCAATCACTCCGTCCCTGGAAAGCATCTTATCTTCATCCATCTTACTTGCAAGATCTTAAAAGCCTCTGATGATGGAAACTATATAACATTTGCATGCAATCTGTTACAGTACTTCAGTGTGTTCGTCAGTAGGACATGCACATATCCACCTATATATGTATGTGTATGATCATGTGTTCAGGCAACTTTAAATTCCCTCACAGCAATTAAAGGCTCCCTTGCTACTTCTATGGCCCACAGTGGACTTGGAGAACAATTAATTCTTTTGCTTGCAGTAGCCTTTTACGTGTTTTAATCTGTTGTTATATTTCCAATTGACATCTTATGAACTGACCAGCCCTTCTTTTTTGTATCGTTTCATCACAAAGATAGAGGTACCAGAGTATAACAGAGTTTTAGATTTCAAATTCTATGTTGGTTTTTTTATTATTATTTTGTCTTTTTACAAAAAAACTCACACATCAGACATCAGTCGCCCAAGGAATGCCCTCCCCCCCACCCCCCCCCATATCTTTTTGTCTGCATTTTGTTTCTGTTACTAGCATTCCTCTGTGCAGCTTTGGGGGGACTATTTTTAATTAACTGCTCCTTCATAAGGGGTGGAGGCCCACATACGTTGTGCTTTTGTGGACAGACATCAAAATGGAGGCTTGTGTTTTAATTTTCCTGCAATAACACAGCTTTGCTAGGTAACAAGGTGATTAGGTGTTGATTATGTAATCTCAGATACATCTTCATGTTCTGAATTATTTTAGCAGTGTTTCTCTAAAAGCAGTGCTACATTATAATAATTTTGTATAAAACATTGACGTGCTAATTGTAAAATTTGACTTTAGAAGTAACAATATGCAGGTTAATCTGATCAAAGCTCTTTTATAGACATTCTATTTGACTTGTCTATTGTAATTATATTTGCAAAACTTAATTATTCTCTGTGATAGAATTCTATATGTTTTTGGCATTTATTTATACATACATACAATATGGTGTATATTGCTTCATTTTCATATTGAGTTGGCTATTTAGTGAGTTTGAAGTTAGAGAAGCATAAATGATTTGCTTCATATCCTCGACAGTAACTCATAATATTATATGCAAGCAACCTCCTCCTGGAAGTGTCATGAGCTGGTGCAGCAGACGAGGCACCAGGCACTTTCCGACATGGGGTTTCTGAGTGCATTCGCAGAACCCTCTTTCCTTGTCAGGCCCCCGCTCCTCCTGGGCTGCATGCGGGGATCGGTGTCGAAAGCCCCGGGCAGAGGGAGGGGGTACCGGTGGTGCTGGGGAACCACGTCTGAGAGGTGTGTGCGCCTTGTTCCTCCACATCACTGCTGTGTTCGTACACCTCACCACCCACCTCCCCCCAGATGACATCCTTTCACTGCATGAAGAATTATTCTTCAGAGGTTTACCTTTCTTCTGCTAATCAGCAGAGCTGACGTTCTGTTCTCCTCTTTTTGCTTTTATCATCATCCACTTGGCTTCTTTTCCTCTAGCATCAAGCTCTCTCTACCTTTAATTCATCTCTCACACAGATAAGTCAAAAGCTGCAATTATTTACAGTGTGTGAGGAGGAGGGAGGGAGTGCATTAATTTATAAATCATTTTAAATTTACTATTCATAAAAGGTGGCGTATGGAGAGCTCTGGCCTCCATCCACTCAGCTTAGAGAGAAAACAACAGACCTGTTTAGTCAGAAGTAGTGCCAACTATTCCTGTCTCCTACAGCAGCTTTGTTCTGCAGGGACCACCTGAAAGATGAGAGGTCTGCCTTTCCCTGACCCTGCATAGTTTGTGGCTTTGCTGCTGGAAAAGTCAATATCCCTTCTAGTTCTAATGCTGAGACTTTTTCCCTGCTAGGGGACTGGGTTGTGACTGTTGGCTTGTTTTGCCTAGATCAGAGAACAGCTTCAGTGTTGCTTTCCGACTGGTCATCTGGGGCGTGGTGGCCAGGAGACAGACATTGGACTATTCTGTACAGGGTATTGAGGTTGCCGGAGGTCATTCAGTTGGAACTGTGGGGAGGAAAAAGAAAAAGAAGAAATTATTTCAGCACATGTTCTTAGACTGCATGTCATTGAATTACAGAAGACTGGATGAGTAATTTTCTGAGGTAAGCAATGTGTAAAGAACATGTTTGGACAGAAGAATATGTGAGTGCTACCAAGGCTCTTCTCAAGATATGAACCAAGCAGCGCAGTGGTAGGAAAGGCTAGCAAAAAATATCTGTTAATGGCAAATATCCTTGTATTGGACAAGCCTGGCCAGGTTTTGGTAGCCAGGGTGGGGGGTTACGGGGGTGGCTTCTGTGAGAAGCTGCTAGAAGCTTCCCTCATGTCAGACAGAGCCAATGCCAGCCGGCTCCAAGACGGACCTGCCACTGGCCAAGGTGGAGCTCATCAGCGACAGTAGTGGTAGCACCTCTGGGATAACATAGTTAAGAAGGGGGAAAAAAAACCCTGCGCAACAGCAGCCAGAGAGAGGAGTGAGAATATGTGACTCTGCAGACAGCAAGGTCGGTGAAGAAGGAGGGGGAGGAGGTGCTCCAGGCGCCGGAGCAGAGATTCTGCTGAAGTCCATGGTGAAGACTATGGTGAGGCAGGCTGTCCCCCTGCAGTCCATGAAGGTTAACGGTGGAGCAGATATGCACCTGCAGCCCATGGAGGACCCCATGCCGGACCAGGTGGATGCCAAAAGGAGGCCACCATCCTGTGGGAAGCCTGTGCTGGAGCAGGCTCCTGGCAGGACCTGTGGCCCTGTGGAGACAGGAGCCAGTGCTGGAGCAGGTTTGCTGGCAGGACTTGTGACCCCATGGGGGACCCACGCTGGAGCAGTCTGTTCCTGAAGGACTGCACCCTGTGGAAGGGAGCCATGCTGGAGCAGTTCATGAAGAACTGCAGCCCATGCAAAGGACGGACGTTGGAGAAGTTTGTGGAGGACTGTCTCCCATGAGAAAGACCCCATGCTGGAGCAGGGGAAGAGTGTGAGGAGTCCTCTCCCTGAGGGTGAAAGAGTGGCAGAGATGACATGTGATGAACTGACTACAACCCCCAGTTTCTCTCCCCTGTCCAGCTGAGGAAGGGAGTGATAGAGTGGCTTTCATGGGCACCTGGGGTCCAACCAGGGTCAACCCACCACAGTTCTGTAGCTTAGAGAAGAAAATTAAGAGTATATAGCTTACAAAGTATCCTTGTGTAAGGAGCATAGATGGATTGAGGTAGATAGCTGTTATCCAGCTGGGCTTCGTGCAAGCCCCAAAAGATGTCAGTGAAAATATATCATAAATGTTCATCAGTCTTGGCATATGCAGCATGCCTATATCTACGTACTTACGTGGGCTTGTGCAAAATATCAATGATTCATATGACACAGACAGAAGAAATGCCAGGAACTGGGTGTTACGATGCCCTGTGAAGGCCATCACCCTATCAGCAGCTCTGTTAAACTGGATCCCAGTTCTGGCAGCACTTGGTGGCAGGGAGTTGTCTGCCAGCCTTACATCCCTGCGTGAGCACAGGAACATGCTAGAACCATCCAGCGCTTGCTGTGCAGTCAGATCAGAACCTTGAAACACAAAATGCATGACAGCAGCTCTGGCATTACTTGTGCTGGGGATCACTGTGACACTCTTGCTCTTCCTTCCCATCTCTATGGCTGTTCCGAAAGAAGTTTAAACTATTGTATTTGCTTTGGGGCAGACTCTTCAATGGCACAGTGCCTGAATCTACACTGCCAGTATCTACCCAGTTTTGAAAGGAGATTGTTAGTTTCTTCTTTAAATTCAGCCTTATTTTAAGTGAGTCTTTTCTGTCCCAGCCTTTCACATAGGTGATGGTGAGGGATGGCCCAGGCTGTTCTCTGTAGTAGTTAGCTCTAACTTTTAAATTACCTGGATTTGCCACATTTCACCTCTAAAAAGCCTTTGAAATTAATACAGGGACAGGTGAGGCCTTCCAAATTCAGCTGGGTTCACTGCAGACATTACCCAACTGCCTGAATGTCTAACTTTTACCTCCCTTAGAGCGATACAGTTTAAAATTAGCTGATCTGGTTCATCTGTGTCTGCCAATGAAGTAAATGAGGTATGCTGGGGAGATTTCTCCCTGCAGAGTTTTGAGCTGCTTAAAGGACCTCTAGACAGAAGAAAATAAACGTGCATGAACACCTTCTCCAGCTTCAGTCCACATGCACTTGTTGTCTCCCACTCAGATGTGTCACCCTATGAGCAGGGAGTTCTCTTTTTTGCATAACTGAGGGATGATACACATTTGTGCAATGCATTTCCAAAACTGGTCATTTTTGTACTGCCTAGAACGTGTGTGGAAGCCCTGGGTAAAAGTAGTGTAAAATGGGGATTGCAAACAAACAATGTTGAGACTTACTGGTACCACTCTCACTGAGTCAGTTCTATGAAAACAAATTTATGTGGTACGTTCATTACAAGAGCCTATTTTGCAGCTGCACCTTAATAACTCTTCTCCTCTGTTCCTGTCAACAAGAGCAAAATTTGTAAATAACGCTCTGTAATGTGGAGCGGTGGATTCTGTGAGAGTTTTAAGCCCAGATATCTGATGCAGAAAGGGAGCTTTGCAGCTTAAACCATGTACCGCACTTTTGTAAATGGGTCCCTGTAGTGTTATAGTAGGAAATGAATGACCTGCAGTGGACAGCAGGGGGTTTGCATGAGGTTTAAGTACTGCAGCCTGTACCTAGCGGTATTTTTGGAATGCTATTAACCTCGGTGAGAGCACTTGCATGCTTTAAGTCCAGCATGCTCTTAAATATGTTGCTAAAGTAAAGGGGTAGTATACTCAGCATCTAGTAATTTCAAATATTGGATTAGTGCTATACAATCCTTTTGTTTGGTTTGAGTATTTTGAGTTCCAGACTATTTCTTTGTGAGGATATGCACAGGAAGACATTTCAGACCTGTGTTTTGGGAATTGTGCATTTGTTTTAATAATGTGAATGCTAAGGTGCAAAAGGACTCATTTGGAAATGAGTAAATAAATGATGGGGGAGTCAGAGTATTTTATTTTCTTAATTAAAGTGAGAGTTTACGGTGCAAATGTGTAGTTAGAAAACAGCTAATTCTCAGCTGATAGGATTAGACTTTCCATAGAGAAATGTGCATTGGAAGGGTGTATTTGACTGTACAATTGCAGCATCTTATTTTGTAAATTGAACTAAATTGCTATTGCTGGTCATCTTACAAATGCTGTTAAAGAACTGGTGTAGTATTACTATTATTACTGTTTTCTTTCTGTTAGATGGTAATCTTTGAATAAAACTAAGTATGAGCCATAGTCCCCATCAGAGATGGTGGAAGAGGGGGAGGTTAGTCTCTCCCGCATACAAGGGGCTTTAAAAGTTACTCTCCTACTTTTCATTTTAGCTAGTTCATCTAGATCTGGAAGTCATTTATGCCAACAGACAATTGGTCTTAGAAATATGTAGTGATGGTCACTGGCAGGAACCTCAGAGGCAAAGCTGGAACACTCCTTTACATTGTGAAGGGCTGGACTCCCTATGGTTTTATATAATATTTCAAAATCTGAGAAGATGACAAATGTAAATATGAAGATTGTGTTTTATAACTAATTTTACTGAAAACATCAGTTGTATGGAAGTGTAATGATGGGAGTCCTTATTGTCTGTGCTAATAAAAAGCATATTATAAAATTTTAAAAGTCATGAAATTCACAGCAGAAAGCTAATTGACAGCCAATAGTGGAAGCTTCAGTTTTAAAATATTGGACCATAAATTCTGAAGAAAAATACATACATATACAGAAATCAAATTTCTTATTATGGGGAGTAATACAGAGAGTGTGTCTTACAAGCGTTGCCCATTAATGCTAGTTTCTTATCAGTTTTAAATCCAACTTATACAAACTAACCATAAATAAGTGCAAATAGCAAATTTTCACCATCCAAAATGATTGAAGTTTTAAAAGAAATTGTTAGAAAGAAACTGCATATTTAAAGGCCATATTTTTAATCATATATGCAAGTCAAATAAATGTGTGCTTTTTAAAGGTTTTGCAAAATTGTGGCTTTAACTTATCATTTTGCTTATGTGACCAGTTAAACCCAATGGATCTAGTGCAGAATGGATGTTACCCATTAAGACTGATTTAATCTAACGATTCAAAACTACTTAAGGGGTAGGTGATGCTTCTCTGTCCCGCTGCCTCAATCCTACATACGGTGGTCCTTCCCGCTTGTTTGCTCTGGAATTTATCATCAGCTTTGCTGGATCCAGGTCAGCTCACTAACTTTATAGAAAATCATACACTTGAGTTTTCCAGATCACTATTATTGCTCTTAATTTAGCAGCATGAATCAAACTGGAACACAAAGTGGCACAGCATGATGAGAGATGGAAGTGTAAAAAATGGAATGAGCAAGACCACTTCCTTTCAGAAGCTCATGATGACTCAAAATACAATGTGTAATGTCATCTTGAGCAGAACGGGTGCTCAAACTGCATGATATGGTCTTTAAACTCTAGATCTTTGCAGTTTCCTTTTTCATTTTAGAAGCTAGTTAAAGAGTATATAAAAAAATATATAAATAGCCTTTCAGTATGTAATGGGGCTCATAAGAAAGATGGAGAGAGACTTTTTACCAAGGTCTGTAGTGACAGGACAAGGGACAATGGTTTTAAACTGAAAGAGGGTAGATTGAGATTGGACATAAGGAAGCAATTTTTTGTAGTAAGGGTGGTGAGACACAGGAACAGGTTTCCCAGATAAGTTGGGGATGTCCCATCATTGAAAGTGTTCAAGGTGTTTAAGTTCTGTTCTTTTTGGGGGTTGGGACTGTTGATTTTTTTTCTTCCCTCTAACATTTTTGATTCTTCTACCCTTTCTCTGCTACTACTGTGTAAGTGTATAACTGTAAGCGTTGGTGTCTGCAGTACAACTCCTTGGTGTTCTGAAGCATCCCTGAATTTGAGGTACCAACCTATATTCCCTCCATAGGCTTGCTTGAGCTACTGTTGCTGTTTTGTCCCTCAAGCTGCTGTGTTTTAATCTGTTGAACATAAATAGCATTTGGAAGAGCATCTCTGAGTTTTCAGACTCATTCCTGAGGAACATAAGCTCTGCGTAATGCCCCCTCTCATGGGAGGGTTTCACGAGACACTGATCTGGCACTAGCTCACACATTGCTCAGCTGACTGAATGCCTGGCTGCCACCAGAAGGAAGAATTCTTTCTTCCCACTCCTCGCTGAGCTGTTCTACTCTGTGGACGGTGCTGGTCCCAAAGGGGAAGCAGCAGAAATTTACCCAAGGAAACATGGCAAATTTTGAGTGTGGATAGATACATACAGTTCAAGCATTTTATTAAAAAGTAATAAATTTTAACGAAAAAGTCTCAGTAAACCACAAAACTTGTTGACATATAAGGAGGAGAGTGGGGACAAAAAGGCAGGTGGAAACCAGGCACAGTGGCTTTCCATGATACAGAGCCTGCAGGAGACACTACAGCTGAAGAGATGGTCCACTGCTCTTGCATCCCCAAAGCAGCACTTTGCTAGGTAGTGTGCTCACTATTCAGGAGGCAAGAAAAGGCTTGAAGATCCAAGAAACAGCAAAAAAAATTTCTGCAAGTTAAATCTTTCGTGCATGTTTACTACTCTGAGACATTCAGAATATTTTTGTCAGTGTTTGCAGATACTCAGACTCTCCAGTCTCCCTATTCATGCCTCACTTGCCTTGTCTTTACAATCCTATCTGTGTAGATCTTGTACCTCAAGCAGTAAAAAAACATTCCCTTGGACTATTATCTTCTATGAATATTGCAGTAGCTATGGGGACTTATTTTGGTAAAAGTGTGAGTTAAAACTGGGAGTGTTTATGTGCTCATCATCCATCCCTTTTAACTCTCTTTTTTTCCTCTTTTTTTACAATTATGATGATTATCTATTGTTTTAAGCTCACTTGTGCAGCCAAGTTTTATATGGGTTGTGCTACCCCATTGTTATTTTATTTCTTACTTGAAAGAATGACAATTCTGGTGAATCATGTCCATTGTTCCATCTTGGGAGACAATGTAACACAAGATCTCTTGAAATCCAGGGACTGAGATATTGGCAACAGAGACCCTGGAAATTGAGATGATGTTCAGAAACAAAAATGGAGTTTGCAATTTTATTTTATTTATGTGTGTGTATATATGTGTGTGCTTGTACATGTGTATATATACACACAAATTTTTCAAAATATGCACGTGAACAACATACATGCACACACAAGACTGCTAAATTGTAACACATCTTAATGACCTGACACAGTCAGCAGCTCTAAATATAACCTCCAGATCACTATGGCTTACTTTATTATCTTGCTCTTCAAGTAAAACAAAGAAAAGCACGTTTAGAATGGAAGGCTACAGTTTTCACAGAAGCTCTGGATGAGCAGCACCTCTGAAATTTAGAGACTGGAATAACTTATTCTGGTCTAATGATAGATTGAATTAGTTTAGTTTAGGTATTTGAATTGGAATATTTGTCTTAGTCTTCCTTTATCTCTCCAAGATATATACTTCAGCACATTTTTCAATTAAAAAGAAAGACTCTTGGGCTGAGTTGCTAAATTTTAGCATAAATTTTTATTCTGAAGTTATAAGCCCCTGAAAATAGCAAGGGGGAAGATTATAACTGTCTGACACTACCTTATCTATATAGCTGAGAACAGCATCACTACAATAAAAGAAGATAGCAGTGTCTCCCATTGATTGTTGTTTGATGAATGTAAAGCAATTTACTGGAATGCAATTAGCATTTGCAATCGCATTACCATGGGGAATTTTTTTATGCTGGCTTTGAATTGAAAATCTATACATTTTCTGTCCATGAGTCACTTCTAAGGAAGCTTGCTTTCTTTTTTTTTTTTTGTAGGTTTCAGAACTATAATTTGTGGAATGCTGAAAGGAAGTAAACCTAGAATTTTTATGTTTAAAATATGCCGAAGGACAAATTGTACAGTATATCTACTGCAGTAGATGACTTGGATTTAAATTTGTAATGCTGTGCATTGCTGGGGAATTAGTTTTTCAGGGTTTTTATAGAAAGAAATACATCTCTTGAAAAACAAACGGCTTCTAGATATGGATACCTTAGCAACCTTGAAATAATTTTATAAATGTATGAATTAAGAAGCTTGAAGTACACAGATTAAGTAAGCAAAGCACTATGCTGAAACAGTAAGATCTGTGTATGACGGCAGGGTAACAATGCTGCAAGAAGTAACAATGCTACCTTTTCACAAGCATCCAGATCAACAAGAAATGTACATGCATGCAAGTGCTCAGTGGGACACGCCGTTCTGTCTACACGTTAAATAGGTGTAAATGTAGTTATGTCCCAGTTGTGATTATTTCTGTATCCCACAGAAATTATATAGAGATTTTAGAAAAAATACATACAGGTGTGTTGATTCACAATTTGAACTTTCTGTGGACATATATGTGAACGATTGTCAGTGTTACTGGACAAATCTCAGCTGACATGCAGAGGGTATCAATGAAAAACGTGTGTATGTTGTAGTGGGCTGCCAACATTCCCCTGATGGTGACACATGCATACAATAGCAAAAATAATCTCTATGGTGCTTTTTAATGGCTTCTGTATGTTATGGAACAAGTGCTGTTATCCTAACTCAAAGACGACCACAGAGAATTACTTCCACAGAGAACTAGCTGTGAATGTTTGCTGTTTTCAAAACACAGTTATTTTTAACACTATTGGTTAAAGTCATCTTGCTATAATGGTATATAGTGTACCTTAACCACTTTAGGTGAAGCATCTCTTTTATGTGTTTGACCTTAGAGGTCTTACAAAGTCCCATTGTCTGTTGCACCTTGTGTACCTTAATCTCTGTGAGGTCTGGAAAGAATTGCGACTGAATTCCTGGATACAGTATTAATTTTCCCACTGGGACGTTATCTTCTGAGCTTTCAAAGGATTTTTTTTTTTTTTTTTTTTGTAATGAAAACCTTTAAAGGAAGCATAACAGATAGGAATAGGAACAAAGGAGTTTCTGTGTTTATAAGTATAATACAGTGCTAGATCCTGTCAGTTCTTTTTTTCCACTGAAAACTTCCTTCAATTTTAATGGTAACAATGGCATTGTAATGGTAACCTTTTTAACTGGGGTTTGCGTTAATATTTTAGTGGAGTTAGAACTGTGTGTGTGCACCATCACTGCCTTGCTTAGGAAAAAGAATGATATCCCCATTTATGCCCATCCACTGCTGTGATCAGGCTGTGCACTGGCATGTCTGCCATCTTAAGGAGAGGCCAGAGGCTCTGGGGCACGTCTTGGGTTGGTAACAAGCAAACGTAATTTAGGAAGACTCACTAGGGTACCAATGCAGTCCCCGCTTCCTTCAGAATTAAATCTTTGCTGCATTTCCCTTTAACATTAGCAGTCAGTTAATTACTTCATGTTTTCCACACTTTCTCCTTGAGGAAAAAGGCTAGCTACTTTTGCCACATTGACACAGCCTCAAATTTCCTGTCGCTTTTATGAAGACCTAAATCAACCAATATGAAATGCAAGATGCAAGAAACAAGGTAAAGTTTTAACTGTATGAAGAGAAGCCTTAATAATTTTCTACAAACAAACAAAAAAAAAAAAATAGATTTTCTATTTCCCTGGCTGAAATACCAGAGACTTTGTATTGCTGCCTTTCAAGGCTGGCTGTGTTCCAGATAAAATTATTGCAAACAGTTTTCTTAAGGCGGGAGATTTGTATTCTTTAATATATTAAACTTTTAAAGTTAACCTCTTCATGCATCTCCTTCTGTATTGCTGTCTTTCTCAGACCACAAATTGCATTGCTGTGCCCTTAGTTTCCTCACCAAACAGCGCTAAGGCTAAAAGCTGAGTGGCTTTGTCCTGTCAGGGGTAAAATATTTTCTTTAAGTCTGTGCTGTCATTTTGTGTTTGCAAGGCGGGTTGGGCACTTTCAGATGTATTAATCTAAATTCTGTCTTAGCCGTTATTCTGGAACGCAAGTATTTCCTGGGCTTCAGTGGACTTTGGCGTTTCATCCAGAAACCACTGAGATTAAACCGTGTGTGTAATACTTGTAATTGAGCACTGGGTGGTATCTACCCAGTGTCCAGACTGGGGAAGATGCTATACTGCTGCTTTTTCTATTCTATGAGCAGTGACATACTGTGGCTGGGAGACGGGCTGGATCAGGAACCATCACCTGGCACGAAGGCAAGAGCGTGCAAGGCAGCTGTTTAAGTTATTCTGCTCCTGTGTGATCAATGGCTCCTGATGACTTTAACTTAACTGGAGCCAGTGCGCAGCAGGGGATAAGAGCCACTGTTTGTTGTGTTATTGATTATCTGATTAGTGTTGTCTTGTCTCTGGGAAGGCAACAACTCCTGTTCCTTGAAAGGATAGGACTTGCAGCTTCACGCAGAGCCTTCTCACAGGGGCAAAGGCTGGTCTCTTGCCCTGTGCAAGCTCGCTGCTGTTGTGGGAGCCTCTGCCTGCCTTGAAGGAAGGCAGTATCAGTGGAAGTCCAGAGCCATCTTTTCACATGGAGGCAAGAATATAAAGATCATGCGGGAGGGAATATGAGAAGCAATTGCTCCTGTACATACAGGAAACAAGCAGGAAGCAGGAGATCCTTCATGGTAGAATTTGGACAATGCCAGGATCTCATAAAATATTTTTGCACTTCCATGTGAGGCAAGCATCCTAATTTGTGATGCTTAGTGCCACTTTCCCTCCACCCACCCCGTGCCCTTCAAGCGTTATGTACAAGGATCCTTTTGCCTTTTTTATTTTATCTTTTTAAGGACCTTCACCAGAGGTAAAGGGTGACAACTGTTAAGCAGAAACTTTGTGGTGCCCTTGTAAGAAGGTTAGTGTGTGTTGAGCCTATACACGCTCTGTGGAGTGTTTTGATTTCATTTTGACCCTGGTTTTAAAATCATCAGAGATTATTCAGGGGAAAGAATAGCTTTTGGAGATCTTGCCTCTCTCTACAGCTATTGTATCCTGTCCAAGCCAGGGAAGGCTGTTGCACAAGTAGTTACTGCAAGGGAGGTAGACCAGAGGTATTTCATGTGGAAGCTGGAGGACTTTCCTTCAGGCTAAGTGATGGATGCTCGAGACATGTCAGTAAGTCTGGGTGTTTTGGGAACAGACTGCAGCAAACACAGTTGGCTTTGATTAAATTTGCATGCCAGCCATTTAAATAATGAATTTTGGTAAAAGTTGGAAGATCAAGAATTGCTTATCTTTCTGGGGTTAAAACACCAAATTGTGTACGCTATTTTCGCTAGCGCAAAAGGGAGTAGACAGGAGGAGGAGGCATAATAGGTCGGAGCTACGTAGAAATAGTACATTGAAAACATTTAAACCTGCTTTTAATGCAGCTTCTGAAACAAAGGAGGTAGCCCAGCCCCTCTAAAAACATGTCATTATCACTGTGGAAAGTGGGATTAATTTATAACAATAAATAAATAAACAAACTGCTGCACAGATTGGCATTAACCATCAGAAGGACAGAGCAAACATTATCAGTTCAGCTCATCAAATCAAATACAGGATTTGAAAAAAGTACACTGAGGAAGAGATCATGGAAGCTTCAATCACAGCATTTTGCCCAGAACTGGATCTTGGGAGTAACTTGGAAGAGAAAACTGAGCTCCGTCTGCCAAAAGTGATGCATATCTTGAAGTCTCATTTGCATCTTTTTCCTGATAATGAACTTTATAGGCAGCTATCAAGAACAGAACAAGAGACAAAAGAACCACCTCAGGACTTACTAGTCCTGAATGGGAACAGTAACTGAAATTCTTTTCAGAAGTATATACTCATCTCCTGTGTGTTTCTCTATCAACTATGTTTTGTTTGGTGCTGCTGGGATTACAAAAATATAGTATTAATTCAGAGACGAAAAATAATTTTAGCAACTTGGTGTTAAGACATTTGAAAGATGCAAAGCAGAATAATAACAGGAGATGGAGAACAAAGTGGAGGCAGGAAAGTGGTGTCCTTTGAAACCACTGTGTGCTGAAGTCACATCAGTGACGGAAGCAGTGGGAGTTTTTCTCAAGGCTAAAAGTGTCTCAAAACGTAATTTCTTTTCTGAAGGAGATAAATGAACTAATGGCCACAGTTGATGAAATTAGGCCATAAATGCAGAAATTAACATATTAAAGTTAGTTGTCCAAACACGTAAGAGGAGCACACCTGGGAAGAAGAGTCTGGCCAAGGATCATGGTATATACCTTTTATGAAGATGCTTATGAAACCCTTTCAGAGTGTGGGGGGGGGAAAAAGACATGGCCATCAGGTGCTGTGGAAAGAGGACCTCCAAAGCACTGCTCTGAAGGGGAAGGTCAGTGCCTCAGGATCTGAAAGTCAGGTTTAGTGCCTTGCAAAGAAAATTGCTAGGTAGAGGAACAAGTCTGAGAATGCATTTAACTTATAAGGAGTAATATGTGCTTGACTGTTGAATAAGAAGTAAATTACAGATAGGCAAGGTCTCAAGTGATTGATAAAATGGTAATTTCCTGAGGATTTTTTGAGAGTTCTTATTAGAGCACATATTCTTCATAAAGGATGGACTGAAGTCATCTTTCACTTACAAACAATGACAGCGTGACCTTTTCTGTGGTACATCGTACACATGAAAGGAAGGTAGATGGTCAGATATTCAAAGCTGCCTTAAGGACAGGGAAGTTAGAAGTGGCCCTCTGGGAAGACTGGTCTTCCTAATCTGCTTTGCGTTCCCCAAATTCATATCTCCATTGCATTGTTTTTATATGATGTCTACAGACCCTGCGGCAGTCTGAACAACAGCAAAACTGACTGCTGGCTTGGTTACCAGTAACTGTTACAGTCTTCCCCTGTTGTGGTTTATCTTCTGTGCCTCCTTTCTGTTACCTTTAGGAAGGTAAACCAAGAATGTCTGACTATGTGTCAGAACGTTAACTGCAGCTAAAAAGTATTATTAACTTCATTTAGGAAGGCTGAAGTTTCTGCCTTTAAGTTAGGCTGTAACTGACAAATGTCACCCTTACCTCCACAATTCTTCACGCTTTATAGCCATAACAACCTGCTAACCTATGTTTTCGCTTGTGCAAGGCTGAATGTTACAGCACACTGAATGTTACAGCACGCTGGTGGATCAAAGAATTACCTGACTGCAACTTTGAGAGCAAAGGGAAATCTAATACTGTGCTTTATTCATTATTCTCCTCTTGATATGAGGGAAATTATATATGACAGAGAAATGAATAACAGGTCTTTTAATGTTGCGTAACATCCTTGGGCATACCATAAAGTGCCAAGATATCTTGGCTAATAGCTATTGCTACCAACCGTCAGCAGTAAAAAGCTTCTCCATGGACATTAAAGCTGCCATCAAGCCTATTACACAAGAAGATAGCTGAATAGTACCAAAAAGAAAATCAACCTGTTGTAAAAATGTTTCACCGTAAATCACAGATCGCAATAGATAATTGTAGATACTTCTTGAGATAATCAAGAGAACACATGAGACTGTTAAAAACTCGTTGTGACACAGGAAAGGGAAGGACTGTGTTTGGGAAAAGATGATCTTTTTTTTCTGTGACATCAAGCAATGAAATCAACTGTTACTGACTAAAAGGTACAAATGGAGTCAAGTTCTTGAAAATAAGTTGCGTGCCTAATTACAGAGCAAATAATCATCGCGGAACTGGTTGTGACATGTCAGCCACAAAGAAGAGACCAGAGGTTTGGACACACAAAGTGGAACAGTCAGCTTTACATGGCAACCAGAAGTGGTGTGTTTGCAATGTATTTGCTTGACACCTGTTTCTATCTTACCTATTCATTAAGAACTCTTAAAAAGCTGGAGGAATGAAGAAATGAATACTTTCTAGGGAAAAATAACATTCATACAGTATTCAAGTGAAAAAAAAATATGATCTTGTTTCTCTCACTTCCATTACAATAACCGGCTTTTCTGAAGTATGTAGCATATTTTGCTTCAGTCTTTTTTCCCCCCTTTGAAATAGAGCCATCCTCCATAGACAAAGATAAAAAAGGAATTTAAAAAAAAAAAAAAAGAGAGAAAAAAAGCACCACAAAACCAGGGGAAATTAGTAATGAGAGCAATCCGTAACACAGAAGGAACTTCAGCAATATCGATTCTGGCGAATAAAATATGTAGTAATGTGAAAACATCACATAGCCCGGAAACTGTGAGTTGAGAGACAAAAGTATTTCGTCTGCCTCTGAGAAATGAAACAGGTAGCTCCCAAGAGAAGTTTGCAAAACAGGAGGTATGGTGGGGCAAGTGGAGGTCTTCTGACCACTGAAGAAAAGAACCACCAAAATTCTGATGTTTGAATATTGAGACACTTAGCTGTCAGCATTTTAGTGCTTTTGAGGACAGCAGATCATGGAATTGTGTTTGTGTTTTGACACATTTGACATTTTGTAGTTCCTCCTTTGTATCACCATGTATCTTATTCAAGACTGGTTTGGTACTGAGGAATGACATGGCACTGATTTCTTATAAATGTTTTTCTGCATCAAAAGTCTGATAATTCTGAGTAATTTATCAGAATGATTTGGTCAATTTTTTTAAAAAAGTAGTCTGTCATATTAGAACTTCAAAACATGCTTAATCTTCAGTTTGTGTTGGGTTTGTTTTTGGTTTTTTTTTTGGGGGGTGTTTGAGTATCAAAAGCTCTTCACAACTTCAAAAGTTTTAGAGCTTAATTTTGATTATTATCAGGGTTGCTGCTTTTTTAATTTGAACTGTATTTCGTATCTTAATGACTCAAAAAACATGTGCCTTAGTTATTCTTGATCAGAGCAGTATGAAACATGAAAACATACATATCACTCTCCAATATTTAGTAGGATTAATCACTGTAACAAAGAAAAAAAAAGTTACTTTAAAGTCTGGTAACTTGTGCTTCTGCAGAGCTAAAAAAAATAATTTCTATCTTGATTACAAACTAAAAATTCTGGTTCCTTTGGTTTTTTGTACTTCATTCAAAGTAGTCTAATTCTACAAGACTGTAAGAAAACATCACTTAAAATGTGTTTGGTTTTGGTGTGTTTTCGTTTTTTTTTTAATATTAAAAACAAATCTTGCTGTGTTCCCAGGAGAAAGAGTATGTGTTTCGTATTTTGTGTATTCTCTTGAAGAAAATTTTTAACATGTGGAAACTTTTCTGGATTCAAAGGTGTTATGAAGCTGTTTAGTGATTTGAAATGTTAAAACCTCTCTCATGGGAATAGATGAATGAGCCGCTGATTTGATCAGGCAGGTAGGAGACAGAAATTGTACAGATGTGGTTAATTTGTTCTAAATGCACCCGTATCCTCTAGCATCTACTACCTAGTTAGTGCTGCCTCTTGTGAATTTGCGCTATACTATGTGAGAATATCTACATATTTTACTGAAAATTCCTTCTTTTGTAAGAGTAGTATGGGCTTTAATAAGCATTCAGTCTGTCAGAATACAGGAAACAGCTCTTAAGGACTCAAATTTGATTTTTTTCGCTTTTAGAAAAAGGGTAGGAAGTGATCATATTTTCAGCAAGCTGCTTTGTATTAAACATCAAATTCAGTAGCTCCCGTGGGTGCTATTAGATGTACTATCAGAATGGTGGCTGTACTATTTGAAATAGCAGTTGGTGAAGCTACAGTGTGTACGTAATAATATGACTGTTCCTCTTTGTGTGAGCTTGTGCACATCCATACCGATGCATGAACATTTTTCAAATCTCTGTTCTTTCTTTGATCATATTACTTTCGTGGGTAGTTTATGAGCCAGACAAGGTCATTCATAGGAGATGGAAAAGCTTGGTTTGCAAAACACAAAAGAAAAAAAAGACATGGCCCCCCCCCCAAAAAAAAAACGAAACAACAACCGGAAACTCAACCCTGAAACAAGTAAGCATTTACCTAATGAAGTAAACAACGGTGTATGCATGAATAAGTCATCGCTCTGTCTATTTGTTAAACTGATTGACAGAGGAAATGAAAGTGATATGCTGGAGTTGCAGCATTCCCTCTGCCTCTAATGTCTTACAGTATTCTGCCTTGCATTAGATCGTGGTGGCTCGTAGTGTAGTCCTTGCACTCTGCACTCTTTGCAAAGTTGCTCAAGTTGTTGTCATGACTTAATTAGACAAATTAGCATACAGAAACTGATAAACACCTGTGTAGCCCCACCGGCATGTTTATTTGATTTTAAAACAAATCCTGATGACTAGGCAAACAGCTCATGATAGCCTGCATTCACAGCCAGTTTTTTTGCTGGAAACTTGCTTTATGCTACCTGTCATGGTATAAGAGAGGCCAAGCTAGTTATCTGTTTTACTGTAGAACAGGTTGTATCTGGTTCTATGAATTTACATTTATGTTTTGTTTGACATTCATAATAGGACCACTGAATCAAGAAGAATGTCCCACCAGTGATACTTTTGCTCAACAGTTTTTCTGAGTTTTTAAACTGTAGCAAAAATAACCTGAACTTAAGATTCACAAAAACATTTTTTCCTAAGCACTATGTGTGGATACTTTCTGACATGGACAGAGATTAAATGTTTACCTTCAGATGCTTCCTTGAAGAAGGGAGACAATTGAGAAGAAAGTAGAGGTGTAAACCATAGCTGCGTTGGCTTGAGCTAATGAGTTTTCCTTCCCAATTTCCACTGCATATGTATTTTTTTGTGGTTATGTAAATCCTTTCAATGAATGAAAAAATATGACCTTTTAATGAGTGGATACTGACCAGCAGTGTGTGAAGTGTATCATAAGGCTTGTCTCGCAACTAAATATGAATTTCCATACTCGTTTAGTATAAAATGAAAGGGCATCAATCCATTTACATCTGCAAGATGAGTGTCTAAGTATTCTGAATGTTTAGAAAGACAAAGTTGTTCCTAGACAACTTTATCACACGTTGTGTCAAGACAATATTGCCTAGGTATAAAGAATTCTTTTGGATTTTGCAAAGGAGTCTTGAGTTGGCGACAACTTAGGAATGGAAGTGCCTGGCTTAGATTCACCAAGAGCAAGCGAAAAGATAGCAAAAGGCTTCCAAGACTTCATAACTGTTCTATAATAGAGAAAAAAACTTGTTGCTAGATCATAAGTCATTCAACAGCAGCTTCCCATATGCTGATTGAGACCTATTGAGAACAAAGCCTTCCAGATCCTTTCTGCCTCCATCTCATTTCCCAGTTGATCCCAGGCCCCCTTGCTTTCTGCCTGTTCTCAGGGCTGGCTCGCTGCTGCAGGAAACCTCTTGCTCCTCAGAGCAGCATCCCAGCTGCCCTGACACAGCAGGTTACCTGCCTGCTTTCCCTTCTCCTTAACAGCCCCAACTGCTCTCCAAAAGTTTCTCCCAGCTAGACATATTCAGTTCCCCTCAGAAAAGAGGTACTTTCTCTCACCCATCAGGAATGTCTGCCTAACCAAGAGAGACTGGAACAAGGTAAAAAGATGGCTGCAACTGCCTTACTGCATTGTTTGAAAGAATATGTAGCTTATCAAGCACGTGTAGATTGTGAACTGGAAATCAAACAAATTTACACTACACCAAACTTTTGCTAGATGCAGCGAACATATTGTTGTTTCCAACCCGGAGCTATAGACTTCATACCTGGCCATCTTTACAACGCATCTACTGTTCTTGGTGGTGTTGTTCAAGAACTAGTGATGCCTGCCTTGGCCTCCTGTGTTCTGAGAACAGGAAGTTTAACAGTGGTAACGTGATCTCGTTGCCTTTTTCTATGTCGTGCATATCTTCTTCAAATATATTGCCCGGTATGTTCATAGACACCATCACAATCATTAGAGTCTATTATGTGGTGCAGGGTTTCTGGAAACAGTCAGTGGTTTTGGCCTTATTTCCTGTTTAATGACAACTTAATATTTAATATGCTGCCTAATTTGTCATTTTAGATTTCCCATCCACAGTTGAACTTGTTTGCCTTTGGATGCTTTATAAACACATCATTATCTTGTATTAATCATTATCTGAAAAATTAACGTGTAGTTGATTTGTTCTTCAAAGTATGTGAGGTTTTCATACTCCTTTTTTCTAGTTATAATTCATAGTGTCCACAAAAGAAAATTAATGTATTTCTTAGGAAGAAAATAAACATGGTGCTTCTTGTCTTAAACAACCTGTACAAGCTGTAGATGAGATATGGTATCCTCCGTCCTCTTAGTTGCGCTGATTTGGCATTATCTTACTGGCATTGCACTAGCAGGGCTGGATCGTCAGGTGTACAAGCAGTGGGCAAACCACATCTGTGCTGATAACTCCAGTTCTGTCATATATATTCTGTGCTGCACGTCTCAGTCTCTCTCATGTTTCATTGGTATGGCAACTGTCTGATTAGTGTAATTAGTGAGTTGAATTTGAAATGACAAACATTGTATCATTTAGGGGACTTTTTGTTTTCTAGAAACAGGGTTATCTTTGAGGTGTTTCTGGCAGTTGAGACGGCTGTAACAGTCCCTGACAGCCTGCCTTGCTCAGTTCTTTCCCTGGAGCAGCAACTATGCTGCTGCTGTCATCCTCGATGAGGGGGCAGGTTTTTGTGCTGATTGAAGGCCTGTTTTTGCAAAGAAAATGCACTAAAAATCTGAAAGCTGTTTGTCTCTCTTCTGCACCTGGTGTTTTAGATTTCCGCTGAGTAAATTGCAACCTTTTTTTGCTATGCTTTTTTCCCCCCCTTTTTTTTTTCTCCAAAGGCTTAGCCTTTTGAATTTAAATAATAAAAATCATAGAACCAATTTGCCAGCGTCAGAAAAAAATTGCAGAGTCTATAAAAATATCTACATTTACTATAAACCACCTGTAATTGCATAAATTAAAGAGTCTTACTGCTAGTAGTTACTCTAGTAAAACAGTCATTTTACTATAGGTAAATTACTATTCTGAGTGTTTGAGTTGTGTTGTCTTTCAAGTTAACTCTTGGGTAGACATTAATGCTTTAATATTAATCTATCTTTAAAGAGCAGTATCTATAAGTAATAATTATAGATTTATATCTGGCTTCTCTGGGGCTTCAAAGTTTAAGTTGGAAGAAGGCATTACTGTATTTTAACAATCTTCAATGAAAAATCCACGCTCTTTACTTCTGTTTTACAAGAAAAAAGAAAAACAATCTAAGGAACGCCAAACCTATACTTAATCTTTACGTTATCCTCGAAGATTACAGTAAGAAGCTAATTTTCAGCTGGCCTACACAGTCTTTCTCAAATGTCCTACATCATTCCTGAGTACTGCATGTGCACTCCTTGATTTCTGTGTAGAGTTGCTCCCTGCTTGTGATAATTGCACTTTGGTTTTGTTTTTTTTTTCATAGCACAAACCTACAATCCTAGTGAAGTAACTGAGATGCAGTGAAATCTGAACAAGTGGCAGTTCTAGATCCTTTGTGCCTTTCAGCAACTACTTTTACAACCAGACTATGGCCTTTGTCACTTATTTAAATTATGTGTTAGAGCTTACTTTGGGGAACTTCAGTGTTTTAGTGCCGAGAAAGCTTTTGCACCTGATCCAGAGATGGTACTGCACTAATATGATTTCATGGAGCCAGCCTCCAGTGGATAAGGAAAATGCAATCATGTAATTACAGCAACAGAATTTCAGTTGTGATGATGTTTTCAGAAAAGGGAGAAAAAGCCTTTCTCACCCAAAGCATCCAAGCGGCCTAAAATGGTAGCGTCCATAACTGCCAGAGTACGAAAAGCATGATATACTAGAGCCATCAAAGAATGGACATCTGAACAGATGAGGAGAAAGAGTAAATGTCACTGAAATAGAAGAGATAATGGCTTTTTGCTGCCACATAAATGCTGAGGCCACAAGGTGAAGCAGAAGACATTTCAAAACAGGCGGCATTGATCCTGTGATAACAGTCCCATTACCATGATTTTATTTCTGTGACACTGCTTGATTCATACAGATGCAATCATTTCATTTCTCAGTTGCTGGTGCAATAGAAGGGTATTTCCTTAGCGTGTGCCCAATACAGCTTTCCTTGCACAGTCACGGCTCCCGCTCCTGTCTCTCTACTGATGCTAACATAGAAGGACGTAGCCTGATGACAGAATACATCTGTATTTTGCTTCGAGGCAACTATGTGTAATTGTGTGTGGTGTTTTTATTACATATTTTTGCGGATAATCTAGATGCTTCCTGAAGTTTCATAATCCTTAAGTTGCACTGTTAGTACATTATGGATGTGCATCTAGCAGTATGATAAGTCATAAATACTGAAACTGCTAACAAATATAAAGCAGTCATTTTGTCAAAGCCAAAACCAAAAAGAAATGAAGGACCAGTTTTCAAATGTAGGAAGTTAGTTAAAACCAAGCTATATGAATTCTGTTTACTTCAGATCTAGCCCTAAACGTTTTGTGGTTGTGGGATATTTTCTTTTTGTATTTTATCTTAAGAAGTCAAAAAATAAGTATTTTCTTTCTAAGAAATGTTATTGTTAATAAGAAAAGTGATAATTAAACATCTAGCAAACATTTAAAAGGAAAATGTGCATTGGGTGTTTGTGTTTATATTTTTTATGGAGTGATTAACAACTGTATAGCTGTGATTGTTTAAGGATCTAAGTGGGGAAATGCCTATAAGGAATATGTATTTTATTAGAGCAACTGATACAGTTGGACGAGGGAGACAGACAAGATTCCTGACACACAAACCCTTTTTTCTGCATATGTTTGTTCTGTCATTCAGGAGTGCAGCTCAGAGACTACAAAGTATGCCATACACCTTTGCCGAAGTGTTTATAGTTTATGTCTTTAAAATTAATTTCTCTAACTTATACAAACATATTTTAAGTTTTGAAGTTCAAAGTATAAAAGACCTTTTCAGTCTCACATGAATTTATTTCATAATTCGCCTTATCCAAACTACTACTACTGCTGTTAGAAAAAAAAAATTGCACTTGTGCAATTATTCTGGAGCTCCTATTCCAGTGGTAATATTTCTTTAATGTGTTCTGCAGATATTCTAGTTGGCACCTTCTCCTTGTCTGTTTGAACAGTAATAAAGATCAACGTGCACTGTAACAGGACTAGAGGAGAGATCTCCTGGTTTTCTATCTCATTTCCATCAGTGTAACTCAGATACAATTCTGACCTCGCCAGACAGTGTCTTAGTTACAGTGAAGTCACTACCTAAGTGATTCCCAAGTAGCTTGATAGGTATAAAATCAGAACAAATAATGAAAGAGTATGAGCTAATTTATAGGTGACATAAGTGTACCTAGTTTGTCCATACTTCCATTATTATAAATTAAGATATTGGGCAATTAGACCTCTATATTTTTTTCTCTTTTTTTCCTGTGCAGTGGAGAAATGCTTAACTACTGCATCTAGGGTATTGTCAAGTTTAATTAGTTTGTGTTTGTTCAGCGCTATAAAGAGTATTATTGACACTAACCAAGCATGAGATGATTGAAGGTATTTAGTGCTGCTGTTTACTAGAACATTTACAGAGGGAATGTACTGTGAACGTTTATGTTCACTTAGGGTTAGTTCTCATTCATTCTGGGCAAACCAATCAATGAATAGAAGATATAGCTGTTTGACATATCAAAGATTTTGTTGACACTTTCACACAAGAAAGTTGAAGTTGAATCACAGTCTGGATTTTGATGTCCATCTGTTCTGAAAGTTTGGCACCTCAAGGACTATTTACATCTCAATTTATTACTGGAATTCCTATAACAGAGAAGGCAAGACAAGATTATCAGAAATAAAACTCATGCTGTTCAAGAAATTTGTATGCCATTGTTTCCATTTCATGAGACTTCGCTTGCTGTTGGCTTTTTGCAAGTCCTTGCTGATAACTTAACTGAAATTCTTTTTTTATGCAAATGCCAACCTGACCTCAAAAATAAATATGACATCTTCAAGAAATTCTCATTATTTTGTCACAGACTGGGTCATCTCTTTTTACTATATCCATCTGGACACAAAATACCAACCAAACACTGAAGTCAAACATCTTGAGATATAGCCCTTTGTACTTCATACAGGCCATGCTCTCTTTTTTTTCTTTTTTTTAAATTTTTTTTTCTTCTTCTCCACTACATTTTTGTAGTTTATTAGAAAGAATATTTCAGTGGATTCTAACTTCCAGACTAAATCTTTTTGTTCCTTGTGTAAGACTCCCTCCATTGCTACAGTCCCCAGTATGAGGGAGCATGTCCAGATGCCCCAACCCAAGAGCAACAGTAAGGAGTGCTTTTTTTTCCACAGGTCGTTCTGACTGCCCTCAATTCTTCCAACTATTATCTTTTCTCTGTATCTATGTCCTGTGTATCTATGTCCTATGTATCTCAAGATGGTGTATGGTCAGAGAAACATTGATCCCACTTAATTTTCTCGTCCCACAGTCTCATTAGTGATAGTGTGAGCGAGGGGGGACAAATCTCCTTGCAGATATGCCCATCACTTATGGTCACTTGCATGAAAGTGCCTTTGAGGATTGGGACTATCTGAGATAGCCGAGTTACCTATACTTGCTGAAATTTATCAATTGTAAAATTATTTTTCTCCCTACTCAGTAACAGAAATTTTACTCAAAAGCTGGTTAAGGTTTGCTATATGATTACTAAATATTAAAGAAATACACTAACAAGAAAACGAAATGAAAACAAAGAATCTATTTTTGCTGCCCGTCATCATCAAAAAAACTTTTCTTCTAGTTGAGCTAAAGATTATCACGGCCTTCAACAGTAAACATGCAACCTACATAAAAACTGCTCCACATTCACTTTTAATTGAATCTGAATTCTTAGTGAATTGGTGCAGTTACACCTTTGGAATTCAATTCAGTAACAACCTCACAACTAAGTCACTGTAGAATGTTGAATGGGAGGGAAGAATCTGAAATACTTCAGATGAATCTACCACAAGAAATCAATTAAAAAGGCATGTGGTATCCATTTTTCTCCAATTTACATCTTTTAAAAGGCATTTACAATTTTTGGTGTAGTGAAATATTAAACTCAGGTTGGTAATTTTTCTGCTGGTGGAATCCTGAATTTATCCTTTACCTAATTCAGATTTTAAACTGGTTCTGCAGTTTGTTTCCCAAGACCACCATGTCCTAAAATGCTCTTTGCTTCATTGTTGCCATGACATTTCAAGGGCGGGCATTAAGTCTTTTTGCAGAAGTAACTAGAGCACATTTTATAAAAGGGGCTTTATACAGTTAAGAACGGTGTACGAAGTGTTGAATTGTGCATGCATTTTCAAAACCTTTGTTCCTGTTTTGCGGAAATAGCAACTAATATTAGTTATTTGCAGCGTTCTCTTAGGAGAATCACTGAATTCCCAGACACTGTTCTAGAGTATTCCTGTTACCATTTTCATAGAAACACAGAAATGGCCTGCCTGTTTTTTTTGAGGTTTACATAAAATGTGTGATCATTTTCACATAATATTTCACTTAATATTAAGGTGTGTTCTGCATGGCCTTACCAAAGACAGTTTAAAATACATGAAGAAAAAATTAAAACATTTCTAAGGAACACCATATCAAAGGTATTTCTGTTTTAATACTTTTCAGGATATTTTCTGCCTGATTTTTAAGACAGATGTGTTTTAGAAGATGACAAACAAAACAGATATTCTGCAGAGCATAGTTGCCTGTATAGCAAAGAATGAAAAATATGTTGCAAAGACGCTATTATTTGAGATAACTCCACTATTACGAGATTTAAAATTTCATCTGACCCCGATTTTATATGCTGCTCAAATCCATACTAAATAGAATCAAGGAAAAGTCACTGAATCTGTGCTATCTCACTAGTAGAGCTGTTTCCGCTTCTAGGCCATTGTTCTACAGAAAAATAAAAAAGTGGGGAAATAAGCAATAATTTTCTTATAGCTGAAGTATTTCAGAAGACTAATTTGTTTTGCTTGTTTATGACAAAGTCTGAGGACAAAGAGATCACAGGCAAACCAGCAGAGCGAATCGGTCTCAAGACTGCTGTAGTGGTGAGTCTGGGCGTGGATAGGTAGGGTGAAATTCATTGGAATAAAACCTGTATCTCCTCAAGCTCACTGTGTTTTGATTTTATTTGTAGTACTCTCTGACAAAGATGTGTGGTGGTATTTTGTAATTTTACTAGTGTTAATAAATAATACAAAGAATGAGCTAATTTAAGTAAAGGAGTACATTTTTCAGCATTGCAAGAAATTTTTCCCACCAGTGATCACAGTACTGTATTTAATCAGGACATATAAAATTATTTTTATGCTTAATGTGTCATATAGGGCCATATTTAGTATGTGATACGAGATCCCAGTTCTGTAATATTATTCTTTTTATAATGTAGCCTGTTGCACTGGTTAAGTGCTCAGGTAGACAGATTCCTGGTTTTCGTCATACTAGGTTTTTAAGTTAGTGTCTATATGGGTTGTGCTAAATGGGCGTATATGTAAATCCAAATAAGTTATGAAGCATGCATACTTTCTTCTTTATAATCTGTATTTAAGATCTCCTTTACTTCATGAAGGCAGGTTGCTGGATTGCTATTTATAGTAGGGTTGAAAACTTATGAATATTCATGACATTTAATATGTCTTATATCTGATTATCCTAAAAGAAGTACAGGTCCCATAAATAAATATTCAAACAAGCAAATGAACTGCAATAGAACTATGATGCATATCAGTGTTATCCAAAGAGCAGTGGAGCAGGCACTTTTAGTAAAAGATAAACCTCTAAATAAAGCAACTTTTTTTTTTTTTTTAACATATCTCTTATTTTCTGAATAGGAAAGGAATACATCATATAGAGGTGAATATGACTTGACTAATGAATAAGTTAACATAGAAAACTAGTCTAGAATCACATAAATAGAAAGAACACAGCTATTCCCTGAAAAGTCTCGAATATGTTTTTTTAAAGTGTATATTCACCATGATCTCTATTATGCTTCAGGATGTATCATAGTTTATAATGTAAAGAAGAGTTACATGAATTTTGCTTACCTTAATATGCCCTAAATGCAAATATTCAAGACCTAGCGGGAGATGATCTCTGGAAGCATAAATTGAAAGCAGATGAATGTTTCAAGTGTAGTCACAAATAAAATTAAAAGGAACTAAATACATGGTTCTCTTATTCTAAAGTAGAATAGAAAGCCATTTAGGAACAATTTAAACAGTCAGTTTGTAAAAGATTTTTCAAAACTTAAAATGGATCTGGAAAAGCTAAGGAAAGCAATTATGTTCTTGTGGGTGTTCTAACTGCTTAGGGTCCTGGTAGTGCACTGCAAATTCAACTTAGATATAGTTCCTATAAATGCTTTCAGATCAAACAAACTTGAACTAATGGGAACTGCAAGTTATTTTTATAATCCTTTCAGCGATAACCATGCACACCACACTTAAAAGATAAAATTTCTCTCCTTCTTGGTACTTAAGAGAGGTGTTTGGAAAAACTCATAGTTCCATTTTTGCTTCCAGTGAATTAAAGAGAGTTATGTTCCTTTTTGATATAATGACTGCAAAATGAAGCAGCTACACCACCTTTGGAGGGATTGGAGTGTTTGGAGGGGTGGAGGTTTGCTTTGTTTCATGTCCATTATATCCTGTGAATGAATTAGCACCAAGGATGCCCATGGCTGAATTCTCACCCTCCAAAACCATTTACTGAGGAGGAGGAACTTTATTGTTGCTTGCACTGAGTTTGTGCTGTAGTACTTCTTAGCAATCCGTTGGACTTTTCTCCTGAAGGTGCTACCAACTGCAAAGAGGAAATTAGAGAGGCTGGGGGCAGGTACCCACCAAAGAGACGGCTTGGCAGCTCCTGGCTGTGCTGTTCTTAGGGACATGCTGATGGTGGGGCAATCCCCGACGTGGCCGCTTCACCCTTCCAATATCCTTTTTACTCTGGGAAGCAAAGTGTTCCCTTCTCAGCTTGGGATGTTAGGGTGCTTGTGGGACATTCGGCTAGGAGTCCTCCCATTTCTGTCTCGTCTGACCCAGTGCTCTGTGAGGAAGATCAAGCAGACACCATCTCTGAGGCAGTCTCTCCAGTATCCCTGGTGCAGGTTGTAACTTCAAAGCCACAATCTAGCCTATTGTGCGCACGTGCCAACAGCTGGGTTGCTCCAGACCACAGCGTTGCAAATAAAACACTACAGTTTAAATGTGCCCAAGTGATGCTATGGGTTAGAGTGCATATAGATGAATAAGGCACACCAGGGACAGTGCAGTAAGACTCAGCATGGATTAGTCATAATTATGATGCGGAGAATGAGTGAACAGCATACTAATTACAGGAGCCTGAAATACCAGCCTTAGTATTCCTTTGCAGTGATTGGCAACTACCAGTTCGGAGTGCTCAGCCTGAGGAAAAGCCATAGACATGTACAAAAATAAATTTGATGAGTTAGTTTTTGGAAAATCATTACTACTGCTAGCCAGATCCATGCAAAAGGGTTTTGTGGTATTGCCTAGTATGAAGTCTCCTTGAATCTTCTTTACTGGTAGCTTAAGGGTATTTGCCTTTTATCAACCTAAACGCTTTTGCCAAATATAATAATCAGAAAATGAGGAACTAGTACAGTGAGAACCTATTTTAAGAAAGCAGTAATTTCTTCCTCCTCAATGTAGCAAAAGAACTTGTTTGTCAATATGGGAGAGAAATGACCTTTGAGAGAGAATATTTTTCCATACAAGTTACAGGAAGGTTTTGTGAGAAAGTGTCACGCAACGGAAGAAGTGATCACTGAACCTCCGATGCTGACAAAAAGATCAATTTCTTAGTTCGTATCTTCTGCCATATTGCTGCTCTCTGCATCCTATCAATTTCTTCTGTTCAGTTAGCTCTGGGATTATGGTATTTTGCAGTGCCTTTTACAAGCTATCTCTCATTTGATACTAAAATGTCAACTAACTCATCTAACTAGCTTTTTCCAGTGTCCACTGTTTTCTGGATGATCATCAAGGAAGTACCACCTTTTTTGATTTTTTTTCCATGTAGCCATTCATATTCGTTCAGGAATTTTGTATTTTAATATAGTCTACCTTAGTTTTATGTGAGAAGGACGACAAAATACAAAATTTGGAACTAATATGAAAAGCAATGCTTTTTAGCTTTTATATCTGGTTTTGTTTTGTTAATGTTCAGGTCTTGGAAATTGGTTCCTTCAAGGTGATTCAGCAAACAGGCTTGTATTGAACCACAGTCGTTGTCTTGGGTCTTGCCTGAGAACCTTACAGACAGGATTTGCTTATCTGACTTTTACCAAGTACTCCAACCCAGTCCTCTTGGCAGCAACTTATTGTCAAGAAGACCAGAGCTTCCAGAGGGTAATTCAATTCATGTATTTTAGATGTCAGGTTTTTGGATTGAATGAATGCCCCCGTAGAAGTCTCTGTTGCTTTCTCTTGGACACAAAGGGAGCCCAGAGGTCTAGGTGAGAACAGATGCCTCTCTAGGAGAGCTGAATTTAAGATCAATCTGCTATTTTTCTTCAGTATTCTCTCTTTAATGATGAATCTGACTTTTAGCTTAGAACACTGACATGGGGGTGAGGGCAGTTTATTTTATTAATGGAGATGTTTTTTAAGAATCAGGCTCTTCTTCTATATTTGATCTCTCTTAATAAGGCAATTGTTTGACAAAGGTAGAAAAGTTGCGTAGTGTGGCGGGGACTGGTGTCAGTGCCAGGTCAGCGACCACAGGAACTTCAGGGAGAGACGTCCAGCACCCCATCCTCCCCCACAGACTGTGTCTTTTACCTGTATTTTTATTGTTAATAGCAGACACCTAATTGTTCTTTTAGCCACAGTCCCTAAATATCACTACTGCTGTCACATCACTCCGGTTCCTTTTTAACATTTAGCTGTTAATGACTGGTATCACTTATTTGTGAAAAGAGGCTCTCTTTTCTCATCACATCTTTTTCTCCATTTCCTATTTGCTTCCATCTCTTTTAAAACATTTTCACAGTGTTTCTTCTTTTCTTTTTTTTTTAATGCATTTGGTTATAATTCTCATTAATATTAAAGGGTCTTAAACAGAAATGTAAAAAAAAATAATGAATTAGAGTATCATATTTCTCTTGCTTAAGCTTATATTTTTTTTTCACTTGATTATGCGGTTCTTTTAAGGTATTATTTTCTTCTTGATTTTTAAAGCTAAATGCAGCTGTCTAATAGACTATGTTGCCTTCTCTTAGTACTTTAATTGGTATTATACCTCCTTGACCTAGAAGAACAAGGGCACTTTTTCTAAAGCAAGCAAATTATATACTTCAGGTTGTGTAGCAACATGGTGCTGATGAGCAACTCCTTTAAAGGAGTTCTGTAGAAAGCACTTTCAAATTACAATATACTGAACTAATAACATCTACGTTTTTTAGTATGGTATTCTTATGCTGCTGTTAACAATGCAAATCTAATCCCATCATTAAAGTCAATGCAGTACAATTTTCTATACCTAAATTTAGATCTAAAACATTTCAAATAATTTCCAAAATATTGTAATAAGAGTAATTATTATTAATCTATTATTTTCATTAGTTAAAATCCAACTTTGGGTATATTAAGAAAGTGAGAGATAAAACAAAATAAAAAATAGACCTAATTAAAAATAGGGACAAAGAAAGTCAAGCTACCAAGTACAGTTTCTAGGCATTATTAAGCAAAAGCTATCTTCTTGTGCAATTTGGAGTGCAAATACATGTAAACCTATGCTTCTTATTTAAAATCTTCAGCTATGCGTATGGAATAAAAGCAATGTTGGTTAATCTCAAAACTTTGATGTGGCTGCATGTCAGAATTATGCAGCAGTGTTAGAGTTCAAACCATCTCTTAAACTCCATGGGAATTGGGGTGGTAATTAAAGTCCCCTTCCATCCCCCCAAGGTCTAACCATTAATTCCTCTTTCTTTCCAGAGAGGGCTAAGATTCTCCTTCATGCTGCTCATTGCCACAGATCAGCAGAGCTTATGGTTTCTATAACCAGGGACTGGATGTAAGAAAACAAGCGCTTTGGCGGCTGGAATAAATTGGCTGCCAGCATGGGACTGTAATTGAAGCACAAAGCTAGACAAAGCTCACCTTCCCTCTGCCCAGCAGAGAGTCATTTGCAATGCTCTGTGTCACTAGCCCAGGCATGGAAGAAGATGTCAGCCTCACCTTTTTTAATTAGGTGCTGAAGGCTAAAAATATTCTCCTTGTACGCGACAGAAAGACAAGATAAGGTACACATGCTGACTCCCACATGCTGCAAAACTAGTAAGGTTGCATTTGCTGAACGGCAATCGAGTTAAAACCGGGAAAATGTAGCTTCAATGCAAGCTTCAGAAGGGAAAGCCGGAAAGAACCCTACATTTTACTTGCATACAGAAAACTTCACCTCCCACACACTGAGCTCTAATAGCAGCAGCGTGTCCTGGTCCAAACCTGCAGACGTGCGTGGGGTCATAGAGTTCTCTTGAGCTCTCTCCAACTGCAAACCATTGAGAGAGCTGAATAATACCACAAAGGAAAGAGAGCTATAGTTCTGCAAGCAAAGACATTCTGTCACCTTTTGAAACTGTATCTTCCTGTAGCAATTCAGAGACACTTTAAGCTGGGAAATGGTATATGTATTTTGGCAGGAATTAAACTTTCTAAAGAAGATGTAGAGCATTAGGCAGCTAGCAAAAAAAGGATATTTCAGACTTAAATAAAAAGACCAAAATAATTGTGCCATGAAAAGTCCCTTGGCAAAAAGCTGTTAGCACTTTCTATTCTTGCTGAATTTCGTCTAGTTTAAAACCACCTCAGCTACTCTGCATTGAAAAGCACTACCGTGCTTAAACTTGAATGTTGCTTTATTTGCATTCTACTCAGAGAGGATGCAAATCAAAAGCAGTGGGCAAAATACTGGATGGAGAAAAACATTTAAAAAACCAGGCCCCCCTCTCCCCACATATATTGATTCCTTTGGGAGACCTAAGTAGAGTTATGAAAAATTAAATGTGTTGATGATGATCTTTTCCCTTTCCTGACACCGGCTGTCTGGTTACATAAGTGTAGCTACTCTGTCAAAAGGGTGCTGAAGTATGTGATCTTTCAGGTCAGCTTTCCAGTAGAGACGTGATGACATTAACTTCACAGAGTTCTTATCTTTAATATAACTTATTTTATTTGCACACAAACGTCAGTGTTTGACCAGAGATGGCCCATTATGATGCAAGGCAATAGTTTCCTCTGGTTATCTCAGAACCACATTATGTTACATAGTGGTAGAGACTAAAGCTAAGAATAAATTCTGCTTTTGGTATATCTCTCTCATGCAGGACAGTGTATAAACCAGCTAAAAACCACCACGTGCTTTCCCTCCAAGGATGAGGTCACTAAGTAATTAAGACTAGTTATCTTTATCTGGTGTCACCTCCCAGATCAAATGTTACAGTCAAGTGTCTAACAGTTGCCATTCTTATGGGGGTGGCTGGTAACTTCAATCTCTGATATATTTTCTACACTTAATACTGGGGAAAGAAAAATGTCGTGAGAGGAGTACGCTGTTCAAGTATAGGAGGAAAAGAATTACGTTAAACTGGATTTATGCTGATGCTGATCCTGTTGTTGTTGGTTTTGTTTTCAAAGGTTTCTCCTGGGAGGGGGTGGCAGTGTCCAAAGTTGGGTGGATTGGCACAGAAAGGCCCAGTCAAAGTTTACAGCTGAGTATGAAATGGAGAGTAAATGTAACCAGATGTCAAAGGTTTCGGAGTGGAGGAAGATTGCCCGCTAAGGGTTCAGCATTGGTTTATTCATGTAAATGGCTGTTTCTGTCTGTTTTCATAAACGTCTTTAGTGACCTCAAAAGAATCTCTGTCTTGTCCATGTACTTAATTAAACAGATTAGTTTTTTCCTGCATGGTTGCAAGTGCAATCTGTAAGGTACCTGAATCTGCCTATGTTGACAAGTTTTAAAGATGTTGTAGAGCCTTCTTTTCCGGTATTGATAGTCCCACCCACTCTTCAGAAAGGGAGAGTCTTTTTTTCATTATCTTTAACAAAGCTGAATGAATTGAATATCACCCACAGATATTCAATCTGCAGGGCAGGAGATCTCCTGAATAAAAGATGGCATTTGAAAGCTCTGTATCTTTGGTTGATTTTGTAAAGTCAGGGATGGTCACCCATATATATGATGGTAAGATCAAGCCCTTCAAAGTGCCTGTGCAAGGTTTTCTGACTGTTTATAACTCTCAGCATCCTTTAGAGCTATAACCAGTTGCACAGTCAACATTTTTTGCTACATCACTTGTATGTCCTTGTGTCATGGAGTCCTTCATCCATAATAATCAAATCATTTTCTTTCTGGTGTTCTAAATACTTATTCTCCTTCCACTCAGTCCTTCTTTGACTAAGAGAATTTTTTTACAGCAAAAATAACAATGTGTTTAAAATTTTAAGACAAATCCTCCATAGTTACAAGGAAAAAATAGCATTTTTCTCCCAAAAATGCCATGTTTTATTCAGGAGATTTCTTTCCATACAGATTAATACAAGTACTTAGGGCTTAAATTGAGTCTTTCAAGAATCAGAGAAACCTTAGTTTAAGTCTAAAAAGTGGAAGCAAAGTTATCCAAAGGGTTATAGTCAGTCAAAGGGTAAGA
Source organism: Pluvialis apricaria (assembly GCA_017639485.1). Lineage (NCBI taxonomy): Eukaryota > Metazoa > Chordata > Aves > Charadriiformes > Charadriidae > Pluvialis > Pluvialis apricaria. The sequence continues at coordinate 71,022,887 of CM030009.1, read as the reverse complement.
TGAGGATGCAAAATACCACCTAATTTATTCAACACAGAGATAGCAATGAGAAAGGTGGGGGAAGGATTGAGAGAAGGTTTCCAGATGAAGAGTAGATTTTCCAGAAATTTGAGGTACATGGATGATAAAAAATTCATTACTTCATAAGATGATGAATGAAAGATTGTAGTTAATGAAAGGGATGGATATCATAGGAAAATAGTATAAATTTGCAATTAATATCCAAGACAAAGCAGGTAAAACAAAAAGGAGCAAGAATGTTCTGATGGAGAGGGATAGTATTTTATTTAGGTTGAAGTTTGGTATATAGGCTCAGTTATTATACAAGACAGTAAAGAAAGCCTGGGTAAGTTTATCAAGGAGAGTTCAAGTTTAATATAAAAATCTGTCTTTTGGAGGAAGCCTGCAACACCACCAGATTTTTTAAAATTTTATTTTTTTAAAAGGCACTTCAATTCTCTGTAAGACCAAGGTTCTTTAGAGTTGGATGGCCAATGAAGAAGTCTAATGGCTGGGTTAGTTTCGTGAGAGTCATGAAACAGAAAATCTTATCAACGAGTAATCGAGTCAGCAAATTGGGGTTTGTGATGAGATGAGAGAGACAATCATTCAAGGTTGCCTGGACGAAGAAGAGTACAAGTGCAAATGAAGAGGAGTGAATGAAATTGATCACCCATCACTCAGAAAGATTAGTGATAATTAAACCACTGTGGTGAGATCTGATTTATCACAGTACCAAATCTCAGAGCAGTTATAGTTAGCGATGAAAATATCAGTTAACAAAAGTAATGTTTACCTTCAGGAAATCATTGCCATAAATCGTGTCATGTCTCTTTTGCTAGCTGATGGAGCCCTGCACCCCTATATCCCATTGTGTCAATGTCTGTAAGTTGTGTCTACAGTAGTGACTGGTGCAGCATGAAGGAAGAAGGACAACATGTTGATTTGTCATGTTGTGTTACTGCTCTAGGAGTATATATCTGTATTTTGTGTTTTCTGGCAATGAATTTGATGCTAGTTGCTAGTCTACGTACGATGAATCTGTATCCAACAGACGACACAAAGTAGATTTCTGTACAGTCATCCCAGATGACCGTCCCCATTGCATGTGCTGTTAACAGAAATTCATGCATATGTAGTGAGTACACTACTGGAGGACCTCTGAAAGGATGTGTTTTCCTCCTGCAGAAGGCACCCTGTGTCCACAAAGTGTTTGAGGAGCACTTTACCCTGGCGTATTACTTCAGCCTTGGTTCCACTTGAGGAGAAAGCATTTCAAGTACATTTCGAGGTGCAGTTGAGTTAGAATCATAGAATCATACAATGGTTTAGATTGGAAGGGACCTTAAAGATCATCTTTAAGGATGTTCATACCACATGACTCAAATACAGATGCAATGCAATGCATTTCTATTGCTTTGCAAGTGAATAGGGTGGTTTCAGTGCACTAAGTAGGCTATGTAGATGCATCCTGTGCAGCATGCATTCCTCCTGCGCTATCACTTTCTTTGTCTTTTTGTCAGTCTTGCCAGATAGATAATTTTGACCCCCTCTAGTTAATTTGTGACCCTAGAAAATGTTATGATTGCCTATAGAATGGAAGTTTACTTATTCTTCTGGCAGGGCAATTCCCAATTTTACATGGTTTATCTGTAATATGGTGTAGTCCAGTTTTTCTACATTTTACCATAAAAGTCTATTCAGTGAAATGTCAACACAAGATGAGGGACAGATTTGTTCTTGGTATGCTAAACCAGATGGTATCTACAGAGATATGTGGATAAGGGGTTGGTTCTCTTTGGCATATACAATATTTAGATCAGTATAGCTATGAACGGCAACTTGAGCACATAAGCACCTTATCTGTGATCACTTCCATCTATGGTATGACATAGTTTTCAAAACAAGCAGTACAATATTACCAGAGATCTAAGTATGTAACTGTCCTCGTTCATTTTGTGGATGAAGTCATTTAAAATATGTGTGTTTATGTTGTCTGTTCCACATAAACCCTTCCCAGGCTATAATTCACATTTTGAAACTAGCATTGGGCAGAGGAAGAATCTCATCGGCATACACGTATTTAGTCTGGGGAGCAAGTTCATTTGTATCAGGTTTATTTTTCCCCAGGATGTCTATCCACCATCAGTGATTTGTTTAATGAATGCATTTTAGCTATTGCTTCAAATCTCACAGGATTAGAGCTCTTAAATATTTTAATGTCATTAGTTGCCACTGGAAATCTCAGTGTAAATCTGCATAAGATAGTTATACGGAGTTGTTCAGTGTTCTTTTCAGTCAGGTATGTTTTTCCTGAATGTAAATTTTAAAGGGAGTTCTGCTTCTCCTACCTACACGTTAGAAGTTTGATGGCTTTCTCCTCAACACACAGTAACCTTCCTTAAGACAAAAGATAGTAAATGCTGGTTGCAATTACTCTGTATAGATTATGTTTAATTCATGTGTCTTTCCTATCAGAGGTTTTGTTTTGTTTTGCTGTGTGGATTGTTTAGAATTTATTCTTGATCTAATCTTTCATGTTTTTTTGGTGGAGCATCTCTTTTTTGTATGTAGGCCTTTGCAATATTTTTCTTGAACAGCACAGAATAATGCTGCCCATGATATTTCCTGCTGCTGGTTCCTATGTTTGGCAGCACGCAGCATCACAAGACGATTTGTTTCACTGAAGGATTCCAGTCAGTCGCCAATGAAGACTATGAAGGCAGTGTCTTTGATGAGTCACGATTAAGTAGTATCCACACCAAGGACTTGTCTCTGACAGAAAGAGATACTTACACTGACATCCATGCAGGTTGATGCTGTTGATCATCTTCGCAGAGCCATTATTTTCAAATTCTACTAGGTTTGAAGATGTTAGTGGTCTTTCTTCAAATAGGTAGAATAAGACGTTCAAAACAGCTGTAGTTGCAAGAAGCAGGAATAATGTTTCTGTTAATAAATCTTTAAGCACAGGCATAACATTCTTTATCTTTACTTGAGGGGCTGTAGCTGTACTGGGGATGATTATGTGAGTTTCACTGCCCTGATGAGAATCATTCGGTTTTCTGTCCTTATGTTTTTTTAATTGATTCAGCGAAAAGTTTGTGGAGAACCTGGGGTTCTTTCCTTGACCTTTAAATACCAAATAAGTTTATATGGCAAGCTGTGCTCCTTTGACTCAAGACGCTAGATATCCTAGTGGAAGTATTCTTAATGTTCTCTGTATCTTAGTGTAAGACTTAGATCTGTAAAGAGTAGACATTCCTCTTCTAACTTAAAGCAAATGTTTAAGTTGTGGGAGTTATATTTAATATTCTAAGCTAGCACTGGAAAGCGTTCATCTACAGGTGTGCAGGTGGATGCTTCCTAGTGCACATGATTCTACCTGTGACAAAGCACTTGAACCATATATGAGTACTGAGGGATGCTCTAATTCAGGAAGCTTTTTTTATACTGCTCTGCAGCTGTGATTCGGATGTACCTAATTAGTCTGGTAGAAGTATACAAGAGTTCTATCTTCACATTCTGTCCACAAATTTTCTTTAGAACAAGCTTGCTTGATAGGGCAGTCTCTTTTATTTTGGTATGGGGAATCATACAGCTCCTGAAAACATAGAAATCCATGATAGGCTGAGGCAAATTACGGGAGGAAGTAGAACAGGGAGAAAAAAAATCAATATAACGCCAAAAAATGTTAGCTACATACAAGTCTTCCAAAAGCATTGGAGGGATGCCTGTCAGCATAGTACTTCACCATATTATTCTATTTTTATTTAAATATATTCATCTATCTAACTGCATTTATTACACATATAACAAAAGTGGAAATCCCTTTTTATTGTGACTTTTGTGAACATGATTGACTAGAACTGTATACAATACTCAGGGTTGAGTCCTGCCAGTGCCTTGTAGACTGTCTTCAATATTTCCTTTACCAGAGCTACAGGGTTTAATTTCCATTTTTTATGCCCACATTACATTGATCACTTATACTCTACTAATCCATCTGATTTTTATCATCTTCTGTTCTTAAATTTTGAATTCATGGCAGAGATTCTATTAGTTATTGGTTGATCTTAGGCCTGTTTCCATTTCTATTACTTCTGCTTTTGTGATCAAATAATTTTTCTGCTGTGATACTCCAATTCTTCACTGAATGTTATTCTACTTGAGTAGAAGATAGTGCCTGTTGTAATTTTTACCAAAATTGAGGTTCTGAGAGGAGGAGGAGAAAATAAGAGAATAAGTGACTCTAGATATTCTCAGTCCTTTCTTTTCCAAATTGGTGTCTATATTTTTGTGAAAAAGGGTGTTAGAGAAGGTAACTACCTTCTGCCATAGAGAGATCTATATGGCAAAATCCAGTTAAGAGTGCAGAGAAAGTTCTGGTTTTAGTCTTCTGGATTCTGATTCTAAAATCTTAGTTGCAAACTGATATGATATTTGAAACTGATCATGTTGTTGATGATGAAAATTGTTCAGCATCTGGCAAAGTTGATCCACTTGTATGCACTTAATGTTTCATTTATAGATTCATTTGTTTTATTTAATTAGCTGGGCTCTTGTACTCATTCCCCTGAAACACTGCAATGTAATGTTTATGGAAGTGCATGTGACCTTGGAGATACACTTCTAGCCATTCCCTTGTCTTCTGAGAATACAAAATCCATATGGTGCTCTCCAAAAAGGAAAGTGTTTATGCTGCTTTGATGCCAAATTAGTTGTCATTACATTTGAATAAAAGGTGAACAGTTTGAGGCAAAATCTAATTATCGTCTATTGCTGCTTATATTTTTTGTGCAAATTAAACATTTACATTTTTTAATAACAATGCAGAAGATCAAAGTACATCTTTGTCAATTTTGCTTATTATTGCCATCTATGCTGGTGTCATAAACTCTGGTACTGACAGACTGAGTGACAGAATAGCTAGAGAGCTAATTACTTGAAATAGGTTTCATGAAAGCTATTAAAGTGTTGTCGCAATTATCACATGTGAAAACATGAAAACAGTGCTGTATTGGAGCACTTTGTTTCTATTGAAAACTTTGTTTCTATTAAGAATGAACACAACTTGACTGAAACTATTTACAAACTTGTAATGAATTTTTCATTCAAAATAATTCATTAAGAAAGTGGATCACTTATATTTGATAAAGGAAAAATTTCAACTTTTCAGCTCACAAGATTTCATTTTAAAATGCACTTTTAAAAAATGATCAACATAATTCACAAAAATCTATTCCTAAATTAAATAAAGTGTTCAATTTCTAAGTAGTCAGGTTTCATTTGATATGAAGGGCTACCAGGCTGGTGAGGGGTCTGGAGGACAAGCCTTATGAGGAACAACTGAGGGAGCTGGGGTTGTTTAGCCTGGGGAGGAGGAGGCTGAGGGGTGACCTTATCACCCTCTACAACTACCTGAAGGGAGGTTTTAGAGAGATGGGGGCTGACCTCTTCTCCCACGTGGCAAGTGATAGGACAAGAGGAAACGGGTTCAAGTTATGTCAGGGCAGGTTTAGATTGGATATTAGGAAGCATTTTTTCACTCAAAGGGTTATTAAACATTGGAATGGGCTGCCCAGAGAGGTGGTGGATTCACCATCCCTGGAGGTGTTTAAGAAAAGGGTAGATGAGGTGCTTAGGGACATGGTTTAGAAGTGGGTGTTTTTAAATCAGGGTAGGTTAACGGTTGGACTTGATGATCTTAATGGTCCCTTCCAACCTCACTTATTCTATGATTCTATGATTCTATGATTCTATGAACTAGTTGCTTGAACAAGCACAATACTTTTCAAATTGATGTAAAATAAAATTCCTCTTCTTTTTAAGCCTACTAATCAAACCAATATCACTAGAATAGAATAGTATTTCAAAGGCTAAGGATGTTGGAAGAGATGTTGACTTTTAAGAATACATTTGATCAATAATAATAAAATTAATATAAAAATTGGTAGGAATAGAAGGCCTTTAAGTAGGCCCTTAAGTTCAGTACTCTGGAACAGCAGATAGGCATCAAGCAATTACACAATCCATGATGGTCCACAAAACATCCACCCTATACAAAACAGGCCAGAAAACATTTTCCGTTGTCTTATATCAATTCAAACACTTAAAGGACTGAAGGTCGAAATAAATAAAAAAAAAAATAGTGTGCCACAAAGACAGCAAAGAGATCAAAGGCATTGCCAGTTTCCTAACTGCCTCCAGGTATGCCTGCAAGAGTACTGTCCTTACCATCCCATTGGAAGTTGGACCTTGGAGACAGTCCCTGACATGACTGAGGCTGAAATACCATCCTGTCCTCAAATCTGGAGATCGAAGATCCTAATCATGTGATCTATACATTCACAAGATAACTGTGAGAGCTGAAATCGTGTGCTCTTTATTTTGTGTATCTGGGCGACTGCCAGTTTCTGGAGTGTTTGATGCAACTAGCCGATCACACAGTCTACCAATTGAAACAAAAAATTCCCAGATTATGCGGATCATTCCTGGTCATGCTGGTACTATTAAATAGTTGGGAGAAGCAAAAGGACACAGTGAAGTTCAATGCACTTCCGGCTTCAAATGAATATTTGTGGAAATATTTTCTGTTCTTGACTCACCTCTGGCCAAAAGAAAAATATTTTCATTTACATTTGAAACAATGCCTTCAAAACAGTTCAGGGTTAGATTGCCAAGCTCTCAGTATCCATTTGTGGGTAACAGAGCTTGAAAAAGTTAAACTCTTACTTTCAGTTTATCAAAAGCATTTCCCATGGTGACACTGAAGACAAGATTTTTCAGAGGTCAGAAGCTGACATGCTGATTTTCCCTTGAAAATCATCTCTTGACTGTGGGAGTCAGAAAATGCTGGTGACGGTGCACTCCCTGTAGTACGCACCCACTGAAGCTTCCAAGCAGAATTCCGTCTGAGGGATTTTTACTTGTATAGCTGTATAGCTAGTCTGCGTCGAAAGATTTCGAGTGTGTGTTGTGTTCGCAGATGGTTTCATCAACAGCTACATTAGTGCTGAGTAGACTTGATAGCCTGTTTGGGTGTGCTTTCGCATTAGAACAACATATTTCTTGAGAGGAGTATGGCTGGACCTCTCTGTTCTCAAGTAGCTAAGAGAATTTTCAAGCTGAGCGTATTTTATGTGAACGTCAAATAGTCAGCTGCCAAGTAATGACACTTCTGAAATTCCTCAAGCTTGTAACACATAAATAAGTTTGCAAGTAAAAACATAATTTTCTTGGTAATATTAGATAAATACTATCTTGCTTGAGCTCCTGAAAGCTGCATTAATATCTTTCACATGTAAAATATGTGATTGGTTTCATTCTTAACATCTTAAATGGATTTTTTAATGTGTATTAATTTTAATGAATGACTGGGAGGTTTATTGGAGGGAGGTAAAGTAGTGTCTCTGAAGCCTCACTAGCTAATTGAATTGCTATAAATAACTTTTGATAGTGTACACCCCTACCCCAAGATGATTTCTCTCATCATCATCCAAGATGTTAAGGAACTGACACCTGCAGAGATTTGCTTTCAGCTGTTGGGAATGGTCCTGAACGTAAATCCTCCCCCCACGACAAATATCTTTCAGTAGAGGTTGTAAGTAGTGTGTAGTATGCCAAATCTTTGCTCTGTGTACATTTGGCAATGAAAACTCATCTTATTTAAACTGGCATAGACTGGCATTCATGCTCACGTTTAGGTATCGGTCACGGAAGGAAGACTGAGGGAAAAAAGTGTGCGCTCTTGCTCAGAGGCCTGATTTGTGCTTGCTCCATGCAGTCCATACCGCAAAAATAGAGAAACTTTCATGCAACTATCACAGAGATTTCAAGGGGAATGCAACAAACGGTGGGACAATGTAAAAGTGAATCAGAGGTATGTGGACTGGAAGACTTTTTTTCTGCAACTGAACGTTGCTGAGAATGGCTATCACTCCCTCTACGTCAACTCCAAACTCTTTTCTTCTTCTTTAAAATAGATCAGTACTATAGTTTGGTCTTTCAGCAAAAACCGAGATGATTCTTAATGCAAAAAACTGTAGTTATAGTTTACATTTTGAAAGCGTGAGTTTGACACCAAGAAGTTGATTCATTTGTCCAAAATAATGACCAAAAAAGCCAATGTGAAAGCTGTCCAGGACCATGAATCATTCCATCTTAGGTCCTACACATTTTAAACAACCAACTAACTATTTCATTCCTAGTTTCTATATTCTTTATCTTGGATCATTCTGACAGACTGCAGTCTGGTCCTTTTTAGATTATGTATTTTTCTTATTGTATTCATGGCAGCCTGTGATTTACATCTACTTTTGGTTATATATGTGCTCATATTTTCTTGAAAATACAACTAAGCATATTAAATATGTATGTATGTGTATATATATGTGCATGTGTGTACCTTAACATTTCTGTGCAAATATAGAAAATTTGGAACTTTGGAGGGATCACAACAGGTTCAAATTAAGTCAAATAAGGTTACATCTGTTGTATTAGTATGACATTAAGGTATTTGATCTTTAGAATTTTACTAGTTTAGGCCCAGAGTCGCACAGCTTGCTCTCTTTTCCTAGTTTTTTTGCTTGTAGTCTCAGCTGAGAAATTGGGTATTGAGTGGGCTACAGAACAGGAATCACCTGTGCCCACTGGAGTTATCAATTTACAATTAGAGATATTTTGTACCGGTGAACAAATGTAAGCTGATTGGCAGCAACAGGGTGTGTAAAGGATGTTCTGCAGTTTAGACACCATCTATAAATTGAGGGCTTAGTGGTCCAGACCTAAAGTTAGAAAACAGAGTCTGTGTATTCACACAGTTATATCTGTCTAAATGAGGGAGGAAAGATGTGAACCTGTTTTGCAATAGTCTTTGTGACAGCTTTGGGGTTGAAACTTTGAATGCACGGTTCCCTCTGGTCAATATGGACACTACATTTCCCAAGAAAGGTTTCAAGAGTAAGTTTTCCCTGGTGTACCTAGCTAAATACCTTCCTTCTCATCTTGCTTCGTTGTGCACTGGGCTGCACACCAAATTGGCTGTATTTCAGTGCTGCCAAATGTGTACAGTTTGATAAGCACGTTGTAGCAAATCTTCAGGACGAAAGGCACTGTATAAATGTCAAGTTATTTACCCATTTTAAAGCATTTTATCCTCTAGAGCTGTAAATCCAGCACCATTTGCTCACACAAAATTAGCTTTTTAACGCTATAGGACCCTCCAACACTAACACATGTAACAATGTCCACATCCTTGCTGGTGGAGAGGCCAAAGGTTGATGTGTCTAGGAGGTGAAGCTTCAGCAATTCAAGTGCTTTATTCACACTGGATTTAGAATCACATTAATAGGCCATACAAGGTCTCAGTTCAGCAGTTCTGTCACCCTGCCTTCTCTTACAAGCAGTATGGACCAAATATGCTCACGTACACATAGTCACCACTCACCGAAGCCGGCAGGAGCAGTAGGCACACAAGCAAGGGCAGAGTAGGACTCTAAGTTTCTTACTGATAAAGTCAGCATAGGATAGCACATCGTTTCTGTCTATTACTATATTTGCTTCATAGAAGATTTATGACTTCTTTTTCGGCAATTAGTTGTGGTCGCCTGAAAACTTGAAAAAATGGCAGAAATCCTCCTTGTTTATTTCCAGGCTGGTGATGTATTACACACCTTGTGTTTTATCTTTGTTGGTGTTCCATCGTGAATTACTTTTTTTTTTTGTCAGACTATTTCCTTCAGCTTTCTGTTGCCTAAATTTGTCTTACTACTCTCATGTCCTTTTCTTAGAAGAGACAATCAATAGAAAGTGCTTTTTAGCAGTGGCACAGCACAGTGGTTTACTGCAGTGTAGGTGCTGGGTGGTATCAACACTGCTGACCTTCTATATATTGGGATTTCGGTTAAGCAGCAGATATTATGTGGTGCTCCTTTAATACATGTCTGTATGGTGCCTGGGCATGTCTGGAGCTGGCCTTTGTTAACACATTTCTTTTAGACTCTGAAAGAAAACCTAAGACAGGATCGTATTTACCATTTTTAAAATGTTCTTCGAAGAATATTTGTTCACATATAAAGCATTTCTATTAACAATATAATACTGAGAAAAAGGAACACAAAAATATAAAGTATGAAAATACATTCTATCTTCACTGGATTTTTACTGTTATTGATAGCGTGCCATGACGTTACTGCTTGTGCCTCATTTTAGACCTGTAGATATACTTCATATGTTAAAAAGCTTTGAGATAAGGTCCATTTCCCTTTCAAGCCTGTGTGTGTGAAATTTAAACTTCTGGGAACTAAGCTCCAGAGACAATTTAGTATGAATTCAGAACTACCTACAAGTCATAGTCAAGAAATACTTCCTTGCTTGGAAATGGCCCAAAGAAGTGCAGTTTGGCAGAGAAGAATGGGAGCTACAGCCACGTTCATGAGATAATGGAGGTTTCTATCTCGGATGGAAGACCTCAGCTCTGGGCTTTCTTCAGCTCTCATGGGCTTGAATCCGTAGCATATCCAATCCCAATTGCCCCAGCTCTCCCTGTGACCATGCAGTTGTGGGCAGGGAGAGACTGTGGTCCGCCTCTGGCTGGAATCGGGCACGATGCACCTGGGACTGTAGGAAGCAAAGGGCGAGGAAGAGAGGAGCAACAGGGAGCCTGGCTTCCTCAGTCTGCAAGGGATCTAGCATCAGTGGGGTCCTAGACCAGTTCCTGAGGGTAGTTGTACACTTTGTGTAGCACACGCTTTGAATGAAGAAGCAAACTACTGTCTCTTCTGCATCTTATTAGTTGCTTCTCTACAGCACAGTTAGGCAGATTCTTGACTTTCTTAGAGACACCCAAGAGGACTTCAGAGTTAGGGAAAAAAGCCTGAACTGAGGTAATACTAATATAATATCTGATTTTAATGGGGTTTTTTTGATTAAATCTGATTTAGATCATGGCTTTCATTACCTGCCTCGGGAAACATTTAGGCATGTGGACAGTAGAAGGAAGCTGAGGGCAGCCTGTCACAGCACCTGCATTGCTCACACAGGGTCTTTTCCAGGAGCTGCTCAGCGTTGAAACTCAAGGAGTCAGGCTGGGTTCTCCTGTTGTGAGAATCTCATTTTTCCTCTACTCAGTTCATCCTCCGCTATTGCACTTCTTTCTTTTTTTTTTTTCTTTCCTTTTGTATAATTATAGCAGTTAAATAGGTTTTGTCTTCCTTTGGAATTGTAGTGTCTGACTGAAATTAGGAGATGTCAGTCTCCAGATGGTTTGAGATTTTCACAGGCCTAAGTTAAGTTGCAAGAGAGAGAAATTTTTAAAAATACTGTCTTAGAAACACAAACCAGGATGTAGTGTTACTACACCAGGTATAATTTTTGTTTTGTAACACCAGGTATAATTTTTGTTGTTTTGTAAAGAAGATGCCTCAGATTATTTTTTGCCTCAGTCTTCACTGGCAATCTCTCTTCCCACACCTCTTGAGTGGATGGACTGCAAGACAGGGACTGTGGAAACAAAGTCCCTCCCACTGTAAGAGATGATCAGGTTTGTGACCACCCGAGGGAACTGAACACATAGAAGTCTATGGGACCTGATGAGATGCATCTCTGAGTCCTAAGAGAATTGGCTGACGTAGTTGCCAAACCACTCTCCATGACATTTGAAGTCATGGCAGTCAGGTGAAGTCTGCAGTGACTGGAAAAAGGGAAACATTGTACCCATTTTTAAAAAGGGTAAAAAGGAAGACCCTGGGAACTACTGACCTGTCAGCCTCACCTCTGTGCCTGGGAAGATCATAGAATCATAGAATGGTTTAGGTTGGAAGGGACCTTGAAGATCATCGAGTTCCAACCCCCCTGCCATAGGCAGGGATACCTCTCACTAGACCAGGTTGCCCAAGGCCACGTCCAGCCTGGCCTTGAACACCTCCAGGGATGGGGCTTCAACAACTTCTCTGGGCAACCTGTTCCAGTGCCTTACTACCCTTAAAGTGAAAAACTTCTTCCTAATGTTTAATCTAAACCTGCCCTCTTCCAGCTTAAAGCCGTTCCCCCTCGTCCTATCACTACATGCCCTAGTAAAAAGTCCTTCCCCAGCTCTCCTGTAGCCCCCCTTTAGGTACTGGAAAGCCGCAATAAGATCTCCCCGGTTCCTTCTCTTCTCCAGGCTGAACAGCCCCAAGTCTCTCAGCCTCTCCTCATAGGAGAGGTGCTCCAGCCCTCTGATCATCCTCGTGGCTCTCCTCTGGACGCGCTCCAGCAGGTCCATGTCCTTCTTATGTTGGGGACTCCAGAGCTGGATGCAGTACTCCAGGTGGGGTCTCACGAGAGCAGAGTAGAGGGGCAGAATCACCTCCCTTGTCCTGCTGGCCACACTTCTTTTGATGCAGCCCAGGATATGGTTGGCCTTCTGGGCTGCGATCGCACATTGCTTGCTCATGTCGAGCTTCTCATCAATCATCACCCCCAGGTCCTTCTCCACAGGGCTGCTCTCCAGCCATTCTCTGCCGAGCCTGTATTTGTGCTTGGGATTGCCCCGACCCAGATGTAGGACCTTGCACTTGGCCTTGTTGAACTGCATGAGGTTGGCTTGGGCCCACCTCTCCAGCCTGTCCAGGTCCCTCTGGATGGCATCCCTCCCCTCCAGCGTGTCTGCCTCGCCAAACAGCTTGGTATCATCAGCAAACTTGCTGAGGGTGCACTCTACCCCACTGTCCATGTCGCTAACAAAGATGTTGAACAGTACGGGTCCCAGTACCGACCCCTGAGGAACGCCACTCGTCACTGCTCTCCACTTGGACACCGAGCCATTGACCGCAACCCTTTGAGTGCGACCATCCAGCCAGTTCTTTATCCACCGAGTGGTCCATTTATCGAATCCATGTCTCTTCAATTTAGAGACCAGGATATCGTGTGGGACAGTGTCAAACGCTTTGCACAAGTCTAGGTAGATGACATCAGCAGATCTTCCCTTGTCCACTGCCGCTGTAACCCCTTCGTAGAAGGCCACCAAATTTGTCAGGCATGACTTGCCCTTGGTGAAGCCATGTTGGCTGTCGCCAATCACCTCCTTGTTTTCTGTGTACCTCAGCAGAGTTTCCAGGAGGATCTGCTCCATGATCTTGCCAGGCACAGAGGTGAGACTGACTGGCCTGTAGTTCCCTGGGTCTTCCTTGTTTCCCTTTTTGAAAATAGGAGTTATGTTTCCCCTTTTCCTGTCGGCAGGAACCTCGCCAGACTGCCACGACTTCTCAAATATGATGGCTAGTGGCTTCGCTACTTGATCTGCCAGTTCCCTCAGGACCCACGGATGTATCTCATCAGGTCCCATGGACTTGTGCCACCTTCAGGTTCCTCAGGTGGTCTCTCACTTTATCTTCATCTACAGCGGGCGGTGCTCTGTTTTCCCAATCCTCTCCTTTGCAGTCTGCGTCTTGGGCAGCGCGGCTGTTGTCCTTGTCTGTGAAGACTGAGGCAAAAAAGTCATTGAGTACCTCAGCCCTGTCGCTGTCCCGGGTGACCAGTTCTTGCGTATCCTTCCGGAGAGGGCCTACATTTTCCCTAGTCTTTCTTTTCTCGCTGATATACCTATAGAAGGATTTTTTGTTTGTCTTAATGTCCCTGGCCAGATTTAGTTCTAGCTGGGCTTTAGCTTGTCTAACCCGCTCTCTAGCTGCTCGAACGATTCCTCTGTAATCCTCCCAGGCTACCCGCCCCTGTCTCCAAGATCATGGAACAGATCCTCTTGAAGCTGTACTAAGGCATGTGGAACGTAGGGAGGTGATTCGAGACAGCCAGCATGGCTTCACCAAGGGCAAGTCCTGCCTGATCAACCTAGTGGCCTTCTGTGATGGAGTGACTACATCAGTGGACAAGGGAAGAGCTATGGATGTCGTCTATCTGGACTTCTGTAAGGCCTGTGACACAGTCCCCCACAACATCCTTCTCTGTAAATTGGAGGAGTATGGATTTCGTGGTTGGACTGTGTATGGATGAAGAATGGGTTGGATAGTCACATCCAGAGGGTAGTGGTCAACAGCTCTATGTCCAGATGGAGATCAGTGACAAGTGGTGACCATCAGGGATCTGTCTTGGGACCACTACTGTTTAATATCTTCATCAATGACATAGTGAAATCAAATGCACGCTCAGCAAGTTTGCAGATGACACCAAGCTGACTGGTGCAGCTGACACACCTGAGGGATAGGATGCCATCTAGACGGACCTGGACAAGCTCGAGAAGTCGGCCTGTGCGAGCCTCATGAGGTTCAACAAGGCCTAGTGCAAGGTCCTGCACCTGGGTCAGGACAACCTCCAGTAGCAATACAGGCTAGGGGATGAAGGGATTGAGAGGACCCCTGAGGAGAAGGACATGGGGCTACTGGTGGACGAAAAGCTGGACATGGACCAGCAATGTGCGCTTGCAGCCCAGAAGGCCAACTGTATCTGTGGCTGCATCAAAAGAAGCATGGCCAGCAAGTTGAGGGAGGTGATTCTGCCCCTCTACTCCCCCTCTACTCCACTCTGGTGAGACCCCACCTGGAGTACTACATCCAGCTCTGGAGCCCTCAGCACCGGAAAGACATAGATGTGTTGGAGCGAGTCCAGAGGAAGGTGACAAAAATGATCAGAACACTTCTTCTGTGAAGAAAGGCTGAGCGAGTTGGGGTTGTTCAGCCTGGAGAAAAGAAGGCTCCAGGGAGACCTTATTGTGGCCTTTCAGTACTTAAAGGGGGCCTATAAAGAAAGATGGGGACAAACTTTTTAGTGTGGCTTGTTGTGATAAGAGAAAGGCTAATCATTTTAAACTAAAAGAGGGAGGATTTAGGCTAGATATAAGGAAGAAATTTTTACAACAAGGCTGGGTAAACACTGGCACAGCTTGTCCGGAGAGGTGGTAGATGCCCTGTCCCTGGAAACATTCAAGGTCAGGTTGGACGGGGCTCTGAGCAACCTGATCTAGTTGAAGATGTCCCTGCTCATTGCAGGGGGGTAGGACTAGATGACTTCTAAAGGTCTATTCCAACCCAAACTATTCTATGATTCTAGAATGTAGCTTGTCACAAAGCTGTGACATAAAGCGTCACAAATTCTAGATAGTTCATGCTCAATCTTTTGCATTGCTGAAGTTACCTAGTATTGATGTCTGCAGAGGCAAAGAGTAGAAACAAAGAACCTGAATGATAACTGGGGGACTTCAGGGAGGTTCCATGATGAAAGCTATATTCTATTTCTGGAAGAAAATAAATGATGGTAATGAAAATAAAAATGACTTCTACCTGAAGCCATCTTTTAAATACCTTTGAGAATCAGTGTAAAGTCATTTGTGAGATTTTTTTAAAAGTTACTTAATATTATCTTTTTGCCTTTCTTACTTCCTGCCTAATGAAGATAGCTTGGCTTCAGAAACTTTAATAAGTGCATTCTGCACAGATATGTGGGAATACAAAGAATTCGAAGGCATAAGAAAAAGCTGCACTAATGAAATGCCTAATATAGATAAACACAGGAAGTGCTGTTTTGCATTTTGCCTGCTTATTTATTGTTCACAAAGACAAGTAAAGGTCATCTTTTGCTAATGGCATGATAACCTTGGCCTCCTTGGTATCAAAATGTTGAATATTGTAAAGAAATGTTTCCGTGAGAGGAGGATTTTAATTATAATAAATCTTTATGTTTTCATTTTAGCACCAGTCCATTTTCTTTCCATACTGAAGTTCTCAGTAATTTATTCATGACCTTTAACTGCTTTTAAGAAATGTAGATTGGGAATTATTGCTCTCCTCGCCATTGGAAGTGCCAAGGCAGGAATGCCTTGAGAAGCTTCAAGGGATTTTATTAATGAGATCCAGTTCTCACATTAGAATAAAACAGCTGAAGCTGCTGGTTTTGCTCATCCTGGTGTATGTGTGGAGGATCAGAGTTTAAAATCACATAGAGATTTTAGATCTAAGATAAACAAGTGGTCAGACCACATAAAGATATGCAATTTTTGATGAATAATCTGGTCTATTTAGGATTAATTTTCATCCTTGTTATTCTGACTTCCTTCTCCCTAAAAGCTAAGATAGTAAAAAAAACCCAAACATCTGAGTTCAAAAGCTGAGTAAGAAAAAAAAAAAAATTCTCCTTATGCAGGAATGTATGGGTAGGAGTATATAGCATATCTACCCCTGTATATGTAATGTATGTTCAGAAACACAGATGTAAGATGTATTTAATCCTAAAATATCTTCATCACAATGAACTAATATTGTAGACACAAAATTCAAAGAAAGATTTCGAACGTAGGCACCTGGCAACTGTCAGCATTTCTACATAGCCGCCTGTGTCGCTAAGCAAAGGCTGACAACCTGGCAGGCTGACAGGGGTGGAAAGCTCAAGCTTTTATTTCCCATACCATGATCTACTCTGGGTAACTCCTCCATCATCTGATGGGAGTAGGTTTGGAGACAAGGGGAAAAAGGGGCAGGGAGAAAGAGATCGATGCCAACTGGCTACGTGAAGGTAGAGGCCGTGAGAGGAGGAAGGAAGCCTGAGAAGCAGGTATTGAGTTTATGGACCAAGACTAGAAGGACAAGCAGTCAAGTCTTCAGAAATTTGAATTTGCATATGGTAAATTCTTCAGCATTTTCATAGGTGTTGAGAGCACCTCCACCAAGGTCTGCAACAGCTGTGCACTCCCTACAACCGCAGCTCTCACCATGTGTAGGAAGGCTAGGGACACAGGAACTGAAACACTGGGATTCGTGTCCCTGACCGTTGTCTGCAAGCTTCAAGTCTCTCATGCAAGACAGCATGCATCAGGAAACAATTTCAGTAAGGTATTAATGTATATACTAGATTGGGGTTATAAGCCTTCTTTGAAAGAATGAATTCAGACTAGGGAGACTAAGACTGCATCTGCAGGAGAGGCAATGGCAGTGGGAGCCTGACTGAAATTTGGAAGTGAAGGTCCCAGAGGAGGATAGTGGAACTCAAAAGGGAGAAAGAGATCAGGAAGGGCTCAGCGAAGCACATGCTATCTCAGACCCTTTAATTTAACAAATAATTGTGAAATATTGACAAAATCTGCATCTTTCTCAGAGAGAATGACGGAAGATGGCAACCTCTTGGTTTACTTTGTTCCAGAAGGACATTCTGTCATGGATCTGTACTATCTAACCACTTTGATGACCTGTACCTCATATTGACTCTTTGAGTCTGTGAAATTAATATTTTTTGGAGATAGAAGGAGTGATTTTGATTGTTACCAGATAGGAGTGTTTAACACATTCTAGAACTGGCAATCCTTTTCAGTATACTTAATTTAATAATTAATGTTTTTTGATATAGTCTGTTGTGTGCATTAGGCTTTGTATAGACACATGTAGTTAACCTGCCATTTTAACTTACTTTATTTACACTTATTCTCTACCTACTTACTACTTTGCAGTAAAGTAAAATAATATGTTTCAGAAACCTCTTCTTCAACTCACTTCAAATTTTGTAGAAAAATTTACTTTGATCCCAGATATATTTTACCACTGAAAGAATAACGCGCTTTTAAGAAGGATTAATTTAGACTTATGATAAGCTCAGGTGTTACCCTTTTTAGGGGAATGACTGTTATTGGCATGTTTTGTTAGAGGTCATGAGAAGCTCATGCCCTATTTCTTTCCTAATGACTAAGCGATATGCTCCTCACAAGCAGTAAAAATATTTTTTCCAGTATAGCGTCTTGTGGCTAGAGTTTTATTATTTTGTCAATGTAAGGTGCAATACAATGGAACTGAAGCATAAGGTTTTGCTCTCATCAGTATAAATTAATAAATGTACTGTAGAAAGACATTTATTGTCATGTGCTTTATTCCCTAAATATGTGTATAGCTTCTTTACATTTATGAATGCTTTTCACAACAGGATTACCTGCGCATCTTTGCTCTCGGCAAGAAATATTTCAGCTCTTCTGAGGATATCCTTAATATTGTAACAAGTTCTTGAACAGCATCAGGCCCATATGATGCATCATATCACTAAATTTTAGATCTAGTTGCAAAATTTCATTTGAGCTTCCAGATTGTAATACTTGCCAGGTGTGCTCAAATTCAAACGTACAACTCTCAATCATTTTTGCGCAGTTTTTTCTGTATTATATGCATGACCAGTAAGCATTTACCATTAGATGCCTAGCATTTAGCATCAGAAGACCTGATGACAACTTATTTGGCAACCATATCCTATTTAGGTTTTAATTTTACATATTATGGCCTCCCTAAAAGAAAATCTCTTCAGAACTTCATCGTATAAAAATCAGTATCCACCAAGTGAATGGAGAGAGAGAACACAGGGGACTCTGCAGATGGGAAGGAGGAAACTGGGAAAAATGGTAAAAATGGAAATGAAGGAGGGGACTAAGACTTAGAGATCCTGATCTCTACGACTAGGAGCAAGACAGGGAGCACATGATGAAAGGAGAAGCACAGAGCTGTCAGGGCAGGGCTGGTTCTGGCAAAGGATGGGTTTGAGTGTTTTGGATGATGTATTAGTAAGAGCAGTGACTGAATGGTATCTGGGATCAGGAAGGGAAAAATAGAGAAAATACAGATGGGTAAAGTGGGAAGTATTCAACGTAGGTCAGAGAAAATTAAGTGAGCTTAAATGAGTTAGTTTTGGTATTAAAAATAACACTTGTGGTAAAAAGCTTCTCAGTAGGAAAAAGTACCCGCTGCAGAGCACTCAGTATGCTTCCTCTATTAAGTTGGCTGCTTCAACTCGTTCTATTCCTCAGTACACTATGTGGTATAGAGAGCCTAGAATTCAATGTCTGAAGGGGCATGGTAAGGTTGGTTGAGTAAAATTTGAAACTGAGTTGATAGGCTCATACTCTTCCAGTTTAGTCAAGAAGCATGACTGAGAAAATGAGCAAAGCTTAGAAAGAAATAGAAGTGGGAGAAGAACAGATTGGAAAATGAAAAGAAAGGTCAGGTCTTCGAAGATCAGGCAGAGGAGTCTGTTCCCCAGATGGTTAGTGCCCTGGGATGGCCTCCAGGCTTTCTGAACGTAGTCCTTCTGCTAGCTATAAACGTTTCTAAAAACCTCCATAAGGTTCTGGACTGATGTTGACACTGGTAGTGCTCCAACAGTCACCTGCCCACTACTGTTGCTACTTACTCTCCTACCTCAAGTAGAAAAACTAATTGGTGGATCTAAAGTTCCCCAAATAGCTGATGCTGGAACACTGGTATGAGTAAAACATCAAATAATGGTGGTTTTTTTTTTGCTCTGCTTTTAAAATCAAACTAGACAACTAAGAAATAATTTGCAGAAATAGCTTAAAAGGGCACAACTAAAGTGATGAAAGCAGAGCCTAACATTTGGAAACGACATTGCTCTGGATGTTTCTGCAATTTCAGCTCCTTCCCCTTCTAACACACTTTTAAGGATTTTTCTTGTTTACACTTCAGACAAAGAGCAGGATAGGCCTGCTCTGGAAAATCATCAATACAGAGTAATGAAAGGAAAGTATTTTTTTAATCTGACTTCTGCCTCACTTGTTGCAAAGTTGGAAAGTAGCCAAAGGTCTGCAGAAGAAAAGGGATCATTTCAGGATAGAAGTAGCTGCCACTTGCTCTGAGAAATTGTATTCTAAGCCTGCCACTGACATCCAGTTCCTATCTTATGCCTGGCAGGTGATTAAAGCAGACTTTTCTTAGGTTTGATTGTACGTTCCTCATTTTTAAGATTCCTAGCCTAAGATCCAGATTTGCAGATGTGAAGCTTGTCCTCTTTGTTGGAAAATGGGCTTCAAAGTATGAATTACTACATAGAATCATAGAACAGTTTAGGTTGGAAGGGACCTTGAAGATCATCGAGTTCCAACCCCCCTACCATAGGCAGGGATACCTCCCACTACACCAGGTTGCCCAAGGCCACGTCCAGCCTGGCCTTGAACACCTCCAGGGACGGGGCTTCAACAACTTCTCTGGGCAACCTGTTCCAGTGCCTCACCACCCTTAAAGTGAAAAACTTCTTCCTAATGTTTAATCTAAACCTGCCCTCTTCCAGCTTAAAGCCGTTCCCCCTTGTCCTATCACTACACGCCCTAGTAAAAAGTCCTTCCCCAGCTCTCCTGTAGGCCCCCTTTAGGTACTGGAAGGCCGCAATAAGATCTCCCCGGAGCCTTCTCTTCTCCAGGCTGAACAGCCCCAACTCTCTCAGCCTCTCCTCATAGGAGAGGTGCTCCAGCCCTCTGATCATCCTCGTGGCTCTCCTCTGGACACGCTCCAGCAGGTCCATGTCCTTCTTATGTTGGGGACTCCAGAGCTGGATGCAGTACTCCAGGTGGGGTCTCACGAGAGCGGAGTAGAGGGGCAGAATCACCTCCCTTGTCCTGCTGGCCACACTTCTTTTGATGCAGCCCAGGATACGGTTGGCTCAGAAGCTTGAAAATCAGGTCTTAAGTGTCTGTCGTGGTTTAGGCCGAATCAGCTACTGGGGACATGGGGCACCCCAGATGGGACTGACAGATCCCAATGGACATGATTAACAAAGTAACATCTATGTCCCCACCTACTAACAAAAAGGAAACACAAGCTTTTATCACTCTGAGAGCAAACAGTGTCTGCACAATATGCTGTTAATTTCAGTAGTTAGAAGAGGCCTAGCTAAGAAGCAAAGTTACTGCACAAAATTGGTCCTATTTTACCTCAAACCAGGACAGTGTCTCATCCTGATCCTCAAGAAATAATGGATGCCTTGAACTTAATCTCTTTGTGCTACAGTTGTAGTAGTCAGTAGTGTAAAGGCTGTTATGAAAATAAATTAGTGAACTTTTCGGAAAATCATATAAAGCATAGAAAGAAGCAGCAGCAAAGTAGCTCTGAGAAAACGAATAACTCTAGGAATAAATTAATAACTCTGTCTTTAGAGCAGGATGTGAATTGCATGCCCTAGATAATGCATGGAGCCACATGTTGACCAACAAAGAGAAAACAAAATACTGAATTATTGCCAAATTAAGTGGGTACTGTCCATCATGAGCCCTGAATAAGGTGGAGAATGGGCTGAAAAAAACAGCGTGCAGTCAAAGATATAATCATACTGTATATGCAAAAGGAGCTATGTAGAATTTGCACAGTCAGCCTCTGGAATTGCCTTGCATTTGAGTACTCAACCTTGCAACCATTTTAATGTTCTTTGATTAGAATTTTGTTTCATAAAAACTCATGTGCACATAAATCTGTGTATATTTCTGCACAAATGTTTATTACACAGACTCTAATTGGGTGATTACATTCTGTTTCTGTAAAAAACTAGATTTTTCCTATTCAAGCTTTAGTTTTAGTAGTCCCTAGAGGCTTAATCCAGGCTTGAATTTTACTGTTCAAGCATGATTATAACAGTCTTTCCACCACAACTGTTAATAGTGTTATAAATTATTTGGGGTTATCGCTTAATATGTTTTGTACTAAGTTTCTTAATGAAATAATTCGGTTTTCTTAGTATTCTGACTGTTAAGGTCTTGTTCTGCAACTGGTGGTAACATTGTGTATACCAGATGACCTTTCCTGGACATTTGGAAGTCTCTAGTTTATAGGTTATTATTATCCCTGGCCCTCCCTCAACTTGTACATTTAAAAAAAATGAGCGGTGAGACGTCAAGGTAAACCTACATTCAGTACTATCGCCACGTTTGTCTGTGGATTCTGCCTAAAAAGTGATTCATATGAAGTACGGGATGATTCTAAAAGCCCCACTAAAAACTCACAAAGGATTTGAATATAGATTGGCTTGCAGCAGAACAGCAGCTGTTGTCAGTTTGAAATAGTGTCAAACAAAGGAAACGGGAAGTTGTTCTCCTGTGTGTGTGTCTCGAGGGCGTTAGTCTGTCTTTTACTTTTCTAAGTGCGGTAGAGAGAGGAAGAGCTTGATTTGTGCAGGTGATGCAGAAGAAAGTGTGGGCACCACTGTTACAAAAAGTAATTTAGAACTGGAAAAAAGAAATCTTTACATTGCTGCTGCTGGAGTAGGGCTTAGCTAGAGAAAGGAACATCTTGGCCTTATTTTGAAAACATCACAATCCTATCTTTTGCCAACTAGTCATAACTGCCAGTTATTGCACAGCCTGCCAAAAATGCATGTAGGCTTTCCATCTAAGTCAGTGGCAAGTTAGCAATCCGTATTTCCATACATTTTTCTTCCCATTGTAAGAGGACTCCCAACCAGTACATCTTATAAAATTGTATAATAGCAGTACAATATTTTGATTTTTAGAAACTGACAAAATCCCTTGCAGTGACTGCAATCTCCTCTTGACACAGGTTCTGAAGAACATGGAAAAAGCTACTCTGTCTAGAATTGTAACAAAGTGAAGTTTCTGTTTTGCAGAGTATTCTGCAAAGTCTAAATTGGCAAGCTTCAAAGTCAGAAAATTGAAATTAAAATTTAAAAAACATAATTAACCTTAAAAAATGACATTTTGCTGTAACGTAGAAATATGCTTCTAAAACATTAAGCTTATTCTGAAATTAAAAATAAGTGTTCCATTCCCAAAATGAAATTTGATCAAAAAGTGTACACTGCTGTAATAAGTTGCAATATTGACAACGTGCCTTTCTATGTAGTTTTTCCGGAATCGAACGTACTTTCTGATGCAAAATGGTTCTGTCAAAAATTTTCTAATCTGTTCGAGTTGTACCACCCTTTTATCTAAGCCATAAGAATAAATGTATTTCTTTGATATGGAAATTCATTTCTAACTAGGAATAGGAAATCTCTTTCTGAGCATAGAATGCTTTCATTAAAAGTTATGCAAGTTTAGCAGTTGTGCATGTTGATGTACTTGAGCACAGTTTTCTCAGTTCTATCAAACTGTATGACAAGATTATAAGATAAAAATATATATGAAGTCCTGTTTTAGTGACAAACGTTCAATTTTCTTGTAAAATGAATGGACTGTAATGAAGTAGAAATATACAGAAAGGATTAATATTTTTTTTTTAAGTTAGAGTTCATTCTGATTTGGAATGAAAGCTGCCTGAGAGCAGAAGCACCATTCCCCATTTAGATTTACATGATGGAGAATCTGAAAGTGGTAAGCTCCACCCAGCCTTGAAGCCTTGAGTTTGTTTGAAAGCATGTGCTCTGGGGCTTTGGCATTCCCCGAATCTCCTCCTTAGCTTTTTAGCTAGACTATAGGATAATTGAGAGCTTTTGAGATGGCTCTTGGTGTCTCAGATCTTGTCTTCTTTTCTGCCTACTACAGTGTGTAAGGCCTGGAAGCTCAAGATATTCAGATGGATATCTGAAGCTGGCAGATGGAGTTGGAAAACATGGGTTCTCCTGTAAATTGACAGAAATTGAGTAATCTCCATGAAACCCAGTTTCAGTGAACCAGTATTCTCCTACAGAAGAACATACATCATAGAACCTCCAGTGATATCTTTCTTCCGTGGCACAGCTGTTTTGGCAGGGCTGTCTGCTGAAGCCCTTTTTTACAGCAGGAGAGCTACAACTAGCCAAATGTCTCAGTGCTCTAACTTTATCTCCTTGGCTCTGTCACATGTGGCTGACTAGAAAAAATAGTACCATCTTCAGAATGCATAATACTGAAAACCAACAGTGACTGGAAAGGACCTACAGAGAGGCATGGCAGTGCCGGATGAGTGACTAGCTCAGTGATTGACAGATGACATAGTTGACAAATGAAAGTAAGGGTTCATTGGGAGGTGTAATTTGAGCTAACCATACACATTGCCGGGTTCTAACTGAGCAGTAAAGACCTGATGTTGTCAAGGATCATTCAATGACTGCAGGAAGAACTGGAAAAGCAAACAGGGTGTCGGGGGGGTTAAACAGACAGATAGAAAATAGTGCTATGTGACACATAAGTCAATTATAACCACTCAGCTGGAATATGACATTCAGTTCTGGTAAAAAAAAAAAAAAAATTCAGAAAATAGAGTAGGCCTATGAAGGGAGGCTGAGTAGAAAGACTTCCATATAAAGACTCAACACATTATTTTAATTTAGAAAGATTAAAGAGAAGAAATGATAGAAATGTGTAAGTAGATACACACGGGGAAGATAAAGCACGTTCTCATACTTACCTTTTGTTATTATATAAGGAAAAATGGATAACCAAAAGAAAAAAAAGAGCAAAAACATACTTTTGTAAAATACAAATTTTGTAAGCACAGACTATGTGGGAATCTCATTTTCACAGGCACAATAGAATTGAGGTCAAGATCTTAACATAGTTTTTAAATGAATTAGACATTTGCATGCTTCTTTTGACTTTGTATTATACCAAGTAAAGATTTTGTAAGCAATATGCCTTTCAGGCTTAAGACTTAAGAAGAAACATCCCTAATAGGCAGATTATTCCGTAACTGTTCATTACTTTCCCCAAGGCATCTTGTCATGCTCTCTGTTTGAGAAAGGCTACTGGAATAAACCAGTGTTACAACTTGTAAATAAAAGTACACTGTGCAGTATTTTGAATGCAGTGTTTTTAATGACATTAGGCCTGGCTATGTTTAAGCACTTTTCAGGCCTGGTGGCTTGAGCTTCAAGAAATATACAGGCATTCCTATAAATTCTTGCCATGCCTCCTATCAAAGATGACTTGCTGCTTTAGCTCATTCCCTGTATATCAGTAAAACAGATAAAAGAGAATACAGACACAAAGCAATACAAAAAACAAGAAAAAGGTTTATCAGCCAAAGGAGATATAACTCAATATACAGTACAATGACTGGCTTGACTTTATAGTCCTTCCCATTTACGAATCGTCTCCAACTCAAAATTAATTTGAACTCCAACAAAGGCTCTTAAATGTTTCCTAAATGAAAAGGTCGTTTTTAAAAGGTTGCTGTTTTAGCACTTCTTTTTCTTTAAAATTAGGCTGGGAAAATAAAAGTTTTGTTCACCTGAAACATCAAGGCAACCAAAACATCGTGAAGCATTTAAGATACTTATAATTAATTAGCCAATCTGTTAATGAGAGACTGAGGAGCCGTCAGAAATATTTGAAGTATGCTTAATTAATAGTTTTTATGATCCCTTGTTTTTTCAGTGTTTGCCATTTCAGAGTTGAAACCAAAGATTTACAAGCTTGTTACACTTTGCACATTGAGTTCTGCAATTGCTCATGTGTACTGCTACACAAGAGCATAGACTGTGGTGGTCCGGGGCCCTTCACAGCAATAATCTCTCCTGTTACATGTCCATACTCAGGAAAATAAGGTCTCTACCTTGTTCCTGCATCGATCCTAGATATAATAAATAAAATTTGGAATTAAATCCCGCCTTCCTGAAATCAGTGTAGTGACAGTTTTGTTGGTCACTTTGGTGGAATTGAGGTCATAACACAGATATTCTAACCTGTTAGACTCTTGTTTCTAGTGACAACCAACTGTAAATGGATATAAAGTCAGAATAAGCCTGCCATAACAGTTCTCCAGAATATTATCAGCCACCAAGTTTAAGGTATTACCTTTGTATTTTCTAGCTCTGATAGTCCTTTCTCCTTTAACTTTTCCAATCTCCCCTTATATTCATCTACATTTTTATCATCTGCATACTCTTGAAGAAGTATTTCCACAGCTTAACTACACATTGCATCAACATCTCCCTTGGTTTGCTACCTCCTAGGTTTCATTTGATACCCCCTAGTTCTTGTATTTGAAAAGATGGTGAATGACATAATGCTTTCTACTATAGTACAACATAAAGCAAATTAAACATCTCACTCTTGCTTTTCTCTGATAGGGACAGACCATCATGTAGTTCTGAAAGGCAATATACAAGTTGCCCCGCTGAGTTTTAAGCTGAATTGTCACAGCAATAGAGAATTTTGCCCTATTATTGGTGATATCGTAGGACCCTGTAAATTCCTTTTATTAAAAATAAAAAGGTCTTAAAGCCTCCAAAGAACTTGTTTTAATTATAATGCAGAGCTTTCCTTTAGGGAGGAATGATAAAATGGAAAGTACATTTATTGAATTGCATTGAGCATGGGCAGGAGTTCTGTTGCACCCAGGCCCTTAGCATTTGTTACCGGTTTGCTCCTCAGTCACCATACTGGTTCTTGCTAATTGCTTACCTGAAGGCGCCTAATTTTCCTTAAGCTTTACAAAGGCCAAAGAGGCTGTCTTTAAATTTCACATGGGTGACCAAGAGAATAAACTTAAGTGTTGAAAAGCATTGTTCATCAACACATTTAATATCAAGGTGGTTGTATTCAGTTGATACCTTGCAGTAGCATAAGCAGATCACTGGCTGTGGGACCATGGGAGAGGGTGGTAGGACAGTGGAGAAGGGAAAAAACAGGCTTGGGACAAAACTAAATTGCAGTGCAAGTTCTCTACAGAGTGTGAGAAATAGCTAAAGATGCCATGCCATACTAGTATGACAGAGCAATATGAACCCGATACAGATATCCACCCACACAGAATTCACAAGATGATGTGGGTTTTAGGACTTGAATATTATGTCTCAAAATTCAATGGAAGTCCTTCTACAGACTTTAATGAAAATTAAATGAGGCTCCTCTTTAGCGAGATGGTTAAGAACAGGCCTAGTTTTCAGGCACATGAGTAATTGACTTCAGAGGGACCTGGTACATGTAAGTACCTTAGTGAATTGAGACTATATTGAATGATAGGCTGTCTGTTAGGACTAACTAAGATGTGAAGACCATAAAATCTAATGGAAATTGCAATGTGAAAGTAGCAGACTTTAGTCTCATTAAATTTTTTGCTAAACATGCTGCATTTGATTTCTTCATTTCCATTCACGAAAATCTTCCTTAAAATACTGGCTTCTAGTACTCAAATTTATTGTGAAATGGTTAATATTATTTTGACAGAATTAAATATGCAACTAAAGGTCCAAAAGGAAGCATGTTTCAAAACCAAAACACTGATGAATGACACAGAACCCAGTCTTTACTACTGCAGAAAGGTGAATGTTTTATGTCAGGTTGGTTTTAATTGGTAAGAAATTTCAGAAAATATGTGCATGGAGGGGTAGAGTGTTGTTTAGTGCCTCTTTTTATGCTACCCTCAATAATTTCTGTTTAACTAAACAATGGAATACAGTATCTGTAATTATTTAAACGGGCACATTTGTAGTTGTTCATTCTTTCACATGCAAAACTATTATTTAAAAATGAAAGGGAAGAAATACACTCTTTATGGCTTTAAATTAGAAGTACCAGTTAATATGATAGAGCAATTTATAATTGTCAAAAAAATTAAAGGTTATTATTTTGATTTTGCTGGTCTTACATTGATTTAAAGGTATCAGCCAACTAGTAGCATCTAAATGTAAGACAGTAAGGGTGATTCTATTATTATGTCCTTCTTCATAAAGAATTTTTTAAATTGGAAATACTTATGCTAGTTGATTTAAAATGTTGGGACAAGGGATCTTTCCCTTACCCTGTTCAGCTCTTTCTGGCCAGAGCTTTTAGACTTTTAATCGAAGCTGGGAAGCCTTCAGCAAGGAGAAGTCAACAATTTCTATTCTATCTCTTTTTCTGTCTGTCAGGGCAAGCTGGTGTATTAGTTTGCATGCTCTGGTTGTGCTCGTACCTGATCCTGTATTAGAGCAGCTCTGAAGCTGCTCTAAAATGCATAATATCATAGTGTTTGGTACAGAAGTTCAAATGCTAGAAGCTTAATAGTTTCTAGTTTTACAACAGTGTAATTTTATGCAATGATAGCAGCATAAAACTTGAAGAATTCAGCAGTGTTGTAAGCCTTCCTCATAAATAAGTTTGTAAGAAATAGATGCTGAGTAAAGGGGGGTTCATCCATTGTTTATTCAGCTTAAAGTGAAAATTTCCATCGACTTTAACATAGGTAGTTGTTGACTGTAGGTAGTGTCAGTTTCTGAGTATTATTTTACAAAAGACTGGAATTAACATGTTTATTGTTAGGTCCTGTTTAATAACAGTTTTATATTGTATACTAACCATCTGGGCATCTGATTAGACACTATAACAATCATTTGGTTTGAGCTTCTTTACATGTGCTATCTGCGAGTTATAAAAGATAATGACTTGGAAGCGAAAATATACAGCTCACATGGTAATTGTTTTAGTTAACCATACCATTCTTTATATTTTGATGCTTCATGTTCAGAAGAGGAATAAACCCTCAAAGTCTTGTACTCTACAAAGAACCTAATGGAGGGTGTGTGAGGGTTTACTCGGCTTTGTACACGCTTCATGACCAAATTTGCAAGAGCAAAACAAAGATAAAAGCTTTTTTCTCCTGAGCATTTTGTGTTCATAGAGACTAATAGCCAATTAAGAAAAAAGGAAATATGTGATAGATAAAATCCCGTAATATTATCTGTCCCAAGTAACTTTGACGTTTAATATGTTGTTTCCTCTTCAGCAATTTTACTACAAGGGGCAATTTAAGTATTAAAAGAGAAGGACCGAACTGTTTCTGTCTTGCATAGTGTTTTTTTTCTACATAGGTGGTGTTTTATCATTACAGCAGTGACGTTTATTTATGTACATAGATGCTTCATAAAGAACATTCATTTGTATAGTAAGGGCTTTATTAAGACTGATAATGATGTCCCGAAGAAATATTATTATTACTTTAAGTAATTTAAGGCTATCAAATTGTTGGTTTCTTCTTTCCAGAACTATGAGTAAAAAGATGGGAAAGCAGTTATACCTTTTTGTATGTGCATATGTTTTGATATATTAATACAGGATTATTGAATAGCTTTGTAAATTCAATAGGAATACCTAAGCTGTCAGAAACATATCTAAGTTGTCAGCAACAATAATGATGTAGACTCATCAACAATCAATAACTACTGAAAGTTTTGATTTTTAGTTAAATGGTTTCTTTGAATCATTGCAAATCATTGTGTGGCCAGTAGTCCTAATAAGGTTTTTTTTGATGGACCAGTGTGCTGAAAGGGAAAAATAAATGTCAGTAATTGATGATTTTTTGTAACGGTTAAATAATTACTGTAGGTTGTTCCTGAGAGTTTTTTTTAAGTGTTTCATATAAATACAAGTCACTTTTCAAAGCAAAAACAACAAATGGTAACCATTGGGTTATAATTAATAGCTGTAGTTGGTGACAACCAAAAACCCCTCATTTTGAAGTCCGTAAGTCTGCAGGCATCTTCACTTTATCTGGTATTACTTCCCATACCATTTTTTATAGATAATGACTGGCAAAGAGAAGCCATCTTTGTACTGAGTCCCTCTCCCTTTCAACTGATAAATACATGGTAAATACAAAACTGAGCTGAGCTATTTGTCGTGTACTTTTGCCAGTTGAAACGGGGAATGTACCTATTTAAGTACCTCCATATAACATGTCACTGACCTTTAAGGCATTCATTAGGTTGTGATAAATAACTGTTTTTATCTGTTACATATGGAAAATTGCTGCTTTTTAAATCTCTTTTATAGGACACCAAAAAATTGTTTGTCCCATGAAGCCTTCCTTTGGTTAAGTGGTAACATGGCTTTTTTTGTTAGCAGATTTTTTTTTTCTTTCAAAAAGCAATTACAACTTATCATGTTGGAAAAAAAAATAATAGAATCACAAATGGAATAAAAATGCTGGCAGACACAAAATGACCTGACTTGTAGTATTCTGGAAGCAGGGAGGGTATAGAAGAGGAAGGGTCACTGCGCGCTGCTCCTGTTCTTTGACTGTTCTTTCAGCATGAGCCACAAGCCACTGTCCAAACACGGATCACAAGATAGGCAGACCTTGGTCTAGGTATAGTATAATTGTGTCTAGTTATGCCTTATTTAATATGGGCCTGAAGAAAATCTCAGGGAAATTATTGGAAAGGTCATTGGGGAATAAGAAAATGACACCTCCTCCTCTTAATGCTCTACAGAGGTCATCCTAATCTTTAGCAGAAATTTGTTTTATAGGTGAGTGCCTCTAGACAGGAGACTTTCTTGAAATCCCTCCCCGAAATATCTATAATCTCCATTAACTTTTGTGGATTCTGCAAATATTCTTCAGCTCCTACACCCGTATTAGACTCTAATTACTAAGTTAGAGATTACAAAAATTAAAATGTATCCTTTGCCCTGTGTATAGGTGGAAATTTCTCTATTACTATTTAGTTATGGACCTAGAATTCTCTGGTCACCTTCTTCCATACAGACAAGGATGTCACATAACCTGTTTACTGTTCAGCATTCTCAGTCATCCCTGAAAATGCTCTCTGCCTTAAATTAGTTTCCTAGTCCTGCCTCTCCTCAGGCTTTCTTACACAGTCAAAATGGTTTTTAGTTAGTTAAAATCCTCTTGACTCCTGTGGTTTGCACTGCAAAAAAATGTTGCATGTGGAGTTCCCTGGTTTAATAGTTCAGGTCTGGTTTACAAAAGCACCTCTGCTGTTTCCCATTACAGGCTGAAAAAGAAAATGTACTCAGCTAAATCTCTGAAAATATAATGATTAAGTAATTCATATATGTAATCCATGAGTTGGAAATGCTGGCTTCAGTCCTGCAAATACAGATGTCCTTTCAGATGCACGCCTTTTGTTTGTTATGCTTCAATGATTGCATT
The DNA here is from genome assembly GCA_017639485.1 of Pluvialis apricaria. Lineage (NCBI taxonomy): Eukaryota > Metazoa > Chordata > Aves > Charadriiformes > Charadriidae > Pluvialis > Pluvialis apricaria. The sequence goes on along the minus strand of CM030009.1, from coordinate 70,992,333 downwards.
CCTGTTGCAAAATATTTCTTCATCCTGGGACAGTGAAAAAGATTCAGTGCTTCTGTCTAATTTTCTATCCAGTATAAATGAATTATTTTGAGCATCTTTTGATTCTATCTCTTGTGCTTATTAATGCTGAGTTATGAGAGTAGCCTGGGAACAAGACATTTGCAGCCTCCCTGTCTTTGCCACCTGTGACAAAGGGATTTACATGTTCCCTTCTAAATCACTTCTTTTGATAAAGCGGGATTGACAAATACTTTGTTTCTCTTTGGATTTTGAAGGACAGATCCTCACACATATTCAGCGTTACTTGATGGCTTTGTGAGATACAGAATGGCCATGGTAGTGTTTCCCCCTGTACTAAGGAAGATCCTCGCCACAGGAGCAATGCAGAGAACACATTCATTTCTGTGCTGGAGGACTCTTGCAGGTCCAGGTTAGCAGGTCTCAAGGAGAGGGAAGAGTGTTAATAGGGCTGGAGCTATAACGGTTCAGTCCTCTGCAGTTTCTGTGGGCCTACTGATACTAAGTTGTGTAAACCCTACCTGAAAAAAAATTTCTCTCTTCTACCCAGGTTTATACCCAAGTTAACCACAGCTTTACGCCAAGCCCCCAGCCCCCAGAGGACAGTGATATTTTACAGGCAGACTTGCATTCATTTCCTCTGGGGTGCTGAACATTTTGCTCTAATTAGGGAACAGAAGCTTAACTCAAAACAGCAGAACACTTTTCATTTGTATATGGCTTTATATATGTTTTGTCAGTATTTGATCAAGACTTACATTCTTGGTCATGCATGAGCATCCTGTTGTGCCAGGTAGTATATAAACACGGCAAGAAAATATTGCCCTTGCTTAAAGAGGTTATAAGACAAGAGATGGCAGGTTGCAACAGACAGATGGGGAAGTGGGTTGAAACAACGAGACAGAGCTGCTCAGCTGAGGAAGCAGCATTACCAGCGACTTAATCACTGTCAGGCATCAGGCAGCGGAGAGTTTCAAGGAGGGACTTGAAGGAGGTTAAAGAGGAGTCTGTGTGGCTGCTTACAGGAAACTCCCATTAGGTGTTCGAGGCAACTTTGAAGACTCCGTATTTTGAAATACAGCTAGTAGCAATGCAAGTGTCATAATTTAATCAGGGACAGAAACTGTGACAAATGAAAAAAAAATATAGGAAAGGAATAGTCAATACAGTGCTTTGAAATTTGAGTGAAGACAAGTCAAGTTTATGCTTAAACGAGCTGTGTAGTGGTGGTATGGTCAACGCAGTGCCCTGGGAAAGTGATCCTTGCAAAAACAGTAGATATTTGAAAGGTGCAATTGGCTTTGTTAAAGCAAGACTTCAGTGCCTTGCTGGATAGCTCTTTATTGTTGTGAAAACAGTCTCTGCTGAACCATGTATGAAATGTAGGAAAAAATCTGCATACATTTTTTTTTGTACAAGTGCAGTTCAAATAATTGTTCTTATTTCTATTTTCTTTCAAATCAAATGACAGTTATTTTTCTGTTACTTAAAAATATCGAATGAATGTATTTTGTTTTTTCCCACGTATTTGTACTCCATTATGACTAAGGCTATAACAGAGACTTTCTTATCACTCAGCTATTCCTACAAGATCAGCATGAATACCTTCATAGAGCTATTTTCCACATTATAGCAGAGGTAGTTTTTTGGCATACCACTTTCCATTGAGGCATGACTCTCTGATTGAGGTAAACAATTTGTATTGAATTTAGCAAATTGTTTTGACTATGAGGATTTGAAAAAGTGAAAACATGAAAATAAAAACTTTTCAAGATCTCTAATACAAAGTATTCTCTTCTAAAAATACTTTTTTTTTTTCCGAAGTTAGCCTCTATTTCTCAAGTATTTAACAGAAAAGTGAGTTTCACTCACACACATACACCTTTGCTGTATTTTTTTTTTCTAACAATTTTTTGGCCTAGTTTCTTCATCTGGGCTAATAGCGAGGCCTTTTTTTTATTTTCAAAATTTATTATAAAATAGAGTATTGATCTGTCAAACGTTGTAGGGTGATGGTGGCTCAAATTTACATTGCATGCAGAATTGCTATTGTATATTGTCTAGATTCCTACTGTATCAAGTATCTTTGGATCCTACACATCAGGGAAGATGAGTATAATAGTTCTCTCATTTTCATATGCTCCTTTAGCTTAAGCTTTATGTACATAGTGGATTTTGGGTGACCTAGAAGTTGTATAAAGTAATGAAAAGCACTTTTATATCAACTATTTATTTTTGTCTTTTTGTCTGTCTGTCATGAGAACTCCTATGCTACCCCCAACAATAAGAGTGCTTTGTAGTTTTTAATCTTTAATTCACCACCATATGGGATATATATAAGACAAAACTGTCAACGGAAAAAGTGTAAATTTATTACACAACTACTTTTGTAAGCATGAAATGTATTTAAGAAAATCTGGCAAGGATCCACAAGTCTATTTTTATAGAACCAAGGAATTTTGTAAATGGTATGAAAAAATTGAAGCAGTGTAGGCCTGAGTACTATTTCTTATGTGTAGCCCACACACTACTAATAACTATGCAAAAAATGTTTCACTCATGATGCAAGTCCACCTCTCAGCTCTGCAACAAGAAAATAAGCGTTGCTCTCTTTCTTTGTTGTTAAAGCATCCACATTAATTCCAAATTGTTCTCTTGTACCGAAAGCTGAATTGCTGTAAAAGCTCTTTGGAATAGCGGTGTCACCCTCTTTGCTATTTTTTGCTATCTGTGAAGTTGGTTCTGCGTCTTCTAAGCAGTGCACATGTGTAGAGCTGATGTAGTGGGAATAAGGAATGCCATGTCTGATTCATTAGTTGCAATTACTTATCATTATTCATTATTTATTTTGATTTATAATGGATAAAAAGAACCTACCCAGGGCCATTTTAGCATGAATGATAAATGGAGTCTCGTAAAGCGATTAAACTGGCAACCACTGCTCGTCTCTTAAGTGGACAATAATTAATGTAAGATTAAGAAAATTTCAACCAATGCGCACTTCAGTCTAATTAAAAAATCTGGCCAATCTTCCCCAAAGCTAGGAAACTTCTGGAAATTTTTTAGCAAATGGTGAAGAAACAAATTAAGGCCTTGTGTAAAATCAGGCCCTTTTCTTATCACAGTCAACAAACTGAATAAGAAGCAGTCAATTCAGTCCAGAGTCAGCAGGGGACTAGAAACCCGTTATGGAAATGTTTGAGTAAAAAATGCTTTTGTTCTTATTCAGGGTATCTGTCAGAAGATCTAGAACCTCCTTTACAAGCTGGTAATGGTCTTCCTTGATACTAATGTAGTACAGCTACACTTCAAATAACTAAAATTCCCCACCAAGAACATGAAAGGACATCAGCTGTTAGGATGTCAGGACATTGTTAAATACGATAATATTATGCACCAATCAATTCAATGTTTCCTCAAGCAGCCGTATTGAGAAGTACCATATATATACATTTATATACACATATTTTTCAACAACTTATATCAGAATTATACTGGAAAGGGAAAGTATGTCCATAGTTCACATGCTTTCACTGATTCTTTTGCTGTTGAACATTTAGGTACTACAGTATTTCAATTTCTGTCTGCCTAGTATTGCTGTTAACTTTGCTGTCCTTTGTAAAAGGAAGTCTTGGTGCCTAGGACAGCCTTGCAAATATAAACATAAGCAAACGTAATTGGGTTTGCGGTCACCAAGAAAGCAGTTCTAAATCTCTTCGATTCAAAGATAAAAAGTTTCATCTACCTATCATTATGCAAGTATTCTTCCTGTTTTAGGGGCCAGAAAAATTTCTTGAAAAGGGCTGCCTGTCTGTCCTGTGGCAGGCATATTCTTATGATATGCTTAAAGGAAATTAGCTGTCTGCTGCTGGTTGCAGTGATTTGTGAGCACAGCAGTTCTCTGTGTTGTGACTCTCAGTACATACAAATGTGAAGTAGGATTTATCCTTGGCAGACAGTCTCCAGTGAAGCCAGGCCTCAGTATTTTGTGCAATTGAAAGAGCTGGAGGTCATCAGTGGGACATTCCTTTAGTAAGATCCACACCATTGAGTCAGTATAGTTGTAGGTAACAGGAGTATGGGTATTTTTATTCAGTAAATCTTGCAAGGGACAACATAGCCCCTGGTGCCTCCCTGAGTCTTTCTGTTGCCCAGTGCAGTGCTTAAATGAGAGCTGTAGGAGCACCCCTTGGTTCGTGGGAACACCATGCATCCTTCTTTGGTAGTCACACAACAAAAAACAGTGTCTTGTTAATCAAGATTATCTGTCAATGTATACACATCACCTATGCAACAGGCCATTGAAAGGTTTCTACTCAGCCACCTAGAAAAGTTGTATGTCTTAAGCATGCTGGTGAATATATGTAAGTATAGTACTAGTTGTTCTATCAGCTGTACAGCTAATGAGAGTGCCTGGTTTCCTACAGACTTTTGTCCTTTAATCTCTCAGATCTGTCTTCCATGGCAATAACATCTGTTCCTTCCTGGGTCTGTCTGTGACACCCCTGCAGATAAAGCATTTTGTCATTAGTCTGCAACTAGATATGTGCAGATTGCCTGGCCCAGCTGCCTTCAGATGGGGTGTGTGGCTGTTATATTCTGCCTACCTTCCTCTCAGGAAATTGTGTCTCAGGATGTAGCTGTGCCCACAGTTATCTGTTTACCTCCCCTTTTTCTAGTCCCCAGTTTTATAACATCTTTTAGGAAATCAAATTCTTTTTGAGCATTCTACCCCTTTGCTAAATCTACCTAAAATTGGCCCACTGGCTCAAAAGTTATTTGGGCGATGACAGGAAAGACAAGAAGATAGCATAAATCTTCTGTCTCGAGACATTTTTAAATTAAACCTATTTCTTAAAAGTCTAACTTTAGATATATATCTGAAAGATCTTAACCTTATTTGATAAAATGTAGTCATGTTTATTTCTATAATGGATAGAAGGAAAATAATCTGTATTCAGTACATTCACAAATATGTGTAGGATCCCTTGTATACTCTTTAGTCTGCAATCTTCATCATATTAATGCTATAAGTAAATTTATGAAACTCACTTTCCCAGCAGGAATAGCACAGTATTTGAATATTTTTTAAGCAGTCTTGGATGTTTTTATTACTGTGTATTGACTAACAAACAGGATTTTGATTGACGTACACAATGCCAGGATTTGCACAGAGGTTACGTAAAAGTGAGAGCAAGTGTGGTGACTTGTGTCCTAGAATCATTTTAGAATAGACACTCAGACCTCTGCTTTTTTATAGTTTCTTGCAGTGTTTTCACACTTTCTGTCTTCTAGGACTCCTCTGTGCAAAGGCCAATGTTGTAGACTTCTCAGTCACAGATTTTGCTGTATAAAGAGTAAAAATTGGAAAGCTGCTAGATTTCTGTTACACATACCTAAAAGCACAGATTGTAGAGGAGGTAAAGAAAACACTAATGCACTTGAGAATAATTGGCTTTATTTAATACTAGATATATATTTCCCCCCCCTTCTGAATTAAGAGTTAAATTATGCATAGACAACATAATAGATTACTCCCCTCTGTGCCCTGACACTTCATCACTTAATGGATAGATAGGTGGAACTTCAGAAATAAATTATTACCATTAAAAAAAAAAAAAATCAAGTGTAAGAACTTGATTACCACTGCAAGACTTGTCCTAATATTAAGTCTGCAGCGTGTGCTGCATATAAATGCCTGGTTTGTGTGGTAAAGGGCAAGATGGACGGCTCTGCTACCATGCGCTTGCTAATTAACCAGCACTGAAGATAACCTTGTCATGAGACAATAGTCATCTCCAGTGCAACTAGGAAGCAAATGATGTTGCCACTTAGACCAAAAGATGAATACAGAAGCAAGCTGGATGCCGCTGGAACAAAAGCAAAGCAGCTCACAGAAGACTATTAGGTGCCAGACACTTTTTCATTCTGTATCAAGAGTTTGGGCACTATAGCATTACTAGACTTACAGTTTTTTTACTAGTAGCCCTAAACTGAATGGACAATGAAAAAGTGAAGCAGAAAGGGAAGAGCTGAAGCAGACAGTGCTGCCAAGGTCCGTTAGTTTTATTCTATCTAATCAATTTTCTGCTATTCTTCCAATGTCTTATTTAATGCTTCCAACACTTGCAATAACTTTTGCTTGTGCCTTCTCTTAAATTGCTTATATTTATATGCAACAATGAAAATAAGTTAGGGATTTGTTAGAAAATGAATCTTTTATGATCAGTTGTGATAATTCTGTTTTGTTTTATTTTACTAGAACAGCCTTAGCTGAAAATCAGACAAATGTAATACAGTTTTCCCAGCCAGTCTCATTTTCCTTACTGGGGCTAACAACACGTTTGTGTGTGAACACCTGTTTTTAATAAATAATTGAAGCTGCTGATCTTATGCTTTTCAGAAGTGTCACACTAAGATAACTGATATTGGAAGTGTACTGTGAGGCAAGCTTTAGATTTTAAGAAGCCAGGTATTATAATAACTTTTAATAGGAATCATAGCAGTTAAAGGAAATTAGCTATCTATTGTTGGTGGCAGTAATTTGGCAGTGCTGCAGTTCTCTGTATTATGATTTTCAGTACACATAACTGTATTTCCCACTGTTTCTCTCCCAGCCATCTGATAAGGCTAAGTAATTGAAAACAAAATAGTACAATACATTTCTACTTGTGGGAAATATAAATAATTATTCTGTTTTGATATCACAAAGTATTAGAAAGGATAATATTTTAATCATGTGAGGGTGCAGATTGTAATGATAATTCCTAAAATAACTGTTGTTTTTCTTGCAAAGAGTATGGATCCCTCAAGCAAAGAAATGTATACACTTTTTTTTCTTTTTTTTTTTCATGAGGGAAAAAACAAGTCTTTTTAGCCCAAAAATATCATTCAGTTATTGACAGTGTAATGCCTGGGCCACCTGGTCAGAAGCTCACAACTCCTTACAGAGAAGTTATATCACATGAAGCTCTGCTCATGTTGGGGAAGATCTCCGCTGACAACAGAGATGTACTGCCAGGCAACTCTTTCCAGCCTGCTGCGTGGGTTTTATTTGGTAGATTTTGTGCACGGTTTTCAATGAACACTTAAAAAGAGTCTTTAGTGAATGTGTAATATTGTTAACTTAATAGGGAAAGGTTAAATGCCCTTTGCTAGTTTGACCCAAGATGCTAGTTATTTTTATTTGTGTAGCAGTACGGGGAAAATTTTTACAGTAGGAAAATTACTCACTGACCCTGCCGACAGTATTAAGGAGAGGCATACAGTCTTTCTAAGGACTCTCTCCCTTTGCTGTCATAATTAAATACCACAATCTTTATCATTTACAATGAATTTTAGTGTTTCTTATATTGGTATTTATTCCTGAGGTGGTACTCTGTTTTACCTTCCCTTGGCTTTGTACAGATGGTATAAGAGGTTAGAAAAGCGGTGTGTCCCAGCCAAAGGGTCTATATACGTGTCATTCCAGTAACTTCCAGCCAAGGTGGGATCAACATGAATATCAGCCATGCATTTCCAACGACAGAAAACTTGGGTTCATGAGCCATGAAGTAGCCACAATGTAGTCTATTTAGATCCCCAGTTTCTACAATTAGGGGACCAGGACCAGAGCATACAGCTGCATCTGAGTCTAGATAGAGCCTTGGAGAATTTTGGCTTAACCCTGTTGTTGTTGTTGTTATTATTCATTACCTTTTAAAATATTTGTTCTCCTCAAAAGAAATGTGATAGAATGGTCATAGCAATTAATCGATAACCAGTAATCAAAAATCTCCAGCAATATTTACAGTGGAAGCATGATCACTCCATTATTATCTTTGGCTAAAGTTTATAAATGTTACATGATTTCTAGATAGCTAAACTATAAAATGACAAGCACAAAGTGTTGCAGTTGCAGGTTACGTATCATATAAATATTGTTTAACTCCTGAGAAACAGCCAAGAGAAGAAGGGAGAAAAATACCCGCATAAGAGCATTATGAGTTAAATGACGAAAGGCTTCCAGTCCTGAAGACGTGCTGTTCATGCAATTCAGGTAGTGAGAAGAGGCAGTCCAGTCCTTTTTATGTCCGATATCTAGCTCACCACTACAAGTGTAGAGGGATAGTAGTCAGTGTTTGGTGCATGTCTCCTTGGCCTTTATTTTTCATAACCTACTGTGGATGTGTACCTAAGCGTGGGTTGTACTCACGCTTACTACTTTACTTACTGCTACTTCCGACTTCCATCACTGTCTGGCAGAGAGAAGCCCCACATGTGAGGAATGGCAGCCTGGGCTCTTGGCTCTATTCATTTCAAGAAAGATTGAACTCGTCATTTTATGCCCTAATGCCCATGCTGAGTGAGCACGTGCTCCTCCCTCCAGGTTATACTTAGGCAACAGCGAGTTAGAAGCACAGAAGTCATGATGGATAGCTTGTTGGAGGAGGGCAAGTCTCACCTTATCTCTGGGGAACTTAGAACAGGCATTACTGGGGTTCCAGGTCAGTCCCATGAGCAGGAACATATTCTACTTAGGACTGCTTTAGACAAAGAAATAGCACCACAGCAGCAGCCAGGAGCCAGCCCAGTGCCAAACACTTTGCTACAAATATGTTTCCTCGTGCTCCTTCTGGTCCTCTGGCTCATGGCTGTTCCCTGCCTGGCTACCCACAGCCCAGCTGAAAGGGGGCGGGTGGAAAACACGTTCACCTCGAGTTAGAAGGCAGACTATATTGGTGTGGACCTAGATGAATCTTGGGTACTTAAATAGCAATTTAGATAGGCAAATCTGGTTTATTAAATAAGCATGGAATTACGACTTCTCTCCCACACCTGGAAATGCATCTACCTGAATGGGATTACAGCTGCTGCCCACAGTCTCTCCCTTCTTTGTCAATGATAAGAAACTCTTGAGTCCTTAGCAGATGGTCTAATACCTTGATGGATTGCTGAATTAATATTTAACTGAATATTTAATCTGCTTTTCTAACTTCACCAAAGTTTCATATAATGTCCTGTATTAGCAACAAAATAAACATATTGGCAGGTTAAGATTAGGTTAGCATAATTTATTATTAGTAAAAGGACTGTCTTACAAAAATAACTGGGAATTTATAGTAGCTGTATGACATGATACACAGTTTTAGTGTAGGACTCGAAGGGAAAAAGAAAATAATGTTGATATTAAGCAAAATAGAAAACACAATAGTTAGGGGATGTTTTAATGCAGGGAAACTTTTTACATAATTTTTAAATTATCTGTATATACGAAACAGCCTTCATATTATGAAACACACATAACAAATCTTGTAAATCTCATACAGACTTTCGTGTATGTTCCTCCATATTAATGCATTCCAGATAACTGTTGCACAAGTTTTTGGTTCTTATTTCCTTACACAGTGGCAAGAGTAGCATACTAGGAAATCAAACATGTATCTCCGTTAGTAAAACCAGTGAAGTAAAAAAAGCCCAAAGGCCCAGGTTTTTAAAGGTATTTAGATACTCTCTGCTTTCAGTGTGGGCCAGGCGAAACTATTGGTAGCTTAAACCTGCCCAGTTTCTTTGACATTGGTGAAGTTGCACCTGATAATATTGGCAGTAGACTTCCATCATTTTGTTGAAAAAGGGTAGCAAATACCAGTTCTAGCTTAGGTATCAATCTTTATTATTGCAGTCATTCCAAACCATTGTTTCTAGAAGTCTAAAAATTGTGTCCCCTCAGTGTACGTCTGATGATTACAACTGAAAGGAAAATTTGGGGGAGCTGGCAGTTTTGTGAGTGTATTTGGGTGTTGAAGGTGAAGTTTCATGCCTATTGAATGAGATTGGTTGCAAATCCATTTGTTGCATTATTCTGTGCAGTTATCTTGAAAAGAAATACATATGACCAACCTTCCCTTTAAATTAGGGGGTGGGTGGGTATTTGCAAATTGTATTAAATTCCTTTACTTTAAGCCTGTGTGAGAGCTCCAGAAGATAAGCAAAATGTGCAGAACAATCCCATGTAACACATAGGTCAAATTGCTTAGTACACAGCTGTGAGTAAAGGTGCTTACTAATTACAGTGAAAATGATTATAGAAGAACTACAGAGATTAGTGCAAAATAGAACAGAGGCACCTGAGAGGAATGAACACTGTACTCAGAAATGACAGCATGAGAAAGAGCCACTGTCTTGGATCCTTATTCATAGGTTAGTCAGATAGTTACAGTAAATATTTTTCATATTTGTCAAACTAAAATGATGTGGGGTTTATTTTTAGAGAATTCATGGTTTATTTAGAATTAAGACCTATAATTTCCAGCAGCTGTCGTTCTCAGTATAAGGATGCCAGTGCCTGTGCCCAAGTGGCAGTCTCATTAACAAAAGCTCTGCTAATTTGCATATCATCATAAATGTACTATAAATTGTCTTTTGCTGTAGTCTAGATAACCTCTTTAAAAGACTGTTGCTATCTTGGGCGGGGGAGAAAATTCTTAAAGAATGGTCTGTTGGGACCTGTAACCATGGTAACTAGAAAGCCGACTTGCTATAATTTGTTGTAATTTAAAAAAATCTAATACTGATTTCCTTTTTACTTCACAAAATATAATGGAATCTCTAATAAAAAATCCATATTGAAAAGTGGTGTGCTTCTATCTAGTGTTGAAACTCACTAAAACTGTATTTTGGGAAAATAATGTGGTTTATTTGTAATATTTAAATAAGTTTTTGTTTTCAATTGTGTCAAACGATTTGATCACAATGATACTACCTATGAAGTTAAGTTAGAATATACAGGTCTTAGTCCCTCCTAGCGAGTATTTAGGAAATATTTGTGTAGGGCACTTTTAATAACAATCTAATGAAAATTCTAGCTGTATGTGCTTGCACGTTCTCTGTCCACCATTGACAGTGACGTAACCTTCCATGCTGTTGTTATATTTTCACTTTGAGTAGTTGTTTTGCACCAGTACGTAAAACCTACATCCAACAATCACCTTGTTCAAGTAAAGACATTTTTATATTTTGCTAGAGAGGGTAAAAACTAAAAGCTAGCACTCAGAGTAGCCCTGCCTCCCCAAGGGCTGTTTGAGGAGCTGAATGGGAGGCAGGGATTCCTGCAGATCGAGGCTCTTTTGGAAGCAGGAAAAGAAAGGAAACAGAAATGTTGAGTCAACTCTTCCCAGATTGGAAGAAAGAGTTGCTCTCTTTAATTACATTTTAGAATTGGAGAACTTTGAAGTCAAGGATTAGCAACCTTCCTACTTTGGGATTTAAATGAAATAGCTAATTAGCCCCTAAGAGAGAAAAGGAGTCCCATGAAGTTCAGCTTTTGGCTTTCTTTTATGTTTCCATGACCTCTGAGGATTATGAAGGTTTTATTTTGGAAGTAAAGGACCGTTTTGTGGGAAACTGTAACTCAAGGGGATTCCTGCACGAGCTGATTAGAACCTGTGGTGTCTTTGTGCAGAGATTGACCAAGTGCAGATTTCTAAGAATTAAGGCCCAGATACTGAAAGAAAATTACTTCTGTCAAATGCTTTGGCTCTCAGTGCTTGCTGAACAGAACATATATTCTCCATATACCTTTCAATTACAGTAATTGCCTTGTTCAAGTAAAAACGTTTTTATATTTTGCTCATAGTTCCAAGGCAAGAATGTCGTTTAGTGTTAATTCTTGAGGGAAAGACAAATTACAGTCTCTTCTTATGCTATCCCTTTCTCTGACAGTCTTTGTAAGATCTCTCTTCTAATGTTGTGAAATACCAGCCTGTTTCAGTATCTGAAGTTCACAGGTGGTTCAGACAAGATACGCACACCCCTTAATCCTAATATTTGCAAATTTAATGGAAAAAGCTTTTGAGTATGCTGGGTTAAAAAAAGGGTGAGCTTCATATCACTATTTGTCACGTCCACATCAGTAATTGATGGCAGTTTCAGAAACCGCCATTAGCTTAGAATATCACAAATGAAATGGAGAGTTTTCAGTATCAATCAAAATTTCAATATAGGAATAGATTAAATAGTTTCTATGTTGAAGCCTATCCATTTGAAGAATCACCCAAAAGGCAAGCTGTCTTTTTATAGAATTTATATGCTTTGAAGCATCTTTCTTTCTATCAAGAGTGAATATATGATATAAACTCGGGAAGATCGGTTTCTATAAAATACATCCAGATTTTATGAAAGAGTCATAATGGAAGAAAACAAAGTGATGCAATTAGTGCAAATCAATCAGCCTGAAGCTAGAAGAACTAAGAATATCTTCTACCCATATTTCTACTCTTCAAAATTTAGCACTTTCTCCAACAGAGTTTCATTTGGGATCTCCTTACAAATGAACTTTGAAGTGTAGTTCAGTCTCATATATGACATTTTGTCAATAAATATGTTTGAAAATCAGTACGACTGTGAGAGAAAAATGTCAGCAGAATTTCTCCTGCAGGTTCATATCTGCCATTCTGCTAAGTTCTAGCTCTTCTTGGAGTTCTTCTTTGGATTGCTGTTTTATTATGTTCCTTTTTAGGGAACAGGCTTTCTTCTGTGGTAATTATAATCTTGAGACAGCTCAAAATATTGAACTGGTTTAAAAATAACACTCCCTTAATAAAGAGGGACCTGAGTCAAAGGGTATTATATCATTATGTAATTAAAAGGTACATAAAAAATTCATATGCACAAGAGATAAGGCTTCAAAAGTTCAAATTTAACTTTTGAATCTCTGATTTTTGATGAGGGAAAATTAATTTTGCATGAAAGTAGACTCTTACATGAAACTTAAAAAGGAAAAAAAAGTCTCCATTGCATTTTTTACAAAAATACCTGAAGTTCCATATTTGGGGGGTTTGTTTTGGTTTATTTTTTTTAAAGCATCTTACTCTATTTTTATGTTATTCTTATTTCCTCTTTGGGTGCATGGTTGATTTAAAGTGAAAGTGTTCTAATTTAAAGCCAAATTGCCCTCCTTTTCTCTATCATGATAAAGCCTCTCTATCTCATACAATCTTTCTCCAGAAGAAAGCTTTTACATTATTGTGTTTCAACAGTGAGTCTGGCTTCATACAAACACATCGTTTGAAACAACAACAACCATAAGCTTCATAAACTACTGAAAGTATAGGTTTGTCTACAACTAGAAAGGAAAATCATATTTGCTATAAATAGTATTCAAAGAATTTTTTTGCTGCTGCTCCTAGCTGGAATATGTCTCGGTGCTGACAATATTGCACCTGAAACAAAATGCGCTTGGATAATCTTCTATACTAGGTTTTACCATGATTAGTTTACTGAAGGATAATCAATTTAAAGTTCTGTCCACCAGTTATCACTTTTTCTCAAAGTCTGAGAGAGTACATCCTGTTTGAAAAAGCTACTAGTGTCTCCTCAGGGTGCTGTCTTTGCTGCTATGTGTTTGGACCAACCCACCATCCTCCCTCCCTCCCAGTTTTCAGGTGCCAATTCCCACTCAAAATCTATGATAAGTTATCAGTATGGTAAATATCAGAAACCAATTCAGGTGAGATACATGTGAATAGTAGGAAAGGAAGGTTTTATGGCAGCACTGTTTTTTGTAGTTGTGGACAAGGTATATAGGAAAGGAAAGGTCAGATAGAGTGGGGGAATATCACAGTATCACAGTATCGTCAGGGTTGGAAGGGACCTCTGGAGATCATCTAAGTCCAACCCCCCTGCCACAGCAGGGACACCTACAGCACGTTGCACAGGATGGCATCCAGGCGGGTTTTGAATGTCTCCAGTGTGGGAGACTCCACAACCTCCCTGGGCAGCCTGTTCCAGTGCTCCACCACCCTCAGAGTAAAGAAGTTCCTCCTCATGTTAAGATGGAACTTCCTGTGCTCCAGTTTGTGCCCGTTACCTCTAGTCCTATCACTGGGCACAACTGAAAAAAGGCTATTCTCGTCTACCTGGCACCCTCCCCTTAAGTACTTATAAGTATTGATAAGATCCCCCCGAGTCTTCTTTTTTCTAGAGTAAAAAGCCCCAAGTCCCTGAGCCTTTCCTCATAAGAAAGATGCTCCAGTCCCCTAATCATCTTTGTAGCCCTTTGCTGGACCCTCTCAAGCAGTTCCCTGTCCTTCTTGAACCGGGGAGCCCAGAACTGGACACAGTACTCCAGATGCGGCCTCACCAGGGCAGAGTAGAGGGGGAGGATGACCTCCCTCGACCTGCTGGCCCCACTCTTCTTGATACACCCCAGGATGCCATTGGCCTTCTTGGCCACCAGGGCACATTGCTGGCTCATTGTCATCCTGTTGTCCACCAGGACTCCCAGGTCCCTTTCCACAGAGCTGCTCTCCAGGAGGTCAGCCCCCAACCTGTACTGATGCATGGGGTTATTCCTCCCCAGATGCAGTACCCTACACTTGCCTTTATTGAACCTCATCAGGTTTTTTTCTGCCCAACTCTCCAGCCTGTCCGGGTCACGCTGTATGGCAGCACAGCCTTCCGGCGTGTCAGCCACCCCTCCCAGTTTTGTATCATCAGCAAACTTGCTGATGGTACACTCTATCCCTTCATCCAGGTCATTGATGAATATATTGAACAGGACTGGACCCAGTACTGACCCCTGAGGGACCCCACTAGTTACTGGCCTCCAACTATACTCTGCACCACTAACCACAACCCTCTGAGCTCTATCTGTCAGCCACTGTTCAATCCACCCCACTGTCCATTCATCTAACCCATACTTCCTAAGCTTGTCTGTGAGGATGATGTGGGAGACAGTGTCAAAAGCCTTGCTGAAGTCAAGGTAGACAACATCCACTGCCCAAATATGAATCCAATATGAACCCATCATGAAGAGGACTGATGTCAGGAGCTAGAAATAGAGATCAGGAGGACAGAGGAAGAAGGCATCAAGCATAAGGTAAAAAAAACCAATCAGCAACAGCAGGAGTGATTGGATGGTGCGGATGCTCAGCAAGCCTGCAGATGACTCTGCATTGGGGAGAACAGTTGCTGATGGAGGGAAGGGCTGCCGTACAGAGGGACCACCACGAATTAGAGAAATGGATTGACAAATCTCATTCAAGTTCAACAGAAACAAATTGAAAGACTAGCTTCTAAGATGGAATAACCTGTGCAGCAGCACAGTCTGGGGACTTACAGGATAGGTGCAGCTCTACAGAAAAGGAGCTGGGGGTCCTGGTGGACACCAAATTAACCATGGTTCAGCAGTGTGACTTTGTGGCAATGAAAGCAAACATTGTATTAGTAGCCCTGTCTAATAGTGGTCTATATTAGCAAGAGTAGAGCCAGCAGGTCAAGGAAAGTGATTATTATTCTTTTCAACAAAGGTCAAATGAAATTCCATCTAGAGCACTGGTTCCAGTTTTGGGACTCTCAGTACAATAAAACATTGAAAAACTTGAGAGAGTCCAGAGGAGGACAGAAAAGACTGAAGCAGCTGTGCTTGTTTAGCCTGAAGAGGAGATGAGATGGGGGAGGGAAATATAACTCCACTCTTTATTTCTAAAGGCATATTCCAGACAGGAACAGGCTCCTTGTCACTGTGAAAGAAGAACAGTTGCAGGTTGCACTACTGGAAATTACAATCAGTTGTGAGAAAAATGGGTCTTACTGAGAGGGCTTTGACAGTGGAGCAAGTGTTCAGAGAAGCTGTGGAATCTCCAGCCTTGGAGATTTTCAGAACTCAGCTGGAGACTGCTCTGCGCAACCTCATCTAACTTTGAATCGAGCCCTGCCTTTAGCAGGAATTTGGACTAGATGACCTTCAGAGATCCCTTACAAATTACTTTATCCTATGTTTCTATGATTCTGTCTTTCTACCTAAAAAATAAAGAAAAAAGGGGTTTGGTTTTTTTAGAAGTTTATCAATTGTGATTGCGAGCTGCAACTCCGTACATTTAAGAATTCTGTATCTCAGTCAAGTCAGAGGTGCCGACTTTAGTCTGGGTGCCTTTGTGTTTTTGACATGCTACAAAGCAGTAGTTGGAAAACCTGCTTCAGAAAAGTTGAAACACCTCTGCGTTTCTATGACGGTACGTTTTAGTACTTCTTGCCTGAAGTGTTTAGCTATTGCAAGCAAATTATACTCTGCCCAGGGCGTGGTAACAGGGCGCAGTAACTGTATATGTAATAAATGTTTTGCTGGCCTGCTATTTGGCTGTAGTTGGCAATTTTGTATTCTGACACTGCACAGCATCAGCTGTACAGCTGGCACTGCACTTCAGGGAGGTATATCATGGACATCTCAAATTTTTGACTTACTGGAAATTTTCTTTGAAAGGTATTACCTTACATCTCTACTTTATAACCAACCACACAAAAATATTTCTAGAGATGAACTTTTACTAAGTAAAGTATAAATGGGCAGTTGATTGTCAAGTTGGAGTAGGATACACACATCACTGGCATTGGCAACTAGTCAAACTGACATCAGTAATTGCGTGCACACTGTGGACTATTCTGCTGTAAAATTGTGACTATAATGAAAGCAAACTAGTTCACAACTTTTTTTTTGAAAATACCTGCTAAATTGCTATTCACTTAGAGCTGTACAAGTACTTCTGACTCATTCACATCCTTAGTACGTACCACGTATGTACTCTTTACCACACCACATCTGATTTAGGGGGAGGTCATTAGTAGTTAGGAGCATATATTCACAGGCGAATGAATATGTTCTTCCAGGGGAAAAATGTTTTTTGTGGAATTGTAGACTAGTTTCTAGAGGACTGCTGTATAATAATAACTTAGTGCTGTGTTTTGCTTCTGGTGAAATTCTGCTGCTCCAAGCTCCATTCCTGCCCTGACTTGGTTGAAAAGTTTTCCCTAGTCTTCAGCAGTCTGTTGGCCTAAAATGATGCCATTCAAATGGTCTAGGAGATCCATGGCATGGCCTTGATACAATATACTCTGAGACGTTTAATGATGCAGCAACTTCATACCCTCAATTAGAATTCTAGTTGCATACAGAGAGATTCCCTTAATTGTCATATCCTCAAATCGCGTCTCCTCTGTTACGTAAATGAAGTGTAAAAATGGCTTACAGCTCCTGCAAGATGCACTGCTGTACAAAGAGCTGCTCATAAAATTACTGAATAGAATGAATGGATTAAGAACATTCACGCTGTTACTTTCAGTGGATTAAATCTCCATGCTTTTTACTTCAAGTTAATCAGCACTTTGTACTGCAGGACGAAAAACTAAAACCCTGTACACTAAGCCTCAATAGTAGGAATCATTATCATGCCAAAGAACTTTCATTGCCATGAATAAACTGCTGAACTTTTAGAGATGCCAAATTGCACTTCCTAAGTATGTACTATTTCTGTTCTTTTTAAAGTGAACATAGAGGTTTATTAAATGATGTATTCAAAAGTTTAGAGTTCAAAAGTTTCGCAAATCACCTAAGCCATGTTATTCATTCTGTCTAAATTGTAGTACGCACTCCGTATAATACCTTTATACCTTTATACTCTGTATAAAACCTTGATATACTCCCACACATGATATTAATTTTTGCTGAAGGTGGCTGGATGACATAATGTGGGTTTTTTCCAAATTACAGGTCTTCATAAAGAGATTTTGGGTTTTATTTATTGAATGCACAAAAATCCCATATTACTTTCTGTTTTACTCTACAACACTTAAGGAAGTAAGGAATATTTTTCATAAAAATAGAAGATGCACAAATGTGAAACCATAATAGAAGCCCTTGTGTGACATTAACTCTGACATGCTACATGAAGTGTCTCTCATAACTATTATATCTTATATATACTGTAGCTTTTCAATTGTAGTATGTATCTACAAACTGTAGGCAGTCTTTTGAAAAATATGTACCTGCTAGTTCTTCCTAGGAGAAGGAAGTATAACATAGACTATGCTCTCATTAAAAAAGCATAATAAACCTCAACTATTTTTTCTCATAAAGGCTCACAGATGTGCCACATCAGTATCAAAACCTGAAGAATGATGAATAAATGATTCTAAAAAAAGTATCAAGGGTCTAATACCAGTTGTATCAAAGTTTGCCAGATCTTTTCAGGATATTGCTTATTTTGTCAGACTAATTTCAAAAAGAAGGCTGAGGACTTTTAGGAGTTTGAAGCCAAGGTATGTTTATAGCAAGTAAGGTATTCTGGAAATACTATGGGGGTTGGCACCATTTCTACTTCACCCATGTGCTGTATCCCCCTTTTCACCCCCCTTTTCTCGAATTAAATGTTTCCCTTGTCAAACAGCTTGAGACTAAATCCCTGTTTGGGCACTCAAACAGGTGACGTTTCTGCTGTCAGCTACAACGTGGAAGACAGCAGGGAAAATCTACACCTGTTTCACATCACCATGCATAAGTAATTTTTTCAAATTACCTTGGGTAAAGTTTTGGGGACATTCATCAATCCCAAAACTCTCATTCAGCTATTACTAGCTGCCCTCCCCAGGTGAGTCTTTCCCTCTTGCTCCCTAAAGTGAAATGTTCCTTGTAAGAATGACCAAAGTGACTGTCATAGCTTGTGTAGGGCCAAAAATAACATTTTATTCAGAATATTTCCTTAGTCTGAAAACTAACCTAGGCTGTAAAAAAAAAAAAAAAGTCTAGAAATAGGAACTATTTCATGTATAATCCGAAGAAAGTTCTATATAGGTCTATAATTTAAATGCTAGAATTGTAAATGACTGTCAGTCAAACGAAGGGCTACTGTAGTCTCATGACTCCTAACTACGTAAGGAGTTAACTCCTTACTAGCTTAACTCCCAGCTACGTAAGAAGTGTTAACAAATGGTCCAACTAGAAACCCCATACCCCTCACACACTTGCTGTATGAGGCACTGCATGAGACTACTGGATGTTTGAGATCGCATTCAGCAGAGTTGAGAACAAATCTTTAAATTCTCCCTTCAGAATGGGTATTTGCTTTTGCGACACAACTACCTAGTACTAATGTGAGGTAATGGTGATCATCCTTTTAACCCCAGCTTCTCCCCAACAAACTTCTGCATGGAAGTATAAACAGCTGCCAGGAAAGATAAGAAGAGAACGCATTCTTCTGGCTTACAGCTCAGTGTGCTTCCCCTAGGCTACAGGGAATTTATTTCTTGGAAACATGTAGCTGAAGGATACTAATTTTGTCCTGGCTAACCAGACAACAGACAGTGGGATTTGATTGAAGACCTGATACTTCCAAATTGTGAAAGCCTTGATGTACCTTTTCTTCCTAATCATTAAGTGCCCATGTTGTATTAAGCACAATTAAGCTCTTGAGATTTTAGTCTTCATCTGTGTTTGATGTAGTATTCTGCTAAACATTTCCATTTTGGACAGAAAATAACGATCACAAGTGGGAGGACCTCATCTCTGTTTCTTCTGTTTTCCTAGGCAGTGGCAATATTTGCTTCTTTTTCTCCTTTCTAATTTTATTTTATTCAAATTATTGTTCCTTTAATGTTCTTTCCCTAGTGCATCTCAAAGTTTACAAATATAACAAATATTACAGGGTGGATTTTTATCTACTTGATTTTTATCTTGTCTTTCTGAGTTTGTCATATCTCTGTTCAATTGCTGTTAAAGTCATGACAGATGGGATCCATTAAATTCCCAGATCTGTGGAAGGTCAAAACTGCCCTGGAATTCTTTATCACCCTGTCAAAAGTCATAGTGTCATCCCCATTGAAAGGTGTTAAGTCAGAAAGTCAGTCCTGTTTTTCCTCATTTTAGCAGCTGTATCTGGGTTTAGGGTAATTCTTGACCGTACCCCTTGCCACTTCCCAGAGGCTTGTATGCTTTTAGATCTGCCAGCATAACAACATAGATTGTTGCTTTCTAACCCATTTATATCAAAAATGAGACAGCGTTAACACTAAGGCTGCATTGAACCAGGCCATGCTGGCCTATTTAAGAACAACTTATGCACTTCCATCCACAGATCCAGCGGGGCCTGTATCCCTTTAACCCGGTTCAGCTCAAGACAGCATATAGCATCCTATCACAGCTTTTGTAACTTTCTGTTTGCATGTGCACTTAAAAGGTGCCCCTGGACTTGTGGTATGGATTACAGTAGGTCAAGCAATGCCTAACTGTATCACTTCTGCATCAGTTCTTCAGTCACTGGATAGATCTGATGGCTCTCTACCAAAACACCTAAGCACCTGCGTATTTGAGAACAGGAGCTCTGGGACATCATCCAAAAGCCATTAGGTCCTGGAAGGTCCTGTTTACTTCAAGCTTGAATAGGTCCCTAATAGGACATGCCATTTTGGTGCCATGGTGTTGATGAGGCAGGGGAAGAAGCTGAGCTGTTGCAGATTAGTCAGGGCAGCTTATGGTCTTTATGCTTCAAAGCGTGTATGTAATTGCCAAACCAACAGAAGAGGTCAACTTTTTTTTTATTTATTTTTTTGCTAAAGGACAAGCTGCCGGAAACAAATAGCCAGTAAAATTAGGATGTAAGCTACGTATGGGAAAGTTGTTACCACAAGAAGTTTCTCAAAATCTCTATCCTTCAAAAATATTGCAGATACTTTGTGGAATAAGCTAATGGCCATCTTTCCAAAAAATTTAATATTCTTAAAAGAACTCTTTTTTGATACTAAACATTAAGAACAGAGCTTGGTTAGTGTTTGCAGTAAATCTTTCCATTTAGTGCTATTTAGCTGAGTGGCTATTTACTCTAATAAACATGGGTTGAATAGTGGCACAAGTAACCACAAGCAGAGATACCATTTGAACCCCAACCTTGGTTATCTGAGAGTGGGAATACTTTATTCTTGACCCAGGACCTTTCCATACTGCTTGTAGCTGCATGGGCAACTTATTTAAATTAGTTGGTCAAAAATACTTGCTAGATAATAAAGAAATGCCATGAAATATATTGTCTTGGACACAATTAATGTGTTTTAAAGTTTTCTTATGCCTGCCACCCAACAGAATTAAGCACCTTGCATTCATCCAGAGCACTTCCCAGGCTTTGCTGTTATAGTTGCTTGTGTGGCAAGAACAGATCAACCCATGTGCTCCTTCCCCACTGCTGAACTCAGCAAATGATCTGTGCAGAACTCCAACAATAGGCCCCAAACGGACCTATTCTTTTCTGACGGCGCATGTTATCTTATGGACCATTTTAAGGCTTATGCTTGTTCAGTTTGTACCTTAACAGATACACTAATAAATAGACTGCCCATGTGGTTCATCACTTTGGAAAGGTGAAAGGTGTCATGAAAAATAAATAACTGAAAAGAAGATGAGGCTAAATGCCTTGATTTCAGTGAGGCCATGGGAGATTTATGCCTGCTGATGTGTACCTTTTTTCTACAGCAACCCCAAAAAAAGAATGGTATCTATTCTTTTTTAAATAAAGAACACTGTTTTATATTCTATTAAAATAGGTTATCTTGGTATGACTTACAGTCCTGAGCTGCAGCCAGATCCTTTTCCTGGATGTACTGAATTCCATTCTGCCAGCTCTTTTTTGGGGAACCTCTGAGATGTGGATTAAGCTCACCGTGACACGAAAATCTTAATAATTTATAATAGCAATTAAATGTTACTTAAAAACACTATGTGTAAGTTGTATTCAGGACCAGATTTAAACTGTAGTCAGCTTGCTTGCTTCTGTGGTCAAATATAAACATACTTTGCAAGGAAAGGATAACAACAATGCTAGGGAAATTTGTACAGTAGATAAAAAACAAAGAGATTTGGAAGATAGTAGCAGCTCGTAAAGAATAGAATAGGAATATAAGAGAAAAACATGCAGGCATCAGCTTTAGAGAATCTCACCTCAGATATGCCAAGCAAACAGCAAGATTATTCAAATTTGCATGCATCTCTGTCACTCAGAATATTTTAAAGTATTTAAAGCAATCTTCTCCTGTTTGAAAACAGAACAAAACAATGTGAATATGTTCCTGCACATTCCAAACACTATTGTTTGAAATAATGTCTTCAAGGGTACAGCAAAAATGGATTAGCCATCTCTTAATTAAAGCAAACTTTGAGTGAAATTATGTTTTGACTCTGGGTTTTGTGATAGCAGGGCTGTGGGCCAGGATAGAGGTTTGGGGGCTTAGTAGTTCTGACAGCTCTCTAGTAGCTACTGTAAGCTCTGATTCATTCTGCCTCGCTGGTAAGGATGTACTTCCATCACTTGATGTTAAAAAAATAGTCCTATAATTGGCAGCATCAATTGTCTGGGTACTGAGAGGGAGGAATTTTAAATACATCTCTTCAGGCCAAAAGGATACTCAACGTTTATTCAATTTTAACAGAGATACACTTAAAGGAGCCTTTATTCTAATGTTGTGGAAGATGCATCTTTTTTTATATATCTATTTTTGAGGATTCATAATTCATTCAAGGCATGAGCTAAAAACCCACATGTGTTCCATCATGTATTCTGCTTTTGTGGGGTGTGGGAAGTTACTGGGAGGTCTTACTGCTTACTGCTGTAAGACCTTCATAATATTTGGATCTATGCAGGTAGGTCTCTTGATTTCACAAAGGGCAATAACTTTGTTCATATTTAATGACTAGATTCATCCAATCTGGTGTCTTAAAGTCAAGGAGTGCAAGGGCACACACAGGGAAAAGTCTTTGCATCTTTCAGAAAAGCCCCATCCATACTGCATGGTTGAGAGAAACAGCATTTATTGTAAAACAGCTTCTTGGGTGCTCCTAGCTGTGCTGTGTGGCTGCAGCAGGAGTAGGAGAGAGGAGCTGGCATCCTTTCTCTTTCTCCCAACTGTCATAAATCCTCCTACATCCTTGTGTTTTCACCAGAACTTTCTACCACATACTCAGCCATCACTCGGCCTCTGCAGCATATGTCCTTCTATGTATTATGGAGGTTTCTTGGCTTACCAAGTCTTTTCGTGTTTGAAGCAGAAGTACCAGCTTTTCTACCTTTCTGGAACAATTTTGACAGCTGTAAAATTCTATCGGCTGCAAGAATACAAAACATAATCCAGCCTGAATCAGTGACAATCCCTGTGTGCATAGAGGGAGGAAAAAAAAAATGCCTGTTTAAATACGAAAATCTTTGGTGAAATAATGTGAAAGGACAGTTTGAAACAAAAAAGTCAAACAGTATACAGCAAATAGCTTTTCAACCTTTAATCCTATAACTGTATCTCTGTATTTCAGTTGACACACAGCAATGTATTGCAATGTATTGCGATGTAACTCAAGTCGCGTATCTCAAGAATCAGGTGATTTATCCAGAAAAGCACTAACTGATCTTTCATTTCTTTATTTCAATTTCTTCTTTTTATGCTCTGAAGAAACATAAATAAATGAGGAAACTGGAAGAAATAAGTTTTAAAATCAAGGAGGTTATGTGTTTTATTATGACATTTTTATTCTCTCATGATGTATATATTTCTATATGTCTTCTAACTCAGAGTTATACCTAGAAAAAGTTGAAAGGAGTGCATCTACATATATCAGCTATGAAAAAGACTAGTAGTGATTAGGAGACTGTTCATATATAGAAGGTTTTAGAGTCCTTTTTTGACAGGTTAAAATTCTAGGGGTTCTGTTTTCGTCTTCTCCCAGATTTTGCAACTGACTTTACATTGAAACTCTGTATTGGGCAAATACGGAGGTAGAGATAACAAGAGAAAAAGAAATGTCAGAAATGGTGATTGTTAGATTACTAGAGCTCCTTGTACAGCCACACGGACAGGGATGCTTACATTATGCTCATCAGCCCACTACACCCAATAACTGGTAAGGAGTCCGTCTTCTTATAAAAGTTTATTGAATAAGCTGCAGCATCCCCATAACGGAAGTGGCAGAAATTACCCAAAGGCAGATAAGATGACAGAACGACTCAGAAAATCTTCCCTTTGTTTCATTAGTCTTAGAAAATTCTCTCTGTCCCTGAAAATGGTCAGTGTTTGCTTAAGTCCATTATTTTCTCCGAATTTGAACCAAGCGTAATTTGAATGCGTTATTTGGGGTAAGTACCCATCTTCCGGGCCTAGTCTTGCTGCTTATTCTTCTAGGAGTTGCACAAGTATGTATGTTTTCAAGGTACCCAATTTTGAAGCATTGACTTCAATAAAACATTGTGTTAGCAAAATGCGCCATGCAAACCTTCAGTTTTGTATTACTGCATGTTTAATGTGGTAGCTGTATAATCAGTTTTTCAAACAATTTCCTAGTGAGATTTGGCCTGTAGATCTCGGATCATAGCAGTCAGTGCTATGAAACTTAAAATTCATCACGTTTCATCACAGTACAGAATTTTTCCATTATTTCACTTCAAACTACTACACTCTGAAGGAAAACAGTGCTGTTCACAGAAATGCATGAAGAAGCATTGTCAGTGAGAAGGTTCACATGGTAAGGATAAAGTTTTTTCTTGCTGGCAAATTATCTACAGACGATTTCACTGTTTAGCAGCTTGTGAGGGATTCCAAACTCAACTCGTCTGTTCTGAAGTTGTATTTTGCTGCCAGTCATTATGACACTTGTTATCTGCTACAGAATATCAGCCTGCAGATCACTTATGAGGTCTTCTCCTGTGAGCAGTGCCTCCAGTATTTGCTCTTTGCTGTCTGTGATTAGCATGCCAAGTCATATGATAATTTTCTGTGATTTAAGTTTTTATAAAAGCAAAAGATGGAACACAGTGTCTCTTCCCTGAAAAATATATATCAGTGCTTCTTATTGGCTTGGATAGGAATAAAATCAGGTCGATTATCTACTAGCTATATCACTGAAAAAATATAATGGCAATAAACTGATTTGGGAAAGGCTCTTCTGTGAGCTCTGCTTTTATCTGTAGTACCATAGAGAATTACTGTGCAGGTGCCTAATATTAAATCAGGATGAATGGATCTCTTAGGATTTCTATTTTGTTGTCTAGTTTTGCTGGGTTTATACATTTATGGTTTTTAATATTTTGAAGAAGACCAAGTCATGGCTTAGAACTCTCTGAGTGAATACCAAACAAAATGATGGTCTGTGCCCTAAAGTCTGACTGCACGTCAGGAAACTGCCCCATCAGAGATGACAGAATAGGCAAGGCTGATGAGTATGATAGGCAGTATGTTAACATTCTAACTGTTATCAAATTTTGTCATGGCTTCACAACAAAGAAAAAATCTGTGAAAGGACATGAAGGAGGATAATAAGGTAGTTCTGCCTGTGTTTACAAGGAAATCTTCCAAAATCTGAAAAGCAAAGTAGGAGACAAGAAACAGGTGTTTTCAAATGTAGTAAATAGATGGAGGCTTGGATCATTAGCTAATCAGTGACAGAAGTCAGTTTTTGCAGCTGATGAGAGAGAAATGGTCTTGATATTTCGGGCTGTTATTTGAGTCAACAGTGAAGGAAAGGCAACAAGTGGGTTGGAGTGAAATGGATGTCCCTGAGCAACTCACTGGAAACAGAGATCCTTACAACAGTGTTATGAACAGAGTTAACAGAGCAAGATCACATGTGTCTAGGTCAGGAAAAAGGACGGTACTGTGACTGAGACTTCAGATGACAGAGACCTTTATAATTTTTATATGGATGTGCATGTGGAAAGGCAAAAAATACATAAGATTTTATGCAGTCAGAATCTGCAAGGTTAAAGCTAGGTAAGTACTTAGGTATTTGCAGGATATTCTCTGATTTAATATCTTAGTTAATGATTTCAAAGAACTAAATGACATGTTAATGAAATTCATAGATAACGAAAGTTGACAGGAGATGCAAACATCTTTAGGAGAGAGAAGGTATCCAAAGACTGGAAGAACTGGTTACTGAGAATATGTAAATGCAAATGTAGTAAAGCAGGATTGTTTAAAAGGTGTTAGGATATTAGAAAAAAAGGCCTGTGATCATTAAAAATTGAGTATCTTTAGGCTGAGGTATTTGGCAGAAGTGTGGAAAGGATTCAAAGGTCTAATTTGAGAGTTTGTTACAGGTTGCCAGCATTAGGCTATACAAAGTTTGGTGTAATGTTAGTATTACAGTAATAAATGTCCTTCAGGAGATTTGAAGTTGCCTGATTAAAGAACAACTGCTGTAAATTATAATAGGTTTTACATATTTTTACACCACATAATTAATCTACCAACAAAAGAGTATTTGATATTGTACATTGGCAAATCTTTGTGTAAGACCTGTTGCTTAAAAACAACCCTGCATGTGAGTGTTCCTAAAATGGATCAATTTGATGGATTACGTAAAGAATACATAAAATCTATACAAGGTTCTTAATTTTAGAAGAGAAAATGTGAATATAGACTGTCTAGTGACACTAAGTGGACTTAACAGTTCCAGAAGTTAAAAATCATGAATGCAAAAGATACTTGAGCTAAGGGAAGATATTTCATAAGGAACAGTTCAAGTTCACAACGGATAAATAAATAGTTGTTTGGGTTTTTTTCTTAAGGAATTGAGTGTAAGCAGATAACTGTTTTTTTTTTTAACTATTCAATATGAAAGCTACATATTAGAATTCAGCACACACTAGCAGAGTGAGAATTGCAAAATATCAAGCCAAGCTACATCATACAAAAAGTAATCAAAACAAGAGATCTTTATGCAAAATTAAGAATAAAAAAAGAAAGAAAAGGGCTCCCTATTCTAGGAACAGGCAAATGTTAAAAATGGCTTATTTGCCCCCAATTCTAAATGAGAATCTTGTCAAAACTTTCAGTAAAGGCAATAGTATGGAATAAATTATGAAAATGAGGAAATGAAAATATGATTTACTGCTTCAGTAGAGAAAAAAAAGCTTAAAAAATTCTATGTGATCCAGATGCAGAAGTTCAGGTATTCTTCATTCCAGAATTTTGAAAGAACTATATTTGAAACCACAGGTCTATTTGATCAACCTATCCCTAGTCAACCTTTTCCAGCTGATATCATCTACTCAGAGAGCAATGGTAAAGCCTGCATTTAAAATTAGAAGGAGATGTTAAGTGATATGGGATAGTGAGTTCATCTGGCCTTAATAGCATGCAAAGTTTTAGAACAAATTTCAATTGAAATTATAATGAAATGTATGAAGGCAATTAGAAATGGGACAAAATACAACATGTTTTTAACTCTAATTTTTCTTTGATAAATAATTTTCTAGGCAAATGACATGCAGTAGAGCTCATCTATTTGGACTTTAGTTAAATATTTGATACAGTGCCAAAGAGTAAATTAAAAATAGGATTACTCCAAGAATTTTAATGTGCTGCAAGGAAATGACTAAAGGGGAGAAAAACATGTGATATTGAAACAGATAAGATATGCTGCAGGGGAAAGGGGTTATTGCGGGAGATTTTTAGCATTAGTTTGTAAGGGTTCTTATTTAATATTTTCCTTAATGACCTCAGTCTATTTGTCTATGGTACATGCTTAGAAGGATTTTGTCAATTCAAAGAAAAACTGCCATGGGAAAAGGAAAGAATTAAAAAATTTTGAAGACTAAGAACGGGAGGATGAAATTAAATTCATTAGTGCAGTGGATAGTCATAGATTTAGGGACTGTTACAAATTTGTACAATAAACTGGGAGATATTCAGTAGGTGAAGAGGAAAAAGAGTCAGGTGGATTAGATGACTGAATCATCAAAATCATTCAGACGTGAAGAAAGAAAACTCAGTTGAGGGGTTGACTCTGAAAATGAAAAAATGCTAATGTCGTCGTGTAAGGAAGTATTAAAGCCTCCTCTGAAAAGCTTTGTAAAATTGAGGTTACTAAGTCTAAGAAAAAATGAATTCACAGTGTAACTGGTGAATGAGAGCATCCCAAAAGAATCAAGCAGGGGAAAAACATAACACAGTAGAATATACCAAGAAGCTGAAAAAAACTAAAGCTGAGAACAGATATGATTGTTTCCTCTAAGTCCACCAGAAGGATAAATACAGGAAGGAAGAAAATTACAAAGTTAGAAAGTAGTTATACCAAGAGAATTAATTGGATATAAACTGTCAGTTAATTAGTTTAAGCTGGAAAGTAGATTTCTAACCACGACAGCTTTGTGTTTAAAGCTTTCTGTCAGAAATAGAAAAATAAGAAACTAACTGCTTTTAAGATAGTACATATTTACTTCACAAAATAAATTACATGGAGTAGTACTGTATTAAAATCAGTGAGCCATAAATTCATTTTCAACCCAATGTTCCTTTCATAACCAAAGGGAAACACGATACAAGTATCTGAAAGATATTTCATTTTTCTTTTCCATTATTGTTTTCAGTGCAGTGCATAGTGATAACATTACTGTAAGAGTACTGAAATATAATATCAAAAAGGATAGCATTCCTCTCTTCCTTTTGGCTCTGAAATAGCTCTTTAAGAAAAGTGATGGTAGCTTCATCTCTTGGGACTTTTAAAACCAGATTCAACACGCTACTGAAGAAAAATACTGTAGGGAACAAACTGACAGTGAAACGAAGAGGCTTAATAAGCAGTTTTCCCCCTCCCTGCTTCCTGGAGTGCCAGCCCTTCTGCTGTTCTTTGCTCTGGTGTGGCATCTCCAGGTCTGCACACCGTGCTACTGCCTTTCTGAATGCAGAGATTAGCAAAGTAGCTAGCGCAAATGTTCAGTAGCTATTTTCAGATTTAAGTAATTTTCTATTTCACTTTTTTTCTTTTAATTACAACAACCACTAGCCCGTAAATTGTGCGTACCCTTTGATTGTTAATGGGAGATTTAATTTTCTGGTTGACTATTCTGTTGAATATTCATTCTGATTGAATATTTGACTCAAAGAAAATAGCAGTTTCTGGAAACTAATAGCATATATCCAAGAGCTATTGAGAAAAATACAGAGCCACAGAAGTCCGGTCTTTCCTTTCTTTTTTTTTACTAGGAAACCAAAAAATGGACAAACTTGTCTGTGAAAAATACGTACGTTCAATTTTCTGTTAGAAACTTTACTTGCAAATAAAAGCAAAGGATCTCCTAAGACTTTTCTGAATGTAATCAGTGTCACATTGGGAGCGGAGCAGAAAAATCCCAAGACTGTCACATCTGAAATATCTGATTTTACTTTCACGGAGAAAACGGTATTTAAAGGACAAAATGTTCCAGGACTGTAGACTTCTGGAGTCATTGTCTTTTAGGCAAAGCTAAAATTTCACAAGCTACAACATGCAAGCAGACAATTCAACATTCACGGAGTCTTTGAGATTTAGCAGTGTTTTGGTGGAAGCCAAGCAGTCCATATGTACATTTTAGCTTTCAGAAACATTTATACTGTGGGAAGCAATTCTGCACTGGGATGGAAAAGGAAATAAATTGCAGCCCAACAGTATTTCGTATCATCAGCCCCTTTTCCCGAATTCGTCCTTTATCCCATTGGCTCAAGATTTTACAATGCATCTTTTTTACGCTTGAATAGATTAACCAAGTTAACAATTTACGCTAGGATAATTGAATAATTGGATAATTCTCATTTTGAAGGTCCAATTTTTGAAAGACAAAATAAATTCATTGTGAACTTTTGTTAACACTAGTGGGAGGAAGAAGAAAATTTCGCTTCCTGGGTCCAGCACTGAACTACTAAAATTGCCCAGTTTAATTCTCCAGATGTCTTTGTGAATTACTAATCTGGCATAAACCAAAACCAAAATTTAACTCTTGCTTTTACTGCACCTGTTACAAAGGCAATATTCCTTCCTATCTTGAAGAAATGTTACAGTTCTTAGAAAGCGCTTGCTCTGGCCTTGTTTTTAAAGTCTACGCTTTTCTTTAGAGATGTGTAATATCACATTGCTAATTTTTATGTTCTTTATAGAGTACTGAGGAGTTCATTGAGGTCAACAGGAAATGGCAGAGTTACTATTATTTAATGGCACCTTTTTCAGAAAGACTGAGTTGCTAGGCAAAGTATAGTTAGGTGTACTATAAATTTAAAAATAACGTATTATTACATGTGTAAATGGGCTAGAAATACTCCATTTAATAAGTACATCTTGTTAGTTGACACACAATTATGTTAATGCAATAGAATTGGAGAGTAATTTAAATGTAATTATCATTTTAGGGCTTAAAAGATAAATCGTACAGAATATGGAACTTGTTCTCGTAGAGTATGTCTGAAATACCTTTTTACATTTGAAATTCTTTTTTTTCAAATGGAATAGAGTAAAAGTAATTTGTAAATCAAAATACAATCATGCTGCTCAGTGCTTCAGTTCAGTTCCAAGTTTAGACTTGTACAATTAAGACAGAAAATATATCCATAACTGAGGTTCAGAATAATCATATACGTATCATAGCGTCAGTTTTTCTGTATTACTAATGCATAACCTAATAATAAATAATTTATCTGCTTTTGTAACTCTACGTTAAATTTCTTATCAAGCTTACTTCAATATCTGTCTGGTCTATCTGTCCATCTATCTATGTTTGTGTCTTTCATTTTTATGGAGATAACTTAAGATCTATTTGCTGCCATCAATATTGTGATAGTGCAAGTTTTGGAAAAAATAAATAATTGTGGATTATTTATTGATTTCACTAGATCCTTATTGTTTAATGATGGTATTTAGAAATTGGATTTTGTTATGGATTTAATTATTATGAGATTTTTTTTTTTTTTACATTTCATGTCTTGTTTTGTATTTAGAAATCCTCTTTTCCTTTTTAAAATATCTTAATAGTAGTTGGGATTTTTTTCACATGCATTTTTATCACATACAATATGGCTAAATTTAAGATGCTGAAATCCTTAATATTATTACTTTTTTGAAGAATGAGTGCTTAAATTCTCAAACATAGCACCATATGATTATTAGTTTTTTTATCACAGAAATAGATAATTAATTATGGTCAGTCTTCAAGAACCACTTTTATTTGCCTTGATCTTTTTTGCTAATAGTTCACTAGTGAATAGTTTCACTAATTGTTGTTGAATGTGTACAATGTTTTTTCATGCTTGTTTTCTTTGAGGAATGCATTTCTTTTCCAAAGTATTCTCACTATTGGGAATACATTCTTTAATATTGTGCTTCAATTTTTCGTTTCATACCCACAGGCCTTTCTTATACTGTTAGCGTGAATATATTTACAGACTGCAATCATTATTTTTCTTTTTGTGGATTATAAATTTGAGTTTTTCACCATTGGCTCTTCTTATTCTCCTCACTCAGTAACTTTTTTTTTCTGCTCCTCTTCATATTTTCCCATGTTTTTCTATGTCCTCCTTACACCAAAGAGCCAAGAATACAAGCTTTATGAAAAAGGAATGAACAAGGAAAAATATACACACAGTTGTAGTTATGAAGACACACCCTCTGTCAGTGAGGACCTAAAAACTTATTATTTTTATGGCAGTCATGATTATGTACCTGTCTACATTAGAAATAAAATCCTCTGCATGCCTGGGATAGAGACATGTTCTCCTCCCATTTTCTGTCTCTTGTCCTTAGGTATCCCATTTCCTGGATTAGTGACTAATGATTATTAGGCTGTAATGAGGTGAGGGCTGCCACCAAATCCACAGTTATTTTATCCTTCCTGACATGTTTTTTACCAGAAATGGTTGAACTGCTGTAGTTTGTGCTGAACTCTTGGGTATTTATGCCCTGAACGTTCCCGTAAGACCAGGCACTTCATGGGATTTAGGCACCTGATTTGCAAGTCTGAAATGGACTTGGCCAAGAGAGAGGCATGGATTCGCTCACCTCTGCAAAGATTATTATGGCATTCAGTATATATCACAGTAGAAATTCAGCTATCTGGGCACTTTTTTTCAAGAACGTGTAGGCACTTTCAGCCTTTCAGACTCACTTTTTTTTGTATTATGCTTTTAGACTTAGGGTAAAATGTAATCTAGTCTTTTAGTTGTCTAATATTAACTTCCACCGCATGTCAAAACTTTAGGTGTCTGTCTCAGGTGTCAGTATAGTCAAAAGATGAATAGCATCTCTAGCTGCCGGAACAACTACCTAAGTTCCTTACAAAGTAGGTGGCAATAGGCCAATGCCTCTGAAGACCTGCAGTGTACGGATGCTTTAGCCTGCCCGACGTGAGTGTTTCCTGTGTTTTGGTTACACATCTGACTTAGCCAGCTGCAGAAGGCAGCACTGGTTGCTTAAGCTAATTGTCTGCCTCTAATGCATGGTGTTTATGAACCCAGTAAGAAGGGTAAGTCACCTCCTGGTTACCCTCCTTGCATTGCCACCTTTTCTTTGGCATACAGCTTCAGCAGGAGACAGTGTTCTTATGTTCAGGATTCCACCGAATGGCCCTGCTCCACATAGCATGCTTTTGGAGAACACCAAAGGCTGTACACAGCTTAGAATGAACGTTGCCTGCTTTCTGGATCAGTGCTTAACCACTAAGCTGTTAAACAAGTAATAAGCTCCAAATCCAACTTTTTAAATGGAATTTAAATAGACTGTCTGCCTGATTCTGGATCACAATGGAACCTTTGGTAGGAAATGTCATCTCCCCTGCCTTTTCTGGCAATTTAGAGCAGTCACAGATGAGTAAACAGGGTAAGACAACCTGATTATCTTAACCACCTCCAGAATTAGTCTGCTGGAAAGAAGATTTGTTGGAGCTTGGTTTGGGGACCACGTTTGGTTTTCGGCAAAAAAAGTCAACCTTTGCTCCCAACGGCTGCAAGGTGGCATCCTAAGCACTTTTGCCTGGAAATTCCTTGAACGTCTGTGAATCCACAGATTTTACTTTCTCTCACTACACACTGGCAGACTAAAAGAACAGTGCAAGGGCCCATCTCACAGTTTTGAGAAACCTGCATTGGCTCCTACAGTCCTCAGACAACTGACTATAAACACAGTGAAAGAATACTAATTTTATTGTTCCGAAATCCTTAGACTACTAAGCAAGGTCCTCTTAATTCAGAAAAAAAGAAAATTATTTACAATTGTGTGAAGCTGTACTATGAAAAATGTTTCAAAAATCTAGGAAATATGGGCAAAATCCTCAGCCGGATGTTAAGGCTCCTCTGATCTATTTTGTTATAAAAAGTCATTTGCAACACATCTTATA
This sequence comes from Pluvialis apricaria, assembly GCA_017639485.1. Lineage (NCBI taxonomy): Eukaryota > Metazoa > Chordata > Aves > Charadriiformes > Charadriidae > Pluvialis > Pluvialis apricaria. The sequence goes on along the minus strand of CM030009.1, from coordinate 70,959,400 downwards.
TGGCAAACGGAGACTTTGTCTTGTGTGTGACATTCCTGCACACTTTTTTAAGCAGCAGGGATCTCTGGCTGTCAGAATGGTCTATAGGCATGAGTGTTTTTCACTAAGGGCGGCTGGCATTATTCCAGCCATCTGTTCTAGAATAAATTCCATCCAGTAGGACTTTTTAAAATCGGGATGCTTTTTGCTGTTTTGGTTATGTTTAACTGAATATTTTATTTGAAAAGGCTCCACCACTAGGTATTAGCCAATCAGCACAAGCTGCCATTCTTCTCAGGAAAGCCTGATTCAGATTTCACGCTGGTGTAAATGTAAAATGTAGATGTAATAATGAACTTTTACAGAATCAGAATTGTATTCAGAATGTATTATTATGGAGGAGGTAAGAAGAGGGAAACTGCGAGACAAGCAATCCAAACCCAATTTAATAATCCCAATGATTTAGTACAAGCTCATTCAAATGACAGATCATCTTTTAAGGGATATAAATTAACACTGTATATGAAATTTTGAATTCTGTCTGAGGTGCAAACCTTGTCTTGATCTACTAAGTATAGCTTTCTGAAGCATAAAGCAGTCTCCATAAAGTGTCCTTGAGAAGTCACTCAGAAAAATTTACCATCTTAACAACAGAACATACAGAAAAAAAAAGAATTAAAAGAAAGAAAACAGAGAACTTACTAATGGAAACTAAGGCTGATGAAGGGAAACTAGTTTGGCACAGGGATAGTTTATATAGAATAGCAAGGGGAGGAGGAATGAAATTGGAGTAGCATAGCTTGGCAAGTGCCTGTCCCTCCAGGACTCTGAATAAGAGGTATATGCTTCTACATGACAGGTCTAAAAAGCCTGCTGACATTCTTTAACATTTATTAAAGAATTATCAACCTCCCTCACACAACAGTTATAGTCTCAAAAATGGAAGAAAACTTGCATGTAAGGTGTTTTCAATTCTCTGATGGAACTTCTATAAATAGCTTATATGTATATAATGTAATGTGATGTATTAGACTTGGTCAACGCTACCTAAAGCTCACTTACATTGACTTCATACATATATTTCCTGTATTTCTTAATTGCTTCATAGAATGATAGAATGGTTTGGATTGGAACGGACTTCAAAGATCATCCAGCCCCCATTGGAACTAGATGACATGGGCAGGGACACCTTCCACTAGACCAGGGTATTCAAAGCCCCATCCAACCTGGCCTTAAAAAACTCCAGGGATGAGGCATCCACAACGTCTCTGGGCAACCTGTTCCAGTGTCTCACCACCTTCAGAGTAAAGAATTTATTCCTAGTATCTAATCTAAACCTACCCTCTTCCGGTTTAAAACTGTTACCGTCCTATCACTACATTCCCTGATAAAGAGTCCCTCCCCATCTTTCCTGTAGGCCCCCTTTAGGTACTGGAAGGCTGCTATAAGGTCTCGCCAGAGCCTTCTCTTCTCCATGCTGAACAACCCCAACTTTCTCAGCCTGTCTTCCTAGGAGAGGGGCTCCAGCCCTCTGATCATCTTCGTGGCCCTCCTCTGGAATGCCTCCAATAGGTCCATGTCCTTCTTTTGTTGAGGGCTCCAGAGACAGACATAGTACTCCAGGTGGTGTCTCATGAGAGCAGAGGAGAGGGTCAGAATCACCTCCCTCGACCTGCTGGCAATGCTTCTTTTGATGCAGCCCAGGCTACAGTTGGCTTTCTGGGCTGCAAGGGCACATTGCTGGCTCATGTTGAGATTCTCATCGATCAACACCCCCAAGTCCTTCTCCTCAGGGCTGCTTCCAATCCATTCTTCACCCAGCCTGTCTTTCTGCTTGGAATTGCCCCAGCCCAGGTGCAGGACCTTGCACTTGGCCTTGTTGAACTTCATAAGGTTTGCACAGGCCTACCTCTCCAGCCTTTCCAGGTCCCTCTGGATGGCATCCCTTCCCTCCAGTGTGTCAATTACTCCACACAGCTTGGTGTCGTCGGCAAACATGCTGAGGGTGCACTTGATCCCCCTGTCCATGTCACCAACAAAGACGTTAAACAGTACTGGTCCCAATATTGACCCCTGAGGAACACCACTTGTTGCTGATCTCCACTTGGATATTGAGCCTTTCACTGCAACTTTTTGAGTGCAACCATCCAGCCAATTCCTTACCCACCAAGTGGTCCATCTGTCAAATCCATGTCTCTCCAATCTAGAGACAAGGACGCCATGTGGGACAGTGTCAAATGCTTTGCACAAGTTCAGGTAGATGACCTCATTTGCTCTTTCCTTATCCACCAATGCTGTAACATTATCAGAGAAGGCCACCAAATTTTTCAGACACAATTTGCCTTTAGTGAAGCCATGTTGGCTGTCATCAATCATAGAATCATAGAATGGTTTAGGTTGGAAGGGACCTTGGAGATCATCAAGTTCCAACCCCCCTACCATAGGCAGGGATACCTCTCACTAGACCAGGTTGCCCAAGGCCACGTCCAGCCTGGCCTTGAACACCTCCAGGGACGGGGCTTCAACCACCTCTCTGGGCAACCTGTTCCAGTGCCTCACCACCCTTAAAGTGAAAAACTTCTTCCTAATGTTTAATCTAAACCTGCCCTCTTCCAGCTTAAAGCCGTTCCCCCTCGTCCTATCACTACATGCCCTTGTAAAAAGTCCTTCCCCAGCTCTCCTGTAGGCCCCCTTTAGGTACTGGAAGGCCGCAATAAGATCTCCCCGGAGCCTTCTCTTCTCCAGGCTGAACAGCCCCAACTCTCTCAGCCTCTCCTCGCAGGAGAGGTGCTCCAGCCCTCTGATCATCCTCGTGGCTCTCCTCTGGACGCGCTCCAGCAGGTCCATGTCCTTCTTATGTTGGGGACTCCACAGCTGGATGCAGTACTCCAGGTGGGGTCTCACGAGAGCAGAGTAGAGGGGCAGAATCACCTCCCTTGACCTGCTGGCCACACTTCTTTTGATGCAGCCCAGGATACGGTTGGCCTTCTGGGCTGCGATCGCACATTGCTTGCTCATGTCGAGCTTCTCATCAATCATCACCCCCAGGTCCTTCTCCACAGGGCTGCTCTCCAGCCATTCTCCGCCGAGCCTGTATTTGTGCTTGGGATTGCCCCGACCCAGATGTAGGACCTTGCACTTGGCCTTGTTGAACTGCATGAGGTTGGCTTGGGCCCACCTCTCCAGCCTGTCCAGGTCCCTCTGGATGGCATCCCTCCCCTCAAGCGTGTCTGCCTCGCCAAACAGCTTGGTATCATCAGCAAACTTGCTGAGGGTGCACTCTACCCCACTGTCCATGTCGCTAACAAAGATGTTGAACAGTACGGGTCCCAGTACTGACCCCTGAGGAACGCCACTCGTCAATCACCTCCTTATTTTCCACGTGCCTTAACACAGTTTCCAGGAGGATCTGCTCCATGATCTTGGCGGGCACAGAGGTGAGACTGACTGGCTTGTACTTCCCCAGGTCTTTCTTTTTTTTTCCTTTTTGAAAATGGGGGTTATGTTTCCCCTTTTCCAGTCAGTGGGGACTTCACCAGACTACCATGACTTCTCAAATATGATGGATAGTGGCTTGGTAACTTCATCCACCAGTTCCCTCAGGACCTATGGATGAATCTCATCAGGTCCTATGGACTTGTACACCTTCAGGTTCCTCAGATGGTCTCAAACCTGATCTTCTCCAATAGTGGATGGTTCTTCATTATCCCAGTCTCTGCCTTTGTTTTCTGTGACTTGGGTGGTACGGCTAGAGCACTTGCCAGTGAACACCAAGGCCAAAAAGTCATTGAGTACCTCAGCCTTGTCCATATCATGGGTAACCAGGTCTCCTGTTTCCTTCTGAAGAAGGCCCATGTTTTCTCTAGTCTTCCTTTGATCCCTGATGTACCTGTAGAAGCTTTTCTTGTTGCCCTTGACATCCCTGGCCAGATCTATCTCTATCTGGGCTTTAGCTTTCCTAACCTGATCCCTGGCTGCTCAGACAATTTCTCTGTATTCCTCCCAGGCTACCTGTCCTTGCTTCTAACCTCTGTAGGCTTCCTTTATGTCTTTGAGATAGTCCAGCAGCTCCTTGTTCATCCATGCAGACCTCCTGGTGGTTTTGCCTGACTTCCTCTTTGTTGGGATGCATCGCTCCTGAGCTTGGAGGAGGTGATCCTTGAATATTAGCCAGCTTTCTTGGGCCCCTCTTCACTCCAGGGCTTTATCCCATGGTACTCTGCCAAGCAAGTCCCTGAAGAAGCCAAAGTCTGCTCTCCTGAAATCCAGGGTAGTGAACTTGCTGTTCGTCCTCCTTGCTGCCCTAAGGATCTTGAACTCCACCATCTCATAGTCATTGCAGCCAAGGCTGCCCTTGAGCTTCACGTTCCCCACCAACACCTCCTTTTTGGTGAGAACATTACATTATTTTTCCTAATACACTATTTTCCCTAAAATAATATTGTCAGTTTTACAAAGTGATAGCTAGGCAAAGAGGAAAGACACTGAATTAGTGGCATCATTGCGGGCAAGTCTTCAAGACTGCAAGGGAATTTACTAGCTATCAGGTTTTTTTCTGATGTTCTTGATGGCCGGCGTATACATGCACCCCTCAGTGCATATGTTAATCAGAACCGCCATAGCGTGATCTCGTCTTTTCCTCAGGTCATTGCTGAGAGTCCTGAGAGAGGGGACATACAGAGTGTGTATGAAGATTTAGGGTTGTCGTTAGTATCTGGACATATTGCTAGACAATCAGAAGGTCATAAAGGACAGGACAAGGAGCAAGGCTATTGTGGCAACGGTGGTTTAAGGATGGTTGTTTAGATGACCTGCCCACCACTACAGTTGGTCAGATTTAATGTCTACATATCAATCCTTTTGCTCCAGGTTGGAGAAGTCATATTGAAAAACCCGGGCTTCACTGGAGCAGTAGTGTGTCACAAAGAAACCTGGGCTGTGTCAATGCAGCAATGGGCTCAAGGATGTATCAATTCATCTTCGGTGCGTGCTAACGCAGTGGGTTAAGCCTGCTTTATAAAACTCCAAGATAGGGGTGTTTTGGTTACCCTTTTTCAAACCTATGCAGTAAAAAAAAGTAGATTTTATGGATTAGGAAACTGTTTTTGAAATGCTTGACTGAGGGCTTACAAAAGATTCATTGACACTGAAGTACAATTACACAATGACCTTATTTCAACAAAGATTATTAAAAAGTTTTTACTTTATGCAAAGCGTATACCAGAGAAAAAAATATAAGCCTTTCCTTTTTTTCCCTGAATCCTATATCTGTTGATCACAGGAAGAATTCATAATTAAAAAGTGTTTTTATGATGTGTCATTCCAAACCATTAATCCTTTTTTTCACTGTGAGATATTTTCTTCATCAGTGAAGGGAAAAAAATAAAAAACCAACAGGCTTTCTTCTGTTCCCTTTTCAGATGTTAGGTTAATTTTGTTGCTCCATTTTCAGGAAGAGAAGAGACAATAACATCCACAGTATGAGAATTACAATTATCCTCATTCTTGCAGTTCTGTAAGTTGTTAGAGTGATCTGTATCCAGAGACATAAACTATAAAACCTATTCAGAAAATCTTTTCCAAAGGAGCTATTTCAAATCCAGAAACTTCAGTCTGTAAAGAAAAGCACCACAAAATTATCTAATTGTTATGCCACAGATTACTTTTTATCTCAGCTCTTTCATCAGTTTGTGAGTTTGCTTTTTTGTTTTGTTTTGTAATAGTACCATTTTCAATCTTTTCTAGCCTTTTCTCCTTGAAGAGTAATACTCATCCACAGTTTGACCTTTTGCCAAAGAGCTTTGTAGTCTATAAACCCTTTTCTCTCCCTCCTACTTTCTCCAGAGTGATAGCTCTCTGGGAAATGTATTGCTTCCTTCCCAGGCTATCAGGACTAATCCAGTCAGGGACCCCCACACCTTACTAAGACATATGGAAGGTGCTGCAGGCATTTAAACTGGAATGTGCTTCACCCTATTGACAGTTTCTTGGTTTGGCATGTGGGAATGATCATTGATTTATCTCGTTCAATGTTCTGCCTCTGGCAGTGGCTTATAACACACGATGCCAAAAAGGAGATCATACATATGGCACCTGAACAATTGGGTTATTCTGACTGAAGTAGGATGAATTGATTCTTTCAACTTGAATGTGAATATTTTTCTAAATTATTTTTTTAACTAGTGTGTCTGTGACTGCAGCATGGCTGAAAGTCCCTTGGCTGGACTTCCTTTGAAACAGAAAAGATGAAGAGCTGGTCATATGTGATGACACAGGGTGTTCCAGAGAACAACAGATACGAGGTACAGGGTGAGATTCAGAGCCCGCCCTCCATACAAGGCACAGGGAGTGGAGCATCCTTGTCAGAGTCCTTCGTGATCACAACATTGGTATGAAAAACAATTTTTGCCAATTAGGTTGGAAAGATCACCAGTGCCTAGTATCATGTTGAAATTTATCACAGGTAGGAGAGATTAAAGAAAGGGCGCATCCAGATCCCTCTTTCTTTGGGATATGTTTAAAGATACAAGGCTTTATCTGTAATAAAATATCTGACCAGAATAAAAATGCTGTTAGCTGTTAGCATGTCTGTATTTGAAAACATTTCATGATTTCATACAGCTGCACTTAAAAAGATATCCAAAACCAGACTAATAATTCGTGGTATTGCACACAGTAATCGCATACAGATTTTTCTGATTGCAAATTGGAAGTTGTTTTATGTTTACATACAAGTCAGATTTTGATTTTGGCTTTTTTTTCTGTTATTTAATCTTGTCATTTAAGGCTTTTAGGAGATAACATGGCATCATGTTTTCAAATGTCAGAGCCAGAGGTATTTTTTTTAGCTGGAGATTTTTTTTCGGGGGCAGGGAGAGATGGGCCTAGGACTCGACTAATTAAAAGTGATTTGTTTTCATGATCTGGATGAAGTGTTTTTGCCAGATGCCTAAGATACCTCTGAGATTCAGGCAGAATTTTGTCATATCATCCAGGAAATCCTTATCAAAACACAGCTTGGATCTCTGGCGGCATTGGGCGCATGGTTTGATAAGTGAGTCCTATTTTCTTGTCCGCACACCAGTCCTTTGTAGCAGAGGGCATTTATTAAGGAAACAGATGGGGAAACATCAGTTATCTTTTGTGCCTTCTGTTTTCTATAAAGGCCAGCAAGACAAGGCAAGCTCAACCAAAATAATTGAAGGCTTCATAGAATAAGTCAAGTAAGTCAGGGCAAAGTAGATTCACTACAGCTCCAATAGCAGTATAGTGCCTGATGAAACAAAGTGTTCTTCATGTAGATTAGTAAAACAGCTCAAATTTTGAAAGGCTAGAGACCTTATTTTTCAAAGAAATTTTGATCAATGAAATTACTTTATGCTGATACAGGCTAAATATACATGTAACTGGAGTAAACCAATTCTGAACCAAGGTTATTTAAAAATTGAGGGCCTCAGAGGTGGTGAACGGCCACCTGCAATTTTTTATGAACTTCTGCAGAAACTGTCAGTAATTACGAAAATCCCGAGAGTTATCTTTAGTCAGAATCACAATCATTAAGAACAATATTTTTGGTCCAATAAATAGCTTCTGTAGTCGTAACTCAGGTCTAACGTGTTTATGTTGCTCTTAGTTTTGTGGCGGGTTGAGCCTGGCTGGCTGCCAGGCGCTCACCCTGCTGTTCTCACTCCCCTTCCTCAACGGGACAGGGGCAGAAGATGAGATGAGAAAAGCTCGTGGGTCAAGATAAAGGCAGGGACATCATTCACCAATTACTGTCACGGAAAAAACAGACTTGACCGGGGGAAAAAATAACTTCATTTGTTGCCAAATGAAATGGATTTGGATGGTGAGAAACAAAACTAAACATCCCCCCCCCCACCACCACCACCTTTTTCCCAGGCTCAGCTTCACTCATTCATTCCCATCTCTTCTGCCGCCCTGCAGCCCCCCGCCTGCGCCTGGGCACCTGCACCAGCACAGGTTTACAGGTAAAATGTGAGTTAATTAACAGTACTAGAATGGAAACAATAGGATTTAGAGACAATTTCTTTCATCTGAGCTTTGTTCATGTCTGGTTTTCGTATTTTTAATAAGGATGAGGTTTATACTTTTGTTCACTACTGATAAATTTCTTTAATTTATAGTGTTGAATTGAATAAATAAAAAGGTAATCACAAAAATCTGAGGTGATTTCTCATAAAAATCCTCCTGAGAAATATGTCAAGGAAAGTGAATAACACAGGTTAATATGTCTTCTCTCTATTTTTTATATATAGTCCCTGCTATATGCATGCACGGAATTACAGTAGTTTAATTGGATTTAGTAATCAAATGCTGCCCTAGCAGGTATTGCACAATCACAAAAACTTGTATTGGGCAGTAGTCCGTAAAACAAGCTGTGGAAGGACAATGTGGGGTTCCTCAGCTGTACGTCCTGCCACCAGTGAAGGACACAGCAAGGAGCACAGAGACACGGAGAAATGACCCAAGTTAGGAAACACGAGAATGAAAAATACCACGTTAATGTGCACTATAACACCATAACTCTCTCTCTTTCTTTTTAACAATTTCTTAACACTATCACATATGTTTGTGCAGAGAATTTAATGATATTTTTCTACAGTGTGTGTATATTGGTTTGCATTACTTTGACTATGTTGAGATATCTGGTGATGTTATCCCTCAGACAGTATTACTAGGTTGCCTGCTATTGTAGTCGTAATATCTAGATACAAATAGAATTATTTTTCATGTTGCCTACATTAATGACTCAAAAGGTTAAAAAACGCAGAGCAGCTCAGATTTCTAAGTCCATATTAGACATGTACATAAGTAACCTTTTTTGCAAGTACTAAGTGTCCATCTAGTTCAGCTTACATCCATGATTGCTGGCTTTAAATACCAGGAAAAGAAGGTCGATTCCCTGCCTTATTACTTTCTGTGTCCAGATCTCTGCCTTTTTTAATCACTGCCTGTTTTCCATTGGTATCACTGTTGCTTTCCAAGGCAATGAAATTGTTGTATCAAAGCTACAATAATGCAGTTTATCTATACACTTTTGATACCAACTGGCTGCGTACTGCGTGCATTTTCTCTTACCTCTAGTCATTTCCCTTTGTGGATTCACAACAATAAGAAAGTGCTGTAATCATGGTTTGGAGGTCTCTTAAAAATAATCTTTTTTATTTTTATTTTCTTCTAAGAAGATACGCCTTGTGTAGCATAATGTAATTGTAGAAGCTAAAGGAGCCTAGAACTCATAGCTACCTTCATCTCGAGGAAACTGTGCAAAGTCCTAGCTAGATGATACAGGGAGGAAACTCCCTTATCCAACCTGTTTGCCACCATCACTGGCATAAAAATAAATGGCTCATTCATATTCTGTGGCCCACAGCAAATTGATTGCTATTTTAGGTATGGAAACCTTCAAAGTGGAGACTACATGTATGGGAAGACTTACAAGGCTAGTTCACAACTGTCTTGCGTGCCTTGCACATCACTTATTATTTCAGTTACCTCTGCTCTTTTCAAAGCAGAACTCAAATTTTTTATGCTTAGTGCAAGCTATACATCATTACCTGAAATTGTTGCACTTTAGCACTACTTCCAACTTCACCTTCCATTTTATAACTTAATATGGTGTCGCTTTTTTTACTGGCCACCATTCAGTGGTTGGCAGGTGGCTGATGAAGCAGTCAGTGGAGTTTTCCATCTGCTGTTCCATTCTTCCTGTCCAGGCTTCGTAAGGCATGTATTTCCTCCTCAAACGTTACGCTTTAAGGTTGTAAAGGACTTTTTCTGTCTTGTGCTCCAGCTTGCGTGATGTTGCACTAACCTGCCATATCTGAGTGATATTTTTTCATTTGAAAATACACTAAGTGATTTGTTCTTGTTGCAGTGACAGTTTTGAGTGGGGGTGTATCCTATAGCAGTTACCAGATGTGTCACCTCTTGGTGCTGTGCTAGCTAGTGTTCATCCATTAAAGGGCTAATTAAAATAAGGAAGTTTTCATATTTTGGCTGTTTCTAAAGTATCAGGAACATCATCACCTTATTAGTAATGTACCTCACAGTCTTACATTTTTTCATGGCATACATTATTAGAGCCAGGTAATAACACAAGTAACATGTTTATTAGAAACAGATAGATGGCTCTCTTCTGGTTCTTGATAATGCGAGGAAAGTGCCACCTAACAGTTGTCTTCAGTGCAAGCAAAGGCTATGCACTTCACTGGTTAGGGCTCTCAGCAGGACTGAGGGCGTCAGCTATTCTCCGTGCTGGGGTATTCAGCCGTTGTTTGGGTGAATTTTGGTAGGTCTCTATCCTCATTCTTCAGGTCCTTATTTTTAAAATTAAGATAGTGGTATTTCATGTCCTTTCGCAAGAATCCTTGTATAAAAGGCACAGTAATAGATTTCTGAATTTATTTATTTATTTAAGCAGGCTTGGTAGTAACCACAGAGGAGCGCAACAACTGAAAAGGAATAGCTGAGCAGGATCAGCACATCAATACCTATCCCAGGATAGACAAAAGTTACCCGTCCCAAAAGGTGGATAAATCCAAACTGGGTTCAAGGTTTCTTGTAGTCTCATTTTATCCACAAATACTTGACTTGTGCCTCAGTTTTGCCCACCCCATTTCCCATCTTGTATCTTGACATGTAAGTGGAGCCCTTTACAGTATTTTTCAAAATTTTTGAACTAGTGTTGTTCAACATTAAGGTTATGTAACATGTGCATTGAGATTAAAATGAAAACAAATGGATAAGGAGTTTTAAATAATCAAAGTTATTTCATTTTATACTCTCCTAATTCTTGATCTTTTCCATTAGCCACTAGAAAGCTTTTTACAGGACCTGAGAAGAGATTAGTGTCCTGCAGTGTTACTGAAATTTAAAGGAGGGACGTCTTTGAAATGATCGTGTTTAGAAGTCATTTTATAAATAAGTTTAGGCAATATGATTTTAGATAATATTGTTTTGGTATCTGACCCAATTTAAATCTTAACACTTTCAAAAGTCTGAAGCATAATATTCTGTGACTTAATCATAAGTATACATATTTTTGCATGCTGTCAGTGAGCATAATTTTAATATGATTTGTTATTTTGCAGTAATTTCATTGCAATTTAAATTAAAAAAAAAAAAAGCTGTAAGCTGCTTCAAATGGAAGATAAAAAAACCCTTGTTAGATGAGAACAAAAGATCACCTAAGCACAGAAACTTGCCCCAGGTGGCAGTCAGTAGCAGTTGCCTAGTGAACAGTGCAGGACCCTGCAGAGCCCAGCCATTCCTTCAATTTACCCTCTCAGGTTTCAGCAATCAGTAATTATCAGACTTCCTAAACCAAATGCTGTGGCCAGACCATTGTTTTTAACTGCTATCAATGGACTAACTTTCCATAAAATTCTCTCATTTTTTTCTGTCTAAAACACAAAAGTCTGTGGCAATATTTTTCCTGGTTTCATTACTCACCCTGTGAAAAAATATTTATATTTTTTTTTTTTCAGTTTTTCTCGCATCATTGCAGCTGGCTGCCTCTATTGCTAGTACTAGGGAAATAATAAAACTTGTTCCCTACTTATTTACTTTATATCATCCCTGATTTTAAAGACTTTTTCTTATCCCCCTACAGCGCTCTCTTTACTGAGTTCAAGAGTTCTAATTGGTTTAGTCTGTCCTCAGTAGAAATCCTCCACCGTTCTGATCATCCCTGTTACATTTCTTTGTACTTTTCAGTTTTACTGTCTGCTACTGCAAGTGTGGTGCTGTCTCTGATAGTGCAGTTCTGTTTCATTGCCCACTCTTTCCTAATGATTTCTAGAATTTGGGGTTTAAGGCTGACGTTTTATGCTAACTATCTAGAAAAATATTATAATTTCTTGAGTAGTAATAATTAATGTAGAACCATTCACTGTGTATGTTAAATATTATTTCCCAGGGAGTTACATCATTTTGCATTTATCAGGAGTTTACTTGATCTGCCATTTTGATGCCTAGTCATTTAGTGTTGTGGTATCCTTTGCAACAATTTGCTGTCAATTTTAATATTGTCTACCTTGCAAATTTGGATAGTCAGAAAGCTTCAACACTTCCATACATAACCTCTTCTTTCTTCATGCTTTCTTCAAGTGTTCAGTATTGCCAGAGTTTTATGAAAGAACAGGTATACTGGGAAGGTTTGGTCACTGATTCTTAACATCCTTCAGTAAAAGTAGTGTTGATTCTGCCACAACAAATTATATCCATTAAAATGTTTTCCCAGTCTAACCTAATTTTAGTCTGCAATACAGGAAGAGAAGAAACTGGTTGAATAGCATTTGACCAAGTTTATACTCAATCACACTGACTTGATAGGTCATTAGCTGGTGTCACCTCTGGTTCCTGGTCTCCTTTTATGAGGGTGGAAGAGAAAGTCCAGTGTATAATAATGCTGAAAACTAATATTTACCTTTTCACCTTACAGATTAAACTGATACACAGAATAAAATATTCAGAAACATTTAAATAAGGTAGGAACGTAATATTTAGAGAAAGTCAATGAAATCTACAGTTCCAAGTGATTTCATCTTGAAATCAGAATTTAAATACTGCCTAGGTGTGTTACCCTGAGGTTAAAAGATTTTGTCTGAATCCCATGGGGAATCTGTGGCAGTCCCTGGAACAGCTTACAGCATGGCAGTCTCTTCACAGACTATCAGCTGTATCAATTAATTTAGAAATAATTATAACTCTCTCAGATGAAATGGATGGACCAGATTCAGTTTCTCTCACTTGGGTACCTGCACTTAGACAAACCAGATATCCCTCTGGAGCCCTTCAGAGACACATTCTTTCGTTGAGTATATCAGAAATTTGGTGGAGGTTCAATACCTAAAACCTAGACAAAAATTAGTGTCCTAAATTAGGTAGATTGGACCTCACCTCTACTTTCCAAATAGAACTTATGACTGTGATGGGCCAGTGTCGTCTTTCCCAGGAAAGTAGTGTCATTACATGGGGAAGGTTTATTTGCTCAGATGTAAGGGTTTTACATCCATGTGTATGGTGAAACCTACTTCTGGGCAGGGGATGAAAGAAAAGACTTGATCACAGTTTAGCAACATTCACAGCAGCAGGGATGGCAGTTTCACCTAGGGGAGGGCAGCTATGCAGGAAGCAGTTGTTCCTACCTCAGCTTCTCACGAAGTGAGAAGATGAACATCACTTCAAAAATATCATAGACACTGACAACCACTGGCAGCTATGGACAGAAATCTGCTGGCCTTTGGTTATTTGCCCACAATACAAAACTGTCTTTACCCTGGAGTTTTATTTTTTGGCATGATTTTCTTTGTACACTGTGATTAATTAAAGGAAAACTTGATGACTCCTGTTTTTCCTTCATATTTTCCCAGATATGCACAAGCTTTATCTGTTCCTTCTTCTCTCCAGTGTAGAACTACCTGTCAATAGCAGGGCATTTTGAATGGGCATTGATCCTTTCTTGGCTGCAGTAACAGAGCAGCAGGGGTGAAAGAGGTTGACTCTGCTTCGGTTATTTTTTACCGCTTAGAAAGAAGGCAGTTCTCATTAATGTAACTTCCTTTTGCACCAAACTATACTATTTGCCAAGGAGGTCAGTTGCCTGCATCTTCATTGTAAATGGAGTTCTAATCAGTATGTCACTGGGCTAGGGATAAACCACAGGATAAACCATTACCCCAGGCAAAACAGTGCCATGCAACACAAAGCGGGAACCAGCAGGTGCAGCGTTCACTGCATAAAGGTATGCTCTTGCTTTAGCAGAGAAGCAGCACACACAATATTATCAGATTATCTTTTCTTGAGTTAAAAATACTCTCTCTAGAGAGGTCACCTATACCACTAAGAAACGCACAGGCGTTTAGTGTTCTGTAAATGTTATTTTTTCCTATTGTTTCAGCAATAATAGGAGTCCACTTTGAAAATATTGTAGTTACCCTCAAATAATTGTATTAAAAGCTATTGTCTAGCAAGGGTTAGAAAGTCAGTAGACATGCATCATTTAAAACGCTGACTAATATGATTATAGGAAAAAAGCTCCGCTGTTTGATTTCTTAAAATCTTGTGTAATATAGCATATGTTATGAAATTAAATTGAACATTGTTAGCCTTCCTCTCCTAGTCCAATCCACACTAAATTGGTCAAAAACAATTATAAACACCTCTTTTTTTGACAGGTCATGATTGGATAGATGATTGTTTTTTGTATAATTTGAGGAGGTCATTTACTAACAAGCCAGAGCATTTAAAATGATGAGATTTAAGCAGCTAACCTAACATTGTCAGCTCTTCTTTTTTTTTTTTTTTTCTCTGCTAAGCACTGTAGAAGAGTCTGGCTCAGGCAATTTAATTTTCCTTTCGTAGTCTATCACAAGGCTCATGATTATTTCTTACAACAAAAACTTCGGTGCAACAAATTAGTAGATTCTGCTATGTTGGTTGGGCTGCATTCCAGTTCCTGCCTTAGTGATGCTGGCTGCCTTCAGCACTGCCAGCACAATAATTATTGCTGAGTTTCCTAGACCTCATCAAACCAGCAAGGTGATCACCCCCTTGGAACAGCTGGGGATATGAGGTATGGAAAAGTGGAAAGAAATTGCTGCGACTCTGTGCTATCATGCCAGCAAGTGCCACTTGAATGATAGCAGCTATTGGCAGGGGTAGGGCTCTGCTGGAGGAGAGCTTGCAGCAGTTCTAGATTATGGCTTTTGCTGCTTCCAAGGAGAATTGCTGTGGGCACTGAATTAAAGAAAGCAAATTGGAAGGTGAGGAAAACGAAAATTTTGAAGGCAAATGTAGAAGGGGAAATTATGTTTTGTGACAATGAAGCAATTTTTGTTTTAGTCTATGTGATTGGCTCTTTTATGAAGCAAAAAACTTCCACAAACACCATAATGTCAGCTATGCAGGTTTGTTAGGTAACCCTTTCCAGCCTTCATCGCATAATTAAAGAACCAACTGGTGTCAGCAAACTGATGTCATCCTTGTTCCAATACGGACAAGTATACTACTATTTATCAGTATTTTACCATATGAAGTACAGAAGCAAAGTAAAAAAATAATCTTATTTTAGATATTTAACAATACTGTCATCATCAAAATACTTGCTGAGAGTGCTACTGTGCTTGAGTGCATATTTTGGATAAACAAATGAGTTTAATGCAGAACACTCAACACTAACCTTTACACAAAATAAGCAACAAGTAAAAATCAGAGTTTAGCCTCAAATTAGTTGATGTAAATTATCTCTGTGTAAATCAGAGAAGCGTTATTGACTGCGATAAACATTTATGCAAACAAGAAGGCCCATTATATCCCTTTTTGGTATCTCTGTTTTCTTTCCTGCCTCTCCCTTTTGTTTGAACATTTTAATTTTGATCCAGCTACATTTTATTTTCTGGACAATCTACTTGCATGGAAGTGTAATATTTTGGCACAATTCTCATCACTGGGATACAGTGGCACCTATTAGCAGTTCACTATGGAATATAGCAAACATTCATCATGTGTTACCATTCATCATGCGTGTCATGTCTTGGCACAAAGTCTTTTGTCAGAGCTTTGCATCTACCTTTTCCTTGTCCCTCAGATTTTTAACTTTTCAGTCTTAACAGACTGGGAGTAGAGCTTTGTGATTCACTATCTCTTAAGCCGGAACTTTATTATAGTACTCCGTTTTTCACTATTTGTTACCTTGTAGGTTGATAAGGCTTGGCTACAAACAGATAATATTTCAGAAACAATGTACTTAAGAGAAAGATATATTTGTATGCACACATGAATTGGCATACTAAAAAGAGGTCAACATACAGTATTAGTACATTAGTCATTTACAGACCAGCTTTTTATTCATTACGTTTGTCATCAGGGCTAGGGAAAACGAATTGCCAGTCTGCCTTTTAATTTTATTATAGCTTTAATATTGGAAGATGCAAGAGAATGCGACTGTAATCTGTACTACTTACTTATATTATGGAGGCTGTGCTTTCCAAGGGCAGGTGATGGGTTTTGTTTTTCTTTAAAACAGAAAGCTTAGGGTCCTACTCATTTAAGCATATTGTTTCATAAACCCAGAAAAAACTTCCTGTTTTCCTTGAAATGTTGAATGGGATCTTTTTGAGGGCAGTGTCTGACTGACATACTCTAGCTGTCCACAGGGCTTGGAATGGGGACCCCTACCCCAATTGCCCAATGACCTAGGGTTTTCCTATAATGACTATGACAGCATAGAGTGTTTTGCATGCTGCCTTTTTTCTTATAATCATGTTCCAAAGCAGATTGAATACAAATGGCTGCAAATTGGCTGGCTCTAATCAACGATTCTTGAATTGAATCAACAATCTTGAATGAGCCTATGAGAATACTCCATCTTCTTTACAAAAAAAAAAAAAAGCTTCACCCTTAGGATAAAGATTTCTGTTTGTGGAACTGGGTTGTAGGCAACAATTGATGTTCCCCAGCTGTGGCTGAATTTAAAGGTGCTGGGCTTGGGTCACTGCGCATATGGAAGATGAGATCTGAGACCTTGTGCTTGTCCCTGGGACCCTAGTGCAGAGAGTAGATGACAAGTCTGACTCTTAAGGTAGCCATGTTGCAGAGAGGATGGGTTACTGCCTTCAGAACTTCTTGGAGTTCCCTAAGGACTAATGGCTTTATACACAGGTAATAGGAAAAGTTCAGCAGCTAGAAACTTTTCTGACTATTACTGATGTCAATTATCTCACTTCCATAAAGTGGTCTGCATAGTTTAAATGTCAGTTTTCAGGTTATGCCAAGGTATGAAAATGTAGTAGGTGCTTCACATGTTCTATCCAAGAATAATGAATATTCCAGCAGAAGCATCTTAAGAGAGAGATTTCTGTAAGGTCAGACAAAGTCGGCATCCTGTTTATCCAGGTTTAGTTGTGGATAGAGTGACTATGAAGCAAGGAGGCCTCTGTGCCTTACAGTTCTGACATGGATTAGTTGTCGTTATCTCTCTTGCTTTGTGGACACTCTTATATGCCTGAATACAAGTAAAACCACCATAATGACTCTAGATTGGCTATTTTCACTTGATATAGTCCTCTAATACCAAATGCCCAGTTCTTACTATCACATCACTCAGTGCTGATGAGATAGTGAGTGATCCCTGCTAATACCACTCAAAATTATTTGGCTAATAAAGTTTCTTGCCGGTGTGCCTTTCCTGCTGAAAAGGAGAGGAGACTAATTTTTTGTTGTTGTTAGAAGGCAATTTTTTTCAGGTATTAGGCCACATTGTTTTTTGGCTGAAGAAATATACACACAAGACAGTTTCACTACCTCAAATTAAGATACCCTAGATACATCCTGTTGTCAACTCCAAAACACTATTATCATATCTTTGTTGAGTTTACAAATGTAATATGCTCTAATTTGAATCACTGTGTAGAAACTATTTGTATCTTTGTGAATGAAAGTGAAACCTGTTTTATTGTCAAATATTTCCATAAAGACAGAAACAATTTGAAAGTATTAGATAAGGCTAATCTTACTGAATGCTCTCTGAATGCTTGATTTTGCCTTTAGGCTTTACTGCAGGCAAATTAAGATTGTGCAATTATAAAATATTATTAAAGCTTAATTGAGAAGTATTTTTATGTTCAGAATTGGCTCAAGGCTTCTCAGCAGCATCAGTAAAATTGAATTTTGCCACCTTGAAGACGAGGGGTGGGATCCAGGGCTTCAAGGCTCTTGTTAGAAGAAGGATGCAGAGGAGAGGGAGGAGTAGGGCTAGAGCAGAGAACTGGAAGGGAACCCCTGAGAGATCAGTCTTGATCTTCCCATTGTCAGTGGCCAAACCGGAGAAGATGGGGTTGAGCATGTTGGCAGAGTTTAAAACTGTTCCTTCCAGTGGTCACTAACCCATCTATCGTGATCCCTCCTTTGGCCACGGAAACAGCTAGCCTGTCTCTGCAGAGCTTTGATATAAGCAAAAGAGGCATCAAGGCCATGCTCACGACCTGCCTAACTTTGTACCAGGTGGTCATATGAACAACATGGCCTCCAGTAAACGCTAGGGTCCCAGTATGTTTCAATGGTTTTATTAATCCTTGATGCTATCTTAAGCTTGGACCAGTAAACTAGTGCAGGTTTTGTAGCGGGGTCCTGTAGCTGGGGCAGGCGCTGTGGTGCTACACTGCTTCCAGGCCTGAGCTGACACACAAAGAGATGTTGGCAGTGTCTGCCCTACACTCTCGAGTTTCAGAAGCACTGTGGGAAATGGCAACCCTCACATCCCTGCCTCTGTGATACAGGCCTGCACTCCTGAATGCTGTAAATCTGGCCTTCTAAAAGTAAAGATCGCATCTAAGCAAGTATATTAAACTGTTCTTGTATATTCTATCTTTGTTAATAAAGATTATTTTTATAATTATTTTTTTTTGTGCTTGCAGCTCACCTGGTTTTGAATGTTCCTAAAAAACACATGGGCAGGTTTTACTAAATGTTTTTTTACACTCCTTGCTGGGACCTGAGAGCGGAATATTTTGTGTTATAATATTATCTTGGTTTTAAGGTAAAAACGAACCTCATAACTTGACCCAATTTATCAGTTTCGGTCTGAACTATTCTTGTGCACATCCAATCCTTATCTTCCTGGTTTTGGTGGAGTGCAAATATGTCTTATCAATATAATGCACAAAATTTTATTACAAATATTCGTGAACAGGAAATAAAATACTTTATAGGGATTAAACTTAGCACCTCTAAGTTATTAAGTGCAACACTTATTTAATTAGATTTTTTTTTTTTTGTAATTCTAGCAATAAGGTTCCTATAAGGTTATTCTAAATATAATTTTGGGAAGTAGTGTTAAAAATACCAAATCATTCAGTGTAAAATTGGGAACTTCCCTTTTTTTTTATTTCCCTATCATTTATCTCTTTCAGGGATATTGGTATTTCATAACTTGTGTGCAGAAAATATTTTGCAAGAATAGGACTTGTTGATCAAGTGTTTTGCCAGCAATTTCCTCTTTTTTTCTGCCTGCTTACACAGGAGGTGATTCTTTCAGGGAAGTATTTGGAAGACAAGGTTTTTATTTTGTTATTGTTTGAGTCACTGGGTCTCCATGTATGTATGGTGGAGTCTAAATGTTTATAAATTGTGAATATTATACCCTGAAGATATGTTCAGTGCACAGTAAATCATTTTTATTTAAACCAACTGTCAGCTTCACCAGCTCAGCTTTAGCTAGAATCTTTCTTATTTTCATGTCATGAGTAATAATAACTGAAGTGTTATTTAGATAACAGTTCTGCTTCTCATTACTACATAACAGAAAACCTACTGTAGAAAGCTTGTATTTACCAGGTTTTTATTATTACTGTGTTCAGTTAGAGAAGGCAGCAGCTTAGAATACACTCTATCCGTGGAGAGCCCTGTTGTCCTCAGTAAGTCACAGCAGAAATCCACTTGTAGACAATACGATGCAGGGATGTGGTCTTACACAGGATTTTTAAAAACTATGATTACCTTCTTATCAAGTGTGGTGAAGGCCTATCCCTTCTCTCAGCAGCATCAAACGGATTAAGGACAGGGGCTTAGTATTACAGATGTGATTCCTTTAAGGAACCAGTGGACAAGTGGAAACTAATTCCTTCTTGATTTTAACTTGAATTACCTGTGCTTGTAATGGTTTTTATTAGATGTGCTGAGAACACCATTGTGTCCACAGCTCTTCACAGAATTTATTTTTCCCTTTCTTCTTACAAAAAAATTCAAATCTTTTTTTCTTTCCCTGCTGTCTTGCAGTAAAGGACTTGACTCGCATGCACATGCACACTTGCAGATGTATAGATGTATTTTGTATGGATTTGACTTTCAAAATATTATTCTGTTTTTCTGCTGGGAAACTGTGGAGAATTCATTGGGTAACCGGGCCCTCTATCTCAGGATACTATCTGAAATTTTGATGAAAAATTAAATGAACCTCTCGAAGGAATGGCACAAAAATATGCATTCTGCCTCAAAATGATGGAAGTGCAGGGGAAGGGTTAGCTGGGGATGTTGTATGTGATGCAGGTAGACTTTAGCATTAGAATTCTTTCATAAGCTACAGGCCCAAAATGTTGGTATTTATTGGGGTCTTATTAACTTTCTATGCCATAGAACCAAGAACTGAAAGTCATTAAAAAACTATATGTCTAACTTAAAAACAGAAGCGAGTGATTAGAAGCTGTGGGCATCTGATGCAACACAATTGAGCTGAGGGGACTTAATGAGTTACTGATTAGAGCTTAATCTCTGTAGCTCATTCTTAGCCTGCACCAGCCATCATATAAACCACAGTTGCTTAATTCTCCTTCGCTGCGGTTTAAGCTAATACTCTCTTCTTCCTTTGGAGTGAATTGAGAGACTGTTACCATGACTCAGCTGGTGAGCCCATCAGCTGAGTATGTCCCTGTCCCAGGCCCCAGCGTACTGCGCGCCTCTGTGCTGTGCGTGCTGTCCAAGGGCCATGGCTGGCAGGGGCCGTGCATACCCGCTTGTGTGTGTGTGCCTGTGTGCACTTTATATCAATGCAAAGTTTTGATTCTGTATCATTGTGAAGTAGTTGTGGTTGAGTTTCTTCTCAAGGAGCTTTCCGAGGAAAGGCACTTTGTCATTTTCCATTTTGGAGCTTGTGTTATAAATCATCTTTTGACTGGTTTCTCCTTTGTGGTTCCTGTCTGAAATTTTAGTCCAATCATATACTTTAAGAATCATCTCAAAATGGTTTTCTTTATCCTCTGGAAATTCAATTCTTAGATCCCTCAAGGTCAGTAACACTGTTAACCTATTAACAACCAGCCTCTGACAAGAATTTGGAAATAGTTTGAGCTATTCCAACTTGACAGTATACAGGCTGATTTTATTTTATTTTGTATTTATTTTTAAAGCAGTTAGCAGAAGTCTGGAAAAAAATAATGCATTAGTAAAAATGGGTCACTGTAATTACACTTAACTCTGCTATAATTTTATCAGTGATTACATAAGATAATCTGTCTATGATATTTTATTTATTTGGAAGCCTAAAAAACCAATGTGGTGGATGTTTATTTTCTAGCATTAGGAACTGTCTGTCCATAACCCTACATTCTGGATTTACTGAATTATTAAAACGGAGTTGAACTAAAACTTATTTTTCTTTGCTTACCATAGTGTACATTTTCATCCAAAGCATCCATTTTTCCTCATTCCTGTTCTCATTTTAAACTGTTTTTTCCAAAAGGAGACAAAGAAAGAAAACAGGCAATTCTTTATCTATTCTTAGACTTTAAAGATGAATATTTCTTTGTCGCACTTTTTCTTTTCTCTCTGTAATGTCTTTGAAACATCATTAAACATTTGAAACTGGTGGATATGATTTGGAGAAAGAGGTGCCGTTGTTTAACCAAAAATTTTAAGTTTTTAAAGTAGAGGAAAAAAAAAAATCTTTCAAATTCAGGTCTAAATTTTCTCTTGCTATGTAAGGAAATCCCTTATGATTCTGGCATCTGTGGAAGAGGAGGAAGCTACATAATACTGTTTTTAATAGATTTTGTCAGTACTTTGTCCTACTTTTCAGTTTTCCCCTTTTAGAAACATGGACCCAATGAGATTTTGTTTGAGTAAGTCCATATTGTTTTTCTGTTTGTTTGTGTGTTTTTTTTTTTTTTTTAATTTTCTCCTCACCTTCATCTCTTCAGGAAGTGGGAATAAGGGTTTAGTTCTATCCTATATTTTCCATTTGATAAATCTGCAACGCACCTTGCTGCAGTGGTCTGATCTTCTAAGGAGCAGCGGCTGCATTTCTGCAGCATTTTATCTCTGCACAGCATACCAGAACGCTGCCATTTCACATATCCAGCAGTACCCCCACACAGCTGATTCCTTGGAGTGACAGGAGAAAGTCTAATAGTGAGTCTGCCTATGGCAAACATGAGGTAGATACACAGGGACACAGGTGGTGCAGGCTCGTCTCCTTGTTCTGCACAGCCAATATTTACCTACTGCCTTGTGTGCCATGTATTCCAGTAGGTCCCCCTACCTGAAGTTTCAACATAGCCACAAAATCATTGGTGTGTGGGAAGTGAAGATTAGCATAGATTAGCCATTTATCCAACACAGCCCCATAAACAAGTTTTGGTGGAACTACTGTGTCTTTCACCAAAATAAAAAAACACCAAAAACCCTAAAATGTGCTTGATGCATGATAGTGTAGTCTCTTTTTAACCTAAAGTTGCAGCAGGAATATTAGGTTTTCTACTTTTTTATATAATTAACTATCGTGCTGCAATTTTCCTCTATAATTGGCATATTTAACTGGCTGAATGATTTGCATCATCCCTTGTATATTTTTTTTGCTTGCTGAATGCCTGCTGTTACTATACTACAAGCTTGTACAGTCTAGACTCTTTTTGTTACTGCTTTGCTATTGTCATTTGCTCTTTATTCAGCAGATGAAAATAAGAGCTCTGTGCTCAGAATGAGCATTTTTCCTTTTTTACCTTTTTAACAGCACTTAAGGTGTAGCAGGTCTTTTGCTGGTATGCCTAATAGACTTCACACAGACCTACATAATACTGCTTTATGCCACATGTTGGTCTTTTTAATATAAACTACTATGTCAGTAGTCAAGGTGTGCTGGTTTGAGGTAAAACAGGACTAATTTTGTTCAGTAACTTTGCTTCTTAGCCGGGCCTCTTCTAACTACTGAAATTAACATCATATTGTGCAGACACTGGTCGCTCTCAGAGTGATAAGACCTATGTTTACAGCTGATGCCAAGGAATCATATGCAGAGAGGCTCTTGCTTATACTCACTGCTATAACAGCCAAGGTCAGCTCACTTTGTTATTTGCCCCATTGGAGGGTCGGAAACGGAAAAGCGTAGAGGGGTCCCACCTGAGGGGAGGAGCAGACAGGACAGGTGACCCAAAATTGACCAACAGGGTATTCCATCCCATCTGCCTCATGCTCAGTATAAAAGCTGAGGGATCAAAGGGTCAGCTCTCTTTGTTCAGTGGCCGGCATCTGAGGAGGACTCTCTGTCTGTTCATCTGCCTTTGATCCTCATCCTGAATCCAGATCTGGAATCCAGTTCCCGTCTGTCACTGAGTCCAGTCTGGGACTTCCCCAGTGCCAGCCAGTGATGTGATTATCATCCTGGGAGCTTGATATGGTTTTGTATATATTTCATTATTTTCCTTTTTATTTTACTATTAATATAGTTTAGTTCCTTCTAAACTCATAAGTCTCTTTTTCCGTCCTCTGCCACTCTCTTTGAAGAAGGGTAGGGGGGAGCATCTGTCGCTCACCCAATGGCTGGTTTGGCCTAAACCACAGCTCAAGGAAATATTTCTTAATGATAAACTTAGAAGTAACAGGGAGTCTGAGATGTTATGAAGTTCCTAATACAGCTTGGCCGCCTTTTTCTTTCTTCATCACATTATCACCATTAGAATATTATGTTTTGGGATTCTGGGAACTCCTCTATGACGTTGCTTTGCTAGGGAGAGTTGTAAGATAGCACAAATCAGTTCATTAAGGTCTTGGATTATGTAGAATCAAAATATCAAGACTAGCTATAAGCTGGATGCATTGTGTGAAAGGAATCTTTGTTGTAGAGAGGTATGGCAGGGGGGTTGGAACTCGATGATCTTCAAGGTCCTTTCCAACCTAAACCATTCTATGATTCTATGACATGAAACCCTGAACTTTCAAATTCAAAATGATATGGCAGACAAACTTCCACAGGTTAATTTTGAGAATCACTGTGACTGGATGCCAGGTGCCCACCAAAGCTGCTCTATCACTCGCCTCCTCAGCTGTACAGGGGAGAGAAAATATAATGAAAGGCTCATGCGTCGAGATAAGGACAGTGAGATCACTCGGCAATTACTGTCATGGGAAAAACAGACTTGACTTGGGGAAATTAGTTTGATTTATTACCAGTCAAATCAGAGTAGGGTAATAAGAATGAAAAACTAAATCTTAAAAACACCTTCCACCCACCCCTCCTTCTTCCCAGGCTCGACTTCACTTCTGAATTCTCTACCTGCTCCCCCCAAGTGGCATAGAGGGATGGGAATGGGGGTGGAAGTCAGTTTATCACACGTTTTCTCTGCAGCTCCTTCCTCCTCAGGGGGAGGACTCCTCACACTCTTCCCCTGCTCCAGTGTGGGGTCCCTCCCACGGGAGACAGTCCCCCGGGAACTTCTCCAATGTCAGTCCTTCCCACAAGGTGCAGTTCTTCACTGACTGCACCAGCGTGAGTCCCCCACGGGGTTATGAGTCCTGTGAGTAAACCTGCTCCAGCATGGGCTCCTCTTTCCACAGATCCACAGCTCCTGCCAGGAGCCTGCTCCAAAGCAGGCTTCCCACTGGGTCACAGCCTCCTTCAGGCATCCTCCTGCTCCAGCATGGGCTCCTCCATGGGCTGCAGGTGCCTATCTGCTCCCCCGTTAACCTCCATGGGCTGTCTCACCATGGTCTTCACCACAGGCTGCAGGGGAATATCTGCTCCAGTTCCTGAAGCATCTTCTCCCCCTCCTTCTTCACTGACCTTGGTGTCTGCAGAGTGGTTGCTCTCACATATTGACACTTTTCTCTCTGGCTGCTGTTGCATGGGTTTTTTTCCTCTTCTTAACTGTATTATCCCAGAGGTGCTACCACCGTCGCTGATGGGCTCAGCCTTGGCCAGTGGTGGGTCTGCCTTGGAGCCGGCTGGCATTGGCTTTATTGGACATATGGGAAGCTTCTAGCAGCTTCTCACAGAAGCCACCCTTGTAGCCCACCCTTCCCCCCGTTCACACTACCAAAACCTTGCCACGCAAGCCCAAAACACCATAACTTAAAGTTCAACATATGCCAGTAAGTACTATATAATTAAGACTCTATATTTTCAATGCTGGTGTATGTGTAGGCTGTCTTTTTAATGGCAAGTTTTCTTGCTTAATTTCAGAAAGAAAGTGTTTGTGTGGCAGTGGACTGTGGCATGAAAATTGAAAAACTCTCCCATAGCTATATCATGCAGGAACAGTGGTGAACAGTAGCTAATTATTCACATAGTATTTGATCTCAAAAGGTGTTATTTTTTAAATGAATGGAGCGTGTGGCAGATACACCTCAATTAATCCACAGTGTAATATAAACTGAGTAAATAATAACTTGTCGTTTAATGAAACTTCAGAAAGAAAGTTTTTTCTTTCTTGCTTTCTTTCGTGTGTGTGGTGTTGGCATTGTTGTTATTTTTTTCAGTTTCATGAAAATCTATTCATTGTTCCAGTTAGTGAAATCGTTGGAATGGTGTCAAAGAAACTCCTTACCCTTTCTGTCTAAATTCACTTCAGCATTACATTGCCTTCTAATATTCACATCAATATTATTTTTATCAAAACGTGCCATTCTGCATGTGGGTTGGGTGCAGTGCTGTATTTTGATGTAATGTCAGAAGACCAGTTAAGGGACACCTGCTATTTAAATTCTGAAATTATTTCTACTGATACTGTTAGAAATGCAGATTTTCTACTTTCTAATCTGTCTGCTTGGAAAGGTATTGCCTGAAAATAGTCATCAACAGCCCAAGATCATCCCTTAATTCACTTTTTAGATTTAAGTATCTAGAGTCTTGGGTAAGAGGTTATACTTCAGCTGATGTTTGTGACAGTGGGAGAAGGTAAACTAAAGTCATTATCTGTAGAACCAGGTCAAAAAGTTGCCTGCATTTGGTTACAGGTAAAAGCCCACTGACAGGATAGCTGGGGGTAGAGGAAAGAGAAAAAATCAAAATGTAGGATAATAATACAAGTAAGGAGAAAGGACTAGGCTGAAGAATGGTGTTTGTGAATGCAAGCAAAGTAGCTGAGAAGATGTCATAAGTCTGCCACTTGTTTTCAGCACTGATACCCTAGAATATTATAGCATTTACTGGTGTATATAACAAAATGATTTGTGTTTCTTGTCCTGTAAACATACCATCCTAGTGAACAGTTTAGTATCTCGATAGAATTGCCCACATGAATATTTTAGCTAGCTGAATGTAACTCAGTAAGCTGTTAGTGAGAAATGCAGCTTTCATTAAAACAAGAAGTTGAAACATTGCAAACTCATTTCATTTTACTGCTGACTGAAGTATTTCTTAAACTCAGGGCAATTGTCTTGGGTATGGGAAGGGGAAATGCCCTAAGAGATGTTTTCTGTTCTGTTCTAATCTATTTATGCTTTTCCTTTTTAATCATAGGTTTCTGTGCTTGAGAGGCAGATATTTGACTTCCTTGGTTATCAGTGGGCACCCATCCTGGCAAATTTTATACACATTATTATAGTCATACTTGGCTTATTTGGAACCATCCAGTATAGACCTCGCTACATAACAGGAGTGAGTATTTAATTTTATTTACTCATTTTGATGTGCATGTGAAAAAAAGGCATTCCAAACTCTATTGCTTATAAATCAAATAGAAATCTTATCTTGGTTAAACTTTTTGCTGTAGTATTTTATATTTACTTATTATGCTTTTGAGACACCTGCAATAATTAAGTGGTAACAACCTACAAAAGTTGAAAGTCGATATGGTCACAAACTACATGACAATATGAACTTTCAAGAAGTGAAGTCAGTTTAAAGAATTACAGTATCCTCAGAATTACAGGGATTTAGAGCTAGAATAAATGCTAGCCATAACTTTCCTAGATACACTGGACCTTCCCAACAGATCCATGATTTATTATTGTTATTAACCATCATTGCTGGCATGCTTATGTTACTTATATTGCTCCTAGAAATTATAGTCCAAGTTGAAAATGAAGTATAAGAATATGGTAAGAAATGCAGTTTTGATGGTTATGGACAGAGGGCTGAAAAATAAAGGTACAGATTTGGACCTTTGTATTTTTAATCCATTTCTTTTCCTTATTCAGCTATGCCTCATACACAGACACTGTATTGCTGTACTCTGCTACAATACAGTATTAATGAAATCCTCATTTCATACTCTGCATTCAGTTTTTTCTCCATTTGTAGGTCTATAAAGACAGAATGACAAATCTGAAAGCCATCGTTCAGAACACCTTTTGTTAGAAATAGATTTGCATAACAATATTTCGATCAAAATTGACTGCTAATTCAGTTAAAGCTTGTATACTTTTCAGAGACAGCAGTCAAAAAGATTTGCCCGTACACAACCATATTTTCATGTCAAATGAAAATAACTCCACTGAATCTGTACCTGCTTTTGCAAAGTCTGTTTCCTCTTATACCGTTCCCTCATATACCAGTAATCAATCAGGAAATAGAAAGGTTTTGCTTATACCTCTGTGCTGCCATCCGTATTGCACTAGTGTGATGCTAACAGTAATACATTAACATTTGTGTCTGTGCTTCTATCTCTGTGATTTCCTATATGCAGAAAATGTGTATCCACATGTATGATGTCTTTATGCATGCAAAAAATTTAATATTCCAGGACATATATTATCAACATTGAAAAATATACTGCAAACCTTAAATATTTAGTGTTTCCTTCAAGTCAAAACTCAGGCAGTCACATGAATGTGAACTAGAGTTCTTCTTCCGTTTCTAGTGCTTTGGCCAGTACAAAAGGCTTGAAAATAAAAACCCAAAATTCAAGCATCTGTCAGTTCAATAAAAAGAGTAAAAAGTTCCATCCCAAGACTATTCCAAGTCATAAAAATGAGCACGAGCATAACATGCTTATCTGAGCTAAACAAAAAAGCTAGATTTAAATGGGCTTTTCAATAGGAGTACAGAAAATTATCTGCTACAATGATGAGTGTATTGTGAATGGGAGGAATACCAGCCTTATAAATAGGTACCATTCACATGAGTTGATGTTCACATGAGATGATGATACTGTTTGTGCCGCACCATCCTACTAATTTTCACACATATCTTTTCTTAGAGCTTTCCCTCACCCTCACTGTGTAGCCCATCTGGCTTTGTGAGTTTGCCTCTCTGCATCCTCTCATTGAATGGAACAGAACCAATCTAAGATCAAATTATTTGTGTTGCTCAGATTTTATAATAGACACATGAATCTGCCATATATGACAGACTGCTTAGGTGAGGAAACAATGATGAAACTTTCATCCTTCGTTTAGTTGGATCAACAGAGTGCTGTGATTTTTTTTTCATTTCTGCTGCTGCTCTCTTTGGAGCAAATATCTGAAGTCAGGATGGGGGAAATGGTACTGGTCACTGGAGGGAGAGATAAAGGAACTGCATCCTTTTCTTCAGTTCTACTGGGCCCAGAATAGGCATCTTGTTGAAGCTGGGGAAATCTCAGTGGTGTCATCTGACATCAGGAGTAAAGTTATAAGTTCAAAGGCAAAAAGAAAGACAACAGCCTATAAGCCTGCAAGTATGTAGCTATGAGTTTTTCAGGTCAGTGGATGTAAAAACTCAGGCTTCAAAAGATTCTGCAAGGGTCAATCTATCTTGAGTGGACCCTATAGGATCCTTAATCCACAGTCACATTAATACCTCAAGTATAGCTTGCTTCAACAAGACTACAATAAATTTTCTTTTTACTGTGCATGCTTCATAAAGGATATCACCAAAATGTTTTCCAGAGGTTGTGAATCATAGGTTAAAGAGAGCAGGGAGGTTTTAAGGTGGGATTTAAAGAAATGATTCAGTGGCTTAGGGAGAAGAGGAAATAAGTTTTAGAAAGATGGGACACCACAAGTGAAATTGTGTCCTTGAACTCGCAAGAGTCGCAGATAAGTTTAGAAGTGGGTGAGGGGAATAGGTGACTGTGTGGTTTCAGGCCGTGGAAAATAATTCAGATTACATGGGATGCAGTAGTTTTGGTGGACAAAGAGGATAGGAGATTGAAGTTTAATATCACCAGAGGGGTTAATCTTAATATAGTTTTGGTAAGAACACATTCATTTTTGCTTGTAAACCTAAACCATTAACCAATAAATGAGCAATTGATGCAGGAGGTGAAACATCTGTTCTGAGGGTGGGAATGAGTGTCTGTTCAAAGATATCTTTTCAAAAGATAATAATTAAGCCCTTTTTTTTTTTTTTTTGTGAAAACAATGATGATAAAAGGACTGCTTAACAGCACTATGCTGAAAAAAAGAACAAGAATTTCAGCAGGAACAAAGGTTAGCCAGCATAATGACTGAGATGTAAATGTGGATTTTAGCAGTGCTATCATAGGTTCCATCAATGCAAATGACTGAGAGGTAATAGCAATGCAAATTATTACGGGTTCCGGAAAGAAGCAATGCTCTTCACCTGGGTAGGGCTCTGCGTGGAAGCTCAGTTTCTTCCCATTCCTTCTGTAGAAGGAATATGGTCAGCACATATTCCTCAGTCTACTATGGATAATTAGTCACCTGACTAATCTAGTGACTTTCTACAATGGAGTAACTGCATCAGTAGACAAGGAAAGAGCTATGAATGTAGTCTATCTAGACTTCTGCAAGGCCTTTGATATGGTCCCCCCATGGCATTCTGACCGCTAAATTGGAGAGATATGGGTTTGACAGATGGACTATTAGATGGATAATAAGTGGCTGGATGGCCTCATACTAAGAGTTATACTTGGTAGATCAACGTCCAAATGGAAACCAGTAATGAGTTGTGTCACTCAAGGGTACATACTGGGACCAATAGTATTTAATATCTTCATCAAAGACATAGACAGTGGGGCTGAGTGCACCCTCAGCAAGTTTTCCAACAACACCAAGCTGAGTGGCACTGTTGATTTGCTGGAGGGAAGGGATGCCATTCATAGGGACTTTGACAGCCTTGAGGACTGGGCCCATGTGAACCTCATGAAGTTCAACAAGGCCAAGTGCAAGGTCCTGCACCTGGGTCAGGGCAATTCCTGAAATCAATACAGGCTGGGGGATGAAGGGATTGAGAGCGGGCCTGCCGAGAAGGACTTGGGGTACTGGTGGATGAAAAATTGGACATAAACCAGCAACGTGTGCTCGCAGCCCAGAAGGCCAACCATATCCTGGGCTGCATCAAAAGAAGAGTGGCCAGCAAGTTGAGGGAGGTGATTCTGCCTCCATACTCTACTCTCCTGAGACCCCATTTGGAGTACTGTGTCCAACTCTGGGGCCCACAGTACAAGAAAGACACGGACTGGTTGGAGCAGGTCCAGAGGAGGGCCATGAAAACAATCAGAGGGCTGGAGCACCTCTCCTATGAGAACCGGCTGAGAGAGTTGGGGTTGTTGAGCCTGGAGAAGCAAAGGCTCCAGGGACACCTTATTGCAGTTTGTAAGAAAGATGGAGAAAAGCTTTTTACTAGCGCCTGTAGTGACAGGAGAAGGGGTAATAGGTTTAAACTGAAAGAAAGTAAGTTTAGATAGAACATAAGGAAGAAAATTTTTACAATGAGGTTGGCAAGACACTGGAACAGGTTGCCAGAGAAGCTGTGGATGCCCCATCTTTGGAAGTATTCAAGGTCAGGTTGGACGGGTCTTTGAGAAACCTAATCTAATGTAAGATATCACTGCCATGGCAGGGGGTTGGACTAGATGATATTTAAAGGTCCCTTCCAACCAAACCATTCTGTGGTTCTATGAAAGAAAAAGAGTAAGGAAATGACACTGAATGAGCTGATGTTTTCTGGTTCCTTCCTTATGGAAAACCTTGGCAATGTCATTCTCCTGTTCTCTTAACATTTCTAGAAAGCATTCTCAGAATATATAAGAAGGACAAAAAGTCCCATTTATACTGAATGTCATTCTCTTCTCCAAACAGAGGAATCCAGCTGACAGGTGAAGCCTATCTTATGGCTTTCCAGTGATACAGAGGTAGCACTGTAAAATTAAGTACTTTATCTTCTTCCCATGGCAGTGAAGAAACTAAGGAATGTCTAGTGGAGCTTGACAGTGACATAACAGATAGAGAAAAACTTTGAAGTGAATTATGAAATATAAGAATTTGAGGAAAATCATGTCTAGGAGGTAGATTCCACTGTAATTTTCACTGCTTATTTGTACCTTCTAGGCCTGTTATATTTACTTCTTCTAGAATTAATTTTAGCAAAGAGAGAATTTTTATACAATTCTGTAGGTTTTATTGAGCAGTTTTATAGAGAAAGCAAGAGTGATAAGAAAGTGAAAAAGCATTTGCACTGAAGAATAAATTCTCCTGCCTTGAGCATAAAGTGAAGATCCAATACCAATGAGAAAATTTTTAATCCAGAAGAAATTGACTTGTTTCAAACCTGTGATAGTAGGAGATTGTACAAATTGTTTTCTCATAATGACCTATTCATTGCACAGTTCAAGTGGACTTCGGTTGTGTGTGAAGGAAAACTATGCAGTGGACAACAATGTTACTAACATTTTCCCAGGGATTTATTCTGTTCTAGTATTTCCTCCTCTTAAATATGGTAGTAACACCCCTTAAATAATAGTGAACATAACAGGGACTCGTACAGACCACAATAGACTAGCAGAAGAGAACAAGGATCTCAGTTTGACACAAAGCGAATTTGCAACCTTTAAGAGCAAAAAGAATCTTGTACAGGATAATACCTGGTCACATTAAATCTGGGAGGAAAGGATAGATTATTACTGGTGCGTCACTTAACATGTAATTGCTGATATATATTAAAAAAGAGAAAGAGGCAATTACCTTATGTCTGAGCTTTTTGCAGCATCATCAGTCTGCCAAACCATTAGGCCCCAAAGAGTATAACTGAGTTAGTCTATGTCTTTTTCAGACTAGACATTGTCAATGGCTTCATCACCCTTAGTGGGATCTACTTAATGCGTCATGTGACAAGTAGCCCTGAGTCTACCAGATCTGTTTTGGAGTATTTCAGTCGTGTATTGCAATTTAGTATCTTCCATGTTTTTTAAATGTTTAAAGTAATACATGAAAGTGTGCAGCAGTTCATCTTTCATATGTACATACTGTCAAATATCATTAACCATGCCGTAGAAAACTGTAAAGCCAAGAACAGCAGGGAATCTGAAATCTAGAACCATGCTTTCCGAGCTACTTCTTCAAATTTTAAAGACCGGCTCCATATATTTAATCATTTGGCCAGAATTTTTGTTGAGAAAACATTTCAGGAAACCATTCTGCTAAATCTTGTGAGAGAACCAGTTTTCAATCCTTTTTCCTCATGAAACAGTTATTTATAGCAAAAGAAAAGGATTCTTATGCTTAACATTTTTAATAACTGAGTTCTTCTGAGATTAATTTACCTTATTGACCTAATCCGATTTATTTTCCAGATACTTGTTTTATTTAAAATACAAAAATGCGTGTACCCAAGCTCAGTACAGGAATTATTAAAATGTATTTTACTTCTGCTTTCTTTATAGCTGTTGGGGAAAAAAATATATAAACCTATTTAATAAAGAGGAGGATGAAATTAAATGGAATGATCATTATACATTCTGGTCAGCCTGCAAGGCACGAAGTTCTTGAAGTCTATGAAGTCAGACTCCTACCTGAGACTGCTCTCTATAAAGGGGTTTCTCAAGAAGTACTTTTATCTCCATTCTGAGACAAATCATTCAGTTGTTCACCTTAATTGTACTTATGTGATGATTTACTGTGTTGCAACTAAAATTCAGACAATTATTTACAGAAAGAGGCACATAGGCACACAAACTACTACTATGCTTTACACAGCTTTTCAGAGCAAATGATTATTTGGAGACATAAGCAATAATCTTCTGCATAATCATTTTGAGCTAATGCCCAATAATACTATAAGTAAAATTAAGTAAATAAAGACCTTGAACATTTTAGTAGCAGCTTTGTCTGTTGGCTGTCATAGGAGACTGTGAATCAGGATACTGATTCTGTTTCAAAATGTGCCATTGGCAAGATGTTTTGTTTGCTAACATGTCGTTCAAACACACATAATGATATTCCTTGGTTTGTTCCTTGATTCAGTAGTTTGCCATGGATAATAATGAATGTGAATGTTTATTCTATAATTTGTATCTATGCTCTTTCACTGTATTCAGTTATTGAATACAGTATTGCTAATACTCAACATAGATTTCTGGTAATTTTAATTGTAAATTAAGCAACAAAATAGCTATATAAGTAAATAGATTTTATATCTACTTATGTTTTGAAGAAGAGCAGCCTCTTAAAATCACATTTCTGGCAGAAATATGTTTGAAAAGTCAGAATTCTTTTTTGCAAATATCACTAACACCAGTAACAAAATTATTAGAATTATTTTTTTTTTTTAGGATATTCTGTTACTATATTTACTAAAATCTTTGCTGAATGTGAACCAGAAAGCAAGCTGAACAAGAATGAAGTAAATCCACTTAAAATTGGAAATGGTACTTGTATGACACATTTTTCATCATCCGTGCTGTTCTCAGTGTGAAATTTCTAGGATTTATTGGTTTCAGTCATGTTGAAAATATCGTGATGCAAGTTGATTTGTATTTCAGTGCTTACAGACCAGATCAAAACCATGAAGTGTGTGACCACAGAGGTTCCATGTTAGCAGAAAAATGTATGTCAGTAAAAACTTAAGTAATGGTAAAAAGTCAGAGGTAATCCAAATATATACATACCCACTGGAGAAGTTAAAACAGAGATTAAAAAAAAAAAAAGAGAGGTGTCTCAATGACAAGCAATAAAAGAGAATGTTGACAGAATTTTAATTTCTCCAAATAGCAGAATTCCAGAAATTAGGCACTATATAATGAGTGTGTGCCTTAAACAGGGAGGACAGAATAGCTATTTTATTTGGGAAGTGCACGCGTATAGGAAGTTCTTACACTTGGGAAAGGAATAAGTGGAGGTACTCATCCAGTAGTTTCAAGTCACAGTAATATAAGCACACTACCATTACATTTTCAATCAGAAAGATGAAAAAGATTCAGAACATACAAACTACACAAAATCAAGATGATAGCATCCCACAAAGTGGTCATTATGAAAAGCTCTGTCCAAAGCTAAATAGAACAAATGCTCAGTCAGGCCAAGCTTTAACAAAATAGTTCCTCAATGCTTACTCATTTATTATTGGGGTTGTTGATTAAAAATTAATCACATAGAAAGTTGAAAGTAAATCAGATGAGTTTGTTAAAACATAATTATATCTGAGTTATCAAATAATGGTGACTACAGTATTAGTGGTTACTGTGCTTCAGGAAATATCAAGAAACAAACATTTATTAATAATCCTCATCTTGTTAAAAAACGGGGAATAAAATCTTGATCATAGTTTGGGATCCCCAGAGACTCCCAATTTAAAAAGGAAACAAAGCAAAGGAGAAACAGCACACTCATATGACTACTTAGTAGAGATGGTTAACTAAAATAAACGTCTCTGTGAAAATTTGTCTTCGATGAAGTAAATTAAAAAAGAAAATTACTAAAATTATAATACAGCATAGCATTGCATAGAAGAAAAAACTTTGAAGAGCAAAGTGCGTTAACAAGAATATGAGGACAAACAAAAAAGTACAGAATATCAATAGAAAACTTAAAAGAGCACTAGTAAACCTTCAAAATGAGTATTGCAGAACCATTTTTGGGACACTTTGGTAAAGCTCCAAATCATAACATCAATTGAGACTATTACCATGGTGGACAATCCACCTCGACCCTGAATTAACCCCAAGTTTCATTCGTGGTTTCATTTTCATAATGCCAGATAAATTGATGCTAAATGAAGCACTGATATTTTATGGTATAGTAATTACTGCATAGGGGCACTTTCCTGAAATGCTTTCCGTGCCATGAATAGCAACATGAATTCTTCTTAACACTTTCCATGATAAGTATTCGATATCATTAACGTTCATTTCATTATAGAATTTATGCTAAATAGTTTGGTTGAGGGATGCTTGCTGTTTGTCAAAGCTCAGCTTCCTAAAAAGATCCTCTGTCCTGGTCACCTTTTACAGTATCACAGTATCGTCAGGGTTGGAAGGGACCTCTGGAGATCATCTAAGTCCAACCCGCCTGCCACAGCAGGGACACCTACAGCACGTTGCACAGGATGGCATCCAGGCGGGTTTTGAATGTCTCCAGTGTGGGAGACTCCACAACCTCCCTGGGCAGCCTGTTCCAGTGCTCCACCACCCTCAGAGTAAAGAAGTTCCTCCTCATGTTAAGATGGAACTTCCTGTGCTCCAGTTTGTGCCCGTTACCTCTAGTCCTATCACTGGGCACAACTGAAAAAAGGCTATTTTCATCTACCTGGCACCCTCCCCTTAAGTACTTATAAGTATTGATAAGATCCCCCCGAGTCTTCTTTTTTCTAGACTAAAAAGCCCCAAGTCCCTGAGCCTTTCTTCATAAGAAAGATGCTCCAGTCCCCTAATCATCTTTGTAGCCCTTTGCTGGACCCTCTCCAGCAGTTCCCTGTCCTTCTTGAACCGGGGAGGCCAGAACTGGACACAATACTCCAGATGCGGCCTCACCAGGGCAGAGTAGAGGGGGAGGATGACTTCCCTCCACCTGCTGGCCACACTCTTTTTGATACACCCCAGGATGCCATTGGCCTTCTTGGCCACCAGGGCACACTGCTGACTCACGGTCATCCTGTTGTCCACCAGGACTCCCAGGTCCCTTTCTACAGAGCTGTTCTCCAGGAGGTCAGCCCCCAACCTGTACTGATGCATGGGGTTATTCCTCCCCAGATGCAGTACCCTACACTTGCCTTTATTGAACCTCATCAGGTTTTTTTCTGCCCAACTCTCCAGCCTGTCCAGGTCACGCTGTATGGCAGCACAGCCTTCCGGCGTCAGCCACCCCTCCCAGTTTTGTGTCATCAGCAAACTTGCTGATGGAACACTCTATCCCTTCATCCAGGTCATGTAATCCTCGGTCAGATCTCATCAGTGCTTTGAAATATCTCATGTTTGGAAGTATCTGGAACAAGAGTATGTTATTACAACTTTTTCTCTTAAAAATTCTTTTAAAAGATTACTGATACCAGTTTGGATGTCACAGAAGAGTCGTGTTTGGGATTCTTTTTATAGTCTGTCCTTTCACTACTGGATGCTACCTCAATAAGAGTGACCTTTGTAAACTTTGCTAACTGCTGTTTTATTGGAGAGTTTTGCTTGCTTCTGGCAGATGCTGTGAAAAATCGGTAGGGATGTAAGTAGAAGACTGCCCTTTGGACTTTAAACAACATTTACTGAAAGGGATTTCAATTCATGGGGAGGTATGCTGTTTAATAGAGTGCTTTTGCTGCTGTTGTGTTAAAAGATTAGATTTTAGTATGTTGTGGATTTAAATATGCTTCCATTTATATTTAAAAGGACAAGCTCAGCAGTTTACTTGTGAAACTGAATCTAGGGGTGGGAATGTGAAGGGAGTAGAAGTTAGTGAATAGCTGGTCAGCATCATAGCTGTAGGGGTTTGGCTAATCTAAAATATGATTCTAATGCATTGCACACATACAGAACTTGAACACAGGAAGCTTAAGTATTCCAATGGTCATTCTTTCTTTATGCTTATTGGTTAGTTTATTGATGGAGTATTAAATATCAGTTTAAAAGAGATGGTCTGCTTTTTTACCTGATAATCAATCCAGAAAGCTAGTGTAGGCTTTGATTACACTGGGCTTTTAATTTTGACTTATCCTTTTAGAAATATTAGAAATATTTTGATAACTT
Organism: Pluvialis apricaria; assembly: GCA_017639485.1. Taxonomy (NCBI): domain Eukaryota; kingdom Metazoa; phylum Chordata; class Aves; order Charadriiformes; family Charadriidae; genus Pluvialis; species Pluvialis apricaria. Next base: position 70,922,792 of record CM030009.1, on the reverse strand, counting down.
GCAAGAGATCTCAACAGATCTCAAATTCTCCAGCCCTTGAGATTCAGCTAAGCCTTGGACAAATATGTTTGAGAATCATTTCCAGTATAATATTATACAGAGTGCATCTGTCTTGACTGTATGGAAGTAGATGAAAGAAGGTTGCCTACAGTAAATTTCTGTGGCATTTTCTGCCTTTTTTGGCTCTTGAATTTAAAATTTTCATACTATTTAGAATAAAGACCACACAAATTTTTTTTCATAGAAATTTTCTGAGTAAAGTTTGACTACTTTCATCTGCTCTTTTCACTGGAACATATTTAGGTGTGAGGCATTGAGATACAAAAGGATTAATCTAAAGGAAATTATGAAAAGGAAATTTCTTCTGTGTTCAGAAAACCTGACCCAACTTCTTAAGAAAGTGTAAAATATTCTTTCAAGTTTAAAGAGTACCCAGACAATTAGTCGGTCAGGTCCAGGGAAGCACAATGGAAAAAAAAAATGTTGATCAGAGAACTAGATCAAGACATAAAAAGGAAATGATCCCAGTTAAGAGATCCTAAGTCTCTGATTCCTCTAAGTTTTATATGGGACATTACTTTTTCAGAAATCCCCTACTGTCAGAAAACAGAGTTCTAAAGAGAAAAAGTGCACCAGCCCCCTGGATTTTCATTTTAGAGAATTGAATGAGCAGCTGTCAGACTCCAAGAGGCCTTTTAAATAGTAAACATTTTGAAGACACAATAAACTCTTCTCACTTATTTGAGCATGAAATCTATTAGGTTCTTAGAGCTACTGAATCTTGAAAATTAATTTGGGATGTTTTCAGAAAATATGGTGAGACACACTGGGCAAGACTCCAGGACAGAGTTTATTCAACAAGAGTTCTGCTTGGAATTTTGTTTTCTTTTAAATTGAGATGGGTTTTCATTAATTTAAAGATACTTAACTAATACTATTTTTTAAAGCAATATATATGTTGAGTATTAGAAGATGAAAGATTATAATTTGCATCATATAATGAAGTACAGCATTGATTTCCAGGAAATTTTATGCAGAACCTGTTCAGTGCTTGAAGCTGTGTGATATTTTTAATTTAAATCCTTAATTATTAGTTTCATAGCAGGTTTAACTGGTGTAGAATTCAGCTACATTCATTCTTTCCTAATGCTTTTATCCCCTTTCAACGAATCGTATTCACATTTAAAAAGTAGCCATTCAAAATGTCTCTCCCTCATCCATTCCACAGAAAAAGAAGATGGTTTTCCAGGAAGTCTCCACTGAGGATTACAGTTCCGTGTAGAACTGCTAATAACATATAATGAATATGGTATTTTCTTTTCATTCAAACCAGAGCGCTCCCTAACAGAATCCCTGGAAAGGTGCCAAAACAAGAAGTTCCTCTACGTTTCATTTTCTCTTTCTTTAGAATAAATCCTCTGGTTTGTCACTATAATGACAAGTGGGTTTTGTTCTGCAGGGGTCTTTTTTGGGGGGGGTCGTTTTGGTTTGGGGTTTTTTTAAGAACAAGCAACCCTTTCTGTTAAAATAATGTCTGATTGGCGCTTTGTAGTTGAAATACTACAAAAAGCATGGAGAATGAACGACTTAGCTGATGATGTCTTTAACAGATACTCAGAGGAAGAAATTAGAGAGAAAATCCATGGGGTTTGCTACTGCTACCTGAACTGCAGTTGAAAGCATTAATATTCTCTCAAACACCCAATAGCTCTGACCAGCTAGAGATAATTAAAAATCAAGCAAGGATAAGGTAGTGTTTCCGCTGCTCTGAGATGACCTCTGTAGTTCAGTGCCAAATATTCCTCTTTATCTAGAATAAATAGATTTCCTTATATTTCCCACTGTTACTCCTATACCTGTTACTATATATTTCCACATTGTTTATTCAGCCTTTTTTCTAGCTGGCATATATCAATCACTGCTGATATTCACTTACCTAAGAGGTTTTATCTCTGCCTTTTTATCTTGTATGTGTTTATAGCATGCATTCATGGAGTATCTGTCTACCTCAGAGCTTTTAATGTCTCTGTCCTTGTGTCACACTACTGAAGGAGGGAAGTACTTCCCCCCACTGCTTTACAAAGTGGGAACACTAAAAGACTGAGACGTTTTCTGAGTACCAGAGGAAGGGCTGTGACAGATGAACATGTGAATCCATTTCTCTCAAGTTACAAGCCAATGTTTTATCCACTGCATCCTGCAAACATAGAGATGCCCCAAACTCTCTGTAAAGTCTAGGAATAAAGATTGGGACCACAGCTACTGAGCAGTGTGGAATACTTCTGCAAGAAAAAAGAATAATAAAACAGTGTTTGGACAGTATCTCTCTCACCAAGGGAAAAGTCTGCTGATGCCTCAAGCTGTCTTTGTGATAACTCTTTTGTCAGACTCAGTGGCTGTGACGATGGGGGCTGGGACCCGTAGCTGCACTCCTTTCAGGAGGAGATTAATATATTTCAATTAACGCAGTGAGATAAGCATTAGAAAAGAACAGGAAACATTGCCTCTGGTCCAACCTACCTATCTGAGTCTAACATTCCTCTGTTCTGCTGCCTCTCCCGGCAACAGGCTGCAGGTTCAGAGCTTGTTCTGGAACACAGTCGCATAACAACAGCTCTGCTGCCACTCCACTTTCTCTTCCAGCTCCTTCTGTACTCCTGTCTACATCTTCCTGTGTTCTCTTCACTTTGATTCAGCCACTAATCTCTACACATGTATTTAAAATGGCATTGGACTGCATGTAGCTAAAATGAAGCTGTCCATTCAATAAAGTCTGAATAACAGTACTTACCAATACGTTGCACTGAAACCCAGTTCTTGTTTTGGCCAACTGATTAAGATTTAGGCAGTCTTGGTCATTCAAGTGAAGCCAACTTTAGTCACAGTTGTTTTATATCTCTGGAAAGGATGACCTGCCAGTACCTGGAGTCTGTCCTTATCTTTTCTTCCAAGAGTATTTTTCTAGGCAATGTGACTGGTTCTCTTTGGTGAGTTTCATTGTCACCCCGAGGTTATGCTTCAGGAAGGGTGCATTGAGAATCACACAGAACTATACTATCCTATTCATTTACAAATCACCGTTTCCAATTTTGAGAGAAGATGGAGATATTTTCTTCAGTCATATTCCAAATGTGACCCTTTTTTTGCCTTCCAAACAAGAACTTACATAAAAACCTTTCTGTAAGTCTCCTTGTCCCAAATCTTCATTTCAGAACTTCAGAGATGTTTCTCACTTCCCATCTGTACTTATCTTGTTCATTTTTTAATGTTTTCATTATGATTTTCAACTCCTGAAGCTCAGAAAGAAAAGGGATACACTACTTTTTTCAAACTTTGCCTGTTGCTTTGAGTAGTTACCAATGAAGATACATTTTCTGAATGACACTGAAAGGCAAGATAAATGATGAGTAGAGCTGTAAAATGCACTATTAAACATGTTCCAAAAGTTCTCTTGCTCCCTGTTTCTACAATTTAGCTGTCAAGGGCACTATTCATTTGCAGTTTATTTTTATGTGTTATTGTGTATATTTGGGCATAGATGTTAATGCCACATACATTCATGTCAGATTAACTTAATAATAATAAATAATTATAATAATAATTAATGTATTATTATTTATTTATATTTATAATATATTTATAAATAATTTAAAATATAATAAATAAAATATAAATAAATAAAAATAAAAATATAATAAATAAAATATATTTATTTATATTTAATAATATTTATTTATTATTATTTAAATTAATAATAATTAATAAATAATAATACATTTAAAATAATGAATATCATAGTGAATCAGCATTTTACGTGCTGTGAACTCAGCAGATATGATTTGAATGATACATGCCTTTAAGGACAGAATTTTGCATATCACTATAAATTTTATTTCTAAACAAGTCTAGGAGAGTAACGTTGTAGTTTTACCAGTAAACACTGCGATTCCCTCTACACCAGTTTGAGCTACCAATGGTGCTGCTGCTCAGTTTGTTTCCTATCTGCAATTTCTACACTATTTCCATTTGTACTGTTTGTTAGATTTATTTATTTATCTATTAATGAAGCTCTACAGCTGTTTTCATTGATTTCAGTACCAATTTTTGGTGGGTGCAGACATAACCAATTATGGCTTTCACGCTGCTTTATTCAGCCAATAAGCCACTTAAAGATTCTGTGGTGCTTCTGCTCTGAGACCAATGGGTGTTTTGTTTGCTTTTCTTTATGGGTCAAAACCAAATAATGTTTAGCTGTGGTGGGTTGAGTGTCCAACCTGAAAAATATTGCACTTGTTAGAAATAGCTACAGAGGTTTCCAAGTTAGTTAAATCACCAGCTTCGGGAAGAGCCTAGGTGTTGGTCCTTGGATAAAAATTTTTGTTAAAGGATAGTATTTGGTAACAAATGCATAAATAAGCACATTTATTGGAGCCATGTTTTCTTTCTTAAATGTTTTGAATCAGTCATAAATCTGAAAATGAAATCATGATTTTTAAGGTGGCATAATTTATTTTAACTGTTTGCTGTTAAGCAGTTTGGCATTTCCTGTCTAGATCTAAAGTAATCTTCTTCAAAACTTTTCTATCATGAATAAAAACCAAAAAGTTACTCAGAGCCTGTGGCACTGGGCACTCTGCAGTTTTTATGTTGATTATGCATCTGCCTGAAGAGCAAGTTCCTGTTTGAAATTTAATGAGTTAACTTTTTTACTAGCAGCTGGTATAGTGCTATGTTTTGGATTTGGGCTGAGAAATGCTTGTGATAGCGCATTGGTGTTTTTAGTTGTTGCTAGGCAGTCAGGGCCTTTTCTGCTTCTCCTGTTGCCCCACCAGTGAGTAGGCTGGGGGTGCACAAGAAGTTGCGAGGGGACACAGCTGGTACAGCTGACCCCGACTGACCAAAGGGATATTCCATGCCATATGATGTCATGCTCAGTGTATAAACGTGGGGGAAGATGAAGGAAGGGGAGGACGTTTGGAGTGATGGTGTCTGTCTTCCCAAGTAACTGAAACCACGATACTCTAGTCACTGCTTCTACTTTCTGTGAAACAAGAAACAATATTCTGTCTTTAGTCTTGTTGAAATACCTGTTCATAGAATTGAATTTTTTTGTGATATAAAGAGTACAAAGTTTCTGGGTTCTACACCACTTACTGTACTAGTTAAGCCAATTTTGGATTTTGTCTTGATGTGCTGTATTATGTAAAAGATTTAGATTCAATTTCTGTCTTGAGAGACTCACACTTGTAATGAATTTAATTACTAGCAATATTAGTGGTTTTGCCTGCATGTCTTAGGCTGATTGACAGTGCTTTGCCCTCATAAAGATGTCATGGTTATATTCACAGACACAGTGTGAATAAGCACTCTTTTGTGATATGTGTCTGTTTCTAAGATATGTCGCTCTTTCTGTGTCATAAGTCTCTTTGAGATGACTTTAGTGACACTGACTTTTTACCATTCAATAATTGAATTCTAGCATAACTGATTCTAAAGGATATACAGTTTAATTTATGGCCACAAAAGGTCTGAAAATGGGCATTGGTCAACAGTCTACACTTCAGCTCAGATACAGATAAGACCACAAATAAACAAAACTGCGTATATTTTTCAGAGCCCTAAAACTGATATTCAGGTTTACTGAAGGTGCTTCACAGGAGTTACATTTACCACAGAAATTCAGGAATCAATATTTTAGTTTAGTAGGTGCAATCCCTAATCAAAGTGCAAAAATGTATAATGACAAAAAAAATGCGAAATGGAAACAAAATTCAGTTCACTGTGAACTTACGGAAAGTCACAGGATAAAAAAAAGAATCCGCATGTTGTTGACTAAAAAGTCTCAAAAGGGCTGACCTAAGAAAAGGCATAGACTGTACACAACGGTAAATGAACAATTCTGCTCTGGAGAATTTACCCATAAAAATGCAGTAGCTACACTACTGGTTAAGAAAATTTGTCAATATATGAACATTAAATACATATATTTAATTTTTGTGTCTTAAGCCTGATAGGAAAAGTAATAATTAATGTAAGCTGGAAGTTATAATAAGTTAAATAATATTACTACAATGTCTAAAGCACAGCCACTGACATCCTTTTCAGACTTGAAGAGAAAGTCTGTATGCTAGATGACATAAAGACGAGCAAAATGATCATGAAATGAGGTAAAGAAGTCTTAAAGCTTATATGCTGTTATTTGGACTCCAGTGCACTTCAGAAGATGTGACTGCATAGGAGATTCCTGTACAAACCATATCACTGAGAGTCTGTAGGAACTATAGAAATCTGATTGAGTCAGAGTAGTATTGCCTATGTTCATGCATGACAATGACTAGAGATTTTAAATACAATGTTGCTTTCCCCATAAAACTAGTCTTCATTCCAGTGGTGGGAGAGAAGACCAGAGACTTGGATTTATGTCTGTCTGCCGTCTGGGAAACAGACGTGCCAACTGTGTGCTCGCAACATTGAAAACAATGATTATTGTCTTCGAAGAAGTTGGGTTTTTCTCTCTGTGTGTCACCAGTTTATACTGAGTGGTTGTGGCTCTCTTCAAAGAGATCAGTTGGTTAAAATACTCCATGTAATAGGGTTTTGCACTATTCCTGCTTCATCTGGATACAAAGAGATGGCTATTCCATACCTGATTTTATTGCGCATAAAAAGGGACAGGCAAAAAGTTGCAATAATGAGAAACACAAACTAGCCAACTGAAAAATGGGTTTGAAGACAATAATTGTGGGAGCAGTGAACAATTCATAAGTTCTTAAAAAGCATTCAAATGATCTTTCAGAAAAAGAAGCTAAACTCATGTGAGATATTTACACTGTAGGCAAATTAAAATGCTAAAAAGTAGTAGGGCTAACATATTTTGCAACAGATTTTGTATTTAAGTGTTACTTTGTCAAGGAGGATAGAAAAGAATAAAATCATAAAGAACAAATTAAAAAAATCTTGGTAGAGATTAAGAAGTACAAGCTCAGCAACTTGTATATGTTATTTTCTGTAAAGTATATGAATACTTTCCTAAATTATTTAATGTTATCAGCAGTTATTTCTCTCTCTGTAGGAAGTCTATCCAAACTTGTGCCTCATCATTTCAAAATAGGCACTGTTCCTAATAGAAAAAGAGACATAAAGAAATATTAGAGTAAAATTTTCTTGTCTTCAAAGCAAACAAAAGAGAATATAGGCTTAATCACATTGTATTATTCTTGGCCTAGCATCTCTATAGAAAACCTTCATTTAGTAGTTACAAACCTTTGTGAATGCTCTCTCCTCACCATTTAAATAACTTAGGTCCCTATATTAGATCTTGTATTCCTTAACGTATGCTATGTCTGGGCGATAATTAGATACTGTGCCATCTGTGGGCTCCTGTGCTTAGCTGTGGTGCAGATTCTCTACTGATTTCCCATTCACAAAAATGGAGTCTGAGCAGTTCTGCTGCTTATGGCCTCATGCTCTAGTTAACCTGTCTGTAAAAACTATCCCTCCAAGGTTCAACTCTCTGAGAGGTTTTTGTGTCTTCTCAGTTTTTCTAAGTTCCTTTAAACCCTCTCTGTCTATCTTTCTTACTGGACCTATGAGGCAAAACAAGTCCCTAGCATGAAGGAAAGAATTTTTTCAGCATCTTTCCCCATCTTCTCTTGTTATATTTTGGAAATTCAAGTTTTTATTCCTATCTCTATAAACAAAATGGGATAGCCAATTTATTTCTTTATTTTTGTTTTAGCTTGGCTGTCCCCTTGGCATAATCACCACTTCCTAAGTCTAGGTTATTCCCTGGTAATTTGCTTCAAGCCCTGTTTAGATAGGGTGGTGTGCATGCTGAACTTGACTGATTCCAGTTCCACATCTGAATATAGTCTTATATATATTCCAGGCAAACCACCAGACTCCCTAAGTTTCCTATATACGTATTCCTCAGACCATTAAAACTATGCTGATGAGCAGAGCTGCAAAATATTGGCTTAGAGATGAGTGATCTGGAGTGCTCCATTTGCAGACTCCTAGGGAGTTAAGGGTACATTAAAGAACAGTATGTTGGACTGACGCTATTTTTGAATGAGCTGCCTAATAGTACCTAAGTATTTTCCCATTATTTGAATGACAAAATGTTTCAGTATGTTTCTGTGCTTGCACATTAACTCGGATGTCCAATATCAACTGTAATATCTAGCAACTATCCAGGTTTAGCTCAATCAATTTGGCAATTTGCTTTCACTATCAGTAATGTACATTTTCAGAGAAACTGGCATTTATTAATATTAGTGATTAGCATTTGCTTACATTAGCCTCTCTGTGAAATCCAAGTAGAGGTAGGAATGCTTCAAGCTGCGGTTGATTTTACCAAGTCAACCATGAGTTTACCTCATGATAAAAGCAAAGTAAATCACATTCACTAGCATTTTTCAACTGTTTTATTGCTATTGCTGGAAGCCTAATTTTATTACAATTTAAATTTGACATGGGAATATGTTTTGACAATTAATTATTTTCTACCAAGGTATTTCAAGTCTAGCTATGTTGGGAGGGTGGCAGGTGAAAGTAGAATAACTCGATACATTAGTGACTGCTTATCTGAGATACAGGGGAATAAGATTTAAGGTTCTATAGGCTCGGAACTGTTTCTACCCATCCTGTTCTGCTGCTGTATTATAAGGCCATTGTCTGTTCTTGGCAACTTCTGTTTACTTGTTAACTTTTTAAGTGTTTTGTATTTTTTTTCTCCAATACACTTTGAAATCAAATCTGGAATGTCAAATCTCATTTTGTGTAATGGGAAGGTTTTTTCTGGGCAGCTTTGTTAAGTATCCTGTGGAGGATTTTTTGCTGATTTGGGTTTGGTTTTTTTCAGTAAGGTCTTAAACTAGGTAACTGTAACATTTGGTGCTTCCCATTTCATTTAAATCTATCAAAGTAGTCACAGTCAGACCCTGTTATTACTTGAATAGGAGGACACTTTGCATTTCTTTACAGTGTAACCTTTATCATGAGGAAGTAAAAAAATCAGAGAAATGTAAGCACTCTCCCTGTAGAGGTTGACTCTCAATGAATAATCTATCATCTGTCTCTCCAACTATTTTATGTAATCTATTTGAAGCTTCATGGTGAGTGGTGAGTGCTGAATGTCAATGACATCTGTGTTAAGACAGCCAGGATTATTCATGAATATTCTCATGCGCAGTTTTCTGTTTCATTTCTCTGATATTTGGAACTACTTCTCACTTATTAGGAAACATTTACACTTGCAAACGTTTACTTGAGAAATTAGATATGAAAAGTAAGGGGATTTTCAAAAATTAGTGTTTTAGTAGAATACTATTTATTTATGCCAGTCTTCAAAGGTCCAGTTCCCGTTATTTCTAGTTAACTTATCAGACTAGCATAGACAAGGCATGCTATTTTCTCAGCCAACAGCACATAAAGTAGTAACGCAATACTTTCATTGTATCTCTGTTTTAATTTCTCTGGGCCAAATAAGCAAATGTTTCCTTAAAATTAGGTGAATTCAGAAGGCCCTTGGATGCAACTTAGGAGTGAGGCATGGTTTCATGCCTTTTTTTTGTTAGCAGAATGCCTTTAATTGCTGTATTTTTATGGCTCAAGGCCCAATAAAATGTTGAAAACAAACAAAATGAAAAGGTACATTTCCTGCTTAATACCAATTTAGCAGGTAGGTGCCACTTTAAACAGAGTTACAGAATTAGTTCACAGTCAACACTTCCTTTGAACCTCCAAATTCTTCTAGGACAATCATTTGGAGGTTTCCTACAGCTCTATAGATGTGCATTAAAGGACTGGGCACAGGGAAAATGGGGCAGGAGAGGCATGTGGGGCATGGGAGCTGCCTGTGTGCCATTGCCCTGGCTGCACCTTCCTCTCTCTGGATGGAGGGGAGGTACTTAGGTCTTTTTAGTCTAGAAAAAAGAAGACTGAGCGGGGATCTTATCAATACTTATAAATACTTAAAGGGAGGGTGCCAGGTAGATGGGAACAGTCTTTTTTCAGTGGTGCCCAGTGACAGTACAAGAGGTAATGGGCACAAACTTGACCATAGGAAGTTCCATCTTAACATGAGGAGGAATTTCTTTCCTTTGAGGGTGGCAGAGCACTGGCACAGGCTGCCCAGAGAAGTTGTGGAGTCTCCCACTCTGGAGACATTCAAAACCTGCCTGGATGCCATCCTGTGCAACCTGCTGTAGGTGACCCTGCTGTGGCAGGGGGGTTGGACTAGATGATCTCCAGAGGTCCCTTCCAACCCTGACTATTCTGTGATTCTGTGGTCTCCCACTCTCCCTGTGCCACCGGCCGGGCCAGGCCCACCTCCCTCTGCTACTGAGGGATGGACAGAGGAATGGATCCAAATGGACCGAGGGATGGGAGCATTAGAGCAAGCAGGTGGCTCTGAGAGGAGATGACAATTAGCCTTTAAAAATGGCTGCTTGGAAGCTGTCAGCTGGGACACATGGCTGTTGACCTTCTTCTCTCACCCTTTCTGCAGGGGAAAGGCTTATATTTTATTGGGGAGAAAGAGACGAGAGAAGACTGTGACCACTTTCTGTAGCAAACATCTACAACAAAAAACAGCCTGTAGAAGGAAATAGTAACATGGGCATGTGAACTGCAACATACAGACAGCATCATGATGCCATAATAAGGTCAGCGTAGTACAGGATTAAACAGACATGATGGTTGAAAGGGATCTCTGGAGGTTTCTAGTCCAACCTCCGGCTCAAAGCATGGTCAAGACTGAATTTATATCAGGTTGCTCTGGTTGGGTCTTGAAAACTTCCAAGGATTCACATTACTTGGTTTTGATCTTTTATGCAAAAAAGTAAAAAACCTTTTCGAACTATAATAGGTGGTTGAGATTTGCACCAGCTCTTGCAAAAAGGGGGTTACTCCCATAGCTTTAAGGACAGGATTGTAGCAGGATGGGTAAAGATCTGAATAATATAGCCATGCTGAATCTGTCTTGATATGCCTTCCTTTGAAGCTAGACTGCACTGCTTTCAGTTATACTTCTAGTTACGTGTACCAAGAACAAGAAGACAATATGACAAGGGGGCATTTAGAAAGTCAAGGCATATAATGAATGTGCTACACCGCAGTGAAAACTGATTTCCACCCTTGTAAGGCTTTCCTGCTGTCAAACTTCTGGGAGGAGTAGCATGGTAGGAGAATGGAGAATGTTAACAGTTTAACTATTTGAAGTTTTCCTGAGCTATAGATGAAATATTTATATCTACCAGAGGGAGAAATGCTAGTAATCCATTCCTCATGAAAGGCTTCTAGTCAATAGTTGTGTGCATGCTGTGGTTGTCACCAGTGAAAATGGAAAGCTTTTAATATACGTAACAGATAACAGTTGTAATTGAAATTCTCTTTCTTTCGTTTCACTAATCCAAGGAATAAACTGTATCTTAAACAATAAATAGCTGCATTTTGACTAGCTACTTATTTTAAAATGCTTCTCCAATTTAAAGTTTTCTCTTGACATTTATGTAATTCTGTATGTCATTCTCCAACAAACATTTATCCAAAAATTTGCCTCATTTTTTACCAAATGAGGAGACTTTTGCTGTAACTAAGTTATATATAACCTCAATTTGATTCTAATAAAAATTGCAGCCCACAAAATGTAAGGTATAACTGATTTTTTTTTGCTAACTTTTTCTTTAGAAGTTTAAGGATCCTTTTGAAAGCAAAAATGAGTACGGGATATCGAGATTTCATTACTTTCCACAGTCTTTAGCAAGTATCGTAAATATTGTGAAAAGGTACTAAGTATGTTAAGGGTAAAAAAGGTTAATGTTGATGCTAATGCAAGATCTAATTAGAAGTTTTTCATTTCGCTCATTCATTAAAGTAGTTGAACTACCTATTCTTTGATTTTCTGTGAATAGGCAGCTGTGTGGAGTCATGAGAGGCTTGCTGAAGTGAACAAAGGTATTCAGACAACTAGGGAACCAATCCTACATACACCTATATGCATGTTTTAATTTTTTATGTGTCAATAGAACACTGAACTCAGCAGGACTACTTAGGCATAAAGAGAAGTATGAACACATTTGGGGAATTGTGGCTATAAATTCTGATCCACAATATGATTGACTGAAAAGAGGATTTGCACTGGAATTTGGTACAGACCTAAAACAGGACAGCAAAAACAACTTATTTTTTTAAATTAAATCAAATTTAAATGCAAATCTACAATGTGAAAGGATTTTTGCCTACTGAGCTTTCTACCCCTCGTAAACAGAATGATGACTTTGCATTTCAGATCTGTGGAGGATGTGCACTTGCAACAGGAATTTTGAAGGCATCTTACCAATTAAATATATCTGATCAACCTTCCAAAAACACTTTGGAAAATGTTTATACAACATATCAAATGAACTTACATTGCTCCCCATATCTCCTCTTCCTGAAACTATTCTCATAAATGACCTTCAGAAGCATGAAACTTCAAGGATGAGAGACAACCCCCCCCCCCCCCCCCCCCCATGATTATAATCATGTGCATTTGAATATTTGTTGAAGTTGAATGCAAATCCTACATTCATGTATAATAGTCTTAGTTCACTGTATTGATTATTCAGGTAAGTAGAGCAGCCATGCAGACATATAATTTCTTATGATTTATGAAACAGTCTAAACAACAGAAATACATAGTATCTTCAACAAAATTAAACAGAAGATGAAGGTATTACTGTTAAGTTTGGCATCTAACATCAAGAAGTTGTCTTGTATGGTGTTGGAGTCAAACTTTTGAGTAATAATCTATTTACATAAATGTCTTTTGATTAACTGTGAAGTAAAAAGGTCCAGTTCACAAAATTTTATTTCTATGCATTTGCAATTTTGAAAATGCTTTTATGAGCATTATCACCTGCTTATGCAACTAATAAATTATACGTTCTCTGGAAAATTGCAGACTAATTTCACACCTTTTAGTTTACTAAGCTTCCTTGGCAGAATGCTGGGATTTGAATTATCACCCAGTACAATGTGTGGTCTGAAAGGTGGCTCTGTTAATATCATTATTAATCACTTTTGTTACAGTAATTTGTAAGAGCTAACTAAGAATGTGCTCTGTCGTGCTAAACTGTACAAATACAGCAATGGTAGGATAAGATAGTAATTCGGAGAGAAAAGTTAAAAAGAAGAGAAAAACGTGGCAATCACAGTGACAAAGGCAAGAGTAAAGCTGAACTGAGGAGACACTTCTTGTGTTTTATGGCAAGGACATACAGCAGGCTCCCATTTTGAAAGGTATCCCCCATTTAGATCCTAACACCTAATGACCATGCACTAAGTCAGACGGGACTTTTGTTATGGTTTCCTGGGGGTGTCAAGCTCCTTGGAGGGGCTGGGAATAGGAGCATCATTCCGTGCACACCCTCAGCATGCTGCAAGGCACTGCTGGAACAGAAGAGAAAAACATGGCCTTGCAGAGGCTCAGCACAGGGAAGTTCAGTCATAACTGCGGAAAGGTCTCAGAGGCTGATGCTCCCTGTCTGGCTTCTTCCTGTGACTGTTAAGGCAGGAGAGTCCCTCTGAAGTTTTACCTCATTTGCCTGGGGAACAGAGAGGGATCACTGCAACTCTGTCCATAGTCTGGTGTCTGCTGTTTGGATGCTGCCAGGATACAATTATTATGGGAGAGTTTATTGATTGTCTTAAAATAAGAGCTTACAGATAAGTGTCTTTTCAGCTATGTCTCCTTTTCTAACAAGATGACACATTAGATGCCATACAAGTTATTAAATGTCTAGTCTGTATCAGATACAGGACGTCACAAAAAGATCACACAGTTATCACAGGCCAGCAGATGTGAGGATTTAAAATCCTTGTTTGGATTATAGCCCTGGTGTAAATACGTGGGAAGATACTGCTTTCAGTGGAACTTTACTGACTGTACCAGCTAAGAATTTGGTGTTAAGGGCTGAAAGTAGCACTGATAGGACGTTTTTTTCCCCATGGTAAATGAAAAGAAATAACAACAATAACAACAAATCAGTAGCATAACTGTAAGAGTAATTGTATTAAAGCCTATAAACAGTATCTGTTTTGTCAACACCTTCTTCCTTCCTTTCAAAAATTTTGTGATATAGCAGATGCAGAACTTAGCTGAGGTCTTGCTTTTTATTTTTATTACTTGGAATTCTCATGGAAAGAGGCAACTTGATATCATTAGAAAATTAAGTCATGGTTTTTACCCACCAGACACAAGCATACCGTAGTCGACATCTGTGTTAGGATCTGCATTATAATCTGCTGTGTACCTCATCCTAGGCCAATAGGTGAAAGAGTAGTTTAGTTCCAATATTAACATATGTAATTTTCCTATGGCCAAATATTTCAATCTTTGGCCTATCTGCCACCTATAATCTAATCAAAATAGATATTTTTACAACACTCACTACTGTGGTTTCTGAGTGCCTTACATATATTTTATATTATTAGCATTTTAAGACTGAGAAAATTAGGTTGTATTTCTATAAAGAAATATATAAATATAAAGATAGCATCTTTCTTCCAGCATAATGTACTGCTTTAGGAAGTTTTTTTAACCTCTTTATTTCATCCTTTTTCTTTTTTTCTGTTTTCTTTTTCTTCCTCTTAGTCTATTGTTTCTATACAGCAGATTTCATAACATCATTGCAAGCACTGGTAGGGGAATTCAGTTTTGATGGGTACTGTCTGTTAGGTACCTATTACATTTAACAAAACCAAAACCCAAAGCTCATTCTTCAATAGGATTACATTTAATGTTGCATTTTGTTCAGCCAGCTATGTCATGCTTAGTGAGTACTTAAGTTCCACTGACTACAATGGACTTTGCTGGAAGTTAATCATATATGGTTCCATATATTTTCAAATGGGGAGCAAATTAATCATACTAGATTAGAGGATTAGATCTCAAAGAACTATAGCAGATTTCTGCCCATGCAATAGCTATTGCCTGATGATGACTCCCGGATTCCTTCATTTATTGCTGTTGATTGATCCTGTCACAGAAGAGAAATGGTTAAGAAATGTTTGATTTGTCCTCCTGAAATTTTCATAGGTTTGGACCTGGATTTAGAATCCAGTGTGAAATTCCTGAGTGTGCTGGGTAAATGTTTTCAGTGCCAGCTTAATGTTTTTCCACTTTACTTATCACATAGCAAATGTACTGTCAAATTTTGCGCTGTGTGGAGCTTGCTAAAGGGGAAACACAAATGGACATGCAGGAGTAACGTATGGCATGCACACAGAGAGAGTGTAAACATTAGTAAACAGGTTCTGCAGCAACTCCAGTATAGGTCATTAAGAAATGAGAACTTTGCAGGGAAGTCGTGCTGAATTGTAGCATTGTGTCTCTAATTTTTAGCCCTTGAAACCAGTGAACTGTGAGTCAGGTTTAATTATTAACACATTTTTGTGGTAAAGGGGAAAATACTGAGGGATAAGAAATTAAACAAAACAAGTGACTGCTTGTGTGGGTGGTGAAAAACAGCAATGTTTCTGTTATGAAGGTAGAAACAGTCGTCATAGATACAGAGAGAACTTGTTCCGTAGCCAGTTAAAATGTCCATGGAAAGTCAGCCAATATGTGACAATACTGCTAAAAGTGAAAGGAAGAGGATAAATGTGTGGGAAAAAAACCAGCATGATGGAGTTCACGGTCTACAGCTATCCAGTTTTACTTTCAAGGGTAAATATAGTGGAATTATTGCATCTCTGATTCCCAAGAATTCATGAACTTGTGATTTTGCTTAGAGCTGTGTACTCTAGGAACAGAATAGACTCCATGAACTGAAGTTCTTGGGTCCTGAGCTAACGCTAAAGCAACAAGTGTTGCAGTTAAAATAACTGCAAACATTTTAATGCTCTTCAAAAATTCTTACAGATCAATAACTTTTGCTGGCTTTACAAAAGGTTTTAAAAATTTCTGCCAGGAAGTACGATAAGACGATGCTGAGGTTGTTGTTTGGGTTTTTTTAATTTGTTGAATCTGTTGAAAAATATGGCAACTTTTTTTCTGATTCTTGGGCTTGCAAATGAGTCAATAAAGCCATCGAAGCTTCTCTTCTTGGCCACAAAGCAACAGAAGTTTAAAGATAACTATACATTTTTTAGTAAGGAAATTACAAGAAGAAAATAAGCAGATATGCTTTATGGAAAAAAATAAAAGAAAGAAAAAAAATAGTTACTATGCCAGGGAAAACACTGAAGAAGGCTTACCTGATCTTTCCTAAGAAAGCAACACAAGGCAGGAAATCTCATACTACTGGGAAATCTCTAAATATGCCAGAAGCAACTGACAAGTGTAAAGCTATTCTTGGAGTGCAGCAAAGCTACAAACAAGCTAAAAAAATATTTCAACAGTATGTCTGACAACAGAGTCAAAAAATTAAAGACAAGAGTTCAGTTGTAAAGTCAGCCTTGGACAGAAATGGTGTTAGGCTGATATTTGAATTTTACTGCCTGCTCAGGTGATGTTTGGATTACTTGCTGGGTACATTTGCCCAGTTTTCATCGCATCATTCAAAAGGAATCTAACCTAAAACAAAAATATCTGTGTAAATAACATTGGAATAGGAACTTCCTATTCTAATAGTGGTATCTATAATTCTTTTTTTTTAATCACATTAACTGGAAAGGAGGATAGCATAGTAATGAAATAGCATTTATGCTGATGATCTAATAGCAGTCATGTAAATGTAATTAGATGTACTTTCCCCTTCCAGTTCTCAAACATTTCCATTAAGAACAAAAATGAACCCTTATTTGAACAGTGGAGCTAAAATCCTTCTTTGTTATTATTAGAAAGACAGAACTCTGTTTTTGTTCTTTCATTCTTGCAGTGCCGTATGCACATTTAGAATTTATTAACATTTTGAAGTTTGTCCTTTTGGCTGGAAAATGCTGAACACAGCTTAAAATGTCATCATAGGAGGGCTCTTTGAGTAAAACAGCATCCCTTTTTCTCTGGAGGCATCTAAATTGGTTGTGCAGCTCTCCCACTTGAGGATAATCTGTAACAAACAGAATAAAAATGTTCTTTTTTACACTGGGATCAAATCTCCAACATGTTCTTTTGTGTTATTCATTACTTTTCTATCTGGAACACATTTTTTGATTTGTTTTGCCTCGGACTTTTAAGCCCTGATTTGAAGTCTTCAGAATTACAGGGGCTACTGCATAAGACTCTTGTTCATCCATAAATTGCCTTCCTTAGCATTTATCCTGCAATAAAAATGATCTTATCCAGATAGAGGGTAGTTAACTTTAAACAAGTGCATTTTAAACACTTAAACAACTGATCTTTTACATACATCTTTCACAACTGATCTTCAGTTCAAGAATCAGAAAGAAGTATTATTCATATCACATAACAGGTTCCTGTTAGATATCTATTGCTGAAAGGGTTAGAGCAGGTCTACTCTGCATTGTTTGAGAAAGTTTTACCTCTCCCTGAACAATCTTCTTCTTGATAAACTACCGTTTAGAAGTACAATGGGTGTCATAGCTATTTCCAAATCAAGACTGATTTTCATAGAATTGTTTTTTAATAAATGTTTGTCTGAGAAGGCACCACAACCCTTGTGATATATCTTCAAAAAAATATAGCTCTGTGGATGAGTCTTGGTATCTTCCAGTTGTGAAACTAAATGAACCCAAGCTTTCTTTTCTGCTTTCTAATTCCTAAGAATTAACATTAAATGAAAAATTAGCCACAATGCCAACTCTTACAGCATTCTGTTAATAACATCTCTGTGTCCCAGACATGCTATACTTTACATATCCAGTTTAGGGTCCATTTCTTACTTGCTTTCTAACATGTAGAGAGTGAAGGAAGCAAACTAATCATACAAAAGGTTATGAATTTGCTGGACAGCACATTGTTTCTTTCCCTTGGCTTCCTGTGATTTCTTTATTGCTATGCCAAATCCAAAAGGTATACGGGAAGGAGCTGCAGACTTGCCACACTGAACAGATATTCTCACCCAATCTGTCATAGCAGTGATTTATACATACTGGCTACAGAATATTTTGAGGAAGGATTCTTAACAGTGCAATTCATGCCAAAGTCAAGAATTTAGGGGACTAACATCTTTCTTAAGACGAAGATTCAGGACTTTCCTGTAGTTAGGCAGACGTTCCCCTATCTTTCTTTCATCAGTAAAAACATTGCACTGTAGGCTTTTTAAGGCTTAATGTCGGCAGGTTTTTATACAGTGGTCTTTCGGTTTCTACAACAAAACAAGATATTAAGATAGAAATCCCTGGTGGATCAAAACAATTGTATAGACCAGCCTCTGGCTTCTTTCCAGTAAGAGTTAAGGGATCACGTCTGCAATCTGCACTTGAGACCTTCTATAAGACTTGCCATTTATTAGTTTGAGTGTTCTGCACGAATATCTCATGGGATAACTTAAAAAAGATCCACTTCATTGCTTCCTAATACACCTTCAGCAGGCAAAAGCATCTGCACACTTAGAAGAACAGCTCTGGGGTAAATAGGGAATGTGAGTTAGATATCCCAGCTGTACAGCAGCCTCTTAAGATGCTTCATCTTCTTTCTGCAGCATTTTATTCCAAAATGAGCGCCATGGGAATGTCATCATGACAGTAGGTTCTCACTTAAACTGGGAGCAGACAAGGTTGCCACAGAATTAATTCAGCCAAAGACACTGCAAATGTTGGAGCTGGGCAGAGGACCAAGGTGGACTGTCCTTTTCTCCCCATCCATTCACCCCCAGGCAAATTTGGTCTCAGGTTGGGCGAGACAAACAAGCGTTTGGTAGTGGGAAAGGACAGACATTTCTAAAGATTCCCCTTTTACTAGGTCTGCCTTCTGCTACTTAGCCCAGTTAACACAATGAGTATTTGCATAAGCCCTGAGATGAATCTGTGTTGATACTGCTAAGCTAAGACTCCGATTCCTTTGGACCAGTCCTGTCTGGTTGGGAAGAGTTGGTTTTCTACTTTTATAGCTAGATGTGTGTGACAAGTCTACGGGTGTTCCTGATTTCCATCTTTTCATTTTAATGCCAAACTGCTTTGCAGTTACTTCCATTGCTTTTCTATGGAAGTATGGTACTGCAGCTAAGAGATTGCAAACATAAGCTAATTGTTCTTTTATCTTTCATGCCATTTCATTGGTGTTCTGGGACAGAATCCAACCACCATGGAAGTTTTCTTAATCCTCCAATTCGAATTTCTTGCTGACCACTACTGACCTGATAATGATACTCCAACATTTTTCTTTTTTTTTTCCACTTGTAGTTTTATACTTATCTTTCTCGCTTTTTTCCCCCAAGTACTTATGTGAGGCACAGATCCTGTCTACATTTTAGAATTATGTTTTTCTTCTGTCAGGGAAATTACCCTTTTTACACCTTAAAGATGTGACCATATTCTCCAGCGATCTCTTGTGGCTAATGTGTTTGAACGTCATCTTATTTACTTAAACTTTCACTCACTCCTTTCTGTTTTGAGACTTTTTCTCTAACTCTCTTTGCAGCATTAATTCCCATCTTCCTTACGCTCCTTGCTTTGGAAATTCTCCTGTTTATTCTGTGTATTACTACTGCTATGGGGTGTCATTAATGAAGGAATGAGGGCAAAAGAATTTCTAACAATGAGGAGAGGTGACTAGCAAAAAACGGCAAGATTTGGGTAATCCACTGAAATTTCTTGTAGACGAAAGGACAGCAGAGCTTTTTTATGAGACTGTGTTTCTTTTGGAGTATCATCAAAGAATGGGGACATATCTGCTGTATATTACTGAAGTCCCAGCAGTGCATTTACTCAACATCTGAAGTTCTAAAGAAGGATAGGGAAAAAGAAATGACTGGATCTATTTAATGATTTGCATAATGATAGTCCGGTTTGGCAATAAGTGTTTACACATAAAGTTGTCTAGCATTCTCCATTACAGAACCTTGATATTTAACCACTTTTTGAGTGAGCTACAGTTAAGCCCTTCAAACTAAAGTTTTGCCTAAGTCTATTTATTATTTTACAGTTAGAGCAACTCAGCCTTTCTGGTCTTCTCGATCAATGAAATTAAAAACAAAAAAAAATGTATTTTTTTTTTATATAGCCATTACACTAATGAGTTCTAATAATTCTTTTTTTGCAATGTCAATGTGACATTTGACATGGAAAAAAAGAGGAAAGAGATGCCACAGGGCATCATTTCAGGCTGTCACTTGTCCCCATTGCAAATTCATCTAGCTTTGTTTGACTGGGCAGTGATTTCAAATTAGGGGATGGCAGCAGACTCTGGGCAAGAGAGCCAGTGTGCAGCCGTCCGTCCCACAACTGAGCCACTGTGCTGAAGGAGCAGGTTCTGCTCCTGCTGAACAGACGGACGAACCCTGGGGGCTGCGCGGGCCCTCACTCTGCCCATGCCTCTCCTGGCTCCGGCAACTGGCACCTGTGTGGCATGGAGAACAAAAGAGACCATCCTTTCTTTGCACCAGCCGTGTGGAGGGGAGGAAGGAAGCCATTGTTCACGGCAGGGAAAGAGGAGGGGGGCAGAGCGCAGAAGCCTCTAGCCCATGTAATTGTGGCTGGTGGGGTGTTGCCTCCTGTGATTTTGTTGCCTTGATTGTCACAGGTCTGTTCTGAGAGGCTGAGGGTCTCTAATGGCTCACGTGTAGATCAACGTCTCTCTGTAATAGTGTTTTAGGGTTTCTTTTTGTTTTCAGTGTTTCCTTTAAACAAGATAGAAGTATTTATACCTATGTATTAACAGAAGACTTATCTGAGGCCTAAAAGAGCATTATCCTCCTGCTATCATCAGCTCGTGTGGAGGACACTGCTCATCACACGTTATTATATTTATAATATATAATATTATACTAACATTATATATTACTGCTCATCACATGTTATACCTGACTACGTAACACCCACTATCCACAATACCAAGCACAGTTGTGAGAATACCTACACACGCTTTTACATGCACTGGAACAAGAGTCTATTAAAGCTGCAAATGCAGCACCCAAGACTGAGAAAGATCCAGAATTGAAGCTGCCTCTGTGACCTTTATTTAGCCACCCGTGTTTTTGAATTATGCTACAGTCTTTAATTGTGTGATCAAAGTGAGCATCTCCTTATTAGTGCACGACATGGGTTTCTTTCACTGGTAATGAATAATGTGGTTGCCTTCAGCGCCCCAGACTCATTTGTGGCAGAAATTTCTCATCTCTAACATAGCACTAATAACTATTACCCTGCCCAGCCAGGGTCTTAGGAAGGTAATCCATGCTTAAGATGTACTCAGAAGCTGCAGTAAGTCAGCTAGCCTAAGAAAATCCAACAATCAACTGAATGTGGATAATATTCAGTAAATAAAGCACAAGGCTGGACAGGGTGATGAAGATAAAAAGAAATATTGAACAGCAGCATCCAGTGAACCTCTGCTGTGATACATGAAAAAGAATTGGATGTTGATGTAAATTAACATGGGTAACTTCTCATTCTCATTTTTCTTAATTTTTCAGTGTTTTACTTAAATTTCCTTTGGACGCTTGGAAGCATTTTTTTTTTCCTTTCATGAAATACGTTATTGTGCTTGTACAGGAAATTATTTTTGAAACATCCAAGCAATCAAGCCAGCAGCATATTCTAATTTAAATCAAGCATGAAATATAACCATGAACTTTAGCTTGCATAGTTATAAGTTTTTTTGAATGGTCACAAAGTTATCCTGGTGATCTTAAGGCAACAGCAATTAAAAAATGACAGTATTTTCCTACTGGGTGTTTCAGTACTTATTTCCACATACTGGGAGGAGTATGCACTTGATCTGGCACTTTGAAATGGAATTGGAGACTGGGAAAAACCTGTTCAATTTTCATTATACGTTACAGAATATGGAATAATTAAGTCCGGTCTCTTCAAAAACCCATTTCTTTTCCAAGCAAAGTTATCAGTCTGTCATGCTGTTGTCTCCTGTCATAAAACTGTCATCACAGTCTTTCTGATGTGGCAATGCTGGGGGCACTGGCAAAGCTTCTTGGCTTGTTGGTGCTCAGATTTTGCATGGCAAACTAGGTTGCTGCAATGAAAGTCACATGGCTCTTCTGCCACAATGTGGGAACTACCATGCCTTTCACTACTAATGTCATCAAATACCATCTTGACATCTGGATATATTCCCACCCCATTTGAAGTATCAGCTGTTTGTTCCCTCGCTGTTGACCTTTCTTACCTCCTTATAATTTGTTGAGCTATCATCCTTTCATCAACCTGCTTTTTTTTTGTTGTTGTTGTTGTTGGTTTTTTTTGAAAAGTGCTGGGAAATGGTCTGTGTAACACTGACTGTTTATCAAAATAATGAATATGCTTTTCCATCTGAGCTGTGCATAGGTTCATAATGCCAAGAAAGTTCTGTAAGACTCAAAGAATTGGAAGAAAAGCTGGGTTGGGAGGAACCCCTGAAAATATCTTGCCCAACACCCCTCTCAAAGCAAAGCAAAGTTGTGTAATGTTATATATCAAGGCATCTTCTGGACCCTATAGTCATACTGCTGGGTTTCTTGACTGTATTTGCTGTATCTCCTAATGTTATATCAGAAATCATGCTGTATTGTATTAACAATATATGACAAATTCATATGCATCTTGTACCTTGCATGTCAGTTTAATTCCCTCATCATGTAATTCTCAAGAATTTTTGTAAAGACTTGTTTAATTTAAAGGTTAGATTCTAGTTTGCTGATTTAGGACTGCTATAAAAAGAATATGTAGTCTAGCCTTAGCTTGAAATAACATCTATGCTGAATAATGGTTGTTTTCAGGTGATACATCCAAACAGAACTGTAACTATATTTTAATTTGGTTTTCTACATTATCCACATATTTTAATGATGAATTTACAAGAACTTTAGACCACTATAGTCCGGGGCGGGGGGGCGGGTCTCCTAAATCTTTTCCAACAAGTCTTCAGCCTTTGGATCTTTCATTAATCACCAGTTTGTTGTAGAAAATAATCTTTTGAAGTTATAAATGTTTCTTGCCAGAACAATTTTAAACTAACTGCTTTCACCTCGTAATCAGTACTTTTTTACAATTTTTTTTTCTGTCATAATAGGCAATAAGTAAGGTTTCCATGTACCATTTTCCATTAAATTCCTCTTGAAAATGTGAAAATGACAGACTTTTTTTATGCCTAAAGAAATACTGTGACGTTTTTACTAGGAACTACTCTGTGATTAAAGGTTCACATTCTCACATTCCAAATAGCTGCAACTTCTTCTTTTACCTTTACATGTAGATCCAATTTTATTCTATTGTATTTGTTAGTTCTGATGCAGTTGTGTTCTCCATGGAAGTTTGTGACCCCGACTCATGTAATGAGGGGAAAACCATTTTTAAAATAATATGTTTCTTAATTAAAAGATTGACTAAACTACTGAAACAAACTGAAAAAAAAAGTTTGTTAAATTTCTGTGGGAATGGTGTGTCATCTCTGTAGGACAAACTAGGGCTATTTAGAACATCTCAGCTATATGTAGTCATATAATAATCTGTTTGAATTCCTCTCAGTGTGATCCAATTCCTGCATTTTCAAAGCTTTCTTTGTTTCAAAATGTGTAAAACGAGGTGAGGTTGTAGTTTTGCATTTTTTTTCTTCTTTGAATTAGTGGCATATAGTGCACAATACTTAAACTATACTCCTAACCTGCCATACTGTCTGAATTTTATCTCATAAAGGCTTTGTTCATCAGTGTCTTATCTATAGATACTGCTTTCTTTCCCTTTGACTGCCATTACCATACCTTTCTTTGTAAAAGAGATGTAAAAATGGGTTTGGCAAACCCCATCTTCAGTGAGTGCACAAAAAAATACTCAAAGACGTAGTCTATTTGTGTCTCAGCACTAGCATTTCTTCTTACAAAAGAAATGGCACTTTCAGGGTTATACAGGCTACCCATGTAAAACCTTTATTTGGCACCTCTGCGTACTGAAACTGTCCAACTAGCTGATAAGCGGGCACCATGCCACTGAAGCAGATGGGCATAGCTGTAGAGAGCCAAAAGACAATGTATGTGCATCAAGTGTGGATGTTGGTGGCAGGCTTCCCAGTCAGTGATGTCTTAACGATTAAATGTCCCGAGTTTTTTGCATCTGTAGTTACAGAGATGCCAGCCTTACTCCTGGATGGTCTTTGAAAATCTATCCTGTTTTATTTTTAAATTATGAAGAACTTTTTGGGAATGCTTGATCTAGAAGGTACTTGAGACAAGAAGGTTAACAGCAAAGGAAATAGTAACAATAAAACAGTAAATTAAATAGTGATGATAACCTTTCCCAGTCCAAAACAGGCACACGCTCTCACACAAAACTGAGATGCAAACTGGAATTCCAGAGGAAGGACAGCAAAGACATTATTTAGGGTATTCCAGATAAGCAGTGGAGAGAAGCAGCAGGTAGACTCAGAGAAAGAAAATCAGATCATAGAATCATAGAATACCAGGTTGGAATGGACCTCAAGGATCAAAGATACAATGAGAGAAACACAATTACTGCAATGTTACCAAAAAAAAGGATTTGGAGGTTATGTCATGAATAAAAGAGACTCAAAGGCATGAATAAGGAACACTATGCTATTCTTTGATTGTATCACATTTAGGGAAATAGAATTTGTCCAGTCTACATATATCAAGAGGGCTGGACCACAAAACTACCTGATTACATCACCAGTTCATTGTCAGAACTGAAAGAACCTATTGCACGCAATATTTTTAGCGAATGTTTTGTGATGCAAGTTGAAAGTGAAGGAAAACACAGTTTCCCTAAGATATGCCAAGAAAATGTTTTTCTTTCTTTCCTGAATAATACAGACCCAAACATGCACGCAGAGCCATGTATAAACCTTCCCGAGGAAGGCCGTCCAGTAAACAATCAAAGTGTAATGTGTTCTCGTGATTTGACTAAAGTCAGATATTGGTTGATTGATTGATAAATGAGGAAGATATTTTTAGAATTGTATTTACTTTGAAAATATACAGTCTGGTTTCGCTGTGAAGTGAATGGTTTTTAGACACACATAGTCTTAAATTTCCCTAAAGAAATTAGAAAATGAAGTCCATTTTGCATTTTATGCTCTTTTAGAAAGAGTGATGTTTGAGTACCTACTTTCACTTTATTACTATAGCTTCAGATTTCTTTTTTATCTCATTGAATATATTCAAGAATGGAAAATACTAAAAAAAGCCATGTTGTATTAAAACACACTAATCTTGCCAAATCAGGTAGCCTTGCCAATCAGATGTACTGGAAGGGAGTAAGGGAAGGGGAAGTGTGGTCTTTGTCTTCCTCTCTCGCCTCCCTGTGGCTCATTAGCGTCACTCAGTGAGTCAGTCACACTCATGTTGGCACAGGGACAATCTCATAGGTATGCACCTATGCACCCCCTACACAAGAAAGTTGCATCTAACCCTGTGCTCACCAAAGAGTTTGATGAAGGTAGTTTTTGTGCCTCTAGAATTTGGCTCTGTCCACTTCAGTTGTTTCAGCCTCCTAAACAAAATTCAGTCTGGCTACATAGTACAGTTGGCTCTAAACAGCTGTACTATTTGGTGTCCTTTTAAAGGTGAACACTCTGCAGATCCAATTTATGTATGTTTGTTGTGTCCAAAGAATGCGAAGTGGCCTTTGCAGTTGACTGATACTTTCAAAACAGCTACCAGCCTCCCAAAACAGAGCTGCCAGCCAGTGACTTTGAAAGTCTGCATGCTCTGTTCCCCAACCCTGAAACACAAACTCTCCTAGCATCTTAGCCACCTCCCATTTATTTTTTTTTTTCCAAAATTTTGAAGTGGTCTTGGGCATTTTTGAAATTTGTGCTTTAGAAAACAGTTCAGAGAGAGGTAAGAAAGCACCTGATGGTCCTCATTTATATTTCCTATGACAGATACACCAAGGACCAAACTCAAAGCCCTGTGAACTCAATGGCCAGCCTCCTCATTGCTTCGACTATTAAGGAGTTAAGTCAAAGAAAATGGAAGGAAGAAAACAATACTTGGGAAGCTGAATACAAACCTCTCAATTTATCAAAAAGATCTTATTGTAAATTGCTTAGTTTTAGCAAGAATTTTGATGTATTCACGGAGTGAGATGGATTCCCTTTATAAATAGTTGCAGTTGGCACTCAGATACTGAGGCATCAATAAAAGAATCTAGATAAATGTCAGTAGAGTTCTGTTCCTAGCAACAGTATCTATTGATTTTATTTTTTGCATTCTGTTAAAAATGAACACTGGAAGAATTCTGTGTCCTGATTTGTGTTTTTAATAGGGAATTTAAATAGGGACAGCTGCTAAAAACTCCATTAAAATAAACTGTTCAGTGACTGAATTATAATCAAGATTTTTCTTTTTGGGTGTTACTGAAAAGGCCAGAGACACCAAGGAAACAGTCAGTACATGTGTAGATCCACCAATGTGCTGATGTCTGAAGCAAACTATGGCTTTCCACCTTTCCAGTAAGATTCCCTTCTAGTTAGATTACAGCAAGAGTATATTTCTTATGCTTATTTTATCTGGACAAAACCACCTTGCCTTCCTGGCTGCACATTGTTCAGTTCAAGCAGGAGGGAGAGACAATGTTCCCACGCAGGTCTGGTCACTCAGCAGAATAGATAGGTTCCTCTTAGGGCTGTCTGAGGTTGATAAAGACCTAGAGAAGTGGTCCTCAGCTGGCAAGGCTGGTTTACCCTGGGTGAAAAGCAAGCATATGGCAGCGTGAGCACAGCACAGAGTCCACGTGGAGAAGTACTGCTACCCTGCAGAGGGATTGAGCAGTCAGTGATGCTTGTTGGACCGCTCTCAAGAACTGGTACCATCAGTGGAGCCTGTCAGTAGGGTGAAGGTCCCTAGATTGGGCAATGGCAGGGAGGGAGCAACACCACTTTTTGCTAGGGGGTTATTCACATATTGCAGAATGTGAATGCAGAAAAGCAATTACACAGTCTGTTCTTGAGCATTTTTCCATGTATTTTTTAGCAGTTGAGGCAGACTGGTACATACAAAAATGTTCTTCCACCTATCACTTTTGTGCTAAATGCGTGGGGTTTTTTTTGCAGCGGGTTTATTCCATAGTAAGCGTCACTCTCAGGTGAAACCTTGGATAAAGCAGTAGCAGTTTATAGCAGCCAGTGATCTTGTTCATGTTTCTTTTTCACTGGTAGTTCATTGCTAAAATGTTTGGTGGTGCTACAAGTTCCAGTGAAATTTTACAGCAACAATTCCTGCAGTTCTCCCCTAAAATTTAATAATAAAAAATATCCATAGAAGACAGCTTGAATTCTTGTGAATGCAATTTCTATGCTGACCGCTATGTATGAACTCTGAGGAAATCCAGGGCCTGAAATGCTTAGTGTGTGAAGAATGGTCTAGAAGGCGGGGTTTGGAAAAGTTATTTCAAAACATTTCTAGCCCTTGCATTGAAGAACCAAATGACCTTCAAAATCACATCATTTTGATTTCTATCTATCTTTTTTTTCTATGTCAACTATAATATGAATGTAATAATGCTATTTCAAAAGCCATTATTTCAAATTTTTAGAACTTTTAAAGTATTGATTTCTAGTGCTAGTAGCTCTTGAGGTAGATCCTGGTGTATTCATATTGGAATAGAAGCAGAGGGGTAGAAGAGGATTGAAACAGCACAATTTAAGGTTCACTATTACTGACATTTAATTAGTGATTTCTATTTTGGGAGACTTTATGATGTCTTCCACAAAAAAAAGAAAGAATGCTGAAAAAACTAGGAAAGTAACATATGAGGAAAAAAAATCAATCCATTTGTGAATATGTGCATGTATATGTATGTGTCTGCAGCTGGGTGGATATGTACTGTGTAAATTGAGTGTTCAGATATTTGAAGTTGCTTCCTGCTGGTAAATATTTCACAACAAAGTTGTGATCAAAAGAAATATAGGAATTGAATGACGAGTGAAGCCAAACCAACAAAATCTCTACTGCTAACTCATAAAGATAAAATAAATATATCTTGTTAAAATTTCTGCCTTATCTTACTGTCTTTAGTACATAAAATGCACTTTTGTTAAAAAGGTTATGAGCTTTAACATATGGATGCAGAAGAAACCTAAAAAAAACCCACCCAAAAACCCTAAGAAGAAAAGAATTTGAGATGACAAGAAGAAATTTTCTCTGCTCCCCATTTGGAAGAAAAATTGCAGAAGTACTGTCTTTTTAAAGAAAACTCTTTTTAAAATAACTCTTTAGTTACAGAATACTTTCATTTGGGGAATAGAATATTTGTAACAATAGAATATTTGTAACACCCTAGTGTAAGATAGATTGACTGAACAATGCTAAAATGGAAGTTATGTATTTCTGTGTGCTTTCTTTTACATTTTGCCCATTCACCCTTATAGCATCATATGAAAAGAAACCATTATTTATTAAGAACAGAATGACTACACTGAGAAAATATTGTCTATCTTTCTTATGAAGGCTGTATGAATGGGCCAATATGTCTCCTGAGTTGTTCATGGGTTCTTGGAATGGAGGTTTGTCATTTAGTGTTTAGGGTAATATTTTAAGATGGTACAGTTGGACACTGAAGCAGAAGCTGAGAAACAAATGAAAGTGATGCAGTACCCAAAAGTTACTGCTATGTTAGCACTTGTCCCAGTGACAGTAGTGTCCCAGTAAACAACTGTGAATCCAAGAAACAGAAAATGAACAAATGAATGATTCAGCCTTAAGCATTAATGGGCCATCAGTCTGTGGGGGATAAAAGACACAATAGTTCTCGGAAGATGTGTCTTCAGCAGTCCTTTGGGGATATTTTACACTGTTGACATTTAAATTGCTTTGTTCTTTTTGTTTATGTGGAAAAAAAGGAGTGCATATCTGCATAGTGCAGTGTTACTATCTCATTTTTGATGTCACCAGTATAAGATTTTTAATGGGCTCTGTGACATTGGGAATTTTGCCTTTGGAGGAGTTTAGCTTTCCAAACAGCAAGGGTGGCGTGATCTGTGTCAGACACTGAGAAATGAACCGAGCCCTGGAAGTGCCTTTTCCTCTCAGTTGAGTGTAATGGGAATCTAGACACTGCTCAGAGGAGGACATCTGCATTGCAGGCATCTAAGTGTGGACAGATGGATACTACTCCGGCAGTAATGTGCTCTGTAGAAATGCAGCTTCTCTTATGCAGAAGGAGTTGGAGCTATGTCTTCAGAAAAAAAAAAGGTAAATCTCTGCTGTATGTTCTGCATCCAACATAATTCTGGCACACTAGAAAATGGAAACAAAACAGAAGAAGCCAAAAGAAAAAATGACCCCAGTGAGTCCCACCCAAGCTATAACTCCCTGGCTATGAGTAGATTAAGAGGTGAGTGCACATCATAGCAGTGTGCTGGGCTGTGGGCAGTCCCTTCATCATGTACCTCACCTTTCTTCTTGCCTTTTATGGTTATGAATCTTTCCCACACAAATCAAGGGGAAAATAGCATTAATAGAGTCCTATAGAAAATCAGGGCTTATAAATGAGCTTCGAAATTTATACATAGCCACTGGGTGTATAGAAGTCTCTGGGGAGAAATTTTAAGCAGTATTTGCTCTATGTCTACAAGCAGTGATTGCTCAGGAGTAAAAAACCAATCCAACAGTAATTTTCTGTTGGGTAGTAAAGAGTTCTGATGAACTTGACAGTTCAGTAGCTTTCAGTCAGTTTTGGCAGAGGACACTAATTATTAAAGTGAAGTGTAAAGGAAGTAAAATATCAGATAGATTTTTTACCTGAGGGCACAAAGGGAAGGAGAAAATATATATACATTTGTGACTAATGAAAGGCTGAAGAGCCAAGGACTCACAATGCCAAAGGGTTAAAAAAATCCCTGATAAACACAAGCAGACAAACTAGACTGTCATTGCAATTTGAGACAGAAAAGTCCAACAACTCAAAAATGGATCATACAAAATCAATTCACATTTGCTTAGAAACAGAAACTCACAAAGATGGACAGTGCTCTGACACTGTAGTGACGATTGATTAAAATAAAAAAAAAACCACAACCAAAAATCAAAAAACAGAAAGAAAAGGTCTAAGTCGTAACGACGTGAAGAATTCAGCCAAGCAAAACCTAGAGCAAGCTGTGTGCTGTGACAACCAACAAGCAATGAAAAAAATTCTGGAGGATTATATCATTCTGCAAGAGCTTCCCAGTACCTTCAAGAAAGTGAATGAACGTTTATTGAAGTTGAACTGGTTGTACGAAGCCCTCTGTTGCCAGGAACATTATTATTTGTTGTCAAGGCTACTGGGTTTGGCCCTGAGTTCTCTCCCATTGAGGCCTGTAGGTAACTGCTGGGCAAGGAAGAGTTTCATCTGGATCATTAAAAGTAGAGCAAGGTTGCTTTTTGTGTTAGGTTGCTGAGAGCAGTAGTTCTGCTTAAAACAGCTGGTCCTCACACATTCAATAACTGAATCTCTCCTGGGCATGAATTTGGCTCCCAATTCTGCTTTGGAGCCAGGCTATGGTTTCTGATTGTGCTTTGCACTTGGGGCTTCCCACTGAGCTGGGGCTCCTGCCGGCTTCTAGAGCTGGACTCTCTACCGCACTGTGCTGCCCACACCCTCATCAGCTCTCAGGGGAATCCCTCAGGGAATGGGAAGGAAACAGCAAAATGTGCAGAACAGTTTAAATTAGAGAAGGGTGCCTACTAAGTGGCCACATGAAGTCACCCTCTAGACTACTGTAGTTGCCACTTCAAATGGACTTCTCCCAGGGAAATCCGGATGAGGTCTTTTACTAGTTCCAGGAAAGTGGGAACAAAAGGCAGAACTTTTGCTGTTTGGTGCTTAAGAGGTTCAAACAGGCAACACCACAGAAAGTTATGATAACTAAACTATGGACTTCGCTGTTCAGGAACAGCTGACTCCACCAAATAGTTGTTTCTATTTCAGAGGACCTTTTCAAAGGTAAGCGGAGCTGTAGAACATCTCAAAGATTAGCTGAATGTTATCAGTAAGTTTAAAGAGTATGTTGGGGCCAAGTATTCAGAATTCCACTTGTTATGAGATTTGATGGGGAAAAGATAAGTTTGAAAATTTTATTTCTAAATGATGAATCTTCATAGAGGAACTTAGGTGAAAATAGCTTTAAAAGCAAAGCTAATGATAATTGTGGACAGGTGTTACTGTGTTATTGGAAAGAGGTCCTTCTTTACAGACATGCTGGGCTCGAGGTAATCTTTGAACAACTCAAGTACTGTTGCCCAGATAGCATAAACAATCACATTTTTAAGTACTATGGTAAATGTCATAATTACCATTTTTGAAATGCATTTAGTTTCTTTTTTTGTGAATGGAACACAGAAGGGTCTTGGGATATAATATTTTCAGATTTGGAAGAATCTGAAACTAAAATTGTGTACATTTCTAAAGAGAAAATAAGTAGCAAATCACTAATCACAACAACAATTCAATTGCTTTGAATTACACAAGGTAATCTTTTATAGGTCTGGAGCCCTTGTATCCCTCAGTCAAATGTGACTGTAATTACCTCACATATCCAAAAAGAATTTGGGAGCAAGAGAGAAATGCCATGTAAAGTTCTGTGAAAAAAAATGCTTAAATTTAAAATGCTCATAGCTATCAGAGTTGCTCACCATTTATACTCAAAAGATATGTGACATATTTCTCCTTCGGGCAAAGTGACACGAGTATTACATGTGAGTTCTGGTGACCAGGTTTATGTCAAAGGCAGTAGTGGGCTACCTGGACCTTTGGTTCTTGTGCCCTTGTGATCATTTTTCTATTGGGCTGTGAAATTAATACTAGTCATTTAATTTTTTCGACCTTCAGTTTCTCTGTTAGTAAAATTCAGATAATGCGACTTCGCAAACTTTGAGAGAAGCGTGAAGAGGGATGTATGGATGCTTAGTATTGTTACAAGTATTTTAATATTTCAGTTTCCCATTCACCAAGAAAAAAGGTATGATATGTTAATTCGTGATGAGTCATAGCAAATTTTAAAACCTGTAACTATGCAGTATCAATAAATCATAAAGTAGGTTATAAATTTGTGTTTATTTGAAGAATTGTAAGTGTATTCTACCATGTAAGAGCTGTATTTATATAATTTATTCTACAAAAAAAAAAGTAGCTTTTACTGATTGGCTACAACTTTGCAAAATAGTAAGTATTTAAATCTTCAGTCATAGCCTTCCAGTTATACCTCTTACCAGTGTGGATTTCCATAAAAATAATAAGCTGTGTTGTCATTGCTGTGCCTCCTGTCGGTATCTCCTGCTTGGTCAAGTGTGTGTTCATCAAGGTTCTTGTCTTGTTGATATGTGACTGCTGTAGCATTGTGGTGGCTTCTGTCAGATAATGCAGCTGTCTTGAACTCCACATATGAGAAAAAAATACAGCTATAACCCTTTGAAAAACTCTTATAAAACGTGTTTCTAATTAGATACATATAATAGAGAGTACCAGAGGGATTTGTTCATTGTCACAGACCTTCAGAGCTGAATTTCTGCAACTATTTTCTGAAGTACATAGACAGCAAGTGGTATTTATGACTGCATGTGATCCAGAGAGAAGAGATGTGCTAGATCTGAAGCATCTGAAATAAGAAGCAGTGGGAAGCAGAAGCATCCTTGTATTTCAAGATAGTTATACTCAGTGTTTATCTGCAGAATTCAGGCAGCAAGCACTTAATATAACATTTCAAAAGGACGCAGTTTAAAACAAACTTTTAAGCAACATTTTTAAACCTTAGGTGTAGTCCAATAACAGAAGATGCTTGTTAAAAGAATCTATCTAAATGTCAGATAAATTCGTAATTTTTTTTGGTGATAGACTAGACAGTGGAAAAGAGAAGTTTCACTTCATGTAAGCATAAGGCTCTATGCCAGGACAAGCAGCTCCAAAGTGCCTTGGAGTGTTCTGCTGCGTGCTGTGCACAGGAAGCTTTTTAATCAGCTGTTGCTTATATGCAGTGTGACAAGTTGTACCATGAACAGCAGATCTAATGAAATCTAGTTTCCAGTGGTTCTCTCCCACATTTTTTCCCCTTTGTGTTGACTGATAGAAGATCATCTTGCAAATCTTTCTGTGTATGAGGACATTATAGAGTTTCTCTTCCCATTTGTCGGGCTATTTTCCTGAAACTTGTGAAAAAATATCTTTGAATCTTCTAGCCTTTTGTCCAGTTTGCTTAAAATTTTTCAGGACCCTAGAAATTATCTCAGGGGAACAGAAATCAGACATGGCTGTTACTGCTTAAGTCTCATTTCTTTCGGAAACCAGTCTAAATGCAGTATTTAGAATTTTCACTATAAGAAATCCAATTATCTTCATGTGTCAGAAGGAATACTTTTATTGACTCCATCAGACTATATGTATACTTGTGTATAACATAAAAGTATTAAAATAATTGGCAAAACCGAGCAAGTTAAAATGCTGCAACGCTAGAATAAAATGCAAAATTAAAGTTATTTAATCTAAATTAATGTTTCCTTCTCTTGTTCTGCTAATAACAATGTTCCACGTTACATGCGAAGTCAGGTGTACCATGAGCAAGCTACAGGAAAATGAAATGCTCAATATACTTCATATCTCAGAGTTGGGTTTTAAAAAAAATATGAGTGTGTTAAGACCATGCATCTGAATTAAGTTCCTATGTTCCAAAGTTTTATGAGCAGCCTATGTTCAAAGAGTAGATGTGCATTAGAGTGGCCATGAAATCTTCATCCCTGGAGATATTCAGACCTCAACTGGACAAATCCCTGCACAATTTGATCTATGCTGGTCGTGCTTTGAGCAGAGATTAGACCAGGTGACCTTCAGAGCATCCCTCCTGACCTAAATAAAGCTATGATCTGTGACCAGATCTATGGACCGGAAAGACCTGTACTATAAAATATATGTAATCTGTATACTTTAAATTACCTAAAATTACTTCTGTGTTAAGCAATTTAAACCTTTAAAACTGTCTTAGGTTCCACAAGATGAAAACAATATTTATCATAATTTTTGAAATCTGTACACGGCCTAACCAATAGCTAGGCTAGTTGGCAATTATTCGGTTGTCTATAAAAATAAGAAATTGGAACAGGCCTAAATTTTACTCATGTTGGGTATAGTCTCACTTTAGAACTCCTGAAAAAGGACGGAATTGTATTATTTTCACAGTGTCTAGAAGATTAAGTAGAAAGTGGGATGCTGAATGATCGACAATCTGATGCAAAATGGCACTTCCAAGAGAAATGCAGGAAAAATCCTACATAGGTTGTAACTGAATTCAGAGAATGAGATGGTCATTCATGACAGACAATGGTTTGTCATATATTTTTTTTAAGGGATGGATAGTGTACAGTCTAAAATTTTGTCTGCTTATTCAGAAGGTGATGTAATACGGAGGTGTGTGGAAAACAGTGTTTCCTGATTTTGAAAAGTAGTTTAACAATATTTAATCAGTACAGTTTAGAGAAAAGACAACAAAAAGAGAAGAGTAAGTCTGTAAATACTTGAGAGAAATGAGGTGGTGATACAAAAGGAGAAAACAGCCCTCAGATATAGCAGGTAGGGAAAAGTGCCACACATATGTAGTGCCATGGGTCTGTGGAATCAAATTAGCAAACATGCAGAATTGAATTGTGTACAACTAGAGGATAGCTACAACAGCCATTAGAAAAACACTTGTAGATCCTAAGGTTTATTAGACGATGGAATAATTTGCCAAGGGAAGTTCTCAAGCACAAATATTAGATAAGAGTAGCAACAGCAGGTCAAACTTTATTATACAAGACCCTCTAGCATTATGGCAGGGAAATGTAGTTTCCAGTCCTAGCACATAAGGTCTTATGAATACAAAAAAGAAGCCAAGAAGTGGACAGAAGGAGAGAAAACATATACTCCATTGCTCACATCAGATGTGTGAATAAGAAGTTTGGCAACCAGCGATGAACAGATATTGCCTAAGCGTGGATACTTCTCCTATACATTGTAAATTAAAACAAAATAGAAACAAAGCAAAAAAAACCACCAAAGAAACTGGCAATTTAAAATACAGTCTGCACCTGAGGCTGTTGAATAATTATGAACCACGCTTTGGAATGTCACAGAATACATTGATAGAAGCAGCTGTCATGACCAAATCCCTCCCTATTTCATAGGAATACTGCAAAATAACCTATCTATCTATCTATCTATCTATCTGTCTATATATATAGATATATAGTTTCCTGAGACTAAATCCAAAGTGTTGCAGAAGCCAGTGCCTACTTCAATTAGACTTTATTATTTGGTAAGTTATATTTTAATAACCAACTGAATAAACAGCTCTGCACTTATCACATCAAATTGCTATTACATGCCCCTCTTGATATTGGAGTATTCCCCATTTGAACAATAAAAGGTCCAGATTAGTCTCAATTCAAATGTCTGATCTATCAACTGTTTTCTCAGACACTGTTTTTCTGGTGTGACTGAGTACTCACTAGGTCACTCTAGATTGTGTCTGTGAAAGGGAAAAATTTATTCTTGATTCTCTTTTATATGCGACATTTTTGTTCATATGCACCGTATTTATAGTCTGGTTTAGTTTTGGATTGAACTAATGGTCTAATAAACTAAGTTTAACTCAGTTGATTGTGAAATTATTAATGCACTGTTTCTCTCTTCCTCCCTGCAGTATGCTGTCTGGCTGGTCCTTTGGGTTACATGGAACGTGTTTGTTATCTGCTTCTATTTGGAGGCTGGGGACCTTTCAAAGGTAATTTCCCATTGGATACATTTAAGCCATCAGCACTGTGTTAACATGCCCCAGTTGAAAAACTGTGTTCTGTTTTACTCGTCTTCTTAGTGTTATTAGAATGAGGGTAGTAAGATGGAAATTTGGAGTATTCTGGGTCTGTTAGAACATTTTAATCTAGACAGTAATGAGCGTATACCTTTTAATGCCCACAACAATAATGGTAAATATATTTTAAAAGAAAATTAGCTCTTTTTGCCCCCTCAGTAATTCTGCAATGCAAATTTCACCTCTATGTGAGACATTAATTAGTGATTTCATGAATACAAAAGGTTACCATCTCAACGGTAAACAAATATTTTTTGTACCATTTAGCTTACTGTTACTTACCTGGATTCCTTTCAGGGGTCTTATGCCATAGCATAATAATTGTAAACCAAAGTGTCTTTCATTAAATTAAAATGTAAACTGAGGTGCCCAAATAGATTGCCATTTGGCTACAGCAGTGTTTTTTAACTTTGTGCTTCTGGTAGGAATGTTATGATTGAACACTTATACACAGGCGAAATCCATAGGAAAAATATATTTTCCTCAGAATTACATATTTATAGGGTCTTATTGACACTGTAAGTGATAACACATAAAGTGGCAGTTAGTAATGGGCTCAAATCAACATCTCAAACCAAAAGTCCTACTTTCTAAGGCATTCCCAGAAGGTTGGCAATTTGTGCGATAAAAGATTAGCAGTGGTAACAAATTATTTTATTAAAGTAATAAGCTTCAACTGAGTCTAAATATTGCTGTCCATGCTGAGTTATGCTCGCAGTGGTGTGAACTGACCATCAAGGAGAATCCCACGTGTGAAAAAGATCACATTCTCTTCTTGACGCAGATATTTAATTGCCGTTCCTGATTAAAGGGAGTTTAGCCCAACTGTAAATTACAGATGTAATTCTCCGATCCTTTGTGATTTACTGATATGTTGTGATGCAGAAAGTTAAACACAATTATAGGAAGAATAAATGAGGCAAAGATACTTCCTTACCCGTATTTTCTCTCAA
Organism: Pluvialis apricaria; assembly: GCA_017639485.1. NCBI lineage: Eukaryota > Metazoa > Chordata > Aves > Charadriiformes > Charadriidae > Pluvialis > Pluvialis apricaria. The sequence goes on along the minus strand of CM030009.1, from coordinate 70,885,967 downwards.
ATCACCCCCCAAAGTAGAGACTGGGATATTTCATCCCTATGTATTCTGTTTCTTCAAAAGATGAAGGCTTCAAAAAGATCAGTGTTTCATTTCCTGAGGGTGTAAAATAACTTTCTGCAGGTAAAACAATACACTTTCTGGGTTTTATACCTTCAGACAAGCCCAATCTCATTAAAAGCTCGGCAAAAACATAGTAAATAAAAGAACTTGCATATATTATCTTTTATTTGGTTAAAATGCTTTCTGTATTGCTAAGTGAACTAATGTATATAACAAACCAGGCACCTGTTGCACAATTATACTCAACCCAATGCACCCTCTTTCCAGCTGCTTGTTTCAGCCACCTGCATTCCTAAACTTGTACATGTTGGGATGCTTATTGTGTCTGGGGAAGTGAAAGGGGGTGGGAAGGAAGGGAGAAAGGAGAAGTAGCCATTTAAGCACTGTGTTTCAATGCGTACAAATCCAGCTTAAGAACACTAGTAAGTGTTTCTCGGAATAAAGATGGGCAAAATCCAACATCTGAATCTGGAGCTGTTTTTTTCTGAAGTCTAAGGCTCTGTCATCTAAAGTGTTTCCTAACCAACCATATAGTTCAGGCTTATATTTGGATGCAGATAAAATTTTGTTTGGTGTTTAGAGGTATTATTTGTTCCAGTGGTAGGATCTGCCTTGAAATACCCAGTAGAGTATACACCTTCCACTTCAGCTGGTTTTCAGACCAACAGCATTAGTAAAGAGAAGGAGAAAAGGAAAAGGTCCTAGAAAATGGATTTAAAAAATAGGCACAGATCAACTTGTTATCTACAAAAGGTCTAATTCACACATGGGACATCACTCTCCTCTCTCTTTCAACTGCGCACGGTACATCAAAACTTCCCCATATGATCAAATCTTCTGCAAGATCTAGGGCCTAGAAATATATGTCGTAATGGAAAGATATCCAACTGTTTGGGTGGATAAAACTTATCCTCCCATTCTAGATCCTTCAGAGGCTCCAATTGTTTTACAGATGTAGGTATCTTACAAAATGGATCATTTTAGTTTTATGTCTCAGTCACATTGATACGTCTTGCACTGAATCTTCTTTATTATTTATGTTTTCATCTGAGAATAACTGCAACTTCAAATCTGTAATGATACTCCTGTGTATTTTTTGTGTGTTTGGAATGGCATGTAGAACCTTGAAAAAAGCTCTGGGTCTGAATCGGTTCTAAATAGAGAATAAAAAATAACCTTTAGGTAAGTACCAGAGGGATGCCTCTGAGGCTGTAAACTATGAGAGAGGATCCTGCACAGCATGGCTTTAGGAATTGATAAGCTAAAATTACAGCCTAATAATAGTTCAGCTGGGTATAGTTTATTTTTATATGTATAATTTATAGCTTTCTACCAAATAAAAAAAAAAAAAGAAAGGCTTCTTAAAAAAAGTTTTGAGAACAGCTTTTATTCTATGTGTATGTACATCATTTTTTCCGTCACCATCTACTGATAAAATGGGCAGGACATATTTCAATTGTTGTATACCTTATTACAAAAGGCTTGCTAGCTTCATCCTTTCTTATTTTAGTTGAGGGGGAGGGGAGAGGTCATGACATTTTTACAGCTTCTCCTTATTACACTGAAACAGGCCTGCAAAGACTCAGAAATTTTTAGAACAATGAGGTAATCATCTCTGAAGAGTCTGAGGAGGCTTGAGGATTATTGGTGAACAGCCATGCAAATCTGGTTGCATTGTACATCATTACAATCATATATATCTTGTGGAAAATGGCATCACACTAAGTATTTTCTGTCCTTGAGGCATGGTTGTCTTTGCTGAAACTCTTTTTGCGATCTGGAATATTTATGGCTTTGTAAAAAAAGTTTATAACAAAGAGGAAGTGCAATCACTTGTTCTTAACCTTGATTGTTATGTGGATCTGTAAATGAATGCCTAGAAAACCCACTTCTCAGACTTACTTTTCACTATTACTTTTCAATGATATTTAATTTGTCTGTGTGTTGTTTTGCTTGCTGGTGAGTGCCATGCTCAGTATAAGTAGGACTTTGAGGTTTCAGGAGTGATAATATTTATTTTGGCCTGTGGCTAAGCAAATGTAGCATACAAAAACATAACCTCTTGTCTTAAATGAGGTACACCTGAAGTACAGTAGTGAAACAAAAAGGAAAACATAACAGAAAGCATCTCTGAGAAAATGTAATATTTCAATGATTTGTTTAAATATATCAAGAAAGGACATAAGGGACTAGATTCAGCTATCTCGGAACAAAACAAAAATAAAAATAAAGCCCCAAAAACCCAATAAAAAGTTAACAGTCGGTTTACCATTTTCTACTTTCCTCTTCAGACAAAACTCCCATTTACTTCTGTGGGATTCAGCTGCAGCCTCTGAATAAAGACCCTCAGTAGAAAGAATGTTGCAAATGCTCATGTAATGAAGAAACGGCACTCTTGCTTCAAGGCATTTAAAAGCTTCCCCCAATGATGTCTAAGCATCCCACAAGCAGAACAGGAGCAGAATAAGAATTATCGAACTCCCATTTTTAGTTTTAAAACAAGTAGAGATTTTTTCGCTGCGAAAAATGCATGGCTGAGTTTGCACTGGTCCCACCACAAGTGTGGTTGTGTAGAGATGCTGCTGCTGTCAGTTACTGGGAGTCAAGGCGGAGGCTGGACTTGGGGTGGTGGACAAGGGGGCCAGCTGGGGTTCAGGGTCCAAAGCAGACCCTTGCTGCATGTGGTCCCAGCCTTATGCCAGTACTTTTGGTTGTCCTTGCGTGCAACCCTATTTGTATGACCAGATACAAGAGCTCTCCTCTCACTGCTGCCTGGCTGAGCTCCACTATTGCTTTGCTGTAGTCCTTACAGTACTATGTGACCGAGAATGCACTTTTTGAAAAGTCTTTTTAACTGTCAAAATTGACTTCGTTTCTATTTGTGTGGCATTCTTGATGTCTTCCTTATTTATACCAAATAACATACAAAGATTAAATTTAATATATTAAATCATAAGGTTGTATTTATATGTCTTTTGACACAAAAATTAGGTGTTTAAAAGTCAAACACTCCAGTATCAAGAAATGCCAGAATTAAGATTGCTTGTATACGCATAATTTAGCGCTCTCTGCACATTCATTTTTACAGAGCTTTTAGTTATGCAGTCACAACTGTATTTTTTTCTTTTTCACGATCCTTTCCATAATCTCTGTACAGCATGACCTATTTTAGAGGTGAATCAGGTTTGGGAGTTGAGTGAGGCAGCCATATGGGATCTTACTCGATTTATTGCAGCAGTCAGAAAAAGCTTAATAAAAGGGCAAGGAAAAAAAACCTAAAATTGCACTTTTCTTACCATGTGTGGCCATTATATATTTTGTTTTCTCTTCATTGGCCATTATGTATGTAATTTCCTTACTTCACACAAGTAAATCCTGTACTTCAACTCTGCTCTGAAAACATGTAGAATAATACTATGAAAGCTTATGTACAGAACCATGGCACCTAGGAACCCTAAGCCCAGTGGCAATAACTTGGCATAACTGCAAGCTTCTGAATCTGCTCAGAAACAAAAGAGGAGCGTACCAGAGATGGAGAAGTGAATGAATACCCATTGAGAACTACAAGGGTATTGCCAGAGCACGCAGAGATGCAGTTAGTAAATCAAAAGCTCAGCTCAAATTGAAACTGGCTAGAGATGTCAAAACCTACAAGAAAGGGTTCTTCAGGTACATAAACAACAATCAGAAACAGAAGGAAAATCCTGGCCCGCTGTTAAACAGGAGAGGTGAATTACTCACCAACAATGCTGAAAAGGCAGAGGTTCTCAACACTTTCTTCACCTCTATCTTTACCAGCACTGTTGGCACCCAGGCCTTGGGAAGAACAATCCATGTTAATGCAAACACAGACCCACTGCCAGTGAAGGAAGAGTTGGTATGCAAACTGTTACAGGAGATTGACCCCTACAAATCAATAGGCCCTGACAATATCCACTCCAGAGTGTTAAGAGAGATGGCTGATGTTGCGAGGCTGCTCTCCATAATCTTTGAGAAGTTGTGGAGATCAGGTGACATCCCAGAAGACTGGAAGAAGGCTAATGTTACCCCCATCTACAAAAAGGGCTTAAAAGAGGATCCAGGAAATTATAGGCCCATTAGTCTTATTTCAGTCCCTGGAAAAGTTATGGGACGAATCCTCCTGGGGGCTATCACAAGTCTAATAAAGCACATGATTGCGAAAAGCCAGCACGGATTCACCAAGGGCAAATTGTGCTTGACAAACCTGATTGCCTTCTACAACAAAGTAACCCGCTTGGTTGATGTAGGGCAAGAGGTGAACATTGTCTACCTGGATTTCTACAAAGCTTTTGACACAGTTCCCCACAGCCTTCTCCTAGAGAAACTGGTGTGTTAAGGTCTAGACAAGTGGTCTGTGCGGTGGGTGGGGAACTGGCTGAAAGGCCTCACCCAGAGGGTGGTAGTAAATAGCTCCTTTTCAAACTGGCAACCTATCACAAGTGGGGTTCCCAGATATCGACACTAGGCCCAACACTGTTTAATATCTTCACAAGTGATCTGGATGATGGGATCAAATGTACCCTGATGACATTTGCTGATGACACCAACCTGAGTGGGGAAGTGGACACTTTGGAAGGGAGAGCCACCCTGCAGGAAGATCTGGATAGGCTGGAAGACTGGGCTAACAAGAACCTTATGAAGTTCAACAAGGACAAGTGCAAGGTCTTGCACCTGGGAAAACATAATCCAGGAGTGCAGCACAGGCTGGGATCTACCCGGCTGGGGAGCAGCTCTGTGGAAAGGGACCTGGGGGTCGTGGTGGACAACAAGCTCAATATGAGTGAACAGTGTGCTGCTGCGGCAATGAAAGCCAGCAGGATGCTGGTTTGCATTAACAAGGGCATCACCAGCAGAGATAAAGTCATTATCCCACTCTACTCAGCAATTGTTAGGCCACACCTGGAATACTGCGTTCAGTTTTGGTTGCCACTAGACAAAAATGTTGCTATTTGCATTCAAATGAGGTTATTTCCTTTCCTGTATTGTCCTGAGCAGCAACAGGGGGAACATGAAAGAATAGCAAAGATCAAAAAAATAGACTTATTTAAAATTGAAATTATTAAATGCGATACAAAGAACTGAACATATTATAATTATTAAAATGTAAACTAAAGAAAAATATGTAATCGGGTTGTTTTCTGCCAGAAGTTTTAAAGGAAATAAAATTTTTCTGAACACATTTTCTCCTACCCACCCCAAATATCTGCAAATATAAGATAACTTATACCCACAAAATCACAGACTAATTCATGTTGGAAGAGACCTCTCAAGGTCACTTAATCCAGTCTCCTGCTCAGAGCAGCACCAACTTCAAAGTTAGATCAGGTTGCCCAGAGTTTTAGCCAGTCAAGTTTTAAAAGTCTCCAAGGATGGAAATTTCACAACCTCTCTAGTTTTTAACCATTCTCACTGTGAAAATTTTTCTCCTGGTATGCAGTTGAAATTTCCGTAGCTGAAATCTGTGACATTGCCTCTTGTCACTTCATAGTGTACCTCTGAGAAGAGTCATGCTCTGTCTTTTCTAACACCGCCTTTAGGCTTTTAATTGAAGTTGAGTACTTCAGCTTTCTTTTTGTCCTTTCTGTAGTTGAATTTCTATTTCCAGCCACACACAGCTTGTTGCACCTCACAAGAAAAAGGCTAATTATCATGTAATAAATAATCATTTCACTTTTCACAATTCTACATATGGAAGAAAAACGAAGGGTCTTCACATATGTGTAAAGCTATATAGTATCTTAAGTAAAATGCAGAAACGTGAAGGTTATCTTTGTCTGGAAGAAGTAATAACACGCTCAAAAAGAATTAGAATCCTTTAGCTCAAAAGTAATTCAATTTATATCAACATTTAAGTTGTCTGATACTGTATTTAAGGAAATACTGAAAACATTGCATATAAACCTTGCAGTCAAATAAAATGCTGAAAAATTATAACTCTTCCCCTTTCCTGCTGAGGTAAGTATGGATCAGGAAGGTTAACCACAACTTGGTGAAGGCTCCCCAGTAACTGATAGGGAGCAGAAGAAAGGCAATGGAATGGTATTGCTGGGGAATACCCATGAGGAGAGAGACTGCTCTGGGAGCGCAGAGAAACTACTGGAGAAATGAAGGTTTAGGGAGGGAGTTTGCTGCTGGTTTGTTATCTCCAAGTATTACCCACTCTGTAGCTGAACTACAAGTTTGACCTTTTTCCACATCATGAAAGCAGAGTAATAAAGACAAATGTAAGAAATCATATATGTAGATTCCCCAGCTGACAACAGGGAATTAAAATTCCCTGTGATTAAAATCAGTGTTTTCATACTCACACTCATGGTTCATAGTAAAGTAAGGCCAGAACGGACTTCAGGATATGGCTAATCCATTCTCCTGCCTCCAGCCAGTCTCAGCAACCAACCAGGACTATGGGAGAGCATCTGATGTAGAAGGTCTTAAGGAGGAAATGAGCAGTTTAGAAATCCACACACAGCTGATCTTTATGCATTGCCAACTTTTCACCACTGATAAGTCCACCTTTCCCTTGGTGACCTGAGATGTTAGTCCAGGATTAGTCAGATATGGCTGACTTTTAGTGGTTCTAATGCCTTCTCTTTTCCTTTTCTGTTGGATGACACTAATGGGAAGAGGAAGAGACACCAATGGTCATAGCACTTCCTGCCAACAAACAAATTAATGTCAGCCCTGCATTGCTGGCTGGGATAAATGAAAGGGGTGGGATGAAATGTGGACCGCATGTTTCCTGCTACCATTCCCATTTGTCCCCACCATCTTATTCAGCAAAGTTATAAGGAACAACCAGAAATAGGCACCTGCTAGTATTTTTCCACTTGAATATCCCAACATTGGCAAGCATACATCCACCTATGCGTCTGACTTTCACATGCCACGGCCTGGAGTGATACCCAGTTGCTCTGAAGTGCAGTTTATATCCATATGCAAATTAACTTCAATAATGCAAATTACTTCAGGATATGATTTGCATAGCTTGTCACTCATGATGCTTAAAAAACATGCTGGCTATGAGTGCTGAACATGTTATGCAGCTAATATACTCTGATTTTAAAGGGACAGTTTGATACCTAGATGAAGCTGATGAAAGAAGGAAACAAAAGAAATGCTTCATTCATCTTCAGTGTAACTCAGTTGTACCAAAGCAATGAACTTGGCAATAAGACTGATTTTACACCAGTTACACATTCATTCTACATTACTTCTTTTCCATTAGTGTAATCATCATACCGCTTTGATCCCACATTTACTAATTATTTTTGTAAGGCATTGGTTGTTAACAGTTAAATGACAATATTGCGCATACTCTAATAAAACAACCTGCAGGATGTTTAATTTTCAACATATTACCTTCCTTGGATGTTGTTTTAACAGATGTCCTGTTAAGATAACAGAGAAATTAAATTAGTTTTCAACTCAAAGCATCTGGTTAACTTTGTAGGTAAATGCCTTTGAGCGGTAAATCTGACCAGGGTTTTCAGATAAATAGCTATCAGAATGTTTTAAGTCAATGACTTTATTTTTTCACTTCTATTACTTAGGGCAGATTTGACATGCTTGATCATATATCTAACAGATGAAAATTGAAAATAGTGCTGGCAACCAACAGTGTTAGGTTATTCTGAGGGTAGTTTCATGGGCAGATACTATTAAGCATACTTACGGTTTCAGATAATTTAGTTTTGCTGCAGTTTTTAAATCTCAAGATCTTTACCAGCTAGAAGATAACGGATTATAAAATTTAAACTTTTTATTACTGTAGACATAGCATATGGTGGAAAACATTTAGAGAAAAGTGGAATTTTTCATCTCTTTAATGCTGAAGTAAATTGATAGGAAATCATTCAAAGTATAGAAAAATATGAAATTGTACAAAGTTTATCTTTTAAAATTCTAGGACATATTTTATGTTGAGATCATGAATAAACATATGTCTGCATGTTGATTTATATATACACATTTTCCCCATAATCTAATAGTTATGCACTGAGTACAGGAAGACATGAAAATTAATAAGTGTAGTGACTGATCAGATGATAATTCCATATGACAATTTGCATATGTGTATACATATTGTGTAAATATCATATATGTGTGTACCTAAGTATTGAGTACCTTAGTTGTACTGTTAAGATTGGAAAGCACTTATATTAGCATATGCCTTACAACTGCATACATTATAGTTACATGGAGGTTTTAGTATATATCTAAAGGCAGTACCGTGGATATTTCTGCAAGTCTTTCAAATGCTACAGCCAATACATTGCAGGAAAAACAAAATATATATTTATGAGATTACTTTTTAATATTTATTAATTATATTGCAGTACCATCTAGTGGCCCCAGTTTGATATCAGGGTGCCATTATACTATGTGCCCTACACACACATAATATAAATAGAGCCTGTCCTAAATGGTGCACAGCCTTAGTATGTGATGAAGCAGAATAAGTGGGAACTAACAAATAGGAGACTGCAGGGAAGATGAAACCAGTGCTGTATCTTTGAAATGCTTCATGAAGTCTGGATTTTCTTAATTTTCTCATCAAGTTTTCCCCATATTTCTCGTCCATGTAAGAAGGGATAGGCAAATCACACAAAGCCCTACTTTTGATTGGGCAGCATTTCCTCGTCTCCCCCTGTAACGAAATCACTTTCGGATGCTACAGTGCAGCATGGCTACCATTTCACCAGTTGTTTAAAGCACTGGAGGAAAACCTGCTGATTTTGCTTAAAATGAAAAAAAGATAAATTTATTTCCAGTGAAACACATACTCAGAAGATCACAGCTACAGAAGGCACGTTTGCTATGACAGCTCATCTGGGGGAGTTGTCTATGCCTCATAGACATGACCTTTCCTATGGGTATATAAATCAGGCTCTGGAATCAGCTATGGACAAGGGCTGAAGTGTTATTTACCATAGTTGAAAGCTGGGGAGTCTGCCAGAGCACCCACTCATCTTTTGTAAAAGTATGAAAACATAAAAAAATATGCTTTTTAAAACCGAATGAAATTTCACTGTCTCATGGTGTCAGCTTTTTGTTTCATTATTTATTCTTTTTGAGTACATGTGCAATACTTTAACGTAGTCCTAAACAATTTGTTGTTCTAGATGTACGTGCAATGGATAGAATATGCTTTCTCCACATTTACTTTTCCTCTAAATATAAATAAATAATTGACCTACTAATTATATTCTATCAGATAAGCTCCATCTTCTGAACCAGTGGTCTAACAGAAATTTCAAGGCAACACTAAGCCCATACGGTTTCTGAGGATCTTTGTATTACTTTGAATTTCTGAAGGAAACCATTCTGATACTTATGTTACTGAAAATTATGCCAGTGTTAATCTAGTAGGAAATGAAAATTCTCTATTGCCTTCAGCATCTTTCCACATATGAATAAACATTTATCGAACCTGGGAAAGCAACATGAGCTGTGAAGTACTCTCCTTTTTTGATCCTGTTTAATATTGTCCATATGCCATAGAAAAGTGTGAGTGCCACCAAAAACACTGCAGTGTCATTTTTACCATACTCCTTTCTCACCACTGCAGTGGTAGCAGCAAGCTCACAGACCGTGCATAAGGCCATGCACTGAAAATGGCTGTGGTGGCTGATCTTCTCTTATAGTGGTTTATCATAGAATCATAGAATGGTTTAGGTTGGAAGGGACCTTAAACATCACCTAGTTCCAATCCCCCTGTCATGGGCAGGGATACCTCCCACTAGAGCAGGTTGCTCAAAGGCCCATCCAACCTGGCCTTGAACGCTTCCAGGGATGGGGCATCCACAGCTTCTCTGGGCAACCTGTTCCAGGGCCTCACCACCCTCATAGAGAAAAATTTCTTCCTAATATCTAATCTAAATATACCCTCTTCCATCTTTCATCTTATAATGGTCTGTATTTGCCGTTGCCCTTCTGCTGGAGGGTCCCACTCCCGTGGTCCTGCCAGAGCACTGAAGTACTTGAACATTCATGACCTGTCTCTGGGCTAAAGTACACAGGTGTATCTTAAGCCACTCCTAGCAGTCACATAAAGTATGTTCTTACACGCTCACCCAACTTTGCACTGAAGCAGGTGAGTAGCTCCTAGAGAAGACACTCATAAAAGCTAAGGAGGCAGTAAGATGTTTAAACTGTCACAAATATTTCTAACTGAACGTCCGCCCTAGTCACAGAACCATGCCATGCTTTCTGTATCCCAAGTGAATTTACACTCACGAGATAGATCTCCTTAAACATTTAAATAGATATTTCCAGAAACATGGTGCAATGTAACTATTTGGGATACAAAAGAAATTAATTTTTCCTCCTGTAAAATTGCTACCTCAAAACTGTATAATTAATTTTAAATATTAGTATTTTTTTCCTGTCATTTTCTCCCTTTTTCATCCTAGTGAAAGGAATGTTTCCAAAACTGCTACTGAAAGGCAACAATCTGTGGTATATGGATAAATGAATTAACTAATGTCAGCTGTAGGATCAATGTCCTCTGTAGGATTTGATGATGATTTTTTATTAATTGTCCATAATAAACCAGAAAAATTATTCTCTGGCAAAACCTCATTGACTTTAGTGCTGTCACACTGCAGCTGACAGCACACTCTCAGTTTGTTTTGTTTTGTTGTTTCCACATGCTCAGAATGAAGGACTAGCTATGAAAAATATTCAGTCTCCTTTTCTAATAACCCACTAAACTGGATGATTACCTTTGTGAATTTATCCCCAGAGTATGAGTTCACTCTGGTGCTGATGTTTTCAAAACTTGCTGCTGCTGTTTCAATGACATTAATTTTAAGGGGCATCCTATCTATTCAGGAGTAGACTGCTGTACTATGGCATTATGTCCCACTTGTCAGACTACCACAAACACCTATATGGGTAGAAATTGGATTCTGTGTTTTGAGGGTAGGATTTGATAGATTAAATAACCCTATGAATTGAACAAAAATGTGGGTTATTTTGGGTTTCATTCTAAAAACCTGTTCTTCAGCAGGCCACAGTGTAACTCAGGCTATTTTTCTTCCACCCTACAATAGCTGGCTAATTCAGCAATAATGAGGTGATCAGTAACATGCTGTGTCTGAGTATCTCACCGGTATCTTTAAACTGCCAATGAACCCTTTTATAGAAAAACTGCAGTTTACAATGTAGAGGGGGAGTAAGATCAGAGTGCTAAAAACGATGTGAAAAAATATAGTTCCTCCTCTACAGATAATTGAGACATACCTCGCTACTCAGGTGGGAAAAAAAAGCCCAACACGTTGGATTTGTCAGGCTTTTGACCATATCTTAAAAGTGAAGGGCTGTCAGTAGTTATAGAAGGGTCCTATCTGTGCCTTCCAATCAGATGTGCAAAGCAATCTCTGTCTTCCTCTTTCCCTCTTTTCTTGGCAACTTTATATTTGTCACTCCTCTCTTTTCCTCCCTCAGCTTATTAAAGCTAAGCACTTTTTTTTTGTGTTGGCTCTGCTCACCACTGGCCTGTTCCTCTGATACTTAGCACATCCAAATGTATTCTAGCTGGCCTTGGCTAAGCTGGCGAGTTTTATTTTGCTTTGGAAGTATGGGGAAACACTGTATTAGAGTGCAGTTTCCTTTAGGTATTTCTCTTCAACTGCCACTTACAGAATACACTAAATGTTGTAATTCTGTACTCCATTTCCCACATGCACCTGATTCGTAGTGTTCCCACAGATCTTCCTAAAACCCAAGTACAAGACATCTGTCCTACAGCAGCAATGATGGGGATTGATTTGCATTACACGGAGAAGTTAAGCAGTTGGAACATGTTACGTTTATCTTAAAGATTGACTTAAGGAAATTTTTTAAACATTTTTTCCTCATTAGAATATTCAATATCATGTTTATGTAGGTGTTTGTTCTTTCATATGTTGCATATGACATCATAATATACATTTTAATGAAACATTGTTAAATATATTGCAGATATAATCTGGATAATATACGGTATAAAAACTAATTGCAGAAGTAGTCACATAAGTATAATGTAAAAATTGATACTGTGGGTTATGCAAAGGTTATCTGTGAACATTAGTGTCTACCCAACTGCAGTTAATCCTAAGTGTTCAAATGGCCGTGTAAGAAATACTGCTAAGGGCAATACTGAAATAAATTCTACCATTGGAAAAGCTTTTCCTTACGCCCAGGGAACTAACCACTCTCCTTTCTTGAGAAGCAAGCATACGCATACATATATATACATATACACATATTTGATCGGTGTTTTCCATTTCTTTTGACAGCACATATATGCCATTCTGTATCTTGATTCTTTTTCTTTATTTTTTTTTCATTTCTTATTCTTATAGGCATGAATTCTACAAAAAAAAAAAAAAGACAAATTCTGTTCTTAGCTCTTGTTTATTTTACTTTTTTTTTGTTTTATCAGATGTTTTCTTGTGTTATGTGTGCCCTGGTTTACATTGTGCAAATTAGTTATTCTGTCTTGAATAGTTCCTATCCTACTTGCCAAATACTGTCAGTGTCTTTGTGAATGGTTTAAAGAATTTCAATCACATAAGTAGTTTCAACTTAGCACAAGGATATACAATATAGCATAATTTGTGTAGAATCAGAAAGCTTTTGAGCTTCTAACTGTGCATTTTTCATGGTTGAGAAACAATGATGGGGTTCACAGCACAAAATGTTTCCTAAAACTACAAGTTCTGGCTGTTGTGTTTGCCTTACTGAATTCTGTGGTTTTAATTTTTAATAAAGGAAAAAGTTATGAGCTCAGACAGCTGTTTGGAAGAAGAGGTTACAGGAGAGCTTAGTAACAACAGACTATGATACTATGTAATTAGTTTTTTTTCTCTTCATTAGCATATACAACCTGCTACAGGAATGAGAATATAATGATAATTGCCAGACTCTTGGGTTTTCACACTTGGAAATAGTGTAAAGTACAAATCTGAAGTAATTGGGATTCTTTCAAGAAATGTCTCTCTCTGCATAGTGAAAGCAGGAGCTCGTAACAGACCATGGAGACTTAATTTTGATGTTACATTTCTGGCAAAGCATCTCCAGGAGATAATAGTACTTATTCTGATTCAGGTCTCAAAGTAAAAATGAGTGTAGCAATCTTTAACTTATCATTAAAAGATGTTTGTCTGTGTCACAGTATGTAGCATTAATGATTCTGCAGAGGAGAATTGCCTCTATATGAAAAGTCACTGAAGACAAAAGTTTACTGAGAGAGTTTACATGGGAAGTTTGTTTGATTCCTGTACCCATTCTGCTTAGCTTTAGGCAATGTTTTCTGTTGTTTCTCGTAAGCAAAAAAAAATGTATCCATTCAAAAGAATATAGAAAAAGTAATATAATTTTTTATACTGACATTATTGCGCACTGTATAAGACAGTACTGCCTTGTTTCCTATCATAAAGAAGCATGCTTTCAAAGTTGATAAATATCACGTATCATCTCTTCCATGTCTCATACAGAGGCAGTGCAAAATATTACAAGTGTAAGTGGCAAATTACATATAAGTAGAGTGTTTTTTCATGTATAACCTAGGTCTTCAATAACCCAAACTCTAAACATGGACTTATGGAGGCCAACCAGCAAACCATTGTGAGTCAAGTGTCTTTGGCTCCTTCTCAGCAGAACAAGCCACTGTGTGCTGCCATCCTCCCATGCCCATGTCACATGCCACTTCCCACGAGTAATTCTTTAGCTTCTCTCACACTTTCTTTTTACACTTCCCCTGTTTACCTAGACACCTGCCTGACGTAGGTGGTGATAGGCTGAAACACTCTTTGGAGATCCCTGCTTCTCTGCCTAGACTGACAACATAGCTCAGAGCAGATACCTGAGTTTTAGACAGCTAAAGTGAAATGAGCTGAATCCAGACCTATCAGCCATTGAGTTCATGGTAGTTAAGCACAATGGGATGCCTTCCTTTAACATCAAGCCCCTCATATATTTAAAAATTTGGTGCCATGGAGCCTAGATTGCATTTAAATTGGAATTTGAGTATTTAGTCTGTTAGTAATTTCTGAAAATGGGGTTCGAGTTCTAGTAAAAAATTCCTTATGCTTTTTTTTGGAAATCCTTCATTTCTTGATTTACATTCAAGAAAAGGAGAACGAATGGCAATGGTAGTGTTTCCGTTTATAAACATACTGAAAAACTACTTCATGTTTTCAGTTGGAGTTGCATAGTTTATTTGATTCTTCTCCTTCATTGATTATCATTTTTTTTCAGAGTAAGCCAGTGATGCTGCACATGAAATAAATTGAAAACCTGCCTACCATGTCCATGAAACAATAGGAGTCAGTTTTGAAAATCTTATACAAAAAGTCATACCAACATGCAAATGAATAATAAGCATATTAGTTTCCAGTTCAGAGCATGAATAGTTGAATTTTAAAAACTGAGATCCTTAAAAAGGCAAATGAAGTAAGTGTATGCTTCAAAGCAAAAAGCAATGTCAAGAATTTGTGGCTCTATATTGATTGGTACTAGAGAAGACACTCCTAACAAGAAAAATGGAAAGACTGCATGAAAAATTCAAAGCAAAAGATCTGAGCTGAAGATTTCCGATACTGAGCAAGGGATATATATTCAGCCTACTTAAAAATTTAAGGGTATATTTTTATTAATGGCTGTTTCTTTTTCTGTAGTATTTTCTTTGTGATGGGCTTCATGGTACATGTTAGACAAGGTAAAAAGGGGAAAAAGGCAAACTGTTGAATATGTAGGTCCTTGAGCAAATAAATACTATATTTTACTTTTTGTAATTAAATATTAAGCTGTAGAAATATGGAACTCCTGTATTTTATACATAGGAAGTCACGTGGCACTAAGCATAAAGGTCTTTAGGATGATGATTTACTTTATGATTGGAATGAAAAAGAAAAAAAAAATTACATATTCATATGTTGCTGACGTATTTAGAAAGATATACCCATGTGTCCAGAATGTCCTGTCTCTTTTGCTCGTCTATTTAGGTGATGCTAAATTACCTATAGTAGAATTATAGACATAAAGGTAGAAGAGATCTCTATAATATTTCTTGCACATAGAAATTAATAATAATATTTAATCTGCCTTTAACACTTGGTTAGCTAAGTGATTCTTATAAACTAATAAAATGGATTCTGTATCATTAGCAAATAGCCTGGTTTTGCATGCAGGAATTTCTTCCTAGTATCCAACCAAAATGATTTTACTGAATATCTTTGACCTTTCCTGAACAGACAGGACAAACATTCTCTTTATTGTGCCATCTACGTGTTGAAAGACACTTATCATGCTGATTCTTCATTTTTTTCTCTTCTCTAGGCAAAGTAGGTACATTTCTTTCATGTTTCCTTATTGCTCACATTTTCTGGGTCTCTTATTCTTATTGCTGTCCTCTAGATTCTTCCCATATACTCTGTAGCTTTTTTAGCATGAAGTATCAAAAAAAAACCCCCAAAACCGATATGCCAGCTGAGACCTCACCAGCATCAAGCACAGCAGAACTATAGGACCTCTAGTATTTTATCTAAAAAGCTGCCATTAAAGCTTTACTGAACCAGATTTTCTGGGTTTTGCACAGTGCTACAGTGTTGATTCTCATTTCTGAGTCACTATTACAATCTCCTGCAGTTCTCTTTGCCATATTTTGCTACTTTGCCAAGTGTTACTTTCAATCTGTCTGATTTCTCCTGCCTACAGGAAATACTTTGCTCTTTTCTTTATTTAATTCACCTTATTGTTCTTGGGTCATCTCTTCAATTTGCTGGGATCATTTGGATTGCAGTCCTGCCCTCTGCAGTGTTTGCTATCCTTCTGCATGATATAAAGTGTTCAATTCTATCACCCAAATCACTCATGAAAATATTGAGCTGAATCTGTAGTGGATACCCACCTTCCACTTCAAACCCTTTCTGAGCTTAACAGCCAATCACTGATAAATACTTTTTATGAGCAGGTTTTAAGCCAGCTGTGCAACTGGTGCATGGTGATTTACATCCATTATGCACTTTCTTGGTTGGCATGTAAGTAACATCACACAGCCCAGTGTGTAGCAGAAACCAGAATAATGTCAAGTATGTCCTATCTACTGCTCTGCCTCCCCAAAACTGCCACAGCCAACTGACCTGTCATAGCTGAAGAAGGAAAGTTTTTTTAGTGAATACTGCTCTGGAAAGCTCGTATAAGCATCTTTTTCATCTTACAATTTCATAAGAAGAGGGATTGATGGATTAGCAATTTTTTTTACAGAACCTCAGTATCGAATATAGACTCACTATTCTAAAAGTGTAAAAAAAAAGTCTATCTGTCTTTCTGATTCTGTGTGGTTGCTCCTTCAGCTTTTTAATTAGTTCTGCTTTTTTTTTTTTTTTTTTTAAGGCAGAAACTTCAGGTAGAATCGTGTCCCTATTGAAGTCAATACATGTTGGGTTGGGTTTTTTTTTTTTATTCCATTGACTAAAATGAGGCCAGGAACTGACATAGACTCTTCAAGGGCTTCTCAAAGTGTCAAGTCTTATCTTTAAAAGCATGATGATGTCTTGAGAATTCTGCACATCAAAAACAATTTCATAATAGAAGAGAAGATTTTAGTTTCATTGATATGGAAATCATGCTATGGAGCATGCATCGTGCAAGCATTCGGTGTCTAAACTGACACCGTGTAAGGCATGCATAGATAATTTCCATCCTTGCCAAAATGTTGTTAAATTCGATTTAGTAAAAAAGACGTACTGGTATTTATCATCACAAAACACAGATAAACATATGAGTAATGGTATGAGTTCTGTTTTATTTTTTGGCTTTCATATTTCAGCGAACTTGGAATATAAAAGATGTGCAAATGTTAGGGAATCTGTACATGAAGAAGTAAACAATTATTGATCTATTAAATATCATCTACTTACTGAATAAGCCAGTTATTTAACTGCAGAAAAAGAACATGACTGTAGTTCACGTCACTTGACTGAACCTTGGGAGATTTAAGTCCATTTTTCAGCTCTGACCCAGATTTCCTGTAAATCAGAGCTTCTGCCTCAACTTCATTTCAACTTCAACTGCTTTCAGTTCTTGCCACTGTAAAAAGATGATTACAGTTACCTCTATGAAAAGGACAGCAACACTGTGAGGTTAAACTCAGTATTCAAGTGCCTTGCAGTACTAATGGAGACACCTTACTCTGATGGTTCACCATGCATAGTCCTGTTCACATTGCATAATTATTTGAGGCTTGCTTGTAGAAATTGTTTCCTCAGTGAAATTAAAGCCTATTGCTAGCAAGACAACAATTCATCAATACATTTAACCTTTCTTCTGCTAACTTTTGCTATAACTCTGGTTATCATACTTGTATTTTCAAACTACTTATAGAATTTTATGGGAAAAAAACCAAACAAAAGATAAAGAAAAGCAAAAGCAGAATTAGCCACTTTTACTTCTTCTTTCTGTATCATTTGGAAGAAAAAGTGCTATCCTGAAAAATCACTGATAAAAACCTGAAGAATTTCTGGTTTCCTGAAAGTTGCATATCCACATTTTTTAAAATGATATTTTCTTGGGTTTTGCTCACCACTTCACAACAATCAGTGAAAAAATATTGGTAGGAAATGTGTGCCAGAATCCTTGTAATTATTTCTTTTGTCTGGGTTTTGGGTGAACTATTCTATACTAACTAAACACAGTTGTAAGTGTGACTTCTTTTACTAGTTATCCTTGGGTTTGTTGTTGAACAGTATTTTTCTGGAAACAGTATACTCACCCACTTAATTAAAGATAAAAAGTGGTCACGATGCAGTCTGCCAGTCCAAATTAATCCTTGCCTCTATGTTTCATTTTTTGTGGCACGGAGCAAATGGGGAAAAGGAGGATGATAATCTGAACAAGTTTCTTTTAGAATTTCAGTGACTATTGCTTAAAGTCTATTCATATATCTCTTAAATTATATTTACTTTGGGGATTATGCAGGCTAAATATTTGTACAATACTCTAGGTTCCTAAAACAAATATTCTGGCTTAAATCATGAAGATTAACTGCAGTGCATTTAAATGAATACTGATGCACTGAAAGTTTCTGTTTGTCATAATTTAAGGTGTCATATTTTGCTACAGAAAAGGTGATTGTCTCTGACAAAAATTATGGCAAATCACTTTGAGTAAAGAAACTTTAACAGTCATTCCTATGGCGTGAAATGAAGTACAGATGACTTTTTTTTTTATAGGAATCTCCAAGGGAAAAAGAAGTCTGATTTATGTTTAGGCAACACTTTACATTTTGAAGTATCTGAAATAAATTTATAAACAATAGATATGGGAATCACATCATCTATAGCTGAACCATAGCAGTAACTGAAGGTGGAGGTATGAGCAACTGCTTTTAAATCAGAGAAGAAGGAAAGAGAGATACCCTACCCAAAAAAGAAGAATTTAAATATGCAGAATGTGATTAAATCCTTCTGGTAATCTACCTTAACACCCAGGCAAACACCTCTCTACTTGAAAAAAAATATGATGGGACCTTTAGCAATCACAAACACTTAAGCATTAGAATATTCATCAGAAATTTCAGTAAAGGGAAGTCTATCAGAAAAATGATTATTTTTCAGCCCAGTGTGGCCTCCACCTACAGATACCACTCCTCCTGGACCCGAGGGCTTTCTGTGGGAGAGAACAACATACTGAGAGTAATGTCATTTCCAGTGGTGCAAATGTAATTGGATAGAAAGCCAGGGATTTAGCTATAATGTTCTGTCATTAAAATGCTACTAATTTCCCTTTTTATTCTTTTGTATAGTAAAATATTACATGAAAATCAATAAGCATAAAGGAAACAAAAGATAGAAAACAAAGAGATAGTTTTCACAAGGGAAGAACTGGTCAATAGATCCTAGCAGGTTTGTGCTAGAACATTTGCTCCAGCAGAATATTCAGCGCTGGTCAAGCAAAAATGATGAATAACATGAGATGACAGAAATAGCTGAGTATACAGAGAGCTTCAAAAGTTAAGGGGCTGCGTAGAATTGCAGACTGATCTCACAATCTTTGTATTTTACAAAATAGCTCCGATAGGACATTTTGGTCCTGATGATAAATATACAGTGATGGGCTCTAAATTAGCTGTTGCCACCTAGGAAACAGATCTATCGTGTGACTAGTTCTCTGAAAGCATCAGCTCAATACTGAAAAAACAATGTTAAGACCTGCTAGGGAAGGAGCAGATCGCCAGGCAAGGGATATCATACTACTGTCAAAAAAACACGGTGAACCCCAATATTAACTACTGTGTTGTGTTCTGTTCATTTTTATCAAAAATAATTAGTAAAATTGTTCGAGAAGAAGGAACAGGGATGCCAGAATGGTTGTATGAGGGATGAGTGGCTGTCACAGCTTCTTGGAGTAAAGAGTATTTTCCTCCAGTGTCTGTTTTGCACTTACAGTGTCAGGGCTGTAGTTTCGGCTTAGGCTACAGTTCCCCTGATTTTTTGTTTTCAGGAAATATGACATGTTTTGATTTGTTGCCCTCTTCAAAACAGCAATGAAAAAAAAAATCCACAATAAAAACCCGAGGGACAAAGACAACTGGCAAAAATTATTTAGGAACTTTCTTGTAATTACTTGTTTTTGCTTTTGTAGCTGGTGAATCATGCTGCCTACCTTCCCTCCCTCTCCTCTTCTGCTCCAGTAGAGCAGAGAGGAAGACAGCGGTGATAATCCTCTTGGACTGAAATATTTTACACTTGTTTGGTAGGTGATAAATGCTGCATTCCAAGGGGATTAGCACAGTGAAACTTCACTAAAGGAGTGAGAGTTTCTGCATGCACACTAAACAATTCAGAACCTTGTTGGATCAACAGTAATATCCATACTTTTTCTGTGGGAAAAGCTAATAGAGGAACAACAGCCACATGAAGTTAACCAGAAACCATTTTTGGAATAAATTATATTTTTCTACCACAGCTACTATGCTCTGAAAACATCTAATTGTTGTGGGGTTTCGGGTTTCTTTGCTAGTTTACACTAATTTCTGAAGTTCTGTTCAGTTAAATCTGAATTGAGTTAGTAACATGTATTGTGTCTTCTCGGGAAAAGAAGGCAATTTTAGGTAACATAATGTTCTAACCCAGGTGAAACATTTGTAATGATCAGCGTTACAACCACCATAAAATCTTAATAAATATATATCCTAATAAATGCAAAAGGTGTAATATTGCAAGTGAAACATGTCTACTTTTAGTGGATTCCTATAATTTCTTTAAGCATTTGAATTTCATTAAAACCAGTCCTTGAAAAGACATGCTGGATTTTCAAGAAAAGCAACTGAAAGAGCATTTTGTGTTTCCTTCCCAATCCTATAAGCAGTTAAAAATACTTCTGAGAGCATTCAGATTTGTTTCTTACCTCAGTGAAAATAATGTAATAAGTATAGCCTGCTTAAAACAAGAAATCAATTTGTTGATTATAAACTGTTTTAACTCCCTTCTTCCAGATATGTCAAATTTATGGTTTGAAAAATGCTGTTGCTTGGAATGTCTTCAGTTTACATAGAATAACAAGGCAAATAACCTATTCTAACATTGAATCCAGACAATATGAGATTTAAAGGACCATATGGAAAAAGCAAAGTGAAATTGTTTACTGGTTTCTTGACATTTAAACATAGAATGTAATCAAAAGTCTCATAGAAAATGTTAATTTATGGACATTTTTTATTTTACTTCGTTTTTCCTATTCTGTCATGTACTATCCCTAGTCACGCCCTAATGCCCAGACAGAAGGCTGCAGTGGAACACCATGAAAAAAGAACCCGCTAACCCATCTAATACTAGATATTTCTGCTACCAGATTATATTAAATTGCGAGCTTTATGCTAGAGCTGAGTGCTCCATCTGTGACAGACTTCTAGCTACCCAAGATAGAAATACTGCTTTTCATCCATTTCCCTCATAGAGATTGAATGCATCATTTTTTAAAAAGCCACATTTTGAGCACAATTATATTTACTTTGAAGCACCATTACAAGATAATGTCCAGTGAATTGATACCAACAGATAGAGGTCTGCTTGCTTTCACTTGCCTTTGTAGTCATTATACAGGTTATTGCCATACCTGATCTCAATATTGAAAGTCGTAGGGGAAGGGGGGATTTGTATAATTATCTTTTATTGCCATTTTAAAATGCAGTTTATGCAGTTCTTCTTTCAACAACATAGGATTACAGACTAAGGAAATGTAGTCACATTGCATGAACCTGTTGATATGTGATGTAGTGGAGAAGATGAAGAAATGATAGGCCAGCATGATAGAAAGCGTTCAGCCCAGATGTGAACTGATTGCTGGGCATATTGATATACCTTCCCTTGAATAATGAGAAACCTTCCCTTCACCAGTCCCTATTGCAGGTTTTGTCTTTAATGATTTAAAAAGTGCTCAGACTATACATATGGTAGGCTGTTTTAGGACAAATCTCAATTTTTTTTTTATAGTTCCATTGAAATGTTAGAAAAAGAACTAGTGAAGGCAGAATTAAGAAAACCTCAAATGTAAGAGTGTTTTCTGTCTTCAGTGCCTTGACATGAATTGCACAGCTTAAATGGTTGGTAATGTATTTAAAATAAATATTAAGGTAGGAGGGGGGAATCCTAGTAAGGCACACTACTGTATTTTTCTGAAGAAACTGTCATTTTTGCTATTCAGAAAAAGGTACCAGTTATGACTAATTAGACCTTGAATTTAATGCTTAAATATTGTAATATTTTTTTTAAGCCATCATATATAAAAAGCCATCAAAAACTACATTTACAGTGCGTGGCTTAGAATAGGTTATTTCATGGCTTTGTTCCGGCTTTCCAATATGAAATGCACTTATGATGGCAGAAGATAAAACGATGCCTCCTCTGCTGATTTAGGCTATAACATTTAAATGCTGCAGTATCTGGAAAAACTGTCTACATCTTAGCGGTAATTGTTAGTAATTTGTTGGACTGCTAGAAATCTTCTCGACACATGCAAAATAGGAGAATAAAATATTTCTACACTAATGCTGCAACACTAAAAATATCTAAATATTGCCAGAGAACTGATTTCATGGATAACAACAAAATTTTTCCTTTTCATGGAGTGTAAGTTTTTAGCACTTTAGACAAAAGTAATACTTGTGGCAATAAAAATGCACAGTATTGGAAAGTCCATTGAATATATTTCCATGTAGATGAAATATTATGTGACTTGTTACTTGCAGATTTGTACTCCTAAAAATGCAATAATTTTTTTTAACATAGGATGATATCTCATAGCCAAAGTTACACCTTAATCACCAACCTCAAAACCTGGGGAGTGTTCAGTGGAATTAGTCAAAGTTTTCTGAAACAGATCTTCTAATGAAGGGGTTTGTATGTTTCGTCTCTTTGCTTAAGACAGATTTCTAAGTAGTTCAAATAATGGATATAGCATTTTGGAAGGTTTTTTTCTTTTGTTTTTTTCAGGGCTGACTGTATAAAATTCTCTGGAGATTGCATAAGGACTGTATCTGTTTGTAAGAATGCTGAGGGGCTGTGTATGGGGTGACTTTACAAGCAGTATGTAGAGGGTAGGCTCAAGATAATAAAAACTGGTGTAAAAATGATTCTGTGCAGAAATGCATGAATATAAAAAATATTTTTCCTCAACAGATCTGATATTTTGGGGCATTCCTGTTTTATTGCCAAAATCAGTGTTTGTTCCTTTTTATTTGCCTCATTACAGTGTGGGTACAAATATGAACAGGTAGACAGGTTTTTAAGTCTTTCCCTTGTCTAATCATTGGCATTATTTAGCGAGTTCCACTTTCAAACCCCTTTGAAGGTTATTAGACAACATTCTTGAGACACATTTACTGACAATTGGGAACTATAAAGGACAAATTATCTCACCAGATCTCTGCCTGGGTGGTGGCATGATAAAAGACACGGTTTGCCTTCAGATCCTATACTGAATTTTGCGTTTCTTTGTTCTTTCATCTAGAAACCATTTAGAAAAAATAAAATTGGAGCTGCGTATCTGAAGTCTTTTGTAATTCTAGGGTCACATCTTAAGAGTTGTGGTTGTAGTAGATACATACATATCTGTTGAAGCAAACCATTTTGCTGAAATACTCTAGCATCTTCCTTTTACCTCGAGGATCACAGAAAGCAACATAGTTTTCACCAGAATATGAGGTACGGGTTTTGCTTCTGAGGATGAAAAGTATGATTATTAAATATGGTCATTAAATAATACCTTTTTTTTTGCCTATGTATTTCAAAGGTTGCAGGAGTGAATTTAAATTGAGAATATTCACAGTAATTGTAATATGATGATGCTAATAAGGGATGTTGTTATGTCTTTTAATATATATAAGAAGTGCAACAATACTGTGAGCATTCACCTACCTGTGAAAATTTTAGCATGTGAAAAGGAACGAAGGTAAGGGAAAAAGGGAGTTGGAAGTGTTACAAGAGAGGTTGAATGCTGTACAATAACAGCTATAAAATATTTTTAAATAAGAAGGGTGTAGTTTTTTATTGTTACTGTAAAGAAAACGTATTTAAGCAACCCAGTTTAAAAATAGCATGACTTGTCTTACCAGAACTATGATATTTATGAGTTTCTGGTGCTTTTTAATGGGAAAAATCTTTTCATTCAGTCCAACTTTGCATCATCAGATACATCCTCTCCTGGAAAAAGTCATTAAAATAGTAACTCCTGCTGAGGGAGAAAATAGACCCGTATTTTGTTGAGGGATAGTGAAAAGGTCAAAGGTGTTTCTTGAAATGTTATAGCAATTTCTCCTTTATACTTGCTGTGTACTCTTCTGTTGAAAATTACATACTTGTGATCTGAGATGTAAGTAATCCGTTTTAAGACTGTGAGAGCCCATTATGATCCTCTAGTTTGATCTTTTGAATAACACAGTCCTTTGAATTTCACTGAGTAATTTTTCAAATTCTGATGGAGTTTCTTCTTATCTTGTAGAAGGAAACTCATTCTAGTCTAAAACATTTAAAGTGCTGGAAAATCATAGAATCATAGAATCATAGAATGGTTTAGGTTGGAAGGGACCTTGAAGATCATCGAGTTCCAACCCCCCTGCCACAGGCAGGGATACCTCTCACTAGACCAGGTTGCCCAAAATCCATTGTTCTAGAGAAGTTGTTCTACTGAGTAGGTATCTCTAGTGTTAAAAAATTGCTCCTATCTCATCTGAATTTATTTAGCTTCTACTTCCGGCCTGTACATCTTGTTATACCTTTGTCTAGTAAACTTAGCATCTTCCATCAGAAATTTTCTGTTCATATTTATATTGTCTTACTTCTTGCACCATTCTACTGTATCTTCTTTACCGAGCTTAAACTGTAAAGATTACTACTATTAAACTACCAGGTTAAATTAAAAAGATTGCAACTTTTAGATCTTTTACTGTAATTCAGGCTTCCCAAATCCAGAATAATTATTTGAGCTGTTCCTGGAACTCTTTTCATTTCTTCAGTATCCATTTGAAAGTGAGACATGACAGCTGTTTTCCAGTAATTGTCTCAACAGTGTCAATAACAAGGTGAATAAAAACTCCAGTCCAAACACGCACATCCTACATATATGTTCAGGGATTGGATCCATTCTTTTCTCAATGATTTTACTCTGAGGATTCTACTTCATTAACCACTACAGATCTCAAAATCCTGTCTGAGAATGATTTTCCAAAATATGGGTGTTCATCATAAAATCTGTGACCGGCATTCCTAGTTCCTCATCATAAGATATTAAAATGTATTTATTAAAAGGTCCGCCTTACTCTGTGATCTGATATACATGTAGCACTGTCTGCTCCTTATTACTGTTCATCATTCTGCCATTTTTGTGTCAACTGTATGTTTTTGGTAACGTGAGTGTACAGTTTCCTCTGGATAAATGAATATTGGATAGTAATTGAGCAAGATCTTTGCACTAGCCCACTAGAAATTCCTTTTCACACAATTGTTCCCAATAAACAGCTGTTTTCTGAGATTTGACAGTGAACTAGTTTTTCAAATGATTAGTATGTGCTACAAGGAATTTTGTACAGTGCTAATTTTTAATCTGAATGTTGTACAGACAAATGCCCTTACAGAAGTTGTATTATGTCAACACGCTTTCCTCTGTGAACTGAACTTGTCACCTCATCAGAAGTTTTGACAAGATCTGCTTTCCATAAAACTGTGCTGATTGGCACTAATTGTGCTACTGTCTTTTAATTCTTAGTACTTTTATGTTGCATCAGCTTTTCTGTGACTTTGCCCAGAAAAGAAGTTCAGCTAACCAGACTGTAATTATTTGGGTCATCATGTCTACCCTTTACAAAATATGCTACAATAGATAATTACAGGATTTTTTCCTTTACATTGTGTTTTATAAACATAGCCTTAGACCTCCAAGCAGAATGGAAAGTACAGTTTTGTGTAGTATGTCCTTGAAAAGGACTCAGATTTGCAGGCCACGGAACAGACTGCCCTACGCAGGACAGAATACCTGCAATACACATGGAGAGGCTGAATATTGCTTACTTTCACTGACTGCATACTGATAATGCTACTGGAAAGGTTACAGCCCTCTTAAACTCCTCTCTGCTTCATTAAGTCACCCCGTATCTCAGATAATCTCTTTCAGCGATATGTTTTTAAAGCTTCTATCACAGTTCAGTTTTGTTGTCCCAGTCCTGTCTGTTATGGCAGCACATCCCAGAGAGGCCATGAAGATGGATGAAAATCACTGTGTAGAATGCCTTGCTTTCAGTGATGAAGGATCAGATGGACTTAAATGTATTTAGAAAATGCACCATAGAATATTTATTGATTCTGGATCTTTAGTTCTCAATCTCCTGATCATTTTGCAGTTATAATCTCAGGGCCAGATCCTCAGCCGTGGTAAAGCAGTGTCAACAGGCAACGGTCTCTTGAATGCCGTGATGCCACCATGATTTCTACAGCAGCTGAGCAGTCATCTTCATTCTGAAATGGCATTAACACTGTATTTTGCTTTTACTCCCGCAAAACAGCTACAAGAGTTGCATGGCATTACCAAAACTTTTCTGATATCTTCAAATTCAAATATTTACTATGCATTTGGAGTGTTTCCAATTTTTTTCAGATCAAGAGCCCTGTATAGTCATACTGAACAACAAAAAACAGGAAAGTGGCACAATCAGAAAAAAAACACTTCAAAAAAAATCTCTAATATTTTCATGCCTACTTTTGCCCCTTCAGTGGTGCACTTTTAGGAAACAAAGCTTAATTTCTCCACTTTACAAACCCAGCCTTCTCTTGGGCAATAAATGAGGTTGGCATACACAAAGGGAGTAGCTATGATTTGTAATGTTATTTTCCCAGCTAATCAGATATGCATTTTGTTGCCATCTTGATCCTAGAGAATAATTGAAGGGCAAAGTGTTCTTGAAATGTCCCAGCAAAAATATTATATTGGAAGTCCTTTTATTTTGAAGTTCCACTGCAATCCACTGAAAATCAACAAAACTTTGTATATGCAGGGATTGAAAGTACAATAACCCTGGTTTCTGTGTGGAAGAAGAAAAGTGTAAACAAAATCTATTTGATTATCCAGACTTATAGAAAGTGTATTAAAATGTATAAGAGGTAAAAATAAATCTGGGAGAAGGTAAAATGTGATCTGCCTATTATGCTACAATTGAGGATTCATAGCAGATATCACCTTGAGCAACTGCTAGACCATGTTCATGCACATGTACACATACAAAGCTTAATCAAGTTATTTTTACTGATACAGTTACTTCCAATTAAAACTTTTCATTGGAATTATATGAAATAACATGGAACAGCTTGTAACTTATTAACTTATATAAACTATAAAAAACAGGTTTTGTCACACTGCAAAGAATCTGTGAATTGTCGTTTCTGGTTCAGAATTCTCGTAAGGAGAGTTTTTCTTAGGAATTTTCTAATGCTTATTGCTATTAGAAATTGAACAGGTCACTTTCATCAGACGTTTCTGTAAGTTTGATAAAATCAAGAAGGAAAAAAAGATTATAAAAACTCCCATCTGTTCTGGAGACAATATATTCATATTTGATCTCATGTCCTGGGAAAAGCTCAGATGTTGTGCTTTTCAAAATGTTATTGTATTGGTTTGCAAATTCCTTGAAACAGGTTTGAGGTGTTTTCTTTTTAAGCGAACCCAGTAAACACTAATTTAGTAATTTTTCTATTTATCTGTCATATTTGTTGGTACAAGTAGTCTTCTGGTCTCGAACAGCATTGATTTATCTGTGATCTGTGAACAGCATATGTATTATCTGTGATCTGGGCCAAAGTAACTTGAAGATTAATTGAGTTTGATAAGTTTGAAGCATAATGACTCCCCTCCCAAGCTATGGAAATTTGTGATTATCAGCTAAAGAATCCATTTCAGCTCTCTGAATGTGATATACAATTTTTGTTTAGCTTATTCATTATAAAACAACGTAACACACGTGGTGGAGAAATTAAATTTCTAAACTATAAAACATCTACAGTCCTTGAATTTCAACTTTTAAAATAAGTTTATCATACTGGCCAGTCATTAGAGAGGTTCTAATTAATTCACAGTTTAGACTGAGACCTACTTGCCAGTTACTCTGTCTATAGGTTAAGTTTGCCTTCCATAGAGAATTAGTCTGCAGTTAGTAGTGCTTATATGTGGCCAGAGGCTCTTGTGAGTCCTTAGCAGGAGACCTCAATGTGATGTCTGACTTCATGTAAGTGTGCTTTGCATTTGAAATGGATGGTTTCTTGTTTTGAAGACAACTATTTAACTCAGAAAGCCAAACACAATCTCATCCTGGGCAACACTGTAGAACTTGATTCAGTCTGTATCACCTGAAACTGTACCTCTCTGTTCTCCATGGAAACTGTCTGACTAAATAGTATTACTGTATGCTATATCAATCTGCTTTTTATATATGTACTATTAAGGTATTAGCCTTCTGCCAAGGTCTATTGAAAATGATAATGTTTTGTCTGCAAACAGGATCAAAGAGCCATGTGTATATGTGGTGGTGAGGTGATATATAACTTTTATTTTTGTTCTTTCTTTGACTTTTATTTTTATTCTTTAGTTTTACTCAGCTTCCTTTTACTATTTTGTCATTTGATTGTGTTGCAAACCTCAGGGCTATGTAATTAGAAAATCTGTCCCGGTTTAAACAGAATTCCAGTTATGATTACTGGAACATAAAACCACCTCACTATCTAAAACTAGGTTCCCAAAATTAGAGGTAACTCTTGGAAAATTGCTAATTTATTGCTTGTATTTCAAATATCTTTTAATTCCAGTATTCTTGATGATTGCTTTGAAAGCATCAGCTGCAGTTTTGGACACTTGGTACAGAGCCGATTAGTCTCTGTTAATTAAGGAAGGGTAAATAAGACACACAAATAAAAAGGGTTGTAACAGTCCCCATTATGTTGCTGATGAAACTGCAGGGAGAGAAGAGGAACCGTAAGTCTACAATACTTTGCTTACTGAATAACTAGATCTAGTATTTGGGAAACCTGCTCCTCTCTTTAGATGAAGCAAAAATGCTAATTCGTAGTTCGATAAATAAAGGATTTTTTTTAAAGTTCTTTTTAAAGACAAGTGTTTCCTGGCTCTGAAAATATTATTAAATTTAATCCAGATATTCCACAGGATCTCAGACCTCTATAGTGCACGTTTTAAAGCAGTTTCTCAGGGGCTGACAGTGAATATATGCTATTTGGGTTTTTAGCTATTGATATCATCCTGGTTGTGAAGAAACTTGAACTCCTTGAGAGCTCTATTGACCAAAGTTTAGTTACAGTTATCATGTTTCAGTTAACATATTCATGTACAATTATTTGGGAAATATTCATCTGGAGGTAGATTAAGCAATGACGCTGTTTATACTTCTGTTTAAAATTGCCAACAATATCTGTTTTCAGGCAGGCAGCTATAGTGGAAAACAGATACGCATGTCTATTTGAATTTGCATTTCAGACTGAATAACTAAGGAAAGAAGTTTTATGTCACAGTGCTGTCTCTCAGTCCTCTTTGCTTTCTGTATTTTAATTTTTTCTCAGTTCCAAATGAAGGTGAAAGCAAAGCATTCTTTATCAATATTTTTACTCTTTTCCTTTTTGCCTCCAAAAGATAAATTAACATAAACATTAACAATGTAGCATAAATAAACAACATATATTGAGATCCTAACTTTAAAGGGTTTGTTACTGTAATAAAAAGTAGGTGAAAGTGGGGATTTAGAGCTAGTGCAAGCAACAGAAAATTCACCATGCATAAAGTGTTGTGTGTCAATTCAGAAAAGAGACTGAAGATTCTTCTGAAAGAAGATATTTCAGAGACTTGACAGCATTATGAAGTAATAGGTGTGAAGGAATTGAAACTCAACTAGGATAGCATGGGTTTTTTTTCTCTAATTTCAGTAATATCTATTTAACCACTTCAGACAAAAGGTGAAGGCTAATCATGTCTCTTGACTCCATATCTAAGGATAGGAAAACATATCAGACAGTTTTGAGGGAAGAAGAGAATAAAAGCACAGAGAAAACAAAAGCAAAGGACAGATTGCAAATAGTTGGGAAAAATTAGTATATCAACAGGCAGCATTTTTACTGGTACAAATTCAGGATTTTTTTCCTTACTTTTATTCCTTTCCATATATTTATTGTGTTTGGGATCAGGTTCTAGCTGCTGGAATGAGTTTTATAATATTTTGCTATATTTTTGTATCAGAATGAATTACGTTTCACTTTTGGGAGATGGGAAGGGGAAGTACAAGGAAAACGAAGAAGCGAAACACCCTCAGTGCTCATTTGGAGTGAGAGGTCTCTATTCTTGAGCTTATCTGCAATCCAATTTCTGAAGACAATCTACAGGGATGGAGACTTGTTTCTTTTCCTGAGTCTTGAGTAGAATAGAGGGAAGGAATTCAGCCGCGTTTAATTTCATTTTTCATGTTCAGTGGAAAGCAAGGGCAAAGAGAAAGAAAAGTTATGTCAGGGTAGGGCTCCCTTCTTACAGGGTGACTTCCCATTTTTCAGCTTTTGAGATGCAATTACTCAAATATGTAATTCCATGATGTACATGCACCTTAATGACTTGGCAATGTTACGGTTCTAGATAGTTTTGGTTCTAAGAAAAGTAATTTTTCTTTTCCATTTTTATTTGATTTTAGTAAGATGAAAAGCCTGTTTAATTGTAATCTCTTTTTCTGAGAGCCACAAATATTGCTATTTTTAGCAAACAAGAGAAAATATACAGTATTAGAATGAACTTCTTGGGCAACCATCACAAGTCTCAACAACTCTTTCAACAAAGATGGTACATCTTTGACTTTGTTCTTTCTTAATATAAATATAGACTCACATGTATTTTGAGGAAATACACATACAGCAGTCCTTTCCAAACATAACAGCAATAATACTGCCAAAACATGATACTCCACTGCACATTTATCTCCCATTTCCTTCTTCCTTAGGTCAAGGTTATTAAGGAAACACAGGGTAGCTGTTAGTTACATTGCTTAGAGTATACTCAACATAAGAATCAAAAAGTATGGAAAGGCTA
Source organism: Pluvialis apricaria (assembly GCA_017639485.1). Lineage (NCBI taxonomy): Eukaryota > Metazoa > Chordata > Aves > Charadriiformes > Charadriidae > Pluvialis > Pluvialis apricaria. Next base: position 70,855,286 of record CM030009.1, on the reverse strand, counting down.
GAATTATGTTTAACTGCTTCTTCCTGAAGAATTATTTTTGTAATTTGTACATGCAAGTTTATCTTCAGAAAATGAAATCTAGAGTAGGCATGGATCCATGAGGCTAATGATAGTTCATGTCTTAAATACCTGTCTTTATCTAACTACGTCACCTTTTCAAACAGACAGCTTCTTCTAGTACATGTACATAGAAAACAGATGTACTGTCTATGCTTCCCTTTCAGTCTGTCCTTAAGATTTGTGCTTACTGTGCTGCTATCAAATAAATGATCTACTAAATGTTAAACAGAGGATACATTACAATCGACATTTATATTCAAAATTTTTGGTTCCATAGAGATTTACATACATCTCTAGAAACAAACATGGCCAACTCTACCATATTTGAAGGGATGCTATTGAATTTTAAAACTATCATTCAGGCATTTGGAAAGGGAAGTCCCAATTTATTGTCCTTTTGTGCAGGCAATATTACACAGAATGTGAATACATGGTCATACACAACTTTTACATCAGGCCTACTGCCACATTAAGGACACAGAGTGCTGATTATGGTCTAAAACAGTAGCACAGCATTTCTGTTTGTGACATAACTTATTTGTTACATGTTATCAAGTCTCTGCATAGAGTAAGAGCTGTGTTCTCTTGAAGGCTCTTGAAGGTATAAATTTTCCTTCAGAATAGTCCCCCTTTTGATAAAAAAAGAGTATGTATATTGCTTAGCCTTAAAAAGGACACTTTTTCCCTTCCCTGATGAAGTTTCATTTGCAACCAATACAGTAATTATGAATTAAAATTCATTATCTATCAGAAACTAATGCATGCTAAGATACTCTGCTGAAACATCACATGAATAGAGTAGAAATAGTTGTGCAAACTGCATCCTGATAAGGCAGTCCAGTTTTCTTTGCAAGTGGCTTGCCACAGGCGCAGTATTAACAGAACAGGAAGACAAATCAAGCATTTCAATTCCCTGGCTGTTCCCTGATGTGATGGGAGCTGTTCCTTTTATCTAAATTACATATTTTAAGGGTGCCTAATAACCTAATTACACTGCATCTAAAAACTCTAGCCTACCTTTCTAGGAAGAATGCCAACAGTAGTAACAGTTGTCCAGAGTAGCTTTCAAGAATTGTCCCAAAACACTTCATGTAAGCTTGTGTGCTCATGTTGTGCATTCAGTGCTCTAAAATAGGCTTTAGGATGGCACGTACCAAATCCTCTCAGCCAGCCCAGCAGTTTACCACACAAGCAAAATCTTGGGTTTATATCCCAAAATGCTGTTTTGCCTTCTCACGTTGCACAAAGTTCCCCAGATATCTCGTAACTGCAAGTCTAGTCTGCACTGATCGTGTCTCCCCTGGAAGCTGGCACATTGGGTTACCAAATGGTTTCTCAATATTATGCTGAGACATTGGTCTGCTACGGAACAGAGGGAAGTGTGCCAAATACTGAATCACCGGTGCTACTTTCCTTAGCACCTGGGATTTTCTTTGGAATGTTCCCAACCAATTATTATGCAGGCCAGAATCTGCTTACCTTATGAGATTTGACAAGATCACAACCTGAAGAGACACAGATGGTGAGGTATTCCCATCATCACCAGCATCCACAGGCAAATGAATTATTTTCTGTTCAGATCTGCTTCCAAGAAGGCTTAATATTTGATGGATATAATTACGTTAAGCGAGGCTGAATCCAGGACTAGATATGGAACTATATTTGCAGTGCATAGACAGTATATCTCAGTCATGGGTATATGACAGTCCTAATATCTAAAATATGTGTATACAGCAAAGGAGTCCCAAAGGAAGATGTATGAGAACTCTGTAACTCATTATTTTGTTGGCCATCAATTATAGGAAAAAAACCCCAAACCAAACAGTCCCACCAAAGGAAAAAAAAATAGATTTTGTTTGTAGGGGAATTTCAGTACCTTTCAGAGAACCTGGAAAGAGGCCTGTATGTATATATCTCTCTGAATTCAAAGGCTACAGACCTGGAAGAGTCATGGGAGAGATACAGGTCTTACTACCATAAAAAAAAACCTTTAACCCAAATCTCCCCATCTCTCCTCTGAGACAGCTGGTGTAACAGTGGAGCCCATGGGAGTGGTTCCACTCAGAAGGCAGAGGAGACATGAGAATAGAGACACCCTATGGTAATGTGGGAAGTCTAATCACAGGGTCATCGAAGTCATTCCCAGTTTCATTTCTGACTCAGAGAATACCTTAAATTTTTACAAATTGGAATAGCTTCCAAGTATGTACTTACAAGGAGGTACTGCTACTAGATCTACCCAAAATTTCAGCAGGTGAGGCTGAGACTTGTTTCAAAGCACTTTATAACTGTCAAAAGATGGTATTTATCTGAGTGATGAGAAAGTCTAAATCAGGCCAAGGGGATTTAAACCTCTCACATTCATTTTAAATTGTCTAATCACTATACTATCAAATACACACAATGAGGCAAAAAAATAATCTCTTCAGTTTTAAAGGTGATGTATCATAACATTTTGTTAGGAAATCCTGGAATCGGTTGTTTAAATATGCTTCTCATTTGGTGTCCTGCAAAGATGGATTCTCCAGCAAAGATAAAATGCAACAAATGAAAGGAATTAACGAGACTGAAGAAATAAAATAGGCAACAATGAAATGTTACTGTCCAGATTACGTGTACATAAAGTCAAGGATTTGTACCATCTGCATTCTCTGTTTCTGAACTGCAGATATTTTTGAATCCCATCTTTACTGACAGTTGTTGCTTTGCAGTCTATTAATCTTTCCAAAATCTCTCTGGATTTTCCTTTTTTAAAAATATCTATTTTCTCTTTCACAGAAGTCATCTTGCCAGTCATCTCTCCCTCCATATCAAACTGCCTTTCTCATATAGTTGAATTGCAGTGCTTTGGCTCAGAAATTTTACAGTCCTTTTCTATGATCACAACTGGTGACCCTCATGGAGCACCTACAATTCATCTGCAGCAACAAAGATGAGTCTGCCTTGATAATCATTTACCTGCCTCCTGTTTCTGTTAGCTTTGTTGTCCTTTAGGGCTATCACTTCACCAGCAGCGAAACTGTGCTTATAATGTACATATTTCTATCTGGAATGTAGATGAAAGGAAAATCAGTCTGATTAATATGCTAAGAAATGTTATTCTTCTGACTCACTTCAGGGTGGGAGCAGACAAGTGTCTGAAGAAAGGCATTTTTTGTTTCTCTTGTGTGTTCTCCAATCCATAAATAAATACAGGGAAGAATACCAGCTACCCAATGGAAGAAAACCCTCCCATACAATGCTAAGACAGACTTGCCTGCATACCATTGTGTGATAGCCATCATCTCAATCTTCTCTGCAATTATGATACCATTTTGCTTTACAAAACTGCTGCAATTAGCATCTTTAAACATAGCCCTTTCAAAGTATGCTGTTTAGCTCAAATTTACCAGCATTTTCATTGTATAAAATTCTATCTTAATAATCCATGAAGGTCAAGCTATTAGCAAGACACACACAAGCTCCCAAAGAGCATGCCTGAAGCAGAGTGGAAAATTCATGACACTTAAGTGACTTGTTATAATTCCTTTTCATCTCAACAGCCCTTGAAACTCTCCACATGAAAACAACAATAACCTTGTGACAGTTGCAGGGCAGTATGTTTTCTGGACATTTGTTAACTGGACAGGTTTTTTTAACCTAAAGGTAGTGTACAATGTCAGCATGTTTGAAAAAAGTTAAAGGCAGAAACAGGCTTCAAAACTGTAATATTTTTTCATAAGAGCCTTACAATATTTTCAAAAAATAGACAACTATGGAGATGCACTAAATTTGCATATACGTACTACTTTCTGTGGATAGGCTGGATTTTTTATGAGCAGAAAAGAAAATCCATTTCAGTTTGTATGTCCTTTTTTATGCCCCACAATATTATTTCTTACAAATATTTGTTCAGCTGCCTTTCTGAAATTGTTTCTTCCTACAGATCTGAGTCTGCATGAGTCTGTGAACTTTATACATTAATTTATCTAAAAGGAGGAATTCCATAAGGATTATTTTAACAATTTGTGTTTCCATAGTAAGATCTGAAAACATTTGACCTCAAGTGCTCCCTGTATTTTAATTTTTACCATGTAAAATAAACAAGCAAACAAAAAAACCCCAGACACTTTCATACATACTTCTCTTCTTCTCCTGCAAATGCCACCATTAAGGATCCAAACACATTCAAATTTAATCTACTCTTGGTTTAGGTTCATGTCATGGATGTAAATCACCGTCTCAGTGCCTTTAGCATTGGATTTAATAAGAAATTTTTGAAACACTTCATGAAGTGCTATTTATGGCCCTAATCTTGATCTCCCAGGGATCTTCATATTTTGGTTTTAGTTTACACTTAATTCAGATTTGTCTCAGATTGTTTTCTGCATAATGTTTGCACATTCTTCTAGCTTACTGATCTATCAGCTACGCAAAATTCTATGTCATTAGTAGAATTAATGGGGCAGGCTAATGTCCATTGTCTAATGATACACGCACCCTGATACAAAAGCAGATGAAATAACATTTAATGGAGTTTAATAAGGAAAGATGGGGGGTGGGGGGTTCTGCTGCCCAGGACAGTGTTAAGAATGACAGAAGTCAGTGCTAAGGGAGTAGAAAACAGGCAGCTGATGTCAGTATTCAACCATTTACAATAATTAAGAAAGACACATGCTCATTACCTGCTGTGTTACAAGTATCAGATTCGAACACCTTTTCACTTGCAACTTACTGGTATTAACATACCTCCTAAGGGGAACAGGTTGGTGGCTTGTCATGTGAAGTGTTTGCTCTTGGAGAACCACTTTTAAGCTAAGCTTAGGCACGCATTAGGTTGTGGCCTAAACGTTAACGACTACATGGTTTCAGTTTTGAGCCATGTTATCTACTGTGCTGGCTTTAGTTTATTATTTGTTATAGCTAACTATTTGCTATAGTTTTCTACTGTGAATTTTGCAATGGTCAGTGCAGCTGGTAAGTAGGGAGACCTGTGTGGGCCACCTCCGTAGAGCTGCATCTTGCCAAAACGAATGCAGTGAACAAGGAACATGTTAGATCACACAGCTTTGTTGTGTCACCAACCAACAGAAACGATTGCCTCCTGTCCTGTCACCTATATAGAAGGGTTTACAGGCTTGACTGCCTACCCACAGGGATCGAGAAAATCAAATTTTTTGTAATAACTTCAAAAGCTAAAAATAATAAGTTGGAGAAATTTGTTCATCCTAGAGCACAAAAGAAATCAAAATCCAATCATTTCATCTTAGGTCATCTTCTGTCCTCCACTTCCAGGGGCCCAAGGAGACATGTTTCAGTTCAATATAATCAAACAAAAATACCTGACTCCTAATTGTGATTTGCATTCCTAGACAATGGTCATCAAATCCCTAAGTGTCCTTGAAGTTATAATGAGTAAAGTCAGAAGTGTAAGTCATTTTATTTTACATGCTTACATATGTTTCTAAATGTCTCTGTCCTTTGTTGCTTCATGTAGAGACTTTGTAGGCCTATCTTGATATTTTTCTAGAGATGGCTATTTGCTTAAGGACAACTAAGTTCTTCAATGCTGGAATTGATGAATAATGTTTACATAGTGCATATCAACTCAGAGGATTTTGAAAGAATCAGTAACTTAACTGGCTGTCCTGTACTAACTAAATAGCTTCAACATTATATAAATCTGATTGTTGGTGATTGTCTTTCATTTTTCTAACTAAAAAATTCATAAAACAGTTTCAGGAATAGAGAAACAATCTACATAAATACTTTTACTATACCCACCCTATTTTTCTGTTTTGCACTTTATTAGGAATGGAAACAAAGGAGAGGAAAGGGTTTCTTCTCCACTGAAGCGGTATTGTGTAGTGAAGGATTTTCTTATTTTTTTTAGTCAGGGAATATATTAGGGGTCTTAAAAGTCAAAATAAGAAATTAACTTACCAAGGACTGAAAGTAAATGTAAATTGTAAGTTCACAGGAGTCATAAGCTTAGATTATTTGCCCAATAGAAGTGAGGCTGATCAGCGTTTCCTCTCTGTTGCTATGTCAAGTGTGTGTGTTTGTATACGTGTATGCACATGTCTGGTTATTGGAAGTCAAACTGCAATTTTTTATGTTATGTTGTGTTTATGTTATGTTAAACCTTGCAAGATGCAGTGCTCTTCAACAACAAGATTGACTATGAGTCTTATTTCTACCACCAGTCTCTATGGCTTCATATAAAATTCCAGAATTCTGATAAACTGTCACGGGGAAAAATGATAAAGTGATTTATACTCAGTTTCACTGGAAGGGAGAAATGCAGAGGCTGTCACTCTGGGTCTTCAGAACAAATGAGTTACAGTTCATGAGGCAGCTCAATAAGGCTATCATTTCCCATCAGCTCCTATCACTGACAACCACAGATTTACTGGATGGGGAAAGGGAAAATGGCTGAGTTTTGGTGCCAGGTGAGTCGACACTATTACTCCATCAACCAGACTTGTGTAGACAAGAGGCTACCATGAATATTTGATAGAAGCTTCTTCCCAGAAGTGCCTGTAGAAAGCAGTAAAGCTCTTCTTTCATTTGTGTAAAAAAAGCTCTCTGTCTGTCTATTTGGATCCTGTTGAAAATGTCCATTTGTAAACCGCTAAGGTTTCTCTGATTTATTTTTTGTGTGTGCATTTGTTTCATTCACTGGTCTGTTTTGTGCCATATGGCTTATTTATAGCCCTTGTAGAATGAAACAAAAGAATGCTTACTCTGCTGGGATTTCATATACAATGCATTTGTCCCTCTCCGTCTCGCAAAATGGCAGTATGAACACAGCCTCAGAGCCACCTGTGCATGCCCAGAGGAACGAGGCCTTTGATCTGCCAAAATTACAAATCGTTAGAAATATGTATGTTCCGCTTCCAGGCAGAAAAAGATTCAGGTCAAAGCTGAAAACTTACTCCGTATATATTCATGTTAAAATAGATCAACATAAATGACTTCTATATTATCCCAGCTTTCTGTTGTGCAAAAGTTTCAAGGCAATTGTTGGCGTCTGTTCAAAGAGCTACTACGTATGCTACCTGCATTTTTTTGAGGATGTTTGCACAGCAGGATTTCTTAACAGAAATCCAGATTTGCCTCACTGATACTCAGATGCTAAAACATTTAACTTTTTTTAATCTTAATGATCAGTAATGGATTTGGTCCCTAGATGTCAGCATTAAACATTCTCTTAGGCTGGATTGTTGTGTTACCAGGGTGGGATAATACCTGCAGGTGTTATTGCCTGTTTGCTTTTTAAGACAGAGATACATACTTCTAAAGGAGAATTTAATATGACAGTTAGAAACAAGGCTGTGATGTTCTCACTCGCACTAATATAACTAATCCTATGTGCAAGTCTGAGCTGTGAGTCAAGCACCACTATACCTGAATCAGTCCTCAGAAGTCTCTCTATCCCATAATTCCCTACAGAAATAAGATTTTCTCCAACCCTTTGCTTCTGTCCATAGCTTCAACAAAATATTTTTAAAATATCTGTTCAGTTACAGAAAATCTTTCCATCGCCCACTCAGAAAAAGAGTTGAAGATTTCACAAAAAAATAATTCAAATTATTATAAAATATGGTTTCTGTTAAAAAAAAAGGCAAAAGAAAAACCAAACAAAAACCCCAACTGAATAGAAATCCCCAACACGAAATATCATTTATATAGTTTCTCAGAATCCTCTAGGCCATCTATTCCAGAGAATCTTATCTATTCTGGTTCATAAATCATTCCTCCCAGATCTGCAGTTCTTTTCCTAGATCATAAATAAATACGTAAATAAAAACATTATATCCCCAGAACAACCATGAACTGTCTTCATTTGTGATTCTGTTCCTGAGTTTCCACAGGAAACTTAATTTATTTTTTTCATTTTAGAATCTGAGAAGGCTGTGACAAGGATATGCAGGCATTGCAGCTATGATTAACCTAGCACCAAAAGTGGTAATGATGCCAAATTTGATTTGAGACAGATGGTTTTTGTCTTGCAATGAAGATTTAGAATAACCTTAAACCTATCCACAATTAGGGGAAAGTACAGCTAGCACATATATTGCTAATGTTAAAATGATGGTTTCTTACCTGAAATTTTAAACCAGTGCTAACTGTTTTGTTTTGCCTAGAAACGAAATATGTTTCCAAAATATTCTTTGGGTGTTTTTTTTCCCATGTGCTTGAGCCTTTCCCGTCATTACTGGTAGGTACCATTTCTTTTTTCAAATACTGTTCTGCTTTCATTTGCTTTAATGACTGAAAGCTGTGTACCAGCTCTATCTTTAATCTTTTTCTCTTAAGCTTCGAGAATCTCAGTAAATACACTGTCTAAAATAGAAAAAAATTCAAAGTCAGATCAGATTAACGGGTTTGTCATTTCATGGACCATTTTTCATCTAGGAATAATAAATACAAAGAAGTATTTTCTGATTCATATTTCTCTCTCCTGAAACTAGAGATGCAGACTGATGAAAACCAAAAGTGTGTCATAAATGGATCAGACTGTGTAGACAGAGTAAGGAAAGTGCAGGATGACTGCAGTCATAAAGTCCTCATGTTGTCGTATTTGTCATCTGTCATGTTAAACTCTCAGAGTACATAGCAAAGTACACACTAATCTAGTCTGAGAAATCCTAACATCTATTGCCACATGTTTTTCCACTCCTGTTTTTTCTTGATTTATCTAAATGCAGGAGATAGTGATGTTATGGCAGACCCTCAAAGTTCTCTGTGTAGGCAGCAGGAACTTATAGACATGCTTGCATCACTTCAGTTTTTGTCTCCTTTATGTTCACATAGCTGACCATAAAAAGGGATACCAGGGCTCCTTGATCCTTATCACTGCAACAGTTCCCTGCTCTCTGCAGTGACTGAAGCACTGAGTATGAACTGGAAGAACTGCATTTTTTCAGAATGTCAGATGATTTTTCACAACCTGGAGCATCCTGTATCTCTGTGAGTGAGTATTATGGCAGAAAGGCAAGGCAAGGAATGGAAATGAAATGGAGAAGGCGATGAGGAAAGAAGGGGAAAATGGAAAAAGCAGGAGGAAAGGGGAGGAAGGGGAAAAAGGGGGAAGGGGGAAGTGGAAGGGAAAGGGAAAACCATACATGGCAGAAAGTTTCTCAGTTAGCAGACGGTCCTGGAAGAATCTTGTGTATTCTGACCCTTTAATTCTAACTTGAGTCGGGGTTATTGGTCAGGAGTGAGTTCTCTTTGAATTTCACTCAATTTAAAATTGACTTTTGTTTCTTGTAGCCTCATCTATGAAGCACGAGCTACAAATCATTGATTTATGAAGTTTTCCAAAATTTGAGGTGGCTTAAATTTCTCATTTGGGTCAAGACCTTTTTTGATTTTATTCTGTTTTCCACTTCCTTAAAGAGGTGCCCACCTCAACTGAGAGTGCTAGGAAACTATTTTTCTCATAGTTTCCCCTCCTATCTTGCCTGTCTATAACTGACTGTCAGACCAATCAGAAGTTAGAGATACCTATCCATTCTTCAAAAAGCTCTGATGACACCTGGTACACCTTCAATTTGTCATATTTTCTAAATGATCTGTATCCTTTCTGGGCTTCTGGTTTCAAACAAAGACCTGCAATGCAAGAGCAAATGAATTTTCAGTTTTAGTCCATAGTTCACATTTGAAATCTATTTCTATCACAAAACGACTATGAAAGCTGGCAAGAGTAATGGCAGAAGAAAACCAGAACTGAGATAATCAAGCATGATGAATGTATAGCTGAAGAGTATTATATGGGCAGTTTCCACATTGTCTGCCTGTCTGCCTTCCTACAATTTCTGGTACTGGTTCTTATATTTCTTCAAACATCCTGTTGCATGACAGTCATATTGCCCCCCTCTGGTTTTGCTCTTCCAAGGACAAAAAAATGAAGTATGCGGGTTTTAAACCACAGTCTGTGGAGAACCAAAGGAATTGGAGTCAGTGCAAAAATACCTGGTATTCTGTACTTGCAGCAGTCTTTCTGTACAAATATTGCACATTAAAGTTATCTTCAGGAAGAAGTGTCTTGTGAATCCCTCGTTTACAGTTTTGCAGGTGAATATGTGCATGATTATATGACATTATCTCCATTTTATTTTCTAGTAAAACTATAAGAGCTGTTAAAGGTAGAGAGCCTGTGAAAAAAAGATAAGAACTTACTAAAGGTATTAATTGCTGTCACAGTCATTCATGGATGAATTATATAAACTTTGCTGTAAAACTGGGCTTGTAAGAAGGCAGCTGCTGAGCCGTTTTCAAATTATATGCAGTTATATAGCTAGTGATAGGCGAATTTGGTTATTCGCCAAAATGCATCACTCTACTTTTCTCAGATAGGTTAATATGGATGCTAGTTTTTTACAGGATGAGAAAGTGTGTGTCTTGCTCAAGGATCAAATAATTTACTTTCTAGTAGTTGAATCACCCTTCAGATTTCTTTATTATATTCTCAACTTTCCAGTAATAGAGTGCTGTTTCTCTATAGCAATTCAAGATGTAACACATGTCAACTTTTCCATTTCTTGAAGTAAAAACATAATGGATAGTGTAGAAAGAACAAAAGATGGACCTAATCCATGGTCCAGCTAACTGAGAACCCCAGTAGGGAAGATGTTGCTTTGTTTCTTTGAACCTTAATATTATAAATTTTCCAGTCCTGTTCAAGAACGAGAATAGAATCAACAGTGAGGAAATATTTAAGTGTTAATAAAGTTAATTCAGGAAGTCCTTAGATCATCCTAAATTATCACTGGTGCCAGCAGAAGTCTTGCATGTTAACTGTCTAATGATACTATGTTTAATCTGATAACTCAGAAGGTTACTATAAAAATTACTTTCTTTTAATCTGTAAGAAAAAAATAAAATTAGGCAACAATTAACAACTGACAGACATTAAAGGCAAAGACAAGTCTTGACATGGCTAATTTTTGTAAGGGTACCTTCATCCTTATGGCAAAGAAAATTCCAGAGAAAGGATAATTTTTGTTCTGCCTTTTCCCCATCACCAGATAAACAAACCATAAGGAAATTACACAGGACTACATTTATTGTATTTATATTATGTGAAATCCAGCTATGCGTATACACCACTCCTCAGACACAGCTCTGACAATAACTAGAAAGGTGCAAATCTTTATGAAATACCTGTTGGCGAGGGGTAATTCACTTGAACATTGCAATGCCATACACACTACAACATCTAATGAATAGGAGTCAGGGTCCAAAGTGGAGTCCAGATCCCTCAGTTATGTTTATTTCTGGAAATAAATTAAGGATGCTCATCATTACCAGGAGGCAAGGGATGATTCCCTCTGTGTATTTCTTTTAGCTAGTTTCAGACGTGCAGATGTAACAGGTGCAGATATAATGGTAATAACTCCACCCCCTCCTGTCTCCAAACTCCTTGTATCCCACAATACCCAGTCTCCACTGCCTCAAATTGGTTCCAAGGCCCAGTCAATCACTCCTACATGTAACGATCTCAGTCCTCAGCCTCTCTGTTTTCTGGTGGCCCCAACCCACCCCAGCCCTTCCCTCCTTGTTTTCATCCATCACTCTCTCACTTATGTAGCCCCTGTCCTCATACCTATTCAGTACACTGAAACTACCCAGGCCTTTTTCTCTTCAACCTCAGCTCCCTGCTGTACAAATTTAACCACTTCAACAAGTGTCCCGGCAAGTGTTGCTCATTGATCATATGCTGCAGCTGCCTCAGAGCTAACTCCCTTCTACGTTTCTGCTGCCTGTCAACTCTGCTGCTGCCTTCCAGGTAGCTGCTGGATTTGGCCCATCCTCCCCATTGCATGGATCTGCCATGTCTCCTGCTTTCTTGTCCACAAGAACTCCTGCTCATTCAAAAATTTCGGCTGACTCAATGCTCATCAATAGGCAGCTTGGACAAAAGATGTGGAATGTGTGGCAGTCGTATACAATGCCTGGCAGCAGGCTCCTCAGAGCATGATTCAGACACCATCAAGATGAGAAGCGAGGAGGGTAACTGCTGTAATATCACTGATGGGCTAGAGGGGAGGCCACATATCACTACAGTCTTGCTGTCATCTGCTGATGTGAAGCATGTGCCACCCTGGGCAGTTCTCATGGAGTCAGGGAGAGAGTTAGCCCACAAGAACATTGACTCTTCAGTTTGCACAGTAGCACTGAGGTTACATGGGTGACATGGCAGTTACCTGCCATGAGGAAGACTTAAAGTTTTTGTTCTGTCCTGGGAAAGTCAACCCTAAACCTCCAACCACACTAGAAAGTGATTTGGCAGCAATATTCTCATTAGAGGTAGTAACACTGCCTCGATCAAGCACAACCTGTTACACACCATGGAATTCAAGATTATTTAGAGTTGAGAGAGTGGAGCTATGGCCCTGTAATTCAGAACATGGGGACCAAGAATCTCAGATGCCCACAGAAAGATCAGGGGATCTGAGGACCTTCGTCCCCCTCCTCGTCTTCAAAAGCCTCAGTGGAAATTGGCAGGTTTGTATGAAATATCTTGATTTCTTCAAATCGACGTTTGCCAGTGGAAAACATTTCATTTCGTGAATTTGCAACCAGCTCTCCTTCTGTGCGAGAAGTTGAGAAAAATCTGACAAGAGAGCAAATTCATGTCAAATATCTTTTGTAAATGAAAATCTGACAGTTCTTTTGGCAACAAGGTCTAATGATTTGATTGTCACATAGAATTTGCAACAATCCAGTTCCAACAAGCTGGAAGAATCGCTAACATGCAACACTTCATCTGCCTAAGCATACAGATATATACAGAAAGCATTGATGCACACCAAATTCCATTATTTTGTTTTCTCTAAAATATGCATTTAAAAATAGAGATTGAAGGTCTCCCTTTTTCCACAAAATGACAGTCAACACATCTTCTAGTTCTTCACTGACTTGTTGGTATTTAGAATACTTATTTCCTTCCCACTTCTATCTAGAAATAATTCTTTAAAACTAATCAAACAATTCTTTTGAGAATCACTTTTAGGCTGTCTTAATCAAATTGATTTCAACAATAGCATAGTGCTTCTGCACATGCTTGGCCATATAAATATATACTATCAAGTCTATTGAAGTTCTTATCTGAAACACTTATAACTCTTCTTGCTTGTAGCTCTTAACTATTTAAATAAAAGTTTTGATCTTTAACAATGTTAACAACACAGGTTCTTTAGAAGTGTTGTCTATTCCTTCTTGGAAAGCTTACTATGCATAGTGTATATTACCATAGCTGTGAAGGACATGGAATTTCAGCGCTTTCATAAATACTTTATTATTAATAGTTTGTTTCACTGGAAATACAATAAGAACATTTAAAAATCTTTCTTTTTCAGCAGAACATTTTGCTTCATGTTTCAACTTCTTAATTTTGTATTATTGATTTACAATACAAAACTTCAACCGCATTTCAAAATAAATAAAAATAAAAATATTTTTATTTGCGTCTAAAGCAAGCTCCGTTGAATCTGCCGATGTTCTCATGGAATATTTTTATCATAGTAAGTGAGCATTTCCCAACAGAAAATCTTGGTATGTTTTTAATTGCCTTTGTGCATTTCTGGTTGTGTTATGACATTTTGTGAAATTCCTTCACCTTACTCTGAGCTTCTGATGATCCCTTCATGTTCTGTTTAGACTTTGTTATCCTACACTTTGAAGAAATAAGTAAGGTAGAATAACACTCGTATTTCTACTGAGTTAATTCTGTGCAATTTCTAATGATATTTTCCAGCTGTCTTTACAGCTGATGATCAGGGTCTTTATATTAAACCTATGTAGTTTCTCTATTATGTGTCTTTTGCTTTTCTATTTGCATCTTCATACTGGCTTTACTATGCTTTACTACCTTTACTGCTTTCTTCTTTAGCTTTGCTCTTCTATCCTGCGTCATCACACTTTTAAAAAATTGTACATATCTTTTACTGTAAATCATTCATTTATTTTCTTTAACTTTATGATTATTATTCTAGTCATTTCACTTCTCTTAATTCATGACACTTTCCTCATTAAAGGGTAAAACCTGACTACTAATACTTGACAGGGCAATTAATGCAGTGCTTTTTGGAAGATAAACTGTGCTTGTTTAATATGCTTGGCTTGTAGTAGTTGGAATTTTATTTTTCTGATTACACTGGCACTGGAAAAAAATCTGTATTAAATCTTCAATGTAATGTCAGATTTTGCTTCTTTTTTACTACCCGTATCTTGCCCTGTCCCTTATATAAGAAAAAAACCCCAACGAAGTGCATGTTATTGCACTGTGTTAAAGCTTGAGGGTTTGGGATTTTTCCTCTTAGTGTGATTTAAGCTATCAAAGTAGATGGCCTAGTTGCTCAGCATACTACTCTGTGACTCACATAGCACCCGATTGAGTGAAAATATGAATTTTCATCCCAGTACTATCAGACTATTTCAGAAGTGGTATAAAATGGGCATGTAGGCTCAGAGGAGCCCCAGGAGTTAATTTTTCCACATAGGAATCAAACAGAAGCTTAAATAAACCTTGTCATTTTTTCTTTCCTTAGTTCATGTTACTTTCTTCCAAGTGGGATAGAAACATTTTATTCAGTTCTTTAAGGGAGAAGACTGTTTTGTTTTCCTCATTGGAAATTAGGGCCTTCATGAATGCCTAAGCGTGTATGGGGCTGTGAATCGTGCTCTGAGAAACTTATTGCCCTATTTTGGTCTGACTGCAGGGAAAGGTAGCAGATTTCCAAGATTTACTTCAGTGCCCTTGAAATCAGAATCTGGATCATTCTGTTTTTTTTTATTTGGGGGACCTCAGCTCATAGAGTCACAGAATCACAGAATGGGTGAGGTTGGAAGGCACCTCTGGAAATCAACCATTACACCCTGCCCTGCTCAAGCAGGGTCAGGTATATCAGGATGTCCAGGACCACATCCCGTTGAATTTTGAGTATCTCCAAGAATGGAGATTCTTAAGCCTCTCTGGGCAACCTGCACCAGTGTTCGATCAACCTTCCCACAGTAAAAAAGTGTTTCTTGTGTTCAGATGGAATTTCATGCATTTCATTCATTTCATTCATGTCCATTGCCTCTTGTTCTTTCACTGGGCCCAAATATGGGTCTGTGCTCTCATCTTCATTCCTTTCCATCAGGTAAATTCCTTTCCTTGCTTGGTTGATGAGGCGTCTCTCCTTCCCCCATCTTTTCTTGGGACTGCTGTGGGGAAGATGGGTCTGCACAAATGCCTAAGCTCATCTGGCACTGTGAATCAGACTTCAGGCAATAGTTAATGCATTGTGAGTAACTAAGAAGGACCAGTCTGATAACATAGGCAGTGCCTTTTGGGAAAAAAGGAGACTGGAAGGAAAAAAGTAACATGTGAATCCTTTTATCTGAAATTTGAGCAGGTTATAAATATTCTCAGCATGTCATTGCTCTCTAACTCAGAAATGATAAACATTAATAGAAAGGAGATTTAAAGAAACTGATAGCGTCTGCTTGTACTTGACTCATTCTAAACCTGTAGTAAGTTCCTGTTCTTTAAATTTGGTTTCAAATTGCAAACTCAAAAACATGCCCTGAGCTTAAGAGAGCGGAATTTCTTTTAAAATTAGGTCACAGAAAAAAGGATCTGAATCATTAAATGATGCTATCCATAACAGAAGAGGAAAATTAGAATCTTACTATGTACTGTTCCAGACTTTTAAGAGCTGAAACCTGAAGCTGAATTTTAGTTAACTGAAAATATCTTTTGAATTTGGTGTAAACCAAAAAACAACTGTCAGCACAAATATATGAAACTTTGATAAACTCATCTCTCAATCCCTATCATATTCTGTGCTCAATGCACACATAGACTTCTAGGACTTTCACACAAATGTCAAGGGAGTATTCATTCCAAAGGCTGCATAGATGTATCAATTTATTTTAATGTCACTGAGTCCAGACATTCAAATGCTGAACATTCTGATGTATATTTAGGATAAAACATACTATCTGAAAATATCCATGTAGATGGTAAAATCAACTGAGATAAATATTATTACTGATAGAACATGTGTTTTGTGATGTAAAGTGCTTTGAAGAAAACATTAGGAGTTTGTTAACAGAAATAAAAAGGCAATGGGGAAAGCATAGCAGGATGAAGACATAATTGTTCAAAGATGTTAAAAGTTATTTTTATAGGACAGATTGTTAGAGAAAATAAAATATTTATGCTATTTATTCGGTGATTTGTTATTTCCCAGAGTTTCATTCAGTCCTTTGCATAATGTAAATGTATTTACAGCAAAAATATTTTTAATTTAATCTGCCTGCACTTTCAATCAAAATCACTGTACATCTTAAATGGCCTTATGGTGTTTGAGAACTTAAGGTGTGTATGTTTCAAATTGCTTAAGGGTTGGAAATATGCCACTTAGGAGCACAATGTAAGAGTTCGTAGTGATGCATGAAAAATAGATGGAACCCAGCTGTGAAACAATACAGGAGACAGCTAAAATATGCCAGCAAAACTGGAAATAAAAAAATACAGTCAAAATCACGATGTCCCTTAATGTAACCTCAATTTCTCTGTGTAGTAGTTTTACTGGGATTTTGCAAGTTCCCTCTACATATGTATATTCATTGAAATAAGTTTCAGTTATGTTCAAGAGTAGAACCCTTATGTTTAGAGTTTTCCACAAATTATGATGTGTATCTTCCTTTATGCTGACATATCCTTTTCATTAATGCATATGCAACCTAAAGATGTTGGGAAACAAAGCTCTCTATTCTTTTTATCACTTTGCTGCTGCTTGACTTTCCCAAAGTCGTTTAATATTTAGAAGAAATTTTTGAAGAAAGGGTCTCTA
Source organism: Pluvialis apricaria (assembly GCA_017639485.1). Classification (NCBI taxonomy): domain Eukaryota; kingdom Metazoa; phylum Chordata; class Aves; order Charadriiformes; family Charadriidae; genus Pluvialis; species Pluvialis apricaria. The sequence continues at coordinate 70,838,391 of CM030009.1, read as the reverse complement.
AAATTTTGTCTCCTACATATTTCAGTGCTGGTAACATGTTTTGAGAGCTATTGAGTACAGCTGGTTGTTGTGTTATTGTTTTTATCTCTATGGAAAATTTTGATATAAACAATCTGTTTACTAAAATTCACAGAAGAGTGTTTTGTCTTCCCACTGAAGAATTGGAAATATGACTTTCAGAAACACTGGGTTTGGCTGAAAATTTGGTGAGATTTCCAAGGAATACATTTATGGATACATTTAACGAATACATTTGCCTAATGGAAATTATTTTTTAAATTAGAAGGGTTTGGGGGATTTTTTACCATGTCTGTGTTTTGATCAGTCCAACAGCAACGATTGCTCTCTCTTGGCTGTGTTTTTTCTCTCATATGTAAGGAAGTATAAAAGTAATATCAACATTATGACTGTGCACTTTATACTTGGATGATTTCAAAATTCTTGCATATTTCAGAATGCTGTCTGCTACAAGGGCTGGTTGAAGGCAAGAAAAGGAGGACATCATGCAAAAATGCAAAAGCATTCCCTATCTTTCCGTCTTTCTTAACGCAGATTCAGAACAGTTATAATCTGATGAAAAGTAACAATGCAGTAGAAAGTCTAGTTAACCATACTTATGCAAATAATGTTTTACACTGTGCCAAAATTAATTGTGTATGTAAATGTGAATACTGTAATAATGATATAGTAGATGGAGCACTGGTATGTCACATCTACGGTCATTTAGATCTAACTTGAGGTTTTAACCACAATTAGAAGAGTATTTTAGGGTTATTACCTCTTATACTGTAGTCCCCTGTTATCTTTAATAAAGAAAACATAGTTTGTCACAATTAAGCTTAATTGGCAATTCTCAGTCTGTGTTCAGCAGAATATCAGGACTGAGACGGCATGGACAATCACTTTATTCGTTCCATACTCAAAGGGGATTTTCCTCAGGTCATTTCCAAGCTCAGTGATAAACAGTGTGAGAATGTCATTCTAAAAAAATCAAAATTATGAATTCTGCATCAGTAGTTATCACACGTTTCATTCTTCCCCAAGTTAAGCATTGTAGGCAATTCAGTAGCAGACAGGACGCTTCAGTCAGAAGATATCTCAAAGTGTATGACATTACATATGCAGAAATCAAAAAAATTTGTTTTATAATACTTACCTTTCTGAATAAGATTATATTGGCAAGTGCTGTTGAATACTATGAAGGCAAATCTTTGTATGTTTAGAGATAATAAATAAAAGCTAACACTCTCTTGAATTTTGTGAGGTACTCTGTCCACCACTTGGACTGTATTTCTGGAAAGCTGCAACCCCATTCAAGATTTTTTCCTCTGTTCTGGAATATTTGAAATCCTATTCCACCACTACTGAAAGTGTTACAAAACTGCAGCTTATGCACAAATGGCTCAACTGACTTTAGTGCATTTGTTTGTCTCAGGGGCCATCCTTCCTTATTAGCTACTTTTAACTTCCACCAATTATCTACTACAGTGAAATTTATTTTTTTTTTTTTTTGAGGCATTCTCTGTGACCCAACACTGACAAATGCAAATGTTCAGAGGCAAAGAAAAGTCTCTGGCACACATCTGACTGTCATTTGTGCAGTTGCTTGATGGGAACAAGGGAAAATGTGGGAAACTTAACAAATCTAGTTTTTATTCCTTTTATGTACGTAACTTCTGTGTTTCCAAATGCTGCCAAATGTTGCTGTTCTAGATCAGTGTTAGGGTGAAGCATGAAAGCATGGCTCTATTTCAGAAATTTTAAAAACATAAACTACTGGCCTAGCCTATGATATGGTCAGATTGGACTAATCTAAAGGACAGTCATATTCCTGAGAATATGACAAAAGATGTAGGCAAATAATTGCCTTTGTATTACTTGAAATGTAGTAAATATTCTTTTCTGGAAAAATTAACTTGAAGTGACTTCATGGTATACAGGACTTGCTTACTGAGTTTGGTATCAAAGATACCTATGGATAGTGATAACATGATATGAGGAACAATAAAATCTGCCACCCTTTCCTCATAGTGAATGCTTAAGCAAGAACTATGTTACATCCCAGGATAGGTTTGTGTTGAAATTATATGATTTTTTAATTTTCTTTCAAATACAATGAGAACAGAATTGAAGTGTTTGTGTTTGTTTTCTTTTCTTCTTAAAGAAAACATTGAGAAGTTACTATTTCTTCTTAGGGTTTAAACACAGTATTCATTTCCAGATGCTGCTGTCCCTAACAATCCATTTTCGTTACACCAATATCACCTCTTTCAACCTCTGCAAGTACACTTGTTCCGCATCAGAAACATACACTCGATCCTTAAGAAAAGTACAAACAGATGCAGATGTGGGGAACATAATCACATATTTTGGTAAGAATAATATATTTATATGCCAGAATTTATTGTTTTGTAAACTGGTGGAATGAGAAGGGAATAACCTGCCTCAAAGCACATGAATGCAAAGTAGTACAGTATCTGAAGAAATTTATATAATGAAGAATCAACATTTCACGCTTTCACTTGAGATACAAGACCTGTGTCTTGAAATGTGCTGGTTTTGACCTATGAGCAATGAAGAATTTAAACAGTCTCTTCAGTGCAGTAACAACACAATACATTTATATAGCATCTTCCCTAAAAGAGTCACAAGGGGCCTATCTGTGATCTTTCAGCATGTCAAGCATACTGGCTCTGACTAATTTCTAGCGTGGTGAAAGGAAAAATGAATGTTGTTTAGGTCTCCTAGACAACAGCCTATGCTTCAAAAGTAAACTGTGCAACAGGTATATATTTGATTGAAATCTAGGATTCAATTTGGGAGTGAAAGAATATAAGTATCTGGCATTGTTTGCCTGGGCTGCTTCAGATGGACAAATAAAACTCAGGCAGGTTTAAGTGTTACTCAGTTCTGATAATATTTTTTTTTTATAGATATCTAGACAGAAATATTTCTCTTCCATTTTCCCTATAGAAAAATTAATTCCATTAATTTTAGTGTATTGATCTTTCTTATAACATAACAGTGATGTTTGCTATGTGTAAATTCTATTTTCCAAATGGACAAATGCATTCTACAAACCAACAACTAGTAATGCATTTCTTTGTTCCTCTTTAGATATTATTTTTAACAAAACATTATTTTCCATCTTTTCAGACCTATATTTCTCCTTATGCATAGTTTAACTTTACCGATACCTGTCTGCTATCCTCAATTGCCAACACAGGTGCCATAGTAATATGAATTAGACTGAATTTTTTGTAACAGGCTACAGAAAGGGGAATAGTCTCCACAGAAGGTAACAAAGAAGTAATGAAATCAGCAGTGCTTTCCTATATACTGATGATGACACCTTTAAAACCACAATTATGAAACAACCTCGATGTGATTTCTGGCATGTATGTTATCATATATAAACGTTGTTTTGCAGGGTTGATTTGAACAACACTGCATGAATTAACTAACTAACTGAAATTATTTTCAGCTGCATCAGACTTCAGGTGACATTCCAGTTAGCTGAGCCAAATTTATTTAAACCTTTTTTTTTCCCCCAGGACTGTTCCTTGGGAAAAAAGGAAAGAAATCGAGCAAAATACTATAAATTACAAAAAATGCAGACAATTCTTCAATGGCATTTGATCCTGAAGAAATAAACTCTCTACGTGAATTGTTGAATTTTGGCAGTGGAAATTGATTCAGAGGCTCCACTATGCCTATTAAATAATGCTAAAGTAACATAAAAGAAAAAATTGTTTTCTATGAAATTTAATGTTTGAGGTCCCCCAAATTAAGAAAAACATTTTATGATAATTTGCCTCCAGACTAATATTGTTTTTCCTTAGCAGGCAAAATAATTAAGTTTGTTTCTTTATTCATTCGCTGTTTTCAAAATTTGTTGTAGGCACAACCACTAAAGTTTAAAAATATTAATTCAAGAATCCATAAAATTTAAATTATGCCTTTATAAAATTAGATGGGCTTGCCAAGTTATTTTTAATTTAAAATACTATATGTGAATATACAAGTAGATATGCTGGTTCGTAAATTAAAATGTTACACAGCTAGACATTTTAGCAACTGGTTTGAGTGGGAAACAAACCTCTTTTGGTTGCCAGTCTGTATTCTCTCGTTTACTTTCAGAAGCAAAAACTTGCCATATTTACATGTCTGTGACAATTCTGATGCAAAATAATTAGATAATTGTAATTAACAAGTATCTTTTTTCTCTCATTTAAAGACTTGATATATCTTTCTAGAGCAGCTGTTTGGCTGTCAAAATTGGCCAAGTAGCTTTTTCCTTTTGAGGAACATTTGCAGGAACCATTTTACTGCTGAAAATAGTTTGAAAGTTCTTTCAGCTGTTTCATCTCAATGTTAACTGCAGCATAGTTATCTATAGGAAATAAATTTAAATTATTTGTTTTATGGCATTTTAACTGGAAAGTATATACACTTTAAGATGAGAAATGAAAAGGTAAAGTCAGAATAAGAGATAAGATTTAAGCCAAGTAAAGCAATAGATAGTAAATTACTAGTAATTTTTTTAGATGAGAATGCTTTAAAATACATGTATAAAAATGGACTCTTTTCTTCCCTCATAGCAGCTTTCATAGCAGTGTAATTCTATGGTATTTGGAGAACTTTTATAAAATCACATCTCAAGCCTCTGTGCCATAAATCCCTGGCATGAAGAAAAGAAAACCCTTGTAAGTTCAGTGTGACTGTCTCCTGGTATTCTGATATTGGACTGTTTTTGCATGGGGAAGGAGTGGGGAAGGGTGGGATGCAGGATCAGTGCCTAAATAAGAAAAGCATCTAGCCCGGTGAATTAGGGAATACAAAAGATGACAGACTGTCAAGACACTGACAGTTTTCTTGTTGCCCCCACCCCATGGGAGAGCCGTTGCCTGGTCTGGAGCGTACAAATGCCGTGCATTCTTCTACAGTTTCCAAGTTTCACAGCAGCGTGGCAGAGAGTGGTGCGTGAGAGCAGATCAGTCTATAAGCTGGTAACTGCTGGAAGCTGAAAGAATGCACCAGCAAAGAATGACTGGATACATGCCTGCACATGTTCTCTGAATCTTCCGAAACTGGTCTATGTCATAACAAAGGACACTGGATGCTCTTACAGTTGAGTGTTGTTTGGATGGAGAGGGTTTGTTTTCACTCTCTGGGAGTTGAAAGCTCAAAGCAATACTGCATATTCAGCCACCAAAATGCTATTCAAGGCTTTTTTAAGGGAGAAGGCTTTGCAGTAGCACAGCCTTCATGTCATATTGGTACGACTTAACTTGTGTCAGGTTATATTTAAGGACAGACTGTTAGAAGAACTTCAGAGTACACACGGTTTAAGCACTGACATTTGGCCACAGATGCCACTGTGAGATTCCAAATTGCCATTGCAAATAGCTATAGTATTAATGGGGAATTAAATCTCTTCCCAGTAAAAGATGGAGACAGCATCTTCTTTTATGCTTCCCTGCCCTGTCTGAACTACTTCCCTTTTATAACGGCTGCATTTCTGCCAACTGCCTCATCTTTGCAGCCAGGAACTATAAAAGCAAAGTGTCCTTGCCATTTGGGAAAGATGTTGACAGGAGGTAGACGCAATCATCCCCTGCATACTTATGGCATCAATTCTTTCCCAGTAGCATCACATATGAATAAGTGACTAACTGCCAAATGCCATTCTCTGGAATGGAGACATTTAGAGAGTGCTGGAGAGTCTCATTTGGGTCCCTAAAACAGCAAAACTCAAGTTCTCATGTTCGCATAAAAATGAGCTTAATTAGTATTAAAACCGAGTTTATTACTAAACAAAGTAAATGTGGTTAAATAAGGCATTGAAATGAATGCTCACACTTTACAAATAAACTTCTATGATATATATGGTGCAAAGGAACGGTGTAAGTTAAAGCATTAATTCAGCAGTAAGTTGGCCATTGAATTTAGTGAGAATATCATGTATTTTCTAAGACTAAGAGGACAGTATGGATCAATCTTTGGTCCTGAAATTTAAGCAATGCATTTCAGTTTCATGTTGACTGCAGGAATTTTATCCAAATTTGGGTAAGATTTCCAAGTCTTCCTGTGCCTAAGTAAAAGAGATCCTAATATCAGACTATCCCCTGTCCTAATATGTAGTGAGGATAAATGCACTGGAGTGATCCGTTTTTTCAAACATTGCAGTGTAGATCTGGTAAGTACCATCTACAAAGTGAAAACTATGTTTTCTCAATGCTAAATTTGAGCATGTAATGTGTATGTAACTGTAATGCTTGGCACACCGAGCAGATGGTAGAACAGAGCTCTGCAGGTGTCAGTATATGGGATGTACAAGGATGGTTGATCTAAATAGCTGAGAGCTGCTTGCAACATACAGGCAGTGAAGCAGCATGTGAGTTCTTCAAGTCATTGTACTTAAAAAGTTGTAGTATGTCTTTATGTTAGTAATGACCTATTTGGCATGGATGAGTAGCGCAAATGATAACATTTGGAAAGTTATATTGTAATGTAGGTGCGGTTTCCATGGAAGTCCTTGAAGCTAGCATGTTATTTACTTGGAGTTATTGGACAGCACATGCCAAACAGTGCCTACTAGCTATTGCATGTCACTGCAGAGGCAGCTATCTGAGAAAATAAAAAATTACAATATCCTTAGGCCCCTGAAACTGAAACTGAAATGGTGGTTGTCCACTAGAAGCAAGTTCATTGTCCTTACAGGAATTTGTGTAGCTTCTGTTTCTAGATATAGTGTCACAAGGTGCCAAAGCTGAAACCCTCCCTGTTCTCGCTTTCTATGTATCCTGTGTTGCCTCTTAAATGACTGTAACTTTTCAGTGAAGAAAGAAACACATCCTTAGAAGACAGGTTTTAGAAATAAAACTGGCAAACATTTCACACTGTGTAGAGGTGTGATATGTTACAAGTAATCTTGGAAGAAATGGAGTAGTGGGCAGAGTGCAGGTGGAGTGTTCAAAGCTGCATGTATAATTCACACTTAGTGCGGTGGGTGCTATAAAAAAAATCAATACATAAACTCGAAGACAGATGGAATTTATCACATATCTCTGCTGTTTGTCACCTGAATATCAGCAATATGTATAGATGCATCTGTATAATTTAATCTTATTTTCCTTCTAAAAGCACATACTAAATGCATATTAATTCCTGTACACAGAACTAAAAGTGTTTAGTGCAAAATATGACCAAGATGTTGTGAGGTTTTAGCTGGAGATAACTTGCATAGTGCCAGAACACAATGCATCTTTTCTGAATATCATGTTTAGTCCTCAATAAGAGATTTGTCACATCAGTGCTTCATTTTGTTCTGGCTCATTCTGTTGAAATGTACAATAATTACTTAACCTGTAATAAAATATGACAAGACAACAAAACCTATTAATAGTAGCAATCATTATAGCACCCCAATTAAATATCTTATGCTTCATTTCCATAGCTAGGCCAAACGCTGATTTCTGACAAGTAGAGCATTCTGGTTTTGCTTTTTGATTGAGATCTGCAGGGTAATCCTAAGAGAGTGAGGAATCATTGAGATATCTATGTATGTTCTTGCTATGGTAAATAAAATATGGCCTTTGGGACTTTGATATGATATTGAAAAATGGCCTATTAAAGGGGAACAGTAGGAATTTGAATTACAATATAGAATTTTCAGTTTTCAGAGAGGGATCTTCCTGCTAGTTTAAATTGTAAACATCTGAAAATCCACTGTAAATTGATGTTATATTTACTGTGTAGCAGTCACTTTAATATGCTTGCCTTGAAGCCTCAAAAGCAAAACCCTGTGTATTAATACTATGACTTCAGAAAAGTGGGGAGAAAAATAACCATTGATGCTTATAAATATGAAGCCTGCAGAGTATAAGCAAAAGAAATTTATAGAGAAAACCTTGAACAATTCCTACAGCAACACCAGCCCAGCTTCATTTTAAACTGTTGAGCCAGAAATGTGAGAAAATGAAGTGACTGAAGCCTGTCAGAAAAGAAAAACAGCTAGTGGAGTGGTGATAGGAATCCACAGACGACAGCATTAAATCCACTATTTACCCTGCATTGATTAAAGACTGTTACTATTCAGCTGAATTGAAACCTTCACTGAAGCCACGGTGGAGATGTGAACAATAAAAAGTTTTTTGTCATTTGTAACTGAGTAGGACTCTGAAGTAAGGAACTGATTTCTTCTTTTTTTTTTTTTTTTCTTCAGCTGACATATTAAATGGCTCATGAAAAGAAATATATGTTGTGCATGTTTCTTCCCATAAACACCTAAGTTTATAGTACATGTTAGCAATCAGATTAGGTAAGATCTACAACAAGGCTAAACTTTCCAAATATAGCACTACCTTATTACTATAGCGTATAGCTTGAGTTCATCTAGTTTGCATTAAATAGTCATCACATTTGGCCTCATTTGAAGATGAATCTGAACCTTGCAGGCACCACAGGGTTCAACATGCTCTGCTCTCTCCCAGTCCAAATTGGTATTGGTATTTCATGGCAATTGCAATAGAAAACTGTTAGACCTTTTTCTTGACAGAAAATATTTCAAAATTTGTACAGTCGTTGAAACTTAAGAGTGTTTGGTTTTTTTTGTGAGAAAACAGCAATTTTTATTAAACCTTCTTTTTAGCATTTTACAGTTTGAGGAGAGATTAACTGATCAAAGTCAAAGACATCACCCCCGTGATACTCCTGTGGCCGAGATGACTGCCAGGGAGGAGGCATTTACATGGAGCTTTTTTCCTGACTCAGAACTGAGTGCCTAAGCTGGGTCTTCCACATTTCAATCACGCCTCCTACATATACAGTCGCTTGGTGCTATGAGTAGGTCTTCCCAACAACTTGTGTAGGAACTGCTCCGTTTTGAATAGACAGTTTAGGGAAGTTATTTCAAAAGTTAGTTTTGACCTGATCTGCCTTCATTTCAATGAAGATAGTTGTCTTGCCATAAAAAATCTTATTTTAATACCATTATTAAATATATTATTTGTGACAGGCCAGGACCTGTAAACATGAGGTATGCAGAAAATGCCCAAACAGCCCAAAAGAGTTATCCAATATTGGAGTCTTGTCAGGAGTTTGACACTGGTTTGAGATTCAGCAAAACGCTATAATAAATCTTTCTACTGCCTTACATTAAATAAGCCCTGTAGCTTCCAGCATACCACAAAGAACGACTTGTCTATACTGTCAGGAACACACCAGAGCAAACCTCTGCTCTGTCGCTCACGTATGCATAGTAGCAGAAATCAGATAAAGAGCATTTCCTGAAGTTTAAGGGTGAAATAATTATTTCTTCACAGAGTTTTTAAATTAAGTCAGCATTACTTTAAATCCATGAAGGTAAATTAATTCAGAATTCTTTTTGTCTCTCAGTCAGTTATAAAACAGAATATAGATTTTGTTCCTTATCCCTCAAAAAAAAACCCGTGAAAGTGAACCAAAAAGCCTTCTAATTTCTGTGAAACTGCTTTGAAATATGACTTATAATAGTAGTATTTGATAAAGCATCCTCAGACTGAAAAAATCAACAAAACCAAAATAATCTGCTATGTTGCTGTCTTGCTTCTACTGAAAAGCTTTCAAAAATCAGTGAAGAATTCCCTAGTGATTTTACAAGGATTTACTCCTTTCAGCAGTCAAAAGCTCAGCTTTTTCTATATACTTTATCCTCTCAGTATTTTTTTTGGCATCATTGCAGAAGAGACCTGAAACTTTCAGGAGATATTTGTTGAACTGTTAGAATATGAAGACCGTGTTTTGAGTTTGCAATGTGAAGTTATAAAATCAATAATTGTTCAGGGCTTTGGGTGGAAGGAGTTTTTGTTTCAAATGACATCAGTTAACAGTACTATATGACTTCAGTAAGTTCTCGCTCTTCATAGAATAAAATTGTGAGCAACTCAGCATTATCTGATGTAAGCTTATTTAATTAAACATGATCATTTAGGAATTATTAAGTTTTATTCAAGAAAGCTCTCTCTAGCATTTTGTATGTTGTTGAGAAATTTTTCTCTTTTAGTGTTTAAAATTGTTTGTATCATTCCTGTTCACTTTATCCATCCTTACATAAAGCTTTTCAAGTATAGCAGAAAAATGTCAATCCTACTAAGGCAAATTCATATATCAGGCATAAAGCCACAGCAAACTGGCTGTTGCATATTCCTAGTTTAAATCTGATGCACCTGAATGTAATTAAATGCAAATTGTAGTTAAAACAAAATACTGATGAAAAAAAATCCCTTCAAAGTAGTTTCCCTAGACACAAAATTTTGCAGGTTTTTGCAAGATCTTCAAGATGAAAAATGGCCAAAAAGAGAGCCTGATCAGGCATTTGGGTCCTCTTCATTACTTCTGCATAAGCTGACCTTGCTTTGTCAATTTAAGAAACTCATTACCGCAATGAGTTATTCACATGGTAGCAACAGATAACATAAACTAGATTGCTAGCCTTCTCAGTCAGCTGGAATGTCAAGCATATATTTCCATGGTGCTGTGTGTTTTCCAACAACTACCAATTAACCTTAAGGTGAAATTCAAGGTGTTGGTACATAACCCTAACTGTTTAACATCCCATTTCCTGCAAAACAGCTTTTCAGTCTCTGCACAGCCATGTTTCCTGTGTTTAGTTTACCCGTCCTGTGGGTAGCAAGGTTAGAAGTCACATGCTATTCATAGTGCTGGGTTCGCGTTTCTGGAATTGATCCTTGCTGGATAAGTGTAACTGTGACTAATTTTAGAACATGACATAATTGTGAGTTATGCTCAAGTTTTCTACTTTGGATCCCTTGCCATTTAGATTCCCGACAATTTCTTTTTCAATTTCATCCTTCCAGGGAGTTAGTTCACTTGCTGCAAGGTATCACACAGTAAACTATTTCCTATCAGAGAAAAATGTCCCATGTAATTTTCTTCATGTTTAAATCCTTTAAGGATCCCAGATCATGGAGTGAGAGTTTTACAAATGCGCGTCTTAATAATTACAATTAAAATTCATTAGGATATGTGCTGCTGTATAAGTTTGGGAGGAAAATTCTCTGTGCATGCTAAGCAAGGGGAAAGAACAATCAGTCAGTGACTATACAGGTAGTGGGAAAAAATGGAAGTTTCTTTCACAGAAATGTGAATATTTGATATGATCTGAAGCAGTTATCACCAGACTTTAAGAGAAATGTTTATTATTAGTAAGGCCCCCCCAAACTGTTATAATACGTATACCAGTGCATGTGATACCTTGCAATAGCTTAAATGGGAGAGAATTGAGAAATGACACCATTCTGTATCTTCCAAATTTGAGTTTCTTATCACCTACAATTAATTGGGTGATGACATTAATTTTTACTTCTTTACTTTTATTTACCTGGTATGAGATATAAGAATGAACAAAAATCTCAGCAAATGTACTTTTTCTCTGATACTGTGTCTGTTGTTAGGCAATGAATATTACACCAGAACAAGTAGGCTTATTTCTCCTTGTGTATCCTCCCAGCTTCTATTAATCAATATTTTAAGGACTTTCTTAATAAGAATTTGCATCCAGTTTATTTTGTTCAGTAGCCTATAATGAACCTTTCTTCCGTAAACTTCTGTGGTAAATTTTCTAGTCCATTTGAAAATCTGGCATTCAAAGAACCTCATAGCAATGAATTCCACAACTGAAATGTGTGGAGCGTAAAGTCAGTCCTTCAATTTTTTTAGTTCTCTATTTCATTTAGCATCTCTAGTAGGAGATATAATGAAAAAAATAATTTCCTATTCACTGTTTCATCATATCTGTCATTGCATATAAGTTTATAGCCCTGTCTTCTACAAGCTCTAGAGTCATAGGCTGTCAACTTCTCCCCTCCACAGTTATAGCTTCTTCTCTTGCGGAAGCTATTCCGCTTGTTTGATCAGTCTTATCCCATTTTCTGCATCTTTTCAAGTTCTTCTTTCAGCTTCATATATTTGAAGATCAGGTAAGTAGAACCGTGCATATTATCCATAGTAAGGCTACACCATGGCTTTAAAGTGGCATAGTGCCATTTTGGTTTGTTCTCTATTTCCTTCTAATACTTTCTAGTGCTATATTTGCCTTTTAAGTAGCTCTGAGTATTGGGCTGAGATTTTCAAAACTATCCTCCAAGTGCTCTTTCTAGACTAGAAGGACTAGAAATACCCAGATTAGAAGATACCTTGACATTTTATCAACACTGAATTTCATCGGCTATTTCATTGCTCAGTTATTCAGCATTACAATATCTTGCAGCTCTGTTGCACATCTCTGTTCCAGTTCTGACTATCTTAAATTATTTTTTTATTGTACAAATTAAGAAAAGTTTCAGACTTCAGAAGTGTCAGACATTTGCATATACTGCATGTATTAATTCTTCTGTTTCTATTCAGTTTAGCATGTATTGATTTACTTTATCACTTTATTCTAAAACCTATTCTACTGACTTTCCAGCCTATGACATTTTAGAATCATGCCTAAAAGGAAAAAAAAAGGAAAAGAAACAGAAAAAACAAAATCGTTGTAGTGAGCACCATTAATAAGAAAGAATTAGTCTAGTTTTTCCACTAAAGATCTTGTCTTTAGTGGATGAGAGAAAGGCTGTAGGTGTTGTCTACCTAGATTTTAGTAAAGACTTTGACACCATTTCCCACAGCATTCTCCTGGAGAAACTGGCTGCTTATGACTTGGACAGGTGTGCTCTTCGTTGGGTAAAAAAATGGCTGCGTGGCTGGGCCGAAAGAGTGGTGGTGAATGGAGTTAAATTCCAGCTGGTCACAAGTGGTGTTCCCCAGGGATCAGTATTGGGACCAGTTCTGTTTAATATCTATACCAATGATCTGGACGAAGGGAGTGCACCCTCGGTAAGTTTGCAGATGACACCAAGTTGGGCGGGAGTGTTGATCTACTTGAGGATAGGAAGGATCTACAGAGGGATCTGGACAGGTGGATCGATGGGCTCAGGCCAATGGTGTGAGGTTCAACAAGGCCAAGTGCCAGGTCCTGCACTTGGGTCACAACAACCTCATGCAGTGCTACAGGCTTGGGGGAGCGTGGCTGGAAAGCTGCCCCACAGAAAAGGACCTGGGGTTGCTGGTTGACATCTGGCTAAATATGAGCCAGCAGTGTGCCCAGGTGGCCATGAAGGCCAACAGCATCCTGGCCTGTATCAGGAATAGTGGGGTCAGCAAGATTGTTCCCCTGTACTTGGCACTGGTGAGGCCCCACCTCAAATACTGTGTTCAGTTTTGGGCCCGTCACTGCAAGAAATACGTTGAGGTGCTGGAGCATGTCCAGAGAAGGGTAACAGAGCTGGTGAGGATCCAGAGCACAAGTCTTTTGAGGGCAGCTGAGGGAACTGGGGTTGTTTGTCTGGAGAAAAGGAGGCTGAGGGGAGACCTTATCACTCTCTACAACTACCTGAAGGGAGGTTGTAGCGAGGTGGGTGTTGGTCTCTTCTCCTAAGTAACAGGTGATAGGACAAGAGGAAATGGCCTCAAGTTACACCAGGGAAAGTTTAGATTGGATATTAGGAAGAATGTCTTCACCAAAGGGTGAAGCACTGGAACAGGCTGCTGAGGGAAGTGGGTTTGTCACCATTCCTGGAGGTATTTAAAAGATATGCAGATGTGGCACTTAGGGACATGGTTTAGTGGTGGTTTTGGCAGTGTAAGGTTTATGGTTGGACTCAATGATCTTAAAAGTCTCTTCCAACCTAAATGATTCTTTGAGTGGTCATACAACACACTGATCATCTGTAGGCACTGAAGACTTTTACTGATTGAACTCATCTAATGAGTCTAGAAAAAAAAAGTTTCTTTTTGAAGCTTAAGGTGTTTACAAAGTACTTCTTCACGCTCTTTTTATTTGGCCTGTGTTATCATGCATTTAACTTCTTTCTGTTCTTCTAGTCTGGACACAAATTACAATTTCTGAAGTGTATCTTTTACCGCTAATAGCCTCTTTTACTTTTTTTTGGTCTGCTTAAAATCTTACTGATGAGTGTTTGTTGTTCTGACCAGCATACTCTTTTGGGAGTTATGTAGACTTCAACAACAGATAGCAAGCCAAGAGTAAGTCACACCACAGCCCCTGGGTCGATGCACCACATTGCTAGCTAATGTAGACGCACCCATTGTTTACCCTGAATCTCCTTGCTCTGTTTTGAACACTACCCATGATAACAGCAAACTTGATATCTTTTAAGCTTTTCCTTTTCATTTGTTTTTAACAAACATCCTTGCTTTCTTTTTTAGAAATTAAGTTTTTTCTGTGGATTTTGTTTTTTGAATGTGTTTCCTTAAAGGACACAGATAATGAATATTTTAACATGACTATTACAAAATGGCTCTTATAGCCATTATGCCTTTAAATCAGATTCTGCACAACTATACCATTTAACAAAAAATGCTAAATAGAATAATTTTTATATATATATGAATATACATATAAAATGAGAATATGAATAATGGGAAAAAATAATTTATCTAGCAATGGAATATATCAAAGACTGAGGATTCCAGTGAAAATTAGGTATAAATTTCCAATGAAAATTAGGTATAAAATCTGCTAAGATAATAGAACACCCTCAAAGAAAAGCATTTTTAATAAAAGCAGTTACACATTCATCCACTACAGGCAAAATCCTAAATCCATCATAAATATAGCTGCTATTATTATATGACAGAACAGTGAAAAGCAGATGGACCTTATTTGCAATAATGTAGCTGGGCTGAAGGTATTTTTCTGCCTCTCTTCCTGCATTAATAATGACAGGTGGTGTTGGAGATAATTTTAACCAGATTATGATGAGCTGTAGTTCAGATTCAAAGACTTTCTTTCCAGCTTCTCATGCTTGGTATATGACTGAACATACTTTTAAATGCAATTCTTCAAAAACAGCATTTGAAGATTTGTGTGCGTGAGAGCTGATGAGGTGCTTTCCTTTTCTGAAAAGAATTCTTTGAAAAACTTAAAAAGGACATATTTCAAAAAAAGATTCCTCTGACTTTCATGTGAAGATACCTATTTTGATATGAAAATGCTTGTAAATGGAATTTCCAAATAGCAGATTCCCCCCGTCTGAAAAAAGGATCACAAACTAGATGAAGAACAAAAAAGAATCCTGTGCTTACTTTAGACCTTGCAAGCTAACAAGGTAGTGTATTAATTGTAAACTGATTGCAAGGTAGTGTTTCTTCTTTTTAAGAAGGAAATAAGTATATAAGTTATGTGGTACTTGGTTTACCTCACAGCTCAGTGAGTTACCTTCAAAGCTAGCTCAGCCCTTGAAGAGAATTTCAGTTTCTTAACTCACATTCTTTGAGTTTCACCTTCTGTGCTATGTGTATTTATGCATATGAATGTATGCAGATATGTGCAAATGACTGCATATGTTCAAACTTTCTGTAGTTGTTTAACCGTATGTAGTGGGAAAGTAAAGTAAAATAGTGCTTAGACTATAGTTTGTAACTTAAGGGGGGGAAGAAATGATTTGGGAAAGGGTTAATACCCATAACAGCCCTATTAAGCTGAATGAAGACACATATTCATGAAATAGTAAATAGAGAAGTTGCGCTTTCTGTCTTTTTTTTTTGTGATGAGAAGTTTCATTTTATGAAAAACAAAATCTGTTTTCAAACACGTGAAACTGAAGATACAAACAAAACCAAAAAATGCATTGAGTCCAGCCACAGATTTATTTTGAATGACGTCTGAATTACCAGTCTGCGATAGTCGAAAAAAATGGTAGCTACAGGTATTTGATAATTTCAAAATATTTTATTTGCTTGGGAAAAAACAGTGCAAAGAACAGCGGTAATTGAGCATGTACCCACTCATTGGGTCTGAATAATTGCAACTCTCTGAATGTTTCGTTATTCTGCCTGTTGAGGCTAAAATTTGGTGCACTTTGATTCTGCCATCTGAAGTCCCTCTGCCAAAGTTTATATCATTGCAAATACATTAGAGCAGTAATATGGTGCTGCCTGGGTGTGTGTTTGAATTTAATTTTGTCATCAAGGAACTATCCCTGTCCTGAGAGCGAGCTGGTGGCAGATTCCCCGGAGCCCTAGGCTGAGGCTAAGGTCATGGGCTCCTCCTTCTGTTTGTACATCAAGTGACTTTGCTAACCATTTTGCCCAGCTGAATCCTCACCCAGCAAGCTTACAGTCAGCAAGAACAGGTCACATGACTAGTGAGTTCGCTTCACCTGGGCTAGGGTTATACATAGCCATGACTTTAGAGAGTCCTTAGAGGAGTCATAGTAATGTTTACCCTTTGCAGTGTGAGCTCACTGGAAAAGGATTCAGAAGACAAAGGCGTTTGTCCCAAACCAATTACCTGTCATAATGAGGATCTGCATAGGGCTCAGTTTTCCTTGATGCATTTAAGGTTTGTTCCAATCCTTATTTTAGCTTGTTCTTGGTATGAAGTGTTTGGTAGATCATTGTAAGATACTGTTAAGTCTCACTCACACAGACAGTGCAGTTGCTTGGCACAGTAACCCTTTTCAGGTGGGCTTTATTAATTGCTGCCCAAAGTAGAAAGATAATTAGCAATACCAGCAGATATCTGCTGCTAAAATTGATAAACTTGCCAGGCTACATGGTAGCTTAAGATTTCAGCCTTGGATCTGTGATACTATTACGTTGGTTCAACCAAATGTAATAAATCTAACTAATTTAACTAAACCAGTAAATGAAGTTGTGAAGCTACTTTTATTGTGGTTTAAATGAGGCATTTTTCAATTTAGCATAAATTGGAATCTGTTTAAGCTAAACTGAAATAAACTGCTTTTAAACTGAGTTATACATCCGCAATGGAGTTTAACTAATTCACGTTATAAAAAAACTTAAGTTAATAAACCACAAATCTCTTGTGTGAACAGAACTTTATTCTTCCTGTACAAAACTGATAAAAGACTGTTAAATAAGGTTTCCTTGCCTTAATAGAAAAGTGTAAAAGGAGTCATATTTGACACATGGTAATCAGATCGCATCTCTACTTTGCTGAAATATGCTCTGATAGAAAGTAAGGTATGAAATAAAAATTTGGCTTGGTTAGAATACAACAGTAAGTGTAAACACCAAAAAATTCTTGTGTGAGAAAATATAAATAAGTGAATCACAACTTTCTGAAAAGCATGTTTGTAACATCAGGGAGAGGTAAGAACAAAATGAATGAAATATCTTGGTTCAGGGGCTGGATTCTTTGCTGTAATGAAGACAGTGGAACTGCAATGATTTATTTATATTATCTAATGATCTACCTTCTTCTAATACACTACTGAAATGTGATTTATTTCATACACAAGCCTGAATACAGCCTAATAAAGTTTTGGGGTTTTTTAATTTAAGATAAACTTTTATTAATCTTAAAGCATGTGATTCAGTTCTATCAAATTCCTGAGTAAAAGACTTAAGCACATACTTATGGACTTCTTCCAACTGGGACTCTGCACCATTATTAACTCTAGCTATGTGAGTACATGTTCTCTGTCTTACAGTGGAGTATAACTGAGAACAGAAATTGCTTTTGACTTCAGAATAACAGAGTGCCTCGGAAATATTTTTATTATAGCAGCCTGGGGCCTCTCAGTGGATGAGAGGGGTCTGGAGTAGTATAGCTCTGCTGCAAAAGAAGAGCATGTTCTACTTTGTATAGATACCATGGATCATAACTATAGGGAAATTGTACTGAAGATCACTTTCTCAGGTTTTGATATTTTTTCTAGATCTGACTTCACTGAACTCTTCCCCAGCAAAGAGCAGCCACATTTATGCTAGGCTGCTCAACAGCACTCTCACATGTGCCAACTGTAGCAAGGTGGATCTCCTCACTGTGACACTAGAAAATGAGAAAGAAACAGGAGACTCTTCTCCAAACATCACAAACACTTCACGTCTGGAGTCATGCAGTGGTTCAGGCACCATTTATTCATGACTTAGACTTGTCTTGAATCCTTCATTTGAGCAGCCCTGCCTTTGATATTGTCTTGCTGGGCTCTCCAGATCTTTTGGAGCTAAAGCACACTGTTTGCACAAGTATGGAGGAGAAAGTGATGGAGACCTTCTCACCAAGAGGAGACTCTACCCTTCAATAGAGGAGCCTGCCCTTGAAGAGGCATGGGTATTGCACCAGGACAATTAAAGGGAGGACTGTCGCTCTATGTTATGATTGTCCTATCAAATTGTATCAGACAATAAGGAGGAACAAGTCTGAGGCCATAGGTAAGATCACAAAGAAATTTTGGTTGATTAGTCATGAGGAAAAAGAAAAAAGGTGAAGGTCCGTCTTAAGTAGGTACTGTGTTTCCATAGCAGAAGACTGACATGGAATGTCTAACTCTTTTAAACTGTGTGTTCCATTCAGGATAAAATGTTGCCAGAATTCAGTTATTTAAAAATAAATAAGCAGCAGCTTGAATGCAGATAAAGGTACCCAACTCAATTAGGAAGGATTTTTTTTTTCCAAATCTGAAAGCAGGCATTATCCTGCTTCGATAGAAAAACACAGCTGTGCAGTGCCGAGATACAAATGCATTCTGCATTCAGCAGATTGTAGGGAAAACAGACATTCTTATTTTGGATACAATTCAAACTTTTGGCAGTGTCTTCCAGCTTCTGAGGTAATTTGCATCACTTCATTAAAATGCACACACATTGTTCATACCTTGTTATATGCCGATTGACTATAAGTAAGTATTTGCATATTATTGCTTCATAGCTTATTGAGAGGCATTTCATTTCAGAATTTTAAATATTTAGTGACCAGGTGTTTAACTGCCAAATACAAATTATCACGTCTGTTTCTTATGAGGAAAAAATCCAACCAATCCAGTAAGACATTCTCAGTACCCAGCTAGTGAAGTGTGTAAAAAATGTAGTAAGCCAAATTCTGTTCTCATTTAAAAAAGCATAAATGTGCAATTATTCCTCTGAAGCAAAAAATACACCACCAGATATATTTGATTTTAATTAAAATTAGAATGTGGACTCTAGTGTATCAGTATGTTAGTGATATTTTATGTTAAAACATAAATGCAATGGATGGAATCACTAGTCATGGGAGAAATAAAGCAAACAAAGGAGAAAACATACTTCAAGCTTTTTGACCATTGTTGTTTTATCTTTTTCTAGTTATTCACATTTCATATTTCTTTTGCTTTGTTCCCAATGGTCTTAGTTTTGTGGGTTTGTTTTTGGTTTGTTTCTTTTTTTTGTTTAATCAATGGCTGACTGTTAGACTCTTTAACATGGTTAAATTAGTTTTCATCGTTTTCATTATTTGACCATGGAAGGACTATTAAGGTGAATGTATTGGGATAATAAAAAAGACCGATGCAGAGCTGGGTAATCATAGAATGGTTTAGGTTGGAAGGCACCTTAAAGATCACCTAGTTCCAACCCCCCTGCCATGGGCAGGGACACTTTCCAATAGACTAAATTGCTCAGAGGCCCATCCAACCTGGCCTTGAACACTTCCTGGGATGAGGCCTCCACAACTTCTCTGGGCAACCTGTTCCAGTGTCTTGCCACCCTCAGAGTAAAGAATTTCTTCCTAATATCTAATCTAAACCTACCCTCTTTCAGTTTAAAACTGTTACCCCTTGTCCTATCACTACATTCTATCATAAACAGTCCCTCTCCACCTTTTCTGTAGGCCCCCTTTAAGTACTGGTAGGCTGCTATAAGGTCTCCTTGGAGCCTTCTCTTCTCCAGGATGAACAACCCCAACTCTCTCAACCTGTCTTCACAGGAGTGGCCCTCCTCTGGACTCGCTCCAATAGGTCCATGTCCTCCTTATGGTGTAGGCTCCAGAGATGGATGCAGTACTCCAGGTGGGGTCTCACGAGACCAGAGTAGAGGGGCTGAGTCACCTCCCTCGACGTGCTGGCCTCCTGGAGCTGCTGCTTTTGATGCAGCCCAGGATGCAGTTGGCCTTCTGGGCTGCAAGCGCACATTGCTGGCTCATGTTGAGATTCTCATCAATCAACACCCCCAAGTCCTTCGCTTCAGGGCTGCTCTCAATCCATTCTCAATCAATTCTGGTTTTGTGCTTGGGATTGCCCTGATCCTGGTGCAGGACCTTGCACTTGGCATGGTTGAACTTCATGGGTTTTGCATGGGTCCACCTCTCAAGCCTGTCAGGGTCCTTATGGATGGCATTCCTTCCCTCCAGTGTGTCAATTACTCCACACAGCTTGGTATCGTCAGCAAACTTGCTGAGGGTGCATTCAATCCCACTGTCCATGTCACCAACAAAGATGCTAAACAACACCGGTCCCAGTACCAACTGCTGAGGAATGCAACCCATCTCTGGTCTACTGAGTGCGGCCATCCAGCCAATTCCTTACCCACTGAGTGGTCCATCTGTCAAATCCGTGTCTCTCCAATTTAGAGACAAGGATGTTGTGTAGAATGGTGTCAAATGCTTTGCACAAGTTCAGGTAGATTACATCAGTTGCTCTTCCCTTATCCACCAACGCTGTAACACTGTTGTAGAAGGCCACCACATTTGTCAGACACAATTTGCCTTTAGTGAAGCCATGTTGGCTGGTATCGATCACCTCCTTATTTTCCATGTGCCTTAGCAGAGTTTCCAGGAGGATCTGTTCCATGATCTTGGCAGGCACAGAGGTGAGACTGACTGGCCTGTAGTTCCATGGGTCTTCCTTTTCCAGTCAGCGGGAACTTCACTGGACTGCCATGAATTCTCAAATGTGATGGAAAGTGGCTTGGCAACTTCATCCACCAGTTCCCTCAGGACCTGTGGATGAAACTCATCAGGTCCCATGGACTTGTGCACCTTCAGGTTCCTCAGATGGTCTCGAACTTGGTCTTCTCCCACAGTGGGTGTTTCCTCATTCTCCCAGTCCCTGCCTTTACCTTCTGCAACTTGGGCAGTGTGGCTACAGCACTTGCCAGTAAAGACTGAGGCAAAAAAGTTGTTAAGGACCTCAGCCTTGTCCATATCCCAGGTAACCAGGTCTTCTCTTTCCTTTCAGAGGGGGCCCACATTTTCCCTAGTCTTCCTTTTGTCACTGAATCTTTCACAAGAAAAGAAGCTTTTCTTGTTGCTCCTGACATCCCTGGCAAGATCTTACTCTATCTGGGCTTTCACTTTCCTAACTTGATCCCTGGCTGCTCAGACAGTTTCTCTGTATTCCTCCCAGGCTACCTGTCCTTGCTTCCACCCTCTGAAGGCCTCCTTTTGGTCTTTGAGATTGTCCAGGAGCTCATTGTTCATCCATGAATGCTTCCTGGTTTTTTTGCCTGATGTCTTGTTTGTTGGGATACAACGCTCCTGAGCTTCGAGGAGGTGATCCTTGAATATTAGCCAGCTTCCTTGCACCCCTGTTCCCTCCAGTGCGTTATCCCATGGTACTCTACCAAGCAGATGTCTGAAGAGGCCAAAGTCTGCTCTCCTGAAGTCCAGGGTAGTGAGCTTGCTGTGCACCCTCCTCGCTGCCCTGAGGATCTTGAACTCCACCATCTCATAGTCACTGCATCCAAGGCTGCCCTTGAGCTTCACATTCCCCACCAGCCCCTCCTTGTTGCTGAGATCAAGGTCCAGCATGGCATCTCTCCTAGTTGGCTCCTCTGTCACTTGGAGAAGGAAGTTATCATCAACCCATTCCAGGAACCTCCTGGATTGCTTGTGTCCCACTGTGTTGTCCCTCCAACAGATATTGGGTTGGTTGAAGTCCCCCATGAGGACCGGGGCCTGTGAACGTGAGACTGCTCCTATCTGTCTATAGAGGGCCTCATCCACTGCGTCATCCTGGTTGGGTGGCCTGTAGCAGATCCCAACTGTAACATTACCTGTCCCTGCCCTCCCTTTCATCCTGACCCATAAGCTCTTCATCCATCCCCAGGAGGAGCTCCATTCACTCCAGCTGGTCGTTGACATAGAGGGCAACACTCTCTCCTTGTTTCCCCTGCCTGTCCTTCCTAAAGAGCCTGTATTCTTCCATTCCAACACTGCAGTCGTAGAAGCCATCCCACCATTTCTCCATGATCCCAATGAGATCATAGCCCTGCAGGTGTGCGCATGTCCCTAACTCCTTGTCCTCGTTTGAGGCGCAAACCATGACACTCCTCCTGTTTATTTCCCATGCTATGTGTATTTGCATAGAGGCATTTAAATTGGGCCCTTGATGAAGCCAACTTACTGGCTGAAGTGGCTAGTATTTCTTTGTGCTGCACTCCAGTTGCTCTCCTGTTGACCTGCAACCCTTCTCCAGGTTCTGGGCATCTTTTACTGGCATTGGCATTACACCAATAAGAATGAGATGGATTGAGGTTCTCCTCCGCCAGTGACTCTAGTTTAAAGCCCTCTTCACAAGCTTGGCAAACCTCTGACCAAAGATGCTATTCGCCTTCTCTGACAAGTGGACCCCAGATATCATGTAAGGTATTTCCACTAGAAATGGGGAGGTACTGAAGCTATTTTAGAAGGAATGGCTGAATCTTCATACAAAATAGAGGGTATAGACCCAGTGTTTGCATTGAAGAAGCAAGTATTCAAAAGCAACAGATATAAACAGAAGATGTTGGGATGATCAGAGGTTTAGAAGAGCTTGCAAGAACTGTCTAAGAGAGTTCAGCTGACTCAGTTGACAAAAGAAAAAAAATGTAAGAAAGAGAGCAAGAGGAGAGTGTTCTTTTCCTGATATCTCTTCCTGCCTCTGTGAATTAGTGTATTAGAGACTTCCCGAGATCTAGAAAGCTGTTCCATACTACCAGCCATCCTTGTCACTTAATGTGTTCTGTGAATAGTATCATAACCTCGTGTGTGAGATAAGTGGCATGAAGTGTGTACACAGTATTTGAGATATCCCTGCACTATGAAGTTGTATAGCGGCATAATTACGTTTTCCATTTTCTTCGCTTTTGTTTAGTTTCCTATTTTGTTTATTAGAAAATAACTCACATTTTCTATTTGCCTTTTAATTGTTATTGATGTTTTCAGATCTGTAATGATTCCAAAAATCTTGTTCCTGACTGGTAATATCTAATTCAGAATCCATCTATGAATTTGTAGTATTAGAGATATTTTTTTTTCCCTTGTGTGCTTTACTTTGCAGTAGTTGGCACAGAATTTCATTCACATATTATTTATCCAGAGAGTTAACTGGTTCTGGTCCTGGTATGCAAGTTGCACCTATACTACTAGACGTAAAAGGTTTCAGGCAGGGACTGGATCTCTGGCTCAAGTCCATATCCTTGCTTTGTTTAGCCAGGTCCCTGACATAGTTTTTGTCCTGTGCCAACCAATTTTTGCCTAGACAATTGTCAAGCACTGTTTGGAAAAGAGGGCTGTCAAGAGGCTTTTTAAATGCAGCTATAGGATAGGAAATATGCAGTAAGCAAGTTTAGCAATCTTTGTATAAGCTACACACTTTCAGCTGTCCTCTGGGCCAGAGAGCAGGCCCTGATCTTTTTTATTTGCTACTATATGTATTGTCATAGCAAACAGGACTAGAAGAGACCCAGAAAATCAAGATTAATTTTACGTATGAAACTCCTGACAGAGACTTGTGTAGCCTAGTCTTAAATGTCCCATGCTTTTACAGTCATTTGAAAGGAGTTTCCAGATCATGACTGCATACCTTAGCTTTACAATTAAAAGAGTATTTATGATACTGAAGGAAAATCTTCTTCTACTTAAACCTGCTACTTTTGTCCTATTCTCCTATAGAGGTAATAGATGAGTTACTCAGCAGCAATTGCTACCATGTTCCCCCTAAAATTTGCCTTTATGTTGCCGAAAATCTTGAACTGTTTCCTCAGATTTTTGTGACTGCAGTTCTTCATCTCTGCTCTGCTACAGGCATCTCTGCCAGCCCACAACTTTGTTGGGGACTGGTGCCCAGAAGAACTGTTTGAAGTGCTCCAGTTGAGTCATTGCCAGTGCTGGGATGAGAAAAAGATTGCCTCACTTGTCTTGCAGAAGATAATGCTCTTTTGCTTCTTAATATGGTATTTGCTACCTCTACAGCTGTGTGAGAAAAAACTCACTTTCTATTGGCCACATGATTCTGAGACCTCCAACAAAAGGAACATCTGTTTTCTTTGCTTCCTTTAAATTGCCCAGCCATTTTAAAGAGAAGCATCTTGCTAAATTCTGGATGTCAAAACAGCTGTTAGATGTAATTAACATACAAGTCAAGGCTGCTTCTAGTTCTGTCTACCTGTCCTTCCTGAGTTGGCTATAACTGTTGGTGTTAGTCATTCCAGTCAGTGTCCTGCTGATTCTCAATTATCATATATTTGACCATCTAATAGGATTTCCAGTTCACTTGCATGTTTCCTGTACCTCTGACCTCATTGTACAGATATCTGTCAGTAAATTCCTCCCTGTCTAAGTCTGTGAAGTATAAAGTAATCTCACCACCACCACAACCACCACCATGACTTTAGCCTTCTGACCGACAATCAGTGTTTATGCTTACCTGTAGGCTTTTGTCACTGGCACCACTACTGCAAGGTGGTGTGATATTCACAAGGTGAAGATATTATATTCTTCCTCTTTTTCATGACATGACCTCTCTCCCTCCTTACCAGTTCATTGAACTGTATCCCAGCATCAGAGAAGCAAAAGTATTCTTGTCAACATCATCACACAATTAGGTATTCATCTCCACGTTTCACTTGCCCCTCACTGTGCATGTCTTCTCTTCTTATTCTTTCCTAGCAAGTAAGGATAAACCAAAATCTCAGAAAATACAGCCTGTGATGTGAATTAAATAATCAGATTTTCAGGTCCCATTTGTTAATCTTGATATAGCCATTTTTAAAACATAATATACAGAGAATAAATGTAACATATATGAAGTCAAGTAAATGCACAGGACTGACAGTAAGCCCACCCAGCCCTCCCCTCCACCATATGAGAGAGATTGTACTAATGATACTTAGGAAATTGATATACTTTCCCTAACCTGAAACTGTTTTACTTCAGGGATATTCCATTACAAAAGCCCTTCAGAAAATGTGCTGAGACGAAACACTTGTGTCCACTGTATTTCTTATGTTTGCAGTATAACTGATTCCTACCAATCATCTCCAGGATTTCTGGGTGACAAGGTTATCATTTATTTTAAGCAATCTGGACTATCTTAATAAGATGCCTGTATTTAATGACAGTGTATAGGTATGCCTTCTTTATTCATGGACTTTGAAAGAGAATGATTGATGAATGGAGTTTCTTAATCAGAGGTAATGATTAAAACTTCAGCTTTTAATACTTACTCTAGATTATGCACTTATTTCTTTCACTATTTTAACTTAAAGCACTGCAGTCACAAATGTTTCATCAGACAAGTTTAGAGAGTCTTCAAACTAGCAAAGTATTCTGTTAGGTCAGATGACAGCTGAAAGTTTGGTTGAAGTGCTGAGGGCTGTTTTATGTTTCTTTTGCATCACAATGCCTTATTTTGGGTCCATTTTTCAGCTAAATAAAAAGCACATTTTAGTCTGGAAGGCTTCTAGACGTTTTGTTTCCTATTGTCTGAATCATTGAGGTAAAGCACAGAGGAGAGTGTGTGCATACAGGAAGAATGAGTTCTATGTAACATAAGCAACCCCTGTGTGAATTGGTAGCCTAATAACTATGACCACTAATGTTATCCTATATCTTCCAAATATGTGAGTAGATATTTTGTTATTATGAAAATATTTTTTCTACGATGTTTTAATCTTCCTTTTCTTCATGTGATGTCCCACTGCTTGAAAAAATATATATGTTTAAATCTTCATCTACTGACAAGCTGTGATCTGGATTGATATACAGGCTCTGGCAAATATCTTTTCTTTAAGGTAGGAAAGCCAGTTGTTTCTTGTGTGTTTATTTATATCTGGGTTTTTTTATTATCGGTATTGTCTTTAGAACTTTAAGTGTTCTATGCTTTTACATACCTGCAGTTCCAAAACAGAAGATTTGAATACATTAAATGATTTCTTTTTTTTAAATTAAAACTAATCTTAAGGGCTAACATCTTATGCTTTGTTTAAGAACGTTTTGTTCTTAAATCCAAAACTGTCAAGTTATAAGCAACTAAAAATAGGTTTTAGGATGAGCTTGGTAAGGAATCCACAAGAAAGGCTATAAAACTGTTGAGCACTAAGCTGCTACAACTTAACATATATTGAGAATTATTATTTTCAACATTTTTTCCTGAGTTTCCTGTAGAAAAAAATTGCTTTTATAAATTTTACTTTCCAATTTTCTTCATTTTTCAAATACACAACAATACAATCTAAAAATAGATGTTGGTGGATTCATCTTCATACCTCCTGTTTTCCATAAGTTTAGAAATTTGTCATGTGTGTATTGTCACACACACCACACAAAGAGAGACAGAGCACCTATTGGCCTCACTGGCTGAAGGCAGTTTATTTGAATTCCCACAAAGTTTGCTGCCTCTTCTATGACAAATCATTCAGAATGGTCTTTGTTAAAAAGCTGCCTCTTCGTAAGAAAGCTTAAAGTCCTGTACATAGTTTCACTAAAACTTACATCTAACCCTTTAAACTTTAAACTCTAGGGTCCCAGGATTCACTAGTCTCACAGGGGAAAAGGAGGTGGCCTTCTTTTAAACTAAAACTATTAGGATGAAATATTGTAAATATCGACTGTCAAAAACATGATTCTTTCCCTGCTAAGCCATTAACTGATCTTGATTAAAATGATAACTGTTTCTGAAGCTTGATGTATCTTAAATACTGTAAAGGGTCCCATGAAACCATTTCCAATCAGAGTTAAGATAAATGGGCTCAGAAATTTGTCCTACGGCAACATAAATCGTTCATATATGTTGTGTTTACAAGACTCCTGCTTTGAGATCTTGTAAGTTTTGAATGTTAGCTATCACTCATGTGCGCAGAATATTAGAATGTTGATTTGAAAAACAGAAATAGGTGTTCACATTAGCTGTTTTTCTACTTCCTTCTCTACAAGACTTATAAATATGTCAGCAGGTATGCCTGGGCCTCACTTTAGCTTCTAGTAATTCATTTGCCTTGTTGTTCTATTATTTATGTCTACTTGATTGCCAAAATAAAAAGCATGCCCAAGTTAGGTTATGTTTTATTTTTATTTTATTAACTCTATCCTTGGTCTCTTGTTCCCTTTTTCTTGCTTAGTGCCATTACAGACATTTCATTTATGAGTACTATCAGCAGTTATGAAAGACCAATAAAAATGATTGAGGGTCTGGAAGGGACTGATTTATGAGGAAAAGGAGAAGAGCTAAATATGGAGTGCCTGTCTAAATAATGATTCATGAATGATGCGCTAAATATCTGTAAGTGTTTTAAGAGGGTAAATGAGAGAGGAATCAGGCAGGATGGTTCAGAGAGAAGTAACCGGGAGTGACTGAATGTAAGTAAGTAGAGGAAGGAGTTAGGCATATTTTTCTTTATAGCTGTATTTTTCTTACAGTAAAACTGCGTGCAATAAGAAACAATCTCCCAGGGGTGCTTAAAGCAGTGCTGCAACTTGACTGGATCAAACACACCATCAAGATGCTTTAAGAAACCACTCTTCTTTGAATCAGTAATAGCTATAAGAGTTGCTTTTGTACATGTATCTCAAAGTGCTTTGCAGCCGATACTTAACACCTTATGACACCTTTCGTGTCAGGTGAGGAAAAAGTGTTAGTGAGCAAAATCAGTCTAGACACAGATGTTTACAAATTTTGACATAAATCACTCACAACTTTAATCTTAAATGCTTTAGTTTGAATCACAAAATTGGGAAGAAAGAAATGCTTTGCTTAGCAGCCTAGTTACAGTGCTCAGAAAATCTCAGTCCATGGTTCCGTCCTCTCCTTTATTTATGGGTATTTGATACTGTCTGTTATCTCCTAGAGGAAGGCCAATCACCCATGTGTTCAACTAACAACTATGAAGTTCTTGAGGTGTATTATTCCTATTTTCAGCTAGTTAAGCTATCCTGCTTCCTAGATAATTCTTCTGCATGAACTGCAGAAAGGCACTGAGAGTGACTCTGTAGCATGAGTGCCCTGGAAGTCTTCTGGAAGTTGGACAATATGTATCAAGTCTCCCTGAGCAGAGGAGGGAGGGTAACTTCCAAAAACTGGTGAGTATTCTGATACTGATTATTCTGGTCATATCACATGGATATTCTGCGATTATGTAAAGGAGCCTAGAGAACTAAAATGGTTCATTCATCCCCAGCAACATTTTATTTTCTGTTTTACACTTAATATTGTATTCACTTTAATCTGCAATTTTTGTTTTCAGTTTGTCAGTTCAGCTTCCAAACAAAAAATAAAATCTGCCTGACAGCTGCCAATCGTGCATAAATGCTGCCATTACCTTTTAAGTCCCAAACATCCTTCTACCTACAAGCTGGATGAGGTAGAAGTATTCGCAGGACTAACATAAGTGAAAGCCAACCACCAAACAAAAATACCAGTGAGGCAAGAAAGAGAGGGGAACTTTGAATCCTGGGAAGTTTCTTACCTCTTTTTAGAAGATCCAGCATGCTCTTATTTTTGCAGTGTGGAATTATAAAGACAGGGACCAGTGACTGTGTTTCCCCTACTCTGACATTTTATAACCTTAATTTACCTAATAGCACATGCTGCTGGGTTGGTAATGTTCAAAAAATGTAGTTCTGTTTCAGCTCCTTCATAAGATCCATTTCTCAGTAGGTGAGGAAACAGTATAGGATGTCATCTGTGTAAGAGGACGTGGAACAGAATTGCAGAATCAGAGAGAAGCTTAGGTTGAAAGGAATCTCTTGAGGTTATCTGGTCCACAACCCCAGCTCAAGAAGGTCCACCTATAGCCAGTTGCCCAGGCCAAGCTTTATAATATCTCCAATGATGGAGACTCCACAACCTCTCTGGGCAACCTATGTCAGTACTCTGTCACCCTCACAATGAAAAAGTGTTTCCTGATATCCAGACAGAACCCCCTGTGTTTCAGTTTGTGTCAATTGCTTCTGGTCCTGTCACTGGGCACCACTGAAAAGACCCTGGCTCTGTCCTCTTTGCACCCTCCCTTCAGGTATTTGTCTACATTGACAAGATCCCCCTGAGCCGCCTTTTCTCCAGGCTGACCAGACCGCTCTCTCAGCCTCTCCTCATAAGCAAGATGCTCCAGTCCCTTAATCATCTTTGTGGCCCTTTGCTGGCCTCTCTTCAGGATGTCCATGTTTCCCTTGTACAAGAGAGCCAAGAACTGGACCCAGCACTCCAGGTGTGACCCCACCAGTGCAGAGCAGAGGGGAAGGGTCACCTCCCTCAACTGTTGGCAGTGGTCTTCCTAATGGAGACCAGGATACGTTAGCTACCTTTGCCATAAGGGCATACTGCTGGTTCATATTCAGCTTGATGTCCACCATGATCCCCAGGTCCTTTTCTGCAAAGATGCCTTCCAGATGGTCATTCTCCAGCGCATATACTGGGGTCTGGAGTAATCCTTCCCCAGGTGCAGGACTTCACACTTACTTTGTTGAACCATGAAGAGGTCAGGGTAATGATGCTCAATTTTTAACCAAAAGATATACTTTTTACCTATTGTTCCTTTTTACAGACATCCTCTTCTCAATTTTGCACTTTAAGTTTGGTTCTGCAGCATTAACAAGGAAGTTCTCTTTTCACAATTGGCCTGGTAATATATAATCGTTCAAATCTTGCCACGGATCCTGCTAATTTGGACTGGAGAAGACCCAGTCAAGACCTGTAAGCTAGTCAGGAATCAATATGTTTGGTCTGATTTTTAGTTTCTGCAGGGAAAGCTGGTATCTGAAGGTCTTTTGATTTTTAGCATGTAAGAACTTAACTTTATGTTGGCTAATTTCATGTCTTGCAGAAAAGACTCTCCATTAGCTTTCATATTTTTCTTCTTTTACGTCATATGTCTTGCAAGAACTAGAGGAATTGTTATTACTGTAATAAATTATCTCTAACAGTATCAATGAAACAACTTTGAGGAGAAAAATGGTTTTTTTATTATCCAATCCTGAATCCTAAAAGCTATTTTGGACTTGCATTGGTTTATGTACCAGTGTTAATTACAGAACCAAGTAATATATTAATATTTTCTTTCTAGAATACAGCAGTAGGTGTAGAGGTTGCACCACATATCATCTGTGATAATAGATAAGTATGACTAATGCAGTGTACATCAAAAAGAAATCTATCCTGAGGTACTATGCATGAGTCATTGAAGCTATACTATTATATTTAGAATAATAAGCAGATAAGAAATAATAGACTCCCAAAATTTAATGAGGTCATTTAGTTAAAAAGTGTATTCCCAGTTTGTGTCAAGCTACGGGCCAGTGTTATATGTGCTTGGTTCTTTTTCCTTCTTTCTTTTAAATTCTTTTAAACAACCATGTGCAATGGAGCTATAAATTACCATAATATTAGTCCATAGCCTTAACGAGGTAATATGAGGTGTCTGCAGTTTTGTTTCGTAATCATATTGCCTGCATATTATAGGAATCATTGTGGTGAAAATACACATCTCTAATATAGCCTGCCTTATAGGTGAATAACCCTTATTGTATCACTGTAGGTGATACAGGCAACCTAAAAAAAAATAAAAGTGCTACAAAGATCATCAAGCCCAGATACTTGAATACAAACAGGTAGGAGATTTACCTTTTAAAAAGGTCAGACGTCAGCAAAGGTGCAGTGCTTCTTCCTTCTGCTTGGAAGAGAAGTAATGATGGTCTAAACACCACAGGAACTGCTGTCGTGGATTCCTCTCAAATGACAGTCTGGTCCATTTTCTGAGCTATTTCTGGAAAAGGGAATACAGGTTGGAGTAACAGGTAAAAGAGCAGGTTACAAATATAATTCCTGTTCTCTGGGTGTTTAGGGTATATTTTTTTTCCCTTTTCCTTCTGGAGTAGTATAGCTTCTGAAGAAAGCGTGTTTTTAATTAGTCGCTTCTCCTGTCCCCTATATATATCTGAAAAAAACCCCTCTCTTTTTTTTCTTTTTTTTTTTTTCCAAAATGTTACAAGAGAAACGTGGTGGACTGCCAAGAAATGAATAAAAATTTTTACTGTAAGTTGCAGTGACATGTTCTTTCAGCTTGGTTTGTATCTATCTCTAATGTGCAGTAAAAGGAAATACTGCAAAGTCCTTGTATTTTGAACTATTAGTGATATTTTATATGGAGAGGAGATCTAGGTTTATTCAAGAACATGCTTGCTGAACCACAAATAATCCACTATAAAAGAAAAGGCTCTCTAAATGTTAATGTCATCATTCTTTTATACGTTCCATAAACTCAAGGACTGTCAGGCTACAGGGCACCATGTAGGATTTTTCAAGAGAGAGTCTCTTGCCATAGGAAGATAGAGATATTTCAGCACAGGATTTGAAATAATAATGGGAAATAGTTTTTCACTTGTCCATGTTTGTTTGTTTTTTGTTTTTCTGAGATCTCTTTCATCTGTTAATAGCTTACCCATACAGACAGGGCAACATAAATCAATTACCTTAGTATTTCAGTTGCAAATTATATTCCTTACTGCTCCAGTCCTGTAGATAGCTGCTAGTCCTGAGTTAGTTGACATTGTTGGCTATTATCTAACACTGCAGAATAGGACAAATTGCTTTAAAAACAAACAAGCAAGCTAAGCAAAACAAACAAACAACCCACAGGAAAAAGGAGGAAGAGTTTTTTTTCTAGAAAGGTTTTCTATTTAGGCCATTAATTACCTCCTAAAATAAATCTTTAAAAGTCACCTTCGTGCCATGGTGTTTGCTATCCTTGACATTGAACATGCAAAAACAAGAGGTTAATTTGAAGATTTTTGTTTAGGATGCTCTGCACTTTGCGCAGTATACTAGATACACAGAATCTGATCTTATCATGTAGCAGAAAATGAAATGCATTACGATTAAGCAAAGTACTTGGCTGATACTTATCTTACTGAAGAAGAGGACTTCGGAGTGA
This sequence comes from Pluvialis apricaria, assembly GCA_017639485.1. Lineage (NCBI taxonomy): Eukaryota > Metazoa > Chordata > Aves > Charadriiformes > Charadriidae > Pluvialis > Pluvialis apricaria. The sequence continues at coordinate 70,806,420 of CM030009.1, read as the reverse complement.
TGCCAGCATGTTTAGTAATTAATTGAGGTGGTCAAAAACCACGATGCTGTCAAAGACTCTAAACTTCTATATAATGCTGGTGTGTTTTTATCCCCTGCAGAGATAACGATTGGGTTGCTAGGAAACTTACTTGAGTTTAACAAAGAGTAATATAGGCATCTCATCTATGGAAATGATGCATGAGCCAAAAGCTGTGTTACTTAAGGAGCTACTTACCCTAAAATGCCTTTATTTTTGATTTGAAATGGGTGGACAGGTGCACCTGTCTCTTCACAGAAATATTTTAATGTATTCTGATTTTTTAGAGTGTATAAATGTACCTTAACCTGACTCCAAAGTGTAGACTTCCCTGAGACTCGATGGGATCATTTCATTACCAGAAACACAGAAGTGTTCAAACCATAAGTAAAAGAACCTCAGTGAAAGAACCAAGGGACCTGACCCGTCGTGCCTGAGTCTGTCTCTAACAAAATGATTCTGCAAATCTAACACCGCGTAAGCAGAAAGGGGGAGGGGGAGAGAGTTATGCTTTGGGATTGTCCTCTAAGAAAGAGAGCCTTGATTCAGATTCTCTTTGTCTTAGCCCTGACGACTAGTCTGTCTTTGTGTGGTGTTTGCTGCTGTCCCTTCACCTGTGCAGTCTTTCCTCTACAGCTAAAAAAGAGGCAGCTTCAAAAGTGTTCTTATGTCTTCCCCACTCTGAAATACCATAATCCCCAAGATTATTCAGACAACCCTGGAGACAGGAGCCTCACCTCAATGACGGGGTCTCTTAGATGCTGCCCCCATGTCAGCACCACCCTTACACAGAGTTTAGAAAAGGTTTCTATTTAAGGAGGAACCTATATGAAGGCAGTGAAGACACTGATATACCTTTCTTCTTACTCTCGGGATATTTCCCACCAGGCCACAGCTTTACCCTGATTTATTCCTGTTACCCTCAACTTTAGGCAGACACAGTCAAGGTGATAATCTGACTTTGTAAATTTTTTGTGACAAAATCTATAGAAACATTCTGTGTCTTGGTTGAATGCTATTAGTTTTATCCTTTTTGAATTGTATTAAAGTTTTCTGTGAGCTTTCTCTTCTGAGAGTAACCATGGCAGCATAATTACCTTACTTGCTATTTCCTTCTTCCCCCTGTTATCAATTTTTTTTCTAGGGGGTTGTAAGTATACATAAAAATAAAACCCCGCTTTAAAATAACATTAGGATGCTTTGCTGACATTTATACCCTCCCAGGTTTATGATCGCTGAGAGCAGATTTGCTTTTGGCAATGGGAGTATGACAGCTATCACTTGCACCGTGCAGGCCACTTTAGCATTGTTGAGATTATAGAAATAGCATCAAAAACTGATGTTTGATGCTCTTCAGTAAAACATTTTATTTCTATTTCCTGCTGTCAAAATAATAATGATATAAGTTTTAAATAACAAGTCAGAGAGAAAATGAAAACAGACCTTGTGGGTTTCAGCCTATTTACCAGATTCCTCACAGTCAGCATCTGAAATCATAGACATTCAGGATATTGAATATGGATTCCAAGTGTGCTGGTGAATATAATTTTTTAGTTTTAAGTATAATTTCCGAGGAAAAATTATTTCTCTAAACTTCAGTCAAAAGTTCTCACTGTAGTTATCAAACTCATTTTCCTAGAGACTTTGGAAATGCCTCTGGAACTCAAATCACAAGCTTCTTTCTGTTAGGTTTTTTTTTTAGCATGTGCTGGCATTAAATGTATGTTTTGGTCAGGAATAGCTCCTTATAGAAAAATTATTTATATAGCCAACAAAATTAATCTCAGAGTGATACAGGAGAATATCCCAGTCCTCGGGCATCCCAGAAGAGGTAAATATGAGATTTAGAGAGATTGTAATCTATAAAAAAAAACTTTCAGAAATTAAAACTATGAAAGTAATGAGATCAACATTTTATTGTTATGAAAGCAAACGCAGAACTGAGATTTGATTAAGAAAATGAATGTAAACATCCTGACTATAAGAGAAGAATCTGAAAGGATGAGGGACGGGATACCTGTGAAGTATTGGGGGATTGAATCTGGTAAAATCAGAAAGGTCCTCTGAAAGGTAAGCAGTTTATGTCACACCACCTGTCTGTACATAATGTAGGCTAAGCTATTTATTCAGATTTTACAGTGTAGGAATGTAACTGTTCTAAATGTAAAAGCAATAATCAATATTGTAAATGTGATTATTGTTCACTGATTATCACAAAAATGATTTTTTTAATTTGTCCAATTCTGCATGACTTAGTTTGAAAGCAGGAGAAAGAATCAAGGGATTCTTGTTTTGAAGACATCTGAACTAAGAAACACTGGTCCTTCACAAGACTAAAAGAATTTTTGTTGAATTCAAAAAGCCCAGAAAATTGGTTTCTTCGGATTCTTCAAGATCAAATGTGCCACTGACTGAAATTTTGTCTAGTCACGAGCAGAAAATTGATAAGTCTCATGATCCTGCAAAACAGATTTTTATTTCATCATCTTCATCAAAACATAGTCACAATGTTAATTGATGTTTCTTCTCCAGAGCTATCAGCAACATTTTAACATCTGCTGTATTCAAGAGTAGTTTTTATTCATTTCCGGCATCCAAAACAGTGCAGAGATCAATTTGTGCTGTATGACATAAAAACAAATGAAAGGCAAAAGCTTCCACTTTATCAAAAAGTTAAAGTTTCCTTTTATATTAATAAAATTGCCTTCAGTTGAACAAAATCAGTCTTAAAAGTAGTGAATGGAAGTCTTACATTCACAGATTTGCTAACAAATTTGGCAAGCAGAAAATATAAAATTTGTGATAAAGGAAGAACTAAGGCTTAGGTCTTGAGAAGCTTGTGACCATCTAAAATACATATTGAGCAACAGAAGTACAAACTATGACTTAAAAGAAGTAATAATTATTCAGGTTCATCTGACCATGAAGTCATCATCAGACACATCACTGACTTTAAAATTCTTTTGTGCCAGATGACCCTGCACATGTCCAGAACTGTGACCACTTGAGGATCCTGTTTCCCACCTAATATCTATGATTTCTCCCTACAACTATCTGAAATGAGGTTGCAGAGAGGTGGGAGTCAACCTGTTCTGTCAAGTAACAGGTGATAGAACAAGAGGAAATAGCTTCAAGTTGCGCCAAGGGAAGTTTAGATTGGATATTAGGAAGATTTTTTTCACTGAAAGGGTCATCAGGCATTGGAACGTGTTACCCAGGGCAGTGGTGGCGTCCCCATCCCTGGAGGTATTTAAGGGTCGTGTAGATACAGTGCTTAGGGACATGGTTTAGTGGTGGGCTTGTCAGTGTTAGGTTAATGATTGGACTAGATGATCTTACAGGTCTTTTCCAACCTAGGAGATTCTGTGATTCTGTCATTCTGTGATTCATATGCCTGTATTCTCTAAAAAGCCTAATCTCTATCCTAATATAAACTGAATTTTTGTGGCAGTCTAGTGGCTAGATTTCTTGTATAGAAAGCGGGTCATCTGAATTCAGTTCTTCCCTTCCCATAACAGCATTCAAAAACAACGAAAAAAAAGTCTCACAACTCCTACAAAGATGCCTTAGTCAACAAGCTGTCCAGAAATACTTCAGAGTAAAAATCTCTCCACCATTTTGAAGCAGATACTCTGCAGTGAAGAACTCAAGAGAGGGAGTGTATAGAGGAGGGAGCAGGAATCTAGAGCCTTGTAATCGACATGTTCATTTTATGAGAAAAATATACTAGTTCTGTTCTATTTGTGCACTTTTTGGTTCAAAGACACTGGCTAAAATATTGAATAACATCTGTTGGAGAATAGATCAGAGCCTTGATCTCTTCTCTTCTGATGAGCATCTTATTACTGTACTTCCTAAAGCCCTGTGGATCTGAATTCTTCCCTGCAGTAATACAACTTCAGAAAGAGAGTATGAATGTATCTCTAGCCTGAATAGCAAATAGCGTAACACTTGGTGATTTTTCTGGAAATGCAAGATTTCGGGTGGACTCCCTCTCACTTTTACATTCAAGAGTTGACAGAGCAGGTTGGATACCAAACAGAAAGAAATTACTTAACATAGGAATGAATATAAGATTGATATAAGGCAGTTTTTGTTTAAGTTTTGGGATTTTTTTATGGTCTAACATTTCCTGTTATCTTGTTTACTGCGTGAGGTTTTTAAGTTACAGTTCTAGTACTTAGCCCAGTAAGTCCAAAATTCATTGGGGATCAACATGCTTAAAATTTAAATAACTTGTAGTCACCTAAGTTGTTCATTAGAGCTATCACTGCATAACTCAACAGCTACAGCAGTGCCAGATTGTTAATCAGGCATGATGTCTGGTCTAAAAATCCATACTGTCATCCATACAGTTAAATGTTCTCACTATTAAAATACCTCATGCAGAACTCTGTGTCCAGATTGCTAAGGATGCAGTTTGTAAACCCAGAGATCGCAAAACAAGCTCGGTGCTAATTTGGCACTACCACTATTAGCCACAGGTGCAGCCCAGTAGCAGAGATTATCAAAGCAAAGTTGTTGGTGCTAAGGACTTGACTTGCACATGATGGAGGGTTCAGGGTTGGATCTCATGGATTTAATGCCTGCAGCAGTGAAAAGTCATTGGGAGGTTCTTAGAATACGTCTGGTTTATTTTGCCCAAAAGGGATCCCATGCAGGATTTCTGGGACTGCTCTGCAGCGTGAATGGAGGCACACCAAGCAAGGTGATCTGCAGTCCTGTCCCAAACTGAACAACTAAACTAGCTCACCCTTGTGATGTGAAAAACCTGGAAAACCAGGGAATTTCAAATCAAAGTCTAAAAGGATGCTTGCATCTTGAGCTGGCCACATGAAACCACGCAGCCTTAGAAATGCCCTGGGGTGTCTGGTTGCCCCTGCAGGACCCATTGAGAGGAGCACTCATCTCTGCAGCAGCAGCTGCGCACCAGGCAGCACAACCCAGGCTGGATCAGCACCTACGTTAGGGAAACCGTACCATCCCCTTGGCAAGGCCTTTAGTTCAATATTAAGGCATCAGAATTTAGGCACCTTCTATACATAGGTGTCTTGTGTGCCATGCTATGCAACTATGCTCTCAGTATTGTGAATGGACAAACAATGCTCTGGAGCACACAATGGAGTCAGAGCAAGTCTTTTCATCTGAAAGTAGATATCTATCATCTGGTCATCTGTATCACTCCTTAGGCTCCACTGACTGTATCTCCATTGGCTGCAGCATAGCATTATAGGCCTGTATAATGGGAATATAGATACTTATCACTCAAGCAGACACCTATGTGAGACATGAAGTTAGGTGTCTTAATCTTGCACTGGATTTGTTTCTTGAAATCAGAACTTGGCCATGCTGAAGCTCCCGAAGAGCTTTATAAGCATCAGCAGAGTATTGTTCAAATCATTCACATTAGGATTATTCAGATCAATGTGAACCTTTATAAATGTTGAGCCTTTATGAAGGAGTAGGGTTTGAAAGGGCAAATAACTTCAGCAAGAGAATGTTAGTGTCTCAAAATAGACTCAAAAAGCTGGTTTCCCTTCACAGTGAAACTAGATTACTTAATGCTGTGTGTTATTTTCAGTACGGTCAATTTTTCATTTACAACATGAATTTATTTTTGGTTTTGGAATAAATATGCTTATGGAGTAAATTTAGGATTTTCAGTTCTACAGGATTTCAGTAAGGTAGTAATTTTTAGAAATGATCGATTTGCAGGGAAATCTTGCAGCCAATGAAAAATTCCTCCTCTGTTTGGCTGCTGTTATTCATTCCTCTCTTGCAGAAGAGCAGTAACTCATTTCTCCATGTGCTGAGGGAAAGATTGTTCCTCTTCACATGCAACAGATACAGACAGTGCCTCACAGCTCAGGGTCTGAGGTCATCTCACTATGCTTAAATCACTTCTGCTAGCTTTACAGCTCTTGTTTTACTCGGTCCGCTTCCTTTTAATTCCTTCTTCTACATCACTCATCCTGGAAAGCAGAGGACAAGATCTCCCTGCTTTGCAGAGGCAAAAGTCCCTCTGTAAGATGCAAAGAAACATTATCCCAGCTATCGATGGGAAAGGGGGGAAAGGGGGGAAAGGCTGGAAGATGGTGAGCAGGGACATCTATGTTTTAAGAATGAGCTTAACTGTGGGAGAGTCTAACTTCAACATGGTATTATTGGAAGGCTAACTGCAGAATGAAGGTGTTTCTTAAAATGTAGTTGATACGGAAGCATAGCATTTGAAAAAAAAAAAACTGTTTTGGAAAAAGAAAAAGGAAATGCTTTGGAGGAGTTGAAAGTAATAAAGAGGGTAAAATGCTGAAAGTTTTTTGGGAAGGAGGTAGACAAGTCAAAATACGTATCTGAATAGGAGAAAATCGAATCCCTAACACCCTTACATCTTTTTTGAGGAAAAATGCGTCAGTAACTCCCTGGCAATAACATTCATAAAGGGTGGGCCCTCATGGGAATGGGGAGAAAGAAGAGAGCCTCGTTATGTGTGTGTGTGTGTGTGTGTGTGTGTGTGTGTGTGTGTTTGCGCACGCACACGCGTGTGCCTGGGTTTGAGATATTTTTTATATGACTAAAAGTACCCTTTCTTTCTTCTCCAAGTTTGTACTTCATACTGAAAAATAAAAATCTTTTAGTAATTAAAAGCCCTAAACCAGGAAATAACAGACTGTGAAGGATAAATTTTACACTTGAAGAAAGGCTGAATGTCTTTCAAAAGCTTTGGTATGGTACTCAAAGTACTCAAGCCTTGATATGGTACTGTGGTCTGATACTCAGAAATCACTCATAATTTTTATGGAAAATCTGTATTACTAGAATGTAAAGCACTCATTTCAGTCCCATCAGAGTGTTTGCCTTTTTAACGCTAAAAGTAATGTTGTCACTGAAAAGTGGACTCATTATTTTATTCTCTACTGATTTTATATATTATGCAAACCATAACCTATGGCAGATCACTGCACAGGATTTAGAGAGAAAGGGCCTCCCTGTTTTCTGTTCCTGGTGATCCAGACCGATTTCTAACAAATTAAGAACTAGAAATATTTATTTAGGATGACTTTATGTTAAAATTGTTTTCAGAACTAAATGAAAATAACTTTAGTGTTGACATTATAACCAAGCAATTTGTTTTTCCTCAGTAATTCATATAAATTTGTTAAAAATGCCGTTTCATGGTCCAGACATATTCAAAGAGTCGGGTCAAAATTAGCAAATGGTTTTCATCAAGAAAGGGGAAGAGGTCATTTTGTAGTAACATTGTTTAGGTAGTTGTTTTGACTTTTCTCTCTAAAAACAAAAGTATATTTCTTTAAGCAACTCTAGAGTATCTTTTCAAAACTTTTAATCAACCTTTCAATATGAAACAAATTATTTTTATTTAAATCATATTAAAAAGTATAATAATAATTAGGGCTTGATTGTTAATTCAATTTTTTGTGACAAAATTTGAAGAAATTACTTTTGTACAATTTGAACCATATTTACACACTTTGTTGTTATTGTTTGGCCACTGATTAGAGAATTACTTTTAAATTTTTTTTTGCAACTGCAATCCATGTATAAAATATATCTCTCTATTTTTATTAGTTCTGTGACCAAATAATAGACAGAATGGTTTCACTAAAAACAATGTTTCTTTTTGAGAGTGCGATTACTTCAAGGTATCATTTTTGCACTTTGCATATATAATAGGAATGACTAATACCATTCCTTGCTTTCAAACACTTCATCTGTGCTTGACATAGAGAAAATGTCATTCATTACATGGCTGCTAACACAGTTTCTGTTCATTGACCCCAATTATAGAAGCTATCACTGCTCAGGCTTAAGAAAGCACTTAGGCACACACTTGACTTCCATTAATGGGACTTGTTGAATGGAGAAAGGCAGACACAGGCTTGAGTGCTTTGCTGAATAGGGCCCATCTTAGGCACTAGCCCTGCCAGCATTAACATCTCATGGTACAAGAGTAATCTCATTGATTCTAACAGGGCAGCTCACACAAATAAAAGGTCAAAATTAAGCACACACCTGAATATTGGAAGAATCAGAAGCTTAATGTCTGTCTGTGTAGTTAACTGCAGATAACTGCAAGCTAGACTTGTCCACAATGCAAACTGGCTACATACATACTAGCTTACATCCTATGACTGTTGTGGTGATTCTGGGAGGATACTGTTAGACTATTTCTTGAGCAGCCACTGTGTCTGCTACTTTGGGCCATCGTACACCATTGCACAACAGCAATGCACATCATGGGTTCGGTTCAACATCACGGTTTACAGGCTGAGAGAGTTGGGATTGTTCAGCCTGGAGAAGAGAAGGTTCCGGGGAGACCTTATAGCAACCTTCCAGTACCTAAAGGGGGCCTACGGGAGAGCTGGGGAAGGACTTTTTAGAAGGGCATGTAGTGATAGGACAAGGGGGAATGGCTTCAAAATGGAAAAGGGTAGATTTAGATTAGATGTTAGGAAGAAATTTTTCACTCTGAGGGTGGTAAGGCACTGGAACAGGTTGCCCAGAGAAGCTGTGGAAGCTCCATCCCTGGAGGTGTTCAAAGCCAGGCTGGGTGGGGCTTTGAGCAACTTGGTCTAGTGGGAGGGGTCCCTGCCCATGGCAGGGGGGTTGGAACTACATGATCTTCAAGGTACCTTCCAACTCTAACCATTCTATGATTCTATGATTCTTGGACATAGGAGGGGGAGAAGCCATGGCCACAGAGTTGTCCATGCCTCTGTTGTTAAACATCTATATCTCAGTCACAGTCTGATGAAAATAGAGTGGCTAAAAACATCATTCACAATTACACAGTTCACATAGAGATGTTGGAGGTAGGACATTGGAAACAACTTCCCAGACTTCAAAATGGACAGGATTTCCCCAGTAAGGGATTCCTTATGAACCGCTCACTGACATTAGGGACCAGGTGCTTTCTCATGAAGAGGAGAAATGGTGATGATGGCCAAGGGAAAACAAGGCAATTAAACTAATTTTATTGAAAATTTATTTTTTTCTGCAATATACAGACACTCCAAAGAAGAAGAGAAGCTAAGAGTAAGCATCTATGGTTAAAAAAAATATTGTCTGCGCAGAGCATGCAGTTTTCAGATGGGTAAGGAATTTGTAGGGAGATGGTATCTGTAATTCTACACCAAACCATAAGCCAAATTTACAGTTTGTCATTCACTTCACTTTGATTATTCTATGTTCTTCTTGCTGAAGTGGTTTATACATTCACATGACAGTCCACTGAATTTCACACAAACATCTAACTCCTGTCATACTTGACAGACTTGCCCATCCTTGTAGATGGGATTTTGCAACACAGCCTTTCCCTCTCTTATGTCACTATGAAAGCAATGCACTTGATGGTTCAGGTGCAGAACTTTTTGCTAAAAATATAACCTGCCAACAAGGAAACAAATGTATAAATTGTGTTTGGCCAGCCATCATATTTAATTGTTTTCCTAAACTGTATTACCTGCTAGGCACATGCTGCAACTCTCTTGTACCAGAACAGATAATACAGCATCATGGTTCTTCAGGGGGAAGAAAGGGATTTTAATGAAAATGCCACGTTTAATAAGAAAACTCAATAATATTCAGTCTTGGTTGTTCCATCTGAGATATTAATGTCTTGCACTTCTTTCTGGAATTCAATAACTGAGAGAGAAAAAGGTAGAGATGGAGAGTTAAAAAATACTTGGCTGTACTAAGCATATAAGGTCACTGCAAATGTTGGTGGAACTGATCTAACGGCACTTGGTCTTTCAAGATTTTTTGCACTATTTTTCAAGATAGCTAGAAGGGAACTTCTCATCTGCCTGAAGGCTAAAAGTGATAATGCACTTTTACTGCGAGGCAGAAGCTGTATCACATGGAGTCCAAGAAAATTCTGAAACAATTTGGAGTGCAACGTCTTTGTACTACCACCACCTTGTACACAGGGACAACGATTGAATACAACTGCTCTTCAAAATCACAGACTGGAATTGGTGAAAACCTGGTAGTCAGATATTGAAACAAGCAGGTTTTGCATTCGCCAGCTGTTTTCTCCTTTAAGATGCTCTATTTGACCTAAAAAGCCCTGTATAGAGAAACCTGCTGACTAGGGACACATTCTGTGGAGTTACATGCTTAATGTAACAAACACAAGCAGACCCATTCACTTTCATGAGACTGTCCTGTGCATAAAATTAAGAATGAGTGCTTTTAGACCCCAGGAGACGAAGTCCACTATTGTCATATATAATTGTAATCAGTAGAGATACTTCAATTAGCGACTCCTGTGAACTGGGAAAGCCTCTGCTGAGGAGGTATTTGAGACTACACCTCGAACACTGTGTTTAGTTTTGAGTTCCTCACTACAAGAAAGATATTGAGATTCCGGAGCGTGTCCAGAGAAGGGCAACAAAGCTGGTGAAGGGTCTGGAGCACAAGTTTTATGAGGAGTGGCTGAGGGAACTGGAATTGTTTAGCCTGGAGAAAAGAAAGCTGAGGGGAGACCTTATCGCTCTCTACAACTATCTGAAAGGAGGTTGTAGCGAGGCAGAGGTCAGTCTCTTCTCCCAAGTAACAGGTGATAGGACAAGAGGAAATGGCCTCAAGTTGTGCCAGGGGAGGTTTAGATTGGATATTAGGAAAAATTTCTTCACTGCAAGGGTTGTCAAGCACTGGAACAGGCTGCCCAGGGCAGTGGTTGAGTCACCGTCCCTGGAGGTATTTAAAAGACAGGTAGATGTGGTGTTTAGGGACATGGTTTAGTGGTGGTTTTGGCAGTGCTAGGTTAATGGTTGGACTCAGTGTTCTTAAAGGTCCCTTCCAACCTAGATGATTCAATGATTCTATGATTCTGTAATATATTTTAATACTTAAATGAACAAAAGAAAAACAAATAAGGAAAAAAGAAATGTTGACTGAAAGTGAGTAAATCTTTTTATCCCAACACTTTTTTTTTCTTTTTGAGCAAGAGACAAAATTTACAACACTACTATTTTTCATATATCACTTTGTTTACGAGAATGTGTCAGTTTAAAAAGAACAAAACTGAACATTTTGTAGTGCCCAGTTTTGTACTTTCAAAAGACAAATCTCCGGCTTTTTCTTTTGAAATACTTTTTCATATTATACCCTTCACTTTTAAAAGTAAAAATTAAACAAGCAGTATAAAAAGCCTTAATAAGTTATTCTTATAAACCAAAGTAATGTGTTTCTTCTAACCTGGGCAAGAAAAAAGCTTTTAAAAAACAACATAGTAGCAAGTAAAAAAAATAATTCTGTGGGAATGTAGGTTTCTAATTCAGAGCTGAACATTAAGCATCACAGTTTATTCAAGCTGAAGTGTACAAAATTTAAGTAAATGCCCAATGGACCATGCGTCAGTCATTTTAAAAATTCAGCTGCTGGAAAAGGATATTTGGGTAATGATGATAGCCCTTATCTTTTACAAATAGTGTAATAATTAAATATTTTCCCAGTTGATGTAAAATCTGAGTTGTAGATAAAGACCTACAGATTTCCTGATCTGCTGCTTCCATGGAAAATTTGTCTAGTAAATGGGGCATAGAACAGCTATGAAAAAAATGGGAAAACCAAAGCTGGACACAGTGCAGCAAAGTATACAAGATTTATGAGGCCAAAAAGAGAACACGAAAGCATCTAACTCCTTAGTCAAAAGGTTAGCTTACTCCTCTTGAGGGGGGAAGACCCAGTTCAAGTCCTTGTCCCCAGGCTGTTGTATGTATTATTCACTAGAGAATTATTGCATGAAAAACAAAAATAAGGTACATAAATCACTACAGGATAGATAAGCTATTTTGAAACAAAAAATTGTTCTTTTCAGTAATTTTTTTTTTTTAAGAGACAATACTTGACTGTTCATTAGATTGGCATTGCAGGATGGCATGGTATCCAAGTGCATGTTGCATTTGGTCTCCACTCATACTGTATTTCAAAGATAGTTATCCTTTGGATAAGCACACTTTGGGGCTTATCTAAAAGGTACATAAGTAGAAACGATTTGAATGACCAAATCACAGAACTGATTGATCACAGTTTGGAACAGACCTCTGGAAGTCACCTACTCCACTTCCTCTGCCCAAAGCAGGATCAGCTATAGCAAGTTTCCCAGGACCATGTCTAGATGGGTTTTGAATATCTCCAACAATGGAGACTCCACAACCTCTCTGGGCAACCTATGCCAGTACTCTGTCACCCTCACAATGAAAAAGTGTTTCCTGATATTCAGACAGAAGCCCCTGTGTTTCAGTTTGTGTCAATTGCTCCTGGTCCTGTCACAGGGCACCACTGAAAAGACCCTGGCTCTGTCCTCTTTGCACCCTCCCTTCAGGTATTTATGTACATTGATAAGATCCCCCTGAGCCTTCTTTTCTCCAGGCTGACCAGACAGCTCTCTCAGCCTCTCCTCATAAGCAAGATACTCCAGTCCCTTAATCATCTTTGTGGCCCTTTGCTGGCCTCTCTTCAGGATGTCCATGTTTCCCTTGTACAGGAGAGCCAAGAACTGGACCCAGCACTCCAGGTGTGACCCCACCAGTGCAGAGCAGAGGGGAAAGATCACCTCCCTCAACCTGCTGGCTGCACTCTATCTAACGCAGCCCAGGATACTATTGGCCTTCTTTGCCAAAAGGGTGCATTGCTGGCTCAAGCCAGGACACCAGGTCCTTTTCTGCAAGGATGCCTTCCAGATGGCCATTCTCCAGTATGTATACTGGTGCCTGGAGTTATTCTTCCCCAGGTGTAAACTTCAAACTTACTTTGTTGAACCATGAAGAGGTGAGGGTAATGATGGGGTTGTTCCTTCCCAGGTTCAGGACTTTTCCTTTGCCCTTGTTGAGCTTCATCAGATTTCTGTTCATCTATTTTCTTAACCATATAAACAAAATATGATTATTCTCAAATTACAGGACTTAATTTTATGTGATTGCAACTTTCCAAGTGTTCAATGTAACATGTTCTCAGGTAGCAGTGAACCCTTGCTGTAAAGTTACAACTGACATTTATTTTCTTATTCAGACCTCAGCTGTCTCAAAATAGAGCCACTGAAGGGTTTTAAGCTTTTCAAGTACAGTATAGTGTTATGGATATCTCCTGTTGGCTGATTTAGAAACCATATAAGCAGAAACTATCTGCTGATTTTTTTTTTTTTTTATTTAACTGTCTGTTACATCAAATGCAATAAATACATTGACTTGTCTGTAGGAGTGAAAATCAAGGATCAAGCTGGAGTTCTTGTAACAATGACAAGCAGAGTAGTCATTGAAGCAGAAAGGCATCCCTGACCTTGTTGAATTGTTTGTACCTAAGTAGCACTGTCACCCTCCTCGAAATTTCATATTCTAGTGCAAGTGATTCAGCTATGGTGGCTTAATCAACCCCATCTTGGCACCAGTCTAGTTTTATGAGCTTCAATAAATATATTTCAAAAATAGACGTAAGATTCCTCATCTTGTTATTCCCAACATCTAGGCCAGCATCCGAGTGTATGCACAATCATCTTGTTAACGTTCGGCACAAGCAGCATGCTTGAAATTTGGGTGAAGAAACACTAATTGCAAGAAAAAGGTTTGGAGGGAAAGGCAGGACACCAGTCTATGTGCGCAGCACTGTGATTCTTCCTGTAATTCTACCACTTTTGTAAATAGCTCTTATAAATAAAGAAACAATTCAGACTTATAGAGCACAAGTCCTCTAATGTAATTAGGTAGTGCACAATACATAAAACAAAATAAAAGGGATCTGTCTACTAGCACTCACAGCAAGGAAGAGGGGATGATTAATAGGAAAAGAAAGCAACGTATTGGAACAGAGCAGCAGGAAGCACGGAAAGACTCAGACTACCTGTAATTCTTATTTCCAGGAAAACAGAACAACCTTGCATAAACAGGAAAGTGGTGGTAACAAGAATTAAATCTGTGTTTGTAGCTGGTTTGGGGGATGAGAGTACAAAAATAAGAACATGAAAATAAAGTTCATTACTACCCCTTTTAAAGGACAGATTAGGAAGTCAGTGAGACAATGTGGCTAGACATAACTTTCTAAATGTCAAACGGCTGGCAAAAACTTGAGTACTGCCACACAGGAGACAATAGATTGGATAAGACCTGTCTTTTAGGGAAAATTGATCTGCATCTCATGTCAGGTGCCCAGTCTAAACATAAATCACTCCAGGCTCCTTCTGTAGTGAATAGAGAGAAACAAAAGTTCTCTCCAGAAGCAGTTCATTTAATCCTAAAAAAAAGGTCAAAGATTACCTCTACTTTTCTTATAAAAATCTCCAGTTAGTTCAGAATTAAATGTGAAACTAAAAGGTTGGGTGAAATAGATTTCATCCATAAAAGCTACAGTGATACCATTTAAATTGTTTTTTGTTTGCTTTGGATCCAGAAATGGATCTCAACAAATTTTTTATCCCTACGGCTGCCACAAGGCTGTACCTAGGAAATTCCTAACGTGTTTGTCAAATCCGTTAAGAGTTTTCAGGGTTTGTCAAATCTGTTTTTTAGTTTTTCAAGCACCACCACAGCTGTAGATAATTTCTCCAATTTTTCATTACCTTTAACACAAAAAGACTGAGAAAAGAAATTCTGTAAGGATTGTTGAACACATATAATCTACTGTACTGCAAGAGTATTTCAGAAATTAAAGGCAATATATTTGCCCCTTCTTATCTGCCTCTCTAGGCACCTGCTTATGGCCATTGACAGAGACAGGTCACAAGGCAGGATACAATTTTGGTCTGACCCATTACAGCCATTTTATCTTTCTAATGTTGCTCCTTAGTTTTCTCTTCTTAGTAAGGCTACACAGCACCAGTCACTTTGGAAGAATACAAAGTTAGCTTTTGAGACGTATCAGAGTCAAGATCAGTTGTGAGATTTGTAACACCAATTTCCAGGAGGGATTATTTCAAAGAGACAAATTTAACCACACTGAAGTGACTCCAAAATGAAGGCGACCAAGCTACCCAGGGTTAAAGTTAAAAGGTGAGAATCCCTGCTGGAGAACAAGAGTGCCTGGCTAAAATTCAAGAGTTCAAACAGCAGGACAGAAACACTAAGTGTTTAGGCATGCAAGGTCCAGTACAGATATCATTAAGATCAGCATGATTAGAAGGAAAATATTCACTCTCTATCCAGTGGTGGAAAGGGGGTGAGAAATAATACTAGCCATCCCTTCAAGGATTCGTGTCTTCTGATTGTCCCAGCAGGCCTGTGTGAGTCCACCATCAACAGCTGTGCTCCTTCTCAGGCAGTGTCAACGTTGCCCAGGGAAGGCCAGGCTGTCAGAGCACAGTAGAGTTTGTTGAGAATAAAAGAATAGAGGAAATAGATCACAGAGCAATAAGCAGCTTACAGTCATGCCTTGCTTTCCGAACACTGCCTGTTGCACCTGTAGGAACTAATTCTCTTTAGTCTGGGATTTTTTTGTACTGGTTTTATGTCTCTTGTCCTACCAAAGCAATATGTTTTATGTTAATCTCTATCAGAGTTATGCATAAATTATAGAAACAGGTAACACCCATGTCCTGTAACACACGTATATGCACAGAAACGCATACAACACTTGTAGCACACCGATGCAATAGTTTTTGAATATTTCATGTACCCATAACATCTGTTATATGTCAATAGAATATTCATTATTGCATGCTTCCAAAATATCTCATCTGTTACAATAGGTGCCATCCATTCTACTGCTGCATTTTGCAACTATACTGTTAGATCAGTGAAAAATTTGATTCCAGCCAATTTGTGGAGGCAGCTGCAATGTAACCCCTGTGACACTGAGAAGCATAAGTATTATACTGAAGGAGTATGACCAAGTGCTAATGTTTTAGAAAAAGAAAACATTCTGAGGCCAGTGGCCAAATGCAGTAATTTGATAAGAAATTCCTGAGAAAGAGAAGGTTTATAGATGTTTTCAAACATCTGTGGCACCAAGTGCTACGGAGTTGGACAGAGAAATCCATATATTTAATTTCAATGCAGCACCAGAATGTTCTCAAACTGAAAGAGAAGAATTATAAGGGGCTTGTACAGCGTGCTAATAGATGGCAAAAGCATAGTGCTAGGAAATAACCACTAAGATAATAAGAAAAGTGTGAAGTAGATCCTGAAGTGCAGCACATGAGCCTAAAGTATTCAGCACTTTATTGTTTTTGGTGAAGCTCAGAAGGAAGAAAATGGCAAATCTGCAAAGAAAAGGCAACACTGGCCATGCTGAAACTTGCACAACCTTCTAGAAAACAGTGAGAAAGTAACATATAATGAGGTTCTGCACTGCACCTAAACAGTTTTTAAAACCTTGTTGAAGATGTCATCATGAGTCCAGTGATCATGTTCACACTTGCCAGTCCATCCGGGAAAAAGCGTTTTCTGTATGTGAACAAACAAGGTTACTTGGGTAGGTAGGGTACTCCAAGAGGGAAGAGAATGCCCTATAAACACAAAAGAAGGGACATTGGAAAAGCTTAACAAAGTCTGTCAGGAATAACCAAAAGGGCAAAACATTTTCTCATGCCAAAGAGTACTGTGCAATGTCCATCAGAGGAATTACAGAACGTACAAAGAAGCTGTACAGATCATGTCAGGCTAAGGAGGCATCCTTTAATAGCAAAGGAGCTGAGGATCTGAGACTGAGGAATCCTGTTTGGTTCAGCCACATTTCAGATAAAACAAGTGAAAGGCATCGGACTGAGCCTCAAGGGCTCCTGCTTATGTGACAGCACCATACACTAAAGGATAAAAATAGGGAAAACTGTCCTAGATTAAGAGCAGTCCATCCTCAGTGGCAATAGCACAGCAGACAAGAAAAGGGATATTGTTTTGGTCAGCATAACTGAAGAATGGTCTTAATTATTAAAGGAAAACATTGAGAGTGAAGACCATTTTGGTAAATTAGCTGTATACTTGTATATCTGGTCCCAGCAAGTTAGTCAAGAAATTTCAGAGCAGAAAACATTTTCAGGAGTGAAGAGAAGCAGAGGGTAGAAAAAAAGGTTGATGGAGGTGCCTGGAAAACAGTCTACGTATTGTAAACTGCTGTAATGGTAGGCAATTGAAGTATCCCTGTAAACAGGTTTTGTTGTATGAAACTTGTACTTTAGTCCTACACATTCTTGTATAATGCAAGCAACAGACATCACGACAAAGCTGAATACCTTCAAAACACAAGAGCATTCAGGTCTTCTGTCAAGGCCTTGCTTTCCCATAGACAAGCTGTGCCTGTCCAAACTGTCATGTGGTACAGGCTGGATGAGGTAGCAGCAAGAGCAGAGCTGCTCTGGTATGGGGGGGATGAGCTGAGGGGACGAGGGTGACCACAGTACAGGCAGTGCCCTCAGGGACCCGGGCGCAGTCCCACAGATCCAAGCAGCTTCCACATGGCAGCAGTGACAGGGCTTGTTGACAGTCTGAAGACAAGAAGAGGCAACAGGTCAGGTCCAGGGTCTATCCAGGTGAACAGCAGGACGTGGCTGGATTTAGGGCTGGAGATGAGGCTATCCAGTTCATAATCCAGCAAGCCCAAGTCTTAGATGTGGGCTGCCCTGCTGCTGGTGTGGATTCAGTCTCTTGCAGTTTAAGGTATTTTGCAATGGGACTATGTTCATTACTCCGGAAATGATTAATTCAATGCTAGCAGTGCTCTGTTGTCTAAATGTACAAGACCACACACTTAGGATACGAACTAGTGGCAGATGGTCTTACCATGCTTTACTGAATTTTTTGAACCGATGAGGATACATTATTTAGGAAAATGTAGTCAATAATTTATCACAAGTCATATGGTATTAAAAGACCAATGTTGCAATAGTGCATCAGAAAGCTTTGCTTTTCCCTGTGTTAAAGTAGGAGAAAAATGTGTTTTATTAATATTTAAGAACTGTTCTATAACTGGCCAGACCAGGTTCTTATTGATAAAGTGTAACAATATCAGTCATATGGGGTAAGAGTCCTCAGTGCATTCTGTAATTTCTAATGTTAAAACCATGGGGTCTCAGTTCTATGAGATTTTACTACAACAGAGTGGCCTTAAATCCTTTAAAAACTGTGAAAAAAAGCACAAATTTTATAGTTTTGCATAGTTTTATGGATGGTACAGATTAGTGAAGTGAAAATCACAGAGGTTCCACTTCATAAATGCCTTCATTTGTATAGGCAGAAAATGCAGCCAAAGAGACCTCCTGGGAGTATGTGGAGCTTGTGTTAATTCGGTGGAAGCCCCTGACCTTTCCAGAAGAGGAAAGGATGGTGGCATGGGGTGGTACAGTTACCATTCCTGGAACAAGTGAATGGGAAACTGTGTATTGTGCAAGAATTTGCGTCTATAAAACTCCACATTTATGACATGAAAAGTTATTTCCGTCTTCTTGTATAGCAGCCCTGCAAGTGGCCCTTTACATTTGGCTATAAAAATATTCACTCTCAAAAGAAGCATTTTTCTTTTGCTGCATGCTGGAGCAGCATGCTTCCTTACCACAGTTTACACAAAAGTTGATAATATCTTAATAAGTTTTCTCTTTCTTGTTTCTAATGCACACTGAATTGTACATGAAGTTTGGATTAAACACTTTGTTGGAAATTAAGAGCATCTAGCAGCAATTTCTTACTTTGAAAGCAAGATTCTCTGTCTGGACTAAATTCTTTCCAATAGGAATTGCCATTGATTGTATAAATTACTCTGGATGAAGCATACTTGCAGATATTAATAATAGCAATAAATTCCACTAATGTGCCTTAGCACTGAATTCCAAAAAGCACTCCAGCAGGACTTAAACAAAGGAATACGAAATCAGCTGAAGTGCCAAGATGGTCACTTGTTAAAGAATCATTTGCTTTCTTGTCTGACTGAGCCTCACCTACTGTCCTTTCACCTCTAGACATGTTTGCTCTTTTTCTCTTACCTCCCCTCCCAGCTGAAATAAGAATTATACTTATGTGCTTAGAAGCTGAAACCATCGTGTGCTGCAGCACTAGGGAAAACATCTATGATGTTGTTAAAATATTTATACAGCTGGATTCAGTGAGATGCAGCATCTCCTTTTAAGTTAACAAGCTTCTCTCAACTGCTAGATAGAAAAAAACCCAAAAGACACCTTTAGAGCCAAACCCCCCTCAGATTATTTTTGTGGTAATCTTATGAACCATGTAATTCATAACATCATTTAAAACACTATGCACATCCCAAATACAGACCAGAATATGCACATAAGTGCATGTAGAATACATATATAGTATTCTTAAGTCTCTATGCTTGGAAAGATTTTGCTTTAGCTCTAACTCTGGGAAGAGAAAACATTTCCAAGAGAACAGGAAAATAATTTTGTCATTGTCAAGGTGAAACCAAAGTCACTCATTTGTTTTTCTGAATATTCATTCTCACTGGTAAGATTGGAGAAAGCATTTTCCTCATAGTAGCAGTCAGAACTGGATTGCTTTTATGTATCTTAGATAAAGCTATTACACCAGAAGTAAATTAAAGGTTAATATACTGTATTTATTCCAGTCAGCCATAGCATTATTTTTGCACTGACAATAACATCTAAAATTACTGATTTAAAAATCACTAATTTAGAAAACAGAAAAAAATCCATATGCACGACCACAAGACCTTGCTACTGCATAATATTGTTGGCATATTTCAGCACACACAGACCAGCTGCTCACACAGAAAACCTAGAAAACATGAGCAGCGGAGGCTAGCAAGCCACAGGGTGAATCAGACCCCTTTATGGAGTGTGCCTGTCTGTCAGACAGGTGCATATACATATATCTCATGGTTTGGGAAACTTAATTTTCTGTGTGAGCAGCTGAAAGGAGAGTGCCTTTCTGGACAGACACCAGAAAAGCCACTGTCCTGCTCTGGTCCACCAGCAAGCAGCATTCATGGACCCTTCCCTCTCTTCCCTCCCTAACCCAGAGTCTGAACATCACAGACTGTGCCCAACCACTCCTGCAAGCCCCTGGAAACACCTCATCCCCCAGGGCAGTTTCCTAACAACCTCTCAAGATTACCTTTTCATTTTTAACTCTCTTGTGTGGTTCTGGCAATGGGGTCTGGGCAGTATTGGTGCCCAGTACTGCCCATGAATTTGTTTGCAAGAAAGTTCACCTATTCCACAGAAGGGACAGTACAGAAAGCCAAAGGCAAGCATTTGTGCAAGCTTGCTTCTCTTTGGGTTTGGACAATGCTTCCTATATTAGATGCTGAAAGGTTGTACAAATTTTGACTTTGGAATTTAGAGATGATTTCACAAAAACGTAATTGTGTTTGCCCCTCCCTGATATTAGCAAAGCAACTACATCTATTTTTTACAATTGTAAGGATAAAAATAGGTGGATGCTCAAAAAATGGTGCTCCTGACTCTTTTACTGCAAACAGTGGTATGACAAAAATGTCAGTTTTATTTAAAAGCCATAAGGGGTCATTTGTGGGGTCAGTGCCCTGGAGCAGACTTGTCTAATTTGGACATGAGTTGGAATCTGATTAGGACTGAAACTAAATCATAAGCAAACAAATAAAATTCCCAGCAACTGAAAAAATGGGTTTTGGCTAGCTTGACTGATAAATAATGACAGGGTCAAGTCAGCTTTATGGATTAATCTGGATTGCTTGGTGAATCAGGCTCATTTGAAAAATGCAAACAACACTAAATCCAAGGTCATGCATCTAGAAAAAAAGACGCAGGTTATTCCTGTGAGGTGAGAGAATATCTTGGATTGCATTGATGCTGAAAAGAATTTGGAGGCACAAGAGATTACGGAAAGTCTCTGTTAGACACTGTAGCTCTGAGGATAAACATGACCTATGGATATAGCATATTACATTTGGAAACTGCTGTTAGTCTACTGAATGCAGTTTCTCTGTCGACATTTTAAAAAGAAAAACGATAAGAGAGGAGTGGGAAAAGCGTGATTAATAAAACATAGCAAAAGATTCAGGAAACAATCTATTCAGTTTGTTCACAGAAAATAAAAATAATCTGGATAATGAGAAGGGATTTTCTAACAGATATTTCTTTAGGAGAAAACAAAGTTGCAGTAAAAGCTAATGATTGAAAATTTTAGGTAGATAAATTCAAAGAGCTTATTTATAAAACAGAAGTAATTAACCATCTCTAAAGAACTGGAGGAGCCCTCAAAGTACTGAAGTCAAGATTGTATACTATTTTGAATTCTGTACAAAACACCACTGGACAGTATCTTTGTACTTGGTGAAACTGTCTGAAATTCTCTGTGCTGTTCCACAGAAAATGAAATATCACATTAACGCTCCCCGCTGACTTTAAAAACTACATTACTGGTAATCTTGAGCTTTTTCTCCAAGGAGCTCAACACTGTGCAACTTCCTGAAATCCTGGTGGCATTTAGCATCTCCTACTTCCGCTTATATTCTGTTGGCTAGTGAATAAAACAGTAACCAAATTCCACAGGAGGTCTTGATTGCATGCAAATTTATAGGGAGATTTTTCTATGGATGTGTATGACAAATTAGTATATACTGCTGTTTTGAAATCTTACCTAAACCCCTGAATCATTGCTCACTCTACATACTGAGATCTGGTCTGCAGCTATCTGCATTCAGACAGGAAATAATTACATTTACATATGCAAACAAAATCATCTCCAGTAACCTAGGTCTTGGAAGCAAGGTCACTGTATTAAACTGATTACTTTTATCAAACTATGCTTAGGAAGAAAAAAAAAAAGACAGAGAACATACTTATCTGGGCTTCCATAGCCCTTCAGTCAGTGCTATATTTGGAAACAGGGATCACAAAGCTTGAGCATGTTTTACGTGGTTGGTTGTGGAGTCTGATTCTAATTGCTTCTACTATCTTTGGGGATGATTTTCATGAAGTGAGGCATTGCTCATCACAAGCATTAGTGCCACAATTAAACCTTTCAACAGTAGAGTTGACAAGGGGAATTACCCATAGCCCACAGTGAATAAAACTTTATATTTTTTTAGACAACTCTATTGACAAAAAAATGAATTTGAGGCAAAAATTTGGATCATAAAAGGGGTTTCTTTGCCAGATTTTAGCATGAATTTGGGAGCAGTGAGTAAAAGAACAAAAGAAACTCAGTTTTAAAATACTCCACAGATTAGTAAGATTTGTTTATTTATTTTTATTAATAAAAAATAAACAGGCTTGCTTCGATATTCTACAGCACAGAGACCCTTGACTTTGCATCCTTAACTAAGACATTGAGCACACCAGTAGTTCTCAGGCATGTGACATTTCAACTTGTGTTCATTTGATAAAAGTATCAGACTTCAAAAATGTATTTCTTCAGAAATGTTAGTAAATGATTTAATGTTAATGAAATGTTACACTTTTCATGTTATCTTTGTAAAGTTATAACATCCTGTCATGCTGTCCTTTATGCATTAGAATTGCAGAACTGAAAGCCACCCGTACATTAAGCAGTCTGGCTCACAGCAAGGTGTTCAACTTGACATTTTGAAGAGCATGGATATTTCTATCCCATGTTTTTTCAGCTTAATGCATTATAATTATGCATTTTAAAGCATTTTTACTCTAATTTATCGCTCCTCTTCTTCCGAGCAGTATTGCTCTTGAGTCTCATAGAGCATATATTTCATGACAAGTATAATTAATAATATTTTCAAAGCTACCCCTTTGTGTATACTCTGTTGCATCCAGTGTTCTTTCTCAGAATTTAATGTAGGTAAATTTGGGGGGAAAAAGTACCCCTCAAGCTGTTCTTTATCCCTTGCTCTATACATACAATAGGAACAGAAAGACCTGTTCTTCTGTGAAAATTAGTATAATACATACTGTACATTTTTCAAATGCACTGTGTACTGTAAGATATTCACACTGTGTGTTATGAATGATGCAGGTCTGGGCTTCCTGTGTAACTTAGGCTGTGAAAAATTCTGTTTCTCTCTCTTCATGGACTATATAGGGCTTCTGTCTTCCTAATTTTAGGAACCTGAGTTACTGTGAAATAGCCAGCAGAATTAAATTCCCACTCTATTTGAATTGGTGGTGCACAAAATAACAAGATATTTGCCTGTGTTCTGTGAGTATATCTGCTGATTTATTTCAGTCACATTCACCGTGATTTTATTCACAAACATTTGTACAAGGAAGACTTTATTCATCAGAATAGTCACAGAGAGGGAATGAATCATGAATAGTAGAAAGAATAGATTTATAGGGTATTCATAGCTAGTAGAAGACATCATGGCCCTTTATTAAAGCCTCTTTTTGCCTTTGTCACAAGAGGCACCAAAAACTGTGGATATTCATGTATAATTCATTAACAAACAAAGTATTTTTCCTGTTTATAATACATAGGTCATCCTTTCTTGGAGCAGAAGTAATACCATCTGATTTTGGTGATTAATCAAAGTGCACAGAGTAAATAGGAAATAATCATACTGACCAGTTATGAATAAATTCTACAGGAGGTTAAAAACTGTGCATACAAACTACTACAAATAAATAAATACAAAGATTTAATTAACAGCCTGCTCAGGAATAATGTGCAGAATGACTGCATTCATCAAAAAAGCTATACTCCATAGTTAGTAAAAGCAATAAATATTCACTTTTTAATGTTCTATTGCAGTGCTTGGACAAGCAGAATGCGTTCATACGCTCAGCCCTTCATGAAGTTGGGAAACTTTTGTTTTATATTGATAGTTAAAAAGGGAGGTTAGGTAGTTCCACTATTTAGAACATACTCTTAGACATTGAAAAACAATGTGCGAAGTGCAGAACTCAAAAAGGATGGCATATAAATGACCAAATGCAAAACAAGTCGTCACATGGGCAGAGTAACTCATAAGACTTGATTTCCTGTGACTTTGCATCCTTTACAGTCATTACTGCTGTGGACGCCCTCCACCCAACCAACTTATTCTTCCACAATACTCTCCTTTTCCCCTTCAGTGGCCTCCACGAGTAACCCTCAGGTCTTCCCCAAATCTTTCCTACCCTCACTGTGATGATACCTCAGTTTGCCAATAAAAAAAAAAAACAAAAGCATTTACCCTGTCACGCTGTTTGCTGCCTACCTGCTTGGGCAAGAAATGCCGGTTGTGCTGAGCTGCAAGCCTCATTTGTGTTTGTTGCCTGGTCCAGGTACATGTGCTGCTCGGTGAGCTACCAAGCCAGCCCGCAGAAAAAAAATCTGTAGACACATTTTAAGCTGTTTCTCAGGGGATATAGTAACAGGTTGTCTCTCCTCTTCCCTGTTCCCTCTCTTTGTGAAATTTGTACGGTTTTAATATCTAGATGTCTCTGTTAGATTTGGTTAAAATCTGCCAGCAGGCTCAAAAATTACACAGAAAAAGGAAAGAAGGAGTTATACAGAAAGAGAGAAAAATAACAGACAGGCAGTAGGATGCTGGAACCTTTTTTTTTTATTTCCTTAGAAAGCTAATCTAAAGAAATTCCTGTAATACATGCTTAAGTACAGAGCTTTAAACATTTATTTACTGGCTAATTAATGCACAAGATATGGGACTCAGGACACACACAGTTTATGTGAAACACTAGCTGTAATTGAAAATAACAGGTTTTCAAAGACAGATGATGTAGTGTAGGATCTGTGGCAGGTCTCAGTAGGCAGGTGGTTAGTATGAAGTATGAAAAGCCTGCAGAAATGTTAGTAGTAGTCGACTAAGAAACTGTCATTTAATCACCGGACTGGTGGGAACTCAAAGTGGATGGCACATTTAGCTTTGGTGGTTTTTCACTGCTTGGCAGCCAGGAAGCCCAGGAGACACATGAGCAGCCCTGGTTATTGAGGGCAAATGTGGACACAATAGATCTGTCAGGTTCTCCATCTCTGTGCTAAGGCATCCTTTGACGCAGTCAGTGAGGTGCCTGCCTGTGTCTCCATTATAAATGTCTGGGCATTTCCCGAAGGAAAAAAAAAAAATACCAAACCAAACCCCCCCAATATATTCTATTACTGGAAGTGTAAGTAAACTTTTACGCTTCTCATAAGAAATCACCTTCTGACTGATGGAAATGCCTACCAGTGTTCACATATAGCATGCAGAGAACTGAGAGTTTTTCGCATCTATGATAATACTTTTCAAGTTTCTTACTGTTAGAAGAATAAAAATACAAACCAGAATAAACTTCTCTTCTATTCCCCCCAAAATACCCAAGAACTCCACCTTTTATGAATAATAAGTTAGCCACGTGTTTTTTTATTAATGACACTAGATGCTTTTTTATTAATGACACCTCTTCTTTGTATAAGCATGTTGCCCAGGTGTATCAGCCATCAACCAAGACTTCCTCTGCCAAGTGCTGTACAAACGCAGGACAAAAAGATAGTCCCATGCAAAAGTGTTCAATATTTAAAGTATAAGACAAAAAAAAAAAATCCTCAAAGACTAAGAAATGTAAGATAATGTAAATGTTAGAGGTTGGTAGAGTTAACTTTATTTAGGATACTTTAACTCTGCAATTCTGTGCTTTCCTGTTTTTCCCATATTTCACTTTGGCTTTGGTTAGCTGTTTGCTTGTGTCTAGTTTCTCTAATATTTGTAGGTTTAAGGCTGCAGTATTCTTGTATCTGTTTCCATTTGTTTTACAGGTATGTATTTACAATCACACTCAATTTTAACAAAGAGTTGGGAGACAGAGGCTGTCCAAAAATAGTATTACCTTGTGGTTTGTGACTTGTAATTCTTATCCGCTCCCAGCCAAGGACCGTTTTCTCCTCAGGCAGCAATCCTTAATATCTTCCATGCAAAAATACTGCACAGTTGCAAGAGAACAGGATATCTAGGAATTAATTTCCTGCACACAGGATTTAGTATAAACCTTCTTTACCTTCTCACACTGTATCTTGAAAATACAGAAGCCTATTAACTTCAGAGTGTGGTTGTGTTGCACCGCCTGCCTCCTTTGCTCCTGCAAGGACTACAGTGAACACAGCACTAGTAAAGGTGGTAGATTGTTTTCATCCACCCCAATTTTAGATTTCCATACCTGTGGCTTTTAAACCAGTTTCTTTCCAATGTACAAGGTCTTAATAATTCTTTGTGTGTTCCCATTTTTCCACAGAGCTGGATGAAAGGAAGGACGCGGTATGGGTATCATACAGCATATTAAAGTTTTGGTTCCCAGTGCAAGCAGTTACATTTGCTGATAACAAAATGCATTTATCTTCAGTGGCATTTTAGATAGCTCCACAACCTGCTGCGTATTCTAATGAAACCTGTATCACTACCAATTAGACACCTGCAGAAGAAGTGGGCTATGCAAATGCCTTGCCCCCCAAATGCTATTTCCCCTCTCTTGGTAAGCTTTCAAACTAAATTATATCACAGTTAATGGCTAAAGACTTTCCCCTCAAATTTCAGTGTTGCATGGAATTTAGCGAAACATCTCCCACTGGTTTTAAGGAGTTTTGTGACTGCAAGTCTTTGAAAATGGATTTGTATTGCTTCCCACGTGCCTAACCTAGACCTGCACCTGGCCGCCTCCCTTTCCTCACATACACGCACAAAGAGAAATGCACTCCCTCCTTCCTTCCATCCCTCCCTCCTCCCACCCTCCATCACTGTGATGAAGTATTCTGGTGGGCTTAGCAAACTGTAGATTGCTGTTATGCTTTTCATCTCTGGAGGTCCTTGAGTTCAAATGTGACTAGATGTAAGTCATCTTTGCTGTAAACAAATATTTGTCGGTTATATACACAAGGTAGAGAATAAATAGCGGGTATCTTGCTTATGAGGTTATATTTCCATCAAGGGTTTCCAATGGTATCATAAACCATGAGAGAAAAGCAAACATGATTTATGGAGTTGCCACAAGTCCCAAGATAGAACTGTATCTTGGTAATTCACACTTACCAGCTTGTTTCATGCGAATCTCAGGACCGGTTCTAAGCCCTGCCTGGGATACAGTCCCCGTCTTGCTCTCACGCATGTTGCACTAACCTTTTATCTGTTCCTGGCTCCTGCTGTTGCTGCCCCATATTCCAATTTGTCTGGCTCCTGCTCTGGTTGCTTTCATCTCCTTCTCCAGGGTGCTCTCTGCTGAATGCCTTGGCAGGAGCTGTAAGCATTACCCCATATCTTTTAATTACACATGCAAGCATATTTCTGAAAGCAAGCTGTGCGTTCGTAAGTCAAAATTGGATTATGAGATGCCTAAACAGTTTGTGCTCACAAGTGAGTATAAATACATGATCATCTCTGGAAATGTGGACAGCACAGATTTGGTAGTAGGCTTTACATTCCTCCTTTGCAATTTTGACCATATCGTTTTAAGCATTTCTTGAAGAAAAATGTCTCAAGAGCAGCTAAACAGAAACTTGAAATCTGATTTACAAAGGTAGAAAGAGGGTAGTGATCAAGCATTTTACTGAACCTTGACCTTCTATCACTTAAACAAGATCCTCTTCACATGTCAGTAACTGTAACATGCCACAGAAAAGCTGTCAGTGCTCTGCAGAAAGAAAACATGTGTCTTTCCAAGTTGGACTGTCCCAGCCACAAAAGTTAGGGTTACTTCACTTTTTTCTATCTGCAGTTATCACAAAGATTGAACATGCCTATGACTTACAATTTTTTATTGGACAATTTCAGTGATACCAGTTGTAAGAACATCCCTGGTTTGCACAAATGACAACACAAATTAATGTTGTTCTATCTTCATGCACATTCTTGCATTCTAAAGTCAGAAAATGGAGGACAGACTGAATCTGGTAATGAGCTTCACTTCCTATGTATAACTTTACGTTTTACATCATATCCAAAGCTAGAATGAATTTAAGGCATTATACCACACTTTAGCTGACCCTAAAACAAGTAATATTATGGTTTAATCCTGGTGGTCAGCTCACCCTTACCCAGCTGCTTGCTCACTCCCCCCCAGAGGCGGGGAGAGAATTGGAAGAGTAAAAGTGAGAAAACTCATGGGTTGAGATAAAGACAACTTAATAGGTAAAGCAAAAGCTGAGCTCACAAGCAAAGCAAAATAAGCAAAATATGAAGAAAATTAGTTCCATCCTAGCCAAACCCAGTACAAACATGGATCTAAAATGTAAGTGGACTACATATATATAGGTCAGGATTACTTTACACCGTTATGTAACCTGTTGACAGTATGGATTATACCTGCATTTAATTATAAAACATATAATCTATTAAACCACAGGTCTCTAACAGTTATTATTATTCTAGAAAAGAGGAACAAATATTTTTTATCTTTGCATTCAAGTTCTTATTTGAGTTTTTGCCTTTTTACTCTCCCTATGGTATTAGTAAAAAAATTTCCAGTTCTAGTAGCTTTGAAAAATATGGGCAGAACATTGGGCAGAAGTATTCCTCTGACAGAAACATCAGCAGTGCAGTCTTTTTAGCTATCTCAAAAATTGCAAGAAATTTGCACAGTAATGTTAACTACAAATATTGCCTTTAGCACAGTTCACTGTAGTTGGCTGTAAAATAAGCATTTACAATGTAAGCTTATCTTTATCACAGAGACCCTTGCCCAGGGGGCAAACTCTGTGAAAAGGGATGTCAAATGACTATTTAGTGAGCAAGGTTTGCGTTTATTCTCTGGATGGGTTTTTTTTGGTATTTCTTTTGTTAGCTTGCAGTAACACCTGTCTAGGTGACAGAAAACATTTGAGTGTGCTTTATTTGCTATCGCTCACAAAACCTCAGAGAATAAAAGTGTGTAATTATTCTGGTTCTTAAGAAAATAAAAATTTTAGATACTGCAAGAAACCCTATTGCTAACCTGCTTACCTGGAATGTTTTTCTGACAGCACAAGATTTCCTTTATCACAAACAGACACTGTTTTCTTTCTCAGAATGAAATATTAATTGTTATTGATTAAAATATGTTTCTGTTGTTAATTCAGTGTTGAGGAAGATGTATTCCTTTTAAACTTTTTTTCTGTGTAGCCCGCATAAGAAGATGTTGCCCAGAGAAGTTGTGGAAGCTCCAGCCCTGGAGGTGTTCAAGGCCGGGCTGGATGGGCCTTTGAGCAATCTGGTCTAGTGGGAGGTGTCCTTGCCCATGGCAGGGGGGTTGGAACTGGATGATATGCAAGGTCTGTTCCAACCTAAACCGTTCTATGATTCTATGAGAGAAGTTTAGGATGTTAGTCTGGGTGGACTGTTTTTTCTGTCATAGTCCTGGCCAAAAACCCAGGGTAGTAAACAAAAAGATTCCCTGGGTGAGTGTGAGGGAGTTCAGCACCCAGAACCCAATGAAACAAGTGAACTGTGCTGCTTCATAGCAACAACTTCAGCCTCTTTCAGCTACCAGTGTAGGGTGGCTCAAACTCCTAAAAACTGCAAAAAGTTGCAGTTTTAGCAGTTATCTCTGTAATAGTTGGTGTTTTGCTTGAATTCCTGTTTCTGGAGTCAATATTCACCATGCAGGTACCCTTCTATCATATGAATATCCTAATGAAGGATCTCGAAAATATTAATTTAAAATTTTTTAATTAAAACCCTGAAATTTTTAAGAAACTCTTGAAGATGTGACACACCTACATCCAAAAAGGTTCAGAAACAAACAAAGGGAAACAGTTCTTTTTTAAAAAAAGTCCTGATGTTTTTAAACTTAATCTCAGGATCCTGAAAGACGGGTTCAAGATTTTTATATGTTTGAGGTGGAAAGCCAACCCAGATATATAGGGAAAACATTGGGTCGGACCCTTTCTCTAACAATTTTTCTGAGTTTTTTAAGCCAGTACATGTTTCTTCCTGAGAATGTTTATAGTGGTTGAAGGAGACAGTCATATGAGAAAGAGATGATCATGCTGCAACAGGAACTTGTCAGCAAACAATTTTCCTTGGCTTGCTAATAAGTCTTTCCAACCTTCTCCCCAAAATACTTAGTCATCTACAGGTTAATAGTTCTGTCACAGTCCTTTTGGGCTATCAGGGGTACTATGACCTGCTAGCAACCATCAAAACACTAAGACTTCTCTAGTCACTGAAGAAAGATTGGCATCTTCAGCAGGTTATTCATTTCATCTGCCTTGGAAGCCAAGTCTTGACCCTCTGTACGCCTGCTGGTTAAGAAGGGAGCTTAGATGACCGACTGAAATCTGTCCTTTGGGTGACTAAAATCAGGTGGGCTACACCTCAGTTTTTGTTGGTAGTGTTACATAACGATTGCATATTAAGAAGTGTTTGGTGCTGTTCCCGTACAGCCAACACTACTGTGTCAATTTTTTTTTTTTTTTATGGAACAACTGAAGGATTGTTTTGACAATATGCTATTGATCTGGAAGAATCACAATCAATAAGTATTATAGCTCCTCAGTGACTAGATTATTAGAAAAATAAATTAGGAACTATCCTGCTTGCAAATAACCATTATTTCATATGATGGGTAGAAAAAATTGTATACATGTCATGGCATATTGTTCATTTGCAAACACAGAGAGACCTTTTCTAATGTTATAAATTTCATTTATTGATCAGAGATCATGATAAAGTGGTTTCTTTTGGAGTGCTCTTTATCTAAGCCCTCTCTTTTAAATTAAGAATCTATTTTACATTACCACAGCCCAACATAAAAATTATGTGCCTGTATGTGTACAAGCAAGTTACTTCTCTTTCTTTTGTTTCAACATAACTGACTTGGCAGCCTGTCTTATTAAGAAAAAAAAATATCTGTTTTTGTCTCTCTCCAGCTGATCTTTGTGTTCAGGTATAGCAAACATACTGTTTCCTATTGTGGTTTATGCTACAGGCGATTCTGACATTTGCATTTGTACATCATGTGCATTTTGAAATAAAGAAGTGACAGCTTAACTCCATGTTGAAAGCAGGCTTTTGTATTGGTATTGCTCTGTAGTTTGTTGTTTTGCTTTGTTTTGTTTTGCTTTGTTTCCACTGGAAGATCTCACAATCTGTTGTGAAGAATTTTTGTGTTAAAGAATGAAAAAAGAAGTATAAATCCCACAGAGAGGAAGTAGTTGGTGCAGAGCAAAATTGTCACAAAGCACCAGACACTGATAGAGAGTCAAGCCTTTGGGTCCTTGACAATAAAAATACAGCGAGGTAGCCATAGATTCCCTATAGGGGAATTTGCCCTTTCCAAGCACATCTCACACATTGTGTTCATTGAGGAATGACAAGGTCTGAAAATACAGCTGCTCATCCTTAAACAAAGTAGAAAGAACTTATGATGGAGAAATATGCAGAATTCAGTACACAGAAAGAGGTTTCCAAACTGTGACATGCACAGCTCTGGTCTCCTTCGTAAATAGTAATAATCAAAAGCATCTGGCTGCCTGTGTATATGCATTTGTCTAACTTGGTACTACGCAAATGCCAACACACAGATAATCATATGTGAACAGGTGACAGAATTAAAAGTGGATAGAGGCAGAGGGATGAGGATGGGTTTGTGGAAAGTGGAGGAAGTATGGGAGCTGACACTGCAGTACAAAAGAGAGAGATGTTAGGAAAAAGGCTTTAAGGACAAAATAATCCATATGCTGTTATTTTCATGAGGTTATTTTTAATGCAAAACTGTCTAAAAATTCAATATCTACATTGTAAAAGTTCAGAAGCCAAATCAATACAAATCATTGCTGCTTAGGTCTGTCTCAGATTCTCACTGAACGATGAGTTGAATACTGAACCTAAGCAGGGCATATCAACTGCCTTAGCATAGTTACAAGGAAATACCAGGGCAGAGAACTAATTAATAAATGACCACAAGGTTTAAGAGAAAAAGGGTTAAAAATATTAGGCTAACCAATTCCAAATCTTATGATAATGCAGCTTTAAGAGTAAAATTATACGTCATGGTACAGTAAGGAGTTGAGGAAAAAAATGAGGTACAGGGAAACACAGTGCCTGTCCCGTGTCAGTCTGCGTTGCTCAAGCCCTTCATCCTGTGTCAAGAACAGGAATACAGTGCTGGCAGCATGTCCAACATTGACCAGTCCTTTCAGTAAGTGGAGCAGATGTACCACAAGTGCTGTAATGTGCTGAGAGGCCCTTTTATTTCCATTCCCTCACAGTGGGTGCAGCTGACCCCTGAAATTATTAGTCCCACCAATTAAAAAGCGTGACATCTCAAAACCTGATCTGGAAATGTTGGCTTCCTCCTGTTCTTCCACCCCTTCCACATCTGGGAGTAGAAGAACTTTGTCAGAGCTGCCATGCTTTTGACCTTCTTGAGTCAATAAGACAAACTTTCAACCTCGAAAGATGCACTAGACTTTTAGTTCCCCTTTTCAGCTTGCTCATGTCTAGCCAGATTTGTGCATAGCTACCCCGCTGGTTCCTGCACTCCTAGTAGCAAAACTAGGAAGAAAAGAGGAATTATTCTGCATCCAGCAGCAAATGTTCCCCAGTACACCCTTAATATATGCTCTCCCACTTTATGGCTTGTTGCTACTGTTATGCTAATCGCTTTTTGGTGATATGGGAGAAATTTTCATCTCATTTCCAAATAAGCATGCTTTTTTTTTTCTCTCAGAACCCAGTGCCCTGATAGGCAGGTTCAGTTACACACCTTTTTTTTTCCTTCCAGTTAGAGAAGTGCCACATACCAGTGCCTGGAGAGAGTTTACGAAGCACTAGATTCATTATTGCCCTCAACAGACATTTGCAGACACTTTTTGAAATAACAGAGATGATCTTGAAGCACTAACAAAAACCACACCTTTGCCACGGGCTCAGTGATCATCCAAGGGTGAGCCAGGGGAGCTATGTTATCAGAGGGCCTGAGGACAGCATTCATACAGAGAGAGAGCAAGCCTACCACGGTCGGTGGTTGTTACAACCAGAGTGCTCATAACACCATGCTCGCAAAAACAGCACAGTGTATATGCACCACAAAAGGTTTTCTCTTTCCTTAGGTGGTTTTCATTGCATAAACACAGGATTTTCTATTTTTCTCCCCTTGTTTCCTTAAATCTTAATGTATTAGTCTGTGGCACTAAAGCATGCTGTAAAATATGCAATATGGCTGACAATACTGCCAAGCCTTAGTTTTTGATAGATGAGTTTGTAGTCTTTAACTTTAGAAATTTAACACTACATTAGTTCTAGTTTTTGCATTTAAAAGATAAGACCTTGTTACACAATATTTTGCTTGAAAATAATTGAATGTTTGGCTCTTTCGGTGGAATGAATGCCACTTTGTAATTTCTTTTTTAGGTTTGCTTATTATATCATTATTTTTGAATTAAAATGAGTGTAGCGCTCAGAAAATGTTCCATGCTTCTAGTCTACAGAATAATGCAGGTAGTATCTACTCTTCAGTCTACAAATTTCCTCCTCCACATTTTATGAAGGTAGAGATTTTAGAGAACAAGGAAGTAATTCAATTTCTGTACAGATCCAGTCCCTGGCCTTGCATCAGATGTTAAAAGTGACTTTCAGAAAATATTTCTTCCTTCCTCTTTTCTCTCATAGATTCTATAAAATAGATCTGTGGGTACTGGTAGAAAACATCCATCATGGGCTAAAGAAAAAAAAAAATAATCATCTTCTTTTATGTGTTGTAACAAATGTTAGCAAGGAGTGAAGCAGCACAATAAGAAAACATAGGCACATTGAGAAGTGCTGTTCTCTACTGCAGAAGAGTACAGTGTCCTGTTTTTAAATAGTAATTTGAGGTGTTCCACACATGTGACTAAATGTCATGTTCATGCACAGATCAAGACGTGAAACAGGCAAACGTGAGGCCTTGAAAATCTGTATTTTAGGTTGTAATGGTATAAATGGCAGATGCTAGTGACTAGATGTGTTAAATCACAACCTTCCCAGCTCACCCTGACCAATATTCTTATCTAAAAAAAAAAAAAAAGCACCCACAAACTTTCCAGAAGATAGCATCTACCTCCTGGAGAATTTTGCTTCCTTTAGAAATAAGATTTACAGATAGTCTACATCAGCACAAAATGAATGTCTTCTCCATTCCCTATGCTTATTCATCCATTTCCCACTACTCCCTGCAGGGGAGGAGAGGTCACGAAGTGATTCCTGCTATCTACCTGCAGCCTCCTCTCTGGAACACCACATCCTTGCAAACAGACTTTATCTTTCCTGTGTTGCTGTGAGATAAGAAAGTACTATCTTCTGTTTAGGAACTGACAAGTGAAGGGAAAGAGAAGTGTTTTTTTTTCCTCCACTTATTAATATATTTTTACCAAATCTTGGAAATCTGCCCAGATCTTTTACATCTTGGCCCAGTGCTCCTATAAACCATGTCTGGACCCAAAATCCAGACAGCGTCACGTTTGATTGCTTAGTTCTTCTTGCCTCCTGGTACTCCAGTAAAGCCAAATGTACTTTAAGAAAATATAAAACAAGGGGAAAACTCTTTTCTAATGATTGACTACTAGAGAGTCCATCAAAGTGAGAGAGCGTACACCAACGCAAACAACACTTTGGATGTTGTACAAGACACTAACTAAAGATACATCAAAAATTGTATTGGATAAAGGTAGTTTTATAAATGAAGTGGACTGCCAGAGGAGTTAAACCAAACCTTCTTTTGTCTGATTAGACGGCATCCTTGGGAATCCTGTGAAAATTTCTTTAAATTTCCCTGGAAAGAAGATCTTGCCAATAATATACACGGGTTACAGCTCTGCAATACTTATTTATAGCAGCAGAACCCAGTCTATAAACAAGCGTTACACCCCATGTCATTTGTTATGTTCTCTGTATTTTACTGTGATTAGGACAAACAGCTATATCAGTTCTACTTCTTGTATTTACAAAGTAGCTCGATAGATAGTCGATACGGCACTTTTCTGTAAGGGATAAGGACAAACTGTGCAAAGCAGGCTTCTCCCACCTCCTTTTCTCTCTTTGATCATTACTCCTTTCTTTCATGTTGTTTTCAGCCAAAAAAGCACCACATGACCTTTGAGAAATGCCAGGAAAACATTATTTTCTCTGCGCCGCTCCAGTTTGCAGACATCAGGTACATCCTTAGTCCGAGCCCTGCTCAGCGTAGCGGCTCTGAGACAAGTCATGCTAAAGTGCTTCTCGCTGTGTTCTCGGGGCTGCCACGCACCCCTCCTGACCTTCTCCGACTGCTAAATGTGGCTGTGGGAGTTTCGCTAACGAACCATTCTTTTGGCTCCCGCCATTGCACCTCCTTAGGGTGAGGGAGGAGCAGCAAGCAAATGCCGGTCCAATACCTCGGTCTGACTCACAAAGCAATACAGCTGCTGCTGCTGTGCTTGGTGCCCTAATTTTTTCTCTCCATAATGAGTCAGATGCGTTTGGTTTTTTTTTCCCCAGAAATATCCCAAAAGTGTAGACATTT
Organism: Pluvialis apricaria; assembly: GCA_017639485.1. Taxonomy (NCBI): domain Eukaryota; kingdom Metazoa; phylum Chordata; class Aves; order Charadriiformes; family Charadriidae; genus Pluvialis; species Pluvialis apricaria. Next base: position 70,771,103 of record CM030009.1, on the reverse strand, counting down.
TAAATGCATGCATAGAAATAAAATAATCAAAGTATATATGATAGGGATAGATAAAGGAAAATTCAACCAATTAAAAATTGTAGCTTTTCTGCATGCATGACTTTGTATGTAGCTGCCTGTGTCTTTAGAATGTGAATTTCAAACTGGATAAAAAGCTATCTGTGGATCGTTACAGAAGTACAGGTTTTTATGATGTCACAAGTTTTGACAGATGAATCTTAAAAAAAAAAAAAGATCTCTTGGGCATAAATTGTGTATCGGGGCTTTTACATTGCACTCATTCAGTCAAAAAAAAAAAGGATGTATTCCATTATCGTGATTTCACTTCTTTTTAAATTCCTTGGGACAAATACTCTCTTCTTTCTCCTCTGTATAGTTTCTAGTACATGTTTTCCACCACTCTAATATAGCATTTGGCATTTTGAGGTGCCCTGTTCCAGAAATACACATTTTACCTTGCACTGTATGATAGAAGGAAAGATAATGATTTAATATATGTAGACTAGCATACTCAATCTTTACCTGTACTAACTAAGGTACTGTCATTCTGTAACTATTTTAATTGACCCTTAGGCAAGTGAAAGAAAATATTTCTTTATCAGCGTTTTCAAAGGGAAAAAGTCTAATATGGGGCTGGACAGGGTGCCCTGTCCTTTCTGATGAACAGCAAAGTGTTGTTGCGCTCCCCGCGGAGTTGCCTGGAGGGGGCTGGTGGCATAAAGCATGCACACATGGTCAAACCATCCCCATTCAAAACAGATGTGATTGTCTCATACAAGGCCCAAATTAGTTTAGCCACACCTTGTGTGGTGACAGTAAATTTTTGGCTTTGGGTTAGGGCCGTCCTGTTTTGAAACTCCTGCCTCTCCTGCACACAGTTTCCTTGTTTACTGTCAGCAACGCCTGCGTTGGCTCCGTGTCGTATTCACACAAAATGGCACTGAGCTCAGGTCGCCAAAGACCTGTGTTGATGTCAGCCCCAAAGTCATGAGGGCCGAAGCACCCTCTTTTCTCCACTGGGCAGGGCATGTCCTGGGCCCAGCCCTCTGCTGACATCCAGATACTTCATCCAGCTGTCCCTCGCTTAGCTTTGCGCCGGGAGCCCCTGCAGAGCATCCCATTGCAGGGTGCAGTCATGCCCTGGCAGTCCAGATGCTCCTCCCCATATTCCTACAGCCTCTGAGAAAGAGTGGGCTGGGTTTGGGCCCTTCGCAAAGCAGCACAACTCCTTTTACAGGGCAGCACAGTGCAAAGAGACACAAGGAAGAGAGGGCAGAAATAAAAGTCTTCCTCGTCCCAGCCTCTTCATGTCCCTTCTGGTCACGGGTATACAGACAAAAGCAAAATAACAGCAGTTTTCCCTGCTCTCCAGGGAAAAGTAGGAGGTGAACAGTAATGCGGAAGCAATTTTTTGCCTTTCTAGTAGGACCAGAGTCTCAGCTAGACTAGGTGGTATAGGAATATGTTTTTCCTTGCTCTCTGCAGGCATTCGTAGATAATTTAAAACAGGCAGAGCTATGACTCTGGTAAAAGAAAATACAAAATGGAAACAAACCACAGTACTAACAACAAATAAAAATCATGCCATGGTTGTGCCAGATACAGTCAGAGACACAAAAGAGAGGTTATTTAGTTACGTGTTCCTTACTTTCCGATGATGTGTTTGCTCCCTGCTCTGCATTTTGCAGCTCTTTATAGGGTTGAGTGCTGTGCAACAGAGTGGGAGCGGATGCAACACATCCTTTATGAGCAGCTATGCCAGTGACAGGACTTGAGCGTAATGGGCCGATGTTTTATACACTAAGGCAAAACCCCCATTTTCTTTAAATTTGAATATTGAATGATTGGAGTGGTATCTTGCCTTTTTTTTTTTTTTTTTTAGCTGCCAATAAAAGATCAAATCTGTTTGGCACATGGGATATAAGAACAACTGTGTTTTGATAACAGTTCAGGAAGAGATGACCATATTAAATTGGATCTCCCAAAACAAGAAGCACAATTACATTAGAACACTACAGAAACTCAGTAGGTTTTCTTGGATTTTTATTCAGTCATGTTGTGTGAACCAAGTCAGGCAGGACACAGGAACAACCACAAAGCCATGGATGAAGGCAAAGAACAAATTTGATCTCAATACCTCGCAAATCAGGGAATCTCCAAAGCAACACCCGGGCAGAGGGATGTGAGCAGGGCATGCAGGCACTGCAGAGCAAGAGAAAGTCCTTGTTAGCAGAAGCGTGTGAGCTCCTACTTGCTGTTCTCACCTGCTTTTCAAGGGTTCAAGCAGGCGTAGTTTTCCTCTTTGCTTTGATCTTCTTCAACAACAAGGCAGTGATCTCATGTATGCTAGATAAGGTGTCCCTGAGTCCATCCCAGGCTTACGTTAAGTGCAGATGTTCTACTTGTGAGCACACAAGGCTGAACAACAATTAGTGTGATGTATGTGTTGTCTAGCACCCCAGGTGCGATTTACTTGAGCGTGTTTACAATCCTCCTCGCCAATCTTCCATTATTTTCCTACACATATGTTGTCCAACTATTAAAACCCTGTTCAATGGGAATGACATTGCATGATATATTTCAAAGCCAGAGCCTAGGCTTTAGGCAGTATAATAAAATGATTTATTTGGGAAAACAGCAATGGGGAAACACCATTTTCAGACTGTCCGCGTGAAAATTCCTATGCACATCTCTTTGGGCTTGATTCAAGATCCATGAAAAACCTAGTTTAGTGCTCAGGTCTTGTGTGAAGAGCCCTGACTATTGGAAGCAACAAAGAAAGAGGAACTGAGAAAATGAAAATAAAAAGGGGTTGACTCACTGCTGTAAGACCAAATCCGCATTTCATATAAAAAGGCAGAAATGTTTCATTTGTGACTGATACTGGGACTTACAGATTTTGGTGTTTTAAGTTTTTAATTTAATTAAAAACTGTTTGGTACTATTTGGACTTATAGATTTCGCAGGAAAAAAAAAGTATATTTGTACTTACTACACACAAGACAGATAATTTAATCAATCCCCCTGTCACCTGCAATTGTCTGTCTACAGGGAAAAACAGTGATACCATCAACAATTTGAAATAATTGTCATTTAAATGTGATCCGGATGAAAGTTCATTTTATCAATGATAGGTGCCTAGTGCTCTTACTACTCTTACTATTGCATTGACAACAACCAGCAACCTTTTTTTTTTTTGGTTGGATTAAAAGAAGGAACAGGAGCAGGTGTAAAAAAAACAGATCACAGGACACAAGACTCCCTCCTTCCCTCTGCCTACCTCCTTTTGTTTCTCCAGCACATGAATCAATGGCCTCATCCAGAAGAAAGCAGTGCATCTTTCTTTTCTTTCTGTGACACCAAAAAGACCTGGTCTACACAGCAACTTTTTAAGCTGCTATGGTGAGAGCCTATTCATGGTTTCCAGCTATGATGAAAAATCAAACCTCCAAAAGCTTTGGCCCTGCAGTGGGGAGCTGCGCAGCACCCAAGATGAAACACAGGCTTTCTCACTGGGGTGGGATCTAATGTGTTAGCAGTCACTCAACAGCAAGCTCTTTAAACACCACTTTTTGCTCAAATGTGGTTCCTGAGCCCACTGTGGAATAGAAATAATAGGAGAGGACACCAGAGAAGATATTTAGATATATCAGATTTATGTAGCAAACAAAAAGTACTAAATTTTCATAGCTGAGTAAAGATCATTTTTAAAAAATTCTTCATATGATAAATAAGATACTGAGCGAAAAATTACATTAAATCTATATAAATTGTGGAGTCCTGTTCAAATAAAAGGATTTATGCAGGTAATTCTATTAATGGTGTTGATCCTTATCTGCATAAATCCCTGGTTTGTCAACAGGAAAAAATATTTCTTCATTTAGAAAGCATCTGGACATCAAACAATGTACTACTGTGATCCTTACTTTCAGTTAGGAAGAGAAAGATAGTATTCTGTATGTAATTATCATATACATTTTCAAATAATGCAGCAAGATATTTGTAAGGGATTTTTAATAGAGTGAAAAATAAGACCTTTGGTTATCCTTCAGAAAGTCAGAGCAAATCTGGCATATGAAGTCTCTTTTTTTTTTTTTTTTTTTTTTGCCCACATCATCTGTAACACATTGAGATGAGTTAATTCATTTTTATCAAACAAGAATGAATTTATGCGGAAGAGGTATTGAAGAATTCCTTGATACATTACTTAAAAAAACCTATGAATTCTGAACTCAACAGCTTAAATAGCTGTGTGGGTATTGGTAATTGCTTATGAGTATTCACAGTATTAGAGGTCTGGCCAAACAGTCAGTAGAGAGGCTTCTATGATCAAATGCTAACATTTGATTAAGTTTCTCTAGAAGTTTTCTTTTGTATTACATCAGTACCCTACCCGATTAAGCCTGGAGGAGGGATGTGTTTTCAGAAAATGGGGGGGAGGGGAAAGACCATTCATTATTATGTCCAAATATCCTACAAAAAAAGTGGTTTGTAATTTGCAAGTTGTGGATCTGAAATCAAAATTGGAAAGACCACCTGGGTCTTCATCAACCTTGTCATGGCTCTGGTAATTTAGCAAATGTTTGTGCTTCCAGAAAAAGATAAGTGTATCCCATAGCAATGTAGCTGTACTGGGAGGGTGTACTCCTCTCCCACAGCCTGTGTTTGGCTGTTACCCACACTGAGCGCTATGATGCTGCAGCTCGAGGGTTAACCAAGCTAGCTGAGACCTGCTCAAATCTGTTTGTGCACTGCAGCTGCATCTCTGATGTACCCTTGGAGGGCCTAGAAGTCCATCTAATAACACTGCATCCAGTAGCAGATCTCCAGCTGATTTCCATGCAGAGACACTCATGTTCAGCTTATTCTTGTCTTGGTGTCACGTGCTTGTCTCCTGCGCTGATTGCATTTAGTCTTTTAGACTGTAAACAGTAAAAACCTTATGCTTGATGGTCAATTGCTATAGGGAAGTGTAGAGACACATTCCTCCAGGGCATAGAGCAGCAGTTCGCACAGGAAGGTCATGGAAAGCTCTGCCAGCTCAAGAGGGGAGTTCAGCTGGTGAGAGGGAGCTTAACTATGGTCTCCATCCAGCAGAAAGCTATGTCTTCTGCACTTGCCAGAATAGACATAGCCACACAGGCAGAGGTCCAACAGAAACATACAGCCACCCAGGCCTCAGGCTGTAGGGAGTGCCACAACCTTACATGGCTAATGGACAGTAATAGTCTATTATTATCTGTAATAGACTGATGTGGAAAACCAGCCAATGGATGATGTGATGACGGTCCAACTACACCAGAGGAGTTGCCAGGACCAGAAAGGCCTACCCCCCATATAACGAACACCTCCATGAGGAAGAAAAGACGGGTTATAGTTGTAGGCGACTCCCTTCTGGGGGGAACAGAGGGTCCAATATGCTGGGCAGACCCTCCTCATAGGGAAGCATGCTACCTCCCTGGGGCCCAGGTTAGGGACATCACTAGGAAACTTCCTAGCCTGCTATGGCCCTTGGACTATTACCCACTGCTACTTTTCCATGTGGGTGGCAATGAAGTCGCAACATGTAGCCCAAGGGTGATTAAAAGACACTTCAGGGCCTTGGGATAGTTAATAAGAGAATCTGGGGCACGTGTGATTTTTTCTTCTCCCCTTCCAATTGCAGGCAGTGACATTGGAAGAAACAGATGTACTCAGTCTTTAATACATGGCCTCATGGCTGGTGTCACCGCCACAATTTTGGGTTTTTCGATAACAGGATGGCCTATACAGTACGAGGCATGCTGCCATCAGATAGCGTTCATCTTTCTCAAAGGGGGAAGAGGCTCTTTGCTCATGCACTAGCAGGGCTCATTGACTGAGCTTTAAACTAGACGATGCGGGAGGGGACTATTATCAGGCTTGCCCATGACAAGCCAAGGGATGATACACCAAGGTTTGAAGGATGGGGTGCTAACGAGGGCCCTCAGCCTGTTACTCTGAGGTGCGCTGGGAGCAACACTTGAAGTGTTATGGAGACAAGCCAGGGGCTCCTGACGCAATAGGAGCCAATAGGGAAACATGGGTAAAACACCCCAAAGGAAGGCCGCCTGGAGAGCAGCACAAAGGAATTGCAGCCACTCCAGCCAGTAAGTCAACTTCAATAGGGACCCAACTTAAATACCTCTATGCAAATGCAGGTAGAATGGGGAAAAAAAACAAGAGAAATTAGAGATGTGTGCATGCCTCCAGGGCTATATATATATATATATCTCATTAGCATCACAGAGATGTGGTGGGATGGCTCCTAGGATTGGAGTGTTGGAATACAGGCCCTTTAGGAAGGACAGGCAGGGGAAACGAGGAGGTCTATGTCATTGACCAGCTGGAATGCATAGATCTCCACCTGAGGATGGATGAGGAGCTGATCAAGAGTTTATGGGCCAGGGTGAAAGGGAATGCAGGGGCAGGTCACGTTACGGTTACTGCTACAGGCCACCTGACCAACATGATGCAGTGGATGAGGCCCTCTACACACAGATAAGAGCAGCCTCATGTTCACAGGTCCTGGTCCTCATGGGGGACTTCAACCAACCCAATATCTGTTGGAGGGACAACACATTGGGGTACAAACAATCCAGGAAGTTCTTGGAATGCATCAATGAGAACTTCCTTCTTCAAGTGATAGAGGAGCCAATAAGGAGAGGAGCTATGCGGGACCTTGTCCTTACAAACAAGAGGGCCTAGTGGGGAACGTGAACCTTGAGCTTCAGCTCAAGGCCAGCCTTGGTGGCAGTGATCATGAACTGGTATAGTTCAAGATCCTTAGGGCAGCAATGAGGGTGCACAGCAAGCTCACTACCCTGGACTTCAGGAGAGCAGACTTTGGTGTCTTGAGAGATCTTCTTGGTAGGGTACCATGGGATAAAGCACTGGAGGGGAGAGGGGTGCAAGGGAGCTGGTTAGTATTCAAGGATCACCTCGTCCAAGCTCAGGAGCGTTGTATCCCAAAAAAGAAGAAGTCAGGCAAAAAAGCCAGGAGGCCTGCATGGCTGAACAGGGAGCTTCTGGACCCTCTTAAAAGCAAAAAGGAGGCCTTCAGAGAGTGGAAGCAAGGACAGGAAGCCGGGGAGGAATACAGAGAAACTGTCTGAGCCGCCAAGAATCAGGTTAGGCAAGCTAAAACCCAGGCAGAATTAAATCTGGCAAGGGACATCAAGGGCAACAAGAAAAACTTCTGTAAGTATGTCAGTGATACAAGGAAGACTAGGGAAGATATGTGCCCTTCCTCCTCTCTGGAAGGAAACAGGAGACCTGGTAACCCACGATATGGAAAAGGCTGAGGTACTTAATGACTTTTTTGCCTTGGTCTTCACCAACAAGTGCTCTAGCCACACCACCCAAGTCACAGAAGGCAAAGGCAGGGACTGGGAGAATGAGGAACTGTGCCTTGTAGGTGAAGATCAGGTTCGAGACCCTCTAAGGAACCTGAAGGTGCACAAGTCCATGGGACCTGATGAGATTCATTCACAGGTCCTGAGGGAACTGGCAGATGAAATTGCTAAGCTGCTTTCCATTACATTTGAAAAGTCATGGTAGTCTGATGAAGTTCCCACTGAATAGAAAAGCAGAAATATAAACCCCATTTTCAAAAAAGGAAAAAAGAAAGACCTGGGGAACTACAGGCCAGTCAGTCTCACCTCTGATCATGGAGAAGATCCTCCTGGAAACTCTGCTAAGGCACATGGAAAATAAGGATGTGATCGGTGACAGCCAACATGGCTTCACCAAGCACAAGTCATGACTGACAAATTTGGTGACCTTCTATGCTGGCATTACAGTGTTGGTGGATAAGGGGAGAGCAACAGACATCACCTACCTGGACTTATACAAAGCATTTGACACTGTCCTGCACAGCATCCTTGTCTCTAAATTGGAGAGACATGGATTTGATGGATGGACCACTTGGTGGATAAGTAATTGCCTGGATGGTCACACTCAGAGTTGCAGTCAATGGCTTGATGTCTAAGCAGAGACCAGTGATGAGTGGAGTTCCTCAGGGATAGGTACTGGGACTGGTGCTGTTTAACATCTTTGTCAGCAATATGGACAGCAGGATTAGGTGCACCCTCAGCAAGTTTGCCGACACCAAGCAATGTGGAGTGGTCGACATGCTGGAGCAAAGGGATGCCATCCAGAGGGACCTGGAAAGGCTGGAGAGGTGGGCCCATGCCAACCTCATGAAGTTCAATCAGGCCAAGTGCAAGGTCCTGCACCGGGGCCACAGCAATCCCAAGCACAAATACAGGCTGGGCAGAGAATGGATTGAGAGCAGCCCTGAGGCGAAGGACTTGGGGGTGTTGGTTGGTGAGAAGCTAAACATGAGCCAGCAATGCATACTTGGAACGTAGAAAGCCAACTGCATCCTGGGCTGCATCAAAAGAAGTGTGGCCAGCAGGTTGAGGGAGGTGATTCTGCTCCTTTACTCTGCTCTGATGAGACCCCACCTGGAGTACTGTGTCCAGCTTTGGAGTCCTCAGCACATGAAAGATGTCGACCTGTTGGAGTGGGTCCAGAGGAGGGCCACAAAGTTGATCAGAGGGCTGGAGCTCCTCTCCTATAAAGACAGGCTGAGAGATTTGGGACTTTTCAACCTGAAGAATAGAAGGCTCGGGGGAGACCTTATAGCAGCCTTCCAGTATCTGCAGGGGGCTTACAAGAAAGCTGGAGAGGGACTTTTTACAAGGGTATATAGTGATAGGATGAGGAGTAATGGCTTCAAACTGGAAGATGGTAGATTTAGATTAGCTATCAGGAAGACATTTTTCACTTTGAAGGTGGTGAGACACTGAAACTGGTTGCCCAGAGAAGTTGTTGAAGCCCCATCCCTGGAGGTATTTAAAGCCAGGCTGGATGGGGCTTTGAGCAACGTGGTCTAGTAGGAGGTGTCCCTACCCATGGCAGTGGGGTTGGAACTATATGATCCTTAAGGTCCCTTCCAACTCTAACCATTCTATGATTCTATGATCTATTTCTCAGTGGTGGATGTCAGGTCTACGCTGATCAGCAGAGCAGGAAGCTGGAGCAGCAACTCCTGCCACTGAGGTGCTGCGCACTGGCTAACGCTCTCACTGAGAGGTGGAGCGCACTGTCCCAGGCGATGCACAGGGCTCCTTGCTGCATGGATATACCTGCTCGGGGGGGCATTAACACCTATGTTGCTGTGTAGTTTTTTTGCCAAGAGAAAAACTACCTTTTACCTTCCACTCACATAGATAAGGTCTCTTGAATACTCCTGAGCATGTTTAGCTAGAGATTTGTAGCATTATTTCAAGGGACTTTTGAATCCTATTTCTGATACATTTGTTAATTGAATATCTTTTGTTATGTCTTCAAATAATATTTATTCAATTTAGTATGACCAGAACAATTTTGTTGCTCTCTATTCTATGTTAACTTGGAAATATTAACCAAACAAGTGTCGGAAATTACTCTTTGCTGAGGGGGTGGAAACATAGTGACACCTAGAAACTCTGGCTGACTGCTGGGAGAGGTGGGCAAAAGAAGCCTGTAGGCACAATGTTCAGGACAAAATATTCTGGGAAGGCTTATAGGCACACTGAACATCTTCTGGAAACCCTGCAAGAAGACTGAGCTGAAAAGGAGCAAGCAGAAGGGGAAAAACAGTTGATGCTCTTTATGTTTGTCTCTTAAAACTGACAGGAAAGATCTTTTAAAAAATATTCTTTGAAGAGGGTTATTTATTTCTGATCATTTTATCGCAAGTCCATGCCACTGATGTGTGTTTTGATATCTGTTCCTTCTCTTAAATGGTTCAACCTGTTCCAAAGTCAGCAATGCATCTGTTTCTGTATTCCTCATTCTTATATACAGTGTGCAATCATTAGTGAAGTCTGTGGCTGATATTTTATGCTCCTCCACACCCAAAAGTAATGAGAAACTATTTTATAGCCACACATATCTTCTGACTGTTTACCTTACAAAAAGAAAATTTTCACAGAAGCTGACAGAATCAGAGAAAGTACTGAAACTATTGTTAAGAATTATATTTATTCCACTACAATTTAGGGCACTATTTCCTTTATAACATATATTTTATTAAAAGCTTTGATAGCAGTAAAGTATACTATCAATTATTTTGAATGTTCATTCATCTCTAAGGAAATTTTCAAGGCCAACTCCAATATGAAGTATCTAAACAGAAGAAAAATGCTGAAACTGCAAATCTCCATGTCTGAAGTAGCAAAAGGTTTTCAAGACTACCTGTAAGGTGTCTGTTTTATTTCACGCTCGGAAGATTGTTCACCACCTCTGAAGAAGTGGTGTGCCTTCTCCTGTAAGACCAATCTGTAGAGGCGTAACAAGACAAAAAGAGGGTTCTGCATTCAAGATGCTGGATTTCCAGGGGTTCAGTAATGACAGGGCTGATTCGTTAGTTTCAGAATAAATGAAATTCACTGCTTCAGGCAATCTGTAAACAAAAGTCACTTATTGCATTCAAATTAACCTTAAGTTCCCAAGTATGTGTTGTTACTGATACGCTAAGTAACAGGCAGGGAGCAATTTTGTTTCATTTATATAGAATAATCGAATATGAATCATTGAATCACCTAGGTTGGAAGGGACTTTTAAGATCATCGAGTCCAACCATTAAACTAGCACTGCCAAAATCACCACTAAACCATATCTTTAAGTACTTTGTATACCCGTCTTTTAAACAGCTCCAGGTGTGGTGATTCAGCCACTTCCCTAGGCAGCCTGTTCCAATGCTTGATAACCCTTGCAGTGAAGACATTTTTCCTAATATCCAATCTAAACTTCCCCTGGTGCAACTTGAGGCCATTTCCTCTCATCCTATCACTTGTTACTTGGGAGAAGGGACCAACACCCACCTCGTTACAACCTCCTTTCAGGTAATTGTAGAGAGCGATAAGGTCTCCCCTCAGCCTCCTCTTCCTCAGACTAAAGAACCCCAGTTCCCTGAGCCACTCCTCATAAGACTTGTGCTCTAGACCCTTCACCAGCTTCATTGCCCTTCTCTGGACACTCTTCAGCACCTCAATGTCCTTCTTGTGGTGAGGGGCCCAAAACTGAACACAGTATTTGGGGTGGGGCCTCACCAGTGCTGAGTACAGGGGAACAATCTTGCTGACCCCACTATTCCTGATACAAGCCAGGATGCTGTTGGCCTTCATGGCCACCTGGGTACACTGCTAACTCATATTCAGCCAACTGTCAACCAATGCCCCCAGGTTCTTTTCTGTGGGGCAGCTTTCTAGCCACTCTTCCCCAAGCCTGTAGTGCTGCATGGGGTTGTTGTGACCCAAGTGCAGGACCCGGCGCTTGGCCTTGTTGAACCTCATACCATTGGCCTGAGCCCATCGATCCAGACTGTCCAGATCCCTCTGCAGAGCCATCCTACCCTCAAGCAGATCAACACTCCCGCCCGACTTGGTGTCATCTGCAAACTTACTGAGGGTACATTCAATCTGCTCGTCCAGATCATTGATAAAGATATGAAACAGAACTGGTCCCAATACTGGTCCCTGGGGAACACCACTTGTGACCGGCCACCAACTGGATTTAACTCCATTCACCACCACTCTTTGGGCCCAACCATCCATCCAGTTTTATATTTTTTTTTATATGCAAGTGTCTGTCTTCCCAAAGCTCCAAGGAAGACTATTGGAAAGTTTTTATACCTCATAACAATATGAGGTACAAACTTCAAACAAAACAAACTTGGTACCCTGCCTCCCATGAAGACCACTTTCAGAATAGCAACTGTGCTGAACTAACTGTACCCACTGCTGAGAAAACACACGCCAAAGCCTCACTTTGTTCACTCAGAATTACTTTGTGGTTGTTGTTTCTTTTTAATTGTTTTGCACTCCAAACTTAGAGCAGGATACATGGAAATCAACCCCAACCAAGTCTTGCTGTCAAATGTCACATCAAGGTTTCATCTTATGTTGCAACAAAGGCAATAATTTCTAATGTACTTTAATATTTACTCCTGCATCTGCTCAAAAAATGAGGTAGTCTTATGAAATTTTACAGTAAAAATATATTTGATTATCTCACCTCTACTAGGGAATGTACGAGGCTGAATACCTGTAAAATGTATTTAATGCTATTTTAAAAGATAAAAACACAGTGTCGGGGGGAAGATTTACATTTAAATCATATTTCAATCAACCTTAAAAGTGCTGTTTACACAGTAAGGGTCTAAAACTTTAGCTCATTAAATATGCACAATGTTTTCCATTGCAGAAAGGATGTGGATTGTACTTTTGATTCCCAAGCAAATTAAACCTGCTGTCAGAAAGCACACTGTAGCAGGATACAGTGGGCTCTGTGGAAACCAATTTAAACAATTTATGCTAGTGCTTAAAAGTTGGGTGAATTGGATTTCAGATAAATTCTCAGTGACAAGCTTAGGTTCCTTAACCTTATCTTGTGTAGGCATGGGTTCTTTCCTCTTTTTCTGATCACAGACTAAGGGCTATACTTTTACCCTCTATGCAAAGAGTTTCAACATGAGTTGAAAGAGTTGGAGTGGGAGATCCTACACAGAAGGCACAAAAAAATGTAATGCAGTGAGACAGCCTCCAGGACTTGGCAGCAACCAGCTACGTCTTGCCACGTACACATCAGAGGTTGATCAATTAACCTATGTAGCTTGCAGACCAGCGCACTCATCCCTAGCTTTCTTCTGTGCAAATGCAGCCAGCCCAGTCAGTGACACCGTGCGATTCTAGTTTCCTTTCTCTGTTCGGTTCACAACCATGTATAAATGGCTTTTCGGCCCTTTGAAGGCTGCATAAGGGGCTAGAATGAGCATCTTCAAAATTAATTAATTCCAGTCAATCTGCCTCATTGTATGGTTTTCATTAATCCCTATGCTGTGAAAAAGATGAGGGCAAACCCTGCCTATCCAGTGCCTTGTGTTTTTTCTCATAAGGTGCTATTATTAAACTACAATGCAAATCAAGTTTTCAAACATCAACTTTCTGCTCCTTTCCAGTGCTCTAATGAACAGCCAGGGACATATCTTCACATATAACATTTTATGGTATTCACTGTGCTAAAAAAAATATGTTAAAAACTTTCCAAACACTGATTCATCATCCAACTCAGAATTCTGAGAATTCATCTGTTGGGAAAAATGTTTATGATAAAGATGATGCCACGGAGGAACTTCTGGCATTTAATTAAAAAGCATATCAGGTAACTGTATGTGTAACGTAAACCAAAACAAAATATTTTTGAAGATAACCAAATGTCTAAGGTAAGATAATTTTATTGAACAAGAATAATTCCTTAGTAATAATGCATTTATGTCTGTAGTTTAGAGGATTCCAGAGCCCTTTACAGACTGCATGCACTATCTTCACTGTATTCATAAAAGTATGCAAAAAGTTCTAGATTGTGCTCTTAGAAATTAAATGACTCAGCGAAGTCCTTTTATGATTCTTTCTCAAAAATAGTCTGATAGACTTTATATTGCCATCATATCCTCCCAGTCAACATATTGTTAAATTGCTGCCACTACTGAAGAAATTGGGTTCTGTTTGTACAACACACAACCATATTTTCAGCCATCTTATCTCTGGACAACAATCACAGTGAGTCTAATTTCTAGCCATAAAGTCTATTTTTCCAAAAGTGGCATCTGTCTCCCAAAAGACTCCCATCAGACATTTCTGTTAGCATCCTTCAAGTTTTGTCTGGATGAATCTGTCATGCAATTAGGTTACTGATGGGCTGCTGTGACAAATAGGTTGCTGTTTGCCTTTTGATGTACTTTTGATTTTGATACTTTAAGTATTTTCTGCTTCTAACTACTGTCTTCTGGGAGCTGTACCCACTCTATTTTATGTTTTGAATAAAATACTGGTAGCAGCATCTTTTTGTAGTGAATCCAAAGAGCAGACTATAATGTGTTATATTTTTCCCAAGAGTGAATTGTATTTCGAACAATACTTATTGTATTGTAGAATGCTCTGTAGATTAAAGAAGGTATTTAGTTACTGTTTCTCTCTGGCCTGAAAGAGTTAGCCAATAATTCTCAGTTGATTACTAATAATGTACAGCTGATTAAACAGGCAGTGAAATCTGTCAGTTGGTAAAATAAATGTTCTCATTTTTCCAAAATATCTAAATAGTAATGTTTTCTGTGCAGCCTTCATTTGGCTCTGCTGCCTGTGGCTTACGATATAATCTTTAATTATTTTATGATTTACTATTTTTCCGCAAGATCTCTGCCTTGCTCACTGCACAGTGGAATGGGTCTGCTGATAAATCATATCTAAGCAATGAAAGAGACTATTGTCTGAAGGACCTCATTTGCTGAAGTTGGAATAGTAAGGCAGGAACCTGAAAGAGAGGGAAAACCTAAGACAGCTGTTGCTGTCCTGCAAGACTAGTTTCTACTCCTGTCTTTACTGCCCGAGTTTCTGAGTGATGCTACTGTCCGCTTTCTAGCATAATTTTTGCCTAGTAAATGTATTCTTTTTCTTTTTTTTGTTCCTCTTTTTTTTTTATTAATTAACTAAGTTTGCACTGAGATATTTTTCTAAGAGAAAAACAAATAGAATGCTATCATAAAAATTTAAGAGATGGAAGCTTAAATTTATCTTTATTATTTGAGTAATTCCATAGTTAAATTCAGCAGCTAGTTCTGACTGCTTTAATCTATGTTGGAAGAGTACTAACGAGGCGAAGCATGATGGCCTTTAAATTGAGTTATAGAACTGCTTTTTTGTACAAGATCAATGCAAACAATTATAGAATACACTCCCAGTTTCTCCCTGATGCAATTTTCCAATTTCTTCCTGTCTTATTTTGGCCTGGCTTTCCCTACACCAGTATGGAATAATTCAGGTCAAAGAGACTTAATTCATTGTTAAAATTATTTATTTAAATTCCAAACAGAATGAGCTTTTATAAAACTAACTTCATAATCTTGTGCATTGCTGCTTTTCATTGCCATATTTAATGAATAAATTATAACGCAGATTTTAATGACATAAATGGTTTTGAATTTTGCAACACATCTAGAGGCAAAGAAATAAAATGGCCCCTTAAAAGAAATGTTTGGTACTGCAGGTGGTTAGGTAATGCCTTAGCTCTTCTGCACATGAGCAGTGACTACTCCTATGTTTCATTTATGCAAATTCATACCACAATTCAGGGTCTGCCCCTAAACAAGGCAACTGATCTGCAAATAAATTTGGGTTGAATAGTGAAGAATATTGTTTTCTGAAGGCTCCAATTCTAGTTTTACTGCATTCTTTTCTCTTAGTTGCTCAACATCCTTGTAACTTAAAAACCAGATTGCCTTGGTGTTAATGAGGCATAATTACTTCCACTTTCTAAACACTGAATTATTTATTATTTTTTTTTGTTTCTAGGTAGAAATTCTAACACTTAAGAATAGTCTACATTCACACTCTTCATTTAGGCAGTTAAAGAATGGGTTTTCCAATAGCAGTTAAGTGATTTAGGAATTCCAGTCCTACTAGTTTTAAATGAAAAGCCCTGGTCAGGATAAGGTGGCATAAGTGTTTTAGAGCTCCTGATACACTGTAAATCAAATGTATTAGAAGAATTCTATGGCCTAAAACCCCTTTGTCAATAGCCAGGTTATAAAATAAAAAGAGATAAGGAACTAGAAATAAAAACCAGAAAATAATAGAAATTATAATTACAAACTTTACCCAGGTTGGCCAGATTCCTCCCACCAGTCTTTCTTAAGCATGGATGTATTCTAATATATTTTTATGCTGTCATCTTTCTATTGCAAGTAAGTAATTAACTCTCCAAAAAATGAGTTTAAGTTAAAAGAGTAAAGTATGAAATTTAGGAGAGAAGAATTCTAAAATTTTTCATACAAAAACTCAACTTCTCTGTGAACTTGTCTTTAACACTGAAGCTGCTGCCTATTTCAACATAATGTTTACCAGTGTGTTCAATGTCTTCTGGACACTTTATGTTATCAAAATACTATGACTTTTATGAAATAAGGAGGCATAGGTAATTATGGTATATATTACTTAAAAGATATTTTTTTTCATCTACAAGAAGTTGCAGCCTTTATGTATTAAGGATGTTGCCTTTGTACTGCATACTATGGAAAAGTAGTAGAAATGATACTAGCTAGAAAATATAACTGCTTGTTCAAATATTAATATACTCCCCAAATAGTCATTATAACTAAAAGGAAAATAATGCTTTTGAGCCTTTCTTATTCATCAATAGTTCATGAAAATGCATAACAAGTTATGACACATCTAATAAAGATGAAAGGGATGAAAATCCTTGTGAATTTTTAATATGGGTAATAAAGGGCATTAATACAGCTTAATTATATTGATAAATAATTAAAATTACTTTTTAAACTATGTTTTATTTTTATTTGAAATAACTTTATGTGGTACTCTTGGAGGAATTATATATGTGGCATTACAATGTCAGCCACTCTACAAGGGGAAGTAAAAGTTGTTCTATTGATTATCTGAGTAAATATGGCCATTTAAAACATTCTTAGGACATTTCAGTCAAGATGCTGTATCTTTTTTAAATATCCTTTTAAATCCAAAGTTTAGATAAATATTAAATAACAATGAAAAAACTCAGTGGTCTCTCCTGAGCCTAGATGGATGATTGGGCTGCCACTCTTAAGGCAAAAAAAATCCTGTACACATCAGCATGCCAAGGAATAATGTGGCTCACTTTGCAGGGGGCACATTTGGTTTTCACTCTGCTCAGGTACAGCTGAGTTAAGGGAAAGGTGGGTATTTGATTTAAAACCAGAGGCTGCACCCAAAGTTCAATTCTAAGCCCCTAACTTTACCTTAGTGAATTACTGTAACTTTATTCGCACAGTAAAATAAGCTAATATTTCATAGGAACATTAATTACTTAGTACTTTTAGCAAGATCTGTACCAAACACTCAGGTTGAAATTTGTCTTTTTGACCTTTGCTACATTTTCACAGGGGAGTGTGCCAGTGCACCTCCCTTTCTCTCTTTCCTTGCCTCTGTCTACATTCCCTAGCTGAAGCCTCCTGGCACTCACCTAGAATCATAGAATCATAGAACATCTTAAACTGGAAGGGATCCATAAGGATCATCAAGTCTAACTCCCTGCTCCTAGCAGGACTACCTAGAACTAAACCATATGACTAAGAGCATCATCCAGATGCTCCTTGAACTCTGACAGGCTTGGTGCCATGACCACTTCCCTGGGGAGCCTGTTCCAGTGGCCAGTAAAAGTCTCAGTGAAGGACCTTTTCCTAAAGCCCAGTCTGAACTTCACCTGATGCAGCTTCATTCCATTTCCTCACGTCCTATCGCTGGTCACCAGAGAGAGGAGATCAGCACCTCCCTCTCCACTGCCATCCTTGAGGAAGTTGTAGACTGCAATAAGGTCATCTCTCAGCCTTCTCTTCTCCAAGTTGAACAAACCAAGTGACCTCAGCCGCTCCTTTAAGTCTTGCCCTCGAAGCCTTTCACCACCTTGGTGGCCCTCCCCTGGACACACTCTAATAGTCTGAGGTACTTATATTGAGGTGCTCAAAACTGCACACAGAACTCAAGGTGGGGCCGCACCAGTACAGTGTAGAGTGGGACAATAGCTTCCCTCGACTGGCTAGCTATTTTGTGCTTGATGCACCCCAGGATGCAGTTGGCCCTTTTGGCTGACAGGCCACACTGTTGACTCATATTCAACTTGCCATCAGCCCAAACCCTCAGATCTCTTTCCACAGGGTGGCTCTCCAGCCTCTTGTCCCCCAATTTGTTTGTATAACCTGTACAACTTATTATTGTAACTCGTTTGGGCTTAGCAGCTACGAGTTTCTCCCCTTCTGGTGCTGACAGCCAAGAAAAGAGTTATTACAACCACCTGAATCAGCCAGTGCAGCAAACTTCTACAGGGAAATATAGATTTTATTTTTTTTTTAAAAGAGGCAGATGTATAATTTGTAGTACTGCCACCTGATGATAGCTTCAACATATCTAAGTGCCTCCAAAGGTCCAAAGGGATTTTGTATCCAAGACTTAAATGAAGCTGATTTCAGCCTTCGCCATCTGAAAAGTTCCTTGGAAATCTGGCAGGGGTGTTTCTTAATAGCTCTAGAGACCTTTAGTCTTTCTCTTCAAAGTACTCTCCTGGTCTCAGTAGTGATCGGACAAAAGTGATCAGATCAGAGTTAGTAGTTGTGTCCTGTACTGTGCATAAAGGAATTGCAAGTGTTCACTGACGGGTGGCTGTCTTAAATATCCCTGTTCTCCTGTTTGACAGATACCTGCAGAGAAATACTTAAACCGCAACACAGAATACACTATGCCAATAAGCAAGCCAACATCTATATTAATAAAACATTGAAATCCCTGCATGTTTGTCACAACCTCCACATCGTTAACTTTTGAAATATTTATTAAGTGTATAACACTTGGTGGAGTTGTCTGTATTCTTATATTTAAAAAAATAATAATTCCATGTCCAAAGCAGTGGATGCTGACAGGAATTCTGAGCTTTCAGTATGAGCCAGACTGCATCTTTGCAACAGCTCAGCAACACCTGCTTTCCAGAGATAGAGTGTGACTGGTGCACTTCTTGCCCCTGAGGAAACATTGCCTCCATGGCCTCCCAGCAGAGGAAAATTAAGACTTTTTTTTCCCCTGTCTACTTACAGCTGAGGGTAATTGAATCGGTCACAAAGATGTGAGAGAGGGAGAATCTCTCACTGGTCAATGATCTTACAAGTCGTGAGAAATTGAAAGGAAAAAAGAGCAACACCACAGTTGCCTGGATGATAACAGCTTCACAGACATCTATAAACTGCCCTCTCATGTGTAAATATTCAAGGGAATTATTTCATCATGTATTAGAATAAAATAAGCCACTACAACTGAGGTAAAAGATTTAGGATCGAGGTTTAGTGCTGTCCTGGTTCCGGCAGGGATGGGGTTAATTTCCCCAAGGGTGGGAGGGGACACAGGTATCCCATGCCATGTGAGCCATGCCCGGGCTATAGGGGGAACTGCCGGGGGAGGGGGCAGGAAGTCGCTGCTCAGCACGGGCTGTGGCGGTGCGGGTCCGGTCGGTGAGCGGCGGTGCCCTAATCGCGTTTGTATATTCCTTTATCCATGTTATTGTTACTGTTTTCTCTTCCCTTCCTGTTCTGTTAACTGCCTTTATCTCAACCCACGAGTTTTGCCTTTTTCTTCCCATTTCCCCCCACGGCTGTGGGGGGTTGAGCGAGCGGCCGCGTGGTTCTTTGTTGCCGGCTGAGGCCAAACCACGACAGGTGCTTTTATATCACAAAAGATTTATAAGTTCAAAAAAATGCTTGCATTTAAATCAAGAGGAAAAACAATAAATGTATCTAGGAAGCATACAAGAAGAGGGGGAGAGGAGTAATAGCTGTCCTTGCTTTTAGAAAATTGAAATCTTTCATCCAGAAACGCTCAGATTTAAAAAAAGAGAAAGGTGACAAAGCATATCCACTTTAGTGAAAGTGGATCATGCCTTTTCAGACTCTCAGCTGGCTCCCTTTGCAGCAGATGATCTCCAGAGGTCCCTTCCAACCTCAACCATCTACAAAAGGGTGTGTTCCCTTGCATAACGAGACCTCTTGCCAGCCAGAGAGAGACCGAGTTGCCCCATGGGCCAGACCACCTGCTGAGAGTTGGCCCTGAGGACATGGTTCAGAGACCTTTCATAAAACAAGGTGCATGTCCATGGTGTAGTTCATCAGCTTCTGGCTTGTACTGTTTTTGGGTTGAGAGAGAGCCCAGGGCTGCCCATGTATTCAGTGAGCCAGGTCGCAGCCTCTCATCCAGCTCCACCTCACTCTCTTCTGCACTTCTCTCTTCACCTTTTTAAATTACAGCCTGCACATCCGAGGGTCTTCTGTAACACTTGTAAATGATTACACCATCTTGTGTAACCATCTGAGTCATTCACGTTCTTTTCTTCTTTTATCCCTTTAGATAGACCTTCAAAAAGACTCTGAGGTTTCAGGTAGTGATAGGGTAATTTTAATGGAGGCAGGCAATAGTGACAACAGCCAGCATCAAATACCCCGAATATGCAATAGGGATAAGGAACGTGTCTTTCGACGTTTCTTCAGAAATCCCTCCTAGCCCCCCACTATCTGCTGCTTACGGAAGTCCTCAGGTACTTGTCATGCCATTGCATTTTTCCATTAATTTCTACATTTGCCTTTTTAAGCCCATGTAAACTTGTCCCAGAGGTCAATATCCCGCAGGAATGAGTTTCAAAGCTAAATTAAAGTTTGTGTTACAACAGTTGATGTTTGAACATTTAAGTAGCTTTTTTCAGCAAATGTTTCAAGACAAAATGTCCAGTGCAAAGCTACAAGATAAGAGGGTCATATCTGTTGATGAATTCCTTCTTCTTGCTACTCAGATGATCTTCATGGCTTCAAGCCAAATAACAAAACTA
Organism: Pluvialis apricaria; assembly: GCA_017639485.1. Taxonomy (NCBI): domain Eukaryota; kingdom Metazoa; phylum Chordata; class Aves; order Charadriiformes; family Charadriidae; genus Pluvialis; species Pluvialis apricaria. The sequence goes on along the minus strand of CM030009.1, from coordinate 70,750,625 downwards.
CCCTCGTTGGGCTTTCAACTTTGTATTGACATAAAGACTGAGGTTACGATAAAGAAACTTGATTTCTTATTATTTCACTGCCCAGACCCATGAACAGAACTTGGTAAGTACCATTCTGTGTTCAAAGCCTTAAAGATAAAATTATATTTTAAAATTAGGTGAAGGCTATAATATCTTGTGTCAAAACATTTCAATCTTTGTATTGCTAAAGCTCCATCTTAACACGACATTTATCTAAGATTCAAAAGACCTTATGATTTTCCCACTGTCTTCAGTATTTAATTAAAAAAATAAATTCTCTCTTTTGATGAATTTGCTCAAAACATAACTGCATAGTCATCACAAAAGGGAATCTCCATCTAAGGTAGGTTTGGGGTTTGCTCGTGCACTTGCACACGTTTTAAACAATTCAGCTAGGTGACACTAATACTACTGTTTGTGGAAGAAGTTCAAAGTGACAATGATATATAAAGAGATACTGCCAAAGCTAGAGGAGAGCAATGTCAGTAAAAAGTTATATAAAATCAGGACTGAAATTCAATTTTGGGTTTCTGCTAATAATATTCAGCATTGCCACGCCTGAAAGAATATATTTCTTGGTGCACTAAAATCAAATCCTGCTCTTTAAAGAAAAATACTTGATCTTATAAACAGCTACATAAAATATTATTAAAATATCTCTGTTGACATAGAAACCTCTGTAGTTTCTCCTTTCTTTTTCTGTTTTATTTTGCTTTTTTTGAGCCTGTCTATAAGAACTGCGTATCAGACAATACATGAAACAAAGCATTGCTTGGGTTGTTCTCAATCACTTAGTGCATTGCAAAGGTCCAGATTTGAAGGAGTTTGAATTTCTTTACTTCCTTTTGCTGGATTTTGGGGTGAACTATGGGCTCCTAGAACTCTGAGAGAAGGATGTCTTTACAAAATATAATCTCACAGGGGAAATTTAGGAGACTTTTTCAGAGCATTCAAACATACCAGTGATTAGACTTATCTCAGCTAAAATCCATGTTTCTGAAAACAATGAGCAAATATGTTTTATGCAGATTTGAAACATCTGATAATAAACACCCGCTGCAAAATATGAAAACCTTGCCTTTCTCTTCTCAAGATTGCTAAAGCTATGTTAACATTGCATACGCGACCCAGGGTCAGAGCCCCAGGCACTCACCTGCCAAGTCAGCTGTCATGGCCAATTTATGTCTGTAGCTTCATTCCCAGTTTTGTCTCTCGCAATTCAGGCCCAATTCCGCTCAACAACTGGTTGCTGTTAAGGGGCAGTGATCGGGTTCAGTCGCTCTCAAGGATTTTCTGGAGTGCAGGCACTGCTGTTGCAAGAAGGGAGCTTTGTGTTTCAAAAGAAAAAGAGGAGTTCAAGGTGAAGTCTTAGCTGTTTAACTTGCAACTGGGTGCTGCTCTGTCAGATGGGAACTTTGGGAGAGGGTAGTTACTAACTATATTCAATATTCCTATCACGTCATGGTAATAGGCTGAAATTTAACTTTATTTTGTTCCTAATACAGTCTACTGTTTCAGTTTACCTGTTTAAATAATATTTGTGGAATAACATCCTATTTGGTTTTGAAGTCTGATTTATTTTTTGTGCAACAATTTTTTGACATCCTGCGATCTGAGGGATTTCCCAACCTTTGTTTAAGTTGGATAATTTAAAAACAAGTGAGAATAGTTCAATGAAGATTACCCGTTAAACTCAGGGGTTAACGTATTCAAATAAATTGAGTTGGTAAGCTCCAACTCACCAACTTATGCTAACCCTAAGGGTAACACATGCTTAAGAAAACAAACCTAGCATTTAATACATAGCCTAAACAGTCTCAATTATAATACTGCAAAGAGAGGTAAAGTTGTAACCTTCCCACCACAAGAAAAAAATCAAGTATAATTGATGTGCAGTTGCTGGAAAGTGCTTGTTGAATGTGAGGGTCTTGACGGGACAAACCACTGAGTAGTACCTTATGCAATGCAGTGAATAATATTCCAATTACACTCTGTAAGAGCATTTTTGAGGAATTCTACTGGGGATTTTGGTGAAAAGGAAGCATTGCGTCACGGACTGGCATATGTTGACATAGTTCTGATCAGAACATAGGGTTATGATTAAAGCCTTCATAGTATTTTCTTACCTGACCAGGATTATATGACTCTTTCATCACTTTTCTGTTTGTTCATTAAATGTAGGCAAGAAGAAATTAAAAACTACCTTTTAGGCAATTTGTGGCAAAAGATTTCAACATAAACTAAGAGAGAAGACATGAAAGAGAGTTGCTGAGCAGTTAGATTCACCAGCACAGTGTCTTTTTATTGGTGTAGAAGATAAAAAGCACACGAGACCTGAAAGTGAGAAAAGCTGTAGGATTCAGGAACCCAGTGATTAAAAACTTTGAAGAAAAATGGAGTGAAATTTTCAGCCAAAAATTTAAAGACCTGGGATGATCTGCAACTAGAAATTAGCCTAAATGGAAATCATAATACACTTTAGATAATTCTGACCTTTGGGAGGAAGATTGTTTTTTTCTCAGTAAAATATTAAATCTCTGTTCAAGTCTTTCAAAAACCTTCCATGACCAGGGAAAAAAATCCGAATCTTGAACCTCCTTTGAATTCGGAGGTTTTAAGTTGTGATATCTGTTCCAAACTTAACACTGTCAGCTATTTTCTAAATGTGAATTGGGTTCATGGGCTTGATGTATACTTCCCTTGAAGTTCTTAGACTCAGTCTACTGTAGCTGTATGTAGCTCTGTGTCTGTGTTTGGGGGTGGGGGGGTATGTGTGTTTTAAATAAGTAACTAAAGCCTACAAGGGAGGGACTGCATCTTACAGTAACATATCTTAACCTGGAATGCTTGTCTCTGGTTAGTGCTGTTACCTGCTAGTTTAGTCTTGAATACTTCTTTTCATGACAATTAAAATTTGAGTTTAAAATTATTATTTCTTGAACATATTTGTTTCCATTTACCATCATGTTTTCTCCTTTACGAGAAAAGCTTAACCTAAGAGAAATGAATTAGAATATTCTACTTCTGTACTTTTACTGAAGGTAGCAGAGCAAGGTTTGCAGATAATTTGGGCCTTTATCATATGAAATGGAAAAGACGCTGTCAGGATTACAGCAGTAAAATAAACAGAAATGCTTACTTCTCTTTCCTCTACCTTCAGCTGTTTAGGAGTTCTTCTAAGTCCTATAGCCTTAGTCAAAGGTAATATCAGGATCCTTTCTATTACTTAGTTTTTCTTTTGAGGAGTCTGTAATCACTTTTCAAATACTGCACTCCTGAATCCTTTTCTGAGACAGGCACACCTTCTCCTTTGTAGTTCTTGAGAGAGTTGAGCTTTCTTCCTCTCCTCACATGTATTATTTATGTGAGTACGAAGGAAAGCAGAGAGGAATAACTTGGCAGATACGCAATTGCACACCATTCAGTAGAAAGGTTAGGGTGCAGAACACCACAAAAAGTGCACCATAACTTTCCAGATTTCATTGGGCACTTTGGAATATTTTACCTCTTTATGGGCAAGATGTCTGGCTTCTGCCAACATACCTGGAAATTAACCACGATGACAAATACTTTGTAGGACTTGTACACTGCAATAAATGAACCCAAACAATAGTAATAATTCACAGCACACAAGATATTCCTCTACTACTTTAAAATAAGAAAAAAAGTCTAGTAAAGAAAATGCAAAGGTAGACTGTGTTTCAAGTAAGATATTTTGTACAGGTTATCCATGTCTTACATCTCCCCTAGGCAGAATTTTCTCTCTGTCTAGCCACTACGTAGAAAGAAGAGGGGAACAGCTATTTTGGAAGTTTTGCCTACACCTGTTAACTAGGTGACAGGAACAGTGGGAACAGTAAACTTCTGTGAATGTAGGCCAGCAGTAAGTTGCTAGCTTTCTGAAGAGAAAGAGGAGAATATTAGTATAATCTCTTCCCTGGGATGTTCCTGGAGTGGAAGAGTACCATAACATCTGCCAGAATAGGCACTCCCGCATGGCTAAAGAGCTGCTTAAAAAACACATTCAATCCTAGGAGTCTCAAAAAAATCCTTGACCTAATCTAGCTCTAGGCAACTGCAATTCAAGCCTACAGCCCAGCACAATATGCAGCAAGGCAGAAAGAAATGTGTATCTGAGCTGAGCTACAAACCTGAAGGTGCAGTACATTGGTGTACGCAACTGTGAAATCCCAGAATCGAAGCACAGCATGGCTATTATCTGAAAGAAGCATCCTAAACATGTAACAGTCATTGAAAATATAAAATTCAAATGAAATTATAATTACGTAAGAAGATGTTTAAACTCTGAATGGTGTTTCTAAAAGGAATTATGAATATGCAGGTATGCTGTGGGAACCATAGTTCTTCACAAGTGTTTATGGTCTTTCACTGTGCTTTCATTCTTAACTATTACCAATAAGAGAACAATGCAACAGTGACATTTTATGAACGAGAGAGAAAGCTTTATTTACCACAGATGAACATTTAAAAACAGAAAGTTAGAAGATATGTGAGGAAACATCTCCTATGAACATCTCCGTTAAAGAGTTTCTCATCTTTAATGATTGCCCTCTATATTCATAGTCTCATTCAGAGCTTTGCATGTCATTTAGTTCAAGACCACTTCTGCTAGACTCTTGTTTGCTGATAATCCTTTACTACAATTCATATTCCAAGTGGTGTAGTAATAACCTATCAATCTCTATCAACGTGAAGGCTACATTTTTCTTACGCGCTTTACAAACACATAAAAAATGCAAATACACACAAATACAACGTGACTTTGTCTCTGTTTAAAACAAAACAAACACTGAAAAGTTATTTTATTTTTCATTGCAATTTTTGTCACTGTGAGCTTCCCATGTTTTTCTTTAGAGTTTATTCAAATGTTTTCAAGTCATAAAATCAAGTCATAACAGGATGAAACCCTAGAATATTATTTCTGCACTGGCAGGTAAACAGAGTAGCACAGTATATTTTAGCTAAGGTTTTTTTTTCTATAGTCTGCATTTCCTCCTGAATCTGAACACAAAGTAAGACCACGAAATGGAAATTCGTGGTTTTACCCTGTACAACTCACTCTAAAAAAAACAATTTTTCTAGATTACTGAAAGCAGACAACTAAAATGGAGAAAAGATTAAATTACGATATGTTTTACTGCGCTGTCTAAAGCTATTCGTGATGGAGCAAACTAAAAATTCAAGTAACAATTAAAATTCCCTGTTCACAATACACAGCTCTTGTTTACTGATTTAATGAGTCTATAAAGTTTAAATTTAAAGAGTTGTCATTAATTTAAAATAAAATGTTGGTCTTGGATTTCTTTGCAAATTACTGATTTAAAGGATGCAGGATTGCACACTATGTTTTTCTATTGATTCTGGACTTTTGCTGCATGCAATGTCTTTTTTCATCTGCATAGTTAGTTATTCAGTTGACTTTGTCTGTTACCAGTTTACTGTTACTTTTGCTCTAAGTTCTAGCTGGATGTAGGAGAAAGGTTTGTTAATGAGGGCAAGTAGCTTACAGGATTTAACAGGGCATTCCAGGTTGGCACATGCCATGTTCTAATAACTACAATTACAATTTTCCTGACCCAAAAAAAGACTTTTCTAACCGCATGCATTTTCTCATTTTTACATTGGATGAAAAAAAACTTATGGTCCTCCATTCCACCTGTGGAGAGAGAAAAATCTGCATGAGAGCAGAAAAGGCAGAGAAAGGAAAAATAAAGAGGAAGTGGAGTGTGTTGCTTCTCAGTTACTGCATGCTGAGACATTTATCTTCCCTCATATCTCCAACTGACCTGATTATTCAGATTATCATTATAAATCAATGTAGAAAAAGGTACCTCTGGAGTATGATTTCTCTGCCCCATGTTATACAGGGCAGAGACCTATACATATATAAAGGAACAAAATGTGTTTACCTCTACAATGGACTGTTCCCTTTGATTGTAAAGGGATTCCAGACATCTTGCTTAGCTTCATTTCACTAGGACAAAAATTATTATATTTTAGATGTGTAAAAATACGTGAGGCAAATCCCACCCTAAGTGCTTAGAAAAGAGTTAGATCAACGCAAACCTGCACCTTACTTCAGTCCCGGTAACTGCATTGAGTAAATAAAGCCTGCCTATGTGACGCTCAGGTGGGATTCAGCTGGTGGCAATGCATAACTCTGTTTCAGCTTTTTCTCCATTGACAGTTACTGGAATTATATTTAGTAGAGTTAATGTGCTCTAGGATACAATTCATCTCATCTATGAGTAATCATCTAATACAGGTCATATAAATTACAGCTGAAAAGTGAATGTTTGCCTCCACTGGCTGTGAGATGGGAGTCTATAACGTAGTGGGGAAGGAGGAGCGTAGCATCAGGGTGAGAGTACCAGGCTTGTAAATGCCTGGTTCCCAGAGTAAAGTCCACAGCTTTTGGTTACGGACCAAAGCTACACCGTATGGTCAAGCATTAAATAACCTAGAAAAGTTATTTATTCTGATGTCTTCTGTTGTCTTCACCCTCATTGATTCATTTAAGATAAGTTATACTCTCTCATAATTAATTGGGCTAAAAGCATGCTCACAGACCCTTGTAGCTGCTCAGCTGACAGTAGGCAGCTTGTTAAGTCACCACAATTCAATTGTGTTTGATCGTACTGCTATAACCTGAAGATTTGGCTTTCCTCTGCAGTGGGTTTAAATCACAAGTAACATCCCTGAAGACATTAGATTTATTTCACAGAATAAAACCAACATGAGAAAAGAATCAGGGCCTCAGGCCACCCAGTTTATACAACAATAAAAGGAAGAAGGGGAATTTATGGATGATATCAGCAAAGGGGGTCATAAAACCAAACTTATAGCTTGAAATAGTTATACTAATTAAGAAAGTGGATTGCAGAAGTTGGAGATTGTAAAGTAGATAACCACACAGTACAAAACCATAAAAAGCGAATTTTTCTTTTACTAGAAACCCAACTGTTGAACAATACCTAAAACCCACATGAGTCTTGAATCATGAGTGGCTCAACTTAATCAGAGGCATAGGCGTGTATATCCTGCACAATGGAAACATACGTCTTAGACAAATCACTTAAGTGAATATGAAGCCTTTAGATACCTAAAGTGAGTATTTCCTATCATGTTGTAGGTATCTGAGGCATGAACACAATTTGATTATTCAGTTAAATACATTAAAAAGCAGAAGCAAACCCAACATACCATACTGTTCAACATTACAAAACAATTATTCTGTTCAGTCAGTGCTTTAAAAACAAACCCATTCCAGAACAGCTGGAAGCCTGCAAGTGACATTTATAAAAATTGCAAGCAGTAGTTAACGTAATGTAGTAAAAGAAAAGATTGACTCTTTTGGTCTTTTTTTTTCACATATTTTACTTTTAAATTTATATTTGGTTTATGATTTTCATGTAATATCTTGCCTATTCTTTTGTCTCCCCTGAAAAGTTCTAATTAGCAATTCTCACTGGCTTTGGTGCACCTGTCACTAAAATTCCTCCTAATGCATTTTAACATGCCCAAAGTCTGGTCCAGAGTGCTTTTATACCAGTATGTGTATTTTGCTTGTTTGTTTGTTTCAAATACAGGTACATCCCTGTAAGTGCCTGTTTCTCTGCCAAAATTAATTGTGCCTGGTATGTTGGTCTAACAGTGCTCAGAGTTGATGAATTACTTCTAAAAGTACCTGTAAATAAAGCAGCATTTCTATGTGTTTTTTTTTAAATTTTGACAAAGGACCTCTCATGGGTTTGTGTCATTTAGGGCAGATGTGAGCAAAAAGCAAGGTAAGCCACACCAAAGATACTCCATGATGACTCATGCCTGAAGAAAAAGAAAAGCATCTGGGAGCAGAATGTAAATGCTCGGTTTGAAAGGCTCTAGTCTGTTCTTGTTATCTCAGTGAAGATGAATCATTAGACTGACTAATACCAAAGCAGATGAGTTCAGACTCAGATTGCCCAAACCAGAAATGACCCACTGAACTGGATTTATTGTGCTAATACATCAAGACATGGTGCTGACTATGAATGCTCCCGTTAGCAGTGCGGTAGTATGAATGGATATTTTACTTTAATGACCAGCCAGCAGCTATAAAGTGAGACCAATGGATGAAAATCATTCATTCATGAAAAGCCAAAACACATCATAGTGGGTGGTCAGTCACCTCGTGTATCTTTAGGCAACAAAATTAGTGCATGAAGAGTTAGGAGCTGTACTTACTTAGGCATCCTTTGGACTTAGGAAATGGAAAAGAAAGGCTGAAGCTACTGTGCTGCACATAAACAGCTCCAAAGCCAAGTTCATGGCCAGATTCAGCAATTGTGGAACCAGTCCTGAAAAAGCCTTGCCAGGTCTGGGGAAAATCAAGGTAATGCTACATGCCTTACAATACACCTCAGGTTGTGTTTACCTGCCATGTGGGTAAGCTCCAGACCTCCTCCATCCCATCTGCTGTTATTAGGACTTTTATGCAACTGACATCAGATGGTCATAAGGAGCTGTGATTTGTCCTGGGGAGCCCTGTGCTGCTCATTGCTGAAACACAGGCTGCTCCAAGGCTGCCTGTACAAACAACGTAGGTGCAACCTATCAGGTCTTGGGGGTGCCTTGGACTTCAAGTACTCAAACCAGTTGGCTTGGCTGCCCTGTACACATCTCCATAAGCTTTTCCCTGGTGTAGTTGTATCACCCAAGTTAATCTCCTGTTCTGAGTATCCCTTTAGAGGTTTCAGCCACACTCTGATGACTGTAGAACTGCAGGGAGACCAGACTTCTCAATTAGATGTTTCAGCCTGGCTCCTGAGTGCTGGGCAATGAGAATCTCCACTGCCGCGATTGAGAGACGGGACACAGCTTGATGCAAGCAAAATGTCGATTTATTAAGATTCTTTACACTTTTTTATACAGATCAGAGGACAAATTAGAAGACAGCGTGTCTTCAGCTGATTGGTTAATTCTTTATACTAGACACTTACTGATTAGTTAATACAAATGCTAACACTAACATATTTTTTCTAAGCTTATCTCAAGCCAAACAATAGTTTCTGCTTTCAAAATAACTGACCACTTATTCTTAGACAAAGCAAGCACTCTCTGTTTCTTCTAAGCAAGACTGCTATCCTGTTTTCCCCCAGGGCTTGTGACCAACAAGTTCCAACACGTCCTCCTTTATCAGTTGAGCAGTACTGGCGGTTTTGCTGAGACCAGTCGAGCCCTGTCCTTCACTCCACCACCATGCCCATGCTGTCTGATTCCCAGCACCACAGGGCACTGGAATGAACTGGTACAATAGTTACAAACATGAATGTTAGCCATTGCACACATATGAAAACTATTTGGGGTTTTTTTTTAAGCCTCATATTTGAGTGGTGGTGGGTATGTTGCGGGGGGGTGGGGGGGAGTTGTTTTCATTTTCCACCGATTTCTTCTGGACCGTCAAATAGGCATGCCACCTTCTCATTTCAAGAGAGCAGGACAGTGATACGGGCAGCCTTTAAGTACCATGTAGTAGTATTTTTATTCCTCCCAGACCCACATAAATTTCTGCATGCAATTCAGCTCCTCTGAGCAAGAATTGATTAGAGTTTTTAGTGCTCCATCCATATTCTATATGCAGGAATTTTCAGAGGAAAAGACAGCCAGTGACATCATGTTGCAGAGGTCAGTAAGAAGAAGATGTTTTTAGAAGTCTTTATCCTTAAATAGATTAGTACAAGCCTAATGTACTATTAAAGAATATTCTGAAATCTAAGTGGATTCTTACTTCTCGTGTTGCCAAACCAAGAGTTTTTAGTTGTTGTGACTTCCCTGTTGTACAGTTTTATGTTGCTGCTGGATCTGGTCCAATTCCCCTAGCAGCCAGGAGAAATCCAGCCACTAGCAGTGGCTGAACGGTTCTCATGCTGAAAAAAGCAGTGTCATTATTATAGCTGCTGTTGTGGCGTAGCCTATATTTTAACACATACTTTTATGTCATGTAATGCTAACTAATGCCACCCAAAACATATAGGAAGTTACAAGTACATTTTACAAATTGTATCAATGCAATATATGGTACTTAGTTGATGAAATAATTTCAGTTATTTAACAGTAAGGATAGGCATATCTGCACCTTCGTATTTGCTTTTGTGGGATGGGAAGGTCCAGAGATCTTTCCTAACAGTGTTAAAACAAAAAAGAGGAATTCACTATTTGACTTTCTGACTTTGTTTTTCTCTTCTTGTGGCCTGTGCTAGGAAGACTGAGACACCGTACAGCTTTCAATAAGCCTTCAGTGGTCAGTTTTAGCCATAAGAATAACTCAGAATTTCTTTCATTGCCTTTTTTTTCAAAGAAATTAATATTAAAATGAAAAGAAAAAAATGATGACTGAACTTTTTCCCCATGGATTTCAGGATGGTATTCTTCAAAATTCTTCTTTTTTTTCAGCTTAATAATTATGGTTGGGAACTCCTTTCATACACCTGACAGGGCAAATTATAGAAACTGCCACCAGTTCAGATTTTACTGTAAACTAAGCCTTGTCTGAGATTGTTCATCCAGAGCACAGCTTCAACTTGTGACAGCTTCTGCATCTGTGTAACCTGGGTTTTATTTCAGACATTTTGGGCTGTAAATCTCTCACATCTCACTGAACCTTATCAAAATTAGTGTTGATGTCTGTAGTACTCAGAAAATGAAGGAAAGGTCAATACCATCAATTCAGCTTCAACTGAGGTCATTCCAACACCACGACAGATCCTCATATAAGATATGATGACTCATCTCCTTGAAGAAATCTGCAGTGTGGTTCCTGGTTATTGTAGAAAGATGTATTTAGTCATCAAGGTCTGCTGCTGCCAAAGAAAGGAAAAGAAAGAGTTGTATAGCTTTCAACTTTGGGAACAAAGCCGGTTTAGTTCTCCATCAGCAGGCATCTGTATACCTGTCTGGTCACAAAGCAGGTGTTGTTTATTCAGGGGTGTGATAGGTCTTACTGAACACAAAAGCATTATGCATTTTATCAATATAGTCACGTTCAGAGCCAGATAGTGCTGCATACAATAAAATCAGGGAGGAGCACAAAATCACTCACCAACACAGTCTTCAGTCTGATAGATAATAAACATCCAGAGAGTGAAAAAGTGAAAAAGAATGAAAAAAGTCAATACAACTTTTGCATTTGGCATAATGCCTTCATTTCCATTGTGTCTTTCTCCTTTTTAGTAAAAGCTTCTGGGCAAACCTGCTGGCCCCAGAAATTATAACCCAGAGCATACAAAGCCCATCTTCCCAGAGAATAACCTGTACAGGGGTGCCTTTCTCAGAAGGATGAGCCTGAAAGCTGTGGGAAGGAAGGAAACCTCTGAAGGAAATTTAAAATTCTAAGAATCAAAAGATCTGCTCTCAAAAATGTCCCTCTTCTCTGTTTCAAAGTTGCTGATGGTTACCTGGTGTACCTATAGTCAAGTAACCTATGCTATGTCCCTTTATTCCATGTGTCTGTGCAGATTTAAAGAAAAATCTTTTCTTTTTGTCTGAAATTGCAAGACAGACAGACATTTAATAGGAAGGACATATAATTTAATATAACAGTGCAATGTGTAAGAGCACCAAATATTGTGTCGGTTCTTGTCCTTAGTGAATTAATTATACTTAAAACTATGAAGTGAAACAAAATATTTCCTACCAAAAAAATTAAACTTTATTGGGAACAAGTGAGGTCTAATCATTTAATATATCTGGCCTGTGTTTAAACAATACAATAAGGCATTAGAAGCCTGGAAAGCAAGGCAAGGCATATAGATAGTGAAACTGGTGAACAAGCAGCATGTGCTGAGGAAGCTCCATTGATCATTTGATAGTTGGTATTGTTACACTTCCCAGCTGTGTTTTGTTCACAGTCTCAAGAGGCTGCCCTTAAATCGCCTTTTCACTGTTTGTGGTTTCCGCTCGTGCTGGAGAGCCGAGGATGGGGCAGCAGGGACAGGAGAGACAGCCACAACACTGGCAGTGGGATACCCAAACTGAACCTGATTGCTTGTGGCACAGCAACATGGAAATGTTGTGCCTGCTTATACAGGTGGCAAGGAGATAAACCTCCTGTTTCCTTGTAACATCCGCCTGTGGCTTTTCAAAATGGGTAAATATTGCCTAAAATCCATATCATCTCCTCTTTTGTTACAGTCTAATGCTATGAAAGTCTGGCATTACTTTGAGTAGGAGTCACCAGCTGCAGCTGTCTGACAGTGAGTTGTCTAAGGCGAAGCTAATCAGCTTGAGGTAATCATCTGGGTAGGTGGCATGATTCATCCACCGGAGGTGGCAGGCACTCCTCAGTCCTGCCAAAGGAGCCTAAACAGCTAGCTTAGTCTAGAAGCTTAGCAATCAATCAGCCAAAGATAGGTGAGATGAATCTTAACCTCTGCACATAAAATTACTCCTACCTAGTATGAAGCTATGCTTAGTCACGGAGTGACTTAGGAGGACAGATGCCAGCAGGTACCTTTCACTGCAGTAGGTGCAAGGGTATTTCAAAGCAAGAGTGGTTCAAAGCTGCACCAGGGGAGGTTTAGACTGTGCATTAGGAAACATTTTTTTGCCGAGAGGGTGGTCAAACACTGGAACAGGCTTCCTGGAGAGGTGATCGATGCCCCAAGCCTGTCAGTGTTTAAGAGGCATTTGGACAATACCCTTAATGGCATGCGTTAACGTTTGGTCAGCCCTGAATTGGTCAGGCAGTTGGACTAGATGATCGTTGTGGGTCCTTCCAACTGAACTATTCTGTTCTGTTCTGTTCTATTCGCAGTCATAAACTTTCTGTGGGGTTGGCATTTTGCTGCTGAAGGCTATCAAGAAAAGCTCAGGGTCTTGTTAGCTGATCATTTTTACAGTCTTTAAATGGGATTATCAGTGATCATCCTTAAAAACTTATAAATTAGTCTCTTAGCAGTCACAACTTTTCTAACAAGCTGCTTCTCTTCTAGTTTGGGGGGAAATCCTTGGGCAGACTGAGCCAGGGAGTCCAGACAAATTTTTTTAAGTGTATAAATTTTATTTCTTTTGACCAGTGATCTTAAAACGGGGGTATATAGTAGTGATTTCACTGCTCAAATTTGTAGATAACGTCCCCACAGCAATGAAAAATATTAATAATAATAACGATACATGCTAGGTTATTTTTTTATCTGTTGTCAACCTCTGACACCAGCTCTGCCTTACTGCATTGCTCTGTAATTTTCCCTCAGACGTGCCCTACACCCTGTTGGGCAACTACCAGCATAATTAAATTAATCTTTACCCTGCTGTCTGTCCTGCTGCACAGTTTGCATCATCTGGCAACATCTGTAGGAAAAAGACAAGCTCTGTCATTATAGTGCGTTGATAAGACTAAATTCCGTTTTTAACATTTGCCTTGGAAGTGCAGGTGAATATGTGAACCGGTATGAAACTGTTAGGTTAGTGGATAGTTTTAAATTTAAAACAGACTTTTCTCAAATGATCTCTGGGGAAAAAAAAATATTGGCTTTGGACACACATATGAAATCAAATCCCCAAAGGTTTTCAATCTTTTTCACTGCACTCCTTTTCCTCACTTGCTTTCCAGGAGCAAAAAGGGAGTGAGAACATGAAGCAAATTATACAATCCTTTCTGTAATTTGTTCTGAAAACACAAATTTGTTTTTAAGCAAGTGTAGAAAAATGGCATGTTTGAATGAAATGAAAAATAACTAAGGATAAAAAGGATATTTTTCATTGTGAAATTGCTTTTTTATTATTATTACTGACTTCTTGCTGCTTTGATAAATCAACCAAATGGTAAGCATTGGTGATGGTGAAAATTACAGATGAAGGGGTACATACGCTATTAGCAGTACAGGCCGATGGTCTTTCTATTGGTAGTTGTTATATTTTTCTGTCTGTTCTTCACAAAGAATCTGTTCATGTGATTTCTTCTCCACATACTTAAAAGTCTGCCATGGGTGCATGCGTGCGGGTCAGAAGAACAGTGCCTTTTATTTTTTACATTATCATATAGATTGCACAATTCGCCTGTGTTTCAACATTTGCAGTGCTATCATTCCAAGGTTAAGGTTAAAAAGAGTTGATTTTAGAACAAAGAGAAGCATTGTTATTAATTTACAGAAAGTATTAATTTCTGTTGGGATATTGGGCAGCAGCTCAAAGAAAATAAGGCAAGATATTGTGGGTCTCCCTTTATAGAGGATTTTGTCTTTTATGGTTGTGAGCATCTACATGTACCACAAAGTTTCTGTGAACACTGAAGTGTCTGTGTGGGAAAGGATAAGAATGAGCAGTGGAGTGGAGCTGAACCGTCTGCTTAAAGAACCCCATTATGTCTTTCTACATTCATTTGTGGAGCTACATAGCACCACTTAGCTTCCACTGAGATATCCAGAAAAAGCTTTTTTATTACAGCTCAAAGTAATTTAATGCAATTCAGGGTGTTTTCTTTTAGAGTGTTTTGCAACTGCCTCCTGCACTTTAAAGTTGTGTAAAAATATTAGAGTAGGAATAGTCAAATCTGCTTATATGTTAAGAACCTCTGTACGTAATATAGCTTTGTCATTTCCATCAGTTTCCTAAAGTAAAATACCACCGATATTAGCTACCAGATAGAACCACAGGTAAAATCTATTTTCAAAGATCATCTTGATGGTCTTTTGTAAGTTACCAAGGTCATTAAATCTAGACCCGATGTTAGAAAAAGTGAGTTTGGAGATAAACAGAGATCCTACCAGTCTGGAATTGTATTGGAGCTCTTTGATTCTATTACATGCATCACAGACTCCCTGGTGTAGCCCTGCAGAAATCTGTTCTGAAATGAGCCTCAAGGACCATGAAGAGATTGATCATTTATATAAAATAATGTTCTTTTTCTGGTTTATTCTGTTTGTGCAACCACTGGAAAAACATTTCCTTTCTTTAAAAAAACATTGTTCACCATCCGACAGGTCTTAAGAAGCTAAGAGAAATATATTATTTTGCACCAGTAGATAGAATTCTTATTAAATACTTTGCCATTATGTTAAGTAATGTTCTGCATGCCTCTTGGCTTCTATTTTTTTTTCTTGCAAAAGCATATTAATTGTACGTTCTCTTTCTGTACTTTGGTTACAATGTGATGTGAGGATTTATTAAAAACTCTGATTCATTTCAAGTGCATAAAACAGAGTTTGATCACATAAGTTTTTTTAGAAAAAAAGAAAAAAGAGAAAAGGAGAAAATTTCAAGTCGATTGACTTCTGATATATGTAAGTCCTTTAAGAAAACCCTATCAACAAACTCTGTAAGTATAAGGAAAATTATGAAAATTGGGGAGTCCCCTCTGCAACCGGTATCTCCTCTTCTCACAGTTGTTGCTTTGGGTTTTGTTTGCAATTTCAGAAACATTAATATAACACTGGAAAGAAGATATCAATGCATTTGGAAAAAAAAAATCAAACCCCAAAACCAACAAAACAGGGAATGTAATTCTTCTCATTCTTCTGACACTAATTCATGAGGATGTTTAGGCTTATGCCCAAATTTTGCCATTGAAAAACATTAGAGTACAGGTCAGGCTGAGGTTTGTTGGAATCCTAAGCACCTTGCTTATCTGAGCCTCTGAACAGAACACTTTTTTATAATATAATAGGTTTAATAATAGAATTCAAGCTTAAGGAATGTCAGATCCTCAGGTATGGTTTTCATCTCCTCCATTTCTGTGGGAGTCACCACTGGCCATCTGCAGCAGTAAAAGATGGTGGAGAAAGTTGCCAGAGACTTCCTTAAAGAGTTTGACATTTTAGCAAAATCGCTAACAAATTAGTATTGTTTTTCTGATGCAGCTAATCCTCTTTTCTCCAGCAATACACTTCCTTTTGATCTTTAGGTGAAACGTTTACACATTTGTAAACAAAAATCTAGTGGAGTGAATGTCTGCGTGGGATAACAGATGTGATATGCACTGTACTTTCTTTCATACATGATATTATTCTCATAAACATACTCTCTAACTCTTTAATAATTTGACTTTAAAAAATAATCCTACCATATTAACAAGCAAAACTGTAATTGACCACAAGACCGATAAACAAAGTAATGTAGTAATTTTTTACTGTCATAACTCTAATGCTATCATGAGAAAGGATATCTTGACTCTTAAAAGGTCATTTCTCTTAAGCTGTAGGAGGACTAACAAGCTAATTATAAATCCAGCTGAAGGGAAGACTTATGGACTCAGTCCATAATTACGCCTAGAATTCATTGTTTTTATTCTGAAAGGATGGTGAACTCAGTAGAATCTGCTGGGATTTCAAGCACTGTATTTAGACCATTAAAATAAATCCTTAACACTGTTACCTAGGATTTAAATTTATTTCTTTTCTGTATAGATCAAGTTATTCCTCATGTAGAGATTTTGTTTTAATTGTTTAATTGTACCAAACACTTAATGATGTAGTTTTGTAATAAAATGTTTTCCGATGGTTATATGCATTTCATTATATAAAGGTATACAAAATTTGACCTGGATTCAAGGGAGGACATGCTGATATTTTGAACCCACTTGGAAAAAAAGGATTTCCTGGACCAGGGCTTTATTTGCAGCATAGGTAAAGAATAATGGGAGTTGCAAAGGGGAATATTTATCCCCTACTGCAAAGTGAGTGGAAACATAAAAGGAGAAAAAAATGGAACCACAGAGGGTTTGATAATAAACCTTAGAAATAACACAGGGGATGGACTTGAAAGACTGTGCTTTTAAAGTTATTTTTCCAATTCAAAAAAATAATCTTTTTTCTCTGTTCATTTTAAAGATAATTTTAAAATCAAATGAATGACCTTTTTATGTACAATCAATATCCCTGAATATGTAAATGTAGCTTTCTAATCAATATATAGGAATAAGCACTAAGGTAGAAATATTATCATTGACAAAAACCTCCCCATATAGATGAGAAAAAGTAGAGGTGAAATTTATTTTCTAAATATATCCTTATAGTAATTTTTTTCCCCTCAGTGTGAATTAGTGATTCGTACTAAAGGACAAAGAAAAAATTAGATTTGACATATATAGGTACAATATTTATACTAATAGTAATATCAATATCACTATAAAAGTTACTAAATATACTAAAATAAAAACTTCTTTTGAAGCCTTAAACTGCAATTCAAGAAACCTGCCATATTTATTAATTGATATGGGAGGACTAAAGCAAAACCTTTAAAGTATGAAAACTTTCTTGAGGAATAACATGTAACTATCAAAAATCTGACTTTAATGTCCTTACTTCATTCTGGGCAATGCTTCCTTTTGAAAGAAATTAATGTAATTTGATCCATTTGTCAGCCAGATCAAGATTGAGCTCTCCATTAACATATGAACTAAAAAAAAGGACTCCTACAAAGAATTGGACATGTTGACAAAAGTGGGTGGACATGTGCTTTACGATTTTATTGGATGTGTGGAAATATCAAACCAAAAAACAGAATTTGCGATAAATTTATATTGTCCCCAAATGCTTTAATAAATGCAAAGTGAGAGAAAGCATTGAGATATTATTGAAATACACGTCTCTGGTTATTTTACAAAGTCTAAATTCCCATTCAAAAGCATGGCTTTTGTCAAAAGGCAATTTCCCTAGATAATCAAGGAAAAGCTTTGCCTTTGCTAATACAACTGTGTAATGTACTTTCTGCATGTAGACTGACAAATGCATTGAAAAGAACACCAAATCTGTTCTGTTTTCCCTGACCCAGCAGAAAAGTTCAGAGGTTTCTTGATTAAAATGCATGTTTGACCTTGGATTATTAAGGAGGGAAAAAAAAGAGTATATATAAAAAAAGTTTTATTTTGATAGTCTTTCAGTTCTTCCTGTCATCCAATAAAGCAGAACATTTAAGTCTTACTATCAAACAGCTATAACTACTCTGTCAAGCGTGACTTTTTAAACCTGTCAAGAAGTCATTCCTTTTCTGTTGCAAAGCATTTAACTTCAAGCTTCCTAGCCTTCTTCCCAAACAAAAGTTTCTGAAAAATATGCTGAAAAATCCCACTTTATAAAAACCTTTTTACAAACTCTTACTCAAAAACAAGTCCTGAAACATGCTCCAATTAACGTTTCTGATCAGAAGCTTAGTTAACGGGTGTTTCTGAACTGAGGTCAAAGCAACTTTTGTAAACAATAGTTCAGTGAGGAACTGTGTGAAACAGCTAATATTTTGGCCCATTGGTTACCACCTGTCAAGAATTAGAGTGCTATGGTATGTTGTTATCAAACTGTCAACATTTGATTAAAAGTTGTATTCTTTAGTTGTAGCACAGGTTGTGTAATTAAAGCGTTGTCTTCCTGTACTGCCACCTCAGCAGGAAATTCTAACATAAAATCTGTATCATTAATAAGCTACTGAAAGTAAATGAAAGTGACTTTCTCTGGCACTGGATAGTGTTAGAAATTTATATATGAAGCTGCCTAATACATTCCAGTAAGAAATCCCATTTTTCAGCAGCTTATGACTTTGCTTTAGGTCAACTTTTCGTGCTGAAATTTTCCATATTTGCTCTCAGCTGTAGGCTTTTCTTTTTCTTTGGGGAAAATGGGTGTCAAATTTCAGCAGAGGTTCATGTACTTCAAAGAATGACAGTAGACGGTAGTTTTACCAAAACGAATTCCCAGGTATTTGTCTGATGCATTCTGGACTATTCATACCTTAGAACAACATTTTGGCAAGAGAAGTGAAGACTGGTGTTGGAGATGCACATCTCTTCTCCATTTAAAAGTCAGATTTGGCCAAATTAGTGGAGTCTTAAAATTTTCTGGTACACTTATTCAGTGGGTGTTGCCAGGATTTGACAGGGATCCTCTGTGGGTGATCCAGGCATCTTGTGCCTGCTCTGGTCTCACAGTGTTCCAACTCCACTGAGTCCACCAGAGCCCTCCCAGGAAGAGAGCACATAGAATCATAGAATCATGGAATCATAGAATTGTTGAGGTTGGTAAGGACCTTTAAGATCAAGTCCAACCATTCACCTAACCTGACAAAATCACTTCTAAACCATGTCCCCTAGTACCATGTCTACCCTTTTTTTAAACACCTGCAGGGATGGTGTCCCAGAGCAAAGAGGCTTAGGATCAGCAGATCCTTTCCATGTGGCCTGGGGCAACAGTGAGTTGTGAGGCAGAATTCCTGTTTGCATGTTAGTCTAGCTTTGCCAGGAATAATAGATTGCAGATCTATACCTTCAACTCTCTTCACAATTTTGTAGGACCGTCTGTCTACTACTATGTTGTGGGCAGACAGCAAACACCGCTTCTGTATATTACAAAAAAAAAACAAAAACGCAAGAAATTGCACAAGCTCTCTTCTGGAAGATCTGAGGCTGTTACTCCATCATCCCATGGCAAATTTTCTCTGCTTAGCCAGAGAACTGTAAGAAAAAGTGAACCCTTTCAAGAAGATCCTTTCATGAAATAAACCTGCTAATTCTTAACTGAGAATGCTCTGCTTTTTGAAGATCAAACAGCTAGGTAAAGATTACCAAAGAGTCTTTATATACATTTGGTTTTGAGTGTCATAAAAAGTTGGGACCATCCAGATTTGTCCCCAGCTGGGGTTGGTTCTACTTTGGGATGTTGGAGAGAGTGCCCACAGTGCTCCTCCAGGGGCAGAGTACCGAATGGCTGAAGCTTCTTTCCATAAATAGATAGGGCTATGAGGAGATATTCAGTTTTGGAGGTTCTTTGGTTGCCCTGCAGCCATTTTCCAGTGCCTCTGACCCTATCCTTTCTTATGTCTAACAGAAAAATACCAACAACAAAAATAGGTTTAGAGCTATTTTTTGTACAGACTCTGCAGTTATACTAACAACCTTAGCAACACTTAAAGAAATTGATATAGTTTTGTGAAGACTTACAGTCATATGACAGAAGGGACCAAAATATTCTTCATGGCTGGATCCTGGGCTTTGTTCTAGTTGTCTTCTGAGGAGAAGATGCTAGGAAAAACAAGTAAGAAACAAAAAGTGCAAGATCATTTCTCTCTTGATTCAGCCTCTCAGTAACATTGCTGACCCCTGAATCACCTTCAAAAGCTCAAACCCTCTACCCCAGAACTGCACTGCCATAAGCTTTGTCTCAGGACCCTGTGATAACTAAAATGAGCAAGCACAGCGAGTGTACAAACTGAACTAAAATTATACAATCACTGTTCACAGCTGAGGTACAACAGTTATGGTCCTAGAAAAGAAGGGCAAAGAGCTGTCTTAAAAATCCTGCTCACTTTCACATTTTACATCCCTTGATATCTTGCCTTTGGGGACTTGACAAAGTATAACAGTATATCGAAAGATATACTTGGCTTTAGCTGAGTTATTTCTGATTTGTGGCCAACTTCACGCCCTACGTAGAATGAGGCACTCTATTCCTCATACCAACTGAATAGTCAAAAAAACCCCAAACCTTTCTCACAATACAGAGGTTTTCTATTTTACCTGTACGGCAGGTTAACAATTCCCATCGTCTTTTACAAAAGAGGGACATGAAGTCAGCCTACACTGTGCTTTCTGAATACCACAGTGACCCCTCAGCTGAATTTGTGGCCATCTTTGCACGGGAACAGGACAGGTAGTGACTAGTGACTGATATTTGGAATCAGATGGCCACCTCAATTTCTGAAGTTTCCCCCTCTATTTCATTGCAATAAACACATATTTTGAGATGCAAAAACTCGAGACTTCAGTCCTCAAAGCAGAGACTTGAACTTTCTTCTTGAAAGAAGTTCACACTGTCTCCCTGTAATTTTCTAAAATGTTTTTACTCCTCTTTGGAAAGCATACTGTATGTGGGCACAGGCAATATTAACATTTTTATAAAGCATAATGAACTCTTCTAAAAACCTCAGTAACATACTCCATTTTGAATGTGTTCTGCACTGGCCCTAATACTGCAAAACTTCCCAAGTGTTTGGTAAAATCATCAATCCCAGGGAAACGAGTAGAATATCATAAATAACATGTATAAGTTCAAGTGTGCTTTAAAAAGTATCTGCCCGCAATTTCAGAACTGCTGACAGTGAGTCAGAGCAGGGAGGCAGGTTTCTGCATCCGCTATAAAACTGGGCGAAGCCTTCTGCTTTGTCCTGCTTGGCCATAGCATTTTTTAAGGGCTGGCTTTAATAGAGTTACTCTGAGTAATTAGTGGAGCAGGATTTTCATCATTGCTCAGAGCGGCACCTAGGAAAAAAGGTTGCAGATCACCTCAAATTGTGTAAAAGCAGGAATGTTTTCCCTTGGAAAAAGGAGTATAGCATATTGTAAATGCCAAGTTCAAAGCAGTATTACAGCTGCGGTCAGTCATCCTAAGACCAGTAAATACACAGCATGTCACAGAATATGCAATTAAAATGATTTATATACACAAATAGAGAACAAAAACTTACTTTGCACCCAACCTTTTTCTCTCAAAAGAAGAGGAGAGGAAACAAACGGCATATCACAGATATGAGTCATGTTGTTCCAGTCACTACTGGAGAACAGCCAGAGATTACAATGATGACATCAGTATAAGGCTCTATATTGAATGAAATGGTATTGCTTAGCGACAGCAGAGAGGCTGAATTTGTGACAGCAGTTCAAGAGACTTATACTGAGCACAGAGAAAGGTGGAACCAAATGGTCATAAAAGCATCCACAACCATGTTTCAGCTCCATAGCTTGTATCAGGGGCAAGTTGTTTTGCTTTGGTTAAACACAGACTCTGTCTACATCATGATTCTTAAAAACTTCATGAAGCTGGATGAAAGCATCAACCTATAAACGCAGGACTTAGCAGAAACACAAAAAAAGCAAAGCTCCTGATTTTAGAAAATAGAAACATCTTATTACTCTTTGTACTGAAATGCAAGAGGCAGGCAGATTTCATACTGTTATAGAACATCTAACAGAGAGAAGAAAGAAGCTGTTAAAACACCAGGACATTCTCACCAAGTCTCTGGGGCTAGTAGGAAATGATTTTTGGCTTTATAGTGCTTTGTAGATTTTCATTGACAGTGAGTGACTGAATTTGCATATAATGGTTAACTCTTTGAATTCGCTTTGCAGCATGTTATTATTCTCTAATCCTTTACTTTTCTAAGAAATTAAAGTGGTCTTTGGTAAACCGTTTGCATCAGAGAGTTGCCTTTGCAGTTATCTATGTTTTGCAGATTGGCACATATTTCCCAGACCCGCGCAGAAACAAGCACCTCCAAAATGATGAAAAGACAATACCAAACCATGTGTCTAGAATATATTCCTACTGGGTTTCAAATCAATTCTATGTGGGATTTTCTGAAAAATCCATTGTATTCACTAAGCTGAGCACATGGTGCCATTGAAATTTACATGGTCCATTCTTTAAGTTCTGAATGGGGCAAAGTCAGCTGGAGTAAAGAATATAACTGTACTATATTCAGAGAACAGATACAAATGAAATATGGAGCAAATGGTCTAATGGGTTACTGAGAAAATAAAGTCCAATTCATTATTTTTAGTGTCACTGAAGACATCCTAATAACATCACTTCTGGAATTCTCTGAGATCAAATGATAAAATGGTATATTTTATTTTTGTTCTTGGATAGAAGAAAAGATCCCCAGAAATGGAACAACAAACACAAATACAGAAAAAAAATTAATTCTGAAAATTTTTAAGTATAAGATGATATTTTAATTATTTCAAGGAGTTTTATCCCTATAATGAAAAATGTTGACATTGCATTCAGATTAATTTGGTGACACATTATATTCTGAAAGGTTGGCCTAAATAATTTTGAAAAGCTGAAGCTGTAAAAAGGGTTTTATAATTTTGTCGTGCAACATAGTTTTAGGCAGTTCTGATGCTATGAATAACTGCCACACATTTTGGTGTAGGCTCTCTATTAGTGTATCTATCTGTCTTGTTCATATGTTCATGTACTTCATGTAGATCCATGGTATCTGGGATCTGGAAAATATTACTCCATTTTGAGATCTAAAAAATCACAGAACTTTTGGATTCTTATTTACTTTTCAGTAAACTTAAAAAAATTATTAAGTTTTTCAAAGCATTTTCTAAATGCTTTGTCTACAAACTAAATAAGACTAAATTCTACCCATTTCCTTGGAAGTAATCAACAGTGTGTGAGAAGTTTTCAAGTTACGAATCTTGGGGGACTATTTCTGTTTATGCCATCATTATTTGGCTCTACCAGGCAGATCAATGGCCAAAATGCAGCAAAAATCATGTGTATTTTGGCTGATGAAAAACGTATGATGTAATTCCATGTGTTTAAAGCACACTATGTTAGAACATTGACTGTTTAATTGCTGGCAGTAAGAGTTTTGTTCTCTCTGTATAGATTTAAATTTTTATGTTCAAGATACAAGACAGTACTTAGTTGCCCGTGGAAGTATGAAAGTGTGTACAGCATGAGTTCTACAAAGGAAAAATAAACTGACATGGTAGTGCTCTGTACTAAACCATGGGTGTATTGCTAACTCATTTTAAAACATAAAAGACAGTAATCACTGGTCACGATCTTTTCCCCATGATTTCCAAACTTTTAATAAATTTTTACTCCTGTGACTCTCATTAACATTATGAGAGTTGTCTCTTATGATGGGATCTTTCCACCTAGAAGTCCAATATGATGATTTGAAGAACCCGCATATGTATACGAATTCTGAATTTGATTTCACTTTATGCAATGTCTGTAGCCTACGTTGCCTCTTAACATAACGTTTCACTATGAACCCTCAAAGCTTTTCAGCATGTGACCGACTCCAAACAGGATGTCAGTGAGGGGCTGGGGTTGTTCAGGTAATGAGATTGACCTGACAAGAAGATATGTCCCAGGAACTTGACCCTGCTTCCCTGTGCCCCTGAGATCTGCAACAAATCTTGCACTCATTGCTCTTAAACATTTCTCATTGCCAAAGTAATGGGCATCCACAGCATCTTTTCTACAGCAATGGCAGCATCAAATGTCTGGAGCCACAGAGACCACTGAACAGCATGTCCAACCCAGCCCAGGGCCATATACAGGGAATTTCCATTTGAAGCAGGAGTAGATACTCCCCAGTCCCACAGCACGCAGTAGCTGCAGGAGATGAAGCTAGTGGTTGAATACTTGTGCTTTATACGACTCAGAAATTTAAAATTTATTCCAATCGCTCGGACCCTGATGTAAATACAGTATATCAGAAAGGCCTGTGGGAGGACCCTTGGCATGAAAACATGAGCTTTGACCCATCTTTGTGTTCTTTCACCAAGTAACAGTGAAGACCTTTTAGCAAAAGTCCCTTCATTGCAGATTGTAAAACTATATAAGAAAATAAAGAACTTCCCCTTAACACATTTGTGCATACTTTCTCCCTAGTATTAAGTAACAATAGATAAGCTTTTGAAAATTTTCTGTAGTACTCACAGTCTTAACTTTGCTCTTATTCTATTGCTAGTATTAAATCTCCACAAATCTCTCATAAGTAAGGAGAGATGCTGCCTAATCTGTACGGTAGTGTGACTTCCGTTTTCACAGAAGGTTGATATGGAGTTTTTTTAATTGTTTCATTACTAAGGGCTTTTTTGCTTTTATCCCTATAGTAGGCATATAATTAAGCTTGATATAATAGCAAAGTTTTGTTCCTTATTAAACTATTGTTATCAAATGAGTTATGTAGTTGGAATAAAATTACAAAGACATCTCCAGTAAAAAAGTTAAAAATATGACTCAGTAACTGTTGTGGTTTTTTTCAAGGAGTGGTATGATAGAAAAGCAGTAAATTTCAGTTCTATGAAGAAAAAGCCAAAAAGTATGTTAATGAGCACAATGATTTATCTCTGTTTTTAGTGTGCTTGTGCCAACGTAACGTTCAGCCTCATAGTGAGGAAGACAAGGTTGGTTTTACCGTGACCCCTGGTGGAAATTGGGTACAGAGGACCCTCAATTTAGAAGGAGAGTTTGGGATCTTGAACCTCTTACCAGACTGGACAGGCTCACTTTATTCTCTGAATGCACTCAACTGTATTGAGGAAAAAATGAGCAAGACAAAAGCAAAACTTAAAAAATGAGAACTAAAGGAACACTGGATCACATAAACATAATTGCTACATCACACTTCGGCTACAAATGTGCCATGAAGCATTTTATTGCGCCTCGCAGCCTAGTTCTGCCTGTGAGGTCTGTGCAGAAAGTACCATTCCAGCAGGTTTTGTCATGCAAGTGTGCTTTTGTGTCAGTAATTTGCTAACGCTGTCACCTTACAGAATGCAGCAGCATTAATCTTCGGAGCAGCACGTTAACATTCCCCAAATGATCACAGTAGTCAGAGCACCTGCATCTGGTCTCTGCCTGCTGCTAGTGCTAAACCCTCGTCTCACAAAGGTGATCTGCCTTTTCATCTTAGGTTTGGTCTGAGAAAGGGAGAATTTCTCATTAGTGGGGTGACTCCAGCACAAGGCTTCTGACTCCAACACATCAAAAGCTCCAAACTGACCAGCACACAACTATAAATCTTTAAAATGTCAGTCTTATTGCAGGCTTTCCAAATGCCCTTACACACCTTATTTTGTAGGGGGCTGTTGGCATTTGTGGGTGCTTAAGCAGTACTGCTTTTACTAAACAGGAGGGAATGTCATTAGCTCCAGCTGACCCTGCTGCATATTTCCACCAACTGCAAAGCCTTTGTTCCTATGCACATCCTGGCTACATACAGCCCTTGTAAATAGTTTTTAAATTCTGGCCCTTAAAGAGCTTCATTCACTTCTCAAAAGGGTTTAAGACCTATAAAAAATGGATCTTATATTCCCTTTCATATA
Source organism: Pluvialis apricaria (assembly GCA_017639485.1). NCBI lineage: Eukaryota > Metazoa > Chordata > Aves > Charadriiformes > Charadriidae > Pluvialis > Pluvialis apricaria. The sequence continues at coordinate 70,724,764 of CM030009.1, read as the reverse complement.
GAGGTGAAGAGCATGACTCCATTTCTAATCATACTTTTTATTCTTTAGGCAAGGTTGCCAGATGTTTTTCTTTGGTAGGTAGAAAGGTAATTGCAATGGAAAGAAACATTCAAAAAAAAAGCTAAACAGTCATCTCAGTAAATATGTTTCTAAAGCTTGCACCAGGGAGATCTGACGCTTTACCTGTGTTATACAACTGATGACACAACTAGCGGCCATACATCAAAAAATCTGGATTTCACAGTGATGTCAGACTGAGTTGGTACCAGCAAGGTGATCAGCATGCATTCTAGCAGCATAGAATTAAACAAACACTGTGTGTAGGTGACAAACAGCTTCCTGGAATGGGCATTCAGCATTAATTTCACAATTACCCATCAGTTTCTGTAAACTCAAGAAAAGGCAACGTTCAGTCATGATTCCATGAATCCACCCACAAATTTGGATTTCTACAACAAAAGAAAAAATCTGCAGAACAGATAAACATACCAAAGCAAAAGCAGATTTCTGGCCCATCTTAGAACACGTGCTGTAAAATATTGAGACAAAACCATGCAATTTTATGAGTTTTGAACTTTTCTCTTAGATTTCATGGTTACCCCACTCTAACTTCGAAAAACTATGAAAGTTGTTGGAAGATATGTTTCATTTAATTTTTTATCTCCTTTACATTTGTCATCAAAATGCATGTAATTCTGAAAAAATGCAGAAGATTTTTAATCAGACTCAGCAGCAGATGTCTGGCAATACCTGTGCATGCCAAAACAAGTACTGTGAGGTGTATTTCCATCAAAAAAATCCATGTCTTTGGAAGGAGTGATCTAATAATACAAGATAGATTTTAAAAAAAAACAAAACTCAAACTTGGAATTCCTTTTTAACATAATTTATGGATTTTTTTCACAGCTTCACATGATGTTTTCACTGGTGTTATCTAAATCATGTTTAGGCTGCTGTGGTGGTATGCAATTGAGAAAACTGTGAGCCACGTGGAGGTTACATTAATAGTTTATGTCTTGATAGGGTTGTTAAATTTGTCTTGTAAATATAGCTAGTAATTGATCTAGAATGGTAAAACATTGATTATTGTTCTCATTTCCTCCATCGTGGGGTTTTTCATATACTCAGTTAGAAGAAGGTACAAATACAACTCATTTGGTATTCAGCGCTATCGATGGAGCAGAACTACTCATCACGAAGGAGGGGTGGGAATTGTTTATGGTTGTAATGTTACCACCAAAGGAGGAAGTTTTTACAAGCTCTGAGCATCTATCCCTTTGAAGTATTTGTTGTTGTGGTTTACTTGGAGAAAGATGAATTTGGGGCTAGAGGCCTGTGGGCTGACAACTGACACTCGTAGCCACAGACTGATAATATATTAAATTGAGATGTCATCTGTTACTTTATAAGCAACATGGAGTATAAAATAGTCTTGATGTAGCAAACTTTCCTTTTTCTGAACTATGAGTGAAGTGCTATTGAAGAAACATCCTACTGCATACAGTACAGAGGAGTTTACAACAATTATGTATACTTGCAAAGGTATATATTTTTCAAGTCACTTGACAGCTTAAAATGCAATGTGGTTGTCTGAAGGATCTAAATGGGGTAACTTACAAACATGCAAAAGACAGTACAGTAGGCTGTGGTTTGTGTTGTGTTGTTTTTTTAAGGAGGGCTTTTCTCTAGAAAAATATTTTGTCAGAAATGTTGGAATAAATTCAGACAGTATATTGTCCTCTGGAGCAAAGTTAATTCCTCTAGCAGAAATACTGCAAAGGGCAATTTAGTTACTCTTATGGCTATCTAGCCATTAGTGACAATAATCTAGAAATGTACCATATTAAATACTTACGTATTCACCGACATTCTCAGAAATGAGAATTTAAAAATAAGTCAAAACTCCCTGTGCAGAATGTACTTTTCTAAAAGCATTTCATTTACAGCACCATAAAAGGTGATAGAAATTGTATTAAGAGTTTAATTCTCAACCCAATAAGGCTGCTGAAAAAAATAGGCTTCTAATTGCCTAAAATACATTTTGGATCTACTCCTTGTTCACTTGTATTGATTGCTACTATATGAAATAGATAAATTGTTCTCATCTTGTCCTCTGAAGGAAACTTCTAGACTATTGTTAACTAAAGCAAATTCTAATCTTGTATCTTCATTAAGCAAAATAAGAGAGAGAGGCAATTTGGTCTAGTGGTTCAAAGACAAAGCTGGAAAAGAATAACTCTGCAGTCCTAATTTGGCAAAATCAAGTCACTTTCCCATCTCAGTTTCTCCACCTGTAATGATTTTGCTACTGCCACTATATACCTCATGTTATTCATTAATTCTAAAGTGCTTTGAAAATATAAGGAGTCAAATGTTGCTATTAAATCACTAAACAAAATAATTAAACTGTCTAAACAGAATTACAAAGAATAATTAGCAATTAAAGAGGATGTTATTATCTGTGCAGTATGATGATGAGAGCAAAACTAGGAGAATGCAGAACCCATCTGAATACACAAGAAATAAGCAACAGCAAAAACTTATGTAAGTTTCAATTCATTACAATGCACCTGACTTCTAAATACATTTTTGTCTCATATTAAATGATCAAATTTAAGAAAATCATTTTTCCTTCTATTTATCAATGAATTTCATTGTTCAGCTTCAGCTCTACTTGATCACGTAGAAACTCCTTCCTGAAAGTATCAATGAAATGGAAGCCTCCAGCGATTTCATCAGTGTCAGTCATAGCTAGATAGAATATATAGGCAGTACCAGATCTGTAACATATCCTTAATCTGTGTGTTCTTAAAACCAAATATCCCTTTAGCTACATGCGTTCAGATCTCAGTGGAAGTCACTGGGTATTGTGTCTGGCATCTCTGGGCAGAATATAACATTTATTTTAGAAATATGTGCTTTTACAGTTTATAAGTAGGCAGGTAGACTGTTAAACACCATATCATTGCAATGGTTGTGTTGATAGAAGAAGAAAAAAAAAAAGAAGATATGACCTGCAACTCTGAAAGAAAACCCCGCAACTAGCTTAGTTATTATTTCCTTGAAATGAAAAGACCAATTACCTTTGTGATTTTCTGCATGTGTGTGGCAACCTCTTTGAACTATCCTATTGAAGAGAGTAGCAAAGTATAAAGTATACACTTACAGAATCAGAGATTAGGAAGTCCAGTTTGAGAGTAAAGCCCATCAAATGCTTAAATCAGCAAGCTGGGTCTGGAAGGCTGGTTCAGATCCATGCTTTGTCACAAACTTCGTCAATCAAAGTCTCTTAGATCCAGATTTTTCAATGGATTTAAATGCCCATCAAAATGGATGTAGGCATTTAAATGCCATGGAAATCCCGGGCAATTCTCTTTGCAATTCTCACTTCCCCACAGAGAAAAATGTGATAAGAATATTCTTCTACAGAGGCAGGAAACTGTGAACATAAATACAATATCTTGATTTATTCAGACACAACACCACTACATAAAATAGATGAAGTTGCAGAATCACATGCTCTTCTCTGCAGTAAATGTGAAAATACCAATAGCTCTGTGCTGTCCCAAACAATAGACATATCACAGAGCTGGAATGTCAATAAAGAGATGCAAATACTATATACTTTGCATATAGAGTCAGGCTGCAGGAAAGTCAAATGAGCAGTTTTACACAGGCATCAGTCTGCTGACTTCTCACCAAAAATTAGGAATGTGGAGGAGGCATTCCATTCGCAATGCCTTTTCTTTTTTAGAAGCTTTTCCCAATTGTTGTGTCATCATTAAGCATGTAAAAATAAATAAACAGAAAAAAGGTTTCTTCCTTTGGTACAGTGGGGAGCAGAAGCAGTGCAACAGGACATCTGTTGTATTGAAAAGGAAATTGGGTGAATAGACCTGATCACCAACACAAGATAAAAATATTGTACAAAACAAAACATGATGTCATTTCTTAAAATAGAATATTAAAATCTATCTAAGTTGCCCATCATGGGTATAACCAGGTGAAGCCCCATAAAAAAATGGGGTAATTTCACAAAATAACTTGTGTGACTTACTGACCAAAGTCTCATTTTCACAAGTAATGTAAATACTTTAAAGACTTTCTCAGGAAAGATTTAAAGAATATTCAGATGTTAGCACGAATGAGCTATTACCTGTAAATCCCAAGAAACAAACAATGTTAGTACTTTTTAATCAGGAAAGCACACGATTTAATAACAACTCTTAGATGAATAACTATGATCTGAAGTCTCAATTTTGAGTGGTTTTCCATTTACTCTAGAGACTAGTGGAAGAGATAATAAAAGTGAGCTCCCTCACTTTTTTTCAGTGTTGAATCATACCATGTTAGATGGTCCCAGTCTGGGTAGTGAGAACCAGTCAGCACACCAGCAAAGTGATTAGGCAGAGACGACTCAAGGCAATGGAGTGAATCTCAATGCACCATCCAAGGTTGCAGAGCGGAACGCCAGACAGGTGAAGAGCTGTGATCAGAGATATATCTTGGGGAAGGCATGCAGTCATGAGTGAGGTAGCACAGGGGAAAGGCAAGAACTGGGGGTAGGAGTAGACTGTTGGGAGCCACCAAAGAAATCTTGTAATGACCTGTAAGAGGCAACCAATACATTTGCTGGATATGCTATCTCTCAGGGGCCAAGCTAGCTCTATAGGAAACTGCCTGTCACTGCTGATTGACAGATGCTGGTAGTTGTCTGATAACTGGTCAGAGCACTCAAGACACTTATTTTCTTTCCAAATTAAAAGACAGATATTGGTCAAGGCTGCATCCTTTTATTCTTTGGCTTAAGGGTGGCGTGAGGTTGACTGGCTTTGCTTAACCATCCTTGTTCAGCCATGATTATACCACATGGGTCTCAGCTGCCCAAATATGCTCCACCATCCAAGCATTTGCCAAAGTTTACTGTACCCTGATGAAGTACTTCACCTGTTTCAGTTTAAGAGCGACAGATAATTTCAAAGAATGTAACTAGTTGGTCTTTGGTAAACTGACTGATATTGGCAGAATTGGTTTTGACTCAGTGACAGATCTGAGAAGTTGGTAACTTCTAATATACTGTGGAAGTGAGGAGGTCTTCAGCCAGCCCAGATCCAGTGGAAAAAAATGTGCATCTGGAGCCTACCTTACTTACTGTTTATTTTGTTATTAGACTTGACATAGTTGACTGGATTCAACTGACTGAGTTCTAAGATACTTTTGAAGCTTTTCCGGTGAATGCAGATGAGCATTTTTAATTTTCATTTGCAAAAAAAACCCAACAACCAAACCACAAAAAATCAAAGTTTTAAGGCAAGTATAAATAAAACCCTTTATTAAGCTTCCCTCTTGAAAGGCAACCCCTGAAAAGCATTAGGACAAAGTGCATTACAGCTTCAAGAAGCACAATGACATCAAGAAACACTAATGCTGTACGAATGAATGATCAAATGTACTGACTAAAAGCATAAAGAACTTATAGTAACCCATGCCAGCTCAGCCCTCTTGCACTGTATCATCCTGTCTAGAATGTGCATGCTCTGTGAAATACAAAAGGATGGGTAGAAATAAAATAATTCATTTTGTCCCATTTATTAGTCACTTCCTGGTTTTCTGGATACTGCTCAATAATAAGGGAATATTCTTCTCTATCTCTGTTGTGAGTTACATTATCTCAGATTAGTTTCACATGTTTCATAGAATTGTGCCTGAAGAAAGAACTATTACATGAAGTGCTGAACTGAATACTGATGTAGCATTAACAGCCTTTACAAATAAAGCTTGGGGGTTTAGATGACAGAATAAGCTAGGTCAAGTCACAGCAAACTAAGCCTTTTAGCATTGTGTATGTTCAAGTCAAATTTATTAGTTTCTAATGAAAAAACTGTCTCAACAGCTTGGAGGGTTTTCTAGTGAGTAAAAATAAATGAGCACAGCCTCTCGAAGCCAGAAAGATCTAGTTTAAATCCCATAAAAGAACACTAGAAACAACCTGCCAGAGGGATCAAACAATGTTTAAAAATAGTAGCAACAATAGCAATGCACTTTATGATCTTGATGTACCAGAGGAGGCAAGTTTGGAATCAGTACCTTTAAACAAATGAAAAAAAAAACCCAAACCTGTCCTATGTGAAAATGTGCAAGGACTTTTCTGCAACAATATCTGTAGTTATTCTATCCCTAATAGTTAACGAACAACCAAGAAAGTATAGCAAACGTTTGCGAAAGTTTGTATGGTAAACATGTAAGACACTTCACAACCTACAACCATTGGAAAAATACTTGGGAAGTTGGTGTGTTGTATTTTTGGAAGCCCCGGAATTAAGTTTGTTACATAGCTGCAATTCATTCCTTATTGTATGTAAGCATTATAATATGGTTCTCGCATAATGTTTGCATCCTACCACTTTCCTGAAAAGATGTGTCTCACACCTCTGTTCACACAAGGTACAGAGTGTTAACTTAGTGCTCACCTGCTCTTTTTTTTTTCTTCTTTGTTCACTGACTTGTGATGTAGTTATTTTATGCTATTCAAAATCCGCTACTTCTGCCTCAATGGATGGCTATGAAAAAGGGAGGAGAGCGAAAGGAAAATGGGAAGACGTTAGGCCTTCTGTTTCCTCCTTACCAAGCATATTGGCTCAAATACATACTCAGGTTGTTTCAGCCACCCTTTCTACCAGGAAAACTACTAGAAAATGAAGTATGACCCTAAGATATCATTTTAATTACAAGGAGGATGTGAGATGGCATTTTATGCAGTCAGAACCATGACAGCTTTATTTTGTTTAGGTTAAATATGGATAGCCATACAGTCACAGCAATGTGGATCTTACTGCACAAGCCCATCCAGGGCCTCTAAGCAAGTGGCTGTATTATTTTGTGCACCTTCTTAATTAATATTGTTATGTAAAATTAGTTAAATTAAAGCTAACCAAGGCACATAAATCTAAGCTGCAAACTCACACTGAATTCCAGTGTCACAAGACAATTTTTTCCTCTTTGGGTGGTTCAGTTAATGTGAGCCCTCATACTAAGCCCACACTGAAATAAGTCATATGTCAGTTTGTAACATAATTACCATGAAGACTGGAAGATAAATGGGATTCCAGAAGAGATTATAAAACTAAAAGATTCATTAGACCAATTGCAGTATGGTTATCTAAGAAAATTCGGGGTCTAGATCAGTTAAAATAGAATTAGAATTTACTTATTTTTTAATATACAATTTCCTCATTACAGAGGAATCTGCAGGACGTTCTCAAGATTTCTGAAAATAAATACTGCTTGTGCAGTATGGTGTTGAAAGGAGGGATGAATGGTAAAGATTCTGCTCTGAATTTATCAATCAGATGTGTTGAAGCAAACATCATATACCAATGTTATTTTTTCTTGTCCATAGTTCTTTTATATAGGGGTGACCGGTCCTTCTACTCTTTGTTTTCAGTGTACATATTGCACGTACAATATATGTATCAGTATGATCTGTTACCTTCCTCTTCTCGATCAGATTGCAATGTCATTTTACCAGACCTGTAATTTTCCAGGCCAATGTATATTCCTATACTCAAATGTTACTAAAATTAATGAAGCAGAAAGAGAAGTCCTATTTTAAAGAGATTTTCCATTAAATTAGGCAGTTTTCTTTTTACTGATCCAATTGTGATGATTTGAACAACATATTAACATCAGGGAGTTTGCTAATAAGTATTTTCAATAAGCTTTATACTCTTTCTGCATACTAAACTAAGGAAAAAATCATTATCTTGATAGATTAATTTGAAATAGATTTCTAACTCAGACATCAGATAAAAAAGCTTTGACTATGATTTGCTGACAATAATACAGTAAGTAACACATTAAGAGATTAACTTTTCACAGATTCCATAATGTTCATCCTTTTCTATCCATTTTTTAAAAGCATTGATACAATGAAAGTTTCAGATATGCTTTGATCAAAGGAAATATTGTTCATTTCTTTTATGTAAGGCAAATGTATATGTACTTGTGTTTTCCTTCTATAGGCAGATTAAGACCAGTCATAGAGACATCAGGATTGGTGTTCACTGGTGAATAGCATCAATGGGGCTGTAAAGGAGAATACCTAATTTATACAATATTAGATAAAGCCATCTCTTTTGTTCTCAGAAAACCATAAGGAAATGAAAACACAATTTTAATGTTTGTCCCAGTACAACCTTTGTGCATAAACACATGCAACAGAACAGTAGTGGCTGTTACTTTTACAAGATGAATATTGAACACACAACATACACACACAGATATGCAAAATATCGTTAAATTAGCAAAGTGTATATGTGTAAACCAACTGCTCAGACACACGTAACCATATACATATCTGTTAGGATACATGTAATTTATTTTGGTTCAATTTCAGGAAATCGGCAAAAAGTGTGCATTTAGGAGGACAAGGAAGAAATTTCAATGTTGCAATGCATGGAGCTTAATTCAAGTACATTTACATTAATAGGAACTTTCCCCCTCATATCAGTAGACCTTGGATAAGGCTCTCTTCCAGATTTAGGAATATTAAGAAAAACAGTAAATAACCCAAATTATCTTGTACCTATTTGAAGTTCAGGCATTTAGATTATGGTAGTCATCTAGGCCACTGGAAATTTGTTCTTTCCTTACAAGACATTTTATCACAAGTGTCTTTGGCACCTGTAAAACGGGAGGGCTAACAGTTGCCTTCTAGTGCTACCTGCTCCTCTCCATTGACTATAACTCAACCAGGGAGGTAGCTTTGACAAGATACTTAACTTTTAGAAGGTTAAAGTTAAATGAGTTTAACCCTGCCCTAGCTTTTACTACTACTACAAATTTTAGGGGTGTTTATTTTGTTTGCTGTGCTCATTGGTAGCCTAGTACTTAAGTTATACAAAATGGAATCCTATCTAGTAAAAGATGTAATTAAGATATAAGTAAGAGAAGCCCCAAGAGACTGCAATCTGTTCCCAGATATAGATTATTGTACCAAGAAGTTGATATCCTTGACATACGACAGGGGTCAGCGTCCCCTGATTTCACTGATTGCCTTTCCTTACATATAGAGAAAAAGTGAGTGTAGGTATGTGTATACATGCTCAAAAACATGTGTAAAGGCAGTGATGTATATCTATATGCACGTATGTCTGCATCAGTTCAGTTCTGAGTATTTCTACTAAAGATGTTTATTCTTAATGGCATTGAGACAGACCCAGGCGGATTTTCAGTTATATTGTGCAATGTAAAGATGACAGCTTAAAGAACTTGTTGCTATTTTCTGGCAACAGGCAGAGGCCTTCTTATATCCTATTTCTGCAATACATAGTTTTGATGTGAATGGTTAAACAATGTGCAGGGCTTGATAAATAAATGAAGCTCTAACTTTATAAAATACATCCAATATGTATCCCCTCACTGATAAGATTTTCCATCTCGTCTGATCAAGGGGTTTACAATCTTCCATTTGGGTTTTATCAAAGATTTAGTTCTATCTTGTTATAGATCATTTCCATGTTTAGTCAAACTGTCTGCTCTGTATCAGAGGAATAATATACCTCTAAGAAAGTAATAACTCGATTTTAATAGGAAATGTAAAGTACGATTGTTCACTTTGATTCATCATTCAGAGGTAATATCAGAAACTCCATTTCACAGAATTATGTCCAGAGATCCAGTAAAAGTGTTTATCACTACCGAGCAAACACTGCCACTAATGACTGATTTAGGGAGTTGCAATATTGAACAGAATACGGCCCTTGCACATAGAACAGGAATCATAAACTCTGAGCTGCCCTTTATCATGAGGAAATACTATATTTTAGTCCAATAATTAGTATCTAGTCTGAAGCTAGAAATAGGAGCCTTACCTGCTGATATTTCAAAGGCGTATGAACTCTGTGCAGGAATCAAGAGCTGCTGGATCTAATACATCCATAAGCATGTTACATGACTATTGGCTGATAATTACTTCTGGTAACAAAGGACGTTAAGTAGAGACCAGAATTATTCAGGATAAAGATCACAACAGGTATGATGGCAGCTAAGAAGTGGAATAATACTGAGTAGGAAATTAGGACGTAACAGATATGAAGATCACCGTCTGAAAATGGAAACGAGGAAAACTACTTACAGGTTCATACAAAGAAAGCAAAACTTACACCCATGGTTAGCTGTCTTACTAACCACAGACTAAATTGATTACAGGTAGGCTCACCTTTGCACAATCTAGAAGATATCAAGGGCCACTTTGTTTGCAAGCAGATTTAAATTTAAAGATTCAAAGTTGAGTGATACCATATTTTAATCTTCTGAATAAAATACGAACCAAACGTGCTCAATGCTACTACAAGCTATTTCTGATCCCAAAATTTTTCATTTGTGTTACTGTATTTTAACAAATCATTTTAAGATTACAGTGAACATGAAGAGAAACTAAACTTCAGAAAATTCCACTGGCTTCAGGTTTAGGTGAGGGAACAAAATTTCTGGAACCTATTTTATCCTTATTCTGCCCATTTAATAAAAACACCTTATCAAACTTATTGCACTTTATTTTTTAATGACTGACTGTGTCCCAAATAAAATTAGTGCTTTTTATCTCACTGAATGCTTGAATACTTGTTTACAGTATTATTTTTTCTACCTACTGTTAATATCTTAAATGTCTTTTTTTTCTGTATCTGAGACTTTTTTATAACCGAGCATTCATGATTTACTCTTTTTCTTTGTGGCAATTTAACATTTGTGTTCAAGCTAATGTTGTCAAAAAAAAATCCCAGGTGCATTAAATTTCCATATTGTCTCATTTCACTGAGGCTGTAGTTTTCAGTTTGCAAACCAATTTCTCTTTACAGAATTAGGTAAAAGTTAAGTGCCTGCAAAAATTATTGCTTTTTTTATTTTTTTACTTTTTTTAGTGGCTACTTAAATCAACTTCGTCATGCCAAATATGAATTCTACAGAAAGTTTTGATATTATTACAAACATAGTATCTGTCTTGTCTTCTTTCCAGTTTTGGGGCGGGATATCAGATGCTTGTCAGAGAAGTTGGTGGTTAGTTCCAATGGGAAAGTTTGGAAGTTTGGAGTTTTAATCCAAAGAAGTACAGCCATGGCAAAATGCTGGCAGAAGGTTGGGAACTGACTACAGCACTGTCGCAGTTCCCGGAGGTCACAGGCATCCATCAATCAACCATTTAGTTGATTCATCCAGCAATCAGTTTTCAGGTATCACAGACCCCCAGAAACCTTGTCTCAGAGTCCTCAAATTTCTCAAGCTATATGAGTTCATAGCGGGTTAATGCCAAGTTTCCAAAAAGCGCAAGAAGTTTTGAAATCCTACAATCATGTCAAAGCAGATAATCTCCTTAATTTTCAAGCAGAATTTCCGTATTCTTTCAAAGGGAATCCCACGTTATATATTGAACTAAAACAATTTTTTAAAGAATGAAGGAATTTCCAACTTATCGAATAGTTGTTTTAATACCAAGTATTACTAGTCGAGGTGCCTTCTTAGTCCATCTAACTGCAGAAAACATGCAGTTGGCTCACAGCTTATGTACATATAGAATATTATTTCTTTTTCATCTGATTTATATTTATTCCAGGGTATCTATACTTCTGATTTTATTTCTTAAGTATATGGAGTTGAATTGAATGCAGATGTCTACCTTTAGATTAGTATCTAGATACTTGCAAACGAAGGACATTTTGAGGTGTGAGTCACATCATACTGAAGAAGACTTCTACACCTGGCGAGATGACTCATACCCTGAAAGTACCTTTTCAGCTCCACTAACTATATAGGCGACTAGCTCAGAAGTAGACAAACAAAGCTAGAGAAATGCATCCCAGCCATTACAGGTCATACCCTGTTTCAAGAGTTCCACAGATGAACTGTGCAGTACTGTAGGAATCATCCTACCAAAAGCTGGGAACCTAAGAAATAAGAAAATTTTTATAGAGAGTCATTCACTTAAAATTACTTCTATAAATAAGGCTCCCTTTTCTTGCATTAAAATTGCTCATAACTGTTAGAAAACTCCAGGGAAGAGTGTTTTATTTAAATTCAGTGATGTTTATGCCTTACATGTTGGGCACTTCCAATTATTATATTAAATATATCAAATCTCAGTGGAATGACTGGTGATAAGTGTTACATATTTATAAATATTATGTATTCCCAGAACTGTGCTTTCAGTCATTAGAATCGTAGATTCACATTGCTGAATCACTCAGTAGGTCAATTAGTCCATGTCCCCAGCCTAAATATGTATTAAAACGTGACAGAATTTTGTCTATGTTGTTTTTAAATGCCAGCAACAATAGATCCCACAGGCATCCCTTTCCAGTGATTTCCTCTCCCTTGGCTTCAGAAACTTCTTTCCCAAAGGTCTAATTTGTATCCTCTTTGCAATGTAGTCAAGTTCCTGGGCCAATGATGGGTCTCTCTCTGTTATAGGCAGGGAAACAAGTTATTCGGTTCTTTTCAACAGCCAGTTATATGCTCAGTCTTCTCTGCTCTGAGCTAGGAAACCCCAGTTCCTTCTATCTTTCTTCACAGGTCTTGTTTTCAGACATCTGCTCATTCTAATTGCTCCCATTTGGTTCCTCTCTAGTCAGTCCGCAGTTTTTCCTGAAGTCTTTTGAGTCAAAGCCTTGCCAATACTAAGCTAACATGAATTGTATCAGTGCTGCAGACTGCCCTCCTGTTTGTACAACCCAGAAGGATGACTGCTTTTCTGCAGCAGCCCGACAGTGTTGTCTTCTATTCAAGTTGTGAACTGTCATAACCCTCCACTCCCTTGTGAGAGAGCACTGCCCAGGCTGTTGTTACCCGTGCTGTGTTTGCACATTTGGTTATTTCAACCTAAGTGCCGTGTTTTCCTCTTGTCCTTGCTGAGTAGCGTTTTCCATGACAAATCTCAGATTTCTCAAGATTATTTTGAATGCTACTCCTGTCCTCAAATGTACTTGCAATCTCTCAGTACACAATAATATTCAATCATTCATGTAATTAATCAAAATACAATAGTATTGGACACACAACACATCACAGCATAGCATCACCACGATGACTGTGAACTATTGAAATTTCTCTCTGGATATGTTTTCACCTTTTACAGAATGTCTAATGGTTAGGTCAGAAAAGAGATGTAATATGTCTTGGTTTTGACAACATTAAACTTTGTCTCACATGACATTCTCTTCAATATGCTAAGGAATCACAGTATGTTCACCAAAATCAGCAGCAAAAGCTTACTCAGAACGGCAAAGATACCCATGTCACCAACAATATGGAAATATATATTAATGGGTTCAGTGTACATCTTGGAAAGTGTTTATCTGAATGTCTGGGCTCAGTGTAACAAACTTAATATCACATACCATGAGAGTCCCATTAATTTAATGGAATTATGGGCAGTACAAAAAATGAAATAAATTCTGAAGTTGTCTAGGATTAAGCTGTAAGTTTCCACATTATATGAGTGAAAAATATGTAAGACTAACTTAACGATGAAGTTTTATAGGATGCTGTGCATTCAGCTCAGGTGATAAAATAGTGTGTAATTAATGCTATATTGTAGTGCTGAGGTGCACTAGGGCAGAACCAAGGAGTTTGTAATTTCCTAACCTTTGAGTACTAGACTACACAATCTTTATTTTCAGATCTATGTCATTCATTTCTGAGATTAAATAATTTCTTCTTTAAGAGATGTATGCCTTAATTTTAATAATACTTTATAGATCATTCTTTTAGGTTAAATTAAAGTATTTATTTTCAGTTGGAAGTGTATAGGGCTTCACTTCTCTGGGCAACTTCATCTCCCAGTGAAAGAATTGCACTAATGCACATTATAGAAAACTGTTTAGGTACTAGGAATTCGGGGAAATTTTAATAATTCCAATGGGGTTTTTTGTTCAAAAAGAAAAAAAAACCCAGTGATGTTGATGTAAAAGCTATTTGTCTTGTAAATAAAAGATCCCTCTTATAAGTATTTTATGAGAGTTTTACTCCAAAGAAAGAGACAGAGCACATGTGGTATATTGCTGGCACTTCATAGCGAAGTGATGATATAGATACAGCAAAAATGGATTATTTATTGAAGTTTATATATTTTTCCATTGGGCAGATATACATTTCCTTGAAAATATTTTTACCCTTTCTATATTTAATAAGCCAGATATACTATGTTTATTCCTTGACCCAAAAAAAAGAACTCTGCTTCTTTGAATTCAGTGTTTGCAATATTCTTAAGCAGCAGGAAATCAAAGAAGAGCTCTTTGTATCATTCTTCCCCCTGTGACTGTTCTATTGTGTATACCAGCTTTCCAATTCAAAGTAATAAAAGCATCGATCTTCTAACATCTTGACTGTGGAGTTCCTCTAATTCTGCATTAGCACTAAACACTAACAAAAAATTTAGTATAAGCAGCCCCAAGAGACCCTTCAACCAGATTTCTGCATTTCCCTGGGCTAAATCAGCTCCTGAAAACTTAATTTAAGAAACTGACACAGACACTACAGTTAGAATGGTAAATCTACTCTCTGTCAGTTTCTTAAATAAAGTTTTCAATCACTGATTCAGCCTACAGAGATAGAGCTCTGTTCTAGTTACTCTTCTCAAGCTACGCTCATTAGAGATCATTGCTCCTAGTGTTTCATCTTAATCCTGGCTGGAAACTGGATAGTCTTTGGATACCGAGCTTGATACTGAAGAGATTTTCTTGCGTGAAATTTTAGCTAGCCAGCATGAAATGCTTGCAAATAAAATATGCAAACCTCTGTACTCAGATTCTGGGACTCAAATGGAACAAATGCAAGAGACAGAAAACATTTCGAAATAAATTTCCTTAATTTTTGAGCATTTTCATTGTTTTATTCCTGGTCATTTGTGATATTTCATTAGCAAGATAGAGAAGAGCCCTAACTGTAGCTGCACCATGAGAAATCTCAACAAAATCTTTGGGGCCAATATCTATGCCACTCCAATGCAACCTTTTCTTTCCCCAGCTCACTGCAGGATACACGTCTGGGTTGTATCAAGGCAGAAAGCATCTAAGTTAAAAACCTACTCTTGTTTCCTGGAAGTATGTTTTCCCTGCAGAGTATCATACAAATCAGATTTAAGTTGCTGTGCTTTTACTACTACCGGGCTCCCCAGTATGTTATAGTAGGATTTTGATATTCATGCTGCAGGAAGACAATCCATTCTGTAATTGGGATTGTTGGTTGGCTTGTTTTTGTTTGTTTTGTTGAACAACTGCAACAACACTCCTATGTCTTCAAGGAAAGGCACTTTGAACCACAAAATGATTTAGGTTGGAAGGTGACCTTGAGCAACTCCCTTCTCAAAGGAGGGCCAATTAAATGACATTTTTCAGGTACTTTTTTCGTCAATTTTTTAATATCTCCAAGACTGGAGTTTTTACCTCATCTCTTGGCACCTGTTCTAGTGTTTGGCCATTCTTATGGTTAAAAAAAAAATTAAAAAAATCTTTACATCTTTTCAGAGTTTACTGTGTTCCAACTTGTGTTTATTGCCTCTTGTTCTTCTGCTGTGGACCTCTGAGAGGAGCCTGGCTCTGCCTTCCCTAGGCCCTCCCATTACGTAGTTACGGGCAGCAGTAGAATCCCCACAAGCCTTCTGCTATTAACATTGAACTGGCCCTGCTCCCTCAGCCTCTCCTCAGCTGTCCTGTGCTTCAGTTCATAACTAGCTAGTCCTTTGCTGGACTGGCTCCAGTATGTTCATGTCTGTCTTGTACTGGGGAGCCCAGAATCGGACCCAGCACTCCAGGTGTGGCGTCACCAGTGCTGAGCAGAGATGAAGGATCACCTTCCTTGTCCTGCTGGTGACACTCCTCCTAACACAGCCCAGAAGGTTGTTGGCCACCAGGACTCCCAGGTCCTTTCTTGCAGGGCTGCTCCTCTGCCAGCCAGTGCTCAGTCACAGAGAGCTCCATTCTCATTGAAAAGTGAGCAAACTACGGATGGTCCTGGGTGAGAGCAGAGCCAGAGACCCCCCACATTCAAACTGTCTTGGGACCAATCAGTGTAAATCTGAACTGAAAGGCAATCTTCCCTTTTGCACAACCCTGTGAGATGGAGCAAGGCATCCAAATGTAAGTCTTCAGTGACAGTGGCGTTGACACCTGACATGAACTGTCACTGAACTATCATTAATATATAGCTAATCTAGGAATTAATTTTTAAGGGTGTCTGCCAGATACTACATCTCAGTCTTCAATTAATAGGGTTTTCTGCATTGTCTTTTATAAAATATCTTGTATCTATTTGCACTTTAATACATGAAGTAAAAAGCAGGGACAAAGACTGTTTAAAAAAGGAAAACTTTGAATCTATTATTTTTCTTTATATTAATTTTAATTTAACTGTTAAAAAGAGAATAAAGCTTTTACAAGACTACACTGGAAAATACAATACCAAACAACATTTGTTACATCATTAAATAACATGGTTCATTTGTTAACCACTATATCTTCCACATAATACTAGATGAAAATATTTGTATCTAAGAGGAAAGAGAATTAAATCACGGGAAACTAAATCTGATGTAAAGAGTTTTAGGAAGAAATAGTGTGATATGTGGAAAATTGCTTGTTAGCACCTAATAGCACCATCAGTTCAAAACTGTAACGCTGCACACTGAATCTGCATAATACTTTTTGTACATCTTATGGGTATTATACAGGCTGGTATGTAAGTTATAGGAACTGGTGCTAAGTATAAGATCAGCAAAATAATGGAGCTTTTAATTGAGGTGATTTTGCCATCTTAAATTAGGTGTTCCTGTATTATATATAGGAACCCATATATTCTTATATATGCAGGTAGTCGTCTATACTTTAGCAGCATTGCATGCCGCATAGTCAATACGTAAAAGAGTGACAGGCTATTCATCTATGGATTAGTATCTTAATTGGTTTAAATTGCTACAGTTTCTTTTGCAGTACATGAGGTACTTTCCTTCATACTAGCTAAAAAATCTGGTGTGACATCATAATATTATTCCTCTGGGTGTGCTTCTGAAAACTTAATAAAAAACACATATTTACCCAAAGCTATGCACTGAATCTTTTAAAATGGCTTTGAATTGTTCTTAGGAGGCTGCAGTTTACTAAAGTGGTGGGCATTGTCACGTCTTAGCAACATCTCACAAGAGGAAAGGACACGCACTTGAAATGTTTGCTAACATCAGCTTGTTTGATATTGTAGTTTGTTTATTAATGTAGGGGACAAAGTTTCTTTTTAGTCTGTTTCCATGAGACTTGTATTGTCAGAGTATAAGTTTGTGAATAGCTTATTTTTCATTTCTGAATCAAGGAGATTTGAACCTGTATCACCTACACTGGATATGTGGAAGTGCTAACATTTTCCATTCCAATTTGCAAATGCTGCCTCAATGCCCTAATAAGTCAAGTTTGGAAGAGTGTAATATTTTCTTCTGAAAATGTTGAAACACGTTTGTTACAATGTTGCTCACATTCTTTTCTTTTCATTTTGAAATCTAAAATTAGCTAAAACTGGAATTCCTGAGTAGTCTCATTATTCAAAATTATTTCTGAGGCAGCATGTAGAGAAAAAAAAAAAAAGAAATATCAGCTCTAGAACAGAAGAAACTGTGCATCTTATTCCTTAGAAATAATTCAAATAATTCTCAAATGCAGGAAGCAGCCAATATACAAAACATCTGTAATTCACTCTGTGTTCAAGCTAAGTTAGATCTTATTATTTCTGTACCTAGATGACAGTAATGCATAACCAAATTAGTTTTAATAAAACTAATCCGTGGTCCATGCTGAGTGACATAATATCACACCACAAAAAGAGAGAGCAATTTCACCTACTGTTAAATTAATTACTGCATGTAAAGTGAAAAGAATTTGATTTATCAAATCTGAATATAGCCTTAGGTATTCTAATAACCATCATCAACTGCAAGGACATGAATGAACTCTTTATGAACTAAAGTTTATCACAGTCATATAACATGGTCCTGTGACATATGGCTTTCTCGTTTAAAAAAATAAATACAACCTTTCAGACAGGAACTAAAGGTGGTTTTCAAGGTGTGTGGGGTAAGTATATCTCACGCAAATGGAGCTCTTGCACACATGACCACTGAAACCTGTGACACAGTTTTTACTCTGTCATCTGGTGGAGTTGCAGCTGTGCCATCCCTTGGAACTGGTAAAAGTCACCTTTAGGTGTAAAATGCGTCAAACTAGTGGTGAGAAACACCCTCACTATAAATATTCAGCAGTATTGCTGTAGAGACTGCTACATGCAGGCTTTGTGCACATCATGCTGAGTATTGGGGTGGCTTCGCTGATGTGACTTTTGTTTTACTGTCCCAAATTTGCAGTTACATGAATGCTGTACAGCCTCAGACCTGAAGCTAATCTGTGGGTGATGAAATCTACCAGCCTGGTCAATAGTGGTCTAAGTTGTAGTGAAAGAGCCTGAAATAGTCGATGCAGAGATAGTTATGACACACCGTTTCTCGAACAAGGCATAAGGGCTCTATGGAGCTGGCCCACACTTCCACTTCTGCCTCTGTGCTTCCTCACCATCAGTCTGTGGCTGGCTTCCTGCTCAACATCTTATCTAGGTTCTATAAGCAGCTTTTCAGAGTCCTTCAGGAATACTTAGCACTCACTTTCAGCTAGGTCCTTTCTATTCACTGCAGAGGAATTCAAACCATTTAAATCTGGCTATTTTATTTCACATTGAGAATCCAAGTGGGTTGTGAGGACTAGCTATGCATTTTAAATCGATGTTTTAGCTCATTGCAACCTCCCCACAGAAGCAAATCCTTCTGAAAATATTCACCTGGGCTAGATTTGAATCAGAGTAAGATGACTCCACATGCTTTTTAGTAATATCCCAACTCATCCAGGCTTCTTTTTAATTATTCTGAAATCTTAATGCATATAAAATCACCGCCAGCTAAAATTGCTTAGACTATAGAGCACTACATACAACATGAATTTATCCTCAGCCCAGTGTTTCGTGAAGCCCTTCTGCATGATGATGATCTTATGTTTCTTAACACCACTTCTGGGATAACAACTTAGTTTCTGTGGTCTGAGAACTATGTTCAAGCCTACTTACTGTTTCCTGCACACGCTGCAGATGGTAGATTTTCCTAGATTTGACAGCAGAGGCTGATTAAAAAAAAAAAAAAGACATAAGGTCCACCCTAGGGTCATGAATGAATTGGGTTGTTTAAAGCAAAAAAAAAAAAAAAGATAGACAAAATAATTTTTACATTTTAAAAGAGAATAAAGAGTCATAGGAAACAGAAAACAAAAATTTGCCACTGTACACATGCATTTTGTTTTACAGCACCAAATACTATGTGATAACCAACAACAAGGGACAGTAAACAAACCACATCAGCTAGAATTTCTTTCTACATACTTTGTAAACCTACTGATGTTTAAGTTCTACACCATACACTTCTGTATCCTTCCTTACTAAATGTTTGACCATGCTAAAATTTTGCCTTGGACAGAGATGATCAAGCAAAGTATTCTTGAGGTAGTTCAGCAACTCAGTAAACCATTTATTCTAGAAAAGGGAAGCATTTTGAGGATATTAATTTAATCCCATTATTTTACTCAAGGCCTAGAGCTTTCTGTTTGCAGCCTGCAGAACTCTGTTCCCAGCTCACTGGAAGCTCTGCATAGTCTCCTGGATATTATCCAAATATAAGATGTTCTTGTGCTTAGAAGGGTTTTATTTAGAATTAAGAGGTTATTTATATTTGTGTCTGCAAATTCTAAGCGCTATTGATCTGTGTATTTGTCTGAGTAAGCCAAGACAAGAGGCATACCTCCTTTAGCATTTAAAAAGAAGAGGGAAAAAATCAGTCCCAAGAGGCTAAAGAACTGAAACTTCGTTAGATGCATTATGCCTTACTCATAAAAAACTAGTACTGATAAATCATGAAAGCAGTGAAATCATGTGTTTTCAGATCAAAATTAATAACCAGGGTTTGGGAACCATTCAGAACATTCACTTCACCTCAGAAGGAGATCCATAGCAACCCTGAGTTAGTACAATCGTAAAACTCTTTGCTAGTTTTGTTTCGTGAAACACAGCTTTGCTGTGGTTTGAAAAGAGACCATGTGCCACCACCCTATTTTCAGCTCTGGACCCCTGCCCTAATTCAGGCCACTCAGTTCCACCCTGAAGCAGAAACTTTACTCTTTAAGATATCTATGGGATTGTCATCTTCTGGTACAGCAGTAAATATATTAATTCCATCTTTATACCTTCAGATTTAATTGAAACTTTAGAATAGCTTTGTCTTTTGGAATGAAAGAAGCTAGTTTTTATTGGTTTTAATAAGATCTGGTAACAATCCCGTGCCCATCAGTAGGGATAGAACGTAGACCACCTGAGACTGGAAAAACTGCCCAATGTACACCCACATTAACAAAGTTTGGAGGCAAGCTGTTTTCCTCAGAGAACAGCAGTTTGTCAAAACAGAAATTTTCAAAACAACGTATTGCATTTTACCCAATTTCCTTCAACAAATTTTCTCAATTCCAGAATGCTATCCCTGATTACTTCACAGTGAGAAATAAATAAGATTCCACAGAGTTAGCTACTACTCTGAGATGTGAGAGCCTCTGGTCAGCTGCCTATTTCAGTGTATTTTGTCATTGCACAAGCTTAAATCCTCCAGAAAGTAGTTTTCCAAGAAATTAAAAAAATTCTAGTGCTCAGGATCTTTGCTAAATATGTACAAGGGCCGAATTAAAATTTCTGTGTGATAGCTGCTTCTCAGTCCCTGTGATAAGTGACATTGAGTTACTGGGATGGGCTTAATTCTCTTGCTCTGCCCCCCAAAAATTCAAAGGATCTTAGCCGAGAACTTTCTTAGTCTAAAAATATTCTGTTTAAACATGAAAAATATTCATGCGATAGTAATAATCATTTTAACCTTGCAACACAGACCAAAAGTTTCTATTTTCCTTTTATGATATTTTTAACTGAAGAACTGTCTACACAGAAACTTTCTGAACAAAGATGTTAATGAAAAATGCTGATGCTGCTGAACTAGTGAAATTAATATTCTGGAGTTTAGCAGGTATCTTTCTTTTGTTAATGAGTTGAAACAGAGCAGAAAAAAAATTGTTAGGTTTGTCGATGTACATATTCCAATACTAGAAAAATATGAAGATCTTAATTAAGATAATATTGATTGGAGCTCTAACAATTTCATAAGATTATTGATATCAATCATATCACAGAATAGTAAGTGACAATGTAAATCCCTGTGTAGTAGCACCTATGCTTTTTGAGGACTATTTTATAGTATTTTATTAATATAACAATCTGGTTTCATTTTAGAAAAGAAAATCAGGACACCTGAATCATCATAGAATCATAGAATGGTTAGAGTTGAAAAGGACCTTGAACATCATCTAGTACCAACCCCCCTGTCATGGGCAGGGACACCTCCCACCAGACCAGGTTGCCCAAGGCCCCATCCAGCCTGGCCTTGAACACTTCCAGGGATGGGGCATCCACAGCTTTCCTGGGCAACATGTTCCAGTGCCTCACCACCCTCATAGCGAAAAATTTCTTCCTAATATCTATTCTAAATCTACTGTCTTCCAGTTTGAAGCCATCACCCCTTGTCCTATCTCTTGCTTTCATGCTGGTATCTTTATAAGTAATTAATTGAAATCTTCAGAAGTGCATTGAAAATCACTTAAGATATATTTGGAACATTTTTAACAGAATACTGAGAAAAGCTAACAGTGAGACAACTTTTGCTGGTTTTCATGGATGAACGTCAGAAGTAAACCTGTTGGGTGGATTCAGACAGGTTAAATCTTGCCTGATTAATGATGCATCTGTAAATCAAATTCCATATCAAATTTGGAATTATACTAGTAGAAAATTGTTTTGTAAGAGGAAATTAAAGACCAGGGCTCTAGGTTACTGAAAGAAAAAGTATTCAAATGAAAGTGAAAGAGTCACACACGTATGAAAAAGTGAAGAATCTAAAAATCAGTTCAGATGCAATAAGATAAAAAAGATCAGGAACATTAAATAAACATGATCCCCACACAATTATTCAATAATTATTTCCTGTATATCAACTGTGGACTAAAAAGAAAAAAAAAAAGAAAAAAAAAAAAATACAGCTGCCAAGCTCTCTTTTGACCCATCAGTGAGGGCAGTTTTTTCTATATACAGGAAAAGGTCTGCTTGCATGAGAAAATGGTACCGCCTGATGGGAGCTAGTTTTAGTGGAAAAGTGAGATAACAGAAGAAAAAAAAATGCCTGTAGAGGCCTCCGTGCATCCAAGGCATACAGAAATACAAATGCTTTCAGACCCTGATCTTTTATCACTGAAACCTCATGTGATCGTTCACTCTCCAAGCAGCCTGTTCTTGCTAGCTTGAGTTTGAAAAATGAAACAAATGGTTACATGGTTGTATTTGACAAAAGTTGTACAGAAGCTTGGCAGGTTGCACAGATTTCAGCAATTCCTAATTAGAAAAATGGAAGAAACTTATTTCCCATGACACAGCAAGCCACAACCATTGAAGTCAGTACAATTTAATTTCCCCGAGTCTGCAAGATCTCCTTTCAAAGAGAATCAGCCTGAATCACTGCTGCCTCTTTTTTTCTCTTGGCACTGTGTTTGGGATCAGCTTCTCTAAGCTGCACCTCAGAAAAATCATTGAAACAGTAATATATTGTAATTACTACATAGAGATCATATGCTTACTAATATGTACTAGTAGCGATACAATACACACAAACCTATCTTCATTTTGAGTACTGCTGTTGTCCTGCTGCTTCTTAATGCAAAGAAGGTTGTATTCATTCCTGGCAGCTCTCACAAAGCTTTCTGCTTCTATGCTCTGTCATCAGCTGTCCTCAGCCAAAAAATGTTTTGTAGTACACAGTTAACCCCAGCAAAAGTTGTTATCTACCATATTAAACGCAGGCACAAAACCATCAGAGATCACCATTTTTTACAAACTAAGCTCAAATAAATGTAGACTTAATTTGAAGATGTCTCAGCTTCTAATCTCTGAGATCTGAGTCTCAGACCTCCAAACTCTAGCCTTTGTCTAATCCAGCAGTACTTCTCCTGACCACTACAAATACCAGCACGTCTTAAGAATCTCAGAAAAGATGTCCTACTAAATATTTTTCTTTGGTTTATTTTCCTCCTTGATGAATAGCAAAATCTACTTTAATGCACCAATTTTCATTAACAGGCTTTACAAATACCAGCAGGATTTACAAAAGCGGCACAGTGATCATCAATAAAGCTCATACAGATGTATTTCTGTGTCCGTGAAGGAAGCAGCTGTTTGTTGAATTTAGAATAATGAAATCTTCCTTGACATACAGCTTGTGAACAACACCATATCATCATGCCCAATGTGTATCAACAGTTCTTGTTAGGTTTCATAGCTTCAAGGCTTATCAGACCATTTCTCTGCATTTCCCTGAAAAATGTTTGAGCCACAGATGTTGGAAAGAAAACAGACAGCAAATACACTGGAGAGTACAACAAATCCCCAGCTTCCAGAGTAGACTTTGTCTATGTCCCCTAAAACTGTATTCAAACAGTGAATAAAGTAAATAACAAGTGGAGTTTGTCCAAAAATAGCTCTACAAGTTTTCAGTATAAGAGATGTTAATCATAGATACATCATTCCCTCTTTGGCTTACACAGTTCTACAAGGAGATTCAAGTCCTTATCAGTTTTCTCACTAAGAAGTAAAACTTTTACGTAAGCTGGGTGACCTTGACCCGAGAAGACCTAACCGTGCAGCAGCTGATTTTGTAGTGACTAGGCTCCTTCCGCTTTTATTCTTATGCCATACGTTTTGGGGATAGGAATTCATAGGGTTTAACTTAGGTGTTTGCTTGTGAAGATCTGGCTTCATT
This sequence comes from Pluvialis apricaria, assembly GCA_017639485.1. Classification (NCBI taxonomy): domain Eukaryota; kingdom Metazoa; phylum Chordata; class Aves; order Charadriiformes; family Charadriidae; genus Pluvialis; species Pluvialis apricaria. Next base: position 70,700,799 of record CM030009.1, on the reverse strand, counting down.
ATCATTCTTATTCCAGCCAAGTTTGACCTGAGCCATGGATGACGTCTCATCTTACCAGAACCAGATTTCACCTCCACTTATTGTTTTGCTTTCTGAAGTCGGCCTTGTTTGTTAACTGATTCAATATGTAACAGCTACACTCCTTGAAAGCCTTCTTAACCTCATTATTCAAAGATCTTTAAGATTTGAAGTCAGGGCTTTCAGTAGGATTTATTTGTTTTTATGAATATGGAGGGGAATATAACATTTCTATGACAGGTATCAGATCTATTGTATGAGAAGAGCAAAAACCCAGCACTTTACTAATTACTCAGAGATAGGAAGAGAATATAGATCTGATAAACGTCTGTAATTTTTTATTAGTTAGCACTAAGAGACTATTCCTGAACAAAACAAGATTCTTTAGTCCTAATCACAGCGTTCAACTTAACTGCTAAAAGATAATTGGAGGGCAAGGGAATTTTCTAAATACAAAAAAAAATTCAGAAAATCATCTGGGGATAAATTCAGGGATGGAAGAAAGCTGGACTTTGTGAATTTACATATGTAATTATAATTATTTTAAGGTGTGATATTTCCTGTGTAACTTGGAAATTGACTTGTGCTTTTAACTTGTAAAGTTTTGGATTACTGCACCCTTCATAAGCAAACATAACCACCTCTAGAGCAATGATGTTCTAACCAGAGAGACCAGTTTTGATCTTTAAGTTTAGCTCCTCCTGATCCATTTTAACTTCATCTGGCAGATGCGTAACACATACTCAGTTCCTGCAAGCCAGTTTATCCCTTTCTTCTTCAATGAATACATTTTTCATCCCTTGTCTGCACTTTGTAAAACATTTTTAGTCCATCATGATTCCTCTGAAGGTACTGCAAATGATAAAATAGAGTCAGACAATGAGTCCTATTCGTTCATGCTGCATCTCTGGTAAGAGACTAGAGGGTAAGAATTTTCCATGGAAACTAGAATGGCTTAAATGTCTTCTGGCCATAACATGGTGGATTCCAACTTTAGTCATTCAGGAATAAATCTATTACTTTAAGCAAAGTAACTCCAAAGATACCCATTCTTTGACTTCACCAGGTGAGAAGGCCAGCATGCTACAGAGGGGTCATAACAGCCCTGACTCCAGAAAGAAAAATAGCTTTCTGGCTTGGATGTAAAGTGAAAAAGCCCATTTCCGAGAAAAATCTGGCAGGCACTTTCCAGTGACTGCAGCTTTGGTCGGGAGGGTTCCAGAAAAAGGAAAGGTTTGTCGGGGGTGCAGACTTATAGCCATAGGTAAATATATCTATTTGGGGGAATTTTGTGTCGTTTATACACATGTTCATTGTTCCTTTGATCACCTTCAAATCACTGAAGTTATTTGCATGACTAAATTAATTTTCATTTTCTCATACAGCTTATTATTTGCTGGATTGCACTGTTGTGAGAGTGTAGGGTAATTATTCATCACAAAAATATTTATGGTCCTTCCTGCAATCTAATACATGGGTGTGCTTATACAAGTAATAATTGATTTTTTTTTTAATGTAGAAAATATCTGCACTTTTAGACAAGACCTGCAACTTAAAGAGAAAGCATTCTGCTAGTGCTACACTATAGTGTTAAGAGTAATCACAGATGGATTGATGTGTCAGTCATGACATTACCCAAAACCTTTCTGGATGGAGTTACTTTTGCATGAGTTAGTGCAAAAAGGGAAAATAAGTGGCAATGAAAAAATGACTATTTTTGAAAGGAGGGAAATGTGGACACAACCTATCTGCTACAGAATGGCAGTCTATTTATTCCTTTTGGCATGGTAAACCTAATTAAATAGTTACATTTTAAAATCTTTATGAGAATCTTAATTATTAATGTCATCAACAGGCTGAAAAAAATGTAGGTTAGGTGTGCGGAGAGTTTGGCTCTGCAAAGACATTACTTAAAAGCAATTTTTTTTGCATGACTGAGCACATGTGCACACAGACTAGATAGTCACAATTTACAATGAGGTTACACTTATAAATAATTTATAAAGGGTTGGTAAACGCTGTAGGCTCTTACAGAACCCACCAAGTCCATAGTTTTGTTATAACTATGTGTAACAGCCTCAAGTAATGTGCAACCAAGTATAATTTATGAAAGGCATATCTGTAGTATTGTTTATGATGTATATTAATCATTTATTAATCCTTTATGAACTATTTATAAATGCAATCTTAATGGCAAGCATGGCTGGCGAGTTACTCCATTGCACTACCTGCGTGGGAGCTAAAGGTTGCAGGCCTCTGTGCCCCTTCTTTTTAACAAGCTAAGCAGTGTTTAGAGAAGGCAGCACTCCCTAACTTTTTCCTTACAGACTCTGAGGAAGTTAGAAATCTGAAAGAAGCATTACAAAGAGGCTATACTTGTAAGCGAGTGTACAGAATCCTTTTTTTACATCTTCTCCAATATTTCAGCAGAGCTACCACAGGTCTGCTTCACAGGGTCCATGAGACAAAACTCCTTGCAGATGACCCACACATATTAAAGTCTATGAAGTCTTGGTTCCCAAGGACTCTTGTGTAGTTTGGTACATCAGACCACCAAAATATGGGCCATACTTCTAGGAACTGGGCAGAGGAGGGTTGCTCTGTAAACATACATGTGCATCAGTTCTCATGGTTTCTGCAGGAAAATGGGCAATGTAACAGAAATGACTGCTATAGTCTAAGCTACCATAATGTCTAGGAACAAATCCTGGCTTTCAGGATTATTTTTCTGCTCCAAAGCAATTCTGCCTACCAAGGCACAGCTGCTTGTGCTTGCTGCAGGCAAGCTCCACTAACTTTCATGTGACTGCAGTTTTATCGCTGCTCTTTGCTTCTTTACGCATCCTGTGAAATCTCTTGCTGAGGCATTTTATACTGGAGTACCATCCCCGCGCATTAATTCTTCACTTGTTCTTTTGCAGGAAACAGATCTCATTCTGACCTTTAATATCTCCATGCATCGTTCTTGGTGGATGGAGAATGGGCCGGGCTGCACCGTGACCTCAGTAACCCCAGCCCCAGACTGGGCACCAGAGGATCATCGTTATATCACTGTCTCGGGGTGTTTCCTTGAATATCAGTACATAGAAGTGGCTCACAGTTCTCTTCAGATCTTCCTTGCAGTAAGTGTTTACAGATAGCTTCACTTCCACCACCTTTTCTAGATTTCTTCTTGCAGAATGTCATTACCAGAGGAGTGGAGCATTGTGGCATTCATTCACAAACCCTGGCTCTATGTGTTAGTTTGGTTATGAAACTCTGTTGTTTTGCAGCTAGTTCAAGACACCTGTACACAAAAAGCTCCAACATACATGTGTATTGCTGGGAGAACTGCCGACATGACACACTCTGTTTTCCTGACCTTCATTTTGACCATTGACCATACCACAAATCATTTATAGCAGGTCACATTCAAATTACACTATAGGATGTAAAAGTTGTGACATAATAAGTTACAGCTATTGCTGTGAAAGCCAAATTGAGTATAAAAGAAAAGCCAAAACGAAGGAGAAATTTTCAACAGTAAAAATAGATTCACTGATCAGTTCACAGGGCTCAAAACTGATCAATTTGTCTTTAACCATATTAGTCAATATGCATTCGAGGTGAATGGGAAAGGTTCTTCCCAAAAGAAAAAAATGTACTTGTGTGAAAATCAAAACCAGAAATCTTAAATCTTTTTAAGAGGATAAGAGTCCACCATTACACTGCAGAAAATGTATAAGGAATGAAAAAAGCTTGTTTTGGGGGAAATTGAGAGGTTTTTTCAACCATATTTACTTCTACTAATAATTTTGCCTTGTGACCTTAGTGAAACATGACATAAGTACTGAATTAATTACATTGAATGGCAATCTGCATTTTAATGTTTGCTCTAGTGATACAAACATGTTTAAGCCCAGGTGGAGATATGTATTACTGCAAATAAAACTGTTACTATACAACTAAATTTGTACCAGTGCCTGGGTACATTACTCCCTCTATTTAAATTTTTTGGTCAAGAGATTCCAATGTTTTGTCCAAAACTGGCAAAAAGAGAGAGGAAACCTGGTTAGCCAGATCCAGAAGTTAATATAAGGCAGTTGGACAGTCCATAATATATAATGTGGCCCTCAGCTACCCAAAAAGGCTTTTCCATCTGTCTATTCCCCAGCCTAGTTGTAAATGACCAAGTACCAGGTGAGTTTGGCACAATATATCTTTGTCAATACAACTCTTCATGGGCTCTACGTGTAAAAGATTGGTGGCTGATTCACCTGAAAGCCCAGTTATGTCCCTTCAGTGGAGCCATTCCAGGTCTTCTCCGTGTGCCTCAGGTCGACGTGTTGTAGCAGACCAAAGGGACCCTGACAAAGTAGGTTGCAAGGCAGGCACTAGATAGGTCTGGAAGACAAAAGCAGACCTTTCTCCAGATAGTTCACACCTGCAATTTTGACAAGCTACAGCTGGTGCAAAAGAGCCAAAGAGAAAAGTGCAACAAATTCAGCATGAATAAGTAAATAACATCAAAAGAGCTTTACAATTATATTTACAAGCAACTGTTATCACTCAAGCTTAACTCATAGAATCCTAGAATCCTACAATCAGCTTGGAAAAGACCCGTAAGATCATCAAGCCCTACCATTATCTTAGCACTGTCAAGACCACCACTAAACCATGTCCCTAAGCACCACGTCTACACATCTTTTAAATACCTCCAGGGATGGTGACTCAACAACTTCCCTGGGCAGCCTGTTACAATGCTTGATAACCCCTTCGGTGAAGAATTTTTTCCTAATATCCAGTCTAAACCTCCCCTGGCACAACTTGAGGCCATTTCCTCTCATCCTATCGCTTGTTACTTGGGTGAAGAGACTGACACCCACCTCTAGAGAGCGATAGGGTCTTCTGTGAGCCTCCCTTTCTTTAGGCTAAACAACCCCAGTTCCCTCAGCCACTCCTTATAACACTTGTGCTGTACACCCTTCACCAGCTTTGTTGCCCTTCTCTGAACACGCTTCAGCACCTCAATGTCTTTCCTGTAGTGAGAGGCTCAAAACTGAACACAGTACTCGAGGTGGGGCCTCACCAGTGCTGTGTACAGAGGGACAATCACTTCCCTGGTCCTACTGGCTACACTATTCCTGATGCAGGCCAGGATGCCTTTGGCTGCCTTGAATACCTGGGCACACTGCTGGCTCATGTTCAGCTGGCTATCAATCAATACCCCCAGTTCCCTCTCTGCTGGGCAGCTTTCCAGCCACTCTTCCCCAATTGCTGCATGGGGTTGTTGTGACCCAAGTGCAGGACCAGCACTTGGCCTTATTGAACCTCATACAAATGGCCTTGGCCCATCGATCCAGCCTGTCCAGATCCCTCTGTAGAACATTCCTACCCTCAGGCCCTCCAAAGGAGATATCCAGGTATATTTTTCTGCCTTATTTTTTTTTACGTAATGAATGATGAACAAAAAACTCAAGGAATATATAGTTCAAGCTCAAATCTGCTCCTGATGCAACAAGATTTTTTGTGTGCCTGTGCCTAAACAAAGCTGGCTTTCTAGACAAGGTCATTCTTTGCAAGCCATGGGAATGGTTCAGAATAACAAACCATTGGTAATCCACTAGCTGTAGCCAGCTGCACCTGTTTTTATATTTCCATTCATGTTATTGTAAATGTGATTATCATAGGTAAAGAGCTACACAGTGTAAGTATGGGACAATTTTCCAAACCTGGTGCTTGCAGCTTTACTGTTTGCATCATTTTCACATTTCCAGTTGTGGGCATGCAGTTCTTTTTCAAATAGAAATGCTAGTATAAATTCACTATCATATTAAATGTGGTGAGAAACAGAGGAATTACCTGGTACTGCTCAGTGAAGTATAGCACAAAGTTAGAAAAGCAGATTTGGGTTTCAGCAAACGAGCTTCCAACGAACCCAAGCCTTAGATCAGGTTTATTTCCAGTTAGTAGAAAAAAATTAATCTTTCCTTTCAATTTTCTTTTACGGGCACTTAAGTGGATCTTGCATTTTAACTGTAAAACTATAAATTTCAACCTACAAATTGGTTGTTTGCTTTCTATTTGTATTTCTGTATGTTCATGACAATGATCAAGCTAATGTTGATCTTGGCTTTTTGATGGACTGGTGGCACTGCAGCATGTTTTTAAGGATGTTTTCTGCTGCCTACAGATAAAAAGTTACAAAGACATTCAGCTTCACTGAGGACCACTTCTATCAGTCTTTGAAAACATTACACTGAGTGTATTTTGTACAGCTTTCCAGTAAGCTCACAAGGAATCCAGCTACAGAAGGTTAGGCTTCACATAGATGTGATATTTGCTGTGGATTACTTAGTGGAAAGAATATTACAGCTAAGATAAAAGCTATAAAGCCCTCATGGTTTATACTTTCTAAAAAGCAAGTCTCAAGGTGGGCTGTGGAATATTTCAAGAATTGCAGACAGATACTCTGCTGAGGAGGTGCAGAATACAAATAGTCAACAAGAGACCTTCTCTCCCCGGAGCAACATGTCCTAGAAGCAAACAGCACCAGGTTGTGACACACACAAATGCTGGTGCTAATTTTGTGCAAGTCGACACAGATTTTAGGGTTTTAAGAGTGAAATTTTGGAGAATTTTCATTTCCCCTACTGCTTAAACGAAGTTTAAACAAAATTAAGCAACTGGAAGGTTGAACGATCCCAAATGCCAGGAGAGTCCTTGGTGTGCAGAATGGTGGTGTTCATTGCATAATACTGGCCTTAGAGACTAAAAAGAGACTTATGTGATGATGCACAGGCATTTTGCCAGCTTCTCCTGAGGAGGGAATTTTGCTTGGGATAAACAAACAACTGGGCAAAATTGCTAGTTTAGCACACACTGAAGAAGTAACAGAAATTTCATTTTGGTGGTCTCTATACTTTGACTAGCTGAATACTAATGGTTTATAAAATCTTCAAAATGGGGAAAAATTGAGAACTAATGTGTGCAAGAAAATGCTCTGATAAAACAAAGATTATCCCAATTTGGGTATTTAGCATTTATGTATGCAAAGCAGGTCTGGAATAACCCACAGTGATAATAGGAGCTGCAAAGTAGCCACAACCGTTCTTTTTCCCATGGCACAGAGCACTTAGTGCTCTGGGTGATGCTGGTGGAAGACTACATCCTCTGCAGGGCCTATCAATAAACCCATCCTTGTACCACGGATATAAAAAAATGACCATATAATGCACATTTATGTCTGTCCTGTAGCCATTCCCATGTCAGCCCATTACTTCTTGCTCAGCCACTATCTGATTTTTTTCATGTTTATAGAAATCTATTTTGAAAAACTTCCACTGATTTTTCACTCAATTATTGTGGTAGTTGCCTCTATGAAGTGGTGTGCCACCAAAATCTCCATGCTGCGCACCACGCTTGTCAGTTTTCACTCTCTGCTCCATATCAATATCTCCCATTTGGTTCTTTTGAGACTGAGCCACATTGCTATCACTTTATGTCTACATCTTACCATCTTCTTCTAGCAAGTTGAAAAGAGCGAGAGGTTCAGAGTGAAGAAGGGAGAATGCGAGGGAGGGGAATCTATTTCATTCTTTAGTGCAGCTTTGCAGCCTGCAGTGCTGCAAACTAAACAAACATATTTTTAGGGCACCACCTGCAGCACACAGCTGTATGGAACTGAACAGAACTGCTAAGGGTGTGATTTGTTCTGCTTTGTGAGAAACCCTGGGGTCTGGGAAAACATGTGGCGAAGGTACTTCTATAGAACAACTCCCCCCTTTCCTGCCCTCCCCAATTCTTGGTGAATATCATAGCTGAATTTGCACTTTGACAGCAACGGTAATATATTTAATGCTGCGCTGATACATGGAGAAAAAATGCATAGTTTCAGCCACAGCCAATTCATTTCTTCTGTTGCACAAAGCTAACCCTCAGTGCAGCCTGTGCTCATATAGTGTGTAAAATTCTCCACTCGACTCTTCTCTCCCTGGGAAGTCCCATACACATCCCTATGACATCTTGAGCACCTGGACCGTCCAATGTGTTCTGCAAGGACCACAACTCTTCCTGTCCTTGGTGCCTACGTATTACCAAAATGACCTGGTCTGGTGACGGCACGACTTGGGTACCCGTATGCTTCATACATTAAAGTGTCCTTATGTGCTTAATAGTTATTGATTCTTGCTGCTTACATCAGAAAAGCTATTTCATTTTCAGGACTACTGGGTTATCAAGGATAGATACACTTAAATTACTGATCTCTGCAGAGAATTGTTCCAGGTAAAGAATGAGGTCAGTGGTACAAATGGAGATTTGATTTGCTACTGGTTTGCGAAATTTGAGTTGCATTCTGTATAATATTTACAGAGTGGAGGATGAATGAAAGTTCCCACCCACCCCTAAACAATAGGAGGCATAGCTGTCACTTCACCATGGAGAGGGCGACGCCTGGGAGGGACACAGTGCAGGGTATACATCCCTGCTAACCTTGTCTTGTAACGTCAGTGCTTAAGGTGGTCATTGGTTCTGTGAATAAATAGTATATGCACCCCAGACTTTTGGTCACGCAGCTTAAAAAAGGTCACAAGCTCACAATTTCACAGGCACCCACACCCATCAATGTCTAATTCTCACTACGCATCCTACGTACAATTTTCTTCATTTGCACTTTTTATTGAACTCTTGTCTGGTAGCAGAAGGTGGAAATCTTTTGAATTCAGGCCCTTAGCTGTGGTTCAGATCAGTGGGTTCTGCTTCCAGGGTTACCATAATGTCCTTGGGAAAGTCATTTCACCTCTGTGCCTCTTCCCAAGTGCTACAGAGGAAAGCATGCCTAAATTTTTCATGTTCGGTTTATAAGACATTGTACCATTTGCATAGATGGGAATCTCTCTGATCTCTCAAAAAGCTTCTAAATGTGGATGGCACCCAGTACGGTAAGGCTTTTGTGTGGTACAAGGGAATTATAATAATGGTAATTGCATTTCATACAGAGATGGAGCTCAGATTCTCTACATCTTCCTTCTGCCTGTGTTTTACTCTTTGATTATGCATGACCTGCCCCCACTCCCACAAGGCTGTTCTTGCCAAAGTCGACAAATTAAAATCCATTTGTAGATCAAAACTTTGAAAATACACAAATAAAAGATCAGCCTTGGAGATAAGTGTAACAGAATTACATATCTATTTGCCAACGCGGGATTAAATGTATTTATTATGCTTGTCTTTTACTCCTCACTTACACACTCACAAGTCTATTGATTTTAGTGGAACTAAGTGCCCGAGTTATGGGAATAAGACTAATGCGAAGGCATCACCTTAGTCAATTTGGTTTTAGTTATATAGCACTCGAAAAGATGAACTGTGTAATATTATTCCAGTAAAACGAGTGGGGAAAAAGCATTTCTTATGTACTGTATCTACATTATTGATGGTAACTTGCATACCAAATAAATAAAACCATAAGTAAACTATTACATAAAAGTATTGACCGTTTTCATAGTGATCCTGTCCACTGACTTTTATGTGCTGTATATTAGTCGTAATTCCTTTTTGTTCCTTCCTGTGTTTATACTTGAGTATATGCTTCATGCAATCATTAAAATTATTATTTTATGCTTTAAAATTTACAATATGTAATTATCCATCTGTACTAGTTACGGTAAATGTATACTATTCGGGATTCTGCAGAGTCTGCGTCATGCATAATACCTTTCAAGTTCTGATGCTGTCAGATTGATTTAAAACATCATGAAGCATAACTGTGTTATTAAGATGCAATAATACAGCTATGCAGTTAGGACGCCAGCTTCAAAATCTCTGCTCTGTTGCAGACTTACAGTATGACCTTTGGCAGGATGCTTAATTCATGCCAATTATTGTCTGTACTGTACAAACAATGGTTCTTAAATATTTCAAAAAGATGTTGCCAGGATAATTCCATTAAACATTGCAAGGTAATCAAATATTAAAGAAAGGTGGTCCATGTGTGTATTTAAGCACTTAGAACAGTAGAATAGCATTAATGTTCCCTGCTTCTCTTAAGGATTAATAATAATTAGAATAGGGTACTCTTAAAGTCCTTGATGTTAGCAGAGCACAGGTTACATTAGACTCGTGCCCTTGTGGAGAGACAGGGGTAGTGAGTAATCAGGTACTCTCATAGGAATTTCTTTACTGTAGTGTCTATTTGTGCTTTAGACCCACACGCTCAAATATGTTTCTAACAGTATATCGCTTAAAAGCCCCCAAGAGTGCTGAGGACAATATGATTGCAAAGCAAAGCAGCAGTTCCTGTCCAAAAGAACTAACCTGCAACATACAAAACAAGCCAGCCAACCCACATGGACAGAAAAGAGGGGAAAGATGGGAAAACAGCGAGGGAATACTAGTTGGCAGTTTCAGTGCACCTCCTGTTTGACCATTGTCAACTTTTTTGTAAGCATGATAGAAAAGCCCTAAGAAGGGTTATGAACCAGAATAATGAGTAAACTTTGCATTACCTGCTGGAAAATTCTCCTGAAAGGCAGCAAAAGAGGAAAGTGAGTGAAAGCTTGCAATCTATTAAGTGGCTGACAGCAAGCTGGTGGCTCATCAGCAGTGCACTCTTATAGTGACAGGAGGGGACAAGCAAGGTGGGACAAGACACAGAGACCCTTGCAGGCGGATGGAGTAGTTGAATTTCACTGGCAGAAACTAAGGAGAAGAAATGGAGGGATAAAGCAAGGTGTGGAAAATCACCTCTGCAGTAGCTTCCCGGATGGGCTCAGCCTAAACTGAGGCGTTGATCAGGAGCAAGGAGAAGATGTGGCACTTGTAGAGGCAGGATGCTCCTCTGAAGCTGTCACTCACTGAGTGAGAGACCAGGAAGGCATCAGCAGGACAGCAGAGGTTAAAGGAACAGAGAGCTTGTAAAACTGCATTTAGAGCAGGAAAGGGAAATGAGCCTTCTGTAAGGGAAAAGTGTGTTCTATCTATTTTTTCTTTTTCCTTTTAATTTTTTTTTTTTTAACGTGGGAAGACATTGGTGAGACCTGTGCAAAGAAAAAGACTAGCAGTTCCTCCAGAGACACCAACAAATGACAGAGCAGGACTAAAAGAAGGGAGCAGTGGGTGTAAAGCATGTGGGTGTATCAGCAGGACAAACTGCGTGACAGGAGGAGGGGCAAAAGAGCAAAGTGAGGGGACAAGAGGGAGAGAGTCATAGGAACACATGAAAAATAAAAGCTGCCTGACTACTAATGTCATTAGGAAGAAGGTAAACAGCAAAAGGGTGTTTCTGTGGGACCCAAAATGTGCATGAGTGGAATCAAACAAACCATAAATCGTCCCTGGATTGTCCAGGTTAAATGCTGAAAAGTAAACAGGCAGGTCCTTTTATCAGAGCTACAAAGCCTCAGGGCTAGGAACAATCTAAGAACTTGTACCATATTAAAGACCTTCACTGAGTTCAGATGGACGATACTCATCTTTTAGGAAGCGTCACTGCTTGATGTAGGCTTTGGGTTCTACTAATAAACCAGCATATCCCATTCCTGCGCTCAAAATGCATATAATGTGATATGCTAAAACAAAAACAAAAACAAAAAACCCAAGATAAAGATCTGATCTACTTGCTGATAATGCAAAAACCCAAAGCTCTTGCAAAATATCTGACCCCCAAATGTAGCAGTAAACTAGCTGTGGATTCTTAATTTTCCACTCCTTCATTCCTTTGTGCTGACCAAGAGTGGCATATAGTCCATTTATTTGCAGTAATAAACCTGATGTCATTTTCCTTTCTTGCCACCACAAAGGTCTTCAGTTGTACAGAAAGCACATCTTGCACATAAAAGCCCTCACTCAGGTTTACCCTTGCTAATTTTGCTTCCTCACCTCCCTTTTCACAGCAGCCTCCACCGCTTCCTCACACGTTTGCTCCTGCACATACCCTGCAGGTCGGCTACCTCCTCCTGTGCTTGTGTAGTGGTGAGAATATTTATACGTGAGAAAGGAGACAAGAGCTCATGTAATCAAGTTTTGACTCTTTGAACCTAATGGGGGAAAATAACATTATTTAATTAAGGCGGAGTTCCTTTCTAGGGCAACACAATGATTGAAAGAAAATTGATTCTTAATGATATAGATTGGTACTTTAGAAAGACTGTTTTTTCAGTGCAGGACTGGGCAAAACCAGCACAATGGGAAGAGGGTATGAATCATTGTAAAGTGCTAATTTAATAACACTGTCGTGCCGTGTTAGCAGAGGAGCAACATCAGGTTCAGGCATCTTTGACATTGCCTCAAAGCACAGTATATTGCTGTTTCTCTGTTTGACAATAATGTTAGAGTATATGTCATTAGTGTTTTGAAGGATTACTATAAGAAGAGATTTCTTTATACCTACACATGTTATCTGTTGTTGCTTCTATCAAATTTTACCTGCATTTCTTCACCACTCCTTGCAGAAAACTGAATTGTACACATCAAAGCATAAACGGTTTTTTAATGAGCAGGGAGCTTTGTCAGTAGAATTGTACTCATTCATTTCCCTAAAGGCTTCCCTTCTTAATGAACTGGGCTCATATAAAGCTAAGTTATACGATAATTGTCTGAAAACAAGTTTGCTCCGACTCAGTGAAGAGAAGTCAGCTTTAAATAGAGTTACCTGACTAGTGCACACAGGATTGCCTCTGAGAGGTTTATTTCCCTGGCGGAATGAAAGGCAACAACACCAGCATGAGCTGAGGCTGGCAGAAGCAGTTCTGCCTCTCACAGATCCTCTTGCACTAGCGAAGGCGAATAGTGAATGTGATTTTTTTGCGGGGAGAGGATCAGAATTGTGTTAGCCAAGAGCTGAACATTAGACTCATTACTTTGAAGCCTGAGGGAAGTTTCCCAAGAATTTGTTTTGACCATCTCATATGTATACCTTCACACAGAGGACTCTGATTCTGGCTGACCCTGTAGCATAGATAGTTCCACGATATAGCAATGAGATTATGGCTCCTCGGGCTCAGTGCCTCATGGCTGTCCCAGGGCTATGTGATGGTGGTGGTGCTGCGCTGACTGACGACGCTGGCTCACTGACTTGTTTCCTCCCATAGCTGGGATTTAAATTATTCTTCCATTCCAGTACTAGCACAGCCCTGCTACTATTTTTATGACACTGTCATAGCAAAAGACCTACATGTGAACACTTTCTAGCTATACTCAGGTTAGGAGCCTTGGATTGGGGTCTTTTTACCTAATTTTGGTGAGCCTCTACAGGGTTTTTTTATGTTTTGAAGAAATTCTGGACAAAGAGCCTAACCCATTCAATTTTCTTTCTCTACAGGTCAATCTATATGGTAGAGAAAACAAATTACATGGGCTTTAGATGTAAGAATAATATTAAGAAGAACAGCAATAACAATAAATAACTCAAGTTTCTGTAATCATAAATATTCCACTACAACATGTAGTTAAACAAATAGGAATCCCTCTTCATGCTGAAAACTCATAGTCATATGTGAGGTTCACCAGCCCCATTCCTGAGCTGATTCTGAAGGTACAATAAACACATGAATGCCTCTCCTTAGAAATATAAAAAAAACATCCATAGCACAGATGTACCTCAGTATCACCATGCTTGGTGTTCTTGCTGATATTACAGTACTGCCTTGTTCTGCCATATACAAATGTGACAGCTATTACTTTCCCAGCTTACTCCACACCCTATAGGGAACCACCAGTTCCAGAAGTAAGAGGCCTCAGTTCAGGAGTTAAGGTAATTTTTTCTTCAATATAAGAGAGGGAGTGATGAAACACACAACCAACTTCCTCACTTGGCTATGGAGAATAATGTATTTTCCCCAAAAATGCAGAAAAGGCCAGTACTATGGATGGTTTTCAGCCATAAGGCTTTCAAATTTGTGTCAAAGCTTGCACAGTATACTTTATGTAGTACACTTCATGTTTGATTTTTGTGTGCTGTTAGCATAGCTTCCTGTGCAAAAGATGAACCGAGCACATAAAAGTACAGCCTTATCTATGAAAACATAGAATTACCTTTTTTGCAGCTTTAGTCATGAAAATTCTCGTCACAATACCATGGTTCAGAAAATCTGGTCTGTTAAATTCAATAAAGACAATGTCAGCAACTGCAACTGAACTTGTATTGAAGGTACTGCTCAATGATAGATTCTTACATTTCAATTGTACAAGTCAAGTGCTTTTTGTAGAGCTAACTACCTCACTAAAAATACTAACTGTGCCTAGGGAAAATGGAAATCTAGGAAGTGTTTAGATGTCCCTTATCTTTAGAGTGTGTAAAATAAAAACAATAATATTACATTATGAATTCTATAACTTTTTTCCCCATTTTCTAGCACAGACAGAACAGCTAGGCTTTTGCCTTCCAGAAAAAAAAGTACCTAGCCTTCTGTGGCAACTGTGTACCCTGGAACCCTTGGAATAAGTGTCCAAGGCAGACCAAGAAAATGGGGTCACAAAACTGTTCATATTATTTTTGATGACTGAAGTTTCTCATGCAATCCCAGAAGTAGAGCTGACTGGGAATTTTCTGAGGAAATATGATATTATTTTCTTTTAAATGCATTAACCCTGAAATGTTTTGTTGTAACACAACAGTGTCAATGAACTTTGTTTAAAGTGTAGGCAAGTGACAACATTGTACCTGGTTTCCTGCTAGATTTCTCACCTGTCTTCTTGGGCTCTGGACTTTCTTGGTACATTTATACTTGAATAGGACACATCCTAAAAACTGTCACATGATTATCCATAATATTTAACTTTTGCTACAGTCCCTGTCATGCATTTGCCCTGGACCAGCTATCACTGTTCCAGACATTGTTGGGGACATGGTGCAGGGGTAGCACAAATCAGGGAGCATCTATGATAGCCAGTTTGGATCTGCTCATCTTCTCCTGGGGGATAAAAAGAGCTTATTTGTGTGAACACAAGCTGTGCTGTACCACTCGGCCTCTAGGCCAGAAGGCAGTCTCCAAGTTATTTCAGTTGCTATTACTTATACACTTTTGTACATCCACAATACCATGCCAATTACAGCCTGTGTTCCCTACAGCTGTAGTAATACCAACACTAACCAGGTCTCCAGCTAGTGTTTGAGACATGCTGTGGCCCTACACCTTGGAGTCCAGGAAAGGAACATGAACTGTAACCTAGTAATGTGGGAGGATTAATTAATTATTTGTAGGAAAAATTCTAATTGTTTAGTGCTTACATAGCATGCAAAACAATGTGTTCAATAGAGAAAGATTCTCTGTAGACATGTCCTGAAGATTCTTAGCTCTCTGACTTCTGCAGTGCTGCAGTTCAAAGGAGAGTGGGGTCTGAGATAACTTTTTGTTGTAAATTTGCTGAATCTTCCACCTGAAGCTCAGATTTTAAATGGCAGGCAATATTCATTATGAAAAATCTCATTGTTCCATCCAACTGAAGAAAATGACTCTCCCTTGAAATCAGAGGTAATCTGTTTTTTGCACATAGTCTCAGTAGACATCAGCCAATTCTCACCACTTCTTTAATAGATGTTATCTTCAGCACTGGTTGGACAGGTAAAGAGTGCATTCATCCACGGCTGCTGTGTTTGGGGGGCTTTCAAGATGTGCTGCTTAACAGCACCATTCACCTAAACTGCAGCACTATTGAGATATCAGGTTTTCAGTACCCAATTGCTTGAAATTGATTGGCATAAAGTGATTCATGTTTTCAAAACCAATAGAACAGATTCTTTTCCTCGCAGGCAGCATCCCTTTAACTCTACCCTTGAGCTCTGCTGATTTAACCTCCATTCTTTTCTGCACACAGCAAGGGAAATAGCTATTTCTTAATGTATACAAATTAATAATGAAATGTTGGGACTTTTCCTCAGCTTTATTTTATTTTTGGATGTCCAGGTTTTCTACAAACAGATCGGTCATGTGTGCATAGTCACAACCTGAGGAAAAAAAGTATCTGCAAAACCACAGGAGTGTTTGTCTGCTGGTAACGATTGTTGCCATAGATGGGAATTCAACATTGACATGACAGAATTTATTTTTCCTTATATGTAGACAATGATCAAGTAGTGACATCTGGAATCTACCCTAGAGGTTCAAGTCAATAAAATATTAATAGCTGCCATTTCCAACAAGGAGGGTGTAACAGGAGCACAGCAGAGGAATCTCTGACATTTTTGCACCTATTGTTCTTCCTATTTAGTTAACCCTTTCCCGTTCCACATACTCTTCTCTTAAACATTACAGAAAATAAATCTGGGACTGAGATGCAATTCCCTGCCTCCAATTTAGGTAAACTGTTGTTCAAATAGCACCGTTTTCTGCGAGTGCTCTGTTGGGAAGTGTCTACTAATGAGGGGCTGGATCCTCAGGTCCTCCTCGCTCCCACCAAAGCTGGGAGGAGTGCGGGCTGACCACACACAGATGATTTACAATGAAAACAGGCACAGAAATCAAGGCGATGCCAGGCAGTTTCCTCATCTGAAGGACTCACCATTGTACTGAGACGTTTTGCCTTAGTAATTGAATTCAGTGTATTCAGTCATTACAAGCAGGGAGAGTAAGTGGAAGAGAAGGACTGTGGAGCCTGGTTTCAGACAACCCCGTTCTTCCCATTCCTCTCATTCAGTACGTATTAATAGTCACTTATGCATAAGAAGAAATAATGAGGTTTAATGAATCTCCAAAGATCAGCTACTTCATAAAAGCAAATGCCACACTTTTATCAGTTAAAGGCCTCCAAGTCCAATATCAGCAGCAGAGGGAATTTTTATTTTAAAGTAAATTGCACCCAGTTTCGGTAAATTATCATAGAATGATTACTCGACTTTTATCCAGTCAATGTTATGCCTCCCTAGTGAATTGGTTTATTGTCAGTATGTCTGCCTCAAAACATGTCTTCCCTAGAAAGCACTCCTTCATTCAGCTTCTGCCGCTGGCAGCAGGCAACAGCTTGAAGCTAGCAGCTGCTCTTGAACAAAGCAGGTAGAGATGCAGAAAGGCTGCCGAATCCATAACAATAAGCACATCATGACATAATTACAGTAAATCTCCAGAGTGGTCTTTACACACAAAATGCCATATGTTTTGGGTAGAGGAAGTGTGCGTTAGTAAAACCATAGTATAACATAAGCATTTTCCATAGTAGTCCTGTTAGCATGAAATTGATTTTTTATCTCAAAAATTAACATTGACAGAAGAGAGGATACTAGTTGGACTGGGGGGGATATAATTAATATCCTGAAAGGCAAGAGCAGGTGATAGAAAGGTTTGGGGGGATTTTCCAGTTGTAACCCTGCATAATCAAATAGCTGGTGCATCCATTTAACCTTCCTTTGATATGGTCTTCTTTCACCACTGCATGTAATAGCTATTCTGTTTTCTAAATGTCTTCATTTGACTTTGAACAGGTTAATAGGATTTACTGCTTCTGCAGCCTGCCTATACAAAACAGATTGTCAATATGGACAATACTTTGTGGTCTGTCAGGGAATAATAGAGTGCTTTCTCCATCCCTGCTTTTAGGAAGTGATTTAGTTTCCTGAAGATTTAGATACAAGTGGGAGAAGGTGGGGGGAAGGTATTTTTTCTGTGTGAGTCTAGTGTGAGCTGGCACTGCTAAATAGCCACTTGGCATTTGCTGTATCAGCTGGTGGTGCTTGCCTCATTTTCAGATGGCAGCCGCCTGATTCTCCGTTAGAAATGTCGGCGGAATTTTCACTGCGGCTAGATACCAACTGTAGAAAATACATAACCCAGATACATTTCAAAGATTACAGTGGACTCAAACATTTTCTGTTACAAACTGCATGAATTGATCTCGTCTTCAAAGACATTAATCTCCTAAATCATTGTTTTGTGCTGTGTCTGAACCTGCATTTTAGGTTTCAGTGGCTTTGTGTTTTGTAAAGCTGTTTCTAAAATCACTGTGTGTCACAAGAAAAGGATTTTTCCCCTGGCTGTTAGCTCTTTCTTGCCATGATTATTGCTTCCTGCTGCAATGATCAGAATATAACGATGCAGCAATTTTTACAGGAATGTAAACTGTATGAACTAAACAAATTGTCATTTTCAAAAGTATCAGGTCCTTTCCAAATGCCGTCTGCACATTTACACCTTTATGAGTTGTGAAGCTTTGACTGAAAGAGGTTAGTGTCATTAAAAATGATGGTACTACTTATAGGTAAAACATAGATAAGCAATATGTGCTGCATTTTCAGTCTCTTTTTGATCTTGGAAATGGTTCTGCTGATGGGAGGTTCACTGTGATTATAAGATTCTAAAAATTACCAGAAGTAGTAGTCATTCAATTTACGATTTTTAAATATCAGGGGTGAACAAAATCCCACCACAGTACATTGTATTCCCTATCCTGAAATGCTCCTTTTGTGTAGCTGTTCAGCTTCCCTAAACTTGCTGATTGATTTTAATTAAAACAATCTAGAAGAACGTGAGCAAGAAAAAGGAATGAGTTTTTCGATTTGTCATTGTGTAGTGTCCATAAACTAAAAAAAAACCAACAAAACCCCAACATATTTGTTTACAAAGTCATACAAAGGTATTATCCTTTTGCACACTTACTGGGAATCGCCTAGGATGGTAGGAGATGTATAATTTCAACTTGGATACTAACATAGGTGATGCGCTTCCAGAATAACAAAATTAATCCCACCTATTTCCAGATAAGGAACAACCCCATATGACAGTTGCCATCAGCGGACTGAACTAGTGACCTGCACTTGAGCGATGTTTAATCTGGGGAGTTTCATCTCAGACCAACTGAGATCTCTGAACTTTGGACTGAACTTTGCAAAGGCGCCTTCTTCAGCGCTAGCACGCCTAAGAGCAACAGGCTCCATTTGATCCACAGCTCCTTAGAGAACTCGACTCAGCGCAGGAAGCTTTGAACAAGTCCCAGGGGGAATTTCGAAGAGGGTATGAAAAGCGATTAGACCATTAACCGCCTCATAGAGTGATTCAGTGGCATTTTTGAGTTAGCTTATGCAGCTGCGCAGATCATTCAGGAGCTTTATAATTCTTCCTCTAACTTCAGGTGTTTAAACAAAACTACACTGAAATTTAAAAGTGGCACTTTTCGAAAAGACTCTTAAAAGTTTTTTCTGTCCCAAACAGTCTGCCAGCTGGAAAGTACGAGCAGTGTTTGGAGCCTCTAAAAATATGGTAGGATCTAGAAGGATGTAGTTGCCGTATCAGAGCCTTTAGCATCTAATACACACTAGCTTAATGTCTTGTGTCTTCTAAATACTGGGTCAAAAGCTGAACTGCTGTAAGATTACAGAATCTTAACTCCTGGTTTGTGCACATGAACATAGAGGTTAATTTATTATCGTGTCTGAAAAGATTTTTAAAAAATTTTATTTTTAATATCTTATGGAGGTGTACAAGAACCTACCATTGTTTTCCACTATCTACAATTACCTTCAAAAATCCGTTCCTCAGACACTTTTCAAAATGGGTTTTAAGATGCTCTGTAACTACACACGAAGAATTTTTTTATATAAATCCAAGAATCTAGTATTTTTCTGTACACAACAGTTAACAAATCAAAGACTCAAATGGTGAAATTCCTATTCAGACTTTTTTCAAAGAATGTCTCAGACACTTAAGTTTCACATGAAAAAGACCCATCAGCTGGAAATGGTAAATGTCTGAATTGTTAAACCAGTCAACATTCCTCTCTGTGGCTTGCCTACATTTAGCATTACCTTAGTTCAGTTAGCATTTTCTTATTTTAAATTGAAAGTTACTATTAGTGTTGTTTGTTGCAGTTGTTATTGCTTGATTGTTGATGCTGTTCTTGCTGTAATTTGATTTTATCCTGTATAATTATTGTCTCTCAATTTGATCACTTAGAATATCAAATATCATTCAGGGCGAAATCAGAAACTAAGTGTCATACACTGCCAGATTGTTTTTGTAGAACTGCCATTGCATACTATAAATTTATGTTTGTTTACCAAAGCTACCTTAGCGTTCCAGATACGTGACATAGCATCTATTGAACACTACTGAGCTTTACACGAGTTACCAGAATACAATATGTTTGCTTGATATTTTGTTTTGCCCTCATTTAACATAAATGGCACTTGTCAAAATTGCAACCTGTTAATATAAACTTGGGCATCATTCAGCCAGGCTCCACGCACAAAGGCACTTTGGCTATACTTCGTGCAATATGGGGCCTTTTTTGCTCTCCTTCCTGACAAATGACTGCACTGAAGCTACCGAGATAGACAGACTGCGGTGGAAGAGCAAACAGCAATTTGGAACATGCATGGGGCTGAATTTTTTTGATGCCATCTCCATAATAACACACCTGTGACTAAACTAAAGCAGGTGATTGGAAGTGGAGCGGATGCATACAGACAGATGGATTAAGACAGCACCAATTGTGCTTTCACTTGATTATAATATTAACAGGCTCCAGGTGATTTCTACTTTTTACAGTGTCACTCATCTCACAACTCCCAGCAGGCTTGGAAGAAGAGTAGAGATGCATCCTGCTTTTCACATGAACCTGTTTCTAGAGTGAGCACTTAAGAGAGTTCTTCTGTCTAAAAGCAATTAGCTTCTGCAGTCTAGGGTGCCGTTTAGAATATCCAGGCTCATGTGTTTCATCATAAAATTGACCTTTTTAATTTTTTATGTCTGAGATTCCCCACTAAAAGAGTAAGCATTAAAAAAATACAACCCTAGAGAAAAGGCACATGTAGAATTTATTAAAGGATCTCTGGCCCCAAAGAGCTGCTGATAGCAACTCCATCTGAATATAATAAATATGAAGTATGCAGTATTGTGTGCTTAATTTTTAAATAATTGGTGTCATTAGGTAGCATAATGATACCGATTACATAAAAAGCATAGGAAAGCAATGTACTGCATTTACAAACTCACATTTTTCCTGTAGTAATTGCTTTTCCAGTGCCTGCTTGTTGATACCTTTGAATAACTGTGCACTAATTATCCTAATGTGTCAGAGTTCGTTTTGCTTTTTAGTAACATTGCCTATCTTGGCAGTGTACTTTTTGACAAAATTTTACATCATCTTGTTGTAATGGAGACTTTCAAAAGACATTGACATTCAGGATAGGCAAAAAAAAAAAACCTCTTCTGCCCAGACGACTTGAGTAAAAATATTGCCAGCAATAGTAACATGTTCTCTCCATCTCTGGGAACTATCGAGTTTCCATGGAGACATTAGAGAGTTTCAATATTGCAAGAGTACTCAAGATTTAAAGTACAAATAGATGTTAAGCACTAGGAATTTTTGACAGAAGCTGACATAGTTTTAGACCAGTCCTTTGGTACTTCTGCTCTAAAATTTAGTAGCAAGTTTCACTTGCATCTCTACTCCTTAGACAGAAAGAGGACATGACAGAACCTTTAGCTCTGCTTGGAAGTGGTTTGAGGTCAGCTAAGATTCTTGATGCTGACATCTATTCCTACTTATGATCTAGTATTCAATATCCCTACAAAATGATCCTCTGTTGTATCAGGGCAGAGACACAGTGCAAAGAAGAGCAAATTTAGAAGGAGGCAAGAATATACATATATACAAGATACATACATGTATATGTGTGTGTGTGTGTGTATGTATATAATGATTCCATAAAGTTTAACTTGGCTGACTGCCTCACAGTCACAGTATTTCTTAGAAATGAATAAAGTAGAACTCACTTCAGTTTATATAGAAGAGATCTTCAGATCAGAGAATCATGGAATGCTTAGAGTTGGAAGGGACCTTAAAGACCATGTAGTTCCAACCCCCCTGCCATGGGCAGGGACACCTCCCACCAGACCAGGTTGCTCAAAGCCCCATCCAGCCTGGCCTTAAACACCTCCAGGGATGGGGCATCCACAACTTCTTTGGGCAACCTGTTACAGTGTCTCACCACCCTCACAGTAAATAATTTATTCCTAATATCTAATCTAAATCTACCCTCATTCAGTTTAAAACCATTACCCCTCATCCTGTCCCTACACTCCCTCATAAACAGTCCCTCTCCAGCTTTCCTGTAGGCCCCCTTTAAATACTGGAAGACTGCTGTAAGGTATCCCTGGAGCCTTCTCTTCTGCAGGCTGAACAACCCCAACTCTCAGCCCATCTTCACAGGAGTGGGGCTCCAACCCTCTGATCATCTTTGCAGCCATCCTCTGGACTTGCTCCAACAAGTCCATGTCCTTCTTATGCTGGGGGCCCCAGAGCTGGATGCAGTACACTAAGTGGGGTCTCATGAGAGTAGAGTAGAGGGGCAGAATCACCTCCGTCGACCTGCTGTCCATGCTTCATTTGATGCAGCCCAGGATGCAATGATGTGCTGTAGAACATAAATATGACATGTAAAAAAATTGTCAAGTTTCATGGCCTCTGTCACTCATTTGGTTGTATTCAGCATAAGACCCAGCCTGTGCTGTCTGGATACTAAGATGTAGAAATTCAGCAAAGAGATTGTTATATGGACATTATATAGACATCAGAATACCTCAGTGGTCCATCAACATCAAAACTCTATCTCTGAGACTGACAATGAACAATGTTTCAGAAGAAGCCATGAAGTAACTCAGTTCCCATAATGAATTAACAGGGAAATACTGTACTCTGGTCTGAATGATGATACATGAGTAATAATTTTTGCTTGACGATGGGCCATCCTTTAAGAAAGTACTGAATTGCTTAATTTTCCAGGAGTTAAAAAAAAACAACCAACAAACAAACAAAAAACCCCACCACCAACAACAACAAAAAACCCAAACAAGAAAACCCATCGATCCTGTGTCATTTAATCTCTTGAACGTCCCTTCCTTCTCACATCTGAAACTGTTCCACGCAGCACACTAGGTCCCTTTTCTTTCTTCCTCTGCTCACTGTGGATAGTCTAGCTCATTAAATTGTAAGGCCTCTCTCTCTTTTTATCGTTTCCCAAGAGCCCGGTTTTGCACTTCTAAAACTGGTTTATACTTACAACTTTATTTCTATAGCCTTTCTCTTGTCTTCCTTGCTCTTCCTGCTAAACAGTGCTGGTTTTCTTGCACCCTTTTTTTTTTGATGTTTGCTGAATCACTCTGAAGCCTTCTGTTTTGCCTTAAAGCTTTTCAAACATTTGAATTTATGTAAATTACTCTGACTGCAACCACCCTAACCATTTTCCTAGTCGTGCAACTTGTACTTTGTTTTCTAACAGCTCCTCCCCAATTAGCAGCTTTTCTCTGTTCCAAACTCTCTGTTGCCTTGTTCTCATGGCAAATCCTTCTTCCTCTCAGTTTTTACCCCATGGTGTGTTTACTATGTATGTTTGTCTTGTGTTATTTTGCCACTAAGTCCTTTGGGGCACAGGATGTCATTTTATCTATGTTTATAATACAGAGTCTAAAATTATTGCCCTCTGTAAAGCAATACTGAGAGCACAATTATTTGACTGATAAATCAATATGAAGAAAAGCTTCCAATGATTAATGAATCTGTCATATCAACTAGGACACCTGCTAATTGTTTTTGAGGTACTGACAAATATAACAGTTGTTAATTATACCAGCCATAGCCTGCTTACTGCTCAGGCAAAGTTTTACTATTATTGCAATGGCTGGGAATCTCTGAAAGTTACTTTGCCATCGTTTCCTTCCCTTCTCAATACCTGCTGTAATAAGAAATTTTGCGTTCTGGATTTTGCTTGTTAATGAGTTATTTAAGCTTAAGCTCCCACGAGACGCATTGTGAGGAGAAGGAGCACAGGCAAAGATGGAAGACTGAAGCAGCCAGCAGAAGAAAGCACTGTACTTAGAAAACTAATTTTCCTCTAAGTATGGTAGATTGCAGCTCCCTGAAGCAGAGTCCTTGCTTTCAGAAAACCAATTTCTGGCAGATTGCAGAGGTTATTCCCCTTTGGTTTTCCAGCATCAGACAGGAGATGGGAATGGAGGACCCTCTCTCAGGGGGCTGGCAGCTTCACAAAAAAACAGATGGGACCTGACAGGCTATTTCCAGGAGATGGAGTCTCTGAAGCAGGAAGCAGGGATGCCTGAACGACAATGGGGAAAGCTCCTGCTTTTAAACTGGGTGAATCAAGGACTTTTTTGACAGACGACAGCATCCTTTCACAGGCTACCAACTGTCCTCTTTGTTGTGTGACAGTCTTATCAGTCAAAGGTTGTATTAAGAATTATGAAATATTTGACTGGAGCAATGTTTGACCTGTACAACACAAGCTGTCTCTACTTGTTTTTGACAAGCACTATTTGTTTCGCTTTGTTAATTTGTGCCCCTCCCTTAATCTCCAGCCTCCATCACGTAAAAGACCTGCCTCACAGACATATCTCCTCACCCTGTTTCACCCACAAGGGACTCAAAGCACCCCACTTTCTATTATTTTTTACAAATCCTTTAAAACTAAAAAGAAATTAGTTTCTGAAAATACTTGAAATTTAAACATAGTTTCATCTTGAAAATATAATTGAGTGTTTGCAGAAGCTGCACTCTACGTCTGTTGGAAAAGGGCCATCCCCAAGAAGCTGGCTTTGTGCTTCACATGCACGCAAGCAGGTACTCCTCTTCACCAACTGCAAGAAAGCGTGCCAGCTTTTCAGCAATTGATGAGAATAAGCTTCTGCAGAAAAATGAAGGCTGGATGAAAAGGGCCAATATGTATGTCCTGATCTAGTCTGCCAAACAAAGGTGCTCAGTTTGTAGTTACAGGAGAAAGAAAGATAAATACTCCAGAGGGCTGTTCAGCTTTTAGATGCTCATTCTACTTAGAAATGTACTGAAAATGCAGATATAGGTTTGGGCCACGGTCTGTGTGCAAGACAATGTGTACGGGCTCTTTCTCAGTGCAGGAAAGGACCTGTGAGCAGAGATTGAGGTCTCATTTACAACGGGTGGGTGAAAATCCACATCAGAACCAGTGCTCATTTCAAACAATTGACTTGGGTCAGGTATTTCCCACTGTTGGAGAAAAGGGAGATGCCAATAAAACCTCGCCAAGATGGGAGGCAGGAATCTAATTACAGCCTGGACCCAAGTGGTGAAAGTTATAGCAGAGGATTAAGAGTCATGAGTCTATGCAGTGACCCTGCAGATTTAAGTCACCTCCTGTCTTCCTGCCCCTGGGCTGTGGTGCGATCTGATGAGACCCTCGTTGAATCACTGCTGATGCTATGGGTGCCTCTGAAAGCTGGTCTATGGGCACAGCACTTGCAACTCTGTGCCCCATGCTCTCATTTACAGCTAGGGGATTCTTAGAAAGCAACTTTATCACTGCACCTTGCAGAGCTATTCCTGGGAATCCTTTCCTCACCTTGGTCTTCAACCCAACCAAAAGAAGCCATTATTATGGCCAGACATCATTATATCTTGCACAGGCATTCAATAAGTTCTAAAGCAACTTTCTGTCTTCCAGGAAAGGCACTGCATCCTAACATGTTTAATAGAGTTATTGCTTGTTGCAATATTAGGAACAGGTTTCTAATATCTTTTGCCATCATAAACATATTTTTCAATGAATTTCAAATATGTAGGAAATTAAATCTGGTGTAATGCAAACATTATACAAAGTTGGATTTTTGATGCACACCAATGTATTTGTAGCTGCACACTCATTCACATAACAAAGATGTGCATATGTTCATCGAGTTTTAATTAATAGAGTCCTTGCCAATTCCTCTTTAGACCTTTATTATCCCTTTCTTTTAATGCACTTCATTTATCACTTTTAAAAATTAGACCAATTTAGTAACATAATTTGAATCCATAATTGAATTTGCTAGCTACTCTGAGACTTTACAAGTTAATCTAATGGCATAGTTTTAAACACATTTTCAGCACTTGGGAAAAACTATGTTGGTGACCAATCAGCCCATTTAAAATGGGAAACTCTTATATCTCATTCTCAGCCAGGTTTTGTACTGATTAAACTTTCTCTTCTCACAAATAATAGACTAGATTTTTTCCATTCCCTGATAAAAATTAATAACGTAAGGCTATGCGGAAGGATGAATAAAGTATAATTCTAGTTAAAAATGGGAAATGACAAATAAATGAAAAATGCTAAGTGAGGTGGAAGAGAGATGTTTAATTGAGCAGCACTAGAACCATATGTCAAATGCCTTCACGGGAAGAGGCAGGAAAGGAAAGTCCCAACAGTAGCTCTGTGAAAATGCCAGAGCAATGGCTTCACTTTCTTACCAGAGTGCTGTGGACTCACCAGGGGCACCTTACCTGGTCACACGTTTGACAAGTTAGCATCTCTGTTTATATGTGCTGTCACCCAGAACATTTTTTTTTGCCCATTCTCTCTCTAAGCCTAGAAAAGCTATTCAAATTAAGCTACCAGAAAGTAACTCAAGTAAATTAGGTTGGACTGACATGCGTCTTCTATCAGAAGGATTTAATATATCAGAAAGTTGTCTTGTTTTAAGGCCTGAGATGTTTGAACTGTTGCTTCTTTGAGATTTGCAAGGATTTGTGTCAGAAATTATTTGAAAAGTCTGGCAAACAAATAATCTGTGTATATATGTAACATGATTCTGAGGATGTTCATGTGTCTGGAACAGGAGAAAAGAAAATGTTGGATCTCAGGGAAATATAAATGGAAAATAAGGATTTGAAAATTCATGCAATGCCATTATGAATGTCCTTAGAACCAGTTCATTTTCCTGCCCCCAACTGTATAACTTGGCCAGCAAAAGCATAGATGTTCATGCCACTATATTTACAAATAAGAAATTTGAAATCTGCTCATGAAAATGGCTTAAGCTATAGCAGCAGAAAACTGATTTTGCAAATACATTCTACATCTCTTTGAGAAACCTTTGCTCATGTGGCTGTATTGATTCTCAGTGCAGATATATGCTTTCATTTTAATATTATCCCTCTGCTTTTTCCTTCCTTTGTTGGCTTGTGGGCAAAAATGTTGAGCAAATGATTCAATGCAATCAACATAATCCTTTGCCCTTCCTCTCAACAGAAGAAACATTGTTTGTAGAACATAAAATATATAACTTTTAGCAGCATCAGAAAGTCTTGTAAATGACACGTTGTGGCTTCACAACATACTTTCTATTAACTCTGAAGTCCTTTCTTAATAACTTTCCGAGGCAGCCATAAAGCCACCCCAGCTAATGACATGTAAGCAGCATGGCTTCACTGGAGACAGCAGTCAGTAAGTCCTAAATGGCAGGAAAAAGAAACTGGAAAGGGAGAGGCCAAGTGCTGGCAGTGAAATGAGAGATGTTTCTTTCCACTGCTCTGACTTTTCTTTCTTTGTTTTTTCCTTTGCTGTTAGCACCACCCAATCCTTTTCCTGCCACTTCCTCTTCCCTTTCCTCTTATTGCCAATTTAACAGAACAAAACAGCAACGCAACAGCTGCCTAACACATGTGCAGTTAAATCTTCACCCCATTTATGTGAGAAAACGTTCAACCTTTTATCAGCTTCAGAGCTGTAAGACTACCTACCTCTCAGAGCACGAACTTTTTTCAGGGCTTTGATATACACTTGATATTGGGATGCAGCAAAGGTAATTGTATTGCTAAACAATTGCTGGTGGAGAGTCCCTTCTCCATGCATGCAGTTACGTTCATCAGCTACCTTACCTAACTCAGCATTGTCGTGACCTCAGGAGTTGTGCTGCTGCTTCTTCAGCAGAAAAGGAAATTAGTCCGGTATCATTGCACAGTGATGTTTCACCATGTTTCAACATTTCATTAATTTGGAAAACCCCTAGAATAGTTCCAAGTCCCTGTATTATTAATTTAAAAGTTTCTGTATATTTTTATCCTAAATAGAATATACAATTATATTAGATATAACTAAGAGTACTGTGATTCTTTGTTGCCCTTTATTTTTCCATTAAGTAATTAAAATGGGGGGGGGATTACATTTAAATTCCTCCCTTTTTTAATTTAGTGGTTATTTTAAAGTCTCTCAAAATATCTAGTGTTCCTGGCACTATTGCTCCTGTGTAGCCCATAACAGAAAGAGGCAAACTAGTAAATTGGGTTAGTTAGATTTTTCTAGCTTATTTTCAGTCCTCACTTAGGGTTTTCAATAAAGGTCCTAGAAATATTGTACTAATTTTATCTTTAAATAGCAAGATGAAAAAAGTCTGAGAGCATTGTTTGTTATAAAAAAAAGACCATTTAATCCTCTGTGGGTATAAAAGTAAGTGAAA
This sequence comes from Pluvialis apricaria, assembly GCA_017639485.1. Taxonomy (NCBI): domain Eukaryota; kingdom Metazoa; phylum Chordata; class Aves; order Charadriiformes; family Charadriidae; genus Pluvialis; species Pluvialis apricaria. Next base: position 70,672,609 of record CM030009.1, on the reverse strand, counting down.
TAGTACTTAGAGCTTCAATTAACAACATTTGGCTAAAGGCCAGACAAAAATTAACAAGGATCTAGAATATTTTTCTCAGACTCATTTTTTTTCTGATAGAATTACACTTTTAAAAGTAAGTCCTACCAGACTCTAACTCCCAAAAATCTGGGCTCATTTCCAAATTTAAACTTGAAGATTTATTGCATTTCCACCCTCTATTCTGCTTCCCTGGCACTATCTGCTTTCAGCAATTAATACAAATATTATGGGGTTTGATTTGCTTCACTGCAGCGTGTGAACTCAATTTCTTTTCATTTGTAGCTTTGAAATAGCATAAGCCTCTTTGTGACAGACTTTCACATTGCACCGGTACTGCTTACTGAGCCATGGTCTCGCACCACCAGAGTCAGCTATGCAGACTGCGTCCCTTTTGTTTTACTCTAGATATGCTCACTTTGTGCCATGTCAAGGCAGGAAGTTAGGCAGACAAGTGTTATAACTGTGTTGGAAATGGGTCTTTCAGCCATCCAACTAATGACACATATAGTTTTACATGGGTTAGGATGGAAGTGGAGGAAGTCCCACGGCTAAGATTACATGACCACTCCAGGGATTAGAGCTTCATTTATTTTTATTGCACAGAATGGTATTCTTGCAAGGACTCTGACATGTCGAACATAGCAGGTTGTTCCCACATTCATTTGCTCACACACTCACTTACAGATTAGCAAATGTGTCTAAAGAAACTAATCTTTATAACTATCAGCTCCAACCAGACCGCTTTCCAGCACAAGCCATTGCTGCTGCAACTCCTCTAGGAAATAGCTGGTGTCTCTGTGGCTGGAGCAGATATCGACAACAGATTTGAGCTGGTATTAGTAAAACCTGTAGAGACACATTTCAAACTTGTTTCCTTCTCAGAATTTCTTCTTGGGAACAAACATGTTCATCAGACACAAAAAGGAAAACTGACAGATCAAATGTAGTTGAGAGCGTAGTCATCCCAGGTACACAGATGTGTAAAAAAATCCTAGGTGGTCTAGAGTCAGTTTATTCCCAGCCACAGCTGAGAACAGGCTGGAGAGCTCGGCCACTAATGTAGCTATCAACAACTCTCAGGGCTGCAGCAGCAGCCGAGCATGGGAACAACTGGCCATCCCACAAACAGAGAAAGCAGCCTCCTGGGATGGGCTGATAGGGTTTGACAGCCACTCTGTTCTGGCCCACCAGTCCCAACACATGCATCAGGTATGACAAAATGAAAATGACACCCACTGCCCTTAAAATTAGTCTCTCATTCATCTCTGTTGCACTTTTGAATGGATTTCAGCAGTTGCCTCCTGTTGTGTTGCAGCATCCATTGAGAATTTTGAAGATGACAACCATTCCTCCTTCATCATCAGAGTGTTTCTTATCTGTATCGATCCTCACAAGGCTTTTCAACAGGCTGAACCAAAGTAACTAATGATGCTTAAGTTAGATTAATGTAGCTGCATCCATTTGTGCTTTCCTTTATAACAATAAAGCGACCATCAAGTCTAGTGTTAAGGAAGCTGTAAGAAGGAAATGAGGAACTTTAGAGTAAAAGTACATCTACCTCACACAACAAAAACCATCCAGAAACACCCAAGCTAGCCCTGAGCAGCCTCATTCAGAGGCTACAAACACTGTACTCTGCCTGAAATTATTTGCCTGAGACAACCATTTCTTTAGCCCAGTTGCAGTGCATTTTAAATTTCACAGATGCTACACTCAAAGTCTTAGATGCTTGATATACGCAGCTAAGAATTTATTGAGACCAATTAAAGACTTAACAGTGTTGTCAAAACACAACAGTTATTGTTAGTCTGGTTACAATGATACTAATAGTCATAGTCTAGATTATCCAATTATTAGAGGAAAATCTGATTAACAGTGCAGTTAAAACTGTTATGCAAAAACTTTCCAGTGCCTACCCCTTTCTCTGGTGTTATCCTTCCAATGTTATTCTGGGTCTTAAGGCTGTGATGTTAGTTTTACTTGTACTGTATCACAGTCTGAAGGAATGGTAGCTGAAATGCAGCATCCTTGCTCCTAGACCATCCTGCTGTTGAAAAGACAGGCTTTATAATTAAATACACTGGAAATATGGAAAGGTGATAGAAAGAGTTATGCTTATTCCCAAGATACTTTTTTTTCAGAGGTAACCACTTTTCACAGCCTTTTTCACAGCCTGCTAGGGGAAAAATCTCCTTTTATCCTATTTTCCTCTGAAGAATGAAAAGGTAGAAGAGGCAAGAATGAAGAAAGCTGAGAGAAAAAAAAAGATCAAAATATAATATTGATATGATAATATACGTGAAGAAAATTAGACACTCTTGAAAATTAAACAAAGGTATTTAATCTTCCTTTCCTCTCTACCATTAATAAATATAGTTCTGGTGGTGGGAAAGACATCTGAAAATCTAAACTTTATCAAAACACAATAACCCAAACACCATGGAGAGCTATCAAAGATGTAGATTGTTCTCCTCTCTAATCTCCCGTTAGATTTGCTTACACTAAATCATCTGAGTTACAAGCTTCCTCTTAGTACCATACTCTGGCTGTCCTCATTGATACCACCTGAGAGTTAATGGGTGCACATCTTTGGGTTATGGTACAGATTTTTGCGCTCACCTCAGCAAGTGTTGCTGTTTACAACATTTGCCTTCATAAAGAGGGACTGTGGAGCTCTTTCAGCCACATGCTTTACAAGTCCTTCTAGTTATAAAATATGCAGCCTAGTTTGCTTTTTGAGTAAGTAAATACCTGCATACTCAGAAATCATAAGCATCACTGCAAATATGCGTATGAGGTGAAGAGCCAGAAAACTGATCTCATCCACTGAAGAGCCATAACTGAAACTTGAGTTACAAGATGCTTACATAGTAATATCTCCAAAAAAACAAGTATTTATGTTCATTGAGCTGTACGGGAAACAGCTAAATGCAATTTCTATAGAAGCACTGTAAATGTCCACTTTTCAGGACTGCGAGACAGACCTCATCTCCTGTCTAAAGAGTCAGTATGGCTGGCTCAGTAAAACCTACTGAGAAGGAACTCAGACTCTCTCAGCTCTGTACATGTTTCAGAATATCCAGGCTGCTACAAAAATGAGTCTTAATGTCCAAAGAAGTGTGAGTAGGAGCCTTGCTGTAAGAATTTTTTTATCGTAGGTTGGAGCTGACATTTATAAGAGCAGTAAAGCAATTGTTGGAGCTTAATAGCATGATGCATTCTCAGTTACTGCTATGTACACATATCAGCCAAGATAGCCTCCGCTATCAGCCGGTATCATCCAATCTAGGTTAGCAGTCAAGAGACAATGATGTGTCATCTTGTCACGGTTAAAAATAATTCTGTGAAACTTAGAGTATCACACAGTTTGTCAAGTATACTTAATTGAGTTAAAGCAGCTCAGCCACTGATCAAATCCCTGTGGTATCATAGTGACATAATAGGCAGCAACACATGACAGTACAAATTATGGCGAGTCTTAAATGATAGGTAAATAATTTGAATTACAAGAACAGAAGTGCATCAGGGGATGCTGGGAGCGCTATAATAAACCCTAAATGCAATGCTCCAATAGTATCACATCTACTTGCTTTCTTGATGTTGTTCACAGTTCCTTTTACATACTGATGAGATATACATAAAATTACAAGTTCCAAATGAGCCAATTTGTTTTGTTCTTTTAAAATCTGAATTCACATTGTTGTGATTTCTGTGTGATGCCCATTTTCAATTTACCAGAGGTATTTTAATGCGTCTCATTTCTGTGTTTCCTATTTAATGAGACATATACCACACAGTGGTAAACTGTGAGCTGGCATTGCTGTTCAGGTTTTATTCAGCTTTTAAAAAAAAATTATCCTGGTTTTATTCTCTCTGCCTTGCTTTCGTATTGCCACTGTTCGCTAATTCTCCACGGGGCTGACTGGAATATTAAGACTTGTCACATTTGGCAGTACAGAGGGTTCTTCCTGGATTGCATCTACTCTGAAAGGCACTTGCAAGACCAGAAAACAACTGCCATCCTTGTGAGTTGTTGCTTTTCTGAAAGTTAGGAAGGAAAAGAAAAAGAGTCCCAAAAATTATAATGAAATACATATGAGTCCAAAGGACGCCAGGCGCACACCTGGTGGGAGAAAGCAGTTCCCAATTTTATGATCAGCTTATGCAATTTGTGATAAGTTACTGTTCATTTATTTCAAGCCAAAGTCGTTCATTCTTTGACAACTTAGTCCAGCCCATGCATGGAGATGTATTACCTGATGTCTGGTGTCAGTCGTCAATACCTGCATATCCAGTCACATGACAAAGACTTTTCTTGATGTGCTGATAAACCAGGGCCGTTGGCAAAGCAGGGTGGAGAAACTGCCATTTTCCTCACTGGTTTAAAAATGCTTTTCTAACCTTGGGAAATTTAGTCTCAGAAAATTATACTATTTTAGGAGAACTGTCCTTTGGAGCACAGATAAATAATGTGGGAAATTCCCTTATTGCCAATGCCTGACCTCATTTCAAGAAAACAAATGGTGGCTAATGAGCTTCGTAAATATGCCAGCTTTCAGTGATATTAAAGACAAATACAGTTATATCTACTTTCCAGTTGCTAGTAAAGCACTGTTAGTTGCTCCCATTTCACCCACAATGTTAAAAAAAAAAAAAAAAAGAAAGGGAAATTTCTATGTCACATCAGAGGGTTTCTCACCTTTCTCACCAACTCAATGACCTACTAAATTATCCGGACACTCTCTAAGAGCCTTCAGGTGGAGGTCTTGTAATTCTTCCTCATCTTCAAAAAGAGATTATTTTTCTTTCATTTACTCTTACTTTATTAAGTACAAAACTGAAATCCTATTTTCTGGTAAAAGAAAAGGCTTTTAGGAGCACACACACCCCATAGGTTGTGTTTCTCTCTACTTCTGTATCTGGGCTCAGGTTAAAGAAGCAGTTCTGATGTTTGAACAAGCTATCCTCCTGGAACAGCTGTATTTTTCTGTTTCTAGACTATCAAGTAGAATCAGGATGTACATCAATTGCACTTATTCCCAGGTTAGCTGTCCTCTAGCATAAGTCAAAAAAAAAAGAAAAAGGAAGCAGAGTAAGTGGCATAAAGGAAAGAGGATTTTTCTACTCGAGTTTTACCTTGAGTGTGCATATAGTCTCCTCTTGTGATGACTGACAAGCACAAGGAATATTTATCTGGTCCAACATCTGGCCTCATGACATCATAGTTTAGATTTTTCATTTTTTTTTCCTCTGAGGAAGTGTTTTCTGACATGAATAAATCATTTAGCATAGAAGTCCAACAGCTCTGTGAGATATTCTTCATTGTTCCTCTATCATTTGGAATTAGCATTTGATTTTCATTAACTCATAAGGAAAGTTATCTGCAAACTGAAAAACAATTGCATGGGAGTTTGACTGGTATTGCTAATTTTATGCTAGTTCTTGTGCTTTTAAATACAGTATGTTTCTCATAGCTAAAAATATTCCTTCTCTCACTTTTTCAAATAGGCTTTCAGTTGTGGTGTCTACCACAACTTTTCATTTACAGCCTGCTAATACAACACTCAGAAAATCACTGTCAGATTTCACTCCTCTTTTTTCAATATGTTAGAATGGTGCAGTCTCAGATATAAATTAATATGAATCATGCTGATAAATTATTATTTTTATCATTCCATGCAAAAAGGTCTAAGGCACTCTAGACTCCCTCTCAATAGAAGTTTAGAGAGGAAATAATCTGTGGTAACAGATTGTGAACAGCTGTGGAGTAAGGAAGTAAATCATGTAATCATATCAGCACTTAAACCGGTAATAGCTCGTTTATAATGGAGGAAAGCAGGAGAAGACATTCCAAATACCAGGGACAGAAAGACATAGATTGCCTTCATAAAATCATGTGTTCAAAAGGGTTCTTAAGTACTCTTTAAATGTAATTCATCATCTTAGACAATACTGTAGGATGGTATCAATACATGCTACATTTTTCTATACACTTTCAGTTTCTTCCCTCTGAACTTAATTTCTATCTTCATGCTCAGTTGTTTAACATTTTCATTTTTATCTGTTTACCAGGTATAACTGAAAACAGTAAAAGGGCATAGCCACTGTGTAACTACGGAAGTAATTAAAAAAAAAAGGAGGATTATTTGCAAAAAATCTCAGAAAAAGATATAACACTGGAAATCAGAAGAAAACGTTGTGTTGGGGTTTTTTGCAAAAGCAGTAGGATTTGAATTTCTCTCTGATATGAAAATAAATTAGGGAAGAACAATGTTGCTGTTTGCAGACAGATTACCTGTGCCAGAATAAGAAATATCAGATAAATATTCAAACTACCACAGTGCTGAAAAACAACTTTGTATGAACTGTTTTATCAGATCTTGAATAATAATTTTTCCAAATCCAGTGTAAGTATAAAAATATCGCTTTATTTTCAAATACATTTGTAATCACTGGTATTCTTTGTTAGTATTCATTGTATTCATTTTGGAAGTAAATGCAAGGTGCTGTAGACCTTCCAATAAAACAAAGATTTGTTCCAGGATACTCAGGGTACAAAAAGACAATTATCAGGAGACAGGTCAAGGTTATGCTTGCTGCAGCACATTCAGAATTGTATAGATGTTTGATTTTCAGGTTCCCTTCAAAGCCAAGTGAAAGGAAAGGAAAATATTTTGTTTCATTCATAATTCTGTTTATTGCTAAAATCAAAATACAGTCTTTAGAAAATAACATGAAACTTTTTAAGACAATAATTAGCTGAAACAAATTCAGTGAGCTTCACACAAATTGGCCAATATTTTCAATCATCGGTTTGAATCTGTATTCTTGAGCAAATAAAACATGAGTATGAAAATGCTGCTGAGCTCTACCACTCATCCCAGCATAGCTGACTAATTTTGCTAGTGCTACTGGAACAACTACACTGTCTGCTGATGGAAGGTCACAAGATCATTTTAGTGCTGAAGTACCTGAAATCATTTCACAGAAATAGTAAACCTAGCATAAAGCTGAAGCATCACTGTTGTCTCCTAGGTTTGCACAAGTGGCACAGGAGCACAGTCATGGGGGTGGAAGAACATTCAGACCACAGTCAGTCTCGTGCTGTGCCTTTAATCTTAGAATAGCCTCTGTTTAAATGTGATCCATTTAAAAGCATAAAGTTGAAGAATTTTCTATTAAGCATCCAAAAGATTTAAATTTCAATCGAGTCCAGTACCATTCAAGGCTACAAGAAGTCTTTTGCTTACTTCCCAGTAAAGGACAACTGTCTCTTGCAATTAAACTAGATTTTCAACCCATTCAAGCAATGTTGAGGACCAGAACATTGATTTGAGCCTTAACCAATTTACAACTGCTGAAGCGTATCGGGGTGATTGCAGGCTCATTCGTCTACAATTTAATTGGCACCAGTTCTGTAGCACTGGTGGCAAGCAAAAAAATGAAGAATTGCATGTTCTTAAGCCATATTTTACAGAATATTCTTTATCAGTAGACATATTCAAATACTGATATTCTATATGTGCCAGGCTCAAATCCTGGACAGTGCATTGCTGTAAACGTACTGCTGTACATACTTTGCTGTGCTGGGGAACAGTATACATTAGAGATGGAACATTTCAATAAGTCTGTAAAAACCTCTAAAACAATTGGTTTTCTTTTTGCCTGAGAGTAGATTTGTAGTTGCCATCAGTGAGTCTAAAAAACTACAACAATCAGTGGTTCAATGAATTATTATGTAATTTATTCCATGGAACCATTTTGAAGTACAAATACGACTTCTGCACTCAACAACAAACAAACAAAAAAAAAGAAACATCAATTTCTGTTATTGCTGCTTTCACTATTACTGTGATTTTCATAGGACCAGCTCTAGCAGTTAGGTCTACAAAGAGATTAATAATCTAAAGGAGGGCTTTGGCAGAGTGGGGCTATTCACCTTTGATTAGTGAAATTCAAACCATGTCAAACAAAATGTAAAATCCCTTTACAGACAGTGCAGAGAAGGCTCGGAGGTGATTCAGAGCATCAGTCAGATGCCCACTGTCAGACAGCATGATGAACTATTTGCTGCCTTTGCTCTGCTGATGTCTCACCCTGTGAGTGCCTGGAGTCTGCATTTGCCTGAGCTTTCACAAGCAGACTCCCCTTAACATCCAATATTTTGGTTTTGCTCAGAAGTATCAGTCTTGCTGTCATTGAGCAATTAGGTAACTGTATTTAGCCTGTGCCCCCCTGGCCTCTGATTTTACACTCACTCTGATTTTACAGTTAACTGCAGGTGAAGTCTGGCCACGAAACAAGGTTCTGATCATCTGCTGACCCCACAGTGCCCATCCCAGGCACTTGAGAGCCATGCAGCTGAGGAACAAATATAAGGGCTGAAAACTGACCCTGCAAAGAGAAAATGGTTGTGTGTTTGCTTCTGACTTCATAATTCCAGTGCTTGCTAAAGGTGGAGGCAAGAAGGCTGCAATGAGCCTGACGGCAGCCACGCTAGCATCACATGGTGTGAGCCCAGATCCAGCTGGAGTCTGGGACTGCATCCTGCATCGAGCACAGCAGCTGCTTTCTGACCAAGTGCTAGAACCCAGGACTCTTCCCTCTCCCACCTGCGTAGAAAATTCATGTTTCAGAAGTTAATACTAGGAAGGAAAATGGGAAGAAACTTTTCAATGTCTAATTTTACTAGGGCAGCAAATCTTGGGTTTAAATTGCAATGAGGAAGATACAGAAGAAGCACAGTACTTCTGTGCTGAACATAGAGGTAGGGAGTTACTGGCATGGATCAAATAGGCGAATCAAAGAATTGCTACCAGGGGAGGTTTCTAAGACACTTTTCTCTTCAGCAAAACCTCTGTCAGAAACAATATAGGTAGAGCTGACTCTGCCTGGAGGATGGAAGAGGCAGTAGATGTGCTTCCCACCCTTTTTTCATATGATCCCATGTGTTCTTTAAAAATGGATTATGAGCCTGGGAGGTGGGATCCAGGAAGCAATTCTGCACATATACACCCATGTGAAAGAAGAAGAAAATTTATGTGATTATCAGAGAAAAAAATCTTACATCATCCTATGAGAGGGGACAGAGCAGAGCTTAACACAGTGGTTGCCAGCCTTTTTCTTAGACTGGCCCCAAGTTCCTACTATCCCTTCACCAGGAGCTTTCTCCAGGCTCCGACTGTTGGCTTTCCCTTCCACACCATTTTTTGGACACAGCACATTACTTTCACGACAGTCAGCACTGGGACCTGGACAGTGGGTAGGTGAAGACCCATGGAGTGTAACCAGTCTGAGCATTTCTGTGCCTGGCTTCTGCCTCCCGTTAACTCACCATTAATGGGCGGCCAGGTTGTGGAATTACAGACCAAGGGGGACAGAGACAACTGAAGGGGATCCATAGGGTGGATGTGGAGAGAGGCTATACTCATTCCTTGAACACAGTTTTATCTGAGTTGAAGAGGCAGAAGTAGCATTGAAGGGCTAGGGAAGATCAGGGCAAGAGATGAAGATGAATGGAGCATAATCCAATTTTGCAGCACTGCCTCTTCCTTCCCATACTCCCCTTCGACCTGCAGTGCTGCCTTGCATTAAAGAAAATGTAAAGAAAAGCATTGGCAGTCACAAAAGGGACAGACAGACCTGCCACCATGACCTCTCCATACTTTCATGTTGTCATACTTGCTAGTTGACACACCTGGTCTAGAAGAAAATACTGCCTTTCTGCTGAAGACAATGTGCAGTAAGGAGCAGAAATATTTAGAGCTGCTAAGGCAAAACGAGACAAGTACCTTGGCTGGAACTAACAGAGGGAAGAGGAGTTCTCACCTTTCAAAGAAATATGTTGTCACCAGTATCTACAGAGAAGCCTTCCCGTCATCACAGGGCGGGGGTAACCCTCATGTATATTAAGAGGTGGGCTGAAGCCCCCTACAATTGCAATTGCACTGAATTAATCTAGAGCAAATCCTACATAGACTCATGCCTGTGGTGCAAAGCCTAGGGTCCCAGGCTCTTGCATGCCACAGCCACCAGCCTCAGTCCTCACAACCCCCAAAGCACCAGCAGCTAACAGTGAATAAGGGACCGTGACATCTTTCTGTCCTTTCCCTCCTCATGGCTAGTAAACTCCCACCTTAGCTAGAAGACATGCAGAGAACAACTGTAAGGTTATCTTCTGGCCTAAATTAGTCATTACTGCGTTGTGGTTAATTTCTGAAGGGAAAATTTTCATCTTCCTCAGTATTCAAAATGAGGGGCTTGAAAGGAAAGAAGTGTTTGCTGTGATACCTTTGAGGGAGGTTCTAGGAAAAAGCTTTCAAGAGTACAAGCGTGGGACACGTGTCCTATGCTAAAGAGAAGAGATGATGATGATGCAGTGTAGCTGGAAAAGGAAATGGTATTTTGTCAATTGAATTCAGTGTGTACCATATGCACTCAAAGATGTCATGGCCTTCTTCCTTGGTATTCACACATACACACAAAAACTGCAACACGGCCCATTTATTTTAAAGCACTGCTGCAGTTTAACACTGATTCCAACTCCAGTGGAGCTATATTAAGTAATAGAGTGTTGGTTTTAAATGTATTACTCAGAAAATATGTCCAAGGGATTTATGTATATAACTCCTCTGTACTGCTTTAAACACTTCGTCCCTAAGGGCTCTTATTCACTAAACTGTTTGTTTGGGTTTTGTGCAGCACATTCAAAAAGCCCCAACACTGCTAGCGTGTTTATCAAGTAGGGTGGCCAGACGTTCAGAAGCACCAGAAAAGACAGAGGTTAAATATCTCCCTCAGGGGTTCCTCTTCTGAAAATATTTTATGACTGTGGGTTATTCTGAAGAGTATTGAACTGCCTTTTTCTGTTCCCTTCCCGCAGCATCACACAGAGCACAGGGAAACAGAGGCAGAATGACAAACACGGAAACTGAAAGATCAAGAAAGGGCAGTTCTTCGTGTTTCAGAAGCACCCTATCATTTCTATTAATACAAAAGACTAAAAGCCGAAACAAAAGGATTATAGTTTAATGTACAGTATCGTATTATAATGTACACTGTTTCTTAAGCTCAATTCTTAACTGAGTTATGAGGTTTAGCTCAATGAGGTTTAGCCTAAGTTAAAAAAAGATTAAAACAGCTAATGTGAATAAGCACAGATTATTTCAGATGTCCTACTACAAAATCCGGAAAAAATCCAGTAGGTCTTTCCAGAATTTGAAATTTTGTTTTGTTTGGGGTTTTTCTGGTAGTTTGGTGGCTAGTTATGTATTTTCGGTCTTCACATATGTCCTTTACATATGTCTATATAGTCTCCTACTCTATGGTTATTTACATTTTCACAATCAGGCATAGGGTGATCATTTTGGTGTGGCATAGACTTTCTGGTTGAGAGCAGTTTCAGCCACGGTGACATAGCCATCCATTAGTAAACTTCCTTCCTGGTGCTTTACCTTTAAAATGTTTCCAAAATTATTTTACTAGAAAAGAGGTTTGTCTCTCTTTTTCTTTTTTTTTTTTTTTTTTCTCTCCTGTGCTTTGGGGTTTCTTCCAAGAACATATTTGCAGTCATAATTAAGAAATGTGTTAAACCTTCTGTCAATTAGCCTAATTGATGTAAAAACCTGATTGGGTCCTGAGTGAAATGAATTTCCCCCACTGAACCTTATCAAAGAACAGCTTAGCACAAAATAAGGAAGAAACCAAAACATGCAAGACTGCCAGGAAAAAAAACTTGTGGTGCTTTGAGACAAGGTGAAAGAAAAATTCATGTGTGCGGACTGCTGTGTAGGTGTTTTAAAAATAAGTCAAGTGTTTTTAAAATGCTTTCCTTTTAGTGCATAGACCTAATATAAAGCCTTTAAATGTAAAAGAAGAAATGAGGAAGAGCTGCCTGTGAGATAAAAGATTTATCAGGAAATAATATCAGAATGTGCAAAGAATGGGAACTGTAAAAAGGCAGTTGTTAACAGGCGAGAAAAGTGACTTGCTTTTTTGTTTCTCTTTTTCTTCTGGAAATGCCTATTACAGAATATAGCGAATACGGAGTGCGTAGGGGGTGTGATGACAGAGGGCCTTAGCCATATGATGCTATCAGCAGAACTGTGCGTTAACTGGTAAAACCACAGGTAATTGTGAGTGCGTGAAGCTCAAACCTGAATGAGAGAGAGCTGCTGCAAACTCATGTGTGCACGTGTGGTGGAACACTCAGGCAAATAATGGGCTCAGCTGCCAAAGTATTTCTAAAATAATCCAAATTTCCCCTAAGAAGACCTTCTTTTCCTTCAGGTCTGATGAATTAAGTATTGGCTGAGAGCCAGGTACTAATGAGTTCCAATTTTGCCGATAGAGAAGTTTTATTTGTACCTGAAATTGCACAGAAAATCAGTCTCTGAGCCAGGATTAGAGCCTGTGTTCTTAAATTCTGCTCAGAGTATGAGGACACAGTGACCTCCTGGTAAACAACTTCATCTCACCATACCTCCCATTCTTCACTTTAAAAGGGAAGTAATAAGTTACCTGCTACTCTGTTATAACCTTGTTGTAAATTCCTTGGATTATTTGGAGGAAAAAAAAAGAAATTCTTTGGAATTACTTATTTTTGTTGGCTTGAACATATATGTGGGAAAGACAGTTCAGATTCATCTGTTCTGATGAAGAGCTGGACAAGTGGTGCTGCATGCAGACCATCTTCTACTGGGCACATTTTACTGTATTTAATCTAGATCTCAAAAATTGTTCAAGAAGTTGCTATATTATTTCATGTGTTCTGATCTCTGCCAGTGCACGCTTTCACTGCCATAAAATGCCTGTGTCACATCCATTTACATTTTTCTCATAGTGAGGACAGAAACGTTAAGCATACACAGCAAGAAACATTCTTTTTGATGCTAGTATCTACACTGAGCTTTCCTTGACGCTGTGTTTTGATATTTACTTAACTAGTTACTAAACTAAAGCTGGACATAAAACTTAGATGACGTTAATGCTCAATGTTGGTGTGCTGTGATATCAGAGCCTTTAAAGAGTGCTGACTGGATGCAGTCAGACTGTGTTTCCCATAACGTCTTTTTCACCACAGTTAGTCTGAAGAGGAAAATACATTCCCTGTATGTAGAAATTCATAAACTGTGAGAAGCAGTGAGAATGAAACAAGTATGGCCCATCTCTTCGCACCAAAATCTCTCTCCCTCTCTTACATACGTGTGCACACACACAAGCACATGTCCTTTGCAGAGAAATATTTTAAAAGAGCAAAAATCTAGCAAATACTCTCATCATCTTGTTATCCTCTATTGAAAGGTGGCAGGGGGGAGGAAGGGAAGGGATGTCTGAAGGAAAGTCTTAGCGTCCCTGGAAAAGAAGAAGTGGAGGAAACACTACTATTTATAAGGAGCACCATCTGTTTTATGCATCGTACAAATCAGTGAACACCTCACAGAGTAAGGTGAATGCATATGATGGAGACTTAAGTTCTAACCGAGAGAAGGGGTACATCCCCACACAGATGCAAGGAAGATCTTAAATGTGGTCAGTGGAAAAATGTGAAGGGAAGGTCTGACTTGTCCCAGTGCTGCATCAATTACTTGTGTTAGTTTGCATTAGTAATCAGGAGATCATTAATCTCAGCAAGGCTATCTAGGGAAAGAAAATACTACTGTAAGTGCAGAGATTTGCAGAATAATAAAAATAATAATCACACTAAAAATATGTGTTTCAAGTATGTTGGCAATCCTTTGGATCACAGATGTTGAAAGGCTTAAAAAGTGAGTGTCCTCAAAGGGTATATATGTTTATAATAAGAGAGAGCCAGAGAAAGAGCTCAAGCACTAGACTCCGGATAAATTACGTTACTTATTTTTCAGCTTAAGCCCTGCCTCTGTTTTGAGTACTCCGACAAGCATTTCTATGATGGTACAAGCACACATTTCTGGAGATAGGTCCTTTCAGAGACCTCTCCTGAAAGGCAGGATGGTTAAGATAGCACCATGTTTAGCTCCTTCAAGCTTACAGTTTCCCGGTGTTATCCCCAGATGTTCCAAGCCCTCAAGCACTCCCTCATACCCTCCTGCTACAACCAAAAGACATGACACAATCCTCAGTTTTATGTCCAGTAGTAGCTTGCAGAGTTAAAGACAAGACAAAATCAAGGGAGCATGTTTTCTGCTGTCTCTCCTCTGCCTTGCCACCTTCACTATAAGAACAACTTGAATGGGTATGATATGACACAGCCATTTTACGGTACAGCAACAGTATACTGGAAGGCAAAACCTCGCTCTGTTGGGCCGTGACACAGCCATCATTGTTTCAGACACTTTGAACTGAAAAAAAAAAAAACCCAGAGAAGATGGCATTGCCTCAGAGCTGTAAGTCCCACCGCGTAGGACTCACAGGAGTCTCAGTCAAGTGCTATGCAGCCTGTGCACACACCCTGTGCTCTAGCTGGAGCTGCACCAAAGCAGTGGCAGACAACACAATTTGGCCTTGAAGCCAGAGATTGGCCCTTGGCCCTTTCCTATTTAGCAACATAGCCATAGCCAGAGTATCTTTCTCTGCATTGCTAATTACCCAGGTCCCAAGAATGTACTCTGTTTTATGAAGACAAAATATTTCCAGTTCTTTAGGCAGCGTAGTGCCTCTGCCTCATTAGTGTGGCCCTATTCCATGAGAAACTTGATTTATGTCACTGTACAACTTCCTGTCATTGCTGGCTCTACAGTTCACTTCTTTTAATAACATTTCATGAAAGCTACTTGCTGATGAAGGAGGGCTCCACCAGCTGCCCCAGTGTTCTCGTAGCCTTCAGCTTCTGCACCTGATCATTTCATAAGAGCAAATGTCTGGCACTGTGGTTAGATGGTGATCAGTGGAGAGGAGCTGTGTTTGCCTCAGGCAACCTCCTGCCAGCAGTACAATGCTTATTTTGAAATTTTGTCCCTCTGCACATTTCATACTAATCCACATCCCTCTGTAGAATCGAGAAGTCAGGAATATTATGCCCCATAAAAAATTACGAATTAAAAGAAAACGAAGAAGTGAAAGGAGTCAAGGTGGCATGTTCCCTCACTCTCTTCTCCTTGCCCTAGTCCCAAGTGTTCTTTACGTTCTTCAAAGCCTCTGCATTTTGTTTCAGGGGTATATTTTAAGATATTATTTTCTTCCTTTGTGGAGACTTCGAAGTATTCCTGACATGAGGGTTGAAGCTTTTGAGGTGTGCCTTCTTTCCTATATTTCCATATTAAATATTAAACCAAGGTCTGGAGAAAGCTGGTTACTCCTCTCCTGGGATTCTTTGGATTTAATTGAACTCAATCATCGTGATGATACGATTGAGTGTCTATGGCTCAGAATCAGGGGGAAGGTCAACAAGGCTGATGTTGTGGTGGGGGTCTGCTATAGACCACCCAATCAGGACAGAGAGGTAGATGAAACTTTCTACAGGCAGCTGGGAGAAGTCGCATGATCGCTTGCCCTTGTTCTTGTGGGGACTTCAACTTCCCAGATGTCTGCTGGAAATACAACACAGCAGAGAGGGAACAGTCCCGGAGGTTCCTAGAGTGTGTCGAGGCCAACTTCCTTACTCAGCTGGTGAGTGAACCTACCAGGGAATTTGCCCTGCTGGACCAGCTCTTTGTGAACAGAGAAGGACTGGTGGGTGATTTGATGGTGGGAGATCGACTAGGGCACAGCGATCACGAAATGATTGAGTTCTCCATTCTTAGAGAAGTAAGGAGGAGGGGCAGCAGAACTGCCATCTTGGACTTCCAAAGGGCAGACTTTAACTTGTTTAGGAAACTGATTGACAGAGTCCCTTGGGATGCAGTCCTGAAGGGCATAGGAGTCCAGGAAGGCTGGACACTCTTTAAGAAGGAAGTCTTAAAGGTGCAGGAGCAGGCCATCCCCATGTGCTGTAAGTCATGCCAGAGGCAAAGACTGGCCTGGCTGAACAGAGAGCTTTGGCTGCAGCTCAGGGCAAAAAGGAGAGTCTATGGCCTCTGGAAGAAAGCGCAGGCCACACACGATGACTACAGAGATGCCGTGAGGTTATGCAGGGAGAAAATTAGAAAGTCCAAAGCCCATCTAGAAATTAATCTGGCTTCTGCTGTAAAGGACAACAAGAAATCTTTCTATAGATACATTAACAGCAAATGAAGGGCCAGAGAGAGCATCCATCCTCTATTAGATGCAGGGGGAAACATGGTGACTAAGGATGAGGAAAAGGCTGAGGTGCTTAATGCCTTCTTTGCCGCAGTCTTTAGTAATAGGACCAGTTGCACTCTGAGGATCCAACCCCCTGAGCTAGAAGATAGAGACTTGGAGCAGGATGACCCCCAACAATCCAGGAAGAAATGGTCAGTGACCTGCTGCAGCACAGACATACACAAGTCTATGGGACTGGATGGAATCCACCCAAGAGTTCTGAGAGCTGGCGGAGGTGCTCACCATGCCACTTTCCACCATTTTCCAACAGTCCTGGCTGACTGGGGAGGTCCCAGCAGATTGGAAACTAGCCAATGTGACACCCATCTACAAGAAGGGCCAGAAGGAGGATCCAGGAAACTACAGGCCTGTCAGTTTGACTTCGGTGCCGGTGAAGCTGATGGAGCAGATCATCCTGACTGCCATCATGCAGTATGCACAGGACAACTGGATGATCCGGCCCAGTCAACATGGGTTTATGAAAGGCAGGTCCTGCTTGACTAACCTGATCTCCTTCTACAAAATGGTCACCTGCTTAGTGGATGAGGGAAAAGCTGTGGATGTTGTCTATCTGGACTTTAGTAAAGCCTTTGACACCATTTCCCACAGCATTCTTCTGGAGAAACTGGCTGCTCATGGCTTGGATGGGCATACACTTTGCTGGGTAAAAAACTGGCTGGAAGGCCGGGCCCAAGGAGTGGTGGTGAATGAAGTTATATAAGGAAGAATTTCTTTACTGAAAGTGTCATCGGGCATTGGAACTTGTTACCCAGGGCAGTGGTGGAGTCCCCATCCATGGAGGTATTTAAGGTTTGTGTAGATATATTGCTTAGGGGCATGGTTTAGTGGTGGGCTTGTCAGTGTTAGGTTAATGATTGGACTAGATGATCTTACAGGTCTTTTCCAATCTAGGATATTCTGTGATTCTGTAATTCAGTACTTATATAAATAGCAATGCAAATTACATATCTAGTGAATTAGGTGTAGTAATAATGGTGTAATATGCACCGTGCTACTTATTACTGAATGTGCAAATTGAAGTTAATTTACTCAAGAAGAAAATAGTAAAAGAAATCATAATACAGTTGAAGGTAATTGTACTCCGCTGTACCTGAGTGAGCTAGATACTAATTGCAAATACTTTACTATCACTACAAGTTTCTCTGCTATTCTTCTCCTAAAGCAAAGTACTCATTTTTCCACATTTGTGGAATTAATTTATTTCACAAATACTACTATATACTAAAATTGTTGCATGTTAATATTGTATGCACCATATTAGAGTTGCAAATCATGAAGCCAGAAGAAAACGCTGCTATTATCCAGTTTGAACTCCTATACAACACAGGGCATAGAGATTTTGTGAATTAATTTCTTCCTGAACTACAGTTAAAATACATTTGATCTTGATCTTGAAATGTTTCATGATGGAAAGCTTGCCACAATTGTTCTTAAAATTTACCTTCAACTTTCTTCCTTGTATAAATTTCTAGTTTTCAGTCCAGATGCTTACAACACGTTTATCTGAATCATAGAGTCATAGAATCATTTAGGTTGGAAAAGACCTTTAAGATTATCAAGTCCAACCATTAACCTAGCACGGCAAAGACCACCACTAAACCATGTCCCCAGGCACCACATCTACCTCCACTTCCTTGGGAATCCTGTTCCAATGCTTGATAACCCTTGTGGTGAAGACATTTTTCCTAATATCCAATCTAAACTTCCCCTGGTGCAACTTAAGGCTGTTTCCTCTCATCCTATCACTTGTTAATAGCGAGAAGAGACCAACTCCCACCTCACTACAACCTCCTTTCAGGTAGTTGTAGAGAGTGATAAGGTCTCCCCTCAGCCTCCTTTTCCCCAGACTAAACAACCCCAGTTCCCTCAGCTGCTCCTCATAAGACTTGTGCTCTGGACCACTCACCAACTTTGTTGCCCTTCTTTGGACACACTCCAGCACCTCAATGTTTTTCTCATGGTGAGGGGCCCAAAACTGAACACAGTATTCAAGGTGCGGCCTCACCAGTGCCGAGTACAGGGGGATGATCACTTCCCTGGTCCTACCAGCCACACTATTTCTGATACAGGCCAGGATGCCGTTGGCCTTCTTGGCCACCTGGGCACACTGCTGGCCCATATTCAGCCAGATGTTGACCAACACCCCCAGGTCCTTCTCTGCTGAGCAGCTTTCCAACTACCCTTCCCCAATCCTGTAGCACTGCATGGGGTTGTTGTGACCCAAGTGCAGTACACAGCACATGGCCTTGTTGAACCTCATACCATTGGCCTTGGCCCATTGATCCAGTCGGTCCAGATCCCTCTGTAGAACCTTCCTACCTTCAATCAGATCAACACTCCTGCCCAGCTTTGCGTTGTCTGCAAACTTACTGAGGGTACACTTGATCACCTCACCCAGATCATTGATAAAAATATTAAACAGAACTGGCCCCAGTACTGAGCCCCGGGGAACACCACTTGTGACTGGTTGCCAACTGGATTTAACTGCATTCACCACCACCCTTTGGGCCCAGCCAGCCAGCCAGTTTTTTACCCAGCAAAATGTATGCCCATCCAAGCCATGAGCAGCCAATTTCTCCAGGAGAATCCTGTGGGAAATGGTGTCAAAGGCTTTACTAAAGTCCAGATAGACAACATCCACAGCTTTTCCCTCATCCACTAAGCAGGTGACCATTTTGTAGAAGGAGATCAGGTTAGTCAAGCAGGACCTGCCTTTCACAATCCCATGCTGACTGGGTCTCATCACCTGGTTATCCTGTATGTGCCATGTGATGGCATTCAAGATGATCTGTTCCATAAACTCCCCGGCACCAAGGTCAGACTGACTGATCAAAAAATACCAACAGCATCCTGTCATTAATAACATTTTGCTTCCTGTTTTTATGATTCGAGATAAAATGTAGTCTCCTTTGCTTAGGTAATCTGCTTAATCTCCTCCCTATTTTGTGAGCTACTTATATTTCTAGGCCTGTACTCATTCTCACAATTCTTCTCTGAACCTTCTCCATTTATTCAAAATTGGTTTTGGTGTGTAGACATAGAAAAATATTTTGAAAACTAGTATGAGTGGCACCATTGTCAAATAGAAAATGTAACATTGTCATTTAAACTCTGAGTTCCCATTTAAATAACCACAAAGCACACTATGTGTCTAACCCACGTTAAACTGGGAATCCAGATTGAGCTAATTATGCACGATGAACCACAGGTCTGGAGTCACTACTCCACAGGCACCCTGTCTCTGAGACAGGCTTTCCTACCTCTGTGTTCAAATACTTTATTTGCTTGTACTTGGAATAACGAGAGGTGCAGTTTGCTCTGAAGGAGTGTCAGTCCTCTAGTCTTTGCATATTCTAAATTCAGTTGATTTTTAAGACAGTTGTAGGCATATTTAAACTCTGAATCTCCTACTTTGTTCTGGTAGAGTTGGACCAACCCTAAATCAACAGGCTTCAGTCATGTAAAGGTTCGTACCTAGCCGAAGCTAGATAGCGGTGGTGCTTCTCTTCCCACCATGGAAAAAAGACACTTCTGGAGAGATTCATCCCAAACCGATTTAGCTAATTTAGATGCCTGAATTATGTGGGAAGATTTGTTAGCTCTATAGATGTCTGTCTCTCAGGCACTACAAAGGAAAGCTAGACAGCATTTGTTTTCACATTCATGGATAAAAAGGAAGATAATTATAATTGTCATCAACTATGTTCACGATTCGGAAGGTGAAAATTTCAGAAGCTGCTAGAACAATACTGAGCAAGTGAAACCTGAGGGCAAAACTGAAGTCTGACCTTTCTATCATGGCCATTCCTCTGTGTCACAAAGAATGAAGCAACAAGCAAGGATATTTGGCTGATAAAAGAAACATCAGTGCATTGGTATTACATTAATCCCTCACTAAGCACAGGGCTTGCTTTGATATTACCTTGCTCTTTTTGGAAAAGTGTGTAATTCCTGACAAAGATGGTATAACTGGAAAGTATTTCAAAGTTAGTATACATACCACAGTCATTACATTCAAACATGTTATGTTAAGGTTAGCTATAAATGCTGCTGCTAATTCAACATTACAGCATACTTGTGACTAGATTACACCTTTCCATGTGTGATATAGTTGACTGGCGGAAAAATTGAGTTGTTGGAAATAGCACTAGAATTCAACAGATAGGTGGTTAATAGAAAATATATGACCACAATTTTTGCTGCTTGATAGCAGGAAACAGAGTAGTTGACGTGTGGAAGACAAAAGATATATTAGAATATAGAACCTCCCCATGATAACATCTGTTAGAAACTATCAATGTGAAGAAGTCATAGATAATGAAAGCAGCCAAAAAGGTGCATGTGAAAGATGCAAATGATTACCCTAAATTGGTTGAAAAAATATTATTAAGGAAGAACCTCAGTAGTGAAAGACTGTGCCTGACTGAGGCAGCAACAAGGACAGTAAAGACAACTGCACTACTTAGTGGGCTCAACAAGACATCAAGATCAAGTAAATTGATATAAGAATGAAGACAAAAAATATGCTATCATCAGGACCTTCATGTTTGGTACTGAAATGTAATGACCTAAAAAGAACACTAAAAGCAATTTGGAGCAACATCTCCAAAAGAACACAGAAGAGTATTAGGATGACTCTGTGAGATTCAAATCAGATGGGTGGGGAAATCATTATACAGATTCTGTGCTGAAGTTTTATGAGATAGCTTGACCAAACAATCAGAATGAGGAACAAAAGGATCACAAAGAAGGCTTTTGTGTTATGTGCCATCCTCCAGATAAAATAGATGTCTTCATGAATCATGCTATTAACATCTCTCTGAATACCAGTAGGAGCTTCACATCTGTTTGCTGCCCGGTTGTACAAAGCCTTCCTTCATGACTGGATTCCCGCATGCCGAAGATCAGAGTAAAATTCAGAGGCAAGCATCTGCTAATCAGGCACATGTTAGGAATGAAGTCTCGCACCTTGTTGTGGAATTATGCCTTTGGTGGCAATTTTGCAGACTTTTCATGAGAAACTTGTGGGCACCTGGGCTTTCTGGGCACATAAACAGCCACCTGCATCTGCAAATTTGTTGCTTTCATTGCAGAGGAGCCACAGGCCTCTGAAAATGTGAACAAAGGACTGTGAAGGCAGTAAGAGAAAGATCTCTACTCTCACATGCCCAACCTGATCTCAGACCTGAGAATACACTTATCTTCGTCTTTCTGATGCCCTGGTTTCCACAGAAAAAAAGGCTGGCACACGTGCTAAGCAGGAGCTGTGCTTGCCCCAACCAGGTCCCCAGTCATTCAAGTGAAGGGACCAAGGCCTCAAGATTACAGCAGCTTAGCCAAACTGGTCATTTAGACACAACCTGTGGCACTTTTGAAAATGGGATGTTGCTGCCCTAACAAATTTTGGGTGTGAAGTCTGTTGGCATCTTCAACTTTAAATTTAACCTATTTCTTCAGTATTATTAATGTATCTGATTTGCTTCAGTTCTTTGGGAAACAGAAACCTGCTTACTGGACCTGTGTCAACTCTGGTTTGTAGACATCTAAGCAAAGGATCTATTTCATTTGGGTGGCATTTTCATATGTCAAACCTCTCAAATTGTACCTTTTATCTATAGTAAGGCCTGCTACCACTTCAGTCCTTGTTCACTGAATGTTTGGATGCTGTTTCATTTGTCTTGGCATAAAATATAGGTTTTTTCAGACTCTGTTTGCTTTTCCTCCATTTTCTATAACTCTAAATTTATTCTGCAATGTCTCTGGCTTTCCACTGGACTTGCATACCTAATGTGTTATACCTTGTACCTTTCCATGTTTATGCTGCAGACTTACGTCACTGCAGATTGATGATTTATTGGCCACTAATACTGTGTTATACATTTTCCAAGAACTATGTATCTTCTTTAAAATTCAAAAGATAGCATTAGTGTTTTACTACGCTAAACATCAGGGAAAAACCAAAAAATCTATGAGTTTATGCAAGTGTAGCTCATCTGTAACAAGAAGAACCTTCTACAGAGATAAGGTGGTTTATTTTAAATCTGAGATCAAATAATATATTAACGCATATCTTCAGAATTACAATAACCTTTCCAGTGATGCGCCCAGCATTTAACAAAGTAATAAAGCATGACAGGGATGGAGTTATTAAAAGACAACTATTTTCCTCCACAGTGAATATTTCCAGGATCTATTCAACTGATTAGCTAGGATTATCAGCAAATGCTATGACTTAACTGAAATTTACTTGAGTTTGTCTTTGTTGATGAAATAGAACTATCACTTTGCATTCACTGCTATTAAATAGGATAAAATAGACGCTTAAATTGATATGATGTTTATAAAAGATAAAATTTTGTCAAAATGACATGGACCTGCTGGAGCGCGTCCAGAGGAGAGCCACGAGGATGATCAGAGGGCTGGAGCACCTCTCCTATGAGGAGAGTCTGAGAGAGTTGGGGCTGTTCAGCCTGGAGAAGAGAAGGCTCCGGGGAGATCTTATTGCGGCCTTCCAGTACCTAAAGGGGGCCTACAGGAGAGCTGGGGAAGGACTTTTTACTAGGGCATGTAGTGATAGGACGAGGGGGAACGGCTTTAAGCTGGAAGAGGGCAGGTTTAGATTAAACATTAGGAAGAAGTTTTTCACTTTAAGGGTGGTGAGGCACTGGAACAGGTTGCCCAGAGAGGTTGTTGAAGCCCCATCCCTGGAGGTGTTCAAGGCCAGGCTGGACGTGGCCTTGGGCAACCTGGTCTAGTGAGAGGTATCCCTGCCTGTGGCAGGGGGGTTGGAACTCGATGATCTTCAAGGTCCCTTCCAACCTAAACCATTCTATGATTCTATGATTCTATGAAAAGCTCTCAAATCCCCCTTTCAAAACTCATTTACACACTCCCCCACCTAAAGGTCATCAATGAGTTCCTAAGTTCCTTGGTCAATTTAAAAACTGGGCTTCCATGTCGGGTGTACTTTATATAAAATATTTGCCCACTCTACCCAAATTTTTTCTCTTATGTAAGTATAAGCGTGGAAGAATTTGCTAACTTTCTGTCTAAATCACAGAGCAGAATTTGGTAAAATGGATTGCTAGTCTCCAGCAAACACATGGCCTATAAAAGTAATGACTTTTCACAGTGATTCGTAACAGCATACATATTTTTGCTTCAATTATCATCACTGGCACCCTGTCACTGTGGAAGGCAGAAGTCCAAAGTAACTGGTAATGGCTGTTCGCTAGCTCAAAGCAAAGTTTTTCCACACAGCATCATAGAATCATAGAATGGTTTAGGTTGGAACGGACCTGGAAGATCATCGAGTTCCAACCCCTTTGCCATAGGAAGGGACACCTCCCACTAGACCAGGTTGCTCAAAGCCACATCAACTCTTTTTCATATTCTGCCTTCGCTTCTCCTAACGGAGCAATTTCCATATTTACCTGGCAATGACAAGGTATTTAAGAATGATATTTGTTGAGCATGTTCTATTTCAGATAATGAAGGTAAGGTTTGGGTTGGGTTTTTTTTACTATTTATTTGTTAACTTCACAAATTATGCAAAAAGGCATGACCCACAGTGTTCCAGATGTGACACATGCTGGCACAAGGAAAGATGAGGATGCTGAGAGTAACCAATTGGTGAAGGCACCTAGTTTTGTCCATTCTGTAAAGCAGGATGGTTTCAGAAATAAATATCCTAGCTCAATAGTCTTGTAATTCCCTAGCTATTGACCTGACAATTGCATAATCATTCCAAGTAACTAACTTAACTTCCTAACCCATGAGTTTTGATGAAGTAGAACGTCTTCATGCTCTACCAGATTACCTATCTAGAGATGGGGCCAAATGGTAGCATCTCTTGTGTGTCAGTAGATGATTTAAAGTGCCCATGATTAAAGGAGATGTAACAGACAGCTGTTAGACAGTATCGACCTGTCTCCTAATTCCCAGTATTCTCTTATTCACATTAGGTAATATACTCTACTATTAGGGCACCAGTGAAAAATGAAGGGCAGATTGACATGCCTAGGTGCGCCAGGGCACCTTGTCTTTTTTTCCATCTGTGCTGGCAATTCTTCCTTCCCCTCTGACAACACACTTTATGCCTTCAGGTACTGTTTTATTTTTCTCCAAGCAGTTCTCCAATGCATTATACTGCAATTAATGTTTTTCATCTTCTTTTGGAACATTCTCCCAATGTTTCCTAGTAGATACAACTTTGCTGCTGACTAGCATCATGTATCTGGATATTTGAAAGTAGGCTAAATCCTAGAAAACATCACAAATGAAAGCTCTTGAACTGGAAACATGATTAGAACTGGCCTGTGACAACAGAATTTTTTGTTCCTTCTTCTGAAAGGTCTAACTCAACACTATGGACAGTCTAAAACTCTTGTACCTCTTTCATTAACTTTTGAAGATATCATTAGAACTTTGTCCACTTACTCTGGATATATAAGAAACCAAGGGAAAAAATCTCATTAAATATGATGCATTTTGGCTTTACACTATGTTTCTTGTTGCTATGCAGCCGCACAACTCAGCTGTCTTCAAAGATGGCTGTGTGAGTTGGACCTCATTGCACAGTCTTCTATTGCATTCTCTCATGTCTCGCCAATTAAATTATCCTCCCTGCCCTTTATTCTGCCAAGGCAATAGAACCAGATGAAATAAGGTCATGCTTCTCAATTTTGGCACTGAACAGGTGATGTAGGAGAACCGAACATCTAAGAATCATTTCTTCTCTGACCCTCAGTAGGATATAACATTGTCTTTCATTTTCCAAAGACTTGATGCATCTGTTCAAGTCAATAACACCAAATCTTTCCCTACCAAAGATTCTCTGTCAGAGCTAAGTCCTAGAATTACAATAAAAAAGACACTATAAACAGCTGGAATACAAAAATTAAGTATAAACAATATTAAAAATAAAGCATTAACACATTGCTATTATTCTTCACAGAGCACTCTAATATAATGAATTAACAACAAGGTAGAATAAAATGGACAGCTGTAGCACTTTTCATGCTTTCCATCCAAAAATCTCAATCTAAAAGTCATAATGATGACTGGTACCTTACAGTGCCCTGGTGAAACAGGCACTATTATCTCTATTTTACAGATTTTGTAAGGAAAAAACAGGAAAAAAAATTGATTGTGCTGTTTTGAAGCTCGTGCGAGGGAGTACTGTAGCTCTGTGTCACAGAAGTGGGAGCTTCTGGAGGCAAGAAGAAAGCCTAAGCATTTTCAGGGACAAAGAAGGAACACAGCTGCTGTACCAGCATGGTGGCTATTGCGTGTGCTGCTGCCAAAGCAGAAGGAAAAGGGCTATGGCCTTTTCTCTCACGTCATGCGGTCCATTGCCAGTGTGGAGGCTGGATGGAGGTTGCCCTTCTCTGCTGGTGCAGAACCTTCCCCTCACCTCTCCTGCAGGGGCCAAGGCATCCCAGTCCGCCACTGGATCTGCCCCGAGTGACCTGTGCCTGGGACAGGTGACAGAGCTACAGCCTTCACCACGTGTGGGTTAAAAAACCTACAAATCTCACATTTTTCATGAAGACTAACATGTCAAAGTACTGCTGTCACTTGTGCTCTTCCTACCAGAGCAGCTTCTGCATCAGCATGCTAAATAGCCTTTTACTGAGACCTAGGGAAGAAATGTGTGCTGGCTACTGAGAGCCACACAGAGCTTCAGGCTGACGATCACTGCTTTAGAGGATAACGAGACAAGTGCCTGGTTCAAATGAAACATTTAGTTTTAAATGGGCATCTGATGTCTGTCGATGGCAGAGGTCTAATTTAGACTTCCTTGATCACCGTGGCTGGCACACTCCCAGGTACTGCATTATATTAACAAGGTTCATAAACTGTCAAACATAACTCATCCCCTTAACTCTCTGCAATGAGGCACAGACTCTGAGGACACGGCCTTTCCGAGAATGTTCTCTCTTTATAATTCGTCATTCCCCCCAAATGCCTCATGTGATATGATGTTACTGGAACCTTCAGCTAAAAGGATCAAGTGTTTTTGGTCACACATAGTGCAGACTTTATTCATATGTCTTCTGCCACCGCAGGCGGTGACTGGGACCTTTGCCATCAAGCTATTTCCATTCAGGCCAAGGAGATCACTATTTTTCATGCTGAATAAACAAGGGAGTGATCCCCTGCCCTTCAGCAGAAGGGCTGTAAGGGGAAAGGTACCTTTGGCCATGCAATTCAAACTGTCCTTCCTCTTGGAGGCTCTAGAGGGTAATCTCTTTTCGTACCAGCCTAGGCTGCATGGTGTGATATTCCTTTAAACTCTCCAGTGATTCTCCTTTTGCAGGAAAGGTTTCACAAAGTGCTTTGGCATTTGCTTTTTTGAAGCCTGCTTAGCTGATTTTGCTGAATG
The DNA here is from genome assembly GCA_017639485.1 of Pluvialis apricaria. NCBI lineage: Eukaryota > Metazoa > Chordata > Aves > Charadriiformes > Charadriidae > Pluvialis > Pluvialis apricaria. The sequence goes on along the minus strand of CM030009.1, from coordinate 70,645,980 downwards.
GAAAAGGTAGCACTGAAACATATCTTTTATTATAGATTACAAAGGTGGAAAAAGCCTGCAGTAGGCTAATGCTGAGAGGAAAAATAGCACTGAAACATAAGCTGAGTTCAGTTACTTTAACATTAGATGCCACAGGAAGAGGTTTTATTGACCTTGAAACCCCCCTGACACTTGATGCTGTTATATTGTGCATCTAGAGCAAAATGTTTGTGCTAAGCAATGCATTTGCTAGATGTATGGATCCTAGGGAGATGTAATGATGTGGAGCACCCCATGCAGACTGCTTTGTATTTTCTCTTTCCTTACTCCAGAGCATGAGGCTTGAGGGAGCTATTTGGTTAAGATAAGTCCATTTTTCCTCATGTTCCTTACATGCATTGCCAGAGAGAGGGGCTATCCTGTCAGATAGCCCACCTTCCCATCTTGTGCACAGGCACAGACAGACAGAGAGCACAGGCAAAGCCTCCCCCTAACTTAGTCACCTTCCCGGCAGCTCTGTTGTTGATGTCACTGTCAAAGAGATCTGTCTGTTCCTCTGCTGTTAGTCCACAATTCTCACTGGGCTTCTGAATGACTATTACTGTATTTTAATAATCAATCAACGTTCAGGTTTTATCATTTCAGACCCTATTCATCTAGACCACACCATCTAGAGCTTTTTCTATGAATGCTTTACTTGGTTTTCTTGTTGTAAGTTAAAGCAACGAACTTGACTGTTCAGGTTGCTGAAGAGCTGCTTCAGCTGAGCTGTGCACTTTGCATACCATACATCAATCTGCCTTGTCAACACTGCCATCACCAGCCATCATAGGAGCACTTTGATCAGAGCATTATTAGGCTGTTACACCATGACCACCACCATAAAGCCAGTGTAGTGCCAAAGCTGTCATGTACCATGAAGCTTCCTGACCCTACGACTGCCATCAGAGCCTTCGAATAAACAGCAATTCATCACAGGGAAAATAAATAACATCACAGGGAAAGAGTCAGTTGTTACTGGAAAGCCTCTCATCTCTGATGAAATGTTCTGGCTCTTGCCATTTATATGACAGCATTACTGTAACTTAATCTAACATGTAATGATGGAGAAGAGAAAATTACCTGTGCTTGTTTTCTGAACTTTTACTCTACACAGTTTTCATGGTTGGCCACAATCCTGAGAAACTGGCAGACACAACAACATATTACTCCCTTTCTCATCCTCTACTCACTCTCCTCTGAATGCTTCTGTTTCCCAGATCCGAGGGCCCAGTGTTCACACTCACATCATCAAGGTTCACTTGCCATATGGGTGCCTCAACATGGACGGATGGGTTTTCACTGAATAGAAGCACTCATATGTGTTTATTTATCAGGAATTCAGAGTTCTCTTGTACCATCAAAATATTTCCCCCTGTACAATCTGCACAAACTTCAAATATGTATATTTTTTTTTCCTACTGCCCTTCAAAAGAGCATGTAACATTGATAATCAACTGTTTCTTCTAATGCAGTTCAATTTAAAATGCCAGGCATTCATTTGGTGGGCTGTGAGCAGTCTGTGGCTTTGTTAGATCTGCAGCATAAAGAACCAATTTTTCTTATCCTAATCCTATGGCTGTCTGGAAAAGGTGACACACAGTTAGACATCGTGATAAGAAAAGCTACTGCCGCCAAAGGCAGTCAGATACCAGAGCCAGATGATTAAACCATTCCAAAGCATTCCCAGAAGACAAGAGGGGAAAAAGGTCTGAAGTTTTTTCCATAGAAGTTTTCTTGCTATAAAACCTTCAGAGCAAAGCCACATACAGACACATATACACTTTTGCTTTAATAATCCGTTCCTGTTATTAACAGAATGACCAGGGTGATACGTATTTTAAAGCATTTTACTTTAGGTTTTTTTTTGTTTCAGCTTCATTCTTTGTTTTGTTGTTTTGCTGTTGCCAAGTGGATAGAGGCAGCTGGCTTTGTTTTAAAAATAAATGGGATGATTTTTCCCAATCTACACAACTCTAATGGCTAAATCCCTTTGATGTGAACAGCAGCCACTGCACACTGTTGACCCCTGTACAAACAGAGCTCTGTTCTAACAGTGACAAGTTGGGTTTCAGAGGTACGCCATGAGAGGAAACAGAGCCTTTTCCAGCTTCAGGGCTTCACATAAACTCAGTTTGGATGGAATTAATGAAAATATGTAACCAAATATATCCTTTAACCTTAATAAAGTGAGAAAATGTAAAGCCAAGACAATTCCACAAAAGCAGAAAAGTGAAAATTAAAAGTTTTTAACAGGGTTTTTTTTGCAGCACTAATACCTTCAGTGTGCCCTGAGCAATGTGAGCTTGAGCTGCACCCAGTACCTGCTGAATGCAGCTGGTGGAGGATTTCCCCTGGCTTCCCAGCCCTATCATTGTTCTAAGTTGTGATCAGGGGACCAACACAGGTCACCCTGCTGTGGCCTCCCCTCTGCCCCTTGAGATGTGCCTGCTTCAACTTCCTGAGGGAATCCAGCAGAGTTCCAGCTGGGGCATTTCACTTGTGGGAGCAGGTATGCAAACTTCAGCACTGAGCCTGAATCTACACGATGTTCTGCAGTTCAGTTAACACAGAGGTCGGCAATAAGCAATCCCTAGTTCCACCTCATACAAGCTGGTAGCCCCTGTATTTTGGGTTGCCTTTGATGTCTGAAGCACGAAAAAGGACATCCTACTCCTTAGCTGTGAGATGAAATAATGGAAAAGTGCCAAATATCATGTGGTTATCAAAAGCATAAATCACACTGAAATACCTAGGAAGAGGGAAGATTTGTAGAAAGTTTCAGGTCAGATTTGCAGAAAAGTCTTGCTAAACTTTCAGGAAATTTGGGTCAAGCCGAGAGTCTGTAATACAGCTTCAAAACAGGTAAGTATCTCTTGCTTTCTACTGTTGCTAAAGGTTTGCACAGCTCTTATCTGACAAGCCACAGTGCTGTGATTTTCAGTGCCCCTGTGGTCTCTTCAATTCATCAGGTGAAAAAGCTTGCCAGGGAAGACGCTAAGGGAGCGGCTGCCCTGAACAAGACAGAACCGCTCTCAAGAGCCCAGCAGCATTTCAAACAATAGCATTCTAACAGGTCTTCACGGTGATCTTCAAATGCTTATACAAAAAGGAAATCTCCAGAAAATTGGATAGTCCACTGAGAAATAAAGAAAGACTTTATGCTAAGCACCTTCTAGACAGCTGATATAAAACAGCTTATGATGCACTGGTTGAAATAAATGCAATTTTTATCACACTTCTATTTTCCAATGTGTCTAGATTTATCTGTATTTATGATTCATGTTTTTACTGTGCCTGCTGAAAAAAAAAATCAAAAACCTCTGGGGCCATTTTCGGCTTAAGAAAGGAAATAAAAAGAATTTGACAACTACATAGGCTAAGAAATTATGGCTTTGATTTGGCTTGGTTTTAAATTTCATGATTGCCCACTAGATATTATTGTGGACATGGCAATTTAACATTGTCTTTCTTTAATAATTATTTTATTTCACAGAATAAAGCTACTTGGCCACGCTAATGAATTATTCTTTCCAGACAGCACATAGATAGTTAATTCTGTTGAAGAATGACCAAGGCCACAAAGTCTACATTCCCCATCAGGAATCTGGCCTGATATCAATAGTTTTCCAGTGCTCCATTTATGATGAAAGGTAGTTAAACTTGGAGGAATGACAGAGTTCTCATAATATTAAATGTACGCACAAATAAAAGCCTACCTCAACAGAGCAGTTCCCATGGAACGTGGCTTGAGTTTTATATTAAACTCTAGCAATGATGTTCACTCACCAATGCGGCAGTGCTGCAGGCAGTGAAATCATACTTGAAAGGGTTTTTGCAGGGGGTAGCTTTAGAAACCCCATGACACTGACTTAATTCTACAGATATTGAGAGAAAGGTCTCTGTCTCACCTTTTCTGCTAAATAATGAGTATCATTTTTCTGAGAATCAATACACTGGAAGCTTTCTAGATAGTAATTTGCCAGTTCTTCAGTTGCTCATAATGTATAGATATATATCCAGTCTCCATAAATGTATTTTAAAGAAACCCTGTTCCTTAAATGCACAGCATTACAAAGGCTTTGTATGTGCAGCCTCCTGTAAGCTTAAGATCTATGATTATATTGCACATGGGTAGACATGTAACATCACAGCTTTGCAGTATAAAGTTCCCAGGGACAAAATTAACCTCTGTGGAATTCTACATTATTATTGCTTGAACTAGCTCATTTTTTGCTAAGGTCTAAAACCCACAGTGTTTGTAGAATCCTGCAAAAACTTAGCAATGAAAAATAAATACACATGCCTCAGCTGTTTCAGAAGATACTGTAATATTTTTCCAGAGGAAAACACAATGGTTTTGTGTTTTTTAAGTCTGAAGTCCTTTCCTCCTGACAAAATCCAGTTATAGAATAAAGCACGCCTATTCAGTGAAGCCGAGACCATGCAGTATTTGCGTACCCCTTAACTCATTCATCTTCGTCTTTAGCCTTCCCTTCATCACCTTATCCCACTCAGATCTTACCCACTTTTATTTTTTGTTTCTTCCTTGCTGTCATTCTTTTATTTCAGGTGTCCGGTTTAACAAAGATAATTCTTAATAATTACCTATACAGGTATTGCTTTAAAAGAGGGAAAGGTGGGTGCCTTGACCAGGAATGATGGGTTTTCATATAAAAGCTTTTTTCCCAAATCTGGTGTTATTTGCAGTGTATGAAAACATTCATCTCCATAAAAGAAGTGAGAAAAAAATAGCAAGACAGGATTCTGATCAATACTGATTCTGATTAAGTTTGATCACAGCACTTGACATTTTGAGCAAGTCTGGAAGTACACTCACAGAAAACTCAGGATCTGCTAAGAGTCTCTAGCAGTGTAACAGGACACTGCTGACTTCAGTAGGAAAAATTTTGTCTGCTTTTTTGTTTGCCTTATATGGCTATAATAAGGCAATAAGATGCATTAACTTAATTCTGGAATTAATCTCATTGTGAAACTTTCAGTAGTGCTGTTATATTGCTGATTTATTTTAGGTTTTTGCTTGTCGTCATTTTTTCCTCGACAGAAGCAATGATGGTTTTATCAAGGTATTTATAGAGGGGGGGGGGGGGGGGGAACTAAAAAAGTTTTAAAAGTGTTTGAGATAATTGTATACAAAAATGGTCATCAGATGCCATCAAAGCAACACCCAGGGAGCTGGTGCAGGGATGGGCGATGTGTCACTTTTAGAAAAAGCAGTGTTCATTTATATTCTCATACGGACACATCAGGGAAAGCTGTAACGAGCAGATTTTTTCAAGCTGTAGAAAATGAGGTCCATAAAAACATGCATTCACTAATCACTATATGTAGAAACGTGCAGGAGTGTTGTTAACAGTTTCTTCTCCTCTGGAGGCCCATACTAGAGCATTAAAATGTGAATGGGACAGATGTAGACACCTAAACTGGATGGGCCTGGGATCCAGAACTGATCTTCTTTTCATTGCACCTATTTCTTTTTATCACTACATGGTTTATAAAAGAAAGCTTGGTTAATAAAAAAATAATAAAACAAAAGATGCAAAGCAACAAGAGTTTTCAAGCTAGCTTTACCATTTTTAAACTGATTTTCTGAGACAAGCTCCTTCTCTTCTTTATCTCTTTATCTCTGAGGGCTCATTCCCTTCCTTCTCACATGAGACAAAAATCTTCCTGAGATACTGAATCAGGAAGACTCCGCTCTGTATAATTCTCATTCTGCACTCAGCACTGCTGTGTTTGAGGGCTTCCTAGGAACATATCAAGTGATGTGACTAACCTCTGTTATTTGGGTTTGGGGTTTTTTTCCTCTCATCTTCTTCTCCAGGGGGAGGAGTGTGTTCAGTGGAGTGTTTTGTTTGGAATTTATTGTATTTATTTGGTGCTGTACATAGGTACGTTGCAGTGCGTTTTTCTTAGAGAAACAAGGTCAAAAAAATGCATCTTGCACCTATGACAAAGGTGGCAAATTTTGGGCAAGCCCTTCATCCGTGTGAGAATTCATTAACTAACACTAGTTAGCTGTCTGGTCCCCAAGAAATCTCTGCCATGTGCATAGATGAGCTACACCCTTCCCACAGGAAGTCTGAGTCCACTGGGGAGGAGGAACATTCCCTGTCTCCATCCCAGAGGCCTCTGTGTTCACCATGGGCTCAGGCCATTGAGCATCCTCAAAGTAAAAACTGCCGCTTTCGATTCTGCAGCTCAGCTCTGAGTGTGTGCTCTCTGCTGCTGATGCAATTAGAAGATAAATCTTGAATAGCTATCACTGGATCGGAACTGATAAATTGTTTCATTAAAAAAGAGAAAACCCAAAAAAACTAATGTGATGTTCAAATTAAAACAAAATTATTATGTGTACCAAGCAAAGGGTTGGATAAATGTGGGAGAAGGGGAGGTTTATTTTATGAACTCTGATTATCTCATGGGAAACAAACTTCCATTTGTATTTAGAACAGAACAATTTCTAGCTTTAAGGCACTCTTTTAATCAGCAAGCTCATCTGATGAAATGCTGCAGGATTTACTTATATATCAAAGGATTTCCCTAGACATTTAAGGGATGCAACTGAATACAATTAAAAGATCAGTTGTAAGCACAGTTTGTGTTACAGTTTGTTTGCTGTGCTTTGTGAGAGAAGTTTAGTTAATAACATGTGAACTTGTGGTGTTTTGGCAGATAGTAAAGTATTGAACTGTATTACAAGAAAAGCTTTACCATTGTGGTCGCCTACTAGAGATGCAACTATTCAGCTATCTTGGATCTGATGGTCTGTAAAAAGAGAACAGAGAAACTATTAAGCCAAGGTTCACAACCTTGAATGGAATCAGCTATGAACAACCTTTCTGGGCCTAATTTGTTGCTGAATTAAACCTCATGTAATGTCATTGAAGTCAATGGGATTATGCTGGGCATAAGTGAGTGGAGCAAATTAGCCCCCTGTCTTGAAGCCAAGAAACCAAAGGAAAGAGTGATCCAATAAAACAGAGATGAAATGCTGATATTAGCTGAATGCCACTGTTCTTGGTACAGTGTGTTCTTTGTGTCCAGTGGTGAATATTTCATCCTTCCCAGGTGTAAAATCTTCCCAGCAGCTCTATAAGGCAGATTTATAATAAATGACAATATTAATGATTTAGTTCTGTTGTAATGCAGCGTCTGGGCTCCTAACAGGAACTTAAGCAGTTAGCAGACAACATCTATGCTGGCTGTAGTGTGATCTCCAAATCAAGTCTTGATCTCTTCAGAAAAGTCTTGGGGCTGGCCTTTTTTTTTCTTTCTTTAGCCGCCTCTTGCCCATATAGATGTTAGAAGCTAGCATTTGTAGGTATGGAGAGCTTTCTACATGGAAAACTGAGAGAAATACCAGAAATATGTGTGAGAGAGCTGGAGTAAATTAGGCACAGTCACTGCCTCGGGTATGAAGGCACTAGGAAACAGAATGAATTTGTTTGCATTTCATGTATACGGGTAATATTAAGGGCTCTAAGAACCCACAATATCGCAGTGATTGTAGGTGTGGCTTGGTTTAATGAAAAAAAAATCCATTGGCACTAACCACTTTTCATAACAATACATGGTCTCCTCTGAGATTTCACCCTTTTTACTGTCTGACCCACTGATTACTTTGTCTGAAATTAAGATCATCATCTCTCTCAGCCACAAATTATGGGTTTTGCATCATGCACACAGAGAGCTCAGTCCTGGCTGAAGCCTTTAGGCATTTTTATTATCTGTATAAAGAACTAGTTCCCAAAGTCTACAGTTGGGTTTACAGCTCATGAAAAGATCTCTGTGAGGTGACCTGCACAGAATAACACATTTCAACAGTATGGCTCACTTTTTACTACAAAGAGATCAAACCACCTGAATTCTTTTCACGTCCTACCACGCAAACTTCAGTGATGAGCTAAACGATGAAAAATGGTTTGTTGGCAATCAGTAGAGAAAATCCTCCAGATCTACATGTAAGGGAAGCCACATAAAGTATGTGACACATGGCACATGCTGCTGCTCCAGTATTTGTTCCATTGCTTCTGGTGTAACTTTTCAGTGATGACAGAACTTGGTGGAGGGACTAGCAGAGAACTTGCACGATACTTGGCCTGTGGCATGTGTGACATTGACCATTTATTCCCTTTTTTTTATTTTTTCAGGTGATAGTGTTGATAAGCAATCTGCCATGGTACTCAAGAACCACTCCAGATTTTCATTTTCTTTAAATCCTGTTGCTTCTGTTTACAGTGCACTTCTGGGCATGCTCTGAGGAGAGGAATGAAGGGAATGAGATACAAATTTGCCAGCTGCAGCATGAGATGCTGAAGTAAACACATCCAGACCTATCCAAAGTGCCAGCCATGTCTTGAAGGCTTGCAGGCTATTGCAGATACAGAAACAAGTCCCACTAATACACAGCCCTAATTTCAAGTGATAAAATATCACCATAAAACCGGTTTACAATTGCATTGAAAATTCATCCTTGGTTTAGTTGGCAAGGTTCTGCTAAAAACAGTTCTGCTAAAATATTAGGTTTTGTTGGATAGAAAATTTTATTTTGACAGAAATATTTACATTTTAGGCGGCTAAAAGCCCATCATCCAACCACCCGTTTGATTTTCTGGTTTTCAATAATTAAAAAGAAGCCAATTTGGTAATGGAAAAATTTTGATCAATTTTTGGAAGTTTTATTGAAGGGTGTGTTTCTCAAGAAAGATGCAAAATTCCCCTGACTATGTCCAACTAAAATTAACAAACTGTTGAGAAGAATTATCATTACCTCATCAAACAAGGTCTGGTGAATTTTGTTATTTATATTTCTGTTGTTGCTTCTCTAAAACCAATTCTTGTTTTTCTATTGTATTTGCTTTACATCTAATGCTATTACATTTTGTTTCAGCTGGCGGGCTTCATCTATGCCTGTTATGTTGTGAAATGTATTACTGAAGAAGAGGACAGCTGTAAGTACTAAAGCTTTATTACATACAAAATGAATTCTTTTTTTTTTTTAAATCACCCCTCCACTATGCTGGCTCTTGCTGACTTCAACCTAAATGCCTTATTATACTGTAGCTAGAACATGCTTTCTGTCCACCCTTCTTGATCTAAAATTTGCAAATGCCTGAAAGACAAAGGAGTCATGAAATGCAACTTAAAAAATACAAACTCCTTTCTCCTGAAAAGATCATTGCAATCTTTTCCCCCCACAGCTTCACTGAAGACATAAAATAAAAAAAGCAAAAATCCAAAAATCCCAATTGGCAAATACAAGCTTTTCTTTTTTTTTTTTTCCGAATTGTTATTAACTATCTTCACAGTAAATGGTCACCACTGAGGGTATAGCTCTTCTGTGTTGACTTGTGTGTTGGCTTGTAAAAGCACTTCTGGCAAAAAAATGGCTTTAGATCATTGCAGGACCTTCATTTATGAGAGGTGAAACTGTGGAGCTCCTCTTTGTTCCTGCTGCTCCCAGGGTACAATTACAAGGAGTGAAATGATTTCGTATAGATGTACGTTTGTGTTTCTTCTGCTTATTTATATCAATAGAAGCCTGTTGAGCAGAATTTGCCCTTATTACATGCTAAAGAGTCAAGCCATTTCATTTTTTCTCTACTCTAACCTTGATTTTTTAAAAAGGGCCACTGCAGCATTTCACTACATCTTGGGATTCATACTAAAGCACTTTAGAAACAAGTATCAGAACTGCATGTAACTTTGATAAAATATACATGAAACCAAGAGAGAGCTCTGCAACAGGAAGCTAAAGGGTTTTTATTTGATTGAGAGCACTGCTAGGGCTGGCGGGGGTTCCTTTGTGTGTTCTCCTGCGTAGAAAATAGCTGCAACCCTATAATCTATTGGCAATACAGTGCCACTGTGAGCCGTCAAGGGGAGATTTAGTGCTGAAATCAAGCCACACTTTGGAGGTCTTTCCGACTATGCTTGTTTCAGTTGTCTTAGTGTTTCTGGGGAGGAGAGGAAGCCATAAGAATAAAAAGAGTTTGGGACAGGCATATGGAGCAGGGGTATGTCACAAATAGGTCTTGTCTTTTTAGGGAAGGACCCAGTCATATGTGCTTTCTCCTACTCTCCCATTAAGTGCATTCACTATCGACAGAGCAGAAGGAGAGTGATTCCTTGCCCCCCAAATGAAATCCTATTTAATATCATTCTGCCCTCTCTTCTCAGGGCTTAAATCTTTTTTTCACTCGTCTGTAATGCTTTAGGGCATGGTATAAGTAAGAAGCAAGGAAGGGACTTGTGATTTGGCTCACCAAACAAGCGCAGAAGTTGGAGCACGTTTGAAAGATTTCTCCTGTGGTCTGTAAAGCGGCATTCCTGGCAGCAAAGCTTCACGGCCAATATGGTATTGTTTTCTGCTCACTGTGGTGGGAGCTCCCTGTTGTTCAGAAGTCACAGACCGTCATGCTTCTTTGAACCTTTTCTTGCTATCATCGTGCCTATTTTGAAGCTTTTATTACTTTGCTAGTACACCTCAGCCAGGCCTCCTCTTCCAGCCAAAGAACCATCTTATCCATCTGTGAGCATCTCTCTGGCGTACTGGGACGAATCTCCACCCAGTGCAACGAAGCCAGCACAACCTCAAGCACTGCAGCTTCACCTCTGGTGGAGTGTGGAAGCGTGGCTGGAAAAACAGAGAAACAGGGTACTTATGTGAGTGAGTCTTCCCAACACTGTAGTAATGCTTAGATCAGATTTGGCCCCTCAAGGTATCATAAAATTAAAGCAGCTTTAATTTCCACTGAGAGGCTGCATTTAGCAGAGAGTAAAAATGATTTGAGTTCTCTCCCTGCTCAGACATCCACTCTGACATGCACCAAGTTCTCGCTTTGACAGCCAGGGGCTGCAGTCTGTATGGATACCCCCTGCTCAGGTTTCACTTTAGATTCTTTTATTTCCATTTATATATGGTTTTTTGCTGTTTCCCTCCTTTTTGGCAACACATCCATCTATTGTGCTCCTCTGGGAAGTGATGTATCCCTTATGGATTCCATGTTATTTAGTATTTATACTCCAGAGGAAGATGGCTAAGTGTAACTTCTTCAGTATGTTCATGGATGGGGTCATCTCATGCAGACTGAGCAAGTGCAAAGGAGAAAAGCTTTCAGAAAAAGTGGAATATATCCCAGAGCCATTGCTAGACCTTACCGCATATGCAAGTCTTTGGTCTTGAGGTCATTCCAGATCCACTAGCTGTGTTTCTCTTCCCATAGTCTCCTTTTCCATTTTTTCAGTTCCTCACCCCTGCATGCTGCTCTGGAGCAAGCTCTGTGGCACAGAGGGATGAAGACACCCCTCTTGCCCAGTGTACTCCCTCCCCAAAACTTGCTGAACATCTAGCACAGCAGAAAAAAAGCTTTACTCTGCTACCCACCAACCCCTGCATAGCAAGGGATGAGGCTGGGTTTACGCTTGCATGTAGTTTGGCAGCTGGTGTTCCCTCTGTGTGCTAATGATGTGTCAGCTGTGAAACATCCTCTGGTAAAACCAGTCACCACAAATCAACTCTCCCCCACCACCGGCCTGCTTTCCCAGCTTCTGAAGTGGTCTGTAAAGAACAACAGAGGGACACTGATGTCTTCTTACCCGCATCTGTATTAACAGACATCATAGGAGAAATCTAGATCTCTGGTTTTCCGGACCACTCACGCCTGCAAAAATTGAATGCCTCACTGCCAGTCACAGAGGACCATAAGGATAACCATATTGGGTCACACCAAAGGGGTATTTAGCCACAAGTCCTGTCTGATGAGACAGAGTCAACAGAAAAAGCCTTCTGCTTCTCACAATGGACATGGTGAACACCCATACATTCAATTCCATTTCTTCTCCTTTGATAATGTGCTATGGAAACAGCAGCAGTCCAGAAGAGGAGCAAAAGAGGCAGAAACACTGAGCCTGACAGGAGTGGGCAGCAAGGCATAAGAAAATGCCATGCAACATCCAAGAACCAGACATGGGTATGTTCAAGATTTTGACCAGAGGAACATACTGACACTGCTCCAGAGCAGAGAAGGTGCCTCATCTTCTGTTGGCACAGAACCTCAACTGTAGAAACAGAGTCAAGTTGCTCTTAAGCTGCTTCAGCTGAATTAGCTTTGCTCTCAGCGTAATTGAAACAAGCTGAAAGAATTACTATTTCTCCATTCTTTATGCAGATTTTATTAAGAGAACAAATGAGTGAGAGTAGAATTAAGCAAACATTTCACTAAGATTAACCTGCTCTAACCTCACCAAAGCATTAGGAATGGAACAATACAGTGATCAAATCAGGGTCATAACTATGGCTGAATCAGCAAGTCTAGAGGTTTTAATTACGCACCAAATAAATCCAGCAGCAGGCTCCCTAAATCAAACCACAAGTCTGCACTACCTTTCATGAGAACAATCTGCTTTGGGTTAATTCCGCATCAGGGATTAAAGAGGAGGCTGCTTTCCCTCCTGGTACAGTGCCAAGCAGCGCTCTAACGCTGGGCTCACCAGAGCCAAACAGCAGCACCCATCTCCAAGGGTCAGACAAGGGTGGCCTCTCTTGTCGGTGGGCTGCCACTCCCAAAGGTCCTTTCTGCATTCTGTTCCATGTGGCTGCATAGGGAGGATGACCTCTGTGGCTTGGAGTGCCTCGGGTCTCCATTTGGGAAAGATGAGGCAGGACGGGTGCCCAGCAGGGCTGCTGCCAACTCAATGCTCTCCTCTTCACTAGTGCCACTGGTATGCCTAAGTCATTGTCATTCTTACCTCATTAGCATTATTAGCTGCAGCAATTAAAAATAAAGCATGAAAATGTCAGCAACGATCATTACTTGGAGGCATTCAACGGCTGTAAACCTATTGGAGCTCCTCATTTGTTTTCCAAAATCGTATTAGGCCTGCATTTTTCAAAGGCTGCACATTATTTTTAATAACATTAAAATGTTCATTTAATGTGCATTTCCTCACTAGCAATTTGGCTCCCTGCTATAAGCTGTTACTGCCTTACTAAAAGAAAATTCAGTGTATTTTTGAAAATGCTATTAAATATACAGATATTTTGTAGAAAACCCTGGAATGTAAGCAATAAAGCAGCATCTCCTGGGGCTTTTTGTCTGTAAGCAATTATAAAAGAAACCTGGGTTACTGAAGTGGCAATTCTGCACTCGCCTTGCAGGTTCTGTTAAGGGAAAGGGGACTGGCTTATTATTAGAGGAACAGCTTTGGCTGGGAAGGAAGCCCAGCCTAGAGAAAATCACCAATTCAGTCTGTGTCCCATAGTGAAATCCTGATTCAGAAGTCTCCCTTGAAGACTCAGACAGGGGAAGAAACAGCATTTACCTACAATAATACAATGCCAAGGCAATGAGAGAATAAATATGGTTTGTCTGACTGTTCCCTGAGTCCCATGAGGTACAACCTTTACACTATCTCATGCTAGCAGGGATCCAACTTGTACGTACACTACCTTCTTTTCTCTTGGCATTGTTTCCAGGTAAACTGCAAAGCAAAATAAATTGCAACTAGGTTAAATGGATTTTTGCTGCATATTACCTGAGCCCAGCTTTTGGGGATGGCTGGTGCAGCAGCAAAGCTCTAGATAACCCTTTAAAATGATTTCACACCCCCCATAAAATCTTGAATTCAAGGTTCTATTTGAATTATTGAAAAGGTTGAGCAAGACAATACCCTAGATAAGGGGATATCTACTGGTGAGCAACACAGCATAGCAATTATGTGCCAATAACCACAGTGCCAAACAACAATCCACTCTGGGATCCTAGGCCTGACCTGGGAAGTACGAAGGTGATGACAAAGATTTTCTCTTAAAAGACAATATTAAATTCATTAGTTGTGAGAGAGATGAAATTTTGACAAACCTATGGGATAGGTAGAAACGCCTTTTATTTTTAGCTCTGTTACAGGATGTCTTCCACCTCTGGGCAGGCTGTTTGACCTCTCCATACTTCTGTTTCTTGTATTTAAAATGGAAAATAATGACAGGGACAAACTCAGAGGCGTGTTGCTTCATAACTTTGAGCTTCTGGGATGAAAGGCACTATTGAAGTGCAGAATATGCTCAGGTACCACTTTATTTCTGTGCCAAATGCTTTTCACCATCTGCTTAGCAAGACATTACAGAGGAATAATACCTAGGCTTCCACCCCTGCTTAAAAATCTCTAAAACAAAGAGAAACGGGTAGCAAACATTTTGGCTATTAATTCTGCTTCTTTATTTCCCTTCCCATTTGCTGATGACTACGGCTGTAAAACCTGAGACTACCATGACAGGAGAAAGATAGAAAGGAAGCAGAAACTGAGGCTGAGAGACATGGCTGAAGATGACTGCAACAACCTTTCTGCGTCAAGGCTGGGCTTGAATGCATCTCCGAAGGTTGTTGTCCCAGGCAGCCTGGCAGGTCTCTTCCCCCTCTGCTGAAAAGTGACACCCCAGCTGCAGTGTGAGCTGCAGCCATACCAACGCAGCGTTATCTGTTACACTTGTGTAACACAACACAAGATAGGAGGTACCAGCTCTATCCAGCCCAATATCCAACATCCAGCAATGAAGAACATTTGATGCTTACTTCCACGTCTACTTGCCCTATAGGCATATAAGAATCCAGCAAGTTTGTGGCTCCCTAAAAATCCTAACAGTAATTTGTAGTTCAGGGACTTCCTTAGCCAGAAGTGGTCTCATTGTATTTCGTTGCCCACAATAATCTTTTCTTCCTGAAAGTGTACTCCTATGTTTGAACTAAGAACATTATTATCAAACACAGCCTCCCGAGAGAAAGAGTTTCAGCACCTCAGCTATACATTTTGTTAGTTTTGCACCTAAAATTTGTGTAATGTGTCCTGTGTCTTTCTCTGGAAAACAGCTGTCATTCTATCTTCACCTTTTCCATCTTCACTTTTTCCATGCTGCCACAGGTTTTATAGACCATCATCAGCTGCCTCCCTCAGCCTATGTGGAAATACTACAAAACTTGTGACTGTTTTTTGGTAGGTCGGAGGGAGTTTCTGCATCTTCAAACCCTTTACATCATTGAAATAATAGAAGCAGAATGCATCATAAAGGAATAGCAGTATCATGAGGATAAACACATTTGCATTTTTGAGCCACTCACTGATGCCACAAAAAGTCAAGGATGGTATTGGTATCACATACCTACAGCCACATGTAATTAGGCCTGCAGTTTAAACTAACAATCAAGATTTCCAGCACAGTCAATGGAGGCAGGGATGTAACTCCAAAGAGCAATTTGCCCTGTCTGTGGTAGACACCTCTCTCACAACAGGGTGAATCACTGGTCTGCCTTGTTTGGTTAATGCTAAGGACAGCCTAGGCAGTCTGCAAGAGGGAACATAGGAGCAAATAAACGTAGGAACAAATACAAGCCAATATTTAAAGCACAATTGTTCTCCAGCTCTTGAACCGGTCATTCATGAACAAGAATTCAATGATCAGGCTACAAAAGCTGAAGCTGCAGCTTGTTTTTGCTGAGCTGCACTCTCCAATTTACAGCCTGTGGCTAAATTAGAAGCTTTTTCCATTTACTTGTTTCATTTAGTGTGGTGACTGCTACATGAACTAAGTAAACCAAAGGGAGGGAAATGGGATGCCTTCGGCTGTCAGGATGCTGATGGAAGCGTGGAGGGAGAGAAGCTTTTCAAATCCCATGGTACTGGCTCATGCTTGTCATCCTAAAGAGAGCTGTCTTGGAGAGCCACGGTGTCACCAGGAACATTTAGGAAATTCCCTGAGATGCCTGTACGGCATCAACCTTTTGCACATATCAATAGCTGGTTCCTGTGTCATTATTTCCAGTCATGTCCTGTTTTGGAGGGGACCTTTTGCAGAGACGAAGGCTGGTGTTGAGCATCTCATTCTCACCGGCACAGAGCACAGGCACTCCGCATCCCACAAGGCATGCTCGCTGGTTAGAAAGCACAGGCTGAAAATGTCTGAGCTGCAGACTGAGAGGCTGAAGCACAGGGGGGGAAAGCCTATGGCGGGAAGATATGACAACTGAAACCGGCTGCGTTTGAGATGCAAATGGACCTGAGCAGTCCAAGGTGTCATAGGGCTTGGCAGATGTTACACAGCCTGGTCTGTGATCATTTGGCACTGCACTGCAGAAAGAGAAACAAACTTAAAGCTCAGAGGAGGTGCAGTTTGTTTAAATAATAGCAAGTAATTAGTCTGAAGACAAAATCAGTGATGGCATTTTATAATTACAATTAATTTAAAGGTTAATTTCCTTTGGTGCTAAAATCTTATTTAAAACATTTACCAGGAAAGGAAATTAGGATGTTACTATCTAGATGCATAGAATGCTTCTGGGAATCCATGCCTATTATCACTAGAAAATTAGGTTAGACTCAAAGTGGGAATTTCAATTCATTTTAGTGTATAATAGATGGTGGTCAGGGCCTTGAGTCAGAAGGGTTGCTTAGGGTAGACTGTACGATTTGCATTTTCTTTGTTTGTGGGATTAATTGCAAATGTTTCCAACAAAAGGGCTGGGTTTATACATGAACAAGCTTGACATGAAAAGAAAATTGGTTATGGATTGCTGCCTTCGTAACTAATGAAGTTGATGTTCAAGGAATCCCTAGGAGACAGGGCTGTGGTATGAGGCAAATATATAAATAAAATCACACGGGGGAAAATGGTGGTGTTGCTGGCTCCATCTATGATAATTTCTTTTCTCCCTCACTGTCTTCCCTGCCACTCCCCTTGCATCCATCACTGCCCCTTGTGGGGATTGTCAATCTCAAGTTTAAAAAATGTCTAAATAACATAATGTAGAGCTTGAAGGAAGCAACATTTCCATTCCAGCAGCTCATCACAATGAGATACTGCTTAATAAAATCAATTCATTGTAACCGCCAGGGGGATATACTTACCTTGCATCATTTTTTTAACTATTCACCACCCACGTTTAATCTTTTCAAGGCAAGTTGCAGAAATATGGGAAAAGATCCACACATGTGAAAAGGGAATGAAGACCTAACATCTCTTTTACAAAGAAAGAACATTTCATACCAAAACATTTTGAAAATATTACTTGTCTTGTCAGGAGTTAATTGTTTCAGGAGAGGAACACAAAGAAGTCCAGATCATGAAACAATGTCCCACACATTTGTGCCAAACTGGTAGCAGAAATGAGGTGGTAACTAGTGATGGTTCTGACAACAAAAGCCACAAATGATTTGAAGAGATGCTCAGGTTGTTGCTGCAGCTGAATAGAATGTGGTCTTTCTAGCTGTGGAAATGTTTTGACATTTAAAAATAAACAAAACTCATTTTCAAAATCAGGAAAAATCAGCAAAATCCAAGACTCTCCTCAAGCTGAAAATTGCATGGAAAATGGCTTCAGGCAGACCGTTGTGTTTTGGTTTGATGCCAGTGAAAGACTCTATTTTGACGTGAGTCATCTGTTGCTACTTTGTGCTGAATGTGGAGGGCAGGCTTTGGAGGCAGGCCTTCCTGCACCCGTGCCCGGGGAGCATCTCCTCCTTCTCTCAGATGGAGGCAAGGCAGCTCTGGCCCCACCAAGCGCAGGCAGAGGAGCAGCCCTCAGGTGGCCTTCCCCACCCCAGTTTCCCACCCCCTGCCTCCTCGGGGGTTCAGCCAAAACGAGCGGGTGTAACAGAGTGGGCCCTGGCCAGCCGAGCTCAGTCTGGACTGAAGGACAGCAACATCTCGGAGAGGAGTAGTGATGAGCTGCTGCGGGTGGACTAGACTCATTAACCAGTTCTAGTGGCCCTGAAAAGAACACCTGCCCACAGCCTCTTTGTGTCTTCCCCGCTGAGACAGTCAACGTGAGCGTCTCGCAGCTTCCTACATGCCTGGGACATAGCTTTCTACTAAATTATTTTTATCAGCATGCCTTCTGTTAAATTTTTCCTTATTACTTTTCCTTTTAAATATCTAGATAGGTCTTCATTAGCATTGGACTGTTAACTTTCATGGATTTGGGCCTTAATTCTCCACTTTGTTGCACCTACTAATGACTCTTATTCTAATTTATTAGTGTGGTGGTCACACTTGGAGGCCACTGCCCCAGGCATTTTCTTTTTCCTCCTTTTTTCTTTTTTCCTCTCTTTATTGCTTGCCCCCAGAAAGGATGAGGCTAAGAACAATTTTTCCTAATGATTCGTTTGATAATTTCTATGATAATTCAGTCTACCCCACATTTTCTTTAACTCTTAGAATGATTTTTCAGTCAAAAACTATTTCAGGGCTATATTTTTTTGCTCAGTACTCAAGCATGAAAATTTGAAAGCAAACGGCTATTATCCAGCAGTGTCCAGGTCTGTCCACTTTAGAAAAAGAATTTATTCTTCAGACTATTAATGTTCTCATAGCTGAGTGCAGGTCTTCTTCACCAAGCATTGGACAAACCCCATGGCAAGGTTGGACAAGCCTTGCAAAGCCTGGCAGGGGCCAAGCGGCAGCCTACCTGACTGCAACCCTATTTCCAGGCCTATATGGCCGACAGGTGGCTTGCTGCATTTATCCGACACAAAAGGCAGCGCTGACCATTTCAGGCCAGGATTTCTCATCGCTGCAGCTGTGCTCCAGCCATTTCCTCCTGGCCTCTGGCTCTTCTTCTTGCCTGCCCTATCCCTGGTCCCTGTTTCTGCCTTCAGCTGCCGAAGCCTCGCCTGTGCTTCCCGGCTCTTGCCTGGGTACTCCTGGCTGCTTTCATCCTGGCTCCTTTCTGCTCAGCCATGACCCTGCTTCCCACCTCCCTGACATGGTTCCTGCTGCTGGCCAGCCCTGCCTTGCTGAGGCTTTGCTCCAGAGCATACTCTTCCTCGCCTCCTGCCCTGAGGCTCTGCCGCCGACCAGACCCCTTCACCACCTGGGAGTCTGAGATGCATTTCACCTTCTCTAATTTCTAGACACTCAGTATCATTCATCCTGGTGTTTTCTGCTGGGTACAACCTTGAATGCAATATCTGCATCCCTGCTTGGTCCTAATTATAGGGAGTATCCTGCTGAGATCCCTGTCAGTACCTCTGTAAGAGTGGTGACACCAGGTGGTGCTTATCAGATTTCGCAAACCTCCCCAGTCCTACATCTTATCTCAGAAGGACTGATCAAAGAATTAGCCAGGGGATCAGCAGCAACAGAGACAGAAGAAGGTGCTTGCAAGCCCCTATCCAACAAGAAACATAAGAGGAGAAAAATCTGGAGGGAAAGCCCCTGTGAAACAAAAAGTTACAGAATAATTTTGACTATTATAAAAGCAAACAGCATGGAAATAGTCGCGGTGGGGCAGAATCTGAGCTGAGAAACTCCACTGAAATTTGTGTAGGAGTTTCCCTTTGCTGCTCGTGTGGACATGGTAGGACTCAGAAATGCCATGAGGTTTCAAAATCTGAGGTTTTAGTTTCACCTTGTAAATGGGTGAGCTAAGAGCACTCACAGGCAGTTACTGGCTGTTTGGCAGAAACGCAGCTCATTGCACTGCAAGAACCGCTCTGAGTGTCCAAGTTCTTATGCCGTTTCTGACCCCTCCTGTGCCAGCAGGAAAGGCACAGCCTCACATATTGGCAGATGCTCTCCTTCTTCCTGCTTTGCCAGGGCTTGGCTCTGTCCCACTTCGTAAGCCTAAATCGCTGTGCACTCAGCACAAAGACCAATAACGTTTGATTATCATTGTAAACAAACTTTATTGAGACTGTATTCAAGCAAACCTCTTCCTGTGTGCTATATTGTGGAACAGCCACCAGGCCATGCTCACAGCATAAAAAGGCAGCAGCACTAAAGTGTTTGGAAGTGTCTTTACCAAACAGCAAGGCAGGTAGCAGGATACTGGCAAAGCTGCAGGAGCAAGGGTGTCCCCATATGTTGTTTTATATTTTTTCCTGTATGTCATTTCCAAAGTTATTAAAACCAAACCTAATTTTACTCCCCTCCATTTTTTTCTGAATTTGGCCAGTTTTTAGGTACCAGCATTTGGGCACAGCTCTCTCTTGCCTCACATACTCACTGCTGTACCAACAGTGCCTCCAGTGACGTTATTGGCTGTAGTTTGCTTGCCATCTCTCCTCTCTCCCAGGTACACGTGCAGTGGAGTGCCTTACTGTGGCAGTGAAGCTTAATCACTGCACCTCCAAGGCCTGAGTCCAGGGGGCCAAGTCTTTGACCTCTGGAACAAACATACATAAGTTTAAGACCTTCATATCAAATGTAGGACATCTACACCACACATTCTCACTGTGCTATACCATGCAGGAAATATGTTCAGTGATGACATGCATGTGGAAGAAGCATCCATGCGCACATGCACATACTCTTCCCTGGTCATTAGCATTTTTTTAATGGTACCACCTTTATCATGGGTAATTGTAAATTTTTAATATTATTTTAGTGATTTAGATTCATGAGTATATCTAAGGACTACCATGATGCCAAGCCCTGTACCAACATGAATGCCAGCCCTGTTTCTTGAAGCTTGCTATCTACGTATTAGACAACAGGCAACTAGTGGGTACAGGCAGAAAGTGAGCACAAAGAAACTATGAGCAAGTATTATTCACTGTGGCAGACAGGCATATAAGGACATTGGCAACCGAATTATTGTCAATGGAGCAAAGAAGAGTTTTAGGAAAAAAAAAAAAAAAGGAACTGTGGTGTTTTACACTGAGAACCCTAGGTAAATGTTATAGCTGTTTCAACAGACAGAAGTCTTCCTCTTCAATATGCAAAAATAATCTTCAGAAATTAAAATGTGCACAGCCCAAACCAAAGTTGACATCTAACTTATATCCTCAAGTGACAGGCAAACTTGAGGATACAAGTGCCATTGTTCACTATGAGCGGTAGCAGAGGAGGTTAGGGAGAAGTGGCTAAGAGTTCCAGTTTTAGCCATGCTGAACTGGAATTGATGTTTAATTATCCATGGGTAAATATCACAGAGAGAACCTGAGATTTTAGTTTGTATAGAAGGAGCGGAGTGAGCACAAGCCAGGTACCCTGTGACACCTCAGAGAGCCGACGGCAGCAGAATTTGTGTTTGGGAGTGCGACTACCCTGTTTACAGGAGGTGGAGAAAAGCAAAAGGCAGAGGTTACTGCTCGTGGGACTCCAGCAGCATACTGGAGGGAGAACCACCAAGAGAGGAAGGGAATGATGAAAAGAAGAAGGCGAGCACCTGCAGATGAGAGAGCGGAGGCCAGCAAGACAAAGGTTTCAAGAAGAAGACAGCAGCAGCTGTGCAAAAGGTGGCTGGATGATCACAGAGACAGCTATATGCACTGGGTTACCAGTACCCAAATTCAGATAGGAAGAGGTGATTTGACTATGGTTCCAGCTGCATGCAAGGGACAGAACACAAGATGGGAGAAAATCTTCTATAGAAACCATCAGGAGAGAGAGAGAGAATGGGATAAGCAGAGATAAGGGTGGGGCTGATTTTTTATATGAAAGGAATTTACATGTATTTGTTTTGGGAGGGGAATGCAAAAAAAGAGATCAAGAGAAAGAGTCTGTCGTTGGGATAAGCAGAATTTTTACAGGACAAAATTCCTGTGACTGTAGTAAGAGAGAAGGGGAATTGAACTGTAAAAGGAAGAGTGAAAAAGGCTGGCAAACTGAAGAAAGGAGGACTACTTTATCAGTTGCTAATGCCAGAAATGGGAGAGCCAGTGTGGAGAGAAACATATGGAGTCAGGAGGAAGGAAATGGATGAGGAGGTAATGAGGGTGTCTGGGATGGAACTAATAAAGCTGGACGAGCCAAGCTGCTTCATCAGGGAGATGGACAAAGTGAAGGAGGAGAGGGGGAATCAGTGACAGAAGTCACACTCATTACAGAATTACTACCAAAGACATTTTGACTTTTAAGGAAGGAGCCATGGGCAGGAAGTGGATGCTGTGGTGAAGGCAAGGTTGAATGCTGGCAGAATGCACAGCTCAACGCTGTGAGAGGCAGGGCCTCATGCATCAAGGGCAGGAGTGAGATAAACAGCAAAACAAACAATAGTAGCAAAGGAACAAAGTAAGGAGAGGTTTTGAAAGCAGTCAAGAAGTCGTCCATACTGCAGGTCACATGTTGGCCAAATACACGGCTGTTTTCCAACCTTTCCTTTTCTTTGCAGATAAAGCCACCTCCCATTCCTAAACTCTATATCTTTTCATATCTAGTCTGCGTTGATTTTTGCATGCCTACTAAAATGCAAGGAAAGCCATAGCATCAGTCACGTTTCTGTACACATATGCCCTAAATGACTCTTTGGGTCAGATCCAAAGCTAATGTAAATTATCATTGCTTCAATCAAGTCATTGAAGCTATAAAAATATATATTAGCTGTGGATCTGAATATGCTTCTGTGTTTATATCATACAGAGAAAAATTTCTGTAAGGATAATAGTGTGTAGTCTTCTGATTTCTGTTCAATATCTTTCCTTTTGCTTTCTACAGGAAGATGTTATTGCTTTTATTCCATACTGTTTCCATTCTCTTTGTCCATCTGTTGATTTCATCAGTTTCATTGTTTCTCACTGCTAGTTTTCTAGAGTCCCTTCTCCCATATGTACTTCCATGTTAATGGGGTCTTTTTTGTGCATCGCAGTTTAATGGTCCCACTATACACCACAATCTTCCAGAAATGAAAAATGATAAACCCATTTATCCCTCTCATCCTGTCCTGATATTCAATGGAGACAGTGGGGACCATGACTGTGAACAAAGGCTGAAACTTCACTTAGTATTAGAAAATATGTCCCTACTTTGAGCCATATGTCCTGTTTGTGTTACAGTTGTAACCGCAGTCATATATGCCTGACAAGCCCCTTAACACCAGCAAAGGAAGAAAACACTCTGGCTGAATTTCTTATAACACATTTTACAAATAAATAGTACTGTTATTATCCTATTCATGTCCAGTCAGGAAAATAAGCATCTCAGCAACCAATATTTCAAAGGAATGGGATTCTGTGTTTGTTTGTATATGCACGTATGCTTTTATTAAATCAAAACATGACAAAAGAGACACTTCTGATAACAGTGACATGTAAGATGAATGCAAAATAGAATGGTCAAAAACGTGTTTGATGGATGAGGTTAAGGATGGAAGCCTCTGTAGCAATTCAGCTAATGAGCCTTGTTTTATTCATGTCATGTTACTGCTGCCAGGAATGTATCAGTCGTAGGACACTTTTAGTGACCTTTCAGGCACAGCCAGGATAAAATGCCTGCAGAAAGGGCAGCATTTTGCATGCCTTAAGAAACTAGCTCAGAGTCCACAGAGAGCTTTTAGCACTGTCTGGACTCCGCAGGTTTTGCAGTGCTGAGAAATTGCCACCATAAAGAAAACTTGCTACTGAAATCCTTTTGTATTGGAGTTAACTTTCTATTACTTACCTTTACCTACTTTGCAAAGCCTGTTGTGCGTAAGAAGCCATTGTATGTTTACAACAAGGTCACAGCAGTTCTCTCTGCCCTACCATCGTTTGGTTACACACGTGGGAACTTCCACTGTCAGTTGGACACAGAAATGTCTCTACAGGCTTGCCTTATTTGTCACTTGGCAATCTGGCTTGTTAACACTGTGTTTACTCTATGCAACAGGGCAAAGACACAATGCATGCAGAGATATCTGGCATGCATCTTTCTGTCATACCCACACGAATTCATTTTACTCAAAGAAAGCTTTTTCTTAACACATTGATTTAGACTTCCGAAAACAACCCTAAAATCACCCTTAAGACCTTTTGTCCCATGACTTCAAAACAGAGTATCCATGCCTACAGCCTTCTAGTAGTGGTTTACCGGTTGCTTGAAGGGTCTGGGGAAGTACACAAGAAATGCAAAGCTGGACAAATGCATATAAGCAACATCCATAAAGTGACATGGGTTGACACCAGTGAGACACTCAGTCCAACACAGGTATTTTCTGACTTGTGTTGTCAGAGGTCAAGAGTGAGAAAAAATAGGAAAACTGGGCAAAAGAACAACAACCCATAGCTACAGCAAAGACATATCCATTCTTTTGCTGCAGTCTTTGTATTTGAACAAGAGAGGTTTTGTTTCCTCCGAACCTAGCACTTCACTCAACAGTATTCCTACAGTGAATTCTTCATTCTGTGCCTATAAACTTAGTAAGTTTTCAAAGACGTGATCACATTGTAACCGTTATTCTGATGGTTACAGACAATGAGTAAGTAGGAAGCAACAAATGGCATTTATTTTTGTTTTAGCAAGATTTTGACCCTAGGAAAGGTTTTTAAGCAGGCTAGGGAAGCACTGTCCAGATGCAGTCAGCATAGCTTGTGTGCAGAGTTGTTTAAAATTCTATTTGAAATTTAGTTATCAACCAGCTGGGATGACATCTCAGATGGGATCCCACTGGGACCTTGGCTAGGGAAATAATTTTCTTCATTATTTTTATTAACAACAAGGATGATAAAGGAGAGAACATTTGTAAAATTTTCAGAGAAAACCAGCCTGGGAGGGGTACGAGCACTTGTGAAGATAGGATTAGAAGTCAGGATGATCTTGAGAAATGGCTTGAAATCAAAAAGATGAAATTCAATACAGACAAGTGCAAAAGAACTCCTGTGGGGAAGAATCAATCAAGTGTCTTCAGATAAAATACGGACTACTTGGCTAGACTACAGTTAGTGTCAAAACACAAAAATAAAGATCTGGCTATTAAGCATTTGTACGATGCTGTTGAAAAAAGAAGGGAGAAAAAAAACAAACTGCCAATAAAAACCCCACCCTATTATTCCAGGTAATGTACAGAAGACATACATGGCGGTTGTTCCACTTAGTCCTGATTTTTGCACCACACTGTAAGAAAAACATAAGCAGACTGAAGAAGGACCTTCAGGCTTGGTAATTTAGAGGCTTGGAAAACATGGGCCATGAGAAAAATTTGAAAGAACGAGGTACGCTTAAATCTGGAAAAGATGGATAGCATGAAAATACTTTTTGAAAATCCTTAAAAGTAGTTATGAAAGAAAAAAAATGGCTCATTTGTCTTCATATCCATAGGGAGAAAAGGCCAAAATGTAGAAAAGTAGTTAATTTGCAGGAAATTACATTTAAATTAGACATTAGGAAGTTAGGCACAGGGAAAGGCAACGCAGAGAGACTATAGAACCTCCTTCATTAGAGATGTCAGGGATTAATTTAGTAAAACTTCATTCTGGGATAGGAGTATACATAATGATGCCACAGAGCACAGAATCAGCTAAATTATTTCTGCAGGGACTATTCTTGCCAGGGAAGAAGGTGGATGACAGGTTCAACATGTCTGTGGTTGCAATGGAGGCATACTATATCTATCCAGTCTAGTGTTTCCGTGGCTTTTTGCTTGCAAAGTAAATGGTGGACAGAGGGGTACAAGAATTTGACTTTGTAGCATGTCTGGAACGTGTGTGACTGCATTGATAAGTGTGGCACACATTGAGGGGTACCTTAGTGTAAAATTACCTCATAAATGCAAGTCTTAAGGATCTGACCACTGTAAAAGTTCTCAAACCAAGAGTTATAAATTTAAATTTTGTGATTTTTGTGTGGCTGTTACTGCATTTTAGATCCACAAGAAGCTATCATCTGTCAAACAACCTTTTCTTTTTTTTTTTTTCCTTTTAATGTACACACAGCCAGTCTGTCAGTAGCAGTGCCCAGACCTGTGAAAAATGCACTTCCATACCTGAACTCTTTGGCCCTTTTCTAGCAAAGTAAAGTCAAATTCACATCTGCTATGTAAGAGACAATATTTCAGGGATGAGAGCTGCCCACAAATAATCCCCAAAGGCCAATAGTTGGGTGTGCTGGTGCAAAGGAAGCAAAGGGTGTGCTTTTACCCGTGTAAAGAAAGTGTTACAGCAGAGAAACAGGGGTGTCAGGCTCAGATGAGATTGAATTGCCCTGGAAATTGTTTAAAATAAACATGAGAAGACCATCAGGAACTTGCAGTAGTGTGAATTAATAAATAACTCCCACCCTACAACCTTCCTGCAGACCTCCAGCACCTTGAGAGAAATGCTGGTTTCCTTAGATCTGTGAAGCCTCGTCTCTGAAGCTCAGATAAATTGTTCCAGCTCTCTGTTCGTGCATTTCAACCCAAATGTCAAAGCAGGGAATCAGAGAAACTTCTGTCTCTCAGGCAGTCGGATCAATGTGCTCTCTCCTCTACATCACTGAACCACAGTATGACAGCAAGCCAGACACAGTAATCACAGTCAGAAGCAATGCATTCATGCCAATAAATAAATGGGTTTCAGCATTCATAATATCTGAATAGCGTGTTGCTTTGTACTCCAGTGAGGTGGTCTACTTGAAAAAGAGGGATGTGTGGCTATTTCTGATAGACAGATGGCTGTTTTAAATTCCTCATTGTCTTTCTGTGATTTTAAAATTAATTTTATTTTAAAATTTAAAAAGATACTTTGCCTTTCTCTCTCTCTTTTTTTTTTTTTTTTTTTTACTCTTTTTCCACATCTCCACAATTAGCTGGTCTAATTTTAACAGATTATTTGGGGGCCCATCAAAAATAATCTGTGTGCCGGGTGGTTCTTGAATGATAGTTCCTATCACTTCTGAAAAGATGTTGCTAATGAAAGCAATTTTCCCCTTTTCAGTTGATTTCATAGGTGGATTTGACTCTTACGGCTATCAAGGTCCACAGAAGACATCTCATTTACAGCTACAGCCCATGTATATGTAAGTACTTAACTTCTGAGATATTCTGCAGAGTGGCAGGCTGATATTAAAGGATCATTAAGCTGAAACATGACGTGACTCAGAAATTCAGAATAGGCAGAAGCCTTTTTTGATAGACTGAATTCAAGCTACACTTAAGCACCAACATTACTCTTCTATTGAATTATAATGATTTCTTAGAGCAGGATATAATGTGTCACAGTTGTTTAAATAACACCCAGCTCTCATCCAATTTTCCCTGATTTTCATTCAAGCAGGTTGCACTCAGAGACTATGAGAATTTTGTGTAGTAAAAACCAGTCAGATCTGACAAAACTTGGTTGCAAAAAAGTGGTTTTTTTATTAAGATTTACCAAAAGTTCAGCAACTTGCTAATTTAGTGGATGCATTTAGCATTTGTCTTACAAGCGCATCTGTTCACTGAGGCACCTCTGTACCTCATTTTCAGTCTCCACATATAAGAAAAACCAAAACAAATGTAACAACATATGGCTTTTAAAACCAGTTTGAATAGAAGACAGTATTTTACCTAACCAGTGAGTGACAACTCCATGCAATGCCTAGAAGTCAGCCTGATATATTTGGGGATTAAATGGGTAATCAAATGTCAGTGCATACACGCAACTGGAGTACACTCACACTAGAGCTAACACCCAACCATAGACCGGTCCAGGAATAATCATCTCCAAATATTTCTTGTACTGATGCCAAGTGCAATTCAGAACAGTCCTGGCTGCCCAGATAAATCTTACCTCACTGCTGCAGCCTTTTGAAATGTTTGTTATTCACCGTCACTATTTGTCATCACCTACACAGTAAAAGCACAGCACGAACAGCTCACAAAGGGACAACATTTACTTTATTCCTTTGTTTCTCTTCTGAACATCTCTTTTGAGGAAAAGAACTAGATACAGACAAACAATATCCATCCCAACATACACTTCCATTCACCTTTGAATGTAATTTCATTACTTCTGATTAGTGGAAGCAAGTCTGCTAATGGATTAGTGGATTTTTGCACGGAACTGGCATTTACTCCTTTATCAGTGGTAAAATCAATTCTGCGGTAGTGCTTAGGATTGGACCCTTTGGGAGCTTTGCTAGGAGCTTTTTAATAATCTCAAATTACAATAGTGCATATCTCCAATGCCATCTTAACTTCAGCTTCCCGTCTGTCTGTGCTCAAGTAAAGATTTTTCACCTGCACTTTTGGCACTGTGCTGTGCATTTAGAAAATGTTATTTCCTTCCTAGTATTGTGTGTGGCTCATAGGTACTTAGAACAATTCTAATCCTATTTCTTTCTCAGTATACCATACCTTGTCATCAACATATGGGGCCCTCTAGCTGAGATATTATCCCATTCTCTTTATGCTCTCAGTGTTTCTTCCAGAACAGCAGATTGCATTTACTGAGCATCTTCATACTGACTGGAAAGAAAGCTAGACCTGTGGAAAAAAAGAAGGCAATACTTTTAAGCTTGTAGCTGAGACGGAGAGATAGATGATCAACCCATGTAAACTGTTCCTCCTTATTTCAATACTGCATTCTCACTGGAGTGCAGGTGATTTCACTGTCTTAACTGAGAGACAGAAAACAGTATGAGCTGACATTTCGTGCAATCAACCCACAAAAGTATTGCCATGTCCCAGCCACAGTCAAACAAAGACATTTCATCTTTCTCCCTGACTGTATAGTATTTGACAAGGTTCTCCAGAATTGCTACAGTCTGTCCTTAAGAGGCTTTTACAGCATTTAGTAATACCTTTCTGTTATTTACAGCTGAGGTGCACCAGGAACACATGCGTATGTATTCACACTGCAGTTGCTCTGTAAATGTGGGCAGACCATTAGGTAATGGAGTGACAAATTCGAATGTCAAATTAATCAAGCCGTGGTTTGATATGGTTGTAGCACTATTTACAACAATATTATGTACTGGAAATCAAAACATACTGATATGATAACAGCAGGCCATACTTGGTGTCTTAAAGCTTTATTTGTCGGGAGGAAGGGTTTGGTTCCCTAGGGATCTTGTTCACCAAAGAGCATGTTAGCCTCTGTAGTATTCAAGGAGAAAAAAAAATACAGGACTTTACGTTACCCTCTGGCCAATGTCACCTGCACTTTATAATGCTCAGCATCTCCAAGGGATGAGTAAACAGTAAGAATTATTTAACATAAAAAGGCAGAGGATGAATAGGAGGGAAGGGAAGGGAAGGGAAGGGAAGGGAAGGGAAGGGAAGGGAAGGGAAGGGAAGGGAAGGGAAGGGAAGGGAAGGGAAGGGAAGGGAAGGGAAGGGAAGGGAAGGGAAGGGAAGGGAAGGGAAGGGAAGGGAAGGGAAGGGAAGGGAAGGGAAGGGAAGGGAAGGGAAGGGAAGGGAAGGGAAGGGAAGGGAAGGGAAGGGAAGGGAAGGGAAGGGAAGGGAAGGGAAGGGAAGGGATCTATCCAGGATAAAACTATACCCATACATATCCATGTAGCTGTGTTCATAGAGCTATTTCCACAATTGCTATAAAATGCCTTTGAACCCATAAGCAGTAGAGGATATACTAAGCATCATCCTGTCTAATTCCTGCAAAAGTTCAAGAAAATATGATGATAGCTTGTTGCCATCTTTGCATTCTCTACTCCTGAGGCTCACACTGGGTGCAACTAATGCGGAGCTCTGGGTTTATGAGAGGAATAGGAGATAGTTGCCTTTAAATCATCTGGTTACAGACAATATCCAAAAGCACAATAACACCTCTTTTTGTTGACTGTGGTGTGGTAATACCTACAGGCATGCTAGACATGCTACAAAAGTGAAAGAGGCCTCAACTTTGGAGAGCTTACCAAAACGATATCAGCTTCTAATGGTTGCACAGATTCTGTCAAAATGCAAATTTCAACATGTATTTCAGTAATAAGCACAGAGAACTCCGCCTATAGTTACCAGATTGATTCATATACAGAAGTAGTACAAATTTTAAAGACATATAGAGTTGTGGGGTAGGTCTCAGTCGTCACCCATGTACTGCTTGCTGATGTGAACTGATTTAGTGGATTGCAATGGCAGACTTCCATCAACACAAACTTTTATTTCAGTTCAAGCCAGACAGATCTACATCCAAGTGATTTAAATCAATTTTAACTATTTATACATGCACAGTTTAATTATTATCCTGAAGGAACTCTAGGTTTAGTAATTGCAAACTGTTAAGAAACATTGTTTTGTAACCAGTTTCCTCCTGTGTGCTAAAGTTAGCACTTCATTTTGTTAATTTGGGGGTTATACTGAACCCACACAAACTTACACATGCAATTAAATAATTATATTGATTTATTCAGGCTTCTCATGTTTACATTTCTATTGTGTCAGGACTCTTTTATCTAAAGAATTAATGTTTTTTACTTGTGATATGAATCAAGCTTTATTTATAAGACCATTCCAATACAGTTTAAACACACACAGCACATTTGTGTGGAATTTCATCAGTTATGCATAACTACCATAAATGAACAGGATACTTAAGAGGAAAAAATCTTGATTTATGAAAAAGAAGTGTTATTGGTAGATAGTGAATTGAGGTGACTGTCTCTGGCTACCGTTTCCTTAAATAGCCTAGAATTATTAGATTCAGGCTCACTTTGTTTCTTTTCTCTATGTTTTAGGCTTTGAATTCCAATCATAACTCTCCTTATCATTTCTCCCAATTTCACATTTAATTTAAATCAGCTTACTTTCTAAAGAGAAAAATATATTCCATTTAAAATTATGTTTTAAATAAAACTGGTGTTTTGGGGAGAATTCTTATCATGATGTTTATCTACCTGTTATAAATGGCTTTTTTATTATTTAAGTGCCAACAGCGTGCTCTATGCTGTACAAGCCAAGAAGCCTAGACAGTCCCTTCAAAATGAATACGCCTTTTAAACAGAACGGGAGAGAACTGGTGCTCGTGTACCTCCTTGCAGTGTCGCCACAGCTGATGTACTAAAAAGTAGCTTCCTGGCATTCTGTTCGGGAGATGCCAGTGTTCATTTCCAGACCATGGGACAAGAACAAAATAAGATGGTGGAAATCAGTTGTCAAGAGAAAATTCTGCTCTTGGGAGGTAACCGAGGAAGGTGACTAAACACTCGATGGCACTGATTCTGCTGCACATGAAAAAGCACAGTTATAGTTGTGGAACAAGCCTGCACTGCATGATCACTGCTCTAAAAATAGCAGGAAGGAGGGAAGGAAGAGAGATTTTTCTTTACGCTTTTCACAGTAAACTTGTTTGTTCAAGAAAAGAAGAAGTGAAGCAAAAAAAAAAAGCATGCATGTCTGATGCTGATGCCTAATGCACTGGAGAAATTGCTCAAAAGCAGTTCAGCCCTGAAGTGAGGCTTGCTTTCCTCATATTCTGTGAAGTCTGAAAATCTTTGCATTATATATACATACACACATATATACTATATATGCATAGAAACACACACACCTATATGCACACAGACCCCTTTATATATATGTGTGTTTATATATATATATGCCCACGTACGTGTATTCTGCTACACAAGACTATTGGTAGGCATTGCTTTTCACTAAAAGGCACTTAATGATAATTTCTGGCTAACAGGATCCTGCCTTTCACTAAATGTTAGAGGGCTTTCAGGTCAATAACTTCGGGACAGAGGGGTATAGGAGGGGTTAATGTATTTGCCCTAGTACCTGGTCCCACCTTTTCTCTCGGTTGTATTTACACGTGCATTATGCTGGTCATGGTCTCCTGGTCTAAGGCTGTAGGTATTTGTCTAGATAATTGCACATACCAAGGGTACTACCTACTTTACCGTTCACTTGAAGTATAAATGAAACATAAGCAAGACACAAAAAAAACAGCTCCTAAAGTATAACCACTGTGATGCTCAGCAAGTTCATGCATTACAAATCTGCTATGTTACTGCCTCCTTAAGATTCATGTTTGTGGGATTCAGACATTATGGGCAAATTTTCATTTAAACAAACTACCAGCGAAGCCTTGTCAAGCAACCAACAACATTTTGTCTGTTTTAGACTGAAAGCTGGAGTTACCAAACACAGGCTTGGGACAGGACTTCTCAGGTGTACAGGGCTGTGGCACTCACACATGCGCTCTGCTTTGCGAGTGAGCCTTGGGTGACTTTCCCAGGCACCTGAGATTCAGCCCTTCCACCCTGCATACTGTGTCACTTCTTGCTTTTACAAAGACAGCTACATTTCTGATGGATTATTATAGTTCAGGTCATCTTCCAGTTGACACGTGGATGTATAGTTAAGATTCTAATTAAATACTACTCCTGCCTAGAATAGTTTAGAAGACCTGTGCTGACTTCTCTGATGATGTTCCAGAGAGACCCAAGTGATCACCTGAGCAAACACCTTGCCTTCCTGTCCTCTTCATCCCTTGTGTGGTGGCTTACACTTGCTTGCAAAAGGGCACCAGAGCAGCAGGTCAGGGACTGGATATGGTGGATTATAAGTATCTTTCTTTTTCTGTCTTTCTTCTAGGTCAAAGTAAACAAAGGGGCTACTCAACGTGCGCTGGAGGACCTGTCAAAGAAACTGTTTCAGGATGGCCCCCTGTTTTTTCAAAGAGCAAAAAAATCCAGTTTTTGTGCTAAAAAAGAAAAAAAAAAGAAGCTGATTGAACAGTGAGAGAACAAAAAATAACAGACACCTTCAGCCCCTCTTTCTAACAGGTACTAAGGGAGATGCCCCAGACCCCCACCTTGGACCTCCTGCCTCCCAGCACCAGAGGGCCAGACCAGAAGCGTTGGTGCCATCTTCTTGCTCTTCCCTACCCAGGCTACTCCCAGGGCAGCCCGTCTGGATTAAAACACGAACCCAGCCTATTCGGTGCTCTTGGAGCCCACTCTGCACTCCTGGCCGCGTCGAGTCTCTTTAGTCAACACAATACTAAAAATACCAGGATGACCTTGCAGCAGAAGTCAATAGACAGCGCGTTGTTTGCCCTGAAGGCTGTACAGTTCATACTTGCCTTAACCCAACTGCGTTGCACATCAGAGAAACTCCGTGCAAGCTTTCTGAAGTAACGTCCTTTAGGCTCAACATGCTGCTGTTAATTCTGAACGATTTCTAAGTCAGTGGTTTTCTTCTGTTTGGTTTTGTTTTGTTTTCATGTCAGGGAATAAGGCTCTGTTGCTCCACGGCTCCAGAGCGACCAAGTAGAAAACTGCCAGCTGTCTGAGAAGTGCTTTACTTTTGAGGCTCCACAGTGGTCAAGAAACAAACCGTTTATAATGGTTAAGAAAAAAAAAGAAAAAAAAAAAAGAGAGACCTTTTGGGGGTCAGGGTGGGGAAAGGGGTAACAAACTAATAATTGAACCTACTGGAAATAAGCAGCAGAAACAGTGCTTCTTAATCCCGCTGTTTTTATTTATCGCACTGTAGGTGCTTTTATAGCTATCTCTAAATGTCTTTTACTAACTACAGAGACATCTGCAGATTTCTATCAACAAAGGCCAACTGAATATGTACTAGCTATGTTTACTCTTTTATATCTAATTTCAACTAAAAATCTCTGTAAGTGAGCTTTTTTTTTCTAATTGCACCATAAGGGATCCATATATTTTATTTTTTGGTTTCAGTTAGGGAGGGCGGGGAGGGACTAGTTGAATTGAAGAAATATTGGAGACCTTTTTGTGGTATATTTGGGGGATCTGTTGTGTGTTAGAACGTGTATTTTATCTTCCTGTATTATTGTGGCTGAAAAAAAACTGTGCTGTTACGTAGTTGGCAACAAGATGCCTTTGGGAATTTTGCTAGTAGGTCAATGTGTATATGAAATACTCTGAACTCCTAGGAACATATGTTTTGTTCTACATCTGATCTGTATTTTCAAGCACTTAGGTGGCTTTCATTAGGAAAAACCCAATATTTTGCTCAGGCTTTTCAGAAACTTGGATTGTCATTGTTTCTTTGCTCAGACCTTGCATAGGCAAACGCACGCACCTACCACACCTGAGGTGACCAGGTAGCTTTTGAGGGCAAGGGGGAAGGTCAGTGCTTGGAAAGGCTTGAGCTGCCCCCAGGCATCTCCCATTTCCTTGCTGGCCAAACCCTCACGCCCACACGGCTCCCGAGCTCCCACGGCCTGTGCGCTCACGCCACTCATCCATCTCTGTACAAACCAATGCCCTTTGCCGTCTCTGCATGGATGTACAGTGTCACAAGCAGCAACTCTGGACAATGACAGAGGAACAGGCATTCACCAGTGAAAATGAGATAAGGGACGTGTTCAGGAACTATACTTACATTTACTCAGTAAGATTTATATATATATATGTAAGAGTGTGTGTGTGTATGTCTATGTATATAAAATACACAGGAATAGCCATTGACAGGGACTGCATAACGCAGGAAGCATCTGATGCATGGGGCCAAGAGCTCCAGCCCCAGATCCTGCTAGATTTCCTGCATGAATTAGGCACGTGCCCTAGGCCTGACCCCATAAAGAATTCATTGCAGGTTTGGATCTCAAATTTAAATTTTCAGACTTGGGTACCTGAAATTCTGAATTCATTCTGGGTAGAGCTGCTTTTCACTCCCTGGGAAGTCATGCATCTTCCAAGTGCCAGGCTGAAATTTCCCATAATTTAAAAAATTGCAAAAGATCCTTCTTTACATAGTATTAAGTATAGCAGAGGTATAGTATTAAAAACAATGCAGAGGCTTTACTGGAATGAAAATGTCATAACAGGGTATTTTAGTTTTCCCTGTATAATAGTTAATAGAAATCATATTTCTATAAAAATGACTTTTTAACATGAAAAGAAACCAGTTTAGGCACCTAAGCAGCAACCCAATTTTCAGAAGATAATTTTTCATATGTTTCCCACAGAACAGGAGCTGCTGGTAGTTAGCAATTTTAGAAGTCAGACAATTTAATGAAGTGTCTACATGTAGCTTTTAGGCCTGATTTTAATTTAGAGAATATTGGCCTTAACTTTTCTGTGTCTTAGTCTTCCCATCTGTAAAATGGGAATAATATGTGCCTCACAGGCTTTTTGTGAGGTCTGAATTGTTAATGTTTGTAAAGTGCTTAGGAAATAGGAAGCACATCTAACTATTGAGTATTACAATATACATGCATATTCATATATTACATATAGAGTAGATATACACACACTCACATACACCCAATATACATATATATATATACGTACCTATATGAAGTCGGTATTCATAACCCTGCTTAAGTTGCAGTTAAAACACTACCATTAAAAAGAAATTAGGACTGTTGACTACTAAACTAAATGATTATTGGACAGATCTCTTCTGGAAGCAGTTTAGAGCACAGTAATGTGAGAATATCTGGATGACATTTTTGATTTGTACAGCTGTATCCTCCTCAAAATCCAGTAAAGAATGTTATTTTTCTAGGCTGGGCTTTTGTTATAAACTTAAATATTCAGAAGGCAAGAGATACAATCCAAATGTGTCTTTTTTTTCTTTTCTTTTTGGCATTTGTTAATTCTGAATGTATTTTTAACAAAAGTGATTTTTTTGACTTACTAGTGTAATTTGCATTTAAAAAAAATAAATGGAAAAAATATAGGTTTCCAAGCTATTCATGCCCCCCTGCTGCTATTCACAACTTTCAGGAAACTTAGAATTACTGCTCCCAACTGAGCAACAATGCAGGATAAAGAATCCTATTACATTTACATGATGACAGTCCTGAGCTGTGCGGTGCGTGGATGTGACAGCACTGAATAGAAATTGCCAGGTCATGACACCATTTTAACTCTGTCATAGGTAGCAGGTATTTTCATTATCGTTGACACTAAAAGGGTTTTTTTACAAGGCTGACTGCAATAGACTCTTCACTTAGAAAACGGGATTTTTTGCCCACTCATCAGGAATTTTAAGCCTATGATAGGTTTACAGTTGCCAAGTGTTAAGTATTGCAAAAGTAATCCTTGTTAAGAGGGAGCTATGTAACGTGGATATTTCCACTGCATTAATATTCTTTTATATGCTCTTCATTGTCCCTACAGTGAAATGATGAAATCCTGTCTTAGGTAACACCTTTATAAAGCTCACACACATTGATAGCTTGCCCGAGGTCATTTAAGAAAGGTGGAGCAGAACAGTATGCATTTCCAGATACTCAGTCATGCTCTCCTAAAACTAGTCCTTAGAAAGACAGTTCATTAATTACTGTCATTAGGATTTTTTATGCCATAATTATAGTGCAAGTGATACTTTTCAGTCAGGTAAGGAGAAGTAATTTGTGCTCCACTTGCTTAATTTAAGTACTGGTATCAATACTCAACTGCCGTACAGCATTTTGACAAAGGCGAGTGCAGTATGTATTGATCCCTGGATGTCTCCAGATAGGAGCAGCCATTAACTCAGTGTCTGAAGGTTTTGATCATTTGCACTCTCACCCTCCATTTGAGCACGCTGATAGTAGGCGAAGCAAAACTCCATACACCATGAATCCTTCCGGTTTGTAACATTTTTATTTCCAGTTCTTTGTTTTCTTTTTCAATGCAATTACTCATAGGATGAGGATTTTTCTCACAACAGTGGAAAGCCCCATGAATAGTCTATGTGTATATATTGCTTGCTTTCTTTCTACTGATGAGTCTCTTCAACGTAGCTGAGACAAAATTGACTGACTTTTTGAGTTTGTTTTCTAGTTAGTCTGTATATGGCTATTTCACAGTACATGTGGATTGGCGACAGACACTAAAGGTGAGACAGGTTTCATTGAAGAATCAATGCATAGAAATACTGCAGACAGCACTGTGTCCACTGCTCCTTGGAGAAAGACGTAGACAGTTGTTATGCTAATCAGTCCGCTCCAAGCTATGTGCAATATCAAATGCAATTACAATGCATAAAAGAAACTGCCCTTTAGACTGCAGTTATTCATTCATGTATAGAAGTGGCACAACACTGAAAGAGTCAGTAAAAGGCATTTTCTTCCTGTAGTCACTAATATGCTTCATCCCCAGTCATGAAGGGGATGAATCCCCAGGACTGAAGAAATTGTCTCTGTTTGGTCTCATGTCCTGACAAGTCCCTCTCTTCAGACCTGGTCTCATGTTGTGACAAGTCCCTCTCTTCACACCTTCACCAAAAGGGGCAATTGCAGCCAGTTGAAGTTGTGACCTTTGCATAGCTGAGTGGGACAGAAAAAAAGATATTGTACTAAATGTGGAGTTTTAAGTAGCATCATACGTTCATTTGTTGCACATCTCTCTCCGTATGTACAAAAGAAGGGTCTTTTAAAATGCACTCTTCCTTTATCTCTCAGAAACTGAGACAGATAATGTCTTTTACAACCATCTTCCGAATCCTGCCAACATCAAGAAATAGTTTTTTCATCAGGTCCTGTCAAAACACCATCTTTCCTGTTCTCTGTTGAGTAGAAGACAGCTCTTGGGCCTTCCAAATGCCTTGGGATTATTATTTTGGATAGACAGGAGCACTGTGAAACCTGAGAATTTAAAAAAATTGCTTGTGGTCATCTCTGATTCAAAATTAACTCTCCTGTACAAAAGCCAGACTTCTGCATTCACTAGTGGAAGATGATCTTTGCTGCCATCTGTTACCTAACCACTTTCCTATCCTTGCCTTCATCCTGCTGCGAAATAAGTTATATGGAGGTAAATGTGAAGGAGCACATTCATAGTCAGCTTGTGTTCTTCAACAGTCTTCTGTTCTGCCACACAGAACACTATCTCATACATATTTTATTTCTTTCTCTCTGTCACCATCTTCTTGTCCCATTCTCACTCTCCCCTTCTGCCTGAACATAACCACAAATACCCTCCCCAAATGACGTACTGCTCTTTGTCACATTCATCGTTTCAAACTGTTCAGATAATGATGGTGATGATGGTCATGGAGGACAATGTCACTGTGGATATGTGCAAAACTGGAAGAAGAGGAAGCACAAAGGCTACGGACATCCCCCAAAGGCCCCAGACATAGGGAAACGCTAAACAGAACGGTAAAGGTTGGCAATGTTACAGAAGCCATGAGGTACAGCGAGCCCTGGTAGGAATCATTTTCAAATGTGCAATTACATTTGCTAAAGCTATAGTTCAGTGAGTACAAAGAGAGTCATAAATATCCAAAGCTACAAAAGGTACAGGTGAACTAGAAGAAAATTTATAGAAAATGTGTTTGTGAACACGTTAACTGAATCAGATTCACATTTCAGTCTCTTCAAATTTGTCTGGGTTTTTCCCTCTTGCAAACATTTGGATCATTGGTTTCTATGCACGCAGGTGAACTTTTTGTTTCTAGGAGAACATGTCAGTATGTGCAATTGCATTAATTTACATGGGATTCTCAGTATTCATGCATCTATGTGCATTTGTGCTAGATATTGGCTCATTTCTCTCAGTCATACATACATACACACATACCTACCTGTTATCTGATTATATTTCATGGTGGGGATACAAAACCACACACACAGTCTTTCCCCTTTTCTACTTAGCTTTTCTTATCCCTCCTCTCAAGAGGTTCAAACCCTGAGTGTTTATTTTTCAGATGGGCACTCTGTATACAAAAATTACTATTTCTGATGCTTACTGGATGTACAAGCATGGTACAATCTGTCAACATCGTAAACAAGACAGTCCTTTCTGCAAAGAGTTTGTATATTAAACAAAGTAAGTAAATGAGACCATTTCAATTCATTAAAAAAAAAAAAAGAGTAGAAAAATATGATCTCACCGGATCTCACCGTCCCACTCTGCTGTTAAATTTTGATTAATCAAAAAAGTGGGTGCCAAAAAACTTCAGGAAAAGGAGAAGGGTGGGGAAAAAGGGGAACTAGAAGTACAATTATAAGGTGATATGGTTAGTTTAAGCATGTACATGTGAGAGTTGAGGAAAAGAATCAGCCAATTCTATCTCACCAGAGTATCCAATTAATTTATGATAGCTCCATATAGATGTATTACATCATAGCCTGCATTTTAAAGGCATCTAAAGCAGTAGCTATGGAAGAAGAACAACATCAAAGGGACTGCAAATTGATGCCATCACAAAAGGTTGATGGATTGATTCAATTAATCAGTAAGTCATTTCTAAGAGTTCTGCGGGGATTTATTTACCAACCGCTTACATTGTTTATTTTGCTCTCTGGAGGGTATATGTACTGCCATTTTTCTTCATTATTCTTCTTGTTTCATTCATCAACTTCTGACAAATATTTTCATGCCAATATGTGGCATATTACCTATGTAAATTGTTCATATTTACTCATTTAAAGCAATACACTCTGAGCTTCCAGCAGCACAGAACTTTTGTTTATTTCCCTCAGGTCCTGAGAAGTACTAGCCATCTATAATTAACATAAAGATGTGTTTTCCATTTAGTCTTTGCTTTTACTGTCTGCTCAACACAACAGGGATGTAAGGTCTT
This sequence comes from Pluvialis apricaria, assembly GCA_017639485.1. NCBI lineage: Eukaryota > Metazoa > Chordata > Aves > Charadriiformes > Charadriidae > Pluvialis > Pluvialis apricaria. The sequence continues at coordinate 70,606,837 of CM030009.1, read as the reverse complement.
GTGTAGCATAACATGGGTACCTGTTTAAACTTTAGACATAAGCTTATTATGGAAAACATTTTGAACACTGTTGACGCTAAATAAAATAACTGTTCCATCTTTGGTTTGGCCTTATATTTTGTAGTTTAAATCCAGGAAAATAATGCAAGAATGTTTTAAGAATGTCAACAGTTTCACGATGTTTTCCATAGGATTAGATAACTTTTCTATTTTAATATTTTCATAGTATGTGCTTCAAAGTCAATACATAGAAATGGCAAAATTAGATCAAATCACAGATTACAAAATAGCAGATGCTGAGCACGACAGAGGTCTCTGAAGAATGAAAAACTGAAACAGAAAGGAAACCATGCTTTGAAAGTGCAGTCTCATTGAGACAAATGTTTTTATTTTGAACTATCAGGAACACTGAACCTCTAAATATCAAAAAAACATTTCTCGTGTTCATTGCATACGCATATGCAGCATGGGTCCTCCATTTTACCAGTTAGAGGAACGGGAGCAGCCAGAAATGGATGGGTAATGCATATCAACTCCTGGCTGGTGCCATCATGAGGGTGACAATGTCATTTTTATGACAATGGGACATTCTTTGATTAATATGGCCTGTTAGAGAGTGATGGAATCCACCTATCTAGAAGAGGTAAGGGAATCTTTGGCAGCAGGCTGGCCAACCTGATGAGGCAGGCTTTAAACTGAAGGATTTGTGGAATGGGGTCCAAGGTGGCAGTGCTCACGCCAATTTATCCAACCAAATAAGCCAGGCCAACCAGAGCAGTGACAAATGCTCCTTAGCTGCCTCCCAAGATGAGATCCAGAAGGTCAACCATCTCAAGGGTGTGTATGGCTATGGTGGATCCTCTTTCACCCCTCCAGAGAAACCTCCTCCTCAATCAATTACCTTGTTGAAATCCCTGTACGCCAACACACGCAGCACAGGGAATAAACAGGAAGAACTAGAGATCATTGTGTGTTCGCAGAGCCATGATCTCATTGTAATTACAGAGACGTGGTGGGATTGCTCACGTGACTGGAATACTGTCATGGATGGCTGTGTACTTTTTAGGAAAGACAGGCCAGTGGGGTGAGGTGGTGGAGTTGCTCTTTATGTGAGAGAGCAGCTGGAACATATAGAGCTCTGCCTTGGGGTGGATGAAGAACAAGTTGAGAGGTTATGGGTAAGAATTACGGGGCAGGCTAATATGGGTGACACTGTTATGAGTGTTTACTACAGACTACCTGATCAGGAAGAGGAAGTCAATGGGGCCTTCTACAGACAGCTGAAAGTAGCCTCATGATTACAGGCCCTGGTTCTCATGGGGGACTTCACCACCCTGATATTTGCTGGAAAGGCAACACAGCCAAGCATGCACAGTCCAGGAGGTTCTGTAGAGCATTGAAGAAAACTTTTTGACACAGGTGTTGGAGGAGCCAACAAGGAGAGGTGTGCTGCTGGACCTTGTACTAACAAACAAAGAAGGACTCGTTGGGCATGTGAAAGTTCAGGGTAGCCTTGGCTGCAGTGACCATGACATGGTGGAGTTCAGGATCCTGCACGGAAGAAGCAGGGCAAAAAGTGGAATTACAACCCTGGACTTCAGGAGACCTAACTTTGGCCTCTTCAAAGACCTACTTGGAGGAATCCCAGGGGCTAAGACTCTAGAAGGAAGGGGAGTGCAAGAGGGCTGGTTAATATTCAAGCACCACTTCTCCAAGTTCAAGATTGGTGTGTCCCTAGGAGCAAGAAATCAGGCTAAGGAGGCAGGAAATCTGCATGGATGAGCAAGGAGCTTCTGGGAAAATCTCAAATGGAAGAAGGAACTTTATGGAATGTGGAAAAAGAGACTGGCCACTTGGGAGGAGTATAGGAACGTTGTCAGAGTATGCAAGGATGCAATGAGAAAGGCTAAGGCCGACTTGGAATTAAATCTGGCGAGGCATGTCAAGGACAAGAAGTCCTTCTTCAAGTACATCAGTAGTAAAAGGAAGACTAGGGAAAATGTAGGCCCGCTGCTGAATGAGGTGTGTGCCCTGTTGACAGAGGATGCAGAGAAGGGAGAGTTACTGAATGCCTTCTTTGCTTCAGTCTACTGCTAAAGCTGGCCCTCAGGACTCCCAGACCACGGAGGTAAGAGAAAAAGTCTGAAGAAAGAAAGACTCTCCCTTGATTGAGGAGGGTCAGGTTAGAGATCATCTTCCCTTGGCTGAAGAACAACAAGTTAGAGATCAATTAAGTAAACTGGATACCCACAAGTCCATGGGGCCTGATGGGATGCACCCACAAGTGTTGAGGGAGCTGGTGGAAGTGATTGCTGGGCTGCTCTCCATCATCTTTGATAGGTACTGGAGAACAGGTGAGGTGCCTGAGGACTGGAGGAAAGCCAATGTCATTCCAGTCTTCAAAAAGGGCAAGAAGGATGAGCCGGGAAACTACAGGCCAGTCAGCCTCACCTCCATCCCTGGAAATGTGATGGAACAGCTCGTTCTGGGTGACATCTCCAAGCGTCTGGAGGAAAAGGTTATTGGGAGTAGTCAACATGGATTCACCAAGGGAAGTCATGTCTGACTAATCTGATAGCCTTCTACGATGGCATGACTGGATGGGTGGATGAGGGGAAGGCAGTGGATGTTGTCTACCTTGACTTCAGCAAGGCTTTCGACACTGTCTCCCACATCACACTCACAGGCAAGCTTAGGAAGTGTGGGTTAGATGAATGAACAGTGGGGTGGATTGAACAGTGGCTGAACGATAGAGCCCAGAGGGTTGTGGTTAGTGGTGCAGAGTCCAGTTGGAGGCCAGTAACTAGTGGTGTCCCTCAGGGGTCAGTACTGGGTCCAGTCCTGTTCAGTATATTCATCGACGACCTGGATGAAGGGATAGAGTGCACCATCAGCAAGTTTGCTGATGATACAAAACTGGGAGGGGTGGCTGACACACTGGAAGGCTGTGCTGCCATACATCATGACCTGGACAGGCTGGAGAGTTGGGCAGAAAAAAACCTGATGAAGTTCAACAAGGGCAAGTGTAGGGTACTGCATCTGGGGAGGAATAACCCCATGCATCAGTACAGGTTGGGGGCTGACCTCCTGGAGAGCAGCTGTGTGGAAAGGGACCTGGGAGTCCTGGTGGACAACAGGATGACCATGAGCCAGCAGTGTGCCCTGGTGGCCAAGAAGGCCAATGGCATCCCGGGGTACATCAAGAAGAGTGTGGCCAGCAGGTGGAGGGAGGTCATCCTCCCCCTCTACTCTGCCCTGGTGAGGCCGCATCTGGAGTACTGTGTCCAGTTCTGGGCTCCCCGGTTCAAGAAGGACAGGGAACTGCTGGAGAGGGACCAGCAAAGGACTACAAAGATGATTAGGGGATTGGAGCATCTTTCTTATGAGGAAAGGCTTAGGCACTTGGGTCTTCTTAGTCTAGAGAAAAGATGACTGAGGGGGGATCTTAACAATGCTTATAAATACTTAAAAGGGAGGGTACCAGGTAGATGAGAAGAGTCTTTTTTCAGTGGTGCCCAGTGATAGGGCAAGAAGTAATGGGCACAAACTCAGACATTCCAAACCAGCCTGGACGCCATCCTGTGCAACGTGCTGTAGGTGTCCCTGCTGTGGCAGGGGGGTTGGACTAGATGATCTCCAGAGGTCGCTTCCAACCCTGACCATTCTGTGATTCTGTGATTTAGGCAAACTTGACACCCACAAATCCTTGGGCTCTGATGGGATGCACCCACAAGTGCTGAGGGTGCTGAGGCACCTTCCAGCCTCTGCCATTCTCTGATTCTGAGATTCACCTCTCATTTAAGCTACATTTGTTTCTCGTTGGAAATATTCCTAGCATCTCAAGAGGATGCAAAAATATTGCTTTCTGTGTTGAGGGAGTCTCCAAATTAACTTTTGTAGTGAAAATAAGAGTTTTATGTATTTAAAAAAAAAAAAAAAAAAAAGCTTTCAGGAAAAACATCAGTTTCTAAAATGTATGGGTTATTATTTTTCCCTTCTTTGAGTCTCCTGCAGTTGGCTACCTGGATGAAATCCCAGCTCTATTAAGGTCAGTAGGAATTTTGCTGTTTATTTCAGTGAAAATTCAGGATCTCACTCTTTATAATTAAGATGCCTGAATATTTGCTTTGCCTGAAAAACAAAAACCCACAGCAATTGCCCTCAATAATTTTTAAATGCCTCTACAAAATTTCTGATTTTTTTCCACTTTCATGCTCAGCATTTGAGAAATGCATGGTGTGGTGATATAAAAATTTTATCTATACTCATTTGTGCTGACCTACATAACTTGCTCATTGCCACATGTGTGCCAGTAAAATCTTTCTATCATTCCCACTCTTCTGTGTATTTCATTTCATGTGAATGAATATCACTCCAGGGGTTTAGCACCCTGGGAGACTTTCTGCAAAACATGAGTATTAAGGAAGAATCAAAAGACTTTTGCATAGCTATTTGGCCAATGTGATAGTGGGAATCTGCTACATGACCTCTTTTCCCTTCATAAATAAATGTTAAATATTAGTTGTAACCTACAATTTGCAGTCTAAATATTTCACATCCTTCTAGCTTCTTGCTCAATTGCACAGAGCTCTTCAGACTTGATAAGTTTTCCATTGAGCAAACTAATTCACATAACAGAAAGATAAAGCACAACCTCAAAAGATGGGCTAATAATATCCAGTGCTTCTGGAAATCCAATACTTTTGCCAAAAGCATCACTCAGCCTGGAGTTTCTCCTCTGTAAAAATGCCTCTTGTTCATTAATTCACAGCCTGATATGTAGTTCCTGACAAAACTCTGTCCAAGTGAGACCCCAACCCTGACAGTCATTGACATGTACAACCTCATATTCTGCTCCGTGAAAGGAAATATAAGAGAAATTAGCACTGCTTCTTCAGGCCTGTTCCCTTGAGCTTGTCCTTCTCATGCCTGGATGTCTGAGACTGTTGCCCCACAAGATGAGGCATGTTGGGTAATTAAACTGAACTGCTGGTGAGTGCTCAGTAAAATTAAGCAGGGTCTCTGCATCCTTAGTGACGAAGCATCGGATGTGTCAGTGGTGCTGTGCCACCTGTGCAGGGCCAGCTCTAGGCACACATGGAGCAGAGAAGCCCTTCAAGCAGGGTCAGCCAGGAAGGGCAGCAAGATCTACCTTCCTGCTCCCTGCTCCTGCCAGAACCCCAAACACCCGCACCCTGCACTGGCTCCAGCATCAGCAGTTCCCAGAGGTGACCAATGGGACCATCCAAGAGGCCACATCCTCCTGGCACCAGCAGGAGAAACAAGTCTGGGTCTGCAAGAATCTCTTCCCAGGTCTCTGTTTTAACTTGGATCATGCCCTTCTTGTAGGAGAAGCAGTCAGACTTTTGTCTGGCTCCAGCTGTTATATTTGAGGTGACAAAGCCCTGCCTTGCTTCACTCCTGAGAGACTTTGCACTTGCTAAAGAGCTGGTTCAATTAGAGGAGGGAGTTATGGCAAGCAGGGACAACACTCCAAAACTTTTGCATTAGGAAAGCTATAGCTCAGGTGCACTTCTGAAAAATAAACTCTAGGTGAAAAAAGATAAGTCACTGTTTGAACTTGAACATGTTCAAACTTCTTTTCTGGATGTGAAGACATCTTGAGTCACATGCATAAATATTTAGCGTCATTACTCTTATTACTGCTTATTGATGAACTTATTTGCTTTACTTAATTATTTTAAAATTCCCCGTTTCAGTGGGGAACACTTTACATTTAGAAGTACATTTTACATTTAGAAAAATCAAAGGAAATAGGAGGAAAAATTGATATGAAAGTGTTATACAACACTAGAGGACCGGTGTGTTAACCATCAGGATCAATCTCAAAAGCCATCTTCAAGCTTAGACCTACAGACCGTTTACACTGAAAAAAACCTCTCAGTCTTGGAAGCCATCAAAATTATGGCCAGAAGCTCTGTTTAACTCAGGTTGTTAAATTCTGTTTAACTGGGTTTACTGGTCACTCGCCCAGATCATCTCCCAGTCCTATTGCCTTTGCTGTGGCTTGCTCTCTTAAGGACTCCAGGCTTGTGAAATGGAAATACATCATTCAGGTTTTGTCCCTGAATTATTTCTTTTCCGCACTTCACTTTTCATCTATATTGTCCATAACAGAACCTGGAGAGAGAGACCAGACAGATTCCTAGGAGGACCTGCTGGCACGTAAAACTACAGGAGTTTCTGGGGAAATACAGATGGGGAAGGGTCCCTCAGGTTAAGCCTTCTCAAACATTACAGGGCTGTTTGCAGTTGTAAAGAACTGGACTCAGCAGCCCGTCGCCCCTTCAGGCACCTTATTTCTGTGGTGTTTGTGAGGAGAGTTAACCTCAAATCAGACCCCCCCAGTTTCACTGTAAGTCAGCGGATCTTTAACTCTTCTTGGGTAGTTAGCATCTTAGGCCTTTTTGAAAGCGTTTATTTTCATTTTCAAATTCCTCTGAAATGGAACAGAAGGACCTTTGAAAATCTGTGCTCTGTGATTAAACCCTGTGGACAGGTACACTTCGCTTCTCAGGCTAAATAAATGCAGTAATCTGATTCAGCCTTCAAGTTTTGGGGCTCTACATGTATTAGACTCTGCAAATTTCCCTGAGATTTTTCACAGTTTGTATGGAGAGAGAAACAGAAACTTCATCCACATCTGTGCTGATATTTTTATTTTGCCACTGGTGATTTTTTTTTTTTGAGCTCACGATATAACAGATGCATGTCAGTAATAACAAAAATAGCTGATCTGTGACAGCCCACGCACTGCGACAGTTTGTACAATACTTTGTTACCCTCTAACTCCATCACTTCAGAATCCCTTCTTCTCCCATCTGTCCTAAACAAGTGGGAGAGGCTTTTTGCCAGAAAATGCGTTTTTTTTAAAGTACATCTCTGGAGGATAGCATAACAACTCTGCCTTAAGAAAAATGTTGTTAGCCCTTCCCGTGTGTCAGAAGGGAAGCTGCTACTAATTATAACTAAGATCCTGTCAGTTATCTGAATTCACTGGTAATTCTCATAAGATCCTGAAGAAAGTGAGCAAACACATTAACAGGAATGTGCCAGCAGCAAGTCACTATAATTCCCTTCCCAGCTTTCTAAAACCTACTGCGGGCTTACAGCAGCCACGGATTTGTGCCACAGCCCACCAAACACCTGGGGCCGGCGCGGGCGGCCTGATCCAGGCTAGCAGCTGTCTCGGAACAGGCACATCCATAGCAGGCAAGCAGTGCGATAGCTGACGATTTTTTTGACATATCTGGAGCATACCAGAGATTGGGACAACACAGGGGAAAAATCTGTCATTCAAAGCTCCTTTACCTGAGAAGCTAAGTGGAAAAAACCCTTCCTAGTCCTGCTCTCTTAAGTAAAACAGGGTGTGTGTTAAAGCATCGCGCCAGCCTCCCTGGGGGTTTCCGTATAGCTGGTTATATCGTTCCTTTTGTAGGATCCAAAAAGACAGAAATCTACCCGCTGAGACACCTAGGTACAGTTGATGTTTCTGTAGAGCCGAGCCTTCCCCAGGGACTGTTCCTGAAGCCTGGGCACACAGGACATGCATGTAAACCAGCAAGGACTGCTTCATATGAAATCTTCATTACTGGGATTCTCTCATACCTCTCTGGAAGTGTAAATGGGCATTCAGGGCACTGAGAGTATAAAACACGCCCGTCTGAAGGCCTCTTGCACTTGCTAAAGGAGCACGAAGGGTGACCCCTTCATGACAATGAGAACCCTGTCCAACTTTCAGCAGGAGGGCAGATTAAGTACCCTCCTTCTTCAAAGCTTTTTCTTGTTATTCATAAATAACAACAGGTGCAGTAGCTGATTTCTTTTTTCCAAAATATACAGCGATGCCTACTTAGCAAGGTTTTGAATGATGGGATTTCTCAAGGCCAAAGTGACCATGGAACCTCGCTGCCAGGTGCTGGAGCACAGCAGTTCGCTTACCCTCGCCGGGGTTTAACACAAGTCACATTCCTGCACAGAGGGCAAGAGAATTAGGGGAGGCGGGGGGAAAAGCAGCAGAGATTAACAGACAGTGAAGAAGGCAGTATATTCAGTAAAAGCTTAATGAGAGGATCCCATGGTAACCGTCAGGCTTTGGCTTTTGTGTGCAGCTATCTGCAGAAATGCCACCGGCACATGTGTGGTTTGCTGCTGACACTTTCTGTTACAGAGAGAAAATTTGTGAGAAGGTCTGGATTGCTCACAGGCTTGGCAACGGGACATAAAGCTAGGGGGATGGCACATGTACTTAAGCATGGTGTCCTGGAGAAGACGATCTCAAGGTATCAGGTAGTATTTGCAGGAACCATAGTATGGTACAGGCAGTTAAAACAGAAGATAGTGAGCTTAAACTGCTTTCAAAACAAAAGTATTCTTTTTCTTTCTCAAAGAAGACATGCCAACCTTTGTATAATCAAAATTTCAAAAAATAACTTCAGAAGCCTCCAACTGCATATATAATGTTTTCTTTCTCCAAGTAGCAGGTACCATTTAATATTAGATACCAGGTCATTTAATAACTGTCTGGGACTAAAAGTCCAGAGTCTCTTCTCTTATTTTCTCATCTTGAACAGCCAAACTTCACCCTAACTTCCATCCAGGTTTTAGTCTTAACTGCACTGAAAACAATGGAAACCAATGGCGTTACATAGGAACAAATTATCAATCTGTGCAGTGGCAGGCTCAGAACAAAGGTCTTCTTCCAAATCCCTTTGGCTGTGACAGCTGACGGTCTCACTGTCCTTCCTACTGTACTGCCTTATGGGAGCAGTGATCTAGGATCAGGCTAGCCTGAAATAAATGTAACAGGCTTTCAAATTAATAAAAAGACATACAAGGCATTCTGTTATCAACAACTCAGGCTTGGCACATGCTGATAGCAATCAAGAAACACTATTTAGGGGTTGCTTACTATGCCTTTCTTGAAAAAGTAGTATTATAGAAACATCATGAATTCCTGCAATACAACTGTATCCTGTTACACTCTGCCATAAACATGAAATCTGCAGATGCCAGCCCTGGCATTGCTGCGGATGAGCTGTGGTGGCATGTATTACGTGGGGATTTAGAGAGTCTCAGTGCAGAACTTGGGAGTTTGGGGCACTTGGAAAACTGTCACTGAGGAATTTGCTCTCTGACAAAGTGTTCCTTCACACATCCCTGGTGGGTTTGCAGGTCTGAGTCACACCAGTGAGTCACTCTGTCAGCCAGGAGTAAAGTTAGGGTGTCAGAGTCAATATGACGCTCAGGGCTTCTCTGCATCTCCCTGCCACTTGCTCCCTGCCTTTGGCTGTAGCAAGGGATATTTCTAGCCACCAGCTTGGCAGCCTGTGTTACCAGTTCCTGTTGGTTAGTAGAGAAGTGCCCTGGATACAACCGGCATCTTCCAGGCACCTTTCCCTACCTGAAGAGTAAAATGTTTAATATTTATCAGGGCAGCCTGAAAGAGCTTCTGAAGTGGAAGAAAACATACTGCTAAAGAAGATATATTTACTCTAGAAGAGATGGAGAAAAGTCAGAGAACTATTTATTGGCGTTGGAAGTGAGTACATGAAATGATATGACAGCACACCTTAAAACTGCTTCATGTGCTGGCTGAGTCTTGGGCTGTGTTGTCTGATTTGCTCGGCTGGCAAAGCTGACATGACAGTTTCACAGTCATCAGAATTAGGGCCTAATTCCTTAGACAGATCACCTCTCTCGGGTATTGTCTTTCCAAATAAGACCCTAAGCTGATGTAAAAAATCTGCTGCTGTATCTTCTTATTCGCAAAGCATTCCTTGGAGTGGAAATGCACCCCTTCCTTCATCCCATCACTTTCAATTTTGGTACTTAATTGAAACTTGTGATGCCAGCTCTGAAGTTTCTCGTTAATGAAATGCTCTCTGTCACAACGTAAACCTCTACTATGCAAAGGAACTTCAGAAATGCAATGAGAAGCAGCCCTGGGCAACCTGCTCTCTGTGTTCCTGCTCAGTCAGGGGTTTGACTAGCCCATCTCTAGAGCTGCTTTCCCACCTCAGCCATTCTGTGATGCAGGGAAACGTGTCTTCTTGCTGGGCAGCAGCAGGCATCCTTGGCAGCCAGTAAGCAGAGTTTTTCGTATAAGACTAGCATTGCTCTTCTTGCAAACTTGGGGTCTGTATACTTCTCTGTTATATAAGTTTAAGCATACAAAATTGTAAAACATGCTGTGACAGAATCACCGCTTGCAGAAGATTTAAATCAGAACACAGCTCAGGACCTGTCTTGAATGCATAAATGGTGACAGGAAACAATTCAAGCTTTAAGGTGGTAAGGTGTTTGGAATAGATAGTACCCCAAATCTCGCCTGTGAGATTTGGAGGACCTTATCACAGTGAGTTGCTAGATCTTGAGTTCCTGTGTAGGTTGAATTCTCCCAGACACCCTGAGGAGGTGGCTGGTGCTGTTCCACTTCTTTCTTAAGAAGGGTATCAGAAGGTCATCAACAGCTAAACAAGGAAGGCAAGTGTTAGAAAGGAGATATGTACGTGGCAGAGGAAGATCCTTAAAGGATGAAAGAACTTCAGAGCAGGTCGTGAACCAGATATGTATATTTCATATCAAGAGATATGAAATATCTGGTCAGGTTTTACAAGACCAGGTTTTACAAGGTCGGGTTTTACAAGACCAAACCATGAGTTTGCTTACCTGATGCAGGTGGACACAACTTCTGTCCAGTTGATGTGACAGTGAAGTTCACACCTTCCATGGGTAACACAAGTCCAGGCAATGGGACATTGCATTTAGGAAGCTTGCTGCATAGAGTAAATGTCTCATGTTTTAAGTAAATGCATTTTTGGAGTCTCTGAGCAAAAGCTCTCTATGCATGCTTTCGTAGGGAAGATGAAGCTCAAAGAAACCACAAGGTCTGAACCTGGGTTAGGATGCTAGGAGTTAATGTGGTTAAGCCACAGAGAGGAGGCACCTCAGCAGATGCTGATGTAGTCCCCCTGACTTTTAAGTTTAGATTTTCTCCCACGTATGTATCAAGCTCTGTTCTGTGCATTCTTATGTATTGCCACTAGGTCAGACATGCAGCGTGTAGGCTGTGAGCTGTGTTGCCTATTTTCTCCCAGAGATAGGTGGCTTGCTGGGAATCACCTTCCACATGTCACAGGGCTTGCATGGTGTCCTGGTTTGAGGTAAAACAGGACCAATTTTGTTCAGTAACTTTGCTTCTTAGCTGGGCCTCTTCTAACTACTGAAATTAACAGCATATTGTGCAGACAATGTTCACTCTTTCAGAGTGATAAGACCAATGTTTACAGCTGATGTCCAGACATGGTATGCAGGGAGGCTCTTGCTTATACTCATTGCTCTAACACCCAGGGCCAACCAACTGTGTTATTTGCCACGTTGGAGGGTAGGAAGTGGAAAAGCACAGAGGAGTCCCACCTGCGGGGAGGAGCAGACAGGACAGGTGACCCAAAAACTGACCAACGGGGTATTCCATCCCATCTGCCTCATGCTCAGTATAAAAGCTGAGGGATCAAAGGGTCAGCTCTCGCTCTCTCACTCTCTTGCTTCAATGGCCGACGTCTGAGGAGGATTCTGTCTATTCGTCTGCCTTTGGTCCTGATCCTGAATCCAGATCCGGAATCCAGTTCCCATCCGTCACTGAGTCCAGCCTGGGACTGCCCCAGTGCCAGCCAGTGATGTGACTGTCATCCTGGGAGCTTGATATGGTTTTGTATATATTTCATTATTTTCCTTTTATTTTATTATTAATATTTCATTAAAGTAGTTTAGTTCCTTCTAAACTCATAACTCTTTTTTTCCCTCCTCTGCCTCTCTCTTTGAAGAGAGGTAGAGGGGAGTATCTATTGGTCCTATCTGGGGTCCCCCACGTCCCCAGTAGCCAATTCGGCCTAAACCACGACACATGGTCACCACCTGCCATGCTCATACTAATACAAGCAGCCCCTAAGCATCTGCGATTTCACCCAGAGAGGAACCCCTTCTTTGGCTCGCTAGCACCCAGCCCAGGGTGTTCAGTTATCTCACTGGAGTGACTCTGGTCCTTATAATACTGTTTTGGAGGAGATTTTGTACACTGTCATTTTTATCATTGATAGTATTTCTACTTTTTTCCCTCTCTTCACTCAGCTGTTTTATTTTACCCTGACATGAGGTTTTGGAAAGGGGAAGACACTTTTCAAGGGGTTAACGCTTTGGACTTTCTGCTTGCTAGAGCCTGTGAAGGTGAAATGTTTGACTCCCGAGGTGCATTTTAGCAGTTTAATAAACAAAGAAGTAGCACTCTTGACCACCTTGAACAGTATCAGAATCCACTTGCTGATTTGCGTGCACTTCAGCCAGCCCCTGGGACGATGGGCAGTGCCTGTGGCTGCCTCTGCCTCTGCTCTCTGTGTGTGTCTGCGCATAAATGAAACACTGGTGCTTTGAAATTTTTCAGATGCGCCCTGTGGTTCACTGAGTGAAGTGAGGTCGTTATTGCTGCTTTAGCTGGTGAACATCGCCTTTTTCCACCCAGTCCAGAGGTCAGAGATGCATTGTCTATTGCAGATACTTCAAAAACATTTTTGCAATAATAATCTAGCATCAGGCTAAGGGTATCCTCTAGATCGGTTATGCATTGCTCCTGTGCTCTCTGAAGTACATCATCTGTTAGTATGAGCCTCTGCTTCCGCCTCTAGTCATTTCCATAGTGGAAGTATCTATTAATTCATTAATGCAGATTAGCTTATTCAAACGTTTCAAATGTTGCCATACACTTTTTATTGCCATATGAAAGAAAAAGATGCAAAACATCAGCATGTCCTAACCATGTGTAGCCTTTCACACACATTTGGGACTGGTGCAGTATGTTTTATCCTCAGACTTCCCATAACATCATTGTCAGATTCATAAATCTTTTCAGATGCCTGGAAGGAGTTTTCTTCAGCATCACTGCTTTCTTTCCTTTCATTTTCCAAGTTAACTTTGGGTTTTTACACTCCAGAAGTCCTGATAGGCCAGGAGAACTTGTTTTTGGGCAAGCCATCCTGACCTATTCTTTTAAAAGATTCATCACATTGATGCTCTCTATTTTTCCTCAGAATTTCTGCTCCTTTTTTTGCAGACAACAGTACATGTTGCTGGAGGAATTTCTCTTCTGGGCTTGTATTTCTCTTTGAAGTCATGCCTTTGTAGGTTTATGATCATGTGCGAAGTCTAGATGGTGCAGAAGCTTAAGATTTGTCAAGAATATCCCTTAAGGTTTGTGATCTATTTCAGCTATACTGCACAGTATGTACTGACATCCAGTGACAGTGGTAAATTCTTTTCTATTTGAGTATAATTTTCCTGTGATAGTTCTACACTCTCAATCCTTATGCCCCAAAAGTGTCTCCTGCAAAATACTGTTTCGTCCACTATTTACAGCATATCTACCTTTTCAGTGTTGTGACCTGAATTTTTAGGAACATACCCTGGAACACATCCAGTGATTTTGTTGCTGTCATTTATTGTTGTCATTTATTGTGGTTTAAAAATGATACAGCCCCTGTGTTCTCAAAGTTCTCATCAAATTTTCCCAATAAGATGTGCTTTTTGCTTTTTATTTCAGGCTTCATAGCAGTGATCTGTATTAATCTGTGCTAGGTAAACCATCGTAATTATTACGGATTCTGATTTTTCACCAAGAAGTTGGAGACTTGAAAATGCTTTATTGTTTTCACTTTGTTTGAACAGGTCCAGAGGTATTTTTTTCCAAGGTCTGATCAAAGTAACTCACACAATACCAATTTTTATTTTGCTATGATTCAGTTTTAGATGGCACTCCATCTTACGAGTGGTGCTATTAGGTTTTTGTTGAGTGTCTCTATATACTAGATTGTCAACAGCAAGGACTCCTACTCCATCTAATATTTCACTGTACCCTTTCTGGACTTGTGCAGATGCTATATGAATATACCAGAAGGCATATTCTGGAAGAACTGTCTTCTAGACAGACAAGTGAGTGTACTTTGACTCCTCCTTTGTCCAATCTGACAGTCCAAGCAGACTGCAATTGCTGAAGAGGGCCTGTAAGTGATGTCCTCTAGGATGGTTAGACTGGACTTTAGAGAGGAAGAAAAGACAAGTGAAACACTTGCCCCAAAGGTCATGTCCTGTGTGATCTCATAGTCCAGCAGAAAAAGGGAGAAGAGTGGGAGCTGCACGGTAGGTTAGGCTAGCAGAGACAGTCTCCTTAGTTTTGATGCTTGATTTTGGTAGCTACAGGAGGTCCACGCTCACTTATCTCATGCTAGTGTTGGTAATCTACACCCCCCTTCTTCAGTTACACTCAGCCGTATTTTGCTGTCCCCTGTCACTAATGACAGTCATTATGGCACGTGTGCTAGTCATATTGCCTTTGGAAGTAGCTGACTCCTTGAAGTCTGGGAGGCATCAGGTATCCTTTAAACACACCAAGAAAAGCTTCCTCGATCTTTTCTGCTGGGAGACGAGTTTATAGGCATCCCACAGACTATAAAATTGATATCACTGATAACATGGCAAATGTTCTTAGGAGTGGCTCTGCTGTCATAGCTATCACATAGGCACCAAGATTTGTCCAAATACTTACATCTAAACCTGCATTTTCCCAGTATGCCTTCATGACATTATCAGCCTTGCTGATATAAACTATATGAATGTTGTGGCTTAGACTCGACATTCCAAGTTGTTCTGCCTGTTCTGGCAGACCAGTTCAGGTAACATAACCACGTGTCCTAAGTACATTTCCTTACACTAATTGCAGCAAAAGTGAAAGTGGCTGGGCTGTTGCTAAATTCTCCACCCCTGCTCTGCAAGAACCTGGACTGTATTTCTTTCTGTGCCTACATTGTGCAGAATGCTTTGCTTTTACACACTTCATGAATGTCCTTATCTGACAACCCTGACACAGCTTTCTTCCTCTATTGCCTCTTCTACCTTCCAGAAAAGGATGAGTTTGGGCTGGCAGATGTCCTGAAATCCTAAACAAATGGTCACTGTCCACACACAGGGGAGCTTTGTCTCCTTAGAGCAAGTCCAACATAACTGAAGTTCATTAAAACCACTGGGCATGTGCTGTCCAATTGGTCTGTGCACGCATTGCAAATACGGGCATGCACAGCCATTGCACAACACATGCACAATGTGTCAGATGCTTGCTGTTGATATACCACATTTGTATGCTTCTTGTCTGGGGACTTTTGATCAGAAAAATGCGAGGGGCCTAGCCAACAGCAAATTTATCTGGTCTTGGAACATCAACTGTTTGGCAAGAAGCCCTTCTCAAAACATTTTTCTTTGAATGATGTGGTCTGGCAGACACTACATGCTTCCTGTGATTATGCTCTGCCACACGCTTTCCTTCAACTGATTTTCATACCTTAATGTTGTCTTCATACCCTTTTTTTTATCATTTATACATCTGGTTTCTGGCTACACAGCTCTCCATCATATATATTTCATGAATGATTCTTATGACCCAGGAAGTCATCTTTGGTTCCTTTCCTGTCTTCCTCTGTTCATATATTCATTGTATCCTACTCTGTCTGAGATTGCTCTGTTTTCTCTTAGAGATGCTTCATCTGACACTGCAGCTGTTGTCGCTTTGTTCCTTCTATACATATTTTCCCATTTAAATTCATCTGATGCCTGAGAACCACTTCTTTTGCATATCTCTTTGACTCTGTCTCTTAAATTGTTCCAAGAAGTCTCTCTGCATCACCTTCAGATGATTTCCTTTCTATTTCCTATAGAAAATATCACCTTGCTTGTATGTGACAAACAACTGGTCTCCTTTCCCATGGTTCAATTCTGCTCTGTCACCAACGCTTGTCTTGACGAACTCTGACTAGACTTTTCTCTTATCAGTACCTTTGCACTTTCTTCCATCCTAACCCTTACGTTTTGTATCGACATCTCCAAACTTGACATCAAGTCATTTCTTTTCTTCTACCAAACGCTGCCTAAAACATTTTTGTCCTAGTCCTAAAGGTCTAATCATGAATGACCAACTAGATTATTCTGCTTTTTTTAAGGAAAAAAAACCTAAACTGTTTCTTCTGACTTATGTAGGTGTCACCTTATGTTATTGTCATTCTCCAGTTTTTCTTCCTTCTCCTTGACTGCACTCCTTTTCATTTCTGCCAATTTTAGTCTCTGTACTTTTTCAAAACATTTCTGTAAGGAAGCATTATGTTCCGTGTTGGTGGAATTACAGAAAAATCAAGATGTCCTACCTGTGCACACATGACATTTCCAAAAGACCACAACTTAGTGAAACAAAGATGAAATTTAACCAGCATTATGCAAAGTCAGTTCTCTTTGAACAGGACTTTTGGCCCTTGACAAATTTCAGTTCTTCAATTCAGTGGAAAAGCAGCTCGAATTTTACCTCAAAACCAGTCGCCCCCAGTAAACTACATCAACACTCTACCACTAGTTCAAACAGCGGTTCGGGAGCAGCCTTTGTTCCAGACAGCGTACAAAAGCAAATTCCAAATTCTCTCAAAGTAACTTATCAGGAAACATGAAAACGTGAGCTGAGCAACTCGACTCTGGAGTATGCCGGTTGCTGTTAGGATCACTTAATGGCAGGAAAATAGCTCAGATTTCCCTGTAACTGTGGTAATACAGTCTGTACAGCTGATTACCAGGTTGTCATCTTTAATGAAGTTGAAAACATGCTGACAATTCAGTAATGTTTTCTTTTCAGCTGTACAAATGCTGTGGCAACAGATTACAGTTGGATTGTAAGTACTTAACAAGAGCATTATAAAAAGAAAAGAATAATTGGGATGAGAGAGGAAGAGAGAGAAAAACATGGAAATAAATTAATTTAATGAAAAAGAAATACTTTTTGTTAGTCTAACGTTTAGAACTACAGTAGCAGAAAAACTAGTCCACAATGTATTCCCCTTACTGGTTTATGTATGAATTTTAAAGCTGTCTTTCTGCTTTTATTTTTCTTTCACTAGGAAAAAAAAAAGAAATAGACAAATAAACTTCGGCAAACTGTAACTGTTAAATAGAATGATACACACCAAACATTTAACTGGATGCCGTTTAGGTAAATGTTGCCATTATTCTGAGCCCAGCATAACCCATAGCACTTTAATTTTGTTATGGTGATGTGTGCTTTGGAGATCTAAAAACCTGTCCTGAGGTCAAAGATTCTCAAGCACAAACCTCCGCTCTGATTTGCAGTAGAAATTTAAAAGCAAAATTTAGTTGAATCCATTTCTGATTTCATGGAGGTATTTTCACCTCAGAAGGTGGATAAGGATGTTCAGTGCAGGATACAAAGTAAGAACAACACCTACACAAAAAGATTTTGAAAATGTCTGCAGAAATTGTGTGAACGTGTGTGTTTGTCCATTTCTGCATGTGTATGCGTGTTGCAGGAGAAAGAGAGTTAATTAATAAAAGTATTGTAGATGTCCCGTCTACTAAGAGTACAATTCATCTCTCATCTCAGTGCTGTCCAACAGCCAGCCAAGTATACAGATCTTTTAAAAGGCTGGAAAAATTAAGAAACTTATCCTCAGCATGAAATAGGATATAAATCCACAGTCTTTATTCTAGCTCCTGGTATAATATGTAAAATAGATTTTGTCTACAGGAAGGCTTAGGATAACTACACCAGTTTCTTCACCCCAGCTTTTCTGTTCCCTTGATGATGCCACTGACCAGAAAGCAGGCACAGATACCTTCTCCCAGACCTTCCTAGACCACCTCTACCATCATTGATCTGAGTTCAGGATAGAAAGTGTTCTTGGAAACAGCTAAATCTCTTTACAAAGAGTATATGGCATGTTTGCCCCATGCAGGAGACATCTTTCATTCCAATAGGTAAGACAAAATGGCCTACAAAAAAATTAGAGTATGTAACTCTTGTCTAAGATGCTCAAAACAGCTGCCACACTGTGCATGAACACTTTATATAAGGACACAAAAAAATTTCAGTGCAGCTGCCCAGGCACGTATGCATCATGTTAGCAAGTTTAATCAGGTTCTACATCAACAGCACCA
Source organism: Pluvialis apricaria (assembly GCA_017639485.1). Lineage (NCBI taxonomy): Eukaryota > Metazoa > Chordata > Aves > Charadriiformes > Charadriidae > Pluvialis > Pluvialis apricaria. Next base: position 70,588,786 of record CM030009.1, on the reverse strand, counting down.
TGGCAAACACAGCAGAATCCTCCATTCATTTCTGGGCAGTTACAGTGCAATAAATAATAAGGTAGCTGGTTGTACATATTTCAAAATGTCCTAGATGTCTATCAAGATCATTGAAATGGAATCCAAACCATATACATTAAAAAATAAAACAAACACCAAAAAAACCCACAAGGTAGATGTTGTAACAGAAAATGTTTTCTAGGATTAAGGGAATGACCAATTCAGGGCATAAATGCAAGGAAAATACAATACAGAGGGCTCTTGATTAATGCTATTTATATAAAGTTTAACAGAAGTTGCTATGCTGTATTTCCCATTTCCTATTTTAAGAGTGCTAATCGTAAAGTATATTTACAGCAGAAAGCTAAATATTCTTCTTCCATCCAACCAAGCTAGCAGGCAAATTACCATGCAAGGAGAGTTTAAAGTTCTGGTGTGTTGCAATTTGCTATGAATCATACACAGTCTTACTATCTGACACCCTGTAAACAACTATTTTAAAAACAACATCAGCAATAAATACATTTAATTCCCAGAAGACCCACTACAATTGCTTTGCTTAGCATCAGAGAGTTTGATTCACAAAAGAAAGTGGTGCTTATCTGTAAATCTATTTAGCATGATAAGGCAGGCCATCATTTCAAAACTTGTTAATCAGTTTGATATTGGATTTATTCAACCTCCTCGGATGTTGTGGGAGGGAGAAGAGGGCTTTCTTGGGCTTTTCTGAATCATCCACCTACACGGCAAGTGCAGGTGAATGCAGGACATGCTGGCTCAGTGCCACCTCACCACCAGCCTCTGGAGGAGCAGCTCCCATCAGCTCTGTGCTGGGCAGCATCAGCCCATGGTCAAAGGGGCTGGGAGCTCCGCACCGGCGGGGAACAGCCACAGCCCCCTTCGTGCTCAGTGTCACCTCGCAACCAGCTGGAATCACCCAGTCGTCTCTTTTCTCCTGGCCAAGGGGAAGGCATTTTGGGCATGAGTTCAGAGGCAAGTCCAGACTTAGGCTGCTGGATTTACAGTGCAATGCCACGTTTGCTCTGGCACGTCTATTTGCAAGTTGCAAAATAACTGGGAGAAGAGTTTGCTATTTTTCGAGTAATCCAAATGCTTACAAATGCACTGTGTTCAGGTACTTTGAAGTTACTGTCTCCTAATACACTGTCCCATAACACATTTTCTAGCAGTGGTTACCCTGCTATTTTATACAAGACTACTTTACAGTTTAATACAGCCCCTGGAGAACTCCATGTTTAAAGGGTTCTGGCATAAATCAGTTGGAAAGGGTTGTCGTGTTATGTTGTGGCTCAGGTTAAGTAATGCCAATCAGTCAGGTCTCTGACCAAACAGACCTCTGTCATACTCCTTGGCTCTGCATGATTTCTGAATTTTCAGGGCATTTTGCAGGCATTCATAAGCAAACTCTGTCTATGCTGCAAACTGAACAAAGGCTACAAAGTTGTGATTTACCAGTATTTCAGCTAATTTGTCTCCATCAGCTCCTGTCTGCCTGCAGAATCATCTGAGACATATGCATAGTTCATTTTTGCAGTTTGTTATCATCTTTAGCCTGCTTACCTCAGAAACCAAGGCTTAAGCAATTCTGCAGCCTGTGTTTAAGTGAAAACTTAGGACTTTTTTTGAAATAAACTGGCCAGAGGGGGAGAGATCACAGTTCTAGGTGAGCCCTATAAAGGTGGGGTTTGGGTGGGAGGCATTTCTAGATAGACAGCTGAAAAGAAATTGAGGGAGTGGCTAATATCACCCTTCAATTTGGCATCTGCAATGAAGACAGACACTAAAACTAGGTTTCATCAGTGCTCAGAGAACAACTTCTTGGGCCCCTGTGACATGAGACAGTATGTGGTGCCTGAAGGATACAGCTGGAGACATTGTGACACAAGGGTGGTTAGGCACATGTTGCAAAATATATTATGTACGTTTTGTATATTGTCAAAATTTTACTTTGTATATTTATTTCAGTAAAAAGCTTTTGAGGAAACTGTTTCCCAATGATGATTTGACTCTTCACAGCAGCAGCACCACAAGATGCTCAGAGCATCAGGATGAACAACCTGACTGCAACAATAAAATCAGTCCCTTCATAAAACGCCTGCATGCTTTAGACATCTAAAAAAATGAGTGTGTAGAAATAACTGATGTTCTGCATAGAATACACCTTGGCCATTTTATGAAATTGTTTGTTTCACAACTGCACTGTCATATTTGTAGCCTGAACTTGTGAGACCCTGAGAGCAGTGCAATTTTGCTGTCTGCCATCACCCATGGGTCTCTTTCAGATGTGGTGCTTCCCACATTCCTGTGTCCCACTGAACATGCTTTAAATTGCACCCACCACTTCCCCAGTGTCTTACTATGAATTTTACTGAATCACATTTCATTGGTTTCCTAGCCTGATCCAACCAAAGGATGTTAAAAAAAATCCACTACCTAAACAAACAAACTACCAAAAAAACCCAAACAAACAAAAAAAACCAAAACAAAACTAAACAAAACAAACAAACAAAAAAAAAAAAACAAAAAGCAAACAAACAAAAAAACCCCAAACGAACAAAAAAAACCACCAAACCTGTAATCATCTCCTTTATTTTTATGAGATTTGGGGTCAGGCTGTTATTACTATTTGCTTTTTTTCTGTGTCTTCCTGGGTGTTTGCATTTATTCACAGTATCTACATATCTCAGCAGTATGTATACTATCAATGTAACCCATTGCTGCATGGGAGATAAAAACTCCCCTGGTACTTTAACTTGCAGAGCAGACAAGTTCTTTCCAGCCCCCACCTACAGTTCAGGCTTTGTAGCAACCTCATGTTTTAACCCTAGAGACTCTCGGCTCCAATCCTGAGTTTCAGCCAAGGGACAATTATAACCTTTGCTCCTCGCTTTAGATTATTCACTAAGTTGTTAAATGGTGTCAGTCCTCAGAGTGGCCACAAGCCTTTGGCTTTGAATGGGGTACATCTATATTTGCTGTCACCCTTTGTTTATGGTGTTGCAGTCAGCTTTCAATCTGCATGACAAGTTTCCCTTTCCAAGTCAATTTGAATTAATTTTGAGATTACAATTTTGTGCGACACCGTAATTAAAGGCGGGAGTGCAATCCAAACATAGAGCATCTACAGCTTTTCCTTCACTCGTGAATGCTGTGATTCTATTTTTAAAAGCAGTTAATGACTGTGGCAAGGTGTATTCCTTCCAAACTAAGGCTGCTTGTTGCTTGTATCTCTTTTATACAAGAAGAAGAGAGGAGCCAGACCCAGCAAGTATATGCAAAAGAAGGCACCTCCTGACGCCTTTTTGATCTCCATCATTCATGACAGCACCAGAGTGTCATCAGCATTAAATCATAATGCAGAAACAGTCCCCGCACATGCCATAGATAGCAGTAGCTGGAACGAGGAAGAGTTACCTCTCAGCCCAGCACTGCATGCATTTAGACAGACCAAAATGCCTTGCCTTACTAAAACAGTACGTGAAAGAAAAAAAATAGGAAACTTACACTTTCCATTGAGCTCTTCATTATTTGATTCCAGGTTCTTTCGCACTTGGCATTGTGCCTGTGATCTGACATGCAGTCAGGCTCCAACACTCAGATTAGACTGCCCTAGAGAGCAAAATGTATGGGAAAGCCTCATCAGAAAACGTAACGACCAGCAGCCAGTCCTAGCATTATGTGTTAATCTAGTTTGGGGGAAAATTAGAATTAAATTTGATTTAATGTTTTTTATACATAAAGAAAACTTGCATGTATAAAATAGCTTTGGATCATTAACAGAGTGCTGCATATGCAGTCTGCTGAGACAACAGCTGGAACTGTTAACAGACCCAGGCTAAACAGACTAAACAGCACTTCGTACCTCGTATATTGTACACAAGGAGAAGGGTCTTCTCCCATTGGTCTTATTGTACCTTCTTTTGGGGTTTTAATGTACTTTATCTTGATCCCATCAAGAAATCTTAATCCTGGTCCATAAATGTTTTTTACAAGAGCTAAAAGCACCTTATCAGCTCTCCCCTTGGTTTTCTTTAACAATCACACAGTTACAGAGTGAATGAGACATGCTGCAGAGGGATTAACTACTTCAACCTGATGGAAAAAGCTGTAGAGTTACAAGTGAGGTTTTAGTACCGGTCTCTTCTCAGAAACCTAGTGATATCATGTCTGCTCACCCTCCTGATCACATGTGATAGATTCACATTATTCATGGGATTCCCCCACTATCACCTTTTCCTTTCCCCCTCTCCTTCATAATGCATCTTCCAGTATACACCATTAAACTGGAAAATGTAGCCTGCCAATAGACTCAAAGTGTTCCTTGCAGCTCAGAATAGTGCTTAGGAGCTTGATCTGAAATTATGGGTATAAACAAAATTCAGACAAATCAAGATTGGGTGAGAGTTTTCACAGAGAAAACTACTGTTGCAGGCCATGCTTACAATCTTAATTAAACAATATTCATGCCTGCCATTACTGAGGCTCTTTGTCAGAACTGCCAGCTTCTTGTTACATCTTTTGTCCTCTATAACTAAGAAAACTTTGAAAGAGTGGCAGAATCTGTGAAAATATGATCTTAAGCCATTTAAAGTACATGGTACTGAGTGCTGAAACAGATAGTCTACTTACTGATCAAAAATATCATAAACAGACATGGTTCTTGCTTGCTGCCTAGTGCCATCTATTGATGAAAGAGTAAAAGTTGAAGGCGTTTGTTGCAAAATGTATGCAGGCAGCGACCTTCAGCTAGACAGCACAGGAGGGGGGAACCGGCTGCAAAGTCTCCATGGTACTTCTGCTGAGGTTGGGCTTTATGCCTGTTCCTCTTCCCAGAGTCAGAAGATCTCCCGGGAGCTGCAAGAGGCAGGAGCTGCCCTTATGCTCACTGTATGCCTTTGTATGGGCTCGGTATCCACACGATTCCTGGCAGCAGTTCTCCCTTACGCTCAATGTCAGTAGGGAATGGAGGGGTCAGTACTCCCCCAGGATCCATGTCGGATGGCAGGAGGCTTTTCCCATTGCACACAGGAGACAACTGCAGCCATCTAGCTGTGCTTCATTTCTCACCAAGTATTCTTTTAGCCAGGAAAGAAATATTACAGGTATGAATCAGTTCCAGATTAGGAAACCTATTTAAGCCTCTGCACGTGAGCTAGCTATCGGTGGAATTCAAGGGCTCGGTGCTTTTGCTGAAACACTCATGTACAGAGACAAGTAATACACCCAGGAGTGCCCCACTGGCCTCCAGCTGTTCTTCCACAAGCGCATGAGTTTCTGCAGCTCGTGTGTCACATCAGCCAAGCCATTGCAGACATCTCAAGCAACATTAGACTCCTGTGCTCAGGCAACTGAGTCAAAGCACTAGACGATACCATCCATGTAGTTTTTTGGCTGATACTTTGCTCCAACTGAGACGCCCGTATTTGCTCAGTTGAATGACACCCTAAAAACCTCTTACAATAGCGGAAGTGTAGACACCAAGCTTATATGTAGCCATTTGAATTTAGATGCCTTCATCTGGAGCTGAACCTGAGCTCATGTGTCTGAAAACCATCCAGCCACTCTATACAATGCCATTTGTTCGACACCTCCATTTAATTCTTTCCTTAACACGTCAGTGTGATGGCTGCCCTGGCTCTGGTCAGGAACAACAAATACCTTCACTGAGTTTTTAAAGCTTCCATCTGAACGGTTTTATTTACCTATTAACAAGGGAGAAAAAAAAAAGTTTTAGAAAGATAAGCATAAAGGCTGTGGGATTTCTGTTGTACATTTGCAAAATGATGTTAGGAAGCTATTCAATTCACAGCTCTTCCATTCTGTCTCTATCATGTTGCAGGATTTTTTTACTGTTGCTGGAGGTAGTCATTGACAGCAGGGGACTATAGACAGCTAAGCAGTGATGGCTTTATCTAAGTGAAGACATCAAAGGACTGGGCTAGATTTTAGATGATAAATTCCACAGCAAAGAGACAATTTTGCCATTATGTAAGGCAGCATTCAAGGACTCAAGGCTTTGGGAAGTGAAAGTTGTAAACTAAGAGTCAATGTGCGTAACTGTATTGCTTTAAGTTCTGTGATTTTGTATAACAAATAATTATGCAATAACTTTTCTTTCTAAAGCAAAATTACTGCTCCCAGACTGTTGCAGGCACAACAACTAAGTCAGACCTCTCAGGTAACCACAGGGGCATGGGAGGCAGCAGCCCAGGGCACAATCTGAGACCAGTGCAAGCCTCCTGTGACAGAAAGATATTGATAGACATTGAACTGGGAATGCACTCTGACTGATGAAGAAAGATCAGAATAGTTTAACCTCGGCACTGCAGTATCTAGACCCGTGTAGGAAATCACCATGGAGGCAGAGGAGACAAGGCAAGGGCACAGAGTCAGCTGGAACTCTTTCTGCAATAGCCACACCAAGCATCCACAGAGTGCGAACCGAGCGGCGGGTGAGCTCTTCTAGTCCTCCACTAACCCAACTGATTGAATAGTTATCAAACTCCTTAAAACTGGTCAGATTTTTTTGCTGCCAAAATATGCTGTCTCTGAGCCTTTCCACTCATGTAGTTAGGCCCTTTGCAGTAATTGAAGATGTTAATCTATTCATGGCTAGCTTATTCCCACCCAATCTGATTGTGTGTAGTGATAAAATACAACAGATACTTCTTTTCTGAGCTTTTAACTCTGCGTCTGTCTTCAAATCACATTAGAGACTCTCAGCAGGTATGAGAGTCCCATTGAGATAGACACCCCACTGGGATCATACATAACAAAACTCTGCCTCCAAGTTCCAGTGATGTGCTATGCACAACATTATATATTTCCAGACCAGGGTCAAAAAGAACAGTTGCCAAGGCAGAATTAGTCTGGTTAATGAGGCTTTCATTCCAGGAAAATAAGAGAAAGTGATTCCTCATATCTCTGTTTCCATATAATAGCTACTTTTGTATAATGATCAGAGTAGGGTAAAATAGTGGTTCAGAAGAACAAAGTAATAAAAGGGCTTGAGTAGCTTGGAGGGAAGAGAATGCACTGAACTTTAAAAGATACTTAATGCATCCATAAATAAGCTAAGATAGTATTATATACAGCTCATGTAGACTCTCATAAGGAGCACTAAGAAGAAGACAGTAATGACTCACAAGAAAATAAAAACTAAGAAGGACAAAAATACACATTTACTCTTCCTCCCCCCCATATCTCAGTAAAGATCAGGACGGTGTCCTTAAATTGTACCCTCCACAAAAACCCTGCGGTACTTATTTGGCAAACGAAAAAGTCTTTAAAATGTTCCTAATGCTACATCTCATTGTTATGTGCTTTTTTCCCTGATAATGAATACCATGATATCCATAATGTATAATGTATAGAGATATTGTTTTCTTTATATACATGAATTACTAGTCCAATTGGTCAGAAACGCTTAAACGGTACAATGATTTTTGGTTTTATAATGGCTTTTCTCCCAAGCAGTGATTTTTAAAAGCAATAATTGAACGTCTCCAGCCTCCCAAACTCCAGTGCTTTCACTAAAACTGAAATTTGTCCCCTATCTACTTTTCCTTCAGTCACAGCATAGAAAAGGAGAAGAAAACATTGTGGGAGGAGGGGAAGGAAAACCAGAAGAAATATGATAGGGATTGATGTTGACAGAAGAATCCCTGGGTTCCCGTCTCTCCTCTGAGCGCTCTCTATTCATGTCATCCATGCCTATGTGTTACACAGTATGAAGTCAGTGAGCAGCCCTTGGAGCCAAGAAGGGAAACCATGGGGTTATCCCAACTATTCAGCTACAACAGTGCTCTCTTTGTTTTCTGATTCCTGTGAAGCACTTGTTATTTCATGGGAAGCAGAGTAACTTCAACAGGAGGGATTTAGGTTATTCTCACTGGTGTGCTACCCCTCCAGATGTTTCTGGAGGGGGAGGGCTTGTGTTCTTTCAGGCAGAAGAGGGCACTCTTTTGTGTCCCAGATCACCCTTTTAGTACTAGATGAATGAGGGTGTTCTCTTTTCATTTGATTTTTAAGGTAAAAGGGGACTAACCAGTGTACTTCCTCTGCAGACCACCTGCAGATCTTCCTCTGGAGATCACTTTCAGAGTAGCTTCACAAGGGCAGGCATATGGAGGAGCACCAAGTTTGGCGGTTTCCTGAGGATGATGGATAAGATGGAAAATGAAAAGCACCGTTCCGGGAAACTCAAGAGTTCATGTCTAGTTTTTGCTTAAAATTTATTGACTTAAATCGCATTCTCCAAAATAGTTTTGACTCCGAATACTAACCAGAACATCTCTGAGCCACAGCTGGGATTCCCCAGGTGCATGGGACAGGAGAGGGCTGGGGCCTGGGAGGGAGCAGCAGGAGGACCCCCAGTCCAGCAGCCTCATGGCTGGCTGTCCTGCCAGACACCCGGCAAAGCTGAGTTTTGGGACGCTTTGGCTGTGGCTGTGAGCAGCAGAAGTAACAAGGCCTCGATGTCAGGGAGCAGCAGCACGGCCGGAGCTTCCAGGTCACAGCAGCTTCCTCCTGGCTGCCCACACAGGCTGTTTGCACCAAATGAGCTGTCTGAGCACTGACCACGGTTCATCCTCGTTGGCACTTAGGGCCATGCACGGGTCAACAGCAGCAGTGATAAACTGGTTACCAACAACAGGTGGTAAATCACAACTTTTTCATGGACGCAACCAGGCTTTTCTCTAGCTTGGTGCTTTCTTAAACTGAAATGTCACTTTGCAGCTCTTCATATAGATCCATGCATGCTAACAGAAAAGTCATTGTCAGAGTGTCCTACATCCAGTCTCAACGTAGGTCAAGACTTCCCTCATTCAAAGCATGAAAGTCTGTTCTTTGCAGTCACATGCGATGCTGCAGCCCCGGCAGAATGGTACTGCCCCACGACTGCAACAGAAAACAAGAAGGGACACTTATGGTTGTAAACCATGTATTGAAAGTAAAAGCCATATTTAAGAGTGCAGCTGGAGCCTCTATTTTAAACTATGATACAGTCAGGACCCAAATTCCTTATGGACAAATGCTGAAACTCTTAATCTGCAATAGTGCTTCTACCACTAATGGTGAAGATAAATGCTTCTGTTTCCCTTTTTTTCCCATAAGAGTGACTATTTTCCAAAGGTGACTTCTTTTTTAACAACTGTGCTCTACAGACATAGTGTTTTGCACAAGGGTAATTCAGAAAGGCAAGGTTATTTGAATTGCAAAACGGTAATCTTGTTTTAGATTAAATAGATTTATCTACAAACTATGCTATATGCCAGTCTGCTTGATCAGTAGGTGCAAAATCCTCTCTCTTTGGCAGTAGGTGAGTACATGGGTGCAGCTCTGTTAATACAGTTTGTTGGTTTGTGAAGCCGGATAAGCAGAGCTGGTGATATCGGTGTAGATAGATGTACCCAAATCTTCCTATCAGAGAGAGCTTATTTCAGCTGATTAAAGCCTTAAGAAAATTTCTGTTTAAGTTTTCCACCCAGAGAAAACTTTTTTTATGTATTGAAAAAAATGAACTCAGGTGACAATATGTTTATTGATATTAGAAACATCTTTACAGTGCTTTATGGAGATGCTATAGTGATGCTGTGGTCTCAGGTGAGGACTGGCCTCAACATGCTCTTTGATAATTCATGTGAAAAATTCCTCCAAATATGGTCAAATTTGACCACAAGTAATCCCACAAATACAACAAAGACTGTTGAGATTTTAGCCAAATAATTTTAATATCCCACCTGCAGCGGTTATGTCATATCTCCTTGTGGCTTTTCCTTACTTACCAGATCTGATATGGCATGTCCTCAGAATGAAAAATCTTTTTCCATTTTGGGCTGTGGCAACTGTATTATATTTTCTCCACAGTTTCTCTGCAGTCCTTCTGCCAGTGTTTTGCAGGTGTAAGAAAAGAGAAAACACATTATTTCACCTCTGTTTCCCATATTTGTTCCTCTACTCTTCTTTTCTTTCCACAGAGTTCACTATAAGGGACAGACCTCTGAGGGGCGGTGCGGTGAAGGGTAGCAGTATCCTTACAAATCTGCTGCTGTAGAACTGAAACTGTGTAGTGAATGAGGCTGGCGGTTGCAGGAAGGGACGGGGTGGTCTCACAGGAAAGGGAACGGAACATTGCCCCAGTTCTGTCAGCTTCAAAGCTGAGAAATGGATTCTGTACCACCCTCCATCACAGAGTTTATGCGATATTGACCCGGGCATGTAAACACAGTTGCTCACTGCTGGGCAATCACTCTGCCTGACATCTTTCTCTTCTGGTTAGCCAACATGAGACAATTAGGGCCAGGCTTGCAGAAACACCAAATGCTAACCTCCAACACTTTCTTCTTCCAACCATACATCGTCTCATCCATTGGTACTCTGTTTCTCACTCTCTTTTTCCATCTTTCTATCAACAAGATGGGTCTTTCTGTGGGAATCCTGGATTTAACTTTATTATAAGGGGTGTATGCAACAACGGGTTAGAAGTCTGTCAGCCTGGCTGGAGTCTGTTTTAGGCTGAGTAATACTGAACAGTGCTAAGTAACGCTGATGAGCTAAGAGTTAAGGTAGTGCTGTTGACCCAGGCTGTAGTTGTGTTAGTGTTACAGGTATTACCTACTTTCATTTGCAAGCTGGGACCGCTCCAGACCTGAGAAGGCACATGGCACTGGCTTTGTTGAATGTATCTGTACGTCACACACATAAGCATGCCATGAAAACAAAGCAGTAAATTGCGATGAATTTGGCACATAAGAGAAGCTTCAGCCAGGGAACAAAAGGCTCTACTGGTTATCAGCTGGCCAGGAATTTGCCACTGTTGTGCTGCCTCGGTGACGGAAGCCGCAGTGACAGTATTGGCTGTGCGTGACAGAGAGGTCAGACTGCCTGGCAGGGGCAGCTTTTGAGGGAGAGGCATCAGCACAGTAAATGTGACTATAAAATTAGCTTCATCTTTTACCTAAGGAATGATAGCTTCCCGATTAAATCCCTGGTTTAATCTCCGATTCTACTAGGCAAGTTCTGACTGACCTTGGAGGGACACTGAAAAATGAAATCCTGCTTTCAACTAGTTTAACACCTCCACCAGAGCCCAGACATGCAGCTCTTCTCCAGCAGAATTTCAAAGGTGTTTAGAAGCCCCAGGGTGAAGGCTGGCATTTAGCAGACAGACAAATAAGCATAAACAGGTTCTAATAAACTCCCTTTGAAAATTAGGTACTTAGCCTGTGCAGGCATTTTTTAATAACCCAGCAGGTGCTGATCTCCATAAGTTTTTGAAAAAATGTAGCATCTTCTGCCTTCTTTTTAGCTGCTCATTTTAATAGTACACCCCTAACACACTGAGGTGCAGTGACTATAAATTCACTACTAGCTATGAACTGTTCAAGCCTGGAATAATGAGCAAACTTTTCAGTCCCTGTGTGAGTATGCAAGAAACAAATGTTACAGAGCTGACCAGATTGCTGAATTTCTTGCACTGATGATAAATGCACAGGAGAGGGGGCTGTAGGACCAGACTGATTTTCACTAAAGGAGCCTTGCAAAGCTGCACACATGCCGATGGCTAAAGGATGACAGAAATAATGAGAAAATAGCTTGAACTTTAATGCCAGCCATTTTTTTTAATGTTTCTAAATAATTTTGTGTTATGTATAGCCAAGACATAAAGACTTTACCATCAATGAGTGCTCTTAATCTTACCTGTATGTTCCAACTGCAGAATATATATCTTACAAAGATTCTTGACTGCTTTTGTGACATAAAGACCTTCGAGGATTATGAGATCAGTGTGGCATAAGTGCTGGTGAGTGCAGAAGGGGCAGCCAAGTGGAAAACAGGTTACTGGAACTGCTGAGATAGGTCAGCTTGAAAGGTGGGAATTGGAGAGCAATCAGGATAATTTTACATTCGTCCAGTAGAGGCATGGAGTTTAGAGATAAAAAAGAAAAATAACTTTCCTACCTTAGTATGTCTGTTCTTGTCACTTTGTTGTGTGCACAAGGTCTTTCACAGGTTGCTTCTCTTTCAACTTTTTTCAACTTAATTTACAAAGAATGTAGCAATAATAGTTGCATCCCCCACAAGTTATAATTTTTGTAAGACTGTCCCTGATCTGATTATGGTGGCTCAAACATTGCACCATGAGATAACTTTCTGAAAGATATTCTAAAAACTTAATCAGGAAGATGCCCCACATATTTCCCACACACAGGGTACTTTGTCATGTTAAGATGCAGTTTGTCTTCTTAAACTGAGCTTTTGGAGGCTGTGTCTTCTGTAGTGCCCGACTTGTAAACTCTAATGCAGCCTCGGCATCGCATTTCAGGTGCCTCTGATGCCATTATCAGAGTTAAACCACGTATTACACTTCTCTTTTGCTAATATTTATGATGTGCTTAGAATCACAGACATTCTATCTTTAAAATCATAAAGGATAGAAATTTAAATGTTGTTTTTCATAGAAAACCAACCCTGTGGAATTGTATTTTTTGCACATTTTATCAGTTTCTCTTCTATGGTAATGAGAAGTTGGTGCTCTCGATTGAAGGGCTTGGCCAACAACTAAATCACAGAAGAGTTTTGGATTTTTTTCTGCCTCAGAGTGAATACCTGAGGAATTTTTGCATTTTTTCCTAGAGACCAGTAATGACTTGTGGTTGTTTTTTACCTGACTATTATATTTTTCAGCCTGTGCATACTTATAACTCATGATGCATAACTATGCAGCCATCTGAATAATGGATATTTAGCATCACCAAAATTTTATGCATAGAAAGGTAGTCCTGGACCTACGGCACAGACTGGCAGAAGTGAAGAAAACTGGGCTTCTCTTGCCCCATCCCTAAACAGGGACTTAGATGAGAGGGGATGACTTGCCTTGCTGTTGCAAGGTCTCCATTGCTTGGGAGAAAGTCAGGACTAGGTCACGTTTTAGGTGACCAATGTTAGATGAAATGAAACTCCCGGCCGGGGCTAAATCAAACCTTGTTTGAACTGAACAATTCCCTACATATTTTTTCAGTAACCTTGGTAAATTTTGGCTCTTATTTTCTTCCCAAGCCCTATTACGAAAGGAGACAAGCTATGTCCCTGAAGGCTTGACTAAAGCAGATGCCATGGTAATTTTCATTAAAAAATACAGTGGGAGGAGGAACTGTACCCAGCTTTTACACAGTAGGTGACTTATTAGATAGCTCACTCAAGATGTGGGGGATCCACATCAAAGCGATTCAGTGGGAAACAGAAAAGCAGGCAGGCAAAGCTGTCGTCCCTGACAGCATGATGACTACGAGTACAGCTCTGTTAAGTTGCATTTTCAGTGAGGCCAAGTGATCATAGAGTATGATTAAGACAATCAAACACACCACAAGATAGCCAAGGATACAAATCTTTCATTAGTGTTTGGTCTTGGACATAAAGGAGGACGTTGGAGCTGTTGTGAGTTGTGACTTGCCTTTCTACATCAGGGTGAGTAAATCCTTTAATTCTTCCCCGCCTGCATTCCTCAGTTTGCAAATTGGTTTTGCAAATGTGGGACTGTCCTGGCTGTGCTTATACTGCTTGAAAGAGTAAACTTCGGACAACTGAAGACACGACAAGCCGTGGCTCCTTGCCCATCTCTTACACCATCTCCCCACCTCCCGAGACAGCCAGCAGCGTAGATGAAGCCCGCAGACTGCTCATCCTGAGGGGCTCCGAATGACACACGCTGGCTGCCCTGAGCCCGAGCTGGCCAGGGCTCTGTCTGAAGGGGAGACTTAATAATCCATCTAATACTGGCTACTGAATATACCAACATTTTTTGCTGACAGTTTCTCATCTCAGGTTCCCTATTCTTTATTTTTATGAAGTCCCATTCATAAAGCCTCAATCTAAACTGTGCACAACAGATGTTTGCAGAAAAGTTTAAATAGTCTCACAGTATCGAAAAACAGTGCTGAAATCTCTTGCACGCAATCTCCCGGCACCTCATCTATGAGATCCCTAACAGATACAAGCAAGTTAAGTGAGGCATGATTTCCTGTATTCGACCAGCTGGTAGAGCTGCAGAAAACAAGCAAGCTTTCAGGCACAGAAGCCTTTCTTCCCATCTCAGGGAAAAGCTCCTGATTCAGAGTAAAGAAAGGCCTGTGTTTCCCAGACAGAGGCATCTGTCTGAGCCCAGAGGAAGGGTTGTGTGCCCAAAGTCACAGTGCCTTTGCTCCAGCACTGCCCAATGTGTTTTGCTGCTGTATCAGTCAGCCTAACAAAAGATATTATTTCTTCTTCAAAAATTGCTGCATCTACATTCTTAGACTATCACAATTACAACAGTGTTGCCATTTATATAAAATAAAACCCTAAATCATCCCACTAACAGGGAGCAATTTGTTCTCTGCCTCGGTTGCCTTTTGTCTTTCAGTGAATGTAACCCCGTCCCCTATTGCCCATGTCTGCATCAAATGGATGCTAAGGGAGCATCACGGGAAATTAAAAGTTTCCTTTGGAAACACCTATCTTCAGTGATCATGCAGGGTTTGTTTTCCTCCCTCCTCCAAATAGCAGCTGCTGAAAATTTTAAAGGTCTGTTTAACCTTCAGCATTTTTATACAATTCTTGCATTAAGGAGAGGAGGAAAGAAGGAAGGCAGGAAGGAACAGCAAGCACTATGCTACCCGTGTTCATGGTTTATTTTGTATAATGCTTGCTGTGTAGCAGTCCATCTAGCGCATTGTTCTCTTGCCAAAAGTGGTCATAAAAGACTGCTCAGGGAAGAGTAAGAACAAGACAAGTATGTGCAATGCAGACATCTAATGTCTTCCAGCCATCAATTATTTCCAGCTTGGGGACTGTCAGGGCTAGATATAGCTTCTATGCATTTAGTATCTCCTCTATGAACTTGTTCCAGATCCCCTTTTAACATCTACCTCTTTTGGTTGAGAAGTTAGATCCACATCTCACAGTGGAAAGAATCACCTCCTTACTTTACGTGTACATACATTGAATTTCATCTGACATTTTGCTGCCAGCTGACTCAGTCCTGTAAAGTCTTCCTGCATCTCACGGTTAGCCTTACTACCTTAAACAAATCAGGATCATACACAATCTTTCTTTGCCACTGACTGAACTTTGGTTGCCTAGGAATATGTTGAACAGTACAGATCTCTGGATGGATCTGAACTACATTGGTAAAGTCATCTTGCCTTCAAGGACTGACTGTTTCTTCCAATTCTGTTTTGTATTCCTAAACAAGTTTTTTATACTTTCTCTTCTATGGTAGCTACTTAGTTACTGTATTTTAGATGTTTGGTCTGCTGCTAAACCAGAATATATATGGCAGTCAAAGTAAAAGATGGCAAAGAATATACAAGCAGGTATGCAAGCACAGGAGCAAGGTGAGATGACGAGGTTGATATGATCTCCTAGGCTGTCTCTCCCAGTGCTTTCAAGGATAGCTTCTGCAACTTCGGACTGCATCTAGCCACCTGGAGTCAGAAAAAGAGCATTCTAGACTGATTACTGGGGAAAAAAACACGAGGGCACCTAGCCTTCCACTTTCTGAGGCAGTCTGCGCACCCTGTAGGACAAAGGAGGGACAGAAGCACAAGTCCACTGAAGGATCCATGAAGCAGCACAGCCTGGCCAGGCTGGGTCTGCATCCCAGCACTGCCACTGCTCACACGCGTGCTGCGCTGCTGAGCCTCTTTGTATGCTCTGCGTGACAGCAGGGAGACCTACTTCCCTGTCACGCACAGTTGCAGAACAGCTGTGCTGAGATGTCCGGCTCACCAGAGCTGGGTAAACATGCTCTTCTCACCAGCGATGGGCTATGGCCAGAGTCAGTAAGTGCCTTCCCCACACTGCCCCGGCAGAGACCTGCCTGGGTAGTGTGGTTACAATGGTTGGACTTCCCTCGGCTCCTTGCCTCAGACATACAGCATCTCCCCTCCCTTCTCCATCCTGAGCTCTTTTCCATTATTGGATTGTCAGCTGACAAAATCTCCCTGGCAGCCAGTTCCAGCAGGGCTGGAAAAGCTCAAGACAATAACATCGTACCTCACTGGCTGGCATCCCACAATTGTGTGCATCTGACTCTAATTTTGTCCCAGGGCAGCTCCTTCTTTTCCTTTCCTTCCCACCCCCAGTCCGAAAGAAAATAAAAGTCAGCGGAGCTTATTCTAGCCAGCTGGCCACCTTAAACAGACACCAGCCCTGCTTGTAGCCCAGATACATGAATACTCAGACAGAGACGACCCTAACATCCATGGATTTTATCTGGATACAAAAATTGTGTTGTACCTACCATGCTCCCCCACTCCACTGCCACCAGTGTAAGTGCCACCTACTATCAAATGCTCTGTCCTCCTTATCCTCACCACCCTCCTGTTCCTCCACTGGCCTTTGGCAAGGGTCCTAGTCATGGTAAAGTCCTCTTCTCCTGAGCACTACCATTTCGCTGGCATTCCTGAGAGCGAGGGAGTCCTCTCAGGCAAACAGTCTTGTTCTGGAGAGCAAGGACATATAGAAGATAGATAGAGAATATATGGGATGCAGGACAGCAGGTTTTGGACCAGTACTTTTTTGATTCCGTATGCGCTGCTGAAACACAGAGCAGAGCCCTTGCCCTGGATGCCTTAAGGGTGGTATCCTTCTAAACACTCCATGAAACTAAGGGTTTAAAGCTCCTACTAGACCAAAGGGAAAGAGTGTGGGCTGGGAAGGCCCTCCAGCAGGGGCAAGGTGCCCTGGTTTCTCTGGGGGACTCTGCGGCGCTGCTGGAGGCAACCGAGGGGGGTGGATGCCTGGGCAGAGCTCACCCATGTCTCGTGGGGGCTGACCGGGTGGGCTGGAGCAGAGGAGCATGGCAGTCTCTGCAGCTGAGGAAGGTTTCTTCAGGGGCCCAGACATGGAAATGTGCTAAGCCTAAGGCCTGCTCTATTTTCTTGTTAAATGACCTGCTTCAGGATATTCTAGAGTTGCTCAGCAACTCTTTTGTCAAAAGCAGCTGGTGTGATTTCTGCACGGCCCTGGGGTATGGAGCCTGCAGGGAGGCTCCTCTCTGCAGCATCAGGGACATCTTCTTCACCTCAGCCTCTGTGGGAGAAAAGAACAAAGTTATTTTGGGAACTGAATAACAACAACAGGTTTTGTCTCTTGCCAGAAATAGCGTGCAGCTTTTGTCTCCTGACTTGCTACCCTGAGGAGAGGACTCACTCCTGGAGCCCCAGCCATCCCATGCTTACCCTGCATGTAAACCCAAGGCAGGTGTTCACAGCCATGTTCCTGGCACTGCAAAGCTCTGGCTGGCCCAGGCCTGGGGATACTTTTAAGAGTGGTACCAGGTGGGGGCCCCCAGGATATAAGAGAGGGATCCCACAGGCCTCTGGTTCTTGGGCTTGCATGGGGACAGCTAGGTTTGCAAAGCGAGCACTCACCACATGAAAGTACAGTCAGGTCAGGAGGAAAAACTCATGAAGGATAAACCCTCCAAGACCCTGAGTTTCTTCAACCAGCACCAAGGAATGTCTGGCACCGGCAGCGGTCAAGCAGAGCCAGTCCTGTAGGTGGCATGTTCAGTTACGGGCTGACCTTGGTGCAGGCAAGTGTTTCTCTGTGCTAATAGAACTTTTGTGAACAAGGGTGACAGCTATGGTTCTTTCCAATGTTTAAACAATATAACAATTAAGAATTGTTAGCATTATGTTTCTTCCTTTCCGAATTGAAAGAAACCAAATTAAGACATTTCTACCTCATAGCAGATAAAAATAAAATTAAAGTATGTTCTTTCCTTCCAGTGATGTATTGATAATTTTTTTAAAAAAAGACAAAATGGTTGTTTGGTAAATAAAAACTTAAGTAAACTTGCCTATTTGACAGGTAGCAATAAATAAATTATTTCTTTATTGCTCCACATTGAAGTAGATAAAATCCATTTACCCATGTTTCTCCTTGGCTACCCCATGGGTCTCCATCTTGGCCACCCCATGGCGCTTGCCCTTATATTCAATATATAGTCAGATATTTTCACTACAGACTCATTTATTCTTCTTATTGTGTGGCTAGAAGCACACCACACATTAATCTAGGTACTACTACTGAATTTCACAGGGAATGGAAAAACAGAGGGAAAACTCAGATTACTCACCATTAAGTTTCTTCCAAATAGTTTGGCAAAAGCATTCTACATTTTCTGTCACTAAATAAACAGAGAGAAGCTGAATGTTTTGAAGTTTCAGTCACCAGGGACCCCCAGTGACGTTAATTCGCCTGGAATGTCATTTGACCGGTTAAACCAAATGGGTTGTTTTCTTTGTCCCTGGATGGAGCTTCTCCTTTAAATAAAATAGTAAGCAATGATCGTTACAATTCTTTATAAAACCTTCTAAAATGAAATATTAAGATTTTACTTTCTTGTGTGCTTTTGAGGATATTTAGCTGAATGCACAAAATGGAAAATTTCCCTACAAAGCAGAAATACACCAGGGCCAAGGGGATGCTGAGGACAAATGACTGAAAATCATCTATCAGGTCCTAACTAATGCTTCTTCGTAAAAGGCACTTATAGCAGCAAAATAATAATGGAAACCATCCTCTCTCTGCCCAAATCTGCAGAAAAGCGGGGGAAAAAATCTTTAATTATATTTGCAGCAGGAAAATCAAGGTGCAGTACTTTTGCCTGTGCTGCATGAGCAGTGATTCAGAAACTGATGTACCAGGGAGGCTTCAGACCTTCTCCCATATGCGTAAACGCTATCCCTGGTGGTGCATATAGTGTTTCTCCCATTACAAAGTAAAGTGAGGCAGTAGATCTTCACCCTGCTCCCCATTCAGATCCTGGCTCTCTCTGCCCCTTGTACCTGGGAGGCTGGAGCCTGCCGCGGGGCAATGACCTGGAGGCTGATCCTGCAGAGCAGGAAGATGGGAAAGTCCCCAGTTAAGAAAAACATTTAAGGAAACTTACAGTCAAAGAAAATGTTAAAGTTCCATTGAAAGCAAAAGGACTGAAGAGCATTTTTAAGCTCCATTATCTTCAATGAGAATTAAATATGTGATTAAAGGTAAGTGAATAATTTTGTGAATAAGAATTCTTTAATGACCCTTGAATCTACAGCTGTCTCATCAACGTTATCTAGAGTGGAACCAGAAATGATTTCCGGTAATCTGAGGCTAAACTACTTGAAAATTAAACTTTATGATGAGCAAGGGACAATGATTCATGTTAGAGATCTACGGTTCTCTTTCTTCCTGTCAGTCAAAACTGAACCTAAATCTTCCCCTCACACACACAAAATCCCTAAGGATTTTTATTATTGCCCATTTTTATTGCTTTATTTGTAGCTTTTATTTTCTTTTTAAAACTACATAGAAGTTATCTAATAACTATGTTTGCCCGGATCAAGAGTTCATAAAACCCTCTTAAAAATTGATGGTCTCGTAAAGTAGCAGTCAAACATGCAGAAATTGTAATTTTCATAGCTTAACTGAGCAAATCTACGAAAGAAAACCTACGTAGCTTTAAAACATCACCAGCACGCGCTGCCAGCTCTCATCCCACTCCATGTAGGTGTTGTATCCTATAGTGTCCCATCCACCAGAGCAGCTTCAGCACAGATGCTGCCGACTCACAGCACTGCTGAGCAAGCTGAGGGCCACATGTGGGGCAGGTGGCCACACAGACAATGTCCAGAGGTAGGCAGCCACACAGCCCTGGTCCCACGTCCCAGCAGTGTGTGGAAAACACCCGAAATCTCAGAACTAGTAGTCAAGGTCCTGTATTCACGAGCAGTGTTGGTCAACCTTTTCATGGTGCTGGCTTCTTATTCAAGTCAGGTATTTTCAGGGTGTTCACTATTCCCTACATACTTGTTAAAAGTAAATTGTGAGAGGAAAAAAACCTTGATCTTATAATCTTTGACAACTTGACATTCCATAATTATACTGGAATTTTTTTTCTTTAAAATTGTAAGGCAGGACTAGAACTGTAGCTCTTGTCTTTTTTTGTCTCCTCATCTCTAAGCTTCATTCACCTTCTGAGATACAAAAATCTGTGAATAAAACAAGAATTTGCAACAGGAATTTTAAATTTATTGTGTTTTGGGTTTTTTTCAATAAAATAAGAAAAACCTAAAGAATGCATTTAATATTTCTTGCCTTTGCCCTCATAATCCACTTCTGCCTCTTTTTACATTGCACTCTGAAGAAGAGAGGAGGAAACAGCTGCACTACAGAATGAGAGGTCATTAGTATTTTTCGTTCTTCCTAATCTGAAAGCTGAAATGGTTTTTATTATTTTTAAGAAGAAAATTTGCTTCTTTCTCATGAAACATTTATCATATTCTACACCTTTCTAGTCCACAGCGTTGTACACTTTTACACTGTGGAGGTCTGACTTGGCTGTTTCCCAACAGTATCGTTCTAGTAGTTCTCACCTTAAACACAAGATGTCAGTTTTTCAGCCTAAACATCTTTAAGCAGGTCAAAAATGTTTTCAGCATTGGATAAATTCCAGTATTACTGAAAAGAAGAAAAACACTAAAAAATTAAGCAAATAATGATTGCACAATCTTTTTGACTGGTATGAACAGGCTTTGACCATTAGTTCTTTGCATTTCTAAATTACTGCCATGCTGGAGATGCCAGACTAGGAAATTGGATCTGACTCTCCATGTCCTGAGACTGGCAAAAGGTGGAACGCAGCAACATCATTTGATCTTGGTAAATTTTATTTCATCACTGGAGGATTGCTGTGTCCCTTTTATGTCCTTCTGAAAGATTGTACAAATGGGAAACACAGGCCGAAAGATAAACGTAGAATTATGGGTTTGGAATAAAACATAAAATCTTTCCATTTAGGTAAACTCCTCTCTGAAAGCGGAGATTTTTTAAAATAGTCTATGGTCCATTTTACAAAAGTAGCAATGGTTCTGAGGCATGAAGCTGGATCTAGACCTAAATGTTCCCAAAGCTTAAAGTTTTTAATGTACAGCATTGTGGATCAAAACTAATGCTACAATGGAAAAGTGCTTTTGTTCTTAAGCTGTGGTCTCTGATCAGATCCAGCTCTAAACACACGAGACCCAGCTGACAGCTGAAGGAGCAGTTAGCCCTTGAAGGAGCGTACTCCTGGTTTGAAACTGCAAAATGACACTCACATGCATTGTACTTTCTTAACAAATGCTCTGTAGCTTTTACTATCATATTCATTTAATAAAATTTCTTTTTTGCATAAGCTCCATGTTGATTTTACATGCAGTCCTACATTCTCAAAAGGTTTCCTTTCTAGTCAACTGAGGCGTTTCACTGACAATTTTGATTGCAGATCTCAGACCTGGTAGGGAAGGGAATTCAGGCTTGTAGGTATTGACTTGGTAGGTGAAGGAAAACTCTCACACAGAGTTTTCATATATTGTTTATAATATAATCTAGAAAATATTAATCACAGTACTCTATATTTACTAAACGCATTTCAAAACAAACGTTTAACCCTCTATGTTTGGTTTCATCTAGGCTACAGCCAAAGCTATTTGAATACTTTGGGATTTGAAGTTATAATATCCTCCTGTCTGCAGTGGAGGCTTTCTTCCCCCAGCCCAGAAGAGAACAGAATTAAAGCACTTACAGTGGTTCCTTATTTTGGTGCAGAGCTTAAAGGTGATCAGTGGAGGAATAAAAAAATGTGAGTACTACAAGCAAAATCTGCAAAGCAAAAATCCGTAGCAAACAACATAATCACTTAATATATGGCAAGATATCAGAAGGGAGAATAATGTCCTGGAAACCTCCACTTTCAAAAATGGAGACAGAAAATTGAGAAACAAAGAGATCTGTACTGATAAAGTCACAGAAGTGGTGATTCAGGAAGCAAACCTGTAGAGGAGCAGAGGCAGGATTTCCAGAAAAAGGGGCAGAGCAGGCAACCTACTTGTTTTCCTCCTGAATTCTCTGCAACAGGATTTCCTCATCACATCATGTGGAGCCATGTAAATATGCCCCCTTTGGCTACGTGACAGGAATCATTTCCTCCGCCGTGCTTGCAGGGAAGGAAAGCAAAAAAGAGAGGTCAGGATCTTGGGGATTTGTATTAGCAGATAGCACTTAGTCAGGAAAGGGATAAAGATTACAGGGGAAGTGGTGCTATTGGTCTGTAATTCTTTTCTGTCACACATACTTTTTATGTTAATCATAAGAAATATGTGGCAAAATTTAATCTTTACTATTCTTCACTTTCAATTTCTAATTGGTGCTTAATGCAGGATATAAAGATTTCAAAATGTACCTAGAACAAGTTCATGAGCTGAAATTTTCTGAGTATCCACAAATGTGAAAGTAAAAATTTTGCTGCCCAAGTTTTCAAATAATTTTGTACATATCCCCAACCCAAAAAAAAAAAGAAAAATTGAAAACAGGCATTTTAAATGATGGCAAATTTATTGGCATAGTCCTAGCTATGTTCTCTCTGCTTCACGTGTTTAAATACTGAATAATAGCACAGATTAGATTGTCTAGCTTCAGCATTACTGCACATTGTACCACACAACCAAAGAGAGTTAAAACAGTATGACTGTGTGCCTAGGTCATCTTTTCACTTTCTGAACTTAAAGTTCAAGGCATCTATTTTCAGCAGCATAAGCGTGGACCTTGCCTAAACGAAAGCAAGGCAACAGCTGCGCTGGAATGTTTTAAGTGCCGTAACCCCATTCGCATGCATGCAGTTTTGCCAGTTTAAAGGCTTAAGCTGCTCTGGTTTATTCCCAAATAGGAAAGGGAAGAGACTGCCCCCGTATAAGAGCATCCAACGTATCTATGTCTACACTGGGAACTGCATCAGTGTAACTCCCAGGCAAAAAATTGCACTGCAAGCAAAGCTGTTAACCTGGAAGAAGCATGTAGGCTTCCTTAATGGTCTGTTTGCAGGAATTGCTGTGATTCTTCCCGATAACACTTCCGCGTATCTCAGTGCTCCAGCAGAGCTGGGACCCCAATCCATGCTTAACATCACCACACAGAAAAAGCCCAGATTCCTGCAGCAGCACCATGCCTAAGCACTCCGGTGACATGAACAACTGCTTTTTTTAGGTCAACATGCAGTTTCACTGGTTACAAATGGATTCATAAAAGCCAACACCAGAAAGGAGTCTTCCAGTAGGTTTGAGTCTTAATTCCGACCTATGTAATATGTACAGAGTACACATAATGCATGTTTGAGGGGATGACAACTTCTAGAAAAGCATCCATCCTTGAAGACTTTAAGCACTACAAAATCTATTACCTCTGTTGAGACATAGTAGTTTATCTTTTATTATATTAAGACATTTTATTTGAAAAAGAATAACACATTCAAACTCCTTTGTATAACTGCTCTTAATTATTATAATTATTATAAATAATAAAAATATATAAACTATAAATATAATAATTATTATAACTGCTCTTTTACTTTTATTAATAATTTATTATTATCATTATTTATTTCCACCCTGCTCATAAAATTATTGAGCAACGGCAGGACTCACACTAATCCCTATTGAACTCTACAGGAAACAGCCTCACCTGGTGATCCCTTCCTACCGATAGTTACTTCTTGATTTCAGTTACCCATTTTTCATCTATTTTACATGTGTACTACTTCAGTTGCAATGTGATGTGTTTTAAAACAAGAATATCAGGCACCATTGAGATAAATGCTTCACTAATTTTTAAATACCTGCATACTTAGTCAATTTTAGACGTTTTAGACCAATGTCTTGTCCTGTTGATGTGACTAATGAAGCTGGGAAGACATTATCTAGAGGTACATGATGTCAACATATGCTGCTAACTGATTTATTTAAATAAAAGTGTCTTGTTTTGGACATCGGTTCATTGGCATTGACTCAGGTTATACCAGTTTGCCTTCACTGGCTCTGAATTGCATCAATTTAATTTCACTGATTTAAAATCATGCTATTAGGGCTGTGTTCAGATCAATTCTTAGCTTACAAAAATTTACCATACACCTTACAGTTGTGTCCTGAAGGAACCACAGATAAATGTTTTCACTGGAAAATAAGAAGTACTCAATAAATGCACTTCATTAGTATCAGCAGCATAACAAAAGCCTACAGCTGTTTCACATATGAATTGGTTAACCAGTAGTCTTCTAGCATTAGATCTTTTCAGACATGAAAAGTTCATAGGTGATAAAAGACGAACCTGATGGCAATGACATGGTTATATGGTGATATCCCACAGTTGCTCTCTTCTCTTTGTTGTTATGCCCTCTCTCATGAG
This sequence comes from Pluvialis apricaria, assembly GCA_017639485.1. Classification (NCBI taxonomy): domain Eukaryota; kingdom Metazoa; phylum Chordata; class Aves; order Charadriiformes; family Charadriidae; genus Pluvialis; species Pluvialis apricaria. The sequence goes on along the minus strand of CM030009.1, from coordinate 70,564,513 downwards.
CAGATCAAATCACTCCAAGTAGCAGGTGAAGTCACACTAAGTCAAGCAATCATGAGTAGTCAGATACCTCCGGATCTAATTAATATACAGAACACACTTTATTGTAATTATATTTATTATTTTTTTATAAAATCTGCCACTGTTCATGAAGTGAAACTTCTGACTTGGCACTGAAGAATACCATGGTGGGAATTTTCTCCACGAGACTAATTCAAGTCTGTCTGAGGTTTAAAGTTATACCAATGCTTTTTATCCTGATGCCCTGAAGCTACAAGTGAGTTAGACTCCGTTCTTGTCCTCATGAGCAGAGAGATTCATGTAGCAAGAACCCACCACAATTGTTGTCTTCCCAGCAGACAGGCACATGAGTGGCTCCTCGGGAAGGCTCCTGTGATAGTCTGGCATTTTTGAGATTTTTCTTTTTTTAAATGTTGCTGATAAGCATACCAGATCCAGAAAACAAACTGCAGGGCTTCTGCCGCAACCTTGGCTTGCTGGCAGTCTCAGATTCCACTCTGACAGCCTAAGGATTTTGTTTTCTGTCCAGACAGTATCTTCAAATGCTACATTTTTTCCCCCCAGTTATGCTTCCCTAGGATAAGAGGTTTATTGATGCCGTTTCATTACCCCAGCGATTGTTTCAACATCTCTTTTTCTTTTTATAACTCCATCCAGGATTTGTGCAAACCAAGCAACTAACCTTATCGTTAGGGCAAGATGTACTAATGTTGCTCCTAACATGGCTACTAAAAAACAACTTTTGTAGGGAGAGTGCAAACCATTTCTCACCTATATTTATCAAGTTCCTAGCTGTACTTTTCTTTTCTGTAAAAACAGCTTTCTATTGCAGTCTGTAGATTGCCCTAGCTGGCCTGCACTTTTCAATATTATCACTTTTGGCCTGTTTTAAAACAAGACATGTTAGATAAGAGAATATTGGAAAAGACTTTCAGGAACAGTTCTTTCAAGGTTGCCGAGTGCTACATGCAAAAAGACATGTGATGTTGTGTGCAGACTTATTACTGGCGTATGTTCAAATGTAGGGGTGTTTTCAGCTGTATATAGTAATTCCTAAGGCAAAATGCATGCCATTTACCAACAATTTTTCAACATATGCAATGAAGTCTCTAAGAATCAGCCTTTAGCTTAACTATGGGGGAGCAAAAAATATCCCACGCAAAGCAACAGTGCATAGCAAAAATAGTGAAATTACCTTTCAAGAAAATAATTTAACTGATTCGCTGTGAATTGCTGTGTCTTAGCAGCCCTTCAGAAAAGACATGTGACCTGCCACTGTGTTGTGTCATATATCGGATGTGTATTGCATCAAGTGAACTGTTAAGTTTTGGTCAAGGCAATTCACTGCCTGTTCCCATTTCTGATGCTTCTGAATCCCCATCGTGGTGCACCATAGTCAAGCTATCTATAGAATAATCAATACAACATATAGGATAATCAATATACCACTACTTTAATTTTGCAGAATCATTATTCAGCCTCCTTTTACCATCCTACTGTGAAGATTTTCTGAGCTTGGCTCCTCTACAGTGAAGCTAGCCTTATAGGCTGGAAAACATGGGGGCAATGTGCACTCATAGCCCAGAAGGCCAACCATATCCTGGGCTGCATCAAAACAAGCGTGGCCAGCAGGGTGAGGGAGGTGATTTTGCCCCTCTACTCGCTCTCGTGAGACCCCACATGGAATATTGCATCCAGCTCTGGAGCCCTCAACATAGGAAGGACGTGGACCTGTTGGAACGGGTCCAGAGGAGGGCCACAAAGATTATCAGAGGGCTGGAGCACCTCTCCTATGAGGACAGGCTGAGAGATTTGGAGCTGTTCAGCCTGGAGAAGGCTCCAGGGAGACCTTATAGCTGCCTTTCAGTATCTGACTTTTTACAAGGGCACATAGTGATAGGACGAGGGGTAATGGCTTTAAACTGGAAGAGGGTAGATTTAGATTAGGTATTAGGAAGAAATTTTTCACTATGAAGGTGGTGAGACACAGGAACAGGTTGCCCAGGGAGGTTGTGGAGGCCCCATCCCTGGAAGTGTTCAAGGCCAGGTTGGATAGGACTTTGAGCAACCTGGTCTAGTGGGAGGTGTCCCTGCCCATGACAGGGGGGGTGGAACTAGGTGATCTTAAGGTCCCTTCCAGCCTAAACCATTCTATGATTCTATGATTTGCAAATTAGAGTCAAAGCCATTAAATGAACCCTTTTTGACCCATGATGGTATGAAACCAGCATCATCTTATTCTGCAGTAAGACTTACCAAGTGTAAGCAGACATTACTTCTTGTGGCAGTAATAAAAATTAGTTTATGAAGAGGAACTATGGTATTTCGCTCCCGCAAGTGAACTAGATTTTATTCTGGCCTTTCTTTCCTTGGTAGAATTGTCACACGTCCTACCAAAGATTTGCTTTGGTACACCAGGTAAAATCCCACAGGAAATCTGGACACATTATCTAAGCAAGGGAAAACCTTTAAGATTCCTGCCTTCTTACACAAAGAGACTGTGAGGTTGACAGTGGGTTAAGCTCCTGGTGTTAGCTTATGCGTGTAAAACCCTCACAGCACACACGTGCTATTCAGTAATAACTACAGCCCCAAATTCTCCTGAATGCGGTGTTCCCCAGATAATGAACTAAAATAGGGAGAAGTATCTGAACATACTTAATTTTACTTTTAGCTATAAAATGTGTTATTAATTAACTAATTTCCCATGACACACTGGATGTTGAAATGACTGCGTTTTGTCTGTGGTATGGCAATACCTCGAGCCCTCAGCCGAGACCGGGGGATTCACCGGGCCACACGATGCCGCAGCTGCAAACGCTCCTTGTCACACACGGCTTACAGTCCAAATAATTGAGACAGGCGAAGGGTAAAAGGGGAAACAGAGATACAGGAGTATCTCGTCCAAGGTCACACAGCTGGTCAGTCACAGAGCTGAGATTAGGAAGGGGGGCCCCCACTCCTGTGCCCTCACCGTGAGACCGTGCTGCCCATCCCTGCTCGGCTCGCGAAGGCAGCTCGATTTGTTACAGCAGAAGCGATAAGTCTCAACGGAATCACAAAGCGTGTAATGGGAGCCTCTGCCGATAACAGCGGGTTTTGTCGAATTACCGAGACGAGCATAAGGAAGCCTTCAAAATCATTCTGAAATTTGGCTTTAAGAAGTAAAGAAGCATAATTAAAAAATAGCTAATTTGAATAGCTATGTGTATCCCCACTGTCTGATCAGGTTAATTACTTAATTTGATTATTTCTGAAATCCTTTTAAATTATTAACATTGTAAAAAAAAAACCCAGTGCAAAATGATAAAAGCATAATTCGATAATCCTGTAATAAGGGTAGACAATTGTTTTAACAAATGCTCAACTGCTTTTCAGGCCTGAAGCTAAGAAGGAAAAGATAGCAATTTGCACATCAGAGAATTACGACATTTTCGAAAATGTAGCTGCTAAGTCTTTATTTTACAAAACATTCTATTTGTGTGTCATTCTGCAGAGTTAATTAAAATAATAATAGCTACAAAATATATTTGCCCTTCAGCAGAATTCACTCTCACTGTGCTGTTGTCAGGTAATCCTGTGGCCAGCTATTCCTATAAAAATAACTTCAAAGGCATATTAATAAAAATAATGCAGTAATGAATGTTTCGTTCTTTGGGAGAGTCTAAAAATGCTGATGTAGTTTGGAACGGTCTCACGCCTGTACTGCTGCTGACTGTGGTGAATAACTTCAGCTTCCTCAAAATGACTGCATCACATCCAGGCTGTGCATCAAGGCATTTCATTCCAGATTAATGCTGAAAAACAATTCGGGTGCTGTCTGCTGTTAAGGAGAAAATCAGTGACTGCGGGATACATGGAGCATAGCTTGATGCAGGTGTGGTTCTGGGACTAACAGCGAACAAGCCCACCTGGAGAAGCAATCTGTGGTCATGAGATTCCCAGCTCGGTCTCTCAGTTTTGAACTTAAAAATATATACTGCTGTGCTGTGAAAAGTTTGATGCTTAAGTACCTTGCTTCACTCAAGTGGTTCTTTGCATTTGCTGAAATGAACATGACTCCCAAGTTATGAACCCAGCTGGCATGAGGGATAATAATGTGGGAAGAAAGTTGAGGAAGAATAAATGATTTGGGTGAGGTGGAGGAAGTAATTTCCATCATCTTAAGCTGCTGGTGAGTCAAGCCCTCAGTGGGAAATTGGATTCAGCACGATCAGGAACAGAAACACGGCCATGAGTCCATCTACAAAGATTTAGGCTAAACACAGAGCTTTGTGGTATTTTTAGGAAGAGAAAGATGTGATAGGAAAAAAGAGAAAGATACTAAAAATGAGTGACACAGGGAGAGAACTAAGAAAAAAAAACAGTGTCACAGGTGTTGAGGAAGATTTTGAAGATGTGTGTAGGGTACACTGTTCCAAAACAAGAGAAGCATTAAGGAGAATACATCAAGGTTGTAGGTGCCCATTAAAGGATGACTTGAGACATTGATAATATCTGTTTGGAAAGATCCATAAATTTCAGAAAAGCATTTTCTCTCGTATGTGGTCCAAAAAGTTTGATTCATTTAGGCAATGCTATCTCTGCTTGAAGAAACTCACATGCGTGAATCTATCTATCTATCTGTCTCGTAATTCCAGTGATGTGCCAATGACTATGTTCTCCCAAAGGTTTCTAATGAACGCATATGCAGAAGCTCTCTTTTGGAATTTCTGGGGAGACTTTCAAGACACATAGTTATATTTTGAAGGTTGTTTCCATAGTGCTAGATAAAAATAATGGCACAGACTGTTTTCAAAATAAATACTGTAACAATTAAACTAGGCACACAGTCATTCTTCCTGATTCAATTAGGATGTTTGTGAGAAATTATTCTAGCGCATGCCTTTTTCTAATCTGCACTTTCTGTAGAACATACATGACTCTCTCACTTCACAAGATGAACAGAAGCCCAAGCAGATAACTGTATTTTCCTTCTAGCTGCAGAAATATGCTGCATAACTATTAAAACCAAGTACTGTCAAGGATACTTTCTTTTGCACACTGTAATTCAGATGCTAGGAGGATTTTTCTAGGTGAGTTATTACCACCAAATAAGTTGTGCTGATGTATCCCACCTAAATTCAGAACTGCAGACGAAGGAGAAGCTTTAAGGGGTCTGTTCTCACCAGGCACTCCCAGAAAACTGTTGTCATTACTGCCACAAGTTTTTGTCACAGAGGTTTACAGACATTTTTTGGTGAAAACTGTCAAGCCAGCATAGCTAGTTTATAACTTTTGAAAGCAGGACTATATCCAGAGAGTGAGGGATGTATTCTGGAGATTGTGAGACAATACATTGTATGTGGAGTGTGCAGAATAATGAGAACTACAAATGTTGAGGGGCAAACATGAGAACTTGAATTTTTATTTCGTTTTTGAAATAAATGTAAACATTTGGTTAAAGACATTTCATAAAATACTCAGAATACACTTGAAATAGTAGGCAAAACAGAAAACGAAAATTTTAAATACCTTGCAAAAACACTTAATAGCAAGCTAAAAAAGAACCCCCCCCCAAAAGTAAGTTCTATACTCAGTGACCCAGTACCATGCTGCCAGTTACTTACTGCTATACGTAGGAAAATAAATCTTCAAATTTCCTCAGAGGCCATCAGCATAAGCCCAGAAGAATGGATTTTAATTACTCATCCTAAAAATATTAATTATTTTTAGTAAAAGTAATTTTCATGAAGTCTCAAGAACTACAGCCTTGGGAAATTGAGTCCTCCTTTTACACCTGTATACACACACACAGAGCTGTAGAGAGAGAGATATATACATAGCTGGCACAGACAGCACAGCCCGCTTTAGCTCTGCTGTATTGTTAAAAGTACCCAACCAGTTTTTAAATTCACTACAGAACTGCTTCAGTGATTGTGCATAGTAATGAATTCTGCAGTTTGCTTATATGCTGCATAGGCTAGTACTGTCTTTTGCTGAGGTTTTATGTAAGCCTGTGCTCTTTAATTAAAGGAAAGAAAGGAAGGGAGGAAAGAAGGAACTGAGGGAAAATAAGGAAGGATGGAAATTCTCAGGCAATACTTTGTAAAATTTTACAAATTGGTAAAAATTTAATTCCTTGATGCAGTAGCCACCACAACCTCTTTGCTCGGTGTGAATAAAAAACCCACCTAAATTCAGGCATTACCAGAACTGTGGCAGTCAATTACATTTATTGTTTGAATATACAAGTGCCTGCCCTGGATCTCAGCTGTGGAATTTAAAAATCAGGCATGAGTAAAAGGACAACCCGTAAACACACCTATTCAAACCAAACCCTCCAACAGTCTTAATAAAGAAGAAAAAAACGACAGCCTTTGCTGCGTTCCCAGAGGTAAGCAAATCCAGGCTCTGGTGGATGACGGTGGATAGAGCTTTCCAAAATTGGGGATCCCGCACAGAGAATGAATGCCCTGCCAGCTGCTTCCTCATACTTCATTTGCAGAGCTCAAATGTGTGCATCGCTGTGGCGTTTGACTTGGCGGTGTATCACAGGGAGAAAAGTAATCTTTCAAGCAACTAGACTCAGTTCCACACAACTGCGCCTAAACACAATGAAGTTCTTATATACCGAACAGTTCAGCGAGAAAGAGGTTCATTTCTGTAGGGTAATTTATTTTAATCTGTTATTTTATGCAAGTCTGGTAGAGCCGCTGTCTTTTTAATATCTTCTGTAAGGTTTTATTTAAAATCTAGACATGCTCTACAGACAGTGTAAAATGTGTGGATCTGAAATTGCATTTTAAAACAAGGACGTTTTAGCAACAGAGTAATTCTGGATGCAAATCTGACTCATGGTTTCTCGAAACCTGGGCAACAGCCAGCCCAAGACCCATGGCGTAAGCTGTCAGTCAGCCGCAGAGCAGCCTGTGTGGGAACCACGTGGCCAGCCCTGTACGGGCTCCTGCTTCTCGCACCCAGGCACCCACCAGCAGCACACCGAGCGACAGAACCAGCATTCCTTGCCCACCGCTCGCTCTCTCACCAGCTCCCTTGGGGAATAAGCGCCATGCAACACGGCGTTCTGTTTTGTCAGGCTGTTGGGGGCTTGCGGGGGGATAGGGTGGTCTTTTTTTGAAAGTTTTTCGTCCTTGAGGTTGTTCGAATACGCATCTGTGTGAAGGCACGGTGGGAAATGCAATCAGTGTGTACTAGCAGGTCATGTGGTCTTTATCTCAGTCCAATATTTCTTTCTGTCTTCTACTATATAACTTCATACTTCTTTAATATGCCTGAGAGAATATATACAGAATACGGCAAAGACTCGTTGCAAAGCGTACATACGTCAAGGAGCCACATGGCAGGGAGCGGTGAGGCCCCCTCGGGGACTGCCAGGCAGGACCTCACCAGCCAGGGATGGTCCCACCATCGCAGCCAGAAACAGGGCAGGATGGGGGACACCGGGGGCACCTGGGGCCAGCACGTCTGCCCGCTGTTCACAGTCGGGACCGGCAGGAGCCATGGCTGGGCACAGGCCACTGAACTATCCTCAGTCCACGGTCTGGTAGGGCACGGGCAAGTCTGTAACTCGTATTTGCCTAACGCTTCCCCTCAGCCAGGTATGATTAGCGTTGCCGTTCTGAATTCTCCAGGACCATTTTTCCCCTGCTGTCCTTTAGCAGACGCGTTTCTGAATTAACATCTGAGCAATACTGCTTGCTCTTGCAATGACGTTGTCTTTCTAGGTTTTTTCTGTAAGCTCCAGCTTCTTGAATGGCAGGGTTGTAGGAAATTCTGATGTTCGTTCATTCATTAGAAGTTTTACGCTTCGTATTTTGAAAGTAAGCTTTGGGAGTATAAACTGTAGAGGCTCAAATAAAGAAAAGCTAAATAAATGTATAGTTTAAAAAGAAGTAATTCCTCTATATTATTTTCATGCAGGGGTAACTACGGTATGACATTGCCCAAATTAATTCACACTGACTTTCAAGTCTGCTTGGGTCCGGAAGAAATACAGCATTTTCAAGCCGAAGAGCCCCCCAAACCAGCAGATGTTGCCTGGTGCCGCATGGGGAGCCTGGGGTGCCTCCGTGTTCAGCCTTCAGCAGCAGGGCTGGGCAGGGCAGGCTGCCCCTGGGGCTTTCTGGGAGGCTCGGCTCCTCTCCAGAGCGCACACGTACTTCAGAGCCACGCAGGACCCTCCAAAGCTGGTGCTGGCCCCATCTGGTGTCCGCGACACCCCACGCTCTGGGGCGGCTGGTGGGCTGCTGAGCACAAGCATGGAGCCAGACAAACGTGCGGAGCTGCTCCGCGTCCTACAGGGCCTGCGTGAGCCTGAGCTCATGAGCTCGCTGGGGCTGAGCTGACAGCACGGAGACACCCCTGGTGTCCCCCACTGTCCTCCTCCTCCTCTTACTCTAGTTAGCCCAGCCCCGTGCCCTCTCACGCAGAGCAACTGATTAACTTCTGATTGACACTCTAGTCAAAGTTTGGGATGGGAACTGCACAGTTCCTGTGGAGTTCCTCAGTTGCTGCAGGATCAGCTGCATGACATCTGCCCTATGTCATGATGTAACTGATGATGTCAAGGTCTGGAGATACCATCTTTGAGCAGAGGCACTGGTGTACCAGCAAATTCTCAGAGAAGAACGTGCATGATGGTCCTCTAATCCCCTGAATTACGAGCACCCGAACAACCAGATACCATTTTGGACCCATGTGGATCCACCTGGTTTTAACCGTTTAATTTTTTTTTTTTTTTTTTTTTTTTTTTGTGACTGTCGCGGTATTGCTTTGTTTTTAGTGCACGGCTCTGACGGGCACCGCTTATGCCTACAGGCACACGGCAAGGACGGCGCTCGCCACCATCTGTCCCCTCTCGGGGCCGGTTTGGGTGCCGGGTGCCGGCGGTTTGCTCCGAAGACGTGACCCCGGGAGCGCGGCGGCGCTGTGGAAGTCAGACCGGCGCCTGCTTCCCTCAACGCCCCCTCTCTCTTCCTCCTCTCCCGCTGCTCTCCAGCCGCAGAGCCACTTCAGGGCAGCGGCGGCAATCGCTGCCCCCGCAGAGGGCGAGGAGGCGGGCGCGGGGGTGGGGGGGGTGGGGGGGGACGGACACCGGCACACGGCGGGGCGGGCGGCGCGGGGCCGGGGCGCGCGTGCGGGCACGCGGTGTTTACGGTTGAATGAGGGGCGAGGCGAAGGAGCGCTGCGTCAGAGCGGGGTGGGGGCGGGCGGCGGGCCGGGGGCGGTGACGCGCGGGGCGGGCCGGGGCCGGGGCCGGGGCGGCGGCGAGGCGCGGGCGGGCGCGTTGCCCCGCGGCACCAAGGGGCGGCTGCCCGCGTCCTCCCCGGCATGGGGGGTCGGGCTCCGGGCGAGACCCCGCGGGCGGCGCTGACCTGAGCGGCACCCGCCGGCTCTCCTCCCCCGCAGCCCCGCAGGGAGGAGGCCGGGCGGCGGCGGCCGGCGCCCGCGGGCGGGCGGGCGGGCGGCGCGGGGCTCAGCGCGGCGGGCCGCGGCGCGCGGGGCTCGGGACCCGGAAGCAGAAGCGGGGCCGGGAGGCGGCTGGATGGGAAGGAGCGGCGGCGGCGGCGGGCGGCGATGGGGGAGCAGCAGAGCTCGCTGAGCGCCCCGCGGGCGGCCGCCGCCGCCGCCGCACCGCCGAGCCCGGCCGGGGACCCGCGGGAGCCCGGGCCGGACGAGCCGCCTCCGCTACCAGAGGCGGCCCGCGGCGGCGGGGCGGCCGAGCAGGGGCGAAGCGGGGAGCCGCCGCTCGCCTCCAGCCCCGAGCGGCGAAGGGCCGAGGAGGATGAGGAGGAGGCGGCGGCGGCCGGACCGGAGCAGCCGGCGGCCGTGGTAGAGGAGGGGCCGGGACCGGAGGGGGGCAACGGCCGCCGCCGCCCCCCCCGGCGGCACGTGTACTGCACCGTCTACTGCGTGGAGAACGACCGGCCGGCGGCGGCCCCCGCTTCCCCCGGCGGCGGCGGCCCGGGCGTGGGGCAGCCGCCGGCGCGGCGCGGGGTGGCGGCGGGCGGCGACCCGTTGTCGGCGGGCGGCAGCATCGAGGTGGTGGACTTGTACCTGCTGCCCGAGCCCTTCTCCGGGCTGATCGCCGGGGAGTTCGGGCCGCTGCTGGTGCTGAGCTGCCGGGTGTGCCTGGAGGAGAAGCCCATCAAGCCCCTGTCCTGCTGCAAGAAGGCGGTGTGCGAGGAGTGCCTCAAGCGGTACCTCAGCTCCCAGGTACGGCCCGGCGGGCGCTGCTGAGGCGGGGGGGGGGGGAACGGGGACGGACGGACGGACGCCGGTGACCGGTGCGGTCGCAGCTCCGTCCCGCCCCGCCCCGCCGTGAGGTCGCGGGCCTGAGCATCGCGCCGGGTCCGGCTCGGCGGCGTGGTTGAGCTCCGGTGGGGTGGGGTAGGAAACCTGTCCCATCCCGTGCGGAACGCCTTTGGCCGCCGCCTGCGTGTGAGCGGCGAATTTAATGACCGTTTTGTTCCCGAAGCGTCCGTCTGCGCGTTGTTACGCAGCCTGGCGGGTTGTGAACTTGGGTGTTTTCAGGCTCTTGCCCATCTTTTAAAGGACTTTTCTCTTTGAATTCTTAAACTCGTGCTGTTACATGGCGGGCACCAGCTTCCTTGAAAGAGGAGTGCAAAGAGTGGTGAGGAACAGAGTTTGGGAGCATGAGCAGCCGCCGCTGAGCGAAGGGCTGGGGCTTTCGGCTGCTGTCCCATACCCCCTCGCACAGCTCGCCACCTGTACCAGCGGGCGTTTGGCGTGCCCGTGGTGAACTCTGCAGCCCCTCGGCCTGTTCCTCTGGGAATACATCCCGTCGGTATTACGCCAATTATGTAAGATTGAAATAGTGGGGGGTCTGTGCGACTATTTGTGAAGAATCCCAGTTACAACAGTAGACAAGAACTTCTTTGGGGGAAAGAAACCTAAACACAACAACTTTTCCATCCTGGGTAGATAGCTACTCAGGTGCAGGCTGCTTATATCTTCGACACTGTTTTGTCAGTCAGAACTGCTGTTTCAAACTGAAATCAGCAGCTTGAAAGCAAAGCTCTGTCTTCGCTAGTGTTTTTTAGTAGCTAGTTTAGCATCACAAAACACTTGTTCATTGTTTCTGCTGCTGGTGTAGGCATGCCCTGAACCCGAAGAGCAATGGGAGAAGCATGGGTATGTGGGAAAAACAAACCCGAATAAACTCTTTGCTTACCACTTTTATGTTTTTATTCAACAGAAACTTTTGAGACGTGCTCAGTGGAGACGTGCTGGTGTGGTGGTAGAATGAATTTTTACACCTGTTGGGGCTGGGAGCCGTGCTGGGGCAGTCTGTGCTCCCACTGGGCTACGTGTGTAGGGACAGGATGGACGGCTACAGCTACCACCATGCACTATAAATAGTTGTCGGGCTGTTCTGACTAGGGAACATTTCACTGCTTGGAAATTGCACGTGCTGGCTGAAGTGAAGCATGTGCCCCTCTCCCGGCATTGGTAGCCTACATAGCATTTACTAGCGCTGGTAGCGTTTGTTCTGGCTTATAGTAAACTCACTAGCATTTTTATGGACCACCTTCATTATGTTTAGATAACAGGGAAGGGCTTAATGTGGGAACTGATGGATGGGAGAAGCGGAGTTGTGTTTTGTATGTCTCCTGTAACACTGAAAGTCAGGAACACTTAATAAGCTTTATTGAGACTTCGTGCACAGAGCCCAGAGTGGTTTGGTTTGTAGTTAAGTGGTGGACTGGAAGCTCCCAGTAAGTTTTTAGAGTATATTGCTAGTGCATGTTTGTGCCACCTTTGTATTTGCCACTGAGGTCGTGTGTCAGGGTATTGTCTTGCTTTGAAGCTGGAAATTGAAAAGTGGTGTGATGTCAGGGTGGTCTTCTCTAGCTTCTGCAGGTGCCTGCAGCTTACAGGGATCTAACAGAAGTTATGTGAACTGGTAGCCTTCTGCCTGGTTTAGGCTGGACTGTTGGAGGATGATCCAGCAGCTTCATGGCTGAAACAGCTGGCTGCCTGGGAACCAGGTATATGCCCCCTGAAGTGGGTTTAGCATCAGCCAGCTGTTGGACGTGTATGCAGGGATGCTCTCTTCAAGGAAGCTGCTACTATTGCTGAGCACTCTACAAAGCTTATTCCAGCAGCTATTAAAAGGTCTGCTTGGCAGATAGCCGTACGGGTACTTACTCCTGTGCGTAAAAGATGGGGCAGGGATACAGATGCAGAGGAGGGGATGTCTGCAGCAAGGATACTGATCTTGAGGAGAGACATTCACAGATTACTTCTGTGGGCGCATTGTTAGAGATGCTGTTATGACCAGGCAGAATTTTAGTTGTTTGATAAATTTGTTTGGGGGAAAAAGGAAACAAAATACCCTCAAGTAACAGTCCAATGTATTCTTCCCCTATCTTCCTTTTTTGAAAAGAACAAGAAAGTGATATTTCTTTGAGAAGAACAAGAAGTGATGTATCTTTGCTTTTGCTGTGGAAGGACCCCGTGACTCATCCTCAGGAGAGAGGAAAGGCTTCTTCATGGTGGTTGTATTAGAGGAGTTTCTGGGAAGGATGAGTGGAGAGGCAGTATAGGATAGAAATAAAGTTGCCTTTTATCTTTGAGACTTAGCACTTCCTGTAGCAAAGACAATTTACCAAAAGTTCAAAAGGAGTAAATGTTGAAAAGCTGTTTCTGTTTGAAAATTTTAACAGATTTTCAGTTTGGATACAATCAGATTGATTTAGGAGTGTACCAGAAATTGAGAACAAACATAAACAACTGAAAAATAAAACCTCAAGTATCAATATGCATTGTTTAGATCTGCTTTCCTTGTCAGAGAGGACGCTGTCTGACTAAGTCTCTGGAGAAGTGGTCTTTCACGCTGAGAATCTGGAGTGTGTTGGCAGAAGTATAATGCTTAAAATAATTCATTTTTCCTTTAATGTCTGTGTGTGTTTTCCCACTGAAGAGAGCTGGATTCTTGGTGATGATTTCATCGTGATTTCTGAAATGGTGCTTAATGAAGTAGCGAAGTAAAAACCCTGTTAATGCACTCTGCTCTTTTCTGTGCAAACATGTAAGAGCATCAAAACTTCTGCCTTGGAGTCCTTTATAGATCAGAAAATCAAGTGAAGTTTTGGGCATTGTTGAAAAGAACATTATCCATATGAAAAAACTCTAGCTGCAGAGTTTGCTCCTAGCGTTACTGGCGTGCTGGAAAATGAGGGTAATTGATTCAGGAATGTCACATTGGAAGGTCCTTAGAGGTCAAATCCAGTCTCTCTTATCACCGGCACCTTGCTGCATAATCCCTTTCAAAGATTTAATGGCTGGTGCAGAAGCTTAGCAGGCGAGCCTGGAGCGCCCAGGCTGATCTGGAGCCTGACTTTTGGTAAATTGCATAACTTTACCTCTGCCTCAATTTAGCTGTTCTTTCTCCTGGCCTAATACTCACAGACCCTCAGGGCTTTCAGAGACTGACTACAACCAGTTTATATACTATTCACAAAAAAATTTCTATGACTCTGTTGGACCCAGAGAAATTGAGGGGAGGGGTAGGTATGGGTGATGGGTTAGTGTGAAAGAGGCTGTGGCTCTTGCGCCTCAGGGCCTGGTGTGGGTCCCACAGAGCCTGGGTCAGGTCCCAGCAAGCCCCATCTTCAGGAATCAATGCAGCTCAAAGCTGCTGTTTGTTGTTATGCTTAATCATGAACGTAAAATGGATGAGGCTGAAGAGTGTAAATGTTTGAAATGTCAGTGCTCTTCCAGGACCATGGTGCTCGCAGAGGCCACCTCCGTGGGCTCTTGGGTATATGCTGAGTGAGGTCAGGGTCAGAAGGGTAGAAGAACCGTTTCCCTTTTGTCTGTGAGCTGTGGGCTTTTACACTCATGCATCCAGTGTGCAAATGGGGGACGGGGGGGAGCGGCGAAGAACTGGGACACTCAGTCTCACAGATGTAATACTGCATTCACATCTCCTTCTCTTCCCATCTTCCTCTTCATTTAACACGGCACCAAACGCAGGTTATTCCAGAAGCTGTGTGCACACATAGGTCTACTAAATGAGTGATTCACTTCCAAACCTCTCCTGGCTGCTTGTACGTCTGAGTCAGAGGGAGTATTTGCGCCTGGTTTTGCTTTTTGTCCGTTTATGTGTTGGGGGATGAAATTTTCTTTAAAAATAAACAAATAGGTATGGGAAGAATTTTGACTTACAAAGAGAGGGAGAAGACCTAAAGTTTAACTAGGTATTTATATTTAACTTATCCCGGACTGGTAAAGAGGCTAAGGTTTGTACGTGTTTTCTCATCTCCTTAATCTGTAAACCTGATAAGTGCTATTCAGAACAACAATCTCACTCCTCACTTTTTAGCAAGTATTGACTAGACCAAAATAACATTTGCTGTTTCCTAACATCTATAAAGTACAATATGTTCTCTAATAAATATTTGAAGCTATATATATATAATTGTATCTATACTTGCTTCACTTTTCCTATGAAGTGGCTATAAAAGTTTTATAGAAACCTTGGTGATTTGACTGCCTGCTTTTTCTACATGCAAATTAGAAAACTTGATAATCCAGTTTTGATCCTGTGCTCATTAGTGATGCTTTATTTTGTAAATCTTGTAATTCTCTTGGAGCAGTCATTCTTATATTAAAGGACTTTGGGTGAGTTAATTTAAACAGCATACTATATTCTCAATCAGATATTATGGTGCTTTAATTATAGGAACTCTAATGAGATTAGTGGCCATGAGTAAATCGGAAGGGATTGTTGGGGGTGGGGAGGGGCTGCATCCAACAGCTTATTGTGTGTGGATGGTTTTGGTGGGACTAAAATCCTGCTCTCCTCTCCTGAGCATGAAATATGGAGACTGTCTTCCCTCTGCCCAGCTCCTCTTACCAGTCTTCTGCTCTCCATGGCCTGAGATCTTGTTTTCGACCACTTTCTGTGCATGATCTCTTTCTGAAAGACTTGGGGGGGAAAAAAAGCAGCAGACTGTTACAGTCAGGATTTTTGTGGGGAATGTGATTATAAGGCCACATAGTGAAGAGGAGAATTTAGGAGCAGGCTGTGTTGCCTAAAACTAGTACTAGCTTGGAGCCGGAGGGACTTGACACCTGTGTGCCTCTTCAGGTGTCTGATTGTATCATGTAAATGATAGACCTTCAAAGCTGTAGTCTGGTTGCTGATGAAAACCAGCCAGCAGAAGTGTAGGCACCAAATGCTGAATCATCTGATGGTTAATGAGTTGCTTGTGCCCTGAGTCAAACCAGAACTCAGAAAGGCCACTGTTATTCAGTGGGGGAGAAGCTCTGTGTTTACAAGGGTTATTAATCCAAAGACATCCTCTAACACTAGCTAACGAGTTGCTAGGACGGCTGCAGTCTGGCTACCAGGAGGTGATGGCAGGGTTAGCTACCATCCTCCAGCTGATGTTGCAAGAACACGGAAGTTTCCAAAGGAGGAAGAGAGGTGCAGGAGAAGAGAATATATTGCCTGTTAGATTACAAGCTGTCTAAACCAAACCAGCCACTGTAAGGTGGCTATGTTCCTGTGGAGGAGGAGGAGGCAGCTAGAGACCTGGTCCATCAGCTGTAAGCTGCAGGAGTATGTAAACTTCTTCACTGTCATTTTCAGCAAACAGCTTCTGAAAGTCTGTCATGTTCTCCTGATGTGTTGTATGCAGTGCCAAAATACTGCTGTGTAGCCAGCTGCCCAGGGGTCACCCGTCACAGTTCAGGATGTCACCCAAGTACCTTTAGGATTGTAAGCATTAGTCTTTAAGGTTGACTAGGCACATAGCTGGCTTTCAGTCTCTCTTGAATGCTTGCAGATGGATCCAGTTTGGGCCAAAACTTAAGTTTGGAACAAATTTTATGAAATCAAGCATTGTTGGAAATGCTTTTAAATTCTTTTTAAAGAAGACTAGTTTTGAGCAGTGTTCTTGAATGATAATACTGCCTAGTTGTCCTGGTGTGTGAGGCCGAGATACTCTTTCAACGTACCACCACTTTGTGTGGTATGTTTGTTCCCGGTGTAGTAGTAGGTGCAAGCCCACTCTACATGGATAGCTATGGTTTCCTTTTGTTTGGATAAGTCTTTGTCAGATCTAGAGCTGGAATATGTGACCATCATTTCTTAGTCATGCTGTTATGCAGGGAAGGGGAAAAAGAGTGGCTGTTCTTACAGCTAAGAAGATTTCCATTAAAACTCTGATCCATAGGATCAGAGATGTTGGGAATAGAAAAGGTGGTGTCACCTTTGAACAGCTGCAGGAAGGGTTTTGCTAATGTGGGAAAGCTTGAATTCCTGGAGTGACGATAAATGGTGTCATGAAATTGTTGATGTTAATAGCAAGGGTGAGGGTAAATGGTGAGTCTTACAGTGGTGCCATGAATTTGTTGGTGTTGATAGTAAAGTTGATTTTGAAGGGTAAAAACTTCCTACGAATGTGAAATTGCAGTGGGAGATGAAGGAGAGCCGGTTTTGTTTTAGCTTGGGTTGAAATCTAATCTTGAAAATGCAGAATTTCTGTGAAGCAGAATCCCTGCTTGTGAGCTGCCTCCATAGCCAGACATGAGTGTGTTGCACCTCACTGGTTTGTCAGTGATGTTGGCATTGGGGACCACAGATAGGGTGAGCCATGAGGAGATCGTCTGCCAGGTGTCTTCCCTCCCACTGCTCCCACCAGCTGTTCCCAGGAGCTACCAGGCACAGGTATGGACTCAGTCCAGGGATTTTAAAGTGAAATGAGTTGAAAACTGAGCTGTTGGGTTTTCGTTGCCCAAACAAAGAGAAATGAAGGAGTTAACTAGGGGCTGGGAAGGCCTTCAACTCACCTCTGCCCCATTCTTCTGTTTCTCCACCCAGAACAACTTCTTCCAACTGCTCTGGGGCCTCTTGGCCCTTCATTCCTCTCTTCTTGTACAAATATCTTGCTTCCTGCTGTCTAAACCAGCCAGGCTCGAGGAAAGTACGTATCTTACATGGCCAGGATGTAAGTACGTTGTCAAAATGATTAAGAGTTGTAAGAGATGCAATTTCTTCAAAAGTATTTAAACTGGTGAAGAAGGGCATTACTTACCCACCCAGTTATGCTGGTTTATCTTTCAATATACTTTAGCTGCTTGCACTTACATTTCTCTTGCTTTTTTTAATACTTTCTTTATAAATACTTTATATTAACAAAAGTCCTTGTCTATAGGATCTTATTACCCAAGTACTTATGACTGTCTAGTATAGAAAAAATGACAAATTTGTCCAGGGATGAAGAGGTTATTTAAATTTTGAGTCCATTTTTAAGTACTTGAAAAATTTTCAGGAAGGCAAAGAAATTAATTTTGTTTGAAAGTTAACATGAACATAAAAATAACAGCATTCCTGTTGAACAGTCAGTTCTTAAATGTATGTTTTTCTGCTACGGTGCACATACATTTATTGTGTAGGTAAATAAGTCTTGTGAGAGCAGTTGCTTAATGTGAGTGAAATAGGAAAAAAATTAGGATGGAAAACAAATTCAAGACCTCACTCCTAGAGAAGAAAACTTTATGGTTTTCAGTGCACAAGGTCAGACACTTAACAGTAGTTTAACCCAATTTTGGAACTGAAACTGAAATGACTTAGCGTCCACACTTACCTTAGTAGCTACCTCACTGCTTCCGTTTAAGAACAGTGTATATTTTCATTGACAAGCTTGTTGGGATGTATGGTTGCTCCTGTTTACTTAGTTGTGAGAAAGTCTGTCCACTTCCTAGATTACAATTTCATAAAAAGACAAAGAAATTTCTAAGGCTATCCCACTTCCTTTTCCTTATGAGCTTGCTATAGACTGTGTAGTGCAGTTATACGATGTCAAATGTCTGTCTCATAAAGAAAATAACATTGAAGTAATAAAAGTGTCTTTATCCTTCCATGGTTTTCTTTCAGCAGTGGTGTTTTTAAGAACAGTGTAGAACATATTGGATATTGTAGTGCAAAATATAAGAGGCAAAGTTTAACTTTCTCAAGCCTAGTCATGCTGATGCCATTGTGTATTGTTTTCTACCATACGAATGCTGCATACGAATGGCAGCAAAGGCCAAAACCTCTAGTTTAATTGGTTTGGCTCCCTGATCTCATAGGAATGGTGGTGTATCAGCTCAGGGGTGTAGGATGGGGATCTGAATGGCTTTGTCCCTTTAGCTTGTAGGAAAGGGAAGTCCTATCCAAACTGTTTCAGCTGTGATGTGGCTCTGTGGGGTTGCTCACACAATACAAGGAAGGAAGAAGAGCGAGAAGAAGGTTTCCAGGATGGGAAGGGCTTGGTGATGTTGTAAGAATGGGTTTGCCCCAGAAGGTGGGCTTGCTCGGAATAAGCTTTCGCAAAACAAAAGGGAATCATGAAGACTGGTGGCCTTCCTATATAAGGTGGATATTTGGCCTCTGTTTAAACCTGCAGCTGAATACTGGCCAGTTATTCTGGTGAATGGTGGCGAGAAAGTGAAATGGGACTAGCTCGCTCTCTCTGGCTTCCTGTTGGATGGGGGTGGGCAAGAAATAAATGTGACCTCAAAAACCAAACAACTAGCCCCCTCCCCCCGCCCCGATTTTAAATACAGTTTAAAGTATGTAACTTTAGTACAGAACTTCCAGGAAAATAATGGGTTAGTCTCTTACTGGGCTGCTGGAAGGCTTTCATCCCCTATAGGCGGCAGAAAGGGGTGGAGTAGGTAGGTGCAGCGTGCCATCTGTGACACCATTACGGAGGTCCTGTGAGAAGTGCTGCTTTCCTGAGCAGGCAAGAAGTAGTATATCGCTATTGTCAGTACCATCACTGCTGTATAGGGGCAAAGAAATGGTGGAGGAGGGCTTCTTAGCACTTTCAGCTATTTTGATGTTGCTCGCTGTGTGAGTGTGCTTTGGGGAGAGGACACCTTGTGCCTTTCCATTCCAGCGCACCTGTGCAGTGCCAGGTATAATTTGTCTGCTTAGAAGTACTCCTTTAAAGGCCTTACGGAAGCAAATATGTAAACTGCCGAGTGCTTTTTCAAGTGCATGTGCAGCTCGGTTGTGCAATAGCTTGGAAACTCTGCTTAGTTAACTTCATGGCATTAACATGCAGCTTAAAAAGGGGAAAGAATGTGCAACTTTAAAGTTTTTTGGAATGGACAGATCCACAAGAGAGCAAACGTGCCCCATATAGTATTTGATGCCAAGTGGTTGCATACCGACTACAAAATGTAGGTGTTAGGACTCCAGGGAGAATTATGGTGATGGTAGTGTATTTCATTGTGGTGAACTAATCCTACTCAGAGTAAGGCTAGAAAATCAGTTGTGAAACACTGGAGTTCTGTCTAAATGTTGTTGCTGTTAGAGGCTTCTGGGTATTGATGTATACATGGCTATCTAAACCTCAAGGCTGAAGTGAAAGACCTTATTAAAATCTGAGTGTCTCAAAGTATGCACATATCTATGGTCCCCATTTTCCTTACATATGGGCAGTGGAAATCAGGTAATCTCAGAAATTGTCACCCTTTTGTATAACGGGAAGTAGATTCAGACTTGCTTCTGTTGTATTTATCAGTAACACGTGAGAGCAGTTTTCAGACTTCTGAAGATGCCTGTTCTTTCAAGGCACTATCTAGAATTGTAGCTTTATTTTAAATTACTGGCAGCTTCCCAGTCTCAAAGATTTAAGCCTTCTTTGTAGTTGGTTGTGACTACTGCTGGTGGACATCACTGAGTGCTTTTGCCTCAGTACGTTTCATGTGAAGGCTTGATTTGCTGTTGTTTTTGTGAGAGTAACTCGGCAAACCCTGCCTGCAGTATCCCAGAGTGTAATGCTTCGTGAGGACCTCACCTAAGCAAATGCAGATGGAGGCATAGCCAGACAAGGCCAAGCCACCACTTCTAGTAAATTAAGAATCTAAAATGAGTTCTAGATCTCGTTCTTTTTCTTGCTATATCAAGAAAAGCAGACCTCTTGTCTAAAGCTGAAGGTTTACAGTCATTTTAGCTAGCAGCGCTGCTAACTCTTCCTTCAACTTGGTCTTTACTGTTTCTGTGTCATCTGATCCACCCACAGAAAAACTGGTTTGGGTTAAAATTAACCTTTTACAACCATTCTTACTTTTTTTTGGGTCTTACCCAGTTCCCAGTTGTCTCATGCACAGCATGCAAATGTTTATTCCACCACAGCATGGTACTGAATAAGCTAAGCATGGCCATTTATTTTGGCAACTGTGACAGTCTGCCTGAACAAAAGGATTGAAAAGGCAGCACGAGGGGAGGGGAAGAGGGGAAAAAAACACGTCCAAGAGGACTGCATGTGGAGGTTTGCATTGGAGCTTGACGAAATCCAACCTGCAATTTGGCCTTATTGCGGCATCGTTTCCTCTTTCACAACCCAGACGGAAGTCACGGCTTGTCCAGCGCCTGAAGGTGCGTCTGCACCAACAGATTTTGGACAGGCGTGGTGGCATGGTCCACAGTGTTTCTCTGAGCTGCTCACAGCACTGAGGTTCTCAGTCCAGCTCAGGCTGGTACCCACCAGTCCTGTCTCTGCTGCCTGTGGTGGTGTTAAATAAGAAACTTTCAACAAGCTGGGATTTTAAAGCACCCCCAAGTGTTTTATAACATAGAACAGATTATTCCTAAGGCAGTTTTACAAGTGAAGTTTTTCATGTGAATGTTCTTGCAAATGGGACACCTTTTTTTTTTGATCTCGCTCACTTCAACAGTTTTAGTTTGCTGCAGCCAAGCAATGCCAAGTATGGTCATTATTTTCTTGAGAGAAATTTTTCCTGCACCAAAGAGCTCTCAAAAAAAGTTCTTTGTTGCTACTTACCTGCTTGAATAACAAGTGAAAAGTGCAGAGCTCAAAATGATAGAAGAATTTTGGGGGTTTTGTGTGAGTTTGGTTGTCAGGGGTTTTTTTTGGTTTGTTTGCGAGGATGGAAAATGCTTGAAGACTGTTATTAACTATCATGTTATTTAAAAATGCACAACAGACCAAGGTACAGCACTGTCATGAAGAACTGGTGTGCATCATCTTGAGATCTTGGCTTAAGAAACTCATTTGCTGATTTTTTTATGTGCTGATTTTCTTTTTTCAATAGAAGCCCACCTGACTGGAATGTTAGCAGGAGGCAGCAAATCTGGGTTAATGATGACACATGATGCAAGAGGCTAATAATGATATTTGAGGATGTAGTAGAGAGAGGAGACCAATGAGGCCACTGTATGTGAGGAGAGTTTATTTGGAATCTTGGGCACCAGTGTTTAAGAAAAATGGCAGGAACCAAGAAGGCCTACAAGGAGAAAAGTGCTGTTGCGCAGATGCAGAACCATTTGTTTTAGCATAACGAGAACTGGGAAGAGAAATGACTGCTCTTTCTAAATACAAGAGAAGGTAAGTTGGGTAGGCACTTCTTTAGAAGTTTTGGCACAGCAGAAGCTATAGAAATTGCAGTGAATTAAGTTAGGCTAGAAATCAGTGTGAGCCTGCATATTTGGGAAAGAAGGGAGGGATCTGGGAGAACCCCTCCGGTCTCTGTGAATTTGGGAAGAAGGGTGCAGTATCTGAGCAATTCTCAAAGCCAGCACCTTCAATGCCCGCAAAAAGGACTCACGATGTGGCACCATTATGTGCTGAATATGGCCCAGTTGGATGGGAAGGCCACCTGCACTTCTGAGAGCTTGCTCTGTTGAGGAGAAGCTTGAGTCCAGTGAGAAAATAATGGCAGAGTTTTATTGCCTGACAGTACTCTTTTTTTTTTAACCGTTGAACACAGCAAAGGATTTTCTAATGCCCAACATGCTCCTGCAAGCAGTGCACTTCAAACCATGCTTTGTGTGCAGCATTTTTTGGTCTGTAAGGAATCTGAAGTCAAATATTTCACACTGTTTTTAGGAGAAATGGCTTTTTAAATACACTTCAAAACAGTGTTTTCAAGGCTCTGTTTTTGCTTGGATTGATATGTCTGATCTGTCCCCTCCCTCCATTGGCAGAGGAGGGACTGTGTTGCTGTTACCTGACTTAACCTAGGCTATAGAGGATGCCTATGAAATAACTCTCCGAGGGAATTCGTGCAGGCTGTTGTATAAAGAAACTTATGACAGAAAGAACAATTAGCAAAGACCAGTGATTGTTTGTTTTCGTTTCCACAGATTGCTTTTACATGAAAACAATGAACAGAACAGATGGTTAAGGTACCAAAGAAAAGCTATGTAACATTGAAAAACAATCTCTGAAATTGGGTGTGGGATTTATTTTGATTTTTTTTTTGTGAAACTACAGTTACCAGCTGGGTGAATGTGTTGCAAATTACTGAAAGGTGGTAGCTGCTTGTTGTTAGTTACTTGTCTTTCTGTTAGTCTTTAGTTTAGCGGTATGTTTCACTTGACAGGCTACAGCATATTCATTCTGGATTTATCTCTTGATGTCCTATTCTAAGGTTGTTTTGTTTTATTTTTTTTCCCTGTTTTTTATACCAATATCTGACAACTTTTGTGGAAGGATTCTAGCATCCTTAAAGTACTTATGTTGGCTGGCAGGTAGTCTTTTGGTAGCTTGAAGTGGTTGCAAGGTGACTTATTGAGGATTCTGGTGATATCCATCCTGGCTCTGTGCCTGGCCTGGTGTACATAGAGAGGGCTTTGCTGCTGAGATGTAATAAACATTGAGTTTTTGTATTCATCCCAAAATATACCTGCAAGCTGCCTAAATGAACTTGTTGCAGCTGTTGTGCTCTTTATAGCTGCTATATGCAGAAGTTAGATCCACAGGGAAAATCAACAAATCTTGGATAGAGGCAGAGGCTGGGTAGCCAAGCACGTGTCATACCTCTTTAATGTCCTGCATGCATTTGCACCTGTGAAGACTGTGTAGCATTAGATAATATTTTTATTCAATTCTTGTTAGGTTAGGTTTATATCAGACTAAATTGGTCTCCTGCAGGGCTTTAGTTTCATGTAGTGTCTCTGAGTTCACCAGTGAAGTCTGGGAAGATAAATTTCATGGAAGCACTAATTGATTTAATTTTTTGACTCTGAAGTCAGTATCAGGCGCTAATCTGATCACAACAAACCTACTTCTGGATTTGAACATATATTATATGAACATGAAGACTGATACATGCTGACACCAACATTAAAAACATTTCTCAAAGATGAAGGCTTATGATTTTTAATGGATTACTTCATATGCGTAAGCCACGGTGGAAAAACTGATGAGAACTATATCTGGAATATATCAAATAATAGTGCATCTTGGGTAATGACCTGTTGAGACGCTTGAAAAATGCAGAAGTACCGCCTAAGGAATAAGAAAAGGCAGATGAAATGGAGTAATTGATTGGCTAATATGTATTTTGAGTGGGTTATAAAACGTTTATGGCAGGAAGTTGAGCTTCTTCAAAAGGTATATGCTTATCTAGTGAGTGCTGTAAAGATCCTGGAGAGTGACCTCTGTTCTCACCAGCTTCCAGCTTTTTCTCTCTTTCTTCTTCCCTTTCCTGGATGAGCTTCCTTTCCATGGTCAGGAGCTTTTTAAAATGGTATTTCCTTTCCACAGCAATCCTTTTGCTTACAGTGTTTGCAGTTGTGCTTTGAAAAGGTAGAGATTTATGCAATTTAAGACTAACTTGGTCATTTTATAGGTTATTCGTCAATGCCATTAAAGTTTCATATTGGAAGAAATCAAACATTTGTTGCTGTGTGATTTTTTTGGGGGGAAGGAATTGTTATTCAGCCATGCACTCTTATCTCTTTTGTAACTTTGGAGTCTTGTTTTTCTTCCTGACAATGTATAATTGATCAGAAGAGAAAGACCTCCTTGCAGGAGGACCTTTGTAATCAGATATCACATCCTTTTGTCTGTCCAGCTGCTTTTGAGCAAGTAGCAGATTTGTCCAGGAGCTGGGCACGCTTTGTACTGGTGGTGTCATGCTGTAGCGTTAAACTAAGATGCTTAAGGCAAGGCTGAACCTTCATGACACATCAGTCACAGCTGCCTTAAGAAGCTCTTCACTGTTCCTTGCTATCCCTGTACACCTCTGGAGGGTGAGCTTAACTACATTCACATCAGTGAAATTACAGCTTTTTTTTTTTCTTTCCCCCCTTACTGCAAGGTCATGGGAAGCATTGTTACTTGCCAATATTACAGTGTTACTCACTGGCTGACCCTGATTTCAGCACTCTGATTTTGAAGATCAAACTCGATAGCCTTGTGCTTCTATTATGCAGATATTTTTGGTGGTAAACAGGAGCAGTTGTGAAATTTGGAAGTATTAAATCATAAAAGCTCATTACAAAAAGTTTTTTGAAGACACCCCTGCCCCCCCAAGTAGCAGATTTTGTTCTCCCTTTTCTTACCTGACTCTCAAACTCTAGAAACGAGGAGAAGAAGGTGGAGTAACCATGAGATTAAGATTTCGTTTGTCTGCTTTTCCTCCTTTTTTTTCATCCTCTCTTTCTCTTTGAGCGTAATTTGAGTGGGAGGATGCTGAGAGAAGGAGTTAGGCTTTCTCTCAAGCAATACAGCTCCTATCCAGTGTTTTGCAGGTGACCCACTTCTGTGTGATGGCACAGAGGACAGGTTTGCTCAATTACAGCTTTAATGTTTCAATTAAACCTGTATACTGTGTTGGATGTAATAAGAGGTGTTTTGATTCCACATAGGTGATCAAGTGCTCATGCAGGAAGTGACTAATACAGCTGGGCAGGTAGGGCTGCACTAATGAGACCAGAAAGAAAGTGGGCTTTATTTAAAAAAGAGCAGCTGTCACTATACAATTTAGAGAACTCGTCACAGGGCAGTAGGAAATTTAGCATACTATTGCTTTGACTACTTACTCGAATTTTAGAAATGATATTTTGGGGGGGTTAGGATATAGAGAAGTTATCTGCATATATCATGTCTTGAATTGTACAACAGATATGTTAATTGTGCTAGTAGTACATGTTGCAAACCCAAGCAAACAAGAAATTTCCTGTAGCTCTTTTTTAAACTGGAAAAAATACAGAATTAAGATGGCTGATCAGTCCTAGCTGTCCTGTAGTGGCCACAGTGGAAAAACCTTGGAATCATGCCTACTTGTAACTCCAGTTTAAACTACCTTAAAAATCAGTTGTGCCTCAACTTTTGGGGGAAAGGATGGTGGGTTTTGGTATGGTTTCTTCTGAAACTAGTTGCAAACTTGTAAAATTCTAAAACTGCTTTTTTGGTTGAAAACTGTAAATTTGGGGGAGTTGTACTGAATTGTTGAAATTTCCTTGAACCTGCAAATTTTGTATGGAATGACACTGACTACTGTAACAATACAAATATCTGTGATGATAATCAAAACTTCATACTGAAGTTAAATTACACGTTATTCCACGAAAGAGAAAATATATACATAGCTTTATTTCTCCTTTCATGTTTCCTTTTGGATTTTCATGTTTGGACTCTTGCTATTTGTTTCCTTCTGAACTTTCATGCCATAGGAAATTGTAATACTTCTGGAATACCGGCAGAATCGTAATGTTCCTATCTTAGTGGCGGTTAAATAAAACGGTCCTAGTCTCTTCCTGTGGGCTTTCCTCTCCACTTTCTCTATTTATTTTTTTTGTTTGTTTTGTTCCACTTTCCTGGTTAGATCTCTTGAGCAGTTTCTGCTGGTTGGCCAGGTTGATGTACTGCACTCAGATTTGTGGCTCAATGGGTTTGACTTTAAGTGTCTCTTAAAAGTAGTTCTGTTGTGTGGTAGTCAATACTGCGGGTATGCAGTTTGTCTAGTCCCATGTAGGACATGAATCTGCCACCTTCCATAGTAAGATGTTTATCTGCTGTCATAGCTCAGGAGGAAATTCATTGAAGTCCCATGCAGATTGAGCAAGTGCATTTTTTTCTTGAGTAAAAGTATCTTTCATGTATCACAATTGCCATATATCGTCTGCTGTTAGAATCGAGCAATCCTAACCCAGATTTCTAGATTTTCTTTGTTTCTTCCGAATGAAAATGTTCCATCCCACTTGAATCTGTGGGGAAAATCCTAGCAAAGAGTTGGTTTGGATACCTCAGAAGGTGAACTCTGGAGTAACCCACTTGTTTTGTTGTTCTTGCTAGTATATTAAAAACAAAAAATCATATTTAGGCTATTTCACTAAAAATCTTTAGCGTGTCTGTGATTGAGTGGGGAACTCCACGTTGCAGGATATCTGTCTCCATGTTTAGAAACACTATCCACAGGGAATCAAATGATACACAATGAAAAACTGCAATTAAACATATGCAGATTTTTCATTAGGTGGCTTAACTCACTAATAATTCCGACAGCATCAAACTGTCCCAGTATTGCGGAACTTGAGCAAGATTCACTCTTTGTCCATCCTGGCTATTTTAGACCCCTGTAACATCCTGTGGTGGATCCCAGAGCAGACTGGCACTTTTCTGGTGTGTGTACGTGTTCCTTTCCTGCCATCCAGGAGGAGTGGGTGAACCGAAATGCAGCAAGAACAGCAGGATGGAAGTGGCAGAGGAATTAAATTGAATGAGACAGGAAGCCTTGTTTCTGGGTGCAGTGCTACGATGTGGGTAGCAATTCTGTAAGGCTTCACGCATGGAGGATGAAGGCTAATCAGGGCTGGCTTGGCAAAGATTAAGAACAGTTTGATGTGGGGAGGCCCAGCACAGAGAGAGCAGAAGAGATGCGGGAGGGAGCAGGGCAGGGGAGAGATGAGGCAGGGTGTCTGCTGGCCGGGGCAGGCTGCACCTGAGGCTGCAGGGATCTGCTGGTGGTCTGTGTTTCTGCCTAGGATGAGATGTCTCCTTGCAAATCTCTCTCTAGCAGCTGATCAGCATAAAATGACTGCCTACTACTGCTGGTGGCTATTCCGTAAGTTCAGGCGAGAAGTTTTCGTAGAATCACAGAATGGTTTAGGTTGGAAGGGCTCTTGAAGATCATCGAGTTCCAACCCCCCTGCCATAGGCGGGGACACCTCCCACTAGACCAGGTTGCCCAAGGCCACGTCCAGCCTGGCCTTGAACACCTCCAGGGACGGGGCTTCAACAACCTCTCTGGGCAACCTGTTCCAGTGCCTCACCACCCTTAAAGTGAAAAACTTCTTCCTAATGTTTAATCTAAACCTGCCCTCTTCCAGCAAGAAGAATGTCCTTTATACATGACAATCGACTTCCAGCTTGCTGACAAAGTATGTAGAAGCTGCTATTCTCCCACAAAGCTGTTTTTGGGCAGGAGGATGATTACAGCTTTCATAAGTCTAGGAGCCATGAGATGAGAGAGAATAATGTAATCTGTAAGGTAGGGGAACTGTGTTGTTGGTTTTTCCTGGCAGTATTAGAAGCTTCCAAGGTGATCCTAGCCAAGTCTCCTAATCCAGACTTCTCACAGATGGCCACTTATGGCAGTGACTCAGTTTGTGAACTCTTTGCACTCAAAGTCACTAGGAGCTATGCTTTGTGGTAAATCAAGGTCACATGAGGAAAAAGACATTCTTATTTGCAAGATGTTCGTATGCTATAATGAGAAATTAATAACTTTCTTTGGAGGTTTGGTGTGCAGGAATAGCTGAGGATGCATATTAAAAAATGCTTTTATGATCTGTATTTATTTTATCATTCTTCCTGTGTGGTGAAAGACTTGCTAACCTGTTCTTTCTTACTGATTACGGTTTTGCAAATGAGAAATCAAGTGGCACTGTAATTGGCACTTAGTTTTATGCATAAGCATTTGTACTTTGGAGACTTGGCACCCAAAATGTGCATATTATAGGGAAGTTAGCACTGGTGTGGGGTTTCTTTTTTCCTGATTTTACTAATGTTTACTTTTTTTCTGATGTATATAATTTTGTCAGACTTCCCCATATGTAATAAACTGTTCATTGTGCAAAACTTGCACAAATGCTCTCCGTGTGAAAGCATGAGATGTAGCTGATCATTTCAGGGAATTGTAGATCAGTTCGAAGATTCAGGCACTTTTCTGTTCCACTGAAACTATACATAAATCTTTTCTTCAGTCTTCTATAATTTTTAGCATGCTTACATTACAATATTTGTACTAAACATGTATTTCAGTAGGGGCTGAAAGCAGATTCCAGAGACTTCATTATTAAAAATGGCTTTATAATTAGGATACCCTATGTACAAGAATACAACAAAGGATTAATTTTGCCTTTAATAAAAGATGCTTCATTAAAACTAAATGATTTCATAAAATGTTCTTAAACTTTCCCTTGATACTGCTTTGCCATTGCTTGGCAGCAAGTGGCTTGTGGATTTAAGTGTAAGCATTCTTCATTTTTTTCAGATTTGTCATTTTTACCTGAGTGATGCAGTTTTAAAGGACTATATTTTAATAGAAACTTTAACTGATTTGTGTAATTACTTTTTTTCTTGCTGTTCAGGTATATTACCCTGTTCCCAAATGAAGTTTGACCAAAAAAATAGTCTTTTATGTGCTCTTTCAGCTGTTTCAAATATGTGACCTTCAATTTACGTGGGAAATATAAAGAGTATGGGAGGGGGAAAAGCCAAAGAGCCGCTTTCATTCAGTTAACCACTGAATTTCAGAGGTGCCATCTTAATGTTAGTATCATTAGTTACTTGGTACTAAAAGTTTAGTAAGCCTTTGCGTTTGTAGGCAATGATGGAGTTGCACAGGCACACAGCAGGACATCAGCTGATCATACAGGACAGGGAGGAGCACCAGGGACTGGCTGTGGAGGGATGCTTCTGCCATCCCTCCTTATCGGGTGGGGAATAAGGGAGTGGGAAAGTCAGTGAGCCTGATCTCTTGCTGCCAAGGAAAGTGCTGAGACATGTTTTAACAAGTACTAGAAATCTTAACCATTGAGGACTGTCAAGCTGATTTTTCTGTCCTGCTGTTGCTGCCAGAAATTCTCAGCTTTTATGATACTTCTGGTTCAAAAACCTATAGCATATTGGGGAGGTGGTGGGGAATCAAAAGTAGGCGCACATGGACAGAAATTCCATAATTGCTGAATTTACTAGAAAATTAACACAATCTTGTTTGTTCTCATGCATTGATGTTTTGATTCTTTTAGAGAAGTGTGAGTACAATTCAGAACTTAGCTCTGCAGCAGGGTGCCACCCGTTTCCCTTGCTGCAGGCAGCATTTTGGTGAAAGTGCATAACAAACACATCGCTTATCTTGGTGTTTGGATGTGCTCCCGAAACCACAGAAGTCACAAATACAAATATTACTGCCTTTCTTTTGCACAGAAAACCAATGTGCTTTGGGGCAGCAGCTTCCTGGGTGGCAGCAACAGCCGTTTGCAGCGGCAGCTCCTGCTGTTTGGTACAGGTGCAGGTTAAAAGGAGACTTTACAAGTGCAGAACCTTCCCTGGATGAAGATGCAGGGCAGTTGCAGCAGTTCAGAAGAGTAGCCAGCCTCTGTATATGCGTTATTAAATTGAGGGAAATGAGGTGGATTCAGAAAACTTTGAAGAGTAGACTTTTTTTTTCCTCATGCCTGACATACAAGGGGGGGAAATTATGTTCCAGGGAAAAACTGCAGGAGAGAAAAGATGTGACTTGTGGAAAAGGCAGGGACTTCCTAGGAAAGGCTGAAGTGGATGTCTCCTCTTTCTTTTCCATTAATTTTCCCTTTTTCTTGTCTTCCTCTCCCCAAACAAGCTAGAGCGGCTGTGGCTGCTTTCCCCCTTCTGAGGTAAACCACTGCAGCTAGCCAGGTCTCTGTAGAAGCTTGTATTGGTGGCAAATGATCATCAGTGACTGCTTAACCACAGAGGGTAATTGTGGTTTGCAACTACTAGGTAGAAGTATTTGCTCTAGAAGAACTGTTGGGTTATTCTTCTAAAAAAAAAAATTAAAATTAAAAAAAATAATTCTTATCCCATTAAAAATCTGAAACAAAACTAATGTATTGAGAGAGGTCATATTTGGATAGATAGGTCAGTGGCGTTTAACATCATGTGGTGTACTTCCATTTCAATGAAAACATCGATGAAATGCTAAATCAGATACTTTTGAAAAGTTTTTGTTGTCTTGCTAACAAACATTCTACTATTTTTCTTGTCTCTTTGTCATGAAAGCTATCTATCCTTTCTTGTTGGTGTTGCAAAATCTCAAGTTGGAGAGATGTGTGTCCTTGTGTACAAGCCCTCTCATGCATTCTCTGTTACCAATGCTTTGTACAATTCCTTTCTCCTGCTGTGCTACTTCAGTTCCTACCTGTTAACCTCTCCCACTGAGGACCATATATATCCTTTGGAAATAATTAATGAAACTAGAATTTCCTCAGCTAGTATTGAATTCAATTACTGCTGGAGCCTGTGGTTTCAGAAGTGGAGGTGGATATAGTTGTCTTGATACCTCCCTCACCGCACTTCACCTGTCCACCCCCTGGTCCCCAAGCTGCAGTCCTTGCTGGTGGTGGTTTGAAAACTCTGATGCCTACTGGTAGGAACAAAGCTGCTGCTTTAAATATCCAGTGTGGCAACCTGGTTTTTGGAGCCCTGCAAAAGTTTAGTGCTGCCAGAAGTGATGTTTCAAGGGATCGAACCACCTGTTCATCACTTTACAAACCCTCATAGTCAATAATCCTTGATTTTTCCTTTTTTTTTTTTTTTTGGGGGGGGGGGGAGTGTTAGACAACTTTGAAGTTATTTTGTTTGTAAATAGATAGGCAATATCTACAGAGATGATAGATAGTGGTTTGCCTACAATTGTAGGCATTTCTCCCCCCATAACTGTTTTTAAGTTTGAGTCTCTGGAGGTGATGTCTTTACTCTTGGAACAGAACAATGAATTGTATTTAGTAAGAATTCTTTTCCAGTGTATGTCAAATTAGTGAGGTGTCCTGTTTGCATATTGTAGTATATCTTTTATAATTATTTTATTCTTACAGTCAGCTGCTTCAGTGTTTTGTAGCATGTGTGACAGTTGTTGATCGAGTTCCTCCCTGCTTCTTGTTCAGAAGTTGCTGAGGATGCCTATTAACTTAGTTGTTTCCTTACACGTAGTACTTTACTTCATCTTAAAAAGCCTAGTTACTTCATAACTATTCCCTTTGCTTTAGCTTCGCAGATAAGGCTGAGAAGAGAGCAGAAATAGTGCCAACAGACAAGCAGAAAGTGTGAAGACCATCTAAAGGGCTGCAGGGTGGGTGCTAGGGCAAATGCTGGGTTCAAACCTGAAGTGCAGTGAAGGATTTCCACACGTGCTGGTAAACATTTTAAGTACTTTTACAGAATAGGAAAGTATACTTTAGTACTCAAAAACCTAGTAATAACCTTGTTATGCCACAACACAGGCTGCTTTCTGAAGAACAGTAATTTTTGGACATGTGTGCAGGAAACACTGATACATAGATTTGCATGGAGAAGGAATCGGGTGCAGCCCTCTAATCCTGGTACTATAGCTGCCGTTAACTGTTCTTGCTGAGGGGAGCTTCTGAGCATATTTCAGGCTTCTAGCTTTTCAGGTAAGCAAAGTTAACACGAGAAGTACCTGGTACACGATCTGAAGGTGTAGATTGACAAGACAGGTAAGGAAACTGGTGGCCAGCTACCTCTGCAAGAGTCTGCCTCCTTGGCTGTGTGTTTCCCACTTTTCTCTTGGGTTGCAAACTAGTGATCATATGTCACAGGGAGAATTAATTCAGGTGCCTGATCAATTGGAAAACTAATTTAAAAACACTTCAGTCTCCTATGTTAGCCAGCTGAAGCGTCTCTCCTTGCAGCCTAGTGATTGCTCTCTAACACAGATTCCAAGAAGGGAAAGCTATATTGACTTCTTCTGTAATTTTTTAGCCATTAGGCAGGGTGCAGTCTGAGATAACAGCAGTCTTGGCTGACTGTGACCTGCTGGAATGGCTGAAGGGGTCTGATACCTGGGGAGAGATGCCTGGACCAGCTGATATGTGAGTGGTCTGGCAGGACCTGCACCCCAAACCTTTCAGGCCTACATAGGTGTTTGATCACATAACTGGAGATCTTGGGCTCAATTCCTGGTGATACAGAGTGAACAAAAGTGATTGAAAATATGATGAGGCAGGGAAGGGAAGCCTTAATTTTACCTTGCAGGGTTTTTTTCTCCTACATGCAAGTATTTCCACAGTCTTGTCTGATCACAACAGTATTTTTGCAAGAATCAAATCTTTCCCCCGCTGTTAACTCTAAAATTTCACAGGAGTTTAATGTGGGACATTTTGACTTATTCTTCCTTTATTTGTCAATTGTGTCTCACAGCATAAGCAGGCTCTCATGCAACAGGTTCATGAAATCCATATCAATGTTTTGAACTAGTAAAGGGTTTGTAGTAAAAGTCATATTATGTTGTTATACATTTTTTAGATGTAGATTTACATGTATAAACAGCAGATAAATAAGTAGTAGCATTTAGGTTGTTTTTTGGTTTTGTTTTTGTTAAAGAGAATTTGGAACAAATGGGGAATCATAATTTCTTCTCTTGTGGCATACCTGATGTGAAAATGAGTATTTTAGCCACCTAATCAGCTGATAGAGCTGCCTTAGGAATTTAAATGAGCTTGCTTCATGTTTTCTTTGCTTTATGGAAAAGTGGTAAGCAGAATATATTGTTCTGAACACAGTTAAGGTTTGTTTTTCCTGGTGTACAACATCTGTGTTGTCTGCTTCTCCCCTTGTTTTGCCGTTTCTAATGATTTTTGTGATGTTGTAAAGATTCTAGCTGCTCGTGACAAACAAAAGTCTGCAGCAATCAATACACACTCTCCGTTAATCCAGGTGAAGGCTGTCTTCCAGCTTCAGTTGGGATGCAGTTCTGGCCAACTGTCAGGAGACTGAGCTGACATGGTAACAACCCCCAAATTACAGCCGGAGTGTGATCAGCAGGAGAATTAACTCTTGACAGTTTGGCTGTTAAATACACTGTTAAGAAATCACTGCGTGCTAGACCAGTGCAGCTCTCTGTTGGATTAGATCAGTTCTGGGGCAGAATTGTTCTTTCAACTTGTATAAGAGGATTTTTTTTCCTTCTGGGCTGTAGTTTTCTGCTGAGATATCTTAGGTAATAGTTTAACTGTTTGATGATGGGTAATTTGCTCCTACCGGGGTGACACTCTTGCTTTCACTTTTGCTTCTCCAAGTATGGATCAGAGCCACTGCTTAAGTTTTTGCCTTGAACTGTTCCCAGGCGAAGGCTGTCCTGTTTGGACATCTTGATCTTGTACATTTGCTCCCTGTTGTGGCTGCATCCGTCACTGCATCAAATGTGTATTGAAATGTGGTTTAATCTTAAAATGCATTATGAGAAATAACTACATAAAGTCATGAGAAATTGGAGCTTTAGCACAGTATTTGGGGTTTGTCCAAATGTGATGGTATGTGGGGAGAAGCTTGGAAGTCCATTCTGCATCAGCCTTTCCCAGGAAGTATTTATCCCTAAACATACGTCACTAGTCCTCTTATCGCGTAAGCTATGTAAAAGTTACCAATTTGTTTCACTTTGTGGTAGCTTTCATAGAGTAGCTTTTCACCAAAAGCGGCTTTGTTTATTGTGGTTTATTGTGTACTGGTATGCTGACATAGATCTCTTTCAGGAAGGCAGGGCAAAATAACTATTTAGAATTCAAATCATAGCTACTTTATAACAACTTCAGTAGCTAAACAAATTTGTTCCCTTGTTTGTAGAGGAAGGCAAGTGATAATATTTTAACCTCATATATTCCATCTTGAATCCTAGAAATGAGTTATGTTACTATCATTCCTGACAATCATCTGCCAGTTAAAGTACTTTCCAGGCTTTCTTCTGCTTTTGTGTGCATCTATGGAGCTCTGCTGTTCCTATATGAAACTTACCAAGTCAAGAGGGCACAACTTGGTTTCATGTCTGATTCTCAAGAATCAAACCATTGACACTGACATGCGCAAGAAAACTCACCTACAGCCTCAGACCTAGCGAAGACATGAAAACTAAATGGTTTTAGGTAGCTTTCTTAAGGAAACCATGACAGTTTAAGAATGGCTATAAAATGCTTGTCCTTTTTTCTACAGACCAGGGAATGTAGATGATCATCAGGGTGGTCAAGAGAATTGTTTAGAGATTTATGTTAAAAGTTTTTGCTATTTTTAAGTCATCGCCCACATTCATGTCAACTCTCTGTTAGGTTTTGTAGGTATCTTCTGGGATGGAGTAGTAAGAGAGGTGGGAGCATACCTCTCCTACCTCCATCCCTTGATTATGAGAGCTTTTCTTTATTTTATGCTAAACGCCACTTTTAGTTAGGAAAATGTTAAGCACCCTGAAATGTTACTGTAGGTACAACAATAAAACATAACAGCAGCCATTGCTGGTGAAACCAAAGGTTCAATTAACTATTGCTGATGATACCAGCTGGGCTAGTCTGTATTAGAGGCTCAGTAATACAGGTAACTGAATAGGTTGTGCAAATGTACAGTGGTTTGGGTCCTATTTTATTTGAAAGGGGAATGCTGGTTGGCATATGTGAACTCAGGAGCCTTTTCCAGCTTTTGCGTCAGGTTGGGATCCTGCCTACTAAATAGGAGAAAAATGAGCTATTGATCATCTTTTTCAACATAAATAGTTATAGGATAAATTGTCACTGTTATTGATGGATTTTGCTTAGTTCCACCTGAAGACTGAAGTGATATTTCTCAATGAAGAGTGAGATCATGTATTTTTCACTCTTCTATTATGCTGTTAAGAGTGCTACCTTTTTGTCCATCTTCAAGAAATATATGGGAAAGGATTTGGTTGTGATACTAATTATTGTTAATGGTTAACAGTATTATTCCGTTGGAATTGATCTGAATCTGGGTTAATCCAGTCTGAACCCAGTGGACGTCAGTTTTGACTGTTCAGGACTTTGTTGTACATGAGACGAGGAAACAGCTATGTTCCTTTTTAAGCATTGCTCCTGTAAGAGACCGGCATATAGACAAAAATAACCTGCTCAAGTAACTGAGCACACTTTGGTTTAATCTTCTTAATTGGAGAGGGAGAATGGGATTTTGATGGGGTTCTTCTGGTGTGTTGGGTTTTTTTTCCTTCTAATTTATTGCTTTCTGAGGTAAGTATTAAAATGAATTACAGTAAACACTCACGTCATGTCTTTCCTGCTTTTGGGAGGTCAGACGTGCTGAAAGCGAGGAGTGCTGCCCTGTGGCAGGGGGAGGGCTCCCGCGCTGCACGGTCGGTGGCTGCTGCTGTGCCTGCATCCCATCCCGCTCAACCTGTTCAATCCTCGCCTTCCCGGAGCATCAGCCTTGGCTCTTGCAGTTTGTTTGTTCCTTCCCAGAGCACTTGGGTGGGCAGAATAGGCCCAGGTTAGGCTTGGCTGGTGACAAATTCAAACACGGACGACAGTTTCTACAAGTCTTATGCTGGCTGTAGGAGAACAGGCTATTCTCCTGTAAATTTAAGCCCACTGATTAAAGTGTTAACTGATTGATTTTTATTTTAGTTATTTTACAAGTATCAGCTGCGGGAGTTGGTTTGTTTTGGTTCTGTGCTATTTGGCTGTGATGTTTTTATTCTGATGCTGGAAGTGCGACAAACCATTACTTTACAAAGGTACTGCTGCTTTGCTACTTGCATTTCCTAATGCTACTGAGCCCTGGTGAGCCGGGCTCACTCCTGAGATGTCTGGGTTATTTGAGCATATCGTGGTATGCGGATGGTCTCCTGGCCCTTGCTTCATTCCTGGAATCCCTTCCCACACCTGCTTGGTTTTAGTGTGGTCTTTTGGTCGTGCTCCTAGGCGGAAGCAACTGCTCTCCAGGCTTGGATATATTTGCCTCTGTTTTCTACCCCAAAAAGGGCAGGTACCTGGCTCAGTCTGCTGTCCTCAAAGCTTTTCCTTCATGAGCATCTTTGGATCTTTTTAGTAAAAGTGAATGTGTCTTCTAAGGAATAGAAAAATTACCATACCCGTACTTCGCTAGCACTGGTAATATGCACACCTGGTCAAAGTAAAAAAGCTCCCATACATTTCCTGGTTCCCTTTAATGAATGCTGAGAGCCCTGTGGGTTTGGGTCAGATTCCTCCAAGGTTGGCAGTTTCTGCCACGCTTCCTCCTGGGTTACGTTCCTCCGCTGGGATTTCCCCCTCCCTCTACCCCCGCATTCATCCCCGGAGGTGAGATGAAAGATTGCTTTATCTTGCACGCTCCAGGGCTCCCAGAGGTTGTGAAAGCTTTCTGCCAGCTGATCTCTTGGTCTAACTCTGGCATGCTTCTTTGTCAGAGGGTGTCCCAGCTCAGTGTGCAGCCCTCCGGGTGTACCAGCCCCGGTTTTGTCCGGCCGTGGGACTAACCGTTGCCTCTGCTGTGGGTTTCGGCTCACCATGGATGCCCAACAAGCAGAGCAGAAAGCATGTAAACTTACTTGCTGATGACACACACTAGGTTTGATGAGTGGTAGCAGGCAGAAACATGACCTAATGTAGCACAGTTTTTCTAAATGCATTACTGAGGTAAAATCTTCTTTTCCTTTTTTTATTAACTTGATGCTAGAGACAGTAACAGAAGACAAAAGGCTGGAGGAGGAGCTCATGCAGGCTGATAATTACTTTTTTACACCTTGTGAGCGAGAATTTTAGTGTTAATTTGTTTTTCTAGAAGTAATTTTCTATAAATGCTATTCCTATGTGAACAGGATAAATAGAAGCTGAATGTTCTTGTTGATATCGAATCCATGTGAGCAGGTAACACCTGGTCCTGTGGAAGGAAGGGAAAAGGAGTAGAGCTTCATGCCAGCATGTCTTCAAATGACAAAGCAAATCAAGAGGCCTTTAAGAAGGTGGTTTTGGTTGAGTTTAGCTGTATTCTGAAGAATATGTTGCTAGCTTTTCCTCACAGTTCTTTAGGCAAGTCCTGTACGTGACTGGAGGAAAAAGAAGAGTTTGAATGGGAAACAAACAGCGTGTTTTGGGGTTTTGCTCCAGGCTGCGGAGGCCAGTTTTGCCAGTTCAGGTTTTGGTTGGTTTCTGGGGCTAAAGCCGCTCTGGTTGCTGCCTGCGCAGGTGGTGCAGGCTGCGGTCCTTGCTGGTATGTGGCTGCACCATCCCGCAGCACCCCAGGGATGTGGGTTTGTGTAAGTGTCCTCCCTAAAGCGATCCTCAGTGTTATGGATGAAGCTGGAGTCCTCCAAGCCTGTGGCTGAAGCTGTGAAAACTAGATGAGCTTTGAGAATTTAAATTGATGTCGTGTTTAAATACGCGTTGTAGAGCATTCAGAAGACATGCTTTTGGAGCAGAAAGGTCAAACCTGTGACGTACTGATGGTGGTTAGATTGCAGTTATGTACGCCGTGATTTCCTTCCAGCTTCTTGCTTTTGCATGCCTTTTTCCTGAAGGATGAGAGAGATATTAACACGTTCTTCGAAGGACCTGAAACTTTGCTGCTTTTTGTGTCTTTTTTTAGTGTTGGCGATGTGATAGTTAATGCAAAATGTATAACAATGTGCCTAGAAGAGGTGGTGTCTGCTCACACCTGCGATGTTTCAGCCCAGGTGACTTTCTGTTTCTGAATGTCACATGGAACAGGAACCACCACGTCATTGTCATTGCTTCATCCAGGTGTGTAGTACCAAAGTGAAAGGAGAACAAAGACTTTGTGTCCTCAGAGGACACGTGAAGGTGAACATTCTGATGGATCCTTTTGGGGTTGGTCTTTGTGAGCTTGTGATGCAATAGAAATCTGGTTATTTTTTTAGTGGAAGTCTCTGGTTGTACTTTATTAATAATAAATGGCCATTTTAAATACAACTTAAAATGCACATCTGTCAGAAAATATAAAGAAATTCTTTGTTTTCTGTCTTTGAATACTTGTCAGATATTGGTGCTGGTAGAAGCTAGGTTTCCTAGGCTACTTTTAGTCCCTGAGGTGGGGAAAAGTAGGATTTTTTTTTTTTTTCTCCTAGGCATCTTAAAGGTGCTGTTGACATTTGCCATCTTCTTTGGATCACCTCAATCACCTTCCTCCTTCTCCACTGACTGTGAAGAAAGACTGGTCATTCTAGTTGTTTTGGTGGTCATTCTAGTTGTTTTGGTGGTCACTCTGATATTTCCTGGCATAACAGAAAATATGAACTAAAACTAAAAAATAACAATTATGAATTCAATGCTAGTGTGCAAAAGATCCTCACCATTTTGAACTCTCTCTGAATCCTTTTGATGTCAGCAATATATGCCCTGCTTCGGCTAGTGAAGCCCTTCCCTCAAAGGAAGAGGAGCGACAGTTCTTGACTAGAGTGAGGTTACAGGTGGTGGTTGACAGAGAAGACAGTGGGGCAACTTAATGAGAAGGGGATTCAGAAAGTAAGTTATTGCAAGTCTGCTGTATTGAGAAATAAATAAAAGGGGGAATAAAAGTGAAACATACCCCATGGAGTGTGGTTTGTGAAGCAAAGAGAACGACAGGCGAGAACTTGTGTGAAGATGTCCAGTGGAGGAGGTGGCACACAAGAAACCCAGTCTGTTGTTCTGTTTGGTGGTAATACAACTTAAGTAGCCCCTAATCTAATTACTGTTAGTTCTGGCTATTCATTCTTGCTTGTCTTGCAGTACTGAGGATTTGTACTGTTTGATAGTAAGGAGGGAGGACAAATGGAGTGAAAAAGAGTCTGTTTCAGCGGATTTTTTTAAAGTTTTTTGGGGGGGCGGGTAAAAGGTTTGATGGAGAATCCCAGGATATCACTGGCACAAATCAGAAGCAGGG
The DNA here is from genome assembly GCA_017639485.1 of Pluvialis apricaria. Taxonomy (NCBI): domain Eukaryota; kingdom Metazoa; phylum Chordata; class Aves; order Charadriiformes; family Charadriidae; genus Pluvialis; species Pluvialis apricaria. Next base: position 70,525,823 of record CM030009.1, on the reverse strand, counting down.
GATCCGGGCTGCTGAAGCTAGTACTCAAACCACAGAAGCGGTCATGGGACCACAACGTTAAGGGCAGGCGCAAAATGCGTAGTAAAAGTTTGTACTGTCTTTGGTTTGCACTTGTTGAATCACATCTGCTTGGATTTCATTTAGTTAGCACCTATCACTATGGAGTCCTGAACCATGGTGAGCCCTTCAAGTATTTTCCACGAAATTATTTTTGTAAAGAAAACAAATTCAAAATTACACTCTCTGCTTCCCAAACCTACAAGAAAACTAATTCTTTGCTGATTTGCAACTTACCAGCAAAAATGAAAGAACAATGTTTTCAGGGAGCTAGAAAGCAATGGAATTGTTCTTATAAATAAAGGGAACTTTAACTCACTTGTTTCTTTCCCTGTAGAATATGAAGGTCCTGTGGACCAGATTGTCTCTTCACTTGCATCTGTGCATTTCCAAAATTTTTATTATGCATAACATCCTTGGTAGTGTAGAGGGGAGAAATTGGCTCACTGGTAGAAACTAAATTTCTCTACAAAGGTGCAGATTACGCATGGCACTGTTCACTTTTCTTTCACCATTAATAGGTGAGAAGCAAGAACAATTTACTGGTTTGTTTAGTGTATGCATCTCTGAATGAAGAGTAAAGTTTCAGTTGGAAAATACTCATTTGTGTGTGTCTATTTTAAAGTAGAATGCCCCCTTCTTTAAGGAATATAGCCATAATACAGCTGCCCAAGTACAGCCTGCACAAGTTATGTTACATCCAGCTTCAGCCAGGCTAAATGACAAGTATAAATCAGTGCTTCCAGTGTAGTTTGAACTTTGTTTTCTGTGTAGCTAACAAAGATTTCCTTGGGGGAAAAAAAAAAAAAAGCTGAGAGGCGGAAATACTTTTCTGACTTAAAGTACCATGCCATCTGCTTCTGTTTTTTATTGCTGGTATTGCTGCATTTTGGGGCGGTAAGTGGGCCAGTGTAGAGTCTGGGTGTGTTTCCCCCCTCCCCGGTCTTTTCAAATAAAATGTCAAGAATTAGGGGGGAGGTACATGTTGCTTTCCTGATAGTTTAAATGTCACCTTTCTGTAGGATGAAAGTCACTAGAGACTGCTTTCTGCTTATGAATTGTAAGCAGAGCTCGCCCCTCCTGAGATGCTTTACAGAAGTGAGGCACAGCTGGGCATAAGAACTGGATGCTGCCTGACATTTAAGACTGTATTGCAGCTCAGCTGCTTTTAGACATATCTGAGTTGTTCCTCATGCTGTGAAAATACACCATGCTGTTGTGTATACTGAGAGTTCCTACGTTCTTAATACACGGTGGTATTTTGAAATTCAAAGGTTTCTTAAAACTTCGGGGTTTGACATTGTGATAAGCTGATATTGAAGGATAAGGCTCTTCAAAATGTCTTTAAACAAAAAAAAATAATCAAGGAAAAGAATAAAACCAGTTATTTTTACCCATGTGATAAGAGATTATAATTTTTCTTTCCCATTCTATAGCACCTTCTCGGTGTGCATCAGCAGGTAGCCTAACAGGCTACCTCGAAAGCTGTACTTACATCAATTGCTGATGCTAGTTCACAAACAAAGATGGACTGTTTTGGTAAGACAAGGCTCCATTGAAGTTACTGCTAATAAGCAAACCAGCTCTGTTCACTTCAGTCCCATTCAAAACACAGGAAAAGGATCAATCTTTGCCAAACTTGAAATGCTGAAACTATTACAGAGGATAAAAATGATTTACTTCAAGTGGGTGTAAAACATATTTTCAAAATAAACACTGAAACCACACTTGACTCTTACAACATATATTAATCATATTCTGCGTGGGCATGAAATATAGAAAGTGTTCAGCTTTGTGTCCCTCTGGTTTATTAACGCAGGTTTGTTCTAACTAGCATTTAATGTAAGCAGTGCTTCTTAAGTACCAGCTTAGATGCCAGATACAATGTGCCTTCTCACTGTGAAGTGTTATTCCCTTGTAGCTTAGTTTACTCTTAGCGAAAGGGCTTGCCTTTTTTAGTATTTCCCTAATGCTTAACACCCCCTTCACAAAATCCTGAAGTGGTCATCATAGATGGGATTAATTTGACTATTTGGTTTTAAATTGTTGTACCTACAGAAGCTAATGCTAATCCTTGCAGTAGTGCAATAGCTTTTTGTATTTCTGTAGCAAATTGTTTTCCTAGTTTAGTGTTTTTGAGTGCTGTAGTGCTGGATTGATCATCTGCTTTTTTAAGCATAGCTCCGCGATGTACTGGGTGATTCTTTTGAGAAAAGTCACTCTGGTGATGTCATAGGCTCAAGTTCAGTTTTCGCATGCTGCTGCTGGTGATTTAGTGTCTTACAGGTACAAAATGTAGACATTCCCCAGCATGTCGTTTGTGGGGTTTGAGGCTTTTTTTTTTTAATACCTTTGAGTACATACTCCTCCTGTACTCACATTGGTCCACATAAAAGCCAAACTGTTTTAGCCTAGCCTTGTTTGCGTGTGGTAGACCCCTGCTTGCCATTTAGAGCTGAAAATGAAATTCAGGGAAGTTCCCTCCGAAGAATGGGTGTATTGCTGGGGGAGCTGCCTCTCCTCTGCCCCGAGCTGAGGCTGTGCAGGGTACCATGGCAGCGATCGCTCGCTGAGGTCTTCTCTGCTGTGCTCTGGCGTGGAACAGGCTGCTGCTGTCCTCACCCTGCTTTTCTCTCTCTAACATACACCTAACCTCTTTGCTCTGCTTGGGTTTAGCTACATTGCTGAGAGAACAAAGGTAGTGCAGTAAGGATTTTTTTTTAAATCAGTAAGAGCCTTGGGTTTTATACCATTTTGTTGTGACTCTTCTAATCCTCTGGCTCCTGACTAAATGATAATTCAGTTAGAGCCTATATGTCTCCTCCATTGCTGAGACAGCAGTGAAAGGGTTGTGTTGTTTTGGTGTTTTTTTTCCCCCTCCTTTCTCAGCTTAAATACTGCATAATGGAATCTCTGACCTGTCTTCTGGTACCACTATGCAGCAGTGACATCTGCATCCAGATCTGAGGTGTTGCTATCATATTTAGTGTAGTATCCTGAGGTGTTCCTATCATATGTAGTGTATTGTTTGGCAGATTCTCATAATGGAGCACGTTAAAGAGTAAGCAGTCTAGGGAAATCAAGCTTGCCAACCTTGAAGCAGTAATTTCTAGAAAGAGATGCTGGTTACACCAATGAACCCCTTTTTCTCTGCATGGAGACACTCAGTGAGGAAGCAATTGGGCTGGTGGTCAGCTCCACTTGTACAGTCAACACTCATTCATTCAAGATTACTTGAGGCAGACACAAACATGCTCAAGCCAGGTCCTTGCAGGCTGTCAAGATCCAGCAGGGTTTATTAACTCAGGCTCAGTGCCAAGCAAATGCAACTCTGCTGCTCCCAAACCAAGTAGGCTCTGCTGCTTTGGCATGGAGTCTGAGCTGTTAAAGCTTGCCCAGCGTGAAGGGTGCAGACCTGGGTCCAGTGCTGTTCTCAGGCCCAGGAGCTCTGGAAATGCGTTGCAGGTATCTGACCGTATGGATCAGCTGGGGACCACCAGGGATCATTAGATCAACCACAGTTTCAGCCCTGTTAAACTTGAGCTTGCTTCTGTGTGTGTTTTTGTTTTGGTTGTCTCTTCAGATTGTTTTTTTGGGGTTTTCTTTTTGTTTTTTTTGGAGGTTGTTTTTAAACTCTGAGTTCTGGGAAGACTTATTAGCTTGGTCAGCCCCAGGCTCGGCTAACCCTTTCCGCCTGTGCAGTCTGGCATATAAGGAGCTTCTTGGAAGCAGACTGCAGAGGCACTGAGCTGGCTGAGCAGGAACCAGCTCAAGGCTAGCTCTGAGTCAGAGCTGCTAGACTGATGATCCTAAATTGACTTAATTTCTCTGTGCTGTGATTCCCAGCACGTTTTGCAGTGAAACAGTATACAAATGTTTCCACTGCCTGCTTTCTCACAGCCTGTGTGAGCTGTGATAGCGCAGCGCTGACCATCATACACAAAGCATGGAGCGCTGGAGGGGTGCTGCTGGTTAGGACTCGTGTTTTGCTTTCACGCAGTGCACAGGCATGGTACATACACTGAGACTGTACATTTAAGAACTGCAGTTGTCATAAGGGTAATTAGCTTTTCTGTTTGGATTTGAAAGTGCTCTCTGGAAGAAATGCAGTGTGCTTCGACTAAGTCAAAATAAATTTAAGATGATATGTTTGATAGTCTGTGGATTGTTGCAGTACTTGAAATTAAACTTCCTCACAAAATTCCTAAATGCTTGCTTACCTTTTCCAAGCAAAAGGTCATACAGCTCTTCTGGGTTTTTTTCGTATGCAGGTGCAGCTGGGACAAGCGGATATAAAATGCCCGATCACAGAGTGCAGCGAACACCTGGATGAAACAACTGTCCTCTATAACCTGCCCCACGACGACATCATCAAGTATAAATATTTCCTGGAACTCAGCCGCATTGACTCCAGCACCAAGCCATGCCCTCAGTGCAAGCACTTTACAACCTTCCGGAGGAGAGGCCACATTCCTACCCCTGCCAAATTGGAGAACAAATACAAAGTGAGCGTGCTTGCCAGGGCTGTGGGTGAGATGGCACTGCAAAAGTAGGATGGCATTTGGTGGGCCTTAAATGAGCTTTCTTGCATCACTGGGGCTGTGTGCAAGCTGTGATTAGGAATATGAATCTGTAGTACATCATTGATTAACTACTTAATTGAATTCTAACAGTTCAAACAGTTGAACTTCAGTCCTTATTTCTTTGGCAGGTGACATAATTTTGTCCTGTCACACAGGAGTGTTTTCTCTGACATGCAAACAATATGGTCACAATCAGAAGGGACTGGGGAAGGGAAGTCGTCATTATAACTGATAATTTTAGACACACAACTCCAGCAAAGATAAGTTTTCCCTGAAACACTGAGCAAGGAATTCTGGGCATTTACGGTGTAACACTGTTGGCTTGTTCCTTCCTTAGAACTAGAGCTTTTGTCTGTTGCACTTCTTGGTTTTGATTTCTTCAGTCCCTTACCAGAGGTGATACATTTCTATAGTCTCATCGCTCACAATAAAGAAAACTTCAGAAATAGGAAAACCCCCAATTTTGCAGCATTTCTTTTAGTAGAAGTTTTGCTTTTACTGTGGTTTCAATCAAAGACAAAAAGCAAGAGATTACAGTTAGAAGCAGCTTTGAGCTGCTGAAGGTCCATCTCAGTTCCAGAAGACGAAGGTTCTGTCTGCACCATCATGTTCTGTGTTAGTTTTCCATCCGGTTATTAGATTTATTGTTGTTAATTTCATGATTGAGCTGGCCTTTCCTGGACAAACCAGTTCTTCTCAGTAAGAGTTTAGATGACTGTTTAGATAGCCCTAATTACACAGCATAAGATTCAGCCCAGTATGGAGATTAAAAGGTAGAAGGTTGTGTATCCAGTGGAGTTGAAACCTTGGTAAAGCGAACTGAGGTATGAGTTACTTATGTATACCCATGCAGTGCATGAATTACATGCCACAATGTCTGTTGGACTCAACATTTTCGGATTTTTTTGACATCTTACACAGAGGTGGAGAAATTAAAAACTGTAGGTAAAATTCCTTCTGCCCACAGCCATTCTCCTTCGCCTATCTGCTCAGCATTCCCTCAGGTGTAGACAGGATGTGCGGTCCAGGGTAGATCAGATGTTGTAATGCTTCTGCAGCAGCAGCCTCTCTTAAGGTGCCAGAGGCTGTTACTGTCCCACTGATGTGGGTCACGGATGGTGCAGCTGTTGTATCATGGGATGCCAACTCTGAGAATGTTCCTCAAGGCACAAAATGGGCCGTTCTGCCCACCAGTGCTCTTTTAAGAGTTAAAATGCTATAGTTAAAATGTTCCCACCACTTCCCTACGCATCATAATCAGAAGGAATGGGAGGCTGTGTGATGTAGGAAATAGTGCAAGCTAGAAGCAGTTCCCCGGTCCTGTGGTGATGCATTATGTGTAGCTGTGATCTGCAGAGCTCGAGTCTCCTCCTGGGAAAAGACTCTGGCAAAATGTGTCCTTTGAGCCGTGGCCAGGTGTTGCCTGGAAGATTGTCTAGTTGGTGCTGGTCAGAAATATATTTAGGAAAGTGCTAGCAAACAGTATGGATGATCATAGTCCAGGGCTTCAACCTACTCCCTGAACCTATGTTGTTTTCTGGCATGGGTACAGTTTTAGTGACTTAGTTTAAGCTTAGGCACAGGAAGGAGTTTTGCTGGAGGGATAGGATTTAAAAGGGAGGCTATATATAAGATTGTGTATATGTGATTAATTACATGCATGCATAGCTGTGGACTGTTATCTCAAGTTTTCTTAGGTTCTTATGTGATTGTTTGTATGGTAAGTTGTCTGTGCCTTGAATTATAAGCTCTTTGGAGGTACAGACTCACTTTCTTCCACATATAGGGTAGGATACATCTGACTGGAGACTAGGAGACTTGCATATTTGCATGCAAGCAATATAAACAGCAATTGCATCAGAGGAATTCTGTACCAGCACTGGAAGTGCTGTCTTCAGAAGAACTGAGTCATGCGTGGGGAAAGTCTACGCACAAGCCTGCTAGTGGGATCACTGCACACAAGGGCTCTGTGCCAGCACCTTCGCTGTCCTATACACTGCAACAGGAAAACACTGTAAAATCCAACAGTACATTTGAACAGATACTTTTGAAATGTTATTAATGGCATTTCTAAAATTTGATACACTATTTAAAATTATAAATAAACTTAACATCTACATTTAAAGAGGTAGCAAGGTTATTAGATTGATTTTCCTTACTATAGCTGTTTTATGTCAGCTAAACTGATCTAAGCTCAGCAGGTCAGATTGCTGCTGCTGTTTTTCATTTTTTGAGATCAAAGTCTCAGTGTGCTAAGCCTAGAAAGTTAGCTGGTGCATGTATGCTGAGAGAGAAGGTGGGGAAGAAAAGGGAAACTTGCTATCCGAACCTTTCTTTTCCCCTTAGTGCCACTTAGGACAGCACAGTGCATCAGTGTGACTATCTAGTTTCCTATATCAAATATTTGTATCACAAATGGGTCCAGTTTTAAGTAAGGAAATACCCCTGCCCTGTCTCTTATGCCCTAAATTGGGAGTGTAAGACTTGGTTGTAGACAAGATCTTCATAAACCTTTGGTCAAAGCTGGTATGCCGAAATGCAAAGGAAATGGGCAAAAATTGGTAGTTCAGTTTCTATGCATGGAAAAGATACAGGTTTCACAAGAGTATGTTGGCTTGTTCTGTGAGGGGGGGGGGGGGGGGGGGGGGGGTAGTGGAAGTTTTTTCCCACCTAAACCCTGGATTTCACTAGTTGTTTTAATGTTAGTTCTTTGACTTGCCACCTGCTATGAAGCAGCAGTTCTTGATTCTTGGACTCTTTCTGCCTTATCAGCCAGTGAGGTTCATAGTGAAGTTTTCTTGTTCACTTCTGTTGAGAGATACACATCACATCAAAGAAGGGCTTGAGTGCTTGGCTTTAGAAACATAAATATTTTCTCAATGCAGTTGTTATATAAACTATCTTTTGTTTGAACTACTCAAGAGTTTCTGAAACTTGTTGCTCTAGAAATAGTAGGAATCTGTACCTGCAAAGATGCTGTGATAGAGTGGATCTGCGTAGTTCGTATCTGTATCCCCCCTTTTTGGATCAGATTTTAATCTTGAGTAGCAGATATCTTCATGGCTACACTTTGATCTGCCTTGAGCCTGAACTGCTGCAGATGTGGTGATTTTGCTGTGCTCTCCCTCTTTGCTCTTAGCTGTTCATTCCTGCCAGCTTGCTTTTGCTCTTGTTGATGTTTTGGTGTCACACTGGGAGCTGGATCAAAGATCAGCTCCAATGGGATATAAGATTTGTTTGTTTTGTTGCTGCTCATTTTCAGCTGGTACAAGAGAGGGGATGGGTTGGTGATGAGGAGGAGGCAGCTGTTTTGGCAGGAGCCCATATTTATTTTGGAATAAAGTGACTGGGTAGCTGTAGCTAGAGATTGTAATTCATGTAATCAGTTAGTTTCACAATTAATTCAGCCATCCTATTATATAGCTAGCATTCCACTAAGCAGTAGAAAATCCCACTAAGCTTTTTGCAGCTTTAGGCTGTCAGAATATTTTTAACGTGCAGTCAGTTTTGCTATCGTCATGTCACATCGAGCAGTGTTTTTGTGTTTCTCCTACCTACCAATTTTGAAAGGTCTTTTCCTGGGAGGTGAGGAAAATGATAGTTAGAATAGTTTGCAGTAAAGAGGCTAGCTAAGAAAATGGAAAATGTTAGCCTCAAAGGTCAATGTTTCAGAAAGCTGAGAACCAAAAGGGTTAGTATGAGAAGTTGTGTAATCTTTTCTATTTCAAGGGAGACTGACCTCCAGATGGCATAGAAGTTTGTGTATATATCCATCCTCTCAATTCTGATCGACTAAAATGGAAATTGTAAAATAAATGGAAAAAGTTTGTGTGAGGAAAAACATATTTTAAAAAACACTAGATGAATGGTTTGGTTTTTTCAGATATAGTTTGTCTGCTTTGCTGGGCTATGATATATTTTGCTGCTTTAAATTATATGTAGGATAGCATTTCTGTGTCCTCATTATGATGATTTCATGCACTAAAATTGAAGCATAAAGCAAATCATACTTGACCTTTCTTTCAGAAAAGCAGAGAAAGAATGGAATAAGAATCTGAAAGACTGCTGTAACTGGTCTGTTGTGTTCCTATTTCTTAAGCACAGTGGTGTCACACTGCATCCAAGTTTGAATAGGTTTAGGGTTTTGTTTTGCAGCCCCTAGTTGCAAGAAAAATAAGCTTCTTAAGTACTTAAGCAGGCAAAGAACATTAGTTTCTTTTAATGTATGTTCAGACAGTGTTGAACAACAGAGAAGTCAAGTAGCCCATTCAAAATGTAAAAACTATTTACCAGTTCAGTTTTGTGGAAGGTGCTGTCAGGGGTGGCAGGTGGAAGAGGAAACCAGGAACTTCAAACCTGGTAATGAAGTAGACAGTTCCCACTTGTTTACTTCAGTTAGGGCCATTCATGGTAACAAATGTTATTCTGAGTTCCTGTGGTTATGGCCTCATCCTGTATTTCAGTACTTTCTAAGTAGTGTGTTTGGAAACATCTAAAGCTAGTGTGTGTGTGTATATAAGTTTAAATATATATCCTGGTGGCTGCTATATTTCTTGCAATTATATACATGCTATAATAGAAAGATAGACCCTGCAATGAATTTATATCAGATTTTCATCAAAAGAAACCCCAAAACCAAACCCACAAAACCTATGTTTTAAATTATGTTGGCATTTTGTTTAAGAAAGAATTTTACTTGCAGCTTCCTAGATCTGTTGGTTTGGGTTTGTATTTTTTAGTATTTGTGTTCCATCTCAAACATCTGAATACTGCAACTGATAAAAGCTTAAAGGTTGCAGAATGCTTAATTGTGGCTACAAGCTTCGTCTTTGGCCGAGGCATAAGAAATACTGAGTAATACAGTGCGATGCCTGCTATAATCTGTCTTCCCAGCAGTAGGTCACTGTGACACGTATTATTGAAAAACGTAAATTCAAAGCTTGGGCTTTGAATTGGGGGGGAGCGGTAAAGGGAGGAGGGGGAAGAGATCCGGAGATACTGGGTAGGATAGTCGCTAGTAATCTAATCTATCTTGTGTATATTAGTTTCTAAAAGCTGTGGAAATGTAGATCAGTGCTCTGTGTTAGCATATTTATTGCTACTAACCAAACTATTGTTTAGGTTCTTCAGAGTGGGAATTTTCCTCTTTCCTATGAAGCATTTTTATTTGGAAAATTCATCTGGGAAGCAGAGATGCAGGGTAGCATATTTCCTTTGGTTTAGCATCTGGGCCAGTAGGCCAAGAAGTCAGAGAAAGGGTACTGATTATATTTTGTATTGCTTTTGTTTTATACTTTAACTTGACCTTAGACATTACTGTGTTTTCATGCAAAAAGTAATAATATTTGTAATCCACACATTGCAGCTTTAATGTGTTATTTCCCTACAAACACATTTCATTTGTTGTTCTTTCCTGGTTTTGTGCTGCCTACCTGCGTCTTCAGTAAATTACTTCATTGACAGAAAGCATGTGATAAGTGCAGTTTTCTTCTGTGTGAGGTACCTTACTGTGTGCCTTGGCAAAAATGTCACTTTGTAGCTATAGAAAGCAGTAAGTCATATTTGCACCAGGTACAGGATATCAGTATTTCATCCATTTTAATATTACACTCTCTTTGAATCTGCTTGATATGAAGGGAATATATGTATTCTAACACTTAGATTCAAGTATGATTTTTTTTTTTACAAGGATAATGACTAGTAGGTGGTAACTGACTAAAATATTAATGCGTTGTAATAAGAAAATCTGTCAACTTCTTGATGCTGCTTCCCTTCTTTGCACTTTAGCCTTATGCCCAGGCAAAGGATGCTGGAGGGGGGGACATGCTGTCTTATGGGTACTGAGAAAATTAGTAATTCTCTTGACCATTAACTCCCATTGTTGCATTTGCTGATCTGTAGATGTGGATTGGCATAAAGAGGTAAGCTGAAGTGATGCATTGAGCACCACATCATACATTCTACCAATAAAGGTATAATACTTGGTTAAACAGTGCTGCACAGACAGAGGTACATCACTTTATACACATAAAGCTATGTTATACACTGCTGCAGTGTTAAAAAAAAAAAAAAAACAAAACAACAAAACCAACACTTTGCTCTGTACAGGTGAAGTTAAAGACAACCACTGAAAAATGGGTCAGCTAGGGTCGTAAAAATGCTCAGCTTGAGCCATTGCATCCATTAGGTTTTTAATGTGAAACGTTAAAGGCAAAAACCGAAATGCTATCTCTGTGTATAAACTTGGGGAATAGCATTAATGGTAGCAGACGGCTTCATTTCTCGGTCATGCATCAGAGATCAGATCAGCTTTGTATTAGCATGCTGGTAGTGACGGATGTAGGAATTGCACATATAAATAATAACTTTGGCTGTCCCCCAGCAAAATACTTTAGGGAGATCAGAATGCCTACTTTAGACTCGCACTGGAGCTGAGGCAGCACACCACCAGTCGACGTGTCTGAACAGAGGGCACGGTAACTGGTGGGAGTGAGGACTTTGAAAATACATTTTGGGGATTTCACATGTGACTACACCCTAGGATGTAGTTTCCTGAACAGCACCCCCACAGCACGCATGGCCAGAACAGACAGGTCCATGGTTCGGTGGTGAACCAGGTCTGGACTCAGATACACCCAAAAAGTTTGGGGTTTTTTTGGCTGGTTGAATTCCTCGGTCCTGTCCATCAGCTGGTACAAAGCCAGGGCAGTGCCAGGCGTGGGCTGCAACTGGAGCTGGTGGACAGGGCTTGGCAGGCGCTTGAGACGTGTGCCTTCCCCTCTTTCAGGCTGAGACATTTTGCTGCCAAACACAGCAGAAGTGAAGATGTTGCAGGAGCATAGATGTGCCCGTGTTTAATGTGGCTTCTAGTTCTTGCTTTCCTTAGTCATTATGCAGGTAGGAGGCCTGGCTTTCATCAGATTGGCACCTGCAATGTGCCTCTGTTACTTCTACAAACACATCAGCTGCCATAGCTTTCTTTCAAAAAAAATAGCCAGGCTCTGGAGGAAGACATGATGATGATACTTGTTTGACCCAATGGTTTAAAACAGAATAGATCTGTTCTCAATCTAAGGAGCTCAGCGTGTAGTTTTTGCCATTAGGTGTGGGCTGTACCAGGTGGCTGTTTGGCACAGCCACAGCTTGCCCTTATGCAATCAAGAGCAAAAGGAGGTGCCTGATGTCCAGGTGGTAGTTGTGGCCCTTGTTTGAGACCCTTGCTCTTGGCTACTTTTCCCAGGACTGTTTCTAATACAAGCTTCATAACCCATTCTGGGCTCTGTAGAGCCCCTTCAGAACACCAGGTAATCCCTGGTGATAGCCTTGGCAGTGAAGTTTATAACTAGAAGACTGAAATCCACCGCACTGAAAACTGGCTGCTAATTTCTAGGTGATCTCACACATATATTGGAGGCAATTGAATAAGACTCCCAGATTTTACCTTCTGGCATTTGAGCCATGCGGTGAATTTGGACAGCAGTTCCTAAGCTTAAACCAAGCTACTCGTGCTTCTTTCGATTGGGACCCTTCCTGGCCTCAGACAATTAGTTCTGTATTTTCTCTCTTTTAAAAAAGAAAAAGAGCAAGTTGGCTTCCACAACTTCTTGTGTTTTTAAATCAGATATTTCAAAAGATGTTAGACCTTAGCTGGGCAGCTACACTCCGAATTTAACAGCGGTGGTTTTAAAATGGGCTTTCCAGTTGGGTCAGCACCCAGCTTGCAAACCTGTGGTGTTTTCTCCTTTATACAGATCCAGTGTCCATCTTGCCAATTTGTCTGGTGTTTCAAGTGCCACTCTCCCTGGCATGAAGGTGTTAACTGCAAAGAATACAAGAAGGGAGACAAGCTGTTGCGTCACTGGGCCAACGAAATCGAACACGGGCAGAGGAATGCCCAGAAGTGTCCAAAATGCAAGGTGAGCTGCTCTCCCTTGGCTTGCAGGTAGTGGCATCAAACCGTTTAAATATGTATATAAATTAAGTGTTTGTAGCTTCTGCTCGGCATTGGAAATTAAATTCACACTTGCTGTGCAGATTCTTATCAACGACCTATTGAGGAAAACCAGTCAGATGTTTTAGTTGCCGGTTCCTGCACTGATTCTGCGGAATCTCTGCACATAAAAAAGCATTAGGAAAAGCCTAAGAGGAGGCTTTAATATATGCTTATAATGAATGTGTGTTACAGTATAAATTTTTCCTAAAATAAAACTTTAAAGAAATGTAAAGCTTTAAGAGAAATATGGTGCCCTTTGACAAGTTTTCCAAAGAGCTTAGGTGAACTGAGTTTCTGAGTAAGGCAGAAAGTACTCTATCAAGAAGTTAACTAAGGGAGACTTCAAGATTTGGCAAAACCAGAGGTTTTTTTAGGATTAGATGTCAGTTCTTCACAAGCCTTTCTCATAAATTAGTTTAATTTTCAATAGACTGAAGTGCAGTTCTGTGCTGTAGAAATGTCATTAATCTCTTCCAGGATAGGAAATATTTCCCACTACTCAAATGGGATGAAACAGCCACACACACCCCTGCCCTTAACAAAGGTGGCTGTTACGTTTGTTCACTATTTTCTTTTTTTTTTTTTTTTTCCCCACAGCACTTACCTCCAGCTACTGACGGAGTAGTAAGTCCTTACTTAAAAACCTTGAGAGCACTGTGGTGGTGGTAGTCTGTCTTTTTTTTTTGAAAGGGCATACCTAACCTGAACCTATTTATTGTTCTACATCTACTTCATGGAGAGGACAAAGTAAGGAAACTGGAACATTTGTTAGGAAATAAATATTGAATTGGAAGATTTACTTCTAAAAGTCCAAAGGATAGCTTTTCAGACTTTGAGCCTTACCTTCTGCAAATAAAAATGTTTATCAGTTTACGAAGTACCTTATTTTAGTCTTGAAGAAAAAATGCCTGTGATGCCATAGCTTGAAATTGAAACACTTTAAAATAATAACCAAGATTCAGAAAGCTCTGAAATCCCGCAGTCAGTTGTTTACCCTTCCTTCTGTGCACACGTGACATTTGAACAGAGTTTTAACAGCTTGCCGTTTGGTCAGAGTTGATAGGTTTGTGAGTCAGTTCTAAAAATGTTCACTTTCTGGGAAACCTGACAGTAATATCCTTTTAGAAACTTTATTCCTTTTGGAGTGGGAAGAAGTATCTGTTTTGTTTTTAATTCTTTGACTTGTGTCCACATTCAGATTTTAGGACAATGCAAATGATGTAGCTATTCAAATAAGTTGTCCAAAAAAAAGAAGAAAATGCACCAAGTGAAAACACTATGAATGTGGAAAACCGGGGAAAGAGGGGTGCTAGCTGGAAAGAGAAAGGAACTAAAACTGCTAACTCTAATGTGTTTATCCTTAAGTTTTAAATTTAAAACACCAAACGTACAGCTCTTCACCATCTTCAAAAGAAAAGGTTGGATGCTTGAAACTTATGCAGGTTAAGTCACTAATTTTGAAGCCTGAAGTTGTGTGAGTTTGGCTATTAATTCCAAAAAGACTTTAGGTTTCTTTTCATAATCAAAACAAAATAAAACTTCTGGTATGGTGGAGGCAGTGTGGAGCCTACAACCTCCAAAATATTTATATCAACACTTTGTTTTTAAATCAAATCTATAACCAGCAAGTAATCAAAAGTACCACTTAACCAGTGGTTAGTGGTACTGTTCTTTTTTTATTTTTTTCTTCCTTAATCTGTTATTGAGTAGTTATAAAAAATACATCTTATGCAGCACTCTCCATCACAACATTAATAGATGTCTGGGCATGTGGGGATAAACATAGCAACAGTTAATAATTTGGGGTTGGGGGATTGGAGCTAATACTTTCTCTGCCTCCCTCTAGCCATTGCCCCCAAACCCCTATATAAAATAACATTGAATCAGATGACTGTCGTATTTGCAAATAAAATAGAGAAAAGAGTGACAGAGAAAACAGAGTTGGTAATAGACTATTTGATTTATCCTTGTTCTAGATCCACACAGGCAACGTTTCAGGTGACAACATATTGTATTTTGATATGTGCATATATTGTATTTCAAGAACCTCTGTCACGTTTTGGTTAAAAACTTGCAGCAGTCAAAACTGACAAACAGATTGAGAAGTTAAGAACAAATTGTAACTATCAAGATACTAGTACTCAATCTTTACACATAAGCTGAATTTTATGAAATTAAAGGTAGAAACTTCAGTAGAGGTAGAACTTCTTTATTGAGATAACTTGTGAAATTACTGGTAACTTCCAAAGTGTAATACTGGTTACAACTGTGGCTATGCTTTACGGATACCTTCTGGAGATAATTATATATACACACAGATGCATATATGCACACAGACTCTTTTCTTTAAGTAGCTGTACCACAGAAGTAGAATGCACAATTATTATCTTGTCTGGGCATGCAGGTGAGAAAACGGGAGCACTCATGGCGGGGCGGGGAGGGGGGGATGCATATAGGCAGATCCTTCGGCAGGTATTCACAAGTTTTTTTCAGTGGTTTTGGTAAGTGCTTTGAAATAACATAATCCTTTGTAAGTGAATAGTAGCAGGCACCATTAAGTAAGTTTAAACTTCATTCCTTTTTCCTGTAGGTGGGCACAGCTTTCATGCACCCAATAGAAATAGCTTATATTTACCTAGTCCATCTAAGATGTGCTTACATAAGCAAATGAAAATGTTATACACTGTCAAAATACATAATTATAAATTCATTTTGTGATTCTGTATCGGTATGGAAATATTACAAAATGCTAATTTTTTTAAATTATATCTTAATTTTGACATTTTTTTGTTTTTAATAGAACTTTTTGCAAATTTATTATACTTTTTTTAGGAAATGCAGCATAGACCATTTTTCTCAACAAGACTTGTCATAAAAGTGCTGGTCTTGTTCTAGAGGGACCTGGCTAATGAGTACAAATTTGCTACATAGTATTAGATGCCTTTTCATAAAACCTATAACCTTATTTGTCTTTCCCGCTACTGTTTTAGAGGAGGTGTTTTATGATATCTTGCGACAACTTGTTTGCAGCAAGACGCCTTTTTTCCAGAAGTGTTTTTACAGTACAGCAAACAGAGGAAGTACTTCGTGTTGGTGTTATCTTACCACAGATTTCAAAAACCACAGTCTGAGGAAACGCCAAACAGCGGCGTGAGCTTAGAAAGCTCCAAACAGCAGTAGAAATTTAAGTAAACAAGGATGTCAATGCAAATCAAGGAGTATGTACTTCTTATCTGTGGATTCACTATTCTGATTAATATGAGTGTTATCAAGTAACTGTGGGCAAATCATTTCTCATCCTCTGCGGGGAGGAGGGTCCTTGTTTCTATATGAAGGGATAAAGCCGTGCACCAGGCTTTCTTCAGGAAGAGTGGAAGAGAAATGGCCACTCTCTTCCTCAGATCTCTTGGAAGCAATTTGCCTGGAAGATTTCTGTGAGAGGGACTGTAACATGCAGAGGAGGTAAAGTGAGGGTCTGAAATAGCCACTGTGCCACTTCAGTTGTTTCCTTAAGACTCTGAGCTCTGTGTGCTTTGCTGCTGGTGTGTAATTTTCCCCCCTCTTGTTCTGGGAGCCATTCTTAAGTTTCTGCATGACGAAACCTTTCCCCATGGGGTTGAGGGTATGTCTTTGGGTCTGAGCAGGCTCTCGGTGCAGGATGAAACCAGTAAGGCTGGCTGAGTGCTTGGAGGCAGAAATGGGGCTTACAGTTGTCGTGCTCTCACCTCGCCTCCTCCATCCCCACAATGCTGCTGGGGACCCTGCAGTTAGAAGGCACCAAACCCCGCTTGGCCGTAGCTAACTATAGCGAGCTGCATTCCCAGCCCCATGCATTCCCCCAGCTGCATGCCGCGGTATTGCCAACAGAGCAGGAACACTTGTGGTGATATCTGACCCATCAGTGATCGCTTTCCCAACCTATAGATCTGTAATCCATCTCTGTCAGTGGATTATCCTGAGGGGAGGGAGGCACATCCTTGTGAACCAGAGCTGAAGTTGACCTGGTGAGATGTCATGTCTCAGGCTTGAAGGCAGCCTGACTGAATCATACAAAGTTCATCTGGAATTCTCAGTCTACGTGCATATGATAGGGGGTCCAAGCCCCACATCTAAGCTTGGGTTTTTTTTTAATTTCATTTTTTAATGAAGGGAAAAGGGAAAGATTTTTGCAAGGAAAAATATAGGCAAGTACAATTAGTTGTTCCAAATTTGCAGCTTTTGAAGACAGTTGTGTAAGTACAGATAAGTATTCACCAAACATTTTTTTAATACTTTACATTTTGAAGAAGGAAAGATAAAGAACACGTAACTGCAATATATGTCCAAAAGAAAATAAATCCTATATCAACTTCTTTATTTTTTAAGAGGACAGTATGTCTGGAGGTTTTAGAGCAGAAACAAGTAGATTCAGAAGTGATTTATTTAGGAGTGGTGCCTGGATAACTGATCTGGGATGCTTCTAGGAAAGCATGGGTGAAGGGATGGCAGGCAGTGTCCAAGAGGTGGGTATGTCTGAAAGGTATTGGTGGTAGAACGTTTAAAGCTATTGCCAGCATCCTTGGAGTTCTTACTACCAAAGAAAATTAATTTATTTTTGAAATGTGAAGTAGTTTTTGTTTGCATCTAGGGTTTTTGTAGGCTCCAGGCTTGCACAGATTTTCAATTGGGATGGATGGTAACTTAATAGATTGGGTTGGTAAGTTGGAGAAGAGAAAGGAGAATTGATTGAAAAAGAAAACAACCAGTTAATTCTCATTAGTGTCATAAGATCTGATCCCTCATTTACATTTTTAAGGTGGAGATATGTCACTGAACCAGCAGATAAGGAAAGGTATCTCTAAAATTGCAAAATGCTATGTAGTTGCTGTCTGAATTTCAGTCCCCTGAAAAACTAATTGGTATTAAAGTTAATTTGTTAATACATTAAGTCACTATTAAAATTCCTTAATTTCAGTTCAAGTTAATCTTTTAGGAATTAAATTAAATAAACTATGGCTCCATGAGTAGGGTCAATGTTTCGGTTTTTTTCATATAAAACCTGAAAAGTAAAAGCAAAAGTCAAACTGACAGTATCCGTTTTAGAAGAAAATAGTGTGTAACTTCAGAAGTAATGCTTAAGTTGGTACAGTATCGGGTAGACTTTTTGTTCCACTTTGCCTGCAGTCAATGCTTAAATGTGGAAATGTTGAAGTCAAGTGGCTTATAAAGCTCATCAGCAATGGTAATTTTTTTTTCAGGTGCTCCTGGAAAACAGGGCAGGTGTGATAGAGCAGGCTTCCTCAGGGTAGAGGGGGATAATTGCTTGGTCGGTCTGTTTGCATCCCTTCTGTTTGCGTTCTCTCTGAGTGCAAGTCCAGTAGAATACTTGCCTACTAGAAAGTAATATTTTATAGCCCAGTCCTCTCTCTTGTGAATGCCTTTCCCCTCTTATGTGTAAAAGAAGCATTTGTATGTGTAGAAATATGAATTCTAAGATCACTGCTGTTGGCACAGGGATGTTGGCAGGTGTACCTGGAACTACTGTTAATTACATCTGCCCTGGAATCTTTTACCAGAAGTATTGCTGGTGGAAAACATCATTTTATTACATGTACGAAGTGCTAGTTTCACTAGCTGTTCGGGTGAGTGAGATTTCTCAGTTCCCAGATGACCCCTGATCAGCACCAGAGAACAAGCATGCTTGACCCTCTCAAGAATGTCAGATACCCCAGGAGTCACAGGCCTCTCCTGAGGTGAAAAGCTTCAGTTGTACCTGAGCTTTCAGTGTCTCTGGTGCTTGCAGGGCCACTGAGTGGTGATGCCCTGTCTTTACCTGTACCTCCTTGCTAAATAAATACATGTAGATATGGATAAGAATTTCAGGCGGCATATCATTCATCTGTTGCAAGTTTCAACAAATAAAATTCCAATTCAATGTAAAGGAGAAAAAAAAATATTCCTAGGGAAAATGGTGAAGCATGGGACGGGTTGCTCAAAGAGACTGTGACATACCCATACTTGGAAATTTTTAAAATTTAGTGGGATGAGGCCTGGAGTAATCTGATCTGACTTTGAAGTTAGCCCAGCTTGGAGATAGGGGTTAAAATAGATGACCTCCAAGGGTCACTTCCAACCTTAATTATTCAGTAACTTTATCCGCAATTCTACTGTGGAGCACGGTCTTGGGACAGGGGGTCTTTAGCAATTTTGTGAGATAAGAAAAGCATGTGTTTACCACCCCATTAGCTATATTTTTAGTTGGCAAGATGTAGAAGTAGCTGGGCAATTGTAGTTGATTTAGTGAAATACTCAGCTCCAGGACTACCCACCCCCCTAAGACTCACGGAGCTATTAACTGGAACTGAAGCCTTACCAAATCTCTACAAAGTAGGTACATGTACTGGTTTTGCAGGAGAGTACATGGAGATACAGGAATGGAGCTATTTATGCAGACAATCACCAGAAAGTTGGACATAGAACCTAGGCAGCCCAGCTTCATGCTGTACTGGGGGCATTATGAAAGCTTGATATAGTTCTTTTATACGGCTTGTGTAATCTTTCTTTTTTTACAAAAGAAAAAACAATTCCGTACTACTTTTCAAATTAATGACTCTAAGAGCAGAGCCTTTCTGGTGTTGATTACAAAATGCCAAACCAATTTGTGATGGTAATGGGAAAGGGAGTGGGGCCACAGGTGGCATCAGAAGGAAACTCATCCATGGAGGGGTCAAACAGAGTTCATAACTATATTTACTGTGCTGCTTTTAGTTTTAAAAAGTTTAGTGCTAATGTGTCTGCTTCAGTAATAAAAACAAATCTTCAGTAAGGGTAAGGATCACTCAGATTCTCATCTGATACAAAGAGAGTTTAAACAAAGAAGGAGGATGATATAGAAAACTATGTATGGAAATCTGGAAATAACTATAACTCATGTTTGATGCTCTGAAACATGCCTTAGAAAACCATTATTGTTGTAGGACAGCTGCAGTATTAATTAATGCAAATACTGAGTTAAGGGTTGCTTGTGGTGTCTTTTCATCTGGCGCGTGGACTGCACAGAGTAGTGCCTACTGTCCTGTGCTTAGGGAGAGGGGAAAAAAAATCTTTTATTTTTTTCTTCTGCTCATACAGATCCACATCCAGAGAACAGAAGGGTGTGACCACATGACCTGCTCACAGTGTAACACTAATTTCTGTTACCGTTGTGGGGAGAGATACCGCCAGCTCCGGTTCTTTGGAGATCACACCTCAAACCTCAGTATCTTTGGATGCAAATACCGCTACCTCCCCGAGAGACCACATTTAAGGAGATTAGTGCGAGGCTCTGTCTGTGGTGAGTGGATAAATGTTCCTTGTGGAGAGCTGCACAATGAGGAGATTGGGGGGGGGAATAATAGTTAAATAAGGACTATTGGTTTAAAGTATCGGATGGGCAGCCTGTTTAGTGATGTAGGAGGTGGTTTATTAAGTATATTTAAATATACAGCATTTGTACTCCCTGGACTGTGTATGAATAAGCATTGTATCCTCTTCTGATAGCTTCTGATTCCTAACTATTCTTAATACATAAGCAAACTGGAACAATACTATCAATATGCATGTTGCTGGCTGTGATCATTATTCTAAAAGCGTATAGGAGAAATGGATCAGAGCAGGAACCTTTTTTAAATGAGCCTCTGTCATGGATTTGTTTGAACAAAGCGTTGTTTGGATTTGAACCTGATGTGGTTTTGAAAAACCGAACTACTCAGGTTAACCCATTTGAATAGGAGCACACTTATCTTTTAACTGTTAGCTTTGCTTCAGATAAAATTCAGCTTAAAACAAAATACAACTATACACATTAATTTATTTCACAGGAATATAATGCCAAAAGCTTGACTTTTTAGTTCAAATAAGAAAAAAAAAAAGTACTCCTAATTTGCTTTTGAACGAGGTGTATACCTATCTCAACCTATAGAAGCACAAGAAAAATAGATAACAAAGTAGATTGTTACCTTATGTCATATCTTCCATATGCATTAACTTCAGCCATTGTAGTGATCTTACGGCATGTAAAGCTATCTATAACATCATAGAAAATTATTGTATTGGGTGTCAAAAACCGCGGACCTGTTAAGGAAAACAGAACCTTTGGTACTTTTAATTAAAGCATAGAAATAGGAGATGACTTGGAATTCACCTAGGATGAAGAAATGCTGGTGATGTTGAATGTAGAGGTAAAGGTAAGAGACTGAACGTGTGGAAGTAGCAGTCAGCAGACCTGTGGTGAAAACAATACTCCTGAGCCAAACATGTTCCAGTAAGAAAACTAGGTGATTTCCATTTTAGAGTAACACAAGAGTTGGCACACAGTCTCACGGGCCTGGTAATAAGACTGCTGATCTTGCTGATCTGCAGAGTTGTGGGAGACTCACAAACCTGGAACGCTAGTTTAACAAATGACAATAAGTCATCCAGGCCCATTAGTTTGACCTCAGGAATTTGCAAGGCTTTAGAACAAACTTTGAGAGAGGTAAAATAAAGACACAGAAATAAATAGGGAAGTGGATAAAAATTCAAAATTATTGGATGTGCCTACTCTTACACATTTTGTAGAGATAACTGCCAACACATGAGAAGATCTAGTCTAGATTAAAGACAATGCTGGCACTAGAACACACGGGTATAAACTGCTCATGAATGAATTTAAGCTTAAAATTCAAGGGCCGTTTCAAAGTAAGGTTTCAGAAGAGCTTTCTGTAAAAACCACAGTGGCCAACAATGTAAGCTGTTTTAAAATTAATCTTGGTACATTTGGTGGAGTTAGTAAGGAATTTGGTGGAATTAGTAGGTGCCATTTTTCCAGTGGTTTACATGAAAGGTATCTAAATATGCAGTTGCCATGTTTTAATACCACATACAAAGTCTGAAATACAGGTGCAGGTACTGCATGTGCATAACTACTATTAAAATTATTTTCAATTTTCCTTGTTTGGTTTTTTTAGGAACAATAATGCACAACCTTTTCCTTTTAAAAAGAAACAGCTTTTAGTAGTAAGAAAAAATTAGTTTATTTGCAAACACTGACTTGGAGGCAGTAGGGAAGTGTGGAAGTGCATATATCAGCTAAAGTTCAGTGGTGAAGATGTATATGTTCATATTTATAAAAACACACATAGAGAATGTATAAGATATTTTACTTTCATTGGCTGTTTGCAAGTGTACTTGTGGTTTGCCTTAATTAGTAAACCAAGAAAGATTAGCAAAGCTTAAAGCCTCAGCTTAAATTTCTCATAGGCTTTTCGGTTAAAAATTTCTCTCCGGGACTACCTCTGTCATATGGTGTTATTTTCCACAGGAATGGTCGTCATTTGAATAGACAGAGCTAGCTGAACCTGCTGGTACTTGTAGTAATTGCTCTCATTTTTACAATAGCTTAACACCCAAACTGATGATGATTCAAAGAGTACTGCATTGATACCCATGACTCTAAATCCCCCAGTAGTCTCTAGAGTTCTACCTATATTTTAATATTGATCCTGATACAACGTGTGAACAACTACCAAAACACTCCTGAGTCCTAACAGAATTCATGCTTGAAAATAAAAAAGTAAAAGTTTAAACAGTTTTCATCAGATTAGGATTCAGGAATTCATCACACTGCTTTTCCTCCGTTGGATTAGATTTTGGCTATGATTGGCATACGTGAGCCAGTCTTGATTTACTTATTTTTTTTTAAACTTTATTCCACGCAAGTGCACACACACACTTTTTTAAGAACACATTATGTTGTTGTAAGGTGTTATCTCCTGACATATTTTTTTTTTCGAGACGGTATAATCCCAAACTCTGATACTGCGTCAACTCAGTTTGTGGATTCTGCCATCTTGAATGGTGGAAATTTGACAAGATTTCCTGTCCTTGTAAAACTTCAACAGAACTGATCTGTGCAAATTGGGCACATGTAAAACTGGGGGGAGGGGAGGTGTTAAAAAAAAAAGACAAAAAACCCCAAATTAATTGCTAAGTGTAAAGGTCTAAGTTTGTCCACAACAGCAGTCAATTAGAAATAAGATCTCAGTCACTGTGTATTTCCAGTAATCATGGTTTTACATGCTTCCTTAGTTAAGGTTTGTATCTGAACCTTTGCTTAATAACTATCAGTAGATGTATCTGTCACTATCTTATACAGTTCTTAAATTATTTATAGTTTTGGCTTCCACATTATCTTTGATACAGGCTGTAGGATTGCGCTATGTAGATTTCGCTACATTGTGTAGAGAAAGTACTTTCATCCTTCTGGTATGTGTTTGTGGTTTTTTTTTTAATAGATTGCTGATGATTTCATTGGTTATTTCTTTATGATAAAATTGAGTAAATAATAGCTTGCTTACCCTCTCATATCTTTCTTTTATAAGCCCTCCATCAGATTCTTCTTTGTCATGATATTTGATCTTTTTTTTTTTTCTTTTCTGTTGCTTTGTTTTGAACTGAAGCTTCCTAGTCGTAATCATTTAAGATCAAGTTGAAAATCAAGAAATGATTAATTCCAGTTAGGGATCAGGCCTAGACTCAGAGATATCCTGGTAGCCAGAACTGTAAATATAAACACATTAAGGCTTTACTAGGTAAGAGTGGAGCATTATCATCAGCAGGTGTTACTGTGAGAGTCAGCAGAAGGTGTTAGAAAGAGGAGATGGTAGCAGAGGAATAAGCCATTAGAAGCGTAGTCTCTAAACTTAAGTAACATGTAGCAAGAAATAAAGGTTGGATCTCCTGTAGTAAAATGCCTCTGCAACTTAGTGAAGTAGTGGAAATTAAGAGGACATTATTTTGGCTGTCAGTAGGAGAGTGGTGAGGTGTTGCTAGATACATTTTTTTCTGTAACTTTTTATTTTATTCTCTTGCTGTGGAGAGGAAATACTTATCTAAGCAAATGTGGTGATTTTGCAGTGAAGGCTATTTGGCTTGTGTCTACCAAATCTGGGTGGATGGCGTGTGTAGAAAGGAAAGAACACTTCATGGTAGGCTGGCATGCTATCATGATTTCCACTGAAAATCGAATGTTTGTACCTACGATCACAAACCGTTCCGTAATAAAAATAACAGAAAAGCATTCATGGCAGCGTAAATTCAAACATACTTTTCTTCATAAACCAATGGTTTTGTAAAGGTAATAGAAGTCGCAGGGAGAAGAAAACAAGCTGGGAGCAGAAGTGGTCTCTGAATTTGACATTTCTCTCCCCTCTTTAGCCAGCATATTTTTTAGAGAAACTTTGTCTGTGATCAGTAGAGTAAGGTGAAATTGCTTTTATCCTTGAGTCCCAGTGGACTTAAAAATTTCATCCCCATAGTAATTATTTGGCTAAGTTCTTGGAAGCAGGATGTTTGGTTATAACTGGAGTTAGTGATGAATTGCACAGAAAGTAAAAACATGTTCAGCTGTCTTACATGTACTTAAGATGCCACTTAAGTACCGCCAGAGTTCAGCTGGGTGAATTATATTCAAAAACAATTGCTAGGTACTTCATGGATATGTAACAGGACACAACATGTAATGATGCTGTTAAAGCAAATGAAGTTTTTTGCAAGGTAAACAACACTTCAAATAGGCTTCTGAAAAAGCAGCCTGTTTTCAGATCTGGCATGCGCTCCTGTCCCAAGACAGGGTGCAGGCTTCACTTTATGTATGCATGGCCTTGGGCACTGCAGAAGGAAGCATGCATTTCTAGGATCCAACCTTCATTAGCAACTTTATTTGTCAATCTGATGTGTAAAAAGTCTTCTATATACATTTAGTAGGATTCTTTAAAAACAGATGCAAACTTGTATTGGAACTTAAGTTTACATATAGATATGACTGTTTTGATCTGTAAGTAGATACTTTTAGTGGCTCTATTGCTTAAACATATAATGATATTTAGACTTGGAACACAAAACTTTTTTCTCATATGCTACAGATTAAATTTGTTTTCTAAAGCTATTATATTAATTTTTTACATGGCAAAGAATTCTCTAAGGATTTATGCGGTTTTGTGTGTATTACCCTAAATCCAACAACCAAACCCAAAGTTATGCAAGGGGAAAATATTCCCTCATGTTTCTCTAAACATTTCCTCATTTTGCAGAAAAACATCATTCTCTATATCACAAGTAATGCAACCCCTCTGAGACACCTGCAAATACAGTTATTACTTTACCACAGTTGTCTAAATCTTCATGCTGAGTAACTCAGTAGAGAAATTGTATACCATTAATTTGCATAGAATTGTAAAAAGGTTCCCTTTTTAGGCTTGTTTTATTTACAACTGTTTCTTTTTAAGTTATCTTTTAAAAACTAGCTTTGAACATGGCCAAACTGGCTATCATAACCTACTGCTGAGTTCACCACATGGACCAATGACACAGATTTTATTCAGCTCTGGGGCAAGTTTTACATTTGGTCTCTCTCCTATGTCTGTTAGCCTTGAAACCACTAGCACAGTGGATCTTTAGGAATTTCAGTGCCTGCAATAAACGTCCTTAGTCTCAGCAGCATTTCTTGGTGTGCCGCCATTCTGTCTATCATTAAGAGCCTCATCCTTCCCGCTACGACAAATGACGTGTGTCAAACTGGAATTGGCTCTAAAGTAATGTTCAGTTCATACATGTAAAATGGAGCATTTTATAATTATTTCATGCAATGCTGATAAAAATGATTGGAGTACATGTCTGCTGCTTTGCAGTGATTGCTGCTGTTTGTACTCTTGGTAACTTATGCAAGTATTGTGCATCTTGTGTTGACTTGTCCCTTAATTTTAGTTTACAAAGGTAAAGAAAGAGAAAGCATTTAAGGGTGGTAGATATATAAGGAGAAGAGGTATTTTGTTTTGATTTTGAAGTTTAACCTTTAGAAAGAATGCATTGATAATCAAAGGAAGATACTGTCCTATGACAACGAAAGGTCATTTTATCCTATAAGGGCTTAGAACTACACAATACTCCTAACTTCATATTTACAGGCAGAAGGGAAAAGACACTCACTTGTGCTTTATTTCAGCTCCAAGTTAGTTTGTCAAATGTAAGTAAACAAGTTCTTAAACTGAATTAGTTTCAGAACCACTCTTTGTGTCTGCAAAGATATTATTCCAGTCAAAAGCTAGCGTGGCCCTTTCTGCAGACTCTGTTTCTGTGTACTTACCCACCAGTTTAAAGTTTTTAATAATTTTGATACCAAAAGTTGTAATTTTCTAACATTCTAATTACATGGTTATTAATCAAGTTGAGAGTTCATACCTTTAAACAGTGTTTTATAAGCTTTACTTTGAAATTTTTAAAGGCTCTGGTAATTTTTTAAATGTTTTCAGTTGCTCAGTTTTGGACTTTTTTTTGAGGTTTTCCATCATTCTGCATTCCTTCTCCTGTCTACACTTGAATAATTTATTTGACAACCTCTCTGTGTATAGAATGCAGTGCAGTGGAGTCCCAAGAAGGTTTACCATTAGGGTGCCTAGCAACTGGAGTAATACCAATAATACTTGCCAATTTTTTTCTTCTAGGAATTAATCTTTCCCGCCCACAACACTCCTATGAAATTTAAAAGCTATCAAAACAGAGCATAAAAAGGACCAATTCATTTAACCGCTGTAAATATTTCCAAAATATCTCATTTTTCCTTCAGACTGCCCAAATTAGTGGCTCAGGTTATGGAGAGGTTTGCATCATTACTGAATGAAGTAATCCATTTACTGAAATCTGATACAAGTGACTTGAGAGAGGGAAGGGCAGGGAAGAGAGAGGTAACAAACTCACTTTTCCTCCCTTTCTAGAGGTGATTTTTCAAACACATGCTTAACTTAGAGAATTGCTTAATTTCAAATCCCTGATCAAAGTGCTGGTGGATCAGTAAAAATGCCTGCCCTGCTGCATTTTCCAACAGCTGAGGTAGGTGACATCTTTGATCCAGCCGCTCAGCCAACACAGCCAGGCAGATTCTGCCATTCAGTTGAAAGAATGTAACACAAGAAAGATAGCTTGGATTCAAAGTTGAGTTTCAACTTGGGTGTTTCAGAAGGAGCCCTGCCTGCCTTCCGTGCCCTTCTACATATGATAAACTCATCAGAAGTAAAGAATATGAGCACATTTTATTTGTTCTTAGTGTCTGTGCTCTAGCCAACGTGCTGCACAGCCTCGCTGCCTTACTCACGTAAGAGCAGCAACATATCCTTTTAAATGTTGATCCAAAATAGACTTGGCTGTGGTTTGATTTAGACCTAAATCGCAACTGTACACAAGGACTTCACCGTAGCCTTTTAAAGCAAGCAGAGGTGTATTTAGAGGTGATGGTCTCATCTCCTTGAGCTAACCTAAACTCTCCAAGATGCTGGTTTGCTTGGCAGCTTTTCAGGGTGGTTGTTGTACAGTAGGATTCCGGAGAAGCCAAATGGTAGTAGTTTTATAGCTATCACATTCCTGTCGATGCCAAAGGGATTCCAGAATGGAAACAGAAGTAAATGCAAGCTAACTTAATGTACAAAATGAGCTGTGCTTGGAGAGTTTTTGGTGGGTGAAGAGGGCAAAAAGAAGTGTGTGTAGGGAGCTGGCTGAGTGGTGATAGCATTTGTAGGATGAATTTACAAACAAGAATCCTAGGAAAGTATTAAAAAAATGAACCAGCTCTTGGGAGTCAGATGTTGAAATACTTATAGATGGTTGGAAAGGGAAAAACAAAATTCCCACTTTGAATTGTTTAATGAATTTTGCATTTCAGCTGGAAAACTACTCATTACACCCCTAATACTGGTTCTGGGACTGGCACTGGGAGCCATAGCTGTTGTAATAGGTAAGAGTTATGTATATGAATGAGCCTGATTCTGATTTTGCAGTGATTTTCAGTATGACATCTCAGTATTTTTACCTTGAAGAGATAGACACAGTACAAATTTCATAGATACCATTTTAATATAAAGCATATGACTTTTTCCTGAAAAAATTCTTTAGAATATTTTTTCTTACTTGGGTTTTATACTTATTAGCTGTATTTATTGCCCCCTCTCCACACACACAGAATGTTATTTGGCTGTTAAGGCTTTTCCGAACCAAAATCTTCAACTAGTATAGTTAAACAAGTAAAAAGGCCAGAGTAATTTAAACAAAGTGCTGGGGACTGGCTGACTTGGACCCTCCCTTTAATCACCCCAGTGGATCACAATTCTAAGTTCTTGGTCATGTGTACAACAAGATTTTTGGAGCACTAACCATAGTTCTGAGAGCCCTCCAGCTTGAAGATGCAACAACAACAAAGCAGCAAATTGGGATGAGTCAGCCTCAAAAACTGATTCAGTGCATAGGCTGCCAAATTAGATTCCATCACAAAAAAACAGTACTGTGAAGTGATTTGATATAGTAACAAAACTCTGTTAACGTAGTGGTATTAATGTGGATGTAGTTACTCTAGCAAATCTGCTCTCTGCCTGTCATAACTGAATTCTCCCACAGAAATGAAATAAGCTGTAATGATAAATATATAATTTTGCTCGTGTAAGTGCATACCCACTATTTATGTTGGCAGTAATATGTCAATCGGGGATCATGCTGCTTCACAACTCTCACTACTTCCTCCACTGAAAATATGCAGTGTGTGCCCAGCCCTGAGGCATATTGGGATGTGACAACTTTATTTTGATATAATAAAGTCAAAATCTACCAGAATAGTTACATAAAGAATACATCTTTTTCTTGTATTGATATTCTGAGTTGGATTCACTGAAGATATCTATATAGAGAGAGAGAGATACCTATCTTAAATATTTGTTCTTTTTAGTGGTATTTTTATGCCAAAACTATAGGCAGTAAAGACTACTTAATGCTGGTAAAGCTTTTGCTCAGCAATCTGGTATAATCTATGCTGGGAAAAAAATGCTCTTTTGCTTATATTAAAAATTAAGAGGGTTTTGCAGTAATACAATTGGAGTAATACCCAGTATGCCACTGAAGTCCCATCCCAGGTATGGCCAGATAAGATACGATCAAGAAGAGCTGTATGAGCTGTTCCGAAAACATCGATTATTTATGGGAAAGTTTTGGTTTTGACGTAATTACAGCAATATTTACTGCCAACACAACTGTTTAAAGTAATCTTAGTATCATAGCTGAAAACCGTTTTACACCATTTACAAGGTTGTTGAGCAAAGCAAGGACCCTGGTGACTGTTGTAGTCTTTTGTTATATGTTGTTAACTGTAGTTGCGTCTGAAAAAGAATTCTTTCACTATTTCAGTCAGCTGGTGGCAAGAGAAAGGGGGAGATGCTTCTCATTTGGGTTTGAAAGAGTAGTTCATGACAAACTACTTTTCACTTGAATAAATCTGATTTATTTCTTTATTTTTCTTTTTACAGCTTCCTTTCTCTCAAAAGACTTTTAAGAATAAATAGTTCTCTGCTCAGGCAAGGACAAATATATGGTATTGCTTCACAATAGATAAGGACGTTTGTAAAAATAAGTAATATTTAAAACAAAGAGTAAAGCTATAACATGCTGCCTCTATTGGATGTGAAACTGGTTGAAAACTAGTTTGTTTAAATCAGCCTTGGATTTAGATCTAAGGATTGCCAAAGTGCTTTTAAAAGTTTAAGTTTGTATCTTACACAACAGCATGGTACAGGAATTAATTTGTCAGAGAAGGGAGTGGGGTTAGTGGGCATTTGTTGTAAGGTAAGCAGAAAGTGTAGCTTAACTTGTTACCAAAGAGACTGTGGCAGACTAGTATTTTCTTCTGCTTGTCCAAACGCCTTGACTAAATTCTCATGAGACATGGAAAGCTGCATCTGAATACTCTACGTACATTGAAAGAACACAACGTGCACACAGAGGATTGCATTTAATTATGGTTTTCTTCTTATTTTCCTCTTTTGGCAGGTTTATTTGTGTTTCCTATCTATTGCCTTTGTAAAAAGCAGAGGAAAAGGTCACGGACAGGAATGCCCTGGTAAGGATGGACCTTACTCGCCTGAACTGAGCTGGTCCTGCAAGGGCTATACGCGCTTTGTGCAACAGAGCAATACAGTGCTGGTAACAGCATTAAAGCCACCACCCTGGAAGAAGAAGGGGGGGATCTCCTGCCATCTTCCCTCAGCCGAAAACACTACTGCAGACCAGAAAGCCTCTTTGCTCTGGTGCACTCTGAACAAGATGGGCCCCCTGATTGCTGCTTTTTAAATGTTTTGGGTTTTGTTTTGGTTTTTGTTTTGTTTTTTTTAATTATTACTTTGGAGGGGTTTTTTGAGTCTAAGTTTCTGAACTAGACAATCAAAGTCTGTATTGTAGCCAGAACTCTACTACCGATTTGGCCTGTGAAGAAAGCATTTAACTGCTAACATGTGCTCCGTTTAACTTCAGTGTCGGCCTTTAAGGGGGAAATGCTTAGAAGTGTTTGGACTCTTACTGTATACTGAGCATACTACTTTTGGTATTAAAAACTACTTCTGTAAATAACTTCCATCACACAGCATTCTGTTCAGCATACCAAAACCCCGTCACATGCCAGAGCACGACAGCTGGTTATCTTCTGAGTCGTCCTGCTAGTGGGCAAGAGTGTAGATTGCCACCCCAAACTGCAGTGCCTCAGAGGGAAATAGCCTTAGTAGTGAAGCTCCGTGATACTTACAGATATGCTCATTGGTTTCACTTTAGTATTTAATTTATGACAGTCTGTTGATACTGATTGAGGGGGTGACAGGTTTGTTAGAGTACAGCATTTTGAAACTCTCCCAGTACAGAAAAAATTGGAAGGGTTTAGACAAGAAGTGTCAGTGGCCTGTTCTGTCCCAAGATACCCCTGAAGTGTGTTGCAGAACGGCCAAGGAAGTGTGTTTGCAGGGAAGCTGGAAACCTGCTCTTCTGTTCTGACTCGACATATAATACACGTGCTACGTGCTAGTCGTGTGGAGACTGACTTGATGAAATTTTTTAACCTAAAAAGTACGTTTTGTTTGTTCGTTTGTTTAAATAGGCTACAAAAGTCTTAGAGCATCCACTGATGTCTCATGAGGAAAATCTGTGAATTTTGGGTAAGGGGAAGGGTCATGACTTCTTACGAGACCATTTCATTCTTATTCTCTGCTTCCAGTGTTTCTCTTCCTGAGATGATCTGAAGAGAATAGCGATCCTTGCTCTCTTTCCTAACTTCAGAGTACTACTGTTTGCCACCAGGCCTCTTTCTCAACGCATCGCCAAAACAGCAATGTAATTCAGCATTAGGAATCAGCTACTGAGAATTTTTTCACTTTTAGTTATAATCCAAATTTAGTATACAAATATAACTTAAAAAAATAGAATAAAATAAATTTGTGTAAGCAGAACACTGAAACAATAAAGAAAGGAACTGAATAAGAGAAATATCTACTTTATACTTTAAAAATACAAGCCAATCTTAAAGAAAAGAAGATTGGATTTGTACTGTGAAGGTACTTTTTTTCTTTCAGTGTGTGTGTTTGAAGATACGTGTGTGTGTATATATATGGCGAGAGGGGGAAGCAGGGGGATGGGCAAAGTCCTAAAGAGTCTACAGACTTCAAAATTTAGGCCCACAAATAGCATATCATTTGAGAGGGTGTACTTTGCACCACTGTCTTTGAAAATTGTTATTAAATCTGAATCTGGTTGTAATTTTGAAGTAAATAGTATCCTACCCTACCAATGTAATACTGTTATAAGATACTCACTTTGACTTCAAAGCCTCAGTGGAAGAAACTGATGAATTTTGTTTACCTGGAAACACAAATATCAGCTTACCATAGCTGGCTAGTATGCTTATTTTCTGTCAGCTTCTGGCTTTGTTTTCTTGGGTTTTTTTTCTTGTTGAAGCAGTGTGTACAAGCACACCATAGCAGTCAACAAGTACTTAATATTGCCATTTGAATTTAAGGGTATGTTGGTGCTGTTGTCCTAACAGTAGAAATAGTACCTTTCTAAGATTTGCAAATTAAGCAGGGAAGCAATGACATTTAGAGGTAAAGTTCAAAGCCTATTGTCAATGCAAATCCACCCGTTAATTAGATTTCTTCTTCTGTGACACATCAGTTTTCTATTTGTGTTCTGTCTGAGGTTGGAAGCTGCCTTAAAATCAGTCTTGGTTTTGAGTGTGTTTTCTGAGGCTATGCATATCAGTTGTCTTTTTGGCTTACTCAGGGATTTTTATTCCTTTCTTTAAATGTCAAATAATGAAGATATTTTTGTATTATTTAGAAAAACCTTCAGACCTCAGAGTGAGAGAGAGAAATCTGGGTTTGCAGTGCAGTCTGTAATATGGTATCAAAGTATTCCACTTGAGAATATTTTAGTACTTGAGTTTATCTGTAATTAACTATACAGTGGATTAATTTCCTTTCTTCTCCTGGTTCTTTATAAATATGTGAGATATTCTTACAGTCCTTGTAGCTGTTTTCACTCTGCTGTGTTTGCCATTTTCAGTTTCTGATGGGAGTTCAGTAAGATCTGAAATTAAGGTGCTAGAATGAAGAGCATAAAAGGGAAGATAATAGATCTGCACTTATTTATATTCAGAAAGCATGTCATTGTGGGTGGAGAAAAGGAACACGCATCTCAACTCCTACATTATCATTTCATCTAGGCCATTTTGATTTTATCGGAACAGATTAAATCAAAGGGAAACGGTTCTTCATTTTCTACACAGAGCAAAATGAGGCATCTTTGACCTTGTAAAGATGAGAGGGTCTAATCTTGCTTCCTCTGTAGGAAAAAAAAAAAATGGGAATGACAATAATATTTGCTTTTTCTTTTCTGTAGAACAGGAAAAATTTTCAAGAGCCAGGCAGAGTAAGGATATGGAAGTCTTTTTCCATCCATATGAAAATACTCCACTTGAATGCAATTTTTCATCAATATTACGTAACATAACCAACTGAAATATGAAAAGTAGTTTAGTACAAAACTTCATTCAATAAAATGGTAGCTTTTAAACATATCACAGGAAACGTTATATACAACAAAGTCATTTGTTTTACAAGAATTAATTTATCGGTTTGGAAAAAAAACGGAATGAACTTTGTAGTAAGGAAATTCAAGGATGTTTTTCTTCCATTATGTAAATGTGTTTCGGTTTTTGTAGCTGTACCCTAAAGAAACCATCAGACTGTTCTACTCTGTCTTTATTAGCAGAAAACTTCATCAGGCAGCTGAATTAACCTGCTAAGGCATGCTACTGTATGCTGATCATCAGGATTGCTTTCACCACATTTAATATTTCAGACTCTTTATCCTTGTGCGAAGTTGTTGCTCACCAATACCTGCATTCAGACTAGGAAATGCTTAAATCCTTTCTAGACTAGCCTTCCATTTCTAGCTTGCCTGGAAATGGAGTTGCCCAGGTGCTCAGGTCCCTTTGCAGGCACTCTCCCCGTGGCGCCGTGCTGTGTGTGCCCAGTCCTGCTCCTGCTGGGGAGGGCTGGCTGGACACGCCAGTCGGGAGGGGGCTGCTTTCCCTTTCTCCGCTTTCTCCACCAAGAGTAATTAGTTGTATTTCATTAATTGGGTCAAGTTTCAGGGCTGCTCGAGCATGTCAGTGGCAGGATGAGTCTCTCTGCTCGGCCTCTCGGAGCATAGTTAGGTGTATTTGCAGAGCTTATCCAGGAGCTTGCAACTGGAAAATAATTGTGCTTTTCCTTGTGTCAATCTATTAGCCAGTGAGAATATAAGCAAGAGGCAGAAGTGCAGTTCTGAGCAGCCTTGTGCTGTAGTTGACCTGTCTGTTTTAGTTCCATAAAAAAGTCTGTTAGTCTTCAGTTCTCACCTCCTCTATAATAAACAGCATATTAATATCTTTCAAATGTCGTTAAAATACAGTGCACTTTGAGTGATCTATTATCTTCCTTTGGGGAAGTGCAAATGTGTAAGTAAGGGAGAATTTTGATGTTACTAATGCTGACTTCATAACGCTTCCTGGTATGTTAGGGTTTTTTTTTTTAATCTACATCTATTTATTGGTTCTGAAAGTTTGATCAACATGAAGTTTTACTTTATTAAAAATATTAATTTGCAATTTGACTAGAAGGTGTTTTGAATCACCATCAGGTATTCTTTTTAGCCAAGGGGCTTTCTGCTCTTCCAGACTGCCATAGCTTGTGTGATGTAAGTGGTCTGTAGGTAGGGCAGTAATTCTGTCAGAGGATACAAATTCTCTGGTGATTGAATGGTTTCTCTTTCCAGTTAGATCTGAGAAACTGTTTCATATTCAATGGCCAAATAGTTTGCCATGCAGACTCTGAGTTTTTTAAAATTTAGTTGTGGTGTGTCATTTCTTGAGCAAAGCTTGCATCATGCATAACACTTGGTATGATAGTTGTGCTGGTCCCCTTGGACCTTGTGTTCATACCCTTGGTATGAAGTTGTGGATAAGAACCTTGGATTACTGTTACTTTTACAATCTATATTAGATCTCTGATTTTGCTGATGGAAAGAATCCTACCTGAGGAAACTATTAGAGAGAGAATGTCTTTTAATTTTGCAGCCTTATAGTTGCTGTGGGTCAGCTCTGTTCCTGACATCAGTCATGGCCCCACTAAACCAGAGAAGTCATACCCATTTTTATGTCAGTATGGAATTTGGCCCCAAATATTTTGATAAAAATGTCTGGAAGTGTGTTGATAGCCATTGTGCAGCAACTTGAAAATCTGGTTCACTTCTGAAGAAGTGCAAACTACTGTGGAGCCGGTCCTCTCACTTGCAGAGTGATACGTAAGTGCAGGAGAGGGCAGGGAGTAGGGAAGAATTTCCAAACAACATTCTTATTAAAACAAATTTTCAGGGGAAGGAATACTAGCTTTTAATACAATAAGGAGATCTTTGTAATGCTTTGAGTCGCCAGTAAAGTTAGAAACAACATGCATAGACAGTGTTCATTAACATATCTCAAAATTCTGCTTTCTTCAGTGTAACGTATATTAGCACAGTGTAAGAATTGGAATTACAGCTGTTCAATATTTTTTGGACTTAACACATAAACTTGAAAAAGAGAGCACACAACACTTAAAGTTATGTTACTGATGTAGGTGGTGCCTTGTCTTGCTGCTGGTACATGAAAAGCCAGCTGAGCCTTGTTTCAACTGCAAGACTAGCAATGTTTTCATTTTAGTACTGCTCAAGCTACAGCACAGCACCCCCAGACTTCTTTCTTAATAAAACTAACAAATGCAGCTTGTTGCAGTTACACAGGACTGGAGCTGCCTGGCTGATTCTTCCTTATCATTCTGTGCATAAGGGCTCAGGATCTATGCGTTCCCTCTCCAGTAAGGAATGGAGTGCTCATATTAGGCAATTAATCACTGATGCTCCTCTTAGCCTGATGGTGAAATATCGTAAGGTAGGGAAATGAAAACTGATCTTAGAGTACATGCTCTGATTTCAAAGGCAAAAGTGTGTAATAAGCTTTAATTACTCACTCCCTAGTAAAAAATAAATACATACATTTCTAGGCATAATTCCAGCTGTTTATTTCTAAATATATCTGTTTAAAAAAAAAGAGTAGTTATGATAGCAATTAGTATATTGAAAAATGCATATTGTGCAAAAGAAAATCTTTTTGGAGCTTATTTGGCTTATCAAAACTTGAAAAATTAGTCTGAGTGTTTTGGATGGATCAGAGTCAGAGGAGAAATTTATTGTGTAAAAATATTTTATATTTCTAGCACAAACATGGATTTTGCACAAGCCTGCTTAAACACAGTTGCATGGTAACCCCATTCAGTGTTTATCTTGTTGAAAACTTGTCAGACTGAAAACAGTATTGTTGGAATTTTAACCTACTGTCACTGAGCATGATGCTACTAATACGATGCCACATTTATCTCTTTTTTTTTTAGAAGGAAAACCTACTTACAGAATCCAAACAAGCTGTTCAGATATTTTAAACCTGTCATATAAAAGTGCTGATGCAGTCAAGAAACATTTTCATGCCTTATGCAAGTTCTGGGTAAGCAGATGGATTCAGTCTGTAGTCATGGACTATCTTTTCGCCTAAAAAAATGCATTCTTAAGAGCTCTTCATATCAATTTACATTCTGCTGCTTCGTGGCCAGAAATTGCAAGGACAGGGGTAGATTTACATTTCACTGTGTTTACCGTCTCATAATAAAATGTTTACCGTGTTTCCATTTGTTATACACTTTATTTCTAATGCTCTTTTCCTTTCAAATTTCATAATTTGAAACTGACTTGTGAAAAAGGCTGAAGATGAAATTGGACCTGGAAAATGTGATTTCATATGAAGTCATTTCAGTAATGCTTTGCTGAGCTATACTAGCAAAAGATTAATTCTGTTGTATTTACATTACTTAAATGCAAAATGCTGAAATCAGTTTTTCTTCAGGGCTTTTAATTTTGTATTTTTTTAAAATATAATGAAACAGCACAGTCTTTGTTACATAACTAACCATCTGAGTCCAAATAACTTTTTAAGGTATTTGTTATTTCTTTAGACTATGGTAAAGGTGGGAATAATAGGTGCTGAGAAAAAGAAAACACAATCTCTGTTTTTGAGGGGGTTGTCCAAGCTGAACTTCATCTTAATTCCATGACAATTCAATGAGAAATCTTCCCCTGCCCCCATCTCTTTTCTTTTACATATTTTAAGGTGAAGAATTCCCTTTAAAATAGAGTTAATTTGAATGGCAGGAGGTTAGGGTAGTAAAAGGATAGTTCACATCCTTTTTAGTGTACAGGCTTCTGACACAACTACAGTGCCGGCCAAAACACTGTGGATTCATTAAAAAAGCAATTTTCTAACTCCACGTTTGGGCTATATACAAACTAGATGCATCAGTGATTAGAACTTTCTGTAGTATTTATTTGATGACTAAGAAGTTATAAAAACTGGAGGTACGCAATACGTGTGATCAACGTTTGAATTCCAGTGTTCAGTGTGTTTTGTATCATGAGAAATTTTAAATGTGTAAGTGCCTTATTGCTTGAAACAAATGAAAAGTGTTCATTCCCCTCCGTAGAGCAATATGGGAATTTATGTGGACTCCTACAGACAAACACATTAAGCCAAAGTAACCAATACTGCTTTGCTCAGTGTTGAAAAACGTTATCTTAGTGAAGAAGTTATCTTTTTATGAATTATAAAAGTAATCTGGCAGACCTGTTTTAATTCTGATGATCTTGATCTCATTTCTGAGTTTAACTTCACCCTTCCTCCCATCTCTCCCTTCAGTCTTCTGCAGAAATGCATCTTATATGTGTTGCCAGAATGAGTTTGGTCTTCCAGCATAACCAGCTAGGAGTTTTAAACCACTTAAAGCAATGCAGCTTTTAGGAGAAGAGAATTCAACTGACGTTAGGTTAGACCATGACCAGTGGTTATGTGTATCCTCAAACTCCAGGGCTCAAACGGGCCCTGTTCGCACTAATTCATGAAGATGGAAGCGCTGAGGAGCATAAAGGCACGGAGGTGCACTGTAACTCGGTTGGGACTTAGAGCAGTTTAACGGCATTTCAGTGCTATCTAACTTGAACCAACATATCCTGTTAATATAAGTTGGTAATTACTCTGGAGTGAGTATCTTGATGGACTAAACCATCAAACAACCTTGGTGGAGCAGCTCTGGGATCTCTGCCCAGCCCTTCCTTGCATGATGGGAGATAGGTTCAGATAGCTTCCAAATGGATGCTATAGGGTTTATTTCTTTTTCTGAGATTACTTCCTTTCCCAGAAGACAGTAGAATTTTAACTTTAATGATCTAGATTTTTCTAAAGGACCTGTTCTTACTAACATTGCTCCCTCTTTTGTCCATCTATTGGAAGTCAGGTGCCAAGAATAAGCTACTTTTCTAAAATTATCTTGAATTATATGAACTTCTGTTAGAAACGATCTTTTAAAAAATATTGAAGTTATTTAAAGGTAATTGTCAGAAGGAAATTGCATTGTTAATGGGAGGTAAGATGAAAAATTATGCTAGAAGGCCTATGGTAGACTGATCATAAAATGTTTTTACTGTGTTCAGTTTCCTCCACTAAGAATTTGGGAAGGAAAAGAGGGAGAAATGAATATGAGAAGAATATCTCTTGGAACCTTCTAATCTCCTGACATTCATGAGTTTTTCAGAACTGTAGGAGAGGCTTTCTTTCCCCCCCCATCCCCCCCCGGAGTTCTTAATTAGTAATATAGCTGTCACTTGCAGTGTTATTTCTTCATGAAACATCACGTGCAAGTGTTTAATCAGGATTCAGCTTGCATATCAGAAGTTTTTGGTTATAGGGAATTTGATTTAGAGCCATACTGCAATAAAATTTTAAGTGGATTATCACTTTTATGGATATCTTAACTTCTATTTCAGTATTGTCTCCAGTTTTTAGGCATTAACAGTCATTTTATAACCCATTGATGAGGAGGCACTGTGTATCAAAATACTTCTTCAATCTTATGAGTTACTGTTTATTTTTAAAAGTGATTTCCTTAAATGACATTCTTCTCTCTTAAAACCAGTAGTCATGCAACCAAAATGCTGATCAGGTTTTTCCCATTATCTTTCTCTTGCATTTAGCTGATAACTATAATTTTTTGTTGCATAGTATTGCAACACTGGTCTTCATGCTGTAATAACTTGACAAAAATATTTGGTAATCTTGGGCAATATTTTACAAAGAATCCATCTTCAAGTTGGTATTTTAAAGGTATACCAATAATCACTGTTGAGTGCTACCTTTGTGGCTGCTTTAGTTCATGTCAATGTTTTGTAAGGATTATTTTTTGCTACCCTCTTCAGAGTGCCTTTTAATTTAGGAGGTCTAGAGGCAGTTCACTGAAGTTTTCTGTTGAATCTACCATAGTAATATCTGATTTTTAAATTTGTCCTTATGAATGTATAACTAAAATCATGGTCTTTGAAAAGCTATAGTAGACACAGGTTGTATATGCACATGTACATGCATGGATACAAGGGAAGGTGTTCTGCCAATGTTTGTCCTGCTGGACAGGACCTTTTGAAAGTAAGTGAATTTTTTAACAGTTTTATTTTCAAAGTGTTACCTCACTAGTTTTCAGTAGTAGGTATGTCTCTGTACTGCTTCACTTTGCTAAATACAATCATGTTCATGGTAGGCAGTTTAATTTAAAAGACTCTGCGATGAATCTGGTGTCTGTATTGAGAGTGAAGTTCGTAAGTCAAAACTTACAGTACTTCATTTCCTTTAAAGGCATTCCTTTCACTTACACTGATATCCCGAGCCCCTGTTAACCAACAGACTGAAAAAGTGCTTCCCCATGATGAAATGGAAGAATGTAAAGTAGCATTTGAATGCGCTCCACCTGTCTTAGAATTAATATTCAGAAATAGAGGGATGTTGTGGATTTAATGAATTGTGGGAAGACATATTGTAGAGTTCGTTCACTTGCACACAAGGGGTTTTACAATGTCATCTAGTAATGTCTACCTAATAAAGTTTTGAAAAATAAAAATTAAACTTGTCTGAATGTTTAACTCTTTTTCTTTAAACAGTTGTATGCATGAATGATAGTTGACCAGCTGCAAGGAGTCTTGCTTAAATTTATGATCTTTTTTATGATTATTATATAACCATAAAAAAAAATCCTACTGAATGATTTAAACTTCAGAATCTTCATGTTCACAAACTCTGTATTACAGTCACTTCAGTCTTTAACTGCTTTAACACTGAAAATGAAACCAGACATAAAAAGCCAGTTCACTATGATGAATATTTTTCTGTAAAAATACTCCCTGCCATGTGGTGTCATCTCTGGGATACTGCTTTCATTTTTAAAAGCATCTTAACATGCAACACACAACTTTACATTCTTGTGAAATATTAAAATGTTAGCTTAAAATAACCCAATACAAAATGAGGGGGAAATAGCTGGAATCCCTTGTTGGAGTACTACTTAAAGTTCCATCTCGTTCAGAGACTGTTTTTATAGAAAGCAGTCTGGAGCTGTAAATTTGAAATATGTAATCCATTAATTGACCCAGGTGCCTCTTTCTGTAGAAGGGAACTGTTTTCTGTTTCCATACTTTGTGAGCTGACAATATTGATGGAATGTTTTGTCTGAGGTAGTGGGGATTTTTAAACACTATACCTAATTTGCATCAGATTTGCATGTTCATGCACAGGCAGACAAGGTAGTACATGCACCTACAGTTTGTTTCCGTAGGAAATAAAGCTGAAAAACAATTTGCTGCAGTGAAATACACAGCAAAAATCTTGAGGTCTGTGCTAGGTGCCTCTGGCTAAGGACAAGCCTTTCCGCCCTCTCCCCAGCCCCCTCCAAAACAGTCAAGATTTGCAACCAAATGTCAAGGGCATCATACCAGAGGTTCCTTATCTGCAGGAATTCTAGCATGCAGTCTGCAGCAGTGGAAGAATGGTCAGGAAGCCAAAGAAACCGATATCCCGAGAGCTGAAACTGAAGTTAAGGGCTAACTTCTCACATGCAATCTCAAACTGTTTGAGAAAAGACAGAAAAGCAGACTTTGGTTATAAACATCGTATTTTTTGAAATAACTAGTACTAATGTGGTCCACAGAGATTACAGATGCACAACCGTAGTTTTTAGATGCTTCCCTTCAGATGATTGACATGTGCTTTTGCAGGCACTTGAAATAGTGATTATAGGAAATAAAGATAGGTATTTTTGTAAATCATTAATGCATTTGTGCCTGCTTACAATAAATTAAATTTAACCATTAATCAGTAATTTAACATTCCAAAAATTTTGAATGAATATTTGAATTTCTCATGTGCTTGCTTAGTAGTTTGGCTTCAGCAGCAAAATGAGACACTACTGTGTTGGACTGTGGGATATGTGAAGTACTGGCTAATGAGAACAGAATTAGCAGCCATGTGGGTAAAGCTCATGCTTTGGAAAAGTCAGCATGGCTTTTATGAAGGAGTCTTGCCTTACCAACCACAACATTTATTTGTCAGGTCAGCAAGTCATCTTGTTTATAGAGTCTATTTGAATTTTCTAGAAATCTTTATTGGAATTCCTTACAACAGCCTCAAGTGAAACAAAGTAGACATGGGCTAAGAAAGAGGATCTCACATGGACAACATGGACATTGTGTGGCCAGAAGATACAAAACAGTTGGAGTAAATAGATTTTTGCAGTGAAGGGAGGATGCCAGTTGAACTCTGCAGAGATCTGTGCATGGACTTGGCTCTTGAACATATTTGCAAATGATGTGAAGAGGAAAAGGTAAGCAATGGAGTAGTAAATGATGCTGATGATGGAGACTTACCCAGAACAGTAGATGAGAGCTAGTAACAATGATCAAATGAACGGGTTTTGGACAGCAAACAAAAAATAGAGGAAGACTCTTCAGCGTGGGAATGATACAACTGATAGGTCATGGTTATTGTGTTTGTAACAAAGGTCTCTATGTCTGAGTGATGCAGGAAAGACAAAATAACAACCAAGTATTCCTTTATCTGAAGAGATGATGAACTAGGGAACATCAAATGAGGCTAGCAGGAGCTGTAACGAAAAAAAAGGGGAATCTTTATGCAAACAGTGAACGACTGGTGGAATCTCCTGCCGAAGGTTATTGTAGATGCTGAGGGCTGAAGTGGAAACTGGAGCAGTTTACAGGAGAGAAATTTGTGGCAAGTCACCAAATGTACAGACACCCTGTTTGGCTTAGGAAGTCCACAAGTCAAAAATATTTGGAGGCCTGGACAGTAGCAGATGGTGATATTTGTTTGCTCTATCTTGCATCCTTCCCCAGACATCTGGGTTTGCTTACTGTCAGAGATAGGATATTGGGCTCCCTGAAGCATAGTTCTGGCCCAGTATTTCTAGGTCCTCCTCCTTTTATTCTTATATTGAAGGTTGCTAGGTAGGGTGAATGTCATAGTAGATCCCAGCAATGATCCACTGTGGATGGTGGGGAGATGGCCTCTCCCATCCTACCTGGCTATAGAAAACACTACCCCACTTCTCCTCGGGTGGAGATGCTGATAGGTAAGATATGGATTTGCAAAGCTGAGAAGTGGTGCAAGCCTGTTCAATTTGTAGTACACTATTCTCACCATCACCCAATTTTGTTCTGCCTGATCTGAGCAACGTTCTTGCCTCAACCTAATTTCCACCTAGTTTGTTCACTTACCCTCTTTTGGATGTGCTCACAGACACCTCAGCCTTTCTCAGCCTGTGTTTCTTCTCTCCCTTAACACTTCTTCTACTGGATTATGGAAAGGATCTGAAGTTAAGCTTTGTTTTCACAATGCTGTAAGGGTGATGGATGCATGCAAGTCCATGTTCTGTGCTGGCCCAGACTTCACCTCCTTGACCAACTTGGACATAAATAAATAAAATAATATCGCTTCTTTCTAGAAACATTTCTCTGTCAAAGAGAAAGCTGCAATTTTAGGTGCCCATTGCCCACTTTTGTCTACCTTCTGTCTCATCAATCCCATTTTATTTTGTAAATAAGGGTTTCTATTTTGTTTTCTTTCACTCTAAAAAATGCTGGATCGTCTCCCAAATCTCCTAGCAGATAAGAGGGAAAATGTAGTAAATCAAAACAAATTGATAAATCCAGTTAAGGCTGAGAAAGCAGCATTGTGGTCTAGGGATTCTCCTGCTGAAAACTGTACACTCCTCATTTTGTGATTTTCATTTGTACTATTTTTGCATCATACACATGCTATCTAAAGAGTTACCTGCATACTTGTTTTGGGTGGGGTTTGGGGTTGGGGTTTGTTGTTGTGTTGGGGTTTTTTTTTTGTTTGTTTGTTTTGGTTTGGGTTGTTTTGTTGTTTTTGTCTTTAGGAATCGGTATGAATCTGTCAGTGCGGGGTCTGAAGCCCGGCTGAGGGTGGGTTTTAGCCACGACACCCGCGATGGGCTGCTTCCCGGGTCACGGTCCCGACAGCCCAGCACGGCCTAACGAAGAAAGAACCGTGTCGGCGTCCGCGCCGGGCACCCGCGGCACCGTGGCCTTCACCCGCAGGGCCGGTGCCGCCGGCGGCTGGAGAGGACGGGACACAGCCGGGCCCTGCCAGCAGAGACCGCCGCTGGGGCCGGCCTGTCGCACAGCACGGCTCCGTGTTCCCCGGCCCGCCTGGCTCCCAGCGAACGGGCAGGTCCCGCTCCTTCCCGCAGCGGGCCGGCACCGCTACCGCCTCGGCCCGCCGCCGCGGGACGAGAGACCCCCGCCGGGGAAAGGAGGACAGGGTGCCGCCGCTGCCCGGGCAGGCTCCGGGCCGGCTGCCCCGGCAACCAGCGCCGCGGAAGGGGGGCGAGGGTCAGGCGGCGGGGCGGGCCGGGCCGGTAAACGGTGCCGCCGGGCGGCCGCCTCAGGTGTTCCCGCTGCCGAGCGGAGCTTGGTCCGTCGTGGACGGCGCGTCTCCCGGGCACGGCGAATGCGGCGCGGCCCCGGGCCGAGGCTCACCCTCCCCGGCGGCCCGCGTCGTACGGCGGCCTTGGCGCGGAGAGGAGTCGGCCGGGCTAACGGCTTCCCTCCCGCGGCCCGCGCATGGGGGAGGTGGTTGCCCCCAGCCGCCCCTCGTATCTTCCCAAAGGA
This sequence comes from Pluvialis apricaria, assembly GCA_017639485.1. Lineage (NCBI taxonomy): Eukaryota > Metazoa > Chordata > Aves > Charadriiformes > Charadriidae > Pluvialis > Pluvialis apricaria. The sequence goes on along the minus strand of CM030009.1, from coordinate 70,482,692 downwards.
AGGCGGTGGCCGGCGCAGGGCGTGGGTGCCTCACGCCAAACCAGCTCTGGGCAGCGGAAGGAGTCGGGCTGGGAGAGGGCACTGCTGGGGGCACGGCGCGCCGGCCCGAGCAGCACCCTGCCGCCATGCCGGCCTCTCTGCCAGCAGGCCCCGGGCCTCGCACCGCTCCCCGCAAGCCTTCTGGATTTTAACTTCTTTATTTTCAAGCAGCGTCTGTTTTAACCTTTAGTTTGACCGTGTGTTTATTACTTATTAAAAATCCTTTCAAAAATGCGGCTTCATCTTAATTTCATCTGACTTTTATGAGGCGATGGACAAGTCCAAGCTAATAATAAATGGGTAGTTGCAAACCTTTGCCAAAACAAGCAAACATTAATTCAGCAGTGCTTTCCAATAACGCCTTCGATGTTTGGGACCTTCAGTGTTTGCTGTTGCCTTTTCTCAAATTTTTTTACAACAAGCACTCTACGACACCGCTCTCCTAATGATGTTATTTTTAAAAAACAGGTTACTTAGATGGCAGGCAACATATAGCCTCCATTTAGCTATCATTTATTTATTCATTTTAATCTTGAATTAGCTGTTTTGTGGCTTTAGACCTGAGAAATGAGCGTAGTGATGTTATCTGTGGCAGGGGGGGTTGGAACTCGATGATCTTCAAGGTCCCTTCCAACGTAAACCATTCTATGATTGATTCTATGATCTTTCGTGTAGCAGTAAAAAGAGACAAGCCAGAGGAAAGCTGACTTTTCCTCTCCTGCTAACGAGCGTTCAGTGACTAAACGTGATTGTCAGAATGGTACTTCATGAAACCCAACCTACGTGGGGACCCCCTGTCATCCTGGTCGGGGATAACTGGAGCAGCTGTCTCTGCCAAAGGTATTCATTCAGCTGACAGCCCGCCAGATGAGGAGTGCTCCGAAGAAGGCGGCTGAACATGAGCTGCAGCGATTGCTTTGGTTGTGGCAACCTGTCCTGAGCTGCCATTTTCCTCAGCTGCTTGAGGGGTAAGTGTGGGGTGTGTGGACGGGAGCACAGCACGTCCCAGAGCCCTGGACTCGGTGTGCGTGCGTAGGGTGCAGAGCTCTGCACATCCCAGTCTTGCTACTGGGAGAAGGTATGGGATCCACTCCCATCAATATGCATAAAGGTAACAGATTACCAAGCATTGCATTTTGGACTGTCATCTTTTCAGAGCACTGTGTAGATATGAAGAAAAGGGCATCCTTCAGCGTAGAGTTTCTCTATCTAATGTGAAGTTAGCTAACAAGTCGTTCCCAAGCTGTGACACATGGATTTTAGAAGAATACATTTACATTATGCAGACTATGCAGCATGTGCATGTGCATGATTGTATTGCTATGGTGTGAAAGCTTTTGCTCTCTTGCATTTTTAAGATATATATATGTAATATGTAACAATAATTTATGTACTATGATGTAATAATAGATATAATTGTCATATATGTTCATAGATAGATAGATAGATAAAAACTGCAAACCAATAGCATTAATCATTCCTTGCTGGCTTGTCATGTTACAGAACAAAAGAATTGCAGCAAAATAATTAACTGCTGCCTGTTTTCTTGTCCATGTACAATATTTATTATTATTATTATTATTTTGTTAATTTGTTTATCTCAATGGCATTCTTTGGCACTGAATTATCTACATTCCAGTGTGGAAATATATTTCTTTGCTTCAGTAATTGCCTTTTTATATAATTATTATCCACCACCTTTAAGGTAAGAACAAGGAACTGGGAGATTATTGTGGATGTGAACATATGTATATTGAAAAGTGAAATGAGAACCAAGAAAAGGCTTTGAAGTTGTAAAGATGATGGCAACATATGATTAGCAAGAAAGGAAAATGACTGTTGTGAAGGCACATCTGATGAGAATTTTATGTTGTTGTTTAGGTTAGAGACTGACCACGTTAGATTGATGTACTTGAAAGGCTTAACAGAAGTCAGTGATGAAAAGCAGAGTCCAGTCATTGTTTCTGCTGGTTCCTATGTTTGTTACGTCATACAATGTTTAAAATTATCTGTTCCATGAACAGAAAAATTAACAAAGTCTGGTTTCTTGTGGATTTATTTTCTGTGCCTCTGCACCATAACCTGTTTTCACCTAGTGCATCCTATACGAGCACGCTCCTTCCCGTTAAATATCTCTAGTTCTGCCTTATGTTCCCTGAATTCTCACCCGATGGTTTCTCCCCCTCTCTAGCTCAGCAAGAAGTACCACATGTTCTGCCTTTTTCTGAAGTACGTAGGTGCCAATTGATCATTTGTTAGAGCTGTGCTGGTTGTCAGACCAATTTTCAGGAGCTGGCAGGCTGGCTGGCCCCCCACCAGGCAACGGCGACCTGGTGCTTCACTCTTTCTCCTGACTGAACCACTCCTACTTCAGTCGCTCTTGCTCAGGTACTGATTTTCAAAAATCATATAGGAACTTGACGTCTTCGAGTGTCGTGACTCTAGGCCACCATGCAATGTGGTGTTACAAGCCTGATTTATTTAGAATCCCAGAATAAAGTGCAGATTTTCATATGTGCATATACCAGGTCCTCCCTTCAGCTTCAGTGTGAGATTTCATTTTTTGAACATTAGTATTAGAGCACAGCAATGGTAAGTAGATCACTGAAAGCGTGCAAGTTGTATGTCGGATACCACTACTAGCAGGGGGTATGAAAATGTATAAAGATGAGGAGAAGAGGTACATAGACAAACACAGAATAAATTCTGGAGCTAGGAATAGAAGTTAAATGGTACTGATAGTTTTGACCTGATCTTTCCTGGCTATGGCGACTATTTCTTCAAGCAGCAAGTCTGAATATATCAAGAATCTCCGGCAAAAATTGCCTGGAACTGGAATTTTCTAATTCCTTTGTGGTGCTGTGTGTGTCACCAGCCAAACAATTGCTAGAGGAGGATATCAAAGAAAAACTGCTAATAAAAATAAATTCTATTGCTTTCCATTTTTTTATTAAATAAAAATAGATTTTATTTAGTTTTAAATTTTAAAAAGAGTGACATTTATATAACAAATGAGAAATTAATTAACAAAGTTAATTTTAAATTAGTTGCACAGACTAAAAAAGCCATGGATCTTCAGCCATAGATCAGTTCTGAAACTGCAAAAATGTTTCAAAATCTCCAGATAACTTTTTCCTCAGTCATTTGAATTTATTCATTGTTAATAACTCCATTGATTAGGTTTATTCTGTAAATGCTCTAGCCTTAACTATTTCAGAGTTGTGTTTTGTTTGTTGGTTTTTTTAATAGAAAGAAGCTGTTTTAAAAATGCTATCAAATTCTAAGAACCTGTTAAAATAGTTTCCAGTTATTGCTCTTCCACTAAGCTTAACTGTGTGTTTTTATCATTCAGTTTATCATTTTATTTAGGTCAGAAGCAGGGACTTCTGGATGAATAAGGCTTCGATTTTCAAAGATACCTGAGCAGTTGAGCTACCTGTGATGTGCTGTGTATCTGTGTACAGGTAAACATCTGTGTACAGCTATTGCGTACATGTAATAATTAAATATGCACATAAAGACTATGCAAAAAGTGATGTCAAATGCATTAAGGGGCCTGCCTTCACCATTTTTCCCCTGGAGTATTTCTGTTGTCGTAAACTTAAATCATAGAATCATAGAATTGCTGAGGTTGGACCTTTAAGATCATCAAGTCCAACCATTCACCTAACCTGACAAAACCACTTCTAAACCATGTCCCCAAGTACCACATCTACCCTTTTTTTAAACACCTCCAGGGATGGCGAATCCACCACCTCCTTTGGCAGCCTGTTCCAATGTTTGATAACCCTTTCAGTGAAAAAATTTTTCCTAATATCCAATCTAAACCTCGCCTAGCATAACTTGAACCCATTTCCTCTCATCCTATCACTTGTCACCCGGGAGAAGAGGTCAGCCCCCACCTCTCTACAACCTCCTTTCAGGTAGTTGTGGAGGGTGATAAGGTCTCCCCTCAGCCTCCTCTTCTCCAGGCAAAACAAATGCAGTTCCCTCAGTTGTTCCTCATAAGACTTGTCCTCCAGACCTCTTACTAGCTTCAGTGTCCTAATAATAAACGCTACAAATAATCTTATCAATGTGTATTTTTCAACTTTTTTAATTATATTTCTACCATCGTAACAGTTTCCGCTCTGAGATTTTCTCACATTTGGGAAAGAGACAGTTTTCAGCTGTTTCACCTGATCATGGTCAGTTAAAGCCTTGCTCTAATTAAAAGAACTAGCTGGAGATAGTAACTAGGGACTTAAGAAACTCAGGAAAAAGCAATAACCAACCTAGCTGAAACAGAGCAGTTATGCCGTGATAACTATGCTTCTCATGGCCATTCTGTTTTGGAGTAAAGTTACTTTATCTTGGAAAAATCCCTGTATTTGCATTTTTGGAATGCCAGTCTAGAAGGAAGCGCTCACCCACATGTTCTTTTCCTGCCTGCAATAGCGGAATGACTGGTTGACTATACCCTCACCTGTTGTTTTGGCCTGGTAGAAAAGTGTCCACAAAATTTTGGTTCAGCAGGAGCCATGCAGTCCACAAAAGTCTGTCTCCTTACCTAGATGGAGGCTAAAACCAGTAAGGTAAAGAATTAACTTTCAAAAGCCCCAATATAGTTCAATATAACTATGTATGGAAAAAGCTTTCTTATTCTGTCTGGTTATGTTGGCAAAGATGTGAAGCCTTAGGAGACAAAGCACTTCGTTTTGCTAAATCTCTCATGTTTGTGCCCGCTTATTTTATTGACAGCCCACCATGCCAGAAAAAGGAAATGATCAAGTGGGTAAAGAGACGTGACATTAGATTTATTGTGTGTTAGTGGTTTACATCATGTTTAAGTAATATTGGATGACATGCTTTTCTGTAACCAGGCACTTAATGAATTTGTGCAGGAGTTAACGAAAGTTAGAAATGACCCAGTAGAAGAAAAGCACATCAAGCTTATTCGTTATTATAAATTGAATTAAAGCATTTTTATGAGACATTTTACATGTAATGAAAGGGAGAAAATGTAGCAATTTCACTGAATAAGAATATTGTGCTCTTTGTTCATGAACAGAAAACTAAATTGGAGTAGACATAGTCACTGGAGTACTGTTCAGAAACGCATTGAAATGGGACAGGGTCACTATATGACTGACCTCAGTGGATTTGATGGGTGCGAGGTATTTTTGAAAAAGTGCCATGTACTTGGGAGCCTAGCGTCAGCCTTATCTGTTTGAAGAATGCTGCCCAAACTCGTATTTTAAAGGAGAAGGAACGGCTTGAAAAATGGGTGGTAAAAGCATACATCTTTGAAAGATTTTTGCAAAATAATGGGCTATAATTATGTTTTCAAAATAGATTTTAGCCAGATGCATACTCTGCATTTTATCATGCATGAGTTCAAAGGTAGTTGAAGTTAGAATTACCTCCCTTTTTTGTGTGTAACTGCACAAGAAAGATGTGTTCACCCATCACACGATTCTGTTGACTCCACAGAGATTTTTATCAGAGGCAACATACCATGTCACTCACGGTCCTCAATATGTCACTGCCACGGCACAGAGGCTCTAGCTCTTTGCAGACTTGTCCTAGTCCACCACAAACAGAGATTTTTGCCTGCTTCACTTCTGGCCTCTGAACATGCTTCTAAGCCAGAGAGCCACAGCATAAATACCGCGTCTTGAGAAGGCTCAGATATCCATTGACGTAGTTTGATACAGTGTGTACAAACAAAAGCTGCTGCACATGCTAGTTGTGATGAGCCACACCAGACGTGTTCAAGTGGTTTGAAATCTAAACGAGTCTCATTCCTGTTCACCCTGAAGAACCAGGATCTTTCTAGAGCAACTCGTAGGAGCCAGGAAGGGCTCTTAGCTGGGAGCTGTGTAGCATCGGCTGAGAATAAACAAGCATAAAAGTCAAGACCAGCTGAAAGTGGTCCAGCATTCTTAAAACATGAGGAAAAATTTATATATCACTCCATTATTTATTCTAGGAATTGCTTTGGTAGCCAGTATTTTTCAGACTGATGTGTTCAGATGTTATGTCTAAATTTGTATTTTTAGGTAACTGTTACAACTCACAAATAGCAATCATTGTTTATGTGTCACATTTCAGCAATCTAACTATTTAAAACTACTTCAGTTGAAACATTACTGCAGGTAGTACAGAGGCTGAGACCAATGTTATATACTCACAATTCAAAGTTTTAGCATGTCTGAACGTACTGCTTTCAGCAAGAAGGTGACAGCAGTTTGATGTTGAATCTGTGGAATGCTATCAGGCACCAAACATGCAAATTTCTATCTGAATGCGAGTTTTTATACAGATATTTTTTTTTACTTTTTTAAGATTTATTAGTTTGACCTGAGAGACAATAAGGCAGATGACTGACTTTTGCTTGCAATCATTTAGTTAAAGAAATGAATGAAACTTTCACCACAAAAGACCCTAAATATTTTCTTCCGGGCATTATGATCTCAAGCTGGTGGCTTCCATTTGGAACTAAAGCAAAAGGAAGTTGTTTAAATATTCTGCAAAAAGAAAGAGGATGTGTTAATAACCAGATTGAGATTGTGTATGATAGTTATTTTTTTCAATCTCCACAAATGAATTTTTTCATGACCTCTCCTCCTGTAACCCGCAATTTGACAGACCACTTACTTAGATTTTTCTAAGCTGATCTGTCCACTGATCATAAATATCCTCCTCTCTGCTCCCAGAGGGCAATATATTTGCTTCCAGTCCTTGGTCACTCACAGGTCAGTTTTCTCCTAGATTTTCAGTCCCTTTCTACCTCGCAGTAGGAAGTGATCAATATTTCACACCAGACTGTGGACGTTAGGACAGCATGGGCAGAACAGAGTAGGAACAGCCACTTTGAGGCAGATTTTTGATCCCCCAGAAACTGTAGCATTCAGCCAAGCAATGGCTCACTCACAACAGTCTACCTGAATCAATAACTTCTGTACTTCAGAGCTTGTATGAACAGTTGTGCTGGATCAGACAGAGTCTGATAATGTGACTTGATTAGTGTAAGAACTTGTTAAGCACTCTTGGAGACTCTGCAGGGTCTTGCGGAAAAGAAGTGGTATTTTCATATTTCATTGGCCTTACAGGTATTTTAAAACTAAACTTACCAATCATTTTTGAACAAATGCAAATTTTCGTTAATCGCAATATCCCACGGCAGGGAGGTGCACAGCTTGGCACACATTACTTGAATCAGTATGTCCTCATGATCATTTGGAATTTGGAATTGACACTAGATGCCAATTATGTGTTGTATGGGAACAGACAGTGAGCTACCAGCTCCTGCTCACTGCCTCCACATCACTCATGAGACTTCTGTGCCCCTGCTGTATATATCGTTATGTAAAATTCTCCCTGTCTTCCCTTGCCCAGCGTGTTTTTTCCAAGCTGAGGAGCCCTAGCCTGCGAAGTGCTCACACAACAGGAATGCTTCCAAAACTTTGACTGTCCTTATTGCTGTTCTCTGTTCCTTTTCCAGTTCTGTCAGGTCTTTTTTGAGATGGGTGGTATAGTACAGAAGGCAGATGAGATGTGCACAGGGTCCTGAACATCTGGAAAAGTGTGGAATTGTATAATGGCTTAATCATTCTTCATGTATGATTGGCTTTTTTGACTGCTAATGAATAGGGATGTAAAAGTTCTTTGAAAGTATCTGCTGTAACACCACATTCTCATTCTGGAATCCTAGTTAGTCTGTACTAGACTGACACCTGGGCAGGTTGCTTAACACAGTGAAGAGACACTAGAGGTAGGAGGTTGTTTCAATTTCCTTCTTGATTAACTTTTTTTTTTTTTTCCGTGTGGAAAAAGTAGAAAATTAGTTCTGATACTATTTTTTTTCAAATGAAGTTATTTGTTACTCCATGTTTCCTCAAATGTAGATTTTTTTTCACTTTGTAAGCCTATATGTATGTCCTGTCTGCTCAATATTATGATCTGAAGAGTAGCTCTAGCAGATTATAGCTGTTATTTTTTCTATTTTAGAATACCATCTTCAGCAGTGAAGAGCCCTCTCGGTTATTGATTCCAAAAGAGCTTCAAGAAACTATGCACTGGGCAGATGCTAAATAATCTGGCAAGAGAAAAAATCTTCCTTCTAAATACCAGTAAGTAAAATACTGATATATGCCCAGATGGGAAAGGGCTTGGATCCTTCCCAGTCCTTTTTCACAGTTCTGGTATTCTTGTATAGTCAGCCAGTTCTCAAACCCCACTTGACTCCTACCTACAGGGTTAACCAATGTTTTGTTAAATTACTCAAAATGTTGCCCTTTCACCTATCCTCCGACTTCTTTTGCAGCCTTAGAACTAAAGGGCAGATTTTTTTCCAGAAGGAAAATTCCCTGTTTGTCGTTTTCTCCACCCACATTAGGAAGTTAACTCATCGGAAAAACTTCCAGCCTGCTATGGACATTGCGGACATGTATGTATAGCCAAACTCTTAGACTGAGTGATTTGTTTTGCTTTGATGGTTATGTAAAATATTAAAATCATGAAACAACATATTTCTTATATGCAGATTATTTTTCCCTCGAGCTTATATATATATATATGCATTATTACATATTGCAGTATTCATTAAAGTGTATGTTACTATGTACATATTGTATATGTATATAATTTGAATCCTGTTCATTATTGAACATTTTTTTTAGTCCTCTTCACCTACTTGCACGTGGCTCATACATAGTTATGTTAATTCTCACACACATGCTCAGGCGGCAGCACTGGTAACAATGCTGTATTGAACTGTATGTGCAATTGTGATGAGGCATGTATGCTAACCAGGGATCCCATCCCAGCTAAGCAAGGTGGGTGCTAAAAGGGAGAATTAGGTAGGAAAGGAGTAGCGGTTAAGGTCTTCCACAGAACAGACAGCAACATTCTTTCAAACAAAAGACAGAGTAGCAAAGCCTCAGAATTGAGCTTTTCATTGCTGTGTGCCGCTTTCAGCACAGCAGACGAAAAACTGGAACTAACTGAGCAGTTGGAAGCAAGAAGTGTTTTCCAGGAAAAACCTGCCTTGAAAAGTGCTTTGTGTGCACATTGGAGTTGGGGAGGCAGCCGTGTGATTTTGCAGTTTGATTCTAATTGTGCTCTGACAGGCTTGTATCTTCAAGCTCTTGGGTTGGGGCCCTGGCTGAGAACAGGGACTGTTTCATTTGATTTGATTAGACTTTTGTGAAGCAGTAAAAATACAAAAGTAGCAGACGGATACTGTGCATAATAGTAGTGACACTATTGTGCCAACGTATGCTTTGCAAACACTCCAAAAGTTGTGTAAGTTACTGGCATTTTTGAACATGGTTTCTGATACCAACATCCCACCCTGATCAGAAGTTAATCAATCAGGAGTAAATATGATTGCAGACACATGGCTGAGACACTTCTACCATAGCACAGATGTCAGAAAGTGTACTTAAATCTCTTCCCAAATTGCAGTAAGTCACAAGGCATCATTCACGGGACTGGTAGATAATTTCCAGTGTGCACAGAATGGTGCGCATGCAACACCTAGGCCTGCACCTCAGTGTAACTCTCTTGCAGCTGGAGAGCATCCTAACACCTTCAAGGTGTCCTCAAGACAGGTGCTTTCTGTTTTCCTTCTGCACTCACACTCAGCATAGCTATCACATTTTCCCTTTACAAATCTACCTCGGTGCACATTTTATTCCCTGCCCCTGAAGACATAGTAGAACCAATGAGGGCATATGTGCTGGTGTGCAAAGGGAGGAGGTGGTTATCCATTGGGTTGTTCCCTTGGTGCTGTGGCAGAAGGGTGACGACGTGGCCTGATCTGAGAAGGCATCAGGCTGCAATCTCTTTTGCTTCTCCAGCTCTGGAGTTCCCATGCATCCTGTATGTCATCCTGCCTGACTCTGTATTGAAGGCTGACAAAATGCTTATTCTGTGCACGTGGTTGCTCAACATCTTTTGTAAGAATCGGGAGCATGCGGATCTCTTCCCTGGGCTAGAAACACCAAGCACTGGTGATGCCTCAGGAGCTCAGTGGAGGCTGGATATATGTTCCAGGGAGCAGGAATGGATTCCACTGGCAGGGTATGGACCCAGTGGTGTTTCTGAGGCACAAAAGCCCCATGCGTGCTGGAACAAACAGATAAATGATAAAAGCTTATGCAGTTAGATTTACCAGGTCTGTGGGGAATTATTCCATACTCTCAGAAGGCATCTACAGGCTTTGTTAAGCGTATAGCCTACAAACTCTCTGTGGGCTGAAAAGAAAACCTGTGCAGGATAGTTACTGCAACTCACGTATCAGCCCTTAGGGGGATCGTGATGAGTATTCCAGTGAGTTTGTAAAGGCACAGCATGTTGATTGTTCCGTCCTGAAGCAGAGCAAGCCAATGAAGACCTCTTCTCTGAGGCCTAAAAAGCGCTATGTGCAAAAGGGTAGGAGTAGCAGCACCTGGGCAGTCTGCTTCCTGTAACTTCTCCAAAGAGCAGCCACACCACAGCAAAATGTCGGCTTGCCTGGCAATTCTGCCTCCAGCCTCCTTAACGCAAGTAAATACAAGCTCCTTCTCTCACCCCATCCTTGCTGTCTTTTCACCATGCCCAAGTCCTAAAGACCAAGCATGGATCCCCACTCACATCCTTTCCAATTACCAAGACTGTTCCTCTTCTAATGCTGCATTGCCCCTAAGCCCTAGTATTGCTCCCTGTCCCAAATCAAATCAATCCTGCCAATTGCACCGTGCTAACCTATGCTAAGAGCCCCCAGAAGAATCTTGCACTTGCTCACGCCTAACTCTGCTCATGGTGATGCTAAACCACAGGCCAAGAGTCAGCCTCATTCCACTGCTGAGTCAACTTGCTCAGAGAAGCTCATTTTACCCTGGACTCAAATATAAATGAGAGTCTTGAGAATAGTGAGGGCATGATGCTGATTTCGGAAAGGAGGTGACTGTGGGGTAGATACGCACACTGACAGGGATGCGTGTGGGCAAAAGGAGCGCATCAGGGAACTGTACATGCCTAGCTGTCCATACCTACAGGGTGTAAACATCAAGTGGGTAGCGGTTTGAGAGGGAGATGCTGGATGAATCCCTGGCAGATACACACATTTAGAACAGTTTTCAGTGCTGAAGTTAACAGCAGGTGAACGGTAATACCTAATCTTCAAATATCCGTGATATCAAATGATAAATGTATGTTTCCTCTGAAAATGAAATACGATTCAAGCTTAAACTTAAACTGTATTTCAAAAGGTGACCTGGTTTTAACGTGGTTTTAGCTTTAGTTAAGTGTGTAAAACATTTGGCACCATCAAGTGGTAAAACGGTGTACTGCTTATTCATAGCAGTCTTGATAATAAAAAAGGGGGCAATTATATAGTTGCATATTAGAAAGGCGCCTTGTCGTGGTTTAGGCCAAATCGGCCACTGGGGACATAGGAGACCCCAGATGGGACCGACAGATGCTCCCCTCTACCCCTCTTCAAAGAGAGAGGTAGAGGAGGAAAAAGAGACTTACGAGTTTAGAAGGATCTAAACTACTTTAATGAAATATTAATAATAAAATAAAAAGAAATAATGAGAAATATACAAAACCGTATCAAGCTCCCAGGATGACAATCACGTCACTGGCTGGCACTGGGGCAGTCCCAGGCTGGACTCGGTGATGGATGGGAACTGGATTCCGGATCTGCGTTCAGGATCGGGTCCAAAGGCAGACGAACAGAGTCCTCCTCAGACGTTGGCCATTGAAGGAAAAAAAAAAAAGGGAAAAAGAAGGGCTGACCCTTTGATCCCTCAGCTTTTATACGGAGCATGAGGCAGATGGGATGGAATACCCTGTTGGTCAGTTTTGGGTCACCTGCCCTGTCCACTCCTCCCCGCAGGTGGGACCCCATTACGCTTTTCCGATTCCGACCCTCCAACGTGGCAAATAACACAGTTGGTTGGCCTTGGCTGTTAGAACAATAAGTATAAGCAAGAGCCTCCCTGCATACCATGTCTGGACATCAGCTGTAAACATTGGTCTTATCACTCTGAAAGAGTGAACATTGTCTGCACAATATGCTGTTAATTTCAGTAGTTAGAAGAGGCCCAGCTAAGAAGCAAAGTTACTGAACAAAATTGGTCCTGTTTTACCTCAAACCAGGACACGCCTAAAGAAATCTTTGACTACATTTTACTGAGGTTATTTGAAAAGGTTCCTGAGGTTTTCTCAGGAAAAGTACCGAATATAAATACTTGTGTTTCCAGCAAATTGGAATCAATCATTGTTTCAGCTTGAACATATCATAGTTATCAATGTTGGTATTTTTCAGTTCCAAGTACTGAGGTTGAGTTTATTTACGGGCAATCAACATGAAAATAATGTTCATTTTAGGATAAAAGCTGGTATAGACTTTTCTGTTATTGTCCTTTCATTGTAATGCCTTAAAAATGTTAGTTCTATAAAATGGGAGCAGAACTAGTAACCTGCATCGTCACTAGGCTTGCTTAACTTCTCCTTGCTGGCCATTGAATGGGCTTGACTGGGGACAGCCACTGGCAAAAGAGACAACTGTAGGCAGACGAAATGAATAGAAATCGAATACAGAATTTAAAAGAGCACAATTAATTTGGCTGTAAAATAATAACAACAACAAAGTCCTTTGCTAGGCCAAACCCAATTCTGCAATCTGAAGAGAGTTTAAATTATGCAGTAATCATGCATCATTTCAATTAGTACCCGTCTTGGTACAGATAACACTTAATATATGCATAACTTGATTAAAGAAATAATTGACCTACCTGTGGGGTAAAATGAGCTATAATTATCCTGGTTAATTGTTACATAAATGTTTGTAATTTTGTCAGTGTATGCTTATCAAATAGGGATAAAAAAAGACCTTTTTCTTCTGAAAAAAAAAAGAAAAAACCTTGCACCCATTAAAATAACCTTTTTTGTTATTTAAAAGTTTATTTTAATGAGAAGCAGACTCTAGTGTATGAGATTACACAACTGCAGAGAAAGAAGAGACAGGCAGACGAGCTGATCTCTGAGAAGGAAATGGAGATAATTTGTGCCATGCAGGAATGAAAAGAACAGAAATCCAACCTGAATAACAGTGAACAGAATATCCTTATGTTACAGTCAAAGGGTTTTTTCCTTGCTGTCACTGAATAACTCAAAGCATTTATTTGGATTGACTCTTCATGTTTATCTGAGGAGAAATAGCTGATGCAGAAAACATATCTCCATTTTGCTGTGGATACAGGAGATGGAATTCAGCGTATCAGAAAAGGAAATGATTAGTGTTACAGTTTTAATTCCTTTCTTCAAATCTACTTTTCAGTCACATAAGCACAATATTTAGTAACAGATGAAGACTTAATTCTCTACTGTTTGTTTGAAATCAGTGTTAACTGAGTCTAGGATTCTGATAATAGGAAGTGGAGAGCATTTGCAGACTCTAGTAGGCTCCTTGAAAGTCAGGATGCTGAGCTTCTTCCTACATCCGTAGCTTGTAATGTTACACTTTTCATATATCTCTTGGACTTCCAAAAAGGGGCAGGAAAATTTGAAGGGCCTTTTGTGAGATCTTGATCAAATTTTACGAAGTTACATGCAGAAAAAAACCCTCAAAATTATTTTTTTAGTACTGCATACACTTGACTGCAGTAGCTTGTCCAGCGTCAGGAAAGGAGAACATGCTCGGAGAGAGAAAGGCCAGTGATTCCAGCAGTAGGCAGAAGTGCACAAAACCCCTCTCGCAGTTTGTCCCAGTGTTAGATGCTAGAATCCCAAATACAAATACAGAGAGGTACGTGGTATTTAATAAAATGGCACTCCTTCGTGATTAATCACGACCAAAATATGTGAGGGTGCCTCTGTTAAAGTGTCAAGAAAGAAAGAAAGAAAGAAAGAAAGAAAGAAAGAAAGAAAGAAAGAAAGAAAGAAAGAAGGAAGGAAGGAAGGAAGGAAGGAAGGAAGGAAGGAAGGAAGGAAGGAAAGGAAGAAGACACCTTTCAAAGAACACTGGGGACAGAGACAAGGGAGATATGGTGTTTTATAAAGCCTACAACAATTCTTTTGTGTAATTTCCTTTTATAAACCTCAGCCACTCATGGTAAGAGAATGATGGATAGCAGCAGTCTGCTGTCATCCTCCAAAACACAGCACTTAGGGGGGAAGAGGAGGGGCTGCTGCAGGCTTTGCTGTCAGCAGGGAAGATGGTCTGGGGAACGGCAGCACAGTGCTCTGCAGGCAGAGGTGTCTTAGCTCCACCCAAGCGCCAAGCCGGCTCCCCAACAGGAGCCACGTATCCCCGCAATAACACAGCGCGGAATCCGAGCTATCGTGCTTTGCCTTCAGCTCAGCTCTCCGGCTGGGGCTCTGTGTGGAGCCGGCTCATGTCCCTGGGTGCTGGAGCGCGGGCAGGCTGCACCGAAAGGCAAACTGCTTTTCACGTCTGCCTCGGAAAGCGTTTGTGGGCATACTCTGAGTCATGGAGGGTTTCATTTCAGGCCTTTGAGAGGAGCCTGCTCTAAAGATCACACGTCCTTCAGTTTGATCTCATGTCGTCTTGACTCTCCCTGAATTTAGAGTTTGCAACACCAAAGGAGCGAGCAGGGATGTCACTTTATCACATGGATAAAACTATGGCTTAACAAGTGGAATTTGCTTTAAGAAAAACGCACATATACACAGACATGTCAAAAAGGAATATGTAGCCTGTGATTTAATTGTATTTATAAATCAGGTGAAAAACGGGGAACCATTAGAGACTTTCTCTGTTTCTAACCACTCATTACCAAGCAAAAGATGAAATCAGAACGTGTGGCAGATTTTCAATAAGCAGGCTGCCTTTTATCCCAGAGTACCGGCATCCCAAATTAGTGGTATGTTTTACAGGTAAGCTGTCAGTAAACCAAAATTTGAATCCTCATGTTGCTGTTATTTTGTTTCCTTGTATGTGTACCATTACCAAGCTAAAGCAATGGGCAGAACAACAAACAGCCGTAGAGCAGCCACTTTCTAAAAAGAGAAGAGAGGTTCTGAGATTACAAATGGTTGTGCCTGACAGGGAAGAGAAAATATTTTTAAAATAGAGATGGTGCAATAGCAGGTAAGAAGCAGTATCAGATGATTTGGTTTGTGGTAGTTGGGATTTTGAGGGCACAGGACTCAATTCTAGACCCATTCTATTTGCAGTCATCGGTTGTGCTCTTAGGGAGGCTGAACTCACTCTAACTGGGCACCCAGTTCTCTGAATGCACTCTGCTCATCATGGTGGCTTGCTGGCAGTTCTTCCTGATTCCTTTTCTTTTGAAAAGAGAAGAAATAATGAAACTTTATTTTGATGTTTGCTGATTCTACAGTTGATTCTGCAGAGGCATCCTTTCTACTGTGAACCCCTCTTAAAGAAATCTTAAATTTTTTTCCATTTTTTAGAAGAGTCAATCTCAAGTGTTTTGCATAAGTTGGAAAATCTTAGCAAATCTAATCTTTCAGTGAAGTGTGATTCATATCTTTGCATCATGATGCTAAATGAATGCATAGGTAAGGACATAAACCAGAGTTTATATATAATCTTCTTCTTCCTGTTGGTTACAGTTACTTGTCAAAGAATTACATTTTGGTTTTGGTGATCCAGATAATAAATAGAAAGGAATGTTTTCAGATTGGTTCAGTCACTCACACTCACGTGCTAGGATGCACTTCCACTTCAGTGTGGAGATATAGGGTTTAAGCCCCAGAAATGTGCATTATATCCAGCAATACAGCAATAATTAAACGTGCTAGGCCTTCCATCAGTATCAAGAGCACTTCAAAGAAAGAACTCCTTTAAGAGGTTGAATTAAACGCTTCTCAGCAATAGCTTGTGTACCAGCTTCCCAGCGCATACATACATAGATGAATGCTTTCTAATCCAAGAGAGTCTAAAGAGTCCCAGTCAACAGTTTCACTTCTAAGCTACACATGAAAAATAAATTGTATCCTTGCTTTTAAGATAGCATCTTAACTTTTGGGTGTAAAGAAGACATTCTAAGATGACACAAGTAACTGCATCAGTTCTGCTGAGTTAAAATTAAATCGCACTGGAATCGCACATGATTACTTTACCTGTGTCAGAGATTGGTTTTGGTCCATTAAAATGTTAATCATCATAATACAGATTCGCCAAGCTGACTTTCTTAATAACGCATAATTTCGCAGTATTTTCCAAAACCGACAGTATATTGTACAGCAGGACTGGCACATAACTAAATAAATGGGCAGAGAGGTGGACAGAAAATTGGCTGAACTGCTGGGCTCACAGAGCTGTGATCGGCACGAAGCCGAGCTGGAGGACAGTTACTAGCGGTGCACCAGTCGAAGGGAGGTGACCCTTCCCCTCTGCTCAGCACTGGTGAGGCCACACCTGGAGTACTGGGTCCAGTTCTGGGCAAACACGGACGTACTGGAGCAAGTCCAGCCGTGGGCCATGAAGATGACTAAGAGATTGTTATTTGAGGTGAGGCAGAGAAGGTTGGGACTGTTCAGCCTGGAGACTCAGGAGGGATCTTATCCCTGGGCATAAATATCTGATGCTTGCAATATTACTGGGACAGCGTTCAGGCTTTGCTTGGTGCTGTGGGACACAGGCAATGCTGTCTGCAAAAACGGAAAACCTGAACAAAATATCATCGAAGAACATGTGCATGGGGACAACACAGAGGAGCTCCAAAGGGATTCCAAAACCAGACCAGGTGCACCAGAAGAACCAGCTGATGGGCCTGTGAATCAGAAATTATACTTCTAAGTTTCATAGGGGGTGGATGGGGGGGACCTCCCCCTGCCCACAGCTGTGGGGGAACTTACGGCTACCTGGGAGGCTATTACAAGGTGCAGGCTGGGGCTATGTCTGTCTCCTTGTGCTTGGGCCAGTGACCTTGTACAAAGTTTTTGTCTGAATGAGTTAAATCGATTGTCCAGTGTTTAACTTCTGATGTGTGTAGTAGCAATGTGTCAGTAGTAGGTGTCTATGCCACCACTTCTATGGAAAGGTATTTACTATGCTCTTGGGGAGGTGGGAAGCTTTGGGGGTAAAAATCCACTTTTTGAAGCTGCTAAAAGGTTAATTGCTGGTCTGGACAAAAGCCTAGTGGCAACCTGACTTACAAACCAGGACATTTACAGCTTACACAAGGTGGCAAGGATGTCCTTTAAAAGAAAGGTGATTGCAGCAGGGGTGGATGCACAATGGCATGCAGACTTGGTGAATATGCAACAGTTCTCCAAACGCAACATGGCATGAAGTACATCTTAACAGTCACTTCATCTACAGACGTTTAGCTCACATCTAGCCGCACAGAGCAGCATTCAGTTGTCTGAAAACAGGCTCTGCCCGGTCACTTCAGGTATCACAGGGAGTCTCAGCTGTCCTGGAGCTGCTGCCCCAGAGCAGCTCAGGCATGACATCAGGGCAGTGCTGCACCTCTCCACTCTATCAAGATGTTTCAGACCCACTAGGAACTCCCAGGTGACGCTGGATGTTTGTCTGTAGGTACCTGAATGCTCTCCATACAGAATAGTTCAAGTGCTTAAAGTTAAATGTCTAGTAGCATTTTAGATATCCTAAGGTATCCTGCCTGTCCCAAGATAACACTTCACAGATCTTCCACAAATCCTGTGTCATACATGCCAGCTCGTGTGGGTATCTTGGGTCTTCTGGGACACCTAAAATGGTTCTACATCTGTATACTTAGGCATTTTAATTACCTTCCTACACTTAGACATCTAAGTTTAGTCATACGCCATCTGGTGCTGAAAGATACCGTGGGGGATTCAACTCTGAGCTCCTGTGGTTGCAGTTCATCTGAACCACTCCAGAGCTCTGTGTCAGGGTGGCATGAACCCACACTGAGAAATGCTGGGTTTCTTTTGTAATTTAACATGAGAGATGACCCTTTATTTTGACAAATAGAGTATTTCATCTCACAAGTTATAATTTAGTGAATGAATGTTGAATTATGTATTTTAGTATACATATGCTTTAGAAAGTCCTAAAAGCATGACTACTGATTGCCCTGTAGGAAAGAGTCTCAATGGTGTAGCAACAACATAGCAACACCTTATAGGAAGGAAAGATTAATTTATTTTAAAATAGACTGATTTCAGTCCGTCACACTGTGAATCCACAAACACCAGGATGCGCATAAGCAGTTTGCCGAGCGTTTGGGCACTGAGGCACTATGTCCAGGCAGCCCGTCCAGGATTGCTTGCAATGACATGGGGGACGAGAGGCACCAGGTTTGGAGCCTCTCCCCACACTTCCTGGGTTCTTCTCAGGACACGCTGATTTGGGATGTTTCTTATAAAACCCTTCAGGGAATGACTGTGATTTATGTCTCTGTCTTGTCCAACCTCTGAGAGTCCCCACGATTTAGTCATTGTCTCCATTTCAGATCTGCCACCTATAGGTGTCAGCAACACATGACATTTTAATAGCCCTTTTCCTGCTGGTATTTTGCTCTCCTGCATTCACATTCACTCTCCATCAGTATAAACGTTTTTAACACAATTTTCCACAGCCCTGGAAGATTCCTGAGCTTCTCTTTTCCAGTGGATTGTAGGCACTTTGGTGCCTGCTGCCAAAATTACAGTTAGCTTTTGTGGGCCATCTGATTTCTTCCCCAAAGTCTCCCACGCTTCTGGTGTTGCCCCTCAGTATTTCAGCAATGTATTACGATAAACTTGCCAGTTTCCTGGCCCAAAATTACAAATGAAGATTACAATTCACTTCCTTCTATGCAATCACTTCGTCTGTGAGCCAACCTTCACATTCTCTTTCTCTGTTTTGTTGGATTCTGGTGAACTGTCTGGTGTGCCTTCCCACTTGCTCAGCCTCATTGGTCATCTTACATTATCCCTTTTCATCCCAGGCGAACTGGGGAAAAGTTTGAGAGGGAAGGGAAGAGATACCTTCCATTGATAGGACAGTCAGAAATCCATTCAGTAATGGAAAAAGACATTTATTTCCCTTCTAAATAATCTAAATGCTCTCTGTGAGTTGTCGTAATACTCTGTCACTGGCTGTCATGTTATATATTTATCAAAGACTACCACAGTGGCTAATCAGAACTTTATTGGTTATAATAGAGATGTCACTTGGCATCAGATACAGATCTTGATCCAGATTCTCTATGCAGCATCTACAGTTGGGAGCAGCTGCTAAATTTCTCCTGAGATTAGGAGCACAGCGATCAATGCCAGATAGCTCAAACCACGCTTTTGGTTTCCTCATCTCTGTTTTTTGCCCCCAAAATGGAAAATGTTTTGGTTTTATATTTGGTACCTGCCATTGTTAAACATACAGAAAAGACCTGTACTCAGCTATTCAAGATTTCAGTAATACCTCAATCCCAACAATACCAACACCAACAACTCAGTAATACCAACAGTTTCCACTGGTATTTCGCAGTTCTTAGACTGTTTTGCACTTGCGTGAATTATTCAGCACAGTTTTTCCTCATTATTTTTTTCCATGGAAATTTAATAAAACCTTAGGATACTCAGCATCATGCAGAATCCTGCCTTAATCTCTATCTGCAAAATGCATGTAGTTACTCCCTACAAGCACAGAGAGATCCACCAAAGTCTGACACTAGATGGAACGGTGTCACTTTTGTGTTGGAGGACAAAAACCAGTCAGTGTAATGCCAAAAACATAATAAATTTATTTGATGCCTTTTACTGTTGCATTGTGAAAATGGTGTAATCTGAAGTGTACAGTAACACATTAGTATTTCAAAAATTGTATAATTTGGCTTTTGTTTTATTCTGTCTGACCTCTTAAAAAACCAAACAAAACCCAACTGTCCTTAATTCCAGCATGATGGGAGAGACAATGACCTTTCTCAGGCAACAACTAAGCTGCAACAACTTGATCAAGACCTTTCAAGACAGAAAACAAAGGCTGAATTATGTCAATCTCTTCAGACAGAAAAGTGGAAGAAAATCTCTCACAAGGCAAATTCAGTGAGGAATCTCACCAAATCAGAGATATATGTGGAACAATATGACAACGGGACCTGCTGTACTGTAAGTAGAAAATGAATCAGTTACTTCACAATTCAATGAATCAGCTACTTTACAATTCAATGACGTAACTTCAATGGCATAAATTTTCTAATCAGATTTACCTTTAAAATGCTGATTCCCTAACTGTACGTTACAGAAGAATATTAACTTGTAAATGACTGATTTCTTTTCCTGTGTAACATGCCATAAGATGAACAGGTTACTATGGATCTCATAAAGATTATAGGTTTGTTTTCCTAAAGATATTTATGGACCTCTTGAATGTAGAACTAGCTTTATTGTTTGCCAGTACTTGTTAGGTAAAACACTGCTTGGATTTTCTTTACCGAAGAATGCATTTCTGGTGTGGAAAAATACATAATGTATATGAATGTAAAGAATAAATCAAATTTAGTAAAATTTTCTATTGTTCAGTAATTTGAACAGCATATGACCCTGTAAGATTTTTAATTATGCTTCTATCTAAACAGTGTTGTTAATATTGTTATAGCCCTGTAAGTAAATTGGGTGCTTAGTTTTCATTATGCTTCATAGAAACTGCTTAGGCTGCTTTAAAAACCTTTGCTTATATTTACAGAAAAGTACATGTTCTAATTATACTGATAGTTTCACATGTTGAGAGAAATTTCTTAGCTGTTTCATGCATTTGTGACTGGACTTGGGTTCGGGTTTTTTGATGTAGAAATTGATGACATTTCTGAGCTCCAATCTTGTCACGGTAGGATGTCTCTTTATTTGAAATTATACGAGTACAGGAATTCGTTCTTCTGACCACCTCTGTTCTGCTTTTGTAAGTGGTAAATTCCAGCCTAAGGAGATGTCAAATCACAATGAGGAGAGGCTTGCCTAGAAAAAAAAAAAAATGATAATTCATGTTTTACAGTAATTCAAACTCAAAACCACCAGCGTGTGTATATTAAAGCAAAACATTTAGACATATACAAATTAAGGCTGCTTTGGCCTTAGTTTTCTGATTTGTTAGAAAAGCAAAGTTGAGAAATAAGTAAATTTGACACTTTGCTATGTTCTACAATATTTTAAGGAAAAGAACTTATTTTCTACCTAGAAATGTTCTTTTTTCTTTAACCTCATTGCATAATCATTTTATTTTGGATTTTTTTTTTTCTTCAACTAAGGCATCACCTATTTGTATAGCTTCGCAAACATATGTTCAATACTTCCTTTGTCTGCCTTTACTCTCTTGCTTTGTTATTTTTCAGTATTACAGACCTGGAGGAGCTCTGTGTCCTCAGGGTGTCCTGGAAGGCATTCCGTGGTATCTCATCTCATACACAAATTAGATATGGTGTCTGACTGACAAATGTATGGATAATCAGCCATGGCAAATGCGGGATTGCCAACACAAGTATTCTGGAGCCTTCCACAAGTGAAGTTAACATGAACTGGTAACAAAATGTGGAAGTTATGTTGGTACGAGCAAAACCTACAGTAAACCTGCACGGCTCTGTGAACTGTGTCCCATCACCCCAGCTTCCAGTGAATAGTAGGATGTAGGCCTATACACTGGGGAAAAAAAAAAACACCTCGTCTTTACCTAAACTGCTAATTATAGACAACTGTCAGGATTGCTTTGCACGTACCACAGGAGGTACCACACGACACCCGCACAGGTACTCAAGTAAGCCACATACTCGTGCACTTGCGGCGGCCTGCTTGCCCGTGCGGCGGTTACGCCGGGTAGACCTGTTTGCTGCCGCCGGCGCCATGGGGCTCCCCGCCGGCCCTGGGGAGAAGCCCCAGGCCCCTTCCCTGGCTGCGGGTGGGCACAGCCCTGGCCTGGGCCGCGGGGCTGGGGAGATGGCGAGGAAGAACCGCGCAGCCGAAGATTCGAGCCGGCTGTTGGCCAGGGCCAGCGGAGGGTGCGCGAAGGCCACCAACACAAGGTTTGGCCTGGGGACACCCACAGGCCTGTGCGGGGAGGTAAACTAAAAATCATAGAATCATAGAATGATTTAGGTTGGAAGGGACCTTGAAGATCATCGAGTTCCAACCCCCCTGCCACAGGCAGGGACACCTCCCACTAGACCAGGTTGCTCAAGGCCACGTCCAGCCTGGCCTTGAACACCTCCAGGGACGGGGCTTCAACAACCTCTCTGGGCAACCTGTTCCAGTGCCTCACCACCCTTAAAGTGAAAAACTTCTTCCTAATGTTTAATCTAAACCTGCCCTCTTCCAGCTTAAAGTCATTCCCCCTCATCCTATCACTACAGAAGAAGGAGGAAGCAGGAGACCGTAGAGTGGGGTCGGCGGGCAGGGGAAGGGCACTGAAGAAGCGCAAAGATGACTCTCGGCTTCTTCGTCGTCATCTCCCGGGGCCGTCCCCTCCCTCCCCTCCCCGCCCCGGCCCGCTCGCCTCAGCGGCGGTACCGCCGCTGAGGCGAGCGGGCCGGGGCGGGGAGGGGAGGGAGGGGAGGCGGCCCCAGGTGAGCGACGCCGGCGCTGCCCGCTCCTGACCGCCAGGTGGCGCCGCCCGCCCCGCCCGGCCCCCGCCGCGCTGGGGAAGGCAGCGGCAGCGGCAGCGGTAGCCCGGCGCCGGCTGTCAGCGGTGCCAGAGCCGCGGGTACGCGGCGGACGGTAGACACCCCCCCGCCTTCACCATGGAGCCGCAGGCACAGGGTGAGTCTCGCCAAGGACAGAGTCCTCTCGGGGGTGAGGGGGGGGGGACAGTGGTGGAGGTGCCCCGCAGTGGGGAGAACCGCGGCCCCGGGGCACCGCCCGCCTCTCCGGTGAGAGGAGCGCGGGTAGAGGTACCCGTGAGGGGCTCCCCGGTACCCCCGCTGGCCGTCGAGGCCCCGGGCTCCGCCGGGGAGCGCGACGTGGCCCCGGGCCCGGCCGGCGGAGCCTCCTCGCCGTGCGCCCTCTCCTCCATCCCGCCGCGGGCTCCTCACGGTACCGCACGGCGACGGCCGTTTCCCCCCTTCCGAGGGTTTTAAGGGTTCCACGGTCGAGTGGCCCCGTTGCAACTCGGCGTTAAGTTAATCTCGGTAAGGGGGGCGGGGGGGGTCTTGGTGGTTGTTCTGAGGTAGTTTGGTGAGCAGCGTCCCGCCTGCCCGGCCCCGCTCGGGCTCCTCTCGGGGGGTGGTGGCGGTGGGGTGCTTACTTTTCATTATGCTTCCTAGAAACCGCTTGGGCTGCTTTAAAGCCCCGTGCTTATGTTTACGGAAAAGTACCTGTTCTCGTTATGCTGATGGTTTCACGCGCTGAGAGAAATCTTTTAGCCCTTTCATGCATTTGTGGCTGCCGTTTTGCAGTATTAGCACCGCTGTTTACGTGGAAGCATAATTAAAAATCGTACAGGGGCTTACGCTGTTCAAATTACTGAACAGTAGAAATTTGCAAACACGGCTTTCGTTAATTTAAAGCGAACACTTTCTTTTTTTCTGTTGCAAGGGTTACGGTTAAGTTAGTTACTCCTCTCTCTGGGTAAAGTTAATTGACCTCCAAAGAACAGAAGAAACTTTTGGTGCAAGGTTTACCTGGTGTTTGGGTCCACCTAAGGTATTTAGCATACACAGATTTTGCTCAGCTTTATGGTCTTGCTTCTGTTTTTTGAAGAACCTTATGACTTTGCCACACGTGTCCGTAAGTCAGCCGTACTAAGCAGGTGGTACAAATACTTCTGCAAAAGCAGAATGTTTAGAAACCATTTTATGTCATCTATAAAACAGGGGGATGAAGTAAGGGGGAGACGTACTTATTGAAACTGACAAAATAGCCTTCCAGAATAGTTAAAAACTGTCTTAAATAGGTATAAAAGAGGCATATGTTGATTACAAATATGGTTTTATGTACAGGAATACAGTGGGAAGTTTGAGTTCATGATGCTTTTCTGGCAAAAGCATGGTGTATGTGCTGTCCTAATGGATACATGGGTGAAGCTGCTTGGCAAAACAGAGCTCTGCCTCAGTTCCCAGGGTTTTTAGAAGTCAGTATTAAGATTATAGCATAAGGCTGTTATTTAATTTTCTGAATACATCTGTATAGATACTATGGTGGGAACTCCTGTTCTTTAAACATGAACTTCATATTTCCTGATCTTTTCTTGTTTTTTTAGAATTGATGGAAAGCAGTATCTGATTCTAATTAGCCAGATAGTGATATATGTGCATGTGAATTTTTTACCTTCCCTGAATAGTAAGATGAATAAATATGTTCTCAGTACGTGCTAAAAACTCTAGCTAATAAATGTGTTTTGCTAGTGTATGTTTTGGTCAGCAACTCTTTTACTGCCATGCTTCTTCTGGATGAATATCTATTGGCTGCTGACAGACTGTAAAAGCATTTTGTACTGCTTAATTTTATCTAATTAGGGATTATTAGCCCTTCATTTTTCTGCATGCAATTCAAGGAGCTCGGGAGCTTTTTGTTTTTCTTTTCTTTCCTTTTTTTGGTAATCTTAAACTTAGTTGACAGAAAGGCAAATAGAGGACTTTTCAAGGCTATATGCAATTCTTAAGTCACTTTTTTCTTCTGTTTCTTATCTGTGTGTTTTGTTCCTCAGAACAGTCTCTCATTACTTAAAAAGAAATCTTTCTTTGGTACACCAGCAGTACAAGCTAAGATTTTTGTGCTAGGTATGTGCGTGCCAGCAAACCTTTGTTCCAAAATGTCCCTCTTTCCTTCTAGACTTCATTCAGTGCATGCTACTGCAGTTATGGAGCCTTGCTGGCAAAAAGAATGTAACCTGTATGTGTCTAATGTAGTTGAATTCAATTAAGTACACCTAAGCACTGGCCAGAAATCCAAATTTTTCAATCCCACTATGCAATTTGCAGAACAGAGTTCTCGAGGTGACTAACAAAACAGTAGCAATTTGCTTGGAAAAAAAGCCCCCTTCAAGTATCTTCTTAAGCAGCAGGAGAAATGTGTATACATTTTAATGAGTTTATGAATTGCTTCTAAGGAACCTTTAGATGCCCACAGAGAAATGAATCCTGAATGGTTTGTTCCAGTGTGCTCTGCTGGGGGATTGCATTCCGATTGAAAAGACAAAGTAAAAGCTATAAATTTGAAAGCATTGTTGAATTTCTCATATTTAGCACTTTAAAGATTTTCTTCAAAAGGACTTTTCTACATAATTGTGTGGTTTGTGCCATTTTATATTGTCCTGAAGGGAGGCTATGCCTGAGTAGATCAATTTCATGTTCAAGAAATACACACATGCAAGTATAAAATGTAGATTTCTTCAGAGCAGGAAAATTATTTTTGTCAGCATTTTTACATAGCAGCATGAATCAACCTTATAAATCCTAATGCAACCGTTGACAAAAAAAAAAAAAAGTGTTACTAGTGTAACTGTATCAAGGCCTGCATAGAGGTCACAGCTAACATCAGGAGTTTCTGTGTGGTGCAAGGCACAACATAACGTCTATCCATGCCCCAAAGACTGTGAAAGTTAAATGCTCTGATATTGATCTTAAACCAGTCCAGAGATTTCATGGACTGAAATGGAATTACTGTTACACTTAAGTATATTGAATATGTCTTGCAGCATTCATGCTAACTAGAAGAGACAGTCTACCAGACAGAGAGTAACAGTAATTAATGTTAAAATTATTTTCTAAAGAAATAACTGTATATTCCATGTAAAAAAAAAATCATATGTGTAATAAAAATCATAAATTGTGCCTTTAAGCCTCTTGGGTGCTTTTATCTTTGATCACTTTTTCCTCTTAATGGTCCCAGAGCTGATCCTGGGAACTCACCAGCTATATTTATGCTAGGTGCTAAAAATTCCTTAAAAGTGTATTTGTTTTCCTTCCTGTGGCTGTCAGTCATTTTTAAAGTGAAAAGTTTGGAAGTCTGAAGAGCAATGTTTCTCTCTGGAAGATAGGCAAATCAGAACTGTGTATTTGCCTCTCATGATACTCATTCTACTCCAGGTCCATATTAACTGACTATTCTGCATAGTCCTGCTTTCCAGTTTAAATCTGTGGATGTCCTCTTATAATGACAATGCCATGGCTGTCTTCATCTGTCTGTCATCTGAAAATCCCATGTGACTTTTAACACTGGAGGTTTGGTCTTAATACTTATTTCTCCTTTAGCAATACTTCTTTTTTTTTCCTTGTATGCAGCTATAATTGTACCTCCTTCTTTCTCTGTGATGTCCGATCTTGATTCTTACGCTGATAAAGCTTTGGTGCTTTCTGTTCTTTGCCCTTTTACCTGCCCAGGTAGGTAGCTCAGCCAGCGGAGTTCTAGCCTCTGAAAGGGGTTTTGAGGCACCTCCCTGTCCTAGCAATTCTTCCTGCAGATGTTCTGCATCCTCTGCTGACAGTGCATTGTAGCCGTAATAGCTTGCTGTGGCTACGCATGCACCCGTAAAGCATTGTGGTGGGAGCTGTAGTCAGTTCAGATGTTGTGCTCCTCCTCGAGGCCTGTGTCTCGCAGGCCTGCAGCACCACGCTGCTTTCCTCTGCTGCGTGCAGCTGACATGCTCCATCTGTGATCCTCAGGCCAGTTGCGTTTGACATGTAAGGCTACAGAGCAGAGGGGCAGCACCCGGGCACGTGCCATTTGGCTGGAGCTTATGATCCAAAGAAAGTCATTAGAAGTCACAGCATTATCCCAGTGGCCTTCTCCCTGCCACAGTGGCACCTGTGATCTCACAGTCAGATGGTCTGAGGTCTCCCATGGTGGGAGGCACTGGTGAGGAGGTCTCATGTTACCTGTGATATGGTGTACAAGACTCGCCAAAACAGGGCCCTGGCAGCTTGGTCAGCATTCTCTTTTCCCCTTTCTCCTCACTAGCTACTCATGTGGTTGCTCATACAGATATGAACCTGGATAGAGTCAGTCTCACAGTCTGAAGGCACACGTGGAGATGTTACTTCACTGCAGCAGCAGCAGTGCTGTGGCTGTCACAACAAAGCACAGTCTTTCTAGTGAGGGCAGCATCTTCCTTAGCCTCGTGTTTGGGGTTGGTGACTTTATCAAAGACCACTGACTGTTTAATTCTGTGTTCACCTTTCCCTTAAAGGCAGAGTAAACCTAGTGGCTTGGGGCCAATTTAGTATAAATTGTTCTATGAGAAGAAAATCCATCTGCTTGGGTAAGTCCATGAGCACACAGGTTGATCACTGTTGATACATATGAGAAAATGGGAAGGATGAGGCAAAGGGAATCTCAGTTTTCTTCCCCAACAGCAGCTGCTAGATCCTTCCATTGTGAGAAGTGCATTTACGTTCCCCACCTATCTTTGCAAGGAAAGTGCTTGGCCACCTATGCTTCTGAGGCTTCAAGATTCAGTCTCATTAACCAGGGGTTTGTGCTGTCTCCTCACTGCCCTCTGGAGCTCACCGTTGCCCCACTATGGAAAGCAGGAGGGAGGACTTCGCAAAGGGTCAGGAGGATACTGGGGTAATTGAACCAGCCAGTGATAACCTGCGTATTTGACTGCATGATGGAAGTCTCAGCTGCCTTGTTAATAAGATCACATGAAGATGAGGTCAAGTGAAAATGGTAGGGTTGTAATTTATAATGGGATTCTTAAATATTTATCAAGAGCGCCCAGAGCTCAAGATAATTGCGT
Organism: Pluvialis apricaria; assembly: GCA_017639485.1. Lineage (NCBI taxonomy): Eukaryota > Metazoa > Chordata > Aves > Charadriiformes > Charadriidae > Pluvialis > Pluvialis apricaria. The sequence continues at coordinate 70,455,052 of CM030009.1, read as the reverse complement.
TTTCATCCTTTTTATACTAAAAAGAGGGAAAATCCAGGCATGGAATGAGTTATCTGGTATATCAGATTTTAAGCAAATAAATTCCTGAAATCAAATGCAGTGCTTCTGTTTTACCCTTTTGAACCTGTACTGCTTTCAGCTTTATGACACCTGTCACAGGATGAAATCCAGTTTGCTGAGGCTGAGAAAATTTGAGCGGTTTTATGCTACAGAAGAGAACTGAGAATAGAATACAGTGGGATTTGGAGAAGAGATATAAAAGAGATACCTCCTATAAAATCTGGGGCCAGTCTTATAAAGCATTGTAACTTTGCCAGGTTTACAACCATGAAGATATAAAATACAGAATATGCAGACCCAGGCACATCAAAGCCTAAAACCTGTTGTTAAATTCATGCTTTATTTTTTTTCTCCTTCTTATTTGTACAGGACTGCTGGTATGAGTCCTGCTGCGAAGCAGTACAAGTATAGTCTGAGTCTGCTCTGTCAATGTTCTCAAGTGCACTTAGTGGAAAGATGAGTCTGCTGGTGCTGTTCTGATGTGCCTCTCCGACTTGTGCAGTGCAGTGCAGAAATACATGGAACTTTTCAGGTGCTTTGCTTAGGCCATCAAGACCTTTGCTTGAAGGTCAAGGATGTGGCACAATCTTGGCAGAACATGCAGCAGGGTTGAAGTATGTTCTGTGTGGCTGTATTTAGAAATTTAGATATTGTTTAGTAGCTTGGTTTTAGCACAATCCTGGAATTTGGGTTTAGAAAGGCTGTAGTCAGCCTTTGTTTCAGAAAGTGTTTTAAAGGTAAAATTAGATCTCTCTTACTAATCAGCAAATGCCTCTTGAGGTAATAATATAGGAGATCTGGGCAGGCTAGTTTTGTCTAGTTTTACTTGTATCTCACAGAAATGCACAGGGGCAATGCCAGATTTTAGAAATGTAGTCTGCTGTAGTCGTATCGCTGGTCTCTGAACTGGGCTTTTTGGCTGCTGCAGTCTCTAAACCTGTTGTGTAAGAGAAATGGTGAGAGGGGACTGACAAATCTGGATTCTAATATCAGATGTCACACTGACCTTCTCCAAAACCTTGGGCATATTAGCTGATTTGTTTGATTTTCTAGGACAGAGGTAATGCTGCTTAGCCACCCTTGAGATCCATGGATCAAAACCATGTAATAGCTAACTGGGCTATCATTATTACACTTCTGCATCCATGGCATGGTTAAGTGTTGCAGGTGGATAACTGTAAAAGATACAGTCACTTAGCAAGTGTTAAATTTAACACTAAATCTCCTTTTCTTTCTCATGTGTTGTCTCTCATTCCCTTTCTCTTTCACTTCGTAAAAAGAAGTGGAATGTCAGCAGTGAGGATCTTTCTGCAAATGCTTTTATCTGAAAGTGTAAAATTCAAGAATATGACATACGTGAAGTGGTAGTGCCTCAAGTACCATCTTATCATGATGATAAAGGTCTTACAGTGAGTCTCCCATTTTCCCTGTCCTGCTTGGCACATTGTACCTTTTCTGTGCTTGTAGGATTTAAACTCTCTGGATAATAAAAAGGGCTTCTAAAAGGCTGTTCTTGTTCATTACTGCTGTGCAAAAGTTCTTGAACTTTTTGATTCTTTTTCATTTATTCCAGTAAAAAGGTATTGTATTTGTGGGAGGCGTCCCTGCCTATGGCAGGGGGGTTGGAACTCGATGATCATCAAGGTCCCTTCCAACATAAACAGTTCTATGATTCTATGCTTAATGGCATGGTGTTTGTGGCATGACAAATTGAAGGATCCACTACTGGATCCCCAAGCAGACAAGAAAGTTCCCACTGCGAATACTCACATCAAATACTAGAAGTTTTGGTATTCTCTCCACGCTATCTGTCATTAAGTTTTCTTATGTAAGGATGGTTGCTGAAAGCCATCTCATTTTTGTAGCTGAAAGCCAAGGCTTTTCAACAGCTAAATAAGAATAATACAGCAGTAAACTTTAAAATCAGGTTTATAGAAGTAAGGATAACTCATGCTTACGTGTGTGTATCCTGTGGCCAGATACAATAGCTTCTCTCTCATTTAGTCTGTTGTCCAACTCATGGAAATTTCAGATGCTTAGGAACTCTGTAGTCAGGGATCCAGTTCTGGGGCAATTTTTACATCTCTGTGCTTCTAGTGACTTGAAGGAGAATCCAGGGCATTTGGAGAAGCAGGTAGTGGGTACAAAGATCAGAAGGAGGTCTAATGTCTTGTGTCACTTCCAGAAAAGGGAAAGTAACACTATGCCTTGAGCAGCCAGTTCCTTCTGAAGCAAGGAGGGCTGTCAGGAAAGATGCTTGCGTCTGGGTTTTTTTTGTTGATCTTCTGGGGTTTGGGTTTTTTAAAGTTGTCCTGCTATCGCCGCTAATTTACCTTAGCATGCTGTTAGCCTTGCTGTCCACCAGGAATGTAGTCATAAAGTGTTTTAAAGTAATGGAAGTACTTCAAACGGGTAATGGAAAACAGTCACTTCTCAGCTTTGCTTTCTAAGGCAAAATTAGATTTTTAATGTTTTCGTAGGATAATAGAATTTGAAATACTTCTAACAACAACAGATCCTCATAATGCAAACTCAACTTTCAGCATTTAATGTAACACAGGAACTAGGGCTCTGGTGGTGCTTTTGGCAGAGACAGACATAAAATTACACTCTGAAAACATTTTTGATGTTCATGCGAGCATAAAGTGTCTATAGATATGGTGTTGGTTTTTCCCAGTAAAAAGTGTTTGCACAAAATGTTTTTGTAGCAGGCAGTGAAGTTTATTTTCATGTGCTTGCTTGCTGAAAGGGCTACTTTTGTTTGCTGGTCAGTAAAGTCATTATTTGCTTTCCCAGGCCCCAAGGGTCCAGATCTTGTCTAAACTATTTCTTCCTCTTTTGAGAACCGTTCTTTCTGGTTTTTTTCTTTCCCTTTGTACAGTCCGATTTCTGCCTGGGGTTTGCCTTAACTTACGAAACACCATTCCTCTTTATCCATCCAAATACATAAGTTGTCTCTCTTTAGTACCTGTGCCACACTTTAAAGTTGTGCTTAATAATTGCCTAATAATTAAAGTTACTAATTTATAAATTGTAAGTAAAGTATGGAAAGGATGATTAAAAACTATGTATGGTATGGATTTAAAAGGCTGCATGATTTATATTCTGTAAATATTTATAAATGGTGGCTGAAGGGAGCTGATGCTTTCCATGTTTGCTTCTTCGGTAGAGTTAGGTTTTTCTGTGTTCATCTGTTTGTTCAGGTAGTTCTCTTTTCACCAGTTTCCTCACCAGGAAACTGCCTTGCTACCCAGGTGGAACTAAGGTGGTGCAGGTTTGTGGTTACTAAAAGGTTGCTCATAACCATCTTAAAAGTTTTAAAATACTTTTGCATAATTCTCTTGGAATAATTGTTTTCATTGTGCTTAAGGTGGATTTAGTAACAAATTGTCATGCTGATGTTGGCTCAGGCATTTTAGGTGCTTATCTAATTCCTCTTTCTATGTTTCACACTTTAATTAAAATGCTCTTAACTCCACTGGGTAGATCTCAGATGGGTCACTCTAGGAGATGCCGACAGATTTTTAGAGAATTATTTGGAGCAAGTGTGTTTAGTTAGAATATATTCTGAAGGCCTCAAATGCTTTATGTGCTTTCTCTGCTGGGTTGGTTCATGCTAAATTTTTATTAAAAAGTGATCAGAGATAGTTGTATTTAAACACAACCAGATTTTCCTTAGAGACAAGTAAAATGTATGTACATTACAGAGTTAGAGGGGCAATTATGCCAGGAACAGAAGATTATCTTCTGCTCAAAGTATTTTAATAGGCAGATGGCAGCTATTAACTTATTATTGTGGGAGGAAGGAATCGAAGTCATAATCAGGGAGAATGATGTTTGCCATGTAATTAAACTATCTCACCAGTGCTGTACACTGTTACATGCATATGAGAATACTGAAGAACCAGTGAAGCCATGTGGTCTTGCAAGGGTAAATCCTTCAGTTGTGTGTTGGGTCAGATGGTGCAGAAGCTTTGATAGCAAAGAAATGATGACGGTGAAGAAGGAGCAATTACTTGAACAGCCTGACTGATTTAAGAAAAAAAAAAAAAAGAGGCTGCTGAATAATGTCATTCATATAAACTGAATCACAATGAGGTTTTGAAGATTTAAATAAGGTCTTTGCAGAGTTAAATAACAGATATTTCCAGGAAACTGGAAGTCAAATACTACAGGTAGAGGAAAAAATATGTCTCCCCTTGTGATTTTAAATTGCTTCAAAAAATAGAAAAGCATAGATAATAAGCAATATAGATGAAGTCTGCATTAATCACAAGGAGTAAAGAAGAGTATGTAATGATAATAGGTTGTACCCATTCGAGAGAAGTTCAAAGATGGGAACTAGATTTAGATCGAGAACCCAGAATTACAAGGCTGCTTGGTTGTGTCCAGGTCTGCACAGAAGTACGGAGCATGAACACGTCCTGAAAGGGGAGCAGCAGTATTCTGGTCATAGTTATGTGCTGAATGTGGCCATCAAGGACAGGGGAAGAGTAAGAGAGAATAAGATTTTAACAGTTAAGTTGAATAGGGATGAAGATGTGAATGGAAATTATTAGCAGAGATGCAAGCATTGGAATGCTAGTTTATTTCAGAAAGTACGTTGTGTTATGTCCCTCCTGCAACAACATCCTCAGAAGAGTCTTCTTACATAAGTTAGTAGAAGAGCGAAGAGAAGACATGGACTGTCTTGTGCTCTTTCTAGACCTTCTTGAGATACTGAGGTCACGATAGGCATGATAACAGACTGGGTGACCTGTATGGATTAAGGTAGAGGTTTGAGAGATGTTCTTGCCACTGAGTGTGATCTACTGCAACCAAGGGTGTAGCAACTCGTGCCATGTGCTTAGCTAAATCACTTCCTTCCCTCACCCATTGGCCTGCCATTACCTGTGTCCAGAGCAGCTGTCAGAGAAGCGGACCCTCTGTGCTTCAGGGCTTATCTTCCCTGTTGATCTTCAGGAGGAAAAAAACACGCTGTGTCTGTGGCGGCTGCCATTTTGGTTGGCCCTTGAGGGTAAATCAGGGACCTCAAAGACTGAGACAGGATGGTGTGGCTGGGAAGTGTCAATTTCTGTCTCCTGTCTCATAATTAGCTAAGCCTCCTGCGATATGGTCATTTGTGTAACTTGGGCCAACTGCAGAGGCATGTCTCCTGTCTTCAAACCCTACCCAACAGAAGGAAAGGCCGAGAAACCTGTTTCTATGGGAACTTCACAGATATCCAGGGCCCTAAACCCCAGATGTCTCCACCCACAGCCTCACTAAGCAAACACATTTCTTTGTAATGGCATGCTACAAAACACTGAGTGGGCAAAGCCACAAAATTAATGATGCCAAAAACTCTGAAGGCCAGAACATGGAGCTTAACATTTAGAGCAGAATAATAAATACCTCATTTCACAGTTCAAGGTGTTGGCAAAAAAACCCTGGAGGAAAAACAAATGAAACTTTGAGTTGAACAGGCCCAGCTAGATGGTGCTATTTTGATTGAGAAGTATTCTGTGTGGCCTGTGTCCAGAGAATTAGTGTCACACCAACTCCAAATTCCGGGTTTATCAGAGCAACCTGCCACAGCAATGGCTGCTTAGCTGCAAGGCAGGGCATTTGCAAGAAACAAAGTGGCACAAATTAGAGCAGTTTTTCAATATATTTGGAGTATGTGTTTTAACAAAAATGTATCTTAAACAAAGGGCTTGTGCAAGGGAATACATGGCCTTTGTTGTGGTAAAATGGATTGTTTTCAAATAATATTCATATAAATGAGCTTTATTTTTATTTGGTTTACATGGGAATGCAATTATGTTGCAGGTAGATGCATCCAACAGTAGGTCAAGTTTGTTTAGGAAAGTCTGGAGGAGGTCCACACTGTCAGATAACCCGCTTTAGGAAGACGAAAGTGCAGTGGTGCAAAGTACCTAGTCTTAATTACGAAGGGGTAAAAGGGTCTTGCAAACTGAAGCAGGTGGTGCTTAAAAATTGAGGAGGGCACACGATGCAAGACATGCCTGCTCTGAGGAGCATCTGGATTCTCTGCCTCTTCTTGGTGGCTGTGAGCTCTTACGTTCCTAACATCAACATTTAAGAAAAACTCTGGGGACAGGAACTGTGCCTTTATCCCAACTTAGTGAGTGATTTATTGTTGTTAATTTATAATTATGATGCTGCCTACAAAGCTTAGTCACAGATCACGGACCTTTTGTGGCAAGCAGTATGCAAAAAGACAGTCCTGGTCCTTAAAAACTGTAATCTTTACTCTCCCAATGTGCGAAATTGAGCAAACGTAGGGGAGGATAATTTGTCCCTTCTCTCTCAGCATTCCTAAATGTGTATTTTAGTATATGTAACAATGCTGAGGCATTTACTATGTATTAAAGCAATGGGAATAATGAATTTGACCCCGAAGAGAATAAAGAATCTGTCGTGTGCCCAGTTATAATTATTTCCAGTGTATTTTCCCTAGTAAGTTTACAGGGTCAAAAGTGACACATCTGCCTTACATGTTGAGATAGCTGGGTGGGGGTGTGGGAAAGCAAAGCAACCTGCTCGCTGCAGCAATATTTTGCTCATTTTTAAATTAGACTTGTAAAGATCTTGTTAATTCTTTGTTTTGCCATCTAAAGGATACAAATTATAGCTACTTCAAGATTTTAATTTCAATTGAAAAATATAATTATATCACTTCTTGCAGCACAGATACTTTGTTTGAAATTAATTGAGGAGGCTTGTGAGTTTACCTGTATTGCAGTTAGATTGCTACCTAGTGATACTGTTTTGCACCTGGCTTTAGAAAAGTACAATAAACCAATCCTTTTTTAGTAGAGAAAGGTTATTAAATCCTACTATTAAGTTTCTGTGATTTTGATTCAGTGAAGCAGTTGTGTGAGCTTAATTATACAATTGATGCGATCGCAGTCACTTCTACCAGCTGAGGATGGGACCCAAGGTGCCTGTCTATTCTGAGATTAGAAAAATGTACCTTCATGTATTTTTAGTGTGAAAGGGTGGGTTTAAGAAATTTGACTGACAACTTCCACCTCTGACTGCCAGCATTTCCATGTCATAGCTCTTATCTTCCCCTACGTTGCTTTTTCTCTAGTCTGATTATATATGCTTTATTCCTTCATTTGTTTTATGCGGTCTGTTACAGTTTCTAGAGTACCTTATTTGTAGAGAACAAGTGTCTCTTGTGACTCAGTGCCATCTACTTTCTCATTCCCTATTATTCCATCGTGACTTCATCTTTTTTCTTTTTTTTTTCTATTCTGCCTAAAGAAAGAGAGATGATCACCCTTCCACTTGTGGCATCTTTTTCTTACCCTTGACCTCACAGAAAGTTGTGCAGAATGATCAATAGAAAGCACAGTAAGTGGTACAATACTGTCATTACTTTCAGTATTGACATAATAGAAAGAAGCATCTGCTGTCTTTAAACTGTTACAAAGCAATTGTTGTGAAATGTATTTCCATAGCTACAGCTTAGAAAGCAATGTCGCCCTTGTCTTCCCCAGGCAGGCAGGATTATTATTTTCTACAAAGAGAGCTAGCTATTGGATTCAATTCATAAGTTTGTGCCTACTGAGCATTTCTGGATCTTTCAGATAATTATTTTGTTTGGAAGGTCAGTTCTCAGGTTGAAGCTTGGTACCTACTTTTAGTAAGTGTTATGTATTTTTTTTTACTGTGGTTGCTATTCTCACTTTTATCCATTCCACTTCTGTCTTTGGGATGACTATCAAACTCCTTACCAATGTGCATGGCTTCTTGGTGCAGTGGCCAAGCTGTGGAGTCCGTTTTCTGCCAGCTGTTTGTGTGTAGATTGTCTCTCTTCACTGGCATAGATTCGCAGCTATGTTAATGGCTTCTGGCGGGGGAAAAGAAATAACATAGCAAGATCCTGAATGTATGATTAATTTCTTTTTATTTTACTGAAACAGAGAAAGGAATTAGCACACTACAACTGGCTCTTTTTCCAGGAGCTTTGAATAAAAGTGTTCCTTTGTTTGGAAACCTGCCAATCTGTGTCATAGCTATGGATAGGTTTGTTATTAATGCCTGGTTTTGCAGAGGTTAAGGGATGGAACAGAAAGCCTTAGTTAGGTCTCTAAGGAGCTGCTCCGGGATGACTGGGGACACATTCTGAGATGGTAGACTGCATCCTACAGCTCTTGCACACCTGAAAGCTGTACTCCCTCCCTCTCGTTGTCACCAGCCCCGACCCAAAGCCCAGTGGAGAGAGGAAATGAAGACACTTGCCCATCCATACCTCTCTTCCAAGGAGCATACTCAGAGGAAAAGGAAGATTGAACCCCCATGGTCGCAGGAAATAGAATCTACAATTTTGTTTAATGTTTTCACTTTTGATCTACATAACCTGTGCGTCATGAGTTCTTCACTGTCTGAACCAAGATGAACCCAGCCTCTTGTTTTATTTTCCAATCATAGCTTCAAAATCAACCTTCCTTCTACTCGAAGTCCTCTAGGAGAAAGGCAGGCTGTACAGTAATTTCTAGGCTCAAGCAGTTCAGGCTTGCCCACAGTTAGAGCCAAACACAGAAGGGAAGATCTTCCTTCAAGTAGTTTGTTTTCTAGGTGGATCCTCCCATAATAACTTCTGAGTGGAAAAAGTGGTACTGGAAATCTGTGTAATTTTTAATGTTTTTTCTGATCAATTTAGTTATTTACTGTACATGCTTCTAGTCTCTTCCTCCCCCTTAATCTCTATATCTGGCATTAAGACTACATTATAAAGAAGATAAAAGACACTAATACAATGTCTGGACAGTTCCTTTGTTCTACTTACCATTTCATCCCTTTGAAGACTTAATTGCAATTTAAATTTGTAAACAAGTGTTTTCCAATTTTAAATAAACAGTCCTATTCTGCTCTGCTGTTAGCTACAATATAATGACATGGCAAAAGAAGCTGTAACATGTAATTTTGTTTACTAGAAGGGTTATACAATTAGAAGATGTTTTCTCACTATTTGATATGAATATTAGACAACAAGGTAGGTACGCTATTTTTAACTGGTTGAGAAACAAAAAAAAATAGAGCATTAAAAGGGCTTCAGTTCTTAACTGTTTTGTTAGAATAAAGCATCATGTATATATTTCCCTGAAGTGAATGTCAGAGAATGTACACCAGCAAAAATTTGGTGTTCTTGCCTTTAATTTTGCTGTCATTATGGTTAATTCAACAGACATCACTGCTAATAGTGTGTGGGGGGGTTTGGTTTTGTTTTTTTTAAACAAGGTCAACATACAAAAATTAGCCTGATACATAATACTCTAGAACATGAGCCTGAGATGAATATGGAGAAAATACATAAAAAGACCACTAATTAAAACACCTTCATCCAGTTAATCTTCAGATACCTGAATGAGTCTAAAAATATGTTTTGGATTTTATCATTGTATTCTTTGTTTAATTTAAATTTTGTGGGATAGTTACAGATCCTGTAGTTTCTAAGTGGCTTATTTATTGTTATCCCTACAATTCTAGTAGCAACCATTTGCACGGGCACAGATCAATGCTGAAACAGTTTCTTGCATTAAATCAGATTTAACAGCAGACTGTAAAACTAGTTACTAATCTCAGCCACAACTAACATGAACTTTAGGAGAAGACTCAAAAATGCCTGTGAAGTGTTTCAGCATACTGTAACTCCTTGGATTGTTGTTGTATTATCTTGTGGTATGAATCTTTCAGAAGATCACATTAACTGTGTTCCCTCAGCTATCTACCCCCTACTTTTGGTGTATAAATATCCTAATACAAAGGGTTGTTCACTCAATTGTTTTGAGTTGGATCCTTCTGTGTGACTGGCAGTTCATAATTACTGATAATCCCATACTTTTCAGATTTCCTGCATATTTTATCTCATTATATGTGACAGTAAGTACTAAAACTTTCTTTAAAGTAAAAGCCAAACGGCTCTTTGTACTGATTTATACCTAATATATGCTTTCACATACTTTATGAGGGCTTTTTTTTTTCTTTTGAAGTAACATATGTCCAGACAATCACTAGTTTGCCTGTTTGTGGAGGATAAATGAGTTACACGAGTTAATTCTTACTGTAATTTGTTGTAGGAATATAAGGTTGTATGAGACCATAGGGACCTTCAGATCTTGTCCCCAGCAATCTTAGGCCACAAGAAGAGGGGCTGTCTGGAAGAGATAATGAGGGAGGTGAGCTGGGTCTTGCATCTGTCTCTGGGCAGAGTCTTGTAACGGAATATCCCAGAGCTAAATCCTGATTGAGCTTGATCGCAACTGAAAGAAGCGGAGAGAAGGGAATAGGCAACAAGATCTCCTCAGCTGACCATGGAGTTTGAGGGGTGGGAAGTACATGGAATAGGTTCTAAGATGGCTTCTGTTCCATTGATGCCTCTTGTGTGATTATTCGGTGGAAGAGAATTGCTGGTTACCAGGCACAGCAACTGAAATGAAATTCAGGAGAACCAGGATTGGCTGAATCTGGACAAGATGGAGGAGTGGAAGAAAACAGATGCTAGTAAGTGGTGGTGCATGGGCTCTGTGCTTATGTCCTGTTAGTGGCCTGCTGGAATGAAACTTGGCAAACTTCTACTTTAGACGAATATGTGGAGATCAATGCCTAAAATGTTGTGCTGTCAGTAAAGGACATATGAGATACAGGACATCACCAATGCAATGGATTCTTGTGATGGCTGGTGATCTGTTGAACGAAGCTCCTAATTCTTTCTGGGAAGCTTGCAACAGCTATGCTACCAAGTGAAGCAGAAGCTATTCACTCACCCAGCAACCAAATTTCTGTTCTAAATGGGTGAAAGTTAATTCCTGATTCCATACCTGGTTAGTAGTATAATTCTAAAATCATAGCAACTGTGCATCTGAACAATTTTAATAACCATCACAATTCCAGTTTTTCCAGTTTTGACCACAGCTAGAAACAAGGCATGATCTTCAGGGAAAGGGGAGCAGGCAATGCAGCTTGAATGGGACTCCTCCATGAAGAAGCACATACATATTCATCAGGAAAAGGAGGAACAGTGGGAACCTCAGATTGACTTTTTTTTTTTCTTTCTTCTGCTACCAAATATCCATCAAGATTTTATGTTAATTCTGAAAACAGCTTGGCTACTTGTACAACTCCCTTCCCAAAGTGACCAAACCTTCCATGCATCTTTAGGCAAAAATACTGTCCCTTCCAGACCAACTAGCTGTGTGTTGTCAGGTTACGTAGCTGGGCAGGAGAGGAAAATGCTTTCCCAGGGTTTTGAGACTGTATGAGAGCAGTACTTTAAGGGATGTCATATAAGCCCACCTATAAGTGCACTGGAGGATGCTAGGCTGCTCCTTGGACACCTGCCCATAAAGGATGGCTACGTTATTGTCAGGGGCTCACAGTGCTCCTCTCGATCTGGACACCGTAGTTGTAAGTGTGTGAGATGGCCGTATCTAGAGAGAGAGAAAGCAGTAACTGCAAGAAATGTTCTGCTGTCTTTGCAGTGTAGCACAGTGTAGAGATACCCACAAGCTCTGAGCAACTTAGACACGTGATCCAAAGCAGAGGTCCTAGCTCAAAGCTCCAGAGCAGTACGTTATCAGCATGCCTGAGTTGATAAGCTGTGTAACTCTGCATAGCTAACTAGCAAAGAACAAGTTTGTACTGATGCAACTGTAGTCTGAGTTTGAGCTGTTGGATGCTGACCTATATTGTGCTCCATTTCAAATATAATAATGTCCTAATTGTAACCCCTCTGCTTATTGTTGCTGCTTTAGCAATGCCATTGACTATATAGAACTTGACTTTTGTTTAGCAGGATTAAAGCATCATTATGTATTGGTCTGGGGACTATCAGATATCTTGCAATTCTAGAATTAGAGTCTCAGTTCAGTGAAGTCAGTTAGATTTAATAATCAGGGGTAGAAACTGTAGCAGAGTAGGTTCTTTTAGTGTCTTTACTTTTGGGAGCATGCAGGTAAAACAGCTTTAGCTCTCTGCACGTAAATTACCAGTTGGTAATTTGGCAGTAATGATTCTGACCGGGTATATATTTGTCACTTCATATGGAAAACAAGTTTAGCCATTGGGAAATGTTTAACTTTGAAATTTTATGCTCCCTGTATTTTTTTCTGAAGGAGCCTTAACTGACAGTTAGTAAGTAATATTTTCCCTAATCCTGTAAGTAAGGAGAAAGAATGACTTAAATTAATTTTACGGCTTCTCCATACTTTCAGTAAACTACTGGGGAAAAAAGAGCCTTGAAATGTTACCTGACCAGATTCACAACTTCCCAACAAGCTTGTTCTAATAAGTGGCTAATGATCATTTGAATACTATTTTTAAGATAGCCTAAATTTAAAGGGAAAGATGGGGTTTGCATATAGATCAGCAAATGGAAATCGAGGTGCACTGTGAAAGCTATCATATTCCAATGCTGCAGGAAAGATTTGGTTTGGACATCTGATCAAAATGCCATTCTGTATTTTAGTTTCTGTGAGAAGTTACAGATTATTTATATAACTGTAGATACATTATGACTATGTATAGATATATAGTTATCTGTATAGATATATACTATGTAGATATATTTAATTCCAGGTGAACTGGGAACCAGTTAAGTTCCTTCTACCCCAAAGGAAGAAGTGTGAAACTAACAAGAAGAGCTGTGTTACGAGCTCAGCTGCAGGAACTGTATGTATAAACTGAATCTCTGTACATGCACACAGAGGAATGTCTGCATTGCTAAAGGGCAGGCTTCTTTTTTCCTGGATGAAGGAATTCCAACATAATTGTTGGACTTGAATGTACATGGTGAAGTATAAAAATGCAATGTTAACTTAAAATTTTGACTTTTAGATACCTAAATCTGGCAGTCTTCTATACAGTGTAGAAAAATGCATAAATTCTAGGACTCAGCTCTAACCATTTTGCTGAATCAGCTCATTCTTGTGTGTTTTTGTGAATTCTTCGATTAAGTGTGTTTACAAAATGTGTAACTAGATTAAACACACTAAATAGATCCTATCTTGTTCCTTGATTCTTAAAGAATTACTAATGTGGTTAATTCAAGACATAACAGCAATCCCACTGAGCTCCTGTATTCTGTTGTGCTTCTGTACTTGGTGCATTCGGGTGACTGACACGATGGAAGTCTGTGCCGCCATACAACATGACCTGGGCAGGCTGGAGAGTTGGGCAGAAAAAAACCTGACGAAATTCAACAATGGCAAGTGTAGGGTACTGCAGCTGGGGAGGAATAACCCCATGCATCAGTACAGGTTGGGGGCTGACCTCCTGGAGAGCAGCTGTGTGGAAAGGGACCTGGGAGTCCTGGTGGACAACAGGATGACCATGAGCCAGCAATGTGCCCTGGTGGCCAAGAAGACCAATGGCATCCTGGGGTGTATCAAGAAGAGTGTGGGCAGCAGGTCGAGGGAGGTCATCCTCCCCTTCTACTCTGCCCTGGTGAGGCCGCATCTGGAGCACTGTGTCCAGTTCTGGGCTCCCCGGTTCAAGAAGGACAGGGAACTGCTGGAGAGGGTCCAGCAAAGGGCTACCAAGATGATGAGGGGATTGGAGCATCTTTCTTATGAGGAAAGGCTTAGGCACTTAGGTCTTCTTAGTCTAGAGAAAAGACGACTGAGGGGTGATCTTATCAATACTTATAAATACTTAAAAGGGAGGGTGCCAGGTAGATGAGAAGAGTCTTTTTTCAGTGGTGCCCAATGATAGGACAAGAGGTAATGGGCACAAACTTGAGCATAGGAAGCTCCATCTTAACATGAGGAGGAACTTCTTTACTCTGAGGGTGGCAGAGCACTGGCACAGGCTGCCCAGAGAGGTTGTGGAGTCTCCCACTCTGGAGACATTCCAAACCCGCCTGGACGCCATCCTGTGCAACTGCTGTAGGTGTCCCTGCTGTGGCAGGGGGGTTGGACTAGATGGTCTCCAGAGGTCCCTTCCAACTCTGACCATTCTGTGATCTATAACCAATGTCTGAAAGGTATATTTCCCAGGCTGCCTAGCTGAAAGGACCCTACAAGGAAGGTTGAGAGGAGGCTGTGCTTCCTGCAAAGAGTAGAATTATATAGTGGCATGAATTTTGCTGCAGGTTCCTGTTCTCCTTGGAGACTGCAAAACTAACAAGTTGTCTTATGAGTAGGAAAATGTCGATAGCCTAATTTCCTGTGGTTTTGTGTCTTGTAGTTGGCTGACTTCCTTGAATCAAGTTAATATTATAGTTCCTCCTGAGGCTGTGCTGAACTCCTCCTGGGTAAGGTGCTGTAGGAACCTCACCAGAACGTGTGCTTTGGTGGAACGGATGCTGTGGTACGCAGAAGTACAAACTGAGACATTTTTTTCTGTTGTTGTAAAACAGATTTTATAAATGACCCTTCTTCCCTGTTCGGTTTCTCTGATACCTCATATAAGGGTGAGCTCATCTAGCATTCTCTCTGTCTGTGAAATCACTTTAAATCTTCTTTATCAACTGACTGTTTTCATTAAACTTATTTTAAGAGACCTCTAACTCTGAAATCTAATACAGGACTTGGGACTCAGTGGTTATTAGAGGGGAAATCGGGACAGGCACGTAAGTTTAAAAAAAAAAAGACTAAGAAGAACAAAGTCTTGGGAACCTTGCCTGCACACTTTGCTGTGCAGTTGCTTAAAATTGTGGATGCTAAATTCTCTAGGATTTAAATCCCAGGACACAGGGACAGAGTTCTGCTTATGTTCTCAACAGATGGAAAGAGGCTTCGTGAAACAGAAGAGATCTCAACTGTTTTCTTCCTAATGTGTTTATTTTTTTATTCTTGCCTTTCCTAAATTGTAGGATAAGACAGGCAAATTACAGCAATGGTCTGTGAGGTTAGCACCAGGTACTGGTGAAGAGATCTTTTCAGGTCAGATTCAAGAAGTGAGTTTCTGTTGCTCAAGTGGGGAGAAGAGACTGAGAAGTTTAGGTGACCTGTCACTAGAACTGAAGCATCCTGCCTATGCTGATAGACCTGGCCCAGGACTGAAGTGATCAGTCATAAGTAGTGAGAGGATACCAGGGAAGCTGTCTTCAATGGTATAGAATGGCAGCAGAATTCCAGGACTTAGAGCTACTAGATGTGGCTGGAAAAAACAAGGGTCATGAAGGAAAGACAGAGACCGACAACAGCAAGGAAAAAGTGAGAGAGTAGGTTGCTTGCCGTAGTGCTCATGTGAGGAAGTGTCAGAACTGAGACTGAAAGAAGACTGCAACCCACAGTAGGGTAGAGACATGTTCAGACTGGAACTGTGAGATGACTGAAGCAAAGTCTTCGCGGAGGAACAGTGACCATTAGAGAGGACTGTGGTAGTGGCTTGAGCAAGAAAGTGGAGACTGAAGGATCAAACTAGATTTCGGAGGACTTAGATGAGAAGCAAGAGATAAAAATTGGGACTGGCACTGGATGATGTCTCAGAGGATCATGCAGGAGATTGACACGCATGTGCTATTTTGGAATGGATTGTAATTTCAGTTCAATCTTGAAGTTTGAACTTGACCATTGGGTCTAGTTAAGTGTTACCTCAGTTGTCTTTGGTGATTTTGGCCCACGGTGACTTCCATCTCTGTTCAAATATCAGTTTCTCCAAGATTGCCTTATCTCACATTGACTCCAAGACTTTGCTTAAGGGTTTTCAGCCTTAACCCTGTTGCCCCTGAGATTCTTCTCGGCATTTCCAAGAGCTACCCTGTACTGCTGCTCCTCCATCCATGAAAAAAGAGACTGCTTTCAAGACCGTGGGGACTAAGTTTAGCCTGATTCCCATAGCAACACTATTAATCCTCAAACAAATACCAAACAACAATTGTGTATAGAGATGGAAGGGTGTTAATAAGGGTGATTTGGGAGTATTCCTACTGAATAAATGTGCCTTTCTTTTGTTCTGACTTTGGCAATCTAGGTTTTCCTGGCAAGCTGCTTTTTGGATAATAGCTAAGGTATCAACTGCTTCTATATGCTTTCATGTTTTTTAAAAGGTTTTGTGCTTAAGGGTGGTGCTCTATTCTTGTGTATGGTGTCAGGCAGGCATTCGGCACCTGTGTTGCTGCTCTTTATCTTCCCACTCAGGGGAGGTTGTAATTAACAAGGCTGAGTTCACCTTGTGCTCTGCAGCAAAGTTGATAGTATGAATCAAATCAGTTCTGTTCTGTTAAACAGGAGGAAATCCAGGTATGCTGAGGGAGTCTAGGTGGAAGAAATGACAGAAGGGTGGAGGGGGTTTTGCTTTCTGCTTGAAAAGGTGAAGTACTCAATTTCAAGTTGTTGAATACTCCAGACTTGCTGCGTGTAACCTCTATTCCCTACTGACAAAACTTAAAGTTAAATTCTAATCTCTATGTAATAGAGTATACAAGCCTCTGTGGACCTGGGAAAGAAATTGTTCTCTTCTGTATTAAGCAGTATACATATGTCAGGAGTCAGCTGAGATGGCTGATTACTCTGCTAAAGAACTGAAATACAGGGAAAAGTGCTGTCCTGGATGTGGCCTGGAGGAGAATTTTCTTCCACAACAGAAACAGATTGAGAACTTTAAAACAAGTTCCAAAGGAGCAAGAATGTTTTGCATTGTTTTGTTTGCAGATGATGAAAAATGAGAGGCTGTTAATGACTGGGACCCCAGCAATCATTCTTCTCTTAACTGAATGATTGGGAGATAGGATATATTTTGTTTCCTCTGTATATATTGTACTAGGCAGGCCCAGGTCTCGCGAACATTTATGTATGTGCTTATACATACTGAGCCTGGTCTTGGACACGAAGAAGAAGAAAGTAACTGGAGGTTCAGTATAATTGTTCACCCTTCACCGGTTTAGATTGGGTGATCAAGGTATGCTTCTCTCTAACATTTAGAAAATTGAAACAGTAGGTATGGCATTTGCTTCTGAAAACTGTGTACATCTGTAAAGTTCTCAAATTGCTGCAATCAGAAGTACTTTTAAAGCAAATTTGGCTCAGTAATATACTTCCTATATTGTTCAGTGTGCTATTGCCACTATTCGCATCAGTGATCCACATTAACCAGCTTTCTTATTTTGAAGCAAAAGCTTTCTTTTTCTCTTCCCCCCCCCCTTTTTTCTTCTGTATTGTTAGAAGCAAGGAAGTGCCTCCTCAGGCACTGGTGGGGTCCAAGGTGATTGCTTTCTGGAAATGAGTGGTGCTTTCACATATTAAATTGCTTCTGTGCAAAGATTATCATCTGATACTTCCAGTAGCTTTTCAGAAGCAAAGAGGAGCAGAATCCAAATGACCTTTAGCAGGAAAAGGTTGTTTTGTTTTTCTTTGTTTTGTTTTTCCTAGAGGGTGAATATAGTATGATTCTTAGATTTTAGGGGAGGTCAATAGCATCACTGAAATAATTGATAATGGTTTGATAATGACCTTTTAACTCTTTACTTTAAGGCCTGTTGGAAACCCAGTCTTTGCATGAAGCAGATGAAGATGTGGTCACCGATGTTGATTTCACCAATATGATTTCTGAAGAAGAAAAAGAAGAGTTAAAGATTGAGCTAGTCAAGGTAATGAATTTGAATTTCTACGAGCATTACTGTTTCTACTTCCTTAAACTGGAAGATATTAATTGTAGGCTGAAGTACACATTGTAAAGATATGCTCTTCCTTTTTAGTAAAATTATTCTAGGCTGCAATAATGTGAAGCAATTAATTTCCTTAGATGTTTTTTAAAGATTAAATATCTTCTTGTTGATGATTGTAGAGAGAAAGTTAAATATACCTTACCATTTTAGTCAAGACATATGTCTTTATAAATAAACCTTCTTTTATAAAGAATGGTAGGTGGTGTTCTTATTAGATCTATGGCATTGTTGTTTTGGTGGTTGTGACACCTGATGGAAAAGATTCGTTGTGTGGTGCTCAGAGGAAAAGATGATAATGATGGTTCCAGAAGAGATTGATGATGATAACAGTAATTTCACCACATTTTTGTTTCCTTTGGCACTGATGTGTTTGGAGTAGTTTATATTTTTGGTTTGCATTTGTTGTTTGCTTAATTAACTTCTGGAGATGTTATGGCACCATGAAGAGGTTTAAAAATAATACTTAATAGCAAGGAGATTGGAGGAAAAAGGTGTGAATCATGTGGTCTTTTTATTACAAAGGTTAAAGAGATTGTCTAGATTCGGTCTACAATGGGAGAGTGGATTCAGTTTTAATTACTGCTGCTGAATACTGCAGAAACAGAAGTGAAATTCCAAAATGGAAAATGAGAGAATGGGAAAAAGTGAGGATTTGCTTATTTTAAATGAGACAAATAACAGCAATCACAGCTGTATGAAGAGGGAGAGTTGTTTTTGTCTTAATTGAAATAATAAATTTTAAGACAGTAGGTTGGAAACTTCACATAGCAAGAATAAAATAACAACCTGTTTGCATAGTAGGAAACCCAAAATTTGGGCTGTGAGCATATACCTTCAAAGTGTAAACTGGCTAGGGAAAAAGCATTCCTTCATCATTGTTCCATAGGGCTCTGTGAAGCATTTGCTGCTATTACGCACAGAGTGGGCGCATCCAGAGGACAGTTCTTTTGTAGAGATTGATCCCTGTCTTTCATACAACAGAAATATTTAAATTCATATTAAGTTGTAATGTTAAATACTTTAAGACGTCATATTCTTAATGACTCTCAAGTCATTTACCTTCAGTGCTGATTTAGGATTTTATAGTGAAACAAAACCCAAAAGATTGTTTTCTCACGTTAATGTTTTAAGTAGTCTTGTGTTTCTGAGTTTCTAGTTAATTTTTACTTTTTGTTGATCCTATCACATCTGTAAATAATAAGAAGGAAACTGAAACTTTACATGTTCAGTTCATCACATAGTGATGACATAAGGAGTTGGGACGTTCATTACTGTCTTTTCATCAAGACCAGAGGCAGCGGGCACACACTGAAACACAGGAGGTTCCCTCTGAACATCAGGAAACACGTTTTTACTGTGAGTGTAACTGAGCACTGGTGCAGGTTGCCAAGAGAGGTTGTGGTGTCTCCATCCTTGGAGATCTTCAAAAGCTGTCTGGGCACAGTCCTGGGCAACTGCTTGAGCAGGGGGTTGAACCAGATGACCTCCAGAGGTCCCTTCCAATCTTGGCCATTCTGTGATTCTCTTCTCTTTTCTGCTGAAAGGAACTTAAGAGGCAGATGGAAACAAGGAATGAAAAAAAGAACTTCCTGCAACCATCTGAGAATGAAAAGCCTCTATCAAGAGAATTTGTATCAAGAGTTTCTGGGCATCCTTCCTGCTTGCTGATTCCTGTGGGAGCAGAGAGTTCTAAGTGGCTCATGGTAGAAATGTTTTAATTCATGTACCAACACACAAGTGAGAGATTGCCTTTCAAATATTATGATCTTGGCTGACCTAGAAGTTATTTTCTGAATTGCTCGCAGCAGTTTACTGGCATACAGCTTATGCTTGAAAACAAAATAAAACTGATAATTATGCTAAGAAAGGTTTGGAAAACTTGAATTTAGCATGAACAAAGTCTAAACTTAAATGAGGCTTATGATTCTTAGAAAAGACTAAAAAACGTGTAAGACCTTGACTCCAGAGGGAAGCCTCTGTGGGAATTGGCTAATGTTTCCTTTTGAAAGGCTGCTAGTCATTACTTTCAAGCCCCCTCTCTTCCACTGGTGGTAGTTTTGTTTTCTTCCATGTCCTATGTGTTAGGTAATACCTGTTTGAGCCTGTAGGAACAAGCTCCTTTCTTCTTATTTTTCTGAAAAGTTCAAATCTTCCTTAATGCTGCAATCACTCAATAGTTGATACAATGGAGAGCTGTTGTGAGCACCTGTTGTGCACGTATTTAAACAGAAAAAATATGTTCCATCTCTGTGTTGGGTATCTGCTGTATATATATATTCTCTGTTGTCTTCCTCTTCCTCCTTCCTTCCCTGACATTAGGAAGGGAACTAGCAATACTGGTTTTGTGACAGGTTTCTTGTATACTCTTTTCCTATTCCCCTGCTAGCGGTCTTTTTGTACTGGAAGCTTTTCAGAGTGTGGACTAACTCTGTTCTTGTATTTGTAGTCTGGCTAACACAGCAGGGCTCTGACTCTAATCAAGCCTTGGAATTTCTACCATGTGAGTAAAATGAGTAACTCTTACAGAAACTCCTAACAGCCGTTTGACTTAACAGAGGTCAGTGATGATGCTTCAGAATAAAAGCAGAAAATTGTAACCCAAAAACTTTACAGAAGGCCAGAAGCTTATTAGCAGCACAGATTTTTATTTTTTTTCCCCCCTTCCTCTCGGTGTGGGGAGCATGGTCCAATGATTCCTGAATCATGATGGGGGCTGAGGTTTTGAGCTGTCTTGGTCACTGCTGTCAGTTGTCCTTCCATTATGCTCATCAAAGTCATTTATTCCTTGCTCTTTCCCCCTTCCCATACCTTCACAAAAGCATCTATCTGGTTTCATCTGGAAGCTTTCTAGCTGATGCACAGATTCTAAGTTCAGCTGTGCATGTTACTGCATGTTTATTCCCAGTTTGAGGAAAGATGTGAGTACCTTTTTATGCTAACTTATCGCTAATTTTATTTATGTGTGTCCCTGATGTCTCTGGGTGCTGTTCACTCAAGGAAAAACCTGTAAATCAACAGGTACTCAGCCTGGAAGTGTGAAATTTGAGCCATATGATTTGGTGCAGAGGTGAAGTGCCTGTTATGTTTTGTTCTATGTTATTCTGTTCACAGTTACAATTACTTTCTTTAAAAGGCTACCATAGTAAAGTCCTCACATTTCCTTACAAATATTTTATGAATTTTAGTATACATGTTACAGTACTCAGCAATTTTGAAAAGGGGTAAAATTCAATAACAATGACTAGTTTACTAAACACAATAGCTAATCAAAATTTAAGGGTCCCATGGATTGGCTTCATTGGGAGACAGTTTTTCTGTATGTTTGCTGTAACTTTCTTTGTGTCTTCTGAGATAAAAAAGATTATGTGAAAGAACAGTATAGAGAAGATGCAGTCTTGTCTCTTTTTTTTTTTTTTGAAAGCCAATGTAATGAAGGAAAAAAACATTCTCTTCCTCACAAAATGAATGTCTTTCTGTTATCAAGTACTTCCTCATAGTTGCTCTTCCTACCAGTGATATAGCTGGTCCTTCCTTATGACATTTTTGTCTGTTACATGTTTTCCAGCTTTTCTTACAGGACATAGCTATGCAGAGAGTTGATGTTCAGTTCTAGCACAGGTGGGCAGATGGATGCTGCAGGCTGGCTGCTGCGGTGGTACCTGTGGTGGTGAAGTGTGTGAGCCTGCCCTGAGGATCCAGGGTATTTCCGAGCCACAGTTCTGTGATGTCAGAGGTTTTGTGGCACTGCCCTTTCAAACTTTCTACCGCTGCTATTTTCACCTGCATGCCTCCTGGCTGGTTTTGGCAGCATGACTGGGAGGTTCTGTGCTGTGAGCTAGTGTTATGCTGCTGTGCAGGGGTGAATCGTGGTGCTGCAACTGAGGATTGGTGTACCTGCTCACAGGTGACAGTGGGCGTTCCTTGGGAGAGCACTGGCTCCAAGAGGAGCTCCAGGGGACCATGGCCTTGGTTTCTTTGCTGGCTTTGCAGTAGTTGCCTGCTCCTTCTAAAGTTTTTGTCAGTGTATTATCACACTGCTGGTGTTGGTTGTGTAATTTGCGTTTTATTTCTTTAAACAATACCTGACAAAGCCTATCTCTTAGGTAGTTCTTGCTCCTAAACAGCCATTTCTGCTCTCCTTTCAGCAGAGATGTATGTCCTTTCAGTAGAGATGTGTGCTTGTGGTGCATATCATGGTACTTGACCTCGATGGGAGTACTGCACGTGCTGCTTTAATTGATCACTGCCTTCCTCTCTTCTCCATCGCCAGCCACTTGTTCCTGCCCCCTGTGCTGTACCTGTGCACAGGTACTTGCACACCTCTCCGCACTGGATCTAGGAACTGATCTGCCTTAAAAATAGCCCTTGTTTTTTTGGTGATGGCTTTTACCATGTACAGTTTTCCCTGGTGAGGAGGGCTGTGCAGACAGCCAGGCCAGGGCACTACACATTTGGGTAGTGTAGTGGTAGGGAAAAAGGATGCTTAATCTAACTTAGAAGTACTCATTTAACTATGATGGCTTCTGTTTTGTATTGCGGCCCCGTAATATTTTAATTGCTTACTGCCTTGATCCTTAAAACAAATATGCAATTTACTCTTCACCTTACCATCCAACCCATTCATCAGTATTATTCCAACCAATAGCTGAATCTTTCCACCTCCACATTTTACATAGTACTATGTGTACCTCAGAATATAGATAATACCAACTGACTTTTTTTTTTATTAATAGTAGCTTATCCAAAATGCTCCATTTTACTGAATAAGTACTTTCTTGTTTGTATTTTATGAGCTGTTTTGTGTCTAGTGGAAAAAATGGGAAAAGTTATATGTTGGAGTGGGGTGGGTTTTTTTTCAGGCATGTCACCAACCTAAAGGGATGTTCAGCCTCCTGAAACATACAATTTGCCCTAAAATAATCGGGGGTGGGGAAAAAAGGCAAAACAGGGGATAATACTTTTTTGTGTTTGTGTGCTGGACTTCACTGTCCTTCTTCCATATTATTAGCCAGTCCCAGATTTCAGAGAGATCTGTCTGTAATTGTGGATTTTTTCCTGGGGTCTCACCTTTGTGTGATTTACATGTTACTCATGTCAGCTAATCGTGGGAATTGTAGTGTCTTAGGTGGTCAGCTCCTCTCCTTTCTTTTACACATCCCACACAATAACAGAGGAAAGAAAAAACAGCTATTAACTCTGATTCCTAAGCCCACAAAAAGGGAGAAGGGAACTTTGTGCCTACATGATGCATCTCTATTCTTCTGGCTCTGTTTCACTTAGAAGGGAAGTGCGAGGACTAGAAGCTTGTATTTCTGTTGACATAGGCCCTAATTTCATAATGGAGTCTGCATTTATAACACTGGACTTTTAAAAAATGCCGAAGCAGGTGATACCTGACTTCCATGGGAGTTAGGTATGTAACCTACTTAAATGCTTTTCAAGATCCCACTATAAGTCCCTAAGCCTTTCTGCCTACTTCAGTCTTCCATCACTGATATCTGATCACTTCAGGGAGGCTTTGTATCTTCCATTATTTTAAAATGATGGAACTTGAGGAGGATTTTGTCAAATCAAAACCAGACTCTGATCTCTAAAGAAAAATAATTTATTATTTTTAATACAGTCAAAAATGTTGTTCCTACTTATGCCTCTGAGCACATGGTTAATGCTTGCTTAGGGCTTTACAGCTTTAGGTGGCTATTCAATGGAACAGATGGAAAGTAATTTTAATAGAAGCCCTCGAATGTTTACATATCCAGGTACCTAATGATCAGCCTAGTGCTGGCCCATATGGAAAGCATTAATGTTTAAGTACGTGTAAGCGAACTGGTATTGGTTTAAATTAAGTTCTTTAGCAGTGTTATTCAGGCAGACTTGTGCACTAAGGGGCTTGCTGTGGGTGGGAAACAACTGAAGGGAGCTCTGAACTGCTACCTGAGGAATGCTGACGTTTGTGATTTCTTCTTTCTGTAAGCATTTAATCAGTTATCCTCAGAAGAGAAACTCATGCTGCCTCTTGACAGCATTTCATTTGCAGGTTAGGAATATAATGGAGCATAAAGGATATGGGAAGGTATAAAGCAATTTTGGATTTTTATGCATTACACTGGGAAGTGTTGGCATTGCAGGCGTCAGTGAATACTGGTATCTGCTTTGCTAAGGTCATGATTTTGCCTTGTGTTCGTAGTCTTGCTGCTTAATTCCTGAGCTGCTTGAATAATTTAGATAGCTGGTAGTGACAAAAGAGAAACTGATAGCTGGAGGATTCAAGGGTGAGACTTTTCCAAGAACAATGAGCTTGCAGCCAGTCTTACAAGGAAGCAGAATGCATGAGTGTGTAAAATAAAACTAATGCTGGTATTTACATCCTAAATATAGCCCTGGAGGTCAGCAACTGATGCAGCTGGTGCTTGCCTCATTCCCTGCAGCCTATGGAGTTAAATCACAGGGAGACTGTGGTGTCAGGGAACTTAACATATGGTAATCAGATACATTACCATATGTCATCCTATTAACATATGGAGGAAGGAGCACAGTCGGTAAGGCAACTTCTAAACCTGAAGTGAAAGACAGCTGCTCTGGTGTCACTTGCCGTTGTTAGCTTCAGTACTTCTGAGTGCTGCGCGTATAGTTGGCTTGGGAGGCTCCTGGATGAAGAACGCAAACCCAGCTCGCAGGAGTGCTGCCTAAGGTGGAGGACCCTGAGCCAGCGGCAGGCTGATTCAGCGGTCCCTCCTCTCAGTCAAGCATTCTGATCCTTGCCTTGCTAAAACACTGGCTTGGTTTAAATGAATGTTTCAAATAATGTCCACTGCAGGGAGAATTATATCCCTCTGTTTGGGCTGAATCGCATCTTTATAACTTGAATTCGTACAGTTGGGTTGATGACTAGAAGCTCTGAAAAGGCTAATCTGCTGTGTCTTCTGAATGCTTCTATGCTTTGTGTAGGACCTGGTCATTCATGCTAACAGTCCATCTCCTATATATTTTATGTTACTATTTTGACATATGTAAGGCTTAAAAATATAGATAATACTCATGTGACGAGGATGTAACTTTTTGATACTCTCAAGTCATATGTTGTAATGCGATTTATTTTTTTAACCTGTTCCTAAGAATTTGCATCTGTTTTTTTCATGAGTGGAAGACTAAAAAGCTGCAAATATGAAGTTAAAACCCTGTGCATTCAAAGAGAGCTATCTGCCTGAATTATCCAGTCTTCTCTTGTTCTGCCCATTTCCATTTTACAAGTGAATGGAAAGCTGATGTTTGAGACTCGTAATGCCCTAAGGCAGATCTTGGTCAAGTTGCTCAACAGTCACTTTCTTAGTGGAGAACTCTCGCTCTTATCAGATGCATGTGTATGATGGTGCACATAGGTGACACAGTTTGAGATATTAATTTAATGTAGTGTCAGTTCTGTTCTGGACATGGCTTTGTGATTTCCATAAGCACTTGAATCTCTCTGTCTCTCCAGTCACCTATGAAAAATGCAAGCTTATGTGAGAGTCATTTAATCTCTTGGCATAGTGTGTGTTTATCATTCTGTAGGAACAGGCTAACGCCTTTCTCCTTTCTCCTCCCTCTTTGTGTCTCTCAGCTAGAGGATGAAATTTCAACTTTGCGGCAAGTGCTAGCAGCCAAAGAAAAGCACCTGGTTGAAATTAAACAAAAGCTTGGCATAAGTCTGATGAATGAACTGAAGCAGAACTTTAGCAAAAGCTGGCATGATATGCAGACAACTTCTGCGTGAGTACAGACCTTGCACAAATTCATTTCTTGTATGTTGTGTAGCATGTTAGAGGTATTGTCTTGATGAGCCCTGGTATGAATTTTAGCAATTGCAATACCTGCTGAGTGGAGTAGATGGCAGGGACAAACATATCAAGCTCCTCAGAGAAAGGAGACCTGAAAAAAGCCCTTCCACAGCAGCAACATGCTTTGCAACTGTGTCGCACCTCACTCTTGCAAAATCACAACTAAAACTGTCATGGCACTGAGACGGTTGCCTTCCTGTTCCGTAACACATTCCTACAGAGTCCTTACTGAGCAAAGGAAATTTTTTAATCTCGCTGTATTATATTTTTCAACTTCCAAGAGAGACAATGTAAAAAAAAAAAATAAAAAAAATAAAAATCACCAAAACATTAGCAACTATTTAAAAAAACAGTACCATCATCTGAATTACAAAGAATTCCGGCAGGATCAGGTGATGTGTAACTCTAATTCCTGCTTTGCATTGTCCAAAAGAAACAAACAAAAAAAAATTATTGGAGTAACTGTACCATCTTTGAGGTTATCGTAAGTCCTACATCTGTCGAACTTCTTGTTATTTTGCAACAGTATGTTCTTAGGCAAGTCCCTGGCACCTCTCATAGCCTTGGTTTATCACTGTGCAGAATGGGTAACTAGTTCACAAGAGTTCAGTGAATCATAGAATCATAGAATGGTTTAGGTTGGAAGGGACCTTGAAGATCATCGAGTTCCAACCCCCCTGCCATAGGCAGGGACACCTCTCACTAGACCAGGTTGCCCAAGGCCACGTCCAGCCTGGCCTTGAACACCTCCAGGGATGGGGCTTCAACAGCCTCTCTGGGCAAGCTGTTCCAGTGCCTCACCACCCTCAGAGTGAAAAACTTCTTCCTAATGTTTAATCTAAACCTGCCCTCTTCCAGCTTAAAGCCGTTCCCCCTCGTCCTATCACTACATGCCCTTGTAAAAAGTCCTTCCCCAGCTCTCCTGTAGGCCCCCTTTAGGTACTGGAAGGCCGCAATAAGATCTCCCCGGAGCCTTCTCTTCTCCAGGCTGAACAGCCCCAACTCTCTCAGCCTCTCCTCATAGGAGAGGTGCTCCAGCCCTCTGATCATCCACGTGGCTCTCCTCTGGACGCGCTCCAGCAGGTCCATAAACTGAAACTCCCTTGTGTAATGCGTAAGCAGCTTGGAGTTCCCAGAGTGAAAGGTAATGCATAAATGTGAAGAACTGTTGCTCCACTCTGCTGTTATTGAAGTGGTTGTAACTTGAATTTTTTTTTTTTTTTTTTTTTTTTACAAGACCAATTATGCTGTGGAAGTCTTTAGTCTTAAGTCAGTTGCTGCCTTCCAGGAGGATGCCTTTTAAAAATGCACCAGTTCTTGGATGAAAAAGCAGAGGAGGGAGGTTATTTGGGCTGCAGCTTGCTACCAAGAATTATTGCTGCAAGCCTTTTGTCTCACATAAGGATGAAGTTAAAATATTCATATGGATATAATGATAAGACCTATCCTGAATCTGCCACAGAACCTAGGATAGGTAGTGTTACTTGTAAGCTTCAAACACTTTTTGCTCTGTATCTCTGATGGAGCATCACTGAGAGAGATGGTGAATAAAACTATGAATGCCAAAACTCCAGGAAGGTCATGATAATTACTGTGGAGCTGATCTCAGCTTCATACTGATCTTTATACTTACACAAATGAACATACTATATTCCTCTAAGACTTTTTGGGTTGAATTGATAGCAACATTGGTAGAAAGAACCACCCACCTTTCATCGAGTGCTGTCTGAAAAGTTATTTGATTTTTTTTCCCAATTGACAACTGAATTTGACACTCTTGGGGAGAAGCAAGAGTGAGCTGCTCCACAAGAGAGCTGAGCTGGGAGCTGACAGCAAGGACGGCAGGGCAGTGGTATCACTCACGAAGGAGCAGTCCCACAGTACCTGAACAAAGAGAGCGGAGCAGGTGCAGTGGCAGTAAACAGGGTCAAGCCAAGAGTTCAGATCTACAGGTGAGCCTGTAGTGATGAGCCAGGTCCAAGGTCAAGCCAGGAAGTAAAATCTGTGGGTCGAGATCAGTGAGGTACCTGACCAGATACAGGCACACCAGTAAGGTAACTCAGGCGAGGACCAAGGGCTTAAATGCAGTCTAAGCTTTAGTGTAGCTCCCAAGCGAAGAGAGGAGAAGCCTAATAAGACTTCTCTCAACTCTCTCGCCCAGCACTGTCACCACAGTCTTACCCAAGGTTAAACAGTTGCGCAGTGTTAGAGCTGGCCTTCAGCCCAGACGGCCAAACCCATGGAAGTGGGGGAGAAGGATTTGCAGTGCCTCTTGGTGCACTCAAGGCCCTGACAGAGAAAAAATGATCATTGTTTCTGCTTTAATGAGAAGTCAAATAAGGTATAAACCCCTTAATAGGAAATGTAGTTTGTATGTCTCCTTTCTCTAACTTTTGGACAGTTTCTCCGCTAGGTCCTGTTTCTCAAAACAAGTTATTAACAGGGGCACCCATGCTGGCTCAGTGAGGATGTCTGGCATGTGCTAGGAGAGGATAGTCTAGACATGCTGAGCTTTAGAAGAGAGGAGGGGCACAAGACACTTGAACTAGAGTTACTGGGAGACGTGAGCAAAATTTTGAAACAAAAGCTTTCATTTTTACTTTTACTTTTTGCATTCCAAGACAGCTTTTCATTTTTCCTTCACAATGTTGACATTTTCCTCAAGGATAGAGAGACTTGGGAGACTTTATCAGTATGGAGGCTGCTACTTTTTATTTAAAACGAGTTTCAAAACCAACAAGCCATCCACAAGTACTGATATAGAGCTGAGCAGCAGGAGTCCATTTGTGCCCTTGAAAATCCTGATGTCCGTGGTCCAACTGCCTTATAATTCTGGGTGACATTCACACCAGTACACTGATGCCAGTACAAATCATGGTAATCCTGCATTCTTCAGAATGGATGTGTTAAGTAATAGAGGTGATTCATTGTTGCTGCACCAAAATAGCAATGGGATAGCATTACTCACCAAGATTCTCCGATTTAGTAAGGATGAAAAGCCTGTTTTAAAAAATAAAAGTTCAAAATATTTACATGCCTGTACTTTAGGCTTCTAAATACACAATTAGTGATTTTTAAATTTTAAAGAGACGTGTTTTTAAGGAGACAAATTTTGCTTTCACTCACTGGGTTTTGTAGCTGCTGTGCTTTTCTGGAAGTTAAAACCACTTTTCTTTATTGGGGAACTTTTCAAAGCCACAGAGAACAATTAAGCACTAAATTCTTGTCCTCATATTGTTAATAATCTTTTTAAGCTCTCCATTTAGGAATGCATTATTAGGATTAAAGTGGATTTAGAGGCAGAGGGATGGACTTACCTCAGAAACTCTTCTGTAAAGTGTGTCTGAACAACTAGTTAAGACTCATGACCTAACTCACAGGATAGATGCCACCTGGAGTGACTAAATTGAAACTTGAGATTCTGACTATTTTTAAGCATTTACATTTTAAATGGTTTGCCGTGGGTAGCTTAGAAGTTAGCCTGAGCATGCTTGACATGTACATGTTAGACATTGTCATTAAAGGATTGCTATGCTTGAAAAGAAAACAAAGAAATAGTTTTCATACTGAGGAAAGCTACAGCTGGAGGTCAATGGGCTGATCTCCTCATAGATTGAAGATTATGTCAGGCTCAAGATATAGTTCTATACAATCTGTTTCCATGTCATTAATTCACGCTTTAAGGTATGCAAAAGCAATTCTAACTACCTCTAGTAAGACATTACATTTGCAACAGTAATGTGCAGCTTTTTTTTTTATCAATTTTTTTTTAAAAGTCTGCTTTGTTTTTCTCTAAAGAAAACCTGTAATGTTGTTTGCATTTTTCAGCCTTGTATGAAATACACCTGGAAGTAATTCACTTATTATGATGACCAGAATCATAATGCATTTTTCAAGTTCCTTGTTCATTTCCTCTGCTATTTTCTGTGCACTGATTTTTAGCATAATATGTTAAAGAATGCAGGGGTTTCTACTATAGAGGATATCAGTAACTAGAGAGCAAATGGTTGCCTCAAGTTTAATTTGCTTTCATGGTGGTAAGGCATTCAACTGGAATGACTTCCCCCACACACCTTTTTAAAGATCAGGTTTCCAGTGACTAGAGGTGGGTGGATAGGCAGTTAGCTTCTAGCAATGCAGGTTTTTTTATTTATATTTTAAACAGAGATAATTCATTCTTATTTAGATGCTAGAAGCGAGGTAATGTTGGCATATTTTGAGGTTATTTTAAGGAATCATTTAAAATGTCTTTACAAGGATATTTACAAAGACCATAATTGAGCTTTTCTAATTAATGTTTTGCTACAAAGGAAAGGTTTTATGTAACTGGAATGCAGTGTGTTTGCTTAGTTAAAGCTATTTGATTGGTGTTGCTTCAATAAAGTTTCCACAGCACTCTCTAGCTTTCTGTACTTCAGATTTTCACTGCGTAGTGCATTAAGGTAAGAAGATAGCTTCTATAAAGATTGAGCGAGTTTTATGCAGAGTCACAGAATAGTTGAGATTGGCAGCGATGTCAGGAGACTGTTGAGTCCAGCTGTCCCTCTCTGAGCAGGGTCAGCTAGAGCAGGGTGCTCAGGACTACGTCTAGTCAGGTTTTGAGAGTCTCCAAGGATGGAGACTCTGGGCAACCTGTTCCAGTGTTCAATTACCCTTACTCTGAAAAATCTTTTTCCTTTGTTTAAATATTTCTTGCATTCAGTTTGTGCCCATTGCCTCTTGCACTTTCACTAGATACCACCGAGAAGAGTCTGCCTCTGTCTTCTCCACTCCCTTTTGTCAGGTTATCTATACACATCGATGAGATCCCCCCCCCCATGAGCCTTGTCTTCTCCAGGCTGACCAGTCCCAGCTTTCTCAGTCTTTCCTCATACGAGAGATGCTCCAGTCCCTTAGACACCTTTATGCCCCTTCATTGGACTTGCTTCAGTATGTCCATGTCTGCCTCGTGCTGGGAAGCGCAGAACGGCACCCAGCACTCCAGCTGTGGCCTTAACCAGGGCTGAGTAGAGGAGAAGGGTCACCTCCTTCGACCTGTAATCACTCTTCCTAATGCAGCCCAGGATACTGTTAGCCACCTTTGCTGTGAGGGCACATTGCTCGCTTATGTTCAACTGCTTGTGTACCAGGACCCGAGGTCGTCTTCTGCGAGGCTGCTTTCCAGCTGGTTGGTCCCCAGCCTCTACTTGTGCATGAGGTTATTAATCCCAAGCTTCCAGACTCTGCATTTCCCTTTGTCGAACTTCATGAGACTCCTTTTTTTTCAGACAGTCAAGGTCCCAAGTAATAGTCACAGAATTGCATTGTATTATGCGTGGAGGAAGTTACAAGGGGTAATTTATCCTCCTTACCAATCTCTCACATGAAGCACTAAGAACATGGATCCACGGGATAACTTGACCTTTGCTAAGCATCTGTGTTGTAACCATGCTCAGCTTTGTCTGCCCTTCAGCTGTTAAGTTGGTGCTCTTCTGTACATCTCTGCGAAAAAAGTGAGGCGTTACAGTGTTCTCCTCTCAGGAAATATTTTGGTACTACTGAGTTTCTAAGGAGCAGTTGTATCTGTAGAATTACCCACCAATAACCTTACTCCAGCCCAATAGTTCCCAGAAGCTCCTTTGTTATTCTTGCTTGAAATGTTAGCAACAGTGGGAAGGCATAAGCCTCCTCTGTTTTAAATGGATAACCTTTCAGCCTATGGATAGAACAGTAATATAATTACAGAGATAGCTTCTAGGGAGATGAAAATGGTTGGGTTTTGCTACTAACCCCTCCAAAAAAAAACAATACTCCAGACATTCAGACCATTGTAAGCAGTAGCTCTGCTATGGCTAATAAATTATTAGAGTAGTAGTAGTAGTAAAAAAAAAACCCCAACATTCTGTCCTTGAGGGCTGTAGTAGTGAAATAAAGTGAAATCTCTCAAAGCCCATGTACTTAGTGATTCCAATCAGGGGACTGGGAAGCCTTTGTTGTGATGGAAAGCAGACCCATACAAGACTGCCATCTGGGATAGGAGTCTCACAAAGCTCTGTTTTCAAAATGACTTTTCATCTTTTGCCCTCACAGACAAAAATTGTCACTTGTAGAAACAGAAAATCTCTATGTCTCCTAGACAGTACCTGGGGCTTTCTCAGGTGGTGGCTGTCTTTTGAAGCCATTTTAGGAAGGTTTCAATATTGCTCTGCTCTTGTATGTAATACTTACATGAGATTTGGGACAAGAGCATTCAACATGGACTTGGCCTTTCCCTCCAGAGACAGAACAAAGATCTCTTCATCGACTACTGGTTGAAAGCTGTGTGAGCAATCTTAGTTCTGCCGATGGGGAACCTGAGGACAATTGTATGGGTTTCCACAAATAGTGGGAACTTAACGTTTTGTCGTGCAAATTTCTGCCAGGTGATGAGAAAATAGAAAGTAATAGTTGTGCTGCATGTGTTTTAGACTTACAATCTACTGTACCTGCAATCTTCATTAGTGTAACTTTAAATATATAGTAATGTGTTCCAGAGGTTCAGACTTTTCTCAGGAAGTCAGATATAATTTGTGGACAACCGCAGCCCTACTGTGACTTTTAGGAATTCAGTATACCATGTTCCCACACACATACTTGTTACGAGTGGTAGTAAAAGAAACGTGGGTGTTTCTGTTCATTGCAATGTATAATCACCTTTTGACATTTTCTTCTGTAAATTTGCAAGTAAATGTGGCAGTTGTGTAAGTGAAGAAATAAGCATTTATCAAGCACATTACTTTCATACAGCACAAGCTCACATGCAGGTAAAGGGAGCCTCTCACTTCCACTTACTTTGTGTCCTTTGGGTCAGATCAGGCAATGTTCATGCCTTCTTTAAAGACAATTTTTTTGCTGCTTTTTCACATGTATCTCTGGCCTTGAACTTGAAAGGGTGGAGTAATGGAAAATATGGTTGGAGAAAGGACTTTGAAAAGTTAACTTAGGCTATTCTCATTGTCCCTTTTCTAAAAGAGGTATGTCTACTTGTTTATAACAGGGGCTAATGGAAATTCCTCAGCAATGTCAGTGAATATAGCGGTAGTTTCTCAGGGAAAATTCCACTGTAATTATGATTGTGCACCAGAAAATATAGACACATATATTATAGATATCCATATGTATGTCTGTCTAACTGTAAGGAGGGGAGAGGAGACATGAGTGTAAATTGAAATCTCTGAACATCAGGATTAAAAATATCCAGGAAAGGGTCTGTGGAAAGGGGACAGGGGAAAGGGAAGGAAAGGAAAAGAAAGGGAGAAATGGAAGGAAAAGGAAGAACAGAAATGAAGCAAAAATAAAAAGGAGGAAAGGCTGAGAAAGCTGGGACTGTTTAGCCTGGGACTCTTCATCCTGGACAAGAGAACACTGAGGGGAGACCTTATTATGGCATATAAGTATCTGAAGGGTGGGTTGAAGGAGGATGGAGCCAGACTCTTTTCAGTGGTTCCCAGCGACAGGACGAGGGGCAACGGGCATAAGTTGGAACATAAGAAGTTCCATTCAAACACAAGGAAAAACTTCTTTACGGTTCGGGTGACAGAGCACTGGAACAGGCTGCCCAGGGAGGTTGTGGAGTCCCCTTCTCTGGAGATTTTCAAGACCCACCTGGATGCAGTCCTGAGTAATGTGCTCTGGGCAATCCTGCTTTAGCAGGGGAGTTGGACTAGATGATCTCTAGAGGTCCCTTCCAACTCTGAAAATTCTGTGAAAAGGAAATGGAGGGAGGAAAGGAAAAGAAAGGAAAGGGAAAGCTAAAGAAGAAAGGGAAAGGAAGACAAAGAAAGGGAGAGGAAGAAAGATGGAGGAAAGAGAGGAAGAGGAGAAAGGAAGGGGAAGAAAGGGGAGGAAAGGAAAAGGGAGGCTGGGATATGTTTAATCTGCATAATTTTGTTGATGTAGTGTGCAGTACAGAGGCCACAGACAATGTTGTTGGCATAGCTTAAGGTGTGATGAACTGTGAAGTTTCGGCCTGGAATGTCTTAATCTGATCTGTGCTTGAGCCATCATACTGTGGCTTTTCTACCTGGAGATTAAATGTACCACAACTGCTTGGTTTTCCCCTATTCTATGCTGCACTGCACAAATAGCACCTTTCATGCAATTGTACCCCAAATTTTTCTGAAGGTTTTGAAGATTACAGTGCAGGGCAGCACAGAATATTTGTCACCTTTTGTCTGGCACCTTTCCTGACCCGTGACTCTCTCCAGCCTACTCAACAGTCGTCTTCGGTGTGCTGTGCTCAGATTTCTGGCTGCAGGCAGGTCCCCTGCGACCTGCAGAGGTTCGGTTCCCTCAGCTCTGCCCTTCCTCTCTCTGTGGGAGAGGAACTACCTGGGGCACGCTTCCTTTCACTGATTTAGTCATATGTACCCATGCAAGTGCCAGCACAGTTTCCATTCATTCTTAACATACCTGGCAAAGGGAAGAATGTCTAAAAAAAGTACATCTGTCGTTGTTTGTTTTTGAAGTTGGAATGAATTTCAGGTCAGTACTAGAAAAAAAAACACCCCCACAACACCTTAGAGTTCGTTTGTGGGCAAAATGGCAATATGAATGCTCTTAGAGAATGTTTTATGTACGTGTTATCTGCCGTTCATATATGCATTTGTTTCATATGAGCATAATTTAGTTAGTTAATGCTGAGACCAGTTTTTCACAGAAAATCAACAGAAAAACGGTTTACTGGCTGAGGGTTTCTCACACGATCCAGATGCTTCACATGGATTCCACAAATGTCATTTTTAAACTGACTTAGGGTTTGCAAACTAAACAGAAGGAAGCTCCATAGGGCATGGCTTGTGCTACCAGGCTCTGCTCTGCTGTATGGTTTTGTTGTTAATTGTTTGCATTTTATTGCATCTTGTGTAAGCTTTATCACAGAAGAGGGTTTCTCAAATGAATTAATTTTGCCAGCAAGCATTGATGGAGAGGCACAATGCTGAATGAAGATATACTAATTAGCAGATGTACTGATTTTACAGAAGCTGCATTTAAATTCGTTATAATTTACTGTAGTAGGTTGAATGTGCAGCTTGCCATGCAAAATATGAATGTTGTGTTTGTAGCCCACTTCTGTCAGCAGTCCATGTACTGCAGCTATGAAGGAAGGTTCGATTTAATTCTGCCATGTGAAGGGCAATTCTGTACTGAGTTGAGATCAAATAGCATGCAGTATAATTATCCTGTCTTATCCTGCAGATGATGTTGGTCATTTATACATCTAGTTCTCTGACCTCGCAATATGTCTGCTGCCTGGCTATACTCTTTATGAAGCAGTATTTCCTTTGCACGTTCTGTTTTATGAAACAGTGTCTTCTTTCATTTGCTTTCACTGGCTTTAAAAAATCAGCTGGTGAGACCTGGTTGTTGTATGACAGCACAACCTAAATGCAGTATATGAAACTGTCAGGTGAAAAAGCAGTCAAAATATGCCGCAAATCTACTTTGCCTAATTTGTATGTTACAGTACTGGAGATGTGATTTATCTTTGAAGCTTCTTTTAAATGTGTTGGGCATATTATCAGAATGTAACTGCAATATCAGCATATGTTATGATAACCTCTAATAATCAGTTTTATAAACAACCGCTTTTGTTAAAGAAATACCCTATTTTAAAAGCCAAACTCTAAACAGAAGATGATGGATGAAATTCTTAGCTGAATGTCATATAAAAAGGTAATGTTCAAAATGACACAGGTGAGTTTTATTTAGAAGTTTATAATTGTGACAGCAATTCACACACAATGTTTGTTTAATCTTTCTTGTCTATAAAATACATTATAAATATTTACTGTTAAGTGCTAAATGAAAAGCATGGAATATGATCTTTGTTAGCGACTACCAGCAATTATTCTGCGCTATGGAGTATGTTTAGATGCCACAAAAACAGAGAAGGCATTTTTACTTTAACTGCATAAATAAAGTAGCCTGTTTCTACTTTTACTAATGCTACTGGGCGTGTGGCATAATACTGTTATACTCAGGGAGGTTATGGTGGCTTTGTATTAGTGTAAGAAAGGCATAGAGCCTAATGATGTATTTGTGTAAAAATTAGTGCTGTGGTTCAGATGGAAAGTGATATTTCTTTAATCTCTGTGTCCTAAATTCTCTGAGTTTGTTTCTGCTGAAGCATTTCTGCCTTAAGGTTTAGGGTCACTGACCTTATTTCAGCCGATGGCTAACTGCCTGTTGAGATGCTGTCACCTGTCCTGATGAGCTGGGTGGTCAGTACTTACCCAATGATTGCCAGCGATGGCTGCTCAAAGGATGAGAGAGTGTACAGGTATTGTAAATGACTTAGCATATTGGAGCAGTTGACGGTGTTAGGAGGGCTTAAGCCATATGTACAGCACTTTTTCTAATGAATAAATGTTAGTAGGTCTTACCTGGAATATCCAACTTTCTTTCTGCTCTTAAAGGTTTCTGAAAACTGTGTAAGCTGTTCAGTGCATTAAAACAAAACTGCAAACTAGTGTGTGTTAGGTGAGGATATGAAAATTGCTGGCTTGGATTATTAATGCAACATACAACTGAAAAGATTTCCAGAAATCAGAGAGAATAAGTTGGAGATCACTGTTACCAGAGTGTTTGGCAGGGTATCAAATGAATGCTGTAAATATGACATAACTATGATGATAGATGATAAAAAATCTGAGCCAAAATACCATGCTGTATATCAATACAGAGCATAAGCAAATACAGTAAGGCAATGTGCTCTGTGGAAAGATAAGTTATTTATGAAGAAGGCACAGCGACATGCATAATGCTGGAGAGGCAGCGATGGGTGGGGCTTGATTTTTAAGCTAACTATCAGTAAGCTCTGCTGAGATGCAAATTACGATTTCTTGTCTCTGCTGACAGGTATTGCATGTTGCATTGCATTTTTACCTTTGTTATTCTTTTGTTCCATAGAACTCTTCCTCAGCATTGGGGGGGGGGGGGGGGGGGGTGTTCATGTCAAAGACCATTTTTGCTGAAGTTGGTGCTGAAAAAAGACCATTTGTGTAACAGTCTTAGCTGGATTTATGCTGTTATATAATGTCAGAAGCATTAGGAACATAAATGCAGTCTCCATGTCTTCCTTGCTAGTGGAAATACTGGGGTGGATGTTGGGTTTATGGGATTTACAGAGAAAACACAGTATTAGTTGGAATGCCAAAATTGGTGTCATTTCAGCCAATTCCCAGAAAGTGTGTTCTGGCCAATGTAATGTTCAGAAATATGTAGAGGACTCTAATGTTTCTCAATCAAAGTTGAGTTTGTCTGCTGCATGGGGCATTTGGGACTATTCTCTTAACAGTTTTACACAGTGTGAAGAACCTGCAGCAGAAAGGTAAGATGTGAAGACATGGAGATGTTTTTTCATAAAGCTAAATAGACCTGTGAATAAAATTAACTCCAAGGTGTCCTTTTCAAAAAATTATTCAGAAGGATATCTGCAAAGTATTCTACTAGGTACAGGCAACCTGTACATAATTAGGTTCTGCTACCAAGGACCTCTTAGACCTGGAAGTAAAGTCTTGGACTTCATTTTGTCATCAGCAAAATTCCACTTATGCTGAATGGTTTAGGAAACTTCTCTGTTAGGAAAATGTCTAAAGACTTGTATGCAATAATGTAGGTATTTTAAGAAACGCCCATAGATATAAAAAACCCCACAGGCATTAGAATATATGATTATTTTTTTTCCCCATAGGCAACACTTATCAAAAAGCAACATGCTTATAGTTTGACTGAAGCATCAAAATACCAATTTTAGGGTCTCATCCCACTCTAGTTTATATGACAGTATGTCCACTGACAGCAAGAGAATTGCAGAGCTATTAAACTAGTTAAGCTCGAGAACGAGGCCTCAGTGAAATAAGACCATTGCAATCTTGTTATGTCTAGGGACAGACAGCACGGCTGAGGAGAAGGGAGACCCCGTGAAAACAATCTTTCCTGTCTTCTTTGTATTCTGCCAGAAGAAATAAAACAGGCATAACCAGTGCTACTACCTATCTAATTGTAATTTGTGCTTCTTCGGTCACTGTTACAATGGTTTAGCCCTTCTTGTCTTTCAACATTGTGCATGTGATTGATTCAGCTTATCTAACTCTAGGTTTCTAGAGTTTCGGTACCCTGGTCTAAGTTGCTCCCTGTAGACTGCCTTTCTAGTCAGTGAAAACAGAGAGAAGCACCTTCACAGAATGAGCTGTTTCACTTGGCAGTTTTAGAACTTGTTAGGTCAGTAGTCTGTAAGATATTTGGTGGCTTAGGAACATAAAATCAAAGTATTTGTGTTGGAAAAAAATAATTGTTGATAGACTGTTTTCTGAAAGAATAGAGCATTACTTGGCATCTGCCTTCTAACCTGTAGTTTGTAAAACAGTCCGCAACAGAAGACTTTCAGTAATAGGTACTGCGAAGTCTAAAAGAACCCGACATAAAAATGTGATTTGCTGTATTGCAATTGTTAATCTTCTCTTATTTCCCCTCCTGCCTCCACAAAGTTATATTGCTTTCATATACCTTAAACTAAGAAGAAAATACTGTTTCAGGAATTAGGCTGGGGGATTTTTTTTTTATTAATCTCCAGTGTATTTTGGTACACGTTTGCAATCATACAGATTTTGTTCAAAGGAGAAGTGGAACCAGTGGAATTGTTTTTTCTGAATTTTTCATGATCAGTTCTTCAGTTCTTGTCTGCCAACGCACACCACAGGATACAAGACTGATTATAACGTGCTCTCTTTTTGTTAATAGGTCAGTACTTCTAATTCTGAGCTTGTCTGCGTCACTGGGAGTATCAGATCATTTACTCGGAAGGAAGCCTCAGACATGCTCAGAGTTAGTTTACTCAGCAAAAAGGCATCTGTGCAGAAAAGCTTATTGATTACTCTGAGAATGCAACTTAAATGTACTGAAGGATCTATGTGGTTCAGAGCATATATTCCAGATCAGTAAATTAAGCTGATTCTGTGTTTGAATGTGTATGCTATGCACGAAATGAGTGACTTCTAAAAGTATTCAGTGCTATTAAGAATATACATCCACTGTCTGGATTTTTTCATCTATCTTTGTCTGTCTCTCACAAAACCTTCTTCCTTTAAAGAAATTTTTAAGAAGTAAAATTGTAGCATATGCAAACCAATTTGATTAATTTTGTCTAATTTGAAATATCAGTAAGTCATTTTGAAGTGCATCTTTTAAATGTACCTATTTATATGCATGGAAGAGCAGAGTTTATATGTCCTGTTCTTTTTTGTGCTTTAGACAGCAGATTTTGCTACCAAGTTAGTGTCTGTTGGGAGAATGCTTATTTGATGTAAATTTACGGAAAATGTATCAAACAGCTATTCAATAAATCACTGCATTCTACTTTTAAACAGCTTGCACTGACCCACTCAGAGGATGTTATCTGCAAGGGGGAGAGACACAGTGAAGAATCGCTCTGGAGAGCATTTTGCTCACATTAGGATTAAACTGCACTTAGGAAGCTGTGCAGAAGTGGGCATCTTTGTAATTTGTTTTGTGCTACAGTTATTATGTTTCTTAACCTTTCAGTGGATAGGATGTTAAGATGTGGAAATAAGGGAAAGCGGAATTAATTGTAGGGGGTTCTAGCCTCTCTTTTTTAATATTTCTGTTGTATTTTTTGTTTCCAGTTACAAGAAAACACATGAGACTCTGAGCCATGCAGGACAAAAAGCAACAGCAGCTATCAGCAATGTAGGAACTGCTATCAGCAAGAAGTTTGGAGATATGAGGTATGAGGATCTGCTGCTTCTCTGTTCTTATTTTGAGGACAAAAAGTATAAGTCGTCTGTCAGCTCTTCTTTTCCTTCTGCATTAATGTTTTAAAGGTTCAAATACTTTGTTTTCAGAATATTTTACACCATTCATGGTTTCAACCAAAAAGAAGGGCTAACAATGAATGAAGATATAATTCTTATTTAGTCATGGTTTTCAAAAAAAACACCTTGCAATTTGAAATCCTTTTGGAATAACTTTGCAAGCTCAAGGAAATGTACAAGTAAAATGGAACAAAAAATTGCTGTTAGTTCTTTATTAACCCAATTTTATTCATACATGGATTCTGGAGACCAACATCATCTGACAGAAAAAAGCCTGCCTTGGAGCTGCTTGTGGAAAGATAAATCAAAAAAAAAATTTCAGGTTGTTTTTATCAGCTTTTTAAGATGTATAAAGGCAAAGTATTGTTCTGCATTTTTATGTGTAAAATGAAAGTAGCAGGAATTGAGGTCAGGAGAACTGTCAACTTAAATATCATGTTTTATATGTTGATGTATGTTTGAAAGTGTTGGTCTTAAAGTTCCTCAGAATGACAGCATAAACGAAGAAATTGTACACTGTAAACCAGCACTTCAGTTTTCAACTTGGTAGCGGGATTACAGAACTTCTTCTCAAGTGTTTTAGGGAGTTGATTTTTGTGTGATGAAAAAAATGGGCAAGGGTAACTCTACAATATATTGTTTCAGCTGCAGAATTAGGATCTCATTTATTAGAAATATTGGTATATACTCACTTTTTTGGTCATTTTTTAATGTATGAGCTAACTATATCCTAAGATCTGTGTGAATCATTTACAGTGTTTCAAATACATACCTATTTTTTTGCTGCAAATGGCTGAAACATAGTTCTTGGGAGCTAAAAGTTATTTTTTCCACTTTAATCTGAATTTTAAGAAATCTGTAGAGTCCCTCCTTTATACCTACCTTTTACACACTGCTTAATAAACCCTCTACAGAAGTACTACTGTTTTTCTAGGTGAAACTAAAAAAGGAAAATCTTCACCATTGTGTGATCT
This sequence comes from Pluvialis apricaria, assembly GCA_017639485.1. NCBI lineage: Eukaryota > Metazoa > Chordata > Aves > Charadriiformes > Charadriidae > Pluvialis > Pluvialis apricaria. Next base: position 70,414,725 of record CM030009.1, on the reverse strand, counting down.
GCTTTACAATGTCTTTTTCCACATTGCAGTTTAAAATGGGAATCTCGTGACTTGCAACCAGGGTATGAACATAAACTAAGAATTGTTTGACTTAATACAGTTAAATATCCATAGGTAGTACATGCCTAGAAAAGGATACAAGAATAAGGAGGCATGCAGTTATATTTTCGTAGTACATTTTTTTAGCGTTCAGCAATCTGAGAGCTGAAAACTTTCTAAAACAGAAGTTTGAGCTTCCACTTAAAAGTCTTTGAAGGGTTTTTCTTGATGAATTTATCTCTTTTTTTTAATTTATTTTAATTTGTTTGTGCTTTTGACATTCATAACATCTCGTGAATGAACCAGATGAACAGATAATTATGTGGTAAAGTAGTGTATGGTTTATTAACTCGTTCATTCATTCCCTATACTGAGTCTCCCTGGTCTTTCCTTTGATGCCTTCTGGCTCTTCTATTATGAGAAACAGTGAGTGTAGTCCTTCTGCTGTCCTTCATCTCACTCAAGATTTCCTGTGGTTTTATCATATTTCACTTCAGTTTCCTTTTTTCCAGGCTGAGGCTCCAGTTGCATGAGTTGCTGTCACAAGCCTTTTTCCTACCTTTGTTTTGTCTTATTGCCTTCCCTGCATTCATAGTTGTATTCTGTATTTTGGAGAAAAGCATGAGATGTGTGTGTTGCATGTGGCACCAACATATCCTCTGTTTCGACTTCTGTTCTTTCCTAACACTTCCTCCTGTAACAAAGACAAGCCCACTGCTCAGTGCGCAGGTCCTATTGCTGCTTCCATGCTTTAGATCCTACGGCAGTGACCAAAGAGTTGGTGTGCAAATACCTTGAATGCTGGCTCTTGATCACAGAGGCAAGGATGACTCTAACAGTTCCCCACTTCTCGGGTCCTATTGCTTGTGCTTTGCACAGGGTGTGAGATTAACTGCAAAGGCAAAAATGTCTTCACTGTAACAGAGCATGTTTTTCCTGTAATATTTCCTTTAATATTTCCCTTAATTAATGACTGCTACCAAATCCCTTTGTCCTACCTATCAGTACCAACCTCCACCCCCATGGTGATCGTGCTTCTGACTAGCGCTTGGAAAGCAGATGGGTGGTATTTATCCCATTAGTCCTTTAGCCAAGAGCTCAAAGCAGAGGCTAAATCCATAAGCATTTTGATTAATCAAGAAGCTTGTTTCTGGTAGCTGTCTTTGATCAAAATGGTTACCTTGAACCTGGTTGGGAATTTTTTAGGAATATATGAACTACCAGCACTGCCATGTTTTGTGTATGCTTACTGCTTTCATTTAAGTTCTCAGATTTTTCTTGACACTTGATGACGAAGCAGCAAGCAGTATAGCCAGTATCCCATAGTTACATAAAGCATGGCATAACTTGGGCCTTCTGCATCTGCTGAACATCCTAAATCTGGAGTAATGGTCAGTATGCTTCCCTCAGCAGCAAAGCTGGCCTAAGACCTTGGCTGAAGTTGTGCAGGTGCAGTTCTCTGTGGGGTCCCGCTGTAAACCTTATCACTTAAATGACCTGATTTTAAAAATCTTCCCCTCTCCCACTCCAAGGCCAGCCATGTCTGGGGGAGTAAGCTGTAAGGAGGCATGCATTCTTTGTTTCGTTGTTTGCTTGCTCTTTTGCTAATCCAGACCATTTCATTTCAGTGATGTAGTATATGGATTATCACCGCCCTCTCCCATAATGCTGATTTAAACACACATCGGACTCTGGCTTAATTCTCTTGGTTAGGCATTAAGGCTGATAGTCACCAATGGCATCCAGATGCAAATCCCTGTTCTGCTTTCATTCAGAGCAGACACTTGAAACTGATTTCTAAAATCCAGATGCTCATCATAATTCCCAGTATGTTCAGCAGTCTGGTGTGTTTCGCCTTTACCCCCTGCCTGTGGTGATGGTGATTTTGAAAGTGCTCATAGTCAGCCTGACTCTAAATATTGAAGCCTGCTTTCTTTGTGAAACAAAATTCTGCTTTCTGGGTTGCCTGCTATGTCAACTGCACAGAGCACCACAAGAAACACGTATTTCTGTTCTGAAGATGCAGGGTCTTAATTTTCACCTTGTGTTATCTCTAAAAAAATTACTAAAATATCATATATCAGCAACAGGCCAGATAGACTCCCCCAAATGTGCTATTTTACTGCGTTAGAATTCAAGAAGATGAAAACTACAAGAAAGAAAAATTCTGTGTCCCCCAAAGAACAGAGAAGCCACCCTTTGGGGACAAAGTGCTTTTCATGCAGCTGCTGTGCTTCTCTTTTATCCCCACTGCAGCTTCCCAGTGTCGCAACTCTAATTCATTTTGTGCATGAATAATCAGTAGGGTTTTACATCTTCTAAATCTTGTATTAATTATTAGTGCTTGTAAGATCTCTTTTCAGTTGTAATGCATTCTATTTAATATCATCATGTTACTACAAATACCAGAACTGCATATAAAAACAGTATAAAGATACTTTTGCTTTAGGATACAAACCAGGCACTAGTAATACAGTTAAGAGAATGGATTCGTCATTAATAGCTGTTGTGATTAATGATACACCATCAGGATTTTTTGCTGTCCCTCCACCCCCAGCTCATATTGTGTCCTTTAACATTTTCTGACATAGAGAAGGAAGGAAGAGGGGAGTCTCGGATCACTTGTAGGGCAGTAGCATGAGTTCAGCTCTCTCAGAAGTAGAGGTTACGCCAGCATTTCAACATGGCTCTTGCCATGTAGAGCACAGATGTGATACGGAGTTGAGGGTCTTTATCCCTTACTCCTTTGCATACTGGTAAAGTTTGAGTCTTTTCATGCAATACTGCTGGACTACTCTCCAGCTGTCTACGTTTATCTAAGAGTTTCATCCCTGATGATGGCCTTTTTAGTAATAAGTTGTCATACCAAGTGGGAGACTTTCTGAATTTTGTTTGCTTTAAAAAATAAAAAAGGAAACTACGTACACTACACTACTACATGCACACTACCACATATGTTACTACTGCACAAGTAAATGCATTTAAAGATTAAGCTAACAAAGGCATGCATGCAAATTAGGATGTCAGCAGTTATACTGCTTATACATCCTTCATTCAACTGTCTCGTACATTTTCTTTAATTACATGATAGCACAGACCCCTTTCAGATTCAGTGTCTGGGATGAGCCAGCTCTAAAGATGAATAAAGATGATATAATGCCTCGTTCCTGCCAGGAATTGCAAGGCACATGTGGAAAGAAACAGAAGACTGCAGGGAGGGAGAGCTTGGGGGCATGACCGTGGCAGCTGAATTTGCCCCCCAGAGATGACGGTAATCAGCACAGAAGGCACATGAGGTCCCAGAGGGGTGGAAGAAGGCAAAGTTCATCCCTGTGGAAGGGGGCAAGGGAAGTTCTGGGAAATACAAAGCAGATACTGGGGGAATGCATTAACCTGTTATTTTCTAAGTGTCTAGAAGACAGCATGATGGCAAAAACACAAAAGAGTTTGTCAAGAACAATTATCTTGAACTGACAGCACCTGTCATAGAGGATGGAGGGGAGGCAGGAGATGTGATGGAGCTAGATTTTGATAAGGCAGTCCATACTGTTTTCACTCCTGCAAGTGAACTAGAGAAATAGAGTTTAAGTGTTACTGCTTTAGCAGGAAGAGGGCATAGGGAGTTGAAAATGATTTTCAAAGAGTAGGTCTCAGTAGCTCACCATAATGCAGGATTTTGCAGGCATCTGTCCTGAATCTGTTACTCTTCAGTGTTTTCATTACAGGTTTAGGTGATGGCATTGTGTGTATACTTAAAATCCCCAGATGACTGCAGTGGGAGGGAATGCAAGCACTTTAGACAGCAGGACTGGAATTCAAATTTATTTTAAATGATAAAAGAAAATTCAGTGCAGGAAAACGTAAGGTGCTTTATTGACAGATGAAAAAAAAAATCAAAAGCAGAGATGGGGAGCACTGACCAGCCAGCTGGGCAGTGGCGTTGCAGATAAGGGCCTAGCAAGTGCTAGGCTAGTGGCACACAAATGCAGCAGGAGTCAATGCTGTCATGCGATCACTGCCAATACATACTTAATTCCAGCAAGTGTTACAGGAGCATTGTCTGTAAGACTGGGGAGAGAATTGTTCTGCCCAGCTCTGATGAGGACTCAGCTGGAGTATTCAGGCCAGTGCAAGGGCACCACCCTTGAAAGGGTGTGCAGATGAACTGGAAGGAATAGGGAGAAAAGTAAAAAAAAAAAAAAAAAAAAAAAAAAAAAAAAAAAAAAAAAAAAAAAAGTTAAAAATCAGCTTCAGAAAATACAGCTAGTGAGAGTGTTTGAATGAGTTGGTTTTTAGATTAGACAAGTGTGGCTGAATAATGAAAGGAGAGGGAGGATGTAGTAAGTTAATGCAGGAGATCAGGAAAAGCATTCAGCTGTAAAGCTGAACAGGGGCACAGGTTATTTCTGAAGACTGTGAAATCTCTCTCATTGGAAGTTTTTAGAAGCAGGTTAGGCCAGTATCAGTTGGAGATGGCTCAAGTAAAATTAATCTGCTCTAGCACTGTGGGAGTTGATTTTTGCTGAGCCTTTATTGTTGTGCCTTTTTGCTTTTTTTGTTGTTGTGGCGGTGGAGTTTTTGCACAGCCTTTTGCTGTGCATTTCTAGGATTTCCATGATCTAGGGGATGTTCCAGGCTCTTAAAACTGTTGCTGAACTCATTGGGAGCTGAATTCCTTGAAATATTGTAGCTGTCATACACAAAACTACCATTCTTAAGCCTCTGTGTCTCTGATATCCCCTATAAAGGAGATGATAGTAATATTGTCTTGCTTCAGAATGTAATTTCATAAGCATTTCTTTTGCTGATTGATGAAGCAGTTGTTTTCTCTCATTTCTACTGACACCCTTTCATTTGTGCTGTTTTTTAGAGCTCTGCAGTAACACAGATTTCCAGTAACAAATATGGGTGTACAAGTACCTGTATTAGCATGGAGAAGGGGGTGGCCGTCACTGGGAGTCAGCAGGTAGTAAAAGGAGACTACATATGGCAACAGTATTACTTAAACAGGCCTAAGCAGAAATGTGTTGTGAAGATAAATCCATGAATGTTTGAGAAGCACCAATATACATGATGATGAGCCCTGTAAATAACCCTGAAGAAATCAATGCTTTTCTTCAGAGCAAGTTATGAATATTGTGCAGTAAATAATGCATCACACCACACATTGAAAAAGGATGTGAAAAATAAGTATTGAAGAGATGTTCATTAAGTGTGCACCATCTATCTGGCTCGCCGCATGAGGCAGGTGTTCCCTTGAAGTGGTCTGTAATTAAAGACTACATCAGTAACGCACAGATGAAGGAGAGGCTGTCTGCCTCATCATTTCTCGACTTTGGAACCTTAATGACATCCTTTGAATGTTGTATATCAGTGTGCTTCTTGCAGTTCTGCTGCCTTAATTAAGTTTCTTGTGAGCTGGAAAACAGTGTCAAAGTGTCTCAATTATTGTTTTCAACAAGGAAGAACTATTTTAGAAAATGTCATTTTAGGAATTAAAAGACCCTTATTTTTTCCATACCCTTCTCAACTGAGATATGATTAAGAAATCCGGGGGGGGGGGGGGTGGAAAAGACATTTGCCGCTGATGTACAATTCCAGTTCACCTATACTTTCTCTTTAATGAGATTAAGGTAGGATTTTGGGAGGAAAAAACAGCATTGTTTAAATCTGATCTAATGAAGAGAACACAAAGTTTAGCAGACAAAACTTCTGTCCTTCATTGCACACAGAATAGGCGACTGCGTAGTGAAGGATGGTGTGACAATTTTTGCTTTGAAGGAATCTCAACTGATCTGTGTTCTGGTGTGAATTCCAGCATAAAGATTTGAATACAAATGATTTTATTTCTCTCCTCAGGCAGTTTGACATGCTACAGTTATGTATGTATATTTTTGTTCCATTTTCATAATACTTTTAACTCTTGCTTTTCTTTTCTTGTGCATCCACCACAGATCGCATTCGATTGGGTAAGACACATTACTCTCCTTGAATACTGCCTCTGTATTTGGCAGGATTTGTTTTATGGAATGTAATGCAGTAACCTCTTTCCTTTTAGCATCATTAAATATGATAAAAACATATGCTACTTACACTGTAATGCCTCATTTTTACAGCATGGTGAGTATAATGAGGAAAGGACTGGACTAAGGGTCTAGTGTGTATTTGCCTTGCTCTTGAGTAGGTTAGTCTCAAATTCAAATAATGAACACATTCAGAAGTTGTTACTCTCGGGAAAACCTATTTATACATAATCCCATTCTCTCAACCATCTCTTTCTGTCAGAGGGTGGAACATAGACAACAAACGCTCAGTAAAAATTCTATTCAGCCAGCAGAATTTTATAAAGATTGTATAAAGTATTTAATTACCTCCTCTTCAATAAAGCAAAAGTATGTTAGTCGTGAAGTGTACATGGTGACTCTTTAGAAGTCTTGAGTCCTGGGGAAATTTCCAATAGTAGGCCAAGTTCTTAACATGATTAAAGGAGTTCTTTATATTTAGAGCTTGAATTTATTGATGCTGTAAAACACTTCAGTATATGATGAATTATAAAACAATTTTTATGAATTATAAAACAATTTTATGTGTGCTGAAAGAGTCTATAAGTGGCTTTACATCAGTTTTCCCAGCAGAGAGGCTGAACATCCCTGAATCCCCTGCAGTCCCTCTGGCCTTGTAGCATCACCAGTGCACAGGACAGCTCAAGAGCAATTTTTCTGTTCAGCGAAGTCATCCTAACATGGCCACTTACTTTACTGAGAAAACGGCAAAATGGGGCATAGAATGAGCTTCCTATCTCACCCTGACATGAAATCAAAATGTAATGTTTAGCAACCTTTGTCAGAGAATCTCTGTTCTGTGCCGCTGCACTGATCACCATCACAGATGTGTGTCTTTAAAAAGCTTAATGTTTTAGGCTTCTAGTAAAAGAAGGTGTTGCCACTGTTCCTATAGCTTGTATCTTTACCTCTGTAAAGAAATCAAAAGATGAACTCAGTGAAATGTGCACTTAGTATTCAGATTGTCTGTCACATGCCATCTCTCAGCTGTGCGAATTTAATTTGGCACAATGTAATCTTCTTACTTAGACCTTCGTACTTGCAATGTTTTGCTATTAGACAAGTAGTCTATGCTGAAATACTTCCAATTTCTTATTTTTGCCTATTTGTCATGCGTTACAAGACTAAAACGGCAAGCATGTTTGTTTAATTTAACTAGGATTGTTAAAGATTTGCTGCACTTTGTGAAATGTTTGGGCTAATCTTTTGTAAGTCTTAAAAATGATGTGAAAAATTGAAACATTTGCATTGTCTGCTGTCAGTTCTTGTCTATCTGAGCTTAGCAGAAGCCTTAAAATATACACAACAGCAAACAGTTCATATAAGATCTCGCTGTCCCACCTGCTTGCCAAATAGCTCTTTCCCACCTCCCCCGCCCCCATTTCTGAATCTTTACTCTGGAAAAAAAACCCACCCTTTTGTGTGTATATGGACACAGTGCTGCTCTGAATTTGTATAGTTTAGAACAAACACGTGTTGTTTATATGAGAGCTTTCATTTTTTTAATGCTATAATCATGCTTTGCTTGATTGCAGCCAAATGTTGGTGTCCCTTAAAGTAAAGCTCTCACTGTTCTCAGTCAGAGCAGGCTGCAGCTGTCAGTCAGCACTGAAAGTAGCCATGCATGAATTTTTGAAACAATTACATACTCTTGCAGTGCACTTAATGTTCAGATCGAAATGTCCTTATGGACAGTTCTTACACTTCAAATAAAGATTCATAGTCAGAACAGGCTTGATGCTTCCCAGCAGCAAGGAGTAGGTGATGCTAAGATAGCAGAGTTGACGTTGGTGGCTCACGTGGGAGAATGCGGCTAATGTAAGTCAAGCAGTTAGGGTGAGTGGCCATCTGCAGGGCTGAAGGTGTGCAGGAGAATTTGGGGATCTTTGAGGGATGCAGAGGCTCCATCCTCCACTTGCCAACCTTCTGATACTCTTGCCACTAGGAAGTCTGAGGAGGGAAGTGTGGCAAAGAAAGCTGGATAAGAGCTGTGGAAAACGGCTTTCTACTCTTGGTAGCGTTGATGTGTGAAGGAGGAGGTGAAATGTCCTAGAGAGATGGGGACAGCAACTGTTGCAGCTGAGAGCTGCCGTTCTGGTTGAAGCAACCTCTTGTTAAGGTAGCCTGTTGTGCAGGAACCTATGCAAATTGGGAGCCAGCACCAGCTATTTGGACTGTGCATGTTGTACAGGCAACAAAGGCAGGCAATTGCCTATTTACTTACTGCCTTGAGCCAGCTCTGTTTATGTTCACAAACCTGAGGCGTACCGTATTAGTCCAACACAGAGCTTATTGTCTGTCACTATGGAATACAGAGGTGGCTCTCTGTTCCTCTCTCGTGTTGCATGTCTCTGTAGATAGCAGGGCTCTGTGTCATTTAAATGGATATTGCCAGGAACTGTTCTGCATCATTCTTTTGAGCCCTATTAAATTGCTGATCAGTTGACAGGAGAATGTGGTCGTAAGATCTTCAGTGCTGAAACTGAGCTGGAATTCACAGGTGAGTTTGACAAGCTGTTGCTATCAGGAGAGGGGAGAGTACCAGCACTCTTGAAAATATATGTATTTTTTTAAAGTTAATTTTAAAGAATAAAAATGATATGTTATAATCGTGTTGCAAATGGGATTTTACAGGTGTTTTTTCCTTATCTTTTGCTTTCATCCCACAGTTACTCTATTCGCCATTCCATAAGCATGCCTGCGATGAGGTAACGTGCTACCCATATTCTATTTGCTATGGTGATGTTCAACAGTGTAATGAGGGGGGATTTGCATACTTTGATCCTGATCCTGCAGTTTTTAGTTGGATGAATAGTGCCACTTCAATCAATTAAGGTTATTCATGTAGATAAGGGCTGCAGGAGAGGCCATCTGTGGTTTTTTCCTTTTAATTGTATTAACTGTTTAATCTCTTGTACAAGCCTTTGAGTGAACGAAGCAGTTCTGAGATGTATTTGGGTAGTTGATTGTTGTTGGTATTACTGAATTTGAAATTCAGTTGTTTTGCTGTCTCTAGAACATTATCCAAAGCCCATTAACGTCAGAGATGTTTCCACTCCAGCAGGCTTTGGATCATGCTCCTATGGAGGGATTTTATATGAGTGCTTTCATATTTTAATGGCTATAATCATGCTTTACTTGACTGCAGCCAAATATTGATGTCTGTTCAAGTAAAGCTCCAACTGTTTCCAGTAAAATTAGGATCCAGCTTTCTTTTTACCCCCTCAGTCTCTAAATATATGAATATCCCCATTCCCTGCCAAGCATGTGGGGAAAACAAATCTCTTAACTATATGATGGATGCTAACTCATTCAACTTCAGCAGGTGGATTCTTTGAGGCAAGTATTCACCAGTGTCACCTATGGGTCAAATGTAGGTCATAAAACTGTTTCTCTCTCCTTTTGACCCTTCTTGCCTTATGAAAAGTTTGTCACCTATTTAACAGAAACCAGAAGTAAAACTGCATTATTTTTCCAATTGGCTTCCATTCGCCCTTTCCTTAAATTAGGGTCAGTTTAACTTAGCCTGATGAGGGATATGATGTAAATGTATGTGCAGAAATAGAGGCCATCATCATACTCCTGCTAAGTTCCCCGAATGTGCAAAGAGGGTGTACTGGAACACTAACGTTTTAGCAGCCATTGGCTTTGTCGCTTTGTGAAATGAAGCGCAGGCTCTTGCATGTGCTTGCCTTTCCCCGTGGATGACACAGAGGCATGGGCATCTGCCCGGGTGAAGTGGTTCTGCCTCATTGTTCCACTGTGAGGGTACCCTCCATTATGGTTAAAGATCACTGTTATGTTTTATTTCATGTAGGAACAAATGGATGTAGTGTTGTTACTGCATCCTGTTGGCCGTGTTGGTAGGAGGTACCCTGTGCTTTCAGTGGTAGTAGTTTCTGTAATCTCTTTCTGGATATACCACAATAGATGCGCGGAGAAAAAAAAAAAAAAAGCTGAAGAACTGAACACTCAATTAAGTAACTGCTTCGTTATGCTGCACTGGGCTTAGGGAGATCCTGTCACCTTTTTGTTTCTTATGGTAAAGAAAGCACAAGAGGAGCCCTGCTGGACAACAGTTTCTGAGCTGCAGAGTCTTCACTAATAATGAAGCACAAAGTGTGCTATAATTGAGCTCTCAGTTGTCAAGCAAGGAGCAGAGAACGAGAAGAAGGTCCCCTTTACCCACTGTAGATTTGCCCAAGTCCTTTGTGGTGGCTGAACTGCTGGAGGAGGAGACAAGCCTTTGGACTCACTCCAGCTTGCCTGCTTCCAGCAGGTCTTCCTACATGGGACGGGGGTTATCAGCAGTGGGGAAGCTGCTGCGAAAAGCAGAGAAGAGATACCCATCTAAGCAACTGAGGGGCAACTCGAGTACAGATATCCATGGGGATCCATACTCTCACTTTAAAACAGCACATGCATTATATTCATAATATTATGTGGCAGATATTTGTTGTGGTCAATATGTTCTGTATGCAGGAAGAAATGTAAAAAAAATGAATGCAATTAAAATGAGGGAGAAGCTATGTTTCAAGTTTTGGAGAAAGAAAGAAGGAACAAAGTAGTCAGGCAAGCCAGCAAACAAAATATGTGATTTGGTTTAAGAAGGAAAATCACAGCTGTTGCCTTTTTTTTTATTCTTTTAAGATATGTTCAACTTACAGTTTTCCCCAAACCAGTGTTGTGTTCTGTTCTACAGGGAGTGAAAGGCAGAGAAAAGCTTAGCTTTGTCAGAGGGGCACCCTTGGAAAAGTGTCCCTAAAGTCGTTGAAAGCAGCAGGATACACCTGTGGTCACAAAGTCATGGAGTTGGGGGGGTCAGGATTCCTTCAAGACATTTGGGACCCACTTCCTATATAGTTCTAATCCTAATGCCTTAGGACATTAAACTGTTATAATTATGTAAATTACGAACTTGCTCATAGGTTGAAAAAAATGTTAATTTCTTTATAGCAACAACACAAATGGATAAAACAGAAGAAATGCAGCACTACAGCCAGCGTTCTCTGGTTGTTCTTCTGAGAACATAATAAATGTATCAGAGGGTAGGCAGGCCAGTCACTGGTATCAATTACTAGGCAGGTTCTGCTTTTGTGAATTTGTAGCTAAAAAATACTCATCCAATTACCCTAATTGGATTTGACTGACAGAGCACAAGTGACTGTTCATACCATATCAGTCTATAGCGCTGTGCTGCCAGCCAGCCTTTGTTCTGCCCTAGCATTGTTGCCTGATGAGAACTAATTAAAGTGTGGCGTTACCCCATTACGTTTGCAACTGACTCTTCTTCCTTCCTTCAACTTTCCTTTTCTCCTAGGAATTCTCCAACTTTCAAATCGTTTGAGGAGAAGGTTGAGACCACTGTCACAAGCCTTAAGGTAAAGGTTGGAGGCAGAGTTACGTGGCTGTGCATGTTAAAGTGTGACAGCTTAGTTGTCTCTATCATTTGTAGAGACTGACTGAATGTGCTATTCCATCAAGAATTTCATGAAAGTGCAGGAGCACTAATGGAAAATGAAGGCAATATGCAAAGAAATAGTCTTTCTCTGCTTTGTTACTAAGAAATTACTTTTGTTGTCTGCCAAAGTAAACAAGTGGTCTCAGAAATGCCAAAAATACGGCCATACTAAAGTGGAAAGCAGAGACATCTCATAAGGTGTGACCACGGTTGATTATGCTGTGAAGGCAGAGAACCATGTGCAGATGCAAGGTCAGATTTTGAAAGCAGTGTGGCCTCATGAGCTTTGTGCTGTGCCCTGCCAGCCAGACGCAGCCGCAGGGTGAACTTCCACCCCTGAGCTACCCTCCGTTCCATACCAGAGATGTACTCACCAAGTGCCCCGCACGCAGCTGATGGGAGCTGTCGTGTAACTCAGGTGTGATTCACACTACCAGTGTGGCTCTTGGCGCTGAACTCGTCTTTCTTTAACGCAGGTGTGTTTCCTCTCAAATTTAAATGTTTTGTCTGGATTTTAAATTTTGAAACTATGTTGACAGATTTGCTGTGGGACAGGAAGATCTGATGGCAAAGTTACCAGTTATCACTAATAGCACTTGTTAGGGCTCTTAACGCAGCAGGGCAGATTTGCAGTGAGCTAGTCTTTGCTACGTGGTAAAGCACATTCAAGGGGGGAACAAGAGGGTTTGTCTCCTAATGGTTCTTATTCATTAGGTAAAGTCAAGTGTGCTCATGAAATGGCATTTTACTTTGCGGCGACAGAAAGATTCCAACACATTGCAAGTACAGTTTGTCAGTGGGCAAGGGCCAGATTGATCACCCCTCATTTTAGGGGGAACTGAAAATACTGGATTAATGTCAAAAGGCGTTAAAACTTGTAAAGCATTAAAAAGGCAAGAAAATGGCCTTCCATTTGGGGCTGAAGGACATTTCTTCATAAAGAAAATGCAAATTACAGCTAGAACTGAAGCAGCAGGTGCACAGGGAAGGTCTGTCTTTTCCATGCCACTGTGAAATCATACAGCAGATAAAATTTTCCAGTCAGTGTGTGAGGAAAGTAAGCAGCAGCGAGCTTCATTTATTTTTATGTTTCTAAATAAGCACGTCCATCAAAGAATGCAGGGTTGCTCTATCATTTTCAGATTTTGAGCATTCACGTTTATTTAGTGATAGGTTGTTCTGACAACTTTTATGTCATGATAGCGTAGGGTAATGTCATCTCCATTGCACTGTATCAGAGAAGGAAATGTCATCGGAGTTCTACAGGTGGGAGGCTGCATCCCAGGGAAGACCAGGAGCATCCCAAGGAGCTGGAACAGAACACAGACCTCCAAAGCCCCAGCTCAGTGGGCTCTACTCCTCTCTACGCCTTCCTGTTCATTCTTTTCACCTTTGCTGCAAATGCTTTTTATACTCGGCCTCACTGTAGGAGAAATCATCCATGCAGTGGGTGCATCAGCTTGGAAGGTCTGAATTCCTGTCTGTTGCAGTCAAGCGTATCGCTTGCTTATTGCTTTGTGTTCCTTCCACTTCTACCCATTTAGATAACCAATAGATACTTTCTGAACGTCAGCACAGCCCGCTAGACTGGATACAGATTTTTACCTCTTGAGATGGGAACTTTTAATAACAGTGACTCGAACCGTCAGAGCAAATATCAGGCCTACTACTACCTTATTGTACTGAACTTTCAAGCTAGGCAAGCTCCTGTGCTGGCTGATGAAACAAAGGATTACATAGGACTAACCCTCTGGAAACTTAGGACACAAAGTTCATTTAATTAAAATAATCTTCCTAAGCATTCAGTGGCTGACAGGCTGGAAAAATGCCAGCTTGTCTTTAAGTCCTGCTGCAGTTCTAGGATGGAGTAAAAAGTTTTGCCCTATTTTCAATCTTGATTCAACTTCAAGTGGGCGTATCAGCAAGTCAAACCACAAAAGTATGTTTGCTTACCAAGACAACTCAGTCAAAACAGCTTTGTCTATTTGTCACTTTGTCACTTAGTCTTGACCATTTCCAAATCTTTAAAGCTCTGTCTTTTTAAGGAGAACTCTATTTCAGAGATTTAAGCATATTGGGTTTTGTTTTTAATACTTATATTTACAAATTCAGCAAACCAAAGCATTTTGAAAGCAGCTGACCTGTAAGCACGTTGTCATGTGTTTCATTAAAGGAATTTGATATCTCTTCCTGCCCTCCCCACAGGAAAATGCTGTGAGCAGTTTTATATATCAGTATCTAGGCAGCTACAAGTACCTAAAGGGAGACAAGCTGCTGGTTTTGTTCTTTGGTTACTGTTTCTGTTCAAAATCCCAGTACGGTTTATGTATTTTGAGAGCAGCTGTGTTACCATTGCTGGTGGATGGGCCACTTTACTCAGCAAATGAACCAGTTCATTTTAATACCCAGCTCTTATTCAGCCTGTGTAGAACTGGAAAAAACAGTGAAACCAGTGAGCTGCTCGTAGAAAGAACTGTGCTAAGTTTCACAGAATCACAGAATGGTCAGGGTAGGAAAGGACCTCTGGAGATCATCTAGTCCAACCCCACTGCCACAGCAGGGACACCTACAGCAGGTTCGTCCAGGCGGGTTTGGAATGTCTCCAGAGTGGGAGACTCCACAGCCTCTCTGGGCAGCCTGTGCCAGTGCTCTGCCACCCTCAGAGTAAAGAAGTTCCTCCTCATGTTAAGATGGAACTTCCTATGCTCAAGTTTGTGCCCGTTACCTCTTGTCCTATCATTGGGCACCACTGAAAAAAGACTCTTCTCATCTACCCGGCACCCTCCCTTTTAAGTATTTGTAAGTATTGATAAGATCCCCCCTCAGTCTTCTTTTCTCTAGACTAAAAAGACCTAAGTGCCTCAGCCTTTCCTCATAAGAAAGATGCTCCAGTCCCCTAATCATCTTAGCAGCCCTTTGCTGGACCCTCTCCAGCAGTTCCCTGTCCTTCTTGACCCGGGGAGCCCAGAACTGGACACAGTGCTCCAGATGCGGCCTCACCAGGGCAGAGTAGAGGGGGAGGATGACCTCCCTCGACCTGCTGGCCGCACTCTTCTTGATACACCCCAGGATGCCATTGGCCTTCTTGGCCACCAGGGCACATTGCTGGCTCATGGTCATCCTGTTGTCCACTAGGACTCCCAGGTCCCTTTCCACACAGCTGCTCTCCAGGAGGTCAGCCCCCAACCTGTACTGATGCATGGGGTTATTCCTCCCCAGATGCAGCACCCTACACTTGCCCTTGTTGAATTTCGTCAGGTTCCTCTCCGCCCAACTCTCCAGCCTGTCCAGGTCACGCTGTATGGCAGCACAGCCTTCCAGCGTGTCAGCCACCCCTCCCAGTTTTGTATCATCATCAAACTTGCTGATGGAACACTCTATCCCTTCATCCAGGTCGTCGATGAATATACTGAACAGGACTGGACCCAGTACTGACCCCTGAAGGACACCACTAGTTACTGGCCTCCAACTGGACTCTGCACCACTAACCACAACCCTCTGAGCTCTATCTGTCAGCCACTGTTCAATCCACCCCACTGTCCATTCATCTAACCCACACTTCCTAAGCTTGTCTGTGAGGATGATGTGGGAGACAGTGTCGAAAGCCTTGCTGAAGTCAAGGTAGACAACATCCACTGCCCTCCCTTCATCCACCCATCCAGTCACGCCATCATAGAAGGCTATCAGATTAGTCAGACATGACTTCCCTTGGTGAATCCATGTTGACTACTTCTGAGAACCTTCTTTTCCTCCAGATGCTTGGAGATGACGCCCAGAACAAGCTGTTCCATCATCTTTCCAGGGATGGAGATGAGGCTGACCGGCCTGTAGTTTCCCAGGTCATCCTTCTTGCCCTTTTTGAAGACCGGAGTGACATTGGCTTTCCTCCAGTCCTCAGGCACCTCCCCTGTTCTCCAGTACCTATCAAAGATGATGGAGAGTGGCCCAGCAATGACTTCTGCCAGCTCCCTCAGCACTTGCAAGTGCATCCCATCAGGATCCATGGACTTGTGGGTGTCCAGTTTAGTTAATTGTTCTCTAACTTGTTCCTCTTCAACCAAGGGACAATCTTACTTTCTCCAGACTTTCTCTGTTACTTGCAAAGTCTGGGACTCCCGAGAGCTGGCCCGAGCAGTGAAGACGGAAGCAAAGAAGGCATTCAGCAACTCTGCCTTCTCTGCATCATCGGTCACCACAGCACCCGTCTCATTCAACAGCGGGCCTGCATTTTCCCTAGTTTTCCTTTTGCCTCCTATGTACTTAAAGAAACCCTTCCTATTGACCTGGACATCCCTTGCTGGGTTCAATTCCAAAGCTGCCTTGGCTTTCCTGGTTTCATCCGTGCATACCCTGACAGCATTCTTGTGCTCTTCCCAAGCGGTCAGCCCCTTCTTCCACATATTGTAAACTCCCCCTCTTCCACTTGAGCTTTTTCAGATTTCTTGCTCTTAAGGACGCAATTTCTTGCTCATAGGGTTTACTGGTAGGATCTAGGATCCTGCCTGGGATGTACTTAGGGACTGGTTCCTTTAAGTGCATGATAAACACCACTGGCAGATTTTGATTGCAGCCTAGAAGTTTAGAAATTGGGGGAGGAAGGGGGTTGCTTTATCTGACTGTTTTTATGGCTTCTGTTCTAAGAAAAACCCAACCCAAATGTTCTTTGCCTCCTTTGAACAGTTCCCAGCTCACCATGGGGTGGAATGCAAATGGGGCTTGCTACAGTGTGAGCAGAGGAACTTGCTGTTCTCTTTGTTTGCCTTGTTTCAGACCAAGGTTGGTGGGACAAGCCACACAGGAGGCAGTTTTGAAGAAGTTCTCAGCTCTACAGCCCATGCCAGCGCTCAGAGCTCTCTTGCTGGCACCCGACTCCCTGAGAGCGAAGAAGAGCTTCAGTGTTAGACCACAGGCGCTCCTGAGCCTCACATGCCTCTCTTCAGAGACTGATCAGCCGGTGATTTTTAGACCTCCCTCACCACCCAACTTGTGCAACAAGATTTTGTCAGCTTTGGAAAATTGCCTCCCGGGCCTCGTGTTGGCGAAACGTTTCCTCTCTATATTTGTATTTTGGATGGGCCATTTTATCATCAGGTACTTTGTACACCATAGAAACGACATGCAAATCATTGACTTACAATACTCTAAATTCTATGTTAAGTGACCAAAATAGTTTTCATTTTCATGTAACTTCCCTCCAACAATCTCCCAGTCTCTGTTTCTTATTTTAGTTTACTGTTTTCTAGCTGTTGGTTTCCAACTGCCCTCTCAGTGCCACATCAGATGGACCTAGAGCTGTGCAAAGATGTCTACTGCCAGCAGTAGGCCGTGTACCAGCTGTCTACCAACCATACCAGGTGCCCTTTGCTCAGAAGTGTCTGTACATGATCTGTTTCCTAACGGAATTTAATCACTTACTGTCACAAAAAGTTTTTTCTCCTTCACTGGTACAGCCTGGCATTGCCCTCCACCCATTAGTCAGCAGAGGTAAGGCGGACAGGAAGAGCCACACAGTTATTCATACAGCAACTGAACCGATCAGAGCTGCTGATTTAAGATGATCATTGTAGCTGGGAAAGCTTCAGTTTAAAAATACGTTCCGTTGCTTGCTCTCCGTGATTTGATAAGACTTGACAGTATAAGTTAATTACAAAAGGAGGTGGAGCGGAGGGAACCTCTAATAACTTTGCCTCCATATCTTCCAGTCAAAAATAAGGGAAGGTAAATTTATGAGCCTCAGTCAAGATACAGCCTTAAGTGAAAGAAGACAAAACCAACAACTGGCTTGAGATGTGCCATAGGTTAGAGAGCCCATGCCTTCAGTCCGTGTTTCGGAGCTGCTCGCATATACCCTGTTATCTTACAGTACACAGGATGAGTAGGTACTTCACTTTTGGGGTCAGATTTTGTCATGCTTTGCTCTGGGATGTAATTGCACCAACCGCGTTATATCAGCTTAGTCACCCAGAGCCAGTCATCTCTCAGCTTTGCTTCAGCATGTTTTCTTGCATCCTTTTAACCTTTTTTTTCTAAGAAAAGAGCAGCACACTTGTGACACTATCTTGCTGTCTAGTGAGCATGTGTCAGTCTGCATGTTGCGATACTCAGTTCACCAGACTGATGAAAGTAAATATAGTGTAAACAAGTATAAAGTATAAACAAGACGGAAAAGAGTCTGGCTACTTTCAAAATGGACGCATTTTTTGAGCATAAGCCAAAGCTTCAAATCAGTGTTAGTGAGTTTGACATTACAGACTGCTTAAAATCTTGTGAGGAAACTTTGCGTTAAGTAATTTTTTTCCTGTGTGGCTTTTGTTATAGTTTTCACAAAGTTAGAATTCCTTTCGTAATGTTCTACTGGACATAAGTTAACTTTGGACATTTATATCAAATGCCTCTTTAGTGCGATTTTTAGCATGGAAGCAAATCTAATTTGTTTTTTTAAGTACAGTTTTCTTGTGACAGTTTGCTAGCTTATTTTACGTGGTTTTGTGCATAAATGTGAATTTATTTAAATAAAGAAGGTATTAATGGTCAGCTTTGTGTAAATGAAGTTATTGATATTCTTACCAAAAATAAATTTCTCTCTTACTCTTTTACACTTTGTGATGTTCTCTTTTTAATTCTCCATTTACCAGTACTGCTGCGCATCTCTAAGCCTTGCCGTGTCACTGCAGAGTATCGAGGTACGCTGCAAGAACATCATCTGCCATTCCTACAGTTCCTTTCTGGACCTGAAATTCCCCACGGAAATCTGTGGCCCAAGTTTTGAAATTGTTGAGGTTCAAAGGAGAAAAATGACTGAACCGAGTTCAGTAAAAGTGAAATGAGTGGAATAAACAGCTTCTAGTTCTAACACTATTGACCTTCGTTTGAGCAGGGCCAGCAGCTACACCAAGGTAAAAACATAGAGTCCAAGCACTGTTAAATTCTACAGGACACTGATTAGACCTTGTTTTATTCATAGACATATATATGTATGTATATACACACAGAAAAATGCTTCTGGGAAAGCAGTAAATTGTTTTTAACTACATTCATTAGGAGCATACTTTAAAGAGCTTGTGTCAGTATGACTTAGGGGAGGCAGCATGGCCAGACAAGCTTCCCTGCCATATAAATCCTGACATGTTATTGTCATTACAGCAGCTGCCACGACGTGTAGCCTCAGCTCCGATATGGTGATCAGGAGAAAGACAGGGGAGGAGGCGCTTTCCTCTCACAGGTCACATGTCCAGGGCATAGTGCACTTTTCCAACACGTGAACAGTGCACTTTGGTACTGCGTAAGAAAGCCTGAAGCCCCACAGGCTGTTTGCTAACCTTTCCATCAACCTGTCATCACGGCTCCCGCTTTCCGATCGCACTTTCTCCTCCAGGATCTTTCCAGCCAATTCCTATTTCTATTACAATGCAGTGCCCAAAACTGACACACAATTGCACCTGCAGTGAGTAGAAGGGAATATAATTTTACAGAAAGTACCTGCTGCATTTCCTTAAAGAAACCCCCAAACAACACGCGCTCAAACCACGTCTCCATTTCCCAGGATAATACTCACCTCGCACCACTGCACGGCCGACTGGGGTTCTTGGTTCCCCTGGACCCCCCCTGCAGAACCGCGTCTCGCCAGCCAGTAAAGCCTCCTGCTGCGTTGGAGGAACCGACTGTTCCTGCTGGGGTGGTGCTTGTGCTGTGTGTGTTTCTATCACACATCTTTTTTTTTAAGGCCGCTTCTCTTGTTTGTCAAGAGTGTTCTCAGTTACGTCTTCCAATGCATCTGTGGCTCTCTCGTGCCTGGCATTCAATACAAACTAATGGAGACTATGGCTTGGATGCATCTCAGTGGCCTAAAAATGCTGAAGAATGATGGGCCCACCCCATCACCTATGGCCAGGACACTCCATCACGCTATGACAGCCACCAATAACCACTAAAGAGTTTCGTGTTGCTCAGTAAAGAGCTGTTTGTTCTTCCAGGGTCTCCATGGGGCACTGTGGTGGGCTGACCCGGGCTGGGCGCCAGGTGCCCACCAAAGCCACTCTATCAGTCCCCTCCCCAGCTGGACAGGGGAGAGAGAATATAACAAAAGTCAAGACAAGGGCGGGGAGATCACTCAGTAATTACTGGCACAGGCAAAACACACTCCACTTGGGGAAAATAAATTTAATTTATTACCAATCCAATCGTAAGAATTAAATCTTAAAACACCTTCCCCCCACCCCTCCCTTTTTCCTGGGCTCAACTTCACTCCCAAGTTCTCTACCTGCTCCCCCCGAGCAGCGCAAGGGCACAGGAATGGGGGTTGCGGTCAGTTCATCACACATTGTCTCTGCAGCTCCCTCCTCCTGAGGGGAAGGACTCCTCACACTCTTCCCCTGCTCCAGCGTGGGGTTCTCCACAGGCCAGAGGTGGGTATCTGCTCCACCGTTAACCTCCATGGGCTGCAGGGGACAGCCTGCCTCACCATGGTCTTCTCAACAGGCTGCAAGGGAATCTGCTCCAGCGCCTGAGGCACCTCCTCCCCCTCCTTCTTCACTGACCCTGGTGTCTGCAGGTGGCTGCTCTCACATATTCTCACTCTCTTATGGCTGCTGCCCCACAGGTTTTTTTTCCCCCTTCTTAAATGCTATCCCAGAAGCGCTACCACCATCACTGATGGGCTCGGCCTTGGCCAGTGATGGGTCCGCTTTGGAGCCGGCTGGCACTGGCTCCGTCAGACACAGGGGAAGCTTCTAGCAGCCTCTCACACAAGCTGTAGCCCCCCGGCTAGCTGAAGTTACACCCCTCTAGCCCTCTGGCTACCAAAACCGTGCCATGAAAACCCCACACAGGCACAACTGCTGCCCTGCGTGGTTCCCTGAGCAGAGCAGGCACCCCACCTGTGCTCTGCAGACTTTGTGCGCTGTGCCGGCCGCTAAGGCGAGAGCTCCCCGCAGCTCTGCACAGCGCCCTGCGCCCCCCCAAAGGCGGCGGCCGCAGAACGCAGCGCCAGCCTCGCTCAGGCCCTGGGGTTTGTGTAAAGGAGACACTTCCCGAGTCACGGTGCCTGAAGATGTGTGCTCAGCTGAATTACTGACCTTTAAAGGGAATGACAACTGAATTGAGTTTTACACTGCCTCATTTGACACGAGGCTGAAGACAGAGAAGCTAGCTCTGAGTCCCCACCATCCAATTTTCACAGGTGCAAACTTTCATTATCTGGTAATTGTGACATCACCCTGATCTCCAGCTGCACACATGACGCAACAGTTAACGGCGCAGACACCAGCCTCATTATGGCATTTACCACCACTACAGCTTTACTTGACAACCATACTGTACTTTCACATTAGCATTACTACTTCTGCTAAAAACTGTCATTTACAGCAGAATCAGCACCAGCGTGTAACAGCCGGAGCAAGGGGCAGCCAGCTTGACATGGGCGTACAGGCTCTTGCATCCGACTGCGCAAGCTCCGATGATCCCTCCCAAACTCAATTATTCTGTGATTATCAATTACCTGTGCAAGAATCTGTAAAACTGCCAGTCTGGGGTGAGGGGGAGTCAGGAATACTGGCCTTAGGGAAATGTCAGTACCATTCCCTGATGCAACACGTGAACGGCAGAAAAAATTGTATGAAAAAAATAAATAAAAATAAATATTGAGAAGATATAATTAATGAGATGATTACCAGTTTTATCCACCATCGCTTCTTAAGGCTCATGTGCGCCAAAGAAATCTCATCTCTTAAGTCTGTCTCTGTCAAGAGCTTCTAGAGAAACATACTCATTGGTCTGGCTTCTGTGTAGCACAGTGAACAGACATTAACCCATTTGACATAGAAGGTACTTAAATCCATACATACTTAGAAGTCACAGAACCTGTGACGCACTACCCATCCCATTCAGTGCATTACATGAACAAATTAGGTTGCAACCAGCTAAATTTTAAATTTACCTGAATTTCCCCAGTGGGGAATCTATTTGTAACTGAGACTGCATCAGAGACTGATTTAAAAAAAAAAAAAAAAACCAAAAAACCCAAACTCATTCTAAATATTTGGTCATTAACACACAACCTCTGACCTGGGTTGTAACTTGTCCTATCTAAGTGGTCCTGGGATTCCTAGCAGTGAATGCACAGGAAAAAAAATCTGCTGGCAGGATTAGTGATGTTGTGGGCAGAAGAATAATGCACAGCATATAAAACAAAATATTTATTATAGCTACAGCATTTAGGAACACCTCAGGAATGTGGATGAGATGTAGCAGCTATTTTTTTGTTCCTTACTGTGTTAATCAGAGATACAAGCTGGAGTATTTCTGGGTGAACAAACTTTCCTGCAAAACAAAAGAAAGGGAAAGTTAATGAAAAACACTAATTTTCCTACATGTGAAAGGTTGGCAGTGAAAGGTTAGCAGTTATTTTGAGCCTAAAGCAACATCAATGCCAAATTATTATTGTAAGAAAGAGTACTCTCATTTTACTCCGACTATGAAAGCGTGTAATAGTAGTTACAGCTATTTTTCCCCAAAAGCTTGTAAAAATATCTCATGCTGTATTAAGACACTTAAGAGCTAAAAAAAGGACGCGCTCTGGCCAAGAAAGTCCCATGCTACGTACCCCGCTACAGGAAACTGCCCCAATCACAGGCGCACGGAGGGTATACGCTCGAGGCTCTACTGAGACACTCGCTCAGTTTAAGTTACTGACTTCTACTAGGAGGGCAAAGATGTCAATTAGCAAACTAAGTATTCCAGATATGCTGATGTTGTCCTTTTCCGCCCCCCAACTTCTTCCCTAATCAAATTATTGCATTTTTGAGAGAGCTCATTATTTCCCTGAGGAGTCACTGAAGTATAAATGGGACTTGTCAGGGACTGTGTCTGGTAGTTGCTGGTCCTCTCCCCAGTTCTGTCTGTCCCTAGTTTTTTCCCAGGATAGGATGACTTGGAGTCACAGTCCTCTTCTGCTGTTTAACTCCCTTGCTAAAATAATAAAGACTATTATTTTATCTATTTTCCCTTTCCACTATCAGTTTATTTTAAAAGGATGAAAAGCAGTGGATAGAATAAAGAGTACAATTGTACCCAAAACATTTCACCGCGTTGGTTCTCACATGTACCTTGGGCAGGTCACACAAGACCACAGCTCACGTAGGGGTAACAAACTTTACTTCACCGGTTCATGAAACACTACCAAAGTAGAAACAAGCTGCTGACAGAGCACCGGTGAAGACTGAAGCCTCCTTCATAGCCCTCCAATGGTACAGGGAGGCCCTTAAACACACGAGTGTAATGAAAGCTGAACGCCTCTCTAGGTAAAAAGTGATGTAAAAGGGACTGGGCATAAATGAAATTCAGGTTCGATACATACAGATAAACATAAGTTATTTTCACACTGCAGTAAGTTTCCCTAGAAATATTTAGGGTACTTGAGCAATGAGTAAAGTAACTAGTTCTCACTTGCTCTGAATGTCTATCAGAAAAAAAAAAGGCAATTTATATATTTCATTTCGTTTATGAAAGGAAAAAAATAATAAATAAAAGAGTCCAAATGTCATACCAGCAGTTGAATCGTAAAAATCCTGCAGTCTGCCAGGTGTGTTTTCCAACTCTTCGTACTCAAACGCTTGCAGTATCATCTCACACTGATCCAACTGTTTTACAAACTTGGCTTCGGCAGTACACTGGTTTTCATATTCCTGAACAGATTTGCAGTTATAAGAAAAAAATTGTGTTGTTCTGAAACAGAGTATTAGAAGCTCTTTATATATCTAGAATTTTCTTCATTGGTACAAGCCGCTCCCTAAATATTCATGACAGTTACGTCTTCTGCTCTCTTTTCAAGACTGCTATTCAGCAAAATACTTGAAATAAGCACGTGCTAAATTTCTATTAAATGTAATAGGACTTAAGAACACAATTCTTTTGCATACTCTGAATGTAAATATACCAAGTGTTTTCTCTCAATCAGGGATGATACGGAGACAACCCTACACAATATACAAGTTAAACAATAGGTTCCATTTAACATTTTATATACCAAGATCTTTTCAGGCTTGGCTAAGGCTATGAATTACCACTGTGTGTGCCCATGCATTACCGTTACCTATTTTTTAAACCTATTTTGCACTTTTCTCCACAACTTGCTGTTTTCATAAGGAGTTGTTCTTTACATTTCTCCTGTCACTCCTTCTTAATCTCTTTCGTCTAATCTGTCTGAGCTGCTTATGTCTTTATGTCTCTCCTAGGAGATAGGGAAGGGAATCGTTAAGGGGTTTCCTCCCCTTCAGACTTCAAGTCCTTTAATCTCTGCTATGTTTTCCCTCTCTCCAGTAATCATCAGTATATATTTGAGTCATTCACATTTATAGTCAACTCGAACAATTTTGCTGTCATTTGCTTCCAGTGATAGTTGCACACGGGTTTGCCATTTCACTTTTCTCTTTTCTAACTCTACTGCATTGTAATTGATGTCTCATCAGCTGGTCTTCTCCCCACTTCCAAAACCAACAGCACAAAAAGGCTTCTCTCTGTGCAGGTTACCATCACCTCGATACCCTTGGCAGGTCTGACCCATTCATCGTCACCACCCCCAATAATCAGACCAGAGGCTTAAGTACACACCAGACCCATCTGTGCTTTCAGATCCACACACCCCACGACACACAGCAGTTCTGCAGATGACAGCAGCACAAATGCAGGAAGAGTTTTTCCTGCTGACCAAAGAGCACAGCACCTCTTTCTGCATCTTAAGACGACAACTGTGGGTGTCATTCACAGTGACAAGATCCTGGGTTGTAAGTGTCATGGTCACTTCCTTGTCCGACAAACTATTAGGAGCCTGTTTGTTATCATGCTTATGGCTTTGCATTTGAAAGTCAGAAATCCAGATTTTGATAGCCATGACTGATTCATATACCACTCTATTCAGATGTGAATAATGCTTTGAATTTTCAACTACATTTTGATCGTTATTTTAGTAATCTACTTCATTTCAGCATTTTAAACTTCTTTTCCTCCTTTTAACTTGAGCTTTGCCTCATTTTTAAATTGTTTAAATACTACTTCTTATTTTCTTAAATCTTATTTCTACTCTTTTTTTTTTTTTGGCCACCAAAGAGAACAAACTGTTGGCAGCATTACAAAGGAGAACTTCAGGAGAAGGAGAACTATGCCTGCTTGCTTGTAAAGGTCTGTCCCACCTCCAGCAATTAATTGGGAGTATCAATCTGTTACCAACCCCTTTGTGCCATACAACCCACCAGATCTTATTCATACCTCTGCTCACATTAACCTCAAGAAACATCGCAATTATATGTGCAACTCTGCACAGTGCTGAAATAAACACATAGCATTTCCTCCCCGCAGGTCTTTAAGAGTGCAAAATAACAGTATACTTTAGAAAAACAGTAACTGGTCCCCCAAACACCACAGTCTGGCTTTTAAAAACTACTTCTGTACTTCTGCTCTTGAAAATAAAAAAATCAAAACAGAGCTGAAGTGAGACGATCCATTTTTTTTTTTTTTTCCAAACGTATTCTGGATTAAGTTAGAAAGTGAAAATATATCGCAGGCACCTCTCTGCTAACCTTCCTCCCCTACAGTACACTTGCAGATTGCCCACCAATACAGTCGGAGGCAATAGCCTGTAAGGCTGAAAGGGGGGCAGAGACGAGGGCAGAGCAGCGCAGGAAGGACTTGCTGAGTCTCAACAGATCTTGTCCCAGCCACTGTTCAGCTCTGGGCCGTAACTTCCTTCACTCACAAAAAGAACTCAGAGGGAAATGCCTCTGGCTAGCTGAGAGCAGAGTACCATACCAAGTGATCAGAAGCTTCTTATTTTCTGCCTTTTTTCTCTTTTTAAGAAGCACATAGTTGTTCCACTGAAGACCAGAGGTATTACATGCGAGTATTAGATTTTTAGGTTACACTCGCTGCTATGTGGGTTACACTCATACTGCTGCATTGCAGACTTAATGCCAATAAATTATCCTGAAGGTAGAAACAAAGAACCAATGATAAAAAGTGTGCATATGTTAAATTATGGTTAATGAGAATGTTAAAAAGCTAACATGCTGAAGAACTAACTGCATACTAAACCAGTTCTTGTACAATCAGAAGAGAAGACCAAGGCAAAGGAAAAAAAAGCAAAAATAAAAAAGGGTCCTACAGGACTAATCTTATCTATCAAAAACTCTTTTTCCTCAATTATAACAGCTTCCCAAGGGAGAAGGAACCAGTGCTCGCTAAACAAATGCACACACATTATTTCCCAGATCTGGTTATGCCGGTTTGCCCCCTTTACATTGAATTACAGCACTGAAACCCCATCCCCATTGTCAGTTTCACCACACAACTACAGCAGGAAAAAAAGACCCAAACAAACAGGGTGCTGTAACAAAAGGCAGAAATTGACTGCAAATATCTGGAATTTAAATACAGTCCAAGTGGAAAAGTAAGAATATCAGCATAAAATACAGTTTCAGGTCACAGAGTCCAAGAAACATATAATGCTTTGTTTGCAACAACACGTGAACAAGATACTGTGGATGCACTTGTCCTCATGCAACAGTATGCCAGGAGAAGATAAAGCACAGTAATTGTAAACTTGAACTGGCTGGAAGTAATCTAATCATCCCTAGTTTGCAAGTATAAGAGACTTTATCAATTAACAGCATGACTTCACATCAAAAAGTTAAATCACTTTCAAATATAAAAGAGACTTTCCAATACAATCATTTAAGATACCCAAGACCAGCCAGCAATCTGTTTTGTTTGTAAAAAAGCACTGTTCTGTGTCAATAGGCCACATTTAAGTTGAAACCAGAAGTTACTACTAGATATTTTAGCCTAATAGGCCGTATAATAAAGAAATGGAAGCCACATAAAACATTACTTGCATAAAAAGCAATACTCTGTGGCATCATCAGCTCCCATTATTTTTTCCTGTATTAAAAGATCATGAGCTGCGAACGACCAGATGCGAACAAAAGAGAGAACGTAGTTTAAAAAAAAAAAAAAAAAGATTTATATCCAAGAGGGCTGGATGTAGAGGACAAACCGTTCCTTCAGTTGTACAAGCCTTGGATGGGTTCATCTGAAACTCTGAGAGGCAAAAGGCAGAAGCGGGTTATTCTACCGAAATCTGCAGTTTCTTTTTGAAATGGATTCCAAAGTGACCTTGACTCATACCATTAGCTTAATGTCCCAAGCAAATGAATCTACCTTGTTTGAGGTCAAAATAAGAGATGACACAGTTCCATAGGTAAACAGGAAGAGCAAAATGGGTTACGCTGAATTTTACCAAGGGATTAAAAGAATGCAAGCTTACTTCCCAGAGTTCATAGATTTCTTTTCTGAGGTCCTCTGACAGAAGCTGGGTCAGTTCTTGCATAGCTGCCTGAAAAAAAGATGCCATTTCCATTTATCCATTTTTTGAGCAAGCACATTTTTATCATTATCTGTTTTGAATAATTAACTACTCATTACGAAGTTTGCAGAAACATATACTACACAGCATATTATTCTAAAGTGCACATGTACATAAATCTTCCAGAGAAACAGTTGGACCATTCAGTGGAGGATCTTTTCTGGGAGCTGCTTACATGAACTGTTAGAAAACAAAAGAAAAACAACCTGGAAATGCATCCAGTATCTTCTAGAGTCCAAAAAGAAGCCCAGAGCAAAACAGGCAAGTTAAATGTCAGGGAACTGCCCTGAATTACCAGCTCTGCCTTCAAGATTTAACCAGCAGAGGCAACATTTGAACTTAATAGGTTATAGGTGCACTTCATAAAGACAGCTTCAACACTAACTCCTAATGTTGACAGTAAGTGCTCCCTCCCAAACACTCAACTAGCACATTTCCACTAGCAGGGCTGAGAACAGCTACTGACTGTCAGGCAGGCAACATAACATAAGTCTTTAAAAGTCTCCAATTTTGAAAAATAGAGAAAAAAAAATCCATTTAATATTCTGCAGCAATAAAATGCAGCGCTCCCAGACTGAGACACCATTTGTTCAACAACAAAAATCTTGGTACCAGGTTTAACGCAGTATCAAACTGATGGTTTAACCAGCAAGCAGAAATTGTTCTGCATGCTCTTTGTGCTCTCCCAGCTGATCAGTCTCATTTCTGTGCTATTTCTACTCTTTTCCTCGTAACACTAAGGGCTGCTTCCGAAACAATCAACACCACAGGCAAGACAAAGGTTTGGTGCCATGATTGTTTCTCCACTTCAAATACAGGGTATAGCTTCACAGTATGGCTGAACTGAATCGGCTGCTCCCCGCCACTGAAGCATCATGCTCTCATTCCTTCTCACCTCTGTCCAGCTCTGGAGCTCATCAGATTTCAAGGTTAGCAAAATCACCTGGCAAAAAAACCCCACCCAAAACAACACCCAGAAAACCCCCAATTTTTTTTTTTTGGTTTTTTTTTTAAATCATATTAATTTTCTGCCTTAGCAAGACTAGCTGATTAAACTATGGCAGAATCAGCAAACAAGCAGAACCAGCCCAATGTCAGCTGTAGATTAAGAGGAAAAAAAGGAGAACTCTGCAGCAGAAGCAGCAATACTGATAATTCAGCTCAAGCCACCTCATGAAACTGTTACCCTTGGTGTATTTTTACAACAGAGTATTTCAAAGTCAGCCTAAATGTTTAATGCTTGACCCCCCCCTTCCTACAAAGTCAACAGCAAAGTCCTCACTCAGTGAAATGGGAGCAGAAGGGGATCCAAATACTTAAGAAAACTTCTTAAACATATTTAGGCATCAAAATGCCTTTTTCATTGCCTAAATAAAAATGAGAATTCCCACTAGGCAAAACTGAAGCCTGATCCTTGGTGACAAAACCACCTTTGGAGGCTTCCAGGAAAGAGGTGGGGTGATTTTTTTTTTTGTTTGTTTGGTTTTTTTTTGTTTAGTGTGCGAACACACTACGAACTACATTGAAAAAAAAAGAAATACCAAAATTGCAGTCAGTATAGTACTTCAAGAATGCTGAATACCCCTTTGATCTTTAATTTCCAGTTTCTTAGCAAAGAGCTTACTCCTAGACTTAGTCATAGCCCCCCACCCCAAGTTTTGAACAGATAAGCATTAAGGGGCGGGGGGGCTGATAATCACTGCAATGTTTTTTTACAGTCTTTGAAGAGCTAATTGTAGCCTCTAAAGAGCTTCTGAGGCATCACGTTGCCCTCTAGCTGTGGCTGGAAAAGTGGTTTACATTTTCTTCAAATAATGCAGCAAACCAGAAATGACAAACCAGCAGTTTGGATAGTACAAGGCCAAAAATAAAATAATTATAGGCACACGGCACTCAAAGACTCATGACCTGTGCACCTGTGTCCACAGTCCTGTGCAAAGTGTTTAAATAAAATCTCCGTCACAACCACACCATCTGACACCACACAAATGATCTGCCACAAACTGTTACCCACCCTTCTCAGTAAGGCTGCTCAACATGACTAATTTAGGCTACCAAAAATCCAGCCAGTTCACGCATAAATGGCCAACGTGAAGATTACTTCAAAGGCTCTCCTTCCATAACTTTGTACTTCGCAAGGTTACATGTACAAAAATCATGAGTTGAAAACTTTGGGTGTTTGTAGCATATTTGTCCAATGCCAATGACAGTACTATGTTGCTCAGAGGGTCTCTTCACTACCACCGGAACATTAAAAACGCACAGAACACTTTGCAGACATGGCTTCGCGCCGTATGTCCATACCTCTTCTCTCCTGTGTTTCTCCTCTTTTGAGATATTATCTGCAGGAGCAATATCTCCAACAATGCATTCAGCCATATCATGAACCAAAGCTAATCGTATGCATCTGACAAGAAGCAAAGACAGAATAATTAGTTTTTCAGCATTTTAAGTCATATCTTGTTATTCATAAAGCTAAGAGACTGCATAATTTATCCCCTTCATATATTTTACAGGGTTGGGTTTTTTTTAATTTTACATAACATTTTTCACTTCTTTGCTAAGGGAAATAGTTTCCACATAGATATGATTTTAGTTCCTGATTTCTAGCTACTGCTGCTTGTAAATGTAGATTCAAGTATAAATACAGTTTGCACATGAGCACAGCATTAAAAAATAATGTACTTAGCTTTTGAATGCTTGGCTTTCGGAGATGTTGTGGTAACTAACTACATTATACATTTCACATTAACACTGCAACAAGTAGAAGGTAATCTGATTGGAGCAATACCAAAGTCAGTATATAATCTGACACTCACAGCTCTGTACCTGTGCCAGTCTGCAGCAGAATACTCCAAAAAGGCATCACTATCTTCATCAGCTCCTGAAGGGACAAAGCAAGTACTATCCCATACTGGACTTGACAACTCATTCAACACTCATGATGTTTTCTGTTCTACGCTATATGATTTCTGAGGCTCCTTACTGCTGCTGAGTGCTAACTCAGTCTGTCAAAATCCACAGTGTATGGCTTTGCCTTTGCTGGCTGTTGCTTCAAACTGTGTTTTAACTGAGTGTCTTCAGCTTGCTTTCTTACAACTTGAGAGAAGACCAGCTTAGAGCCTCTGCATTAACGACTTGCCTCAGCACCTGGAATTTAGCAATAAAAGTCTTCAGCTCCTTTCAGCTCTCCCCATCCAAAGTGTGGAGGGAAAAGAAGAGGGGAAAGGATTTCAAAATTATTCAGTGTGTTTTAAAAACCTTCCCTCAGGATGACAGCTATTTTAAGCATTTTGCTTGCAGCTCTCCCACAACATTAATAAATGGTCACAACAACCAGAGGCAGACTCACCTGTCCTTGTTAAGGCTTTTGTCTTCAGTCACCAAAGCCATCATTGCCATCCTGTACATATGATCGGATACACTCTCGGGCTTCGCCACGTTCCTGTACACCCATCCTGTCCGTGGGACTCTCTGAGTGAGGAAATGTAAACGTGAGAGCCTCCGGTTTTGCAGGACCCCACTTCAGAGACACCAGTAGAAATGTTGTCCCACTGTGACCACTATGCTCCCGGGAAACACCTGTCCCAACAACTGGGCTCCCCAGAGCCCGTGACCTCTGCACTGCATTGCCTAACCTGCGCACTGCTATTCGCAGCCAAGGAGAAGGCCCCAGCAGCAGCAGCACCCCCACCAGCAGGCGCCCTCCTCAGCCTCACGGTGCTCACGCCGAAGCGCCGGGCCGCCCCCGCCTCCCCGCGGCAGCCCCAGCACCCGGGCGGGCCCGCCCCGCTCCGCGGGCGCCGCAGCGGGCGGACAACCGCAGCCCGAGGCCCCGGCTCTCCGCCGGCCGCCCCGCTGCTAGGCCCCGGCGGCCGGGCCGGGCGCCACCAACCGGGCCCCCGCTCCCACCCCGGCGGCTGCTGGGAAAACCCGCCTGAAGGCCCCGGCCCGGCCCAGGGAAAGGCCGCGGGCAGACACCCCGCCAGCCACCCGCGGCCGCCCGGGCCCACAGCGGGCCCCGCCGCCCCGGGCCTTTCCCCCGCGGCCGCCGCGCTCACCTTCAGCTGCCCCAGCAGCCGCAGGAAGGGCAGCAGGCCGCCGTTCGCTCCCGCCGCCATCCGCCGCCCGGCAGCCACCGCCTCGGCCCGCTCCTCCTCCTCCTCCTCCGGCCGGTCCGGGCGGCGGCGCTGGGCGGCGCCAGGGGAGCGGCTGTGCCCGGCGCCCCCGCTCCCCGCCCCGGAGCCGGCGGCGGAGGAAGGCGGCTGCAGCTGCGGGCCCCATGGCGGTGGGGAGGGCGTGGTGGGGAGGGTATCTGGCCCTTCAGAGATTAATTAACCGCAAACAGCGCTTGAATAATAACGACTCGGACTGCCATTGCAACGAGGAAAGCAGCGAGAGAAGCCAGGCTCCTCAGGGGCAGGGGGGTGGTGTGTTCTTTCCTGGGGTGAGGAGGCAGGAGGAGAAGGCCCTGGTGTGAAGGAGAAGGCAGTGGCGCAGGCAGGAATAGCTCATGCTTTAGTCAAAACTGATCGCATCAGCGACCTTTAGCATAGTTAAAAGTAACCCCACAGTAAATAGTGCAAACTCATACTTAACCCCCCCCCCCCCCAAACCAGTAAATAATGCAAACCTGTATAGTTACGGAGAGGAGAGAGGGTAGTTACTGGAGTTGCTGCACTCAAGAGTTTTGAATTGTTTTGGGGACTCCTGGAGTCTGGCTACAGGCGCTTCTATCAGGTCTACAAGTTTAATAAATAACACACTGAGTTACTTTACAATCGGTGGCTTTTCCAAATACTTTGCGTTTCTTTGCTATTTTTATCTTGCCAGCTGACTGAAATAGCAGATAACGGTTTAAATGTGGCAATGAAAGGCTCTGTTTTCAGGAAGGAACATCTGCAGTTTGCCAGATATCAACAGATGGCAGAGTATTTTTATTCTTCCTCATGTGTATACTTAAACACACTCCCGAATTAATAATAAAGCCCTGACAACATTTTGGTGACCATTTTAAGGCTATCTTCGCACAGACATCGTGGTTAGTAACTCCAGATGAAACGCTGATCTGCAGTTCTCAATTAACCGCAGAAGCAGGGAAATGAATGGCAGGGAAATGGTAAGAAAGACCACACTAAGGTCTGGAGATCCAATGCTTTTGAGTGCATAGGGATTTTTTATTTTCCAAAGATGATTTAGGGATTTTTTTTCTCTAAAATCCCTTGGCTTTGCCATGGTGCAGAGCTCCTAGCAGTTGGGAATTTAATTACTTAGGGCAGTGATTGGGGAGGGTATCAAGTGAGTCTTTGCTGCGAAGAAAAGATGGCATTGCCTCTGAAACACTTCAGATGCCGGCTAGGAGGGTTGCACCTGAATTTCCACGCTCTGCTGACTCCTGCACAATCATTGCGAGACCTGCAGATCAGCCGTGCAATTTCTTTCCCCTGTTGTGGCTGGCAATTGTATTTTTCCTTCTGAAAGGAGCTTGGCCTCATTAGACATCATACAGGGCTCACGTCTCAAAACGGCAGAGGTTATTTAAGTATTTGGATCCTTTGGAAAAGTTTCTTTCAAAACTCCAGCTATGACTGACAGAAAGGGGTGTGTTTGCATCAGTCCAGAGAGAGCTGATCTGCAGGAGAAGTAGTAAGAAAGGCATGTTGGATGTAGCTGATCTGGAGTTACCAGCCTAATGGAAACTGCAAGCTAGCCGTGTTTGAGCCAGAATTGTAAGAACGGGTGTCCTGCTGTGGGCTGCGTACAAGTACTTGCACTGACCAAAGAGAAGCAATGAGTGCTCCCTTCTTGTGTTGAGCAAATTGGTTCAGTATGTGTCTGCCGAGAATGAGTAGTTGTAAATAAAACCTGGAGGGTTTTATAGTGTGGAGCATGCTGTCCAGCATAAATGTTGTCCCTTGTGTCCCTCTCAGATGATATATGCCGCCCTGTGTAACCCTCCATATAATCTGATGTTCACATGGAGGGGTGTGCCAGCTGATGGGCATTTGCTCATGGAGCTGATGAGGGAGCCAGCAAAGCCTCCTGTGAGGGGTGGGATGGGTCTGGGGGTGGGTGTGGAGCTGTTCTAGCCTAGAGGTGCATGAGTGAAGTCTGCTGGCCAGAGCAGAAGGGCATGGGTGCCTCTCTCCTCGCCTCCGCCAAGGTGGTGCTGTGGCTGCATTGTGCCACTCAAAGCCCAGACGTCACAGCTCATCTGGGGAATGCAAACAGCAAAAATAAATTGGCACCTACAAGGACAGAGTCAGAAAGTCCTGATGAAACCATGAAGGCAGGAACAACAGGTGTGACGTTGTCCCTGGTTCTTTGGGAAGTATGCTGTGAAAAGGGGGTTATTCCTGGCACAGGAGAGAGAACATTTAGTGGCAGTGATTACGGTGTTGCTTTGGCCACTTCTCAGCACATGATGCTGTCAGGGCATGGCAAGCTGACAGAGATGTGCAGTGCCCCTTCGCCAGGCAGTAGGGCTCAGCAGGGAGCCCCCGGGGGGCTGTGATGTGTTCCTTTCCAAAACCTGAGAAGGAGCATCCTTCACTGTCCTGTGCTAAAATTGCAGGTTTGCAGTCAAAGAATGGGTTTTTTTTTTCAATCTTTTTTTCTCCCCTCAATTATCTCAGTTGAAATATGAGCTTTTTAAGAAGTGCCAATATCTCAGCATCTACAGATACTTGGAACAACTCCTTGCTGTGTCTTGAATTCAGACAATAGCAGCCAGTGCTAGGATTGCCAGCTGACATGAACAGAAAAGTGGGACTTTGCCTCTCTCTGTAGGTAGTGCGTCAAAGAACTCAAAATTGTGAGTCTTGTGACCTTGCCGGGGTGTCTGCTCAGCCTTGCACAAACAGAGCTTCAGCAAGTGCAAAATGCAAACTGCCAAGGCTGGAGTGGTATGTTTCTCCTGACATACGCGTTCTCCCAAGGGCAGGTGCATGCTTCCTGTCTGGGGCCATCTCTGTGCACCTCGGAAATATTTGCTATACTCAGAGCATTTGAAAGACAGACAGCAGGGTCTGCTACACACCTGGGCTCCTTGTTCTTCTCGCCCTGCTTGGATTTCCCCAGTTGCCCATCCCTGCATGCTGTTTCCAACTTTCTCTGCTTCCTGCCCGGTTGCCCATTGCTCCCATCTTCACAGGTTGGGTTTCTCTTTCTGTTTTTTTGTGAAGAGCCTGGAAACCTTTCCATTCAATAGCATTATTAGACAGGTAAAGCCACGATAAACAAACCAATTCTACCCTTAATCAAAGCTAGCTCATTTTACCTTCTTTCCTTGGATGAGCTCTTCAGGTGTTTGCTTTCTGGAGCAACTGGAGGCACCTGCAATGGAAATGTGGAAGTTAACAGGTGGCAAGGACCTGCCTGCTGAATTACTCCCTTAGCTCTGACAGGCAGATCCCTTGGATGGGTTTGCTCAGCTCAGCTGAGCCAGTTCTGGTGGGATCAGTGCACAAAGTGTGATGGCCAACCTGCATCATCCTTCTCTGCGCTTTTGCAGAGCTGCTGGCTGGTGGGTGACCTTGCTTGTCCCTGCGGCAGTAGTCCCACATTCTGAAGAGGGAGGCTTTTGTTGTCACAGTGTTTGTGGCCCTGACATACCTCTGTTATTTCTGCTTCCACCCCTGGTACTGGCGACTCCTAGGCTGATGCACCAGCAAGCCCAGCCATCTCTCCCCAAAGAGTTTCTGCATGGTGCTCAATCAGGAACTCCACCAGCCACATCACCTGCACACAGCAAACCACGGGTTTCCACCTAGGTGGCTGAAAATGGGTCAAACAGCTTTTCCCGTTCCTGACCCTCACTTCTACACAGAAAGCTGCAGCTGTGGGGCTGCTCTTCCCAGCAGCTTCCCAATGAGAGTTTGCTGAAGAGAGGAGGCAGCCATGTACCTTTGACCAGCAAAGCTCAGGTGGGCCCGGAAGGCTGTAGCTAGCTGGTAGACACAGTGTACCTTCCCCATCTCCTGCACCAGGACATCGAGGGGGAGCATGTGCTGCTTGAGTGGGCTGAGCAGGTTTGGCCCCACGCGCATGGCCAGGTTGCTGGCAGTCACCCTGCTGCTGTCCACGTTTCTGCTGATGTTTTGGAGCAGGGTGAGCAAGTGCTTGAGCAGGAGGAGATTGGCCTTGGGCAGCTTGCTGGCCACCCTGAGGGAACAGGAACACAACGTTAATAAAGCAGACACTGTCCCTCTCCTGAGGGAAGGCTCCCTGGCCCTGCCTGGTCTACAGCAGAGGGACTGCCTTCACCGAGATACAGCCACCTGCCTCCCTCCCTGCTCTTCTGGCAAGAGTCCCAATACCTACGGGGAGTGCTCCAAGGAGAGAAATGCTTTTCTATGCCACTTTCCCCCCAAACCCGACCCCACAACAGCAAGAGGTGGCTGGCAGAAAACATGGCTTTTTCAGGCAGGCTGTCGTTTTGCAGGCAAGTCCCGGCCTCTGCCAGTGCTTGCGGAGCAGGCAGGCTGCTGGCCACGCTTACTCTTTCAGTCCTGCCAGCTTCTCCTGCCTGCTGGTCCTCTGCAGGGCGCTCATCCACACCTCATAGAGCTCTGCCTCAAGGAGTTTGGAGGAGATCTTACAGAGGAAGTCCTGCGATGCCAGGGGCTCCTGGTGAGGCTTTGACCACTTCCACCAGGAGCACAGGCAGTGTCCCCAGTGCTCTGGCTCATAAGCAAGTGGCTGGGTTTTGGTTCCTGCTCTCGCAGGTGCCTATCGGCACTGACAGAACCGGGAGCTACTGGGCTCCAGGTCAGTAGGTTTCACCTTCAAGATGACGGCCAGCAGGTGCGCAGTCTGGCTTTCAAGGTGGACCTCCAGTCTGCTGTTGAGGGCCTCCCTGAATTCCTGGGAGGCGTGCTTACCAGCTGAAGATCCCCTCTGTGGATGGCCTGGGATCATGCAGGAGAGCCAGCAGGTCCTGCATGGGACAAAGGAGGACAGTTGCTTGGCTGGAGACAGGCCTTTGGGCAGGTCAGCCTTCGTCAGGGGCAGGAGCAAGTGTGGATGGCTCTGCTTGCACTAGGACAGGATGGAGGGGTGGCTGGAGGTGGGTGACGTGGGGAGGAGCCTGCTTTGTCCCCAAGACTTACCTGGGGTCCTTTTGCTTGGGACACCACCTCTCCAAAGGAGCTAGACAGGTGGGGATCCCCTGGCCAGGCTTGCTTACCTGGATGGGCTGGGGCAGCGTGCCATCCTGGCTGCAGAGAGCTGCCAGGGGCTGGTGGAAGAGACCCTCCCTGCCACCAGAGAGTGACAGCCCGGGTGCCTCTGCAGTGGCCGAGATCCCTTGCCATGCAAAGGGCCAGGGCAGCACACTCCTCCTCCTGCAGGTCCCACCTGCTGCCAAGGAAAAGAAAGCAAGGAGCTGTGGAGGAGAAGCACCAGGTGAGCCCTCCCAGACCCTCTCAGTGCTGTCCCCACTGCCGCTGAAAGCAAGCGTTGTTTGGAAACGAGGAGCCCTGGGGGTCAGCGCTCCCCCACCACAGAGCGATGGGGATGGACGTGCCCTGCAGGAAAGGCAGCAGCAGCCCCAGTGCAGCACGAGTGCCCACCTGCAAGAGGAGGAGAGAAGGGCCATCCTGTCCCCGTCGTCTCCAAACTCAGCAGCAGACTGGCCAAGTCCACCTTGGCTGCCAGAGGGGATGGGAGGTGGCTGCTGCTTGGGACCAGCCTGCAAGAAATGTGCTGCACTCATCGAGCAGCCCTGCAGCAGAAGGGGCCCCCGGCGAGCTGCATTGGCCCCATGCCATGTGTGAGAAGTAGGGACAGCTGAGATTGCACCCCGAGTGATCCTCACCTTTGCCTGGCCCTCGACCAGCCTCTCCAGGCTGCTAGCATGTAGTGTTGGTGAGAAGTGATGTACCTGATGTGGGGCTGGAGCAGCGTCTGGGGGCAGAGTGGAGACAGGAGGGACAGTCATGGCATTGCAGCAGCTCTGCTCCTTCAGCAGCAGTTTGATGGAGGGCAGCTGGGTCACCCAAGCTCCCTCCACTCCTTCTGGTGGCCTGTGCACGGGAAAAGGGCAGAGAAAGAGCTGTGTGAGACCCAAGCCACCTCTCCTGCCAGCCCAGGGAGTACTTCCAAGCTGCCCCAAAACAGTCAGGTACCGCCCAGCAGTTAAGTGGAGAGCAGCAGCAGTGGTGAGGATGAGGCTGGGCAGATGTTGGCTGGACACAGCTGGGCGAAGCAGCTCCACCAGCTCTGCCCACTCAAGAGCTGCCTGCAGCCATGAGGGCATCTCTCCCCAACTGGGGAGTGGTGTTTCTCCATTGCACAGTTATGCCTGGAGCATCCTCCATGATGTGAGCACGGATTCCCCAGGCTGCGCTGCCAGGCAGGGCTTACCCAAGGAACTGACCCAGCTGACCCAGAGCGCTGACCCAGAGCTCCTTCACTGCCCAGGAGCTGCAGAAAGAGGTGTACACGCCCTTCAAGTAGTTGGAGGTCGCTGTTACGTGGCACCTCAGACTCTTCAACAGGCAAGAGAGGCCCAGGGTCCCTCAACCTCTCCTTCAGGGTGATGTGATTTAGAACCCGACCAGCTTGGTAGCCTTCACTGGAGATGCCCCATCTTGATCTGGGGAAGCATCAAACTGCGCCCTGTGTCCAGCCAGGGCTTCACCAACACCAAGCGGAGGGGGGACAGTAACTTCCTTCAGGCTACTGCCATACTCCTTCTAGTGTAGGCTACTGTGTGATTTGTCTCTTTTGGGATGAGAGCACGTTGTTTGCTTGTATTGGCCTTGGCTTTCACAAAACCCCCAATCCTTTTTGGCAACGTTGATAGCCATCCCATTTCTTCCCAACAGATACTAATGGAAGGGCTTATTCTGCCTAGGGTGCAGTGCCGAGTGTTTCTCCTTGTTTCTGTTTCTCATTGTTGAACGTGTTAAGGCTTCTGTCAGCCCCGTCCTTAAGCTTGTCTAAGTCCCTCAGAACTAAAGCTCTACCATTTAGTGTGTCAACCCCCCCCCCCCCCAACTTAGCTGTATCTTAAAATATGCTGGGGGTGCATCCTCTCCCATGATCCAGGTTTTTGATGAAGATGATGAACTATATGAGCCCTAGTATCAACCCCTAGAGTACTCAACTTGTTACGGGCCTTCAGGCAGGGTGCCAAGCCACCAGTTTCCACCCACTGAGCCTGTCAGCCTATGCAGTTTTCAGTAGGTCTAACAGTCAGCTTGTTCATGCCGTATTTCCTCGGTTTGGGAGTGAAAGTGCTGTGGGAAGTTACTTCAAAAGCCATACTGAAGTCAAGGTCTATTATGTCCACTGCTCCCTCCTTGTCCATGTAGCCAGCCGTTTCATCACAGGATGCAATCAGGTTGGCCGAGTGTGATTTGTCCTTCATAAATCCATGCCAGCTGCTCTTGATTGCCTTCTTGTCCTTTACAGGTCTCTTTCTATTAGAGCTTCATCAGCATTCTTTCTGTGTCTTGCAGTCTCTCTGGCTGCAAACTGAATCTTTCTCGTTTTCTGAACGGTTGTCAAATACCTTCTGAACAATCATAAAAATAACACAGAGTAATTTAATAATTTGCATTTTAAATAAGATGCTGTATCTAGTTGAGGAATGCTATTTTTAAGGTTAGCTGATAACAGATGTTTGTCTTTTACCCCTTCCTGAATCTTTCTATTCGATGTACAAGTTTAGTATTCATAGCCCTTTACATCCAGTAATCCATTTGCTTTTGCAAATTCTTTAACAATTCTTTGATATGACTAAGTCTTGTACACACACGCGGAGGCACGATTTTAAATTTTGTTGTGTGACATCTTTGCCACTGGTGTCCTTAAGACACATTTATAGAATAAACTCTTCTATAACATTAATGAGGCTGGGCTCGCAGACCCCAATCTTGGCTGTTCATTTAGTTTAGAGAACACTATCAAAAGCAGCATACCCACGTTCACAGATTGATTGTCTAATACATTTAATATCTCTGCTTCATTTGAACCCTTTGGAGCTGTGAATGCTTTAGAGACCTGAGGTTTCCCATGGTGTTAGGAAGAACAGAAAGCTGCTAGGTAACAGAATGACAACAATATGATTCAACATCGCAGTGGAGAACAATTTCTCAGGCATCAGCTATAAATAATGTCTTGGTTTGGTTTTTTCAGCATAGATTTCTTTAAAAGTGTACACTAACGTGTACCATTTATGTGGGATAAAATGTAAATGAAATACACTTGTACTTAATAAGACCATTGTAATTATTTTGTATTTGGTTTTATGTAATTTTTTGGTAATAGTTGTAATATGTTGCAATATTTGTATTTATGTATTTAGATGTATTTATGTAATATATAGTGTAATTTTTGTAATATTTGTAAATTTTGTAATATTTGTATGTATGTAATTCTTCTGCATGCACTTTTTATGCTATTTTTGCATGTTGCTTATTTACACTGGTTTTCTAGCCAGTCATTCTGGGACATTACTGGAGGTATCATTTATGAGCTTTTCCAAGTACTTATCAAATGCATCATATGTAGTATTAGATGCATAGACTCTCTGTAAGCTGGAGGACCTTAATATAGTACAAATGTTAGCTCTGTTAAAATCTGACATGATTTTATTCTTGACCAAGTAGCCCAAAAACACAAACAAATTTGGGATACTCAGGTCCTTGCAATTTTAAGCAGCTTTTTTATTTAATTCAGAAACTTTAGCAAGGATTTGCAAAATCTCCCTACGGGATATTAAGACAGTGTTAAGGCTTAAGTCTCAATCTTTGATCAGTCGCAGGGGTTTTTTCCCCCCCGTCTTTTGCGAGAACAGATGGCAATTCCAAAGGAGAAATACCAAATTAGTTGTTTTATTACTGCAGAGTGTTATGGTTTGAGAAATCCATAACAATTTATTGTCATTTAGACAATCATTCTATCACCCAATGACCCCTCCCTACCTGGGATGGGGAATCGGGGAAAAAACAAGGAAACCTGGGGGTTGAATTATAAACCAATTTAATAGAATAAGATTAGATAATTAATATTAATAGCACTAAAGAACCAATATTGATCCCGATACCAATATAAAATATACAAGTATTACACTCAGCCAATGATATCAGTAGGAAGCTGTGCACTCCCAGCCGCGGACAGCAAATGTCGGACGCTGTGAGAGTGACGTCTTCAGGAGGAAGGGAAGGGCTCAGGGGTCCGGCACCGGGGCAAGAAGTTCTCTGGATCGCTGCCATCGAAGGAGAGAGAGAACTTCGCAGCAAACCTCCTAATTTATATTGAATGTGATGTTCATGGTATGAAATAATGCTGTTGGCTAGCTTGGGTCAAGTGCCTGGGTCTCGCTCCTCCTCGTCCCTGCACCTGACGAGCTCAAAAAACACTGGGACCTTGAAACCCACACACCGTAGCTGGCTATAAAGTAAGTATTTTCACAAATTCAGATACTATAGTCTTCTAAAAGTGCAGTCTTCCCAAGTATTAGAAGAGAAATTAGTCCTGGGTCACTCAAACTAGGACACAGAGTAATCATTATTTGGTAGCTGGAGATGGCGCTCTCTGCCCACAAATCTCTGCTTCGACCACATTTGCTGCTACCCAGTGCCAGGCTGAAATTATGCTTCAATTTCTTTAAGAAAATAGCACTGGGGAAAAGGGGATGTTTTACACACTTGGCGCAGTAATATGAAAATCATCTCCATAAATGCCAGATGACTGGGGACAGACCCATTAACAACTCATAAGGTGGATGTTAATCAGCTTGTGGTTTACGTAACATAACGCCAACAGTAACACATGGGATTTCAAAAACTCTTATGTGTTCTTCCAACATGGACACTGCAAAACTTGTGTTGGCAAAATATCTTCAGGAAAAGTAATTAATTGATTGGATTCATTTGTTACCATCTGGCAGGAAAAAAAAAAAAGAAAAAAAAGTTGTGTAGTTCACTGGATATAGCAAAATGATTGCCTGTCAGAGACCCAACAGGCAGGAACAACAGCCCTGATGTCCTCCCTAAGAGCAAAAAATTGAAGGGCACCTGCCAGATGCTGTAAATGGTCATTTTAGTTCTCCAGACTCTATTACATCTTTCTCTACCTGAGGCAATCTTAGCAATGATGTAGAAGTAGCCAGTGAAAATCTGTTGCGAGAATCCTCAGTAATGATACAGAAAGGAGCAAACCACTGCGGTGACAGGCATGTGTGTGCTGTGTGGCTCTCCCCTCCACCACAAACCTCACAGGGGCTGGTCTGTGTGCCCTTGTACCCGTGGAGCCCCGTGCTGGCCTACGCAGGCTGTCAAAGCAAGTGAGAGGCACCACGCGCTGATGTCCGTGCCAAGGGCTGGACATCTTCTGCTGAGACTTCCTCTACGGCTCAAGCAGGCAAGGTCATAGGAAGTAGGTTAACATTGATAGTGTTAGCTATGGGCTGCTAATTATCTGTAAATATTGGCCAAATTCAGCCCAGGGCTAAGCGAACAATGCTTAATTTGTGGTGGCCTCTAACACTGATTTGACAGCAGAGCTGAGTGTTGCAGGAGGGTCTGGCCTTTGGGTTTGTGCAGGAATGCAGGCACCTGTGTGCTGCCTGTGGGAGCGATGGCTGTCTCTAGGCTTTGTGGAGTTTGAGTTCCAAATGTGTGCATGGGAACTGGTTAACGCAGTTAAATACATGTGGCCTATAAATTGGTTAGGCTCACCTCATGTGGCCTTCATTAGGGGATGCTGCTGTGAAGGTTGGTAAACACAACCAGTGGTGATGGTCAGTCTGTTGGTGCTTGTAGAGCGCAGGAGCTCTTCTGGTGTTACAGTGTCAGAAAACCTGCCATGTCCGACAGGCTGTGTTTGGGGGGGGGTCACCTAGCTGCCCTCTTCCTCGTGCCAGCGTGAGGTCATTTCAGGTGGCACCTCATAACCCATCAGTTGTTTACGGAGCAACATGGCCGGCTATCTTCTCTACTGTGATGCTGCATGTCAGGTGTGGCTGCAGTCTGCAATGTGCCCACAGATGCAGGGCATGGAAGGAAGGGGGAAATTGCAGAGGAGCGCTGCTCCAGCTGCCCTTCCCCAGCGGTGGTGCGGCAGCCCCTGTCACAGGAGGTGGTGCACCAGAGCTACCACGTCAGAAGAAAGTGAGGGAACAAAAATAAAATGGGGAGAGCGAGGAGCTTGTTTCAGTCTTTGGTGAAACACGTGTGAACATCAATGGAAGGTATATCTGAAGTCTGAGGAGAAATTACACTTATCGTAGTCTTCCTATAGTCGGCAATAGCTGACCAGAGTAGCCCCGTTCAGTGTAGGGAACCTGCGCAATCACTACCAAAAAGAAGAATGTTCTTCTCGCTGCTGTTGTTGCATAACATCTTTGGCTTTCTGTGATTAACAAGAGATTTTCTATCAGAACCTTTAGGATTAGCCTATCTAAACCTACAAAATGAAGAAAAAGTGAAGAAAAAGTGATCTTCCCTTATTTGTGTAACAGGTCTGCAGAGCCAAGGGTAGAACTTTAGAATAGCACATTTAACAACAACAAAAAAAGTCAATTTAAGAGCAAATCAATCTTACATGAGCAGAAGATTTCTAATGTAAAAAGGCAGCTGAATTAGAGGATTAGGTCACACTGCCCGATTAACATCATTTGATCTTCTGCTATTGAAAAGCCACTGGGCTTCTCAGAGAATGGAAGCATTCAAACTTTAAATGAAACCACAAGCCTGGCTTAGAAAAAACCTGCTAAACTGAAAACAACTTGCCTTGCTTCAGTAATTGTCGGTTTCTCTCTTCTGCTGGGGGATGCATCCAAATCAGGATCTAGAAATCACTCACAATTTGGTACAACAAAGAAGGGCTGCAAAACTGAGCAAGGGCGTCTCAGGCACTACCTGGGAGAGGCTTATATCATGTGAAGCTTGCTTTGCCTCCCCATATCATATTTAGTTCTTGTTTAAAGGTGGAAGAAAGATACTCAGAGGTCTGTTTTCTCTGTAGCACATTCTCTGTTGTTTTTGTCTCTTTAACTTTTTTTTGAGGGGGACAACAAAACACATGAAGCTTCACCCTGGACTGCAAGGTCCACTCAGGATCTGAGTGATACCCACTGATGACATTTGATAAGAAAGCAAGAGAGGAAGGGAGTTCTAGTTACCTTTGTTATTTTTTTTTAAATTATATTTGTTTTAACTTGAATGACAAAAGAGCATTTTTAGTGAAGGAAACTTTTGTTAAAGTTTTAACTCTTGCTTGGGAGCCTCCAAGCAAAATCATAACAGATCAGCGTTGATCTTCTGGAGTTTTCTACGGTAAGGCAAGAAGGAAAGAACCTTTATATGATATAATTAAGCCCTTTGTCACTGAAAACACCAAGAACAACAGTAAACCCCACATAAAAAAAAAATCCTCTGGCTACCTCTCATATCTTTTCTGTTAAAAAGTTTATACTGTTTTCACTTATTGTACTTAAATGAGTTTTGAAAAGATTTTTACAGTCCCTTGCCACTGTCAACACTTAGTAAAGTAAATAGCAAGCAGACAGAAATTAAAGAATTTATTTCCTATCTCTAATGACCTGATGATCAGTTTGCTCAAAGGGTTTTTCTGTGCTCTTCGGAAAGTATTAACCAGTATTCACAAGCAGTCTCTTTTTTTTATTATTTGAAAAAATGTTCATTAAAGTTTCATTATGTTATTTTCAGTCATGGTGTTATTTCAGTTGCTATATATGGAGAAAAGCAATATTTTAAAATATGGAAAAGCTGTGAATATTCTTGTTGTTTCCCTCCAATCATGCTTTTAGGCACTGCATGTTCATATAACGAGCGCAGAGATCCTCCTCAGTCTACTGGATTTTCAGCAGTCTCCCAAATGCCAGCCAAGTCTGACCCTGCTTAGTTTCCAGAATCAGATGTGATCGGGCATGTAACAATGTAAAGAAAAATAAACCCTGAAAGGCACTCTGAATTATAATGTACATTTTTTTCTGACATGCAAGAAAGAACAAAATGGAAGTTTTATCACAGCTCTGCTTCCTTTTGAGTGCCCCCACCCACCCTTATTACTGTGAGCAACGTTTTCTCAAAATAAAGGCACACTGATTTGTTTGTTATTTTAGGCTCTGAGAAGAAGGTCAGACTGGAACGCTGTCCAAATATATGCCGCTAGTCCTGTTAAGGACCTATAAGCGTACTTATCTCCATCCATTGCAAACCAGTTCATTGTCTTCCAGGGAGAGCTCATGATACTATAGAACTCTGTATATCACTTTATAGCTGTACGTGCTCGTGCGTCCTTGCAGGATCTGAGTCCACTTCGTTCCTGTCGG
Organism: Pluvialis apricaria; assembly: GCA_017639485.1. Classification (NCBI taxonomy): domain Eukaryota; kingdom Metazoa; phylum Chordata; class Aves; order Charadriiformes; family Charadriidae; genus Pluvialis; species Pluvialis apricaria. The sequence goes on along the minus strand of CM030009.1, from coordinate 70,370,443 downwards.
TTCTCACGCAGGAAGAAATACCCGTAATTAGCTGCATTAGCCTCACGCTCCCCCACCGCTCAGCTATTATTTTGCCGGCTGGTGACACGGCTCTGAAGCCTCCCTTCCCCTCTGTCACCCTGCATGGCAGCTGCAGCCGGGCAGCCTGATTTGTGCTCTGCCAGCCCCGGCGGGGGCTACAGCCCCGAGGCCACCACACTGTGCCGCGGGGGCTGACGGCAGGACCCGTGGCCACAGCTGGGGGCTGTTGCTCCCTCCCTCCCTCCCTCCTCTCGCATGAGACCGATGCAGCTCCTGCACTAATAAAAAAAAAAAAAAAAAAAAAAAGAAAAAAGAAATAATTCTGCTTGCTATTTTTGTCCAAATATTTCAGCTCCTCAGACATCCCTGGATGAAACAGCCCAGCTATTGGCATGCTCTTGCTAATCCAAGAGAACCTTTTGCACGGGCCTCTGCTTTCTAACCTGAGATTGACTTTAATTATCCATTATTTTGTCTTCCTCCCTGTGAGCCTCTCGCTGAATGCATTGTGCCACCCAGCATATTAGTCAATCATCACAGCTTACGGAGCGCTATACTTTACATCTTGGCTTCGGTGTCATTCATGTGCACCGAGTGGAGACAGCAAGCAGTTTTAAGACGCTGGGCAGATTTAAGCATGCTAGGGCCTGTCTGCCCCTATAGTAAATAGCTTTGCTGACATTTAAGCTGCACATGGGTTGATGTTAGGTCAAACAAAAATGTCACACTATAATCACTTTTTAAATAGCTGTTTCCGGCTCAGTTAGTACTGTATAGTTCCAGAAGAGAAAGCACTTACAAGCTGACAGACAGAAAGAGGAACCGTCTGTATAGGATGTTTGCCTAATCCCATCCCTGCCCCTGCCTGCCAGGCTTGGAGGCTTTGTTTGTTTAAAAAAAAATAGTTGCATATACAGTTTAATGCCACTGTGCTTTTCAACTGGGCAGACTCTAAAGAAAACTCATGAATAAGTTCTGGGGAGAGTCCTGGGTCCTGGACAGGCTGGATCGATGGGCCAAGACTAATGGTATGAGGTTCAACAAGGCCAAGTGCCGGGTCCTGCACTTGGGTCACAACAGCCCCATGCAGCACTGCAGGCTTGGGGAAGAGTGGCTGGAAAGCTGCCCGGCAGAAAACGACCTTCAGGATGTTGGTCCACAGTCAGCTGAATATGAGCCACCAGTGTGCCCAGGTGGCCAAGAAGGCCAATAGCATCCTGGCCTTTATCAGGAATAGTGTGGCCAGCAGGACTAGGGAAGTGATTGTCCCCCTATACTCGGCACTGGTGAGACCCCACTTCAAATACTGTGTTCAGTTTTGGGCCCCTCACTACAAGAAATACATTGAGGTGCTGGAGCATGTCCAAAGAAGGGCCACAAAGCTGGTGATGGGTCTGGAGCACAAGTCTTATGAGGAGCAGCTGAGGGAACTGGGATTGTTTATCCTGGAGAAAAGGAGGCTGAGGGGGGACCTTATCACTCTCTACAACTACCTGAAAGGAGGTTGGTAGCGAGGTGGGGGTCAGTCTCTTCCGCAAGTAACAAGTGATAGGACAAGACAAGATGGCCTCAAGTTATGCCAGGGGAGGTTTAGATTGGACCCCACCAGTTGGGGCTATGTCCAAGGTGGCTGCTTCTTAGCACTCTCTCCCAGTTTCCCCAAACTGGCCATGTTCACACATGCTGCCCACCTGCAGCTTTTGTCTTTTGCCCCACAAGTCCTCCTGGCAGTGCATGGCAGTAATCAGAAGGTGACAGTGTTTTTCACCCTGGAATAGTTGTAGAAGGCAAAGCATGAGAGATCTGCAAAGATGAATGACAGTGCGTGATCTTTTGGCCAGGAGGAACGGTGTTGGAGGAGCTGTGGAAACCCATAAAGGAATAAAGCAGTCTTGTCATCAGCAGTTTATCGGGAAGGAGGAAACCAGCCTTTCTTGACTTCTGTTGTAACCTTTTTCTTCTTAATTTGATGTCTGGCTCTATTATTTCTAACAAGCTGGGAGGCTGAGAAGGTGCTATAGACGTGACCGAATGCCACCGTGAGAGTCGAGCCCAAGCCTCGAACACCCCTGACTGCTGCTTCACGGAGGCTGCTGACCTCAGCTTGTAGATCTTGTAAGCCATTTCCTTTCCCGATTAGGTCAGAACTGTGGCACCAACCTGAGCGTGTCAACATGGGAATTTCCTGCTGTGTGGATTTTCCTTGGTATTCTGAAGCAATGCGTACGCTATACTTTTTAAGTCGAAAAACAGGTTTATTCCTGTAGAAGTATATTTCCGAGCTGCATTTAGACAGTAAGCAGTAAATCTTCACACATTCCTCATTTCACATCATAGTTGCAGTGTGTGGTGGCTACTGTCTAATCACATAATAATGCACACGATAGATAAGCAAAACCTTTCCACATTCAGACTGTGGAAGATAAGCTTTTGCCAAGTGCAGTTACAAACTATGGGGCACTATGGAGGGGGAGCTGGGAAAAAATATTACAGCCTCCAAGAGGATAGGGCAAGACAACCTTTTGTTTAGAACTACCCAACATTTCTTAGCCCAGAAGTCACTTCTTTTGCAGTTCGAATTTGTATCAGCAAATCCTTTCCTTTTAGGCACAGTTTAACAACGGGGAATGACTGCACTCTTGCTCAACCACTGATGCGAAGGGAAGTGGTTGCAGTTGCATTCAGCCTCAGGGGAGCCACTTTGGGGCTGGTGGAGAGTTCATCCTGGCTAGGAGCTGGGTAAGGGAGAAACGGAGGGATGGCATATATACAGTGCACAGTAAATATTTGAAAAATGACCATGCATTCACAGTCCAACCACTTCTCCCTGTTTTAGGCCATCCGCCAGTACAAAGAATAAAATGGGACTAGGGGAGCCAACTGTGGGTGAGCTTTCCTGAGACAGCATAAAATAGAGCATGCACTGAAAAACAAACGCTGTGATTTGTGATCTTATGTGATACAGATTAGCCGGCCAAGACGACTCAGACAGGGAAAAGAAAAGGCCCTGCTGATGGTTCAGACAGAAACTTTCTAAATACAAGTCTACACTTTTTGTTGTGGAGTTCTTCTTTCTCATAAAAAACACAGTGCAGGGGAGGGGTAGGCAATGGCAGTTTTGTTGCATGTTACATGTAAAATCATCATGTATGCCATGATGAGCTATCGATGAAATGCAACATTTAGAACTGTAAGCTATCCCCCTTTTTTTCGTCTCTTCATCATCAAATAAAAACTTAGAGAACCCAGGCAAGGGAATTTTTTTTTTAATCTTACAGTACTTAAAATGCACCAAGGCATTCAGCTGAAAGACACTTTCTAGGAAATCAGAATTATATAATTGAATCTGATTTAAACTATGACAGTTATCTGGTTTTTTTCATGTTAAAAATACTCCAATTCCTTTCTGTTGTACAGCACATGTACAATATTCAGTAGTATGTGATTAGTAGACAAGTTCTTGCAACATCACACATCATTCTTGTTAATGAAGGTCATGGAATCACAAAATGGTTGAGTTTGGAAGGGACCTCTGGAGCTCATCTGGTCCAACCCCCCTGCTCAAAGCAGGGTCAGCTGGGGCAGGTTGCCCAGGACCATGTCCATACGGCTATTGACTGTCTCCAAGGATGGAGACTCAACAGCCTCTCCGGGCATCTTCAGTGACAAAATGTCGTCTCTTTGTGCCACCTTTAAGAAGAGAGGAACTTCTGATACGCAGCTGTTTAAGTGGAGGAAAAAAAAAAAAAGGACACGCTAGAATGAGAACTAAAAAGATTTTAACATTTCCACTTTTTGCTTTGCTGACTCCACATTCTTTAGTTATATGTTAAAATTTATGCAAGGATTTTATGAAGTGCTTTTTTACACCCACAATTTTACTGTTTCTTTGCAAGTGGATCATAAATCCTAAATTTTTTTAAAAGCTAAGACCTGCAGCTATGTACCATTGAAATTCTCAGGCATTTTTCAGTATTATGAATTGTCTTCTGAGGTACCACTGCTTTTCATATCCTGTATTTTTTCATATGGGAAATCTAATACAGTAGTATCAACCTGAATTTCTGCTGTGCAGAAAAATACTCATTTTAACTTACCTGCCTTTTTAAACTAAGGTTCTTTAGGTGAGGCAAATGTGCAGACGCTTACAGGATTATTTTTTTCTTCAAAAAAAACCCTTCATTTGGACACTTGGTCATGAATAGATTTTATATTTTAATGCAAATTTGTAATCAATTTACAGGTTGTGTGAACGTATCTAAATAGATATAATGGTAATAGATCTAATAGATCTAATTAGATCTAATATATATATATAATGGTAATAGATAGAATAGATATCTAAATGGTTTTGTGTGAAGTGTGTATCTCGCTTAGGCTTTTTGACCGAGTACATTGGCAGATGTTATATATGCCTTCCTAGGTGCTGTTGTGTTTCTCCTCTGTGACAATATGTATTCTGGTTTTTTTAATTGTTTTGCTAAGAGTGAAATTACTAAATATTTTCATAAGGAGAGGAGTATGATCCCTGTCCGAGAGCGCTCCAAATGTGAAAGTGGCACAGCACGCATGCAGAGACTCAAGAAAGCATTTTGGGGCTGCTGGTGGCTGCAACATCCCAGTGCAAGGCACACTGACAAATGGCTGTGCAAAAGTGTTCCGTTGCAGGGCCCCAACAGGTCGGTGAGGTGACAATAGGAAGATGACGGCAATGCTTGAACGATGATTCAACATGCAAAATATTCCCTGCTTTTCGGCCATTTGCAGGGTCATTCCAAATAATGCTACAGAAGAGTCACGGAATAAAATTGCTGGGGTGAGATTTGTAATTGTCTTGGATAACGTAGTTGGCTGACCGTTGTAAACTGGTTACTGTGCAATTCACAATTCACAATAAAACCCACCCCAATAAAATGGCTGTATATTGGCTTCTTTGTCTGGCTGCTTTTTTTTTGGTTAATAGGTTTGATTTTTACGAAGCTTGTCAGTAAGATTCCTGCTGTCTCAAAGTTCTGTTTTGGTTTTTTTTTTTTTCACTATGTGAACATTTCAATCAAACCCAATATGACAACTTAAAGAGGTGCAGATGGCTGTTGAGCTGGAGAGGACTGGCTGTCTAAATTAACTGGTAGAAAGGGGAGTTTTTTACTTGGCTGACTGAAGTTCGGCTCTGCTAATTTAATAATGACTTTTTCCTCAGCCTCAGTTCATATCTTAAAGTTTTTTACTTTCCCTGGTGTGGATTGTGATTCTACTAATGGTAAGCATTTTATTTTTTCTAAGGGGCAACTGTAAATCCCCCCAAAATCTTTGATTTTACAAGTATTTTGGATTTATTTTTTTACACTGGGGTGTCAGTTATTCGTTGCTGTTATTTGACTTTCTCTTGTGAACATTCTGGTATAAAAAGGAAAAAAATAATAAGCACATGCAGAAACGTGAAAGATAAATCCTTACTTTCTCACCAAGCTTATTTAAGATTATTAAGATTATTTTTTGAGTTTCAATTTTCTTTTTTCTTAAATTTCTTTTCAATTTCTTTTTCTTACTTTTTTTTTCTCCCCCCCCCCCCCTTTTTTTTTTTTTTTGCAATTTCCTGGTGCCTCATAACTTAACTCCTAGCAGCTATGTTAAAAGGTAAGTGTTTTGGGTAGATACTATTCTGAAAGGAAAAAGCGTCTGCCCAAGAAAAGCTGCAAAACCGAGTTTGTCGCCAGAGGAAAAAATGTTGGTCTCACCCTTCACCATTTGTACATCAGGAATGTTTTAGTATCCAAACTAGAAGGCTAAAGTACTATCAAGCAATAAAATTTCAGATAATTGAATTTGGGGGTTTGCGGGTGGGGTTTTTTTTTGTGGTCATTGCGTGGTAATTAAGGGCTCGTCTTGGATTTTAACTTTTCATTTTTGAAATATGAGCTCTTTTTTTACACAGATTAATCGGACATTTCTTCTGTTGTGGCCAATAGCCAAGATACTCAGTTTATAATTGGATTACACATTCAGATATAAAGTTACAGCTCCATTTCATGCAACTTTTTGCTTTGAATTTGTGACTTGCCACATATGAAAAGGGAAGACCTTCTACAGTAAGCGGCTGCCGTATGATCCCATATTTCATTGCTGTGAAGCACTTGCATGACGGTGCTGTGCATCCTCCCTGCTGGACGCTCATTCCCATTCAGGGAGTCCTAAGACCCAGAGAAACATTTTCTTCATCTCTGAACGCAGCTGTGAGAAACAGGCTGTACTGCACAAAATACAGTTTGTTGGTGTCAGTTTGAACTTTATTCTGCTCATTTTTTCTGTTTTCTGCATGGAAACATTTCAGCAAACCTTCATATTGGCTCCTTGGCTGCAATATTCCTGAAAAAAAGTAGATCTTTTGTGACTTGCAGAACGTGGAAATGGGAGTTTCATTGAACAGTTGGAAGCAGTGCCCCCAGAACTTACTTTGCAGGTGTTTTTCAGCCACACAGCGGAGCACAGAAAATGCCACAGTTGCTGTGATGAACACAGCTCAGATATAGGCTGCACAATACTCACAGCTTGTCTTAAACAATCTCCTGGCCCAAAAATATCGTGGAAAAGAGGTTATCAGTAATTTTTATTGATAAATATCTTTGTGAATTGAACAGTTCACAACAAGAAAAGACACGTGTCACTTTTAAAATACACTCATTGGAAATAATTTTCAATCAATCAGCCATGCCAAAAATAGCCTAGGAAAATAATTATGAAGGTCACTTTTATTTTGAGAATGGTCTTCACAGCTCCAGATATCAGATATTTTTAAAAAAATGTTGTAAAGAAGGATCCCAAGCCAAAATTTTCAGGATGCTTCCCGTCCCACTGGAGTTGTGCAAGTTTAATTCAGTGCTATTCTATTATTGTACTCAATGTATTTTTCACAAATGAAATAAAACATTTAAATCTTTATCCAGAGCATTGTCATGCCTTTTTCTTTGCTGATAAGATGCCTCTGTTAAAATATCTCCCTCATTCAATTCTTAAAAGCTTTTTATGTTCTGGGTAGGATGGACACTGGGAGCATGTGCTGCTATAGCTGAGTGTGAGAACTGGAAAAAATATTTGTCTTCAAATCAACAGAGTACTTTGGACTCGGGGATTTCTTTTTATTTTTTAATTAAAATAAGAATATTAGGTCACGAGCTATCATTCCAAAATTAAATAAATCTTCTTGAAAACGTATTTTTTTCTCAATTCTATCTCTGTTTTTTCATTCAAAACTATTTGTTGGATTTGACATAAATTCTTGCATAGTTTCAACATGTGTCTGCTTCTACTGACAGATAAACTGCATAGGTAAAAAATGACTCACGCTAAAGGTATCACTTGCATATTAGAAATGTATCTGTTGCTTAAACAACAGCAATGGTTAAAATTACAGTCAAATTATCACCCAGTCCTATGACACCAAACCATGTTATCTTTTTAAAGAAGAATATATATGTACACGTTCTGCTGTTTGCTTTTGAATCACCCATTGCTGCTGCTTGATCACAAATTTTAATTACGGCGACAGTCTCCCAGACCCTGCTAGTAATTAATTGCTGTAACTTGTGTGTGCCTTTGTGAAGCCCGCAGTGTGCCTGCAGATAAACAACTAATTAACACTTCTATACAAGAGAAATGGATTTCCAATTATTGCCATCTCCCCTCTCCCCTCTATTCTTCACATGCATTTTGCTTAGGCATTAGGGATGCCTCATGGCTTACCAAACCAGATAGCCTTGTCTTTCTCCCTCCACCTTTCAGAAAGGGTTCAATCCAAGCCAGGCTGCTGAGCTGCTGCTGCGCCTGCCCTCGTGCTGCTGAGCTGGTGGGCGAAGCCTTTCGAAGGACAGAATGAGGTTTTTATGTAAAACGAGGGAATCATAAAGAGCGTTTTGGCAAGAAGAGTGGTGGTAGTTTATAATCAGATGTAACGCTGCCAGGGAGTCTGTACTGGTGTGAAGAGTCTGTGGAAGTATCACAGGTCACTGGATTAGCTTGGGGCACTAAAGGGAAAAAATGTGACCACCAGTATCCAGTGTGTATAGGAACAAACTAGGAAATCCAGAGGAATCTGTAACACGGTGTATTACAAGCAGCAAAGAGGTGCTAACTAGTCCTGTGACCTGCTTATCTGCAGAAAGCTGGGACTGGATCCAGCTACTTTGATCCTCCGAGAAAGGAGGGAATGCAGCAGCATGTACAGCTAATTTGGTAGAGTTCACCTAGAGTACAGCTCCAGTCCCAACGTGGGCCGGACGGCGTGACCCCGCTGCTGAGCGGGGAGAGCCGCCCGCCTGCCCCAAGCACGATACTTCTCTTTGGCAGCCAAGTGCCTTTCCACAGGGTGGGATTTTTTTGTCTTCAGAGCTGCTTTAAGAAAAAAAAAACAAATGCCTTGCACTTCTTTTTCTCCAAAGAGGGACCCACCTCTTGAGCACAGTAGTCCTCTGTTTCCACCGATGTATTTGGAAATCTTTACAGCATTGCACCGGAGCCAGTGCAACTTCGATGCTCTGTTTCTCAGAGGCACAGCAAGTATGGAACATATTACCTTACCGGGGAAAATCCTGACTTGGATTATTGCTTTGGCACTTTCCAAGTGGTCTTCTCACACTGTATCCCAAAGTGCCTCACAGGGTAATAAATTACATTACCCGCAACCAGTATGACCTCATTAAGATCCACCTACGGCCAAGAATAGCTCCATGTTACTGTCAGTTAATTAGTGGTGGTATTCGTTAACTGAGGAAGTGAGAGCCAGGAAGCTATCATTTACTCCTTGTGGACGGTGTTGTGGAACAGCAGGAAAGCCATCTAACCAGTCACTGGCAGCTGGCAGAAGGGAGGTTAGGTATCTCCAGGAGTTCCCATGCCCCCATAAGAGGGGCATGGTCCACACGTGGTCACACTTACATGCACACCACGTGCATGGTCATGCTTGGGGTCATCATCCCACCTTCAGCCACTATCACCTTAATCCGTGCACAGCTCTGACCTTAAACCTTAACCCTGTGTAATGTGATGGGGGTCCCCCAATCCTGCAGCCTGGTGCCCTCTAAATTCAGGCTAAAGCTTGTTCCTGGGGCGTACAGAGACTAGTACGTCCAAGCACACCCATCACATTAATATAGCATTAGGCAAACCCAGATACGCTGTTTGCTGCCTTTCTGTGGGCCATCCAAGGAGCATTTCTGGGAACAGGAATCAGAGCCCGTATTCTGACATGGAGTGAAAAAAGCCTCTCTGCTTGTGCAGCCTGACATTGTCAGTGCCTGCCTTCAATTCTTGCAAGCCTAAGTGATGAACTGAGATGCAAGCCGATGAAGAGCTGGAGGAGCAGCATGCAGCTGCTTCTGCTCCAGAGGAAAAAGCCCACGCTGCCCCTCCAGCTGGAAACGCTGGGGTAAGTGCTGCTGGTGGCACACAGAGGGGTGATACTGCTCACTGTCCCCCACACAGCACAGCCAGTGGCCAGCGCTGCCCTTCTAGCCGAGGGCATCCTTCCCCTGCGAACAGAACTGGAGCTGAGGCATTAGGAGGATTTTGGTCCCTGTGAAAGGCAGGCAGAGGGCATGGCAGGGACGTGTGTGAGCCTGAATGCAGCTGTCAGTCTCAAGACCTTGTAGATATCCAGATGTGCTCTGATGGACTTCTCACGCTTTCTTGGTCTTTCTGCTCCTTCGTGACTTTTGACACCTCTCTGACAGCCTACAGGGCTCTTTGGTATCACTCCTTGTTCCATTCAGAGTTCATCCACCTCTCTTAGCCCCCTTTACTCTGTCAGCAACCTTCCTCACCCTCCCACAGACAGCAGACACCCAGTTCCCTCCTAGCGCTCTTTTTTTTTTTAACATATGAAAAATGCCTTCATGCTTTTTCCTCTCCTCTGCTCTGTTCCACACCGCATATTCTGGAAGTCACCTTCAGACCACACTGGAGTGTTACCTCTATTGCCCAGGGCTGGGATCATGTTACAGCCTTCCTCTTCTCACTAAAGATGTGTGCTCTGATTTGAACTTCTCCAAAGTTCAGGGATGTTTGGAATCTGGACTTTTGGCTTGGACCCCTTTCGGTGCCTCGTGTTGGCAGCTAGGAGTCGACAGAAGATTTTTGCGGCCGGGGAAGCCAGGCCTGTAGGATGCAAGTGACCAAGAATAAAAGAAAAAAAATCCCAGCATTCTAACGAACAAATTGAAACTGGCCCCGCCATGAATTGCGTGGCCTTTGGAGACATACCAACACCTCTTTCTTTCCACCCAAGCCACAGGTCAGGTGGTGCTCACCTGGCTGCGGGAAATCCCAACAAGCAAGGAGATTTCAGGAGGCCAGGGCCACACACCCTGGCCCCATGGCACACGCTTGCATATTCTCACTTTCCCTGCAAGGGACTAGGCTGGGAGATGTTGATGGAGAAGATTCTTGCAGAGAGATAACCCCGTTTGGCATGTGGGTGCTTTCCCTTTTCAACGGCTCTGGGGAGGCTGAGCTGCGGGAGGGAAAAGGCCATGGGCAGAGTCAGCACTTTTTGCTTTTTCTTTATTTAACCAGAGTAGGGTCGGACAGCTCAGCTTTGCCGCCAGGTCAGAACTCAACACGCACAGATGAAGACTTGTTTTAAAGACTTATCTAAGACTTGTTGTCTCAGATGAAGATGAGACTTCTTTTAAAGCCCTTATCTAAGTGCAGGCTGCGTTCCCCTTCGGGCAGCATGGCATCGCGTCTCGGGACAGCGTGGCATCACATCCCTCAGGGTTATGCCTGCTGCTGCTGGGGGTGGTGAGCGAGGCCCTCCATGGCTGTGCTCTCCCCCCCCGGTGCCCCCAGCCCACCCCTCGGGGAGGGGATCCCACAGTGCCGGCCAGATGTCTGTGAGAGCCTGGGTGAGCCCACCCGGTGTCGAAACAAGCAGGGGCTGTCATTTTCTCTCCTTCTGCCTACGGGAACCGAAAGCTTCCTTCCTGCCCCTTCCTCCTGGCAGAAAACAGACAGCCGAGAGAGGGGCCAGCGAGGGCAGGGAGCACCAGCGGCCCCCGCACCCCCCTGCTAGGAGGGAGCTGTTGCGGCGCAGGCTATTTTTAACCTGTTTTTATTGCATGCTGGCAGCCGCCTCCTCCATTTCTTTCTTCCTTCTCTGCATCCCTGCGTGTCTTCGCAGCTCCTTCCTGCTACCGTGAGATGTGTGAACTATATATGGCCTGGGAAATCTGCGGCAGGCAGTATTTTTAAACCCTCCGGGCCTCCGGTTTGCAGGCTACTGTGACGCATTTATCCGATTTTGCAAGTTTCTCATGGGAATGCAGGGTGCCCAGCGGCAGCCTGCGGTGCTCGGCTGTTTATTTTTTGCCCTCCACGACGCAACCCTTGGGGCCCGGGCCGGCATCTCGAGACTTGGGAAGCAGCAGACCTTGTGCGTGCGGAGGGGAGGGTTTTGAGCCCGGCTGTCGTCACAGTGTGGCTTTGCTGGATGTCAGCTGCAGGTCTGCAACGTGGGGTGAATTATCTGGCCAGCCGAGCGTTGCCATCGAACCTGGCGGGCTGGGCACGGAGAGGACCTCCCTGAATGCCCACCCTCCTGCCAAGCGCGTGTCTCAGCTCAAAGTCCCTGTTCGTACCCTCTGTGGAAATGGGATCGCTTCGTAATATTTGGAAGTTAGCACTGCCAAATTTGTCTTCGTTTGGTACATCACTCAGTCCCCCCCAGGGAACCTGCCCTGTAACCTCCGTGCCCCTTCTCCGAACGCAGCGAGGAGGCTTAGGGAGGGTGGTGTGCTGCTCCTGAAAGGTGGCGCCCACCAAGGCCGAGCATCCAGCTGGGTCCTGTGGGTTGTGTTCACGAAGCCTGTGCCCGGCGATAGACAGTTGGTGCCTGGTGCTGTGCTCCAGCTAGGCACAGGCGCTGGCTGTGTGGGGTAAAAAAGCAACGCAGAAGGTAATGTCCAGGCCACTGGGAAGACTGGGAGTAAAAGGTGATCTTGCTGAGTCCAGTGCCATGCTACTCACGCGGTGCCCCTCCAGAAATAAGGCTGATTAAAAAAATGAAGGCGGGGAGGCGGGGGGAGTGTGGGGGGGTGGGACATGATGCATGGACCAGGGGGCCTGGAAGTTCTAAGATAAGCCGAAGACATCAAAATCAGATGGAAGGTGAGGGGGAACAGGTTTACAGTGATGAAACCGTGGTCAATACACATCTGGCGTAGAAAAGACTGAATGAAAATACAGGAAGAACTGTTTGGGAGTAAATTCTTTGACTATCTCCACTTGCCCAACAGACCTTTGTCCTTGCCTCTTCTTCACTGCAAAAATTGTTCCTGAGTAAAAAGGTGCTACTGAGGGCAAAAAGGTTCCTTATGAATTTTTTTACTCATTGCCACCGTTTCATTTCTGTTTTATATTCAATTGAGAGAAAGTAAAATGCTGTTTTGAGACTCTTTGCTGGAAACATCCTGTGCAAAAACACTCTTTGAGCATTTCCACTGTGAGAAAGGGCAGGAGCTACTTGTATCGTCTACAGCATGAACATCCATTTTTTAAATGGTGCTATTTTTTTGTTGAAGTCCTTTCAGAAGGTAAATAGTATGTTTTAGTCATTCACAACCTTGTAGATTAAAAATTCTCTTCATCAGATCTTCTGTGAGAAAATGATGTCTGTCCTCGTGTTCTTCCAGTATTTATGATGCATGTAGACTCAAATTAAATAATCGCTGTCTGAAGTGTCTTGTGTATGACTTTCCTACTGTAGAAGAATGGACTTGCCTGCAAGCATATAATATATTGGCAAATATATTTGTATTTCTATAGAAATATGAGCTTTTATCTACTATTGTCTTTTGTACTGTGTTTCCTCAGTAAGAATCCTAACTCTGGCAGTCAGGAAGTTTATACTAAATCTTCAGGGTGCAGTCGATTCTCATAGATTTCACTGGGCTTTGGACCAGGCCCTTCTACAGGCTAGTTTTATTTGAGATGTTTGATTCCAGGTTCATGAAAGTAACTGTAATTTGTGAAGATTATCCTTTCAGGCTTTAAGGATTTACACAGTTTAAGGAATGTTCATCAGTGTTGATACGGTAATAATTTGACCTCTGCAGTGCTCTATTAAATTTATTTCAATTGCTAATAAGGCACAATATTTCAGTCTGCCAAAAAGTGAAGGATCACAGATATTATCAGAAAATTACTGGTTTTGGTACCGTGACGTTAGGCAGCATTATGGAGGACGCTAATTTCTCAGAGCCAGTTGGAGCAGTGTAGGAAAGCCTCTGTGTTCAGGAAACTGTTTTTCATGGATGATTAACTCCTTGGATTTATAAACGATTGGGTAAAACAAACAACACTGAGGATGCGAGTTTAGCAGGATTAAAAGAAAGCATGAGATGTATTTATCACCAATAGGTAAGATAAAGGAGTCGGGTAAACCCTCATGACTCCACTGGTGAGAACCACCCCCAGGAACGACATAGGAACACGGTGATGTTAGTGAAGATGCACCCCCATTTAGTAAAGAAAATTCAGGATAAAATTCTGTCGAAGGTGGTAGATTAGACTAGGTAAAGCAAAATTTTATCTTGCTTGGCAAATGTTATTTTCCAAGTAGATGTCTGCTTATGAAAGCTGGGGTTTTTCTTAACGTGGCACCATATCAAAACTTGGCCCTAATTGTCTTCTTTTATCAGAGAAGGCCTTAGTTTAAGCACACACATTATTTTGGGATCTAAATGGTTTTATCATTCCAGAGATACTTTCCCCAGTGTTCCCATGACATGCAGTGGTCAGTGGACTTTTAATTCTGCAGATGCCAATTAGAAAACAAGGCCTAAGAGGAAGTTCATTTCTGGGCAGTGAGAGCACATCGTGGGTGGCCGTAGACGCCACAAAGCCTACGGCTTCAGCCACCTGAGAAATTAAATAATGAACCCTGACTGAGGAAGCTTGCGGGCATTACATCATTTACACATAAAACCAAAAAATAGATTTATAGGGCACATGGGTGGCTGTGACATCACCAGCAGCCAATCTAGAAGTCTCAGCTATATCCAACAGACTAATGCCCTTTAATACCATTCTTTGTAGAAGGGGATCCCAGAAACCTACCTCTCTGCTTTGGGTTTCTGTTTTTCGGTTGTTGCTACAGATTGACTGTGACATATTGACTCTGGGCTGAATTGCCTAAGCTGCAGCTGTACCGGGTGTGCTTTGCACTGGAGGCATAGGATGTGCGCCGGGTGTTTTTCCAAACAAGCATAGCCCTGGAGAGATGAACTGCTGCTGCAATTTTAACGGGGATTGGGAACCAACTCAAGGGGTTTCTAGAGATCCGATGTGCTTGAAATATTTTATTGTGGTGGTACTGGCTGCTCAGAAGTTGGGATAGGGCTCTTCTATTTCAGAAATTATCCTAAAGAGCTACTAACAGTCTGAAAAACAATTATCTGGAAAAAAAGGTATTGACTGATATGAAAGCTTGAGAAGTAATAGCTTACAGTAGTAGCTGAGCAGCAACAGAGCTGCAGCCAGTGGTGGCAGAGGGCATCACTGCAGCGTTCCTCGTTGGGAACAGTGAGAGGAGAGCCCTAGGACTGGCTGTAAATGAAGGAGGAACCACAGGAAGAATCAGGTGATTTTGCAAGGATAAAGGCACCAAGGTTGATCAGCCATAGGAATAGCTGCTGGCAAAAGGAGGAGTCACATGGGAGGCAATGGGATCCCTGGGGACAGTGGTTATTCCTCGGGGTCTGCGCTTCCGAGTACACAAACACAGCTATGGGGTCCTTCTGAGTGTAATCCATCTCTGTTGCTTTAGACTGTGCAGCTCCTCCCTCGCCCCAAAACACAGCTGTCACCTCAGGGACCAGGTCGGCTCATAGCCCTGAAAAAGCACCCTCTGCACGCTGACCCTGAGCAGTCTCGCTGAAACATCTCTGAGCTTTCTTTAATTAAAACTTTGATTCGGGCTCAAGCAAGAGAAAACAAACGTTGTCCGGTTCCAGTGTTCAGATCCCTCAATGTAAGCCAGATGTCACAGCTGGTTCATACAACTGCTCTCAGTGTGGCAGCCGTGACCTCCCACCGCACACCATAGAAGAGCAGCAGTCAGGGACGAGACCAGTAGCCGTCTCGATGCCTCTTGCTTTCATATTTAGTCTCAAAATATGTTTCCTGGTCTTTGATAGTGTCACTTCTCTCTCTCTTTTTTTCCTCCTCCCTCTTCCCTCCCACCTTGAGACTTGGCACACAGCACATTACCCAAGGAGCAAGAAGAAGGGGAAAAAAAAAAAGAAAAGAAATAAAAGAAAGAAAGGAGGAAAGAAAAAAGCCTATGTCCCTTTGTTTGTTTCTAAGGCAACAGGTAGGAGATGCAGAGCGCTGGCATCCTCCCAGCTGCACGCCCAAAGTGTCGGGGCTGCTTGGTGCCCCACGGGGACTGGTGGGAGGCTGTCTGTCTGTCAGCACGGGCACTGGGGAAATGGTGTGAAACAAATAAGCCTCTCTTGTGCTCCCATGTCAGACTTTTGTGTGGGGTTCCCACTGCGGCTGCCCAGTCCCCGGCTCTGCTTGCCGGGTGACTGGAGGCGGGTGAGCAGGCAGGCAGGTGAAAAACATGTCTCGGGCAGCCTCAGATGCCAGCCTGAAGGCTGAGACACATTTAAAACAACACAGCTTGAAATAAATGGCTTCCTCATGCCATGGCTACAGCTGGGTCACGCAGGAAGAGGGACAGGATTATCACTTCAGGAAAGAGAAGATGCATTTGGCAATTACAAATTTTACTGAAATAGATAAAAGAGAAGGCTTTTCCGTCTGTTTTTTCCTTAGGTCTCTAAACTTCCTTCACCTGCCTCCATCTGTTATAAGCAATCGTCACAGGAGGACTTGTGAAGTTGGGGTCACGGTCCACTAACAGGGGTGGGAGGACGCTTAGATCGAAGTGAGTTGAAGATGGGCAATGCTGAACCCGACTGAGCTGTGTAGGCACTGCTGAAAGCCATCATGGGGACCCTCCAGGGCCTTGTGGTGCAGTTAGGAGCTTGGGCTAAAGCAGAAAGAGGCTTGTGGAGAGGCTGGGTAACAGCAGCCCGTGGGCTGGGTCCTGCCCCTGCCTCAGCAGGAGAGCAACCTGGAGATAAAATCCCTGTCAGAGTGGCTGGCCAGTAGTGCTTTTCCAGCCTTGCTACCAGGTTAGGGCTGGGAAACATTTTCATACAGACAGGTCGCTTTGAGCTAGGCTGCTGGCACATACAGCAACGGGGCAGAGGAAGATGGAAGTTGTGATTAAAATGCGACAGAGATGTTTGAGACAAGAGGAGATTTACCAGAGGCAGACTACGAGGGCCTGGCACCTTCCCTGCCTTTCCTTCTCTTACTGGTGGGGAGACATGCTCCTGCACCATGTGATGTGGGCTACACAACCAACCCCAGGCCTATAGACTGAGGATGACATTGTGGTCTGTCTCACTGATTAGGACCTTGGTGCTCCAACCCTGGCTTTGCCTGCGTGCTCTTGAAGGCTGCAACTACTTGGAGAGGTTTTGTTGAGTAGACCTGCCCCCATTTGCTGAATATTGCGCATTCAAGTTTCCCATTGTCTTCAAAACTAACAAGACTTGCAGAAAGCTCTGCAGAATTTGTTTCTGAGATTTTCTGAACTACTAAGCAGCTGACCTGTCTTCATAGCTGTTGCACTAAATTTCAGAAAAAAGCCCCATCAGTATCCTAAACACTTTTTAACAATAAATTTAACTTCATCTGACTTCAGTTGGTGTCAGCAGAACCACTGCGGCCCGAAAGAAAACAAAGTTGTTCGCAAGATCCGTAGAGAGTGCAGGAATACTATGCCCAGCAATAAATAATTGCAATTGCTGAGTAATCTGTGACACCGGAAATGATGCCAGAGTTCAAATTGTCAGCCTCTGTGCTTTCAGAAGCTACAGTAGGACTTTTTCTGCAGGCAGGTGTGTTGCAAACCTAGAATTATTGTCAGGGAAATCCAGTGGAGCTCTGTTGCAAAGAATAACAATATTTCTTTCCAAGATTATGATGATTAAATTTAAACATGAGGCTAATAAATCACTTCTTGCTCATATGTAATAATGACTTTTGCAGGCAGAGTGGGTTAGGTATTGGCAATGAATAGTGGGCTGTCAATTCTCAGAGATTGCATCTGTGGCTATGCTACGGCTGTGTGTCTGGAAGGCGTGAAGCATGTGTGTGAATCTGTGCTTGCACTGGGGGACATATAGTGAAAGCAGTGGCAGTAACAGCAAGCAACAGAAGTACCCTCTATGTGATGGTCACAGAGATCCACCAGCATAGCTGCACATACCTGCTGTTCTAAGAAATTCCTGTCATGTACATTGTACCCAGGCTAGATTAAACAGATCGGTTTATATCTATATACCCAAATAAACTTATATGAATAGACAAAACCACCAGGAATTCTTATAACATTTACTTACCATTAGTCATATATGTAGAATGGTTAATAAGTAATTCTTGGAGCAGTAAAACTTTGCTTGTTTTAGGAAGTTTACTTGTATTAGAGAAGTAATGCCTTCTGTTTCCGGATTAACACTATAAAGACATACTTTAAAATGCATTTTGAAACACTCTTAAGCCAAGTTATTTAGATTTACAAATTAGAAGCAAGTACACAACATTACTTCATTCAAGCTCCAGACAGGGTTTAGAAGGTGTCTTGAAAAATATCATAGACTCATGGGAACAGTCTGTTGCGTACAGAGATCTAGAACTTCCACTCATTGGTACAATAACATAAAACATTATGAGTTTGTTTTTTTGTGATTGTTTCTTGTTTACATTTGGAAGATACTATGTCCCAGATCTGTTGTACCTCATCTTTATTTATATCCAATCCTTTTGTTTCTGTGCATCTTTTATTTTGTAGTGTAACTCCTTTTGAAAGAAACATGATAAAAGAGAAAATGGAATCTTTCATACAAAAAAAAGTTGTTCAGCTTGTTAGAGGTGAAGAACCGTAGCTTTTATTTTACTATACAGAGCATGATTACCTCAAAAAACAGTTTATTTTCTAGCATCGAGCTTTCTTATATTCAAGATGTCTTTGCCTCTCTGTTTTTCACTTTCTGTCATGGGATTGTTTTAGGATTTCCCATTTTCTATCAAATCTGCATATTGCAGACATGAAACCCTGCCTACACAAAAAAAAAAACAACCAACCCCCAAAATTCAGGGTAATGCTTTTGCTTTACAAGACAGATATAAGTAATTCTGGGGCAAACATGATGAGCAGTTATACCATCATAGCACTGGGGAAATGTGATGTTTTACCTGGTTAAGAGATAAACAGAAATATGCTCTTTGCCCTAAATGATACTCACCAGATGTGTGGAAATCCCCTGTGTTTACAGCTCGCTCATGCATCAGGCAAAGAGGAATCCAGATCTGCACCATCCCGTTCCTGAGAGACTTCAGCATGATCTGAACAACACAGAGTTTATGTTTTCTGTGGTGGGAGGTAGTAACTGACTATATGACACCTAACTCAGGAAAATGTTGAAGCATGTCCCAGCTTAAGCACTTGAATAATCACATTACAAGGCAAATGTTCGCACAGAACTGCTTTACACAGTCTGGCTCATCATATTTGGTGCTTGGCCAAATGCATAAATCAAAAAAACTTCTCCTGGCTTTCCTAAGGGCACCAGGACAAAGGAAATATAATTTGTATATCACATATCCGTTGATTGCCCACAAGGCAATTGCCCTATACTGAGATGTGCTGATTCAAAATGTGGCTTCTTTTTCACAAACAAGATGATACAAGAGGGTTGCTTATGCATCCACTGCGCAAGCACCATTGCATTTATGTCGCTGCCTTTACAATGGTTGTAATGGGAAAAGGCTGTTCCCCAAGGTTTGGGGAGAACGATTGCTTTCTAAGACAATTTCCCTGCAAGGGCAGTTGGAGCAGAGAATCTCTCTGCTGGTCTTTCTAAACCAAGGAGGGGGCCCCAAAAATTTGTGAGTGCAGCTCAGGTACCTTGCAGCTACCCAGGAGGCAGTTTGCAGCATCTCTGCTACTTTGGGGAACGGCGTTGGGGCTGGTGCTAAGGACCTTTTGGCAACGTGTGGCATAAGCGCCAGCTGTGGGACTGTGGAGACCCTATGGCCACCGTGGAGGTTCACTCCCTCGGGATGCTCCAGCTAAGGCTGGGAGCGCTGAGCAAACATGTCCAGAGGATCAGCCTCTTTTTTTCCTGGACAAGACAAGCCCTCAAAGGCATGGTACAAAGCATCACCCGGGAGGATCCAGCCCAAGAAGATCATTCCCCTGAGAACCAAATGGCCTTTTGAGCAAGACAAGTGCCTTTGGCAGGGAACTCGCTGGCAAGTACAAGAACGAGCAGTCTGCTCCCACACTGGCGACGGGGCTGTCACAAGCAGAATGACAGCCCCTTCCTCCTGCCCCCTGTGCGTCCTGCTTTAGGCTTCATTGGAATAACAGTAACCTTTAAGCTCTTTTAAGAGTCAATATAATTTCCAGATCTTGAAAGATGTGGCATTACCTAATGCTGAGAGAGCAGAGGCTTGTACTGTGGCAGATGCAGCAGCAGTGTTTGCTTTTTACCCTTCCTCCCCCTTGCGCTTCCACCTGAGCTGAAGGGACCATCTCTGTGAATGAAAGCCCACTTCTGTTTCCATCGCTGTTTATTACCAGCTGAGCTTTCTCTGAAGAGACAGGAGAAAGGCAAAACAACTTCAGCTACAATTGTACTCGTTACAGGGATTTTCAGAAACTTGAATGGCTGTTGCTTTACTTTATAAACTGCATCCCACTGCCAGCTTATAAATTACCAGTATTATTATACCTCTCCTTTCAACATTGACTATACTCTTTGCCCACTGAAATGAAGACGGAAAAATAGGGGGAGGAACAAACACCATTTTCGAAGGCCAGTTCTCATGTTCTCAGGATTTCGTGCCCAATAGCTTTCTCGTCAACGCTGCATTAAAATGCTGAGCTTTCAAGCCAATAAATTGCAAAAATAATCTGCTGGTCCCCTCAGCACAGAAAGAAGTCTGTCCAGCTGGACCGTTTCTACATATCCTGTCAGGCAGAGAAAGATGTCCACCAATTGTCACCTCCTCCTTTGGCTTCTGAGGCGACTCCGCATAATTCACTGAGTGTGCATAGATGTTGCTGGCACGCACGGCAGCGCAAGCAGCAGGGAGGAAAGCAGGCGCTACCAGAGGAAACAGAGCGTAATGAGAGCACAGCTTAGCACATGTGTGTGTGCGCACACACTTATACACTTACGTCGTGAAATGTGAGAAAGAAGGGAGAAACCGGAGGGCAATGAAGCATAGCGAGTGTCCAGGGAGAAGGGTCTTGACTGTTGTGGCTTTTTTTCAACCGCAAGGATTTAATGCAACGTTAATCTCTGGTGCTCTTGACATGCCCGATCAGAGTCTTCTGGTTTCATCTGAGTCGGCATTTCCAGCACAAATGTCTATTTTCTGTGGGAGAATTGATTCCACGGCAAAAAAAAAAAGACCCTACATCTCAGCTGGATACTGATTTTTATTCTCCAATTAATTAAAACAGAAAACACTTTCCTCCCTTGAATGACAGGAATGCAAAAAAATTCAGGGATGGCTGAGGTTGTTTTTAATTCACTCGATATCTGGCATTTAAGGGAAAACATAGAAGTGACCAGCTAAAGTATATTTGAGAAGATACATCCTTTGAAAACAATTAAAAGATTTCAAGTGGATTATCAGCCAGGTGCCTGAGAATCAAATCCTTTGCTATTGATACCAGCAGCAAGGCTAATTTGGCTCAACAGCAGCAGGCAGCAATCTCTATGTACGGCCACAACCTGATACCTGGTGCTGTGATTATATAGCGTTTCCCCAATTTACGCAGGACTGAATAGAGCCAACACTTAACGAAATTCACCAGCGAACCCTGAGGCTCCCACCTTGCCTTGCCAGGCAGCCTGTCTCCGCTAGCAGAAATCTTGTGCCGTCAAGGCTGTGTGTTGAGGCAACTGCTGCATTTTGCACAAGGCATAAGTGCTTCTGCTTCAGAAGAGGAACTGTTACACTTTTATGCTTGAAAACACAGGGTGACTGCAGCGGTGTCTTTGCAATTGCAAGGGCACTTACCCAAAGCGTGACCAAAAGCATATCTTGAGCTTTTCAGCTGTTTTCCAAAGCAATACTGTATTCCTGTAAGTTTGTCGTTGCCACTGAAATAAACAGAACACTGGGGTCTAGCTTAAGAGTGAGCAATACACGGATATGCTGAGCTGTCAGAGGCAATGAGGCAGAATTGACTACTATGATTTTATCTACTCCAAATGTTTTTATCTAACTACTTTTCAGAGAGCATACCTGTAAGGCAGTGAGGCTGAGTGTCTGTCTAGCTGTTACTCCAATTCCCTGCTCTGTCAGAGAGCTCGTGGAAGTGATTTTGGAGCTAAGGAATGTCATTGCTACCAAGGGATATACTGCTCTGCTACCCTGGTTTTTTGTATGCTCCATGCTCTTAGACAACAACCAATTTCTGCTGCATGTGAGAACCGATGAGCAAAATGACATTTCTTATAATCTCTGAAGCATGACTTGTAGATGTTTACAAAATCACAGTGGGAAGAGAAAATTATTGGGAATATTATGTGATAATACCAAAATCCTTATGCTTGCCTAAGCTGTAACCTCCTTTTTTGGCCCAAAACCTTTTAAGTAAATACGGTCCATCCGTGGACATGGTTGTCATGCATGGTTGACAGAGGGAGTCCAACTGCTGGAAAATGTGCTATACGCATGCTAAATGGCAGTGTTATATATGGTAAAATTATCCTTAAAAAAAGTAATGTAAAAATGCCCAAATACATATTTATTATCCAGAAAACTATGTTTATTACAATGTATTTACTGTGCAGTTTAATGTTGGTTTAGCATGGCTATGTGAATAGGATTTAAAGCCACATGGAAAAAAGTTCAAATAAGACAAAAAGTAGTGACTTTAGAGAATAAATTGGGAGTGCAAAGTTATTATTTCTCCCTTCAAGTTGTGGTTTCTCATGGCTTGCTGGAGCAGACTAGGAACCTGAAAGCTGAAAAAAAAATAATATGCGTACTTGAAACGTGTATCTGAACACTTGGGGTAAGCTGTCCTTTGTGCCAAGTTTTCTTTCACATATGCTGTATGAGAATTGATTGCCTTTGTGATTTTTATCCTAGCTGAAACAAATGCACATGTTGTTCTTATTTGTATGAATGGCTAATCCATTTTAATATGCTGTTTTGACACATGTACATGACTTTTGCAAGTTAATAGAGGTGACTCACATCTGTCATGCCTTCCCTTCAGTACTTTTTCCTCTATACTGGCTTATATTAGGGATAACAGGGAAATATATCCTTGTGCCAGTGCTAATGGCATGGAATTTTTTGAGGCCTGATATTCATCAACTTGGTAGAGTACCAGTAACCCCAACATGCATCCCTTTTGGGATGACCCTCTGCAAAATCACCAGTGTATGAAATTCCTTCCGGCATTTTGTCTCACTTCCTCAACTTGCCCCCAAAATGCCTTCTGCTGGAACTCTGCGTGGGGGTTAGGATGAGGACAACCTTTTGGTAAAAGGAATAGGCCGGGAGGTTTGTGGTGGCTTCTCAGTATTTTTTCTTGCCACAAGACAAGGGTCAATCAGGCATAAAGTGGCAGCTAGGAACATTTTTTTCCTGCTTTCTTTGTACATGTCTAAACCATTTCTCCGGATATTAGCTGTTTTCTCTGAAAATAAACAGATAGCCTAGCAAATCTCCTGCAAGTTGACCCATTATTCATCAGAAAGAACCAAAGGAAAGGATTCACTTGGCCTCACCTTATGCACCTAATTTTGGTGTCATTGCCAGATTCAGAGCAGGAGACTAAAGTGGGAGCTGTGAATCATTGGTTGGAGGAGCACCTTTAATTGTCCTGATTGTAGTGGGAGTCTAAGGAGAGTCACCTTGTGTAAGACATGGGTTTCTTCTCTAAGTCAACAGTTCTATTGAATTTAAACCCATACTCCCAAACTTGTAATCAAGATGTTCTTAGGAGAAGAGGATAATCTTGTGCTGCAAGAGATCGGAGAACATCAAAATAAGAGTAATCAAACTATAAGCTTTGGGGGGAAAAAAATAAATCTCCTAATGGAAACTGAATATTTTCTTGAGCCCTGATTGTTTCCATCTGCACTACACCCCGGCTATCCCATGCGATTGTAACTGATTAGTGGGGAGGAGGAAAAAACAATTTTCCAGAAATATTTTGCTGCACTCATGCAATAAGAACATTCCGGTTCACAATTACTTTGTATGTAAAAGCCAGGTCCTTCTACAGTATTTGTATGAAAAGAGTTATCTAAACAGAGGCTGCGTACAATGTAGCTGCCAAGGTGCTGGCCACATGAATACCCTGTGACATAGATTTGGCAAGAATGAGATTAGCCTTGTTATCTTGGCCAAATTCCAGAATAAGTAACTAAAGTTGGACAACCAAATTTTCTCTCAGTTTCAGCAGGAGATACTGAGCATGCTGCTGTTGCTTTATAGTTTAAGTAGTTGTTTTCGTTATACAAAGGGGTTATAGAATACTGCCCTCTTGACATCACATTTACTCTGGCTCTCCAGAAGCAGAAATGAAAATTAATCTTACAGGGCAATCACACCATCACATGGATCTCCTGACTCTTTCTTAGTGCTGCTTAATAGCTGCTTCCTCCCAGTCAGGCAAGGGGAAGGTCCCCATAGCCTCAGCTTCAACCTGGAATACTTTCTGTTGACTTCAGCAAATTATCTGCTTGCAAAGTTGCTGAAAAGGTCTAAGGAAAAGTTTGACCCAGGACCATTAAGTCTGAGAAGTAGTACAAAGTGTACTGGAACTCATAACAGTATAGTACACACTACTACATCAAAGGTTTCCATTTAAATTTTTCCTGGTGCTGTTGGGAAACACGTGGCATCCTGTGTTCTCATTGCAGCGTGAGTCCTGCAAGCAAAGAGCAAAGACCAAAAAAAGCTAAGTAGCTGTGACTGACAATCAGAGACTGTTATTGTCATGGTAGGAGGTACTAGATGTCCACAAGAGAGGTCTGGTATCCTTTAGGCAAAAGATCTGTCCCAAAAGTACACCCTACACATGCTTTTGTGTAGGCAAAGACTTCATGCTAACAGCACATGCTATCGGCACTGTTAGTTCTTTCAAGAATGCTGCTGGATAAATGGAGCTGGGCATGAACAAGGGAGACTCTGCATTGGTCTCTGATTAGAATCAGTGCTTGAGACAATGCTGGTCTCGCAGAGCAGGCATTGGCATGGAGTTAGGATTCCTAGGAGATGGAAATGACTTTTTCTCTCAGGGCTACCACTCCCATTAACTGGAGACATAAGACACCCCCCCTTGGTACAAATTTGACTTGATATCAGACTCATTACTCAAGTTTCCTTCATTCAGGCAGTGTGACAGGCAGCAGAATACTGGCCAAACATCAAGCAATGAGTACAACACCCTGCAGCTAGGATCCAAAAGTCACTAGCCAGTCTCTATATAAACAAAATACTTCTAAAATATAGTGCCATGCATTTGCTGATTAGCTACATAGATGACTGTACACATTTCATATGTATGCCCAGTAACTACTACACTGCAAAAATAACTGACCACACAAATATGCTCATCATTGCTGTTGGAACTCTTCCTGCTTGCCGGCATTTTCGGCTAAAACTGCAGGTCTCTCTGGACTAGCTAGGTTGTAGACCTCTTGCTTTCATTACCTGTCAACATCCACAGTACTTAGCGTTGTTCAGCATCTTTGCTTAATGCAGAGTGGGTAGCAGCTAACAGGTTTCCTGCTGGCAGTCACGTACCGTTTTCCTGAGCAGCAAAGCCCCAGTTTATGTTGCAGCTAGTCTTGTAACTGGTTGGAGGTTTGTGTGTAAATAAAACCTAGGTTAAAACCCAAATCCGTACTATTTGAAAACCAAGTTGCTGTTTGGGGGAGTGTTACAGCATAGCACAGGACGGCCTCGTCACGCCTGGTGTCGGCAGCTGCTCTCTGTAGATCCTTCTGCCCTCAGGGACGAGTGCTCATTTCAGGGCATGTCAGCAGTGGCTCTGCTACCTCCTCCCACCAAACGCTCCCAGAGAGAAGCTCAGTGCTCCTGCCAAGCATCCCACGTGAACCTCGCACCAGAGCCTGAGCAGGCTGTTGGAAATCAGCCCACACCCGAGGTGAGCTCTGCAACACCACTGCTGCGTGATGATGGGTACCGCGGGCTCTGCAGCAAGAAAACCTGGGGGAAGGCTCAGTAAACGGGTATTGTGCAAGATTCACTTGTTCTGTATGGTTCAGTTAAGCTTGACATTGATGGTGAATTTGTTTGAATATGATGCCTAAAAGGTACGGAAATACAAGTTCACATGAACCAAAGTGAAAGAAAAAAAGGGGTTCGGTTTTAGCATTAATGATGATGTGTCACAACTTAGCACGAAAATCACCTAACTCCTTCTGACATGAAACTAGGTAGTAAAAAAAAAACCTGTATTTTAAATGCAGCTTTTTAAAACTTGAAAATGGTCCTAAAATAGAATATGTTATAGGCTTGCAGTAAAAACACTCTGGCTTAACTGTAGGTATTTCTTAATATTAATTCAGTCTACACTCAGTCAAGGCTTTCATTGATATCAGTGGGAATTGTACTGAAGAATGGTTTTACAAAGGTCGTGAAGGCTATTTGATTTGATTTCTTCTTAATTACAAAAAAAAAAAAAGTGTTAATTTCATCTTTGCTTCAGTCATGTGTTATAACCCTTCGTACTTCTCAGTGCTGCTTAAACAGGGATTTAGATGAAAGTGCTTTGTGGAATATGGCTTTATTAGAGTTAGTAGAGCTGCTAAAATTCCATTCTTTCAGTTTTAAATCTGACATTTCTTTGCAGGCTAATGCAAAATACCAATACATATGTGCAAATACATGAAAAAAAAATTAAAAAAACACCAAAAAACCACCAAACCAAAACACAATGCAGGCAAAAGAACCGGATCGTAGATTAATTAAAAACTACTTTTGAAAAATGTCATAAAGCAGCCCTGTCAGTTCATGTCCATTTAAGTTCCCAACCATTTTCATTCATATACTTAATTTGCTGTTCAGGCTTTATCCACTTTTTCTATTTAATTAAATAGAATATTTTCTTCCAAAATGCTTCATGTGCCAAAAACTAATGAAAGCCAAAGCTTTCCCAGCTATAGACAGACCTCATTTTCAATGGGACAAATTCACCTTCTAATGGAAAACCATTATAGCAGCCTTCCAGTACCTAAAGGGAGCCTACAGGAAAGATGGGAGGGACTCTTTATCAGGGAGTGTAGCGATAGGAAGAGGGGTAAAGGTTTTAAACTGAGAGAGGGTAAGTTTAGATTATATATTAGAAAGAAATTCTTTACTGTGTGGGTGGTGAGACACTGGAACAGGTTGCCCAGAGAAGTTGGAGGTGTTCAAGGCCAGGCTGGATGGAGCTTTGAGCAACCTGGTCTAGTGGGAGGTGTCCCTGCCCATGGCAGAGGGGTTGGAACTCGATGATTTTCAGGATCCCTTCCAACCTAAACCATTCTATGATTATATGAAATTACACTACACCTAAATGTCACCCAACATACACAGCAATGTTGCCTTAGTGTCATCAATTCTAAGTGGTTTATGCCCCCCAAAAATCCCAGCTGGTGTAGAAAAGGCAATTTTCCAGAAGTCCTAACAGTTTATAGTATCAATTTATTATACAACAAGTAATAGAGACCATTTCCTCAGCCATATTATTTTAACTTCTGGGGGCACATGTTGCATACTCAAATCCTTAGCTTCCCTCTAAATTCAGATATGTGGCATGATTTAGATAAATGACGTTCAAAATGTGGTGGGCCAATTTTTTCTCTGACATTACTTTATCATTATGGTATGCTACATTTATTGGTGAAACAAATATCACACTTTTCCAAGATTTAGATACCTCTGTACTGCATGTCTTATCCCCTGTTTTGTTATTCTTTGTTTCCTGTGATATTTCCTTGCAGCTGTTGGAAACCTCAGCAGACTGGTGAGACATATCAGCTGCCTTGTTTTCCTTTTGACGATGAAATTATGTTCATTTTTAATGCATAATTTCTTTATGTGAAAAGGCAATTCCAAATGTTGAAGATCCCACCAAGGATCCCACCAAGCCTTCTCCTCTTAACACTGAACTGGCCCAGCTCCCTCAGCCTCTCCTCAGAAATCCTATGCTACAGCCCACAACCAGTTTGGTGGCCTTCGCTGGGCTGGCTCCAGCATGTCCATATCTTTCTTGTACTGGGGAGCCTGGAACTGGACCCAGTACTCCAGGTATGCTCTCATTAGTGCTGAGCAGAGATGAAGGATCACCTCCCTCGACCTGCTGGTGATGCTGCCTAATGCAGCTCTGTATGAGGTCAATACATGCATAGGCAACCAAGGAAGGCAGAGAATCTATTGTACTGTTCATTGCACAGGTGAAGTAGCTAAACAAGGGCAAAAAAGGTAGGGGTGAAAAATAACTTCAACAGCAAGACAGGGCAGGATTTCTGGAAATAAAAACAGAAGTGCTTTTTCAGAAAAATGCATTTGGAGTACCTCTAACAGTCACTTCAGAAGAGTAGTGATGTGCAAGAGGGATGCTGCGACAAGACTGTGACACACTGATTTTGTTCTGATTTCAACATGATAGTATCAGAAGATGGAGGAGTGATACTGTGATGAAACTGGGATCAGAATCACTGCAGCTCCAAAATTTGCCGTAGTTCACATAACAAATAAAGGCCAGAATCTTAAGGAGCACATTAAAAGCAAAAAAAAAAAAAAAATTAAAAAAAAACTAAAGCACACCTGACAAATCAAGAAACAAGCAAAATGTTTTCTACATGCAAACAAGAAACATACACGTTTTTTCTCATGAGTTTTACCTGGATGGAATTATCAGAATTTCATCTGCTTCTTTCCTGCTTTCAGATATAATCTTCTAGGTCATCCTGTTCAACGCTTTATAGAGTGTTTGCACCAAACAGATGCTCACAACAAATAAATACACAATGAATCAAACTATTGAGAATTTACTCAAACTATTGAGAATTTACTTTGTGATACCTTACAACATTTATTCTCCATTCATGCAGATAATTCTTCAGGAAGAAAAATATAGTCAACTTTGACTTTGTAATGTCAAAAATGTGCATGTGCATGCATTCACACAAACATATTTAACAAGCATTTTAATATTGGTTTAACTGTTAATTTCTCTCTTTGCCTCAGAGTAAATAGAACAAAAGAAGATGAAAAACCTTTTCATCTCATTACACAGTGATCACTTCCACCACCACCTCTCTGATGTCCTCCAAAAGAAGGCCAAATCCCATTCAGCCTTCCATACCTGCACATCACTTAGAAATGTATGGTAGTTACTGAAATTGCTGGTGTTAGAATCATCACACAGACAAATTACAGAAACTAAGAGCTCTCCTAAGGCGTCTTGCATAGTTTCAATGAGACTTTATGCTTTCACCGGCTGTCAGTGTCAATTTGCCATTGCAGCAATATAAAAGACTGTGAGAACCCTGTACACATGTCAGTCCGAACAAGCTGTAAGGCAACTAAAAGAAGAAAGGGCAGAAATTATCTAGAAAATGTCCCTTATGCGGACAAAGCTTCTGGAAAGTGAAGTGTCTCGCCTGGGGTTACACGCAAAACCAAGGGCAACCCAGCTCTACTGCTGGTTGGGCCTGTGTGCATGCCTGAGTTGTGTATTTCTTGCAGGAGAAGGTCCTCAGCTACAGTCTAGAGACTCTCGCAGACTTTCTGATTCAACCAGTATGGTTACCCATAACAATTTCATTAAACTATTTCTGTACAGTCTTCTGCTTGTTAGTCTTTCCCCTGGTAGAAGACTATGTTGAAAATAGTATGTTCTATGCTCCACTCCTAAAACAAACAACATGCAGATAAATATGGTGCAAAGCACTTACCACAACTGAAAAATAAACTTCTAACCACAGTGAGGGAGGGGAAAAGAGCTGGGTATTTTGTGGTCCCTGAAGGAAATTGAAATCTGCTTTTTGGTGGAGACATACTTCAAAAGATGAAACCAACCAAATGGGGAAAATGTCTCTTTTTCTCGTGTATGCGCGCAGCACATATTAAT
Organism: Pluvialis apricaria; assembly: GCA_017639485.1. Taxonomy (NCBI): domain Eukaryota; kingdom Metazoa; phylum Chordata; class Aves; order Charadriiformes; family Charadriidae; genus Pluvialis; species Pluvialis apricaria. Next base: position 70,341,165 of record CM030009.1, on the reverse strand, counting down.
GGTTGCCATAAGTTAAATGGGAAGTACTATTGATATTATTGTCTGTTTGTTATTAAATAAAATCATTTAAGCTTTGTTCTCTTCTCCAGTGGATTAAAGAAAGACATCACCCCAAATCAAATCTGATCAAGTTGCATTTTAGCCTATCATGCCTTGCTACAATACGCTTCAGACAGTGGCTGCTGAAAAACATTTTGTTTAGTGCCTTGTTTATTATTGTTTTTCTAGAGGAAAAATGGTCCCAAACATAATTTATTTTTTCTCCAAAATTCCAATGGTCTGCTATACTTTAAAAGAAAACAGATGATAAATGCTTCTTATAAAGTTTTGTGACTTCTTTAAGGGACTTCACAAATCAACTGAAATTATTTACAAAAGAACGAAAAAGAAAGAGAGAAAGAGAGAAGGGGAGGAAAGAAAGAAAGAGGGAAAGAGAGAGAAAGAGAAAGAGGGAAAGAGAAAGAGAGAGAAAGAGAGAGAGAAAAAGAGACAGAAAGAGAAAGAGATGAAGGGAGGCAGGGAAGGCAAGGCCAGGCAAGGCAAGTCAAGGCAAGGGCAGGGGAGAGGCGAGGAGAGGAGAGACTTTAAGTTAGTTGGTGTAGTTCGTGAGTTTGGTTTTTAAATTAAAATTACTAGGATTTTCTAGTGTAGTGTTTGTATAAACATTCAGAAAGATGTTTGTGTTTGTGTGTACTTCAGAAGTCCCCAAAAGGATTATAAGAAAATAATTTATATATTTTATTGAACCAGACATTTTCATGTCTCCACAGACTCTCAAATGATTCATGTCCTTTCCTAATGACAATAATACAGTAGGATTTTGGCCACTGGTGAGCAGAGCTGGCTTGAGCTGGTGACCTGGAGATGAAATGTTTACTGCCAATCTCCTGGGCAACCATCTCCCCCTACAGGCACCTTTAAATAAATCTTCCCTTCCCTATTTCCAAAAGACACTTTGGAAATATGCCATTTGAAGCTATTGAGAATACTTCCAAAAATCCTTTTGTTTAAGACTTGTTTTCATAAGTATTTTGTGTAAGACAGGCAAAGTTTTCTTTCCTTAAGTTTTAAGTAACTTGCAGATCTTAACATGGTTTTCTTCCTTTCATTTCTCAATGTCTTATGCTGTAGCCTGTGGCATGGCACTTTGCCTGCAAGCATTCCCACATTAGACACTTCTTAGGCACACAAATCCCAGCTGTCATCTCTGCTCCAGGGAGGAACCAAAAATGCACTACGTGCTCCCAGCCCAGCTTCCTCTTCCACATTGCCTTCCACACCCCAGGTACCCACACCTCTGCAAACCCCATATTAAAACTGAATTGTAAGAGAAAAAAGAATGATGGAAATATAAAACTGGTCCTAATCTAAGCTACTAAATACAATTTTGAATGAGGGAGTATGAGAGTAAATTGCTCTACCCATACCCCAGCATATATATGCAGTATTTATATGTAGAAACAGAGAAAATAAAACCTGACACAAAGCTGCATTCTTGGAGATCAGCTAATAATCTCTATGTTTAATATTCCCAGAAGGCAATGCTTAATGTTCCCATTGGTTTCATTCAAAGACATGCCCATCTGTTTGCGAAACTATCATATAAAAACAATGGTTCCAGTTCTCAGTGCCTTACTCAGGCCTTGTGAAACCAGTTACTGGAATTTTTATCTGGGTTAGGAATTCAAAACAGGGCACAATAAATAAGTTATAATTCACATTTTAATATGATGATACACTCAGAATGAAAGTTGAGTCTAGTTTTTTTTATTATTTTGGTAACTTTTAGTGCTAAGAGGAGATCCCTACCATACTTTTAAATGCTGTACTGTAACACTCACAACATATAGTTTCTCTCTTTACATCTCAATATGTGTGGAGTGAGTTATGTCACTCTACCTTCAGATTTTTACCAGTGTGTATCTATCTCTTAAAGACATGGATGAAATTCGATACCTTGTGTTTTGAATTTCAGCTACATTTTTAGTAAGTTTGTGTTCTGCTAAGAAAAGAACAAAGTGAAACAGCAAAATTCATTTTATATGAACAATCCACTCACAGCTATGTCTTCTCTTTAAGCTTCTGATCCACAGATGCCTAAAACAGACCACTGTAACTCAATGTGTCTATGGCGAGGGCAGCAGCAATGCTCCTTCTGCCATGTTTAGCGAGCTCATCCCTCGGTGAAGGGTATGAGACACTTCCCCTTTAAGCTCCAAGCTTTGAGTTGACTCCCATTGCACTTCCCTTGCCAGCTCAGGACCTGTGGTCTAGTCTCGTCACATCACTGCATCAGGCTTACCCACAGCCACAACTCTGTATACTTAGTCAAGCTTGTCTGGGCCAATGCAGATCATCAGCCAGTCATACACACGACAGCTCCACACTTAGAGGATTTGGACTTGGCTGGTGCCTGAAAATCCAAAGAATTTATATGATTTTCATTGCTGACAACCACCAGAGCAAACTGTACACCCCTCATCTCCAATTAAGCCAGTCTCTCACTTTGAGGATATTTAAACTAGAGGGAAAGGGAGGGAAAAGCCCTCCCTTTCCTGATGAGATGGATGCAGTCTCGCATGGGAAGGGCAGAGAGAGCTCTGTTCTCCTAAGCATCCAGGTGGCCTGGCACTGCTTCCTTGAGCTGAAGGAAGAAATTGCTTCCCAAAGATGGCTGAACTCACTGATTTACCATGCAAGGTTATGAGCATTATTGCTGTAACAGGCAAGGGTTTGAACCCTGTGGTGAGTAGAAATTTAGGGGGACCAGGGAGCAAGAGAAGCAGGAGGGATGAGCTGAAGGGAAGGATGGTCTAGAGCAAGTGACATTTGCTTTGTTGCTTAGGAGTGGTGACCAGGGAGAGCTGCCAGTAAATGGGAAGTGAATCTGATGGGCTGGTCTTCCTGGGAAACTCCATATGCATCTTTAGAAAGGGAGCAGTGATCTCCACCAGCATCATTATATGCCAGAAACATATGGACAAAATAGCTATCCTTGTGGCTTCTTTCTGTCTATAAGGAGAGCCATCAGCACTGTCAGGGATCTGTTCCAGTTTGGATGCTCCACTCAAGAGTTCATGAGAGGTTTATGAAAGCCACCAGTGCTCTGGAGCTGGTGATGATTAAGTATCTGAATTGGATTCCTTGTTTTCGTCTTAATCCCAGTACTAAAAAGACAGAAAAGGTGTGAGACCCAGAGTGCCAGGTTTGTCAGCAAGTATCAGAGAAGGCAAACAGCATCAGAGGTAAGATTCTTCACTTGAGGTACATAAGTAAGAGATGACACAAACAACCTGTGTGCAGAATATCAGGCTCAGGCTTATGGTCATTTCAGCAGAAGTGTTCTCTTAGGATGGTGGTGTGCAAATGAACAAACAGATTCCACTACACAGGGACATGGACTCAGATCCTACCTGCTTTTTTTTGCTGTGACTCATTTGCTGAAATTATTAAGAGTCTCTCTTGTACAAATGGAAACAGAAATAGGCAGCAAAGAATTCAATGCCTACTCTAATGTTATTTTATCTGGATCCAATTTCCAGGATGAAAAAGCAACCGTATATTTAATTCACATTCCTTCACTTCTGACAAATTTTACAACAAACTTTTACAGGCTTGGCTGTAGAATGGAGCTCTTCTATGATAACACAACACAGGGTCCTCCAGTGAGTCCCTAGAGCATTCCTCTAAGTGATCCAGGCAGTACAAACCTCTTTAATGCGTGGTTCTGCTGAGCATTGTCTGTGCTGAATGTTCTGGAATAAGCAAATTAATGTATTGAGGATCTAATGCCTTTGGTATAAACATTATTGAAATGGAGATGTATGGAATACATGTAAAAAAATAGAGAATAATTTTTATCATTAACTGCATAAGGACCATTTCCACAGTTCAAGGTGACAAATGTCTGAGCAAACTACAGACATTGATCAAGGTCCCATTTGAATGAGAAGATCTGTCAAACTCAGAGGAAAGAACTTTTGCTGATGAAATAAACTGTGAATGCTGTTGAAGGGAGGGAGTAGGGGACAGAAAGCAACGATGCTACAGAGAGTCCTGAACAGTGTTAAAGTGGAGAAGACTGACAGGTTTTTGATCAAGAAAACAAAGAATAATATGGGAAGAAACCTCCACAGAGAAAGTGTACAGGAATCTCAAACACTAAGGATGAATGAATAGACTACAGGCAATTTCTCAGTTTGACTTGCCCATTTTCAGAAATGGTAGCATGTGCTGAGGTAAAAAAGAAAGAAGAAAACATGGCTTATAGTTACTGGAAGTAATTTTTTAGCTACAGTGAGATGGCAGTAATACAGCAACACAGTAAGGATTTTTAAATGATGAAGCGACTTAAATATAGCGTGCAATGGCAAAGAGCAACAGAATGTGCTGGGATACCATCTTTGAAGAAAAACAATGGATTTTACATTTCAGAGGAGAACCAGGTATTTCATTAAACTGCCTGTATATATCATTGTCAGATGAGGAGTTGTGCAACCTACAGCTTGCTCTGAGACAAATTTGAAGAGACTAGGGCAATGGCTGTTGGCTGGGGTTGTTAGAAATCACGTACTTGATTGCTCAACAATGCAGTTGTAATTAAAAGAGTAAAGACAACTTTATGGAATAAGAAACAATTTAAGGGTTTTATTCTCCCCAATGGGATGGTGAGAACTGACGAAGCAGAGCTTGGTGGCCTCCCTGCATTCCTTCTCACAGGGAATTCATGTATGCTCTGTTATAGGCCTGGTGTGGGACTGCAGAGCCTTTTGAGACATCCTTACAGACCCATCACAGACAGGTAGGTCTCAAAGATAGTGATGGAAATGAAAAAAAGGTTTAATTTTGAATAAGACATCAAGAATCAGTCACATTCACAAAGAATATCGGGAACTCCTCTGAACAGGCAACTCAGCAGGGATCTCTAAGCATGGAAGACAGCTGAAGGATATTAGATGAGCTGCACTAGCGACAAACCATTTCTTATTTTCTGCAATTGCTTTTCCCTTTTTGGGCAGCATTACAAGTTTTTCAGATTATGGTAAGTAAAGAACAGGTCTGGTTTGGGAGACTACTAGAAGAAAGGAAGACCTAGCGAGAAAAAAGGACAGTCCTAAAGAACCATCTTCTTTTTCAACCCTCAGAACTCAATAGCCAAACAATCTCCTTGGCTCCCAATTTAGTTGTTTCTTGCTATGCAGTGAGTAGAAACATATAAGCTTCCTCCTTCATACAGGGCACTTTTGATATTTTTTGGAAAGAAGAAAAAGGATTGATAAAACAGTAGAAAATGAAAGCTGGTAGGTTTCCATTTTAGATAGAAGACTGGGAAAAACAGCAGGGAAATCTTTCTCTCCTAGTTGGACAAATATGGTCAAGGCCTCTACAATAACAGAAGCTGAATGTAATTGCTCAGAAGTTTTCCAAGATGGGCAAGAGGAAGACTAGACTTTGTTCTCAACTTGTGTCCAGGCATGGCATTTGTATATTAAAACTATAAGGTTCTGTCTGGCTGATTTGGTCTTCCATCCTCATGCATTTCATTACACGGCTGTGGATTTTTTGTATGTTGCCATTTGTAGGTGGTTGAAGAGAAGACAATACAGGATCCTTCCAGGGTGAAATAGGGTTATCCTGGGTAGCACATCCAGTAGGCATAGCAAGGTTCTGTGGGGTGGCCAAGGTGAAAAAGGGGCTATGATCCAGCAGTGCAGGTGCCATGGGTTTGCCAGAGAGGTGGAAAGAATGCTGAGCAGCTTTGGAAAAAGCAGGGTGCTGCTGGAGACCTTACATATCTCCAGAAATGAGTCCTAGAATTGTAGAAATATGGAGTTGCAAAGTACCGCAGGGGATTATCTATGCCCTTCATTTACTCAGAGGTAGGATAACATTTACCAAGACAATCTGAATGGGAGGTTTATCTTACCTCCTTTCAAAAATCTCCAGTGGAGGAAACCCTCTACCCTCCCTAGGTTGTCTGTGCCACTGTTTAAATATTTCTTTAAAAACAAGAGGTTTTTTCCTAACATCTAACTGAAACCCCTTTTACTTAAAATTAATCTGATTATTTCTTGTCCTAAGACTAGTGGATATAGTGAGCGATTAATTATAAATGTCTACATACTAGAAAACTGCCATCATGTTCTCCCTCATTTTTGTCTAGTCTAGACTAAACAAACTCACTTCCTCTGACCCTTCTCATAGGTCAAATTTTCCTAACCTCAGCTCTTTCTCTCTTCTGTTCTTCTTACTACATTCTTCACAAGGGGTAGTGTCCCAGGGTCCCTTCGTTTTTCTAGGTGAGGTTTGGGCTACTGAGATCTCACCAGAGGAAGAGGAGACAATACCCTCCTACATTTTACAATTAAAAGTTCGGAAGTTACATTCCAGAAGTCTTCCTTCTTTGCAGTAACACTGTTCATCTGCAATAAATCAAGATAAAATGTAGGTGAGAATCCTGAGGCCCTCTTTTGTCTTGCTGGAGGATGTAAATATCTTAGTGAACTCTCCTCAGATTGGGCTGTAACTTCACAATAGATATTAGTCACATCTTCAGTTGTGGTTCAGGAGCTGAACTGTACTGTGAAAATATTTTTGCCTGCAGATGGGACAAGATCATAGAATGACAGAGGTAGACCTTTGTCTGTATTTTTGTGAAGTCAGTCAATGTTGTGTTACTTCTTTATATCCTTATAGTGTCCTATACACCACCACTCTAAACATGCTGTCTGAATTTGTAATGCTTTTGATATTTTCAGGTTCTCTCCAGCAGTGCTTTTAACACAGTAAAGAGAAATACAATCTATCTGGCAATTAAGGAGGGAATGGCATGCTTCTTGGACTTCAATTTTCAGAAAGTTCATGTGTCAAAGAGTAAGAAATGGCCACTCATCTTTCAGAGTAACTAAGTAGTGCCATGAAAAAAGAAAAAGGGTGTCTACAGAGAAAAGCCCATACAAAGGTTCTTGTCCTTCTGCAGCTCACCAGGCTACTTTTACAGGGGGCTTTTTTTACTAGAGGTTTCTCTATTGGAAAAATTCAGGCAATTGTACTCTACCACAGGGAGCAAGTTCAAGAAATAGCTATACTGAAAGATCCTCAAGGAATATTTTTCAGAACATCATCAGGCAGTCTTGTATTGATTACATGGCTGTCTCAGTGGGGCATTTTGTGCATTCAGAATAATAGAATTCCCTGTAAGTGCAGGGATAATAGTGACAGAAATTTTTAAGGCAAACTGTTTACCAGAAACAGCCTACGAGAAAAGCACATAATAGACAAGATTGCCCCTCAGGCAGTTGTTGTGGATTGAAAGACACTCATAAGTTTTTTGGGGTTTTTTTGTACTGTTCTGCTCTTTTACTACCCGGCATGAAACTGAGAGATCCAAGACCAAACTCGTAACTTTTGGACTTTTTGAGACCTCACAGGATACCTTGTCTTCTCATTCAATGAAAGATACTTTTGCCAAGTGCTTTGTTTCAGATCATCATAGTTATTATAGAAGTTATCTTACCTATGACTGTCCTGTTATATTCAAGCTGGCTATTCAGTTATTGGCTAGCAAAGTCTAGCAAAATTGCAGCTCTGAAGAGGTTGGTAGGCACATGAACAGAGGAAGAGAGAAGCAACTTTTTTCAGTCTCAATGTGAAAACAGAAAGTGTTTGACATGCTGCCCTGGCCTCTGTGTGGTGTCCATAGCTGTAGTTTCATTTTGGACATTTTGGTTCCATGAATATGAAAAAGAGGGAGGGAGGAAGGGAGAGGGAAGAGAGAAATACTCTGAGCAGAGCATCCTACAGTAGGAAAGCATCCCAGAAATGTCATAAAGGCCTGTTTCAAAAGCAACATATTCATCTCTACAAGATGCTCCCCATTTACAGCAGTTGATGCTGGGTCATGTCTTGAGCACACAGGTAGAGGAATTTACTTAATGTGTGAATTATAAAGTCTCAAATAACATGAATTGACTAACCCTAGCAATACATCACCAAGATGGAGGGAGAGGGTTTTTTATCTGTTGTTGTGATTAGTTGTGTTGAGGACCTGCAGTAATCTTGGGTTTAACTCTACAGCATTGAAACCGATAACAGTTTGGTGATTGCCATTAGTAATAAGGAAGACTGGTTCTTCCACAATTCTGAACTTGGGCAAAGCGTATATTAAATAGACATAAGAAACAGGATGGAAGAGGACAGTCTGAAATTTGTAAATTATTGAGTCCCATTTAAGCCCCTGCACAATTGCTTTTTATTAGAAGCACTTTCTGGAAGCTCAAGCGTTTGTGACCTAATACATAAAGGACTTCATTTAAAAGACATGAAGCTTGAGAGACTAAAGGCAAGGCATTCAAAGGAGGGATGTATAGTTTTGTCCTCTGCATAAGTTGCTTTGGAAAAGCATAAGTCATGCAGTGTCATGAGTTGAATCTTCATTTTCCCAGAATCACAGAATGGTAGGGGTTGGAAGTGACCTTCGGAGATGATCTAGTCCAACCACCCTGCCAAACCAGGGTCACCTAGAGCAGGTTTGACAGGAACGCATCCAGGCGGGTTTTGAATGTCTCCAGAGAAGGAGACTCTACAATCTCTCTGGGCAGCCTATTCCAGTGCTCTGTCACCCTCAAAGTAAATAAGTTTTTCCTCATGTTGAGATGGAATTTCCCGTGTTCCAGTTCGTGCCCGTTGTTGTCTTGTCGCTGGGCACCACTGAAAAGAATCCTCTTGACACACACTCTTTAGATATTTATAAGCATTGATGAGATCCCCTCTCAGTCTTCTCTTCTCCAGGCTAAACAGACCCAGGTGTCTCAACCTTTCCTCATAAGAGAGGTGCTCCATTCCCTTGATTATCTTTGTAGCCCTCCGCTGGACTCTCTCCAGTAGTTGCTTGTCTTTCTTGAACTGGGGAGACCAGAACTGGACACAGTCCAGTCTGAAGATGAAGATGATCCATTTTGAAGATTAAGACATTTCCCACATTTTTCTGTTAGCCTTTTATATGTGTATCATGATGTTTCTCATAAACATTATTTATTAGTAGAAAAGTTGCCTCCTGATGTTCTCCTAAAGAGGCCACCATATCTGGTAGGAGCCTAGTAATGAAAACTCAGCTGCTTTTTGCTAGAACCCCACATGGACACCATTACTGTCTCATAAGACAGACATTTGTGTGTAGGATAGCAAAGACGTAAAACTTATTTTCAATGCTAGACTCAGGTTTCCTTCTGCACTCATGAAATTTGCACAAAGGAAACACTGGTATTCAGACTAGTGGGTTAGACACTTTTGCTTTGGCCACAGATATATTACACTCACTACGATTTAAAATAATGTTATTGTGAGTCATTTAACATCAACTGATTTAAAATAGGGTATGAAGGGACTACTAAGCTTTCATGCATTTTTAAAATGCAGTTCCTAGGCTTTTCTCTACAAAGAAACAATGAAAATATAAATTACTCCCCCAGGGAGAGGTATAAACAAAGAAATGGGAATAGAGTATTAATTACAATGGTAACATTAAAAGATAATTAGTGTTTATAAATCAAGGGTGAGGTTTCATGACAGGCTTAGCCCAGTCTATGAGCAAACCTGTGCCAAAGCCATGGGCTCTCCTTCACTACCTCCTGTTACACATCTCCCCACGTCCCTTTACTGACAATAGCAATCTTGGGATCACACACCAATTTGGATGAGCTAGGTAAGCAAATGGAAAGTGAGAATAAAAACTATCCCTATCAAACCTCCTCCCTACTTTGTCAAGCACTGGAACAGGCTGCCCAGGAAAGTGGTTGGGTCACCATCCTTGGAGGTATTTAAAATACGTGTAGATGTGGTGCTTAGGGACATGGTCTAGTGGTGGACTTGACAGTGCTAGGTTAATGGTTGGACTCAATGATCTTAAAGGTCTTTTCCAGCCTAAATGGTTCTATGATTCTATGATTCTATACTTAGCGGTGTGTGAGGGTGAAGGAAAAGCTGCAGGAGCTTAAAGGGAAGCAGGAAGATGGAGAAAAATGTTGAACACTTTGGGCAAATAACTTCAGCTGATATAAATCTAATACCAATAGATTCAAGTATATTTGTATCAACTGAAGCTGATAAAAATCAGCCATTGTTGTCAAATTACTTCTGCAGCTAATCTCCAGTAACCACTGTCTTCATCAGAGCCTTTATTTCACATGCTTCTACACATGGAGATGTGGTTTTTTCTTACCTAACATTGCTGCTTTTCCAAGCTGGCTGAGAAAGCCGCATTGGATTATTTGACACTGAAATGACTCTAACTGTAGCACACTAACCATGAATCATCCAGCCTAGTATCTAAGTTAGTCACCCAGATCCCCCTGTAGTCAGGGATGAGACAAAATAGCCAGTTTCAGGTCTGGTTTTAAGATAGGGAGGATAAATCCCCTCGGGGCTGCCAGTCCTCTCCATGTATCATGACTCCAATGTGCTTAGATTTGATGTCTTTCAGGACATCATAGGTCAAAAAGTCCAAAAAGTTGTGCTCGGCTTCCAAATGAGAATTATGTTTTGTTTTGTTTTGTTTTTTAAAAGAAGCTAGAAGATGCACCTAAGAATGTGATGGGGATAATAGTGCAGGACTCAGTGCTGAAATCTTCCTATTGTCTCCTTACTTGTCATCTAATAGGTAAGCCTTGAAAAAGGTTAAAGGGAAGCTGATGTGATTAAATAGCAAAATAGTGTACTTTATTAGACACAAGATACTCTTAAAAAAGATGAACTTATATCCAGGCAAAGAACATACACAGTGATGTGCATTCTAGCATATTAAATATAAAAACATAAGTAAGCCAAGAGAGCAAGAAGCAAATTCTGAAAGAATCAAAAAAAGGACTAAATTCTTCTAGCACATCAGGAAGGAGCAAAATGCCCTCTAGAGATTCCAGAAGGCTAAGTGATGATCACTCAGAGAAGTTAAATGCCATATCGGTGTGTGATGTGCTGGTCCCCTTCTTTCGAAAAGGCTATATGAAAACTGGAAAAGACCAATAAAGATGAGAAAGTTATAAAAGATCTTCTGTATGAGGAGAAACTGAGTAGTCATAGCAGTCTTCAGGCTGGAAAAGGCAGAACTTGAGTGAGATATGATAGATGTCTACAAAATCATGAGTGGCCTGAAGAAGATGCTGAGGAATTAACTTTTTCCTGTCTCTTCCAACATATGAACTAGGAACCATCACACAAAGGCAGTTAGATCCAGGTTTGAAGCAAACAAAAGGAGATGGTTCTTCATCCAACATAGATCTATAGCTGTTCTTGTCCAATGAAAGAGTTCACATGGCCTCAAAGACAGACTGGACAAGTAGTTGGATCTGGTGAAGGTTACTAAACAGACAAACTGCATCAGGTTCCCAAAAATTCTCCTCACCCAAAAAAAGTTGGACATGGCAGAGGACTTAAAGAAGGAAGAATCATACATTTTTGTCCTGTCCTTATTTACCCCTAATCATCCATTTATGGACTCTGTTGGAGAAGGAAGACTAGGGACATTTGCTCTCAACTAGTACAGACATTCCCTGGGGCCACTCCTGCATCCCATGCCGATAAAGTGAGATGAAAGCACTACTGAAGATAGACATCTAATTTTTATACATCTAAGCTAGGTAAAGTGAAGTCCTCGTCTTTTATATGTAAGAGAGATCTGCTCACCTTTTTCCTTGTGATTCTTTCTTGAAAAATGAGTTGATCCTTCTTCCATTTTCAAGCAGTTCACAGGGTCAGAGAGTCTTGGACAAGTACTAGTCCCCAATTCTTCCCATCTACTTTCCTCATGTTTTCTTCTTAGGTTTTTGGAGTTGGTTTTTGGGTTTTTTTTTGCATTGTTTTTGTATTTCTCAGGAGAGTAATTTTCTCTTTCCAAATTTTCCACTTCCAATTGACAAATATTATTTCATTCAGTATCATTTTTAACACATAACCCAGTCTAATGCTGTTGGTTTCCTAGCAGCTAAACCCTAAGGATTCTAGCAGCATAGTTCAAGAGGTGTACTTACTTGTTCAAATGTGTTCTTCCTCTGCATGAGGTTTGAGTGTGTGTACAGGTGCCTGCATAGCTCTGCAGGAGAACAGACACTTCAGCTCTTGCTGCAGCAACTTGTAAATCCATAATCACATGTGCAAACTGGCAAGGTTCTAGACTGTGAGGTGGCTCTCTGCTATGTAATAATAAATAAATATAATAAATAAAATAATAAATAAAGAAAGAAATAGAATAAAAATAATTTGTACTCAAAATTCTGTATATTAAAGACTTTTTTTTCACAGGCTGGCTGAACAGAAAGCACCAGCTACTTGAGAGCAGTGTCAGAGTCAGGACAACCTTTTTTTATAGAATCATAGAATCATAGAATGGTTTAGGTTGGAAGGGACCTTGAAGATCATCGAGTTCCAACCCCCCTACCATAGGCAGGGATACCTCTCACTAGACCAGGTTGCCCAAGGCCACGTCCAGCCTGGCCTTGAACACCTCCAGGGATGGGGCTTCAACAACCTCTCTGGGCAACCTGTTCCAGTGCCTCACCACCCTTAAAGTGAAAAACTTCTTCCTAATGTTTAATCTAAACCTGCCCTCTTCCAGCTTAAAGCCGTTCCCCCTTGTCCTATCACTACATGCCCTAGTAAAAAGTCCTTCCCCAGCTCTCCTGTAGGCCCCCTTTAGGTACTGGAAGGCCGCAATAAGATCTCCCCGGAGCCTTCTCTTCTCCAGGCTGAACAGCCCCAACTCTCTCAGCCTCTCCTCATAGGAGAGGTGCTCCAGCCCTCGGATCATCCTCGTGGCTCTCCTCTGGACGCGCTCCAGCAGGTCCATGTCCTTCTTATGTTGGGGACTCCAGAGCTGAACGCAGTACTCCAGGTGGGGTCTCACGAGAGCGGAGTAGAGGGGCAGAATCACCTCCCTTGACCCGCTGGCCACACTTCTTTTGATGCAGCCCAGGATACGGTTGGCCTTCTGGGCTGCGATCGCACACTGCTTGCTCATGTCGAGCTTCTCATCAATCATCACCCCCAGGTCCTTCTCCACAGGGCTGCTCTCCAGCCATTCTCCGCTGAGCCTGTATTTGTGCTTGGGATTGCCCCGACCCAGATGTAGGACCTTGCACTTGGCCTTGTTGAACTGCATGAAGTTGGCTTGGGCCCACCTCTCCAGCCTGTCCAGGTCCCTCTGGATGGCATCCCTCCCCTCAAGCGTGTCTGCCTCGCCAAACAGCTTGGTATCATCAGCCAACTTGCTGAGGGTGCACTCTACCCCACTGTCCATGTCGCTAACAAAGATGCTGAACAGTACGGGTCCCAGTACCGACCCCTGAGGAACGCCACTCGTCACTGCTCTCTACTTGGACACCGAGCCGTTGACCGCAACCCTTTGAGTGCGACCATCCAGCCAGTTCTTTATCCACCGAGTGGTCCATTTATCGAATCCATGTCTCTTCAATTTAGAGACCAGGATATCGTGTGGGACAGTGTCAAACGCTTTGCACAAGTCCAGGTAGATGACATCAGCAGATCTTCCCTTGTCCACTGCCACTGTAACCCCTTCGTAGAAGGCCACCAAATTTGTCAGGCATGACTTGCCCTTGGTGAAGCCATGTTGGCTGTCGCCAATCACCTCCTTGTTTTCTGTGTGCCTCAGCAGAGTTTCCAGGAGGATCTTTTTAGGATAGATTTTTCAACAACTCAAAATCTAATTTGTAACCCTGATGGACTATACCATGGAAGAGCACTAATTAGGTAACCTCATACATGCATTGTAAGCAGATGACTGTCAATGTACTTTAAGGAGCACTGCAGGTACATCATGAAGAATATGACGTGACTATAGAGGCAAACAAAAGAAAAGGGCTTTTTAAACCATTAAAAAGAATTCCAACTTCACATAGTAGTTCAGGTGTTTTTCTTTCATTTACTTTTATGCGTGTGCATGTGTGCCTACTTCATCAGTGCTGAAGGAATTATTTTTGAAAACAGAAGACTGTAACTCCTCAATAAAAAAAGCATATACTCTCCAGAAAAAGTGGAAAAGTGTAAAGCCTTAAGTGAAGATGCCCTGCCTTTCTTTCCCTAGCCCTAAACCTTTCCATCTTGCTAAGAATGTCAGAATTTTACCACAGAGGCAATGATGGTATAAAATAACGAGGTAAAGTCAGTAAAAGCCTATGCAACCAGTTAGTTGACATCAGCAAGAGGTGTCATGCTCAAAGTATGTGCAAATAATGTGTATAAGATTGCGCAGACATCTGGTAGAGAGAAAATTTTTACTTACATTCAGTTCTGAGACAGACAGTAAGACTGCTGTCTTCAGAGCTATAAAAAAGAATTCATATGGTTATGCTGAACATGTGGCTGCTCAAGGAAGATGTTTCTCAAAGACTGTCAGGAAAGGGAAAACTCAACCAGGACTGCTTTCGTATTTCCATGTTTAGTGGTTTACAATAGTGGAATCTGGGGCCTGCTATCTATTATAGTGGAGGGAGTATGTAAGTCATGGCATCATCTGGTTTAAAGGCCCATAGCTGTTGTTCTTTTCCATCTAGGATCAGACAAAGCGGCATGAGGCTCCACATAATTAAGATCAACTATCCCACAGCGGCAAGGAAAGCAGAAGAGATTTCATTGGGAAGCAAGACTGACTACAGTACTTTAGAGACATGATTGTAAACAGAAGAAGCAAACCAGAGAACGTTTTAACAGGAAAATAGCACCCTGACCCTCTCTGGATTAAATGCTATCAATCAAGTTTAAATTTAGCTCCTACATGGTCCCAGATGAAAAGAAGGCAGTAGGGGCAAGGAAAGCTTAACGCCTGAGAATATTTGTATTGCATGGCAAGGAAAACAAGCCTAAAGTCAACAAAGGGCAGCCTGTAAAAACAAACAGTCCTGATGAGAACGGCACTGCCACCAGAAAGCTTATTAGCAGCCAGAAGCAGAACTGTCTCTCTGCTGTTGCTTTGCTGACTGCCCCCAGCCCAGCACTACCGCAGTGCTTCTGACTCAGCTGGTGCCTCCCTCCTAGCGTAACCCCTGAGCACTTGCCAGTACCCACACAATGCACGCCCTCAGCATGAAGCGTGTTTCCCCAGGGTGGGCTGGGCTATAGTGGGAGGCAGGAGTGGAAAAAGAGCAGGAAATATCTGAGGGTTTTTTTCAAATAACAGTAATGCATACATATACACATAGCAATTGTCTTTATCTGTTCTAAGATAAACCAGCAGAGGAAAAATTTGGGTGTAAAATGATGCGAATAAACACTGCCATGCCCACCAAGCACATGGGATTTCAGAAATCATGTGAATTCCAAAACCGATACCCTGTCTGTCATCACCTATTCACTGGGGGGGGGAGTCACAGCTGTAGGGCAACGAGACGCTCCATTTCCTCCTGGTGCATGGGAAAACACAGCCATGCATTTGGACAGACCTAAGATATCTGGTGATCAGTAAGAAACAAAAAATACATGTTTTTGCCTTGAAAGACAAGAGGTAATTTTCACATATCTGCATTTAGGTACCTGAAAATGAGCAGTTTGATGATGTCATAGGCCATTTATACATGGCCTATGTTATACATTATACATATGATATACATGATATACATAATATACATTATATATGAAAGTGGGCTTCATTTTCTGGTGTCTGTATTGCTTATTTTTTCACTTAGATGCATGCAAAGTAGAAAGGATATCCATCAAACTAGAGGACCCATCCGTCATACATGCAAATTTAGTAATAAATTTAAATACAGTGTAAGAAAAAAGCAACTAAGACTTGAATCCAACCTCTTGGAAAACACATTTAAACTGAAATAGTAAGAACATAGAACGCTCTTCTATATGCAATTTTCATTTTACAAAAGACACAAATTACAGCAGTATAATTACAGTTATGCAGCTAAAGTATCTAGCATTTTTGACAATAAATAAGAAAGTTTGAGGTGCAAGAATTTGCACTGATACTTAGAAATCTATCACTTTAGGCCTTTGATTGCATGAATCTGTAATCTACAACCAGATTTTCTTAAGGGTACTTTTTATCCTCTAGATTATACAGATAAACAAGATTCAGCCTGACTCCATTCATGTTCTTTTGGGTTTTTGGCTTTGCCTTCCATGGCAACAGGAGCCATACCTGAACTGCATTTTCTTTTGCAAACAGAATGAGGAAATTAAAAAAACAGGGCCAGGTACCTATTGTGCTGCATATGTTGAAATTGGAATAAAGAAGAGAGAAAAATATTAAATCTACTCTATTAATTCATTTGTTCATAAACAAAACTGATTCCCCGGTGCCTCACAATATTTGCATACTCTTGCTTCAGGTTTAGAACAACAGTTCTGTGTAAATGAGTTTGAGGCTCTTCCCCTAAAAAAAAAATTAGATAATAAAAAGAAAATACGAAGCTAACAAGCAAGAAAGGTTGAAAGTTCCCTGTGTTGCTGTGGAGAATGTGGGAAAATCACAGACAGTATTAGACTGACATATTATTTTCCAGAGGTATTTAAAATAAAGTCTCCTTTGAAATCCCATGAGAGACACCCTTGTCCTGGTATGTCTAGTGGAAAGAATGCTGGCAAAAGTCTTCAAAAAGTCACACAAGTGGTAAAATGTCTATAGGTAAAAATCATTAGGTGAGTCCGTACTCTCCAGCCCTACTGCATGATATCAGACTGGTATTTACCTTCCAAAAAGGTGCTTTTCTGTCTTGGCAAATATGATGATGAGGAGGAAAGAAAAAGAAAACAACTACAGGTTGAGCTTATTTCAGGGTCCACATGTGTTCATCCTTGATTGCTCAACAGAGGCTGTGAGCAAGAGTGCTGGCTCATCTCAGTGCTGGTGACAAACACAGTGACAAATACAGAAAAGCACCTCACTTTTTCAGGGCTGTAACCAAATTCCTACTGTCCCAGTTTGGTAGCAGGCACTGTAAGATGTGGTGTGGAGCAGCAAGAAGCACCTCCCATGGCTCTGGTTGCATGGTGTTGGAGGGTGCCCCCAGGCCAGCTCTACATGCCTCCTGGCTGCAGACCTGAATGGGAATGGAGAAAAAAAAAAGACAGAAATGGTAGAAAATCGTGGCAGGCATTCAGGTTCTCACAGAGTTTTACCAACATTGACTAACCTTCAGACAGCCCCACCAAGAGAAGTGTCTGAAGGTCTATTTGGGTGAAGGTATGACTCTGTGGGGTGCCCGAGACCAGCCGCAGGAGCAGAGCTGGTGGGTCTTGACCTCCATCCTCCTCCCAAAGGGGCTGACCACCATCTGAGGCTGACTGCCCTCAGGAGCTGGGCGGCTTCGGGAGCGTTCCTTGTATTAGACCCTTGTCACAGGTCAGTTACTTCGCCCAGTTGTACTTCCCCTAAAAATACCCACGTCTTGTGGCTTCTGTAGTCACATAACTTCATGTCTCCGTTACTCCTTCCCCAGAGGAATGAAGTATGTTGAGCTGCTGGCAGTTAAACTGTATTTAAAGACATTTTTATTTTCTGAATCATATTCAGCATGATGCTTGTTTTAATTATATCTTATGCAGAGTGCTGTAAGATGCATGCATGAAAGCCTCTCCATAAATAAACATGTCTTTAAATTTATTTTCCTTGAGTGAATTCCTGCTCCTTTCCCGAGGTGCACAAAAGCTGGGATATAAGGCCTCCGAAGCCCAACCACAAAACCCAGACACCACACGATGTGGAGCAGCCTCTTCGCACCACTGCTGTGAGGTCTCACCAGTGCCATGGTGCAGGAGGGGGGGACGCCTGCCCCATGGACGTCGGCTCTGAGGCTTCTGAAATGAGGCGCAAGCTGCCAGGACTGCCTGGGGGTATCACCTCCTACATCTTCTGGCAGGAAAGGCACTCTCTAAAGGCTGCTCTGAAGGCAGTTGTGGGGGGAAAAGAAAAAAGCTGAGCTGGGGAAACACACTGTGAGCACCCTGCAAGTGGCCACCTCCTGCTCCTGGAAGCCGCTGACAGCCGCAGGGGCTGTGCGTGCGGGGCATAGGCACAGGTGGCGGTGGAGGTGCTGTGGCCCAGCCATGCCCCATGCCGGGGCTTGGACCCCCTTGGGGCACCCGTGGGCCAGGGGACTGTCACCTGCCGCCGGGCCAGGGAGAGGGCAGGGGCGCCAGGGTCGGCCGAGCCGGGGCGGGAGGGGATCAAACAGCAATGGCAGGCGTAGGCCTGCCTGTCAAAGGACCTCTTTGAGGCCGATAAAAAAGCGATTCATTTTCTGTTCCCGGTTGGGCCCTGTGGAAGAGGCGAGGCTGAGAACAGGCCTGTTGAACGGCGGCGGTTGGAGGGCAGCCAGGGGAGGCCGCCCCGCCGGCTTTCACAGGACCTCTCGCTGCCGCCGGTCACCCGCAGGCAGCCTCAAGCGCAGCTTGGGTCGCCCGGCCATGGTGGCCCTCCCTCCTACCCGCCCCCGTGTCCCCAGCGCTGCCTGCGGAGCCGCCCCGCACTCAGCTCTGCCAAACCAGCTGTCTCCTGACGGGAGAAAATAATCTGGGATCAAGGACAGGAAACTGGATCCGCACACGCAGGCGAGATGAGAAACTCATGTTTTGTGGCAATCCCCCCCCTCCATCGATGAGCTCCCCACCCCTCCGCAAAGAGAAGCAGAGAGAAGTGAAAACAAAACAAATGGAATAAAAACAGGTACGCCCCGCTATTTATTTTTTTTAAACCTTCGTATGAAAAAAAAAAGGGGAAAAGAAAGCATCCAAGTACAATTTTTTTCTGGCATCAGTACACTCTCCGGCTCCCCTTCCCACGACAGCTCCTGTGCCCTCATGGCAAATGCATGCGGCTGTCCACATACCCAGGGGTTTTACGGAGAGCTGTGCCACATGGAAAGCCCCCGGTGAAGGCCAGGGGGAGGGTGGCAGCCCTGTACGTCTGTAAGCCCCAGCGACTCTCTGCCTCTTGCTTCTGACCCTTGTGCATCTTCGTTTCAACACCCCAGCGATCCCTCACATTGCTGCAGCCTGTGCCGCCTGGAAATATTTTGAGCGAGAAAATGTGTTGCTTAGAAGAAGAAAACAGCCTTCGATATGTTTCTCAAAAAGAGGCAATTAAAGAAAAGCAACCCACAAGTCTTCTGAGCAGGCTGGCTGGCTGGGAAGTGGCTACCAGTCGGTCCTGCACAGAGCGATGGCCGACTGCCGGGAATGAGAGGAACCATCTGGTCCTGCTGCCCTCCATCCCCGTCGCCCTCGGGGTGGGTGTTTAACAGGGATGTGCTCACTGCGCTAGCGCCATTGCCCTAGCAACACAACCAAAGTGTTTGTCAACATGTGAGCAACGTGAATGATGGCGCCTTGTCTGAAGAGCTCTGGATTGCGTGTGTGGTTCTTCTTCACAAAAGCCAGTTTCACCACTCGCCTCACAAAGAGCCTGAGCGGGAAACTGGGAGCTGGGAGGGAAACTTTCCTGGGAGTCAAAAGCATTTTTTTCTTCTAATTGCATAGGAACTGCCCTGGCCTTTTGGAATCAGTGGCGTCTAAACTAATAAATAGTACCAGTCTAAAGCTGAGGAGAAGGAGCTACAATTTTAACAAGTGTCTGCTATTTTTAGGTAATAACAGATCTTCTGCAGAAGTGCTGGAAGCCTGCTATGCCCTGCCGCTGGATTGTATCAGCCTTCTGAGGGCCTTTCTATTTCCTTAAAGCTTTACTGAATTAGGTCTAAGGAAGCTGCTTATATCTCCCCATTGTCTCGCTGTCACAAGGTTTAAATGGAAATCTATTCACTGAAATCCCTTTTTTCATCAGCGATTTTTTCCCAGATTGGATCAGATGTCAATACTGTCTTTAATGGGAAGGAGCAGGGTCATGCCTGAACAATGTTGTCTTCTTTCAACAACAACGCAGGTTTCCACAGCTTACTTTTCACCCCCTCATGTTCCCACAAAAAAAAAAAAAAATCAAATTCCTTAGTGCTATCCCTTATGACACTTTCTTCTTCTTCTTCTCTCCTTTTCCTGCTCTGGTTCATGTCAAAGTGCATGTTTTCCCATAACAACTCATCTTGATGCACATCTCTGTCAATTAACAGTGCAGTTTCTCTCCATAAAAAAAAAAATGCAGCAAAACTGTTCATAAAAAAGGCACAAATACATGAAACCTTTCCATTACCTGGCAGAAAAATTACACAATGGATGGATGACCTTTGCAAGAATTTGTTGCTTCTGCAAGACATAGCCCAGTCCTTCCTCATTCAGTGAACAGATTTAAAGCAGACAGATCCAGTGGAAGAAAACAGAACTCAGGAGAGAATTGATGGACTAGATGGAAAGATAAAATCCTAAAGGTTCTTAGGCAGTTTCAACCCAGTCCAAGTGGTACCTAAACTTAAAGAAACCTTATATCCTAAAACCGTATAGACACCTGAAAGGTCTACCATGGAGAATGAACAAAAGTATCTTGCCTGTAACAGACTTGGACTGCCAAGTTTCAATTGACATCTAAGCATGACCAAGGTCCAGAGATGTGTCTTGCCTTTGTCTAGGTCCTCAGACATGCTAAATCAAAAGATCTTCTTGAAGCAATCTCAAAATTCTACTATGAACTGGCTACCTACAAAACACTGCATCACTGGGTTTGGGGTTGGGTTTGGTTTGTATCAATCCCTTTAAATAGTAACTTAGCAATTAGATTACACAGCCAGACTGTGGAGGACCTCACCTTGGCTTTTCCCTTTCAAATTCCCACTTCTTATGAGGCTGCGCTGACTGCCCGACTCTAGTGTAGTGTGAGAGGGGGTCTCTCCTCCTCTCCTGGTGGTGCTGGATTCAGAAGGCTGGGAAAAAAAGAACAGTTGGGGAACTCAGATAGTTGCTGGTTCCTGCTCCAAGGAATGTATTAGGCGCAATGGCTGTTCCAGGGCAGAAAGAATGCCCTCCCTCCGGCCCATTCTAGTTGTAGCTGTAGGTAGGGTTAACGTTAACTTTCAGCTGTTCCCTGCTTTGGGTGCCATAGGGTGGGAAAACCAAGGTGCTACTCATAAGTGTTCTGCACCCTAGGTTATTTATTGCTATGTATATATGGTACAGGGAGTCTGAGGTGCCACACAGGGATTCTGAATTCCTCTGTGGGGTAGAAAATTTAATCATTGTGATGCTCAGCTTTTTATGCATGTAAGGACAGGACACAGGTTTTAAGACCTAACACCAGGGATAGATTAACATCTCCTGTGAGGATGGGGGAGCCACCAGCATCACTTGGTGTAGCGTGTGGTTTTATCACTCCTCCGCACACTCATCTCCCCACCACCTTCCGTATTCATACAGCCCTGCAGCTCCCATTGAAGTCACTGAGAACCAGGATTTATGTGCATGGATACCTCCTTTTCTGCAAAGAGCTCAAAGTCTCTGTGGGTCTTCTAAGCACCCCCACAGAAGTTTCTAGTGTCCCTGTAATTTATACTGTAAACTCCTTACAGTGGAGCAGGGGGCTGAGCTGAATGCAGAGGGAGAGAGACAGAGAGCAGAGGCTGTCAGTAGTATTTCTTGGTAGTCATCAGAGTGCAACATGAGATGTTGCCCATACTGTCCACACTAACATCTGTATACAAGAAACAGAGAGAGTTGCAGCCACAGAGGCAGGAGTGTTTTATGTGGTGTACTTCTGTTTGGAGTATGCTGTTCTGGATGACTTCAGTGCATTTCACAAGTAAACGATGTTCTTGTGTTTGTATTAAAATGTTAATTCATCTTTTTTAAGTTTTAAGCCACAGTTTTAAAGAAATATGAGAAAGACCTTGCCCCCTGCAGATGTGTATCAATCTACAAAAGATGTAATATGGCTTGCAATGCCACTAGGGCTAGTATAGGTTCTTTGATGCTTAAGTACGGGAATTTATGAAGCGTATTTAGTGTTCTCCCATGTGGTCTGGTGGAAATAATGTCAAAAGAGTTGAAAATGGGTTTTGGATGTGATAAACATGAGCACAAAAGGAGAGTCAAGTCTTCAGGATCACTAAATTACATGAACAGATTTAAAAAACTGGGAGCTGCTACAGTCAGAAAATACTGTAAAAATGCTGAAAAGAACTGTTGAAGGAAGGAATTGCTGCGTGTCATGAAGTGATGACACTGGCATAGAACAAAACAGGAAAAAGAGTAACACAAAGTCTTTTGATGGATCCAATTTATTTAGGTTGAAAAGAAAACAAAGTGCTGGCAAGACTTGGATAGAGAGCGCAGTTTTGAAAATGTTTTACCCTCCACATAAGTGGGCAATCTAGAAGTGACAGAGGAACAGAAAATTTTCTGTCACCATTTTTAATTGAAAAATAAAATTTTAAGTATAAGTACACAAGTACACCTAAAAAGGATACTGTCCTAAGAAGGTGAACATTTTGTAGAACATAAACAAAGAAGCAAAAAACCACAAACCTTGTTATGGTTGGGGCAAAACTACTTGCTAATCAAGAATTAAATGCTTTTAGGCATTCAGAGAGATTTTTTTTTCAGTGAGATAATTTTTTCTTTAATTTTTAAAGCTTCAGAAATTGGTGAATACACTGCAAAGCTGCCACTAGATTTTATTAGATCTTGTATTAAATTCTATGCTATACAGAGGGAGGTGACAAGAATGAAAAATCCATCCTGTCCTATTTGTCTACCTTGCTCTTAGTGGTATTTGTCAGTGATGTCTATAAACTGTGTACGTCTGCATTTCATGCTTTGTACAAATGTTTCTCCACAGACAAAGTGCAACTATAAATCATACTTTTGGACTAGTTGGCATGTGCTTCAGGAGCTTTGCTTCTGTGAGTTAAGCATTGTAAGACAGAAAACAGATTATTAAAGGTTAATATAAAATTTTCTTCTGTGCGCAGAGAATGACCAGGGCTGACACCAGCCATGAATGACCCATGAGAAAGATAAACTCGAGAAGCACCTTGCACGCTCCCTCAAGGAAAAGACAGGGAAAAGACATAAAACCTTTACTGGGAATAAAAATGTTGCTAGAGGTATATGAGTTAAACCAGGAAACAAATGTGCTCACTACATGCGCAGGAATCTAATTTATTACGAGTACTCATGAACAACAGCTGCAGATCCCTCTCTGATCAGAGAAATACCTTTCTGATAACTCCTTACTCTCCTTTTCTGCCAGGACTTTCAGCTTCTCTGTGTACTCTCTTTTTCTGAATGAAGCTCTTTTTGTCAGTAAAAGGCTCCATCACTATGACATTGTTTCCCCTTTCTGTATCTCAAGTCTGAACTTTATTTCTGAAACTACAAATCTGTGATAATCCTTTAACAAAACCATTTTATTTTCCTTATCTGAATTTCTACTGCTTTCTCTGAAACGTTACCAGGATCTGTCTCTGTAACAATCCTTCTTAACCAAGCCATAATTATTCCCTGTGTCAGCTACTGCAATTTTCATTTTAATGGCCTCCTGAAGCTGTTATCACTAGACTTTAAAGTGCCCAGAAAACTGCAGTCAGACCAAATTATTGCTAGGGGGTTTAATTTCTTCTCTCTCGACCTTTGGCCTAAGTATAAGTCTGTTCTCCTACCCCAAATTTTCCCTTTTTTATCATTCACATGGATCAACTTCTATGAAATACCTACAAGCTAAAGTTAGAAAAGTAGAAAAAGTTTCTAGAGCTTTCTGTGAATTTTCCCAGCTGGAGAGGCAGAAAAAGATGCTTAGCCTTTGAAGAAAGACTTACATTTTGAAAAGGAGGCTACCAAAAAAGATCTATGTTTTTCAGTCCTTTCTTGGATTTTCTGTAAGTCCCAGGAGTAGAAAAAAAATCAGATAAACATATCAGTGTGATCTCACGCAATCCTACGCCTATGCCTTCCTCTTCCTGCTACTGGCCCCTTACCTTGTAGAAGCATGAGATTAGTTCTTTATTTCCATCTTCCTTTTATTTTTACACTCCCATGCTTCTTAGACACCAATATTCCGAATTCATAGCTGTCCTCAAAATGCTGTTCACCTTTCCTACTTCCAGGAGAAATTGCTATCTTAACAATCTTGTATTTCTGTTCTTCCAGGTGGTAGTAAATCTGTATACAATAAAATTTGTCTTTGCTTTTTCTAGATGATATCTTAATTCTGTCTTTTGTACCCTACTTGTACCTCTGCTTGTACAATAATTGACATTTCGACTTCTACCCCAGGACATAATGAAGGTTGCTGTAATCAATTAAATCATATTCTTTTTAACTAGTAGACGGGTATATTTGAGAGATTGATTTCTGGGTCAATCAATACTTCTTAACAATGGGTTCTTATTTCTCCTAATGTTAATGAAATTATAGTGCTTATTCTTGTTCTTGGTTTCATTGCTCCAGCAATCCTAAGCACATCAACCGTATGCGGTTGGAAAACTTTAAAATTAAACATCACAAGAGTAGGGGGAGGAAAGTTTTCTTTTGCCTCTCAAGAAAACGCATTGTTTAATTCATTCAAATATAAATGGAATGCTCATACTAAGCCACTAGGATGTTCCTAATTTCTTAAAGATGTGTCTTCATATGATGAAGTATCATCTGACCCAATAAACCAATGCTAGCCTGGGCTTGTAGGTTCGCAAAAAATAAGCATTGCCCAACAACCTTCCCACTTCCTTTCCTTTTGGTTTTCTGTATGAATGAATCCCTTTCAGGGCAAATGTTAGAATGATTTTTTCAGATCTCCAGACAATATAGGATCAGACCACAGAATTAAAGTATTTTCTTTGTCTTAAGATAGCTTTCTTTTCTAAGTATGAAAAAACACTTGGATCAGATCAGTTGTTTCCTTTGAATTCAAGTAGAAAGAGAATTCAGTGGTTAAGCATACAGTTTACTGGTATTATTTTAAGAGACAAACATTTTTATCTGATCACTTTTTAAGTTTTATGTTAATTAAAACACATTCTAAAAATTCTGATGTTTAGCTTATAAGGAGGGTCACAATGTGCTTGGAGTTCATGCAAAAATGTCAGGTGAACTAATAAAATAACGTC
Source organism: Pluvialis apricaria (assembly GCA_017639485.1). Classification (NCBI taxonomy): domain Eukaryota; kingdom Metazoa; phylum Chordata; class Aves; order Charadriiformes; family Charadriidae; genus Pluvialis; species Pluvialis apricaria. The sequence continues at coordinate 70,316,164 of CM030009.1, read as the reverse complement.
ATTTCATGGAGGCAGTGCACTGTAATTTAAAAAAAAAAAAAAGAAAAATACATGTTAGCCTAGATTTCATGTAGAAAATAAAAATTCCGCCAAGTGACAAGAAAAGGTTAAAATGCACTTCTCGCTGCACTGTCCTGGCTGGTTCCACTCCCTTACAGCTTCGGTCAGCGCAAGCTGTGGTTTTAAACAATAACGTTTACATTTAACGTAGTGGGACTAGATGAGTACTCTTTCCTAATGATGTGAGAGAGTTAAATTGCTTTGCTACTTCTGTTGTCATGCAACTCTTGTGTTACTGACCCTGGAAATAATGAATGCCTAGATGCATCTGGCAGCTTGTGCAGCTATTTTTTTTTATTGGACAAAGGTGCATCACTGAGAAAAATGCCCAGGAGGTACTGGCTTTGGGAGACCAAAGGGATTAATTTTAGACTTAGATTAATAATTAATTTAGAATTTGATTAATAAAAAAAAGATGGTTTTATAAGTCTAACTCTCAAAATATTGGCCCTAATTTTTAATATCATCACACTTGTGTTTCAGTAAGTTTGTGCATGATTTAAGTACATAAAAATAAGGCAAGTGGCCCCCACAATCAAGGTATCTGTTATGTAACTAAACATTTTTGATATCTAAACACTGAGGCCACCTTTCTAACTAATTTGTGCTAATCTGCACTATCAAAATAATCTATCCTATTGTCTACATCCGGTATGCTTTTATGTTGGCGTCAAGTTAAAAATCATATACTGTTAAGCATTTATACAATCATAGAATCACAGAATGGTTTAGGTTGGAAGCAACCTTGAAGATCATCTAGTCCCAACCCCACTGCCATGGGCAGGGACACCTCCCACTAGACCAGGTTGCTCAAAGCCCCATCCAGCCTGGCCTTGAACACCTCCAGGGGTGGAGTTTCCACAATTTCTCTGGGCAACCTGTTCCAGTGCCTTATCACCCTCATAGTGAAAAATTTCTTTCTAATATCTAATCTAAATCTACCCTCTTCCAGTTTAAAGCCATTCCCCTTCGTCCTATCACTACGTGCCCTTGTGAAGTCCCTCCCCAATTATTTATCTAATAGGATTACATATTAGAGCTTATTACTTTATAATTATGACTAATATTGTGCACCTTTTTATTCAAATGAACTGTCGGTGCCTAACTTTGGGCATGAGGAGCCTGGCCACTGCCTTGAAGCCTGTCTTCGACCATGGCATGATGCAAAACCACACAGAAAAGATGAGAACGACCCCAGTGACAGGAACATTCACTTTTCTTCTTATCTCAGTGGTCTATACCCAAGAATGGATGGGGCTCTCCATAAAGCAGGCACGCCAGAACAAGGATGTCTCCTTCTTCTTTGCCTTGGCAGACCTCAAAAGGGTCAAAAATCGCTGTCCAGCCAGAGTTTGGGAGAATCCAGCCTCTATTTCACCTCCCTGCTTCCTCTCCACCCCTGGGAAGGAGAGACCAGTGGCTAGGTGGCACCCCCAAATATGTGTCCTCCTACCAACCTTCCTTGTGTAAGGAGAAAGACAACTTGAATGAACAGAAGCTTGATGGCCAGAATTGCCTTCCCTCAGGAAAAACTTTCTGTCATCTTCTACCTCTCTGCCCATGCCTGGGTTGTGCTTTCTCTGGAGGCTGAAAGGAAGGTGATGACCCATCAGAAAGGGCTCCTTTTGCTCGTCTTAGACTTGTCTGAGGTCTGAATCAAGACCAAGTCGCTTTACTTCCTCAGAAAAATATGGTGAAAGCTGGAAACACTGTGCATGGGAATCTGGCAAAAGCTTCCATACGAGTAAGAGGTGCCCTCTCCAGACTTTTGCTAGGACTGACTTGGTCTCATGCTGTCAGTTTTCTGCTTTCATGAGGACCAAATGTTGCTTTAAAAGCGTCAGAGGAATGAACAGCATTTAAAATAAGCCAATTTAAAGCCCAGGCTTTTGCTGAGCTTTTATAATCTGCCATTTACTGAAAATATCTCTGTGTGTGAGATCTTTCCCCCTAAGAACATATGTCCTTCCTGCTTGTTCAGACTCTGATCCTAATCTCAATTGTTTGATGTCATAATCTGTAGTATGGGAATGCAGAGAAATGCCTTCAAAAAACCGCCAGTGCTAATTGAGAGAAGGTGCCTTCTGGGGGTTTTCTGTGTGCAATAGTTTCAGGAATGATTGGAAGAAAGCATATTAATCAATTTTGCAGATGACTTGCAGTGGGAAAAGATCATAAACCACTTAAAGGCTGAGAATAATACAGAACACAACTTTCATAAAACAAAGAAAGAATCTAACATCACTTGGAACATACCGGACGTCCAGATCACTTCCCATAGCTATTCAGCAAACATTTTTGAAAACATTTTGAAAACCAATATAGATGTGAGAATGAATTGATGACAAAGAAAGAGATATATTCACGCCTTGGTCTTTGGAAGCACCAGGAAGAAACAGAAGTGCTTTCAGTATCCAATGTTATGCTCCTAAACTCTAGAAAAGACAATACAAAATTAGTGCTGCTATACTGTGTTGTTATTCTAGCAAACAATATGAGACAATAGCAATCATATATTCCATTCCACCATATTGTATTATAAGTGCCACTTTCGTGATACTGATAGTAACAATGAACATCTTTAGAGTGCCTTTTAATTTCAAATCCCGTAGCAAGATTTAGTCTTCACTTTGAGAGAAGATTACTTTTTCTAATGAACTCAAAATGTTTTTTTGCTGTTATTCACTAGCAATTCCAGCTACATATACAGATCGCTTGCACAGAGTCTTACTAACTCTGCGTGGCTGGAGAAATGCAAGTGTCATGTGGATGTCGCAAAGGTCAATAATTTGAAGCTTACAGCAAGTAACACCAAACACCATGCATTTGCATCAACATGCAAATGTTAAATACATTTGCTAATTTTGCTTGTAATTTGTGAATTGCTTTAGATTCTATTAACACAATCTTGTCAGGATGCATAGAGTTGGAAGAGTCTAGGCTTAAGTAGCTGCAGCAACAGGATTGGTAAAATGTGCTTTCAGAAACCATTTCAGGCCTCCGTATGCTACCATCTCAATGTTTTCCCATTGCCTTTTATTTACAAAATAGGAAATCTTTAATATAACTTTTTTCTGACTTTTTAATAATTTTATACCATTTCCTTTTTTTTTCTGATAGCTCACATTTCAGAAATTAGTAAAGAATCATGGCATCTGTAATTGCTATGATTTGATAGTAGAAAATAGAAAATCTGCATTACAAAGTATGCGTTAGGTCTTTTGATTAGTGCTGCATTATCATCTGGGGGAATAAATACAAGAATGAGACTAAAGGGGTCTCATCATATTATGTCCCTAGTCAAGCCATTTTACATTTCTGTTTTAGTTTCCTGTTTTGTAAACAGGGGATTAAAAATCTACCTGCCTTAAACATATATTATACAGGAGTTAATTGATAATGTCTGTACACTGCTTTGAACATCTAAAGAACATATTATCTGAATTATGAGTGCTGTTTTGTCTTTCATTTATTAGCCTATTTATGTCTCACGTTCATTTATCTCTGTTCTCTAAACTCTTCCTACAGTAATCTTATATTTCTAATATTGAAATGTCCAAAATTAGCTTCTTGCTTCAGTCTCTTGCTTTGGACCTGGAAAAATTCTTCTTGGGGACTACGTTGCTCTTTCTTTTTGTATTCCTTGTGCCATACTGACTGTTCTTTGTTCATTTTATTTTTCTTCACTCTATTAAAATTCAGATGAAACTTTTGCCTTATCATACTTATTCCATTTTCTCTGGTTTTCTTCTACTGTCTCTGCATTATTTATTCTTATATCTTTTCTAATGGTTCATATACAAAAGTTTTCTGAATATACTGTACGTGGAATCATTAAAAAAATCAAGTCAATTCTAGCTTACGCATTTGCAAGACTGAGAGAACTTTGTATTGCTATTGTGTAAGATGGTTTTCTTATAACTTAATTGTGGTAAGCGAGAAGGATCAGGCCAAATGAAGAAAGATGGAATGTTTTGTTTTCTAATGAATTTCACACAGTCGTAGCAGTTTCTCTGCTGCTGGCTTAAAACAAGGCGGACGCAAGTGGTATGAACAACATTGTCGGCAGCAACCTCATTTGCTTAACCTCAGTGCATCAAAAAAAGAGAATAAGTTTTTTGGAATGCAAATATTATTGTGAAATGAGGAAAAAAAGAGGAAAGGAAAAAATATAGGTTACGCATGGCTGCTTTTAATGGAAATAGTATGATGTCGTTTCTCCCTTTCTTCATGGTTTGAAGTCAGCAATCCCCAGAGAGAAAAATTCTGAAGTTGTAATGAAAAGGGATCATTTCAGAACACATAACAGGCAATTCCCTCTTCTTTTATGTTCTAGGGAGAGAGAATGTTTCCATTGTATGTGGCTTTTTGATATATGACTTTGAAAAGAATACGCGATCCTTCCATGAAAAGGTTGAATATTCTTCTCTTTGCTTAGTTCTCATTCCTGAATTACATTGAAATCCCACTCCCCGGTTATTCATAACTTGTTAAAGTTTCCCTGTGAGGCTTAAAATTGTAGCGCTGTAGTCTAGTAAAGACATTTTAAAAAGAAGTACCAAGCTAAAACAAATAATGCAGTGCAGAATAAACAATATCTGAGACAGAGGAGGGAGAACTGACCCCATACTTCCCTTTTTCTTGCCCTCATGGTGAGTACAGAAAAAATTATGCTAATAAAAGGGTTTGCTTACATTAAACTGTGAGGCCATTTGTTGGTGCAAGGCATTTCAAGCTCAAAGAATACTTGGAGGCTGAACTTGAGACATTCACACTATGCAGTAATTGCTCCATTTAACAATTAAATCTTAAGCAGTTCTGTTACTGGATTACTCTTCTGAAGTCTGGCTTGAAAACCAATCCAATGGTCTTCTAACAGTCTCTAAAAGAAAACGTGAGCGTCAAGAAATCCATGTTGTAGATCCTTCATTGTTGTTCTTCCTGAGCTGCCAGTGCAATTTAGCGTTCAGCAGAGTGAAGAATTTCTAACAACTGAACTAAAAAAAAGATCTCAAACAACAAAAGGTGAAGCAGGTGGAGTTTATGGAAGTGGGGCAAATATTAACTGAAATTTTTAATCTTCTTTTAGTTAGGCTTCTTAGAAATAATTTTAGTATTAAAACTTGAAATAAAGAGTTGGACATGGTATTCTTGCACAACTTTCCAGCTTCCTGATCAGATGTTTGCTTTGCAAGGGCTCCTTTCTACTAGTCTGAGCAGTGTTCTGTTCATCTTGCCTGACATTATGCTAACACAAATTTTATTCACCTAAACCTAATTAGGCACTCTCATACCCTTTGTAGAAAGGGTTTCTCAGTCATTTATTTTATGTGCATTTTTCGGAATGAAATGACTCTCCCTATGACGTTTTCTTGCTATTCACCAGGAAAGGAAGTTAGGGGATCAGTCCACACTTAGCTAACCATTATTTCTGTGTTAATTGATAGCAGAATTGTATTCCATCAGATCTTGGACTGGGATTTTGAATACCATTTATAAACTGTTCTCTAGCAATATTGAAAGACTACAGACCTCATAAAAAATCTGGGTATAGTGTGAAGTCAATGTTTCATGGCAGGGATATGAATTTCATTGACAAAGACCAGGGAGCACAGGGAGTCATTGCTGACAAAAGTTCTAGTCCATGGACTAGATGAGTTTTATGAGCATGCTTCTGTTTTAATAGAGGATTTATTGACCTTAGTAGTTTTGTGAGATTTAAATTGTCTTTTAAATCAAGTATGCAGGATTTGAAGTTTTAACTGACATGCCCAGGCAACTTACATCTGCATTAACTATTTCAGGATTTTCCACCAGTATTCTGCAGTATTCACTTTCCATTTCTATAATAAATAAGCCAGTGGCTGTTACTAAGTGAGGCGCCATAGGTTTAACTCACCCAGTAAGACTTCATTCAGGGTGACTTCCTAACTTTTCAGTGCATGTTGAAGAATAATAATCTCATAGTAAATAGTTTTGTAAATTCCTGCTTGGAAATACAACCCTCTCCTGTCCCACACACTCTGTAAGAACTACCAAAATTACTGTTTTGATGCAGGATTCAGCTGATCTAACCCAAGACATAAAAGGTTACCCCCTTGCCTAAGTTAATTGTCTAGACAACTTCTATTTTGAGTGGAGAGACACAGGTAACCTATCTTAGAGCAGATGTTTCAGATAGGTGCACTGAATTACTTTCCTGAGGTGCCAATATCACTCCTTCCAAAGGAGCAGAGATGGCAAATGGGGGCCGGACACCTAACTTGAACAGACATCAAATGAATGCCAACACAATGAAGTCCATACTCAATATTTTCTTGGTGCAGAATCTTTTTTGTAAAGGTTTCATGGAAGATCGCAGCTAGCATTAGGCTTTTTTGAGAAGAGCCCTTTCTACTAGAAAGACAGTGTTTCACAGAAGATAGATTACCTTTTCCTTTTTCTCTCAATTTCATTTCAATCATGTAAATCCCTCTGAATGTATTGTTTTGGTCTCCAGAAAAGTTGAGGAAGGGTGGTATAGGCAAGGGCAGTCTGAGTGGGGAGAATAGCTCAGAGAGAACCTGGGATTCAGATGGGGCTCACATGCTGCTGGGCAGTGAGGGCAGCAGTGAGATGATGGTGTTTCACAGCAAAGAGTGGGAACAGCTGGGCCAGCAGAATGACACTGAATGATGGGGAGTGACAAGACCATAATGGGAACAACTTGGGTTATCAGCTTAGAGGGAAGAAGTAGGGCTTGTGTAGGACTACTGTTTCCCTATATCACTTTACACTCCAGCCACAAACACTTGAAACTGATCAATAATACAGGTTTAGCTCATCCTCAGCCAGTAAAATGGGTTGTTCTGGCAAGACTCCACTTCATCTCATACACTTGAGAGCTAGATTTGTACTTTACATAATGTATTTCCTTGCATGGTTTCTACAACCAGTTCATTTTGGTCACTGTGGTTTGGGGATAGACTTGACCAAATTCAAATCTGTGTCACAGCCATTTTAATCACAGAGCAGTTAGAGATTACAGCATTTTCAAGTGGCCCACATTCATGACTAAAATCCAAAAGGCCCGTACATCAAAATCTGCAGGAATCAAGTGGTTAAACAGCATTCAACAAAATCAGCTTGCAGTTGGATAACGAAAATTTGAATCAACATGCTCTGGTAACCAATAGCCATACACTGAATGCCAGCTGAATATTTAAACTGAAAATGCAAAGCAGAGAAGCATAACAACTTGATTACCAACTTCCTTTCTGTAAAGGAAATATTGTTTTAAGTGAGCTGTTCTAATGATCAAGTATACCACAGGAATGTGTCAGCAATTACAGCAATCAACACAGCACGTTTTTTTCAACTTCTCTTTATCTAACATCTCCTAAACACTAAGGGGGGCTATGTCCTTTGGCCCCAGACTATAGGCATAAAAAATGCTGGAAGCCAACTTTAAATAATTAGTCCTAAAGGAATGCATATATTCACTGTGTGATCTCCTATCTCAAGCAATATTATGCGTGTGTAAGGGTGATGCAACTAAGGGACAGTGTAATCTGCTGAGGCAGATGCAGAGAGAACTGAAATAAATCCTACTTTTTGAGGTAAGACTTGAAGCTTGTGACTAGGTAACAAGAACCTGTCCAAAACTCGCCTGCAGCACAGGTAAAATTGATGTCTGCTGCCTCAAGTGTGAGGGCTTGTGCCAGGGAGGGGCCTGATTATTCCACCCATGGTCAGAGTTGGAACAGAGCTGCAGGAAGAGGCCAGGAGGAGCAAGATAGGTACAGCTCCCAAGGGATGGTAGAACTGAAGGCAGAAAAAGTCAATTTTCCTCCAGCAGAAATTGCAGCCCTGTGTTTTCTGTCTTACTCTTCAGCAGCCTCTTCATCCTGGCTTTCCACAGCTCTGACATTGGCAAGGTTTTGCCACCCTGTTGCAAGATTTGTAGTGACTATTTTGACGTATATAGTGGAGCTGGGTTGTAGCAGGAGGATGTGAAGAGAGCGGAAAGAAAAGAGGAAGAAAGAATTTCTTAGGAACAAAATACTCTGGGGCACCCTGTTAGCATGGTGCCTGATAAGTAGTGCAACTTTGTGCCAGGCTGAATACTGAGTACATGCATGTGCTGGAGGTGCTTCACCTTTGTAAATCCAGCTGGGGTGCTGGAGAGCATCATTGGTCTAAGTTCAGTGACTGCTGTCTTCAGCAGCTGCTGAGCAGAAATTGCCATCTATAGCAATTACTTGGTGGGTTTACGACACGTTGAATTGGAAATTTGGAATGAATCCCTTGTGACCTAATTAGGATCGGCAGATCAGAAGCCAGTTTCAGTTGGGGGTTGTTGTGTCATCTACCATACCTATTCTACATAACCGCTTACATACTTCCAAAGCACAACTATCTTCATAACTCACTGAAGGGCCTAGCACTCTGCTGACCATACCCCTGACTTCTTTGAATGTAACACACCCTTATCAAAAGGTTGCCCAGCTATCAAAAGCCTGGGACATTTTAAAATGATAGTCAGGATACTTGAACAGCACTAATTTCAGACTCTGAGTCAAGCAAAAAGGTAACAATTAAAGAATTTATTCCCTAAAGATGGGATACAAAAGAGAATACATGAACCCCACCTAAGGCAACAAGAAAATCCTAGGGCAAACGCTCTTATGTAAGCATGCTGCTGTTACTGGAGTCTCACATTTCATGCCTTTATGAAGCTCAATAATGTGCATAATTTTTGACATGAGAGGATTTCAGCATGTGAACAGGCTTGCAGGTGAGAGAACAAACAGATGGCAGAAGGAGTAGGTATGCCATTGTAGCAACTCTGAACTGTGGGTATTTCAAATTTTTACCACAACATTGGTGGAATGCTGGGAGATGTTCCAAATTACCTCACTAGCTCATCACAATTACATTTTTAAAATTTTTTTTAGAAAGTTGAGGAAGATTACATGAGCCTGGGGCAGGAGGCAAGCAAAAAAAGAGACAGAGATGAAAAAAGAAGGAAAGAAGGAAAGAAAGAAGAGAAAGAGAAAGAGAAAGAGAAAGAGAAAGAGAAAGAGAAAGAGAAAGAGAAAGAGAAAGAGAAAGAGATAATGAGAGATAGAGCGAGCAAGGGAGAAGGAAAGAAAGAAAGAAGGAAAGAAAGAAAAAAAGAGAGGGAAAGATGCCTCAGAACTGTTCTTTCACTCTTCAAATGTTTTTCCAAAAGGTATCAAGATGTATTGAGCCCTAAGGCAACAGCCTAAAAGCTCATCTAAGTTGTACGTGGAGAAAGCAGGAATAATACCACAGGTTTCAGCCGTGATTTACAATGATATGAATGAAAGCTGAATCTGGCAGAGCTCCATCTACTTAATGAAAAACTTGCTGAAGAGGAAAAAAAAAAGGCTGAGAAGAGACTGATAGAAGATTAGCAAGAACTAGCATGAACATGATTACAGCACTTGTATATCTATCATTGACCACCATCTGATTAGTAATAAATATTTTGTTTCCGCTTTTCTTAATTGCACTATTCTCATTTGGAATCTACAAAGCTATGATTATCTGCCAGTTTCTTGTAGATGTCCGAGCACATAAAAATCTTGGACGTGGATTTGAAACCTTCCAGTGTTATTCAAGGAAAGCATCTGTGCATGGCGGTGTGACAGAAAATACAAAGATAATAATAGGAAAAGCAGACCCAAAGGGACACCAATAACCACTTTGCTTCTCAGCTCCTCGTAACTCTATCAGTGTTTGCCTCTAGTCCAGCATCTCACTTCTGAAGACTCCTTGAACACAGGGAAAGCATGCAAGGAAATCAGTTATTTGATTATCTCCTCTTTTGTATCATTCCTTCTGAGGCTCAGGCCTCTGCTTAAAAATGCCAAATAGCAACACTATATCCTCAAAGGCATAGAAATAAGAGCTGAAAAGTTCTCTCTTACATCACTTAACATAGCCCTTGCCAAGAAGAATTGCTCCCTACAGTACATTCATAAGTGTTTCCTACTATCCAGCTCTAAATGACTGAAGTGATAGGGCTTCCGTTGTCTCCCTAGGGAGGTTTCACCACAGCCTATTCAAGCATGCTGTTAGGAGAGCAAGACACAGTGATTTCATTGTGTATCACATCTCAGGGTTTCTACAAAAAGGTTGGCTCCTTGCTGCACCTGGAGCAATCTGAAACATTCTGATGACACAGTGGTGAAATTTCCTGTTCACTTGTCATCATGAACCTGATGGGCAACACCACTGTGAGCCAAAGTACAAGTGAGCCAAATTCCTAGTCAGCTCAGCTTGAAATAGATTCCGTGCTTGGATATGACCCTCAAGTGAAAACGTCTTGCAACTCTGCTTGGCTTCAATCCATGTCCCTTGGAAGTCAGGGGACAAGGGAGAAAGCCCTTTAAGAAAGCTCTTTGGGACAGAGACTAGCAGGCTGTGTGCGCTGATTATCATAAGTAAATAATGGTAATAACAGTAATAAAAGTTGTCACGAGTCAATCTGTGCAGTTCTTTCAATAAATTAACATGATATATGACTTGGGCCAGGGCCAGGAAATGCCTAACTCCCTTATTATGAAAGAGATGGAATTAGTGGGGTATTAGTTGTTTTCAAGGGATTAATGAGTTACACATTTAGAAAAAAAGCAAGACTTCTTTAGTGGTGATACAAGGCCTGATTTTGATCTAACTCTTCTCCTCTGCTGGGGTAACTCCACTGACTCCTGCAGGGCTCTTCTTGACTGACATTAAGGCAGTGGAGGAATAGTACCTTGATATGTAGGCCATGAATATTTGGTAGCATATACAGTGTCTGTAGCATTCCTTTCTGCGAAACAGTACAGATGTCAGTGGTATGCTGGCACCACAAATTACCACAGTGGTATTAAATATTTGAAACCACTAACTGGATCATCTTTCCTCCATGTGATTAAATATGGTCTAAAAAATTTCTCTTTGTAACTTATTAAAGCTGCTCCTCTTCCCAGGTAGATAAAAAGAATCTTAACTGAATAACATATTTTGTTAATCTATTGGGTTTTTTTAGAGAAGTACCTTGAAGCATCACAGCACAGGAAGCACACATTACTGAGGGGTTACTTATTTATTCTTCTTTTGGGTACAAAATCAACCTCCCTGAACTCCTGATAATGGTTTCTAAAACATTTCTATAGTTCCAAAGGCAAAATGCTTAACATTTTTAAATGCTGCTTCCTAGTGCTGCTGAAAGGCTAGAATCGTATTAGCTGCAGTCTTCTGTGGTTCTCAGAAGTATATATTTGCAGAAGAGATTAGTGTTGCCATAATTCTGTTTCCTGTGAGGTAAATGAGGGATTTCCTGCACGTTACAACAGCAGCAGGTACAGGTAAATGGTGAGCACAGTCTCACCCTTGGTACTTTTCCCTACTGCAGCTAAATTCTAGGAAAGCCAACATCACAGTAAGCATATTGGCTGTTTTCAAACTCCTTTGCTCCTTTCACTTGTACACAAGATCTATAAATAAATTCAGGCATTTTGGTTTCAATAAGCTCTATTCATAATGACACTATCCTTAAATAGGAGAAATTCTCTATAGTAATATAATGAATTCTTTTCTGTGTGTTGTTTGCAAGTTGATTAAGTGCAATCACAGTGGCTTAGTTCAGAATTCTTCCTTTATGGAATACATTAAAAAATAAAACAAAACACGGTCATCCGTGAAGGACTTCATAAAATGTCCAGGCTGTGAAAGGCAGTCAGCAATCTGTGCAAGTCACGTTCAAAACCTTTGTTTGACAGACTTTCCCAGAAGATTGGCAAAATATTAAATAGCAACTGTACATGGAATTAGAAAGGGAACAGAATCAGTTGACCTGAGAAAGATCTGAACTTGTAGTTCTTCCCACAGCCAACTGTATCATACAATTTTTTTTCAGAAACATTATGCCCGATAAAATCTCCCAGGCCCTGAATATTCACTGCTCAGTCATTTATTGTCCTTTTTAATAAACAGGTCAGGGGAGGTATTTGTGAACATGGCATTTTTTTTTCCAAAGCCACCAGGCAGCCAATATTTTTCAGTACAATACCCTACTTGTCTTGGGCATCTTTTTCATTCTGAACAAGGGCGTGAATGTTTCAAGATTAGAAAGACAAGAGACTTATTTATGTTTATTCCTCTTTTTGTTGTACCATTTCTTTAAATACTCTTTCATTCCATGCCACCATCCTTACCTTCACCAGCTGTTGAATCTAGCCAGGCTTCTGCATGAGTTATTACAGTTTTATTATAGAATATCAGACCCTGTGGGACCCACTACAGTAATAAGACAACCTTAATGAACAGTCTTCTGCTTGCGTCTCTTTGCAGTGTGATACAGTGCAAAGACATGGAAACAGCCTCTTGGGTGTTGTATTCAAAGCTGCCTACAGATTAGGTACTTACAGCAGGCAAGACCCTCTTATGCATTGGAATGTCTTTAGTGTTAGTTCCAATACTAGCTCTATATTTCTAATTTCATCAAAGTCTGTCTGCTTCAAGCCTTGAAATGTCATTGACTTTTCTAAGCAGCTTAGAAATATTTCTGTCCTCTTGTAATTTGCATTATTTTTGGCAATGCTTAGTGGGCCTGTCCTTCCTCTGTCAGCCATACAACACCTATACAACCCAGTGACCCACTGGAATGCGGCAGCGCCTGTGACAAGCTGGTGGAGATGAGAACACAAGAATGGAAAACACCGCTGTGGAAGGAGACTGCAAACGCTCCTGGGAGCATTGGCTAATGCTGTGCTGGGGACGTGATGTCAAAGTTAAGTGTTTAGTCATTCTTAATGACTTCCTCCTGGACCAAGAACTCAGGGAACCTAAGATGGAATGATCAGGTCTTTGCCCTGAGCAATGCTGGACTTGATTCATAAATGCTGCTGTCGAACAGGCACTCTATAACAGGGATCAAAATAGGCTCAGATCCAACACCCTAACAGGACCAGTAAAACCACTCAATATCTGTATCATCGTGCATAATTTCAAAAAGGGAAAATGTGTAAAAATGTGTTTAAAAATGTATAAGATTACATAAAAAAAAAGAAACTTTAAACTTTTAAGGAGTAAAGTCTTTACAGATGGCATGCAGATAATTTAAAGGCAGTATAACAGAGGTACAGAGCAAATACATACCACATCTTTAAAAAGACCATGAAAAGACCAGAATAAAGCTAGTAGGAGCACAACAGATTAGAGGCGGCATCCCTCAATGTGCTAAGGTTGTGTTTAATTCAGGAAAATAGCAAAGATCATAAGCTCTGGAAGGTTAAAAGAAGGAATACCTCCCCCCACTCCTAAAAAGGGAAAGTTTGAGAAACTACTTGGAAAAGACATGAACATGCATAATAAATTGTTTTTCAAACATCAGGAAAAGGCAGCTTGCCAGAGAATCTGTAGGACAAGAGATGATTTAGTCAGAAAGAGCAAAATTATATTCTCTTTAAGAAGACACATGCAAAATTATGTTTCCACTTGGGAATGTTTCTACACTAGAATCTTTCTTTGCACAGGATGCAGCAGATGATTTGCTTAAAATTGGTGCTAAAAATGATGTGAAACTGCAGGAAGACCTTGTCATAGTAACTGGCAGGTGGAATTCAAGACAGATAAATGCAAACTCCATCCCCCTACACCATCCCCCCAACCCCTACACCTATTAGGATAGGCTCTGAGTTACTGTTACCATGCAGGAATAACATCTTTGTGCTGTAATAAATAGATATATGAAATCATCATCTCACTGCTCAGTAGTGTTCTACTGAGGCCTTTTTCTGTATTCTGGCCTGTTTATCTCAGAAGAGGTACAGCAGGACTCCAACAGGCAGAGATGATCAGCGATGCGGAGTGGCTTCAACGAAAGACCCAGATAGGCTGGGAGCACTCTTACACCTAGGAAAGGGGAGAGTGATGGCCTTGTGACAGAGGTCATGAAGGACACGGAGGTGGGGATGACTGTTGGGAGGCTCTTCCAGTGGAGGAACTAGAAGATATCAAGCGAAGGCAGAGCTTGCAAAACAAACAAAAGGAAATATTGTTTCACATTACATAGAGTCAAGCCACGGATTTCCTTGCTGCAGGATGTGGCAAGGAACATAAAATATGTAGGTTCAAAAATGGTTGGACAAAACCACTGAGGAAAATTCTGTCAAGGATTATTAAATGCAAAGACGCCACTTTTGCTTTGAGAGCAACAAATAACTGGAAGCTAGGAAAACATTGTGGGGATGTACCACTGCTTAATCGTTTGCTTGTACACTTTCCCTACACACCTTCTACCAATCCCTGCCAGAGGCAAGATCCTGGGCAAGGCACACCTATGATCTAACCCAGTAAGCCTTACATTCTTTTCACCTTTTGAGATAGGCTGTGTGAAAAGGAGATCCTGTTCTCTCCCCTGCACTACGACAAGCCACTGCTGGGCCAGCTCCTGTTCTGCAACTTAGATGAGGCAATTGGTTTTCAAGGCGCTGAGCGCTGCAACTGAAGAATTTCCTTTCATAATATTAACAACAGGCTGGAGTCTAAACACAGCTAAGGAGGGTGCTCCCCCTTTCTTCCCCCCTCTGCCCTGCTGTTTATTTGACACGGCACACCTGTGGCAGTGGAGGAGATTTGGAAGACAAATAGCGTGGGGCGGGGTGATCCATTTTTCAGTAGCTTAATACAGAGAGAGATCAGGATGAATGGAACCGGAGTCAAATGTTGCCCTGGGGACGTAGGAAGATTATAGAGATGGTGATATAATGTTGATCTAGTGATCTCTACTGTGTGAGTAGTATTTTACACAACTATGTTTTTATGACTAAAACCAGTTGGTTTTTCATTCATTCATTTTTTATGTGTAAAAAGCTCCTTAGGGAGCCCTGTGAAACAGAATACACGTGCTTTTTCAGCCTGTTATGACATCTGAACTTATACAGAACACTGTCACTGGATTTTTCTAAACATACTTCTTTTCCACTCAGATGAGAAAGAGAGGTTGGTTGCAATCAGTTACTCAGTCTGGCAGCTTTTAGTCAGTCATACCAAAATGGAACGCTGGCTGTTACACCAAACTGAAATATCAGCCCCATCTTAAAATACCCGAACCAAACATTGGAAGCATTAAGAGTCTGTTTGCAAGCCTTAGGAATCAGCAGGTGGAAAGCAGAGCCCATGCACAACCATCGCTCCTCGCTCGCCTGTTTGGAAGGAGGTCAGCTCGTGACATGGGCACACACACACACCCTTTTGCCAGAACCTGCTCCTTGGGCGAGGGAAAACATGTGGGAGGAAGGTGGTACAAGCTATGCAATCCATATGGTCAGAGAGGTAAAACACAGCAAAGGGATGGCCTTGAGCAGAGTGACCAGATGTAAGTTTATATTTCCTTTCTAATCCAAGGGAATTAAGATATTTTTTTTATTTGTGTTTCTTGTACCACAAAGCTGGGATTTTCACCTGTAGAAGAGATCTGCCAGAGATTAGGACCTCTGGAAATCCAACTGAACATGGAAAATAGGATGGATAGAAACCCACTGCTGAAGAACCGCCAATGACCAATGTCTTTCCTAGCAGTCACTCAGCTTGAATGATGTAAGAAATACTGAACGTAGATGTATGAAGACATCAGAGCCATGCAGGCCACATAGAATCATAGAATCATAGAATCATAGAATCAGTGAGGTTGGAAGGGACCATTAAGATCATCAAGTCCAACCGTTAACCTACCCTGATTTAAAAACACCCACTTCTAAACCATGTCCCTAAGCATCTCATCTACCCTTTTCTTAAACACCTCCAGGGATGGTGAATCCACCACCTCTCTGGGCAGCCCATTCCAATGTTTAATAACCCTTTGAGTGAAAAAATGCTTCCTAATATCCAATCTAAACCTGCCCTGACATAACTTGAACCCGTTTCCTCTTGTCCTATCACTTGCCACGTGGGAGAAGAGGTCAGCCCCCATCTCTCTAAAACCTCCCTTCAGGTAGTTGTAGAGGGTGATAAGGTCACCCCTCAGCCTCCTCTTCTCCAGGCTAAACAAACCCAGCTCCCTCAGTCGTTCCTCATAAGGCTTGTCCTCCAGACCCCTCACCAGCCTGGTAGCCCTTCTCTGGACACGCTCCATAACCATAACCAGCAAAACAACTGTCCATCACAACAGAGCAGGGAAAGAAGTATCAGTGGTGTTTTTTCCCCTAGGCTTTGTGCAGAGCACATGGTAGGCTGAGGTTATGGATTATGCTGTGAAATTTACTGGCTTTCCTTTTATTCCTTCTGCAACCTGCACCTTTCAATTATTATATCTTACCATTAATTGAGACTAAACTCCTTTCACCAGATTATTGGTGCTTGAGTATAGACTTTTTGTTACATGGCTATATAGCTTGTAGCATTATGAGGCCTCTGCATGCATGCAACAGCAGTACAAATAATAGTAGACATATAGGTAGAAAAAATAATTATTAACTAGTTTGTTAATTAAATAATGATATCAATGCATTCTGTAGTGATGAATGTGATTTTACGGGAAAATGACATCTTGGCAATACAGTACAATATATTACATGAGGTAATGATAGTAAGGGGACTGTGCTGAAGAGAGACTGAGTATCTTTCAATCTTTTAGGGTCTGATGCTACACTTGGAGTTGAACAGTAATTGTATGTTACAAGGAAAACACCTGTTACTTTTTTATGGAAGCAACTCACAAGAGGGATATACAGCCAATGAAGAAATTTCAGTGGAAGTGGAGTGTCTATAAAAGTGGTATTCACTTACTTGATTTACAAACATCCTCATTTAATATTCTTTGACATCCAGTATTAACAGACTGGCTTTGATCACAGTGACCAGCTTGGTTGCAAAAGGTTTCTGCTCTTTATAACCTTAATGGTATAGAAGCTGCTGTTCTCAGCAGGTAAACAGAAAACCAGAGCATGAAAGAGGAATGATACAGAAGTACAGCACAGTGATTGTATCTAATAATGAAAACATTTGACTTAAACCAAAGTTTAAGGGAAGAAACTTTCTACCAGTACAAATAGCAGTGGTGCAGATGGATCATATCTAACAGTTCTAACTATAGAAAATTATTCTTATGTATCCATACATGCCTGCCAGCTCTGCAATGACAATTTCTTAGATATACGTATTAGAACTACAGCATACAGTTCACCTCCAGCAACACAGTGAAGTAAACACAGATCAGCCTTCAGACCTGCTTAGTTTGGAAGTTAGGAAGTCGATTCTGTGATGGACAAAACACTTCAATTTGCAATCTTTTTCCCTTCTTGAAAATGTGGTAGTGAGTACCACAGAGCACACAGATCATGCATGTTGTCAGCATGGGAGCGCAGGGACAGACAAACAAAATCCGAATATACTACCTCATTTGCCCTGGTTCTGCCAGTACGTGGACCCAGAGCTCTCCGAGAAGCAAGGCTTTCTGCTGCATTGACAATTATCAGCTTTATTAAAGTTCTCATGGCATGGAAAGAGTACTAGTTAAAGCTTTGGGGATAGATTTCTCTCTTCAGTTTTGGGCAGCTTGGGGACATAATAAATTGAACAGGCTTAAAAATGAAGTGAAAATCATAGAATGGTTTAGATTAGAAGGGGCCTTAAAGATCATCGAGTTCCAACCCTCTGCCATGGGCAGGGACACCTCCCACTAGGATCAGGTTGCTCCAAGCCCCATCCAGCCTGGCCTTGAGCACTTCCAGGGATGGGGCCTCCACAGCTTCTCTGGGCAGCCTGCTCCAGCATCTCACCACCTTCAGAGTAAGCATTCTCCGTGACATGTCAGTGGAAAGTTGCTGAGCTGCTGTTACTCTGCAAAAATTATTCTGATTTTCCTGCAAGAAGGAGAAAAGCGTTCTCCTGCTATGGAGAGCTGTGACTGTTCTACAGCATACCTCCAAAAGCCCATCTACTCTATGTAAATGCAGCCCAGGTCACCTCCTACGCATGATGGGAGAACAGATAAGTATTCATTCTTCTTGCACTTGCTTAAAGGAGAGGAAATGGTACAATTTTGTCAAGCTTTTTCTGGTTAAATGTGTATCAGATCAAAAAATAGACCCAGACCTTACTTTAAATGGATTTGTGTGTCAGCTTCTAACTTCCAGCAGTGATGTTAATGGCAAGGCAGTTGAGAAAATTGAAAAAGCAGTAGGTGAACAGGAGTTCATACAAAAAAGGATGGGAAAATATCCAAGCAAGCGGCATCAGTGAGAGAGTTTATAATTGAATTAAATGATGAAAAGAGTAATGGGTCAAGTGATGAAAATAACAATACAGCCTTTCAAGGCAATAAGGATTAGAGAAGCCATCTTCCAGCTCACAGAAAATCAGTCCTTCATTCTGCTAACACAAGAGCAATTGTAAATTCTGTTGATTAAGTTTGCATGCAATGAGATATTAGATTTGCTGTAAGATCTGCAATGCATAATTTAGCAACTATGCCACAAATGCACAGTGAATATTCTGAATAATTTTATGCCCATAGGATGTTTACAGAGCACAAGTGTGAGCTGAGGTCATCGTACAAAAAGTGCACTACGAAAATGTTAAGATTGTCCAAAAGTCTTTTCATTTTTGTTGACCTTTGTGCGACATTATGATACAGGCTGTCAAATTGAGCACACAGGCCAATAATTGCTGTATAGACACCACAGAGGCAAAGCCATCCCTGATTTCTGACAGTATCTTTGACTGAGCTCATCCTGTAGCCCTTCCTTCCCTGCCTCCTACCCTCTTTTCCCCTTCATTCCCCATGGGCAGAAGGGTCCAGTTTCTGATTCTCCCATACAGAATTTTAGGGATACATCTTCTTTTGGTATTTAAAATATTTTTCCCTTTTCTGAGGTGCTTTACCCTTGTTGTCTGATTTGCTTCATACAGCTAAATTTCTTCACATCATGACAGCCTGGAGCAAGTGTACAAGAAGAAAGTATGTGGGCCTTTGGTATACATGCAATAGCATTGCCTCATCTGGGGTTTTAAAGTGGCTTTAGGCATGATAGCCCTCTTCTGATGCCTTTTCTTATCAAAAAGCTGCCAGCAGTCCAGAGATACATTGGAGTATGATATAATATTGCTTATAGTAATCATTCTATTAGTGCACTTTATGGTTAAAAGAATTACTCAGAGATTCCTATAATAAACCTTTAGTCACTTACCTTGCCTGCTAGCAAGATAGAGTTGACTGTCCGGATCACTGAGCTATTTGCATTGTTTCCTGTTTCATTTTTTCATCTCCTTGGCACCACTTGTGTTTCCCAGGAGTTCAAAATCATCCATAATACATAAGCAATTGCCAGCAGTTTATATATGAGGTAAGAATACCACAGAATGATAATTTTGAGCTTGGAAACTACTCTGTTTTCAGAAGAAAACAGCAGGATAAATCTAATTAGGCTGCACTAAAAGAGGAAAGTGATGCAGAGGTACCAAGACAAATTTTTTTCCTAGCCCATACTCACACAAAATCTGGGGTTGAATTAAGGAGACCAATAGGCCATTGAATGAAGCAAATGAACCTCCAACAGAAAGTGAACTGATTTAATTTTTAACAGCTATGGGAGCTGTTACTCTTTGCCTCATACATCCACATGGTGATCCTGACCCAAAAGCTTCCGTAAATGGGTTTTTAGTGTTATTGCAGAGACATAATAAAGGATCTATCTGTGCAATGAGCTCTCTTAAAACTGAAGCTCTACAAGCATTGTGGCTATCTGTGGCAGCCCCTGATTAGTGACTACTTCACTGATGATCAAAAGACTGGGAACGATAGCTGTCTAACCATCTGATCAAACTGTATTAATTAGCTCTACAGCTAAAATATAATAATAATGTATCAGCAGCAGTGGTTCAATTTATATGACTGCTTTGTTACAGTTTAGCTGTATATTTTGATCATGTAATGAAAGATGCTGCATTGTGTACTTTGAGTGTTATATTAAGTTGAATTGTTAAAATCCTTCACATTTTTTCCTATATCTGGACTGCAGGGGTTGATACAGAAAGCTGCTAAGACAGAAGAACAAGACATTCCTACATGAAAAATATGAACAACAAGTAGCACAGGACTGTGTTTGATGCATGCAAGAGCTACAAATACTGAACAGATAAAATGAGGCTGATTATCTCTTACTTTGTGCTTCAGGAGTTTGAGAGACTTAGGAGTTCAAGTGCTGTAGCAGGAGTAATCTGGAGAGCAAGAAACAATGCCTAAGTGCCGGGGCTGTCAGGCTGTCACATTCCTACCTGGGCTGGCTCTCAGACAGAAGGGTGGCCGGAGGTCTGCAAGTGTCTCGAACGCTGTGCACACCACCAGCGAACTCAGAAAATGTTAACGCTCCAAGGTTTGGGATTTTTTTTTTTTTTTTTAATAACATTTAAATCATTATAGTTAATATTCAAGGCTTAGGCTGGCTTTTTTTTTTTGCCTATAATTGTAAGATATCCAGGCTGGAAATATATCACTTGGGGAGTGTGTGGAGGGTATCTGTTTTTCCTCTAAATTCTCGATTAAGTTTCCTGTTGCTTAATGTTAAACAGTATGCAAGGTGGGAGTCAGTATCTTCTGTAGTCTGAGAAGGAGAAGTATCTTTTCTCATGGTGAGAGTCTCCACAGCTTTCTGATGAAAGCGAGCAAGCTTCTTGCTGTGGGCAAATTGGTGCAGTTCCTCTCAAGTTGATGAAACTCTGGCTTTAAGGAATTGTTTAGCAAGTGTTTCTTGTTTTGGATATTTTCTCTTTTCAGACCACTTGTCACTATTGGTCAGTCAAACACTTCCAGCAAGCTGGGAACACTCTGTTACGGAGTCGCTGGTACAAATACCCTTGTACCAGCTAATGCAATATTAAATGCAAAAGAACTTTATACAGTTTTGTGATACGCTTTCAAGTCTGAAAGGAATTCATTTTTGTTAAGGAACATGCCAGGGGTCTGGAAACTGTCACCATATGAGACTTAAAAATATGTTGTACAACAAAGATCTTGACTTTTCAGAGTTTGGGACATTTGGGAGGGTGGCCTGGTGCTTGCCTCATTTTCGGTTTTGGGATCGACTTTGTTTGGGGTTTGTTTTGGTTTGGGGTTTTTTTTTTCATTTTTAAAGCTACTTCCAGTTCGATAATTTTTTCTTCAAAACTTCCTGCTTTTTTAAGGCTCCCAGTTATATTATGTGCTCCTAACTAAAGTCAGAATATATGTGTGGAGCCAAGTCTGTTACACGCTGCTGCAAAAAAAAAGGTCAGTTTTTTATCATTCATTTATTCCCTTGCTTTTCTATTTCTACATGAATCACTTCATCGGCAGGCTATAATTTATAGCTTCCTCCCTGTAATAGAAGTGCAAACGCTTAATTTTACTGACATAAATTGTATGCAAAGGACATGCTTAAAGTTAATCGGTCTTACGAGCCTGCTCTTGCAGCCCTCAGCCTTAATTTGTACCTTATACAAGAAGAAAAATAATAAATGAAAAAAGAATGGTGTAAGGGAGTGTGACAATTAAAATGGGTGGGTAGGGAGGAGGGAGATCTTTTCCTTGGAAACTTTTTCCTTGGAAACCTAATTAACTCCGGATGAATCCCACAAAAATTCTCTATAATGAAATAATCTGCAATTTATCTCTCAAAGTGTTAACTCTTTATGTTTTGGTGAAATAAATGAGAAATAAGTACATAACCACCCTTCTAGGCAAAGAATTAAAGAATAGAAAAGAAAAAAAAATAGCCCTAAAAAATGAGAAGTTTATAAAATGAGAGGCACCGTGCACTGAAATCTGGGATAGGGGGCCAGCAGGAACCCAGCAACATGTCTGGGTAAAACAGGAAACCCCAAATCCAGTGAGCTGCTTTGTAATTTAAGATGCTGATCTCGGTGTCTGTAATGCTAGTAATGTGTAGTTTCTGAAAGCTAGGATGACACAAAACCAGTGTGGGAAGGAGCGAAAGCGACCTGCAATGTGGGATTGTTTGGCTTTTAATGAAGGAGAGCTGAGAAGTTAATTGTACCCACGCTTATTTTTATGAATGCAGGTAACCTGATCCTGTGACATCTAAGGATGAGGCTCACTCTTCAGCTTCCCGTGAAGCTTGGCACGGGGGCTGCGATTATGCACAGACCCGCAGGAGACACGGACACTATGGAGGCAGCAGGCAGCCCTTGTTTGCTTTCGTCATTTAGCTCCAGAGCTGTGATTAGGTTACTTCTCTCAAATTCAGGCATGCTTAGGTATGCATCTTGCAATAAAATTCTTATTTTAGGTATTGTTTGGAAGGTCCAACCCATGTGCTTTAAGGAAAAGCAGCCACTGCATTCACCTACCGAAATAAATGTACTGGTGGTAGAATTTACTGTCTTCTTCAGTGCCACTCTGATTAGCATCAGCCCTGTTAGGACAAGGATCTTGTAGATCTTTTTGAGAATCATCACAGAGGGAAACACTAGGGACTACTTCTACCATTAACATAATTTGCCTCCCAGTATCATCTGCATTTTTTTTTAACCCAACTGAATCTTTAATTAACTTAAAAATCCCTTTGGCATCTGTTTCCCAGATATTTAAAAACAGCAGGGAGAAAAATATTCATTGTTTTCCATAGTGTGCTGTCAAAACATCAATTAGAAAGAGGAGGGTCATTTAATGAATAACCACCTTGGCAATAGGAAAGAAATTAGTGCTAATTATAAGCATTATAAGCATTCTATACAGTATTTTTCTCTGAAATAACGATCCCAAATATCTACTGGAAATCTAGCAGCTTCTCCAGACTTAATGGACCCGGTTTGCTCCCAGATATTGATGCAATTCCTTTCTGGTTGGTGGTGATGATTTAAAATGAATGTATTCTGTTTTTTCCCATTACACTTGAGAACTAGGAAACTCCAGCAATAGAGAACTTGTTCAGAAATGCCAGAAGCACCTGCATCAGAGCCTGCCTGCTTAGTTGACTATTTGTGGCCCTTCTTTGGACCCTCTGCAGTCTGTCTGCACCCTTCTTGAATTGTGGGAACCGGAACTGGACACAGTATTCCAGGTGTGGCCTGACCAGTGCTGAGTAGAGTGGGATAATCTATCATCTCTGCTGGTAACGCCTCTGTGGATGCAGCCCAGGATCCGCCTTGTCTTTGTGGCAGCAACGTCCAGCTTGTTGTCCACCAGGACTCCCAGGTCCCTTCCAGCAAGGCTGCTCCCCAGCCACACAGAGCCTAGCCTGTACTGGGCTTTTTGGTTATTTCATCCCAGGTGCAGGGCCTTGCACTTGTATTTGTTAAACTAAAATTACTAAACTAACCGTTGCATTTTAGTTTTGACATTTAAAAAGCACCTTATTGATCAGCACAGTATGAGACTGGGATAGTCAAGCAGCATACGCTTCTGAAATGGTAGTGATAGTAATGAGTATTTTGTAGGCCTAAAACAAGACAAAAATAAACATCTCAGGAAACTTGAGTATAATATTTTTAACAGAAATTGAGGTCTTTCTTTTAAAATATTTTTAAGACAGTTTAATCAGTCTGAAACATGAATCCAGATTGGAGCTAACTGAACAAATCAGAAGGACTTTTTAGAATTGGAGTGGGAGGATTCATACTGAAACAAGCTGACAAAATAAATAGTATAAATAAATAGACTTTGTTAAACCTGAATGCACTTTTTTTTTTTAAATCAGACAGCAATGCCCAGTTCCATACTGATAGTGATTTCAGACTGCAGTCTCAGTGAACAAGTTTGAAAACCAAACAACACTGTTTTTTTTTTTTTTGCCAAGGGTAGAATAACAGAGCACAATCCTCTGCTGATTTACATGAAGCCACAACAGCAACGTTAGATTAAGTTAGCTTGGACATTTGGTGTATTAAGTAGTGGTCAGCTATGTGCATTGCTCAGCTCCACTAAACAGTTCATGATTCAGAGGAAATTTAAACTTCTGGTTCAGTTGTATGCAATGAAAAGATTGGCTTTCACCCTTTCTTCCACTGAACAAGTGTAAAGTCAGCTTTTATTAGCAGTGCAATCGTATCCTTTGTATTTTACCAAATAGCAAGTATTTTCAGTCAATCTTTAAGAATGTTCTTGCTCTCCTAATAGCTACAAACTGGTAACACAGCAGAATTCAAGAATGATGCTTTTTGCCATCTCCAGCTAGCTAAGGTACTCTGCCTCATTCTCATTCATTACATGAATGAGAATTCATTACATGAATGAAGCTATGCTCATCTTTGTCACTTTTTGTCAGGCCCAGAGTAATACACAAGATGGGAAAGGACATCCTAAGTAAAGTTTGTCCCAGTGCTCTTCTTGGCACCATGTCAGAGCACCTCTTTCATAAATTTGTGAAGCTCCATCTTACAACTGCTCACCTGGGCACGAAGCCTGTCAGCCCTAGTGCCGACTGTTAAAGCATAGCAAGAAACACATCATACCTGTCCACTGGTGTTGGTTCCAGCTTCCCACAAGAGCATATATAAACCTACTTGCATATGACATTGATTCTTTGTGCCAACAGATCCAGTACTTACAGCAGATCCCATACCCAACATATTGCTGAGAGCTCTAGGCTGAAAAATCCTCTCTTGAAAGCCTCCCCCTGAGGTGCTGGTGGTCGTCCTGCTGGTCCTGAAAAGAAGCCAAATGAAGGAAAGGAAGTCCTAACTCCCAGCCTGAGCCAGGGTCCTTGCCGCCCTGGGCTTGTGTGGCTTTGCAAACATCCCTCACACCTCTGGCTTTCCTCCCATTCACACCGCACCTCGGAGGTGAGACAACCCCCTCCAGGAGCATCTCACATTAAAGTTAGGGTTTTTACAGTTTAAAGAGAAGGACAAGTAGGGGTTAGACCTAGGCTTTGACTTTGATTTAATGTCCAGTGTAATCTCATCCAAAGAGCAAAAATTAACTGCCTCTGATAGATGTTCCCAATGTTATTTTATATATCTATCAAAAATATTGTGTTGATCTGAACCTACACCAAGCCAAACACATTCCACTACTGAAGCAGTATCAGATCCAAGAGCAAAAATCCCAGGGTATAATAAGGAAACGTTCTACTGACTTCAGCCTGTGCTGGCCTGAGCCCTTATTTGGCAGTTTTCCTGAATGATGAAAAAGGAAAAGCCAGCATGCATCTTCTCCTGGGAGATAGAGAGCATCTTGTCTGCCTCTCATTCAAGCTTTCAAACAATAATTCTCCTTTATAACTGAGTATTGTTTCTGGCAATAATTATGGATATAAAGCCAGATAAGTTTGGTGTAAATTAGCATCACTCTGTGAAGTCACTGGAGCTGTGCCAGTATATACCAGTTGAAGGCATGGCACATAATGTGATGTCCCTGGAGCTGTGCCAATATATACCAGCTAAAGGCACAGCCTGTAATGCTGTACCTCAGCATCTTCGCGCTGTGCTTCTTCATCAACAGCTGCTACATATTCTAAAAACAGAAAGCAGAGTCCTGTCTTTCAAGGTCTGTGGAGCATGGGCTGTTTTCTCATTACAACTATTTTACAATGTCTTTGAGAAACAGACACCATGGGTGATTAAGGTTTCTGGGTCCCTTCCCAGTGCAAATACTAAATAATAATTGTATTTGATCCATGAAGTACCTCTTCATCTCGAAGGTGGTTTGGATCAAGTGTTCTGGCATCCTTCTAAACTCTAAAAGATGTGGTGACTTCAAGCTGCTGCTTTCAGCTCCTCATATACGGTCATTTGGTACACAGGAGGCTCTGACCATTTTACTGCATACGAAAGGCACCTGCACCTCCTGCCTACATCTGAGGTACATTAGAAGGCAGGTGCTCAGGCATAAGGGACATTTATATTTGTTCAATGATTAATATCATTGCACATGTAAATGTTTGATGAATATCACTGTATATGTAGTCAGAGATTATTGAAGTAACATTTTTCCCTGTTTAAAACATAAAATTCTAAGTTCCAGGGGACATTATTAATTATATTTGCAATCTGCAGTCACTGTGTTCTGCCCTGTATTCTAATACAGGACACGAGCTTTGCTCCATGGTATTTACAACTTAATGCTGACACAGGTAGTAAAACTTTTTTTTTCTCTGCCTCGCCTAATATATTCTAGAGTCAGCTACATAGCTAAAGCTTGTAACTGCCACCCCCACACTAACACTTGAGCTGGACCACCTAAAAGCATGTCTGTTATGCAAATACAAATGAGGACAATTGCTAAGGATCAGTGTTTCCCAGCAAACAATGTAAGCTTTGTTCAGCTGATACATGCTTGGTTTTTGTTGTGGTTTTTTTTTTTTCCCTCTAAAAGAGTGGTAGCAAAAGTACAGCCTTCCTATTTTGTCTTGGAGCCTGGGATCATAAGACTGTTGAGTGCGATTTCTTGCCTTATCTAAACCTCTCAGTGATGGTCGCTCGGGAACAGACAGGCAATGCCACAGACGTTCCCAGACAGGAAAAAGCGGCCCCAGAGGAAAAGATTGAGCAGGTCTTTGCTTAAATGGATCTGACAGCTTTGCTTAGAGAAAGATGTTTGTCCCTGTTTATGGACATGTCCTTTTCCCCCCTTATGATTCCCAGGACCAACGTTACTTTTTACTGCGTGTCTGACTGTCTGGGTAGGGAGCCTGAGGGTCGTGTGTCCCACAGGCAGTGGGGATGGGTGAGAAACAAATCCACCAAGACTGCTGGTCGCAAAGGGCTTAAGTCTTTTCCATAACATTTCCATTATCCTATTTAAAGTTTAATACTGCAATGATGGGAGTCTTTCCATTTACTTCCATGGAAGTAAGGTCAGTGGTTGCCCTAACCTGCACATGCATATGTATTTTCACATGAACCCTCCTCAGGCTGGAAGACCAAAAATGTCCAAAACATTGTGCTGGTATTTAAGTTACAAAATGGAAATCAATTTTTAATAAACCTCTTGTCCAGATTCACAAATTTGTTTTTCAAGTTGCGCTGTATATTATTTTACCTGTCAGATATGATAGCTATTGTATTATTTTCAAAACCAAAATATTCTATAGACTTTATTTTTTGCTGTCAATATTTGCATTTAGAGTGCATTTAACAGAAGTAAATGAATCTTCAGCCAAAGATTAATTTTAGAAAGGATATATGGTATCTTGCTTGAAGATTTTCTTAATCAGTCAGATTTGTCCTGACTTTCAACTCCAGATAAGAAAATAGACTATTTTATCACAAGGTTTTACTGTGGGGGGGTTTTCGAGCCAACCAAAAATGGCTCCCAGTATCTTAGTTA
The DNA here is from genome assembly GCA_017639485.1 of Pluvialis apricaria. Taxonomy (NCBI): domain Eukaryota; kingdom Metazoa; phylum Chordata; class Aves; order Charadriiformes; family Charadriidae; genus Pluvialis; species Pluvialis apricaria. The sequence continues at coordinate 70,288,842 of CM030009.1, read as the reverse complement.
TTAAAGTCATATTTGCTGGTGATTATAGCTATTTCCTGCATAAAATGAAGTTTCCACAAATACTTAGTAAGTCAAAAGAAGTCAAACAAATAGCCTGCCTCTGGAAATATGAAATAAATTAATATTTTTTTCTGAGACCTGCGTATCTCCGTGCACTGGGTTAAATGTGTGCAGGAGCTTATGTTTATTCCTGATAAAGTCTAAAATACCCTGGGTCTAATTAAGCTTCCCCAAATACATTGTTCCCCGTGTTCCAAGATGCTGAAAAGAATGCAGTTTTCAAAGCTGGAATGGAACACTGTTCCCTGTCCTTTCCCAGCTACATGGCTTGACAGGAGACCATCTTGTACCTCTGATATTTCTCAGGGAGATTCTTTGTTCCCCTCTTCCCCCGCTATCATACAAATCTTAGCAGGACAGCAATATAAACAACCCCCTGGCTGGATCCTGTGGAAACGCCGAGGGTCAGAGGGCCGAACAGGAGGCAAGGGGTGATCCCAGTACTGATGGAAGACAGAGGTAGGTACCTGAGCGCCTTGAAGGACAGGGGCTCATGTGAGTTCATACAACAGAGAAGAAGGAGCGAGTCAGCCACTGCACACAGTGGAGTATGTTTAATTAATAACCAGCGGCTCTGTCTTTGCTCTCTCCTCTTTGGTGTAGAGGAGCCGGCCACTTTCCACCATTAGACAGATTTAGAAATTAGCCTTCTGCTGTGATCATAACATATGAACTCTAACTGCTCTTTAAAAACCCAGAGATTTTTATAATATCTGAAGTTACTTTAGTCAGTGTTTTTGCTGAGATTTTTGCTATAAACTTTTAAATAACATAAATATCATATATAACATTTTTTTCTAAATGCTTATCTAACACATTTTTTAATACTGTGGCTGTAAATCAGAGAAACATGCTTATTGTAAAATTATTGATACTGACTTCAGTCCACATATTGTAGAAATAATCTTTTGAAAGTGTGCTAGACTGGTCAGAGATGAAAGGAACTTTAAAAAATGACAAAACAAAACAAAACAAAAAGTTATTTCAATGCTTTTTCTTCTCTTTCCCACAATCTTGTATTTCTGAAATAAGTGCCTGCAGGGCTGGATCCAAAGCTCTTTGAAGCTGGAGGGAAACGTGCTGTGGAGCTTTTGTCTGAGCCCTGTGGGTGCTCCCTGTGCCTCAGGTTTAGAAGCCCACCATAGCTGCCCACTGCTGAGTGGCTACACTTGGTGGTTGCAAGAAGTTGATTAACACAGTGGTTTGGATCTTGATAGTCCTGTGTCTTTTATGTTAAATTTCTTTCATAAGGACGAAAGAAGGTGTCTTTCCCCTGACTTGAGCAAAAGTGAGTAAAGCCAAATGTAAGAAGAGTATTTTGAAATAGCTATAATGACTGTCAATGAAGAAAAAGCAAAATCAATAAGCCACAGCAGTATTAGTGTTCACAAAACAAATGACAGAGACTTGAAGGAAAGCTTGAAGTCCACAGTCAAAAAAATAAAAGCATAACCCTTGATGCAGGCATAAACAATTATTTGCCTGCAGCTTTTCACTGGAAAGAACCACAAACTTGTGAACACGGACAGAGTATGATCTATTTAGCTATTAGTGGCCACACCCCACCAAATAATGGCAGAGTTTTAATTATTTAGAGCCATATCCTAAGGTCCTAATTCATTTTTAACCCTGGCAAACTGTTATGAAGTTGATCAAAGGTAGCATCTGAAGGACTTGGCATATTGTAGCTTACAAACAGGCAACCACCACATAATTCTCTGAGGAAATTTGGCCAAATGGGTTTGGGCAGCTGCAAATTAGAGTAGAGTTTTACTGGTTTGTTCTCGTTAATGAAAATCTCATTAAAAGTCCCAGAGATAGAAATGATTTGCAAAAGGCAACATAGTCAAGGCCCTCAGTGTCCACCTGATTCATTTTTCACATCTGAAAAGTCTTTCTTCTCAATCCAACCAAACTTTCAGCAAACACTTCTGTACACAGTTGAGTTTGGCAATTACTCCCGAGAGTGCGGCTACACTGGACATTGTCATGACGTAGTGTGACATGGTTGCCTTGGACATCAGCACAAGGAGTATAAAGGTCCCCATCTACCAGTGTTTGCCCCCAGCTTCCAGCATTTTCACAGCTGGTTTCCTGTTCTCCAGCTCGTGTACAATATCCTCATGCCATGTATATCACCGCTCGTTGACCTGGAGGAAGAAGACAATTCCAGATGGATTTCTGCACCCGATTACTCTCTGTAGGGACCCCCCAGAGAGTTCATAGGTCAAAGTGGGCTCCTAAAGAGGACAGGCAGGACGCACAGTCCTTTGGCTACAGGTAGCATTGCAGCTGAGCAGAGCGATTTCTCAATAAACATTGACCTGCTTACTTTTTTCCCTGCTTTTTCTTCCAACAAAATATCTGCAGGTAGTTTGCCATTGTCTCAGGTTTACTCCCAGTGAAATAGAAAATGCGAGAGGACTCCAACATTTCCAAAATGTCATCTGCAAATGCAATCATCCCCCTATGCAATCGTATGCTTAATCTCTGAAAATGGGAATGAAGCAGCAACCTTCAGCTGCCCTCCCTTCTCCTCAGTGTGAGCGTTTGGACTATTGGGAAGGTGAGAGACCTCAGAGGCTTCTAAAGCAGTCCAGACCACGACACTTACTCACTTTCCCTCCTCATCTGCCACGGGGCTCACAAACACCCCTTGAAGTTTCTGCACAGCCTCCCGTTGGCCTCACTGGGAGTTGGATTGGGCCTGCAGGCACAACTCCAAGTCTATTCCCAGCAAGGCAGTGTTTCTGGCCTCTGTTAATTGGGAACTTGGAACCCCCTGCTCGTTTCCAAACCTAAGAGCTCCAGCTAGGGTGTACAAAGTGCTCGAGCCATGCCAAGAAGCCAACTAGAATAATTTTCTTCACGAGAGTTAATTATGTTAAATTGGGCGCCCTGCTCGGAGGGATTCAACCACAGAGGCAAGCACGAGAGGAGTCTAGCCAGTTTTGCACAAGCGATAGTGAGGACGGTGATTATGCTGGTCTGTGAGAAAACTGAGGCTGGCGAGCTACCCGCGCATGATGTCATCTTTCCCAGCCTTGTGAAAAGGTTGCAAGGACCTGCTGCAACCCTCCCAGAAAGGCTTGGTCTTGTTGCTCCTGGATTTGGAGTGTATGGCTGCCTGGGCACACAGCTCATTAGGGAGATATGTGTAAGGCAAACAAACCCCACTCCAGGAGTGTGTTTATCTCATGGCACAGAATGCCGCATGCCCGCAGATCAAAGCCGGTGGGAACAGATGCTGTTAGCAGAGCAGCAGCTGCACTCAGATCCTGTCCACACCCTTCCTGTTTGCAGTGGCCAACCCAGGGGCTATTATGTTCCCAACAGGGCGATGATTGCCCCTCCTTCCCACCCCTGCTGCCATTCTCTGGGGAGGGTGTACTGGCGCTCGCCTCTCTGTCTGCCTTCGGGTTCTCATTGTTTCTTTCGGAAGGTGCAGATAGTGCACTAGACGCTCCTTGGCTGGTGCTCTGATAAGGGACTGGAAATTGTTTTGTGTATTATACAGAAGCCCGCTTGAAAGAAGGAACTCTATCCAAAATAACAAAACTGACCTCAGGGGTCATTATTTTCTTTTAAGGAAGGAGCTTGCACCCATCCAGATTGGAAAAGAAAAAGGTCAGAGAGGCCAGACTCTCTTTTCTAATGCACTGGAGTAAGGTGGCGTGAAACTTAATGATGTTGCTGTGCTTTCCCACAAGTGGTCTGGAGACCAGATTCCACCTCTGCGTGCAAGGAATTCTCTATTTCCCCACTATCCTGCAATTCCACATGTTCAAGTCACCTACATCAAGTTTGGCTTAACCAAACTAACCCTAACTGCTGTTTAAAGCAGTAGCGCAGTCTTACTTGCAGTACTGTAGAAAGAACTGCAGTCACTGTAAGAGGAAATGACTTGGAAAGCAGATGTTCAATGGGAGGACCTGGGTGAGAAGGAGGTATGTTCCTTTTCAGCCCGGCTGTCTAATAACTTTGGATCTGTCCATTAGGTTATGATCGATTCAACCTGTAAAACACAGCAGGCTTGACTCCTACTTTCACTTGTGGCAGTGAAAATCAGGAATAATTGCCACAGGCATCAATGAGGCTAATCAGTGGGATTTAGATTTTAAAATGCCTTCTGGTTTGTATCTGTAGCAAAGACAGAATTCCTTCAGGCAGCTTTGGTCTGGCACTGTCAAGCAGTAACAAGAGCATTCCTACAGGTAAAGCATTTCCCACCCTGCTTCCAGTGTGAAGACTAGTTAATTTGGAAGAGTCATCATCTTCAAAAGACCATTTTAAATACACTGCTAGCAGGTACAGTTTGTGGTTTATTTTTCCATGGTGCTTGCAAGTTCAACAACTAACCCAACACAACTGGATATAATCTAAGGTCACTTCTCTCACTCAGGACAAATATGATGTTATATAAAAATTCAAGTAAAAGTGACAACCAGGAGTCCTAGATTGCCCACTAGCTTAGATTCTTGGCAAGTCTTTGCCCTTTTGTCTTACTGTCTCATATAAGTAAAAAAAAAACCAGCAAACAGATTGATGGCAAAAAGGTCAATCACATCAAAGAGAATCATAAGATGCTCCAAGTGACCCAGCCAGTGTGACTGAATGGACAAAATAATGATAAAAATACGATGGGCAGATAATTATAAAGTATGCTTTGTATTTTAGGATCTTCTTAAGAGAAGAGACGATCTGAACTGCTCTTTCGAAAACAGAGTTGTAAATTAACTCATTCAGAGTTACAGCAGAAAGTGGCAGACACTTGGTACCATGGGGACTATGTTGGACCATGGGGCACCTATGCTGTAATAGGCTTGTCCAGCTTCCCCTGAAAGCTCTGCTCCTTGCCTGCTCTTCAAGACAGGATATTGGATCACACAGAGAGAGGTTTTGCTGTTTCTAATGTTCCCAACGTCTTTGCATTATACTTTTCAGAATTCAACTTCTATCTTTACATCCCACCATCAAACGCTCTAGATGATGGCTTTTAATGGGAGTGCCAAATACACTGGCATCTGTAATTGTATCTATGATAATAAAAAATGTTGAGATCTGGGAACATGCATTCAGTCATGAACATTTTTAACTTTCTGAAAGGTCCCTGGCACAGTTTAGCCATGCCAGTTAGCAATTATTCCAAGGAGCTCCTGGTCACAGCTTGCATGTGGCCTGTTCCCAAAAGGCAGCCAACCTGTGGCCACTCCGCTTTGGAGGTTAAGAGAGTTTAGTAGTTAGGAACATGGCCAGAATACATCTCCAGCTTCAGGGCCAGAAAACGGACTTTAGCACTGCTTAGTTTACTGATACGGATGTAGCCAATGGCTTAAAAGAAAACCCCGCCATGTTTTATTGATTAACTTTTCCTTGAAATAATACTGCTGAGGGAAACTTCCTGCCTACAAATCCTAGATCAGGCTCTCTCCTTCCTGGGTGTTTCGTCTCTATTCATTTGTTATTTTCCCTGACAGCTTATTTGTTTTCCCATTTGTACTTGCCTGGCTGCTGGATTGTGCAAGTCGAACTAGAACTGTCGTTTCCCATTTCCTCTGTCTCTGGTGTTTCCTCCCTCATCATCATTTTACACTGTGGCATTTGCAGGAGCAGCTTTCCTTTCTCATCATTGCAGCCAGTACGTGCCGACTGCAGCCACACAAGCGGGAATGAGAAGGAACACCAAGCTCTGCCTGGTGTTTGGTGTTGGTCCCTCTCCTGTGCGGAGACTGTCCCATGCTGCAGCTGTGGGCTGGAGGTAAACTGCTACAAGCAGGGGTTTGTCCCAGGGGCAGAAGAAAAGGCTTGGTGTTTCACAGTGATCAAAATAATGGAAAAGTATTTATAGTGGTAAATTGCCACGGTGTGTTGAACAAAAAAAGCAATTCTTTCTAAACTTGGGGGGTTGGCAGGACCATCTGGGTTATGCTGGCTCTCTGCACAGCACTGGCCACAGGATCTCAGCTGTATCTTAGAGCTGAGTTCCTACTTTAAAAAGGTGAATTGTGGGGGTGTTGGTTGGTGAGGAGCTCAACATGAGCCGGCAATGTGTGCTCGCAGCCCAGAAAGCCAACCATATCCTGGGCTGCATCAAACGAAGCGTGAGCAGCAGGTTGAGGGAGGTGATTCTGCCCCTCTACTCCACTCTTGTGAGACCCAACATGGAGTAGTGCATCCATCTCTGTGGCCCCCAACATAAAGAGTATATGGACTTGTTGGAGCACGTCCAGAGGAGGGCCACAAAGACAATCAGAGGGCTGGAGCACCTCTTCTATGAAGACAGGCTGAGAAAGTTGGGACTGTTCAGCCTGGAGAAGAGATGGCACCGGGGAGACCTTATAGCAGCCTTCCAATACCTAAAGGGGGCCTACAGGGAAGGTGGAGAGGGACTCTTTATCAGGGAGTGTAGTAATAGGATGAGGGGCAGCAGTTTTAAACTGAAAGAGGGTAGATTTAGATTAGATATTAGGAGGAAATCCTTTACTCTGAGGGTGGTGAGACACTGGAACAGGTTACCCAGAGTTGTGGATGCCCCATCCCTGGAGGTGTTCAAGGCCAGGCTGGATGGGGCTTTGAGCAACCTGGTCTAGTGGGAGGTGTCCCTGCCCATGGCAGGGGGGTTCGAACTAGATGATCTTTAAGGCCCCTTCCAACCCAAACCATTCTATGATTCTGACAGTTTGAAAAAATGTTAGACTTAAAAAGGTATGGCTTCTGCTCTCTGCTGTCAGAATTATTTTTGGTTTTAGTTTTTTCACCCAAATTCTCTATAAGGCAAGAAGCTGGTCTCTGTCCTGCCTTGCACAGTTTGCTCCCCTGCACAGCAGCACAGCCTAAGCAGGGTAGTGTAGAACATCCTCCAGGCACACACAACAGGCTGCCAGGATGAGATGCCTGGCTTCAAGTGCCTTGAATCCCTTCCCACTGCAGAACAAGTCCCCAGGTTTCTTTTCTCTGAGAGGTCAGAGTAAGAGGATCATCTAAGCAAGAGAACCATCAGATGCAATGTGGCAGTAGCCGCAATGTGCCCATCCCATTTTGCTCAGAGAAGTCCCACACAAGGTACAGACTGGGTCTCCTCTCTGGAGGAGCACAAGAGGTTTGCAGCTCTAACCCTGGCTCTGACAGCCGGAATTGGGCAGGATTTCCAACACAGTTCCACATTTTTTGGTTTTTTGTCTATTAGCTGACTATTGATGGCTTTCTGATTGGGACACTCAGCATGCTTTGCTGAAGCGATAGAGGGGTGCATTTCAGATTACATTCTGGCGGCCAAGCACCCAGTTTGTAGGTGTGTGTGCCTTTCTTGGATATAGCTCCAAACAACTCTACTAACTGTGAAACACAATTCAGGGAGCTAAAAGCCACGGAAGGAAAGCAGCAACACAGATATTAACGAAATCCCTGTCTTATGATTGCCCTCACTGCACCTAGCCCAGGTCAAGAAACCAACAGGAAAATATTTTTATATTTACAATACAGTACAATCAAGCAATAACACCAAGACATTTTAGAAGACAAGTGACCATCGTGTGCATGGCTGTATGTGTATGCACATGTGGCAAGTACGGGCACACAGGCACACACCCCCACACACTGCATGAGGTGCCAGAATGCTGCAAAGTCTGGTTGCAGAGAAGAGACATTTTGGTGTGTTTTCTGGTTAACAAATGAAAAAATGTTGCTCAAACACCATTCAGGATTCCAGCATAAGCCAAGAGCCATTACATATCTGTGGCTGTGTGTTTCATCCTCTGAAAGGCTGCTACTGGCAGAATGGCAGAGTATAGCAGGATGTAGAAGAGCTCCACATCTTTTTTTTTTTTTTTTATAACAGTGAATGAGAGCGTTACTGAATAGTTAATAAAATACAAAACTGAAGGAGCTAAGTTTCATCTTGTTTTGATGGCTATGCTGGGACCAATCTCTCTTAGATTTCCTAGGAAGCGCTGCCAGTTAGTTCATAGATTTCATTTAGGTTCTGCATCCAAAGAATGAAGAGTTTGATACAGAAAGTACCTGTTTGTGCCAAGAATCATAGTATTGCTGTGACAGGAACCGGTGTTGAGAAACTCCAAGACTGAGCTGATATTTGAAGAAATCTCTGTGCTGCTACAAGATGAAATAGCAAGGAAAATGAGCTACAAGGCTCTACTCAGAAGGAGAGAGCAGGACGCTCCCGGAACTCGCCTTCTGCTTATCTGGAGCCTTGACCCCAGGCTGCACCATTTGATCCGCATGCCTGCAACTGCTGGAGACTTATCTGTTGCAGCAGGAATTTGCCTGTGCCTCATGCACCCATCTTACAGTCCACTTACAAACTGGATTATGGGACTAACACTTCAACACTCACAAGTGGGAAACCTGAGAGCAGGTCATGGTCTCCATCACAGGCGAGGTGTAACAGAGTCAAGTGGGAGGTCAAGCAGAACTCACTGGGTGAGGTACGGCATACTTCATGACTCTTCCCAGCCATAGAGAAGCTAAGTGTTGTCAGTGCAAAGGATCACCAAAAGCATATTTAGTAGCTAAATAATTAATTATGTAATTGAATATAAGCCATTTTATCTTCCTTCTATCCTTCCCAAATTTGATCTTTACAATACAATTTTAGACAAGTAATGTAATACAATTTGATGCTAATTTATCTTTTTTTATCACCATGATTGCAGGACAGCATATGTATTTTCTGGCACTGACAGCCAGTTGTTTTCTATATAAGTTCCAAGAGGCAATGTTTCTTTGTGATCCAGAGGCAGAGATGACAATACACATATAACCTGCATGTTTATGTTGCACCACAAATTACAGAAATGTCCCTTTGTAGCAGGTGAGAATGGATTTCCATCCTCTGATGAAGAAAACCTAGTTCAGTCTGCAGCTTGTTACCATTCTCTCAAGAAAAGTTACCATGTTTACAAGAATCTGTGGCTTCTTTGAGTATAATTCCTCTGGTATACAGCTTCAACTTACCATTTGTAGGCTTCGTTAGCTAGACACTCCATACCATCTGAACTGCCAACTCACTTTTTATCAAATACACCTACCCTTCCTTTTACACTTTCTCTAGTGAAGCACAGCATACTTTCACACTAAGAAAAGTGTTCCTCAATCCTGTAGGCCGCTTACCTGAAGTGACTTTTTCAGATCACAGCTTAGAATCAAAAACAGAACAAAGGAAAAGAAATTAAGATGAGGCTCAGTCTTCTAAGCTGCCAGATGGGCAGCTCAAGATCTGGTACATGCCTTCAAAAGGAAACCTGCAGGATGTCTCTTAGCCAAGTGCACTATTGTCAATCAGACATTTAATCTCATCACATCTACAGCACCTGTAGAAACTCTGTAATAGATAACAGCCTGTTACTGGTGGAACCTGAGCACCATTATGAAGTGTTATCCTACAAAAGAAGATAGCCATGTCAGATGGGATTAGGTTTATAAGGAGGATTTCAGCATTGAAATGTTTGTTGCTGTAAGTGTGTTGTGCTGTGGTGGAGTCCTTAGCATCTAGGCTGGGCACTGGGGCTCTGTACAGCAGCCTGAGGGAATCGTTTAGATACCAAAGACAGGAAGGGTGGATATCATCCAGCTGAAGTGCAGGACTGCCTCTGCTAAGCAAAAGGAGATGCTTAAAACTTAGTAGGAATCTCAGCTGAACTTGTGAAGAGATGTCAGCTCAGCCCTCAAAGTGTTTAGGTCCATAAATCCAACTGAAATCAAGAGTTAGTCATAGTAAGTCCTTGTGGATCTGATCTGTAAGACCTGAGGTACTCACTGTTGTGTGGATATCAAAAGAGAAGCCACTGGCTAGAGGTGAGGTCAGCAGCTGCACATGTGATGCCCAGCAGACTTATATCCCTGAAGATGAAAGGCCTAGCAGCCAGTGCTGCTTGAACTGGTGGGGAGCACTGGGGAAGGGGAAGATGTCTCCATCCCCACAGGGGTCAGCAGGCACCTTTGGTACTCAGCTGAGATATTAGCCTCTCAGTGAGGGTGCAGGAAGGCACCCGGCTCTGATGAGGATTTACAGCCCAGAGGTTAAAAGGCTCTTCAGAGTCACCTCCCAAACCTATAAGGATTCACACCCATGTTGTATTGCTTTCCCAGAGCATCCTGCAGCCAGCAAGACCATTCAAGCTAGGGAAACTGGGAAGCACCATCACCTCCAAAAGCAGTGGCAAGTTGCAGAAAAGAAAGGAAGAGTCATACTATAAAATTATAAGATTTGTTTGAGGGGAGACTTGTCTTCTGTCTTAGAGGAAATACGAGCTAGATGACAATTGTTTTGTCCAGTACGTTATATCCTGGTCCACTATTATTTCCCCTCCTTCATCTCCCATGCTGGGATATTAGTAATTTTCCACATCTACTGTATGGGGCAGTCCCAAGTCGGTGCTTAGGATACATTTATTTTTCAAAACTCTTTTGTTGTGTTTGAACGTATTGCTTCTTCCTGCTGCATCACTACCAACGATGCCATTATTCTAAGGCAAAGCTGATGATTTACTCTTGGTTATGATTTATGGCCTTCTGGACTTTTTATAGAGCTGAGTGTTTCTTAAGGCTTGTGCTGGGGCAGTTGTCTCTTCCAGTTTACCCTCTTGGCTAACTGGCAGCCAGCGAACAACATTTCTTCAAAATGGCAGGGGGGGACTGTCCTGAGCAACTTCTCTAGCAACTTCTTGAGTTGTTAACTACTGTGGGGGAGAGAGGAGCGGGCAGAGGCAGGAGGCTGCGATCACTGCGAGCAAGCATTTGGTTTCTCCTGGTGACACATGGCTCTCTAAATTAGAGGGCTCTGAATAAAATAAAAAATATCAAAGCCATGTGTCTGCTTGTGGGTGCCACATTCTTTAAGATCACAGTGGCCGTCCTTCTGCACGAATGTCGCAGAAACGGCTCGGTTTCATCCCGCTTGAATGATGTGGCGATATTGTGAAACGCAGGGTGGAAAGGCGTCCCGAAAACAGTCAAGCGAAGAAACCGCCAGAGAGCTGGAAAGCAGCTGTAGAGACCCAAGTGCTGTCACTTTAAAAAGGCGACGGGCCTCGGCGCCTTTGAAATCATTTATCACAGAAGCCGTAACATCTGCCACCATCTTGGATTCATTCGAGAAGTGCGTCTCAGTAGCCATTTTAAAAATGTTTGTTTTCAATTCAAAACACATAATTAAGTACAGGCCAGGGTAGAGTATATGCCTTGAGCTGCTTTCCCTCACCCCATTTCAGAGCATGGCTTTTTCACAACTATGTGCTTTGAATTGAAAGCTTTCTTTTCTTTCTTTTCTTTTTTCCCCCCCTTTTTTAGTTGGTTTCTTTTTTTTTTTTTCTGCAGGGCCTGCTGTTTCTCAAGAATAAATTGAAAGTAAGGCTGCAGATTTAAAGGAGCCTGTCCGATCGGAGCCTGAGCGTCCTGGAGCCAGAGGGGCAGCCCAGCCTCCCAGGGCTCCGAGCGGCTCCTTCCTCCGGCAGGGATGGAGCTCGGCCCCAGCAAACCGCAGCCGAAGCCTCACTGTCGGATAACTAGGCTATGGCTCATGTTTAATTAAGCTATGTCCCATCTCGTAGACCAGAGACACTCAGATGATTTGTGGTCATGGAAGGAATGAGCAACCTTGTTACTAGTCTCCAGAGAGGCTACCAAAAAGGTAGCTATGTCCTTAATATACTGTCCTTAATAAACTATTCAAATCCTTTTTCCAGACTTTCTAGGAGGCACTTCAGAGGGACAGCATGAAGACAGTACTTGTCTGTTTACATTGCCTTCAGTTCAGCCGACTTTTATCACCATCACTGACACATTGCGAACAAGCCTGGGGAAAAAGGAGCAAATGCTCAGGAATGAGCCGCTCCAGACCGGCTGGGGATGGGCTGGACCTGTGGCTCTAAAGTTATCTGCTAAACAGATGGGAAGAAAAGCAAGTCACCAATACAGGGATGAGTTAGAAGCTAAGGCAGCGTAGGTCTCAGCCCACTCCCCCAAAGCACAAGAGGTTTTTGTGGGAGGTTGGGAAAAATCCAGAAAAGTCTTTAGGCAGCTCTGAATTCAGTTGTCCTTCATGAGTCTAATCCTTCGTTTCCAGGTGTCTCAAATCCTCCATCTGAAAACACAAGTCACACAAGTTCCCCGAATGACCCAGGTGCTCAGATGCTGGGGCTAAATGTGTGCTGGTGCACCATCCCCGTTCCTCAGGTCAGACAGGGACAAGGGAGTACGTAGGTACTCGGGATGCTTCACCCGGAGACCTGCCCCTTGCCTTCCTGAGCATGGTGGTTCCAGTGCTGAGGAAAATCAGGTATACGCATGGGCCAGGAGCTGCAGCATGCTTTAACCACCGATTTTCAGGCTGAGATGGTTTCTGAGTGATGGGCGGACTGGGACTTAGTAATGTGTCATGGTGAGCAAGTATGTGCAGCTCATGTTAATGAAAACCAGAAATAGATGATCTCAGATTTCAATGACTCCGTGCTTTTAAACATGACATCTTTATTTTAAAACACAATGTGCACAAGGCAGTTTTTCTTTCCTGAAGGTGCCTGGCAAAAGCCGAATTCAGAAGTATGCAAAGAGAGAGGAGACCCCTCATAAGTCTGCAGTGAAATGAAGCAGCAATGAGGTTTTGAATAGTTTATGCTACAGATTTCTGCGAGAGATACCTATTTTTGCACCAACAAATATGTTGTTCCACTAATGATGAAATATATTCAGTGTTCTGCCAGTGTTTTCATTAGAAGAGGAAAAATGGAGGAAAAAAAGAGGAAATTAATGAGAATACTCCATTACTGGGTATTACTGAGTTTATTAAAAATTACTGAGAATACTCAGTGATGGGGTCCCTGCAAGAGACACCTTCTGTCTATGGTCACAGTATTGTACAAAGGAGATGGGATGCATCTGTGTTGAAAATAAAAGTATCTGCTTGGTGTGCACGCTCCTGGAGTCTGTTTGGGAATAGACTGCAATTCTGATGTGGGGAAACCCAAAACAGAAAAAGCGAGATACCTGCTGCTACTTGAGCTAGCACTTCCTAAACACGAAGCCAAAGCATGCTTTTAATTTTTTACTGCACCCATCTTTTTGAAGTGTCCCGTAACCGTGTGAGGGAGGATGTTGCTCTAGATTTCAAGGAGGAGGGGATTTGCTTTCTTTTTTCTTACAAATCTGTTTTTCACGGGCTTTCTTCTCTGGGCACGCATTCCAGTGTTACAGATGAGCACTAAAATTACAGGGGTGAAAACGCAGCCAGGAACAAGTAACATGCAGCCATACGTGCACAACAGAAAACATCCTCTTTGACTAGGTGATAATTAGAAAGGCTGCTGCATTGCCGTGTACACAAACAAAGCACGTCCCCTTTGGGAATGTGTTTTCTTTCCTCTGATGTGAAAACGTTAATGTTGTTTTGTGGAGGACAGATTTTTAACTGCTCACTGACCTATTTTTAAATGAAACTTCTGCCTGCACCAGCAGCTGCTTCCAGCTACAGGCATATGACCACTGCCCAAATGGGTCTAGCTGGGATGTTGGAGACCTGAACGGGTGTCTGATTAGAAAGGGTTGATAACTTATCAGCACTCCGCGTTACTTGACTAAAGCCAATTAAAGGTCTCTTGGAAATAAGCTATTATCTCCTCATCTTCGACAGAAACATGCAGACTGATAACCCTGTAGCCACAGCGGGTGACTGACAGGCTGAGTCGACTACGAGCCGCTGACTTTTTCTTCCATTACAAGGATCATCTTCCCCTAATGTGCTTCTCTTGTGCTGAATGCATGGATTTTCCTCCACATCCAACCAAATCTCTGCATTTCCTTACTATGGTCTGACCATAAGACCATCAGCCAAGGATGATCCACCCTTAAAAAACATATCTCACAACACAGACTACAAAGGAATACTTTATGAGTAGTTGTGGATATACAGTTAACAGATACGAATATGAACCTTTCAGATTAAGTGTATGGCAGGCGGAGACAATATGCCCTTGGGTGTCTTGCAGTGTGAAATATGACATATGCCTGCATTTTTTTAGGGGAAACAAAGGAATATACTTTGTCTGAAAAGGAAGGAAGGAAGGAAGGAAGGAAGGAAGGAAGGAAGGAAGGAAGGAAGGAAGGAAGGAAGGAAGGAAGGAAGGAAGGAAGAAGGAAGGAAGGAAGGAAGGAAGGAAGGAAGGAAGGAAGGAAGGAAGGAAGGAAGGAAGGAAGGAAGGAAGGAAGGAAGGAAGGCGGACAGGAGGATGGAAGGAAGGAAGGAAGATGGACAGGAGGATGGAAGGAAGGGATAAGAGAGGAAGGGAAGAAGGAAGGAAAGAAGGAAAAAAAGGAGAAAATACCTTTTTTAATATCCTTCCTGTGTGCATTGGCTGCTTGAAGACCTATAATCACATTCAGAGCCAACCCCTCTTACCAGCATGCAGCAGAGGGAGGCTGATGGAGTTGACCCTCTCCAGCTAACCCTGGTTACTCTTCTGGTCTAAATGGAGGCAAAAATACCGCAGCAAGACTTACCAGGGAAATCATATGTAAATTAAGCTGAGACATGTTAAATAGTTGCAGTTCTTGCTGGTGGATAATTATTTCAAGTTCTGTGTGATGTCCAGGAAAAGGTAACCATGTGAATTCAAAGCGTTACTCATTAAGTAGTATACAAAGGCTAATATAGTGAGGAGGATATTAAGGTCAAAGCTGAACCTTGATTTAGGTTTTATGTTTTTATTTAGGCTTACTAAACATTCTACTTTGAATTCTACAGAGAGAAGGACAGAGCCTCATAAAAGTTAACATGTCTTTTTAAGGTTGCCACTACCAGCAAGGGAAGAAAAGGCAAGATAGCATTTGCTTTCAAAACACATCATTTTCAATATTTTGATGTGATTTTGTATTCAACCAAAGCAAAAAAAGGATATCAGCTGATGAAAAGGTTCAACAGAATTTAAATGCAAATTGTGTAAGAGCACAAAATGTTTTCTACCTTCCACATATGGTGGTAGCAGCAGGCTAACACTGATGCATTTAAATGTATAAAAAATGCATAATTTGCATTTTTTCCCAGAAGTTTTAGAATACCTACACACAGCCCTCAAAAAGTGGCTTTTAAACTGAGATTTATGTAGGAGTCACAAAACACACTCATACACTAGCACAGTTTATGTACTAAAAAATTTCGCCCCCAAGTTTCCAAATAACCAAACTGTGATCTGTAAGGCACTAAATGCCATTACATGCTAACTCCATTGCATATAAAAAAACAGTCAGGTAGGAAGCAGTTGGCATCTTGTAAGGTTTAATGAGATGCAATAGTGGTCAGGTTTGCAACAGGTTTTGTACTTTTTAATGCAGGTGTACCATAGAATCATAGAATGGTTAGAGTTGGAAGGGACTTTAAAGATCATTTACTTCCAACCCTCCTGCCATGGGCAGGAACACCTCCCACTAGATCAGGTTGCTCAAAGCCCCATCCAGCCTGGCCTTGAGCACTTCTGGGAGTGAGGCATCCACAGCTTCTCTGGACAACCCGTTCCAGCATCTCACCACGCTCAGAGTAAAGAATTTCTTCCTAATATCTAATCTAAATCTACCCTCTTTCAGTTTAAAACAGTTACCCCTCTTCCTATGGCTACACTCCCTGAGCTGGATGCGGTACTCCATATTGGGTCTCACAAGAGTGGAGTAGAGGGGCAGAATCACCTCCCTCAACCTGCTGGCCACACTTCTTTTGATGCAACCCAGGATGTGGTTGTCCTTCTGGACTGTGAGCGCACATTGCCGGCTCATGTCCAGCTTCTCAGCAACCAACAACCCCAAGTCCTTCTCCTCAGGGTTGCTCTCAATCCATTCCCTGCCCAGCCTGTATTTGTGCTTGGGATTGCCCTGACCTGTGTGCAGGACCTTGCACTTGTCCTTTTTGATCTTCATGAGGTTTGCACAGACCCACTTCTCAAGCCTGTCAAGGTCCCTCTTGGATGGCATCCCTTCCCTCCATCGAGTTGACTGCTCCACACAGCTTGGTGTCATCAGCAAACGTGCAACAGTATGCATGTGTTTCTGCAGTGATCCACATCCCAACACAATCAGGTCCTGATTCAACAAAATTTGTAATAACGTACCCAAGTGTTATTATCTAGCAGAACTCATCAACGCAAGCCAACCTGCAGTCCTACCAAACGCAGCAGATTCTCATCACCTGGTTAGAGTCAAGTGCAGGCTAAGGTGATGTATTCAGGATCAGGGCCACCCTGACTCTCCCAGTATGGCTGCATTAAGGACCACCTCCCTGCCTGGCCCTGCTCCCGTGGCTGGTATTGGTCCTGCAGCAAACGGCTGGGACTCCCTTTGGCCGACTGACTGCAGGGCAGCCCATGCCCTCTGCAGAGCTGAAGTGGCAGCCCGGGAAGTGCTGAGTCCCCTGGGGGCAGGGACTGGGCTGGCTGGGGGCTGTGGGACAGCGAGGCAGGGGGGAGGCTGCCCCACACCTGGTGCAGCCCCACCAGCTCAGAGGCAGATGAGATTGGCTTTCCTGGGGCTGCAGGAGCATGGGGTTTTCCACAAATCGACGGGAACAAAGGCAACAAAGCACACGGTTTCATCTTAATTACAACACACGATGCAATAAAGAGCTTTTTCATTTTGAAGGTGTGTAACTAATTCTTGGCTAAAACATTTTTCTGAAGTAGAGCTCCGCCCAAAGTAATGCCCCACAGTAGTAGTTTTAAGTCATAAAGAATCCAAGGGCTTACCAAAGTTTAAAAAAAAAAAAAGAAGGGGCAAAGCAGTGTCACTGGACTGAAATTCCTTTGACAGATGTAAAGGTCTCGATGACAGTTATTTTCCAGGTCTGCAGCTCAACAATCGTGCCTCTGAACGGTTTCCCACGTGAAGTGTTTGAAGAAGCGGTCGACGTGTGACTGATCTCTAAGGCCCACCGCCTGGTCTTCTTTAAAGATGAGGCAGAGGCAGAAGGAAAGGTGATGCTGATAAGGGAATCTGAACCAAATGTTGTCACATTCTAGAGATGATTAGATGCCCTTGATGTGACTTATTACACAACCTGAGAGTGGAAAGGGAAAATCTGGAATGAAATGTAGCCACAAGAGGGGGAGATGCTTTTTCAGCAAAGAGCAAAAGCCAAGAGAGAAATTGTTGTTGATGCCTAAGATCAGGTCAGGCACCAGAGCACTCACTGCGCTGTGGGATAGATAGATGCGATGCTGCAGTAAATCTGCCCCCAAATCAGACCTACCGTGATCTGCATTTATATCTTCACAAGCTGCTGATCATATAAAAAAGCTTGTCTTTAATAAAGAACAGGACAATGCATTTAAATGGCATTTTTGATCAATCCGTTATATCAGATTTTACATTTTTCCTTGCACACCTTAATGAATGAAAGCTTTGAAGCCTAATATATGTAATAGAATGAATAGACTTAAATTTGAAACCCTAGCTAAACTTCAAGTAAATGTTTATATGTTTGCTTATAAGCAAAATTACTGATTCATATGGTTCATAAATGAAATACACAGCTTAAAGAAAGCGCAACCTTGCTCCTAAATCTGTATTTTCTTTTAAAAAGACAGTTACCTGTAGCCATATTCCTAATCCTGGGACTAGGTGCATTTTCTGTTTGTCACCCTACGGTTTGACTATGATGACGGCGTATTTAGCTCAACTGAAAAAAGAAGGGAGTTGGGGATTCTGGAGGAGTTCTTTGGTCAAAACACTCCACTCAAGCGTGCTTTCACATCTATAAAACACTCCTGTTAAAGTAGCAGCAAAAAAAAGTCTGCGGTTATGGAAAATACTGATTTGTCACATGAAACAGAGACTCTGAAGTACAGCTTATACGTGATCTCTTATGCATGACCACTGCTGCATGGCTTAATTTGCAGTATAAATACAGAATTTACATTAAGGATAACTTCTCAAGATGTCTGCCATCTACTCTTTCATTAAAAAGCACCTTCCTGGCTGTTTTGTTACCACAGAAAGTAGTACAGTTTTTTCCACCAATATCGGGACAGGCAGTGTCACCCCTTACATCCCCTCCGAGCAGATCCACGTAGAGGCAAAAGCAGAGCTCCCTACTGGTGTTACTAGCTCTCTAGTTTAGAAAAGGTATGAGTCAATGCTGTTTTGGGAAAGGAATGTCATTCTCAACATTTGTCATGGCTTATGAAATAACTGCAATATCCTCAAGTTTTTCAAAAACTTTTTTATCAGGTGTGAAGACCCTGAAGTAAGGATTTCAGGATTTAATGTGTTATCATTATGTATTTTTTAAGTATGTTCTATTTGTAAAAATGCATTAGTGTATGTGTTGATACAAAAAAATGGTGTGCAAGTGCAAGGGAAAGCGTGAATTTTCCTAGTGCAAGGGAAAAACTGACAATCTCCTTCTTAACCAGGTGTAACACTTCTCTCCAGCCTCAATACCTATAACATATAGCCCAGATTTTTCTGCCTCTGGATGCCAAGGTGGCTTGCAATTACTCCTCAGTTCACTAGCTAATTGTTGAAATCTTGACTGAGGATGGCAGCTAAGATGCCATGCAGAAACACCAGTCACTAACGCATACCCCAGATGTCCAAGGGTTCCTAAGAAGCCTTTCAAAGTGTGAAGGAGGATTTGGTCTAAACAGGATTTTAAGCCCTGTTTGATAGCTATCTGCTCTAGTTCCCCATGTTCAAAATGGATCTGGTACAACACAGGTCTGCAATGAGTGGTGAGGCACCTGTCTGCCGCTGAAGTTTGTGAGTAATCTGAAGAGCAGCCTGGGGCCAGGCAGACCTTGCTGGGGACACCAGCCAAGCGGAGGCAGCAGCACTGCCGTGGCATCCTGTTTCTCTTTCCTGAGGTGGCTGAATAGCTGTTTGAAAGTCTGGCCTTTATCAGGCCTGCAATTGCCTAAGTAAATCCCTGGGTGATTATAATGAACAGAGGAAGATCCATCGTCTGGGAAAGATCAAAGTGTGGACTCTACCTGTTACCTCACTTCTATAGCGCCAGAGGAACCGTGATGAGACTGAGGTTTTACCACAATGTAAATTGTTGGTTTGGGTGTCCCAAAAATGCATGTCTGGAGGCAGCCAGGTGGTTAGCGCTGCTCTGCGAGCAGCTGAGGCGAGAGCTATGTGGAGCCGAGATGATTGAGATCAGCAGGAATTTGGGTCGGGAGTGTGGCTGTGACAGAGAGGATCTATGGCTTGAAGTTTCCCATCCCTCCGCTACAGGATAGTGACTCACCGTGTCAAGGAAGAGGTCGTAGGAAGGAAGAGGGCAACAAAGGGACAGAGAGGAAAAAAAAAAAATTCCTTCCCCTCTTGGTTCCTAACTCAGCAGTTTGAGAAATGTATCTTTTTTATGTCCTTCCTCAAGCCTGGCGAATTTTAAAGGCTATCCATCCTCTCCCTCCATACTTTCTTGTACTCTCCTACTTCCCTTCATCAGAAGCGCTTACCCTCACCTAACTCTGGGCACGTTTGTATTGTGGGCGCTGGCAGACGAGGACAGCTGCCATCACCCTCGTTTCACCCCCCGCTGCCCTTCACCAGGTCCTCACCCCCTGCACGACCCCGTCCCCTCGCTGGCAGCCTCACGGGGGTCTGAGCAGCTCACCCCTGACTTTGGGGCCAAAATACATTGGGGGCACAGTGAAGGGCACTGCCTTTCGTTTTATTTCAGTTGCACAGATAAGCAGGAAGCTTTACAACATGGTGCTGCAGCACAGATAGTTTGTAAACTCCTGCCCCATGTTCGTACAGTGCCTGCCCATCAGGAAGTCCAGCCCATAATAATAACCATACCAAAAACCCATATGGACAGTGTAAAATATATTTGCATGCAGAATGAGGATACTGGAGCTGTAGAAAATCTTATATCTCTTCAAGAGATGAGTTGGGCAGCTTGCATAGCTCCTTGTGTGATGAGCAGAGTGAAGTCTCTGCCCAGATGTCAGGAGGGTCTGGCTGAAGCCTGAGTTCAGTAAGGAGAAGCTAAGAAGGACACAGAAAGGTATTATGCAGGGGACTGCAAAAGCACTGCTTATAAATGCACACCAAGTGGTTTTTACCCTCTTTCTCACAGCTGCTGGCTCGTTTAGGTATATGGTTTCTCCCTGCTCTGTTAAGTCAAGACTTCACCTTTTCTTTTGCCAGAAAGACAAGCCCAGCACTGTTTTTCCCTCAGACATGCTATCCAGCGGTCTTTCTGGTTACTTGGCAGAGTCTCATTTCCACAGTCACTGCATTTTGCAAGGAAATACCACAGGAAGTTTTACAGGTGTGATTGTGAGGCACGGCATACGCTGAGACACATCCCCCTGCAAGGAGCTTTCTTCTGTTTCATCAGCTCTCTTCATTCTGTTAGATTGTGCTTCCTAAAAGCAAGAGGGGATGCTAAACTTCAGAGGCAGCGGGCGTGGGAGGGGGTGAGAAAAGAGGAGAAGAAAGGAAGCCGTGGCATTGACTGAGTGCTGATTGCCTGGCATGCTTTGCTGTGCGTTACCTTTTATTTAGAGGAAGTTACCGAAGCTGCCGGTCCAGGCTGTCAGAAAGTGATGGGAAAAAGTGTGTGAAGATCTACAGGGGTAAAAACCTCAGTCCAGTCAGAAGGTCACTGATGGAAGCACTACAAGTGAACACACACAGTTCACTCCACATCACTCACAATTTATACCATAAAAGGATGCAAGACTCATTTTTCCACGCACATCCCTTCAGTGCAGTGTGGGCAGGGGAAGGGGGGACTCGCTCTCCTCTCTCTGCCTGTTGCAGCATTTCCCTTTGCCTTCCTCTCCCTCCCAGTTTCTGCAATTAGGTCCTGCTGTGTCCTCACCTTGCTAAAGGGTTAAGGCCTGCTCTGCCCTTTCAGCTGCTGGTTCAGCCTTCACTTTTTGGGGGGCGCGTTATGCTGTAGCCTGATCTGCAGTCCTAGCGGATTTGCCTCCAGCAGAGGAGAGTACTTTAGCTGCTGGGCTTGCAGAAGGCATGCACAGTGACAGTGTCAGCGGCTCCTCCGATTGCTGCTGAAAGATGAATCTGAGCTAGCTGGCCCCAATACATCAGATGGCAAGAATGCGGGGAGGAGCTGGGAGAGATGAAAGAGAGAGATGAAAAAGTGGGAGGGCAGATTTGCTGTTTCTGTGGAAACCAAGACTTAACTCAAACTCAGATTTTTGCATCCCTGACCCCAAAGTGACCTGCTGACCTCTCCTCCCAGCCTGACTCCAGCCCAGCTGTTTCTCCTGAAGGAAAGGGGCCAGACTCACCTCCTGCTCTCTGCTTGACAGCGTGTCCAGGCAGACTCCTTCCTGCCAGAGTAAATACAATTAAGGAGCATCATGCACAGGGTTCAGGCCACCTAATACCAAAGAGGTCAACGGGATAGGTGCCCCAGAAAGCCCTGGTGTGACAATGCCATCATAACAAGTAAATAACTGCACATGTGCTACTCTTTCTAGTTTGCTGGCTGCATAGGTAAGAATTGTTGGATTTTGCTTGTTCTCCACATGTATGTAAAAAACTTTAAAATAAAGATATGAAGCAACTGATGAGGTTATGAATCCAGCTTCCAAAAGATGTTCGCTAATCACTTTCCTAGTCAAAAGGGCCTAATAAAAAAGTTGCGGCAGCGTGCAGCGTGAGGGCTAAACCAGCACGGACTAGCAAAGAAGCGAGAGATGTGTGGCTAGCTCCTGACGGGAAGAATTTATTTGGGAGGAAGAAGCAGTATTTAAAAAGCAGTAGAGAAATAATCTAGTCCACAGCCAGGACAAAGCAACTACAATTATGTGTGCTCATATTAGGAAGGAACAGTGGTTCCATTGCTAAACTCCTTCCTCAGGCAAGAGATCAAAGCAAATTACACCCATAAGAAGAATTTCTACAATGCCTCACTAATTAAATAGCAGTTGGTTCGTGTAATATTGAAATAAAAAAACATGTAAACAAACCTTGAGACAGGGTTGAATATTTTCCGTGCAGACATGAGCCTGAACAAACTCTATCTTGCACTGTGCCTGAATTTTGCAGAAGTTTGAACCCAGAGATGGATTCAATTTTTGTGCTCAAGATGCATCTCCACTTAATATTAACAAAAGTTAAATCCTTAGCAAGGAAAATACAGTAGCTTGAAGGAACGTGCAGAACACAGCCAATGACTGATGATAAAATGTAAAATGGATTCAACTTCAGTCATGTTTCAAAATTAAAAATGAGACTGATTGGTGTCACATACTTTGACGCAAGTAAGTGTAAACATTCAGTAATTTTTAAGCTACAGTAGGTAAGAAAATTAATGAGCATTAGAAAGCTAACAGCAGTACCTTCCAGTATGACTACGAAGGTTCCCAGGCTAGTGGCAAGGCAGAAGCAAAAACTAGCAGCATCCTTCCTTCACCACCCCCTCTGAGTGAGTTTACCTCCAAGAAAGTGGATGAGTGCTGCAACATATTGGTGCTGGGCTGGTCAGAAAGGGACAAAATAATAACTAGAGCTTACCACAGCTTTTTATAGCAACACTGCTGAAAGTCTATGAGCCCTAACTCTGTGACACCTACAACTCTCTTCCTTCTGACGGAGGCAGAGCCTGTGTTTTGAAGGGCCTATGCCTGCAGCCGCATGTGTTCACCTAAATAAAAAAAATGATACCTAAAACCAGGCAGCTGGGGATTTCTTGACTCTTTTCCATCATAAGTCTGTAGTGGGAACTCGCAGCATCTCTGCTTTCCATTACCAGTTTCTTCTTGTTGATTTAAGGATTACCTGCAATGCCTCTGTCCATCAGAGACCCCGCTGGGAACACTGGGAGTGTTTCCCCTCCTTCATGGCAGAGATCTCTCTTCTCCCAGATCAGCTTCTGCTTTGCATATGCCGGTGTTGCTCTGGCTATGTCTGCTCCAGTAAATGCAGCAAGGCCAGGGAAAGGGCTTAAGCACTGGCCCACAGCTGCCTCTGCCATTTGGCTGTCAGCAGGCTCCCGGGAGCAGCGCCAGTGGCTGCCTGCTAGCCCGCTCCCAGGCCTTGCTTGGGCATAGTTGGCAAGTGCCAAGAACCATTTTCTCAAAGCAGAGGTAGCTCCGGAACCTCCCATCCCTCCCAGTCACTGCCCCTTCCCCATATTTGAGGATCATCCCACCTCACCCCTGATTCCCTGCCTGCTAACTTGAGTCTACACATATACACACAGTGTATTACCACATCCCGTTGCTATTCCGGTTTTTCCCTTTGAATCATAACCCTGGAGCCCTGCATCTCTAGAGAGCCAAGTTTCTCTCAGAAAGAAGATTTACAAAATGAGAATTTCCTTCTCGAGAGCTCATCCGCTGAGTCCCCACCTGCACTCCTAATCCTACCAGTGACATCAGGGGGAATGGGAAGACGTGAATCTTGAGTAAAAGACAAAAGCGATTGGGCTCATATTCATTACACCCACAGCCATCTGCTCCCGAAAGAGAGGAGGTTTAATAAAAAAAAACGCTTAAGCAGAAATAATAGCCAAAACCCCTGCAGACCCAGGAATATGACAGAATCACAGTATTTCTGAAGCGAACACTTCCGAGTTTCCCTTAACAACAAACTAGATACACAGTTCAAGTACCGTTTGGATGTTGCAACCAGGAGCTGGAACAAGCAGCCAAATGTTCAGCGCGGACGTGGCCTCTCGCCAAGGGCAGGGGAAGGGATTCACAGGGGCGATACTTTCTCCCTCCAAAGGCAGAGCGCCAGGAGAGTACATCTCCCTCCCAGAGAGTCAGGGTGGCCACAGAGCTGGCGTGGCTTCACAGGCAGCCCGAAAAATCCTCCCGTCCTCTAGGTTTCCCCCCTAAAAGGACATTCCTTTCCCAGCTCACCTGTGCCAAGGGCCCCCCTCTCGGGGCAGCTCAGAGCTCTGCTACCCACCACAGACATCTGCAGATGGCTCTTCTGCAAACAGCTCCTTCTAACCAGCTTAACCTGCCCAGACTTTTGCCTCGCTGCAAAAGGGCATCGCTCTTTTAATTACACGTTGGAAAAGTCCTTGCGCACACACACATTCACACCTACACTCACACACATACTCTCACACGTGCATATTCACACACAGGTGGGGGTACCAGCCATAGCCTGAGGACAAGTGTATTCAGCACCAGCTTAAAGCGTAACACCGCTGCATCCCTCATTTTATGAATAAAAACTAAGCAGAAAAATATCCTGGGAGAAGAAGCCACAGGGCTGTTATAGCTTTAACAGACCCCGAGTGCTTATCTCAAGCTGAGAGAGTGATTTCATGGCAATAATTTGTTTAAAGTGTTGCTGATTGCTTCCTATTTCTTCCTAGCAAATGACTTTTACACCTTGCTGCTGTTGCTTTTATATGAGCTGCTATGGCAATTACTCTGCGGGAGGCTGTGTAAACATCACACAGACCCTTTTATCTGACTACTAAGGGCCATAGAAGACACTCCTGAGACCTGATAAAAAAATATTTTAATACATTTTTGACCTTCCTTGCAAAAAATATTGTTACTAACTTGCTACCAGAGTTTCCTCTATTCTTATAGAACGCATTTAAGTGTACTTCTAACAGAGACCGTCTGATTCCTCTAAGTAGCCTCTTTGAAGGGAGCTTCAGTAAAGTAAGAAATAAAATTACTGAGAGTTGCTGGAGGCAAGGAATTGCCCCTTCTCTGCTGAAGGGAGAATTTTTCTGATAAAGCTATTTCAAATCAAGTTGAATCTTTCAGAAGAACCAGGGGTACACAGTGATTAGGTGCTAATCAGAGGAATCTCTTTCTGATTCATCCTTTTATTCTCAAGTGCCAGCACTAGGTGTCAGCTATCCGTTTCTCCTATCCCTGCTAGGAACAGGTTGATGCAACGATGATCTGGACTCTGACCAAGGCACTTTGTGTCTTTGACTGCGGCTCCAGCCCAAGGATTTGGTTTGGCCCATGAAGGTTTTCTGCTTTATCCCAACATTCAAAGTTTCCGCGTTCTCCACTCTGCGTCTCTCAGAGGTGGGAGCCCTGTCAGATCACCCGTGAAGCCCAAGCACCATCACACACTCGGTCAGATTAACCAGAGCACACACCACCGAGTCTGTGCCAGTTTTAGGCTTTTTTTCTGCCAGTTTTATTCTGACTTTAAGAGGACTTAAAATAGATGAATCAGCACAAAGGTAGAGCAGCATGGGAAGACAATGCAAGATCTGGTGTAAATTCTGCTGGTACAATGTCGTGTTGTCAATGTTTTTTAGCATATTTATGCTGATGATGTGAGTTCATTCTGGATCAGTGTTTTGTGTCATGTGACCACAGTGGGGTTTTCTTCTTATCAAGAAAATCATGATATTATTCAATGAAGAGTGGGAAAGAAACTCTGATAGCAATTAGTAGCAAGAGAACAACAGAACGTTAAACCTTACAGGATGATTAACTGAACAATTAACTATTGTAGCTAGGATTGTTATGCATTTTAATCCTTGATTGTCAGTTGTTTGGGGGATTGGATAATTTAACTATAACTTGTATAATTAAATGTATGATTAAACTCCTTGTTATATTTATATGATTAAATGTAACTTAAGTAATACAATATGTCTTTCCTCAGTATTCTATATGAATAAGATGTTTCAAATGTCTTGCGGATTAAAGCACCAAAACACAAAAGGAAAATTCGTAAGACTTTACCTGCAGGCAAAATGGGGAAAACATTCCTCAGTGATGTTATCTTAGATTCTTAATCATAATTTTCAATTTTGTATATATTTTGTATTATTATCCCGTTTTACAATCTCTGAATTCATATTTACTTTGGGACAAAGGTAAATTTGAAAGTAAGCACATCAGATTACTTCTGAAAGCTACTGTTTCCAGTTACCCTGTCTCAGGAATAAGGAGCATGCATACAATGTTCTGAGGGTAGCACTCTTAGATTCATCCAATTGTGGTCTTTACCTTTGGTATAATCAAGGAAAGTTTTCTGACTTGCAGGTTGTATTAGTTTTCCAGAGCATTTACTGCCATGCTGGTCCTTCTGCTGCTCATCCACCCCTGTTGATACACCATTAATAATAAACAATGACAGCTTCTTATATTAGCCCCCTACAGTAAGTTATGGGTGGGTTTTTTCAGTGTTTGAAATGTGTTATCAGTACTAGCAGAGAACAGGACTCTGGTAGGTAGTGGATCAAACTCATATTCAATAAAGGGAATAAAGGACATTTTATGTATCCTTACCTACACATAGATTTCTCTCCTCATTTCTACTTGCACTTCTGGGACATGAAATAACTCCCCAGCTCTAAGAGAAGAGCAGGTACTCATCAATCGGCTCTGTGACGCCTGTTGAAAGATGCACTGTGTGCAGCATGATGTCAAACAGAGGGAGCGTGAGCTCGTTAGGAAGTTATGAAAGGAGCTGCCTTGTTCCTTGGACTGAAAGCCCATTTCTGGCTCCAGGTGGTAAAAACATTAAAATGAGACCGATTGTGCATTATTCTCACCGCTTATTTCACACAAGCACGAACTGGTCCGGTACAAGAACTGTCTGTCAAGTAAGTGAAATGAGATAAGCAGGACTAACACAGTATTATGCACTTAGCATAACAGTAACTCCTGTAACTTTATCTAGATGGCTACATAAATCGCTCTTAAGCACTCCAAGTGTTGTTACGTGCATTTTCTTTACAAACAGGCTTGGTAACATTGTTCTTCCCGGCCTTTGCACACCCACGTACTCTCTCTTTCACCCCTCGGAAAGTGAGAACTGTAACTGTATGAAACAAAAGCTGAAACGATTATTCACAGCAGTACTATCTAATATCTAAATATCTAAAGTGAAAGTCTTCTGAGATCTATTTGCTATATATGTCCATGTGTACATGAAAGTACAATGCAACACCGCCTTCTATTAAATGAACATTCATTTGCCCAACATAAGCTGGGTAGTGGAAAATCCTGATTCAAGCCCCAAGACCTGCATAAGGATACAGACCAAACAAAGAGGAAACTGTTGTACAGTATCTAATGTTCATTTGCAACCCAACACAGAGCTAACTAATTCATCACTCTTCCTTAATGTTATCAAATTCAATCCTAAAGCCTCACTTGTTTCAAATTAAGAAAAAATACACACTGTGTCAGTGTCTAGGCAAAGCTGCTTCCCAAATACAATCCCCTTCAAACCATTTTGTATAAATGAGGTTATTTCTGACCTGTTTAAGTGGAAGAGGAGGGGTACTTAGAAAAACTTCCATCTCCCCAGCTAGCTTTAGCAATTTAACTGCCATCTGGTGTGGTTTTACAGCTCCTAGAGACAGAGGCGCAGAGCCCCTAACCTGCCTTACCCACACGGGGTGCCCTCCTGTCTCCCCTTCCTATTGATGGGCCTTAGAGAGAAGAAGAGCCTCATGAGGGGTTCCCCGTGGTTGCCCGCCCGTAGGCACGGCGAGCCCCCCCCCCAGACACTGAAGACAGAGCAGGAAGCTGGCAGGTGGGACCTGTGCTGTCTGGGCCAGCAGCGGGAGCACCCTGGGTGGCGCTGAACATCAGTGCCCATGGAGGTGGTCATCTGGCAGTCCCAGGGACAACCCAGGGACAGCACAGGCAGGGAGTCTTCCCACGAGGCAGTAAGGAAGGCTTTGGCTGTGCAGACACAAGCTATGTTGTACTACGTACTTCTAAGGGCAGAGAGCAGCCCCTGGTCCATTTTATTTACTGGTGTAGGTGTATCCCTCAGCTTCAACGATGACATTTCTTGAAGAACTCCATGGTCCACTCAAAGGGAGTGGAATAATAGATACCAAGTTGTATCTTGCTCTAATACATTAATATTACCATGTCTTATATGAAACAAATAGCGAGACGTAAATTTTCCAGCCTTCTTTGGCCACATCTGAGTAATCACATATCCCTCCTTAAAAAAAGAAAACAAAACATGCAGACAGAGAATTAAAATTTGTCTAACATATCTGCCTAAGCTATTTCTCTCTCTTCTTGAAGATATTTAGGATTTTCTGTTGCTTGCTTGCCCATCTCTAACTGTCCCTTCAGAAGCTCTGGGGATTCATGGAACAATAACCCCTGAGAGGTTACTGCCCCTCGGGCATCTCCCCACCTCTGCACCCAGCCTGCCTCAGCTGCCATCCAGCTCGCAGACTAAGCCAATTCGGCTTGACAGAGCTGGCTGGGAACAGCCGAAGAGCGGCCACATCATCTGTCCTGCCATCCCTGAAAGAAGGGAAGTCACTTTTAACCTAAGAGTGGCCGCAGGGAATGCTCATGGGACTTGGGCTCCTAAATCACCGCTGTGAAAACTTGACCCCAAATCTGGAGCATGCTGTGGAGCCACTCTCTGCAATGTGAGGAGACTTGGATTTCTGTGTTCTTAGTGGTTTGACTTTGGTTCCTTGCTAAAACAAACATTTTAACAAGTTTGTCTCTGGAAGCCTTTGAATTTATTATGCTTGTAATGTTTGTTCCTAAAATGGCCTGTTGCAGGAAACACTTAATATTTCACATTCCTTTTGTGTCCGGTAACATATAAACCTCATGCCTATAATTCTATTCGTTAGAGCAATTGTAAATCATCACATTTTCTTTCTCACTTCCATTATTTTGTTAGGTCTGCTCAAATGATGTAGTGATTGCGTACAGTGTACCTGTGAGCACTTTCCACTGAGACTCCAGGGACTATATGATCTCCAATCAAATACCTAGGAGATATTTGTCTCATTTTCTACTTCTACAGAAAAGCTACAAACCTGAGAATATAAGAGGTAATAAGAAATTCTTTTCTTGTTTCCTGTTATATTCAGTGTAAAAAATTCTCCAATCTAAAAGCAGCTGCTGTAATATTTTATACCACTTTCTACTAGGGTACTTTTCAAACTATTTACTAACTTCAATGTAAGACATTGTTTTCAGTTTAATATTAGAAATTTGCCATGTGTTACATGTAAATTTATTTCCCATTGTGTAAGAATTTTTATAACTAAAGGTTATTGTTTTAGTGTAGCCGTCTTCCTCCTGGAGGGATTTATGAGACTACATATTTCTCATCCCTGTAGGCAAAATTATTAGTTCTCTATCATCTTTAGTCACCTGATTCCTCACTACATAAATGTTCAGTACAGCTGTCAAATAGCAGTATTCTCCATATGACTATGTTTATTTTATTCTCTTGCCCCCACATCAGGAATGTAAAATCATCCTACAAATCTTTATCTACT
The DNA here is from genome assembly GCA_017639485.1 of Pluvialis apricaria. Classification (NCBI taxonomy): domain Eukaryota; kingdom Metazoa; phylum Chordata; class Aves; order Charadriiformes; family Charadriidae; genus Pluvialis; species Pluvialis apricaria. The sequence goes on along the minus strand of CM030009.1, from coordinate 70,259,570 downwards.
GAGTACTTCAGAAGTCATCATGTGTTTTTCTACTGGACCACAGGCAAATCAGAGGTACCTGTTGCACAGAATGACCAAGTTAGTGGCATTCCTTGGGGGAATGATGCTTCATTTTGATTTGGGAAAAGAAAATATAACAAATTATTCAATCTGCATATCATTCAAAATGACAACACGCTCCTTACCTTTATGTAAATGAAGAAATTCCCTTATTTTATATTCAGTGCTGCTCCCCATATCGGAAGCGTTCATCAGTTGAGAAAAATGTTTTCTTTCAAAGACACAAGCTGTAGAGGAGTCAGACAATTTGGCAGTATGTCTGGCAGCAGACAACATAATACCTATTGTTCTTAAACCTCTTTGAAATATGAATGAAATCCAGCAGAAAATTAGAAACCAGGCTGACTTCGCTCATCATCAGTGGTTTCATATAACCAAGCAACAGTCAAAGTCTGAATCCCACTCCTGGAAGGAAATACCAGTTACCAGTTATTACCTTGAGGCAATTCCACTCCTAGCAAAATACAAAGCTCCCCCAATTGCAGTGATGCAAGGTCACAGGGAGTGAAGTTATGGAGAACAGACGAAGAAACTAACTCTTAACTAAAAGAGATGAGGTGGGAATAAAGAAACAAAGAGCAAGTGAAGACTTCTCTGTGATGAGTACAAACTATGCAGGTGCCTCGGTTGCCTTTCTTCATGGGAAAGAAGAGGTGGAGGGTGAGCTGGGAGGGTCAGAAACTGCATGTTAACTGTAAATGAGTTTTTGCCTAGAGTGTAGACAGCTTTGGCCAACACTCAGCCAACACAATGACCTTTGTGTTATCGTTCCAGTCGGCTCAGATTGACTCTTGGGCTGCTGTAAATTACATCAGAAGCTAGAGCCTGTCGGCTTAGGGAAGCACTAAGTTTCTGCAAAGCATCCTGCGTCCATGTTTGCTCTTCACCTCTTCAGCAATCCGGTTCAGTATATACAAGCTTTTCTGTCTGCTCCTACAGTGCCCCTGACATGTTCAAGCAGGAGATGACAGCCATCACAGCAGCGTGTGCCATTTTGTGATGGAATCCGTGTTCACAGACCTTGGCAATTATATTATAGGCCCTCATCTGTTCAGTGTTTAATTTGCAAAACATTGTTTAAATGCAGAGACATATTACATGACTCATACCACATGATACAGCAACTTCAGCATCTGACAGTAAGAACTCCTGTGAGATGGTCCACGACACGTTACCCAGAATATTTACTAAGCTGTCGGTAATCTGTATTTCACCACTGTCCTGATTTCTTTTGCAACTTTTTTCCTTTTGTACTTTATATTTTTGGCAACGGGCCGGTAACATATTACTGGACCTTACATTCAGAAGAGCCTTCAGCATTCTATCCCTAAATCCAGACAGGAGCAGAACTGATCAGCAATCCAGTCCCAGTTACCCAGCTCTCCTGTTGTGCAGCTGGGGAATAACAGGAAAGTTAACTCCTAGCAGGGATAACTCTGAGCCTTCTTTGCTGGAGTTCACCAGAGACATCAGGTTTTGAAGTGTAAGAGTCAGTCTCTCACAGAAATAGATGCTTTCCAAATTATTTATACGCTAGTGTGGCATTTTCAAATGGGTTAATAACCAGTTGCTTCTTGCAGGACCTTCACCATAAGCTTTCTCTATGTTTCTTATTGCACAGCTCTGTTAATCAAATTTATGCAACTAATGTTCCTGATCTACTATCCCAATGTGCCCTAGAGAGTTCATATGATCTGCTGTAAGCCTGATAGTATGCTTCTTAAATTATTTTGCTTTAGAGGGGAAAAGATTAGGGCCCTGTAGACCCTTGAGTATCTACTTTTAGGTCTTTGCCAGAAGATGTATCTCTTTTATCTGTCTTGCAGTGAAAATTTCTCTCATTTTGTGACTCTGGAGGTAATACTTCAAAGCCATCCATTGTAAATTGAATGACAGAAATGTGAATAGTATTTAGTTCATGGCAACCCTGTTATTGACTCCAGGGAGGAGAACAAATTCTGATATGATCATGGTGTGGCTTTTCTTTGCACTAAAGCTGGGCCTGCCTCAGACGATGTACTGATTTAGTTACTTCCACTGTTATTACTTTTGGCATAATGTGCAACAGGTTTTAAATCCCAGAACGCTTAGTGCTTTATCTCTGCATTGAATTTTAAGTTTGCATGGAGATGCAAAATACGAACGGTCACAGATATTTTCTATGGTCAATAAGTTAGCAAAAGCTAACCGTATAATGTGGTGCTTTCTGGAACCAATTCTCTCCTGCAGGATACCCCCAGTATTTTAAAGAAACATTTCACTAAAGTTACATTAGCATAAACAGATGCAAAAGAGAAGTGAGCGTTTGACTGTATTTTTGCATAAAAGTCCTCATTATCTTTTTCAGAGATGGTATCAGAGACATAAGTCCTCTGCAGAATAGCAAATATTTGTAATGCCATTTCTATATTGCTCTACTTATTTTTTTTCAGAGTTTCACTAAAAATCTCTGCTGCGGTCCTGTTCATGTAAACTTCTATATGGCAACTTTGGAGAAAACAATGTCCCCAAAACAAAACAAAAAAAAACCCTCAGACCAAAACCTGTTTTCTCTGCCTCCATGACTTGAAAAGCAGAATTTATCCCAAATATAAAGCAGTCAAAACCACATCTACAGTCTTAATTAAGTAGCTGTGCCATGTTGTTTACAAATTTACCAACTGTAGAAGCTGCAAACATCCACTGTAAAAACAAATGAAATGGGTTTTAAACCATATTTATAACCACCACAGAGTAAGCAAACAAGTTACTTTGTGAAGGTTGATACCTAGCTCTGTACTATTCATTTTAGCTTCCTGTGGGCTTCTGTTTTAAATTATTTTTAAGACGGGAATTTACTGTTTGTGATTAACATCAAAATTTCATCTCTTTCACCAGGACGTCCCTCACTTCTGGCAACTCTAGTCACATACTGTCTATCATGGCAATGGACGGATTGTCAGGTAGTGAGATAGCAGCCTTTCTTATTAGTGGGAATACTAAACATATTGCCCTGCTACCAACTTGGGACCCTGAGAAAATGAGTGCAAACTGTTTGAAGGTCTGACGTTCCCTTCATTCTGCAGTTGTCTATCTTGATATCCTATCATGAAACAATGCTCAGCCTGCAAGAATTAATAGTATTAACTGTTAACCCAAAGCATCTCATGAAGTGTTCCAATAAACAGATGACATATATTCAGGACTCTCTGATCTTTCTTTGAAATACCTATTATTATGAAGGAATCTCAGATTTCCTTAATATATGTATTATTCCAAAAGATATTTATTATTTCCCAAGAAAACACAAATTTTATTGCATAAATTTTACTGCGCAAAACACTGGCAAGCTATTAGAAAGCCTTCTGGAATTTTTTTGCTCAAAACTGTTCTGTGCCAGCCTGTGATGTGAAAAGCTGACATGAGTAATCCTTGGTCTGCTACTGGTATGCCACAGTGACCCAAGAGTATTGTAAAAGTGCCCCAAAGTCCCTGTTTCTGAGCTCTACACAGGGGTAGCTAGGAGGGACTACAGGAGGACACTGCAGCCAAAATAGTTTTATTCAGTGCTATTGTAGACTGAAAAAAAAAGGAAGTTTGTAAGCTAAACTGGAACATTTTACCTATTGATATGTTTACATTTAAACTGTTTCTGTTCATTACTAGCTGTCAAAAGTGGTTATCTCCTTTTACTTTTGATGTTTAGATTAGATTTTCATTACAAAATTGACTTAGATGCCTATGTTTAGTATCAGGAATTAAACAAAAATCAATATGTTTAAGATCATATGAGATTAGATGAGGCAAGAAAATACTCCAGGCTTAAAAGTGGTTATTTATTCTCAGATAGTACCTTGTTTCCTTCACAGGTTTGCCTTATATGCATACAAAATAGCTTTACTCTTAAGTATTTTTATACTCCTATGCTTCTGTGTTGGAATGTAGTTTTTTATTCAGCATTATATAAGGATTTCTGGCATGCAGCTGCAAGGTATGTATCCTTGTAGATGCAATTTTGTCCACCAAGACCATAGACCTCGTGGAAAAATAAAGCACAGTTTTAACAAGGGGGAGGCTCTCCTAGTCCCAGTCAATAATGCCTCACATGCTGTACATAAACTACTCTTGCTGCATTGGAGCAGGCTTTGTTGTCTGCACCTGTATCTACACAAATCCTCCATGCTGCCAGTTTACAGATATTCTGGGGTTTTTGCCTGTTAATCACACACGCTGCTTTACAATGAGTCTTGTTAGACTGACACCTACTACCATGGTTCCCACTGAACCAGGGCAAGCATCAGACGGGGGCCCTGGGATGGATCCTTCTCTCATCCCATCCAACATTAGGTGACTTGTAGTGTTTCCTAACTTAGCTTCATACCTTGGCATATTTGGGCACTCCAGTCATTTGTCCTAATTTTTCAGTCCTAACCCTGGCTCTGGGATCGTCTTTGGGGTAATCCAAAACATAGAGCTTTCTAGCGCCAGGATCAGTTTGAAGACAACAAGTAGTGGCAAACTTCAGTGAAAATCTGCCCACCTGCAAACATGCTATCTTGTTACTAGCTTTCAGGCTCTTCCCTGATGCATTTTATGTACCCTCCTACAAAGTCTTTTAAGACTTCCCATGCTTCACCCTCATGTTTTCTTAAGGCTCTCTTCAAAAGGACAAGGTATGGGAACTTACTTTAGAATTTAAGATGAAAGCCATGTGTGCTCCAGTGTGCCCAAATCTGGCTTCTTTGAGAAAGCACTGGTAGGATATCCCATCTAGCACACTGGGACTGTGGAAAGCATAAAGGTAGAGCATGATGTTTTATTCTGTTGCATGCAGATTCTTATGGCACACTCATTACTGCAATACCTTGGAATAGTGCATTTAATGTGGTGAGTGCACATCAGCCATCCCGGGCTGCTTGTTTTCTCATCTTCTCCCCAAAGGGACAAGAATCTGCAAGGAAGTGTCTTTTTCAATTAGCTTTGGGAAGGTGGGAAAAGCTATTTCTTCTCCTTTAACATACATACTGTGGTGTGCGTAAGAAAGGGCAGAACAGAAATGCATTTGAGGCAAAATAATGGTGACGTGTATGACGGCCTTTAGATTTTGGGGAAATGTAATGTAGACATCCTGTTTTGACCCCAAATAAATGTGTTTTTGTCTCACAAACAATCTTTTTTCTCTTCATGCAAACTGTTCTGTTGTGCCAGAGGCTTTATAAGATAAAGCATTAAACTTTTCCTGGGTGAAGCTCACTTTAAACCTCAAAAGATAGCCCCCAGCCTTCCATTGGCTTTGAAATGCTATAGAAAATCAGCATAGAGAGATGAGGGTGCCCACAGGTGCTGTGGCTGCTGGGGAAATGCAGTCAACGCTGGTTAAGGTGCAATGCTGGAGCTTCGGGCCCAGTTAAACGGTACTCACATCCTCAAGGGCAGGCTCCCCAGAGCACAAGAATGGTCTGAGACAATGTGTAGAGAGTTGAGCAAGCATGACAGAAGGCCATCATGGATGGTTATGGTGATCCTGACAGAGCCTGAGCACAAAGAAGAAGCGCACAGAGACAGGAGCGGGGAGAGGCCAATTGGGAGGATACAGCCTGGGCATGTAGGGGTGGAGTAAGGAAAACCGAAGCTCAGCTGGAGTCAAAGCTAGCAAGGGGGAGTGGAGGACAACAGGAAAGGTTGCCTCTGTAAGTACTTTGGCAGCAAGAGGAAGGCTAAGGAGAGTGCGTGCTCGTTGCTCAGTGGGGTCAGGAACATAGTGGCAAGTGAAAGGTGCACCTCTATCCCTTTTTTGCCTCAGTTTTCACTTGAACCCAGGCCTCACAGGTCCCTGAGTCTGCTGGCAGAGTCTGTGGGAGTGAGGCCGTACTCACAGGAGACAAGCACAGACTTAGGGCTCACTTAACCACTTGGACGTGCACAAGACCAACTGGGATGCGTCCAAGAGTGCTGGAGAGGCTGGCTGATGTCATCGTGATGGCAGCCTACATAATTTCCAAAAGGTCATGGCACTTGAGGGAGGCTTTTCAGGACTGGAAAAAGGCAATGTCACACCCGTCTTCTAGAAGGGCAAGAAGGAGGATGCAGGGAATTGCAGGCTGGTCAGCCTCACCCCTGCCCCTGGGAAGGTGATGGAGCAGATTGTTTTAGAAACCATTTCCAAACACACAAAGGACAAGAAAGGGGTTGGGAGCAGTGAATATGGGTTTGCCAAGGGCAAATTATGCCTGGCTAGTCTCATTGCTTTCTGTTATGGCACTCTGTGGATGGGAGGAGGGCAGTGAATGTCATATAACTTGACTTAAGCTAGGTCTTTCACACAGTCTCCCATAGTTTCCTTATCACTGAACTGGTGAGATATGGGCTGTACAAGTGGAAAATAAGGTGGGCGAAAAGTTGTCCGGACTGCCAGGCTCAAAGTTGTGACCAGGGGTGCAAAGTCCAGCTGGTGGCCAGCTGGCGTCTACAGTTGAAGATTGCCATTAACAATCTGGATGGTGGGCTGACAGAAGCCTAAGGAAGTTCAACAAAAGCAAGTGCAAAGTCTTACATCTGGGATGGAATAACCCCCCACACCAGTAGAGGCCTGGGCCTGACTGGGACACAGCTCCACAGAAAAGACTTTTCAGTGAAAGTTTAGATATCAGGTTTTAGGTTGAGCAAAGGACTACAAGAGCTTTTTGAATGGTAGGCTGTGTTAGTGTAGGAAAGCTGGCCTGAGCTTTTGAGATTCACCAGGAGAATGTTTTGGGGCAGTCTTCATTACCAGATATTTATTAGTCAAGACTTAGGCTTTCACTGGCTTACATGAACCTAACAAGTGCTTAGATGAATAGGAGTAGTCTACTCAGGGAACAGAAACCACAGCCTATGTCTTCTCATTAATGTCTCTATATTGCATGTTTAGAAAGATAAAGGAAAGTTTGCAGGCAAATGTGTTGCCCACTTCCAAGTTCTTTTAGCAATTCTTCCCAAACACATCTCTCTGCTCTCTTCTGCTCAGTGTTCCTAGAACCTGACCAGGATTTTCTCCTATTGAGAAACACAAGAGCTCTATACTCTGGTCTTAAAGCTATTGAAGCTTACTCAAACCTTTCTCAAATGTCAACAATACTTACAGAGCTATCAAGAAAAATGTTGGGGCTGGGGCCACCATTGTGCCATGCACACATCCCTCCATTGGCAGGATGAGGGTGCATCCTTTGCCAGCCAGCACTGGGTGGAGACCACTTCGATTCTCCTTTACCAAGTCCCTATCTCCAACTAACCTATTCCGTTCCCGTACTCAATATGAAGCAGAGAGGAAAGAGAAAACCTGTTTACTCTTTTCCTCTCTGTGTTACGGTCATGCTTAACAGTTGTTTCTGTGTCATCTAGTGCACTCCCATGATCTACCAGGTTTTGAAGTGTTGATGCTGCAGCAGGACAACAGTGTGTTAAAGACTCCGGCTGAGTGGAGAGAAGCTCCTTCTCATTGCTATCCTCTGTGCCTACAAAGGCAGGGGACAGAGCAGTCTATCTATCTCCTTCCCACCCAAAAGCTGTGCGCCTGTGGGAGAAACAGGAAAGGGAGGGAAGGTGAAATGGAAAGGGGGGGAGAAGAAAGATAAATGGCGAGAGGAAAAACATGGTAAGGAGAGAAAAGCCTTGCATAACCTTTCGACTTGTGGCAGCCAAGTCACATTTTTTACAGTTGCATGCTTCCACATCTTGCTGGGCTGTTCAGAAAAAGCTCCCACAAGAAAGGGATTTTAACTTCTAAAAAAAAATCCTTCATTATTACTATTTATTGTTGCATTCTGATAATTTCCAGGATTTCTGACAACATTCCCATTTCCAGGGAGCCACAGAAATCCATATAAGAAATTAATAAAACAAGGCATACATATAAGAAATCAATAAAACGCTTGCTGTTTTGTCTTTTGTTTCCTTTGATAAAAGGGGTCATTAGCATCTTTCAACTAAACAGCTTCCACCCAGTTCCTGCGTACAAGAGCACACATCAGCAGCACCTCGGTGTGAGACTGCTGCGTTCATCAAAACACCCGAAGCAGGCACAGTGCACCAGCGATTGATACTGCAGACCTCCAAGCCTGCTTAGTCAAAGTTATTTTCACATCTTGGACAGTAAGCGTGCATTACAATACTGTCTGATGCATCAGTTGAAGGGAAAAGGCCTGATCCTACTAAAAAAAACCACCAAAAAATCAAAAAAAAGCATCTACCCCTATTTCAATTGGTGAACCATTACGTAAAGAAAGACAAGAGTCTCAGATTAAAAATGACATCTTTAAAATAGTTCTTCAGTGCCTATCATCTAAGACCTGTATCCTCCAGAAAGCCACTAAAATACAGAAAAACTGCCTATACGTCAATACTTCTGTGACACAGTCTCTCAAAATCAACCTCGTGTCCTCTCCTTTAGTCTTCTGGGGTTTTTATAGAAATAAAAGCAAAGCCATAGTGGATTTTCTTTCCTCCCTCTCCCTTTTTCTTTTTTTTTATGGGCTAAAAGATTGAGAAAGCTTGATATTTCTTGATCTAGAGCTTTAAGCTTAAGAGAGTGAAGCAGAAGGGAACAGAAAGCCCCGGTGAATACAGATCACTTTATGTATTCTATGTGTTTGAAGAAAAAATGGATCAGAAGCACAGCATGGCGTGCACTCCTTGTTTGCTCTATAATATCCCAGATTTACTAACAGCACAAAGAAAAAGCGGTACCGTATTATTTATAATGTCATTTCTCAAGAATGCAATGTCCCACCCTCTCCCACTCTCAGCTTTAAACTCGTTTGATGAACACCAGTTTTCCAGTAAAGGCAACATGGTATTTGGCCGGAGTGGTGGAATAAGAAACATGATTCTTTTCATGTTGGACACTTGCATAATATTTCTCAACAACCAAAGTTGGGTTTATGCAGGATTACAGCAATCCTTATGTTATTTATGAAAGATGACAGCATGTTGTGTGATAATGTTTAGGTTAGTCATCATGCAACCTATAATAGTCTACATGGAGGGAAATATGAAATTTTACTTAGCAAAGTGAAACATTTAATTAATTTCATCTGTCCAACAGTTGCTTTTTTTTTATTACCCAAGCAGTAAATATCTTCCAACAGATTCACAGAGCAGAGACTTGTCTTACAGTGACAGCTAAGAAAAACGCTTATTAATGCTCTGAGCCTGCCGTGTATGTCTGACACAGCCAGGTTTGTCACGCTGTTGATCTCAAATCTGCGTGACAAAAACAGATTGCACACAACCCTTCGTAGCTTCTCCAGGCCTGCGAAGGCTTGCGTGGTCTATGCTGGAGAACTGCCTCCTTCTCCAGAAGACGAAAGGAGAAAACGCTCAGCTCATCACCATCATCTCCTCATGTATTGCTGCTACCTTCACCAGGGTGGGGGAGACCTCCTTCCAGGCAGAGATGAGGAAACAGCAGGGAAAACCACACACGAGACCTGTTGAGATTAACATTTCCAAAAAGTCTCCAGCTGACCCTCTGGGTGCTATCAATAAAATTAATCATAGATGATCTTCTAAAGGCATATGATGTGAGGCATAGATGGTTTTTATTGCAGTACAAACATAAATAATTAAATACAATGTAATAAATGAGCCTGTCAAAACCAGCTGGCACAAAGTTAGACCCGCTAATCTGTTCTGACTGCCAAAATCAGCATGCAAGCAAATCTCCATCTGTGAGCTGACTGCCCACAGTGCTTAGGGGGCATGTTGTGCATGCCCGTGTCAGCTACCCAGAGCAAAGATGCTGCTCGGAGGTGCCCCATGATGGCAGATGGATGTCCCATAGGACAGAGGAGTGTGAAGGTCGGTACTTAATTGCTACCACACACGAGTATGTGCCATAAGTACAGCCAAATACTGGTTGGGTTTTTTTTCTAGATAGGATAAAATACTTCAGGGAAAGCTAACTCTCCAGTAAAAGCTTTGACTTGTATGTACATACACCACTTTTTACCTACATGAACTGTATTAATAAAACGTCTCCAATTGTGTGAAAATTTACTCAGAGCCAGGAAGTTAAAACTACACCCTTAACTCAGAGGCTTGAGCATTTATAAAATGTGACTTTTCCCCTCCTTTCATTGTGCTAAAAAAAAAAAAGGAAATTAATCTACTGCTGACCAAAACACACAAAAATGTTTCATAAAAAACCTGGCATTTTAAGAAGATGACTATTGGCCACACATTGGTGATGTTATTGGAGTTTTTCCTTTAAGCCCAGACATTTAATCTAAGTATTAATAACACTTAAATAATTTGCCAATATTTTTCCTTACTGAGCCTTCTTTTTAAGATGGTTATTAGTTTGTTTCCTTCTAAATTGTGTTTCAAGTGTGATTTTTAATTAAATTTCAATAAAAATATCTCTTTGAAAAGTCAAATACTTTTTTGGGAAATGAAAAGTGGCCCTGAACAAAGAAATTGCAAGCTCAAATCAGCCTCAATACTTTCTATGTTGCGTTCTCCTATTCTTGGCTGACTCTCCATTTCACTGAATCTAAAAAAACAAACACTAAAATATGTATTTGTTGTGTATGTACACATATACCCATGTAAAAACACACACAAACATACACCACCCCACCCCACCCCATACTATTTGGCCGAGGCCAATTTGGAAAAACAAAAAGCTGCAAATGCCTGAAAACAGGGATCTCTAATGCGAATACCTGTGTAGCTACAGTAGGCATCAGTGCTACCAGGAATTTGCTCTCTCCACATACTTGTGCTTAACATTCAGGGGAGCTTGGACATGTTGTAACCATAATCTATCAGATCAAGATGATGACTTCTTGATAGCCTCTTCCTGCTCTAAGGGGAAGCATTCACTTTTCTACTGTGCAGTTGGATGGGGGTTTGAGAGGATCCTCCAGCCTGCAGCAAGACCAGAGCTAAAAGAGCTGACAAACATTTCAATGTTTAAATTTTTTTTGATGTTTACACACCCTTGTCTCCCTCTATCTGAAGAGATAGAAGATACATGAAAACAATAAAGAAAAGGGGATATTATCCTTGCACATACTGATATAACATAAATATTTTGAACTTTATCATGTTGATAAGGAAAAATGATCTTGTTTCCACCTCCCTTTTTATATCAAATTTTGCCAATAGCAGCTTCATTTGGCAAATGAAGTCAAGCACACTACATAAAAAAATATGCATGTCCTCAGAGGGTGGGTTATGCCTGAGTGACGTTAAAGTCGGAGCAAAAGAGCGACTAAATGGATGTGGCTAAGGAAGCCGCTAAACTCTGTTGTCCAACGCCTTTCAAGGATCTTCGCACTTGTGATCTAATCTTGGTTGCCTGACCTGTGGCTCCAGAAAGGCCTCCAGCCTTGACTTGAAAGATACCGGGAGATAGTCCTCAGCACCGCATCCCTTGATTTTGTCCCCTTCCCGCTGGCAGCGGGTGCCGGCGGGCGCCGGGCTGTGGTGTGTGCCGTGGGGCGGCGCGCCTCTGCACGCTCGCCAAGTCTCCCTACAGCTCAGTGCTGATAAATACTCCGATAAATCTGCTGCCTGCTCACGCAGGGCTGCAGGCTGGCACCCACCACATTCCCACCCGCCTTACGTGCTCCTAATCACTCTTCCTGCAGGAGCAACAATACCGGAGCAGACAGTGGCACATTTTTGTGCTGGGTACCTGCCTTAGTGGAGGCCTTTTCTTTTGAGTTGCAGCCTGCGGTCAGCTGGACGGAGCGGCAAAGGGGCTGTCGGCGCTCGGTAGGAAAGTCTGGGAGGAAGGCAGCCCCGTGCAGAGAATGGCAGGAAAGCCACTCCACTTCCCGGTGGCTCTATCTGCCGGGAGGCAGCGCGGCGCCTGGAGCCTGCCTGCCCTTCACGCGCTTCCCGGGATTTCCGAGTTGCAGCCATGGCTCCCGCTAACAGCCAAATATTTCACTCTTGAGACATACTACACTTCCTGATATAGGATGCACTTGCATGTCTCCCGGTGACCTTAAACACTAATAAAGGAGTCATAATATGACCTAGACAGGCCCTGAGAGCCAGCCGTCGCACGAGGGATTGAAGGGGAGGTTGAACGGGTGGGTGCGCTTCTTTGCTAGTTGTTTGGCAGCTTTCGTGTCATGTTCCTTTCCTTTCGATTACGCGGAGGAGGAGATTTTAAAATATGTTCATGTTGCCCTTTTGCCAGCGGCACAAGTTAATCTGCTGTGCCAGGAGAGAAAAATATGTGTGCTGACAGTCGGGGCTCCCCAGCAGCTCCTGTTGCCTTGCTCTTGCTCCCCCACCACGGCGTCCTACCAAGGAAAACAGCGACGCAGTGCGAACGCCAACCCACCGACGCTGGCGCTAATTCCCACTGCCTGCGCAGGCAAGAAATGATTGTGCCTGCGTATCACAGACCTTTTCAGGCCACTTTGCAGTTGTTAACTGAACAGAGATATCCAGCTCCCATCCAAATCATGGACTGAAGAAGTGCCGGGTTTCTCGGTGTCATTGGACCAGATTTTAATCTGCTGACAACAGACTTATCTGCATTCAAAACAGCGGAGAACTTATCCCCTTTGGTGTAAGGAAACACAGCAGCTATCGTTTGCTGCTTCCTGCCACACGTTGAGTTTTGTGCTGCCTTGGCCCTACAGGCTAAGCGAGAATAAGCAGAAAGAGGCTAATTTTGGATCATGCTGGCAATCCAGCTATCAACCATAAAATGTGCTCAGACTTGCTAAGTAATGAGTGAATGATGACTTTGTTACCAGCAAAATGGTCAGTGTTAGAGATCAAATGCAAGTGGAGGAGAAACAAGAGACCACCGGGAAAGAGGCAGACTTTCTCGTCAGCAGAGGACTGTTTTAACTGCTTTAATAGCTCTAAAAATACTTAATTTGACCATGAACCTATGTTATTTAGATCTGTTTATTTGTAAAAGGAAGGATAACAGTCTGTCTTCAACTCTATATTACATAAGATCAGCTGACATTTGCTATGATATCATAGACCAACAAAATGAAATAACTTGCAGAGAAAATATTGACTTTCTTTGCCTGAAATGAAGCCAGCAGACAGAAGAGAGATGAATATGAAATAAGAGAAAATATTAGAGCAGTCGTACCCAGACTAAATTTAGATACAAGTGATGCATGACCTAATTCAGGAAAGCTCAAGAAAAAGATCTTAGACATTATTATCATTAATATAAAAGCTTTAAGTTGCAGAAACCAATCCTCAGCAAACGAACAATGCAGTGAGACAATTCTCACAACTGATGAAAACTAAAGCACACCATGATCTCATCATCCTCTGGTACTTTCACATAATTCCTACTGATTTTGACAGAAGCTATGCACACATTTCAGAGGAAGGCCTTTAGTTGCATGGAGAAACAGGAGGCAGAACCTGTGCACATGGCAATTCTTAACGCTCGCTGTCACTGCACAGCCCAGCAGCTCAAAACATTATAGATCTGCTCTCAGCTAAGACCCTAATCAAATAACCTCACATCTGACATGCCCTTGGAGTATCAGTCTGCCTTTAAGACTCTTTCCCAGGATCTGACTGACACGGGCAATTAATCAGGTCTGGGTCCACTGTAGCCAACAATGTGACACCAGTGCAAACTTGGTGAGAAGTCCACGCCAGACCTCTTTTTCTGCATCAACTTTATTCTTGACATAGTGCTGTTGCTCACTTACCACCTCATTTTTTTTAAAATAAATGTATGCTTTTGAAACTGCTGGTAGGATATGTTTCTCCGTTTGATTCAACCCAGTAAACTTCAACTGCAATTTCTACAAAATCCCGTTCACTCATTCCACTTCTGTACAACGAGAACAAGGCAATATTGACTGTCTTTGAATATTTCTGTCTGTCCTGGAGATGTCTCCAAAATGTCCTCTCTACATTCAGAACAGTCACAGTATCACAGTATCGTCAGGGTTGGAAGGGACCTCTGGAGATCATCTAGTCCAACCCCCCTGCCACAGCAGGGACACCTACAGCACATTGCACAGGACGGCGTCCAGGCGGGTTTTGAATGTCTCCAGTGTGGGAGACTCCACAACCTCTCTGGGCAGCCTGTGCCAGTGCTCTGCCACCCTCAAAGGAAAGAAGTTCCTCCTCATGTTAAGATGGAACTGTGCTCCAGTTTGTGCCTGTTACCTCTAGTCCTATCACTGGGCACCACTGAAAAAAGACTCTTCTCATCTACCTGGCACCCTCCCCTTAAGTACTTGTAAGTATTAATAAGATCCCCCCCGAGTCTTCTTTTTTCTAGACTAAAAAGCCCCAAGTCCCTGAGCCTTTCCTCATAAGAAAGATGCTCCAGTCCCCTAATCATCTTTGTAGCCCTTTGCTGGACCCTCTCCAGCAGTTCCCTGTCCTTCTTGAACCGGGGAGCCCAGAACTGGACACAGCACTCCAGATGCGGCCTCACCAGGGCAGAGTAGAGGGGGAGGATGACCTGGATGAAGGGATAGAGTGTACCGTCAGCAAGTTTGCTGATGACACAAAACTGGGAGGGGTGACTGACATGCTGGAAGGCTGTGCTGCCATACAACGTGACCTGGACAGGCTGGAGAGTTGGGCAGAGAAAAACCTGACAAAATTCAACAAGGGCAAGTGTAGGGTACTGCAGCTGGGGAGGAATAACCCCATGCATCAGTACAGGTTGGGGGCTGACCTCCTGGAGAGCAGCTGTGTGGAAAGGGACCTGGGTGTCCTGGTGGACAACAGGATGACCATGAGTCAGTCCCCTGTGTGACTCTTCTAGGGTCTGATATATCCACTTTGTTAATTTAATTCACCATCATGGCTACAAAAAATGCTTCTCCTGACGTTTTCCCAATTTCTTAATTTTTAATCCAATACATCTAAATAACAACTCATTATGTCCCTCCAATCCTAGACTTGGAGGGGGTGAAATTCTCTCTCCCATGTGCTCTAGAGTTTTAGGATGGCAGAAGTTTTGAAAGTTAATCTTTCTTTAATATTTATAGGAATTGATTTATTACACTATACCCTCACTACCAAGGTTACACTTGTATTCATAAATCACACCAGATCAAGAACTGTGTTGAGGACCTGATCCATTCAGTGTCTGACCTGCATGGAGTAAAAGCAGATTTAGAAGATTTTGGAAACCTTGCCACTTCTTACAGAATCCTGGATTTTTGTGTTATTTATGTTTTTTATAGCATCTTATTAAGCAACACTTCTGTCTCCTGTTACCCCTTACCAGATCTATGCAAGCAGGATTGTCCAACAACCCCTTCCAAGGCTCCAGGCCTCTCCATCTCTTTCCTTCTCCCCACTGGCCTTGTGTCTGCTGTTTCTGTCATGTATTTCTGCACACCATTTCAGTTTCTTTAAATGCACCACTATTGGAGACTCAGCTGATCTCAATTTCTATGTCACACAAGAAAAAAAAAAGTGAAAAAAAAAAAAAAACAAAAAACCCAAACCAGACTGAAATACCATTTGCTGTTTAAAATGCACCATAAGTTTACCTCATGTCATGTGCGTGTTTCCATTCTCCTCCACATCAATTTTTCCGTGGAAATTTGCACCAGCGTCATATAGGATAGTGACGCCCTGCGCCTGGGCTGCCCATGCATGCATGAGAGGAGGAGGGGGTTGCTGGGAAGGTAAGTGTGACAGACAGACAAATGGCCTGCGGCTCCTCGGCACATGTGTTTCTCAAGCTCCAGTTGTGAGTTGACATGTTTACATTTCAAACCACTCACAGATTGCAGTGGGTGCAAACAGGCATCTTCAATTATTCGTGTGGCCTCTTCCCCATAAATAAAATATCAAGAAAGAAAGAAAACTGCCTTCTAGCCTGTTTACTGCCAGGATTTATCCAGTCTTGTTGTACTTGAGCAAAGCAACTGCGAGGAATGCCTCAGCTGTCGTGGAAATAAAAAGTTAGCCCACACAACAGTCAGGTAGCTGCACTCCCCCTGGGGCCAGGAGAAAGAGCCCCATGAAGGGATGGCTCTGTGGCAAGGGGGAGGTCAGGGCCCTGGGTGCCATCCAGGCATACTTCAGTACATTGTCATGGATCTGCTGTAACCCCAGAACAGGGAGCCGGTGGCTACACCAACCCTTCTTGCCCTGGAGGTGGGGTGGAATCTCGTGCAACAGCACTGCAGCCTCCCCGGCTGCTGCCGGCACTCCCACCAGCTTTGTGTGACAGTTTAGCCCAGGTGATATCTGTGTTGCGTCCAATTCCTGCATATTCCAGTGAAACTCCAAATTGGTGCCAAGGGAGCTTCTTTTGGACCACAATGCATGTTTGTTTGTTCAGTCAGACATTTGTCCATGATGGTAACTCATCACAAAAAACCCAAGTGCAGCAGTTATGTCCTGTGTGAATCTCATGTAGGTTTAGCAATAGCTTCGGTCTAGGTACATTTAAGGTGGCATTCTTTAAAGTACTTATTTTTCAAAGTGACTTTAGGGCCTACCTCCTTCCATCTTTCAGCGAGGGTAATGGCTTGTCTGAGCTGGCACTTCACAGGAGATTGGGCTTCACGCTTCTTGATTCGTAGACATCACCCCCCCACTGGACATTCCTGGTTGGCATATTGCAATGTAGACATGAACATGCGGTCATGGGCCCCATGCAGGGCACAACACGACTGCTATGTCTTTGCCCAGTGCACAGGTGAAAACAACCATTTCTGTTCATGCTGGGCATATTAGCAAAGAGTGCAGAGCTAGGTTTTGCCAGTTCACTTTAAGTTCTGCACTTTTATAAACTAATGAAAAAGAGATTGATAGGCAAATAAACATTAGTTTATTTAGAGCAGAGAAAATGCACACATTCGGGAAGACCAGTGTCCTGCAATAATCCGTGGAGAGAGTGGTTCAACAATATTTAGATAATTTTCTTTTTCACTATTCTGTAGGAGTTGTATTCATCCTGCCTTCAAGAACTGGTGCCCCTGCTTAATCAGATTTATACTAAGCTTAATAATTAAGTTCTCAAGAACAATTTGAGATTTCCTTCCAGTGAACATTAGAAAATGATACCGTGATTAGCCATGATATCTCTCTGACTGAGACTGTTAAACAAAACAAGTGGCTGGCACAACTATTTGATTTGGGAAGAAAGAGAAGCAAGAGTAATGACAGCCAGTTTCCAGGTTTTTATTAGAGGAAATGTTTCTGATACAGAAGTCCCATCCCAGATGTATTTAAGTTCACATACTAAACACAAGTTGTTTCTAAAACATGGAAAAGTTCATAAAAGCTGATTAAAATGATTTCTTAGAGCCCTCTATTCACTTTTTTCTTCATGAATCCCCCAACAGTTAAAAGAATTATGACATAAAAGATAACCAAAGGGTCAATCCTGTCCAAAGATAAAATAGTCAGTTAAACACAAGAGCAGAATTTTGCCCAGCTTTACCTTTGAACCATAAGGAGACTGTGTTAGCATAAAAAGAGACAACCTCATTTTTCTGAGGAATATGATGCCATTAAAGCTCTTGAAGAATAAATGAAATGTTTTCCTGCATACAGTCTTAGAAAAATAGTGAACTGACTTTCTTATCACATTTTTTACCACAAGTGATACAAAAGGCAGACAAAAATTGCTGAACAGATTCTGAAATTTCAGGCTGAACCGGCAAAAATTAGAAAAAACTTGCAGATTTAACCACTGTGACACTGAAACAAGTGACAGAACAGAGCTATGCAACTTTACATTTTTGTTTTCCATGGTTCAGTTTAATCCCTCCTAAGAAAAGTAGACCTAACACTGACTAGAGGGCTGTTGCTTTTTCTTCATGTCACAAAAAATTCAGATTTCAAAGTGCTTCTTACTCTGGTCTGAAAGTGGTTTAAAAGTAAACATCTGTCTTTCATCGGCTGGATAGTAATTAAAGAAAATCTATCATTAACCCCCCAAGTACCTCTGCAGATTCTGGGTCACTGGGAGTAAGCGATGCTTGGGGCTCTTGGGGCTCTTGGGTGTGGAGGAATCCAGTGCATCTATACCTCTTTCTGCAAAGAAGGGAATACGGCATCAAGGGTGCCTTTCTGCAGCACAGCTGGGAGATAGGAAAAAATCAGAAACGGATCCTAAAACAAAACATCAGCTACAGTATATGTCTGTTCCTACATGTGTTCCCAATAGTGTCCTGAAGACAGACTTGTGCATTTGTTTTTAAAAAATGAGAGAGAGTAGCATCTGTTACAACTGAACAAAAAATATACTTTATTGTATTTTTATGTATAAAACCACATTCAGTCCTTTCTGTCATTTGCCTTCTCTCATGTTTGGCACCCAGGGCTATCTACTGTTCTCTTCTGAAGCAGCCTTACAAGTTCACCCTCTAGCAAATACTTGAGCACATTCAAGCTGCAGGTACTTGGCACTCCAGGACATGATCTAATCTGTTAAGCGGGAAGAAAATGCATTTCCTCCTTTCTTTGACATGTCACCAAATATATTTCAGGGAATATGAAATGCAGAGGAGAAGAGTCAGCCTGAAATCCTTTACTAAGAGCCTCCAAAGAGGCATTTCCATGTGCTTGGGATGAGCACTGGGTACCATTTCTTCAGACAGAGCGATGATACTGAGCTTTATCCCATCCCAAACTGTCTACCCCAGGGTGTGGAACATCCAGACTTGACAACCTCAGGCAATTTAAACTATTCCCTGCCAAATGACTGCGTATCCACTATGGCAGGGGTTGGTTTGGGTATTGGTGTCCTCCATCCATTCTGGTGCTTTTCAGCCAGGACAGCAAGACCCCTTTGAGCATGGAGTAAGCCAAAAAGTGATGGTAGGGAGGCTGGGGAGACCCAGGTGCTGCGACCCACTGCTAGGACATTGTGTGTGTTGCATCCAGCATTTAAGATAACGCATAAGTGTTCAAGGGACAAATGCCTAAATATCTTTCAGCCTATTCTGTTTTGTTTTACAGGGATTATTGTGCCATGCATATTACCATGGCATCTGAGTGGTGCATTTCCCATGGTACACAAATCAGCCTACATCTAGACCTATTTTTACCAAAAAAAAGGATTTCAGTTCGCAAGTCAAGTAGATGCTTTTGAAAATGTTACTCCCAATCAGACTAAGCTCCTTGGGCTTCCCCCAGAGAAGCAGCTGGAACGCCTGGGACCTACCAGCACAGAAGCAGTTAATTTCTATGAAGACTCCGAGAAAGAAAAACAGTCTAAGAACAGCCTTGTGTTGGGAGGAGGGCTAGAAAACGAGGCTGTTGCTGTTGTTTTCATTGTGTGCACTCTAATCAGAGAGAGTAAGAACAATAATGCATGTAATGCTGATTTTGGACCGTTTCCATGCAGCTTTTCCCAGGCTAGGCAGCCTTGGGAACCACTGATAGTGTGGCACACCAGGGGCACAGCCTCAATCACCAAGCACAGGGCAGGGCAGCCTTTTCTGCGGATAAAATATGTGAGGGATGACAAGAATCTTCCCAGCATGGGAAGTGGCAATAACAAAAAAAAATATACAAGGGGCTGAAGCTGAGTGCAACATCCACTGCAGAGCATGCCTGCAGGCAACACTCAGATTTGAGAGGTAGACTGCTATTTTTCATTTCCTCCCCCATTTTGTGTTTGTTTGTTTGTTTGTTTGTTTTCCCTTCTTTCATTAGATGCCCCCCTCCCCCTCTCAGCACCACTTTGAAGCCAAGATGAAAGAAATGCTGTGGCTGCTGGCACGGAGCACACACAGGGAGACCGACTGAAGTGTGCTTTAGTTTAAGATGCCATGGCTTTTTTTTTTTTTTTTTTCCTAAGTAGGGGAGGGACGGGGGGAGGGGAGAAGAGGAGAAGAAAGTTATTCAGCTAAAAACAATATATTACACTTCATTGAAAAGCATATTGTACAGCTTGGATTGAAACATGGTCCTAATTTTTCAAAGCTTTGCTCTTCAAGGACAGAGGGTTTGGGGTAGCTAAGATGTGGCATCCTCCCAGACGGCAACTGCCCATATTTTATTCATAAAACCTGTCACATCAGTGTATGATAAGAATTGACACAACAAGCTGTAGCTTTGTGACCTGTTTTGAATAAGTCGGTCAAATCAATGATGTTTGCCCCTCAGTAGCAGAAATTCATATAGCCACTGCGGGGTGGAAAGAAGTCACTTGCCACCATTTTTGTTCCTAAAACAAAGAGATGCTTTTGAACAGTAACAATAAAAGGATCAACTTGTTTTCTTTTCTTTTCTCTAGGCAATTGATTTCTTTTGACATCCGCTTAAAATGAAAGAAAAATCTGGTGGGGGAAGGGGTAGAATTCACACACCTCTGCCTTCACTCTGGAAGTACTGGAAGACACAATTAACGTGGAGTGGCCGGAGAATTCCAATCTCTGGGGAAATCCTGGTGCTACTGACATCAGCAAGGGATGTGTTGGTGACTTCAGCATAGCAAGGAGTTCAAATCCCACCAAGTTCATGATGTGTCATCCCAGCCTGCAAGAACAAGGCCCTTCCACCGACCCAGACTTGCCCCAATGCTGGGAAAGTTGTGCAAAGACTCTGTAAAATCCAGGGGAAAAGGAAGGTCACCATGGATGGTTGCAATATTTTCTCCTGCCTTCAGCTTCCAGCCCTTGCCCCTATAAAAGTGTCATTCACCACTAGAATTTCATGCTTATTTAATATCTGTTAGTCACTGTTAAACTGCCAACAGCTAGCTAAATTCACACTAATGTTCTTTTAAATATGCAGCAGTCCTACCATTTACAATCATTATGGAATTAAACTGTAGAATTAAACTCTCAGGTCAAATACCTTAACGTATATCTAAACCAGCATTAATTAGCATGTCCAAGGATTTTTTGGAAGCCCTTGAAGAGAGCAATTACAGCAATTGGTGAATACCCTTTGAAGGGTGGATTGCATGCAGCTTAGCAAGTTAGAACTTCTGACTATTAATTTATTTTGAACTAATTCTGACCCTGCTTCTGTCTGCTAACTGCAAGCCAATTTTCAAAGGCCAAGTGTACTGGTGTTCAAAGTAGGCCAAGTTTTCTGGAGAGTAAAGAGCAGTAAGCAACCTCTCAAAGGGATGGGGCTGGTTCAGTATCAGAGATTAATGGAGAAAGAAAAGAATCACAGAATAGGTGTTATCACAACCTGTTACACAGAAAAATAATTTTATAGCAATATGTTTTGCATATGCAACAATCCAGGATCCATGTTAGGAAGCAGCACAGCCATTGTAAGAGTTTCTTGTCACACCATTAACAGAGGGGATTTGTTTCAAAATAAGGAGTTTCCAAACAAGTAGCAAGCAGCGAAACATACCCATTTGCAGCTGTGGCATCGCAAAAGAATCATGAGCAGACCTTTAAATGACAGACAGATTATAGGGCTTGAAGAGGTTTTCTGACTCGGCGCCAAGGAAGGACCACTTATATCTAAACTATTCCAGGCATGTTTATGGAATCTCCTCTTTAAGATCTCAAATGATGGAGATTCCTCAGTTTCCCCAGGTAACATAATTCAGTGTGTAGCTGGCTGCACATTAAAAATAATTCCTAAGATCTTCCCCAGTCTCCTTTATTACTGTTTGGTATGCATGCATCACATTCTTCTGGAAGGCAAAACTCATTACACATTAGCGTTTTCATTTGGGCTGCCTTTATCATTACTAGGTCCAGTCAGGCCCATCTTTCCTCCTGATGTCTCTGGGATGGTGCAATTAAAGTTGTAATATGCTCCAACTCTTTTATTTGCTGCATTTTGCCTAGCCAAATTCTAATTGTAGATCTCCCTTTCATGAGTACCGTGATACACTACATATCGCCATTGTTTTAGAAACACAGGCCCTTTCAGAAGTGTGAGTAGGAGGGGATCAGAAGAGGAAACATCCAACACTAAATCAGTTGTAGTAACTGGGTGCCAAGGCATTGGGCAATGAACTTTGCACATCAGACAACCCCATGGATCTCCCTCAGTCTGAACTGACAGGTGAATAATATTCCAGAACTGAAGTAATTTTAACTGAAGATAGAAAGAATCAGACAAAACAATTCTGCATGTGGTTATTCTCCTGGTACTACACAAAATCCGGCTACAAATCAAAAGTGGCAGAGTGAGGAGAAAGCTAGTATCCATACAGAGTTATTTTTCAATGTGGCGGGATTAACAGAGTTCTCAAAAGTTCTCTCTTCTTAAATCAGTGGGTTTGATGTTTCCTTGGGATATTTGTAAAGTAATGACACAGGAAAGGCACAGCAAGTTGTAATTGTTACCTAGCACCCAAGAAATACTCCAGTTATTGTAACCACGAGAAAAAAAACTCAAGTACCTTCTGGACATCCTCAGTAAAAATGTCTGCTTGATGTGCCTCTGAGACAGAAAACTCAAATTGTTAGTGTTTCTGGGAGAGTTAACATTTGAAAAAGAGATTGGACAACTATGTGAAGAATAAAAATATAGGGAATTATAAAAGAAAATGCTGAAAAAAATCCAGAGACATTAAACCTGTTGCTTCAGGATTAGATGGCTCTAAATAGTGGTAGGAAGGAAGAAACCTGCTGGGGAAGAACACAAATCTGCCTGCCTGTGTGAGACAAGATTTTCTCACTGAGTGTCTAGTGCTTACTGGTTTCAAAGGTAGCATGTCGAACAGGATGAGCCACATACCAGTCCGATATGAGAACTACCATGTTCCTAAAAAAAAGACATATTTTAATAATTCTAGAATCAACCTCAAGGTAGCATCTTTTCCATTTTCACCATCATATCCAGCACAGAAACGTGTACGAGCTCTGGTCACTGTTTAACCTCATGCACTGACATTATTTTTACCAGCTGAGCTCTAAGTGTCAGCTGCAGCACTTCAGCGCTATATTCCTGGCTTTAGTTTTGAATTACAGCATCCTACTCCCACTACACCTGTGTGCTCACCAGCCACGGGAGGCTTTTCCTGGCTGTGTGCCTGACCCCATGAGGCTCTGCGTGCAGAGCCCCATAGAAAAAAAGCAGTAGTCCCTGCCTCCAGCACCTTTGGTGTAAGTCCCTGCGCTGTCCTACAGCAACCACAACTTTTGTGAATTCTTGAGCTTTGCCTAGTTTACATCTCTTAAACTGCCAGATTACTAAATTCTATTGATTAAGCCTATTGGTTCTGTCTTTGAGTTTCATTTAGTGCCCAGCAAATGCTTTTGGGAAGTCAGCCATTGTCTCTGCTCCATAACAAAGCCGGGGACAGACGCAGCCTGCGCGCTTGTTTGGCAGCGTCCTTGAGCTCTGTGAGGATCACTCTTACCAACAAATTCACGGTCTGGTGTCTAAGGGGAAAGTGTCAGTGGAAGAGAATTTTTGCATTAAATAATTAAATATTCTTCATTACGTAACACCTAGCTACGGAAATGCTAAGTTGATTTTTCCTGCCTTATGAATGCCTTTGACAGGCAGCGAGTCCACATGCGTTACTGAGTGCCTGCAGTACAGGGCAGAGGCTTTTTAAAAGGTTACAGGAGAATCCTGGTATTGCTTATCAAATTTGTCCTCTCCTATGTGTAAAGCCAAGGGAAAATAAGTCAGGGATTACTTGTAACAGAGAGAGTAGGTGTGTTTTAAAGAACAAATAAATCTCCACCTTTGCAGTCTCTCAGCGGACCACAGCAGGCAGATAAATGTTTGTGTCACTACTCGTGAGCTGTTTGTAAAGGGCTTGAAAACTTTCCCTCCTAACGTTAGTCCAAAGCTAAGGCTTACTAGCCAGAGCAAAAACAGCTGTGTTGCCATGGCCCACAGCTTTTAAGGGAACAAAACAATTAGTATAGTTATTTATAACTACTTTTGAAGAGTGTAAGTCATACATTTCAGTTTTGCCTTTGTGTTCCTCACAAACAAAATATCCCTTGAAATAATATTGTTAAGAGTAAAGACACATGAGATATATGACTGTGACAAATAATCGCCTCTTCTAAAAAGACAGGATTTGGGGTTTTTTTACATTCCTAGTGTAATAAAGAAGATCATGTGCTTTTTTAACGAGTGAGGAGGACATGTATCATCATTGACATTTGAATCTCAGTCAATTATGTGTAGGCATAATTCATAGTAACTGCTACACTGTCTTCTTCTGACCCTGTCAGGAGCAAAGAGAAGCTCAGAGAGCAGGGAGGCTCAGACCCCGGCCCCTTGAAGCCAGGGCTTGTGCCTCCAGCACAGCGGGAACGGCAGAAAGCAGGCATGGGGAGCAATGTGGAACTGATCGGACGGTAAAAAGGTGGCAACGCTGATTTGGTCCAGAGGTCAAATCCTTGCAGTCTTTCCCAATGGCTCTCACTCACTGAAACTTTTCTGTTCTTGTACTTTTCTGGTGCAACTTAGTTAGACCTGCTACACTGGCTGGAGTGTTTATCTAAATGAAGGCTATTATGCTTTCGGTCACGCTGCTCTCCTTTATCTGAAGCTCCCACCAAAATCACCATGTCATTCTGGAACAAATAAGAGGTCTAATAAAGAGAATAAATATCTGAAGGCAACAATATCATATCTGAACGGATGCTTTCAGCAAAGGAATGCAGATTCAAAACTTAAATAAACTAGCAAGCAGAACTGTGACCCCTTCTCTTGCTGTCTGAGGCACAACAAGGGTG
The DNA here is from genome assembly GCA_017639485.1 of Pluvialis apricaria. Classification (NCBI taxonomy): domain Eukaryota; kingdom Metazoa; phylum Chordata; class Aves; order Charadriiformes; family Charadriidae; genus Pluvialis; species Pluvialis apricaria. The sequence continues at coordinate 70,234,923 of CM030009.1, read as the reverse complement.
TCACAGAGGTGGTGGAAGAGACCGGAGCAAGCTCTTTTCTACCAGCAATAAAAGCAAGGATACTGAAAGGATTACTGAAACTGGAACCAGGGAGATCCTGACATGCGTCATGGCATTGCTGAGAAGGGAAGTGAGTGACATCGGGTCTCTGGCTGATTGAAAACTTTCTTTTGGCTCTTTGGGCTTGTTGACTGAGGGAGCAAAAGACCCCTGAGCAGGTACTATAAGACTGGCAGAGTACTTTCCAGCAGGCCCCTGTAACAAAACTATGGGTCTCACCTTGGCTGTAGATGAAACTGCTGCTACAAAAGAGCCCCAGCCATATTCCAAACAGGGGATTTTGATCATTTTTTTCTTTCTTCACTGGGCAACAGCTGCAGATTCCAGCATGGTGTGAGCCAGGGATGCTTTTGTGGGTCCCAAAAGATAATGAATCCAAAGTGCAAGGCAAAATGTGCAACATTTCTGCTGCTGAGAAGCCACCAGGGCAGAGATGTTCACTTTAAAAATCTGTCACAGATGTTACAGATTGCTAAACTAGGGACTTGGCTATGAAGTCCATTTCCCAGCTCATGGAAATAATTTAACTATTTAAGTCTAGCACTACCCAACCTACCTCTCCTCTCTCCTGGTTAATGGCATAAGGGGGGTGTAACCTTGAACAGGGGGAGACCAGGGTTTAATTTTCAGCTCTGTGATAGTCTTCTGTTCTAACTTTGAACACATTTGAATGTGTATCAGAATGATGGGATGGGCCCTTCCACCCAAGGCTGCTCGTGAGATCAGCAACAAAAAATGTTTGAGCCCAATGCGCTTTGCTCAAATGGGAGTCTCCCACCATCAGCACATTTCCATTGCAAGGCAGCTGCTAAACCCCTTGCAAACACAGCTGGCAGTCCCAGGAGGACTCAGCCAGGCTGGAGACCTCTCTGAGAGGCTGGAGATGCACGCTGTTGCTGGAGGGGCTATCGGGACATCCCCAGGCTGCTGTCAGACCGGTAAGCCCACCACCATGGTCCATGGCGGGGTGACCAGTTCAATGGCAGCCCAGCGATGTCCTCACAGCAGTGTGATGGGCTGGTCTGCTTAGACCATGTCTGCTGTCCCTCCTATGCTCTCCCCAGCCTCACATGTGGAAGCAGCAATGACGGTGGGGACAGCAGCAGATCCTGCTCATCTTGCTGTCAGTCTGAGAGCAGACAATGATTGTCTATTTTTATTACACTCTTTGCCATGGTGGTTCTTGGACCACAGTTGTGGAGTAATTGCTGGAAATGTTCATCCTGAAACTATAATGTCTAGTGCCTTGTGTAAGACAGCTCTGTTATTGCCTTTGCTCTCAGTATAGATTGTCTCAACAGCAGGGTAGCATCCTCCTGTGCTGTTGCACTGGTGTGTGTTTAACTCCATCTCTCCGGCACTCTTTCGGCTGTGCTGTGAGCAAGAGAGATGGCATAGAAGACAGACTGTGGTTGAAATGAGAAGAGGTTTTCTGATTCAGTGTCTCTGTTTCCTCCTTTGTCTGTTGCTATCACACAGTGATTGAGTTACAGCAGTGCAAAGGAGGCTGTGGGAACGTCTCTGTCCACTGGCTGCAGAAACAGAGAGACCCCCGAGCCACAGCTACAGCAGTGACATAGGGCAGCAAAGGAGCCCTCCATCTTTACAAGCCTGGGTAGGTTCTGCAGCAGCTTTTACACACAGCACGTCACTATTCCCAGCCTTCCTGCCTTCGTGACACTACCGCACAACACTAAAGTTTTGCCTTTTCCTCCTAAATCTGATTTCCCGCATATCACTTTCATAAATGACATGGCTTAAAGTGGCCCTCAGTTTGCCAGTGCCTATGTTAAAATATATTAAAGCAGCCTGATTTTCAAGGAGAAGGTTCTTGAAACTCTTGCAATCAGCTCTTCTCCATTCATTCCCATACAACTGAGGCACTGAAGATCCTTAGCTAATACAAGGATCCCACTTGACTCACAGTCCTTCTACGAAGCCTATAGAGATTGTGCAAAAGTCAGTGATGTTTTGAACTTTAAAAGCATGAGCTATCTTCAACATGGAAAGAAAAGCAATTTTATGAGCTGTTCTTTATTTTTTCAGGTATAACTGGCAAGCTACTGGTAAGCTACACGATGCTGAAAGCTACTGCATGTAGAGGCTACCAATTGATTTATATAGGGCTTACTAGTAGTAGGGTAATGAACTGGAGAAAATCTGATTACCTGTTTTTCAGACACAGCAGAGGGAAGTAGCTGAATTCTTTAGCACTTACTTCAATATGCTCTGTTTTGCTCTCACCTCTAGCTAAAATGATGTTCTGATTTTCAATGGATTCTTTGAAAATAGCAGTATACATGTCAGATAATAAGAACAGGAAGTTGGCTGTATATAGTTTTTTCCCAATCACCATTGCTTTAATATTTTAATATTTTACTCTCTCAATATATTTATCCTTACAATTACCCCAGGACATCTGACATTTATATAGTGCTAACTAAAAAAGGAAACAAGTGTTATATCATGTTAGCTGAAAATGGCTCCCTCGAGCCTTACCTGGCATCCTAATCACCAAAACAATCTTCTTTTGTAAACTAAATACATATATTCTGAACAAGTGTGTTGTAGAGATGATGATTGTTTCAATGATTGAGAAGTGATGTGTTTCAGTGGCACTCCTTTGTGACTCTGCATACATGCATATATATGTGCATAAAAATATGTATGTGAAAACAGAGAAAACTAAGATTCACTTTTCCTAATCTAATCTAGCTCTGAATGATTTTACACTCCTTCCTCTCATCTGCTTTCTCTCTGATTTGCTCTGTGGCTCTCCAGGCTGGTGGGAACTTCTGACAATTTCTGAGATCGTGAGCTACAGCTGAGCCAGCAGGATGGAGAGGTGCCATAAAGACTTTCAAAGAGCTGGCTGATGAGAACAGATTGGTGACAGAGCAGTTTTAAACACAAAGATGTGAAATTTGTACAGCAGAAAAATCCCAAAGCTTTTCAAAAAGCTTTTACCAGAGGACGAGGAAAAGGCTGAGGTACTCAATGCCTTCTTTGCCTCAGTCTTCAATAGTAATATCAGTTATTCTCTGGGTTTCCAGCCCTCTGAGCTGAAAGACAGGGATAGGGAGCAGAATGAAGCCCCCATAATCCAAAGGGAAATGGTTAGCAACCTGCTACACCACTTAGATGAACACAAGTCTGCGGGGCCAGATGGGAGCCACTCAAAGGTACTGAGGGAGCTGGCAGAAGTGCTCACCAAGCCACTTTCCATCATTTATCAGCAGTCCTGGCTAACCGGGGAGGTCCCAGTTGACTGGAGGCTAACAAATGTGATGGCCATCTACAGGAAGAGCCGGAAGGAAGATCCGGGGAACTATAGGCCTGTCAGTCTGACCTTGGTGCTGGGGAAGGTTATGGAGTAGATAATCTTGACTGCCATCATGCAGCATGTACTGGATAACCAGGTGACCAGGCCCAGTCAGCATGGGTTTATGAAAGGCAGGTCCTGCTTGACTAACCTGATCTCCTTCTATGACAAGGTGGCCCTCAGTGGATGAGGGAAAGGCTGTGGACGCTGTCTACCTAGACTTTAGTAATGCCTTTGATAGCATTTCCCACAGCATTCTCCTGGAGAAACTGGCTACTCATGGCTTGGACGGGCATACTCTTTGCTGGGTAAAAAACTGGCTGGATGGCCGGGCCCAGAGAGTGGTGGTGAATGGAGTTAAATCTGGTTGGAAACTAGTCACAAGTGGTGTTCAGTACTGGGGCCTGTTTTGTTTAATATCTGTATCAATGATCTGGATGAGGGGATCAAGTGCACCCTCGGTAAGTTTGCAGACAACACCAAGTTGGGTGGAATTGTTGATCTGTTTGAGGGTAGGAAGGCTCTACAGAGGGATCTGGACAGTCTGGATCAATGGGCCAAGGACAATGGTATGAGGTTCAACAAGGCCAAGTGCCGGGTCCTGCACTTGGGTCACAACAGCCCCATGCAGCGCTACAGGCTTGGGGAAGAGTGGCTGGAAAGCTGCCTGGAAGAAAAGGACTGGGGTGTTTTGACCAACAGCCAGCTGAATATAAGCTGGCAGTGTGCCCAGGTGGCCAAGAAGGCCAATAGCATTCTGGCCTATATCAGAAATAGTGTGGCCAGCAGGACTAGGGAAGTGATCATCCCCCTGTACTCAGCACTGGTAAGGCCGCACCTTGAATACTGTGTTCAGTTTTGGGCCCCTCACTACAAGAAGGACCTTGAGGTGCTGGAGCGTGTCCAGAGAAGGGCAATGAAGCTGGTGGGGGTCTAGAGCACATGTCTTATGAGAAGCATCTGAGGGAACTGGGGTTCTTTAGTCTGGAGAAAGGGAGGCTCAGGGGAGACCTTATCGCTCTTTACAACTACCTGAAAGGAGGGGAGATTGTAGTGAGGGGGGGGGGTCAGTCTTTTCTGCAAGTAACAAGTGGCAAGACAAGACGAAATGGCCTCAAGTTGTGACAGGGGAGGTTTAGATTGGATATTAGGAAAAATGTCTTCACCAAAAGGGTTATCAAGCATTGGAACAAGCTGCTCAGGGCTGTGGTTGTTGCCATCCCTGGAGGTGTTTAAAAGACACGTAGATGTGGCACTTAGGGACATGGTTTAGTGTTAGGTTTATCGTTGGACTCAATGATCCTAAAGGTATTTTACGACCTAAACGATTCTATGATTCTGTGATTCATGACTAAATACATGAATTGTTTACTCGCTATGTCAGGAGTGAGTAAAAGCAAGAGTGAAGGTTAGCCTGGGAAAAGAGCATATTGCAAACTCATAGGACCGCTTCAGCAGAGTGTAACCACCCCAAACTCCAATATGGTCACAATACCAGAGGCATGTCCTCTGGACCTATAATGGCCATGTAGCCAAAACAGAATATCTGAGTCTGAGGGCTGTAGGCTTAGTGGCACAATGTCCACCAATGTCGAAAGAAGAGAAGGTCCTTATATCTGATCTAGCCTTAGTGCTTCCTTGTGCTCGGTAAGCAGTGCCAGAGTGTGGTTAATTTATACGGAAAGACTGCAAAAATCCAAAAGTTTTTATATCTGGTATTTCTAGGATTAAAACACCATTCATTCACTTGTTTTATATGGCTGTCCCATTACCAAAAATAAAAAAAAAATATCCCCAAACAGTAGTATAAAAACACAATCAGAACTCAGAGACACACTGTGATTTTTTTAGTTTCCTTGAGATGCAAAGTCTGTCGATCTGCACCCTGCCTGTTGTAATTTGCCTCTTGACAGCACTTATCACTCTCCTTTAACTTCTCAGAATTCCTCCTGCTTCTCCAATGTATATGCTCTCCATCAGCTTTCTCATGGCTTCTTCACCATCTGTACTGTATCAGCCTAGCCTAAGACTTTCAATTGCAGCACTGTGGCCTTCCAAACTAGAGAAAAGGCCTTTCTCTCAGCCTAAGACTTCCCTCTCCATGCTGGGATTGCCTTCTTAGGAAGACAAGAAAGGAAAAGGAAAAAAGGGAGAGGAGAGGAGAGGAGAGGAGAGGAGAGGAGAGGAGAGGAGAGGAGAGGAGAGGAGAGGAGAGGAGAGGAGAGGAGAGGAGAGGAGAGGAGAGTAGAGGAGAGGAGAGGAGAGGAGAGGAGAGGAGAGGAGAGGAGAGGAGAGGAGAGGAGAGGAGAGGAGAGGAGAGGAGAGGAGAGGAGAGGAGAGGAGAGGAGAGGAGAGGAGAGGAGAGGAGAGGAGAGGAGAGGAGAGGAGAGGAGAGGAGAGGAGAGGAGAGAAGAGAAGAGAAGAGAAGAGAAGAGAAGAGAAGAGAAGAGAAGAGAAGAGAAGAGAAGAGAAGAGAAGAGAAGAGAAGAGAAGAGAGCAAAATGGAACAAGACCTTTAAGTACATCCCACTAAACATATTTTCTGGGATCTGCTTAGCACTATGTGTACACGTGTTACCAAGGGAAATTTTTCACAATGAACTTTGATGTATTGAAAAGAGGGAAAAAGGAAAAGAGGAAAAAAGAGAACAAAACACAAAAACCTGTGGTGTAATCCCCATGGGAAGACCATGTCCAAGAGTGACATTCTTGAGGCTAATCTTCCCATATGTCCTCTCTAACAAGCACGGTAAGAAATAATTGCAACCATTCCTGCTTGAGTCGTATATGCTGGCAAAAATTATTTCACCAAAAGAGCATTTTTCTGTGCAAGTCCCCATGTGGCTGTGCAAGGTTGGGAGGCAGCGCTCGCTCACTCACTCACCAACATTCCTGCTCTCAAAAGTGTGGCATTCAAGTACGGAGCAGGTTGCGCTTTCTGGTATACTGAGTAAAGGTGACTCTTACTGTTATTGTAAATTAACCTGTCAACACTAGCCAGAGAGCCAAAGCCAATAAAAATAATGGGCCTGCTAGTGAAGAGCTGTTGACACGGCATTTCAAAAAGAGAAGTTCAGCACTTGGGGCTGCAAGGGCACCAAACGTTTTTGGTTTGGTTTTTTTCCCAAGTTTGCTTGGAAAATGCAGAAAAGTGGGAAATGTTCAGCATTTCCAGCCTGGTAGTATGTTAGGGAGGACATGGACAGCCTGAAATTTTCAGCCCCGAAGGCCACCTGAGATTGTATACTTAGCTTGCATATCTATATAACCAGGGGGTTATATGTGTTGCTAAATCATTTTCAGCCATGATGCTCCTTAAAGTGGGCCTTTAGAACTGATGACCAAAAATTGAGCCCCCAGTGTTCTCAACCATTGTGAAATTATCACGTAAATTCATGTTCTCTCCCTCAGTTGCAGGAGGCACTCGCATATCTCCATATGGAAAGCACTGACATCTTCATTTTCTCTTAAAAGCTCCTATTTGCTGCAGAATCAGAAGTACAGGTGGACTTGAAAGTGGAAGAGCATAAGCACTTCTTTGTTCAGCGTAGTTTTTGAGTAGCCATTGATCTTCAAAGCTGTTTATATTCCAGCAAGTTGCATTACAACTACTATGAAGTAATTTTGAAAGTATTGTTTCCAGTACTCAGGAACAATTCCTGTTGTGCTCCTCACCATCTTCAATTAAAACAGTACATGCAGAGCTCATCTCACTGGCTGGATCAGGGCAGTCCCTTAACCAAAGGGAGCAAGTACAAAGGATGAAGAAGCCTGTAAGCAAGCTGTGTGGTGGTGTGTGGGAGGGAAAGGAGTAATCCTCTATGCCCTAGTGGCTGGGACAGAAATCACCTCTGGAGCGACTGGGACTCAATTCAGTCATTCTTGCTCTTCTGATGTTCCTCTGACTCTTCCAGACACAGGGCCACATAGGTAGAGCACTGATGTTCAGGTGTTTTAGGCTCAGTCCCTGTCTCAGCTGGAGACTAACTGACATGCTGGATGAGCCAAGAAATCTTACATGAATAGGTTAACAACTCTTCAGTTTTCCCACCCAGGATCTGCCTTATCTGTGTGTCATAGCTATGAGGTCATGAGGCCAGGATTGCCTCTCTCCCTATGTCTTGCAGTGCCTGCCACAGGGACACCAATGTCACTGAAAGTCTGCATGGTAGCCCAAAAAAATAAGCAGATAGATGGATATCCACATATGACTTCCCCTTTTTATCTTTTAACAATGGCTGATACCAAGCACAGCTTTATCTCTCTGTACTGCCATCCTCTCCAGATAACTTTACCCAGCATGAGATAGTGGTCTGCCGCCTCCTTTTGATGCCTTCAGTTTCTTCCACCAGGGTTTGGCAGACTCCCCATTACAGGCAGGAGTACTGATTGGTCCATAGGCCAGAAACATCTTTTACAACTTGTTAAGATTTTACAACTGTTTGACCGCAAAAGAGTTGCCTAATACCCACACAGAGGTCTACACCAGTGAGGTGTCATCTGCCCCAGACAGAAATGCAATAACATGATTCCCATCTCAAAGAACCTACTGTCTCACTAGCCAACCCTTCCTACAGTGCTAGCCCTTGCCTCTGCTAATTTGCAGTACAGCTTCCTAAAAAATTGCCTTTAAATGCAATGTTTGGCTCAAAAATATTTTAATTGATTTTTTTTTTTTTGTGAACCATGATTTGGTTTTGAATACCTTGAGCATAAAGAAATTTAGAAATTAAAGCCTAGATTTACCAAGTGACTTTAAAAACCTTGAGAACATGTTGTGCTCTGATCCTACATCTTTAACCAGTAAAGTTCATTTGTTGCAGTGTTTACTGAGGAGACACAAATTCAACACTCCTCCTTGTGTCTCTACTGCAGAGAACAACACACTTGCATTTAGGCCCTTTGCTGCTTGGGAGCTTGTCTCAACACTCAGAGAAGGTGCTCTGTAGTGGAGCTCCCCCCATATTTCTAACTGAGGCTTCATCCCAATTTATAGAAAGCAATTAAAGTAATTAATTGCCCCCTCAGACAAGTGCTGTAGACACCAAAATATAAGAATAGGTTGTGGGGGAGGGACATGCAACCATCTCTTTCTTCTCTGCATTGTGAAAGCCACTAAGTCACCTCATGAATCAAGCCTTCCAAAATTCAATGTTTCCTTCTGAAAATGTTGAAATGAACCAGTTGGGCATTTCCAGAACTTTATTTGTTTGTTAGTTTTTGCATCAGCCAAAATTAGTTGTCCTGCTTGACCCGGTGTCACAAGCTTGAACTTTTTTTGGCGAACGCTTGATTTACTGGGGAAAGAACAATTGCAAAGTCCTGGTCTGTGCCCCTTCCTTCTAAGCCAGGTCCAACAGCTGGGGAGCAGAGCCCATGCTCCATCGCGCCTGGGCATAACGGGCAGCCTCTGACCGGCAGCAGGAGGTTAGCTACTTGTGTGGCAGCATGTGGCATTTCTTCTTAATAAAAAAAGAAATCACCAAAGCAAAAACAGATGATAGAGAGTAGCCGTTGCTGAGATACTACAAATAAGTAAACAATCCTTGGGCTTTGTGCTGTTGCTATTTTTCTTTAATGAGGATTGTGGGTGGGAGGCCCTGGCGCCTCTTCAGTGCACCCAGCCTAGAAAATGAGCTCTTTCCTAGCCTGATCAGCTTGACAAAGCGACAGGAGTGGTACCTCCTGAGCAACCCAGCTCACAGCTGGGGAGTATTCTCCTGCTTTGAAGGTTTCCATTGCCGACATCAGAATAAAATTGAAAACCCTGTCTCTTCTCCTGGATCATATCATGCTGTGCAGTTCTGATCCCACAAGAAGAAGCTGCTGTCAGGGACCTGGCAGGCTTCCCAAAGCCCAGCAGTTGAGTGACAAGGAGTAGGGAAGGGCACTGTACCAGGGCTAGTAATGATTTTTTAGCCTATTATTAGGTATTAAAAACTATAGAGAAGATGTCCTCACAGGCGCAAATCATCTCAATTGTAAGCTGATGGTAGAGCGCATAAAAACGCATTTTGAGGACAAGCCAAACTGTACCACATCAGTCATGGGCTTTTTGGGTATACTTGCAAAACATTTTCCTTCACTCTTCAAACCTCATGTTTGTCCACTATGAGACATGTTCAACAAAGCATAATGATTCCAGTGGGAAGGAGGTAGAGAGTTGTCCCTGGAAACACCTTCAGGCTACAATTTCTATATCCAAGTATCCTCCTACTTCAAGAAGATTCATTCTATTTTTTTGCAAACTGCAATTGCACTTACACGTGGGTTTAACAGTTCTTCTGTCTCTGGACTTCCATATCTACTTCTTTGCACAAAACTGGCCCTGTTACTGGAAAAGAAAGATGAGACAGTTATTTGAGATTCCATCTGGGCACCGAATGGATTGTTCTTCTCCATGATAGAAACCCAGCCTCCCGGGAGCCCACAGAAAAGAAGGCAGCATTGCTTTTTCACTCCTTCTGTACACTGGGGCACTGCTCGTGTCTCTTTCTGCATATACAGCCCTGATCCCTCATGGATTTTTCTAAAAACTGTCAATAATGTTGTTTACACTCCTGTAGTGAAGGGACAGAGTATTTTGTGCCAAGTTCGGGAAAGGAACTGCACTGGGTAAGGGCTGCTTTCCTTGCCAAACATCAGTTTGAACATGAAGGTCTGTAGCTGCTCCTTTGGAGTCCTGTGCTGCCTGTGTAGATTGCTTTCTTTTCCAGATACCTCAGTAAAACCTGTTGCTATTGCTGCCGCTATTCCTTTCCTTACAAGTAAATGTACAAAAAGTACTAACTGCAAACTTTAATGAATGCACCTTTATGTTCAAGGGAAAAGCAAGAACAATGTGAGCTGATCAGACCAGCCGGCTGCTTACAGTCAGCTGCTGCCAAACGAGGTGCAAGGGGGGAAAACTGAAGTGCCCGCCAAATGCGTCACTCTGGGTGCCAGCTCAAAGGGCACGTGGTTTCCCACAGCCTTGTGTTTCAAAGCTGGTGTCCAGAGAGGAGTAAAGTTTCTTCTTTCGAAAGCTCTGTCTCCAGTGGATTCTCAGGTGTCTACTAGGGTTGCACTCCCTTAAGAGTGTTTCTCTCAGCTGGGGTGATACAATAGGCTTGTGTGATTTCACGAAGCTTGTGGGAACATCATTAATACCTTGGTGATCCCTACCAACTCTAGCTGAAATTGGCTAGCCGGTTTGAAGGATATTGAGAGATGTGAATATGAATAAACATTTGCATACCATGTTGAGTGGTATGTCAGCAGTCTTATTTCCTAGAAAACCCAGCTACTAAGTAAAACGAAACCACAAGTAATGTCATTGGCAGTAGTGTCAGCAGTCCCCTTACCTGTCATGGTGCTGAGGACACCCACAGGCCTTACTGTTCCCAACCAGCCTCCCCTGGGGTACCCCTACCCTGCCCACAGCTCAGGACCCCATTTCAGCTCAGCCATAGCAATGCTGGTCTTCAGCCCTATCTCCTGGGTGGACTGCACCTATGCCATAGATAGCCTGTCTCCTGGGTGTACACTGTAGCTTGTCTCTAGTCCTGCCTCTGGCCCTGGATGGACTTTGGACCCATGCTGTAGCCTTGCACCAACTCCTCTTACCTCTGACGGCAGCACCTGGATGGTCCTTGGCCCTGGTTTGTTGTTTGCCATGTCAGGGGCTGCTGACAGATGCTGTTACAGCCTCCAGATCTGCCCACCATGATCAGACCCTGTGGGACAGCACCCATTCGTGAGAGCATGACTGCGCTGGGATCCACCTCTGCTCTCGGCTCATCCCCCTTTGGGAGCAGACTCGCTTCACCCTGATGTTACCTACCAAACAGCAAAGCACATGGTGGAGCTGTGAAAGTTGCTAGAAGACTTGCATTAAAACAGGCACTACAAAACATGTCTAAGGTACATATCTCAAGAGACTGAAGTGTGCAGGAGTCTCTTTTCAGGTCAAATAAACCATCAAGATCATAAAATTACCATAAATGTTTTCATAGCAGATAAGAAAACCTGATCATACCAGGCCAGGAGAAAGGGCTCCATCCATCCTTGTCAAAGAAGACTTCTAAGAGCCAGATGGCACCTCGACATATCAAATCTGGGGGATCCAGCCAGTTAGTGCTAGGCCTGTAAATATCACCTTTTAGAAATGTAAAACCATATGAAGCACGTTTATACAATCTTTCACTAGAAAATTTGGGGCTCACAAAAGGGGATTAATGTCACAAGATTTTGGGGGAGGAGGAAGAGGGCAAAAATGAGCAATGATATCTCTGCTTGTCAAGGTTTTATCACTTCATGTGTTCAAAAATTACAACTACTTGAGATGACCTTAGCCAGCAAGCTGATATTGTTTGGGGCATCTTTTCTGGCGAGAAACTACTAAAAAAAAAAAAGTACTTTTGCGTGTGGGGCGCCTTTAACACTAGGAATTACTTCTTATGAAAGAGGCTAAATAGTTCACACGCAAAGTCACAACTCTGCATTTATACAAGTCTTATCAAACTAATTCATGAACAATGGCTTTTTAGCAGAAAAGCTTTAAATAATAAGTACAGCATTGTGGCATGTGTTAGCAAGGAAAATATAATATTAAATAACTCCTACAAGGCTTAAGGCCATGTAATAATCACTGGAAGCTGAAAAAGCTTCTTTGAAACAGTATAACAAATATGTTCCTCCTGCTGCAAACAAGATCACAAACATTGGAGTATTCCCAAGAGTTTGTTTAGGGTTAGCTATCTGCAAGATGCTTTAGCTTGGCAATCTGGAGCCATGGAGAAAAGGAAGAAGAGCTGAAGTCTACAGCTGGTAGCAAAGAAAAGGAGAGGTTAAAAGCACAGAACCAGTCTCCAGGGAGTTGAGGATGGAAGGTGAAATGTGCTAAAGGGTGGCACGAGGAAGTGCCAAGTGCCAGTGAGGGAGTGTTTGTTATCTGAGCCCTGTTCCGGGAAAACATGCAGAGGGACAAGTTGGAGCTCTGTCAGGGGTGTGCCCCGAACTAGAGTAGATACATAAGCTAAGGCTGCTACCACACTGAGAAACCAGCACACGGGCTTTTGCAAAGGTAGCGTGGTACTCTCCGAGTGACCAGAAGCCAAAATGCATTGGGATGCTGCAGTGCACTCATGCTCCAGTACTAAAGGTGACAAGCATCGTATTCTGTTTTGGAGTCAAAATCAGTGAGTTAGTGTTTGATTTTCTCAATCACTGTGCAAATGTTTGGCTGAATGTCCTCTGTAGTTCTGTTGTCACATTTTACAGTCTGTTCTTTGATGCTTTATACCCTTCAACAGCCCCTAGGTTTTGTCCCCTGTGTCAAAATCCTCCGTAAAACCTATGAAAGTTACCTGTGGGCCAAGCCTGGAGGACAACAGCTTCCCATGACAGCTTCTTTCCTGGGGACAATGGAGCTGTCAAGATCCGCGGGTCCAAGCCTTGTACCCAGCTGGCAGGGGCTCTGCAGCAGCCAGCCTTCAGCTGCAGCACGTGCTCATCAAAGGCAGCAGGAAGACCCAGATAGCAGCATTCATGGCCTTTGAAAAGAAAATGTAGAAACATAGCGTACCATTAATCCTCCATCCACTTAGAGCTCGGAATCAAAAGCACACGAGAAAATTTCTTTAAAAAGGGGAGATGGAGAAAGATGCAGAAATCTCCTTCTGTTTTTGGTTTTTTTACAAGTTGATGAGCTATTCAAAAAATGACATGATGAGCACAGTAAAAAGAAGACAGCAAATGACTGTAGGTTATTTTCACAAAATCACAACCAGATCCTGCCTTTCTTTTTGGAAAAGACTTGCTGCTGTCATTACCTATAGATGATGAAGTAAATCTGTTCATTTGTGTTTTTAAATGCAAACCTAGGAAGAAAGGTTAAAAAAAGTCTCATGTTCCTTACTTGACATAATACAGAAAATAATAAAAGGCAATTAATTTTCATCATCAAAGCACGAAGCTTGCACTTAAAATATTTGTGTTCAACCAGCCAGATACTTTGTAGTATAGATCTTGATGGAGTTAGTCCTTTATTCAATTTTTCCTTCAGTGACCTCAAGCTGTAAAAGTCCAAATATCTCCTTCATGCAACAGGACTATAATGGAGTCCCAATACTCCAGTGAACAGACAACTGGAACCAGTGCTTAACATGTGAGCGCACTGCTCTTCTCCCTTCTAGTGTAACCTGCCATGGTTACCTTAAAGCACCTGTGTTTTCCACTGCAAAAATGTGATTACCATTGCTCAGCCCAAATCAATGCTTTCCTGTGATTTTTTTTTTCTCTTTTTTCAGCCGGAGCAAACTGGTGATGGCTTAAACCAGGCGCTCTGTCTTTGTCTTGAAGAGGACTGGAGCAGGGTGTATCCTTTCAAAGCAGCACCTCACAAAGAGTAAACTCATTTGGGAAACTGGATCTCTACGCCACCTTCAACCTCAGTGCTTCTTTAGTTATGGCTTTTGTGTGTGTTTGACTGTTTTCTGTGTAACATGTAAGCACCATACCTTCCACTACTGCTTTAAGCAACCCATAGCCTTGAGGCTGGGACTTCATAGGTACAGCTGCAGTTCCCAGTTCAGGCACTGAGAAAGGAGGGAATATGATGATTGGTTTCAAACATATGTACTCAAATAAGCACCCAGAGTAGCCGAAAATGGATGCTTCAGCTTCTGCGCTTTCGCAGGCTTGAAGACCTCTGATCAGGAAAGCATTTATGGATGTTTTTAATTAGAAACACATGTTAAAAATATGGACTTCAATTATGCTAACTTCAATGCAACTTAATTGAAAATGTGCTTAAATATTTCCTGTTTGAGTCCTAAAAGAACAAGAACACAATTCTTCAAAATATAGGACGTTTCATTGTGTGGAATCTTAAAGTACTTTATGTGCTGCATATGCTGACATTTATCCCTGAAAAGCGGCTGCTTCTAAGGTGGAACATTTTGTGTGCCATGAGAACAAACAGCAACACTGCAACAGCTACAGACAATGAGTATATCATGCCCAAATAAAACCACTGTAGGAAAACAGACAACCAGAACATAATTTCTCAGCTTGAAATTTAGAGGAGACACTAACTGTTACAAAAAGTCTTACTGGAGCTCTGACAATGAGCATGGAGGTCTGGAGCCCTTAGCTCTGTGCCGGGACACTGATTCATTCCTTACTCCTGGGGAAGGATGACCTCTCCATTAACGAACAGCCGGCAGAGCCTTATTCCTTGTACAGCATTTAGTTTTCCTGCAAGGTGTCCTATCCCAAAGCCATGCTTAGCTTGCGAAAGTGTCCCATCCTGGTTGTCGTGGCCACAGGGAAAAGGCTGCCTAGCAGTTTAGAAAATGTCAGACAAAGTTTTGTCACTGCTTTTTGCTGCTGTTGTTGCCTTCCACTTAGGACACTTAATCCTTTGCATTTATTTCTAAAAACCACTCTGTGCCATCACTTCTTCAACACTGCCTAAAAATTGATAGCACGATATGTTTCACGGCTATGTGCTTTGCCTTACACATAGCATCTGTCTCGTCCACTTTCAGCTGCACACGTAGCAGCCGTGCAGAAACACTGCCCAACGCGCATGAGGGGTTCACGGGAATGCAAGGGGCACTGCCAGGGCTAAGGGCACGCGCTGCCCTTCCCGCACACACAGGCTGCTCTGCTTTAGCTGTTGTAGTATAGTAAAACCTCCACATACAGCTCTATTAGCCAGAGAAGTATTTTTGACAGTATACCTCTTTCCCACATGACTAGGACATAACAAGGTCAACAGCGTTTATATGGCTTTGCTATATTTACAGTAGATCCTGTACCAGGACATTCATGCTTTTTCTTTACATTCACTTTGTTAACCACCATGATATTACAGTCAAAAAAATTGTGTCTTAGGTCTTCTTCTCAAAACAACCTGCTTGCATGATCACAACAGAAATTTATTCTGGAATATATGCTCCAAACAGTGCCAGTCTAGAAATATGGGGGGAAAAAAAATAATCAGTTAACACCATTTAAGGTTAAGAAGAACCTCATTTCTTCACAGTTTTGTCTCAGTTGTTTTTCTTCTTCTATTGCTTGATGCCCTCTTTGAGGAATAATATAAAAGACTTTTTAAAACGACATTTGCAGCAGATTAGTCTATGATGTGAATTAATCCCAGTCTGTGTTCTTAAAACATTCGACATGTCAGAATTTACAAGGCAGCTATGCAGTAATCATTCAAAATAGATTACTGGCTGAAATTATAATACTACAGAATACACATACCAATAGACATAAAGGGCAACAAAGAAACATACTCCAATTACATTAGTAGTAAAAGGAGGATGGGAAAAGAGCTGGACCACCATGTAGTTTAGAAGGAATGACACCATTTGATCGCACAGACGCAGGCAAAATATTAAATCTTTGAGTCATCCTTCAATACAAAGAACGCATGCAATCCCAGAATTAACACAACCTACATCAGAACTCAGTTCTCAGGCTAAGAATATTTTAAAAAGTTTGTTGGTGAGTTGTGTTGTTTCCCAAATCAGCTTCCTGATTAATTTTACCTTGGGATGTTTAAACCACCTGAAACCACCTTGGAGGTTCACAGGACTCAGACAGGCAAATGGAGAACAGACACTCATGCCACACAGGGTGGATCATCTGGAAGACAGGCATCACTAATAATCCACATTGCACAGCCATTGGAGACAAGTGTCTTCTCCAGAAGGTAATTTTTGCAACCTAAAACGATTCCTAAAATGACTCTCTTGGGGGACCCATCTTTCTCCCGTAATTACAGAGGGAACCTTGATAACTATTTTAAATTGGACATCTAATGCTCCAACAGCTCATGTCATGTAAGCTGAATTGCACTTACACCTTCAGAAGAAGGAGACACTGTGGGATTGTGGGGCAGTCATGTTATCTTCAATGTAGGAAAAATGAAGAATCAAACTCTTTGTGAGTCACTGCAAGATAACAGGGAAAGGAGTACAGTCAACATGGATTTGTCAGTGTCTGTATTTCCAATCTTCCTGGAGAGCACTGTGGCTACTGGGTACAGGCTGCTCTGGGGTGGGTTTCCTCAGCCCATCCTGGTATTTCATATTGCATCTACAGTAAGAGGCTAAAAACGATATCCCCCACGTGCTCTAACCAAGAGGGAATTTGTGAATAGGTAGCAATGGCAGCCGGATGTCCAGGAAGCCCTTTTGGCACCTGGGAACTCCCTGGTTCCCACTTGGGCAGTCTCCTCTGCCACCACAGTGCCACACGTCAGAGGTGGGGGGCAGAGAGAGCACAGACCAGCTGGAGGGAGGACAGTGCTAGTGCTGCTGCTGTAACACCTCCTCTCAAATAGCCACAGAGATTCGGCAGCCAACGCTGTTTCACCCCGGCCATGGGCTTTGGCTACAGAAACTTAACTTGCTGTTTGGCTGCCATGAGAAGCAGCCCAGGCACAGCAGTTGGTGGGGCACGGACGGTGAGAGCTGATACAAGGGGAGAGAAAAGCGTGATGCTTCTGCCAGGGAAGGTTATGAGAGTGGTGTCGTAGGAAAAACTTTTTTATACAGCAAGCATTCTCTTATTCAGATCTTTCCTGAGCAACAGCTTTCAGGGACAACATAGTTGTTCCCTTCTTCTTAGTCCTTTGATGTGGTACCTATTGAAGCCACCTCTGAGCAACTGTTCCTCTGGTCCTGACCCATCACCATGTCTTCAGGCAGGTTGGGTACATGATGTTCAGCCCACTGTGTACATCTGCTGTGGGAAACACCCACTGGGGCAGGCCCTGCAGGGTGTACTGGGCAGCAAGATCGCACACAGCTCTCCACAGAATTGCAGGCACTCGGGGAGTTTTGCTGGTGGGAGTGCAGATTCCTCAGGAATTTATGTTCTTTCATCCTCCAGCAGCCTCTGCAAAGGAGTTCTCTGCACCTACCGTACAAGCAGATGTCTTTACTTAGCTGTCCCACACACAATGAAAAACAGATAACAGTGCAAATGTTTCAAAGCCAAGTATAAAATTACCTATAAAGAGATGTGGTTGAAATAAAATACTTATGGACAAATACCTATGTTACAACATACAGTCACGTTGCTACTGTTTAGAATAATGCATTACCAAAATAGATTTAAATATAGCGTCAGATCCTTGGCTGTTTGAAATCAGCTGGTTGCCTGATCCCTGACGTATTTTCAGCACAATTACTGTAATTGACATTTTCTCAGGCTGCCTGACTTTGATTTCTGTTCCTTTGTGTTCCTGTGCCACAGCCCTCGCTGTGAGGACTGAGGAGCATCTCTCTGCTGCGCAGTAGAGCACAACACATAAAACCCAGGGCAAAGGTGCACCCAGCACAGTGTCCTCTCAAAACAGTAGGGCAACTCCATGCAGCCTCCTCTGAATAGATATGGAAGCAGTAATTCATAGAATTACATTATTACTGAAATTGTGAAAATAATTATTTTCATATATGTCTTATTGGTACTGAATGACCATATGGGCGCTCGTTCTGGACCTGTCGACTTCCACAGGTTGGGTCCTCCTCACTCAGGGTCTCTGTAACTGAAATACTTCAGACCTGGCCCTGGCTCAGCTGACCCAGCTTGGGTGTTTCCATTCCCACAAGGTGGGTGTTCCCAGAGCCTCTGGATTTAGAAGTAGTGATGAGTAAAGAATTGAGAGCAGAAGAATATGCTGACTAACATACACGCAGCATTAGCACAAATAATACTCGTTAAATAAAACAACATCTCCTAGACTCAGCTGTTCTGCAGGCTCCCTGCATGGCAGCCGTCAAGCAGCAGAAGGCAATTGAGCTCGTGAGAGAAATCACCATGTTCTGAAAACCTTTTTGTGCTGTGCCTGCGCAGCGCCTAGCATGGTGGGGTGCTGCTCCGTGTTAGGCTTAAAGGCACAAGTGCAGTGAACAGTGCATCAGTTATCTCAGATGGGGGGCAATGCTGCCATTTACTGAAGCAAATGGTGTCCTCGTTACCGACTCTGCCTGCCCTCCAGAGAGGCAAAGCACAGTTGATCAGATGCTTTTTAGGTTATGCAAGGATTTCCAACTCCCCCATCCCACACATCTTTTTCTCCCTTCTATCTGCCGCAGTAATAATCACGAAAGCAAAACCAAACCAATAACATGAATGACAATGATGGCAACATGCAGAACCATGATTTGTTCTTTAACCAGCAGCTCAGCTGTTTTGGGCGGGATGTAGGACTTGCTCATAGACAAGGTGCGATGGACCAGGTTAGCAGGTTTGCAGCATACCATCTGCACAGAACAGCACAAGCTTTTCTTGCATTCATAGCTCTCAAACAGGGCAGAATGCATAAGCATCTCTCTAAGTTTAGGTTAGGGTTTTCCTTAATGGTAGTGATGAAATAGAAAGACTAGTTTTACAGAAATACCTAAACACAAATATATGCTTAAGCACTGTGCTACATAGGGCCCTTGGTGCTCTCACAGAGGAGACATATAATGATGACTTACACTGTCAGGGCTGTGTTAAAATTTCACTGATGATAGATTAAATCAGTGTCTGGCTTTATTTGGTGCTCTTATTTCCAGCACTAACTTTGGAACTTAGAATCATAAAATCATAGAATCATTTAGGTTGGAAAAGACCTTTAAGATCATTGAGTCCAACCATAAACCTAACATTGCCGAGTCCACCAACCTAAATTACCTTTCTGGTCCTTTTGCCTGTGCTGTCTAGTTTCTTGTATTTTTAGTCATAGAGCAATATTTTGGCCAGTAATGCTGCTGTGCAGTTCGCAACGTGCAAGATCTCAGAAGCAGAAGTGACCTGCTTCCAGGATGGTGTGTGTTTTAATTTCATTTTTTAGATTTCCGGTAAACTAAATAATTTTCCCACAAGGTGAAACAGACATAATAAATTTTCAGCACTTGCCTTGGTGAAGGGGTTTCACTCTCATAAATTCAGTGCAGTGTCAGGTCAAACATTCCCTGGAGAAACCAGGGCATAGATTACAGTTAAAGCCACAAATGGCACACACCGACCTATGGCTATATCTCCAGCATACATTTTAAATGTGTGACACCTTGAACTTCAAATAATAGATCATTACAATAGATACAAGAATGAACGGGGAGAGGGCAGTGAAACACAACATTCACTTCTGCAGTTCTTAAGTACAGAGCCAGCAGAGTTTTCCCACGTGATTTAGAAACAAGGAAGTTTTTGTAAACTTAAAGGTGGTGAAGAAGCATAGTTACATCTCATTATACATCAAAGAATGGGATGGATAACTTTTTCTATTTTCCTTAACAGAAACTGAGTTTTTCTTTTTCTTTTCTTTCCCAGAAAGTGGTCAAGTTAAAAAGTAAAAAAAAAAAAAAAAAAAGAGCAAATAGATGTGTGTGTGTATAATTTTATATATCTTATATGTAATTTTAGAGTTCTACTTTAGCACCTTGCCATCATCAGGGAAGTACTCTGTACTTTTACATTCCAAACAAACCCTCCCAACATCCTCTCCTGTGTTTTGATGGAGAAATCCAGTGCTTATAGACATAATGCATGTTTGTACCCTGCGAGCTGTGCTTCCTGCCGACTTGAATCTCCGGTGAAAGCTGCAAGTTCTTCTCTAAAACCACCAGATCTTCCCACTTCACTAGTTTCTCCCACTCCTGAAAGTGCTGCAGAAAGTCATGGGTTTAAACAGAGATTAATAATAGTTTTTAAATGTATTTTCCCAGTCCTGATAGGCAGGCAGCAGTGCAACTGGAGTGTTGGCAGAGGACTTCCAAAATAAAATGCTGTAAAGATAGCCGAAAAGTGGCAAGTAAAACTGACATAATGTGATCGGCACCAGGGATACAGGACGTTGCACCAGTCAGACAAAAGGGCCTTTAGAAGTGCATTTTAAGCCTCTAGGGTTGATTTAACAGAGACAAAGTTTACTGTGGCGCAGAGAGCACTCTCGCTCCATGGAGGCAGCAGAAAGCAGTCGGCGGGTCTGTCTGGGCTGCCAGGAGGAAGGAAGAGAGAGTAAAAAACAGAATCAGCGTATTTTCTGAAATGCTGTCTCTTTCCACTTCTGGTCCCTAGCTACTTTGTGAAGTTTCACCCCCAACAGAAGACAATGATTTAGAAGGGCAAAAGGCTGCCCTGCGGCTGGTGTCGCCAGTCCCTGAGACAAGGCCAGGGAAGCTGTCCTGGGAATGCGCCGCACTGAAGAGCCTGCGCAGGGAAAGGGCTGCCTGAGCGTCCCCCAGCTGCACCGCCACCAGGCTGAAGCTGGCCACCCTCTGGGTCCCATGCGTCTTCTAGACGTTAGCATCTGTGGGGTTGTCTTGTGATAAATACCAGGATTGGTTCAAGACTAGTAGGGAAATACGGGGAAATTCAGTGTTTCTTCCCTAGGACTATTCCCCACAATTCTTCTCACATTCAAGTACATTGAGACTGTAGAAACAAAGTCTTTACAGGAGGGTGATGAATGCAATCATGAACTGGGGGGGGGGGGGGGGGGCACACAAACAAACCACTGAAATACAATAGATAAGGTAAACAGAGTACCCCCTTCATATCTTTCTAATGCCCTTGGTAGAGGTCTCTCCCTAGCTCCCTTTTCCCTAATGATGAACACTGTCCCACAGCTCCACCACCTCTGACAGACCACATTAAGCCCACGTTTCTCTGGGCAGGTCTGTCTCTAGTCCTTGGGGGTCCAGCTTGCTTAGGCTACTGTGGGAGCATCACTCCCTTGTTCAGACAGTGTCCCAGCCTCCCTGAGGCACAGAAGAGGCGAGGAAGGTACCGCTGCCCTGTATGCCACCTCCCACTGCAAGGTCCTCCCTACCATCACCCACACTGGCGTTTGGTCCATTGCAACAGAGAGCCCAGAAGTGGGGACCTCTGCAGCAGCCTTGAGCAGAAGGTCTTGACAGCATGGAAATTAATTCTTTGCTACAAGAGAACACTTCTGTTTAACTCCCAAAGTGCAAGTGCAACTGTGACAAACTGCCTCTTGAATTTCTTTTTTGCAAATGAAGCTCTGCATGACAGTGCTTTGCCCTTTTTATCAGTAGAGGGAATAGATAGCTTTTTCCTCCGGAAGCTTCTGGCCGTGGGGTTGCAGGTACTTTACTGAAAGTAACATTACAGCAGTACCTAACATCACAGTCTAACGGCTGATGCTGAAATCTCAATTAGACCTGAAATTATTATCTTTCATTCCTGGCTTGGTTGTAAGCTGTACCGTTACAGCGATAACAAGGATCACAAAGCCAGAACTAAAACCTGTGGAGGGAAGCCAGTGTTCATAAAGGCAGTCAGGATTGCTCAGCCCTTCACAACACAGCTCATGGAGCTCATGACCCAATTTCTCCATGCTGGCAGCAGTGGTATTTAAAAGCATGTGGTAGCTTTGCTGTCAGCCTGTGGAAAAAAGTACTACTTTAACTTCCAGCAACTTCTTATGCTTCCAGAGAAAAGGAGAACTTCATCCTTGCCTTTATCCATTAGAAATGTATAGCATCCTGTTAAGATGGAGCGCTGGAAAAGAAGAATGGGAGAAAGAATGAGCCAAATGTTGCAGAGTACAGCCGTGCTTAAGGCATCACTAGAAGACACTTGAGTGTCTCTCACCAAAAGTGATATGTAAAAACCAATATCAAACCAATGAGCAGATCCTGAATCCAGGCAGCCACAGATCACTGACAGCCTGCAGACCATCAGAAATGCTTGTCATCAAGTTCTTAATTCAAAACATTATATGAGTGAGATAGTTCCATAGGCCAGGTCCGGACAAGAAAGAGTCCACACTTGGTTTGTAAATCAGTGGAATAAAAAAAAAATGTTAGCTTCCTCAGTATTCATAGCTTTTGCATTCTTTATTTCTTAATCCCAGAATTTTGAAGACAGAAACTCTGTGGGGCTAGCCTCATTAAACAAAACCGCCAGCAGGTCTCCCCATGCAGCCAAAAGAGTGGAGTTCAGAAGAGATTCCATCCTTAATTACGGCTGAGTGTTCTGCACACACTTATCTGTGCGACAGAGAAACAGATCTGCATTCCTCCAGAAAAAACAGGTATTTCAATGCCACGCTGCTCACATACGAATGCAACTATAACCTTATGCTTTTATACTTCTTCTTATCTATCGTATCTTTTTTAGATTCCTAAGCATTGAAAATACAATCCTTTGGTCACAATTCTTTGTCTTTATTGCAGCCAAATACCGTTTGAAATATGAGAGATCTGAAGCCCATCCAAGCTTCCCATGACATTGTTTTTCCGAGCATGGCCCAAATTTGCCATGATTCAAGTCAAGTTTAAGGCATAGTGGTGCTGAACAAAACTAAAGCATCATCCAGCAGTTTGCATAATGTAACTATACATGAGATAGAGATGAAAGTAGATACTGCAGGGATTGGTACGGAAGATACATCCATAGCCAAAGTTTCAAGCAACTGACAAAGACCATCAGGATTTTGCAATAAGAATAGCCATGTGTTTTTCAGTGATGTCAAAGATGAAAGAGATTATTATAATTTTCAGCTGTTACTAGTGCAAGCCATTTCACAAACTCATTTCAGCCAAGAAAAGGACCCAAATATGTGCCAAACAATCTCATACAAAGCTTCCCATGTAGCCTGTACATATATACACGTCTACCAGAAGCACAACATCAGATTATCAGACAGACGATAATTGCATTTGCCGCAGGATATAAGACTCTGTAAACACACTGTGTCTTTGGCCCAGCCAACAAAAGATAAGGCTTTATTCTGAAGATTTTTCCATCATAGACAGTAAGCAAATCTGATGACCTGCAGCTTGGAGATGGGAATGGGAGGAGTAAACTCAAACCAAAAGAAAAGTTTTTATTAAACTTTAAACAGTAAAAAAAAAAAAAAAAAAAAAAAAAGTAGTTATTTAACTATAGGAGGGGAAAATACTAAAGCTACAACATGTCAAGTCAACTCTTTGAATACAAATATTGCTGATTCTTTTCAATACCTGTTGTTAATGCTTTCTTCATCTTCATTAAATATGTCCCTGTTTTCTCCCATAAAGTCTCAGTAGCACTATTACATATTGGTGGCTGTTATGAAGTTGTCTTTGTCTTGATATTCCCAAGATGACTCCATCTCTGCAGCAAGCCTTTCTCACTCTACATTATCCACTGTTAATAACAATCCAAACAACTCCTAGACTTCAAATATTTCTGAAAAATTGGAAGAGCATCCATGGCTCCATTCTGCAGTGGGAAGAACCGCGGCACAGAGAGATAAAATCGTCTGTCCTTGGCAGGAAGCCACTTACAGAATACTTGCTTTTTGTTTGTTTTTTTTTTTCTCCTGCCTTTATATTCCAGATATTCCAGATACTTCTTAGATATTTTTTCTTTCTGTTTTTTTGCCGGTATTCTGTTTGATTTTTTTTTTTTTTTTTAAATTTTCACCTTGTTTATTGAGGTACCTGTATTTTTAATGACTTCTCCCTACAGGCTATTTCATAGGAGAAAACCTCCCCCTGGTTGCACAAAGTCCCTAGTGAAACATGCAGCAGGACTAGGACTAAGCATACCTTGCCATACTTTTGTCCCACTTTGCTCCGTCTTTTGGATCCGTTTATCCCTAGCTCTATGCATTTTGCGCTAAACTTCTAACCCTCCCCCCATTCCCTGCCGCCGCCTTCCTATTTTCTCTCTGTCTCTCTCCTCTTTTCCCACCAGCTGGACATAAAGGGACCAGGATTTGAAATACCAAACAATAGCTTTTCAGATCTTGGTATGTTTCCTAAGGACTTCACAGGACTGGAGTCTATGGGAGGGGGAGTAGCCTTTACAAAAATAAGTAGATGTTCCTAATCATTGCCAGGAGATGCACTAAGGGGAGCCTAGAAGGACTCAGTCACAAAAAGGGAGTGGTATTTTCCTTGCCATGAGCCCAGTATTGCACTAGCCAGCACTCTGAGTCACTGGGGGGAACTTTGCTGGGAGAAGTCATGCAGGATGTTCAGTCCAAGAAATCAATCTCAGAACAGCCATTGCCCTATTTTGGAGAATATCAAGAATCAACACAGAGTTTCAGGAAGGTTGTTCAAGGTAAACTTCTCATCATGGGGAAAAAGCGTCAGCTATGCCTAAGCAGAACAGTCCTCCTTAACAGTTTCTCCCTGGTATCCCTTATTATTCTGATGTTAGCATGGTCACTGTGACCCAGGGTCATCTGCTGAGTACGGATTGGTGGCATATGTTCAAAATGTCCCAACACTCCTTTAAATAGTTCAAGAAATATTTCCCTGATCTCTATGCATTTTGGAGATATCAGATGATAGCTTAAGACAGTCCCTGTCTACATGCTCCTTTCCCAGCTCCCCGAGTTGTTCTTATTTGTGCCATCAGCACTGTTTATCAATTTTCACAAATATTACCTAACAAAGATCAGCAAAAGCGAAACACCCCAAGATGTCGCTCTGTGTCCTGCAGCCCGTGACATAGTCAGAAGCTTGGGAAAAAAAACCCTTGTTCTCAGAATGCTCCCTTCAACAGAGATAGAAAAGAAGAAGAAAGAGACAATTATAGAAAATGTTAGGACGGCTTTTAGCAAACTGGCACAAAAAGTAAGAAAGAAACGATAGACATGCTCTTGTCTCAGACGTCTGTGATGGATTTCAAATCAAGCATTAACCGTGGTGTATTTGTATTGGAATAGGTGTGCAGAGGTAGCTTCCCAAAGACCACTTCGATTGATATTTGTGTATCTTGCGTGAAAAATGGAATAATTTGGTGCAGAGTCACGATTTGTCTCTTTGTCATTTAAAGTACAATCTGCAAATAAAGTCACAGAAGAGTGACATAAGAGTAACATGGACCCGCTTGTCATCTATTGCTTTACATACATACCCTTCATTGCTTGCACTGTTGAAACATCACATTAGCCAATCTATGTGATGTAATGAGAAACATCACTGTAACCCAGGGCTTCTCTTCATATGCCTTTCTAACCAAGGTAAGCTTTTCTGGTTTTGTAATCCGTGAGTGGATTTTCATCTTGTGGTATGCAATGGGTATAAATGAAGAGTGGGGAGACTACATGCTTGATCACACAAAGGGAAAAATATGGAAAAATCACAGTATCAAACATGGAGTCGATGAGCTCATTGCTTATCTGACTTTGTTTCTGGGTCTGGGGATAAGGTTTTCTAAAGTCTGTCACCAGACCTGCCACAGCTTTGGGCAAAACAGGTGTTTTCTCCATGCTTCTGATGCTCCTCACTTAAAATGAACCTTATAAACCTAAACTACCACAAGATCAATGGATAATACTTACCAATGAGAGCATAGATATATATAATATAGCACCAAGCTATGTTGTGGGACCAGCTCCCTGGTCCAGGTCCATGCCTGAGGCATGTCCAGGCTCCTCACTCCAACAGCAGGGGAAGTCGAAACAAGACCCAGACATACAGCCTCGCTCCCTCCCTCCCTCCCTCCCTCATGCCCAAGGGAAGGAAAGACAGATGCATTCGCTGGAGGCAGCTCCAGCGTTTTCCAACAGATCCCAGGTCTGATGAACTAACAGACCAGAACAGTGAGGGGAGGGAGAGGACTCTGTACTCCGGCTTCCCTCTCTTCAACAGCAATGTAAAACAAACCACAAAACCAGCCCTACCAAAAAAAAAAAAAAAAATATGCAAAAAAAGAGGCTCTGTGAACTCTTGAAATTTAGGCTCACTGGCAGCGATACTTTGCAAGCAATTAATACAGCTCTGCCCAGGTGTGTCTTACACCACAGGCATACAAGGGTAATGCAGCTTTCTTAGAATCGTTACAGGAGGACCAGAAAACAACCGAGCTGATCTGACAAAATGTAGATGTACCAGATAGCATGGCCCTGGACAGAAAGGAGGAAGGCATTTGAAAACCTCGTGTTTCGGGAATGTTTTGTCCTTTAGAAATATCTCAAAGACAGCCTTGTGCAGGCTTTACAATTAACGAGGGAAAGAGAGGATTGTGAAAAAAAAAGCAATGAAGGAAGTGGAAGGAGAACACGAAGAGCATTTTAAGAGGTCGGAGGCAAACCCCCCACCATGGAGAGTGGGCAAAAAAGGAGCTAAAAATAGGCAGCATGAGACAGGCCTCTCCAAAAGAGAGCGGGAAGGACACTGTGTTCTGGAAACTGGTGCAACCAACCACAGACGAATGTGCCAAGGCTCTTGTACATTTTGTTGGCAGTTGCTCAAGGCTGGCACATAATCTGTACCAGGAAAGGTATCACCAAGTAGACAGTGCCCTTCGCTGAGGCATACATTGCCAGTACAAACTCCTGAGGGGCCAGAGGCAAATGGCTCATCAGTCAGTGACACAAAATGATAAAATTAAGATCTTCCTGGACTCTCCCTTATCACTAGAGGAACTGATAGAAGCAAAGTTTTATGCACTTATCTAACTCCATCAAAAAAATCGGTGGTTTTTCTACCTACTCATAATCAGTTTATAGCCATTTGTTTTCGTGCTTACATTGGCATTTAGTTTCTTTTTAAATTAGCTTTAGTTAGCTTATCTACTCCCCCCATGTGTTTATAGAGAGTAACCATATCCCCCCGACTAAGCTAACACACCAGCCTCTGCTCTTTTCTTATTGTAAATCTTTGATTCCGTGATCACTCTCCTTTTCCACTTCTGCATCTACTCTGGTCCAAACTAGTTTCTCTTGAAGTGGGGTAAACAGAGTGAAAATGAAATTTCAAATACAAGCTCACAAGCACCTTGCAAAATAGTACCTCTCTACCTCCATCTGAGATGCCAGACCTGACAAAACATGTGAGGGCAAATAAGTCTTTTTTTCGCTCCCAAAGCACACTGATGATTTTAAGTCCCTGTTACCTCTTACAGAGACCCAGTTTATAACAGATGTTCCAATCACCTCCTAAATGCAATTATTTGCTATTTATACAATTAAATTCTATCCCATTTCTGCTGCAGTCATCTTCAAATTAATATTAAAAATCATCTTTATGTGATGGTCTGATCTTCATCTGTATTGATGTGCTTTCTTTTTTCTTATCATTGGCAGTTTTCATCAGCTTATTCCTGTTTTCTATGCCAAGCTCATGAAACAAACATATTAAGTGGCACCAGTGCCAAGACAGGGTCTCAAGGCACCCCCCTGCAGCCTGACAGGTTCCTTTTCAGCACAGCATGTTGTCCCTTCCCTTTATGTGCAACTCAGGTATCTTATATTAATCTCCATCTCCTCCAATCTGACAGTTTCTCGGGTGGTACAATATTAAATACTTCACTAGAGAACAGAAATATTTGACATATTATATCTCCTTTAGCTAGAAAATAACTTATTTTTCTCAAAGAGAAATTTTCTGTCAGTGTGGAATGCTTCATGCAACTAAGGCAATGTTTTGTCCTGGTTTATATTTACCTCCATTTCCTTAATTATTCTGTACGTCATCAGTAAGCTGTGCTAAAAATCCTTGCTGCTAGAACTATGCTTCTCCAATTGGTCTCACAGATGAAGACTGTCCAGCACGCTGACTTGAGTACATGGAGAGGGCATGGAGACCACATGTTCCTCACTGTCTCTTCCAATCCAAGAAGCAGGACACATGTTCATAGCAAACAGGAGGTTGTTCTTCAATCAGGTTGCAGGTAACCTCCAGAATTTCTTGTCCTGAGATGTTGTGGATGATTAAAGTTAAAAACAGATGAGGGGGCGTATGAAGGAATCAATGAAAGAGGAAGCAACTGAAGGTTAATAACTACAACCCTCCCCACGCTTACTCTGGGTATGTAAGTCCCTGGGTCACAAACTCCTGGAGGCTCAGAGACTAATCCCAAATTGGGAAGCATGGTGAGATGGATTTTCAGTCTAACCCAGTGAATTGACTCTTACATATTCATGTAATCTACCATTTGAGTAGCTTATCTGAATCTCATTTCCACCACACTCATTCTAACATACCTACTCCCATTCACTTTCCCACTTTTTACTTCATGGCCAACATCATCATTACTGAAAGCTGAGACAAAGTGTTTGTTTAGCTTTTACACAATACTTAGATTATATTTAAACCCTGTAATATTCTTATGGCAGAGCAGATGCACTTCTTTTTCTTTTTTCCTTTATGTTTCTTGCTTTACCTGCCGCTATTTGCTGTAATCTCTTTTTTTAAGTTAAGAGTTTAACTTCTGGAAATTTTCACTTTGTCCCGACATTTTCTAAGATCCAGGAAATGGTTTATTTCTTGATAAGTCCTTTTTCTATCCCTTGTAGCCTTCAAGTTTCATTCATAAGTTCTTGTTTGACACAACAATTCATTAGGCCACAATTGGACCCCTTTCTGCAAGTTCTTCCTTGCCAAAGATGAAACAGGTTTTACACCTTTGAGGTAGATTTTACACCTTTTACACCCAGAGGTAGATTTTACACGTTTGATTTGAGGAGTTCCAGCCCTCTGCTGCCTCTCAGTTCTTCATGATCTCTTAAGTAATGAAAGTAAGAACTACAACTCAGGAGAGAATGGAAAGTAAATTTTGTCATCTGAAGCCCCTTCCAAGTGTCTAAGGTACTTACCTTCAACAATTGCAGCCATCTAGTGGGCAAATACCAGAAACAGTTACTAGTCAGTAAAAACGTGGTCTCCTGTTACTTACAATTGTTTACTTTCTCAGTGGACTGATATTTCATGGGTAAACCAGGCAATGTGAAAAAAGTCCCAGAATATCTTTATCATAAGCTTGTGTTACAGCGCAGTGGCCCTGGCCACCCCCTTAAGATCACGCCTTGCTACCGCTGAACGTTATGCCACAAGGAGTCACCTGGGCATACAGATTTATTCCCTTGAATTTCCAATACCACAAAAAATGATGACTTTACTAATGCTGCCATGCACTGAGAGTGATTCCAGAGTGATACCTAACCAGAATGGTTTCTACAGTGGGCCGCATGACTGACTCACTTGGATGCTTGACAAGTGAGTGTGGATTCAGATTTATGCACACCAAGGCCTTACCCTACAGCTGTGATTCCCAGCCTGTGCTATACCTACCTTATTGATGCACCGATCACTCTGTCAAGGGGAACGTCAGCAGCTGCTGATTATCCCTGGTAAATGCTTGCCATCACAGTAGGTGACTCTACATAGACAATTACTACTTTTGCATGCTCAATTAACTCAGACAGTTAGGTAATGGCAATCCAATAGCAACTGCCTTTTGGGGTATGGGAGGTACAGAAGGAAATTATATCAGGTGGTATGCATCTGGCGGAGGAGAGGGTGCAAAGTTGTAGGAGAAGGAAGAAAGGGATGTAGAAATCTCTTGATCTGTCAAGAACCACCTACAGAGCCAGAAGTTGTCGCTATTGCTGCTGTCAGTGGTAATTACCTCTTTTAGCATCCGTTGTGGTGGTATCCATGCACTCTATAACCACAAACTGGTTTGCTAAAGGTTTTTTTATGCAGATCAGTCGCAATTTGAACATCATAAAAAATAAGGTTCTTCCTTAAGACCGACCTACATGATTTTTTAAAATGACCATGTTATCACAGAGTGCATAGCACTCGAAATGCTCTTCTGTCAAAAAAACATGCACTTGGCAACATCCTTATGGTGACGTCCTTCTTTCCCTGACAAAATTCATCTTTTAAAATGCTGCTATTTGAGTGCCAGGCGTGACTATTCTGTTTTGTCAGCTAGGAACTCACCACAATTTTCATGCTGTATCTCTGATAAATGCTTCTAAACACACTGAAAGAACAACTTATTGGAAGCATAGTCATTTCAGGTTTTTTTTAAGTAATACCACAAAACTTAGTTGAACTCTAGCGGTTACTGCCAAGATAAAAGACATATGCCCATAAAAGAATTTGCCAAAAAGTGAACCATGAAAACCTAACTGATACAGTAAACAGGTACAATGCAAAAGTCTAGCTTTTCCACACCCTGCACCCATGTTATGGGTGCTTTCAGGTGTCTTATCATTGTCAGTGTATGCCTGCATTTTTTCTAGATATTTGGAACAAAAAAATTAAATAGAGGTTTTCTAGTGAGATTCAGTCCTTGTGCTTCCTTGAGATCACTGTTATGAAGCTGGATGTGAAGACAGTAGGCATGATAGGAGAGGATCAGATCAACATGGATGAGAAAGAAAGTCAGAAACATTCATCCACTGAAGTTCCCTTTGCTGTGCCTACAGAATTTTCCCTCCCTTTTCTCTTCATTCAGCTTCCATTTTCCCTTGTCCAAGGATCTGAACTGATGCACAGAATTTTGTCCATTTTCTGCTCCTCCATCTCCCAGCAAAGTGTTGCTGCCAGATACTCACAGCTGTCTCTGCTTTTTCTGGAGCAGCAGGTATTTGTCTCCAGAGCATGAAGCGTGACTACTCACAAGGATATCTCCGGTGTTTCATATTTTATGGGCAGGGCAGTTTCTATCACAAAGCAGCAGCTCTGCATCCCTGACCCCCAGGGCAAAGCTGTGAGCATGCAGCAGCATCCAACAGTGCCTGGGGACGGGGGGAGATATGTGCCAGAGGAGACACCGTGCTCTACGCAGACCTGCATTGCATTCAGCACAGCTTCTGCAGCTCCGCGAGCCAGACACCATTTGGACACTGGTGTAACTACCTGGCTGATTCAGTACTGGAGCTAAGTAAACTGTTTGGATCCAAAAACGTAGTAAATCCATCCCTTTTTCCCATTCATAAATTATTTTTAAGCTCTGCATTTTATCAATTTGTTTTGCTTGTAAGAAATTCACTGTAACTCTTTATTGAAGCATATGCTATTCGTGTTGTACCTAACTCACGTGAAATTATTTCTGTCAACAGATCAACTCTCTGAAACCTTTCATCAACAGACAGTGGAACTGAAACAGTCATTTCTGGTGGGATCTTTGAGCAAAGACAGACTTACACACACATACAAAAAACAGCAGCCAACGTTTGCTTGTGTGCATGGCCTGGGGCAGCAGCTTTCATTTGTGAAACCCAGCGGTACACAAGAGATAGGAAAGCAGATGTGCCGTGAAGTTCCCAGCATCAGCAGAGCATCCTCAGCGATCAGTCCACCCCAGGGGGGCTGACATCAAACTGATGTTGGGTTTATTTCACATTCCAGAAGAGTAGCAATAATCCTAAATTTTGTAGGTCTATACTGGACTTCAGCACCTGACAGTCCTTTGTCAGCTGCAGTCTTGCTCCACATGTACTCAGGCCCTGCAATATTTTAGCATATTGCCTTTTGGCAGGATTAGTGTACTGGACATCCCCCGAGAAAGCCATAGGAAATACATACTGGTCTTGTGGTTAATTTAATAAAGCTCTTGATGTCATTATTATTTAGTGGAAATGTAGTCAAACACTTACTGGGCAGCCAAAATTTAAATAAATTCCCATGTTCTTAAGTGGTCATTTTGGATGTTTGACATAAAATGCACATCTCTGTTCAAGACGCATGGCATACGCAGATGAACTTACACACCACTGTGGGTTTTAACATGCTGAAACGATTTGCAACTCTGCTTTAAAGTCGCTGGCTTCCAAAACCAATGGTGATAAGTAAAGTGAGATCTGGAACAAATTAATATACTTCCCAATAACCTGTGGGTTTCTTCGGGACTGCTCATAGTACTTAACGGGCAGCCAGAGCTTCCCATAACAATAACAAAACATAAAAGAAGAAAAAGGCCTATGAATTTTGATAAGGTGCAAAGTCAGGCACTTAAAATTTAGAAGTATAAAAATAAGGTTCCCTGTGTGATATTAATTTGAGATCCTCGTATACATTTATTCTGACACAAACCTGATACTGAACTTGTTTCCACAGGATACTTATGCAGCCAGGAGAGACTGGGAAGCCGGGAAGCCGAAGCAAAATGCTGCTTTCCAAGTAGGACACAGCTAGCTGTCAGCAAACCCATGCCAATGCCAGCTTCTCTGCCACAGAATGAGAGAGGAGCCCTGAGGAGTTACCAAAGGCACAACTGACCGAGATGCGTGTGTCTGTACAGAGACACTGGGCATGCAGAAAACAAGTTAACTCCTCCGTTTCCCACCTTTCCCAGGAGACCCTTAAGATCAGATGTAACCCAGCCGGGTTGCCCAGGAGGGGCACCCCCATCCCGCTGCCTCCTTCCCTACCCTGTTACCCCCCAACTGGGTTTCTCACCTGAGCTGGGGGACTGACAGACAGACCCCTGCCTGTCGCCAGCAGTCTCCTTGAAAAAGGAGGGCAACCAGGAACAGGCGGCCACAGTTGCCCCAGGGGCTCATACCTTTCCTTG
Organism: Pluvialis apricaria; assembly: GCA_017639485.1. Taxonomy (NCBI): domain Eukaryota; kingdom Metazoa; phylum Chordata; class Aves; order Charadriiformes; family Charadriidae; genus Pluvialis; species Pluvialis apricaria. The sequence continues at coordinate 70,202,270 of CM030009.1, read as the reverse complement.
GCCATCATCTTTCTAGCCCAGGGATCTGCAGGGAAGCAGCTGGGCCAGTTGTGGCCCCAGCCCCGCGGTGGGAGAGGAGCTGCCCCAAGATGGGCACCTCCCGGGAACGGGTGTGCATCCACGGGAAACACGTTTCCCCAAGGCACAGCGTGGGTCACACCTTGCAGAGATCCTCAAACCGCTTCTAAATGAGCTACTGCAGGGAGAGGGGGTTAATCCCGCATTAATGCAATACTGCGCCCAGCCTAATGAGCTCTGTTTCTTAATCCGTAAGGCCACTTTATCATTCCTTTCCCCCTCTGTGTTATTCTCTGTGCAGCTGTTATATATTGGACCTTTTTATTACAGCAATTTAAAATGAAGAGAAAAGACTTTACAATTTGCGCCCATTTTATTCTCCAGAAAAAAAAAAAAAGTAAAAAAAAAAACCACAAAGACCATCTCTGCCATTCAGCTTGTCCGGTTTTGTACTTGGGCACTACAATGGTTCCCATTAACAGCTGTAATATTTTTTATAGGAGGTAACTGGAAGTTCAGAGACACTGAGTGACCTCTCCACGCAGGAAGAAACAAAAGCCTTTATTTCCAGCTTCCTCTTCTAATAGCAAAGCTGTTCTCCCACCCTCCCTATGGTTTACTGAAAATTGTTCCTTCTCTTTAAAATGTTTACTCCAAAATACCACATTTGTGTCTCAGATTCCCACAAAGCTCAGAGTAGCAATACAACAGACCCCAAATCTGTCAACATGGCTTCACCTCAGAGTTGCTGCCGTAGCGCAGGTTTGGATCAACGCACCTTGTAAAGGAGGCAACCGTGAGCTGTGGGTGACAAACTGGCATACGGATTTGGGGAAATACAGGGACTAAGCTTTAAAATTGCAACCTAGGGTGTGAAGAGTTAAAAAAAAAAAAACTTTCAGAATTACCCCATACCTAAAATTTCAGAGTATTTCTTTCAAAGTCAGACAAAGAGTCTCACTCAAATAATGCAGTTGCTTATGACTCCAGTTTTCCTCAGCCTCCACATTCCTAAGCACTCAGCTGACTTCACTATTTTTTAATGTAAAGCCAGCTCAAGGCTTCTCAGCAGTGTAGGCAAAACGCAGTTTTGGAAATGGTGGCAGAATGGGTTCAGGATGGGGAGGACAAAAAATGAGGGGCTTCGGGATACAGTGAAGAACCAGAACAGCCTTTCTTGCGCCACGACAAGTATGGTTCAAGCAATTGGAGTCTGCTCAAAGCCTGATTCCAGCAAAGCAGTTTTTGAAACCTTCCAGTTGCTAAAGAGGAGAGAGAAAAGATTTTTGCCTCTTGGGTGGGGAGTGCTTAAAAAGGGGCACATAGAGCTGTTTCCCACCTGGAAGAGGCTATTCACCTACGAGGAACTGCAGGGCACAGGCTTTCACCGCTCACTGGGTTGGATTTCCTGGCCTTTTGCTAACTGGCAGCCACGTAGTTGTGGCACTCGCTGTCCTGGCACAGGGGTGGTGCTGCCAGTGCCAGGGCTCCCCAGGGGTGACACAGGGGACCACAGTCACTCCGGCTTCTCACAGGGTAGGTGATGGGAGGCTCTGCCTCTTGAAGGAATAGCCCACCAAGGCCAAATCTGCAAGACAGGCAGTGCCATAGAGTGCTCCTGAGCACTGCATTTTGGTCAGAATTTTGCGTTGGGTTTCTTTTTTTAGTCTTTTACAACCAAATGAATCTGTTTTGTCCTCCCTCTTGATGTACCTACATGCCAGTTTTGGTCACCAGCTTGTGTACATAGGTATGGTGCTAGATGTTTCCTCCACAGACTAATTAGCCTGCTCCCACCTTTACATGTTCCTCAGAGGGACATGAATGTGATACTCAGGACTCAGCTGGGGCAGCCCTCTGAGTCCCAATTACCCTCCTGACTTGTTATGGGAAAGCTTCATAACAGGGTAATTACTGGCAGTCTGTTTGCAGAGGAGAGCTGTAATGGCTGAGCTCCTTTACACAGCCCTTTACTGGTTACCACTTACAGCAACGTCTTCAGCAATAGCCTCCAGCGAGCTCAGAGTCTTTGCTGAGGACCGATAATGTCCGTGACATCTGCTGAGCACCTACTTGGAGCCCAAGCCCTGTTTTTTGAAAGCCATTCATGGATAACTGTGAATGCATGGCATTACAGCTTAGGGGGACTTGTGGTGTGAAGGTGCATGTGGCCTCAAACACAGGAACAACAGCAATGGGAATGTTTCATGATGCGTGGTCTAAATGTATGTTACACCCATTCTTTTCTCCATCAGAGGCTTTTCAATCTGCCTTTTTGGGAACACAGTGATCAAGATGATGCCATGTTCATGTGCATTTAGCAAGCCTGGGGAGGTGGAGGGAGGCTCAGTTACAAACCAGTGTATCTACTTACACCCACTGAGTGCTTGTACACAGGGACTGCCTATTTCAAAGAGTGCTGGTTACTGGTAAATAATCTGTCTGTTGCCTTTTCTCCTGGCTTCATTTTGTGTAATATTTAGATTAATAATGTGTTAAGAGCTCCAGGTTGGTTTAGCGAGCTCTTTCAGTGAATCTGCAAACTGTATCATTTTAACATGTCTCAGCTTCCTGTTACAGCTCAGGATGAAATATGTTGATTCACTTTGTGAAAACTGCAAACTCAACCAACTTTTGCTTTTTGTGGATGTAATTTGCCTCAGTATCCCATCACTCCTGTACTACAAACCATTGCGTGGGAAAGCAGGAAGGAACTTGCACTCGGAGGCTAACTGCTAGTCCCTTTCTTGACACCATGAGGAACAATGTGATGTCCCCCAGTTCGCAGAAAAAAGCAAAGTTGGTCCATTTCCTTTGTCAAATGCATTTTTGTACTATTTCTGCTGCCCTAGGAAACTCAGGTTTCCAGGATCACCAGAAATTGCTCAGTGAATCATCACAGATCTACAGATCCATAGCTACTTCTGAATAAAGGTGCCCTTCATGCACCACGTACAGGTGGAACTTCTCCTCAAGAGGCTTATGCAAGACTCCAAGTCCTTTGCTCATGTCACAAAGTTTTAATGAGGTTAAAGATTAAGTTTTGCATAGCACTAATACGAGCAAATATTTATCATTCTGAGCTGAACTAACACGTAACTGTGCCTACCCCAGTTCAACAGGGATTTTAATCTGCTGCCTGCTTAAAGCAAGTCATAGGCTTAAACAACTTGCTGAATAAAAGCCAAAGGGAAGAGACATAGAAAGAAAAGGTTAGTCACTCATAAACAATTGCATAAAGTTTTCAAACAAACTTTGTTTTCCCTTTAATTCTGATGCCTTACATATCCTTAATTGGTATTGCTTTCCCAGCAGAATCTCAGTGCAGTGCTCATCTTTACAATAGAAAAGAAAGAAAACTGAAACAAAATTAGTTTCCAATTTAATTGAGTACCAGTTTCTAATGGGTGGAGTCAGGTCCAAACACAGATTTCTCAGACAGGCTCTGAGTTGTTTATTTGCATCTTTAGAAAGCCTTGAGCTGTTCTGCGAATGTTTTATCTTATATGAATTAAATGAGAATCAATCATTTCAATATAATTTCAAATTACACAGGGAGCATACAGGGGTCTTGTAAACATAAAAAAAACATTACAACATCTGTTATTATTAATGCTTTTTACTTTCTGCCAAGTTTATCCATGGTCCTGTCGAGTGAGGAAATCCCTCCTCACTGGTACAGGAATCAGATGATCAGAGTCGGGCTCACCAGGGAAGAGCAGACACAAAGATTCTGATTCATTTCAGGACAGTGGGAAGGACTTGTTCATACTCTTCTTACTGAAGAAGAAGAGGAGTGAAGGAGCTTTTGCCTGTGAATATGATTGAAAGGACCGAGTGTCATATGAATCTCCTTACCAATGGGTTGTGATCTCCTGGGCAACCTTCATGTTGGTGGATTTAATGGGATGCAGTGAAAGTTCATTATTCATTTTCAGTGGCTTGTAAAGAGAGGCACCATGCCCTGCATCACCCAGGTTCTGTTTGTCCAACATAATGCAATTGCATATATTTAGCCCAGAGAGATCAGTGTTCAAGTACTCCCTCAGTGGGGATGTTTCAGGTAAGAAAAGTATTTTTCCCGGGTTGAATACCAAAAAATGGTAAAGACCAAGTAGGGAATAATAGTAATAGTGCAAAATACCATGGGCAAGGTGAGTTTGGCAAGCTCTTTGCATGTCAATATACAGAAAGCTAGGCTGTAGCATGCCACGTTAACATCTGGAGGAATGAACTGCAAAGTTTGAGCCTCATGTTTCTGAAGGCTCAAAAAATGTTTTCTGTGACATTGATAAAGATTAGGAGAAAAAAAAAAAAATCTTCTCACTGAAATCTCCAGGAAAAAAAATACATTCAACACAAAAAAATGATTTCCCACAATCTAAATCAGTTCAGACTTATCCCAGAGGGAGCTGCTCATCCTTTCTGCCTATTTCCACCCCATTTGTTTTATGCCATCTCTTTCTAATACAACCAGGGAAACTGATCAAACACATTCTATACATACCACCCAGCCCACAGTCTCAGCATCCCAGCTGTACTCCTAACCTCACAAATTCACAGTGAAACCATCTCCAGGGTTTCAAAAGCATAGCAGCTTTCATGAAGGGGGGCAGTGGGAGCTCTCTTAATTAGCCAGCTTCTTTGTGCATTTCTAGACACGTCTCCCTCTTTGTTCACCTTCAAGAATTTAATGCCAGGGTAGAAAGAGAAGATTTCTCCTCCGTAAAGTAGCATCACATTCTTTTGGGTCTTCTTTTTTTTCCTAGCAAAGTTTTGGCACTCAGAAAAACAGCTGGGGTCAAGCATCCAAATGGAAAGAGGTGAATTTTAACCAGTCTGCACATTTATTAAGCTATAACAGTGGAAAATTTGGAAGCCCAGCCAATTAGGTGAGCATTTCATTACCAGGAAGTCCTTCACGTGTTGTCCCTGCAACTCTGGCAGGGGGAAATTTGAACACAAAGCCATCATTAATGTAACTCAACCTTTTCTGGAAGTACAACAAAATGAACTTGACTTAATGGCTTCATTCTTTTAATTTTCCTTCTTGAGACATAACTTACTGACCTGACAGTCATTTTCTAGGTGAAGCTGAATGCAGGAAAAGCAGCAGGACCATGAATTTTCTCACCAGTGCTAAAGCACAGGTCTATACAGAGAAGAGAGTTGAGGATAAAGTCATGGAAAGGTGGGTTCCGACTTTATTGTATTCCTGATTTCATTATCAAAGGTTTGCAGCAAGGAAATCACATGATGCCCCGGCACATTCAACCTGGGCTGAGAGGTCCTCAGACAACAAATCACTGAAGGATGGGCCTAATCTACACACAGCCAGTTTTTCTAAGGAGATCCAATGTGAATCAAGTTAGAGAACAATTAAAAATGTCATTACAATTTCTTTCTGGCTATGAACAATAAGGTTTGAAAACTAAGATTCTCCAGTAAAATTTGCATGGTTTCCAAAATCTGAAGTAGGACATGACTGCATAAGAGGCAGCAGTTAATTTCAGTCTGTAGTTTCTGAGAATTGTTCTGTCTTAAAGGCTGCAATATTTCCATAACTGGAGAACTGAAATATAAAGGTTAAATTCTGGGCGTTGTCTAGTTTTTAGTGTTATGCATTATCATGATGGCTTAAAAGAAAGATGAAAACATGAAAGAAATGAAGAATTTTAAAGAACCCTAAAAGTGGATCTCCTCCTGAAGGCAAGGCAGCTACAAAGATCAAACTATCTCTAGGTGTTTCCTCATGGCTATGAAGAGGCTGTATTCCCTACTAAGTAAATTATACTTAAAGAAATTCATACTAAGCCACTGCAATATGAAGGAACATAAACTAATTCTGGTCTCTACCTCAGCTCCACCTCCCTTTGAAACCCCCCTGGACTGGTACTGGCAGAGTATTCTGTTCCATCTCAACAATGTCCTCAGCAATTTCCCCTTTGAAGCCTTTGCGGATCTTTCCTGATGATTTAAATAAAACACACCTTTCCTGCAAGAAAGGAAGCAATGATCTAATTAAAGGCTACTTACCTTTTCAGTACATGCATATGTGCGCATTGAACATCTTACTGCGTATGTATTCTACCTCCTTTCTCAGCAACAGCAAAGTTTAAGGGGGTGGGTATTACCTGGAAATACATCACCATTGCTTTACAAAACTATAGTAATAAACTACATCAATGTCTGGAACAACTGTAAAACTCTCACTGTGAGACATTTTCTATTTTATTTTTCCCATGTAAAATAAGGTCTTACTTTTACATAAAAAGTTTGAAACACACTTACATGTGTTAAATTTGACATACCGCACACAATCCTACAAGTTTATAAGGTACCATTCCAAAAGTGACATTTTGGGCATTTTGGAGTTTTTATGCCAGTGAACCAGTAAAACGACCACAAATACATATAGTTAAAGCACAAAGTGAAGCAGGTATAATATGCGCACACTCATGGACCCCAAGGTGTAAGGGGTCTCCTCATCCTCAAGCTATTAATTTTTGCAAATTAGCATCTTGATCCACATTTTAATTTAAATGTAGTTAATACTTAGCTGTTAGGCTGTGTGCTGCAGGGAAGGGGCTGAGAAAAGATCCACAGGAATATATTCACAGTCAAGTTCAGACAACTCATCATATCTGTTCCCCCTGGATTCTGCTGTTCACGGTAACCTAACATAGTCCCAAGCCTCATCTCTCCACCATTCTGTTGAACAAAGGTCATAGACTTTGCATTCACCATGGAAAAAAGAGGCTCAACTGACTATTTTGGCCAGCTATTCATCCTCATTTCTTTTCAATGTAATATCTAACATATTGATGCTATGTAACAAAAACTGAATTCATTAACACATTAGTCAATATACAAATATTGTTTGATGATTAATTTCTTGTTCTTTTACCCAGGCATAAAGTGATCAAACTAAATCTCAGATGTTTTTTCTTGTTGCTTTACTTTCTCGGCTGTTTTTTTAGCTACCATTTTCTGTAGATAATTGGGTAAAAAGAGATGCTTCTGTAATTATCGCCTTTTTGGATGGTCTCTTTTATGTATTCTTATTAGAGCATTTCTGCTGTTTGAAGGGACTGTGGCCATCCCCCTGTTGAAGAGTCATACTCGAAGAAAACAATGGAAAAAACAGTTCTACAATGGCCACGCATGGACTTCCCTTTATTTGTCTGAATACGATTTGGGCTGCAGGTTCCTGGAGGATAATTTTGTGACTTTTTGGACATAGCCTTAGTGTCCTGCCTAAGCACAGCAGGCTGTGGGACACAGCTCAGTTACACCCGTGCTAGCAGACAACGGCTCTGCTCCTGCTTCTGATGTAGTCACTGAGAGTTTTGCCGTGAACTCATATTACTGTAATTCAGATGTGCTACTGAAATAAATGTGATGTATGTTTTCCATGATATGATTACTGGATTGAGTTCTGGTCAATAAAAGCAGCCTGCTCAGCACTATCAACAGGGTGATGATTAATGTCAATAAGCAACCCTTCCTGGCATCTGCTCGCTGCCTCTAATATAAAATTAAAAAAAGAAAAAAGGGCAATCCCATCAATTTGCTGCCTTCAGCCACATTTGGACTAAGAATACACGACTGCATGGAGCTGAAGCCGTGTATTGTGCCCAGCCAGAAACTGGCAGAGGGAATGCTTGTTACTAGGAGTGCGCCGGACCTGCTGTGAATGCGGCCTTGGTTCAACGTGCAGAGTTTGGCAGTAGCGCTGTGCACATCACCTGTGAAAGCCCATCCGGCAGCACTCTGCAAGGCAGCTGAAGTAGACCCAAGCCTCGCAGCACAGCAGAAAAAGGCTCAAAACATAACAGAGATAAAAGTTTGTGCATGGGAGCACTTGAATCGGCACAATTATAACAAAACAGCCCAAGTGCCAACCAGGGCTTTGGTGTGCGTCGGGCAGCCCGAGGGCCAGCCCTGTGGAGGAAAGCATGAGAGCAGCCCTGGGCTGGGACCCTGTCACGGACGGAGAACTTCAGAACAGAGAAGTTCCTGGGGAACTTCCCATGGGTCCCTGGCTCCCCCCGCTTTCCTTCCAGCTAGCTCCCAATACACCCACACTGACCTTCAATGTTTTGGCAAGCGTGAGACATCTTCTCTTTTTCCATCCTACCTGGGTCTTCCTAATCAACCAGTGGGTTGCATCTCCAAGACAAGGATGCTCCCTCCCACTGCAGCTCCTCTCCTATCTCCTTTTCCCCTGGCTTTGATGCCACCCTTAGAGACTCTGCTAAACAGATCCCCGCACTGCACCGCAGGGAGCAAAGATGGGCATCTCTCATTCTCCATTGTTTTGAAGCAGGAAATGGCTGCAGAAAAGCCTCTTCTCAGCGCGCCTGGGCTGATGACATGGGACTGGTGGGATCCCTTCTGGTCAGAACGTAACCCTCACTGGAACAATCAGCAATTTGGACATCCGAAAATTATTTTATTAAACAGCAGTTGTTAATCAGTAGGAGGTCTTTTTCCACAGCCATTCTTTAAAGCCCAAACATTTCCATGTTTCCTGTAATACTTGTGCTTAGTCACACATTGACAAATACAAGGAACCTCAGATCTGTATGACAGATTTTTGGAACCGCCAAAATAATCTCTTTGAATTTTGCAGTCACTTGACAGCAGGAGTCCAGCAGGAGAGTGTTGAAAACAAAAACTTGTATTTATTCACTGGAGTTTTTACTGCATTTCTCTCCCAGAAAATGATACCTATCATACTCTGCTAAAAATACATTATCAAATAAACAGATCACAGACCCCGTTAAAGTTTATAAGTTGCTAAGTCCACTTTTTGCTACCCAGCCTGTAAGTCTGACAGAGAGAGAAGGGATGGCCCTTTGCAGATCAGCCAGAACTTAACACACTCAGGTATGGAGACCAAAGGCTCTGCCAGAGGACATCTTCCGCAGAGCATCCTGCCATCGTGCAACTCACACACTCATATGAGCAAAAAGTCTCCAGCTGAGTCTGGCCTCCCCTGCTGTAATATATCACAAGAAAAGAGATCCCTAGGTCAAAATGCCCAAAAATCTAAATACATGAGAAATCTTAAGTACTATAATTACGAGTTATTAGTATTACTCCCTAAATACTTAGGGAATAATGGTTGCGCTGGCTGGTGTCACTAATCCATTAAACTTTCCTCTTCCACACCAGGCTGTCAGGAGGCTGGCAGTGGGGCTTCTTCAGGGTACTGTCCATGCAAAGAGCAGGTCCACTCATTCAGGTTTTTTATGGTCATCCCAAAAGCCATGCCTTCAACAGCAGCGAAGGTGAATATCCACTCCCACATCCATCAATTTTGAGGCACGGACAGAACAAGCACTGCATGTCTAAGTAGATTTTGAAAGAAAGAGATAAGCCTGGCTGTTTTTCAAAGGGCTAGCTTAGCACAGAGCTGGGACTGGGCGTAGGCAGCTGAGGAGGGCCGTAGCCTGCTGAGGACAGCAGCCCTGTGGTCTGCTCTACTGGTGGCACAGGCCTGAGAAACTGGGTTTGCTGTTTGACCTTGCATGACCAGGTCCTGCTGGTGGGATCCTCTCTCCTTCTTTCACCAGGCATGCACCCATGAGCAGGAGCAGCAGGCTGGGCTCTCCCCCAGTTCTCTGCCTCAGATTTTGCCCTTTTCTTTTCCCCCTTCTCTTTCCAGGACAAGCCCATTATCTCCACCCCTCATCCCAGACCAGGCTGGCCGTGTTGCTGAGAACCTTGAGCATGGGATGTTTTGGGGTCTACCTCCAGGGGAGAGCTTCAGGCTCTGTCTCACAGCAGCCCTGCATCAATGTCAGAGATTCAGAAAGGTCTGGGGCTTCGACGTACCCATAGTGTGTCCTACCAGCCTGCTAAGCAACACGTAAGCATCATTTATGTCTACTACACGTGCCACTACACATCCCAGAGTGTCACTGCTGTTCAGAGGTACTTCACTCTCCCTGTGACATGCCTGCATGTCCTTGGCAGCCCAACTCAAAGGCATGGGTTTTGCTGGCTGATGCTGAGAGTCAAAACTTCAGTGTCCCATTGTGAACCTATTCCTCAGCCTATCCCATGCCCATCTGCATAATGCAAATAATATTTTTCACCAGATAAAACACTTCTGCAGCTTGGAGGAATACTGTGAATATAAAGCACGTTAAACTCCATGAGGTGCTTAATTACTTGTGTCTTTGGGGTCATTTTGCTATGATGGAGTTATAGACGCTATAGGGAAATAAGCACCTCTGCTCATCACCTTCTCAGCATACTCTGAGGAGGCCTTTGTAAACGAAATGAAAAATAAGACTCTCCAACAAACATGGACTGAGAATTAAGACTTTAGAAAATCACATATATTGGCTCACAATAAAGACACTATTTATGCTAAAGATTGTGTTTTAAATTAACTTTGGCCAGATAAACACGGTGCTGGCTAGGATGGGGTAAAGCCATGGGGAGAAGCCTCCTGGAGAAGCAAATAGCAGTAGCTGGATGTGTGTGATGGGTGCAGCTAGGCACTACCAAGCCCTCATAGTGACCTCAGCAGGATGAGTAAGTAGACCCAGAACTTTCTGTGCAGCAGAGAACAATTTTTTTTCACTTTGCAGCTTTCTCCTGAGGCTCCCAAGAGAGCAATCCTTCTTTTTTCCAGACTGTTTCCAACGGCCATAGAGCTTCTCCCCCAATGCCTGTAACTCCTGCCTTATCAATACCAGAAAGGAAGGAAACATAAAATGTTCAGAGTGACAGGTTCAACTGTTTTTCTTCTTAACTAAAAATGTGGGAAATCTGTGGCGTCAGGACAAAGAGGTGAGAACACGTCAGCGCAGAAAGGTGACGTGTCTTTGCAAGCCTCCTGCCTCTCGCTCCCCTCCCACAGGCACAACTGGCCATGAACACCGATGCAATGGGAGCGGCCGTCGTAGATCCCCCGGTTTGCCCCATTATGTCTTCCTGCAGTTCCTCTCGATGCAGACCCCTTTTGATCAGCGATACAGGGAAGATTAGATCTGAGCTGATACAATGGCTCATAGTGGGAGAAGGTTTGTTTTGCTCCTGCCTGCCAGTGTGACGTGCCATGTCCGTGGGGCTACTGCATCTGCGTAAGAGCGGCCGCGCTGAGCTCCCACGATGCACAAAACTCATGTACTGAATTTTCCCTCTTTGCCTCCAGCCATCCCTGTTCTGCTTCTTGCTAAGTCAATTAATATCTACCATACTAGCAGTAAAGGGCCCTTGGGAAAGAGGAAACCAGGGAGTAGGCTGGTTGTTCCCGATCTAGGCTCACCCTGTGCCAATACAGCATATTTTCTAGAGTGTTTTTTACAATTCAGTTAAATGACTCAGCTGAGGGGTTTTGTATAACTTCTGACCGCAGCCTAACAGTTCTCACAGGAGGTAATATTTCCTAGTGTTTGGCATGAGCTTTCCTCCTTTTCATCTTAGCACTTGTGCTCCTTCAGCAATCCTTACCCACTTCTTTCGTTTCTTCGTGCTTACAGCCTACAACTTGGTAAGTGGTTACTGGATCCCTCAGCTTCCACCAAGCCCTTCACCACGCAGCATAATATATCACATTCGTTACTATTATGCAAGTACCTAGACAGACAGGCTTTATCTAGCTGTTTTAATCTTTCCTATAAACCGGTCCTTAAAGTCCACCAGCAGTTTGAGTTATTTTATGTTAATTCCCCCAGTTTGCCAACGTCAGTCTGCAATGTCTGATCTTTGAATAACTGGATTGTCGCAGCGCTGACAAGATGTGACCATTTTGTTTTTGTTAAGTAACCAACTACTCATTTGCTGCATTTTACTAATTGCACTTAATTTTACCTCTGTTTTTCCCCAGATCCGTTATACTCTCTACATTTCGTACGTCTCGTACACTTTTCGTGGTACGCAGCACCAAACACAATTGGTTCCTCAGTTTGTCAGCAACAAAGGTAATCGACGTAATTATTTAAAACACAGCAAACCCTGATATAAGAAACAATTAAAACCCTTTTAAAAGCATCCTCTCTCTAAACCCGTATCCTGGTAAACTGAATTTAAGCAAGCGAAGCAAAACATTGTCTTTCATTTCTGCCAATGTGAAATATTCCCCCTCTCGGCTCGATGTTCTTGCTCCTCACAGAGTGAGTAGATATTTGATTAGGTACAGATTTAAACACAAAAAGATTTTCCAAGCCTCAGTTCCAAGTTGCAAGCAATTACCCATTTGCTGGGTGTAACTCACTGCAGGGTCGCCCAACTGGAGAGCAGAACAGAGGAGACTCTTTACAAAGAAAAAGAAAAATATATTCCAAGTGTTTCACCTCACAAGGAATTCTTCAAAAATGTGCTTCCCCCCAGAGCCCTGGAGTTGTTTGTCTCATTTGAGGGCTGAGTATTTTCCTCTCGCTAGCAGACTGGCAAGGAGGTGGAGGGCTCAAGCTACAGAGTGAGCCAAGAGCTGTCCCGAGCTGACACTGGATTCGCACGGGAGCTCCTGAGGGCTCCACTTTTGTCACCTAAGAGTGCTGTCTGCCACACACTGGACCCTTGCACTTGACCCCAGGTGCAGCAAGCAGGAGGTACTCACCTTGTCTGCTCTCCAGCAGCACTGGCAGCAAAATAACTTTGCAATCAGGGCAAAAAGTCTCAGCCGCATACCCAGGTCTGCCCCTAAAGCAGCCTTTGTAAGAGGGAATACAGTTGTTAAGGCTGGTGGTCTTCTGGTGACCCTGCAACGCTGTCTCTGAGAAGCTCCCCTGGAGAGAATAAGAGCTAGTATTGGTCCCTCGGGTCTCAGATAATCAAGATTAACTGTGATTTTTTTTTTATGCTGAAACCAAGTCTAGAACAAGAAGCTAACTAACTAGCTCCGACTAGATGACACCAAGTGGTCATAGCAAAATTTACATTTATTATTACTGGAACACTTTGCAAAACTTTCACCCTTTGAACTGGAGTTTTGCAGCTTTGCCATTTGAACAATTTTATTTTTTATGTGGGAGCCACTAAGTCTGGGTATTTTGACTCTAGGAAGAGCGCTCAAACTATTAAAAAATACAAGGAAAATATTTCAACATAAATTGCTACCATACTCAAAGGCTGACATATATTAACAAGATGCAGATTTTTAAGCAACAGTTATTAATTAAATTAATTAACAATTCGTGAAGTAATTAATAACTAGGCTATGCACTGCTGCTAATATAGAAGTCAATGAAAAAGTTCCTATTACTAAAACATCAGAGGTCTTTGGATAAGGCATTGCCTGGACTACACAAACATACTAAAGTATATAACCAGCAGATCAGTTACACCATTATTTCAGAACAAGTGCTTATCACTCCCTATGCTCCTAGGTTTATAATATCTCTTACAAGAGATAGTTGAACATATCTTTACTGGACAAGACACTTACTGGTGTAGGAAAAGAGGTGTCAGTGCTGCATGTTCTCACCCATTACAATTTTGTGTATGATGTAGAGGTACATGAGCAAGTATCAAAACGTATTTTTAAAAGTTAGTCATCTGCTGCAATGTGTTGTGTTAGGATGTTTTCTTTTCCCCTTTAGATGACTCTGTGAAATACTTCCCTAGTTGTTTTGCCAGCAACCATGAAACCCCAGCAAAACATCAGAAGTCCAGCCAACCCAAGACTGCAAAACCGGCTACACTGAAAATTAACTCAACAGGTTCCTCCACTGTTTTTGAAGGGCTTAAATTCTCCCCCTCTAAAGAGTCTGAACCTGCGTGGGCTCACATGAAAAAGGAGAGGGGTGGTGATGCGAAAGCAAATGCTCTCTACGCCCACGAGAAAGGGCAAGGTGAGAAGCAGGTGTGTGGGCAAAGGTGTGTGGACACACAGTCTTTGTACCACCACTGTCCGTAGCAATGAAATTCTGTTCTCTTTCTACACAGCATTATTGTCCTCTCTAAATATTTCCCGGTTTGACTCTGATCCCTGTACAAGGCATGTGTTGAAATCAAAAACCTGTGACTTAAAGGAGAAAGCGAGAACAACGTAAAACACACAGTGAAAGGCAACCCAACGCCGTCCTCCTGTTTCATGAGCTTTCAGAGCAGGCTAAATGGCCTGTTTCTGTCACTGACGCCACAGTGACTGGCTGTACCATGAGGATTTGCTCCCCCGGTACCTGTCCCACAGGTGCACGGCCAGTTGACCAGCTGAGCTACAGTGGCCACTTTACAGACTTGCTATGTTACAAATATTCTCTGCCCCTCCGTTTGCTGGAAGGTGTTTCTCATGAAACACCTCATGAGAAACACCCCTGTTTCTCATGATTCACCTTGCACCTTTGGGCTGTGTCTCCTGAGCTCTCCAGCTTGCTTTCTGTCATGCCCATGTCCTCACCGCTATTGCCACGTCTTCTAAATTTTAACTAATCTTATACAGTCTCTTTAGCATCATTCCGGTAGCCTGCTTACTTCTCATTTAAGATCAGTAAAGAAGAAATCAATGGACCAAGCAACAATTCCCTTGGGCACTTCTCTCTAGACTGTAATGCATTGCCGGCATCTCCTCTTTGCGTGTGGTCTGTTAGCTGTCTTTCTCTCTTTGTAGCAGTGGTTTTATCTGAGATGATTTTAATTAGCAGAAAGTTAAGATTTCTGGAGGAACTCTACTTGGAAGAGGCATCCAGAAAATCCAAATACGTATTACTTGTGCTATTTTATGTTTTGCTGTACGGAACAAATGAAATACTGGTTTGTTAACAACACAAGTGATGGACTTCAAGATGAACCCGTGGACTCATAGACCCCAAGGACTCTGGCCTTTTTGAAACCACAGCAAAAACCTCACTTTAGGTGAAACTGTGCCCTGAGATGCTGAGCCCTGCAGGGTACCTGGCTTCAGAAGCAAGGCATACGAGTGACACGTACCCGTTGCGTGGGTACTAACCTATTTCAGATAGGCATGTACCCGGCAGCTGCCCCCAGCAGGGCACTTGCTCTGCGTGACAATCCCCTCTCCTTACGCAGTACCAGCAAGGGTCTCCCTTGTTCTCCTCACTGTCAGACTGACTTCCTCAGAGCAGCAAGGTTTGCCCGGCACATTTCCTCAGCACAGACTCTGCCTGAGGATATGTCCTACTCGCTCAGAGGAAATGTCCTACCTCCCTTTGCCACCCCCAGCCCCACGTGCCCACCCGGACCCCTCTCCCCGCCAGCAGCTGAGGAAGGGCAGCAGCAGGGAGGTTTCTGCAGCTGGTGCCTTTCGCCTCCCTCCTCCCTGACCGAGCCAGCAGGCTGCAGGTCCGGCTTGGAATTCCCCTATCAGGGAAGAAAAATCCCCCCTGATTGCGAGAACCTAAATCACCCACCGAGGTGGAAAGGTGATGGAGTCCAAATGCTGCTGATCTGACACGTCACATCACACAAAAAATCACGAGCGTCGAAGCACCTCGGTGTGGGGCTCCCAGCCAGCAGGAGGGCTGGGGAACATTTTGGCGGCTTGGGGCCACGGACATATCCAGTAGCCCTGGGGGCATCCAGGGTTTACAGTGCCTATGCTTAGGCCTAGAAACAATATAAACATAATACAGGAGACACACTAGCAGTGCTACTATGATATAACCTGGAAACCAGTGGAACTAGTCTGCTCTGGGAAGCATCTGCAGAGCCTGGAAAATCAGTATGGTGAGTGTCAGCAGATGACATAGATGACTGTCACAGCCCTCATGTTTGGGAGCCCTGCGCAACCACCACTAACCCAAGTGCGTCTGGAAAATCCACCCAAATGCTTCAGAAACTCTTTACGTCCATAGGAACAGGGAAGACAGGTAAGTCTGGATTCACCAGAGCAGGGGAAGAAGGGAGGAGAGGATATGGTAAGAGAAAAGGCTTTGCTGAGGGAGGGTTGGGGAAGGGCGAAGATGGTGAAGGCAGGGTATTTCAGGCAGAGTAGGAATGAGGGAGCCAGAGGGGGTGACAGGAGTGATGTGGCCAGAGCTATTAACCAGAAGGATGAACTGAACAGCTTTTCCAACAGCCCAGAAGCAGAGAGAGGAGGTGTGCTTGGGAAGCCAGACAAAAGGCCAAACCAAGTTTAGTCTATCTAGCAGAAAAGTCAGATTATTCTCTCCTTCTGTAGGAAGACCTGATAGCTGACAAGAGCAAACAAGAGGGCAGAGAAAGTACCAGCATTACAAACCGTTCTCACCAAGACTGGAAGAGGTAACGGGCACAAGCTTGAACATAGGAAGTTCCATCTAAACATGAGGAGGAACTTCGTTCCTTTGAGGGTGGCAGAGCACTGGCACAGGCTGCCCAGAGAGGCTGTGGAGTCTCCCACACTGGAGACATTCCAAACCCGCCTGGACGCCGTCCTGTGCAACTGCTGCAGGTGTCCCTGCTGTGGCAGGGGGGTTGGACTTAGATGATCACCAGAGGTCCCTTCCAACCCCTACCATGCTGTGATTCTGTGATTCTGTAACTGATGCCCTCAGCCATGTCCAAGGAAGCAGAGAAGATGAGAGATTTAGGAAGGAAAAAGAGAAGTTCTGCACTGGCTGTGTAAAGGCCAAAGATAGGAGAGAGGCATAGGAAAAGGGAGAGCCTATCAAAAAAAAAAAAAAGGATGCAATGTAAAAGCCACCTCTGTGGGTGGGGAGAAGTTGCTGCTAGTAATCAAGCACAGTGAGCTGTGGTCCCTAAGACATCCTCAGGCTGTTCCCAGCCATGGATTTGGGAAGAGGAAGGGAGCAAAGGTGGAGACCTGAGCGTGCCTCACAGAGACCAGTAGAAAGTAAATGGACAATCAGAAGCAAGGAAAGAAGCTGAGGAGCAGGGCCTGCAGAAGGCCAGGGAGGGCAGCTTTCCAGGCAGGGGTGAGGGCCTGAAAGAATCTGCCAGAAGAGAAAGTTTCAGAGACCTGAGGTTTGGCTCAGAAAAGGAAGCTAAAATCTTCAGTTAAAAAAGTATTGCATGGTGAGAAACCACACAACAGCAAATAAGGTGGGGGCTGAAGGGAAGAAACATGAAATAAGTGTCTGTTTTATCCTTAACACCAGGAGAAAAACACCCAGGGACCTCATGGTGTTCCAGCCGTGGGAGTGTGCATTTGCTGCAGCCCCAGAAGGGTCACAGGCCCGAGGAAGTGGTGCCGGCCACCTTAGGTCCTGCGGTGGAGCCCAAAATGGGAACAGCATGGGTCCAAAAATGAAACCTCTTCTCCTTGCAAAGGTCAGCACCAACATCCACGCAGAACCAGCAAGCACCAAAAGCAAAGTGCTCTCGCACAGTAATTGTAGATGTTCTTTGGTAAACATCTGCCATAAAAAATAAAACACAAGAAAAACAATTTGCCAAGCAAAATAAAGCATTTGGCATTTTGGAAAGCCTTCGGCTTACACAGATTTTTTTCATCTCTTGCACCACAAAGAACAGTGAACACTTTTTAAGTCACTGACAATTAGCCTGATGTCCTCAGAGCCTCAGAGCTTTCCTCTCAAAGAGAAAGTCTTACCTCTTTTTTCTGTAACATGACATATTTATTTTCAATTGTGTACAAACAAAAAAGATGCACAGAATAAAATTAAGCAGAAAGATATTAAACTAAAATATTACCAAAGTAATATAATATTTTGAAGGCGAGAAAAATGTTCATCACCATAAATCAAAAATACCTTGACAGTACCCTTTTCTTTTAGAAGTGAGAAGAAAATTGGAATTAGGCCCAGCTCTTACAGAGCGCTCTTCAATTTCTTTATTGAAGCAAAAGTCCTATTCAGTCAACACAGGTTTTCCTGGTTAAGCTCAGCAGGATCAATTGCGATACTAACTAAAGAATCACAAAAATACTTGTTTAAGCACAGGCAGCCACAAGACGCAAGACTGAGCACAACCAAGACAAAGGCAATTTCTCTCCCTCAGAAAATGAGAGCAATCGACAAAAGGGAACTTTCTGCAAATTAGAATAACTGTTTTCTTCATGGACACATATACCTGGCAGCATTTAAAACTTACAGTTTGGGGAAAACCAGTTCACCTCTTTGGCTTAAGATCCGGATCCAAACTCTTCTGCGGTGAAAGACTCTGGCTCTTGACTGGATTTATGCCTGCTTAATTTGGGTACAAATTTTACCAGTTGAGTATTCATTTTGCGCCTACATGTTTTATTGCAGAGATTTGGAAGTTGTTTACATTAATAATTTTCTTTTTCCAGAAATCATCACAACTTCTACTGACAAATAGATATTCAGTGTGTCCTTTTATGTAGCTGGCTTTGCAGGACCTATAGTTCCACAGTCACTTCCAGGTGCTAGCAGTGACTACTGTTACCGAGGAAGTTCATTAAAATACCATGGATCTAGCCAGAATATATGGGGTTGCTGATTTTTATTATATGCACAGCCTATACACAGGGGTAATTTTAAAGCATTAGGTGATGTGCTGTATTAACAGCTAGGCTTGAAGCCTGAAGATGACACACTATTTTCTCTCATAAAGAGAACTTGGCTGATGCCAAGTGCTGTTTCCTTAGCACTCCCTGAAAATTGGTTCCTTCCTAACTCTCTGGAAAGCATCTTGGGTTTTATTTTAAAAGAACAACTAACAACGAAATTCAAATAATGACAATTCTCCAGTTTTTGGCAACCAAAAAGCATAAAACAAGTCCTATTTGGAGTGAAAACATTCAAGAAAGAAAGGAAAGTGCTGAAGAAAGCTGACTAGGAAGAAGGAACTAACAAAGATAGAATTCCTTTAGTCCAAAACCTACCAAGTTTTGATAAAAAAATTTCAGGAAGGTTCCCATTTTGGAGACAGGATATGTTTATCTAGCCTTGCCACAGTTATTAGCAGCACGAGCTAGTCAAACCACGCTTCAACACTGTGAAAATTCATTTAAACAGAGATGAGTTTCGGTGAGAAAGCTGTGTTTATGTGCTCATTTTTACAAGTAAGTACTCTATTTCCATTATAATAGGATCATTTTATTCTTGCTACAGCCCTATGGATTTTAATAGAGCTACCTATAAAATACATTAAAGCTCATAATTCGTGTTGTGCAGAAAACTGTGAGACTAGGTTCTGTATATTTTTGTGAGGTAATTAAGTGGCCTGATTTCCATTAATAAAGAAAGTGCCCTAGTTCCCATTAACACCATTGAGGCCGTTCATTAAGATGACTAAAGTTAGAGAGTTCTTAAATCTTGGCCCATAGTCTTTGAAGAAAACACAGAGCCGAAGCCAAGGAGATGTTCAGTGAAAGTTTAAAATGCACAATGAGGCCCTAATTCCCCGCTGCTGCCTGTCTCCTGTGGTCGTGTACAGCTGGGTACAGTCCTCGTAAAACACTACCAGGCAAGAATTTTGCACATGTGTAGAAAATCAAGACCTGGCTTTTGCAGAACATATACGCTGAGGAGCAGGCAAAACGCTGGGATTACCAAGATGCTTCGACACAATGACTTTAAAATGTTAGGAGGCAATTACTGCTTCCATTTTACTGATAGGGGACTAAAATAGAGAGACAAAGCAAGCTAGGCTAGACGGAAATGCCCAGGAAAATTAATAGAGTTAATTTTTAAAGTGGATTAGTTAAACCACAAACAATTCTATGTAGACATCCATTCAAAACTAAAGCAGCTTTTATTCTATTCAGTGTTATTTTATTCTGAAAGTGAATTAATTTAAATCAAATTGCAGCCAGTTCTGTTGTGAATAAGAGCATGCAAATTGAGGTTCAATACAGTTCACAGACACTTTTAATTTACACCTTTTGTTAATTTAATTAATTGTCCTGAGTTCCTGAGCTCACACAGGAAGCGTGCCAAGGTGCAAAGAGTTAAGGATGAGGCTCTTCAACTGCAGGGTTTGTCCTCTCCAGCAGCCTGTCTTCATGGAGTGCTGCTCAATCATCCTCATTATCACCAGATGGCACAGCCCTGGGTCCTTGATACTGTGGGAGCCAGAGGAGGTATTCCTGTCTTTCCCTGTCACCTACGAAGCAGTGACAGCTCTCAGGGAGAGCATTTCATGCATTTAATGGGAGGACCGGACAAACACGCAGCACCTATTGACCAGGAGCCAGGAGGAAGCACTCGACCCAGGAGAGTGTGCATTCATTGACCTCTGTAGGCACCAAAAGCTGGGAAGTAGTGTGACACATCACAGGGGATGCGGCGTTATGTTTTCGTGGTCAGCCTAAAAACACAATAGTCAGCTCCTCTACTTCACCAAGATCAGATTTGCAGAGGTGTAACTCAATGATAAACACTAAAAGATGTCACTGAGAAAGATCTATAAATACCCACTGCGTCTTCCTTCCTTCCTACTTTTTTTTTTTTTTTAAATTATATTCAGCTTGAAATTGTAGTTTCTTACAGCAAGTCTCTGCGCAATTTTTATACTTCCCAAAACTGAAGTAAACAGAAGTGATCTACTGGAGTGATCGCACTGCGTGCCTCAGGGCAGGGCAATTCTATCTCTAGCCGCGCAGTTATTGTAGTACCGCAGCAACCACCTATGGACCAGCCCCTACGCTGACCCATTGGCCAGAGTCCTACAGCCCAGTTAATAGCCAAATACTCCTCCACGATGCAAAAATGTGTGGAATGCCGCACATCCACTTCCACCCACCCCCTCCCGACCCCGCACATCCACTTCCACCCGTGTGCAGTCACTGTCTAGGCAAAGCCATGTGTTTTAAGGCCTCTCCACCTTTTTTGAGCAATTTCCTTCAGCATCGTTAACACATGGTTTCCTCAGTTCTCTGCTCTTTCTTCAGTCTGCCCATTCTGCCCTTGGAATGAATTTAACCAGAAATCATCTTAACCTTTTAGTTACAATCACATCAGAGAAAAAAATCAAGATGAGCTTTTCTCTCCATTTACAGCTTTTCCTGGCAGTTAATGATGAGTCCATGAAGAAAAAAATAGCGCCATTCCCCATAGTCCATGAATGTGGATTGTCTTTTGCCGCTATTCTTGGAGCTGCCTAATAAGATAAAGTAACTTAAAACTAATAGAACAGTTATCCCTAAGAGGCTGCTTACTGGGTGAAGGAAATGGGATGCAAATGTTTGTTTAATAGGGAGAGGGTAAAATATGAAAAAAAAAACCAAACAGTCTCTAAGTCTCTCTTTTAGTCTCTAAGACTAAAAGTTTGAGTGCCTTCTGTGTCCTGTAAAGAAACTCAGGGCAATCTTAAGTCTCCTTGAAAAGAGCTGCTGGGTAAAACTGCAGCTCCTTCAGGAGGCCACGCTCATTTTTAAAACCTTCTTTAAAACTCCTAGAAAACGTCTCACAGCTACGTAAAAAAGGGCAATCCTGAAATCTCGGGGAAAATAGCAGATCCGTTTCGGGGGGGTGGGAGGGGGTGGAGGGGCAGACGAGCGCCGCTTCCCTACGGCAGCCGGCTCTATAGATGGAGCGAGAAATGTCCCGCTCTCCTTTATTCCGCAAGCCAATTCTGGAAACCCTTCAGCCCCTCGGCGGGGGGCACCGGCCCCACCGGCCCCACCGGCCCCGCCGGCGGCGGGCGAGCGCGGGGGCTGCAGCCGGGAGCCCCGCGGCTTCCAGGCGGGGAGCGCCGGCCGGGTCGGGCCGGCTTTTTCCCTTTGGAGGGAACGGAGGGAGACGCGTTTCTCCGGGCTTCAAACGCGTGCCTGTCAGCGCCGCTCGCTGCGAGCAGAGCCGCTAATCCCCCTGCCGCAAACGCGCCGGGGAGCCCCGCTTTATGGGGCCACTGGAGAAAGGGACACGCGAGTCAGAGGACTTTATTTCCACCGGGGACCGAAGCGCGACAAGAGGCTTGGCCCCCGCCGCGGTGGCTCCCCGGGCGCGGAGGGGCCCTCGGCAGCCCCTGCCCGGTGCGTGGGTCGGTGCTGGCCCCTGCCCGCGGGGGACCGTGGAGTCCCCACGGAGCCACGCACCCCCCCCCCCCCGTTGCCGCAGCGCACCTGCCGCGGCCGGCGAGCCCGGGACCTGGCGGGGATGCTAGCGAGGAGCCCAGCAAGGGGCCCGAGTCCCGGGAAAGCTCCGTAATTCCTGCCCCAAGGAGGAGGTAGACCTTAAAAAAAAAAAAAAAAAAAAAAATTAATTAATCTGGGCAAACAGAAAACAGTAATTGCATGCTAACATTAGGAGCTTCCCGGAGGAGGGACTGCAGCAAGGCTGCCAGGAGGATTTAGTAGCCGGATCCACGACAAACAAGGCTGACATAAGCCCTACTCGGGGAGGTAAACATAGGATAGCTCAGGTTTCCGTAGGAGAAAAGCAGGGGAGACTTGTGCCCCAGGAAAAAGAAAAAACAAAAAAAAAAAATCGTAAGGCAGCAGGAACTATTTCCAGAGCGAGCAGAAATTACAAATCCAGCGGCAGCGACGCGTGACATTAAAGATTTCTGTGCAAAACCCCGAGACAGCTCGGAATCGCCCCGATATCCCCCGGGTGATTGAAATATTTTAGCGGGGATTCAAAAACCCACCCTGCAGCCTGTTGCCGCGCTTCGGAAGCGTTTGCAGGCGCATCTCCAGCAGCTGCAGCCCAGGCGAGGTAACACGGATTTTCACTCAGACCTACCAAATCTCGTCGTCTTCCTTCCCCCCCCCCCCCCCCAACCCCCTACCCCCCCCCCCCCCGCCTCCGAAAGGCGATTCCTGCGGCGGAGCGGCGTTTCCCGGCCGCTCCCGGCCCTCGCAGGTCCCTCGAGTTCTTACAGCACAGACAACGAAGGGAAGTTTTTGTATTATTATTATTATTATTATTATTATTATTATTATTATTATTATTATTATTATTATTATTATTATTATTTAATCTGGAAAACCTCACACCAAGCGGTAAAAACGCTGACTCTGCTCCCACGTTTCTAAAGCGCTTCTGCTTCAGATTGAAGTCGGGCGCCGCAGACTGCTTCTGCTATTCCACTTCTCCCGAAAGGTCCCGATACTTTTGGGGGTTGTTTTTTCGGGTTTTTTTTTTCTTTTTTTTTTTTTTTTGTTGTCAGATCCCATCAAAGGGGCTATTGTGGGGAATGCGGTCCCCGGAGTCCCGGGCGGTCGGGCGGGGAAGCGATGGGGCTGTCCCGGCCGAGCGGTACCGCTCGGCCGGGGCAGCCCCATCGCCTCCCCGCCCGACGGCAAATCCTCCGGGCTACTGTTCCCTCCCCCCCCCCCCCCCCCATCCCTCAAGCCCCTTGCCGGGGGCATCTGCCCCGCTGGGCAGCCGCCCGCTCCTCCGCGCTTCTCCGCACCCCTCCGCGGCCCCTGCGGTGGGCGGCACCCCCCCCGCCGCCCGCGTCCCCGTCCCCCCCCCCCCCCGGCCCCCCGCCGCGGCGGGGCGGGCCTTGCCGGGGGCGGGCCGTCGGGCTTGAGGCTGTGCCGCGGCGTGGGAAAGCGGCTCAGAGAGGGTTTGCTCTGCCGGCGGTGCGGTGCGGAGCCGAGCCGAGCCGTGCCGGAGCCGCCGCTCCCCCCCTCCCCCGTCCCCCCCCCCCCATCCCCCGGATTTATTTATCACTGTCCCCCACCCCGGCTATAAGCTGCGCCGCGTCCTGTCCCCACGATGAAGCGACCTTGCGAGGAAACTACCTCAGACAGCGACATGGACGAGACGATAGACGTGGGGAGCGAGAACAACTACTCGGGGTAAGTGGGACACCCCCGTCCCGTCCCCCCCCGCCCCGGGGCCGCCGTCTCCGCAAGCGGTGGCGGGGGGGGGGGGGCCCGGGATGCGCCCCGGGGGGAGGCAGACGGAGGGGGGAAACCCGTCCGCCCCGTCGGGGGATGGGGGGTTTGTCCCCCTCCAGGCCAACGAGCAGCTTGTTGATAGCCCCCCAGGAACTGGCCCCGCCATCTCGCTGCCCGAGCCTCGAAATTACGCAGAGCGCTCAAGTAGTTTGTGAGCCACCGAGGCTGCTGAAGTTCATTAGCTCCGCTTAATTTGCCATTTCCAATCAGATCTTTTCCAAAATAGCTCCTGAGCGGGCCGAACAACCTCAGGCAATCGGCGCCGGTGGGAAGTGAGCTGTGAAAGCGAGCAGGGATCCACAGGAGTGGAATGGCAAAGCCGGTGTGCCAGGCGCGGGTGAGCGGTGGTGTTTGCCGAAGGAGGGACGGCCTGCGACCTCCGCCACCACCGCGCTGGATGGCAGAGGTGGTCTTGCCACTTGAGAGGCGCACGCACCAGAGCCCCATCTCATCCGCACCAGTAGCTAAATGAGTATCAAAAGCTACTGGATTTTTATTTTTTTTTCCTTCCTCACTCATGATGAAGTAAAAGCCTTTTCGTACCTGTGGGTAGCATGGTTTTAAAAGTGGATTTTGAATTCTGCTCCTGGTGCGGGACAATGCAACAGACCCGGGCTGGGCAACTGGCTTTGTATTGGAGCATCTATGGACTCTTGTTGTGATGGGCAGGAATGTCAAAACCTAGCAGGCCAGGCAGAGGTTGTGGCATTGGATACATGAACTTAGCACTGCTGTTAGCGTATGGAGATGGTTCACATGGTTTTGGACTCGGTTCTTCAGCCTGTATTTGGTAAGCAGGGCTTTATATGCAGTGAAAACAAAATCCGCTGAGTTGGACAGTGAACTGTCTCCAGAAAGGGACTCTGTTTCCAAAAGAGTGTTCTGTCAATTCAAAATATGTGCTGGGGCAACAAAAAATGACATGTCTCTCGCTCTAAAACTACTGTGCAGTGCAAACCACATCTTCCAAGCATTGAAAACGTCATGAGAGGGACTGCATGCTTAGTATGGTGACCTAAGCTATCTTCAAGGAGCAGCGTCAAGTTGTGCAACACCTGACATACTTTTATTGTTTCACAGGCAAAGTAATAGTTCTGTCATTCGATCAAATTCCCCAACAACAACGTCTCAGATTATGGCCAGAAAGAAAAGAAGAGGGGTACGTTGCGTTTAATTCTTCTCCCATGTGACAATTTGCATGTGTGCTGTGATTTTGCCCTTCAACATTTTTTATGAACTTAACGTGTTTTGTTTTTCTTGGGAATAGATTATAGAGAAAAGGCGCCGTGACCGTATAAATAACAGTTTATCAGAGCTGAGGCGGCTTGTGCCAACTGCTTTTGAAAAACAAGTAAGCCCTTTTTTTTTTTTTTTTTTTTTTAATTCTGTATCTCATCTGGTAATGTTAGTTCTCTTGTAAAACTCGTTAAAATAATATTGTATGTGTCCTGATCTGGCACAAAGCAGGCATTTCAATAAAATGCTTTCTTGTGGTGAAACTATTAGAAACATAATTCATTATAAGGCTGAAAAACATTTCCATTCTTTGGCTTGTTTTTCCCTGAAGGGTAACAGTGTTCATGTTGCCTCTGTTCTTTCGATGAATTCCAGTAGTGGTTTTGTTAAAAATGCGCTTTACTCCGTATTTAAAAAAAAAACCCAGACCCAACACAACTCCCCCAAACCTGTATGTCAATTAGCCTTTTGTCTAAATCTTTAAATATAATCACATTCGCCCCTACTTTAAGAAACCTTATTTTTTAATCTATAATTTCAGTTGCAAATTAATCGATCCAGTTTCCTGAAAAGGGAACAGACAGTCTGGATTATTCACATTTTAAAATGACGCTTTAGAACCAGGGCATTAGGAGAGGGAATAGGCCCATGTCATGTCAGCTAGTGAAGTCCGTGTTATGGTCAAAGAATTTCAGTGAGAAAGTATTCAGTGGGAAGGCTGGAAGGATCCAGCTAACTTTGGTTCAGCTCCTCGGTCATGAAATTACAGACCAAAAGCTTAGAACACAATCTGTCCTGTAAAAAAGGGCATTTTGTTTATGCCATTCAAATCAAATGATTTGTTTACTTTTCTGTATCTTGATTTTTATTTTGGGGGCTTTGATTCAATATTTAGCCTTGTTCCTGTTTTACTGGAGGTATCTGGAGGTCTCTGGGTATGTGCAATTGACACTACATTTCAGTAAAAAGGAACCAACTGAAAATAAAGAACCTGACTTCCTTGTAACGGTAAAATAAAAAACAGAAAGTAAAATTTGAGAGCAGGATTGCGAGGTGCTGAATGTCAACGGTAACTGCGTGGCAAGCACCGCACCGTATTACGCCTGTTACCTCCCTGGTCTGAACAAAAGCTAAAAAGACATTTTAAATATTGTAATCAATGGTGAGAGCATCCCTTGTGTCACCTGCAATATGCTTTTAATAACTGGTAGTTGTAACCGTGCCCTTGTGTAGGTTCTGGCAAAACGGAGTGACAGGGGTATTTTCAGCTAGATAAACAGGGGCAAGAGACAACAGTTGTTTGTCCCATTTCATTGTTTACTTCTTGAAAACCACAAACATTATAAAACAAGCCCTACAGAGCCTTTGGAAATTACCCAGCGCCATGGAGTTTTTAGCTATTAGTCACTCTCACTGAGATGGCTTGTACTGTGTCTATGGAAAAGATGAAGTCTGAGAAAAGTACAGGATGTAGTCGCATGTAAAATGGGGAATTCGGACCAAAAATTAACACGCGCACCACCGTTTGTACAAGGAAAGCGCCGAAAGCAATAAGCGGATTGAAAAAAAAAATAAATGTATTGGTGTAAAAATGAGTGCGCGCTGTATTTTGTTCAGAAAGCCCCACCATTTTTCTGAAATATTCCAAGGACAAAGTCATCGGTCCTCTTCCAGCTCCTTGACATTCAGCTCACTGAAGTTTCCAAGTTGGAGGTTTAGTTTCGCTTCCGCCTGCCTCTCCTCCCTCCCTCCCTCCCTCCCTCCCATCCCAAATCACAGCGCTGCTCTCCAGAGTCCCTTGCAGAGATGAGGGCTGGCGAAGC
Source organism: Pluvialis apricaria (assembly GCA_017639485.1). NCBI lineage: Eukaryota > Metazoa > Chordata > Aves > Charadriiformes > Charadriidae > Pluvialis > Pluvialis apricaria. Next base: position 70,175,492 of record CM030009.1, on the reverse strand, counting down.
GGGGCCGCGGAGGAGGCTGTAAGCCTTACCTAATTCTCACGCGTGCAACCTGGGCGAAGCCGGCTGGGGCTGCGGGACGGCTGACGGCAGGGAGGCGGCCCGGATGATAGCTAAGAGAAGAATTTGGCTTGCGGGATGCCATCCGCCGGTGGCCGAAGCTTGTGCAGCCCTGGTTTTAACTGATGCCAGGGGATGATCTCTTGCACCGAAATAACATTTGCGTGGTCAACTCAGTCGCCTGGGTGTGCTCCAGATATTGAAGGGAATGCTACCGTGCAAAATAGTTTTATTCATAGATTAATATATTAATACTACCTTTTGAGTTGTATTTTGTACTTTTCCAACACTTTTTCATAGCTCTGTGAGCCACCCTCGGTAATGGAAAAGATTTTTACTGACAGAGGAGCTAAACTCATTGTTTTTCACAGTGTTTAGCTGTGTGTCCCTGCAAACTAGGCCTCTCGCTAACTTGAAACACTGTGGACTGTGCAGTTGTTTTTTCAGTCGAGAATGAGAATAGAATATTCAGCAGCCAAATGACATGTCGAAAATTAATAGGTGATTAAGAAAGGGGGATACTTCTGGGTGTGTGTCCACAGGGACACCTACTGGTAAAAGCAGAAAAAAAAATACTGCAGCAGGGTCTTCATCGATCACTGCGCAGACCTGTCCTGCCCGCTCTCCATTTGTGTTTCCTGGTAAAAAGAAAGTCCAGAAAGTTATGTGCTTCTCTCGTCTCATGAAGATGTCATCTCTACACTGTCTTCAAGGCCAGAGCTACGCTAAGCTATAGCCTTAATAAAGCAAAATTGTGCTGCTGCTGCTTGTATCGCTAGAGAGGAGACGGCATTACTCTTTAGACAAAGTCTGGGAGGCAGATGCTCACGAAAGAATTAAGCAGAGAACGTCCTAATGATAGGGGAAATTGAAACCATAAGGCTGAGCTCAGTGGAAAGTATATCAAATTAAAGTTTCTAGTACTTGTAAGCCTTTATTTATATGAGTCTCTTATCTCAAAGGGATCTGCCAAATTAGAAAAAGCGGAAATACTGCAAATGACAGTGGATCATCTGAAGATGCTGCAGGCGACGGGAGGTAAAGGTAAGGGGCTGACAATTTCTTTTCTAATATTTGGGGAAATCTCAGCAAAAAAAAAGTGCTTTGAGGAGCTGTGATAGGCGTTTCCAGATTAAAGGAGTGGAAATCAATGCTAATGGCAGGATTGAACTCGTGGGAAAGAACTACTGGGACAAAAGAAGCACTTGACCCTGGGCTTGTGTTTGCTTTCATAACACTGTGGGAGTAAAGGCTTCATTCACAGGCAGCCCAGTCAGAGATTTGTTTGGGGTTTCCAAAGAGCACTGAAATCTGCACAGGGAGACAAAACAAATACACAAACACCAAACATAAACAGGAGGTTTGTGGCAACAATTGTGTAGCCCAAAACCAATGCTAAACCTAATTATCCAGCAGCTATACCGAAAGAAGTGGATGGAGAGGAACTTTCATTATTGTTTATGTATTTTCTTTGCTCTGGGAAGACTTTTGAATGCCAGGTTAGACCGTCTTCGTTCACCAGAACAAAACCCAGTCTCGCCCTGTGCAGCTCCAGGTATCTGATAAAGCAGATGAGCAGATGTGATTGCTCTCTGCAATCACATTTCTATGCTGTATTTGTGTGTCAGAGGTCCGCGTAGTTCCCTGTTAGTGGGTGCTGGCGTGACGCAGGGGCTGCCCTGGCTGACCCACTGGGTCAGCTGGCTGCCGGGAGTCGAGCGTACCTCGCTTGTGAAAGCTGACCGTCCCAAGGCTGGAGGGCAAATGATTTCAGCCACCCACAAGGTATTTCTGTATAGTCATGATTTTGGAACTTACTTGGAGTGAAAAACTCGCTGGCCTCCTGTAAGCAGGATCCCATGTCCCGTGCCATCGACCGTGATTATGGTTCAAATTGTTGCAACGGAAACTGGCTGATTTTTCATTCACCCATTCTGCCGGGTAGGTAAAGGCTAGAAAAGAGGCAGCTGCTGCTCGATCTCTTCCTTCTTTGATTAAACTCAAAAGATTTTAGCCCATGACTGAATTACTGCTCCCGTCTGTACATTGCAGCAATTACAGAATTCAACTTATAATCAGTGCGTTCTTAACAACAGATGGTTATAGGAAAGCAGGTTGAAGGCTGGTGTTCTATTATTTGTGAAAATTAACAGGAAGCTGACATACGTATTTTCTAGGTGTTAAGAGGCTTTTGGTAGGTGTCCGTTTCAGCTTAAAATTTATGGGTAGCTTGTTCTACAAGAGGTGAAAGGGATTTTATTGTCCTTCATATAACAGACGCACCTCTTGATTCCTCAGAAAATGTGCAAAATTAAATCTAAAAAAAAAAGAGTTAATTTTATATCTGAAGTAGACCTTTAAAAAGCACTATTTAGCTGGTAAAGCTATGCTCTTGGAAGTTACGAAACGCCAGAATTGATTGCGCTTGTGCAATTTGAATTCAGATCCTTTGTGTGTGTGCGTGATGGTGCCGTCTGTACTTGTGTGGTTGCGTTGCTGGCGTTCCACAAGCTCTGTCTCACTTCGTGCACGGGGCCATCGATGCTCAGCTGCTGGGGGAAGCTGTGGTTTTGTTTCGCTTCATCCTCCCCGCGCGACGTGCGGCTCAGCTATCCCAACCTGACCCCCGCTTTGTGCTGCACATCGCTCCTCCTAAAAGCTGCAGCAGCTCCCACCCCTCCGATACCTGCACCGACAGCAGGAGGGCTGGGAGGTCAACCCTCCTTCCCCTGCCTCCCTGCCCAAAAGAAATATGTGGGGGATTATTTTATATCAGGTCGGGTGGCCCAGCTAGTGGGGCAGGGGACGAAGTGCCTGGGATGGGAGCTGCCAGGCAGAGAGAGGTGTTGGCAGAGCCCCGGCCTCCATCTGTGGCCAGACGAGACGGATTTTGTTAGCAGTCCCAGGTCCTGCGGTCTCTTCTTTGGTCCGCCACCACCGCCGTGCCTCTCCCTGCCCCAGCTGACACCAGCGTGCCTGGGGCTGCCGGAGGGCGGTGCGGGGAAGGACGAAGCGTCGGGATGCGGGGAGAGGCGATGACAGCCGCCTTCCACACCATGGTCTGTGGTGGGGGGCACATCAATATAATACCCGATCGCTTCACAAATACGATGACTTTATCTTCTCCTTCTGACCCAGAGACAAAAGTAATCTCACTGCATGGATTAAGAAACTTTAAGAAAAATAGGTTTGCGAGTTAGTACCGGGCAAAGTTTAAGTCTGTTTCCTGCTTGCTTAATGTTTTACTTTGCAACCTAAGTAACAGCTTTAAATATAATTTCTTAGGGTGTTTTTAAGGCAGATGTTTGTTTTATTTGCAAGTGTAGTTGTTCCCACTTTGTAATTCATCTTCTGAGCCATAAACTTTTTTTTGCATCAGCAAAAAAATGAGTTCCGTCATTTTTCCTATGGACAAAAGCTATTAGCGCAGCAGGGAGGGAGAAATGTGTCCTGATACCCTTATGCTCCCCTGCGTTGAGGGCTGGGGAGAGCTCGTCCTCTTCCTCCGCACGCAGAAAGGGAGGACACCCACGATGGGGAATGCCTGGGGCTAGGAAAGCCAGGGTGGAGCCGGCTGCTGCTCAGCGTGCTGAGCCCGAGGTGGGCACGGCGGAAGAAAACCCGACGTGGCTCCCGTCCCTTCTTTGCTTTTTGGAGCTGCCCGGGCAGGCAGGCTGCCGCCTCTGAGGTCCTGCGCGGACTCTGCGTTTCTGCCGCCCTTGACGCAGGTGTGGGCAATGGTCTCCTGTTCACGTTGAGTTGTTATTTTGGCCTGGGGCCAGGGCTTTTCGCTGACCGTGCAAGCAAGCCCAGGGGAGGAGTAATTTGTCAACAGCGAGTAGCGTGCTGGGACCTCAAGTGTTGTTTTCTTGCAGCTTCGCTGAAAATTTAGCTTGGGTGACGGACACCTGGGTCAGCAACGCTGGGTTAGTATAGCTCAATTGACTTAGCCGCTGTCCTGTGTGCAGAGCAGGTGGGCTACCAGGATAGCTGAAGGAAAGCCGAGAGTTCCCATACGTGACAAAACGCCGGCGTGTATGCTTGTGGGTGGTGGTGGTGGAGGATGTTCTTGTGTTTTGGAAAGAAACAAGAAATGACATTTTTAAGTCTCTCTCAGAAGGGGGAAGCCAGCAAAGGGGAAACCTGGAAAAGATAACCCTCACAATCAAAACATGACAGAGCCTGGGAGCCCCAGCTCTCATCTCCCTTCTGTTTGCCTGTCTCGGCGACCATAGGAGACTGAGAGGGAGCCAGGATCACCAGGGCTTTGGAATGGCTCATCACAGAGCCAGCAGCTCAGACTCAGGGGAAGCTGGTAACAACCACATCCCCCACGTCTCCTCCGGTCTGGAGGGAGGGAGGCCGGGAAGCCCTGGCTTGAGCCGCGCGCTCTCAGGACTCCCAGGCTGGCTGACTCGTGGCCAGAGCCGGGAGGCGGCTTTGGCTGCACGTCAGCCCTTCTGAAGCTGCCGGAGGTCCTGGAGCCTCCGGCGCGGAGGCAGTCCCCATGCCAGGCTGGCTGGCACCCGAGCAGGTACCCTGCTAGCTTGTCACCGCTGGCCTGCCTGGCGTTTGTTTCTGGGGAGTTCCCTCAAACCACGGCGTGTCCACAGATGCCGTGGTTGCGGGGGACCTGGCAGGAAAAAAAGCTGCGAGGAGTTAGGACTTGCTGAGACGAGTCCTCGACCCCTCGTGCCCACCCGTCTGCTGGCCGAGCAGGCATTTCTCTCGGGTTTCGGACGGCCTCAGATGAGCAAGGCAGCCTGCGTCAGAAGTGCCATGGCAATTTGGCAAGAAGGGGTATATAGCAGGCAGGGGCTTTGTGCCGACGTCTATAAATGTGCCCAAGTTAATTCTATAATGCGGGCGTGCAGCAACAGAAAGGCTCCTTTCTGGCTTGAAAGTTGATAAAAGTGAAACCAGCCATCGAAGGTGCTGGAATTTTTCAGAAAGACTGGAATTATTTCGTGCAAGCGAGTGCAAGGCCCAGTGTAGGTCTTGCTGCCAGAATCCTCCATAACAAGGGCACTTGATTATATATCTATATACTAACACACATCATAGTCATGCATACCTAAAAATTTTCACTGAAAGCAAGAGGAAAAAAGACCATGACAGCTTGGGAGTGGGTAGGACATTATTACCCCAAGGAGACTACTTTTAAACTAAAATAGGAAAATTCAAAAAACTGGAATAGGTTTTTGTAGTTGACGAGCTGCAACTTGAGCACTAGATTTGATGCTAGACCCTTTTAGAAAGGGAATATCTTTTCATGTGCATTTAATAAGACTTTTTTTTTTTCAAATGCTTTTTTGTCCCAAGCCTGTGGAGCTCCAGTTGCTGTTTGTTGAAATACCTCATGGGCCATATGACTGTCAGTCTTCCATCTCCAAATTAGCAATGGCATTGCATAAAACGTTTTCTCAGTAAAGCTTTTTATTGTGTGTGTGCAGAGTCATGACAAGATGTTTCTAGTTTGTAGTTAAACAACACCGTATGTCATATTGTCTTAATGACTCTGTGAAGTAGATGGGACCCCGGCAGCAGTTACAACAACTATCTCACAATGTCGAGAAATAGTTTGAGGGCGTTACTAGGAGTGCCAGCGTAGGGAAGAAAAGGCAGGGTAGTACATGCAAGCTCTCTGATCTCCAGCCTGTTTCTTTGTGTGGATAAACGTCTGGTTCACACACGCGCGCAGGGTCAGTACCGCACTGCAAGCAGCTTGCTGAGGCCTTTCAGGAGAGGCATCATGTGTCTTTTTAAGTATCACGAGTACTTATGGACTTAATTCTTCTCATTTGTATATTGTCTGCAAAACCAACTGCAGCCTATTGCGTTACAGGGATGGTCACACAAACCATTTCCAGATCAGAGAACAAACTTATCATGTCACAAATCTTAGCTGGTAACCGGGAGATCGGGCGGCTGAGCGGGGACCGGGATAGCCACGTCACCTAACGTCGGCTGGGAAGCCAGCTTGACAGTCAACGCATCTTTTGCCCTCCTCTTGCAGGTTATTTTGACGCTCATTCCCTGGCCATGGATTTCATGAGCATTGGCTTCCGGGAGTGCTTGACGGAGGTCGCAAGGTACCTGACTTCGGTGGAAGGTCTCGACACATCCGACCCCCTGCGCGTCAGACTTGTGTCTCACCTGAGCACCTGTGCCTCTCAGAGGGAAGCCGCCGCCATGACCTCCTCCATGGCCCACCACCACCACCCCTTGCACCCTCACCACTGGGCAGCCGCCTTTCACCACCTCCCGGCCGCTTTGCTGCAGCCGAATGGACTCCACGCCTCCGAGGCCGCCCCGTGCAGACTCTCCTCGGATGTGCCCCCCCACCACGGCTCTGCCCTGCTCACCGCCACCTTCGCCCACGCTGACGCCGCCCTCAGAGTCCCCTCCGCCGGCAGCGTGGCTCCCTGCGTCCCCCCCCCTCTCCACCTCCCTCTTGTCCCTTTCGGCTACCGTTCACGCCGCTGCGGCGGCAGCCACGGCCGCTGCGCAGAGCTTCCCCCTCTCCTTCACCAGCGCCTTCCCTATGCTTCCCCCGAGTGCGGCCGCCGCCGCCGTGGCTGCGGCGACGGCCATCACCCCGCCGTTGGCCGTATCAGCCACCGCCAGCCCTCAGCAGGCTGGCAGCGGGGGCAGCACTAAACCCTACCGACCCTGGGGGACTGAAGTTGGAGCCTTTTAAGTCCCCCACCTTGTCCCTTCCCGGGCCGGCTCCCTCCTCTCCCACAGCCCCAACAGCCATAGCCACGCTCCAGCCGGCGGGGCGCAGCCTGTCCTCCCTGCTCGGCCCAGCCGAGGGGCCGCCTTTGCCCAAAGGGCCTGCGAGGTGCCCGCCGAGGAATGGCACAGCTGTCCTCCTCCTTTCAGGCATTGGAGAGGACATGGGGTGACATCTTCTTCTTCTTCTTTCTCGGTTTGATTCGCTGGAGGCACCCTGAGGGAGCAGCAGTGGCTTTCAGAAACAGCGTGACCGCATCGGCATGTGGCAGTGTCCTGGGAAATACGTAGACACTAGGACTAATGATTCTCCAGCTATGCATCCTTGTTTGGCAGAGGGGCGAGGGATCGCACCTACCGGGTCTCCCCAGGCTAGAAAAAGAGTTTGAGTTTCATTAAGTGCCTGACATTGAAAAAAAAAAAAAAAAAATTATATATGTGTGTGTTCTGCTAAAACAAATAACATTGCACAGGTATGGAAACGGTATGGGAGAGAGGGGAAATCCTGCATTCAATTTAGAACTTGGATATCTTTCCAGGGAAGAGCGTGCTCTTGAAGGGGAGAGGGGGTTTTTTAGCCAAAAGATTGCGGAGGAAGAATGTTCAATTTGACAGGCCTAGTTCTCACTTCCTTAGTTCACTTTCTTTGTACAGACTTGCCAAATTGTGACATCTAGCATAGCATTGGTAAAAGCAATTATCTTAGCAGTGCTGGGATTAATGAACGTTTCAGCACTGCCTGTGAGCCTTGAGGCACCCTTTTTTATGGCTTAAATATGGTGCTAGCTTGTATCTGCACAAACAGGGAATTTGTCATGCACCCAGAAGTAACCACCTATTTAAAGTGTGCACTCTTGGATACGGTTGATTCATGCCAATAGGAGAGACTCAGTGTCGTGAGAGTTCAAATTAACTTATTTAGCTGTATTTGGACCTTTACTTTTAGCCGATTCTGTGCAAGATCCCTCTTCTTTTCACTATCAGCTACAGGGAGAACGATCACTCTGGGTATGAATGAAGTTATGGTAGGGACAATTTTTAAATTGGCTATTAACACGCCAACATTGTAATGTGGGTTTGATTCCAAACCAAAATGAATGTATTAAAGGGTATGTCAGTAAATTATTTTGTCAATACCCAGACAACTAGTGCTGCATAAAATGGTTTGCTTTCATTTTTTATTACAGTGACTTAAAATAACCTAAGTATTTTAATACATCCAGGCAAGAACTAGAGATTTTATGTAAAAAAAATAAAAAATAAAAATAAAACACAGCATGTATTATTATGCACTTGATTTCTCTGCTGTGTGGAGAAAGCAATAAGCGTTGAGAATGTTAAACATTATGCAAAATATACTTTAAAATATTTGTTTTAAAAATACTGTACCTAGTCGGTCTTTTATGCATTACTTTGTTAACCTTTTTTCTATGCAAAAGTCTTTACATATCACTAATTAAATGAAGTCCTTTTTGACTGCGTTTTATGGATGATTTGTTGCAGTTTTTGTTTGCTCTTGTGGAATACTCGTGGATGCAAAGTTAGTTTCTGCCACTGGTAATGGCTGCTTTGTCTTCTTCTGCTCCCCTTGCTCATCCAGGGACCCCGTCTCGTACAGCGTGCTCTGAAATGGGCAGAAAAAAGCAGTCAGTAAAGCAGCATTGGTTTTCAGGCTTGTAAACCGGTTCCGTGTTGATGGTACACTTAATGATACAAATCCATCTGTCCATCCTAGAGAGCCCCAAAAGTTGTTGGGATTTCTAGGTTCAGCTTTCCTTCAGATCCTCACAAAGGGCCTGGGTTTAGAAGGGGAAAAATTTTAACCCAATGGCATCACTAAATATCTGGATTGAGAGAGGGTAGTTTTTACCTCCAGTTCTGACCTTCTAATTTACCAGCTCTCGCTGAGGCAGGGGTTTGTTATTATTTCATCCGAGACCTGCAAAGCCCATCTGGAAAAGGCGTGTAAAGCTCTGGCTATAAAGATGAGCACAAAGTCCAACATGTCTGAAAGACACTAGAAGATTATTATCATAGAATCATAGAATGGTTTAGGTTGCCCAAGGCCACGTCCAGCCTTGAACACCTCAGCCGGTCTCCAGCTCCCTCCCTCCCCGCCGAGGATGGATTGTGGTTTGCCTGAACAGCATGCTGTCCCATGGAGAAAATGGACAAAAGAGGGGGAAGAAGGCTCTCTACCCCAGCGCTGTAAATCATGCTTGATCTTCTTTCAAGTTTTGGGTTCCAGGGGGGGAATTAGACATTTTTTGTTTCAGGACATAAATGCTGCACTGCTGCACTGGCATGTTTAGCAGCACCCGGCTCAGGTACCATTAACTTTCCATACCAGCAGTTTCAAGAATAAAGATTACATTTAGTGAACTGGCAAGGAGATAAAAAGTGGGCTTTATTTACATGAAAAAGAGCAGGTTGCAGCCCTACTTGACTTAAAGCTGTTAACTATTAACCTGCCCTCTAAGACCCTGGTAGGAGGTCTCCCATGCATCATATTGTGTTAAAAATGGGCAGCCACTGACTTGGTTCCACCTAAGGGCTTCAATCTAATCGACGTGCCCCAAAACATTACCATTTGTTGCCCCAAATGCAGCATTTTGCCTCATTCTAAAAAAAGGGAGTTTGAAAAAATATTTCTAAGAGACTGAGATGAAAGTGTAGTTATTTTAGCATCCTGAAACAGTGCACCATGGATGGATTTGTGCAGCCTGTGTGTTTGGGCCTATGCAATTTTCACTCTCTCAGAACAGGCCAAATTCATGCATGTTGAGCTGCTGATGTCTCCTCTCTTTTTTTGTTTTGTTGTGTCGTATTTTGGTTTGGTTTGGTTTGTTTTTTATTCTGGATCAGCTGAAGGGACCAGCAGATGAGGCAGGAGCTCAGCCTTCATGCCTGTTGAGTTCTGAGCTTTGGTTGGGAACGTTACCGCTGTGATAGCAGATGAAGATTTCCCAAGTGAGAAATTAATGGAGAAGAAGCATATTTCACACGCGCTGTTGGAAAGACATCAGAGGGTAATAGCTGCTGATGGCTTTGGTTGTAGCTGTGCTAACAGGTCAGAGCTGAAGGAGTCTACGCAATTTTTAAAACAGAGCGAGGGAAAGCCGTTTCCTTGGCAGAACTGCGATCCAAAAGGTAGGACTTGTGGCTGTGCACGCAACCTTACCTCAGCCCTTTTCTAGCTTTATCTGCCTTCAGTGATGAGTGGGCCTGGAGGAAGAAGAAAGTTGGCAATTATGTAATTTAGGACTAGATCGTAGCACATAGTGCGAGAAATCAAATCAGGCTGCTTGCTCAACAGTAAGCAGTTGGCTTTGACTAACTTTTCAATGGGTGGGTTTGCAGCCTTAAATTCCAGTTATCAAGAGGATCAAAGGAGGTTACGCAATTTCCTAGAATGTTTTTCTTGAGAGGAAAAAGCTAAAAACCAATTCTGTCAGTCAGCATTAGCAGGCTCGAAACCTTAGCCCTCAGCAGTGCAAATAAAAAGCACTTAGGCTGTGGGACTAACTGTGTCACACAGCACTGAGAGGAGATTATTAACCTAGAGAGGAGACGGGCAATTGAGAGGCGGTGCTGCCTGTCCTCCCTCTGCTCGGATTGCAAGTGGAGGAAATCCGGCATTAGGTATTGCCCCAGAAGAAACACCGGCTACTGTGGCTGAGGGCTGAATGCATATATTCAAAGCAGAATAATCGTATCCTGGCTGTGACTGCATCGGCCTGAACAACTGCCAGGAGGTGCCAGTTCATGCTGCTGCCTCCTTCGTGTGAGCCTTCAAAATGTTTGTTTGCAGCTATTCTGAAAGATGATACTTCAATCAGGATGTCATGAGATAAGCGAAGGGCAATCACCGAAGCCTGGGATGTGGATATTGGCAAATTCTTAGGGCTATTGTAACTGAGAAATTTCTTCTTCATAATAGAAAAGGTCACAAGCATCTTTTCATCACCAGATACTACATGAGAAAATCCTACTGAAGTGTGGACTGTTACCAGCTCGACAGTCACCACTCTCATTAGTCTTCTGCTTCTATAGGCACAGAGAGCCTGAGAGCACACAAATGAGGCCCTGAGTGATTCAGTAGTCACAGGTAGTTTAGTTCAACTTCGAGAAAAGATGAAGAAATTGGTATAGCTTTGTTTGCAAGCTTTATGTGCCCAGCCTCATTTGTGTGAGGCTACTACCTCAAGCTGAGTGTAATTTTACTCAGCACTGAATTTACTTGTGCTCTGTTCCTCTGCTTTACCATTTTACACAGCAAAGACTTGTGCATTGGAAGCTAATGTGTAAAGGTGTCAAAAGGGATGACGGCAGCAACATATCTGACCGTGACCAGAAATAATAAGCAGAGGAGCACCAGGCAGGTGCTAGAAATGCTAGGGTCTCAACTTGAGAGTAAACCCAAGCTTTCCTGATTTACAAATGAAACAAAGAGGTGTTTTGGTTTGGGGTTTGTTTGGTCGTTTTTCTGTTTTTTGGTTTTGGTTGGGTTTTGTTTTCCCCTCTGGTAATAGCTACTACTGGAAGTTGTAAAGTGCTATTAATGTGTAAATACACTTGCTTAGTCGGCATTCAGTTGCCTAAATATTTACAGTGCTCTAAGCTGGGCTCCAACTGTCACTCTGGAAGGTGCAGGTCTCCCCTGTGTCCTCTGTCACCTCTGCCAGCCCTATGCAAAAACCTGGGAAACCCAAAGTTACTTAAGTAACTTGGGGAAGGACTTTTTACTAGGGCATGTAGTGATAGGACGAGGGGGAACGGCTTTAAGCTGGAAGAGGGCAGGTTTAGATTAAACATTAGGAAGAAGTTTTTCACTTTAAGGGTGGTGAGGCACTAGAACAGGTTGCCCAGAGAGGTTGTTGAAGCCCCATCCCTGGAGGTGTTCAAGGCCAGGCTGGACGTGGCCTTGGGCAACCTGGTCTAGTGGGAGGTGTCCCTGCCTATGGCAGGGGGGTTGGAACTCGATGATCTTCAAGGTCCCTTCCAACCTAAACCGTTCTATGATTCTATGATTCTAAGTGGCACTAAATACGTGTAGCCAGGCAACTGAATTTCTCCTTCTCTTTCTTGCATCATCTGTGGAGAGATAGGATGTGAAGCTTAATAATCTTTTCACGTGATTTAATTTTTTCGAAGAATCAGCCTCCTTCCCACCTGAAGAAACCACAGAACAGTATCAGAATCATTTGGTAATAATGTGTTGTTATCATCTATTGATCTTGTAAAACTAAGACCAGTCAACACCTCATTCAGCACTAACTTCAGAATTTGTCTTAATGGTCTGGCTGCAGCAGTGGTGGTGATTATAAGATGAAGTCAATATAATTTCTTTTTGAAGGGATCTTTTTCTGCATTCATGGTGGCAGTGCAAAGCTGGGACACATGAATTAGCGTTGTACTCTAGAAATTAAAAAATCAGAAGCAAAAGGAAGTGAATATGGGAAATAAAAGGAAATGTGTCTCGTTGAATTACTTTCACGATCTGGAAAGGCAAGCTCCTTTTTACAGCTACAGCTGCTGATACTGCATTCAGGCAAAGCTAAATGCTTTAGACGATGCTTATCTGAACCCTGCTATTACTTATTTTACAGGAAAATCCTTCTGAGGTGTTGACTTAATTTTGCTTTCCACACAGTCCCTATTCAGCATTTTTCTCTTCTACAAAGGAAAGTCTCCAGAGTGAAAAAAATACCTTGATGCAATATTGAAATTGTGATTGCAATCGCCTAAGAGCTGGGAAATTTCTAACTCCGCCCATGTCTTCATATATGTTAGATTGCAAGACCTCCTTCTATGGAATTATCACACTGCTCTAGAAATAGTGTATTACTGGAAGATGTAAGGAAAAGTGTTTTACCTGTGAAGAATACCCCAAAAGGGTATTCTGTATTACTGTGTGGTAGGTGAAAATCTAATAAATTTCTGCAAGCTAATCCATAAACCTAAGGAGACAAAATTACAATTACTTAAAGGTGTACCCTTTTTTTTCCCCCCCTTAGTTTTGATTTAACTCTGAATGATGTAATTTTTTTTCATATATCAGAGAACCAAGTAACTTTCTATTTCTTTAGGAGAAGGACTCTCTTTTGGGGAGTTTAAAAGAAAGTGTTCTGCATTTAAGGTACGCTCTTTCAACTAGATTAACAAGATGAGGTCTGTTGTGTGTGGATAACTCAAATAGTTTTTAATGACACTTCCCAGCACAACACTTGGGTTTAATACACAAGCCTTAAAATAAAATAGCATTGTTTTGCTCCTCACCCCCCTCTCCCTCTGCTGCTTTCTAAATGTATTTTGGCAGAGAAGGGAGTTTATTTTGTTTGGGTTTTCTGGGGTTTGTTTTTCTGAAGAGGCACCGGGGTGGCAAGGGGGAGCGGCGGCGAGGCATGCTGTCTCCTTGGGCGCGAGGAGCATCTCCTTTCCTCTGGGCAGGCAAAGCTGCTTCCTCGCCTTTTCCCTCCCCTGCCCTCTTTTTGGGCAGCGGTCCCACCGGGCAGCCACCTCCCTGCTTCTCCGACAAAAAGGAGAGGCAAACGGGTTGCAACCACAGCAAAAGACTGCGGTTTCACCAGGCTGTCCCAGTCTCTCTCACCGTGTTCTTTTCATTTTGTTGATCACAAAGGCCGAAGTGTGTGTTTTTTGGTAATTACCTCAGGTCTTCAGTCATGATCTGCCATCCCATCACCGGTGTCTGCTTCCTTCCCTTCCCCTCTTATCACGGCTCGGACGCCTGCCCAGCTACAATGACTTTGTCCCTTCAATTTATTATTGCAGTTAGTGGGTAAAAATGCTACAAACAGGAATCTCAAAGCAAAACAAAATAAAGCAAAGCAAATTAAAACATTTCTCGATACTGTTGAAAACTGACCTTCATGTGCTGCCCTGTCCTCCTTCAAGGCCTGCTAAACCCACAAGAAAGATTCCCATTAGTAAATCACTATTGGATCATTAAACCTTTTTAAGGCAGTATGTGCCTTACCAAGAGAATGAGGATTACGACACAGCGGTGGCTGCTGCCCACTGACAATCATGGGAACCGACCTCAGTAATAAATCCATGAATTATCTGGCTCACTTTGACCGGTTCTCACGCCAGAGCAGCTCCTTTGATGTGACCGTCAAAACCCAAGGATGCCCAATAGCAGTAGCCACCAACAAAACAATAGAGAAGTAATAATTCAATATAAATATGTAAAACCTGCTTGCCTGTATGCCCAGCTTTTGCAGTGGGGTATTTCTGTGCCTGTGGTTGAAATTAGAGACAACAAAAAGAAATAGAGATCATTTTTTTCCCCCTGTGCACTACCCTTTAAGGGAAGAAATGCTGGGCATGCTAGAGAGATATTTTTTAGCTAACATTGATGTGCCTGACTTTTTCAGCTAAGGGAGGGCTCCCTGTTGCTTTTCAAAATCAGTCTGATAGTTCAGGAACAATATGCACTTAAGGACTGACCCTGCAAAAGGACTAAGGACGTTAGGCATACTGCTCCTCTTCAGTGGGACTATTCATATAAATAAAGTTATTCATGTTTTCAAGCCCCTGCAGGACCAAAACTTCAGAGGAGGCGTTCTAATTTGTCTGATTTGTAAAAATATTAAGTGTCAAGCTCCTTTTGAATGCCAGAAACCCAACTGCTGTTCATTACTCTGCTTCTTGGCTGTCCACCTGTAAAGTGAGAATCGTGTTATTTAGTTTCTTGTCCTTGATCTTTGTCTAATGAGACCTCAGATTCCAGGGAAAAGATTGTCTCCAAACCCATGTTCATCTTGTGAGCACCCCTAACTAGAGTCTCTGGCCCATACCATAAGCCTCCAGGTAATAGAAGATAGTAGTTGTCCTGGAGCCCAGATGAAAGTGAGGAAGGCAAATTTCTGATGGCATAAGGTATGACATGGAAGAAAAATCCTCTTCAAATCGTATGACCAGAGGAGAAGCAGAATTTATTAAATTACTTTTAACCATTCACTTTTTTACTCTTAAAGCAGGATCAGCAAACTGTAATTGACAGTAGGTACAAAAAAATTTAAGATACCTGGTTTTCAAAAGTGCTGGAATTCCTGTAGGTACACCAATGTCATGGGAATGAACAAGCAGAGGACACTACTTCTGGGTATTGCTGCGCTGAGCTGTCACAGGGGAATCGCTGCCGTACTTGGGGTGAGGTGACTCTTGCTCGCGTGTTTCACGCTCAGTTTCAGCCTGCTTGCTTAAGGGGAGATGAGTGCGGTACGGTTGGAGGAATGAAAGCCACCGATCAGGCTACAGCAAGGTGCTCCATTTCGATTGACCCAAGGCCATAGTTCAAACAAATCTGAAGCTGAGACTTTCTATCCAGCTTGGGGTAGAGAACTAACAAACTGAAGATTATATGCCACAAAACTTCATCCTGATATAATTACACAGGTGATCTCTTATCTGAAGAGAGGGGAAGATCATTCCTGTTTCTTTCATTTATTTTGCTGGATCTCTTGTGCAGAACTGCAGCTTACACAATACCAATTATGCCATTTATGGAATACTGACTTGTCATGTATGTCAAAAAAATCCCTTGCAAAGGATGCGGGGCCAGTTTGAGTGCACAGCCACTCGGCGGCAGAGCTGCAGAAGGCACCCTGCCGTGGCCACGCTCCATCATCCGCCTTGGCCTCGCCTGGGTCACTGCTAGTCCCTGTTACACGCAGCAGGCAGCACCACCAGCCAGAGCATGTGTTGTAATATCAATTTATAGCCTGTTATTATTTTCCTGCTTTTGGGGGAAGCTGGCACCTCCCAGCCCTGTTTTCCTGCCAGCAAGACAAAGATTAGGCACAGCATAATAACGTTGTCAATATAGTTTACTAAAATGTGATTAATCAAAAGAGCACATGGGAAACAAAGCATGGAAAAGCAGAAGGTAATGATTGACTGTAGCCACAAGGCAGTAATAAAAGGGGTCTAGAAAGCAGATTTTCAGCATGTAAGTGAAAAAGGTCAGACATTTAAAAGGATCAGAGCTTTCATAATTTCATGATCAGAGCACTCCTTAATAGGACATGACAATTGCTCCTGTAAAAGGACTCTTTGGAAAATGGTCCTTGGATAGTATTATCTAGATCTGTGTGTGGTAATTAAATCTGCATTGGACTTTCATTACCATCACCTTAAATAAAATGCCTCGGTTTGGATAAAATAATTTCTCTTAAAACATGATTCAGAGTAAATTTTCCAACTGTAGTTCTGAAAGGACAGTCCTAGCAGGGTTTGAAATGGGGTTGTTATGTTTTCTTAGTTTATCTTACTGTCCAGGAGGTGTTCCATATTGAATCTGTACCTAGAAAAGAGATTTACAGTTATGTTTTAAGAAAGCAGTATTTTACAGAGAGATAAGGGGGGGGGGGAAGGCTGGAGAATGGATTGTGTGCCTGAAAGCATCTTTTTTTTTTCCCTTCCATCTCCAGCAGTTTAATAAACGCTTTGCCTTGTTTGTGTCCTTTGACTGTCATGATGACAACACCACTAATGCCACAGCACAGACTGCTCCCATGGGCCACCAGCCTTGTGAATCAGTGCAGAAGGGAACGAAACCAGACCCTTCTTGTCTCCCCGGCCAGCTGATCATGATGCCCTGGGATCCTGACCTCGGTTGCAGAAATTCTGGTTCCCTCCTTTGCCTTGGCACAGCCTTTCTGCACGATCTTCAGTTCAAAACCTGCAGGTGAGAAGCAGCGATGCTGCTGGCCCCTGACAGAGTGGCTGTGAGGGTGAACACGTCCAGGGCCATGTGGTTCTTCGTCAAACTGTTAATGGCATATATCATCAATGTATAAATGCTACAGGTGGACCAAGGTGTTAAAGAATCCAAGTCATACTCCTGATAATTCTTTGTAACTTTTAATTTTTTAAATACTACAGGAAGGCTGTGTCAAAGACAGCTTGTAAAACTTCCACGTGCAGCCTTAGACTCAAGGAAACACGTTGCATACGATTTGGCTTAATAACAGCTTCATGTGTACATGAAGTTGGCTTTATCAGCAGATACAAAGCCTTCATTACTCTATAGCTCATTGGAATTAAACGGGCACAACGTTAATCTATGGAATTAAATCTGAAACCCTCCGAGGAGAGACCATGCTGGGAGGGGCGGGTGGTGGTGGCAGACACGGGACCGGGCTGCCACCTCGTGGCATGTTCAAACGATATTTTTATCAGTAAGCGGAGGCTCCTTGCCCTGCAGAGGATAGCATGAAGTTGTACTTGTTTATGTCCACAATATAAAAAAAAAAAAAAAAAAGGAGATAAGTGGCCACCAGAATGTCCTGGGAACAGAATAAATCCAATGACTGCATGACTGTGTGTCCTTCGGATAGAAGTAAAATATGAGGGCAAGTAGAAAATATGCCTTTAGAAAAAAACTGGGAGCTTTCATTTTTTAAAGAGTCTATTGGTTGTAAAGTCATGCAAAATTTTATGTTCACTCACAGGCAAGATATTTCGTATAAGATTGGAAAAAAACTTAAGAAGCAGAATTAACGTAGGGCTATAACTTAAAGGAGGTAGCCAGAAAGGACAGTTAACGCCAGAGATAAAAGATCAAGTTTGGATGTGAAAGCTCCTGTTCCCAAATTTTCCAATAAAGTATAAAAAGTAAGAGTTAACCGTCTTAAGCAGAAACTCAGCTGCTGGTTTAAATTGATGTATAGTTAAGCTATTGTCGTCCTCACCATCCTTATTTCTACTGCAGCACATTCCCATCAACCTTTGCTGTGAGACAGAAGGCAATTGGTCAAGCCATTGAGGAAGAACAGAAATGAAAGTAAAAATACTTGTAATCCAGTATCTCAGAATATATCACGGTTACGAGCAAGTTCAGCTATACTTTGAGAATGTGATGCTAATAATAATCATCATCATCATCATCATCTTGATCTTATATTTGTTTGAAATACCTCTGTTCTAGCCTGTGCAGCCACATGCCACATCGCTTTTGTAATGTTTTTGATTGAACTGCCAGTCCTCTGCAGAATAGCCCACCTTTTCTGGGGCTTCAGCATGCCAGTGTCATGAGTTACTTATTATTTAAACCAAAAATATCAGCAAAGATTCTAGGAAAGAGGCTTCTTCCATCTGTTGAAAACAAGTCCGCTGTCCCTTCCCTCCATCATGTTAATCTAAGACCCAGGAAACAGGGAGTCAGAAACTGCCATAACTTTTCAACCCACGCTGAAGATGAACACTTATCCTGGAGTGTTTTCACCCCAAGCCAGGACACCTTTAATCACAGTGGGACCTGAAGTGGTAGGACACCAGCAAGAGGACTGGTTCCCACTCCTTGCCAGGTGGATATTTGTCCTCTGCACGAGGGCAAGTTTCAGGTCTGGCGTCAGACTGCAAAGGGATTGGGAAGGCCATTAGGTAGCCTCTTCAGAGACTATGCTTCCATTCCTAGCAAAATGCTGGCATTCATACTCTTTCTTTTTGTGCAAGAGCTATTCTGGTGATTTTTTCCAGGTTTCTAAAATCTTACATATGATTATCTTTTCTCAGATGACTCTAAAGCTGGACTCGTGGTGCTAAGTGTGTACAAACATACTATTACAAAATGAGTTCAAATCAAAGAAAATGCTTCTTTTGATTCTGTTCTGCTAAACCATACCTATGCCTTTTCTGGGAAACTAGTCAACACCTGAAATTCACTTTAAGCTGCTTCTAAAATGATCCATCACTTCCTGAGGTAGAAAACAGCAACTTCTTCCACCAACTTGGTAAGTCATTTCATGGAGACTGAAGAGAGAGGGGGGAATCTGAGAGCCCTACACAACTATCTCAGTTTATCTCATGTAAACTGGTAATTGTAGGGGAAAGTCCAAGACAAAATAATAAAATTAGGACTTCCAGGATCTTAGGAGACCCACTGAGCTATTTCCCCGGCCCAGTGTGAGACCCTTGATGAGATGCTTGCCCAGCCCGCTCTTAACAACCTCCAGCCACAGGAATGAAGTAATTCCTTAGGTTATATCCTTTGGTCCTTGTGTTTAGCTGTTATTAGGCACCATTTCTTAACATCTAAAGGATGACAACAGCCCTTTTGATTGTTTGCTTTCTGCCTTAAAGCAAAGGTGATTCCATCCCTTTGCATCCCCTTGAAGTTTCTTTGTCATAAAAAATATAGTGGAGGACTTTGGGATTTCTCATGAGACGTTCCTGTCTGCATTGGAGGGCAGCCCAGACTGCAGCATGCCACTGGCACACCCTGGGAAAGGCAGCCAAAACCATTATTTCTAGTGGTGGTTTCACATCAGGGCAAAGTACTCCTGCATAAAGCATGGCCTGCCAATATTAAGGAGATATATGGGTGATGCAAGGGCCGTAGCTTGCTCCTGGCAGCAGGGAGGTTCCCCACTAAGGCCTAATCTGCCAGGTATGCTAGCCTCTGTTTTGCAGTCTGTCTAAGCTAACTATTGTATTCATTTATTATCAGTATTTCTTGTTTTACCTGCAGCCAGGGTCTGCCTGGGATGGCGTTAATTTTCCCCGCAGCAGCCCTCATAGTGCTGTGCTTTGTATTTGTAGCTAGAAGGGTGTTGATAACACAGCAGTGTTTTGGCTACTGCTGAGCAGTGCTCCCACAGCACCGAGGCTCTCCCCAGCGCTCCCCCCTCCCAAGGCCAGTAGGCTGTGGGGGCGGAGGGGAAAGTTTGGGAGGAGACACAGTTGGGACAGTTGACCCAAACTGACCAAAGGGGATATTCCCTATGGTATGAATGTCCTGCAACTGCTACGTGTACTGGGGCCCTGTTTCCCAGAAAGTCAATGGGTATCAACTGCTGATGCAAAGTAGAGAATAAATCTTTTTAATTTTTTTGCTTTGCTTCCACGTGTGGCCTTTGCTTTCTGTCATTAAACTGCCTTTATCTGAACCCACAAGTTTTTAATCTTATTTTCTCCCCTGTCCTGCTGATGGGGGTGTGTGTGAGAGAGCAGCTGAGTGGACAACCAGTGGCCAGCCAAGGTCAGCCCACCACACTGCTCCAAACAGAGCCGCTGCTCCAACATGAAAGAAGAGGTCCTCCCATCACCCTCTGTCTCACCCTACAAATCACGTGCAGGAGTGGGAGGTGTGGGGGTACAGGTGAAGAAGAGCAGTTCTTGCTGGAGCCCAGGATGCAGGTTTGGATGCACAGCTGTTACTGTAAGTCGGCAAAAAGATAACTCTGTAAGACTCAGTTTGGAGTTTTAGAAAGCAGGCATTCTTTATTGCAGCGCTGAGCGCACAGGGGATCGCTCTACCTAGTGTGCGCGCCCACTTGCTCAACTACGAAGATTATATGCAATCAAAATATACATATTTGTTAGATTTCTGAGAAATGATTAACATAGTCATACTATTTCCATAACTCATTAATATATGCAAATGTCCTTGACACATGCACATTTATGTCTATTGGTGGTCTTCCAGGGATCTCTGGTGGTCGTCGATAGCCTTCCTCACTGTGTCCACTGATTGAACTTGGTCTTTGCGCATGCTCAGTTTGCCCTTTGGCCTAATTAGACAACACTTAATTACACAAAACTAGCTCGTTCTAACATATACTCCTTATCTACTCTATTCAAGGCTACTGTGTCTCAAAACTTCCTTTTATCTACCCAAACATAGCACCTGTTTGACTTATCTGCTCGTAAAACATCCCAAAATTTGGCTGTATTGTTCTAGGGAGGGAACCGTATGTCCTTCAGCTTGGTATCACAGCTGATGTGCTTCGCCACGGGACAGAGCTGGGAGCTCTGGGAGGAGGAGGGCAGGCACCCGGTGCCGCTGGACTGGAAGGGGCTTTACCCCATTCTCATCACCTCTCTCCTCCCCACCTGCCAGGGCACCTGCATTGTTTTTAGGAGCTTGAGAAGGTGCGGTGAAGGCTTCATTGCAGGATGGAGTGAGACAGATGCTAATGACAGGGAGGTATTAAAACTCCCTTTGCCGTCTCTGCTTATTTCTTTCCACCTCCTGAAGAATATCTGGGCTCTCTCTTGCTCCCCATACCGTATACCCAACAACCGCGCATGGTGGGGGCTGTGCCAATACACCTCAAAGAGGCAGTCTGTCTGTTCCTCCGGTGAGCGAACACCATGGAGAACTGCAGCCCCCCTCCTGCCAGGACGGAGACACAGGGGACAGACCCTTCCCACCTTCTCTGGGGGGAAACATCACCGGGTCAGGGAGGCGTGCGCACACCGGTGACAGCCAAGGGGGTCCCCGCTGCTGTGGCTCAAAGGTTCATGATGGCACCAAATGACCATTCCCCTGTGGGGGAAGGAAAAGGAACACCCTTTGCTGTCACAGCAGCCAAAAAAAAAAAAAAAGGAAAATATGGTATTTCTAAGTGGTGGACAACAGCCCTGCCTGCGCCCCTCTAGGCAGACATTGCTCAGCATCCCTCTGCGGACCCCTGGAAACCCTATGGGTGTGCGTGGGGTGTCCGTAGGCAGTTTTGTGAAGCGAAGACTTGCAGAGAGATGCTGCGCCTGCCTGCCCGCACCGGCACAGGGCGCGGGGACTGCGCACGCTCCCTTCACGCACGACTCCTCCAAACGGCCAAACGTGGCTTAAAACTCGCTGCTGGGCAGCAGCCCCGACGCCTCGGGCTGGCACAGCAGCAGGGCGGATGCTCCCTGAATTACCAGAGGAGAAGATTGAAGAGAATCCTGAAAAGCAAGAGAAGGAAGGCGGGGAAGAAAAAGTTAGCTTCCCTGACCGGGAATCGAACCCGGGCCGCGGCGGTGAGAGCGCCGAATCCTAACCACTAGACCACCAGGGATCTGTACACTGCTGTTCCAACTCCTTCCTGAAGAGGTTAAGTCAGATAACCACACCCCCGCCATTAACACCCTGTTCGTTTCTCTTCTTTCTGCTCCCCTCTTCCGCGCAGTGCCCACTCCCGGAGGCAGCTGTGTGTAGGGAGGGACGCTCCGTTCCACCCCCACGGACGCGGGAGGGGGGGCGGTGGCGGCGGGGTGCGGAGGAGAGGGGGCGTCTCGGGCGAGGCGGGTGAGGGGCCCTCGCCCTGGGCGGGAGGAGGGATGGCGGTGGGAGGCCGGGAGGGACAGAGCCTCCGGCCCTGCCCTCAGCCCGGCGGTGCAGGAGTGAAAGCAGGCGCGCCCCGCACAGCGCGACAGGCAAGAGCCGGGGCCGAGGGCGGGTCGTGAGGAGAACGGCGCCGGAGTGCGGGCCGGGGCCGGGCCTCTCCCCTCCCCGCCGGGGCCCTTCCCGCCGCCACAGGCCGCTGGGCGGGTGGCGGCCCCCGGCGGGAGCGGGGCTGAGCGGGCTCCTTTTTCCTCGTTTCGTGTTGTCTGTTCACGCTGTTCCTTACAAGACAGTCTCTCTACGGTGTTGTTGTGACGGCTGCGGGCCGGGCCTCGTCAGCCAAGCGCTCTGCACCGCGCGTCCCGGCCGGCCGCCCCCGGGAGGGAAGGAGGGGCTCCTCAGGCGGGCTGTGGGAGCAAAATGAGCGCAGCTGCTCCGGGTTTAGGTGTTTGGTCTGCGGGGGAGAGCCGATCTAAAGGCCGACCTCAATAGAAGCCCGTGGCTCCACAGAGGGAAGACGGATTGGCAGTTCATTTGCCTTGGGCTGCCACGGCCTTCTTACGTGATGCATATGAATCTGTGACTCTGCTTTTTTGGGGGAGGTTTCGGAGAGAGGAGTGAAAACTCTGCCATCGATGCAGGTGACATCTGCGTAAGTGTGTTGATCTCTGGTGTGTTTATTTCATGAGCCAAGCAGATCTGCGAGCTCTACTAGCAAAAGTAATTTTCCGTATTTAAGCAGTGTCCATAATATAAGGGGGTTTGCTATACACAAGAAAATTTCTCTAGTTCTCAAACCCTCTGCCTCTGAAATGCATTATATAAGAAACCTTTTCCATGTTAAGATAGATAAGCTTCAGACTATATGCTTGCGGACTCTGCAAATACACATTAGCTTATCTTTAAAAGCTTTAGAGTCTGAAAACAAAGTTATGGAGACCGCTTTCCTCAGGGATGTACTCAGGAGGTTTGGGTGTTTGGTTTGCGTCTCACTGGAGTCCCTGTTCAGCCAATGGCTTGTTTCATCCCCAAACCTTCAGAGTAGCAGGCTTGAACAAAAGATTAGCAGATGTGACACCCATCTACAGGAAGGGCCGGAAGGAGGATCTGGGGAACTACAGACCTGTCAGCCTGACCTTGGTGCCAGGGAAGCTTATGGAGCAGATCATCTTGAGTGCCGCTACATACTATTTACAGGACAACCAGACGATCAGGCCCAGTCAACACAGGTTCATGAAGAGCAGGTCCTGCTTAACAAACCTGATCTCCTTCTATGACAAGGTGACCTGCTTGGTGGATGAGGAAAAGGCTGTGGATGTTATTTACCTGGACTTCAGTAAAGCCTTTGATACTCTTCCCCACAGCATTCTCATGGAAAAACTGTCTAGCCAAGGCTTGGACAGGCGTACACTCTGCTGGGTAAAACACTGGCTGGATCGCTAGGCCCAGAGAGTGGTGGTGAACGGAGTTAAATCCAGTTGGCAGCTGGTCACAAGTGGTGTTCCACAGGGCTCAGTGTTGGGGCCACTTCTGTTTAATTTTTTTATTAATGATCTTGACAAGGAGATTGAGAGCACCCTCAGTAAGTTTGCAGACAACACCAAGTTAGGTGGGAGTGTTGATCTGTTTGAGGGTAGGAAGGCTCTTTAGAGGGATCAGGACAGGCTGGATCGATGGGCTGAGGCCAATGGTATGATGTTCAACAAGGCCAAGTGCTGGATCCTGCACTTTGGCCACAACAACCCCATGTAGCGCTGCAGGCTTGGGGAGGAGTGACTGGAAAGCTGCCTGGAGGAAAAGGACCTGGGGGTGTTGATTGACAGTCGGCTGAAAATGAGCCAGTAGTGTGCCCAGGTGGCCAAGAAGGCCAATGGCATCCTGGCCTGCATCAGGAATAGTGTAGCTAGCAGGACTAGAGAAGTGATTGTCCCACTGTACTCGGCACTGGTGAGACCGTCTAGTTATGGTGCTCAGGGACATGGTTTAGAAGTGGGCCTGGTAGAGTTAGATAGCGGTTGGACTTGATGATCTTAAAGTTCTTTTCCAGCCATAATGATTCTATGAAAATGTTTATATTGATTGCGATGGAGCTTTCTTCTGTCCAAATTGAGCAATTTTACTCTGCAATGAGGTAGATAACTTAGAAAATGTGAGGTTACGATCAGGCCCTATTAGATACAGTCTGATGTCTTATATACTGCAAGAACTGCATTTCACATGTGTATATAAACAGCAGCTTCTTTGGTAAGACCACAGCATTTCAGGCCTTGAGGAGACAAAGCTGTGGAGCACTGGAGGGAGAGCACAGCTCAAACTGAGGCACCACTGCAGCCTGAGGCCACTGCAAAGAGGGGGACATGGTTAGGTGAGAGAAATCACTTGGTCCCAGAAGACAATGTGTGCCCCCCGTTGAAGAGAAAGGCAAAATGGGATCTGGTTTCCTGTAATTCAGAATCGGCAAGGAACACCAGCCAAATATTAAGATGGCTCTATACTGCAGAAACTGAGCTAGCTTTAAAGGAATTGATATGCTTCACTAGGTCCGCAGTGTCATGGTTGAAAGCATAGGCTTCCCCACCCTGGGATCTTCTTAGGTGGGTTTTGGCGGGGTACTGATTTCTGTGCTTCTGTGGCTGTGATGCTAACAGCATTTGAGACAGCTAGGTTAAAGCTAGGGTTGGTCCACATCAGCTGCATTTGCAGTGTTGAAGACGTGTTACAGAAGGTTCGTTGCCACTGTTCTTAGAGTGCTTCTGTTGTGCGACACCTCAGAGGAACCCAGGGGTGAGCCCCTTGATTTTTAAGCTGAGTGGTAGAGACAAAAAAATCCCCCCAACAATTTCAGAAAAGTAGGTGAGCCTATGAAAGATGGGATCTCATGGCTGATGGTAGGGTGGGCAAATGTGTTTTCTCCATGCCTTAGGAAACTGTTAGATGTAGAAACAAATAATTCTTGCTCTGGTATGCTTGACAATTAGCAAGTTATTTTCAATATGTGTAGTATATCATACTAAATTTCTGTTGAGCCGTGAAAAGGTTGTTGATTACAGCCATAAGAGTAAATGAAAACTCTAATGTAGGTACTAGTGAAATTTTACTGACATAAGAAATCTTCTGGATGTGAAGCCAGGTTGTTGGGGGCAGGGGACTGACCACTAGACCACCAGGAAAGTAGCGTTGAGAGTCATATGCTGGCTAGTTATTTTTAGAAATAGCTTTCTTTTCTGTGCAAGTCATGTGCACTGACAAAAGATTACGCCTCTTCTCTGGCTTCCTATATCCGATAGAGAAACGCATCAGTGAAACTGTCAGCGATTCAGCCTCCTGCCAGCGCAGAAGCAGCCAGTGCCTGTGCCTGGATCCCTGCGATGCTAGCTGGAGAAGAATGATCTTCCCAAAAGCACCAGGAAAGGAATGTCGGAGGCCGATGTTTCTTTTCACTTAAGGGAACAGCAGTGTGTCAGTAAAACCAAGTGAGTAGCGTTCAATGTTAGAGGTACTGTACCTCAGTGTTCAGAGTTTGGTATGCAAAGCTGCATTTTGGAACCTGAAAAATCAGAGCAATTACTTTAAATGCAAGCTGTAAAGCAGCATGCAATTAACTTGTCTGTTCCATATGAATATATTACATATTATTATTACTTTAATTTGCCATGTTAATTGATGTGTGACAGTAGGCTTACTATGTAAAAATGAGTAAGAACAACATCAAAGTAATGTGCTAATTTGCTGAAAGTATATTATTTGGATCTGAAAGTATATTATTTGGATATGTTCACTATATCATGGTAAGTTCAAACTGTCTTTAGTACCTGGGGTACACGCTTCAGCAGTAGTGAAAATGCTTGATTTGCACAGCAGCTGTAAACTGTGTTTATAACTATGTGTGCATTGATCCCTTCTCTCTTTCCTCAACTGCGTATTTAGTCTGGAAAGGCTTGACATCGTCTGTAAGTTCTGTATCTGTATTCTGTAATCTTCTGTAAGTTAGCCTGATCTAAAATGTACATCATCCCAGTTTCAGGGAGGTGGAGAGGAGAGGGAGGGAAAAGATGATGCACAGTCTTTTGCTATTTTATGTTTAATTTCCATGTATAGTCAGAATGGTTACTTAACTGTTAGATTATAATTATTTTCTGGGGGAAAAAAATACTATTGTAGTTTATATTTCTTATATCTATTTTCACCGTAATAGTTTTTTAATGGAAATAATCTAAGGAAAATCTCAAAAGATGTTGTCCAAATGTTACAGCAGTTCTGATACTCCTAGCTCCAAGATACCTTCCAAGCTGTACAGTGACTTGCTCTATCCTCTTGTAGTTTAATTTAAGTAGAGCTAGGGGGCAGTCTGTGAGAATTTGCAATGTCATGTCTTAATACTGTGCAGACTAATTTACTATTTACAGAAAATATTTTAAAGATCCTGAAGAAAAACGGGGGAGTAACTCACCAGCAGTATTTTTAGAAATACTTTTACAAGTTCTTGTATTGTTTTCGTTGATCTTCTCTTCTTCCCCTGACACCGTATTTGATCCAGGAAAACCTGTGTCAGCTTTTTTTTATCTTAGCCTGTGTTAAAATGCACGATTCTGGGGTTTGGGATAATGTATGATGATGGTGTGCTTCATCCAGTGTCCACTGAGCTCAACAAAATACCTTAATTGAAACAAATATGACTTTTTCATCATCTCCTCATGTATCTCAGCAAATTTTTTTTTTACAGTCTTTCTTCTGCAGAGCATTTTGGAAGCAACTTCTGGTTTCCTCTACTAGTCAGTAGAAATGGGTGTACAGAATCAGTTATTAGAGGAAAACTTCTTACAGAAGTTTCAAGCTCTGATTTCTTTCTCTTTCATTTTTGTGAAACTTGTAAAAATTTTCAATACCTCTGTCAAATTGAGTTATATCTAGACAATAAATTCAAAGTTACAGGGTTAGTTGGGGACACTCAGAAAATTCATCATTACATAAACTGAAGAAACCAGGCTAAAAATAGCAATGTAATGTTACAGAAGTCAACCCCCTGTGCATGGTAGGATCAAGCAGAGCCTCAATTATGCATAAAAGTCTGTCTGTATGAAACCTATTTTGTGACTACTTCGTGGTGAATAATTGTAAGAGTAACTGGGAGAAACAGGATGGCTGCTAAAGGAAAAAGAAAAGAATGGTGTCACCTTTACTTTTATACCTTTTCAAAACTGGACTGTTATGGTATTCAAGCTCATCAGTGTAATTCTTTATGGCAGATTGTCTTTCTTAAATGAGCCATAAGCTAACAGTTGCAGATGTTAAAAAAAAATTACATGAACCACACATGAGATATACAATATTTTTTTTCTGATATTAGTGTAAGCTGATCTGAGTGCAGGCCATAAACATACTGTATCTGTGAATTTTGTTCTCTGTAATCTATGCAGCTCTACTAAAATACACTGAAATGTATATTGTGGAAGATCAAACCCCATTCAACATTGTACTTAAGTATCCCAAGTCTATTGTCTTCCATGTGTCATTATGCATGCGAGTTTGGGTGAGAAGGCTTTTTCTAGGGTAAAAAATTACAATTTGGAAGTGATTAAAATAGCAAACTTGCATTTTATCTCCGTCAAAATAGTGCAATCAGTGATAAAACAAATTTGCGCAATCCTGAAATGAATGAGCGACATGAATTTAAGATTTTCTCAGCTAAAGATATTCTAAGCATTGATATCACAAAGACAATGAATTAAACAATGTCAGATCATTTGTATTCAAATGAATTGCCATGGAACATACTGTCATGGGAAAGAGCAAACCATTCAGACTGTCTTCTATCCTCTATGCTGTAGAGAGGCCAAAGCTAAATTTTATTTCAAAGTTTTTATTTCAAAGGTGATGTGCATATCTATCTATCTGTCTGTATGTCTATCTGTCTATCTCATGTTCATCGTTGTAACAGATAGGCATTACCTCTTACGTCCAGACTCAGTAAAATAAAATGGAATATTACATCCCACTCACGCGGTTTCTGCCAACAACATGAACTCGGTGGGCTGAGCTCCAGGCAATAACCCACAGTGCTGGAACCAGAACTCGCAGGATGCTTCTGTTCTGGTCCTAGGCTGCTTATTCTGCTGCTCTGACAGGAGTTTGAGTGATTTCTTCCCCATGCCAGTAGGCTAGAATATGTATTGGAAGTGCTTGGGGCAATGTAAGTACTGTAGAAACATGTGTTTCTTTGTCTGCTATATGGAATCTGTGCATTGTCCTTATAGGGTTTTCTACACAATACAACAGAGGTGACCGTGCTTGGAATGATGATGGACAGTGAACTGGTACATTAGGAGAGGGACAACTTTTCCTGGAGCTAAAATAAGGTGTTAGTCACTGTCATTGTCGTGCAAGTTCGGCTAAAGAGATAAGTAGGGTTTCCACCACTTTGATGGATAGGGCTGCATATTTTATGCAATTTGGCAAAAGAAGTCAAGGAAATGGTACTATTTTAGGTCTGCTGTTTTCTTTCTCTTTTTTTTCCCTTTTTTTTTATCTAAGCAGTGTTGGAGGAGTAACTGAGAGCAGGGCCCTATTCTTCTGTGCTGTGCTGGAGAACCTTTATGCCAGTGAGGTCTCTGAGATTTTAACCAAAGTAATTTTGGGTTTGCCCATCTTGTCCCTGGGTAATAGCGTAGATATAAGATGTAGTCACTGCAGTATGCTATCAAAATGTATCCTGTAAGCAGGAGACCATGTTTTAAAGGAAATCTGTGTCTTGTAAAATGAAGTTTTGGGGAAAAAAAATCAGATGCAAACTTCAATTTTAGCTGGAAGTACAGCGGCAAATTTAGAGGAGGAGTTGCGACAGTTATTTTCGCAATACTGAGGCTGACTGGTAGAAGGCAAGCGGGACGAGCAGGGAAGGGGTAGAGGTGGCTGCGTGTCCATATTGGAGTTGCATTCTGAAATCGACACATATGATTTTGAAATGGATCTTTAAGCAATTTTTAGGTTAAAAAATAGGCCTCTGACAAATACCTCTCATACTTGAAATTAAAACTTGCTGGATTTGTTACATTCTGGATATTAAAAAAATATTGTTTGTCTTGAGATGCCTGTGCACCACTTGCTATTTTATGTTGGCGCAATCTCTTAGCATCTGTATGTATATGTGTATGTATACAATTTGTGTTACTTGAACTTTTTATTTATGCGGGTATCTGCCTGTCTTCAGGCTTTTATCTTGCAGAAGTTGGGATTTAATGATGTTACAACACTGTAGGCCTTTCCCTAAGCTTTCTAGTCTTTCAGAGCTGGATACAGATGGAAGGAGGGAGTAGGAAGCCAGATCTCGTTTGGGCTAGCCGCAAACGTGTAGAATGGTTACCTGAAGTTATCTCAGGTAAGGGAATAGAGCTTCTGGTAACTGCAGAGGCTTTTGGGTTTTGGGGCTTGGGTGAAGAAGCCGGCACGCTGGCAGTGTGAAAACGGCAGATAAAGTTTGCAGGCAGTTCAGTTTCCCATGGACGTAAAGGCTTTGGTTAACCTCAATTTCCAAAATTGTTTGTTTTGTTTTAGTACTGCCCTTGAGAAAACTCCTCTCCGGAGGCAGAGCCTGGCGCTTGGGCTTTATGAAGAAAGAGGCTATACTCGGCTTTTCTGTGGCCCCGCAGACAGACAGACAGACAGACCCCTTTCCCCACGGCAGGGCTCGCCGGCACCGCGGCGGGTGGGTGCTGGGGCCCAGGAAAAGCGCGGCCTTCCCTCCCCGCCCAGCGCTCCGGTACGGGCCCGCTCCCGGAGCCCTGAGCCCACCCGCAGCCGGCAATCCCCCGCCCGCGGGGGCCGCCGCGATCCGCGGAGGCCGGGGCCGGCCGGGCGGGGCCGAGCGGGAGGCGGGATCGCCGGGGCGGGGCGGAGCCGCGGGCCGAGCAGGGCCGGGCCGGGGCGGGGGCTGGCGCGGCTCTGGCCGAGCGGGGAGCGCTGCAGCCGGCGGTCCCGCAGAGCCACCGCCTGCCGCCGCCCGGCAGCGGGGCCTGGGCGCAGCGCGGGGCCGCCATGCCGCCCGCCCGCCTTGCAGGTGCGCGCCGCGGCGAGGGGCGGGGGGGGGGGGGCGCGTTATTTTCCTGTTTACGCCGTGCCGAGGGCGGGAAAGGCGGCGGCGTGGGGGGGGGGGCCACGTCTGCTCGGCCACGGCCTTGTTCCCTGGCCGGGGGGCGGCGCCGCCGGGCCGGGCCGGGCCGGGAGCTGAGCCCCCGAGGACAGGGATCAGCGCCGCCGGTGTGGTGGTGCCTCCGGCGGCGGCGGAGCCGTTTGCCCGCGGGCTTGTTTACAGAGCCAGCCCGGCATCGCGGCGCGGGAGGTGAGGGGCGGCCCCGCCGCCGGGAGGTGTTTGTCCTGCGGCCGGGAGGCGCGGGGCGGCCGCCGGGAGCTGCCCGCCGGGAGCTGCCCGCCAGCGGCGGCTCGGCGCGGGGCCGGCCCCTGCGAGCCCCGGCGGCGGCGAGTTTAACCGGCCGGTGCGGCGGAGTGGATTGCTTTGTCGGCTTTCACGGCTTCAAACCTCATTTATTTCATCCTTCCCCACATCCTGGGTGATTTACTGGAATGTTCCAGGCTCTCGATGTATTAATTTATAGTCTCGGGTTGTCGCGATTAAGAAGTGCTGCCGGGTGCCAAAGGTGTGTTAGTAACTCATTTTTGTCTCTTAATCTGTGCAATGGACTTTCCTCTCTGTGCCTCGTCATACACTACTTCAAAGTTGTTTTTTTGGCGGGAGGGAGTAGCCTGTGCGTTGGCGATGTCTTTGCAATATTATGGTGCTAAAGGATGCAGTAACTGTCCTCTAGGTGATGAAATAAGATGATTAACGCTTAGACTCAATAACAGGCTTTTACCGTGTGTTTACTTTACATGCCACATTATTGTTCTCCCGTTAAGTAGTCGTACATTTCTTGTATTGACGCATAATGATGGACTTCTAAGAGGGGTAGGTGCCCATTAATCGATTATGGTTTGCCTCAAATGCTGTGACCCAGACTAAGGGCCTGTTTTTGGATGATACTTAAAATGCATATTGGTGAACCCTCCCAGCATATTGTATCAGCAAGTGTTTACATAGCGTGGCAATAGTATTTTCCTGATGTCGTTCTTTTGAATGTGAATGCAAACACATGCAGGCTTCAGAAGATTAATGGAGAAGGCAGTAGAAAACACCAAGAAACGTACGTGTGCATATATACTTTCTGAATGAAAATTACTTTATCAGGAATATATGTCTTTAAGTCACAGTTAAAAATATGTAAGTCCTAATGCATTTTAGGCTGCTTTCTCTTTCATCCTTTTCCCTGGAAAATGTTCATAAATATACACTATATTTTAAGGATCTAGAGATGAAAGTAATGTTGATCCTGTGAAGAGTTTATTGAAGCTGATGGGACTGCTTGTAGACAAAACACCGTGTGGTGGCTTTCCCTTTTTTTTTTTTTTTTTATTTTAAATAATGGATGAAAAATCTTGGGCTTGGAAGGAAATTCTGTACTTCAGTTAAATTCATTCCCTTTTTTTCTTGTTGTGTATTATGTTTATGAAAAAGAAGCACTTCTAGAAAACCTGATTTCTCTGAGCCAGTTGTGAGGCACAGTCTCTGAGTCTCACTCCTTGCCTTTGCCCAGTGTCCTGTTCTCACTGCACCAGTGCCCACACTCCCATTTGGATTTGTCAGGTCTACTGCTGAAATGACAAGTGATTCCTTTTGGAGTTGAAGTGACTTAGAATTGATTGGAACAGTCCTTGTCTTGCTGTCTAGCAATATGCCTTTCTTGCTTTGTGTATCCAGGATTTTGAAAGAGAAGGGTAAAATTGGCTGTGACTGGCTCTAGTAAATATTTGGCTAGCTTATGGTCCTGATTTCAGTGGATAGCTTGCAAACCCCTTACAGTGTTGGGGAATAAGTCCCTCTATTCAAATAGAGATGAATTCATTGGAGAGTGATTTGGGTTGGAGAATAATGTTTTTTAGAAAGGTTATTAACAAAATGGTGAGAATCTTATAGATGGGTACTGCAGCCAGAGTGGCTCCCTGCAGTCATCCATCTGGGTGAGTGTTTCAGAGGTGGGATATCAGTGTGAGTCTCTGCAGCATGATCTGACACAAGAAGTTGCTGCTCCAGGCAGCTGGACATGTTCACAAATGATAATTATCATGGAAATAAAGGACGAAGGGACTCAATTTCCCTTTGCTTTCCAGTAGGCATTGAAGGAGAGCTGGAGCGTAACCAATGTTGAGAAAAATGGTAAAACTCCCTGTCTGGCACCTGGCTTGTCCCTTCTGTGTCTTGGCAGGTGCCTGACGCAGCAGCAGGTGGTCATGTTCCTCAGCTCTACTGGCGAGGTGAATCTAGTGTCAGGCTGCTGCTTCTTGGGTGATGACAAGTCTCTTCTTCCTTGTGATCAATAAGTCAAAAAACTCTTAAGGCTTTATGGGCGCAGCTCTTGTTTTAATGAGGTATCCACTCGCTGGTATAGTTATTGACGGTGGGGATGGCAGCCTGCCATGGAGTTGGTGGTTTCTCGCTCCCTGCTGCAAGGGAGCTGGGTCTCGGGATCTGCGCCCTCGTGGAGGAAAATGCACAAGTCGCGCTGCTGCTGCCACCGCATGTTTGTCCTGTGGGTTGAGATCGTTCTCCCAAAAAGAGGAAACCTAATGCTACAGTTGAGGAGTGAAGTCAGCATTAAGAGTGCTCACTTAGGTGGCCTCCTTTGGCTGGGAAGAAAAGCAGGGTAGGAGAAACTAGTTTTCAGACCTCTTTTTTTTTTTTTTTTTATTTTTTAAATCTCACTGGTTTCCTTATTCCCACGTCATTTTTTCCTAGCCCGATTAATGAAACAGTGAGGAAGTGACAAAATTCACAGCAAGCTAGAGGGTTTATGTCCCCCTCACAAATACAGTGTTTCAGATTGATACAGTAAATATGTACCCAGGAATATTGTCTTTTCCTCCTTTTCTTTGCAAACCATTCTGATTGTAGGCGGAAAGCTATACTACTTTGTTCTTGATCAAAATGTCAGGCGGGTGTGAGCAGCTATGCTGCTGCTGGAAGATGTCCGTTATGAACGGCATGTTCGGTTTTGGGGTGGGCAGCATGCTGCAGCGGGGCAGGAGGCTGTGGTTGTGTTTCTCCTCTGCTTGCCTGCAAGGGCAGGGTGCAGGCAGGCTTCCTGGGGTCTGCCGGTACTTCCTCATGGGTTGCAATGCAGAAGGTAATAGTAAGTGCCAAGAAGGGTGAGTTACTGCAGGTGCAGTGCTTTGCTCTTACACCTGTGCTGCTCCCAGTCTCTGACAAAGCTTGGAGAAGTAGTACTGGTATTTCAGCTTGGGACCGTATAGCGTCCTAGTGACATGCCTGTACTTACTTGAGACTTAAAGACTTGTCGTGGAACCACAGCTTATACTTTAGGAAGACTTCTGGCTTAGATTCGGAGCTCTGGATGTGTAGGGTACTCATCATAATCTTAATAAGCCCTTCTGATTGTTATTTATCTTGTTTTTAAGACACAAATGTGCTTTCAGTTACGTGCTTTGAATTCCATGTGTTGTGTGGTCCTGTGGCCTTGACAACTGGATGAAGCTGTTCCTTGCTCTCAGTTATTCTCTCCCCTGTGGTACTCATGCATGTAATTAATCATTAAGCCTCCTCTTTGATATGCTACATGTAAATCCACTGAGGTGCCACTGTTTTTCTTCTGTTGCCTTTGCTATGGCTAGTATGTATGTTTTACAGGTTTGTTTT
Source organism: Pluvialis apricaria (assembly GCA_017639485.1). Taxonomy (NCBI): domain Eukaryota; kingdom Metazoa; phylum Chordata; class Aves; order Charadriiformes; family Charadriidae; genus Pluvialis; species Pluvialis apricaria. Next base: position 70,141,863 of record CM030009.1, on the reverse strand, counting down.
TTTCCAACATCCTGCCTGTCATATTTGAGTAATGGTAATATCAACCTGGCTTACAGGAACAGAAAACATCCAATGCGAGCAGGGAAGATACGCCTGTTTATATGGGCAAGATTTGTGTTTACCTTTTGGTTACAGTGTCAAATTAGGATTGCTTATGTTTCATTCTGTGTTCACTTAACAGGATTTAAAAGCCTTTTATTAATAGCTACCAATTTCTAGAAAGGAAGTTTTCTTACAGTAGTCTCACCCATTAATGACTGATTTTTGGGATCTTCCCATAGTGTTTCCATAGCTATGAGAGCCATTTCACCAAAAATCTAAGACTCCCTGGGCAGACAAAGAGCCATCCCAGTGCACCAGTTAGAGGAATTCACAGCTTTGTTTTACAGAAGTTCACAGTCAGAGCTACTGCTTCCTTGAACTCAGCCTTATCTTAAGAAAAGGTAATATATTCCCTGACTCATTTTTCAAATAAATTTAACCTTTTCTAACAGTGCTGTCTCTATCTGCCGCTACTCCTGTCTGGTTTGGTGTTTTGTTTTTTTTTTTTTGCTTTCTGTCCCACATGCCATCTGTCTTATTTTCTGTTTTGTTTTTTTTCTTTTTAAATACTCTAAACTAAGGCAGCAGCTAGAAAAGAAGTGTGAATATTTATGAACCATCACTGCTACCTCCAATCTGTGGATGGCTTCCTGCCAGGTCAGGTGATGCCGTGATTGCAGAAGCTGACTGGGATCTGCCTAGGTTGTTACCTGTGGGGAATGCTACAAGGAACAACTCGGTATCATCAGTGGTTCAGCAGTGCTTGCATGCTGTGTCAGTAGTCACTGTGCACAAATAACATAGTAGGTAGCACTAGTCTGTTGTTGTAGCTAACTGTCTCGTGGTCAAGTAATGCCCCAGTGTGGTGGCAAGGGCTTTATTTTACTGTCAACTTAAGCAGCAGCATTTCTTTAATGCTTTTTAAGTAGCTATACGGATGCTAAAGACCCGGGCCCTTCTGATAAAGCTGGGTATAATACTGTATGCAGGTTTTGGTAGCTGTAACAAGCTCGGCAAAGCTTTGCAGGCCAGAGAATGGCTTGAATTTTTCCTTCATACTTTCTCACAAAGGTTCAGATAATTCAGTGAATCATTGAAGAGTATAAAAAGTAGTATTACACATTAAGATTATTTGTATGATATTTAGAATAGCTATTAAAAAGAAATTCTCACTTGTAATATATAAGTAACGTTCGACTTCTTGTAGTCCCTTTTTTTCCATCCTGGTTGCTGATCAAACCTTTTGCAGTGATGCTGCTGAAGACTGATGGCTAAAGGTAGCATAACCCATGACATAAAATCCTGGCAGTTCCATCTGTCCCAGCTCCAAAAGCTTCTAAAATGCAGGTTGTCTGGTAGATGCGTGGTGCAAGTGGTGACATCCTGGTGAGAATGAGTGGAGAATCAAGGAGATAAAACTTTGACTCTTAACTTTGTTACGGAACAGTGTGCTAAAACACGTCCAGGTATGTGGTGAAAGATTGACTTTGCCTGCTGTAAGCCAGTCACTTGTGTAGATATGGGCCAAACGATTGACAGCTGTGCAACAGCTGATGAACATGAAAGCCGCCTTGGCATCCGGATGTGCTGGGTCAAGTAGCAAGTAGTCCGAGTAGTCATCAGAGCAGTTAGGAGATGAACTGCGAACCACAAAGAAATGACAAAGGTGGCTTTCTGCTAGTGCGGTGAGTTGTTCTCCAGCCCTTGTGCTTAGGTATCAGCTGAAGAAATTTTGTTTGATTTACAAGTAACTTGGGTTTGGTTTGGTGGTGGTTTGGGTTTTCTTCCCCCCCTGTGTACGATGCTGAGCTGTGTTGGTTAGGTATGGCTTCTTGTTAGGGATGAGTAGATGGTGGGAGGTGACTGGCATCATCACATCACTGTACAGAGGCTAGGCAGGAACTTGCAGTGACATCTACATTTGTGTCCTGCTGTAGTCATGCTTACAGGATGGAAAGCAAAGTCTGTGTTGGACTAGTGCTGATGTGGTTGCTCACTGGGGCACATTTGTTTCCTTATATACAGGAATTCTGGATTCCTTAAAATTGAGCCCTGCTGCTAACTGATCACTCAGGGGATAAATTTTTAAGTGTGCTATTTGTTTTGAAAATTGGATATCCCTTTGTAATGTGTGATTTCTGTTAGTACAAGTAACACATTGGTTGTCATCAAAAGAGATTAAGAAGCTGGAAATTAGTTTTCTTTTCTCCTTCTCTGTTGACACTGTGCACTTGATGCTATTGTGTGAGTAGTAAGTTTCAGTGTTTTGTCAACTAGTTGTGTCCTTTTGTGAGCCCTGCTCTGGTAGTTCCCAGTCCCAGGCTGAGCCAGGCAGGTAACAGGCAGGTTTTATGGGAAAGGGACTAGAGACTGATTTTGAGACCAAAAGTCATACAGCAAGTACATGAAATCCAGAATCTTCTACAGGCAGGGTGGGAAGACCAAGTAATGTGAACCCCAGGAAACAACCACACCTTCTGCAGTTGCGTGTGTTGGCGAGTTCTCCTAGGCTTCATGGATGTTGAGTTGTGGAAAAAACACTGCCACCCGGGAGAGTGGTTTCTAGGCCTTCTCAACTCTAAGCGTGCTTTGGATTAAGGTTGTGAGAAGAGCAAGGAAGGTGCATTCCCATCCTTGTTTTCCTCCTGGGAAACAAATGGGCACGCTGCTCCTCGCAGAATGGGGCCCTGCTCCACTAGGAGCGAGCCACGATTGAAGAGTGCAATGGGCAGTCAGTGCAAATGCCAGTGGAAAGCTAAGGAGGTTTGCAGAAGGAAAGCTGGTGGAGCTGAAGGGGCCGCCTGTAGCACCAAACCTGATTTTAAAGTGCTTCTGAGGAAGTGTGTGTTTTTTTGTACTTGGTAGCTTTAACGTGTTCCTTTTGTGATGTGGACCCGTGTAGGATTTGAGATGTAAGGGCTTCAAGTTAAAAAATGTATTTCTTGGGCAAAATTATTGTGAACCCTCAGTAAATGGTAACAGGCCTTTAAAAGCCTCTCTTCTGGCTGTGTTTTTTGTTGGTATCTAGAAATTTTGTAGACAGTCAAACTTCCATGGATGTCAGTGAAATCAGGACTTCACCATCGGTACCGTGTCCAGTTTTCAACTCTTAACTGCTTTGCAGTATGCATTATATCGCATTTAAAATAAAAGTTTTGCACTTTAAAACAAAAGTGTAACTGTTGTTTAAGTTTTGAGTTCTTCTTCATACCACATACTATTTTTTTGTGAATTCTGTGATGAAGGAGCTGTGAGTGATTATTTTCTCACTGAAAGGCTCTAGGATGACAGCATACTGTGTTATAAATTGGAATTTACTGTATCTGGCTTTGAAATGTATCTTTTTTCCTGCTTCTCTTTTTTTTTTTCTTTTTACTTCACCGAGTCCAGCAAGCAGATAGTTCAGAAAAGCAATTTTGTCCTGTGGAAGCTAGTGCCAGGTATTACAGAATCACAGAATGGTAGGGGTTGGAAGGGACCTTTGGAGATCATCTGGTCCAGCCCCCTGCCAAAGCAGGTTCACCTACAGCAGGTTGGACAGGAACACATCCAGGTGGGTTTTGTGTATCTTCTGAGAAGGAGACTCCACAACCTCTCTGGGCAGCCTGTTCCAGTGCTCTGTCACCCTCAAAGTAAAGACATCAGCTTTTCCTCGTGTTGAGATGGAATTTCCTGTGTTCCAGTTTGTGTCCGTTGCCCCTTGTCCTGTCGCTGGGCGCCACTGAAAAGAGTCTCGCCCCATCCTCTTGACACCTACCCTTTAGATATTTATAAGCATTGGTGTGGTCCCCTCAGTCTTCTCTAGGCTAAACAGACCAGGTGTCTCAGTGTTTCCTTGTAAGAGAGATGCTCCATTCCCTTGTAGCCCTCCGCTGGACTCTCTCCAGTAGTTCTTTGCCTTTCTTGAACGGGGGAGCCCAGGACTGGACACAGTACTCCAGATATGGCTGCACCAGGGCAGAGTAGGGGGGGAGGATGACCTCCCTCGACTTGCTGGCCACGCTTTTTTTAGTGCGCCCCAGGATGCCATTGGCCTTCTTGGCCACCAGGGCACATTGCTGCCTCATGGTCAACTTGTTGTCCACCAGGACTCTCAGGTGCCTGTCTGAAGAGCTGCTTTCTAGCAGGTCAACCCATAACCTGTACTGGTGCATGGGGTTATTCCTGCCTCGGTGCAAGACCCTACACTTGCCCTTGTTGAACTTCAGTAGGTTCCTCTCTGCCCAACTCTCCAGCCTGTCCAGGTCTCTCTGAATAGCGGCACAGCCTTCTGGTGTGTCAGCCACTGCTCCCAGTTTTGTGTCATCAGCAGACTTGTTCTCAGACAGACTCTGTTCCCTCATCCAGGTCGTTGAGGAATATGTTAAAAAAGGCTGGACCCAGTACTGACCCCTGGGGAACATCACTAGTTAACAGGCCTCCAACGAGATTCTGCACTGCTGATCACAACCCTCTGAGCTCTGCCGTTCAGCCAGTTCTCAGTCCACCCCATTGTCTGCTCATCTAACCCGCACGTCCTATGCTTACTTATGAGGATGTTATGGGAGACAGTGTCAAAAGCCGTGCTGAAGTCGAGGTATACTGTTCATTAAGATTAGCCCAGCCATGTGTTTGAGATTGGAAGTGTGCATTTTAATCTGAGGTCTTGTAATAGTTACTGATAAGAACAAGCTCCTGTTCCTATTTTTTTAAAGGTGTAGGTCTCTACCCAGTTTGGACAGATTTTCAGAGCAACTGTGAAAAGGTGTGGATTATTCTCTGCCAAATTTTAAGTTCTAACACCAAAACTGGAAGCACTACAGCCCCTCAAAAAAAAAAAAAAAGACTTTAATATGGACAAAAAAAAAAACCCCAAACTCCTTAATACATTAACTTTTGGCTGGCTTCTAACTTGAGGAAGGGCAAGCAATTACTTTGATGTAGCTGTAAAAAAGTGAAGACAAGATTTTGTGTGAAATGTGTTGGGCAGTCTGAAACACTTGCCGTTAGCAGCTTTGTCAGGCATAACGTGGTGAATGGAAAGTTAGCAGCTTTCATTTGTGGGCCCCAATTCTGCAAATGCTTCCTTAGGTATTACAAGCATAACTCGTGTAAGCACGTGGTCCCTCTGAATGCACTTGGTACGTGAGTAGAGATCTCAGCAATGTTGTGGTACCTGGTGATGCGGCTGAGATGGCTTCCATGAAAACGCAACACTGGAGGAATTGAAGCTATTTGTAAAATTAGTTCAAATTTTGTGAAGAGTTTTGGGGGTTTTTTTCCTAGCAAAAAGAAATATCTAGCTTCAGAAATGCGGAGTTACTTTTTCGATACTGTCAGTGTAAGATGTTTGAATTTTATTTTCAAAATCAGTGTGTTTTGTTCAACAAGAGCACCTTGGCTCAATAGTAATGTTTAAAACACTTGAGTAATCTGAACACTACTGCTATTGTTGTACCAGAAAATTTCTACACTTCTGTTTTTTATGCAACAGTACTCAACCTTAATTCAAGCATATGCTTAACTTTTTTTTTTTTAACTAAACCCTGAACTGTCCCACTGACAGAACCCATCCAGAGTTGAGCAAGTAAGTCCAGATTAGATATGCTGAAAAAAGGATAGCTTATAGCTGTTTTGTATGAACCATTCTGTTGTTCTGTCTTTTCTATATACATAGAAATAGGTTGCTAACTTTATTTACCAGAATAATTTTGAGCAGATGCTTAGCTGTGCACAAATGGTTAGAACACAGAAAAGTAGGGAAAACTTATTTTTCTGTTTCTGGAAAGAAGCAATCTAATTAGGTAGGTCAATGTAACTGTGCTGTGGGGAATTCAGTTTGGGAAGGAAGTTTTTGCTTTGTATGTAGTGCAAGGTGACTCTCGGTACAAGGCCAGAAACTGTGTGTAATGTTGTACAGGAATCCGGAGATGGAGCAAGGAAAAATGGTAATAAAGGTTTTAAGGGTGTTTCGGAAGAGCAAGAGAACTAAATCATTCTCAGTTACACAATACCTAACAGAATTTTGCAAGGAGGAGGGACATAATTAGAAACATTGCTGCTTTTAAAACAACCTTCAGACTCTGCAGTGGGTAGAGGGTACGATTTATTGTCGATCATTGTAATTTTAATGCGCCTAATGCTGCCAACATCTGAGCACCTGTGAAGCTGCGTGTGCCAGTGTAGTACAAGGTCACACTCAACAGACTCTAATGCAATAAATGTTGCAGGTTAAGGAATTGAAAAATAAACAATGAAGGTTTCCAGTCTTAATTTTGTACATTGCAAATGTACAGGATTTTCTGTTACAATAAAACTGTTCAATATGTTACTTAATGTACAGTGTATGCAATGTGACACAGTTAAGGTTGCTATGGAAACCTGGCATTTTGGTTCTGTTAACGGTGTTTCAGATAGGAAAACATTTGCATTGCATTACTGTGAGACTCCTTTCTACCCCCACTCCTCAACTCCTTTGCTTCTCAGTTGGGAGGTAGGTGACAGAGAAAAAGCCATGGCCTGGAATTTCCATGAGTCGGGTTCAATTGGAAAAAGGGATGTTGAGATAAAACTTAAAATTACCTTCAAGTAGCTCTTGTGTCTTGAGTTGCTTTCTGAAGTGAGGAAGTGTTTAAATGTTACTCTTTCACAGTGTAGTGTCAGTGGGCTGTTAATTTGAGGGTCTTTTTCTAAAAACTCGAAAATGATGGGTACTTTCTAAAGAAAAGTTTCCAATAATTTTCACAGCGTGATTATGAATATTGTTGGAAATGTACTTCACCTAAAGAACAGTGATCAGTTCTAATACTTCCTGTTAGATTGATGGGTTTATTAATGTTTTAATACTTTCTTGTTGTCTGGCCTTATTCTGTGAAGCCTTGAGAACATGTTAACCAAGTCTCTTTGAATACAATGGGAATATTTACAAATATAAAGCTAACTTTATGGTTAAGCGCTTTGGGACCTAAACTTACTGTAAGCAGGAAGTGATTTATGGTACCTGTGATTTATGGTACAGGTATTTTGCCAAGCATCAAGCTGCATCTCTGTGGTTTATGTGACTCTTCAAACACTTGTCTCTTTCTGCTCTATTTACTGTTGATATAAATGCCTTTATTGGGTTGGTGAGAAAAGAGCTGAGAAGCAAGAGAGGAAGTTTGCTGTGGAGCTGAGAACATGCATTTGTCTTTCGCAGTCTCTTTCTCATCTCGTGAATGCTGGCCGTAGGTCTCAGCAGCACTCATCTTTCAGAGTGTGCGGTTGCCGAGGCCCACCGAATGAAGTGGCTGCTCAAGGAGTTAGGTCGATGGTTATCTGCCCAAGCTTTCTGCTGCAGGTCTGCCTTCTGTGGCAGAAGTAAGGGTGTGCTTGCAGTTCAGCTGTGTGCAGCAAAGCCGCTGGAGCTGCGTGTGAGCTGGCATGGGAACTGCAGATACAGAGCTGCTTCTGCTGACTACTACAGGTAATTGGTGTGGTAATTTTGGGCGGAGGAGTGGTAGCAAACAGCTGAAGTAGGTGAGTGGGAGGGAGGCAAAGGGCAGTAATGCTTCACACTGGCAGCTGCGTGCTGCCTGGAAGTATTTTAATAGCCTGAGAGAGGCGAGCAAAAGCCCAGTTTCTTTGGCCGGGCGCTTTGGCTTGCCAAGGTCCTCTTGATCACTAAAGCATGTTTGATGTACATCTGTCTGTAGTGTTGCTGCTGTTTTGGCAGTGCAAATCCCGCTTGAGCCCTGTGTAAGCGAATTCATCGAAGCAACTATGATGTATGGCCGGGCATGTGATACACGACACTGTGGATCCAGTGGCCTTTAACAGCGTTCTGTGTATGGGACATAGGGCAGTTCTGGTTGCTAACCTGGTGTGGAGGTGGCACCAGGCAGTTGGCTGATTATGTTTCTACCCGACTTGCTCTCATAACACACTGCTGCATAGAAGTTGTGAGGATGGAGTGACATTGTTTGCTGCTTCTGTCCCTTTGCTTGGTTCAGAGAAGGGAATCTAGGGAGGACTTGGTCATGTCCGTTAAAAACCTGTAGAGAATCTCTAAGTCATTGGCTGTAGGAGTGATGTGGTTATCTGTATGCATGTTTTGACTTTGTCAAAACAGATGTGCAGGCTTTCTTTCAAATGTTTCTAAACAGATCATGAAACTAGCAGTTTTTACGAGCAAGGAACATGCTGGTGTCATCTGCCGAATCAGCAAGATAGTGCTAAGGGGATTGTCTAAATGCTAGTTGATGTGTTGAATGTTCATCAATTTTTATTTTTTAGAAACTGTGAGCACTTGGTGTTTTAGTTGAATGCTGCTGAGTACATACATAAAAGTCCTTTGTGTGTATGCCTGTGTGCTCCAGGGAGAGGTAAGAGAACAGTGAGATCTGTCTTATCCTCTCTGAATGTGGTAAACTGCATCCTCCTCTTGTTCTGTAGTGGTGGGACTCTGATGGTGTACATCAGTTTAGGATCTGACTCAGAAATGCAACATAACCGGTGATAGAAATGGCTTAGTATGTGGCGTAAGCACAGACTTTATTTCATTCAGCAGGTGTCCCAGGAAAGAAAGGCACAAAGGGTAATCCATTTGCCTTGCAGTTACAAGATCCGTGGTTTTGTGATACCTTTGCAGAGTGACCACAAGGTCCTTCTGGATCTCAGTCTCTCACCCGTAAAATGAAAGCAATGTTCTTGACAAGGAATGTTTGAAAGGCTTAGCTTTTTAAATAAATGTAGCTAAAATTTACTGGCATCTCAATTAACTGGAACCAGCACCCTGTAAATTCTTGGGCGTTTCTGTTATTTACATGCATGAGATTTTCTGTATTTCAGTGGCGACAGAATTCATTCTGTTTATCCAAATGCTAAAGTTTTTCTGCTGCCTTGTACCTTTTGTTACAGTATTTAGTAGGCAGACACCAGTGTTTTCTGTCAACAGTGCATGAAGATGCAGGATTTGGCATTTAAACTCCACATGCTGTGTCTACCTGTACAATGTGGGCGTGAAAGGCTGGGAGGGTTCAGAAGGCTTGAGCTTGATGCTTACTTGAACTGGGGTGGGATGAAACAAGGGATACAAGAAAAGGAAGGTGTTAATTATTTTAAAACTTCTGCAGCAATGTTCTTGATTTAAAAATTAAAATCTTCCCGAGTGGCCTGACTTCAAACAGCACTGCACTTCTACATTTGTTACGGCATAGTGCTTTGCCTGTTAATAGTTCACACTGTGCTTTGTAACCAGTTTCTGTCTAGCAGCTGCAGCTGAGTTACACAGTAAAATATATTGTTCCGTATAGAAAATGCATCTGGTGATGTTCAGCTGCCAATAAGGGAAGGTTAAATCTTGATGTTTTTCTCTCTTGACAGCCGTCACTGGTGATGTGGAATTTCTGCTAGCTCTTTTGCTTCCCCTTGCTCTGTGAAACATGACAGCCTGAGTTAGTGGGTAAAAGTCTCCTCCCAAGCCAGGTAGGAATAATTCGTCTGGGGAGCCCGTTAGAGTTTAATCAAGTTTTGTTATTGTTTTTCAGTTTCTGAATCACAAATGTTTCTGTTACATTGATTCTCATTTACTTTATTTGAACTTTGTTCACATGGACAGGCTGTTGCAGATCCAGTTGGTGAGTTGAAGGTGATCTAAGCTTGGCCTGTTCTTACTGGATTAGTAGCAAACAAAAATGCTTGGACCATTAGCTTACTACACGTCTGTAGTGGGGATGATAAACTCCTAAACATTGCACCCAGTTCCTCTGGGTTTTGTTCCCTTTGCCTATCTTATCTCTGTATCTTACCTTCACTGTCCTTGACAGTCCACGGGGTACAGTAGCCACACTGAATCTCTCTCTCCGTTTGGAGATAGAGAAATTATGATACTGGTCTGTGTTTAATCTGAACAAAAAGTCCAGAAACCGCTTCTGCATACAAATTTATTTTCAGTCTCTTAATTTTTGCATTTTAATTCTTTGGGGATTTTAAGAGTGTACCCTTGTTACAAGAAACATGGCAGGCTTAATACTTTGAAGGTCAGTGGAGTTGTGTGTACAAATAAGTGTTGTTCACCTAAGCAAGGGTTGTGTCATCAGCCTCAACTTCACTGAGGTGGAGAAGCTCTCCTAAGTTAGTTTAGCACCCTTCAGTTATGTATGATGGGCTGGGAACTTATTTATAGAGCTCATTAATGTTTTAGAAATAACATTACACTTTACATGGTAATTATAATGTGACTATATAATTCTATTAAAATAATTGCATATTTATCTTAAGATAGCTTTAGAATAAACATTTTTTTGTGCATTCTACTGTATCTAACTTAATGTAATCAGTCTGTGCTGTGTTATATTGGGTTGTGCTAATGCTTTCCTGAAAGCTTCCAATCTCACTTTTAACTAGGTCATTCTGCCTGAAGAAAAGACTAAAAAAGTTGTAGCTTACTCTCCTCTTTGCTGGCTGTGCATTTCTGTTACCTTTCATCTTGAGATGCTGCAGTGTTTATTCTGAAACTTTCATCTTTACTATGACACCGAATGAAATACACTAGCAGAATATAAAAGCAGTAAAACTCAACCTGGTTAGTCCAGTCAGTGACGCATTAATGAAATAATGCAAAGTTTAGCATTTCTCCTAAGGTGCTAATGTGCTTTCACCTTCCTGTTTTTAAAAATGGATGTCTGTTGAAATGAATGCTAGAGTTGATATTAGTGCTTTGGCTTGTGAAGCTTAATCGTATGCATTTATATGACCCGGTACCAAATTATAACACACCTCCTCTTCTGCTTAACCTGTTTCTGTTGCTTTATGCTTAAAGGTGTGGTGTGTGACCCTGTGCTGCGACCTTGTTGGTGTGTGTTTGTATCTACTTGCATCTGCACAGTGCCCTGGAAACTGCTTGGGGCTCTCCAGAGGCACAAGACAGCAACCCTCAAGAGTTTCAGATCTGAAACTGATCTGTTCAAGTTTTCAGGCTGAAAATGCTTCCCCTTTATCTGTGCTTTATTCCACAATTTCTTATTCTGCTAGCTTGATAGACATTTTTAGTATTGCTCTTGGAGTACTACATACATATCTTTCCTTTCTTTGGTCTTAATATTGAGTTGTCGGTGTAATTCTTGTCATCTCTCGTGCTGCATTTTTTTAGGGGTCAGAATTGGTACATGTACCCAAAAGATTTGTTCATAAGAAGACACTCTGCTGCAGTTGCAGATCTAAGCAGAATTGTTAGTAACGCTTCAAGTCCAAAAATGACTGATGGCAACATTTGAATGTTTGTATTACAGCAGATGAGAGTAAGGAAGCGTGCAGTGGTATGAGCAGATGTGTGTGGTGTTTTGTCTGTAGTCTCAGGGGCAGAGGTAAAATAAAGAAGCAAAAATAAAAAAACTAATGTTGTGTGGGATACTGTACCAGAGAGCAGGTGAGAACTACGTGGTGTGTCTGGGCAGCGTCCTGTTCCCTCGGCACAGTGGGGTATGCCTGTTACATCCTTGGCATGACCATGTCTGCTTCGCTGTCTCACTGGGAGTCTTCTGCCTTAATCTGCTCCATCTTCCTAACTGTAGAAAATTTGTGCTTAGGCCTCTCGCCTTCCTTGCTTGTTTTTCACAGTATGATTGCTTCTGCCATTGCTTGCCTTGTGAGGCTCCTGCTAAGGTACAGGATACTACCTTTGATTTGTTTTCCCTAAAGCTTTTTTACGTATTTCCTGAAGGAGCCGAGAGTACGATTTAAACCTGGATCCTCAGAGGAGTTAGGCTTTTTATTTCCTTTTGTGGATCTCCACTTCAATTTCTATGCATATGCCGGCAGAGACAAATAGAAGTGAGACTGTGCTATCAGTCTCCAAAGTTTGTCAGTTTAAATTTTACACAGAAAATAATAACTGGCTCCTTGTCAAAGTAGTCTCCTTCCTTATTTCCATTGCTGCTGGTTATTGAGGCTGGCTGGATTAAAAGCTAGTGAGAGGATACTTGCACATGTTGCTCTTCTGCTCTCATTTGAGCATGTGGAGGTATTTCATGTAGTTCAGTTCCCCATTTGCAAAGCAGGGAATTACAGCATTTTCCTACTTCACGAGAGGTTGAGCGATGTTGACTCTACAGGGTCGTGAAAATGTATCTAGAGAATTGCATGATCTCAAAGGTGTGTTTTTTTCTCTGTATGCCTTTCCTGGACTTGCAGTGTGCACAGATGGCCAGAGACAAGCTATCACGTCCATTGAATGTTCTAAAAATAATGAGATATTTCATTGGCTTCTGTATTGCTAGTGCTGTTTGATGTGCTGTTGTTCATGTGCATGGTTTTGGAAAGTAATGCTCACAGTTGGAGGATTGATTGTTGATGTTTTAGAGCCGGCAAACAGGATTTCTGGGTGCTTACCCCTGCGTGGCAAGCAGGTTCTTTTGTTGTCTCATGAAAACGTAAACTACTTAAACTGCAAGTAGCAAGGTATGTTACTCTTCGTGCCTGAGAAAGGAGGGAAAAGAGAGGGAAAAGAATTGAATTTGATGAATTTTTCAAAGTCTTCAGAGGAGTTAGGATGTTCTGTTCACATATTTGTTTATTTTTAATATTGCTGTCAAAAATGCAGTTCCCTTACCGTTTGTTTGTCCTCACACTTAGAGCAGCTTTCTCTTGTGCTGCTTTGAGTGTACCGTGACAGGAGCTGCTGTCCTGCAGTGCCAGATGGCAGTGCGGGCAGCCGGAGCTGGAAGCAGCATTTCTGGAGGTCTTGGGAGGGTGGTGGCGCTTGCAGTGGTGTGAGTACCCTGAGTCAGGAGTTCAGTCTGTTCCTGTGACTTTTTTTTTATTATTATTTGTAGCCTTGCTGGAGCATTCCCACTCGTTATAAACTCCCAATAACATCCCCAAAACTCCTTGGCAGCAAGCCTAAACGCACAAAGCAAGTATCCAAAAATATGCTAGTATAAATGAAAAAAACCCAGAACAATAGGACTAACAGCAAAAAGTACAGTATATTTTTATGTATTTTGTTCTTTTTTTCATATAATTATTAGGTGCTGACATTGGCTAAATTTGGATAGTGGGAAATTTTTAAGAGCATCCTTATTTAAATGCATTGTTTGTCCATCAGGAATATCTTTCCTCCTTGAAATTACCTAATAAAAGAATTAGCATTGCTGTAGACACGTGATATACGCTTTTCACTGTCTATTTCCATTTCAGTGTAGAAAGGGTTAAACTGAGACTGAAGTTTCTATAAAATCAGCTTTGTCATTGAGTTAAGAGTGTACTCATATGAATAAGATGTCTGTCTCCCAGCGTATAAAAATCCCCCAAATATGTACATTTTTAATAGTCTGCCTGATTCAGTCTTTGTCTCTACCAGAAAGGAGATACCAGGAAACCAAGATTCATTTTAACCATATATCCTTACTAATATTTTAAGCAGTTAATATTAATAGAGAATATTGGGGATTTCTTTCTTGGGAGATCTCAAAGGACAGGTACAGGGGAAGTGCAGAGCAGGTTTGCTTTTTTTGATGTAACTTTAAAATGTCAGTGACAACCTATAAAGGAAACATGGCTTTAGTACTATTACTGCTTAAAGAACTAAAAATTGAAAAGGATCTTTGAGAAATACTGGTTTTCGGTAGCAATTACTGCAGGTTACACTGTGATCCTCTTAGCTTTCAGGCTTTTTTTTGTTGTTGTTAAAGCCAACTGGTACATGAAAAATTGCTGACAACAAAAGTAAACTCGGAGGTTATGAAGTCAGCACTCCTAATCAGTTTGCTTTTCCTAGTACTATTATTTTCAAAGTATAATTTTCAGCCTTAAATATGCCTTCCTAGAACACCACCTTTGTTTCTTCTAAGAAGTGAGCTAAATAAGTTTTAAGTCAACAAAGTGGGACCTGGTGTTAAATTATTTTATTGTGAAAATTTTCATTAATTGGTGACTGGGCATGAGATCCCTATGTATTTTTATTCACAAAAGAAAAAAAAAAAAAATCACCTGAATGCCTTTGTTACTTTTGGTCTATGGATAACATCCCAATTTTTTGAGTGCCCATCTGTTCTGAATATAATTTTTAATTTTTTTTATTTATTTATTCCCCTTCACCATGTGAAAGGACTTGGAGTTGCATTTAGTTGTTGTGGGAAGAACAGGCTCTATACTCGTGTTGTCATTGCTAGCTTTGTTTAGCATTGATGAAAGCAAACAGCAAAGCTCACACTTGAGGAGCTGAGCAATGCCATGCTGGTTTGGTGCTGGCACCATCTGTGGCGTCTGCGGTTACGTCTAGGCTTAAGTCCTACTTCCTCACTCTTCGTGCCCCTCTTTGTCGAAGCAGCGGGTGGCAGCTCTGGCACTGGGACAGACAGGGCTGTAGGCAGGCAGAGCTTTCTCCTCCTGGCTCCCTGGGCAGTGGCATTCCCTTCATCCGCCAGCACCATGCTGGAGCAGGACGTGGTGCTGGGTGGGCTTGGGAGATCAGGGGAGAGGAAGAGAATGAATGGAAGGAGTGTGCCACCAACTCTTGCACGAGCTGAGGCCCAGAGGACAGCGCTCACTTCCCTCCATTCATCCCAGCTCATCATGTTTCAGTGAGGCGAGAGGGGCTCTCCCTGCTTCCCTCTTGTCATTCCCATGGGTCCCACTGTCCTCACGGGTTTAATACTATCTCAGCGCTCTGTGGTTATTTGATAGTTCTTGGCGTCAACATGAGACTCAACTCAGGCCTGTCATCTCAGAGGGGAAAGCAGGCAAAAGGGAAAGAGTGGTTCCTCTTTCTTTGAACTCTGTAGTTTGCTGTAGAGGTTGTAGTTGTATGCTTTGAAATATTTGTTGTAACTCTAAATGCAGTGCTAACAAAGCCACCGTTTCTGATCTTCTGAAGATCTAAGTACCTGTCGCAATAGGGAAGATAAAGATGTGTTGAAATTCTCAGGAAGTCTGTGTTACAGACTGGACATCTGAGCAGGACAATTTGTTTTGATGCTATTGTTATGCTACTATCGTGTAGGTTTCTTCAGGCCAGGCTGAAGACTGTGACACGCATTAACTTGCGGAGATAAAATAGTATTTTCTTTATAAAGCCAAAGATGTCATAGGCAAATTTGCCATTTAAAGAGTGACCATTACTGCAACACTCTACCTGATGCATAAAGATCAGAGAGATTAGATTCTTTTTGATGCACTGGATGTATTCAAAATTAATAAGTAAGAAAAAGTGCATTTTCAAGCAATGGACTTTAACTGCTGTGGTCTGATGCTCCATAAATATGGAAAGAAAATTATGGAACGTGTTTCTCGTAGAATCTAGCATGATATGTTTTTGGGCTTTTCAAGTATATTAGTCTACTTTTGCTACATTATCTCTTTTGTTGACATCTGGCAGTTTGTAGTTTATGATCTTTTAATGCAGTAGAAAATAACGGGAACTGATTAGGCCCCGGAGGAATTGTCTTCTTTTGCTATGAATCATAATTTATGTGGATTCCATTTCTTTGTTATACAGCCCAGTAGACTAAAATGTTTAGTAGTAACTTCTGGTTTGAACTTTAATCTGAAATACTGATAAAGAACTCTTAAGTTTACTTATTTTGTGCATGTGCACAAGCCATTGGGGTAGGTTGAATGCGTGTCTGAGAGGGGAAGAATATGAAACATTGGCAGGATTCTTGGAAAGCAATTGGTGTGGCATATTGTTAATTGCAGTAATTGCCAAGCAGTTACGAAATTCCCAACTTCTGGTTTCCAAGTGCCTCAGTCCGGCATTCTACAAAGAGGTGGTGTTTTCCATGTCTTAAGCCACTGTTACTCGTCTTCCTTTTTTTTTTTTTTATTTTTTTTATTTTTAACTTCTCAGAAAACCTTCCCTAGTCCTGTCTATCTCAAGGTGACTGCAATTCATCAGGAGAGCAGGAAGGCCATCATGTTTCTCCCTGTATACTTATTTGAACTTGTGTATTGTTCACAACAGTCAAACCTGTGTAAAGAATATAGCTCGCTCTTTTTTTCTTTACATTGTTTTAAAACTTTAATTCTCACTATTTTACAGACTTTTTATAAAGTGAACATTATGTAGCTTTGTGGTTATATTGTTTGTAGTGGGCATTTCCAAAGCTTCTCTTGATCTTCCTGGCTATAAAATATATGAAAGCAGGAATACATTTTGGTATAAACTATTTAACAGCTTGCAAAAGATTTTAATCCTCCCAGGGTTTTAAAACTTGCTACTGCTCTTTGGGTTACCTGCTTTGCAGTATCTCTCTTCCTCTGCTAGAGAAACTGGCTGGAGTGCATTTATTGTTTTTTGTCTCATTGTATACTAAATAGGTATCACATGGCAAGCCTTGATGGGTTAAAGTTTTCCTTTGCTTTGTCACTGGGTCAATTGCATTTCCACAGCCCTGTTGGTTTTCATAGGTGGTGTTGATGTGTTGATTTATGAACATCCTGTTTTTAAATGTTATGTACAGGGTACTCTGCCTGGGTATGAGGTACTGAGGGGAAAAAGAACATCACGCTTGGCCGCTCACCTTGTCCATTTGACTGTACATAATGGAGACCAAGGAAGAGAAGAAGGAACGAAGACAAGGCTATTTTGCTCGGTAAGGTTACAGGGTTTATTTCAATGTTGATTAAAATGTGGAACTCCTTGTTCTGCCTTTTTCACAAGGCTTTACAATTTTTCAAGTATGTATATAAACGAAACCCATGCTGCATTATGTATCCAGAAAGTGCTTTCCTTGATGTGTCCCTGATGTTGGAGTGGTGATTTTTTCCTTTTGGGTAGTGGACATAAACTTGAATTATAATTGTTGTTTATAACACAAAACTGTTCTTGGGTACTCAGTTGCAAATTGCGCTGCATTTGAGCTTCCAGCATCCAGTTCCTGAAGAGTGTTTATAAAAATAAGCACATCTAAAACATAAACGTGTCTAAGCCTAAAGTTTATCTGATTTCTAATGAATCACAGATTAAGTTGTATTATCTCCTAGGATAAGATCACCTAAGGAAGGGGTAAGCTGCCTAGAATGTAGCATCTTCATAAATAAAAGCAGTGCTTTTTCAGTCAATCATTTTTATCATTTGTAGTTCATGATTGGTGAGTTTTAAGAAATAAGTGATGTTGATTTCCTGATAACTTGTCTTTGTTAACTTTGCAAGTCTGTAATCATCTCTGAGCTCTGATGTACAAGAAGAGCCAAAGCTCACTTACTCTTGGGCAGATAGGAGGGGGAAAAAAATCAGTATAAAAAACATCTTTGACTCAAAGATACTTTCTGCACCATTGGAGAGGAAAAGTGTATGCTTTCTCCACTCTGTACTAAATAACTATTATTGAAACTGCACTAAAACACTAGCCTTAGTGCATTACAGACATCTAGAGGCATGCCTGTCCGCATCACTTAGAAGTAGTAGTGTGGGGAAAAGTTGCAGCATTTCTTTTGCTGTTCAGGTGGCATGTAGTGGTGGCTAAAGACTTGAGGAAGTTTTGCGGTGAAGGACGTGTTAATGCCAGGTAACTTGCTTTCCATTTGGAGAAAAGCAATTATGTTGATGTTGACAGAAAGCAATGTTGCAGTTCTGGATCTTGAGAAGGGGAAATAAACAATGGCACCTATAGTAGAGGAGGTATCAAGTGGGATAAAGTGGAAATAGCTAAAGAGACTGTACTAAGGCATAAGTCATTTCTTGCTAAGGAAGACTCAGGCTTTGAGAGGCACACCTGAGTTAGATGCTTTAGAATTGAAGAGAATATTTTGAGTCTTTTCTAGATGCTGTCTGCTAAACAAAATGGAAGGCCACAAGAGGCTTTCAGCAAAGTCCTTGACATTTTCCTTAATCTGTTTTGCAGCTTTCCTGTGTCATCTGTGGCTATTCCCTTTTAAAAATTAACAGGGGCAGTGTGTCTTGTATGGGTACAAGACATCAGGCAAGGGTCAAAAAGACCTGAAATCAATTCTTAGTTCTAGCGCTTACTTGCTATGTAACTTTGGGGACATCATCTGTCTCTTTCCCTCCTGGCTTGCATCTTTTTTCCTTATGTAGGTTGCAGGCCCTCAAATGAAGTTCCCACTCTAAGCAAACCCATGTATGATTTTTACAAGAATGTTCTTGTAGACCCTCAAGACATGTTTTAATAGAAGCTAAAGTAGGTCAGAAAGTGGTATGCCCAGCTTACCTTCATGTACATTGTCTGTGTGCATTCAGGGACAGAGCAGAACTGAATTTACATGTCGTTGATTTGAGTCTAGCATCTTAATTCTAGCATACTTCCTCTAGTAAACAGGTGTTCCAGCTTCTTGTAGATGAATGATTTGAATGCTTTACCTGATGATCCGTGTAAATGTCATATGAGTGCCTGAAAATAATAGGCAGCTTATATTCCGTATGGTACAAAGGCAGTTCTAACAATGTCCCGGCCTGGTTTTTTTTAAACTTTTTAAAATTTAGCTTTTGACTTGATGTAGACAGAAGTTCCCAGCTTAGGTGCCCGATATTGAGACACTGAGATAATTTAATCAGGTGCGTGCTTTGATGTTGCTGCCAGTTTTCGTTGTTTCCTGTCTGAGAATCTGTGGATACCTGTTTTGGCCTTAAATTTAAGCACCCAAGTTTAATAGTGGTTTGGCCCTCATACTGTTTTGTGTGCAACTTCAAACACCTTGCTTTTCCTGCCAGCTTGGGCTCCTCTTTATTAAGCTAAGAGCAAACTCAGCTGATTCCCCAACACATGCACCCCTCTACTTACTTCCATTACTGGGTTTTTTCCCCCCCTTACCTCTTATTACAGTTATGTTTTGTGAGCCTAAGATAATAATAGTATTTACAAAATCTAAATTCATGTATAGTAAACATTCTTACAAGACAAGGACTCTTCTCCCCTGCACTGTTACATGAATCTTGTTCTTTTTGCCTATAATCAGATGTTCCTGGGAAGAAGACTCTACTGCTTGCCAAGGAAGAGAATGGGAAATGGGTTAGAGTTTTTTGCCAGCAGGAGGGAAAACTGTGCTCCATGTCAGGAGGGTGCGGAAAAGCGCCCAGCTCCACCCAGGGCTAAGAATCCTCCTTACGTCCTGGTTGGAAAGGAGAAAATGCGTATATTCAATGTTGATGAAATAAAATGTTTTCTAGCTATCTTGCAGACTATATTAATGAATATACACAAATTTTAATAGAAAACCTCACTCTTTAATGTGAGGGGAAAGGTTATTGTGGTATTAACAAGGACAAAGGCACTAACTGAAAAATGCGAGATGATAGCTCTTTCTCTTAAGTTCCTGCTGACAGAAACCCAAGTTCTCTGTCGGCAGAGCAAAAGAGCATGTGGGCATGAGCAGCGGCCTCACTGCCCAGCAAGCATCCCAAAGTGTGTGACTTTCCATCAGAAGGCATTTTTTGGCCTTCAGGCTAGTGTAGTCTTAGCCCACCCTGACAGCTTTTGGTAGGGGTGGCACTCGGCATCTGACTAGTTACGCTAGCAATCGTTGGAAAGGTTGGCTTTGAGAACCCCAAAATATTTGAAATCGTTAGCATGGTGGTAGTTATGTGCTGACAAACCAGCTCCTGAACTACTAGAGAGGAAGCACGATTAACATGAAATAACAGTCAGCATCTCTGTCCCCTAAATTTAATGTTGTAAATAAGCTGGTTTAAACATTTATCCTTTAAAATATTTAAAATTTCTCTGCAGAAGAGAGCCACCCAGCCATCGTATCTTTCCACTACAAATCTTCATGGTCTGAGTGCCTCAGTTTTACTGGGTCTTTTCCCCCCCACTATGGCAAGTGAAGCTGAAATAAAACCTTCATCATCCATTTCTGCTTCCTACCAAATGCTCCTTTACCCACTGCATTTTTTGGTAAAGGGCTTATTTTTTGCCTTGGTTGGCAAGAAATGAAATGAGTAACTTTTCAAACACAACTGAAATCTCTACAAAACTTTTTAAAGACCAATTTAGATTCCTTATGTAGATGTTACAGCTCGTGGGAGTTTAACAGGCAAGAGGTAAGAGTAACATGCAAGCATAAATTTATCTTATGCAATAGGTCCTTATTTAAGACTGCTACTCCTACTTAAAGACTATTCTCTGTAGTTAAGTGTTCTTGCCTAATTCTTCAAACCTTGTTTTTAGGCTCTTCTCTTTGCTTCTGTGTCATTAGCTCCCAAATGGACCTATATTACTGCAGCTCTTGCAGAGAACTGTCTCATTGCTGTAAAGCCCGTCCTGATATCCAGCAAGTAAAAAAATAAATGGTACAGTGTAATATAGATGTACAATGGCACATCTATGTGTATTGGGCCCGTGACTCTACGGTGACATGTGGTGCATTTTATTGTGATTATGTACCTTCGAACCCTGGTACAACTTGCCATTTCCCTCTGCCTGTTCTTCCTTTATCTTCCCTCTCCCCTTATAGAATCAAGAACCTCTTGGTTTTCCCCTGCCCATTGTGTAGTGTCAAGTTCAGAGGTATTTCGCCTCATGAAATGAATAGCTATTAAAATTTTAATTTAAAAAGAAATTACCAAAATGAGTGACGTGTCACATGGGAGGAATTGCCTTGGATATAAATTGGTAGTCTGGAACACTGAATGTACAGCTTGAAACTGGAATTGCTTTGCATGTGCTGTTGTATGATACTAGATATATTTGGACAAGAAGTTCTAGGAGATTAGAAGTTGTAAGGGAAGAGTTTGAGTAACTTACTGAAAGAATGACAAAAGGGGCTCTTAGTTTCAAGTTTTCTGTCTCTTAACCTTCCTCACTGTGAGTTACTTGGCATTTTCCATACTTTGTATGATCTACTTCTCTACTACTTTCTTAGCAGAGAGCAACAAATAAGTAGTCCTTTATTTGAAAAAAAAAAAAAAAACCCCAAAAAACCAAACCAAACTACTATTCAACAAGTCAACTGAGATGCTTACATTAATTTTATTAATAGTTATGTCTCCAACTTGTGGTGACCTTAATCTGAAGAATGCTGTATAGAAATTAACTGTAAAACTGATACTTAGATCAAATGATTTTTTTGATAGTTTCTAGGGGAATTACGAGTTTTAGTTCCCAGTCTCTTTTTTTTTTTTTGGTCACCACTGAGAGCCAGATTTCTGAAGTTAAAGATGAAGTGCTTGTGTTAGGGGAAGATATTCTCACTGGGATTTGGTGCTTTTGTGTTTATTAAATTTACATTGGTCTTGTTACCATCATTCTTTTGAAAAAACTACACAGATGTCTGGGACATGCTCCAAAGCCCATCTGAGTAGGCAGAAACTCCCTACAGCTCCAGATTGCTAATACTCTGTCAGAAACTGAAGCTGGTTGTACAACCTGATGTTCCCCTCGTGTTGCCTTATGATGTGAATATTTAAGGGAAATAAAGGAATTCACACCATGTTTTAATTTAATTTAGATTCTTGGCTTAGATACCTAAATTTACATTCATACAGATTAAGATTTGTACATTAAAACCAAGATTTCCAAGGATATACAAGTGTTTAGTACAGTTATTTACTTCTTACCAGGCTCTAATTTACAGCTTTTTTTTTCTTCTCCTTTTTTAATAAAGCAAACCATACAACAAATGGTATACAGCATTCCAATCACATTAGTTGTTTATGACCTAACCTTAGCTCTCCTTTTAAACTTTCACAGCTCATGACAGTGGGAGTCGTTAATGCATAGTGTCTGAGCTGTAAACAGCTAGAGTCTGGAAAGTTTAGCTGGAAGAAAGGGTCATATATGCTTGTCATATTGTTATGGTCTTTCCCTGGTCCTTGCTCGTGGCTGCTGTTGGAGGCGGGATGTTGGCTTGCATGGACCCTTGGTCTGACACACTATGGTCACTCCTTTGGTCAGTCTTTTGCATATTACAAACTAACAGGTTTATAAGTGTATCTTTTGGAATTTTTCTGGCTTTGTTCTGTTTTATTCCCATATTCAGTATTTGTACGCTTTGTATTTTTTACTCCTGTGGCTATTAAGACATAGGAATATGATGAAATGAGAAAAATGCAGTGAGCACAGAGTGAATGTGTGGAAAGAGAAGATATCAGTGGTGGCTAGGAAGGAGGGAAACCCAGATAAGGAATATACGCACAGACATACTTTCTTGAGGGCAACTCCTATATGTGAGACTTTGCCGCAGGTTTTTCTGTTAGGTACTTTTCTTGTTGGCCAGGCTCATTGTATCCACGCAACAGGCTTCAAATATTGGGTGCTGCTCAGATCACTATTCCTCCAGCAATCATCTCCTTGCTATTGTTCTTGCTTCGCTGAGCCAGTGTTGATGTTTATTCAGGTTTCCTGTAGCACTCATAATTTATTTTTTGCTTTTAGAAGGAAAAGCTTCCACACATTGTTTTTAAAACAAACCATTGCTGAGGTTTATCTTGGGCGTGAAGAATAGTCAAGCCAAGATCCTGGAGATGCTTACATTTTTTTAAATTACTCTAGGAAATAATACATCATTTCAGCTCATCTGTATAATGGAAATTTCTTAGCTCTGCTTCCAGATACATAAACATTACCTCATAATCCTGTTATTGAAACTAAAAAACAGTATTGGGTTTTACTCTCATTGTTTCGACCAATAACATGTATTGCCTGAGGCATTTTATTTTCTAAGAAAAGGCTGAAGAGATCACTACTTCGGATTTATGGGGGGCAATGGATGTTACTTGCTCTGTTATTTCGGGGCATATGTGCAGGGTAGTTGATTTGCTGTGTTGGATGCTGAGAGAAGCCATAAAATATTTTCTGAATCACACGGTATCATGATTTGCCTTCCAGTTACTTAAAATGGAAGGGTTTCAATGTTTTTAGCAGACTTTCTGCCTGCTGCTATGTGGGTTAGTATTTCAGCTGTCCTTTGCAACCATTGTAGTTTTCAGACATTGAAGAATGTCTAGAATTTCGCAGGCAGCAGCACGAGGAGCTTTTGAGTAGAGCTTTGGGGGGTTGATCAGATCCTTCAGATGCTTGAGAGACACTTGCTGGTCATTGCTCATAAACGTACTGTTGTATATATGAAAAATATGAGAGTGTTTGTTTTATCATAGATGTAAACCTGGAGAATGAGAGTTGGGGGAAAATGGAACCTGTTTTTTCTGAAGAGTGTTGCAGTGCAGGGGAAAAGTATGTTGAACAGCTGCTTATCTTGAGAACTGTTTCCTCATCTCACGCGGGTGTTGCTTTCTGGACTCTGAGGTTTTTATATTAGCTTTCTTGTAATTCTGTGATGCAGGATGAGGGTCAGCAGAAGAGCAGGAATTACTGTCCTCTACTTAGCCTGTGAATCATAGAATTACTCCCAATGTGAGTGCGTCCTCTGGGAAGCATAAACAAGGTGGTTTCTGCAGCCTCGGTACTTTCCAGTGCTTTCATCCTCGAGTAGTGGAGCCATTTAGGATTGAAGAATTTTTTTTTTTTTTTTTTAATTGGATAACAGAGTTAGCGAAAGTATCTAATGGGGCCCTGAGGCTTTCTTCGGAGTTTTTCAAAATTTTCCAGTACCAGAAATGCTATTTATGGGGATACAAAGCTTGCGTAAGACGGGAAGCATGGTTAATCTCACCCATTCACTTCCCTCTGCATGTGAAGTGAGACTGGGTAACAGTGTGGGCTCTGTATAAAGAGGCTTTTTTTAGGAAAGAGAAGAAAGGCAGAGTTTCATGGTGTTCTTGATTTCTTTGAGGGCTATATCACAGAATGTACAGAGAAAAGAGTTTCTGTTTATTTCATCTTCAAACATGCTGTCTCATACCAGCAATTTCAGAGTTTTCACTAATCACCTTGCAAGATACGTGTAAGGCTGGCTTGTTAGGCAGCAAGCATACAATGACCTTGTATTTGCTTTTCCCAAAGGGACCTTTGGGTGTCTCTTATCGGCCTTTAAAAAGAAACTGCAAAAAAAAGAAACTTACTTAGCCTCCTTTTTAGAACATAAATAGTTACACGATAGGCCTTTTGATGTAGGAGTCTGTGCAGTTTTGATAAGAGTTGCTATTAACATAGTTGTAATGTATTTTGTCTTCCTCTCCTTCCCTTCCCCGTGGCCTGCAGCTGCATACGCTGGGCACAGGGGGTGTGCTGGAGGCTCCTGGTGGGTGGTGGTATTTACCTTTGTGCTCTTGGAGGCATTTAAAGAAGTTGTATCTTAAAGGCTATAAAATTTGGGGGTTTCAGAAGATGGCTTTCTGGATAGATGAGATATAGACTTTTTTACTGTTGTCTGTAGGAAATTGGTATAATCACTTTTTTAAATTACACTGTGTTTTGCTAGTGTCTTCAGGTATGATCTTGTCCCTTCAGCCTCCCAGACGTGTCCTCTCTTCTGCTCTTAGGTCCTACTGCATAAAATTCTGCTTAATCCCAGTGAAGTTTTAAAATTAAGCCAAGCTTGAACTCCAGTGGAAATTTAGCGTTAATGCTTGGCAGATGTGTGGTTCCGTGGTCAATTTTAAAGTGATGTTGTGTAACATGCTCCTGAAAGCGGTGGTGCCACCCAGCCTTCTGGTTTTGCCACGTCTCTTATGGATGGCAGAGGTGCAACCAAAGAGCTGCTGTGGCATGAAGGCCCCTTCCAGAATGAGCCACAGTTTTAAGTCACGTGGAGGCACACACCTAAAGAGTCCTGGTGTTTCTGGCCCACAGATGAAGTTGCCTGCCTTTTATCTGCTGCTGTATTTGAAGACTTGCATGTTTGTTTCTGGCATGTGCTGTGCTACCTTGGATTGCTGGTTTGGCTGGTGGGGTAGTCTATTTCTGGTAACAGTGCTGCACGTTTAAAGGGAAAGATATGAATGATACCTGCAGGAATGTGCTTTTGGAGAGAGGCATGTGATTTTAGAGAGAGGCAGTTTTTTCCCCTCTGCCTGAGGGATTGGAAAGCATTCTATAGCTAATGAAGGGAATTCTGACAGTAAGAGAAGAAATGCTGTGAATCCTGCAGTGGGGACACTGGATGACCGTCTGCTTGCACTGTGTTTGAACATGTTAGTTGCATTTTCTGCTGCATGCCTGTGGGCATTGGGGTCCGCACTCCTGCCTCCCCAAGGAAATGAAGCTTTTTCTCCTCTTCCCTGGGGCTTTGGACAGAGTAAGAGGCTGTGTGGATATTCCTGATGGCATTAGGGTCCCCATGGTGCCAGGCTGGTAATCTCTCATGCAGTCAGCATTAATACAGCTTCCAGCCTGGGTTTGGAAGGGATTTTTCCCCACGGCGTCCCGCTCCTGCCAATCTGATTATGGGGAGGTGGGTTGTAAGTGTTAGGTTTGTGGTGGATTTTTTATGTCCTGCTCTGTATTCTGGGCAGGGGGTGTTTCCTAAGATCATCTGAAATTTAAGCATGTTTGTTAACTGTGCTCTTAGTCTCTCATGCTATTCCATTGCAGTTTGTGGGATTCATCCTATTGATTTGTGTGAGAGAAAATCCCAGGGAGAGCAGCAGAACTAGTTAGGAATTTGGGGAGGAGGGAGAGAATTGTCCTTATGCTGGAAAACCTTTGTAATGTAAATGAGCCATAAATCAGTTTTCTGGTAGTCTTAATACACTGAGTATTTTCTTGTCAGACAGCAGTCTCTGGCACAGAGAACTTGTCTCGTATAGTTTAATATACTGATATATTTAATTATATTTATATGTATTATATATTATATATTTATAATTAACATTTAATATACTGATAATAACTCCAGGTTTCTACCACTATTTTTCTGGAGTGTCTGTTTTTATTTCAGTAGGTGTAAACTTAACATCTAGCCAATCACAGGTCAACTTAGTTCGAATTATATTTTGTGGTTTTGACATAACAGTGCATTTCTGTCAGTGTCTGGATGTTTGCTTTCAGTAATGCTTCTATAAATACATGGCTTCAAGGTGTTAAATCGCATTTCAATCAATTTTTGAAAAACAAATCTCCTTAAGCAGAGGATTTGTCTGTGTGTTCAGTATCTGTGTTAAAAAGATGATGTTCCTCTTTCCACCTGGATGATGGCAGGTGCTGTATGTAGCAGTTCTGCTTACCTGAGGCTGAGAAGGGGTTTTGGTTATTATAGAAGTGTTTTGTGTTACAAATGCTGCCAAAACCCCCGGGGTTGTTTGGTTTTTTGTTTGTGTTTGGTTTTTTTGCTATCCCACAGCGTGTCTTAAAACTACAGCATATGCCCCTGATCTCGTGAACTGATGCAGTTGCGTGGTTTTACACATATGAAGAATTACACTGTTTGGTTTAACAGACTGCTGAAAGTTGCTTGTAGGGACAGAGCTGTAGGAAGGGTGGTGGGAGCAGGTCCAAGGCGCTGCTGCTGCAGGGTGAAATGCCAGGGCAGCGTAGAGGAGGGGAGGCAGCAGCTCCCCACCCACCTGCCCTAGCAGGGGTAGGGCCCAGCGTGCCAGGAAGCTTTCCTTGCCAGCCCAGAAGGGAATGGGCAAGGGGGGGGACACAGTGGCAGGCAGCGGGACAGGGTGTCACAGAACACCTGCGTTATCTGGCTCCGGCCAGCCGGCTTTGCTAGGAGGCCCTTGTCCTTGAGCGCAGCAGGGGACCGAAGGTAGCTGGCCTGCTTCTCCCTGCCACCCTCCTGCTCTGCTTCTTGCAGGGAGGAGGTGGCACTTTAATCCCCTGGCCATGCTGCAGCCTGCGTGGATGTGGTTGCTGCCAGGAGCGAGGCCACTTTGTGTTAAGCAGAGGGCCTGCCTTACAAGATTCAAGAGCGCTGTAACTTTCTGGTTTCCTCAGCTTATTCTAGTTTGGTATCTGCGTGAAGTGCAGTGCGACCTTTGGGACTTGCAGAGTCCGGAGAACGTGGAGATGGAGCAGAACCTCTTGTGTCCTCCTGTCGCCCCTTCTTTCATTGTGCTGATGGAGGGCAAGATTTACTTTTTGCCTTTGTTTTTCCCCTGCAGTAATTGCTTCTTCCCCTTCCAGCCATGAACGTTTTGATTGCATGTTAAAAATTTCAGCTGAAGAGTAAATGAAAAAATCCAAACTATTTTTTGGTCACAGATAAAAGCATAAATAATATAATATTTGATATAAAAACTACAGAGAAATTTTAAGACTCCGTAATTAACCCACACTTTGTGTCTTACAAGTGTAGACATAATGGAGGACCTACTACACTAGTATCATGATATGGCTACTGAAAAATACCAGGCCATGTCAAATACTCATTGATCACTGACTTCTTGACCGTGGTTTTGGGTCCCCCGGCCTTACTGATCAGCAAAGTCAGACAGGTGACTCAACTTACCAAGCTGAATCAACATTAAGATCCTCTTTATGAGGAAAACAACAATTTCTACTCCTCCCTACTGCTGTTGGAGAAGCAGAGTCACTGTTTCATTGCTTTTTGCAGCAGGGGAAGCTGCCCATCTCCCAGCCCTTGCAACACAAACCTTCATGAAAATCTCCCATCATCAAAGCCCCTTGTCTGGATAAGTGGGAAGAAGCTGCCACAACCTCTTCAGTGCTCGTGTCCAGAGGTCTGTTGTGGGTGGCGTGGCCTGTGTCTGGTTTGGCTTTCTGGCTTCCTCTTATCGCTGATCTCAGCCTAAAGTTACAGAGAACAAGGAAGGCTGTCGCTTGACGAGCCCTTCAGTCTGGGCAAACTGCCTTTGAACTGGCAGTGCTGCTTGGGGGAGCAGTCTTGTCTCCTCTTTTGGCCTTCTCCTTTGTGTTGATACACGTGCTGGCACAGCCAAGTGGGAATTAATGGGGGAGTGATCTGATTTTGAAAAATTAATTTATGTATGGGCACTTTTGCTGGGTTATCTTTGTCGATAATTTCCCAGATCTGGTTCCTATGGAGTTGCAAGAAATGCTTGTGTCGAGAATGGGGACAACTCCTGGTGACAGATCAATGGTCAGCAGAGAGTGAGGTGCCGTCTTTTGCTGACAAAAGTGGCTTAAAATGCTGCTTTGAGCCGAGTCTCCTTTTCCTCAAATGGTACTGTGCTCCTCCTGAACTCTAGGGGTTTGCTGTGCTTTTTGCCCTATTACTGCTTATCGTGGTTTCAGTTGGGATAAGAGTTAACTTTTTTACTAGCAGCTGATATAGTGCTATGTTTTGGATTTGGGCTGAGAAATGCTTGTGATAGCGCATTGGTGTTTTTAGTTGTTGCTAGGCAGTCAGGGCCTTTTCTGCTCCTCCTGTCGTCCCGCCAGCGAGCGGGCCGGGAGGGCACAAGAAGTTGCGAGGGGACACAGCTGGTACAGCTGACCCCGACTGACCAAAGGGATATTCCATGCCATATGACATCATGCTCAGTGTATAAACACGGGGGAAGATGAAGGAAGGGGGAGATGTTTGGAGTGATGGCGTCTGTCTTCCCAAGTAACCGTTAGGCATGATGGAGCCCTGCTTTTCTGGAGATGGCTGAACACCTGCCTGATGATGGGAAGCAGTGAATGAATTCCTCGTTTTGCTTTGCTTCTGTGCATGGCTTTTTCTCTCTATATTAAACTGTCCCATGAGTTTTTTTTCTCATTTTTACTCTTCTGATTCTCTTCCCCCATCCAAATTGAGGGAGTGAGCGAGCGGCTGCATGGTTCAAGTTGCCAGCTGGGGTTAGACCACGACACTGGTGCACTCACCATGCTTTATCTCTGACAGGGGCCATCGGAGATGCTTAAGAACGTAAAAAAAAAAAAAAGGTGAATGCATGCAGGGATCCTTCACAAGTGTGCCTGCAGGTGTACAGGCTTCTAGCAGTTTGCGGTGTAGGTACCTGCCGAGAAAAAAATTAAAAAAGACTGTATCTCTGTGTCTGTGTTCTCCATAGCCTCTCATAGGCCCTGCCATGTTGCATTTTCATAAATGCTTTTTGTACCTGTTTACGTCTTCGGAAAACACTGCATGCCTAAGCTATTTGCTTTTAGCTGCATTTCACCTTCTCTGAAAGTATTCCTTGAAAGAATTTAGTGTGGTGCCCTTGGTACTTCTCA
This sequence comes from Pluvialis apricaria, assembly GCA_017639485.1. Lineage (NCBI taxonomy): Eukaryota > Metazoa > Chordata > Aves > Charadriiformes > Charadriidae > Pluvialis > Pluvialis apricaria. The sequence goes on along the minus strand of CM030009.1, from coordinate 70,112,923 downwards.
TACAAGAAATACTACAATACCGTTCCCTGAGATTTTTTCCTGGAGGTGGGTTCCAGCTATGTTATCGCTGCACCATGTATGGCACATTTCCCGTGGATTTTGCTTTAAATGACTGTTGATTTTCATCTGCAGTTTTATCGCTTTGTTGTAAATGTTTATTGTCATTTGAGTCACTGAGCACTAAATTTCCTTCCGACTGCTTTCAGTTGGTTTAATCAATACTAAAACTGCCTCTTGTATTATCAGGGAAGTTTGGTAGCAGCCTTCCAGTACCTAAAGGGGGCCTACAGGTAAGATGGGGAGGGACTCTATCAGGGAGTGTAGCGATAGGACGAGGGGTAACAGTTTTAAACTGAAAGAGAGTAGGTTTAGATTAGATAATGGGAAGAAACTCTTTACTGTCATGTTAGTGAGACACTGGCACAGGTTGCCCAGAGAAGTTGTGGAGGCCCCATCCCTGGAGGTGTTCAAGGCCAGGCTGGATGGGGCTTTGAGCAACCTGGTCTGGTGGGAGGTGTCCCTGCCCATGGCAGGGGGGTTGGAACTAGGTAATCTTTAAGGTCCCTTCCAACCTAAACCATTCTGTGATTACCAGATGTGAGAAAGTGGGTGTGCAGTATGGAGCAATACACATCTCCTACAGCTCTCCATGTATCCTGTTGTTGTCTTTCTTTTGGGTCGTTCTCAGTTCTTGCACTTTGTTTTCCGATGTTAATCAATTGCTAATTTAAAAGGGCCTTCCTCTTTGTTTCAGGGAAGTTGGGTTTCTTGAAGAGTGTTCTACTGAGGCAGGGAGGGAGGTATTTATCAAAGTTTTGGGGAGAACTAGAGATGTGTTTCAGCCACCCTGATTACTGTGTGCTTATTGTCCTTGTCAAATAATCTTACTAGTTTTAATATGGTGTGACTCTCCTGTACAGAATTCGTGCAGCTTCCCTGTAACTTCCTCCTTTGCCATATAACTGCAGTTCTCTTTTTCTTACGATTTCAGCCAGCTGATGTCAAGGGGAGTGGTGGCTTGGGGAGCTGGCACTGAGTGTGGGGGAGCAGCTGGAGCTCAGCACCCGCTGAAGGTGACGGGGCAAGGCTGTTCCTCCCTGGCCAGGGCGAGTGTCTTGCTGAGCCACTTCAGGAAGAATTTGTTGCATGTGTAGGAGCGGTTTGGGATGATTAATGAACACCACAGTAAGAGAAAGTATCTGGCATCGTTAGCAGAGGAGAAGAGGAGGAGCAGGATGGGAGTGTGGTAAGAGTCTGGCTGGTAATGTGGTGTGGGTTTAACTGAACGAGCCTGTTAAATGAACTTCAGGCAAAGTTAAAGGAGTCATCTGAAGGGAGGGATTTCTTCATTTTGCCTTCTGCCTAAAGCTGTTATTTGAGAGCCTGCAGTAACTGAGGTTGTAAGAGAAGGAATTAAATAGATGTCTAAATCAAACAAAACAGCTTTCCAAAATCCTATGGAAAAGATTTTATTAAATTGTTGTCATGGTAATGGAGTGCTGAATACATCATAAGCTCTTCTGCTAAGTAAACAGAAAAGATGGGGATGCTTTTTGCCTTTGAAAATAGAAAGTTTATTAAGCTGCGTGGAAATGCTGTATTCTTAAATCTAAGAAAATAAAAACTTTATGACAGCTCAAAACTCTCAAGTTTTTCCCTGGGAAATGCTAATATTGCTTTTTCCTCCTAAAATAAATATAAGAGGGCTTAAGTGGGATATTTAAAATTCCCTGATATCACTCAGAAGACTGGGGGGGAAAAATAACGTTTTCATTTAATCAAAGAACTTTTTTCTATCAGAAGGTTACAATGTCTTTAAAATTCCAGAACAGCTTTACTACAAATCCTTCCCTCCACATTACAGATGATGAAACAGAGGTAGAGTGACTTGTTCTTGTTTTTGTAAGCTAACAGCAGTACCGGGAAGAAAACAGGCATACCCTGCTTGTCAGTACAGCACTTTACTCTTTGGATCATGCCAGCTCTTGAGTGTTGCTGATGACTGACCATGTGTGAAACCTGATGCTGGTATTTGTTGTAAATTAATAACAGGAGTTTCAATAAAGGTGGAAATTTCCAGCTTTGACCTGTGCTACTAATACCAGAGCTTTGTGTAGTTGCTGTTTGACATTTGGAATGACCCGAGTACGGACACTTTTTGGTGTCTGCAACCACGCTGTTGTCCTTGATAACTGTCTCGGAGTTACTTTTTTTCATAGTTCTTGTCCTTCTGCAGTTAATTTTTAAGTCTGTAATAAAAAAAATTGTTTCCTCCCGTATTTTTGCCTTAAGTCTGTTTTAATAGTAAACATACAGCCTTGTGGCTTGCTCATTTCCAAAACAGGATGCATACCAGCCTGAAATGGCTGGTGTTCCATGGATCGTGCTTTCCTGCAGGGTGGATGCTCTTTAGTTTTAGGAAGATTTCTCGCTGAGGATGAGTGGTTTTGTATTCATTTCTGTTGTGCAGTGAAAGTAGCCACACTGAGGAAGTCGGGAGTGAAGCCTTACGGTCTGGCAAGCAATCTGACTTCCTTTGGCTTTTCGAACAGTAATGATTTATTTTGTCTAAGATTGCTTATTTGTCAGGTTTCATCAGGTGGGATGAGAGCACGGCTATGCCCGGAGCTGGCTGAGTCGTGCTGGCACCAAAGCGGGTGAAGGGGAGATGGATGATCTGTGTGGGCTGGAATAAAATAGCTGACTAGGATCAGACCAGTGGGTGCCTAATGGGGATTTTTACTCTAAAAAAAAACCCTACATATAGAAACCTTAATGTCATGAGTTTGATTTATTTAGCTGTTCTGGATGGGTGGAGAAAAGTATGTAGGGTACAAAGAAATTAGTACATATTATATTGAGTGCAGATATTTAAACTAAGATGAAAATGGTTAATTCTGAATGAAATAATTGGGATGTATATCATTTCATATACAAAGTAAATTAACAGGGTTCTTGATGGGAACAAAACAGATTAAGATGTTTGAAGTGTTTTAAAGTGTTAATCTTATTGCATATATGCATAAATGGATTAAAAAACCACCGTTTGTAGAACATGATCTGTTTGTGCTGTGCAGGATGTTAAGCTGATTGCAAGCCAGATATCAAGGCACATTTTAAAGGATGCACATTGTGGAAAATTTCCCAAAAGGAAAACTGTGTCAGTTTCAAGATAAAATGAAGATTTCTTCTCCCTTCCCCTTTCTTTTTTTTATATTTTTGGAGGGCCACTTTGTTAGATGCTTTTCTTTCTAAAGCAAGAGTTGTCCATGCTATATGACTTTTATTAATCTAATACATCATAAAAATCATGCCTTATTATCCTACAAATTTTTTAGAACATCCTGTGATATGGACTTAGTGCTCTTTGTCTGGGATTAATTATTATATATCAAATGAGGTCCTATTCAATTGTTTGTTAGGCATCTCTGTTGAATAAGTGTTAACCAAAACCAAATGGATTTTCTAGAAAAAAATTGTCAGATTTACATTTCTTTATTGTCTCAGTGTCAGAGCTGCACAGCTTTACTGGTTGCTTGTATTCTTCTAGTGAAAGTTGTGCAGATAATATCACCCCTTCCTTCTCTGATCAGGTTTCTTTTTACACTAACCACCTACCTTGTTAGTGTAATGGGAAATTCAGGCTGTTTTATTCTAACAAATGGAGATTTCTTTGCCTTTTGTAGGCAGTCAACTAGAATTGGGTCTGGAAGATGAAGTAGGCCATTTCTTGAAGTCTTTCCTAGCTCTTTTCCTGTAAGTCAGTGCCCAAGCTATTAAGCAGTCAGTTGCAAATTAATTTAAGTGAGCACTGCTGACCTTGTATTTTTGCCTGCTTACTTACTCTGAAATTATGTCCATTTCAGATCGTTAGTCTTTACTAAATGTTACGAGAATGGTCATTGTGTCGGAGAAAGTTTCTGCTCCCTGTCCTCTGTAGGATAGATGCCCGAAAGATCTCTGCAGCCAAGTCACAGTGCCTGTGAAGAACCCGTTTCTCTGATTCTCATGGGACTCAGTGGAAAAGTGTCCATGCCATCTGTTGTGCACAGTAACAGTCTGAAAACTTTTGCTGGAAAACTCTGTATTTGGACAGTCTTAGAAAATGGCTTATCAGTTGTTGCTCAGAAAACATTTTGAGGAGCTGTAAAAGGATGTCTCAGTATAAATTCAGAAGAAATGTTTTGCCTGTCAGAACCAATTAGCTTAAAAAATGTTATCTGGCGTCTAAGTGAAATTACAGATGTGTAAGACTCTTTCCTGAGAAACCGGAGTGGTTTTGCAGATAAGCTGTTTGTTTCTTCTGCCCTCCCTTTTTTCTCTCTCCTTCTTCCTTCCCTCAGCAACTTTCCTAGTGAAACACAACACAGCCATTGACTCTGATACTGAAAAACAAACATCTTCTGCAGTAATGCCTTATCCGTTCACTGGAAAAGATGCATATGGTTTTGCCTGAAAGGCTGCTTTAGTTGCAAAACCCGACACTGGTCAAACTGAGGGATTTTATTTATCTATTTATTTGGGCTTCAGCTCCCTTTTGCTGTCATAACCATTAGGACAAGACTGAATGTTAGTTTTATTCAGTTTTAAAACTGAACAGAGCCACTTGCAATATTCCAAAGCAGTTGAAAAAGGAAATAATTTGACAAAGTGTTCTTCAAGCCATCTTCCCTGGCAACCCTTGCTGTGAAGGGCAGCAAATAACAGAGCTGGGAGAGAAGCTGATGAGATCTTCAGGCTCGAACTTCTTCAGGAGGTGCTGGGTTTGAAATCTGAGTGGGAGAGGGGCTGGCAGCTTGTGTGGGTGCCCAGTCTGCCTTGCTGGGACGTGCAGGTCAGTGAGAGAGAAGGGTGAGTGGAGGCTGAAAGGGTGCCTCAAGGGGATGGAGTTTTGTTTCAGATGTAGTAAACCCTCCATCTGTGCTCTTCACAGCCCAATCTCTGCTGCACCGTACCAGTGTGTGTTAATAATGAATTGCCTTGTGTGTGTACAGGATTTTGTATTTGCTTTACTAAGAGAGTGCACATAATGTCAAAAAGCATAATAAATTTGAGGCTCTTGTTATGGTTTTAAATGCTGTTCAAGGCTTGTTTTGGTTCTTGTGGATATTATAGTAGAGGTTTTTCAAGAGTGAGTGGAGGGTTTTGGGTAGTTTTGGCCAGGCTTTAGAGATCTCTAAAAGTAGCATCTTCCAAGCAGAGTTCATAACCCCAGGCAGAGTGGCAGTGTCTCTCTGAGTCCTGTGATGAATGTCATGGATATTTGGTCCTCATCAGGTATTTTTTCTAGTGCTAAAGTTGCTGCTTTGAGAGTTGGATGGTCATTGCCTTGAAACAGAGCAGTGGGCAGGAGGAGTAGGCTTGGCACTGTCTGGAAATCTGATGCCTGCTATGAGGAAGGAATAGAAATTATGGAGTGCCGAGATTCTTGATCACTCTTACCTGAAAAGTGCCTGTAGCACTGCCGATTCGCAGCAGCAGGAGTGTGCTGGGGATGCTGTAGGTTCTCGGTGGGCTGTAGTATGCGGGAATCGGGCAAGATTAAATACTATGGGGAGAAGCATCAATATGTTAGTTATGCTGCAGTCAGTCAGTTCAGGCGGTCGTTTCTGCTTTCCTCTTTTCTGTCACTAAAGGACCAGTTCTGTTTTAGCTCTTTATTCTTAAAGTTGCCTGGGGCAACTTTGAAAACTCTAGTTCAAATGAGTATGTTTTAAGGAAAATACTGACAGAAGCTGTTAGTATGGTAACAAGGACTGTTGACCTCTAGAGAGGTTTTTCTCTTTATTATATTTTTTTTTCCCCTCCACAAAGAGGTTCTGTGTTTCCATTAGCAGCTTTTTTTGTTGTTTTGAGATACTACATTTACACTACGGAAAGCTTCCTTAACAGTTTGTGATCAAAACAAATAGGCTAGGAACCTGAGGACAGAAGTCTCTGATGCAGTGTGAGTAGAAACAGGGCTGCCAGTGGGTGCTTCCCAGTTCTCATCTACTGAAGCAGATGATTTGGGTACCCTGCGATAAGCACACGTGCAGGACGATCCTTGAGTCACTAGAGTAGAACGTCAGGAATGTGTCTCATTTACAAGTCTGGAATCAAGTACAACCACGGTAAGGATATGCCATTTCAGTGGTGAGGGCTGCTTTGCAAAGATTTCTGCCAGGGCTAAATATAGACATTGTGTATGCAATGTGACTGTAATATTTAGTGGTTGCTATGGCAGCCTTTGATCAGAACTGTGGCTTATTAGTCAAAAATAAGCTTCCTTTACATATGCAAATTTTCATTAGTCTAAACAAAACACTTCATTTGTTATATAGATGTATTCACTTTTATCTCTTACAAATACCTGTGGTTGTTTTCATATGTAGTCAGGACCTGATCTGTAAATTTCACACACACTAAATCTCTTTTGCTATGCAGAGCATGAACTACTACTAGTTGTCTTACAAATCAGTGGGTTTAAACGAACGGGGAACCACTGCAGCCTCAGAATTGGCTGCAGAATGTGAATCTCCTGCTGTTATATTTTGGGAAGCGTTTAAGAAATATGTATACGTACGTGTGTGGTAGATACAGTCTTTGCAAGACAATCTTTTGAAATGTTTCACTGGAAAGTGTTGGTCACGTGTGGTTTGGGAAACTGACCCTTCTCAGAGGTCTCAAGCTGGATATTCTGAACTTGGGAACTGGTTTTAATTTTTTCTTAAAAAAAAAAAAAAAGGTATGTAGCCTGAAATGTCTTACTGGAGTTCTCAAATGCTCTGTGTATTTATTTTTGTGTTGTAGCCTGAAAAATATAATGCTAGTGTATAAATATAAAAGGTGGAAGGAAGAATCTCTGAAATTCCTGCATTATATTAATACCTTAATGCATTAAGTTTTCCCTTACATAAATGACTGCTGTGAGATCATGTAACCTTTTCTCACTTGTGGTGACTCATTGATTGTCTGGATTTTCTGTGCATAATCCTTCCTGTGCACATAACAAAGTTTTTAGCATCAACAAGATTAATATACTACTCCCTCCCTTAGGTACCTTGTAACTAAGAAGTTAATGTACTCGAAAGAAGGATCATTAGATAGATTAGTTTTTTGTTTTGTGTGGTGTCAGTGATTCTTGACCGAGGACTATTTCAGTGATGCTGACCCTCAGCCTGTGAAGTCAGCCTTTGCTCTCACTAAGCAAAGTCAGTGCTAAAGATGGTGATTTAGCAGAAAATTCTGTGTTAGGATTTCTGAAGCATCTTTCTCACTTGAGCTGTGCTTTAAGGAGTCTTCTAAAAAGAAAATACTCTTGTTGCTATAGTGATAAGTTGGAATATTTATAGGCAGCTCATTAAGATTTCTCTCAGAAGAGCTATAGCAGCTGGGAAATGTTCCTGCACAAGCAGTTTGCGGCCACATCAGTCGCGTTGGGGAAGGAGCTGCTGGGTGACACTTGGAGTCCCAGGTGGTGTGGGTTCTGCGAGAACAGACGTGGAGTAGCATGGGTGGCTGCTGGGAGATAACCTTGGACAAAATGGAAAGAAATAACAAGTTTATATCAAAACAAGTAGCTTCATAAAGCAGGAGCAGTTGACTATGAAATCGTTGTGTTAGCTGTTGCATTATAATACATTATGATCTGAGGTTTTATTTTATCCTAAGCTTCATCTTGAAAACATGATTCAGGATCTTGTTTCTATGTTTACATATATGATGGTTTAAAACAAAACAACTTTTTCATGGTTTTTGTTTCTTTTTCTCTGTTCCTCCTCCTCAGTAAACAACAGTAAAAACTATTACCTCTATTACCTTTTTTGTTATTCTTGAGAAGATATCCTTGAGATGATGTTATGATGATTGAAGAGTATGCCGTAGAATAATCTTAATTACCACATTACTGATGCAAAGTGTATGGTTTTTACTGAGTTGTAAGGAATTCTGATATTGAATTCAGTTTTTTAAAAATCAAATTAGCAAGTGAGTTCACTTGTCTATAGAAGTTGGCTACATCTTAATGTTGTGTGTTTTTTCTTTATGCATAGTTTGAAAAAGAAAAGGCAAGCCAAACAAAACACGGATACTGTCTCTGCCAATTCCCCTGGATCTCCTGTTTCCAAAACACCTTCTGAGAAAGATGATGAAAGTAAAGTTATTTTGGAGCAAATCAGCTCCTCTGAAGACAACTGTAAATTTGCTGGGGAAAAGGAAACTGTTCCAGACAAAGAAAAGAAAAAGAAAAAATACAATCAACTGAAAGACATCAGACGCACAGAACTTAAAAGATACTATAGTACTGGTGAGTTAAGCTTATGCTATAGGAGTTTGAAATATGTTTGTTTTGATAGCTTGTTAATGTACTTTTTCTCATATTCTGTAGGCCTTCCTTAAAAGGATAATTGACTTTGTATATCCCTCCCGTAAAAACAAACAAAATTTTGTAGGTCTGTATATCATCTGCTTCTGACTGTAACCTTGCAGTTCTTAAAAAATACGTATTTCTTGTTCCTCAGTTCTAAAACTCAGTGTAGTTATAGGCAACAGTTAAGTTTATTATTGCATTTTATTTTAATTTTTTTTAAGATTTGTCTTCAGTGTTTTATGGCACTGGGGTTCAGGTTTTTTTGGTGGGGTTGTTTCATAAATTTTTGTATACTGTAAGACCTCAGGCTTAATTCATATTCATTTTGTCTGTTGAAGTGTGAACAAGTAAGTAAATTAACTATGTATTTTTAAACAAAGGGCCTATGTGCTGGAATGCTTGTTCCCCCCAGCTCCCCCCCCCCCCCCCCCCCCCGCCATGTCAGTACCTCAGTTAATCATAAATATCTTTTTTAAGATATATTCTTGCAAGTAATTCAGAAAAAAATCAGTGCATAAATATGAGATGAGTCATATATACGTCTGTTTGCAGTTCTGGATTGTAATTTGTTGGATACTCTTAAGTAATTTTAGATATGATGTATGAAATGCTTCTCTGTCCAAATTTTCTCTTGGTATTTTGTAGGAATGATCTTTTAGATTAAGTGAGCTCTGGTTCCATCTTGGAAGGAATCCTTTTTTTAAAGAGAAGGCAGGCAACAGAAAATTGTAGATATTCTAGAAGAAGACTTTGCTGCTCACACAGTGTGCATGAATGGCTGGATCCTAAAAAGGAGTTCTCATTAGGATAAGGAAATGAATCAGCAGTAAAAATGTTATGTGTTGACTGGCACATACAGACTAGTTCACACCTGAAGCCTCTCTTTTATGAGGCAACACAGGCCTTACCAAAAAGAAGATAAATCTTGGAGTAATATTTCCTGGCAAGCTCAAGAGTTTACAGTGATTTATTGACCAGTCTGTGTTTTTTGGCGGGTTTAAATCTGATGAGATCAATAATCTGGGAACTAAATGAAAACTTGCATCTCTTTGTTTGAAGTTCTGACCACACTGTTCTTGAAATAAAATCTGTAGAAGCAAAACTGGAGAATTGCTAATGAACCTGTGAACTCTTTCTGGTTTGTTAGTATGCTAGTTTAAAAAAAAAACAAAAACACAAACACACCAAAAATATAAACTCCTGTTGGCATTCCTTGTAAAGTGCTTCTGCTAAGAGCAGCAGTTTATTGTTGGTTTGTACTTAAAGGAATTTGGGTGGGTTTGGTTTTTTTAGGTAGCTGAATTTCGTTTCTCTAGTGTAGTTTTGTGAAAAATGCTGCAACAGCTGGCACTTGCAGTAGAAAGGTGGGGGAGAAGGTGGGATGATGGCATCACTCTCTCTCTCTCTCTCACTGGAGAGTGCTGCAGAGATGGTGAAGGAGAACGTAAGGCTCTCCAGGTTGTCTTTGGCTTGTGATCAGTCAATACAAACTCAAATTTTACTGATGTTTGTTTCATAAGCGTTCCCATGTTTTGTGTGAACTGACTGGCATTGTTGCAGGGGTGACTTCGAATGCTACTGGCTGTCATACGGGTGTGAAAAGCCTTTGGGTTCTGCCGAAATACAGAATTTCTGTTGAGAAATACAAGAACTCAGTGCTGCTGTTGAGCTGAGTGCAGACCCAACTAACAAAATCCATAGAAAGAGAAACCCCTTTGCTATTTAAAAGCCTGCTTTCGGTTGTTCCTAAGTAAAGACTTTTACCCAACTGGAGCATCAAAATTGTGGAAGTGAAAGTTTGAAGAGAGATGGAAAATAGTTGATTGTGAAACAAGTGCAATAGCTCCACGTTCCTTATGCAGCTCTCGAAGTCATTTCAGTGGGATCGTTAGTTGCCATAGTATTAGTCTGCATGTCTCATACCTGCCTTCATCCACTGCAGCTATAGCTGGCAGTGGTTACCTGCTTAGCTGTTTGTTACTGCTGCTCTCCTGAAAGCTGCCACCTTCGCTAACATCCTGAGCAGTTTCCAGGAGCTCTCGCTGCACCCGTAGCAGCCTGTACAAACTGGACTCTAGTTTAGATAGTTAGCCTTCACCTGCATGCAGCCGAGGACAGAAACATCCATCTTGTTGAGCTGAGTTCTGCCAGAAGGTGTGCATTCAGCAGTTCCCTGCTGGAAGATGTGTTAGCTGCAGTAGTGGGAAGGTGCTGCCAAATCCATAAAGACTTTATTTTTTAATTGTTTCACACTTTCGTGTTAACTTTTGTGTGAAACTGCCTGAGAGGGTTTATCTATGCATATACATCTGTCTTCATTATTTAATGTTATGGATGCATATACCTCTTTTTTTTCTTCCACATGACTTTTTCCCTCTGAGTTATCCCTTAATCGATGTTTCTGAGGTGCTCTGACTAAAATAGTCTTTCTCTCTTTCTTTTGGTTAGCCATTTTTCTGAGTGTGTTTGCGCAAAGGCTCGGGGGTTTTGTTTGGTGGGTTTTTTTTTCCAATTACCCAGCTTTGACTTAATGTCTAGAACTTTAAGAAAATCTAATACAGGAATTACTAATTCTTTTTCTAAACACTTTCTTCACTTTGCCAAAATCCTTCCTTTTCCTAGTCAAAAGAAAGATGCATTAGATATAGCAACAGTCTTGCAGATTGTCCTATCTGTGTGTTGATAAAATGATGCACACAAACTTTGTTTCCTGGCTTAATGGCGGTCCTGTTATAAGCTGCTTTGAGCCTAGAAGGGTTGTGTCCGTCAGTCTAACAGAATGAAGACTCCTGTCCTCTGAATAATCTCCCTTTCATACTTCACAGGACTGTAAATCCTTCTTTATTTATTGTTCTAAGAGAAACAAGGAAGGAACATCACATCTCGCTATAATTTGTTCCTTGCACACGACGTCTCTTCATTAGAACCTTGTGAATGTGTTTGCCTTTATGAATTCATAAATGCTGACAGTGACATCCTTTCACTTTGAATGTCATTCCTTTTAATAGATGTATGCAAGGGCTGGTACTCTGTCAGAAGGATTTTGTTGACTCAATAAATCCCTCTTCTCTGATCAGAACACTGTCGTGCAATTCCTGAAGGCTGCAGGGAACTGGAGGTGGTGGTGCTTCCTGCCACATCTTGTAGAAGAGAGTGGTTAAAAGACTTCTCTTATTCTTTGAAGAAGATGGAAGCGCAGCGAAGGAGCGAGGAGCCCTTTGCCTGGTATCCACCAAGTGCTGTGTTGCGTTAATGCCTGCAGCCGGCGGGTGGCATCGCCGAGCCGAGGAGGAGGGGTTGTGGCTCCTGCACCCTCTAGAAAGGGAACCGCAGCATCCCTCTCCCCAGCCAACATTGTTCCGTACAGGATACCTGCCAGCACTGTGGTGGCACCGTTACAAATAATCTAGTGGCATGAGATATTGATCATTTCTCCGGAGGCGCTGCTAAGTGGCTGAACCGATCCCACTGCCTGGAGGTTTCTCCTGCGTAACCTCATATTTTCCTTTTCTCTTGGTGCTTGTGTGGCTCTTCAATGGCTCTGTAATTCTGAAATATATTTGTACCATTCAGTCTCCAAATCTCTAAGACAAGGCCAGATATAGCCCTTGTTTTCTTGTCTTAAAACAAGAGAGGCTCCGATACTGCTTGGTTTTCTTTCCTGAGGACCAATGGAAATAATGTTCCTTTCTCCTTATTTTTGCCTCAGCTCTTGGCTTATGTGACAATCGGCTTCTTAACTTTGTCGTCTTACCCTTTCTGCTGTTGTTGCTGCAGTAATCTTTCAGACTTCCAAGGATGTGTCTGGCTGGCACAGTGCAATGGTTGCGCAGGCACCCTGGCTGCTATACCCAGTGCCCAGGATGCTCTCCCCTTCTTCTTGAAATAACCTGGTTGACCTACTTCTGCAGCTTGGCTGCTTAGTTCAGATGCACTTTCTGAGGGAAGCCTGCTTTGTTGGAAGATGTTGACTTGCTAAGCTTCTTTTTTTTTTTTTTTCTCATTGTTTTCCTTTTTTTCCCCCATGTGTTGCAGGCTGTAAAACACTTTCACAAACACAAGGCAAATTGCAGGAACCCAGAACTGGAACTATAGCAGCCTGAAAGCACCAGTTTAGGGCAGGATGCACATCTCTGGGACAGACTTGTTAGGTGGATTCCTGTGAGACTAGGAAACTAGGATTCCTGTCAGGAGTTGCTAAACTGGATGAAGATGGTTGGTTATGTTTTGCCACGGAAGACACTGAAATGGGAAAGAGGGTGACCTTGTGAAAGCAAGCAGTGTAAAAACGGTGCAAATTAGGGTCGAGCACAATCCTCTGAATTTTGTACATATATTTATTCCAGCATGATATAATGTGTCTTTCTTCCAGATGTGCAGAATATCCCCAGACTGCACTGGCTTTGCTTGAAATCACGAGCGGTCAGCATATGTGAGGAATTGGTCTCCGTTAAAAAAAGTATCATAAAGAAAAGTTTGGTTTAGATGACTTGCCCTACATCACACAGTTACTTTTATCAGCAAAACAAAATCTACTTAACTAGCTTATCATTCTGTTCTCTAATCATAAAGCCATCCTTTCTCATTCACTGTACGGTGTTCAATTTCTGCAGCAAGCAAGTGGGAGGTGAGACTAGCAAAACCTTCTCTTACTGTAGCTCTGATTCCTGTCCAAAACAAGCAGGAGTCCTAAACGCTGTGACAAGAGTCCTGAGAGGGAAAAATGGTATGTGCCTATTTAATGAGATAGTATATTGTACTTTGAACAGGAGTTGCCATAGTCAGAAAACTGATGCTTTTTTGACTTGTCCTCCCTGCCATCGCTCGGGCAGGGGACGACATGAGAGCAGTGCGGCACGCATGCTGTTACCAAGCCTCTGAATGTTCTGGTTAGCTGGCCAAGAGCAAATGTTAGTACATAAAACAGAGAGAGCACAGCAATTTTCATCACTCGTGATGCGGTGAGATTTGCCCTGACTGGCACAGAATCAGCAGAGGCAGCTCCGATGATACCAGCATACTTACTTTGTTTCAAAGTTGAAAGCTGCTTGTAATGCAGTGAAAATTTATAGAGAATTTAAATTTGATAAAAAGGTGGGGAACTTACTGAACCCACTTGGCATAATAGTTTCTAATAGGTCATTTGCTAAATAGGCTTAATCTGAAGTGGACTTTTCAGTACATATGGAGTTGGAAATTGAAACTTCATCCTGCTAATGAGTCTTGGTTTTGTCTTTACTACCTGGTATGGTTATTCAGCAGTAGGATGCAGTTGAGGACTTAATTTAAGGTGCTAGTCATAAAAAGGTAGACTACATTTTATAAAATAAGAAAATCCGTGTAAGTTCTTGCTGGTAATTAGCTAACTGTAATCAGCCCTAATCTCTGGGGGCTTGATTTGGTCAGCCCTATTTGTGTAGCAAAGTACTTCATATTCTGAGTAATCCAAGTGATTTACAAACTGGACTACTCAGTGTTGTGTTAAGTTACATAATACAACGGTAAGAGGAACATACCTAAATTTTCCCAAGTTCTGAGAGGCTTTAGCCTTTGTGTTTCAGGTTGGCTTCAGAGAACAAAAATGAGAGTAGGTGTAAGGGTGGGTGAGAAGGGAAATAATTTGTTTCTTCCAAAATCAATTTATCAAATAAAATTAAAGCAGTGGAGGAAGAAGTTTATTTGATTGTAATTGTCTGCGTAGAATAACAAGGGGTTTAGAATAACTTACATGTAAGTGTAAACTGGATGTAGTTGGCAGTGGCTGGTTGGGAAGCTTCAGGTGCTTGGTGTATTAGCATCAGTTGCTGAAACCATGTGGAAAGAATGAGGTGGATGAATGACTGAAAGACAGCCGGTTTCAGATCACTTGTTTTGGAATAAGAACAAATGATCTCAAATCCCAGTGGATTGCTGTTAAGGCCGCCAGGTTATATTCAACCTGGGCTGTTAATTGGTGTTTACTAGAAACTGTTGCATGTAGAAGGGATGGCTTTTCTGCGGGCAGGAGAATTTGATCTGAGCAGTAAGTACCAGAAATGATGCTGTTAGCACTTAACTTTTGAAAATTTGGATGGAAACTTCTTAACACTGCTCCCCATGTGTGGAATCCTCTTCTAATTCTCATCTTGATGGATAAGCTCCTGTTTGTTGTAAAACTAAGACACAAATAAGTGAAACTTGGTGTTTTGTGTGTAATCCTTAGGTATTGCCTATCAGCGCATGACACGTTGCCTCAAAACCTATAGTTAAGAGAGAAGACTGAGCTGGTTTTAAGTCTGCTGCTAAATGGAGGTGAAGCTATATGGATATATAAAACCAAATTGTAAACTTGGCCATTGATAGTCAGCAAACTAATGTATGTTTTGAGTAGGAAGTAAGGGAATTGAAATGGGAAAGTAGAGGACAGAACTGTGTCCAGTAACATAAAAATAAAGAGATTTGTTAACTGTGTTAAGAACAAAAGAGGAACTAACAATAATTTTAGCTCATTATGTGATGCTACTGGTTGAATTTTCAGTAATTTTCTGGTGTGCATCTGGGCAGTGGGGAGGAGGAAAGGACTAGAAGGAGAATTGATATGTTTGTATCCTCTGGTGTGATTCTCTCTGCTCAAACAGTTAGAAATTAAGGTAAACATTAGCTTAATAGATGTAATCTCTTTTGTTAATTGGCAGGGCTGCTTTTCATGTAGAAGTCCTAAGAGGTTATTGATGAACCTTCTTGATCGCTGATGTGACTTTTCGTCAATAAACCTTTAAAAAGGGTTGATACAAGATTGTTACATTCCTTCCTTTAGTTCTCAAATAGTCAACCAAGGCCAAGTGCATTTATAAGAATTGTGTTGCTGATGTTGCGTACTAGGATTTTGTGAGGCCGTTGAGTTTATATTCTAGAACATCACGAGTTTTAAATTTAGAAGGCATCTGCCTCCAATATGGTAACAGAACAAGTGTGTTTAGCTCTGAAGGGATCAGTTGCTTGCTGTGTGTGATTTAACACTTTTATAGGTGGGGGAAAAAAAGTACCCATCACATTTGCACAAATTTGTAAGAATTGTAAGCAGTGCAGGTTACCAATGCTGAGTTACGTGAGTTGATTTGTAATTTGGGCACAGGCAAATTACATGTTTTAAAGGTAGGTTGTAGAACAAAGATTATCAGGATGAGAAAAATCTGAAAAATTACTTGGGGTACTTGATGTGCATATTTACCTGAGCGTAAACTTGCAGAACATTGGTTTGGAGAAAAAAAATAGTACAAGTACTCAGAAGGTTTATGCAAGAGAGTAATGGAAATTATGGTGTGACTGGTGCTGAATCACTACATCCCAGCCTGGTGTCCATGATTCAAAGGCAAAGAGGTGCTAGAGGGTCCATAGGAATGGCCGTGGTGTTTCAGACCAGGGTCCATTTAGTGCAGCATTTGTTCTCCCACAAAGGCCGCACCTGGATGTCTGGGGAAGATTAAGAACACGGTGAATTTTGTAAAATTATTCACAGTAATGTTCTCCCATCCTCTGATGATTTTCAGCTGTTGGGGAACTTCTGAGCTGCTTGTAGTTTGTGCATTTAGGGATTGTTCTTCCATATGCTTACCTTGTCCCTCCTGGGCCCTGCGCAGGTTTCTATGATATATTTTGGTAAAGAGTGCACAGATTTGCTTCCATTTGCACGAAGAGCAGTCTTGCTCCTGCTGGCTTGGTTTGGTGGCCACTGGTTCTTGTAGAAGAAACTGAACCGTCAATCCCTACTCACAATCTGCAAGTCTCATATGATTTTTTTTTTTTTTTTTTTTTTTTTTTTTTTGGTAATCTCTCTAAAATACCCCTCTTCCATCATTTCCTTTCCAGGCTGGAGAGCTTCGGCACCTGTAAGCTGTTTTGTGGCTTGGCTTCTCCTTGTTACCCTTCTGTGAACCTGTAGGACCCGGGATGCTGGGACAGGGGATGTTTTTGCTTTTAACTCAGATTGTCTGACTCAATTTACTGTGACCTCTGTTTAGCACAGCTCGGGGGGGAAGCAAATTTTGAGGGACTAGAGGGAGTTGTGAGAGACTTCCTGAGTTATAAGTGTTCTTTGGGGGGTGGGGGTGGGGGGGTGTGCAACAGGGACGGGACCCAGAGCCTTATCCTGAATAAGTAATTGAAATATCATAGCAAAGAGTTTTGGCAGGCTGTGCCAGCTAGGAGATGGAGATAAACAAGTGGAGATTAGAAATCAGGGATACCTTTTTAACAGTGGCAGTCATTATTGAGGCAGAAAAGTAAAAAGGGTTACAGTGGAATCTCTGTCACAGGGGAAAAAAATACCAGGATTTAGTATTTTCTAAAAAGTACGTTCTACTTTAGCAGTTATTCAAAGTTAGATTTAAGATAGTGATGTCTCGTGATCTATTCTGCAGAGGTCAGACTAGGGAATGGCACAACTGGTGTTTGATCAGCTAAAACTGGTCTCACTGCTGAAAGAACCATATGCATTTCCAAGGGCTGTCTGTTTTCCCAGGGCCTGAATTTTCAGGAAGAGTGAGCACTTACATTCTTAATTATATTTAAACTCAGATGCGCTTAACATCTCTAAAAAGTTGCCCCCGGAGGAAGGGAGGAAAGTTGTGGAGCAATTGGTCATATAGCACATGGCGAGGCTGTGGCAGGTGTATATATGCAGGAGGGGAAAGGGAAGCGTGTCAGCAGAATTAATGAAGAGAGTTGTCATATTTCTGCTGGGGATAATGAAGGGAAATATGTCTGTGTGGTTAGCAAGTCCTTCACTTCCAGGATCCACTGGCTCAGCATGTTTGGGGTAGTCTGAATTTTCCCAGGTCGTGCCGGCTGCCTGTTGGGTCTTGCGCTTGCTGAGCGCAGGTGCCCTGTGAGGTTGCTCTGAGTGCCTGCAGGGGATGTGCAGCTTGTGTGAGGCGGTTTTGGTAGCATTTCTTGTCCTGGGGGAAAGGGTTGGACTCTATTACAGGTTTGTCTCTTCAACGTTTCCTGGGAGGGCTGTCAACCAGGCAGAGTGGATCCTTTGCCTCTTCCCCCACCCAGGTTTCCAGGACCCGTGCTCTGGGTACCGGCAGAGCAGTCCTCTGCAGCACCCAGGTTTATCAGTGCCATAGCTTCTCTCCCCTGCCCACTGACTCCCTCTAGCTCTCTGCGGATCGCTGCCCACAGGGAAGAGGCAGAATATCCTTTTTGTAGTTTCAATCATGAGGTTTACATTTGGAAGATTTTTATCTCTTTAAGGCAGGAATATTCATAAGCCAAGTACATAAGAAGCATGAGATAATGCATTTGAAATCATATTGCAAATCTTTTGGTCTCCAAGCAGAGGCGTGACAGAGTCACTCTCAGGGAGTCTGCATAACTCAAGCCTCGTATCCTCAAGGCAGGCTTTTAGTTTCTCTTCTTCAACAAGTTTCCATATTGTTCTTGAAGTACTCTGTTGAAAGGTAACCTAAATGCTCTGAAAAGCAGAACTCCTTTCACCTGCATTTAAATAATAGTAAGTTAAGCTGGATCTTTTTAAAATTGTGACAGTCTTGCTCCCAGCTTTCCACACAGGCGTTTCCTCATGTCTTGTCACCCTGCCGTGATGCCTGTGATGTGACTCGTCAGGTTGCACTTGGGATCAGTAGCTTGTGTAAACTGAGTTGCTCTTTTTTATGGCTCCTGAGGATCTGCGTGATGAAGTGCTGGCAGTCAGTAACACATCAGATGCTGATGTCACCTCTGTACACAAGAATAAGGCATGTGTCCCGTATCTTTAGAGTCTTTGTGATTTTTGTCTATATTTTTAACCTGTGACCTTGTAATGACCAACCAATAGACAAGGCAGTACAACATGTGATTTGAAGAGACGTTGTCCTGGTCAGCTTGCATGTCATAGCTTTCCCAGGCAAGCTGCTTGTGTGTTCAAGCAGCAAAATGAATGAAGGAAAACAGCATGTGTGGTGTTAACAGTTTTCTAAAATGAGCATGTTTTCTTTTGTGATGCCTAAGTATTCCTTCCCTCAGCCATGCTCTGTTGACAGGCTGATTTTCCTCACTCTGTATTGTCTTTGTGTCCCTGATATAGTGGATAGTCAGAAATTTTATGGTCGTACTTTTGTGATAGGTGCATTTAGGTACTGACGCTTACCTGAGTGGAATCACAGGTAATGCTGTCTGTCAGTTCACAGAAAGACCAGTGGGCAGCTTCTCATCTACCCACCTCCAAAATGCTCCTGAGTTTACTTACACCCAAAGTGAGGAAAAATTCACTGAACCGTCTTTTTCTGCATCCTCTCATGTCTTGAAATGATCACAGACCCTTTTTATCTCCACCTTTGTATAAGAAACTTGGAATGAGCTCTCATTGTCACCATATTCCTCCCAGGGTGTGCTTTCATAAATAGTTCAAGCCAATCTAAAGTGTCCCCACTGCTGCTAAAAGAGGATGTACTGCCCGTTCTCCTCCTGAGCCCAGCTGGGTGGTCTCAGTCCCGGCCTTCAGCTGTCACCAGCCCAGAGACTTAGGAGCTGTTTCCCTAGGCTGGTATCTAGTGACCTCGGCCAGTGCAGGGCTGGTGGCAGGAACATGTAGGGGAAGAAGATTGGTGTGTTCACCCTTTTTGGCAACAGCTTCATCATAGGTTGGTTTAAGCTGCTCATGGAGCTGTGTTCAAATCCAGCACTGCTCCAGAGGGGCTAACGTTGGGTCTGTTTTCAGGGGGAGCTGCACAGAGTCATGTGCATTAAGCTTTTGTCACTGCCAAGGTAAATTCGTTGAAGAAATTAAAGTTAGGTGTGTGAAAGAGTTGATTTTTAAGCATTGCTTAGTCTGAAAAGTGTATCTGGTGTTTTTTTCTGGAAAAAAAAAAAAAAACCAAACCAAAACCCAAAAAAACCCTAAACCCAAAACTACAAACCATTTGCAGTTTGAATTATATGTTGGGGATTTTTACTGTTTCCTAATGGAAGTCTTTGCTGCTTCTCATTCCCACCATTTTGTTTCTCGACTTAACCTGAATGAACTCCATCCAGCAGAGGCCTGAGAAGGCAGTGTGAAAACTCTTCTTCCTGTACCTGGATTTTCATCAGTAGCTGAAAACAGGATATAGAATTTGCATAAGAATTAGGTTCCTGACCACACAGATACCAAGTGTCTGAAAAGCTTGTCCAGGCAAGTGACAGAAAATAAGAACGACCTTTTCTATCTGATCTAAGGATATGTGTGGCTTTCTTCTTGCAGTTCCCAGTAACACAGCGTATTTCTGTAGTACGTTCAAAGCTTGACGTACTTCAGCTGTGCTGTGATCTGATTTATGAGTTGATAGCACAAATACTTGCATGGAGTATACATCTGCAGGTGACCAACTCAGCCAGAAAGGCTCTTTCACGTGCAGTGGATAATGGGGGGAAATGCTGTCCAAGGGAGCTCTTACCGGGTACTTTATTACTGTCTTTGTAAAATTGAAAATGTAAAGGGTTTTCCCCCTGATTTTAAAGAAAACTAGGGCAAGTAATTTGTTCTATTTTTTTTTCATGTAATTCCCCTTGCTATTTTTTGGGGTATAGACTTGTTCTCTTTTAAGTCCATGGTCACTGTTGCAATGTGGTAGGACAGCTAAGACCCCACAGGCTGATAAATCTGGCGAAGCACAACATTCATTTTGTCTTGCAGCTCCATCTGGCTTTATCAGTGCACCCAAGAGGGCCTTTCTTCCTACACAAATACACAAGGAGAGCAGGATATTTTAGAGGTAGACTGTCAAACACAGGGACCTTCGGGTAGATTGAATGATCTTGAACTAGACACTGGAAGAAGTGATGATAGATGGTATGAACAGCTTCTAATCTTGAGTGTGTGCATTTCTTTTACATGAGTAAAACCAAACTCTGAATTACACGCTGTATAATTACTTCCCTGATAGCTGTAGACCTCATGGATGGTAGCTATTTAATTTGCCCTTAGGCAGTAGACATTTACTGCTTGTAGGAATTCTTTTGTGTGGCTGATAAATGTGGTTCATAAAGTTTTGCTCTGAAGGAGGATAGATGAAGATGTGGTGGTATTTGACTGCTGACAATGGTTAATCTAAGGTGGTGTTGATGTGAAGAAGGTCTTTGGTCTGTTTTGTGGGTAGCTTGGGTGAACAATGTGCTCACAAGTCCATCGTACATAGGAGGTTGGTGAAGTAGCAGTGGGGAGACAGTTGGTAGTAGTAAATGAAAAGTAGGTCAGGAAGAGTCCACCACAAAGTAGTTATCTGGAGTGTGTGAGAGCAAGCTTCTGTTACAGGAATGGTGATCTCTTCCTATTGTTACAGGCATGTCAGTATTTTACTGTGACTATTCAGGGCCAGAATAAATACACGGTTACAAGTACTTCCTCAGTAAGTATAGTTAGATTGTGTATGCAAAACGCAGGAGAGCACTTACAAATATTTTTCCCATCTGAAGTTTTCCTAATATGAAGTGGATTTCCTTTTGAATGTCACACTTAAAGCTTTGTGTAACGAGATCTTTTGTTTCACCACAGCTTTGTCTATACACAGGAGTGTGCAGGAGGACACCTGGCTGTGGAATGGAAGGCTAAAATTATCACATGTCTTTGTATCCAGACAGCATCAGTGGGAACTAAAAACAACCTTCAGAAAAAGAATTGTGATAACGTATATCAGACATAGGACTGATAATAAAGAGAGAAAACAATTAATCGTCCTTTTCTAGAGGAAAGAATAGAGTTAGGACCTAGATCTACCACCCAGCTGCTTCAGCTGTGATGGGGGTGGGGTTTTTTTGGTTGGGTTTTTTTGTTTTGTTTTGTTTTTTTTCAGACACTCCCACTCTTCCTCATTCCCATCCCCTTACTCTCCCCTGGCCCTGTCCCTCCTTTCGCGCTCTCATCCTCACTGGTGACACCAAGCTTGGTTAAATGCCACCTTGCTCTGGGCGGATTAGGCAGGTTGGGGTGGGGTGAGAGTTAATCGGTTAGTGTAGGATGAGCAGAAGCTAAAGCTAGCAAACTATTTACTGTTTTAAAGCATAATCCAAAAAATTAAGCTTCCCAGAAGCGAAGAGCTGAAAACTTGTTTTTATACGATAATATGGATAGATTCCGATTACATGCTGTTGCATTTTGAAATAGTGTTGCTCAAGCTAAAACCTCACATGAGAGTGCGGTTCATGGTGAAGAGCACTCTATAAAATGTATTAAAAGGTAACAGGAGCCAGATTAATTCTGCTATTAGGACGTATGACTTGTAATTCAGTAATGCTTATATTACCAGTTTATTCATGGTACTAGAAGACCTGCTTGTATCTTGGATGTTGTTCTCTGCTATAGTAACAGCCATAATTTCTTAGAGATAGTAATTGTGTATAATTCCTTATAGAGACTAAACTGGTCAAGCTCCATTTAAAAATTGAGGGCTTCCTTCCCTCTTACACCTGTTACTCCTCCTTACTGCTCTCTTGTCAACCAACTTGTTGCTAAAACTTACTGATTTTATGCCATCTGAATCTTTTTGATTGCCCCCTCAGTCTTTAATAAATAAGTTTCATATGTCTAAAATGATTTTCTTTTAAAATTATTTTCCTTAAAGTGGCCTAGGCTAGATTTAGACTACGTCCATATGTCTGGTGACTATAGTTTTCTTAGGCAATAGTTTCAAAGTGCAGCTGAGTGCTATGAAAAGCTTGATGTTCCACAGTGCGAATTAAAACCCGGCTGCTGCTGAACGGGGAGCTCTTGTGCTTCCTCCCCCTGCTCAAAGCTACATTTTTTCCCTCCCTCTGAACTGGCACTGGCGTTTATCTGACCACAAGGTAAGATGAGTCAATTCACTAGACCAACAAAGAAAAAAAGATTGAGATAATTGATTATTTTTATCAGTTGACTAGTCTCCCTGTGGGCTCAGATAAGAGCCAGAGTCCAAGGTAGAAAGAGATGTGAGGAGAGAACCGCTCTCTTCTTAGGAGCTATTAATTTGGCTTATGACACCATACCCCTGTGTCTGCCCTGAAGAAGAATTGGGTGTCACTGTGACTGCTGAATAATGTGAGATTGAAGGAATCCAGAGCACAGAAGCGGTGTGTTTCTTTGTGGTCTAATTTTATAAATCTTTTGAAACTTCAGTCCTGGGTATCTTTGTGTAATTGTACTGCATTACACAATAATTTTTTTTCTGCAATTTTCTACAGTTAACAACTGTTAGTTGTTTGCTCAGTCTCAATGTGTATTTCACCCTTGTGTCAGGGGTGTTCAGTTGTGTCTGCAAGAACTTTGCTTACAGAAGCATTCCGGTTGCATCACAGGGACTTGTTTAAAAAATTGTATGAACTGTTCCCCAAAATGTGACTAGCAGAAGTGAGACTGTTTTCTCTTACCTGTTTTTCTTTTGCGTCTTGAAACATGAACCACTCTCTCCTTTGGAGAGATGCTCACGTTAATTACATTCCTGTACATTACATTCCTTAGGGAGATGCAAAATTATTTCTTGAAATCTAACCAGGTGTTTAAAAACAGTCTCAGTGTGTGTTACAGTTCTGCCTGAAACCCAAAAGGGAATGTGATCTTTGTTTTGATCCACAGACAGCTGAAGATGATGTTTGCTCATGAGAGGCTTAGGACACAAAACATTTGCACTGTGTAGGACATTTTCCCCAGCACAAAAGAAAAGCATGTGTAACCAGTTTACTTAAGGGTAAAGAAAGATAGATCATTGCAGCTGGGAGCTATTGTCCTGTCCAGCTGATAAGTATCTTAACTTGTTCCTGATGTGTATTTAGCAGCAAAGCCTGATCCTGAAAAGTGTCTTTGTGGTCCCAAAGATTTCTCTGATTTTTCCATGTATATTCACTGCTTTATCAGAAACTTGTTAACTCCTACGATAGCCTTGTCTTCCCTAGTTTTGGCTACAAGGACCCACCACCCCCGTCTTTGTGTTCTGTCCTTCCTTCTTCCCCATGACTCCAAATATTCACGTTGCAGATAGGCTGCTTTGGACCTGGAAGAAGGTGGTAGAGAGCTCCCTGAGAGTCACTCATCTCCCTTTTCTCAGGGCAAGTTTCACAGGAGCTGGAGGGAGAGGCTGTCCTGCCCATCAGCATCCCCTGTTAGTAGAGGATTGATTGTGCAGTCTCCATCAACAAGGCATGTGCAGCTAGAATGGCTTTCTTTACAGGCTTGCTGTGCTTTGGCAAACATCATCATGACCTATTTTTTAAGTACTGGTCTCTACCCACAGAAGTGTGTCTGTTTTCTGTCTGATATGAGGTTATCATTTGATCTGAATCCTTCCTGTGTCTTCAGACAGCACCTAGAATGAATGCCAGGAACCCTCCGCCTCTGCCATTACTGGACATCCTGTGCACGTCCTCTTGGCTCACAACACTTTGCACCCTCTCCTTTAAACTTCCCATCTGACCATAGCGTTCAATATAAAGAGTCTTCTAGTCACCTCTCTTCAGTGCTTCTTTCTGGGTGCCCAGCAACATGTGACTTCAGCAGCACTCTAGTTTCAGTACATTTCAACTGCTGCCCTGTCGTTTTCCAGCTGAGGTTTAGAGTTAAAGCACTGGGCTGTTGGCTGCATCTCACTGTTTCTTTACAATAATGTGTCAATTTTTCCTCTTGACAGGTGGAGTGCATGAACTGCCTCCCTCTGAAATTGAGCGGTGGGGTTGTTTTGTGTTGTTTTCCCTTTTCTTAAACTTCAGCGACCTTTTAAACTAGATCTTTCCTCCTCTCAGTTTTCAAGCAGATCTTCACAAAGGATGCAGCAACGTTTGAATGCAGCAGCAGCATATGTCTTGCCATCTTAAACACGAGAGCTGCTTAGCTGCCTGGAGCTTGGCACTCTTGGTGAGCGCTCGTCACCCCTGTGCTGTCCCTGCGGGGCTTGTGGCTCCTGCTCTGTGTCCACCTCGTTGGAGTGCCAGCGATGCTGCCCTGGGCAGTGTCTCCTTGCAAGGCTCCTGGTGGGAGGAACCCTGCTGCAGGGAGGCCCTTTGCCCTTGCTCAGCCGGAGGGCTTTCTGGGTGTGCAGGTCCCTCTGTGTGTCCCATTATCCCGTGTGTCTGTGCGTCCCCATTGCCCAAGTGCGGGTGCTGTCTGTCCTGCCCTGTGCACGGCTGCAGGGGAGGGATGGCAATAGGTCATCTGTTGCTTTGGCGGGAAAGGGTCGCTTCACATTTTCATGTGAGGTATTCAGGTGGTAATAAACTGTTAAACATGTAACGTAGCATTGCTTTGTGCCTCTGCAGAGGAGCTAAAGCCATGTTTTGGGGAGGGAGGAGTAAATAAAGAGGGAATTTAAGTTCCTTTAAAATACTTGCAGTTTTTCACATAGAAGCTGCAGTATATGAATATTGCATGAGTATCAATAGCCAAATTCTTATTTAAATGTGCCTTAAAATACCTCTTTCATTTATAGCAGAGGGAAGTTACTACCTTTTTTATATCAGCTCTTTGAACTGCTTGTCATCTTTGTTGGGGCCCTGTGTTTTCTGGTGATTTCTTTATACCTTTGAAAGACTTGCTTAGAAAATAACTAGTGGACAATCACAATTTTTATTGAGAATAGAACAGTTGTTCAAAGCATAGATATTTCAGTCAAGTGCCTGGATATGTATTGATCAGGGAATTGCTATTCTCCTATGGCAGAAGTTTCACTAATGAAGGAGCATAAGTGTGGTCGTGATGGGTGACAGCTGCCTTCTTGTTTCAAGTTACTTCAGCAGTAGAGAAGGAGGAAGCCAAATGATAATATGATTCAGTAGAGGAAAGATATGCAGAAGTAAAGGTGAGGGTTTGGCAGGAGGCCATGGGAAAAGTGGGAAGCAGAAAAGAAAAAGACACCTGATATGGTGGGATGTTGTGGTGGTATTTTGTTTGATTTTGTTATTTTTTCTTCTCTTTGATCGTGGTAGCAGTCCACTACCCAAACCTGAGCAGGGAATGTTTCTGTCTAACTTGCTTCCCATTCCTCAGGGAGATAGGTCTGATCAGATGGCCAAAAAACCTTTTTACGGGTATGCACCCCAGCTGCTGCAGCTGGCTAAAGGATGGAGTGGTGCTGGGGTAATGTCTCTTCCTGGAAGGCTGCTGCGGCCTCTGGGAAGTGCTGGAATGTCAGAGTGGGTGGAAGATGTCCCAAAACAGGGATCTGGCCCCTGTGGTGGTGGAGTTTACCTGCGCTTGACAGGAGCTGAAAGAAAGACTTTTTATTTAAAAGTAATAATTTTAATGTGAATGCTGCACAGTTCACTTTGAGAGCCATGAGAAGAGCCAGAAACTGCTTGTGGAGATACGATTAAATCATCCTATACGCGAATCTGCACATTAACAGTATGGCTGAAAGTTATTAAAACATGAGTCTAGAAAGTAGAAATGGGAAAAAATCATTCAGATAAACTGATTTGCCTTCCTCTGCTCCCAGCCCAAACAGGACTTTCATATTCTTGAGGTCTCTGTGGCTCTTTAGAATGGCTTAAGTGATACTTATTGTACTCCATCTCTGTCAAGATAGTTGGTATCAGGCCTCATTCACTGATAAGGGAGCTATCCCAGGAAGCCTTGTTTGCTTAATTTCTTATCAGTACTCTGATTAGGTTACTCCAAGTGATAACTGTTCTCCCCTGAGTTTATTGCATTTCAGATTCTTATAAGCTACCTTCAGGTTTTCGCTCCTTGGTCCTGGTGCTTGGCTAGACTGTAATAATACATTTTTATTTCTTCTAACAAATCTGTCATAGAGATGTAGGACAGGAATGTCCTAAAACAGCAGTGACGTACTCAGCAATGTGGAAAAATATGACTAGTATCTTGCAGTTTTAAGGAAACCCTCATTATGTCATTGCACAAATTAATGGGGCTTTTTGCATCTTAAAATTTGCATGTGGTTTTCCTTCCTCCATCTCAAAAAGGATATAGTAGGAGAAGAAAAACTAACAAGAAGGACAGCCTGTGTCATCAGACAAATATGAAAGAGTCTAAAGTATGCTAGTATTAGTCAGCCTGAAAAAGTGAAATAACTAACAGAAGATGTTGGAAATCTGTGACGACATGAGTGGTATGCAGAAGGTGAATAACAACTATTTATTTGTTCACCCTTAAAATAACATTAATTAGGATGCTCAGTGAAATTAATCAAGTATAAAGTATAAGAAAGGAAGCGCCACTTTATGTAGCACATCATGGTACTGTGGGGATCATTGGCATAGACCGGTGTGGAGGTCTTGAAGGGACTGCGCAGTTCAGTGGATGCTGCGCCTCTACCGTGAGAAATCCATGATTTCTAGAAGCTAAGGAGGCTAGTCAGGGGAAAGATTTCTGTATTTACATGCCACCTACGTGTTTGATAAGACAGAGATTAATGAGTAAAATGGACTTTTGGTCCAAGTATGCCATTGCCTTTATTCTGTCAGGCTACTGAGTTTGTTTACCTAGTGTGGGAAGTGGTCAGTCCTTTGGCCCCTTGTTTATTTCAGCATTCCTGCTACCATTACCAGACCTCAGCCAGACTCATGGCTCGGGAACTGTCAGGCAGGTTTAGCTGTCACTGCCAGCACTGCAAAACCTCACGCTGATTTCAGCCAGCAGCAGGTTATGCTGTAGCATTGGTGGTGATGGTGTTGTCTTGCAGTGGCACGTCATATGTCAGTGTGAGCAGCCTGGGATTTGGTTGATGCTTCTTGACCTGTTCTATCTACTTATGCAGCTATTTACATAAAGGGGCAATTCTCCTGTCGTGTGTCAAGGTCTTTTGGATGATAAACTGATTGACCTCTTTGTCATGCTCCTTCAGTAATTGCTTTCCAAATTATTCCTAGGTAATTCTTTTTTGTAAGGTTTTTCATAGCATTGCAAAATGAAATATGAACAGTCTGCTAGGAAACTGAGTTACGTATAAATATATTAGTAAGGGCAGAAAAATTTCTCTTCTAGACCTATCTGTGTTCAATAGGCCTGTAATTTCTTGCCTGTTCTCACTTAGCATTCTTCTTCTCATTGCTCATTAATTTTACTATTTTTACCTAATACTTATTTTACAAGTTTCCTGAAATCACAGAGAGGTTCAGTCTACCCACTCTGCCCTTTTCCAAAAATGCAGTGTGATCAAATTTGCATTAACACCTAGTCAGTTCTCATGGTTGTACGATCCCATCTTCAGTGTACATGCAGTGCAGGAAAACTTGGGAGGCGGAACTGTGAGTCACTTCACCACTAAGCAAATGTCCAAGTTCAAAAAGTAGCCAGTGGCATTTATGGGATTTATGGGAGGGATGCCATCCAGAGGGACCTGGACAGGCTGGAGAGGTGGGCCCAAGCCAACTTCATGCAGTTCAACAAGGCCAAGTGCAAGGTCCTACATCTGGGTCGGGGCAATCCCAAGCACAAATACAGGCTCGGCGGGGAATGGCTGGAGAGCAGCCCTGTGGAGAAGGACCTGGGGGTGATGATTGATGAGAAGCTCGACATGAGCAAGCAGTGTGTGATCGCAGCCCAGAAGGCCAACCGTATCCTGGGCTGCATCAAAAGAAGTGTGGCCAGCAGGTCAAGGGAGGTGATTCTGCCCCTCTACTCTGCTCTCGTGAGACCCCACCTGGAGTACTGCATCCAGCTGTGGAGTCCCCAACATAAGAAGGACATGGACCTGCTGGAGCGCGTCCAGAGGAGAGCCACGAGGATGATCCGAGGGCTGGAGCACCTCTCCTATGAGGAGAGGCTGAGAGAGTTGGGGCTGTTCAGCCTGGAGAAGAGAAGGGTCCGGGGAGATCTTATTGCGGCCTTCCAGTACCTAAAGGGGGCCTACAGGAGAGCTGGGGAAGGACTTTTTACTAGGGCATGTAGTGATAGGACAAGGGGGAACGGCTTTAAGCTGGAAGAGGGCAGGTTTAGATTAAACATTAGGAAGAAGTTTTTCACTTTAAGGGTGGTGAGGCACTGGAACAGGTTGCCCAGAGAGGTTGTTGAAGCCCCATCCCTGGAGGTGTTCAAGGCCAGGCTGGACGTGGCCTTGGGCAACCTGGTCTAGTGAGAGGTCTCCCTGCCTGTGGCAGGGGGGTTGGAACTCGATGATCTTCAAGGTCCCTTCCAACCTAAACCATTCTATGATTCTATTTTAAAGCCGGTGGAGAGGTGCAGCTTTTATCTAGTTCTGTCTGAAAGCAGTGTGGTTAGTCCATCATGCCTGCTTGTGCTCTGGGTGCCTTTGGGACTACTACTAGAGCTAGCTGCCTTCTGATCGTGTCAGAAAACATTTGGCTTCCTGAAAGGCAGATGAGAGAGGATAAGGGAACTGGAGAAATAGTATGTTGTGGCGTTTTGCTTGCTTTGCCAGGCTTTCTACCCCCTCCACTGTAACCATTCACATAGAGCATAATTTGTGAGCTTGGCCTTGCTACATGTACAGTAAGTAGCTTTAGCGGTACTTGTCAGATTTAATGGATTCATTGGAATTCTTTCCTCTGAACGTATGATTTTCTTAAAAATTTATTATTTTAAATCTTTATATGCACAATTAAAAACATAGACTAGTTAAGATTTTCTGCTATTCAGAGTGATACGATGTGGTTTGGAATTGCCAAAGCCTTCTGAGTAGTTACGCTCAGCGTAAGGATGGTGTCCAGAAGCCCTTGTTGATGGGACCTCAAAAAAAAAAAAAAGGGGAGGTGGGGGGTGGTGGGGTGGTGGAGAAAAAAGTAATTGGAACAAGAAGTGTCGAATTTTGGTTTCAGAAGACAGGTAGGTTCACAGGCTGTGATTGCTTCTTTTATCCTGTAGCTAAACAGGCTATATAACTTATATGCTTGCACATAGACGTGAAAGAAAAGCAAGCCATCTAATTGTTGGACTTATTTAGGATTTATTAACCTTTATTGGCAAGAGGAGGACTGTATTATGTTTAGTCTAAACTCAGCTTGTCTTTTGAACTGTTTCTCTTTTACTTATCTGTACAGTTTTGGGGTTTCCACTATGCGTGAGTATCTAGCTCGCTTTTCTGTATTGCACCACGGTTGTGTTGGGGACGCTGCTAAACAAACAGACCCACAGTCCTGTCAGCCAAGAACTAGAGCGTATTATTTGTCTCCTTGCAACGCAGTAT
Source organism: Pluvialis apricaria (assembly GCA_017639485.1). Taxonomy (NCBI): domain Eukaryota; kingdom Metazoa; phylum Chordata; class Aves; order Charadriiformes; family Charadriidae; genus Pluvialis; species Pluvialis apricaria. The sequence continues at coordinate 70,083,487 of CM030009.1, read as the reverse complement.
TTCAGGTTATAACTTTTCACTAGATAGTGTTTTTTAATCTCCAGACTTTGTGGCCCACATGATTAGGAGGACCTGAAAAATACACTGTATTTTACAGGGTGAGAGAGGTGTGAGAGAGAGGAGCATCCACTGCGAGGTACGAAGCTGTAGAGGAGAAAGTTGTTTGTCTTGGTAGAGTATTTTGTGGTCTTCCTGTGCCACAGGGGCATAGTGGTTGCTGTCATGGTCAGCTCTCAGTCACCATCCCACCTTCCAAAGACAATGCGTTGGAACGACAATGTTTAGCTAATGCTAAATGTCATAAGCTCTGCAGAGAAACCGCTTTTAATTGTGTATTGTTACTCCTCCCATCCACACACAGATGTAAACTTTTTCACATTCAGCAGGTGCAAAATCTCTCCCTCTCTCTTCCCCCCCACCCCCAATCTCTCTGGGCTTATTTTTATTCCCCCTCCCACCCCAAGGTCTTACTGGTGTATGTCTAGTTAGTATGAAATAATTGTTCTTAACTGTTTCCTGCTTTGTGTGCTGTTTCAGAGCTAAGCAAGAGTTTGTGTATGTGGAAACTTGTCTACTTTTTTCAGCCAGGCTCAGTGATTTACTAGAAGATGAAGTCTACCTATAAACCTTTTAGTCTCTCTCCAGTGACAGGTCACAGGCAGCTTAGGTGGTTTGCCTGCATGGGTGTGATACATAGTTCTAGTTATCCTGGAGTAATCAAAGTGGTATCCCTGACTAGCACAAAATAGTGTGAACTCACTCATTGTTAGTTGGGGGAGTTTTTTCAGGCAGGATTGTGTCCATATCGGCTGTTGTACATAAATAACGGATTAAGGAAACATCCACTGTTTGCCACTTCTTTGTCTGTCACACTGGCATTGTGTTTCTGATGGTTTAATACTGTGCCCCACTAATGTTGTCACTACCTGTTTTTCCATCCATCACTATAGGCTGCTTTGACTTTGATCAGAGGAAGATGGTGTGACAGTGGTGGAAATAAAAATGATCAGAATGCGGCAGCAAGAATTCTAATTTTAGAAGTTTTACTGTACATCTCCAGTCTTGGAGATATGTGTGAGGTCATTGAGTCATGCTCTGTTCCAAAAGGCTGTCGGGGAAAAGCCAGCATTGTCCTGATGTTCCTCTTCCTACCTCTGTCCCTCATGCCCCATGTACTATCCACATGTGCTTAAATTGTATGTTTTTAGTCCCCACGGGCTTTCTGCCTCTATCACATTGTGGGGAAAACGTGTTTTCTGTCTGTTGCATGGCCAACCTTGGCGCTTCTCATGACTGCATCCGTGGCAGGTGGTGCGTGGGGTACCTCTGCAGTAATGCCGGGATGTATGTTCAGCTGCGTGCACCAGGGGGGCTCTTGTGAGCCTCTGTTGACTGAAGGAGACGGTCTCTGACCGTGTGTGGCCTCTGGAAGACACTGAGGCAGTCCCCAGCATTAATCTCGCTGTGGAAGTGGGTCAGCAGAAGGGTCAGGTGCATCGTGCTTCTGAGCCGCTCCTTTCTGCTTGTGTACATTACAGTGGGCCAGGCGCCCCGCAGCCTTCTTTTTACTATCTGCCGCTTGCTGTCTGGAAATAGCAAAGGTTGCAGCAAAGCCTGAATGCGAGCCAGAAGCCCTGTGCTGCCATTCCCTGTCCTTTCCTCCCTGGTCTCCTTCCGGAGCTGCCAGCTTGGACCCCGGGAGCAAACCCCGCCAGGAGGGCAGCGTCTGCCCGCTCCTGGCCCTGGCTGCTGGTTGTGCCGGGCCCAGCCCTGCCTTGCCTTCTTGCCTCTCCCCATCTCCCTCAGGCTGCAGCACCCTGCTGGAGGCAGCAGGACCTTTCCGAGGGGCCGGGGGCGAGCAGGCTGGGCGAGGAGGGCAGCCACGCTCGGCCTCTCCGCGCCCCGGCCCCGATCCTGGAGCTGGGGCTGCGCGCCACCCTCGTCCCCCCCAGGTATGTGGGTCTGAGCTCGGGGTGCGGGGGGTGAGGCCTCGGAGCCAGCGTCGCTTTCGGGGAGCTGGGGTTGCCTGGGCAGCAGGCGTCTTCCCTGATCCTCGGCTTCGCTCACCCGCTGCTGTGGTTAAGAATTGGAAATAGCTACCCTGCTCACGCTCCTGAGGGCTCACGTCTGCCTTTTGGGTCTTGCAAGGGCTTCTGCAGGTGCAATGGGTTTTGTGTACTGTAGCTGATGGAAAGTGTCTTCTGAACAAGCTTTATGCTTTGTGATACTTGACTGTGTACTGTATGCACATACACTCTGCAGGACTCTTAACATACTTTTACCTTCACAGTTTAAAATAGTATTTAAATATTATGTACTGGAGGTGAAGTGGTGATTAACCAGTATTTGTTGTGGTCGTGCTGATGCAGTATCAGTGCGTACATTCATCTACTGGTTTCTGCCTCAGCCTTGATAGCAGCTCATCACGCGAAGTGCTTGTATCCAGCAGCTGAATTGGGCAGGAACACAGAGAAAAACATGGGGGCAGTTCTGTATTGATATGGTATCGTGTATACGTTACTCTTGCAGAGTTCCTGAATGATTACTAAACCTGCTGTGCTTGATGAAGTTTTGCTTGCCTTGCAATGTAATTTCAAGGCCTAATAGATATTTTTGTGCCCTCTTGTTCCTGTTCATAGCTACAATTTACACATCCTGTAGATGTCTTTCAAAACATGTTGACAGGCAAACATCTCGAAAATCAATTACTTGAATCATTTTTTTTTCTTTTTAGATGACAATCAAAACAAAACCAATGAAAAGAAAGAGAAAAAAATGGTTTCTCAGAAACCCCATGGTACCATAGAATATACTGTAAGTATCGGTGTGTGCTTTGTTCATGTCTGCTATTTGAAAGTGGAGTTGTTGAGGTTGAGAGGGAGCCGGTGGCACAAATCTGAAAACGCTATGTGAATGCTGGCTGCGATTTGTACCTATCTCAATAGGGATTGCTCCAGATATCATTGTGTGGGAAGAGCTAGGCTCATGTCCTGAACCACCATTCAGCCCAGGTCCTCTGCCTCTTCTCACAGCCTGCCAGTCCTGTTTTTACTTTGGCACCATGGCTCTTTAGTAATCAGTTTTGTTATTTTGAAAAATACTTCCATTCCATAGCGTTGCTTAGGTCATGAAGTGGTAGGCCTCTGCTGGGTCCTGAGATGATGTGAGACCTCTTTAAGCTGGAGCGGGGTGGCAGTGTGCTGCTGCGGCAGCTCAGAGAACGGGCTCTGCCCAGAAGGTCTCTGTGTGAGCCGGCCGGGTCTCCGAACCCTACCCTCCATCACACAGAACGACCGTGGGAGGCACGTGTCCCAGCTGGGAACAGCACGAATGCCTGATGTGCCGCGAGTGCTGAAACTGTAATGAACGTTCCAGTGTGTGTTGTTTCCCCATTTGCCAGGCCAGTTCTAAATAAGCTGGTGCTGCTTCAAAGGTTTATGAGAAAAGGAGAGGGTCATCTGTAACACCTCTCCATTTTATCTACTGTATCGTATGAGAGAATATTTTTTTCTTTTTATTGATACTGGCTTATCACATAAGCTATTAAACAGAGGGTGTGTTGAGATCACCAGATCTATTCCCTGCAAATGACTTGTTAGATGGTTTTAGTTCGGCTGGTGTGCTGAATGTGTTTGCTATGTGATCTTAAGCTTCAACTCTTTCTTCAGGCTGGAAACCAGGACACCATAAACAGCATAGCATTAAAGTTTAACATCACCCCAAACAAGCTTGTGGAGCTCAATAAGCTTTTCACACAGACGATTGTGCCAGGCCAGGTAAATATTTTATAGGTTTTTTATACCTGAAACCTGATTATTTGCTATGTATTTAAAAGCTTTTTACTAATTTCACATATCTTTAGGTACCTGGATACAAGGATAATGGACAGTAATTTAAATCCCTCAAAGGGAAGCTCACTGGGTTGTTACGTGGAGTTGCAGGGGGAGCTATGTAATTGCCATATCTGCCTTATGTTATTTATTTGCTGTCACTAAAGCTTAAAGATGAGTCTGAAGCTCAAGAGGGTAATGTAACTGTTGCAAGAGAGTTGAATTCTTGGGAAGCCTAGATAAATGCTGTATATAATACATTAAAGAATTAGAGAGTTAGATACAGTAATTGAAATGGCTCTTTGCCATTACATTGGGGATGAGTCAGTCTCCTGTAAGATGAGAAATAAATGGAGATAGACAGTTTTTGGGAGAGGCAAGTAATGAAATGCAAATGTGAAGGCTACCACCTGGTTTATGAAGAGCAGATCTCTACTTCTGCTTCACAGACATGAAGAGATTGAAGTGTCCTGATTTGCAGATGGGGAGACTGAGGCACAAAGAGATGGCATGACTTGCCTGAGAATACCCAGCAGACAACAGCTGGGATAAGCAAAATGGTTTTATTTTTCTGAACATTTTTAATTTAAAGCTAAACTGTGAACATTTTTTAACTTTAGAAGTATCTTTCTTTGCTCTGACACTTGCAACAAATGACTGTGTTTTTATTTGGGGTGGAGGTCCAAAGCTGTACTGCAGTTTCAGTACTGCTGTGCTAAAAATCTGGGATGTTCACTGTGAGTGAATGTGAAAATTCAAACAAAGCATTATATTTTTATATACACATGTATTAGTCTATTACACTTTTAAATGTAGTACATGATGCTAAAATGCTAGTTCATATAAGAATACTTTCCTAAATTTGGAGATGCAAGTATGTTTTTGGAAACAGACAACATATAACGGAGAGTTATAAATGTCTACCACTAAAAATCCCCCATCTTCAATGACGGCCTTCTCTTTGGACCAGAGTTTGCTGTTATAAGTTAATGACTGTTAAGAGTCATTTTACAGCTACTTGTTTTGTAGTTGTGATAGTTGCAAGACCACCTGGGATTGTAACTTTGGGGGGAAAAAAGGAGGTTCGTATTCTGTGGGAAATATTTTATTTTTGACTGTGCTGCAAAATAAAATACAGAGCTAGATCCTGTAATTAACTAGACCTGCGTGTGCCTTGCCGTCACCATCTATGAAGAAGGACTCCAGAATAAGTGCATGTTAAGGAGTGCGTTGCAATCACAAATGATCAATATTGGGTTGTCTTTCTAGTAAAATGTAGTGTTTATAGTGAGTAACTTTCTACAGCTTGTGTCTTACTGTTTTGACATATGTGTTTGTATTTAGATTCTCTTTGTGCCAGAAACAAGTGCTTCGAGGCTGTCTTCTTGCAGTCCTGGTGCTCCCGTTTCTCCTTCATCATCAGATGCTGAATATGATAAACTCCCTGTAAGTCAAACGTTGACTGACTGGTCTTACGCTCACAGAATTTCTGATTCTGAAGCTGAGATTCAGGGCTGTGTAAATAGCAGTTTTTTGAGGTTACAGTTCAGACCTTGTGTGTAGTGTTGTATATTGAGTGATGTTAATTTTAATTTGCTGTACTACAAAATTTACTCTCTCTTAAAAATATTCCATATTAAGGGAATTCTGTCTGAGTATAGAAACCCAGTACAAGCTCAGCTGGGCCCAGAGTCTAATCAAAGCAATTGAAAATGATGTAGTGTATAGTTTTTAAAGAATAGAAAGTTAAATATGAAGAATGATTTAGTGTTTTGCCCTAGAGATTTCTGTGCTGCTCTGCAGTCCAGAGCCTTGATCCTGCATTGGTATCCTTGAGCACGGAGGCCGTTAGCTTAGTCTGAGCAGTTAGTTTCTTTCTAGTCAAGAATATTATGGTGATACCCATATATAGACTTGTCTTACATAGATAAGACTGCTGGATTTAGTCTTGGTGAAAGGCCTTGGCATAGCCGATATTTCGTTTTCCTTAGAAGGGTGATTGACCGTGATGATTTTAGATGGTAGTTTTAGGAAGTTTGGCTGTCCACCTGCTGATGTTAAAACAATTAGACATTTCAAGTCCGTATCTAATGAAAGGCAAAAGTGGAGTGAAGCACAGAGTGAATAACTGTGTTTAACCTTGGTCTTACACTTCTGCGTCACCTGCGTGGGGAATCACACCAGCGCACTGTGTGCAGAAGTCTTCGGTGTGGATGAAGTGACAGGACTGGCCCTCTCTTAATGAGAGTACCTCATTGAAATTCTGTTAGCTGACTTGCCTTGGCATTTTTTAATTTCTTGCCTGTTATTTGTTTTGAGGGTTTTTGTAATGTTACGAGATTTTTCTTCCATAGAGGATACTGCATGAAGCATACATATGTACATGACCACCACTTTTTCTTCCTTAAGCACAAGGAAAATGTAATGTTGGTTGAACCCGGTCTTTTAGTTGCCCAAAATCTAAAATATATGATTCTGATCCTGTTGCTCTGTACTGAACTTTTTCTTCTTTAAGGATGCTGATTTGGCAAGAAAGGCCTTCAAACCAGTTGAGAGAGTCCTGTCCTCGACTTCAGAAGAGGATGAGCCTGTGGTTGTCAAATTTTTAAAAATGAATTGTCGTTACTTCACAGATGGTAAGGTAAGTGAAACCTGGCTTTTAGGCATTGTTTGAGATTCTTTAAAAGCAAAATCTGTTTGGATAAGTGAGAGATGAATACTGGGGGAGTCAAATGTGCTCCACGTTTGTAAAAAATGTAAATGTTATGGTAGCTTCATCTACCACTGCTGTGTGTATTGGTACTGTGGTAATATGCTGTATCACTTTGTTCTTTTAATCGTTTAAGCTGCTATGATGATTTTTTTTTTGTGAAAGAATAGCTCTTCTATCCTACCTGTCTTCATTTACTTACTATGTCTTCCCAGAATTATCTGTTTGAGAGTGTATTGCTAGATATGCAGAGAAAATGCACTTCAGAGTTATGACGTGTCAGGGTTAGCTGTCCAGTTCCAGCAAATTGTGCAACAACTTTATAAAATGAGCACATGCCTACCTGTTTCGTTTATGACTTTAAGCTAAATTTTAACTGTTTCCAGAGCAGTGTTTCCAAATATGTCCATGTTGCTTCTGCACTTGCTAATGAATGTCATGCAGACCCTAATAGAAAGATAAATATTGCATGATACAACCTTTTCTTTCTTTTTCTTGCAAGTGTTCGTGTAACATACGTGTTCCTGCTGGGACTGCGACCCTAAATTTTACAGCAGCTGTTTTAGAAGCAAAGGCACAAAGCTTGGGCAGTATTTTAAGCCTCTCTTCTTCTCAAGGTTGCAAGACACTGTTGTCTTGAACTGTCTGCTTTGATATATGTACTCTTGTTGACTCTGGTTTCAGTTAGATGTCTGCATGTTTGGCTTTTCAGGTTCTCTGGAATTTATAACACTGGAGATGCTAACCGTTGTAGTTTAAACCTATTTCTCCCTTAGTCCTGACTTTTATAAGATGGATGTGTTCACACCTACAGTTCTTGGCTTCTTTTTGCATTGAGTGGATGTAGACTGTATTTAACCACTCTGCAATTTTTTAGTCTGCTATTTTGTAGAAAGTAATAGAGGGCTACTTGATGTCTCGCATGTAAATTAGGGCAATTGTTGCTTTGTTATGTGATGCTTGCTAGGTGCAGGGGATACAGATTGCCAGTTTTATGGCTGCAGGACTGAAAAATTTGCAGTCAGAGAATCCAAAGTGGGGATTTTGATTCTTTCATCTAAGCACAAACCAGGCATGTGTGCGTGAGTCATACAGGAGAAGCAAATGGGAAATATATATGGACTGTGCTTTATAAAGGAGCAGGCACACATGTACTCACTTGCCAGTGCCAAACCATCAGCTTGGCATCTCCCCAGTTTGGAAAAAAAAAAAAAACCAAAACAAACAAACCAAGCTGCGGTCATTTACCTGCCTATTTGTTGGCCTTCCTTGGCTTGCCTTGCAGATGACCTTGGATAATTAATAGTATATACAGTGTAGGTCATTCCTGTTGATCTGTGGCTCCTCTTTGTCAGATGTCATTTATGCACAGCTTCTGAGTTGGTCTGAATTTTGTAGTTTGTCTGGAAGAAAGGGTGCAGGAGCAAGACATTGGAAATCTCCTTTGTAAACCTTGGAAAATGGTCGGTTGCTTCTAGATTGGGGAGAAGCTGTTTCATGTCAGGTCCCTATATATAGAAACGTTTTGCATTTACCTCTGGGAGAGTAGATCAAAGGGACCTATAATGTATCTTAGCATAGTAACCTTGACATTTCCATGAGTAAGTCTGCCTTCAGGTGTGCTGGTTGCGTATAAATTCATTTATCAAGTGAAGGTGGCTGCATCTAGCATAAATCCACGAATCTATTTCGTCTGAGATTGATTAACAATCCGCAGTTTTAGCTTGTAGCAGCCAGCACCGAAAGTTGAATAGTTCACATCTTCCTTATCAGCCAGGAACTTGGGTGTTACTTAGCAGTCTTTTTCTTTGCTTGCCTTACAATGTTGTGACTTGACGCAATTGGAAACCGAAATGTTTTGTTAGCAGACCTTGCATGATGGGGTATAAAGAGGCAGGAGAGAGGTTTTCCTTTTTAGGATAGTAGCCTAAAATCCAATACCAAAGAAGTGAATTACATGTGATGTGCTAACTCTTCCTTCTCCTATTTTAGGGCGTAGTTGGAGGAGTCATGATTGTAACTCCAAACAATATCATGTTTGACCCACATAAGTCTGATCCTCTGGTAATTGAGAATGGCTGTGAAGAATATGGGCTTATCTGCCCCATGGAGGAGGTTGTCTCGATAGCTCTCTACAATGACATCTCTCACATGAAGATTAAAGACGCATTGCCATCGTAAGGAGTGTTCTTCCCTGAACTTACATTTACAGATTTTCAGTAAGGGTCATGGAAAAGAAGGTGGCGGGTGGAATGGAAGGGAAGAGTTTGAATGCAGCAGAATAAAACAAATCGGGGAGGAATGTGCCAGCAAAGGAATGATTCACTTGTGTTGTTCTACTTTCTTTTTTAGAACGCTTCAGTGGCAGTAAAGAGAAATGAGTCATAAATATGAGAACCAAAGTGCAAAGGAGTAATTAAAAGCATTGGTGGCATGCCATGGTTGGGCTCTTGCACTGACTCGTCTGTAGGGTTATTTCAGTGGAAGTGAAGAGAGTTAGATTTGGACCATTTGTTGTGTTACCAGGACTGTTCTGAGAGGAGTATTTAGAACTTTTGAAGATAACAGCATCTTAACTGTCATCTTCAGGACTTACAGAAATACCAGTCTGTGGAATACTTCCACTTCAGAACCAGAAATGCCTTGATAGTTATCATATATAATACATAATAGACCTTCTGGGGTGGGCTACTTTCATTTTTGCATAGTCTAGGCACTGCTCATATATTTGTTCTAAGCAAGGCTTTTTCCTTGTAGGCAACACCTGTTTGACCAGTGAAATTCGTCTACTTCCCTCCATTTTCTCATTTCAAGAAAAACTTCCCAGATACTTGTTATTCATTACTTGCTCATTACTAGAGTGTTTAGTAACTTCTCAGTAACTTTTAAGTGATGAGAATCTTGTGTTCTCATTCACCTAAGACTTTTTAGCAGGAATGAAGGTCTCAAGTTGTATGCTGTTAAGTTTTTAAGAATTTTCCTTTTGAAATGTTCTGTGATTGTCCTGCTTTAAAAAGAAATCTCTGGGGAAGACTGCATTCAAACAGTACATTTGATTAATGGAGAAAAATAAAAGGGAAAAAAACCCCAGCTCTGTTGCCTGTTACTGTTTTGCAGTAAACATGTTCAAACAGGGTATGGCTTATCTCTGATTGGCTTTCTTCTCAAAAATACATTTGTACTGACTAGAGAAGCATGGATGGTTGTAGAGGTTGACTCATTGTCAGGTGTGGGAAGTAACAATATTAATATGGTATGAATGAAATTCCAGCAGCTAAATACATGTCCTGTGGGTTTTTTTTGTTACAGAATTTCTGATGACTTGCACATTGTTATTACATGTGTACCATTTCTTCACCCATGTGGCATATTCTGCCAAGTGGTTTACTCATTTTATTTTGGTATTATCCTTTCCGCATTTCTCTCCATTTTCTTTAAAGCCACTTACTTTCACTGATGTATGTTTATTTTGGAGAAAGTAATTTTTCGTTGAATTTCAGAGCTTAAGTTAAGTTGGTATATGATTTATTTTTTCTTTTCCGTTTTTTTTTTTGTTTCCATTTTGCTTTTAACATTCTATGTACATCCATCATTTTCCCTGACAGTGACATACCAAAGGATCTTTGTCCTCTGTACAGGCCAGGAGAATGGGAAGACCTATCATCTGAGAAAGATATCAATCCTTTCAGCAAATTCAAATCCCTTAGCAAGGAAAAGAGGCAGCAGAATGGGGATCCGTCCATTGCTGTGGGTGCCAAACAGATAAAGCCTTCAGATAAGGAAAAGTCTGCTGATTTTGAAGTTCTTCAGTCATCTGAGAGTACAGGCTCAATCAAGACAAAGTCACTGGAATTTCCCAACAACATCACTGCCACTGAACATTTGGAAAAGTTTGCTGCAGATCCATGTGCAAAGGTACCTTCTGGTGAAAAAAATGCTTCAGACATCAAAACCAAAGAAAAATCCCTTTCGGGAGAAGGAGTGGATGACTTCATTGAGCTGGAAAAGATGTCATCTCGTATGGATAAAGGGTTGGACAGGAAAATCTCAGTAATGGAAGGCTTGCTGGCTGACCCCAGGAAGTTGGGGAGAACTAAGCAGCAGGTAACCAAACCCACTACAGAAGTCCAGGAGCACTTGACAGTTGATTCCTTGGAAAAAAAGGACAGTGTTGAACCTAAAGCTGACTTAGACTTAGAGCTGTGTGAAAAGCAAGATGTTATTCCAGAAGTAAACAAATGTGTCAGTTCCCCGACAGGTAAGGTGGAGACTGCATTGGACACTAAGAAAGAGCTAGAGAAAGATAAACTTATTGAATTTTACCTCAATAAAGATGGGAATGGGTCTCAGTCATCTGAAGACTTACACAAGGCTGAAATCCAGAAAGGTGAAAACAATAAAGCAATTGGCATAGACCTTACACTTAGCTGTTCAAAGTCCCAAGCTAATGAAGTCCATACGGTTAAAAGTATGGAGCTTGATTCCTGCTGTGTTGAAAGGAAAGCACCTTCATTAGAAATCAGCTCAGCAGCAAAGGAAAAGGATCTGAAAGAGTCTGTGGACTCTTCATTAGTACCAGCTATAGACAAGACCTGTCAAGAAACACAGTTAGACAATCAATCAGAAATCAGACTGTGGCTGCTGCAGAAAATTCAAGTGCCAATTGAAGGTAGGTCTCTGGTTATCCTTGTTTCCTCTGAGACTTGGACAGCATTATGACGGTAACCTTTGAATTGACAGCCTTCTGCTCTAAATTTCCTCTTTCTATAATACCTAGTCTTTTTTTTTAACTCTCCAGTATTACATTTTCATATTATCTGCTATTTAGCAGAAAAAAAACCCTTCAAATTCAAACGAAGCTTCTAGTTTGATGAGTAGCTCGTGTGCTCTTCCCATATTCAGTGATCACTGTTTACATAATCTTCACCTCTGTTTACTGGCTTTAAGAATGACAGCGAAATGTCATCCAGTTGCAGTATTGGCAGGGACACTTCATGGCCTAGGAATTGTCACTCTGTATTGGTAACTTTTGTTGTTTCAATGAAGTCTGTCAGTGTATTTCTGATAGTATCCAAAGTAGTAGTGCATTGCTTTGAAGGGGGGTACCCAAGTATTCTTGACGCTATTTGCATCTGTGTAGTGTCTTTCATGCTATGGAAACCCTTAAAGAAGTGATAAATAGGAGTATATGTCTTACTGACTGATCATTTTGTCCTGATTGGTCATTGGCTTATCATAAATAAAATTCAGGTTGTTACTGGAAAGCGTATAACAAAACGAAATCTCAGTTTAGATAGCATGTACACGTATTACTCTTTCTACTACAGCCCAGTGCCTCTAAGCACTAGTCCGTCCTGGAGCGCTGATGCTCCTCTCTTGGTAGTTTAATGGACCAGTGGACATATCCTTGATTCGTATCAGATGGTGGGGGATGATTAGAGTGGAAGTCTTTATTTTAAAAATAGTTGTTCTTAAAATGATTTTTCCTTTCTTTTGGAAGGGTTTATATCTCACTAGTGGTATTTGGTAATCATTCTCATTGGGAGAGAAAAAAAAAAAGGTGGCTGTATTTGTACTCCTAAAATGAATCAGGCAACTTCAGTGTGATTGAGGCTGTAGTTTAATAAGCGGTTTTTTTTTGTTGCACTAGCATTTTAAGAAACTTAAACTGCTCGTATGCTTGACCCTGTCTTGTGCAGACAAAAGGTGTTTTATGGCTGCCTGACCGTCAGAGTTGAGGAACTGATCAGGGGTGAGTGGGTGTGGACGTGTGTTGCATATGTGTGCAAGTGTGTGTGAGTGCAGGGTTATTCTTCGGCTGGATGGACCCAGTCAAACACGGTCCCCTTTACTTGCCTGCTTCATGTTGTACCCAGCCTGATCATCTTACTGATTTGCTTTACAGGGTTATTCTGTACATGGCTGTATAGCTGAGCAGGATGCAGGCTGTGACGAAATTGGAATAGCCACAGTTTAGGATGAACAAGGATTTTAAATCAGTTTTGCTACTGAATGACATGTCAGGTTTAATTCTGTATATGGTGCCTTTGAGTATTCTTTTGCACAAGGTTATTAATCTTTGTGACAATGTTTTATCAGCTGCAGTATTTGTACTTTCCTGTAAGCAGCCCATTTCTTTTGTCTCTCATTCAGATATGCTTCCTTCAAAAGAGGAGAAGAGCAAGACTCCTCCAATGTTTCTGTGCATTAAAGTAGGCAAGCCCATGAGAAAGTCCTTTGCGTCTCAGAGCACCACTGTATCTCAACAGTACAGTAAAAGGATAAAGCAACCAGAGTACTGGTTTGCTGTTCCTCGGGAAAGGTAAGCTGCAGCACATAGTATGAAAACATGTTTGTCTTTTTTTTTTTTTTTTTAAATGTGTAGTGCTTTCTAGAGTTGAATCTGACTTTCCCTACGTGGTCCAAGGTGTGAAATGCCACAAAGATGCTGAGATGAGGAGAGGGGTTCCCTCATTTCATTGCGTGCCAGAGAGAGAAAGCAGTGTTTGTTGCTGGTCTAATATGCTTCCAGTGGGAAGGAAGAAGGGATCAGGTGCCACTTGGGAGATGAAAAGAGGGATATACGTGCAACTAACATACAATAAAAGCAGTGGGGGATGATCTGGGTTTTGGCCATAGCCTAGGAAGTGAGGTAAAGGGGAAAAGGGTAGCAGTGGCAAGAGAGGCAAGGACTCCACTAAGGTGCCAGTGCTAAAAGATGGGTATTTCACATGAGCAAAGGGCGTGTTGTGGAAAAGGGAGGCACTCCTAACTGAACAGGTGTGGCTGTTTCAGCCTTCAGGCCTGAAAAAAAAAAAAAAAAAAAAAATCACCCTTCCTTTGTGATAAAATCCGTTAAATGTTTTATGTGCTTGTAGGTGTGTATATATACATAAATAGTACTATAGCAAAAAAAAAAAAGTGAAGGCCTGTGATTTTTCACATAAATCACCCAAGAATTTTGACTGGCTGTGAGGAATCAAATCCCTGGTCCTTCTTCTGCTAGAAAGTGGCTAGAGCAACTCTCCAGTCTGTTGATGAACCAAAATAGGGAAATCTGTGATCATACTTCTGGTGAATTAGATACCAGGAAGGAAGGATCTGAACTGGTGATGAATCTCAGAGGTGTCTGGTTTAGATGCAGTAATTTTTTTTCTTTTTTTAAATAATTTTTCAGTATATTTTATTTTCAAATTTATAGTATGTGTGTTAAGCGTTTATTTCTTGTATTTTAGAAATAAGTGTTTTGAGAAGACCAGTAGTGTGGAAGTTGCTGACCCGGGGGAGGAGGGGGAGAGGTTTAATCCAGCTGGAATGTGGCCATCGGGAGTGTAGCTGAAGATAGCTTTTGGTTTGCTTGCTATCTGCTGAACCTGGTCCTTGGCTCCTCAGGGATTGCAAAAGGGCAGGTTCAGAAAATTCTAGGTTGAAGTGTGAGTAAATACTTCAAGGAGTTGGAGTGATGCTGTAATATAACACAAGGTCAGTTACTGCTTTGGGGATAGCGTATCTGATGTTGAATAAAGCTGCTGAGCTGAACTGGGGTCAACTCTGATCGTTGCTCTGTGTGACAGGTAAATCTTAAGTTTCTTACCACAAACCTGGAAAACAGCTTCTCGACTTGTTGTTTTCTCAATGAGTGGACCTAACCCATATATGAACTGAAGTGTTGACAGCTGGTTTATACTTCAGTTTTTAGAATGTGGAAAAAGTAACTGTTGCTGCAGCGCTTGGCTATGCTGGCCGACAGGCCAGATCTTTGCTGTCAGGGCTGTGGTTCAGATCTTGCTCAAAATTAGCGGTGAATGCAGTATCAGAGTGGGTCATTTTGGCGCTATGCATGCATGCCTGTTTTAACACCACAGAGGGGCATAAAAGATCATGTAGAACTTGGGGCAAAAATGAGATGCGAGACCCACTTCTTCATATTAGCGCAAGACATGTCTTTGCCTAACAAGTCAGTGTTTTCTCCAAACTCTCGGATGCCTCCCTAAAGCAAAATGCATCGCTTCCTACCCACTGGTGATATTCTCGCACCAGTATTGTGTAATATATAGTTATCGGTGTTGGATCTTGAAAGTGCCATGGACAGTGGGACATTTGGGATAGCTTTGCAATGTATTTTTGATACAATGTATCAAAATAACTTACTAAATTTAAAAACATTTGGAATGCAATTTATATTCATGTATGAAAATGTGAAGAATACCACTCGTCATTGGCCAAAAAGCAGCATAAATAAAACACTTTGTCCAGTGCAGTCACATTAGCTTTTGCAGCATCTTAATGTTTCATAGTAATAAAAAAAACCCCAACAAACTAAACTTGGATTGAGATTGTGAAGAAATTGGTGTGCATGTCTATAATCACTGTGTAAGTTAAATCTTCGTCTCATTTACATTTAATTACATTTTTCCATGGTCTCTTAGCATTTGCTGTTAAAACAGCTTGTGTCATCAGGTGTGAAAATGGCTCCATTTTCAGCCTGGGCCCCGTAGCCCACTGTGTCCCAGCAGAGTTGCTCTTCCATGTGCAGGCGGCTGCTGCTTTCCTGGCCTTGGCAGGCTTGGGGAAAGCGGCACTGGCAAGGAGACGTACTTACCTTTTAAAATTTTAAATACTTTTTTCTTTTAGTGGAAGTCTCTGGAAACATTATTAATACAGAGAGAAGACTGTTAGGCCGATATTCTTTATAAAGGCTGTCAATAAGTTTCAAGTGTCGTTTGCCTTTTGCAGCTGTTGTAGGTTTTCTCTCTTCCTACGTGGCTTCCCGGGTGCGGAGAGTGTCCCGGCGCGTGCTGCCCTGTGAGCTGCACAGCTCGGCTGAGTTAATCAGTGACTGCAGGCTGCATTGCACTGCCTGCTTGATCACAGCGGTGCTCGCCTTGACACGTAACAGGGGAGATGAACATCTCCAGTTGCCTTATATATGGGTTACTACAGATTACTCAGTCTAGGCCAGCTTCTGGTCGGGTTCAGCTGAGCAGAGAGCCACCCATGGTTTTGGACACTAATAGAGAGATTGATTCTTTTGCCGAGAAGTCTTGCAATGGGTATAGCATACAGTATTAGAGGGTAAGTCTGTGCATGCTCTTACTACGTGGATTTATGTTTAAATGGTACGAAGATTTTCCACCCTAGTGGATTTTGAGTAGTAGTAGGTCAGTAACTATGTCACAGATTTCCTCAAGGCCTTGCAGAGGAAAATGCCTTGCGCTGGGACAGAGATAGTAATGCAGAATTTCTTTGTTTATAAACATGTGTGCTAACAAATATTTTCCTCACTTTAGCATTGACTAGTTCTTCAGTCAAAAAGTAAATCTCACTGATTATCTGTAATATAAATTTGGCAGACAGGTTTGGTTTATGAATGCATAATTTGCATTGATGTTGATGTAAAAGGCATTGCATTGAGATCATGCTGCTGAGAGGGCATCCGCTTTTTTGGAAGTTTCTTTCTTGATAACAGGCAGATTTTCAAGGAGGAAAAGTAACAGGGCTTGAGCCTTGCTTCTCTTTTTCAGTCTTAGCTTCCTGCCTCATTGATTATTTTGGTTTGGTTTGGGGAGTTGGGTGAGTTTTGGTTTGGTTTTTGTTACTGTTTCTGTAGGGTTTCTTTTTGTAGAGCAAGATGTTGCTTGGTTGTGACTCATGTTAGTACCTAGTACGTAACACCCTGTAGTTAGTATGGTTGAAGCTGCGATCTGGAGGAACTTGCAGCACGACTAGCTGGAGTCAATACCTACGTGGTGCCTCCATGCACTTACACAGGGCTTTGTATAAAGGGATGATGATTAAGATGCTCCTGGTGCTGAAGGATCCACTCTCCCACGCTCCTGTTAATGGAATGGAATAGGTAGCATAAAACTTAGATTTAGAGTCCTTTTGAATTAGCCTTCTACAAATAGACTACTCTTAGACTCCTGATAAATAACATATCAAACTATACAGATGAAACCTATGAAACTGGCCCAAACCACGACAACCTGTTTGTATTTATAGCTTAATAACTTAGAATGAGGGCTCATATAAGTTTATATAAGCTCATATAAGCATATGAAGGCTTACAATACCTTAACCCTCATAAAATTCATGAAGGATCATCGTCATCATCTAGCCAGGCATGTTTATAACAAAGTCGTAAGACTCCTGAATTAATTCCTGTGTCTAGGCCAGGAGCTGTGGTTGGACTTGAAGCCTTTGTACGTGTCTCACAGGATGCACAAACCCTCTCCCACTACCCAAACACACACATTTGGAAGTAGCCTCCCTCCCACCTGTGACTGACTTGAAGACACTCATTTATGGAAAACTGGTTTGCCTCTGCCCTCAAAGAAGCCAGATATTGTTGCCATTTCAACAGAAATGATGGTGGTGATGATGTCAGTTTGGGACCTCATAAATTAAAGTACCTCTTTTAAAAGAAAAATAATTTACATTTCCCCCTCAAGAATTGTCTGTAACTTGACAAGATGTCTGGTGTATTTTACTGATAATTGCCTTTGCTCTTTTTCAGTGTACTATTACCTGCTTTATTTTTTCTGGCTTCCGGTTCCTGGTTGTGGTTGTGTCTGTATTACCAGGATTCAGTTCCTCTTAATATAGGCTATCACAGGGTATCACTCCTGTAAGCTAAATAATTCTTTTTGCCTCTTGCTGTACAGCAGTTGGTTTTACATCTCTAAGCTGCAGCACTTGAGCATGACTTGGGAATGGTGCACCAGAGATGGGCAGAGTATCCCAGCAGTCGTCACCAAAGTGTAAAACACCAAACTAAACGCAATCTCTTTCCTTCTGCTGAATGTTACTTTCTTGGTACATTCAAGGATCACACCAAGTATTGTCATCAGTGTGCTGGTGCAGAACTCTTGCTCCAGACTTCAGAACCATCATCCCAGGTCTCTAGGGTCCTTCTGCCAAGGGTGAAGTACCATCCTGCAGGCACAGCCTCTGCTCAGTGTTCTTCAGTGTGTGATGCGTTCATGCACACAGCTGATTTGTGCCCAGTTTCCTAAGCAATGTGGTAGCGTAAATACTCCACAAAGCTTTTGTCTTACATGGATTTTATCACTTTGCTGTAATGATCTTTGTGTCATGTTTTGTACTCTCCAAAACTAGTTTTCTACTGAATTCATATCCTTTAGTATAAACTTAACTTTTTACATTTGTGCCCTCTGTGTGTGTGTTACTGTGAACATACTTGTAAGCATATTCACTTTCCTTTTAATCTGGCTACAGCTGGGTGGGGAGGTGTCCCCTCTTTAATCAGTGTTCCATCCTTCATTTTCAATTTGTCTCCAAGGCTGGTTTTTTGTTGTTTTTTTTTTTTTTTTTTAAAAGTTTCCTGTTACCATTTTTTCCTTTTGAATAATTTCCTTCTGGAGTGATTAACTTCAGGTTTCTGAAGTTGTTCCTTTCCAAGGATTTTATGTTTAATTGATGTTTCTCTGTTAGTGCACAACACACTTACAAGCATGTGATCACCAAAATAGCTATTGAATTCTAGGATAAATTTCCTCGCAGCTGTCAAGTTGGCTGTAAAAGCGTTCCTCAAGCGGTGGTTTTTCAATTTAAAAATTGTCTTCAGTTTTTTCAATTTGGTAGCTTGGAAATAACCACTATAACATAATGGTGTAATTTTATTAACAGAGAAAGGATGCTCTGCATCCCCTTTCAGAATGACCTCATTTCCACAGTCACCTATTTCTCGTTTTATGCTGCCGCTTCTTAAATCTGCAGTGTCTGGATTTATTTAGCATCTGTCCATGGTAGAGGAAAACTTAGTTATGGACCACTTAAATAAACCGAGCATATACAGGTCTGCAGGGCCTGACAGGAAATATTCTGAGTGTACTGAGGAAGTTGGTTGATGTTACTGCAAGGCTGCTTTCTATCAGCCTGTGAAAGTTTATGATCATGGGGCGAGATCCTTAATAATTGGAAAAACAAGTACTGCAACCATCTTCAGAAAAATCGAGGAGGATCTGTGGGAGCACAGTGCAGTCAGCTTCACCTCACTCCCTGGGAAGATTATGAAGCACATCCTTACGGACGCCATTTACAAGCACATGGAGGGCAAGAAGTGATCAGGAACAGCTATCGTAGATTTTCCAAGGGCAAACTGATTTTCTACCAACCAGATAAGTTTTCTGTTTGAGATGGCTAGCTCTGTGAACAAGGGGAGACTGAGGAACTGTCATTTTACCATCATCTCAGTAAGGCTTTCGACACAGTCTCCCATAATATCCTTATAGCCAAATTGGAAAGATGTGATCTGGACAGGTAGACTACCAGGTGGGTGAAAAATGACTGGACCATGGGGCTCAAAGGGTTGATAGTAGTCTGAGTGGCAGCCAGGTACAAGTGGTATTCTTTGGGCATCCGTACTGTTTAATGCTTTCATCAGCACCATGGACATTGGGACAGAATACAACTTTGTCATTTTGGGGGATGGTGCCAAATCTGGGGAGTGTTCATACACTGGAGGATAGGGCTGCTGTTCAGCGGGACCTCAGCACGGAGGAATAGACTGGCAGAACCATCAGGAAGTTCAGAAAAGGCAAATGCAGAGTTGGGCACCTAGGGTGGAGCAGCCGCTGCAGTGCCAGTCAGTCTGGGGATGGGTGGCCTGGGGAGCAGCTCTGCAGAGAAGGAGCTGCAGAAGTTGAGAGCAAACTCAACATAAGTCAGCAGTGTGTCTTTGCAGTAATGAAGGCTTCACTTCTTGCTGGCCCACATAAGGAAGAGCATAGCTACCAGCTTCCCCCCTTCCTTTTGGACATGTGGTTAAAGGATGGGGGTGAAGGAGGAGGGAAAAAAAAAAAAGTAGGCTGTCACCAGACCTTTCTCAGATCACATGCTACATGCATTGGAGGAAATTGTGATTAGATAGAAGAGAAAAACAACATTGAACTGGTTATGCATGAAATGGGTTGCATGGAGAGGTTGCAGAATCTCTGTGAGAGATTTTCACAACTCCAAATGGACAAGACTCTGCAACCTCCTCTAGCTTGGATGTTAGCTCTACTATAAACAGAAGTCGGCCTAGATGATCTCCAGAGGTGCCTTACAACCTGAATATGCTCTGCAATTCTGAGATGAGAGTATGCTGCTCGCCTCCACCCTCCTGCATGAATGTGCTTTCAAACTGGTCTTAGCCAGACAGCAGCAACCATGAGTTTTATTGTTCTTTCATAGGGATTTGTAGGAATTACGTAGTTGGCTTTCCAGACTAGGAATACTGCACATAAAATACACAGTGCTCAAGTTAAATGTCTCTTTCAGTTAAAACTCGCATTAGTTAGCAGAGAGATGCTCTTTCCAAAGCCTCTCTGAGCAAGCGAAGAGGAACGGGGCATGCTGAGTGGCACCTATTGATGTCTGACAACTTCTGCAGTTAGAAGTAAGAGGTCTTGAATAAAATGAGATGATACAGCTTTTAGAAGCGCCTTCCATAGTTCGCTGTGTTTAAATCTATCCAAACTTGCAAGCAATCTCATGGCTTCTCACAAAGAAGAGGGGAACCTGTGGCAATGGGAGTGTGACCCTTTTTTAGCCTTTTCCAGGCAATTATTGGCGAGAACTATCCCGAAGACTGTTTGCACAGTACTACCTTGATCTCGTGTGTGTTGCTGCAGAGGAATGAACAGCAGCTAAAATTTTTACTTTGGTATCAACATTAGCTGCCTTAGTTGTTCTTGATGAAGGGAGGCTACCGATTCCTCAGGAACTAGTGTTGGGTGTTCACAAATTTAGGACAATTGTGCTGAAACCGTATTAGGCTGTGTATGTTAAAAATGTTTCACAGGGACAGTTCTTATTTGATAACAAATATTTAAACTCTGCTAGAACATCTGTTAGCAATGCACCACAGAAGCGTTTGTGAATGTTCAAAGGAGAAGAGAAAAAAACTGATGGCAATGCTAATTTGTTCCTTTTTCATGATTAAGAGGACATTTCCATCATGAAGCAAAGTCAATCCTTTATTCTTTCTGAAGGTAGTGGAAATTGGATCCAAATTTCTTGGAGGCCAAAGTGAGTCAAGCCCCTCCAAATATCTCACTTTGACTGTGGATTAGTGTAGCTGTCATGATCAGGAAATAATTTCAGGGCTGTCAGTTTATGCATTTAGAACTGACATCAGACTCCAGCCGTCATTGATAGGAGTGTAGGGGGAAAAAAAAAAACCCACACGTAGATTCGATTGGAAAAATCTCTGGAATTATACTAGCGACCCTGAACGGAATTCAACAGTGCTGAAATGGTGTTTTAAGATTATTTGTGCTTATGCATATAAATCCAAGTAACTGGAAATAATACAGGGAAAATGTCTAAATTTCTCTTAAGAATTTTCTTGGTTTGTATTAATCAAGGAATTGCCAGACAAAGCTTTCTGGTGAATAGCTGGAGAAAGATCTGGCGTCATAAGTACTTACTGTCTTTCTATCTGCCCTCTTTAATCAGGGTTTGAATTTTTTGCTGGCAATTCAACTTCGTGTACAGTAGATCCACTGCATATTCCTGTTTGAAATTGCATGTGCTCATTTTAATTTTAATATACTACATAAATGCCTTCTTTAGAAATTGTTTCACTATTTGTTATGGATGTTGTCAAAGAACATCTCTTTAAAGACAGTGATTGAGAGCTGTCTACATTTATGGAAGTGCACGGCTGGTACTATATCATTTGCAAAGCTGTCAGTAACTGCTTATTTTCATTATGCGAACAGAATGAAGAATTGTTTTGTTGTTAGTCTCTGTAACTTTTAGAGGGCAGCTAGAAATGCGTAGACTTGACTGGTGATACCTTAGGGCTTGGTTTATGCAGGAGGTCAAACTAAATAATTAAAGTGAGGTTTTTCTGTGGACTTAACTATTGTGAGCATGATCTAATACCAAACAATTTGTCCTCTTAATATGAATTATGTGTTACTGGACAAGCGACTTACATTTCCCGTGATGCTTTGGCTGTGTGTTTAGCAAAGGGAGGAAAAAGATATTGTGGGGATGGAAAGCAGAGAGACCTTTAAATGCTTGAGGCTGCCAGGTGGAAGGAGCTATTGCCTTGTGTGGTACACAAGGGTGGAAGTACACGGGTATCCTACTTGCGTGGTTGTCCCTTCTTTGTCATTGGGCAACACCTCAGTGCTACATGATAGTGCTGTGTTTGTGGATCACTGCACAACGGTTGTCTCCTCCTCTTCTGTTTACAGGGTGGATCACTTGTACACATTTTTTGTTCAGTGGTCACCAGAAATATATGGGAAAGATGCCAAAGAGCAAGGTTTTGTCGTGGTAGAAAAGGAGGAGCTTGACATGATAGACAACTTCTTCAGTGAGCCCACTACTAAAAGCTGGGAGGTGAGTGCTTTCTGCCATTGTGTGAAGCATGTGCGTATCAAGTGTGCATCCCCTGTTAAGAATCTCTGCACTTGCTCTTTTGATGATTTTTATGGTGTTTCTTTGTAATCCTTGCTGCTGCATATAGAAGTCTGCTCGAGGCTTGTGTCTGTCTCACAAACGTACTCGTATTCCTTCTGTCCTCCTTTCTTCTCTCCTTAGATAGAGCAGGCAAACAACTGGGAGCTCTGTGGCGTGCAGCCAGGCGAAATTGTATAAATGTTTTGGTTATGTGATGTTAGCCTTTTGCAAAACTGTACAGGTGTAAGTTGTCAGTGTTGCTGAACTTGTGTTGTATTTATATGCTACAAATAAACCTCCAAAATGTATATGTACACGTAAACACCAACAGGGACTCCTGTGTGCTGGTTGAAATGGATTGGTAGGTGATGTTGTGCCATACCCTTTGCTTCTTAGGTGCACACAGCAATACTGTTTGAATATTGTTTGTCAGAGGGATAGGTTTTAGACTGGGACTTTGGCTTTTTCATATGGAGGCTTTTAGAAATCTATCTTAACTACTTGGCATGCCTGTGTTTGTTATCTGTCTGTCTCTTGTGTATACAAAGCCTAGTTTCTAAGGGAAATAAACTCACATACATTTTTAATGATATTTCTGAATGCTGAAGTACTTGCTGTGCTAAGGATATGGGTTAAATTAAAGAACAGATAAATTCCTAAGCAGGAGATACCTTGATGGTGACTTAAAAAGTGATCTGATTCTTTGTCTTAAACATAAACGTGTTTTTAAAATGCTACTGGACTCTTTTTTAAGCATTCCTGTTTTTGAAGCAGAGCTTTCTCCAAAAACGGAGCTTGGGAGTGGCACTTGTCATTCAAAACGTGGCAACATCACCTCTAATTGCAGATAGCTTTTATTTTTACACTTTTGTAGTTTCTTAATGTTCGTACTTTGTGAACTGCAGGAGGAAAAAAAAAAGTGTCTTCATTCCTTGTTTTGCTCAGAGCTGAGTGCAGTCATATATCGCACTAGATTTCACTGTTCAGTTGTTATTTGCATGCCATTTTCATAAAACCAGAATGAAGGAGGAGGGCCAGTAATCTGAAAAACAGAGGTGGGAGAGATCTGGCCACACTGGGAGCTTGTCTCTCATTGTTTTACTTAAATATGTATTGTGAGAAGAATTAGCGGGAAACAGCTTCTTAAAGGTGTGTCTCTTTTATTTGTAATATAGTCAAGCTTTACAAATTTAAAGTAGGTCTGCCAGGAAATCTCTATTGAAAGTCCAAATTTGGGCATGATTACTGTGAAAGTTTCACTCTCCCTTGTGGGGAAACAGAAACTATGATTGTAGAGAAGTATATAAGCAATTTTATCACAGCGTGCCAGTCAGTAGCCATCTGTCATGCTTGTGGGTGAGAGCTCTTGCCACTAGAGCTGGGAATTGTAGTGGATACTGCAAAATAAACTGGTAAATGATGAAAGGGAAACAAATTCCTTTGAATATTCGAATCCTTTACTATGCCAGACCTGACCAGGAGGAACCCTTTGTGGAGGTATGTTGAACTGTGTCCCTGTTTGAACAGTGTGGATCTGATATGGCACTTCTGTCCTAGTAAAAATGTGCTCCGAACTCAGATGAATTTTAACAGGGTATTTCCGCCTCAGGTAGCTTGCTTTCTCAGTTCCATAAAATCTTTAAAAGATTTTGGAGATCCAGTTTCTGTAGTGGTTGATTCTTTTTGTCTGTTTCTGCTTTTGTGAGGTCTGTAAATACCTGATCTTGCAGATCCCTTTTTTTGCAATTGTTGACTCTGAACTTCAATCAGATGTGTGCGTCAGTTAGAGATTGGATAGGTGTCTATGCAGTGAAGAGGGGGGTTTGTCTGTCTTTGGAGTCGATTTGCAATTTACAGCTGTGTTAATACCTTTTCTGTGGTTGCCTGTGTCTGTGAGTTTGGTTGCATTTTGCTACAGATACCTGTTGCTGGTTGATTTACTGTGATAACTCTTCCCTCACTCCCAGGAGGAGACTACTCCTAGAAAATAGTCTTCAAAAGAGGAGTTGGGTACTTTTAATATAAGATGGAAAATGTGTTCTTTAAGGAGGAAAAAAAAAAATAAAATAATGGCCAGAGGGAAGGAAAACCATTCAGGAGGCGGAAAGAAAACAAGGATAAAAGCAGAAAGACCATTTTCCTTTAACAGTTTGTTAGGCTTTTTTTAAATAGATCTTAATTTTGCAGCGGAAACCTTCCCTGAAACTGGCCATATGAAAAATTTTCCAGCACAGGATTCCCTCCAGTCTCAAAGACCCAGGACTAGATCCCACCGAGCCTGAGCTTGAGAAGTAGGGTGCAGCTGTACAGCTCTTCCAGCATCACCGGCAGGAATACCTGTACTGCCGGGGTGTGAAGGGGCACGTAACAAGGTTAATTCTGCAGGCTGTATTTTGCCTTGTGGTGGTCCTTCCAGTCTTTACTTAACCCTGCTGTGCGTGTTGGAGTGCCAGTGCCCGGGTGGCCTGCTCGGGGCGGCTGCCCTGGGCTCAGCTCCAGGCGTCTGAAGGTGAACGCGGGCTGGATGTGAGTGTGTGCAGCGGACGTGTTGCTTGCATCCCAGTGGAGATGCTAGGTGTGACTGATGTTGTTAGGGCTTTGTCCTACCCACAGCGAACTCCTCACCAGTCCTGGTCTTCATGAGAAGCTCCTTCTGTGCTTTGTGGTGTGGTTAAATCTGCACCTGGAGTCAGTCCAGTGGATTTGCTTTCTTGCCTGTGGGGCACCTGCGTGTAGGACCTCCAGGCACTTCTTGGCAAAAGTCTCGACTGTTGACAGCTTCTGCAAGTTCAGGCAGTGATTGTGAAGGTGCAGAGGAGTTATGCAAAACTTTATCCATGTGTAATGTGAAAGTCACTTGGAAGCCATATTTGCAGGGGGGTGTGTGGCAGCAGGGCAGCGTGCTCTGCAGCCACGTCTTGAGGTTCCTGCTCCAAGATAAGACCTCTGTGGTGATACGCTCATGGAAGAAAGGCAGTTAAAGATTTCCTGGTTGTTTTGTAGCTAGGCCTCTTTGCTTCCCTTTTTCTTTCTATCTGCCCCATCTCTGAACTGTTGCTGCTGCTTCCTGTTTGCTATGGTCGCACCGAGCCCCAGCTAAAGCCCTGCTACGGTTCACAGTATGCTTCATCTCACCTCCCACTGCTGTGTGGAGCTGAGGCTCCTGTCGCTTGCTTAGCACCCTGAGCCTCACCAAAGGGTTAGCAGCTTTCCAGCTGTGCCAGATGATGCTCTCTGCCAGCTGGGAGGGTGAGCACCCCAGCGGAGTCAGGACACCTGGACTGCTACCACCGAGGGGTGAGGCAGTGTCCTCCCCTCTGCGGTGAGCTCCTGGCACCATGGGTGCTGCCAGCGTGGGAGCTCCTGCCCCGCACCACGTTTGGGCTCCTGTTTGCCGCCTGTGCTGCATGGGGTTCATAGTTTGTCCCCTGTCTCTCTCAGAATCTTGTAGACTGCTGATTACTTTTATAGACAAGCATTAACTGTATGGACTTGAATTCTCATTTTGTTTCCAGCTTTATGGGAAAAAGTAGTGTGGCTTACCTGTAGTTGCTGGAGAGAAATCTGTGCTTCATTTTATAAGTATTTAAGTTCAAACTTGATGTTAAAAATATTTATATGGCCTCACCTTTTAAAATATTACAATGTCCTCTCTTTTTTATAAAGAGAGCTTCGTTTTACAAAGCAAAGGAATGTATAGACGTTTCCAAAGTGCTGTTTGATCATTTTCAACTAAGAATGTATTTTGTAAAGACCTTGACTCTCAGAATGAGTATTTTCAAGAACTTACGTAAACTGGATGCTCAGAATCTTACTTAGTAGATTTCCTACAAGATAGAACTTCAAAAATCTCTGTTCAAGTTGATTTACATTTTTACATCTTTGCTGTATTCATTCTGTTGCAGTTTGTATACACAAAACCATGTCTGAGTCAGTAAAGAAAACCAGGGAAAAGCTGCTGTTTTATTAAAAAGGAGAAGTGAAATTTTAATCTTTTTCATGTTGTCATGCGTTAGCACCTGAGAAAATAATTAATGCACTCAACTAGCTGCATGAGCGAAAACAAAGAAGCTTCTGCGTCCTCCTCATTTAGACTCCCACAAGACATCTAGTTCAGGTGCATGTAGTGTGCCTCGGAAGAAGTAGGTGCACTTTCGCCTTCTGACTTGGAACCAAGTACATCTGAGACCGGCCGCATCATGTCACCTGGTTACCTCAATGTTTATTAATACCAAAGAACTCTGCAGCTGTGGGAGGTCACAGGGGAGTGAAGAAATTCTGCCCATGCTGCCTCAAAGACACCTTGCCAGTTAAGATTTTCTGCATTTGGTTAAGGCTCGCTGTGCTTGATACAAACATGCCATGCAGTGGTTTTGCTCCACACAGTGTAACAGCTGAGGAGTATGTTGTTTTAAATTAATTGGCTTCAACATAGAGAGGATTGACAGCATAAAAGCTATGCTTTAGGTTGGACGTTTGTTCTTTTCCCTCAGATCATTACTGTAGAAGAAGCAAAACGACGAAAGAGCGTTTGCAGTTACTATGAAGAAGATGATGATGACACTTTGCCTGTCTTAAAGCATCACAGTGCTCTCCTGGAGAATATGCACATAGAGCAGGTATGGCTAGAAAAGCCTCAAGTTTCCCTGTTGGCTGTGGTGCTGCCTCTGCCAAGTGTGGGACATATTCTGCCTTCTGGAGGCAATGCCAATGCTTTTCAAGAGTTTGGAAAGCACTTGGTATGTTGGAGTGTCCTTGTGCAAGGTCCTGTTTGCTGCTGCACTGCCTCACCTGGAAAGCTTATTTTTATGTTTTGCAACTCTGGAGTTTGAGTTGTGATCTTGAGGGCTGGCAACTCTTTCAGTGCTCGGAGAGGGGGTGCCGGTTTTGAAATATCTTTCACAGGTGATGTGAATGCAGACAGTGGGGCTCAGTACAAGGCTACGTGCATGTAGCGGAGATGTGAAGCTGCTGGCATCAGCTGCTCCTTTGACAGTCATTTTTTGGTTCAGAAGCCCCTGCAGCAAGGGAGTAGTCTGGGGCACCACCTGTGACCCAACCTGTTGAATATGTAAACATTTCCCTCTGTTCGTTGCCCAGCTTGCCCGGCGCTTGCCCGCACGAGTGCAGGGATATCCGTGGCGGCTTGCATACAGCACACTGGAGCATGGGACTAGCCTGAAGACTCTGTACCGTAAATCAGCGTCTCTCGACAGTCCAGTTCTCCTTGTCATCAAGGATATGGACAACCAGGTGAGGAGCGCTTGTTCTGCAGGGGTTGGACTGAAACGGCAAGATACTCAAAAGTGACCACTATGAAGTGCTAGTTGTACTGTGAAGTGACGTCATACCAAAATAAGACATTGGGGTTTTTTTTAATGTTTTCTACTGCTTAAACTAAACTTGCAGGAAAGCATGTCAGCGGTAATAGAAATACCCTCCCAAGCTTCATAATTGCCATGAGTGCTCCTTTTAATAGTGCCCATGGAGGTATCTTCCTGAAGTATCGCAGTTAACGAGCTGTCATAAATAATGCTTCGGTAGAGGTCTAGTACTTTATGAGCTCCTAGAGTCGGCATTGCCATTGTTGTCATCTGGCTTTTGACTTGCAGGATACAAAAAATTTTCAGGAGTACTTACTCATCTGATGTACTTTACTAGTTCGTTTTCTAACATGAAACACCAGCTCAGTTGTTCTCTAGAAAATATTTTGAAATGTTTGGTGTTCTTTCTCTTGAATTTTGCGTTGTCCTCAAAAGTAGTTTAATCATTTTATTCTGACAGATATTTGGAGCGTATGCTACACATCCCTTCAGGTTTAGTGACCATTACTATGGCACTGGTGAAACATTCCTCTACACATTCAGTCCAAATTTCAAGGTAAGTGGGTGCTCATTTTCTCAAATAAGATCTTTGAATTCCACTTCTGAAACATTTATGAGATTTTTATGAAGACAGCATATTTGGGTTTAGAAGATGTGCCACCTGTTGATGAATGCAGTTAATCACTTACTGCTTCAGTGCAATGCTTTAAGCAGAAGTGGCTGTAATTATCTGAAGTGCCAAGAGGACAGTCCATAAGGGTGAGGAGAGGGTTTTAAGTGGGGAAGCAGGGAGCAGTAAGAATACCCCTTAATGTTCATGGCTTATGCATTTTTCAATATTGAACCCATTGTTCCTTTCTAACAGAATGCCTCTCGATTTAGAGATGCAAGCAAAATTTTAAAAAGGATTAGGGTTGCCTGTTCATAGTTTTAAATGTGTATTGTTCCTTTACTTTCTACCTATTACCTCTTCCTCCTCCCCCTTCAAGAAAAAAATAAAATAAAGTATGGCCACAACAAAAAGTACCTGCTAAGAGTTAGTCCCCAGCAGTTTTAGAATACAACAAGTCTCACAGTCCAAATATATTTGGTTGCCCTCCTCCCCCCAGGTATTCAAATGGAGTGGAGAGAACACCTACTTCATCAACGGAGACACCAGCTCTCTGGAGCTCGGAGGTGGAGGGTGAGTGAATGTCTGGTTTTCAAATTGTGTAGCTAACTTTTTTTTTTTTTTAATGAGAATAGGGACAATGGTAGTTGCAAGAAAAATTAATCAGTAAAATAGCTGAACTTCCTTTCAGTACACTGTTTAGGGCAGATACCTCAGCAATCTGATTTCTGTTACAGACCCAGAGCAATGAATGACGTTGGGCAAGTAAATATTTTTTTTTTTTTTGAGATCAGAAAAAACCCAGATGTTTTGGGTAGATACATGTCTTGTTACTGAATAGGTTTGCCACTGGGAGATAATCTCTAATGGCAGTTTCACCATCAGCTTCTAAGGTTTCTCACGTGATCCATATGAAATTGTCATTATTCTGTTGCTACACAGAGCAAGGATACAGACAGTGCTTAATCGGGTCCTAAATTTTAAATGTTGGTGGATATGAAGTCAAGGGGTAAGGCTATCTGACTAACTAAAGCTGACTGCAGGCTGCACCACAGGACATCGGCCATGGGTGTATAAACACCCCTTCTCCTCCTCCTAAACCAGAAGGGGCCATGTCTACATCTGAACAGCCGGGGAAGGGACCCTGACATCCATGCTGTGGTGTCAGCCACCGCTGGCGGCGCAAACAGACGAATGGCACAGGGGGCTGCGGGTACACGCTTGGTCCTGCGCTCTGCCCCGCTCGCTGGTGCGAACAAAAGCAAGGGAACTGCTCTGCGAGCTTCTTGGCAAGCGCTTTGCCAGGGTTGAGCTCATCACATTCGGCCTAAGAGGTCCTCAGAATTACCTAAATTATTCCGCATCGCTCCTCTGGTTGTTTCTACAGCTTCTGGTATTTTTACTATTACATATAACCTGAAATTTGTCATGTATTTCTTTTTCAGTGGCCGGTTTGGCTTATGGTTAGATGCAGATTTGTATCATGGGCGAAGCAACTCCTGCAGCACCTTCAATAATGACATCTTATCTAAGAAAGAAGATTTCATAATACAAGATGTAGAAGTATGGACATTTGAATGAAATACTGACTGCCTTAAGGACTGGATCCGTTAGGCACTAAAAAGCTAACTAGAAGGTGCAGGCTGCCTCACAATGTTACACGCTTTTTCCTCAAGTTTGTACCAGAGCATGACTACGCAAAAAAAACCTAAACAACCAACCCACGAAAAAACAGAGCTGGTTTTGAGAGGCAGTAAGAGACAGAACGGTAAGAGATCAGGCTGAAGTGTTTTTTACTTCCTCCTCCAACACTCTTCCATTGAAGACATGATGCTTATGGAAACATTCATGGTGTGTAAGTTGAAAACTTTTTCTGTAACTGTGAAAAAGATCCTGTGGGAAAACTATAACTATCTAGTACATTCCATGTGTATTTATGTTCAACATAAAAATGCTAACCAAAAATAAAGGGTTACTTTACCAAAACCTACAGCATATTGTTTGCCATGGAAAAGAATCACAAATAGGTGTACACAGCACTTAAGGGAACATGTTTTTAAAATCTTTTTATTTATTGTTATTGTATAGCAGATTTTTTTTGTAAATGTATTAGCTTTGAGTTTTTTCTTTTAATGTTTCAAATCTCAATTTGATAAATCATTACTGTTCAGGTAGGTTTCTTATGCATTGGCATTTATTCTGAATCAATTTATTTGATTTCTGAAGTTAATTTTTATATTTTTATTTTGTAAATGAGATTTGGTTTTCATTTTACCCTAATTAGAGGGTTTGTTTTCTGGCAGAAACACTTGAGTGCATAATTCTGTTTTGGGTTTTTTTCTGAGATGAGGGAGAAGGTGGATAGTGCTTCTTATTAACTCTGCTGCCACATTTCTGTTAATAGATTACTGTTTTGGCAGTGTGTGGAGACACTGGGCAAACTGCCACCTGGTGTAGACTGTATCAGCTCTGTTGCAGTCAACAGAATTGGGACAGCATGCTCTGAGCATCTGCCCTGGTATTATTTGACTGTTTACAAAGGACATTTCTAAGAGAGGATTGTTTTTCTGTATCACCACCAAATGATTCAAAATAAGCCACCCACTGTGCTTTTACGAGCACTTCTCTAGAAATTGAAGAATAACTTCTTTGTTAAGGAGAAAATACAACTGAGATTGAGAGAAGAATGCTATTTCCCTAACAGGCCAGGTCATGTAAGTGTAATACTTGTTTTCTTAGTAATTATATATATGATTTCCTTCCCAAAAAAGACTTGAAGCAATGGGCCATCTTAGGATTTGACAGGCAACTAAATATTCTTCTTTGTTTTTCATGAAATATTCGGATACTTTTCCCCCTCCCCCCTCAACACTGAAAAGAAAAGACTGCATGTTAAAAAAAGAAAATTTCAGTAAGTAGGGAGAGTGTGACAGACAACTGGCAATCTTCACTGTTTGCTAAAAAATTCTGCTTTCACATTAAGCTGTGGTTTTGTTTACACTATCCAGACCCAATCAACATTAGGATGCTGTCCTGCCCTTAGATTCAAATGTGTCATGGTCCTGAGAAAGGCAAGTTTTAGAAACGGTAGTGTGCTTCCATGCATTAAACAGTACAGTCTAATTTTGGAATACTATTAACTGAGTAATTTAGTTACTCAATTTAGTTACTGCTCTTCCCTTTTTATAATAGACTAAAAAAAAAAAAGGCAGCCAAGTGGTTTTCTTTCAAAAGCATTACTAAATTGTAATCCTGCACAGAAGTTTCACAGTCTAAAAACCAATGCTATAAAAGTTAGCCTGTAACACGCTGCACGTGAGCTCTTCACACTCCCCTTCTACGTGGTCTACTACAGCCATAAGTAAGGTTCTTATTGGTAATGCTGTAAAATATTTTGAAGTTGCTAACAGCATAACGCTTTGAAAATACCAGGAATGTCTAATGGTGTTTGCTCTTTTAAATGGTGGCGGACCACTTAATAGTTTAAAAAAAAAAAACAACCACCCAAACCAACCAAGTTCAACATTTTACATACATCTCACTATTGCTACCTACAACTTACTCCATTATATTATTCTTGTCAGAGCATATCTAAACGCTGTGGTCTATATTCAAAACAGTGTTGTTCAATCAAAATTCTGTGACCCTTGAAACTATGAATATTGAATATATGTAATGCAGTGCTATCACAATATTTTCAATAAAGGAATTTATGCATTCAGAAACTTGTTACAGGTGTTTTATTCACAGATTTTAGTACATTTTAAAGATGAGGATGCAGCTTAAGTTACAGGTTATACTGACAAATACCTGCTCCTGCCCTTCGAAAGAGAATTCCAGCACTATCATGTTTTAGAAACATAGCTAAGGAGATGGGAGCTTTTGGTTGGGGTTTTTGTGTGGTATTGTATCTCCTGAAGTAGAGCTGTGTTTTCAGTTCACTCAAAGACAGACTGTGACAAAGGGCTAAGAAACGCCAGTAAACAGTTAAACAGTTCACCTAGTCATTCTCCTTGTTTCTCTCAGCTACTGTAGAGAATGACATGTATTCCCTTATCTTTTTTGACCAACTTGTTCCCAGAAATCAGAAGTCTATGTACATAATTTTTGTGTGCACCCTTTTTATATTGTTAAAGTGTTAATGAATTTTTCTTATTGTCTAAGCAAGACAAAGGCATACAATGTTTAAAAAGTACTTGGTGCTTGGCTTTTGTTGGTTTCATGGTATACAGAGGTGGCATTAAGAAAAACAAAGTATGATTATGCATGAAACGGAACAAGTACGCTATCAGCAGGTTGGTGATTGCTGGCAAACACTCTTCTTCAGGTAGAATAGCTAAACATGTCCTATCTGTGCAAGCACGGCTCGCTTGCTCTGAAAGAAAGGCAGTTTTGAAAAATCTCTAGATTTCTAAATTCTGCAGTGTGTTACCTCTTAAACACTGCGGCCTGTCCTCCGTGGGACAAATCCTTTGTGCCGTTGGGGCTGCATGAAGAACAAAACCATTGAAATTCTATGGCCGGGGATTCTGCAACGAACAGTGCAAGTAAATTAAAATACAAATTATGAAGAAAGTGTTTTTAGAAACTGAAGGTTTGCTGCCACTTAGAAGTACTCTCGATGAGCTTTGGAAAGCAGTTGATTCAAATAAGCTCAGAATGCATCCACTTAATTTTATTCCCAGTGTGTACCTTTTTTTTTTTTTTTTTAATTAAAACCTAGGGTGAGCAGACTCTGTGTATTTTTATTGATGCTTCAGGGCTGTGATTCAGTGGGCAGCTAGAGCTCTGCTTCCAAACACGGAGGGCATTCTGTGTTCTACCTGCCTAGAGCAGCCTGCCCGCCTCAGGGGTGAATCTGAGAACACAAACAGTCCTGCTTGACCTGTGTTAAAGGCTTTTGACCTGGACAGGCTGGAGAGTTGGGCAGAGAAAAACCTGACAAAATTCAACAATGGCAAGTGTAGGGTACTGCATCTGGGGAGGAATAACCCCATGCATCAGTACAGGTTGGGGGCTGACCTCCTGGAGAGCAGCTGTGTGGAAAGGGACCTGGGAGTCCTGGTGGACAACAGGATGACCGTGAGCTAGCAATGTACCCTGGTGGCCAAGAAGGCCAATGGCATCCTGGGACGCATCAAGAAGAGTGTGGCCAGCAGGTCGAGGGAGGTCATCCTCCCCCTCTACTCTGCCCTGGTGAGGCCACATCTGGAGTAGTGTGTCCAGTTCTGGGCTCCCCGGGTCAAGAAGGACAGGGAACTGCTGGAGAGGGTCCAGCAAAGAGCTACAGAGATGATTAGGGGATTGGAGCATCTTTCTTATGAAGAAAGGCTCAGGGACTTGGGGCTTTTTAGTCTAGAAAAAAGGAGACTGAGGGGGGATCTTATCAATACTTAAGGGGAGGGTGCCAGGTAGATGAGAAGAGTCTTTTTTCAGTGGTGGCCAGTGATAGGAGAAGAGGTAACGGGCACAAACTGGAGCACAGGAAGTTCCATCTTAACATGAGGAGGAACTTCTTTACTCTGAGGGTGGCAGAGCACTGGCACAGGCTGCCCAGAGAGGCTGTGGAGTCTCCCACACTGGAGACATTCCAAACCCGCCTGGACCCCGTCCTGTGCAACTGCTGTAGGTGTCCCTGCTGTGGCAGGGGGGTTGGACTGGATGATCTCCAGAGGTCCCTTCCAGCCCTGACCATTCAGCGATTCATTAAGAACAACCGGGGTGTACGCCGGAGTCCGCCGTCCCCAGCAGAGGAGCGGGAGCGGGGGGGCGGCCCTCAGGCCCCGCGCGCGCCCCCGGGCGGTGGGCGGGGTGCCGGGGCGGTGCCGGTGGCAGTTCCCCGCCATTGGTGCTCGCCGCCAGCGCGTGAGGGCGCCGCCCCGCCCCCGCTCCCCGCGCCGGCAGGGGGCGCGCGCGCGGGCGGGCCCGGCGGTGGAGTGAGGCGGCCGGCGCCATGGCCGGGGAGGAGGAGGCCGCGGGCGCGGCCGCCGCTGAGGGGAGAGCAGCCGGGAACGGCCGCAGCTACGACGGCAAGTGCGTGTTCTGCAGGATCGCCCGCCGGGAGGAGCCGGGCACGGCGCTGCTGCCCTGCCAGGTGGGTGAAGGGCGCCGGCGGCGGCCTCCCGCCGTGTCCCGCCGGCGGAGCTCCCGCGGCCGCCGCCGCCGCCGCCCTCGTCCTCGCCCGCCGGTGCGGGTCCGGCCCGCTCCCCGCCGGCAGCGGAGGGGCTGCTGTTGGCCTGGGCGGGTGGTGGTTGTTGTTCGTCGGCGGTTTTTAACGAAGAGCGGCCGCCGTGCTGGCGGGCGAGGGCTCCCGTGCGGATGCCGGCGCCCGAGCCGCTCGGCACCGGGGCCTGAGGAGAGGGCAGGGCGGCGGGGCAGCCGGGGCCCTTCCCGGGTTAACCTGAGAACGGAAGGGTCGGACCCCGAAGCCGCGAGCCCGTCGGTGGCCTCTGCGCGAGGCGGCGCCCGGGCTGCCGGCTCGCCGACGGCGTGGCTGTGAAGGGCTTGGCGGGTCGGGGGTGGTCTGAGCCGGTCCTCGGCTCTTTTACAGGAATGGGAGCAATCAGAAAGGAAATACCTTGGCACAACGGCTAGAAACCGTAAAGCAGACGCCGAGGAATCCTGGCTGCAGAAGGTCAGCTGAGGACACAAAGCGTGCTTACAAGTCTTTCTGTAGGCTGGCTCTGAAAACCTTAAGATTTTTGCTAGTTACTTCAAATATGACATTAAGTATTGCATTAGTCATAGAATCGCTGAGGTTGGAAGAGACCTTTAAGATCATCAAGTCCAACCATTAACCTACCCTGACAAAACCACCTCTAAACCATGTCCCCAAGTACCACATCTACCCTTTTTTTAAACACCTCCAGGGATGGTGAATCCACCACCTCCCTGGGCAGCCTATTCCAATGCTTAATAACCCTTTCAGTGAAAAAATGTTTCCTAATATCCAGTCTAAACCTCCCCTGACATAACGTAAACCCATTTCCTCTCGTCCTATCACTTGTCACCCGGGAGAAGAGGTCAGCCCTCACCTCTCTACAACCTCCCTTCAGGTAGGGAGCACTGAGCCCTGGGGGACACCGCTTGTGACCGGACACCAACCAGATTTAGCTCCATTCACCACCACTCTCTGGGCACGGCCATCCAGAGAGTTTTTTACCCAGCGAAGAGTCCACCTGTCTAGGCCATGAGCAGCCAGTTTCTCCAGGAGAATGCTGTGGGAGACGGTGTCAAAAGCTTTGCAAAAATCCAGGTAGATAACATCCACAGCGTTTCCCTCATCCACTAAGTGGGTCACCTCATCATAGAAGGAGATCAGGTTGGTCAGGCATGACCTGCCTTTCACAAACCCATGCTGACTGGGCCTGATCTCACTGTTCTCCTGCATGTGCCGTGTAATGGCACTGAGGATGTTCTGTTCCGTCACCTTCCCAGGCACCGAGGTCAGACTGACTGGCCTGTAGTTCCCTGGATCCCCCTTCCGGCCTTTCTTGTGGATGGGTGTCACATCTGCCAGCCTTCAGTCAGCTGGGACCTCCCCGGTTATCCAGGACTGTTCATAAATGATGCAGAGTGGCCTGGTGAGCACTTCCGCCAGCTCCTTCAGTACCCTTGGGTGGATCCCATCTGGCCCCATAGATTTGCGTACCTCCAGGTGCTGAAGCAGGTCCCTCACCATTTCCCTTCGGATTACAGGGCCTTCATTCTGCTCCCCATCCCCGTCTTCTAGCTCAGGGTCTGGGTACTCAGGGAACAACTGGTCCTACTGCTGAAGCCTGAGGCAAAGGCGGTATCAAGTACCTCAGCCTTTTCCTCATCCTTGGTCACTATGTTACCGACCCCATCTACTAGAGGACAGAGATTATCCTTAGTCCTCTTCTTATTGCTAATATATTTATAGAAACTTTTTTTGTTGTCCCTGACAACAGAAGCCAGGTTTAGTTCTAGCTGGGCTTTGGCCCTCCTGATTTTTTCCCTACATAGCTTTACTACCTCTTTGTAGTCTTCTTGCGTGGCCTGCCCTTCCTTCCAAAGGCCATAAATCCTCCTTTTTCCCCTAAATTGCAACACTAGCTCCCTGTTTAGCCAGGCCGGTCTTTTTCCCCGACGGCTTGTCTTCTGGCACATGGGGACAGCCTGCTCCTGCGCCTTTAAGACTTCCTTCTTGAAAAACATCCAGGCTTCCTGGGCTCCTTTGCCCTGGAGGACTGCCTCCCAGGGGACCTTGTCAACCAGGCTCCTGAAAAGCCCAAAGTCCGCCCTCCGGAAGTCCAAGGTAGCAGTTCTGCTGACCCCCCTCCTTGCTTCTCCCAGAATTGAAAACTCTATCATTTCATGATCGCTGTTCCCCAGACAGCCTCCAACCATCACATCCCCCACAAGACCTTCCCTGTTTACAAACAGTAGATCCAGCAGGGCACCTTCCCTAGTTGGCTCCCTCAGCAGCTGTGTCAGGAAGTTATCCCCAGTACATTCCAGGAACCTTCTAGACTGTTCCCTCCCTGCTGTATTGTATTCCCAGGAGATGTCTGGCAAATTGAAGTCCCCCACGAGGACAAGAGCTCGCGATCTTGATACTTCTCCCAGACATTTATAGAATATTTCGTCTGCCGCCTCATCCTGGTTGGGCACTCTATAACAGACTCCTACTATGATGTCTGCCCTGTTAGCTCTCCCCCTGATTCTCACCCATAAACACTCAACCCCATTATCACCATCATTCAGTTCAAAGCATTCGTAACACTCCCTGGCATACAGGGCCACATCCCCGCCTCTCCTTGCTTGCCTATCCTTCCTGAAGCGCCTATAGCCGTCCATGGCAGCACTATAGCTATGTGAGTCATCCCACCACGTTTCTGGGATGGCGACTACATCATAGTTACCCTGCTGCACAATGGCTTCCAGCTCCTCTTGTTTGTTGGCCATGCTACATGCATTAGTGTATAAGCACTTCAGCTGGGCTATTGGTCCTTTCTCCTTTTTCCTGGAGGGAGCTGAATTTCTGCCACTGTCAGACCTATTGCTAAGGAGCCCGGTTACACTCCCTCTCTTGTCCAGGTCTAGTGCCAGCATGCCGCTTTCAGGCTTTTTGCTAGCAAGCTCAGATCCATCCCCAACCCCCTTCGAATCTAGCTTAAAGCCCTGTCAATGAGCCCCGCCACCTCCTGCCCTAAAACCCTTTCCCCCCTCTGAGACAGGCGTTTGCCGTCTGCTGCTAGCAGGCCTGGTGTCCTGAAAAGCAGCCCATGATCAAAGAACCCAAAGTCCTGCCAATGACACCACTCCCCGAGCCAGGCATTGATCAGCTGGCACTTCCCGTTAATCTGCTCATCGTACTTAGTAACTATTGGGATAGAAGCAAAAACTACCTGTGCTCCTGATCCCCTGAGCAGCCGCCCCAGGGCCCTGAAGTCTTTCTTCATTGCCCTCAGACTTCTGGTACCTACCTCATCACCACCTACCTGAAATACCAGTAGCGGGTAGTAATCTGACGTCTGAACCACAGAAGGTAGTTTTTTCCATATATCCTTAATTCTGGCCCCAGGGAGGCAGGTGACTTCCCTGTGGGATGGGTCCGGTCTACAAATAGGGCCCTCTGTTCCCCTCAGAAGCGAGTCACCTACTACAATTACCTTTCTTTTTTTCTTGGTTGAAAAAGTCATAAGGCATGGGGGTGAGTGACTAGCCCTGGGCAGCTCACTGGATGGATCATCCTCTCCATCCTCAATCACCTGGTCCTCGATTTCCAAAGCCCCATACCTATTACGCAAGGGCAATTGGGATGGTGAGGGGGGCCGTGAGGGGTTTTGCTTGCCTCTCGGAGAGGGATCTGACTCCACTCCCCCTTATCCCGCAAGTCCCCTCCTTCTGCCTGGTGACAGGAGGGAAGGGGATCATCCACTTCTGATAGGGCCTCTTCCCGCTGCCTTTTCCTCAGGGTATGGCTCCACCAATCTACTTCATTTTCACAGTCTCTAATACTTCTTAGCCTTTTTCTACCCCTTCCCTCAGTTCAGCCACCTGCCTGAGCAGATCATTTACTTGCTCAAACCGTACACAGGCAGTGTCTGTGGCTCCCTGTGAGAGCAGTGCCAGGCTCAGGCAATCGTTGCAGCCCGAGACCTGCACAGCCACACGCTTGTGCGGGAGCTCAGTCCGAGTTCCCACAGTCTTTCTTGCAGCAGCTTTTGACCGTTCTGGGGCCATGTTCTTCTCTTGTGCCGGGAGGTGATGAATCTCTGCTGTTGGCTTCCCGCACGCCCTGAGCCCGTGCCCTTGCGCGCCGATGTTCTTTTGCTTGCTCTTGCCCAGCTTGGGCTCAGCTTCGACGCAAGGCTTCAGTGACCGACCGTGAAAGATGCTGCTCCCTGTTCACCGGCTCCCACCGCGGTGCCGCAGTAACGCCCTGGGTGATGCCCACGGGCTGCCCACATCCCGGGTATGCAGCAGCCGCTGCGCTCCGGGACTGCCCGTTTAGAACTGCCGCGGGGCGCTGTCTCTGTCCTGCCGCCTCAGCAGCCCGCCCCCGAGCTGCCACCCCCGGCACGCGCTAGCCGCTCTTCCCGGCTGCGAAAGTCCCCAAAAAAGAGCCCTTTGCCGGCTGTATCCGCCACCATCCCCTTCCCCAGTGCCGCCTTACCTGCAGTGGAGTTGCTCTTCTCGGCGACTGTGGGGATTATGTGGGGAAGATGGACTTTGTTACGTACTCTTTGCCAATACCCTCGTCCTAATCAATTTAACACGTCTTCATCCTTTTTTTAGTATGAAGATCTTGTTTGCTTTAGAGATATCAGACCTAGTGCCCCCCACCACTACCTGGTGGTGCCGGTGGAGCACATGGGAAACTGCAAAACGCTGAAGGCAGAACACATACCTCTAGGTAAGGCTGTAAGTATGTGGTTAACGTAAAGGAAAATAATTTTGCACAGTCTTAAATAGTGCGTTGTCAAGTAAATTGCACCTTTGAGTGCCATTTGGTTGAGGATGTAAACATGGAAATAGATGATGTAAGCGTGTATAGGTAGGGACTTACCCTAACTGGGAACTTACGTGTGCTATTCTAGAATAGCATGGGTTTTTTTCAGTTCTAGAAAAACATTGTATTAATGCATGAAATCTCTTTTGTTTGCATGCAGTATAGATGCCTTTGCGCATTGTTGGAACGGCTACTTTATTTTTAAAGTGTTTACGTGTTGCTTCCTTGCTTTGCCTTAGGTATATATGCAATTTTAAATTACATGAAAAATTATAGAAGAGTTTTATTAAATGTATATTTTAAAATAAATCCTGCATTATTTTTCAGGAAAAAAGGGAGTAAGAGAAGAGAGAGGGAAATGGTGTTCCAGTAAATTTCAATCATTTTGGAAAAGATAAAATTCTAAAATATTGAAGCTATGATTTATTGTTGATAGGCTTTTTTTTTTTTTCTTAAGAAAACATTGTCCTGGAATTTTTTTCAGAAGAAATACCTGGCTAAGTGTGTTGAGTAACAGAAGAAACTACAGCCATACATGCATGTAGAGATTCCACCTTAGGGAAATTTACGGGTGATGCAAGAAAAGAGTTATAGTTGCGTGTTGCAAGTCTTACATCACGGTATTTCTCTTCTAAATGTAGAGTAATTTTCTCCAGAAACAAATTCTGTATGTGTTTGGCTTTGAGACAATTCCTTAGATTTTTGCCTTGAGTTTTTGTATTAGGGTTGCTTCTTTTCTCAGTGATACAGTAATGAAACTTTGCACTAATAGTAAGTAGGATCGAGTGTTTTATTTTATTTTAATTTAAATTTGTGTACCATCTCTGAAACTTCCTAACTTAACACCAGGCTGTACAGGACCTAGAGATCAAAGTCCTGTAGCTGTGTAGAGATATAAAACTGGAATTAGTGTAAATATTGTCATTCTGACCAATCAGTATTTGTTGCTGTTTTTTGTAAGGGTGTGGGGATACCATACCTTTGGCCGAAGTTGTTAGAATAATTGCACAGTTAAAAGCATCATTAGTGTGGAAATTGGTAACAGTGGCAATTTTCATGTCAATCATCATACAACACTGTCTGGACAATCTTTGATTATGGTAGTGACAGTGTTTATATTTTGAAAACCCCACATTTGTGATCTCAGTGTAACCAGTTTGTTGAAGTTAATATTCTGAAGAATACCTTTTTTAAATTGCTTGATGACATATAATATGTAAAATATTACTTAAATGTTAAATGAAATTTGTGTTTAATAGTGAAAAGAATGATGGAAGTTGGAAAAGCTGTCCTCCAGAGAAATAATTTTAACGACTTGAATGATGTAAGGTATGTAGTGGCAACCTTCTGCGTTTATTGAGTATGTTTTTTACTTTTCAGAATGCCATTGTAGAGATGGTGGCAACAACTGCAGTATGATTTATTGAGGAAATCGGATCTGCATTCACTTGTTGCATGACTTCTTAAGTAGAATGTGCTGGCATTGAATATAAACTCTTTTTTTTCTGATAAATTGCTAGCACAGATTGCTTCCAACTCAGATTCTTTCTTGACCACATCTTGGGATAGGGAGGGCACTTCAAACAACTTATCTAAAAGGCTGATCTTTAATTGCATGCTGAAAATATTCTCTAAATCTTAGATGCCAGAAGAGGGGTGAACTTTGTCCTATTCAAGCAGGGCACTGCGTTGTGTGTTTCAGTCATGCCTGCATTCATTTGACATCAGTGCTGCACCCTTTAGTTTAAGCCAGTGCCTTTGGTAGCCGAAGTAAATTGTAACATAATTTAAACAGCGTAGAGTATAGGGAGCTGAGCCTTCATCATTAAAACAGGTAGAAACTGCATTCATCTAGTGACAGTTGACTTTCCAGTTGAAAACTTGATATGACACATTGAAGATGTATTTTATTTTTTAAACCTTCCTTTTTATCAAAATGTGTCTTAAATACAGAGATGTGAAGGAGGAGGTTAATGGGCTTTTGAAAAAGTTTCCCAAGAGCACAATGAAAGGAAAGGACATATTTTTGTTCCTGCCTTCATGTACAAGGAAAATGTGATAAGTTTAATTCTTAATTCAGGTGATCATGTTAAATAACTTGGCATCCTCCAATTCTCCCTGAGTTAACGTCATCAATATTTTTCACTTGTTTTCCTTTTCTGAAGAATGGGTTTTCACTGGCCTCCGTTCTGCTCAATATCCCACTTGCATCTTCATGTCCTGGCCCCAGCCAGTCAGCTAGGATTCTTATCCAGACTCATGTACAGAATCAATTCCTACTGGTTTATCACGGTAAGTGTAATGCAGATGAGCTTTTCGGTAGGTTTTCAATTGCAAGCTGAAAATGTGACATCTCTCTGACTTCTTAACTATGTCCAAAAATTCTTTGAGCAATCGTTTTTGTCATTACTATAATTATTCATTATTCATATTTTGCATTAAATATTTGAGAAAAGATAATGGTAAAATGTAATTTTAATGTTTATGCTTATTAAGGGAAATGGAGTGACAATAACATTCACAGTAGTTCTGGATCTAATATGTAGCTTAGGTTAATGTGATGTGCTTCTGAGGACACTTTGTAAGTATTTGTTCTTTGATGTGAAAGGATGTATTCAAGTGTGATGGGCTATGTATTGTACATACCCTGGTTCATCCAATTTAGGTGAAAAACATGGCCACCTAATGACTGCTTTTATCATTCCACATGTTTTTTCTCATCTTGTCATCTTTAGACTGAAACAAGTGTCTGCTTTACAGAAACATTGTTTGTACTGATTCGTGTCAGTAGAGATAAGCAGTGAGGCTGAACTGGCACTGCCTAAATCGCTGTTTGAAAATATCTCTCTCAAGCACTAAAGCTTACTCTCACTGCTTTGATGCAGTAAAGAACCTATCCTTGCAATGTAGCTACAGCATCCTGGTGTCATTGCACAGCCCCAAAATAAAGATGCTGAAAAAGGTCTGTCTCATCTAAAGTGTGTAGACAGCCACTTCCTTAGAGACAAAACTCGGCTTCTTCACAGTGGTGCCTCACTGGCAATCTCACCGAGCTCAAACAAAGCCGGAGTGTCTCTGCTGTATTGTTGAGCGTCACACAGATATTTGGCCCTCAAATAAGTGTAGCTGTGTAGCTTTACTGCTTGCTATCTTGGATTAGCTCAGGGGGATCTGTACCAAGTTTGGTTAACCAATACGGATGCACTTCAAAAGGTATTTTACCCTGTTGTTAAGTTGGATACTGTTCTTGAGTTGTTTTGGGATTTGTTTGGGGTGGGTTATTTTTAAGCTATAATGGCTTGAATGTGATACTTGTTTAAGAATGCAAAACAAGGTTCAGATAGCTTCATTTTCAGTTGTTCCATACTTTTTCAGCTTTATTTGCAAATAAACTGCAAGAGCTACTTAACTCCTGTTAAGTTGTTCCTACCTTAAGTAGCTGCTTGCATTTTTGCTGTGTGTATTTAAAACACGTCAAACTTAAGCTTTTCACATTTTAATGTGGTTCCTTTGGAGATCTTAATAAAACCTCAAGCAGTAGTTCAAAATAAAAGATTAATTCAGTGGGACTGGCAAAAAAAGGCTGACAGTAAACTGATTTGTTTCAGAAGTGCCAGTGTTGGTCTCCATGTGCCCAATTTGGCCTGCTAGAACAATGCTGGCAGACTTCCTTCTGCCCTGAGCCTTTCTGAAGGCTCTGTGGGTTGATGCTGTTACATGTACGAGATACAGCT
Organism: Pluvialis apricaria; assembly: GCA_017639485.1. Classification (NCBI taxonomy): domain Eukaryota; kingdom Metazoa; phylum Chordata; class Aves; order Charadriiformes; family Charadriidae; genus Pluvialis; species Pluvialis apricaria. The sequence goes on along the minus strand of CM030009.1, from coordinate 70,040,881 downwards.
GCCCCAGTTATACGCTAGATGCATAAATAGCCATATGATGGGAAAGGTATGTGTGAGCATTGTGACATAACGAAATGGATGTATATCTCGTGACATGAACCACATATATGAATGCACTCCATCCCTCAGCAACATATGTGGCTGGTGTGCAGCTTCTTGGGTGATGAGAGGCCACAACATACCATTCTGGAGCATCTCCCAAAGAATTCCAGGTCTCGCAGCTTGGTTGTTCTGAGCACTGCTGTCTTCTGAGCTCTTTAAAACCACACTGCTTTATCTGCTATTTATCTGCTCAAACATCCTCTGACTTTCAGAGGTTCTGTTTCCTTTTCTGATTGCCTAATGGGAGTTTGTTGGAAACTGTGAAAAGGAGTCTGCTGTTTAAAGCAATCATTGTGTTCTGCTTCTGTTGTATGCTTTTTCATGTAAAAACAAAAAGTAAATGCTCCGTCAGTGTCACTTGCTATTTTAAAAATGGAATTTTCAGTAAACCGAAGGTCCCCGGTGTAGTTAATGCATTGCTTTCTCTCTTTCATAGGCTGAACAACTGATTGAGCGACTGCAAACCGAAAATGCTGCCAGTTGAAAGTACTCTTAGCCTTGTGTCGCTAGCCACTTTGTTCTTTGTTTTTGAACTCTGATTTAAGGTTGCAGAGTTTGATGTTGCCAATAATATATCAGGATAAAAAAAGCTTTAGTTCCTTATGAGGAAATACACACAGAATTTGTAGCTGCCAACCTAATCCTCCCATTTGGGTACTTCAGTCTGCATACTTCTCTGACAGTAAGGCAATGTATTTTAATTACAATGTTATATTTGTATTTATATACATAATACATGCACACATGCAGAGAATTTTTCCTAGTAGAAGGCAGGGTATAGCAGCAGAATGTGTCGCAACTAAGGCAACAAGTTACTACTAACAGCATGTATGCGGTACCAAAGAGAGTATTTGTTGCAGAATCAAGCTTTTATTTTAAAGATGCATTGTTCTGGGATTGCAAGTAACATTTAAGTTTCCATCTGTATTTGTATGATATGTTACTTATGCCTAGTTATTAGTAAGTACATTGCTGAAAATACACTACTAACTTTCTGGTGCTAAACCACTTTAATATATCACTTGTCTTATTTGCATGGCAGTGACATAGTAAATGTTAATACAATAGGTGCCCAAGATGTGATAATGCTCTATAACATAGAATACAGTTTAATTGTATGTGTAAGTCGTTGTACGTTGGACTTAAAGATTGTTTCTCTCTTATGTGCACAATATTTTAAATTAGTTATTGTATGCTTACAAAAAATGTGAAGAGTTCAGAGGAATTGATTTAATATACCGGTCTTCTGCATGATGATAGAAAAAAACCCCAAATTTTTAGACGGTTCTAATATTGTTCTCACTGGAAGTCCCTTGGAGATTCCTAATGCCTTGGCTAAATTTGATTTCTAAATGAAGTCATAAGAGAAACTGGTCTTTAGTGCAGTGACTATGTGGCAGGCTTGCATAATAGCAATCTGATTTGAATTTGGGATAGCAGGGACTCGGCCCAAAATTGGAACATGCTGGGTTGTTTAAGGAACCTGTTGAACATTTGCCTTTGCTGTGTGACTTAATCAGTAATGCTAGCGCTCTGTTTCTCAATACCATATTAAGGCAGGCTGTTTGGGAAGTGAAGACTCCAGAAAACATGGAGTGGATTTTCTTCATTCTTAGTGCCAAACTAATCAAGTGTCCTTGGCTGATGCATTTAGATGCAGCTGAGGTGATGATGGTCTGTTGCACCTGCACGCTTCCCTGAACGTAATCTTCTCAGTGTTTTCCACTGATCCAGCACCTGTTGCCTTAGTGGTACAAGGAACTGTAATATTCTTACAGTAAACCATACATAGTACTTCAGGAAGTTCACACCCTTCTGAAGAACGTTTTCTACCTGGAAGAGTTTACACCTCTCTTTTCTCTAAGACCTTACTCGCAATGTCTTGTTATTCTTATTAGTGGGCGCTCACGTGTTATTTGCAGTCCTTTGGGGTTTTAATTCGTAACATTAGGTAGGAAGAGTGTGAATTAAAGCCACTGAACTTTGGCTACTTCTGTGCAATAGATTAGGAGGCTCGAGCTGGCTCCTAGCTTTGTGAAACTGCTGGACATTAAGATCTTTCAAGAGTTAATACTCCCTGTGTATTCTGATTTGTAATTAACTTATGTAACTGTACTTAACTGTGACATGTAATATTTAAGTACCAACATGAACTGTTGTCAAAAAGGATTAATAAACAGAGTAAATGCTGATCTTGGAATGATCTTCCAATGCACTGGAACAGTTGGCTGTGGGGTTTGACCCCCAACAGCCCTTCGCTCGCTCTTCACCCCTGACCTGGTGGGATTGGGGAAGGAATGGGAAGAGCAAAAGTGAAAACTCACGGGTCGAGATAAAGACAGTTTAATAAATGAAGGAAAGAGGCAGGAGAGAAAAAAAAAACAAGGCACGTGATGCGAAGGAGATCACTCATGACCTTCCACGAGCAGGACAGTTGCAATGGCGACCCCCCCCTCACCCCCGGCTCCCCTGAAACCTCCCTCAGCTCTTGTTGCTGAGCGTGGTCACCATACGGCATGGAAAGTGCAGGCTGTGCCCCCTCCCAGCTTTTTGCTCACCAGAGGGACAGAGCAGGGAAAAGGGAAGGCCTTGGTGCTGTGCAAGCACTGCTCGGCGTCAGAACATGGGTGTGTTACCACGGGTGTGTTTGAGTCACAAAACACAGCACCTTACGGGCTGCTCTGGAGAAAATCATCTCCATCCCAGCCAGACCCAGTATGTCATCAAACGTACGCAGAAGCACGAAGGTCAACTTACGCATCTTACATCTGAGAAAGGTCCCACTAACGACAATAAGACTGGAAAGGTAAAAATCAGGATATAATCTAGCTTCCAAACTTTTGCTGATGAGCAAGATGGGGAATTCAGCTTGTCTCTGACACTAGCGGACAGGCCTCAAACTAGCTCAAACAAAGTGTTAAACGGAGCCGTGTTAATTACTGAGATGAATGCTCAGTATCTCATTAGTGTTTTTCAGCACAGAACCGTGTTCCATTTTCCTCCTGTATTGACAAGTATTCTTGGACTCGGGAGATAATTTTTTTAATTAGGCTGAGAAATATTTTCTGAGCAGCCTATCCTAATGCTTTGAGTATGTTTCAGAATTACTGGCAAGCCCCTGGAAGAGGCAATGGGCACATCCCGTTAACTATGGCACCCTCTTCTACAGCAGCGTTACAGCGTCATTTTAAAACTTCCAAAATCATCTGTAGGGCTTTCCAGTGAGCAAAGATTAATAAAATACTCTTGGAGAGTGAACTTACTGTCAGCAGCTCTTACTCTGCAAGAGGCTGGAGAAGCAAAGGAAAGTCGCTTGCCGCTGCCCCTGGCTCTGCTGTTCTTTGATCCAGTATTAGCAGCCCTGAGAAAAGCTGCTTTTTTGACTACATGTTTAGGAATGACAAAGCTTTATTTGTACTCTTTTGCTCAATTGTTTTACATAACCCCCCAGCCTAACGTGAACCCAGAGAGTACTGCTTTTATGCTGAAGTGCTAACTGCCCCCTCTGAAAGGATGAAACAGATACACATACAATGCTGTTAAATGGAGAATAAAATAAAAAAGGATTGTGTTTTGACTAAGGACAGCGTTTTCAATGTGATTAAAATGGCAATAGCTCTTCAGGCTATTCTGAAGTCTTCTTAAGTGTGAATTGTAAGTAAAAGCATAAAAATAGGAGCAAACCCGTAAAAATCGTATTTGAAATTTGACAAACTTGGAAACAATAAAATGCTGCATAAACACACACTTGTTGCCATTTCAAACTCGTGCAATATTTATTGAAGTGCTGAAAGTGCTTTCAGTGTTTCACAAGATGAAATACAGATAATCCCTGTACAACATACAGTCCAAAACAGATGCCGAATTCACAGGTTTCAAAGTGGGAGAAGAGGAAGGACTTGAGGGAGCTTGCCACAAAAGAAGTGAAGTTAGGAGAGATTTGAAGAGCTGAAAGCTACATAGTAGGGCAAGAACACCTTTTGGAAGGTCAGATTTTATTTACCACTCTAAATAATCTGTAATACTAGAAAACCTCACAGGCTACAATTTTTGTGAAAATAATTTAATCAATTCTGTTCCATTTAGTCTAATGGGGGGCCTGCTCCAAAAAAGTTGCCTGTTGAGAAGTTTAAATTCCTGTTTCATCTGTAGATGCTAACCTAATCTCCACGTGGCAGGTGAGGAAGCAGAATTTCGTAAAACTTGTAAACTAGTAGCTCAACTGAGTCATGTCCATTAGATATGATGCCTTCCTGAATATACAGGCTTCAGGAGTAATTTTATTTTATTATTCTGGAGTGTACCAGTGGACAAACTGACCAGTGGTATTGTCTGTCTTTTAGACCTCTTTTGAAATACTGGCTCTTGCTGCAAGCAGGAGACTGGATTCGCCAACCTGCGTGCTGACCCAGTTTGGCAGCTTTTTGGTGTTTATAACCGTTTCACGGGCACATAGAAAGATTTCAGTCACTCTTTAGAGAATGCTCATCTAAAGCTGGCAGGTAGGAAATTTGGCTCTATAATTGTTTAAAAAAAATCCATCCCTCTATAAATAATCTTTTTGATAATAAGCCTTGGTTTTGTTCCAAGTATCATGATAGGGCAAGCCTTTTGTAGTCGCTTATAAAGTTGGTAAGCCATTTCCTTAGGGCTTACTCTGCTTCTGTCTGTTTTGATCAGAGGTGTGTTTCAAGCTCTTGTAGGTGTACTCAAGTGATGTTTACACCAACCAGCAGCAGGAGGGAGCGCAGCAGAGGCCACATAAGCATCTAACACTACTTACACAGCAGTGGAAGCCTGGATTCCTGTCATTTAACTGCTTGAGACAGACTTAATTAAGAACTAGTAAGTTTGCACGAGCTGGACTTGCATCTTAGGGTGTTCAGGCCATGCACCGCCTTGAATGCATGTCTTTTAATATATTATTTTTCCTGATATCTCCATCCTGTTAGTCAGCTGGCAACACTTGAACCGCCTCATACTGCTTCCTGCAAGTGCTATGGCAGCACTGACTGCATTTGAAAATTGTTAGAATTAAACAAACCGTACTGCATAGCTGTATTATAAAAAGCTTGTCTCATTTTGAAATCAAAATGCATGTCCAGGCTTTATCTAATGGGAGCTGAAATCCACTGAGGTGTGCTAATGTCATTTTGGCAAGAAATGCTTTTCCAAAAAAACCAAAGCATTTAAAAAGTGTTAAGATCACAAATTATATGTCTTTTTTTCAGCTGCAAGACATAGAGTTGTTGAGGAAGAAGGAGTGGTTTTGAGAGCTAAGGGCACACACACCAGCGGTACCTGCTGCAGCACATACTCCCCTGTTTCCAACATCATAAAATTCTGTGGTGATAAAAACCCACCCTTTGTTTTCCCTTCCATGCTCTATCAGCATCTGGCTCCCCTGTCCCCCAGATATACTTATTTCAGCACATTCATTCCCTCCCCTTTTTTCTACTTTCATTGTCTTTTCACTGCAAAAAGGAGGCAGAGGGATAACGAAATCCGTATTTTTATTTGCTCAGTCCAAAAGTTTATTTTGATGCAAATCCCCATTGGATGAAAATGTCAAACAAAAACACCATTCCTTCAGGCTTTTTGCAAAAAACATTCTTTTATATAAATAGCATAAAATAATCTTTCACTTTCATGAAGTTCATATTTTATATTAAATTTTAATATCCTTTTGAGGCAAAAGAATAGCTTACGCTAAAGACCCATCAAGTACTGTAGTTAACACCACATAAAAGCTTTTATTTGCACTGGCAAAAAATAGAATTTTATATTTCTAATTATACAGTTTTCTTGGTGGGAACTATTGTAAATACAGTTCCTGACTATTTTTAATAGCATTATTGCAACTATTGTATATAGAGAACCCTTTTTTTTCTTTTTTAAACATAGAAAGAGTTCCCCTGGAAGAACCATGAAGGAAATTCTTATCGGTCATCTTTCAGTCTCAGTTTTCACTAGCTGATCGTTTTTTTCTCCCAGTTTGGAGAACTCACAACTGTGCTCTGAAAGCACAGCTCTGCCTCAGATAAATGAGGTATGGGACTGCACCCCTACACTTTTATTTATGCATTTGGCACTACAGGATCTCTACTCTCCTTCTGTTGTAAACAAAATTGCTACATTTTGGTGAAAGACCCTTTTTTTTTTTTCTTTTCGTGAGTGCACAGTGCCCCAACATACAGTTTCAGTTGTCTTTCACATCTTTACATTGTGGCACCCTACTTTCTATGAAGGGATTCACCAAGAAGGCTGGAGAGCTTTGTGATCTTCTAGGGTATGACACAGCATTAGAAGAACAGAACAGGTGAAAATGGTGAGATACAGAGGGAAAACAAGAAGAGAGACAAAAGGTTTGGAGAAGATATGATGATAAGAATAGACTATTAAATACCAGGACTAGTGCAGCTCTCCAAAATACATGCAAGATGCAACTAATTTAGGAACAATCAAATACCCTTGCTGTGATATTTCTGTAAATTTGGGGATTTTCATATACTTCATGAAAGTAACTTGTATTTATTCAGTTTCACCATGTGAAAATAACTTAAACTTTTGTTATATACCAGGCTCTTTTTTTGGAAGTATATGAATTCCCATAAAAGTTTTCAATTCCATGCTTTACAAATCAAAAAAAACCCCACACAGTGAGTATTTCGCAACCTGCAAGAATCAGTGTTGTATACGAGCAAGTTAGTAATTTATACTTTTCAGTAACCTAAAGCAGTAAGCCAGTGGAGTTATTTGAAGAACCGCGGTATACTTGGTAGTGTATGATAATAATGAAAGGACAATCCAATAGCAGCGTGATGGATTAGTTCATTATTTGTGATTTCTGTCCAAATCGCTACCATTTTTGCAAAAATATATTTTATCCTTCTCGCCCATTTTCTCTCCTGCTCATGTCCCAGCAAGCAGCCGAGTTGAAATTCTGTAATGAAAACCTCTTTCAAGATAGTATCCAGGTATGTTTTTCCAAATGGAACCATGCAGCAGAATTCATTAGATGACAAAGCCTTATTCTAGTAAAGTGATGATCACGTCATCATCTTTTCCTTGCCAAAGCATTTCACCTTCAAAATGAACCAGACCATGCTTTCTGGCTCTTAACAAGATTCCCACTACTTTATTGGAAATAGTCACGTATGTTTCAAACAGCTGCCCGAAAGTCACACTCACATGTCCATCTTCTCCCACCTCTCCAGTGCTTCTAATGATCAAGCACAGCTCTTCTACTTCCTTACCCACGTGTGAGTGAGCGTCCTTTCCTCTCTGCTCTGTCTGAGACCCTTCAGGGGGTCTCCCGTAGGTAGAGTCTCCTCTGTGAGTATGCACCGCTTTAGATGCAAGCCTGTCGTCGTTGCTGAACGGGTTCTTCCTCTGATACTCAATGTGGTCCTCTGCCCAGGTCTGCCAACTTTTCCTCAAGTCACCCACTGCACTCGTGGCTTTAGCACTCTGCCCTTTATCTTCCTCCATGTCTTGAGAATGTTTTATGGCACTCAAGCAGGAAACAAATCAATGACTGGTTGTAACTGTGGCTCCCGGGTGCACTGTCAGCTCTGAAGGAAAAAAAACAACGTATCAGCCTGATAATTTTTGGAAGAGTTTTGCCTGAGTGAGAGGCAAGGCTGCTGAAAAAGACATTAAATATATTTTGTTAGGTCCACCCATAACTCTACAGCAATGAGGAAAGTAAAAGCGATTCAGCTGAAAATTCGGAAGTCACTTTGTGTAACCCAGGGCAGCAAGCTACGCTTACAAGGTCACACGTTGTCCTACCGGTCCCGCAGTTACCACGCATACTTTGTGGCCTCCGTGCAACACAAACGTAGAGCAGTACTTACTCTTCATGCAACGACGCCGTTTAGAGAACTTTATCCTCGTACCCGCGGGCTTCCCAAAGAAGCTGATGCGGCGCTGGCCGAGCCGTTCAGCACAGGCTTACCGACAGGCGAGAGAGCAAACCATGCCCCAAGGGGCAGAGCACCAACCCCTGCGCAGGGGTGGGCAGCCTTTCTCCTGCCCGCACGCTGATTAAAGGTGGACAAACCCACGCCGTGCCGGCCCCACAGGCTGCGGTAGTCGTTACGCACGGAAAACATCATCTGGAGCCGAAACGCCGATACGTGGTGGGAGCAGGGGGATCGTCCTCATCAAGCACTGAAAAAAGAGAAGTAGAAATCCTGTTCGCGAGCGCGGCACCGTCGGCAACACCCTATTTAGCGAAGAAGACAAAACCAGAATAGATAGTTCTCCCTTAAAAGGCTGTGCTCTACAGCCATGTCTGCCCTCTAAAACCCCCAGGCGGGCTGCAGGCAAGGGAGCTTGCACTCGCTGCCCAGCTGCCCTAGGCACACGGGCTGCCCGGCACCCATAACATTACACGTACGCAGATTATGGACTATCTGTGCCGCGTGTAATTATTTTGATGAATTAGGGACAGACTCGTATATACCTATAGACATCTGACTGCATTGTTATAACCACGTCTTCGCTCTATCCTATCTGTCACCTGTTGGAATACCTCAACTAGAGCTTCCATATAGCACATTAGTAGAGCTGATACTTTTCTTTCAGACATTTGGAGATAAAACAGAGGATTAGCACTAGCTTTTCTATGGATATATAATGGATAGAAATGCAAATTCTGAACAATTTAACAACTGAGTTATAGATGAGGCATTTCTATATTTTAAAAGCATTGTTGGCGTTTTTTTTTTAAAGTAAGTTTTCATGGGTATTTTCCCATATATGTATGTTGATGCTGTTGCACGTGAATCCCATGAGCAGTGACAGAGCTCCCTGAATACCCCAGCAGAACATGCAAGTCACGGTGAAAAAAGGTTTGTGTTGTGTTTGGGTGTAGAAAAGTGCATGGGGCAAGCAGAATATGGCAACAGAACGGCTGCAAAAGAGAACTGAGAAAGATAAACTGCAGCACACATTAAATAATGCCTTTTCATTCACAGTCTTTCACTTTTAAATTGAAACTCATGACTGTCATATGATCCTGTTATATTTTTTGTGAGGGTGGTTAATTCTAGCTTCCTGGATAAATTTCAATTTTAGTAATTACATTTTGTGTACTTAAAATTCTCCTCAAGGCTAAAAAGGGTAATTGTTCTTCCTTTCCCTCCCTAAAATAGTTATGTAATATTGTCGATGTAAGATGACTCCCCAAATCCAGGCTAACAAACTGCTTGATTCTTCCCAGTGGCAGTGTAGGAGTATATGTTAAGTTTACAAACATAGCATCTGAAAAGCACTTTGTTTTTATGTTAGGATCAGACTTTGTGGGTCTTACTCAATAATACACATACACTTTCAAACTATGCTGAGCAGCATATAGAGATTGCCAGTGATTTTGCATGGATCCTCAAGCTAAACGCAGGAAAAAGCAGGGCTTGAGTTAAATTCTTCTGTAGAATACAGTATCACTGGAAAATTGAGGTATTCACCTTGTGAGAACAGATAGCAACGCTCTGCAGATAAAGAGAAAGCCAGCCTCAAAAGAGATTAAGCTTAAACAGTAATACCAATAACCCTTCCTAAGGAGTTTCTCAAATGGAACCTATACAGCTAAGAAATCTGCAGTGAGACAGATGACTGGAAAAATAAAAGCAGACTTCCACTAAATCTCTTTCAGCAATCGCAAGATTTTGTAAGCAATCTCAGACTTGCAGGGTTTGTCAGCGGTTCAGCAACGTGGTTATTGCCAGGTCTCAGCACTCAACTGCTGAGGTGAGCAAGCCCGATCCACTTCTACGTCTTTACTTTCCTCTCTAGGAAAGTTCACGTTTAGATGCCATTTCAAATTTAGATTGTTTTCTTGTCAATCATCAGGGCTAAAGCTTCATAGCAAACCTCAGTTTTGATTACCGCAGGAAGAGATAACTGAAGAAGCTGCAGGATAAGATTATGGAGATGCATAAAGAACGCGGCCCGTGCAGTGCTTGCAGGTCATGAGCAAAATCTTAGCCATCTAGAAAAAAAGCCGCCCAAAAACCGGCACAGAAAACACGAGTTCCGTGCTGAGCTGGCCTGGTCCTCATAAAAAGCTTACTGAAATCTGGATAAGCTGACCCTTTCAGCTCAACGTAACAGGCAGATCAGTGAGCGCGGGATTATAGTTGTCAAGTCTAGATGTTAAAATAAAACAAAATATAAGCTGCAATACAAAAAACCTCCCCCCCCCCCCCCCTCTCCTGGCAATCTGTTTCTCGCCCCCATCCGCTCCCACACCCATCTCGCCGGCCCTGACCTCCTTCCCACGGAAAAACGAAGGCATCTCCTTCGGCGTCTGTTAATTAACTGTTATTTAATGACCTGCCCCACCGCTGCCGGCGAGGGCCAGGGGGCGGGGTCGGTCCGGCCCACAGCCGCCTCCGAGCCTGCGCCCCCGCTACGCCTATATTTACTGATTTATAAACGATATACACGCACCGTGCGTTATAAAGCACACACAAAATATAATTTTATCTTTTTTTTTAAAAAAAAAGGGTACTACGCAGATGAAATCAGCGGTAATTAATTAGGAGTAGTGCGTCCCCCCGCGCTGGCGGCCGCTGCTCTGGGCCCGCTCCGGCTCCGCCCGTACCCAGCGCTGCGGCGAGGCGGGACCCCACACGGGGCGGAGGGGGTTCCTTCTCTCACACACCCCTTACCGGTGCCCGCGGCCGGGCCGACAACGCCGCTGGGCCCGCCGAGGCGAGCGGGCGGGCGGGCGGGCGAGCTCCTCCCGCTGCCGCTCCCGCCGCGGCGCTGGGCCCGCCCGCCGGCGCATGCGGCCCGGGGAGGCGGCGGGGGGGAGTGGCTGGACATGGCGCTGGCGGCCCCCGCGCTCCGGCGGTACCTGCTGCTGCTGGCACAGGAGCACCTGGAGTTCCGCCTGCCGGTGAGCGCCCGCCGGGGCCGCGGTTGGGGTTGGGGGCCCGGCGGGCTCGGCCCCCTGAGGCGCTGCCCTCCGTAGCGGTCCCGGGCAGCGCAGCCGCAGGCGTGCCCGGGAGGCGGCCTGGCCCCGGCGGGGCCTCGCCCGCTGCCCGGCCCGCGCGGGTCGGGGAGAGCGGGGGGCGCCCGGCGCCCCTTCACTCGCCCCTCTCCGCGCCCTGTGGCAGGCGACGCTCCCCTCGGCCCCCCAAGGCGGGGCTGCCTCCTTCACCTCAGCCCTGCAGCGGGCGGGGGCTTCCCGCCCGCCGGGGGAGGTGATTTTACCCCTGTACTCGGCGCTGGTGAGGCCGCGTCTTGAGTACTGTGTTCAGTTTTGGGCCCCTCACCGCAAGAAGGACATTGAGGCACTGGAGCGTGTCCAGAGAAGGGCAACGAAACCGGTGAGGGGTTTGGGAGGAGTGGCTGAGGGAAATGGGGTTGCTTAGCCTGGAGAAAAGGAGGCTCAGGGGAGACCTTATCGCTCTCTACAACTGTCTGAAAGGAGGTTGCAGAGGTGACCTGTTCTGCCAAGTAACAGGTGATAGAACAAGAGGAAATGGCTTCAAGTTGCGCCAAGGGAAGTTTAGACTGGATATAAGGAAGAATTTCTTTACTGAAAGTGTCATCAGGCATTGGAACGCGTTACCCAGGGCAGTGGTGGCGTCCCCATCCCTGGAGGTATTTAAGGGTCGTGTAGGTACAGTGCTTAGGGGCATGGTTTAGTGGTGGGCTTGTCAGTGTTAGGTTAATGATTGGACTAGATGATCTTACAGGTCTTTTCCCATCTAGGAGATTCTGTGATTCCTCCTCCTGCCCCCAGCCTGCGCGGCGAGGTGGTGGCTCTCCGTGGTGAGTTGGCTCCCTGCAGCAAAGTGGTGGCTCTCTGCGGGGAGGTGGCTCTGGACGACACTTTTCTTGCCACTTTCAAGAGCCTTTGGAGCCAGGAGGGAGGTTGCCAGCAAAGTACCTGGGGCTCCAGATGGGAAATGGAAGCTCGGGGGAAAAAATGGGTTTGTGGAAATATGTCTGAGGTCCTGTTTTGGTGACTTCCTAGTTTGTTTAGGCTGTGTAGGTGCTCCTGCCGGCACGGTGTTGGTACGTAAATGGTCGGTGCTGCCCTGGTGACAGATGAGGTCCTCTCTGGCCTGGGTGTTGGTGGCTCTGGTCCCAAGTGTTCATGGCGCTGCTTGAGGCAGGAAGCGTGGATATCCTCACTTTCTGGAAGAGGATGGGGCTTCAGAGAAGCCCTGGGGCCTGCACATATGCCGTGCTCAAACAGAGGTCTCCAAGGCCTTGGCTGGTGTCCTGGTCGCGAGCCTCCCTCTTCTCCGTCGCACTGGTGGCACCGAGGACTGCTGGCTTCTGGCTTGTAGTTCTGAGCCTTTGTTTCGGTGCGGTCGGAAGGGTTCGTGCTGCGCCGGCCGATGCGGTGTCAGGGAGGGTAGATGCGCTCCTGCGGTAGGATGGCAGTGTGTCAGGTGTGGGAGCCACCGGGTCCTGCCTCCACAACTGCACTCTGCTTGTCATTCACACGTCTGTGCCAAAATTTGAGGTGCAGAGTTTGTTCCCTGACACTAAATTTGGTTTTATCTTATCAAGTGCTATTCACAGAAATAGTTAAAAAAAACCCAAAACAACAAACAATTGGAAGTCATCTGACCCTCCCTGGTATTTTTTATGAGACCGTGGAGTTTTTTTATGGGTCCTTGGTAAATGTCTAGTTAAGCATACAGTCAATTTCCATGTTTATAAGGCAACCCTCTTGTTTGTATATTTAGCTTGTGATTTATTTTTTTTCCCCTTGATGACTTACAGAGCTACTACACATTGTAAGAAAGTTTGACACCTTAAGTGCCCTTTTAGGCAGCGTCTTGAAAAGCTAGTAATATGATATCCAGGGTAATATGTTGTTGTTTAAAACAGTGCTGAAATGCAGAATTATTTTGTTAGAATTGGTAGGTCATCAGCACACGTTTTAAAATATTTAATGTGTGTTGCATCATTTATTTTCCTTGCTTTCATTAAGGCTTTCTTTTGTGCATTGTTTTTTACTCTCCGCTTTGTGGGACTGGAACATTAACTTATTTATTTATGGTCAACCCAATTTTTGGCTTGAGGCAAGGTCATCAGATTAAGTAAAAAAGACGATGTATATGTAACATAGAAAGGTTGCAGGTTTTTTTCATCAAGGTTGTAGTTGCACTTGGTTGATAGAGCTGCTGAAGAAAGCAAATTCTATTTCCCTTTTCCTGTGCTGTGGTGACTGCTCAGCCACGTGTTTGTCTTTATGATGAGCTGTGTTAGGGACCTCCTGATTTGTCTGAAAACTTAATAAAATGAGTAAGGAGAGATTTTTCAGCTAGATCGGCTGCCTGATCTCCGTCTCTGCCACGCCTGCATATGGGGTAGGAGAGGACTGCTTTTCCGTTGGTGGTGGTGGTGCTGGATCACAAGAGCTGAAGGTGTTCGTTGAAGTCCACTTTGATTGTTAAGTGTCTGTAGAATAAAGTTCTGTGTTTCGTATTTCTTAGTCTATAAGAAACGGTGCTTCATAGTTAGGGATCTCTCTTTGGTTAGGTCAGATACCGAGGGGTAACATCACACACCCGTTTTTCCAGCACAGGATGGATCTAATGGACAGATGGGTGCACGTCAAATGTTTTCTTATCAGTACCTTCAGGCAGATCTGTTCCAGTGCTTCACCGTCTTTACTCTTCGAAGGATTTTCCCAACCTCTTACCGGAGCACTGCTGTGGTCTGAACCCAGTGCTCTCGTCTCCTCTGTAGTAAACGTCGGGAACAGATTATTGCTTTCCTTTATCACAGCAACCTTTAGCATGTGGAGAGGGCATGACTGCATTTCTCTCCAAGCCTTTCCTCACAGGCCATGTTTTCTCCGATTGCCATTCTTGTCACTTTCCTGTAGGTAATATTACCGGTAAGCATGTGATGATGCCACTGATTCATGTGTAAAATCCCAGGTGCTTTTGCTGTCCCAGGACCATACAATGAAATAGTTACGCATAAACTTTTATTCTCCTGAACCTGTTTTTTCCGGCGTTTCTTATGTCTTTTCTACGCAAATGGAAAGATGGAAATGAATGGGGTAATGTCCCACTGAAGCCATGTGCTGGTGTTTTGTAGGGGGTTTTCTTTTCCTCCGTTTTTTGAGATCCTTTATGGTAATCCCCTTATTTACCCACTTGGCTCAAATCTAAGCCAATATAAAAATTTGCTTTGGTGTTCTTTGGCAGTAACGTTCAGAGGCTGCAGTGTGTCATTTCTAGTGAAGGGACTGCATGAGAAACATCCCCAACGTTTACCTCTCATTTCAGTTCAAAAGCATTTTTAGTGGGTGTTTTTTTTAATTATTACTTGCTAGCTTGTTTCTTGGAGATTTGCTGTTTTGTGTGTTCAATTTATGATCTCTGCTTTAGTTTACTCTGGAAAAGACCTACTGAAGAAAACTGTTGAGATACCTGTAAAGCAGAGAGGTAACAGAAGAGGGATTGATACTCAGTGCTGGGCTTGGCCCTGGGCCGCAGTGTTACTAGTGAGACATTGCTTTTACGTGAATTAGTCAGAAACATATTTTAAGAATAGATAGAAAAATATTGTAAGAGGAGTATTACTGTGAGATTGAACAGTAAAGGTTTCAGGGAAAGAGAAAATGCAAAACGGTGGCATTTGATTACTGAAATTTGCCTAACTTGATCTCACTGTGTTGTATACTGTACAACTTTTCATAACCTCGCTGTAGCTTGTTCCTTTGCAACTGGACTCTGAGAAAGATTCAGCTGCTTTTATAGCAGGAGAGTCGATTCTTTTTTCCGTTCACGAACAGTACATACCAGCTTTATTTATTACCAATTTATTTGTGAACCTCTGCCCTATCCACACAACTACTCTGAGTGTTTCACTATCGGTTCCCACAGTAAGTCAGTAATAAACACCATTCTTTCTTCTGTTGCGATCTCTAACATTTTGTTCATAATCCCTATGGAGGTCACCATCTACATTAGAATTTATGGTGTGCTGCTTTTTTTCTTTTTTTTTTTTTTCTTTCTTTAAGACATTAGTTAATCCTCCTAAAGCCTGACCTTTATATTCTTTTTCATTTTAGGAAATAACATCTTTGCTCTCGCTTTATGGTGGACAATTCAGTGGTGAGCGGGAAATTCGTGTAAATGTAAGTGAGGACCAAATATTTTACTTGAGTGCATGTATGGTATACAAGTATGTTATTTATAGTATTGTTATTAAATGTAGGTAGGTGAATAAATTTTGACGTTTCTTAGGAAAATAAGGTATCTCTCAAAACCAACTAATTCTCAGTTTCAGTGAGGACTCAGAGTTGAGGAAAAGAGGCACAAAATGCAGTTCAGGGTGTCTTCATTTAACAATATGAAAAGAAACAGTGCCATCTGCTGGGAGGCTCTCCTTTCTTTTCAGAATAGCTGAACTATGAAGACGTTCAGCAGCAGTTTGAATTTGTTATTTGCCTCTGAATGAATGAGACAACTTATCCAGAAGAGTGAAGCTGGGAAGCTGTATGATTCTGGTCTCAGTGCGTAAGTCAGAGAATGTCACTAAGTTTTAGTTACTAGGTGTGTGTAATGAAGTGTTAGGATTCTTTAGATGGTGAATAATCTAGAGGAGCATAAACAAACAATAGTCTACCAAGTCAAAGATATGGGGGGAAAATGAAATACCTAATAAAATTTCTCAGGCACTCAAGCTGTGTATAGTTTTACCTCAAATTTAATGTTTTATCCTTACATTTTCTGTACAGTTAATAATTTTTTTTTTAATTTTTTGTCTTCAGCATGCATGTTCTGTTTTTATAGAACAGAATTGTTTAATTGTGTAATTCATGTGACATCCTCTAGCTAGGTATTTGCATCACTTATCTTCTCTTTATTTCAGTCTCCATTTTGGATTCTCAATATTCCTTCGGAAGAGATGGCAAGGGGACTAATGAAACGGACAGTATGTGCAAAGTAAGAGCTGAAAAATCTTATAATGTAAACTGTGGAAAATTGTTGCACTATATTGTGACAAATATTAATTTTGTGTAGTGTCTTAAAATAAACAGTCTCTGATTACCTCTTGAATTGAGGAGGTGTTACTGGACCCTGTAGAACTGATTATGTAGCACACCCGTCCTCTGTACTTAGTGTATGATCAACACAACATCTTGAAATGGTGTTCTTCACTGCAGAGCCAGTACTTGTAGCGTCACTGATGTTTTAGTCAACTTGAATAATGTTTATTTAGGGGCTTGTTCGAAAATGTGTATGGAATTAAAAGATAAAAGCAGTGATACGTAAAAACTGAAAAACAAATTTGGAAGAGAAAGGTAGTGATTCCTTATGTCACCCTCCTAGTGCTGGTATCTGAGCCCTCAGCTCAGATCACTGCAGCAGAGGTCCTTCTAGAACTTTCAAGAGCACAGGAATATGCCAGAAAGTGATTGTTCCAGCTGCTTTAGGTCCTTTTTAGAGGTGCCTGAATAACATGCTTTACAGTGAGGCTTGAGAGATACCTCAGAGGTATGGTTGAGGACGAGAAGCAGCATAGCTGTGATATGGCTCTCTGACCATGCTAAATTTGGGGTGTCTGCTGTCCTGTTCAGGGTTAGTTTGGGTGCCTGTGCAGAGCATTGCATGGTCCCTGTTGAGTGCTTGTTGTGTCAGCTATTCAGTTTTACCCACAATTACCTAAAGAAACCCCGTGTATACAAAATTATCCTTATGACAGTGTGTTTCCAATGGGGATAAACTGTACTGTGCTTCAAAAGGCAGCCGTAGGCAACTAAGGAAGTAAAATATGACAAAACAGCTTGCAGATATTCCATACGCCATGCTCTTTCAACTGATGTATGCTTATTTTATGTAGAAAGCATAACTAGCCCACAGTTTTTTACTGGTCTACTACTGGTTGTCGGGAGATATATTAGTTTTAGAGTAAGATTGCTGGAACATCTCTGTTGCACTGCTAATGAATATTAAAAGCTCTGAAGTGTACATTTATCTAAATGAAGTCTTCCTGGCATTTTGTGGTTTTTTGTTTTTTTTTTCCAATACATATGTAAGTGTAAAAGTAAAAAGTGGGACTGAAGGTGTTGTAAGAGCTTCTCTAACAGTTGAATAAAATTTGAAAATGAATATTCAGTTCTCTCTAGTACAGCCTATGCTGTCAGCATTTTCATTGCTCCATCTATAAGTATAAATTCTCACAGTAGGTGAATCAGATGCTTAAGGAAAAAAATTAGACACTGCGAAAAATGTATATTTTCAGGGTAAATGCAGGTTAGAAATGTAACCTTAAATAATTTATTCAGGAAGGAAATACTGTAACAAAATAGCCTACCACTGGACCTTGATATCTGCTATTGTCACTTAGTAAAATGTGGTTCTCTCTTATTTTTATTTGAGTGAGCTAAACCTTTGAACATTTTGAAGATTTTCCTTCAGGAGTCATCTTTGAAAAGGTACTATGTGGCACTGCTAATCCTTAAAGACTGTGCTTATGGTGTGTTGCAAATGCACATATGAGTGTTTAACAGTATATGCAGTGACACTAAGATTCCTGTACTAAAAGGATTTGTTTTCTTTGGCACAGAAAGGCCACTTGGTTGGGATATTTGAATGCTGGGGAAAAGGTCTTCATTACAGTAGCATCAGTTCTCTCTCCTTCCAAGGCAATGCTTTTCTTAAAGCTGGCAATATGGGAACAAACAGACCAAAAAAAAGTGTAAGAAGACAACATAGTGTTTAAACATCTGAAAATATCAAACATCATAACCACTTGGGACAGAATCTCTGATGTCATTGTCCATAGGATGTTACGGTTTCAGGATTTGTTTTGCTCCAGGGTAGCGTAACACTTTGAAAGTCTGTTCTTGACCTTTTTCAGCCTTTGCTTACCCTATCAAATTGGTAGGTACAAATGGATTTTGTCTCATTTGCTAGTGTCACTGTGTGCCAGAAAAAGGTCTGGTGATATCCAAGGGTACTAAGACTGAAATTTACCTTTCAGTATATTTTACCAAACAAAAAAGCATCATTGAAATATCAGTTTAGGATTAAAAATAAGTGTCCCTGTTAAGTACAAAACTCAACCATGTGCTAAGGGTTAAATAACGTGCTTCAATACTCCATGAAGCAAAGCCTAAATACATTGGCCAAGAAGGTTAAAAAGAGTAAGTGTCTCTAAGGCATTTTCCCCCCGCCCCTGACTGCACTCTGAAAAACTTTGTAATTTCAGGTCTATATTTGAACTATGGGGTCATGGAAGATCTGTGGGGGAGCTCTATGCATCTTTGAAGAGCTATCCAATGGACAAGATGGTATGCATGTAAAGAATCTGGATAATATGGTTCCTTAATCACACTGAATAGCACTGCAGCTGTACTAATGAAAGTATCTTTGCCTTTTTTTCAGCTTCCATATCTACAGTCAGACTCTACTTACAAAGTACATATTCATACATTTAATAAAACACTGACCCAAGCACAGAAAATAAAAAAGATAGATGTAAGTAGATGTTTAAGAAATCTTTGACGTTTAATTTAATCTACTCATGTTGTTCTTATTCCACGCTATCAGTGTATTTAGGGTTAGGTTTCCTGAAGATCTTAAAGCAGTTTATAGCTTATGTCTTACCAGGTGTAAATGAGATCATTGTGTCTGAATTAACATTCTGTCAAAATTCAAGACTTTGGTTTTTTTTTTTTTTTCTAAACAGACCATGTAAGGCATGTGCAAAGAGAAACAAATATCACTGCTGATTTCAGCCAAGTGTGCTGGGGAAACTGAATCTTAATGGCCAAACCTCTAAGATTCAAATGACTAGAGTTAGGTGCTAGATTTTTGGAAAATCTGTTACTTGATCTCCATGCTATTGTGCATTTACTGTTGCGGAATGTGGAACAAGTGATTCCAGTTGCAAGCTGTGGATTGTGTGCTGATTTCCTGTTCTGCCCTTTTACTCTTGTCTGCACTTGTGCTCTTCTCCTAACTGTATCAGTATTTTAATTAGGATTTTTTTTAAATTACTGTTAATTTTTGCTCTTCTGCATTCTATTTTTAGGAGCTGTTTATCCTATTTACTTCATTTACAGAGACTGAAATTATCTTTATTAATAGTAGCTACCCTTTCCTGTTTGTTTAGTTTTCATGTATGTGAAATAATGCTGAGTATGTAAATTGGTGTAGCTGCACATCACTGAAATTTTAAATCCCATTGTTCATCATCAGTGTTGTTTTTATAACTTGAGAATTGCATAATTAATATGCACAGTTCATTTCCTCAAAAGTTGGGTTCTGTTCAGTTAATAAATTTTATGGTTCCTGTATCCTAATCCTTAATCATTTGAGCTATCTTTATTCACAAGAAAGACATTTCAGAAATCCAGAGAAAATTGAGAATGTACTTATAGTACTAATCTATCATTACTCACAAGTGGAATTGTGGTTTGGTTTTTGGTTTGGGTTTTTTTTTTTGGGGGGGTGCGTATTTCAAAAAATTTGACCCTGTTTCTTTTTACTCTGTTTTTCTTTATTGTATAGGCCCTTGAATTTCTGCCATTCAAAGGAAAAGTAAATTTAAAGAATCCAGAACACATCTTCTGGATTTTGGAAGATTATGGAATGGACCCTAATAATGTTCCAGAAGAGCCCTTTCATCTGTATTTTGGTAGATGGGTGCGTAAGTATGCTTGCTTCAGTTGTTATGAACTTGTATTTTTCGGAAAAGTGTTCTTCAATTAAGTGTAAAAAATTGTGTTGAGTTTTAATGGAAGCAGACAATATAATTATTACTGAATCTGTCACTGCATAATACACTGACACAAGTCTTGGAAGCCTTTATTGTGACTAGGGAAAAACAGGTTAATTGAGCAATTTAGAGGTGGAAAAAATTGAAGTTGTATCTGGGATCATACCTTATCTTACCCTCCACTGAGGGAGCTCAACACAACAGTGAGTCTCTGCACAGCTGTGGTGGTGTATTAGGCTATTGTGGGCCCAGACAGAGCTAAAAGCACCAGCAGCTTGTTTCAAAGATGAAGACAGATCAACAGGAACTGTAGATGGCTTGCGGCCCCACTGAGTGGCATCAGCCGTGCTGGAGCAGTCTGTGCTTCAAGTGGTCCTGACAGGCTCCTCAACAGAAAGGCACAGGCTGATCCCTGAGGCTTTGGACATCAGCAGGTCCAGCGCACAAGTCATGCCTGCCCAAGGGGACTCTGACAGTGCAGTGCTGTACAGTAGGAACCACACTTAAAAACTGTCGAGCTTGTCATTTGAGGTCCTTACTAAATATGTTCTTGCCCGTTTGGTGTATGCACTCCAAACCCACTGCATTATTAGGGTAGCCTAAGGAAATCTGATGTGGTTTATTATCTCTTGTGAGAAAATAGTGGGTCTCCAAAAGACATCTTCCAGAATAACACCAGCCAGTGATGGGAATGTGCTTGCAATGTCATGGGTCAAGGGCAGCTGGAAGGAGGGAGAACCACTGCTGAGGTTGCGCAGATATGGTCAGGGGCTGTGTACAGAGAAGTTGGAGATCCAAGTGATCTGTTAGCACCTGTGAAAATTTGCCATGCCTGTGATTAACATGAAAGCACCCTGGGTTGTGGCAATACTGCAAAACATTGCAGCTGTTGTCCCATCTGTGCTGGATTCCTGAAGTGTTTAAAAACGAGTAAACCAACCTGAAAAAAATAGGCAAGTGTATTTTGTTTTTCCAGTAAGACTGATGTTGACTGGAGCTGGGGAATAGCGTTGGAAGAGCTTTTGAACATGTTTTCTTCCAGACTGCTTTCGTCCTCTTCAACATATTTTGGAAGTTTGATGTAAAAATGTTAGCATTTGGCCTTTGTTTGTTTTTCCAGTAAATTCTGATCTGTCAGCGCTATCCTAAATTTATATTTTGAGCGTGACAGAAAAGCCAGTGAAGATGGAAATTCTGTGTGACCTTAAGCATGTGCGTGTGTATGTGCACACATGTGTTAACATGCATTTCTACTTCTCATCATTTTGAAATTCTTTTAACTCTGTGTTGTGGTTTGAGAAACCCAAACCAATTTATTGTCGTTTAGACAATCGTTGTATCACCTGATGACCCCTCCCCACCCAGGAAAGGGAATTGGGGAAAAAACAAGGAAACCTGAGGGTTGACATATAAACAGATTTAATAGAGACAATAAGACAAGATAATGAGCATTAATGACACTAAAGAACCAATATTGATCCCAATCCCAATATAAAATATACAAGGATAATACTCAGCCAATGATATCAGTAGGAAGCTGTGCACTCCCAGCAGTGGACAGCAAATGTCGGACACTGCAAGCACTACAGCTTTGGGAGGAAGGGAAGGCCTCAGGGGTCCGGCACCCGGGCAAGAAGTTCTCAGGATCGCAGCCATCGAGGGAGAGAACTTCACAGCAAACTTTCAAATTTGTATTGAATGTGATGTTCAGGTATGAAATAATGCTGTTGGCTAGCTTGGGTCAAGTGCCGGAGTCTCACTCCTCCTCATCCCTGCACCTGGCGAGCTCAAAAACAGCGAGACCTTGAAATCCATATGTGATAGCTGGCTATAAAGTAAATATTTTCACAAATTCAGGCACTAGAGCAGTTTTCCCAGGCATTAGAAGATAAATTAGTCCTGTGTTAATCAAACCAGGACACTCTGAATTGCCAGGAATTGTTTTCTGGATACCTAGAATAATATCAAAGTTGCTCTAATTGTTATTTCTTCAGAAGAATTTTCCCTCTAAATTGTTTGTATATTTTTGACCTTTGTCTTGAAGAATTTATCTAGGTGTTGAACCAGGTATCTATTGCTTGGGAAGAAGTCTGTTGTATTTTCAGATGGCAGAAAGCAGGGTGATGTGTTATGAAATGAAGTTACCTCTTTGTTGGATGGTGTCACTTAAGCAAGTATGTTAGCCTGTCAACTTACATCTTGTATCTAAGACCTGACAGTGATTTTAAATGTTTCAACAGATTGCAGATGGCCAAAGAGAACTTATTGAGTCCTACAGTGTAAAAAAGAGACACTTTATTGGAAATACGAGCATGGATGCCTGCCTGTCTTTCATTATGGCAAACCATGGGAGAGTAAAACCCAATGATGTTGTATATGATCCATTTGTTGGAACAGGTATATATTTTTTTTCTGCTGGTGGGAAAACCTGGGAGATTGCGTTACTGCTCACACCACGCTTTTACCTGGCGCAACGGCTTCTGCTGTTTGACTGATACTTGAGATGATACCAAAAGCAAAATGGTGATTATAAAATGAGTGTTTTGTTAACTTGAAAGGGATTTTGGGGGAAAGATACCAACTTCAGAAGGTGTAAACAGTTTATTTTACACTTCTGACGAGTCTGTCTTCACTGTATTATTTTATGTAACGTGGCTTAAACACCAGTTCATGTGTGTCATGGGGTGCTTAAGATCCAAAGTGACTAAGAACTGGAAATTGGCTAGAGCATTCCCTGCAGCCACTTTCAGAATGTTACAAGAAGCAGTATTTTTGGAGGCGGCTATTTAGAAGAGTGCTGAGGGCACTTCTGGGCATATGACACGACCTAGCAATAGTTGTCGTGTTGAATAGTGATCAGTTGCTTGTACCATCATGTCTTGACTTCAACATAATATTGGTGGCACCGTGTATCCGTGCCCAGCTGAACTTTTCTTAGTTAAGCCAGGAGGGGGAGCTTTTATTCCGCGTATTAACCGTGTGTGGGATAGAAGTACTTTTTTACTAAAGGGAAACGGCTGTTTTGTAGGTGAAATAGAAGATCTATTGTGTCAGGTTGTGCCATTTAATCATACAAGAGTATGTGTAAGTTTTTTTACTTTGTATTGTAGTTAAGTTGTATTACTTTATTGTGTTAAGTTACCTGTAGTAGTTTCTTCAAAAGTATAACAAAGGCTGTGTTTTTGACCTGGATTTTGCTAAACTTTGGTCAAGGAGACCATGTGTGAGCGAGATGCATAGAATAAAAAATATGTACATTAATGGAAGGATGAAGAGAATTCACTGCAGAAATCACTGCAGAGAAGTTAGGAAGAGAGAAGACAACGCTACAGGGTGACTAGCAGGACAAATTCTTATTAACATGTGGTTTCTCCGTACCATAGAAAACAGACAAGGAATATAGTATTTTCAGAAACACAAGGCTTCAGTGAACTATGTATTTTTGTTTTAAATTTTTGTTCACATATGATGTGAATTTTTGCATGCATAATAATGTCTTATGAAATTTCCTCCTCCTCCTTGTGCTTGTGTTCCTTGCAGATGGGTAGTACTCTTTGAAAGGCTGAGGAAATTCCTCTGCTTTATCTCTAAGCAGTTTGTTTCATTTTGGTGTCTATGGTTTTGTGTCTTCTTACAAAAATCTGCTACACCTAAATGACAAAGAGTTCTCTGAGAGAGTTCATTCTCTTGGGAGTGAAAATTGAAGAAAAAAAAAAAAAAGGAAGGGTAATTTTAGAGCAAGAAAAATCACATAGAATTGACAAAGCTATAGAAATTTAAGATAAATATTGTGTTTCAGTTCAAAAGGTAACATATACAAAATTCTCCCCAAATTGCCTAATGATTTGAATTGCATTTTTTGTGGTTTTATTGCACTAGTCATCTGTAATACACAGACTTGAGATTAACAGTACATAGGAACACTGGAGGTACTGGGTGGCATGCTGTTTGTCGGTGAAGTGTATTTATGACTAAACAACTAAACAGTGGCTTTTGCACCTACTTGTGGTGAGTAAACCCAGGAATTTCAATAGTCTCTTGAGGTCCTTTAGAGGCTTTTCAAGATTGTCAGTGCAACAGTGCCCTGCCACTGGTATTTTGGGAGGTAGTTCAGAGTTGAGAGTGATGCAGTGAGTTTGAGCTGATGGGTTTGGAAAGAACATATATTGAGGATCTGAGGAGTATTTTAAAGAAACTGCAGTTCAGATTTCTTTATTGGTGTAACTTTAATACCTGGCTTGGTTTCTTCCCGTTTTTTATGCTGAAAAGGTAAATAGTACCAAATTAGAACAGCCTTGCAAAATGGTGCTTGCTTGTTGGAAACAAACTGGTTTTGCTGTATGAACCAAATCACAAGTCTTCCACATTAGTGTAAGAGTGTACAATTGGAATTTGTCCTTGGAATAAAAAGTGCTTTTGACCAGGTTGGTTTAGGGAACCTCATTCCCCTTTTTTGTAAAGCAGAATTGGAATGGCCAGGATTGTTTTTGTGTTGTAAAACATAACTTCCATACACTGTTTAGATATTCTTTCCTCAGTGTTGGGCAGAAGGAAGCCTGGAGGTTTCTGGAAGAATAAATCAAGTTGTTTACCTGAATACTCTATACTTCCTCCTAGACATTCTGTTCTGGTTATCTCAGTAAGCTTATTGTTTGTACCTTTGAAAGATGTTTGTCCCTACTTTCCCTTTGCCAATTCATGATACTCCATAATTTCAAATGACAGGAATTTTTTCTTTGGCATCCTGGAGTATAGTGGTATGACCAGACCCAGAGCTGTGCTGAAGAGATGGGGGAAATAGCATACGACAGAAAGGCATGAAGTTCTGTGCCATCATCGTTCTGCTGATAGTCATCAGGGGGCACAATGATTCTCTGATTCGCCCTTTGTATACATCTGTTGATATAGTAGGTCAAAGGGCTGGCCATATTAGAGTATTTAAGTATTCATGCACCTTCTGTGTGAACACAATTAAACTAGTACCAGCTGAGATTTATTAAAAGCTGTAAGTTCATGTTTTCCTAACTTTTTTTCCCTGTGATTAAAAACATTCTTAGATGGGCAAAGTACTTTCTTCTCACTTTTTTTATAGGACTGGGTGGTATGCCATACTTGGGGTCAGGGCTAGCTAAATTTGTCTTGACCTTCTGGAGGTACTGCCCATCTGTTCTGAGGGATTGCAGCCGAGAAGGGAAATGGGTGACTCCTCTGGGGTGAGTAACCTTGCTTTTCCCTGATCCATTTCACAAGAAAAAGCAGAGGATTTTCTTTTTTTTCTTTCTCCCTCACCTTCAGTTTTGGTAGAGTTCATTAGCATATGATGTAGGAGTTTTCTAGTGCCCTGAGATGGGATCTTTAGCCTGTGCACACAGTCAGTGCATGTTAGGGATTTGTTGGTGCTGAGGTGGGTGGCATGGGGCAACGCAGCCACCTGAGATGCTCCTCTCCACACTGGCAGTGAATGGGAGAACTGGTGCCACCCGCACAGCTAGCTTGTGCGTTGTTCCCTGTGCTGGTCAACTCCTTGTCCTGCAGCAATCGTCCCCTTTGTTTTAGCAGGACTGTTTGTATCCATGAGCAGTTGACATCAGTGGTGTGGGGTTCACAGCCTTGTTCTCAGTCACTGTTCTGTTTTAAACCATTCTGTTAGCTACATACCTCCTTATTAACAACTCGACAACACAGCTTTTCGGTAATCTTCTGCTGTCTGCCCTTTTTCATTTGGGAACTATTAAAGGTAATGCCATTTGCTCTTTTCTTTCGGCTATTCAACCATTGCCCAGTTTCAAGGGGAAATCACACATGTTTTTTTGGTAGTTTTTTTTTTTAATTGGGAAAGCAAATCACAATAGTAGTGATAAAAAATTAGTTTTATTGCAGGATGAGTATGCTAATAATTACTGACAAAATAGGCAGCATACAGAAAAAGACGCATCTGCATTTAGCTTTCACACTGCAAAACAACTACAGAAACTTTTTTAATATTACTGTTTACATTGGAGATATTTACATTTACAAGGCTCTTGACGCATTGCTTCTCACTCAGGGAGTGACCACATTATACAGCAAGTTTGATGTTAGACACAGTTAAGGAGACTGACTTTGACAACACACACGGTAGAATTGCCATGTGTTTGGTGATGATTTTTCAAATTGTTTGCCAACAATTTGAAATTCTGCTGCTTGCAAAGGTAGAATTAAAAGTTTTGGTTCATGTAATGATTAAAGGATCTTATTGTCTTGAAATACAGAAAACCATAAATAAACTCCTAAGTTAGAACAGTCTCCAGAGATAATGAGTGACATAGGGCATAGCAAGATAAGGAAGATCAGGTGTAGCATACAAGGGACTTAATGTTATTGTCTCTGATTGTATTTTCGTAGCAATTCTAACTGGTTGGTAGTTTTAATTCTTTTTTTTTTTTTTTTCTTGGGTCTAGCTTTGGGTCTAGTGAGATACTGATGTAAACTCCTGAAGTTCCCGAGCAAAAAATCCTAACACAGATAACACTTATGACAGCCATTTATGCTCTTCCTCTTTTCTTCCCTTTATAGGTGGCCTTCTTATCTCCTCAGCACACTTTGGAGCATATGTGTGTGGTACTGATATAGATTACAACACAATCCATGGATTAGGTATGCTACGTATTCCTAAAACACTGAAATCTTTCTTACTCTCTGGAATTTAAGAATACTGGTGATAGTGGATGATACTTAGTGGATTTTAAAACAACAGTAATGTCCACAGGATTTATTTTGTCATGCTTATTTTTATTGAAAAATTTACACGTATCCTAGCTAAGTTATGCTCTTAGTTTTTAGGCAGGAAATACTTAATAAAAGGAACAACGAAAACCAAAACAAAGTTCTGAATAATAATTACAACAGCTGTGCACTTTCTTAGCCTGTGATGTAGGAAACTTTTCATAACCTAACCCCAGGAAGTCTAATCCCATTTGTACTTCTCTGAAGAAGTGCAGTGCAAACTATATCTGACTTATTGGACAGGATTATGATTGATGGATAGTGAGAACATCTTACCAACATTTTTATAAATATATTTTTTGAGACCCTATGCAGATGATACAGCAGAACTTTTCTCACGTATTTTCATTATTCCTTGCTACTTGTGAAGTTTATCACAAATACTTGTGACAATGAGTAGAACAAGGCAGGAGATAAACTCTGATTTTTGTAAGTGACATTTAATTCTTTTCCTCTAAAATAAATGATGGAGTACACGAAAGCTTTTCCTATACAATAGTTTGTTGATGAGTGTGTGGTTTTTTCCCCATTCTATTCCACCCAGGCAAGGCAAGCAGAAAGAACCAGAAATGGAGAGGGCCAGATGAAAACATCAGAGCTAATCTACGACAGTATGGTTTAGAGAAATATTACCTTGATGCACTAGTTTCTGATTCTTCAAGATCAATATGGCGAAAAGGGATGCTGTTTGATGCAATCATTACAGATCGTAAGTTTGTTAATGCTTTTTGTTGCTTAATAACAACGACTAAAAGATTATTGCCTATGTCTGTGTACATTGATTTAATGTCTTGATGAGTGCTCAGTTCTGCAGTTTCCGTATTACAAAAGATGACCGTTGAGGGCAGCACTGTGGAAACTGGGTCTAAATTTGACATCTCTCCATTTATTTTAAAGATAGTTATAAATGTGTAACAAAGCTGGAGGTAGTAATCTTCTCTCCATGGAAGAAAGTACGTTAGCCCGTAGAAATCAATATGGCTGAAAATCATCCTTCAAAGAAGTCTCATTCAGTAAAGGCGTAACTTTATTGATGCAGAGAGACTTCTTATCATAATGGTCCATGTTGCTGTTTGGACTTGATCTGCAGCACACTGCAGTCTGCCAAGCAGCTCTGATGGACTTTTGGAGAGTTATATTAAGTGCTTATTGGAATGGTTCCAAGTGAAATTTTAATGCATTTCTGATACACTTACCTACTAGAAGCACCAGCAGTTTGAAAGGATCCTCCGCTCTTTTAGAAACCTATGTACTTAACACCATTTCTTGTGCCTGAGAGGGAGTAGAGGCTAAAGGAATAAATAAGAGACCTTGATGAGCAATTTTTGATCTATAGTGCTGGCTCCTACCATTGCACATTCATATAAATTAGGAATAGGGAGCGTGACTTTTCTTTCTGGGTTGCCTGCTAATTTTTCTGGCCTGTTTGGCAATAAGACAGTGTAGATTATTAATATGACTTAGAACTGAGCTTGCAAATTGTGTCACAACTTGTGTGTTGAACATGGAATAGGTATGTTACACTATTAGAAATGTGCAGAAATGTATGAGAAAAAGCCGTTTCTGGCTTTTCTTATCTGTCTGTGTGAGAATTACCATTTGTGTGATGTGTTGGTAAGAAATTCCAATATATACAATCTCATTTTGAAAAAGATTATCTAAGTGCTATAGGGGAGATGTTTGTGTCTGTCAAACAAAAGATGTTTGTCACACGTTGGAAATGTAAGGAATATCTCTTAACGAACTAAACAGAAAAGCATTGTCCTGTGTAGTGTAGCAAAGGTCTAGGCTGGTGGAAGCCTCTTACAGCTGAAGGGCTTTCTTTGAAACAGTTTTAAAGTAACCTTTTGGAGCAAGAAACTTCTAATAGATCTTGAAGAAATGACCCTTACTGACTTTTATTTTGTAAAAGCCTTTTTTTTTTTTTTTTTTTTAGCTTTGTATAAGTCACAGTTTGTGTACTGTTGTGTATGTATAATACAACTGTATGTTATTTGGACAAAGGGTGAGGTTCTTATCTCTGCATTACGCATTTGCTTTGTATAGCACCATATGGTATCAGAGAAGCTACTCGCAGAACAGGTTCACAAAAGGAAACAGTTAAGACAGCTGAAAGAAGGTAGGTAAGCTGTCTTGTCTGTTGTAGAATATAAATGTCTTAATGGAAACCCAGTCACACTTTTAGAATCTTTATTATTTCTTGATTGGCTGTCAGCAGTTAAAAAAGTGATAGTAGTAATAATTAAAGAAGAAAAGCCCTTTTTGTTCTGTTTGCAAAACTATTATGTCACTTCCAGAAATCCTCTTGGTTTTGTTTTCCCAGCTTATCGCTTGCATGTGTTCAGATTTCAAATCCTATTTCTCATCTCTGTAAGCCACCATTACCTTGTGTTTCCTACTCTCAGAAAGTTCTCTTCAGTCCCTGCAAGCTGCAAAATCAGTCTAAAATGGAATATATCTATTTTACCCTAACCTTCTTTCTCGGATTTCCACTGCTCCTTTCTCTTCAGAGGTAACACATTGCTTCTCCCCTGCCTGGCCTTGCTTGTCCTTCTGCCTTTTATTCTAAATTGCCCTTAAGAAAGAAGCTGTGCAAAATAACTGTTCCCAACATGCTTGTGATCCTTGCAGGTTTTACCTGTGCTTTTATGTTTACATTTTTAATTTTTTTTGTTTAGCACAGAAAGTCACATCTTCGTTTCATCCAATTATCATCTAAGTGACATCTTTTTTGACCTATTGAAGTTTGCGGCAGAATATCTGGTGATGGGAGGAAGATTAGTATACTGGCTGCCGATATACAGGCCTGAGTATGTATTCTTGATTTCTGGTATGTAGTATGTCAGAACGGATGCTACATTCTCACTGTGCTTTCTTTTGGGGCATAGTACAGCTGGAACTTCCATAGTGCTAGCACTTAACAATAATGCTCAGACTTCATATTTTAAAGTTTCACATGAAGGAGAACAGATTTTGAAATAAGGTTTTTTGGATGGAGATAATTCCTGACTATTACAAATAGGAAAAAAGCTTTCACATCTGTGTGCAAATGCGTGTCCAATCGGTTGAGGTTTAAGCTTGGAAAATTAGACTTTGAAGGTGCAGATAGATTTGTAAGGTAGTAGTAGCAAGGCTCTTATTAATACATGTTTCTACTAGAGTAGTTGATAGAGGGGCATGACAAGGTCCTGTAAGAGAACATTCCTGGCTCTTTGGGGTTTGGCACTATTAATATAGCTTTCTTCTGACATCAAAAGTCAAGTGACCAAGAGATGGCAGTGAGAGGCAGGAAGCATAGGGGAGCAGCCCGGTTAGGGACGAGAGAGGCCAGCAGAGACTGCAGGATGCTGACTGCTCGGTAGTGCAGCCTAGGATTAGAACTGGGTTTAAAAGGAGAGGCATCCGTTTGCATCTCTTAGATAAGGTTTTGAGGGGAGGTTTTTTGGTTAGTGTTTTGGTGGGGGTGTTTTTTCAAAACAATTTCATAATAAAGTGGGGAGTTGATGTACATTAGCTGTTTCTGAGTCTCTTGCAGATGTATGTGTGTTCTGAAGGCAGCTTCTACAATGTCATGTGTTTCTATGTACAGTCAAACTACACTGATATACAAAGTGTTTGTTGTCCCTGGTTTCACCATGGAGATAGCTTGTGATAGTCCTATGTTTAATTATCACGTGCCGTTTTGAAAATTTGGAAATCAAAAGGAGCCATTTCTTTTACATGCTTTCGTAACAGAAGAGTGCTCTTTGTAGCTTGTTGTTTTTTGTGTGTGGTTTGTTTTGTTTTGTTTTTTCTTTTTAGTGATAGAATTGTTATCTTAGGCTTTTTCTCTGGTAAGACTATTCACAAACAAGTCAATGAATAGTATTAACAGTATTATAGCTAATTGTTCAAGATGTCTGTCTATACGTACTTAACCCTGACAGACCGTGTGTGAATTCTTAGATTGTCATGTCAATAAACTCTGTTTGGAATTACTGATTTTATTTTGTTTGTCAAGATACCGGAGCTTTTTGTGTGCTCGTTGAACATTGGTAAGAGCATGCTTCCTCAGTACAGCAGTATAAAGTGCTTAACTTTAGGTAACTATGAACTGCACATTCTGGTTCTACTTGAGTTGCTGTTTTGAGGAGGTCAGCTCTCTCAAGCTCGAGCTGGGTTGCCTCTTAAAAAGTAAATTTGTACATACTACTATGAATTGACTTTGTGCAATGAAGGTTAAAATACTGAAGCCACTATATTAGCACAGAGTATTAGTATAGTCACTTTATTTTCAGATGTAATGATGAACACAGGAACAAACATTAAAGCAAGTATGTGGGGGGAAGATAAGATACTGTCTAATAATATGTTGTGTTATCAGATATCCCTTGGCAACATCTGCCATCGGATTCATGTGTTATTTGAGATCCTTGTGTATTACCTTAAATTAAAAACAAAACTGGATTAAAATGGGTGTCTGTTAAAACCACTGCTACTATATTTCTTACTTGATAATGTTCCGAGTTTTACCTGAAAGAATGTAGAAGTATATGCATTAATGCTAACAGACAAGGCTTTTTAACAAAGTGATAATGATCTCTCCCTCTGCAAGATAGCATCTCACTCCAAAGCTTACTCTTTCAATCTGACATTGAAATCATTGTTGAGTCGGAATTCTTTTAATTCTTTTGCAGTCAGGCTTTTAGATGGTTATAAAGAGAAACTTTTAAGATGTTGTGGCAGAGTGCCTACCTTTGTAAGAGAGAGAAGCAGTTTGGTGGTACTAGATGTGTCAAAAGTCTTGTGTAATAAAAAAAAAAAGTTGAGAATTAATTTCATTCTCCTTTGTCAAAAACATGTTCTGATTTCACCTAGCAGAAGTAATAACTTGATTCCACACATGAGAAGTGACTGAAAGGTTGTTTTGTGATCTGCAAGTTTTGGAACGATGCAAAGAGGCAGTGCTGTTTCATTTTTTTCCTATTTACAAGTGTGTATTTGGTATTGTCTTACTTGTTTAACAGCTCAGTATTATCTTTAAGAAATGTCAAGGTTTCCATCAGCACCTAGATGGAGCCTATTTTGAATTGTGTTGCATTTGACTTCTCTTTCCGCCAGAACAGTATGCTTACTTTGTAAAGTGCATTCAGAAAATCCTCTTCTTTATGGGGAAAAATATGAAGCTCCTTCTTTGTATCTTTTAAATTCAAGTGATAAGTGTGAAAGTTGTTTAGTTCTGCTTCTTAATGTCTGACTTGTGTTGGCACCCAAGCATTGGGGAATCGCGAAAGCAGGCATTTTATATGAAATTATAGTCACTGACAATACCATATACCATTTTTTATATTATGTTGTAGTAACTGTTACGGGAAAGCTAATTACAATAGCTAAGGCTAAATGGCTGATCAATATTTTATTATATAGTAAGGATGTCTGATCTCATATTCATCTTATTAGCTAGGTCGACGCTTCTTGCTCCTATAGTCCCATGCAAAGCTCTTAAATCCTTAAATTCCGCTTTCAGCATTTGGAGAAATAGAAGGATTGAAAGCAACCTAGAGAAAGCCATTTCTGTAGAAAATAGTATGTTAATGAGATGGGGCCATTTACAACACTACCACTGCTTGCTTCTATGGACAGGATCTAATTGCAACCAATGTGGCTACCACCTGATGTTAAAAGATAATGGAATTTTTTTTTTCTTCCCTGTAGAAAAAGTGATTACAGTGTGGTACATTTTTAACACCAAATTCTGAAGTCCGGGAATGTCACTGTCTAATAAGACCTGGTTTAAATTGAGTTGGAATTGAAGTGTAATGGTCTCCTTTCAGGGAGCCAGAGTTAAGTCTCTTGTTCCTGCAACTTTATATATGTTGACTGTGAAATACATTTTTAAAATCACAGCTCTGATTGGATAAGTTATTACTCCTGATTGGCTGAGATATTTTCTACTTGAAATTATACAGGCAGGCCTGTGTGCATACACGTAAATACCTGTAGAAAATGTGTGTGTGGAGTATCTTTACTGTGAGGTTTTAATTTATTCTACACATTTTATGTCACAAGATGATTAGAATATATGATATAAAAACCCTGGAGCACCAATACCTGAATTTCTTTAATTAGACGAAAATCTATAGCAACTTTCTGGTATAAGCCATTTTGTGAAGAATCTGTATGAGGTTTTTTCACATGCAAGTCTTCCAGTTCATGATATTACAGCTCTATGAATGTTTATTTCTTCCAGATATACAGAAGAGATCATTCCCCGCCACCCGTGCCTGAAACTTATTAGCAACTGTGAGCAGATGCTTTCCAGCCACACATCGAGACGCCTGATAACCATGGAAAAGGTGAAAGAATTCAAGGTAAGCTTGATTTCTTGATTATATTCTGTAAAATAGTAGCTATTGCATTCATGAAGAGTTTGTGCTCTTCAGTATTCGATCCTTATTTCTATCACACTTGAGTTTTTCATAATGAGAGTTAGAGCTTTTGTAAAATTGCCACACATTTTTTTATAAAATAAATCGGATAGCGATTTAAGGGACTGTTCTGGTTTTGGTCTTTTCCTTTTTCTCCTAAACTCTTCATCCTGAGCAAGCGACTTAATAGTGTGAAAGAGATCTTTGAACTTATGGTTACTTGTGAAAGTTGCGTGTGCTTTTCTTGGAAAATTGAACTCTGTGAATCCCATCCACAGCGATGCCTAAGTTCCCATTGATTCCAAAGTGTAATTTGGTGCCCAAGTAAATACTAAGTGCCTTTGTGGGTCTTGCAGTACAGGTAAACCATATTCAATTCTGTTACTTCATTTTTAGAGTGGTACTTTTTTAGCTTTTGAAGTAATGCTGTAGCTGTGACATAAGTACAGTGAAGTACGTTGTCTTTTTTTGTTTGTTTGTTTTGGGACACGCTAAGTGCCTCTCCTGAGGCATTGAGACCAGGGACTATTGCTCTCGGGTCTCCTTTCCATTCTTGCTGCTTCTCTCACCTAATGCTGTTAAGAGATGCTAAACAAAGGTGAAGCATATTCTTAATGAAAACACACACAAATGGTGAGCAAGTGTTTTTAGTACATTCCTTGTCAGTTGGAAGAGCTATTTTAAACGACAGGAGATACAGTCAGACTGCTGTGTCTGTGTGATGCTTGCACTAATAACGCAGCAGGGTTTCAGTACTGCATTCATAATGCTAATGATGACTGAAATTCTCAACCAACACCTGATTTTTTTTTAAAACGCTGTATGGGGAGTTCAGAGCCAGAGCTGCCAACTTCACCAGTAGCTAACCGAGAGGGTAGATTATGAAAGTTTTTGACATGTATGTCTAAGGGTGTTCATGGGAGTTTTCTGCAGGAGTTTTATTATTGCAAATGCTGTAGGATAACATGTTCTAATTTAAAAAATGTATTCACCCTTCTGTGAATAGACTTTCCTCGTTTGTTATTCTTGTTTTGTGCATCTCCTGTTCTTCAGTATATGCTTTGACAGGTTCATGTCTGGAAACGCTTAGCTCTGAGCACCTGAGTCTATTTGGCAGGCTTACTGCTTAGATAAAGCTGTGCAGGTGCTTACACTCAGGACTCCAGATGTCTTCTAGATAGTTTAAAGATACCAGAATGCACGTGCTGTTTCTGATGATGCAAAACTTGTCTAAATAACAAAAATACATATTGACTCCTTAGCTAGTGCTGGCCTGGTTTAGGGTCTTGTTGTGTGCTGTCTAACTGTGTAAGATTCCCCCACCCCAGTGTCCCATGCCTGGGACATGCTCTTTCCTGTTTTAATATCTTGAACAACCTTTGTATTTGATACTTTTGACTCAGCAGGTATGATCATAAAATTCAGTAGTTGGAGCTTTGGCTGTTTTTCTTTTTCCCAAATGAAAGAGCGAATTTTTATGAATATACATGCATTTATGTTTCCAGACAGTTCTTGTCTGCTTTACTACACTGGTTTGTGACAGGCACTCACAAATGCCTTTTAATTCAGCTTAGTGTAGTACTCGCAAGCGGCTAAGAAGTTTTACAAATCATGTAGTGTCATTATGCAGTCCTTCAGTTTCCCCAGTGTTTGTCACCAGTAATGAATTACAGATTTCACAGCAAATTTGTTTTCACTATTAACACTCTCAACTCTTAACTGGAAACTAATTCAGTCAGTTACTGAATGTGAAATTGGTGGTGCAATTTGATTATGCTTGTGATATAAAGGAGACCAAAGTGAATGTAAAAAGTGAATGTGTCTAGCTGAAGTATTGATGTATCATAATTAATCAGAAGCATGAAGATCATAAATGTTGGATTAAAAACATCACAAAAGGTGGTATATAACTCACTGTCTTGTAAGGAGCCAGTCTGTTCTATTTAAGTTTACGATGAAATCGTGCCAACTGGAAAAGATTTCTTACTGAATACAG
The DNA here is from genome assembly GCA_017639485.1 of Pluvialis apricaria. Lineage (NCBI taxonomy): Eukaryota > Metazoa > Chordata > Aves > Charadriiformes > Charadriidae > Pluvialis > Pluvialis apricaria. Next base: position 70,005,889 of record CM030009.1, on the reverse strand, counting down.
TGTTGATACAAATAGACTTTTCCAGCATGTGCACAATATGAGCAGAAGAGTTGTTTGGTTTTTAACATTTAAGGGTTTTTTTTGGACAGCCACAGTGGTCATTAGTAACTGCCTTCGTCCCCAGTCTTAAATTATAGTGATAAATAATAAAAGTGAATGAAGGCAGTTGTTGTAGAGGGCAGCTAGCAGTAGCCAGCTAGCAATTTCTAGTCTTCTAAACCTCTGAAGGCAGAAGAATTAGAGAAGTGAAGAACAGGAGTGTGGAATAGGAGAGGAACAAAACAGAAGCAGTAGCAGGTGAGAGCTTACTAGCCTGATGGATTACTTTTTTCTATGGACATTAGTGTCCCTTCTTCTGGTATTAAACGGATATGCATCTCCCCAATATCTCTCTAAACCTGAAATAAAACTTCCAGTATTTGGCATTGTTAGGTTGATGGTTGGACTTGATGATCTTAAAGTCCTTTCCAACCTGGATGAGTCTGTGATTCCTAATTGATCTTATAGTGGGCAGGACTGTGTGTGTCTACCCTCATTGAACTGTGAAGGGAGTTGGTTTTTTTTTTAAGCAGTAAAAATGCAAGTTCAGCTCTCCAAAGACTGTAGGTATTTGTATGTAAGAACTGAAATATAGTGGTAGTGGAAGAATGAGAAGCCGTTGGCCGAGTTGATTCATGTTGTAATGTCTGTCGACTGTGACATACTACGAGTCCAGTCTTCTGCTCTAGGTCATAGGAGGTTTGAACCAATTCTTCCAGCCTGAATTGAGTGAAAATGTACCTGCCATTGTGCCAGTTTATTTTTCAAAAGCCTTAAAAAATACAGTTTTATAAAACTGAAAGGTCTGAATCTGTGCTAGCTATATCTGAATTGTCTGAATGTTATCTGGCTGGTAAATGCTACCTAGTTCTGAAGTTTCTAATCAGGGCTTCTTAAAAAAAATATTGGAGCAGAGCTCTCTAATTGACAAGGGCTAAGAGAGACACCTAGAAGTTATGTAGCAAGATGAAACAGAAAACTCGACTGAAGCACAGACTCTGAGCCCGTGACTGCCCATGAAAGGACTGTGGGGCATCGGGCATACAAATCCACCATGCTGAATGGGTCCAGCATTTCCATGTCATATGGTCACTCCAGAGTTGTTACTGGTGTAGAATTTTTCCTACTGAATTTAGCAGTGTCTGTTCCTGGATATGAGCCTGTTGTCCCTGATTTGGAAATTGCTTGGTGTTGTTTATAGCTGTATAACATTAGTACAAGTGGTTTCTATAGCTACTGTCCAGCACCAGATGTAGAGTGGTAGGAAGCTGTGATAAGGCTAGGAAGATTTTTTTTAAAACAAAAACTGAATGTGGGTAATTACCCTGAGGCTGAACTGAGACATGCTAGATTCATAAAACCCTTTAGAATATCACTTAGTATTTGCCAAGATTTAAAGAAAACCAAAGCTTTCTTGTTATCTTTAAGCTTCCTCCTCTTTCTTCCACTTCTTTCATTATTTATTGGAGATCTGTGACACCTTTTTTAGTGTTGTCTTTAGCACAAGTAAATGTTGAGTTGAAAACTCAAATTGGCTAAAGGCAGATTGGTAGCATCCACTTTGACAAGAGCTTTGTTGGTTTTCAATTGTCGCAGAAGTCATCATAAAACATTTCAGAGCAAAAGTTTTGTGTGATAACTGTTGTTTGCAATTAGTCTGCTGTTTTGAGAATTTAAATTATTCAAAGCGAGAACCAAGGTTCATAATAAAGAATGACCAGGGATTAACGAACACCTTCAGTTCTGACTTTTACAGATAAAGGAAGAAGTCTTTGCCATCTTGGTAGTGCTGGCAGACTGGGGAAAGAGCTGACGTAGTGCCAAGTAGGCTGATCGTTGCTGGTCAGTCTTGGAAATTATTTCTTGGGAAGTGTCACTGTTTTGCATTGAATAACCAATTACAAACTTTATGCCTTGAAAAATATCTACAGTTGTTTCAAAGGAAATAAGTGAAAAAAGCTACTCGGCTCTAGATGCAGCTGTGTATCATGAGCAGTACTGCTTATTCCTCTTCCAGAGGAGGAAAGAGACTATCTCCCTTGAAACACTGTGGTTCAACTCCATTCCCTGAATTTAAACTTTTTCTTGTTTCTCTTGTGTTTTTTTTTGTTTGTTTGTTTGTTTTTTGGTTTTTTTTTTTAAAAAAAAAATCTGTATTGACTGCACTGGACAGTTAACACACTAGAGGGAGAGCTGACAGTGCTACTGACACCCTCCATAAGAGATCTTCTCTTACTGCAAAACATTCCTGCCAAATACTTGAAGTGCATATTCTACCAATACATGCTACTCAAGATAGAGGCTGAGGATATTTGACTGGCTTCCTCACTGAAACAAGCTGGTACCCAAAGCCCAAGCAAATTCTAGTGCAAATTGTCACAACAAATTGTTTCATGAATTGATAACTTCTTATTTCTGTAGAGTTAAATGCAGCCTATCCATGGTGTTCAGGTTGTACCCATTCAGCTCCCCATGTAGATGTAAAATACCTTAAGTTAGAATTTGTTCAGAAATCATTAGTCTTGGCAATCCAAGAGTTCTTTTTACTTTGATCAGTTCTCATGTTGCCCATAAAACTGTTTTGACTCGTGAATGTCAAGAGTGAGTGGCATCTCCAGGTACTTCAGGGTTTCTTATTTTCTTTTCCCTTTTTTAAGAAGCAATTCTCAATCTGTTATTTTTCTTTAAAACAATTACCATCTTTATTGGGCAGTCATGTCCGTACAGGGGAGAGGTAGGGAATGGAAGCTCTGAAGCTGGAATTACTGTGATGTGGGCCAGGAGCTTCCTTTGTAAGCTCTTCCAAGAAATCCATGCCTTACTGCAGATCTCCTCTCATCTAGCGAGCAATGATTTGCATAGCTTTTGATGAGGCCTGGATTTACAAAATGGATTGTGCTGTGGAGTGATGCACCAAGCCTGTTTCCATTTGATGAATGCAGATGCTCCTCTTACAGCTGTGTTTAACTTGAAGGTTGTTCTCGTGCATATCATATCCTCTCTTTGCCCTAACCAGCTTGGGGGTAGAAGGGGTAGTTCCTTTCTTCCTTCCTCCCTTCACCCTGAATCAGCATTTTGTTACTTAAGGAGTCAAGATGAATGGCGCACAGATGTGTGACCTCTTAGAGGTTGTGGGGATTAATTTTTATGTTAAAATACTGTTGACCCATATATCATTATTTTTCAGGGTCAAATATCCGATCCATTTCTCAAAACAAGCAAATTATGTAGAATTATCATTAAAACACATCCCAAAGGTATAAAAATATATTATATGTTTAGGTCAAAGAAGGATTACTGGGCTGCAAATTCAGGGGAAGACTAAGTGCTTTTTTTCTCAGAGAAAGATAATACTTTTTTTTCTGTATAAGAGACCTGGAGAAGTGGGTAAAGGCTGGCTGTGAGAGGAACGTGTCTTAAATCCTCCTTGTTTCCTGACTGCCAATAGTAACTTTTTTTCTCCCCCCCCATGTCCGCCATGGACATGTTAAAAGGCTGTTGATCATCAGCCTGAGAATGGTCTTAGAGATGGCAGTCTGATAGGTGACCAAAAGACAATAGATAGTACTGTGTCTGCAGTGGGTTTACTGAGGTCATCTTCTCCTGCTATTTTCAAACATTGCAGTATTTAAATAGAAGTAATTTGCTGCTAGGGGTGTACATGCTTTACATGTTAGATATCCCCATGGCAGTTAACATTTAGCAAGTTAATTTTAAGCCATGGCTACATCATAAGAATATCTCATTGTGTCCAGAAGAGGGCACTTACTCATGCACACAAACGCTTTGCTATGTTGAAAAACCTTTTGTTTCAATCCTTTAAAATGCAGATTAGGATATCCAAAGCAAGATGAGGTATTGATCTTGCTAGGTGAAAGCCTGGACAAGCTACAAAATAGCTGAAGGGAGAGATTGTCCACTACAATTCAGTTCATTCTTGCATTGTAATGCGTCTGTAATGTATGAAAATACTGACTTAAGCCTACTTCCATGTTCCTACTACTTATACCCAAGCATTCAACAGTAACCTCACTTTCAAATATGAACAAATAACCCTGAACTGAAACTTAGCTAGTGAACCAATCTGTATGTTGCTGCATTGCTGAAAAAAAATATAGTAATGAGGATGCATCGAGAAGAAACATTTAGTGGAACAGAGACTTAGTTCTGTTGTATGCTTGTTTTTATTTTCTCTTTACATAGTTCAGTTGTTGTACGTGAGGCTGTTTATCTCAGTTCCATCTTGCTACTGAGCATAATAAACTGACATCAACCATAAGTGTTAAATGGTTTTTAAAAGTTGCCGTCAGTTTTCTTTAGTGCTCAGATTAGTTTGATGTATTGTTTGTCTTAGAGTATTGATAACATTAGTTGACAAGTATCTTAATTGTATAAAGCCGCAGTACACAATGAACTAAACCTTTGTGTACATAATGGGCCAATTTTCTAGACTATGTTCCTGGCTGTTGGCAGCTCCGTATTACGTGCAGGGTTTTGCTGTGTCAACTTTAACTTTCAGAAGTACGTGAACACTGCACAAGAAAAAATCCTCTGATAGCCCTTCGGTATCTGTAGGAACTCAGTTCAGGTATTTATGTTCCTCTTTGGTTTGTATCTGCCTTCCACAAACCTCTAAGTGATTGAATCCTCCAGACAGTATCTTTGTATTTTCCTTTATAAAAGTCTGTGTGGCATACTACCTGTGCTCTCATTTTTTCCTGCGAGAGTTGGATTCTGGTGATGTTAACTGAGATATTTCCAGTGATGCAGCACTGTTAAAACTTCAAATGTCTGGTACTGAGAACTTGCATCATTTTACTGTACGGAGTAGAATAGTGAAAATTTAAATGAGTACATAAAAAAACCCCGAACAAACAAACAAACAAAACCCAACAAAAACTCCTTGTCTGCTTACAGTTTGCGTTTGATCAATGTCAAATGAGAATGCATTGCATATGGATTTTCATTTCTGTTAAATGTTAAGACTGCAGTAGGATGTATATGTTCTTGTTAATGCTTATGGAAACCTTAAGATTCTATTTTTGGAATTCTTTAATCAATCTAATGACTTAAATGTTTGCCATTGAACTGGAAAAAAAAAAACAACCTAAAACAACCAGCTTTACTCTTGCTTGAAATTGTCTGAAGTCTGGAGGAAAACCAATGGCAATACACGCTGAACATACTGCCATAAAACCTAATGCTTGCACTTTGATACCATGCAGGATCAAGATCAGAATTCTTACTTATTGGATGGTCAATATACACCATACAGGGGACACAATTCATTCCGTGAGAAGTATTTCAGTGGTGTGACAAAGAGGATTGCCAAGGAAGAAAAAGACAATCAGAAGTAAAATATAATATAAACAGATTAAAAAATGAGGAAAGAATGAAGATCATGTTTCTTTGTAAGGACATCTGGATATGAACACTCATTTGGATGCTTCAGAAAAATAAATACTGCTTTTAATTTTAAAACAAGATGAAACCCACAACACAGGTTGAGAGCAGTTCTTTTTAATTAGCTTTGTTTATAGCGGATTTTATTGTACAAGTTTTTTGAGTCTTATTTAATTTATATTTGTACTTTCAAGTACTAATGATGATTGACTAAAACCATTATTATTGTTCTTTCACCATTAACGTTTACAAAAAAGTAGTAGTATTGTTTGGCTTCTTAAACTGTGAACATCTGGCTGTTTTAGAAACACGTGGTGGTGATCAAGGATTGCTTATTAAGATCGTTTTCATTTGTTTTGTTTTTTTGTAAATGGTATACAATAAACCAGAAAAGATTGTTGTGAGTTTTTTTTAATTGTTGCATGCAATAACTGCTTGTGTGAATTCCACTTGCTGTGGCTCAGGCCACCAGTGTTTAAAACAAACAAAAAAACACAAAGAAGCAAATGTGCGCGCGCACACACACCCTGCAAGAAAAAAAAAGCCTCTGTGACCTGACAAACTCTGGAGAGCCTATTAAACCCTGTGAAGCCTGTCCACATCTGAAGCTCATCTGTACCTTGGATTTGCTTTTGCATTCCTAAACCTTGACTCTTGGTCAAGCCAACTGTCTGCAATTTTTGGTTCAGAAACTGATAGTTAAAGCAGTAACAACAACAGCATAAAATCAGTAATGGTTCCCTAATGGTATTAAGCCTAATCAAATCTTTGAAATCGAAACTGTATTTGTTAAAGGGCAAACTTTGCTGAATCCACACCGTGTACATCATGAAAATACCTCATTTGAAAACCACTAAGCCCATTAATTCAGGATGTTAATGGCTCTTCTCATTTTGGTGGTCAAATATGGTCAAATATTCTTCAGCAGGGCGTTGGTGAATGTATCTGCTTGCTCCAGCCAGAGAAAGCCTTGCTTCTCAACTTGCTGTGAGTTACTGGCTGTGGTCATGCTACGGTCTTTGTAGATCATAATCTTTAAGTGCCTCTCTAACAAGTGAATGATACCTAGGAAGGCACGAGTCCTTGTGTCTGTCTGATCGAGTTCATTAACTCAGTGTGCTCTTCTGTGTGTTGTGGTCCTCAGCTGCAACAGGGAGAGCTCACATACTCAATGACAACTTTGTCTGACCTTCTGGATCTAATCTGTGGTGTGTTAGGAAGTTCTGAAATAGTGATTTATTTTCTGTGTTTCCATTATAAATCACTTTGTTTTGAGGCTTTTAATGTTAGCCATATAATAGTTGTTCTGGGCTAAACTTGGAGCGAGATCAAAGCTCGAAATTTTTCAAAAGCAGAATTTGAATTGATCACTTTCAAATATTACATCAAAAAAATTACTGCTTCTGAAAACCTGTCTTCGTGTAACTTCTGACTTCAATTTTAGCATTACAATTTGGCATTCAGCTTTTATTACTTTACAAATTAAAATTACTTTCTGTTCTTCATAGGCAAGGAATTTTTCTAGATGGATTTATTATGTATTTATAACTTCATTTTCATAAAAGTTACCTTACATAGACATGATCTAAATGGTTATACAAGATGTAAGGTAGTGGCAAATCTGGCTCTGTCTATTCAAGGAGAATGATTTAGTTTATTTCTCCTCTGCCTGGTCCAACTTTTAGTCCATTCAGCAGCAGTGGTGTGGCCTCTGTTTAGCAGTTCATACATAACAGCTCTATCATTACTGAAGAATACCATTTTGAACAGAAACTGTAAGTGTATTTGGGGTACTACATCAACATCCACTAATAAGAAATAGTTTCGAATTGAAATCAGATGTTCAAGCTCTGCTGATCCCCAACTTTAAAGCTATCATTTGGAAGTATTTCTGATCTCTAACTTTCTCCTCACTTTAAGTGCACGCTCCAGCCATGGTACGCACAGACTTGCAAAGCGGAGGCGTTTATAGCCGTAGCGCCGTGACACAGTCCTTGTGCTCGCTCTAGCGAAGGGCTGACAGGCGGGTGAGTTATCCTTTCGGCAGGATTTGGCCATTGATGGCCGCGGTTTCTGGCGCTTTCATTCGATCTGGTTCCATTCAGTCTCTTTCCGTGAGGTTCCAGTTTCCTGTCCCTGGCAGGGAGGGTCAGTTCACGAGCCCGCGCTGAACTCATGCCGTTGTCATTCTCTCCTTTGGGGTGGTTTATGCCATTTTCCAGTTTTGAAAAATAAACGTTATTTTTGGAGCGCTTTGTTGCGCTGCAGCAAATTGGATGGAGGGAAGAGCTGAAAACGGCTGCGAGGTCATATGGGCAGAGGCTGTCTCTTGCTGTAGGGAGCGATTTGTTGAGGCGACCGAGGGAAGGAGCCCCCTCTTTTCACAGAATCCCTTTACCTGGTGGTGGTGTTCCTGGCTGCCAAGCTTCCCACGTATCTATGGGAAGAGGAAGCGGAAAAGTAGCGGGAATAGATTTTCTTTGCATTACTTGTGTGCCCTACCTGCTTATCTCTCTCTCATACTTTTTTTAATTAGTGGCCAATTTGAACAAGTTTGACCGAAAGTCAAGGTTTGATGAAGTCTTACAGATAACAGGGAGCTACAAATTTTGTTGAAATAGGCAGGGGTGTTGAAGAAAAAGACCTAGGTAACCTCTTCCAGGGAAGAGCTTGTAATACGATTCAGCTCTCATTAAACATCAGAGAACCCACACGGAACAAGATCTGGAGACAAAAAATCTAACCATGGTTTTTGTTGCCGGTGCTACAACCAGTGTTGGTCCTGCTGCTTCTCGATCTTCTCTTTAAAGCAAAAAGACCCAAACAAAAACATACAAAGAGCTTTTTTAGAAAGAATATAAAGGTCTTGGCTGAACTTTCAACTTCTACCCAAGCTATGGGACTAGCTCACAAAAACTTGGACTCGTTAGTTTCTCCTCATCACTCTGATGAGAGGAGTCAAGCAGATGTGTCAGCTTGCTGAACGTCTCAAGGAGAATGCAGTCATCCCTTTAAACCAACCTAAGAAACTGGTCTCTGTTATTGGGACAACATCTAACTCTGGGTCTCCTCGAGTAGAGCAGGCTTTTTGTTTCTAAAACAGCCGTGCTGGACTTTGTGCTGGTACCCTGCACTAAAGCAACCTCCGCTCACTGGATACGGGCGCTTCAACAGCAACTCTTGAAGTTTAGTTTTGGTGGGCCCTTCCTTCCTCTCTACCTGTTCAACAGGGCTGGAAGACTGTGGTGGAAATCCTTAACTGTTTGGCATCTCTTTTTCCATTAGAGTAGTATTTTAGCTCAGAGTTGTGACTTTTAAGAGGGTCATTGGTACACGTGGAAGTTGGCAGCAGGCATTGAGTTTTTGTGAGTTCTCAGTCAAGGGTCACCTGTCCAAAAATAACGGAAAACACTGCTAAGAAAATAAAGTGCGGGCTTTCTCTCAGGCTGTTTTGATATTACAACTAATTGTAGAGATGTTATAGGGAGGAAACACCATAATAATTCTGAATCTTCTCTTTCCTCCTATCACTGCTTTTTTAGGATTTCTTCTTCATGGTTATTTCTGTTGTCCCCAGGACAAATCGACAGCCTCGGGGCCACCAGCCAGAGACGGGTGTCACAGAGAATGTGACCCTGTGACTTTGCACTGTCCTCTGGCCGCAGGTTTTCCGGAGACAAAAATGTCCCATGGGAGAGGGCAAGACTGGAGCAGATGATACGCAGTGGTTACCAGTTTCCCTGTCGGAAAGCAGCATCTCTGAAGTTAGCTGACAGGGGGCTGATGAAGTCTCCAGAAGGTAAAGGTTGTTCTCTGCTGGCGCAGCTCCCATCACCACCATGTTTCTCTTTTCTGACTCTCTTAAGAAAAATTTAATGCACTCTTTCTTTGGTGTTTAGCTTGGTCTCCAGTCTAAACTGAGGCCCAGAGTTGAACAAGGCTGTCTTTTCAGGCTGGAGACTTCTGCCCTGCTCCTAAAAAAAAATAGAGTTGTGGGTACCCAGGAGAATGAAGAGGCTGGTATCCCTCTGCCTTTCCCTTCTGTTTGTTGTTTGGAAAAAAAAATATTTTTTCAACCTTATTCTCTTATGTCAGCGATTTTGGTGATCGCATCATTTAAACCAGTGAAATATAACTTACCTGCCTCCATACTACCCTTTTTTATGTATTTCTTTGATGTTCTCTTATTGGCTTATTGGACTGTAAAAATCTCTGTTTATGTATGTATCCTCACAACTGTTTTCGTTATAGTTGTCTGTCATTGCTGCTGTTATTTTGTACAGTGCTTCTAATTAGTTACAGCTTTCCTGAGCCCATAGATGTGGAGGATACCTCTCAAAAGAGATGTCAGCTCTCTTTCAGCTGAAAGGCCCATCAAACCCAAGGTCCCAGAGAAAGGACAATCTATCTGGCTATACTTAAGGGTATTGGACCTCCAGAGAGGTTTGCCAAGTAAGATCTTTTAAAATTCTTGTATGTTGCTTAAAATGAGGTGGGCAGCAGAAAGGGAAAATCTATTGTTTAGGAGGGAGATCTTAACGTCTTTACTGCTGCTTTTGTGATCTTACGTGTCTGTGCACTCAGTGAGGTGCCTGGGAGATAACGTTGCAGATCGCTGACAGCCCACAGCAGGCGTAGGCACAGGAGGCTTCAACCCTGCCTGTCAGGTTTGACAAGGAGTAGTTTGAGTGCAACTAGGTAGGAAGAGGACATTTTGCTTCATTTAAAATTCCCCAAAAGTTAATTTTTTTAAATTCAATTTTCAGGTGATGGAAAGAGACTATTTGGTACAAAGATACGATGATTGTCAATAATCATCTGAGATTCTAATCCAAAATTTCTGTTGCTTTACATAAAATGGTTAAAATAAAAAAAAAATCTTACCTCAAACCAGGACACCTTCTAAAGGTGTTAGAACAGTAAAGTATCATCACTGTTTTCATTCTCTCCAAAACTAATTCTTATTTAAAGATTACTTTTTTTTTCAATGAAAATGCTACTTGCTGTATAAAATTCTAATTTAAAACTTGTTCTTCGTGGCTTCATTTTAATAAATTTTGCACTAACAAAGTGCAAAATAACAGGTCATGTTACTGTATGTGATGGGATAAGTAATTAATTTTAATCAAATACATAACTCCTAACTAAACAATCTTATCTCCATAAGGAGATACCATTGGCAAAAGAGTCATGTAGCAATTAATCATAATACTTCCATAAGAGTCTGTCCCAAAAGAGGGGATGTCTCTGAGTGATGACCAAGGATGGATGTTTAGTGCCACGACTGGACAGCCCAGCGTGTCTTTGCTTTATCCTGAGACTGATAGGAGAGATTTCCACTGAAGACTGGGAATTACGCCAATGACTGCATTTTGGAGCAAGACTAATCCTTGGTCTATCTTTTTTTCTATTGAATGCAGCAGTAGGAGAAACACAAGCGGGTAATTTCAGTACAGGATAAATTCAGCTGTAAAAGTTTTTAATAAGTAATAGGAAAGGTTCAAAAATACTGTGATTTTTGGCTAGAAGTGAAACATAGCTTTTGTTCATGTGGACAAAATCCTGCGGGTAGTTGGATTTATTCAGTTGGAAGGATCGGTCCTTACACACGGGCAGTCTTCTTCACTGAGTTGTGGTACTATGCTTCGTGTGAATGTATGCGATGGGTGGAATGATGCTTCTCTGGCCACACTGCGTGCCTTGATAAGTTGTTCTGCTCTGCAGGTTTCTTTTGAGGCTGTTTGCATAAAGCTGTGAGATCCTGAGATTAGAAGTGCGAGGCGGGCTGCAATGTGTTTATTGCGATAGCAGTTGTGGCAGAGATTAGGATAACCAGAATCATGAGTGGCACCATAGGGGACACACTCCTGTCTTGGTGAGAACCTTTTGTCTTGCTAATAAACAAACCCCTAGCAATTTAGGAAGGTTTTGGGAAGTTTCCACACTCTCTTCAAAATGTGTATGTGGCAGGGTGTACTTGGACGCCTTTGCTTGACCCTCACTCCTTTACACAATGCTCCCTGGAAATTATAAATTATATGAGAATGAAATATAACGAAACTATATGAGAAAGGGGGCTGAGTCACTTAACCAGTATATATTTGTCAAAGTTGACGTTTGCAAAATGTCATGTTTTAGTCTCTGCGGCTTGCAGCAGGAGCTGTCGCGGAGGTGCGTCTGCGCCCATGGGTGGTTCTTCCATAGCGGTCACGGGAAAGCAGCTTCTCCAGTAGCGTGGTGCCTCTGCTCAGCCCTGTGGTTGCAAAACAGCCGGTACGGACGGTGGGGAATATTGGACGAATATGCACAAGCGCCCAAGCAACCCCTGCGTTTGCTCTGCCTCCCTGTCCTGGTGTTCCCTGCCTGGAGCCACTTGACAAGCTGCAGGGCCGAACTCGATAAACTGCTGCTGTTTGCTACGGGGAGCGACCTGCCAAAAAGCCGCTCGGGCCCCGTGCCGCTGGGGCCAGGGAAGCGGGACCTCCCCTCTCACCCCCAGCCGCCTTGCCACTTTATAAAGCAAAGAAGATTTCTGCTTCAGTAAGCAATGAATTTTGCAATAACCATAGAATAGCGTTTGTAGCCTTATGTAAAGATATCAAAGAAGACAAAAGTATGGACTATTTCTTTATTAAATATAGATTTTCTTTTGGTTTTTGTTTTTACTCTAAAAGGAAACCAAAACATGTTTGCGCCAAGAACCGTAACATCCAACCCTCCTTTCTCTTTTTTTTTTTAAATTGTATTTTTTATATGCTTGGCAGAATTAATGATGAAAATCTTTCCAGCTGTGACTTTGCCAGAGTCCCTTTCTGAAGCTCCTACTAATTTGGATTAAAACTGGATGGATGAAAGCCTCAAACAGCAACTGCTGGCAGTCAGTTTGCTGAGGCCCCACAGCATATACTTCTCCAACTGTTCTTATCTTCTGAGGCAAAACAAAACAAAACAAAACAAAACAAAAGGATAAAAATAAGCAAACATCATTTGGTAATTACACAGCTGTTAGCGCTCTCCCTGCCTGTCCCCAACCTGGGCTGGGGCAGCGGGCGTCTGCGTGTAGGGCACGGGGCACGCAGCCCATGCAGGGCACGGAGCACGCAGCCTATGCAGGGCACGGATCACGCAGCCCATGCAGGGCGTGGAGAATGCAGCCCATGCAGGGCACAGAGCACACAGCCCACGCAGGGCACGGAGCACACAATCGGCAGTTCCCGCCTGCCCCAGCAGCCTGCTGGGGCTCCCCTTTGTGGGACGGACCTGTGGCTTTTGCAGGGTGAGGTTTTGATTGCAAGGGCGTGGGGTTTTGTAAGTGCTGTCTCACACCAGCTACTCTACCTGTTAACAGCCAGCCTGCATTTTAGACAGAGCTGCCATGCTGGGAAGTGACTGTTCAAAATGGCAAAGGTGGGTGTGCGGTCTTGCCGTCTCAGGGATGTGAAGCCACCGAGTGTCCCGAGTCCTGGCTGCTGGGCGCTCACCGCGCTTGCTTAATTCTAGCAGCGCTGGTGCCGTGTTTTCTTACTGTCCAGGCTTCTTGGAGCCAGCAGCTGCAAGCTCTCCTACTGCCACAAACAATTAAATTAATTTCTTTCAATTGGACAGATTGATCTCTGGCAAGTGGCTCACATTCCTTCCCCTCCTCCCTCTCTCCAGGAGAGTCTTCTGGAAGCTTGTGAGCTTACTAAGACCTTGCTCAGTGTGTTCCTCTTCTTCATGACCGCACCAAGACAGAGAAAAAGCAGTGCTCTGAACATGGGCATCGCCGTTTGACACTGACAGCCTCTTCCCATGGCCTTGCCAGAGGGTGACCACAGTGGGGTGTGAGGCTGCAGCTCACAAGGGCATCTAAGAGCTACATGTGAGCACATTAGCTCGGATGCCAGCACTTGCCAGAGGGGACGGCAGGAGCTCCTCGCTGCAGGTGATCTGAGCACCTTGCTGACCTGCCTGGAGCACCTCCTGTGTGGAGAAGGAATACTACTAGTTATATTTATGGCATATTCTGTTAATCATTATGAAAAATAGCAACAGAAGCTTTCCCAGATGGACCACATAAAACGTCTGGTGAATCTGAAGATTATGAAGGAGGTGGCGGCTGCTAAAGCATTATGGGGGTCGGTGAAGGCAGCAGCACTGAAAGCCGTGGCGTCCCTCCGATCTCTTACGGCAGACCCATCCGTTCTGCTCATTTCCACTTGGCTGAGGGCTTTGTTTTTGAAGGGTGTGCTCCTTGTCACCGTTAGCTGCTGGTTTTCTCCGTTGGCTGTTCAGCAGGTGTGAGCAGATGCTTGACAGGCTCCCTTGAGTGGCCTCCCTGCCGCTGTGAAGGAGCGGGGGAAACGCACAGCGACGGAGCTCTTCTTTCCTCCTCAGGGTGCCTTGGGGTAGGGATGAGTGTAGTCTCCAGGAGGCAGGAAGGGAAAAGTGAAACGTCTCAGCTGATGACCAGCCTGTCTTTCAGTCAGGAGAGGCGGCATTTTCAGCCAGCATCTTGCATACTTCCACACCAAACGTGCCCAGTTTGTGAGCAAGAAGTACTTCTTCCTTGACTGCCACCTTTGCAACTGCATTTTGAGTTCTGTAGCAGCAAATGAATTTTTTTTCTGCTCATCCTGTTATAAGCAGAGAGAGACATTCAGGATAATGTATTCTCATTACAAGTTCTTTATGAAGCTATTGCCTTCAGATTGTGCCCTTGAAAACATCTGCCACAATTCATGTGTTTATAGTATTAGTGAAAAAACAAGGCATGAATTTGGACCTGCTTCTTTTTAAAGACACATTGTTTAATTGTCTTGTAGTTATCAACAGTCATCAGGTCTTGAATCCCGCTTTTGAAAAAATACAATATATTAGTAGGTTGCTTTGCTTTTCCATCAACTTGTAACTCTTAGGCTGGCATGTCAGAATCTAAAAGTTGATAACCTAAGTCACAAGGATCGTTCCGTTTTGCATGAGCAATTCCCACCGCACTCAGTGGTAATAATTCCAACCGTTCGGAGAAGAGAATTTAGGTAAAAGATAATATGGGCAGTTCCTTTTTGGCTGTAAGGCCTGTGTGATCCTTACAGCAATAATGGATTGAAATGAACTCCCTGAAAAAAGCTAAAGCTTTTAACAAAGTAATCTAGTAAATTATGAATATTATACAATTTTAGTTTAATATGATAAAAGTTTTAAACTCATTCAACTCTACAAGAACAACAAGGTATGGAAGATTTTTGAATCCTTCCTCTGATTTTTTCATTTCACTAAGAATCGTTTGTGCTTTACAAATGTATCCCTAATTAACAAGAGCTATCGATTTAACTCACTACCAATGAATGGGACAAAATAGTTTCATTCTGTCTTGATTTACAGAAATCAGGCATGGTTTGGGAATGACACTTCCAAAATTTGGGTTGTCTAAACTATAAAATACTATAAAATACTTAGAATTTCAAATAGCAGGCTTTCAGGAGTGGCTCCATGTTTGAGAAAGCCTGCTTTCCAGATGCCCATTTTGAGTGGTATTGTTTGATTTAATGTCCTTTTATTTTTTTATTAACTGGTTCTCATATCAAGATTAGATCAACATGAGCCAGCAACGTGTGCTCGCAGCCCAGAAGGTCAACCGTATCCTGGGCTTCATCAGAAGAAGTGTGGCCAGCAGGTCAAGGGAGGTGATTCTGCCCCTCTACTCTGCTCTTCTGAGACCCCACCTGGAGTACTGCATCCAGCTGTGGAGCCCCCAACGTAAGAAGGACCTGTTGAAGCGGGTCCAGAGGAGAGCCACAAGGATGATCCGAGGGATGGAGCACCTTTCGTATGAGGAGAGGCTGAAAGAGTTGGGGCTGTTCAGCCTGGAGAAGAGAAGGCTCTGGGGAGACCTTATTGCAGCCTTCCAGTACCTAAAGGGGGCCTATGGAAGAGCTGGGGAAGGACTTTTTACTAGGGCATGTAGTGATAGGATGAGGGGGAATGGCTTTAAACTGGAAGAGGGCAGGTTTAGATTAAACATTAGGAAGAAATTTTTCACTTTGAGGGCAGTGAGACACTGGAACAGGTTGCCCAGAGAAGTCGTGGAAGCCCCATCCCTGGAGGTGTTCAAGGCCAGATTTGATGGGGCTTTGAGCAACCTGGTCTAGTGGGAGGTGTCCCTGCCTATGGCAGGGGGGTTGGAACTGGATGATCTTCAAGGTCCTTTCCAACCTAAACCATTCTATGGTTCTATGATTGGTACCGCTGATCAAGTTGACCGGACAGTGCTTTGTCGTTTACCAAACTGGCACAACATTCGCTTTACTCCAGATATCTTAAGTGTCTTCAATACACAGACGATCAATATTTAGACTGAGGTTTGACTCACCTAATCTTTCATGTCAATACCTGTGTCTAAAGCAGTCACGTTAGCCTCCTTCTAGTCAATGGGGAGGAATAAGTCCAGAGCATTTGTCAGTCTGCTTTTCTAGAGCTCTTGGATGTGGATGACTCTGACTTACTCATTTAAGAATTACTCTAGTTGGTAATGTGTATTTTTTGATTGAAACTCTTTGTTTACAGTGAGACAAGTTAATTCACCTTCCTTTCATATATGCATGGCAGCTTCTGCTTCTATAATGCTGAATAAGAATATTTATGAAATAGTTCTGGCTCTTCATTTACATCTACTTTGTCCATCCAAAAATGAACCAATTTGTAATATCCAGCAAAAAACAAGAATTCAACAAACACACAGGAGAGCAAACACCCAAACATCAAATTCTGTCCTTTCGTAGTGTCTCTTGGCGGTCACAGAATTTATTTCCTTTTGGCTGCCTTGGCAGTTTTCTGGTTCGTTATTTCTATGAGTTGCTGCCTACTTCTCCTTTTTGCATGTGTTATCTAAATATTTGTACAGCTAATTTTACTTCCCCTTTCACTAGATTGTTACTTTATATGTATGATGCTTTGGGGAGCTGATGGGTGAGATATGACTCCTGCTCGGGAGTAGCGGATTGCATTTCATGAAAGGTTCTGCAGATGAGTTATTGCTCCGCAGCAAGTCCTCAGCCTGCGGTTTCACAAGCAGGGAAGCTAATGTGACAGTGCAGTGCTGCTGAAAGGAGAGGGGTTTGGTGCCTTTTCCCTCTTCCTCGGCCCTGGCTTTTCTCACGCTGTGCTCAGCAGAACTGCCCACTCTTGCACTGACTCTGGTTTATACTGGAGCCTTTCCCGTGCCAGTTCAACTTACTAAGCCAGCAGAAAACTGTTGCCTTTGCTGAAAAAGATAACTGCAAGGGAGCGAATTTTCTTCCACTGGAGGTGAGCTGTTGGATCATCAGCTCACTGTGGTCCTGAAACTGTGTTCTCTGTCACATCGCTCTGAGACCTCAGACTGACTGCGGAGATTGCGCAGCTGCTCGCTGGGTCGCCCAACGGTCTCCTGGCAGAAGGAAAGCGGCTGATGCTCTTCTGTGTCACAGAGGGCTTTGTTAAACATAAAATTGTGGAAGGTTGAAGAAGAAAAATCATTAGCTGCCTTTCTAAACACAGATTGACCATGTCGTTGAGAAAAGGGAAGATAAATTAAAGTGAGAAGGATTGCCTTTGGGGGTTATGTGCTCACTTGCAACTTATGCTTTATTGTGTTTCTCTTTTAAATGAAGAGCTGTGTTGTGGCTGCTGAGAGCTTTCTTTTCTTGTCGTGATCCAGGGACAGGGTGTGCCAAAGTTAACCCGGAGGAACCATGAGGATCAGTGGTGGAGCTGCAACTGGGCTTTTGGTCTGTGGGATTTAGCACCTCAGAGGGGTGTGAAGAAATTTGCAGCCCAGGGGCATTATGCAGCCTCTCCTCAGGTTCTGGAGGGTTTTAAGGTATAGAAAATTCCAGTCACAGTGTGTGTCACAGCAGCAAAACCTTCCTTTTTTGTGCGTGATCGTGGATCTTTAGGTATTCAGTGCTCTCTTTTTCAATACCTCCTAATTATTACTTCTGTTTTCCTTTCAAAAATTCTCTCTCCAAGCTGATTTGGCTCATAATAGTTTCCAGCCCTGCGAAACTGGCCCTTTTGGAGCATAATATGTTTCTGATTTGATCTTTGTCCTATTTGGATTTGCATCTCAGTGGCTACTGATTTTTACCGAGAAATCAGTTCTTTCCTCTCGGCCTGTCAGCTGAGGAGTGGCCTGGGATTCCTTTCATTTGGCTGCTGCAACTTTTTGACCCAGGCGTTTCAAAGAGCATGCCTGGGTCGCTGGTGTGAGGATGTGCTGGATTTTTTTTTGCTCTCCGAGCGTGGTTTGGTGAGACAGTCCTTGTCTGTGTGGTTCGGGTCAGAGTAGCAGGACGTAAACCAGATTCAGTGTGTGAAATCATTGACTACTTAATCCCACCCTGAATAGTACCGGGGAGCAGCGGTGCTGTGTAGCAGGTTAAGTCAGTTACCCAGCAAACAGCAGCACGCAGAGGAGTTTCGGGGGGTGTTTGGAACGAGATGCGATGTGTGTACTCATGGGGGTGTTTGTACCCTGCATGCTGAGGTGACAAAGTGGTACGGGAGTGACAGAACAGCAGCTGTGACTGCAGTGGGTACCCCAGATTTTATAACCTGCCTGAAGCCTGAGGCGGTTTTCTGTGTGTGAAATACAAGCAGGCATTCATCTCTGAAGCTGAGGACATCTTCGCACGTGGAACGAGGGTATCCAGGGTGAAGACTCCTTTTATCTAGGGCTGTGGCCATTCTTTCTACAAATATATGGGAACCTAGGACTCCTTACCCTGCAAAGCTTCCAGCCACAGAGCTCGCGTAGTTATTTTGTGTATTTATATAAACCATATGTCTGTAACACTTGAGTGTCTGGCATTCTTGTATGCATTTGTCCTCACAAGATCCGTATGAAATAGATATCATTCCCATCTTACAAACGTGACTTGCCCAAGGTAACACCTGACACCCATGGTGGAGCAGGAAAATGAAGACCTGCCAAGTCTCAGGCTAGCTCTCAGACCGCTCCACCATCTTTTCTTCTAGGGTTGACCACAACCAGCTCACAATGCAGTACATCCACTGGGATTTTTTTCCATGCTAGGAGATCGGGGAAGCAAAATGTTCTGGATCTGTAAATCAAAGTCTCGATCTAGCTGTGAAGCTGGTGGTTTTGCAGGGCTCTATTGCAGTATTTAATACTTTAGTGCTCGTGAGCACCATGTACATTCACTTTCTTTCTAACTGGAAAGAACCAATGATCCATAGGAGTGTGCTGAAAATACATGAAAGACTGATTTTTAAATTAGTGGGGAAATTCATGGTGAACTAGAAAATAATTGTCCGCAATATACTACACGTTCTCTTGAACAAAATACAGGTTGTGTAAACTGCTTGCTACCATGAGCAGCAATGCAAGCAGGTTTGTCAATGATTGTTAAATTCTTCTGGACAGTTAGTATGATCTCCAAGTAAAACTTCAAAGGTTGTAATCTGCACAACTGGTTTCATTCACTCTGAACTGTCATTTGTAAGGAAGGTACTCTTTTATTTCATACTGAACTACAGCAAACAGATCAAGACCTAGGAAACGGAGAGAATTAATCCTTTATTGTAGTGGTTATCTTCAAAGCTCGTCTGAAAGATTTTTTCCGCAAAAGACCCAACTGTGTTAGGTTTTCTGAAGAAAAATATGAATACTTATGATTGCTAATGTCAAGAAAGAGTAATTTATGTATGGAGCAGTGCTAGTCTGTGAGCACCGATGGTGCTGGAACTAAAATGTACTCACAGAATTTCATTAAAACTGGTAAGTAATTGGTGCTTATCACTCCACATCTAAAATAAGTGCCTGCTTTGTTTAACTCAGTGCTGTGCTGAGATACTCAGTATGAGAGACACAAGAATAACATTTAATTTTTAAGAAAGCTTTATTTTATTAATGGCAGACCTTCACAGGAGTCATACGAGAACGGAGATGTCATTTAAAACTTACTGTTCTTCCATGTCACCTTCAGGCACGTTTTGCCAGATCTGAAATCTAGAGTGGTGTTGACACTATTCTCTCACTCCAGAGAGAATAGACCATTCAGATCCTCCTCCGTCACTCAACAGAGCTGTGACAAGGTGGAGAGAAAAACATCACAACATTTCAGGGAGTCTGTCTCAGCCTTCTTCACAGGATGCAACCCATCAGCACAAAGGGAGAGGACAGGGTGGTGAGGTACCTCCAGCACATGCCTAGAAGATTATTTTCAAAGTTTTCTGTTTGTCCTTCTAGAAATGAATTCCCACTCTATGATGATGGATATTTTCAGTCTTAAAGGTAAGAGGCTAGACTATCAGTTTACTGGCTACCAGATATGGACAACTGATTGTGTCGGCTGTTCCAGCAGCCTGTGTTTTTATGTCTGTGCTTAACTCTACCTTTCTAGCTTCACTGCTAGATGGATCCCGGACTGCTATTCCTAGATGAAATTAGAATAATAGACGCTAGAGATGGAAAAATACCTAATGGTCCGTTCCCCTGTAGCTGCCAAACAGACTTTATTAAAAAAAGTCCAGGCAAATATCTTCCATGGCAATCTTTTACCATGAAATATTACATCCTCTTTATAGTCTGGGAAGAGAGCAGGAAATCTAACTGCTTTTTGGCTTAAGGTTTTGCCAGTCTGTAAGCTTGGTACCCAAAGACTCTATTTTGGTACCAGTTGCCTTTTGCTTTGTAGATTTGGAGCATCTGGAAAGTTGGATAGGTCTGTTTTTAAAGTGTCCAACTAGTCTGTTGTGTTAATACCTGACTTCTGAAAAAGGGGGTAAAGAATATCTGCTGAATCGCAGACATTAAGCATCGAGTCCCACAGGTTGCTTTATTTATAACTCAAAGCACAAGTGCTGTAGCTTTGCAGTGGTCCCTGCTGTAACCGTAGGATGCTTTTGCAGCTACAAACGCTGCATGTACTTCACTTTGACTCACTGCCAAAAATATAGTTGTTCTGAGTGGGACAAAAGGGGTGCCCTTCTCTGAAATGATCGCTCTCTGCTAGTTGTCCTATCAGATATGTAACTGCACTGTTGCTTCTGAGTTTCCTCAAAATTGACCTCAATATGTCATTTTAGAAACCAGGGTTTTCAGCATTCAAAGGCGCAAGTGTGTGTGTGTGTGTGAGAGAGAGAGGGTTTTTGTGGCTTTTTTTTTATAAATCTGGACTCTGTAGAAGTAACTAAAATGCCTCATTTGGGTTATTGAACCTGTAATGGAAAAAAAGCCCTGCAGACACTGTAACAGTTTAATTGGTATTCAATTGCTTGTACTTTTTCAGGCTTTTAAAGAAAAATATCAAAGAATGAACTATAAAACCAGATGTATATCTCCAGAGACTTAAATTGTGCAGTTTCCAGCGACATGCTTTAATTCTCCTCCCACTTAGTAATTTTACATTGGCACAAGTCCTTTGGATAAGAAAGGGCAACTGACCCCTCCAAAATTATTGTTCTTACATTGAGCTGGAAATTATGGGATCACATGGAATCTATAATCTCATTAATTATAAATGTATATTTTTTAACTCTGAAAGCTCTAATTAATGTCTTGGAGGAGATCCAGAGGAAGACTTCAGTGTATGCAGTTCTGCACACGCTTAGGTGCTTAGCCAGCTTTAGAAATTATTGTAGGTAAGGAATTACGACCAAGCTTTTCCACTCCTTTTCCCATTCCTCCCCCTCTCCCTTCCCCACTTTGTTACTTAGATTTCAGTTAGTTCAGGTGCTCCCTGTTACACAACTGTCTGCCTGAAAAAAAAAACCAAAACCAAAAAACCCATCCCCCCAAAAAAACCACCAAAGCCTGGGTTTGTGTTCTGAAGGTCCCAGATCTTTGGTTCAGTTGGTCCTTGTGAGAAAGGGGGTCCTGCTGCAGCTGACTTTGAGGTGACACACCAGTAGCGTGGAAGGTGTGGTGGGTCCTCTCTTAGCACCTGCCTAGATGGGCGGTTAAAAGAGGACCGGCATTTATGCCTGGGTGTCAGGGGCCAAGAGACGCCCATTCTCCCCTTCTCCCCACCGTGGTGGGAAGCCAGCATTGATGTGTTGATTTGCTTAATTTTGTACTCTTGATACTTTTTCTATTGAAGCAGGACATTGTGCCCTGAGGTGCAGGGCTTGGAAGGACCAAATGTGGCCAACTGGCCTTCACACCAGTAAAACCACCTACCCATCTGCAGGTGGTAGAGCAGCCAGTCTCTCACGGGATGGCCACTGCTGGCCTGAGTTCTCCTGGTGACTGAAGTTCTTCTGGGAAAATATTGTGGTAATTTAGTCAGGCAAATGGCTGGGACCTCTGCTTATAATGTGCAACAGAGCAATAAGGTGGGGTAGGGATTTAAACCAAAAGGAAATAGCCTCTGTTTATATGAATTGGAAGAAAATTTGAAATCCCAAGGTCTCATCTTGTTCTGGTTTCTTTGTGGGTTCACCTTCCTCTTTCCTACTCATTACTTGTGACAGAATGAAGTTTACCAAGACCTTTCATTTTCCTGACTCCTGTCCCAGAAGCAGAAACTCAGGATGAGGTAGAATCTGTGCCAGCCTCAGCTTCTCTTCTGTTCTCCATCGGCTGTCGTCTGAGTATTAATTACATTGATATACATACAATAACATATATATTGGAGAAACAGATACAAAGTATGGTTTCTACTAAAAATGATCACTTTGCTTATTATGGAAACCACGGTTTTGCCTGTTATCGTTGGTTTAAAATATGACTAATTGTTTGGACAGACCAGCAGTTTAGTTGGATGGTTGGCTAAAGAGTGTAAGTTGTTTAAGAGTGAAGTAGTTGATTTTGATGATAAAATATGCTCAAATATTATTACAGTTGTGTGTTTGCCTGAAAATTGAGGGGAAAGGGGTTTTTTTTTTGTCTTTTTTTGGCTGAATTCTTGGTTTTCTTGGCCAAGGAAATTGTTTTGTGTCAATCTGATTTGCAAAGAAATTGTTCAGTGGAGACCTGTAACTGTTTATTAGAGCTGTTGGGGTAATGCTGAGACTGGGGACCTTTTGTTAGAGATGGCGGACAGAAATTGCTTTTGTTAAAGATTCTGAGGAATAAAATGAGCCTAAACTTATTATTAATTCTACTTGCAAGAGAAGAAATTGGAAAACCGCAAAATAAAGGGTCACTCATATAGTTCCAGCTCCATTTCTATTGCAGCTAAGGTTTTGGGAAAGGTTGATCTGTCTGTTTTAAGGTTATATTTTTCCCTTCTTAATCTACCTTTCAAAGTCATATGGCAGAGAGCAGGGGGATTTGTAGCGTCTTTGAATATTTTGAATAAGGGTAGTATTTCTCAGCCTTTCTTAATTGAAGAATGATGTAGTCTTGTAGAAGTCTATGAACCTTTCCGTATCCCACTCTTTGTTGGATAAAAGGGTCAGTAATAAGTACGAAAATCTTTGGCAATTGAGCTAATCGCTTTGCAAAATCCTAGCTTAATCTTGTAATCAAACAATTTGATGAGAAGTGTTGCTAGTAAAAATGTCTCTATGCCTGCCTATAGGTCCTTCCAACCCATACAAACTGATGGGTGGGTGACTGGCTCCCACCGTTTTCTCCAGCAGGCAGTGTCACTTCCCGGCAAACCCCCTTGGAAGCTGTGGGTATGTTTGAAGTAGGGTGTAGTCATTTTACCAGCCACCTCCTGATGTTGTAGAGACGCCAGGGCTCTGTGGGCCTCGATCTGAGTAGCAGAGATGAGAGAGAGCAGAGCTGTGGCCCGTCACAGGCACTCTTCCTTCTTTTCTCTCTTTTATAAAATTTCTGCTTTTGAGCTTCAGCTGGACAAAGCGGGGATGAATTAGAGTTGCTTCTTTACCGGGAATTGGGAAGCAAATCCAGTGTTTGCCAAAGAAAGGAAGGAGAGCAGTTCTAGAGCAAGAGAACAGTCTCTTTTTTTTTTTTTGCCTGGGCCTGAGCCTGGGACAAAGGATGGAGAATCCTTCCGTGGTTACATCTTGAAGGAGAGAAAGTGCATGGAGAAGCACTTAGCATGCCGTTGTCCTTAGGCCGTTGGTAGCTTAATGGGGCTGGCTGCAGGATGTGCCCAAAGTGACAACAAATCAGCAGAAATGGAAGTAATGCAGATTAACTTGGTCTAAAACCCAAAGGTTTTCAGGCTGATTATAGTAGAAATCCAAGGTGTTTTTTCAGCTAATTACAGCACTACCGTTGGCATAGCCTATAGTATAAACGCAAAGAAATCAGAGTTTGTAGAGCTGTATTCAGAAGTGATGTGACAATTATACTGTCTTCCGCAGACACAGGTTTTATCCAGCCTTCAGCTGCCGTGGATGAGATGAGTCTCTTTCTGTCACTCTTCCCACTGTAAAATGAAGTCTGTGTTGTTGTCTCTAACGTGTCACAGACCTAGAAGTAAAACTGGAGCTCTGAATGTGCATTTCTACCTACGTCCTGAACATGAGGAGATCCAAGTCCTGCAAAGGAAGTTTACTGCTGGCCGAGTGACTGAGTGGGGTTAAAAAGGAGGCATTACAGTAACCTACTATTTGGAGTCTGGCACTCTGAGTATACTCATCATTTCTTAATCTGTCCCTGGGTCTGGTTATAATTTGCATCTTGAGCAATCGTATTGCGTTCTGCATTTGCATTTGTTTTTTCTTCTTCTATTGTTAAACCTGTTTTCATCTTACACATTTTTCATTCTTCTGCAGCCCGTAGCCAGTGATAGATGACAAGGTTCAAACACAGGAGGTCAATTAGATCATCCAGTGTCCATCTCTGCCAGCACGGGATTATTGCTTTCATAGTCTATTTGCTATTGTTTTGTCCAGCCGATTGCTAAATAGGTCCTGTTTATTCGACAAAGTTTTGCCACCAATAATACCCCACATAACCTTAATTATAACAAGGGAGTAGTCTGGGGTATTGCTGAGAGGTGGGAGATGGTCTCGTATGGTCAGAAAAATTATCTGTTTTTTGGCTCTTCTTACTCGGATCAGATCCGGTACAGTTTTCTGAAGCACATTTCATTAACTGGTCAAATCAAACATCTACATCAACAGCACTTTTTGAGTCTGGCTTATCTCAATCCTTTCAGTCTAGAATATTCTCTTAGCAGAAAACAAGATGGCAATTGGTGTGTGTTTTCATTAACTCAAGGGATCTTTTGTTTATTGAGAGCATGTTTGCTTGTATGTTTACAGTCATTCTGGGCAAAGAGGTTTACAGTTTGCTTTCTGTGGTTTCAAAATGCAGTGATTTATCTCGTAGGGAAGCCTGTCTTAAGGAGCTAGATAAGACAGTGCTGAAAATTACTTGCCTACAGAAGGAAATAGAGTTTCACTGGCAGCCATGGAGACAGAAATCCTCTCAATCTGAGACTGGGAGTGATGCTGCGTTGCAGACTTCATTATGAAAATGACTTAGTGCGCGTTTATCTTCAATTTCAAAAAATCCATAATACAAGTCTAAAGCATATATAATTCACGCCAATTTCAAAATGATTTTCTAAGGTTAGACTTTCAAGATTATTCTGAATTTGGCAATGAGAAGTATACTTTTAATTATTTTTAAGCAGGTTTCTTCAGTGCCTTAAGGTCTGCGTACCAACCAAAATCAGTGGAGAGGTTGCCTGCAAGCAATATACAGCTGTCCATATTATAATATTTAAGGAGATTCTGCTTATGCAGAAGCATTTTACTGTTAGCCAGATAAAATCACATAAATATTCTTTGGGATAGTTGCTTTTTGGACGTAGCTCTCAGTTGATTTCACATAAATATTACTCTTGCACACTTAATAAGGAAGCCTAAGGAGGAGGTAAGTTTCTGGCAGGGTTGAACAGATATTGCATCCAATATAAAAGAAATATGCAGCTGCGCTTCATTTCCTCAGGGAGAGCAGAGCCTTCTTTCACAAGGTAGCATGCACGAGGGGAGATAACAAGAGTCTGTCCATCGGTTTTCCGTGCCTCGTATAGGGGTAAGAAAATGCTGACAAAGAGCTGGCTGTGAAACTCTTCCACTTTACACTTTTACAAAGTTCATCTGCATCTTCATATTACTGTGAGTAATATAGGCAGCTATGGGATTGTTGTGTTGGTGTCAGACCGGTAGATTTCTCAGGGCACCTGAATCCTGGTTTCTAGGCACAGTTGAAAGGTTGTGCTGTCCACCTAAACCTCTGTCTGTTGTCACACCTACCTCAGCATCAGTTTTGGTGTGGCTGATCTCTTCAGAGCCCTGCTTACCTCCAGGCTTTTGCAGAGCAACTTCTCAAATGGAGCGTGTCTTCTCCCATCACAGCTGGAGGTCGGCCTTCATATCCTCAAAATGGGTCTTGGTTTTGCAAGCAGCCATAAATTAGGCTTTTCAGGGTGTATTGGCCAGATGTTACCTAGTAGACAGAAGAATACTGATCTGGGAAGCGGATTATTTTTGCAAAGTCACACGCTGTAGCTGATTTGGAACAAAAATTTGAATGCCATACTCTGACATCCTCAGTTGGCATTCAGCTTGCTGCTTCACCTGGTATTTTAAGGTGAGCCTTTCCCAGTTTCTCCTGTTGAAGCCGTTTCACTTTGCATAGTCACTGGGGGAGGGAGAGGGAGCGGGAGCAGGTGAACCTGGTTTGATGTGGGTGCTTGCATGTGATGTGCAGCAGTCAGGACCAAATTCTTGCTGCAGGTGAGGCAGCATGGAGGTTTAAAGCAGGTTTTCCTTCTTTGTGGAGAGTGATTAGCTACCGAGAAACTGAGTGCAATGGGAAACGAAGAAAAGAGCAAAGTGTCTTTTTGTGACAAAGGGTTAACTGAGCTTGAACACCTACCTACCTGTGGGAGGAGATTCAAGACTGAGCAGAGAGAGATATTTTTGCTGTCTCTGACTGTGGTCCTATTCCATTCTTCTGTGGTTTCTCCAGGCCAGTGTAAATAACTTCATGCTCAATGTGCTGGTTTCTAGGAATACTATTCTAAGGCACCTAATTCTCCCCGGGAACCATATCTTGACTGTCTAATTCCTGGCTGAGGAGTCTGCTAGGCAACAGGAAATCTGCAAATTAAAACATTGCAACATCGGAGTCCCTGGCTGTACCCCAGCTTTGCTGGAGGACCAGTTTTCATCTGTTTGCCTATGAAAAATATACTCAGATGTATATCCTTTCTCTTGCATCATTTAAATGATTCCTCATGTTTCCCACCGGCTATTATTTTTATTACCCATATGCAGTCACTTTGCTGCTCATTTTGTTCATTGTAATGTAGCCAGTAGCACTCTTGTTTCTTGATCCCCAAAATGTGTGGTTTAAGGTCCCACATTAGCAAAAGTTGGTTAAAGTTAAGTGGGCTTAGCCCTCTAGCTTCTGCTGTTTGTGGTAGGAGCCGGACCAGCTCATCTACCCATTGCAGAGATGGACCGTCCATCCTGATTCACTGGGCTGGATGGCTTCTCCTCTTCCCCAGCTCTAGTGTCTTGTCTCTCCTTATAAAGAGGTTGGAAAGGACTGTGCTCTGAGTTGCTTGCTGACAGCAGTCCGTACGACACTAGTCATCTTCACTTCTGCTCCCATTTACTGACCGCTCCAGGGTCGTCTCTTTATGAATCCAAGAATTATTTTCTCTTCCTTCCCCCGCAGCAGGAGCCCACAGCTCACTAACAGCAATGCTAGCCTGCGGTCCAGAGGGAGCTTCGCTGCTAGCAGCGTCCTCTTTGAGAAGACAGAGTAATCCGCGGTCCCGTGGCCAAAACAGTTGGAAGTACATAGGTGGAAGTGTCAAGTATTCCAGTGCATGAACGGGTACCCAGGGAGCCCATAAATTATTTTCGGAAATCGAGGGTAAATCTAGTCAGCATTTTTTCTCCGCTGAAGAACAAATCTGAATGTTCAGGCAACTTTGTGGGCATTGATACTTGGAAGATCCTGAAGCTCTTGGAGAATCCCAAATTTTAATTGCCCGGTAGACTGTGTCTACTCCCTTCCAGGCTTTTATTGGGAGAGAGATTTTTGGGCTTTCACCCAGAAGGAGAGGAAGGTGTCTTGCCTCTGAGTGATGCTCAAAAGCAACCTTTGGAAGAATGCATAAAACAACAAAAATAAACTGCAGTTTTTATTGCTAGGGATATTTTTTAGTGTGCCCAGTGTGTGTGTGTCCTCTCCTATATTTCTCTGTCCTTCTGTAATAGTATGATGCTCAGCATGAAATAAGCTCTTCTTTCAGGAGACATGCCTGTAGAAATATGAGTGTGAATCACTGATATTCTTTCTAGATTTCTGATATTGATGCCTTAACACATATTGCTCTGGGAACCTTTCATCAGCCTTCTACACTTGCGTTTTAGAAAACAATGACAATCTTACTGGAAAATCAGTGTTAATATTCAGGATTTTCTGGTAATAGACTATTGAAACCCTGGACTGAGGGGCAGAGCATCTCTGCGTGAAGGTGCTCAGTCACGCACTGCACAGAGACTCGGTATTAAAGTCTGGCTGGCTCGCTGCTTACCTCTGATGTAAGTAAGCCAGACCCCAAAGGACTGAGAAGGGATTTAGGCACTTCCAGCTCTACCTGCTTACCCTGTCTGTGGGACGGCCAGTTTGAAACCCCTCCTTTGCCAGGGGGAACCAGAGCTGTTTAACCCATTTTCTAGGAGAAAAGGATTAGAAAGTTTTGTGGTGAGGCACCTCAGTCTCCCTATTGAAGTTGTCCTCTTTGTGTTCAAGGATTTAATTATCATGTTCAGAGTAAGCACCAGCAGAGGCAAGGCTGTCTCACCAGGCTGTGAGACCTCTCTGGAGACCATGGAGATCTGGATCCCACTCTCCCACTGCACCAAATCTTTCAGACAGAGACAGGAACCCACTTCTCACCCTTCCAGGTGACTGTCACAGATACTTCTTTAGTTTACATAAAGCAAAAGAGCTTGTATGTGAGGAAATGCCCTGCAGAATGAAGGGAAGACCCTGTTTCAGAGAGGTAGGATGATAGGTATGCAACCAGTGCAGGGCTCAGTATTGCAGTGTTTCAGTTCTGCCTGCAAAGCTGGACCTCTGGTCTGTGTAGCTGGGAGACAAATAAATTCTGGATTTGGAAGGACTTGTTCTGAGCCATAGGGATAAAAACTTGTTTACAATGCACAAGGTAAGATTTACTGAGCACTGTCACTGTTAATAGTATGAACCTATGTAACGACTTACTCCGTTCTAGCTGACAGTTCCCTGGCCCAAGCTGGGAGTCCTGGACTGTCATCAAGGACGCTGTTATGCATAACATATTAACAGCATTGCTTCAGATTATTTCTGATTACATCTCTTTCTTTGTTCCTTCCCAGTTTCTTTTTCCCAGGTCTGCTCATTCCCACTCTGCTTCTTCCCCCTCTCTTCTGGCTGCTCAGCTGCCAAATTTCTAGTTTGTTTGTGTGCTGCCCGGTAATCACTGCACCCGGGGCCAGCCTCAGCATCCCAGAGAAAGGCGGGTGTTGGGTCCCCACTTGGGTGGCATCGTGAGCATCCCCAAGGAGAAGGGGAGCCACTGGCTCTCCAGGCCAAGAGATGAGAGTCAGGCCCCGTTATTCATACGCCAGAGCTCCAGGCTCTTGGCTACTGTAAGTTAGCATTGAAACAACCAGGGGAGCTTTGTAATATATATTAGCTGAGCATCTGCTTCAGAAAATGTGTCAGATCTGAGGGTATGGAAATTCCTTCATTATTGGAATTCCCCAAACTTTAGCAGTCAGCAGATTTCATATGCTAATAATATTTGTGACAGCAGGGAGCCTACGTAGGGATTAAAATAAGGCTGGAGGTAGAATTAACCCAAATTCCTGGCTTTTGCCAGTTATAAATAGTGTACTGAAACTATTGAAATTTTCACCTTAAGTATTTTAAGAATCACCATGCTAGAGCCAAAGGTGATGGGAGCGGTCTTGCACTGCCCTATAAATTCAGCTGCTTGAAGTAGGAGGTCTAGCTGCATAATTAGATTTAATCTAACCTGTTATTCACAGAGCAGCGTATAAAGCGCGTTAGGAGAAATGGATTTGTTTAAGATGCCATCTAAAGCAACTTATTTTAATAATTGGGCAAGTGCTGAGCCAAAGGCCTAGATTTTCTGTTTATCAGCAACATTTGCTGCTTCATATGCAAATTTGATAATATAATGAGTGTTGGGGCCTAGTTTGTCCTTGAGCGTACGTGCAGAGCTGGCTGACCCCAAGCGCAGGAACAGGATACGTGCCTCCAAAGGCGTAAGGGGGCCTCTTTGTTTGCTCTACATAAATCTCAGTCTTTAATGACTTGAGGGAGAATGTTCGAATACTTAAATGAACATTATTCTTGAACATGAAGTTTTAATAGTGCACATTTTAAGTTTGTCATCAACCTGTATAAATTTATAGCAGATGAGAATCTGTGAGCAAGGCATTATCTGCTTTGAAGCGAAAGCCGGTTCCACGACTGAGGAAACTGTCCTCTGTGCACTAGGTCCCGAAGAAGTCAACTCCCCAGCGTACAACTTGCTGGGAGAAACTACTGATGAGCAGGACGGGTAAAAGGATTTCTACTACAACTACGTTTATAGACTTTAGGAGCAGCAGCTGCAGCTGCCATGGTAATTTTGCTTTTAGCTTTCTGTCACTATAATGAGGAATAAAAAGCTAGAGGACTGTTTCTTAATCACAGCATTAATTTTTTAGGCTAGATGTTAGTTGCGTGTCAAAGCTGAAGTCTCTGTTGGTGGAAGTGATATATTTACTGGACACATTTGAAAGCCTTAGAATTCAAAACAATACCAAAATGGTTTAAATATGTATTTAGTCAAATATACTTTCAATAGCGTGAAATGTGTAATAGAGCCACTTCTGTTTTGATTTCAAAACAGCTAGCTTTTGTTTTCTGTCTGAAACCGCACACCGTTGTAGTTGGGTAACTTTCTCACAGGGCGGATTGGAAAGGAGCCATGGAATTGTACAAACCCCCTTGCAATCTCCTATGAAACAGACAATAAAGGAAACCCAACCCCAGACGATTTTAGGTGCTTCTGCCATCGGTGGTGGCAGGAGTGACACCTGCGGGGCCGGCCGAGCCCGGGAGCTGGGGAGGCATCCCTGGAAGCGCCTGTCTCTGAGTCACTGCTGCAGCTGAGCTCGGGCTAAATTGGAAACAGAAATACCGATTGTCATGTCACCCGGATGCTCTGCCTCCAGCCAAATGGTAGATGGAAAAAAAAACGCTACCAGATGTTCTTATGTTATTAATATTGTTATTATTGTTATTATAAATAATATTTCTTATTGGCTGGCTTTCACTCCTGGCACATCTGGAGCACACATGCTTGGGAGGAGAGCCCCGGCAGCCCGTCGCTCTCCTCTTTCCCTGCACACCTGTAAAAAGAGGCCGGGCAGACCCTGCTCCCAGCACTGGAGGGCGAGGGGGGCTGCCCTGCTGCGGGGTGCCCCTCACCCCGCTCCCCTCCCGCTGCTGCTAGTACTAGCCCGAGCTCTGCTGGCATCCAGGCCATGCTGGCCAAGCCCAGGCCTTCGTTCCACTGATCCTCTTTCCGACGGGGTGAGATCCTTTCACCCATAGCCCTGTTTTGAGGGCTTTGTGCCCATATGCAGCCCCGGGGTTATACGATGAGAGCAAGCTCTGCTGATGCTCCTCTCGCTGGACGTTTTGCTGTGGGAGATGTCAATGTGACATTCCCGTGGTCTGAAGCACCTCTGGCCAAGAAAGCAGGATGCTAGGTGCGGCTTTGGTGGACGTTCACTGGCTAAACCTCCCTATCTAATGTTAGACCAGAAGCTTCCCAAAAATGTTTCTGTAATTGCTCCTGCTCCATGTCACCAAAAAAAATGGAGTGGTTTTGGAGGTGAAAATGGAGAGTATGGCATCACTCTGGTGTGAGTCTCACCATAAACTTCAGCAAACTCTGTCTTAAGGCACTGTTTAATGTAAGCACCAAACCATTGCTGGAGTGGAAATTATCCCGTTATACCCATTTAGGTCAACTGTCTAGGAATACAGGAACAAGAAAAAAAAATACTGGACAAGATGATGACAGTGGTTCATTAAAAAATAATAAAATGCTAGGATACCATTAAGCATGGCATACCAGTATTTGTATATCTCTAAGCTGAGAAAACACAGCTCCAGTATAAATAGGTGGAGCTTTATAAATGGACTTTTGTGGTCACACTAACTGTGTAAGAAGACAGTGTATTTTTAATTATTACATTGTGACAACATACAGAACGGGTAAAGCACTTTCCATGGACATGGGAAGATGCTGTGCCTGCCACTAGAAGTTTGCAACGACAAAAAATGAAGTACAGCCCTCTGATGGTCAGGTTTGCCTGGGATGGCTGTACCTGCAGCACATCTCCCTCCACCGTAGCTCTGTGCCAAGGGAGCACTGCTGCCCAGGCAGCTGAGGGCCTGGTGCAGCTTTTGGTCCCCCACCATGGGTCACGATTCCCAGCCAGGGGAGCACGGACCCACCTGTGGTCCTTGCATTCCTGGCTAGAAGCGGGAGAGGTGCCTGGTGCAGATGCTGAAAAAGGCCAATGCCTGCTGGAGAGCCTCTTCCCAAAGGCAAACCTGGGTGAGGGACACCTTGGCCAAAACAGCCACCTGTGTTCTGAATGAAATCTCAGCTGTACTGTGCACAGGAGCTAGCTGCAGTCACAACAAAAACAGTCAGCGCATCGGGCTTCAGTTGCTGTGGGTCTGTATTGGAGCAATTCCTTTGCCAATGGCTTCACCGGTGATCATGTTTTATCTACACTCTGACTGAGGCTCATCCTCTGCCATGAGTTTTCTGGAGGATGTCACCTTTTCTAACTGGAAGGTGTCCCCAGGCAGAATTGAAGAGTTTTACAGACTGGCCAAGGGTTTTCCAGTCTGTGGCTACATGAGGATGTTTGGGCTTCTGGAAACGCAGAAGCTGTAGGGAAGGGGCTCGGGTCACTCACAGTCCCTCCATGCACACCGGGAACTTCCCAGGCAGGTCACGCAGGCGCTGCCAGTCAGAAGACCTCCTGGGAACGGCGGGGGCCCTCGTGGGTCTATGGCTGCAGGCTAAGCACTTCATTCCTCTGCAGGAATTCTTTTTTTTTTCTTCTTTTCCTTTTGTACCTCTGGGGAACAGAATCAACCAAGTATATGTTGGTGGAAGTGGCTTTTTCAGACATCTCGCGTTCCCCCAGCACGCTGCTGGAAAACAAAACCGATGCTAGTCTGAAGCCATAAAGAAACAGTGGGAAACCTTTTCTTTATTAAATCAACGAGGTATTGCCATCAATGTGAATAAGTCACAGGCTTCATGCTTGCCACCTGAGAGACATCCACTCATCCTACGGAAAAAAGAGAAGTAATTAGGCTAAACCATGGGCAAATGAAGAGATAAGGGTGTTCCTTTCTTCCTTTCCCAGCTATTTTAGAACCCAGTAGTTTTCTGCTCCAAGTGGAAAATAAGGATCATTACTGTATTCAGCCTTGTTTTTTGTTAGATGCTTATAAATCTTGCTAATTAGCTGTAGAAATCATAAAAGCTCAGCATCATGTTTTAATCATAAGCTCCTCGGGCCACTGATGTTCATGTTGTTCCCTGGATCCTCATTTCCATGTACAAATTACTGAGCCCATAACACTTTGGCAGCTCATCTCTCATGCCAATGATATTTCCAACAGAATTATTATTTCAGTAACTAAGCCACAAGCCTACACCTGCAAAAAATAAAAATAAGAGAATAATACAGCAGTGGAAGGTCCCCCCTCCTTGTACTGGTGGAATATTAAAGCTTCTTCAAAGTAATTAAACACAGGTTTTGAATATAAAGCCTGGCTAACAGATCAGTAAAACCATTTTCTCTTTCCTGAGAAGCTAAAGAAAAGTTCCCCAGTCAGCAGCCGCGGAGGATGGGAAACTGTAGGCACTGCACTTAGACACCAGTGCTAACATGCTGGGAGTTTCTGGGGCAGTACAACAGGTCCAAGGCATCATGGACACAGCTGTGAAATCAAACCTCAGTTGAATTCTTATCCAAATCACCATAAACGAGGTCAGCATCTGCTAAGACACTGGATAATAATAGCTTGCTTAATTATACATTTTGCCTGTAATTTAGTCCAGACCAACTTTCCTAGTGGCAGTGGAGGAGGGTATTTTCCAGTTCTTTTATGTTCCTGTGATTAGTGGATAATGCCCTCGATGTATGTGCATGCATCTAATTTTCACTTTCAACTTTAATGCAATTTAACATTGTCAAAATAAATATTATTCTTCACTTTTCCAAATTTTGTTTCAGCACTTGTAAAGTAAATATTTTGCTTAAGAATGTGGAAAGCCTGTGCCTGCTTACTGACGCTCTCTCTAAGGGGGAGAAGGAGCCCGTCCCTCTATCGCGGCAGCTCAGGATTGCCCGGCAGCCGATGGTGCTTCTTCAGGGATGATGAGGCCTTCCTAACCTGTGGCAGAGGAGCAGGGTGGACAGCCAGGGATACTTGCTTTGGTCACTACTGCCAAGTTTGCCTTAGCTACAGCCCAAATCATAAAGGACAAGTGGGATAATGGGATAAAACCTTCTTCTTTTTTTTTTTTTTTTTTTTGTTCATTTATGTGAATTGCCATACTAAACTCATCTTTGAACTGTTAGGCATCAGTCACGTTCATTTACTGTCAGCAAGATGACGATGTCAAATTTCTGAGCAGCTCAGAGCTCCTGTGCTGGGCACGGCTGTGAGAACTACAGACCATTGAGCTGAGCTCCACCATTTGGATTGCCTCACCTCTGCAGCAGCGTGGCTGCGGTGTCACAGGCCTCTGGTGGTTACTCCTCATACACCTAAACTAGTTGCTGGCAAAGAATACCACCTTTGAAAAGAATATCTTGGTTTGCAGCTGCAGGAGAAAAGTGTGGAGGACCTGGCCTGGCCCAAGTGTGCATCTCCAGCCTGCGCTGGGGGAGGCTCAGGTCAGTAAAGGGAAGCTCTCTGTAACTGTTCCCTTGGTCAAACAAAAACACCCCTCAAGACAGATAAGTTACATTTGCTAAAAAATTGGATTAAAAAGTCACCGATCTTGAGTTTCTGGTTAAATCTTATTTTCTGAGCTGTTTTCAAGCAAAAGTGAAAATTGAAAACTGGCAAACTTACAAGATCAATAGGGTTTACTTAAATGACTCACCAATTAGCATGTCTGTGGCTTTTAGTAACATTGTATTCTTGCCAATCACACTGGTTTAAACTTTCCCTCATATATAAATTACACACCCAGATTCATGTCTCCTTTTCTCTCTTTTTTCTCTTCCTTTTTTCTCTTCTTTTTTTTCTCTCCTCTCCTCTCCTCTCCTCTCCTCTCCTCTCCTCTCCTCTCCTCTCCTCTCCTCTCCTCTCCTCTCCTCTCCTCTCCTCTCCTCTCCTCTCCTCTCCTCTCCTCTCCTCTCCTCTCCTCTCCTCTCCTCTCCTCTCCTCTCCTCTCCTCTCCTCTCCTCTCCTCTCCTCTCCTCTCCTCTCCTCTCCTCTCCTCTCCTCTCCTCTCCTCTCCTCTCCTCTCCTCTCCTCTCCCTCTCCACTGACTCCTACACTCAACGTCTCCAGCACTGAAGCAGAGATCGAGGAGAGATCTCCAGGCTCCCTATGAGCTGTGTAACCAATACTTCTTATTTCAAGTTCAAAGGTCTGCAGGGGGTAGAGAGTCTTAATAAATGCACTTTTTAGAGGACCGAGTGAGAGCTGTGGTCAGCACTGCTCTTTTCTCTCTGTGTCTGGCCAACAGATCACGGCTGTTGCTGATTTGGAAGCAGCCCTAGCTACTGTCATCCATCCCTCGTCCCCTTGTGCTGGGAAGGAGAAGGTGCGGAGCGCAGCTGGCCTTGCCATGTGGGTGGCTGGGCTGGGGCCGGCAGACGATGGCCTGTGGACAGATTTAGCTTGCACGGAGTCTCAAATCGAGTATAAACTCCCAGATTTAGCTAAAACATCTGCAAATAGCTTGGAGCCTATGTGCTTGGGAGGCCTGTCCCTGTTCTTGACTCTGTGTGTGCGTTCATCTGCTCGGTTTGACTGAGCTATCCAGGAGAAAGAGCTGTGAGCCCGATGCCCTTCATGAAGCTCTCTTGGACATTCCCATGCGGGATGCTCAGCTGCGTTACCCTGGCTTAACTGCAGTGACCCGCCGGTCACCTCCTCTCGGCCCCTTGGGCAAGTGAGGCGGGACCCCAGGGACGCGAGCCTTGGTCCTGTCAGCTGAAGCCGGGCTGTTTCACCTTGCGCTCGCCATGAGGGGAGCGTGCTCGCCCAGACGCTTGCCGCACAGCAGCTCGTTAAGCACGGGGAACCTGATCTTGTGTCTGAGTCCTTGTTCAGCCTGGAACAGGCCAGATTTGTTGACCTTAAAGGCACGCTGCAAACCACATTATTCCTCATAGGCATTTGCAGAGGTTATGAGCCTGGGGAACGTGGTTAAAAGGGAACTAGGCCATATATTAACATGGTTTAATTTTATTCTTTTCCTTTCCTGGTGCAGCACGTTGTTTTATTTGCTACGAAATGCCTATGGCAATTGGCTAGGCACTTTTCTGCATGCAAGAAATCTAAAGAAATTAAAAGTCTTTGAGGGGCTTAAACATCGTCTTGTGTGTAGCTAAGATGAAGCTTAACAACAACCTGGACTAAGATGAGTTTATACGCAGGCACATAAAGCTCCAGGGTGGTCTTAGCGGGTCTGCTGAATCCGCCCTTCGTCTGCAGCGCTCCAGCCGTGTTTCCTGCTGCGAGTTTGCACAGGTGTCTGCGTAAGTTGCTTCCAGCGTACCCATTTCTTGCGATGAGACACCAGACTGAAAAAAATCACGTTACACCAGCTTAGCCTGAGATCGGTTTTCTGGGCTGGCAGTCAGGGGAAAACCTCTGGTGAACTGTTCACATCTGCCATGGAGAGTGGGGGACACCAACAGGCTCTGGACCCCTCAAGACCGTTTTTAGAGATTTGCTTTCCAGGGCTGACCTGCCCCGAGCATGACATAAGGGAGCCCACACAGTGAGTCAGTGCTGGAACCAAGTTCCTGGCGCTTGGTTCCTCTGCTCACTCTGCTAAACCACACCGAGATTAAACCAACAGAGGCAAAGAGGGAGCCTGGATACGAGGGAATTTAGCAGGGAACCTGCCTTGACTCATTAATGGAAACTTTTGAAAACAGGCAGCAGCAGTAATTTTATTATATTTTTTTCCCCATGCTGAAACAATTTGTGTGCAGTAGAGTCATTCCCTGGAAAAACATTTCTTTAATTTATCTTCTTTAATTATCACTCATCTTTAGCAGCATCTGTTTCTGATATTTTGTTAGAAAGTTTGCATGTTTGAACCAGGCCTGGGTGGTATTTCATTTTTTCTTGATTCCATTTTCTACTGTGATGGTACTTCCCGTGGTGGGAAGAGATTGGCTTTGCTTTATTTCACAAGGCATAATAAATCATACGGCTGTTCTACTTTAACATCATTATTACCATGTAAGCATGCTCAGCGACATATCCTGCAGATTACTTGGTGTATTTACTTGAGGTTAGAATGCCAAGCATTACAAACAGCAGACTGGGTCCCTGTTGTGAAGATGTGCATACCGCTTATGGGAAGATGTACTTTCTAGCCAAGATCTTAGCATCTGACTGGTGATGCTGAATAGCTTATGATGTCCAAAACAAAGCCTGACTTTTGAGAGGACTCCTTAAAATTGGGCCCCTGTAATATTTCTCAAGTTGTGCATCCAAAGCATGAGGTACTCAGCATCCAGCTCCCTGCTGAGATTTTGAGCTGTAGTTTCTATGAGCAATTGTGGACAGAAGAGAAAAGATTGCTGCTCTTATGGGCCAGTTCTTTCCTTGTCAGTATTGCTTTTCAAGACTATCTCTCTGCTAAGGGACAAGGTGCTGCCTAGATTATCTAAGGTTGACAAACCTTTTGGTTTTGCTGCTGATTCTTTCACCAGCTATATGTCCTTTCCTTTATGATCATATATGACCTTCTCTAAAGTAACCCACCAGTGCTGGTCAAGAAATCGTCTATTAGGTGAACACTAACTCACCTGTAACAACAAGATACCTGATTTTCCGAACAGGAGAAAATTGTCTTTCAGAGAATTGCAGATATAAGTTATCACCATTTTTCATCTGAAAGAATAAATATGAGATCATGAAGCCAGTTGTTAAAGGAGACCTTTAGATGACAGAAATAGAGAAATAGAGATGTCAGTTGAAGGCTTTCAGTACCTACAGTATTGTACTTTCCTTCCAGTGGCATCTGCTTACTCAACACGCTGTACTAGATTTTGTGGTATATACTTAGTTCGTGGTCTGCCTGTTTTCCCTATCATGCAATGTTTTCTTCTGGTTAGACAGAATTATGGCCAGTGTGGTCAGGGTAAATTAAATATGACCTAACAGTCACTTGTCCTCATATACCTAAGCCAGTGAGTGTTCACTCCTGTCCAGCAGGGGATGTGTCCTTCTTACTGATGCACATCTGTAATGCCCACAGAAGTCTCAATGAAATTTCATCTAAATAAGCAGTTTGGCTTTGAAAGAGAACTGCTAGTACTAAAACGCAGCACGGAAAAGCAATGCTGTGAGGATATGCTCAAATGATCATAAGGAGGACGTGCATTAGCACTTCTTGTTACCGCCCTGGAGCTGGAAGGCAGGAACCAAGCAGACCTGGTGCCTACCCCATTGCAAACGTAATGCAAAATATGATAAAACATTAAACATGATTTCAGGTGACTTTAACTAGCCTAGCTTACTTATTTGCAGTAGAGCAAAGGATACTAGGTCCTAGCAAGAGGCACCACCTTCTTCAGCACCAATGGGCAATGCTTTCTCCTGATGGTATAAGCTTGCCCTGTTCAAGCACACTCAGGCTGACTGCAGGACTAGCAACGCTTCTGTCCCTCTGCTGTCAGGACTCCAATGGGCTGCAAAGCCCACAGGGAGGAGAAGAAAGCAGTTTGGCTCAGACATCAGGCTCTCTCTGATGCTCTTCTTGGCACAAGAGATGCAGAGGAACTAACTGCTAGAGTTGAACCAGAGTGATCCAGGATGATTCGGGGTGACCATCTAGGCTGTGGAGCTCACAGGACAGCCTCTATGTCCATATTCCTACCAGAGTTTGCTACAGGCAATGGGGTCTTGACCTCACCCTGGGTGTTGAGCCTTGCCCAGCTGGGGGAGATTTCAAGAGTTTGGGTCTCTTCTTGAGTTGCGAGGGGCTGCAGTATAGGGAGGAAGGGTTTCATCAAAACATCCAGCCATGTTTGGATGCCTGTGAACTTTTCTTCAAGAATGGTCTGACAAAAGATGCCCACAAAATGTCAAAACCATTTTCTCAAAACTGCAGTATTGTTTCCTTTTCCAAAAAGTATTTATAAAGTGAGCAGTTCTTCCCCATCCTCCACATTAACCAAAGTTCTGCCCCTTTGGCAACTGAGGCAGGTCTCGGTTCTGCAGACACTACAGCGAGTGCCTGAGTCTCGGTCTGGTGCCCCTGAACAGCTCCCCAAGATCTCCCTGGCTCTGAAAAGAGAGTCCTGCTGATGCAGCCAGAGTTCATTTGTGCTTCTTGGTTGTCAGACTTTTGGCTCTGTTTTTCCCAACCAGTTCAGTAGGCCCTGCAGGAAGCTGAACCAGACTCCTGCGAGCCCATGACTTTCCCATTGTCCTGTGTTAACTGCAGGGCTGGCTGAGTTCAAGCCATTTTTCTTCCTTTCTGATTGTTTTCCTTACAGTCTGCTATTAAACTTAACCAAAATATTTGTGCAATAAACAGTTATTAGGCCAACGCACGCTGTTAAAATTATTGTGGAGTAGCTCTGTGTCCATCACACCATGCACTACCCAGCCAAATATGCAATAGACTGCCCCTTGTCCATCACATACACAGACATCCCTGGGACATCAACTTAAGAGTCCCGCATGATTAACATAGAGAGACGCCTGCCCCAGCACCTGAGCTCTTCTGATCAGACTAAGAAATCTATGGGTTCAGGGATGTTTCTGAAAAGGTTTTGTTAAGAAAATTTGAACTGGGGACATGTGGCGATGTTAAAGTTTATTCTTGGATGATCTGGACCTTGTTTCACTGGTTTCGGAACAACGGTGAACAGATTACCCAGCTCTGAGGTGAAGTACAAATAAGCTGCAGCTCAGTTTAATCAAGGGTATGGCATCAAGGTAGTGGAAGGTTGTTATCATTTGTTTGACAGACTGCGTTAAACACATGGCGTCAGGGTATCATTGCAGTGGCTACAGAGCATAAGCTTTTTATCCAGGTAACAGGAAAAACACACCTCCAGAGTCTTTGCTGGCTCTTAACAGGTAACCCAAAAAGAGAATAAGCATGGACACTAATGTGCTCTTTCACCTCTAGTTGAGTCCTGTCTTGGCCCCGCTCTGGGAGGGAAGTTTCTAGTAGAGGTAGTTTTATGGGGGGGCGTGTGGAGGGAGGAAGGCATTATGGAGAGGAGAGAGTAGCAATCCCACTCACATTCAAAACAGCCTGGCCTCCCACCCAGAGGAGACAAAAACTGCCCCGAGACACTCCTCCAGTCCCAGCTACCCCATCTGAGGGAACAAGAAGAGACTTCATCTTCTTGGGGTACCAAGCGAATCGTCTTTTGCCCTGACAAAGCCACTGAAATAGAAGGAAACAAAACTATCCTTTAGAAAGGTGGAAAACGGTCATGTAATTAGCAAGCTGGATCTCTGTTTTTTTCTGTGCTATTTTTCGCCTGTCATGGATGTAAACTTGGCCTTGTGGTTGAAATGGCAACAGCTGTAAACTTCAAAGAATAAAATTCCTCCACGCTTTTTTAATAAGCGTCTACCCTCATCAGCAATCTGCATGGTTCAGCTGAGTTTCTAATTCTCCAGTACTTTCATGCACGAAGTACAAGCTATGGTTTCCCAGTCTTGTTTCAGGATACAGCACTCACCCATTAGAGGGAAATTTTTCCATATTGCTCACTGACAGGATATGGGAGGACTGAATATTTTGCTGGAAAGACCCGGGGTTATTCCCTAACAAATTGAGTGTGGTATCTGTGGCTTGGCATGAACATCAGCACCGATTTGTCTCACTGTAACCCAGAATCACCGTGAGATATTTGATTGCCCCAGCGGGCACGTACGCAGGTTAGTGCACTCCGTCCGGGTATTTTTTATTTTGCTTTCCATTGATTCACTCCCACAGGCATCCTAGAATGGACCCATGTTAAAGCACACACTCACCTCTTGCTCTGTCTTCCTTTTCAGCTGTTTTCAGCCTTCTTATGTCTAAAATTAAGTGGAGAAAGGGATAATTACACTGTGATATTTAGGCCAGAGGTCCCCTGGCTCATTCATGGCTTATTTAGCAAGCACTTGTTTTTACTGTTGAACATTTCTTTCCTTTTCTTTCCCTTTAATGTTTTCCTACCGTAAGCCTTAGTGGTTGGGTGCTGCTGAATATTGACTGTATGGCGATTGGGTCTTGGATCATACCTTCACAAAATTTGGGAAGCACCTCCTATGCCTTCAGCTCTCAGAAACAATCACAAACAAAAATAACCTTTGCATTAAATCTAACCAAATGATGTGGGGACATCTTGACCTTGCTGAGGCTGACTTCACAATCATAACTCATGATTCGTGGCTGGTCAGTGCCATGGCCTGTGACTCTGGGAAGTTTGGGGATACACTGAAGAACCATCAGGACCTATTTGCCAGCTGATTGTTGTACTGAGATATTTTGCATGTTCTTGTGTCAACAACAGTAGATTTCTCTTTCAAAGGGGCCATTTCCCTCTTCTTCCTTATCCTCTTCTGACTCTCCTAGAGAAAATAAGGGCACCCAGCATTAGCATTGGCGATCTGATCCCAACACCCAGTACTTCTGGGTGTTGACAATAAAGACATAGCTCATTGCTTCAATAAAGCAACTTTGCAGATAACATGTAGGTCAGCTTCGGGAATCTGGCCATTTTGCAATGCAGGTAGTCTGTTTGGAATTAGTTTCCTTCCCTTACTCTCCACATATATCCATGGCTTCACCT
The DNA here is from genome assembly GCA_017639485.1 of Pluvialis apricaria. Classification (NCBI taxonomy): domain Eukaryota; kingdom Metazoa; phylum Chordata; class Aves; order Charadriiformes; family Charadriidae; genus Pluvialis; species Pluvialis apricaria. The sequence goes on along the minus strand of CM030009.1, from coordinate 69,964,405 downwards.
TTATTAGAGATTTTTAAAGAACAGATTGAACATATCACTCTCAGCTGTATTTAGCTTGCCTCTTGTTAAAAGGATGTATTTAACTCGTATTTAGCTTGCCTCACATTAAAAGGATGGAGTAAATGACTTCTTGAGATCCCTCCCAGCCTTGTTTCTGGGATGTTTATGACTAGAAGGAACACACTATGCAAAAATGTTACCTTGCATTTTATGTTTGCTGCCTGTGAGGCTGTTTGTTCAAGCTGGACCCCTCCCCGGACGGTATTTCTCTGGCTGTTTTCAGTCTCTATAGGCAGACTGTTCTCCAACTTAAGATGCTTCTTTTATGCCTGCTGTACATTTGGCTTTTAGTTTTTTTTGTCTACCTTTGGATGATGTCCTCTTATGCATTTCAGTTTGAGGAATTGCCTTCTTATTTGCTTGGTTCCTTTTTTAGTAGCTGCAAGATCTCTACTGTAGATCACTCAGATTGTGCTGAACAAGAATAAGGGAAAGCTTTCAGGCGCGGTTCCTTCGCTTCTCTGAACACAACCTTTTCTGGAGATCCTTCTCTTCTATTTTAGGCACTAATAATGGGCAGGTTGTTCAAAAATCCTATTTTTATTGTTGCAGATCACTGGGAGCAGATACTTATGCAGTAAGGCTTAACAACACCATGAATAATTACTGTGTTTATTGACCTGAGTTTCCATATGGGATCAAGTAAAAGTCTGGAGGGTTGCTTTGGATCTATACTGTGGATAAAGATAGATAACTAAGAGAGATGGTTGGGGTTTTTTTTGGTGTTCCCCCCCCCACCCCCAAGTTGTGTCATAGTCCTGGGCAGATCCACAGAAGGAGTGTTTAAAAGGCCCTTTCAGGAATAGCTGTTCCTAAGCAGAAACACCTCCTGCCCAGGTCAGCCAGTTGATGTACTTCATGGGACACACTAGGACACTGCAGCATCCACGATAAGTGTCATTTACTGAAATGTTAGAATTATCCCCAAGATATATAAAAAAGACATTTCATTTTGCCTCTGAAATTTAATCTAGTCAGCTGATGGAACGGATCACAGAGCTCTAGTTTTGAATGCCTTTATTTTGTGGGGAGCTGTTGTTTTGTAGGGATGTTTCTACTTATGTCAAGTAAATGTTATTGCTATTTGGTATGGAAGCCAGATACCACTGTCTGCATAAGAAAATGCTACTTTTTTAGTACACTGGGATGCCAAGTAGACGTGTTAATATATGGCTACATGTACACATTCCCTAAAGTCTCTTTCTGGTGTCAATAGTGGATAAAAAGGATATAGATGTATTTACCGTAATATCTGTAGATAACTGTAACACTTATACCTGCATTCTTGATCAATCAGAAATACAGTCCAGATCCTCAGGGAAGAAAAGAAAAAGCAACTCTAAGAGCAGTGAATGATCAAGCTGCAGCCTTTTTTTTTTTTTTCTAGGGGAACAATGAATGTTGATGAATGCCTTCTCCCGGTCTGCTTCAGCCACAAACGTTGTCTGCAGAGCACAGGGTAAGTTAGCTCCAGGCACATAGTTTCTGTCCAGATCAGGGGAACAGCAGGGGAACTTTGCAGTTACCTCCTGGGCCATAAATTGGGGTTTCCACTGTGTGGGATGGAGGGGATCAGTCTGTAGCTGGGTCTGCTCCCAACATAGCACTGGATGCAGCTGGCATGAATACCTAGGCAGAGGAGCTAGGAAGTACTCCCAGGTCCTGGCGGACAGACGTGGGCAAAATGCCCAGTGCTTGTAAAGTGTTTTGGAGCAGGGATAGCTGATAGATAGCAAATCTTGCATGCTTAATACTTACAAATTACCTTTCCAAAGACACTTCCTTCCTTTCAGCCAGCTGTTCTGCCTCAGCACTCTTCACTGGTAGTCTTCCAGAGCTGCAATGTGAGTTTAAATTAATTTCTTGAAAAATCTTCCTCCTTGCTGCAGTTTTCTTACCCCTCTTTCCTGAAGTGCTGTCAACTGAGTCTGCTGTGCGATATGAGAAAGAGTTAGTTGAACCAAGGTTATTTTCAGCAATTCTTGTTCTATTTCATAATAAAACTTGATGAGAAAAAGACTGGTCAGTCAAATATCTTCACCAAACTTTTCTGCCCATTGTTTGCTGTCAAAACAAAATGTTGTTGAGAGTTTTCGTTTCATTTGCGTTATGTGGGTTTAGGCAAGGGTTCAATCTAATACTTAGAAAAGGCAACAGAGTCCTTTCATCTACAGGCTAGCACGGGCATTGGATCAGCCCCTAACTGCCTGTGTCTGTGTTTTTTGCCATGGAAGTTGAAAATTTGGAGGCCTAGACTGGAGCCCTCACACAGGAGAAATAAGCAGAGAAAATACAATGGATAGAAATGGGAAATCTACTTGAACTACACCTTCACCCTTTTTCTATTTCTTGAAGTCTGGAAGTCTGGAGGGACAGTGAGAGCTTTTGAGCCCTTGCTGCAGACCCCAGCGGTGTAGGCACTCAGCATGTAGGTACTTTCATGGCTCCCACTTATCCTGGTGGCTATCCCTATCCCTGTGTACTAGGATCATGGACTGCATATGGATGACTAGTAGGGTAGAGAAGGAGGAGAGTCCTTGATCTGATATGTAGGATAATGTACTCAGATCCCAGTGTTGTCAGTCTACTTGTCTGATCATTTGCACAGGTCTTTACGTCTTTATATGCCTCAGCTTCTTATCAATAAAATGGGAATAATAACATCTTGAGAAACAACCATGGTGTACTACAGCAAATGTCCATCCAGCCCATTATCTTCTCTCTCTTACCACCCAGTAGCAGATTCTCAAAGCAGTTCTTGGTCACAGCCTTGGTGATTTATGTGGGAATTTTTAAAAGCTGGTGGAAGATTTTTTTTCTATCTCATCTTCAGTTGAAGAGACATTAAGTCTCCTCCTTGGCTGTCATAATTCACAGCCTGGCATATTAACTTAAAACTTGTCATTCTCACTTCACCTTAACGCCCTGGTCTGTGACCTGCGACAGACGCATGCTCTGATTCGTGGTCCCTGCTGCCTGGTGACTGATGGCCTGGGAGAACAGTAACCTCTTCAGCCATCGCCACTGAATTTGGCAAGGACTGTGAATCAGAGCCCTAAAATTAGAAGCGAATGAATCTCTCTGTGCATCTAGCTGTGATTACACGCCATGTATGTGCACAAGCTTCACGCACACCTTCCCCCCGCTATGTTATTTATATAGTGTAATCATCCCTGTGTCTTTTGGAAATGTTTAACCTTTCCTTTAAACCAGCCTGATCATTTTATTCTTATTTAAAGACAATGGCTCTGAATTATCACAGGTGAATTTATTACTAAAAATGCCTTCTCCAACCGTGTGATGCGTTTATTTCAAAGTCTAATGGTCTTCCTTTCCTTTCTCACTACGCATTCTTTATTAGGGTCTTCCATGATTAGTTTTGGGGCAGGAATATGAAAGGGGCAGCTCTCCAAGAATGGCATTGTCTGCATTCACTCTCAGATGGATATTTTTTTTATTTATTTCTTTGTAAAAAGATATTTCATTCAGAGAATCCCTGCTGAGCTTTTTATTGCAGAAAATTAGGGATCATAAATCGTCTCCCAGAAAACTATAAATCCAGTACTATTGAAACATTCCATGGGCAGAGCTTGGCTCTTTGATGAAATCACTCCTTTTTCTTGTATAATTTATGAGCTTTTTTTCAGCATGGGGGGATTTATGCTTTTAAATTGCTCACCAGGGTTTTATTGAATATAATTTGCTAGCAAATTTATATGAGCCAAATATATTGCATTTTATCCACAATTATGAGCAATAAAATTGATGGGGCTTTACTTTTCATTTTCTTCTGGCAAGCAGAGGAAACATGAGTTTATCCTGAGCTTGGAGTGAGGTTTCTCAAGGATACACGTGTACAATTAAAAAAGAAAAGAGTATAGTCAGCAAGGCAGAGGTGCCATTTTGGAAACTTTATTTGGTGCATGGGAGGAGGCAAGCTAGATTTCTCTTGGTCCAAAGGGACTGTAAAACACTGAGGAGCTGAGTTAAAGTGACCGAAGCCTATGACACACATCGACTTCTGCAGGGTTTGAATCACACCGTTGGGAGGGAAGGTGTAGATAAGCTGTCTAAGAACTGCTTGTCTTTCAAGGTCCCCTTTGGTCCCATTTCCCTGCGATATTCTGATTTTCATTTGGTTCATCCTGGTATATTCAAAGACGCAAACGAAACCCCTAGTATAACCCTACCTTCTATGATTTATTTTATTTACTATATCTAAATTGTGTTCATTTCTGTATGCCTATTTTCCTTCAGGACTTTTCTGACTGACAGAAAATAGGAATAAAACTCCAAGTGTCATTAATCTCTCTCAGGCATAAGGAGCCATTAAAGTGTTCCGTGGCCTGATTCTTAACAGGCTGTTATTTCCAAATACTGTTTCCTCAAAATGAGACTACTAAACCCATTGTTACCTTCATAACACAGTCAGATGCAAATATTGCAGCTTGCATCTGAGTCAGTGTGTGACATTCGGGGTGCACCAGACCACTTAGGTGACAGGGTATGTGATGGGAAGAAAAGTTAAGGTGCAAGACTACACCTGGGCAAAATATTCCTCCTAGCAGGTCCTTACCCCGCCTTGAGCTTTGTGCTGTGGACTCTCACCTGCTTTGGGCCAGCATGGCTGCTGCAGCCTTGCCTGCCTGTCTGTCTGTCCCTCTCTTTGTTGGCTTCATAGGCTCTGAATCATGTCCCTCCAGAGGAACACCAAACCCTTGCAATGTAAACTTTTGGTTTGGGACAAGAAATGCTTAAGCTGATTTAGCTGAACTGGGGCGAGCTGGTTTGTAGGCAGACATTACAGAGGAGCTTGGGAAAAGTCTGAATTTAGCTGCTCTAAAATGTGAATAGCATGGTGGGAGTTTCAAAAGCAGGATAGCACCAGCCCCTGGTCCAGACCCTGTGGTCATGCAGGGGACGAGGGACTGACCCACCTCTGTAACCTCACTCTTCACAGGAGGGAAACCACCTTCTGTCCCGAGAGAATCATTCGGAAGAGACATCCTAAGGAGGATCCTCATAACTTTTCCCTCCCTTTATGGCCTTCTCCTTCAGGAGTGCTCAGTTTGGCACAGAGCAGGTACCTAGAGGTTTTCTTTGCACTGAAGGAACTTAAGGCTGCAATCCGAAATGGGCAAATCAAAGGAAATTCAAAGTTTAAGACCCACATACTCTTTCAGCTGTTTATCCCACAAGAGCCCAAGCTGTTGGTATGGCCAGTGCGTTAACAGTGAATATCCTGTCTGGCTCATGCCCATTTTTTGCCATAGCTGTATTATTATTTCAACATTCTATAGGTTTTGTACTTAATGTATACAGAGTGATGATCGCTGGGGCCATAATAATGAAATATGACTTTCTTAATGAAATTTCAGTCCCAGCTCATTTCACTGCTGACATTGAGGTGACTGCAAATAAACACTTTCCAGAAGAGTCAGTTAAATGGCTGCATAAGCAATTTATCAAATACTGTAACATTTAAATAAATAAAAAAGAAGTATTCAAGTGTGGTATATTACTGCCTGTGGCTTTGTTCCCAATAACTTCACTCCTTGTCTTTCTAATAGTTAGATTTGCACTGGCAGAAAACAAATTTCTCTCCAACTCAGAGAATTTTATCAGGTTTATCTCTGAATGTCAGATCAATGTGTAGGAAACAAATGGAGTCAGCAACATGATTTAAATTAGAAGTCTAACAATTTACAGTCTCCACTGGTTTCTCATAAACCTTATTAACGTTTGGCATTGGGTACCAAGGAACTATAAATAACATTCCAAAAGAACATTTATATCTGCTTAGACTCTCGTTATATGTCTTCAACACAGCTTAAATAATGTCAGTAATACCTTCATCATGAACAGGAAATGAAAAAGTTACCCCATACATGTTTTGTCTTTTAATCAAATATTATTTTCTCCTTAGAACTGCAGAACTGTTTTTTTTTAAAATATTTATTTTATTTATTAAAAACTTATGGCTACTATTTCCACTTGTTTTTCTAGATCTCAGTAGGGTACAAACCCCTCCCACCTGAACAGAGCTGAACAGTTTCTTGACATGTCTCCATGCAGTCCTTCCATCCCACCCCTTCACCTCGGCTGCTGTTGGAGGCCAGGCTCTTGCCTCGGGGATGTGGGCAGGGGCAACACCGTGACACCTACACATGCCTGCGGGCAGAGATGTCACGAGGCAAGTGGGCACCACCAGGCATTTCTAAAATTGGGTCTGATTGTAGCAGAGCAGGAGAGGAGAAAGATTTATAGACACCCTCCCCAAACTGCCCTCGCTCATTTCTAATATTCTTAACCCTCTTTCTTTCTCTCATTTTAGTATTTTCTCCTGTCTATGTGCAACAATTTCATTTCCTTCCTTAGAAGAATGGACCCAGATTTTCTTTTCCAACCAACACATCCAAACACTCCTGTCCGAAATTCAGTTCTGTTCTGAAATCTTCTGTTCCCAATCTGCTGCGTGGTCGTTGCTATTTTGAGTGCCTCTCTCAGATGGATGACTAGTTCTTCAGGAAAAGATGTAGAATTACTTTCTGCTTCTAAAACATTGTGCAACTGCTCGGCTCTGCACCTAAGAAGTCTCACCTCAGGTAGGATTCATTGGGCCAAATGTCAACATCTACACCAGAAGATCTACTTTTGCTCAGTCACTGAATTCCATTTCGTGATGGAACTGGCACCTAGTCATGTTGCTGGTATCTAGTAAACAAACAAGGCAACAGAGAAGCAACAGACATTGTGCATTATACATATAATAAAGGCAAAGAGATTAAAAAATGAAAAAGAGTTAGTGGTCTGGAAAAGAACAAATAGTAGAAAGAAGCAAAAATCCAAAAAATGTTGCCCATGCCAACATCATAAAAATAGAATTAGTTCTTACAGATACACAGAGCGCATTCATCTAAACTAACTTTAGAGGCTTACAGAGTCTACTTCCTTTATAGTCAAAGAAAAGAAATAGGTATGTTGGGAGAGCAATTCATTTGCTGTCTTTAATATGTCTGCCTTAGGAAGAGATGAACTGCATTTTACATGTGTCTATTTCTCCCCATTAACTATAGAGTGAGTTTAGACAATTAGTCCAGGTGGAGATGTCTACTGGCATCTAAGAGTAGGTGAGGTGAGCCTCAGTGACCATAGCAGAAAGGATGCTGCAACGCACACCGTGCCAGGAGTGATGTCGCAGCCTTCCACCATGACTCACCACAGAGAGCAAAGAAATGGGCTACGTAGCCAGCGTTTCACGCACGTTGGTGCAGCCAGTCCCCTGGGACTGGTACCAAGTGGTATACAGTAACTCAACCCATGTGATGGGAAAGAAATTGTGATACTGTCCTATGTACAGCAGTTCCCTCCAGCAGCTCCTTGTATGAGATTAAATCAGTGAAGAGTTCCATCCTTGTAATTACCTTTGCTCCTTTTGAAGGCATCCAGACCTCAGGTCACCTCATTGGCTAGGCTCTTGTCATGGCCTCTTGCCTTCCTTGGACAGCCCTTCCCACAGCACCCCCAGGGCCCACAGCTAGAGCCTGGAAACCCTCAGTCAGCCAGCTTTCCGGGGTTGCTCTCTCCTTTGTATCCCTCTCGTCAGCCCCAGTCAATACTTGTCTCTCTCCAGCTGTCCACTACATCTATTCCCATGCAAGCTATTGCATCTGTGAAGCAGACTCTCGTCGCTGCCTCCCACCCAGCCATCCACACTCCCCCTCTCAGCCCAATGGGGCAGGTGAGACCCTTTTCTAAAGTGTTTGAGGAAGTCAGCACACAGCCGTGAAGCTTCACTTGCAATTTTTGTTTTTAGGCTGGCTCCTAAGGCACTTAGATTCAGAATGGTCTTTGGAGCCAAAAAAAAAAAAAAAAAAAAGTGCCAAAGGCAGAAAAGGAAAGAATACAGACAAAAATTAAAAAGCCACAGAAATGCTCAAAGAAATATTTCAAAGAGGTGGCAATTAGATTTAGCTCCTCAGAACGATGTGACAGATTCAAGGGCAGAAATATTTGACATTCAGTAGCATAAGAACTGCTGGAAAATTAATTCAAGAATGTCTAGCCATGAAGCCAAATGTTTCTTCACCTACAGAAGTCAACTGCAAGAAAAACAAAACCTTTAGCTTGACCTTCAAAGAACAATTAGTGGCTGATTTATTGACATGGTTTTCCAGAAAATGGACAATGCTTATGAAGACGTTGAGAAAACTGTATAATAAATTATATTTTCTTTGAGCTTCAAGGGATGTAGCCAATTTTCCACTTTAAACAAGCTCTGCCAGGGTGTCCTTTTGTTAGGTCTAAGAATTAAAATCAAACAAAACAACAGCTTTATTGTAGCATGTGGTTTAGCAATAGACCTAAGGCTACTACTCAATATTAAATCTCCACAATAAAAAAGAGGAATAATTACACACTTTGTTATGGAAATTACATGATAAGTTCATTAGAAACCTCTCTGAAAATAAAGCTAAGTACAGGGTAAGTCAGTTTTTCACTACCAAATTGTCTCCTCACTATGACTGTTTAAGGGAAATGTTGTGCTCTGCATGGGAGTCAGAAATCCTTGTAGGTTGCAAGGTCCCTTCAGTTGGGGGAAGGAGAAACTTTGTCAGAGTTACTTTTTTTAGTTTTGAAAGCTTTTTTTTCTTTTCCCTTCAAGCGCTATCATAATTGGTAGCAGCCATCCATTGGCAGTGCCTCCAAAGCTACGTGGCACTCACATGCTGAGTTTAGGTTCTCATACAAGCGAGATTTGTGCAATTTTTTGGAGTGCCTAAGTTCCATTTTCAAAAGGGATTTGAGAACCTAAGAGCCCAGATCAACCACCCAACTCCGGCAGCGTAGCAGGTTACCACGTGTCCGCTAAACAGCAATACCTCTCCGTGCGTCTGCTTTCAGTCTGTGGCAGCTCTGAACTTACCTCATAATGTGAGAGGTTTAAATTAGGTCAAATTACATTGCATTTGTATGCACACAGACATTTACTGCCGTTCAGCTTATGCACAACCTCTGGTAACTCCTGGCCGGACAAGTCTGAGTAACCTGACCATGTGTTTGATCTCTAAGTACCACTCAAAGTCAACAGGGCATAGTAACAAAGGCACTTTTGAAAATTTTACTCAGAAACTGGCAATTGCTTGCGAAGAACCCTTGTCTGATTGATTTAAGGAAATCCTGGCAATTTGGGGAATAAAACAGTAGGCATCCTGCAAGAGGACAATACTTGCTAAAGGAGCTGCTTGTCATCAGATGACCAATCTGGCACTGGTCCTTACACCACATTATACAATTGATCATTCTCATACAGAGGTTTATTGCTTAAATTTTCTTTAATATCTTCTCTGTGGAAAGTGTGTAATTTGTGTGATTCCACAGATGAGGGGAATGACTTTCATTCATCACAGGCCTACCAAAAATCCAAGTCAAGGAGCGAGCACAGCACGATGACTTGTAATGAGACCTCAGCCCCAGGGACCTCCCCGTACGCCTCCCGTTTGGGGCACAGGATGACAATGCTGGAAACACAGCAAAATATTCTTCACCCAAGCACTGACAGGTGAGGACCCAGAGCAGAAAGCCTTGGGAATCGCCTGAGATACTTGAGAGCAGCCAGTGTTTCCATGTGGGTGGTCACCTGTGAGTTGCAGACTGTTTTTATGACACATTTTTCTGAAATGCTCTCATTCTGGACACTTCACGCTTTGCTGGGCAGCTCTTTCATAACCCTGCCACTTTCTCCAGACACAGCAGAGCAATAATGGTTGAAAAAAAATGAATACCCGTGATTCATGTGAGTAAAGTCGTCCGAAACAATCACCAGAATGTGGCTTTATTGAGACACAGCTTATGCTGGAATAATTTCCTTTTGCAGATACAATCGGGGATTATTCTACCCCTGCTGGCTCTATAAGCTTTGGTGGTAGATCACAGATTTTAGCAATTCCCTACTGCCTTGTCATTTTGATTGGCAGGATATCAAGCTCCTGGTCTGCCAGCTGTCCAGAAATCCTGTACAAAGCCCACTTGGTGTAAGTGGCAACAGTCAACCTGCACATTTGCAGAAGGAGTCTTCCAGCTGGGACTTGTTGGTCTTTCAGTAAACTCTTCAATCTATTGTCATTAAAACTGGGCTGAAATCAGACCATTCTGGATTGCCCGTAAAGGAAGGTCTCCTTATGCTATACAGCACATGTACATCCTGATTCAACCCGACTTTAATTCTGTTTTGAAATAAGAGACTGAACATGAACTGATTCAAAATGAACATCAAAGGTCTGCATAGATTTTAAATAACTGATTTTTAGTCCATTTTGATGAAGCGGATTAATATTAACATCCCACATTTAGAAATGGGGAAACTGATATAGATGTTTAAACTTTAGGTGGTTAAGTTGTTAGGTGAACACTTCAGGAGGAAAAAAAAAAGATTTATTTTTTACAGCAATGTAAGTAGAAGGCCTACAGTGTCTCGCACCAGCCACAAACTAGGCAGTCCTGCTTGGAGACTGTTTTTAAAAATTGCTTTAGCCCAGCGTCCCAAGCCACACAGGGAGTCAGTGAGAAGAGCCAGGTGAGAGCTAAGGAGTTTCTAATCACTGCTTGTGTTTTCCCACTTCTAACCCAAGCTTCTGGACTAAATATAAAGTGAGCTGTCAAGTAAATGCACTCACGCCATATGCTAGAAACATCACAAAGCTTTGTTGGCCATATAAAAATCGCTGCACATGGGAACAATAACTCTTTCTTGAAAACCAAATAACTATTCTGATCTAAATCAATCAGGCCTGAGAAAGACAGAAAATCCACCCCTTTCAGGTCACGGTCATTGCGCAAGTGTTAGGAATATAACGGAGATTTAAAAAACCACAGTCTCTGGTACCTGCCCTTCTCAGAGCTATTGCTTTTGAGTGTGAGCTGTAAGACTTCTTATGCCAACATTTTAGCCCAGCGGAAATATCCCCGTCAGTGATATAACCCCTTGCAGGTCCCAGTCCTTAACTGGAAGCCAGCCCTTTTGGCTGGTGGAGTGATCACTGTAGAGCACATAGTCAAGTGTCAGTCAAGTTTTCCCTTGCACTTTTTCTCCTCCATTCTTCATTTTCGGTGCATGATAATTTGAGAATTAAAGTCAAGACAAGTAATTTGTAGAAAGTTGGGCAGTCATTACTTTTTCAGATGTGTGATGTGAAATTTAAAGGTAACTGTGTGTCTCCAAGTTCAGTTTCTAGGCATAAGGACAGTTGTGTCTGGGTAGATATAATTTGCTGTTTATATTTAAGTGGAGCTTTGGAGTCTTTTGAGCATGTTATTGTATAAAAAACTAAAAACAGAAAGGAAGACAGCACATCAGAAAACCTGTGCGCCTCAGAGAGAAGTGACAGAGGCGTATATGGGGCAGGAACTTTCACTTTTGTTTTAGCACTAGCTTGTCTAATGAGCTCAACTAATTTCTGACCAGGACTCTCAAATGCAACAAAAATATAAGCCAACAACAATAATAAGGATGACGAAGTCAGAGGGCGGGATCTCAGCGTCCTCTTTCTTGCCAGCACTTTTTCTGGCGGGACAGGGGTGCCTGGGGAGGGGGGGGGACAGGCTTTCCCACAGCCCTCTTCTCCATTTGGGTCATTCTGGGACACGTTTGTGAACTGTGACCGTGTCCCTGCTGACACCCTGAATGACCCCGGCTGGGGCCACAGCTGCTCTGTGCAGGACCAGGATCTATGCAGTTCCCTTCAAAAACAACTGGCTCCCCACGGGCTGGAATGAATGAGCCTAATTAGCTATGGTTTGTATCCCATGGCTGAGCAGGCACCACCAGCACTGACCGAAACCCCTCCTGGGACTGGGGCATCTCTGGGGCCCTGCTCACGCGTGCGCTCGCCGAGCTGTGCGAAGGGCACCCTTCCCTTGGGCAGGGCACTTCTTCTGAGACTCCCCCAGCCAGCCTTGAGGACAACGGGCATGCAGCTTCAGAAGTGGCTCCAGTGGCATGGAGAGACAGCAGATGAACGTGCACACGGGTGGAGCAGCTGCGGTGTTTCCAAGGCAGGCAGGCAAACAATTCAGTGTTTACGATTTTAAATATTATGATGGCAAATGCAATGATCCGTGTGGGAAAATATGAAGGAGAGAAAAGAGGGTTATGGGATGACCTGGAGGAACACAGCAATGTTAAAGAGGGGGATTTGCAGCCGGGCTCTTCAAGGTCAGCCACCAGCGTGGTTGTCATTAAATGTTGCAAACAGAAGCCAAAATAGAATCATGTGACAGCAAAATTCCATTTTTAGAAGCGGTTTGGGTTTTGTTTGTTTGTCTGTTTGTTTGTTTGTTCAGCTAGCATCTGGCTTCTTTATCCTTACTATGGTGCCCAAAATCTACTTTGCGTATAGAGCAAGTCCTCAACAAAAATCTTGCAGTCTGATCAAAGCCAGCGAAGGCAAAAGGTCAAAGCACAGGTTATAACGCACACAGCTCCAGGGGGCTCTGTGTCACACGTGCGTGTGTGTATATAAACAAAATCCTCTCTGCATGATGCACTGACAGTAGATAAGATTCATGGAGTGCGCTAGTCAGGAAGCAGCGCTGTGCTGACAACACTGCGTGGCGGCTGTGAGATAAGCAGTGCAAAACGACCAGCTGCAGAGCAGAACCTTCCCAGGATGGCCTGGAAACTTGTCCCCATGCTGAGACCTGGATCTTGCAGCTGGGTTTTTTTTGCATACAGAAAAAAACCACTGGGAAATCTTAAAGATTTTTCCTAAATAGTAGCATAAAAAAGTGATTGCACTTTTTGGTCACGCTGCCTGGTTGTTTGCGATTTTACTCTCCGTGTGTGCTCCCACTTGGCTCACCATTGATGTGCCGCTGGAGCCACAGTGTATCTTGCTGGGCATGACAGAGGGCTGTACTCTCAAATATAAATTCATAAATTCGGAGGTTCATGAAGTGTAAGGCCAGCAGAGACCATTATGATAATTTGTTCTGGCCTTCTCCATCATGTGGGTCACAGAATACCATATATATACATATATATATTTATATATATCAGAATCACAGAGTGCCAGTTCATGGAGCTTTATGATCTGATTCAAAAATCAGACTAGCACGCTACTTGTCTTTCCCTCCTCACTGCTTACAATCTTGATTTGGCTTCAGGGGACTTGTGTGTCTTGAACTTTTTTCTGTATTCCTATTAGGTCTCTGTGTGTAGATGTACCTTCAGGCCCAAAGTTTTCCGGCTGCCCAGCACCACACAAGGCAGAGTTTGCTGGGCGAATCTGCCTAACCACGTTTCATGGCCAAGGCCAGCTAAGCTTGCTCCCCAGTACGAGCAGCTATACTGTGCCTGTGCGGTGCCATTGAACAGAGCTGCTTGGGGAAACTCCAGGACTGGGAGTCTGTCTCTAGCTCTGCTTTGCTGTTTCTCTCCCCAAAATTCCTCTTCTTCTCCCTCTCCCTCAGACATGTTCCCCATTGAGCTCCCAGTCACTGGCAATATGTCCTCCTTTGCTGTCCTGACTCTATTGCTTGGATGTATTAGTGCTCAGCTACCTGATTACTTTTAATTCCTTTCTTCGTTCTACTGATTGTGCCATAACTGAATCCATCTGCTGCATCTGACCGATGGGAGGATGGGAAGGCTGTTTTTCAAATGGCTTCGTTCCTCCTTAAAAGGGCGGTGTTTTACAGAACTCAGCATGAGAGTTTTGGTGCTGTCTAGAAATTTCCACAGAACATATTCTGTATCATTTCATTACCGCTCAGCTATTTGCTGGTTATTATTAACAAATTTGATTATGGTGGGTCAAATTGTATGTGAAATATACAGTGTTCCCTTTCCCTTGTTCCTCCAAACAGCTATTTGTGCCAGTCATGTACCGTGCTCTGAGCCAATGACAGTCCCACAACTGCCAAAAATGCAGTTGAAGCAGGAGTCTCCCATATTTTCATCTTTCCACTTGCTCCCTGGCCAACATCCACAGCTTCCCTTCAAACTACCAGCTCCCTCGTCCCCATGACCTGCTCAGCTCATGCATCGATCTCCTCCCCATCCACAGCTCCCTTCCCCGGCAGCAGGCCAGAACGAGGAGGCAAGCTGTAAATAGGTGAGACCTCTTCTGTTTGTTTTGCATGGGGTCCCGATTGCCAATGGTCTGTCTGTTGGTTTTCGCTGGTGGAAACTGTTTTTGGAGGAGAGGAGTGAGCCAGATGCTCAGCAAAACTCATCCTGGGAGCAGTGCTGGAGGGAGTGGAAGAACAAAAGTCAACAGAGATATTTCGGAAAGGATGAGCAAAAAAAGTGGGAACACGGGTGCAGGAAAAGCAGGCTTCCTGACAGCTGCTAGTTGTGTGCTCCAGCATCAAGCCTTCCTCTGTGGCAGGTCGGGACCTATATGCTGTTCACACTCTTCATTCCTGCAAGTACCCCCGCTTGACTCAAGCAAGGTGGTTACCTGAACACCTTACATGCTTGTTCTGCTTCCAGATGGCAGATGGTGATACCAAGACAAGCTTTGCAGTGGTTCTCCAGCTGTGGATGCCAGATGGTGCTTCTTGGACAGACATAAAGATAAAGCCAACTTTTTCCTGACTCAGCTTGGCTTCCACAAGCTCAGCTGCTATCGCAGAGGTGAAAGATGGTATCACGACGGCTCGCTCATTATACACTGTACATTTCACAGAAGGTTTATTGGTATTTTTTTAATGCAGATGCACTAAGCAAGACTTCCTGCCTGATGGCCAAACATAACCTTGAGGCCACGTGAAAAAAACATCAAAGTTCTGTTTCCCCTGTGATTAACTGCCCTGAATGCTGGATGCGTACATAACAGAGAGGAATTAACCCCATAGCCTGGGGGGGGGAAGCTTCACTTTTCAAGTAGCAGAATGATTAAACACCTCAAATCTTCAGGTAGGACTGAAGAGTTGGCCAACATGACTGATGCCACCCCTGTTTTGGCCTGTTCTTGTGTTCTGTGAAACAGGGTCAATGATGAATCCCAGCGGGTGTGCTACCAGCCTTTTGCATCCTCCCATGCATGCAACAAATCCGCAGCTGCTCTCATCTCATGGCTTATAGTAGTGGACATAGCCAAGGACTGTGTGAAGGAGAGCGCTCATGGGTGAAGGTGGAGAGGGCTCAAGGATGATGCAGAGGTTAAGGGACCTTCTCCCAGGAAGTTGAGAGAGTGCCTTAATGGTTAAATGAAATCTATCCAATGTTACTTCAGCCTTCTGGCTGACATTTTGATACAACATGTATGATGGTAATCAGCATTTTAATTTCTGCAATAACCGCCACAGTACAAAAGTATTGTTCAGAAATTTTCTATTACTGTCTGGAGTGTTAGTTTTTATGGTGCCATATACATGTGCAGTATGGACAAGTTACAGTTGCCATGGGAATGTTAGTAATGAAATTCTTGAGTTCTCAGTGCTTAAAAATCTCAAATGAGTTATAAAGGAGACTTGTTTGCATTTAATTTCCTTAGTCAAACACAGAAAAAATAATTCCCACAATCCTTTGTGGCAAAACTTGCCAAACTAACACCCCTCCATCTTAAAGCTCTGTTTGACTTTTTTTTCCAACAAATCTCTCATGTATCTGTCATTACTACGATGACAGCAAAATGTTTTTTGAATAGGTCTGAGGAAATGCAATGTCCTTCCTGCCACTATCCTTTTCCCACTGATATTCAACACGAATTCTGGAAAGGTGAAATTGTATTCAGAATGCAGAGTGAGAGCCTGACTTCCGTTTTTTGATTTTGCTCTGTAAAAAGAAACTTTTCCTGCTTATCCACCCTTTTGGTTTTTTAACTTGGTCTACTCAATAGTGAGTCTAGAGTGCTATTGGAGGTCTGGATGAGGTTGAGGTACAGAACTGGAAAAATGCAGGTGAGTATTCATGCTGTGTAAGTTAGTTATGCCAGAATATATCAACATCAGGTCTGTTTTGGGAATTACAAAGGAGAATTTCCCCACAGTAGGTATCACAATTTTCTGTTTTAAAATGCTGGTTGCCTCCATGTGATGTCCCATTTCCCCATTCCCACTAGCACACATCACCTGGTATTCATCAACATCCTCTTCTTGTTCAGCGAGACAGTCCATTATTATACCCCCAGCATGCACACAACTAAAAGGTTTCATGTTCTTACCTGTGCACTGAAATGAGTATCTCATGAAAGTTTCTTCAATTCTCACAACGTTAAGTGGGAGAGGAGTTTACTGTTATCACAGCCCAAAATTGGCTTTGTTTATCTGAGAAACCCTCTCTTTGAGAGCGATTTTTGGAAAGTGTCTGATACTTTTGAGCCCTCTTCCCCACCAATTAAAATTAACTCTTAACCTCCTTTTGGCAGGAAAGGAGTAAGGTCTAGGGGCTGAAGACAACAGACAACCACGTACCACCAGGAAAGCAGTTCCTTTTTTTCCTAATAAGAGAATACTTGCTGGAGCAGAAGCTGACCACAGGACAGCCAAAGCAACTCTTTCGAGTTAAGCTGCTGCCCCTTCAGACCTCGTTCCACAGCACAGATAACAATAAAGGATTTAACAACAGGCAATTCCCCATTCAGAAAGGCGCTGTGAGGCTCCCTGTGCATTTGAAGACAACATCAACAGGAACTGTAGGGTCTCAGGCTAAAGTATATAGGGTGCCTAATAACCTGTTACTCTCAAAGCTGCAGTTTAGAGGCTAGGTACACATCTGGTAGGACTATATTTGTAGCAAAGCCAAGGTATTTGTAGAGCTTACAACTGCAACATAAAATGCTATTTTGCACTGAGGAAAGACGTAAGGTTATGTTTCTGTTTCAGACACATATCTAGATGTATGTACAAAATGCTAAATCATACTACTGCTTTCCAGTCTTTGAAGACTGCATTCAGGACAGTTTTAAGTGAAAAACTTTGCCAGTACATAGCTGAGGATTGTAGGGATGAATGAGGTGTGTGAAACAATTACAGAAAGCTTGGGAGCCACAATCCTTCATTTGTCTGTGAGGAGGCAATGCCACTCCTTAGGGTAATTTGCTGCCATTATAGTACAACAGTGTAGCGGTCGTGAGTCCATGTGAAGAGGGTGAGATGGGCACTGGATATTAAGGATATAGGTATATGGATGGGAAGAGAGAGAAGGGATATTGGGGAGCTGTGGTGAGAGACTGAGGGAAAAGGGCATAGTCTGAAGTTAGTTGAGAAAGTGAAAAAGAAAAAATGAAAGAGTGGAAAGAAAGGACAACACAGACAAAGAAGAAAAGAACGTATAAACAACAGAGACCCAGAGAAGTCGAAAGATGGATAACACAACTTACCATAAGATTGATTAATCTATTACAGTGTCATTAACGGTGACCAAGAATGAATAATAAGACAATAAGCACAGGTGTCTCCAATCTGCTCTGTCTTCCAGAGTGCTCCTTTACAGACCCTGGCATTTCAGAAACCTGGATGTGTTGAGGAGGTTGGACTGGAAACTGTGGAGAGTAGATGTCTTTGCTGGCCCAGCTCTACTACATAGCCTGTGAATTAATCATCAGGTCTTAGAATGTGGAGAAGCAGCAGTCATTCTGGGAAAATTAAGAGGCAGGGCTTGAGTGTGAAGGACGGGTTTGGATGTAGCAGTATAGGAAGTGGGATCTAGTGATCAAATTCCAGTAAGAAGATGACAGAAATATTTTACCTTTCATAAACATCGTCTCACTCATTTATTCAATAGCATTCTACAGACATGTAATCATTGGCTACAGAACTGATCCAATGTTGATTTGAGCAAATGAAGCATCTTCAGTTTACCTTGTATTGATGTTTGTTCTACTCCAAATTAAAGAGTACCTAAAGTTAGCAGCTTGGGTCTGATTCTTAATAACACTGAAAATGTCTATATTTATATACATATACATTTTTAATATATCTTATTTTTTCATTTGCTGAAAATAGAGCAGTCAAAATGGGGGAGGGAACATTGTTCTAGAGGACACAACTAGGATTGATTTCTGAAAATGTCAGCAACTTGCTTTATATATGAATTTGCATTTGAGAAAAATCAACACAAAGCCAGAGGAAGAAGAAGAAAAAATAATAAAACATTACTGAATTATGCTATGAATAGCATTGTTTAAATGAGTTGTTTCATAACTGTGAATCAGATGTTCTTTTTCCAATCATTCCCAACACCTGGCATGTATTGCACAGTGTTAACCTTTTAGCTCAGAGAATATGAATTCTCAGTTTCAAATGTCATCCGAATTCCTAAATCTCTAACTTTTTTAGGGTTCCAATTACTTCTATCCAAGTTGACTAACTTGATGAATGGGACTTACATGCTTGATTACAGCAGTGAAATTTGGTCCAGTGGAGCAGATCCTTGGCTACTAAGCTTCAGAGGTATGGTGACAGCTCTGCCAGCCAAGGGCCTGACCTGTACAGTGCCAGTGGCTTAGTCCTCTACAAAATACCATGTGCCCTCAACACCTTGTAAAGGCGCCGGCAGCTGTGTTAGCTCGATACCTTGCAGAATTGCTTAGCATCTTGAAAAAATGAGTTCTAAACTGATTTAATAATAAACTTTTTTTTTAGCTGGTTTTCTTTGTCTTCTGAAAAATCACAAGAAAAATCACAACAATGCTGTTAAAGCTGAACATGGGGCATAAATGGAGCCTTTAACCAACCCCATCCCCTCCCCCAAATTTAATGATTCAGATAAAATGGAATGACATCCAAACCAAGCCCAAGTTGTTTTTGTTTTTGCAAAACCAAAACCTGTGATGAGGTTTTGCAAAATTTAAACCCAAACCACTCCAGTTTGTCCATTATAGACATGAGACTGAACTCGAAACCCTTTATCTGGGCCCTCTATCCCCTCTGGACTTTGGTGGTTTGGCTAAAAATGGAACCTGGATTTAAACCATCCCTGATTTGGGTTGTGCAAATCACAACCTGACTAATGTAGTTCTTCAAAACCAAAACCATAACATGGCCTTCTTGTTCCATCCCTAATTAAATTAAATGTTTTGTGTCCAGAGCATTATGGAGACTGAAATGTACAGAAGAATATTATCAGCATAACACAACCTTCTATTTTATTCATTCCCAGAGGGCCTGATCCTGAAATCACAAAGCCCTCTCTCGCCTCATCAGACCATCCTTGTGGGCACTTGGCGAGGTACTTCTGCTTTGAAGAGGACTGCTGCTGCTGTCTTTGAAAATAGTGAATTAACTGTCATTGACTTCAAGAGCAATGTACCCTTTCTCACTTGTATTTTCTGGGTATCTTGTTATCCCATGTATATGCAGGTTATGAAATCTCTTCTGTTTCAGGAGGGGCTGAAGTACAGCAGATTTGGCCATGTCCCTGTCATGAGAAGAGAGCAGGTTTATTTCTTGGAAAAGTTTTTTCAGCCTCTGACCTCATATAAGTCTGGTACCAGAAGAAACAGGGCTCCCTCTATGGCATCTTCTTGCATTTCTGATAGACTCTACCATCTTGTTGATCTTCCTAAATGAGTGTCTCCTGGCATAAAAGCAGCCGACGCAGCTCCTAGGACAGTCCTAAACACCTTTCTGGGCAAGGGCATAGCAAGTTCTCGGAGGATTTTCTGTGAACCTTTGCCCATCCTGAATTTTTGCTTGTGATGGATGTATGCTTTCTTAGCTTTAGCACTGTCTCTGCCTTCCCTTGCTGCCACAGGTGAGGGTCCACAGGCAGTGCTTTTGCACCTCTGTACTGTCTGTGGACTACTTCGAAAACTCCAGTGAGTGCTAACTAAGAAAAACAAACCTTGTGGCAATAGGATTTAAGGCAGTATCATGTACTCTGCCTCACTAGTGTAATGTTTTAGGGGGTCTACAAATAAAGTCACCTGAAAACCACCATCGATGTTCACAGAGAGGTGTCCTGGAGAGGGAGATGAATATTTCTGAAAAGCCAGCTCCACCTTGGCTCCCAAAGGAGGCAGAGCATCCCAGCTCCCCCTCCCAGGACCTGCTGCTTTCCCAGTAGCTATGCTAACAGACCAAGAGTCCTTTTTCTAGGTCTGTAGGACTGTTGCAGGCTAAACTTAAGCTACTGTTTCAGTTTATTTATTTAGCTGGATCCCATTTTCTGATGTTTTGGTTGTTTCTAACAGGTAAATTGTTACTTCTCTGTTAGTGTTTTGCTGTTGCTGCCCTTCTCTGCTGATTTTTTCAGGCTTTTTTTTTTTACGTTTCTATTCCAATAGGCCATTTAGAAGGAATAATGGCAAAGGAGAAATTTTTAAGAGCAGCATAGGCAGATTAAAAACACGCCACCCTTTATATACCAAAACCTGTGAACTTAACAGTAATAGTCTTCCTTGTCTACTCCCAAGTGCTAAGGCTCAGCTACAAGCTACTCTGAGGAGAAACAGTCACAGAACCGGAGCAAGCTGGACATTTAACCAGATAGCTGGCACAATTACAATTATACCACAAGTCAGCTTGGACTAATAAGTTGAATGAAACTCAAAGCCCAGTGTCTTTTTTTGCCCTAAGCGATGACTTTTATCCAGTATGTTCTCTTAAAAAGAAACAGGCTAAAAGCTAAGGACAAAAATGCAATCCTGTGTGTCTAAAGTTAAACAATGAAACCCGTGCCAGCAGTGCCTCCTTACCCTGCCCGGGAGCCCCAGGGGAGGGGATATTGTGGGTTCATCCTCTCTTTTCATCCACAGCACAGGGCAGGAGGAAGAGGAGAGTTTTGTTTCATGAGAAGAGCAAGAGAGGGATCTTCTTCCTTTCTCCTCTTCAAAGTCAGGAAGGAGGAGGCAGTCGAGATGGGGGTAGGGGAACGGAGGGAGGCCATGGGAGAGGGTTGTACCTTCCCTTTGGCATCATGGGCTCCCTCCAGAGAATCCTGCCACTTAGCTGTAAAACAAGCAAAACTTCCTTCACCTGCCTTGTGTCTTCCTGTTGACCCTCCTAGTCATCTAGTGCATCTCCCTCCCAGTCTTCATTTGGTACCACCAGGATATATCGCTCTTCAGTGATCCCACCTGTTGGACAGTTTGCAGGGCTGGGGTGGAGCAGTAAATGTGCATGCCTCATGTCTGAGTCTCTGTAGTACTGCACATCTGGGTAAGATTAAACAAACCCAGGGGCGGGAAGTGCCAGTATAACAAAACGTACGAGCCATAAGAGCTCAATTTAGGACTTGTGCATATGTTTTCAATGCTAATTTGAAGAAAACCTTTTCAGATTCATGCTTCAGTGTCTAGAAATGATGTAACTCCAATGCCTTTCATCCTTAGGACCATGCCGCTACTTGGCCTATCCTGCCCAGGCTCCTAACACAAAACTGTATGGTTGCCATCTCAGATGTTTTCCTGTCAGAGCAACTGCCCCCGTACAGGTTATTGTCAGGCTATCACTACAAACTTGCCCTGGTGTGAAGCCAGGCCCAGCCCTGGAAGTTTATGGAGGGGGTAGAGCCCAAAGCCATTGAGATATGGGCCTTGATATGGCTCCTCTGGAAGGGCTGGTCACAGGCGGGTCTGAGTGTCCTGCAGCTCAGGCCCCTGACAGGTCCCTGGGTTCAGATCCTGCTGAGCATGGTAAGGACTGAGACCGAGCGAGAGCGGGGCAGTGTGCCTGGAGAGCAAAGGTGCTGCGGAGCTGCCTCTTCCTCCTGCTGTCTCATGGCATCCAGCTACCCTTTGTGGGCTGAGAGTAAGCTGAGCAAATGTCAAACCACATAAAAATACAGGTATTTAAAAACTTGCTGCTCTGGAGAAAAGGGAACATAAAAATATTGGGTGATTATGTAGCTACACTAAATCTGTAGGCTTGATTTAGAACAGGCTAGATAATATTTTTGCACTCTTGTGCCCTCCACTTTTTAACAAGATCAGGCTAGGCTCCAAGAGAGACTCTCTGAATCTCACCTGCAAGCTGATCTCCATCACTGCCCCACATCTCTCCGGGTGCCACCTGTAGGTGTGAGCAGAGAGGAGCTGATGGAAGCACCACCAGCTGAGGGAAATGGGGAAGAGCATGACCATCCTGAGGCATGCTGATGTGGCAGGTCAGAGAGGAAAAGTTTTAGAGTTTGGGTGCTGAGTTTTCAATGAGAGAGAGAAAAAAAAAAGAGCTAGAAAGAAGATATTTGTGAGAAAAATCACCGCCAAAGACAGTGGTGGTGGAAATAATATTGAGAAGCCCAGTCTTCAGATCTGCTTACTATATTTGATTGAGTTGCACTGTACAGCTCAGTTCTCAAAAGTTGTTAAAAGCGTTCCTTCTGAGAAGGGCTATCCTTCCTCCCATCCATCTGCCATGAAAAACAGGTTTCCCACCATCAGATGCAGAACCTTTGAGGCAGAACTGGCTTGAACTATAAAGTTAATAGCCTGTCCATAAATAAGTGAATTATCCTCAGACATTTTGGTGGATCTCTTAAAATATTTACTTTTTAGGGGCAAGTTGGGTAATGGGTTTTCCTCAAACCTTAAAGTTTTAGTGGGCAACAAAGAATGCAGAGTGGAAGCTGCTTACCAGATGTTCCACAGCCTAGAGAGATAAAAGGAGATTGTTTTTACAAGTATAAATGGTGATATAGTAGCCTGTACTGTGTAAAGTACATATTTTTATTAAATCATTATGCAGTTGGACAAATAATTTTCCATATTTCCCAGTCATAACCTGCCTCATCCATGTTGAATTTTTTTGCCAGTTCTGACTGCTTCTTTTTCACTTTACTGGCAAATTTGTTAGGGTTTTTTTTTTTAAAAACCTCCTCAAATTTATTGCTTTAGTCATTTAAAATGACATCATCTTTTGAAACTTTAGATAAACCTAATAAAGCTAATCTCATTAATAGAGTGCAAAAATATCCTAACACTCGAAAGTGATTAAACAGTCTGGGGAAATTGCTTACTGCAGAAGACATACCCAAAGGCAACAGAGGATTCAGATCTGGACTCATGTATATGAACTTGACTTGGTTAGCAGTGCTGCACTAATTTACTAGGTGTTGTAGATCTGGTCCTTAATTTATAGGAGTCAAACAACCAGAATAAATTAGGTGAAAGTCTTGAAAGCAGCAGAACAGCAAGAAGGTAAAGGTTTATTTTCCCACAGGTTCTACCATCTTTTTAAATTTTCCGTATTACGTTCATGAAGTGAAAACTTTGAAATGTTGTCTCTGTTTTCAGATCACAGTAAATAAAGAAACCTGAAGAAGCAGACAGTGTGCTGTCATCAAAAGCACATGGGACCTACCCATTTACTCCTGTCTCAAACAGGATTCCCCAGAAGTTTGTTTTCTTTTTGAGTCTGCAGGTTTACCTTGGTTGTGTGAGTTTCTCTGTGTGCAGTTAGCCCCTTTATAGCCTTTTGCAGAAAAAAACCCCAACAAACCCAAACAAAGAAAAAGAATAAGAGAAATATCTATTTTTTTTTCTCTCACCCCCCTCCCCCTGGGCCAATTTATTTTTTTTTTACAGCTTTATATTATTGGGATACCTGAACTTCTCTCTATTCAAATGGGTTCTGTCCTACAGATGCTTTTCAAAGTTGCAGGTGACCACAGAATGCAGGAGGATGTGCAATCCTAGCCTCTATCCTGCAGAGGAAGGGTGACAGGAGCCCAAGCAGGCAGAAAGCGATAAGATTTTGCATTAAGTCACCTTTAAGAGTACACGTAGGATACATGCTTTTATTAAGCACTGGAGTCAGATGATACAAACCATAGACAGGGGACCTGCTCTGGCATAACTGAGTCCCCTGTGCTTCTGTCTGCAAGATATAGGTTATTTGCAGAATTGGTGCTGAATAGAGCAGTATGATGCTGAAGGACTTCTAAAATTTCTTTGCTATTTTGGTTGTGGCCAGGAGTGAAAGCAGAAGACCTGAGACTCTGTTAAAAATCCCAGACTTCATGAAGTCCTGGACAACAGGTGGTAAAGCCCACTTCCAAAGATTTCTAATCTCATGCTGTGAATTTTGTAGTTTTGGATAGGCCCAGCTTTAAGAACTCATCAAAACTGAACTGAAGTTAGAACTGTCAAAGTGTAGCCTGTTGCTGGTGCTATGAATTAAAGCAATATTAAATGTAGCAGATCCTTTTAGCCTATATGACATCTAACAGAAATTGCCAAAATGCTCCTGAAAAGACTTATTCTCATTTTAACAGTTTACAGCCCCACTGTTTGTTTTAGGCAAGAGCATTTGACCCACGGTTTATATTAACTTAAGGTAAAAAATAAGATAACATAACCCAGTAAAGATTGGACCATCTCACACGCACCGTCAAATGTAAACCCCATGCATTTGGAAATTAAAGCTGTAGTTCCTGAATTCGAACCTGTGGGACTGTACTCTAAAGTTCTGACTACATTTGATTTGTGAGATTTAAAGCACTTCTGTGCTTTCTTTCTTTTTCTTTTTAACCTAAATGAGAAATAAAGCCATGGAAATAAATGGAGCATTATTCTTGGCTTTGGTTCAGTTTCAGATCCAGACCCTGAACCCCAGCTGAAACGTACCATGGATCTTAAATGTTGCTTTCTTGAACTGCCTTTGGTTAGAGTATGCTGCATTTCACATAGATCACTGCAATCACTACCTCTGAATGTTGTGCTTGAATAGACGGAGTTTTAAAAATCCAAAGCTGTCTCAGTAATTGCTACCTGAGTAAAAAATATCATAATATGTTACTTGAGAATACAATCTATATAATTCTGAGATCCTGCTAAGAATGAATGGCCAAAATATGAGACAAGTGAAGGGATCCTTCTTCCTTTCTCCCAACCAGTAAAAGAATAAGAGATTTAAACGTTTGAGAAATAACCAAACAAAAATAAGGAACTGCAGAAGAAAACTGGATTTCCTCCCATGAAAACATGAAAATAGGAGGAGAGATTTCATTCAGGAGAAAAAACAATCAATGAAAGTCTCTAAATGAAATATAAATCCACTTGTATTTTCCACAGATGTTTCAATGGGAGCCAAAGAAACTTTAAAAAGCAGTGCAAGATAAAAATAAAAAGATTAGAGACATCCTAAAATAACAGTACCAGTGTTATATTTCAGCTGGGAAAAAGTCAGAGCAACAAAAGGAATTGTATTTGCAGTTTAAGAGATCTGTACATAGCATCAGGAAAAATACATCTGCTTTGAAATTGCATATTAAATGACCCATGGGTGAGACTGTTGGCATATGATTCACCAGAAGTACTGTGTTTTAAATGTTTTTATTTTTCAGTCTTCAGTTCCCCTGGAGTAGGGTGTCATCAGCTCTGTGCAATGCCTCAGTCACGGTGTCATATGTACAGCAATAAGTCCCACTGAAGAAGTAGCTGGTATGTGGTGTAAGGTACATCATTATTTTCACTGAATATTCCTGTGAAATAAGCCTTTTAACTCTGTTTCACTTCAGAAACTCCTATGAAAGATGGATCCACTTCTGCGTTAGACAGTGAGTGAGGAAAGTTGCAACGTGTAGAACAATTCTCTTTAGTACGTGAGCAATACCCAATACCTTTGAGCTAGCGCTCTGATCTCATTTTATACGCCCTCCTGCCTAAAAAGTTTAGCAAGATGGTGTTTGGGTATAAGTCTAGCCTGAAGCTTCGTTGGAGAGATGTCTGGCAGCTCCTGAAAGACCACAGAGGATAACAAAACTCCAGCAGCAAGATCATCCTCCAGGAGGGTAGGATTTAGATAATGTTTAATTTTACTTGGTGACTCCATGTCCTGCTCCTCTAGCAGGTACACCATTGATCTGCAAGGCTTACACTTACTGAAACACTAATATGCTGCTTTTCATTTTGCTCATTCATGGAACTCTACTGACAGTCTTCCCAGCAGTCAAAATTTCCAGGGTTTTCTGTTGTCTAAGTGCCTTGAAAGGTCCAGCCCCAGCTGAAAACATACAAGCATGGTATTTGCTGCATAGGAATTATGTAGGAAATTCCATATATTGTAAGAAATACTACCTACTATATCAAATATAGGTGGAATTTAGGCTTTGTGGACTTAAGGTGTTATGAATGGTGGTTCAGTGCCATGGCATCTTGGGGTTATTC
Organism: Pluvialis apricaria; assembly: GCA_017639485.1. Lineage (NCBI taxonomy): Eukaryota > Metazoa > Chordata > Aves > Charadriiformes > Charadriidae > Pluvialis > Pluvialis apricaria. Next base: position 69,938,288 of record CM030009.1, on the reverse strand, counting down.
GGCTGCTCTGTATAAATAGATGAAGCCGTTGTCTCCCAAAGCCGACACCAAGAGGCAACAAAGCAGCCATGCAGGCTTCCCAGGGCCGTCTGTTTCTATATACCTCAGGTGCTGCTAAAACTGGCCTCTTCTGTGTAAGCACCAGAGGGTAAATTCAATTACTGTGTCTCCTGCTAGAGTGAGGTAACCAGACATCCCAGACTCCCTGCTTGGCCAGAAGACCTGCGATTTTTAATAGCCATTAAAAATATATTTATTTTTTGCTGTTCTTGGCTGATCTTCTCCTTTCATGCTGATTAACAATGCTCTGATCTTTTACTGCTGCCTTTTAGTAACATAACAGCCTTCCAAGATGGAAGAAGGCCATGCTATTCCTCTAACTAGTGTTTATGTACCCTGTAATAATTTTTCTTCCATGGTTGCTGCTTTTGCTAGTTTCTTTGACATCATATTCCATACATTTTATTTTAAATGTAGGGGCATTTCTCTTAATTTTCCACGAGGCCTTTTATTTGCGTTTAATTTAGAGATCCTTGCAGACATTTAAGTTACGCGATTTTATGACATTGCTAGTAATTTCTCCTTTTGTTCTAAATTAAATATTCTCTGATATGTATTCTTATGATTAATCTGAGATTCTTTTCTATTAGCAAGGGACAGCATGGCTCAGGGAGTAGACAATGGGATATGAAAACCTTTGCCACTATCTTGCTAGTCCGTGTCTAGACTGAGGAAGTTAAAGGAATGTTTTTGTATTAGAAGGGTTTAGCTTTTTTTTCTGCATTTGATTGCTCTAATTTGATCCTCAAGAAGTGATTTTAACAGCTGTTAAGAGTGTGACATTGCTGATGAAAGTGAACAGATTGCTACTTCATTCTACAATAAAAACAAGTGTGTGGTTGTGTTGTTAGAGGAAAAATTCTGCATGTGTAATTGATATTTTCCTTTCCTATATTCTATTTGTTTATAGTGTAACAAAACAATTTACAGCTAAAACAATTGCATGTAGCAAGCAGTTTATTTCAAATGAAATACAATTTATTCTTCCAAGTGGCACACGGTGAGACCTGTTGAAGATTTAAATAGCAGACACACATACATGAATCCCTTTAATGTGCTGCTTTTTTTTTTAATAAAAACCCCTACATGAATGGAAACTTTTAAAAATGAACTACAATCACAGAAATGCTTCAGCTTTTGCAGGTGGGCAGAGGAAATTCTACTTCACTGTATAAATCACTTAAAAATGTCTTGGCTTGCAAAACTTCTGAACTCTGCTCCATGCAGCATCAAAAGATTATGGGTGTTATGGAAAGAGAGCATGGATTATGGGTATTAAATAGGAAGACTACCAGGGTACACATGGCACACACATGAAGAAGACCTTTTGGATAAAAGGGTTCACAGAGTGGAAGATTTTTTAGTCTCCTCTTCATGCCTTGATGCCCTCATAAAAAAACAAACCAAACCAAGTATTTCTCTGCCAAAATAGGTTGTGGGCTATTGCTGCACTCATTGTTTTATCTCATATTCTCTTAGTTCAGCTCTGGATCAGTGGGTTTCACTCAGGTTAAGACTTGCTGTGGCTCTAATGCTTTTGCTCTTACAAGAGGGAGAGTTATCTTAATACCTCTATTAATTTAGTATGTAATGACAAGGTCACAGCACTACGGAATATGGATGCTAGAGGGAGAAAGAAGCAGAGAGCAGTATTTTATCTCTAGAAAAACACTTTTGAAAAAGATCTTTGCAGTACATTTGGGTCAACCCAATTGGCAATGACCCTACTACATTTGGAGTAATTTGGTGGTACTTATCTGAAGCTAGCAAGCTTCAGATGGCAGCCTGGGGTGTATCAAGAAGAGTGTGGCCAGCAGGTGGAGGGAGGTCATCCTCCCCCTCTACTCTGCCCTGGTGAGGCCACATCTGGAGTACTGTGTCCAGTTCTGGGCTCCCCGGTTCAAGAAGGACAGGGAACTGCTGGAGAGGGTCCAGCAAAGAGCTACAAAGATGATTAGGGGACTGGAGCATCTTTCTTGTGAGGAAAGGCTCAGGGACTTGGGTCTTTTTAGTCTAGAAAAAAGAAGACTCAGGGGGGATCTTATCAATACGTATAAATACTTAAGGGGAGGGTGCCAGGTAAATGAGAAGAGTCTTTTTTCAGTTGTGCCCAGTGATAGGACTAGAGGTAACGGGCACAAATTGGAGCACAGGAAGTTCCATCTTAACATGAGGAGGAACTTCTTTACTCTGAGGGTGGCAGAGCACTGGCACAGGCTGCCCAGAGAGGTTGTGGAATCTCCCACTCTGGAGACATTCAAAACCCGCCTGGACACCGTCCTGTGCAACGTGCTGTAGGTGTCCCTGTGGTGGCAGGGGGGTTGGACTTAGATGATCTCCAGAGGTCCCTTCCAACCCTGATGATACAGAGATACTGCTTCTAAAGGCTTATGGAAGTTTTGTTTCAAGGTCAATGTTAATTCACAATAAAAATGTGTATTCTGTTTTTACTAATAATACGCTTGTTTTCTGTTTATGGAGCATTTGCAGGGGCTGCACCCTTGCTGTGCTAAACATTGCACATGCACAAAGCAAGAAAATATGCTGTCTTACAGATCAAAACAGTATGGAGCACGGGAAAAGGCAAATATATCCGTTTTACAGGGAGGAAATTGAGGCCCAGATCCTCCAAAATGCTTCCTGTTTTATGAGCCTAAATCTCACTGAAATCAGTGTGAGCCAAACACCCCAGTGCCTCGAGCATCTGAGAAGTCGGTGTCAGGGTTGGCCTGAGCTGGCACCACACAAGGCGGTGGAAGTGAGCCAGACAGATCGGTCAGGGATGCAGGGTAGCTTGGCTTGTGGAGCGGCATCCCTGAACCCACAGGAATGCCCCTCCACAGACTGATCAGACAGGCGTACCCCCACCCATGCTCACTTATGCTTAGCCAGTACCCTTTGCTTCTAGCCTTCTGTTTTTTTTGGGTTTGGTGTTTTGGGGTTTTTTTCCGCTTGGAATGTAGTGTTAATGGAATCAGCAGGGTCATCTGTCTACTGACCTACATTGGCACCTTCCTAATGACTTGCACTTGGGCATTTAGGAAGCCTGGAGCTGAGCCAAGGCCACCTAAACATCAGCCTTTATCCACCGGCACTACCCTGTGTCCTTCCTCCACTCTTTCAGAAAATATTGCATATGAAGTTTCTTTGTGTAACTGCAGCTGTGTTCTCAGGGTGGCTTTTTTTTTCAGAATATACTCTGATACACACAGTCTGTAATGCAAGTGTACACATTCAGTGGTATGTTTCAAACCAGTTGGGTGCTCATGACACAGAGGGAGTGTAAGGGCAGAGGTCTGTTTCCAATCTGAACAATTAGTCAGCTCCACTGGCATCACTGAAGCTCACAGATGTACTTCTGAGAGGCTTTCCCGTGCCCTGTTCACAAGGGTGTGCCATTAGCCAAAGCCCAAATTAACTGTCAAAACTGAGCTAAGTGAGGACTTGAATTACCCCTGAACAAGACAACTTTTTCTGTATAGGAATGAGTTTTATCTGTGGTGAATAAATCTCACAGGATCAAACCTGTAGATAATGAAAAGTAAACAAGATGTTACCAATCCACTTTAATCACACTAGACAGTTATTAGTAACAGAACAGGAGGAAAAAAGGAATAAGTTATGCTGAGTATCTTCCTTTAAAAAAAAAAAAAGTTTAATAGAAAAATTATTTCCATTTGCTTGAGCTGCTCTTTTCCTATCCCGCTGTCTTCATCTCTCAGCTGCCAAGGGCAGAATGATGTGATTCATAGACTTTTTAATTGAAATTGTACACAGCCAAATCATAGGGCTGCTGCTCCCTTGGAAGTCAGTGGCAAAATGCCCACTGGCTTCAACGGAAGTAAGCTCGGTCTATCAATGGATAAGGAACAGTATAACATCAGCCTGGGTGATCCAGAAAAGGGTCCCTTACGTTTGTAGGACCATGCCCTGGTTCATGTCCGGTGATACCTTACTAGTTCTTGCATAGCTGCAGCTCTTGTGGTTTCATCTGCCTCTTTTGAGCGTCTGCACTTCTGCCCAACTGATTTTACAGTTAACTTCTGATGTTTAGCCTCAATTTGTCATCTCAGTGTGTTAGGCTGTTCCAGCACATCCTGTACCTTGTCAAACCAGGACTATTTCCTTCAGTGTATTCTGTGTAGAGTAAGATCTCTTAAAACAGCTGGTTTGAAGGCTTTTTTTGTTTGCTGTAAAGACTTCACCAGCGTAACTCTACTTCTGATCATCTTCCCTCAAATCTTCCGTGATTTACCTACTCATCCATGAATATTCATCACCTTTTCCTACCCTAAATGCAACACTGTGTAGAGCAGTGGATGTAGGACTACAGTCTCCAGGGTTGCAGTGCCAGATACTGCATGGTGCAGAGTGGCTTGGTTTGCTCCAGCAAAGCACTTAAGCACTGCTCAAAAAGCGAGTGAGTAATCCCAGAAGCAGAAGACAGTGTCACTCCTTACATGCTTTATTGCTGAGTGGAATTCAATGGACTTGTCAGCCTCCAGCTAATAAATGGGAATGATTGCAGAGTAGCTGGCAGTACCAGGGCTGTCAGACATACAGAGACCAGGGAGACCAGGCCTGTCGAGCAGAGCGTTTACGACGTTGACAGAAGGAGGACATTTTTTAAAGGGAGAGATGCTTTAGTTAGATGTATGTTCAAAATCTACAGCTGGAGCTAATTATTTTGTCTCATTTTGAATATTACTCAGATGCCTGGCTGATCAGCGAGCCTGCTAGACTACTATCAGTGATCTATGGGCAGTATAGATGGGTTGTCACCTCTTCTACAACTTAGGAAAGATGTTGGATTGATTAGTGCCAGAAACTGAGGCTCTCTAACACAGGGGTTCTCAATCTTTTCCAGACTGTGACCCCAAGTCACAAAAAGAGGGAGTTTCAGGATTCCTCTTCTCTGATGCTAATAAAGGAGTGGTGTTTCTTGCACATGTGTATATATCCCTGCAGACTCATCACATCCAGCAGACTGATTTTACTATTATTTACTCATTCAATGAATTAAATATCTGCAACACTGCAAACATCATCGTTTTTGCATCCATTTATAGTGGAATCCTCCGTGGCTTTGTAAGCCCGTGATCTATAGATCAGGCTTGTTGCATACTTTTGCACCTCCCAGTATGAAAACGGCCTCCCCAGCTATTTGCTTTCTACCAGGCTACTCTAAATCTTCTCTCTGGTATAGATAGATCATCCTTGCTGATTTGGGGGAAGGGGAGAGAGATGGTTCATATAAAAAATCAGATAAAAGATTTTGCAATGTTTATGCGAATGGGTTGTCTGATCATAAAATTAATTTTATTTTCATTAACAACTAGCTGCACACTTAATTTTTACATGATTAGAGACAGTTGCAGTGTGGACTGTTATAATTCCTACAAACTTTTTGATGCTATTGATCAGCTCAGGTGAAAACAACCGAGTCAGTTCTGCCAATTCCTCCACCCGTGTACTTCTGGTGAGCTAGGCAGCAGTGTGCTGTCACAGAGCACTGCACGGAACATCTGCACAGATTTGTAAATGTAGATGCGTTGCAGAGCAACAGATTTTCTCAGTAATATGTGGAAATGGCAAAAAGAATACTATATCTCCTAGATGAAAAGTTTGTTACAGGTCATCCATATGTTCTTTTTTTCTGCAACTTTTGGTCCATTTTATGAGTGCAATTTAGGCTATTTTGGTCCATTGAGACCTTGCCATGCCATATAGTCTGGTTTGCTGCCTCTTCCCACAATTTCCATGTTTGAAGCAATTTTCCTTCAGGAAAGAAGGTCGCTTTTCCTGTTTGCCAGCCAGAGGCCCAGACTGCAAACATCTGGGAGGTAAAGCGGATTCGGGGCGCTAATCTGAAAGGGGAAGAGTTGGCACAGGAAGGGCCCTACTCTTCTCTGTTCCTCCTCCCAGACCTCTTGGGACTGAGACGTTTAAAGACTAGCAGGGAGCACCACATAATAGTATATAGAGTCCCCTCTATATGAGGGGACAGATCTTGGGGAGACTTTGCTCTTGTTGGCCCCAGCAGCACTGCCAGGGGCACGTTTCATCCTCCTTGCTGGCTCTTGACTCCCATGGAGTAGCTTTGGGCAGACTCAGGGGTAGCTTTGCCGTGTGGGAGCAAAGAGCAAGGCAAAAATCTAGAATTTTGAAACTTCCCTTTCATGACTTGCCCCTTCCTAAATGTAACTGTAACATCAGTAGTACTACATTTGTGATGGCATAACTCAAGGAACTTCATGCTAGTTGTGCTCTAGGTGGTGTTGAAATTGCAGATTTTTGTTGTGCACTACCTCACACAAGTAGAATGGGACAGATGTTGATCTCTCTTAACCAGGTACACTCTCTCTGAAGTACTTCTCCAAGCACCTGTTCTTCATGCAGTAAATAAATCACAAGGGAGAGGAGAATGTTATTATTCTTTGACTAAAATCCTAAATCAGTTTTCAGTGAGCCATACGTTAAATTTACATTTATCTTACTATGCTGAACAGTACGAGGTTTTTCTCTGGTCTGCTTAAACATATCAATGGATCTATAGTTGACAGTAGCAAACCACTGTATCAGATCAAATGAAGGGTAAAAATGCAGTTTTGCCTGGAAAATTTCACAGTGTTTTTCTTTCCGTTTTCAAATGATGCTGTGTAATTGACATTTCCCACTGGACAATAAATAACCTGTTCAGCTGAGGTAAGTCTGATGCGAGAGAAAAGAGAGCTGTGAGAGCTGTGAGAAAAGATGCCTCTTGTGTTTATTCTAAAACGATGCTCCAAGGAGTTAAGCAAACTCAGAAATTCAGATCTCGCCAACATCTGGTTTGCATCAGCAGAAGCCAAAAGCTTATAGCAGTCTGGCTGGATCATTACACTGTGTCTGTGCATGTGTGTGTCTTAACTTCTCCTGACATTACCTGAGAGATCACTAGACTGGAAGATGCTCGTGTTTCTTCAAACACACACACATATGCACAAACCAGCATTAGATGTGTTCTTCATCTGCTTAGCCTCCCCATCCTGTTCAGTGCGAGTCATGTGAGCAGTGCCATCTCTTAGGGTTAGTCAGGTCATCTAATTTAGGTACCTACCTCTTCCACTAAGAATATCGCAGGCCTTTTGGAAATATTGGGTGGTAGTCTCTACTCACCCACCTCATCTTCATACCTTTCTTCTGAGGACAGGTACCTATTGGAAGAGGGGACCAAGGGGACACTCCTTTCACATAGCAGTGGTCACAGTGCTCTCATGGGTATCGGGCTGCCTTGAATGCTGGGTCTTCTCAGCTGGACAAGGAGAAAACTCCTCTCTTCTTCATTTTGCAGAAGGAACCAAGCTTCCAGGCCATACTGTATCCCACATGAAAGCATCTCTTCCTTCTGTTGAAGGTGAACCATAGAAAGCAGCATCAAGAGACATATTTGCTTTAGCTAATTAGTCAGATACTAGCTTGGTAAGGGAGGGAGATGGGGGTTAGACCCTACTTCTTGGGATGGGTATGCCTTTCCCTTCATTTTGTCACTGGACTAGTTGTGGGTTAAAGAAAATCCAAAATAGACCAGGGAGAATGGGCTAGGCCTTTCAACCATCTCCCTCCAAGTTGAGTGCCCTAACCACTAGCTTACAATCATATTCCTTGTTGCCTTTTCTCTGGCTGCCTCCGTAGCTCTTGCATGCCCGGCTGCACTGTGGCTCAGTTTCAAGAGGGAGAATGAGGAATGCTCTTGCCCAGCGTACCCTATGATCTGGTGGTTAGAGCACTTTTTAGGGAGTGAGTGGGCTTAATCCCTCTTAGGCTGATCAGTCCTTTTTGCTTCCTGCTTTAATCCTTTACTATCCAAAAGGCAGACACCAACACTACTTCTGCCTGTCTTTAACTCTTTGTGCATCTTCTAGAGACTTGTGCAGTGTTCAGGTACAGTATTCATGCATCAAAACGATTCTGCAGCAGAACTTCGTGTGCCTGTTTCTTTAGGGCATGCACTTTTGGACATAAAGTGAATAAAGATAGAAATGTCAAAGGAATATTTATATAGGAAGAAAAAGTGAATCTGGGTAAAATAGTGGAAGGAGTATTGGATTAGCATTTGTGCAAATCTACCTGGGCAGGTAAGATTTAAAGAACGGGATGCCACCTTTATCATCTGCTGAATTTCACAGACAGCACTGCTTGGGATATCATCCTGAAGTGCTCCAGTTCTTGAGAGTAAGCGTCATTGTTTTAGTCCCTCAGGAACCCACGCAAGAATTCTTCTTGGTTTAAAAAGAGGCAGCACATGCTTTGGAGACCTGTTTCTCTATGCTAGCACCTTCACATGACTACGCGTGTGTGGTTTCTGATTTCCACTACTTTGGTTACATTTCTCCTTGTTTGAATATTGGCAGGGATTTTGTTTGCAACTTTCTTGCTTTTCTTTTCTTGGAAATAAAAGTTACAAGTGACCTGTGAATCTTATGGGTTCTTACACCAATAAAAAAGGCTAAAACTGATCCTAAATAGTATGATGTGTGATATGCTTATAAAGTTACTGTCTAACTGCTCAGTTAAAAGAAGTGCTAATGCACAGTCCTTAACATCTTCTGTCTTAGTGTTTACCAACTTTATACTACAGTTTAGCCAACTAAAATCAACTTCCTATGTTACAATGAATTTTAATTTTTTCTATCTTTGCAGAAATGTTTAGGGAGTAATGAGCTGAGGGTGTCCTGATTCAGTTGTACATCTTTGTATCCAGATATCCTTTATAGCTAACAATATTTCAAAGCTGCTTTAAGTTTTTCCGTCCTTCCAATGTGGAGTATTCCTAAGATGTAATGATCTGCTGGTAGTTAGAGAAGGAGACACATGGATATGCTTCTATGTCCCTCTGTCTTTTTTCTGCTTTTTTTTTTATCCATCCTTCTCTACCTGTTTCTCCTCCTTGTTGCCAGTTGCATTTCATCTCATTTTTTTGTCTATGCTTTTGTTCTAAAGAAAATACTCCTGCAAAGCAATCCTGTGCTATTGTACAGTGAAGAAAATGTGCCAGACTTGTTGACTTGTAAACTGCTGTATTTTGACTTTTAATATCAAAAAGATGTGATTAGTAAAAGCAGAACAAAAGTTTTCAAAGCTTTTGAGACCTCGTTGAAGAGCCTCAAAATCAGTGAAAGTAGAAAACATACATTTCCTATCATACGTTTTTTCCAATTTCCTAAACATATATAATTATGGCCAATCTTGTTTAAATTACACTCTGAAAAAAAATTATTTAAATAGTAGAAGATTCCGCTGCTGCATGAGAGAGGCTGTGTCCAGCTGCCTAGAAATGTGGTTGAAGTCCAAACTGACCTTGCTGAAAGGATCAGAAAACTGTGCTACCCCTGCTAGGCAGTGTTCGTACACAGATGGTAAATGATAAATTTACTGAGGAAGCTCAAAGAGGAGAGCAGTGGTGGAGTAACAGTGGCTAAGCTAAAACATTTAGAATGCTGAAGACAGATACCCAACCTCCCTGGCACCTGTGGGATGTTAGGAAGGACCCATTTCACACTTGTTTGACTTTAGAAAAATCCATGGCATTATTCCCTTTCCTGCCCTACAAAATCTTGTTAAGAAAGTTGAACGGAAAATCATGTCTTTCAAATATTTCTGATTTTTATTTCTTCACAAACTGTTTTGCCATTTTCCCACCATTCTCTTCTGAAAGAAAAGGAATTTCTCAACACTTCTCTCCCATAACGCAGTGTTAAGAGGTTGAAAAGGTCAGGCCGTAGCATTTTTCATTAATAGGCTGATTTCAAATAGATTGTAAATAGTCTTGTTCTGGTTATATTTAACCAAAGAAATGTAGAAATTACTATTGCAACTATTCCCATTGGTATATATTGGGTATATATTCAGCAGAGCATAAAGAAAAAACTGGTTTCAAATACAAACCAGCTACCTGTGTAGCTGTAACAACAAGTCCACGTAGGACAGCCACATGTTCAAAGATAAATAGAAATCTCTTTCATTTTTGTTAGGGCCTGGGAGATGAGGCAGGGGGGCTCCTGGGAAGGCTCAAAAGCCAGCACTTGAAAAGGTGCTTGTGTGGGTAAATGTGGGCAAGGGAGTGCCACCTGCAAACTCCTGAATAGCATCTTGTACTTCTGCTTCTCAGTCCTGGAGCTCAAGGCAATGTCTGACTTTACTGGGGCTTTGAATTTTTACCTGTTTACATACAAACTATGCCTGGGTGAAGGAAAGTACAGAAAGTGGCTGGGGGTGGATGAGAGGTAAGACACAGGGATACTTAAATGCTTTTTGTTCTCTCCAGGCAGAGATGAGCAGGTTGAGGAAGCCTGTGTTAGCTGATTTTCTCTAGTTGTCTCTATGCTCTTCTTTTCTCAGGCTTATGCAGTGTTTGGAGATGTGTAATTTATACATATACATATACATATACATATACATATACATATACATATACATATACATATACATATACATATACATATACAAGGTTATACCTTTGACTCCAGGTCTGCCCAGTGACAGTCAGAGATTACAATGACTTTGGTGACATTTGATGACCGTGGGGTGTTTGGGTGAAACGACTTGCTCTCAATCTGAATAAATCTCCTAATTGCACGCTCACAGCAGGGTCTTCAGGAGAGCAAGGGAGTGGGGAGATGAGCTATATTTTGTGGTTTTGCTCTGCCCACTGCATGTGAGGTGTTTTGGTGGGGTTTTGTCTGAGGAAAACCAGCACTGTTCCTGCTGCACTGGTGCAGAGAGGCTTAGTCGGATATATTCAGGCTTTGGTGCAGCACCTTTAAGCTCTTGGATAAACCTCGTTGATTTTGACTACTTGTATACTTAAGCAGAGGCTAGCTTTTTGTGCTAGGTTTAATCGGTGCTATAACGAGCACTAAATGACCTGAATTCCTTCCCTTCCTCCTTTTTTAAAGTTGTCAATATTTTATTTTTAGAAAGAGCACAAAAGAAGCGATGGCGAGGGGAAAGAAGAAACTGCTCCCAGTGCTAAAACCTTGTTTTGAGTTGTGGACATAATGACGAGATGTATTGCCTTTTCTAGTTCTGCAGATTAATGATTGATTCACCAGGAAATGTGGTGTTATTACAAATGTGGGGCCTAATTTGGATTTTGTTGCTTGGGAGTTGCCTGGGTGGGGAAGGAAAGTGGGATCCAGCCCTTATTTTTGCTCCTCTTCTCAGCCTTGGGAATGTACATGTTCAAATAACGTTTGTCTCACTCCTTTTGCACGGTCTGCTCGTCACTGCCATTTGCTGAAGCAGACCAAATACTGTTAGCACAGAGGAGCCCAGACTGCACACTTATTCTGCCCTGTCAGGCAGTAGCTACATTTTAGAAGGAAACCACAGTCCAAAAGTGGGATCTCAGGTTCCATGCAGTGTATGCAAAGCAGTTTCATTTAAAATGTCAGGTTTACCTTGGCAGAGCCACTCTTTAGTAGGGATTAAGGCTGCAAAAACCACTGAATCATACTCTGTGTTTCCATCTGTGTGCCAGGTCACAAACATAAATTGTAATGTTGGCCCTCATCCGTCATCACATAACACTCTGGCATACTTTTTCATTCCCCGAATATGAGTGGAATGAGAAGGTTACTTGGAAAGTCATCTGTCTGAGAAGCTGTCCTGTTGCAATTAGCGGGCAATCTTGAATTTCATCTCTGGAAGATTATGAAGTGAAGAGGGGAGGGAATGGGATGTGTATAGTAGGTTACCAGAGCCTCTGGTAAGCCAATCTGACCGTGACCCAAAAGGCTGAAGAAAAAAAAGTTGGGGGAATCAGACAATGCTATTTTTTAAACAAAAATGTGTAAAGATGACCTCAAACAGCCAAATTTGGATCTAGATATGAGTTTAAATTTCAAGCAATTCTAAACTTCAGGGCTATTTAGAGGTGGGAGTTTGTTTTGGCTTGCATCTGGTACCAAGGAATCGCTTTCCTTTCTAAAGGCTTCTCAGACGCCAGAGCGAATGAAAGGCAGCTCTTAGGTGGGAGCAGTAGAATAAGGGAAAACAGCAGACAACTGGATGGGGGTCGTAGCTGTAGGTTAATCAAAAGTTAATAACGATGACCTTGCAAGTTATCTGAAGCTATCTTCTTCCTCTGCACCTCTTCACGTCTGTACCACAAGTCAAGGGCTGCTGTCCTTAGCCGGGCTTCTGTCACAACACCTGCAAGTTGTGTACAATCTGATTTGACCGTATTTTTTAGAGACCTGCAACAGCCAACCTAAACCACCCCGGTGTTACAGTAAGGCAAGAAGAACTTTTTTTCATACCACTTATGTTTCTTTCAAATATGCACAGGACATTATCCTTTCAACAGCTTTCAGACAGATGGCAAAAGAAACTTTGTACTTCAAACTTTTGTGATAAATATGTTCTCTCTCTTTTTCTTTTTTTTTTCTTTTCTTGGTCAGGAAATGTGTTACCATTTTTCCACCGGCTGTAGTGTGGGATATTAGATGCTCCGAGAGGAAAATAAATACTTAAGGCTTCCTTCCTCTGGCACTTCATTAATGCCAAGAAGGAGGCTGGGTAGTGTTGCTTTAATTAGCAGGCTTTTGTTAAAAGCAGTGGTTGGAACTACCTGATTGCAGTTTTACCGAGCAAAAGAAACACAAAAATTACATCCTAGAACAGAACATTGCCTCTAGCAAGAACAATGCTTAAAATATATTTGGCTATATGTGTCGTACTTCACAATTTTATTCCTGACTCCTGCTGGGGACTGATTTAGGCCTTGAAACATGCGGATTGTGTTTCCTTCACTAACTAATTTAACTGCCTGGTGACTTGGAATGACTGGTTTTTTGCCCCATCTCTAAACCTGTGTATTATGTAGTCTTTTGTTAGATGGGTTTATTAGACATTTTTTTGCCAGACTATAAATTAAGATATTTTTAATAACACTACTGATTTTTCATTGCTCACTCAGTTCTACCTGAACTAGTTTCCTTTTGAGTTTGCTGTCAATTTTTGCTCACATGAGGTAACGCTGAAAATCACAGTGTTTGGGCACTGACAGGGTAGTAGTGTCTGTGAATGTTTGTTTTCATCCTGGATAATACCCACAGAATTTTGCAGGTGTCCAGTGAGGTGTAGAAGAGCATGATACGGCTGCAGGAGCAGGAATTTCTTTACCCATTGCCATGGTGAATATTGTCAGCATACGTACAAAGGCATTGCTTCATGCGTTGGGTGTACATCTCTCTGCAACGCACTCCTGCAGCATACTGTTCCATGAGAAAATTTTATCCTGAACCCTGGCAGTGCGTGCCTGGGTTGTTTCCTGAAGTATGAAGCTTTCTATTTCCTCTCTGTTTTTATCTTACCATCATTGTTGCTGTTTTTGTAATTTATGTAATTCTGGTTTGAGTTCCTGTGAGCTCTTCCCCAGCATTGTTCCAGTTTATTCTGCAAGCACATATTAGGCAGCAAATTACAAAAGAACTGTTTCTAAATGGGGAGCATTTTGAACAAAAGAAGAAAACTGTAATTATTCCAATGAGGATTTGAGCAAGCCATCAGAATTAACAGTGCTGCTTTTCCAAATGTGCCACTGTTTTGATTAACTTATGTGCTTATACAATCCCTGCCGTGGCAGTGACCGTAACTGAATGCCTGTAACCGCAGGCAGAAAGCTATTAGAGCCCATCCACAAAAAAGTAGCTATTTCAGTTTTTTTCTCATCAAAAGCCTACAGTGCCCAAGTGATGCCAGTTAAGTAATTATTTCTGTGGGACTGTTATCTCTTTCTACCATTCAAAGTACTTTTTTTTTGCAGAACGGTTTAAACTTGATCTATTAATATTGTTTTTAAAAAGTGCCTTCTTCAACACATTCTTTGGGCAGTGCCAAAAACCAGCCCTTGAAGCAGAAAAAACAACCCTAATTTCGTTGACCACTTGAGGGAGGTGGTGTGTTGTCTGGAGGGTGGAACTGAAACCAGTGTTGTTACTAGCTTGCAATAGAAATATCAAAGTTTTAAGCTTTCTGTAGGCAAAAGGGAATACTGGACTTCAGCAGTGACTGCTTTTCCTCATGAAGCCATTCCCCATGCAGTCTATGATAATTCGTTTGTGACTAGCCAGTTTTTGCTTTCTGAAGGGCATGCAGTTGACAGAATAAAGAAAAATTAAGTCAGACCAAGTAAATGTCTTCGTTCTCATCAGAAACAAATTAGAAAAAGCAAAATCTAAGGCAGGATTTTAAAAGCCGACAGAACAAAATGTGAGATTTCAATAGCTGTGCAACATATTTTTCAGAGTAAGGATGTTTACTGACTGGCCTGAACTCAAGTAAAATTATGAGTGTAAAAGTTCTTCATTCCGCTCTATGAGTTATGTGCAATACTTGGAGACCCGACCTTTTATCCCTTCCTCTGTCTTCCCTTCCGTCCCACGGATGTTTGGCCTGGTGGTGCTGCAGAACGGCCGAGGTAAAGACAATACAAATGTGATACAACTTTTTCCCATCTGATGGACTTGGAGGTGAGCCTCGAGTTTGGGAGAAATTGGGAACTGAAACATTTCAGAACTATTGTCAGATCTGGGGTTTGGGCCCTCCTCCTCAAATGAAAATGAAAAAAAACCAGCTATGCAAAACAAGCAGCCCAATCCCCAACATGGGCCACTACGTTCAGCAGAGCTGTGGACAAAAAAAACTGCAGAAGCCCCGCTCATCCAGCATGTTGTCACCAATACGTCCTCTGAAGAAAGTATTGCAAAGTCTAGAGAAACAATCATCCTAGAAAATAGCGCTAGAGTGGATTGAGCAGTGGAGACACCAAAACCGACTAAAGCAGAGCATCAGGTTTTATTTTCTGAGTAGAACAGAAGCTGCTGCATGTCTTTTCTCCTGTTTATAAGTCCTAGCTTAGTGTTTGGCCTTTCCAGAGCAGGATTACATGTCTGATTTACACTCAGCCAGCAGTGCTTTATAACCCCGGGGTCCTCTTCTGTCCTTGTCCACCTAACCAGTTGTTCCCCATCCTGCATCTGAGACGCTGATTCTTCCTGGCTAATTGTAGTACTTTGCGTTCTTCCTCTTGAATACCATCCTGTTTTTTCCATGTAATTTCAGTTTTCGGGATCATTCTGAGCTCTTCGGCATGTCTGAAGCTCCACCCTTCCTATTGTCTGCAAATTTAACACGGACTTTCTGTTTTCTATCACCTAGACTGTTCATGAAAATATGCTCGCTGAAGGAGATTTCCCCCAAACCCTGGTTAACACAGATTGGCTTAAATCTAAACCACATTTAATTGTTCTCTTAAATCTTTATATCTGCCTACTGTAACTCAGCATATTCTGTATTTAACGTAAGCATTTCAATTAGCTGAACTTTCTGAAACATATAGTATAATCTCTTCAAGGAATGGGGTACTGCAAAAGTGGGTAAAGACCTTTCCAATTAAGTCCCTCTAACGGTGTATCCTGTTTTCTAGTAAGGTGAACTGTTCCTTACAGATCATTGGGCTTCCTACATAGAACACTCTAGATTTAGGAATCTGTGCTCAATAGTTTGTGCTCTGCGGAGGGTTTCTGTCTCTTTCTGTTCATCTGCCACTAAACAGAGTTTGAACCCCAGAACAAAAAATAACTGTGTGAGTTTTCAGATTACTAAGAAACTGAAGTCTGTGGGGACATCAGGGCTCCGGGTGACAATTTCGACACAAATAATGCTCAGTCTCCGTATTAATAAGAACATGCTGACGAAGTGTCAGAAACAATATCCTGTAGCTAAGTAAGTTACAATAGTCTTCTTTTCCTCACCAACAAAATAGATTTTATCCTACACACTTACATCATGTTGACTGCTAATTTTGACAAGGTCTCTGCTGTCCTACATTTAGCTGGCAATATCTTAAGAAGCCACAAAACCTCCCATTTATTATCCTCTCACTTTTTTTTTTCTTCATTCTGTCTACTTGACTAATATTTCCTTCCATGACAACTCTTCTACTAGAGGCTTGGAGAACCTTCTTTTGCATATTAACCCAATCAGCTATGACTGCTTTTATTTGAATTCCTAAAATGTACTTCTGAAATGACCTAGAAGTGCTTGTTATTCCCATATGAAGGAGACAGTAGTAAGTTAGATGACT
Organism: Pluvialis apricaria; assembly: GCA_017639485.1. Taxonomy (NCBI): domain Eukaryota; kingdom Metazoa; phylum Chordata; class Aves; order Charadriiformes; family Charadriidae; genus Pluvialis; species Pluvialis apricaria. Next base: position 69,922,096 of record CM030009.1, on the reverse strand, counting down.
GACAATGAAAAAAAAAAAAAGAATAGAAAATGTTTGATGACCTCCATACCAAAAAAAGGGAGTTAATATGACTGGTTTAAAATATGCATAGTATATATTACTTTCTAATCTTGACAAAGACTTACCCATAAGTTAAAAGATACAGATTAAATACAGTTAAGTTGCTAGTAAAGGATAACTGCATACACTGTGCTTCCCAACGCACTGTGTTTTTTAGTAGGGCTTGGTTCTGATTTGTCTCATACAACCTTTCTTAATTATTGCCTTTCTTTAGTGGCATAGTATTTTCATGTGTTCATTGCTGCTGAATCTATCAGTCAGGGATTTCTTGGGATTTGGTTTATAAAGGTGAAAACCAAACAGTCTGAGCTCACTGCCTACTTCAAAACCATCTAACTTTTCGCATTCCTGGTAGATCCAATGCTCAAATAACATAGTTCTTTAAGTAAGGAGATGGTTTTCTGTTGTTGAAGCCTTTGGTAGGTATTGAAAGAGCACTGATAAAAATGTTTAGAATCTATTTTTAGCTAAATTGTTGTTTATTACGTTAAGAAAGAGCCACCAGTAGAAGGTTGCAACCATGGAGGGTGAATGGTTCAGGTGGTTTACATCTGAATTTTAAAAACCACAAGCAAAACTACCTTAGTCAAAGAATTCTGTTGTAAATATGGCTGGGAGTGGTTATATGTTTTATTATCCCCTCTTTTGATTAGCTTGTTACTTTATAATTCACTGTTGGTGATTAAAACAAAAATTATATTCACATCTCCTCAAGCTAGCACAGCGAAAATAGGCATAGCAAAAGACTTCCGCTGCGAGCTACGGTATGGTGAGATTTGTTACACCAAATGCAGAAGCACAAGCTATTATAATGCACTGCAGCGCACACTGTTTCCAGGACTGATTGATGACATTTCCATATATAGTTAGGAGTAAGACATTGCTTTTGAAAATAGAATTAAAACTTTCCCTTTTTAGGAGCAAGCAACACTTTGGCAACAGAACCAGCCCCAAGTACATTAGTTCTTTTGGTCAAAACATTAACAGGGTACTTTGTTAACAAAATGTTCAGGTCATGATGAGGTCAAAGCATGAACTGTAAGACTTTTTATAAGCTAAATGTTTCCAAATAGCACTCCAAGTTGAAAGTGCTGAAATTAAAGCTTTTCTCCTGTAAACAGGGTGTTGCTGAGCTGAGTATATGTTGGTTTTTTCAATTACTCAGTGAAAGGTGATGGGACTGTGCAATGATATGCGTCTGCTGAGCAAAGACAGATGTCACCAGAAACATCTGCATGGTAGGAACGCTTCAAGGAAAAGATAATAAAGACGTACTTGCGTTGCCACTTTCTGTCTCTCTTTCCAGCTTGGCAACTATTTGCCCATTTTCCAAAATGAAAACTTTGTGCAACAACATATTGTCTCAATTGTAGATATGAATCTGATCTGGTTAGCAAAATAATAACTTTCCCCCTTGTATTCACACTTCTGGAGTCAGGTCTAGATTTGCAAATGCCCGTGGACAATCATTCCCAGCAGGATGGACTATCAGTAGGTGGTAGCTCACCAGCTGAACTGAAGGTAGATAGCACTGGCTAGCCCATGACATTCCCATGAAGAGTGAGATATGGTTTTGGATACTCTTTTAATGCGGAAATTATTTTACTTTGCTACTATATTTTTAGTGACACTTTTTGTACTAAGGAGAAGGTAAATAATAATTAAAATTTACACAGTATCTACTGAAGCACTAGATAGTTCTTACACAACTAAATCCACTCCTTATCCTTCAGCAGAACACAAATTAGCAGCAACAGTGCAAGGTATTAATGTGAGATAATTTTGAAAAGAAAAGACATGGCTAAAAGCATCTGAATTTTGAATAGAGAGCCCAAACTCCTAAACTCTGCAGGGCAAACCATCACATAATGTAGACAGTCCCAAAATTGCATGTGGGTCTGTGCAAGTTTCAGCTACCCAAAAACATTCCAGGTTTTGTTTTGTTGTAAGAAAAGACTCAAAACTTGGTGACTGCTTACCCAAATGTTTTTATGCACATTTTTCTACCACCCTGAATGAAGCATGACAGTGTGAACTCTGAAAACCCAAGAACTGCTGCTTGCATCCAAAAATGCAATATTGTTATATAAGTGCGTCTAATTCGCTTTGTACACAAGAGAAAATTGGAAGGAAAACTGTTGAAATAAATGGCATTGAGCTAGAACTGGGCTGTTTGTTTTGCTTGTCAGGCCATCAGTGGCTTCACAGTAGAAATTATGAAAGACTTCAGCATCATGGTCTTAATAGACAGGATCATGGTTTTGGAGATAGCCCTGAGTTTTTGTCATGGAAGCAATGAAGTTGAAGACAGCATGAATTGGCACATAATTTGTGCAAGACAATGTTCTGGAGAATACAATATGAAGTTGCAGTGCTGTGAAGAGAGGGCTTTTTTTGTTACATACACTTTATAATATAATCTAGAGGATTCTGTAGTTAGCGTTTACTCTGCATTTAGCCCTTTATGTCATAAGAATATAATGTGGTTAATAGAAAAATCTGTTCTAGTGACCCAAAAACAACAACACTTCAAAAATGAGCTGAAAACAAATGTTTTCCACTGCTTATTTCTGATCTCCTGAATTAAGTGATGTTCAAACGAGTATACAGAATAAAAAACTACATTAAATAAAGATAGTGCCAAATACAAATCTCAATTCCTTTCTTGTGCTGTTGCAAAAATTGTCACAGTGGTCCAAACAACCTAAAATGAGACCTAGCTTTAATAAAAGTATAATTCCATCCTGCTCCTCATTCCTAAGAACAAAATTATGTCTTTCATTCTGGATCTCATTTAATTTGAAAAATGCTTGTGCCTTACTGACATAATAATTTAAAAAAAAAAAAAAATCTAGACAAAGGGAGGAAATCTGAGGAATGACTGACAGAGCCATGCACAATGAAAGTGCCACCACAAAGGGGAGGCTGTTCTTTGGGATCTCATTTTAAAATTTTGTTTCTGACTTCTATTACTTTTATCTTTATAAATTATTCTAAGAATTTGAAAAAGGCAAAAGGGAAGAACTACATTTGGAATATATACCTAACTATATCAGGGGTGCAGATCTGCAGCTGTGAACTGGCACAGCTCCTCTCACGAGACATAGAGCTGTAGCTATATATATATATATCTATATCTATCTCCATGCTGCTACAGCCAAGCTACCCATGGATGTGTTAGCTGAATGTACGTGTCATGCCCAACCCACCACGCAAATGCTGAGGAGGATTCCTGCATCAGGAATAGTTACGGTAGCTAGACATGTGTTGTCCCCCGCTACCACTTAGCACTGTGTGGGAAGTGTGGGTGATTGTCAACCTGTGGTAATACGGCTGGGGATATGACTGACCACTTTTTATACACTATGAATGCTAAATGTGGTTTTGGGGCCTCGGGGAATCATTTTTGCTTGTCCACTTATGGGTGAAAATACTTGTACTGCAGTGTGCAGTGACAGAATAGCTGCTTCACACCATGCCAACTAGAGAGAGATTGTGCAACCTGTGCTCAAAAGGTGGGTCCTGCAAATCTGAGTCCAATATTACAAGAATATGTGAAGAGAAATAATGAAGTGAGATAACCTTAGCAATGACTACTGATAAAAGATGTGTGAACTGGATACGCAATGTACTGGAGCAGTCAAGCCAAAAGAAGTTTTTACTGCAACTCAAAAGGCATGTTAAAATCCTGTATTATAATCAAGAATTCATGCCCTCAGATTAATGGATCATAACAAAATTTGCAAGGTACAGTCAGGACTAAACTAATGAATTATACATGGGTTTGAGTCCTGTTACCCCAGTTGCTTCAAAACAGCTCAGGAAGAGGCAGCTGGAGTCTTTTCTCTCTCGTGTATGAGCCACAGAACACATATTTGTCATGTCTATGGAGTTTCACCACATCATTTTCACAGTAACTTGTGTAGAAAAATGCATTTTCACTGGAAAGGAGAGATTTGTAAAACCTGTGACTTTTCTTGAGGACTGATAGACTGACCAGCACTAAGAATGGCATCAAGTTAATAACAATATTTGATATTCAGCTTCCCAAGAGCTGCAAAGACTTGAGGTGAGGAAACCAAAGTGCCCAGAACAGAACAGACTTGCATAAATTCACCCACTGAGACCACGACAGGCTGAGGAACAGAAATCCAGCCTTCTTGGATGCCACGGTCCCTGTTCCACACACTCAGCAACTAAACTGTGCACTAAAGTACAAAAAAAAAAATAAAATCAAACTATTTCTTCCTTAGTTGTCTAATGGGAGTCATCACCAAACAGACCCAATGCTCTGCAGGCCCACGCTGGCTCTGTGCCAGCCTTTGCAAAGGCAGCGCTTTTTCTCGTCAAATCCTTTTCCTGCAGGGCACAGATTGTGCCTGTCAGCATCTCCGTCTATGGCATATTGAATATGAGTTTTCAGCACATAAGGACTTCATTACGTGCCATGGGTTTTGGTTTTCCTCTCCCTCCACCTTCACCCTCCTCAGCGGTGGCAGAGGTTCAGACCAGATCTATCACTGACAGCATCACCTGGACCGGAAAAGTGCAGATAGGATTTCAACACACTTGCTCCCTTGTTTGCCACCGCTCCATGCCTGCTCCCCACTGGTAGGATGGCTCTCTGCGACCCCTCCTCCAGCTCCACCAAGGTTATGGCCAGTAAGAGTCAAGAGGAAACAAAATGACACAAAGAAGAGACCCCCTCCTCCGGCAAAAGGGCCTCTCACAACGAACAGATCCAGTTTCAGAGCAGGTGAGAAAAAATAAGAGGAGCTCCTTTATCAGTCAGCTCAACCTGGAGAGATGGAGAATGAAAGCAACCTTTGAAACAACCTCTGAGGCAGGAGGTAGAACTGGTGGGAACACTTCTAGAACAGCTTGCACCCTCCTCCTTGCCGTGACATTGCTCAGAGGTGCCCTGGCGTACCTGAAGCTAGATGGTCTCTACCTGACCACAGCTTTGGCCATCAGAGGCAGCGGGCAGGGGTGTGATGAGCTCCTGGGAGAAGGGCACAGTTCACCCCATGTTGCCTCACCGGGCTCCACCGCTGATTTCAAGGTCATCTCACTTGCGGACCTTGGTCTCCTGGGTCTCGCATGCCTGCGCCTGAGAAGCAGATCACCTATTTCTGCTCCTTTTCCCCATTCCTTGTGCATTTGGGTTTCTGTCAGCAGTGAAGCAAGTCCTCCGGACAGAAATATCCAAACCTGCCTCCAAGCAGAGGACTGGAAGGCTGCATTCCTCTATCTGCTGGGATTTTCTTTTTCTTTCCATGAGCTAACACTGTAAATCCCACAGCAAGGCATGAATAAACAAAAACTAGGAAGGATTAGGATGTACTATTTAGCGAATCATGACTAACACAGCCCCGTCTTGCTTCCTCTGAAAGCGTGCCACAAAAGTTCAACAAATATTATTGTGAAATGAACCACAAAGTCTTTACACACTTTAGAAATGGCATCTTCACCCATTTTCCCTGGCAACAAGCAAGTGGATTTAGTTTCTAGTTGATGGGAAAATCTCTAAATTTAAAACACTTGATAATTGACACAAGACTGGAGTTTTTCAATTCTTTTCCTCCCTCCTACACCCTTCCTGTATGGCAAATATAATTTAGCAGAAGATTCCAAAAGTCAGAGGGTTTTAATCAAGACAAGAGGCTACTTGCTTTGCCTTTTGCTAAGAAAACACTCAGCAATGACTCCTTCTGTGAAGTGAAAGATTCAGAAATATCACTGGGACACCCACCTCTTGTGTGCATAATTGCTGTAGATGTCAGGGGGAATGGAACGTATATAAGGAGGTGTCTTCTGGTGCACAAGAACAGCAAAAGAAGAGATACTTTCTTGTTGTAATGTGGCCTGTGGTGTTATGTGTGTTTGTATGCTTATACGTGTACGACGTTCTTCTTAGACATTGATATATCTATGTCTTTGAGACACTGGCCATAAGCAAGTTTGTTTTAGAAAGTAATTGTCATCACCATTGGAATAGATTAAAAGACCCATTTGTAAAAGAGGGCAGAGGAAGTGCTGGAAGGGGAGGACAGGCTGAGGTTCTAAAATTTCTCATTACAGTAGTATTTATAAATATTTGTCATAACACCATTTTAAAAACAAAATCCCATAGAGAATACAGATAGATCCTTACCTGTGTACATAAATCTAAATATAGACAGAAGGAGAGAAAGAGCAAGCACACCTGGTACTGCCGCAAATCTAATTCCTTTTAGTAATGCGGGTGCTCTAATTCCATTCCCCTGACAGCTACAGACACTTTCGAGCTCCATGAAAATCGATCACAGGATTTAAGCATCTTAGAAAATACGACCGTGAGTGTCATCTTTCAATACTGGGGAAACAGGCCTAGGAATTTTGGGCTTGCGCAGATATTGCCTACATGGCAGATGAGTATTTTCCTTTCACACATGGGATCAATTCCTTTGCACTAACAAGTATCCACCCACTCCCATTCCTTGTTCCCTGGCTTAGCATCTCCCCCAAAATCCTCACATGCGGTTCCTGGTGTCTGCAAGAACCAGATTTTGGAGAAGATAATCCTGAAGGAGGGGAAGGGAAATACAAGAAATGAGTGCCGAGAGTCATGCAGAAAAAAATTTCTGGTTAAACCACCCATTCTCACTAGAGTTTTAACTCTTTCAAACTTCAGAGCCTTACTTCAGACTTTTATTTCCTTCCATTTGGAGAAAAGATGTTGTCCTTTCTTTCTATAAAAGGTATTAGGTAATTGTCTTCAGGCTCCATTTAACAGCAGCCTTTTTTCTATGCTACGGAAAGTCATCCCCTGTTCACAGCTCCGGAGATCCTGGGGACACTTTTTTATTCCAATGACTCTGTTTTAAGTACAAACACAAGGAAAGACTGAAACAGATGGCAATTTATTTATCTCTAAGGTTTGCGTGTATGTTCAATTAAAGACTTTAAAGATTCTTCTTTTCATCATCAGTCATCCAAAATTGCTTTTTCAATTACAATGAATCTGCTTGACTCTCAGTGATGTTGCAGTGTCAAAAGATAGCTGTCCTTTCTTCATAGTTTTGCTGTGCTAACATGACTTCTTTCCCTCTGTATTTTTTAAGAACGCTTTGATATTCAAGGGTGAGACCTGCATGCAGCACTCAGCATGAACTCATACAGTGTTTTAATGAAGGTGTTGTTTTCCCCTCTATTCCTTGTGCCTGAAACACAGAGCAGACACTTCTGGAAAGCTGTCTGTGTACCCACAAATTACTTTGAAGAAATATTTAAGATTTGAGCTCTGACTTCCATCCAGAAAAGCAGTTTTGACTCTTCCTTACTAAATCAAATCTTTCCATGTGGCTATTAATTCTAGATTTTATTATAGTTTTCATAGTTTCCCCTATATGGAAGTGAGACTTACTGATCTATAGTTCCCCAAATCTTCCTTGACGGCTTAAAATGGTGTCATATTTGTTGCTTTCTGTTTCTCTAGGAATGAAATTGATTTTAAGTGACAGATTACACATAACATTTTCACATTGGTACGTGTGTTCCTTCTGAAAGCCTGGGTGAACACCATCTGGTCCTTCTGATTTCCTACTTCTCATTTTATAAATTTTATTCAAAAATCTCTTCTGACACTGCAATTTGAAGCAGACTCAGCCCTCTGTAAATAAATGCTGTGGTGGAAACCTTCCTTACTAAGTAAAGATTTCTTTTAGCTTTTTTCTAATGGCCTTATCTTTGTGGAAAGCTTCTTTTACAGCTGAATCTGTTGACTCTACAGACTCTTTGTCATGCTTCTTGCTTCTGATGCATTTGAAACCTTGTTAATTTTTTTTTCACTCCTCCCTCTATTTCATAAGAATTCTTCATGTTTTGAACGCTTCCATGAAACTGTAGAACTTATGCTAAGTATGCAGCGTAACATTGCATTTATGACTAAGAAAGCTAAAAAAAGGACACGACTTAAAAAAAGAATATGCTAAAGCCTTCTTTTAAACCAGTAGACTAACTCGATAGCCTTTTCAAAAAATCAGTGTTAATAAAGTACAAGTTATAATATCTCTACTGAGAAACTTCTAAAAATATTGATTCTTCACAAACCAAAAATCACAAGATTTGTTTTCCTCTTGGCTAACAAAACCAAAGGATTACAGATATCCCTGTGTTTCATGCACCGTAAATGAAACTGTTCCTTTCTATATGCACCGCACATCACATTATTGTTGCCATTCATACATGAACTTTCTTGTTTGGTATTAGATCACATATACACTCAGACACGCAGGCAGAAAGCTAGAATGTATATACACAGCTTTGCCTCCTTCCAAGTGCAAATGCTTGGGGCTCTTTCAGCATCCATTTCAGTCAGCTCCAAAAGCAAGTGTTGTAGTTCATGGATCTCAGTTTGTCATGAAATAAAATACTGGAGACTGTCATGGGTGAGTGCTGCTATGGGAAGCTAATCTGACTTGGACAGGAGAGAAACTGAATATTAGCTTTTTGGTGAGAGAGAAGAAAGAAAACATGCAGCTTATGTTATTCCACTGCGAGGTCTTCCCCATTAAATCTGCTTTATCACAGATGTACCTCTAGACCAGAAAGATGAACTGCCAGGAACTCTATTTGGAGGCAACATGCAGGCTCCCAGAAGGAGCTGGATTGTGGCAGCTATACTCACACACAGATTTATGAGCCTTTGCCTCTGGCTTTATTGATTTAGCAGGTTTAGAGCCACTCTGACAATGTTACTGGCTGGAGTTCACATTTCCATCTTGCCTTGTAGCCTATAACCAGGCCTAGACTTACTGACAAAGGAGATACCAGACAGAAGATTAACTGGTAAATGTCAATTTAAGTATCAATCACTCATTGTAGAACGGTTCCCAGAGGATTTTGGGATCAATAACAAAAATAGATAAAAGCACAGATATGGGGCTGCATATTTGCTTCCTACCTTTCCTCAGATCATGAAGCTAAAACCAGATAACCATGCATTATACCTCTGTGTCCTGATACAGCTACGTGGCTCTGCTCACAGCAGGTGGTGGTGTTTCTTAGACACACTCTCTGCAATGTCAGCTGAGGACATCTGGATTTGGTCCTTTTTAGTCGCATAATTAAATTGCATGCATAATACACATACAAAAGAAAAGCCTGGTTACCTGAGATTTTCAATTAAGCATTTACCGAAAAATAGCTCCTGGATTTAATAAGGGCCAATGTGTAAACTATAGAATCTAAATACTCTGTTGGTACTATCTCCAGGTACTGCTACGAAGTGAGCTTTCCTATGAAATAGGGTTACTAACAGCTTTTGGCATAGAACTGATTGTTCTTCTGTTAATATCAAGGACTGATGTGGGTAGATGCAGGAAATGTCAAGTACAGTAAGATGTCTCAGCCATAGTGTTTGCATATTTAATTGCAAGTTTCCAAAAGCAGCAACGATGCTTTCTTTATGTGTGAGATGCCTACATCTCACCAATCCCGCTCCCCCTGCCCTTGGCATCACTCCCCGTTCCCTTCTCTCTCTCCTAACTGCCATAAATGAAAAAATCCTTTCCTGGTTCAAGACAATTTTTTTTCTACCCTGGCCTTTCATATCTCTTCCACCTAATCCCCCTCTGAGACAGATGTTTGAACAAGGCTTTCCTCCATGAACATTCCCTAGACAGGAGTTAGAACTCCAAAGAAAATCAAGAGCTAAGGCAAAATTTTTAATATTATTTTTAGTCTCTGGAAAAAATTATTTTGCATGACTATAGTCCAGCATTGCTTTTGCTTTCTGAGACTAATCAATTTGTGGAAAAAAAAAGTGTGGGGATTTTTATTTGTAAAAATTAAGAGTTAGGAAGGAAGTTGAAAACAAACACAGAAGAAGCCAGTTAATATTCAACCAGTTATCTGCCATAATCTCCGAGCATTTTTAGTAGACTCCTTATTGAAGACAAAGTGAGTCCTAAAAAGACATACTATGTTTTCCCAAGTTTTTAATTTACCTATGCTAAACAACATAACAGTGATCTGAACCCTACTTACCAAATGGTCCAGGTCTGTTTCAAAAGCCTTTTCTTTCCAATATTTATATATATTTCCAGTGTTTGTGTTATTTAGAGATTGTATAAATAATGATTTAAGGTTTTCTCCCGACTCATTGATAAAAGCTGTTTACATTACAGGGCCATGAACTGATTTCTGTGGCCAGGGATGGCTCTTGCTATTTCACTGCAGCAAATGAAATAAATTTTGCTGTCCACTTCTGCATGTTCACAGGAATTCAGACCTGGGGAACTTCTTTGTCTTTTACCTAGGCTGTAATACAGCAATGAATATGTAAATCAATTAAAAGGTCACTTCTACATTTGGAGTGTTCTTTTCAAAATTAATAACATAATAATAACTTCATGCACTATAGGAAGAAGAGGCTTAGGGGAAGGCAATCTAGTGATAAGTAGCCACACCAAGCACTTAGAAGTCATCACTGAAACTCAGAGGCGTCATTTCTACATTTATTTTAATGGGTAATGAACACACCCCATTCTTCAACTATGTCACATGACTGGGCTCTTGGAGAAGAACGAATTAGATTAAAAAACCCCAACCCTATGTTACCTTTTCCCTACAAATTTCTAGCATCTATTTAAGGGCAATATGTTCTTCAAGGATGAAATCCACAGTTGTTTACATTGTCAAAGAGATATTAACACATAAATGCTGATCAATTTTATTATATTTCCTTCCCTTTTCTGTCATCCTAGGTAGCTATGTAGTCTGCCCCTGTGACATACCAGCTTTTCCCAAGAGACCTCTGGATGCTCATCTCCCCTGCATTGCTTCCTGCTTTAAAATTTCACTTGAAGGCCTATTACCCAGTAATTAGTGAATTTAACAGCACCTGTATATTTCATTTGCTGTAATGTCTCAATCAAAACATTCTACAGTACTAAATCAAATATCCCACCACGGAAATGATTTTAACCCTATTACCTTTATAAAAAAGACCATAACCTGATTTTATAAAGTAGTTTGACATAGGCTCATGGGAAAAAGCCACGTAAATAAGAATTCATTGGACAGCACCTTCTTTTAATCAAATCCAGTAGTGGTCACAACATTTTGCCGAGAACTGAAGGTAGCTTGCCAGGCCTGCAGATTACTTTGTCACCTTGTTTAGCCTTTTGAGTAAGCCCATCAGATGGCACTGTTGCACGTAGTCTTGTAAGTCCTCTCTCAGCCCATTTGAGCAAATTTTTAGTCCTCTAAGAAAAGGGTTTTGTTGAGTCTTTCCCCCCCCCAAAATCAATGCCCTCTGAGGGATCAATGAGAAGCAGTTACTGCCTTTTTTTCGGACCTTCTGCCGTAGAAAGACTTTCACCAGTTAGAGCTATCTGACCTTGAGAATCAGGCATAGGCATTTGAACAGTGGTCCTTGAAAGCAGAAAGAAATTCCTGGAATGGTGTGTAGGTGAATTATAAAACTAGTTGCATTAAGACAGGACAGATATACCGTTGCTAACAGTGGCATGCAGAGCCATGGTGAGAAGGAAAGTCATCCTCCTTTCCCCACTTCTTCCTCTCTTGCCCGCCGTGCCAGGGGGTCTCTGCCGTACCTTTCCCACCGGTCAGCCTGTTCTCTCCAGCTTCTGGGGATGCGGCCTCCCTGGGTCAGGGGAGGGGTCAGGATCTTCATTCAAGACAGACATGGAATATTAGAAGAAAGAAATGTGGGAGGAAAAAACAAGGTGCAGCTCAGGAAAAGGCCTGATTTGTTCTACATGACTTCAGCACTTACCTTGTCTGCCTTAAACCAACTGGTGTCTCACAGATATTCATTTTGTATGTGTTTAGGTTTGCTTTGTTACTTAAGGAAAGAGGCATTAAAAGTTGATTAAAAAGTGCTATATAAAACTTCAAACAAACCAGACAAGTGAACAGCCGTATCATTGCCTGTGCTGTTCAAGAATTTTATTTTGTTAGAAATCCAGCAGAAAGTAAACAGTCAGTTTGACCAAGGCAGCCCTATTACCTGCTAGCAACATCTCCTGCTTAGGCTAGCTGTTCTTGGTTTCGTTGTCTCATGAAAGCAAACAGGCTTGAATTGTAACTAACAAAGATTCCAAATATCCTACAAATTGAGTTCCTTTCCTAAAATAGTATCACATTGTTATGGTTATAATAGAACGTTCTCTGTGGCAGATATTCAGCATCTGAAGAAAAAGCCCAATCATGCAAGATCCTAAAATAAAACTGAGGAAATGATGAATGTGTGTGTATATGAGTGTGCACTGGGAGGACATAGATCATCTTTTGCCTGAAAGCTGTATTTTAAAATATGCATTATTTATTAATCCCATCATAAGGTCAGTGATTTACTTTTCTTTCATATTTATTCCCAGGAAAAATGCCGTGCTAGTCAGAGAAAGCACAAGAAATAACCCATACAGAAATGATTTATCCAGTCATTGGAGGCTTCAATATTCTTTAAGTGAAGCCCCCAACTAATTTTGATGATGAATGACAGAGAAATTAAAGTTGCAGATACTGGGCCAGACCTTCACCAAGCAGAGTCAGTGTAATTATATGAACATAGACTGTGAAAGAGCTGATTTGCAGAATATATGACATAGATCCAAAATTGGCTTAATTGAGTGCAATGGGTCAGACAGTAATATTAGCGTGGGTTTAGATAAAACACAAGTCAGATTCCTTCCAGTTCCATTGGCCTTAGCCTGACTTCAACCATCACATTCATCTATTTGTTTCAACTGAACCAATTCTGGTTTACAGCGTGGCAGGAGGAACAGGTCCCTTGCTGTGGCGAGACACTTCAGCAGTGAAGACAGTGATGGATCACAGAGTTATTCTTATGCAAGAAAACATTTATAAACTATTTGTAAGCCATTTGTTTTGTCTGTAGCCTTGAATTTAAATTAATTCCATGCTCCTTTGTGAAACACTCATTGACCAGGAAGATATGTTTGAACTTTAAAATAATCCCATAGCTACCCAGTTCTGCACAGCAATTGCATTACTTGTAGTTTGAGGAAAATGACTTGCTGTAGTTAATTCCTTTTTCTTGACTCCTGAGTTTAACAAAGATCTTTCCATGTTGCCATTTTCACAGACTAGCATGGATACTCTTTTTTCATGATGCCTTCTTTGAAATAGAACCAGGCTTTAAAAAGTCCCCTTGGAAATGAGAATGTGTCCCGCAACATGCTCCATAGGGAAAGAGGAACAGCAGGGCAACTGACGGAGGTTTTGTGTCTGAATGTAAACGCACAGGTTTTCTGCAAAAGGACACAGAGGAAGGGGCTTTCTTTTTCCATATGTGGTCTATTAGAAAAGGTTGGTAATAGTCTCACGGTAAACCTGGATTGCCCTCTTCCCACCACCTTCCTCCCACCCCCAAATCTCAAGACAGTGAATGCAGCAAATGACCCACTGCACACAAGTTAATGTTTTAGCAGTCTCCCAGATGGGCCCTGCAAGGATGTGAGCTCTGCATGGGGCAGGCGCAATGTGGCCGTCTCATAGGGTTCAGCTGAGCACATGGTATCCTGGCCCCAGTACCAATCATTTTAAACTGACTGTGACCTGAAGATACGAGATGCTCATTAGAGGCCTTAGTAGCCTAATATCATCAGTAGATTGAACAAAGCTGTTCTAGTCTTTGCCAGCACAAACATTAACAAAAAGGACCATGTCAATAAAAGTTTCCAAGATGAACCCATAGAATGAGGCACTTATAGACTATTATAAACAATTTGCCCCTTGGTGGTTGTCTGTTATCAGGCCCAGTCAAAGCCTTGATAAGCCTTGCCTCTTTAGGAATCATTAATTTTCTTGGAAATTTAAACAGCTGTCACTTGTGATATTCTTCAGGTGTACATGTGGGAAAGATTAGCTAGTGTTTATAATCCAATCTGTTCATTAAGCGCCTGCCCATGTGGAACCTCCTTCGCAGGCTGAGAGTCCGGCTTGCAAATCTCCCACAGATAATTGGAGGCAGCCATGAATTATGCGAATGAGCTGTCGACAACAGGGATTGTGAGGCCTTACTAATATCAGCTGGTCTCAGTACAACGTTTAATGATTTCTCACAAATGAGATTTGGCCTTTCTGGGCACATGTGCTTAGTCCTTATGAACAAGGCGAACCAGGTTGATGGCTTGTGCTTCCTTGAGCTGCTGTCCTTCCAGGTTCCTCTTGCTCTCCATAACAATCAGTGAAATGCCTCATACTGGAATTAGGGCTAGGTGAGGTAACTGTCAGTGCTTCGAGTGCACCGAAAGGCCTCAATGGCCCTGATTGCCCTCACCTGGGACACTCACCCACTCATCCTCTGCCCAGGGACTCTCTATAAGGTCAGGAATGGGCACCTGGTCCTGCTCTGAGCTATGTTGTAGGTGTACCTGTTTTCATCCCTGCCACCCCGATGGACCTTGGACCTACTCTGTAGTTAGCTTGTATGCTGGATGGACTCCCTCAGTCATATGTCACAGCTTATCTTCAGATTCTTTTGCTCCTGACTGGAGGCCCTGGGTGGATCCTGGCCCTGCTTCATCACTTGTGTTGGGAGCTGTTGATGGTCCCTGCTACAGCCCCTGGCTCTGCCTGCTGTGCTCAGGCCTTGTGGAATGGTGTCTTGTTGATGAGGGCATGGCCTGTGCTGGGGTCACCCTTGGCTGCTGACTTGTCCTTCTTCATGGGGCAATCCTGTTCTTGCTGCTCCCTGACCGTAACCATCTGATACATACAAGCTCCAGGGCCTTGTTTCTGCCGTTTCATTGGGAGCACACTTTCTCTGTGTCCCCTGGGTTATGCTCTAGGATTGAAGATGCTTCTGAAGCTCCTGGTTTGATGGCTGTGGTGGCAGTCAAGGGGACAGGTGTCATTGGGTAGCAGTGTTTTCTAAAACAGTGCCATATCCAAGGAGTCAGCGACTTGCACAGCCATGTCCTTTAGAGCACAAGTACTTTTAAACATGTATTTATTTCCACTCTTGCTCATTGTGTAATTCCACTCAGGCAGCAAGATCAGTCATCATCACAATACTTGGCATATGATCATTTAGCATGAGCTAAGTGTCTCAGATGGCTCACAGTTTTGCTAAAGAAGAGGGAGCAGATGACAGCACAGCCTCTCCCACTGAGAGCCATTCCCACTGGGAATGGAAGCTGTTCAATGCCTTGCAGAGGATGCTTAGTGTTTAAACAAAAAGTAATTTTCTCGGTTTACTGCTTCTTCATTATTTTACGAAGGTAATGTTCATTTTTTCAGTCCCCAACCCTTACCCTTTCTCGAAGCTTCTAACAGTCAGCTTGAATACAATTCTTTCCATTTTCCTTCTCTTTCATTGCTTATCTTTAAACCATTGCCTTTACAATGAAAAGAGAAAGACTGTATCTCATTTCAGGGTCCACCCAAGCCTGGTTTAGGCAGACTGCAAGGGCTGCTGGGCCTTCAGCCAAGTTCTTTCATCTAGGCTAGGGTGGAAGGTTTGGTTTTTGAGTGAGAGTTTTTAAAGGGATGGGTGGAGGTGCATGTCAATACGTCTAAAAGTCATGGCTCTGGCTTTGAAGTATTTTTGAGAGATAAACAGATTCTGCATATACCACACACTGATTTTGGAATTTGTGCTACTGCCTGACCTCCTTGACTAAGAAAGATTGATATTTGATTTTCAGATGGGCTCCATTCTTACAGTCTGCTCTTATCCATCACATAAACCAGCAGAATAAGTCAGTGCAAACCCTGAAGGTCTGCCAAATATCAGATTGGCTCAGCAATGCTCAGTTTGATTGAACAATTTAGTATTTTCTGTGATGGTAATTTATTGTGGTCAACTGGTTTGCCACTGGAACATGAAACAGTGGACTTGGTACATCTTTCAAGAGCAGCATAGGTTAACTATGCCATTACACTTAGTCATTCATTTCAAACAATGGTTAGATTTTTATATTTTAGAGCAAGGACAGGATTTGACTGAAGAACAAATGAGTGAATAAGGCAGACTGCATATCGGACCACATTAAGAGAACCATGGCTAGTTGATCAAGGGAAGTTATATCTACCGTTTCCTTGGTGCTTGGGAGGCCACACCTGGGATACAGAGTCTAGTTTTGACTCCAAGAGGGAGAAAACTGAGAGGGACTTAGAGGGGCTACCAAGCTGGTTGGGAGCCCAGAACACATCACTTCTGAGGAGAGGCTGAGGGAGCTGAGCTTGTTCCTTCCTGGCAAACAGAAGGCTAAAGGGTGATCTAATAGCAGTTGAAGCAGAGTTACAAAGATGACAGAGCCAAACTTCTATCTTTTGTGGCAAAGTATATAAGAAGGGTCAATGGACACAAGATGTGGCTTGGGAAGATTTTAGGAAACACTTTTTGACTAGGAGGGTAGAGTAGGGGAACAAGTGTGTTATGGGAGCCATACACATCTAATTAGTGCCCAGTGAAAGGACAAGAGGCAATGGGTGCAAACTGAAGTACAGAATCACAGAATGGTCAGGATTGGAAGGGACCTCTGGAGATCATCTAGTCCAACCCCCCCTGCCAGAGCAGGTTCATGTACAGCAGAACTCCATTTAAACATAGGGGAAAAAAAAAAAGTTTTCTATGGTAAGGATGATCAAACATTGGAAGAGGTTACCCAGAGAGGCTCCATCCTTGGATATTTCAAAACCTGCCTAAGGAAGGTCTTGAACAACCTGCTCTACCTGACCCTGCTCTGAGCAAGGGGGGTGGACTAAGGATTGTGAGAAGTTATTTCTAACCTCAGCTATCCCCTGACCCCCTGAAGTTTGTCTGTTGCTAGATTGGTCAGAATTTGGAACCTTGGATTTCTTCCCCACTGAGTATATGATAGATGCAGTCAGTTTTTGATTATCCAAAAGCGGATTTTCAGGTTGTGCATTAACTATGAAACGCATGCAGAGACATCAAATGTAGCTCAGATTGAGCTAGCTCAGGTCCAGAATAACCTCTCTGAGTTTATGTGGGGCCATTCATCACCAACTTAGGTCAGCGCTACTTGAATGACTTTTCTTGAATATACCCTCTGGTATATACCAGTACAATCTGGTAGTTAATATCAACCATATTTTGACAGTGCCTGTGTAGCATTACCTCTGTAATAACCCCAAGAAATTAAGACACACCTTTATTTAAATCTCCCTACTAATTTTGAAACAGTACAAGTTTAGAGTTTGTTTAAAAATCAAGTTCTGTTGGTGTAACACCTTATTTTCTCTCCCTGCATGTATCAGATTATGCTCAGTTTTTAAGAACACAGTTTATGAAGGAAACCACTTTTCATAAGAGGATGTAAAATGTAGTCTGGATGTGTCACCATTGTGGAACTCTTACCTGATTCTTACCCCAGGTGTACCAGTACACTCACAGATGTACCACAAGCGGCTTCTGCTGAATTTTCCTGTAGCTTCTTAAACATAAAAGAAATAATCTAAGCATCTTTATCTAGTCTTCAGCAATTCATTTTTTCTAGCTAATTTCAATTCTAAGGTGCCCAGATCCCTTTAAAATGTACTACTATAACACTGAACTATGTATCTGCCCAGTTTCTGAAGCAGCAGACTTGGGAAATTGTTCCTGGTGGGAACAACTCCAAAGCCTGCAGCTACATAGCTGTGCTGTTCATACAACACAAAACACAGTTCTTTAGCACGTACATTGATGTCAATACATTGATATTACACTACCTATTGGAAAGTACCTGATTAAAAAGAAAATAAATGGAAATTATTGTGCAGGGTAGCCAGGAAATAGTGTGAGGATGGTCATTGCATTTGCACAGGGCAGTTGATGTCAAAGATGAACACCTAGGAGGTTAAGACCTACTACTCCTTTTGACTCTGTGCAAGTGGGTGGGCAACTTTTCCTCTATCATTAAAAACCAGTATCTTGCAGAAAAAGTATCTTATATCAAACTGCCTTAAAAAATCAGTTGCATCCCAAGACTCCTCATTTTGCCTTGGACAGAATGAGTTTTAGAAGAAAGCTTATCTTAAAACCTGTTTACTTTAACAATAGTAAACAATTTATAATAACAAAGTGGGTGAAAGAGGACCTAACTGCTTCTTCTCATACACTGATCTTATCAGTGCATCCTCGCTTAGTGGTGATGTCTCTTGACACTACTGCTGAGGTCACTGATGTCTTGGCTGCTCTGGGAAAAGTCTCCACCCCAGTCAGAACCCAGAGCTACATGAACCTCTCCTTTTGGTCTTTATTGAAGATAAGTGATTAATCTTGTGAACTGAAGGAGGAGAAAGACACTACCTGACCACTTTTTTTTCATAGTAAGTAGTTCAAAAGGGCATTACACACTGAAGACCTAAGTCGGCCCTAATATCATTTCAATGACTGAGCTGCATTATACTGACCGTTAGATGGTGAAAAATGAACATTATTTCAAAGCCTGCAGACACTGGAGGAAAGTAATAGTATATTCACAGCATGCTACGTGCCCAGGTTCACACTTCATAGACCGTGTGTCTCTTTCCCTTCCTCCCACTGGAGGGGTGATAACGCTGAACTGTCATAGGGTTTGAGGAACCACATTGGCAGAAACAAGTTCCTGGAAACTGGTCAGTCAGTGGAGCTGAAGCTCTGTGGCCTATCTGCAATGTGACTTGTTGGAGGAGTTGCAGCTTCTTCTGATCTTTTTAACAGAAAGCTCACATGGGACGACCAGGTTGACCCATCTTGCCCCTTTCTGGTAAGAATCATGCCTGTGTCTTCTACTTGACCTGCAGAGTCAGTCTCCTCTAGGCCATGTTAATATTTTGCTCTTTTCTCTCCTTTGGCAGGGCCTCTAGATGAAAGGTTGTTGCCCACACTGGCCAGGTTTTTGGGAGTAGGTGGCCATGCTGTGCTATGTGCCAACCTCAGTGCTTTGTGTGTGTTTGAAGCAGGCTGTAATGGACTGCAGCTGTGGACAGACATCCTTATCTCTGGATCATGGTAGAGCATAAGCAAGAACGTGCCTCATGGCTGAGGCCCTATGGTGGATGTGCAGGCACTTAAGGAGCTTTAAGACCATGAAAAGGCATAATAGAGGTGCCCACTAAATTTTAGATCCGTTCATGATAAGGCACTGCTGGATAATAGCTTTCTTCATCACTTTTCTTGGACCTAAGTTTTGTCTGTGTTGCATCCATCTTGGGTGCTCCTGATCCTTCTCAACAAATTGGAAGCAAATTTTTTGGTAAAACTGAGTTATATTTTGATGCATTCAGCATAAGTATTTTAATGAAGTTTTGGAATTCTGTTTCCAGGATGAAGTTTGAAATTTTGATATATTTTCTTTTCAGTTCCTCCCTTTCCTTGGCAAACCCCTGCTAGTATTAGATTAAAGTATTTGCCTTTCTGAATTGTAGCCTAAATGGTTACAGCTGTTGAATCATCCCAGGCTAATCAGGATGAATTATGGTATCTGATATTTGAATAGACTTAGCTCTCTCTTCACTTAGCTTTGTAAATCATTTTGCCTATGTCTATACAACCTTTGACACAAAACCATGCTCATGGCATGCTCCCTGACACAGCCGCCTCCCAGGCAGCTCACAGACAGTCTGTCTGGGCGTACCGGCTGGTGAGGTCAAGGCTGTGGGATGCCACCTGTTGCGATGGTCTCCCAAATCACCTGGGGCCAACCTTGCAGATTGGCTGACTGTCCACGGGAGCTGTGAAAGCTGGTGCTGCAGTCGGACACCGGACGGTTCTCTAAGCTGTGCTGGGAGCAACCAGGATCAGCCAAGAGTCCAGATCACCTGAAACATCCATAGTGAGAAGGCAGGTTCAAGGTCAAGCTTGGAAGTCGAGCCAGCTGGCAACGGTCAGGCTCAGCCACAGCTGCAAACGTCACACGGGGAGAAATCAAGGGTGGGGATCTGAGCTTAAAAGCAGCTCCTGAGGAAAGTAGGGTAGAAACCTGCTTCTCACAGCTCTTTCCTCATAGGTCTCTGGCTGCTGGCCATGCAGTTATCTCAAAAACTGGCCCTAAGACCAGGCCCTGGCAAAGAGGCAAGGGGGAAAGAGGTTGCATGCAGGGCCCTGACAATGTCCTGTAGCCTTGCACTTGGAGACAGCTGGATATAAGCTATTGTGCAATATGGCTGTTCCACTCTGAAAACAGGTTTGCCAGTGTCTGCACTGCACTTGGAAAATTTGGCACAGTGTGTATATGCTAAAGTTTTGTATCTTATGTCACACCATCTTTGAAAGCACAACTGGGCTGGGCTTAAGATCATGTTGCTTTGTGGGTCATGAATCTGTATAGCACAGACCATATCCAAAGAACAAAAAAAATTACTTTAAACAAGCTTTCAATATTTGCACATAAAAAGTCATTGATACTTTCTATATGCAGCTGGATTCCTTTGAGAGCAATTCGTAATTCTTTCACCCTAAATATACCTAGAAGACCAAGTTTTCTCAGATGGATTGCACAAGTGTTATGTTTTTCTTCCTTACCCCATTTAACTACAGTAATGATATTGAAGAACTTGCATTTGAGGTAAAGGATAAAAGTATTGGCTATTTGAAGGGCACTGTTTGGACTCACCTCAATTATTTGCCATCCAATTATTCTGTCTACCTTGTCTACATGCCGAGTTGTCAACTCTGAGGTGCTGGGACTGCGTTGTTATTTTTTTCTTTTTATTTATAGGGTACATTGATATTGGTGATACTCACACCAAAGATTGCCTCCTGACCAAACAAAGTGGATTGGCTTGTGTCTGCACTGCTTAAGTCTTGGCCATTTGAAAGGATAGGTCTTGTCCTTGCTACACATCAGCAGCATGCACTGTGCTTCCTCCCTTGCACACAGACACCATTAGCCATGCTAATGAATACCACAATCTTCACTCCTCTCAGAAGGTGTGAGCCCTGCCTTGTGTGAGATATGGAGAGAGAAATGTGCTAAGAGAACCAGAACTGGGATGGATGATAGGCAGCCTGTCCGTAAAGTCTCTACCACAGCATGTGCTGGCCCCAATTGGTACTTAGATTTTTCAGCTGAAAGAACTGTTAGTAAATACTAAAGTAGAGATTGAATGCAGACTATGCTGTATTCCGGGAGAAGATGGAGCCAGCATAGGGATATTGATTAGTGTTGCACAAAGTCTAAGGTCCCTGACTTGCACTGAGAGAGGGCCTCTGGCATATATGTACATTGAGTGCACAACCCTGCAGTTCTTCTGGCTTCTTCTGTCATGGAGGTTCTGGCTCCATTTCTCCCTTCAGCTTCTCACTTACACCCTCTTCACCTGAGGACTCACAAAGTCACAGTCAACCTCCTCCTGGCCCTGTCTATGCTGGCTGTTCACAGCTTCAGGGGAAGGAAACTTGATGGGATCTGGTGACTGCAGGACCAGCTTGTGTTCCCTTGTTCTGTCCCTTCCATTTGGGAAGAGCACGACTGAGCAATACCAATTATCTCTTTGGGTGCCTTGAAGGAGTGGTAATGCTGTTGGCATGCACTTCTTGGAGATATTTTGGGTTGCCTCTGCCCCACCCACACATTCTACATTTTTTCTCCTTTGACCCTTTGACTCTCTTCCTCTTTGATGTCTTTAATTTTTTGCTGCTTTTTAAATTTCATCATCCTTTACCCTGGCTGGATAGCTGGTATTAGGCATGGACTGAAGTCTGTTTGTAAGGGGAAATCCAGTGAGAACAATGGTCATAAGCAGATGCCTAGGGAAAAACAAAAAGAGACCATGCAAATATGAGTATGCCCTGAGGACTCCCAGTTTTATCCTATCTTCTGCTGAGGGATTTCCTGAATCAGATGTAGTTTTTATGTATTTAGTAACCTGTAATGGATTTTTTTTTTCCATTAACTGGTCTAGTGTCTGCTCAAACGCATCTGCCCATATTTCATGAAGAACCATGCTCTCACATTTGTTTGGATCGGAATTTGCAGTCTTCACTTGATGCCTTCTTGGTTTTGCACTGGAGAAAATAGTGAGCAGCCGATCCCTATTCACCTCCATGCCCCTTATGGTTCTGTAAACTCTTCATATTTTCCTTCAGTGGTCTCTTTTCCAGAATAAAGAATACTGACCTACTCAGTCATTCCCTGCAGCTCTAAATGATCTTTAAATGAGCCACCATTTAAAAATATGAAATTTTTTTTGTTGTTGTAGGGCTGTTGCTCATAAGCAATTTATGTTTTCTCTGGATAATTACTCTTTCATGGATGTAGAGCCACCACTATTACAGGTCATCTCCTTGTGCTGACTACTTACACAGAAAAATATCCATAGCATTATCACTTCAGAGGTAATTGCTTATGATATCCTTTGAACTGTCTTGTAAACAGGGGTAATAAGAATCTTTTACCCCTTTACCACAAAGACATTCCTAGTTCTATAAACTTGGAGGCTTCCTGTAATGGAATACAATAATTTCACAGTTTAATAGAGCATTCTCTCGTGTCTGGTTTTCAGTTTAATTGAAGCAACATATTTAAAAAAAAAAAAGAGCATGTCTAAAAACTCTTGGAAGGTACAACTTGAGCTATGGCAAGCATAAGCCAAGTGCCTGCAAATGTTTGCTTATGTTGTTCCTCTTTCAGCAATTGCAGTAACTACATAATGTGCATGCGAGTCTTCAAGGAGGCTTGTCTTGAAGGCTTCAGAAATGCTGGTTCAAGTGCTGCTGCTCATAAAGAACATTACCTCCCATGACTCAAATCTACTGGCCTTGAGCCTTCTGTTCTGATTTTTGCTCATTTGTAAATGTAAAGCCTGCACTGTCAAAGATAATCTATTAGGATGCTCTAAGAGATTTTCTTAACCACAATAGGCTAAAGGATCCATTTTGTATGATCAGAGTGTATTTTTTGTAAATGGTGTTTCTTTTTATTGGCACATGAAGCTCTATCGCTTGTGTGACTTTAACTATATGATATGTAAATCATCTTGCTGATGTTAGCATCCTAAGAACCAAGTATGTGAAAGAGCTTTTGCAAATAATACTTCTTGCCCTTTGACCATTTAAAAAACAAAACAAACAAACAAAAAATCCTCCTGTAGCTCAGATGTGATCTGTTTAACTCAATAGGGGGTTTCCAGGACTTGGGTGAATTTTAACCATCCTTTTTGACATAAGTCAAGCTGTGCAAAGCAATGAAATTCTGATTGCCGTGTGGTGAGATGACTGGATAGTGTTACAGTTCCCTCATTAAGAGGTACTGGAGTTAAGCAGGGGGAGTTGAACTTTCCTCTGTATTAAAACAACAAGTGTGGGAGACAAGGAGAACAAGCTGGAGTAAGGGAGTTCACCTTATAACAACAAAGACTTAACATGCAGTATATCAAGTCTCCTGAACTTCGTCCTGCTTGGTAGTTTATCAGACAACCAAGATGAATAACATAGCAAAGAATGATTTAAATCCGTCCTGATTTCAATCTTCTGGCCTAATTTTCAGCTTCATACTTTTTCTGTTCTGTCATTTCATTGCTGTGTGTTCCCCCTCCTCAAGAGATGTTCACAGTTTATACTAGTCTTAGAGTTCAAATTACATACAGATCCCATTAGTGGAATAAAACACAGTGAAGATGGGTGAGATATAAGGCAGCAGTTTTGCTAACCTAATGATGATTTCCCCTTTTTCAGCCTTGTATCCAATTTACACTAAAAAAGAAACATGGTTCAGATAGTTTCCGCTAATTCTTTTTGTTGATGCTAACAGCACCTAAACACTGTTAAAATCCGTGACAATATATCTGTGGCTTTTTGCAAACAGCAAAGAATTTTCGTACTGCAAAGACGTGAATAAACCTTATAATATGAACTGACTTTCTCAACCCAATTTTACAGAAAGTCTGAATGAAAATCGAAGACTGACATTTCAGTTTACAAAGTTAACATCAGCATATTAGGATTGCGGGGGGTCGGTGCCAGAAAAAGAAAAACACAGCACAACAACTCACAAGACCAATGTTCAACCTTGCTGAATTACTTAGACGCAATCAGTCCCAAAATAGTTTGCCCTGGAAAAAAACAAATTATTGAAGTCTTGATGTTGAGGCAAAATCGAGACACTGAGACACACTTCTGTTGATTACAGCTGGATGAAAGCAAGTCAAGGAAGATAATCACGCAATAAGTGAGCAATGGAACTGGTGAAACCTGGTTTCACAAGGAATTGTGTCCCAGGCTGTCCTAATCTCCTCAGGAATTGCAGCTCACTATTGTACCTCCGAGTCTTTCCTTCGCATGTGCTCAGGCTCTCTAATAGCCACACACGCACTGACTGGCTCCTCTATACACATAGATTCATTGCATGGGTACATCTCCTTGGCTGAGCTGTAACAGTCTTTTATTCAGAGACAGCTCTAATTTAAGGGTTTGTAAGTATTTCTGCCAGGATATTAAAGTACAGAGTGGGATACTCCAGTTTACGCAGAGAAAATGTACGCAGTGGTAGAGAAGGGAAAAGAAGCCGGTTCACTTGCAGTGAGCGTGAGTTTCAAACACTGTCAAAGCTTGAGCAAGGCGCCGGTTTTCCCAGCCAGACTCTATCCCTTGCTAATGGGGCCTGTGGCAGCTAGCAGCTGCAATATTTGTCCTTCTCTCCTGCCACAGGGTCTCAAACAATACAACAGGGACTTCATACCTTTGTGTCTGAAACGTGCCACAGAGTTACAACTCAGTAACAGAGGGCTGATGAGCAGACTAGAGCATGATCTTAATCATATCTTCTCTTCCAAGAAAGTAGAAAAATTTTGCTCAGTGATACTCCCTCAACGCTTGGAATCACTGTGTTTCCTAAACAACTTATTCACTCGCGGGTTAGATAGGCTAATGTCTGGGCTAATAGCCAGAGTTTAAAGAGGAAAAAAGCAGTCATGCACTTAATTTTTCCTTTCTAAATTATCTGCTTTTTGATTTATCTTGGTAAGTGTTTCATTGTGGCAAATGTATGGCTCTCCGATTACTTACCCTGGCATGCAATGCTTCTTAAGAATGTAAATTACTTGGAGCAGGGACCTCATGCTTCTCTATGGCGCCTAATACAACAGGACATAAGACTGGCTGCAACCGCTGGATACTGCGGCAGCATAAATATTTAAATAAAATGGTACTCTATTATCCTCTATGTTTGAAGTTTGGCCCACATAGATCGTCTCAGCTGTCTGCAGGGTCTGTACGGAGGGGGCAAATGATTATGTTTCTGCAACAGAACAAGAATGTATTCTCCATTGCATTGGGTAATATCACCTGATAAATTCATTGCAGGCGCTTCCAAATGTACTGTGGGACTGGACTTATCTTCAGTGTAACTAGGAAAAACAGAGAAATTTTTAGCCTGGATGTCTGACCTAGTAAATACTTATGACCTAACATAAGCCCCAATTCAGCAAGGTACTTAAGCACATGCCTAAATACCCACATGAATAAAGTCAGCCACACTTTTAAGTGTCTTGTTGAATCTGGGCCATACAGAAGCTGAACACATCAAGCAACTACCCACATCAAGTTCCCGTAAAAGAAAATTGATTTCCAGAGTGTATTCCCTCTGGCTGTTAACACTGAAGAAGAGTGAGTGATAAAATTTCTGCTGCTGCTTCTTCTTGGATAGAGGCTGTGCGTGTACTTGCTTCCATAGAAATATTTTCTCTCTGGTATTAAAAGTGTTTTGCGAATTTTGGGAACTAGGGCAGATAATGTGAAAAAAAGATCCATGGTTTTTGGTATCATTTAGTCCCCGAACCTTTCATAATATCAGAAATAGTCAAATAGGAACAGCCTTATAAATACATTAAATAAAGAGATAGATGAAAATCAGTAACAGGAAAGCCTGTTGGATCTGGTTGAACTTTGTGGCATGTCTGTTCTTTAAGTGGTTTTGCAGTCTGTGGACTAGTCCTACTTTTTATATGTGAAGCCTACAGCTTCAGTGAGGCAACACAGCTCTGGAATAGGGTCTGGTCTGTTAGCCAGGGACTGGTCAGTATTTTGATATGTGTTTTGTTGCCATTTTGAAAAATATCAGTGCACTACAGTTGCCTAAGTTATCACTTACAGATGCTTCATGGATGCAATACAGAAGACTTCTCTATCAACAATTTATCATACATTCAGAGATAAGTGGAACTTTGGACCACAGCCTTTTAAATTTTTTCAAGGTGACTAAAGTTCTTTCTCAAAGTACACTGAGTGCTGTCTTGGGATTTATACTAGCACTATTGTTCCAGGGCATGAACACAGCAAAATCACTGCCATTACTGAAATGATTATTCACAGTGTGTTATAAAATAGTCTGGTTATGTGAAATTGTTGCGTCAGAATGCCCTTGGGCTGGAATCTATGATCGAACACTATTGCAGTGTATATGATTGGAAGGATCATCATTTTACTATTACTAGACACAGATACAAAAAAATATTATGACTACTAGCCACAAAGGAGTCAGAATGAATCCTCAGAACATTGTCTTCTGGAGATCAGTGCTGAGAGAAAACATCAGGCTTTTGAAATTATATTTTTTCTGATTCAGTTTAGTCTGATCTGCCCATCTTTAACAGCGCCTCCAGTTAAACCTGCTGCTAGGTCAGACGATAGAGGTATTCTAACTTGCTGTACGGAGCTCAGGGCAATCTTGCTATACAGCAGTGCAGACAAACCCACGGCTACCAGGAATGCAACAGCACTACCAGTGCTGTTTTATCTGCATTGTGATAGTGCCTATGGACTGGGGAATCATTATACTCTGCTGTAGCCAAATACAGTAACATGGCAGTCCCTTCTCAAAAGGGTTTAATCATCCAGCTAAAGCAATGATTTAATCAGTGTGTTGAAAGCAGTGATGATAGAAAAAGAAAAATAGGCTTGCATGGATTCCTATTATATGCAATTTTTTATATATAACCCAGACATAAAAAGTTAAGAGATATTAATGACTCTTTGGATGCGACGGTAGCTTGGTACCTTCAGGGCTTTGATAAGAAAGTGACCTTGAGGATTATGTATAGCTGTAAATGACTGCCTGAGAGAGAGGGTAAAATGGTTTGGACTTTAAAAATTGCAGGATGCACTTTTTCCACAATTCTTCAGTGGAAGTTCTGTTGCTTGGATCTTCTTGGGTATCTCTAGAGTGGCCCAAGCTATATCTACGCCTTCACACTCATGTCTGTGAACAAAGTCACTCTTAAGTTACTCGTCTATCAAAATTTTCAGTATAGCAATTATTTATGTAGAACTTAGTCAACCTCTTCAGACACCTAAGGAACCAGAATTTCCTCACTAGCAGACAAGACGGACCTCATTCTTTTCTTTCCTGGTCTTCAAAATAACCTAAAGGGCTTCATTTTGTATCTCCTTATTGACTTACTGGTCTAGGGAGATCATTCCTCTGAGGGACGTCGTTTCAGTGTCAAGCACCGGTAGCTATCATCGACTTTGAGAAAGAGCAGTTTGGAAAACTGGACTACTGTGAGGCTGAGCAAGGACTTTGATCTCAGCTTGTCAAATAGCGTTCATCTGTCTTATTATGAAACCTGAGCATATTACTTAGTTTACCATTTTACAGTTATGCAATGTTTTCTTAAGACCATTATTTGAATCTTCCTCTGAGTTGTGAATTAAAAGGTAATGCAAAGGTAAGATCCATTTCACAATTCCCAATGAACGGGAAGATTTCTGGACATGAAAGGAACTGGCCTCACATTTTTTGGCTGGGGACTTCTGAAACCAGATGGTATAGATTTTGTACCTAAGCTTATTCAGCGTTTACTGCTGGCTGCTATATTAGTCCTGGCAGCTGCTTGGAAACCTCCTATCCCCCTGAAAATTAACACCTGGTTTCAGAAATACTGAAGTACAAGTGATGGAAAAACTATCTAGCTTCATAAGAGGAAAATTCATACATTATTAAATGGAAATTTGTTAGCCCAGAAGTAACTCCTCTTCTAAAAGTAGGAAAAGGCAAACCTACTGAAAAAGGTAACTTTGTCTCATGGAAAAAAATTTCTAAAAAATTAACAAATTAAAGTGCCTGTAAACACATTCAGATTAATAAATATTACTATGCATGGTTTAAATATTTGGAAACTAAACATGAACTTAAACACTGTTTTCAGACTTGGGCATCTGTCTCCACAGACCTTAAGTAGTTTGAAAACTTTGATGTTTTCAGTCCTGATAACTCTTACATCACCTGTTTGTTATTAAGTACATCTGCAGGTGTTCAGATTTAGGGTAACAGCTTGGTCTTAATGTCTTAGAGTCACTTAGCTTGTCTGCAAGGTGAGGGTTATGATTTCTGTATCAACTTTGCTGTAGTTTTGTGATGTCTAGATACTTGTTTGTAAAGGTCTGGTAAGTGCTAAAGCCATCAGTATACATGTGCGGGGAAAGAAGGACTAGATTTTACAAAAGGCATGAAGCACCTTCAATTTTGCTTATTTCAGAAGGAATTAGGAACCATTCTAGGTTTTTTTTTTGTTTTTTTTTTTTTGTTTTGTTTTGTTTTTTAAATATAAATGTGCATTAGAATTAATTGCCCTCGATTTTAGAAAATAAGTAGATTTTATGTGTGTGAATATCTAAGATCTCTTTTTGAAATCCCGTTTCCCTAAAGTCTGCATATGCTCCCACACCTGCTCAAGCCGTGCCTCGTGCACCTCAAGGCAGCCCTGAAAAACAGTCAAGTCCAATGAACGCTGAGCCCATGGAGCTCATGCTTCAGAGA
This sequence comes from Pluvialis apricaria, assembly GCA_017639485.1. NCBI lineage: Eukaryota > Metazoa > Chordata > Aves > Charadriiformes > Charadriidae > Pluvialis > Pluvialis apricaria. Next base: position 69,893,315 of record CM030009.1, on the reverse strand, counting down.
CTGCAAAGACTTACAGGCTCTTGCCTACGGGGTGTTGTCCCTGTTATATACTCCAGCATTTTTTCATCTGAACCTGCAGTTAGGGGGAATATGAGGTGAGATAAGGTGTTATCGTTGCCTCGAAGGTGGGGGAACTTCTCCTTTTGTCCTTCTCCTTTCCCCTTTTTGCCTCCTGTCCATGATCAACTCTATGCACCTCAGACTGTCTCTAAAGATTTTGACAGTGCAGTACACATTCCTGACACCTTTTTAGGCAGGTAATAGAGGACTGTTACATTGTTCTGCTCCCCACACTGCTTTTTCTGAGTGTGTGGGCAGCCAAGTGTCAGCCAGTGACTTAAATGCACAGAACCTCACACAATTTGATTTTGCACTAATCATCACCTATTTTTGACTGCTCATGTATGTCATTCAGCTAAGAACGCAGAGGGCTTAAATTCCCCTATTAAATTTACATTGTCTTTAGTTTGCAAAATTTAATGTGGTCAAAATCATGTTTAAAACACGCTGTCACACTACAAATCAAGCTTTCAGATGACCCCATAGGAAAATTACATGCTTTTCCTTAATAGCTGCAATTGCTCTTCCAGCTGTGCAATATGTCCACACACTGGTACAGGGGTTGGTCTTTGGCTCTGCATCTGTTCACAGGAGAAGACATACGCATTCCTGAGTTGCATTCAGGCACACTGTTTTACAGCTATGTAGTTGAGCTCAACATGAAAGCAACAGAGAAGGTGGAGAGTGTAGCATGTATTTACAAGAATGCCTTTCCGGCACTCTCGTCCTGGCACTCCACTATGAACTATGTTTTCTATTTTGGCTTTGACATGTGAATGAGTGCTAGTGCTCACTCCGTGTTTTCCTTGCCAAACATTTTACTGATCTCTGGAGTGAGTGTCCAACTACTCGTGCAGCTATTAAGGATTCTTTTTTTAACATTTCTGCTGTGCTTCATTTGGCAGTCAATGGGAGAAGACATCTTGTAAAAGACAAGCTGTATTTATTTAACATATTACACAGTGAAGATATTGGTTTACAAAGATAATAGATGCTGAGGTTGCAACTAATCCTACAAAATTCAGAAAGGATTCTGATTCTTTTGCAGGCTGTAACCTTTAAGTTGAGTAACAAGAGAGATTGGTTGTATTTCAATCATGAAATTTATTAACAAGAAATGCAAGACACGAATGTATATTAAACTTACATCTCAGCAACTTCTGAGCATGTTGCTTTATAGGATTGTATCACGTGAAAAGTCCAAGTGTCTGAGACACTGAATTAGATGCCACGGGCATTTTATGTCTTATATTTGTAGCTTTCACTGTTTGTATCTAAGAGGAAAACTCAAGTATATGGAAAAACTACTGCAAGTGATTAGAAACTACCCAATATAATCTATGAATGTATTTCCTGATGGGAGGAAGAGTTAACCAGGGAGTGGAAAAGTTAGCCATCACCAAAGTATCCTCAGTATCATCGTCTTTTGCGTAAGTATAGGGTGAGAACTTGGCTAATCATTTTCAGATGCTTATGAAACTTTAAAGATTGGAGGAATATTTGGAATCACATGATGCTCTTCATGTATTGAAAAATGTATTAAAGTATTAAAATTTCATTTAGGTTTGGAAAAGGATCTATATGTTCTATCTGCTTGCAGCAATGGCTTTCAGGAGACATCCTAAGAAGAGGATTTCTCTTCACGTGTCTATATGTAGACTTGTTGACCTGACAAGATAATAGACAAATCAGAGCTGACACTGGAAAAACAGTATTTATGATATTAATGCACGTACTTGGTTCCACTGATTTATGATATGCCAGAATATAGGTAATGCTGTATAAAACCACATTAATCACTTAGTTATGCATATAGCAATTCATATCCCTGCTAGTTTCAGTCAGACTTTTTTCTATGTATAATACAGCACACTCATATACTGCAGACTTCAAGCCATCAGAGAAATGCTGGAACTAGAAGTCTGGAATCAAATCTTTCCAAAGACAGAACTTCCAAACCCAATCTAGTACGTTGTTATGAAAAGGTATTTGTGGCCCTAGAATGGAGAAGTTCCCATTTAATTGCTAAATTCAGTTTTATATATGTATGGAAGAGTGTCCTCAGAGGAACACAACCTAAATCAAAGCTCTGGATCCAGACACTGCTGCCAGGAGAATTCAGATCTTTCGTATGTTCAGCTATACAAATACATACCACACATTCTCCCACAAATTTATTCTCCACCTGTAGCCATTTACTTGCAGGTTTAATTTTGTTGCTGTGCTATTGCACTATTGCTTCCTGTTTGACTAAGGTAAAGTCCAATTTTGAAATGAAACTGTTTCATGGAAGATCTCATAAGTTTCCTACCCCGTGTTTGCCGACCCCTGACATCAAGCAACAATTTGAGTGCCAGACAGCATAATTCTGAGCTCTGTTTAAAAACTGAAAACAATTTAGTTTCACAGTTGATACTGTCTAAAGAAAATCATGGCAAAACAGTGCTGTAGACCAGACTCTGCATCCCTGATTGCCGGCTGGTACTTTCTACTTACTCTTCTGTATGATATCTTCATAGTGAGTACGATTGGAGGATGGAACAGATCATCCTCAGTGCCATCACACGGCACATGCAGGAGAACAGTGAGATCAGGCCCAGTCAGCATGGGTTTGTGAAAGGCAGGTCATGCCTGACCAACCTCATCTCCTTCTATGATAAGGTGACCCACTTAGTGGATGAGGGAGAAGCCGTGGATGTTATCTACCTGGATTTTTGCAAAGCTTTTGACACTGTTTCCCACAGCATTCTCCTGGAGAAATTGGCTGCTCATGGCCTCGACACGTATACTCTTCGCTGGGTAAAAAACTGGCTGGATGGCCGTGCCCAGAGAGTGGTGGTAAATGGAGTTAAATCCAGTTGGTGTCCGGTCACAAGTGGTGTCCCCCAGGGCTCGGTGCTGGGACCGGTTCTCTTTAATATCTTTATCAATGATCTGGATGAGGGGATCGAATGCACCCTCAGTAAGTTTGCAGATGACACTAAGCTAGGCGGGTGTGTTGATCTGCTTGAGGGTAGGATGGCTCTGCAGAGGGACCTGGACAGACTGGACCAATGGGCTGAGGCCAATGGTATGAGGTTCAACAAGGCCAAGTGCCGGGTCCTGCACTTGGGTCACAACAACCCCATGCAGCTCTACAAGCTTGGGGTAGAGTGGCTGGAAAGCTGCCCGGCAGAAAAGGACCTGGGGGTGTTGGTGGACAGCCGGCTGAATATGAGCCAGCAGTGTGCCCGGGTGGCCAAGAAGGCCAACAGCATCCTGGCCTGTATCAGGAATAGTGTGGCCAGCAGGACTAGGGAAGTGATCGTCCCCCTGTACTGAGCACTGGTGAGGCCCCACCTCGAGTACTGCGTTCAGTTTTGGGCCCCTCACTACAATAAGGATATCGAGATGTAGGAGTGTGTCCAGAGAAGGGCTACAAAGCTCACCAGGGGTCTGGAGGACAAGCCTTATGAGGAACGACTGAGGGAACTGGGGTTGTTTAGCCTGGAGAAGAGGAGGCTGATAGAGGTGGGGGCTGACCTCTTCTCCCTGGTGAAAAGTGTTAGGACGAGAGGAAATGGATTTAAGTTATGTCAGGGGAGGTTTAGATTGGATATTAGGAAACATTTTTTCACTGAAAGGGTTATTAAGCATTGGAATAGGCTGCCCAGGGAGGTGGTGGATTCACCATCTCTGGAGGTGTTTAAAAAAAGGGTAGATGTGGTACTTAGGGACATGGTTTAGAGGTGGTTTTGTCAGGGTAGGTTAATGGTTGGACTTGATGATCTTAAAGGTCCCTTCCAACCTGAGCAATTCCATGATCCTATGATTCTATTCTATGATTGTTCTCAGAGAAGGATCCTCACAGTCAATTTCCTCCTGAAATTTTGAGGCCAGAGATTGCATTCCCCACCTCCCAGAAACATGCCTCAGCCACTAGGCTCTGGGCACGCAGAGACATCTACTTCCCATTCTGCCCGTTGAAATGCTGTTGCCATAGCCAACAGAGCATGACTCAGGACTAGAAAGAAAGAGCACAAGCAGCTGATCTTGCAGGCCGGTGGTAAGGATAGTCTCCAAGCACAGAGGAGATCCATGTTCTGGACCCTGGTCCTGGCTAGTTGAAGCACAAAAGAAAACCCATAAACAATCCTGACATGGACCAGCCTCCTCGTTGAGCCTGACCGTTGAGCTTTTCTAATTTTTGACATGCAACTTCTTGTTTAGGATTCTAACTTTCAGCCCCCCTGACAAACATTCCGCAATCATCACTGCATTACTCCATGGCTACCAGTACGGTATGCTAAAGCAGACAAGAGAAGCACAAATTCTGGCATGCAATTGCAGTGACTACTCTGTTTATAGCATGAGACGAGCAGGCACAGCTCTGGCCTGAGCCAACAAGCACTCCCCAGCCAACTCCTCGACACAGCCCAGAGAATGGTGCGTGGCAGGGTTTGCCCCCGATAGTGGGGATTGACTAGATCACCCTGTATTTAGGGAGAAGAGAATTTAGCCATAGGTACCTCAGATGTAGCATGTCTCTCACTCTCAGACCCAAGACGATGCCTAACATTATACTCATTAGTACAGATCTAGCCTACGAGATCAAAAAGGAGAGTCTTACTCGGAATAACAACCAGTTTTTGCTGCTTGGGTCTACTAAAGGCAGCTGGCTCACAAATAAAGAACAGATGCACACACACACACACACAAAAAAATAAATTGATAACTATTTCAAATTGTCCTCTGTGCTGGGAATCACAAAGAAGAGCAGTAAGGCTGTGAACTGTACATCAAGATACTGATGCTTCTTTATACAAACATCAGTATTTCAGGACCGTATTTCAGGACTCTTGTAGCTAAGGGCAAATGAAGGTTTGTCATGCACACACAGAATTCACAAGTGTAAGAACTGTGGCAGAAGGCAATTGTTAAATTTATTTTGGAAATAAAAATCAATTTACTTCTTTGTAAAAAAAAAAAGTAATAGGCAAAACTAATTAAAGTGCAATCCTGGTAATTATTGACATCAGTGAGAGTCCTGAGTTCACTAGGCACCCAAATTGGATTAATCTGCTCAAAATATAATGTTACAAAGAAACATTTAAAGCCTATGCATTTATGAACATGTGTTCTACAGTATAATTTTGTTTAATCTTCAGAGGCCTGTCAGAGGCCTCCAAATTTAATCTTAGACAAACAGGCAAACTTTTGCCTGACTAAAAAATGCCAAATAAAGCCTAAAAAGGGATTGTTAGGACCAGAATTACTCGCTGTCTCCAGCTGCTTTGTTCTGCACTGGTATTGTAAAGCTGTCATAAATTCAGCTTAATTGGAGAGTTAAGCTGGGTTTATAGCTGTTTCGCTTACTTGTAGCACTGCAAAACAGCTGAGCATACGAATGAGGATGTGCCTTCAACTGGATGACATTTACACCAGAACCCCCTGGCCCCCAAAAGAACTGTGTCTAGGCCCCGCTTTCCACATTCTTTTACACGCTTATTTTTTTTTCTCTTTCTCCTGATGGCTCTCTTCCAGGACACTTTGCACATAAGAGCAGAGACAGAGACCTAGTGACACCACTACATCAGCTGAAAGTGGGAGGAATGCTACGGAGATGCAAACACATCTTTTGAAACAGCAAATATCTTTAGACTAGTTTGGAAAACGTGCTGGGAAGAAAAATCCCACTGTCAAGCATAAGCATATTTTTATCCACTCTACAAGGCAGGGCAGCATTCAGTATCAATGTATCACCATCAAAAATAAAAATATGTAAAAAAGCACACACCTGCCACCTTTTTAGGCAAAGAGCTGCCTCCCCACAGCAATTTTATGTTTCCCTCTGTGTCGTTTAATGGTAGCATCCAGTAGTTGGTTTGTATAGGGGCAAAGTGCCATCAGTTAGGATGGTAACCAGCAGTAGTTTGAGGCTATTCACCTGCTCCAAGGGAACTATTCCACGGTACACCTGGAAGCTGGAGATCACCTCTGGTGATATCAAGGAGCCACAGCTCCTGAAAAAGCAAGCTTAACCTTTGCTAATATTCAAGCTGGGTAGTCTAAATACAAAATGCCTGTCTGCAATACCTCAGATATTCTAAGGTGAGACCTTAGACTTCTCTTTTCCAAATGCGTCAGCTAACTTTATAGTATGCTTTTTCAAAAAGCCTCTTGCATTTGTGTTATGACTCACTCTGTGGTTTTACTGGGTTAGTTTTGTTATAATTGTATTTGTGCTGATGCAAGAGGTGCAACTTTCAGCTTAGAATAGACTTTCTTCGTAGCTTTGTGGTAGTTAAGTTCCACTACGTGAGCTCAGGTCGGTAGCCTCATTGTCTGGAAAACAGTATGGCAGCTCCATTTATTAAACCAGTTCTACTCGCCGCTCTGCTTCCACGTACATTTCTGTTTTAACACAGCAGTCTGGGGTAGCTGAAGAAAGCTTGATATGGCTTCTCTTCTCCACAGACAACAGCTCTTCTTATATTAAGGCTTCAATGCAGTTTCTTACAGCAGGGAGGAGCACCCTGCCTCTGTGCAAGGCTGCAGCTGCTATCTTTTAGTTTTATTAACTTGAAGCATTATTTTATTAACACTCGCTATTTACACCCTATTTTTCTTTGTGTCAAGCACTTTTCTTTGTGTCAGTTTTCTTCATTTCTTTGTGTTACTTTTCTTTGTGTCACACTGAAGAAAGTGTGTTTGTTCTGTAGGAAAACAAAAAAGTTTGTACCAGCAGTTGTTTATTTACAGAATTGTGGTCAAAGTTACATTTATTTAAGCAATACTTACTGGTGTTATTTTACATTCAGAGAAGAATATACAGTATCTTTCAGTCTGTAAACTACCACTTCCATTTAACCACATTTGAAACTGCAAATGTTGTCGTCCCCAGAAGGCAAAATGATCCTAAGCTAATAAAAGAATTTTCATCTCACTGGACAATTAATGTTTGAAGTCTTTTTCCATACACTATACAGCAAGAAATTAAAAAAAAAAAAAAAACGAACCTACATTCCTAAGAATAAAATTTGCAGTTAACTAGCTGAAAGGAAAGGATTTAGTAATTCCTGTACTTCACCATATTCTCCGATGAAGTATTTTTCCTTCGTCTATGCTACAGCAGCAGCAATTTTTAAAAAATCACCTTTTTCAGTTAAGTACCTTCAGAAAGCTACTGATTCTCAATGCAGTCTGTTTCAGAGGGTTTTATATTTTGCTTATTACTGCTTAAAAAAGGTGTTTGCAAATTTGAAAAGAGCATGACATGGAGTCATATTAAGGAAGATTTCTGTGCACTCAAAAGGAATACAAGCGTTTCCGTAATGATGGAAACTAAAGAGTAATTCTGTCATTATTCAGTGTTTATTCTTTACCAATACAGAACTGACATTAACATTTTCAATCACTTTTTTCCCCAGAAAAATAGTTGAACTGTATGCATCCCACTCTTGATAATTTATATTAGATCATTAATTTCTTAACATAATTTTGAAGACCAATGATTTTATGTCTGCTTGCTAAAGAAGGGGGATCACTGAGGAACCATTTGTGGTAAACTGTTTTACATAAATTATATTACTTTATTCTCAAGTGACTGTATGTTCCTTTTGGCATTTAACAAAATCTCTTCACTGCTGAAAATCTGTATGGAAAAAATACATTCTGATTACAGCCTACTCCGAATTTTTCATGTTTTATCTGAAACATTTTTTTTTTAAACTCCCTTATTGGCTATGGTGGTAAAAGAAATAAATAAAAATTACTTACGTTTTCTTTCTTCTGTCTTCTTGACTGCAGAATACATACCAACTTTGTGCACTAAAGACGATTCCTATTGTGCTATAGGCATGTTCCATGTACCTGCAAGTCAATACTTAAATTCTTCCTCCACTATAGCTGTCATTCTTCTTTTTTCTACTGTGTTCACATGTCACAATAATGTTATGGGTTAGCTTCTGTCACATGAAGTGAGATTTAAGTAATCAGCAATCAATTCACCTCATCTGAAACCTAACCTGTCTGTCACTTTATTGGTGCTCTTTGAATTCACTTTGTTGTAATCCATCATCAGGGGCATTGGGGAAAATCACCTGGCGGGCAGGTATCCCACTGGTTATCACCTACTTTTTATTAGCTAAAAAAAAATAAATTAACTGTATTTATGTTTTTGGCCTGAGATATACACGTGATCAGTTGTCTAATTGGCTTTCATGTTAACAAATATGCACGTATGTCCCTTTGTCTCAGTACATTCACAAGGCACGCAGGCAGTACAAGGCAAGAAGTGGGCATTTTTCATTACAGTGGCCTCATAACTGCTTCCTCCACTACTTTAGGAGAGCTGAGGATTAGTGACAGTCAGAAACACCAGCAAGGGGCTATTTTTTTGGTGCAGGAGTTGATATCTCAAATTGGGATCACCCATTTTTCTCTGCAGCCACGGTCAGAAAACCAGTGGAAAGACGCATTGCTAAGCAGGCCATTCTGTAGCACACTGTTTTGCATTTGAGAGTTGACATCACCTGAAGGAAATCAACAAAGAGGCAGGAAAATACTGTTGCATATCAGACTTTCTAGGGGTTTATTTCTGCCTGATGAAAAAGTCAATGGGGAAAAACATAGTCCTTGTGGGAAGTGAAAGCTAGTATCTCTTCTAGTGGGGCTAAAAGGTGTTGCTACCCTTGATGTGAAAAACAAAGCGAAGAAAAGCCATTAGGCTCAGGCCTTCTTGTGGGCAACATCTCTGATCTATCCTCCCTGATAAATGTAATAAAAAGTTGACGAGTAATACGTATCCATCTACTAGTCTTTCTTTGAGTTCTCTATTGATGGCCATTACAATTAAACATGTTGTTCTAATTAGACCAGTTTTTAACAAAGATCCCAGGGAATGTCATCAAGATTTGCGCTCTCATTTCTTCTCCGTTTATAATACATTTGCATAAAATATGTTTTTTGAAAGATAGACAACACGTATTTTTCAGAATACTGTTTAGGTTTTTGAAATTTTTTCAGGGAAGGTGGTCTTTTTGGCAGGCCTGCATTAGCTGATCAGACTAGAGGTGTCAGAAGATCCTTCTGGCTTGTAGTCACAGAAAGCACGACATCTGCGTAGGATAACATTGTTCATTCTGGAATTTGGAGGAGGAAATACGACTGGCATTAAATGGGTGTAGTAGATATGGGAGCAAAATGCAAAGGTGAAAATTTAAAAAAGTAACAAGAAAAGTTACATGAACCCGACAAAGTGGGTATCTGAAGTAATTCTTTTTAGTGTTATTTATTGATCTTTATGGATTTCATTGAAAACACCTAAAATAAACTATTTTCTCTCACAGGATTAAATAAAGTATTGGACTAATTAACAATGTAAGCCTGCATTAAATCACTTCAAAAGCAGTGAAACGGATAGACTTTTAGTTGATGGCATGTCAAGTGCATGAGGAATCTCTATGACGGTTAGAGTGACTACTGAGCTGTGATTTATATGCCTTTACTTTTATTTTTTTAATGCAATCCCAACAGTTACAACAGGCAGATGGTGTCTGGCCTGTGGAAGTCAACTGACTTCAGGCAGACTCTTCACAGCCATGTATACAGAGAGCTGATACACAGACTATCCTGAAAAATAAAAATGAAGCTTAAATTGTAAACCCTAAAATAGTCTGAATTTCAAATACAATTTATGGTATTTTGCCTCTCTTATTTTTCCACTGTTCAGCACTGGGCCTGAAAACAGATAGAAATAGGGCTAAATAAAAAAAAAGTAATTTTTAAAATAATTGATCCTAGAGACTTCTTTCTTTTCTTCACAAAAATAAAAGGTGAATGCCAAACACATCTTTGACCTTCTAGTACATACTATTGCAATTAAATTATTACCATTATATTATTAGTGACAGCCACAAGAGAAAGGTTTCTTGTTAAAATTGCCATTTCCACCTTCTTTTTCAAGCAAGAGATATGCTTAAGTTCCACAGAGGAGAAGAAAACATACAATTTGTTCCTTTGTATTCTCTCTTTTCCCATTTCTCTACAAGAGTATTCAACCACACCTGAATTATCCTACATACAACAGAAAGAATATACAGATGTAACAGGAGAGTCAGTCTGTGTACTCCAACCACTATGATCAAGCCTATCAACCACGTTATAGATGAGTTTACTTTTTCTGAATTGTTATGTTCTGTTTTAGAGATATCTTTTCACCACTGAAGAAAACATCAAAAGATTTTAGGCTTTGACATTCATATCCAGGATAAGTTTCAAAATCTTTCATCAACCACTGAAACTGGATTAGTACCAGAAAGTATTTAACAGTCTCTACCTGACTAAAGAAGAAACCGAGGGACCTTTGGCTTAGCAAAAATCTATAAAATGTGATTATTAATTTCAAGATATCACACATTTAAAATGGAATTCTTCAGCATTCTTTGGGAAGACTGACTTTAAAATTACGAATTGATGAAGAGCTGATGAAGAGTCTGGCTGAAGATAATGTCAAAATCCAGAAACAAAATAATTAAACTAATAGTTATGAAGGACAGGCTGGAAGAGCATATTTAACAAGTTAAGACGGGCTTATAAAAGTTTCAGGTCAGAAAGGAAACACTGCTTTTCAATTTAATTTCCAAATATTACCCTTGTTTCAACTTACAGTGCATTAGAGGAGTAGATAAAATTAGCCTTTAAATTCATCTCCTTCCTTACAGAAACAGAGAAGAAAATGTTTACCGGCCCCAAGCTTGGCCTCTTTTTAATCACTGAAATGTATGGAACTGTTTTCAAGAAACGCACATAATCTGGAAGCAAAAGTCACAAAACAATGCCACTGAAATTGCCTTTATTCAAAAACACTGCAAAGGCTATTTGTTTTCTTGAAGAAGTCAGACCTGGATGGTGGCATTTTAATTGCTGAATTTTCCTAGCTCTTATCATCAGTACCAGATGATGTATTTAGTTCTAAAACACAGTTCAGTATTGCTGGAAAACTGGGAAGATGCTGTGCTGCAGCTGAAGCCATGAAACACACCCAGTTCACAAAATGAACTAACATATTTAAAAACTGCAATAGTTAAAAAGTGAAAAATGTAAAATTCTTGAAATACTATTTGAAAATAAGGTAACTGCTTGTAGAAAATGGATGCAGAACTCCTGCAGCTTTTGAACAGGCAAAACATGAAAATGTGCCTATAAGGCACAGAACTGCCTTTTTTATAAAGTTGCACGAGTATGACAAAACCAACAATTTCAACTTTTTGACAATTCATTTAAAATATATTTTGCATGATTCTTTTAGCTATTTAAATTATATTTCATAATAGCATTATATCAGAACATTATGGATTCTATCAGAAAGATAGAAAAGGAAAACACTTGTGCAAAATCAGAAAAAATGTGAGTTTGCAGTTTTCTATGATTCACTGTAATGTAATCATTAATCCATGTGTTAATGCAAATAAAATCATTTAAACAGTTATGATTTTTATGAAATTTAGTTATTTAGTTAACTTATAAAATAATTTTGTCCATTGCAATGCATAATGTGCACCAATATAATTTTTTCTTGTTCTACAATATTCCTATATTAAAATTAAACTATTCAAAAATCATGTTTACAGAAATATTTACTGACAAAGATATTAAAATATATATCAAGGAGAAATTTTAGCTATTGAAGTTCATGTTCTTTCAGTAAGTAAGAACTTACAATTTAACATTTTTACATTGGACCTCTGTTATCAATTGCTTGCAGTAACCAAGGTCATAAATTTTTCAAAATGTAAGAAAAAAGGAAATCTGGTAAATAAGTAGATTTGAGATGGCACTTCAAATTATTATTTTCTGTGGCTAAAAACAAAGAACAGTCCACCAGAAATATCAAACTATCAGAACCAACAAAAGTCTAGTAGTACTAGACTTAATAGTAGATTTTATTATTGTCACTGTCTATATAGCAAGCACATAACTAAAGATACAGTTACTAGTCTGAAGTCTCAGTATCCGTCATTTTATGCAGATCGCTGCATAGTTTCAAATTTGTGTGATGCATTTGAATAGTTTTACACCTATAGTGGAGGTACTTTTGCAACCCATATAGTTTGTAAAATGCTTGCCCATACCAGTTTCCCACAGATTGTCTTGAGACTGCAAGGCCCAATTCTCAGCTCAAGTAAGGTCCAGTGGAGCTACTAATTTATCCCAGCTGTAGATTTGAATCTGTTGACATGCTGAATTATTGTTGATCCCAATGCAAGTTTCTATGTGTATATTATGAGCATTACAGTATATGACCCTATGTAGCTCCTGAGTCATAGCCATTTAGTTAACTGATGAAACAAATGTTTACTTCTGTCAGTGCTGCTGAGCCATTAACTGTGACTATTAAACTGCAGAAAAAACAAACCCCTATGTTTTAGCGTGCTTATCCATTCACCGAAAAAAATGTTAAGACCCTGATTTTAAGATCTGCATCGCTGTTGACGATTAATGGCAAGTGGCAGTCAAAGCTGAAAGAACAAAGCATGATTTTCAAATATCTGACAGAGTATGAAGAACTGGCAAATCTAAAATTCTCTCCTGCTGTCAGATATCATACTTCTATTTGGACTACATTTTGTGGATATCGCAATATTAACTAAAATACCAAATCATACAGATTTAAGAACATACTTTAATAAAACTGATTTATATCTGGGTGCTGATAATTCTGAATATATTAAAATAAAGACAATATATTTACCTTATTGACTTAACATTTAAATTTGCAAACATCCCATAGGCCAAAGAAAACAAAAAACTAATAAATATGCTGAAAAACTCCATACCTCAGTATGAAATCCTGACCCCTTCTCCAACTAAGTACACACAGCCCAAATACACTGAGAATGCCAAGCTACAGGGGCCCCTCTGTGGGGAAACCTGTATTTCAGTCAGCAGCATCCGTCAGCCGAAATAGAAGCGTACGGACAGATGCTAAAGAAAGGGTGACACTGTAAAGTGGTGGCCGATTTCAGAACGAGTGTGTGTTTCTGTGTACAATTAAGTCAATGCCATACTTGTACTAACACAGTATTTTATCTGGATTTTTTGTGCAGAACATCACTCTAGGCTCATTGTAGCGTAGGTTTACGGTCCTAATAAGGCTCCTGGTCCTTCAGTCCACCCAGACTAGGCCATTCGGTCTCACATCTCCCAGCAGGGTCACGCAAGGCAATCAAGGAGAGAACAAGCGTGTTGTACAACGCCTTGGACTTCCGCAGCAAATAAATTCTATCACACTTGGGAGACAATCGCCAATTTAAAACCCGCAGGTCTTGGCCTGAGGCTTATTTAGGCAGCAGCGCGCTGGTGCCTCTGACCACCGGGGCCACGTTCCCTACGTTTTGGGAAACCTCAGCACCTGGCAGCGGCCAGGTTAGGTAAAGGCAGTGGGGAAACTGCCGCGTCCGTTTCCTCTCCTGTTGATTAAACACGGCCGGGGTGCAAGTGCGGGTAACTCGTTAAAGCCAGAGCTAGAACCGCTTCTGTTAGCTTACAGGGGAGGAGGTCTGACAGGCAGCTGCCTGCGAGCGGAACGGCTGTCGCCGTGTCCGTCTGGGGCCCGTTCACACACCCAGCACCAGCCCGGGGAGCTCCTCTCGCCCCACGCACGCCACCTCCGCGGCGGGACCGTGACTTTGGAACCGGCCACCGCCGCAGCCTCCGCCCGAGGGCCAGGCCCAGCGCGCCGGAGGTGGCCGGGGAGAGCCGCGGGCTGGCACGGCTGCCGGCGGCGCCCGGGGACGGGCCGCAGGCGCAGGTGGGACGGCGCCTCGCTCCCTTCTCGGCTTTCCCCCGCGGCGGCTCGGGGCGGAGGCGCCGTACAGCTCCCCCGGAATTACCGCCATTTCATGCGGTTTCCAGGGAAACGCTTCGGCGCCGCGGCCCCTCCGGCGGGGAGCGGAGCGGGGCGGGGCGGGAGGCGGAGGGACAGGCGGGGGGGGGGGAGGATGGGGAGGGAAGGGGGGAACTCCTCTCACCTCCGCCCCGGCCCGCCGTGCTCCCCGCGGGCGGCGCCCCGCCCGGCCGTTGGGAAGTGCGTCACGGCGGGTGCGCGCCTGCGCCAGGGCGGCCGATTCGAACGGCGGAGGGCGGTTGGGCGGGAGCCGTTGGGCCCGTCCTCGGCGGCAGCGGCCTCAGCGGGAGGAGGAGGAGGAGGAGGGATGAAGCGCACGGCGCCCCGCAGCACTTTGCGGAAAATCATAAAGAAGCACAAGCCGCAGTTACGCCTGGCGGCGAACACCGACCTGCTGGTGAGGAAGGAGAGGGGCGGGCGCCGAGCGGGCGGCCCGCAGCTGGGTGCGGGCCGCTCCGCCCCTCAGCGCTGGCCCCGGCAGCCTCCACCGGCCTGCCTTCTCCGGGCACGGGCCGGCGGGCAGCGCCCGCTCCAAGCAGCCGGCTTGGCAGCGCCAGTCTTCCCGATCCATGGGTGCTCCCCCCCCCCCCCGGGGAGCCTGGGGTTGTAGCGCAGGGCCGGGAGCAGTTGGGCTTTTGGCCATGGTGGGCAGCTGCAGCTGTTCTGGTTGCCTAGGGGCAGGTGTCCCTAAATAGGGGCACGTCGCCTCTGAGTGTTTTATCGCTTGAAAGACACGGACCGCTGGGTTGTGCGCGCTGGAGCGGGTCGGAGTTGCTGGGTGTAATGGGATGTCAGGTTACTGGTAATGGTGTTTCTGCAGTGACCTACAGGCGGAGAGCAGATAGGTGATTAGTTAGTCTAATAAAATACTAATAAGTAATGATTGCAGCTTTCTGCTTTGCTGGCGGCTACTGTATTGTAGGTTTCTGACCGTGAGTCAGAATACTGTCACTGCGTGTACGCACTGCTGTTCAAAGAGTTTGACGGAGAAATAGGAATTTGGATTATATGGCAATTGCGCAGATGCTTGTTGTTGATGTAGAGCAATTTGGGTATACAGATATCAATCGACTGAATTGTGATTAATGAGTTGTTAAGCTGCTAAGGCATCTTGAATGATCATATTTTTGTAGAAGGCCGTCTCTGTCCAAAACTAAGGAATGCCAAGTCTTGTTAGTAATCTAATGAGGAGAATAAGGTGTTGTGATGCTGTTCATGGTTTAAAAGCACCTGCCACTAAAGGTGTAGGGATAACAAAGCCCTGTCAAACAAATTTCAGAAAACTGAGGCCAACGAAGCTGGATTCCTTCTTACCTGCAATAAGGGATTTGTGGCACAGGAAGAGTTTGTCTCACCAAGAAATTACTTGACTACAGCAGGGAAACCTGAACTCAGGAGAGCTTGTGGTAGCTGCCATATGGGAAAAAAAAAGTAATATCTGCATCAAAAATATTCTTTTGAAGTGACTTAATAGGCTTAACTTGCTTGACTGTCATGCCCTCTTGTTTTCAAGTGCGTGTGATTCTTGGAGCATTAGTGCATACTGGTATGCATATTCGTGTGGTCCGTGACTTGAATTATAAGTCCATGTTTCATAGGTGTATAAAAGTTATGTCTTGCAGCATCTTCAAGGTTAGTATCTGGGTGTACGAAGCTAAATGTAAATATACAAAATTTTTAAAAATATATAGTAAGATTAATATGAGTAAATACAATAATTGGAGGATTCACATTTTAATGTAAACAGTACATATTTTTCCAATTGGTCTAATAAAAATACGGTCTCTTCCTACTGCTTTTGCTATCTTTGGAGTATTTTGTGGACTAAGGACCTGGCCCCTTGCTACTCATGCTCAGACCCACTCAAAGCTTCCTCAGTGGAATGCAGTAGTCAACTAATCAAACTGAACTCACACAATGACTAATAAATTTTTTTTGGAGTCATTAGTAACAGTTGGTCTGTGTTTCCATGGTCGTGTCAATTTGGTGTCAAGGTAGTGTACCTGTCTGAAAAGGGGTAATTGGGACATCCCTCCAAATCTTGACCATTGGTTCCCATCTCTTCTTCGTCCTGGCATTAGTGTTCTGTGGGCTGCAAAGACAATCAGTCAATTGAATTGACTGAAACTCATGAACAAGTGGCTTAAAATATGGCTATGCAAATACTCATTTCAACACAAAGGATGAGATGAAAATGACTTTTAATAATGTGGTGGAAACTTAGATTATCTCTTTTGGTCATGTCACATTAAATGGCCTTTAATATTAGGAGGCTTGGCTTTTTGATTTTACCTTTGAACGGTAATGTCAAGGGGTGATTGTCCATGATGTTCTTCAACTAGGCATGTGGCTAACAGCTCTTTAGGTTTTTATTTCTGTGAATAAATAAACAAGACTTCACAAAGATGATTAGGGGACTGGAGCATCTTTCTTATGAGGAAAGGTTGAGGGACTTAGGTCTTTTTAGTCTAGAAAAAAGAAGACTCAGGGGCGATCTTATCAATACTTATAAATACTTAAGGGGAGGGTGCCAGGTAGATGAGAAGAGTCTCTTTTCAGTTGTGCCCAGTGATAGGACTAGCGGTAACAGGCACAAGCTTGAGCACAGGAAGTTCCATCTTAACATGAGGAGGAACTTCTTTCCTTTGAGGGTGGCAGAGCACTGGCACAGGCTGTCCAGAGAGGTTGTGGAATCTCCCACACTGGAGACACTCAAAACCCGCCTGGACACCATCCTGTGCAACTGCTGTAGGTGTCCCTGCTGTGGCAGGGGGGTTGGACTTAGATGATCTCCAGAGGTCCCTTCCAACCCTGATGATACTGTGATACTGTGTTGATTTATTAAAAAAAAGTACGTGTGTGTGTTATTCCTGTAGTTAGACAAATAACAAGTTTTGAGAGTGTGCTTTTTAGTGTCTCTATTATTCCCTACAAACCTTGTAAGAGTGATTAAATTGTGTACTTTAGAAATTTATATAGTAGCTGTCTTTACAAGACAAAACCATACACATTTTTAGCAGAGTGCTTGTGTCTTCTGCAGGGAAATAGGAGAATTGGCTAGTTCAGTTTCTGGGCTGTCTTCCTGAATGATCCATGCTTTATTGTTTGAAACTACTGTGGTGCTTAGCCAGTCCAGTGAGGAGGTCTGCCCGCCTGTCTTATGAAATAGTTGGATTGCTTTCCTTTTCCTGACTCTTCAGTGATTATTTTTTCTCAATAAACCAGTGCCATCTTATATGATCCTTACTAACAAGTTTGAAAGACATAAGAAGTCAGACAATTTTGTTAAATACCTGAATGGGGTTTCTTCCTCACTTTTCAGATTCTTTTGATCAAGTCTCTTTGAAATTTGAAGCTTCTTTGTGCACAGTTAGCTAATAAATTTCACCAAACTTTCTCAAGAAGCTGTTTTTTTTTGATAGTATCTTTGAGTGAAGAGATAGGAGTAGTGTTTAAGATTTTTCCAATGCTCTTAGAACTCAATTAATTACCCTTCTGAAAATAAGAGGTAAAGACTTTATTACAGAAGTTCAGGTATTTCCCCCCCCAATGGTCTGAGAAGAAAAAGGTGCAAACTTTGTTCTAGCTTGAAACTACAGAAGCAAGCAGGAACTCAGCTGGCTGTTTTGTGCTAGAAGGCCACGTTTGTATTTACCTTGCAGAAAAAGCTTGAAGTGACCTTTTTTGCACTGAATGCACTGAATTGCATTCAGTGACCTCTTTTGTCTTCGTTATGGGCATGGAATGATGAATAGGTGTACATGGAAGGCAAAATATGTCTAGTAAGTTGTTCTTAAGTTATGGCAGCAAAACAAAATTACGGAGCTTGTCCCTACTATTCATTAGTCCTGCTGAACAGGTGTGTGGAAGTTGCTCTGCAAGCAGTGTTGTGAGTTTTTACATACATTCTTAAAACTGTACAGCTGTTCTTATATGGGAAATAAGCATTCTGTTGTGTAAGATGGTTTTCGCAAGTAGTTCAAAACTTTTTTAATTTTATGTAGAGGGACAATAATACGTGGTAAAGCAACGTCTTCAAACAGATGTGGTATCACCTAAGTACTTGTCAGTAACTGTGAATTCAGTCTTTCTGCCTTTCTTAATTGCCTCAAATAATCTGGAATATTTATTAACGTGTGCTGTGTTGTGGAATGTTCTGATTTTAGTTATGTGTCTATGTTTAAATCTATGAGTTCAGGGAAGCTTCTCAATATGAGGCAATTCACTTTGAAAATAGAAAATAAAGGTACAGTGATTCTGAGAGAAGATGCCGTTTTTAAAGGCACTTCTGCCTTTATGTATCTCAGCAGAAGGACTTGCAAGTATGGAAGCTTTTGTTCCACCTCCCTCTTCTACCCCAGGTTGTTTCCAGAAATCTAACCTCTGTGTTGATGAGACTTATAATGCTGAACACAACTTTAGTGCCACTGCTTGATTCTTTCAGAGATTATTTCTGTAACTAAACACTAGTTTAAAAACAGCTTTGATCTTTTGCTAAACACACCTGCGAGAATGTCTGCTTTTTGTGTAGTAGATGCTTCCAAATGATGCTGAATATTATCTAAATTTCTCTATTGCATGCTGCCTTAATTTAGTTCAGGAAACTGAAAAAAAAAAAAAACAAAACCAAACCCCTAAATTGCTTGTCATATTAACACTGAAATGCCTGTCCTCCATCAGATTCTTTGTGCTGCAAACCCGCTGCCCAAGTATTTTCTATAAACCCTAGCTTGTAGCTTTTCTTGTTATCTCTTTCTAGGCTTTGCAGATCAGGTATGGCAAGAATAAGTATATCAGTTCATATAAATAAAATTTTCATATATTTCAGTAATATTTTTCTGAGCTCTTGACTGAGAAAGTATTTTTACTTTACTTTACTTTACATAGCAAAGTTAATACTGTTGAAAGTTTAATTTACAAGAGGTGAAATTACCAATTTTCAGGTTGGACTATTAAAATACTTCTCATAATATCTGTATAATGCTATAGGTTTGTATTACAGGTCCCTTATTACACTGGGGTGCTTTTGGCTGGCAATTTTTAGTGCAAGTTGGAGCAGTTCCTTGGCTGCTGAAATTTTTGCTGCTTCTGTACGAGCAGACCAGCGTTCTGTATTGAATGGAATACTGCACTACCAGTTCTTTTAATGTAAAAAGGTTAAGTAAGTGATGAGCTGGGAAAAATGGATGGAACCTCCTGACAGCAGAGAATTTCTTGTTCTGAAGAAATTAATGTCAATGCTCCTTTGAACTGGAAAGGGGCAGAAGTCCTTGAACTTGTCTGTGGTCCATTTGGTGATAAAGCAGGGATGAATTTGCTGCTCATGAAAAGTCTGGCTGTTGTAGTCAGTGGAAGCTGATTATTTGCTACTAAGCAAAAAGGCTCCTTCTTATTCTCTGATATTTATGTTTGCATTTTATTACAAAAACCTGCTAATAAAAATCAGATTTGATTTCTGTTAGATCAGTTGTTGTTTGTATGATCATTTCCAGAGCACTTTTACAATTTATGTATACTAAATTTAAACTATATTTACAAAAGTCTTGCAGTAAGGAATGTCTTGGGAATTTATTAAGACTCGAACTGAGTGGTACTTTGTTTTCTGGAGAACACCTTTCAAGAATTTGGAAGCAGTGTAATATGCAAATCCTCTGTCTCAAACAATGAACCTCTGAAAAAACAAACCGTGCTTAAACAGTTTGAATCCTTCTTGATTTTTCTTTTTTCTTTTTTAAAGGTGCATTTGAGCTTCTTACTGTTTCTCCATCGGCTAGCTGAAGAAGCCAGGACAAATGCTTTTGAGAACAAAAGTAAAATAATTAAACCTGAGCACGCTGTAGCTGCAGCAAAGGTAATAAAGCATTTTTAATATTTTTCTTTTTTGTTTAATGTAAAATGCATTACGTCAGCATATACAAAAGTTTTCTATGCTAGTGTTGATATGTTTTTATTTGTAATCCAAAACCTGCAGAATCATAATGTTCTTTAATCCATCATTTATTTGCTGTCACCAAGACATCAAATTAACTCTCCTTGCCCTATTAAATATAGTCCTATTTTCACTTGATTATTCCATGTTTAAATTCATAGTTTCAGTATGTGGGAAGTCTACACAATAGTCTACAAGCAAGCATCCATGGGCTGATAGCCCGGGGAACAGGAGCAAATTCCAAAGTTGGAGGATCTTTATTTCAGATGATACTATATCAAGGAAGCGTGCTGTCTGAACTTCAGTAACATAAATGAAGCTGTATGGAACAAGTGAGAAATAGTTCAAAGAGGTTCAAATATCTTACTGACTCCTACAGTTCTTACCTGCTTCGTCTGAAAGATGTTTTAAGTGGGTTCTTGCAGCACTGTGTGGACACTATTTGAACAAACAGATACTTTGTGTGATGTTGTGTTTGGCAAGACAAGAACTAAGGGAGGGTTAAACTATGGATTGCTATATGGGTAGTGAAGCACAACAAAAATTACTGTTTAAATATCTGAAGGAGGAACCCTCTGCATTACAGGCCACGATAACGTTGTGTACATGCAAAAGAAGAAAGAGGAAGGTGTTATGCAGCTTGCTTTCTCTAGAAAGAATTAGAGTAGTGTCAAAGTATGACTGAAATCCTTTTTTATCCGGTAGCTCGTTTCACTCGCTAGCATATGTCTGGTTTACCTAGATTTCATGAGGGAACCCAGTCTCTTTAATTTGTTGAGTTATCTGTTCAACTACCGACTACTGCTGGGCAAATTGAAGGAATAAAACGCAGTGTTATCTGGTATTTGGATGCTGTGGCTTCTGTTTATCTTCAGTTTTGCTTTTTTTTCCTCCAGTGAAATGCTTAGTTTGATACTTTCTATTACTATAGTAACAGAAATATATACAGGATGTGTAGGGTAGCCAAGTTAATGTTACAGTTGGAATCTGATGCATTTTGTAATTTCTTTTTAACTGCAATCTTAACATTATTTGCACATTTTTGTGCTCCATCTATTTTTTATTTTTTTTCAGATGAGAAGAAGGAAAAAGCCGCCTGTATTTTAATAACGTTAACACTTAAATGGTCCCACTTGGGCTTTGAAGTTCATTTTTCAACTTAAACTCCAAACCAAAAAATGTCCTTCCAAGGATCTGGGCACTCTTGATATAGAAAGAAATAAGGCATTGCAAACAAAAATTGAGCATAGTAGCTGTATAATTGCAAATCTTATTTTTTTGTTTTTGTCTAGGCCTAATACGGGATAAAAGCTTCAAGGAATCTGCTGAAAGCACTATTGCCATGTTCTTATCAGAAAGTATTTTTTTTAATATGGCATATTTTTGTATGCTTTTGCTTTATTTCTAACCTTTTCCCTAGACTTTTAACCTTGGTGACTCTACTCTTGGAAACTGATTGTTTGGCTGAGGAACCTTTGGTCTGAGCAGCCTAGCATTTTGGATCTCTTACTGCTGCCTGGATTGTAGTGATAAAAGCAGTGATAAATATACTTTTTTCTTTCTGCAGGTTATTTTAAAGAAAAGCAGAGGCTAGAAAACAGAGCAATGGAATTTCAAAGCACGTTTTTCTGGTTTTCTTACTAACGTGAGATCCTGTGAGCCAGCTTTTGCACTTGTGGAAGTATTTAGTTTTATTGATGTCTATCTCCTGACTCTAAGAATCTTGCTGTTTCTTCAAAAAAATAATTTAAGAATCTTACAATGTATATTTTCATACACTTCATGCGTAATTTTAAAATGCATGTCACTTGTCATTTTAAGACTTTTAATGTATCTTATTTCTCCCATAATAATGGAGGAATGCCTATATCATAGTCACTCTTTAAGTACAATGTGTCATTTATTATTAGATGTGTGAAACTTTAAAAGGAGAACAGTAATAAAAATGCAGGTTTCACTAAATCCGTTATAGATTATGAAGTTCAAAGCAGATTCACTAGCTAAACAAAATCTTGGCTTTCAAAACAAGCACTGTAGAAACTAATGGTTTAAGTATCTTGGCTTCAATTTATTTACAAATGTCTTAATATTTTTTTAATTCCTTTGAAAAGTAGGCTAGAACTTCTGTGTTCTGGGAAAGGATACATATTTTGTATTTCTAAATCATGCTCTGAACTGTTAAGCTGGCCTATTGTTTGATGTGGTCTATGAGACAAATTGGTGGTCTCTAATTCAGTTGGTGTAGACAGATGCACGTTATGGAAAAGAAAAGATCTGATGTTTTTGAAGTTAGATCCTGTACGCTTAGGGAAGGTAAACTCACATGAGTGCCAAGCTACTTCCTCCCCCCTTTTGAATGTCATCCTAACTTGTCAGAAGTCTGGAAATCTACATTATATAAAAATATCCTCTTAAATTAATATAATTTTCTAATCCTAATCTGATATTTTTAAACAGTTGCTGAGCAATTTGCTTAATAAATCTTTTAATAAAGATATAGCTGAATTTCACCGTTTGATTTGATAATACACATTTTTGGAATATGTGGTAGCTGATTCTTCATATGCACGTGAGCTATTCTTAAAATAAAGAATTTTTAAAAACACTATGTATTGAGTAGTCTAATTTTGTTTAACACATTACTGAGTATATTTTAGAAACCCAACAAAAAAGAATTGTGTTTTACAAATATTTTTGTAGTCGGAGCAATGCCAGAACTTAAAATTTCACATCATGGCCACATACTTTTTAAAATCCTATACAACCTGTGAAAAGTCAACCTTTTACAGTATGCAGAAAGGAGGGATCTCTCTTCTGCTTTCCTTAACTCATAGGGTTTAGTTCAGTCTGCTTCTTATAAGGTTGACTGGATTCCTTATTCTTTATTTTCTTCTCTTACTTCCTTGAAATTCACAAAGAAAGCTGCGAATATTCATGTGTAGAGGGTATTTGGATTGACGTACGTTCTCAGGAATAAGGGAGATCTGATATTTGTATTTTTTCTTTGTAATTACTGTCTCTGATTTAATAATTTTATTGCAACACTAGATTTTCCTTTGTTAGAAATATTTTCTTGTAATAGTTGTGTATAACCACATATCTCTCCTCATTTTACAGTTTTTTGAGTACTTCTTTTGGCACTTGTTTTGATGTCCATTTTAACATTACATAACATTAACATAAATTGATGTCCATTGATTTCCCTGGGAGCAAGATGCACTCTGAGCTTAGTGGAATGTTCTCATTCTCGCGTAGTAGATGGATGATCAGCTACCATTGGGGAAGGGAGACAAGGAAGGGTTAAAACCATCCACCAGTGTACTATTTTAATATTTTACACAGGGGTTTTTGGCCTGTATTCATGGATAAGAAGGTGCTTTTTTTTTTTTTTTAATAGGAGAGGGACTTTTTTTTCTATAAGCCCTGAGAAGTTTGAGTCAAAATGCATCTCTAGATTGCCAGAACTTTGTGAACATTTCATAACAGCTGAAGCAGGCAGGTGTTCAGAAGACCTGAATAGCTTGGCAGGGATTCGGGTTTTTCTTTTAAACTTTAAATAAATGCTTACTGAAAATTGAAGTGGTTGATGTAGTGTGATTAAGCATTCAGAAATATACAATGCTATTATGTTTTTCTAGTATCTTCTTGAATGTTCACTGTAAGTTTAATTATATTCCTATCTGGCAGCTATTCTGTACTCAATCATGTATATACATGGAGTCTCTTCTCTACCCAGTACTCCTTGCTGGGTTTTTAAAATAAAAACTCCTTACAGCAGTGTTATCTAAATACCTGTTAACTCTTCCAATTCATACAGCCTTGGAGGACATACTAATAACCTGTTTTCTGTAAGGTAATCTCTAATGACAAAACATCAAAGCACGTAATCCTACAAAATGTCTTTTTAAACTAGATCTGTGGTAGAAGGCCTAATGAAGTTGGGCTCTCTTATTTGAGTTCCTGTGTTGATTCTCTGCCATTAGGAGGAAAAAGGTAAGGATTATTGAGGGAAGAGCCATGCTGATGCATTAATAAGGCATCTCTTTACTCAATTTTTAATAAAACCTTGAGAAATTTAGTGTTCAGAAGCCATTGAGACAATTGACTCACTGTTGAATTTCCTCTGGTTTTAAACGATAATACAATTGTGACTCTTCATTTTTCAGAGAAGCGGGATAGAAGGTCTAAAAAATTAAAGACACACTAAGACATTATCTAGTTTTTCCATTCTCTCTCTTCTCTCGGCAGCTTTCTCAGTGTTCTTCTGTTTCATGTCCTACCCCGCCCTTTCACTATGACCATCAATGACAGAGGGAAAAGCCAAAAAAAAGAATTTGGCAAAAGTACTGGTGGCCCTTGGTCTTGGTTTTCAGCTCTTTATGTAGCCAATGTTAGTCACGGGCCAGTGAGTGGTACCACAAGTGATTAAGGCACAAAAGAAGGAAAATGTTTGTTGATAAGCATATGACTATGAGGGAAGAGAGTGTTTTCCCTTGTGGGGTGGTGCTGCTGCTATTTTCGTTTCATTTCATGTATGGAGTGACTGATGAAAGAAGATCTGCCGCTTGCCGACTTGCAGTCTTCTCGTGAGGACTGTGCACTGTTCCAGCTGTCATGGTCCCATCGTTTTGCCCGCAAGATAAGCGAAGAGAGAAGATAGTCGTGAAAGCTTTAAAACTAGATGCGTGCATACTTTTGTTTTGCCAAGTTTAATATTTTCTGAGTGGTATAAATCACCTGATTATTAAGTTTAAAACTATTAAAAAAAGTGAATATTAAGAATGCTGTATTAGTGAAGGTTGGATCTATGGAGAGATCTAGCTGTTTAACTCCTAATGGAGTCAAGAGGAATATATGAACTTGTATACTCTTTTGGGTCAGGGCCCAACTAACCACTCTTCTATTTGAATCTAAAGTTATGTTGGATCATTAAGTCTGCTATTTTGATTCAGAAAATCAACACAGATGAGAGGAAATTTATGCCTTGGAGTTTCATTCTGCTTGTTTGTGGAGGAGTGCATGATTGCTAAAAAAGAATCTTAAGTTGGATAACAAAAATAGTAAAAATTTTCTGGCTGTAATGATACAGTAAAAGGAAAAAATTGAGGAAATATGTATGCTGTAATACAAAAATTCTTTTTCTAGCCATAAGGTGGGGATAGAACAAAAACTGTCTTTTTTCTTCCCTGCAGTAACTTCCCATTAGAGAAAATATTCTGTTTATTCCTACTAAAAAGTACACTATAGGTTGTGATACTTCCACATATTTTTTTGAAGATTACCAAGCCTGCACTGCTGACATATGTAGGGCAATTAAGGTTTAAAAATTCTCATTCACATCAAAAAAGGGTGTTCTGCTGATCCATACTGAGAGGGTAAAAGTTAGATATGTGAGGCTTTGGCGGATCTTTAAGATTTTTCTTTCTTCGAAGATTAATATTTCAGCATCAGATAGTTCTCTTAGTTAGAGGTCTATAGGTATTTGTACAGCATAGCCTCATTTTTAGAAACTGGTTATGTTCTATGGGCAGTTTTATGCAGGAGTTTTTTGTACAGGACATTGCTCGTACAGCAACCTTAACTATACAACGTATAGCTAGTATTGGTTGAATTGCTGACTCGGCATTCTGTTAGCCTTTTATCAGCTTAGAACATCTAATGATAGGGCATTGTAACTCCTAAATACATAGGGTTTTGAGGTGACTTATGATTCTGAGTATATATTTAGAAGGTGTGACTTACATTAAAAGTGCTGATTATAGTAAAACACAATTCCTTTTTCCAGAACTGTAAACTACATGTCAAATTTAAGTTCTTGAGACTGTTTCAAAACACGATGTGTAGTTGTTAGTTCAATATACTTTATATATGTATTGGTATATAGATTTCTTGATATGCTTTAATGGTACTGGACTTGTAGCTGCTGTGGTAGCCTACGTGAATATGATAAAAGAGTTTAACAGAACAAATTTCTTGCACGTTTGAGTAGTTTCAGTTCTAGAATGAGAAGATGCTGACAGCATTTTTGTTGTGCCAAATACAGAATTGCAACTTTCTGAGGAAATTGGTGAAGAATCTTCCCACCTGACAGTTTGTGATTCTGCAGACTAGTCAGTTGGAATTAATTCATTTACTGTTTGCTGAATAGTGTTGGGGGTATGTCAGTTTCTTTGCAGTCCACATTCATCAGATTCACATGGGCTTGGGTACATAATGTTCTCCCGTGGGCTGGGTTATTGTTATCCTGACCAAACTGCTGAAAGATCTTTTCAGGCCATTTGATACCTGTAAGATCAAGTTTCTTACCGAGAAGGTCACTTTCCTGGGGGAAATGATTTCAGGGCGTGGAGAACTTGGTAGAGCGTAGAAAAATGCCTAAACAACCCTAAAATTACTACTGGTTTACAAAAGAAATGTAGACACAGCCTTACTACTGGGTAATAATGTGATTGCAGCAGTTAAATAAAACCAAGAGCACTTCCTACAGGAATGGCTTGCTCTTAACCTCCTAGCACTAGGTCAGGATCAACTGAAACACTCCTATTTTGTTGCCTAAGTGTGTAGAAAGCACGGCAAGATACGTATTTTCGCAATTGAAGAGATCCTGAATCAAAAATCATAATGGACAAACACTTCCAAATAAATGTAATATGGAATAGGCTTGGATTAGCTGGCGATTCTAATCCCTTATATCAGATTTAAATTGGTCTAATTGTGTTTGTGCTAACCTCTCAAACTGACAGCCTAATGTGATTTTTTTTTTCATTTGTTTAACTTCAGCAGGTAAGTACACCCACAGATTAGATTATATAATTGAAATCAGTTTTAATGAGATTTGTGCAAGTTTTTATAAATAAACCAGGTGAAGGAAAACATTTTAAGTAATGTGTAAGCCAGTTTTTAAAATTCCATTGCATAGCTGAAACCGTAGTACAAGCAAGCCTCTAGTCCTAGCTGTTGGAGGGTACTCACAGGGTAAAAGCTAAAGTTAACATACTGATGGTGAGCTACATTTAAACATGTCTAAATTCTTTATTCTTTAGTTTGTTTTTACTCTTCAGAGAAAATTATGTGTGTACAATGCTGTTTCCAAAGTTGTTCAGCTGTTTAAATAATAGTGATTTCTGAAGGTTGGTTAGCAATTTCAAATGATTTAAAGACAGACTGACCCTAATCTAAGAAAAAAAAAAAAAGGGGGAGGGGGGGGGAGCAGTAAGGAAAAGGTAAAGGTGAGCGCACGGCATAGTAAATAATTGTCTGGCGAACCTTAACTGTGTTTCTGTAGTTTCACAATTTGTTTTTCATGCTGAAGTTTAATTGCAGCTTCCTGCACTTTCCAAATTTAAAGGGCTGGGGTTTGGGGGAGGAGGGCAGTAGTTTTCATATAGTCTAAGTAACAATGCTCTTCTAAAACT
The DNA here is from genome assembly GCA_017639485.1 of Pluvialis apricaria. Classification (NCBI taxonomy): domain Eukaryota; kingdom Metazoa; phylum Chordata; class Aves; order Charadriiformes; family Charadriidae; genus Pluvialis; species Pluvialis apricaria. The sequence continues at coordinate 69,866,023 of CM030009.1, read as the reverse complement.
TTTTCCGATAAAGTTAGTGCTGTGTCTGTTCAACCCTAACTTCAGCTTAACTAATGTTTTCTGGGATATGGGATATCTTCCTAAATTGTCATCAGAGTTCCACATGGTAATTAATTTTGACAATACTTTTCCTGTTGCCTATTCTGGAAGTTTTTTCCACAAATTCATAGGAATGAACCTTGAAAATTCAGATCAGAAGTGGACAAAAGAACTTCATCTTGCTTGGTCTAAGAGCTTTAAAGGACACTTTCCCATAATTGCTAAAATTTTGCAAAATACCCAAAAGTATATCTAAAGTAACTTACCTGCTTTTCCGTAGTTCATCTTGATTTTGTTTTCCTTATTGTTTGTTTGCCTTTCCTTTCCTGGATAAGAGCGGAGAGCATAGTGAAGTCTTATTTTCGGGCAGCAACAACATTTAAAAGTCCGCTACTGCCAAAAGAATGGATTAACTGTCCATTTACTTTGAAGGCACATTCGTATTCTGTATGTGAACTTGGACAATAATGCATTTGTCATTTAAATGACCAACAGGCTGTTCACTATAGATGTTTGTGATAGATTAGTTAAGTGTGTGTGTATATATACAAGTGGCTGCAGAATTAAGAATGAGAATCCATTTTCACCACCGCTTGGGGGGGGGGGTGAGTGGGGTGATTTTGTTGGTGGTTTGTTTTTGGGGTATTTTCAGGGTGGGGGATGCAGGGGTGGTGTTTGCTTTTCAGTGGAAAGAAGGGAAAGTTACCAGAGATGGTTAACTTGATGAATAGGCACTGTAGTTAGTACAAGAATCCTTCGGCAGTGTGTTGGGTTTGAAATGTATACTGAGTTCAAGAGAATTCAAGGCACAAGCTTCAAAGGAGCCATCAACAGCTAGGTGAAGCTTTCTTTTCCTCTCTTTGACTGAAGTTTATAAAATGGGAAGGAGAGAAGGAACAGTTGGCTAAGAACGGTTCCAAATAGGAAAAAACCACAGTCTAGCCCCATCACTGATATTATTTCAGATTTATACAATATCTTGCAGACAAATGATCTGAAATTAGTTTGAATCCGCTGTGCCAGAAGATACCTGTGCAGGAGAAAGCTTCAATCTCAAGGCAGGTTATGGCACTTCCCCTGGTCTCAGCTATTGTAGCTCTGTGGCGTGCGCTTTGCTGCTGGCCGTGGATGTGTGATGTAAGGACCTGCTTTGGGCAAATAGCCAGGTCTTCAGAGATCTACTGCTGTGTCCATAACATCCTGAGGGAGTTTCTTTGGACATCAGTACTGGAATGGCCTGGCTGTCTTTCCACATGATTCTATAGCAGGTCTGCCCTGGAGAATTTTCTAGCTTTTGTTAACCTTTCCTGTAGGTTTTTCCTGTGCTTTTATGGACGTTAATGTAGACTATTCTAATTAATTTGCTTTAGTTTATTCTAAATTGTAAGTAAAATTCAAATATTAAATGTTCCCCAAAAACATTTAGTCTTCAGGGAGTAACCAAGCATAGGAGCTAGTAGCCCTTACACAAGATTTCTGAAATACTATTGCTTACTTTTCCCTGTTCACTTTCATATTTCTGTATATACATAGCATAAACACAAACATTGTGAGGTTGTGAAAGTAGGACCTAGGGTTTAATGATACTTTTTGTTGACTGCAGTTTTTGAAGCTAAGTCTCAACAAGGTGTGGAGTAACTTACTGGCTTGAGAAGGCGTTAATTGTACTATAATTTTTTACCTACAAACACAAAGAAATTTTATTATTAATTGTTCACGCTACTGTGCCTTATGTTGAACTTTTCTGATTTGCTAAACAGCTAGCTGGCAGTGCAGCTATAGCCAAGAGTGGAAGAATAGGCAATATTAAAAACACAGGATGAGTGCAAGCACAGCAGTTTTACTTTGGCATATTATTTTCCTGAACCTAGCATCTTTTGTAAGGTTTTCCTGGAAATAAAAAGAAAACACCTTTCCAAATCATCTTTACTTGGGTAGAATGGATGCTTAATTACACTGAACTTCTCCAAAACAAACGTTCATGTATTGACCTGAATTGTACCTTGGATATTTCTGCTAACATGTTTTTTTTCCTACTACTTTCTTGCCCACTTTCACTCACAAGGGAAGAGGATGGGATAAGCTGGATACTCCTTTCTTCTAAGGAAAAGTCTTCTAATGGCTCTTTTTTTGGTGAAGTTCCTGCTGAAGCAGAAGGCTGTGTATCTAAAATGATGTCTTTAGAAATTTGGTGATTTACCAAGAAGGTATTATTTTGTCTTTACTAACCGTAGTTTAAAACACTTGTTCTGATGTGTGAAGACCTTCTCTGCATGTACTGGATTTTATGTATACAACTTCTAATAAATTCAGGTTATTTTATTTCAATTTTTTTTTACAGTTCAAAAACTCTAGCTATTTTCCAATGTAGATGGAACTTAGACTACCTGGGGCTGTGTTTTATTCTCTGAAGAACCCATCAATTTAAAACATCAGGCTACTCTCCAGTTGAGAATGGAGAATTTTTGTTATATTATTTTAATATTTTTTTTCAGGATTTTTAGTTGGTATTTTATTTTGTTTTGTTTGGGTTGGGTTTTTTGCTAACTACAGGGGCTAATCGATATTTTAAAGTGTTTTTTTTTTTTTCTAAGTGTTTGATATCATATTCCTTTATTCAAGCATGACAATCCAATTATGAGTCATCTCCCAGAGCAGTCTTCCAGTTTCCATAACATTCCTAATATTCTTAATTTTGAAGACTAAGCAAAGTTTCTTCCCAGTATTTTCTGTTCCTCTTTTTCCAACCCCTAACTTCAGTGCTGAAGGGAGGAGAGGGAGAGGAGAGGATGGTTGCAGAGTCGCAGAACATTTATACTGGAACCTAAGCAATAATACCAACAAGTAATAGGCTTTAAACAGTGAAAAGAGTAGGTGAAGCAAATGCTCCATGTTCTGTACCAAACATAGATGGTCCTTTGGGGAGACAATTCACAAGATGAACCTTTGTTAGCAATGCTGTTGCTATTGCTTAAAAATTGTGGAAATGCTTTCCCGCCCTCAAAGAAAAAAAGATTTTTTTTCCTGCTTATTAGCAAAAAAGAAGAAAGCATTAGAACCAATGTAAACATCAACAAAGAGATTTTAATTTCTTCTTTAGTGTGTTAATTACTGATTGAAAAACTTGAAAAATTGAAATTATTTTTCTTTATATTTTTTTCTCTGAGGACTACATATTCTTTTGAGAAAACTTCTAAAAATTAAAAGCTGAATGTTTAAAGCTATACCACAACTGGGGCTTTATAAATTGTACTATCATCAGTTTGCTAAAAAACTAACTTGAAGTTATAGCACAAACAAGCAAAATACTCCTAATAGTGAAGAAACGCTTTTGAAATACCAAGTTTTTTCAAGTTTTCTCATGTGAAATCCATGTAAAATTATGTTTGTTAAAAAGCTTATGTATAATATTTTTAGAGCTTAGTAAGTTTAATTCCTGTCTGCATCCCTCTTGAAAAGAAATGTGGACCATGTTTGAAACATAATTTGTGTAACAAAATATCTTTATTTCTGGGTTAATTTAATTTTTACATGCCTCTGTTACAGAGGAAGTATACTTTTAATAAAAGTCATGTGTTTAGAGTAGTAATTTTTGCATTCAACATAAATTATTTTTATGTTGTAACTGTTTGATGTGAAGTCTACATTTTCTATGAGTAAACTTCTTGGTGGTTACAGTATGGATCTCATCTTACTATATCAGTACCACTGTGTTACCAATCACTATATTGGAAAGAAATCTTTAGAGGTTGATATCAAATTTTGAGCAAAACTATGACTGTACTTTTAATGCAAGATGCACTGACAATCATTTTTTTACCGAGGCTTCTTGTGCTATCCTTGGAAATGCAGAGAAAAATAATTTTCAGTCTGTTCTTGTAATTTCCCATTTAAATAGGGTCTAGCACCACATGAAACACTTTCCTGACCTTTAGCAATGTCAGAACATGAAACAGAGGAGGAGGATATCCTATGGTGTATAGTACATTAAGGGGATTACCTCATCAGCATGAAAGGTCCATAACTAATCTACACCAGAGACATGTGAACTGTTGGAGGAGGACATTCTTGAGTATATATAAAGAAACACATCCAAACGTTTTCTCTGAAAGTTGTTCAACATGTAAGTGGAACAGCCAGCATGGGAATGTTCCTGAATTCTAGTGTCAAGTTTGTTCTCCGTTTCCAGTGGTTTTTATTCGTATGCATACCCACACCTCAAATTTCAAGGCTAAGATGGGGTTGATAAGAAGCAGAATTTGATTGTGTCTTTTACGGAAGATTAGAGGTTGTTCCTGGTATTTTCCTTATAGTAAGAAGCAAGATTCCCCCTTCCTTGTTAACTTTGGAGATGTAACAAAAACATTGTAGGAGGTAACTGATTAAGAGGGGAAAAAAATTTTTTTGTCTTTCAAACTTCCTAAACCTGTTTGAACCTGTACCTTTACACTAGTTTAATGTATTCTTTCTCCAGTTTTGCTTGAGCTTATATGAAGCCGGTCGAAGAAGTAATAATGAAGATTCAAGCTCTAGCACTAGACATATAGGCTACAGTTCTACCCATCCATCATACACAATCGTATAACTGCTGCTGTGATTGGCTTCTTGTGTCTTACAGCATTTGTATTATCGCAATACAAGTTTTTCTGTTTATAATCTTTTTTTCCAACACAATTGCTTGGTGATAAATTTGAAACATTGACCAAAAACTGTAAACACAGTTTTCCAGAAATAAAGAGCTCATGTAAAGGAGTCAACCAAAAGTTTTATTAGCCATGCTTAAATCTTGCAAATTACATGGTTTTAAAATCTTTAGGTTTGAAAACCCTGTTGCGATTTTGTGTGTGAATCCTTGTTTGAAAATATTCCTTGTTATTAAGAGGAAAAAAAAAGAATCCAACACTGAATCTATGGAAACTTGCCAAAAATTGTTTAAATTATCCTTGTTAGGTCACAGTAATCTATTATTCAAACATGTGCCACAATTTTTGACTCATATACATTACAATATATCCATTGAGTAGAAGAGCAAGATAACAAAGGAAGGCACCCTAAGCAACTAAAAAAAATCTTTTTTGTCTTGTTTCCATATTTTTCAGTTTCAGTTATCTTTTTTGGTTTCTGTGATAAGAAATAAGATTTTGTTATCCTATAAGACTGTCTCGTGCTGATTGATGAAATTTTGTAGTATCTCTGAAATTCTTTTCATTAACCATCCATTTTAACTGTATTTCTTTTCAACAACAAATGTATCTTATCTAAATGTTTTCTTGCAGCTTGCAGTACTCTAAAACATTTTTGAGCAGATAATTCACAAAATTTTCCTTCTTTGCCATGAATTGTTGATGAATAATTCAGTTTCTTCAAGTGTGGTGTTTGTTGAATATCCTTAGTGAGTCTTGGTTTTTAGCTCACTGATCGGCCGTCTGTTTTTGCTGATTGCCATTTGAAAGGCAACAGTCTGTAATCAGCCAGTTAGTTTGCATGTTATGTTTCTTTGTCCTGATTGAACATATGTAATAATTCTTAACTGGAAGCTTGCAGAAGACAGATGTAAACATGCCTTTCAGTAAACACTTTCTGAAGTGTGCTTAAATTGCTTAAATCCATATTCCTGATGATAAACTTCATTTCATTAACTTGGGAAAAGCTAAGCTGAAAAAATATATATATTTTGAAAAATCTGAATTAACATTTGTGGAAAATACTTCACAGTACTTGATCGGTTCTTGCTGCAGAACTATATAAGTGTAATAACACAGCATTGCTGAAGTTCAATTTTTTTTTTTTTTTTTTTTTTTGGAGTGAAATACCATATTTGTACAGAACATAAGTAGTAGATGAAAGATTTGACCAAGTGCATTGGGGGGAAAACCCTTCCCCTTAGGAAAAGTCCAGGAAGAACTACTTTCTCTGTTTATCTGTTATCTGTTCTGCAGTAGGATCCAAATCTTAGTTCAATTGGGGTAAATAACAGAAGTTGTTAACATTTAAGATGTCAGTATTAAAAAGTGTAGAATTGTGTATCTTTTCTCCAGTAATAAGCGCCATTCTTGTCACTGCCTTTAAGCATTAGATTTTCTTAGGGGCTCAGCCGACTGGGCATTGCAGTTGCTAAAGGGAAATTATCAATTGGCTGAGATAAAGACCTTTATAGGTGAACATTTTGTAACGTCCATCATTTTATACTTTTTTTAGGATTGTTAACATCTTTCTTTCTTTGCAGGTAAATTCTGGGCTAAATTTCCCCCATTTAAACCGGTGTAAATCCAAAGTCATACCAAGTGATCTACACTGCTGAAAATGGGAGCCAGATTTTGCCCCCATAGGTTTGACTACTGCATCTTGCTCCGAAGCACAGTCTCCAGACTTCACTTAATTTTTCTGTGATACTCAATGTTAACTAAGTAACAGCATCTGTACTGCTGCTAAATTGAGGGTTTTGAATACTAGGCTTCCACACTAGCAGATATTTTTGGCAAGTATGTACCTTTACCGCAAAGTTGTTGCTATTATGGGATTGTTTTAGTCATATGCTGAAACTCATTTTCTTAAATGCACTTTTAATTCTTTCTTTGTTTTGTTTTTATTGTTTGCATAAGAACACCACATGCTAATTCACCACATGATGTGTGTGTGCAGTCCAAATATCACAAAGTCAGTTCCAAAGTTCAGACATTTACCAGTCTCCCTCTCATAAAGCATATAATAGCAAAATCCTTATTCCAAATTCAAGTCAACCAGAACTTTGGAGTATCTTCAGAGTAAAATACTTTTCAGAACAGCTGCAGGAATCTTGATATATAACCCACAGTGGGGTGGACATAACCCTCTAATACTGAAAATATACTACATAATTTACACATGATGACAAGATAAACGTTTTTATAAGAATTTCTTCAAAAGAAGAAGGAGTAAGAAAACAACTGAAAATAAATAGAAACACTTTCCTGTTCTTCTGAGCCCACATCGGGTACAGCCATGATGGCAGCCAACACCTTTTTGGCACAGAGCCCTGCCAGTTGCTTCATCCCAAATTCAGAGAGACACTAAACTCATCTCCTCTTCTGGAACTTTTCCAGCCATTTTGGGAGTTTGCCTTCCTGAAAGAGGCTGGGGGAAGGAGAACATATAATCCTTTTTCTCTTGCTTCCTGCTTGTTAATAAATTGAAAATGACATAGTCTACACTTGGGTCCCCTCCTTATTTTGCTGGATTCCTCAAAAAGCATAAATCATCAGAAAGTTAAGTGTTATTAAGTATTTTTATACCAATTTGTCCAAGATTGCATGCTTCTCTTATGTAAAGCAAAATTAATGCATTTTAAAAGTGTCCACTGTATTTTATGATGGTGTATCATAAGCCATATACAATAAGATACTTAAGTTAATGTCAAGGGGAAAAAACTCTTTTTTTTGAATTTCCTAGGATTTTATATAGCGAATTTTGCAGCAGCATACATCCATGATTTGATAAGGGTTTAGCACATAACTTTTTCAACCAATTTGGTCTCTGTGTGTGTTAGAATGACAATCTTTAACTCCATAAATTTCCAAGAGCAAAACATTTAGAGAACTGTTTCTACCAAGAAACAGTGCTGAAGAGTTCTTTCAGAATGTTTTTCAATATTGTAACCTATATGGGAGAGAAAGCAAAATTTTCACACACAGAGATATGTGCTAACATATGTGTGTATGGGTACTCTTCTACATGTGTGCGTAAGAAGAGGTGTCTAGCCAGCCCACTGGAAGTCAGTCCTGGCAAGATACAGCTTCCGATCCCAGTCTGTGTTTTCATTCTTGTAGCTGAGAACTGTGAAAGTCTTCTGAACTGAAAGAAGAGCAAGGGTGGAGTTCAAATGTGGATTCTCAAGTCCCAAAATCTCCCTGCTATACACAGCAAAGTGAAAGATAATCGATCTGTTTCTCTAGTTCACTCAAGTTCTTGTGTGTCACTCCATCAACAGACAGAGTTAAATTCTGGTCATGGACGATGTCCAGGTCTGTGCCATCTCATGTTATTTTCCCGCATCAAAGGTCCTAGCACAAGGTGAGGTATGAGCTGCTATTGCTGTGGTTACTCTCATCTGCATGGTGTTTTGAGTCCAACTGACATCCAGAATATGGTATAATAGGTTCAAAACTTCCCTTATCTACCCTAGAAACATTAGACTGAACAGTCTTCGCTGTTCCCCTTTCCTTCCTCACCTTTTCAGGTGAAGCAGCAGAGATTATGTCTCTTCCCCCTCCAAAAAGTCTTGACCGGGTTTTTCTAAATTTCAAACTGTTATGACTGGCCATTTATGAGGGCAAGGGTGCTATTCCATGTTATTATTTAACATTATTTTACATATTTAACATAAGGAAATCTGGAATGTGTCCAAGTCAGAATCATTGCAAACTCGGTGGAAAGGATGAGTGACTTTACCCTGACTCCCGCACTTCCAACCTTTCATCTCCTGATACGAGTGAATTTTTCGAGTGCCATGTTTTACAGTCCTTTGTAGTGAGTAAAACATCCTAATTTTGCAAAGATACATTAGTTGGACATGCTTTTGAATTGAATCATAATTAAAGCAAGATACGGTCTAGAACAGAGGTGAGTCCTGTTGGAATCTATTTCTCATCCTTCCTCTGAGGAATATGAGTTAATTGTGCTAGCTATGGGGAAGCACAGTTGCTCTTCTGAAGCCAAGAAAGGAAAAACGAATTGGTTTTCAATAAGAGGTGCTGGAAGCTGTCTTGTATTCAGTTACATACAGGTGAATTTTATTTTACATCCCCTGTATTAAATATAGTTCCGTGCTGCCCTGGTTCTGTTTCATTACATAGCCAGAATATCTGGAGGAGTGTTATGATTCTGTAAAGAAGAGCTGACTAAAGCATTGTTTCTTAATTTGCCATCAGACCCATTTTTACCAGATTGTTATACTGAACACACTAGATTTCAATCGTGTGTTAAATTTTAGGTTGGTTAGATTATATGGCATTGTATTTTCTGATTAATTTGGAGGATCTTGCTGTTAAATATTTCATATTAACACCTGGTTATCTAAATGTTTATGTTAAAAAGAATTTAGTCATATTTTTTTTCTCTTTCTAGATACTACGAGTGCGAAGAACGTTGTCTGTTGTGAGAAGAAATATGAGGAGCTTGTCTGACACGTATTGAGAGACTGGGTTAAAAGGCCGGTCCTTTCAAGCCTTAGCTCCTAAAAGAGAGAAGTGCCTAAGTCAGCTTTTGGATATGTTAAGTGGGATTTTCCCAAACACAGCATTTTAAAGATGGGTCTAGACTACAATTGTTTAAGTAAAATATGCATGGCATATAGAAAAGAAATGGTGGAAGGATGGTCTAGACATAGCAGAACATTAATTACAGTGGAGTAAGCTATGTTCTGAATTTCTTTCATCTTACTGTAAATGGGATTCAATTTACCTTTCTGCAATTTTGATTGATCTCACATTCACACTGTAGCTTGTAGCATGAAGCCAGTTTTAGAGCTTTCATGGATTCTGTCTTTATTAAAATATTTTTCTGCTTTAATTTGTTTTGGTAAGTTTAAATATCTTTTAAAAAAAAAGCATATAATCCTATACTTGCAAACATCAATTTTATTGGGTTAGATTGTTCCAAACCAAAAAGAAGGTTTTTGTGTCGACCTGAATTTCTCTCATTTAATTTCCATTCCATCCCAGGTGGACTAGTAGGTTTGTTGATCCAGAGTTTTTCAAATGTTAACTAACAGTCCATTTGGAGTTGGGTAAATGTTCTTCTTTTTAAAGCAAATGGTACAGAGCCACGAGATAATTGGATTTCCTTGTTGTATTATTTTCATTTTGTGACTTTTTTCTCTATAAAGATAGAGGAAGGACATAATCACAAAACAAAATGTTTTGCAAAAGCGTTTTAATTAAATTAAATTTAAAAAGCATACATTTTCAGTAAATCTCAGTGCATCAGGTGTCTTTCCCTTTCTCTTTCTCTCTTTCCCTTGAGATATAGAAAGGATTGGTAGCTGGATGTTCTTAGTGCTGGGGCTGAGCTCTGGATGCTGCTTTACTAGAAAAGTCTCTATTTGAGGGCTCTGCTAGATTTCCTGAGAGCTTTTAATCAGAGCTGCATATTGAGATGGAAATCAAGTCAGAGGAGATTAGTTTAGCTGATAATCCCCTGTAAAAAGTTTTCTTTTTGTGCTTTACTAAAGCTTGCATGTCTCTCGACTTCTGTGGGGTGCTGGAAAGTACAATAAATAAATAAATATTAATTCTGAATCGCATCTGGCCTACTCAGGCAAAAGCCCCATTAGGAAACATAGTTTTTAATCAGAGGCATTTAAGTGAAGTAAAATATTCCATCATCTACCATTCTTAAAGCTGTACCAAAATTGTGATATGCTATTCAGTTTCTTTGGGTTTAAAAATATTAATAAAAATAGTAGTATTTGACCTGACAAAAAAATTTTCTGATGTTACACTCCAGCACGTCGTGTACTATCATAAAGATTAAATAGATGGCTCATCATTCCCAGACACTGCTAAACTTGTAATATGCTGAAGCTGCAAAACCTTATGCCCATTTTGAGGTTTTCATGGCTACTGTAGCTAAACATATTAGATAGAGCAAGAGCAGCTGCATTAAAAACATTGCTGGAAGCAAGTAGAAAATGCTGTAGTGTCCTTTTCTAAAGAAGTTACATCGGCATTACTTTTCAGGGGACGTACACAAGCAATGGATTATAAAATACTGGGAAATAATAATCATTGTAGAATTTTTATTCAGATAATTATTGTTGTCCGTTTAGAATTATTTAAACATATGAAGCAGGAACTCTGGTCATATAAATGCAGACTGAAACAATTCTTTTAACCTTCCCACCTCTGAAAAGCTTCCATAATCAAATCAAATGCAGTTTTCCTGAAGGAAGAAAGCCAAGTTATATCTTTCCAATGCACTGAGCATGGTTCTTTTCAGAGAGAAGGGAAAGCTTTCGGTTATACACTAGTCGTTACCTTTCAAATGCAAAGCAAACTCTTTCTGCCAAACAGGTGTAAGAAAATAATGGGGTCACTCACACACTGCATTCTTTATGATATTTAAATCTGCTCTTTGCAGAAGTATTCAGATATTTTGTACAGTGGGGGAATCACAGAATCACAGAATGGTCAGGGTTGGAAGGGACCTCTGGAGATCATCTAGTCCAACCCCCCTGCCGCAGCAGGGTCACCTACAGCACATTGCACAGGACAGCGTCCAGGCGGGTTTTTGAATGTCTCCAGTGTGGGAGACTCCACAACCTCTCTGGACAGCCTGTGCCAGTGCTCTGCCACCCTCAAAGGAAAGAAGTTCCTCCTCATGTTAAGATGGAACTTCCTACGTTCAAGTTTGTGCCCGTTACCTCTTGTCCTATCACTGGGCACCACTGAAAAAAGACTCTTCTCATCTACCTGGCACCCTCCCCTTAAGTATTTATAAGCATTGATAAGATCACCCCTCAGTCATCTTTTCTCTAGACTAAAAAGACCCAAGTCCCTGAGCCTTTCCTCATAAGAGAGATGCTCCAAACCCCTAACCATCTTAGTAGCCCTTTGCTGGACCCTCTCCAGCAGTTCCCTGTCCTTCTTGAACCGGGGAGCCCAGAACTGGACACAGTACTCCAGATGCGGCCTCACCAGGGCAGAGTAGAGGGGGAGGATGACTCCCTCGACCTGCTGGCCACACTCTTCGTGATGCGTCCCAGGATGTCGCTGGCCTTCTTGGCCACCAAGGTACATTGCTGGCTCATGGTCATCCTGTTGTCCACCAGGACTCCCAGGTCCCTTTCCACACGGCTGCTCTCCAGGAGGTCAGCCCCCGACCTGTACTGATGCAATGGCTAAGGAAATAGTAAAAGCTTGAAAATGTGTTTCAGGAATTGATGGTATGGGAGCCAGTAAAGAAGGATGAGAATTGTTGTTTGGTTCCAGAGGCAGTACTATTAATATAAGGGAAAGAAACATACAGTAGAAGAAACCAGCACAGTCCTGAGTCTTTTCTAAGGAAGTTTAGGAACAAGAAAGCACAAAAAGACGAAGCTGGTGTGAGTTAATATCAGTTCTTATATAAGTTCAGGGGAGGGAGGAACAAGTGTGGAGGAGTATGTGATGAGGAGCAACTCTGCTTCAATTTTTGTACAAAATTTAAAAGTATGTTTGATTCTTTATAAGAATAAGTAGGATGAGAGGGTTAGTTTCCCCTTGAATGTTATTTTTCATTTGATTGAAATTATCAGTTCTGCTTCACGACAAAAGCAGGCACGTCATAATATCGTTATGATGGGGTTATGTTTGGTGTTTTTGAACAAAAATCTTATGAGGAGATTCTTTCCTTTGGTATTTTCAGTCACATATTCCAGACCTGAGTGGGTCTGATAGATATGGTATGAGTCAATACCGAGGTTTTTAGGGCTTGATTGGGTGAGGGATCTCCAAACATTTCAGTTCTAATTTTCAATCTACCTTTCCGGAATTTGTCGGTACGCTTCACAAATACATATTTTTCAGCTAAATGTAACTCTTTCAATCACACTGTGCAGACTGCAGGATTAGGCCCTGTTTTAAAAAGGGTGAGTATCTTATCTCCTGTTATACTTAGCTGAAAGTAAATCAGGAAAAAATCAACTTTAACCATTTTAAACCAGATGATCCTTTTCATCTGGAGTAAGTTTATCCTTAGGGGGACTACACAGTACAGCCCTTATAGTAATACCTCATAAAAAAACATGTATTGAATAACCACATTTTCAAAAGAAGCATTTCAACTGATTGCAGAAATACAGCTGTCCTTGCAAAGTCAGCATGCAAGGGAGGATCATGCAGATTAGCGCAGACATAACAATGTGAGCCTTTTGGGTCAATTTGAGGAAATGGCAAGAGTCGTGGCTGGGTGCACACCTATTCAAGGAGACCACATAATCATTTCATCCTGATGATATCATTTCATCAGCATGCTAGTATTTAAGCTGCTTTTTGCTCCACACATTTTACTCATCTAGTTACAGCTTTCTTTAGACAAGTAAAATGATAGCCCTTTCCTTCTACAACAGAAAACAAACCAGTCCAAATAGGAGTCAATTTTCTGTGCAGTAAAGATTAGCTGATGAATTATTTTTCAGCTGAAGAATAAAATGTGGGAAATTCTACATGAGGACTTCCGTGGACTTCCAGGGAAAAAGAAAACAAACCAAAACCAACAAAAAGACACTCTACCCCCACTTTTAAAAGCTGCAATGTGCATCATTTGAAATAGTCAAGATATCTCTGTTTGCTGTTCCACTGAAAATTGCAAAGTACCTGGTCACTTCAATTGAATTACTAATCTTCAGGGTCTAGACACGGCACAAATAAGATAAAATGAGTATGGTTTCTTGTAGCCACATCTACTAGTTTGATTATAGCAGAGGCCAAATCACCCCCTACCATCCCACAAATGAAAAAGCCTGGGATAATGCAGTGCCATGGAGAGGTGCGCTTGGACAGTGTGTTAGCTCTGCTAAGCTGTAGGTTTCATGCCTATTTGGGAAGTTCCTTCTTTTTAATTTATTTATTTTGAATCTGACCAGCTATCTGATCTGCTGTAGTCTACGCAGTGCAAGTATCAGAAGGACTTGTAGGGTTAGGAAAGAAACGAGAAGAGCTACTTGAACTAGCAGTGCTGCTGAAACTCATGACACGGCAGTGGCAAAAACACAGTAAATTAATCATAGTGAAGTCCTGTGCTAATTTTATATTGCTTATATTGGTGCATGAGTTATCTTTTGGACAGATAGTTTGAGCGTTGCACTGTGCATCACTGTGTAGTAGCTGAAAAGTCTCGAGCCTTTGTAGTGATATACCACTCACCACACACACCCCCGCATAAGGACAGATAAAGAAATTCCTGTCTTTGAATTGTCTGATCTGGGCAGTGCTAAGAGTTGTCAGCTGCCTGCAAGAGGCTGAGTCCTTTTTAGTACTGAGGTTTATTACTTTCTATCCTATCCAATTCTCCAGCTTTGGAGAAGCACGGGGTGAATATATATACTCTGTGCAAACGAGCTAAATCCATGTCACAGCATGATAAAAAAGCTTCTTGCAGTGGTAACTCTTTAAACATTTTGTATCAAAAATAGTGAATGTAAATAGTTACCGAACTAGTTTTTGTGGTGGCACAAAAGATCATGATTGGGTTGCACAAGGAGCTCATAAGGTTCTCTGTACATAGAACCGTATGTTCTATAATGATGGAATTGATTTTGCATCCACCAATTTCTGAATAATGCCCTGGAGGCAAACAGTCTCACAGCTACCATCAAGCAGAATATGACTGATGGGAATCCAGTAAGTTTGGGAACCAAGTCCCTGAATGACTTTAGTTCATTTTATGGTATGTTTATAAAGGTTGTAGTCATGGAGAGACCAAGGAAAGAATTACGGATTGCTTAGAAAAAAACAGTAGGAAGTTCTGCTGCTTTGCAGTCTCTGAAAGCAAGGCTCCACCCTTCTGCTTTGGTTTAAAGGTAGTATAGGAGCAGGACTGAAACTGAGTTGTCTTTTCTGTAGGAAGAGATCACCTTGTAAAGAAGCAAAAAAAGAAAGACAGAGAAAATAATTTGTCTGACTAACAAGTAGATAGTCCATATAAAATATTAATTTATACTTTCCTCTAAATTAATTATCTTTATGATATTCTTATGGTTTCCTTTCTAAGAGTTTGACTCCTAAGGTAATGTGTGAATTCATTCAGTTTTTGTGTTATCACTCAAAATATTTTTTTGTCTGAAAACTGCAGTTTAAAAATACAGCATACTCTGCTGAAAGCTGAACTTAGGTTATTACTGCATGTGAACCTTTTGAGCGGGTAGAATTATTTGCAAGTGTTTAGAACCTATTTCTAGAGGAGTAAATAGAGTTGAGTAATATCAACAGAGAGAGAGAACTGTTTTGTAACAAAATCTTTCTTTTGCTAATACTAAAGAAGGAACTGAACATTAGCGACTTACACATTCTGAAGAATTAAACATAGTAAAATTACTTGAAATGACAATAATAGAGGGATGAAAGTTATATAGTGAACTTTTGTGTAATAGCTTTACTGACATCTCTTCATATATCCAAATTAGTACTCACAGTTCAATGCTATAAGCACCCATTTATGAAGACACCAAACTCTATTTTGGAAAGTGAATAATTATTTTGCTTGAGAATTCTGACTAATCATTCATTTAAATGCTTACAAGCTGTAGATTTCAAGAGAAGAACAGGTCCCAACTACCCCTCACAGAAATGAGGTGGACACGGCATATCAACACGTGACTTCAGCACACATCTGAAATGTGATTCTTTTTCTTTTAACTTGGATGGATAAATGAAGATAAACTAGATGAAAATATGTTTAGAGACAAAATCTGGTCTATTTTTTCCATAAAAGGTGAGGGAGCAAAAAGCAGCCAGTGGTGTACCTGTTGTCCTCATTTCTGGTCATGTGCAGGAGCTTGCTCAAATATTACCAGGAACATCCCCTTGGGATGCTGGGAAAGTCTACCTCTTAATCTCAAAGGAGCACTGGTCCCTTGTTTGTGTTTCCAGCCAATTTAGGTGCTCTGCAAGTCTTATGGCTGTAAGAAACAACAACAACTAGTGCAAAACCTATGGCTATTGCTTTTATGGCCTGGATTCAGAGAGTGAGGAAAGCATGACGTCGCCTGTGGCAGCGTGCTTGCTTATTCAGCGCTACTGACCCTGAGCCAGCAAAGTTCTTGTCCACTGCTCTGGAGCAGTAAGAGTTCAGCCAGTAAATTCCATAGGATCACAGTTTGCCCTTGACAATAAGGGATTTGATACAAGGACTCTGCCAAAGGCAGAAAATAGTGAAAGGTGCAGCCACTACCGCTCCTTTTAGCAACAGAATTTGCGAATGTGTGTCCGATGGCAAATGCCAGGCAGCATTGTGATCTGCACGGTGAGCTATGACAGGTCTCACCACTGATCTTTCTTGAATATATTTTCAGAGACTGCTTTTAAAACTTAACATTTGAGTGGCATGCTGCTCATCTTTCTTTCACAGATACTGGAGCTTTCAAAATTATTGAAAGGGTTTTGTCTTTGAATTTAGTGGGTTTAGGAGTCAAGTCTTTAACGTACCTAGGTGACGCAGTGCTTAGTGAAACACCTCCTACCTATAAATTCAGTCCCAGGTTAGGTGTCCAGGTTTTCAATCATTTCTGTGGTACAGTTAGGAACCCACAGAAATGATCTTGGGAAACAAGCAGGGAGTTTCCGGAGTTGCCAGGAGAAGGATGGAGAGGACAGAGGTGGGAATCTTGCTCCAGGAAATTTTTATACTTGCTTGTAGCTGGACATGCAGGAAGGTAATTTTCCTGTCTGTGAAAAATGAAGAAAACCATCTTTTTATCTTAGTAGTGTGGAACCAGAATTCAGTGCCTCTCCCCAGGTAAAGTGTTCTACAAATGGAACCAGTCAGGAGAGACTGAGAAAGGTCTGCTCTTCTGTGGCCGCTACCCAACTAGTTAGGGCTCTCAGCTGGGACTGGCCAGCCTCAGATCAAGTTCCTGTTCCACTTGGAGCACTTCAAGCAGCTCGCCAGCTGTGGCTCATCTTCACATATACAGATCAGCAGAAATTTAGATCTTCCTGGGTTAAGTGGTAACTGAGTAGCTGAAGAACATCAAAGATGCCAAAATTTAGGTTAAGTGTGTAAGTAGGAATGCAGACACCCGTGTATCGTGGAAGATCTAAACCTAAACTCTTCAAGTTGCTGAGTATTTAATCTGCTCATCAGAAATGCATTGCAGACTCTGGAGCTACCATTTGATAAATTCATGAACCATGAATGTTTGCTATCACAGCAAAAAAGCATGCAGCCAAATACTTGATGAACCAAGTGAAATTTTATGTACATTATTACCTCCAGTTTGTACTGTTATGTTATAATCCCAGAGAACTACTTGTTTTAAAACTATACAGTAAGCCAAATATTTAACAAAATCATAATCTGTAATCTTTGCCACAACGCACTGAAGACAAGTGGTGTTATTGGAAGAAACAGCACATTGAGGAATTGCTTCCAGATTATTATAGTACTTTCTTGCTCATTTTTTCCATACAAATGCTGTATGTATACAGTCGTCATCCTCACTCGAGGATTTTGAGATTTATAGGAAAAACATCATGATAAGTGTTGGGTAGAGTCCCAGTTATATGAATATGCAATAATTTTCTATGGAGTGTTATCACAAGACTTTCCCCACAATTATGCTTATACGCAGCATATTTATCTCATTTGCTCCAACAGCATTTGTGAGACAAAAAGAGCTGGTATCATCATCTGTCTTGGAGGGTTTTTTTTCAAGCACAAGAAGACAGGAAAAAAATATTCCACCTGAGGAAAAGCTGAAGATAGTGTAGTGCTTTCTCAGTGAACATGGCTAAACCTTTTAAGATTTGTGGAAATCCATACAGAAATTTGATTCTCTTGGAAATTATTTATAGCACATAAACTTGTGATTTCATCTTTTTTCCTCTCCCTATTAAAATTTTATTTGCCACTTCACTAGAGTTCTTTTCAAATGTATTTGTTCTAATTAGCCAGTGAGTATATTTGATTGTTATTCTCCTGCTGAAGACCCTGTTTCCTACACCTATTTCTCTTTCTTAGATATATACACAATGAGGGTATCTAAGTTTTAGAAGATGGAGGAGTTTTTCAGTAATACACTGTCCTTGTTGGTGATGTTAGTCCATCAGTTTACCAATTGTCATTTTCATGAACAATAGTAAATTAAACTATTTATTGTAATTTCAAAAAGTTCCTACTCCCCACTGCTTGATACTGTCCCCATGCCTGCCAGAGGCTTTCAAGTCCTCTGTTATGGAACAACCACATTAAAATGTTCATCTGACATCTAACGTTTGGCACAACCAGTAGCAAAGAGAGTGAATGTGAAATGGGAGGTCCTCGATGGAGACCTGCCACCAGCAGAGCCATTTCCTATCCCTCCAGCAACTGATTCGCTTTAGGAGCTTTCCAGCTTCTTGTTCTGACCTGTCTTTCAGGAGGTTTCCAACAAATTTCTTGTTTGTTCTTTCAAACTGATAAATTTCATACAATAATTTAACTACCTTTGTTTTTACAAATTTACATTTCCTACTGAAACTGAACAAACCTAAGTCATCAGGAGTTAGACAGTGCTGGCCTTGGGAGGTACACAAAAGAGTAGAGATGCCATGAAAGTTGTTTTTCTCTGATCTTACATATACCTTGCAATATCCATCTCTAGGAATGTGAGAGAATAGTTTAATCTACCTTTCTGTTCACGTTAGCTTTGCCAGCAAGAGGAAAAGTCATGTCTTCATGGTTCCTGCCTGATGTTCCACAACCATCTCTCTGGCTGGTCAGTGGCAGCACTGCTGATGGTTTTAGACAGCAGCTATTCAAACATTGCAAACACACAGCATGAATAGAAACAAAATTGTTCTTAGCTGTCCTCTTCATGGTGTTCAGTTTTGTGCTTTCACAGAGAAAGATCTTGAGAAGAAGAGTAGGGAAAAGTAGCACCTCTCAGCTTTTTTATCAGAGTTTTTGTGGTCTGGTTGAACAAACACAGACACCTTAGCAGAAGCAAACACAGATGAAGCATATTTTGCTAGGTAAGCATTCTGCAAACCTGAATTTTTGGGTCTGTCTATACCGAATAACCACAGTGTAATACTGGATGGTGTCATCTAGCTTGAAAAAAAATTAACAGCTGTTAAGTTGTCAAATGGCTGTAAACAGGATGTACCCAGTGTTACCTGGGTGCCTCCTGCCAAGAAAAGGGTTTGCTCCCAAGGAAAAGGTAACAACAGTTATTAAGGCAGGAAACTAAGCCAAGAATTTTCAAAGATGTTAAAATGAAAGGAAGGATGTGGGATTGTGCAGAGTGGTCCAGGACACTGTAACTAAGAAGAATAAGAGATTTAAATGTAGCATAGGAAAATTAGGCTGATTTACAGGACTTTTTTGCTAATAATGAAGTCTATTAAGCTGTAGAAAGTGTTCCAAGAAAATTGGTAGAATACCCATCCTCTGGGATATTTAAAAAAGAGCCTGAACAAAGCTCTCTAAACCATAAAATAAGGAAGAGTCTGGCACTGACATGCAAGATGGAAAAAATGAAGAAATAACTTTTTCAATAACTAATTTCCACAACTCTGTGAGGACATAAAACTAAACAGTTAAAAAATCAGTGAGGCAAAAATATTGCTGTAAACACAAGAGATTTATCTGGAAGCACTAATCGGTTGTCAATAAATCAGTTCCCTGGTGAGAAGAGAAAAATTTAAAAAGTATTTCTACACCATGAAATTGTCCTCAACTGAAAACAAATAAAAAACTTATTTTTAGCAGTGTATTCATCAACTGTTACTTGAATGCATGTTTTTCTCCTTTGCCCAGTAAAATGAGGCTTTTTGTTTCCTAATGGTAACCAAAGGAAAAGGTGATCTCTGAAGAATTAATGTTATGAGTAGAAAAAGGGACTTTTGGAATACAGATATAAAGGTCTTTGTCTCTCTTCATAACAGAAGTGGACAGCCCTCATGAATTTTAGCAATATTTGGACTGCTTAACAGTCTAAACACCACTTAACAGTCTAGACATCGTACAGGACAGCCACTGTGTAAAAGAATGAGATCAGAGCAAGTCATAAACTTACCCAAAGTTGCCTCTAGTGATATTATCTCTTTTTTTGTTTCCCACAAGAAAAATTAAATGAAGGAAAAGTTGGCCTTAGAAAACATCATCAAAATAAATACATTGTTAACTTTTGTAGTGTATGGAGAACTGGTGATGAGGGTGGGATATGAATAATGGGAGAACCATGGTTACTGCAAGTGCTTTGGGAATCAAAAGTCCTTTTAATTATTTTTTGACAATGAGATTAAAGGTATAATAACATTTTATTCATTTGGCATGGAAGGCCTTCAGACACCTGGATTTTACACTGCTACCACAGTTAGATGGTACAACCTTTTCTTCCTTTACTGGGCTTTGTGTTAAATAGAGTGCAGCCCCTCCAAAGACCTGGCCCTGAATCTCCTCTGCCAAAGTGAGAAGACCACCAAGGTTTTCCTCAAAGCCCTGTGAGGTAGTGGTCCCAGCATGCCATTATTCGGGAAATATTTTCAATTTTTGCAGTACTTATTGAGACCATTTTGGCCACAGTTAGTATATTTCAGTCAAACAAGAAAGTATTCCTGCTGAAGCGAGTGAGTATATTCTCCCCAAGGCTATATGCGTCTCATTACCCATGATTTCCATTAAAGAAAAAACAACTAAAAATATAACTCAAGAATTAAAAAAAAAAGCGAGTCATGCTTTTTGTCACATCAGCCAGCCCGCTATTGAAAGAGACTCCTCTGTGACTTTTCACATCTCCAGCCTAGTGGGGAATAGAATTTTAAAGTGTTTGAAACTGTTAGTTTAATAATATTAAAAGGTTTTAAAACCACTTTTATTATGAGGTAAAGGATATTGACTTTTCTCATTATTTCCCAGTTCCAGCAATCTATTATTAATTAAAACATTGTGTGCCACTGGCTTTTCTTTCCTTTTCCACTTCCCTCTGCTCTTTTCAGTTGGCCATGAGTTTTATGTATTTCAGTGCTGAAAAAAATAGTTTGTTCTCATTCTTGCCATGACAAGCAACCAGCTCTATCCTAAAGGGAAATACGGCTATTTAAAAATAATTAGAACAGAAGAGAAGAGAAGAGAAGAGAAGAGAAGAGAAGAGAAGAGAAGAGAAGAGAAGAGAAGAGAAGAGAAGAGGAGAAGTAGTTCCAGCTGGAAGGAACCTACAACAATCACCTAGTCCAACTGCCAACTGCCTAATCCAATGGATAAGGTCTATCTCTATGGCTAGCCATTGATCTGAGCTTTGCAATATGGCAAAAGCAGGTCTCTCTAAACTCTCTGTCCTTAGGCTCTTGTTCTGAATCACTCTCTGAAAGTCTTTTGCCTATGTGCATTGTGGGTAGGACCAAAAAAAAAGACTCAAATTGGACTGACGACAATATAAGTAAGGATTAGGAAAACCTTTTAGCACTAAGAATTATGAACTGTTAGGTTGCCTTGGGAGGTTGTGAAGCTTTCACAGAGTTAGCAGCTTACAAGGATGGGTTAGACTATCTATCAGGAAGGCACAAGTAATCACTGATCTTGTCTTAGGACAAGGAACAAGCTAGATGATCTCTCAAGGCCCTTTTCTCTTTTTTAATCAATCTCTGGGCCTAACTCCCTTCACTGCCTAGAGAGCAACCTGCCGACTGGGCTAGCTGCCCAAGGCTGGGTGATGTGAATGCTCTCCATGCAGGTCTAACAATTAGTAAATTCTGTTACTACACTGTGTCATTAAATTAGAAGGATATTTGCTGAATGAAAAACGGGCTTCTTGTTTATGTCTAGAGGCTGATTCACACAGAATATAGCAGCTTTCTATTTCTCCCAGTTACACTATTAACTTCCAGTTACTTCAGGTAGCAGAGAATTTTGCTGAACAACCGAAGATGCCAGCTCTGCTGTAAAGCCCATATGGGCTTTTATGAGGAGATTTATCGGTTTTTGTTTGCTTTTTTCTTTCAGATTTTCCAAGCTTTAAGAGAAACAAATGAAAAAAACCCCCTAAACCAAACCCCCAACCAAACCCCAAAACTCAGTGTATTAAGATTGTAAGGGCAAGCTACTATAAAAAAATGGCATACCAGCATATTCCTGTGGAACTCTAATTCATTATTCTTCTGTACGGTTTATGATAACCTTAACTTACCTCAGTCTGTTTCCAGAATGTCATTATCAGTTCAGTACACTGAGTGGAGTTTCTCCGGAAATGAATCAGGCTTGAGTAGGGATTGTCTAAAATACCCAATCTTTGCAGAAGTTGGAAAGGGCTGCCAGAACTAAAAGCACATTTGCATTATTAAGGTGTTTTCCTGCTGCAATAAAGAACTGGATTCTATTTTTTTCATCTGCTGGTGGTGGAAATGTAATTTATCCCCTGTCCTTTGCATGTAGTTACTGCATATGCGTGACTCATTTTCTCCGTGTCTGACTGGAGACCATAAGCTCTGATTTGCAGAAAAGTTCAGTTGTCATATGTGTCACTGGAATATCTGATCCCTGTGCTTTCAACATATGAAGAGTTATACCATGCTTAATATGTTAAAAAATTTGGCCATGGACGTCTTAATTTTGACAGTAAAAACTGATGGCTTGTTTTCTTTTACATCTGTGTCTCTGACTCAGTTGCATGAAAGTAAACTCTTTTCTAGTAGTTTAGGGAGCAGATGCCACAGTGATAAGAATCACAGGTATGTTCATGACAAAGAAAGGCAGCCTGTTAAATTCAACATCTAACATCAAGTTGCCTATTGCAGACAGAGAAGGATAATACTAGCTTGTCTTGCTGTCAAAACCACTATCTCCTAGAGGGGACTTTGCGCAGAAATTCGTCCACCTTTCTGTGAAAGAGCTTATGTTTCTTCTTTAACTTGGTGGAGAACCTTGCTCAATGAGCAGGTGTTTTTGAGAGGTGCAGTGAGAGAGAGAGAGATATAAGTATAGCAGAAGCTAAGGTTTCTGCCATTTCCAGTTACCAACCCTTTTGTGCTCCCCCTGCAAGATGCAGAAATTGGTTTGGGTGTTTGTTATGTTTATGCTTAAGGAAATTAAGCAGGCATTGAAAAAGAAATTATCCTGAACTGACATCTGTCTAGGATTTTCTTATTCTTACCCAGTTAGAAAATGTTGACTAATATTCTTTTGTACTAAATGTACAGAGAGCACAAGAATTATTTTGCCTTTGAATACTTCAATGAGTTTCAATGTGGGTTTTTAAAGCTCTTGTGACAGATGAATGATTTGGTGTTGCTCAGTGTCCAGAATTAGACGCTGAAATGAAGTTTTTGGTATAGGAAATTAAAAAAGTTGTCTCCAGCAGTATGCTGGAGCACATGGGTGCTAAGCAGTTTGCTTGAGGAAGGACATGCCGGTGAGGGAAGCAGAGCCGTAGGGTTCTGATGAACAGTTTCCTGCTACATCTCCTGGACAAGGCAGTTGTTTTGATGTTCGTTACTGAGAGCATAGAGGGTAAGCTCAGTAATCAAATGTATTTCTCCTCCCAAGGAAAAGACTTTTGGCAACTGTGTGCTAATTTTAGTTAGTTTATAGTGCTACTGCCTTCTTACCTGAACTGCCAATTTATACTGACTAGAAGTAGAAGGGATTTTTTGGTGAAAATGTATTATTTTCACAGGGAGGTTTTAGGGGTATTAGTTGGGTAAAAGACTTTTACTGTGTCATTTTATAAACACACACACACGCACAGATATTTATTAAAGCTTGATTTAAATCCCTGTTTTCTTCTGCTACATTCTCTCTGAACAGGACTTTCCGTAACCATGGCAGCAATTGTGTAAGAGGTGGTGGTTATCACCAGCAGTGTTGCTATCTTTTAGTCTTCAGAAACAGCCTTTTTTGCGACTCTTGGCTCCATTAGCTCCAAGAAAGCTGTATCTTGTCAGATTTCTTGGCTGATTTTCTTCTTGATGTGACCTCTCACTTTGAGATGCGTCAGTGACATTGAGTTCTAGTGCAAAGCGTACTATGAAGTTGTGGGATCACCACAACGTGACACCACAGAAAGGCTCTTTTAAGCTGAGAAGATTTTCTTAACTGATGAGTTAACAAGATGATAGACCAAAAATACACTGGGACAAATTCTGTTCCATATGCTGGCCTCTCTGTGCCTCAGGAATTCAGTTGTATCTGGCCAAATGAAAATTTCCCGGCAGAAGGGAGCTTTTAGTAGACATTAGATTGGCATGACTCTGAATCTTACCAGTCCCAGCCTATACAGTAATAATGCCAGAGGCTGGAAGGGATGAGGCTGGAGTGCTACTGTGCTCCAGATAATTTCGGTTGGTAGATTGCCACCCTAAGACCATTGTCATCTGGTGTAGGTTAGACCAGCCTGAGGGTTGCTCTCATGCACGCTGCCTCTCTGGCTAATGCTGGCAGAGAATTGGAGAGTCGTAACCAGACCATCCTGATTACTCACTTTCTCTCCTGCACTGATCAGCTCGTGGCCACAGCAATGATTTGCCTCTGTGGGCTCAAGAGTTTCTTTCCAGACAATTGTAGCAATGTTCAGTATAGCACGTGCTATCAGATCAGAAGTGGAGCTGGGTAGGAAAAAGTTTTTTTCATCTTGCAAAAAGTATACAGACAAAAAGGCCCTTTTCTACCACAAGAGAAATCCAGAAACTGTTTTAAATCATTCATGAACAGTAAAAGAACAGAAAGTGTAGACTTGACCAGGAATTAGAGCACTCACATAAGATGTAGAAACTCTGTTTTGCCTGTTTCTGACCAGGAACATGAATTAGATCTTTCATGCACCCTGTCAAATGCTTTGGCTATTCTGAAGTTAAGTGTACCTCTCTTTCTTTATCCATACTTGGAATGCTGTTCAACAGGTGAGAATCTCTCTTTCTTCAACTAAAAAAATAGTTCAAATTGTGATGTTTCTGCTGAAAACTTAGATTTAACTAAAGCAGCATGTTTCAATGTGTGCACATAAAATTGTCTTGTCAAAAAAAAAAAAAAAAAAAAGCCTGACTAGCTCTAATTTGAAGATCTGGATTCTTTTCTAAGGTCCAATTTAACCCATGGTTGCTGCCAAGTTGGTTTTACTTCAGCTGTACAAAGAGTGTACAGATGTTGACTTTTCTCTAAGTGGAAGAGAGATGCTGCTTATTTTTCATTATTGTGCACCAAATGCTGAAGCAATCAGGATTATCCTTCGAATTAAGAAAGTTCACAAACCACTGCTGTTTGCAGCACTGGAAAAAGGCGAGGAACAAACTTCAGAAGCTTTCACTTGTGGTTTAGATAACTATGTACTGAGAGGAGAGATTGCTAATCTCAACTTTTTCCTTTCTTGCACTGATTCCCTCTATCCAGGGTGACTCAGCTCCTTCCTGCCTTCCCTGCCACTTTCCAGTGCGTTGGTGGAGATGCTTGGGCTTAATTTGTTTCTGTTTCAGGCATCAAGATGTCTTTTGGTCCCTGCTTCTGTGCAACAAGAACTTGGCCTGTCCAGCCCAGTACTTCTTTTTCTGCTTTAAAATCCTATGGCTCGTTTATTTCTATATATAGCACACAATTTAGAGTGTACACAAGCCTTAGGAATGGAGGAAAATAAACATTTTGTACCCCAGAGTCTATACAGTTTTACAGCATAGTAACCATCACAATCAACATCAAAGGGTCAGTAAGTCAGTCGGTGAGTGAACTGAGCTGGGGAATTTCTGTGTCCATCAGCAAAGCAACCAGCCATGTCCTGAAGAAGAGCTGTGATAAGAATGGACCAGCTTTTCTCTGCTGTAGTTTTCCAAAGGAAGGCATTAGGTATTATTCTCCTTCCCCATGTACATAGGAGGACTCGCTGTGCTGTTCAGCCCAAGACTGAAAAATTAATATGACATATTCATGCATCAGCTACTTTTGTTTTTATAACACATTCACAGCCTAGCCTAAGGCTCTGTACTTCTGAATCCTCAGTGGGCATTGCAGCAGTAGATTCACGTGTCCATCAGAAATCTAGCAAATTTTATTGGGAGTCCTTTTTAGCAGATCATGATTCAGGCTCAAATTTAATGCAAGTTTTCTTTTTCAGACATTGAAAAGCTGAATAAATAGTGAAAGAAATAGAGCAAAGAGTTATAGATGATAGTATCACAAAGCAACAATAAATGGGAAATTGATACTTTAAACTGGAATTCTGTCCTAAATAGAGCTGCGTAGAAAAATTTATACAGAGTGAAAAACCAGAACAAATTCTGGCTTCCTGCAGAAATTTTATATTGTGTTTCATGCATCTGAGAAACATCTGTGTGGTTGATTGCTTCATGAGAGGGAAATTGTGCTGTGTATGAAGCAAAGGGAGCCTAGAAGCTTTCATTTAGTCGTTCTGAAAATACTTGCTAAATTCAACCTATAGAGTCAGATCAAGACATTTTAGCACCATAGATCTAGGTGAAGTCTTAGGTGAAGTCTTAGGTGAAGTCTGGTTGTCAAAATCCAACTTTCTATCTTGCAAGCTGAAAATTTAATTGAATTTAATTGTCTACGTTTCCAGAACTACTCCAGTCCTGATAGTGAGTCTGCTTAACTGCTAACTCACATCTGTGCCTGTTTGGGGAAGAGTTAAAATGACAGCATCTAGATTATTAAATTAGACTGTGTTAGGAATGTTCCTGGACATGATAGCCCAGCCATCTAACTGTTAAATTGTTAGAAGGGTTCCTAGTACGATTTTGACCTGGACCAGCTAGCACTATCCCGAACAATTGCTGAGTACAGTAAGGATTTCCAGGGGCCAAATGTCATTCAGAGATCACAGGCAATTTGGCTGCCTCCAGCGTGTTTTGGAAGATGAGAATTTCGGAGTATAGATGTAGGCTGCTCCATGCCAGTTGGACTCAGTGACAGAAAACAGTCCCACGCTCATTTGATTTAGTAGTATAGATGTAGCCAATGTGTTTTCTATCTTTGTCCCAGAGAGGCTTAGTTTAGTAGGTGTTGCTGAGAAAACTAAACACTTCCCAAAGTCAGGATCTTCACAAAATGAAGTTATTGTTGACACTTCATGTCCACAATATTCCATTTTCCCCTCTCCCGCAAAAATAATTCCCCCTAGATTATCCTGGTGTAGAATACTGTTGCCTACTGACTGAGCTCCTAAGGGAATACCAATCTGCATTCCCAAAATGTCATGACACAGGACAACCCTCAAACCAGCCTTTAGGGGAAGAAACTGGGATACTGAAGCTGAAAAAGCCTTCACCAATTTTTTTTGGAGTAGCATCCCAGCGTAGAGAATTTGTTCCATCTAAGAAAGAACATAAAGGCACATAGGCAGAAGTCTGACATGTAGCCTAGCAAAGAAAAAAATCATTGTGGTGGGAAGACTGGGGTTCCAGGCCCTGCTTCCAACACCATTCCTCTATTTTTGCTATCATTGGGACGTAGTACAGATGCTCAGATCTCCCTCCCCCTGATAGAAACTTTGAACACGTGGGAGTTTCTGTTACCTTCAGTAACTTTGTAGCTCTGGCTATGAATTAGATGTGAAGCTGTGTGCCTCTCTGTTTTGCTGGAGGAAAGGCTTCTTCATAGAAATTAGAGGAGAGTGGTATAAGGTCAAATGTCCAAAACCTCCTAGTCATAGCAGGCAATACAGTGTTTTCAGGGCAGAGCTGTTTTACTTTGTATCATTTGCAATGAGGATACTGTCTTTTGTAGATCTGATGTCACTACTTGTGTGTAGTTTACATCAGCAATACACTCAACCCCTACTTTTACAACTAATTTAATCCGTTGCCTTCATTTTCTTTATCCATATTTGTCTAAGGTAGCTCCTGAATGTCTATATCCAAAGTTATAACTACTGCTGCTTAATAAAAAAGGGTGAATGTCACAGACATATTTTTCAAATTTATTTTTTAAAGTTATTTTAAAAGGATGTTTCATCTTTTAAAAGAAGACTTCAAAAGAAGATTTTAAGTTTTCATCTTTTTAATTTTAAAACCTGAATTAGGACTTCTCATGAGTTGACCACGTTTTCACATGCAATCAGGAATTTGCGATTTGCATGTGTCTTTATTGAACAAATTTGCCCTGAGACTGCACATCCTTTTTTTGGAGTGATCCAAAGCACCTGATAGGTTGAAAGTTCAAACTGTACATGCTCATGGCTGTTTGAGTGCATGGGTTAACATACCCAAACCATTCACCTTGGAATACTTCATATATAATTTCTATGTTATCTTGTTTAACAGGATGTTGGTTTGTCCCGTTTAGCTAAAGCCCAGAGACAATGCAGTTTGCATTATGTGTTATTCTTCCCAGTAGACTTTTAACTTATACAGCTTGGCTGCAAACACAACCCACAACTTAATTAGTACAGAAAAATGAGACTAATTTAAAACTGTGGTTTTTTTAATAAAATTTGCCATGCCAGCCCTACATCATGTCATACTCTTCACAACATGATAGCCTAATATGTGCTATCCATGTCTTTGAGTTTGACCCAGATGAAGCTGGTTGCTTAGCTGCGTCTGCAGGGCCCCAGGGATGGCCCCAGGGATGGCCCAAAACAGACAATAAACATGCATCTCCCGCTCCTTGGTCACTTGAATGACTTTGTATCATTGGATCTTGGGTTTGAGAAAGAAAACAAATTCTGAAATAGTGTCTCCTGGATTTCTTCACCCAGCTTTGACTGCAAATAGTAATAAATTTATGTATTTACTGTATCACTGAGGCCCAATTTAATAAGTGTTTACTCTGTGTTTCCAAGAAAAAAAGTTGTACAAGTGGTTACTATGACAACCACTGGCTCTGAAAAAGCATTTAGCTTTATAACCTTTTGATTCTCATTTTAAATCATCCTCCCAGATTTTGTTCTAATCTTAATTTAACTTTATGTGTCACTGTCATAGGCTGGGAGAGGATTTCTCTACTGAGAGAAATTCTTCAGTTTAAAATGCAGTACTTTGTACATCTGTGGTTGAAGTTATTTTGCAGGTGGTGACAGGTGTGTTACAGTGTCTGGGTACACAGTTTGTACCTTTCTCCAGTCAGATGGGATGCAGAGGACGTGATAGTTATCGGGATTAAAAAGAAACGGAATTGAATGTCCCTAGCAGAGACACCTACAGAGTGTTTTTTCTTCTGATGGTAGACTGTAGAACATTTGAAAATCCTCTCTCCAGTAGATTGAATTTCTTTGGATTTTAGTTCTGTGCTAACTTATAATGTTTTGCAGATGTGACCTCAGAAGTGTTAGCCCACTAACCCTAAAACAAAATAAAGTCAGGAAACCTGGTGGTGGGCAAATATATTACTGCTTTTAAAGGCATACATGGATTCTTTATTTAGTTCTTAAGCCAGAACCCCTGATCAGAGCTAAGTGGTTCTATCCTTGCTGGTGACCAGTAGCTCTGGTCATGGCTGTGTCCTTACTACAGGTCAACAGTTCAAGTACTGCTTAGTGATTCAGGCTCCCTCTGTTGTTTGTTCTCCTCCTGGAGATGCCTGGGGTCTACACCCTCTCATCAGTGGATGACCTGGACCCCTCTTACTGCTTTATGGACCTATTTTGCTGCTGAGTAGATCCAAGTCACCGTTGAGATACTACTTCTGACTGAGAGGCAGATTATTCCTCTGAAGAGGTGCACTTCCCTTGCTGCACCCATTTACCCATGCTTTCTTGGATGCCTTTACTATCCTGTTCCGTCTGTTTTCATCCTACAGCTGAAGTTTAGCAACCAGGCAACAGGAAGACAACATAAGTGTTGGTTTTCTCTCCCTTGCTATCTGTGCACTGGGTAACTAGAGGAAACCAAACCCCTGGCTCTCCAAAGCAGTTTCTCTGAAATCACTGGTACTACCTGAATGAAGATCTATAGGCCATGCCCCAAGTGTGTTTAAAAAGTCAGCTTCCTCTCCTCCATCCTTTCAAAGATCTCATCAAAATCTTTTCCCAACAGATTCTGTCTTCAGTGAGGGAGCTTGATACCTTCTAGTGAGCTTTCAAGAGCTAGCTCCCTTAGTATATGAAAAACTACTCTGAAGTCATTGCCGAGTAAAGATCTGCAATCCAATCTTGACCAAGTCTTCTTCACTGACAACTTCTTGAATCCAGCAGGCAGCGACCAAAGCCCTTCTGCAACCAAGGACTTGCCCAAAGGGAATCCAGGGTGGCAGCAATAAGAAAACAAGGGGAGATTCAGGCAGTCGCATGCAACCTAAGTAGCTGGGGCCTCTTCTCATTGCTCTAGAGCAACACATCTGCATAAGGTTTTCTGTGTGTATTCGCTCAAAAATTAACAGCCTCTTCTGAGCTTTGTTTTCCACACTGAGAACATATCAACATCACAGATACTAAAACTAAAATGCTTAGGTAAAAACCAAATGTGATTTTTATTAACAGTATTTTCATAATCAAGCATAATAAACTTAAAGAGATACTGTCAACACCATACCTGTGGTAGAAAAATAAATCAACTTTATCTCTGTGAGTCAGAGCAATATATGGGTCAATGTTTCAATAAAAATGACTTATTGAAGGTCTGTCTGGTGCAGGTTGATGATTTTCAGGTTTTCACAGAATCACAGAATAAAAGAATCATTGTGGTTGGAAGACACCTTTAAGATTATGAAGTCCAACCGTTTTTTGGGGGACTGTGACTCTCTCCAAAAAAGAAAGAATATAAAAGACAAAAGGTATTGAGGAAAAATGTCACTGCTTTCACAGATACCTTGTCCAAAACAGTGACCAATATTACAGCATATTTGGGCCAAAATATTGTGTGTACACATACATATGTATATATATACAAAAACACAATGTGTGTGTGTATATATATATAATGCTATATATACTATAATTTTAAATCATTAATAAAATTCCTGGTGACCAGCACCCTCACCCGCGTCTGCCTCACGTCCTGCCGTGAAGCTGCTGCCCCCACATCCCTCACCATGTCCTCCTGGCGCAGCAACCCTCTGACCCGCAGGAGCGGGACCCCCCGCCACTGCTGCGTGGGGAGCTGGGGACCCAGCCATGCTTGCCAGTCACAGCCGTGCCAGGTCCCTCAGCCCCCGTGCCTTGGAGACTTTCTTAATGAAGTTGCCCAGGCAGTAACAGCTTGTTTTAAAATACATGGATAATGGAATTGAAGCCGTCGCAGAAGGAAGTGGCTGGCTGGATTTATACGTCAGAAGCTAAGTCAGTTATATTCTCAGTCTACAGGGGGACAAAAAAGAAAGCACGAAAGCATAGCTCGCCACCTTTGGAAACGATTTATCTCCGTAGTCCCTGGTCAGCCTACCAGTGAGGCAGCCGACTCTGCCAAGAGCATTTACACTTTAGCCGTGTCCAGAGGTGTCTGCTCAACCCAACAAGGATGCTTTTTTTTAAAACAGTCCTCCAGACACATAGATGCATAATACTGCATGGACTCACTGTTTCCTTGGGAAAGTGAACTTCTGATGCAGAGACTGTCTAACAGTAATTGGCAGCTGCTTTTTGAAGGCTTAATGACCAAATCTGGACACCAACTCCCTTTCACAGTGTGTTTTGGTTTGTGTTACCTCATTTAGGTTAAATTTTGGGTTTTTTTTAATCGTGCAAACAAGTCCTCATTTGCTAGAAAAAAATCAATTATGATCAGATGTCCACAATTCCCCCATCACAACCTAATTAAAATCTTCAATTATACATAAATAAATGGGCTCAGTGCCCTGATCTTTCCTTTCCTCTCCCTCTGCACAGCGACTAGGCAACATGAAGGCTGTAACTTCTGAGCGTAAGGGTGGTGTTTTGTCGGTCCCTTGGGGGTTATGTTTCCTGCAGAGCATACGATGGCATGGTGAGGGGGGTGTGGTGGGGCACACAGTGATTTCTGAGCAGAATTGTTTAGACCTGAGCTCTTGCTCTAAAATAAACCTCAGTGATGTACAACAGTTATCCATACATATGCATTTATCAGGACTACCACATAGATAAATATTCAGGATTAATTGGTTAAAGAATTTTCTTGGAAACAGAGTATTAGGATAAATTGAAAGTAATACTTAATGTGTCTTCTTTTTCCCAACAAAATTAATTTGAGGAAATTAATTGTGATTGCAAGTCCTTGCCTTTTCCACTTCATAATTGGCTTCACCAGTGCAGGCTGGGGGAATACGAGTTAGTGGAATTAATCTCAAAGGATACACCAGGCATTTATAGGGACACTGGGCAATTTTAGCTCTTGGGAAAGATGCTACTAAATGAAAGAAAACCAGGTTCAGACAGAGAAAAGAAAAATTTATATCGCCTTGTAGTATCA
Source organism: Pluvialis apricaria (assembly GCA_017639485.1). Classification (NCBI taxonomy): domain Eukaryota; kingdom Metazoa; phylum Chordata; class Aves; order Charadriiformes; family Charadriidae; genus Pluvialis; species Pluvialis apricaria. Next base: position 69,834,011 of record CM030009.1, on the reverse strand, counting down.
CCTCAACCCTTTCCTGCATCAAGTTGGAGATGCCGCCAGTACAACAGTTGTGAGTTAGTTCAGTTTATCTCTTTGTAAAAGTTGTTAAAATGACTTACAAAAGCAGACATGACTGTCTTTTGCACTGAGGCACTCACATGAGTTTCTAGAAAGTTATTTGATGTTAATACTTTTGACACTATTTATTTAGGCTGAATGTGCTCTTTTACATATATATGTATGTATACAGCAAATAATAAACAACTAGTACCGTATGCCCAGTCCTTAAAACTGCCTATTTGGGGAACGCTGTTTGTTTGTGAATTAGTGGACATTATCAGCACTTATTGCATTTTTTTAGATAAAAACATTAAATTTCTAAGTATTAATACATCCAGCTTAGAAGAGAAGAAAGGATTGGTATTAAAATACCTTTTTTAAATTATGTTCACCAGAGGAAAATGAATTAAGGATCCTGGAAAATGTTTCAGTCCCTTTCTTGTACCCTAATCTAATCCTGAAGAATGGTCTTTGATTCCCTTCTATAATACTTTGGTTTTTTCCCTCTTGTTATTTTATTTTACTTATTCCCACAGCCAGCTTCAAATGACCTCAAGAACACAGGGCAGCTAAAAGATTGCTTAAACTTCTTAATACTTTTAATCCTTACTTGTTATAATTTGATTACTGAGACAGATTTTCTCTCTGGGCCTCATATTAAATCACTTTCAAGTTGAAACAAACCAGAAATCCTTTCAACTTAACAGAGCTTGTATTCAATATGAGCTAGTCAGATGTAGCACAGAGACTGTAGGATGTTGCATCACATGCTTCCTGGATTTTAAATACAAGGAAAGCAAACTTCAATCAATGTTACATATGAGTTTACCTTCATAGAGTGTCTATTTTTCAAGAGCAAACACGAGTAAGTATAGTTTTTGAAGTGAATGTATATGCATGTGTGTAAATGTGTATGTGTCTGTACAGAGGCAGATATAGGTTTCTACGCAATATATATAACTTTGCTGATAATATAATCTTTGGAATTGAAAGACCTTCTTTACTGTAATAAAAATGAGTCCCTAATAAGCTTTTCTTTCATGAAACTCATTCCTTACCTCATTAGCTATAACAAAAAATATTACTTTTCTCCAGGACAGCTGTTCAGTTAACTTCATAGTATCATTTAAAAGTGATAAATTTCTAATTCACTTGGGAAAAATATGGTAAAACAAGAGGACTCTGAATTCAGCAGTATACAGGAAATTATATAGTGGAACTGGGGCTACTTCACAATGGGAAGTTGATGGGTTTGCCATCAAGTTTCATGCTGGAGCTTTTGTATGAAAATGTTTCTGAGAATGTGGGTTTTGCCTACTCAGCCTCCCAGGCTGATCAGGACAATGTGCAAGCACACTTTACCTACCTTTGTGATACTCAGAGGCAGTGGATTTGCAAGGTTCAGGTCAAGGGCAGATCTTAATCAAAGTTGCATTCTGCTAAGGAAGAGCTGAGGAAAAGAGGTACCCAGGAGGGGAAGAATTCAAGGAAAAAGGAAGGCAGCCTATTTGCTGGAGCAATCCCTGGGGAAGGGGAATGTCAGGAGTTGAAATTTCCAACAATAGCCTGTAGGTAAATTAGTTTTAGGAGATTAATAAGGTACTCAGTTAACAATCACCTGAAGACAAACCATAACTGAGTGTTCCTGTCCCTCGGCACAGCCTGCCTTGGCACCTTCTGACCTCCTCTGCCACCACCCCTTGCTTCTGCACAGGCTCTGGCTGCAGGAGAGGACCTGGAGCCTAGGCTTTTGGTGCTGATGACCACAGAGGCTCAGATCATTGTCTCACCTATTGAAAATATTTCCAATAGATTACCTGGAGGGTGAACATCTCTGCCTGATGCCGAGGGCAGTAATACTGAAGGCTCGTGCTGCAGTAAGGATTGCGGAAGGGCAATGTCGAAGCATTACTGCAGTGTGCTCTCCCAGTCAGCTCTGACCTCATGCTGCAGCTGGTGGGGCTCGCTCTGCCTCTGAAGACCGGCTGTAATGGAGTGCTATGTCACGGCAGAGATCTATTCGAGCTAAGCTGCTTCCAGAATTGAGGCCATATTTGTTAGTGATGTCTACAGCTGCAAGAGAAATGCAAATCCCTGCAGCCCTGTATGCTCATCTTGGCAGAAGAAAAGCCCTTTCACCTCTAAAATACATTACAAGAAATGGGCTCAGATTAAATCCCTCCATCCAAAACCACTGAACTCTCAGAACGATCGAATCCAGACTCAGTTGTTGCTGGTTGGGCCCCTCACTGATATCTGTACATCCCTCATAAACACACACAGGTGCTCTGTTAAAAATGAGGGAATCTTAGGTCTGTTAACAAATATACTGTTGTACCTCTTAAAGGATTTCCATCCACACGCGAGTTGCATCAAGACAACAAGAAGAGAAGTCCCTTCTTAAATGCTAGCTATGTGTTTCTTATGTTTCCGTAACTTAAAAACAGACAAACAGATCCCTTTGAAAATCTGCAAGCATAAAAATTGTTTCCAGGCTTGAAAATTTTATGCCAAGTTCCTTCTGCAGTCTAAAATTTAGAAAAAAGGAATTCTAATTAAAGCAATGACCAACTATTGGGTTTAATTGTATTGGTCAGTGTTGCCATCCTATTGGGTTTGAACTAGGAAAACTTAAAGGAATTAATGACTGCAAACTCTAGGTAATAGACTCAGCAATTTAATTTATGTTTACGGATCCATCCTGCAGTTCCTTCATAGGTAAAGCTACTGTGAAAGTAAGTGGATTTTTGCTGGGTTGAAGGCAGATAACTGAGATAATATTACTTGTTAAGCAGAACAATCTAACTTTCTGAATATTGAAAAATTACTGAAATTTCTTATGTTTTCAAGCCAAGCTTGCTAATTATTTTACTGTTAAATATGAATGCACTTTCCCTGGTTTTGTGAAGCCAGTGTACTTTCACTCAGGATACTAAAATTCTTCGTTCATCTTCTGCCCATGCCAAAGAGCATGACAAGCGTTCCCATGTGGGAGCCTTCTCCTTTCCCTTCACCCCTGAATAGCAGGCCCACAACTGGAGTATTGCTGTGGTGTCAGGAAGTTTCTGAGTCAGACAAGGAAGACGGGGAGCTGCAACCAGCAACAGGACAGCTGTGTTTGTGCGACTGCTCCAGCTCATGCAGCACGCGAAGTGGGAGCAGTGATTACTGTCTCTCCTCAGAGCTGTGCCAAACCATGGATGGACTGCTGGCACATGCCTAGTGCATCGCCAGTGCCCTGCACACAGCTGAGAAGGAAAGTCGCTTTGCTCAGAAGTGGCTGGAGTCACTATTGCACAGATCTGAAATGTATGGTACACATATGCCCATAGGTGCCTATGGCCCAACTAATTCCTACCTTTAAATTCAATCTCCCCACTCTGATGCCTTGTAATTCTAGTATTCATGAGAACTGTCACTGTCTTTGTTAGCATCACTCAAGTTTCTTTACCACCTGAGGGACCTGAGTCAGCGTCCACTCAGAACGGGGCCACTCAAGTCTTCAGCAGTGATCACACAGTCATCAGAGGAAAAGCGAGCTCTTTTGATGATGCAGTCTTCCTACATACTGGTCTTGCAACTTAATTAAATGCCTACAGACAGCTGGGATGAAACCAGGCAGAGCAATGTCTGTCCTGGTTACGGCACCTATACTGGTGTTTATTTTCTGACCATGCCTCCTGGATCAGGCTTTGCACAATGTATGCCCTATATCTGGTGACATAATTTTTTCCACTCGAGTGGCTTGGAGTTAGTTCTTACCACGCTGAAACCATATGTTGTACACACTGGAGTATACTCTGGGACTGGGATGTCTAAAACCTTCCTCTTATAAATTTGTATGGAACAGGCAACCATTTACATTTGCACTCTCTGGCAGTCAGGTAATATGAGCACAACTATACAGGTCATTGGAATCAGTTTTTTATTTGAGGGAGAGGTCCAGTCTCCTTCCAATTAATACCTAATTTCATAGATTTTAAGCAGTCATTTTCTTATGACTCCAAACCTGTGTCTTTCCTCTCCCAAATGTAAATCTTAACTAAGCTACAGAGCTAGCTTCACTTCTTACTCTTTCACCAATTCTATATGAAAGCATTTTCTCCAGTCTTTGAATTGAGTTTGTTCTTCTTTCCTCTACCCTCCCCACCATTTTGCCATCTTTTCTAAAATGTGCACCAGAGCATCGTGCATCACTCTAAAATGTATAGGGCCTGTGCTGTATGAGGGATAAATTCATTTCCATAATCCCATAGTCTCCCCCCATAGGGGGACTGATTCCCTTTTTATACATACAAGGATTGCATTAGCCCTTTTATTGTAGACTGTGTACGAAATTCAGGCTCAGCTCTCCACCTGCTGATTCATCAGTTCTTTTCAAGCACTTGTTTCTGGGATACTGTCTTTGCAATTTGTGGGTCTGACTTAAGGCTGTTGTTTTTAGAAGTTTAAGTTTTTCAGTTATCATTATCAAAATGTACAGCTGTTTTTATTTGTGTATCAGGAATTTGTTGACTACCACCTGAAATAATATCAGTTCCCTGAAACCTCACTAAGAATAACTTCATGTAATTATGATACCCTATTGGCAACTACGTTTTGAAATCTGTCAGCTATCTCGTTCTTAACACATTTCACACATATGTTATTGTATTGATTTTGAGACTTTCTTTTCTACAGAAGATGAAGAGTTAGCATTTTATTATGTCACTACTGAGAAAATCAGTGCATCCTTTAAATCAGCATGATAAATTGATTGGTGGACACAGATTCATGTTTTTGTTATTATTCATTAGTTCTTTGATAGATCCCTGGTAATTAGAAGTGAAAAAAATCCTGTTAGCTTGTTCAAGCATGTCCACCTACTCATAAGTGCGTGTATTAATCCAATACCACAGACTAATGTCTATAAATAATTTATCTCAGAGAATTGCTCTGAAAACAAATCCATATGGTAAAAGAGTAGGATACTGCTGCTAGCCTTTGCCCTTTTACATGCTTTGTGATAAGATTATGAGCTTTTTAAGATGTACCAGTGATTCAGATATAACCTTTGCTTTCACTGACTTCTACTAACAATTTGTCTTCTAAGTAGACAAACAGAGAGTTTACAGGCTAGATAAAGTAGCAGTTTTATTTCAAGCCCGTGTTTTTATTAGACAGGACTAATAAAATCTTAAATGGATTTTGTGTATACTTGCAGAAATCTGTAAATGCCACCCAAAATTATGAATCAGAGGTGATTAGAGTTAATACGCTACTCCAAAGGAAACTTGAAACTAGAAGGTCTTTTTACATATGATTTAAATTATTTTGAAACATTAGTTTCAGAGAGAGAGAGCGCAAGAATGAGAAGGAGAGAGGAAGGCAGAGATTTCTGGATGATCTGTGAGAAGGGGTACAGGAGGGTGACTGAAGCCAGTAACCTTACAACAATTCTTGGTATCACCTGTATTAAATCAGGAAAGGACAGGGAATTATCAAAGAATTCCTCTTCTTTCTGATTTGGTTACAAACTTTTTTTCTTTACTTATATTATTCTTTCTTCTTTTTCCCGTTTTTAAAACCAGCCCAGGTCCCCGTCCTAGCACTGCATGCTAAGCCAGCATCACTTTCCAGGCTTTTAACATTGTTCTGCGGAGAATGCGCAATTCTTTGATTGATCAGGAAATCCATATGTGACTCACTGGTATTACACTTCTGGTGAAAATGGAAAAATATGGAAATAAAAATTTCACTGAGGGAGGAAAAACGTATTTTCTGAACGGCTACACTCAAAAAGCAAAGCACCAGGGAGCTGACAAAGATGAAAATATTGCATGGATTGAAACTGAAACAAATTTTTACAGAAATAAATGCAAACTGTAGTTTGCAGGTTATCATGGCTCTAAGTTGTCCTAGAATTTCAGTATTATCTTCTTTAAGCAGACAAATAAAATGCAGTTATAAAATCAACAGGACAAGTTTTAAAAACCTGGCATGAAAATCTATCTAGATACAGTGTGGCTGACAGAAAACATGCTGAGCTGGAGTTTGCTTTCAACATTTGTGTGGCTGCCAGAGTACTATATTCAGAGATATTTAGGCCAGAAGGGACATTAGATCATCTTGCCTGACCTTCTGTGTATCACAGGCCATTGCACGTTACCTAACTGCTCCTGTATTGAGTCCATCTAATCTGGCTTCAGCTGCCATCGCTGGTTCTTGTTAAACATTTCTTTACTAGCTTACAAAGAAAGTCTTTGAATGATAATATTTTGTCTTATTTTTGTCTTATTTCTTAGTCCTAATTTTTGAGCTATAGAACATTTATATTTCATTTTTCTTGCAATGGTTTATTTCTTTGTACTAGTCAGAGAAAGTAAATTTATAATGGCATCAAAACATCAGTACAAACACACTATGACCCTGAAAAGAACATAAAGGCGGTACTGTGTCAGAGCAAGGACTCATGTAGCCCAATGTCTTGCCTCCAACAGCGGCTGTAAGCAAATGCCCCCAAAAGAGTAAGAACCAGGCAAACGTATTTGATATTTTTCCCGAGTATTGTCCTAGATTCCTACTAGTTTCAGGTAGGGAGATTTCCAGAGCCTGTTGTGGTTTCTCTCTTTATTCCCAACAGATCTCTCTTCTGAGTCCTACCCTGAGTCACCTTTGAACAATGAGCTTCACAGATCTGCTTCCTTGTGCATCAAGAGTCACCTTTTTTTGCTGATTTTGAACCTGGCTCCCATTAGCTTCACTAGATGATCTTCAGTAGAAGAGATGGTGATCAGCAGATCCTGCTCCACTCAATGATTCTGTTGGACCGTGGTCATAACACTCCTCTAAGTTACCTCTTTTCCAGGCTGCAGAGTTGACTGTGCTCAGCCATCCCCTCCACGGGAACCGTACCATACCTTTGGTCACCCCTGTTGCCCTCCTCTGAACCTTTGCCACTTCTACTATGTGCTTTCTGAAATGAGAACTGCAGGCAGCATTCAAGACACGGGCACACTGTGAGTTTATACAGCTGCATAGCTATGTTTGCTCTCTACTGCTTTCCTAATAATTCCTAACTTTCAATTTGCTTTTTTGATTGCTAGGAAGGAGTTGTTTTCATAGAACATAATCCCAAGGTCTTTCTCCTGAGTGGTAACAGTCAGCTCAAAGCCCATTATTTTATATATGAGGTTAAGATTATTTTCCCCATATCACTTTACACGTGTATCCATGAATTTATTCTGCTGTTTTATTGCTTTCTCAGTCTCACAAGATCCTTCTGCATTATCTCAGCCTGACCATACAAATATTTCCATACATGTTTTACTTCCCACACGGTGTGGAGTCACATTGACATAAAGGCAGCAACCCTCATATGCAAAGGTAAGCACTTTCAGAGCCGTACACACATGGATAGCTTGAACTGTGGCTAGAAAAACCATCATGGTTTAAAGAAGCTGCCAGCTCACGATGCAACCCCCCAAAGTAATTTAACCCAACCTGCCAGTGACAACATAAGCCTAGGTAAATTTATTGTGCCTTGAGCTCCACAGTGCTCAGCGTGCTTGTACTTTACGAAGACAGAGCCAGGCTGCTTACAGAGCTACATGACAGAAGGACAAGAGACCATGGGGGTAAATTAAAAAGAGAGGGGTGCAGATTGGATATATGGAGAAAATTTCTCCCCAGGGGCCAGCGAGCAGGGCAGAGGTGCAGGCTGCCCAGGGAGGCTGTGCTGGTTCTGTCAGGAGGTCTCCAGCCCCAAGGGGACACAGTCCTGAGCAGCCCTGTCAGACCTCAGTGCTGAGCCTGCTGTGGCAGGGACGGACCAGGGACCTCCTGAGCTCCCGTCCAGCCTGAGCTGTCCTGTGACCCTAGGATATCTCGTGCATGCTAGTAAATGTTACTGGTTAACTTGAAATCTTCTTTCAGAGGTAAAACTAAAAATAAGGGTGTTTTCCCCATTTTTTTTAACAGACCGGTATGGAAAGAGGCGACTATCTACCAGCTTCCAGATGGGCTGGACTCAAGGGATCACTGGTTTAGACTTGATTTAGAGTGGTGAAGTATCAAGCCACTAAAGCAGAGGACATAGCTTGAGAATAGGGCTGTGAAATGTAACTAAATCACTTCTGTTTTGAAGTTGCTTTGCACCTGGTCCATTTGGATCCTGGGTGGGCAAAGCAGCTTGTTCCTGTTGGTACCTGTCTGTATAGACATACCTTACATTAAGTTTAATATTTGAAAAAAGGTAATTTCAAATTAACCCTTGGGATCTTATGGGAGTTCTTCAATTTCTCCTTAGAAGTGGTCAAACTGGAAGAAAAAATTGCTGGACTTAAAACAAATATGTGTTTGCTGAAAAGAAATGCCAATATTTTTCTTCCAACCCTAAGAGCATATTTTCTCTGTTGCTAGTGAGACATGATTGTGACCAGAGATGGGTGTACATGTACATAGAATGCATGACAAAATTTCCTTTTCACCCCAAATAGCTTTGAAAATAATAGAAAATGTAGAAACAGAAAGGCAATCTGTCTGTACAGTGTCTCATTTACCTGCTCTCAGGCTAGTTGGGACAGTCTTAACCTACTTTACATTGATTAGAAAAGTCTGAATAATTACCTGCACTCCATACAACTTTCCTCAGTGCAGACCTTTGTATCTTTTAGAAATTCATTGCTTGCCTTCAATTATTTGTGTCCCCGGACTCCTCACCCAGACACCCCTGGATTTGAGGAAAGGGGAGAGGGAGATGAGTGTCTTCCATAACCAGGCAGGAGTGTTCACATACAAATGCCAGATTTAAGGTTGAGAAGAGAGAAAAAAACATAAAAAAATTCATTTCCCAGAATGTTTGTCCCAACCAATGAGTAATATTTGTCCATTTAGTCCATCACAAGTTTTCCCTCTATGACATATAATTCTCAACGTGTTGCATGAGAACACTATAATTTGAAGTGCATCATCTGGACTCCACTGCTTTCCTCTCACCTACTGTCTCTCTTTTAGTAACAGGCTCTTGGGAAAATACACTGGTGTCTTCTCTGACTTACATAGTTGTTTATTATGTACTTTGAGATGTCTCTGACTGTCAGTCAGTTTTCTTACACCAACATCTTGCCTCACAGGAGCACATTTGGTGTAGGGTCAGAACAGTGCCCCTGGATGGCAAAAGACTCAGACAGGGTTTTGGGTCTTTGATTTGGGTGCCAAATTTATTAAAGCCAGTAATCTGTTAAGAGTTGATTTTGGGGAAGATGTAGAACTCTTCTCTTTTCAGGACTTGTTTTAACTAAGAGATGTACAAATCTCTACCACAGACTTGGAAAAGCTGTAACTTGCCCAGATTTTGAAGTATCCATTCATGTTAGACAAATCTGTTTTTGTTAACCAGTCAGATCTTCTCAAGAGACGACAGAACAGCAGCCTATGTTCACTTCAGCGGAGCTCGTGGGTACCCCGGCTTTTCTGAAAATGAATGCTAGAGTGTTTCTGTTTGGGCACCACGTTTTAAATGTGGCCTTATCCATTTTAGAGTCAGTTTCCCCACTGGGAAATCATATTATCACCTAACATATGTGGTTTGAAGTATGTCGGAGCTATACCTAGTTGAGGTTGTAGAGTGCTTCACAGTCCTCAAAGTGAAGGTACTACTGAGGTATAAAAGTATTACTGAATTAGCTCTGCAGGCAAAAGCTGGCAGGGGGCAGGTTCCCAGCTCACCTGCGGTTGATCAACACAACAGTTCGGGTATGTTCATGTGAGAGGAGTCACCATCATGAACCCTTTCACCTTGCTTGGTTGGGCAGCAAAAAATGGTTGTAAATGAAGAGAGAAAATGAGGTTTGGGTGTGTGGGGCCAGGACGGTGTTTCAGTGCTGTGGGGCTCTGTAGTCTCATGGGAAAGGCTCCATGGAGACCTACAGCAAAGTGGGCTGCAGAAGGTGCTGAGGCAGGAGAAGCTCCCTTTACCCAGCACTGGCATGCCAGCAGGAAAACCACAGCACAGACGTAAACAAAGCAAGATCTCCCATCCCACTGGATGTGGACCTGAGCCCCCTCCTCGCCCCATCATGGGTTGTGAGGGAAATGGGAGGGGAAGGGGAGAGGGGGCAGCAGCCGCACCAGGGGTGAGCCCAGCACAGCCCAGAGGCTCGGGTACCGAACTGAAGGACTGCAGTGAAGGCGGGAGTGGGATGGGCGTTTCATTTACTAGCTGTGCAGATCCTCACTGTGCTTTTCCAGCATGACCCCATGCTTGTTTCCCCTTCCAGTTTTTGTAAGACTTTTTATATACTGTTTCAAAGCCTGTAAACGAAGAAGCATTTACTTGCAAACGTGCACAGGCAGGTGTCTGTTTTTATCCAGGTTCCTCTGGGAAGGAGACTGATCTTAGGATGTTGATTATTTTTAAGTGAAATATTTGAAAATTTAAACCTGACGTTTTTTGCTGGCAGGAGGAGTACAGCTGTAGGAGTAACACTAAATCTGTGTCCTAAATCCTAAAAATATATGTTGTGGTAAGTAAAACCAAAGTTTTCTGATGAGATTTTAATTCAGACCCCAGCCTAGGATGAAGTCTGGCCCCATTTCTAGTTGTTTCTTGTGTACAAACCTAAACAGTCTGGTTTGTAGTGTATCCCAAAATGTAGTGGTTCCTTTTCAGTTTGGCTATATCCTCACATCTGCAAGACGATTACATCTTAAGTTTCATAAAGAAGCTATATACAAGTCTTTTGGTTCACAAAAACTAAGCCTTGGGAAATATTATTGCATATTCTTATTGCAAAAAAATAATTATTATGCATTTGAATAAAGAAGAAGAACAAGTTACCCAGGCAGTGATTAGTTTGGGGTGAATTCTTAAAGAAATTTGTTTTCAAAGTTTATTGTTGAGAAAGTTGTTAAGAAAACAGATTTACACTGGAGCAACAATCAAAACAAGTAAATTTTGAATTTGTTTTCTGTGAACTTTACACCAGAAAAGTAGTTATATGTAACCACTCAGGGAAAGAAAGCATATCATGTAGTAATTATAACTTTCAACCTCAATTAAAGTAAAACAGGATGACAGAATCATGCTTTGGAATGATAAATATATTCTGTAAAATAAGAATCTCTTCCCCATCATCAGATTATGAGTAGAAAGAAAACCCAGGCCTATTAGATTACATGTCCAAGGAAATCCAAGCTGCTTGGAAATGAAGTTTGTGTGAAGAAGGAAGAATTTGGCCATTTCTCTGGAATGGCCAAACATGCAGTAGCCTGCATGCACGATAGATCCACGCATGTGAACTAGTCTAACCAGTCTGGAATACATTTAATTGGATGTGCATCTCTGCAGAGTGCACATAATGAATTCAATGCATCCTGTATGACCTGCAATGTATGTCTTGGCACAGGGTGCGTGCCACATGTGGCTGTATTTCTGTCTGAGATTCTTGCATCTGGGAACCTCAAGAACAGAAAGGAGGAAACTTTTTACACCAGTGTTTTTCTGCAGTGAGAACATACAAACAAGATATTATTTCTTTCTTTGGGGATTGCACTCTATAGTTAACACTTCAGTGGAACTCGCTATCATAACCTGTTGGTGCTCACTAACCTGCTTTTTTTTGCAGGTGGGCTCATATCAGTCTTTTAGGATTTCCTTCTGTGTAGCTGAAACAAGAGAAACTCTTACATTAAACTGTTGAGCTACAGAAATCTGCATACCTGTCATCAGTTAATTTTTTTATCGTTTATTCTCCTAATGAGCATGAGATATGCTGAAGCTGCTTTTCAGGTTTTGTTTAGTTTAGTTTGTGCTTTACACAACTGGGAGCACTGTAGCTACTTTTTCTAGTTAAATGTTGATACTGAACAATCAAACATACTTTGCAGTAGAGAAACAAATGATTTCCATATGCATACGAAATCCCTAAACAAATCCATCAAATATGTTGTCTCAACTACTTCTCTTCCAGCACTGAGAGAATACTGGCACACAGTTAGTATATAGCATCTGGCTAGCTGAGAATACATCAATATCTCTGAAGTTTTAAAACATTTTCTTTGAAAAGCAAGTCTTTCCCACAAAGAATGAAACCATCCATCTACAGCACTTGACTGTGATACTGATTCCCCAGACTTTTAATATGTTTGACAGGCAGTTTAGGTAGGTTTTTGTGTAGAAGGTAACAAACACATACTTTCAGTGCTGGCAAAAGTGGATATTTTTGTAATTTGTTCTTTGGAAATTATAATTCTCATATTAAATATTTGTATTTCATGTCATTTATGTATTGTTTACGATCACAGGGCTAGAGAAAATTGCATGCCATTTGCCAAGCAGACTATTCTTTATACTTTATAAGTGTTCCCATTCTAGCTCTAAAAAGGAGCTCTTGGCGTTGCTAAAGCTAATAGTGAAATTCCCATAGACTTCAGCAGCAGTTGGCCTCTATTTCACCTGAGGAATTTAAGACTGGATTCCAAAGGGGATCTAACTCTAGGTCCAAAATTTAGATCCTTAAAATCTCTGCTCAGATGGAGTCTAAACTCTCTAGGCACCCACATTTCTGTTGTTAAAATTCTCCATCTGACTGTAAAATTCTCCAGCTCGCTATTACCTTTGCCTTGAGAGCGCTAAGCCGTTTGATGCCTGTTTTAGACCTGCTCCTCAAAAAGAATTGCATGTAAGTGTTCTCCAAACTGTCTTACCCACAGTGCTCAGTCTGGGAGCGACTTCAGGGCACAGCTGAAGCCTCATAGACTGGGTTGTGTACACAAGGGTAAAGGTCCTTTCCTCATCTGCAGCTCCACTTTGTTGCTCTCTCTCACTTTCTAGAGGAGATGTAGCTCTAGCTTAAGGGTCATCTAAGCACGACTTTGTGGGGACTGACAGAAGAGAAGACAGAGAAACAGAGGAAGAGCACATGTAAGCATGGTGCTGGAAGGACACTTGGCTTCTGGTTACGCCCTTTGCTCTGCTGCATGTGTTTTATTCAGGGAGGTTTAATCTATGCACACTGTCCTTGGAGCAGGGACAGAAAGCTTGGTCTGGTCCTCTCTGATGAGTGCTTACTAGGCTCCAGAATTACACTAACACCAGGTCTGTCTCCCTTGCCAAATTTATATTTAATTATTCCCTGTAAAGTGAAACAGCTTCCTGTCTCTGAGTACCCAGAAGCTTGCCAGTTAATAGTTCGGGCTTTTTTTTGCAGACGAAGTGTGGGTTCAAAGCGCCTAAGGGATGGGAGAGGAATGAACTTTTGGCTCCCAGCCTAACTGTACCTGCGGTGCTACTGGTGGAAAGCAGCTTTTGCGATGCACCAGGGTGCCTGGAGGACTGCTGTGCCAGACAGAAGCCCTGGGCTGCTCCAGGGCCCAGAGGGCTTCTCCTCATCACTGCACCACCCGGTCCGGAGCTGCCAAAGCACAAGGGATCAGCACCATCTGAGGAACCGCAGCTGCGTAGTGAAAATCCCGGGGAATTATGGAGGGAACGTGTTTGTGGAGAAACAGCACCGTGTGCTGGGAGGTGTGGATGGAAATCCTGCTGGAAGCAACGGTTGGGATGCCAGCTAATGCTTACCAGACTTTTAATTCTTTTTATTTCCAACCTTGTCAAGACCCCAAGGCATCCAAAAGACAAAGTTTGGAAACTATCCTGTAAGCTGGTACCTTTAAAGAGCAAGCAAACAATGAACCCATGGCCTAATTACACCAGGAATTTCCCAGCTTTTCAGCAAAAATTTTGCCTCCCTAATAATAATTATAAACTTCTTAACTAGACTGATTTACTCAGGAACAATAAAGTTTAGTCTAAATTTATGTGTTATTCAAAGGAAAGCAGCTCAGGAACTTGCTGTTCAAAGGGAAATTTGTAGTGCTGTTTAATACAGAGCTAAAATTAAAAAGAAAGGAAAAAAGTCTGTGTTTTACATTAAACCAAACCTTTTTGATAAGAATGCTGGCCTGGAGCAATTTAAGCCATGAAAAATGAACTCCCTGAGCACTCCTGTCAGAGTCCAGTGATGGAAGGATCCCTGTAAATTCTTAATCTGCCTTTCTTCGTGGCAGGACAATATAGTTCTATAGAAAGGAAGGTCAAGGAACTGAACCCCCACAGTAGGTATCCAAAAAAGCAATCAAGCTAAACTAGCAGGGAGTGGATTCCAGCTGAACTCTGTAGTGAGGAGCTTTTCTCTTCCACCACAGGTACCTTATAGAAGGGAAGATTCCTGGGACTAGTGGTTTAATTTCTCTGGCTACCATGCTAATCACATACGTCCCATAATTACTGTCTTTCTTTCTTTTCCCCAGACTGTCATTCTTCTGTCTCTTAGCTCCGTCCAACAGGCAGACAATGTGGACACAAAGGCTGTGCAAGCTGGCAAGGCACCTGATGGAACTCCGAAGCTCCATGACGCACTACCCCGTGCCCCGCTCTCTCTTTCAAATATTTAATTTGCATTCTTTCCCAGCAATAGCCAAATGCTTAGGGGCTGCTTTCAATTTTCACCTCATTAGATTATATGTCTGAACATAAAAATGACTGAGAGCTGTGAACCAAATCAAGCTCCTGCAATGTGTGCTGCAAACATGCCAATCATAGTGATGACACAAGGCGAGGATTTGGCAAAAGTCATGCATGGCATTAATGTTAATTGTGTATTTGCAGGTTAGACCAGTGTCAGCTTTACAGCAAACTCATTATCTTATTTATGGAACAATGATGGGTTTCCCAGAAGGCAGAGTAAATAGTCCTACGACAGACTGTGAAGAAAGGGGGTCTCTGACCAGAGGAAGCAACACAGCACTGGTCAAAGGAAATGGCCAAGAGACAGTGGTTTCTTGCCATCCCAGCCAAATGCGTGGGTTATGCACCTTCTCCAGCTACGTAAAAGAGAGGAAAAGGATACAAATTAGACTAGACCCTAAAAGTTGGTAAAGCTCTCCGAGAGGCTTTCAGGTAGGTTCAGAGAACCACTGCCTCATGGAAGCGCTCTGCTGACGGGATAGGGGCGTGGGAGATATTTGTTATGGCCATGAGTGGGAATGCTGTCCTCGCTCCATGTCCTTCCCCTGCACTGGACTTCTGGCACAGAGGGCACCCTGCAGACCCCAGCTGCCCACCTTCCTGGGTAGCTTGCTCTGTGCCAGCAGCAAAGGGGCTGAGGGCCCAGGGCTGCTTCCAGGCAGAACACAGCTTGCAAACAGACAACAGGGAGGGCTCTGCTCCTGGGAAGAGCCATTCATATAAGTCTGCAGGGACTACTTCTAGATTTAGAGAAATATATTTCAGAGATGGTTTTACATAGTATGGTGTCCTACACAGGGTCCCCATGGTGAGCACTCCTATATCTTGAGTTTTAAACTGAAGAAGGAAATTGAGAGGCTTTTTAATAAGTTGAAGTATGGAATACCTATACAGTAATTCCTTTTGTCGTCTATTGTCTCAATAAGAAGGTAAAACAATTAGGAGATTGTCACGATGGTATAATCAGGTTAAAAAATGTGGCAGAGGGTATTTTTCACCCTTTTCTTTCCCCTGTTCAGTTGGATACTTGGTGTAAGTAACACTTAAATATCAGCTTCTGTGTGACATAGTATTTGGAGAAGTGCATTTGATTTCATGAAAGAAAAAATGAGAAAAGGAAAAAAAAATACTGTGTTAAAAAAATACACTTTATATTTAGAGTTTCTTGAGAGAAAGGTGGCAGCCTGAAATGTAAGGGAAGGAGCATGCTGGGGAGAAACCCACCCTGTGCCTCGCCAGCCCCACGCTCCGGGATTTCATAACGACTGCAGTTAAAGTGGCAGGAAAGCTTTTCTCTTCATCTTTGAAAAATGTGCCTGCAGCCTTCCTGGGAACCCTGATTAGGCAGCTGATTTGAAACTAATCTGCTGTGTGCGTTAACTGTGAAAATATACCTTCGAGCGTTCGGCAGTTTTCTGCCTGGCTTGTGAGAGATGTGGCCCTCAATTTGCACAATTTGGATTGCAATTTTCCTGTAGCTCTAGGATATGTATATTTAAGGCTCTGATAAGAAGCAGCTTCTATACACTGGGGCAGAGAGTCTGTTGCTGGTGAAGGTGTGAAAAGATGGGCAGGAGGCATAGGAGGCTGCGAGAAGGCAGCCCCCACCAGTCCTGTGCAGGTTAATGCAAACCTTTTGGTCCAGGGGAAGAGTCATCAGAGCACTTCTATTTAGGAGCCTGAACAGAGTTTTAAGATGCTTGATCATTGGCAACTGTGATCATTGGGAGTTTTGTATATCCCACATTTCTGAATATGAGGCTGCTTCAAGCATGTACACACACAACCGAGTTAACCGGAGCTTACCAGTGGCACCACCGTGCCTGTGTGTGGGCTCTGAGCCTGACACACGTGCAGGGTAACTCTTTCTCTGTGGCTGAGCTCAGCTGAAGGCTGTGATTCACAAACCTTCCCACTAACGAACAAGACGGGCTCGGGTCCTCTTTGCTACATTATATACGACAGCTCCATGCAGGGATACTTGCCCCTTGGCTCCTTCATGTGGGAATTTGGACAATGTTGAAGTGGGCACAAGCTAAGAGCTTGCATAAAGAGAGCGTTGACAGCAAGGCTTATAATTAGACTTTTAAATTTTTGCTGCTTTCCTACTTTCATATCAGAATTTTCCATGGATATTAGTAAAACTCTCCATAGCTTGCAAGCTTAAAAAGCTTTCTTTTAAGGAAAAGCGCCTGCTTGCCTGGTGAGATTTCTCCAAGCTAAGCTGTACTAGTTCTACTATAAATTTAAATTCTTGCATTTTCTTTTATATTCTTTGGCTAGGACTCACTCGTATTCCTTGATTCTTGAAGCCAGCTTGATGGAAAGGGCCGAATATGTAAATGGCTCCTTGACTGAAAACCTAGGCCAGAAATTTCAAAGAAAGCATTGTCAAAATCCTTTAAACTACAAAATCATAACTCACATAAAACTATCTTCTAGTGTTTTACTTTATCGCTGAGCACTATCGTCTTTAAAGTGACTACTGAGACTGACCAGCTTTATTAATGACCTCATAGCTGATAAATTTTGCAGCTAAATGTCTTACTGCCTGTGAGGTAACGCTGGAGGAATAGATAAGTGCGTCTGTCTGACTGGCTGTAAGAATTGCACTTTTGTGAGCTTCCCTCTTAATTCTTTCCTTTAACGAACGCTATAGCCAATTTTTTTTATCTGCGCTGTTAAATACAGTTCTCCAGGGCATGTAATAAACAGAATGTATAATATATTTAGTGTTCTGGTTGAACTGTAGATGGGCTCCCTCATAAATGTAAGAAGGCACTCAGCAAGTTTTAAACAAGAGGAGGAAATGCTGCTGAAAGGAATGAACAGGCTTGCAAGCCGTGACATAAAAGTCATCTGAATAAGTAAACACAGTAAAGGAAATACAAAGAAACGGCTAGGCCTATGTTAGGAGAGGAAACCGAGGACCTCTGGAAGTGGTTCAGTGAAAACTATCTCCAAAAGAGGTCTTTCCAAGCAGTGTGATTATGGATGAATGAATTGTTGGATTGTGAGCCAAATTTTGAATGATTCTGAAACAGCAGATGCAAAAGTTTGGGGACAGAGGGTGTGGGGTAAATGGGTCTTCTTGCAATTAAACCTGTAAAGCATCTCCCCTACTTCTTTTAGGATGCACAGTAACAGAGATAGGGCCAAACAGCAGCAGGACAGACATCTGTCCGTTCATATACTACCTGTCTCTGAGGGGCACCAGAAACTTCCCAGGAAAAGTGCATAAAATATCATAGCAGGCAATCAGGAATAACTGGCTTGTAGAGAAAGTTTCTCCCTAATCTGTTAATGTTTGACTTATGCACTAGATGGTTTCTTTCTTTTTTAACTGTTTTCTACTGCAACTCTGCCTATGCTCATTACCCGTTTTAAATATCATCTCATCTGTTTTTGATTCCAATGAAGACTCTGGATTCAGCTGTATCTTACGGCTGTACTTGCCTTTATTGGTGTTAAATATTTTGCCTGATAATTTTGTTGGATATCCTTCTTCCTTTTATTGTATTTTTTTTCAAATGAGTGAGTAGTAGGAATATAGTTGGCCACAGCTCTATTAATAAAACCAAATTCAAGTAGAGAATGTATTTTTGCTGGAATGAAAATTGCTTTATAAAACTGTCAGATTCACTATAATTTTGTTACAAAAGAAAATTGGAAAAAGTGTTCCAGAAACACAAAAAATCCCATCTTGCATTTCATTTTGAAATCTTGTTTCATTTCAACATTATTTGATTTTGTATTATTATGTTTTTAGAGTCTCAGATGAAATATTCTGATGCACCTGGATCAAATTGTATTTTCAGAGTGCTCATTTATAAACAAGTTGGAAATTTTCAGTTCTTACTGTGATTCAGAACAGCAGTTTTGCAATACTAAACAGGGAATCCTGAAATGGAGAACTTATCCTCAGCTACAGCTTTACTTAGATGTAAACAAAACCCAATAATACGCACCATTCATTGTTTCCTCTTCGTCCTTGCTTTCAGTCTTAATTTTTTCACTATGTCATTGGATGGGTATTATCCTGTGTGTTATAATAATGAACACCCATCTCTGTCTTTCTGTCTTCACTCTATTGTTATAAAGCAGCCAGAACCGAAAAAAGTTATTCCAGATATTAATGACATATAAGGTTATTCACATCTTCATAACTTTCTGTCATAATTTCTATACTATCTTTTATTGATTTGATTATATAAGATATTTTGAGTTTATAGATCTTCATTTAATAAGTCATGTAGCATGCACACCCATACACACAGCTTTATTCTGTAGCTTTTACTCTCCCAGAGAGAGTCGAAGATATTTCCCTCAGCCACTTATTCATGGATATTTTGATCTTCTTTGGATGCTACTTGACATTTATCACCTCTGACTTTTATGTACCTTTTGTTGCCAGGGTGGGAAATTTTTTCCAGTGGTACTCCTGAGGAACAGCAAGACCCTAAGAAGGTTCTGGCTACTTATTGGCTTTCTACTTAAGAGAATGGGGGGAACAAGTGTCTGCACTTATGCTGTAGTTCCCACTTAACACTTGTCCATCCTCACAGTATTATGTCATGGTTTGCATTTCATATTTCTAGCTTCTTTTTTGAGGTTTCCAGCAATGCTCCTTGTTTTTCAGTGTCATGGGTTATGGAGTAGTGCAGCGTGTTGTCCGTCTTAGGGAACCAAGGATGCTGCCTTCAAACCCCTCCCAGCTCTGGAAATGGATATCCGTTGCAGTTTATCTAACTTAGATCTAAAGAGCAGAAAAATGAATTGCATGGTATAGCTACGTGCAGTTAATGAGGCTATCTAGAGGAAGCTGACGAAATACAGGCGTTGGTTGTAAAACACTTCCTAAAAGAAGCCAAAAATATGAAAGTTACGTAATGATATTTAAAGCCCAGCTGAGTGCCTACCTCTATGGTCACCTGTCTCATGTTGACACGACATCCCATCCAACAGAGGATCTGGCTGTTACCCAGCATGGCTTCTAGTATGTGGCTTGGGCACATCAGCCTCTTACTAGCTGCACTTCCCAGATGGACACACAGACAGCCATCTGCTGAAATTGGTGTCCGAGGTCTGGAGTTGGGTAGGAGACACTCCCTCTTATTCTTCTCCTCCTCCCTCTGCTTTAAAAATGTTAGGACTTAATTTTTCCTGTTCCGTATTGACATGCCATCAACACAGGTCAGAATTTTGGAGGGGAGAAAATGACTGAGTCATCCCCACACTTGTCTCACAAGACGCAGATGGACAGAGCACTCATATGCTATGGAAAACTCCATTTGAAGTCAGTCCCTGGCTCAGCCAGAGCAGTAATTTGAATTACTGCAGGGTGACTCTCTCAATAAGGAGGTTTTGCCTAGTACAGGATGGTCATGAATGTTTGCATTGTTCTTCAGTCTCGTGCACCAGGGAAACTCCCCTAACTCGACACTTTAAAGCTCACACATTCCTACAGGAGGTTTCAAGGATGAATCAAGATTTAAAAAATCCCTGACAGTGTTACAGAGATATTTCAGACTTCCATTAATTGCTTACTTACACATTAGTTACTTACTTACCCCATTACTTACACATGCCACATCCCCCACCTCTGCACTAGACATTGTGTAGCTACAGCATTTGTTTAACTTCTTTGCTGGGGTCAGCAAAGAAATTTAATACATAAAGTGAATCATTCACTTTTACAGCACTTGAGAGTTAAATATCAAGTTATAAACAAGTCCTGAGACTCAGGGCCCTCAAACCTGAGCTTATTTTCTCCCCAATATGTAGACATGACAGGGCTGCTGATGTAGGCCATCATGGTAGGCCACTGCCTACCCTGCTGATCAAAAATGTCTTTAGCCTCCTAGTGCTCCCGTCTGCTTTAATTAGTTCATAATCCCATTGGAAGGTTGCAGCACAGCACTGGGTGCAATGAGGTTCCTAGTCTGTAGCTGAGGCTCAGTGAAACGCTAGTGTAACCAGCAGTAATTTTCAGCCAAGAAAGCCAGTAACCCTCCTGGTGCCTTTCCTTTACAAATCCTTAAAGTCAGGGGTGACACTGTGCTGGGAATGACCGGACTCCTGCTTTTCCATAGGGATTCCCCCTATGCAACATTCGCACTCTTATTCCACAGGAGCAGAGCAGTGGCAGGGAGCCAAAGGTGGGCATTTCTGGGCATATCTGGATAGATGCGGAAATTGGCATTCTTCTCCCAGTCTTCCTAGACCAGGCTAGTTTTATTTTGGAAGCCACAGAGTGGCTTTGCTTAGCTAGTTTGAGATTAGCAGTGCACTAATGTATGAGTGTGTGTCTTTTGCAGGCAGTGCTTGTTGCACATATGGTCTGGAGACTGCAAAACTGCAGTTAGGAAAGCACTGAGCCTGAACTAATAAGCCCTGTCTGGCAGTACAATGCAAATTGTATAGACAAGGAGAGGCCCAAAACCAGAGCTTTGTGAGAAAGGCAGCACCAGGACCTAAAATGCCGTTGTTTTTTTGTTTTCTGTTTCTTTCAAAAATGACTCTGTGCCACAGTAAATATGGCTACAAGTCTGCCTGCTAGTTCAGAGTGTTGGCGAAGGGAGCTCACATCTGCCTGCAATCGACTGTGTAGACATATCCTACGTGGCTTCTGTACCGGAGCTGGCTCCTCTCCGGCTAGCTCCAAATACGGGCAGAGTTCACTTGTGTCCCTTTGCACCCGCTCCTATAGGCATACCCAAATTGAGGGGATGTAGGCTTTATGGGAATTAGCCTTTTACTGAGGTGTGAAAAGCCTTTTTAGGTCCGGCAGCCATATGAATTCAGTGTAATAGCTTGTAATTGGGCATGTCCTGGCTTGTTTGCACTCTTAACACAACACAGGGTTCATAATTTGACACAGATATATCCCATTCTGTCACAATGGTAGTTTGCCAAGATTTATTCTTTTAACAAGGAACACAGATTCTTTTAATGTCTGAAAGCTAATGAGGATGGCTTTTCCAAGTGCAATGTGTTTATACAGAAACACCAATTTGTATTTCTTTTCTTTTCTTTTCTTTTCTTTTCTTTTCTTTTCTTTTCTTTTCTTTTCTTTTCTTTTCTTTTCTTTTCTTTTCTTTTCTTTTCTTTTCTTTTCTTTTCTTTTCTTTTCTTTTCTTTTCTTTTCTTTTCTTTTCTTTTCTTTTCTTTTCTTTTCTTTTCTTTTCTTTCTTTTTTCTTTTTTTTTCTTTCTTTTCTTTTCTTTTTTTTTCTTTTCTCTTTCCTTTCTCTTTCCTTTCTTTTCTCTTTCCTTTTCTTTTTGCTCCTTCCTTTTTCCTTTCTTTTCTTTTTCCTTTCTTTTTTCCTTTCCTCTTCTCTTCTCTTCTCTTCTCTTCTCTTCTCTTCTCTTCTCTTCTCTTCTCTTCTCTTCTCTTCTCTTCTCTTCTCTTCTCTTCTCTTCTCTTCTCTTCTCTTCTCTTCTCTTCTCTTCTCTTCTCTTCTCTTCCCCTCCCCCTTTCTCTTTTCAGACAATATGGCTATTGCAGAAGGATGTGGTGAGAGATTTGCTCCCAGCCCCCACTCTTGTTGTAAGCAATAAAGTAGCTCACCTCCTGTACTTTCTGTGAACTTTCTGACAAATAAATGAAGCCATATTTGATAGGAACTCATAAACGCTTCTTATATTGCTCTTTGGAAAAGCTGGTAAATCAGCGTACAAAACAGACCTCAATGATTTCCCAGTTTATGTTTCCAAAAATAATCTTTCATCCAATATTCCAGAAATTGGACTTTATAGTGTGGAACTGTGCCCTTTATTGGAAACAGTGAGTCTGTGACCTTTGTTACTGCAAGTCAGGTATCGACAGAGACACATCCGGATTATGGACCTGTTTTCTTCTTTTAAACTCTTTAATATGTTTACAATGTTATTACATGCTTCTGTACTGTTTTGAAAGTCCTCCAAGAATTTCTACCATTCTTTCTCAGAAAGTTCTTCCTCCCTTTATCTCCCTGCCATTGCTCCTGTTCTTTTAGGCTGGCTACATCTTGATTTCTCAGTTCTTTCCAAACACCACTGGTTTGAGAATCACCTTCTCTTAAGCTCCTGCCATCCAAAACAGCCTTCTTGTATCTCTGCTTCACTGCTTCACCACTTATTCCAAACCTCAACTGAAAGCACAGTTTCTTTTTTTGGCTATATTAATATCAACTCCCTCAGACATTGACCTGCAATTCAGTGCTTTAATATCTTCACCATACAGCCCTACTTACTGTAAACCACCATCTTGTAACCTAAATGAAAAAGACTTTTTTTGTATAACTGAAATGACATTTGAACATGTGGCATTTGGTTTAAATTTTTTTCCAGGTGAATTTTAAAAAAAATATGATATGTACATTTGTTAGAGATGTTGTGCTAAGAAGGAAAAAAAATTGGCAAGCTCTGGACTGCTAGGTATGCCTTTCCTTTTTTGGGGGGGGGGAGGGGTGGGGAGAGGGGGTTATCTGGCTCCTTGTTTTTTGCTCTGTCAGCAAGTCTGAAGATTTCAGAAGGAGCTGTACCATATCCTGTGCAGGAGAAAAGGTAATGGTATTTCTGACTTTATGGTGGTGACAGAAGATTTCTTTTTGGCTAATTAAAAGCAGGGCCTTCTGGTGCCCTAGTGAAATTATCCATCTATAGTATATGGATGGTGGTGGGACGAGGAATGATATGATACTCAGCCTGTGTCTAGGCTGGTTCCCTTAATGTCTTAATACTAAATGCTATTGTACAAAACCTCCTTGTTCAGGAATTGTGCATGTATTTTATTTAAATATGGGTGGGAGATTTATAGAATAAGTTAAGTGAAGAAACAGCCAGTATTTCACAAAACAGTGGAAACTCATTCAGAGTATGAATTTCTGAAGGTTATGTGTGATGATAATGATGATAATCTACTTAAACAAAGACTCACTGATCAGCATCAGATGATGTTGCTTCATATTCTGGCATTAGGAAAAAACTTTTGTAATTAGAAATAAACTTTGCTTCTAAAGTCCAGTTTCAAAAAATAATTGGGGCACCTGGGAACCTAAATTTGACTGGGAATTGGTAGGGCCTGTGTTTCTTGGAAAGGTACATACCTTCCAAATTTCATCCCATCGTTATTGGAATGAAGCTGAATTCCAACAGAAACTAAGTCAGGGGAACTTCAACAACTTAACTGATGCATCTAAAGATATTTCAGGGTGGTCTAACTAAAAATCACAGAAAAACACTCAAAGACTAAATGAACTTATTATGAATGCTGGAAATTTCACAGCCCTGTATTCATTGCTACTCAACAACAACAAAACTTCAGCATTTCTGCAGCAGTCTCTTAGGACTAAAAAGTTGTCTTTGAAAGAGAGGAATTTGTGTGATGGGATGATAGACAAAAGCTGCTGTGCAAAGAATATCAGTTATGACGAACCTGAGGTGATGAACAAATTTTGGAGGTGAGTTTAGAAGAAACTAACACATCTGATTTGTATTCGTCTCTTTTGGAAGACCTTTCCTGCTGACTTTAACAGTAGGGTCCTTTGTGAACCTGATGATATTTGCCCTTATCACACTGCCCTCTTCTCGTGTGGTTTGGAGCAGGTCCAGGTGACACCATGGTGTAACCATCTCTGAGTGAGTCTATACCTGATATCTCAGCATGTGAAAAGGGGCATGTCCACAGTCAGTCATTTGTGCTGAGCTTGAGATAGCATGGATTAGTAATAGTGTGAACCAGGAAAATAGAATACTTTTTTAAAAAGGAAAAATCTTGCAGTTTTTCTTGGGAAGTATTCAGATATTGGCATTTTTGGTAGCGAATGCAGTTTCATGGTGATTTCCACACACTGCTGATGTGTTTGCTCAGAGAATTCTTTGGAGTGTGATTCAACCAAAATTGGTGGAACTGCTGAAGCCCATCAGCTGTGCACATCTGGCTTTGGGCGTTATCCTGGTTTGAGAAGTCACACCCTCATGCCAATGGTCTTGTGGTGGCACATGGAATGTGGTCCTGGGCTGGGGGGGGCCATGAAGCTGTTCAGCAAGGCAGGCTGGAGGGGTGTTCCAGCTCAGTCCCTTTCTCTGCACAATGCTCAAGCCTTGCTGAGCTGGACAGGGCAGGCATCTGACTCCATGAGGAGACACCTTTGCATCCTCAGGCTATGTGGCCACTTTTAGGGCTAAAAGAAATGCAGTGTCTGGGACCCATCCTCAGTGTGTTTTCCAGTACAGGTTACAATGCGATGTTTTGCAGGGTGGCAGTATGGGCACCTGTGTAGGTTTTGAAGGTGATCCCTTGAGTGCTGTGTCCATCAGACCAATCCTGGGTGCTTGTTCTATCAGCCGGTAATGTCCCATCCTGCTGAGAAAACACACCATGATGCGGCCGAGGCCTTTCATCTTCTGAAGAGAGAGTAAACCTCCCACCCACCTCAAATTCCTGCCTGAGCTAGCTGGGAGATAAAAATACTGCTGTTACAAGGTGAGGTGGAACCCCCTTTCTTTCCCCTGCAGTGCAGAGGGAAACTCAGCACAGGTACAAATCAGGTTTCAAAGTTCTGGCTCCACAATCTGGAGCGAGGTTCAGACGGAGGTTTTCTTCGGGTTCAGTGTCGTGTGGCATGCGGACAACTTGAAGGAACCCGAACAAAACCTCATATTTTTTCATACAATTTTTTTCCAAAGTAAATGATCTGCAGGCATTTACCCAGAATATCATTAACACAGAAAGAGTAGAGTTTATTGTGCCCAAATGTTACACTGGTGTTTACAGGAATTCTGATCTTTAAATTTCTTGCTAAACATAATCTATTTTGTATATGTTATAGTAACCCTGTCTGGGAATTTAAATAATAACAGAAGACTATAAAAACTAAAATTTCTTTTTTCAACTCATTAGATGCATTTATAGATTTAGACTATTCTGTATACTCTATTTTTCTACTTCAATATACAAAAATTAAAAGCCTTAGAATTTAACTAGAAACACAGAGCTAAACAATGTTTTGTTTATGGCCTGTGTTGTATTAACATCATTGCTTTTCGTTATAGGGTAATACTGGGGAAATGATGAATTTTGTTGACAATGTTATCAATTATGTACTTTCAAAATAAAGCTTTATATTTTATTACTAATGGGGGAAAAAAACTGGGCCAAATTTGACTCATGTAGCTTGACTGAATGACTAAAGTCATCAGATTTACGTCAAGGTTGGGCTGGGTTGAGTCTCCCTTTGCTGAGGATAAAGCTCAAAGTTTTGGCACTTAATTAGGAGAAACACACAAACATTTAAATGCTGCTCTTAAGTAGGATTAGGCAACGAGTTCAGGACTTCGGGAGGCTCCTTTTGCAGGGGTTAGTGGCTGACCAAACCCTGGAGACATGCCTGGTGGGAGGCTGGGGCCTGGGCAGCCTGCAGGCAGGGCAGCCTGAAGCTGTGCCCCTGCCTCAGTAGACTGAGGTAAAGCAGGGTGTGTGGCAGATTTACCTTGCCCGGCTAGCACGGGAAAAGCACAGATTGCCCTCTTGTTGTAAGACTTTTACTTCAGAGGAATTATTTTGTAGGACTGAAAGAGGTTTGCAAGATCTGCTGAGGGACATGGTTTAGTAGTGGTTTTGGCAGTGTTAAGTTGATGGTTGGACTCGATGATCCTAAAGGTCCCTTCCAACCTAGACAATTACAGTATCACAGTATCGTCAGGGTTGGAAGGGACCTCTGGAGATCATCTAAGTCCAATCCCCCTGCCACAGCAGGGACACCTACAGCATGTTGCACAGAATGGCGTCCAGGCGGGTTTTCAATGTCTCCAGTGTGGGAGACTCCACAACCTCTCTGGGCAGCCTGTGCCAGTGCTCTGCCACCCTCAGAGTAAAGAAGTTCCTCCTCATGTTAAGATGGAACTTCCTGTGCTCCAGTTTGTGCCCGTTACCTCTAGTCCTATCACTGGGCACAACTGAAAAAAGACTCTTCTCATCTACCTGGCACCCTCCCCTTAAATAATTATAAGCATTGATAAGATCCCCCCTGAGTCTTCTTTTTTCTAGACTAAAAAGCCCTAAGTCCCTGAGCCTTTCCTCATAAGAAAGATGCTCCAGTCCCCTAATCATATTGGTAGCTCTTTGCTGGACCCTCTCCAGCAGTTCCCTGTCCTTCTTGAACCGGGGAGCCCAGAACTGGACACAATACTCCAGATGTGGCCTCACCAGGGCAGAGTAGAGGGGGAGGATGACCTCCCTCGACCTGCTGGCCGCACTCTTCTTGATACACCCCAGGATGCCATTGGCCTTCTTGGCCACCAGGGCACATTGCTGGCTCATGGTCATATGATTCTATGATTCTATGGTTCTATGATCCCTCAGCCCCATACCCAGGCAACTAGGAGTGCTTCTTGACTCCCATCTGGCGACACCATTGAAGTATGGACAACATATGAAGTATTTCCATCCTGGTGCCTCTTGTGCCCTGTTTTCCAAAGGAAGAAAATGCAGAAACGTGGCCTGGAAAAACGTTCTGGACTGGTTCACAATCCTGGTGGCCAGGGACAGTGTGGGAAGAGCTAAGGAGAACATGGACGCACAGCGTGTGCTTGGTCTGTCATGTTCTGTCATGTAAAATCTTTCATAATCCACCACAAACTAGTGGCAAATTCTGACCCCACTGCTCCAAGGTGACAGGTCCAGAAATTCACCTTTCTGAGAGCTGGAAACCTACACCTAATTTCCAGCCTGAATTTCTTAATGGCTGGCCTGTAACTCTTTCTTCTTATGCCAGCATATTGTCTTTAAGTTTAAAAAGCTCTTTCCCTTTTCTGGTGTTTATTCTCCAGCTGTATTTACAAAGAGTGACCGTATCGCCTCTCAGGCTTGGATCTGCTTGTCTAAATAAGCCACTGTCTTTTAATTTCCTCTGTAAAATAAACTCTCCATTGCTTGGATCATCCCAGCAGCCACTTCTGCACCTGTTCTGGTACGAGTTCCCTTTCTGTCAACGTGGGTGACCTGAACAGCCAACAATATGTGAGCTTTCACAAGGTGCCTTGCATTGGTGGCTTTCATACTCCTAGAAACACCTTGCTGGATTCATTCTCAGGTCACATTGCCTTTGTCTGACGTGCATCCTGTGGTGCCTAGTCATCCAGTGACTGAGTAGTATATGCAGGTTTTTCACTGCTGAATAAGTAGCCAAAGAGTTTGAGACTAGAAGCTCACAGTAGCCCTCAAGCTTTTAAACTCCAGTTACGTGATCCCAGCTTTCAAAAAAGTACAGCTATATGCCCAGTTGCAGAGCATGAACCAAAGCAGTCAAAGAGCAGACGTCTTGTTTATGATACCAAAAAAGCTTCCAGTGTCATGTTAGATCTGGCAGCATTTGCATGTGTGGAGATATAATTTTTTTCACTAACCATGGTGTTAGACAAAAACTGAGATGATGGTATTAATTAAGCAATAAAGCAATGCCAAATCTGTGTGGGACGTAGGTAGTTTTAAAAGGATTAAGCACTTTATAAATAAAGTACATCTGGAAAGTAAAGCTTCTGGTACCCTGGTGAACTCCCTCCCACCCATTGAATTCCATCTTGGCCGTGCTTGCCCGCCTCAACCAATGCTAGCCAGCAGCAGGCTCACCTCCCATTGCTTTGCGCTTTCTCATCACTGTAATCCAAATTTCAGGGATACCTGTCTCATGCAGTTTCTCAGGACATTTGATATTATTTAGGATTTGTTTTGCTGAAGGTTTCTGTGTGCGTGTGTATGTGTTCAAATAGAGGACATTTCAGGTCAGCCAGTGGGTTCCTTAACGACTTCAATCTGTGTCTCAGTGGTAATATTGCTTATATAAAATTGTTTGTTATTGCTCAAAATTTCAATATCTTTCATGCGATGATGGATTTAAAAGCAAAATATTGTTATTCAGTTAAACAAAACATGATCAATATTTTCTCAAGGTGTCACACCTATTATCAAGCTGACTCACAAATATCCACGATATAAACAAAACTGGAATGCCTTTTTTTAATTTATGGGTCCTTCTGGACTTTTACCTTCTTTATAATCTGCTAGAAATCCAAATTCATGCTTAGTACCATATGTACCATAGAACAATCTTTGTTGGAATTTACTTCCCATCCAATATCACAACACATATGTTACACAACACAGAAAAAATGTGTAATATTTCATTTTCCCCTCACTGTGGCCCCATGCTTTCTTTGCTTTCTTTCCCCTTCCAGAGTGTAACTCTGTATACCGAATATTGGAAAAGTAATTGCTGCTTGATAAAGAAAAGCAGCATAAATGAAACCTCCAATATTTAGTCAATTATAGACGTGCTAAAATATTTGTATTTAGAAAGGAGTCTTATTATCTGCCATTATGGCAATGACCTAGGTGGGAGGGAAGAGTGTGAGTGTGTGTGAGTGTGTGTGTTTGTGTTTGTGTGTGTGTATGTGTATTTGTCTCTGTGTACAAGCATGTATACACATGTGATTGGAATGGAAGACCCTGCCATTTCCCTGCTGGCTTCTTATTTAGCCATGGTTGTCACAGACAGGATGAAGTTTCTGCTGCAAAAAGAATAATTCAGGTCTTATTACCAACAGTAATAATACTTGCTGGTATTAAAAACTCCTAAAATCTGGTCTGGAAAGAGTAAAAATAAATAAAAGATCATATAATAGGGGTGTGAGCTGCCCATGCCAGGAGGAAATTGCTTGGCAAAGAAAATGCCTGAAATCCTGTAAAAGCTGTTTTGTGTACCAGTTTCAGAGTGATGCTGGCCTGACTTCCAGCTAACTAATGGCAGCTCCATGGAGAGTAACATCAGTGCCCATTCCTTAGTTATTACCAATAATATATCACTTGGAAAGTAAACAGAAAGATAAATGACAGGACAGATGTCTAATGAGGCAGAGGTTAAGGAGTGTTAAACTGTGCTGGACACCATCCGACATGCCGGTGTTAAATTATGCTGAATGCCCTGAGCTCCCTCCCCATAAAAGGTCAATGCTCTGGGTATGTTCCTGGATGATTTATGAAATCAAAGAATGGCCCACATGCCTATCTCTCTGGGAGGTGAGCAGCTTGCAACATTGTCAACCGCAGCCCCGTAATAAACCAAATTTAAACATCACTCAAATCAATCCATCTTTGTCACTTGCTCCATTGCAAGCCCTCCTCTGTCTTGTTCTCACCAGCTAGCCATGACATGGTGTATTGTTCTTCACATACGTCCCTGTAGCTATTTTAGAAACCTGCCGTGTTCTTTGCTAAAGTTAGAAATCCCCTGAAAATGGCTGTTTCTTTTGGACCAGGTCAGACTTCCTCAGAGTCTCTCTGCTGTTTCCATGTTGCAGGTGGCTGAGGAGATGACATGTGCCCGTCCTCAGAATCATTTGTCCTGTATTTGTAGGTTAGGTGCAAATATGGTACTTATAAAGAAAACATTTTGATTTTGCATTCCCTATTTAATTACAGCAGAATAAGGTAGCTTTATCCTTTGTGCCTGAAGAGTTAGATTCCGTATACCTAAAATCTTCTGAAAAGAGTCTCACACTGTGCCACCATAGGAATCAGTTTGTATTGCCTGCAGTGCCATCTCTGTCGATGAGCAATGAGAAATTTGCTCGTTGTAGTTGATGTGAATAGTAGTGGTTTCTGTACTTCTTCCAGCTGGTGCCCACTCTTTCAGCTTCTTTTTTTCTGCACCTTGATATCTACTTTCTGTTTGATAGAAAAACAGTAGATGACTAGAGTGTATCTTTGGTACTTTTGAGGTTGCATAGTTTTTTCCCCTGTTCCTATTTCTTAAGATACGCTATAGGACTCACCAACGTGTCTGCGTTACTAGAGGAGGCTTCTGGAGGAAGAGAGGCAGATCCTTGTAAGACCATTTTGGCTTTAGTTCTCCATCTGCAGAGCAGGCATGCAGAGGGTCAGCACTTCCACCTTCTGTCTGTGTCCTGACACAACCAAGGTGAAAGGAAGGATCCTGGTCAAGGAGTGGGGTACCAGGAGCTGGTTTTCATTATCTTTTCAAACAACTCATTTGAGAAGCTGGAGGTCTCATGTGGTGCAGTCATTTGAAAGCCCTGTTAACTTGAGGTGTTTTACAAATACTCTGCACATAAATATGGTGGCTGAGGGACTTTCCTCCTCAAAGAACTAGACACTGCCTGTTAGCAGATGTTGTGGGTACACCTAGCTGTTATTCAACAGAAGAGCAGCAAAAAGATACACGTTCTGCCTCTTGTCTGGCTTCTCCTTGGGGCTTTTAGTATAATCTGCCACTGAAACCGGTGTGAATTTTGTACAGAAAGAATCACAATGGTGGCTCGATGCTCTGTGTGTGTTTTCTGCTGTCCAGCGGG
This sequence comes from Pluvialis apricaria, assembly GCA_017639485.1. NCBI lineage: Eukaryota > Metazoa > Chordata > Aves > Charadriiformes > Charadriidae > Pluvialis > Pluvialis apricaria. Next base: position 69,803,112 of record CM030009.1, on the reverse strand, counting down.
ACTATCTCATAAACAGGGTGCGGGCTCCTGACAGCCACTGGAAGTGCTTCCCAGAAGGGGGTGGGGACTTTCCAGATGGACAAAGTACCAGAATAACTCAGAGGGGTGTGACTTAACACACAATTCTAATGTTCTAATTGAAAAATGGGACCAAAGGCACAGAACTTGTTAGATCTGCTTGGACTGAAGTTCTGATACTGCATTGTTGCCAATAATGCTGTATTTTTCCTTGCTGTTTACTTTATTGGTCACAGGACCACATGACATCCCTGTAAAGATAGAGGAGGATGAAGGATGTCTTAGATGTCATCAGTTCTAAGAAATGGAAAAATGTCAGAGAACTAGAGGTGTGTTGGACAAAACACAAGAAGGACTCAAAATAATTCCAGAAGAAAAAACTTAATTTTCTGCTAAGTTAATACCTACAGGAAAGTCTGTTGAACAATGTGCAACAGAACTGGTACAAGTACCTTTTGATCCGGTCAGTTACTCAATTAAATTAAAAGTCCTAAGAGGCTAATCTGACCTGAACCGTGATACCAAGTTTACAAAAAAATTGATGAAGAAACAAAACCAATAAAGGCTTCCTCTAGGATAAAGTAGAGCCTAACTTTCGTATTTAGCAGTCCACTGGAGTTTAATGTGACCACCGAAATCCTTGGAGGGCATCTGCACTAAAAGTAAAAGCCGGTTGATCCTTCCTTCAAAATGGACCCCTACTCATGTTCAGTTCAATGTGAGTAGGTAGGCAGTTGCTTGGGCTGATGAAGAAAAACAACCCCTAAGGCTAAGCAGATTATTCTCTTAGTTGTCTGACTATAGAAACAGACATTATTTAGCCATGCTAACTGAAGACCTACAAATCCTAAATAGTCAGCAACCCCTCGCTTTGCTTTTCCTGCCTTCCCCCTTTTGCTCTTTTTCTTGCTTGCTTGTGAAGCAGGTTGCTTTGCTCAGCACGCCTTCAAGTTTTTCAAGGGTAAGGTAAGTGAAATCACCTCAACCCACTTTGGCCCATCTCCAGGCAATAAGACACTTCCTTACTCTTGTTTCTCTGATTTTATTCCCACTAAAAAAAGCCTGCAGATAGTGCGTCATTTAAAGTCAGAAGACATGAAGTAGGATTTATATTCTAATGACCACCAAGAGGGAATCTTGCTAGTGTCAGAGGTCAAATACTTATGTCAAGAACACTTTATTCAGTAGCAATAAAAAATTCATCCATGCACCAATAAAAAAGCCCTCTGGGCCTTCATACAGCTGCGGGTATTATATGTGTTCCTCTATATGAGAACAATAAGTATTTTCCTGTGTTTTGTTCCACATGGGCTTTACGATTCTGTAACCTTTTTGTGTTTTCAATGAAAAAAAGATTAGACAGGGCCCGTTGAGCAATAGCAATTCTAGTTGCAATCTCGGTGCTTTAAGTCCTTTCCAAAAAAGTGATTTAGAGGCAGTCAACAGATTTGAGTGTCGTCCAGTTTTGGAATACAGGTCATAAACATTGACACATCATAATGGTATGGCGAACTATTATAATGGCGCCCGGTAGCATGGCTGTAGCTAAAGACCTGTCAGCAATTTAGAGCTGTGTGAAGAAATTTTGAGCATGAAGTACAATGGGTGAATTTTGGCTTTATGCCTGTGTCATCAAACAGCAAAAAAACACTTTTTAAGAGCTCAGTTTCTCTGGATGTATTTTTTCTCTTCTTTGTTTGTTGCCAAAAGGGGAGCTATTATTTTAGTGAAAAATACTTTCCTCTCTCTCTCTCTCTCTTTCTTTTGAGAAGGGGAGCCGGTGTCATACTATAGCACTGGAGCTGAGGACAGGAGGGTAGAAAAGGGTCAAAGAGTAAAGTGTGCTGTCTGCTTGGAAAGGCAAAACTTCAGCAATGTAACCAATAGCACTCTGAGCACTTGTAAATAAGAAGAAAGGATGCCCTGTATTAAGAATATTGGAAAGAAAACCTGCTAGAATAACTTGCTATGGAAAAACATCAACTGTCTGGTGTCTCACACGAAACACGTTTCAATTGCTTAGAGACAATGAAAGAGTGCAAGATTTGATTTTGATTTGGAAAATCCTCATTTAGGAGTAATTTCCTGGAGATATTCAGGTGTGCACTTCAGTGACTGTCCTAGACTGAGGAAGTATTAATTTAATTTAAAAGTGTTCAAACATTTCTGTAGAGCAGTTGAGGCTAAGTCTACACAGATACCATTTTTTTATGGTCCAAATTAGTCAGAGGAACAGAAGGTGTTTACCTGGGGTAGTCTTTCTGTTTAAGAAGGATAAATTGTGCCGGGGGGGTCTCCACTAATAAAACTCTCAGCAGCCCTTTCTGCTGCTATTGCATGCAGAGGTTATTTGGAAAAAAGGTGCAAATGATGTAGTTGTGTTGATGCCTGACAGCGGCATTGCACCTTCCTTAATCAAGGCAAATAAATTGCTATAACTTTGGGAGGTGCCTCCCTTCTCATTAAAAGCAGTAAGTTAGCCGGATCACTGAGTTTTTCCCCTTTCCATTTACATCTTGAAATCTGATCATCTTCTTCTCATAGAATTAGATGGAAAAAATCCTATTGACTGTAACACTAGAGGTTTTTTCCTGGGGAGAAAGAGTGCCTTCTTGCTTAATTCTTAACTAGTTTTTGTACCCAAAACTATAAATCTTTCAGTCCCAGTTTCCTGACACAGTCAAGTGGAAACTGAAAAATATCCTTATTTTAACTTTTATTACATATCAAATTTTGCAAATGTTTCTCTGCCAACATAAATGACTACAGGTTGGGAAGTAAGACTGTGAAACGGCTGAAAGCTGGTGATATTCACTTAATGAGCAGTACAGTCTTGCTCTGAAATGCTTTTCTGACGGCAGAATTCAAATCACATACTTGTAAGGCTGTTCAAAAAAAAAAAAAAAAAGGAAGAAAAAGAGTCCAAGTGAGAATTTTCACAACTCCAATTAGCAGTTTCAGGCCAAATATACATTTTTGTCATCATTTCAGATTTTTTGGGCTAAAAGCTGAATCATGGGCTGTTTATTCAGATATTTTTTTGTTTACTTTTACATACTTAAAATAATCTGATTTTCTCTGACCCCCAACAATCACTTTGGAGTATCAAGAAGCAGGCATTACAAGGAAGGACACAATAACAGTCCTTTTGGCATCTTCTGTGCTCAGCAACAGTTTATGTCTCACTCTGATTTTGTCTCACTCTGATTTTGTGATGAGATCAGTTTCAGGATGATCCAGCTGTAAATGATTACCTGGTCATGCAGGCTGGAGAGTCAAAGGTGCTTTGTCCATACCGTTAAACAAATAAATCACTTGGATTGTTGAAATAAGTCTGAAGATATTTTATACAAAGTGGAACAGTCTCCAAAGAAGCAGGATTAAAACTTCCCACCTGACAGGACTCTACTGGCAGTTGCTCAGGCCACTCACTGGAGTGCTGGGTGGTTACAGTTCATATTCCTCCAGGGATTCAAACATCCAATTGATTCTATTTTTATTTTTTTTTAGTTGCCTTGGGGAGGAAAGGAAAACAACCCAGCAAAATTAAATTTAAGTACAGTTGTTGTTTTTTTTCTCTACTTCTCTGCTGAAGCAAAGGATAAGTTATCCCCACAGATGTACATGTGACGAGGCAAGGGGACCCATACTCCATTGTGGGCATGGTATGCAATCTGCTGAGAGTGCAGGGGAAAGCTGCTGAGGCTTCAGTTCAGTAAGACCTTAAAACATGAATTTGAGGGTCTATCGTGTACTTAAAATTGAATGACTGACTCAGTACATTGCTCAGTTGAGGCTGTAGCCTCTGCAAGAGGAATGCCTTCATATCTATAAAATGAGAATAGTGTTTATTGGTTGTATTTTACAGGTGCACCGCAGATTAAACTCAGACCCTAAAGAGACTTGAGGTCTCAGAGAGGCACTGCAGACAGGACAGAGTACTATTAAAAACAAGTTTTTGTGATGACTTTTGGCAGTAGCTTCACTACCTGTTTTTACAATGTATTGATTTTATTTGTTCAAGTCCCATAATAAGGAATAAAATGCTTGCACCATTAAATATGACAGCTCTTTGCATAATTTGGCAAGGATTTGGAATGACTGTGTGAATCGAGAACAAATGTTTTTACACCCTGGAGTGAGAAAATACTCAGGGTATTGAACGGAAAGATACTGAATGTTTTCTTTTGGCACTACGCATTTCCAAATGGGTTGTTCTGCCAATTATTGAATATTAGACCTATAAAAAAGAAATAAAATATTTAAAAGGTGTTAACTTTAATGGCATTGTGGTCCTCTTACAGTTGCATTCTGAATAGAAGGAGCTGGAAATGGCAAATGCAAGGGCCTGATTTAGCCTAATGTTATTTCTGCAAAACTGATGAGCTAAATGGAAAGTAGAAGAATATATCTTGAGATACCAGCAGCCAAGGAGACAGTTTTCTCCACTCTTCTGCTTGAAAGATGTCTGTAATAAAATTTGTGGGGATGCTCTGAGGATATTCCCTCTCTGGACTGTAAACTCCATTTGCTCCTGGTTCACACATCCATTCCAAACTTGGACAAAATACTCCATCTCCTCTCCAAACCACCACAAATGTGACATGTTATTCCATGAATAGCTGAACAAGTGAAGCCTATTCTGCTGTGAAGTGTACCTCCTTCCCTTTACACCATAGAAATCTTGTTCTCTCTGAAGCCCTTTGTCTTTCCCACTGCAATGCCTCATTCTCCCAGTCACCCATACTCCCCAAATTATTATTATTAGGTCTTTTCTACACACTCCTTTGCCTCCAGCCTCACCATACTTCTCCAGTCTGCTGTTTCCACACCCTTTACCCTGGCTTGCTTCTCACCTTCCAAACTGTCTGCCTGGACAAAGTTATACAGAAGCTGCTCCCAGTTGGACTCAAATGTGAATATTTTTCCCTGGTGCAGTTGCTGACTTATACGAAGCTGAAGAACTTTATTGGTTGAGGATTTCTCTCACCTCACTGTGTTTTTTTGAAATGAGCTGTTGTATTCCAGTGTTATTTGGGTGGCACACCCATTTGGAATGGACGGTCTGACTGCAGAAGCCCCTTTCTCAAAGTTGCTAGGATAATAGGAAACTGAAGTGTCTCAGTGTCCTTTCTGCTGCATGGTGACCTTTGACTCCAGAGTGGATTTGGTTTGAATTATTTTTTCTGAGCATACATTTTTGCATTCAGTGGTTTTATACCTTGGCCACAGAGAAGCAGGGAGAACAGATGCAGACCAAATGCTATGCCAAATTCTTTCAAAGGAGTTAGAAAATAGATTCTTGGGTAATCACACTGCTTGAGCCCTTTTCATATGCCGGTTTGCCCAACAGTCCTCCAAAGACTGATGGCCAGAGCAAATCTCTATGTATCAAGTTTACTCAGATAGACAGTGGTTATTACTGCTTCCTAATCACAGGTCTGCTGTCGAAGTAAATAATATGGGTGATTACACTGTATTAAGGTCCTGTTTGAAAGTATCTGTGTAAAATTCTTATCATCTTGGAAGGTGAAGAATGGTATCCTGAAGCTTGCTAGTACTCCCATGTAAAGGAGAGACAACTTGGATGATGCAGTCATGGCCTAGTCCCCCAATATGCAATAGTTTCGCCTGCTTCCACCTTGGGAGCATGTCTAATCTCTATCAGACCCAGCCCATGTCTCCTCCTCTGTGACATCATGGCCCTTCTTAGAGTTTTCTTGGCATTGTTTCTGTTCTGACACCATGAGGGAATTGGCAGCATCCGTTTGGTTTTTTTTTTAAGGATTGGTGGTACCGAAGCAAAGTCAGTTATAGTAGGATATCATTTGGCAGTCATTAGTTATATAGAAAAAAACCCCAAAACATGAGTGGACAAAATTTAGTTGCAATCAGCCCTGGCCAATACTGCATGGGAAATGAGTCTCAGGTAAAAAGCTTACATTCTATAAAACTTTAATTAAAAAAAAAAAGAAAAAAGACAACCTACCCACACTGGGACAAATCCAAAGATTTCATTTTTTTTGAGCTAATATCTACCTTCTCCCCCATTCTTCTCTCTTTTCTCTCTGGTATAATGAAAATTGTATGACTGGACATTTTCTGCCATTTCTGAAGCCTTAGAGGAGGCTGTGGAGTCAGTCGAATTTCCCTCTTTTGCTGTCTTTTGCTGAACAGGCTGAGATAATTCTCTTTTTTTTTATCCTTTATGTCTTATGCAGGTGTGTTTAACACCAACATAGGTGGATTAAACAAGGTTATATTCGAATAACCATAATAAAGTCTGGTGCCTGTCAAGATTTTAGGCTAAGCCAAAGTGAATATATTTGAGGTGCACTACCCATAAAATTGTAAAGATCCAGTGATCCAATGACTGCTTACACATGTTGGGCTGTGAAATACATCTGAAATCAGGACTTCACTTCCCTGTTCTGGTTTTCATTAAAATTAATCTTACATTAGATGTTTTCAACAAAGCCTTTTGGGCTACAAGTTAAAACATCCACAAATAAAATCCTAGTTTGCATGTTTGTTCAAATGAGCGCTTGACAACCCAACAAATCAAACCCAAAATCTAACACTCCCTCCTCCCCAGCTGAAACATTTTGGATAGAGATGAAATGAACTCAAAATTGGGCCAAAATAATGAGTCTAGTTGATTAAAATACATTATCAAATGTTTGCATTTGTGGCCACAGGATGCTGTGGAGGCCCACACTATAAATGAGTCCAAAAAGAATTACATGTATTTAGGGAAGATAGATCAATCCATGGCTATTACAGATGATGGTCAGGCTTTAGCCTCTGCCTCAGCAAGTTCCTAAGCTATGGTGCAGTGGAAGGAAGGCCAGAGGAAAGGCGGTTTTAGAAAAGCTGTCTTCTTATAATGTGTCCCTACATCCATTACTGACCAATATTGTACACATGATGCTGGACTAAAGGGATATTTGTTCGGATGCAATAGCGCAATTCTTATTCTTAAGACAAATATTAACATAATATAGCTGGTAACAAGATAGGTATTTAAGCTAGCTTTCAAATATTTTTCTCCAATCAGATATGATTCTAAGTAATTACATGTCTGTCATGTCTTAGGATATTAAAATGATTTTATTTTCTAGTCAGATTCAATGGATATTGTGTGGAGGTTTCCTTGAATTTTCAAAATGTTCTAAAGTACTTCTAAGATTCTTATGAGTTTTGCTATTATTCTGTAGTTGGGAATTTTTCAAAAGCTAAACTTGCTTCACATGCTATAATCATTATATCTCAGTGTGGGCCAGAACTAGAGCTGTATGGAGAACAAAAATTCTGTTTTGTGGAGAACTTCAGAACTTTGTTCTAAATTCTGGTGCCAAAATGTCAATTAAAACAGCTGAAAAGTACTTTTAGTGGATTGTTTTCATTTTGACTTTTAAAAGCATGTAATGCACTACAACATATAAAGTCATTTGCAAAAGAAATATCAAAACAAGCTTTTTTTTTTTTTTAATTTTTAGAAGTCCTTTCTCCTTCAAGAAAATGTCACTATACATTTTTATTTGGATAGAACTTTATTTTCTGACTGCAAACCTGTTCTGTCAAAGTTGACCTGAACAGCCGTAAACAGAAACACAAAGAAATCTAGAGCCAGATTCAGTGTCAGTTTTTAAAAATTTCCAGAGTTTCAAGTATAGGTTTGTGCAACTATAGGTAAAGGTCCTCAGAGAAAATGTGCATCCCCTTTCAGACTCAATGTGTCCCAGCCTGCCTCCTGGTCTTTGATCAGTTCAGGTAAGTCCTTCATTTCATGTTTTTCCAGACAACATCAACGACTTTTACCATACCATCGTTGAAATTCTGGCACTCAAAACAGATTCAGACTAATGGCCAATACCATGATCACCCGTACTTTACTACAAAATTATATTGTAAATGTTACCTATGGGAGTGTTTGCAGTGCAATCTGGTTTCTGAAGTTCCCAGACCACAATCCCTCTCCTGTTTGCTAGGGAAGCAGAGCAGAAAGCTGCTTGAATTTTTTTTCTAGATGCCGTTGTGCTTGTAGAGAGGTGGCTTTTTTTTCCCCCAGTCTGACTTTCCTTGCCCGATGATGACTGTACAGTGTAACGTAACTGGCGTTGATGGATTAAGGAACTATCTGCTTTTCCTGTTTCAGTGCTTCTTAGTCCTGTCTAAAAAAATTATTTACAGAAAGTTTAAAAAAGCAGACAAGAAATCTTTCCTTCCAAATGAATGCTCAAGATGAGTGGCAACTGTTACGTGATTGACAGCCTGAAAGAACGAGATCCTATACATTGAGCTGTCTCTGGCTGCTGTTTGATATTTTTTTGGAGAAGAAAACACTTGAACACATACAAGTACAGCACTATAGCCTAAGGTTTTAAAGGCCACTTGGATAGTTGATGCAATTTCCATTTTGATTGGGAAAGTTTCTATTTCGGTACTTACATCATGCAAGAAACTAAGAACGCATAAACATCCCTTAAAAAAATCTCTTTGTAAGTGGTTTACTCAGAAGCGAATGTATAATGCTATTTTTCTGTCGTCTAGATACATTTACAACCTGTAAGCTCCTGAACTAACTTGTCATTTCTACTACTTGGACTTATGTAAGGGAAGTTGATCCAAAGCTGCTGAAATTAGAAGAAAACTTTTGATTTAGTTTTGTTAGGTTTATTGTTTCAGCCGTATTTCTTCTAATTCGTTCCTCTCAACTTCTTTTCTTTTAGATTCCAATTTGTAAAGTACGCAAGTACTTTTGTGGCCAGTGTTCAGCAGCAACAAATGATAATAACATATTTTCTGTCTCTCTCTAGTGAAGGATATACCTGTTTTAAATCCCTCCAGTTTACATATGTGCATTACTGCTAAAAACACCAAAGGTATGTGCCCACATATATCAAACAATGTTGATAGGTGATGCCATTCATCTTTCATGGTACTGACACCGAGGAAGTACCACCCTATCACCAAATGCCAAAATACAACTAAACCTTTTGGATAAGGTATTAGAAGAGTGCAGGCAGTTGTGGGTAAAACCAACAGTTGTTTTTCCATCAGCTCCTTCCCTGCTGGTCTGATCTCATGGTAAATTCAGGACCAGCACATCATGCTAATATTTTGTAAGTTAATGGGTAAAAAAGTCAGTTCTAATGAGAGCTCAGCATCGTGCTTAAGTATTTACAGCAGTATAAATTCATAGCTATTCCACCAATATTTGCAAAGTTCGGGTATAAAGAAGATGAGAATCTGCCAGCATACAGTACTTGTGCTTTTTCAGAAAGTAATGTCACAAGCAGAAGTCTTTCAAAGGGAGGACTGGATTTTCACTTTGAATAATGTTCCATATAACAGGAAAGAAATATTGCTTACACAGTGCTTTCCCAAGTGAAGGTCATTTGCAAAGTGGTGTGAAAGAGGCAGTTCATCAAAGTTTTCTTTGTGTGTTAACAGCATGTCATCAGGAATGTTCATTTCTTGGTGGTAGGACAGATTCTTGGACTAAGGAGACATTTTCAAAGGGTCATGAATCTGACCTTTTGCATCACAATAATATTTTGACACTGTAGTGGTCTAAGTCATGGTACCTACTTAGAGGAATTCATTAGGTGTCTCTCTGTGCACCAGTGCCAAGTCAGCTAGCCAAGACAACTCTTTGCACAGTAGATAGGGAGAGAGATGTAAGCATGGCATCCATGGAAAACAGCATTCTGTGTAATGTATTAATCAGTGAGAAATGTAGACAACATAGATGAGTTGAAGTTGAAAGACAGTGCTTTTCTCTGCTTTGGATTACAGCCAGCCCTTATAAAAATGTGAGAGGAGATGGTGGTGCCTACTGTCTTCTCTTGCTTTTCAGGTGGATTGATGAAGTATGCAATGGCCCAAATAGGGAAAAAGAAAAACTGAAATGAAGACTATCATATAAAAATTAAGGAATTCACCTGAGTTCTTGTAAATAATTTTATTTTCAGGGTTCATCTGATGATGTCTGTAATCTGTGTCTGGCTCCTCTTGGTGAGTTCCTTCACCATAATGGTGTAAGGGCAGAATTACCAGCTCTCCCTGATGTCTTTGCCCAAAGACTAAATAATTGTTTATTGTTATGTAACTTGTTACAAAATAATTTCATCATAGATGATATCAAAAGTAGCCTGGTACTTGGATACTCTTCTGCCTTCCAGGGAGAACTGGCAACTAAAGACAGGTCCTCTAAACCATGACTGTCTGCTCTGTTCACTGGGTTTTCAGTTTTGAGTGGGTATACATTGACAAAAGGGGGGAATTCAAGGAGAAAAAGAAGCAGATAAAGGGAATTACTTATTCTTGCCTTGGTTTTTGTGGAGCCTGATCCAAGTTAAGAGAGGAAAAAGGTTGAGGTTGGATTTTTTTGTGAGTCCTAGATATATCATAGGACCTGTGTGCTCTGGGAATATCTCTGACCAGATAGTTGGATGCCATGGGAACTTCACTGACAGCAAATTTGACGTCTAACAGTGCAATATGACATCAGAGAGACAATATGAGAAGTGTCTCATTGAACTGTGATCTGCACACAACCCATGACAATCAGAACAGGTCAGTCGGTTGCAACTCTCCATTTAGTTTGGTCTGTTGAGTTCTGACTTTATGAACTGCCCCCATGGAAGTGAAGGCTAAGCCTTTAGTGAGTTGGAAGTCATACTTATGCTGTAGAAGATGAGACCACATACTGGGTAGTACAAATCAGTAACGACAAATAAGCACTTAGGGATGTATTTGCTATCAGGTTTTGGGATGGTTTTTTTATCATCAGATTTTAAAAGCTTTTACACGTTGTTTTTTTATGAGCAAGGTGACCTAGTTAAGTTATCAGATCTATTGGAAACAAAGTGCTCTGTTGCTTATGTAGATCTTCTCTGAATCTCTGATATGGGACTCTTTAGTGTAGAAGTAGAATAACCAGTTCTTCATAGACTTCCAGTAGTACCTCTTAATTTCCAAACTTCAGGGAGATTTTTTTCTGTCTGGGAGAAATTATTCTCTTCCATAATGTCCTTTGTCCCTTGCTTAGCCACGTGTCTCACTGATTTTGGGCCAGTACTTCAAAAAAAGGTTTTAGCTTTGAAAAATCTCTGGTAAGAATTTTATACTGTCTCTGAAATTTAACCCTGCAGGGACCTTGAGATTTTCTTTAATTTTGAATAGGAAGGTATCAAGAATGAACATGGGAGTTTGCCAGCAACCCTGAACCAAGTTTATTTTTAATTAAAAACATTGATTTGGGTTGGAGGGTGAGGAGGAAGTATTTAAAGGAGAGAAAGAAAGTATTCCTTCTTGAAAAAATACTCTTAAAGTGTAAGAAATTAGATGAAATTAAACAGATGGGATCAAAATTGCAAGATTTTGATCTAATGGTTCATGAAATATTTAGGGAAATCTTAAAAGAAATAATATTGAAGCACTGCCTATATTTAACAGAGGTGAATGAGCCACATTACCCATATATTATCTTGAAATATAATTAAGGGGATATAAGCACTTTGTACTTTTCTGGTGGTCTGGATATGAATAAGGATTAACACAGCAAGATATCCTCTTGGAAGTTGAAGTAGCGAGAATGTCAGGGTCTGTCCTCTCTTTCATTAGTTGCCATTAATAGCAGAATATGATTCTGAACTGGATTATATTTGCAACTCTTTGGGACTCTACTGGGATTTTTGACAGACTTGATAAACCTGTCAGGTTTATCAAGTTATGAGTGTGTCACATGTCAATGTACAATCGTAGAAGAGCTTTCTACTGGACACTTCTGTGTGTCATGTCTCAATCTAAAGGTACAATGCTCTAATGGGCTGAGAGCATCATCTGCTAGACTGCATTTCCAGTGGTGAGAATGAGTGCTGCAACAAGCCCCTTCATTGCCTGCTTGGTGCTCATGAACCAAGCCTTCCTCCTCTGTTTTCTCTTTTGTTTCTGAAAAGAATTAATTCTCCCTCTTCCCCATTTCATTTGGCAAACCTTGGGAAGATAGAATTTCTCCCTCTACATTTTTGTATACCTTAGGGAATCTTGGCTTTCTGTGTTTTTCAAATTCAAAAATTCTGTACTTCCCCTGCTTTGGGTTTGGAAACTCATTTCAGACTTCCTCAGTAAAAAGAGCCATGAGCAGAGGGTACTTCTGCTTTGGTTATGTCAAGATATTTTAACAGCAGCAAGCCTGTCAAAATATGTTTAAGAACCAATATCACTGTGTTGGGTTTTTTTTAAGCCTCTTTTCTGTGGAGACTGTGGAACCTTTTACACACACACAAAGAATACCATTGGGGAGACATAAAATTTTAAAGAATTATTGAATATGAGCACCAGCTGCCCCTCTCCTCAGCCATGCCTTGGATATCTTGTTTGTGTTATGCTTCTAGCCTTCAAGCATCATGTCCGTAAGGGAGATTTTCCATAAAGACCTTGGCTTTTTTCAGTTCTGCTCCAGAAGATGTAAGGGCAAGGAAGAAGAGGGAGCACATTGTGAAGCAAAATTCTCTTTTGAGTGCATTGCCTGAGGGTGGATGTTTGTTATGTCACCCAGTTTTCTCTCTCCCCTCCTCACTCCAAACTGTTCGCTGTGGCTCCTGCTACATGAGTACGCAATCCTATAAAGAAGTCCCAGGAAGCAGAAAGAGCTGCTTTCTCCGCTCAAGCATGGCTTTTTGCATTAATATCTGTTCCTGTGCTTCCTGTTCAGTCCTAGATGGACTTGATTCTGTACCTACTGAAGAAAGTGACAAATCTTCCATAGAGTTTAGTGGTTCAGAAAAGGGATTTATTCATCTTGGTTTTGGAAGTCCTTCAGCCCTCCTAAGCTACCTAAAATCAAATTAATCCAGGTCTTGGCTGGGAATGGTGACAGGGAAAGAGATGTTTCAGTGGGATGTGCAGTGTGACATTACGAGATACAGGTTTTGTATATGTGCGTGTGTAAGTATCTTATGTATATGAAATACAGCACAAATGAAGATACATGGCATAAATCATACACGTAACATTTTTACGCATGCACACATATGTATACATGCATACATATTATGCACACACATATGTATTTTTCTTACGTGCATGATGCTGACTATGTGCTATGCTGTAATTACCGTCCATGTGCAATTTGCCAAAATGTGACCCTTAAAGATCATAGTTCCGTTTGGAAGAGGAAAGCTGCTAGCTGAGGTGTCTATAGCTAAGTTCTAATTTGGCAGTGGTCTTCATTTCTACTTCAAAACCCTCCCTCCCACACATACACGTTTCCGGTCTGTTTTTTTCTTTGTTTCATTTTAGTTACTACCCTAAGCTATTTGGTAATATTGCAGTGTTGAACACAGCAGCTGTTTCATGAGTGTCTTATTTAAAGAGAGCACAGTCTCGCAAATAAAGAGGAGCAAAGAAGGGAAGCAGACTGTGTGGGTTGCTCTTTCTGGAGGAGACAGGAAGGAAACTCTGTAAATAAAAACATTCATGATGAGCCTAGATGTATAAACTGTCTGGCTTTGCACCAGCCACTTGTGTCGAGCAGTAGGAAGACACCTGTCTACTGCCTTGCCTAGACTTGAATGTAAGGTCTGGTAGGATTGAGGCCTCTAATGTTGAGTTTTTCTACTGTGCGTTTAGACCATAGCCCAGTACTTGTGATTATCAGTCATGTGCAAGGCTTAATTTTGCACCAACGTGCAAAAATACCTATGGACCACTGCTTGGATTCTCCCAGAAATGTGCTCTTTTTTTTTGGTAATGTCCCTTTTGGACTGCATTTCCTCTCTTTTGTCACTGCCTCTGGAGTTCTTTTAGTACTTAGCTCTTCTCCTTCTACTATATTTTCACTGGATTCATTTATGGATCTGATCCAGAGACTGTTAAGACCGCAGCACACCTACACCAGCTTCAACAGACTCATAGGATCAGGTCTTTAATAGGCATTTAAGAAAGGTGTTAAAGAAATTGCTCTGGGGCCTAAAACCCATTAGACATCCATAAAGCAGGTATAGTGATTTTATTTTTTTTTTCTGCTCTATTCTGATTAATATGCCTTTCACTTCCCAATCTGCTTTATTTCATCAAAGGTTAATTCTGCAGGACATTATAACTCAGTAACAGCATTCCTTCTTAATTATTTTGCATTATCTATGATGTGTGAACAGTCATGAAACATGTGGGTTTCAGGGATTAATAGCTTTTTCCTCTTTTCTGCCTTCTGTTTCAAAATGTGGAGGAAAGCGTGAGATTTCCAGGCCCCTGTCAGAGTGTGCTTGAGGTGAGGAAGGCAGCAGTGCCAGCGTCCCCTGCATTAGCCTTAGGAAGTTCCACCTTGGACGGCTTAAGCGGGCAGCATGGCAATTGCCGAAAATTCATGATCCCATTAATCTACCCCTAAGGGATCCACAGCAATTATAACAGTTATTGAGGCCCAAATGGAAAACCCCATAGATGAGGGAAAAGGGAGGGACAGCAGACATTTTCAGGACTGTATACGAGCTGTGCTGTAAATGTTCCTCCACCTGCAGTTTCAACTGAGAGGGCTTGGTGCTGAGTCTGCGATTGCACTGAGTGGTCCCTTTACATATTGTGTGGGATCTGATAAATTTTTTCAGGATTTTTTCCAGCTGTGCTCTCATCACATTGATTTAATGGCCCTTAAGAGAAACCATAAAAGTGCTTTCTGGTTAGTGGGCCCCAGCTGTTCCTCATAGTATTGCATAATACAGCAGGCTGAGTTAACTATAGATTAATGATTATGAAATGTCTTGCCTAACCATATAATTTTTCAAACGTACAAGGCATTGGACAAAATGCGGTTCACTGAGGTAACAAGATGACTTTGTTCATGAAGGAAAAAGGCTTAAGAGCTGAGGTATATTTTAATCAAACCAAGATAAGATTTTCCACAGCCCAGCCATGGCTCTGGCCAGTCATTTTGTCACATACGTGAGCCATATGTGTGCGTGCATGCACATGCATGCATGCTTGTGTGCTTCTCTTCACATGTGTGTTTTCCCTTAAGGACTTCAGGGTGATGGCTTACTGTTGGAAGCATTTCTCTGTTTTCATTACCAGGCAACAGTACAAGAAGCCAACAGTATCATTTGAGGATTATCAGGCTGTCTGATGAGGCTAAGAGCATTACAAAGCTGTAAGAAACTGAGGACTCCTACGTCACAGTGTCATCTGAGCTCCCGCTGTCCTACCAGCTCCAGAGCAGTTGAGCAACTAGGCAACTGATGAAGCATTAGGGCCTCATTTTACTCCCGCTGAACTCAGTGGCCAAACTTCTGTTGACTCGAATGGAGAGGTAGGGTCATGCTCTGCGTGGGGGAAACATGTCCTATGGGATGCTGCTGTACCAAAGAAGCTTATTTATAAAGTTTCATAAGAGCTCAAGGTCCTCTGTGGTCCCTGATCACCATAAAGGGATAACATGAGTAAAGGAAATTATAAAAAGTGAGTCCAGTGTTTTGCTCTTTGGTAAGTCAGTCAAAAAATTATGTACAGGAAAGTTAAAGTACCATTCACGGATTATTGAAGAAAAAACTTTGTAATGCTAAGGGACCAGGACATGACACTGTTTTAAATAAAATAGGCCCGACCAGACCCTGGGTTGCTTCTATTGCTCTGCCTCACCTACTACAGCAGCACTTCAATGGCTGTAAAAGTTATAAGTGCTTTTCCCAAACTACAGGCAAACTAGAAAATTAAACATAATATATAAGCTCTTATGAAATAGATTGTGAAAAGTCAATAGCAATTCTATTTGCAGGCCTAAAACGACAGAAACCCAAAGCTGCTTCTGGTGCCCTAAAATGCAAGAAAGCTCAAATTTGATGTGTAACATCCTGAAATCAGGTGCAGGTTAATTTTGTGCCATTTTTCCCATGAAGTGATGCAGTCTGCAAGAGTTTTGATAGGGTATATTCCAAGCATCTTATTTTTTCAGGTGATCCTGAACATTTAAAGCAATATAAATAATGTAAGATGAGAAATGGTCAGCAATATTAAGCAATCTAAATTAAAGAGGGATATTAAAAGCTGAAAGCATAGAATTTTTGTGGGTTTTTTTTCCATGGTTGTTAAAATGCAAATAAGAAAGCTCCCTTCCAAATAGCTGCAGTTCAGCAGAGTACTGTCCAAAGCTGGGACACTACACCATGGATTCATAGAATCACAGAATCATAGAATCATTTAGGTTGGAGAAGACCTTTACAAATACCAAGCCCAACCGTTAACTTAACACTGCCAAGTCCACCAGTAAATCATGTCCCTGAGAACCACATCTATGTGTCTTTTAAATACCTCTGGGTGTGGTGACTCAACCACTTCCCTGGGCAGCCTGTTCCAGTGCTCGACCCTTTCGGAGAAGAAATTTTTCCTAATGTCCAATCTAAACCTCCCCTGGTTATTGTCAATCATCGGTTGTGACAATGTGGATCATTTAAAGCAACTGAACCATGAGGGTTTTTTCTTGGATCTGCCAAAGCTGGATAGTGAGGACATGCAACATGTCATTTGGAGGAATATCTTTAAGATTGGCTGCCTAGATCAGAGCATTGAAATGATCACTCACAATTTTTTTTAAAAGCTTTTCAGTATACACCTTAAACTATCTAATGAAGAAACAGTGGAATTAAAAATGTAGCTGCTACTGATTTTTTATGCATCCTCGGCTGGGCTTTAGATTTTAAGCAGAAGGTGATTCCATTTTTTTGAAGATGCAGCATAAAAATATAAATATTCGTTTGTCGTCATGAAAAGGTTGTATGGCTAAGAACTAAAGGACATACAGACAAATTAGGTATTGTTGTAATCTCTGTTGGGGTCATCAAAATTTGTACTTTTGCCAGGTAAATTTTACATTGCTTAAAGTAGAGACATAATATGTATTTCAAGAGCTACATTTTGTTAGCAGTTGGGTTTAATTTTCGTGTTGGGTTACTTGAGCCTGAACTCATTTCAGATACGTGCAGAGTAATCTTGGTCTTTTAGGACTGAGCTGGCTGCAAAAGGAAGTACGTGGCTTACACGCCTTCCCATATGTTTACCTACAAAGCAGCAGCCTCTTTTATGCGCTTGTGGGAAAAACCAATTGTTTCCTTCCTCTGGAACAGGAAACCACAGTCTGTTCATTCTGGCGGGTCCACTACGACTGAGCATATTCCATCAACACCTTCTGCTGATGGCAACAGGGAAAAGAGTTTGCTCTGGATTTCCTTCTAATGCCATTAAGAAACAATTTAAATTACAGGAGGTGAAGCGATTAGCACAGAACCACTTGAAACACAGCAAATTCACAGGCTGAATTTCAATCCCGCCTGGATGCTTCAGGGGTGAGTATGGCCCAGTGACACTCTGGGATGGGCTTTCTAACTAGATTCAAATAAGGGCATTCAGGAAATCTACTTGCAGACAATCTTCGTGCGGGTATTATGTGAACATAAACAGAAGTAGTGTACACGTTATAGGTGTGTAACAGCAAGGGAAGTTTGAAATGGAATGATGGAAGCGGAAAGAGTCTCTTCAATTGTTTTTTCTTGCTCAAACGTATAGGACTATATGCAGAAGCATTTCTTTTCTGTAACCTTAAGCAACCTTTTTCACGTCTGCTTAACTGCCTAGTGTCAGCCAATCTTATGAAGCGTTTCTCTTGAGGGACAGTACAAGGGAAGCATTGACTGAAGTTAAGAGAAAGTGCAGAATGGCTTTATCTTCCACAGACAGAGTAAAGAGTGGTGATGTATAAGAACTCATCAGAGACTAATTTTCAGAATTTATCTATTATTTTTTACCTGTGATTCTCAGTTTCTTTTCTGTGATCTCTTTCAGTCTAACTTCTCTACTGTTTATCTGTTTTGAGTAGCCATTAAAATACCCTAATGATGGTGTGAATCAGAGTAAAAGCAGCAGGTTGCCTTGGAAATTGAGTGCACTTCTTTGTTAAAAACTTACAGTGAATGGCTAGAGCTCTCACCAAGTGGGTGAATGGTGCTTAGCTATTGTGTGCAGATTATAGAACAAATTCCTTTGTGAAAAGAATTGCAAATGATTCTTCTGAGTTGAGGAATACAAAATAAGAATGAATAATCAGAAGAAAGCTTGCCTCATCTGATGTTTGTTACATGACTTTTCTTTGGAGTGATCACTGCATCTGGTTAGGAGATCATGTGCAATACGTGATGTGTGTAGTCAAGCTTTTGAGTTTCTAGAATAAAGAGAAGATATCTGAGGGTGGGACTGGAGGAACACAGTAAGTCACTCACAGAAGTGCAGTGAGGTCTGGAGCAGTGATCCATGGTTGAAGGGACTACTCTGTTTCACTTGTGCCTCGTGACAGAATCTAAGAGAAGCCCTTGCAAAGTGGAGCTGTGCAGACTGAGTTAGAACAAGGGCTGTGGTGACTGCATTGTGCACACTACTATATTAGGAAACAACAGGCATTTTTTTCATGCCAAAAAAATAACCCAAACTTTTCAAGAAGGAAATACTTTTTGCATGAATACAATTGCAGACTATCGTTTTGCTCTATGGATGTTGAACGGTTGCATAAATACGTGTCTTTCTAATTTAATGCTGCAATGCTGCTTTTAAAATTTCATAATAATAATGTATACTTGATCATTCTGAGAAGAGAAGGACTTCATATGCAGCTCCAGCAGTCTGATTAAAAGACCATATTAACAGAGTGATTTAGAGACAGACCCAAAGGCTGATTTGCTGAAAGGCACCTTTTGAATTAAATCAACTTGATTATAAATAGGTGTAATACTGTATTTGTAAGGAAGGAACTGGAAAAGAGGAAGAAGGTAAGGGTTAAATACTTCATTGGAGGCCTGGAACATGGTATGTCTCAGCAGGACCATTACACCCTGTCTAGAGGAACCTGCAAGACATATTTAAATCTAGGTGTTGTCCACTTTGTGCATAACAGTCAAAATCATGTTGTAAGTCTACCAAGAAACTCAGTTTTGGCTTATATGTATAGTACTGTAAGGGGGGAAAATCCCTAATTCTCTAATATTGTCATAACTTTTCCACTTTCTTAGAGTAAAGAAAGCCATCCAAATCTGTGTTTCATAGTAGTATTTTAAGATGATTTTTTGGAAGATGAGCTCAAGCCCATAGGCAAGAGGGTACCTCAGCCTTTCAGTCTGAAACTGAACAAAGAGTGGCAGAGTACTAGGAATATAGCAGCCAGTACTATATCAAAACCAGTAGTCAGAGGATTTATGAAGTCATCAACATAGCTACAGACAAATAAGAGAGTGTTCTAATGGTGCTAATTAAGACTAGGTTTAGCTTAAACACTGTTGGACTGTGTGAAATATTTAACTTGCCCTCAGGTCAGGAAGAAATAACTTGTTATGAAGATGAGTCATTCTGAGGAAATATTTTACTAGTAGTCAAGATCTTCATTACCTGATGATCAATTCGTTTAGCCTTAAGATTTATGAAGGCAATCTCGTCTATCAGTCTGCCCAGTCTGGATGTCACAAGAGTAAATACATGTGGGAAAGGCACTAATGCTATAAATCTTGATATTAAATACATTGAGATGAGTCCTAAGCTAAAGATACTGGATGTGAATGTTTACATATTTTTCAGCTCAGTGTTTGTCCATTTATTTACAACACTTTTACTGTATTAGATTTCCACTGTCAGAAGGAAGAGAATGAATGGTGTGGGTCCTGACCACAGGGGCCTTGCTATGCTCTGTCTCCACTCAAAATTAAACAGTCTAATGCTAGTTAGATGCTAAAAGGTAATATAAGTGAAAGCCCCCAATAATTGTCCTATCACTTTTAATTGGTTTCCAGAATCCAAAAATTCACATTGAGCAGTACAGAAAAAAAGCACCAACATCTGTTTCATTTCAAGGACAGCCAAAACCAGTGAAATTCATTGGGATTTGTAGATTTACCCTTGTGCCAGTCTTCAAAATAGCAGAGGTTTGGAAAATTAATTTCCACCTTGAAGAACAGACTGGTTCCATTTTTATCAGTAAAACATACTGCTTTTTAGTAAAGAAAACATAATTAAATGGATGGTTGGGCTAAAGTCTTTTCAGTAACGGAGAGAATGATATAATCATGAAAGAAAGCGGCTTCATTATAGTGTCAGCATTTAATGACAGGACAATTTGATATACTGTCAAGTTCCTCAGAAAGAATTAAAACCTGCTGAATAGGTGAATTTTTTGTTATTAAAAAAAGTGATTCCCTTTGCATTTTAGGAAGGACTTTTCCTATATGACCAGCCACAAATTTCTTAGATCAAAACCACAACCCTTCAGAGTGTTTAAATTGTTCCATCTTTCTCAGAGATACGCTAACTCATAAAACAAGATCAAGCATGAGTGTAAGCAAAATGTACACGCAATGGCACACCTGACTTACATGTGCCATTGAGAAACAATATGTCAAGTGGCTGGGCTTACTGCAAAAACAGTTCTGATAACAAATCTCATTTTTTCATTTTCTACAGAAAGCTTTTTAATATTTAGTTTTTTTGAAAACCTAACTCAAATGGAAGTGTGAGACTTGTGGATTACAGGAAAAATGTCCCAACTCAGAATCATTACTTAAAATGTAATTTGTTTTCAAAAATTAATTTTATACTTCTACAGGTATACCAAAACAAATAATGTAATGGAAACCATGACAATCCATGGAGTTTCAGTTGTGTTCAGCAAAATAAATCATTACAAACTGAAACTTTGTCCAAAATTAATCAATAAATCCTTAACCAAACCAGTTTAATCTGGTTCTAAATTTCATTACAAATGTTTTTAATAGTTTTAGATTTTTTGTAATTTACTTTGTATATAACATCTGCTTAGCCTATGAAAACAAAAGACAACACAAACACAATTTAGTATAGATTTTCTTCTGAACTACCAGTAACACAGTGTAAGGACTCAGAAGCTGCATGAATGTACAAGCTAATGCAGCCAAATGAATTTGCTGAATATGCATTTTAATAATGTTAACAAAATAACTTGTACTTAAATTTTGGCTAAACATGATTCCAATGATTTTTTTATGGAAAAAGCAGTACAAATAATCCAAAAAGCCAGTATACAATTAGCTTTTCAAGTCTTGCAGATAGCAGGCATGATCTCAAAGTGACTTTAGTGATGATTTCTATTAAAAGGTTTCACGTTAAAATACTTTGCATAATGTAAACCAGATTGGCTTGGCTGAAGCCCGATTTTCAAGCAGTTTTAGAGAGCTATTGTTAACAGAAATGATGACCTTGGTAAGCTAACGGCAATTGTATGCAAATTCTGGAGTATGCCACAGACTTACTATTTGTGGTAAAATTGTGGCAACTTTCTTAACAAGACTGACGGAAAATTGCCAGTAGCAGGAATTGCTGGCAACCTCAAAACTGCAGCTGTGGTTATCCTCTCAGATTACTGAGAAATTATAGCAGAGTTTGTAACAAAACTTTAGCTTATTACATTGAAGGAGAAAGTGAGAGAAGGGACACAAAAATAGATGCAAAGGCAAAGACAAATACCAATATTGAGCAGTCCTCTTTCAACGTGGTGAAGCCAAAATGGCTGTCATCTCAAACGCTGTCAAGCTTGATAATTACAATTAATTTTAGCCACTCATTTGTTATCTTATCACAAGACTGTATCTCAGCTTCCTTACAAATGAGCTAGAATTACTTTTGGTGTTTTATAAGGATGCAGCTAATGACCATGGTTGAACTTTCAATGATCTTAATAAGTCAGGAGACTCTCCTCGTCCTCTCTCATGTCCTGACCCACCGCTGAGATCTCTACTCAAGCTGTCTATGTGCAGGGACGTATCCATGTCCAGTGTCTGAGCTGACTGATGACAAACTAGAACAGAAACCTAAAATGGTGAGAAATAGATGCAAGAAGTCCATTCAGTCCTACATATTTAAATACTGCCACTGAAGTCACAGTAAGTCAAGCTCTGAATGACTCTGAAGAACTTCCCTGCACTTTTGAAAGGACTGACTTTAAGAATGATTCAGTTCCATAGTTTCTATTAAACCTGGCCAATCCCCTGGATTTTAATTCTCTTTGGGCTTTTTCTTGTGCATCATGAATAAGACTTCATGGATATAAGAGAGTTGACTGAGAGCAGTGAATGTAAATTTAATAGAGCACTGAAATAATTGGTTTACTGAGGAATGAACGCCAAGTGACTTGGAGAGGGAATGAGCATGAGAGAACCAAGAAAAACAAGAAATTAACAGGGCTTATATTAGATTACACACATCAACTTCATTTTTTACAAGTATAATATGTTCAACATTTAACCCCACCATTTCTTTGTATTACAGTTATCTTTAAGGATGGCATCCATGAAATTCCTTGGATAAAGATACCAGGGTTTCCATTATTCAATGTTTCTTTTTTTAATCATATGTTTGATTTAATTTCACCAGTGGCTAAAGCTAATTCCTATTGTGATTCCAAAAAACTGAGGTGACCCATTTTTTTAACATTAGTGTGTCTTCTGCAAGAACAATTTGCAACTTTACCTAAGCTCTGGAGGGTTGCTCATTCATAGAAATTATCTAATCAAATTTGGAATTTCTTGGTACAACAATACAATGGAAACCCCATAGTTGAATAGATATATATTTCTCTATATATATATCATCAGTTTCAATATGTGTACAGGAAGGAAGAAGAGGAAATGAACAAGTAAATCTGGCTGAACGCCAAAGTGTTGGGAACTGGTGAGAAAACAATCTCTGAGACCTCTTGCACTGAAAGATACGTGAAATGGTAATTCTTACTAGCAGCTAGTTTGAGTAGATGGTTGGGTCAAAAGACGTATCAGATATAGACATCTAGTCAAATGTTGTCAGAAGTTTAATTTAATAATGTTTATGCATCAGGAGCTGGGTGTTGATCAGAAATGGCTGAATTCACAGCATCAGCACTTAATCACGCATTAATCTTGATGGGTTTTGTCCACATTTATATACTGTTCCTAGAAATTCATAATTTCTTGACATTACTATAGATGTCCACTGGCAGGCTGAAGGCCTTATTAGACTTTTGAGACATGAGATAAAGCCTATGTTTGAAAGAAATAATGTATCTTTTCAATAAAAAATCCAGAGAATAAACCTTTGCCCTTATTCTGTCACTAAAGGCAGAGGAACTGAAAAAAAATGAGGCAAAAAAAAAGGTATTCTCAGTAGTTAATTCAAGTTCAAATTCCAAACCAAAAGCTTAGGCTAGTCATTGTCTTGCCCGGTTTTTAGCTTCTGATGACTTTACATAGGTCTTTCAGTGTTTCTAGAGCTTAGGATCAGTTCTTCAGTTCTTCTAGAACAGCGTTGACTCATTAAGTCTTCTATGAAAGTCATTGTTTGACCTTGTTTCTCACAGACTTAATGCAGTGATATTTCATTGGACAACACTGAGAAACTAAAGGTATATATTTTTTTGTGGAAATATACAGGATTTGCTAAAACTTTCATTTCCATGACTTGAATTTTCAGGTCAATGGCCAAAATAAAAATTAAGAATTAATAATGTCTCTAAATAGGAGAGGCTTGAATTTGATGGATGGACCACTTGGTGGATAAGGAATTGGCTGGATGGTGGCACTCAAAGAGTTAACATCTTTGTCAGCGACATGGACAGTGGGATTGAGTGCACCCGCAGCAAGTTTGCCAACAACACCAAGCTGTGTGGCGTGGTTGACACGCTGGAGGGAAGGGATGCCATCCAGAGGGACCTGGACAGGCTAGAGAGGTGAGCTCATACAAACCTCATGAGGTTCAACAAGGCCAAATGCAAGGTCCTGCACCTGGGTTGAAGCAATCCCAAGCACAAATACAGGCTGGGCAGAGAATGGATTGAGAGCAGCCCTGAGGGGTATTGGTGGATGAGAAGCTCAACATGACCAAGCAACGTGCACTTGCAGCCTAGAAAGCCACCAGTATCCTGGGCTGCATCAAAAGAAGTATGACCAGCAGGTCAAGGGAGGTGATTCTGCTCCTCTACTCTGCTCTTGTGAGATCCCACCTGGAGTACTGCGTCCAGCTCTGGAGTCTTCAGCACAAGAAGGACATGGACCTGTTGGATTGAATCCAGAGGAGAGCCATGAAGATGATCAGAGGGCTGGAGCACCTCTTCATAGACAGGCTGAGAGAGTTGGGGTTGTTCAGCCTGGAGAAGAGAAGGCTCCAGGGAAACACTATAGCCGCCTTCCAGTAATTAAAAGGGGCCTACAGGAAAGATGGGGAGGGACTCTTTATCAGGGATTGTAGCAATAGAACGAAGGGTAACGGTTTTAAATTGAAAGAGGGTAGATTTATATTAGATATTAGGAAGAAATTCTTTAGTGTGATGGTGATGAGACACTGGAACAGGTTACCCAGAGTTGTGGAGGCCCCATCCCTGGAGGTGTTTAAGGCCAGGTTGGATGGAGCTTTGAGCAACCTGGTCTAGTGGAAGGTGTCCCTGCCCATGACAGGGGTGTTGGAACTAGATGATCTTTAAGGTCCCTTCCAGCCCAAACTATTCTATGATTCTATGATTATGTAGTTTGAATTCAGAGTTTTTACCGGTTGTTGCTCTTTTTCTCACTTTACAGCTGTGTGTGATTATGCTTTTTCTTTGAGCTTGAGTCAGAGCAGGGATGTTAAACCAAGGCTGTGTACCTCCTAGCCACCCAGATATTGGGAATTCCAGGGTGGGTTGAGACAAATAAACTTCCATAGGGACAGAAAGGATAAGTCAGAATGACTCTCTTGTTCGAAGGTGAGTGAGTGCCCTCTCCAGGAAGACAGGATGTTCAAAGTGCTCCTCATACTCAAACAGACTGCCCAAACTACGGGCTATATGCCATCATTTCTTTCTCTGGCTGGCTTGCTTTGTTTTGTTTTTATGGAATATTGTTTAATGTGCTTTTTGAATCTAATCCAGAAAAGCAAAACACTTCATTTTGGAAATGCTGAAATGAACTGTTTTGAAATTTCTACATTTCTTTCTTATTAATCAGAAACTTTTTTCCTCCTGAATTTAGCTATAATTAACAAACAGCTTTAGTTCAAACAGAGTTACCATTTTTGGTGAAAAAAACAGACATCTTAAAATAAGTGGGGAGACACAAATGAATCCTTCCCTGTCTTCCACACAGCCTCACACAGATGGTCCAGCTGTACCATATAGCCATGCCATACAGCATGACAGCTGCAATACAAGTAAGTGGCATGTGACTCCGGCCAGGCAAAGAGAAGAGTTTCTTGCATCTTTCATATACTCAGGTGACATTAGTGGCTTTTTGCTGTGCAGACTCTCTGCAGCAGACTTTGGGGCCTGATTCTTGCCCTTTTTAAAGTCACTGAGAATCATAACCTATCTTAAGAAAACTGAAACATGTCTACTAGATCTGAAACATGTCATTATAAGAGCAGGTAAGTGGGATGGGACTTAATTCTCTCTGACTCTGAGGGGCTTGAAACTATTTTACTTCCCTGTGTGGTGGTCTAAGGCAACAGCTTTGTAGGTTTTATTGTACTGGAAATCTTAAGAGGTCTAAAAAGTATCTGACTTGCTTTGATAGTCCTGCAGGAAAAACACCACCGAAGAGGAAGGTATGGCTGTTGTGACTTTTTCTACTCATTCTGTGAACATAGAGGCTGTGAGTGCCAGAAGGGTGTCTGCAAAAGCCCACTAAAGGAGAAGCCATCAAATCTTTCCCGTGGAAGGGCTGGGACCCTGCTCTGGCACAGGCTCCAGTGAGCAGGGGGCAAGACAGTGACCCTGAGTGCTTACCTCTGCTCCTGCTGCCGTTCCAAGGAGGACAAGGTCTTCCAGCCCTGTCTCCTCCTGCAGGCATGGTGGCTGCTCCCAAATGGCCATATCTCATTCAGATGAGCTGGTGGGAGAGACCTGTGTCTTCCAGGGTGAAAGCAGATATCGTGTTGGTTCCTCTGTGGGAACGGTGGCAGGATGGGCAGAGCTAGCCCTTGGGCTGGCACCGAGGACGTATTGCATCTTACCTAATCAACTCAGTTTGACTATGCATTGCTCAAAGCCTCACTGTAGACAGACTTTTCTCTTTTTTTTGCGGAAATTTGTTTTAAAATGTATTTGGTCTCAAGTTAAGACTTTGTCTGCCAAGTTTCGCCCAGAAAATATTTTTGCAGCCAAGTTATAAACCCCTCCAAGTAAGGGTACGCAGTGTAGCAATGGAGAGAGCCTAAAGCATAATGGCACCAGTTAGCTCCCTGAGAATGCCACCTTTATGATCTGTTATCTTCCTTTGCCAGCTTCAGTTTGACATTTCATGAGGGCTGGGTTGGGCAATTCATTTTAAGCTTAGTTTTGGACTCAGTTATCAAAATAGGACAGTAAAGCTCTCAAACATGCTGTATGTTCTTGGAAAACACTGTAGAAAGACAAATATTTCACTTGGACTGAAAGGAGATATAAATCTCACACAGAATGCCTGTCAGCAAATTTAGCTAATATGCTAATTGTCTGAGGAGTGGACTGATGGGATAACCTATATTAAGACCTTAATGTGGAAAAATACGTATCTGTCTTATACTGTGAATGTCATGTTAAGAAGATTCATATACCCACTGAAATGTTTGTCTAATCATAGAAATAGTTTTGGTATTTATTTATTTATTTTTAAAGGACTAATTTATTATCTGTGTCTGTTGGTTTGGCCAGAAAGTGTTCAGAAACTGAGTTCTGACTGGGATTAACACGGGGACCATTAAATATTTTTGAGCATATTGTTTTAATTGATGACAGCTTGCTAGCAGAGGCAGTATTTATCTAGAGATTACAGGGCCAGTACTAGGGCATGGAGAATTCTGCAGTTGTGTTTCCACCGATAATACAAATGCATCCCAAGGGACATAATGATCAGTGCTTAATCAGTCCCTTCTGGTGTAGTTGGAAGTAAGGACTCCACCAAGGCTGTGGAATAGGCAGCACGTGCAGGTTAGCTCGAAGGAGATGCTGTTACTCTTTTCCTGGGTACACCCAGTGTAGCTGCCTGTTTCCAGCCAGACAGCTGCTGTTCTCCTCGCGCTGAGAACCGGCTGCCTTTTCACCACTGGGAACCCATCTGAGATACATATAAGCATACGTGACTGATCTTCAAACCATGTACAAGGGGACACTGAGGCCCGTGACAGATCCTGCTGACTACAGAATAATGTATGATAATAACTACAAAATAATGCAGGTTTTTGAATCTATGGTGTTGTCAGCATGATACTCACCAGTGTCTGGGGAGAAGATGGCTGGGAGCTGAAGAGCTAGCTATTCTGCTAGCAGTGCATCATATTTTTCAACCACTGCACGTCCATTTTGTGGCACTTTTTAGGCACTCTGGCTACAATAAGTTTTAAACTTTTTAAGAAACAGTCAGCGCTAAACATGGAAAGAGAGTTATGCCAATAGCATAGCCAGTACTTCAGCAGCAAAGGTGTCCTGTGTTGCAGAAATTCCCAGAAGGTGTCTTGTTTGCATCTCTTTTCCTTCAAGGACTGCGGGCCACACACTGTTTGGAGAATAAACCCCCAGGATCAGTCTGCCATCTTTGTAAGCTCCTCACAGGTGGTTGTACTTTTGGTGTGATTCCAGCTGACAGAAAGAAGTCTATAGTTTTTCTCCCAAAGCATTCTGGAGATCACCACTTTGCTTAGGGGGATGGTGTTCAGAGCTCACAGAAGTGCGAAAGCAAAGGCAATCCAAACATTATAGAGGTATAATCCTCCTTTTCAGTGAGGTTGTTAGCTCACTGGTGCCGAACAAACATGGCCAGAGTCTACTTGCTTTACCCTCGGTCAGTCCCACTGATTTTACAGCAATAATTTCCAAACTGAAACTGTTCAAGGTAACCATTCCTCCTGCTGGCTTCAGCACCGCTGTTTTAGCTTCACTTAAGCTCATCTTTTCATGAAAAGACCTCACACCTGAAGAATAACCTAGAAATAAATCCAGGAGCCCTCCTAGCCGCTTGGTAATTACTGCACTGGCTGCAGACATTTTGCACAGCTGTGACTTAGTTATAGACTGGAAGATTTATTGTAATATCCATTAATAACAGGGAAAAAAGGTTTATCTGTAGTACAACGGACTTCCAAAGTTACTTTTAATGCTCTGTGGACATTATAATGAGCTACAAAAATATTACTATAGTGTGTTTTTTTCAGAGCTCCATGAAATTTAGGGTAATTGTGCCTCTATCAGAAAGAAATCCCTTATCCAATCAAGCTTACTGATATCTCTCAACTTAATTAACCTGCGAAATATTCTTGAAATCAGTAAGATTCTGTCTAAGGGTGCACAGAAGTTGTTTTCAATTGCTTTTACGTTTACTATTCACAATATTTTTTCACTAGTGCAATGGCTGTACCTCAGTGAGGAACAGATAAATGTACATCTGAAAAACATACACCTTTCCTGAGCCACTGCTGTGACCATTTTCATGTTAGGTTGACAGAGAAATAAGAGGCGGTATTTCCTTTAACTGTGGGGGAAAAGTCTTTGGTTGTGTCAGGTATGGACCCTTTTTGATACAGAAAGATAATACATTGGGAAAGTTTTTGGTGTGTTTTGTTTTTATGAAGAAAGCCATATAGGGTTGTAGATGAGACTTGCAGCCTTATTAGAATTTGCATTGAAATAGGTGTACATGTCCTGCAAGACTGCCATATGCATTATACATTTTTCTTCTAAGTAGCCACCACAACTACCAGAGCAGACAGTAGATGTCAAATCCTTTTTGCTGCTTTTCTTTCCAGAACAATAATAGCGATGCGGAAACAGCACATGGTTTTTCTAAAGTTATATTAGACATATCTGATCTTCATGTTTGCAGTAATCTGACTTTGGCAGGCTTTTTAAAGACGAGTTAGGGAGTATTACATTAGACAGTGGTGCTAGGCAGCCAAACTTATGATATTTTGCAGTTCCAGAGAAGAAAGTTCAACACAGCCAAGATCTGAACAGAACAGATATTGTATATTAAAACAGGCTGGAAAACCTAAGAGAGAAACATCCAAGTGTTGCCCAACTGAACGATTGCACTGGCAATTTGCGTGGAGCTGAAGGTCTAAACCAGATATGCATAAAATGGGGAGATTGTAATCCCTTTAATATGGGAAGTATGCCCTGTGGGGGACTACTTCTCCCAGCATGCAACTGCAAAATGTCATAGATCTCAGCCACCCTTAAGCAGAACGGCTGAAAAGCATGCAAAATTGCTTTGACACAAATAATTGTATATACAAAGTGGAGGCCGTTGCTTCAGATGCTGCTGGAAAATAAATCTCCTGTCTGTGTCCAAAAGAGATGGCAGAGATGTGAAATTATGCTGACAAATATTTTTGTCTAGTTGTACACCATTTATAAAGCTGTTTTGAACTCATCACTGTTATTTGAGTTATGATGCTCTGAAGGAGAAATTTATTGCAAAGGTACTGAAATTTGTCAGCTGAGAAAGTAATTTTTATTTTTGGCAGGGAGATCATTGTAGAAAATGGTATAGTCTAAAAACAGAGACAAATAAAGGAAACCGGCAATGGCTACACTTTAAAATGGAAAATCAGCGAAGTTTCTAAATAGTAAATGAAAAATTAAAAGATGATGCAACAAATACACAATGTTTAGGGGTATGGCTTTAGAAATTAAACTAAAATCAGTCAAAAATGCAAGAAACCTTGGAGCTGTATATCTTCCTTCAGCTGAAATATCTTGCTGATATCACCTTCCAAGATAACTGCAGGGGCAGACACTGACTTCGTGTATGTACAGACGTCTCATACAGTGATAGGCTTCTCCAGATGCTTGCTTGCAAATGCACCTTTTTAGGGGAAGAGATCGTGACTTCACTTTGATACTGCAAATAAGTTTCCTGATTGCTGTTTAGCTGTTCCACATCAAGTGACTGAACGCACATACATATTCCCAGATAAAATCTACAATGAGGTTGCGAGTACATACATAGCAGTGATTTGGCATGAAATCCTTTTATGAGGCTGTTGTGGTATTCCTAAAACAAACATTGTAAGACCAGAAAATATTATGAATATAAGATTAAAAAAAAACAATCTAGAAACATATATATTTTCCCATGAAAAGCTACCAAACAACCTTATCTCTGCCCCAGTGTAACATGATATATTAGGTATGTATCAGGCATCTTCTTGATTACAGTCTGGGGTTAGATCAAAGCAACTTCGTTAAGGATTCTAATTCTCTCCTCCTGGTAATTCTGGAGGATGACGTTTATATTTCTAGGTGTCTTCACATAAAACAGACACAGTCATGTTAATTTTAACCCACTTCTGTAAACTGCCTGAGTTTATAATGTTATTTTTTGTAATTAGTTCTTACAATAACCCTGAAGTACAGTACATTTACCCCCCCCCAAAAAAAGAGGCTGTGAATAAAACACAGCTTTAGTTTCACTCCGGAGCTTCTTTTTGCTGAAGAGCTTCCTTTAAAAATATGTCTCTATCACCACTTCATACAAAAGCACTAAAGAAGGATTTGTTGGAGAAGGTCACAATGTCTTATTTCTCTTTATTTGAGACACAGTGTTTCCCTTTTGACTCCTCTATCAGATATTTATTTGCTCTTTTAGGCTGCTTTGAATAAGAAGGAAATCAACAGGTTTGGCTTCAGGTTGGAGTGCTGCCGACATTTGTGGTGACAGTTCCCTGCCTCTCACAGGGTCCCCTGGGTGCCTGCACCCCGCTCTGCTTGTCCCAGCATATTTTTCCCCATTTATGCATCGTGACTTGTGCCTGCCCTTTGGATCAGAGCTGATTGAAGAGTGCTTCCATTGCTCACTGCTTCGTTAATACACAGAGGGAAGCTGCGGTCAGGATTAAAAGAAACCCTTGGAGCCGGTTTCCAAAAGAAGGAGGAGAAAGCATCCCTCTGAAATGGCTGCCAGCTGAGGAATTTCCTGAGGAAGGATGAGGACAGCCATTGCGGCAGCTCCTCGGGCATTGCCTCTACCAGCAGTGTTCCCAGCTCTGCCGATGAGGCAAGTTTGCAGAGGCCGCTTGGTGGCTGAACCTGGTTTGGGCACTAGTGCTGTGCCGGGTTTATTTAAACCATCCCTTATGTCTGCTCTGCTCTGCCCTTTCAGCAAATCACTTGTGGAAAGTTTTCAGAAAAGTAACGCTATGGGCAGGCAAATTTTACAACTGGTAAAGGCCATAGATTGAGCCTTCAGTTGCCAAACCTTTCCATCTGAGAAAATCAAAGTCACCCTGAGCTACCAGCCATTATGCAGCTGGTCCTGAGGTGCTGAGCGGTCGCAACCCGCCTTGGGTTTCATTGATGTCCGTGGTGGTAAGAAGGATTTTAGAAATATAGAAATGGAAAACTGATTTTCAAAATGGCATTTTAAGTTATCTGATCAATAGTTATGCCTTTCTTTCTGAATCCAGGAACTAGTCAGCCTTTCTGTACGTGGATACAGTGTGATCAAAAGCATTGAGCAGCCATGTCAGGCAGAGGACATGTCCTTAAGCCAACCAAACTCAAGGGGACACCTTCCACATTCTAGATGGACAGACACCTCTGCAAGCGGTCCTAGACGTACTGTAAAGTTGCAGGTAAGTTTCTGTTACAAACCACCCTTTCAAGCAGCTCATCTTTCAACCTTATACTGAGAACAACCCTTGGCAAGGCTTATTTTCTGACACTCACTCTACCACTTCTGGTATACTCTGTATCCTCTAAAACCTTTAAATACTTTTCTAAAATACATACCACAGTTCAAAGAAGGGTATGAGCTTGACGTAAAATTACCCAGTGAGTTTCTTTAACACTGTCATCCTGTAAATAAGATTATATAATCATGATAATCATGATGATTCCCTTAGGCCTTACAATTTCTGAAACATGGAGTTGTCATTAGCATAGCTAACTAAAAAGATATACGCCTAATTTAGTTCTACTGTCTTTTCAGACTTGTCAGGAAAGATGTAGCATAGGGGCTTGGCACCTAAAATGAGACCTGTATAAGTTTTAGGTGCCTTTCCTCAGGATAGCCATTTAAATACCCTATAATCCTATGAAAGCATCAACCCAGATTCTGTGGAAGTTCGGTTGTATTTCCCTTCTCAGTCTGTGTTTTCCCAGGCTGCTGTAAACTAGATGTCTTTGAGGGTACAGAAGCTCCCAGCTCTGAGGAAAAAGATGGTTAGCCTCTATCTAAATTGTGGGGATCCAGAGGTGAATCTCAAGAGGGGCCTAATTTTGAGCCGGCTGTCAAATTTTTGGCTCTGTCTAGGATGGTACGGAGTTCAGCATTAAACACAACAGTCATGGCTATTTTAATTTAAAAAAGCCCAAACAAGTAATGGTGATAATAGTATCTCATTGACATACCTAAGCTGGAGACTGCTGAAGGGATTCTCTGTGCATTCGTGTCACTTAGCCATAGGTAAAACCCTTAGCATAATTATTCACTTAATTTTGGACAAATCCACCACAGTGGCGGTTCCCAGGGAAGTGCTGAGTACCAGCCTTTTGCTGAAGCGCTCAGAAATAGTGGGACATGCAGCATGAGATAGCTGTGGTTTGTATATTGTTCCAGAATAAGGGTGCTTTCTTGAACGGGAACCATAGTAAAATTACATGCAAGATATTTCACACTGTAATTATGAAATATTTTGGTCATGATAAACAACATCAATGAAATATTTTACCATGGTTCAATGAAGAGCCTTCCATATGGAATGAAGCTGAGAGCACAGTCAAACCTGTTCTTCCTTCAGGTGCAGGAATGACTGACTGAAAGAGACCTTTTTGGAATATCTTTTGTGCTTTAAAAACACGGGGTGAAATTGCAGCAGTATCAAATGCAATGACTGTGTTTCCTTTGACTTTAGCAGATCAAATTTTAGCTCAAGGAAACTTGCCAGATTACCAACAATTTACCTGACTAACCTGCAAGACAAATAAAAAACGTTCCCCTAGATATTGCTGTTATCTATCTGATAAAATGTACCAGAATTGCAGGTAAAGATCTGAAGTAGGTTATCCTCTTGAGAGCACAGAAAGCAAATTTCCCTTTCCACAGCAACCCAGCAGAAATGTTGCCAATACAACTATTCCTACTTATGGAGATAATAGTAATGAAAGAAAGGTCAATCATGGCTATATAATAGTTTAAAATACAGCTTCGTCTCTCTTGACATCTGCATAGACTAAATGAGTTGTTGAAGGATTTGAACAGTTTTACAGAGTATATTAAGTTTCATGACTTGCACACAAAAAAAATATTCATTTGGTTACACGTTGGAAACCCAGAGCCAACAATAACTTTGGGATTTATTAAAAGCAGGCCACTGTTTTAATGGGAAAATATTTTTATGCTATGAGCAGTAATGACTTTTTTACAACTCTTGTAAAAACTCAAAAGAAGAGCAATGAAGATTCTTGGGATGGATGGATTTTGCTGCTCTTGAGTCAATTAGTACAATAAAATATTTGTTTTTAAATGGACACAGCACCTGTTTCATTAGCTAACAGGAAAACCAGAACCTTCTTTACTATTTAAATTGTGGAAATTATCCTATAAAAACTAAAGATGAGCAGGTGTTAACTGATGCTGTGTGACATACTACTTGTGGGTACCTTGAAGTTGTCCATTTCTAATAGAACCATCAGCTACCTGGCAAGATTTTGGTAATACAGCAAATTATTACTATAGATTATATTTCACTCCATCTGTCACATTGCATTAGGCTGCCATTGTAGTGTCTCTCTTGGAACCGGCCTTTTGTCTGGATTTCTCCTGATATACAACAAAGTTTCCAACCACACTGAGACAGGAGTTTTGGTATATGGTTTTGTTCAGACAAACTATTGCACTCCCAGTGTCCCTGAGAATAGGTTCCCTCCCATCCTGTTCAACTGAGCCAGGTGATGGAGACTTGTGCCCGCTACTGAACCACTTGCTGAAAATACCCAGGCTGTCACAAACAGCTCAGCCTAATGCAGCCCAGCCTGGCTGCTCTCTGCTCTCAGTTCCAAAGCCAATGTTCAAAACTCCAGAAAGACAAAGGGAAGGGAAGACAAAGGGAAGGGAAGACAAAGGGAAGACAAAGGAAGGGAAGACAAAGGAAGGGAAGACAAAGGAAGGGAAGGGAAGACAAAGGAAGGGAAGACAAAGGAAGGGAAGACAAAGGAAGACAAAGGAAGGGAAGACAAAGGAAGACAAAGGAAGACAAAGGAAGACAAGGGAAGGGAAGGGAAGGGAAGGGAAGGGAAGGGAAGGGAAGGGAAGGGAAGGGAAGGGAAGGGAAGGGAAGGGAAGGGAAGGGAAGGGAAGGGAAGGGAAGGGAAGGGAAGGGAAGGGAAGGGACGGGAAGGGAAGGGAAGGGAAGGGAAGGGAAGGGAAGGGAAGGGAAGGGAGGGGAGGGGAGGGGAGGGGAGGGGAGGGGAGGGGAGGGGAGGGGAGGGGAGGGGAGGGGAGGGGAGGGGAGGGGAGGGGAGGGGAGGGGGAAGGGGAAGGGGAAGGGGAAGGGGAAGAAAGAAGAAGGGAAAGAGAACTTACATGCTGCCAGTGGGGTTGGCTAACTGCTATCTTTACTTTAGCATCTCATACTCAAAGCATGTTGTCTTCTCATTTCTATCAGAACTCGATCATTCAGTATTGCAGTACAGTCCTGTTAGGAGTTGGTTGTTTCATTACTTTGCTTTCTACTGTGTACGAAATTTAGACTGTAATGTGATAAGCTTGGCTTTAGCTTTCACTGGATCACTTCCACGGCTTTGTCCTCCATCTACACTCTACTGGTAATATGATTGGAGCAATATGGTATTCTGAAATTAAAGAAAGTTACATTGTTACTCTTTTTCATATTTGTTGGAGAGAAAGATATTGAACTTTGGAGAAGGCTGTAGTTGTGGTGGGGACACATAATAGAGCAGTCTCCTACATCTTCCTCATATGTGAGTGATGTGTGTGGAAATCCCATACAATTCCCCAGTAACTGATGCTATAAGCATCTCTGAGGTGTTACTCCTCATGTGATGCCCACTGTGTATATCCTATCTTGTATTGCAGCTTCCCCAGATAAATCTCCTTCTGTCAAATGTTCTTCCACCTTCTTCAGTGTTGAAATAAACTAATTTCTGCCACCTTCTACTCCTTATGTATGAATATGTGTCTATGGCCACATGGATAGAAAGTCCTAGATTTTTTCTTTAATGTGCATTTTTTATGGACTGTCCCTTAGACTATGATACATGTTTAAATCACCTGAATCTACCAATCTAGATCCATAACCAAAGATTCATAATAGTTAGTACTGCCATAAATCCACCTGCCACTCATGGTAACCTCTCCTCCTAGTTTCTACTTCCATAGTTTGTCTCTTTGACGTCCTTTGACTTGACTGCAAGCGTTTTTTCCAACATTTCTTTCATATTCCTGAACTTCTAATGAGACCTATTGCAATATGTACCTGTAATGCCCTCTGTCTATCTATAGCTCACCAGGGTAAACCTTCCACCTCTCCATTAACTGTTAAGCGATAACGATGCACTTCTCTCTTCTGTCTGAAGCAATCACAAAAAATTACCTTTACTTGGGAAGTGTCATTGAGAAACTTAGAATGATAAATGTTGCTCCTAAAATCCCCAAAGGGACTTAACTGGCTAAATTTATGTCATCACTTTCTGGGCAAATAATAGGTTTTATAGACTCTTTTAACTGATTCACCTCTTTCCATCCACTCACAAGCCACTGGCACATCAACAAATACAGTAAGGTTAGATGGGAGTTTGCAGCACAGAAGCTATTCTTGCCAATAACTGTTTATTTGTGTTCTTGTACCCTGGGATACATGTGAGATGATGCACAGTGCATGTTTGTGAGCAACTATTGCAAGGCAACTGATCTAAGGCTGAGCTTCCTCCCTAGTGATTTGTTTGTTCTCCTGCATCTTAAGATACTGCTGCTACTTTCTAGGTGCAAACAGGGAAAAATACTGCATTGTTTCAGATACCAGAATTGTTTCTTTAACAGAAAACAGTGTAAAGCACAAACGTCGTGTTACAGCATTAAAAAATGTTTCCAGATCTCGTGAAATTTTTCTCCTTTAGACTTGTGCACAAAATTGGTTCATCTGCTTGAGGGGATGAAGCTAGGAATACCTGGAAAAAAGTGTAATTTTTGTACTAGCTGCAGTGTATTTCAAAATACTCAAAGAAGCAGGCACATTTCAGTCTACCTGCTCGTTGCCACTGAACAGGGGAAGAACTTTGTCCTAGGGGCTGGGAGATGCTCTTTTACTGCTTTCTCACTCAGAACCTGTCTCACATCAGGATCAGGTTTTACAGCTACATTTTAAAGGCCATTTGGACATTTACGGTTCCATACAAATACTCTGTATGCAAAATGTCCCCAGGCTCATAATTTATATTCATTTCAGTGGAAGTCAGGAGATTTTAGAACTCCCTATGCGTCTGTTTACCCACACACCCAGTAAGAATATGCATTTGAATCGGCATTATGTGATTGGGCTAGGGGCACTGTGAATGCACATACCTGTTATCTAATCCTTTCCATAGCATATTAAAATTGCAAAGTCACCTAATATTTCATCTGCATTAAAATGTGTGGGTCTATACAATATATGTGTTTATATAATTAATATAAAAATATACTAAATGTTTTTTTAGGTTGCAAAGTCACAAGTACAAAAATTAGGGAAAATCAGTTGTACTTATATCTTTGCTACTCAGTGTATGGCTCCAGACAATTTTTACAGCTTGTTGTTGAAGGCCTGCATATCCTACGCAGAATAAATTAGCTCCTGGACATTATGCAGTTCTCATCACCCTGAACCTCAGAAACTGAGATGAGGTAGCAGAATTATTATAATATGAAGTTGCAAAGAACCAAGATGCTGCTTTTTTTTTTTTTCCTTGCACTTAAGCAACACTGGGAAAAATGAAGGTCTTTTAAAGCTTCTTGTTTTTAATTTGGTATCACAAACATTGGAATACCTCTGCCACAACTGTATTTTATGTTACAGTGTATGCAGATACTCAATCTGAAGAGAAGATATAACCAAAAGAAGTGTAGTAGAAGCCTGTAAGATCAGTAAATTTACAGTTGCTTTGGTATCTCCCCTTTATTTCCACATGCTAATGTATTTGGAGTTTTTAAGTTTAACCTTAACTCTATATTTTCTGTATTTAGAAAGCTAAGTTTGCAGATAATTGCATCATCTATGGATTTACTTTTTTCCCCCTCACTCTATGTTACTTATATTTGCTTCTACCCATGCATCTTCAAAAAAGAAAGTAGCTGGTTATTTCTTGCTTTTTGTTCAAGCATATATATGCTAACATGAACACTTGACCAATGTCAAGATGGAGTTAAGGTATACTGCAGATACGAGTAAATATAAAGCAAAACTATGTGCTTCAGGATCATGACATCTTTTCAATACTAGTAAAGAACTGCTGCCAGAACCGCCAGGATGATTCTCAAGGGAGAGGTGTGGAGAAACTTCTGGCTCTTGAATGAGACTTCAGCTCAGTGAAAGTTAAACCATTGAAGCCCACAAGGAAACTATTGCCAAAACCACAAAAATTGGACTTTTTGCTGAATAGAGCCCATAAAAAGTAATATTTCATTCTGAGTTTAGAGTGCAACAGATATTTCATTTCAGCTGAGCTCGAAATTGAGTTACACACATTGCATCTTTTACCTGTTTGAAAAAAGGTTGGTCTTAAATGACAAAAAACCTGTCACCCTCTCTGAGAGATTAATTTTATCGGGAACTGTTTCCCACAGATGACAAATAAACAATAAGTTCACCCCATGGCACCTGTATAGTTCCACTTAAAGTAACAACTTCTTTGTACGTCTATAAAGGCAGCAAGTGCACAAGCGATTAAAAAAGAGGAGCTTAGCCAACCGAAGTGTGGCAGAAGCCTGTAGTTTACCAAACTGAATAATCTCCAGCAATTCGAACAAATCTTTTTGCTGGGACCTTTTGAAGATAAATACTCATCCATCCAGCTCCCTTCCTGTTTTGTAATGTCTCCCTGTCTAATTTAATAAATGCTTTCTTGCTGTTTCTTGGCATCTTCCAGAACAAGGAATGTAAACTGAAAAGACCGTGGAGACTAGCGTTGGCCCAGGATTCCACAATGAATAATATCAGGAGACGCAGAGACGAGTCTATAAGCCCATACCTCCTGCCACAGCCTCTACTAGGGAAAGTTGCTCAGTGCTGTGTGAAGCAGACTTTTGTTACACAATAGTTAACACACGGGAAAGTCAGAAGAAAAATACATGCTTTAACAGGTCAGTTGCTGAGACTACTACAGTACAGGAAAAACTATCAAAAATAACATTAAGAACGGGAATACTGAGAGAAAATATTACTGCACAACAGCAATCGCCAAAGAATTATTGGCAATATTTTATGACACCTTTAGTCACGTAGAACATGACAGGAAAGAACAGTAGTTGCTGGATAAGTATTATTTATTTATTTCTAATCTGTAGCTGTCTATTATTGTCCAAATTAATGAAATCAGATTTGTACTGTGACAGTTGTTCTCCAAAATGACCACCTCAACTTTTGAAGTCTAAATTGTTTAAAGTTAAGATAATTCCTTTTTAAATAGTATAGCTCAAAATATACATGAAATTCATCTCTCTGCATGAAGTGGACTTTCTACAGTGCGCCTGAGACGTATTTTCTATTCATTCATGGAAGAGCCATTGCTGTAGATGCACATAAGAAGGTGTACTGAAAGCACTCATTAATTCTGCTTCTGGGTGGCCTTGGAAATCTATGAAGTCTCTTCAGACCCTAGTATTTTGGCTCTGTGTAGTTTTGCCCTTCAGAAATAGATCACTGTTGTCTACACGTTCATACACCCTATTCTTGGAACTTTGAACTATCACAAAAGAGTATTGTATTCATTAAAATTCAATGCTGAATGGCATTCATCTGCAGGTTACAGAGCCCTCTGTAGAAAAGGAGAAGCTTTAAGGGAAAAAACAGTACAATGTAATGTGCAAAGAACAGCATGGTTTCTAGCATTGCCCCCGGGGATTAGGTATTCCTGAATGAGATCAGTTTGGTGTAGGTTTTCACCTATTTGTAAAAGAGGGCAAGGCTACTGTTATTTGTGGTTGAATGATTTGAGATTTATGAATAAGGACCATTGCATATTTATTCATATAATTCATGCCTTCGTGGCTTTTTCCTAAATTCTGTCTTTGCCCACTTCTTTAAGGTCGTTGGAGGGTTGTTTGACATTAGGAGAACATTTTGAGAGAGCACAGCCCTCCCTAGATCCAAGTGCTCTTCCGTACTCTTCGGCACTCATGAAGAGTACTCACCAGTCCTCCTTAGCTTACGTGCCCCTTC
Source organism: Pluvialis apricaria (assembly GCA_017639485.1). NCBI lineage: Eukaryota > Metazoa > Chordata > Aves > Charadriiformes > Charadriidae > Pluvialis > Pluvialis apricaria. Next base: position 69,763,677 of record CM030009.1, on the reverse strand, counting down.
CATTCACGTACCTCAGTCTGTTACCTCTCCTTTTGACTGTAACATTCAAGTTAGTGGAGGAGTATCCTGCTGCTTCTTTGATAGCCTTGATCATTCAGTGGGAGCTGGGCAGTACACAAGCAGAGCAGCAGTGTAGTGCCACCATGGACTGCCAGTCCTTTGGGAAATAGGTATTTGGATTTTCTGAAGCACCCTGAAATCACTCATATGACTAGACAAACATTGAGATAAAGGTAACCAAATTATATAGTTGTTATCATTTATTACAATAATAATTGGTTTGAAAAATAAAATTAATTGAGTGCACCATCAGCAAGTTTGCTGATGACACAAAACTGTGAGGGGTGGCTGACATGCCGGAAGCGTGACCTGGACAGGCTAGAGAGTTGGGTGGAGAGGAACCTAATGAAATTCAACAATGGCAAGTGTAGAGTACTGCATCTGGGGAGGAATAACCCCATGCATCAGTACAGGTTGGGGGCTGACCTCCTGGAGAGCAGCTGTGTGGAAAGGGACCTGGGTGTCCTGGTGGACAACAGGATGACCATGAGCCAGCAATGTACCTTGGTGGCCAAGAAGACCAATGGCATCCTGGGGTGCATCATGAAGCGTGTGGCCAGCAGGCCGAGGGAGGTCATCCTCCCCCTCTACTCTGCCCTGGTGAGGCCGCATCTGGAGTATTGTGTCCAGTTCTGGGCTCCCCGGTTCAAGAAGGACAGGGAACTGTTGGAGAGGGTCCAGCACAGGGCTACAAAGATGATGAGGGGATTGGAGGATCTTTCTTATGCGGAAAGGCTCGGGGACTTGGGGCTGTTCAGTCTAGAGAAAAGAAGACTGAGGGGGAGATCTTATCAATACTTATAAATACTTAAAGGGGGGGTGCCAGGTAGATGAGAAGAGTCTTCTTTCAGTTGTGCCCAGTGATAGGACTAGGGGTAACGGGCACAAACTTGAACATAGGAAGTTCCATCTTAACATGAGGAAGAACTTCTTTCCTTTGAGGGTGGCAGAGCACTGGCACAGGCTGCCCAGAGAGGTGGTGGAGTCTCCCACACTGGAGACATTCCAAACCTGCCTGGACACTGTGCTGTGCAACCTGCTGTAGGTGTCCCTGCTGTGGCAGGGGGGTTGGACTAGATGATCTCCAGAGGTCCCTTCCAACCCTGACTATTCTGTGATTCTGTGAGATAAAGTCAGATAACATTAAAGATTATAGCTACCAGTAGATCAGGGCCATAGAGGCACCCACAGGACTTACTGACCCTGCCCAACCCCCTCTGGGGTCTCCTCACCCTGCCCGTGGCCCAGGACCCCATTTCAGGCCCCTAGGGCTGTCAGCAGGGCTGGTCTCCAGCTCCCCACAGCTCTGTCCTGCCCAGCCATGGGCACCACTGAGCCAGGTTCACCTGCGAGCCCACGTCCTGGCCCATCCTCAGGCTGTCCCCAGGGAGATGCCCCGGGGCTGGGACTGTCCCTGCTCCCTGGCAGGGGGCAGCCAGGCATGGCCTCACCACCAGGGCCCTGCTTATCCGCCTTCTGGTTTGGGGAGCCCCCATGGCTCTCAGTGCCTGACTCCAAGGAGCCACTGGACCTCATGATGCCCTGACATATTCAGTTCAAACCCAGGAGACACCCTCTGTAACATCCATACAACAAGAAGTCCGGATGCCCACACAGCCATTTTGGCTTCAAACCAGTCCTTGTGTTGGCAAGATCCTATGATCTTGCCCTCGGGACAGTCTTGTACTTAGGTGTCTTTTGCCCTGGAGGGGTCTATTCAGTTTCAAATGTTCATATAATGAGTTTCTTGTCATTCACCAGTTCAACTCTTAACCAAGCACTCCATTTTTAACATTTATTTCGCAAGTGACTACAGCACTGAAGCAGGTTCCCTTAGGACAACGCCTGGCCAAGAAGCAAAGACACTTTCAAGCAACTGGGTTGCTACTTACCTTGGTTGTAAACAAACCATCTAGTTTTTGTGAAAGACATCCCCCTTGCAGGTAGCTGGGGTGTGATTACCCAGCCATTACCAAAAGCCACATGTTGTGCAAATATACATATAATTTGGCAACAATGGTCTGCATAAGCATGTAAAAAAGAGCGAGCCATAACCCATTACCAGTTCTCTGTAAGGACCAGGAATGACAGTAGCTCAGCACCCTTTAGTGTTTGGTGGATGGGAGTAACTCACCATTAAACGTGGTGGGTTTGTTTTGGAGGACAGAATGACAGAGGGCATAGGCATTTATAGAAGCTGTTTGCAATCCTGAACTTTCTGTAACTGTGACTAGGGTATTGAATTATACGTCTTTTTTTAATCTGTCCACATTACTCCACAGATTCTTTTCTTACTTTTAGCAGTGTCCACAATGAACCTGTGAATCAAAAGCTGAGTTATTGCACTTCCTGTATTTCATTTTTATCCCTTTCGGTTGACTAAATTGTCAAAGGTTAGGTTTGGCATCATAAATATTAATGCTCTCCACACAGCTGGAGGCCAACATTTGGTGGGTCAGTATTTAAAAATTAGTTTTGTTTTCCTATGTGCCATCCATTCACTGGTGTCTCCTTGTAGAACTGTGTCATGGGGCCGTGGTAATCCCTTGTGCAGACACATAAATAACTACACCAAAACCATGGATGATAACAGGTCCTGGTGCTTTTCAGTTCTTTGATGTCTTAAGTGCTTTCCTGGCCATTTATCTCTTTCGGATGTTAACCTTTTTATTCAGCACTCCTACTCCTGAGCTTAATTTTAGGAAATCATGTCTCATGTGGCTTATGTTTTATTGAAGTATGAACACTTTATTTTCTCACATTGTTCTTTCTGATGGTGTGGAAAGGCGCCAACCTACTAATCAATTTCTGATGAAATGTGACTTTATGAATTAGCTTATATGTTATGGTTTCTTGAGAAAACAATGACCTAGGTCATCTCTTCCAGTCCTACTGTATCCCTATGAGATGGGAAGGGATGCAGTTCATGTTGAAAGAATAACTTTGCTGTTTATCTAACCTTAGGTGTTCATTTTACATCCAATTTAACCTTTTCCATACCAAAATGCTGGCCTCAGCTTTCCTTCTGAAAACAGTTCTCAGAGAAATAAATAAACAAACAAGCAAACACAACCCAAAAACTGTGAAACTGAAACTGACAGCAGCATTTCTCAAGATGTGGTAATTTCCACCAAACTGAGGACTCCTGTAGCGTGTAAGAATATTTGAATTTCACAACATGAGGTTACCTCATCTGGGCCTTGATAAGCTAGAAGCAAGAGGCAACAGACCAAGCAAATATCCAAACTTTCCCAAAGAGTGTTAATTAAAACGTCCCAAATCATGCTATTGTGTACTAGGTATAAGCAAAGCAAATTTTAAAATTTTGCTTTAAAAATTCACTTCCTGAATGAATGGCTTAGAGTTTTCAAAAAGTTTTAGGTAGTTTCACATTTCATTACTTTCAAAACAGGTTTTTAATGCTTCATGAGTGTAGGTAGAACCCTCTGGGTACAACATAATGTGACTTATTAATGGCTAGAAGTGGACTTTAATATCTACTTAAAATATAAACCAGAAATAGTCTTTAAAGTTTTCACTTGTTTCCATTTCTGCTGGACTACACAAAAACCGTGTACAACTATTACACATTTGCTGTGAAAAGTTAGTGGTCCATAACAAACTCCTGCCTGTTGCACACTGAAACTGAAATAGTTTTTAAGGAAGAGAATTAAAAACTGGAGCTTAAACAGGGAGATGGCTTTATAGACTGATTTGTTTTATTTAAGTGGAGGTTGGAGCTGTTTAGAATTCTCTTATATTGGAATAAATCTGTCATGCACAGTGGTCAGTAGCTTTCATCTAACACTGAATAAGGAACTTCATGGTAACAATAACAGAGCTATTCTGCATCTTGTATTCTGTTTCAAATTGTGTCTTTTGTCTAAAACCTCACCTTGCTCCTGCTGCTTACCTTCCTTGTACTGGTTATGAAAACAGTACAGTTCTGCTTGTGGGTGAGAGATGGATCAAGGAGCAGGTCTGCAGTGAGGTTAAAGATGTATGAGAAGAACACAGCAATGTGTCATATGGGCACCATTTACCACGGTCTAGGCACTGCAGGAGGTGTAGCTTTCTGAGACAACTCCATAGAATGCTTCTTATTTGCCTCTTTATGTTTCAGTGAGCACGGTAAGCAGAGAAGGAAAAGTCCTTCCCTCCTATCTTATCTCTGTCCTCTCCTCAAAAATACTAGTAGCCTAGCCCATGTACCACCTATTGCAAACACACAGGGCAGAGGTTTGGTTGTTGTTCCTTTAACAATGCAGCGTCCATCAGTTACAACTGCCCCCCATTTTTGGTGTACTCTGTCCTGCAAAGCATTTTTTCTCCTGGGCATTTGGCATATCAAGTAATTTTTTATGTAGGCCACAATATACCTGGAGGATGACACAGGCATGACTTGGCAATGCTATGAAGCCACTTTTGAAAGCATGTACTTTACATGTACTTTACTGAAGTACGTGTACTTCAGTACTGAATCCGATTCGGCATTTGCGAAAGATTCCTATCGCAATATTTTCATCATTACTATTTCTATAGTAATGTGGTTGTTATAGCATCTTTATAAACTCCTCTTGCCTTTTTTTTCTGTGCTGGGAACCCTGTCTTCATTACAGACACTCCACTAATTATGTGAGCAATGCTGCTGCCAGCTACTGAGTCAAATGCTTTGCCTTTTCCACCATGTCATGTGACATGGACACTTCAAGAAATGGTACAGTTAGAGAATAAGCTAACAAGTTAAATTATTCTGGTTTTCACTGTGACCCATTGTCTTATGTATGGCTCGATGTTAGCAGAGAATTGTAATTTCTTATTTTTGGTAACATAGACACTGTTGAGAGGAAATTTATAGTAAGTTTCAGTGTTCTTGGGTACTTTGCTCTCTGAGTATAAGTACAAAATTCAGGCACCAGAGCTTCAATAGTGTTTTTTTAGAAGGTTGTATCACAGACCTCTGTTACCCTAAGCCACCCACAATAACACTTTAAGAGCGTGATACGTTCATTTGTGTTCCTTAAAAAATTGTTTATGAGTTACAACACTTAAGTTGAATGAGGTTTTGGCAATAGATTCCACACTGTATAAATAGCAGTTCCACTGTCTTTGAAGTACATGGGGTTAAATTACTTGCTGTGAATAAAGTATCTAAAGAACTAATCCGTTTTTTCTTCCTGTTCATAAAATGTTCTTGAACTTAAGTTCGTTTTTAAGAATTACTTCATTATTTGTATTCACCGAGAAGTTTGTATGAACAACTTTCTTCCTACGAGGGTCAATCCTAGTTGTTTTCCATGCGTTGTTTGTGGCAAGTGATTGATGTTTGCTGTTGTGATGTATGTTTCATTACATTGCTTGTATTGTGTGGAAGTAGCTTTATTTAAAATATCAACACTCAAAAAGGCAAAGAAGAGGTTTTAGCATGATAAAGGTCAAGAAATTCGGGAGTTTACCAGCTTGTTGCACCCTGCTACCCTTGTATTCAAGCCTAGTGAAGTACAGGTATGTTGCACAGTGTCTTAAATGCCTTAAATTGGGCAGTGCTACAGACTTTGCATTGCAGTTCTCAAACTTGCCTTTCACTAGCAGATCTGGAACATAAGCTGTTCTGGCAGTGGCTTCCCAGAGCATGCTCCAGTCAGCGCTAGTTGCATAGGAAGTAGCAATAGGAAATTGGAGTGGTTCCTGATGAAAGCTGTATGGGAACTTTGAGTTACTATTGCAAAAGTACAGGGAGGGAAGGATCACATGCTGCATGGAAGAGGATGTCCAGGAATGATGATTGTCTGGGGAATTCCTGTTCCTTTTCTTGGATAATCACTGGGAGACCTTCTTCCCAGTCTTTTCTCTATTCTTCCGGTTTAATTTTTCTCCAAAGTTAATAATCCGTGTTAGAGTTGGTGTATGCAATCAGCTACAGACCCTGGCAGTACAGATTTGTGCATGTAAGCTTGTCTACACACCCTTTTAGCATCCCTTTTCTGGCTGAATCCCTGTTAGGACAACATCATCCAGAAAGAAGTGTCCTGAACAGCAGTCATAATGTGCTCCTGATTTCCTTTGTTTTCCCTGTACTGAATACAAAACAATGAATCTAAGGGCTTTTGGGAACCATGGAACCTTTGGAATTAAACTTTACAAAATCAGGAACTCGCTCATCAGGTATATGAAGAGGGAAATAGTGGTGTGCCTAAAGCTTGATTCTGGGAGGCAGGAGATTTAAGGTTTGTTTCCAGCTCATATTAAAGTTTCTTGTTTCACCTCTGGTACTGAACAATCAAACTTACATGCATAAAAGAGAATGATCATGAAGCTGCTTATGCCTAGATCATCTGGAAGCAAGTGACTTATTTATAGTATCATTAAAAGAATCTAGTTTAAAATATATTGAAAATATATTGAAGTATATGGTTTGCAGTGAATGTTAACACTCATTCGTTAGCGTGTTTCCCTAATGAATGTTCTGAATGAAGGAGATTCAAATATTTGGGAAAAAGACCAAATAACTGAATGCTCCCTTCAGAGCTAAGTGGTCTTCTCTGACTGCATCCATAGATTAAAAGGGTGGAAGAGTCAGGGGAAATCTAAAACTTTTACAAGCCCTCCACTGCATTTAGTAGAAGTATCTCATGCCTAGATACAGATTTATCATAACGATTTTAGCAAAGGTGAGAGTTTTTATAAAATAGACAGTGTGAGCACATTTGAAAACATGCTGTGAGGCAAGTTGCAGTAGCTCTGAAATAAAGACATGCAAGTCTGCTTAGCTATGCTTATTAACTCTGAGCACTGAGTGTATGTTTTGCTGTGTATTAGAAGGTGGTAGATGAAATTCTATATTGCCTGCTACCTGGACAACGTCTTAGTCACAGCACAAATAACCATGATTTTTTTAAATCCCTTGGAAAAGTTTACCAGAAGATTATAGCTTGCAGGTCAAAAAACAAACAAAAGAAAAGTGTGATTCTTCTAACCAGCTGTGAAATACTTCAGGCATTGTGTTACTGATGGCGACACAAATTTGACCAGTCACTCATCTGACACTCAGCTGGGAGCCATCCCCAGATGCTCCAGGCAGCCAGGGAGAGAGCTTCATGTAATTTCCGTGCTTTTTATCCTGAGAAACCTCTGTGTTGGGCTCACCAATACAAGCAGAATAAAGTAGTCCAAGCATCACTGTTACACAATTGTTTGCATTTTCATAGATACCGAGATGCACCATCCAAAACTCCCTTTCAATAAGCCAGTATCCTGGACTGGACAAGAGCATCTAAGCTTTTTCTGTGTGTAATATCACACCAGTGTTTCCACATAGATGAAATATTAATCAGGGCTCAGACTCACAAAATGAAGTACCTTGTGCCTAGAAAGCTCTTCAGGCCTTCCTTAAATACAGTGTTAATGGATCAGCCCCAGAAAAACTCTGCTTCACTCAGTTCTTAGCATTAATGAAAGCCTTTGGGTATGTTTTAAGAAGCAAGCAAAGGTTTAAGCTCAGGCTTATTGTTAAAGTGTGAGCCCAAGGACAAATGGGATATAAACTGATCAAGAAAGATGTTAGGCTAAGACTTAAAGTATATTTCTAAGTATGACAATTGCAGTTTTGGAGGAACTGCCTAGCAAAAATAGTGCAGTTGAAACAAAGAATCAATTTAAAGTAAACTAGATGAAGCTTGGTAATGGTCATGTAGGAGATGATACCTGTATGACTGTATATGGGACTTTTCTGGAGCTCGCTTGCAGGCATATATGCCTATTAGAAGGCTCATCAGAGCAGTTGTAATATGGTCTTGAGGCCAAGTGGGCGTATGTGTGTATACATGTAAGTCAAGCTTTTGTCTATTTGATAAGTAGTTCACTGTACTCCATACAGTTCTTTATCTAATCTTGAATTGTTTAATTCTTCTGTTATAAGTTGTAATCAGCTTGTGACCAGACATTACATCCCATTTTTCATCATCAATTTCCACTGTGATATTAGCTTTTTTTTGGGGGGGGGGGGGGGGGAATAAAAAAAAAAATGTGGTCATAAATTCAAGTATTACTCAAAGCCAGCCCCAACACTTTCATTGAGGAACTTTGTTAATAATTTTAACTTAGACCATTCTTATTTTGTTCTTTTATTTTCAGAGTTTCAAGATCCTGGGGTTTTGTTGAGTTAGTTCCCTTTGCTATTCTTTTTAGCTCTCTGTTTACTTCCCAAAACTTTCCCGAGTGGTCTAGTTGTCAGGGCAGGTCAGGAGCATGTACATTTATGTTTTTGCTTTCCTGGTGATGGTTACTTTTAACAGGGGATAGATTCTACACCTCTGCTCAAAGAAACACCAAATCTTCTTCCCAGTCCTCAAGATCTTCTCATGGAGGTGACTTGAATACCAGCTGTAACACAGCTGAGGTATGGTTAAGTGAGATGGTTTTCCTCTTCCTGACAACAGCTATAGGACACAAATTTCCCTATTTTCTTTCTAGTGTGTCCTTTTTGGTTTTCCATCTCATCAGATGGTCTCAATGTCTCTTCCTCTGCTCCACAGTACCCTTTGGTTTCTTGTAACATTCTGTTCTAACCTTTTGTGCCACCTAAAATAAATATTGCCTATTTCATAGAATCATAGAATCATAGAATATATAAGTTGGAAAAGACCTTTAAGACCATGGAGTCTGACAGCCTAGCACTTCCAAGTCCACCACTAAACTGTGCCCCTAAGCACCATGTCTACGTGTCTTTTAAATACCTCCAGGGATGATGACTCAACCACTTCTCTGGGCAACCTCTTTCAATGCTTGACTATCCTTGTGGTGAGCAATTTTTCCTAATATCCAATCTAAGCCTCCCCTGGAACAACTTGAGGCCATTTCATCTTTTTCTATTGCTTGTTACTTGGGAGAAGAGACTGATGCCCACCACTCTACATCTCCTTTCAGGTAGTTGTAGAGAGCGATAAGGTCTCCCCTGAGCCTCCTTTTCTCCAGGCTAAACAACCCCAGTTCCCTCGGTTGTTCCTCATAAGACTTGTGCTCTAGGCCCTTCACCGGCTTCGTTGCCCTTCTTTGGACATGCTCCAGCACCTCACAATCACAATCACAATATCGTCAGGGTTGGAAGGGACCTCTGCATATCATCTAGTCCAACCCTCCTGCCACAGCAGGGACACCTACAGCATGTTGCACAGAACGGCGTCCAGGTGGGTTTGGAATGTCTCCAGTGTGGGAGACTCCACCACCTCTCTGGGCAGCCTGTGCCAGTGCTCTGCCACCCTCAAAGGAAAGAAGTTCCTCCTCATGTTAAGGTGGAACTTCCTGTGCTCAAGTTTGTGCCCGTTACCCCTAGTCCTATCGCTGGGCACCACTGAAAAAAGACTCTTCCCATCTACCTGGCACCCTCCCCTTAAGTATTTATAAGTATTGAGAAGATCTTCCCTCAGTTTTCTTTTCTCTAGACTAAAAAGCCCCAAGTCCCTGAGCCTTTCCTCATAAGAAAGATGCTCCAGTCCCCTAATCATCTTTGTAGCCCTTTGCTGGACCCTCTCCAACAGTTCCCTGTCCTTCTTGAACTGGGGAGCTCAGAACTGGACACAATACTCCAGATGTGGCCTCACCAGGGCAGAGTAGAGGGGGAGGATGACCTCCCTCGACCTGCTGGCCGCAGTCTTCTTGATACACCCCAGGATGCCATTGGCCTTCTTGGCCACCAAGGTACATTGCTGGCTCATGGTCATCCTGTTGTCCACCAGGACTCCCAGGTCCCTTTCCACACAGCTGCTCTCCAGGAGGTCAGCCCCCAACCTGTACTGATGCATGGGGTTATTTCTCCCCAGATGCAGTACCCTACACTTGCCATTGTTGAATTTCATTAGGTTCCTCTCCACCCAACTCTCCAGCCTGTCCAGGTCACGTTGTATGGAGGCACAGCTTTCCGGCGTGTCAGCCACCCTTCCCAGTTTTTTATCATCAGCAAACTTGCTGATGGTACACTCTATCCCTTCATCCAGGTCGTTGAATATATTGAACAGGACTGGACCCAGTACTGACCCCTGAGGGACACCACTAGTTACTGGCCTCCAACTGGACTCTGCACCACTAACCACAACCCTCTGAGCTCTGTCTGTCAACCACTGTTCAATCCACCCTGCTGTCAACTCATCTAACCCACACTTCCTAAGCTTGTCTGTGAGGATGATGTGGGAGACAGTGTCAAAAGCCTTGCTGAAGCCAAGGTAGACAACATCCACTGCCTTCCCCTCATCCACCCATCCAGTCACGCCATCATAGAAGGCTATCAGATTAGTCAGACATGACTTCCCCTTGGTGAATCCATGTTGACTACTCCCGATAACCTTCTTTTCCTCCAGATGCTTGGAGATGACGCCCAGAACAAGCTGTTCCACCATCTTTCCAGGGATGGAGGTGAGGCTGACCGGCCTGTAGTTTCCCGGGTCATCTTTCTTGCCCTTTTTAAAGACTGGAGTGACATTGGCTTTCCTTCAGTCCTCAGGCACCTCCCCTGTTCTCCAGGACCTTTCAAAGATGATGGAGAGTGGCCCAGCAATGACTTCTGCCAGCTCTCTCGGCACTTGCGGGTGCATCCCATCAGGCCCCATGGACTTGTGGGTATCCGGTTTACTTAATTGTTCTCTAACTTGTTCCTCTTCAACCAAGGGAAAGTTTTCCTTTCTCCAGACTTTCTCTGTTACTTGCAAAGTCTGGGACTCCCGAGAGCTGGCCCGAGCAGTGAAGACAGAAGCAAAGAAGGCATTCAGCAACTCTGCCTTCTCTGTATCATCTGTCACCACAACACCCGTCTCGTTCAAGAGCAGGCCCACATTTTCCCTGGTTTTCCTTTTGTCTCCTATATACTTAAAGAAACCATTCCTATTGGTCTTGCCATTCCTTGCCAGGTTCAATTCCAAAGCTTCCTTGGCTTTTCTCGTTTCTTCCCTGCATACCCTGACAGCGTTCTTATACTCATCCCAAGTTGTCTGCCCCGTTTTCCACATCCTGTAAACTCCCTTCTTCCACCTGAGTTTTTTCTGAAGATCCCTGCTCAGCCATGCAGGTCTCCTTCCCTTGCCTGATTACTTGCTCTTCGGGATGCACCTATCCTGAGCTTGGAGGAGCTCGTGCTTGAATATCAGCCAGGTCTCTTGAGCCCCCTTACCCTCTAGAGCCCTCTCCCATTTGATTTCTCCCATCAATTTCTTGAAGATATCAAAGTTAGCCCTCCTGAAGTCTAACGTTTCAACCCTACTTGTCATTTTGTGCATACTGCACTTAATGCTGAACTCTATCTTCTCATGATCACTACAGCCTAATCTGCCCCCAACCTTAACATCCTCCACCAGTCCCTCTTTGTTTGTGTGACCTCAATGTCCTCCTTGTCGTGAGGGGCCAAAAACTGAACATGGTATTCAAGGTGTGGACTCACCAGTGCCGAGTACAGGGAGATGATCACTTCCCTAATCCTGCTGGCCACACTATTTCTGGCAGAGGCCAGGATGCTATAGGCCGCCTTGGCCACCTGGGCACACTGCTGGCTCATATTCAGCCAACTGTTGACCAGCACCCCCAAGTCTTTTTCCTCTGGACAACTTTCCAGCCACTCTTCCCAAGCCTGTAGTGCTGCATGGGGTTGTTGTGACCCAAGTGCAGGACCCGGCACTTGGCCTTGTTGAATCTCATACCATTGGCCTTGGCCCATTGATCCAGCCTGTCCAGATCCCTCTGTAGAGTCTTCCTACCCTCAAGCAGATCAATACTCCCACCCAGCTTGGTGTCATCTGCAAACTTACTGAGGGTGCACATGATTCCCTCATTCAGGTTGTTGGTAAAGCTATTAAACAGAACAGGCCCCAGTACTGAGACCTGGGGAACATCACTTGTGACCAGCCACCAACTGTATTTAACTCCATTCACCACCACTCTCTGGGCCCGGCCATCCAGCTAATTTTTTACTGAGTGAAGAGTATGGCTATCCAAGCCATGAGCAGCCAGTTTCTCCAGGAGAACACTGTGGGAAATAGTCTCAAAAGTTTTATTGAAGTCTAGGTAAACAGCATCCACAGCCTTTCCCTCATCCACTAAACAGGTCACCTTGTCATAGAAGATCAGGTTAGTCAAGCAGGACCTGCCTTTCATAAACCTGTGCTGACTGAGCCTGATCACCTGGCTGTCCAGTACATGCCGCATGATGGCACTCAAGATGATCCGCTCCATAACCTTCCCCGGCACCGAGGTCAGACTGACAGGCCTATAGTTCCCCGGATACTCCTTCCAGTTCTTGTAGATGAGCGTCACATTTGCTAGCCTCCAGTCAACAGGGGCCTCCCTGATTACACAGGACTGCCGATAAATGATGGAAAGTGGCTAGGTGAGCACTTCCACCAACTCCCTCAGTACTCTTGGGTGGATCCCTTCTGGTCCCATAGACCTGTGCGCATTTAAGTGGTGTAGCAGGTTGCTAATCATTTCCCCTTGATTTATGGGGGCTTCATTCTGCTCCCTGTCCTTGTCTTCCAGCTCAGGGGTCTGGGTACACAGGACTTCCTTCTGAAGCAAGTGGCTAGGGATGTTCTTTCTGGCAAGAGGGAATGGTTGAAAGCATAAATGAGCTGCGGATTGTGCATTTTTCTTTTCTTTGTGTGGCTTGGAGAACATGATTGCCAAATTGTTTCTTCACAATCTGTAAAACAGTTCATCAGTGTACAACTGACAATGAAAATATGCAGTTTTCCTTAAATAGGAGTCATATTGTCAGGCATTCAAGAAAGGGGAAATACAATTGCAGTGCATTCACCACCTTTCAAATGGTGCTTCAGGCTGTAGACTTGAGCCTTCTTAAATCCCATGTCCTTAAAACAGAAGTGTTTTCACCCTCTATCACAGAGGTGGGCACACACTAGAATCTCTGGGAAGGCTCTGTAACTTTGCTGTATTTCTTTTTTTTTCTCAGTAATACTTTTAGATTTCTGGCTCCACAACCAACAAACATGTAAGTGACCTTCTAGTCAATTCTGCTAGGGATGTCTTGCTTTCAGCCTTCTATACGGATACCACAAGGGTCAATGTATGAACCTAAGTCTGCAGGAGTTTTACCCAAAAGAATGTTTGCTTCTTATTTCCCTGCTTCCCTCCCTCCTATCCTTCCTCTCTGGTTTTGGCTTTAACTTTTCTGGCTGTTTTAACAAGTGTAATTTGCCCCCAGCTCTTTAGTTTTGAGTTCCAGTAGGTGTGAACAGATAACATTGGCAAAACGATTGCTGAGAAATCCTTCAAAGGTTATTTCTCTGGGTAAAGTGTTAAAGCAAGGCAGCCTCAGAAATTAACTGTGCCTGCTGAGTCATTAGACCAACTAATCTTATGGTAGAGTGTACTATGGATCTTCTCTCAACTGAGGACTCCCCAGCTTTGCATGACATTGCATTTATTTTAGTCTGTAATAAAAGGTATCTTAAGGCAGAATAATTCACAAAAGGATGCTGCTGAAATACAGGCTCTGTTATTTCTACACTAAGAGACTGGGGTCTTGGTAGTCAATAAGCTGTATATGTGAGAGATCTCCGCATCTGGAGTACTGTGTCCAGTTCTGGGCTCCCCAGTTCAAGAAGGACAGGGAACTGTTGGAGAGGGTCCAGCAAAGAGCTACAAAGATGATGAAGGGATTGGAACATCTTTCTTATGAGGAAAGGCTCAGGGACTTGGGGCTTTTTAGTCTAGAGAAAAGAAAACTGAGGGAAGATCTTCTCAATACTTATAAATACTTAAGGGGAGGGTGCCAGGTAGATGAGAAGAGTCTTTTTTCAGTGGTGCCCAGCGATAGGACTAGGGGTAATGGGCACAAACCTGAGCACAGGAAGTTCCATCTTAACATGAGGAGGAACTTCTCTGCTTTGAGGGTGGCAGAGCACTGGCACAGGCTGCCCAGAGAGGTGGTGGAGTCTCCCACACTGGAGACATTCCAAACCTGCCTGGACGCCGTTCTGTGCAACTGCTGTAGGTGTCCCTGCTGTGGCAGGGGGGTTGGACTAGATGATCTGCAGAGGTCCCTTCCAACCCTGACCATTCTGTGATTCTGTGATTCTGTGATCTCCACAGTATCTAGGTAGGGATAAGGAGACAAGGAAAGAACCAACAACGCCTCCCACCCCCAAACCAAACAGACTAAAAAAGAAGGCGGTTCTGCCAATCTTATAAGATTGTCACAAAGAAGCAACTGGAAGGACATAATTGAAAGGGATGGAATGATTTAGGGATTTACAGTGTTTCAATGGAAAACAGCATGTTCTTTTTTAGTATAACTGTATTAAGTATATTGCCTTTTTATGGCTTGTTTGCAACATGACAGTTATTGTCTCTTGCCTTTGACATTAGTAATGGCTACATTGGCATCAAGGCATGTGAGTGTGAGTATCAGTTTAAAATAACACAGATGTCAATTATATAATCATGTTTTTCTGTTTCAGTATAATGTGAACAATCAAAACAAACAAACAAAAAACATTCAGAGGACTGTATGGTTAGCTACACAAATATAGAAATGGTTTTTTTACATTCCAAAATTTCCAGTGCTGGGGAGTAAATAACAGTAGCCTTCCTGGATATAGGTAAATCTATCAGGTTACCGAACCTTTCCTATTTTTAAAAGTTGTGGAGGGAGAAAGGGAGTCAGGGAACCAAAAGTTTTAACAAGAATACATTTATTTTTATAACCTGAAGAATAAACAGATGGTTGAAACTACAGAAATTGAAACTCATTATTGGAGAAAGTCGTTTCAACATCTGATTGCAGCTAGTTGTATTCATATGGAGTTGAGGAAACAAACAACAGACGGAGTGAAGTAGAAAGACTTTTTTCGTAAACAAGGAACCTATAACAGCTGTTGCAAGTTTTTTGGAAGGGGATGCCTTAATTTAGGCTCTACATGGCCAGAAGTTTAGGCAAGTAAATGTTCTCTATCCAACAGATGCTGAATGCCCTTGGTAGGTGTTGCTGGGTGCTAAGCAGTTCTGCAAAATCAAGTAGATTTTTTTCTATAAACTGAAAAGCCTAATTTTAGGCATTCATTTTAGGAAACTGCATTAAAATATGTGAACTATAATGAAACTGCTGCATTATAATGAATGAAATAAAATGAAATCCTTCATTCCTCTGAGTAAAACCTGGAAATTTTCATGCTATTAAGCTATTACAGAGTTAGTAGTGAAATATGTTGTGTACCAAAACCAGCTAAGAAATTCCAGAGCTGCATTCTAGGGCAAGAAATGATTGATACTGCCCTTTTATGAAAGGCTCTGCTGACAAACCTTGTTAACTATCTGGTTAACCACCTCTGATATCTCTCTCTGATTAATGTACTGACCTTCATTTTATTTTAATTTGACCTTTAATTTGTTTTGGTTTGCTTTTTAACTTCCAACTGTAGCAGTGATTCCCTATACTGTTGAGATCTGAGGTCTTCAGTTGTTCATGAGAAGGCTTTTAAACAGTGCTTACAGAGCAGAAGTGGAGGATTTTTGCAGATAAGGGAATGTCGTCATACCACATGACAATGCAAAGTTTCTCCTTGGACCAAAATTCTAATCGACTTGTTATCCCACCTCTCCACAATCCCTGCTCTATAATATTTGACAAATTTGGGATTATTGTGAAACATTAGCTCTGTCCTTTCTGAGAGCAGGACAGTGCAGGGAAATTTTCCAGCTTCTCTTTAGAGAAAACCCAAAAGAAAAATGGTGTGAAAACAAACCAAGGGGTAAAATATAACAGGAAGCCTTTTTTTGTTGTTGAGAGTGGATGTGATGCCAGGAGACTTATCTTGCTGTGACGGATGGGAGCTGTTTCATCCATTTACCGCATGCGAGATGTGAGGTACTGTGCTCCTTGAAAGGGCTGCACCTGACAGGAGGGAGGAAAGTTGCCTGTGCCCTGGTTCTGGTGGTCACTGCTGGGGTTCAGGTGGGAGCCTTGACGGGTGGGGGAACAGCCCTCCCTGGGGACAAACCGGCCCGAGCTGTGCTGGGGGAGAAGGCTGGGTGTGCAGGGCCAGGGTGAGGAGCGCAGGGGTGGCTGGAGGCCAGCAGCATGAGCGGGCACTGTGCCGGTCCTCAGAGGAGCAGCGGGCAGACACGCAGCCTTGCCTCAGCAGTGGGGGAAGGAGACTGACTTTATCTAGGGACGCAGAGGGAATGTGTGTAATTTATTGCATCCCAGGAAGCCGCTAAACATTCCTAAGCTGAGAGAAGACTGGGGGAAAGGATTCCCCCCCCCCCCCGCCCCGGCTCTGCAACGGCACAGTAGGCAAGGGGACAGGGAGAGATTTATTTTGCTTTATTTTTGTCATTCCCAGCAGATTTAAATTTTTGCTGTTCAAAAAGTGGCTTTTTTTCAGTATGTAGTCAAATAAAATCTAGCTTTAGAGTTTAAAAATCCAAATCCTTGGTGTGCTTGTTTTGAGGAGAAGGTGTAGCCAGAACAACCTCAAAACTTTGTCTGACACAAGGTCAAAAGGAGAAATGATGTTGCCATTTCTACAGCAATTTAATGAGGGGGGACCCTGCTGCTCAGCTTCTCCTGAGACTGGTGCTATTTAGAATTTTTAGGAATACCTTATAAAAAAGAAAGATCATTTACCTTGGATGGCTCTCGTTCTGTCACGTTATACTAAAAAAGCTTGCCAATACCTTTGAAAATCCTTTTAAGCCATCTCTTTAACCCATTACAGGAGCAGCTGCATCACTAGAAAGAACATGCTCAGCCTCTTCTTAAAAACAGCCACTGATAAAGATTTCACAAACTTTCACATCAATCTATTCCAGGTCTTCATGGTTGTTCCTGTTAGAAAGTTTTCTCTGGTTTCAGACTAAAATCCAGCTTGCTGTGAGTTTAGTTTGCAGCCCCTTGCCTTATCCTTACTGGACACGAAGAACTGTATATTACCTCTCTCTCTTCATAGTTGTTCTACATGTATTTGAATCATCATCATGTTTCCCCTAATTGTTTTTCCTTTGGAGCAGATAACTACAATTTCTTCAATATTTCTGTATGTTTAAAAACCTCTGATCATTCTTGCTGCTGTTCTTAGGGCTCACTCTAGTCAATCTACAACCTTCTTTAATTAGGCTCCACGTACTGAATGTGTTTAATTCCACTGCAGCCTTGCCAGCAGTGTACAAAGCAGAAGAACTGCAGCCTATGGTTTATAGGCATTACTTTTCTTTGTACAGCCTAGTAACAGAATTTCCCTTTGCCACAATAGGGAAACGCCATTAAGTTATGTTCAGTTAATGATCTATCATAGAGCTGATACAGATTTATCTCCATAGATAGATCATATATACAGTCTACTATAAGATCCTGTTCTGCAATTCAGCTGCTTTGCAGGTTTTTTTGTATCCTATATTTGTGCCGTTGATTATCCCTACACAGAATAAGAGCTTGGAAATCAATTCAATAAAAACAAGAAATGCCTTTTTTTTTTTTCTAGGCAGTACAACTCTTGGCAACATCCCTCAGTATATGGCTGAACTTTATTCCTGGTGGGAACCCGACTGGCACAGAACAAGCTCTATTAAGTGTGCAATTGCATATTGACCTCTACTTGCTATTCACTGTGTCTTTAGGATTTTAATAATGGTCTGCTCTTAAGGATGAGTGGGAGTTGTTTGTCCCTTGCTCTCTCATAAATGCTATTGCAATAACAGATTGCCAGGAATTTTTCCTCATGTTGGAGAGCTAATTAGATTCAAGTATTTTAGGGAAGCTACAAGTTTACTAAAGAACACATATGCAAATGCACGGTGGGAAGTAGGGAATGGTAACAGTCTGGAGCTGCTTCTTCAACAGTGTGATTGACAGACTCAATAGGCACATCTGGTAAGTAACTTCATGTCAGGGTCTGCATATGCGCACTGTAAAATTGTAAATGTGGTCTGTAGAGGATAAGGGCTCCTTAGATCTGACATTATATTTACCAGGCTCACGCTTTTCTAGCAGGAGAGGCCCTTCACCTTCTACTGTAAACAGAAAGAAATCAGAGGCTCTCTCATGCAGGGCTGTTGGCAGATCACCATGAACTTGTTTCAGCCAGAGCACACTTCGGCGTCATGGTCAGTGAAAGTCTCTGAGCTTCAAAGGTAAGTCCTGTGCTCAAAGAGAGACATTGCGATGACCCAGGACTCCTGGCAGATTTGGTTTCAGTTACTGGAAGATTCTCAAAAAATTCAAAGGCACTTCAGCTCCCTTCAAACTTCAGCAAAGAGCAGTAGACCTCCTAGACAAAGCGCAAAGTGTAGCACTAGCAGTCCAGGGAGAGCCTGCATCTTGATTTCACTAGAGCAGATGTTATCTGCAAGCAATTAACATACTTGTCATCACCAGTGAAATAGATACAGAATTCTTCGAGGGCTTTTTTTTATCCACCCTAAAGAAAAGTGTTTGTGCACAAGGCAAAATTTCCACATTAGTATTAAAATAACATTCAGTGAGGCAAGCGGCATGTGTCACGTTTTCAGTTTCTTCCAGTTCCATTTTTTTTGAAAGAGCAATGCTGTAACACTTAGAGCAGAGCTAGAGAATACATTTCATCATAGATGCGTATCTCTTAACAACAGAATATTTGATGGCTGTATTTTTTACTTCACTGTTGTTATTTTCAAATGCTACTGTCTGTTACGCATAGAGCCATAGCAGGTATGTATCTCGCTCTCATGAGTTTCACCAGAACATGGCCTCAGTGAACTTCAGAGCTGCTTTTTGTTTACATGGATATATGAGGGACCCAAGGACACAACCATGTATCATCAGTGCTTTCTGTTTTTAAAAGTCTCTGAGTGTGCTTTGTAGCAATCACATCCTAATAATTATAAGACCTTGTTAAAATAATTGTTTTAAAGACTGTGTAATAACCTGCCTTTCAAACAATCTTTTAATCAGCTTATGTGGAAGACAAGGTCTACTTCTCAGGTCCTCTGTACTGGCTTTTAGCTGTTCCTCTGTCTAGGGTCTCTCTTTGTGAAGACCTGTTCCACCAGAAGCACTTCACCTCCCAGTAATCTAGCCCTTTATTTGTGGGATATGGATAAGAAAAACTTACTTGGAAGTTTTTCAGAAGTATTGAGTTAGTTAAGAGTTTGAGAAATAAAACATTTCCCTGGCCTGCTATTTTCAGAGTCATCATTTTCTAAACCCTGGTAGCATAATGAGATGATTCCCTTTACACCGCTCCCGCTCACTAAGTTCATTTGAGTTGCTGCTGTCTTAGAAAAGTGAAATGGTTTCATGATTACAGTGCTGGAGGAGGGGGAAAATGGTCTCAGTTCTTGGAACTGCCATGGGATTCTTGTGTGACCTTGGTCAAGTCACTTGATCCTGAGTTAATTTATCTGTAAAAGAAGCCTGCTAGTCACTTCTACCATCTCAGTAAGGTCTTCAGAGAAAAAGCTGCCTATTGTTACATGGTTTTGATATGCCAGAAGTAATGGGACAACTCTTGACTGGGGCTTCTATGCACAACACAAATAATAATAATTTATGCAGAGAGGTAGGAAACTTGAAGTCCTTCCATATCCCTTATGAAGGGTTATTTAATGTGTCAGCTCCTCAGCTCAATGTGCTTTTGAATTAAGCGGTGTTAACCTCATTTATGGCAGGAACTTGCTTTTAGAAGGTCAGAAGTAAGCAGCAAGCTGTAGCATCAAGAGCTAGCAATAGAGATTGAATCTGAAACCAAGCTGCTCTGATTCCACTTTATTTAATCTGTTCTCCCTAAATATCCTCCAAGCCCTGCTCTGAAGCAGCTTCTTTGTTGATTAGTGACAGGAGCTGAGTAGAAAGTGACTATTATGCCAGAAAGACTCGGGGGCACTGAATCTGGAATGAGCCACACATATTTAAATCTAGCTAACGTAGTGACATCTTGAAGCAGCCTAGGGCACAGAAGTTTCCTCTAAACAGAGGTTTCTAGCCCACAAGTCCTTGAATTTTTTTTTTGTGAGTAAATGATCCTGTGGCATGTGCTCTAATTAAAATCATATCAGGGCTGTTCCATATTACCCAGCACAATCTCTGGAGTTTTCTTCTTCACCTTCCTCTGCCTCACCCACCAAGCCCTCCTTGTTTACATTCCAGCCGTGCAGACCGTCGATGCAGCCGAACCCATCTAAAATGAACCACATGAACGGGATAAGGAATGCCTGAAAGAATGAAGTTGTTGTACTTCAAACTGTGTGATATATTATAGTCCAAAGATGGTCTGGCAAAGGAAGTCATTTGTACAGCCCGCCTTTAGGTCCACCATGATGAAGGGCGGAAACAGGCAAGATTAAATGTTGGCTTCTGAAATTCTAATCGCAAATCATGCTTTCCCTTTGGCTATGAGTGATGTTGTGGTCATGACAAGTTACAAAGCTGTTAGTTTGACATGGGAGCTCTTTATAACATCCTTTTGTCTCAACCAGCACTCAAAGAACTCCAAATCTTCTAGAGTCATCTAGTTAAAGAAAAAAATTATAATATGAATCAATTATTTCAGTGGAGATTTGCTTATTTAAATGTTGAAATGTAGAAAGCTCTGCTTCTCTGATGGAGATCAAGACAAACAACTCAGAGACCATCTACTTTCTTACAGCACCAACCCTCCTTTCAGCACTTTCCGAAAATTCCCTTTATATTTTTGATTATGCCCCATTCCAGTAAAGGTATGCTGGACCTTTATCAATCTGTCTCCATATTCTCCTTTTTCATGTTGAGATTCTTCTGTCCCTCTTAGGAAAAAATATAGAGAAGAAGCCATGCAAGCAAAACCAGCCTTCTACTGGTTTTTATTGTCTTCATCATGTCATTTTTGCTGATATAAAAATATGATTAGAAATGTTATTACTCTGCAGAACTACTGAAAAGCAGAAAAGGTCCTTCAGGATTCACTGGGTTAATGCCAAAAAACAAAGCAAGGAAGACAAAAATTGCATTTTGGACAGGCAGTTTTGGAGCCTCAGTGGCAGTACTTGGGGTGCTAAAGATTTTATAGCAGTGGAAAATTTAGTAATTGCAGGATGCCAGTGGAGTGCTTGTTTGATGACTGCAGTCAATAATAGTTTATTCAGCGCTGACAGGGTGTTTTGTGCCAGGAAATCCAGGTTGCCAGAAGCAAGTGTTTAATTATTATTGAACAGACAAGCTTCAGAGTGTTTCTGTGGCCCACTCTATACCGGTGGTACTACAAAAGGGAAAATTCATCTGTAGATGTCAGAAATATACAGACATGGGTGGGGGAATAGATGCAGTAAAATCAGGACATTTGGAAAATGCTTCTATTGCAGCAACAGCTAGAGACCAGAATGAGGTTAAACTTTAGAAGAGATTGTATCTGAGCTGGCAAATAGATGATGGAAGAAACTGTAGAAACTTTCCTGCCCGAAGGAAGGATTTACTGTTCATATCTGTCATTGAAAATTTTGCTTTTAGCCTTTTGCTTCTTGCAAATACCCATATTCTACCCAAGATGACTTAGTTTGGTCTCAAAGTTAGATGCCACTGAGGAAAAACTGAAGCACTTAACGCTTCTAGGAGATTTGCAGTGGGAGTCCATGTGGTTTGTGTTCTCTTCAGTTATGTTCAGGTTCAGAATCCTCCATCCTGACTAAAGATGATAGTATCTGCTCCATTATCACGTGTGTGACCTCCTGTATTCCTTCAGAAGTATGAGAAACCTATGTGTTAATTCAGTGTTTTTTCCTTTTAAGAACAGACACAGACTGAACTCAGTGAGGCCGTGTTACCACAAATGAAACCTATAATCTGCTGTTTCCTTTAAGGATGAGAAGCAGTTGAATATTGGTTATTGGGCTGAATATTGTAATATCCTGTGCATATGCTGTAGACAGTGCCGATAGTAAGGCTGGTAACCATTTCTATAAAAATGTCTCTAGCAGATACCATCCTACTTCAGGTAAGAGTCTAATTAGTTGATTTGAGTGATATTAGCTTACAGCACAAAAATTAGTGGTTCTGTGAAAAAAAAGAGACCTTAAATTGTTGAAAGTCAGTTCCTTTAAACACCAGACTTGTTTACACAGTTGAACAGAAAACCTTATTAGGCATAAAGAACACCCTGTAAAAGGAGGGCCTGTGTTCTGGAAAAAATACAGAAAAGAGCTTGACTAATGAGTTGATCAGAAGTTACAATTTCAATGGCATAAGATATTATCCCTAACTGTGCTAATCAGAGGAATTTCCAATTGAGTAAGAAATTGTATTATCTGTGTGAACTGTATTATCTGAATAAGTTTCTGGCTGTTGTGCTGAGGCTTTATCATAACAACATTAGAAGGAAGTTAACATATTAAAGAGAGTCAAAGTAGAGCAACAAGAATTATGAGAACCCTAGAAATACTCCTTAACAAAACAATGCCTAAGAAGTTCCACCTTTTTTCATTTATTTATGCCTGGAAGTAGTTTTCTCACATCCCACTATTACGGGGAGAAGGTAGAGATTTTTACCAGGAAAACGTTTATAACAAGGTTAAGTGGCTGAGTATTAGCTGAATTCAGACAAAAAGTACTCATTCTGCCTCTGACTTTCACTATCGGCCACATCTGCATATGAGTTCTTGGGGTTAAATTAGTCAAGGCTCTTCCTGGGCTGTGGTAAGAAAATACAAATGGCTAAAGTGGTTTGGAAATCTTCTGATTAAATAGTTCAATGAGAAAATACTGATTTACTGAAGCTGAAATCTTTTGCAAAAACATCCCAGGTTTGAGGAATTGTAATTGAACCGTGGATAGGATTCCAGCAGAGCAGGAACAGCGGTTTCCCTGGCGAAATCTGTTCTGGTAAATTAAGTGTTTTTGGGGCCATTCTCTGGCATTAAAGCCAACTGGCATGAAAGTTCCCATATCTATATTGTAAAGATCTGTTACGCTCCATCGCAGGGCAGCTACCTCCAGTTTACCTGTTGGGAATGCATGTAGGGCATGCTAGTTTCCAGACGATACACTAGAATTGTTTGGGAAAATAGTGGCTGTCTCTGGCAAAAATGTTCCCAGGATTTTTCTGCTGTTTTGTGGACAATCAAGTTTCAGTGCCCAGGAACAATTCCTGGCACTGTTTAATTCTCTGGAGTAGACGCAGTTGTAGTGTGCTGCTGGAGATCCCAAGCCACCAAGGTCAATGGTTTCACGCTTCCTCACACAGTGGGCAGATCTATGAACCGGCTGGGCTCCAGAACAAGAGACTCCGCAGTCCAGCAGGAGCACCTCACTGAGACAGAGAAAAGG
Organism: Pluvialis apricaria; assembly: GCA_017639485.1. Classification (NCBI taxonomy): domain Eukaryota; kingdom Metazoa; phylum Chordata; class Aves; order Charadriiformes; family Charadriidae; genus Pluvialis; species Pluvialis apricaria. The sequence goes on along the minus strand of CM030009.1, from coordinate 69,740,348 downwards.
TAATGTTGGTTGACATCCTCCAGTAGTCCTGGTGATGTATTTCACTTCGTAAACACTCTTCACCTCGGTTTCCAAAATGAAAAAAACACAAAACAAAAAACCCAAAACCCCCCGTAGTCTTAAGGCCCTTGACATCAAAACTTTCATAGGCCACCAAAGAGTCACAACTTTTGTAAAATCACATCAGAGGCTTACCTTGTGAAGCTTGGAGGAAAAAAAAAGGCTTCAGCTGATGTTCAGAAGAGTCTTATGAGCCAGGTTACTGCTGCTTCGGAGTGTCCAAGCAGAGACGCTTACAGAAACAAAGTAATTTGGAATTTTCAGTGTTTTTGGAAAATCCAAGACAGAAGGCACTGGTTTTTATACTCTACGGGATCTGTGTTTTTCTCTTTGGTTTGTGTCGCAGTGGCTTTGTACAGCTACTAAGTGCAATTGGAATAAATTGGAGAATGTTAGAGACTCCAAAATGGACAATGCCTTAGATATGGGATAGCATTATGATATGAAAGTCTGAGTGGTTGGCAGCTGAACACAGAAGTCCCAATGGGACGTGTGCCCTGTAGCCTAAGACAAGAGGTTACACTTGATATTTGCAGCTTACGTGCTATCCCACACAAAATCCCAGCAAGCCGCATTTTTTAACAAATAGTTTTATATGCCACATCCTCACCATTGATCACTCTGTCAGAGACTGCAAAAAGATCCTGTTAACTTGTTTAGACTGGTTTCCCCATTGCTAAATAGCGTTTGTTATTTGATGTTTGGTCTTCGCAATTCTTACAGCTGAAGTGATAGAATGCTTTTACATAAGTATTATTTAGTTTTCATTTTTTTCTCAGTATGGAGGAAGGAAAATTGGGCACAAAAGAATTTAAGGAAATTAAATTTTCATTACCCCAAACTGGGCATAGCAAGCCAGTAGGATTCTGTCTGGAAAATTACTGATATTAAAAATTCTCTTCAAATTCCATTGGGAGGAGTGCTAAAACATTTATTAATGTTTTAATCTCTTTCTAAAAGAGCTGGTATCCGGTACCAGGTCCCCTCCCCTTCAGAACTGTGTGGGTTGCCTCCTCTGTTAAGCACACTCGCATAATACCCCTGTGGCAATGACAGTGGTTGCTTATGGAGAAAATTAATACTCGGAAAGTATTTATGCATTTGTACTGTATTGAGTGTGATAAATGTTTTTCCCTTTCTGAAAAACAAAACACTTGCATTTTCTGCTTTTGTTCTTCATCTCCTCCCATCTGTTTTGTTTCTCTTAGCTGGAAATGAGAATAACAGCTGACTCTGTGGATTGCCAGTGGTCTATGGAGAGTTTGAAGGCCTCTACAATATCTTTGAAGCTCCTTTTTAAAAATAATCCTGTCCCAGTTCATGTGAAAAGCTGTATAATTCTTTCATCAAATCATAATTGTTGCAGTGAAAGGACTAGACCTACTTTCTATCTTTGTCAATAGCAAGGGTTTTGTGGCCGTGTGGCCCACTGGACATCCAGCGTTTTATGCTTCCAACCACAAAGAAAGACCAAAAGCATTTATCTAAAATGCAAGCTTGATATGAGGATGATATAATGAGCTCCTTCAGCCAAAGTAGCAGACCCAATATATCTTTTCAGATTGCAGTAAAAACATAAACATTGCCTGAGAAGCTTCTGGACATAGATTTCAGAGAAAGGTAAATTCAGCCACTCTACATTATTTAAATACCCTGTACATTTTCTGAACTAGTGTGGGACTTTACAGTTATGAGAACCCCAAGTTTTTCTGTAGAAACTCATGGGTTTTGCTACTTCTGAGTGCAAAATCAGCACAACCAGAAGGAATAGTTGGGTTATGCTTCAGCAGCGTAGATCACTGATGTTTTATCCTACTGAGGGCGAAGTTACAAAAAAAATGAACTGTGTATCACAGCAAGTTAATTACAATTGCTTGGAAACTATAACAATGTGAAATGAAACTTGTGAGCTACTTTGCCTTGAGTCACATAAATTAAATCTGCTGGAAAATGTGGAAATTCACAGGTTGTTGGGGTCATAGGAAGAGAGCTATAACTAAGACGTGAAATTTCACTGACACTGAGTGATTAGTCAAGCCAATGTAAAGAATAGAAAAAATTAGAGTAAAGCCAATGTGAAGTATGTAAGTTTTCTGGAGCTGAAAAATTCATGCTTTTTTGTGGGTTTTTTTTGTGTGTGTGGGTGGATGGGTGTCAGACAGAAATATTTAACAGACCCAAGTAAGATGCTCCTTAGAGTAGCACATTTTTACACTCAAAGATATTTGTGTTTTCAGGGTTTTTCACAGCCTTTATCATTTCACAGTAATGGATTTTCATTAGTAGCTTGATTTGGCATGACTACTAATGTAAGGCACCACAACTTAACTGCATCTGGCTAAATAAACACTACAGCCATTACAGGGCAGTTACTACACAAATTGGAGGAAGGACCTGGCCCATAATGTAATCAAGTTATTATGAAAGTAATATGTCCCTTTTCCTTTCTATTAAAACCAGAAGCAGGAAGACAAGTTGGTATATGCCAACTTGGCCCAGGAATAATACATTTTTCATTACATTAAAAAGTGTTCTTTACACTTTTAGTTCATAATAAAGAACACAGAGAAATATTCCTTCTTTTATTAGTTGCACCAAAGTCATGTTGGCAAGTGAAGAAATAATAAGCTAAAATCTCTTCATTTGTTTCTTATTATATAATAAGCTGGTGATGCAAAGGACAAGCCTGCAACACTCACCAGTCAGCCTGGCAATTACAAAACTCCGAACCAGAAAGCTATCGTTCACTGGAAATGACAAAAGTGTAAGTGTTCAGGATGAACACATGCCAGCTTATGGAACACATTCCCAGTTAATAGTGAGGTTGCCGTGACTGGTGTTCTAGCATCGCATTTCCAGAAAAGGTTTTGTCTAGACTTGATGAAAAAAGTGGGTGTTCATGTACATTAGTCATTATGTGTTAATGTGCTTTAAATGTCTGGTGTAGGGCACTGTGATTTTGCTATTGGATAAGATAGAATTCAGAATGTTTTTTCCTGAAGTTTCATTTAATTTGGTTAACACATGTTTAAATACATTTCTTTTTCTCGACAGGATTATTTAATTGGCATGCTTCAATTGTAACACTGTCTTTCACCAAAAGCTTCTAAGGGAACACAGCTACCACAGGATAAGAAGGAAGATCTTCACAGAGAAAAACCAGTTAAACACTAGGAAGCAATGGATAGGAATAAAAGGCACTTTTCACGCTGAAGGAATTTATGCACAGAGTGACACAGTAATACACGAAGGGCCTGAGCAGCACGGGTCCAGGCGTGGATTTCATCGATAATTCAGGGAAGAAATGAGCAGTGAGGCAATGAAGTTTGCTGATGATGCTCAGTAACTTAAGGTAGTAAAGCTATCTGCAAAAAACTGAAGGGGACCACACAACACTAAGTGATGGAGAAATAGATGGCAGCAAAAAAAATCAATATATCAACATAAAGCGACACACATGGAAAAATAACATTATTTATAGAATGTTATAGAAGTTATAGAAAAATGACTTTATTTATAGAATGATAACCTTTGAGTTGACTATTCCCATTCAGGAACGAGGTCCTGAGGGAAAGGAAAATACCAGTTCAGTGCTCATTCATGGAGAATGAAGCAAGCAACTTTGTTCTTCCACTGTGTGATGAAGACCACGGTGTAGCCCCCTCTGAAACAGTGGGCAAAGCCCCGTTCCTCCACGCCAAAGGGAATGTAGGCTACAGCGGTGGGTAACATGGGTGCTCAGAAATGTAGAATGATTTTCCAATGAAAAATAATAAAACAGATTTGAACTCTTTTGCGTAGAAATAAGGTAACACAAAGCGGATGGTACTCCATAATCACAAAATGTTGTGGTGGAGAAGCCTAAGGGCACAGTCAGCTATATTCCAGAGTCTGCTGGAAGTGGTTCAGGGTGTGACTGTCTCCTGCCTGCTGGTTGCTGCTCTCCTGCCTGAGTTCAGTGCCTCGGCAGCAGAGTCTGCAGCATCAGGCAAGCGTGCATGACGTGCCTGCTGCAATGCGAAGTCTAGTAACTGAAGTTTGTAATGGCAGTGGGTTTAGGCTGAGATAGAGAACGCTGTGATAAACAGGCTAGAGGATGGCATACTGTCTTGTGGGATGGATAATTCAAGGTCACAGGTGAAATGATAAGGCAGGGATATTTTAAACTCCCAGAAACAGATTCCTTGGAGCTCATCTGGTCACATCCTTTGTTTCCAAAAGACCCTAGGACTTAAACTACTAAACCGCTCATATATTTTTTAAATGATCAGTATGTTGAAAGGTGAAGCCCCTTTCTTGAGAACATTTGAAACTAAAGCTTTTCTTTTGTTGCATGTGAAAAACTCAAAGTTAATTAATTTTTTGTTGTGTTTACATGGGTGTAGACAGTCTGCTGTGCTACACAGTTTTAATCACCAAAGCTTATTCCAGGGTGTTGAGTTATGTCAATATTCAGCTACAACTATGAGCACACTTCATCAGAAAACCCAAGCTAGACAGTTAAGATATAAGTACATAAAATATACAAAGCTCACTAACATAGACACTGCTACTGTAGAATTTAGTTTGTCAAAAATTTTCCCTTATAAAAGGGAAAATAAAGCAGGTATTTTTGTGAATATTTATCTTCATTTTACCCTCTGTGTAGAAGAAAAACTATAACGATATAGTTTTGCTCTCAGTGCAATACAAGTATATATAAGTAACCTACAAAAGTAGGTTTAATATTTACCTGCATTTGTATAAGTGTGTATGTGTGTATATCTCTGCATATGTTAACCATAACTATGAAGTGGTTTATTATCTTCCATAATATATGTATAAATGTATATCTTCAGTATATTCTGTCACATTAATTAGGTGGAATGTATCATAAAATTTAGTAGCACTGACTCATATTCATGGCTTAAACTATTTAAAAACATATGTTTTTCATTTTCCTTGGATGTAGTTTTTTTCAGCAGACAGAAAAACAAATTAGTGCAACTTGAAAGTGCAAAAATACAGTTTTTCATGTTTTTCTTTTTGATCTGAGGTACTATGCGAGAAAAAGTCAGTATTAAGCTAAGTATTTTCTTTTCCAAAAGAAAAACGGACAGATTTGTTATTTAAATTCTAGGGTAAGGTTATACAATATAAAAAGTGCCTAACTTCCAAATTAGAGAAATTCCAGCTTGTTCTGTGCAATCATCGCATGCCTTTAAGTTTTAATAATGGCTGCAGCAATTCTCATGTGGGTTACATGTAGGTTGCTGATATTCCCTTGGCCAGTTTGCATACCCCTCTCCCTAAACCTCATGTCTGTTGTCTGAGACCTCAAGATGTTTTGTTCTTTAGAAATCAGGTTGGCTGTGGTGGCCAGCTGTCACATGGATCTCCACCCTTCCCCTACCCCTGTCAATATAAGGGCAGGAAGAAGTGTCATCTTAACTGTGTTTTTGTTTACAAGGAGCCAGAGATCTGTGCTAAGATTTAAAATTACATGGTAGAAGGCATTGAAAATAAAGGAGAAAACATCAAGAACTTAAAGGACTCAAAAGTTCTGCTTGACTTTTAAGCTTGAGAACTTTTGGATGCCAAAAGATAAGGGATACATTCTGTGGTTCAGAGCACTAGCTTAAAACTTCAACCCCGTTACTAGCATGGATTTTGGAAGGATTCTCCCATGTGGTACACAACCATCCTCTCTTTTCTGACCATGGCCAGCAAACCCATCTCTTTTCGCCCAGTGATGGCGGTGACTCTGCTGTTGCACAGCAGCCATGGGGCCTCCTTTTCTGGCTTCAAAACCACAAAAGCCAAAATGTTAAATACATTTTGAGACTTGAGTTGACCATTTCTTTTGATTTTTCACTCTTCTTCACTTCCCACGTCTGATCAGGATTGGAAACGGAAGTGTTGAAAGACTATACTTATGTATTATTTATTGAGCACCGACACTGTGCTTGAAGTTTAACGACCCAGTGAAATACCACAAAAAAGACTACTTTTACGGTATTTCAACCCGACCAGAAAGAGAAATTACTGGAAGTTTCACAAGAATACCCTGTTTTTGCAAGACTTCCAGGCTAGTTCTGAAGATCAAAGATGGTCAGGCAGTGTGGATGAAACCCAAATGAACGTTCAAATATTGGGTCCTTAGCCAAACCAAAGTGAACGTCTGAATCGTAAGGTTTGTTCTCTCTTCTGTCCTTCAGTATTGATAATATTCAGGTTAAGCCTGCCTGATTCAACATGGGTTTCTATTTGATGCATAGATAATGTCTTGGGTCCTCCGTGTATGCTTTTTATGGTTTGCTAACAGGCTTTCAGATATCAGTTTTATATTATTTGGTGTGAAATCTAGTGGCTCACAGTCATATACAGGGCTAATTCATAGTCAAGTCAACCTGATCTGTTCCTACAGCAGATATTAGAAAGAATGATCACACTGTCCTGTTATAGGAAAGAAAAGGTCAATGTTAATACACTGTGAGCAAGGCTCATGCATTGTACCTTATATGTTCGAGTTGGTGTACTACTCTACACCAATGAAGTGACAAAATTTGAGCCTTTGTGTTTTGGTTTTTTTTTTAAGCTGTCACTCACTTACTGTGGAGTAAGTGTTTGCAGAGGGTTATCATGGAATTTCAGCTCAGTCTAATTTTGTGCCCAAGCTTTTCTGTTTAGTTGCATCCACATTTTTGTTGTCAATGTAGTAAAGTAAGTACAAGGTAAATAAATAAATATAAAAGTAATTTTAAAGTAGATGAAGTCTTCCTCATGTGAAAGGTCCCACTGCCCTAACATTCCCAACCCTTGTGGATTTCTTCCCTTGGCTGGTTGTTTCATGGAAGAATTTTCCATGTTGCTTCTCTTGCAGACCAACATTTCCATGATCCTTCAGAGCTGTGATGCACGTCACCCTTGTCATCCCTTCAGGGCTGCCATCACATGCCTTGACATGTAAGAAAATCAAGGCTAACAGCTTTGAAGACCATGTTATCTACATGTGCATTGGTACAGCTCAGTCACAGAGAGAGCAGGATACGTGACAATATGCTGCTCCTCTGCTGTTAGCTTTGTGTGAGTTTGCTTTGTCACTTGGAACAGGCCTGCCGGTTTTGCATGGCACAATTTCTCCATCTGTGAAGGGTGGGTAAATACACTTCCTAGGTGAAAATATTTTGAAGCCTACATCTGCAAAGAACTCCAGGAAAGCTGCATATTATTATTCCACTTTACTATATGAAAAGCAAAAAAATGCCACTAGCTAGTCTGATGTGGCAGCAACAAACTTACAGAGAAAGAATCATCCTGGTCAGAAAAAAATGAGATCTGGGTTCCTGACTTCAGAGACTAACTTCAAGGAAGAAGAAAGTTTTAAATTCTTAATACTGGCTGGTTTGGGATATTTATAACAGTGAAGTCAAAGACTTAAATATACTTGGACTGTGCAGTTAATAATGCACTTGAAATCTACACCTATAACTCTAGCTTTAATGAAAATGAAGCATGGGCCTAGGTGCATATATATGTCACATACTGTGCAATAAAAACTTGCTCTTGCATAAAATCAATATTTAGTGGTCAAATTTCCCTAGTTTCCCACTAATAATGGATGGAGTCATATGGTTCAGTTGTAAATCCACCAGCTGGAAGTAATGAGATGAACTGTCCATAGCAATATGAAAGATATACATGCCTATTCAAAGTCAGCCCATCTGTGGAGATCCATGGAGAAGGATAGTAGGGAATTTTATATAGACATGCAGTAAAACAGTCTCTTGTGATACTGTAGGAGCTGTGGGGGCCTAATCTTTACATTTGACTATTAAATTAGGAAGGGCAAAGCCTACACAATACCAATGGTATTAGTCATGTCTGGAGGGGCATCCAATACCAGATGTCACTTTTCTGATCTTTCATGCTCAGCTCTTACAGTTTTTGGCACGTCGGAGTTCGCATCTGAATACAATTTAAGTTATAACAATACAATCAGCATGTCTAACTATTTTTGCCTTTCTCTCTGCTATTTTGGGAGCTATGGTGAGTCTCTGTTGTTTAATCTGAAAGCCTTCCTTGTCCCCTGTCTCTAGCCTCATGAGGTAATGCTGGGGGATGTCAGAGAGTGATGTTAAGGAACAGTTGTTTGACAAGTGCTACTGGTTTTAAACTGAATTGCTTGTTTATTGGCTGCACAATTATTCATCTGTTAGCATAGCATAGAAAAAAATAATGTTGACAGTAAAATAGAAGCTTTTGTTGGTAGAAACTATTCGACTTAAGTGAACATCTCGCTGTTTGAATGTGGATGCAGTGCTGTACAGTATAGCAGGAAAGGTTTGTTTATTTATTTAACAGACACACAAAAGCTTACCGCCTTCATGAGCAGACAAAAGGAAATATATGTAAGGAACAGTGTGTGGAGGAGCATAGCCCGCTCTTCTGACTTGTTGTGAGATAAAGTCATCTCCCTTTATGCAGATTTTTCATGTTTATTTATGACATTCTTTGAAAGGAAAGACACCCAAACGCCTCAGGGCAATGGCCCAAAGTAAATAACTTGTCATAATATACCTTGCAAATGATAATGTAAACCACAGGAAACCCAGGGAGGAGATGCACATACATTCCAAAGCTGGGAAGTTATTGAATGTTTAGGCTTAAGGAGCAGATAGTTTTGATTGGGGATATTTCCCTTGTTTCTGTATGTTAGATGAATTACTCTGCTTGAGTGATATCCATTGTACTGTGTTTATTCTTTTCCGCTTTTGTTCACCAATCACTATGATGTCTGCTCCTTTCCCAAAGATGTTCTGTATAATAAATATGTTAAGTCTGACAAGGAATGGATGGTAATGCAGCATCAATGCCCTCTGGGGTTAGCGAGTGCTCTGGTTATTTTTGTGTCTCTGTAAGCTCACCATCCAGGCATGTGTACAGAGGAAATCTTGACTCAAGTTCAATGCAGGGAACTTTCCACTAGGGGAGCTGGTAGCCTGGGTTTGAGCAGTAACACCAGGAGCTGCAACTTTGCATTTCTTGTTGCATTCAGGCTTGTTGCTTTCTATTCAGTGTTTGACTCAACAAATGAATTAAGGGAGTGTACATGAGGCGAATTCTTTCAGAGTTTTGTTATGAACTATGTATATAAAGAAACCCTGGGCTTAGGTAGAGGCAAGATTCCTTAGCTGCCACATAAAGTGCTCTACAGTAATACTGTGAGTGGGAACCTTAGGGCCTGTTTACTATGCTTTCATATCCCAGTTTTATAGCTGGACGACTTTGTTAAAAGCTTGTATCTTGAGCCAGTTGTAGGTAAATCGGTTGTAGCCAATTTGGCTACCTCTGTGCTAGCAGATTAAACAGTGCCAGAATACTGGCACGTGCTCACTTCTACTGTTAATTTGTTATCCTGCTTTTTAGCCCAGTTTTGGCCTGTGCCAAAAAACACTTTTCCAAACAGTTCCCAGATACAGTTCAGGAGTCAACAGGAATGAGCAAGACACTGCTACCAATAGGAAGTTTAGATGCAAAGCACTTTTCTATAACAGCTGGGTAGAGAATGGTCCCCAACCTGTTTTATTTAGTAGGGAGATGTAGTTCTTGAGTGAAGCATTGGGCACTTAGTATCTATTACATGAAAACACAAAGTATTTTTTTCCATCTTGAGAGTTTTCAACTAGCTATTGCTAGAAAGGTTTCTCTTCTGAGCCACAAACTTCAGGAAATATTTTTTTAATAGATTTTCAAATGCATTCAAAAAGTTATGGCCATTACATTTTGTTTTCCCTTCAAAAACAAATGAACCCAAAATTTAGTTGTGTTTCTAACTTGTCGTTTGATAATTATTTTCACATATAATGTATCTTTTTATTTTTCTTAGAAAAGGACAATGGTCCTCTGCGTCTGGGTTGATCCACCTTAGCATTAGGCACCTCTAAAAGGCATTTCAACCTATCTAACCTCTGAATTATCCCCTAGATGTGCTCTTCTCTCTGTACCAGGGGGAACCCAGGGAAACAATGATTCAAGATTAGGTTCTGATATTATACAGGCTGAGTTTAATTTTGTTGTTGCCTTTCACTGAAGCAGTTAGCGCAATAGGATCTTGAGCTTTGCTGGAATTTGTGGTCACTTCTACAATACAAGTTGTTAATAATATTTTTTCCAAAATATTTACATGAATTTTCTCAGTTGTCTTTTTTTTTTTTTCCATCTTCTCTACTTACATTGAAAGTTCTTGGACCTGGCTAGACCTGGCTATACAGTGTCACCTTCTTGTATAAAGTGCCTAGTATATGGAGACACTAACCTGTTGTCCTCATTCTCTGTTCATATATCACATCCAAGTCTCTAGCATTGTGTTATCTCTACAACCCAAAGATTGTGATCCTGTGTGTAAAATAAGCATCACAATGATGATTTATCTAGGTTTTTCTTCTTTTCTTGAGTATTGCCAGTAATGAAATATGAAATGAAGCAACAACAACAGACTTCTTCAACAAAACAAAATGGTATGCTTTTTAAAGGAAAAAACAGTGGCTGATAAAGTGGGTTGAAATATAATCATACCAGGAAAACAATGACACAGTTGGGTTGTGTCTGACCTGCGACAAAGCTCAGAGGAGTCTGCATATGGCATTTTGATTCAGCCCGCTGTCTGAATGTAGTAAAACAGTAAGCCATAACAGTAAGAAAATATTGCAATATTGCCCTGAATTGAACTAATTTCAAATATGCCAGCCTACCTCTACCTTTTTTCGGTTTTGTTTTGTTTTGGGGTTTTTTTACGAAAAAGAAATTATGTCCTGCAGTTCTGAGAATTAGAAGCCAGGATAGATTTCTTCCAGTGCACTGTGCAATTTTTCCCCCCTTCCCTAAAGAGGTAGGATTATGTAACCTAATAAATTGGTCTCATTACAGAGCCATTGACAGACAGACATATAGGCTGCTGCCAATGGGCATGTGTGCTGAAGGCAAGCATGCCGAGGGGGTAGTGGAAGTAAGCAGTGGATGCAGCACTCAGAAACCATCTGCCTGAAGGAGGTCATGCCTGTTGCATAAAGCAGGGGGAGATAAGGATGTCAACAGCACGGAGGGTGACATCCATCAATCAACTTCTTCATTATAGCAAGAATGAACACTGCGGGTCCTTGGGAGGAAGACGGAACTAGTGATCCCTCATCTCACAGGTGGCAACTCTAAAAAGGCTAACCTTTCACATTTCCAGGGGCAGGCAGGATGAAGAATGTGTTTTTAATGAATTACCCATAACCACACACACACACAGACCTACACAATATCCTACTTTCATATATATTTCCCCTTCAGGATGAAATAATTAAATTGAAAACTCTCATTATTTATTTTTTAAATCTATAAAAGTGTATCTTACCAGGAAGCAAATTTCAAGTCTCTGATTAAGAAAATAATTCTCTGTAATAAAATGCAAAGAATTATTTTCTGCATTTCTATTTTTATTCCAGAGGACAGAAGAATCCTCCTAGAAAAGGGAAATATGCCAGAGGGTAACAGAAGTAAATGAACGCTCATGGCATTTTTACTCATCTGAACTAAGAATTAGATGATGAATTAAATCTTGAACTAAGAATTAGATGATTAATTAAATCTCAAGCTTCAGGGACTAAAGTATGAAAGAATCTGTTCCTTCTGCACATTCAAATAAATGCCAGAGTACACGGGGGAAGATTTTGCATTCCCTCTGAAATGGTTCTAACTGCCAGAGGTAGAACACAGACTACATTTGTAAAGGCAAGAAAGAGCACAAAACATTGAAAAGGCATCTTTAGACTGTCCAAAGATAACCAGGAGAATACAACTGATAGAGCAGGAAGTCTCTGGAAAGCTTTTACTCATTCATATCACACTGCAAAGGGAAGAACAAGCCTGAGATCAGGACCCTCCATGCTGTGAGGTAGTTTGTCTACCTACAGGCATGTAAGTCTAACTTGGCAGGCTGATAAATCTCTGTTACTTCAGCACGCAGCAACTAGAAGCAAGTGTTTCCAGAGGACCCACTGAATCTCCCTTTATCTCACCAGTCACAGCAAAGATAATAGCTGTGTGGAGCTGTGTGGAGTGGTAGATACTCTCTAGGGAAGGTATGCTGTCCAGAGAGACCTGGAAAGGCTGGAGAGGTGGGCCTGTGTAAACTTAATGAAGTTCAACAAAGCCAAGTACAAGGTCCTGCATGTGGGCTGGGGCAATCCCAAGCACAAATACAGGCTGGGCAGAGAATGGATTGAGAGCAGCTCTGAAGAGAATGACTTGGGGGTGTTAGTTGATGAGAAGCTCAACATGAATCAGCAATGTGCACTCGCAGCCCAGAAGGCCAACCATATCCTGGGCTACATCAACAGAAGTATGACGAGCAGGTCAAGGGAGGTGATTCTGCCCCTCTACTCCACTCTCGTGAGACCCCGCCTCAAATATTGCGTGAAGCTCTGGAGCCCTCAACATAAGAAAGACATGGACCTGTTGGATTGAGTCCAGAGGAGGGTCACGAAGATGATCAGAGGGATGGAGCACCTCTGCTATGAAGACAGGCTGAGAGAGTTGGGGTTGTTCAGCCTGGAGAACAGAAGGCTCTGGGGAGACCTTATAGCTGCCTTCCAGTACTTAAAGGGGGCCTACAGGTAAGATGGGGAGGGACTCTTTATCAGGGAGTGTAGCAATAGAACGAAGGGTAATGGTTTTAAACTGCAAGAGGGTGGATTTATATTAGATATTAGGAAGAAATTCTTTAGTGTGAGGGTGATGAGACACTGGAACAGGTTGCCCAGAGTTGTGGAGGCCCCATCCCTGGAGGTGTTTAAGGCCAGGTTGGATGGAGCTTTGAGCAACCTGGTCTAGTGGAAGGTGTCCCTGCCCATGGCAGGGGTGTTGGAACTAGATGATCTTTAAGGTCCCTTCCAACCTAAACCATTCTGTGATTCTATGATTCTAAGATCAAAGTTAGAAGGGTGACTTAGACCCTAACCAATTCCTAAATTCAGAAAGGGGTCTAAATCTCTGTCTTCCTTGATCATACAGGGAGCCTAGAATACCCTTCAGTACTTACAAAGAACAGAGATAAAGACAAGCTCAGGTGAACTGGACCATATGGGTCACAGTGTCCTTTAAGTACAGTAAGCTTTGGAGTTAGCACTTAGCTGGTAAGGTATTGCTGAGTTGATTTTACAGGGACTGCTGCTCTGTAATGCTTCAGGGTTTACGAGATCGAATCTTCAGTCATTACTCTCACTAAACATTCACTGATGTCAACTGCCTCCTTCACAGGAAAATTGGGATTTGGCCTTGCCTGCAAACTAACTCCCTAAGGTCCCAAAGCAGCCAGACAAAGGAAAAATATGTTTGTAGGATGGGGACTTTTTTTCACTTGCTTCTCAAATGATGGCCATGTTTTGACAGTTGTAATGAAGCCAATGAGGAAAAACATTACTGAGAAAAAGGTCTCTCTAACAGGGAGCACAGTTTCTTGTGTATCATTATTATCTCAGTGCTCACCTCAGAGTGTGTGCAATAGATTAGGTTCACCTTTCTTCCTCCAAACGCATCAGCAATCAATCAGGTTAGGATTGAGAAAGAGCTAACAGAGCCTTTATTTTTGTAGGTCATTAAAAATGACCCAAGGGACCAATTTTCTGTACTTTTGCTCCGTTTCCTTCTGATTCCAGTCATTAAGAATGAGATGCACATAGTCGTATGGGGAGACAATGAACAAAATTCTCCTCTTGCTCATGCCAATGGGCGCTGTTAAAGTTGAACTGGAATAAATGAGAGGAACATTTGCCTGACTTTCACTCGACAGCTTTAATTCAAACACACATGAAATTAAATTCCTCTCTCAGTGAAACATACCTCAAATGAAATCTGAAGTGAGTGCATTCAATTGCGTTTTAGCCCTGCAAAGATCAGGAGGTCAAATTCAAATTTGGTGCATGCAGTGGTAATGAAGTTGCCCACACACAGGCTGTCTATTCTTTGTCTCAGGGCTCTATCTAAACTCAAGTATACCGTTAATAAGTGGTATATGCTTCTTTATATCAGTGATGCTGAACTATATTTTAACCCAGTAACTGAACTGAAATACTAGGAAATGACCTGGCTGTTCGCCTGCAAATGCTCATGTAAGAAATATTGTGCCGCTGCTGCTGAAATGTAAATTTGTGTGACTTAAATATGCAATAGTTTTATATTGATACTTTTCATTGGTAAAGGAGCAACAGGAGAAAATATGTCTGCTGGTTTGCCAAATGGGTAAGAATTCTTCCTCAACCGTGCAGGTTACCATACGGTAGAGTCTGTATGTGAAGAGATCTGTCTGCATATGGCAGTTTGCAAAGTCTATTTATTTAAACAAATCTCAGATTAATAAATCACACTCTGCATGCTGAATACTGTAACATTAGTGAGCCCTGAAATGATCTGTAGACTTGGCCATTTGGATGAATGCACTGGTCATGAGTCAGATCCGATGATATATTGCTCTCCTCCTATGCAATTTGTCATACAAGAAGCTTGAACATGCCATGCTAAAGCTAGTACCAAGGATGGCGAGAGAAGTTTGCAAAAAATTTCACGTCTTAATTATGTATCTCTGATGACAGAAACACAAAATATTTCCTCTGTCAAAAAGCTTAGCTTTACTGGTTTTTTTTTTTAATTTTTTCTCTTTTCTTTTTCCCCTTTCTTTTTTAGTGAAAAAGAAAGGATTGTAACTCATATTTGAAATCTATTTAGAATCTTTCTCTGGGAAGGGAAGGGAAGGGAAGGGAAGGGAAGGGAAGGGAAGGGAAGGGAAGGGAAGGGAAGGGAAGGGAAGGGAAGGGAAGGGAAGGGAAGGGAAGGGAAGGGAAGGGAAGGGAAGGGAGGAGAGGAGAGGAGAGGAGAGGAGAGGAGAGGAGAGGAGAGGAGAGGAGAGGAGAGGAGAGGAGAGGAGAGGAGAGGAGAGGAGAGGAGAGGAGAGGAGAGGAGAGGAGAGGAGAGGAGAGGAGAGGAGAGGAGAGGAGAGAAGAGAAGAGAAGAGAAGAGAAGAGAAGAGAAGAGAAGAGAAGAGAAGAGAAGAGAAGAGAAGAGAAGAGAAGAGAAGAGAAGAGAAGAGAAGAGAAGAGAAGAGAAGAGAAGAGAAGAGAAGAGAAGAGGAGGTGGAGATAGAAAGAATGAGGACAGGAAATAAAAACAGAAGACAATTGCAAACATTTCCTGGAGACACATGTTTTCTAACCCCCCATTTGTGAGCTCTAGTTCCTGCTGAAAACTGATCCCATGCATGTCTCAGTTGGGCCCACGAACCATGCCAAATTCCTATTGAACGTTTTAAACCCTGCGGAGAAGTGTACCTTGCTAGCAACCACAGCAATGTAGACAACTCCTTTACACTAAGCAGTGTGAAAAATATTCTGGAACTGATAAGAATGTAGACCTGCACAGTGCACCCTTTGCACGGGCATCCTCGTCTCTGGCTGTATAGAATACACTGCTGATTCAGGAATTATTTATTTCCTGGTGCAATATTTTAACATTGCACTTCAAGTGTCATAGTATAATACAGTGAGTTGAACATAGTGGTCATAACTCTTTTTGAACACTGTTTTCCTAACTGTCAAATGCCGGCTATATCTGCCCTGGAAAATTCTCCATAGCCTAGTAGGCACCATGACTGCAAAATACTAGGTGTCCAAAATCTAAAAGAAATTCTCAGTAATAGCACTGTCCTTCAATTATGCTGGATCAGTTGCTTCTCACAGGTTTCTAACATTCAATAAAAGCTTCTGACATCAAAGATATTGCAGGTGACAACATGAAGCAGTCATGCGAAGACTCTTACTGCTTTAATAATCACAGTTATGTAGTCCCTGATGCTCCCAGACACTCATCTGCTTTCCTGTTCCATTTTTACATACCACGATTTGATGTCAAAATCTCTAAAGCCAGTGCATAAATCCAACGTGTTCTGACTGTGTTTCCTAAATCCTAGTTAACACGTTTTAGAAAAAGTTGTGTAAGTTGACCTAGTTGTAAAGTGTGATATGTGATCTCTCTCCCTCTCTTCTCTTTCTTATTTATTCAAAGGAATAGAGATCTGTGTAACTTGCCAGCCATCCTATGAAATTAAATAGTGATGACACACCAAGGAATCTGAAAATGCTCAAAACTGTCTTATTCTGAGGTAGAAATCAAACTGAAATTGATCCTGAAAGGAGATAAAAACTTCTGAAAAAGTTTGGGGTTTTCCTGATCAAAGAGAAATTTCTTATATGTGAAGCATGCTTCACATATAAGAATAAAATATGACGATTTCAAGATTGCGAGTTTTAGAAAAGTAATGGTGCTTTTCTACAGAAACTGTTGGGGCAACAGTACATCTTGCTGGCTTAGCAGTGCCATTCTGAGACATGCATGTTATGCATTAGATTTCTGGCAACAACTGGCCTGCTAGGAGTCTCCTGGGAAGTGATAAGTTTGCCCACTTCCTTGTTTATCAAGAGATCAAAACTTTTATGTGAATTACTGTCATACATTCTTTAAAATTCAATCTCTTGTGTTAATTAGTTATGTAATCACATCTAACACTTTTGGAGATGGAGTAGAACAGGATTGACTTGGTAGGTGAGAAAAGATCAAAGCAATGCTCTAACAAATTATTATGGTAATTAGTGTTAGTCTTGTAGTTTATCTCCAGGGGGGCTTTTAACAGAAGCAGTGAGAGCTTGGGAAAAACCTGCATGCAGGGTAAGCACGCACTTGAAGAAACAAAGCTTGCCAAGCTCACAGAGCAGTCTGGCAGGGGGACTGGAGATGAGTGGCACAAGGGGAAATTAAAAGGCATATCAGGTAGTGAAGGGGAGAGGTGATCTGAGTACACTACACAATTTTCAAATGCAACAGGCCCACTGCATCTCTGCGTTTCCCTTCAGCCCTGCAAAAAGCTCTAAAAACCCTTAGATTTGTTGAGTCTTAGCCAAAAGGGCAGCTGTTGCTGGGGATTTCATCAATCATGAAAGCACAGATGTCAGAGATGGACAGTAGTCGTTCCACCCCCCAGCCCCCACACCCCCTGCATGATTGTTATCTCCTCTACATCTGCTGGCACTTGCTACAATCTAGTTTTAAATGATTCAAGCCATGGGTTATACCATTTCCCTTGAGAGGATGTTATGCTGCCAAGTGAGGATGCTTCTCATGGAGGAGAAATTTGTCCTGGAGGTGCCCGGTACAGGGGAGGGAGTACTCCCCACATTGGGGATGTGCAGCACGCACCATCCTACTTCTGCAAGATGAGTCTGAAGAGCTGGGGAATACGGAGCATATACGTGTCTGTGTCTGGGCTCTCTACAAATGCGTTTCCCCACAGTGTAGACCCCAAAAGGCCCAGATGTGACCACCAATGCATGGAGCATGCAGAGACAGAATAGAAACAGACTTTACATTGCCTGCTGCCTGTTGTGACAGTTCTTTGCCCCATAGTGAAGGGGCTAATGCAAACCCTGCATGATCCCTCCATCTTCATCCCAGCCTCCTAAAGCAATGTCTAATTCTTCCCCAGTCTAATTTGTTCCCCACTAAGGCCCCCATAGTGATATGCATGGGCAGAGGTCCAGTCCTCTTCGTGCTACCCCCTGTGTTATTGCAGGATCTGTAGAGGTCCCCTGAGACAACTCCCTTAGCAATAAAGCTATTTCTTGTGGTTCCCAGGGGGAGGGAGGGTGATGTTGTTTGCCACTTTGGAAGGACGACGCTAATGCCGATGACAACGACAGCCCTGCCAGGTCTACTTGAGCTGGCCGGCTGCCGAGACCACAATCTGCCCGCCCCTGTAGTCTCAGCAGCCGGCCGGCTGACAGTGCCGCTGCCTGGCTGACACTCCCCAGATTGGCAGGGTTCCTTTGCCAGGATGGAAACTGCCTCTAGTGAACAGCTCGTTATTAGTGCTCTATTTTTCGCAGCAATTAAGTCAAGAACCATGGCACCTGTTCATCTCACCTCCCTCGCGGGAATTAACATGCCGTATGGGAAAGAAATTTGCGGGGCGGGAGGAGGGGCGCAGAGGGGAAGAGCTTCCTTGCATCTGTTAAAGGCAAATAGCAATGCATCTGAGGTTCTTCAGGGAATAGCAGGCTTGAGGAATTGACAAGATTTTTGAGGAGAACTGCTTTTACCCCAGGGGTGGTGAAAATGTCCCAGATAATTTGATTTTAAGTAGATGTTCACTTTGTGTTGTTAGTTCTCTCCACAGCTAAGGAATACTTACGCCTCAGTGAAAACCACTTGAAGAGACCCTGACGACACCTCAAATCTGTTTGATAATGAGAATATAACTGCCTCAGTTTGGATGAACAATGTTTTAATCTGTGCTGCTTGTATGTACAAAGGCTCTGAAATGGACCTCGGGTTGGCCTAGGGATTTGCTGTGTGTATCTACTTAAGCAGTGAACCTGAAAAATGGCATAATTGTTCATCTTGCAAAGAATTACCTCATTCGGTCTAATCAACCTGACAGGACAAAACAAACCAATCTTTTAAAAAGATGTATTTTTTTCCAGGAAGATGTGGATATTAAGACGGTATGTAGATGCTGTTGGTTCCAATTAAAATCAATATCTGTCCTGATTTGCGGCTGTTGTCTCTGTGACAGCGAGGGGGCTAGATAAGGGGACCCATCTGCTCAGCTTTCCCAAAGGGGCTCCAAACAAGTGAATGACCTGCAGTGTTTATTATTAAGTTTTCAAAGGGAAACTTGTTTTGGTCTAATTGAAGGAATAATATGAGAGAGGTTATTTCTGGTCAGTTCCCTGCTGTTTTCACTCCAGAGAATATATTCCAGGTGTTAGCTAGGCGATGCTATGATACAGTATTGACTTTCCCTTGTGTTTAGGCATGCTAGTGCCAATGGACCAATAAACTGCAGTTGTGAATGTAAAGCCAACCCTTTCAGAGGAACTTTTTGCTACCTATTTAGTAAGCCAGATGGTTAATGACTGCATTCATTTTCAAAAGCTCCATTCCCCACGAGCGAAGTAATGTAATTTTTCAACCCCCTTGTCCTTCTTTTTCATCTATTTTATTTCCCCTCTTTTCTCTTGTACTCTTAGCAAAATATTGGTGTGAGAGAGTGTCGTTTTGTATTAAATCTCATGTAGCTAACACTTTCTCTTCCTATGACAACAAACTTAACGCGTAAAGTCTAAGTAATAGGGGAAAATATGGATCTACAGGTTATGTAAGTTTCATTATGGTATACAATAGATGATCTTTGCTGTATGATTCTTTAAAATAGCATATGATGTCATCCCTGTATCATACATGTGTTAGATGTTGTGTGTATGTGTCTTTAGACATGCAAACAGAAAAAGCGAAGCATGTGTGTGGCAATGACTCAGCCTAAGTCTGGGAAGTGAAATGGCTACTGACTCTGGTTTTATGTCTTCAGGCTGGGTCCCCCAGACAGAGGAGTAATATACTCAGGAAAGTAATCTCAGGCAATAAATTATATTATGTTATATTAAGAGCTGGGGAGAACAAGGGGTTTCAATTTGGCTGCTGGACTGAACAATTAGAGGAAGATCCTCAGTTCAGGTGGAATTGAAACAGAAACTCTTAAAACTTTTTTTAAAAAACTAAAAAACCTTGTTTTAAGTCAATTTGAAATGTTTAGTTTGGTTTTTTTTTTTCTTTTAAAATGCTATTTTACATGTCTAAAAAAAAGACTCCATTTCAAATAATATCTTCTGACTTTTCAAAATTCCTCCTGTATCCTTTTCTTTAGGTTTCTGCATATCTTAAAAGAATGTGATATGATTTCACAAATGTGTTTGAGTCTTGCATAAGAGTTAATATACAGACGTGGGCTGCAAAAAAGAAATTTGAATTCTCTGCATAGGAAACCTAATGCAAAATTTTTTGTCATGATATTTATATGAACAACAGAACAAGAGATTATTTTTGTTGATAACGGTAAATATGCCTTCAGGTATATCCTAAAGCTATTCAGGAATTTTGGCCAAATTTTCTGTACTGTTTTCTCCCTGGGAATACAGATGATCAAGACACAAAACTGCAGAAGAACTTGCTGTCATCTCCTGTCTGCCCTGTATCTTCCTAGTCAGGACACTCTCTAAAACCAGAATGAGACCATGCTTCATTCCCTCCTTTACTTGTTTGACTTTGAATGCAGCTACCACCTCCTCTCCAAGAAAGTGTAAAAAGCAGCAGGTTATACACAGCTGAGGAAAGATGTTCTCAATTTCTCCTGGGGACATTTCTCCTTATAATCACTGAAGCAGTGACTGGAACCCATGTTCAACCCTTCTGTGGGTAAGGTCATCCTGGGCCAGAGGAGCAACCCATGAGCTATGGGACGAAACAGAGATGCCGCTGTCTCCTTCTTCTCCAGTGGGGTGGCGAATCTTGGTTTTTGTTTCCTTTGCTTTTAACTTGACTTCAAACCAACTTCCACCCTCTCGCACCCCTTTTATTTGGTTGCCAAGCTGAAAAATTTGTTATTCACACAAACCAAATGCAGCCACTAAATGTAATCCATTAAATTGTCTTAGTTCTTTATTAGGGGGTGGAGGGGGGTGGGTCTGAATAAAGTGCCCCTTGGCCTCCAAGCAGCTTATTTTCTTGCACCAAGCCAGTTGCACTGCACCAAGAAGTCCTTACTAATCATGAAAAAAAATTAAAATCCCTAATTCTCTGCTGTGCTGGTGCAGGGAGATGGGGAGAAGCTGTGATCTGGGGCCAGCCATTGTTTCGGAGCAGAATGCTGAGGTGATTGACAGTTGCAAATTAATGGGAACGATTTTTAGACAGGGCTTGTCACATGAGGGCCAGGCCATGCTGGACACGCTGTCTGTGCTTTAACTTCCCAATTCCATCTGGAGTTTAGACAAAGAGGCCTGGATGAATCCTGCTTTCTGTCCATTTGGCTGTCATCATTTTGATTAACCTGATTCTTCAGCAGGAGCAAAAAGTAGCTGGCTTCGGTCCACGCAGACATCAGGAAAATAGCTGCCGTAATGGCCCGATGATCTCCACACAAGAGATCCTAGGGCTAATCTGCTTTTTCTCCTATGTCTAATTAAAAGCTTCTCTTCCTGTTTACATTAACAATTTTTACAATATTTTGATTAAATAATTCCTTTTGGAGCTGTGGAAAGGTCGGAACATTATTTTTTCCAGCACAGGTGTTATGTAAGGAGAGAGAAAATGGGAAAACAAGAGCACATGTGAGAAGGGAAAATTGGGGTGTAAAGGAAAGAAAGGAAGAAAGCAAGAAAGCAAGAAAGGAAGAAAGGAAGGAAGGAAGAAGGAAAGGAAGAAAGGAAGAAAGAGAGAGAGAAAGGAAGGAAGAAAGAAAGGAAGAAAGGAAGAAAGGAAGAAAGAGAGAGAGAAAGGAAGGAAGAAAGAAAGGAAGAAAGAAAGAAGGAAAGGAAGGAAGGAAGCAACTAAGTATGGAAGAAGAAAGAAAGAAAGAAAGAAAGAAAGAAAGAAAGAAAGAAAGAAAGAAAGAAAGAAAGAAAGAAAGAAAGAAAGAAAGAAAGAAAGAAAGAAAGAAAAAGAAAGAAAGAAAGAAAGAAAGAAGGAAAGAAGGAAAGGAAGGAAGGAAGAAAGGAAGGAAGAAAGAGAGAGAGAAAGATGAACTGCAGGAGGGAACCACACAGGCCTGGGGACCTCAGCTTGCCATTTTACTATCCAGTATGATTGTCTCCTGCCCTTTCTCTAGGACCTGTGGGATCTGGGGCAAGTTGCACATGCTTAATTTATTACAAATGAGCTTCCTCTACAAATAAATGTAAAATAAAATTGCCATGTTTCCATTTTTGCGTCACAGTCACTTTAAATACATTTCCATTTTCCACTGTGTGGTTTTTTTTCTGGCAGTCCCAAGTAGACTGGCCAGGCCAAAGCATTGACTCTGAAGCCTAATCCTACTCAGACTTTTCCTGACTAGAAACATTGGTGGATCCTTGTTGGTAACCAGGTGGAGGTCAGGTGCTTCACACAGCTCATGTCCCAGTCAACTTGGCAGAAAAAAGAGCATGAGTAGGCACCTAATCGTAGCACATATACCCCTCAAGTTCAGTGTGTGGCCTCCAGGTGACCATATGTAAAAGGTACAGCTAACTTGTGCTTCTCCTTACTAAATATTTGTCAAGTGTGCTGTTGATGCGTAGAGCGCAATCCCTCCCCACTACTCTTATGAAGTGATGGCACCTACTCTCTGCCTTGGGGCTGGGTGATGGATACAATCCACTGTGCAGCGAAAGGACATCTGTCTTTGGCCCAGAAGACTGGAGGAGCAGGCTATTCTAACCTGTCACTTGACAGTGGAAAAAGCTTATATCTTCCCATGGGGTCAGCCATGCTGCCTTGCTGCCCTCATGCTTTCACAGTCCCTTCAGGCCTTGCCTCCCAGCCTCCATGGCTGAGACAAGAACCAAGGCCACCTGGGACATGCTCCTGGCCTGCAGCCAGCAATGACGTCTGTGCTCACACACTAAAATGCATCAGTCAGAAAAGAAGGGGAAAAGTTGGAGGTGGACCTGAGTAACACTGATCAGATGTCCCTGCTTTGTTTGTTGCTCTTAGTTCAGGATAGAAAAGTTCTGCACCTTTGGAGGCAGTTTCTGTGTGTCTCTCCTTCTGTCCTCCTCTTTTCGTTTCTCTCCTCTCCCCACAACTCCTCACTCCTTCTTCAGCCTCAACAGCACTACGTTTACTGCTGAAGAGTGCTGTCATTTACTGAGCCTAATTACACAGCAGCAAACTGAAATCCCTCTTGTCTGCTTTGGACAACTTGGACTCGTTGTGTGGATCATGCAAGTGGGATTTGGCATGGAGCCAGGAAGAAGACTAAATTAACATGGTCACTTAAGGTCATGGTCATAAAAAGCCATAGCTCTTCTGCTGCAGATTTGTCAAGGCTTTGGCTCTTTTGTACAGGTTTCAGTGGAGCAAAAAAAACCCAACCTATTTTTAGTGAGTTAGGCAATGAGTGATATGTTGCAGTGGAAAACTATGGGCACTTTTCAGCTGAGCTGAACAGTTGATGACTTTGGGATGATGTCTCAGCCCTAGCTGTTTCTTCTGACAGGGAAACCAGGGAACTGAGGAGAGGAGAGGGTCATTGACATCTTATTCTTATTTATCTCTGAATAGAAGAGACAGAGGCATGGATGATACATGAGGGTTTTCAACAAACTGCTCTTGCAGATAAAATGGTCATACTGGGGAGAGCACATGAGAGAAAGACAGAGCTGAGATTAGGTTTCCAGTTTCTTTGCAAATGAACAACCTAAATCCCATTTATGTTTTTCCCCTTTGTGTGGTAAATATGTTTATTACTCTCTATGAAAGTTAAATAGCTGAAAATGTGACCATAAGTCTTCTCTTGGACCACCTTTAAAAACCTGTTATTTCCAGTATTTTCCTCTGCATTACTGAGACAAGTATACTGAATGAGTGAAGCTACAGTGACCTGGCTTTTAACAGCTGAACACCTCCTAAGGGTAGTGGTTATTGTGTAGCCCAGGCTGATGCCCATACAGCCATAGGCTCCTCACTCGTGACGGGCGGGCTGGCTGGGCTGCAGCTAGTGTGGGCATCTCCTTGTTGCAAGGTGGTCGTATTTGGTATGTATATCATCACTGCCCACCTGAACCTTGCCTCTTGAGACTCAGTGGAGATGCAAGCAGCCTGTTTGGTGATATTCTTAGGTAGACTGGTATGGCTGGGAGGGAAGAAACAGAGATTGCAGCAGTCCAAACCACACTGGGAAGAGGCTGCAGGGGAAAGCTGTTTGAACCACAAAATGTAGGTCACTGTGAAGCAGAGATATTTCACCTAGGCATGAACCTGAACGAAGCCACAGTTCAGGACACTCCACACGTGCGAGAAGTTCAGCGTCAAATCTCTTTTCCATGCATAGATTTCACATTTCAGTAATGTACTAAACCAAAACTTTGGATCCAAACACCCATTCAGACTTAAAAGCATCTGGGTTTGGGTCAAGATTGTATTCCAGTTCCCTCCCGACCCACCCCACCCCATGCGCTTCTACTGTCTGCAAAAATCCTGATTCAAAACCCCACTGATGAACACTCCCGACTTTTGGAAGCCTTCATTTCCAGCTCCTAGCTTTAGCACGCTGGCCCAGACATAATGTTGACATGTACTTACATGAAGTTCACTGAACAATGCCACTTAATAAAAGTCCCATAAAGGTACAATCTTGTGCTCAGAGGAGATTTTATTTATGGAGACACAGAAAGCTGTGTGTGTATGTGTATGTACTCTGTAAAAAGTCCATTAGCCAAGGTGTAAGTGAAATGAATCTGACCTCTGTGTCATTAAAATGCTGTCTGCAAAGGTGCCGCTTCAGAGCATTCCTGACCTCACCCCAAACCCTCAGTGAGAACTGAAAGTGAGAACAGGGTTAGAGGATGACTTTTTTTTAAGTGAATCAAGCAGTGTTTTGTCTGAGGAGAATAAGGATAAAAAAGTAGAGAAAAAAAAGTAACCCAGGCCCATGATAAATCTTGGTCTTATTCCAAGTCTTACTGAATGCTCTAGCCAAAAAGTAAGAAACAGTATCTGAAATGTTTGTGAGGGAAGGCGGCTGTGCCAGCACTCATCCAGCAACATCTGAGAGAAGAGAGAATTTTATATGTGATTGCCTTAGACTTGTTGTCATTATCAATTAAGCTTAGAAAGCTCATTTGATATGCTTGGCCATCCTGCATACTTGCCAAAAAGGCGAGACTTCTCCGCAGCTGCAGCCCTGAAGATCTCGGAAATATTTTGAGGAGGAGGAGGAGAAGGGAGTGAGTTTAGCCAGCAAGGTGATACTGGATGTGCTGTACTTTTCCTTGAGAAAAGCCACTTTGGATGGGGGCCCAGAGCTGGCACTTGGTGCACATCATCGTGTGTCGCTTGTCACTTGTCAGTCCTCATGCCTCCTGTGAGTACAATGCAGTCTGGTAATGAACTGATTTTGCTGCATCCTCATCTCTAGCCGAGGGCACACTGCTCCCAGCACTGAAGATGTGCAAAACAGCCCTGTTGTGAGTGGCTTATGTCTCATTTACATGCCAAGAGGTTTGATATACTGGATAACTATGTCACTGAGGAAGAAGTGGCAGCTTCAAACACTTCTTTTGCTCTGCGGCTTTGTTAGTGTGAGCGTTCCTCTGCTTTAAGGTTCATAGACAGCTCATGTACAGCTGCACTATGCACTCAGGGTGAGACACAAGCCACATGCTCATAAGCATCTCTTTGCTTCAGATTCTGCTTGAGACTGCTGTTCTCCATCTCCCTCTGTGCTTCGGTACTCAGCACGCTGTTTTACCAAAGATGCTCGTGAGGAGTCCAGAGCACTTCCTACTACCACTTCCAGTCCAGAAGATGGTAAGAGGTGCTGGTTTAGTATCCTTTACCCACAGGTAATATTTGACCCTGCTCTTGGATATAACAGTAATCGACACCAGACACTGTGGATTTGAATTGAAAAAAGAAGTTAATACAGCTTCTACCATATTCATAAACCCCATCCCGTAAAGGTTAATTCACACCTTACGTTACTTGAGACCTTCAGCTTGGTCCCTTGAATGTCACCTGTGTTCGGTTCTGGGACCAGCAAAGATGGTGTGAATACTTCCACAAGAGTTTAACTATGTGACTGAGCTCTTGAGTTGCTAGGTTCTGGACTAACCTCACTCAGACTAAAAAAGGAAGACAATCTTGTTTGAGGGTAAAAGAAATAAAGTTCTCCCCCAAATTCTCCTGTAGGTGGGCCCACCAAGACTGACTCGGTCGCAGCAAGAGGGAAGCAGGAGGGTGAGAGGGATCTTGTGGTGACCCAGCTGCCTCCTGAGACGCATTGTGGATATGCTCCACTAAGAGAGGCAATTAAAGGCATTGTAGAAATCCATTCCAAAGTATGCTGAGGGGACTTTTTCTGACATGTTGCTCAGGGAGGGTTACAACTGTGCTGTCAGAAACAGTTCTGCAAAAGCAAGTAGAGCACATACCTGCACTAGGTGGTAAGAGACCTTATCTTCTCTGGCATACCTTATGATCTGGCACAGGGACAGACCCTGTCCTTAGCATGTCCCTCAGTGTGAAGGCTAACAGTAACAAAATACTTCTGTGTGGGGAATTTTCAGATGCATCCTTTGGGAGCTTGCTGGGGACAGAGGGGAGGGCAAGTTCTGCAGGCTTCCTTTACATGGTTTCACTGTGCCACTGAAATGAGCAGGGATTTTTGGCCCCAAAGATCTGGAGCTAAGGAGTTATTCAGGATGCTGTGACTACAGCACACTTTTCAGGGGGAAGGTGTCCATTGCAGAGAGCCACCAGCAGCAGCTCCTGGCAAGCCGTGAGCACCAGCATCTCTTCCCTTTTGCACAGTGTCTGGCTCCCCTCAGAGCTGTGCAGCCCATGGGGCACCTAGCAGTAAGGTGACATCCTTCCAGGAAACATCCCTGCAAAGATTCCCCTTCCCAAAAGATGTGGTGAGCGTAATCAAATGGTGCTGGAAATTGAAGCTGTAGGAAATTCAGTCTCAGTTACAGACCTTTCTAGGGAAGCGATACCCACCCCTCACAACACTTATGTCCCTCTCTGCTTTCACGGTTTTTTTTGCTTTTAATTATAGGCCCTTGTGAGGCCCCTGGGAACAATTAAAAAGCAGAGGGTAAGTGACAGGGACACCCCCTGAATTAATTAATCCTTGAACTTTATTAATGAAAGTCTGATCTTGCATCCATTAAAACGTCTGTTCCATTCATACCCAGCCAGCATTTTCAGGGGCTGATCCAGAGGAATATGTTCAGGTCAGCCTCAGAGTGAGCCTGAGCTGTGAACTCCAGAAACCCTATATAAGGCACATAGGTCTTAATATAAAAAATATGTGATGTGTTGTCAGCAGGCAGCCTCTTCTTTGCTTTTTCCAGGCAACTGGGCAGCGAGAGTAGAGATAAATTCCATGTAGATAAATGTCAGTCATGTTTTATAAACAGATAAATTGATTCAGCAATACAAAGGGTAATGCTTTTGAATGTGAATTTTCAAGCATGGGTCTCATCAACAGGATTTGGTACTTAAGCACTAAATCCTTAGAGAGAATGCTTGTGTTGCAAAGTGAAAGGAAGTGAAGCCATTTAAAAATGATAGTAATCATCATCATCATCCAGTCATCTTTCCTTCAGATAGACTGTGCAGAATGCTGTACAGCTGCTAATCTCCTAATCTGAGCAGGTGTTTGGAAAAACTGAGACTAACTTACATTCAGCAAAGCAACTCAGTAGCAGAGTTGAGACCAAAATCTGTGCTGTCAGGATCGGTCCTGTGGTTTAATGACCAGACTAATGATCCCCTTCACATGTGCCTGAAAAAGATATCAAGCAGGTAAATTTGCAGAGCAATTTGGAGGCTAAGAAATTCATCATTAGAAATTACCTTCCAGAGCTCACCTGATAATGAGCTAACCTGCACTGGGAACACATCACTTTAAAAATGATCCTATCCAGCACTGGAAACCAGAGCACATGCAACTTCTCTGCCCTAATTGGTTTGACAGTGTAACAAGTGTCATTCATGATTTTAGAGTGTTGGCAATGTTTTTCTCATTAAGGGAGACAGTAACTACCATAAAATATGCGAAATCCAATATATTTAAATGTGAAGTAAAGAAAATTTCTCTCTGAGCTGCTAGAGAGGTGTGCATGTGATGAACATCTGTGTGTAAAGAGAATAAGAAGTGACATTAATCTGAGAAAAAAAAAAGCAGCACTTGCCTGGAGGTATAATGTCCTACCTGAGTGGTTAGCACAGGAACCAAGGGGCCTATACTTCTGGGTTGTGACCCTCTCTGATACTAATACTTCATGTGCGATGGAAAGACCAAATTTTAAGAGGTAACCACTTCATTTCAAAAGTATGGGTTTTGCATTCATTTTTGAGCACCTTTGTTCAGAATCTAATTTCCAAAGATGATGAATATGATTATTTCCTTTAACTCAGATCAGAGATGCAGGCAGCAGAGCCTAATCTTTAGCATCTCTGTACTTCAGCTTACCTTCATTTAGGGTTGATGCAGGAATACTATCATAGTTCATTCAGAGAGGTGCTCTGTCTCTTTTAAACAGAATGCTTTCAGATATCTGGAGGAAAAAAAGTCATGTTCTCCCTGTACAAGATATGGATCACTGCATTAAAGTTTAGGACTAATGTTACACTGCATAATGCTTCCCAGTTGTCTTAGATTTTCTTTATTTCCATTCCTTGGCTTTGAAACCTTTGACATTGACAAAACCGCAGGTACCCTGACAATCTTGCTTTCTTTTTGAAAGTTTTTATTTCACGCCATGCTTGCATTATTGCTAACAGTTTCTTTGTGGAGGTTAAAGGAAATTACCATGCTCCTCTTAATTGCAGCATGCAACACGATAGGTGTATGTGATATGTCTATTTGTATTGCACCTTGGCTTGATAATAGGCCACTTTTTAGAACCACGGTTTTTCACAGCCATGTTGAAATTTCAATGGAGAGGAGCCGTTTTTCAGCCTCTCAAATCTCTAAACAGCTAAAAGATGAGGATCAGAAACAGCTTGGAACAGAAGCTGAAGTAAAACAGCAAGAAACCCAGACTTAAATATCTGAAGAAATGAATCTGTGCTTTTTTAGCTAAAAAGAAATGTTCTAGTTCAGAATTCCCCCCAAACCACTAAAGCTTAGAATAACATACTTATCCTCTTCTTGTCCTTACTGTGTAATACACTAGTGAGAGGTCTGTGCTGTCTTTGCCATGCTTTTTCTTTCCCTGAAGAGAGAATGGGCTGCAGTGTTAACAGAGGCTCTGAGTGCTGCAGCTACTGACTCGGTTTTTGTTTAAATCATCTGTACTTGTTTATCTCCTTGGAGCTTTCCACTGGGAGAAAGTTACAGACAGTCAGCATGTTCATACGTATGCCAATTAGGACCCTCAAGCCCACACTTTCTCCTTTGCCTTGCTTTTTTATTCGAACAGATTTTTCTGCCTGGAAGCTTCCCCATGGGCTTGTGAAGCAGATTACACTTTTCTCCATGGGATGCATCCAGTTGGCTGCAGGAGATCTGGATCCTATCTTTATTTCTGCTACTAACCTACTTTGGGCAAGCTGCTTCCTTTCTCTGTGCCTTTGTGCCCTTGCTCACCAACTGAGATTAGAAACGGTTCAGGGCAGAGCATGCCTGTAAAAATTACAATGAGTTTGTGCAATACTTTTAGCACAGTGGGGTCGCTCAGTCAGTGATGTCCTTAAACTGTTGCTAAAGCACAAATGAGAGTAAGATCCCTGCAGCTGCTTTTGATCCACATCTCTCAATGACTCTTGCATGTCATCCCGTATCATCCTTTAATCCCTTTATCATCTCATTTTGTTCTTTCCTTTTGTCCACACCAGCTTATGGAGGGTTTTATATGCTTTCCTTCCTCACAGCTCTGAATCCCTCAAAATACCTGAACTAATGTTGACACATTTTCACACTAAATAACTTCCCTAAAAAATGCAGTGTCACTGTATTGGGAGCTCAGATAAGCACCTGCCTATACCAAGACTATGGCTGTGAAGAGGGTTAATTCTTGGCTTTTTTTAACTTTTACAGAGTGAGCTTTTTCTATGGGCCTGATACTGCAGCTTTGCTCCAGGCAGAATCACTCTCTGTTTGCAGTAGGGAGCACCGCATGGCTGTGGAGCGCCCTGGGACCTTAACAGTGGCATTTGCCACCCTATTTGGAATGGAAAACAGGGGTTCACCAAGGACCAGGTGGGGCACAACCAGTCTCATCACTTGTAACAGGGAGCAGAGCCCATCTGTTTGCACATGGGCAGTTACAGGTCAGTGTTTGAACCCCTGCAGAAAGTTGTGTTAGTCATATCTTCCCCAGACAAATAGCAAGGTCAGGTCACAGCCAGAAAGTACGTGAGGCCAGTAGGAAGCAAAGAATACAGACACCAGCCTATTTCTTGTCCTCAGCTCCTCACCTGTATCCTGGTGATGCATGTGTTTGAAGGAGTACAACGCTGACCTTTGCATGTGGTGCTTTGGTGGTCATTTAGATCTGATCCTGTTTTCACACTTATCCATTTTAGGAGACCTAAGACAGAACTTCCTGGGAGGATCAGGCAAGCCAATTTTAAAATAAAGGCACAAAAATATACTCAGCAAAAGGAATCAAAGGTCTTGAATCAAAATACTGAAAGCTATTGTTATCGGACTTTGGATCAGGACCCAGAGTCTATTTTTTAATGTGTATAATAATGTTCCCGAACATACAGTTAATGCACTCAATTGTTCTTCATATCAAGAGCTGTTCTGCAAATAACTCAGGGCCTCCTGACAGACAACATGAGTAAAAATTAGCACAAGATTATTGGAGGCACCAAATCACGCCATGGACTTGTTGTTTGGATAATAAAGTTCAGAGGTACAGAGGATAATCTCATCAGAGAGACAGGGTGACCAACTCTCAGTTATCATCCCTCTGTACACTTCCTTTTTAGCTAATTAAACCTTAATTCTTCACAGGAAGCTGTTTCTGCAAATTCTGCAATAGCTTGGCTTCATATTATTTAACATATCTCTCTCATTTTTATCTGGCGAAACAGGAAAAGTAAAGTTCCAACATGTAGACCTAAAGCATTGCTTTATCTTTCCATTAGTGTATTAGCAGTTCTCATCTGACATAGTACGTGCTCCATTCTCCAAGAATAAAGATATATTTTTTTAAACAACTACTCTAGGATAAAAAATGTGGATGAGCTTTGAAGCTGGGGAGTTTCACTACACATGCTATTTCCTCTCTTTAGTACGATAGGGAAAGCACTCTGACTCTTTAGATTTTACTTTCACATCATTATTCACTGCCTTCTTTGTTTGAATAACATTATTTCAGTGTTCCCAACTTCAGGCCTTCATAAACCTTCACGTTCCTTAAAATACCAATAAAGCTGGTGTCTTTTTGTCATCTGGTGGCCCCGTCTATTTTCAGCTTCTCTTCACAACCGCAAAAGGTAGAAACTATTTCTTCTGAAGGAATGAAACATGACAGCTTCCTGTAATCGTATAACTTCAGGAGCTAGGGTTTTAACAAAAAGTGATCTCTCTCCTAATAAAATCACAAGTGTTGGCAATTCTGTTCCTGCCTTTGACCACTTCATTTTTGTAGCAGGGTCTCACAGCAGAGTATCAAAGCATGACTGACTTTTCAGGAACAAAATTTAGTTTCACAGTCAGCATTAAAATTTGTGGAAGAATCAGTCCCTGCTCCTCACCAGTCTCCCGTGAACCCCAGCTCAGCAATACATTTGCAAATGCTTGTGTTGATGTGAAGAATCCGTTTATAACAATTAATGAATCCTGTTGGAAATTATGAGCTTGGTGCATATGTGAATGTGAGGCAGGAACTCCTTTTTATCACTTTTTTCTTTGTTACTCAATTTTATCCATGTCTGTGGTAAAATTCCCCACGCTAGTGACACAGAATAACAAATGTAACAAGATTTGCTGATTTGCATCCTTTGCTCTCATAATTAATTTGCTTCCAAAAAGAAGGGATTTCACCCAAGTGTGAAAGAGTTCATTGGAGAGATTACCTGTCAATGGTACACCTGATAGTTGTCCCTGACCAGCACCAGGGGCTGATTTGAAACTAATGACAAAAGGGGGATGTTTATGGAGAGCAGTTCCTTGCTCAGGGTGGTCAGTGCCAGGGTAGGAGCTCCCTGGGGTACAGCTGCTTTCCTGGCCCTGACGTCCCATGCAGACGGGCCCCCAGTGAAAGAATGAACAACAGAGAAAAGGATTTGTATTCAGCTTGTTCACTTGTTGGCTTTTAATCTCTCTTGTACTTCACCTTTTAAGAGCTATATTGTATTTAGGAACTGTTCAAAGCCTGAAGGCGAGTATATTATACACCACACCTATGGGTTGAACAGGGAAGGATCTGCTTGGCTTCTGGGAGAGGATTTGTGTCAGCTGTGAGTGTCTGCAAAAAGTCAATATGGAGCTCCAAAGACCGGCTGTTGGATGGTGGTCCCAGATCTCAGGAATAAGGACAAGATGGAGATCTGAGCTGCAGTGTCTTGATTTGCCATGAGCTCTTCCAGAGGTTTCTGGATCTCATTGAGTCTAGAGGTGGACTCTTCACACAATGTGGCAGTGTATCCAGTCAGCAGGGAAGCACAACTAAAGCTGGAGTTCAAAGAGAGACACATTTAAAGTTTCATTAAACCAGATGTTAGAGGTTTACTTCAACATTAACTGAAATTGTGGATGATCTCCCCATGACTTCAAAGGGATTAATTCAACTGGACAGTGAATCCATGTTCACCTAAGCTGTCTTCTAGTTGTGGCTAATGGCTTAAGCTCTAGTTCCATGCTGTTGGTAGAAGACAGTTTTAATTAAACAGCAGATGCAGAAAGCACTTTTCTGATATGACATGTGTGCAATAAAAGGGAATGAGGCAATTTTCACAAAGCAGTTTGCTCAAAAACCATCAAAACCATCAAGAACCACAATGAAAATTTACCTGTGACAAACAAAAGGAAAACAGAATATTACCTAATGCCTTATTTGAACATTCTGCATACCTGAAGGTTGGGAATTCCTTTAGGTCATCATTAAGAAGAAGCTGATAAACTATGTCTTTAAAAATGTCAATATGATAAAGACATAGACGTGGCCTATTAGTTGTTTTATTGCTACTTTATAGTAGAAATACTCAAGTGGTTTGAATGTTTCATGTAAGATATAGGCCTGGTTCAGACAGTTCAAACGGCATGCATGACATAATGATAAACTGAAGGACAGCATGGGGAAGTACATGTGCAATGACTCATTTGAGCCTCATCCAAATTGTACAAAAAAAAAATCAGGAGGAGCTGAATTATGCTTTTTCATGTGTGTACATCAATGGATTGGTTAAACTCATCCATAAAAGTTCAGATCTTTCTAATAAGAATTATATTTTCAAAGTCTCCTGCAAAGGGGACTCTTTAGATCATGTTCAACTACCAGTTGGTTTCCTCTCTGGTCTTTCAACTCTCCTTGTGCTTCTCTACCAGTAAATTAAATTTATCTTCCTTGAGGGTCCTGTCCTGGAAGCTGTCCTGGAAGGATATGACTATGAATCTCATTCAGCCACTGGAACAAGATTAGATTAATCATAAAACAAGTTTATTATGGAATGACTGTTATCTTTCTTAATAAACACAGGTTATAAACACAGCTTTGGCTCCATTCTGTAATTGAACAGAAAAAAAGTCACGTACTGGTCTAAAAATTAGTAGACTAAAAATGCAGTCAAGATGAGTGTGCTTTCTTAGGAATTATGAAAGGAAGTAGACAAAATATTCTTATGTTACAGGCTAAAAATAAAGCTGCTCAGAATGTTCACATTTTTTCCTGAAAGATCAAAATTAGATATGATACAAGACATAGCCAACTTTCATAGGAAATGCTGAAAAAAATATTTTTGTCAAATTTTGGTTGGAAATAATTTGACATTCTGGTGAAAGAACAAAAAAGAAATTAACCACATTTTATTGTTTGCTCAGAGGTTACTGTAGGGTATTGATTTTCCTTGGGTTTGCTTTGATTTTTAGTTATCTATAATAAATTTTATATAGTAATTAAAAAAAAAGATTTTTTTGTCGCAATCTTTGTTTTGGTGGAAAAGATAATTTCTCATAAAAAGGTAGGAACACGTTTCTGGCCTCAGTCATTAAATTGAACCTTATTATAGTTTTTGTCCTGGAGCTATATTGCTCTGCCACCAGGAAAACCTGAGGACTTGTATAAGAAATGAAAATTTTACCTTACATTTCCCACTTTCGATCTAAGGTTAAAAGAAATATTGTTTTGTTTATAACTTGTTGATGTTCCCGAGTGGCAGCAAGACTCAAACTACTTGCATATGCCAACAATCTCAACACTTCCAGACTAAATTATTTCTGTCTATTATTATGCTGTTATTTGACATGAGAGAACCAAGATTTGCTTCTGGATACGTTACATACATTTTATCATGAAGATAACTTTTTTTTTAAATAAGAAAAAATTTGTTATAATAATGAGAATTCTGTTTCATTGCTGTTGCTGAAAACAACCCCAATATCTCTGGGACTGAGACCTCTCTAATCATAAAACTACTTTAGGACTACCAAACTGCTGCCTTACATTCAGTCAAGTTTAATATAGACATTATTTATCAAAAATGCATGTCCTTCATCTTCCTGTCCCAGAATTAGATAATTCACTCTATGTCTTAGAAAAGCATTTAGTATTTTACTATATAGGTATAATTATCATGGATTCACATGCAAATTGAGATTTTAAAAAGTCTCCCCCACAGAAAAAAAAATTATAACAATATCTAATGTTAGATCTGCCTAATTTCTAATAACTTTTAAGACTACGTCTTATTCCAGCACTCCTCTTTAGCTCTTAATCCAGATCAGGACTGATACAGATAAGACCTAGTATCATTAAAAAGGCCTTGTTGTCTAATGTCTCTGGCACACCTGGAAGCAGAAATTACCATTAAACACATAAGAGGCTGTTTCCAGCACCCTTCTTCTTCACTATTTAAATCTAAAAATTGACGTTACACCAGAAAAAAACCTGACGAGTGTCTAACCCATCAGGCAGTTCATCACACTGAGCAAAGTTTTATCCACTGACACTGGAAGCTGGAAATGAGCTCTCACACAGCCATACATTTGCACGCTATAACATACAGCAGAACATGTCAAAGAAAAGTCATGAGTTTTTTTTTTTTCATTTTTTTTTTTTTAATACGTACGCCTGATTTTTAATCCCCTCTCTATTATGGCATGCTCATGAGGTGTGGACTAATAACAGCTCTCAAGTCTTGTGTGCCTGTTAGTTTATGACTCTAAAATTAACATACGGAGAGTAGCACAAGACCTAGTGCTGTTTTAACAGTGTTCTTCCCCATGACCTTAAACATCATGATCCATACCAAAAAAACTTAATAAATGAAAAAGGTCGAGGTACTAGAAAAGTGGAATGCCCTTTCCAGTGCATTTAAAGAATGTAAATAGGAAAATAAGAATAAACCAGAAGATTGAGCCTCTTTTTGTCTTGGACTACTGAAAGTTTATTCAGCTGTTTCTGATGTCTTTAAACTAATTTTTCCTTCTACCATCTGTTCTAACTTTTTTTTCCTTCTATGAAAATAGACTTCTGCATGCTATACTTTGGTGAAATCCTTATTTTAACATCTTGTTGATTTCACGCAAAGAGAATGCAGGCCCTACAAGGAATAAGTGTATCAACATATTCCTCCTTGGCATATCACCATTCAAAGGCTTTGGTTTTGTAAGACTGTTTTCTTTACCCCTTCAGAGCTGAAAATATTACTCCTCCACAAGCACCATTTAAGACCCAAGTGTCAATGAACCAGGCAGCGAAATGACAGTTACTTAAACAGCACATGATTCGAGACAGTTTTAGGAAATTCCTAACACTTTGCGTCCTATTTCTTTCCTGGACACAAAGGGACAGATTGTGCCTGACCTTGGGGGACGCATGAGAGGAGAGGTGGGAGGAGGGGGAGGCCAACAGGCACACAGTGCTTTCCCTTTTGCTTTTCCTTCTCTCCCATGCACGCTATTCCCTTGCTGAGAGGCTGGGTACGGTCCCTTTTCTTCAGCTGTGAACACAAAAAATGTTTGGGTTAAAGTGACTAAAAGTAGTGCAAGTTTTGCTACTGAGTGCAATAGGGTCCTGTTGTATCCTAAGCACAGAGCTGGTAAAAAGATAAGGAAAAAACTCACTGATGAATCTATCCTGTCATGCTTCCTTCCAATACATCCTGGATATGTCTGCTGTTAGCTCTCCGTGAACGATCTTTGTCAGAAGCTCACAATGCAGATCACAGCCTACGGGCACTTGCACAGTCTGAGCAAAACCCTTTTAACATGAGGAATAAAGAGAAACCGACTCTGTGGGCTGGTGGCTAGGATATTCAGGATACCTACCTAATGCAAAGGAAAAACACCTAAGATCTGCTACCTGTGCCTTATTTTTGGGGGAAATTGGTTTTATCCAAACGGTATTCTTTACCTCTCTTTCATTTTTCAGCTATTACAAAGTTTCCCATTCATTTTGACTCCAACAAAGCCCCAAACATACTGGACTGTTTTTGTAAGATAGAATAGTTTTCTCTCCAGTGCTAAAGGATGGCTTTGGCTAGACACAGGGGTAAAGAAAAAAGTTTTGCCTACTGTTAGTCACTTGCAGTCGATACCTTTGGATTCCTCAGTGCTCTATTTTACTTTAATGATTAGGAGGGCAGGACAATTTGCAACAGCTGTTTAACTCTGTGCTTGCAATGTCATCTTGCTGCAATTTGAGTCCTAAAGTCATGGATTGTGGTATTTTCTGTATGTGATATAGGCCAGTTTTCTGCTGTTCCTTTACTCATTACAACTGAATCAGGGACTGGGCCACCAATACTAGGGATGTGTTACCCTAAGCTGAGTGTCAGCCATTAGTAACTCTGATTTTGCTTCAGAAACCAGATGGATTTCTCTTTTCCTATCCGGGCTACTGTTGAGACAAATAATTGTCCTTCTCTTATGTTGAGGCAGGTGGAAAGCAAAATGTGGCTGCAAATTTTTATACAGGTAGCCAGGCACAACTCAATTCCCTACTACATTGTGTAAGCTTCTACTGTGAGCGCTACATAAGGGCTACAGTTGAAGCTTATATAAAACTGCAACTGATACAAAACCCATATCACTTGTTAAACTTTTACACTTGAATTGTGGGCAGCTGCTTTATGTTTTCTTTGCAGGATTTGTTCTTTTTTCTGCCTAGCAGCTTTTTCCATTCAGTTAAAGACCATCCACCTGATTTTCTGGATGGCATGTAGTGCCAGAAAAATGGCATGTTAAAGGCAGCTCAGCAGAGTAGCACGTATATAATGAATGCACAGAATAAGAGAACCCCACTTTTTGGCATACGAGAGCTTTGTCATCCTCCATGCCTGCCTGCAGGAATCTGAAGGATGCTGGCTTTGTCCTTTCACACCTGATAGAGAGCGGCTTGAGTCCTCAGGCCTGAGGTGAGATGTTGGTGCCACAGCAGCTGCAACGTCTGCCGTGGGGACATCAGAGTGAGGCACATTCATGGTGGTCCATCTCCACGAGGAGACTGTCAGCTGTGGAATTCCCATTTCTTTTCCCGTGCTAGGAGCTCTGTGGCAACGCAAGACGAAGTTCAGAGGTGCTTCGCTTTGGAGGAGTGAGGTATAGATTTATTTAAGAAACGATTTTTTGGTGAGGGCTGGATATTCTGGCAGTTCGACATGAGCAAGATTGCTAAATTCAGAGACGGAGCTTGCCTCTGGTTCTGCCCGTCAGTGGTGATTTGAGTCTTAAAAGGGATCTAAGTCCTGAGATAATGGGGATTTGTGTTCTCCAGTGCTCAGACAAACACAGGTAGTGTGTGTTTAACAGTCAGTAAGTAGATTGGTTCCTACCTAATATAGTTTCTTTTACTGTGGGAACACTAAGCAGATAGCGTGAAAATGGTCAAGTCTCCTCTGATTGGCCATAAGCCAGTCCAAAATACATGCAGATAAGTCTTTGATGATTTAATGTATGGGAAAGGACTTTAAAGCCTTAGAATTTGCTATGAATTCACTCTGCCTTGAAGGTCCAGTAATGAAAGGGGAATATGCTTTGATTTAAAGAGCTGTTTTAAAACATTCAGCTTTGTATTTAGATGCAATTAGGTCCACAGCATGCTGCCCATCTAGTTTTCCCTGTAATTATTATCTTAAACACAGGACTCTCTGGCCTTTTGTTCAAGCGTTGCTGCTTGATATGATTTCCAGGATGCTGCAGGTGTGCACCCTTCTCTGCAGCAGCTAACTACATAAATTTGCTCTGCTACATAACCCTGTTTCCAAAACAGTTTTTCTTCTTTCCTTTTAGGTAATTTTCAGTTTGGTTTCTCTTATGAAAAATGAATTCAGGCATTTCCAAACCTGGTCACGTACACACAGGAGGCTACAACTAAATTAGCCTTCATGTTCCTGCTAATCCACTGAAGTGCCTAAGTAAGGATCTGAATTAAATGCCTTTTTTTTCCACACAAGCTTGATAAAGTTGGCCTAATTGCTTATCTAAAACAAATAGCTCTAAGATACTGACCCCTCTACCCCAAGACATAGCACTCTTATCAGTCTCCCTGAAGTAACACTCCAGTCATCACACTTTTAGCTGAGAGATTAATAACGAATGAGTGTTCTGGAGAAAAAAAAAGCAATTGTTCACACTACAGCTTGGCCTTACTTATGGCTTACTTATGACTGTAAGTACAACCCTTGACAACTCTTAAGTGGCTGAAAGCCCAGATAAGTTTTAATCTAAAGCATTATTAATTGGGACAGTTCTGTCTAATGTATACAATGAAGAATAATAGTGAATCACAGCTTTGAGCACAGTCATTTCAGGTGGCTGGGGCACTGGTGTTGCTGAGTGGTAATACCTGGAGGACTGCAGTGAAGCTTCAAGGCAGATCGTCAGAGAGAAGTGGGAAAGGAGAAGCTGAAGGAAAGAAGGAGAAAATGGATATGATGGTGCCAGAGATTTCAAGGAAAGAAGGGACCATTGCCTTCTGGTACACCACAGAATTTCATATGACTGTTTTGTACACGTTTGGCTCCATGCAGCTCTTATCAAGTCACCCAGACTTACTCACAGCTGTTTCAGTGAAAGAACTCCTTTCATTTATCTCCACCTCACAGAAAAAGAGCCTTCTTCACTATGTCTGTATGAGGCAGTGCGGGGCTGTGTAAGGATTCCTGTGCAAGGAGCCTCCAGACAAACAGGCATCTCTATACGGGGCAGCACAGAAATACTGATTTGGGCCTGGAAGCTGTGTTCCCATGTCAGAACACCATTGCCACCCTTGGGCAATATGGTCTTGCTACTCTTTGTCCATCCTGTTTCCAGATCTCTGCATAGCACTGCTTTGTAGCACGCACATGAACCTCTGCGTTCCTACTACAGGCCTCGAATTGTGTGCCAATTGCTTCTTACAGCCTTTTCCCAGAAGTGCAAACAGTACAGCCTGGCTTCCCACTGATCAGCAGACACGGCGTGTTGTGGGATCTGGCTTACTGTTAAGAATAATGTGCTGAAATGTCAGCATTCGTACAACATTGGGCTAGATTCAGATTTTTATAAAGGCTGAGTAAGTTTATTGACATTGGTAGAATCCGTTAAAGAGCAAAATCAGACCATAGGCCATTCCTTAGCTCTTCTTAAAACAATGAATGTTGGTCCATGCTAGTAATACTACATCAGTGTCAGTGAGTGAGCATGGGATACAGCTCATATGATCCAAACAGCCTTTTTACTACCCATCTCATCCGTTAACAAAAGCTTTGGTCTTATCATTCTCCTTCCCTCCCAGCAGCCACCATGCTTATTATTCTGTTCCATAATTTCCATACCATAGATTGTGATTGTATCTTGAAGGGGTGGTATTCCGGGTTGAGGTAGCCTCCAACCAGTACACTATGCTGAACAGGCTTGCTCTTCCCAGGAGCTTGCCTCCGGTGTCCAGTCTTGAGACTCCTCTGTCTTTTCATCTGGGTCCCTCCATCATTTGTAGTCTCATCATAAAGCTCATATTGGTGTCAGGGTCCTGGGCAGAAGTGTGGCTCCAAAGTCTCTTTCCTGGAATTCTGTTCATTTAAAATAAATAGACAAATCAATCACCAGATTCTGGTACCAGTTGTGGGACTATTTCCCTTCACAAAACCAGGATCTGTTTGAAATTCACAGGGCACTACAGATGTATCTGTTTGGAATTTTTTGAACTGAACTCAAGAGTACAAGCCACTCCAGGGCTTACACATCCAACAGCTTTTAAGGGGGACAGTATAACAGCTTTTTTGGATCAAAGGTTTCCTCATTTCATTTGTAACTAATATTAGTGCTGTCTGGGAGGAGTGCTAGCAGATTCAAGCTGGAGAATTACATTCCTGCTACAAGAAAGCACCAATCAGAGGCTTGTCTCCACATTTTGTGGTTGAGGCTAGCTCTGACAGAAGTGTCCTTGGCTTCACTATGGGCAAGGTGCTCATCAGGTGGCTTCTGACCTAAGCCCGGAGGAGCAGGAGGGATCCTCTGTCCAGCAGGAAAACGTTTAACTTTCTCTGAGAATCTGGTTCCTGGCTTCTAGCTACTGAGTCTGCTGAATTATGCACCGCGGTTTTCTAATGCAGACTGCTGTTCCCCCAGGAGTGGAGTAGAGTCTACTCATTTAACACAGGACTTGAGATTCGACTGAAAACCTGGATCCCAGAGGAACAAAGCCAATACTCTATTCAACACATCACTCAGCCTCTTCCCACATGCTATATCGTTACAGCATGAGCGCTGCTGCTGGAGTCTTCAATTTCTCAGTAAAACAAGACCCAACCCTGCCATGTGGTAGAGGAATGTCAATCTATTTTGATGTTAAGAACCAAAAAGTCGCGGATGAAAGAGCATGTCAAGATTTACAGTCCTGCTTTTAATTCATCTCAAGGTGCTGATTACTAGTGGCACTAAATCAAGCTCCGCTGCCTGTCTGGACAGGGAACACCTGGGAAAGAAAACCTTGATCTGCAGGGTGGCTGGGGCAGGGTGGGAGGACGCCGAGTCACCTGCAGTAAGCCTGCAACCCTGCAGATGGCTGCACCGAAGCTGCTGGTGGAAGCGTGGGGGAGTTGATGGCCCAGTTATCAGCCAGCTCTGATTCCACAGTGACACAGATACAGTAATGACCTGATAGCATGATCACTGACCTTTGTTTTAAAAACACAGATACTTTATAAATACAAAGCTGCAGACAGCCTGCAAAAGCCGTCTGCATCCCAGAACAATGCTATTGCACAATAACAACCCCATTTTGTTTAAAGCAAACAAACAAAAAATTCTAACCCAGTTACTCAACAGCTCAGGGGAGTGCCAAATAGTTCTGGGGAGAAAAAAAAAAAAAAAGCAAACCAAAAAACCAACATTTTAGGCTAGAGCAAAGCAGCCTACCTAGATGTTGCTTGGTTCTGTGGTTACTCTGCATCCCATTTCCGATGTCCTCTATGTCCATGACGACGTGCTGGCTGCTCAGCGTGGCCACATCACCACAAAAGCAGCATGAGTCAGAGCAGAGAGAGGCTCTGTGTGACGTCCATATTTCTCGGTACCCACCCAGATCCCATTCTGGTGCTCAGCCTGGGAACTGGCTTCAAACACTGAGACTGTTTGGTAGCAGTCATCCCTGTTGTTCTGAAGTCTGTTGAAACATCATCCCCTGGAAACCTGCGGTGCAGTTATCAGGTCTCACAGTTCCTTTGTGAGCCTCATCCTTCCCTGGCTGCTGGCCAGAGATGCTGCAGAACTGCGTTATTTGAATGAACAACTCCAGGGAACTGAAAAGAAACCATACACAGTGCTAGTGCTAACATGAGCTTTTGTAGTGTTGGACACAAAATGGAAATGTATTTAATAAGCTACAGAAATTTTTTCTTCATCTTTGTGGGCTGTTTCTTTCACGCCTAGAAGTCAAAGCAAGGATAGTTATTACCTTTGCTACCTAGAGGAGGCTTCCATCCATAACATTCATTCAAGATTTAGATTTGAACACAATGCTGAGAAGGCGAGGAGCCAGTTCAGTCTGGTAGCCCACTTTGATCCTGTATCGTAAGCAGTGTAAGGCAAACCCAACTGAACCCAAACTTTCACAAACTGGAGGGAATCCAGCATCCAGCTTCATCATGAACTATCAATATTGCTCTGGCAACCAACTTTTGGCAAGTCTTGCC
Source organism: Pluvialis apricaria (assembly GCA_017639485.1). Classification (NCBI taxonomy): domain Eukaryota; kingdom Metazoa; phylum Chordata; class Aves; order Charadriiformes; family Charadriidae; genus Pluvialis; species Pluvialis apricaria. The sequence goes on along the minus strand of CM030009.1, from coordinate 69,698,384 downwards.
TCCTAGCAAGCCTTTGAGAGTGCATGCTGCCAATACACATAACGTGACACAGCCCTGGTACACATCGTGCGCAAGGAAATTGCTTTGGGCTTGAATTCTCACAGGATGACTCCCCGTATATTTGTTTGTAAGCTTTCTCACCTTAGCCAGCTCCTCTCCAAATTTTGGAGCCTCCAAGGTAATGTTTTTGCAGAGAACCTTTTGAAAGTGATGATGGATGTAGAGAGGACACCTCCCTTTTGATTCAATTACTCTCCAACAGTTGTATTACCAAAGAAGCAGAATTTCAGAGGTTTTCATTCCCTGCTTTGACCTTTCAAGCCAGCCTTTGGATCTTTCAAAGCAGCAGACTGGAAAGAAGACATGAAGGAGACATCTGTTCATTCTCATAACCAAACGCCTCTGAATTAGAAGATATTCTAAACGAAGCTATTACAAAATGGAAGTGATTTTCCTACCAGTGCCCACTACGGTAACAGAATTTGCAGGACCTATATAACTATGTATACAAATAAATCATCCAGAAAGATACCCATTTAACTGTCTGTCCTGCTTAAATGTACCAGACAACTGCATTCTCCAAGAAATATGGGATTTTTACTTTTTTTTTATTTTTCTTATTTTTCTTATTTTTTTCAAAACAAATATTAGGTTTTATACATTTTTTGGTAATTTATTTTTTCTTAATCTTTTACCAAGTAAGAATTCTGGTGACAGTTTCTTCCTAGCAGGGACCCGAATCAGATCTCAAAATGGAAAGGGATGACATGCCACAAAATACTGGCAATGTTAAAAAAGAAAAATGATTGGTACCAATTTGAGCTATGTTGATATATACAATTTGTAAGAATTTCATAGTCTAAATACCCAAAAGAAAAGACATTTTTGTGGTATTTCTACTGGAAGAAGTTCAACAACAAATAATGTGGCAATATTTCTAGCTGCAATAGTGCAAGGAGGCATTTTTAGTTGGGATGGTAGAAATAACATGACTGAACTCTTTGGCCTAAAACGCCTTTCTGGCATTCTTTCTGTTGAAAAGCAGTAGGTGGGAATGTTTTAATGGGAGATGTGGGAATTTCTCCACAGTCAGCCTTTGGGAGCATAACCTTCACTAAAAAATAAATGGGTTAAAACTTGGTCTTAGAGATTCCTCTGCCAGCCAGTTCATTAACCCCAGTGCAGGTCACATCTTCCTCTCTCTAAGGAGTAGGTTATGTTTAAATGAGGTTTCTATATGCTTGAGCATTTCCCATCAAATGCACTCACAGAAGATATGAAAACACTCAAAGAGCCACTGTCAACAGCAAAAACTCTTACAAAAATATTCAAGAAATGATCATCAACAGTGTATAAAACCTATACAGAAATACTTAGACCTATTTAAAAATGTTCTCAGTGGCATGTTTGACCTGAAGCAGTCTTCCCCAGGACTGCGTGTGCAAATGAGTACAAATGAGTATTAGCTGTGTGACTGTATAGATGTTCTTCTGAAAACCTGAGCCCTAGTGTCAGTCCTGTCACACCTCACCTGTCCCTCTGAATTAGTCTATCTTGTACCTCCTGTGGAAAAATAACGTACTTCTTTTCCACTCCCTGCCACGTTCCCTCCTATATTTTTATCACCTTCTGTCTTTCCTGTGCATTGCTACAGCTCCTTTATACTCTTTGTGTGTGTAATCAAGCCATGCCACCCTCTACATACACTAGGGATTTGCCAAGGGACAATCTCTGAGTTGCCTTCTCTTCGAGCCTTGGCTGTGCAGGGCAGCATTTACAGTGGCTGCAGCCAGCCTTACCTTGGCAGCCTTCTCCAGAGGGCAGTTGCAGGCAAGGTTCAAGACTCCTTCATAGCACAAACTAACTTGGGAACTGATTTGGCACTGAGACATACTGAAGTAGGATCCATAATTATGTACATTTGCTTCCTCTCCTGTGTTGTAAATAGCAGAAACTCATTTGTTTCAATCGGTCCTGAAAGAACAAGTGAGGCTGGAAGGAAGACAACTAACCTGGTCTAAATTAAGTACAATTTATTGGGTTTACAAGCTAAGCAATGCTGTTGATAATCTATAATTGGTGGGATTTTTTAGAAAGCGATAGCACATAATTTTTTCCAAACAAAGGTATTCAAACTCTTATTTGCAAATTTCCAGAAGAATCAATACTGCTACAGAAACAGTATTTTCTTATCTCGTTCAACTCAGCAGTAGTAATTTCTGCTTGAGGAATTAGATGTTTCACACTTTGCTAGAGGAAGTTCCTTGCATACGTAAACCCTTTATTTGAGCTTACGTACCTGGACCCTGCTTTGTATTTTTCATTGCTGGATTTCAGGATCTGAGAGCTCAATTTGTCTTTGCTGTAGCCCCTTTACAGGCTTGTTCTTGGGCACATTGAGGCTAATGGTGAAGCTTCCATTGACTGAAATGGGGAATGATCAAACTTTGAGGCAGAAAGACATGCACACATAAGTGCCTCCTCACTTCATCTCTGATGCAGTTCCTTAGATGCTGAGATGAAAACTTTATTTCTGGGGTTTTGTTTTTTTGTTTGGTTGGGGTTTTTTTGGTTTTGGTTTTTTTTTTTTGTCAGAAATGTCCAAGACGTAGTTTGGACTGACTCCTTTCAAGTTTATTTTCCCCAAGTGGCATTGGTAAGTATAATTTACTAGTGCTTACAGTGTATTTAGAGTTTGTCTATAAAACACAGAGAATATAGTCTCAGTCTATCAGGCAGTGAAAGCTTTGGCTAAACACTAGTGAAGGGCTTACTGCAAGAAATTCCTTGGAAGGAAGGGCTGGAATGAAGAAAATGTAGTCATTTGACCCAAAAGAAAAAGCAAAAAATGTCAAAGACAAGGCTTTTATAGGAAAAATAGTAAAGCCAAAAAAGAAAACAAAAAGGATGTTTAAGTGTGGATGAGTCAGGTATTGCATTAGCCTGAGAATCAGAAAATGTGAAGAAGTTTTTAATAAGAAGCTCACATGTGACATAGGAATTTACCAGAATCTGCTGGAGGTGTTCAAGAAAGAGAAGTGACAAGGGCTTGATTTGTATGAGAGTAAATTGGATTTAGCAGCATTATGTATACACCAGAGGGAAGCATGATGAGATGCAAAGGTCAAAATGGCAGAGGTTGTAGTAGTTGAGGCAAAAGATTACCAAGGCATGTGTGGTGCAGTTGTGATTAAAGCAGAACATTCTAATTTTTCAGATATTTAGAAATATAGAAGAGCAATGGGTTTCCATACCAGTTAATTAAAAAGGAAAATACAAGAAAGATCTTAAATATGGTATTAATGGCTTTTCTGCCCAAGGATGGTTTGAAAAACGAAGGCAAATTTACAAAAGAGTTGAACTCAAAACAGAGTGAGCCTGTCTGTGGCAGTGCTCATTTAGAAATAGAGTGGCTTTAGCTTTCATATATTTAAACAGCTTCCAAAGGGAGAAGAAATGTTATTTGGCCATAGCTATATAGTGACAGGGGCCCTACAGCCTGGTGGTGAGGACGTTGATGCTAGAGGATTACATCCCAGCTCCCCGGCAGGTGGTGGGAGGAATGTGTGTTTCCAATTTTGTGGATGAGTGTTCTAACCAGGGCGGCTTAGATTATTAGGGGATTACTCTCTTCTCTTAATGAGCAGCGCTTAGGTCTTCTAACCTCTTGTTTCCAAATTCCCCTTCCTTTTCCTTAAGAGTGTCTGAAATTTAATTCAAATATCATTGTCTTGTTTAGAAATTAAATTTCTTTGTTTTACTGGACACATAAGAAAGTTTGGTTTCTTTTTTCCTCTGGTTCAACCAGAGACTCTTTCCGACCACCCCCTGCTAACTGCCAGTGAACAACCAAAAATAGTCGCCCAGCCCTCCAGAGAGGTGAAGTGGGAGAGAAAGAGGTACCGGTAGAGAACACATGCCCATATGCCTCTCATCCCCAGCAGAGCTCTGATTTATTTTATTCAAGGGGCACCAACAGGGTTCAACCTGCAGTACACATGAAATAGGTACATCTGCTGACAGCACTGATTAGGGCAGATTCCCTATCCAAGCTGAAAAACAACTGAGAGATTAGACATATTAACACTAGGTCTTTTAGCGTGGCTCAGCTAGGGAAGTCTTTTGTTTGCTTGAGCAGCAAGGGCACATAAACCAGTCCTCATGGTGCTGGGAGGGAGTATCGTTAAGAAGCAGAATTGCTCTTCATAAGAATAGGGAGTATCTTGAAATTCTTTGAAATCTATAAAGCCAGGAGAAAGTTTTTGAGCACACCCACTGCATCTAGTGTTACTCGCAAAATCTGACTTGGCTCAGTTTATACTTTTGCTTCTTAACTTTCTCTTGAAGAGTTTTTCTCAGTCTTGTTCAACTAAAGTCTGCGCTAAATTCCAAAACCAAGGCACTGTATATAAATGCCTAGCTGATGACATTGGATCATCTGGGTCTGAACAGTATCACTACTGGAGATCTGCTAAGTGATTATGCTGTGGTGAACATAAACAACGCTGGAGACTACCCCAGCAGAGCGAGGAGGGAAAGCTGAGACACACAACCCACGCGACTGAGAGCAGTTGCTTTCCTAGGAGGTGATTAATGCAAACTCTGAGTCACACACAGTTAATAAGAATGATGATCCTTTGCTATAACAGTTGAACTGAAAAAAAGAACCACCCTTGGAAGACAGATTTTACAAGGAACAGTGAGGACTCTTTATTTCCCTGTCAGTCTGCATATGCCAGTCTAACTCCTCTATCAGTAACTAATTTTTTAAGCAAAATGCTTCATGACATGCAGCGTTTCAGCCCAAACTTCTTAAAAAGTCAGCATCCCTCCCAAGTGCAGAGGGTGCCTAATGGTTTAACTACCACTTTGAAATGGCATTTCTCTGACTCAGGACAGCAGAGAAGACAGAGCAGAAGACTCTCGGTGGGGGCCTGTGCAACGATCACTCTTTGTTCGAGTGTAGACAATTTTTCAAGTAATGTCCAAAATCTGGCTGTAAAGTACAAACACGAGGGCATTTAGATTGAATGCCAGAACTTAACCTATGATACCACTTAGCCTGACCTATACAAAATGCCAAGGCGTTCATTCTTTAAAGCCTACAGTGCATGGGAACAGGGAAAACTTTCAACTTTACTCAACTGTAGCACGCTTGTTCATCTGAAATGAAGCCAAACATTAAATGTTATTTGAATATATCTTTCTGTACCGTAATTTTCACTTCAGACTGCAACTGAATGACTCAGTCATGATGAACTGAATGCTCGATGCAGTTCCTATCTATCTGCCCCCCCCTTCTTCTTTCAACAACTTGTCTGTGAAAAGGCTAGTTTTCTGGAAATTATTCACAAATCATTTAAAAAATAATTGTTACCCTTTAGCTTGTCCATAAAAATTTCCCTGCAAATGTTTCTTCTTTCTCAAAAGATTTATTAGGAAAAAGATATAAATAGAATAGATAAATAGACACAAGTTTTTCCTTTTCTTGCTATTGCGTAATCTTCCTGTAATTCGGATACCAGGCTAATGGGTCTCAGTGGCATGGAGACACTATTTAAGGGAATGTTAATTCTTTTTACAATTGTTGAGTTAGTTATCAGATTGCTGAGTTACTGGAAGACTTACTCTAGCCTCTGTTGATTTACTTCTGTAGCAGGGCTATTCAGAAAATAACACAAAGGCAGCATAATGTTTTCAGATATCTTCAGCCCATCATTGCAAAGTTGACAATCTGGTCGTCAAAAGGACCTGATAAGCTTGTAATGGGATACCCTGGAGGCATCTGGAGTCACTGTCAGGGATGGCTGAGGAAGGGCTGATGGCTGAGGAAGGGCTGAAGCTACTCACCTCTCCCAAGCTCCCCTGGAGATGTGTTTTGGATAAGCCTGACGTGCTTTAGACAGCAGTAAAAGGGTGTTTTCCTTCACTTTGCCTCACTCAGACCATGAAAATTATCTACACTTTTTTTCAGGGAAGCTGTGTGGTCACCCACTTATCCATGGGTGGCAGCTCTAGCCTTATGGGAGGGGACACAGTCACCTGGGGCAGGGGCTTCCCTTTGAGAGGCAACAGCTCTCACCAGCCTCCCAGACACGCCCTTAGCTGGTGGATGGGAGTGCTTTTGACCTCCACGCTTCCTGGTGGGAAAAGGAAGGATGTAGTAGACCCGTTATCACTGCAGCACCAGTGTGTTCACCTGCAGGAAACTCCTGGCAGTGATGCCAGTTTTGGGAGGACAAAGTTGGGATCATGGGAGTTTACACCCAAACCCTGAAGGTCTGTTAGTAGGCACTGGGTAGTGAATGCTGCAACTTATGATGCTGATCCTCCCATCATTTTCCAATTTGGGGCTTAGTAGTACATGTTCAACTATAGATCTTCACAGATAATTTTTTCATTTTTTATATTTCATACGAATTTTCATCACAAAAGTGATATACCCCAAGATGGTTGGTACTAAGTAAAGAACAAAACTATAATGTGTTACCTTGCAATTTAGAAATGAGACCCCTTGTACTGAAAAAGTGAAAGACTCCAAACTCTTTTGGACAGTTTAACAGTTTTTTTAGTTTGACGCATTTCTTCCCTCGAGCACAGACACAAAAAGCCTTTGAGTGTTTTTCCTGAATTCCTATGCTTGTGATGTCTTCTTGACAGCTGTCCTCAGGGAAGCTAAAAAGCTGCAGAATTACACTGCTAGACACTCTCAGGAGTTCTACTTCTATTTTCATTTTGTTTTGCTAATTCATGACAGTTTCAATCATGTACTGAAATGAGTCCCATCAAAACAATGTTGGACACCTGGAAACAAAAGCATAGATCTGACTTCCATCAGTGATTTCACAGATGTTTTGAAAACTGTTTTCAGGTGATGGCATAGGCAGTAATGCACCATGCTACTTTTGTACATCACCACACAACATGATGTAGCAATCGGCATTTAGGAATTTTAACCACACTGAGAATTCTCCATCACTTTCAGAAATAATTTTCTTCTTCCAGTGAGAACTTGAAGGAAGCAGCCATATCCTGAGAGTTTTCTTTAATATGGACTTATTTTGATACTCCATATAATATTATTCTCTTTTGATTACTTTGCAAATAATAAATACCTTTAAAGTGCTCCTCTCTGTAGCCTTAATACGGTGTCCCATGCACATGTTGTTCTGTCAGATAACATACATAGTAAGAGAGGACTTTTTCTCAACTCTAACCCTATAAAGCAGCAAGCGTGGGAAATACTATTTTTCATTAGGACTAAACACTGAGATAAAACTATTTACTTTACTATGTGGGATCAGGATATGATTTGATGTAACTCATTTAGTAGGTTTTACAACCTTTTTTATTAGGACATATCTAAGAAGTCTCAAAAGACAGTAATTGCTAAAAAAACAATTTTCCAATTATTGTATTTCCACAGGAAGCAGAAATGCAATTCGTGTCTTTGCAAATTTTTTGGCAAATGCTCAGAAGATAGCTATTATAAAATAAGGTATTAATGAATGGCAAGATAAACATATATATATACACACATTTGAATGTTTGGGGTTTTTTTTATATATGCGATGTTAATATAAAGAAAGAATATTAGCTCCATAGTGTGTAGCTCTAAAGACTTTTTACTTACCAAACTCACACTGTAAGAACTTCATTTTAGTGTAGTTGAAATCCCCAAATTATGGAGGCTTAGGTAAGGCTTTTAAGTAGACTTAACCGGGGAGAACAGCCTTCACGTGACTTCGTACAGTGGCTGGGATGGCCTCTCAGAAAAGTTTGGGGACTGATTCCAAATTGTTCCCCATTGCTTGCTCTTCAGGCATCACCGGGGATGGTCCTGAGCCTGCAAGTGTTAGTGTGCACTTTCCTCACGACTGCAGGCTTTTTGGCTGGGAAGTCCCTGGCAACCCGCAGCCCATCCCATGGCCTGGCTCTGCCACTGCGGAGCTCCTCCTGGCACAGGGGGACAGGGCACAGGGCAGGGCTGGGCAGCACTGCTTGGAGAGCAGGAGCGGGCTGCTGATCGCCCAGCCCAGGGCACCCGACACACACTTTCCTGGGGATGCTGCCGCTCCCTGTCCCTGGTTACCTCCAGCTGTGCTTCAGAGGTGCCGGCTTGCTCCAAGCTTGCACAGCCCATGCGCCATGTCAGGCAAGCCATCCTCCTTTTCCTGTTTCTGGGAGGTTTTTGACATCTGAAAGCGTCCAGTTTTGTTACTGGAGAGCCCCAGCTGATTTCCTCCTTCATGCACGTTCCTCGTATATTTCTGTGTCTTGTTTCATTGTGTTTATTTGAAATCAGGGCTTTTCTACCCATTTTCCATGGTTCATTTCTTCCTCTTTCATTTGCACTTATAGAAACAGTTCTTAAGAATAATCCCAAAGTCCACCTATTTAAAAGCTGTGACTTTCTAAAGCCTTTCTAATATTCCTGAAGCCAAATGTTTCCTCATACCTCACGACTCCAGAGGAACAAGCGTACAGGTATGGATGTGTTTAAAAAAGAGCTCATGCTAACTAATTTTCTGCCACATGTGGGGGTTGTGCCCCGTGATGCTATTTAGAATTGACCTCGTGAGTAGTGAGGTAGGGGTGTTTTTTCTTGCGAAGATTTATCTCCATGTTTGTTCCCAGGGTTTTGTGGAGCTGTCTGTCTAGAATTTCCACATTATAAATGGCTCTTGTTTTGGTAAAGTTTGAATTATTTTCATTAGCTGGTCACCTGGGGCCTGACCAGAGTCAGACTGAAAACTTCAGACAAGCACTACAGCTTTTGCAATCAGTCTCAGTCTCTCTCTCCTGTCATCCCCAAGGAAACGAAAGGCAGAAACGTTTATGCTTCAGGTTAATGTTTTAGAAGTGTTTGAGGCAGGAAGCAAATGGACTTATTCATAAGTTCCTCAAGGATGTTTTGTTTCAGTCATGAGGGCTGAAGCTTTCCTGAATAAAGGCCAGCCAGCAAGAAGTGACCAGGGGCAGGACCTGCATTTGGGACATGCTCCAAGACCTGGGCACCTGGAAGGGACTTACCTTTCTGAGTCCTTCTGACAGTCCATGCCTAGCTTTGATGTGGACTTTGGGAGATAAGTCTTGGATGAGACTTGTATAAGTGTCATACTGAAAATGTGGACTAAGACATAACAAGCTTAGGTTAGATCAGGAGAGACTGGAAATGTCTAGAACTATATAAAAATCATCATATGGATGTGAAAGGAAAGAGCTGGAAAAGGCCTGTTTCATTTATGCTAAGAATGAGCCGTATAACTTCCTTGCTTGCAGAAATAAGGGTCCTTCTGGAGGGTGCTTACTTTTGAATACCACATCACACTTATCAATATGCCTAACTTAAGCACCCAGTTTGCTCACTATTGTTTCCTATGAGAAATTGAAGCATTTTGTCTTTCTGGGTCTTTGACAGTGCTCACACTGACAGCAACAGCCCTGAGCATAAGTCAGCAGGGATCGTTTGAGGACAGTGGAAAATCTGCAACAGTTATCCAGTGAGAAGGTAGATGTTGCATCTTTTGAGCCACTGAAATTAATTAGGCTAATGTTGCACTGTAATTTTTACAAGCATATGCAGGATATGACCTTTATTCCAGTGGCCTTGAACAAGTGCTGTTCAAACTTCTTGCCGTTAATCATCTACACAGAATGGTTTGCATTTTAGGAGAAAACGTCAAAATATTGATTATATTGACTGAAGTTTATTTTCCTGGGTGTAGAGCATTATGGCAAATGGGATAGTTTAGTGACAAGAAACGTTTCACTTCTGACTGCATCCATGGTTCAGAGTATGCTTCTCTCTCACTTTTTCTGTTATTCTGACAACGTGTTAGTTTTGTAGATTCTAATTCTGTAAGACATTTTGGTGTATCTCTTGTTAAGAGAAGTAACAGCCAGAAAAGTAAGGTCAAAACAAAGTTGTGCTCTTTTTACATCTATTCTCAGTTATAATGAACCTTCTTAATTTCTATGACAAGTCTTCATTAAAAGTAGAGTTGAATTAAAATTTCCATAGGTAAACATATCCCAACAAAACAGTGGTTCATGACTGCATGACTGCTTTCTTATCGTGTGTCCTGTGTGTGCCAAAGCCAAATGCAGGAGAGCAAGGGGCACATATTCATGAGGAGCCCATATGAGGGAGCCCTGCAGCTTTCTCAGAAACTATTTTGTCACTACTTTCCTTGGAAGAAATTTCTTTTTTATATGTTCACCCCTCACAATATTTTGCGGGTTGACCTCTGATGTCTAAGTCTGGTTCTGTTTTGTATCGTTTGTCTCTTTGTGTATTGCTTTCTGTGTCTGCTCCTTTGCTTTAGTTGTTTTCCTTGCTCATTTTGCACTAAGGCACCTATAATATTGTTTTGGTCTTTAGGGCTATGATCCAAGGCAAGGGCAACATGCAGATCTAAGCACTTGAAGTGCTATGGAAATATAACCTTCAGTGAAAGAGTCAGGCCTTATTTTCATAAAACACCCTCTAGTATTAACAACCTCATTAACACAGAGGGCTTCTGCTCAGAAATTCATGGTCTCAAAGGGAAAAACTTGCATCTCTGGAAGATGATTCGTTTTGTTGGTTTGACTTACACTTTCCTTCTTGATTTGTTAAACACCTCACTGGCCTCCCATGGCACCAGTAGCATGATGCTCCTCTTCCACAAAGCCACATATGAACATAAAACTGATGTTTTCTCAAAATGTGTGCCTATCCAAGCTGTCCCCAACCAAGGGGATGTTCTTAACGTGGTCACAATGGTGGCCACCATTACCATCTTTCTTTTGCTATTGTAATATGCAAAACCTACAAAATGGAAATCCACCTTTTTTGGGAAAATTCTTGGTGTGTCAGAGATAAATGGCAACTTTCCAGATTATTTGCAGGGTCTGGCTCAGTTTTGTAAAGGAAAGGAAAAGTCCAATTTATCTTTAATTCTAATGATTAGCCGCGTAAAAAGTCAATAATCTTTTTTATTTTCAAGAATGCTAAAAAAATATATCAGATCTTAATGAAAGACAATTTTTGAAGTGCTTATGTTGACAGAGGATGCTTTTTGTCTGCATGGAACCCTTCAGTGAGTATTAGTAGGTCTGGAGGTTGGCAAGGCAGAGCCTTCAGCTACTCTATCTTCAGAGGTGTACCATGACTCTCATGCCTTTGGTAGAAAGGGCAGGGCAGAATCTAGTCAAGGATAGTGAAAACATGGGGATAAGCCTTAACTCCAACTTCTCTCTACTTCAGTCAGTCAAATGAAGTCCTGAGCGACAGCTGGCATGCAACCTCCCCTTCCCTCAGAAGACCGAACACATAATCTACTACAATACATGGAATCTATCCAATCTGCTCTAGCACATGGCCCCACCATCCTGCCTGCATGCGCCCAGCTCCGACCTCCCAGTTTGTATGGCAGCGTGTAGTGGTTGAGCCTGCCCGGCCAGCTGGCTGGGGTGAATCAACAAGCTGGAATTGACAAAACATTTTTCCTGACATATTTAGAATATTTCACTGGGGAGAAATCTCTTGAGATTCAACATCTGATTCTTCAGACTGCCTTGGGAGATTAAAATGAAGGAGAAGGCAACATTAAGTCATGCATATTCCAATTAAAAACAAACACAATGGGTCAGATTCCATCCTCGATTGCAGCCACACTGAAGTCTCTGCGGTTGCACGAGAGTAAGTGAGGACAGAGTTTGACCCGGTGCCTTGAAACAAAAATAATATAAATGATAGACAAGCACAAACTAGGCTGTAAAGCTGCAGCGCATTTCATCTGGGAACCTTCCGAGACAAAAGGGTCTTTTATCAAGGGGTACTTAATTCCTCAAAGATGAAGCAAGATAAAAAAATAATTATTTGCAAAAAATCAGTTTTGGCTGACAGAGTAAGGCGATTTTTTGTCATCTGACATCTATGCATAATGTGTGGCAAATGATTATATAAACAGATTGCTGCTCAAGCAAGTTGCTTTCAATTTGAGAAGCCAAAGCCACTAGAATAATCTCTACCCACTAAAAGAAAATCTCTTGGTCACTCTGTGACCACACAGAAGGCCCTGTTCATCAGTGGGGTTTGCCTGCAAGACGACTTCTCTGAGGAAGAAGCATCCTCCACTGGGCTGACTGAAGGCACCCAGACCCTTGTTGACTCCAGAGGGGGTTTGCATTGATGGAACAAGAAGAGATTTTGTGCATGCTTTTGTCTCTCCATTCATTGTGCTTTCTTTCCCAAAGCTCTGACAGTAGTTGGATTTTAAAGATCCCACCTTCTGCACGCACAAAAGCTGTTTTATAACTCTTTAGTAGCAATCCAGCCCCAGAGAGGCATGCAAAGCATGTGTGTTGATGCCAAGAGGTAGAAACCATAGAAACAACATGAAATTTTCCCCTTTCCTGTCTCACCTGCGGCCTGAATGGGCCCATCCTGAAGCTCCTGTGCAGTCTGCTGGCTGTTTACATTCATACCCATCTGTTAGCATGGCACTGCACCCACTCACCAGACAGTCCATCATGCTCACCGGAGCTGATGATATATCTGAAATGGCAGCCTGCACGACTTTATAAAAGGCTGTGATTTAGTGCATGTCCGCACATGTAGCGTCTTCAGAGTTCTGTGTAGTATCATCCTATCTGCTTAATCTCACTGTCCAGGGTTAGGATTTTTTGTTTTGTTTTGTACTTTCTAAGCGCCTGCTCTGTCATCTGTGTACCACATTGAACTCCATATTCATCAAAGATATTTAGCACTTGACAGGGCGAGTGCTCTAGGACTCTAAGATTTCTATCAAAACCCTAGCCCTTCTTAAAGCAAGATCTTGTATTTGCCTCGTGCATAAAAAAATACATGTTTTTTTCAGAGCCTGCCAGCTCAGAAAACGCAGCTGATAACTGTTTTTCTTTTTAGTTTGGAGCCTTGTTTCATCTGTACTAACAGCCTTGGGAATTGTACTTTAATGAAGAGAGAAGTAGATCCAGTCTGTAGTAAACAAGAAAAAAGCTCAGCTGCAATGAAACCCCTCTAAAAACTCTCTGTGTATGAGGAAAAGAAAATCCAACAGCTAAGCAGCAAGGGAAAGGAAGTTATATGTTTGGTCTTCGAATATTTGCTTTGGTTTCAGTGTGACTCTGTGTGCAGCCTTAGCCTTTGACGTGTTTTCATCATCACCAAAATATACAGTTTCAGAAGGAAACTGAAACTTTTGCTCTGGATTATTTTACCTGTGCCATTAGACGGTTTCTGAGATCAGGGCCTCACTGTGCACTGAGTGTGCACTTGGTAGGAGGTAATCCCAGCTGCGAAGTACTTGCTATTAAATAGAAGAGAAAAAGGGTGCAACACAGGTAAAAGGTGATGGACTCAGGGTCATGGAAAAGGCACCGAGTGCATTATTTCCCTTGCTGTCTTATCCTGTTCCTTACATTGTGGCTACATAAAAACATTGCAACAGGAGCAAAGCTGATCTGAAAGAGCTCACCAGGAAGAAGTAAGATTCCCATCGATTTCAGCTGCCTTACAGTGCTATCCTGAAATGAACCATCCTACAGCTTGCCTTTCATTTTCTTTCATCTGATACTGCCTGTGACAAGCAGCTGCATTCAAAGTGAAAACTTGAAGCCTTGTGATACTGCCCCTTTCCCCACCTTCCAGCAGAGAGATGTGTAAACTGCAGAGGAGACATGTGCCTCTTCAGAGCTGCAGCCAAACTCAACGTGTCTCTGGGGACCATCAGCAGAGGTCAGACCTTTGCTTTGCCAACCCATAATGCAGCCGATGGCACAGAGTCAAAATCTGGCCCCAGCAATGCTACCCAAATAACACAGGAGCTTTTAACTGTGGGCTTCACACGCTTCATGTATGCAAGCAATTGGATAAATGGAGGATAATTAGCAACTTTTTCATTTTTCCATGAGGAGGGATGGAGAGGTGGCTCCGAGAGCCTTTCCAAAAGCTGTTCTTAGGGGTGCCTTCTGCAATGCCGGTCACTTGGCCAGCTTTCCATGAAAGAGCCCACATAAGTATAGTTACTGCTTTTAGGCCAGCCTTGCACTGAAAAGTCTAGTTCAGAGACAAGAAAACGAAAGATAGTAAAATACAAAGCATCCTGTTGAAGGAACCCTATTATATGGATAAAGCCCCAAAATTTCCATTAAGTAAGTGTCCGTTTTATGTTTTTAATAAACAAAAAAAAAGGTATATCACTTCTGAAACAGCTGCTGTGCAGACACATTTCCCATCTTCACACTGTAGCAATAGGATTCCCTCCTACATCATATCTCACTCGTCTTCTCGGCTGGGGAACATGCTCACCACTGACCCAAGATTTTCTGTGAAAGAAACATATACGTATTCAGTTATTCTCATACCTTGCCCATTGGCAGATGTAGATGTGAACAAGAGCAGTAGAATCAAGACCAGAGTATCCTGACTGTTTGTAAGGATTGATAAGAGGCAGAAAATAACATTTGTGTTTAAATAAAAAGAAATCTGGTAGGTTTGATGTCAGGACAAGAAGACCTTTAGGTATCCCTTTAAAGTACAGGAAAAGAGGAATAGTTGAACTTGGTCTATATGATTATAATCAGGTTTTTTATGATCCTGAAAGCTGGCGAAATCTCTCTGTGTGACAGGCTCAAGTGCCAAATCTAGACACAAATAATGGGATGGATAGTTTGACAATTACCATTCAACAGCCAAATACCAATAATCTGTCAAGTAAATGTCAAGATTACCTCCAGGAGAGGGACCTAGGCTTCTCAGGCTGGCTCAAGGCATATGTGTTCTCCTCACCTTTAGTCCCCCACTGGTCTTTCATAACTCTCTGACCACAAGCAGGCACCAAGCTGGCTGAAGAGTCCTCACAGCTTGCAGAAGCCCTGGGTTTCTCAGTCCTTGAAAGCTGTGCCGTAGCTCTGTGGTGAAGTTTGAAACATTGGTTCTCAAAGCTCACCTAGCCTTCTCAGTAGCAGGACCCACTCAAAGTGGCTTACAACCTGGTTGAGTGATTTTTCCCCAAAATATCTGTGTTTTGAGCTGCCCACCAGAGAAAAAAAAACTAGCATCTCATCCCATGTGCTGCCACCACACTCCAAATTATGAAGAACGCAGTTTAAAACAGTGTAGTAAATTTTTAACTTTTTTTCCCTGTATATATCACAGAAGAACTAGAAATAAGAACCAGGTAACTTGCCCTTTGGCAGTAATAGAAATGCTAATGGCACAGAGAAAGCCAACCTCCTACTGACTTGCAACACAACTTTACATGTCTCCAGTAAATCCCAAACTCAGCAATAACTTCTTGGCAGCACTAGAGCTCTCCCCTGATTTACCCTGGTGCAGAAGACAAAATGGAGCATTTTCTGATAAAATGAACCCTTGTAATCAGCACTGGTGACTATGAAGACAGCAAATATGAAACCACAATTCTGATAGCATAGTCTTTGTGTGTGCATCAGTAAACACTTGGTGTGATGCTAGGGCTCCTGGATGGACCGTCTGTAAGATCCTGGTGTAAACCAGAGGCAGGAACAGCTGGGAGGATGCTGAAATCTGAAACTACTGTGAGTGTTTGCATATACGTGCATATATCTACACTTATCTGTATCTCATCATAACTGATTTAACAGAAATAGCATGATACATTTTCCTCCAAAGTCCTACAAACAGAGTTCTGCTTTGATCACAAAGGAGAACAGTGACAGCCCACAATCCCAGAACCATCTTCTCTGTTAGATGAGGTGATGTGAGTGTTACCTGTAGGCATGAAAATGCATCTGAGCAAATCAGATGAATGGTAGGGTTAATTGGAATTAAAGTAATGCTCAAAGATAGGGTTTAGGGTTTAAAAATACACATTCAAATAGTAAAAGAATTTTTCACCGGATTTTCCTGTTGAGCGTTTGTGCTCATTAATTTACCAGCTTCAGAGGCTACATAAATGTTGCCGGTCAAAATTGAGCTAGACCCAGTTTGTTTATTAAAAGTGCCTGTAATAGTGACAAGTCATTGATATGACATCAAAAGTAATGAAGTTTGCTGTCCTACAGATCTAGGTCAGATTTAGCTGGGACACTTCCAGGATTTCTTTTCTCTGTAGGGACACCTATCTTCACAAAAATTTCAGGCAGGAAATCTTTCTCTTAAAGATCCCTACTTTTCTCTGAATCTTGGTAGAAATGGGAATTATTAGGAACAAGTGGGGAAAACAGGTAGTATGGCCATAAGAAGTTCCCTTCCACAAGAAACCAGGCTAAAACAGTTCACTGAAACTTGCTGAGTAATGTAGTTTTATTGCCATTACGTGTACAAAGACCAAGAAGCCAAACAATCTTTAAGTGATTGTTTTCCATCTGCCTGTTCCTGATTTGTCTTCTTGCCAATACTGATTTCCATCAAAACATATTGGGGGGGATGAGGAGCTTCTCAGCTGATGCTCCAAGACTGAAGAAAGCCTATTTCACGAGCATGGGTACTACCTTCTCTGGTGCAGCTTTTGTCTGTAGTGCCCATCGCTCTCTTGGACGTGGTGACAAAGGCTAACAAGCTTCCTTTCCCCAGTGAGTGGAGAGCAGCTGCTGATAAAGGAGTTTGTATGCTGGGAAGGGAATGAGATTTTAAGTAATCTGGGCAATGACAGGCTTGAGGGCTCTGCAGCTTGTAAGCAGCATGGACACTCACTGACCTTGCTTTCTTTGCCTCATTTCACCTGATAAATGAGTGTGGTGCACTGGGAGTTCAGGTCTCCCCGCCCACGGCGGTGCAAATCACTTCAGTGAAGGGATAATTGAGTAAGTGAGAGGATTTGCTGAGAGACCTTTCACATGGTTGCAGTTGCAGAGGGCAATCGCTTCCCCAGTCTGTCTGGGCTCTGAAAGGTAAGTCAAATGGAGATCAATGCAGGCACTGACAGAACGACTAGAAATGAAAGGAGAAAACCTCACAATGAACAGGCGGACCCGCAGCTGAAGTCAGCCGCGCTCTGGGGGCCGGACTCAGCCCCCGACACGTTGGCCAAGTGTGTGGTCACGCACCGGCAGCATGGTGTGAGTGCGTGTGGATACAGCTCCCATTCCTTTGTCCGGGAAATCACAGGCAGAAACGCGGTGGCTCGCTGAACCTCCTGCACATGCACCCTACAGATGGCCAGCACATGTGTGATACATGCGTCAGGCTTGCTGGGCACGTGCAGATAACTCTGTATGGCATGCACAAGCAGGCCTGGATGCTTGGTTACATCAGGAAGCACAAAGAGAGAGAGAAAGAGAAAGAGAGTGAGCCTGCAACTCTCCTACGCTGCTCTGTAAATTAACGGTCTTCTGTAATTATATCCATCTGCTAAGGAACCCAGCCCTAAAGCATGTGTTTACCACTTACATACATTCTTATAAAAGCCCAATCAATGGTTAACTACAGATTTCCCCTAGAAAAAACTTGAAATTGTATGAAGAGTGGATGTATGCCATCACAGTGGAGCAAATTGGAGTGCCCATGTGGGCAAGGAGGCGGTGCACACTCCTGCTCACACTGCCCGGAGTGGAAACCCAAGGCTGATGAGCAGAGACACCAGTCACGCTCCTTGGCTGTGTGGGTCTAAATGGGCATTGCCCAAGGGCCTTTGCATTGGGCAGCAGTGACACAAAAACTGTGCAGCGCCCAGGAACCCAGGAGGGAGGAAGTGCTGATGTTTGCACCTATGAGTTACTTGGACTAAAGTCCTCGGGTTCATTTTTCTCCTTTGAAGTTCTAAGCTGCAAGGGGTTTGGGTTTGTTTTGTGTTTTTTTTTTTCCCCCAGGAAAAGAAAGAGACCATCTTTTATTCTACTGCATTCATTTGGGAAAGCTAATTTCAGGTTTTTTGACAGATTCAAGGTGATATGGAAGTAAATCAAGAAATGCCGCTTGGGATCCTAGCTCAACAGTTCGGGTTTCAGTACAATAATAGACAGTTCAACATGAAACCAAAACCAATGTTAAACCTTGAAAGTTGCATAAAATGGAATTGTCATCATCCAGTCAGTTTTTGTTCTCAGCACCTTGGCTCCTGGTGAAGTCAATAAGAAATGAAGGTGCTGAACTATTATGGGATTCAGCCTATTACAGTGCAGGACACGTTCAGCACAGGCTGCTGGTTATGACCATTCTTCAAGACAGTCATTCATTGTATTTAAATGTAACTTAAACATGTGCCAAAAGCATTGGAGAGACTAATCCTTGGAGAAATGGGCTCAGGACCAAATCTTTACATTAACGATAATCCTTTAGAATAAAATATTGTTTGTTTCAGACCATGAGAATATGTGAGCCTCTCCTTGGCTCTCACCTTTTAAAGAAAGAGATGAAATTTAAGTTTCATGAACATTAGTGCAAGTAATTCAATGCAATAACAATAGCAAGCCTATACTGTTTCAGTTAGTGAAAATTCATGAGGAAAGAGTAACATGTCCAGACACAGGTTTTATTAAGGATCTGATTCTGCATACGCATTTATGCAAGTAAGTAAGTTTTAATCATTTGATAGATCCAAAGAAATCAATAGATCTATTCACAAAGCAGAATGGATTTGCATGCATAATATTATGCACTTGCAGATGATGAGGTATAATTTTATGTTTATGCTAATCTGTAGTACTTAGGCATACCTGTGGCTTGAAAATTTCTCCAGAGTTATTTGTCATTTCTCAGTATATTACCTTCTTTCTGGTAAATACTGTAATCTCAAATATAAAGTTATAAAGAGAAGGGTAGCTCAAGACTGGAAAACAACTACAGGTCTCAAATTGTCAAAACCATCAATAGTTCCAGAGAGGTTCATCTTAGAAATGCCAGATGTCATGCCATGTACTAATCATCCTATATGGTAAAATTATTATTTTAATGGTATATTAGCATTGCCTTAAAATAAATAGTTTTCAGCGGCTAAAAAAAAAAATAATGCTCCTTAACTAACTGATGAAAATAAATTAACATCACAAAATGTTGTGAATAACGTGGCTGTTGTGCAGCTTTCTGTGCCGGTGCTGTGTGGGAACCGGCTGGACTGTGGGAAGAGCATCTAGCTGTACAAATCCTGGCTTCGCCCCAGTGGCAAACTGCTGCTCCTCTCAGCCTGGCTGGTGGACAGCCTGCATCTGCAGTGTCTCTGCCCCAGCTGCTGCCCGGGGCATCACACAAGGCTATTATTCAGGTTAAACCTGGGCTTGGGTTCAGTAAAAACAGAGTTCAGTAAAACCACTGCCTGCATCCCTTCTGTGAAGCATATTGAGAAACTTATGTGAGGGCTTCTGCTGTAGGTGAGCTAATTGATAGCGCCACTGCTTCCAGCTCTGGGGTGCAAACCCCTGGCAGTTTTCTTGCTTCCTTGGCTGTTGGCAGGTCCGGGATGCTGAGCTGTGGGTTTCTGGGCAGAGCAGCTAACTGGGACCCTAAGCAGGCTGTAGCTCCTTGCTGACTCTGTTCTGCTTGAAATTTTTCCTCCCCTGACTGTGCCTCACACCCAAAAATCTTGAGATGTTTCTTAGAAGACTCAATCCTCATAGAGGCCTGTTCTTTCACGTGTAGGCAGTTCTAATAGTTTGTACCAAATATTACTTCCAATTTTTCATATTGAGATCATGCTTCTTCCATGCTGCTATTTCTGACCATTAGTTTATTTTCATCTGTGCATTGTAAAAACAGAAAAAAGATGTTAGAAAGAAGGTTTTTTTGTGGGTTTGGTTTATTTTTTCCTTTTCTGGAGATTAAGATGCTAGGTTGGCAGCATCATGTTTGGTAGTCCTTATGGAGGACATGTGTTCACCTTCACCCGGGTAGGAATATTCAGTAGGAACTTGTTTGTGTAAAAATTAAATAAATATATTTAACAGCAATCTTTACTGGTCCTCTGTCTTGCTATTATCAGTTAGTATGCTCTAGGCATCACAGAACACATGAATATTAAACAGCAATTGTTAACATTTTGATGTTTTGTCAGCACTTTGTGTCAAAACATCTTCCTACTGGGATGTAGCGTGATGACACTGTGTCAAAACAGAATATCATCACCCTGTGCTAAAATGCTGCAATGTGATGACATTTAGATCTACATGCTCCAAGAGCTATTTGTACCACAAAGTCAAACCTTTCTTAAACTGGTGGTGGCACCTGGCTGGAGAGCAAAAGACAGAAAAGATGTTTTAGCAGATTGCAAGAGCCAGTACAAAAATTCAGGAGACAGGATTTTTGACACTGCATATTAGGCATTAAAAATACCCATAATTATTTGAAGCCCAGATTAAAATCACCTGTTTCAACAGAATCTCTGTTTACCAATACTGATTATTCCCTCGATAGTCCCACTGACTCCTTGCAAAACTGATTTGAAAATTGTAATTTTTAAAATAAAAAAGTTCTTTTTGAAAGGGAAAGCAAATTCACAAGGATCTTTGATTTTTATTTCTTTTCTTTGTACCATCTTATATTCCTCTTAAATAATTGAAACAAGCTGGCTTCAATACCCCAAATTTTTTTAAAGATAGCATTGAGGGAGAGTAAGATATCAAAATCTGGAAAACAAAACTTCTGACTGAAAAACCTGAACAGCTTCTGTTTCCAAAAGTGTATTTTGAAGTAAGAAATCATGAGCTTCTAGTTGTTGAAAAACAAACTAAAATATTGTAAGAGGTGTTGGGAAAAAACCCAAACTAAAATACTGTAAGAACATTTGAGGGACTGGAATTTTTTTTCACTTCTTTAAAATATTTTTGTGTCCTGTTGTATTTCAGGAAAAATACTTGTAAAGTTCTGACTGATGGAAATAAAGGGATATAGGTCTATCCTTTCCTCAGGAGCTCAGAAACCATGAATTCAGAAAATGAATACACCATGCAGTCTTAAAGACCTCTGTTAGGTCTAAGCTTATGCAAGTTTGTAGGTCTATGATTCTACTGGTTCTAAAGAAACCTCTCCAAGCACATACCAGACCGATGTGACCAGAACAAACCCTTCAGCTTCCAGCGCTGCACTTCCATCTCCTAGTGAGGTCAGCAGGAACTGCAGCTGCCGTGGCCCTCTTAGGACTGGGCCCCCTTTTCTTTGCACAAAGAATTTTGCTGAAACAAGTTTTGAGATTTAGTAATCGACATATGTTGTACCATTTCAACATTGGTTTTGTGCATCCATTTTGAAGGCAGGCTAGATGTTCAGCCAATGATGCAGCTGGCCTTTTTCCAACCTAAACAGCATGACCTCTTCAGCTTTACCATTCCTGCAGGCTCTCACAGATTTGGAGGTAATGTGCAATCAGGTACATGAGACCATATTACATCTTGGCAAATTTCTCCCCCTGGAAAATGAAAATATTATAGTTATAGGACATTACAATTATTTTCAATGCAGTTAAATTTAAGGAGTGAATTAATCCCCAGTGTAATTCTATTGATTTGAATAGAGTTATACAGGAACGAATGTGGTTTCAGAGAATTACATCCATAAATATAGTAAGTTACAGAGTTGCTGTTTCTGTATATTAAATCCTAATCCTAAATTCTGTTCTCAGTTACACATTTTACTTTGGAGCTACTCTACCAGTCCTAAACGAATTACTCTTAATGAAATACCTGTGTAAATAAGATAAAAAATCTAGCTTTATAATTAGAGCTCTGTTCCCAGAAGATGAGGAGGATATGCACCCTACATCCCACACAGTTGCCATCCTTTAATTCCCTGGCAAGTACTCAATGGCCGCATCTTGACAGTGAGGCTTTGCGGCAGTCTGATTGCCAGTTTGGCAGGAGAGAGGGAGGAGAGGACGGACACATCCATGATCCCATGGAGATGCTCCATATTTGGATCTGGGATGCCCTCCCAGGTCCCACAGTAAAGACATAGCCAAACATACAAGCCTTGCCCTTCCACCCATTTGATACCACTGTTCAATGGGAGTGTCTTACTTGGTTTTTAATCTTAATGGAAGTCTCAGTTATTGGACAGCTTTGGTCTGCACAAGTTATTTTTGTAAGAAGTGTTTGGAAATTTAGGCTGTTCTCTTAAACTCCTGACATCCTGGTTAATTATGGTAGAAATGCAGACGGCTGTTGAGGAAAGACCAGTCCTGGAGCGTAGTTAACCTTTAGTAACCTATTCATGCACAGATCCGGAGTACCGTGAAAGAAATCCATCCTCAAGATGCCCACCAACTTTTTTCTTTTGTGGAATTATTATACTGTTTTGCAAGACAGGTTTCATTGGGACCATTGTTTTAGCTTGAAGAAAATCGCCCGCTTCGAGCACCTCTGCAAGCAGGAAATGAATCCTCCTGTGAGAAATCACCTGGCAGGGCATTACTGGAGACAGATGATACCCAAGAGGTCTTTGACACATCTCTGTGTAAGCAAAGGCTTCTTTGCTGCTGTTTCATTCAGGAACCAGCAGGGAAGCCTCCAAACCTTGCCTTCATGGGTTGCCACCATGTCTTTCCACCTTCTTTTCCTCCATATACATGTCCAGTATCTCTGCAAACTAACCTGACTATGATCAGGTGGTGATAAAGATTCAAATAGAAAGTGAGAAAGAGTAGGAGAGAATTATGGGTTAGAGTTGATGGTGGAAGGAGGGAAAAAAGAAAGAGAAAGAAGGACTAATGAGCGAAGACATATATGAGAAAAAGCTATGTAATAGTATTCCCAGTGATTTTGGGGGATAGGATGGAACACACTATTGGGTACCATATAAATGAAACAAGGTAGATAATTATCATCTATCTCCTTGTCCCATGGCTCAAATAAAGTTATTAAGAAGCTGATTACTCTCTTGCACATTTGGGAGAGCTTCACATTAGCTGATTTATGGAACGAGAGTTTTCAGTGGGTTATTTTATATGCTGCAAGTTTTCACATCAATCAGTGCTGAGTTTCCTGTCCCCTGTGTGTTCAGTCATTGTGGGGAACATAAATTAAGTGCGTGCCCATAGCCGCTCTATCCCATGGTGAAAGTCTGTAAACTAAGCAATGTGTTGTGTTTTTTCTGTGCATGTTATTCTTTCTCTGTGAGGGAAGCTGAGCAACGAAACATGCGGCTTCTCACTTTCCTCTAAGATTTGAAGATCTCTTTTTAAGCATCTGTAAAGCTGTGGAAATAGTTCATCTGCTTGTAAGTACATGGCTTGACAGGAGGCCTGTGAGCTGGATCAGGCAATTCACTCCAGGCAATTCTCAGAGATCCTCTACTTTGTGTGCTGGGGAGCTGAACAGGGGCTGAAGGAGATGAGAATGGCATTATAGGAAACAGATGATGTCCAAGAGGTCTTGGACTTGTCCTCATGTGAGTACTTGCCCTGGCACCCGCTGCCATCCTCCCAAAGAGAAGCTGAGGCTGTTCTGTGACACAGCATCATTGGCTGTACCAATGCCCAGGCCTCTAGTGACACCCTAGACCAAGTGCCTGGCACCCAGAATTATAGTACTGGACTCTGATTGCCCTCTTTGCAAGGTTAGGTAGTGGTGGAATGACTGACACAGTGAGGTTCCCAGTTTTCTGCCTTCCTTGGCAATACAGTGAATTCTGGTCCTTGTAAATTCTGGTACTCTCACTTTACATTACTTCTCTGCAAACATATACCTAAAGGCTACCATTTAAAGAAGAGTTTTCTTATACTCAAGAACATGGAAAATATAGAAAAGCATCACCTGCAGAAGCACAGAACACAACTTATAAATCATAAGCACCAGTACAATTTATCAGGGAAGAGTATTGATAAAAATAAAGTAATTTTGGGTGGGATTAATATCTTCTAACCTGAGGTATCTGAAAGTAAGGTACTGAACTACATTAGTCATTTAGATTATTAACTTCTGCAGTAGACTTCTTTTTTTGTTCACAGTATGCATACATTATGCACATAGTGTGCATGTTTCTGTACATGTTTGTGTGTATGCCTGCATACACACAAGGAAGCCCAAAAACATGGGTATATGACCTCTCTGCTGTGGCCCTAACCAAGTCCAGCTGCTCTAGTTTTCTTCTGAAGTTTGTCCAAGTTTCACCCCACAGGTGGACAGTAGCAGATTTCTCTTCAGTTTCTTCTTGGGTTTCTTATTGCTACTCATCATCACGTCCCGAGAAAGAAGTTATTATTATATAACTATTAGTTTTTTTGTGGGAATTACTTGAATTAAATCTTTACTACACTCTTCCATTGATTTTGTTATGACCTGCAATTTGTCAAATCATTTTTTCCTCTGCTATAAGCACAAAGCAGCATGAGATCTCCAGAAAGGGCAGATTCCTTCCAGGCGGTATTCAGGAGGAGGACTTTACTGTGGTTCTAGTGAACAGCAGGTTATATAATCACTGAAAATTTACATTCCTGCTTCTGCCTTTTCTCCAGCATTTGGGGAATATTTTACAAACTGCTAGAAGGGAGGAGGTATTTTTAAATCACATCCATTTTAACAATTTAGAACATTATAATCCCAGCTACTGACCTTGCCAGAACACTGATCTGAACACTCCGGAGCATTAGCAGAACATATACGCAGAGATAAATTTTGCAATGTGAGATCATCCATAATACTAAACTTCCCACCACCAGCACAAACACACAAATGCAAGCAGACAAATGCATGCTCACATTTTTGTACGCTATATGTATTTTCATACTTTTTAAATAACAACATGGGGAAGATTTCAGGGAATAGAGAAACAGCTAGTCTGGATAAACCATCAAGGCATAACTCACAGACTGTGGATTAGGATGTACCTTCTACCAAAATGACTGGTGCTTTGACGGCTGAAATATTTTGCTGCTGGTTTGGGAGACAGCAAGAAAGCAGTGGCAGAGGGTGCTCATTTGAATAATGCCCTAAATCAGTCCCATATGTTGACCCCGTGACCAACCCTTGCTGGCAAAAAAATCAAAACAAATCAGTGGTATTTTTCAAATGGCTTCCAAGTAAGAGTCTGCATTCACCTAGGCCAGCGTACACACACAAGAAGCTTTTTGCACCTGCATAAATAAGACATTGTCCTTTATTGATAGCAAGGAAAAAACCCTCTGTTTTGATTCATGCATAGAAAAATAATTGTGTATAGAATGAATACAGCTTGACCAAAGTATTAGACATGGTTGTACAGATACCCTTCTATTTTTCTACCTCTAACAAATAAAGCATTATATATGTCTGCAATTTTATTCCATGTGTGCTTTGGAGGGAATTGAGAAAGACTGGCATTTAGCCACTACCTTTGCTGAATACTCATCTCCCACCTAAGATGGACTAAAACACATTGAAGTTCAATGCGTAATGACTGAACAGGAGCTGAGCAAGCCTCAAAATCGGTAATTTATTGATAGATGTTTCTATGTGTAAAGATGGTGCCAGTTCAAGGCTTCTCAGGCAGCACAGCAAGAACACAGTTTCTCTTCACTGTGGCCAAGGCCAAGGAAACATTTGTCAGGGAAAATAAAGTGAGGTATGGAGAAAAGACCAATGTGGTGAAGAACCAGGAAAGATTCCTCAAGAGCTGAGCTTGCTGCTTCTGGTACACAGGGAGACCACAATCAATGGGAGAAGAGAATGTGACTGCTGGGACAGGCTGCCACCACACACTCTGCTGTCCCTCTTTCAGCAGCAGCTGCTAACCTGCTTTTAAGGCTTTGTCATGGGTGAAGCAGGCTTGGCTACAGCTTGTTTATCTTTCCTGAGAGTCCCAAGGCAAACTGAGCTTCTCTCTAGAGCTGGACCTGCATTTTGAGGCATTTCCTTGTAGCTACAGTCAAGGATTGTAGCATGGTACAACCATCATGCTAATTCAGGACATACAACTAAGGAACAATAAAGGCTGGTCCTGTTATAAGGACCTCATAGTCTGCAGGCAGAGGTAATGGATACAATATACATCTGGGAAGACTATAAGGGACAGCAAAATGGTTGTAGTCAATATAATAACTGCAGGCCTCTGCAGTCCACTTGCACTGCAGACTTCAGGTACCACCACAAAGGTGAGGTTTTGAGGGAATTGAAGGAGTCTACACTGTTGTTTTGTGGAGAGTCTAGCAGTGATGGAGGCAGTGGACATGCTTATACTTTTTGCTTGTACTAAAGAACAACTCCAGGAATCTGGGGGCTGAGATAGGCCCAAGGGATGGGAATAGTTCATCAGGTCATCAGGGAACCAAGAGTTTCTCTAGATGGCAACTGAAAGCAAGAATCAAAGTATGAACCATGGTCTGAAGGAAATTCTCTGTCTCTCTTCACTTGAGAGGGAGGCTTTCTGAAACTACAGCTGGGCTAATTTTATCTTTAGGGATTACATCTTGTTTGCTTCCCAATCAATAGATTACATTTCTCTTTATTGAGCATATGGAGATTTTGCATCACCTTCATAAGTGCTCCAGAATACTTCCAAATTTAGCACCTCTCCAAATTAAGGAATATCAATACAGTATTTCAAGATATAAAAGCAAATTACATCAGAACTTTTGATTTCATAACTTCTCTTTGCATTCATAGAGAGTGATCATGATTTTGGTATTGACTATGGTAAGTCTTCTGTGATCTGAGTGTGTCTGTAAACTTCACCCTTCCCTGCTGATGCTTACTGAACTCTCCTCTAATAAGCCTTTACTTTGCTTTGTTTTGTTGTTTATTTTCAACGACTAATTCTTTCACGCTCCACACCTATGCCATTCTCTGTGCTGTGTTACTTTATTCCAGTGAGACTGCACATTTTGAAATTACTGTTTGAAAAATACTCTTGCCAACATTTTCCAATAACACTTCTAACTATAACAAGGATCTCCCTGAGGATTCCCCAGACAGAGAAACTTATGAAGCCCACACAGAAAGCCTGATGTCACACCAGTTATGCTTGCCCTCTACAGGTAACTGCAGTGAATCTGCCATGGGTAGGTGAGCAGGGCTGCCTGGGTGGTTCATCTGTGCCTGTGCATTAAGCCCGGCACATCCAGCCTGCACTGGAAATGTTGCAAGTTTTCTCTGTATGCAGAAAGCCCACTTGTCTGGGTCTTTTGTATACCCAGTAGCACTGTCTGGTCACTGGTAATTTTGCCAGGGATCAAAAATCTTGTCCAACGCTGTCATTATTTTCTTTCTGAATAAAATTCAGGCTATATGAAGAGGGTGTGTCTGTAGAAACACAGGTCTGGGTGTAACTGCACAACGATATATTGATCTGGCTTTGGTTCCTCTTCAGGAGTGCACTGCTTCCTCGGGACTGGTTGTTAGGGTCACTGAAAAGCACAGCTTCTGCTTCAACTAATGGGTGTGATAAACCAACAGACAGCCTTCCTGAATCAATAGCTGCCCATATGCTATATAGTACTATAGATATTTTACCCAAGAAATGCTCATCTACATATCCTAAACAGGTTCAAGTGCCTGCTGGATACTCCTGTCTTCTTCATTGAGTACAGAAGTGACCAAGACAAGTAATTTAGACTAGACACATAACTCTGAAGTGCCTAAGAATATTAATCCCTTCATTGTTTCCAAAGAAAGTGGGTCATATGCATTCAGTTTCTCTCTCAGTTTGTTTGTATATGTGCCTGTTATTCCTCCTGCCA
Organism: Pluvialis apricaria; assembly: GCA_017639485.1. Lineage (NCBI taxonomy): Eukaryota > Metazoa > Chordata > Aves > Charadriiformes > Charadriidae > Pluvialis > Pluvialis apricaria. The sequence continues at coordinate 69,670,818 of CM030009.1, read as the reverse complement.
GCTATTGGGTAACTCCAACCAAATTTGACAGAAGGACAGAAGATTCAAAAAAAACTGCATTTCTACAAACTTTGTGGAGTCAGTGGCTTGGTAATGGAGGTTATCCCAGTTTAAGGAGTAAACAAAAAGCTGCAGTGTGAGAACAGTAATTATCTATTTGATTTTGTCTGCCAGCTGGCCAGTCGGGACACATGCATTGAATGGCCAGTCAGCACTGCAACTGATACAGCTCATACTTCAGCTTCTCTAACCAAAATCCAGTAGACAGAGAGGCATGGGAAAATAGGTGGCATGGAAGAAAACTGCATATATCGTAGAAGTATGAAGTCATAGGTAGTCTCAAGTTATTGTGGTGAAAGTGCTCAGAAAGACACACCTCATATCCGTATCGCCTCATTGTTCATCACAGAGCAACTTGCACAGGAATACTGTGCATATTAATCCTAGGGCACATAAACGCCATATTTTAATCATATATACTCTATTATATATTACATGTATAATAGGCACTCTTGTATTCTATACATATACACTATATATGTATGCATATATATACATATAGTGCATACATACATTGCATATATGCTATATATATGCAATGTGTTATAGCATATATCATATGCTATTTAAACTACAGTGTAGTAATGCACTACATAGCATATATTGTACTATATGCTACTATAATACTCTATTTTATATGTATAATAAAGGGAGCCATGATATTGATCTCCATTGTTTCAATAAAATTCATAACCCTGTTTCCTAGAGTTCAGATCAATGAAAGAGGGGGAAGACAATGAATGTTTCAAAAAAATTGCCCTTTCTTACATCTAATGCAGGCAATACCTGATAGAAAAGTAAAGAGGATGTGAGGAAGAGAAGAAAAACATACCTATGTCAACAACTTATATGGATTGAATGTTTACAATTGATCTGTAAATCTAGGGAAGAGGGTGACTCTAAATGGGGTTTTCGGGTGCTTCTAGCATTTTGTTCAGCTTTCCTCAGATGGAGGGCAAGGATGCTGATGACCTCGGTGAGAGCCAAAGCAAGCCAGGACTCAGTGCTCTGGAAAAATCCAGCCATGGGATGACGTTTGTTCAGGTGCGCAGGGCCAGCATAGCTGCCTGGAAGCTAGGCATAGGATATGCACCTGGCAGAGGGAGGAACTGTTATATCTGAAATTCTGCTTCTAGGCATGATGGAATAAATAGACACTTGTCTCTTGGTGTTAAAAACTTTCTTTCTTTTCTGCTGGAAACTCGTGCTCTGTAGGATGAGAGATGCTTCCCTGCGGCTACACTGCAGAGGTAACAAAAAGTTCCGCGTACCCACATAGCTGTGCTCTCCTAGGTGAAGCGGTGCTTTAATGTTACCCTCCAGATTGCCTCTGCTGCAATGTGAGTCAGACCGGGTCTGGCTGGTTATCAGCTGCTGACCGTGAAGGCAGGGTGGAGAGGGTTTGTTAGAGTCTCCGTCTGCTGCCTGTGGCATGTCTATCCAGGAAAGAAGCCAGGAAGCATTTGAAGGAAAGTATTGAGTTTGGTGCTTGCTGGGTGGTCCAATAAGTTTGAGATTTTTCCTGCACCTTATTTCCACTGTAATCGGGTTGGGTTTTCTTGCTTCAGTGTAATGATTTTCTCGGCTCCAGACTTTCAGGAGGGGAAGAACAAAGGAACTTGCTGATGGGACGTTTTTGATGTGAGGATCTGATTTTTCAGTTTGCTTGGAATTCATAAGCTGGAATGCTGATAAAGTCTACCAAATTTCCCAGGCATCTGGGGAGAAAACAGCAGGTAGATGGGGGTATTTCTTTGTCCCTTTCTCCCACTTGGATAGCACGTCTGTGTTGGCTGATTGATTATCTGGACCAGGGCTTGTACTGTTCAGCAAACATGCTGTATCATAAATTAAATGACAGTAAATGACATCAAATGAATAAATTAAATTCGTATGGCTATTTGGTGAGGTGAGACATTTAATTGGTTTATTTAATTAATAAATAATAGCCATTTAAAATATGACCAGCCACTTGGCTGGCATGGGTTGTCAGTCCTAACCAACATCCTTTCTTTCTCTGTGGAGGAATGTGGGTATCTTCACCAGGCGTTTTCCAGCAGCATGTTTGGGCTCTGACAGAAGTCCTCTCTTTACTGTTCTCACTCCATTTTGTTGCTTCAGTGTCTCTGGGTTGATTGCAGCTGCAATCTTTTCTTTCTTCCTTTTTTTTTTTTTTCCCATAGAAAGAAGTTACATGTAGCTGTTTCACCCATGTTATAAACCTCTTAAGAATACAAATCTGCTTGCTTGGAGATGTTTTTTGGCTTGAATTGTGGTGAGAGGAGTTGAAGTTCACAGCAAATGCTTCTGGCTTGCTAACCTAACACCCTGTGGCACCCCTCTGATTTTTAAGATTTCAGTAAGATTAATTTGAAGGGGGAACATTTCATGAGCCTCTTTTAGTAAAACAAATCACTCATGTGACTCCTTTCTTTTCCCTTTTTGAACAAGAGCCAGATATTTTTTTTCCTTTGAGAGTAAAGATAAATTATAGCTGCACCCATCAACTGCCTCTGTTGATGTCCAACAGAAGATGGGGTTAACAACATCTGGAGTATTATTCATTACTAAGTAATCTGTGAGCTTGTTTCCATTTCTTTTTGAGTCAGAAGGTCTGACAAAAGCAAATGGTCACAGCCCAGCCAGGCTGTTTTGCAACACTGAATGTAAAGTGCAGTGCACCAGCATCAGTTAAGGTGCCATTGCTGATTTATTTGTACAATGCAAAGTTAGATTCTGTAAAGCACTATAAAAAGTGACATTTATGTTGCATGAAACAATGTGACTAATTCCATTCAGGGGGACAAGGGACCGCTCTGGTCACAGCCAGAACAGCTGAGCTGTTTGCTGTGAGAAATGCCCGGCGCTGGGATCAAATTCTGCAGGGAGGGCTCTGGATTTGGCCGGAGCCATGAGGAGGGTGGTGGATACACCCTGGGGGCCTCAAAAGGAACAGGAGGCTTTTATGTATGAGGTAGTTCTGCGCCTCTGTACTGACACTGATGTAGCTTCCATGGCGCAGGGACTCTCTGAACGACTGCAATGTGGTGCTTGCTCAGACATGAGCCCTAGCTGAGAGCCAGAGCACTACTGCATTGTTGTAGGGTCAAGCACTGCGGCTGCTTCAGTGTGTGCCCAGGGTGTGTTGCCCTGGTCTACAGAAGGATCAGGGTGAATTTGCAGCATTGGTAAGTCCCATGGCAAAATTTGCTTTGACTTCAGTAGGGTAAGATGTTTGTCTCTAAGTCACAGAATCAGAAAATGGTTTAGGTTTTGGGGGTTGTTCAGCCTGGAAAAGAGAAGGCTCTGGGGAGACCTTATAGCAGCTTGTCAGTATCTGAAGGGGGCCTACAAGAAAGCTGGAGAGGGACTGTTTACAAGGGCATGTAGTGATAGGACGAGGGATAATGGTTTCAAACTGGAAGAGCGTAGATTTAGATTAGATTAGGAAGAAATTTTTCACTCTGAGGGTGGTGAGGCACAGGAACAGGTTGCCCAGGGAAGTTGCAGAGGCCCCATCCCTGGAGGTGTTCAAGGCCAAGTTGGATGGGGCTTTGAGCAACCTGGTCTAGTGGGAGGTGTCCTTGCCTATAGCAGAGGGGTTGGAGCTAGATAAGCTTTAAGGTCCCTTCCAACCTAAACCCTTAAAATTAAAATCAGAAATATCATTTAGAAGGAGTGAGGAGGCACCCTTGTAAGAGTAAATGGCTCTTTTCACAGGCAGTTATCTTGCCAGCCTCATTAGTTTCTCCTCTTTTAATTTCATTTCTTCTGATTAAGAAATCAAAAAGATTTCTACCTCAGCAAACAGAGTAGTAAACTATCAACCCCCACCCAAAAATGGGTTTTACAGGTACTGCTTGTCACCCAGGAAAATGTTAACCACCATGGCTTATTCCCTCTCAGCACCCTTCTGCTCTCCTCACGGGTCTCCATAAGCTCCTCGCATAGCAGAACCTGTGTTAGACACTAGGTAGTAACACTAACACCTCCATCCGGCACCTCTTTCTTTATTCCACCTGCCTCAGTATCTGAAACTTCTGAAAACAGGCATAACATAAAAATAAACCAAAGATTCAGTGTCCACCCTGTGAAAAGAAAAATTAGCATTGACAAAAACCCACAAACTGTGGAACACTGCTGTTTTGTACAGGAGATGAGAACAATTAGTAGTTTAATAAAATATGCTGCAATTGCCAGTACCCTTTTCTGGTCACAACTGCAGCTGAACAAAGCATTTGGGAAAATCATTTAGCTGTTTTTTGGTGGTTTTTTTGTTTATTGGGTTTTGGTTTGGGTGGATTTGGGGGGTTTGGTGTTTGGGTTGTTGGGATTTTTTGTTTGTGGTTTATTATTTTTTTTCTTTTTTCAAAAAATCAATAGCACAACTAAATCATATTGGGAAAAAAGACATTGCAATTTTGCTACAGCAGTGAAAATTTCACGTCTGGAAGCAAGTTACACAGCACAAACACAGCAAGAAAAACATCTTATCTTCTGATTTTGCTCAATGGTTTGGTTCTACTTTTCACTCTGCGCCTTCTGCAGGTTTCCTCAGTTCAGCTTCACTAAGACGGTGCAGGTAGATTTCAGTTGTCCTTTGAGAAAGGGACAGTAAAGAAGATATGAAACAGAACTGGTTTCTTGGGACTCAGGTAAATTGAAACTGTGAATCCAATAATTTCTTCTTAATCAACACAGAATATTTAACTTCATATGAACAGGATACTGTGTTTTTCTGCTTCGTCTCTGCCCCATCCCATCCTCTCCTATGCCATCCCACTGAGCAGTATATAGGGTGAGAAGCGGACTGAGATTTGGTGAGGCAAATCCATGGGTACACAATTTACACTCACTTTTTTTCCCCAGCATGACAAAAGACAACAGACCTGAGGGTTGTGGTGGCACCCGTGTGTTACCGCCCTCGTTCAGCTTATTTAAGGATGTGTGAAGCTTATCCACTTTTCTTAACACCTTCTCAGTGCCAGCTCTCACTTTTCTCCAGGCTAGGCAAAATTAAAGCCAGTAATGGCTTTACCTGGGGCTGATCCAAAGCCTGGGGATCCCTCCCCTGCCCACAGCTGGCTCCCAGCAGGCTTCTGGCCACCATGGGTCAGCTGAGCTCCCAGGAGCTGTGCCAGTGGCTTCAGAGGGAGTGGCTGCTAGCTCTCGTGTACAGGGTTTTTCCCAAAAATATCTTTGGCACTTGCTCTGAGAGCTAGCATTCAGATATCTTCTTTACCAAAGGTGCTGCCCACCATAATGGTAACATAGACCTACCTTTTCTACAGTACTTTGCAATGTTAGATTTCAAGATTGAGGATGCAAGCAAAGCCACCGCAGATGTAGGATGAGAAGGATACATGGCACCAGAGTGCTCTGAGGTGATGCCGGGCAAAGGCTGCCACGTCTGAGGCCACAAACATCTCCTCTGCCATTGCTGATGCTCAAGGAGAGGGAAGACAGGCCAGCATGAAGAGTGTGAGCACAGGGGGACATCTGCAGCCATTGAAAGTGAGAAGGCATATGTTAAGTTGGGTCTACATTTACAGCTCTAGAGACCAGCAATTATCCTTATTTTATAAAAATAAGGCAGTGTAATCACTTTCCCAGGTTTTGTGAGCAACTCAAAAGCACAGCTGAGGCCATAGCTCCTGCCTCTTGATTCCCAAGACCGCATTCATTTTTCTGGGCAGTACCTATGATGCTGTATCTTGTGTCCTGATAAGCAAATTCTCTTTTATTCAAACATTATTGCCTATGAAGGGAAATTCAAAGCACAACTCTCAGATCTGGATGATTGTACAATTTGGTAGGACATTCATTCAGATAGATATTTTATTGTAGTGGGGACAAAGAGCAATTTTCTGATGTCCACCACATAATATAGGCTTTATCTTCACCTGTCTGTGCTGTAGGCTTTAAACTGCAATTAGATGAGAAATATGGCTTCAGCTAACACTGTGCAATGCTCTGCTTCTGATAACAAGCCCTTGTGTAGGCAAAATTTAAGTAGTAAAATAATGAGGCAAATTCTTTTTGGTGAAATCCCTTTGGCCAATGGACCACTGCTAAAGTCAGCAATGATGATTTCTACTCCAGAAACCAAGGCATGCAGAACCTGCTCTAAGCAGTCCTGGGAATAATGACAGTCTCATTTTTCATCCTTAGGGTGAAGAGTTTTCTTGCTACGAGAAAGCTCTGGAAGAACTCACCAAAGAGAGTTGGTATTTATTAGTCTGAACACTGTCAGCAGCCTCCACCTTCTTCTACTGCTTCAGGATCTCAAATCCCTGCAACAAAGGTCCCTAGTTACCGTTTGTAGGCCAAAAAAGTCAACATTGCCATTTAGTTCAATCACCAAATGTTTATTTCATATTTGAAGGACTCCCATGAAGGACAAAGGAGTCGTCCATTTCTTAATGCAATAAAACCACATTGTCATGTTTCTCTGGAAAGAAGCAGTCATGTGGATTTCCCTGCCTTTTCTGTGTTATATAATCTATTATATACATTTGCTGGGAGAAAAAACAAGAGAGAAGAGGAGGTACACCAGGTGCTAGCAAATGAAGCATACAAATTCCCAGGACACTAGCTCTCCTTTTTTAATTACGTTGACAAAAAAAAGTGCAGTGCTTATGAAAGGGGACAGGTTGATGATAGAGGAGAACAATACTATTACTTTTCTGTGGGACTTTTCCAGTACAAGAGGCAGGTGTACTCGAATTCATGAATTTTTGTTCATTATTTGTTCCTTTTTTTTCATTTGGGCCTTTCAGTGAAGTTATGATCCGTGGCAAAGAGTCAGGGTAGTACCAATAAAAAGCCTTCTGTTTAAAAAGAACTAAATCTATGCCCCTATCTGTTACAAGGGAATAAATACATCAGCATTAACGAAGCAGTGCAGAATTCCCACTTTTGTTGTAAAAGATAAACATTTTTTTCCATAGGGAAATACAAGCATAGCTTAAGTTAGATATAATTAGTCATAATTTCCCCAAGAAATTGTTTGTGAAAAAAACCCACCTCTGAAACTACTCTAAAACACAAGAAGAAAAGAAGAAATTTTGCTTAAGCCTAAGATGCCAGGAAATGTGTTTCAAAAAATCAGATGTTTTTATAATGCATAGTGTTCTTTGCAAAAAAATAATCCCCACTGCTCATAAAAATGATGAAATGATACAGTTGCAGAGAGTTTGCACACCCTCTTCCTGCCTACCCATGATTGCATATTTAACCTCAGCATTAAAAAATGTGAGAGAGTTAGAGGAATTTTTTCATTCTGTTGCTGTTCAGGCAAACACGCTGTTTCCAAGATATATTTATATTATAAAGGTTAGTTCCAAAGTGCTCAATGTCCACAGCAGGGTTCAGATACTCAGAAGAGCAAACCACAGTTTCCACTACCTCAGTGGAAGGCAGCGGGTACTCAACAGTCCTGGAAATCTGGCCAGTCAATTTAAATACCTAATTTAGGTAACTGAGTCTTGGTGCAGAGTCTTTTTGCAGAGCTCTCTTACCAGGTCAAACAAATTGAAAATAAAACTTGTATCTTGAATACTATGTGCAGTTCTTTTTCCCCATTTCCAAAATAAAAGAGTAGAAAGAGAAAAATATGTCAGAAACGACATTAGGCAATGACTTCTATACAGTGAGACAGAGTAGGAGTATCCATCTTGGAAAAGAGAAACCTAAAGGGATATATGGTAGAGAAATAAAGTGCCATGAGCAGTATGGAGAAGATGAACAGTGAATGATTAGTCACTATTTTTCACAGTCCAAGAACCATCAAGTATCAGATTAAATAAATTCATGGGAAAAGTATCTATCAAGAATTATCAAGCACAGAGGTGCAGCTTTTTATTTCAGAGGTCTTTAAACTGCAAACTGCTGAAAACTGGGAAATACACTGGGAAAAAGATCATTGTAAGCTTGTTCTGTTTTTCCTTAAACCTCTGTGACCAGCTACTGTCAGAGATGTGGTAGTGGCCTTCATAGACTTTTGGCTGGACCCAGTGCAGCAGTTCTAGTTCTTATAAATGGTTAGGCAATTCGAATAGCAGGGAATCAGACTCATGATGCAAGAGGTCACTTCATCTCTCTGCAGTTCATGGCTGAATAAATAGGGAATCAGTGAGTAGGAGTTGAGAGGTAAATTAACTTTTGTATTCAGCACTCAAAGAAAGATAGTACAGCATCATATCCACTTCTGGTAACTGTAGTTTTAAGAGGGTGTCAAGAACCTGGAAAGAATACAAAAAAGAGCCACCAGAAAGACTGGGATTAGGCTTTGCCAGTAAGAATTTGTCTGTTTACTTATCAAAGAGAGAAACAGAAGAATTGATCAACACTTTGGAAAAAAAAGAAAAAAAAAAAGAGCCAGTCACTCAAGGGCTCTTTAATCTACTGAGAAAATAAAGAAGAGCTGAAAATTTAATCCACAAACATTCAGACTGGAAATAATGCAGACCAGGGGGAAGGGAGGTGTTTTTTTGGTTGGTTTGGTTTGGGTTTTTTCCCTCCCCAGATTTGAGAATGTTAAACCATTAGAGAAAATTACAAAAGAAGTGGTGGATTTTCCATCTCTTAATGCCTTCAAATAAAGACTATTTTTTCAATCAAGCATGTTATTGGATTTTATACAGGGTTAAAAGCAACACCATACACACAATTATAAAATATAGAAAGATAGCCTATTTTTTGTAATGGTCCTGCTTAGTGTTGTTAAATTGGTGACTGTAAAAAATCCCTCCTCCTGTGTGCATTCCACTCAGTTCTTCCCTCCAGCCACACACAGCACATGTCTCTTCACTTATCCTGAACAGCGAACAAATACTTTTAAACTTCAGGTTCTGTTTCATGGATTTGTGTAATCTTCACCAATGGCTTTCCATATGCATCTACCCTCGCTGATTGTTTCTGGAAGTGATGAACTTCCATAAGTTCATGATGAATTTTACAGATTGCACATGGCTGAAATGGATACCCACCTCTACCAGTTTTCGGATACATTCTTCAAATTACTAAGCTGTGCTATTAAAATCAATTGCTATTTCAGTTTGCTGTTATCCCTGTAAGTCTGAATGATATGCAGCAGAACCAATGTTGTTTGGACTATGGGGCCTGATGAGCTAATTGACGAGTTGTCTGTGTACCCGCGTCTCCTCCACTGGGGAAGCTGCTCGTAATTCTGCTAGCTTCTTCAGTAAAATCAGTCACAGCACCAGGAGAAATCAGAGTTCCCATTCTTTTCTTGCTTGGTATTAATAATTAAACATAACATTCAGCAGTGTGGTCAAGCCAGGACACAGCTCCACTGGCCTCTCTGTTACGTAGACCTTGGTGTTATGTGGTGTAAGGTTAATCATAAGATCATGGTGAAATTTCAAGGCCCTCTTCAAGGGACCTCAAAAGGTCATATATTCTTCTCTTCTACTCCATGTCAGAAACAAACTATACCAACTACATCATTCTTAGTAGATATTTGTCTGAAGACCTCAAGTTAAAGAGGCTCTGGAACCTCCCCACACTTACACCTTTGCCACGGATCTTGGAAGCACCTTTTTCCATTCAGGAAGTGAAAAAAGACCCATTCTTTTCAGGACATTCAAGCTGCTGCCTTCTGGACCCTCTCCATTGGGACCTCATCTTCCTTGGAGGAAAACTGTACACTAGACTCCAGCAAAGGTCTTTCAAGCCTGGATGGAATTGAAGGATCATATCACACCACTTTTAGGCTCTACACAAGTTTATATCCCCCAGTGTGATATTCACATTTTTTCAGCAAGCATGTTCAGCTTCCAATTCATCATCACTCCTTTTTTTTTCCCCTGTAGATTTGCTAAGTCAATTGTTCTCCACTGTGAACTTTTTTTTCTACCTAAGTGTAGAAACTGGTACTTGTGCTTATTGTCTTCACACAGAATTATCCTATTTTAGACCATACCTCTATTTACTCTAGATCCTTTTGAATTTTACTCCTACCTCCAGCATAGGTGTGGTCTTTCAAATTATCATGTCATCTACAAACGTAGTAACTCTGTTTCATCCACTATCCAGCACCAAACAGAGCCTGGACAGGACACAGTCCCATGCAACCCCTCTTCATTCATTCTTCCCATGGGAGAGTGAAAAATTATGAGTCTCTTGAAATACTTATCTCAACAGCTTCCACATACTCTCAAGACTACGCTTTCCTAGCCCACTTGTATGGTGCATAACACAGTGTCAAAAGTCTTATTACAGTCAAGATATATGTTTCTGTATCTACTGTTACTACACTGTCCAGAAAGATTATTACCATTCTGTGGAGAAAAATTAGCTCCTGATGAATCTATAATGTTTGTTACTCAACTCATCCTGCAAAACACGTCTGCTCCTTATTTCCAGTATTTCCTAGATATTTAAGTTAAACTGAATAATTTATCCCTTCCCTTCTTTTTTTAAAAATTAAGTATGATATTTTCTAGCCTTCCAGTACCTTGTGCATCCCCCACCATTTTTTAACATAAACTGCTAATGCTTCTGAGATTGCTGTAGCCAATTTTTTAAGTATCTTAGGATGAAGTTCACTGAGACTACTCAGACTGATGTACCTAATTTACAAACTCTCTAACTTGCTATTTGCTTATTCTAGGCTGAGATACTACTTCTTCACAGCGGTTTGAATTATAGCCATCTCGTCACAATTGACCTGCTTTCTCCTTTTGAAACAGAGAGATTTAACACTTTGATCTTCTCAGGGTGGAAATACAGCACTCTTCTCTCCTTCACCAAAAAAGTCATTCATTATTAAGGAGCATCAGCTTCTCCAGCCCACAGCGTGCAAAACAGTGGTGTTCCCAGCACAGCACTAGTGTGGCTTTCTGTCACCTACTTTGTGATTTTAACTCCCTGGGAGCATATTTGCAGCTGGATTACCTTGTGCCTTTCAATCCACAGTAAAATGCCTCATTATAACATAACATAAGCAAGCCTTCTTTTTTTCGTAAGCTTTTACTTGCAGTACAGACTATGGGAGCTCACTTACATGGAAGAGTTGAGTGGGGCTTAGGTCCCTGGGCTAGAGAATATCCAATTACTTGTACAACGGACAAAAACACCAATCCAAGAGATGCAGGGAAAACCCCATCTCAGAATACTTTATTGCCTGGTGACTAAGCTAGCACGGTGGAAGGCCTGGAAGGCTGAATACCTACTTTCCCTTCTCCACTGCAATCAAACAAGAGGTGAAATTTTGATCTTCTCGGACGAGCACTCCAAAGTACTCAGCTACTGCAAATACAGATGATATTTCTCCCCCTCCATTTTAGGAAGAAAGGACTTCTGTGTTTTAGATATCTGACCCCAAGAAAGAAGCCATGCTTTGGAGCCCATTTGGAAACAGCCATGTTTTTATCATCCTTGATGGTGTCTGCACTAGGGACTGAGCACATATCTCTCCATGATGTTTCTTACTGATTGCTTTGGCTTTCGTCCACTTCGGTGCCAGCAGATGGGCTAGTGTGATTTACACTGTTTAGATACCCAGATCTTTCAGCACAGGGTGGTAAGTGAAGGTGTTGATTCAAGTAGACAATAAAACGATTCATTTGATTCTGATAGTCTAGATAATCTTAAAACAAGTCATGTTCAGTCAGGGCCTGCAGTGGCTCCCCTGCATGGATGAAGCAGAGGTGCACACTGAGGCTTCCAGATGGACAGACTGGGCTTGGCTACACATCTTCTGCAGGCAGAAAAAGTAAAATTTGAACTCTAAAGTGAACACCTCCACCAGACTTGATTTTAATGTGATTAGACTAGTGAATAATGACTTTCTGAGAGAAAAAAAATGCATTTGTAGGCCCAGACCCTTGTTGTTTCCTGGGAGAGCACTACCTTGCCTGAAAGCAATGGATCCTTCTACTCTATCAGTAACTTTTTGGGAAGGGTCTCCAGCTCAGCAACAACCTTTGCTTTTCTCCCATGAGGCTGAAAGCTTGTGCCAGTATCATCTGAATTGATGACAAAAATAACTGCAGGGTTCATGCTATCTGCATGGAAAGCATAACTCATGGGCCAAGCAGATCCCTGGAGTAGATCTGTTCAAACAAGTGGAATTATAGGATTGTCCAGGTTGGAGGGAATCTCTAAGGTCCTTGAGTCCAATCATTAACCTAACACTGCCAAAACAACCCCTAAACCATGTCCCTAAGCACGTAAGTGTAGCTAGCCCCACAAAGAACTGTAACCTTCTTTTTTTGTTGCACTATAGTTTCCCCTACAAGAGCCCAACACTTTCAAGTCTACAGTTCTGTAAAAATTTAGTCTACCTTTTTTGCTTTTCATATCATATTTACCTCAGTATATTCATCCAAGGGAGAAACTCGCTACATGCTGAATTCTTAAATTACTAGAAAAACAGGTGACTTATGAAACTAGACATCTGCAGCTAGGTGTGTGGCTTAGATGCATTTTTTGCATAAAATGTGTTATTTAGTTAGACCTTTTTGCTAAATTCTAGGAGGATAATTTTATATTTCCCTTCTCCATTTAGACAGATTAATACAACCATTAAGTAAAATTCTTGTGAGCTCAGAGAAAAAGTATGACATCTTTTCACATGGGCTTGTGCCAGAGAAAATGGAAGATGATGAATATACATATGCATAGGATATGTGAAAAGAATTAAATAAATAAAATAGGTCCAAAAGAAGAGATGAGTTTTTAACATGAATACAAGTGAAGAAAACAAAGACTGAAACCAGCTGCCCCATGAATGAACTACAAATCCTTCATCTTCATGGCAAATGCTTTTAATATGCATTCAGTGAACAAGTTCTTGCAGAGCCATGCTTTGTGCAAGCAGCCCACATCAGTGTGAGAGTTATATGGCTGGGGCATCCAAGACATCACTGTGGAAAGTGGGCTTGCATAGTTAAAGAACTGGGAAAGAAGAGTTATATTAGTTCTGTAGCTGAAATATAAGGCTGGATAATCCTGGGAAATCCTGAGGAAAGATCACCAATGCAAGACTAAGCATCAAGTATATGTTTTGTAGGAAACTTTTCAGCAAATTGGTAAAAGCCTGGGAATCAAAACCAAAGCTGCCAATAGGAAAACATAGACGTTTGGGGATCTTTTTTTTTTTTATTATTATATTCCAATTCTTTCAGCCATTTTGTTTTGATGTTTTCCTAAATAAAAGTTTATTTGCTGGACCTTAACAACTTTTCACTTTGAAATGTGAATCTATACTAAAAGTAATGGTTTGACTCTGGTCAGAATGCATTTTGGGTTCTTCATATACAAAAATATTTGACTTTTCATTCTGATTTGGGATGGAAAAATAGCCTGCAGTATCATATAATCTAGCAGGACAAGAAAACTCTTTACTAGACAAATTTAGGAAATAATGATGCATTCAGTACTCTGCTCTGTGACTAATTTCCTATATGATCTCTTACGGTTAAAATAATACCTTGTAACTAAAAATATCTAAGGTAATTATGTGGAATATAAGTTTCCATCATATGCAGGATTTTGCAGGGAATCATTCAAGCTACGTCCAAAATCCAGTTGTTTTACTCAGAAGTAACAAAACAAGTTACAAGACAGTATCTCTGATCATGAAAAAAAGAAAAATACGTTTAAGTAATTGATTGTAGAGAAATGCAGAAAACTAAATATGTAAAACATTTTCAAGTAACAGGGAATCTTTGTTGAGTAAGCGACTGTAGCAGTTAATACCCTTTAACTCATTGGAAAAGATGAATCACATTTTTCTAGTCTTCTGCCATTGTCAGTAAATGTAATTCTCTTTTCCTTGTCATTTAAAAACAAGAATTAAAAGATCTCCTTAATTTTTCATAAGCCTTAATGTAACAATGCTGAGCAGAAGTCAAAAATATTAGGCAGCTTTTATGGAATAAGTGTCATGGCCCTGGCTGCTAGGCTGAGACGTGCTCATAAGGACCTTGCTCCTGCACAGAAGGAAGTTTTACCCACGCACCCACCCTTTTTATTGAATGATTTCCCTCTCCCAAAAGAATTCCTGTTCCAAAAACATTTCCTAAATTCACATGATTGCCTTAAGTACTGGGTCCATTTTGGGGGATGGCTACGACAGAAAAGCGTGTGCCTCGTGCACTTGCCACCTACTGTGATGAGGGATGGCAAGACACAAAATGGGCCGGAGTTCAGCTGGCATAAACCAATAGCAGAAGTTTTGAAATCAGTGGATGTCTACTGATTTATATCAGCTGTTCAAAAACTGAGGCAAAAGCCCTGCTTCCAGCTAGCTGAGTTTTGGAGATGTTGTCTGGAGTCAGCTCTGCAACACAGGTTTCTCTCTATTAACTTCACAGCGTGAGGCAGGGAAGTGAGATAAAACAGTTAAATGTGAAGCTCATCCCAGTCCAGCTTATTTGTAATTCTAAATGACATTCTCCTGTGGTCTTTTCAGTCCCTGTTGCAGTGTTTTACCAGCATTTTACAGCAACTACAGGTGATGCGTGCTTATGAAAAGTTGGGGCAGAGAAAGAAAAAGGTTTAAATAAAAAATCCAAAATCTGCAAAGACCGGTATTTGAAACACACAGGCCTATAGGAAGAGCCTGTGAAAGTAGCTGAGCTTAGTCATAGCATTCAACGTCTGGTTCCTACACAGGCAGCACTGCTGAGGTGAGAGGGTTTTAGGGTTCTCCGTGTCCCTGCCAGCAATCCTGCACATGCATGGATAAACCCATGCCTGAGTGGTGATGACAGAAAGGCATCACTTTTTGTTTTCTGTAGTCACTGAGATACACATTCAGGTCTGGCCAAGTCATGGGAGGCTATGACCATAAGAAAGGGGGTGCACCCTTAAAATCCAGCTGACTTGGTGAACACAACAATACCAAGGGCAGGGAACCATGAAATACTGTTTGGAGAATAGCTTTTGGACCCTGCTGTCATTATTGCTACATAACAGACATGGTGTCGAATCTGCTGCCTTTGTTCCTGTAAAAATGGTGTTTGCCATTGTATTTTGTCCCATGATTAAGTTCAGTCTGGGAATGGCTCTGGTAATTGTGCCCTTGACAAACTGACCTAGATGGGAGGCACCAGAGTGGCTTATACTGCATTAAAGTCTATGAGTTGTTTATTTGTGTTTCTAACATTAAAATTATTTCAAACTCTATGTTAGCAGCTTCACAAAAGTACTAGGAATGACATTCCCACCTGCAAGAATCAAGCTAAAACAGATGTTTTCAGAGCAGTTTAAACTTGGACTTGGAATGGAGGCTACCTATCCAATTCTTGCAGTCTCTTCAGCAAAATCTGTCGCACTGTAAGGAGAAGCCAAAATCCTTCTGTTCAGTGCTGTTAAGATATCCATAAAATAAAAAGTTCATAAGTTCACATCCACATAAGTGGAGGATCAGGCTCCAGGATATGGCCATAGTGGCATGCAGCCTCTTCCCTGTGAGATGAGGTAGGTCTTGATCCTCTATTGGGCAGTCAGAGATGCCTGGGGGAACTGCAGGAGGTCTCCAGGCCACCC
This sequence comes from Pluvialis apricaria, assembly GCA_017639485.1. Taxonomy (NCBI): domain Eukaryota; kingdom Metazoa; phylum Chordata; class Aves; order Charadriiformes; family Charadriidae; genus Pluvialis; species Pluvialis apricaria. The sequence continues at coordinate 69,655,236 of CM030009.1, read as the reverse complement.
ACAAACCCCGAGGTAACACTGCCTATATCATTCCTGACGGATGTCCGTCTAACTTGCACCTACAGACTGCTGCTGGTGAACTGTCCACAGCTTCCCTAGGCAAGATACTCCAGGGCTTCTCCCACTGGTCTGCTGGAAAGCTTTTCCTAAGAGCTATGAAATTCATCAAACTGTGAGCAGTCATTTAAAAAGGTAGTTGCTTGGGCTTCAGGAGCCTTTTGGCTACACTGCTGTCCTGTCTCATCTGGCAGGCAAGAAACCAGGGTGACAGATGAGAAATCCAGCTTCCAATGATTAACTGTTTGACCCTAGGAACATGGATTTCACCAGTCAAAACCGGCAAAAAGACAGAAAAGTGCAATCATCTGTTTTTTCAGACCCCAAAAACGAAGGTGAGAAAGCACAGTGGATGAAGAACAGACATTTAATATTAAACTATTTAATGAAGAGACTCTTCATCCCAGGAACAGTACAGGGCAGAATATAACCAGCCCCCAAACAGGGTTGAGGTTGGAAAGAAGTCAGGACAATCTTTGCTGACACTTTATTCTGTATCAAACTGAGTTGCCCATTAAAAAAAATAAATCAGTGACACTCTGTGGCAGAAACTGCACTCATTCTTTGCACCCAGGAAGATGAGTCCCCTCAGCATGGTTCTGGTAAAAGCTTCACCCACTGGTTGACACATTTCCTTATCCTCTGTGAATCAGGATTCATACCGACACCTTTTCAAGGCAGGCAGGTGGGAGAGGATGCACAGTATCTTGGCAAACGGGCCATCTTCTACTTTTTTATGCAACCAGATTGTGATAAGAATGTCTTCATTCATCAAGTGTGTTCAGTGATGGCTTTTTGTGAGCAAACTTTGGCTTGTGGTCTGCTCACTAGTTAATCGCATCTCCCATTTTGGGTCTTGGCTATTGTTTTTTGTGCTCCTTGACTGACCCCCTACATCACTGCACAATATTAGGTTTTGTGTTGAAAACCTTTTTGTCCCTCTCACTGAAGCTTTGAACACCACAAGGCATTCAACCAGTTTGCTATGGCTTTGTCAGGTTTCAACACACAGCTATGTCACTGTAATTTACACGCCAAGAAGCTGAAAATCAGTCCTGTTGGAAAACAACTGGCAGATGTGTGCAAGGTGAAGCAGCCAGCCTGGTTTTGTCACACCATACAGCTGCCCAGCACATCCCAGACTCGTACTTAATGGATACCAGACTCATCTTACACAAAAACTCATCAGTGACTTTGCGAAAACCCTTCCTAAACATGTCAATGGCAAAGTTATTGCTTCATCACATCCTGAGTGAGTCCAGTGAGCTGAAGGAGGCCTCTGTCTTCAGCCCCCGTGGCTTTGGTGACTGGTCTGTACTAGCTTCCGCCTGACAGAGCAGCTTTAGAGCTGTGCATGCTCCCCGAAAAGACCTGAGCCCTTTCTCCTGCCTTATGGCCAGAGTCACTGTCAAAGACATGCCTGGTAACAAGATGATTCCTGGCAGAAATCAGGTAAAAAGATTAAACCTGGTCCTTAGATGCCGTGCCAACTCCACCATTGGGCGGGATTTCTCTGGGAAGCTGGGGCCGTGTCCCCCCAGCCACTCGCCGCCTGGACACCAACTCCCATTGCCACCCACTGTGGCCACTTCCTACTGCTCCACAGCAAACCACCAGCATCTAAATGGCACACTCGGCACCACATCTGTTAGCGTTTAGCCCGAGTGTTGGCTGTCCTTCCTAATAATTCATCTTGAATAGGCTAAAGCAACAAGCGGGCGTTCGTTCTCTCGCTCTTTTTTTTTTTCCCCATTGTGCCATTCAACAGGCTCCAAAGCTGCTAAAGCCACAAAAATGTTAGAGTGATTATTGGCCAATGTCAAACTTATTTTGGAGTGGTTGTCTTATACTGGGTAGACATATTATTTACCTTTCTTATCTAAGCTTAATAGAGTTAAACAAATTAGCGCTTCCTGCTGGGAGGCTGCTAAAAGGTGATTGAATGAGTGGTGTCATTTGGAGAGAACATGTGCCTGAGCTCTGATGATTTCTAACAGCTAACCTCCAGTGCCCAATGTTGTGACATTATATTTCCAGGTTCACTGACAGTTAACACCATCTGATGTAGCAGAATAAAAAAATCAGAAATGCAAACACGTTTTAATACACCTTCATATGTTTTGGTACTTGTAATTCACGAGTTGCTGTAGAATACATAGAGGAGCCTCAAAACCTCAGAGGCTGAAAGTGGAAAAAAATCTTTTTTTTTTAACTCTCAAATGTTTTAAAATTAGTTTTTCTTAAAGTTGGCAAAACCTTCAGTATGGTGGATTAACATAAAAGAGGTAACAGTAATAGGCAAAATGGTACCTTTTTTCATACTATGAAGTCTGCAGAAAAGTACAATAAAGAGTTTCACAATGGAAGCTTTAAACTTCAGTTCACCTCTCCAAAAACCTGTTCCCGAAGAGAGCGGGTTGGAAAAGGCCAGAGATCAAAACTGTATTGACAGAAGGCTTGCCTTATCTGCCTGGGCACAGCACGCTGGTCAGCGTGCTATCTGCAATCCTCGTACACCAGCTGATTTAATTCTTACACCGACCCACAAGGGCTGGGATGGCCCCTCGCCTTAAGAGACGTGTATTGTCTTCTGCCGAGGACCTTTGGCTTTAAAGAAACAAATAGGGATTAACCCAAGCAACAGCCAAAGCAGGGGCTAAAGTGCAAAGGAATCGCAGCAGTCATTAGGGACCGGCCTCGGCGTCCACCCGGGGTTGTTGCCTGAGCGGTGTTTTCAAGGTCTCGCCGAGGCCGCCTACCACCCGCTCGCCCACGCCTCAGCGTGCTAACGGCCCCATGTTCGGCAGCGCCTGCAGACGAAATCTCCCTCGCCCTCCCACTGAGCACGGCTGGCGGCTGCGCAGGGGCCGGTGGCCTCCCGAACCGCAGCAGCTGCGGAGCGAGTGCTGGCTCCCAAGCAGGCAGCTTGGCTCACCGTCCCCGGCCCGAAGCATCCCTCTCTGTGGTAGGTAGCTGCCTGGCTGGCCGGGAGAGGGAAGCTCGCTCAGAGCCCTCTCTCCCCACCGAACTGGGGTGATGGACCAGCATGGGCAGGCTGCCCACCTTCCCCTGCCTCGCAGTGCAAAGAGGAGTGCTCCACAGGCCAGCAAGGGGGGCAGCCATGGCCAGAGAGGGCTGGTGAGCGCGTTTGCCTGCTGCTGCCCTTCTGCTGACTTTCTGCTGGTACATTACCCCGCGTCTCTGGAGGTCTCGTGGGTGCCTTGCTGGCAAAAAGGGCTTTCCCAGGCTCCCTCTTTGGTTAGCAGTGTCCTGGCTTTCCCAAGGCTTACAGACATCATGGACCCATCTAGCAAAGCAGTGTTTGGAGGCATCCTTGCACCACTAGTACGGTGGATGGATGTATGGATCTCCGTAGCAGCCTACCTAGAAGTGTTGTGGGCTCCACATCATGGGCCTGCACCAAGGGTGAAAGAAGGGATGATATATGTGCCTCTGCACCTACAGGAAGAACACTCGGGCTTTTTATGGGGAAAATGAACTTTGGTCATGAAGACCACTGTAGTAAATGCAAGCTTAGAAACATCTTCCTTGAAAGACTACCCTTTCTTTTTTTTTGATCAGTGCTAAGCCTAGTATCTTTGGTGATGCTTTTATTTATTACATGATAATCTGGCAGGGAATTGGTAGGCCACTTGCAAAAATGATTAATCAGAAATACTAATCTTGTTCTGATTTGCAGCATAACAGAAAACAGCAGCTCAGTCCTGTGCTACTCCCCAGTGAGTTACATCAGTATGTGCCAATGATGGAAAACATGGCCTGCCTGTAAAGCTACAATTAGGGCTAGTTTCCATGGACATAATCAGTTGAATATAGAAAGAAAAAAAAAAAAGAAAAAAAAGAAGAAATAGAGAAAATAAAAGAAACATTATAAAGTAACCATTATAAAATAACTGAGGACTTTATATGCCAGAACATGAATGACTTCAAGATATATGTTTCTACTGGCAATTTTCGTACTTTTTTTTTAATGCTTTCCGAGACTATCCAAGTTGAAAAGTTCACATTTATACAGGAATAAAAGAAAAATCTGAAGAAGCCTGGAGTTTATAAATAAAACGCATGATACATTAATATGCAGTTTCCAGAGTATTCTACTTCGCCATCTTCTACTTTGCATAACTGGAGTTATACTCAAAGGAAGTACTATCAAGTAAATACAGGAATAAGCAGCTGAGGAAGGCGGACTATTTACAAAGATCCAAAAGCTGCTGACACTACATCATGAGAGGGAACATTTTGACAACTTTATACATGCCAATAATCACAAGTTGACTTTTTTAACATTCAGACTACTGAAGTTGCTTTATGCTGTTTCTTACCCACTAGAGCAAAATGAAATAAAATTTCACAATAATGACAAAAGTTTTCATTCCTAATTTTAGGCACCCCCAAATTTGAAAACTTTGCCATTCTTCTGTCAACAGTTCTTGATATATCAGGATTTTTCCCTCCTAGGTTGTATGCCCAGACTTGAGAAGTGCTGAGCCACCTCATGCAGACCTTAAGTACCATCACTCTCCTACAGGCAGTAACGTGAAAGTCGATTTTTAAACATGGCAAGCAATATTTCATTTGCCAGTGTTAGGGGTATTTGCAGTCACACAATGCACCAGCAGTGTCATTTCTTAGCCTTCTGCTTTTCACTAACCGTGCTGGCAAAAGTAAAGTGAGAATTTGTCTCAATAACTTCTTTCCTTTGCTAAGTCTGTGTAGGTTTTGCCTGTAAGACAGCTGTGTTGGTCTTGATATTTTCCTTTTCAAACATTGAACTCCTCTGGGATACTTCCCGCTCGTTGTGTTACGGACTTAGACTGGCATGTGTCTCCAGTTAGGCAGCTGTAGATTTCTAACCCATTATAACTAGCACATCTTAAGTGTTCCTGGAAGGAAACATGCAATATAAAAATACCCTTAATGATTTAACTGTACTCCGTGTAATACTATATTACCCTGTGTTAGGGTACAGCAGTACAGAGCCATGTTTTTACAGGTTGTTATTCTGTTTCCTGACTCTCTTCATTCAGGCAACTTTTACTGTGTATGAAGAGCCAAACTCTTCAAATAGGGTATACCCAACAAAAATACCCACAAGGCAATTATGGACTGGATAGTGCACACAATAGATAGGTAGGGTGTAAGGAGCTAAACATTAGCATTAGGTACTAGACTAAGCATTAGCATGCTCACCACCCCCAGTAAGACACCCAGGAGGACACTGCTGGCCAGGCGGACATTTGTCAGGTGGAAAGCATCAGCCTTTGTCACTGCTCCTGGGAGCAGCTGGTCCTCGGTGTCACTAAGTTGCCATGTTCCAGCTCACTGTCTTCTACTGTAAGATTTTATAACTTTTCTTGTCATTGATTTTCTCCTTGAATCCTTCAGTTGTTACCCGTGCCTGTCCCAATGATCTTACCTCTGCCTCCAATTTTACCTTTTAATTTGGATGATTCTAGTCTACATACTTTCTCACAGCTCTTTCTCATAACTTAACATTTTCTCTAAAGTTTGAGCTAAGGTTGCACAGCTGGGCTGTATCAAAACTAAGCCTGAGATCACAGGCAGCTGAACTCCTAGAAGGAGAATCACGAGTTGGGGGAGGAGGGAGGAAAAGTCCTGTTTTGATGGGATTGTACCATACAACTTTCCAAGGTTTTGAAGGGAACTGTGGTTCTAAACTGGAGATGACAGTGCTTGCTAAGCTTTGCCAAGACAAATATCTAGGAGATGGATCTCTGAACTCAAATCAGATAAAATTTGCCAGACACCTACAGTCAGCTATTTCTCTTTCTGAAAGCACAATAAATAGATGTTTGCAGATGGTTACTGTACCACCAACACACAAACCCAGAAATCAAGGAAAGACAATGCTACGGAATTGTAAATTGTGATAAATATGCAAGGTCTCTTCTGTTTCAGCTGAGGAAGAAGCCAGAACAGGTCAGTAGTCAGGTAACTCTGCAGCACCTATGAATCTCCATATTCAACTCCTGGCTCTTCCACAGACCTTCTTGTGTAATTTAAGGCGAGATGTGTAAGCTCCAAACTTGGACACTAAAATGCCTTGAAGATGGATATATGATCCCAGTAATATCAGTTTATGCATATAAGACTCCAAACTAGTTCATAAAATGTTGTAAAGTCTGGGGGAAAAAAGATCCAGAAAGTTTAAATGCTGTTTAAGGTCCAGTCCAGGCACCTGCACTTCCCCAAAGCCTTGCTGCCAACATCAGTGCTGGATCCCTCTGTTTTTCCCTGAAAGCAAGTCACCACCGCCAATCTTCCTCTTAAAAAAAGAAACAGGTGGGGAGACATTTTGCTTATGAATCCACCGGTTGGAGTACTCACCCATAAAGTGGAAACCTGGACTCTAGTCTCTCAGAGCTTTCTGAGATTGAACCCATATATCCCATTTTTAAGGCAGTACTGCCCTATTGCTACAGCTGAGCCACTGTGACGAGTGAGAGAGTGGGAGTCACGGCCCAGAGAGGCACGCCTGGCTGAGTTGCATAGTGGAAAAACCATGCAGCTGGAGGGGCATAGTCGATCCTGGTCACTGTGGTCTGGACTTCTGATGCATTTTTCAGTAGATGATCATTTGCTAAAATCCAGGAATAGTCCAGAGAGCAGGGATTGTTATGCAGACTAATGCATAACATGAAACATGAGTGCCACCACTGCTAGACATAATTTAGACAAAAAGAGTGAGATGACCACGTATTGCTAAATGAGGTGATTTTGATACCTCGGTTTAAAAAGAAGACTTGGGTTATTAAATTTAGTCCCACATAGGCTGAAGATGAGGGCCTAGCCTGCTGAATAGGGGAGATGTCAGCATTTCCAAATAGATGGTGTAGGCATGTCCCCGCTCAGTTAGTGGCTGGTTTCAAATCCCAGCTGAAGCTCTAACTCCCCCATTCGCCATGTAAGGAAGTGTCCAACTTCTTTCCAGATATAGCCAAAAACATTTAACTATTCTTTTTTGAGGATGATATCACTTCAAGAATTAGCTGTGACTTTATTGTCATGGCGTATTGGCTGACTGGCACTCCTCTGCAAGTTACAGCAGGCTCACCAATGGAACTTAAATGCATGCATTAAAAAGCTATTTAGGAGCCTAACTCTCGTTAACTTAAATGTGCTCCTCAGTGGCCATTAGGTGAGGAGCTACTTCAAGGATCTGGACACAGACAGCACGTTAGGTGTGATGATGTCATGCCGTGTCGAGCCAGCCTTAAATTTATAAAGAAAGCAAGTGGAAAGAATTTAGGTCAGGCTATAGACCAAAGCAGACTTAACGGTACAGTCACTGATAACGTGTAAAGTGATTTCGCCTCAGCACTAATATTTTTAACATTAGTTAATATGTCAGAATTTTAAGAACCTTTTTTTTTTCTTTTCCTGAACAATGAGGGAATCATACCATAGTCTTACATGCCCTAGAAGGGCAATAAAGAATGTGCAAGGTATGGTTTTTATTCTACCTGCTTTCCCTAGGCTGCGTTGAGCCTCTGCTGAGAATACCCAGATTTAAAATATTGTGCTACGTTTTATGACTGTTGTTCTACACTTTATGACTGTTACTCTAAATCACATGCAATTAAAGCAGCCACAATTATTAGTCCATTATTAGTCCAAATATTTCCTTCAGAGCGAGCCTGGGTGTTTCTGCACAGCCCTGTACTCCATAGATGGGGCTGAAGAGCAAGTAATTGTCACTGAAGTTGTCTGAAAATGCACCTTGCTGTCTTTCCTGCCCCCCCCAAAAAAAATATTGGTCTTCATGTGAGAATGTTTGTATTTAAATGTTTCCTCCTCTCTTGCAATCTACATTAATCACAAGAGAGAAGAAAGGGAGACAGGCAGATTTAAAAAAAAAGCCTGTGAAACTCAGTGGAACAAGTGGGATAATTTCCAATTTCTTTACTAGGTGTTAGATCAGGCCCAAAGGAATCACCGGCTGCGATCCAGTCTGCCTGCAATGAACTCATACCGAGGCAGCTAGTCAAGCACCGCTGCCTGCCCAGTGGAGGGAAAACATCTCTGAGGGTCTCCAGGGGAAGACCCTGCCTGCCTGCTGCCCCGACACCCAAACTGAGTACCTGGTCATCTTCTGGGGGCTCTCCAAGATGCTGCCTCTTCCCTCATTGGCAGAGTCAGGCGATTTCTTTTCTACCGTCACCTCACCACACACTGAATTAGATGCCAAAGCAAGGAGACTTGGCTCTCGACATAAGTAACTTGCATTAAAATTGCTCTTAGCAGTATTACAGGGGCTCTGTGTCACCACTGTCAGATTGGATTCCCATGCACAGACCATGCAGGGACTGACACCAAAATCTTGTGGAGTTATAGATGTGAACTCCTAGCCACCATCATACCAGTACTGGGCCCAAACTGGCACTTATAATTTTAATATAAAACTAAACAAAGAAGCATTAAAAATCTGGTGAGGATAGAAAGGTGAAGGACCAGTGTACATAACTCTCTCACTGCTCACCAGCTGATGCTGTGCTAATTTCCACAACAATTGCTACACTTCATTTAAACAAAAAGATGCTCCAGGTTTTTTTTACATTCGTACATTTTACATTACTCTTACAGATACTGCTTGTTTCCTGGCCTTTAGTGGGAGAACATCTCCAAGGGAGCAAACGAAGTACATGTTGCAGATAGGATGCTAGCCTTCTCATGAGAAAAATATAGGATACACCCATACTGGTAAAGTAAGTAAGGCCAGTAAATGTTCCTGGGCACTGCAATTTGATTGTCCATACTGTTAGAAGAGTTAGACTAGTCCCTGGCCCTGTTTCAGAGGGACGACCAGCACTTCTGCAGACAATAGCCACATGCAAGTCAAGGGTTAGCACAAGCTGTCACAGGGGCAAACCACTGAGTTCACAAAGTTTAAGTCAAATCAGGATTACAGAGGTTTGTTGTTTATGATAGTAATTAAGCACCAATCAGTGAACTGCACATTCATGACCAATATCGGTAACACAACAGATAAATCACAGTGCTAGACATTTCTAGATTGTTAACAAACACCTACAAACCTCTCAACACCCTTCCAGGCCTAATCCCAAGAAGCTTTAAATTCATGTGTGCAGGCAAACACGCACATGCTTGGTGGCCGTGGGGGATCTCCAGCTGTCCACCTACCCCTGCTGGTGCCTTCAACCGGCTGATGCCCCAGCAGGTCAGGGCATGCAGCCATGGTGGGCTCCCACTCTGCCTGCCCACTCGCCAGGTGCTGGCTGCTCTGCCTGCCCTGCCCGAGGTCAGGCTGCTGCAGGTTATCTCCGGAGGTGGCACACTGGGTTTTGACTACTGCCGTTTCCATGCCAAGATCTCTGCCCCTGTTACAAATCGAGATCCCTCTTTTAATTTTCCTTTCAAGTTGATTCCTTCTTTGTTTCAAAAGTCTCTTTGTAATTCCTTGGTTGCTGTTTACTCTGGTTTATGGTCATCTTCCTCTTTAAGACGACGAGTTTTGGGGTGGTTTTGTGTATTCCATCCACACATGCTGTTTACAGCCACATGCTTATCTTAGCAGGTGGGGTTATCCAGGCCTTTTTCCAAGGGTGGGCTGTGCAAGCACCCCCGCAGTGGGCCAAGGATCATTTCAAATGGACGGTTTGGGATGCAGCCATCCTGTTCTGGAGGGCAAGAGCAGTTAATGATGTGGACACAGACTCTCACATGTGGGTTGGGCTCAGTGCCAGAGAACTATCCCAAGCACCTTTAATTTACCAATACAGACGGAGCCAAAGATGAGTCTCATGGGAAATGAGCAAGCAAACTTTGAGCTACATGCAAGATGCAGAGTCAAGGTCTTGATCTGGGAGATAACTCTCCTCCAACGCTCAGTGCTTTATAGCTGGGATTTTTGTTCTCTCCAGCATACCAATAAAAAACGGCCGTAAATTTCAGAGCTTAATTCTGAGTTTAGATTCTGATTCTTTGTATGCTCAAATGGGGCACAGAGCCAATGTTTTGGTTCAACACCATCTCCAAAACATTGCATTAGCTTTATGTCACATGAAATAAAAGGTAAATGTCTTTTGATCTTGGTCTGCAGCCAGGTCATTAGAGGTTCCCTCCCCAGCCTCTTGGGCCTGCACAGGGTTTCACTGACTGTGGAGCTGATTGCAAGATCTGGTTGCTTGTTCCAACCTATTAAGTTTCTTTCTAAAGCCTTTCTTAAAGTGATAAAATACAGACATTGAAACTGGGAGAAGCATTTTTTCTTCCTTGGATTGTGTCTATTACAGTCACTTCTCTGAAAAACGACAGAGGACAACTGATCTCAGAATGGGCAGGGGGGAGCAGGTACTGTCAAATTGCCATAGAAACCTCAGGTTATTACTGCCCGTTTTCTCAACATTGAAGACATCACAACAGTGAAGGATGAAACCAAGTCTGAGATGCTATTTGTGTCACTGGCCCTGTCCCCATCAGTTTTTTCTTTCGGGTGCCTCAAGGATTTGTCTGTTTTGTTTACACTTTGGTGTATCATGTGAATAAAACCTCCTTCATCTGAGCTCACACAAGGTGGAGCACAGACTCCTAAGGACTTTATTATAATCTCGGAATAATCCCAGCAGATTATGGGTTGACTCAGGTAAACAAACAGGGGGATTGACAGCATCTAAGGTGGAAAACACTTCCCTTCCTAAGCGAGCCATGAGAACCAATCCAAAGAAGAATTCTTGGTGCTCAGGGGTTACATTACAACAAATTACAGAGAAAAAAAAATAATATATTCAGTCTTTCATTCCTTCACATTCCTTGATTTGAATGAAAGCCACTCAGAGTAAAAGTCAGACTGTTTTCAATTCCACATTGAAATTAGAAAGCAATCCTCAACATAGTAACTTTGATATCAAATTTTGGAATGAAGGGAAAGCTGATAAGGCATACTGAGGGGCAAGAGAAAAATCAAGACAGGACTGTTGGGAACCAGGGGCAGGAGGAAGTACCTGGACTAGAGGGAGCAGGCCAGGGCAACCGAAGGGAGCAGTTGGGTAGGAGGATGAGTTATGAGCTAAAGACTTCGAATTTTATTCATTCCCTGAGGCTGAATCAGAGAAACTTGGGGGCTTGGAAGTGTACACTTGAAAAGGTGGAGTGAGATTTCGAGTGGAGATCACATTGGTGGCTGCCTGGCACATTTCATAAATAGTACCTCTTAAGAAAACAAAAGAAAAAGAAAAACACTCTACTGTGTGGAGTTAAAAGGTCCAATGAGGAGTTAAATGTGGTAGCATCCGTTTGCTGTTTGTGTATGCAACTTGCCAGTAATTGCAACACTACATTCTCTGGAAAGTAAGAAAAAAAAGAAAAATCCCTGCAGTATTTTTTCTCATAATGTGCAGAGCATGATGTCAGCCTGGCAGAGGAATTTAAAAATAAACAATAACACACATTTTTACCAAATAGAAAAAATATCACTTACAAAGGCAATAAAATAGCGGGTGGAATATGTTCTGTCTCTTACTTTCTTCATGACTGAAGAGGAAGTAGGTAAGCAGTAGCAAAGCAGACACTTTCTGCAGGACATTTATTTTGACCACTCTTTGCTCTGCCCTGATCTCTTTTCCCAACCCTGGAGCCAGGCAGCCCTCATAAAGGTGTTTCCATAAGGATGGGCAAAATGCTACAGAGAGAACAGCACAGCTGCTTTCCCCTCACTGCCTCAACACGTTGTACATCCAACTGACAGCAATTTTTGTTTGTGTGTGGGGAAGGACACAGCTGAATTTTTTCAACTCATAGAATTACATCTTTTCAAAGCAATCTAGTTGGAAAATGTTCATGAAGCTGAAGCTTTGACGAAATCTTGCTCTTTCATTGGTGCCTTGTTTGGAGTAGTATTGGCTTCGATGAAATGTTCACAGAAGATATTTTTTTCTCATAGAGATTTGAAGGAGAAGATTTGAATCTTAAATACATGACAAATTTAGAAGTTCTCTTAGCAGATGTCTCCATCTGAGTTAATTATTTACGTGCTTTCACAGACTGAGGAAGACACAATGAAATTAAAGTGGTGAACTTCTTTCTACCTGATGGGGAATGAGGTCTTATCTGAGGAAGATTTCAGAATCTAGTCTTTTTTGTGCGTGAACTAGTTTAAGAAAAGACTTGAAATAAATCCAGGTTTCAGATATGTAACCACACATTTTAAAAAAACACAGTGCCACCTCACTTTTGAGGAATGGATATGCATCCTAAGGCAAACATCCTAACATAGAGATCTAATTACAGCAAGTGAATTGCATCTCGGAAACACCTATATTACTCTCTGCCTAAGCCCACTTCTGATTATAAAGGGAGCCATTAGTTCACATGAAGACATCTACCTTGTAGGTGTCTAAAGTAGATTAAGTAAATCCCACTCTCTCTGTCTCTATCCCTCACTACCTGTATTTCAGTGTTTTAGGTACCAGGATGAAAGACATCATTTCCTGTCTGTGCTGAGATGACCCGAAAAATCTACTCTGAATCAGGCACTGGAAAGTCTTAAGTCTGATTTTGCACATTAGTGACAAATAGATAAATGAACTTTTTTGCCCTGAAAGCAGGTGTTTTGATAGAGTTTACTTTCCAGAAGGTTTGAGTTTCATTCCAGTATAAGAGGCAAATGTCTTCAGAACATCATACTCTGGCCACTGCTTTTGTTCACTGCTTTTCACAAAGCCGGATGCTACTTAATTCTTCTACTCTTTTTTGTTAATGAATTTAATTAATTACTTAATCATTGCTGTGAGAATATTTAAGAAGATTTTTACTTCGCTAAATTGAAATCATATATGATTTGCTTATCTTAGACCTTCTAAAGCGGAGAACTATAAGGATCAAAAGATTCGTTCCACAAATCAAGTTTTTTCTTCTTTCTTTGTTTTATTTTCCTCCAGTGTTTCTGGATAAAGCTCCTGAGACATCTGAATGAGCTATGGTATAGATTTGAGAAGAACGTCAGGCCAAAGCACTGTCTGAAACTAAGTGCCACAGGACAGACCATATATAATGTAAGAAAACACTGCATCATTGAAAGAGGTTGATTCATTTCCCTCCTTCAAGGCAGCTGATCACCAGGCAAGCCATGAATTCCAGATTGTCAGCTTCATAACAAAGGAATAGAAGTAAATTTTTGGATGGTTCCAAACGTCACTGCTGCCTTGGCTGCCTGCTCATGACTGCCAAATGCTAAATATTCTGAATGCCAGCCATCACCATCAGGAAAAATGTCAGTGTTGTTCATTGCTTCCACCAACACACATCTCTTTGGGATTACAGAGCAACCTTTATGGATCACCATTTAATCTCAATGACTTTCTTCAATGCCAACTGCGCTGAAATACTCCTAGATCTCTGACTAGTTTTGTCTCTCTGTGTTTGGAAAAGTAGTGTTAGTAGAACTCTGAACAGTGAATGACATGACAGTAAAAAAGAAAATGAAACAATATCCCCAAATGACTTTCAGGACTGGTGAAAAATGAAACTTTTTATCACTTTCATATTTTCTGATACATCTGCCTCCTGCAGAGAAAAGTGGCAATGCCAATAACAAGTATGTTAATTACTATTTAGGCCATAGCTTCAAGTCTTTAAGTAACGTTGAATAATTCTTTGGTTCAGTCAGGAAATTTGCTAAGACACATTTCTCCAAACTGCTGCCAAAGGCAATGTCTGTTTTTAATACTTGAAAAATAAACCAGATTTGCACTTTCAAGTGACCACATTTTTACAGCTCCTTTTGGGCTCCTATGCAGCATTTGACTTTATCCCACCTCATGCTTTCTCTTTCCAGCCATCATGCTGAACTCGTCTACACTCCAGGGCAACACTGAAGATCACAGTTCTGAGAGCAAATTGCTATACTGTCTTATGCACTTCGGTTTAGTGTAGCAGGAGGCAGGAGCAGAGGTGTGGTGATGGTGGAGCCATTCCCTTTCAATGGCTCTGAGCAAAATCTGAAAAAAGGGTAACATATGATAGACAAAAACAGAAGGTGGGGAAGAATTTCGCTAACATACAGAGGAAAATATGGAGAACTACATGCTTCCTATTGCAACTACATGCATGATTAAAATGAGACACCATCACTTTGGGACTGAACAGACTCATTTCAGTCTGAAGTGAGGATCACAGCAGAATGATGACATTTAATAAAATTACTTTTCATTATGATCCTCTGCAGCTGTAACCAGTCTGTTAAATCAATAGATTACACTGATGTCTGCATGTTCTTTGCTCTTCTCTCAATTTTAGTGGCAGTCTTTGGTACAGTCCTAAGCTATTCACATCAGCAGCTGATGCTAGAAAAATGGAGATGAATTCCCCTTTATTTCAAAGTCAGAATGTAAGAAGAAAATATAGTTGCACTGAAATACCCCTTTAACATGTAAAATATTCCTTGAGGCTTGCTCAAGCAAGAAGGACCAGAGTAATGTTTCCTCAGGAGAGAAGAGCTATACTTATCAAAAGCCACAAAAAGGAATGCTCACCTGTGCCTCCTGGGAAGGACTACCCCTTATTATTTGCTTCAAATCTTAGTTGGGACCACTGGCACAGAAATGTCATGAGCAAGAGGCATAAAACAACAGAGTGTGATTGTTTATAATAGCTTTGGCAATTATTGGCCTGTCATAAGTTGCTTCTCCAGAGTAGTTCCAAGTTAGTCTCTTTAAGTCACCTGCCATAGATGTGGCTGCCTGCACATTTAGCCTCTGGAGACTGTAGCAAGAAAGCAGTGTACAGACTGTAAATTTAAATTCCTCCTGAGAACCACAATTACCTTGAGAACAATGTTTTCTCATAAATAACATTTTATTTCCAAATCTTTAGAGCTCAGAAAATAAAGAAAAGTCAATAGTATCATGTTGTTTCTTGTTCCTGATGGAACTTTTTGATGGTCTGATGTGAATCTAGAAGGTAAAGGATCCATTTTAACAAGAGCCTTAGCAACCTCAGATTTGAATATTTCTGCAGGACATAGTTAATACATTCAGGTTCTACATATTTCCTAATTTAAAAAGTCAAACCTCAATGAAATATAATATTAATGACAAAAAAAAAAAAAGTACTAAAATGCCAGGGAACATAATTCCCTCAACCCACCTTGACATTCCCACTAGCTCTGATATTTGTCAATCAAAAAGGAAGTGTCTACACCTACAGGTTGCCCACGAAAGCAAAGGCAATTGACTGTCATCTCAAAGAAGTAGCTTGAAAGATTATAGGACATATGCCAGTGCTGAAAGTTGAGAGCACCATGTGCAGCTAAGAAAGGACTGATCTGGACAAGGGGATTGAGCGCACCCTCAGTAAGTTTGCAGATGGCATCAAGTTGGGTGTGGTTATTGATCTGCTTGAGGGTAGGAAGGCTCTACAGAGCGATCTGGACAGGCTGGATCGATGGGCCAAGGCCAATGGCATGAGCTTCAACAAGGTCACGTGCCAGGTCCTGCACTTGGGTCACAACAACCCCGTGCAGTGCTACAGGCTTGGGGAAGAGTGGCTGCAAAGTTGCCTGGAGGAAAAGGACGTGGGGGTGTTGGTCAACAGCCAGCTGAATATGAGCCAGCAGCGTGCCCAAGTAGCCAAGAAGGTCAATAACATCCTCGCCTGTATCAGAAACAGTGTGGCCAGCAGGACTAGGGAAGTGATCATCCCCCTGTACTCAGCACTGGTAAGGTCACACCTTGAGTACTGTGTTCAGTTTTCGGCCCCTCACTACAAGGCAGACACTGAGATGCTGGAGCATGTCCAAAGAAGGGCAATGAAGATGGTGATGAGTCTAGCTCACAAGTCCTTTGAGGAGTGGCTGAGGGAACTGGGGTTGTTTATCCTGGAGAAAAGGAGGCTGAGGAGAGACCTTATCACTCTCTACAACTATCTGAAAGGAGGTTGTAGAGAGGTGGGTGTCAGTCTCTTCTCCCAAGTAGCAAGTGATAGGACGAGTGAAAATGGCCTCAAGTTGTGCCAGGGGAGGTTTAGGTTGGATATTAGGAAAAATTTCTCCACTGAAAGGGTTGTCAAGCATTAGAAGAGGCTGCCCAGGGAAGTGGTTGAGTCACCATCCCTGGAAGTATTTAAAAGATGCATAGATGTGATGCTTAGGGACATGGTTTAGTGATGGACTTGGAAGTCCGAAGCTAACAGTCGCACTCCATGGTCTAAAGGTCTTTTCCAACCTAAACGATTCTATGTTTCTATGTTAACACGTACTTATGTCACAAGCAATTGGTGGTCTGGAGTGCCGCAGCACCCACATGCCCAGTCTAAAACATTCTGGTGTACTCTAGATTTTTCAGGTCTAGATCTGCAGCATTTGAAAAATAACCTTTGACAGCCCTAGCTCCTCCAACACAAGAGGCTGAAGTAGCAAGCACAACAATTGCCTGTGGAGAGGTTATTGTGCTGGAAGGGTGTTTCGGCCTTCAGCTATCCATTTCATGCTAGTGCTGCACGTGGAAGGGGTGATAGGGGAGCAAGTGAGACCTGGCAGAAAACACTCTGCCTTTTGGCTAAAAACATTGCCAGCCCCTGCCCATCCCTATGTGTCACAGCAGGTGGTCTCACTCCAGTCTACCCAAACAGTGGTTCATACAGTATAACAAAAAAATGCAAGTGTAATTTAACACAGCCTCTGCTCAGACATGGCCCAGGCCTGATCCAACATGGAGATTGAATTACCTCCCAGCTCTGCAGGTGGAAAGCCCTGCCATCGCTGGCACATAGCTTGGCATGCAGCTGCCTGTGCCTTATCTAGTCCAAGGACAGAGAGGGGGGCCAAATTCCATTGCTGCCCTGTCCCAGCCCATATGAAACAAAAAGACTTATTACAATTCCTTGCAGACAAAATAAAAGTGGTTCAGAAGAACTGTGGTGCTGAGCCCAACATACTCATAAGCCATAAGGACCTTGCAGCCCCAGGAAAACATGCAGTTGAGGCACAGTGAGCTTCCTAGCCAGTGGCGCTTGCAGCACTCACAAAATGACTTGGGAGGTTGCAAATGTTTTCCCTCCATCATCTAAACACAGTTTGTTTCAAAGATGAATGAATTTAAATGAGTGTCAAGCTAAAGTTAGGAACACATGCATACATATATATGGAGAGTCTAAACTATGTACTTTCTATTGTTCTTTTTTTGCTCACCGTTTTCCACCTAATTGTTCCTAATTGGAAGTGGACTAAATTATGCTTACATCTGTATATGGAGATCAATAAATATAAGTAAGCTAAAATTCCAAAATAAGATTGACTTTCCCTGCTTAGACTCAAAGGCAGTTTAGAAATCTGGCACGTTGCACGTTGTGCCCTAGCACTGCTTAGCATCAAGCCCTGGGAAAGCCACATTGACTTTGTCTAGCATTATTCCTCTGCTTAAAGCTAAGCAGGGCTTGTGAAGCAAGCTCTAAATCTTAATGGTTTACTTTCTTTTATAAGGTGAAACAACCATGTAATTATATCATAATTACATGGCAGTAAGCAGAAATTGCAGAAAAAAATATTGCTGAATTACTGAATGCAATTATGCAACTTTACACAGTTACAAGAATTTGCTAAGATTGTGTGTGAATCTAGGCAATTTTTTCTCCCTGGTAACCATATAATTTCACTAAACTGAACTCCCATCTTGGAGGACAGACCAATCATGTATTTATGTTGTAATGATACAGTAATAATTACCACATCCAGCCACTATATGGAAGATACTGTGCAATCAGTTCTGAAGACTTACCAGACATGATAATTTGAAGATTGCTCACATCATGCTGCTGTTCTGTAACTTAAACCTAGGTTCTTTAAGTTTCTGACAGCTTCTAACATCTACTGCATGCTTGGAAAGAGGGAGGAACTGGTTCCTTCTACATAAGAACATAACCTTGCTTTGCATTCCGAATCAGAGAAAGGCTATATCCTCCAGATGTCATTACAAAATCTCACTGCTTCAATTGCATTTTAATCCAACATAGCTGAAAGAATGGAAATAATTGACAAGATTCCCAACGTTCATGTGTCCAGCATGACAGGGCACAGTAATTTTCTAATTTTTAGAAATTAGAATAAGAAATTAGGAATAGAAACCACAGGATGATGAAATGATACCCACCTCTTACTTGAGCAGCTTCTCCTCCTTGGTCCCCTAGCTCCTGGACTCTGTTCCCTCACCCCTTCGTTTCCATCATAGTCAGTGCTACTTATGCCTGTGTGTGAAGCCTGGTTTTCTGGGTGGCAGTAACAGCAGAGGTGGTAACAGAAGGCTGGTCCCACTAGAGCTCCCCTTCACAGACCAGCCTGATAGATGCTGCTTTCACCCAGTTTTCCTGGGGATCTACTTAGGTGCCCCCGTAACACAAACCTCTCTGTGCATCAGGAGCATTTTGGCACCTTCCAAAGTGTTCAACTTCATCATGTTTGGCATCTTGCCATGCAGGCAAGAAACACAGCCAGAATGCTTTTGCATTTCTTCTATGACTCTTGTTCCTTAATTTGTCATGAAATCACATTTAGCCTCCCCATTTTTACACAGCCAGCCTGAAATGATGAGGCCTACCCCTGCGACTTCTGAGAAGATAAAGCTACAAGAGGAATATAACTTCTCAATTTGGGCACCACTTCCACCAAAATGAGGACATTGCTGACTTCCAACCAGAGAGGAAAGACTTTCAGCCATTCTGAAGGCCTGATCCATTCTCTGTCTGTGCATGTAAGAATTATATCTAGTCAGAACCTTACCTTCGAGGCTATCATACAGGTATTATAATCATATTATCATTCCCTTTCCTTTTTCTCTCTCTTACAAAATTGCTATTGGAATTATTATTGCCAACAGAGGAAACCCTCCTGCAAATCCCTGCATTTAAAAGGAAGAACATTTCCATAGAAGCTTTACATATCGAACACGTAAAAGCTAAATTACAGCTTTAGATGATTGTGAATTGTCACATATAGGGAAAAACTAATCTTTTTCCTCCATAAACTATTACTTGCCCCAGAGCTTGCACGAAGGGTCTGTGAACTGCAAAGCCAGATCAGATTATTTCAAGGAAAGAGAAGACTTCCTACAGTAAGAGCACGTAATGTTAAAGCACTAAGGAGAGATGTAACCTGGAGAACAGGAGGAAAGACACATCCATTTTAGAGAGAAGAGGAGGTTTTTTGAAGGTGAATTTAGATGTGGGGAAGAGGTAAGGGACTGTATGGGGGAAAGGATCTAAAAGATTTTAGGCAGGGGTTTTCCTGACACACACATTTCCAAATTGCTCAGTTTCCTTCTTTTCCTGCCAAATCCAAAGCAAGACAGCCATAAGCCTGTCCTTTCCTGCCATTTTGGCACTGTGGTAGAGGCAGTCCTAGCTACAGGTCACGGACTGGGAAATTTGGGCTTTCGATGTCCTGGGAGGAAAACTAACCTAACCTGAATGTCCAAACTGAAATATGGATGCAGAGGAAACCTGTTTTGTTACTGCTTGGTCATTCTGGCTCATGGTAACAGCATTCTCACATTCTTCATTTGTGTTGCTGAGTTAGTGCTCTCAGCACAGAGCTGAAAACCTCCAAGTTTTTCTCCTAGCTATGATAATTTTTTGTGCCATTAATTTTACTTCAATTTCTCCATATGTTAAACGTTATTGAGATTAATTCCCTACCTCCCAATTATGTTTCACTGACATTTTTCACATCAACATCTCCTGTCAGAAATCTTTTTAACTACATGAGCATTTTTTTTGTAAATAACTGACCTCACAGTAATTTTCTATTCATTTTTTCTTTAACACATGACAACATATGTCACCTAAAATTTAGGCTTGCATTGTTTTAAGTAGTTACCAAAATATGTTTTGTTACTGAGTTTTCAATAAGTAAATGAAAATTTCTAATGGAATGTTTTACCAAGGAAATCTAACATTTCTAGCACGTTTTGAAATGTTTCTTCTGCAAACACTATTAACAAAGGTGCAGAAAGATTATACATCTCTAAACATTTTAAAGGTGAAAAAGAATTTTTAGCAGTTGAAACATAGCAGCTATCCATGACTTTTATGAGAAATGTATACCTTTACTTCATGTATAATCATATAAAATAACTTGCAATTGTGTTAACGTGCTGGCATTCCTTTCTTTTAGCAGGAAAAATTAGTATGCATTTATTTAACCTGTCATTACATCATACTGTACATCAGTCACTATGCAATTACAAAGGTAATGGTTACCATGTAATACTGACAAAGCCACTGTTTGGCTTTTGTAATTGGTAGTCAGTAAAATGCATTTTCCACATGATGAATGAAGTAGCCAGCAAAGCAGTCAATGCTGCATGAGATTTGCCAGAACAAAGATTAGTTTGAGAGTCCTGTATGAGCTCGAACATACAATAGTGTGTCTGTTTCTTGTTTTTTCAGTTCTGTTACAAAACTCTATAGAATAAGTTCAGCAGGGGAGAGCAGTGAAGGGAGAAGGAGCATATTTTGGGGCAGGGAGGGGAGGAAAGAGACTCGAAGGACAAAATTTGCCATGTGTAAAGGTCAGTTCAAGACCCATGTCGGTCTTAAATCACATTATTTTAATTTAATCCCCTTCTCTTTCTGCAGCAGCTCTGCTATTGGCTGCAGTTCCTTGACAGAGCCAGAGATGCTAGGACCAAAGTGAGACGTTTAGTAGCTGGAGCTGATGCAACATGCAGTCAGCGTATCTTCCTGCATGTACATTTATCTCTCTTCCAGACAGATGAGGACAGGCTACCTTTAACTAACAGTTAAACTTGGCTGTCTTCCTCCCATTGCCTCTTAAGAATTTGCTCGTGCAAACAGATAAACCCTCCAAGAATCAGTTCCTTCAAGCATTTGTGAGGGCCATATTCATACCTTTCACAGATACAAGTTGATTCATTGGGGAAATATTATCTTGCTGTAAAATCTATTGAAGAACCAGCCGCAGGGAGGGATTTGGTCTTTTGTACTCAATTACATTAACTGAATGAGTGAAAGTTATTGATGTTGCAATGACTTCCATGTTTTGAACAGTAATATATGTCAGATTTTAGAAGTACTTAGGAATCTGAGTCTTCGTACAAAGTATGCAAGTGCAAGCCTACATATCTGAATAAGTCTGCTTTTTGGATTTTCACTTAAAATCCATGTGAATGCGGCACTTTGTGAGCAGCACCTGCTGCTCTGTGACTTTTTGAGCCCTGTATTGCCTGGTGCGCCATTCCCAGAGAGGCTCTTGGAGACCTTCCATGGGGTTCCCCTCAGCTGTCCAACAGAACATCTTCGCTAAGGGATCAGGATGTTGATGGCTATAAAATAGGTGAACGCTGGAAGCGTGGAAGCTGGCAAGCTAACAAGAGTGTTTTCTGCTGCTGTGCTGTAAAAAGCTTCACACTCATCCCATAGAGAAAAAAGCTGGGAAATGTATTAGACTTACCCGACAGCACAAGTCACTTCTCACAGAGACACACCATAAGCCATGGAGGCTACTTTTATAATCCTCAGACTTTCTATAGTATAAACCAGATGACCAGTCCTCGTCCTGAAAGGACCAAACAGACAGAGCTCCACTTTCCCTTTGCAGCAAGTTAAGCCTCCAGTGGCTCTGTCAAACTGCAACCTGAGCTTTGTATTTTGGGGCCCTGGCCACCCATAGCATTAGCCCAATTAGGACAAAACTAAGCAGCTATGAAAAGAGGAACACCTCTCATATCTTCCCCCTCACAGGGACTGTGGAAGTGCATTTCTTCCAGACAACTTGTGTGTCCCCCTGGAATCTCAAGAGCCAGCTGAGATTAATACACAATAACAACAAATTTGCTCACGCAGGCCTGACTTTGGTGTGACTAGGATTTTACCTGGTGCATTATTCTTAGACACATAAACTAGATTTCATAGTTGAGCTAAGAGGTATTCTGTCATGTATTCCTCTCAGAATCCTCTTGTCTGGCTTTTCTCTGTGTTCCCTAAATCCATCAATGTATGACTAATTTAATTACTGTGTAAAAAACAGCAACACTTCTAGCCTCATCTAGGTGAGTATTGTATGTCTGACAGACATCAAAACTTACTAGTGAAAGACAACTTATAAGAAACAACTGCTTAGAGAAAAATCTTTTCTCTCGGTTTTTCTGGTAATCAATGACTTAAGGAACCTCAGCCATTTCCAGTCACCTTCTGCTTTACATCTAAGGCTTAATGTACAGAGTTCTGGATCTCTAGGAAAAAAATAAATCTCAGGGAAACGACTGTCTATGCAGCCACTATAACTTGTATATTTAGGTTTTCATAATATCTGAAAGCAACCACGGTACAAAGAATTATAAAAAAAGAGTGAAAAGGGATTTTCTAATAAACTGTGTGACAGCTTCCCAAGGTAAAAGGTATATATTTAATTTCATGAGACATCGTAGAACAAGAGCAGTAAAAACACTCAAAATGTGCTAGAGAGTAGTGTTGCATTAGAAGGGGATGGTCTGCATAAGCTATTTCGGCTCTTCTGACTCTATAAATTCTTTTTAATTGGCCTTTGCTTTCATCTGTCAGACTTTGCAGAAAAGCAAAGAATATGAATGGCTTTGGGGAAAGAGGGAGCTTGGAAGACTAAAACTCAATGTTTGGATTTTGTCTAGATCTAGTCCATAAGAACAGGTTTTTTGAATACGTTTTCAGTGTCATTTCAGTATTATGGATTAAGAATCCAGACTTAAATATGCACACTGTTTTCTGTGTCTTTTAACAACACCAAACCTAAACTGTAAGCTATTGGCAGTACCTCTTCTGAGCTATTTGCCTGAATTATTTCTGCAGTAAATCTCTACAAATGTCCACTTAAGCAGTAAGGGTCATAAATATCTCATGGAAGCCATAAAATACAACAGAATTTTGGAAGTCATAATTTTAATGGATAAAACTGTGCTATAAAAGAAGGACCTCTGGGACCAAGGCTAAAGTAAAATTTATCTAAGTGAGCTGCGATGCTAATCCATCTGCAAGCGATAAATTATCTTATGTCCCAGGTGTGACATATTATCCAAAGGGTGCCTAGTGATTAAGGACACAAAGGTATAGATGTGGCTGAGGTCCAAGAAAGCCCCAAGCAATTAGTGGTGACTGGAAATTGTCAACAATTGCTCTGAATGTTTGATAGTTTCCTCTGTGCTCAGGTTGGCCAAGGCACACACTCCCGAGTGTCTGTGCTCGGTGTCCAAAGCATACACGGGGCACAGTGGCAGGGCCTGGCTGGAGACCCGCGCAGCTCCAGGCAGGATGCTTACAATCTTTTCAACAAGATACTAACACACCCCTCTCCGGCTCCTGCTGAAGTCAGAGTGCCAGGCCAACAATTAGGACAAAAAAAAAAAAAAAAAAAAGAAATTGGGAATGCTTTTTTTTTTAAAGTACATAAATAGAAATATTTCTGTTTGGTCAGAAACAGGAAAAAAAAAACTTTAAAAAGTCCTTTCTGTTCTAAAGAAAACGAAAGTAATTCTTGGAAATATCGAATTGCTTTGTGGTATCATTATAAACTGCTGTGATTCTGAAAGGTCATTTCAAAGGGACCAGCACAGTCGTCATAAATTAACAACAATAAAATGTTTAGCCAGCAGGCAGTGCGTGTTGGACTGGATACCCAAATCGGTCCATATCATTATACAAACTGATTATGTTTCAAACAGTAAAAATGGCGAGCTGTTAACGGCAGCAAGTGTGTTTACATAACTTGGTGTCACTGGAGAAATCAGACACAAACTCCTCGGATTCCCTTATTTGCAGGGAAGATGAACGGGATCCAGATGAACGGCTCCCCCAGCGAAACCCTGAACCCGTATGCTGGAGGGGCTGCACCGCTCCCGACGCAGGCTGCTGCTCCGTCAGACGGCCCCAGTGAAAGCTTCATCTGGCTGATAAAACACTCGTTTCTGGAAGAGGCTGTCTGGATTATCAACATTATTCGCGGGCTGCAGTGAGAGAGGGAGAGCAGAGACGTTTGGGGTTGTACTTGCCAGCTGAGAGTGTCTAGTATGAAGAAGGATGACACGCGCTCCCTCAGCGGATTAGACGAAGCCTTCGGATTTGAAACCTGTGCTCTGCTTCATACCCAAACCCATGCTGCTACACACACCTGGGTCGCACAACAGCCCTTTGAAACCCTCCTTGTGCACCAGGTCCAACATGAGCCTGCCCAGTGGTGCAGAGGGCTGGCGTGATACCTGATGCCACCAGTGCCCAGGTGCTCGTCCCTGCTTTCCCCTGGTGCTGTCACACGGTTCTCCTGCTAACCTACAGCACATGGGCATGACAGCTGCAGCAGTGCACACGCGTGGAGGGGATTGCAGAAGGGGCTGTCTAAAACCAGTCCTCACCACTTTTATTCCCAAATCTCCATCTTACCAGGGTCCATAAGATCTACCATCTGTTTCAGGGACCTGTGAGAAGGGAGAGCTTCCAGAGCAGTTCGCAGACAAGACACAGCATAGGACATGTGAAGAGATAACACTGCTTCACCATACGACCAGACTGGGCTGGATGGAGAGCTGGCTCCCAAACAGAACTAAGAGTGCCAGTTTCAGCCCCTGGGACAAGGTATTTTCCACCCTTGCTGGAGGACTTGGAATACCCAGCAGACCCAGGGTAACGTAGTCGCACTGAAAGTCTCATTTTGCATTTGGGAGTTCCCCTCAAACTGCCTGTAAGCCTGTTGTAGCTCACAGTCGCTCGATCTCTTCAGACCCCACCATAGCCATGCACAGGCGTGCTGACAGTCCAATGCTTTAACTTCCAACAGTCTCTACCTTTTTGCTTTTTACCTGAAATAAGTTGGTCCCCATTTGCACAGCAGTATTCTGTATGTCCGTTTGGAAGGGTTTGGGGCTTTTTATCTGCCTCAATGTAGCTTCCCAAAACCCCTGCTAACACCAGTGTTCTCATATCTGTACAATCACATGCAAGAGCTGTGCTCTTTCCCCAAGGAAAATGCTACCTATTGCATTGTTCTGCTCTTATACAAACAAGATCACCATCCGTCTGAAGACCTCCTCGTAATTCTCACAAAATGGACTTAACTGGTGGTGCTCCATCCTCCTGGGCTTTGACACCTTATTGCTACAGATTTTCAATAACTTAATGTGGATTAGTTCACCTCTAGAAAAATTACCAGCATTTCTAAAGATGTTCTCATTAAACACCAATCAATATGAGGTTGCTTCTGCAGTCATTTTCCATTGAACTCTCTTTTTCCCCGATTAGTCTTTTTTTGCTCCTTGCCACAAACTCAGGGTTTTGCTTAAAGGCTTTGTTATCTTTTAACCTGTCGTGGAGATGAAACCACACTGGAAACTTCTTCCCTACCCACCAAGAGTAATCCAGCATGGGTCAAACTCCCTCCTGGGTGCCAGGGAGTGTGCTGCATGCCCCGAGGGGCTTAATCACATGGAGAATGCCAGATATCATGCAGCAATATGGAGAGGCTGAGGAGGAGCTGCTTTGCGGGAGAGCAGGGTCCATGACTACAGCCCTTCTCTGCCGCTCAGAGCAATTCACTCAGTTGTAGTCGGAGTTTGCTATTGCCACTTTGCTGAGTACGGGCACCTTCTCTCACCTTTAGGCATCAGGGTAAAGAGGAGTTTGCTTGGATGACATTTGATGCATATTTTAAATGATGGTTTTTGTAAGCCATTAGAAAATTGGCTTCAATGAAAATTAAAAGATCAAGACACAGTAATTTCACCTTTCGGTCACCCTACTGAAACTATTTTTAGAAGTTAGACAGGCTGTGGTGGAGAGGAGAAGGACGCAGGGAGAAAAGGAGGGGGGAACTCTGTCTCCTATTGGAGGACACTGGGTTGCCACTTACATCCTGCTACAGTTCAGTTTATGAAATGCAAAGTGACCCTTCAGAGGGCTCCATCTGAACCCGGTTTATCAGTATCCTTCCCATGTCAAGTTGTTGTGACCCACTGAAAACTACCGCAGAGGGCTAAGCAATCCTCTGGTGGTGTTAACAGTTTGCCCACCATGCCGCAGCATCCACTGAGCAGGGGACAGGAAAGGCATGCAGCTGAAGCCCCCATGTGAGAGCTACACGCAGCCACCACTGCTAATCAGTGCCTTTGACCGGGCAGTGAGACTCTTCTTACCTTGCCTCCATTTACTGTAGCTCATTAGGCTGAGTATCAGATCCTGGCTGGCAGACCAAGGATGATGGGCTATAAAATCGTTAGGGAGGTTTCTTTGGGGTGTCTGCACAGCAACTGAGTTGTACTGGATATTCAGCTTGCATATACCACAGAGCCATGGTTCAATAAATTCACACAGTGCTACAGATGTCTCTGTCAAAGTTAAACATAAAAAATATTAGTTTCACTGGAGGGCTATGTATAGACCTGAATGAATGCAGCTTTGGCAAATATAAAATATAAATAGAAAAAATATCTGCTTTGAAATGCATCTGGGAACTGAAAGATTTGCTTCAATCAAGAAGATAAGGGGAAAATGTAGGCATTTCTAAAGTCCAAATGTTCTCACAGAATCACAGAATCTCCTAGATGGGAAAAGACCTGTCAGATCATCTAGTCCAATCATTAACCTAACACTGACAAGCCCACCACTAAACCATGTCCCTAAGCACTGTATCTACACGACCCTTAAATACCTCCAGAGATGTGGACTCCACCACTGCCCTGGGTAACACGTTCCAATGCCCGATGACCCTTTCAGTACAGAAATTCTTCCTTATATCCAATCTAAACTTCCCTTGGCGCAACTTGAAGCCATTTTCTCTTGTTCTATCACCTGTTACTTGACAGAACAGGTCGATTCCCACCTCTCTGCAACCTCCTTTCAGGTAGCTGTAGAAAGCGATAAGGTCTCCCCTGAGCCTCCTTTTCTCCAGGCTAAACAACCCCAGTTCCCTCAGTCACTCCTCATAAGACATGTACTCCAGACCCCCTCACAGGTTTCGTTGCCCTTCTCTGGACACACTCCAGCGCCTCAATGTCCTTCTTATGGTGAGGGGCCCAAAACTGAACACAGTACTCTTGTTTCAGTGGCCTTAAGACAAGAGAGTTTAATTTGTCCTTTCAAAATACCAATTTTATTTTGGTGTTGGTTACAATCTTAAGTAAAAGAGATAAGAGATAAAAGTTCAAATGCCTGAAAACAAGGTGTTTTATTTTGTGTTTCCACAAAATCATTTCTTTGAGTTATTTAGGGGCTGGTTGGCTTTGGCCAGTGACAGCAACCCTTGCTGCACATCTTACGTGGGTGATGCGGGTCAAGGTCCAGGGACCTGGAATTGCCTTCCCCATACCCTGAGTCTCCAGGTGACCTGCACAGCAACTTTTCTTGTGTCTCTCCTCCATTTTCTGCTTGCCTGGCTGGGCTGAGAGCTCCCTGGGGACAAGCACTGTTGTCAGACACCTACTCATGTGGCTCCTGGCATGCTGGTCTTTCTGTTTACATAGGTGCTGCTGCAGTGGGAGCCCTTTAATAAATGTCTCCCCTCTCATATAAATGTTATTATAACTACTGAGCATTGTAGAAAGTCCCACACCTGTCCTCTCCCAAGACTTTGAGAAAGAGAAGGGAACGCAAACCAGCTGCAACTGGAAACCGCAAAAAGTTTGATCAGAGTTCATCTCTGAGGTAGCCATACCAACCGTGCTATTATAACCAACATTTGAACCTACATTTGTAAACAGAGCTGACATTTGTTCCCAGGAGAGGCTGCTGATATGTCATGCACACATGAGCTGTATGGGTGTTTCTTCTGATTCTTACACGTTGGTTACAAAAGGCAAGTAACAAATCCAGACTGATACCACCTCCCAGCTCCTGTCATGTAGATGTAGCAGGTGGCTGGTGCAGTTGGGTACGTAACGTTTGGATGTCTTCAGTCCTCCAGAATTAGCCATGAGGCTTCACTAAAAGACTCCCTGAACCGTAATATAAAAATAAAATGTCAAACATATGCTATACAAAAAAGGAAACAAAAGAAAGGCTGTAGTTATAAACGTAATATGAGCTTACCAATGTCCAAACTGCCACGGACGTTGCTGTTGTAGGTTTTAATGTGCTTTGAAATGGAAACCATTAACATCTCATGTATAACAATTATAAATATACAATAATTTACAATCTTAACTTGGAGTCCATTGCATAAATCATTAATGTATTTTACTACTTTCTGGAGGTACTGAAAGAAGGGATGGGATGCTCCTGCTCTCTGCCACAATCCCCATCGCTACAATGACCCCCATGAACACCGTGTGACAGAAAGGAGCATAAATGGGGCAGAAGAATGCAGTCTAAGCAGTTGTCACTCTTTGGCTTTTTTTTTTTTTATTTTCACAGCCTAGGACCCTTCTGCTCCTCCCAGAGCACAAGCACTGGCAATGAGACCACTAAGCAACGTGCAAGCACTTGAAGGGGGCCCTTTCTCCTTGAGACCTCTGCAGTGGCCTTTAGTATTTCAGCAAGCTGGAAAGTATGCAGTCACAGGGCTGTGTTTCAATGCAGACACAGGAGGTTGGATCATTCTGGTCCCCTATGCTGATTTTGACAAAAAGAGAGGAACAGAACAATTTGTCAAGCAGATCCAAAAATGTCCCAGGTCTGGTCCAAACCCAGAAATTCACAACTAAGGATCAAACTTTAAATCTGGTACAGAACTGTAGACTGTGAAAAATGTGGTGTGATGGTCGGGAGGAATGTCTGCGCAACCCTTGGTAGAACTCTTCTGAAACCACAAATCCCACTCAAATCCCACCTGGATGATAAGGACTCCAGACCACTGAGCAAGTCTTTTATTTGACTGCAAGACCCCAGGCAAGCTTATTAAAAAGCCTGGAATAAAAAAAATAATCAGCTGTGGGCTCTGCCATACCCATTTGTTGAATCTTGAAATTAGAACCTTTGCCAGGAAAAGCCAGGCCAGTGTGTAATATTACATATACTACATGCTGAAAAATAGTGAAATGAAGAAACTTCAACGGCTTAGCAAGGGACAGCTGTCACAATAAAGAGGAGAGATGTTTTCCATGTTTTTCCTGTGCTGCACCTAAGCAACCTTCCTCCCCTCCCTAACAGGGTGGCACAACACAATGAGGTCCTTCTGCAAAAACTCATTGAGTTTTCAGATACAGCTTTTTTGCCAAAACTTTTCCCATTTACTACTTGTAGGATCCACTGCTGCCATCACCCTTGCCCCCAGCTCATCACCATCAGGTTGTTCTCCACCAAATCTCCTTCCCTCTCCGCAGCACAACTGTAGACCTCATTTCACAGGCTCCTTTGTCACCTCCTTCAAACACAGCTGCCAATTCCTTTCTTTTCTGTCCTGTCCACCCCTCGCACCTGCCCTTCTGGCGCTTTGCCTCTCCTGCTCTGCTCTGAATTTTGATTCCTCCCTTCAGCTGCTATCTGCAACTCCTACGTCCTCTCCAAAAAGATTTCAGAGAACCAGGATTACTTTATGCTGTCTTCTCCCTAGATCATGTCCTGTGGATAACTGTATCCCCCTCTCTGCCTGTCTGTATCCCTTTCCCCACCTCTCATCAGGACAGCCATAGTGGGCATCTTCTCTCCTGTATGGGATGTGTTCCTGTGCTTTATCCTCCATGCAGCACTGCCTTGGGCTCCTCCCTGGCTACAGCTTCTTTCCACCTGCCCTTCTTCCAGGTACCCGCTTCTCTCCCACCTTCTGGCTTCTGGTTCTCTTCCCCCCTCTCCAGCCCTCCCATTAAAGACCCAAACAGGATCCGAGAGGGTAATTTCTTTATTTATTTTCCTGTAGTCCTCTGGCCCTGGTTTAAGTTCCACACCCACGAAGAGCAGCTGACCTACAAATTCTGCTACATCTTATCAACCAGGACGCAAGACTGAGTGCCTTCTGAAGAGTGCTACATTGATAATTTCTAAGAGAAATCACTGTTCAGCTCTAAAATTCAGTGCTGTTTGTGTTGGTAGGTGATAGTGTCCTGGTTTGAGTGATACGGGACTACTTTCTTTTCTAATGCCTGGGAAAACTGCACTTTTAGAAGACTCTAGTGTCTGAATTTGTGAAAATATTTACTTTACAGCCAGCTACGGTGTGTGGGTTTCAAGGTCTCTGTTTCTGAGCTCGTCAGGTGCAGGGACGATGAGGAGCGAGACCCGGATACTTGACCCAAGCTGGCCAACAGCATTATTTCATACCATGGAGGTCACATTCAACATAAATTAGAAAGTTTGCTGTGAAGTTCTCTCTCTCCCTTGATGGCTGTGATCCAGAGAATTTCTTTGCCTGGGTGCCGGACCCCTGAGGCCTTCCCTTCCTCCCAAAGCTGTAGTGCTTGCAGTGTCTGATATTTGCTGTCCACTGCTGGGAGTGCACAGCTTCCCACTGGTATCACTGGCTGAGTGTAATCCTTGTATATTTTATATTGGTATCAGGATCAATACTCATTCTTTGGTATTACTAGTGTTAATTATTTAGTCTTACACTATTAAATCTATTTATATGTCAACCCCCGGGTTTCCTTGTTTTTCCCCCATTCCCCTTCCCTGGTGGGGAGGGGTCACTGGGTGATACAATAATTGTCTGAATGTCAGTAAATTGTTGTGGGTTTCTCAAATCATAACAGATAGATAAAGACTATTTGGTACTAGTCCATCACAACTGACTTTTATTTTGGTTTATGATGATGCAATGACTGTAGTCATGTAGCAACGCAGAGAGAAACAGTATGGCACACAGTGAATTTAACATTCACACAGGTAAGTAGTAGGTCAGATCGCAATGCATTGTATTAACTATGCTTGTCTGACAACTCTGATTGAGCCATAATTCAAAAACATACTCTGACTCTTCCCAGATAAATTATGTCTGTAATTCATTAAACTGCATGTGCACATCGGTCTGGTGGAGCAAGAATTTCTGAATTTAAAGACTTAAAGAGAAGACTGCAGGGCAAACAAGTAAAGTTGTCATGTGTAATGAAGATAAAGTACTTTTACTATAAATTTAATTATGCAATAAAGTGCCAGTGTGGTGTGCAAGGAATTTGCTCAAGGTTCCCAAGGTAGCCTTTCATTCATTTTATCTTGCATTCTTGAACACTGGCAGCCAGACTTCCGAGAGAGTAGATTAAAGTACATATATTACCTCCCCTCGTTATTTGTCTTCTTAAAATGTATCAGAGACAATGTGTACAAGTTGGTTAATGTAAATTCTTCAGTTTAAGAGAGCAGAAGCCAAGAAGAATTAATGTAAAGGTAATTAATTATTTATTTGGTTTCTGCATAACATATTCAAATATAACATCTCTGTTTCTTTGAATAAAGATATCAGTGGTTTATGTCACTGTCTATGCACCTTTCCACAAACACATTGCCCCACATCTTTGGCACTCTGGTTTAGTTATACAGATGTAGATCTCAGATACTTTATCTGCATGATAATTATGATTGTAAACTCAGATAATTCTTCGGTTTCTTGTGTATTCACAGCCAGTTGCTATTAATAGAGGACTTCAGAAATGGCCATGCAGCATTTACAGGAACAGGATCATAACTGAAATGAATGTGATTTTCTCCATTGATGTCATTTTTAAGACAATGAATAGGCTTGTATATATTTTTGGGTACAACGACCCACATTTTATGCTGATATATCCTGGCAGAGCCTCACCGACTTCAGTACAGCTCAAATTAATTTGAACTCCCAGGAAATTCAGCCCACTTTTCCTTAGGAGCATTTGTAAATATTTCCCTGAGAAGGCAAAAGCAGTCTCACATATTCCTTGAACACAGTCCCATGTGCAGCTGCCCCTTCTGTTGTCTGTCGTGTTGGTTGTTCCTGAAGGTAATCAGGTGGTCTATGGGTATCCCACATTTTGTTCTGCGTTTGGCCTGCAAACTGGTGGTGTTCTGCTGTACAATCTTGTGGCTTGCTGTATACAGATTTGGGCTTGGCTTGTGTTCACTGTGGTATAAAGTCATGTAGGAAGGATTAGAATCAGAGTCTCAAGTAAGAAGATGCTTTAGAGCCCTATGGAGGTTTTCTCATGGAACGGGGAAAAATCCTCCCACACAACCATCTCTGAAGAAGGGATTACCTGTTTTCATTTACCACTGAAACAAACCCCAGCATCTCTGAGTTGGTTTTGTGGCTAATGCACAGCTGGTATTGTGAGAAGTACTGTAAGTTGTGGCTGAATCCTCTTCTGAGCAATGCCCATGTAAAGCTGAAATGACTGCTGAAGGAGTAATCCAGTTTTACACTGGCATAATTGAGGCCAGAATTTACCCAAACAGTTGAATGTCTTTGTCCCAAGAGAGAGGAGAGACTAAACACAGCAAAATCTAAACAGCAAATGAGCACTGCTCAGAGGTGCACTAATTTATATCAGCTAAAAATGCTCCTTCATATTAGGCCGTGGTTCTGGAAAGCATTTGGGCGCGTGCTTATCTTACGCCATCTGAAGACAGTAAAGCAGTTAAATACATACCGAATTTCAAGCTGATGCCCCTGAGTCTGTAGTGCTGGTAGTGAAGACTTTTGACGAGCATCCATCTGTGCTGCAGAGCAATAGAAATTAGGTGAATATGTTGGGTCGCTGTCTGCCCTCCGCTGCTGCAAAGCAACCTCTGGACTGAGAACCAGGGGCCAAAGGGACCACATGCCGGTGGGAGCCAGCCAAGTCTGGAAGCATGGCTGGATCAGTGGAAGATTCTGGAAGCTGTGGGCAGGGCAGTGGCAGGAACCGGTTGTGCCTCACATCTGTAACTTGGAATAATTTGGTTGGGTTCATGGTATGCTCAGCATGGCATTACTCTGCCCCCTTAGAAATTCTCTGTATGCTCTGTAGTCTGTTGCCAAGACCCCATTTTCTGGGCAACTGGGAAAGTGGTTTCTGCAAAAATGTGGCAAGAGACACATCCCTTTTTTTTATATATGGTATTTAGCTGTGTAATATGGAAAACTCTGTGTCGCACAGGATATCTGGCAGCTCTTGCACTGGTGTATGGGAGTTGGGAGCTGTATTAAACTGAACATCCAGGCTCCATGGGCCCATGTTTTGACACACAGCTGGGACAGAGTTGTCCCGAGCCCATATGAAAAGGACTTATTCCTCTATGGTTTCTGTTTGGTTGCATGCAGTACATATCCTTCCCTGGAGATATCCCACCTAATGGGTTCAGAAAGGACTTGCATCTAGAATGAGCATCAGAGTAGGACTTTGGCAATGTTATGTTCCCTGCAGAGCCCAGCTCACAGAATGGGGATCATTCTGCTTTTGGTATCTGATCTCTGAAACTCATTATCAAAGACCTGTGGAACCACGGATGTCTGTATAGTTTGGGAGATGTGGGTCTTTATAGAGTCACAGACTGAACTCTTGGATGACTGTGTATCAACAGCTGAAAAAGAGCTTGCAGTCAGTAATATCATGGTTCCCATCACCAAAAGCTGTTAGTGGGAGATATGACCCAGAAATTATACGTTTCATAGTGGAAGAAAACCCAAATACTGTGGAGGCTAGGTTATACAACTTCTAAGAGTCCCTAAAAATAACTAAAGGGATAACCAATGCTTTATATCTAAAAAATAAATTATAATAAAGGTCTCTGTTCCTCTTTGTGTTAAGCTTTTCCTGTTCCAGATCTCCTATATCTCTCTCCCTTCAACTGACAACATACAGAGATTTTTAGATAAATTTAATAGTCTTTTTTGCATCTCTGCCTCTTTCCCAAAGGTGGACTTGACCCTCATGAGGATGAGGAGCACAGCACTATACTGCTGTGCAGACATGCTTGCTATGTAAGCAACATATTTACTTGAGACCATGTATGTTTTAAGTTTCATAACAGGACTGCTAAAGTCAGAGATAAAGCTTGAGCACCACGCTGTTTGCAAAACATCTCAGGGTGACTAGAAATGTGCTGGAATAACCACATTATATACCCTACAGAGCCACAAAGTTTTGCTTCTAGGAAGTGAGTCCTGCTTGGAACAAGAACTTGCACCAACTATTGTGTAGTAAATTACACATTTTTTTCCAGCATCGACCTCATACTTCAGTTTTCCCTTGATACCTCTGATATTTTCACAGACCGTGACCTGTTTGTGTATCTCATGTAGAGGACTAGTTTTATTACAGATGTTAAAATGGCATCATACTGACTAGGAAGTTTTGACACGTGCTCTGAAATCAACCTTTGTAACATATCACTGTACCTTCTTTTTTCAGCGTGCACGTCGTAGCAGCATATGGCCGTACATATCAGGGACACTTCTGGGACAGCACAGCACTATGTGGTGGGGTACGGTGGCTGTGTTGAAA
This sequence comes from Pluvialis apricaria, assembly GCA_017639485.1. Lineage (NCBI taxonomy): Eukaryota > Metazoa > Chordata > Aves > Charadriiformes > Charadriidae > Pluvialis > Pluvialis apricaria. The sequence continues at coordinate 69,620,830 of CM030009.1, read as the reverse complement.
TTCTACCACTTTGCTAGAGCATCCTTTCAAAAACCTTCACAGCCTGACCCAAAGTCTGCTCCAGGCAATAGGAATCTTTTGCATAAGGACACCCTGGTATGATTGTGAATCAAATGTGTTTAGGTGAATGTGCAGTATGCGACCTTTGAGAAAAGTCAAGGTACCACAAAAAGACAGCTGTATCTATTAGGCAGTAGGCAGGATCAGTGAACTAACGGAACTTTAAGGAGCTAGCGTAAAGCATGATTATTTTCACATGCATGTTTCAAGGCAAGAAACTGGCTCCGTGTTTCCATACTAGGTTCAAAGAGGGAAAAAATATCATATGTGAATCCAAACACTTATAAATCAGAGAAAACTCTTTTCAAAATTCCCTGTCAGAAAATTGGCAAAATTCTGCCTGTATGGATTTTTGTATATAACAAAGTGTAATAAGATGAAATGTTGTCTTAGGAACAGAAAGACAGGTTCAACGAAATCTCTCTGCAGAAATATATGTATTTGCTTAGAAATCCATGGAATAGATCACTTTGGAGCTTTTGTCTTTTTATTTTTGTCCTACTTGGCTTTAGCACATACTCCCAAGCACTCAGAGAGTGTTACCATATTGCTTTTGCACTAAGCTGCATCACGTGAAAAAGGGAAGGCAGTGTTGATGAATCCAGGATACATTTTGTGCAGAAAATTCCTTTCCTTTCCTTTTCACACTGAGGGAGCATGTTGAATTTCAAGGGTGTTTGAATGGCTTTAATGGAGGTGGTGTGAAGGCAGACGTAGATTTTATATATAGCAACTTAGAGCAGGGAAGGAAAGTAGCACATGTGCACTGGAGGGACAAGGACAGTGCTACTCAGAAACATTGTAAATTAACATAGTGTGATGACAAATGAAAAAAAGGGACCTTGTTAACGAACCAAATTGTTATTACAACAAATGTTTATTTTTAGAGTTACAGGAGGTATGTTTTAGAGTAAAAAAAAAAAAAAAAATAAGGGAGAGGGGATTTCGTTCAACATCTAACCACATGCTTCTGCCCTGCAATGCAGGGAAACAAGGAGAGCATTGGATTTCACAGATAGCACCACAGACAGCTATTAAGGCCTAATCCAGTGTCACATTTCTGCCCAGTGCTGGCTAACTACCAGCCCAATTTGCTGGCTTTTCTCTCCCTGTGTTTCTTCGTTGTTTCAAGCCATGCAGAGACTTATCCTAATAATGGGTCAACCCTCAGCCAAATGTGTTCAATTGAAGGCCACCATGGGAGAATGGCAGGATATTGTCTTTCCAACAGCAAGTGAATTTCAGGCAGCTTAAGGCGGTATCCATTTCACTATAATGCTGGTTTATGTTACAGCCCTTTTCAAACTTCTAATTGCCCTGTACTGCTGACATTTATAGACATCCCCGACTTTAAATGAAAACACAACACTGAGGTCAGGAGGAGGTTCTGGGACAGCAGAGATCCCAGGTGAGACCAATGGAGGAAATTACTTCAAAACTTCCAAATGCCAAACATGTTGGGGTGGGGGGAGGAGAAGAGAGACAAGAAGAAAATCCAGAGTTGAGGGAGACCCTATTCACAGTCCCAAAGGTACGGATGCTTGATAGCGACTCTTACTTGGCCACACATTCGAGGCCTGCTGCACAGCTAGTCCTCTCTCTCCTCAGTTTCTCCCCCCTAGGTACAAACATTTTTAAATATTTATTTATTTATCTGAATGTGTGACTCTATTTTGGCCCAGCTCTTCAGCGTTGCTAAATTGGTGGAGCTCCAGCAAAGTCAGTGACTTTATGCCAGCCAGGAACCTGGTCTCACTGGAGTGAGGAAGTGCTCTGCCTATGACAGAGGAGAGAACTCCCAGATTGTCTTTCTTCTGTCCAGGCATCTTCATCTGAGGGAAACTGATTTAGCAGCGGCTGATGGTAGGAGATATTGTTACATAGGCTGGCTCTTGCATTCCAACATGCTGCACAACCTGTCAGCCACAACGTGAGGTGAGTTAAAGGGCTAAAGAGAAGAAACAAGACATGTCTCCCATTCACATAGGGATCTGTTAGAGTTGTAGACTTTGCCTGCTCTCTTCACATTACTACCGTGGAGTAAATGGCTCTGTTATGCCAGGGGAAAAATACCTTGCAAGAACAAAAGTGAAAGGATGCTACCACGTTTTTGTGGAGTGTTATTTGTTCCCTTGTATCAACAATCATTCTTATGCATTTCCAGGGAGTCAAAGCCTGTCCCTTGCTCCCTGGATGCTTGGCACCCATGGAGCTGAGCTGGGCAGGGCAGGGTAGCAGAACGTGGGGACCGTAGCAGGGAATGCACTTTCTTCATTCATCCTGTTCAAAGGATGCCTATATGTTCAAGGCATCATCCCATCCTATGCAAGGGAAACTTGCATCAATGCGAAATGATAGAGAAGAAACTTTGCAGAGCCACAGCCTCAGTGCCCAGGGAGAAAGGCTGCAGCTCCTCGATAGGGCACAGAAACAACGCATGATACCAAGATAGCTCACAGATCTGTGGAGCACGTGCAGGTGGAGAAGAGACGGCAGCTGTCAGGACCCCTTGGGTCTCTATCATGAATGCTCCTCAAGAAGTCTTAACAGGTCATAATTTTGTTCCTGCTGAAGGATTTCCTACTGCTTTATTTTTTTCCCTTGTGTCACTATCACCTTTTGAAAAACAGGATTATGAACTATGTGACTGTGATGGAGGATATATGATATTGGACTAGAACTTGGACAATAAATAAGATTACTATTCTAGAACCAGACAAAATCAAGATAACTGTGTATCAATTGTGTGAAAAAGTTCCTAAATGCCAAAGTAGACAGATGAAAACCACAGAAAATATGTCTTGTGTTTCAAATACATTGTTGAAAATATGTTTAAAGCTTTCAGGTACATAAATATTTTTTATTTGAAATAGTCATGTTTATATATAGTTCTATATTTCTGTGATTACAGTTAGATATCACTAACAAATATTTATAATGCTTTTATATAGCAATAAAAAAATCTTCTAAATATTACCAGCTGTGTGCTGATTTTAGTCCTGTGTTTTATTCTGCCATAGATACACTTCTACACTTTTCCTGCTGTCTTGCAAATTAGTAGACGTGCACCAGCTATTATGCAACGTATTCAATATCTGCATGGTGACATGTTAGAGTACTTCAGGCCAGTTATTTAGGTTGCTAATAATGTTAAAGATTCAAATGCACCTCCAGTGACTTTCAGTGGGAGGCAAGTGACAAAACATTTTTGAAAATCCTATGACAAATGTTGTGATGGGTTTGATTCAGTTGCTCATACACAGATACTCAGTGTCACTCCAGAGGTCTTACAATATCTGAGAGAGGGTATCTGCCGCACAGGACTGGCTGATATAAATAAGGACCTCCAAGACAATCATACATTTCAACAGCTTGAATATCTTTATGATAAGGGCAGGGGTTGAGGGTGGGGGATGATACTCTCCTATGTTCAGGAGAACTGAGCCCTGGGTGTCTGACAGCGCTTATAGATCTGACCTTTCCTGGTTGTAGAAAGTTTAAATTCTAAATTATCAACCGAAAGGCAATTTCTGGTAAAGAAATGAGTCTTTCATTATGCAGGAAGAGGTTCGCTTACTTTCATTCCTTGTGGAAAAGAAGCACGGGTGCCACATAGCCAGTCAGTTAAATTCAGAGAACTGCTCACTTTGGTGGGGAGAACGTTAATCTACCACACTTAAAGAAAAGGCCTGGCAAGATTTCTCTTCCTGGGATTTTTGCAATTATATAGAATCATAGAATGGAATATTTCTCAACCTGTCACAGGGATAGGCAATGAGGAGAAACTCAAATTCCTTTGATGCGGTGTTTGCCCCAGTTTTGAAAATACCATTCAGGTTTTAAATAACATCTTATTAATACAGTGACATTTGAGACCTACGTGAAGTATTATAAAGCATATCTGGGCATAAAGTAGCTGTTTCTCCCTATGTTTGTACCTGTTCCTATCTCCAGGCATCAGCAGAAGCTACTGAAGTCCCTCCTTATAGAGAGGACAGTCAAGTCCTCTGATATAGTACTGATACAGTACTTTGCAAGCTGGGACATAAGCGTGGAAGTGACTACTGAGGAGAATGCACAGGGCAGTCCTCCTTCTCGCTTGCAACTGGTCTCCATGTTTTTGCTCCTCACTTACAGAATAGAGACTTAAAAACCTTGTCTTTCTTTCAGCATCCCACTGTTGTGTCAGGGTTAGTCAAGAAACATTTGTGCTGTGTTAAGCTTACCCTGGCTCTTCTGCTGATACCTTTGAAGGCCTGGGCCACAGCAATCTTGTTGAGCTTCACTGTCTGCCTGATCCATCCTTGTCCCGCACTGCGCAGGAAACTCCAGAGTTGGAGACAAGGAAAGGACAGGGAGACCTCTTGCAAATGTATTCATGCAATATCCCATCTTTGAGTTTTTTTTCCAGAGTGGTGACAACCTGAGTCTGTGTTATTAACAGATCCAGTGACTGCAAACAAACTCACCCGTTATTTTTACGCGTTATTTTATTTTATTTTTGTGGAAGCCGATATTTCCATTAAAAATTCTCCAACTCTTGCTGGAGTATAAATTACATTTTCTGTTTCCTCTCTCTTCTTTAATTTCTGCCAAGTGACAACACTGTCTAAGGAAGAAAAATGTCATTCTCTTAATGGGATGTGTCTGTTCCCTTAAGCCCTGGTGGGGTTTTATCTGATGCTTTGTTCCTTTCTGATTCTAGCTGTTCCTGAAAAAAAGGTCTTTTCAAAACAATTCTTAACATAAAGATATTTATGAATGGGAAACCTATTTCTAATGCAGCTCCTTGTTCTTGCACTATCATTTCTGAGAAGAAACTCTGACCTATGTTTCCACTGTTTTCAGATTTCAGCTTGTTAAAGGGAGTATTCGGTATGCAGCACAGCGCTCAGCCAACACTTCATTACATTTTGGGATCCAATTACTCAGGCAGAGGGGTCTTTTTGTAACTTGGTGTAAGTTTCCTTTTCCTGGGGAGGTTTTCTTTTAATTCCCTTCAGTCTACAATCTCCTACAAGTATTTAGTGATATTTTTTAAATCGTGGCAGAGCTACAAAATAAATATCTTTTTTTTCTTCCTTTTTTTTTTTAACAAATCTGGAAAAGAACCAAATGCAGATGAAATGCATCTCCAAGATTTTTGAGTGAAAGCAACATTAAAGGATATCTAATTAGACCTACAGTAATAACATCACCATCCTTGTTATGGGACATATATATATATAAATGCTTGTGATCTGCTGAGTTAGGAAGTTAGCAAGCTGGAGGGTCTACCACAATTTCTGAGCACCCAATCAGCTACACCACATATTACACACACCATGGAAATTATAACCTACTCCATAGCTTTTGTGTAATCAATTTGGAATGACCAGATTTGCTCTCAAAACAAGACTTCCAGGATGCAAAAACCACAGATCTGAACAAAACCACAACTCCCTATATGCAAACTATCACATTTTTATATAGTACAGTGAATCTAAAGAATTTAAAACAAGATGCAGAAAATCTGAAATGCCAGCGAACTAGTTGTGCTGTTTGCCTATGACCACAGAAAATTATTCTGGATGTCCTATACAGCCTTTAACTTTTTAAGGAACATTTAATGAGTATATAGGAATTGCCATCTATGAATCCAGGCATATAGCCTCACCAAATCCTAATATAGCATCTCTTCTACTTGCTGTTGCTTGGCTTCTGCATGCCAAGACAATCTTTAAATGGTAAACTTCCTTAATGTCCAAAATGCTGATCTGTTCTTGTGAATTTTAAGTAGCATCTGTTCTTTACAATTTCAGTTACTTTGCTTAACATTGATGTAAATTGTTGGTGGTTTTGGTTTTTGTTTTGTTTGTTTGGTTTTTTTTGTTTTCTCCTTCCAGTGCATCTATTTGCCATTTTATGCAACATTGAGTTTTGATGCTTTTATTAATCTTGGCATAAAACAGGACATTGAATATCATAAATAAGCAAGTCTGGCCAATTTGGAATAGCCCATGGCTGCCATGCATTGAAGGAGGCATTATGGACCAGTTCTGTTGAAACAAACGTACAAGGCAGAGTCTTACTTTATAAAAACCGCATCTATTTTGCCACATTTCTTTTGGCTCATCCCACATGTCGTGAATATGGTGAAGGTAGTGAAGTGCTCCTCACTGGAGGACAAATTTATCCCAGCCATTGCAGAGTCTGCATTCAAGCTATATTCCGGACTAAATCTTTTCCTAGACGATCTGTTTAATACTCTTTCCTCGCTGAGGTTTTAATAGGAAATGCTACTTGTTTTCACATCCAACAAAGTATTTTTACTGGTTAATTTCTCCATAAATCTTCTTCTTTCTTTTCCTTTATTTTTGCTTGAGGGGTCCAGATTTGAAGCCATCAACCTAAAGCTCAAGACACGTGGACCTAACTCCCAGACTCTTAAGTAGTCCATTGGCATAGCCTGAGGAAAATCCCTCCATCTTTACAGACATGGGCAGAGACAGAGGGGAGAACAGAGAGTGTTGCCCTTCTATCTTCCACCACACTGTCCTCCTGGCATTACTGAGCTGAACCCGGCTGGCCTCTCTATTTTAAAGATGCAGCCACTGCTGCTGCCTCAGGGGATAGACAGACATCTCTTTGCAGCACTTGTGAGTGTGGGTTGAAAACTGCAAAGAATTTTTAAGTTAGCTGCCCTGAGCAGGCTCTGAAACAAACTAAGAGAGCTCATACGGATGGTCACGTCATCCCAGCAAGGGATGTGGCAGTAAGTTCTGGTGGGCTTGTGGTAACAAACTGACAGGGCAGCCAACTGATAAACTACTCTGGCTAGTTAAGTAAAAGTACTTCTGCCCGTATCCTTGGTTCTTCCAGCATAAATAGGAATTGTGTCATTTTTCCCTCTAACACACATTAAGGATAGAAACATTGATGCCTGTGGTTGTTCTATACTACAGGAGTAGGGACCATACTAAATTCTGAAGAGGTGCATTTCTTCACAACAACTGGCCCCCACATTTTTGAGGCCAAATATCCAGTATTTTAAATTCAACCAATTCACATCACACTATTAGTACCCTCATTTCCAGGATATTTTATGCTGCCATAATTAGAAGTTTCTTAGGGTCATGAAACTCTGAAGTCTTTTGACTAGAGATACCTACACAGTAGATATCAGACCCTGAGCTCTCCGTTCTTGCTTCCCTTTGTAGCCATTTGGGAGGAAAAAAAAAAGTATGTTGTAAACAATTTATTGTAAATAAATTTTTTTAAAAGGATTTTTTTTATGACACACTTTAAAATTGCCCAAATCCCTTCAGTAAGGAGGGGTAAGAGAGTGCACAGAAACTAGCTGGCAGTTGTCTCTATCTTATTAGCTGAATCTTACCCACAGAGACAGCTGGAGTGAGGTTCTTGGAGGGGTAATGCTTTTAAGACAGTGATATAAGAAGGACTGAGAGCAGTAGTAGCTGAAGCTCTGATCTGACTGGAGGGGCTGCACAGCCATGTGGCCACAACTGCCTCGGGTAATACAGGAGCACATATTGCCCTGGCTGATGGCTCGGGGAGCCGAAGCGCTCTGCTCTCAGCTTTGTGGCAAATCCAGGCTTGCAAGTTACGGCTGCTTTGGATCAGAGAAACAAAAAAATAAGGAGCAATAAGTGCCTGGTTAGAGAAATAGCCAAGTAACCTGAATCAACTTGCAACACAGAGGTGTCTGTTTTGACACATAATAGCACAGTGTCTATAGATCTCTTCTGGGCTCCAGGAAAATGCTCTGCTTTCTGTTGTGCCCCATGAAATAGATCTGGATGCTGTGCACCCCTCCTGTTACCACTAAAATATTTGAACACCTAACCCTTTATCTCCATCGTGCTGTGGATCAAAATGACTGAGTAAATGTTCTGAAACTTAAGTTGCTAGTTTGGAGTTATTCCAAAAAGTACTTGCAGATGGAGAGAATAAGGAAACATTTACCACGTTTTAGGAAAATATGATGGGGGTAAGGGGACAAGATTTCCTGTCGTGTTTGGTCCATACTGGGCCAAATAATGGTTAAGCCCAAATAATCTGTTCCTCTGTCCTGCAGCTATTTAGAGAAATCAACACTTTTCCTGAGCACTAACAGGAGGTTCTGATGGTTCACTGTTCTCAGACAAAACCAATTGCCCAAGGCTGGGGACCCAATGGTCCTGTCCTTGGGGCAGAGCTGTCAAGAATGAAGAGAATTTGCAGAACACTGCTTTGTTTTGCTGAAATCGTCTCAAATTCATTACATTTTCAAGAAAATAAATGCACACATTGCACAGAGAGTGTTCTGCCATCAGGAAAATATTGACGGGATGTATTCACACTAAAGAACAAAGGCATAAAGATAAACAAGACCCTGACAAAGAAAAGTATTTAAACATTTTGAAGTATGTGTTCAGAGTAAAACATCTCCATAATCACTTTGTTGAAGTGTATCCAAAATACAAAACTAACCTACTTATTTTTCTGGAAGTGAAGTTGGACAATGTGGTTCTGGTTTTCTTGCATGTCCTGCTGTACCAATGACACAGTTCAATACAGTACAAAACCTCCGTCGGATGAGAACAGTTGAATTTAACATGCAGTTTCAACTCACAGAAATTATCAAGCCCAGCAAACAGTTTTTGCATGCGTGTATATGTACAAACTTATCTACACATATATAGTCTAAATGTGTTTGCATGACTTCCTAAGCCGTTGCAAGGCATAAAAAGGCAACAGTCAAGTAGCCCACCATAGCACATCCCCCTTCCAAAAAAGAACGTGACATAATTGCAAACTGCAGTGTAGCTTTACACAGCTTAAGCAAATGTATTATTTCGTGGTGAATTTCCTGGGAGGGCTGGTGGGGAGCTAAGGAGGTCCCAAATTTTCACTTGCACCAGCACCCTGAGTGATGTTTCCCAGGGTCACAGTCACACCACTGATCAGCTTAGTTGCTCCCACCATATCTGCACCCAGCACTGTCATGTCTCCTTTCTGTCTAGACAATTCCTTTTACCATGTTATAATATATGGAGAACACTCTAGTATGATTTTCAGTCTACAAAGGCAAGTACTTTAAGGAGATGGTCCTCGTGTAAGCCATAAACTCTGAAGTTGTCCTACCACTGGCAGCATCTACTCATTGTGGGCAGGGGGGAAGTCTGAACTTCAGCAGCCACAGCTCAGTCACACCTTATGTAAACTACCCTTCTGTAGGAATATATGTGGAAAGATGTGAAGGCAATACGTGCCACCTTCCCTATGCCTGGAAACAATTGTGCTTTCACTCATCCCCCCTGACTTTAGACCTCTGCCTCTGGCAGCGATCCTCTTTCTCTCCACTGTCAGAAAAAGAAATTTAACAATTCTCTGCCCATAACTTAAGCACCATTGCCAAGAATCTGAAATTAGGTGGGATGATTCCAGGTTTCTGTGATGACCTGCCATGGTCCACCTCCATCTAAAAGTCTAGGTGCATCTTCGGTAATGAGACATTTTAATCACTGAAACTGTCCTTGCCTTGCCTGACATTGCACACTGCCGCATACCTATTTGTTCATGACAGTCGTTGCTGTAAATGAGCCTAGCAGGTAGTCTTGCATGGCACTTCACGATCATGTACCTTGGCCACGTATCCTAAGACTTTTTCCTAGCTTTCACACTGACACAGTAGCTAATTATAAAAGCAAACTGTAAGCCTATCTGTTTGCCCTTGCCTGTTGCCAAGTAATGTTTGGTTTGACATGTGACAATAGTATCAAGATGCTTGAACCAAGGTTGATATATAATAAGACAATGATGTTCAGAGGAAACAATTGCAATAAGTAACTTTCCTCATAAGGAAAAGAATGAGAAAACTATACACAGTCTTAACATTTTAAATGCTGTTTCACTTTAGCAATAGCTTGTATGTTAGAAGATAAATTTCACTTCACATTAAAATTACAACCATCATTTCACTTTCTTTGATATTTCTAACAAATAAAGATATATGTAGCTCTCTTTATAGACTTACAAAAACCTAATAATTTCTTGAGGGCTAGACATCCAGCCCTGAAAGATCAGGTGAAACTTTTCTTATATAAAAGAGGAGAAAAAGAAGATAATATAAGCTATCCAAGTAAAGTTTGGGATCCATATCCATGATTCCAGAGCTGTTTGGTTACTTCATCTGTGACTTTGATCCAGCCAATGTCTACAGGTGTGCATAATTTTATGTATTCTGACCTTCGTGCAGCCAATGACAAAGAAGAGGTAGCTAACGCATAACGAATTGCAGATTCACATCCTAATGAGTATCACAGCGCAGCAGAGATCATCCTTTTCAACTTCATGCATCTTTTCAAGTTGTGATAACCTGACTAAAATTAACATACTTTCTAAGACATCAGAAAGCAAACAAAAATGAAGACTTGCTCAGGATATGTATTAAATTTTTGTCTTCAGGATTTCTGGAGAAAAGCTGAATCTACTAATTCCAACATTTCTGAAAACTTTTCCTAGTTTAGCTGTTTGTTTTTATATGTGTTACGTTCAGTTTTATATCCTAGACCCACAGTTTTTTAAATTGAGCCACTTAGAATCATATGGGAGAGTTGAGCTGGCATTCCTACTAATGCTACTCCAGTACTGACAAATTCCTGACGCATAATCTTTTGCTTTTTAAATTCCACTTGGTTGTCAAACCCAGGCATAGATTGCAATAGTTTGCCCATACATAAACTTCCTAAATTCCCATTCAGTTGATAGCATCGTGTTCTTTTGGAAGCCCTAGGAATTGAGAATAGTTATTTTCCTTGCTCAGCAGTCAAAGGAAATCTCTGTGGCATCTACTTAAGTCACTGAAACACAGAGGAGAAAAAGAAGTGCCACTGCCTGACATTCATGTGCCTTTAATGTTAAGTGATACAAGTGGATCTGGTTTGATGAAAGAGTGGTACCAATATCAAAGTGCTGCATATCTATTGATTTCTAACAGAGATGCACCGTGGCTTCAAAAAAAATGCAGGAAAGCAGACCTCTTCTTCATTTTTTCCAATTCATAACTGTTCCAGCTATTTATGGCTTGCTCCTTCCACCCAACCTTCTGGAGGTATTTCTGTTCCTCATGACCCTTCAGCACTTTCTCTGGATGCCTCTGCTTGTAAAAAAAGGTAGGATTGGATTTTGATTTATCAGCTAAGTCCCTGATGAGAATGAAAATACTTTTCCTGTTGTGGGTGGAGGAGTGCTTGCAATGGCTTGACCTGCCCTGACGGCTCTTTGTGTTTAGTAACTTGTCTGAAACATTTGTTTTGGGATGTCAGCCATTTATCTCAATCAGTGTTGAAATTTTTAATAGGAGACTACTGGAAAACAACTTTCTGTTAGAACAGTTTTACCTTTACATAACAAGAAACAAAATACTTAACATTCATGTGGAAAAAATCTGAAGAATAATAGATGATAGATTTTAATATTTTACTAGCATTATGTATTATTTGGCCTTGTTTAATCACATTTCTAACTTAAACGAACATCTGGCTCCTCACTGCATCCAGAAGAAAAAATACTTTCACCTCCACCATGTTGTGTACAAAGACACAATAGCAGGTTCAAGAGACAGAACAGTCTATTTCTGGATGGCAGATGCTCTGTAGTGTAATCATTATTCATTGGCTGCAGGGATTTTCAGGCAGGCTGCCAAACGGCCCATGTGCCTCTGCTTATTGCCACATTTCTTAAAGGTAAGCTTTTTAATTGGAAAAGGGAGAGATCATGTGTGATTTGCTATGCAGTTCTTGACAAGTAGTTTTTAAAATTAAATGCTATGCTATTTTCTCACATGCAGGAAACTTTGGAGAATGTGATCTGCTTCTCTGACAATCACGCATTAAATTATAAAGCTCCGTAGAACACAACTGTTGATAAGAAGAGAAGAACACTGGGAAATGATTTACAAAGGGCTGCAGTTCAGTGCATGCAAAGTGCATGCAAAATGTAATGCATATATCCACGATAAAGAGCAAGCGATATATTCACTAATGCATTTCTTCTCCAATGCAAAGTACTCTTACTGTGCATTCTTCATCTCTACCAAGACCTATGCCTTCATCTACCTTTTGTAGAGTATATCCCTCCCATATGGCAGTGGATAAAACAAAAGATCTACAGATAAGTCTAATTCCAGGATTTGATGGGCCTGAAAAACGTATAGTTTGCATCTTCCAGTTGCAGATTTTACAGTTGTCCAGATCACCAGATCCTTAGGTCTTGATCTGTGGATATAGGATGTAGCCCTATAGGGATAAAACTATATGACTTTGTCTTAAAGGAACTAGAATATGGTAAACTGCAAACTTGAAAGGCCCAATTTTCGCATTTGAAAGTCTAGAACCCATAAATCCATTTCTAGCTTTTAGCTTATTTCAGGTTGACTTGTAAGACTTGATTTCAGCACCTCCAAATGAAAATGTCATACAGACATACAGATGTCTTAATAGGTAGCTACGTGGGCTTCCTCTTCATGTGTGTGTCAGCAGTGTAAATGTGTGCATCTGAGCTGGTCATCTGAGCTCTTCTTTCAGACAGTTAGAGGAAGAGGCTCCAGTAAGGTGCTACTCATCTCTTCCTGAAGTAGATTTCTAAAATAGATCCGTTAACCACACCCTAAAAATGTTTTGGTTTTTTTTTTAACATTAACAATAAAAAGAAACTAGGGAACTAGACTCCATGTACACATCTGCATTGTAGATATTGCACCCATCTTGTGTACTAACCCACAGGACTAATGAAACACAACCACGTTTAACAACTGAAAGTGAGAGGGACAACCTATGAGGAAAGAGTAGAAATGCTAACACATTCATACAGCCTGGTTAAGCTGTGACACAAGACCTCCTTCATGTTTTTCAGCATCAAAAATACCAAGAAAGAAAAAGACAATTTCCTGATGTGCTGGGGCTGCCCAGCTTTATCTACATTAGCTGTCTGGCAATAAGACTGATCTTGCCTGCAGACTGCTGGGAAAACCCAACCTCTGAATGTGGGAGGAAGGACAGCAGAGTGTATCAGCATCCCATCTGCACTCTAATGCAGCCATGAGGCCCTGTAGGAGCTACTGCCACGTCCTGTGCTTGCACCCACTCCTGGAAGGGCCCTTTCACCATCCCTTCTCCATCTATCTTGTGTTTCGGCAGCTTATGAAGATTTTATGATATATCACAAGGGGTCAAGAAGACTATGCTAAGACATATAGCTAGAAATAATGAAGTAGAAATAAGAGCAAAAAGAATAAGTTTAAAGAAAAAAAAAAGTGTCCTAAAGCTTCCTGACAGTGAACTCTCAACAGACATAAAAGAGAAGCAGCTCATTCCTTGCAGTCGTTTTCTTCAGTGTCTTCAAGCCTGATCATTGGAGGCATTAAGCAGCAGAAAGACACAGAGCACTCTCACAAATTCCCAGACCTGGTTGTGATCAAAAGGTGTGAGATCCCCTGACACTTCTGAAAGTATCGCTGCAGGTAATCTGCTGCTTTAGCTACTCTAATAACTTCAGATATCTGGCACTTTGCTCCACTTTCTTTAACCGTACTAGTGCACCTGCTTAGCTCTTTTCTCAAGATCTCCTGTGAAGCCGCATTACATTACTGCTTTCCACAAAGTTACCAAGATAAGAATAAAGATGTCCTGAGTATCATGCTTGCTCCCTCTCTGGCTTGTCTTCCCCTTTTAGGAAAGCTGCCTGACTGAAGCTGTCACTTTAAATTGCGTAGACCAAATCTGCTAAGCTTTCAATCAATATTTTATGAGTAGGTGTTGCCTTCCTCCCACTTGGAGAACACCACCTTGGTTTTCCTCTTGCTTTTGCACCCTGATTGTTAGGGCTAGGGTATTCCATAACACAGATTTTTTTTTTAGACTATGTAAAAAATTAGGCTTGTAAAGCCTACAAAGGATGGAGAAGCTCCATTGTAGGATACGATGCTGAACTAGCACAGGATAGATTAAAGTCATAGTAGCCAAAGCTGGGCTTCTGGGGGCTGCTGTGGATTATTCACTCGGCAGGGATTTTCATATTGTCATGGTTTAGGCCAAACCAGCCATCGGACAAGAAACAGACGCCCCCCCCCCACCCCTCCTCAAAGAGAGGGAGAGGAGGGAAAAAGAGACTTATGAGTTTAGAAGGAACTAAACTACTTTAATGAAATATTAATAATAAAATAAAAAGAAAATAATGAAATATATATAAAACTGTATCAAACTCCCAGGATGACAATCACGTCACCGGCTGGCACTGGGAAAGTCCCAGGCTGGACTCAGTGATGGACGGGAACTGGATTCTGGATCTGGATTCAGGATTGGCATCAAAGACAGACAAACAGACAGAGTCCTCCTTGGACACCGGCCATTGAAGAAAGAGGGCTGACCCTTTGATACCTCGGCTTTTATATGGAGCATGAGGCAGATGGGATGGAATACCCTGTTGGTCAGTTTTGGGTCACCTGTCCTGTCCGCTCCTCCCCACAGGTGGGACCCCTCTATGCTTTTGCACTTCTTACCCTCCAACGTGGCAAATAACAAAGTTGGTTGGCCTTGGGTGGTATAGCAATAAGTATAAGCAAGAGCCTCTCTGCATCCCATGCCTTGGCATCAGCTATAAACACAGGTCTTATTACTCTGAGAGCAAACAATTTCTGCACAATCCACTGTTAATTTCAGTAGTTAGAAGAGGCCCAGCTAAGCAGTAAAGTTACTGAACACAACTGGACCTGTTTTACCTCAAACCAGAACACATATGTACATTACAGCAGGAAAGCATCCTACAGGTGAAGTGAGGGGACAGAAGCTCTTTCCCATCCTTCTGGGAGCACAAGGGGGTATTGGGGCTGGCAAGGTATGGAAGAGAGAAGGGGGATGGACCTGTCAGTCAGGAACACCAGAAGCTCCAAGCTGCTGACCTTGCTCCTCAGCTCCCCAGCGAAATAAGGGGTTCTGAGATGTTTAGGAAGGAAGGAAAGGAGCATCTCAGAACAAAAAAAGTCTGCAAAATGTTCATAGATGCCAAAGAAGTCCTTGGGTAAAACAATAAAAATTTTTTAAAAAAAGGGTTGGGGTCTGGTCTGAACGATTACGCAGTTTTTTCCGTCTCTAATTTCTGTGACTTCATACTGTATGTTGAAATCCAGACTCCACTGAAACTGATGATGAAACTCCCACTACATTCCAGGAGCCAGGCTTTTATCTATAGTGTCTAAGGAGAAATTTTGCTAATTCTAAAAGTCCTAAGTAAGTACTATTTGAGGAATTTCCAGCTGCCATAAAAGCTATTGTTTTCTTCCTAGTACTGCAAGCACAATTCCATTTGAAAAGAGATCTGTACAAAAATAAGTGTTTGTGTAAGTGTAAGGCTGCCTTACTGTTTCTCACTGTCTTTAACAAGAGATGTTTCCACTGATCAGTCTGAGAGTTAAAAACTAGTTATCTTACAGATGGGTAAATACACCTTAAGGAGACCAAATATTGGGTCTCCAAGTCTATATGGTCTGTATACTGCCTACCAGCTTTTTTTTTGCTAACAGTTCCTACTACTTACATTTGGCAGACTGAAGCGAAGCTCCCAGACTCCACAAGTCTATAGCTACAAAGCGAATAAGGGAGATCTGCAGGGAATTTGGAGAAGCCAGTTTATTCCACACAGACATCTCCATTGCAACTACTATGAAATATGGAAAGCAGAATACTTTAAATGCTCCTTCTCTCTCCATGCTAGACCCTGTCCTCAGTGCCACTGCAGCACAGGTGTCCTGGGTTTGGTTTCTTTCCTTGGCTGAAAAAAGTTGACACCACATCTCCCACGTTCATGCAATTCTTTCGGTTTTGGGAACTATTACGGGGAATGCAACATATCATTTCCCTTTAGCTGCAGTGGTTTAACTTTTCATTTCAGGAATTAAATATTCATGAACATGGTAAGAAGGAACCAGTGTGAGTGCATCTCTACGGTTTAGTATCGCTCCCTTGACGATGGAAAGGAGAACCTTCTGAGGAGCAGGAGTGTATTCAATACTGCTCTCACTTCTTGAACATCATCAGCCACAGCATGTTCTCTGAAAAGTGTGAGAAGGACTGTTACCTTTTCCAGTTGTCATGAGGGGGAATCATTAATGACACTGTCTTGCACAGACCTAATTTGTGTAGTCATTTTCTCACTTTCGGGTGAGGAAGGCAGAGCAATCTCCAGCCTGTGGATCCCAGGATCGCTGAGGGCATCAGTCACTTGGGCTTTCTGGGCTTTCTGATTTTCTTAGGACCCGTATCCTTCTCATAGTGTTTCCCTTTTCACAATGGCAGCAGGCGTTGGAGCATTTCCAGTTCATCCTCTGACACTGGAAATGCTCAAGCTTCCAGTTCTGGAATGACCCAGCTTTTGCATGGACCAGCATCAGCCCCGAAAGGGAGGACAGGCCCATGTTTCCTCATCTGTGCCCAGGTTTCCACTTCCTCCCATACCACCTGGGTAGCCTTAGACAAATGGTCAATCTCAGCTCCCACAAAGCAGCAAATGATTAAAGCAAATCAAAGAAGTTAGGTGTTCTGAGTCATCCTAGTTTGTAATTAAAGGGAATGAAGAAAATATGCATAACAAGGGTGGCAGGTTGCCACAGCTCCGCCCAGTACAGCACAGTTGTGCTTACTGTTGGCTTTATCCAGGAATTCTCATTTGATGGGACTCCTTTCCACATCATCTGTATGGCATTGTCTATGTCACTTACAATCCCTTCTCACTGCAGTGGTTTGGATAATATCTGCATAGTTTCATTCCTACAGAATTCCAGTGGCTCTTGACATTGACTCTTTGCAAGACCCTTTTCCAGGTTCTTTCTTTTTTAATTCATTGTCTTCCTTCACTGCCTTGAATGTTCCCATGTGGTTATAATTGCTTTTAGTGAATCCATGCACCTTAAAAGAAGCATACAAGTGAGTATGTTGGAGTGGCCCACAACAGACAGATTGCAAAGTTGTGTTCAAGTTTTTTGAGGTTGCTTCCTTTACTGACAAAACTGGAGAAGGGTGTATGAAAAGAGCAAAGTTAACTTCAGAAAATCCTGGTGACAATTGTTCTGTCCTACAAATGCCAATTTAATGTGCTGTTTTGTTCATCTGATGAGTAAAATGGTGAGAAAAAACTGATTTGATCAGAACCATGTGCACAGCAATATGAATAACAGATTATATGAATATCATTAATAATCTTTCTATCAAAGGGTTGGGTATTTTTTTTCTCTAGTCTTCCATTTTAGATAAATTTCCATTATTGCCTGTTTTTTTCAGACATCAAGGCCTCCTAAAAAATCCTTAGATAAGGATTGAATTTAGCAACCATAAAGCAAAGCAGATACCTGTTGATGGTGAGGTAGAAAAAAAACTGCTGTGCAGAAAAGAATCTTATATGGCAACCAGCCTTCCATCTACATTTCCCAAAATAAATAACTGTAAGGCTACAGTTTTTGACACCTCTAAATTTATTCCTGGATCGCTCTTTCTCAGGTATTTAACACAAGACATATGAATTGATCAAAATGATACATACTCGCCAACCTTCCACGTGTTGTGAAATAATTAAACCAAAATACATTAGATTATCACCATGTAAATTAGCAATAAGTCATCGTCATGAATGAAGTTATATCAATTTGGATGTACTGCAAGTCTGGCCAAACATGCAAAAATTCCCTCTTCTGGGGAAATTCCTTGGCATCAGCTCTATTCATATTCTAAGAATAAGCAATTAGTTGCTTGTGTTTAAAACAGCAAAGAAAAAATTCATGGAAGCAAATAGCTCTTCCCCACAAATGCTTACAGACTGAATATCCTGAGAGAGGATCTTTGAGATGCTAACAGTAAAATAGCGTGAGACAGAAGAAATATTTTTGACCAGAAAAATCAGCAAGAAAACAACCAAAATGATCACTTGTGTGTAACAGAAGGCAGAAGTGCCAGGGAAGTTTTTTGCCATGTAAAAGACTGGTTTCTAGCAAGAAGGAAGAGCTGAAGAATGATAGTTTTTGTAAATACGTCAATAAACCAGAGACTAATAAATTAACTTGCATTAACACAAAGTATAAATAAATCCATGTTTATATTTGGGTGATGAAAAAAGTACTGACACTTAAATGAAAAGTAAGAGTTTTTCCATTGCTATCAATACTACAGTACCTTAGCAGATTGTCTTAGAAAATTATCCAAACAAGACAGCAAAGCCTGCCTGTGTTTACTGGAATCATGTTTGCTGGAAAGAACTAGGGTCACACTACTAAACAGAATTAAAGCTACTATGGCGGGTTTAGTAGCCAAACAACAGAGAATATGTTGGAAACATATAGTGCATTTGTCAGCTAGACTGTGGCTTTCTGAATACTTCCAAACTATAGACATGGAAAAAAGTTTCCAGGAAATAAGATCTCACTATACCTCCCCAAAAACCCAGACAAAATATGGAAAGATATTTATGAAAGGCTTAGATTTCCCTCTTTTATATATTAGTGTTTGGACTCCATACCCATGAGAAGCCCCAAAGAATGTATAGCTTACAAGCTAACACGCCATCTTTGTATGCAGTGAATTATGACATGGATAAGTTTTGAAAATCTCTGTACAAGAAAGTGTGCTGTGATGGAATCAAGGTTGTCTGGGAGAGCAGCTGGCTTCCTTTCCTGTGCGATTGTCCCTTCCCTGCGATCTCCTGCCTTGTTCACTACAAATATGTCATATTCTGCAGCAAAGGAGCCAGGAACGCCAATGGACAAAAACTGTGTTCTTACCATATGATTCTGTTTCTATCTTGGTATAGGTACTAAGGCGTGTTTAACCTCTTGATCTGGGTTAGCAAAAAGAGGAGGCAAGGAAAGAGGAAAAATGAAACAATGAAATAATAGAATGAAGTGAAGTGAAGTGAAGCGAAACGAAGCGAAGCGAACTGCAGAAATGAAATGAAATGAAAGAGAAAGGGAAAAATGGAACTTTAGGTAGGTTTCCCAGTGTCTTCTTTAACAAGCATTTTATGGAAGAAAGCAGCCACATGTCTATGAGAATTTTGGGTTTTCCTTTCTTTGTTAAGCAACTTTATTTATTTTTTTTTTTAATTGGGATTAAAACTTCACAGTAGCTTGGTTTATAGTGTGGACCCACAAGCGGCTTTCCTTGGCCTACCTTAAAGAGTCATGAGCTGCAGTGTGGAATGAGAAGGTTTAATGAGGAAATGAGTGTCTGGAAGGGAATAACATGGCCATCAAAGTTGTTGTTCATGTAGCTATCCTGAGGAAATATGGTATTCTAAACACGCATTTCGGAGATCCTTAAAAATTTTCTGAAGGAGCTGTTGTTTGTGTTAATACCTGACAAATAGATACCTCGTCAGCTTCAGTAAGACTTCCTGGGAGTGGAAGCTACTTCACTGATTAAAGGAAAGATAAATGCTGGGTTCTGTTCTCAGATATATTAACACAAACCTGGAATTATTCCAGTCAAAGTCAATTAAATTACTCTAGCTTCCCAAAGAAGTTGCACTGTGGTGCAATTGATACCGTCACTCATTTTTCACTCATGCAGAACATAAGAATACTGTCCACAATCTGCAAGTCTCTTCTAAAAAATCTATTCATACAAATCTATACACAAGTAGAAAAGATTTTTGAGGCTTGCATGTAATCATTTTGCTCTCTGAATTGTGAAGTTTTCCTGTGTTGTATCATGGCCATGCTTTGCATACCAAGAGATATCAGTAATGACTGTTAAAGTATTCTATCATTTAAAAAAAAAACCAACAAAATTACAAAACTGTCATGACATTTGACAGGATTGCCATTTGCAAGAAGAGAATTACACAAATGCAAGAAGCTGAAAGGGTGATCGCTTTCTTTATTTCATCATATTAACTTCCTTGGATATTAATCTTCCTACAGTGTTTCCAACACTGGGAATTATGTGGGGGAGACTGTCAAGAGTGTTTTCTGTCCACTATTAATTGGCTTCTGTGGGTGCCCATGAATTTAGATATTCACTTTAATAGCAGACTTTGTCCAACATGAAGCATATTTGAAAATTGCTTCTGCAAGTTACTAGTGACTGGGAAAAATATTTTCCTCAGGCTGAGCCCTTCTTTGGTTAAGTATTGTCTCAAAATAGATCCCACAGTGGGACAAATGTGTTTGTTGCTTAGATATGGTCTGCCAGATTTTCATGTGGAATATTTCAGGCCGAGGAGGGAGAATGACCTGTACCGTACAAGTTCTTCATGGGCGTTTAACACCCACAGTTTGAAACTCTAGCTCTGTTTATTTTCTCAAATAAAAACCAAGTGCTTGTTTCTGGGTCCTAGGTTTGGACCAGACCTCCCTGCCAGTGAGGCCTGGCAGGAATGACTGAATAAGCAACCGCTTTGGGTCATGCTAAAGTAACCCCGGGTTATTGGCTGGAGAGAGCGGCCAGAACTTGCAGTTGCTCCTGGGCTGGCTGACAACTGAAGCCTGTTGTTGCTAGCCCTTCCCCTGACCTTCAGCTTGGCTTTTGGCTACTGATTTTATTTTGGTCCCTGAATCCAGATCTTCATCCTAAACACTGACTTGGACCATGTGCATTCTATTGCTTAAACAAAGGTCATGTGATGGGTTTTTCAAGTGTGGAGAGTAAATCTTAAGAGCCTTATGTCCTCACAGAATGTTTCGGAGTATGCCACCCCTGGTGAATTTAATTCAGGGACTCCCTGGCATCTGGGTTAGCAGAGTGTGTATGTGAACAGCTACAGCAGAAAGCCATCCTCTCATGACTGCATCCAGATGTGCACACCTCTTGTATGAGGTGCTAGGACTCATAAGGACATATCCTGTGACTCAGAGGGCTGTATGAAGTGGCACTACTCTGAATTGTTTTCATTATGTGTTAGGAGAGACCCTGTTCCTTTCCAGATGCCTATGCTGAAGTGTTCACAGCCCACCAACTCAGTAACATTTCCTTCCTATTTGTTATGCTCCATATTTCTGCGCAAGATTTTTGTTCTAACAGATGGCAAGATACAGGCATTACAGACCTGTTCTAGCTGTTGACATTAATCCAGCTTTCATTTTGTAGCCCCAGAGCAGATTTCATGATGTGAGGTGTACAGTAGAGCAACCTGGCATCCGAGGAAGGCAGCTTGGCTTTGTTAAGAAGATCACACAGATTACAAGTGGATACAGCAGGTTTTAATAACTACAGCATTTCCTCGTGCTGATTGTCAATATTGGAACGGAATGCCAGGACTCTACTACCACTCTTTCTGGGGTAGCCTTCAAAAAGTTGCATGAGGGACATGCACCAACCCAGGTAAGGACACACAAATCAGAAAGACCCTATCAAGCCAGAAGTGGATTGTTAATAAACATTTCCCTATAAACTATCCTTTAAATTGCCAAAGGTTTGTGGTTTACAACAGTTTAATGCTGACAATTGCAGGGATTGTAATGAAAGGTGAGCTATTGCTGTGGTATTAGTACTATTGAAGACGTCTAAAATTCCTGATATTTTCAACCAAATCAAATATCAGGGTTTCTATCTAGTTTTTTTAAGCTGGACGTTGTGAGGGAAGAGAAAAGAGACACTGCAGGCTAATAATCTCTTATTAGCCTACAGTGCTAACACATTTTGAGGCTGAGGTGGCACTAGAAGAGCTGAACTTAGCTAAAGAGTAGGACCTTGGTAGGAGTATATCTGCCTGTGTTTGACCTCTTTTGAGCTTTGGTGACAGAGTACATTGAAGACTGAGGAAATATGTGTTACAAGAAAATGCTAGGAGTTCATTTTCCAACACGCTGCCTTGAAATTTCTGCTAGAAAGGAAATCAGGCTGCACTGCTGTGCAGGCAGGGATGGAAATTTGGGCTAATAGGAAAAGGATGATAAGTGAGGTTGCAGGACCCCTGTTTGCAGCAAGCCGCTCTGGGATCTGTGCACTTTGCACATGCTTGGAGCTTAATGTTGTCTCAGCTCAGCCAGTAGATTGAAGTTATACACTAGGCTTCCAACTCAAATTTTCTCTGAAAACTCAAGTGATGTAAAAAAACCACATATGCATCAATATACCTATGCCTTTACATCCTGTGTTTTCATCCACAAGAATTGTTGGATTTCTGTCACCAATGCTTGCATTGTGCTCCGTTGTAAACCACTCTGAAAATGGAGTTGCTCTACTTTGAGGCTGTCCTGAGTGACATCTGCCAGGGACCAAAAATGAAATAAAGAAAATGCAAGTTCTACCCTTAACCAAAGCTTTATGTGAAAAGTCTCACTTCAGCTTAGGGAATATTTTACACTCTGATAAGTGATTTGTCAGTACTAGGCAATAGCTGGGCCAGCTAATGGCCCCACGGTAAGAGTAAAGGGTTGCTGTGTGGCTGGCTTTTCTCTGCTGTGCACTCCAGTCTGGTCTTCCTTCTTGTCCTTACAGAGGTCAAAGAATTCCAGTTTGGGGTTGTCTTGACTGAAAGTTGAATACTTCCCTCTGGTCCCAAAGCTACTAGCGACTGTTCCAGCTCTTCTTGTCTTTCTGTTCCTAGACAAGTTTTTTTCTAATTTTTCAGAAGGAAAATGGGCTTTCTTCTTGGGAAAATGGTAAGCAGTTGGTCCAGCTCGTCATAATATAGATGGGATCTTAGTGAGCTACCAGACAAAAACACTGGTCTGACTTACAGACACCAAGAATGTCAGGTGCAACAGATTTGCAGAGACATACTGGGGCAACTCCAAGTGCAAGACGGTGCAGACAGACTATTAGAAACAGCTCTGAGAAAGTTTTGGATGAAGTTCAAATCACTGAAATGACTAATGCGTTTCAGATTTGGCCAAGAAGCGGTATTAAGGCTTCATTTTCAACAGAAGGGCACCTACCATTAAACTACGTCTTCTTTCTGATACATCACTTTTTACCAAGTTCACTGTTGTAGCAATTTAATCGCTGGTTACTTTTACTACCAAGGCAAACTGTTATGTGAGGTTTGTGTGCAGATAGGATGATTCGTTTTGAATGTCCAAAATATGTTTGCTGCAGGCTGGGTTTGCTGTTAAGTAGATAAACCACATCTGAAGCACTAATGCTCTCATAAACTGGCTTGTGCTTTCTGATCATTTCTTTTAAACACAGCTTCTACTCCGCATCAAAAAACATTAGCACTTTTCAGAGAAACCAGATCCCTCAGCTTTGACACATGATTTAGCACCCCGATCATTACACAACACATGGTTTCAAAGTGTCTGTTGCAATTTTAAACATATGTGATGCTACTTGAACTACACTGTCTTTTTCACAAACTGCCCTGGGGAGTTTATAGAACATATTTTCAATCAGGTTTCCTGGCACTTTAACTATAGTTTTCTCAAATAGCAGGGAACATTGAAGCACTACATGAAACAAAATAATGCAGTGTGGATGAAGCAGGTGCAACTTTCATGGCCTGTACTCAGAGGTGTTGTGAATTCACAAGTGTTTTGAGTTATGCCAAGTTAGTTTTGATCTGCCTTATCCCATTTTGGCATTTGGAGAGAGTCTAAACCCAAGTATAACACAAATGCCACGACTGCTGGAAAGCAACAAGAAGTTGCTTCCTGCCACTTTAATTTCCTCCTCTGGTATCCTGAACCATCTGTGGGAGACAAACTCCTAGCAGAGGCAGATTGAGCACTTCCGAGGTAGCACTTGCTTATACCAATATGGAGTTTTTCATGGTCAAAGGAGTGGGTGAGAGAGTTTAGTTTGCAGTGGGATGCCCTCTTTCATCCAGCTCACCACAGGCCCACATAAGTGCTAGTGACAGCACTAGGGAGGGATGTGGGAGTGAAAGACTGAGCCCACAGGACAAGACAAGACCACCGCTTTCAGCAGCAGATTAGATTTATACCAGATTCAAATGATCCTGGAGGTGTGGCATGAGTAATACCCATTGCTCACAGCCACTGAAAAAACAAATTAGCCCAGGCTATGCTTATTGCTGAATCAACTCCTTTCTTACAGCTTCAGAAACACAAAGCTGTGCTGCCTGCCAGCAACAGGAAAGAGCAAAATGTGGATCAGAAGCTCCAGCCTGCGAGAGGATGAAGGAACTGAAGCTCTCTGCTCTCCCCCGAGCATCACTGACTGCAGCACACCGGGAAGAGGAGGCTGATGCCACTTTATTGATGGGCAAGTGATGGCAAGGATTTCTCCTTGACAGCAGCTTTCTGTGCTGGCTGTCTTGACTGCTCATCCCTCCCAGTGACAGGTTTTGTGGATCCACAGCACCGTGCAACAGCTCCTGTGCTGCAAGCAGCCGAGACGATGGCCTTGCATCCCTGCTTCAGCCAGGGGGGCTGAGTAGGTGAAAGGGATCCTGGCACTGCCTCGTGGTGCACACCTACTCCACAGCAATGCCTGGCTGGAGCTATCTGAAAGCCAGCTGGGTACTTCACAGCTGTGAACTGGGCTTTTCCAGCAAAAGCTCTGTTCTGTGAAGCCCCTTGATCATGTCAGCCTTGCTTGCTTTGGCTGAATAAAGGAAATGATGGAGCTTCTGCAAAAAAAACTTTTCCTGGGAGCGCATTCAGTTCCCACCAACTTCAGTACCAAAGTCTGCGCTAAATAAGAGACAGAATTTAGTCCCACCTATCTTAGTTTGGGCAGGTACTATTTCCAGGGCTATTCCAAAGTAAATGGGGTACCTGCCAAAATATCAACCCCTTCACCTGGTGATTGCTCCCCGGTGTGCCCCTGTTTCAGGAGGAGTAGGTTAATAAGGAAAGTGCCCACTGAATTACCTTAATCAGCCGAAAGAGGTATATGGAGCCTTGGGGGCTAGCTCCAGTCATCCAAGTTTTCCTCCAGACACTAATACTAATTGGCCATGAAACCGAAAGACATACCTATTCTGAAGTGTAGCTTAGTGAGATGAGCAAATCACTGTGGGCTGCTTCAAACCCACTATTCCAGATCTATGGACTGATGAAGAAAAACCTCTGTCCCTGAAGAACAAAAGCAAATCTCAGCTCGTGCATGAAAGGATGTAACAGTGTCATTGTCGGTGGTATTTTACTAGGCTGAGAGCTCTGTGTTGTAAAGGCTCAGCTGGAAGACACGCACTTGCATTTTTGGAGACTGAAAAGACCTGGTTTAAAATCATGCAATAATCAGAAGTTGTAGAAAGCTGCACAGTTAATTAAAACCAAAAATCTCAAATACAGAAAAGAAAGTTGCTAGTTTGCATACACAAGTATGATATGAAAGTCTAATCTCAACTGATTTTACCTTTTCTTAGGCAAGACGTACAGCAGGGATCTGCCACTGTGAAACTTTGACAAAAATTGTATTTTGAGTCATGACAGTAAAGGCTACTGATCAAGATAAGCTCTGGCACTTTTGAAACATGGTTGCCTGACTGTTGGGAATATTTCTTGTCATTCTAAAACTTGTTATCCTGCTCACACTGTTTATTCTCTTCTGCTATTTGTCAATAAGGCACATATCACCATCACCACTAAGCATACAAGTTGACCTGGCATTTTGTTTCTCATGTGGGAGAGCTGTTTCATTGTAGGCAGTCATGGTGGTATAAGACGATATGGGGTTCATAAGATAGCAATCAAATCAATGAAATCATCATCTGGTTAAAGCAGAAAGCAAAACATATGTGAAATAAATTTTAAGCCCGCAGAAAGAAAATCCAGTGCTGTCATCACCCCAGTGCTCTATCACCTGTACAGAAACAGTGCATGTGTGCTGGGTGTTCTTGCCACCCACCTCCTAAAATCACGTGCATGCTGACCAGTCCTATCGTGCTATCATAAAGCAGAGTTTATGCACGCTACAGCAATGTGGCAAGAGTGCAAACCATCCTTGTCCAACATGCTTTCAGAGAATGTTCAGAGAAAACAATCAAAGGCTTTGGAAGGTTTTGGGTCAGATTTCTGAGCAAGCAAGAAGCCTTCGTTCATGAGGGAAGTGTTCTTTGATATAAATAGCTTTATATCTCTGGAGTCTTCTTCCTACCTCATAACCACTTCTCTGCTGTTGAACGTTGTTAATGTGCTATAGGGAATCCAACATCTGGGCGGTGGGTTTTAATTA
The DNA here is from genome assembly GCA_017639485.1 of Pluvialis apricaria. Lineage (NCBI taxonomy): Eukaryota > Metazoa > Chordata > Aves > Charadriiformes > Charadriidae > Pluvialis > Pluvialis apricaria. Next base: position 69,594,662 of record CM030009.1, on the reverse strand, counting down.
TGGAAGAATTACCCCGTAATACAGAAGCAGCTATTTTTACTAGGCTTTGGTGACAGGTTTTGTGTTTGGTTTTTTTTTCACAAGGGGTGTCACAGCATGATTGTGAAGCTGGAATTTCCCCAGCTAATATAAAAGCTCTGACTGAGTGAGGCTGAGGGCCAGTGGACTGAGCAGCACCGAGACACTGATCATGGTGTCTGCCTGGAACTGGAGCCAGATCCCGCTCCTCCACTCCCTTCCAAACTCCTGCTGTGCCCAGCCATGGGTCCACAATGATAACATCAGGTCTGAGCTCTCCCAGCTGATCCAGATGCAAATGTTTGGTCTGGATACAATGTGGACATGCAACCCTTCTTCCAACACATGAACTAGAGCACGTTATATAAAATTTGTTAATTTTATGCTTCCAAGATAGCAATTGCAGAACAGATAATGCCTGAGCCACATAAACCTAACTGATGGAAAGATAAGCCAGTGCAATCAACTCAATAAATCGGTACTAGCAAAATGAGTTTATTCACTAGCAAAGTTGATCAGTACTTTGCATCATGTTTTTGTAGTACCTCTTGATCTGGTAGAAAGAGCCCTTAAGGTGGAGTTGCTATATTGGCGAACCCCAGCCTCAAACAAAGCACTGCAGTGCCCAAGCCATAATAAACTTTCTGGACCCCAGTATGCCAGGAATGCAGAGCAGAAACCTTAGTTTTGCCACTGCATGGAATCAGAATAAGCTTGTCAGGGTTTATTAGCCTGGACTACATTGGAAAGTGGCTGAATGGCCTTGGAAGTAGCATAGCTGACTTACATATTGTGAAGCCTGACTTAATATATCCCTCTAATTGGGATTAGTGATGCATGGGTCTGCTCTGCGGTTTCTGCACCCATGGCATGGCTAATTAATAGTCTAGATCCACAGATAAAGACTGACTAGGTCAGATGTACCCATTTCAAATATCTGCTGTGTCTACCTTCATATCCTATCAGTGTCTTGATATTTCCTCTGCCTTCCCCAGCCTCCGACATTTCTAGCGCAGGCGTGTGCAGCATGCATTGCAATGCCTTTGGCATACTGGAGAACAAGGTTGAGTGGGAAAAGACAGCCGGGCAGCACATGTTTCCTCTCCAGCCACAGGTCTTCCCTGAGAAAAAGGAAAGGATTACTTTGGTATATGCTGTGTTGGCTCTGTCTACACTCTTCTGGGAGGCGAGATCAAACCTACAGACCAGATTCTGCCTGCAAGCCTCTAGCTGGGCATCCCTGCTTTACATGTTAGAGCAGGGCTGAAAAGCAAAAGCTTACTAAATAAAGATTTAGGGGTTGCCTAATGAAAGGGAATACAAGAAGAGAAAGGAAACAAATCCTTCTGCATCCTACAGCAAAGACTGTTTGAAGTCCCCCACTGATTTTGCACTGGAAGCAATAAGGGCTGTTTCCTCTACAGTTCTGCTCTGGGAATGGCAACTTTCAGCCAGGCCTTATGTCCTTACATTGCCTCAGAGCACTCTCACATTGCTACACGGCACTGTGCAGCACCATGCGAAGAGATGAGCGATGACGCCAGAAACAAAATAACCAGCGCAGTACAGCACTGCACTGAGCAGCTTCTCCGAGCACGGCTCATTTGCCTGGGTCCCGTGCCATACCGATGTGGTGACGCTGTTTTTGTTCCTGGAGCAACCTCATTCAGTGCCAGCCCAGACATCTGGCACCGAATCTCATCACATAGGCTTGTGTTAACTGTGAAATTTATGAATGGCAATTACCAGTCCACATTTCTAATTCACTTTACTGCTTATGTGTCCACTAAAAACTAGGGAGGCTTAACCATAGGCCCCCATGGAAGGGCTGTAGTTGGACTTATGTCTCTGAACCTGGAGTCTGATGCACACAATGAAGATTCATGTCTGTTAGTGTCTCTCATATTTCTTCTTCACGCCTTCTTCCTTCTCCTGTGCTATAGTGGCCAGATCTTCTCATATAGGCACAAGACCACCTGTAAGAGGCACCGATGTCATTTGTTCAGGGAGTTTGCAAGGCTGACTGTTTGGTCTCCTAGACACAGCAGCACCCACAACCAATATGGTCACTGAAAACCTGTACCAGCCTGGTCTAGCTCAGCAGCTCCTATTTCTTATCTCTGGGGTTTTAATAGCACACATTCATTTTACCAAGGCAGGTTCTTTTCTCCATGACGCTCACTGAAAATGTGTCTGTGCCCAGTGGGATGCTCAGCATTGTTATGCCACAAAATGCATCCCTAAGGGGGTTTGGCAGCAGCGAAGGCTTGAAAGTTGAAGGAATATGCCTACAACATCATCTGTGTGAGAGTCTCACTGGTTTACTGCCTCTCTGAGGAACCCAGTGACTGCACAACAAGCCCAGACGCAGCAGCAATCTCTTGGCGGACTCCATCACCAAAGCTTGCTTTCCCCTGTTGATGGTAACATGACTCATGTGTCCTTGAACCTGAGGGCAAACAAGCTGTGAAAACTTCTGAGAAATTCGGAAACAGTGGCAGTGTTTTGCGGCATTGAATGCCAGCGCAACAAATTCGTCTCTGTAAAATGTTCCAACTTTGCAATATTTCAGCTACACACTACTAGAAAGCATCTAATATTAAGCCATACATCACCAGAGGCAGAGACTTCTCATTCCTTTGCTGCAAAGGCAAAAGTAGGTAACTTGCATGTGATTTATAGGGAAAACTCTAACTAGATGAGTGCAACACGTACCCTGTGCCAGCGGCAGTAAATCCAAGCCCTCTGTGCTCTCAAGGGAATGGTTCATGCAGTAGCCTGAAAAATATGTGCAATGCCTTTGAAAATCCTGCGGTTGAGTGTTGGTAGAAAATTTCTCACCACCTTCCTATGTGGCTACCTGCCTGTGCTGAGAGACTGCTACAACAGCAGCAACTGCAAAAATTGCCTGGTATCAGGCCTTATATCAGACTCCCCAAATCACTTTTGCATATAGTCAGAAGGTTAAAAATTTTATCTACGTTTACAAAGTCTGCCTTACAAAAAAAAAAAAAAAAAAAAAAAAAAGAGATTATTATATCTAGCTTTGAAAAGAAGGACACTTTAGTTGCAGGACTGCAATATTTAAAAGTGTTACTCCAGGACTTTGGAAAACTCCTGTTCAAATTACCAAGACAAGCTCTGAGGCTGGTAAAGGGCAATCCTGAAACCAGTATCAGGAAACAAATTTTTCTCCAGCAGGGTCCTGAGAATGTGTGACTGACTAGCAGGCAAAGCGGCTGGAGCAGGCAGAGGAGGAGGAATTCAACTGGCTGTTGACAATTGTAAGTTGTTTTCAATTTTTATTTACGGAAATGGGTCAAAAATATATTTTTTTTAAACTCTGCTCCACCCTGAGTAAGTTTATCCCTTGCCATCTAAATAACACCCACAAAGAGTGGAGGGAAACAGGAGGTGAGCGACTTGCCCAAAGTCGAGCTGTGGGATAGCAGAAGAGCGAAGGGAAAAGCAGATCGCCACGACTCAATGCTGAGCATCCTGATGCAGGATGTGTCTCCACCACCTCCAGCAGCCGGGCTGCAGCGGGGCAGGTCATCCTTGGGACGGAGAGGCAGAGGGGACAACTGCCTCCCACCATGCCCAAAGAAAAGGTCTGGCCCTGCTGAGTTCAGAGGCTGCTGCCTCTGCTTCTGCTCCTGCAGCGAGGGTTTATTTCTCCCTCTGCTCAGAACAGACTGCTCCAGGTACAGTCTCCTGGGACGATAAAGTAGACGCCAATCTTTAAAGTAATGGCATTTGCCCCCGCCTGGAGCAATATAACCACCACTGCAGAGGGGAAGGAAAAATTAAACCACTCTCAGAAATCTGGGAGATGGCAGGTGTTAGCCCCTTTAATAGGAGTAATAAAAATAATGACTTCTATTAATATCAGGTATCTGATTTCCAGTGTTGAACAAGAAAAGTGCAATACCTGCCATTTTAAATTACTCTGTCATGTTTTCATTCCTTCCTTTCCCCCGGAGACTTGAGAAATCTTGACGAAATGTGTATGCACTCTTCAAATATTTCCTGAGGCCAGTGGGGTCCATATGTTCTTAGGACAAAGTTTTTCTCTCTGTGGGTCATTCCTGATGACATTTAGACTTTCTGATTGGTATATATTGGCAGTACAGAGCTAGAAGATGATGGGGATTTCCCCTTGCAAATATAATGCAGTATTTTATATAGTTTAAGGGCAGTGCAAAAATAATATAGCATTTTACAAAGATTAAGCAGACGACTTCACTGTTTGCATTTTGATTACAGCCATGGCTCCTAAATTAAAGTGTCATTGTCAAGGTAAGAGTGATATTTTATTTAAACTGCTGCTGAACATATGGTGTTATTTATGCCTCAGACGTCCATAGCAGAAAGAATTTTCTAAGTCTAATTTATGCTGTTAGCGAGTAGCCAGCAAAGAGATGAGACCTCACTGTTTTTACTAGCTAACAGAGTGCTGTTTTAGATTAAAATAGTTAAGGCATGTATTTTTTTGAAGGGAAAAAAATTCTACACGGACTTGTACAGAAACCATGACTAATGTAAGTGTAGATTTGTATCCTTCCTCCGCTGTCAGATCTTGCCCATGACACCGTCTCTGGTTGTCCTCAGCTACCCATTGTACATCATATCCCGTGACCTTCCCCTCTATCAGCAGTTTTTGATGAAAGCATTATTTGAACAGGTTGGGGCAGGTTATGTGTGTCAGGGGATGGACATGTCTGTATTCATCTGTGCACGTGCTGAGAATCATTTGCTCTTTTGCTCATATGGAAGATGAAACTGAAGTCAAATTTCAGATCAACTTTAGTCCTAAGTAGTGGCAAAAGATGTAGGAGGTTTCGTGAGTTGGTGCACTCTAAGGGATTTTTGGGTTTTGGGTTTTTTTTTTTAGAAAAACAGGAAATGAGAGTACTTTAGAAAAGGCTTACTTTTATAAACAATTTAAATATATTTCCGTTCTGAGTCCTCTCTCCCTCCCTCACCTTCCCAGTACTGAGGGAAGACTTGAGCCCGTGTACTTCACCTTAATGCACTTCTTAACTCAGCTTTGTGGTTGGCCTTTAGAGCTACAAAAGCTCACTTTATTCAAAGCTTGATCCACCTAATCACTTCCACCAGAAAATAGATTTGTTTTGTTTAAGCATTAGCTCTTGCTCATATTAGAGAGCTAGACAGGGATCTGCAATACAACAGACTATGCTAAAGAAAAGCTTGATGCAAACTGTGATATTAATCACTCAAAGGGAGCTGCTAAGGGTGCGAACAGGTGGGAATGGACATAAGAATTTTACTTTTCAGGCAGAACTTCTAAGGATTATCTGATTTACACTTTTTGGTATTTTAGTTATGTAGAAAACTTATATCTTATATATGCATATATTGAAAAAAAAATTAATTTAGGTTGTCCACCATACCATTCATTTGCATTATGTAGTAGTCACCCTCTGTAGCAGGTACAAGCATCGTGCTGAGGCGTCTCCACAAACTGTCCTGCCGGCACAGCCCGGCGGGCTTGGGTAGAGGGACGGGCAGGAGAGGCAGCGAGACAGAGCTCCCTGAGCTGGCTCTGCCGTGAAAGATGTCCATGAAATGTCACCTCCTGCGGGACACACAACAGGTCAAGGGCTGGATTTGGTGCTGGCCTTGTGCTCCCAGACCCTCAGATACCACCCTAACTTCTAGAGCGACGACTTGTAGCCCGTTTCCACTTGCAGGTTCACTGGTGGCCATCCCCCTGCCTGTACACGGCCCCACCGTGGGCGCAGAGAAGCACCAGGCTTGCAGCAGGTCACTGCTGCCTCCATCCTTGCAAGCACGGAGAAAGGTCAGTGGGGACCAGCCAGAATGACCAGCGGGACAGGGTAGCTCGAGGTTTCTAAAGTATGTTTTGTCAAGAGAGCCTGTTCATAAAAACCAGGGATAGCATTTCTGCCTGTTGTTTAAAAGAAAACGCACATGTTATTGCCACTTATTTCAGCTAATCTTTGCCAAGTACTTAAGTTTCGTGTTCAAAGACATTAAGCACATGTTTATATCCAATTCAGCACCGTTATTAAGAATTTTCAACAGGATACGAGCAAAGTCAATAAATCTGGAAAGCAGCCGTCTGACAAGTCCTACGACTTGCAGTCAGGACATCCAGTAATACCATAAACAGGGGCTGTGATGCTTTCAAAGGCAGTGTACGGTAACACCAGACTGCGTCAGGAGGTAGTGTGATTACTCCAACACCCACGTGGGCCAGCCTGCTGTCTCTTTCTCACAGCATCCAGAGATAAGGACTTCATTTCTCAAATTACACTGTTGAAGTAAGTGACTTTGGGCTAAATTCTCCAGTCCATTTCTTAGCAGGCTCCCAGCTCCATCAGAGGTGGTTTTGCTCAGGTACTAGAACCAAGAATAGAGGGACTGGACATCCCATCAGCTCTGAGAATGAATCCAGACCCCCACCTTCTTGCTTCTTGCTGTTTTTTCACATTCTTTTTTTTTCCTGTTTGTTTCCCTACCCTCGTAATTCTTCTTCGAAGCCTTCTAAAAGGGTCTTTTTATTTCTTTAGAAATCATTTGTTCAAAATTCTAATGCAAAGGATACACTTTTTAAGTCATTTAAGTCATTTATCCTCTGCGTGTACAGAGCAAGCGTGGGACACAGATGTGTGCCTGTGCACAAAGCAGAGATACGCCTGCAGACTCAGGCAGAGAGAGTCTCTCAAACGGCTATTTCACACACCACGGTCCATGTGAAATGGCCAAATTTCATCAGAATCTGCAGTTTTATTTATGCCAAGGCCACTATCTTTTAAAATAATTATTTTAAACTGTAGTGTGTGATTGCATTTTTTGCTCTCATTTAGACTAATGTAAACCCCAAATAACTTCACCAGATGAGATGTTGGTGTGAACGTGGAATAGTCAGATTTGGCTCGGACAAACCTCCTTGGCTCTAGAGGTAAATAATGGTTTAATTCTGTCATGCGATGATGGTTCCTGTATTTGTCTCCCCTGCTTTGATGAGTGGGGATGAATCTGGGGCTTTGTTCTGACAGCAAAGACCTGATAGTGCTAAAGCCATTTGCAAACAGCCCCTGACTTCCAGCCTACAAATCCGGAGCTATTCCCATCCTAAACAACTCCCCAGCAGATTCTGCCAATCACGACAAATTGTGTGAAATTTGTGGTGAATTTGCGATGTGGAGAAAAGTCCGCTAGGGACTAATTTGACACCATCAGATGCAATTTTCCTTTATTACCCTAAGGCAAGATTTAAACTAGTTTCCAGGGGTGAGAGGTTACTCCATTAACCCAGGGCTGCCACCTAGACAGTCTGGAGCATCGCTAAGTGGATGCATTTCTCCTGTTTTCTCAGTCTTTTCTGGGGGTTTCGTTTTAGGGTGGCACTTTTATTCTTAGTCTACAGATGGACACCTCTTTTCATCGTGGGACCGATGTCTACCAAAGCCCTTTCTGCAGGCTTTTTTTGCAGGAGAAAACTGATATTTAGGCTCAGTCATTCCAACAGATACAGTTAACCCTGTGTTGTCTGGAGAGAGGAGTGAAGAGTGAGGATGGCAAGGATGGAAGGCCCTGCGTGAATCTCAGAATATAAGGAAGCAGAGATGGGCAGGGGTGTGTGGAGACATGGAGCAGAGAGTCAGCTTAGGTCCCGCAGGGCACCACCACCCATCCCAAACTGGAGCTGCCTCTGCACACACCTACCCCATGAGTACACGGGCACCCAGCAGGAGACCAGAGTTTTTGCACCGGGCCAAGCTTCAACTGAGCATCTGCTTTCGTGTGACCCTGTGCCTGAAGCACCACGTCCCCTGGCGTCTCGGGTCTGTGCAAGGCTCTCCAGTCAGGCTCCCCGCAGCACTTGCCCAGGCCCAGCAGGGCTCCCTAGCTTGGGGTTCATCCTCAACCAAAGCAGCTACTTTGCTTCTGGATCCCAGCAGGTGTTGGAAGTGGTACAGCTGTGTTCTCCTGAAATCACCCCAGAGTTATAAATCTTCAGCTTGGTGTTTATCCATGGCACAGTTGCCCTGCTATCCACATAAACTGCACAGCAATGACAAATAACTGTGCAGAAGTTAATGCTGACCAACACCAGGTGAGATTGCAGAATCATGGCTTATACCCATCTTATACTCATTTAGGACCCAATTCCATCATAAAAAGTCAATACCACAAGTAAGAATGGCATTTGCAAAAGAGCTCAGTTTGCATATGCTTTTTTTCCCCTTCTGTTTTTTCAGGGTTTTTTCCTTCTTCCTTCAACTTCAAAAAAGTCGAGTTTAGTTTAGTTCTGTGACCTTGTGCTTCTCCCTTTCATACAGGCACTGACTGCCAGGGCACACGTTGATCATGCGAGATTTTGCAAAGCACAGGAGAGCTCTTCAGTCTTTTCAGTGATAAGTCAGAAAAGCAAGCACAAAAAATGAGAACTTGCCTCTTTAAGCCCGGGCATGAAACAAGCTCTTCTTCGGGCGCTGTGTGTCAGTGGTTTAGATGAACCAGGGATTTCTGGTGCAGCAGAGGCATAGCCACCCTGACTCTACAAATATCGCAGTGTTTGTCTTTGGCAATAATTTGGAAAAGGCACTGCAGTAGCAGGAACAAGAATCCCCAGGGGGGCAGATGCAACATTCTCCGTGGTTTTAATAGCTGGCAAAAATCCCGAATGGTGAGGTAGTTCCGCCTCTTTTAAAATGCCTTTTTAATTGTCAGGAAGAGCTGTTATGTGAATTAAAATGAGCTAGTTTTAAGCAATGAAATAAAAATATTTATATAGGGCCTTGGATGGGTTTGACTTCACCTCTTTAACTAAATTAGATGAAGGCAAAATGTTGGGGATTGATAGTTATTGCAAAATAATCTGGATGAAGACCAGTTATAAATTTGAAGTTAATTAGCTACCTCTAAATGGTTTTACATATACACGGACATTCTTGTCCTGAGGCAGACAACCGGAAAGACTCTGCAGGCTGGATCACCTGAGAGAAGAAATCTGGGCCACAGTACTTCTGATGACAGCATTGCATTTCTATCGTCAACTAGCACCTCATGGGTCTAATGCTACTCACCTCACCGTCCTTCAAGAACTGCCCAACATCCCTGGTTTTTGCCACATGCCCTCTGCCTTTTTCTCCCTCCAAGGCCCTGCAGGAGGCAGGACCCATTGCCATATAAGACTGTTTGCAGCACACTCCTCCAGGAGGGAAAACACAAGCTTGGGGGCATCTGCTTTCAAGATCAACAATTGCTTTGGGAGAAAAAGGAAAAAAAAAAAAAAAAACAAAAACAAAACAGGAAAAGCTATTTAGACTGAATTACTGGCACTACTATTTTCACCTCTCCACAACCTAGCCATGACTTACAGAGCATCCTGAGTTTAGAGTTCATAATTCCAGCTGAACTTAATGGGACTATTTACACAAGAATTATGTTGCAATAGCTAATAGTCTTGGTTGTGGGCAAGTCTGTTTTGCTGTGTCTGTACTGATTTTCGCCTAAAGAACGTTCCCACTGCTGCAGTTCCACCAGTAGGTAAGAGTAATCCTAACACTGCTGTGACTGATCACTGCTAATTAAACAGCCATATTGTCTAATCGTGGCCCAGGGCAGACTGCAGTGTTTGCAGTCCGCACTGCTGCCTGTTGCTGGCTTCTCCACACCAGATCTCCCATCATTAGTACCACAACAGAAGTTCTGCTGTTTGGCAACTTGTAAGGAAAATGTGATCTTTGTCAGGTCCTCTCTGTCTCTGTTTTCTTCATGGACACTGTAGCAGTAATGATATTTCTCAAGGTTGCTGTGAAGAGCAATGAATAAATGCTTATAAAGTGCTTTGAAAATGAAAAGTGTGAAATATTCTATTTAGTTACAAAACCATAAATGAGGCAAAGGCAGCAGCCAATCATCTAATTTAAATAAAATATCCTTTTATAAAGTTCTAGTGATGCTGGTTTCCGAACATGACAGAGGGCAGTCAATCTCTGTACATAAACAATGACACCAGGAGATGCACTTCCTCTTCATGAACTTTGCAAAACCTGATCCATCTCATTTAATAATGAAAAGAAAAATAAGGAAAGGAGAGAAAGAAAGAGAGAGACAGAGAAGAAAAATATGTTCTTTGAGCCAATGTGAGGTGTAGGGCAATGTTTCATATTAACCCTGGCTTCCTCTTCATCCAGCTGATTTCTTTGAAAAACACAGCCATAGTTCATCCACTGGTCCTATGGCTTGTGTTGTTCCTCAGGGAGGCTCAATGTTATGGTTAGACAGAGCTAAAGGAAAAATGCTGCTGAGGAATTTAACTAGATTTTTCAGTCTAGCAGCTTTGTAAGAAAAGGGGATGCATTGAAGCTAAAGTTTCAAACGGAAATAGAGGTTTTTTTTGTTGATACTATCAAGAAAGTTTGGACAATTTCCAGCCAGGACAAGAGAGAAACCTTTGCATTGCACTGGGTTGGCTTTGTTTGCATTGGGTGAGGTAGGGTAGGGTAGGGTACCTTTGGAGGATCTAGAGAGCTGGAAATCAAACCCCTGTCCCTCCTAGTTCCAAACAGGAATACCAAGGTGGCTCTCTGCTGACATAACCAGGCATTTCTGATCAACTACTTCATTTTTCCCAAATCAGCTAAGATTTTTCCAGCACAGAGGCTGTCACAGAGGAAGGGACATCCTGGAGGACAGCCTGCAGTGACAGGGATGCTCAGCTCCTGTGCAGAGACCTGGTCACCCAACCCTGGTGCTGGTGAGACAGGCAGTGAGACCAGCCTGAGCAATGTGCTGCTCTGGAGCTCAAAATCTGGGAAGAACACTGATGGTAAGCTGCAGATGATGGGCTGGAAAAGCCTGTGTCCACGTGATGAACACTGTTAGGTGAGATGTCCCATTCAATTTTGTTGTGGTTTAGGCCAGGACAAATTTCTTGCTGCAGGGTCCATAGCAAAGAGGGACAAGAGCATGGTTTTCCCACAGAACAGGCAGGCTCCCTCATCACCCTATGAGGCACAGGCATAAGAGGGGAAGGGAACAATGCTTTCCAGAGGTCTCCAGGTGTCAAAATGCCTCAAGCCTGTGTGAAACAAAGCCAACAAGAATGATTTTGGAGATCAGAAATATCAATGAGCTAGGATTTAATTTCCCATACTCTACCAGTTGCCTGACCTTCCCTCTATGTGTACCTTTGTCTATACAGAACAGTGCAGAAGGGAAGTTATTTCATCTAACTTCAGACATTTACATATTTTAGGACACTATTCAACTCAGCTTATAGACATCTATCACAAGACAAATAAATCAGTTATAAAATACCCGTGTCTTTCTACTGACTACAAAAGCAGTCTAGATGACAAGTCCATATGCAGATCCGTGGGCAGATCAATTCTAACCCCACGACTATTCCTCCCACATCCTTCCCATGTCCCCCATGAAAAAAATATGGATCCCCCACAGCACAAGGATCAGCACAAGCCAGGCACTGCTTGCAGAGTCACACCAGGATGTGTTCATTGATGAGTGAAACCAGGTTGAAATTCAACTGCTAGCTCTGGCCTCCTACTCATTATCTCCTCTGGGTGTTTAGATCTCCGGGAATTTGTGGAGTTTCTGGGTTTCCAGACACCAGATAGTCTTTTCTCTGAGGCAGTGAGTGTAATTCCTTCAGCGATTGTGGAGGAATCTCTAGAAGGGAACCTCATGAGCATTGCTCTCTCTTTCCTCTAAGGGAAGAAATTGAATTCATGGTTTTCTGACAAATGCTTGTTTTCTGCTGTTGTCAGAAAGCCAGGAGACATTTAGCAGCTGTAACAGTGGAAGCTAAATAAAAGCAGAAAATTTCCAGTCTGTTGCTACACTGGATACGTACGCAAAGTGAGGTTAAAGAGAGGTAGCTCTGCTCCAGGAGAGACTGTCACCCAGCATAATTTTTGAAGTGGCACAGCCCTGCCTCCCCTCCCACCTCAGTATAGGTTTAATCCTTAAAAACACAGCCCAGTGACCACTGCAGAGCAAGGATAGTTGCATATTCAAACCACAAATCGATGTTAAAAGTGGACTCACTTTTTTAAATAGAGTATGTCCACAGCCTTCATCCAAGATATTAGTGTGTGATTGATGGGATGTTATATCTGATTCAGAGTTACGTTTCTAATGTGAAGTTACCATATAATAGACGTAGTGTATCACCAGATACTGAAGTCATACAAAGCACTGTAGAAAATTATCTTCTGTACAAGCGATACCTCCATTTCTTTGGGATGTGAAACTCCCTCACTTTCTTTTCTGCTTTTGTTTCCTAGGGCTCTCTTTCCTTCAAAGCTAAAACTGGTATTCGCTGGTTTCAAGGGCTATTTATTGCTGTGACAGTGACACATCACTCCAAGTAATGCCTCTTAAGTACTATTAGCACATATCTGATCTGAAAATGTACAAACACATTCAAACAAAAATGCTGTATTAATAGACAGGCCTAAAATAAATAAACAGGAAGCAAACAGAACTTTTTATAAGAAGGAACCACAGATGAAATACTTTAAAGATAAATAAACTTTTAGATTTGACTCCCTCTAGAGTATTTTTAAGGAAAAGCTTGATAGAGGAGATTCCTTTTTTGTTGCAGAAACTCTCACACGGCAGTCCCACCGAAAGGTACTTCTCTCCAAATGCAATAAGCCCCTTGTGCCCAGCAGCATCCCTTCAGTGGAGCTCTCTGGCTGGTGCTGGTCACAGCCAGGCCCCGGCAGGGCTCAGGCCAAAGCGCCTCGGTGCCTCACTGAGACCCAAATCAAAGGAAGATCTTTTTTAATAAGAGGTGAAAGAGCCGTAATAGTGCATGCCTGCATTTTCCAGAAAGGGGACCAAATTCTGCCTGTCTTCGCCAACTAAAGGCAACAGGAGGGCTCTCCTTTGGTCTGTAGTGATGAGTCAGAACATAGTGGATCCGTGTCTGTAGGGACCTCTTGTAGTACAGTTCTGTACTGTACTACAGTTCTGTACTGTACTACAGTTCTCTTTGATCCCTGGGGATTCAAACAAACTCAACACGGCGTTGCATCATCGGCAGATCCCAAATGTCTATTTTTTCTAGAAGGAGGATCAGTTGCTTATTTCAAAATGAGCAGTGCCAATGTAGTTACTGAGGTCTTCACAGCCCTTCCAGTTAAAGTCCCTCAGTCCCATTGTGCACGACACAAGAAGCACCAACGTTCCGCCATACTCTGTACCCAGTAATGCTCCCACTACCGCTCACTCTGGGGGCACCGCAAAGGATTATAAGTAGTAGTGAGATATTGAACAGAAGAAAAGGTAGCATAGAAAAAGCAACTGAATTTTCAAGAAAGAGCCCAGCGGAAACAAGGCACAGAGTCTTCCAAAGCTTTTTTATCTATGTTTCCAATGAAAAACAAACAGGACATCAAATACTGTAAGTTTCAGATGTAATAACAAAGGAGGAATAAAGGACATGCATAATTTTTCTTCTCTCTTTGCCAGGCAGTAAGATGGGAAGATAGCTGTAGAAAAAAAAAATAAAATAATGTGTAAATATACTGTAGCTGCCTGGATCTGAAAACACAGAAATTGGATTTCTTACTAACTAGCTCCATCACTTCCCAGCATGTGATGGATTCTCAGTTACCAGTTTTCTAAAGCCATAAAAGAAAGGCGGGGGGGGGACAACAAAAAACCCAACAAAAAACTAGCATCTTTTTAGCTGCAGAAATGTGTAGATAAATTCAATCTGACTACAACTCATGTACTGCACTGCAGTCCCTCCAGGAATAAATTTGGATCACTATGCCATAGACTCCAAGGGGTCAACATGACATATTGCATCATATCCCCCTACACGAAAAAGAATTCACTAACAAACATCACTTCCAAGAGTGCTCCTTTATTCCCCTTTCACATTATAGTTTCTTATGAAATATTTTAGTGGATGACTTTGGTGCTTTGCCACATTTCTCTCAATCTATTTATAAATGTTTGGTTGGAAAGAAAGTAAACATTACAGGACAAACACTTTATAAACCTTTGCTATTTTCATATAATACTCGAACTGGAATTGGTTTTGCTTAAAAAAAATAATAATCCTGGAGTGCTGTGCAGAATGACATAAAATCTCCCATGCTTGTTAAAGTGCAAAAAGGAAAAAAAAATCAAAAAGTATAAACCAAATTATTTATATCTCATCTGAGAACGCAGAAATTGTGCCGTTTATGAGGAAAAAAAAAAAAGGCCTGCCAGGTAGACTCCATCCTGCATAGTATGTAGCTGGTAACAGCCTTCAGGGCAACCACTGTTGTTTGATTCTAAGCAGAATTGACTAACATGCCACAAGAAAAGCGGCAGCAACGATGAGTGTGTGATATTCCCCCCCCCCAATACTGGATTAAACAAATGTTTCACACTTTAAGGCTCTGGCTGCATGTGGAAAAGCCCAACTGGTTTCTCACAGGCAGAGGAGAGCTGGCTAACGTGCACGCTGCTGCAGCGCTGGCTGCCGAGGCACCCTTCCCACCCCGCACACCCAGCGACTTGCTGCTTGTTTATTTAAATGACACTGTTGTTTGAAATGATGGGGGCTTCTTATCCTCTTGAGTCATGCATTCTCTGTCTGGGATCCTCTGTTTAGGCACTTTTAGCACCTCATTAATTACTAACTGCAACAAAGTCATGCTGTTTTGCAACTCTATTGCCTTTGTTAAGAAATCTCAATCCTGTGTTAGAATGTGAAAGGGGACTGTTATCTACCATATGCCCTGCTTGACTCCATATTACAAAATTAGCTTTCTAGTTCCTGAAATACATATACATGTGCTCTTTATAGCCATACCCCACGGTTAAACAGCCTGGCTGCTGTTAAATAGACTGCCAGTAACAATTGTAGAAGCTACTGTTGCAGATTAAAGAAAAACCCGCTCTTAGCTCCACATGTTATAAATAAATGTTTTATCCAGGAAGATACGATTTCTTAACAGCGATCATTAAGGCCTGCTGCAAAATGCCTTTTTATGAATCCGTGGGTACTAAAACCCTCTCAAATAGTTAACTGTTAAAGATAAGTAACTAACAGATTAAGCAGTTGGAGATTTTATTTCAGTTTTAGTTGGCAGGTTGGTGGGACAGTATCATGTAAGGACCGGTGAAACTCTTCCCCACAATGTCCTGAAAGTTATTGCCGTATGTAACTCTGCAAGCACATTAAAGCAGGTTGGTACAAGAAGTTTGGTCCAAATAGGGACTTTGATGGCTGCGTAGAAAAGCTGTGATCTAAGAACCACCTTCAGCAGCAGCTTGGCCTGGAAGCACCTAATTAAATCCAGAGTGTCCTTCCTCGTTTGGGGTGAATGCTCCTTGGAGTTCATTCCCTGCAGAGACCCAGAGCCAGCCCAGGCAGGACTCCTGGGTGAGCAGCTTGTGGGCTAAAGCTAAGCGTACCAGAGCAAAATTCACTGAGGAGCTAGACCCAGCCACCAGCAGGACCAGACCCCTCTCAGCAAGCAGTGTGCAAGAGCTTCTTTATAAAACAGGGACAGGAAAAAAGAAATGGTAATGATAATGCCTTTGCCTAGTGGTTAGGACATACGCAACCAGGAGATACCAGTTTCTGCTCATAAATTTCTGTTTCATGTGAAATGTGTAAGCAATCTTTTTTTTTTTTTTTTAAAAAAAAAAAAGGGAAGACAGAAATTAAGACTTCCCTTCATGTGCCTTAAAATCAGTTCCTTCTTCTGGTCTGACACCAAGAATCTGGTCTCCTTTGCTCCACGGTGGCACAGCTGCAGTGAGCAGCCTGTGGAGTGACCCCTGCTGAAGAGCCCCCTAAGCAGGAGCCTAGGGTGCGATTGCGCTCTAAATCACACTCACACTGAACGTACACACGGACCCTAGTCCGCACACACTCCGGCGAAGTTTTATTGCTGCTGGGCTTTTATATTAAAGGGTACTAAGAGAGAAAGCTGGCTCATATCTTTGAAAGAAAGGATCTGAATTCCTGCCCTGGTGGCGGAGGCTGGCTGGCTCAGGCACGGTGGCTCTTCAGCTGGGCAGAAAACCCCAGCTGGGCTGGGTGTTTCCTTACTGCCAGTTCCTGCTGGCTCTCAGCTTGGGATGAATGCTGGTTCCCATAGCAGTCTGGACTTTGGTCCAGACTTATTTCCACAGTTTATTTGGGGAGTTTAGGCACCTAACTGTTGAGTGTTGGGTGCCACTCGCAAAGTCATATACCTAAAATATAAGAACCGTTACTCCTAGGTTGAAGATGCCACCATTTATTTCATTAAATCTTGGCTTTAAAGTTGTAGCTGTCTGATGCCTGGTTTGCAGCTTGTTCAGGGTGGTAAATGTTGATCCTAGCTTAGTAGAAGCTCCACATCACAAAATCATTGCTGTTCCACTATCAACCATCAGCCCCATATGACAAAGACCTGAGTCCTGAATTAAAACACAGAGTGGTTCTTTCCAGTCATGAATAGTGGTCAGAAATATGCTGGAAGATACACAAAAATGGTAAGGCTCTGACTGAGGAAGATGTGTCTCTTCGGAAAAGTGCAAGGGCTTATTTCGGTTTCTACGATGTCAGTGCAACATATGCATCTGCTTTATGCTCTCCAGGCATAGTGACTGACATCAGCTTGTGTTTAAAAGCTCTTCTCAACAGAGGACCCTGTGTCTGGTGCACCAAAGTTAAGTGAAGAACATCCTTCTTTGGGCTACCATTTTGCAGCTTTTCCGGACTTTCAATTTATACCTTGAAATAAGCAACATGAGCATTCGAGTACAGATTTCATTGCTCAGCATTATCTGCCTAATACAATCATATGTTACTGGAATACCTCATAGAATAGGTACCAGTGACACATTTCCCAACATTTAGTGAAGGACCATCTCCTGTAACATTTTGAATTGTGTAATAGTTGTCTCCACCTGATAAAATTCTAATTAAGTGCCACAAAGTGTGGCCAGTGGAACAACTTTTCCTCCTGTGCCGACCCTGATAGCTTGTTTTGGAGAGACAGTGCTGCTGTTTCACTATATTTATTAACATGGGGCCTGAGACCCATTCTGTATAGCTCAGCCAGATTCCTGCTGCCCTCCCCTGATAGTACAGGGCAGGCAACCCCATGCTTGCACACTCTGTGCCTCATGTTGTGACAATGGCTGCCCAGTCCCCCATCAGAGCAGAGCTACTACCAGCCCTGTAGCACCTCTTATGCCTTCAGGTCACCTGGGCTGAACCACTTTGTGACTTCCTGGCAATGCGATGGGGTTGTTGGGGACAGCTGGAACTGCAGCACATGAACTCCATCCACACTGTGCACCATCAACCTTCATGCCCGCCTGTTCCTCTATATGCACACTAGACAACACGCCCATCACCCACGCTGGGGTGTGAGCACGCATATTGAGAAACGGGCTTCTTCTCTACCCCCTGCCTTTCCAAAGGACCCTGCAGCTGTAATTTCACCTTCAGTAGTGAGATTGCTTCACTGGCCCCTTTGAGACACTCCTTGCCCTTACTGTTTTACACGTCAGGTTTTTCATTCCCATTTCTTCATGGTGAACCACATCCAGGAACTGAATCTGCTGGAAAGAAACTTTTTTTTTTTTTTCCCCCCAGGATCTAATTTTTTTCAGCCATCGGGCTGATTAGCAAAATATCGATTTTGCTAATCCAGTCTAGGACTGCTAATGCTTGGATCGTGACAGCCCAGGAAGTGGGGATGAACAAGTGGTTTGGGCATGTGTGGGATCCACTTAGGCTGACATTACCACCAAAGAAATTCACAGGAAACACTGCCAAAGGGAGAAAACAGCTCCTAAATTATGTGTTGTGCATCGCCCTCCCAAATACTCCAATCATAGAGAAGTCAACGCCTAGACAAATGGATGTGTCAGAGTCCTGTGAAACCTTTGCTGCTGGTTACTCACATCCTCCAGCTTTACCCAGTTATAGTCCTACCTTATGGGCTGCCAGCACAGGAGAAGCACACTTGGGCAAAGCGTTAATTTTAAACCAGTGCAATTATTCTGCTTTCTGGGTGGTTAAAGTAAGTCTAGACCAAAAGCATTTTTTTTTCAACTTAGCATAACATTACAAAAACATTTACGTTAATAACTTCTGCTCTAGGTTGAGTATTTACACCCAAAATACACAGATACTTTCACAGCAATGCTGAGATTTTTTTCTTGTAGATAAAGTTGCTCTAGGCACAGATTCTCCAAACACGGAAAAAAAAGTTGGTCTGCTTCCCAAAAGTTTTACAATCTGATTGCAAGTCCAAGAGACGAACAACTGATAGATGACTACAGGGAAACAATGACTTAGCGAGGTTTGATCATCCTTGTATTAACTGCTAAAACTTCCGCTCTGCCAAAAAGTTCTCAGTTTCATTTTGAGGCCTTCCTGTTGGACTTTCTTGACTGAACTGCATCTGGAAGGCTTGGACTGCAGAATTTGCCCATGTGTTTTTCGCACAAATATGCCTTTTTTTTTTCTTTCCTATGTACAATAAAACAACGATTCAGCTCTCTTCCAGCGTGATCCAGATCCAAACCTCTCTCGGACTGATGAAAGGTCAAGCTGACAGCAGCAGGCTTTGAACCTGGCCCAGGCTGAGGGATAGTCCAGACCCACATGCTAATTTAGGGCCTGATCCTGCAGTCTTTGATTACACTTGGATTTTATTGCAATGACAGAATCGCACAAGTCGGTGATGGGAAGAATCAATTAGGTCATCTAGTCTATTTGTTGCCAGTGTAGGATTGTTCCCTACTGCACATACTGTTAATGTTCTGCCGTTACATCTTTTAAATATCTGAAGCATAAAGACATTATTAAAGATACCAGGACTGGATCTTTGGGAGCCAGTTTATTTTTTTAAAAGTACATATATTCTCATGGGTTCAACTGATTGTGAGTAAAGCCTTTCTCATCACTTGCTTCTTTTGGTTTATTTAGACTACACAATTATAATCTTCTGTTTGTGATATTAACAGCTTTTGAGAATGCTCATGATGTTACAGAAGATTAATCTCCTAAATTGAACACGACTAAAGCACAAATGGGTTATGGTAGGAAACACAGAGAAATATGACAACTGTCAGATTTGGAAATATGCAAAACAGTAGTAATACAGACACACAGACATACTTATATATACATTTATATGTATGTGTGCTTTAGGTAATTTCTGATATATTTGTGCCTCTCTGCATGCCTTGCCCACTCTGTGCCTGCTTCTTAGTTTGTACAGAAAAAAAAAAAAATCTGGGGCAAAGACCGTCATGATTTGGGATCTTGTGCAGTGCCAAGAATATTATTGGTGTTCAACAAAGAGTAAATGTGTCAGATTGTGCAACCTTTACTCAGGATGACTGCTCCAGTCCTCTAACCCTTCTCCCTTCAGTGGACATTACTGACCCAGGTCTGTGGGGATGCTACTGTGGATACCTCCTTGGTGGTGAAGTGTGACCTCCGCCATCGACGTCCTGAGCAGCACCTGAAAAATAAGGATATTGTATTGGACACAGTATGCTTTGTTTTCAAGTTATGTATCAGAGGTAATCCAAGGCCTTTATTTCTTTACTGTGTTTCCCGAGTTGAAAAGGCAAATTAGTGACCCTTTTGTTCACTTACACAAACTATTTCCAGTCTAGAGAAGAATGACAAAGGGTTAGCATTCAGCTGTCCTGTTCACATGGCTAGGTTTTATGACTAGAGTGCCATTTTAAGCAAGCATAATATCAGCTATTAATTTAATATTACTGTCTTATTTTTTATTTTATCAGAGCATCTTGGGCCCACCTCCTTTCTTCCCCAATTTGTTAGCTATTCTGAAAACCAAAATGAACATTTTCTAGCTGTGTAAAGTTGTGTAGAGAAACCACTGGACAGGAATTGCAAGAGTGAAACCACCACACGCTATTCCTCTTTGATTAATTTCTTTTTTTTAAAAAAAAAAAACAAACCAAACCAAAACACCACCTAGCTGATTTTAGTGTCTCCTGCGGCCGGTTTTAATGCAGTTGAGTAAAACAGAGGGCTCTGACATCTTTGACTTTCCGGCAACAACACGGACCATCGCCCATCCATCCCCCTCCCCACCCTCTTTAACAAACCCCAAACTAGAGGGGCGCACAAACACACCCCCCTGGGAGCTGTTTCTGATTCATCCGTTGCAGTTGCAAGGCAATCCCACATCCAGCTCCCTCCGCCGTGTGCGCTGCTGCTGGCCCCTCACGTCCCCCGGGCCCGGCGAGAGAAGGTTTTTTGCAAGCCGGGTCCCCCCGACGCCGGCAGCCCACCGGCCGCAGGCCCGCGCGCAGCTGTGCGGCCCCGTGCAGCCAGCCCGTCCCGCTGGCTCTGCCTCCCCGGGGCTGATGTCAGCCTGAACTTTGCCACCAATATCTCATCGGGATGAGCGACATAAACAGAGAATTGCACGCCAGAGTTTCGCTCTGGACCAGGCTCCTTCCACACGTTTCAGCAATATAAATCTTCTCCTTTTATCGCAGAACGGCAGTAACTGTTTATGGGTTCGGTTTGTTATTGTTGTCGGGTGTTTTTTTCCCCCCTCTAACAGAGCTGGTTTGGGGGGGCAACCTGGCTCTCCCGCGTCCTCTCGCCCTGCCTCTTTTCAGATCCCATCTCGAGTCAAGGCGCAGCTTTTGTTTTCTCCCTGGTCTATGCCTCTGCCCCTCTTCCACAACAAATAAGCCACCTCTCCCCCCCGCCGCTGGTCACTCATGCATGCCCTGCCCTTCTGCTTGGCCCTCAGTCGGCACACACTCCACAGGTCGGTTTTGCCGAGGCTCTTGGGCGACCCGCGCGGTCCCCGGGACCGTCTCCCAACACATCTGCCCCACGCATCCCACTATAGCAGGGACACATGGAAGGGAAGGGGCTGGAGAGGCAGCGAGCGGAGTTTCTCAGCCGTGCTTTGTCAGGGCAAGGAGAGGGAGTGCACTCCCCGTTTGTTTAATGTTTTCCTTATGTTTCTCGTGGAGCGTTTATTTTTTGACATGCTTTCTCTGCCCACTGGTGCTAATGCTGCTCGAGCGAGCTGGCTGGCCGGCTGCAGGTTGGCTCACACGCGCGTCCTGTCCTTTCTCCGCAGCCTTTGTATTTATGCCACTCGCCTGCCTTGCTCAGAAATTTCTACACATGCACTAGCACAGGAGAAGTCTCAGTCTCCAACAAAACAAAACACTGAGGCGAACGCGCTTTCTTCATGTCAGCGTAGCCCCTCGGCTTGTCTGCGGAATGACTTTTATTTTATGCCTCTCTGGCAATCCCACCCCATCCGGCTCAAGTATCCTGGATTAGAAAGACTTTCCCCAGAGTCCTTTTCAAAGGGAGCCTCCCACAGACCTTTAAATCCCCCACATTTTATGGTACAGATATTTAACAGCTCTGAGAGGGGCAGCGGGGGGAGAGCCTGAGGAAAACAGTTACAAATAGAGTGGCTGCTCCTCACACCACCGAGAGGTTCCTGATGCGATCAGCGCCGTTTTATCCGGCTTTCTCTCTCGTCCCAGCGATAGCCACTGTGATAAGAAGCGAAGCAAGGAAGGGTTCAGTGAAGTCGCCGGTTTTCCCCTAAATCAGCCTCACCTCCTCCTTTCTAGCCCTCCCGCCTCCCCCCCTAAAAAAGAAACCCTTGCTGGAGAAAGGGAAAGAAAGAAGATACCCTTCTGTCAAAGGGGCGGCCGTGCCTCGCCGAGGTGCAGCTGAGCTGCGCCTTTGGTGCCGGGGCTCTGGTGAGGGTCCCGGCGGCGGCGGGGAGGCGGCTGTGGGCACCCCCGGGTCCCGGCGGCGGCTCGGCCCGGCTCCGGCCCCCCTGCTGCCAGCCGGCCGTGGGGACGGCCCCCGGCCCCGACGGGACACGCGGCTTTGCTCTGCCCCGTCCCGCCGGAAAATCCCTGTCCCACGGGGAAAGGGCGACAACGGAGAAAATCCCGAGGAGAAGGAGAGGATGGAGACCCCTCACCCCCCTCCCGTCTCCCCATCTCCATGTCGAGCAGGGATGTGGGGGGCAGATTCAGGCAAAGGGGGGGTGCTGCGCTCAGTCCCCCTCCGCGGGGAAGGGGCCGAGCACACCGCCCCGTCCCCCCGGAGAGCGGGGGGGGACTCCTCCTTACGGAGGGGATGGGGTGCGGGGGGCAGCGGCACCTCCGCGGCGACGCCGGGAAGGCCGGCGGCGGAGGGGAGGGCAGGCGAGCGGAGACCTCCGGGCGGGGGCTGCCAGCGAGGCTGCGGACCCCCGCCGCCCCCCCTCCGGCCCCGGCCCCGGCCCCGGCCCGCCCCGCCCCGCCGCGGGGGGCAGCGCAGCCGCGGGGCCGGCGCGGAGCGGCGCCCCCCGCCCGGCCCCGCCGCTGGAGGATGCTCGGGCGCCGATGCCCCCCGAGGGGGCTCGGCCGGGAGCGGGGAGCCGCCCCCCGCCGTGCCGGGGCGCTGGGGCTCTCCTCCTCCCGCCCCGCCCCGCCCCGGGGCCTCTCCCCCGGGGCCCCGCTCCGGAGCAGCTCCCGCATGAAGCCCGGGGGCTCCTGGTCGGCGGGCGGGCGAACCGGGGGCGGGAGGGGGGGTGTGGGGGGGGGGTGTGGGGGCCCGGCCCACCTGCGCCCGGCGGCTGGCGGTGCCCGCGGCGCAGAGAGCGGCTGCTCCGGAGCGGCGGCGGCGGGGCTGGGTCCTCCTCCTGCCCCCCCCGCCACTCCCGCCCTCGCACACTCCTCTCCCACCGCCATCCATCCTTCGGTCCTGTCGGCACCTCGCCCGCCCGGCGCACACACGGGCGCGCAGAGCCGCACGCACCCCCCGGCACCCCCACAACATGCTGCCGGCCACCGGCCCGGCATGGACCCCGGCGGCGGCTGCTCGGCTCCTCTCCGCTGCTGACTCCCCTCTGAGGTTTGCGGCAGGTAGCGGGGTGGACGCTTGGAAAGTGCAATAGGAAAAGCGGAGGGGAAGGAAAGAGAGAGAGAGAGAGGAAAAAAAAAAAAAAAAAAAAAAAGGAAGAAAGAAAAAAAAAGGCAAAAAAAAAAAAAAAAAAGGCAAAAGCCATCAACCCCGCCAAGCCCAGCTTTGGATCTCAGTGCAGGTATTTCTGCTGCTGTGTTCATCCCTTGCCACCTACCACCCCGGTTTTGTTGTTTTGTTTTTTTGTTTTTTTTTTTTTTTTAAAAAAGGAAAGAAAAAAGGAACGAAAAGGAGAAGTCGAACTCTCAAAGGGTTACTATGCAATTGCGACTGATTTCTTGGTTTTTTATCACTTTGAACTTTATGGAATACATTGGCAGCCACCACGCCTCCAGGGTACGGCGACAGGGAAGAAGTAAGTGCGAAGAGATTTATACTTTGATAACTTCTGCTTCCTCTCGTTGTGCTGTTCACCTGTCCGGGGGGTTCTCGTGCCCGCGGTGCCTTGGCGAGGGCGCTGCGAAGCAAGTTCCGCGCCCGCGGGGCGGCCCAGCGGATCTGCGGGCGGTTTCATTGAGTTGGAGGGATGAAGGCGATTTTTGATCTCTTTCCGCTTTTCTCTCTCACCTCACCGGGATGAGCAGAGCCGGCTCCGGGAAGACCTGCGTCTGCTCCTTTATGTCTTAATGGCTGGTAAAGGGGAACGTCCTTTCTTAGCTCTTTCCATTCCCTAAAGGGAAAGCGCAATGACGCGACAGGTAACTTTTTGCTGTGATGCCCTAAGCGCCTTTCTCCACCCCGGTCACCGTTTAGCGACCTGGGGGAGGACGGAAAGAGAAGCCCCCACCCCAAAAGCCGGCAGCACAGATTATCGCTATAGGTTAAGCCTGGCGCCCGGCGATGCGGGGTGGGGGGCTGGGGTGTCGCGGCGATGCCCGAGTTCACTGACTTCCAGCTTTCTCTCGCCAGCAGTCACCTCGGTGGCACCGTCCGGGAAGCTCCTGGGTCACCCATCAGCACTGCTCCGAGGCTGTGGCCCCTGATATTTTCTTTATTTATTTATTAAATCCCATGGGATAAAGGGAGTCAGTCCCTTCTGACTTAGCCAGCCCCTGACTGGTGTCGCCTGGGTCCGGGGTGGCGACAGGGGGGAGCCGGGAGGGCCCGGGGCATCCCCGCAGGCCGGGGGACGAGAGTCAGTTCCCGGGGGTGATGGCAGCAGCTCCCTGGGCGCTGCCGCCCGGAGGAGGCGATGTGGGAGATCAGAGGCGAGGAGACCCCCCTCACCCCCCGGCACCGGGGCGGGAAGGAAAAGAGAGGGAGAAGCGATCGCCCCCCCCGGGAAGGCGCTGTCCAGGTCGCGGGGCGCTGCGACGGGCGGGTGGGCTCCGGCTCCGCCGTGGGGCTCTGCCGTGGGGCTCCGGCGTGGCCCGCAGCACCGGGCAGCTCCGAAGACCCGGGGCAGCGGTGACACCCCCGCCCCCCCCCCCCCCCCCCCCCCCCGGCAGGGCCGTAGGGCCGATCCCGGCCGGGGCGCCGCAGGGAGCCGCCGCCGGCGGCGAGATGCCGGGAGCGGGGGGCAGCGCGACGTGCGGCCGATCCCGACCCGCCACCCCGCCTGCGTGGGACCCGTCGCCGTTTTTGGGGAGGCATTTTCTGCGCACCTACCGGCTCATGCCTGTCCTCTTTCCCTGACACTTGCAGATACCGGGGAACTATCATGAAACACGGCAGCCTGCGTTTAATCAGCAAGAAGTAACGGAGTTACTTCCTCAGGGAGGGGACGGAGGGGTTACTATTATGTTAACTCTTTTTTTTTCTTTTTTTTTTTTTTTTTTTTGCTCACCGCTCGCTCCCTTCCCCTCCTTGGCACGGCTAGCCCTTGAAAGCCTCCTTTGTATGGTTTGCCTCCTGCACACAAGGTTTGATTCACCTAACGTGCCCCTAAAGCGGAGCCGAGGAGCGAGCCCGGGGCTCCAGCCCTCCCATCCCCGCGGCCGCGGAGCGAGGGAGCACTAAGGGCTAAGTAAAACATGTCAGGGCATCCGATTTATTATCCTTGGCAAGGGAGGGCTCCGCAGCCTCCATCACTTCCCACCCACTCCTTTAACCCCTGGCAGCCGCGGGCCCACGAGCTGCGGCCCCCCGCCTGCACCCCCCCACCCCCCCCCCCCCCCCCGCTTCCCCCGTAGGGGCTCCCCGACGGGCGCGGTGGAGGGGTTCATCCCCGGGTCGGGGGCATAGCAGGGGTAGGGGGGCAGGACCCACACACACTTCGTGGGGCGAGGAGGGGGTCGGGGAGCGTGTGCCCCGTCCCCCCCCTTCTCCTCCCGTCCGTGCTCCGGCACCTGGTGCGCGCCGCGCCGGGCCAGAGCCGGGCCGGCGGCGACCTCTGCTGTCCTCTGCCGCGGCGGGCAGCCCGCGGTGGCAGGTGCTCGGCTCGGCACGGCACGGCCGCTGCCCCCACTCCCGGGTGTGTGTTTTGGGTGGGGGGGGAAGGCAGGTCTCCCTCCTGCCCACGGGCGGTCTCGGTGCTGGGTGGGTTTCCCAGCATCGGGGCTGCTGCGTGGGCGTGGGGTGTTATCCTCATGCGGGCGCCGTCCCACCCGGGGCTTTCTGAGGCACCCCTGTTGGCAGCAGCGTAATTTTCGGGAAATAAGAGGTGGAAGCGTCAGCTGCAAGTAATGAGCTGGTTGGTACAGCGTGGAGAGGGTACTGAGTGCTTACTCAAAGTTTTCCGGTTAAAATGTGAGAGTTAAGTTAAATTCACAGCAGAATGAGTCACCGAAAAAAAAAATAAATCACAGCTAGAAAGGGTCAGAATGGAGATCTGGAGTGTTATTTTGGCAGTGAAGACAGCTAACTGTCAGAACACCTCACCTGGACACGGTGTACATCATCCACTGGCTGAGGTCTTCAAATCGGGCTGGCTGTAGAACATGCTTTAGTATAACTAGCATTACTCGGTGTGAAGCAAAAAATAGGGCATGAGTGTTTATGAAAGTTATTACAACAGAGGTTACGGTCACCACTTGCACTGGTCATTTTGGTGTTAAAAATCTGTGAAATGCTGTTAGTGAATACTGTAACTTGAAAAAAATGATAGTGTGCGGATAAAGAAGACACCTGTCAGATTTGTCTACGACATGGAAGACTTTCTCTGGATTTCTCTTTCTTTTGCCCAGATAGTTTACTTTAAGCAAAAGTCCTAACCACATTGCTAGGAAAGTGTTTTCAAATTTCCATTTAACCTATGTATTTTTAAATACAGTGCAAACCACTTGCCATGAAGCAGTCAGCGAGCTCATGTTACTTCATTTTGTTTAATATCTGAGCACCCCATTCTACGTATTATATTGTAGACTCCCACATTTTAAGATGAAGGAATAATGAAGCCTGGAGTGACTAATTCAGAATATGCTGGGCCAGACTCTCATCTGGTACAAATTGAAGTTTCTTTGTTAATTTACCTCGTCAGAAGGACCTGGTCCTGAAGCATTACTTATTTTATATCTATTGCCAAAGTAATCTTTACTAGGAGAAAAGCCTGGTCTGCAGATCTCTCGTTCCTCAAACTCCTACTGAAGTTTCTAGTTTGAGCATCTTAAATTTCTGTCTCATGATCAGTAATAAGTGCGTAGTTGGCTGTACAGGGGCAAAACTCCTCTGAAGTCCACTGTGGAGTGCAGAGGATTGGGTCCATAATTAGACATAGCAGACAAGATCAATAAAAGTTCAAAAAGCAAACATATTAGCAAAGAGATTTCTTTTTATTCTGATAGGAGCAATTAAGATTAACAAATTAAGTTGCTTGTTCGGGTCCTAGAAGAGAGATTAATATGCAGCTGAGTATAGACTAGCATACTAACAAATAAGAAGTTCTATGTATCTGCTGGTTTTACAAACTGGATTACAGTTTGCTTAGAAAAAAAGTAGGATTAAGTTAATAGTTCCACAATAATTTGGTTCTGCAGGTCACCACCAGCCCTCAAAACTTAATACTGACAGTTGTGCACCTTTCTCATTGACCTTTTAACTGAGGGAAATTAAGTATTGTTTGCCATGGGTCTGTGAATGACTGGCAGAACATCTGACATGACCCTGTGGACTACCAGTGAGCCATGGACTGAATTCGGAAATTGCTAGAATAAGCGAAGTGATAGAAAATTCTGCGTTTGTACCACAACTCCTACATCTGGGAATAAAACTATCAGTATGACTTAGTGGAACAGCAATTTGGATGTAGAGCTACCATGATGTATATTATTGCTAGCCCATCAGTATCTGATGTTGGCAATTGCCTCCTGCCTTTTGCTGTAATGGCATATTCACGATACCCGGCGTTCGTTCCTTTGGGTGCTCCTCCATCGGTTCCTCTGTTGACGCGGGACTGCAGGTCTTCCAGCATCTGCTTCTGGTCAGGGTCACGAGCGGAGGGCTCCACCCTGCAAACACTCTGCCTCTCTGGCTTGGTTTGCATGCAGCTACTTATGAATTCGAAATTAAGCAGATGCGTAAAACATAGCTATGTAAAATAAAACAAAACAGGAGAGAACCGACAAAACACAAACTGGCAAAATTATTCAGGTTTTTTGTACCCTCATGGAGGATGTCATTTACATGGAGGTAAAATAGAGGAATTACATTATTAGTTAAAATAACACTGCATTTTAGAAGCAAATTTTTTGATAGTTCACCATAAATATATATATATAACTGATATCTACATCTATGTTTAGGGTTGGCATGGCACAGGTGGTAATGCTACATATTCTATATAAAATATAGGTGGTGTTACCAATTTTTTTAAAAGGAATAATTTAGTATCTGAGTGCAATACTTTAAAGCAGAGTTAGCCAAGCAAGCAGCCATCAAGTAAACTGAATCTGTCCTTGGGTGGGATTAAATTATTCAGTGTTAGTTCTCTTTCAAAGTATTTGTATGCCACTAATAATTTTTTTTCTGTGATGTCTTCATATTAGTATTGTCAGAGTAAATACTTTGCTGGTGACAAGTGCATCTTTTTTGCAATGAAACTATATTTCTCATTTTTGGATGAGATCATGTTTGTTTCGAAACAGACTGTAAAAATTCCTATTGCAGTCATTAGAAACAAAAGCATACGGAGAACGATTTCATCGCGTTTTCATAAACTGTGAAAGTATTTCATAGTAGCGATATCTTAAACAATTAAATATTAGAGAATCAATACCCATTGCTCAAAGCGTTAGAAGTATTATAGGGATAGCTTGCTTGCGTTGTTTTTTTTATAACTCTACGTGCATGTAGGTCTGTGCTTGAAGTATACCAGCTGCATGTGGAACGATACGTGTTATTATCCCAAGAGACTAAAGGACATTACAGACCAGTTCCCATTTCATACCTGACATTTGAAAGGGTGATAATTTCAAATTTTGTTTCTTTCGGCTACTGAAGACACATCTCATACTATTTAAAATTTATGTTAAACTGCAAATACATATATCACCACAACGTCTCAAAGCCATTGATGCAGGATGATATATCAGCAAATATATAAAAAGTCCTATTTCTCTTCGCAGGCAGAATAAAATATTGCTATTATTAATGAGATGGTTTTAGAGCTTGAACCTGCCTCCTTTGCTTGCAGTAGAGAAAGTCCCATGGACGTCATTGCAGCTGGAGAAGGCTCTTTTTCTGCAGGACCTCAGGAAACATTTTGAGTTTGGAAGAATTCCTATGCTAGAGTACTCACAAAATTGCATGATCCAAATATGTACGATACCTATATAGGAAAAAACAATGCTTCGTACCTTTCACAACCATGATAGATAGCCTGCTTGAGAGGCAATCTCTTTTTTAAGCATGTGAAAAGAACAGCTATTTTATTACTTCTACCTATTGAGCCAACTGAAGTCAATAAAGTTAACTCTGAGATTATTTTCTTCTTTTAAGCTCTGTTATTAGCGTATCAAGCCTTTGCAAATCCCCGGTCTGTTTCTTCTTCTTGCTGCAAACTTTTCGCTGAAGATAATGGAAGTTATGCTTAATAAAATCTGAGACAGGACTTAAAAATCCGAATTACTCGTTATCTCTTGCTTAGCTGCTCTTTTTGCTTTCTGATTAACAAAGCTGGTGTGTCGGCTTGACCACTGCTGTTATCGCTGACATTAATAAGCTATCTAACAGTCCATAATCAATCATTTATAGACAGTGACTACTAGGAAAACTAATTTGTTAAAACTATGGAGATTCTTAAGAAGTTTTTTTCCCCAACAGTAGATTGTCCTTTTTCCTCTTGAAATTAAATGAAAAGTTGTGAAAGGCTGGTGGAGGAGATATAAAAGCTAATAAAAAATAATATTTTTGTCTCATTTCTAATTTTGGAGTCTGAACTACTCAAAATCACTTTGCCAATTTTTTACCAAAATAATGCAGAACAAAGCAAACTTATCAGATGACAAAAGGCAGCTGAAACCATGTACGTTTTCATATAAAAGTCTGTCTGTCTGCTATTACCACAAACAATGCCGCAGATAAAAATACTCAGAGAATATTTATTCATGCAAAACATGTTACGGCTCTCAAAAAAAAAAAAAAGCGAAGAGCTACAACTTTTTTATAAAGAATTGAATAGCTGATCTTCTGGCGATGGCAGAACAATTACTTATTAGACACTTTGTCATAATAAAATCCAACAGATTTTATTAGTGATTACTTTAACCCTATTTTTGTTGTTAGCAGTGAGCAGTGCGATGAGCAACGCTACTTAAAAAGAAGGAATGATTGCACTATGGCTATATGATAGCTGACTAATAAACATTTTTGCGTGTTTCGATTTCTAGATTATGAGCTATAGACCATGCATTTTAAAATGTTAGTATTATCTACTCGTGTGATCAAAAATAGCACCCACTGAAGCAAAGGAGCCACAAAACTTGCATCCCTCCAGCGCTGCTAGGGAAGAACTCAGCTATGGAGACCGGAGCTGAACTGGGAGAGACATGAACTGTGATGGCACTGAGCTCCCACCTACTCCGAGCAGCACCCCGGCCTTGCGCTGATACTTCTGCTCCACACAACAGAGTAATTAGGGGGAAGAGCATAAAGAAATGCATGTAGTGATACTTTTAAATGAAAGTAAAACCCCGAACCACAGGTCTACACCGAGTTCTGGTAGTGCACTGCTATAAACATTATCCTTTCAAGCTTCTTATTGTGTGTCAGTTTTATGTCCTGACACGTTTTATGTTTAAACTTGAAAGGTCCTAGATGGGATTTCAGACGTTTGATATTTCCTGCAGGGTAAAGCAGATTTTGGGGCACTGTAAAATAAAACAGGAGCTCATTGATGGGTGTTGGAATAGCAACGATGTGTGATTCCTGTGGCTTCTTGCGAAGTGCGAGGGCAGACACAGCAAGGCTCAGATCCAAGAATACGACTTGGGTGCCTAAGGTGTGTTCTGGGATAGGATTTAAACACCTGAGTCCCTCACCTTCAAAGCCCTGCTTAATTGCCACCTCACCCTTGACGCACGGGCATTTCTCAGATGTTTTGTCGTTTCTAACATGAGACTTCAGCTTACCGACATGGAGCGTCCACCTGGCACGGGAAGCTTCTGAGCTCAGGTCCCTTCTGCAGAGACTTTGAGATTTTCTCTTAAAGAAACCCTGGGTAAAAAAGGCAATAAACAAATCATAACAAATAATAAAAATAACAATACAAAGTTCTTCCACAGGGAGCACAGGACTCTGCAGGAGATTTCTCACTGACACTGGAACATAGGCATGCACGTGCCTGCTCCCATACATGGGCCCCCTCCAGCCCTTTCCTCTTCTGTGCTAACTAAAATGGGTGCAAGCAAACGACCTGAGATTACATGCAAATACCAGTGATAAAAAGTCAGTTTATTAGAGTAGATCAACACAGGTTAGAGTCATGCTAGATAGAAGAATTAATTTGACTTAGATTTTCAGCTCCTGGCCTTAGCTGCTAAGGCTTTGGATACATTAAGGTCAGGAAGGCTGATGCTCCCTTCTTGGTGTATTTCTAAAGAAAAGTGTGTTTCCCTTCTTTTGTTAAAGATAAAAATAAAAATATTGGCTTGCAAGGGCTGGGCAGCAGTGCCAGGGCACCTAAACCCCCTGGACAGCCAGGATTTGAGGCAGCTTCTGATGCCAGTATTTCCCCGTGACTAGGCTGACAATACCTCGTTCAGCTTGCTGGGGTTTTGTGGGTCCCTTTTGGAGGCGCCCAACTCTTCCCTCCTACTGAAAGGCAACTTAAAAGCCTCGCTCAGGGCTGCCAACTGTACTTTGATGGAGGCGTCGATGGAGGGCATTGCTACACAAAGCAGAGTTGTTCAGAACGGCATAAATCCTTTATCAAGCACCACCTCATCCACCCCACTTCTCTCCAAATAACTCACCAGGTGCGCAGCTTCTCTGGTGATAGTGTTTTGGTGGGAAGTTGCAGCAGAGGTAGGGCTTGAGCCCTTTTTCCTCATCTTCCCTACAAAGTGAGGTTCTGTTTCAAGGGGAAGGAAGAGGAGAAGGCTCTTGTGTGAACCAGAAACGTAGGAGCAACCAGCTGGTGGAACAAGATTTCCATTGCATTTCTCGACTAACATTTACAAACATCTACATGAACCAGAGCTACTAAGACCTGACACTTTAATATGTTTACAAAGTTTATGTATGTTATCAGCACATGTAATACTCCCAACAGGATTTATTACAGGTTTCTTTAGCAACAACATTTTTTATTCATAACAGCTCAACTGGTCAGAGAGAGGAAAACAGCCAGTTTCTCCAGAGCGCGCCTCCCACGCACACTTGCCCTGCATTATTGCATTGCTTATTCATGAAGATTACAAACACCAGTGTCGGCAAGTGTTTCATAACCTTGTTTCCTTTTCCTAGAATGTTCATAATTAATTTCACTTTTTTCTATGCCACTGAATAAGGAGTTGCTGGTTTTATTTTACTTCATGTTATACTGCCTAGTGAAGAATTATGTCTCCAAAATAGAACCAAGTGCGACCAAAGGGTATTTATTTAACATGGGAGTCAGAAGATGTTAAGTGCATGTATTTAGCAAAGACACAGAGATGGATGAAGATTCCAGAAAGTTTTAGTATAACACAGAACTGAAAATAATCAACTAAGATGAGACCTCCTTGTGCTGGGCACGATGGCCACAGATGTCATAAAATCTAATAGACAAGATCTGGAAGGCAGGAAAGGTAAACAAATTACACGACTTGGTGTTTTGCAAAAAACCAGCTTCTGTTTTGCAGTCCAAAATGGAGTCACACATTCGTCTTTTGTGCTTATGTTTTATGAAGAGTTGAGCAATTAACGAGTTTCAGGGTTGAGGGTGTATCAAAAGTGAAAGTAGAATTCTGTACAAGAGTAGAATTTGTAACTTATGCTATGTCCTGGACAAGTGTTTTTAAGCCCAAGGCCCTGGCTTCAGGAATGAAACAACTTAAATATGCTATTTAAGCTACCCATTGAGGAGAAGCTCAGTGGTGTAAGAATTTATCAGTAGGATTCAGTTGTGAGTGAATGTCAGCAAGAAGACATCCACGTGGCTGCTTAGGATGTATATTACTTCCTAAGAAAAGACCAAAGTTATTTTGAGGAACAAGTAAATATAAAAACAAGTTCCCCCAGACAGATTACAGACAAAAATATTTCCCTTTCTCTGTTGGCATAATTTATTTCTGCTGAAAACCTATAAAATTAGCGTGATTTGAGGATGCTTATTCTCCTCCATGACTGGGTACCGTGTTCTTTTATCTGAGTAGTTCACTGAGATACTAATCACGCTTTAAACCCTCAGCCTCTTTCAAATGTATGTCTTACAACAAGTAAGCTGTTACACTACTAACTTTGAGTTCAGTATATCGCAGGAAATAATATAACAAGTGGTGACATATATTATGTTTGTGTGGTCTGTTGGAGGTCAAAGTGGACTCGATCATTCCATGGACTTGAAAATTATGGAGGAGGTTTCAAATAGGCTTTCTTTTACAGTTTTTCTATGATGTACTGTGGCTGGATATTTTGATGAACACAAGCCTTCCCAAGCTTTGTGGAGGTTAGAAGCACTGGGTAGGGAGTGACTGAAGTGGGGGGGTCTTATTCCTATTTGCCAAGATCTGGCTGGCCACAAAGAAACTGTAAACTACCCTTTCAAAATGAGGATGGGCTGCTATTCACCTCTTTCTGAAATCACATCACTTCCAGCTACCCAGTGAGCGGAGAAGTTCATTTCTTCCTCAGTATAAATCACACCTGAGTCCAGATAAAATAGATTAATCAGAATAGTAGGCTTTTCTTGCATTTCCATGCTTCACTGATTATGTAAAAAAAGAATTCTAACCATAGCTACCACTAAAAGACCACCAAACATTATGAAAGTCAATCCATAATCCTTTCTGAAGCCTTGCATAATTTGTTGAAAAATAAGTTATTCATTTATGGAACTTACTGGTTGGGCCTTTCACCCTGGTTCCCTGTGGTTACTGCTGTGTGCACCAAAAAAGGTCTGTGTTTTTCAACTGGACGCCTGCAGAGACCTTGGACACATCTTGTCCAAAAGAGATCAGCCACAGAAATTGCAGTACTGCGTATAAGAGAGCTTATTCAGAAGAAGAATCTTCCATCTCACACTCCCCGACTCCTACATAAGCCTTCTCTGGCTTACGTACTTCATCCCCTGGAACCCCCTAAGCCTACAGCTGTAGTCCTAGAGCTGGAAAAAGTCCTTTACTCAGACTGTGCCCATGATCTGCCTAAAAGACCTTTTTGACCGTCAGAATATATAGTACTTGACAAAGGTGTCAGAAAACCGTAAACCTGCCAAAAGTTCAGGGTTATGTTTGACACTGTTCACAAAATATTGACAAAATTCATAATTTTGATGGAAAATTTAATAACATTTTATAGAATATAAAAATATAATTATCAAATTTAAAATATAAATTATAAATAAAATTAATATAAATGTTCATACATTGTCATCTCTCCCTTCTCCTCTACACATTCATATCTGTATCTGTATATACACATTCACATACATACATAAATTTTCACACAGACACAAGCAAGAATGAAGGGTCTTGATTTGTTCTCTAAAGTATTTTCACTTTGAAATTGTCTTAAAATATAGGCAGAAAGGACACCAATAACCCCAGACAGAAGATGTTTTGTTTCAAGCCACGCAAAGCCCTTTGGTTTGCCTGAAAACTCCATCTCTTCTCCCACTTCTCATGGTCTGTTTGGTAACGGAAAACAAAATCATTAGTTTTATGCAGGTTAAATCAAAGACTAAATTAAAAATAATAAAAATGAATGGGAAGCTTGGTAGGGGCCCCTCTTCTCTTTCTGTTGAGTTTGGCATGCCTAGAAAGTTATACAGACCCTTACCCTTTTGGTTGCGCACAGGTGAAACTTTTACAGCTTTTCAAATGCCGTGTATCACTAGGCTGGAAATTTTATTCAGCAAACGAGGAGGAAAACAATGTTCCTTAGGCTGGGCTTTGGGTGGGGGAAATCAGTGGTGTAGAGAAGAAGCAGCTTTCCTTGGCCCTGTGACAATCCAGCAGCACGACCGCTGATGGTCCCCCGCGGGGTATCCGTGCACATGGGTGTACGTGTGTACGTGCATCTGTGTGTCTGTGGAGGGAACAGCGAGAAGAGTTAATATTCCTCCGTTTTACCAGAGAACAGAAATGTTGTGATCGCAAGGCACATGCCCGACTAACACGAGGTTTTCAATTAGAGCCTCTGCATTGTTTTTAATGGGAGCTGGTTTAGGCAGAATAAACATCTCATAAAGGTTAAGGGATTGATTCTGCTTCTAGTTAGAACTCATGTCAGGAAGCAAATAACTCACAGAACTCTGCCAGCATAAAATTTGCATGTGCTCAGAATCCGGCCTAAATGTTTATACAGGCTATTAAAAAACCACGATAGTTGGTGGGGGATTTTTGTTCTCACTCACCAAGAAAAGGAGCAGCAATGCAATCTTCACGTCTCTTCCTGAGGTGCTGGTAAAGGTCATGAGGGTATTCCACTGTCCTTTGTAAGAGAACAGCTGCGATTTGCCACTTAAAAGTGTGGGAGGGATACTTTTACTGCTTTCCCCATGCTGTACTTATTCACCCTGCCCAGCACTATGTACTCATGAGCTTTCTCCTCCTTTGCCATCTGCTCAGTTAGAGTTGTCAAGCTCCCCTCTTCCCTCTCTTCCTACAGGTATTGAATTCGGGCACTATTTCTCAAAGTAGTGACTGAAGTAATTCGCAGAGTGAGAACATACAGCAAATCAGAGTAGCTAAATGAGTGAGCACAGGGATAGACCCAAAATGCTGCATTTTCTGAAATGATAAGTGGTAGAGGAACTCTAGATCAGCTACATTAGCCTGCCTGATTCAATGCAGGTGTGGTCCACATCCTCCTCGCTATCCATAACATGCTTGGATCCAACCCAAGCCCACTGGAAACAAGAACTAGCGGGAGAATATAGTGAACCAGAGCAGACACACCAGGATTCACATGCAAGAATATTGTGTAAGGTATATGATAGTGTGCCCTTTGTCAAATGAACTTTTAAATAATTTTTTTCTCGTCTTCCTGTCGATTCCTGTTCTTCCTTAGTGTCACCCCAGAGGAACACTCCCTTAGTGTTCCCTTTCCCTCACTCCCCTATTCGTACCTATAAGCAAGTTTCCTCCTTTGGATGCCAGGCCACAAGTTATTGCAACTTATGGTTCTGAGCCCAGGGTTTTGAGGAGAAATGGTGAAAAGAGAACGGATGCCCTTGAGCTGTGGTGTGATGACTTGATGATAGCAGGGGCTTTACTGGTGAGAGAAAAGAAGCAGTGAACAACTTCTGTGATTTACAAAGACAGATTGTAAAAACAAGCTATGAATTTTTGCGTATACAAAAACAAGTGAATCCTTGGAGACTTTGTCAGACATGCCCTGGTAGAAGTAAGGAAGAAGCTGGAAAAGTTTGCATACTGTAATAGAGTACATAGCCCTGAGGTCTATCAAATACAAGAATACGAAGCTCGGAGTTTGGTAAGTGGGGAACTGTTCTGAATGTGTCCATTGACATCAAACATGGCTATGGCTGTTTGACCAAGCACAGATACCAAAACATTCACCCAGTTTGTCTACTGGTCTCCAGGCGGCAGTGCAGGACCCTTCAGGAACCAGCAGAAAAATGTCCCTGTTTGCAAAAATATTGGAGGGGGGAGGGGGGAAGGAAAGTCCCCTCCGTAATGCTTTGCATTTCCCCACAACTGTGTCAGGGAGTGCCACGATGGATGGCAGGGCAACTAGCCTCAATTTAGTACAACTTACAAAATCATCCTCCTCAGCTGCAGAGCGCTGTGGTGTCGCAGAAGGGATGGGCAGCAGCGTTCGTCAGCTGAACTGCAACGTGCAGCACTGCTTGCTGCATTCTATAAGCAATTCCCAGCTTTCAAAATGCCCGATGGTCCTAACTTTCCCTATGCCAAGCCCTTTCTCTGACACAATTAATTCCTCAAAACTCGGCGCATCTCTATTCTCTTTTGTGACAGCAGTTGAATGTCTACAAATGGAAATACATACTTCTCCTCTTGGCTTGCTGTGGAGCCATAACCCCCTCCCCCAATATATTCAGTCTAAGTGGATTTACAGAGTTAGTCTGACAGTTTCTGAAATAGAAAACCTCTGTTTAACAGCAGTGCCCAAGCACTGCTCTCTCTATAGGCAGGCCAGTGCTTCTTGCTTCTCTTTAAGATGGACTCCCTCCGATGACGTGGGGACAGAGGAGATACCACACCCCGTCCAGCCGTCGGCCTCTTGCTGAGACAGCTATCACGACTGCCAGCTCCTCTTGAAGGTTTTACAATGTGTACAGTTTCAAACAAACATCAGATGAAAGCAATTTTGAGTCTAAACCAAGCATGGCCAGGTTTGCATTGGTGATTTATTGGTGAAAGTCATCAGGTCCTATTACCTATTTCTTGAGCCATCCAGTTCTTTGGCTTCCAGCCAATTCTAGGGCCTGATTCTGTTCCTATTGAAGTTAATGGGAGGTTTTGTCCCTGATTTCAATAGGAGGCCTTTAACTTCCCAACTTTCTGTCTATAGAGGCTTGAAGTGCTTCCAGGTTTCCATCATAGTCTGCGGTTCCCCTCTTTAAGTCAAGTGGACATTAACGGATTGCCTGGGCCCACACCTTTGGATTTAGGAAAGCACTAGATCTGATTCAGCTCTCACTCACACACCAGCTTTATACCTCAGTGGAGTCCCTCCTGATTTATACTGGCAGGAGAGCGAGGTCCAACGTTACTTATGCCTGGGTCAC
The DNA here is from genome assembly GCA_017639485.1 of Pluvialis apricaria. Lineage (NCBI taxonomy): Eukaryota > Metazoa > Chordata > Aves > Charadriiformes > Charadriidae > Pluvialis > Pluvialis apricaria. The sequence continues at coordinate 69,557,364 of CM030009.1, read as the reverse complement.
TGCCAGCAGAACGCGAAGAGAATTCAATCACTTGTTATCCCCTTCCCTGCACCTCTCAATCACAGCATATACATACGTATATATATGTGGATATATTAGAATCATCTGGACTCTTTTAAGTTATTCACCATTGAAACTGACTTCAAATTCAAGTTTTAAAGTTGAAATAACAAAGAAGGAAAAAAGAGCCAGAAGGGAGCCAGCTGCAAGGGTACTCACAATTTTCATCAGTCTACGGGACACTCCTAATAACATATTTTACTACTTTGTAGTGAACTTTCTTTGCTTCTGCCATAAATATATTCCCTATGCTGTAAATGAATAGCTTGCAAGCTCAGTAAAGTTAATATAGAAGAATAAATCTTAACTACCTAATGTCAGGTCAGAAATATAAATCTTATCTAATATGCCAGGTCAGAAGGAAAGAATACTTTTAGCTGAAAATAGCAAATACTTTCCAGTGCAGAGTAGGAACTTATTTTTCTCTTTAAAAAAATATGCTGCCCCTAATAAGATGAGTTGAACAGTCTCGTTTTAGAATCTCCAAAAGAAAAATAAACACATAGAGCAGAGTTAATTTATAAAATGCTCCAAAGTTTATCTTGGCAGAACAGTTTTAGGCAGTGAGATTTCTCTCCCTCTCTCACATGCATTCGTACACATTCACACTCACACACACACACACACACACACGTGCACACACACACATCTCAAAATTAGGACAGGCCCTTACAATAGCAAATACTACAGAAAAATTCTATATCTGGATAAATTCACAGGTCCTTATTCAGGCAAAGCTCTCATTTTCAAATCAATGGAAATTTTTCCAAAGCGAGACAACAATCCTTCAAGCCTTTTTGTGTAAGTACAGACCTGCTGTGTCTCAGTGGGGGACAGTGAGCTGCACAAGTGCCTCCTGTCTTAGGTCCCCCTTTCATGCGCTGTCACTCCTGCCAGCTGTAAAGCAGCGATGCAGTTGCTGTCCCCTTCTCTTGCCTGCCTGGGGCCCCACTTGTTGGACACAGCTGGATAGCTTGGTGGGTCATCTGTCAGCCAGCTGCTGCTGGCATGCGGGTCCCTCCCGGGAGCCACAGGCTCCCACTGCTGCCCATCCTCTGGTTCCTCCTCCACACCTCCTTCACACACACGCATCTTGCCCATCAGAGCCAGGCAGCTTCAGAGGCTGTGGAGGTGAAGCCCACCAAAGACTTTATTGTAGCCTCACAGGCTTAACTTTTTGGGTTTTTTTTGTATTCTGTATGCCTACAACTAGCCTGTGCCAGGGAGCCACAAAAACAGGGGAATACTGGAGGTTCCAGATCTAACAGCCAAGAGACTGCCCGCCTGCAGGGCACAATGCAACCAACAGCAAATGGCACCATGCCCTACGCTGCTACCCCCAAACAGTTGGGAGCTCCTCCATCTCATCACTTGCAGCAGCCACTGGCCTTCCAGACAGTTTATTTACTTCAGGGTCTGCAAAGCAAACAGTCGCTTCCCTCAAGATTGGCAAGAATAGAGGCAGTTTTACATGGCTGAGGCACAACGTGAGGCTGGTGCACGCACAATTCTCCGGACCATCCTTGCTCAGTGCCACCAAGTTACAGAATGCAGACCCTGACTTACTAAAACCCCACAGAATAATGCAGCAACGAGTGGGTTCCTTTTTGCTCCTCTTCTCTTTCGTTTTTGGCTGCTGGGAAGTTGCCAGTAATTTCCAGCATTTGGTCTGACAACTGTTCTACTGTAAATATTTAGAAGAATCCATTAGAGATTAAACAAAGTGTAAGTAACTGCTCCTAAGTGATAGCTCTTATTAATGTTTGCAGCAATAGGCGCTTTACAAAAGCGTATGAAAGTCCTACCACTAGGCTGCTTGTAGGAAAGGGCAAGATAGAAGGCAGCAGCCAGAACACAGTGTAATTTGAGCGTCAGTGTGTTATCATTATAAATAATCAGTGCAGAGACAGCATTCTGTAATGTGTGCACCATGCTTGCAAATCTTCTAGACAGCAACGGGTAGAGTGCGCTATCCTGACCAATATTTTAAATCATCTGTATCAGGCTGAAAAAGTACTCAGACCTCCAGTCTGGACTTCTTCGCCTTTCTCTGGTCTGCCCCAAAAATATTAAAAAAAAAATATATACAAAAATGCCAAGCCCTCTCCTACCCCAAAATGTATCAAGAATCGTCATGTTTACAACAAACTGAGATGAATGAAAACATAAATGCATCTACGTCTAGCCAATTTCTTTACAGAAAAAATACATTATATTCTAGGAACACAGTGAACAGCAGGTTCTGTGCATGTGAATACCATAGCAGAATTTTCTCTCCCCACAAAGTTGGTGATACTGATTTTTTTTTTTCCATTTAAATTACATTATGTATTGTCAGTTTGTGGCGAGTACAGCGTGCTATTTCCAATACAGAAGAGGTCAAAAATGGATCACAAGACTTGGCTCCAATGTCCACCTTGCACTGGTTAGGTCCTGCAAGCAAAAAGGCTTGGGGCTTATTCAGGCCACTCATGATGCTTTCTTAGAGTGGTACATCTGATACTCAGAAAGAATGCATGTAAGGCATCATTTCTAATTTTTTAAGCTGGCAACTCCCTTCTACTTTCCTGTTCCCTACCTTAAACAAAATGTCTGGGTAGTTTCTAGGAGTTATCTGTGTTGTTCATCCTTTCATTTTAGTTCCATACCCACATCTGACTTTTCAAACTTAGAGTCACTCTTTTCTTTATGCGAGTTTAGACCTTTACTAAAGAAATAAATAAAAGCAAGCTGGGTAACTGGAAGAGCTGGGTGTGAGCTGCTAAGCAGGAACATGCTGACTTGTTGGGTACTCCCATCACCGGTCATGGTGGCTTATGGCGTTGCTGGATTCAGTGTCACAGCAGGGAAGAAGGATGAAACTTGTTAAGGAGAAGTTTGCTGCTGCAGGTTTCCTAGACAAAGAAAAGGGGAAAACACAATGCTTGTGATCACCTGAAGCAGGTCTTGGCAAATTAAACACAAAGGGTGGTCGCAAAGGAAGTTATTAACGGCCTCCTCACTAGTCCAGATGTTGCGCTGATGTCAAGAGTGAAGAGGAGGGTAACATCTGCTCCAGCTTCACCTCTGCATGGTCAGCTAGTACCCAGCACAAACGTACCCAACAAAAACGTGTTGTTACCGCCAGTTCCCAAGCATGAGATGGGCTTGAAGCACAAGCGGTGATGTGCCTGACTCCAGTGGGTGCAGTACATTTTTGAAGGTGCTGCTGAGGCACGGCCATCTCTGACATTTGGCTGAAGTTAGTAGCTGTCTGCCAGAGAGCAACTGCTACGGGCTGGGTCTGGCTTTGCACCACATGTCGTTCATGTCCAAAAGCAGGAGAAAGCAAGCCATGAAATCTTTAGGCCTTGGTCTTTCTGAACTTGTTTATAGGCTTCCATGTGCCGACACTCTTCCACCTCCAGAGCCAGTAGTCAGCAGGAGGAGAGGGTGAGGGAGCTGTCCTGAGCTTGGCAGTGGCAAGGATGATGAATGTCAGGTAGGATGTAAGGCGGTTTATCTTCTGTACCTCCACGTGTGCGTATATGGGAGCTTCAGGAAGTCAGGTAGAAGAGATGCTCATGCTCTAGAAAAGCTATAAAGGAGCAGACTAGATGGTGTCTTCAAGGAAGAGGAACATTAGTAAGGAGTGCTTCTAAGCTAGTGGGCTTGGATAGCTGGGAGCAACTGGAGTTGTTCTGCACAAAACTCCCTTAAGTGATTGTATTCACCTTAAAATAATAACAACAAGAAGCAGCAGCAAGACTACACCTTTCAAAACCCATACAAATATCAGTTCATTTTTCATATTAATCCTCTTGACAGGTTTGCAGGAGGGCATTGTCATAATTTTTCAAAAAGTGAAAAGGAGGTGCATAAGTTATCTTCTAAGACCAGCCAACAGCAGTGATCTCATTTTAAGACACAGAGATCACTTACTTGCAAATCTTGCTGAATTCCAGGTGGTCAGACCTCTTATGTACCTCAAGGAACAAATCTTCCACTGGATAATTTGGCAGGACTCTGTTGATTTTTACAGGACGATTACATTTGACCCAAATAAATAATTTGACCATCTCCATTGACTGCAGGCATTGAAAGCATAAATACCAACAACTGAGCTAGTCATTGGACATTACGTGGCAACTCCCAGGCCATCTCATCCTTAGGCACAGGTTTAAGACAGTTGAGATAGACTGAGCCCTAGAAGTGTCTGTTTGCCTCCAATGTCTACAAAGTCTGGTGTCCCCAAGCCCAGAGGATCTCCCCCTCTCTGTCCATAGAAGAGTTAAACCCAACAAGACCCGTGTTGATACTTGAGAAGCCTGGACAGCTGCGTCAATCATGGATGTCCAAATCTTCAGTGCCTACAACCAGGGGAGATTAATGCCAGCATGGCTCCCTAAGTGCAGGCACCTTAATTTTTAAAAATAGACAAAAATCTTTCAGAGGTGCTAAAATGTAGTTGAAAGGGAACTGACCCACCAGAGCTCTTAATTCCTACTCTGGAGTCATGCTTGAATGTTCAAGGGCAACAGATATTTTAATTATACATCATTTCAGGGGGACTGCTGGGTTATGATTTCCCCTCAAGTTTGTGAGGCTGTGGGCCATTCCCACTTATCTTACAATGTAATGATCACGATGAAAAGAATTGTTTCTCAAAATTTGCTATTCCATTGCCATATGGTTGGTTACAGCATAAGCACATGCAATTTGAGTATGAAACTGCTGATTGAGAATAGAAGAACTTTACAGCCACTTAGCCCAGATGTGAATACGTACCCTAGGGTCAGTGGGAGGTGCAATTCAGTCCTATGCTTCCAGAGCAGGAGCCACAGTGCAATGGGGATGAAAGAAAAGTGGAAACAGAGAGGCTATAATAATAAAGGTAATTTTTTTTCTTTTGCTCACAGCCACGCTGGCTGAGGGAATGTGCTATTTAAGGCAATGGTGTCTCCAAATTCAGTATAAGACAGCATCTTAAACACTCCTCCCAGATGCTAGTTTGAAGAAATAAAGTGTAATCCATGCTGTAGTTCAGAAAAGACAGGAACAGTAAATAACTTGGCTTGTTATTCCTTCTGCTTTTTGAAAAAGGAGAAGCATTCCATCATTTCGCTCCATTTCTACATGAAACAACATTCCATCTTTACGTCCTCTTTAAAATACTAATTTATTAGTTCTTTCTTAATTTCCTCTGATATAAAGAATAAACAAACTGAGGAAGAGACCATATTGCTGAAGATTTTTAGATACATATTTAGGTTGTAAAAAATGAAAAGGTACTGCTAATTTTCTTTTGTTCTGCCAGTAATTTCTTATGAATGTTCAACTGCATTAGGAAAGTGGCTAAGACACAGCAAAAGAAAATTATGTGAAATCAAAAGGATACTTTATTGAGATTCTCTTCTTCTCTATCCTGCACAAATATATCGTGGTAAAATCAACAACTCTCCTACCATCTGTTTGCTTACACTGATGCCTCATCCAGCAGATATGCTACATTGAAACCTTATGAGACATAAAAATCCAATTTTGTTCATAAGGCAACAATGTGGAGTTTGTTTTAAGGAAACTGAAGTTTATTTTATTTCTGAAAACTCCTGTGAAGCAAGTAGTTCTCAAATCACAAGGAAAATATTGGATCATCACCCTATATTAAAAATATGGCTTTTTTATTTGCTTTTATCCACAATTATTTCATTCTCTTTTTTTATGTCATCAGAATCAGATTGATGAGCATAATGCGACTCACTGGGAGTAAGAAAACGATTATATTCCTGATGCTATCTTAAGGCAAAATGCTAACTAACGGCTGGCTCGCTAGTGTGTGCAGCCCCTAGCCAGCAGTACAGCAGCGAGGAATGCCTGAAGGTGCCTAGCAAAAACTGTAGGACCTACTCAATGGTTCCTTTCTCAGGCACAATAATTTACCATTAAGCTACGGCATGCTCTCAGAAAGATGTCTGACCTCTTACTTGAAGCACACATGTAACTGAGATTATACTGTCTCCCTGAGACTGTTGCAATGATTTAACTACCAAGGCTTTCCGAAATTTGTCTTGAATAATGCAGTTGAGACTGACACATGTCCATTTCCAACCATTGCTCCATTGTACCTTTAATTCCAGTAGCAGATAGCTTTATGGCATCAAATATTTTAGGGGCAATGCTTAATTACAGACTAATTTTTTTTCCACCAAGAGAAAGAGGTGCTGTTGTAGTGTGCACCTCAGGCAAGGCTGGTTTTGGAGAAAACACTCCACAGAGCTAGATGCAGTTTTTACTATGCTTTTTTATCTCTAAGAACAGGCACGTCTGAGGCTTTAATGTACCTGACCTCAGGCTGGTTCTATGCCCGTGTAACTCTTTTGGTGTTAAACTTTCATGGAGCTGTTTTTTGCTTATAAAGTCGTAACAGAAGAATTGGAGCAGGGTCTACCACAATGTTGTTCCTATGTTGTGACCAAAGGAACTGTGTTCCTGATGGAAGGGAAGACCATGAAGACATCCCAGTGCCGCTTTCCCTCATGGCTGTGCCCGGCCTGCCACCAGCAGCTCTTGGGCATTAGGTAGCATCAAGATGCTTCAAAGCTTAGAGACCTTCAGAGTAAGAGAACAGCAGTGAGGTGATGCACTGACCCTTCTGAATCCCTCGTACTGAACTATTGCTCCAGCATGGGCGTTGGGATGGCTACACCTCCTCCTTGCAATACAAAGTGGAATAAGGTCAACAGCAATCATGCTGGGTTTGCTGGTAAGAGCCACAATTTCAGCTCCAGAGGTTCCCCACATGTCTCAGTTCAGACTGGTTATAGCAGCTATCAAACAGGCGGTGCATTCCCTTTCTTGTGTTGTTAAAGAGTTGCTGCAGTCACCTAAAAGAAAGGTAATATGGCCCCTAAAGCATTGACGTACATCACGGACCTGCATCTTACTTGATTGCTATAAAGTGCCTTGAGGACCACAGGGTGAAAGGTCCTACAGAACTGCACGTATATTTGGAGACTTACTGTTATTGCTGCTGTTGCTATTTGATTATGTCACGTTCTTGGGTTTTTTTAAGGATAGTTGAAATCACAATACAGTTTGCAAAAATTGTGTTTATTCTCTTTTTCACATGTCCGCAAAAATCTTTGTAATCATTTTCCCTCATCATTTGGCCTCCTTTTCACTTGGCTTCCCTTTGAACACCTCTTTCTAATTTTCTGTGAGAACACCTTTGTTGCACTGGCTTTTTTCCATATGGAGTGTTACATATGATCTTGGTATGGAAAGTATTACATAGTAAACAGCAGATTTAAGCTGAGAAAGATTTTAGAGATTAATGAACAGGCTTTGAATCTCTCCTTTTATAGGACACCAGTTTGATTCTTCCTGAAATCAAAGCAATATTTTCCTTCTTATCAGGATATAGTTTAGTAGCCCCTTATAAAATTATTTAATAATCTCAAAGTTGAAAGTCTTTATATTAAAAAAGCAATGAAATGATCACCTGTGTTGGGGCTCCTGCTGAGACACAAAGAAACGGGGCTGCTAACTCCAAGCACTGTAGGGATCTTAGTCCCAGATATAATGGCAGTGATTTAAAATGCATGAACATTAATTTTAAAAAGTTAGTAAGTTAAAGTAGTACTTTTGAATTCACATAGCTATGCTTTTCTCTGCAGAATTAGGGAAGCGAATTTATTTTTTTAATCGTTTAAAAAAGAAGAAAAGAATAATGGTTTTGCTCTTTGGAACACCATGAAAACATAGTCATTATATTGAAAATATTGTATATTTTATTTTCTCTACTACAAAATTACCTAAAAATATTGAAAAGTTAAAAAATGAAAAATAGCTTAAACTTTGAATTAGTTAATGGCTGAGAAGTTCAAGGCATTATTTTCAAAGTTAGTATGTTAAGAGTTAGGCTTTTACCTATTTCAGGAAGATATGTGTCTGCTCCAAGCACAAGAGCCTCTATTCAAGAATGTGTCCTTAATTTTAATCAGGTATTTAAGTCTAATTGAAGTCAAGGGGTCTGTAACACATGTGTGAAGGTAACCATATGCTGATGTGCTTTTTCAAATGGGGAGGAATTTAAGCATGAGCTTACATGGTAATTGTTCAGGGTTTTTTTTCAGTTGGGTCTGGGTATGCAGAAGGTACCGTAAAAGGGATCAACAAACATTAAAGCTTGTTAACTTGGTGCTCAGTATAGAGGACAAAAAGGGCCTTTTATTTCCCTGAAATTTCTGACCTTTTTTGTTATTTTTCTTCTCCCTGTTGCTCTTTGCTCACCAACCACAGCTCTCGTTTGCTGTGGACAATTCCCAAAGGGAACATTCCTCGCTGGAGTAACTTACCCAGCTCTTTTCCTTAATTTACAGCGAGTACAGCACCCCTTGCAGAATGCATAGCAGACCCTTTGGCCGCAAGCCAGTGCTAATAGCATGTTTTCCAATAATCTAATCTCTTCAGTCACAGAGCAGAAATAGGAAAGTTAAAAGAACTGGCTTCTCAACTTGTCTCAGTCTGCGTTTGAAATCTGTGCATGGAAAGGTTGTGCGAGTGGCTACAATAAATTGTTACCACACTTGCACCCATGACTTGGTAGTCGCGTTCATAACAATCTGATGTATATGAGAGAATCCTGTATAAAGCAAAGTTTAATGCGGTGCCAGGAACAGAATTGCACATGAAGGCTTACATGTGCAAAGAAGCCAGGAATTTCAGCCAAAGCTGAGGACATATTGTAAACATCCGTGAATTAAACACCTCAGCGCTCCTAAGAGATAGGTATAATTTCTCCTTTGCAGATGAAGAAATTGAAGCCCAAAGATGACAAGGCCAAAACTTTAAAGTTTTGGTCTAGAAGTGAAGCAGCAATCCTTTGATTGGACGCCTAAATTAATAGCTGCGTTTTCAGTCCTCTGACCATCTGCATCTTCCACGGGCACTCTGAAAATCAGGTTATGTACGTAGGAATGAAGCAGGAGGCTGGTTGTCTCACTGGAGGCCCTGGGTTTGAAAATGTGGATGCTTATACTTTCAACTTTTCAGTGCTAGAAGGGGACCATAAGCAGGCAACTTCACCAACCTTCAAATCGAAGAACCCCTGGCTTTCTCCAAAAGCACATAACTCAGCGGTGCTGTTAGAGGGGTTTCAAGTATAGGAAAAGACAATGTAACTAGATGTTGAAACTTCACCTATTGCTTTTATTTTCTTCCACACTGTTTGTTTCTTTTTTATGCATGCTGGACTGTGTATATGTTTGCTTTGGGGGTGGGGAACCCATGCCATCACAATCATTTTTCCTCATTTCTAACATTATGCAGACCTCTGGTGGTCTGCAGATTACAGGTCGATAACTGGGTCCATCACTCCACCCCAGGACAGAATCCCCTTACGTACAATTTTGCTTTCTGTCACCGGGGGCATGTACTTGTGGGGAACTGCTACCTCTATGCGAAAGCAAATAACTCGACTTGCTTCATGCAACCATGAGGTCAAGCAGTCAGTTAAGAAGGATGTTTTCATACTAGGGCACAGTTCAACCTTTCCTTTCACTTATTCCATTTTGGCATCTGTTTGTGTCATTTTTTATCACAATTTTTGCTGCAACAGCCCAGCATTTGGAGTGGTGTTGTTGCGGTCATCTCATATCCGAGCCCTGTCTCATGGCAGCCCAACCAAGCGGTGCCGCAAGCCACTAGCCACCAGTCGAGCTGCCAAATATTCATCATATTGGATGCTTTAAAAATAACTGCTGTGATTTCATGTTTTTCTAATATCTAGGGGATGTTTGGTTTTCACCGAAGCCTAACTAATTGTTGGTATAACTTACATTAGACAGTTCTATTTGCAGTAACGGGTTCTATTTCTATCATTTATTCTGCATCAGCTTAACTTAATTATTTTACAGCACGACAAAACAGAACTGAACAGTCCTCTCTTCCTCATTACTGTAGTTATTAGAAAAATGTTCTTCAATGGAGCACTGTTGCAAAGTGCCAAGGATATTTTGCAAGCTGCCTAAGGCATCTGACACCTGAAAAAGCAGTTCTCAGGCCACGAAATGGCAAATGGATCATTTTGTTGTGCAGCAAGTTGGGTAGGAAGAGGTGTCTCACAAATTTGTACTTGGACGTGCAGAGTAAAGTTAAACATGCGCCCTCAGGATGCTGCTGTGATCCAGCCTGAATTATGTGACTCCTACCATTGCTATTGGTGAAATACTTTAGCAAAAGTTTATTTGTAAGACTACTTGTTCAATTGTGCATAAAAAGCGTCAGATATCACTTTGGATGTGCATCAGCAATATTAAACAACATATCAGACAAATAAAACCAGTCATCCCTAAGAGTTATAATTCTTAGATTAACCATTAATTTTTCCAAATGTTTGTGTCTTCAGTTTAGTTTAAACTGGTTTTAAAGACACATAAGGCTTTTTTTTCATATTTTTTTGCTGTTGTAGAAAAACACTAAAGTGGCTTCAAAACCTTTGACTTTATAGTTCTTTCTATAAAATATTTAATAACACTCATAACACTAACCCTAAATTTCCTAGATATTTCATTCTTGGTTTTATATACAAATATATAACTTTGTTTGCTTTTCTTTACCTGGTATTGTCAATAGGTGGCCTCAGTTTATTTATTTTTTTACTTTAGAATTTCCTTTTAAATTGAAATTCTATATCTTACCATTCCTTATCACTTTTACATTGTTACTATTATTATTTCAAACTAAAGCCACTCAGACAATCATTGACAAAACAAAATTCCATTAGAACACATCACTTTTTAAAAATAGAAATATTTTGTAAAAAAGCTTTGACATAATTTTGTCAATTTTTTTTTCAAGTAACTGAAACCAACTATTCCCAATAAAGTGAAACAGATTGTCTTTTAATCTTTTGTGGAATATTTAATAAATTTTTGCATTTTATAGCAATTTTGCATGAAACCCGCTTTTCAAAATCCTTGTGGAATAGCAGTCCCATCATCCCCTATAGGTGTGATCCTTACGGGCAGACATCAGAGCAGAGCAAAACATTCATAGAGATCTTTAAGCAATTACACTGATTTCCCAGTTACTGCACATCCTCTCCAGGGCATCGTCAAGAGGCTGGAGCAGTCTGGCAGCTTTCAGCCTTAGGTTGCAAAGGAGGTGGTGGCCATGGGGCTCTTCTTAGCAGGAAGAGTGCAGGTGAAGGCGGGTAGAGGTGACCTGACCACATCCTGCGTTGACCCAGCAGCCATGGGGGGTGTCTTCTACGCTGGAGGTGGCAGCAAGGGGACAACAGGGCATTTTGGCCTCTGCCTGGACCTCTTCGTACCACTAACACACCTAATAGGATTGCTCCACGCAAACTAGCTTCGGAGGGAAAGCAGTGATTGATTGGCTCACTGACTGCTGAGGTCATAATGGCACTGCCTGCCATTTACCTGCGCAGCTGCTCGCAGCTCATCCAGTCTGCGCAACAACTGGCTACAACGGTCACTACAACCCCACACAGTCTGAAGTGTCTGTTTTCAAATACAGCCTGTGCATAAGCTTTCAATTAATTTAACTATCCGGAAAGTTTGATGTGTCCGCATTATACTGTTAATTGGTTTTGGAATAAAGACTGTACTTTTACAAATGTCACATTAAAAAAAACCCCAAACAACAACAACAAGCAGTTTTAATTCATTTTAATTCATTTTCTCTTGCAATCAACTGAGGTGTTTGGTGCGCAGATCCTCAGAGAAGTGGTGGTACACCACCACATGAAAAATGAACTGTATCCCTGCTTAAGCACAAAATGGACGATAGCCTTGCTTTCATCACCAGCACCCCAATAATTCATCTCAAATACTTCCTAGCATGGCTGTAGCTGGACTGTAAACTGCCTGCTGTGTAGCACTGCAGTGATGCTAGATGTATTACGGTTTTGGGGAAGTGAATGATGCTTGGTGTGAGCGCTAAATTTCTTTCATGTGGGTCAGCGTGTGAGGCGGCGAAGCCGGTTGAGAGGGGAAGGCTCAGACTTCAAAGGGAGGGCAGCACACAGAAGGGGTGATGAAACAAGCCCTAACTACGTGCCATTCATAGTTACTTCACAAGAAGAGCCAGGCACGAGGAGCTGTTGAACTGAGTCAGTTTCTCAGGAGTCAGATGCCTACTTAAATCTCGCCCATCCTATTACTTAATCCCAACCAAAACAGGCTGTGCAATCACGCTGCCCTCTAAAAATCAGATAACTGTACTCCAAACCATGGGCTACCCTAATGCTGATTAACAAATTAGTGAAAACCTCACCCCCCACCTTTTCTCAGGAGTTTTGCTGTTGACCTTGGTGGGCCAGGACTTCCGGCAGTGAGTCCAAGCTGACTGGTGATGAAGTCTCTTGTCTGTTTTCCATCGGAGTTGAATTCGATTTCATATCATACTGTTCATGCTTTGCACTCAAAAACCTTTGACTTCTTTTTTTTTAGACTGGCAAGGGTCCCAGTGGCATGAGGGAAGGGTGAAAATAGTTGGGTCATCATTTGCTGAGTGTTGATAGCATATGCACCGCTGCACAGCACTACAGCAGAGGAGCAATCACTAGAGCTAGTATTTTAATCATTAATTGAAAGTTGGAATTTTGGACAGTATTTTGTGTCACTGAGAGATGGATTGTCCAGTCAGCCTGGAGATCTTACCGTTTTTCCTTTACGAAAATTTCAGATCAGAGTTTCCCCTTGTTACAAATTGCAGAAAACAATTTTTAGAGACCTTCCAGCACTGTGATACTCCTTAATATCTATACTCTGGATTCAAACCTTGATGTGAGACCTGAATTTAAAGAGACAGGTTCCCCTTCAGTGTCTGCAGGCATCAGTCCAGAACAGTTCCACTGCAAACAACATATTTCTGGGCTTTTAGTGAGCTTCAGTACGGTATGAATTTAATCGTTACACAGAAAAAATTATTTCATTCAGTACAAACTTTTGATCAGTTCCACTTAGGAAAATATACAAAATTGACAGGATATTAAGTAATTGACCAAAGGCACATCTGAGCAATGCCAAGGCAGTGGGCTGGCTTGCTGTCTGGCTTATTAATTTTTTAATGCTGTAAACATGGTAGTAGAAAATCATAGCTTCGACATGGGATTACAGGCTTTTGCTGTCTAAACCCTTCTCCCTAGTCCCCAGCATGGAAAGTAAAATCTGTTACATCCTGCTGTTCTTTCTGTGGTTTCTGAAACAAAACTTTGAGAGAAAAACTCTGGTCTCAAAAGACCCTGTGGGAAACAAGAAACTTGCAAATGCTACTGTAGTTGTGTAATGTTGACAATATGAGCTGAGTGATCCTTATACAGCTTGGAAGTACACGAGCATCTGTGTAATACGCAACAATAAAAGTCTCCAGTATGTTAAAGGAACAAAACAGAGGCAAACAGGGCTTGGGGCGGGGGGGGGGGGGGGTGGGAACAGGCTCTGTTGCCACCAGACCAACCTGAGCACCAATGAGCTTTGTTAGAAACACATAAACAATAGATAGAACGCTATCATCAAGCAGAAAATCAAGCAGAAAGACTGCATATTTCAAAGAATGAGCATGTGCAGTATAAAGCTGTGCTTTTTTACCTGATAGAAGTATGTGTCTCTTGTAGGGAAGAAACTGGGGAGTCATGGGAGTCACAGTGGCATTGACAACTTTGTTTTGAGAGTTCTGTGTGCATACGAGCAGTGTAAAATCAACTGGGGAGCTTCATGATGGCATCTTGCAGGATTAGAGTATTAAAATACTGTCTAAATATATGTGCATCAAATATAATCTCTTTCCAAAACTCATGCCTCCTTTTCTCATCTCAGCCCAGATGCTTTATTTGCAAGTAGCTGAGTTTGACAAGTGTCATGATACGTTGGTTATACAACTATTAGGTTATACAACTATTAGGTTACTACTCTTCATAGAACCCATACTTTCCCTTCTGTAACAGGTCTTCTTATCTAGACAATAAGGAGGAGATAATGTAATTCAGTTTTCCATTTTTAGAGAAGATTCATAATGTATAGTCTTGAAGGCTGGGTATTTGGAAACAACTACAGCTGACTCTAAAAGTAAGACCTACAGTTGCTTATAGGATTTAGAACTTGATGTGAGAGGGTATTGCGTGACCCGGTCCTACCTTTACCATCACTACCAGGGTGCTTAAGGCAACTTGCGTCAGGAATCCTCTTTGGTTCCTATACTGGTTAAACTTCCTGGATCCCTGAATTTTGGTGGTGCTCCATAGTACGTGGGAAAAAAAAAGTCAATTTCCCTTCTCTCTCCATGAAAAGAATTTTTCAGTTATTTACAAAACTCTCTGGAATGAGAAGGAGCCATTTGTGGTTGCTGTGGCTGATTTCTGTTGTGCTGAAGATGCTAGGAGACTGCATAAAACTCTGCACCCCTGGTGAGATTTTTCAGCCTGTTGATGCTTTTTCTAACCAAATTCAGGGGAAATGTGCTCTGGCAGCCAGTATACTTAATTTTCAGGATCACTTTGCCAGACATGTGTTTAATAATGATGAGGCATTCCCCAGTGAGATCTTGGCCATTTGGGCTGAAGGCCTCCTTGCTCATAGATACCACTACAGAATGGTTATGGATACTCCCTCAGACTGTGGGACAGTCCCATACTCATGTTTCTGTTGCTCTTTAAAACTGTTGACATTTGGTGAACAAAATAGGTTGGTTTCTCTTCCCTCAGATGGGAAGTGCCTCTTGAGGAGGAAAATATTCTGTCAAGCCAGGCAGATGTTTGAGGAAATTTTTTTTCAGTCCTTATGGGATCTTTTTCCTTCAAAACACAGGAGGACACTTGAGGATCTTTGTTATGTGTTTTGTACCATAGAATGCAGCAATGCTCTGCAGTAAAACTGAAGTCAGGCAAATCTCTGGAGGAGTTACAATCCTCTTAGAAATAAATCATAAAGTATTTGTGAAGCACAAATGACAAAGAGAAACAGAAAAGGTTATGCCTTTTACAATTGAGTTTTAGACTGATTTTTCCTCTTTGCTCCTTTTTTGGCTGCCTCTCCTTTCAAGGCCGCCTCAGAGTCCTGTAGATCCAGGGGAGGCTGGATGGAGAGTCCCCATTCCTCAGGTATCACCACTGGTTCGGATGCATCCCAGAAAACTCATGGCCATTCCAATATAGCAATTGCCGTGTATGGGTCTATTTTCCCTGCAGACGCCAGCTGCTGCCCCATCATAACACGTCAAGTCCCTTGCCTCCCTGTGAGTGATTTAAGGCCACGTGATCAAGTGGAGCTTAGCCTGCAAGACTGAGCTCAGGTTTCATCTTGGCCCAGGCTGGCAATCTATTTAGCAGTGATTACACAAGCTTATCAAACTCATGTGTACTTGCTCTCCCAGTGCTGTCCCACCACTCCTGGGCTTTCTTCTTGCTCCGCACTGCATGTTGTCTGCATGTTGGTTCAGTGTTTCTGCCCCACCATTGTCCATTCCACTTCTAACGCATTTCCACACAGAGAAATGCTGTCCAAGAAAGAGTCTGAGGAAATACGCTGTGGTTTGCAAACTGAATTCCTTAATGACTTTCTCATTAGAAGAGCTCACTGCCAAATGCTGTTTGCATTTGCCTAAAGGACGGTCTGCATGATTAAGAGTAGCTCTGCTTTACATGAAGTATTGTTTTCAGGCCACTGCCACAGGCAGCTGCTTCACACCAGGCGAGAGAGAGAAACGAATGCCAGTGAACACATGGAGCGATTGAGCGACACGAGAACCCATGGGATATCCTGTCCCAAATTCCCTTCACCACAAGGGTTAGTGCCACACGGGTGCAGCATGGTGGGTAAAGCCGAGGCAGGGCCTGGGTCTCTTGGCGAGGAGCAGCCCAACTGGGGAGGCTGAATTCCAGAGCAGCTCTGCTGTGAAAATATTTCCTGTGAGAACACGCAAGCCCGAGAAACCAGGAGTAGCAGCAGCTCTCTAGCAGGGATGGATTTCATCTGTCTAGCACATCCATTTCAAGATCGAGTCTCTAAATGGACATCTTGTTGTTGAAGACTGGGGATGAGACAGTGCACCTCAGCACACAGGCAAAGAATCTTCTACCCTGAGCTTTCTCCCTGGCTGTCAGAATATACGCCCGCCTGGATTCCTCCTGCATTTTCTTATTTTCTTTTTTTGATCCCATACATTTTCATCTATACATAAAGTAAAACTGATAGACAAATTTCATTGCAAAGGCTTTAGAAATTATTTGATGCATGCCGTGAAAATCTCCTATCATCTCGTCATTGAAAGTTCAGGTCCAAATTCATCTTCTTGTCCATAACTTTCTGTTTTTAACAGAAAGACCACAACTCATTGTTTCCAGAGCAGGGCTTTGGAAAATATTCTGAGAAAAGAAAGTCCCCAGTGATTTCATTTGCTAATGAGGCTTAAAGCTAATATCTGCACAAACAGCTTGCACAAAAAAAGGCCTCCAAGCCAAAAAGGGCTTAAAGCCAGGCAGGGGAAGAGAATAGTTCAAGATTAACTTACTGTCTTCTCTGATCTCCAGTATTTAGGTTTTATATAAAGAAAAATGGAGGGATGGATTCCAGACCTAAAGCCAGTCATGAGCCTTCACATACATACTCTGTACCTGACGAGTCAGCAGGCTTGGCTGACACTTGTGTATGAATTGGGGAAGAACGTATCTGTGGGTCTCTGTGCTCCCACCACTTGCTTTGCACATTGCTGTGCTGTATTTTCCATCCTTGAGAGTTTAGGATTTCACTGTGCTCAAAGAGTGTTTGAATACAAGAGGGCAGACTGCTCAGTGGCTGGTAGGGTCATCTCTAATGGCAGACACTTCTCCTAACAGCCCATGCATAGAATACTTCATCCTCATTGAAGTCAGTTCCAAGGGTTGTGAAGAATTTTTTATATTGCGTTCTATTTGTCTTTATAATGGAGCAGGTAGCACCAAAGACAGACTGGTTACAAGCGAGAACATTTCTTGGACCTATTTGCAATGCTAAAGCCCAGACCTCCTGGTTCTGCAGCTGGTGCCTAACCCATGAGGCCACAGCACCTTCGCCTCTGCCAGGAGTCTGGACCTCCCTCTGTCCCGCTTACCGCATCTAAAACTTGTGGCCAACAGGAGTGGTCTGCACCCTCCTGGTGCTTTTTCACCTGTAGTCCTCAAAGCGTTTCTTAAAGTGGAAATACATTACTTACTCATTTCTACTGTTGACCCAAGTATAGAAATTTGAAGCAATGCTTACACCAGGTGTACTGTGGCTGGATTTCACCACATGGGGTTTATGTTCCCAGCTTGTTGCAGCACATCACTTAAACTCTGAGCTCACAGTGTCTGATATCGGAAAAAAAAGGGGTAAAACTTCTGGTTGCTTCCTCGTGGTTATGGTGTGCAGTTGCTGAAGTGTTTGAGGTCTTCAGGCACTAACACCTTGCAGCAATGAGAGAGGAATAGTAAGGGCCAGTTCTGTACCCAGCAGTGACAAGTTCCCTCCCTGTGGTGGAAAATGTTTCAGAGCCTGAGTTTGCCCTGTTTCCTTCTGGAATCCCTTCGATACCACTCGGCCTCCACAGGAGGGGAGGGACCAGCCCCCACATTGCAGGGATCGGGCAAGCGCCTGGATCTGAACCGGAGAGGGAGGATGCTGAGAGGTAACGAAAATGAAATCTTCAGATGAAGCCTGGAGATGCCTTATGTTAGACATGCTATCTCATTTTCTAGACAACAATATTTTCCCTCCACCATTTATTTTCTCCCAGGTTCAATGACAAAGCCCAATGCTGTGCTTTCAAACAGTACCAATTTCTGGAGCAGTCAGCTGTCCCTGCTATGCTTCTTGCCTGAGCCAGAATAAAGGTCTGTTTACCTAGCATTCAGAGCAAGTGCAGAGAGACAGTTTCATCACAAGGATACAGGGCTCAAAGAAATGCCAAGCACAATAAGAGACAAGCAAAAAAGGGTCCCTTTAATAGCTTTTAAGAGAAGAAATCTCTTTCTTCATTTCAAATGTTATTTCTGACTTTTCAGGGAGACTTTTGCTCTGTGCATTTCCAAGAACAGGAGCTTGTTTTGCTTCACACGTTGAATTATAACATGGCATGAAATCAACCTTTAAATGGAGCTTGATTTACATATTTTAACTTATTCCATGCTCTGTAATACTAACAATATGATTCTCCGTTTGAAACTACAAGCTTTCGTTTTTTTCCATGTTATTTGTATGACATGTATCTGGGATGCACGAAAGGAGGCAGAAATTGTGAAAATGGCTAGAAGAACACTTTATTTTATACTTCATACTTCTGGAGTTAAAGGGAAGATGGAAATCAGCCATGTAATGGATCTCAGCTATAGAGAATTATCATCTTTCGGTAATAAAGTATTGCCTGTCTCAAGGGCTCACACACAGAGCTTGACCTCAGAGCAGTTGCATGTAACGTTTTCTCTGTCGAGAGAATCTATTCATAATGACATGTCACAGGTGCTCACACATAATATGTTTCCCATCAAAAGTGATCATCCACATTTTATATAGCAGCTTTGATGACAAATATTTTGTACTTCAGCTGCTTTTTCTTCCTTCTGTCAGACTTAATGAAGGAAAGTCACGGATAGTTTTTAAATAATGTCAGCTTCTTAGATCATGTTACTGTGTCTGCCTTTGAAAGTAGTTTCATATAAGAGCCACAAGACAGGGGAGAGAGAGACAAGGACATTTTCATTTACTGAACTTTAAAAAGAAAGCCAATTTTTCAGGGTCTTAATTTCAAAATCAATATACTTTGTATCTTTGGAATCTTCTCACAAAAAAATATATGCTATACTTATTGAGCACTCAGTATTTTGAGAGTCTAGTGAGAGTAAGTATGATAACTGAATTGGCATTGCAGCTTCTTACTATGCAGAATGCTGTTTATTCTCATAGTAGTGGTGTGTTCTGGTGGTAAAAACACTTTCCTCCAGGTTGCTCTACAAAGTGAGTGCCTCGGTGGGCACAGAGAATTGGGTTCTTATATTCTCATTGAAATTGTTTGTTGGCAGCAGGACCAGAGTTTGCTCTTCTCCTGTGTGTTCAGCCCTACTGAGAGAAATAGCCCTCATTCCTCATTCTACTAATGAAAGAGGAAAAGTGAACTTGAACTCCCTTTGAGGTTTCTCAGATTGTGGGACTGGTCATCAAAACCTCAGAGCATAGAGGAGTGCTTTTCCCATTCATGGGCCATGTCTTTTCTGCCAAAACTGTAAGTGAACAAAGTACAGAGGTATTCTTGAACTTTGCCACCAGGCAAACTCCCCTGAGCTAGCAGAGAGTGGTGGCTTTCAACCTGTAAGCCATGGATTCATGTGGGCTTCTGGTCTGCCAGATCTGCCCTTCTTGGATCCACAGAAGGAAGCTGAAGAAAGCAAGTTCATTGTGTATGCAAGCTATTTAGCAGTGTCTGCAGATAAAAATGAAATCGAAACACTAATATAGGCAATCAAAGTGTGGCACGTGCACATTTATAAAATTATCACTGGCCTTAGGATAAGGCAGAACAGGAAGCCAATAGTATTTACAAATAGGATTTACAACTGTAATTGAGGACTGGATTTCTCTTACGTATGAAATATAACCAGATGTCTCAGGTTGAGAGATGAAAGCTTACACTTAAAAAAATGCCTGGGTTTTTCAAACAAGATGAGACCAAAAAAGAGAGGACACAGGCTCTGGAGCTATTTGATGCTTAATTATTTTTCAGATCTAACCCCTATTTAAGAATGCAACCAAGAAGGAATAAAAGTAGGTAACAACTTCTAAAGTACAGGAAGATGCAACACACTATACTCTACCACTGAGAATTAATACATGGATTAATGTCTGCTACTAAAAACACAGTCCGCAATAGCATCCTCTTTTCTGCTACCCCCAAGCCCCTGAAGAAGAACTGAATAGTCTTAAGCAGTGAGTGTTTTCCTTTTCTTGTCTGAAGAATTAGAACAATTCAATTTAAAGGAAAATATAATCCTACCTATGCTCCATGCTGGGACTGGAGCAGGGTAAATGCCACAGTTAAGTCTGAACATCAGGTTGTAATTGTTAGAGATTAAAAACATGCCAGAGAGAACATTCCAGGGAAGGAAGGAGGGTGAGAAGGATGGCTCTCCTGTGTCTTTTTATTAAGGCAAATTAGCATTAGATCTTACAAGGGCATATTCCTGCACAGCAGAACTCAATCAAATGGCATTTAGTCAATGAAGAAAATTATACACTAGGTTGATTTTTAATCATCCAGCTAGGAAAAGCAAAGATAGGTGAACACATATTTATCTGCTGAGCCAAGTGTATACGAGACAGAAAAGCCACTGAAAATAACTAAAATAAAAATAATTATTCTCGAGAATGCTGCTGTTCCATAACATCTATTTCAAATACAATTTGCTGTTTGCTCTTTCTGCAAGATGTGAGCACATCGGCTGAGCTTCTCATTTTTATGCAGATGAAATAATCGCTGAAATGAAATGTCAGGTCATATGAGACACAAGAAAAAATGAAGCAATCTTTAAGAGCTGTCAGAGAGGTGGATGGCCCACCCTTCCAAGTACAGAGGAACCATTATTTCATGGTCTTGTCTAATATCTTGTTCTCTCACTGTTTTTGTTTTGTTTTGTTTTGTTTTTTTAATGCTTGTCTTCTCAGTGCATCCTAACGTGAGCCAGGGTTGCCAAGGAGGGTGTGCTACGTGTTCTGATTACAACGGATGCCTGTCATGTAAGCCCAGGCTCTTTTTTGTTCTGGAGAGGATTGGCATGAAACAGATCGGAGTATGTCTTTCCTCGTGTCCAAGCGGATACTATGGGACACGGTATCCCGACATTAATAAGTGTGCAAGTAAGTGCTGGGGAAAGGGGAAGCGCATGAATTTGTTTGTTCTCTCTTGAATGCTGTGTCCCCTCAGGAGTCAAGTCAACAGAGAAGCAGACGGACAGGCCGCGTCTTTATCTGGTCAGGTCTTTTATAGTAGTGCAGTAAATATTAACCCAAGCAAGACGTTAAGGGGAAAGATCACAAAACAGCCTAAAGCTCAGGGATCCTGGCTCTGCATGAATGACCTGCCTAGGACCCCAGGTGATGGTGTCCTCCTCTACACTACCATGTGAAAGAGAAGCGCCGGTGGGTGCCAGGCACTGCCCTCTGGCAGCAAGACGGAGCAGTGGCAGCTCCGAAGAGCGGGAACTGAGGGACGCTGAATCTCAGTGGCTGGAGCCTTTTAACCCACTGCCCTTACCCGCCTGACCCCCGCGACAAAGAGAGAAGATGGCAGGTGGCATTCTTTGGAGATGCGGTTTGCCCTGGTCTCTTTATAGCTTATCTCACACTCAGTGTCGTTCTCTAAATGCCTGTAGCGGCTGGCCAGGTTTCAGCTGGCCATGTTTCAGCCTGCCTTGGGGGAAGTTACCAATTCATGTTGCCTTGGGGCTGGGGGACAGAAAACCCAACTCTCTTCTTTACCACTCAGGCAAATCTTGGCCCCACTATGTATTTTGAACCGTAAATGAACTGGAAAAGATCACAATGTCCTCCTCACTCCTCTTTTTGTTGTTGAATTCACTGTTTTTGATCCCGCAGGTGATATAAAAACATAAGAGCGACGGCCAAGCAACTCTCCCAGTTTTAACCTGGTAATAAAAGTTATTTAATGAACGGACCCCAGAGTCAAATCTTACAGAGTAACTTGACACTGTAAAGTATTTGCTCACTTTTCAGCAGTGTGTGGCCTTGCATATCACACATGAGCTGTGTCGTACACGAGTTTTTATGTTATTTCTTTTTAAAATATCTGAGAACTGGGAAATATACCACTAATGCCAATTTGGGTAGTCACACAGAGAATACATGAAATACAACAGGACACCTGAGTGAACGTCAAGGATTCATTTGAAAAAGAAAAAGGTGTTGATGTTAAACAGTCTTAAGCAGATTCTAAATTCTGGCATATCTTTATTTCTCTTGGATGAATGGAGATAGATAGTGTGGAACTGGCCCAGTAACCTGGGGTTAATTAGTACCTATGCTGTGTCAGTATAGGGCAGGAGATGTATATTGTTATTCTGATGGGCTGTGCTCTGTCTTCTGTTTGCATAGGTCTGCAAGAAGACAAGCAGCGTGAGGCCGTTCCGCAGCAGGCCATCCTTATTAAACCCTCACTCATGCCAAGGTCACTTGTGGTTGGCCTCACTGTGTGTACAGGCCATGAAGAGCTAAATAGAATTTGCTTCCTTTGAAGATTGTTTAACATTGCTAGAATTGTGTGATTTTGGTGTAGGTGAGAGAGCCCATGGTGTTTCGTGGCAAAGAGCAACAACATTGTTGTTTACTGTTTGCATTTCAGAATGTAAAGCTGACTGTGATACCTGCTTCACCAGAAACTTCTGCACAAAGTGTAAAAGTGGGTTTTACTTATACAGTGGAAAGTGCCTTGAAAAGTGCCCTGATGGGCTGGAAGCCAACAATCACACAATGGAGTGCACTAGCATCGGTAAGTCCGGTCCCCCTGTGTCCTGCCTGGTTTTCTCACAGGAGATGGGGGATCTAAGGAGGGCATGAGTTGCGAGATCAGTTACACCACCAGGGAAGTGCAACTTAAAATGGAAATGTTCTGCATCACAAGATGTCTTCCCTAGCACAACAAACTCAAGGTATTTCCCAAGTCTGCCATTTCACAAGAGGCACAAGCTCAGTTGTGCCCCACAAACACAGCCTTGACACTAAGGGCAATCCTGCCTCAGGAAATATGGCCTGTTTGGTCTGCCCTGAGGCAGAATGACATCCATTTCTTGCTTGTTCTGTTATGGTGTTATGCAGCACCGCTAACATCAAAGGTTCAAAAATCCTGAGCCAGACCCCACTTGTAGTTGAAAGATTAAAATACTAACTGCATTGCTTTAGCTCCCTTGTACTACCTGAGCCTTCAAAGCATGCGTGCGTCAACATTTTGAAGCGTACCTTCACAAAGGTGAAGGCTAGAAACTAAAACATTCAGGAGAAAAAAAAAAAACCAAACCAAAACCCCCTCAACTGGTATATGTGCATCATCACCTGACTCCAGAAAGTGAGGATTAAAATAAAACACCAAATAGTGTGGCACTGTCACTGAAGGAATGAGATTGGCGACACTGGTCCTGTGACTCACTGGCTGAGGAGAAGAGACCTGCTTTTGTATCTCTCCAGCCTCTGACTCACAAGCTCCAATTATTCACGCAGGGGCAATTTTGGAGGTCACCACACCTAACTGTCTGCTCCATCCCTTTGCCACCCCTCCGGCTGAAAGCAGAACGAGTGATATATTCACCTCTGGGATGCTGCAGTTGACATCCCCCGCCACGGGCACGCTGAAGCTGTGGCAAGGTTTAGCTTATTTTAGTATGCCAGCTGTGAATTGTGGTGGCTGAGGGCTGTGAACTGCGGTGAAAGTGGTAACCTCTTCAGCCACCAGCAACCAGGGAGCACTTAGGCACAGTCTGGCCGTGATGGAAATCTCCTCCCCCACAGTGTCATGCACATAGCTCTCCCTGGCATCGCGTGTTTTAGAAGGGAAGTAATGCAGGAATAAAAATAATGTACAGTAGTTTGGCGCTTTCCTTCTCAAATATATATTAGTTCAGGTGGTAGTGATGGTTTTTACAGTTTTATTTTCAAGCAAAGACTTTCATCTTTGAAAGAAATTCGAGGGATCGTTTTTGTTTCTTGATGGCTGTTTCCAAGTGCTGTAGACTTAGCTGCTTTAACAATGAGTCAGTCTCAACTAGGAAAAGCCATTTAAAGCTACGGAGGAAAAACAGAACCTTTTTGTGCACGTGAAGGCCAATTATTTTAACAGGAGAGCTCCAGTGTAATATGAAAAACAAAATGACCCACATGACAATTTACTGGAGGAAGGCTCAGAGATTGCCTGAGGTCAGTTATATTTTTAGGTTTTGAAAAGTTTGGAAGTAAATTCTGGAGCTGGAAAAATGTTGACTTACAAATTCCTCCTTATACAGCGACTGGAAGTCTTTCCTTCTTCAGCAGTGGTTTATAGTCTTAAGCATGCATGTGAACATAAAGTAAATATAAATGTTTACTATCTTTTTGCAAGAGAAGGATACAGAGGAGATGGCACAAAAGAAGGATAGTTATCAAAAGCATGTTGTTAAGCTTCCAAGGTTACTCCCATTTTTGTCTACACCGTTTGGACAAGTGTCCAGCTGCACACCTTTTGAGTTCCCAACAGTACAGGTTGTGCATTCAGATCACTGTGATTTATAAACTGTAACCCACCCTTTTCTGAAAAGCTTGCATGCCCCCGACCCAAATTCTCCTCTGCTTTGCCTGCTTACAGCTTGTGTATGCTACAGATGATGGCTCTTTCACTATTTAAGCTAAATACCAAGCAGCAGGTCACCAAAGATACTTGATTCTTAATGTAATGCCTTTTCATATCAGTTGGTCCTATATAACTCTATTGATTTCCAAATTCAATACCTTTGAGACCAGCTGCAGCAGCTTGACACCATGACTTCACTCTCCTTTCACATAGGCATGACCAAAGTTTAATTCCACTGAAGCTACAAGGATTTATACCTCCACAAAACCAGAGCAACCTCAGAACAAGGCCCAGTAACTGATTTCATTGAGACCAATTGTGGTGTTGTTGCCCCGTTTCAGGAATGGAATTACGAAACAGCCAGTACAAAATAGTAACTGACATACTTAACATTATTTTGCGCAGTAGGTCCTCAGCAGCCCAATTTCTGTCAACTCACTGCTGCAAATCCTGATTAATTCCATTAATTTTTGCCACCTTTTGGCTGATGCAGAATAAAATGAATGTAGCATATGCATTGTGTATACAAAAAGATATTGGCCAGGCTCAGCTTGTCCTATGTTTATTGCAGTGCACTGTGAAGCTAGTGAGTGGAGTCCATGGAGCCCTTGCACAAAGAAAGGAAAAACATGTGGTTTCAAAAGAGGAAATGAAGTAAGGGTCAGAGAGATCGTACAGCATCCGTCAGCAAGGGGCAATCCTTGCCCAGCTACAAGCGAGAGCAGAAAATGTATTGTACAAAGAAAGAGATGTCAGAAGGAAGGAAAAGGTACCACGTTATCATCATCATAATATGAGATTGGTATTGTGCTTGTTTAATAACTCACATCTGAATTCCCAGGCCTCGATTGCAGGCTTCACCAAAGCTCCCATTGATGTGGTGTTCTTTGGGCTGGAGAGAACTGTGCCCTTGCCTGGAGTAAATAAAGTCCTAACGCTGCTCAAAAAACGCGCTTTGTGTGATCTAGAGAGGACAGGGTGGGCTGGATGGGAAGGCACATTCTTCCTTGGCTCTGCTGAAAGAGCTGCCAAGATGAGGGGTTGCATGTGGAGCTCAGAACAAAAAGATCCATCATAAAAGTTGTTATGGTGGGAGTTGTTTGTTGGGTATCAGGCAGCCAAGTTTCACACTTCAGTCATGGGATTCCTCCAAACTGATTCCTATTTCATGCTTCCCTACAGGTAAGACCACAACTCTTGCAACTGCAGCGCTGTGGCCTCTCTCCCACCCTGAACTCCTTCTACTAACTCTGGTTGAACAATGTGGCCTGATCCTGCCATCTGCACCTGGCTCATGGAGTCCCAGCATGGGAGAAAGACCACAACACTGCGTGGCAGCCAAGAGAAACTCCACTTGGTTTCACCCAATAAGCAAGAGTGCCAGCAGAACCACCTCTCCATGCAAGCCAGCTCGTTGGCTTATTCCGCATCACGGCACCTAGTGAATGGCATCCCACATGTTAAGAGTGGGAGATGCTTAAGGAGTCTACGAAATAATAATTTATACAAATTTCACCCAGTAGAGATTGTTGTCCTATTGCTCCCTTTTCTCCCCTTCTTGCAGCAGGGAAGTTACTTGCTCTGTCCCCAGTGCAGTTACTCTGCTTAGCACAGGTGTGTTGATGGAATATTTCCTTTTCCCCATTTCTCCCATTTTCCCCATCCTTCCCATTTCCCCATCCCTTCTATTCCCCGCTTTCCTCCCAACTCCAAAGCAAGGTTTCACCCCTTTTGAGGATGAGTGGAACATGTGGAGCAGCTGCCCCCTGTGTGAACATCTGTGAGCCAGCGTGAGCTGCTGGTACCAAGCACTAACTTACTGTTCCATTGTTAAACAATCTCTAGGGTTGCTGCAGATTACCTACAGAAATATTAAAGGGGTTTGGAACTTGCAATCCTTTTGAAGGTTGGCTTGTTCCCTGGGGATATACCTCATGAGAAGGGAAATAACATTAGGAGGACCTTACAAACCAGACAGATGCAGGTGCCTCCTCCCCCTCACCCAAGAACTGGCTCAAGCTACTGATTTATGGGAACCTATGGGGTAGATGTCACCTGCTCCTCCTTGTGCCAGGCAGTGCCTTGAAGAGGTAGAGAGGTGTATCTGCTTCAGGGAAGCAGCCAAGGCAAGCTATTTAAGAATTCCCTAATGCTTAGCATCTATGTCCAAAATGTCCATGCTTGCTTCTGCTCCTGCACGGTGGCACAACTTGAAACACAGCCTCTCATTAGCCCACTGTAACTGGGGGAAGTGTCCTTTTTTTTCTACCAAAGCTAATTTTGCCAGAGCAAAAAATATAGGACTGAACTGTAATTTTGGAACTGTGAAACTGTTTTTTTGAGGTGATAATGACATTTTGTATTTGCTTATGGCAATTTGGCAGTCTCTTCAGATCGGACAAGACATTTCTCCTTGAGAAATGCCTGCTGTTCCTGTGTAGCAAATACTTTAGAAGAAACTACTCACGTATTTTACTGTCAATTCTTATTTTATGGGATCTGAGCCAAACCATACTTGAAAAATACTGTGCACCACAAGAATTCATTCACAGTCATGAATCTTTTTCTTTCTTTTTTTTTTCTGCAATGTGCATAAAGGTGGGGTTTTTTCTTCCTTTTGAGCAAGTCGCAGACTATATTCTAGCCTGTTTTACACTTAGTAGACAACTCCTTTGAAACCAGTGCAGGCAGGTGGAACCTATGTTCCAAATATACCCATGCCCTTGGAATTTGTATATCTATGTCGGAGAGCCATTTTTTTTAAATGTTCTGAAATCCACCACTATATACTCAGTATCCACAAGTCTGTCCCATTCACTTTCACACACCTTCACAGGGAGATTAATTTAAAATTTTTTAAAGAAGATAGTTCTTCATAAAACTGAGGGAATTCACACGTAAAGCATTAGGTTAAAATAGCTTTAAGGGATTGATTATGGTGACAAGCAAGGAAACTGAGAATTAAGCTAAAAGTTTTCCTTCTGTTCCTACTGGAACGGGGAAATAAAGCTTTCCAACTTAATCTCCTGGCAACTTATCTTCCCTACTGCCACTGTCCCTTATTACACAAAGTTCTGTTCCGCTTTGAACAACAGAATAATTGCACGACAAACCAAGCCAGGCTCTATTCTTACGGCTACCTGCATCCAGTCAGACTGTGCAGAAGGAGGTGACAACAAAAACACTTTGGGAAAGGGAAGGGAAAGTAAATATATTTGTATTTACTGTTAAGAAATATTGCAAATGCTCTTTTGTATTGTATGGCTCTCCATTGCTGCACAGGCATTGCTTTGGAGTTCAGCTCTCACAGCATTGGCTTTTGAAGTCTAGCAGCAGACCCAGCAGTTACCAACAGTGCTGCTAATCTTTTCTCCGCAGCCATGAAGAAAGAGTTAGCTCGGTCAGCCTCTGCCATTTCCATGTTGAATAGATGTCTGTGGCCGAGGGAGTTAGGGCAAAGACCACATGATGACGGGGTATGCTCGTCACAAATGCCTCAATGACTTTGCTCGAGAAGTTGAGGTCAGAGACAGGATGTTAGTCAGTTAAGTCGCTGCTATCACACAGAAGCAAGGACATGTTTCTGGAACGGCTACACAAAACAAGATAAAACGGATGAAGAGGGTTTTTTTTTTTATTTCCATCTGCTGGTGTGTCATTAAAGCTGGTGAGATCTATTACAACTCTTTTTTTCCCTCACTGGCTATAAAATGAAGTTTTACTGGGAGAAGGTGGTAGCATTTTCAGAATGAATGCAAACAAATGGGAATAATGAGGATACAAATAGCCCGACCAGCCTGAAAGGCTCTTTTTACTCGTTATTGCACTAAATTAGTTGATCCCAGTGTGTTCTGACACATTAACTCCCATGTGTTTCACATACATGCTGCTTTTATAGTTCAGTCCCATCCAAACCTCACCGTAATTTATTTCATAATTCTCCTCTTTTAATTCCATGATGGTGAGTTCTTTTTAGTCTGTGTGACTTTAAGTTCCACTTTCTTCTTCTTCCTTTTTCTCTCACACTTTTTGTTGTGTACCCCCAGTACAGTGCACTCTTACTTTTATCCTCCCATACATTACATCTTCTTGGCTCCTACCTTTCACTGATAGACATACATTGAGAGTCACATGTTTCCTGTAGCCATGTCCATTAATGGCAAACGGCAAATAGATGTATTGGAAAAGCATAACTTGCGGGGCTCTTCAAACACTGCAAATTATCCATCAATATTATTTCTTTGCCTTAGTAAATGTACTCTGGCCAAACACAGGTCCCTTTGGACTGCTGTCTGCAAATGTGTGAGAGGACTGACTTTTACTGGCCAAAATCCAAATATCAGAATTGCATACAAAAGTATCTGTGGGGAAGGAATTGCATGTTTTCGTGCATAAGTAATTCCGTCAAGAAGAGAACATTCACCATATGACTTTCTGTTGAGTCCCAGCTAAACCCCCCAGAGAGCGGAGAGTTTTAAGTGCTTTCAGAGAACATGTTCTGATCAGTTTGAAGCGACTAAAAACACTCACCAAAAGGCTAAGTGTGTAGTTTTGAACAAGGAAGACATCTTAGAAAGCTGGGTATTATGCAAGCTAATAGACAGGATACATTGGTTACATAGTTGTATAGTTGTAAACAAATAAATACTACATTTCAATTGCTGCTTCTTCAGATCTTGATTCATTTGCATGCTGGTGGCATTTAGATATTCGAAGGAGAGAACCAATGTTAACTGCGTCCAGTTCTGTGCAAATGCACACCAAAGAAAGTTCCTGTTCCTAACAGGCAAAAATTCAAGCATTAGATATGAAGACATGGTGGGGTGATTGTAGAATAGCATATTTCTTTTTCGCCATGGAGTGTAGGAATTATCACCTTGTAGAGTCTGAAAGCAGGATACTGTTATGGGCAATTTTAGTCAAAATTCACAAGACTGCAGCTGCCTGGAGGCAAGGTAGCTTGCCAGTTAATGGCTTGTGCTGTAAGGAGAATACAGATATAATGCTGGGATCTTTTTTTTAGTCTACAGCAAGAATAAGAGAGAAAGCAGCATCTTTGAGATGAGGAGCTGAATTCTAGATGCAGAGGAGTGAACAGAAGGGAACCAAGGGAACAGATTTGTCATTGAGCAGTTTTAATAAGGAAGGTTATATATTTTGGGGAAATAAAATAAATGCTTCTGTCCTGCACTGCATACATGTGAATACAAAAACCCAGGTTTGAATTGAACAGCTCAGAGAACTGAGACTCAGTCATGTCTGTTGTTTCTTTGAACTAGTGCCTCCACTCCTTACTGCTATATGTTCGCATAATGCTTCAGACATATTAATAAGATCATGTCTGAAAACGTCTTCAGTTAGCTGTGGTGTGAGGAAGGAACCCTATCAGGCATCCATCAGATTTCCAAAACAACCACTCAGCTAAAAATCCCAAACCATTCATGAAGAACTTACTTTAGCTGAAAATAATGTAACTGAATATTAACATACTTAAAATATTAGGTAATAAACTAATTTCACTCACTCAAACTCATTGAGTTACCCACCCTAATGTATACGCTCTGATTCCATATGGATCCATGTAACAATAAGCAAAGAGGGCTCTGGAGTCTAAACTAAGTTTTCCCTTTATTATTTCTCAGAAAGAAAAGTTTCTGCAGTTGGTGTCTGGTTGAGGTGCACTAATTTCATTAACAGTCCGTTAAGTTATCCCAAGCAAAACAGAGAAAGAAAAACAGACCCCTACTAAAATAAAAGAAAAGATGCATAAGTTGCATTGCATTGTATTTTAAAATGTACATGGAAGTACAGTAGTGAAGGAAGCCATTTGAAATCAGCGGGAGTTTCACTACTTCTTTGTACAGATTTTGAACCATGGCACATAAAATCAGGGTTTCGTGATCTTCACAACCCCTATAAACTCCTGTGTAGCCACTCAAGACTTGCATAAGTATGTGCCACATCAATGTGTTTATCCATGTGGTAATACTTAATTTTTCCCAAAAATTCTGGACTTTTAAATTAAAGGGCGCATTTTCTCCACCTGCACAGTAATGACTTCACAACATGGCAAAATCTAAACCAAGGTTCCCCCAGGCTGACTCTGTAAGCAAGATGACCAAGTTTCGGGGGGATCCATGTGTCAGCCACACTAAAACAAAAAGTAGAGTTGAAAAATACTCATTCCCAATACTAATTTCATTTAGTGTTGTCAAAATCAGGCTTAGAGCAGTGTTTTGTTGTGTTTGTTGATAAACTACTAGTAATGGCTGTACACCTGCATATTCAAAGGTGAATTGCCCTTTATAGAATCATTGAATCATAGAATGGTTTAGGTTGGAAGGGACCATGAATATCATCTAGTTCCAACCCCCCTGCCATGGGCAGGGACACCTCCCACTAGAGCAGGTTGCTCAAAGCCTCGTCCAACCTGGCTTTGAACACTTCCAGGGATGGGGCCTCCACAATTTCTCTGGGCAACCTGTTCCAGTGCCTCACCACCCTCATAGTGAAATTTTTTTTCCTAATATCTATTCTAAATCTAACCTCTTCCAGTTTGAAGCTGTTACCCCTCATCCTATCACTACATGCCTTTGTAAAAATCCCTCTCCTGCCTTCTTGTAGGTGCCCTTCAGGTACTGGAAGGCTGTTATAAGGTCTCCCCAGAGCCTTCTCTTCTCCAGGCTGAACAACCCCAACTCTCTCAGCCTGTCTTCACAAGAGAGGTGCTACAGAACAAGCTATGAATAGTCTGTCCCTATACACTCCACACGCCGAAGATCAAAGTCTCTTACCAGGGCAAGGGAGGCCCACACCAGTCCGATAATTCCTCAGTGTATTATTTTTAAACAATTTTTTCTGATTAAAAAAAAAAAAAAAAAAAGGAATTGGGGGAAATTCTGGATATTTTTGGCACTGAGTATTTTTACTTAATCACATTTAAGTCCTAAGCATTGCTGTGCAGGAAAGTAAGATATTCCAGTCACAGCTCATCCCAAAAGTCACATCCTCTCCCTCATGTATAGCTCAGTGGCATTTAAAACAAGAGGTCTGGAGCATGTGAGCCAGGGAGACATCACAGCGCACAGTTCGCTCGTATAACTGTGAGAGATGGGGTGTCCTGTGTGAAGGTCACTAGTGTGGTTATGGTTAATGACCCCACTCCATGGCAGGTCACAGGACTTCTGAAGCCTCAAAATGAACACAAAGCTAATTACTGCATCCCTGTGTTTACATACTGCATACGCCAATGGGTCATAACTCTGGCCTTTGTGAGCCTCAGTTACTATAATTGAGGAATCTGTCTTGTGAAGAGTTTGGTTGTTTATTTTCTGTTTGTTGCTGCCAAGAGGACCTCTCATTTCCTTTCCTTGCAGGGGTTTTGACTCTTTAACTTTAACACATTTCCAGCCTCCAAGAGGAAGGCTGTTGAGACTGGGAATCCGCTAGTTGCAACATGAAGTGAAATGGCGTCCTGGGGATGCCTTGAGCGAGGCAGGGCACGGACAGCACGGGGCTACCCACTGCTGCGGGCCAGCAGACGGGGGCGCGATCTAGAAAAGAGACCCGGGTGAGAAGGGTTAAGAGGGAAAAAATAGGACCGACATGAGTTGGAGCGATTTGTGGATCCAAAATAGCTAATAGTAGAGGATGTACTGGTTCTACAGTTCATGGACTGAAAAGGTTGGAAAAAGCCATCTTTAAGCTTTAATCATAGCATTCTCAAAATTTAATCACAGGCAGTTTTGAAAGTCTTACCAGGTTACCACCTCCAAACTGAGACCTTAAAATCTGAACTAAGTAATATTGTGTTTTGCAACAAGTATGTTTATTTTGTTTGTGTTTGTGTGAACATTAAATTCGCATCATACCTCCCAGTTCTGACAGACATGTATCAACCACACAAGCCGGTAATACGTACACACTGTGTGCCTCTGCACATATGGTGCTACACACGTACGCGTGCACTGTGTTCATGTGTGCCATGCCAAGGTTGTATTCTCTGAATAATATGCATCTCCATGAACAGCCAGGCTGGCAATGGCTGTGGCTATACACCAACCTGTCAGGCCCTCAGGTATCAAAAGCGGTTTTAGCCTCACAGGGTGCTGGGCTGATGCTGCTCCTTGAGAGATGTTCTCCTCTCCTGCTGCCAGCTCTTCTCTTGCCACCTCCCATCTTATCCCTGTCCTGGGGGCCATGGGAGCAGAGAGGAGGTCGCTCAGCTGCCCTGAGGTCCTCTGGAGCATGCTCTAAAAAATATGCTGGACACACTGCTGATAAACAGCATCAACCTCGTATTAACAGGAATGGTGTCAAAGCTGAGTAAGAGTGTGCTCAGTTGCCCCCGTAAGGGAAGTGAATCAGAAAATAGCTGATTGCATTCTTCTATTAAAATGTGAATGATGTGAGAGCTGTTATCCTCAGATCACTAAACCAAATAAGGGCTAGACATCAGCTCTTTTCCTCTTTCTGATCTTCCCTTCTGGTGCCTCCTTGTGCTCCAGAATCGGCTGGCTGACTATCTTTTAGATGCCTGAGCTCTTCAGGAAAAACTGGAGGGAATACAAACCTCTCATGAACCCCTCTTCCTCCCCCTTCCAAAGTGCTCGTCAGGTATTCATTCAGCACCAAATTTCCAGCACCTGCCTAAAATCTTGCCTCTTGAATAAAAATGTTTGGGATTGAGAGAAGCAGCTCCAGCTTTAGAAGATGAAACCTGCAGCAGTGTCTATACTGATACAGAAAAGCAGGCGAAGGTCTGCTCCTTGGCCACAAGGTCAAGGGCCACCTTCTGGCTTGCATCCAAACTAGCTGGGGCTATTGCCTCCATAGCAGATTTGACTGGGGAAGAGGGACGGCTGTTGCAGGTCAGAGTCCTAAAACAAACTACCAGTTACGCTGTGCAGACATGCAGGGGTCTGCCTGGTCTCTGGTACAGATGTACTTTACTTATCCATGGCACCTTCACCTTCACCAAATTCACACTGTTGAGTTTCAGGGAGAGGTAAATAGGAAACTGTGGCTACTCTCTCCTCTCAGCGCAGGGCAGAGACCGTGTGCGAAAGAGAAAAGTATCGTCCTCCTCCTTGCCCTGCCTGCACAGCCTCACTTGCCCGTCTTTGTCTCCACACTGATCTTTCTATCACTTCTCACAGCTGATGCTTCCAAAGTCCTCACCCTAACTTCTAGTGCTTTAAGGAGCTCTTTCTGAGGGAGGGACATCTTTGTCACAGCTGGAAGAGGAAATGAGCCCCTTCCAGGCTGTATGTCACAGCAAGATATCTTGACAACTTCTTTCTCTTGACTCACCAGAAGACCACAGCAAGCTGTTTTCTCACCTTTGGACACTATTAGAGAAGGAAAGTGGCTGCTGACAGCAAGGCTCACCCAGCCCTTGCCACCTGAAGATCTAAACCCCTCACTATTTTGGCCTGTGTGTCCTGGAAAGAAGAACAAATGCAGGGGAGAAGTTTGCTAGTACATCTATCAAATTTAGTCCAAGAATGCAAAACATTTGGACTATGTGAGCTACAGAGTAAATCAGGCAGTGGATGTTTCAAGTCTAACGGTGACACACGCAGCACTGTTTAATCAGCTAAATCCTGGACTGTGCAACACTTCCATGTATAGCAATGCTGTTATAACACTGCCAATCACGGACAGCAATGGCGCTCATTCACTATTGTATTATAGCCACCCATCTTTTAAAGGGCCTCATCCAAGACCCACTGAAATCCCATTGACTTCAGAGTACTTTGGATCTAGCTGTAAAGAAGGGATTTTCAGCATTCCTTTGTAACAAAGAGAAAACAAAGGAGCACTTTTTGGCTGCTGCTTCTCCTCATCTTACTGGATATTTGTCTACTCTTCCCCACCCAGGCAGCTCTGTTTGCTTTTCCCCACCCAGGTCTCTGCATCTCCAGTCTCGCCGTCTCTTCTCAGCTCACTGTCCCTGCCAGCTCTGACACCTGATGTAGTCTTTGGTCTGCTTAGGCTGCCACCTCCCAGCTCTCTTCCAACCAAGCTTTGAAAAAGAAAACACTTGCTGCCGTAACTTTCCTTAACAAAGGTCCAAAGGAGCGTTCCAATGAGATGGCAACGTCCAATGTTATTACCAGAGATCATAGAGATCAGGAGAGAGGTTGTGGGAATCTCCATCATGGCAGATTTATAAGGAGGTTAGACAAACATCCATCAGAGACAGTCTAAGTACAGTAGTTCAGCTTCATAGCCTAGTGAGGGACTAGATAACACTTTGATAAGCGTTTCTAAAATTGCTGCAAAATTTCCACAAAATTTTTTCTTGCTGGTTGCCTTCTGTAAGACTTCCACAGAGAGACAGTGTGCCGCACATTTACAGAGCACAAATCCAAGTATCTCTATCCATTGATATCTATATAGGGCCTCCTGCTGTCCTTACCAAGTTCATAGTTTTATTTGTGCCTGAGTCGAGGAACTGAAACCAACTTTCCTTTTATTTTGTCCAGTTTAGTTATTTGCATTGCTGAGGTATCTGTTCATGTTCCTCTTTGTATTCAACAGCTTTGAATCATTGTTACAGGAGGAGTATAGGGCTGGATTTTCTTACAGAAAATTTCAGTGAACTTGTTACACTAATTTGCCAGAGATATAAGTTAGCACCTCTCTGCCAAGGAAGCTATGTATATTTTAAGAGCAGATGAAGATTTGTCCCATGAGGGCCATATTGCTCTATGCTAAGGCCTGAAAATAAATGAGCTAATTTTAAGGACTGATACAAACCAGTATTATTTTTCAGTAATTTTTGTTGAAGCAATTTTGCAGTGGCAAGAAATTAAAGGGGGGGAAAAAAAACACCCACATTTATCATTTAAGGATATGGTGGCCATGCAAAATTGAGAGAAAGTATTTCCTACATTTTCTGGTTTTAGTTCCTTGAAATCCAAAATGGTAGCAAAAGAATTAACCAGCAGTCTATGAGTGAAACATACACAGGTGTTACTAAGGCTAGAATTCAATGATTAACTGAGGGATTTTTCTATCATTTTTTGGTTTACAAGCAAAATTACCCAGTAATGAAATTTCTCAATTCTAATCTAATCCTCCTCAATATCTGTGGCAAACAGTAGCCCCAGTATAAAGATTTACAGCTACAGTTATGTTTCTGCTTTGTTCTTAAGCATGTATTTACTTCTGCCCATTTGCTTTCTGAAATTCTCTCTCTCATTTGTCATCTGAAGAACTCCATTTAAAAGGAAAACAGGCTTCAGACATGAAACACAGCTACATTCCTGAAACATGAGATGAACAACCTTTAATTCACGCAACCTTTCATTTACAGTAATGTTTAATGGATGGGCCAGTTTCATTATGGACAATGCCTCTCCCTGTCATTAGCCTGCAGAAAGGTCTAAAACTCTTAAGCATTTAAAGGAATGCTGTTTCAGGCTCTGTGGTCTCTCCTTCCCTACCTCCCCTCCTCCGCATCACCCTTTCTGACTGCCCTTGTTCTAAGTGCATAAGCTAAACGCTGTACTCTGCAAATTGCACTTATTGTTGGCTTCGAGCTTCGAAGGACCCTTCTGAACACTTTTTATACAAACCCTAACAAGGTCAGAGTTGGAAAAATCTCAGCTGGTGGACTTGGATCCCATGAGCTAGTGACCATTTATAATTAATATTAATGAATGGCAGATGACAGATGTTTATTGCTTAAGTAGAAATGTGCATTGCTAAACCAGAAGGATTTAGTTTAAATCCAGAGGAACTGACTTTATTTCTTGTACGCATGTGGGTGGTGGGAGGGAACGCCAGTGGGTGATCCAGCCCCTGCTACCTTTAAGGATGAGAAAGGAAACGATACTCTCTAAAAAAGGATTCTGAGCTCTCTATTCGATTGAAGCATGATGTTTGGTCCTTCAAAACATTAACTGAAGTAAGGAGGACTCCTGTCCAGTTCAGTGGCTCTGGTTTGCAGCAGTAGTGGTTTTTATCCATAGATCCCAAAGCACTTACCAAAATTAAGGAACTCTCATCTCCATTTTACAGTTTTGGAACCTGAGGAAGTCTTATGAAGACCATATTTTAAAGAAAAAAGAGGTTCGTCACTGAGATAAAGGATCATGTTCCCAGCCACAGTATATTTTATGTTGCTGGATTTTTTTTCCCCAGTGGTCTTAAATCAAACTAAAGCTATAATGGATAAATCTCTTAAGTTTAAATGTGACACAGTGGAAGACGCAATATGGAGATAGAAGAGTCTCTGTGAATCCCTCTGAATACTACAGGCTTAAGGTTGATGGAAGCTCTGTTTTTTAATTAAAGGCAACTCACTCTTTCAGAGCACATAAATTAACTTCCTGGACATACAGTCATCTTGGGTAACATTTTCAAAAGTACACGAACAATTTTAAGTAACTTCTTAGGGTTTCTGGCTGAGATTGTATTAAGGGTCTATCTGCTCTGGATTCTTTGGACAAAGCATCCTGCTCCTTTTAGTATCTTACTACAGTATGTGTGCACCAACTGCTTGCTGTTTTTTTGCCCCTGAGATTTCTACACTTCTATATGACAGCCTGCCAAGTGTTTATGAGCATGTCATACAAGACCTTTGCAAAATATTATTTTATTTATTATTTTATTATTATTATTATTTTAGTTTTAGCAGCTACAAGGGTCGATCTCAGATGTTACAGAAGAGCACCTAAGGAGTTGCTAGCAAAAGCAGGTGGCACTCAGATTGGTAGAAATAGTGAGTAGTTTCTTCTTTTGGCCAATGTAAAAGTTCTTGGAGCAGGCAGGAAAGTGATTAGTTACTCAGTTTTAAAGAGAAGAACGAACATATTAGTTGACTAGTGTACAGTGGGTTTCATCAGGAGGCAGGACACAGCTGGAAAGAGAGACTGCTGGTCCCCACAGCCCCAGTTTTCAGAGGCTAGAGATTGTCCTGACTTCTTGCAATACATTGTAGTACAGAAAATACCATTTGCTGAACTTTTGCTTCGGGTTCCCTAGAACCTTTCTGCAGCCCTGCAATTCAGCTGCTGTAACCAGCCCTGCTTTTTGGGCTGCGCACACCCCACAGGCACACCTGGAAGTGTAAAGCCTAGGGTTGCTACCAAGTTACCAGCACTCTTAAGACACCAGCCAAGCACCAAGCAGAAAAATAAAGCACACCTACAGCAAGTTCTGCTGAACTGCCATTGTATACTGCTGGTAGCAACTGTGCTAGACAGGACACAGGGCAGATCTCCCGGTGGGGTGGCTAAAGGTTTACAGAGCTTCCTTAGCACTTGGTGGTGCCCCCTATCATAGAATCATAGAATGGTTAGAGTTGGAAGGGACCTTAAAGATCATCTAGTTCCAACCCCTCTGTGATGGACAGGGATACCTTCCACTAGACCAGGTTGCACAAACTACTCCACTTGCTTTTTTTTTTACTTCCCCTTATCCACCAAGATTTCACCTCAAAATGCCACAGTGAGTGACCATATGCAGCTATGGGGCTCTGACCCCCATATGCATATCTAGCAGGCAGCAGCGAGTCTCCTATATTAAGCATAAAAGCAGGTGCCCTGTCTGCCTCAGCCACGGTGGGAGCAGGATTTGCCTAAAATCCACCAGCCTCAGCCCAGCTACAAACACTTCTACACTTCCCAAACTCGCCGCTCCCTGGAAAACTCAACACACTAAAGGAGCACCCACCTCCTTCCCCCACTGCTCTGCGGAGCCTCGAAACCCAACTTTCTTAGGTCTGGCTGCAGGAGGCGATAAGGATGCCCTCCCCATCAAACAGATTTTTTGCTCGAGATCTCCCTCCAGTTCCAATTTTGCTTCTCATGTTTTTCAAATGCACTCGGTGCAGCTGGGATCTTCTCCCCGCTAGTCCTGCATGGTGTTTTTAAAGAAGCACCACTGGCAGAGTGAGGCATGAGAAGCTGCTGTCTCATCTCGGCGGGGGCTACATCTCCTCTAACCTTTGGGCCATGCAACCTTGTTCTCATCCGATTTAAATGGCATGGTGGTCCGTTTATAAAGTATACTAAGTGAAGTGGACTCCAGTGATGCACTATCACATGGCAGACTCATTCTTCACATTCCACTTCAAGCTACTCATAAAGCCGGCTGCTCACTTCAGTGTGCAAAGCCTGTGTTACTACAAACAGCTCTAAACGCACAGTTCATTCCCAGAGGGATTTAAAAAGAATAAACTTATCACATTCTTGGAAAAAAAAAAAACACCAAAGACAAGACAGCCTGGATAAAATTTACATGGACAATTTCTATGTGTGATTCATTTTAAATTGAAGACTTACGGGCAATGTTAAAATATTTGCATTCAAGTATTTTCATGCATGTCCTCCGTGACCCCTACTTAGAAATCTTTTTTTTTTTTTTTTAATATTTTGTAGGGCTGAACTTTCCAAAGAAATGGAAAATACCAGATTATCAAAGTAATCATGTTTCCCAGAAACTTGCTGATTTCAGTGGAGCCCCAGTAGAAAGTAGGCAGGTTTTGAAACAACTTTGCCTTTGTGTTAGGTTTCTGCCTAGTATCCTGCCAGCTTGTCCATTGGGTTGGCCTTTGGCAACCCGCCTGGCAGGCTGACAAGGACTCAAGAGCCTGAAAAACTGAGATCCCTTTGACAGCATCTTGGTCACCCCAGTTCCCCAAGCTTCCTAAGGCTAAGCTCTGAATCTCTTTGGCATTAAAATTTCCTGAGCCTTTTTCAGAGGCAGCCCAAGTGTCTTGGTGATCCCAATCCCCTTCTCCACAAGCTGCTCTCTACCTGGTGAACTGCCAGGTATCCTCTCAATAGGTGAGAAGAACTCTTCAGAAACATATGGAGATGGCCAAAGTGAAATGTCATGTCACTCTTTCTGAAAGGGGACCTTTGGAGTCCCCAATCTGTATGAAATTCAGAAATCTGAGCTGTCATTTTACATGAAAATGTATTTCGCAATATTGGCACTATGTAGAGAGGGACAAATGCTTCGACTGGCTGAAATAGTACACTCGCAGTGGAGACACAAAACAGAAAGAAACAGTCATTTTTCAACACCTGGTTGTGAAAAGTATCCTTGAAAGAAAATTCTCCCTTCATTTACACCAGAGACCAACCTTGGTGACCTCCATGTGTTTGAGCAAGTACAACAGAGGGTAGAATTGGGCCTCTGGCAAATTTAAGTAACAGCACCCTGGCTCTGGCCTGATGGTTTTGCTGAGTGGATCCGTCAGGGGTTGCCATCCCCCTGCGTGTTAGCTACTGCTGACCAGCTAACCCATCCGTCAGGCTGGCCTGGGTTACCTGTGGGACACACATGGGCTCCCATCTACCTGTCAGCACAGGTGTCACCCCAGGTGGGAATGCAAACAAACCACGCTTAGAGTGGAGGGGACAAGTGAACCGTGCAGAGCGGGGCCAGAGAGGCATCCTGTTGACTCCTCGTCTTCCTTTAGCTTCCTCGCACATCAGGAAACTTAAGGAGATGTAGGGAGGGGGCTCCAGGGGGAAACTATAGCTGCACCTATACCAGCAAATGAAATGGTGGAAGGTGGCCAGGTTCCCTGCCCCGGTGTCTGGTACCGGGGCAGGAACTGCTGGCCTGGTCTGAGCGCTAAGAGTCGGCACTCGCAAATCCCCTCCAGGATCCGTACTCAGTCGTCAGTATAGCCCAGCTCTAAGCCACAGTCGCTTAGGGAAAAAGGCATTCTTATGGATGTGTCCAAACATTGGGGTCATATAAGTATATTCTGAATTGGCAGGTTGCATTAATACAATCGGTTTAAGTAAAGCCAAGGAAAACGTCTTTTCTTGTTTATCCCTCCCTTCAGAGCACTCCGAGTACAAATTTGAGTACTAAAGAAACAAGTTTCTTGGGGTGTTTTCTCCTTTTTACTATTGTACTAGAAAGAGTTCAAATGTCTGTGGAGGGACTAGCATCTGTCTCTTATCATGTATAACTTTTCTTGATTATTTCTAGAGAGGCAGACTAAACATGAGGCTCTGACATAATGCAGCATCACATTTTTATTTCTGGTTTGCTCAAAAGCCTTCACCAGCTGAACTAAGTCTCTAAAAATGACTATATTTATGACCTCAATCTGGCCTAATGGGAGGGCTTAGATTATTGGTGCCTAAAAGGAAAACAAGCTATTAATGATTTCTGCCAATATCCTGACGCTCTAACAACAGGGTAAGGGGTATTGGTACCCATCACTACTATTGCCAATCTTTGTGTTGGCATCTGATTCTGTTAGTCTTAAAAGAGGCTTATAAGGTGGATTTGGACACTCATCTACCTTTTCGCCACTTTTAGGAGAGCTGTAAAAATCAAATCCCATTCAGAAGCCATCATTAACAATCTCAAAGCAAGCTCGGTGAGAAAATGCCACTTTCCTAAGTACCAGCATGGTGTATGTCACTTCCCATCCCAAGCAATGCAGAGTGGTTTTCTGCTCTGATAAATAGCCATTACTTTCCTGTCTTTGGAAGCTGTGTTCAGAGTTTATAAGCTGCGGGTTCTTATAACATAAAAACTGCTACGTAATTATAAAATCGCTGTTGTTAGCACAACACTAGTCCTGATTAAAACAAGGCTGCTAACAAATTCCCTTAGTCCCAACAGACAAGTGCAAAGGAAATAAATCCCCAGAGGAACTGGTTTGAAGACACAGCAGTAAACAGTCTGCACAAACAGCAAACAGAACTCATTACAGAAATCCTCCTCCTCTGGCTGCTTCTTTGACTGGAGGATGTTCTTGTATTTTCAGGCACTGACAATGCCTTTTCCATGGCACAGGAAAGGCAGCTCCAACTCATTTCTATTGCAAAGAGGTCATCACAAAACAGTTAAGCCAGGGACTTTCCATAAGCCTTGCTTATGAGCCCGTGAGTGTAGCAGTGTCATTTCCCAGGCAGCCTACAGAAGAAATGATCCCTTCCTTCTTCCCACACACCTAATGGGATACAACTTGCTCTGTATCTGCTGCAGCAGCAAAACCTGACATCTCCTGTCTTGGCATAGCTGATCTGCTCGGCCTTCTCTCTTTCCTCTCTGCCTGCTTTATGGAAACAGCTGCTGTGCCGGCCTGATCTGTTACTGTATTTAGACACAATGTTCTTGTTCCCCCTAACGTGCCTGCCTCGGCATTGTCCTCTTCTTGCAAGGACAGGCTAGCACACACAACATAAATAAGAACATTTTTCAAGTGAATGCAATCTAGCAGTCCAGATCGTATTTTAAGAGGCAAATGATACTCAAGGATCCTGAATCTCATACTTCTGTAGGTCTTAGGCTCCAACATTGCCTAGAGTCTATATCTAAAGAAGTATTTCCATTTTCAAGAGGAGATAAGGCACATAAGTACAAGTTAGTCACTAAGTCCTAAAAGAGAACTAATGCAGTTCTTAACCGTAAGTGTCAGTATCCTTTGAGGTATCTTGGGTTATCCAAGATCACCACACAGGACTGTGAATATGACACATACCTTAAGACCTGTATCCATCTGGTCTGGTATGTGAAAGCCAGGTAGGCTGTCCTCATGCACCTCAACAGCAGGAGAACCTATGTTTGGCCAAATTAATTGTTCCTTGAATGCCTTTGGACCTTAGCTCCTTTAAAATTTTTACCCATATTCACTCCAGCAGTTGGTGTGTCTTCAAGAGTAAGTAAGGCCAGGAAATGCGCTGAGCCATGTAGCACCTAGGTCATTCTGAAGTTGTTGACCCTCATCACTTTGGTCGCCTGAAAAACTAGTGATTATAAAATAGGGCCACTATAACTAGGAAAAAAATAATTGCTGCTAAGAAAGTTATGCTGTTTAAATATCAAAAAGACATACCAGATGAATCAGCCGCTAGTGGCTTGTGAATGAGAGGAGAATGTCCTTTGCATCACTGGACAGTTGGGAGTTTGGAGGTTTGTCACCTTGGCAAGTAGTGTGAATACATGCTACAGTTTGTTTTCCAGAACAAAATGTGTCACTTTTCTTGAAAATGAGAGCGATCATTGACACACCACAATATGACATGACTGTATGGTAGCTGGAGCTGTAGTAAGTTGTTTTAGAGCCTGGGGCATGCTCCTTTTATGGTATCTTCGCTCAGCACATGTCATGCTGTTGTCCAGGTCGTGTCATGAGGAAAGGGTGACAGACTTTCAGTCTAAGAGGACTAAGAAAAGTCTCTGAGAAGGGTGTGCATAGGCAGGAAGAATGGCAACACAGAGTCGTGGCACTTAGCCCCCAGGTTTTGTCCCCCTACCAGGTGGGGTACAGCGGAGGTATTGGGGCACTGGTACTGGAGCACTGGTGCTGACATTGCTCCAGTAGCA
Source organism: Pluvialis apricaria (assembly GCA_017639485.1). Lineage (NCBI taxonomy): Eukaryota > Metazoa > Chordata > Aves > Charadriiformes > Charadriidae > Pluvialis > Pluvialis apricaria. Next base: position 69,514,647 of record CM030009.1, on the reverse strand, counting down.
GGGAAAGTGCTGAGAGGTCAGCCGAGGCTGTGAGTGGTGTGAAGGAACACTGTGGCACGTTACAGCTGTGGCTTGTGGTCTTTTATTATAGCTCTTCAGCTTATTACAGTGTAGTGGGGAGGATTTTGTGGTCCATGGTGACATGCACAGTAGAAGTGCCAGGACCCTCCCAGACTGGGGCCTATTACGTCGGTGCCTGCAACCCCAACAGGCGCAGTGCAGTGACTCCTCTTGCCCCTTCTGCTCTCCCAGGGTAAATTTCTTCATGGGATTGATCTCTCCAAACGAAATACAATCATCCCAAATGCCTGACATCAAATTCTCATTCCTCTGGGGTTTCCATGAGACCTACCCTGTGACACGGCCCCACCAAAGCGGAGCAGTTTGCACAATCAGATTTTATGCCTTCCTATGGTGGTTTGCGGTTTCAGTGCCCACAGAAGGGAGAAGTGAACAAATACTCTTCCTTGAGTTCCCTGTAGCAATTGTGGCCGAATATAATAGGGTGGGACTAAGTGACAAAGCCTAAAGTAGGTGAAATCTGGAACCTGTGGTAGTAAATCCACGTCAACTGTGATTTTTTCAGGAAGTATCTCTCTCTTACACAGTGCTTTTAAGTACCAAGTTCTCCCAAATCGTGACCAACCTTCCTCCCTTTACTCCATAAAATATGGCTATAGGTCTAGTGGAAACACTACATCTGATGTAATAATGCAAAGGCTTCTCTGAAACACTCTGGCTTGCACACTTAAAGATGTACTCAGACATGGATTGGATTAATACAGACGTGGGGATTTCTTTGACCAGGGGCTATAAATTAGATTAACAAGAACTCAGCACCTTTAAGATGATTGGACATGTAATTATATTGTTGTCTGAATTAATTTCATGTCTGCATTTAATTTGAACTACTGCACTTCTCAAAATTACAGCATGTCTGTAGACTTTCTTCAATATACAAAGCTGCTATTATTAGAAGTAGTAAAGTATCCCCTATTGACAAAGAAAATTCACTGGACAGTGCCTACAGACTGATTCTTCCAGTACAGTTGGCTGAACAAAGTTTTGGTTCTGGAATAAAAGCTATTTGAATGCCAAATAATTGCTTCACAGAACTGTTAGATTCTCATGAATCCACATCTTGTGAGCAAAATTCTTTTGGGAAATGTTTTAATATCTCCTATCTAAAAAGGCTTAGTCTCTTTTTTCTTTTTCTCTTTTTTCTTTATTTCTTTTCTTTTCCCCTTTTTCTTTTTTTCTTTCCCCCTTTTTCTTTTCCTTTCCTTTTCCTTTTTCTTTTTATTTTTCTTTTTCTCTTTTTTCTTTTCTTTTTTTCCTTTTCCTTGTGCTCTTTTTCTCTTTTTTGTCTTCTTTTTCTTTTTTCCTTTTCCTTTTCCTTTTCCTTTTCCTTTTTCTTTTCCTTTTCCTCTTTTTCTTCTTTTCTTTTCCTTTTTCTTTTTTCTTTTTCTTTTTCTTTTTTTTTTCTTTTTCTTTTCCTCTTTTTCTTCTTTTTCTTTTTTCTTTTTCTTTTTCTTTTTCTTTTTCTTTTTCTTTTTCTTTTTCTTTTTCTTTTTCTTTTTCTTTTTCTTTTTCTTTTTCTTTTTCTTTTTTCTTCTTCTTTTCCTCTTTTTTCTTTTTCTTTTTCTTTTTCTTTTTTCTTTTTTTTTCTTTTTCTTTTTCTTTTTCTTTTTCTTTTTCTTTTTCTTTTTCTTTTTCTTTTTCTTTTTCTTTTTCTTTTTCTTTTTCTTTTTCTCTTTTTCTTCTTCTTTTCCTCTCTTTTTCTTTTTCTTTTTCTTTTTCTTTTTCTTTTTCTTTTTCTTTTTTTTCTTTTTCTTTTTCTTTCTCTTTCTCTTTTTTTCTCTTTCTTTTTCCTTTTTCCTTTTTCTTTTTTCCTTTCTTTTTTTTTTCCTTTTCCTTTTTTTTTTCTTTTTCTTCGGCTTTATTGAAACCACAAGAAAACAGAAACAAACGTCAGCAGCGTTGGTGAGCCCCCGCCCCGCGCGCCCCCGCCGGCTCCCGCGCACGCACGGGCCTGGAGCGGCACCGCGGCGCCCCCGCGCGGCCGCCACCGCCACCGGTCCCCACCGCCGCGCCCGCTGCCCACGGGACACCCTCCTTTAAATGCCGTATAGCCACGGGAAAAGGCACTGATGTGTGTGCGCGTGTGTGTGTGTGTGTGGATACGTATATATACACACACGCATAAAACGTGACATGTTCAGACACAGAAGGGTTTTCTAACAGCAACATTCTGCACAAGGGAAACTGACATTTCGGGAGAATATTTGCTTCTAAGTGATACTATCGCATCGTTTCTGTCTTTGATGGGCTTCAGTTTTCATGCTGTCCTTGCCTTTTTGTTCTTCTTCAAAATGCAAAGTAGGTCAGGGGTGAGGCTGCAAACATAACGGCCCACCTCATTTTTGCACTTTTCATCTCACAGGCAGCCAAATGCCCAAATTGCCAATGAATCTCCACAACTTCTAGCATCCAGTTCAATGCGCTGTTGTGAAGTGGGCTCCAGCAAGTAGCAGGAAGAAGAAAAAACACTCAGGAAGAGGTCTCTGGGAAGGAGAGAGCAGGGATACGAACAGGCGGAGAGATGCATGCCAGAATGTGGCTCCGGCTGCACCCCAGTGCTTGCAGATAACTGCTGGTAGAATCTGCCCTTGGGTCTAAACTGAACTGAGGACTGACTAGAAATAACATTATACCGGCATATAAAACCTCCCTTTTTTAAAAATAGCAGCGAAAGGAGCCAAACAGCCAGCACAGATGACCCTTCTATGTTTTACTGGATTAGCAGAACAGCACAGGTCTCGAGGGCAGATCTTTTCACAAAGGGCAACAGCACGGAGGTGATGACATTAAAGCATGTGTAAAATCACACAGAGGACTCCAAACTAGTCATCCTTAGAGCAGAAGAGAATTAGGATAGAGTTTTAAGTATTTTCCAGAGGTCACTTTTGCTTGTCCTTTATGACACCAGCCTGATTAAAACAGAAACGGTGATGCCATGCCTGGATATGGCTCTAGCTACACAGAGATGGTGTATTCTTCATCTGTTCACACACGCACATATAAATACATACATGCTGAGCCATGCCTGAAAGGGCAACCATCACGCGTCATTCCAACATACTTAAAGAATCGTGGCTAGGAAGTCACAGCTGAAGGATTTTGGCTTATCACCAAGTGAACAATGTCAAACACTGAATGTCTGGACAGTTTCCATCCAAGTAACATTTCATCTTGGGCCAATTGTATTTACAAACCAGTGGAACGAAATTCCATACTGTCATTTATCCATTAGTAAGAGACAGCGTTACAGCTGGGTAAGATGCAGGCTCACTTCTGCAGGCGGCTGTCCCAGCTCTCCCAGTGGTGACAGCTCTCGCTGAGCCTCGCGTGACCGTTCTGCGGGTCTCCCCGGCTCACCTCTGCTCATCTTAGATGGCACTGCCAAATTCAGAGAGGGATTCTGCAAGTATGTGGGCATATATTGGGGGAATCTCTGAGTGGTTACCTAGAATTTGAGGTGCCATTTTACATTTAGAGCTTTAGTGCATGTTTCGGAAAGAACAGATGAGAAAGGCAGATGTTTGTCCCTGTTTGACTTAACATGTGTATCTAAACCTCCCTTTGCTCCCCGATCTCAGGCAGTGATGGTAAGGAATGCAGAAGCTGTAAAACAAGCCCATAGAGCTACACAACAAGAAGGGGCTACAGCATATCCTCACATCTTAGCCTTACTCCTTGCTTTCTGCCTTCTCTCCACCTCCTCTGAATCTCTCTCCCTTTAGCTGACCTACTCCTCCTCTGATGGTGAGCTGTTCTCAGAATAAAGCCACTGCCCCTGCACCTACTTCCGCACTGTGACCTGCTCCCACAGAGCCCACTGAGGCACCAAAACCTCCCAGCTCTGGTTTTGAGCCTGGAATGGGCACAATTCCCTGCGTTCAGCACCCTCAACAACAAAAGCTATTGCCAGGTTTGTGTAACTCCCCCAACATTGGTGTCGGAAAGCCTGGATTATGTCTGTTGACATTTAAAAGCAAGAAGTATTTTTCCTGTAACAAAGAGGGATAGATAATTTCAGTAGTATTGTTACCAGGATATCATAGAACAGAGTTTGGCCAGATGCTTTCCAATACTTGTCCATAAATTTCTCCATGTAAGGAGGCATACAGGCCAGTATGACGTTGTATCATGAAAGTCTCAAGCGAGGTTGCTTTTGAAGACATCATTGGGATTCATCTAACCACAGGTGAACTTCAGCTGCGTAGCTCGGTAGATGAACCAGTTCCACACAGAAAAAATCTAACTTGTTTTAGGTTTGTGTGCAAACACAAGTTTGGTTCAATGATGTCATACCTGCATTGGTTTGTAAAGCAAATAGAAGAAATAGAATCATAGAATGGTTTGGGTTAGAAGGGACCTTTGAAGATCATCTAGTCCAACTCCTCCCTGCCTTGGGCAAGGACAGCTTTCACTAGACCAGGTTGCTCAAAGCCCCATCCGTCCTGACCTTGAACACTTCCAATGATGAGGCATCCACAGCTTCTCTGGGCAACCTGTTCCAGTGTCTAACCACACTCAGCAGAAAGAATTTCTTCCTTAGGTCCAAGCATAAACGCACTATACAATATCATCTCCGCAGCCAATACACAAAGTTTTAATGTTCCTAAGGGGACGGGAAGCTTTATTGGAGAGGTCTGTAGCAGTAACAGAATCCTCAACATCTTACCTTTATAAGCACATAAAAGCAATATGGTACTTGAATACCTAATTTTGTAATGATGTTCTAAAGCTTGAATTGAGACTTGGAACACCACTTTTTGGTCTGAAGAGGGTCACATACCTGTGCTGAAGCTGATGCTGTGTTGTGGGATTCGTGCTGGAATACCGAGAATCCCCTGGGACGTGGGTGTGGTGGGGGTTAAGGGAGGGGAGAGCGATTTTTAAAAGACAGATGCTGAGCACTGGCAGTGAAGGGGAGTAACATGACAGCTAATTTCCTCTCACCGTATGCCCTGGGTCCCAGCCCAAGATAAATTTAGACCAGCCAATAGTTAATGCTACCCGGCTTCAGCCATAGACATCCCCAAACCGGTTGTATTTTGGTGGAGTACCTGGAGCTGTGCCCCTGGCTGTGGGAGACGGGCTGGGAGTGTGTGAGATATTTATACCAGCTCTAAAGCACTGGGACTCCCTAGGGAGTTCTCGGCTCTTTGCTCAGAGTCAGACCAACGGGAGGTGTGCTAGTCCAGTGGCCAAATTTAGTAGTTTGATGAAGAGCTGGACATTTCTAAACACTAGGACTAATGCCCGGCTTCTAATGGGAGGTGCTAATCCAGGGCCGGTTTTACAGGCTATGGCAAAGCGAGGGAGTCAGAAATTGCAACAGTCTGAGCAAATCTTCTAATGTGCCATCATTTTTATTTCAGGGAAAAAAAATAGGGAGGAGAAAAGAAAAAAATCCAACAAAGATGAAAGCAAGGAGACAAGACAGGAAAGCAAAGGGCGAGCAGCCCGAAGACAAAACCGAGAACAGAGGGAAAACAACAACAAAACGCAGCCGAAGAAAAGAAAAGCCCCAAATAAAGAACAGAACCTGGCACCCGTCGACACTGCACACTAACAGCCCTCCATGATTGTTTAAGTCTTATGATGCTGCTATCTCTACCAGATCGCCCTGACAGGTGTTCCAACTGTTCAGGCCACAAATGGACAATGCTACCAGTTATTACTAAACTTTAAACAACATTCCAAATACTTCCTATATTCTCCAAGCAACCATAGTTTATTAAAGAGATTGACATGAGCCAAGGAAAAAAAAAATCTAAAAATGGGATACTTTAAAACTGTTATATTATATGCTTCCATGCATCTGTAAAAGGCAATTAAGAAATTTTGTATATATTAATAATAGGGTATAAAATATAGCAATATAATAATGAATGACATTCAGATGAACAATGTTCTTTTTCTTTGTAAAATATTTTTCAAGTTATTGTTTAAGTATGAGGCAAGAGATATGTCTAAATGAAAGACACAAATCGTATCCCTTCATATATTGTACATAAATATTAAAAGGAAGAGGAAAATGTTTCTGAAGAGCCAGTAGGAACCCAAGGTTTTATAACCTCTGGTGGAGCAGGATGGGATTGTCCCGTGGTTCCCCGGTCCGTGCTCCAGACGTAGGTGAGAAACACCGGAAGAAAGCTGGCAGGGCTTCGCAAGCTGAGGGAAAAGAAGCAGAAGCATCTGCAGCTTTGAAGACTGAATCCCGGAGGCAGAAGGCAACGGGGCTGAGCTTGGATAACACTCTTATCTGTGGGACAACACGATGTTTTCTGGTCTAAACAGTGGTACCGTGTGTGCTGTTTTATGCTTTTTATACCTATGTGTAACTTAAGTCTACATTTCAAATCTTCTGGTGAATGACAAATCGTATCTGTAGGAGACAATGTTGAGTTAATAAAAACCAGAAAAATAGATCATGTAAGTAAGTGTTTTTCACAGTGATGGGGTCGCCTTTTCTACTGGGGGAGGGAATAATTTCACAGCTTCACAGACAGAAGAGGACACAACTTGCAGCCACAATGTGTGCCTAGTGAAAGAGTATCCAGGATGACAAACCTATTGAAGGATAGAAATGACAAACTTCTGTTCAATTTGACTTAAATTCTTGTTCAAATTCTTCTCTCTGACACAGCAGAGGTCAAAATTTCCACTGCTCAGAGGACAGACCAAATCCCTTGGTGCCTTTTGGGCTATGTTATTAGTGGCTAGAGTGACCCACGAGTGAATCACTGGCTATGCTACACAGTGACTTGCTGCTCAGAAGTGGATTTACCCTTTACAGAAATACGTTGAGGAACCAACATGCTTCATAGCATGTGTTTTGTTGCCGTGCTTTCCCCAAGGGCAGCTCTCATAGGGGTAAGAGCCTGCCCAGTGTGGTGCATAGACTAGAAAACGTGGCAGGCAAGCCTTCCCAGCCAGTTCCTGTCCCTATTCACTATTTCTGTTTTTCATGGTGAGTCTGACCTTAAAAAAGACTCTGCCCAACACTGAAGCTTGTCTCAGGTTGAGGAAGCCTGAGTGACAGGCTTCAGTGACTTCTGAAGGAGTATCCTAATCATCCAGGCAGTGATGCAGGGTAGTTTCCTACATTTTGCTTTGTAAGAGCTTTGTCTCTTAATGACATGCATATAGATGAAGTAGTCTAATGACATAGGTGTTTAAGGCTCCTAAAGCTTTCCTCCAACTGTCATGAGAATTAGTCAAAACTTTCTGTAACCAGTCCCTGGTTATGTGCATATAGTATATTTTTGCTCTTGAGAAGACCTAAATTCTAAAGGCTGAATTTTACAGAGGTGAGCATCATACACATGTAATACTCATCACATACAATGAAGTCGGAATGGGTGAGAGGGAAAAGCAGGGTGTGCTCAATGCCTGTGAGAGGCACCTAACAGGGGGAAACTGGAGTGGGGGTGGCCACATGCAGGGTCCCAGCTCCATCATATAACTTGTGTACACTCTCCTCCAGAGCAAGCTGATCTCAGTCTCCCACTACTGCTCCTGGCAGCAGCAGTCATCCTCCTTCACCAGCATCTTCCCACCTTCTTAGCAGCAGCAACAGAGGAGAAGCTGGTCTCAGAGAAGTGGAGGGTGCAGGACCTGTGCTCAGCACTGAGGCTCTGGGTGATGCTGCAGGGAGGCAGAGAGATGAAAGGAGAAGTCCTGCTGCTGCCAGACTCAGAGGCTGGCACCAAAAGATGAGGTGCAAGGAGCAGCTCTGGGCTGAGAGGAGTTGGCATCACAATAGAAAGCGGCACTCAGTGCTTCAAACCCTCTCCTGCGGTTGCAGTCACCCACCTGTCTGGGGTGCTGGTGGGCAGACAGGGGTGTTCAGCTTCTCAGGAAGATTTACCGCTCAATTTACTTCCTCCAGAGACACGTTGTTGGCCAGATGAAGTATCCCTAGCAAAACTAGACCATGAGCTGTACCATGTGGATAACTGAACCCAGAGAAGCTTTGTCTGCAACTCTTAAAGCTAACCTGTAGGATTGTGTCTTTTCCCTGCCTTAATTAAATATAGGAGTTAAATGGCAAGACGTTTTCAGATGGAAGAATGGCTTTTGATAAAAACACAAGCAAAAACTATAATAATGAACAGGAGTGTTCAGAGGGTAATTAAAAAGAGGGAAAAGCAAAACAGGGAGCTAAACCCAGAATGTCCCTGATCTCAGTTATTCTCTACTACAACACTTGGAGGAGTCAAAGGAATGCCACTTATCTGGCAAAGACAGACAGAAGACCAGAAAAGCAGTATCAAGTAGTAGTTCAAGAGCTACAGATTGAAGGAAGGAAGGAAAAAAAGGGGTGAAAGGAAAAGTAGAGAATTTAGGATACAAATGTGAGATTTGTTATGCATTGCCACATAAACCTTTATTACAAATTCCAGTGCGCCTCTCCCTGCTTACTCAAGTGGCAGTGACAGAGAGATGGTTTGTCTTACCAAGAGCAAGACTTGGAATACTATCACCTTTCAGCAAGGGATAAAAATGTAAAAGGAATTTGGCTCGTGGCAGCAATAATTCATAGCAATAGTACCTGAAAAACCATGATACAACTTTTCCTGGAAATGATCAAGGAAGATGCCGTCATATTGTTCCCTCCCACACAGGATAATGTTTGATAATATTGCCTGTAGCCATGGTGAAGCACTAAAAAGTACATCAGCTCAGCTGGGCAACTAAAATTTTCTCCAGTCCTGGCACTGAATGTAGACTGCTGTGGTGGTAGGTGAACTACTCCACTGGGGACTCCCAAGAAACTGAAGAAGAATATGGACCTTTGTAGGTCAAATAGATATTGCAATAACACTTTTTGCCCACCTACTAATAAATATGTAAAATATGTCAATGATCTTACATGTTAACTGAGTAAGAGCTAATGGGGACTCGTACGACCTTACTGGAGAAGATCTGATTAAGTACTGCAAATATCTGTGCCTAAATTTGTGTGCAACTTCTTTCCTGACTATTGCTTCCTCGTTACAAAATACCTCAAAACCTTAAAATTCAATTCTAAACTATTTCCAGAGGATTATGAACAGAGTAGGATTATGAACAACTTTTCTTAAAATGGGAGCTAAATTGAAAGGTTGTTAATTGTCAGCCAAATTCAAAGTGTGCTAATTATTGAAGAACAGGTCTGGAACAAAATACTAAATGGTTAGTAAAAATAATATAAATACTTATTAAATAATAAAATACTTATGGTCAGTAGACAAGCACAAATGAGGCACTATTTTAGACAGTTAAGATGTTCAGGGAATTATAATCAGTAACAAAGAGGCAGAAAAAAGCAAAAAAAAAAGTACTGTTATGGTGTGGTCTTCAGATCTGTCTGACCAAGCTGTAGCTTGTCCTCTCACCTGGCTCCACGTTCGTGAAGGTCTGAATAAGGGAATCCAGTGTTGAGGTATCATAAACAGTTTAAGCTCTGAACTGCTGAACCCTTCACTGAAATTGTCCCAGCAGCTTGATTCTGAGCCACCAGAGCAGAGTTGTCAGGCGGATCAATGCACTAAATAAATTACAGGGTTTGCCGTACCCTGTAGCAAAGCGGTAGCAGAAGGACCCATCAGCAGAATGGGACCATCATCATCACCAGTCACCCCCCACAATGAAGTTCTTATGTCATACCCTCTACCAACTGCCTCTGGATACTTGTGGTTGATACGCTGATGGGAAAGCAGCACATGAATATTGTTATTAATTCAGAAGTATTCCTCTATAGCCCTCATGAGTCACTGTCATTTATCTTTTGTTTCTGTGGTTTTAGGCTCTGAAACTTACTGAAGGCTTAACTTGACGATGCAGCACGAATGTAGCATGACTCTTGTACTTAATTGCTATGCATTGTTATTTTCAGAGACAGCACTGGGTTTTGTTCACATAGTTCAGATGAAGTTGCAAGAATTCAAACAAAAAATTCTGCACAGCATGACATAACAGCTGATCACGGGAGCCACTCTTCACAGTGACATTCTGCAAGCGTCAGCTGAAGCTGCAGTTTCAGGCTTTCCCCAAGTCCAGCAGCGAGGGCTTGGGTGGCACTGTCACATTTTCAAGCTCAGGTCTGCTACTTCGTTGCCGTTACTTAGCACAAAGCTTACGCGGCAAAGACCGTGCAGTCTTATGCAGCAAGAGTACTCTGCATCTACACATCCTCAAATAATTCCCCCATATGGCCTCTTGTTAATGGGGGATTAGATTTTTCCTACTATTTTGTAATAAACTGGCACAATTTAAAGAGGAATTAAGTCAGCATATTTGTTCACCGTTATAATAATCCTTCTGTCCCTTACGTCTTCCTCTCCTAACTTAGCTGTGATATTCCTAGTGGATTTAGGCCTGCTCTTTCAGATCCAGAACGCTAAATGCATTTGCCTTTGAAAAACAAGAGTACCCGTTGATTGATTTGGCACATAAACTTCTGTTTTTTCATGGGTAGATGAAATTTTTGTTGATACTGTTCTCTAGAGCATTTCAGAGTACTAATAACGTCCATATCAATCCCTCATACACAAGACAGTATTCGATTTCTCAAAAATAAACCCTCTGCACTCCTGCAGAAGGCTGGTTGGAAGTCCATCTTGCCGGAGGAACATTTGTTAAACATCCTTTTAGATATAAAAACTGCCTGAGAATGATCATGCATGTGTCAGCAAGAAAACGGACCTTTAAGGGTCCTTGAAATTGGTCATCTGGTGTTGCTATTTAGAATTCACGAAGTATTTCCTACGAGTAGTCTTAACATATATTTCAGCATCTTGTGACTCTGTTTCCATCTCAACCTTATGTCATCCAACCAGGGCTGTTCACGGAAAGGTTAATAACAGGTACAGTACTCTCCACGTTCCTCTCTCAGTGCACACCCACGTCTGCACTTAGACTGTGCATACATCTAAATTACTCTGTCCTGCTTAGCTCACATAGACACGGCAGATGGATTTGGATTTGGGTCATTAACCTTGTCCTTTCTGACTGTTTTTTCTTCAGTTAGGTACACATATCTTCTGAATTTCCTGTCTCCAGCTGAGTTTTTGAAGCTCTGGTCATTGTGGTTCCACATATAAGGAAAGAGTGGTCTCATATTCACAGTATCACAGTATCGTCAGGGTTGGAAGGGACCTCTGGAAATCATCTAAGTCCAACCCCCCTGCCACAGCAGGGACACCTACAGCAGTTGCACAGGACGGCGTCCAGGCGGGTTTTGAATGTCTCCAGTGTGGGAGACTCCACAACCTCTCTGGGCAGCCTGTTCCAGTGCTCCGTCACCCTCAGAGTAAAGAAGTTCCTCCTCATGTTAAGATGGAACTTCCTGTGCTCCAGTTTGTACCCGTTACCTCTTGTCCTATCACTGGGCACCACTGAAAAAAGACTCTTCTCGTCTACCTGGCACCCTCCCCTTAAATACTTATAAGTATTGATAAGATCCCCCCTGAGTCTTCTTTTCTCTAGACTAAAAAGCCCCAAGTCCCTGAGCCTTTCCTCATAAGAAAGATGCTCCAATCCCCTAATCATCTTTGTAGCTCTTTGCTGGACCCTCTCCAGCAGTTCCCTGTCCTTCTTGAACCGGGGAGCCCAGAACTGGACACAATACTCCAGATGCGGCCTCACCGGGGCAGAGTAGAGGGGGAGGATGACCTCCCTCGACCTGCTGGCCACACTCTTCTTGATACACCCCAGGATGCCATTGGCCTTCTTGGCCACCAGGGCACATTGCTGGCTCATGGTCATCCTGTTGTCCACCAGGACTCCCAGGTCCCTTTCCACACAGCTGCTCTCCAGGAGGTCAGCCCCCAACCTGTACTCATGCATGGGGTTATTCCTCCCCAGATGCAGTACCCTACACTTGCCTTTATTGAACCTCATCAGGTTTTTTTCTGCCCAACTCTCCAGCCTGTCCAGGTCACGCTGTATGGCAGCACAGCCTTCCAGCGTGTCAGCCACCCCTCCCAGTTTTGTGTCATCAGCAAACTCGCTGATTCACCTCTATTCTTGCTTCTTCCTCCCGTCCTCTCCACTTTCTGCCTAACTGTCCTTTGCTCTCCCTTTCTTCTGCAATACCACCATTCCTCTCCTTCTTCCGATCCACCTTGGGTATCCTCACTGAGAAATCTAACTGCTACCTGAGTGGCAACCAGTGGTATTTGACTTCTGAGCCTCCTCTTTTTCCTTCTCTTCCCACCTCTCCCTCGCTTAATCTTACTTCAGTTGGTTCTTCCTATGAAGGCTATGAAGTAAAGCGAAACCAAGCTGTCTTACTACCAGACTCGCTTGCAATCACAGAGCCTCAGCCTGGGGAAGGAGGGTAGGGTAAGCAGCCTCTCTCGGATAGAATCACCAGCACAACTTTTTCTGTCATCAGTACTGTGGAGGCAGGAGAAATTCTGCAGGTACCACAAAAATAAGACGCAATATAACAGGGACAGGAGGGAAAAGGGTTGTCAGCTGGTCCGCCACCTTTAGAAAGATGATGTGAATAGAATTAAACTAGCAACAGCAACCACTTTTTCATGTATAAGGGAATAAAGCACTAGGATAAATGATCCCAGAATGAAACCAATAGGTTTCAATTTATTTAGTTCTTGATGTGCCTACCGGAGGAAAACAGATGACAGACATTAATGCAGAGATGGGAACAGAAGGATGGCTGGCTGCAGATAAGCAAGAAGCTGAAAAACAGACTCTCACTATTCTTTAATCTATGCATGAAATAACTTCTACTCATTCATAGGCTACTCCAGTGCACCTATGGCTAAACAGGTTAATAAAGTTCTACAGATATTAGTACAGCCGTTATTCAGGGAGAGCCAGTACAACCAATACCTTGCACTAGCGAAACAGGTATTTTCACAGAGCGTGAGATTAAGGAACTGCTTTTGTGATTTTGGGGTTTTTTGAGGGACTGAAAAACAGGAGGGCAGTTCCCCTTTCTACTTTATGCTATAGCACAAAGTACCTGGTTTCAAAAATTGTTTGATCTTCGCTATAGTATCAATGCACCATATAAATACACATCAGTCCATAAAATAGACTTCTATGGAAAAGGAAAATGTGGACAAAATTTCTTAGGCAAATCAACATAACCTGCTCAAGGGTATGTTCTTTTTTTTATAAGAAATGACATATTGTTTTATTCTGCTGTCAAAGTTGAACAATTGTAGAAACTTAAACATCTCACAGCAAAAGCATAATTCAAAATGATAAAGGAAGTTATTTTTCATGGTGATGCTTTGTTCATAAAAGAAACCTTCACTGAATAAATGACAATGCAATCTGACATAATTCTGTTCTCTCTAATAATTCTGTTCTCTGGAAACAGGATTTACCATTTCAGACAGCAAGAGGGGACTAAAAATGGGTAAATTATCTCCACGTGACACTGACAGATAGCAGTGTACCCCTGCTAGTTATTGGAAAACTAATGTTCAAAAAAAATTAATAAACCCAAGGTCACCCTTTTACCACCCCTTTCTCCGCATTGTTAGAAGAGCATCTGGTTTTGAAAGCCAGAGACCGAATAGCTGGACAAGGAGCTGTCACTCACACTGTTTTTAAACCAGGAGATTGATCTTGAGCAGTGGCTGAAATGCACAATTTTGTCACTTTTGGTGATGATGCCTCCATGCCACACGCTTATGTCTTGCTGTCATGCTCGTCACTAACAGTATTTGAGATTCTACTGTTCTTCCAGTGTCTCTCTTCCATTGAAGAGTGACTTTGACTATTCCCAGAGTGTGATGAGCTTCTATTTTTTCCAGATTCTAGTTACTTCTTTCTGAAACACATTTCTACCCACCAACCCCTGCCTTCTGTTCAGTAGATGGGCCATAAGTAAGATAACTAACCCAGTTCTGCTGAGAACAAGATTGTGTGATTTGGACATCCCATGTACATATGTATGTGCATTGGGGTCAGGGATGGAAGGACTGGTGGAGACTGGGTTTTGGACCAAACCCCTCTAAAATAGGGAGGACATTAGATGAGCAACCATTATAGTCTTAAACACCTTGAAAGCCTGTGAAGGAGTATCCACACATCTCAGTCTCTTGTAGTCATCTCTGAAATGAACCCCAAGAGCACAGCCTGACCTCTCAGGCTACAGGTTTGGTCCATTTCTACATGTTTGCAATATATCATGTTATTTCTGTACCATTCTCCTCACCACAGATGCTCAACTCCCTTCCTAATGGGATTTGCAATAAATGAACAGTCTTCCTGAACAATAATTAAGCTGTTTACATTATTGTCAATGAATAGTCAGTGCTGAGCCACTCGTGGTTCTCCACCCTGACAAATCCTCTTCGGTGTATGTTTTGGTGATAGCTCTCCAGGTCATCTAAAGTACAAGTACATATTCTACTCTTTATGAGTCCTTTTACCTTACTGGTGTTATCTGAGCTCCAGTAGCGCATCACATGATGTAATTAGCATCTCTCATCTGTGGTTTCTTTTCACATCCTGTTTCCTGTGACCTTACATTTGCTGTGCCTAATGCATTACTGAATTCTAGACGTATTGTGCTTGCTGCTTAGAGGAAAGGAGAAAACAGAACCAAGTATCCTCATGGTAGTGGAAATCTTGCTTGAGAGATCAGTTTCCTGTTTTGGTTTGTTTTGCCTTTTTATACAAGGGAGAAATGTCAACATAAGACAATTTCTTAAGCACATGCACCCTGCGACTTACATTTTCAAAATTAATCCCAGGGGAAAGCAAAGAACAATAATTAAAAGTGAGTATTTGAAAGTCAGCTGGGCACCTTAAGCTGAGATTCTGGCACACCATTAGGGGGCCATCTCAATATAAGATCTTGAGAATTAAGCTTTTGGAAAGACTTAGAAGTTTTATTCAGCCAAGACACACTTGCTCAGGGATAAGTAAAAATTCTTTGCAATTTTCTCATGGGTCCTACAGAATCCTAGGAACAATTTCATACATTAGGAAATGCACTTCAGTTACTGTCAGTGGGTGGTTAAAAAGCACAATGTCTACATTGTACCTAAGCTGTAACTAAAGAGGTACCAACTATTTTTCAATATAGAAAGCTTTGTCTTCTGACTACAAGAATAAATAAGTCATCGGTCAGGAATGCTGGATAGTCATAATTTCAGGCCTATAAATCATACTTAGTGTGTTTTGTAACCAGCTTTTACTGAAATGTTACTTCATAAAAAAACATACCAGCAGCACCATGCATTGTATTATTTATTACTACGAGTGGGAGCTGCAGAAGCATCCTCATCATCCTTCAGCTATCTCCCCCAAGGGGAGAGCAATAACTGCCATGTTTTGAAAAATAGTTGACAGTATCATGAGGAATTTCAATATTAATTTGAAAAGTGGACTTTCTTGGCTTGCTATAAGGCAACAGGCAATGCAAAGCATCTAGACAAATTAGAGGACGCTTTGACACCACTGCGTATTTTCACAAACAGCTTTTAAGCCGGTCTTTTAATACAGCGATATAGATCTGTAGTCAAGGTGTCTTTGCTTATCATTTTTTTTTTTTTGTGCAAGCAATAACAGTGACTTATAATTCCATATAAAGCTGTCGGCACAAACACGTGCTCCCTTGTACGAGTTCTGCTGAAGCTGGTCTGAAGCTCACGCAGTCTCTTTGCTCAGCTAAGCACAAGAACGACTCTCTCGGAAGGCTGCAGCCAAAGGCTGAGAAGGTTCCCATGGGCTTCTGTGAGGCAGCATGATGAAATTCAAAGGGGAGAATGCAGAGCACTACATGAAGGCAGGAATATACAAACTCCCAGAGTAATAAGAAAAGGCCCCTTAGGCAGCTCTGGTAATTCACAGCTGAATGCAAACAGCGCCATGGTATCACAAAGAAAGCAAACATCATACTGGGACACACACGCAGGAATATAGCCTGCAATATATAGGAAGCAATTCTTCTGTTCTACTCAGCACTGCTAGAAGTCTCAGCTGCAGTACAGTGTCCCCTTAAGGTACCACAGTTCAAGAAAGAGCTGATCTAACTAGAAATAGTTCAGGCAAAAGCACTGAGAATGGTCAAAGCTCCAGAAAAATGTTCCCACATCTAACGGTATCTATGAAGCAGATAACAGACATAGAGCAACACTGCCCAGGATGAGAGTGATATGGCCACGAATCGGAATTATTTGGAGGACAGCTGAAGGAAAGAGAACTAGGGAATTCTTTATACGTACAAATTTCCCCCTTTCTGGATATAACAAACAATAACAATCACTGAAGGCAGTAAGCAAAAATAAAAATGCAGCACATGGCAAACACACTGAGAAATCTAGACAGGTAAAGCTAAAATATCCCTTCCATCCCATCTGTAGCCAGTTCATAATTTTACCCTTTCTCAGAATATGCAGTGCTTGCATTCCTAGTTCCCATATTCATACATTTAGACAAGAATCACAGCTTTCCTATTCTTTTCCAGACAAAATTTATCCTCCCTCTTTCCTCATGACTGAAATGAACACTGAAGCCTCCAAATTCAGAAGACAAATACAAAACATAAACTTTATTATCTCCTTTCTTAGAGGAAAAAAACTAATGCCATCATGCTGACCATCTGGCAGCTAGCTGTCCCAGCAACTTTTCAGTTTGCTGGCCCATTTCACCCTGATTTGGAAAAAAAAAATCCAACAAAATTAGTTTGTACAAGGTAGGCATTCGACAGCCAGATCCTGGGCTGTCAGTCAGTAGGTACAGACTTCTAGACCTGTCTGCAAGGGTGCTGTGGGGAGCACAGAGCAGAGACTGGGGCAAAAAGGGAAGGGCTGGGGCCCGAAGACACCAATCCAAAGGAAAACTGGCTTCTTTAGTTTTGCTGCTCATTGAGTGACCTGTTTTACTTCCTAATCTTGAAATTTTCAGTTCATGATTTTGGGGGGAAGAAGGGTGCAGACAAACAACTTATGATTTCCTAAATCCTTGGTAGGACAGCACAATTTCCACACAGGAGACATGCCACTGGATCAGTGGTACCTGTTAGCAGCCAGGATTGCAGCTTTACATCGCACCCAAAGGATGCTGCTTGGAAGAGCAGAGCCCCCTCTAACATTACACATGAGCTTACTCCCACGTTCAACAACAGGAAAACAATCTCTGGAGGACCCCATTAATGGCCAAAGCAGCTGAATTGTACATACGTTGTGCCACACATGCCGCAACCCCGTCTAGTTCAGGGAAAGCTTCTCCAGCATGGACTTGTGCCTGGAAGACAGCTGAGCATGGCAGGTCACTCCAGCCAGCATGAGTGTGAGGGAAGAGACAAGAGAGGGAGCACATTCACACCACCGCTCCACCGGCCCCCCCTGGGCACCCACCTCTGTGTGCAACCCCCTGGTGCCACTTGGCGGCGGAGCCGATGGGGTATGACAATGCAGAGCCATCCCAGTAGTCCCTCTTCAGGTAGACAGACGAGATTTTAAGAACTGTTGATTCTGCCATCTTAAGATATAAACACCCACGTTATATCTAAAATTAATGAAAATGAAGGACTGTCCTGGATTTCTTGAAAACCTTGGAGCTCCTTCCTTCCCTATCACATATGGCTCTTCCCAATATTGAGATCGTTTCCCCCCTACAGTGTATCCTGCAAGCAAGGTCCCTACAGGGATCCTCAAAAAGCAGAGCAAAGAGCTGCCTAACATAATTAAATAGCAAATTTTGGGACTGAATGCCCAGCTGGGTGCATCAATACCTACATCCACTCAAGCAGGTGTGTCACTTCACGCATATGTTGTGATCTGGAAGTCAAAGAAACACATGCAAAGGAACAGGGAGAGACCTCTACTCCAAATACCAAGATCCAGGACAGTGACATTTCACTGGACTAGCAGACAGCTGGGCTCACAGCTGAGTGTCCCAGTTTGCAGCAGAGATTGGAGCAGAGCAGCGTTCCTACTGTGCGACTGTCCCAGTTTAGGCCATGCACGCTAAAGCAATTAGGATCACATGGCTAGGAAGTAAAAGAACATCTACTTAAAAAAAAAAAACAACCCCTGTTTCAAGATCTCTTGGACACATGGGTGGCCTCAGTGCTTGAGCAGTCACAGGTGCTCACCAGCAGAACACAGGTGTGCAGGGCAGAAAGTGATGTGGCTGGAGAACTGATCTAAGCACAAGTTAAGGAGCAGTGCTGAGGAAGGCAGTGGCTAAAGGAGCCAATTCAAAGGCACTACAGGAGGCAAAAATGAGGTTAGTTACTGGCTTCAAGGCTGTGCTGTTCACAACTTGCTGCAAAGGCTTATAGATGTTGGCAATGTCCACTGTTAATCCCAGGCAGTGGAGCAGAGGGATGAATGTGTTTATGTACTTGAGCAATCACTGATTTTTCACAGTACTCCTGAAAAGTTTACAACTTCTCCAGCACAACAAAATTCCTGGTAATACACCCTCTGCCAAAAGACATTTCCTTACATCATAACTGAAGGATATGAATCACAGCAGAGAGCCAGTGTCCCAGATCAATACTTATCAGCTCTTTGGCTGGAGGAAGTATTGAGGAAGAATAAAGCTACATGAATAACAGATGGGATAGAAAATATGGTGATGATAATATGTCACTAAAACATTTTACCTGGAACTTCTTTACTACTTGCTCTGGATCATGTTTTTCCCTCAAAGTTTCTATTACAAAACAAAAAACCCCTAGTCATCTTACTTCTGTTTTGATCCTATCCACGCAGGATATTCCAGACTCTTCACTCAATCAGTTTCAGCCTTAAAGCTGGAGATATGATGTGAGTGAGTCACGTTAACATTGCTCTCTGTATTTTCTGACTCACTGCAGTTTTGCGTTTCAAAATTTGAAGTTGTTTTTGCACCATCAGCCATTTTATATAATGTAGCGAATTCCTTAGCTACAGTGTCCTCACTCAATTTATTTTCCACAGAAGCTTAGGCAATACTGAAGACCTACAAAGGGACTTCTTACTAACTTTTACTATTTGTCACTGTGTTCAGATGATCTGAACAATGTCTCCTTTTTAAATTCAATGACGCATTAATAATACACATGAAACATAAGATTTATGAAGATCTTGCCCTTAACATCTGACAATAATAAGGACACGGACAAATACACACATACACACACTCATCTGTATATTCTCAAAGGTAACTTAGAGGGCCTGCTTTGTGGTAGAAACCTTGAAAGATCACCTTTGTCTTTTTTTACTCTATTTTCCATGATCCTTTTTGGACACAATGACCAAGACTCCCAGCCGCACCCAAAGGAAAATGAAATGCAACCCCTGAAGAAGGGCATGAGCAGTGATTTCAGCCTATTTTTATTAGCTCAAAAAAGATATCTGTGATCACTGTTTACCAGTCAGAGGGCAGTTTTCTGGCTTCCAGTAACTAACAGAGCCTAGGTCACCTCCCAGGGTATTTGAAGTACATCCCAACTAGACTTTGTCTTTTCTGGCAATGTCTTCCTTGGCAGGTGGGTAATGAGAGAAGTGTTACAGTGACTCAGCTGGCCCATGGGGTGATGTCTCCATAACTGACAGAGTCTCAAGCGAAGCAATCCTTATGTGGGAAAAATTTGAACCACTGATTCAGGGGTTGCTAGTTGGGGATCTGAGACTCAGAGGGGCCCAACACTATCATTTTCTTCATTCTTGTGTTGTGGACTCATAATAATAGCTTAATTATGGTTTTAATTTTGGAAATACAGATTATTGTTCTTCAACGCACAGGCCAGACAGATAATGATTTCTTTGTTGCAAGTCTGGCAGAACACAATGCTTCTTGTTTATAACAGCAACTGGATAATTTATTTGCATGCAGGAGGTAGTTTGTTCCACTGAATACCCTTTAGCCTTTACTCCTCTGTTGTTCAGAAATAACACAGTATATAACAATTACAATTATATTACAATAAGCCTTCAATTATTGGGAAAAGCAATTTAATCAAGCAAGAGCATGGCTCATACATAGCTGCAATTACCTGTAAAGTTATGGGTACTGGCAGTTAACAATACTGTCTTTCACTGCATCATGAGAAATGGCATCTCCTAATTTAAATATGCTCAACTATCAGCAAGACTTCCATTGTTAAAGAATATTATGGTAATTATTCTATTATGGTATTATTCCACCTTACTACTCACAGATGGACAGTGGAAAGATGAAAACTTTGGTGTCCCTCGTATACGTTGTACAGTCCCCTCACTGCCATCATACAGCAGAAAATTTTATGTATAGCTCATTATATATGAAAAAGATCACAAGTGTAAGCTCATGTGATGCAATTCTTCAGCATCTGCTGTCACACCAGAAAACCCTTGGCAGCCTTGACCAGTGCAGCAGCTATCAGCCCTGTGAGCAACAGCCTCTCTTGCCCACAGCTGCCCTAAAGACCTTTGGCTTCTACCAGCATGCACGTACTTTGGCATGGGCAAGCGTAATTCCCAGCAAAAAAGGACAGTCTCAGAAGCAGGAGTTGGGGGAGTTACTGGGAGTTACTCCTGTGCCCCAGGAGTTACAACAACGTGTTGCCTGAGTCAGCCTCTGTGCATGACCCATCTGTTTCAGCTCTAAGGGAAAGGATGAGGTTCAGTCTGAGATGCGCATACCTAATTTTCACCATCTCCGTGGAGGTGCCTGCACAGGTCAGGTGTCTAAAGTCCTGTTATTGTCAACAGAGAATTGGTAAATCCAGACAGTGGAGCCTGGAGGGTGATTCAGTTGTCCAAAGGCAGGTGCCCAGGGCCATTTTACATTCCCTATCATATCCCATCTGACTTTCAAACAGCATTTCAAAAAGGGCATGGGTCTCCTCTAAGGCCCATGTCATATCTGCAATGATGAGTAGTTCTCACCTACCCCCTGAAATGGCATTAGATGTCACAGCAACTGTTTCCCACCTTTGGTGTCTACTTTAGGGTAAACTACCCTTCTTGGTCTACTATCATCCCAGGTGCCTCTCCCATACGAGCTTTCATATTTTCCAGAGAGATGTTGACTGCTACCACATCTTAGCTTGGTGACCAGTTAAAGAATATTCTTTTATAAATTCTTGCTCTGTGTGAAGCTGCAGGCTCTCTCACACCCTTATTTTAGCTACAAGAGCTTTCTATCCCATTGATGGGGATAATCTTAATGAAATCTGGGCTCCTAAAGAAGATTCAGCAGCTCTTCAGCCAATCGACGAGAAATGATGATAGATACCATGCACCTCACTGTAGAATAAAGCCTGATGTTCTCACGTAAAACTATAGAATGAGTAATCATACCACCACTAAACTTTTCAGCAAAAATATCCAGCTTCCACACCCACCTGGCAATCCCAAACTGTCCACTACATCTGTCCAGGTACCCCGAGTCTTGATACTTCTCTGCAGAGCTGGCAAAGCTTTCTGCTCCTCCTGTAATTTATCCCTCCTGATGCCATTTTACAGCAAACTAGAAACTGAAGTGGGAGTAATGAGGTATAATAAGCTAGATAATGTGAAGAATTGCTCCATCAACACAATTAGTTGACACCACATCAAGCTGAACCAAAACCACTGGCGCTAATTTACCTGAACCTACACAGAATATCTACTTTGCTGGGCCTGAGCATCACAGAAATTTTGCCACAGACCACAAAACATGAAGCATCCACAACTGTATATGTGAGGACATATACAACTGCACGCATTTCTTAAAAACTCATAGATACTTTGCATGCTATGGAAATGCAAATGAAAGTGCAGGTCCATTCATCATCGTCTCTTAAACCAAGCACACTGTGCTTTCTATAAAGTGTGCTGCTTAATCTTTGAAATCTATAGCTTTGCGGATTCTGTAATATGAATCAGAAGTAAGTTAATGCATTCACCCATATCTGATCACCCCTTCTAGCCTTACTGCTCACTCTTTAAGACATTACAGTCTGATTCAACTTTGTTTCACTATCCAATTGTGTTGTAATCTCGGATGAAATCATATTAATTAATCTGCGGCAGGTGTAAACCAGTGTCATTTCACTGGAACTCAAGGAGTTATAAATTCTTACAACAGCAATGAATTTAATCCATGATCAGTGGAATAATATAGTTGCAGCATCCTGCTCAAAATGAATAATGGGGGCAGCTTTGAGCCCCCAGGTAAATAGATGCCATAAATTCAGCCCTTGTATAAATCCTGGAATTTATACCAGGGATGGATGCAACTTAGTCATCGTGCCATTCGCATGCTCTGTATTTTAAAGGCTACACATTATTCATCGCTGACGTGAGTAGCTGAAAGTCTGCTAAACTCCATGGAATGGCACTGAGCTCTGCTGGCTGTAAGTGTGTCCCCGTGGCATTACCCAATACACAGCTAAAGTCAGCCATGCCGAATGGCAATACAAAATGGAGACATGCAAAATGAGATTTTTCAGAGCTCATTTGAAAGTTAATGGAAATTGTGTAGCCATTTCATTTGCCTGAATTTAAAGGTGCCTGTCACAACTGCCTTGGAGAGAGGACAACAGCAGTGGAAGAAGGGATCATCATACATCCGAATAAATTAACTGAAATTAGTGAAACTAATTTCAGAGTAAGGTGTTATCCAGCAAGAACAAGGGCCAGAACTGAGCCCAAAGTAACATCCTACTCAAAACCACGATGGGTGGTGAACTGGCACTCCTCATCTGTTTCTACTATGAACCCCTCATGGCTTTTATCAGCACTGCTGGAAGTCAAGAAGCAAGCGCACCTTATTTCATTGCTCTTTCCCCCAGCTTTCCACGTAATTAGAACACTTCTAAAAATGCATTTCATGTGAGAATTTAGAAAAAAATAACAAAATGCCTAATCTATTTACCTTAGCCCTTCAAAAGAATACACATTCTTTCATATTAATGAGGCATTAATACATCAGAAGCTTTTCAGGATTATTAAAACGGACTTAAAACCACAAACAAACTCCAAGCTAACGTTACAGATGCACCAAGAGACTTAATTCACACAACAAAAAGCCCTGGAATAGCACTTTATCTCACTTAAATTCCAGCAAGACCAATAATTATGAACTGATGCACACAAAGGCTCAGGCTGGGGTGTAGCAATCCCCAGGGTAGCATCACCACAAACCGAACAAACGAATTTCATCTTGAGATCTTACCAACCCTAGTAAGAAGGAAAAAAAAATGCAGTAGAGAAAATCCAAGTGGATATAAACTCAAGCATACACAACAGTCAATAAATGATAAGTAACGAGTTTAAAAACAATTGCTTTCCTCAGAGTCCTCTGGTGACACTTAGGAACCTGGAGAGGATTATGGTGCCAGCAGAATACTACCCCTTTGCACTCTCCATCTTCAAAGGATTGTAACTAATGAATCCTCACAGGGCCTCTGTGAGACAGGTAAGTACTATAATCCATCTCACAGGCAGATAAATTGACTACTGATTTTGTAAAGCTTATGCCAGAGCAGAGATTAGAAAGCTGTACTTCCTGAACTCAGGATCCCAAAGGTACGGTAATCCTTCTGTGAACTTTCGTTCCCTGTCTTCTGCTTTCTTTTGCCTGCCCTCTTCCTCTGGGTCCAGAGAGGGAATATAGTGTTGCTGCAGCTAATTTTTGTCATTCAAAGAAATCCACAGAACTGATGCGCACTCCATCAGAACAATTAGGACTACTAGAGCAAACACCACGAGCAGGAAACGGCCGAAGTTATGGCATTAAGCGTACAGAAGGAAAGGGTACTGCACTCTAGGCCAAGAAAATGCATCCCTTCCCTCGAGATTACAAGTCATTTATCTTCTACTGGAGTACCTCTTCCTGATAAATGGTGCTAGCAGGGCAGCCTGCTCATGCCATTCCTAAACGAGTTTGTCAGCGAACTCAACCAGGATGTAGAGTTGTCTCTCTCTTCCCCTTGGGGAAGATCTACACAGGGGTTAATTGCACTCATGTTTTTAAACCCTTTCTTGTTCCCTTCTACAGGAGAAGCCGCAAACCCCTTCGTGTGTGCCCTGGGCCAGTCCAAGCAGACTGCAAGGCAGCAGGCAGTTAAACACACACAGACATTCACTTGGGCAGTCTGTCCTGCTGGATCGAATGACACCATGTGCAAAATGTAAGGTTGTGTGTAAGCAAGTACTGGCTTAGCGGCTATGTGGGTAAACAGAATTATTAACTTCTGACTTTATCCTTTTCTACATTCAAATGGCTATTTTGCAAGCTACGCTGAACATCCCTTTATCATTGCTTATGGATGCTATTTCCCTTCACCGAATTTGTTAATTAAACTCTGAGATATAACAGGCAGTGCAGCATTACTGATTAATGCATGCCTCAAATCCTCAGTGAACTCCTGTCGGCTCAGAGTTCATGCCAATAAGAAATGCACTTTTCTATGCTGTGCTGTCATACTGTCTGAGAACACTTTATAAAACAGATGCAAAAGATACTGTGTCGTTTCCATCTGCAACATCACCTTTGTGTTAACTGTCCCACCCTGTGTGGCTCTTAGAGGTGATGGTCATTAAAATTGCAATTATAATAATTATTTAAGCATTGATTGACATTAATTTCCTTCTAAGATTTTGTCATAACAACTCCATCTTCTTCACCTTCTTTATGGAGAAAAGCCTGGTGAAATCATAGAAAGAAACCCTCACTGACATTTATTTAGTCCACATTACTGCCATTTAAAAATTCAATTAACATTAACAAGCAGTTCTCCACGGCAGTACTACTTTAATGGCGTCGCTGAAAAGTGCATTACAAGTCTGACCTAATCTTGCATTCTCTGTAACATCAGCTATCATAGGCACCTCACTGGCAGATACGAGAGTACAGAGAAAGAGATGAGACTTCAAACGGGAACATTTTCCCCAGTTATTTTCTTTACAGCACGTTGTTATTCCTCACTCAAGAAACAAAGAGATGCTGCCACACTACATGGCTATCTGTTGTAGCCAAGATGAAGGCTTCTTTTGGGTGGTATAGCTCTATACATCTTCAGAAAACACTTTTCTCTTGCTGGTCTTAAGTACTACAAAAAATAGATCTGTTGTGTCCAGAAACCGAAACTTGCTTTTAGGAGGACTCCTGTTCTGCTGTGGAGATTGTAATGGAGGATGGTCTGTGTGTCTGAGACTCTTTTCTCCTCATTCGCTGCCTTGGTGTGGTGTTGGGGGGCTACACGCCACACAGCATGTCCCCCATTCCTCACTCCCTTCCCTCCCGAGCTCCATTTTGTCCCACTCTTTCTCTTCACCACTGGGGTAGAAAGGACACACCATCCGAGAGCACTGCCCTGCCGAACCCCGGGGAGAAAACCGGGGGGAGCAAAGGCAGAGCAGGGTTAGGCTGTGCAGAAGAGAGCCCTGCACACTGAGTCCTTCTCCACAATGTTTCATGCTGCTGTGGATACCGGTGACACTGTGAGAAACTGTTATGAAAGCTTCAGATGATACTGCCCACCATAATGAAAGGGCCTCTCACCCAGAAAGCCACAGAGTCTGAGCACAGGAGAGATCAAGGGAATGGAAAAATCACAAACCACCGAAGAGACAAGTAGCCTCTTGTTCTGGTTTGAGTGACCCAGGTCTAATTTCTCTTCTAATACTTGGGAAAACTGCACTTTTAGAAGACTCTAGTGTCTGAATTTGTGAAAATATTTACTTCACAGCCAGCTATGGTGTGTGGGTTTCAAGGTCCCAGTGTTTTTCGAGCTCGTCAGGTGCAGGGACGAGGAGGAGCGAGACCCAGGCACTTGACCCAAGCTGGTCAGCAGCATTATTTCATACCATGGAGGTCACATTCAATATAAATTAGAAAGTTTGCTGTGAAGTGCCCTCTCTCCCTTGATGGCGGTGATCCAGAGAACTTCTTGCCCCGGTGCCGGACCCCTGAGGCCTTCCCTTCCTCCCAAAGACATCGCTCTCACAGTGTCCAACATTTGCTGTCCACGGCTGGGAGTGCACAGCTTCCTACTGATATCATTGGCTGAGTGTAATACTTGCATGTTCTGTATTGGTATCAGGATCAGTATCGGTTCCTCAGTGTTATTAATGTTAATCATCTAGTATTCTATTAAATCTGTTTATATTTTAACCCTCGGGTTTCCTTGTTTTTTCCCGATTTCCCTTCCCAGGTCGGGAGGGGTCACTGCGTGATACAATAATTGTCTAAACGACGAGAAACTGTTGTGGGTTTTCTCAAACCACACCACCTCTGAAAACTGGGTGCTTTTTTATTTTTTATTTTTTATTGCTAAAAAGCACCAAGAAAATGTTGGCTCCTATACAGAACAGGAGAAATAAAGATTTAACTGCAGAATTGTGTCCATAAATCTTGCTAACGTTACCCTTTTCACACAAGTAAAGCCTAGAGGACAGAGTCATCCAGAGATATTTTAATTTTGAATTGGAAACTTTCAAACTAAAATGTCGTTGTCATAACTGGAAAGTGGAAATAGATCCCTTTAAGCTGTTGAACTGTTCACTCAAATGGAACAGCATAAAATGCTCTTGGTTCTTCTGTAAAATAATAACAAAATCATCTCACTTGTTGTTAATCAAAATACTGGGGTGCTTATTAGTTCTTATCTTATTTGTTGGAAGACTTCTGTGTCCTAAGGTTGCAGTGTTTCCAGGTCCTAAGAAGAGCTCAGGGAAGGAAGCTTTCTTGAGTCACGTCAGCCTTTTAATGGATTCAGCAACAGAATTGTCACCAGATGTTAAAATTCACATTAGTCTTCTTATAACTTCTGGGAAAAAATATTTTTACAGAGTTCATTTTGGCTATCCTTTGCTCGTTTGTTCTATTATTTTATTTATTTTCCTATTCTACCTGGTTTTATTCCTCTTTTTTTTTTTTTTTTTGAATAATTGCTATAGGAAATGTTGTTTTGATGGTGCTATTGTAGCATTCAAAAATATTACCTGCAAAAAAATGATAATGTGTCCTCTAGTGTAAAAGTAGCTGCTTGCATGGCAGCTATATGATACTTCGTATAGGCATAACTAAAATGACAAGCCTGTATTTCCATTTGTTCTGTTTTGGTAAGGACTTTCACGCCTATCGAGAGCTCACCAGCCGGTAGTTCAGAGGGTCTCACACACGCAGTTTGAAGACTTTGCTAACTTTCCAATAAAGTGTGGGTGTTTTCAAGTGTTTCTCTACAGAGTTCCTCTTTTTAAATATAACCCTGACTTAGAGGCCTAACCAGCATGCAGTTTCCCAGAAAACATCAGCACAGAACCACTCAGCAAGTTTTGCCAGTGACTGCAATAGGACCTGGGTTTTGGTACGACAACAAGTAGTTTCAGTTGTCAGGAATAGCTTTGCATGCTTTTCCTTTGTAAGCCAGAAGTCTGGTCAGTGCAATAGCTGGATCAGGAGAAACAGCAGTACCTATACTCGATCAAACATTTTTTTGAAGTGCTCAGCTTCCCTACAGTTACCATATACCATCTAGTGATACAAAAGGAAACTGCAATTTCTCATCCCTTATTCTTTAAATGAAAGATGAAGATGACAACGACATATTTTTGATATTCTGCTTTCCTTCCACTAAAGGAAAATGTAGTCCTGAGTGTGCTATCTCCTCTCTGCAATTAACAGTTTTTCCATCTATCAAGAATCTTGTGACTCTGGCTAGTTTTCAAGAAGATTTAATCTCTGAAGATGTATGATTATACAAGAATCTCAGCTTCAATAAAGTTAAAATAAATTCTGCCTTATAGCTACAGAACTTTAGTTATCTGTAACTATAAGTTATTAGAAGTCCCACAGATGTAAAACTTGGGGGTAAATTTAAAAGAAACCCAAAATCTAACCTTGTACATTTTGTAAACTGCATGATTTCGAAGGTCCAAAATATATATTTTTTTTAATATGAGGTTAATATTCCCTGCTGACAGGGAGGAAGTCAGAGAAAGAGTTCTTAGAGGTCTTGAGACTAAGGCATAAGATTCGCTAATGGGAAAAGGAGGCTTTAATCCTGGAAACTCTCTGCCTGGAAAACTAAAGGATTTAAACACACTGTATTGTAAGGCAGTAACTTTTTTGTGATGTGTTTTTTTTCTGCTTGTCTGCATCGCCATATGGATGATTTCAGTTCAACTGCAACATACACTCTGATATGATTCTGACAGCTGGGATAATGGAAAAAGTCAATGTTTACTTATTGGTGGAAGAAAATTTTACCTTGCCTGCCAACTGGGGCAATAAAATAAATTTGTTCTGTATGCTGTGTGGAATTTTTTACTGCCACTAAACGAAAGCAAAACAATCAGGATCTCTCTCCGGGAGTTCACAGGCAGAATGGGTACAGATGCAGCGAAAGTCACAGATTGAGAGAACTGAGAAAAAGAACTCACCCTCAGCTCCTCTTCTCCCACTTCTCCTCAGCATGGTTCAACTTTCTGTTTTTAAAGCAAAATGGGATTGTTCTTCTGACCAACCAACACAATCCCTTCCAAACTGTTAAGTAACAGCTTACTTGGCAGAGGTTGCTACATATCTAGATTATGTAAGCAAAATACAGAAATTATACGAGGTACAGTAGTTGGATTTTCAGATACCAATTCAGGCCTTAATACTTTGTTCTGAGTCTACAAATAGTAACTAGAAATCAGTTTAGCTACAGTGCAGCAGCACTGTAAGTGCAGACTGCTGAGACACGAACCTCAACAGTTTCCAGCTAGTGAAAACGAAAAACCGCTTGCAAACCCAAGAGGAGGCTCTGGACTCCCATCACTCAACTTAACTTTTGTACATCCCCAGAACAACTACAATTGTCTCACTGACACCATTTTGGGCACTGCTCTTACGCTCTTTGCCTGGCTGTATAGAGCCAGGACCGCCAGGCGCCAGGGCCAGGGAATGAGGGAGGCAGCCCGACGTTGGCTGCCCGCTGCCAGAGGAGTCCCTGGCTAGCCCAACTGGCTGCAGGGCCACTCTGCGCTGTCAGCATGCTTAAAATGCGTGTGGCACAAGGGACAAGCTTGTGTCACGAGCTGTAAAAACTGTAAGCATCATTTAAAAAAAGAAATAATTCTGGAAAATTTGTGAATCTTAGCCAGTCTTCAATGATGCTGAGAAATTTATCACTGTAATGGAAATCATAGAATCATAGAATAGAATCAGAGAATAGTTTGGGATGGAAAGGACCTTTAAAGGTCATCTAGTCCAAGCTCCCCTGCAATGAGCAGGGACATCTGGCAGTATGAGGTGGGGATCCTATGTTCTACAGCAGCTTAGAGGAAAGGAACACAGTGAGCGATAAGCAACATTTCTTCATGGAAGAGATGTACCACTGGAACAAAATCAGGATTTGTGTTTAATATATTTACATTTTGGAAGTCAACCCTCAGCCCCTCCTCTGGCTGCCAGCACGGAAAAGCCAAGGGTACACTTCCACTTGAGGGGCACGCTGCCGACTTTACCCCTTCTCTGTTCTGTACAGAGGGTTTATTGAAGGTGCAAGAGTGTGGAAAGGGGGGGCATGATACCGCACATCATCCACTCCTTTACCGCTAGCGTAACCTGCAGCAATTCTGAGGGTCTCCACAATAATTCCCAAACTGCGTTGATATAAACTGACTCAAAACCACAGCAGAAGGAAACTGGTTTTATCCCCTCTCTCCTTAACTGTGCCAAGCACAGTAAGGACTGAGCTCTTGGTGAATATAAGACATTGGCATATCTGCAAAGGTTTATATAGTACACATACAATTGAAGAAGCAGAAAAAATGCTTTATAAATAGAAACACTGAAATATGGATTAATAGTTCTCCATTGTCAAAGCATCAGCAAAATATTAATGGTGGGACTGTAGACACTTAACAGGGGAAGTGGTGTCTTTTAAAGATTAGTCTGGTGATTCTTTACTTTTCAATCCACTGTATTCATTAATAATTCAGTGGCAAGCATCAGACATAAATTTGATTGATGACATTGTAGACAACAGTAAAAACAAACAAGGAGAAACATGGGAGAGAAGAGAACTGTGAAGCATGCAGACGTAGAAAAGATATAAATGAGGTGGTTTCGATTATAACAAATGTATAAACTAAGACACATAAAGAAAGCCATCATTGGAATAGATGGGTTGTGTTCATGCCAAAAACAGAAACCCCCAAAAGATACATAAATAATACCCATTATGACTGAAATAAGAGCTGGTAATAAGGACTGATAACAGTGTAGGTAACATTTTAGGCAGTATAATCTTATTAGAACTTAAGCAGATCATTTCTGATCCCCTTATTCCAATCTATTCAACTAGATACCTTTGTGCTCCTTATTTCTTTAGTCCAGTAAGGTGCAATCCATTTAATTCCTTGGTTACTAGCTCTGGCACTACCTGAAATTCCCGTTAACTGCCGTACTTGCTCCAGAACTCATGGAGTGTAAAATCTTGCATTCACTAGTGCATTTTCTCAGTCAGCCTGCAGCTGCAGTGAACAGTCACAAACCTATCCAAATGCAGCCACGGACTTTTTTACCAAGTACAGTTTTCCAGAGTGCTACATCTCTTACGAAGCTGCACGCAGAGTAGCTTTGCTTGAACTCTTTAGATCCCTTAAGAGCCCAGGCTTGCTTTCCTTTTTTAGGTCAGATTCTAACCGAAACCGACAGGAATTTGGCCTCAATAGCTTCCACAGGATCGAGGTCTGGTTCAGTAAAGGATTAAGCCTATTGTTGCTGAACACACACTGCCAGTGAGGGACCTTTCCTTTTCTCTAATCTCTATGCTTTGACTCAGCCTCACACAGACCTCTTTAAATAGCAGCATAGGTCGCCACATAAATGTTTGTCCTTGGATGCAATCATGGCACATTTATTAAAACCAGTGCTAATTATGGGTAGGCTTTTCTAGACTTTTAGAAAAACTCAGTGGTTTAACCAAATGCATTTGTTTTAGTATTCCTTATTACGTTTACAATTTAGCATGCATAGATTTTTGAGCTTTTATGTTCTCTGATGCTTGTGATTTCTGTGTGTTAAAATACCAAGAAGAGCGGCCAATAGTACCTCTAGGTCTACCGAGCCCTTGCCTAGACAGTTTGCACTTCCAGTCACGTTGCAACATTTAGTTTTCCATTGATGTGCAACGAGTACCTGGACCGAGAGCCCTTCTTCCCCCATCTAAATGACTATCATTCCAGCCTAAATGATGTGTGGATTGTTTCCCACCCCGGTTTACTCAATAGTTAACACAGCAGACTTTTCAATTGTTTCTGACAACAGCAGGGAACTCAAGTCGCCACCCTGCGCCCCATCTCCAAGGGCGGAGCTCAGCTTGGGGGAGGGCCTTCTACCTGGGCAGGGGCTCTGGGAAGGGAACGCCAGGCCGGGCCGGGCTCCCCCACCTCCCTCCGCTCCCAGGCGCCCCGCTGGCCTCACCACAGGCCGCCCGGAGGGGCCGCGGAGCCCCGGGCAGCGCCCCCCCCGCCGTGAGCCCCGCAGCAGTCGGGCGGCGCAGGCGCCGCAGGCCCCGCCGCCATGGCACCGCCTCGGGGGCGGGGCGGGGCGGGGCGGCGTCACGCAGTGGCGTCACACGCAGGCGGCCCTCCCCGGTGCGCTCGCCCCGCCTCTTCCCGCCGCCCCTCCCCCGCTCCGCGGCGTCACAGCGGCGCGTTCGGCCCCGTCCCGCTGTCCCGGCGGCGGGGCCGGAGGAGGCGGCAGGTGGCGGTGGCGGCGGGCGGAGCGGCGCAAGCCGGCCGGCCTGGCGGGTGAGTGCTGACTGACGGTAGTCCCCGGCGCCGCCGCGGGCGCGGGGCGGCGGCGGGTGGGAGGAAGAGGAGGAGGAGGCGGCCGCCGCAACCACCACCAACGGTCGCTCCAACAGCGCCCCTCTTCCGCGGCCGCCCGGGGCTGCCCCCACCTCCGCTGCCCGCGGCGGGGAGCGGGCGGGTGCCGGGGCCTGGCCGCGCGGGTGGGCGCCCTGAACAAAAGGCCGGTGAGCGGCGCGGGGCGGTGCGGGCCTACCGCGGCGCCCGGGCCGCGCTGAGGGGCGGCCGCCGCGGCGGGCAGCCGTGCCCGTTATTGTTTTGGTGGCGGGGGGCGGAGGGGGAATCACCAACCGCCGCCCCGCCCGCGGGGGTCACGTGACGGGTGGTGGGGCGGCGGCGGCGGCGGCGGGGAGGCCCGGCCCGCGCCCCGCCGTGCGGGGAGGGAGGGGAGGGGAGGGCTGGGACCGCGCTCCGGTGAGAGCCTCCGCCGGTCCGCCCTGCCGGGCCGGGCCCCTCCTGCTGCCGGCGGTTCTGTGGCGGGTTTCGCCTCCGAGGGAGGCGGCGCCCTGCGCGGAAGGAGGCGCGGGCCCTGTGGCGGGTCGAGCCCTGGATTTCCCGGTTGCGTTTTGTTGGGGAGTAAAAATAGGTCAGGAGCGTCGGCTGCGGCGGCGTCACGCGTGACAGAACCTCCCCCGTGCCAAAGGAGCGCAGCGCTGTGATTCTCTGAGGGGTTCAAATAACACACACACACACACACCCCCCCCCCCCCGCGCGCTGCCCGTTGTCACTCGCCTTTCAAAATGTCACTGCTGCAGCTGCCCGGCTCGGCCGCTGTCGGGAGCGGTGCGACCCCGCGATGGAAGTCGTGCAAACAGTCGTAGGAGAGCAGCGCGAAACCACGTAAAAAGACGTAACCGATGGCTTGGTTTTTTGTTGTTGTTGTTTTTTTTTTTTTTGAATGGAAGCGCTTTTGTTTCCCTGGTGCCTGATGGCCTCGGCTCGAGTGTTTGGGTTGCGTCCCTTCGGAGTGTTAAAATGGGATGTGCTTTTGGTGCGGTACATATTGCTACCGCTGAAAAATCATTAAAAAGTACTTAGGGAATACGAGTTCTTCGTACGAAAAAGGTAATCAGAATGGTGAAATGGTTAAAACCAAATTAAAGTGTGGGGGTTTTACATCCTAGCATAACTTTTCTGTGATACGAACCAGAAATACCGTAGGTTTTGTTACTGATGGTGTAGTATGCAAGCATTCATTGAATAATTACAAGGAAGAGTGGGGAGCAGAGCTTTGCTTTTGTCAGATTTGTAATGCTAAAAATACAGTCCTGCTACTTCGTTAGCTGCTGCCTCTGGACAGTGGGCTACTTAAAAATAGTTCTTAAAGCATCTCAGAAAATCCACTGCCAAAAATTATGGTTTGTAATAGTATTGAAGACACAGCGAAATCTGAATATTGATTTGGTCATTATGAGTGAATCTTAAATACTGAATGTTTGCAAGAACTTGCTTTGTGTCACGTGTGGTTAGTACTGTGCTTTCTTTCCACACAAATCAAAGTACCAATTGTTTAAATTGCTATAATGCAGTATCTGTACTAAGTGAAAGAAAAAGTTCTGTTCTTCTTGTTTCCTTCAAAATATACTGCATCAATTTAGATCAAATTGAATTGTCATTTATTTAGAGAGCTGGAAGTGCAGTATTTTTAAAGGCTATTGAACAGCAGACTCCTGGAATTGGTGGGGGAAAAGCCTTTTTGTTGAAATTGATTTTTTTTTTTTTCCTGTCTTCTGTGCATGCTAATCAAGTGTATATATATGAAGAGATGTTCCTGTACTTACTTTCTGTTTCTAGCATTGATAACTTTGGATGAACCAGTTTCTGCTTCGTTTTCTACATAATATCATTTTATTTGAGTGAAAAACTAACATTTTCCTCTGTTAAATTGAAATAGGATATATGCTGGAAATTCAAATTCACTGCTCCCAATTGTAGCACAGGAGAACCTCATTTTGAATAAATATGTAGGAGTTCAATACCGAAATGGTTGACTGTTCTGCACTTGACTATTCTTCTGTGCTTCAATTCCAAATGTACATATAAGGGTTGGGCTTTTTTTATTAATGTGTAAAAGCAAAGAATAAGGAATGACAGGCAACTTGAAGCCTTATCTCAGCCAGCAATTCCTGAAGATAGCCTAAGTTTAAGAAACAGATACAGAAAAGTAAGTAACAGGAAACAGCGAGGTTATTAATCTGTTGTGCTATCCAGTGCCAGGGGACAGTTTAAAAAATACCCGATAGGCTCAGTACCTTGAGCTGATACTATATTGACAGTAGCAGACCTTCAGACAGGAGAGTGATTTATTTTTTTTATTTTTATTCCTCCCCCCCCATTTAAAAATCCAGCCACATTCCTTCTTTCTTCCCACAGCGTTTGGGTTGTGGTGGCTTGTAGAGAAGGGCAGAAATACGGGATTCTTTTTCCCCACCTGCCCCCCCGATAATTGAGTTACAAGTTAGAGAGCTTGATGAAAAAATCCAAGTATTTAATTACAGAAGAGCATTTACTCTTTTGAAGTAATGCTGTAGCTGTTCAGTTTTCAACCTATGGGGGGGAAATGATGAATTTGTGATAGCTATTTTAGAATAATCTGTACAGAGTTGCAGAATTTGTGAGATCATCTGTCATTTGAGGTAGGACTCAGATAACAGTCTTTGTCTGGTTTGATTAGGAGCTGGTACTAGTTGAATTTACTAATGATTTATGCTTGTTTGTTTTAAAAAAGCTAAGCTTTTACTTACCAAAAAAAAAAAAAGACTTCTTAAGACTGTCGGTAACTTCATCAGCATTTAGGAGCTGTCTTCTTAAATATTCAAGTTTCTGGGATTTTTTTATTGTTGCTCTTTTTTTCCAAAGAAAGTGGAAAAAATTGCATTGGGTCTGATCGTTTACTGGGAATTCAACGGGCACAGTTGACTGAACTAACAAATTATTTCATTCCATCTTGCTCTAGTAAAAGCTTGAAATTTTTCTTAAGGAGAACCTGAAATCATTTTTGGGAGATTGTTCTGGTAGGAAGTCCACTGCTTCATCTTAAATTGGGTGGAAGAAGCAGAGGTGGCTTCTCCCAGCAAGCATCCTGAGAGACTTTCAAGGGGACAAAGAGGGCAGTTAACTACTGGCTGAACCTCGGTTTGGGAGGGGATGTTGCCGAATTTGAATTCTTGCTCCTGATTAGTGGGGTTGTCCTTTATCTGTTGCATCTTGAATGAAA
This sequence comes from Pluvialis apricaria, assembly GCA_017639485.1. Lineage (NCBI taxonomy): Eukaryota > Metazoa > Chordata > Aves > Charadriiformes > Charadriidae > Pluvialis > Pluvialis apricaria. The sequence continues at coordinate 69,479,616 of CM030009.1, read as the reverse complement.
GTTTCAAAATCGGTGTGTGATAGGATGCATGGATTTAATGAGCATGCAGAAGGACGGGATACTTGCAGGTTGATACAGATAGCGTAACTCCTCATATTACATGCTTTTCTAGCATAGAGAGTTAATTGCTAAGCATGGAACACAACCCTTAACCACTTGACTTTAAAGGAGTCATAGTTGTCCAGGAAAGGGCGTGTGTGTAAGTAACCACAAGTGTCTTTTATCCCGTTTAGTAAAATTTTCAAGGCTGGCTTATTAAATAAATAACAATATGTCATGAAATGTAGAGGTTACCTGAAGTCAGTTTGTGAACTAGTTCTTTTTAAGAGCCATGCAGCAATTAGAAAGTTGCCTTACCATAATCCTATAATTAAGCCCTAATTGGATTCTTCTAGGTATAATTACATACCTTGAATATGTGCATGCATTTTTATTTCCTAAGAAATCTGCCAGAACTGTCCCAGCCTTTTTCTCCCACGTCCACATAACATTCAGGTTTATGATGTGCTACCTCTAGTAGTGGATTTCGAGAGGTAGTGGATTGCAAGAGGTAGTAGATAAAAGGCTTCAAGTGATACCTACAGAAGTAACAGAAAGCCAGCTCCTAAGATGAAGGACTGAACACCACACCTACAGCATCAAGCTTGTTGCAACTGTCTCTTTGATCACAGCAAACACTGTATATTGTCTGAGTGGATTAGTAGAGCCAAAAATTTAATGCGATTGCAGCTCTTGGTTTCAGATTGATGTGTGAAGAAAGGGGAAGCTGCTGTAACGATGAGGGGAGAAAAGGTGTGGATGGGCTTGTTAATTTTTGCATTTTTCGTTAGGTGCTTTTGCTAAAAACAGCTGCGCGGAATGTTACATGGAGCTCAGCTATAAAGAAAATAACATAGTTGAGTAATGTGTTTTATACTGAAGTCATTTGAACATTTCACTGTGATGTTATTAATGATAAATGTTCAATCATTTGATGAAGGACAGAATACTGTAATACTAAATGTTCCGTGTTCTTTCAGGGACTTACTACTCCTTGACTTTACTCAACTCCGTACATGTCTGATCTGCACTGTATTTATACTGAAATGATTCTTTCCTTGAGCAAATTGAAATCTAAGACGTGACATTCTTGGGTCTGCTTCAGATCATTCCTATATTTTGCAGCAACTGGAAATTGTGGTTCAAAATGCTTAAGAATCATCTTGAAAGCTACAGCCCAGAAGGAAGCTGTAACTATGGCTCATCAGTCTTTTCATGGAGGGTTCCCAAATACTTTCTGTAACTAAGGGTGGTTCTTTTAGGTCAAGACCTTCCTGGTTAGGGTGTGAGAATGCGACAGTGAAATTGTTATGGTCCCCCTGCCTTCTTGGAGTTTGCAGATTCCTACTTCCCTACTGTAGAGTTATTTAGGCATTTGTTAGGCACTTACTGGTTTCCAGTGGTGATTACGTATTTGTGAAATGACTTGGCTCAAAGCGTGGTTGGTGACATACACAAAATGTTTTGTGACTGGCATTACCTGCTAGCCTGGAGAGGGGTATATTACCTCAGAGGTGTGGAGGCTGAGTTGCATCCTTGTCCTCTTTTTTTTTTTTTCAGAGATCGCATGCATTCATTCCATGAATGAACCCTGGAGCCCTTCAGCAGTTTCTAAAGAAATAAAGGAAGATCCTAATTAGTCCTTTTTTTGTTTACCTTGTTAAGCATCAAATCTAGGTCATAGAGTTTGTTATAAGCTGGTATGAAGACATACATATGTAGATTTATAAAGTAAAAAGTGCTGAAAGGTTCTGAGGTTCATTCATTAAATGAATGCATGTGACCTCTGAAAAAGGGGACAAGGATGCAAGGCTCCGAGCTACAGACTGCTTGAAAAATGGAGAGGACCTCGGGGAAATCAGCTGTTTGCATGCTCTGTTTTCTCCTCAAGCATCTGATACTAGCCCCTGTTAAGAGACAAGATACAAGCCCAGATAGCCCTTTGGAACAATATAATATGGATAGTTTTATAAACAGATTTAGGAAGGCATTACGACTTTTTAAACTCTCTCAATATAAGCAGTCATTTATTAGAGGTTAAATTTGCATGCACATAACGTGCTCCTAACTTTGGTCTTGTTTCTCCTTTTGTGTACATAGTCACTTTATGGAAATGAGCCATTAACTTATTATAGTTAAAGATAATTGCCTTTTATAATACTTTAGAAAAAGATAATTTGCTAAAGTCAGACATAAAAATAATTAACATCAAAACTGTGGGCTGAAATTGATTATTGCAAAAAATAAGAGAAGTCTGATATTTTTAGTGAAAATAGCCTGCATCAGGTAAATGAAAGCATAGTAATTTCTTTGCTGGCATTGTATTTTGCTTGCTCATACCTCTGTACGATATTGTAACAGTGATATTATTTGCTTTCCATTAGTTTGCAGAGAAGCTGAAACACCGTAGTTGGGCAGGACAAGTAAGGAATGAGCCAGCCTTGGGAAAGAGGACCTGCCATCCTAGCTGGAGACATCTGAAGAGAGGACATTTTAGTCTTGTGGCATGCTTCAGTAGGAATTATTCAGAAAAAGTAAGCTCTTATTTTGTTAATGGACTTATACGTGTCAGCTCCTTGACAGACTGCTTAGTTGAAGCTAGAATTTGGAGTTTGAAAAATTACTCAGTTTTGAGGTGGTTTTGTGGGAATTTACTTTTTCTTCAAGAGTCCTAGAAGGCCTAGGTTTTTTTCATATAGTTTTTATACATCACCTCTTCCATGCTTTGTGTGTTGATGAAGGCACTCTAGACTGTGCATCCTAAGCTTACAAATTAAATACATGTTTTAGTATTAAAAAAAAAAAAAAAAAAAAAAAACCCGAACCAAAAACCACACTCAAACCACAAAAGGATAATAGAGAGGTGGGATCTGGCAAGATTGTGGACTAGTTCCTTCTCAGTTGGCTTTAGGCTGTATTTATGTTAAAATGCAGTGTTCAGATGCTTATTGTTCCCTTATTTATACTTGAACTGAGGATCTAAATACTTCAAATAATTTTATTTTTAGAACTTGTAATTGAGTTTGATTAATTTTTAGCCTCACTATCCAATAATGTCATTTTCCCTGTTGCCATAAGTGACTTAAGGGAACCCAGTCCTCCCAAAACCAGAGCTTTACTGTTTGATAACATTTCTAATAGGAAGCTTGTTTTGATTAAGCCTGGTTATAAAATATTACTCTTAACTTCAGGAAAAATATTCTGTGGTCAGTTTTGTTTAGTTCTTAATACCATGAAGTTGCAATGAAGGTGCTTCCACAGCTGTAATGTAGCAGAATAGCAGTCCTAGATGTTTTTCCTCCTTTCTGAAGGATTACCTCTTCAATAAAAATTGACATGTACGTCCTCATACCAGCTTATAAACACACTTGATGACCTAGATTTGATACTTAAAAAGGTAAACAAAAAAGGATTAATTAGGATTTTCCTTTAAAAAGAAAAAGTGAGACAGCATCAGTTTAGTTGATACGAATCTTCAAGTGCATAATTGTCCTGCGTTCTGAGCACATGCAAGTGCAGTTGTGCTTATCTCTTAAGAGTTTCATGTTCCTGGGTAGCACTTAGTTATAGGTAGGGGTTTATTCTTCCAGCTGTATTCATTTTACACATCACATTTTCCTCTGAGACATTAAAAATCACATAGGAATTTCAAGATATGCATTTACTCCTTTCTTTTCATACCTGCGTTATTGTCTTGAGGTAGTAAGGAGTCAAAGAACGCTCAAATTAATGGGTGACCTATTAAGCGCAGGTCAACTGTTAGCATTTTTGTACTTCCGGTGAACAGGTGAGAACTTTTACTCTGTTTTTAATTTACTAATAAGCTAGCTCATGGTATCAGGATTTGTTTTGTCAAAATGCATTGCATTTTAATCCTTTCCAAAATCGTAATTATGATACACAACTTGTATAGAAGTTACTTATCTACAGGTTGTTTTAATCTTTGACTCTGAAAAGCATAACTTTATGAAGTGTATTCAGGGAGAACCAGCCTTTTGTAAAACTCTGGCACGGAAGTAAAAAAATCTCTTCTGCTGTGCCTTTTTGCACAGTAGTATCTCATTATGGGAGCACTTGAAAATTCAGATCCTTTACTTCAGCCATGGTAAGCGCAAATTAATCAATACTTAGATTACTCTTTCAGCTCTTCTGTTGTGAGATACACACAGATGTGGTTGGGTTGTATTTGTAGGTATTCTGAAGTCTCAATAGCTTTTCTTCCCACCTTTTTCTAGTAAGTTTCTCGTTATAAACCCCTAGTTTTGGTGTAAAATCCTGTTGCAACATAGAACTTCAAAAGTGTGAGGCTCCCAGAAAGCCACTTGTTCACAACACTGTTAGCATGGATGTCTCAGATGTGTACTGCATAGTAAAAAGACAGTTACCAGGTGGTAGGTAATGCTGTGTCTGTATCTGGCATTCTGATTTAAGAACTAGTATGTAGATTTGTCTTTAATCTCGGAGAAAGAAATTCAGATATTAAACTGAAACATAGGTAGATACAATTATGTGCTACTTCAGGAAAAAATATTTGAGCTGTAGAGCTTTTAAAAGAATGATTTGATAAAAAAATGTATTAAAGAGGCATTGGTCTTTCAAGAGGAAATTATAGTGATAGAAGGGAACAGACAGCATACAGAAATATATTTTTAAGTAACTAGCACTTTATACATTATTGTAGAGATAAATACAGATACTGAAGCATAATTTTTTTTTTTAATCCTATAGTGTGTTCATAAGATGTTTAAAGCAGTGAAGGCTTTTACAGTAATCCTAGGCATTTTCTCTTGAGGTAAGACAGCCCACTAGAAATGGGTTTAACACTAGAACAGCCTGTTCAGGGAGGTTGTGGTATCTCCATCCTTGCAAGTTTCAAAAAAAAAAAAGACAACTAGACAAAGTCAGGGCTGATCTCATCTAGTATTGGTGGTAGCGCCGTGAGGAGCAGGAGACTGGACAACACGACCTCTAAAGGTCCCTTTTGGCCCACATGCCTGTGATAGTTTTGCATGAACTGTTCCTAGCTGCTTGTACAACAAAGACTAGTTTCACCGAAAGGCTGTTTTGCTGAATATCAGCCCTATGCCTCAAAATTCCTTGGGGATTTAAATGAAAAAAGGCACTTTTCTAGGTCCCATCCCCCAAAGCCCATTCTTCTCCCTCATTTGATAACTGGTGTTTGGTTTTGATTGCTAATAAATAAGAACGTAAAAGGAAAATTACCATGAAACAGACTGTGAAAGATTGCCATGGCAAAAATGTAGTTGACAAGGCATTTGCATATTTAGGCTAGAATTTTTCAACTACTGAAATGCTACACAATGCCAAAGTGACACAGTTTTGCATTCCCTGCTCTCTTACAGTTGCTACAAAAATCATCTTTAATGACAGAAATAAGATACGGCCAGGGAAGACAGAGGCAATGACTTCACAAACCAATCAAATCATGCCTGTGTGTCTTCTGTGATATACTGCTCCTTCTGCTGGGCTGCAACGATTGCTTTTGAGATGCACTCAGCTACATCACTTGATGTTTAGGAAAAAGAAATCCAGGGTATCTTTTGAAAAAGCCACCTTTGTTTTCAAATTGGGTTCTTCCTGCAGCCCTGTGGTGGTTCTGAGCCCAGCCTGAGGGATGGTGCGCTGTGGTGCATGGGGACTAAGGAACAGAGTGGGGGAATACTTCAGCCCGGTGCTGCTGCCAGGCATGTTTTCCACTGGGGAAACCTAGCCTGCGGTACTGTTCAGGCAATCCCTTAATCAAATGGATGATCACCAGTACTGCGACGAGAGATTGTGTTAAGTTCAATGTTTGAAGCTAGCTCACCTCCTGAGGAAAGAATCATAGCATCTCTAAATTTCCTGAGGAGGTTCCAAAGTGGCTGGCTGGTTGGATGTTCATTAATCAACACTACTTCAGTGAAAGAACAGAGGAAATTTCAAAACTTGTTTTGTAACTTAGCATGATAATGTGCTAAAAATGAAACAGATCTACAGATCTAACAGATTCTACTGGAGAAACTGGCTGCTCGTGGCCTGGACAGGTGTACCCTTCACTGGGTAAAAAACTGGTTGGATGGCCGTACCCAGAGAGTGGTGATAAATGGAGTTAAATCCAGTTGGTGTCCAGTGACAAGTGGTGTCCCCCAGGGATCGGTGCTGGGACCGGTTCTCTTTAATATCTTTATCAATGATCTGGATGAGGGGATTGAGTGCACCCTCAGTAAGTTCGCAGACGACACTAAACTGGGGGGGCGTGTTGATCTGCTTGAGGGTAGATTGGCTCTGCAGAGAGATCTGGACAGACTGGACAGATGGGCTGAGGCCAATGGTATGAGGTTCAACAAGGCCAAGTGTCGGGTCCTGCACTTGGGTCACAACAACCCCATGCAGTGCTACAGACTGGGGGCGGAGTGGCTCGAAAGCTGCCTGGCAGAGAAGGATCTGGGGGTGTTGGTGGACAGCCGGCTGAGTATGAGCCAGCAGTGTGCCCAGGCAGCCAAGAGGGCCAACAACATCCTGGCCTGCATCAGGAATAGTGTAGTGAGCCAGAGTAGGGAAGTAATCATCCCCCTGTACTCAGCACTGGTGAGGCCTCACCTCGAGTACTGTGTTCAGTTTTGGGCCCCTCACTACAAGAAGGACATTGAGGTGCTGGAGCGTGTCCAGAGAAGGGCTACCAGGCTGGTGAGGGGTCTGGAGGACAAGCCTTATGAGGAACGACTGAGGGAGCTGGGGTTGTTTAGCCTGGAGAAGAGGAGGCTGAGGGGTGACCTTATCACCCTCTACAACTACCTGAAGGGAGGTTTTAGAGAGATGGGGGCTGACCTCTTCTCCCACGTGGCAAGTGATAGGACAAGAGGAAACGGGTTCAAGTTATGTCAGGGCAGGTTTAGATTGGATATTAGGAAGCATTTTTTCACTCAAAGGGTTATTAAACATTGGAATGGGCTGCCCAGAGAGGTGGTGGATTCACCATCCCTGGAGGTGTTTAAGAAAAGGGTAGATGAGGTGCTTAGGGACATGGTTTAGAAGTGGGTGTTTTTAAATCAGGGTAGGTTAACAGTTGGACTTCATGATCTTAATGGTCCCTTCCAACCTCACTTATTCTATGATTCTATAAACATCGGTGATTAGCAAAAGAAATTCTCCCAGTACTCAATTTAGTCTGTCAGCTCAGGAAACAGAACGTTAACCTGTCAGTTTCTTTGAGTTCAGCTTCATAAATGATACCTTAATTTACAGTAAGCATCTCATTCTGTGGATGTTGAGGTCAAAGGTGATGTAAGGTGCCATTTTAGGTTGAGACAATAAACTGATTTAAATCTGTCTTTGATCCTCCACAGGATGGCTGGCTGTGGCGAAATAGATCATTCAATCAACATGCTTCCCACAAACAGGAAGACAAACGAATCGTGTGCTAACGCAGCACCTTCCCTGACAGTACCCGAATGTGCTATCTGTCTGCAAACATGTGTCCATCCAGTAAGTCTGCCTTGTAAACATGTTTTCTGCTATCTGTGTGTGAAGGGAGCTTCTTGGCTTGGGAAACGATGTGCACTCTGCCGGCAGGAGATTCCAGAGGATTTTCTTGACAAGCCAACCTTATTGTCACCAGAAGAACTCAAAGCGGCAAGCAGAGGCAATGGAGAATATGCTTGGTACTACGAAGGTAGAAATGGTTGGTGGCAGTATGATGAACGTACCAGCAGAGAGCTGGAAGATGCCTTTTCCAAGGGTAAAAAGAGCACTGAGATGCTAATCGCTGGGTTTTTATACGTAGCAGATCTTGAAAATATGGTTCAGTATAGGAGAAATGAGCACGGACGCCGCAGAAAAATAAAACGGGACATAATAGATATACCAAAGAAGGGAGTGGCCGGGCTGAGGTTGGACTGTGATGCTAACACTGTCAATCTGGCAAGAGAGAGCTCCGCTGACGGTGCAGACAGCACACCCACTCCAGGGGCTGCAGCTGTGCAGGCTCTAGCATCCATTTCTGCTAGGCCCCTGCCGTCACTAGATGGCCAGCTGATGAGTCCTTCAACGCCATCGCCTGATGCAAGCAATTCTCTAGAGAACTCTTTTGCCCACTTACAAATAAATGGAGACAGTATGGCTGAAAGGAGTCATAGAGGAGAGGGAGAAGAAGACCACGAATCATCATCTTCTGGTAGGGTGCCAGCCCCTGACACCTCTGTTGAGGAGACCGAATCGGATGCGAGCAGCGATAGCGAGGATGTATCTGCCCACCTCCAGCAACGCCCGTCTTCTGTCCAGCAGAGACACTTGAATGCAAATGCAAGCCAGTCAGGAGCAGATAGACCAGTGGCAGGGGGTGGGGTGGTAAACACAAGCGTAAGATCTAGAAGGCCAGATGGACAGTGCACAGTCACTGAAGTTTAAATCTAGAGCCATGCGATTAAAAACTCAGTCCTGTATCTGTAAATTTTCTGTCCACGTTGGCATTGCACTCAAACCTAGCAGTGTGTTTGGTGGGGGGGGGGGTGAAGGGGAGAAACAGATTTGGCCTGTTTAACTTAAGTCTCTTAACATGTTTCAGCTGGAAGATTCTAACTGTAGGAAACTGGGTTGTCCTGTTAATGGTTTGAAAGCTGCTTAGCAATACCCAGTTTTCTTGAAAATGTCTTGTGTTTATTTTGTAGCATTTTCCCCTTGGAGATACTCGATCCCTTTTTGGCCAATGTATATCTACTGTACAACTTGAATTGTCTTCATTATTCGACTGTTGCATTAAGTGTCTTACTACTTTCTGCATGGATTGATGTATGAAAAGAACACTAAAGCAATGTGGGAGCGGGCAAGATGTTGGGTGTGAACAGGATGCTTAATTTAATGTGAGAAAATAGATGTGAGTTTGGAGTTAAAATGTGTTTTTACTAGACGAGCAATCATCTACCTTCCTTCAATGGAAATGTAAAAATGCTGTTAACTTTTGTTGCAAATTCTTACCTATACACTCTTCATGGCATTTTCACTGGCTTTGCCATCTCGTCCTTGTAGTTTTGTTTTTGAGGTCTTTCTTGATCTGTCTCGTTTGTTACGGAATTTATAATTTAATAAAACTACATTTTATCAGTAACAATCTTAGATATGTCTCCAGTTCAATTGAACTTCACTGGAGGAACTGTAAAAAGAAAGCTATCATAAAACAGCTTCCTGCGTTTGCCAGAAGGGAGGACTGGCTCTGAGTGGTATCTTGAAGTTCTCGCATCCCTGACTGGCTGTCTCTCGAACACAACACTGTAGGAGTACATCTTTCTACTGAAAAATCGTGAGTCGCAGGCTTAGTGCTCACCTGGGCTCAACGCTCACTCCTCATCTGAAGAGCTGCTCAGCTTGCTTCACTGGTACGGCAGGCAGAAGTATCACACGCAGCCTTATTTTAACAGCAGAATTGTTGACATAAAGGGCCAAATGTTATAAAACTTGACTGTAAACAAAGACCACAGATATTAAGGACTACATTGCTGTTTATCTTGTCTTCATAGCGAAACTAGTGCCAGCACAGAAAAGGTAGTTTTGTGCTTGTATGAGAAATGCAGCTCCTTTACTGGCCCCAGTTCCTGCAAACTGATTTAGGCATGTTGAAGGTTAGAAGCCAGATCTTGAAGAGCACAGCTTGTCTTTTGTGTTGATAGCAGTTGTTTTACTTTCCTTTTTTTTTTTTTTTTAATGAGAAACACCATCAGCTGATTCTGGACTCAATCTTTAAAGTAAAGCAAATTAAACTCCAATTCTTAGTAAGTTTCCCTGAATAGAAGGGGACAGTAGCTGATACATAAGTACTACATATCTTCAGCCAAAAGGTGCTGTAGGCATACAACCATTTGAAGGGAATTAAATGGGCTGATTTTTAAAAATGATAGATTTAAACGTCTAAAATGTTCTCCTTACTGTAATGATGGCTGATGAGTCTAATCTTGGGCAAAGCTATGCCAGTTCTCCAGTTTGTTTTCCCTGCCCACAGGTGAGATCAGTGGGTCACTGAACAAAGGAAAGGCCAGAGGAGACTAGGATAGAATAAGGAAGATTTCCTTTCTCAGCTAGGAGTGCATGCTCTTGATCACAGATTTTTACTATCGCCTTCTAGTTCAGTAAGGAAATAAGACAGTAGCATGGACTTCAGAAGGAAAGAGGATAGAATGTTTTTTCTTCTGCTGTTGCCAGCTGTCTTATTTCTCTGTTTTGAGTTGGCACACAGTAGCTCTAATCAAAGCCTGACTTCGTGCTGCAGAAACCTTCAGTGAGAACACTTCTGTTACATGCACATATTTTATTTCATGTGAGGGTATGTACTGGTAAAGAGAGCAAGAAGCAAGAACTTGATGGGCTATGTGCTTCATTTCAGGACTTTCAGCTCAGCCTACAAATAATTTTATCAGTGATTATCCATTGGTCAAGAACCCTCAAGTAGAGAGGCAGACCTCTGTTTGGCCAAACGCTCATGATGCTGCCTTTGGCTGCTGCAGCTGTGAAGTACTAAAATCAGTTAAAGTAAGGCTGGTGAGAGCTTAATAGCCAATCATCAGAGTGGCAAATGCACTCCCCACATCAAGCTAGGAAAAAGTAGTAACTGGTAATTCCCATCTTGTATTTAAACCATTGCCTTCAGTAGGAGATGCATCAATTTTAGCTAAGCCACAGCCACACTGCATTATGTGGTTTTCTGTAACTCCACCCGTTAAGTGATTTTAAACTTGTACAGCATAGCTGGAGAAATGCACAGTGGAGCAGAATGGAAAGGGAAAAGGAAATTAAAATCTTATAAAATCTACTGCATCTCTTCATTTCCAGGAGAACAGATAACCACAGATGCAGGAACCCTGTGTCACAGTAAAAAAAAAAATTACATAGTCAGTCAAGCATTCAGCAAGAACACCTAGCTTACCTAGGGTGCTCGCTTGGTAAGTATATTTCTGCCAGCAGCAAACAGAATAAAGTATCTATAGTGCTAAAAGTCACCTCCAGTATCCACACCCTTTAAACGCTTGGTGCAAAATCCACACCCCCATTAAGCACGCGGGCTGTCCCAGTACACAGAGGCAAGGGAACAAGATGGGTATTTCACCGTGTAATAGGAAACCTAGTTTGCTGAGGAGGGAGCTGGCAAACCAGCGCCTAGGAAATACAAAAGCTAGCACGCCATTTAATTAGGAGACAGGGAAGATCAATTTTGAACACAGGTTTCTAATTTATTTTGTGCATTTAGTGCTTGGGTTTTTTAGGCCATTTCTGAAGGGGAACAAAAACTGAGATGAAGCTTGTAGTCTTAATAATTGTAAAGAAAATATAAATGCTTATCAGCTGCTGGTTACAGGTATTTGTCACTCTAAGATGATAAGCAAGTATTCTATGAAGTAAAGCATTTAGGTTTGAAATTGGTAAAATGGGATTCCATTTTATCTCAGTCAGTCTGGAGCTCTCATGCTAGCACTCACGGTAATTTAGTTAGGCTGGTCTTCATATGAAGGGCTGTATTTGTTTTTAATATGGTACTAGGCTGCTCACAAAATCCTTGATCAAAACAAACACCTGTAATTACCTTCAGAATCTCTTGTAGATATGTTTGGTATGTTTGTGATTCCAGCAGACCAGACCAGAGGACAAAAAGAGTTTCTGTAACCTTTTCTGAAAGTGTCTTACTCAGTACTAGTTAATTATTTGTTCTGTTCTTAGAAGCAAACATTCGCCTTTGATACAAATCGGAGAGGATGGCTGGGGAAATACATTTGCTGAAGTGAGAAGCAAGCTCATTGTCTACAAATCAAAATGGAAAGAGGCGCCTGATAAATGTACATACCGAGTTTCACTTACTGGCAGTAAAGGTCTATTTCAAAACGTGCAAGTAAAACATTCTGCTCTTCTGCTGCAATTTCTTCCCTTTCAAATTTGTATCACTCAGTGCAGAGAATACACTAATGAGCCTTACAGCCTGGCACCTGAAAAATCAAAAATGATTCAAGGGGCTTGCTCAGGTTCTAAGCAATCACACCCATTTTAAATACATAATCACAGTATTAGTAATGGCACATTTATTCTTCCTGGCAAAGACATAACCAGTCACGCTTTAAAGCACTAATTTTTTGACTCACGACAATGCAACGTGCTATTGCTTCAAAAAGTTGGATGAGCACGGACTGGAGGGTGCTCTGAAGGTTCAGTGACGTTGGCAGTCTGGAATCCCTCACGAGTCTTGAGGAACTTTATGAAAAGCAGAACAGCATCATTACTAAACAGTGAAGTGCTGTCTGACCGTATTAAAACATCCGTACTTCAGAAGTAATAGGTTTGAAGTGCGTTAGAGCATGGGAAACAATCTAGCTGCACAGGCTGCTGAGATACTGGGTAAAAAGGGGCAGCGAGGGGGAAAGAGGCACAAATCAGAACACTACTGTCTCCCCATGTTCTCATTCCTGTTTTTTCCCTAACCTGGAAGTAAAAATTGAACTTTATTTTTGGGGGAGAGAGATTTGAAATCTTCCTCCAGTAGCAGCTTCAGGTGTGAAGGCAAATAGGCAGGATCAACAGGGCAGAGTAAGCTCCTTATCCTCCCTGAGGTGCCACCTCAAAACACATCCCTTTCTTCAGCATTTCTTTTGGTTGCTTCAGGCAATACATACTCCTCACTGTGAAAGCCATATATAGTACAACATCCCAGCAGAGCACAGCATCTGCCCAAAAGCTGCAGAATCTTAACAGGCAATCCAGACCTAATTCCCATCATTGATCTGTCCCAAGATCCTCAAACATATGTACAGTTACCTCGCTGTCTAAAAATCCGGAATCCTGCCACACTGTAGAAATTGTAACGTGGATTTCCACCCAAGGAATCGCCTCCTCTTCCTAAGGGAGCCTGTTTCATGCATCTAGAGTTAGTTATGCCTGGTCAGAGCGAGAACGCACGTCAATGCCACATAGCCCAGTTTCCACCTTAACATGCTCCCCTGGAGTACCTGGGTCCTGGGCTCAGATCTCAGCCCCTGCTGGATTTAGAGACAAGTGCATCCTAGCCAACTGTACAGGAAACTCTCACTCATGGATATGTCTGCATGTTTTTGCTCTCACATTTCATTTTAAGAATCTGTCCAAGCAGGGACTTAGTGACAGTTTCTAATTTCTCAAGGGAAAACCCTCATCACTGAGATATCTAATTACTTGCACAGTCACCGGCATGAAGTGGAGACCGAGTTCCAAATCCAGTCAGGTCAAATATGCCCTACCAGTAAGAATACTCTGAAGTAAGACATAGACAGGTCCACACACAAGTCCTTCCAGAAAGCTGAAGTACTCAGACCACCCAGTCAGTCAAGGACATCCCATGTTGGGGCATGACACATCATGGCCTTCCAAGGTTTCAACCAGATTCTATGTAAAGAATCAGGTCAGCAGCTCTGCACGTGCTCAGCAGCACAGATGCACAGATGCAGGCCGTGGGATTGTGCAGATGTCTATGTAGGTAGTTGGCTCCTCAAGCAGTGAGAAGACACGTAAATGCATTTCAAGACCTGAATCAGTGTCAGTGAATGAGGGCTATAAGCTCCTCAGTGAGTTAGAGCTTCTCCTGTAAAAATCACCTTTAAAACTGAAGTATCCTTGGATACTTTCTCAGCAATTATACAAAGAACTGACTGAAGATGAAAAAATAAAAACTATCATCTCACCAGTTATCATCCCTTCAAAGCTGCTTAAAGACACTGGTTTCATGTTGGGGAACTCGTATTTTGCAGCTTCAGGTGCATCTGTTCTGCAAATAAATAAACCTCGTATCTTTGAAGCAATTCATTTCCATACCAGTTAGAAAAACAAAATTAACTCCAAAGAAAATAATCTTCAGCCTCATTCAAAAAGAATTATAGTTCTATTCTCAGCACAGTATTTACCTTTACATACTAATTTCACTAATCTCCATTCAATGGGTGATTAGGACAGTAAAGAATCTGCCAGGGATTTCTCTGTGGTTGCACACCAAATATGTCTGCCTGACGTGAATGACAGGAATGTTAATGCCAGTTTAAATGAACAAGTCCTTAAATGATTGAGTTTAATGCCTGCTTTAGTGAAAGCTTTGTTTGCAAAAAAGGTCAAGAACATTTCTTATGCATTGACCGTCATTTATGTTTTGGTTTTTTAACCAGTGCCTGCAAATTGGCAGGCCCACCCCATACAGTTCCAAAAACGTCCTTCTCTGTCCTTAGGGCAGCTTCCAGTGGTAGCTCTCTTCCCGCTGTCACCACCTTTTTCACAGCCCGAATCACGCCGGCTGGACCCTCTGTGTACTGACTCAGCCAGGCACAGGCTTCTTCTAACGCTCCAGGTCCATCTGAAGACGACAACGTCTCCTCCGAGAGCCCAAGGCGCAAAGCTCTCTCGGGGTCCACCCTGGCAGCCCCGCTCAGCAGCCGGAGGGCAGCCCCGCTGCCAACGATGCGCACCAGCCGGGCAGCTCCTCCCCAGCCAGGCACCAGACCCATGTGCTTATGGACAAACCGAATTTCACTCCCAGGCGTCATCAACCTGTCAATGAAGAACAAACACGCAGAGGTCAATCTGTGCATCGACATCCGTATTCAGCTCGCCCGCGCTCAATTTTCTATTTTCTCCTCCCCTCTGCTTCCAAAGGCTGATCCAACTTGACAGCAGGCTGATTACAGCCAGAGCTTCAGCATCTTAATTTTTTGCATCGCCTCATGCCTTAGCTGCAGCTTTTGTCCCTTCTCAAAAGAAGATACGTAGGCTGCCGCAAGAAAAGATGCTTGGTGCCCACACTGACACCTGTAGCCAGAAATCAGTTCTAAAAAGTGTTTGAAAACAGAATCGCAAAGACGGAGGGCACATTACATTTACTCACAGTGCCAAAACTACCTTGCTGTTTCATGCCTGCAACAACAGGGTTTGGGGTAAAACCCAAGCAAACTAGCACAAAACATATTTCTGAAGAGGATGAATCATGGTCTTAGTACCGCTCTGTGCTGGGGATGTTCTGTCAGCACCCTGGTGCTTGATTGGGTGGGTTTTTTTGTTCCATACTTTAGAGGGTCCATGTGAGTTTGATTTCTAACTGCTCGCTACAGCAAGGGAAGTCAGGATGGATGCTCGACTTACAGCTCACAACATATAATAGAATTGCTTTCTATTTATGCCTTACAGTGCATAATATAATTGCTCCCCTCCAGAAGGCAGAGTCACATTCAAAGATTTCACATCTTTGCTTCTTTTCTACACTCTGTCACCTCCCTTATTTAAGAGCTCACCCTAGGGCTGATTAAGCTGTCTCCCTGGAGGAGCTCTGCTGCAGCGGATTGTACTCTCTCTGCATAGTGTTCACACTGACACACATTAGGTTGGTGGGAAAAACCTCTAGAAATAGAAACACACAGCAAAGATGTACAGAAACAGACCAGTACTTGCTCTTTCTCAAGATGATATTCTGCAGTGTGGTTGCTTGCTGCTGTTTATAAGACAAGGGATGTAAATTACACTTGTGAAGTAGATTAGCTTCTACTTCAAGCACTAATGGGCTTTCTGAAGATAAATCATGTAATACTCAGATCTCCACTCAAGTCTGTTTCCCAACAATGTAGTTTTCCATAATGAAACACCACGGTGAACAGCTTTAAAAGGAGAAAGAAAAAAGAAAACTTTAAAAAATGCAACTACTTCTAGGAACTCACAGTTCCCAAATCTGCTTATTGTTAATTGTAAGTTGGCTTGGCTGCTTTTCTCTCACCCAGAGCACCATCAGCATTCATGCCATACGATAAAGCACCGGGGCTGAAGAGCTTACGCTTTATCCCAGACCCAACACAATGCACAAAGGCAACAGCTGACATGCCAGATTGCATGAAAGCCTTTTTGTAGAGATAGCAGAGGAAGGTTGTGTGACAAAAGGAAGACAGCAGAGTATTGCAGGGGAGGAAAGGCTTTTAGCTAACATTAGCAAGTGCTTCCCAAACCCAGCAAATCCCAGGGAGCTCAGGTCTCTCCTCTCCACAAGGAAGACTCTGCAAGTGTTCCAAAACTCCTTTACTGGCTCAGCTTACTTTGCAATTTGCTGACACCCAGTGTCCCACTGGGAAAGCAATAATGAAAATATTATTAAGGGTTTCATTCTAGCTGTGCTGAGCGACACGAAGCATTAAAAAAGAAGTGGTCATAGGCAGCTAGACGTGATACTAGACTATCTGTAGGCAGTCTCATCAGACGGTGACCACAGGTCAGTAAGACAATGTTGTGTGTGTTGAATCTGAGACTGCCCCAGGCACCTGGGTTCAGGCCTTAAGGACAGGCATTTCCATGAATGTCCTGTGGGCAGCATATGGAATCATCTGGGAAGTTGGGTCAATGCACTCTGAAGTTTGCACGGGAAGTCAAATTTTACATTAGAAGCACACCTGATCCATGAGCGCCAACAAGAAAAAAATCGAAAGCACTTGGTATGTGGGAAAGGCTCTGTTACCCTCCGCAGTTTTCACCTCCCTCTGAGAAAATGGAACCAAACGTGATGAAAGGAAAATAAACAACTGACAGCTAAATCCATAGAGAGACTGAGGCTGCATCTTCCCAGATCTCACTGAGATTTGTGTCTCCCTACAATGCTCCTTTGAACAAGCTCTTTAGAAAATATTAAGGTAAGTGGTGGTCAGTAGGTGTAAAGGTGGTCTTGGACTGTCTTCAGGCTTAAAAAAATTATCTATGTTTTTTCAGACTTTTCAACTATGAATCCTCTCCTGAAGTCACGCCATTTCTTACAGAAACCACCCATCACACTCTCTGTTAGGTACCCCGCTCACTTCCAGTCCCCACGCCCAAGGAAGCAATGGAGACCTGAGCTCAGATCTGAAGAGGCGTATGCCACTGCCAAGCTAGCCTGGGATCAGCCTCTGAACATCACCAGCTGCAGCCTTGCATAAATATTTCCCTTTTTATTTTATGAAAGGAATTAAGCCTACCTTCTGAGACATGACAGATCTGATCTCCCATTAGATGAATTTATGTAAGAAAAGTACATCAAGCATTACTAAACACAAAGAGGCAGACATCAAAAAGCTGAAAAGACTTCTCTATTCCTGAGCTGTTTATACTTTATTCACCTAGTACTGGCCCTGCCTGAGACACAGAAGTAGAGGAATACAAAATGAACCCTGACTTGACTCAGTATGCCCGTTCTTGCCTTCCAGGTCAAGGGAATTAAAATCTGGGTCTCCTGTATCCCAGGGGAAGATCGTACTGCTAGGCTCCTGGAAACATGCCTTTCCTGCCCTGAAAAAAGAAGAAAATCTGTTGCATGACAATACTGAAAAAATATTTATTAAATGTAATTCACGTACAAAGTAACTAGAGACCTTACAAGCAGAGAAACATCCTTCAGAAATGTGAAGGGTAGCAAGATCCTCACAACTTAAATGGGAAATAAGAGGTTAAGGTAATATAAGCACCAAAGTGCAGCTGAAATCTACTTTAAGAACGTTATATTTCCATGTTACAAGCAATACAACACCCCTAGGAAGAAAGCACAGCCACCATGGGCTACATCCAATTTTGGGTTAGTCGTCTAAAGCAAACAAGAGCTACAGCAAATGTTCCTGCTGTACATTTTAAAAAGTTCTCAGACGTACTAAATGTTACAAACCCTCCACCTGTGCTTGGAGGATTCCTTCACTCGGTGACATCTCACTGCGCTCACAAACTACTGACTGTCACGTCGCATCACATCACCAGCACTGCATGAGAAGAAAACCTTGTTGTCCATTAACTGCAACCTAACTAATCCCATCCTTAAACAGGTACACTTGCTTCCTCAAAGGCGGCACTTGCTGTGAGCTAACAGCTATGCTTTCCTTTGCTAAAGTATTTCCCAACTACTTGATGCTGGAGCATATACAATGAAAGCTGAAAACGCAAACAAAAATGGATTTCTTAGTTTTTCATACCTGTTTTTTATAGTACTCCCACTAGTGAACTGTTCCAACAGGTATAATCAGTTCCTTGGGCAGAATTAAGATTATACTAAGGTTTGTGCTGGCCCTTACATCATCATTTCCTGGACTTCAGGGTCTGAATTATATTCAGCATTCTGACAAGGCAAAGGCACTAATGAAGTTTACCAGGGAGGGACGAATACCATCCTCTATTTTATGCATTTTAAAAACTCCTACCACTATGCTTCTGAAACCCAGGATGCAAAAAAGGATGCCTAAAACATTAAAGGTCTTGTAAGCAAACCTGGACTTTGTTCCCATCCCTGTTTGACTCCCAGTGTCACATAAGGACACAGCTTCTGACTTCCAATCTTCTCCTTTTAGCTGGCGTGAGGCTGGCACACCATGGAGAGAGGCAGCATCACACCGCGCTGCAGCACCTGGTTCTCAGCTATGGTTATACTGAGACGGCAGCCAGAACTGCAAGAGATGACTTTTATCTCCCCGACAAATTCTTTGGCCTCCTGCTCTCAAACCACCAATCAACATAAATAATAACCAAAGCTTATGCCTTTGGGTCATGGTAAGTTCCCCCACCAAATCTGCTACCTTCTTCTATAAATTTTGGTAACACCTATCTACAAGGTGACTGAATGAACACAAAGTGGAAAATTCTCCAAAGACAGACTCAAAGGCCTTGGGATACAATTAAAAGACATCCATAATTTTAACATGCTGTAGAGCAAGAGTTACAGAACTAGAAACAATAAGAAATCTTCAAATACAACTAGACATTTTTGCAAAACAGAGAGATGCAAGACATCCAGACACATGAAAAGAAATGGCCACGGTCAGCCACATATGCATTTTGGACAACTGTCATTACTCAGTGAAGACAGCAGGAATACAGTATTGATATCAAAGGCTTTCAACCAATCATCCAAAACACACACGCAACTATTTTAGGCACAGCAAAAGACAGACATTAACGAAAAAAGAAAACCACTGGGAAAATGGTAACAGAAAGAAGGCTATCAAGGGCCAAACATTTGTTTTAGCCAGCAAACAACAGAAGAACAACGCTGATGTACAATCCAGTCAAAACGTGTATGTTTTTCTAATACATTCATCAATATGATAGCAGCTTAATTAACTCTTGTTAAATTAAGTAACAGCCATGCTATGCTGACATGTGGCCAAAACAGGTTTTCTAAAATACACACTGCTGGGGAATGCAAGCTCAAGAATTTGTTAGAGGAGACGTATGACATTATCTGTGGATGGTGTTTATCATGCAAATAGAACTTGTTTTGCCAGGTAGGCATGAAAATTTGATGACCTTGACTGCAAGTGACAAAAGCTCAGGTGTGACTAGTTTAGGATTTTGTAACTTTGCTGGGCAAATGCTATCAGGACCATCCACCGCAGCAGCAGCTCTCAAATCACATTGGACCTTAAGTGAGCAAGAAAGCCAGAGTCCGTTGTCCACTTCTTCCTTGTTCTCCTACTGCACCCTCCCAACACTCAAAATACAGTCCCTGTCCCATCACTTCATTTGCATGTTGGACCTCATAGTCCCACTCCACCTTCCTTACACTTCTTCAGCATCCCAAGGGGCACAGGAGATCACAGTATTGGTGGTGGGTTCTTGCAGCAAGTGACTGTGACTCAGGCAGCAGAGAGAGAGAGTTACGTGGGTAATACCCGTACTCGTAATCTGATCTCCCTTCTCTCTTGCCAATGCGTGCAAAACCCACCAAAAAAATAGAAGTGCTACTCTTACACACAAAGTGCTGCTGAGCACATGCAGTAGATGGGAAGTTTTTAGTCAACTAGGGTGTTACAATAAATTAAAATAAAGCAAGGGAGAGTTGCGATTGTTGATTTCATAGAATCATAGAATGGTTTAGGTTGGAAGGGACCTTGAAGATCATTGCGTTCCAACCCCCCTGCCACAGGCAGGGACACCTCCCACTAGACCAGGTTGCCCAAGGCCACGTCCAGCCTGGCCTTGAACACCTCCAGGGACGGGGCTTCAACAACCTCTCTGGGCAACCTGTTCCAGTGCCTCACCACCCTCAGAGTGAAAAACTTCTTCCTAATGTTTAATCTAAACCTGCCCTCTTCCAGCTTAAAGCCATTCCCGCTCGTCCTATCACTACATGCCCTATTAAAATTCCTTCCCCAGCTCTCCTGTAGGCCCCCTTTAGGTACTGGAAGGCTACTATAAGATTTTATAGCATCAGAGTGAGAACTAAACTACCTGTTCCTTTATCTGTACAACAAAAGCCCTAACTTGTGATTAAACAGAAGTCCTTTATTTCAGGTTGATCCAATGCACCACATAAATCAAGTAGTATCTTCTAGGCAGCATAATACACCTCTGGCTTTGCGAAACAAACAAACAAAAAAAAGTCACCTTGAATCTTACATTAGAGGCAAAAGCATTGCCATAGGCTTCTAGAGTTCAGCACAACTATAGGACCTGAACCTGCGATCTCCTCTACTGTCCATCATGGCACATCAAAATCAAGCTCCACCTGTGCCTGAGGAGATGCAAGCATGTGAAAGGGTCTTCAGCCAGCAGCAGGATAAAGCTCTTCCTACCACCACAAACAGGCTGAGCAAACCTATGATGAGTGGCTGCAGCGCATACTGGGAGCACCTGCCCTGCCCCAAAACCCAAGTCCTGGTGATCTCCTCTCATACCTCCAGCGCCTTTGCTGCAAATGCAGACAGCCAATTCTGGAGCTTCAGTTCCTCAGCTTGGGCGGGGGCCCCAAGGAGTCTTGCCCTGGCAAGCGGCGGCCCTGCAAGCTGGACTGTAAGAAGCAATTAATTGGGAATCCAGGTGCTGTTAGCCTGAAGCTTGGGCAAGGACCATCACACAAGTAGTCAAGCACTGCTGCAACTGCACATGATCTTGAATGCTACACGTAGCATATATTGCCATTTGGAAACCTCCAGGCTAGCTGCCTTCTCCCCATTTGCTTTAGCATGGCGGGTGGCCCTGCAAGTTTTAACATATACCTAGTGCTCAATCCACCTCTGCTATCTATGTTCCAAATCTTAGAGTTAGAAAGATACACCACAGATCATGTACTTTTCCCATTTAATGTATCTAAAACCTATCCTCCCCACCATGCACAGACAGATGTTAATGCACGTGTAAGAAACTACAGAACTTCCTCGGCATTAAGATATAAATTCTTGAGGCCTCCTGTATGAATGCTCCTTGGCAAGCTGCTGCAAAACTCATCCCTATGTTCTCCAGAATCTTTTAACAATGAAAATAATTTCTAAGTATAGCCTTGAAAACAAGACCTGAATACAAACCACTGCCTTGACATATTCAACAAAGCCACAGAAAGCCTGAAATTAAAAGTATTGACTAAAGTTAAGGCTACAGTTCGTGCCTGTGGAGACCTCACCTGGAAACCTAAATACCGATAGTTAACTACTCAACAACATTGTGTTCTAATAGTGACAACTTGTCTTGGATAACTATTTAGTCTCTCAAAATATTCTTACGACCATAAATCTTACTAGAAAGACTAGGAATACTTTTATCGGTATTTAACTGCATCATGCATGGGGTCTTATTTTTAGTTAAAAAAAAAATAGTTCTAGCCTTGTTCAATATTCCAACACACAAGCCTTGCACAGTTTTTACAGAAACTCACCTTAAAACAACAACTGCATTAAACAGTCTTTTTTGCAATAAAAAATGAATTTTGAAGCAGCAAGGTACTGTGAGAAGAACATTCTGCAGAGGAAATATGCAGTACTACACTAAAATAATTTAGCTAGTCAGCAATGCTGCTGATGAGTAGTTTCCAGTCCTTACTTCAATTTTCATGACAGATGCTGTTAGAATTAGATCCTCAAGAACAAGACAGTCTTCTCCAAAAAGCAAGTTGGGACTAATTAATCTGTCTCTGCCTATCCAGTGCAGTGTCTTGTCAGTCTCTTTATCACTATATCATCAAATAATTACCTAGGTACTCAAAGGGATTACCTAGACAAAATAGCTAAAGATTTTTTCTGAAATTCAGCTATCTTACTACACCCTCTATCACAAAAAAACCCACCTAATTCTCTGAAAATATTAACAAGTAGATTCATCCTGAGAATAGTTAGTCATAATTTCACTTATCTTTCAATCACACTTGATTAATTGGACAGGCTTTAAAGGATCAAAAAGCCTTGATTATACATTTAATAAATAACTCCTTGCTAATTATATTCAGCAGATTTTCAAACTATAACAATGCAGTGAATATCGGCCAGCCACGGCTACTCTTGCACTTTCCCAGCACAGCTTGCTAGTATTAATTCCCCCTGCTCCTCTCCCGTATCTTCTTTCTCATGGAGAGCTTCTCATGTTTCTGCCCCATGCAGAGAAAGAATAAGACCATTAGACATTACAGAAATTGCTGCTTCAGAGCTCTGGCAACACAAAGTAAGACTTCCTAGGTGAAAATACTCTAAAACTGATAAAACTAAGGATTTGTCCTACATGCTTTTGGTGATTGTCCATGCAGACTGGCATCATAAAAACAACTCCCAAAATCTTTGCTCTTTCTGAAAATCCTTTAGTCACAAATACTCACTTGACAGATGCCTAAATGGTAACCACTAAAGAATATAAAAATGAAGACAAAATGGCTTAAGAGAGTTTGGGGAAACTATGTCCCTTGTGCATATCTTAGATACAACGGCACAAAGCAGCTCTGCAATCCCAAATTTCAGTAGGGCAAGAGAAGACTGCGCACAATGATGATCTCTCCTGTTTATGAGCTTTAATCTGTAACCTTTACTACAGGAATGCAATGGAATGAAGTAGGTCCAGCTACTAATTTAATAAGCCCGTCAGAAAGTCAGCCCTCTCAAATCCTTTGAGTGACTAAAACAAAACACGTTCTTTACTTGAGGTTTAAATAAATTAAAATGATACCCAAGAACCAAAATAAAAAAAATCCTATCGAGCCTCCCAAGTACAGAGTGTTCTAGGCACGCTCTAAAACTCGGTGTCAAAAGAGTAGGCTTGATGCCAGCCTAAGAAATCTCACCAACACGAGAGCTCTCTTTTCTCACAGCTCTTTTCAAATTGCCTTACAGATTATATGGAATTTTATTTATAGTTACTGAATTATTTTGTAACACTCTTAGTGCATCCATTTTCCCCCTACTCACAACAAAAGCTAAGAATCAAGTTTACATAAAGTAGCCTAGGGGAAAATATCTCAAGTCTCCCTAGCACGTCGCCCTTAGCACCTTATTTTCTACCCTGCAGTCAGATTTTCCAATGCATTTTATGGAGCCCTAAGAATCAGGGTCAAAATCCAATCCAAAAATAGACCTTAATTACAGATGTATTTTCTTGAGCAAAAGTTAATGTTCTTCTGGGTTGGCTGGGAAACCCCAGGCCACTTCCCAGAGGGGAGTAGATGGAGCTAAACAATGAGAGATGCACTCTTCAAAGGAAACCTTAAAATAACCATTTATAACGTGACTCTATTACACATTTTCACATCACCCAGAGTCAAATGAAATGCCGAAAAAAAGAATGACAAAGTCATATTTTCATCTAAAGACACAAAATATTTGGTTGATACTCCAATTCTGAAAAGTCCTGGATCAAAAAAAGGGAAGATGTAGTAACAAGAGAAGAGTTCGAGGTAACAAAAAATTCAGGCAGAGATGGAACACAGGGACATCAGAGCAGAAACTGCTTAACAGACATGAGCCGTTTTAGGAGGAATATGGTCTCCAAGAATAAACAGGAGCTTAAAGTGTGGGTAACTCCACCATTTATTGCCCAAACATTTGGACATCCAGTGGAAGATGAGCCTCCAAAAGGAACAGAGTCAACTGAAAGAGGCTGCAAAATTACCAATTTCAAAGGAAGCCACTCCAGGGAAGAAGCACAAAAATAATATTGTTACTAGAAAAAGATCCTGTGGATAACAGTAGTTAAATTCTAATAGGCAGACACAGAAATCCCCATGTCCCAAAAACCAGCATCTCATCAACAGCAAAGCCTGCACTGAGAAAAAATTTAAAAAGGCCTATCAGCAGCAAAAAGGAGTAAAATGGCAGAGCACTCTGTGATCCAGCAAGACCCAGACTAAAACTGGTCCAGAAATGACTGTCTAAGAACAACCAGAGAAATGAAAAAAGGTTTATTTTCTTAAGCACACTCCTGATCAAAGGAGAGTGGCTAAAAGAAGGCCAAGAAAGACTGTTAATTTGAGAGAGGGATTATGGAAGGAAAGAAACACAGGGACAGAAGCTGTTGCTAATATTCTGCAAGGGGATCAGGGCAGCCTCAAACAAGACGATGTAGGTATGGCCCTACAAAAGTGTCCTGTAAGTGACGCTTGCTGTCATACTGGCTGCCATCCACACAGACGGCTCTTCCAATCTCATTCTGGACCAGAATCTCCCACAAATCAGCTACAGATGGAGGCTCACCCAGCAGACCTGGATTAGGGGTTTTAAATCTAATTCTTTACCTCAAGCTTGACACTTTCTCGCCCGTGGCTTCACAGAAGCTGCAGACAGAAAAGCATGCTATAAAAAGCTACAATCCTTCTAAAAGGGATAAATGAAGCTGAATATTGGAAGTTACAAAAAGACTTTTTCCTGTAGCAGGAATGAAAAATTGAATTAGATGACAGATCACAGGGCAAGAAATAGGGGCCCAAAAAAGCATGACTGATTAAAACTCCACAAGTGGTATCAAAGGAAGTAAGACAAGCCTTTTGGTTTTTTTTCCCCCGCTCGCTTGTTTTCCAATAAACTGTCAGGGAGGAAAATTATTTGGCCAAACTACAAAGTGAATCTGCCCAATTTCCTAGGCTGATGCTTCTTGAGGTCCACATGCAATGCTCAGAGGGGGTTCCCACAGCCCAGGGTACCATCTCCCCCGTGGCGGGCTGGGGGTGCCGGGAGGTGGGCAGCACTGCGCAGGGGGGCTGCAGAAATAGGAAGAGGGCTGGCCAGGGGGCTCGTGCAGCTCCCCCACCGCTGGTACACAAGGCGGTGTGTGCTGCACACACGCAGCGTGTGGCCCCTTCACACGCTGCCACACAACATAAAAGCTGTGTGAGCCACACACCATTCCTTCGTCCCCACTCTTGTGGCTGAGCATTCAAGTGAGCTGGGGACACCCAGAAAACAGCAGAAAAAGTAAATTAAAATGCCTTTCCCAAGTGGGAGAGACATAGACAATCATACAGTTAGCAACAGAGTTCCCAGTCCATGGGTGCTGCTCAGATCTGTTTGACAACACCCCCTGTGTGCGCAGGGGGAAGAAGCAGCACGGTTTTACAAAGGCTTATGAATGCATGCAAGGCTCATACCACAATTTAAGAGCACAGAGAACCAAGAGAATAAACCAGTTACACTGGGGAGCTGTAATTCCCCTGAAGTGTGTACTATAAACTCTAAAAATGGCATGAATCACCAGAGCCATAAAGTGGGACTGAAGCCCCATCATTCAAAGTGTAGTGCCTGGATCCTCCCTTCTCTCCACAGTTGTACGACAGCAATGCACAGGGTACCACGCCATTTCTCCTCCCCTGCTAACGACCGATGTCTTACTAACACTCTCTTCCTCTCCTTATTCCCAGCTTTGACTTTATATCTATTACCCTGGTGTCAATGGGTCCCAGGCACAGGCACACTGCAACCTCTGCTACCCCACAACTATTTTCAGAGTAGTTTTCACCTTGACATAGCACTCGGGTCTGACCCATGAAGCGGGTTTTAGCTATTCTTTACTGGCTGCCGAAGTCTCAATACACAAGCGAGTGAACACCAAAATAATGCTCACATAAAAATTACTCATGCTGGAATGCTAAAATGTTACATGAGTCTTTCCTTCCAAAAAAGGAACTACAGCTATTTGGACTTCATTCAAGCAAACATTTTCAACAACAGATATGCCTTTTACACTAAAGCAAAAATTTCCATTAGAAAAGATCCAGTGATATTTTACCAGATTCTTTGATGTAAAAAGACCACTTGAAGGTAAAGGCGTTTGATAATTGAAATTTTTAGTCAAATCTGAATGCCAGTATTCATCTGGAAATCAAAAAAGTACACTGGAGCTTGTTTTCAAATTGAAAATATTGTATTTTTTAAATTATGTGCACACGTTCGTGCAGCATATAACCCCCTGTTTATAACCTCAGTTTTCGAAATCTTTATTTCCACCATATATGTTTACCGAGACCAAACAAAACAGAACAAAAATCTCCTGGACCAAATTCAAGAGTCTTTTAAAGCAGGAACATTTCAGTCATATTCTTTGCTCATCTCTGCTGCTGATACAGAAAGGGGAGGGGGAGCATCCCACCGCTCTGGCTCAGAGCTTAGCATCTGAAATGTCAAAAAGGCAAAGATCACCTCACTCGCCTGAACTCAGCCGACTGGAAAGGAACAGCATTTCTTGACATCAGCCCTAAGAGATGCAAGGTTCGAGTTGTTCTAATACTTTATGATGGATTCGATGTATCATACTTCTGCGACCCACAGCATTAAAGGATTTAAAATACATCGTAACATCACACTAACTAACAAGCCTTCACAAGACCCAGGGTAATAAAGACACACGTTGAAATTCAGCTGTGTCTGCGTGCAGTGCTACTGATGCTGCATTTGCACATCCTACACAACAATTTCTGACTAAAGCAAAGAGAGATCATACACTTATTTGAAATCACTGGCAAGTAAATTATAATGAAATGTTGCCATTTTGTCAGGATCAGGATACCAAGTTAATAATCTCAAAAAAAAAAATTATGAGGGTTGTGGTTGGTTTTTTTTTTTCCCAAATGATCACAGTAGCTGTGACCTAAGTTTTAAGTTTTCCAGATATAATATATGATTTCAAAGCCCTTTTTTTTGGGGGGGTGGGGGTGTGTGGTGTGTGTAGTACAATGACATATCTCAAAAAAGGCATAAATGGGATAGAGAATTTAACATTAAAATTCTACATTAAAACAGTAACGTAGCTTCTTCACCTCTACTTTTTAATGCAGCACATTAGTTATATTGACAGGGAACTAAAGCCACCTTCAGGTCACTTACTCATGGTACGTTCAGACTAGCTGGACAAGAAACAGGCACATTTTCAGCAAACTATAACACAATATATAGGCTCCACAAATATGCCTAAGAGTGTGACGTATTCTCTTATCACCAAAAGTATAATTTTGCCTGGTATCTTTTTATTTACAATCTTTCTCTCTTTCACACACACACAAATCCACACTAATTGAAATTATTGTTTTTTTCCTCAGCCTGTATATTTGCTTTTTGTTTATGAATATGAACACATCAGCACACCGGAGGATAACACGTAGTAACAGACCATGGATACAGTAGGAGTTCTTATACACACAACAGCTTAAACACAATAGGAATGTATTTAACATTAAGAATTTATAATTTGATTTATTCTTACTGTGACTGCTGAGTTACAGCAGTAGCAATTCATTTCTTACTAACTCCAGAATCCAGGAAGAAGTAGGAAGCTGAAATCACCAAGGTTCAAACAAGGTTCAAACAGTCTCCAGTCTTGTTTCACACAATTTTTGGATATGTTTGGAAGGAACAGGAACACAGAGGTCCAGCCTGCAGGGCTCCAAATCTTCACTAAGACATTGGGTTGCTTTGGATTAGAATGGAAATAAGAAACAGGGGGTGAAGGGAAAGACTTGAAGTTGCAACTGTGAAGGCAATGTTTACGATGAAAGGCTGAGATCCACACAGCAACACCTGCTTCACTTGCAAAAACCCAGGGAAATTCAGTCATTTGGGGAACATTTGGTCATTTCAATGAACAGTAACTCTGATGTGGATGATTACCCTTAAATACATACAATGTTAACTATATTGCTACCTGGAGCGATAAAGAGAGGAAGAGGAGTTCTTTTTGTAGTCCTTCAATAGCACACGACAGGACTGAAAAATGAGATAACAGGAACTCTGGAGGACAGTCTCTGGAAACTGATCCAATACAAAATTTGGCAGTTGAAAGCTGTGGCTTCAGGGGAAGCTGAGGCTATCTAACAGCTCCCTACAGCCAAAAGGAGAAGACTCCATTCCCATCCCCTCCTGTTCTTTGTCATCTTCTCCTAGCGGTTGAGTTCCTCCTTTACATTGGCTCTACCCAGCCAATACTATAACCCTTTACAAAACACTTTAACTCACTGTAAGAACGGGAAATATCTAGCCTTTCTGTTTCTTTTTAGTGAGATAATTGACTCATACAGGCATCTTTACTGGTGCTCGGCAAACCAGAGGTAAGCGGTAAGCTGGGAAAGGGAAGCAGGAACACCCTTCTCCCACATCACAGTGAGCTGTTCAGGCATTCTGTCTTCTCACGAAGCCACAGCTCAATATAATCCCACCTCAGAAGCAGCAGACTGGACATAAGTGCTTCTCAGACTTCATATTAACCAACTTGTGGAGCTATCTGATTATATATATGTATTTTTAAAAGATTATTTTGGTAGTGAAGATCAGCAATGGAGCATCAAACTCAAATACCTGCAGGCAGTTTATCTAAACTGGGGATTAGTCACTTCACAGATGCAAGCGTAACGGACAATTTCAGTGTATTTGTACTCTTCCTAAACTTTCTTGAACCCTAAATGCTTCCCTACAGTGTACCAACAGCCCAGTGTCTCAGCAAGAATCCGCATGGGTCCAGCTCTGCATTCCCTAAAATCTAAATTTTCCATTATCTGGGCTATCTCTGTTTATTACTGTGCAGCACAGAATCAGCAGCAGACAGGTTTGTTCAACAGAAAGGATTCAAGATTGAATGGTAGAAGTGGTCTAAAATGCAGACACATGCTGATAACAAAATCTCATTCACCCAGGATATGACGGTTTCGCCTCCCAAAGAAAAAAACCCAACAACTTGGAATGAAGTAAATCCCTACAAAAAGACAACCTCAGAATGAAAACGTCAACTCAAATTCATGCTTTGTTGCCATCATTTATGCTTCCAGTTAAATCAAAAAGTGGTAAATTTGAACTGTAGACGATGCAAAAAATCCTCTGCCTGGAATATTATAAACACACAGAATTCAAACCCAAATGAAAACTGGTAATAAAGAAAAAAACAACATGAGTCCATAAATACAAGCCCAAAAATACAAGCTCTCAAGTCCATTTCTAGCAGTGCTGCAATTACTTAACCAGATGTCAAGTGTGCCAGGTCAAAAATAAAACCAGCCTTCTTAAAGGCAGGCAACGTGAAACTTTTAAAACCATAATCCATCTCTCAGAAAATTTGTCAGAAAAGTGTACTAAAAAACCTCCTAAGGCTCTAAAAATGTGAAGCGATGCATGACTGCAATGGAATTCTAAAATTGCCAACTGATTTGAAGGAGGTTTTACACACATATATAAATACACACACACACGCACATATATATGTATTAGAGAGGAAAATTTTGTATAGTTTAAAAAAGTGATCTATGGCATACAGCAAGCACCTGAAGCTGTGAGAACTCACTCTCAGATTTGGCTACTGATTCTTCTGCTGATGATGTGCAGCAACATTACAGAGTCACATCTAATGAAAAGTGCTTTGTCGGTCTGGACTTTGCAAGAACTCATGAATATGTGAAACCCATCCCGTTACATTCATACCATGCTCTGCCCAGTGAAAAGAGCCACTATGTACTGAGGAACCCTTATTTCAAACAGCAGCATCTTGTGTACCTAAAAGCTCCTCCTGATAAAACTTAAAGCCAAAATCCTTGCATACAACAAAATATTTCCAAAGAAGCTAGTGTGTTGTGCTCTGACATTCTGAAACCTATTTTTGGGAAAGCTTACTGTAGAATACTAATGTCTTTACAGCTTCTCCCCCCCTCTTTTTTAAAGGAGCAACAACCGAAAAGTCAGTCATAGCGGGCCTACATCTATGTAGTGGTTATATTATCTTCTGCTCCTTTCCTTTTGTATAAATTACATTTAAGGCACTAAACATGCTTGTTAAAGTAAATAAGCACAAGTCATCACAAGAACACACACAACAAAAGCTATTCAAAAGCAGTGCATTTCATTGTATCTCTTATTACGCGTTTTATGGAACATGCCTAACACCTTAAAGTGTAATACTAAGCATGCCTACATATTTCACAAAAATGTAGAAAAAAATCAAATTAAAATGCAGCAAGGCTAATTTGATAAATGCAGTATTGTTAGCACAAGCTTCTTCCCTTGTTAAAAGCTTGATTCTGCCATTCCTACAGACACAGGGCAGAAGTCTGCTCAGAAAGCAAATACCTCTTTAAATCAATGGTGCTTTTTACGAAGTAGGATACTGCGCAGCACTAGCAAGAGTAATAAAACTGGCGCTTTGTGATTTAACTGTGCAACATCATCTCCAGCTGAAAAAAATTATAGTTGATTAATGTATTTTCTAAAAAAGAAAAGGAGACTACTGCTGCCTCTACCTATGAACCCATTTTGAGGTCAATGGTAAGGGAAATGGATAGTTTGCGATCTTTGCACTCATCCTCTGCCTGGAGACACCACCTTTTAAATTGGATTCACAAGGCAGCAACACACCTCTATTTTGACTGCTGTAGCATTAGAGAGGAAAAAGGAGGCAAGGGGGAAAAGACTACATTTTTCAGAAGGACACGGGTACAATGGAAGTCCAATCTTCAAGTGATGTAGGACCAAACTTTCAAAGTTGTAGATGTGCCTAAAAGACCTACACAGACATCACCCCAGCAAGATTTCTCAAAGGCACCGATATGAAATAGAAGATAAGACAGCTCAGAAGTCAAAGTTAGTTATTCTGGCTATTGGCTGGTAGCACACTGCAGTTACTGTGCTCAGAGATTATTGTGATCTACTAATTGCACAAATAGATTCATTACCAAACTGTCTCTGCCCCATATCTGTTAGTTTATTGCCCAACAACCCACTACAATTCTTGTCCAAATTACTTGACCAACCCTGCCAAATCAGTTCTCCTTAACTTCATGCACTGTGCAAGTACAAGATATACTTCGAGGTTCTGCATACAGGGAACTCTGAACAGGTACTTCATTTCAGTTATTTGTAAAATTGTATGACCAAATCCAACATCAGTCATTTGTGCACTTCACTGAAATGGCTGCAGTGTCATGCAGAACTGCAACGTACATTGACATTGGCAGCAGAACCCACGAGGCATCTTCACAGGCCCAGAGAGCATATTCAGCTGTGGCACACTGAAAAAAGTCTAGGTTTCTTGAAACTGTAAGAAAAAGCTCAGCTGGCCAAACAAGTTTCATACCTGCATGGTTTTATACTACTCAGTTTTACAGAAATAATTGAGATAAATAATTACAGTGTCGGAAGCCTCATCTTACCAATTTTCATATCAGAAATCTGAAAGGATTTTAATTTCCTGGCACTTGTCTGGACAATTATTCCCCCCCCCCCAATCACATGTTTATGATATTTATAAGGATGTTGATGTTATGGAGAGTCATACTGCAACAATCCATAAAGCAGCTAAGATTGAAGAAGATGTTCTGAGAAGACCTCTTCCTCCAGATCAAAGGTGGAGTGACCTAAGATGCTTTCACTTTTCATCACTGCCTTAATGGCAGCAATAAATGTGCCAGAGTTCATGCAAGCCTTCCCTAATCCAATTTTAAATGAGCTGGCTTAAAACAGAGCCAGAGACAATTACCCACAAGAACTGCCACTGGAAGAATACGTCAGTAATATCTTAAACCACCTCAGCTATTTTAAAAATGGATTTGTTCACACCTCTACTTTAGCAGAGATGTACATCATACTGCCAGAGCACATTTCAGAGAAGGTACACAAGCCATTTTGGTTAGTGTAGTACAAACTGGCAGAGACAAAAATAAGAAAATATTTCAGGCTAATACTGAGCAGTTTGGTAGTTTATATGGTAACTGTGAAAAACAGAAGTGGATTTGAAAATTCAGAATTAAAAGCAGCCACAACTCACTCATTTTGTTCTTAAAAAATAAAATAAAAGAAAATGTCCAAACAGTTTATTCAAGGAAGAAAACAAGCCTCTCTGATTTCTGTTCCCAGGTTCCTCTTTTGGCATCTAGTGACTCAGGACAGAATACCTGTTCCACTAATATACACTCATAGTCCTAAAAAAAAGAAAAACACAACGGATTTGGTCCCCCAGTATTAAAATTTCAAATTCAGGAGCAATAGCAGCACAGAGTATGTTTCTCTATCTTGTTGTTGTTATTAATTAAGTCCCATTTCCTGCTCCTGAATTGCTATGATTTAGTTGCACTGGATGGGTGTGTTAGAAAGTAATGGAAGATGGATCAACAGATGTAGTTATTATGAAAATTATGGCAGCACATCAGAGGAACTGCAGCTGCTCAATTCATGCAAATAAGAACTACTTGACAATGACTATAATTACACAGTATGACAAACAACATAGCTGGAGTAAAAGTAGAGAGTACATATTTTAGAAAGCCAAAAGATTTCCATTTCATTATGTTCTCATTCCCTAAACTCCTATTTGGGTATAACAGGACTCACTTTCTGTCACTGGACTCACAGATTAAGAAAGGTCTACTAAGTCTCCCCAGGTGCATTCTCCTGTCAGCGCTGCTGCTGCCAAACACGCTCCCTCTCTGCCATGTTTATTAGGCATTTATAACACAGCCTGTACTCAGAGGCTACAGTCAGAGCTGAGGTTCCAGTTCACCGGCTGCTGTGCAGCTATGAAGATCCATCTGCATCTAGTTTCAAAGCAAGGGAAGATTGCTTCTAAGTGGCTCAGGCAATGCTGATGCCATCTCCTCTATCCAAAGCCTGTTCCTGATATCTGGGACAGCAGTGTAATGCTCTAGCTTACTTTGCTTAGTATTACTTTTGAATATAAGCACTTTCAGCTTGTTCCGGACAACTCCTTTCCCACTTCAGGAGCTGAGGCCCTCTATAAGGAGCACATTTCCTTCTCTTAGATAAAAATTTCACTAAGAGCTCCTCATTTTCAGAGAGGCTGTGCACAGTGCTTATTCTATTACATCTGTAGGCTGTTTGCACATTAGCAACTGTTTAAATAAAGTGACATTTTATTATTTTAGTTTCTCCCAGTTCCTGTTCTGCATTCAGCCTCTTTAATTAAAGCCGTCTGTTTTTTTCCCAGTTGTTTCATGCTGGCAAATCCCTGCACCTGCATGGAAGAAAAACAGGGACAGAACCTCATTTGCTTTCCTCTGCATCTCAAACTCTTGTTTCAAAAACTGTACAGTACAACGTTATGTTACAAATAATAAATCCAGAACACAAAGTACCAGACTAACAGAGAGTTTTATTTATTTATTTTTACTTACGACAGCCACATAAAGAGGCCTAAGAAGATATGCAATTTAGCAGTCCTCCTACCTCTCACTCCGGGGTAAGAAGTTGGACCCACTTGGTCTATGACACAGTCGGTTGCTAAAGCTCCTCACTGCTCTTGTTTTACACAGTGATTCAAACTGTGTGACCTGACAGTAAATAATCTTTCCTCTGTACTATCAGGAAACCCAAACTTTTTTCCCCCCCGAAGTCTGCTGACAAAGCCCAGTTCCAAGTGCCTTGGAATTCAGGGACCTTACTCCTGGTAAAGTGGTACCTCAGGCTTCCCACATTTCATAGGTGCAGTCATTAAATCACTGACCCAACATGACAGCTACTCAAATTGTTGATCTTACCTGAAATCACATGCTGTGGTAAGTTCTGCTCCTCCTCCAACAGCTCTTCCTTGGACTAGTGCAACACTGATCAAAGGCAATCTATACAAGAGAGTTTTGTAATCAAAATTAATTCTTTTAATCTTCTAGAAATTACAAAAGGATTCAGGCAAACCACATCTATAGTAAAAGATAGAAAAATATACTGTTCCAGCTCATTCAAATAAGTACATCTTTGCGGGTAAGTAGCACAATACCAATTCCACTTACACTAAAATGAAACAGCAAGATAGATATCAAATGGAATGAAAGTAAAGAAGATCATGTACTATGTTATGAAAAATACATGCTACAGATCATACCTATCTTGCATATCTGCAAGAAGGAGTGACAGGACAGTGACACAAGACCCTACACTAAGCCAGTACACTATAAAAAGCAGCAGAAAGGGACAGGAAAAACTACATGGCTGGGTTATCTCAAAACAATGAGATTCAGCATGATACCTTCAGCACCTTCAGTGATATCATCTCAGTCATCGACAAGACTCTTTTTTTGGAGGACAAAACCACCCTTCGAGGATAGCAACAATCTGTTACCTTTGATGGTGTTGTATTTAATGATGCTCAAGATATTTAATCTTGTTCAAGGTAATTCAAAGGACACAGGAAAGGAAGAGTATGTAAGGAGAACCTCCTTCCCCACTGCCATTGTGAAACGGATACTAATGAACAGTGACTGACTTAGGATAAGCCAAGTTCCCTAAGAAATGAAGCCAACTGGTTAGTCCAAGACTGCATGCTGATACTGCTGTTTTGTCTTTTACTAAAAAGAGATGTTTAACTCGTTGAGCAGTTTTCAAGCCACATTCAGAAGTCAGCTTCCCAATCATGACCATGTGTTTGGTTTTATTTCTACTTTAACAGAAGCACCAATAATTTCTTATGGCCCAAGTTCACTTACGGCTGCAGCACACTTCATACAATACATGGCCTAAGTGAACCCACTAGAAGACGGTTAACCTCATTTTTTTCCTGTGGTTTATGGGGAACCACAAGATATGGGTCCAAGTCCCCTACATCCACAGTGATCCATTTGAGGTGCCTGCTTCAGGATCAGTCAGCCTCAGCTCCGAGGGAGATTGATCCCACCTACAATAGATGTTCCCAGACAGCAGTTCAGTGCTCCCCCTGAACTATAGCTTCAACATACTCTAAGTCAAGACACCTGAGGTGAGGGCTTAATCTTCATACATCTTCCTCCTCTTTGCTTTGCCTCTTCAATTTTGATTATACAGAGACCAACTTATACAAATGAATTCTGATGCTGAGGATTTCTTACAGACTACTAAGTCTTCAATCTCCTGGGCAGTTTTAAAGAATAATGTTAACTCATAACACTTCCTCATATAGATTATCTGAAAACAAAGAATATTTATCTTCAAAGAGCTCTGAGCAGAAAAAAAGACAGACACTACCACACATGGATTTAATAGAAATGTGATTTCTTAAGGGAAGCTAAATCTAAAGGAAAGGAAAAAATGTTTTTCAGAAGTACCAGATGGCAGAACTGAATACATTCCTCTTATGAAGTGGGAAGATTAAATAAATATATTAAATAAATGTTACCTGCGTAGGCTGCATAAGCTGGCCCTGCTTGTTTTTTAAGAGCTACTGATTTCTACTCAGTTACAGAAGTCAGCTTCAGAAAATTTGAATGCCTAGATTTCCTTAACTCTAGGTATGTCCTGGCCCTCCACATACAAGCCTATAGGCTTTTCTCCTGTTCCAATCTCTGGGAAGTCTAATAGTTGCAAAATGTCAAGACCTAATTTAAATCCATAAATACCTACCCGATTAACATGTGTGAGTACAAGGTCTGGGACTCAAAATTACATACTTAAAAGTATCTATTTAACTTTAAACATCTTGTTAAAACATCAGCCATAACATATTCCAATCCTTATAATTACTTCATAAAGAAGAGTAAATAAAATATATTACCTCATAAGTCTGGTTAAGGTGTTTTGCATAAACATGCACATATTCATCCCATCCTACAAAGAATAGGAAATTAAAAAATGTTAAGTAACCCTAATGTGAAGCAATTAAACACACAGATGGAGTAGACAGGAGTATTCATTATACATTATACATTTACTCTAGTTGGGTTTTTTTTCTCGTTGGTTAATCTTGCCCAAATTCCAGCCCAAACCTACTATGTACAAATAGAAAACCTAGTATAAATCAGGTTAAAAAAATATATCAGAACTCAATCAATTTATATGAATTTCAGTTATAATTAAGCCACTGTTAAAGTAATTGCAATACTGAATTTCTATGATGTGAAATTTTACACCCTTTCCTCTTAATTTCCTCTTCTCACTCCCAGTTAAACACCCATAAAGCTGACTTTTTGAAAGTCTGTATAGGACCATAGAGCACTGCATACTTTTTACTGTTCCAAATCCATAAAGTTTCAGACAGACACAATTTACCGACTTTATTTTTTATTGTTTGTGCCAAAAGCATTTCAGCCAAAAAAAATCCCCAGCTCCCCCTTCCCCCCCAAAAAAGCAGAGAGATTCTTCTTATTTCTCTCCTCCTTTATGTTTTACATCAGCTTGCAAACAATAGTGAATAGAGAACAATTGTTCCCTTCTCTTCCAGTACAAGAACTAGGGGGCTGCAAATAAATTCAGTTGCTACTATGTTCAAAACAAGTATTTCTTCCTACAACATGTAGTTAAAGTGTGGAACACTTTGCAGCAGGGCACTGCAACCTCTACGTGAATTCAAGAACAACTAGATAAACTCACGACAGAAAAATCAAGAAAAAGTTATTAAATACAAGGTAACACCTCTAGCTCTAGAAGTCTTAGTCACAAATTGCTGGGGACTAAGAGAATATTTTGAAGCAAAATCATCATCTATCTGCCCTCCCTGTTCTTATATTATTTCTCAGACATCTGGTATTAACCAGGAACTCCACAAATGATTGGGCTAATGACCCAGTACGACCATGTTCATCTACATACTGAACTGCATACACTGAACTACTCGTGTACTATTTAATCCAAAAAAAAAATACCGCCCCAAAAAAAACCCAAAGAAATGGTAGGAAGAAAAAGAACAAACATCTCTTTATTGGCATTTACTAATTTCTAAAAAACAGTTTTACAGGGGTTGGCAAGTTATAGAACCTGCCTTAATTAAAAGCGTCTGACTCGTACCTCAGGGAAAGAAAAGATATGCAGTAAGTCTTCATTACATCTTGGAATAGGACCTTAAAATCAACTTCAGATGATTTATTGTCCTTTACTCATGCATTCCCAAGATCTACTCTGCCCAACACCAACCAGCTCTATGGTGTTTAGGGACAGATCTCTGGCTGATACAAACTGCCACAACAATCACTACACAGGAACCAGTGAATTCAGTTTGATCACATTAAATGCCTGCTTGAAAATTTCAGCACATGTTGATTTACAAAAAGCCTTTTAGTTTTCACTATAGCCATCTCCTACAGCCATTAAGACAGGCAGCAATATTTCCATTCCAAAATAAGGAACAATCAAATCCTCCATGATAGCTGTCTTACCAGC
Source organism: Pluvialis apricaria (assembly GCA_017639485.1). Lineage (NCBI taxonomy): Eukaryota > Metazoa > Chordata > Aves > Charadriiformes > Charadriidae > Pluvialis > Pluvialis apricaria. The sequence continues at coordinate 69,442,315 of CM030009.1, read as the reverse complement.
TAAGTTCAAAACTCACACAAACATACAAGGTACCAGTTCTCAGACATGGACTTGCACAGTTCCCATACTACAACATCAGGATAAAGCTGCAAAAAAGCTCTTCAGAGAAAGGAATTTTTCACTTCTTCACAGCAGAGTCCTTGTATTCTAACTGGCTGTCTCAATTCATACTAAAAACCAAAATGGTAATTAAAGATTAATGTCAGAACAGACCAGCTTGATAAATGCAGTTATGGCTGAGCAGACAAAAAGAAGGGTCTTCATATTCTCAGGTGGTAGAGAGATTATCGTGTATCACATGGAAAAAATGCCTGCACGGAAAACACCCTGAAAAAAATTTACAATTACTTGAGTCCTGGCCATCGTACCCTGCAAACCTTCCTGATAAGAAAAATAAGGCTACTAGTCAGAGTATTTTATCTGAATAAGAGAGGTGTTCACTGGAGTCTAGTGGAATAATCACATTTTCAGCCCTAATACTGTCCTTGGAGTAAGAAGAAATCTAGCAAGCAGAAAGCAAGGCAAAATATAGCATGCACTACATACAGTAGAAAATAATTAATAGTTTGCGGTGGAGCTAGAGGAGGCAGGGAAGAAGAAAGTCAGCTTCGTAAAGTAGAAAACTGTACCACTGACTCTTTTTGCTGCAAGAGCTGAGAGTCCACTTTCACTACAGATAGAACCGCATTTCCAGACCATCTCCAACTTTCGAAAGTCCTCCCTCTGCGGCTTACTGCTTGGGAACCTCTGTCCTAGGGTTTCTAGACAGGGACCAAGGAAAGTGAAGTTCTCCCTTGTGCCTCCTTCCTCTTAGCTGTCCTTTCAAGAGCCTCTCCTGCTTTTCAGCTAGCCAGCTCTTCCAGACTCACTCCAGAATGAGGTTATTGCTCCTGGGAGCCAGGCTTACAAAGACAGAGAGAAAAATTCTTTTTTTTTTTTTTTTTGTTTTAAATTCCACTATTAATTTGCCTTCTGTGATCTGGTCATGTAACGTTAGCACCCGCCAAAGAAGAACAGGCAGGGGACCTGGGTTTATGTCAGGGTTAGGAACAACTGAAAATGGAAAAAAGAGGATGAAGAGGAAGAGGAGGAGGAAAAGGAAGAAGAGGAGGAGCCACCAGAGGGCATGAAAATCCTTCAGCATTCTTGACCATTATTCTGCCTTTCCTGCACCACAGGGAAAGGCAAACTGTATCATAGATTATGAAAAACAGGATCTTCCCTCAACCAATTGTTTGAATAAAATATAAGTGTTTGCTGTAAGTACTAAAAGCTATGGGCTAAAGCAGCCTTGCAAAAAAAAAAATAAAGGAAAAACATACCAGTTCAGGCACGAAGCTATACACTTTTTTTTTTTTTGCCCTAGGGATGCCTGTGGACAGAAAACTTAACCTAATGCGCTCTTAACCTGAAACCAGACAAAACTCTCCCATCTGCAGCGAGTTAGAGAGCAGAGTTCTGCAAGACCAAAGAACAGCAAATGCCATTCCTTATTCTATTAAAGTTTTTATTAAATAAAGGCTATTAAATCCCACCAAACAGATGGTTTAGGAGTTGGCTATTATCAAGAAACTTTCAGTTCAGGATGAGTAGTTTGAACTCTCCCAAGGAGATAGAAAGCAACCATATTTAACTATTCTGGGAGCATTTCTGGGGACTCTTAGACTTATACTTCAGTACTAGCATGCGATCTAGATTCTTTGCACAGAATTTTCAACAAAGTTATAATTAATACTAACGCATTTCATTCTACCCAGTATATCTGTTATGGACCCTAATCCTTACAAGAGCCCTTTCTGTTACTGCAGTGGCTCCAAGTAATTTGTATAAACATATAGACAGAATACTAAAATTCCAAGAGAGTATGGAAGCAGAATCACTAAGAATTACTGAATGCAGAACTCTGAAAGAAAGCCTAGACTGCAGATGAGAAAAGAATTGACCCATGCTTGGTTTCAGCTCCTTTTCTGTTGCTACAATGCTAAAATAAGATGAAAATTTCAGATTAAAAAAATCAATTAAAAAAACCAAAAAAACCCAAAACCAAAAAATCACAGTTACATCTATATTTTTTAAAATGACCAGTGCTTATAGAGTCCAAATGAAAACTCCCCAAAAGACATTTATATCTATAAAGCATGGTATCTCCACATTAAGAAAAGCATACCTCTCACAATGTTTCGCAAAGAAAAAAAAAGCCTCCTAATACCTTTTGAAAACTGGACCATCCTATTTATTTTATCAGGCCAGAAATATTTAAGACATTGTGGTTTTTATGATATTTTGTTTCATCGACAGAAAGAAAGTGTTACTAAAGAGAAATACCAGATTAATAAGTTTTTGAGTTGGTGTTCTTACAGGAATGTTCATTTAAATGTTTAATTTGTGTGGTTAAATCCTGAAACTTGAAGTGTCTACAAAAAAGCACCAGGATGCCAGTTACCACAGTTGCAAACCGGGACATAAGAGCAGCACAGGAAGACCCTCCTCCCCTGCAGCTGACAAAGTCCTATTTCATTGCCAAGAACCACATACTAACCCACAAAAAGAATTTCAGCACATGTGAAGACTGCCAAGATGGATGGCATGAGGGAAAAACTGCTATCAAACACTGACCTCTTCAACCCCATAGTTACACACAAGACTCACCTGACTGGACTACAAGATCAATGCCAAAGCACTACAGCACAAGAATTGCATCTGTCCTTCCATTTTATGAAGGTCCAAATGCAGTTTTGACAAAATTGAAACCTTTCTGTAACAGTGACCATGCTACTTAAATTTGTTTTTTACTTTAGAATATATGAGAAATGATTACTTGTAGCTGTTTCTAAAGGTCAAACTACTGAAGCACAGCTTATTTCATGTGTAAATTCACCATATACTGCTCTGAGAAACTGAAATGACATTTTTAAAAGAACAGGCTAAAAAGAATATGTAATATAGGAATTCAGAATTATGAATCAATTACAATAACACTTAAGCCATGGCTTAAAGGGGCTGCCAGCATTTTTACAACCATTAAAAGCTCCATTCTGTGACTTGCATGTAAAATTGCAGCAGAAGCACAATGCAACACCTCTGTCTGAAAAGGATCTCAGAATATCAGAAAGCTCATTTTTCTCCAAAAACTTTATTTGTATCACTACTTGCCTGGGAGTTGGATATTGCTTTGACAGCATTCAAATCAGATCCCGAGCAAAAGGTGTTTCCTGCACCATAGATGATAAGGCCTTTGCCATCCTTCCAGTTTTCCAGTTCAGTTACCCTCTCCTGGAGCTCTAGCATCATAGTACCTGTCACAAGAGGGGAGAAGTAAATTTTTTAACATTTTTCATTTACATTTTTCACCACCAAAACCAAATTAACATTAACAAGTGATGGGCGTAAAAACACAAGGGAAAGCACCACCTTGAATCCCGCACACAAGCACTGACACACATTTTTTCCTCAAAGATGCACCTCCCAAAGTTCTGGAGGATATTCTGCATGAAGGGTATTTGTGTTACACTCGAAAGAAAAAAAGTGCAAGGAGACAAGTGCAAGGAGGCAAGCATAAACTCCACCTGATTCATTCTTATTTGCAACTGCATACATTCAGGACACACGGACTTAAATGTAGCCATCCAAATCTGTCCATCTAGGCATTTTGATGTTACCACCATTTCATCCTGCTCGAAGAACTGGCAGAGTACAGAAAAGAATCATGTGCAAGGTGGGCTGAAGGTACAACCGGTCAATGTTAATAAAGATTCCTATAAAGAGGCTAAAGAGCCTTTTGGCCAAAGACATTTAGAAGTATCCACGTTAAAGAAAATAAAGATATATTTGAAAATAGGAGCAAGGTGTCTTATCTTTTAAAAGCCCAAGGAAAAAAGAATGTTTCTAAAACATCCTTGATTCCCTCCCTGGTACCTTTCTAGAATGGCTGTCTTTACAAAATATATCCTAGGCTTCAAATATATGGGTTGTACAGTACTAGCTTTTTATTTCTAGCTTAAACATAATATTCTCGTATGTTTGCTTAAGTACCCCTTCCTGACATGGAACTCTACAAACTCCTGTTTCTAGAGCTCATCCTAGACTGCAGCATCTTCCACACCAACTGAGCTTACACAGCATTAACTTAAAGCTCTTCCTCTCCGAATGCCTATGACTCTCATTCAGTTATATTCTTAAGAGAAAACATCTACAGAAACTAATTTCAGAAAGCAGGCTACATACAGGCTGATGACACTCTCGGCTTTACACTCCTTTGACAAGAATTTAGATGGACAGGCCTACCTTCTTCAGATAGAAATGTGCTTTAGATCAATACCTTCAAGGGCTCTTTCCTTTTCTGCCAAGAGTGTTGGTTTCTTGACCCTACACCTGCATGCACAGAACTCATTCTGTTCTGAAATTGCCTGTTAGCAGCCATCCTCACGTCGGAGATATTTTTTTTCCTTTCTGCTTGTTTTCCTTGCAGTTCCTTACAAAGTAAGCCTCCCAGCGCCAGGTCAAGATTGAATTCTCAGTCAAGCACTTCCACCTTAAGCTTGGTCTCAGCCACTGAAACAGCACATTTTGACGTTCCCAAGGAGGGCAATGATTAAGTGGACATTACGTATTATATACCAGAATGACATTGGGTTGGGTTTTTTCCACTGTCAGATCCAAACTATGATCCTCTAACACATTCCAGCACTTTTACTGGTTCCTTTCCCTTCTGTATTTATAATTTGGTCATGCTTTTTGTGTGTTGCACATTATATTTGCTTTCATTGAGTTTAACCTTGCTGATCTTGAGTTTTTTGTAGCAGTTGATCAAGAACACTTTGAATTCCATTCCTCAGCTCCAAATAATAATATTCTTCCACAGTCTCCCAATTTGGGGTCATCTGACAATTTCAATAGTTCACCTTCTATTCCATCATCCAAGCCATGAATGAAAATACCGAGCAGAACTAGGCATAGATGAGATTTTTGTGGCTCTTACCTGAAATGCTTTCCCAGCCTGACAGTACGCTCAACAATAACTTTTCTGCAAATGTCATTGTTTAAATAGGTGTGCATCAAACCCACGGATTTCACTTTTTGCACGTTTCCCAAGTTTTCTTACAAAAAAGGTGCCAAAGCCAAGATACAGCACAGCCATTTGTGGTGCTTTTAATAATCAAAGCAGCGAGGTATTGCAGAGTCTTTTCACAGAGTACTACAAGCCAAATACCTAGTCAACTGAAAAATGGAGTTTACAAAAAGGAACCGTATAAGCCAGTTATATGCAACAGCAAGGGTCAAGAGACACTGGCTAGAGCCTGTCTCACCCTCCTGGTAGAGGATCCCTTCCATTACTGACAGTGCTGATCATTTTACCCACAGACATAGTCCATGATGTTTGATATAATGATGAGGACACAATACTAAAACAAATCCTCATTCTGCCAGTCTTGGTCCGTCAGTATTTGTTACCAGTAGATCTGTGCTCTTCACAGAACTAAATTTACTTGCAATAATAATCTGTTTGCATCTTAATTATAATCTGAGAATAAATGCTTTAAAGTCAATTCTAGAAAATAAAATTATCACTATTATTATCTAATTCCTGCAGGCTGGCTTCCTTCTCTTTTAAATTAAGCTCAACCTCAGTTCAGCAAGAGGTTGGGCTGCTGAAATTGGTTCCACCAGGCTTAAACTGACATTATTAGCATTTGTTTCCAAAGAGACCATATCAAACAGGTGGCTATCAGATTCCAATTAAGAAGAGAAAAAAGGCATAACAACCTCCACATTGCCCATTAGCAATTTGCTAACGATTTTGTTCTGCTTTTAGTTCCATGAGTTGCTCAAGCTTAGAATAAACATAATTCCTTTGAGATAAAAAGCTGCTGTGTAAAGTAAATGCCTGGCAAATAGGATTTCTCTCAACAGTTTAATGATGTTTTGCAGCTTTCTAAAGGAAGTGTAGATGTATCTCTAAAGTCACATCTGCCACTATCCAGAAGTTCTGAGGCAGAATTTATTTGAGGGGGAGTATCTACGGGCTCTGGCTGATGAAGTCAACCAGGTCTCACCAGGGCAATTTAGGGGTTGTGCATCCCATCCCTCTTCATACTTCCACTGAAGGGTATTACTTGATACACAAAAGGAAAAGGATCAAGTGCTTGCTAGTTCCTCAGCAACTACAGTTTACAGACAGTAATGTTAAAATGAAATGAAGAGCAGCATAAATTAATATGCCATACCATCCACCGCAGCAGCCAAGGGGCCAGCATGATTTTGCTTCTACTCTTCGCTCCTGTAACAACAAAAGTCTCTGGCAGGCAGAAGCGCACAGTAGAAAGAAGCAGTAATTTCTTGAACTGCAATAGTAAGATTTTCCAGAGCAAATTTTTGCGGCTATTACCTAGCAAAATGGAGTACTGCTCTCTACAGGACTCTACACACTACCATAAAACAGAACTGCCTGATCCTATGGCTCATTTGCTATATGCTAATCAGGGTCTGCAACAAAGACAGAACTATTAATTTCCTCACGGGCTTTTCTAGTCCCTCTTTGCTACTAGAGCATCTAATTCACATACACTAATAATTTATTTTCTCAGCAGTCCTATAAGGAGAGAAGATACTATTTTACAGAGCACTAACTGAGCCAGAGAGAAAATAACCTGTTAATTTTGGGTGCTCAACCTGAGATGCGTGATATGATTTCAGTACATTAACATTATATAGCACTTCATATAGTCAAAGCACAGCTACAAGCAGCCTAAAGAGCAGCTGCAACTGCTCAGCACTTCAACAAATCAGTTCTGAGCCCCTTCTGCCACGTACCCAGAAAACAGAGAACATAGTTGTAAGTTTCTATAAAAGTCTAAGCAATTTGACTTGTATTACACCTGATCTCCTTAGCAGACGGGGCTTTATCTGTCCTTTCTCCTTTTACTATCACATCTCATTTCTCACGCCCCTTTCAACTTCCACAACAAATAAGCTAAGAACACACAGTCTACAAGCTGTACATTGCACAGCTCTGTCAAAAATAAAAATCAATGGGTAGAAAAAGATAAAACAACGATGTAATTATGATTGTATAATAACATGTATGCTGACAGGGAGGCATTCAGAAGGACAATCTCCATGCTAACATCTTTTAGCTACAACCTCTCAAGTTAGGTAATGATTTTATACATGAGCTTTTAAGGGGAAACAAAAGAGAAACTGCAGAGACATCTAGGTGCATTACCACTAACTCTGTCATTCTGTTAGGTTCTCCTCCTTTCAGCTAACAATCATCAGTGGAAGGAGTAGATTGATGCTCTCCATGTAAACAGCTCCATGCTTTGCTAGTGGGTTGCAAACGTATACAGCAAAGGAACAGTGAGAACCGGGCAGGAAAACAGAACAGCAAAAAAGAAATTAACAAGATGATACAAATGTATCCATTTCAAAATATTAAGAGATAAAGGCATTCTTAGCATAAAGGCTTATGCACAGCTCAAGCTCAGGCAGATGCAGACCCTGAACCTGTGCCACTTACGTCTGAAGAGAATGGCATAAATTGGCACATTCCAGACAGTTAAAGGAGGGACAGCAAAAATACCAATCTTGGAGATCAAAAGCCTCTCATAATACAAGATTAATAAAATGGGGCACTTGGTTTTGATAGCTAAGTATTGTCCAGTATAAAAACATATTAAATAGATCCTTGATCTGCAACAGCTGAGAATACCCAGCTCGTTTGATCTTCAATTAACCACTCATTGGTACTTAAGACATAAGGCAAAGGAAGAAGAAATGGAAGCCAGTTTGAGTGACTGGACAAGACTAAATTACAGAAGCTTAAGTTACAGGGAAGGCTTTAGGTAAAGAAATAAACTCACCCTTTCTATACCACCTACAAAACGAAAATAGCATCATCCCACTCCCACAAAAATACCCTATGTTTCCTGAGCAGCAGAGACAAAATGAGATACAAGAAAGAGCACAGTAGCAGAATTGTGCTGACCGAAAAAACAGGGAGAGGCATGTTCTGCCTGACAGTCCCTGTGTCACTGAGATTTTCTTATATTCTTATCATATTTATCACAAACCTACTATGCAGAACAGTGGGCAATTGCTGCACATCTGAACAAAACTTAAACATTTCTTCTTTTAGCTAGGGAACAGTAAGGCTTAGATTTTCATTTTGTGTAAGCGAAATGCTAAAATGGGTAACTGAAGGAGAAAAAAAAAAACAAACCAGCAACCCCATCAATTAATTAATACCTGTAAAGGCATTCATTAGCTGCGGGTTGTTCAAAGTAAGTATTGCAATGCCATTGTCATCTTTGGAGAGGTCGATGGATCCACCAGCAAACTGCTGAAGTTTCTTCTTTATCAATTCTTCCTCGTAACCATGAGCACCATTATACAGTGACATCTTTCTCTGTTGTAGTATCCTTCTTTTTGTAGTCTGAAGTAAGTTCTTCCACAGAGAAATGGCCATTTCTGGAAATAAATGGAGGGGAAAAAAATAATCAGGAAATTCCCTTTGAGATCCACCTTAGTCCTCTGACAGAGAGAGAAGCAGGACAGCAGAAATGTATATAAAGGTGATGCAATCACAAAAGTCTACAGAAATCACCGCAGACTGTATTTGCAAAACTCTTAGTTTGAACCTACTCCCACAAATTTAATAGAAGGAGTTTTATAAAGTGCTTTTAGAAGTTAGGACAGAAATTAGCATCCTTTAAAGTATTTTCTTCTAAAAATTACCCAAAAGTATTTAGGTGTGGAACATCAAAGAGGCTCAAGAACTGTTATAAGATGCTTACATATTCCATTAGACAAACTTACTCTGTACTGATCTTCCAAATTCTCCCCCTTCCACCAAAAGAAACCCACAATCCCCTCACACACACCTGTGTTGGAGGAGAAATTCTATCAAAGCCCCTAGTTTTCAGGATCTGGATGTCCTGCTTTCCTGTAAGCAACTACTACGTTGCAAGACCTTTCTAAGAGAAATACCTGAGGAACACAAAAATTAAGAACCGAAGACCATTCCTATATCAAGGTCTGTTCCCTGTCACCTAATTCCATTAACATATATATCACACTCCACCTTAATGCTAGCTAGACTTCCTAGCCTCTGGTAGCTATATGTTTTTCCCCATGATTCCAGTAGCTCTCATTCCACTTTGAATTGATCTCACTTGGACACGGAACACCAGAACCTGTGCAGTACCATAAAGGAGGACAAGTGTACAACAGTATTATACACAGAGCATCACACTTGGCTTTTATACAGCTACGTAACGTTGGTAGTCTATTTCTACGCACAAGTACATCCATGTTTTTTTTCCTTCACTATTTCCACTCTACAATGTATGCATGTTTACCAGGAAATAACAAGGAAGTCAATATCAAACATTATTCTTGATCTGTGGCTCTATCTTATTTTATTTACTTTGGAAAAGTTTCTACAGGAGAAAGTGGCTGACAAGTGATTTGAAAGAAACTGGGTAAAGCCTGAGCTGGAGACAGGTCATGTGAAAAATGCAAGTCACCTTAGAAGCCACTCAGCGTGGGAATCAAAAGAACTACCACACCACACAGAAAAAAGTTTGCTATATTTAAATCTTGCAATTTGCTAGACTAGTCCTAGCTTTGCCCCAACTCCCTTTTTAATGGATACAGCTGTTCAGAAGACATTGTAGATGCTAATTTTCTGGAGAACTAGGAAAAAGACTATCTTTGTTTCTTAATCATATTTGGCAGAAACAAGATGCTTTCAAAATTGGTAAGAAGCTCCTGGAAAGTTTTTCTAAGGTGAACCCGGAACACAAACATATTCACTGAGACAGAATTTGGTCACAGCTATATTTTAGGCTGTGTTCAGGGCATCTTACAGTTTGCAGACTCAAAATTTTAAAAAAAATTTATTATATACACATGAACAAGCAAACACGCATTAAAAAACACACACACAATTAGTTTCTAATGAAAGAAGTGAACAATCCTGTCAGGCGTACACTTATCTTGTCTCTAGCTGCACCATCCCACACTGAAGTGGAGAACTCTTCTGTTGGGTCAGGTATAATCCTCATGGAAACAGAGGAGGAGTTTGCACAGCAACCACATTACGGCATGCGGAGGAGTATGCATCATACCAAGCAATTTCAAAGACAGCCACCTATGCCAGTAGATTCATACCCGTCCTGCCACATTGCATCCACCAATACAGCACTATCTCACAAGTTCAACACAAAGAAACTAGTAAGGCCTATATGAATCTATGCATTGTAAGGTCATGTGCACTGGAATATGTAAAGGGATCATTTTTTAATATCTGATGAGACGCTTTGAAGGGTCTTCTGAGTTCCTTACTAAATTCAAGGTTTTAATCTGTCACAACCAACTTTTCTACACTCAAGAATAAACTAGTAAAACTAATGAAAATTTAATCTGATTGAATACAAAATTCACTACTTCATAAATATCACGCAACTGCTGCTGAACCCCAACACTCTCCATCTATGCACATTCTAATATTGTCTGCAATATTTCAGCCATCACCTTTCAGAGCTTTTAAAATGGCTTCTCTTGACAAAATTGTATTTAAGCGTGATAACAGGTTTCCAAAGCTCATTTCTCAGCTAAATGATTCTTTTTATATTCAGACTCTCAGAAGAGAAACAGCCTTCCATTTTCTCTAAAACTTCAGTAGTCATTCCCCAACATACACTCATGCAATAAAACTTTCCATCCAGCTACCAGTTTTTGCTCAAACATTAAAAGCACGGATAGTGCAGGCTCTTGTTGCAAAGTGTAGCTTGAACAATTAGCTCCCAATTTTTAATGAATACAAAGCCTCCTCAATCCTTGTAAGAAGATAGACTAGATTTAATTCTCTATGAAGCCATGATGATTGCCTTGAAAGTAAAGAAAAGTCTGTTCTGTTAACCTAACTCTCTGCCAAATTATAGTTGTTTGATCACTTTTATACTACCTAGATTTCACATGTCAAAAAACGTACAGAGCAAAGCAGACTTAAGATATGGAAATTTTATTCACCAGAAAAAGTCTGTCATTTTCAGCTGCGTGGTTATATGCATTAACAGCTCTTTAATATTATCACTATGGTAATAAAGAGCATCAGCAAGTGCGGGATTAGAAAACAAATTGGACATTGCTGCCTGCTGATCATGACTCATGATTAATGACTCATGCAAGGTATTATCATTGAATTATTTTCTTTAAAACCACCTCTTACAGTACCGGTCAGTACCCAGTACTTTTTTAATAAAAACAAGATTATTTTAGCAGCTCGGTCTGAGAATGCTAACCACTTAGGAAAAGCGTGATATTTAAACTATACTTTCTCAATCTAAAGGGATTTCTGCTGATTTCTGACAAACAACATCCAAAATTTCAATCAGTATGGAGCCCTCGCAATCCATGGCATGACTGAGATTGATTTTCTGTACTGTAAGTGAAAGCTGTGCAAGAGAGAGATGTTGCAGTAACCCACACAATGTTGTGGGACAAGCCAAGAGATATTTATTACACTAACATTTTCCAGTTTTCAGTTTAACGTAATTACATCTATTCAGATATACTTACAGAAATGAAGTCTTAGTCTAATTTTTAAAAGTCAGACATGCTATATCCATTAACATCTGTAGCACACACCAGTTTATCCACAGTTTTTATAGTGGAAAAAAATTCTGACAGTAAAGGAATAACAAACACTGTGGGCAATTACCATCTTTCAAATGCTTTAAGAAGTGCTACAGCTTTACATATCACTGGTGACAACTACGAGATAAGCCGATAGTACGGATATCAATAGTTATTCATTCCACAGTTATTGTACATCTTACATAAAACAATAGTTTAAATCCGATTTGGCACTCAAGTGCTAATACCCTTGCCTTGTGGGCTAGCAGACTGTGGGTTAATCTGAACACCTATCGAATGTCAACACTTCAGTATCAAGGGAATAATACACATTATGCAAGAGCAATATACGTATCGACATGCAGACACTCACATGCAGTACATGTATTTTTGTGTACGCATAGGTATCAGAGGCCAGTTCCAATTGCCAGTGACCATAATGATGGCCGGCCAGAGCACTGGGTCAGGGATGTAAGCAACTTCCTGGATGGGTAGAAGAACTAAGACAAAGCTGAGAACTGGATGCTGGCAGCCCAAACGAGCATTTGAGCTGGATGCACAAACCAGAAATGACGCACTACAAAGCGGCTACAGAAAAACAATCAGCAAGTTGAAATACACAAGTAGGGAAAATTCCAACTCAAAGGCAGCACGTGAATTACTGACACAAGTCAGGAAAAAAGAAAATGGGGAGAAAAGATGCAGGGATGTGTTTTCAATACACCAGGGAAATATGCATGCCCTTTCACGTGGGGCAGGAAGTGACAGGTGTGATGTGCAGATGCAGACTTGTGAGTCACCTGCAAAAAAAATCAGCTGAATTTCTGGTTTTGGATGAAGGTATCCTGAGATAAAGTATAGCAGAAATAAAGGAATCCAACATACAAAATCCATAAGAGAAATCTCAGGGAGAAGAAAATATTCAAATGACACAAGAAACCAATTAGGCACTTTTTTTGACACTGCCAAAGGCATCAAAGGCAGCTGATGGGTCAACAAGCACAGGAGAACCTGATGAAGACCTTCAGCAGCTGCAGTTTCAGTGACAAGCACAGAAGTGCAAAGGCAGGGCATGGAGAAAGGGATAGATGATGTGAACCGAAGATGATGATGAGCTGACTCACAGTTCAACCCTGTGTGTGTGTCTTAGCAGTTACTGGAGAAGGCATTCATCTGTCCTAGAGAGCAGCGTGCGTGACTATCGGATGCTTCATGAGGTTCCTGCAGTGACTGACTAATGAAAGCAAGTGGTGACCCAGTGCTGAGGACTGGCACAACTGACCCTGCAACATGAAAGCAGATGAAAGAGCAGAGTGAAAGAGAAATATAACCAAAACATAAAAATAGTCCACCTGTACAAAAAAAAAAAAAAAGTACATTGAAAATGAGTGAAAATCATTAACACCAACTGACTGGAACATGGGACAGTGGGCGGGTGGGTAACTGGGGGGGGAAATAGTAAAATTCCAGTGTTGGACAGAACGAAGGAATTCAGAAATGGCAAGATCAAAGGGGGGTAGCCTGGATGCAAATCAAGGCAAAAGCACATGTCTCATAGTGAAAAGGAGTCGCTGGACCTTGCCTTCAGACACAAGAAAGGTGTAGAAGGGAGGTCTCACCTGCAAGGTTCCTCCCCAGCACTGACTCAACAGGCTGCTGTTGCCAGCTGCTTGTCACCACCCCTCACCTGAAGGTTACAGAGCCCTCCATCTACCTCATCCACTTATGCATCTCTCTTCTTTCCTTCAGTAACACGTGGGTTAGGTTTACTTAAACACCTTACCTGACAGGTTCTTCCCACTCTGATAGTTACCAGCTGAGGCAAACTGAGGGCAGTTACCTCTGCAGCTGGCTTTCCTTCAGCTGGAAGAAAGCAGTAAGCAGATCTTAAGCACACTAAGGGATCGGCAGCAGAAAACTTACTGACAAAATGTAACTTACAAATACAGAAACTAAACAAAGCTTGGGAAATTCTGCTTCCCCAAGAAGGAAAATGCACCTCCTCCACGGCAACTCTACACAAAGCAGAATTCCTACCAAGTTCAATAGGAGCTACTTCAAACTCACGCCTTTCTCAAGATGCCGTGGCTCTCAAACTTGCTGAACCCTGTTCACATGTGTAGTGCATTGTCTCTGGTACCTGCATTGTAGACAAGTTAGGTGGGATCAATAGTCCCTCCAGTTCAGTGTGAAAATACTTAAAGAGCTTTGTGACTTCTCTAAAAACCAGCTTTAGAAGTAGCTGGTATTATAAAGGACAGGGTTTTTAGCCTCTCTATTAGTGCTGAGAAGAGAACAAAAAGTTAGGACCCCCTATTTTCTAGATGTCAGCATTAGAAATAACATTTACCTGCCCAGTAACTGACAGAACAAGAAGTGATGTCAAAATTAACTAACTGAAATGGCTTCAAATCATGCATATGTGAAACAAAAATAAATTGTGGAAAAAAACCCTTTTAACATTGTAAGTAAAAAAAACCCTTGTCTGTGGTTTCGGTTTTAAGCTGGCCTACCCTTTACACCTCTTTTCTGCTTCTACCTCTCTTTTTTCCTTGTTTTTTCATTGTTTCTGAGCAGCTGAATTCCAGGGATAGCAAGCTATGTGTTTTCCAAATTATTTGTTCTTTGTTTAGTTTTGTATTTTCTAATGGTCCCTGCAGGCTAAGGTTTAGACTTAAATTGTCTCCCTGTTCGTTACCATTTACATACTCTTTTAATCACATTTTAATTACTTTGAAGACCTAATAAACAAATCACAAAGAAACATACCTAAGTCCAGTGAAAAATAATGGCATTCAAGGATGCAAAACAGCTGACAAAAGAAGTCTTTCCATAAATACACACAACTACCTAAAAGCATTTTGTTTTGGCCACAAGGTGAGTACAAGATCTCGAGTTTCACAGCAGAAGATGAGAGCAAGAATGTGTTATCTTCTGCAAAAAACACACAGGTCCTTTATTTTTTAATGCTTTGATCTAAAGAGGTTCTCTTTGCCTCTATCAGTAAAGGACCCCTGTAACAATGAGAGAAAAGACTTTCAAGTTCACATAAAGCTCACTGCCCGCTAGGTGTATTTTGGACACCTTTAAAATGAACAGATGTGCTACTTCACAGGAACGGAAATGACCACAACCAACTCACCATTCACTTTTTAGTCACCAAATCCTAAACCATAAAAAGCGTGAGGATGAACCCATTCTAGCTGCAACCACAAACCCTGATTTTTCCCAAGGATTAATTTGCCTTGAAAACTGTAAAAAGTTTCATTGTTGAGCAGTGCTCTGAATTCCACTTAGTACGTTGTTCTTTACTACTGGTCCCCTTACCACCACCACCACCAGCAGTAAATAAATGCTCCTGCTGTCAGCAGCATCAAAACTGCATCCTGATGTCAGAACTGGCCACGCAGCGCAATTCTGCACAGTGCATCTCCTGCCTCCCTGCAATGGCACTGGGACCTGGCAGAAGCACACCAGGACAGTGTGTCACCTGGCTCCTTGGCTCCGTGCACTATATTTCGGGAAGCAAAGGCATCCTGCATGGTATCACCCTGGGAAGAAAGCAAAGACTCGAGGGAGAGTGGGGGAAAGAAGAGGTTTCTTGCTGCTGACCTTGCTCAGTGCCAAAAATCCCGACAAGTGGGCTGTAGCACTTGGTCTGACCTAGGCAAGCATTTCTGGCACGGACCATTTTTTATTTATTTATGTCTTTTAAACCCAGAGCCAAGGGAGGGCTCCGCGCCTAGCGGAGCCGAAGGGGGCTGCAGCCGGCTGTTCCCAAAATAAGACCCGAGGTCTGTGGGCTGAAGCCGAGCAAGAGCAGAACATCTTCAGGCAGAAAGAGCACCGGCGGGGCCGCCTCGCCTTTGCCCCAGGCCACAGCGGCCCCACGGGGACCGGGCCGCACCCCGCCTGCCCCCGCCGGGCCTGGGCCCGGGCCCACTCCTCGGCCCGAAGCCCCGGCCGGACCCTGCCCTTCCCCTTCGCCACCGCAAGCCCCAGGGCCCCGCGGAGGCCCCGAGCCGCCTCACCAGCCCTGTCCCCGTCCCCTCCCGCCCCCTCCCCGCGGTCCCGGCGAGTCGCCAGGGCAGCCCCCGAGCGCCGCAGGCCCCGGGCCGGCCGGAGGGGAAGCGGAGGCCGCAGCCGGGCACTGACCTGGCCCCGTCGCCGGTCGGGCAGCGGCGGGCGGGCGGGCGGTGCTGCGGGGGAAAGCGGCCCCGCCGGGAACCGCCGCCGCGCCGGGGCGTGCCGGGGTAGCAGGGCCCGGCTCTCCGGCGGGTCGAGGCCTCTGGGCTGGGCCTGCAGTCGCCCCGCCGTGGGCAGCCGCGGGTGCCGGGGCAGCCCCTGGGGCGAAGCAATGGTGATTAAAGAGAATATTGAGGCTCTACGAGCCCGGGGCTGACCGGGAGCCGGCAGCCAGGCCGCCCGAGCTGCCGCGGGGAAGCGGTGTCCTTTTGCTCCGTGCCATATCCAGGGACAGGTGACCCCAGGCACCGAAAATTCCGTCTAAATTTCTGCAGTTTTGCTGCAGAAGATGCTTGCTAGCTCCAGGGTTGCTAAGTACCACACCAGCAGGTCATTATTATTTTTGTTTCCTGCACCAGTAGCCTGTATCGCTAAAAAAGCAAGCCCAGGATTTCTACCCAAGCCAAGTGTAATTAAAGATGCTAATTTCTCCACCATCCCAGAACAACGCCTGGCCTCAGGAGTTTGGATACGCGCCCCTGCCGCGAGGATTCGGCCTGGAGTGAAGTGGCTGCTCACAGATCTCCCACCCCGCTTGCTCTCCCCAGTGTTGCACTGCCGGGAAGAGGCATCGATCCCCTATCCGTGCTGCCACAAGGAGAGACTCGGGCTCCCCATCTTCATATAGATCTATTTTATCGGTCAGCCCAAGTGTGAGCCCTTTCCAGCAGGCGTCCTCCTGGCCACTGCCTCCCCAGCTTCAGGTGCCACATACCAGCACCCGCGCTCTGGCAGCCGGGCCAAAGTGCCAAGCCAGCTGCAGACTACCCCGGCATCAAAAGGGAGTAATCCTAAAGGTGTAATTTTGTGTAAACTTACAGCTGGCATAAAGTGGCACCGCCACACGCAGCCCTGCTCTCTCTGCCCTTCCCCTGGCTGTTGGTTTTCCCCCTCGGAAGAACGTGTGCTGCCGTGCCAGGAGCCAGATCAAGGGAAATAAATGCTTGTTTCAATGCACATCACTCAGTGTATTCAAAGCAATATGCAAATATGAGCCAGTCTTTATTACTATGTCCTTGTTAATACGCATACATAAGATGACTCAGTTTTAAGTATTTGTAGCATGGCTGAAAGATGTATTTGGAAATTCATCTTCTCCACCTTTATTAAAGCTATTTTTCAACCCAACTGTCAATACAAATGTCCTAAAGTTGATCTAGTTGATTAAATATTATGATTGAATATGTAGAAGATTGCAATTAATCATACATTTGGAAAAACAAAATCTTTGCACTCTGAACAGACATTTCAAATTTTGTATTGTTGAGAGAATCTTGTGAGAATATGAAATATTCTAGTCCCGGGTGGCAATACCTTCAAACAGCAGAAGGATTCATTCCTTTATTACGATGCTCCCAGTATAAACAGAAATATTACAACAGGCGGGCTTGCCTCTCATTTTTCCTCTTGGGTTCACAGAGGAGAGATTTTTCCAGTAGGATTCAGTCCTGCATTTGTTTCTGGAAAACCTCGGTACCGAGTTAGAAATCTGTGTGAGTGAAGCAGCTCTCACCAGGTCCTGCTCCAAGGCCTTGTCCGCTTTGGAGCGAAGCAATGCCCAGACGTGTCCCAGCTAGGTCTGAAGCAGAGGAAAGTGATGGTGGTGGGAAGCTCGTGGTTTTCTAGGTAACATATTGCCACCTAGCAGCACTTAGCGAAAGCAGCACAAACCTGACCTTCAGTTCCATAAACAAGTTTGCCTCACTTTTGATTTTATCGCATTGTTTCATATATGACATAATGATTAGAATAGGATATACAAGCAGTGCAGAATGAGGACTGTAGGAAAACGAACAGACAAATATGGTCCTCTTTGAAAACAGACACTAAAGACCCCTTACAGATTGTAACTTCCAGCAGGATGGTGACACTAGTCTCTGCACGTTTGTACAATAAGAAGGAGAGAAAAAAAAAAGACAAAAAAAAGAAAAATATGCACAATACTGCAAAGTTTCTCATTCTTATTCATGCCAATAATCCCACTGATTTCAATAACACTTTCTCCTTGCATTGCTGAAGCAGTACTGCCCTAGGACAGTCAGGTCACCGCCTGAATTATTTAGTATGTTCCCATTCCCCATCACTAACCCAGAAGCTGGCGACAGTGTACTAGCTAAAAGAGCAACGCCTCACTTTCGGATCCAAGACTGCCAGACTGAAATATTGGATTCCGATAGATACAGAGCTCCCTGGTGCTATTTTTACAAACTCTTTTCAGAGTCATGGAACAAACTGATGACAGATCCAGCATTAGATCTCAGGAATTACTGGATACTAACCAACACATAACCCCACAGTCAGTTCATAAAGGGTTCCTTGACTGTAATTTTTAAGAGGCAAGTATCAACTCTGTGTGGAAGTGTAACAGGCTAAAGGATGGCCTAATGCATACCCCAAAGACTACATCCACAAAAATTATGCAGACACCTGCACTCTATTGCTAAATTTCTGAAGTCTTTCTGAAATTAAGATTTCTGGACCCAAAATCATGATACTCACTTTCTCTTCACAGTCTAGCCTCAGAGACTCCCAAATCCCGTTGGTGCCTGGCAGCTGTGATTCACAGGAAGAGACAATTTATATCAGGCTAGCTACCAAGACCACCACCCCAGCTGTCTGTCCTGTCCCCACTGCGGATATCTGAAATACCCCTCAGCTGCTGCAGCTTTCTAAACCCAGCCCCACAGCCCCAAAGTCAAATTTGGTTTGATTTCGTTAGGCAGGGGCTGGCTGGGGACAGGGCAGTCACCGTGCGTACCTCAGGACTGCAGCCTTATCAGGCACCCGTATGTCAGCCTGTCCGCCTCATGAAGCAAAGCTGCCAGCACACAAGATTGGGGTTATTTCCCACACAGGATTCAGACACTGGACATGTCCATTCACAAAGGGCTCAGCTCTTCTCAGGTGGCTCCATACCCATCCTACCACGATGTGTTGAGTTGATTTTCTCCGCTCATGTTGTGTAAGGGTCTCCTCCTATGGGCCCTGTGAGAACCAGCAGAGCTGACGCCGGGCTCCACCACGACATGGCTGGAAGAAGAGGCAAAGAAACACCCGCCTCTTGTAGCACGGCACGGGAAAATGTCACCCGGCTGGGCTGAATGCCCTCTTCTGCCCAAGAAAACCAGCTCGTTGCTCTGAGGAAGGTGCTCTGCATCAGTGGGCTGGGGTGTGTTGTGGGGAAGCTGAGGGACAGGAGCACAGGCCTCCATGCCAAAAGCTGTTTCACTTGAAATATAATGAAATATTGATCAGGCCAGAGAGCAGGAAAGAGGTTCAGCATGGCCGCAGCTTGGTGTTTGCTCGCTCTCTCGGTGACCCAGCAAATATTGATGTATTTAAATATTAATAGCTACTTAAGTTATCGCATGCAATGTAGAGCAGTTCGAACAGGTAGGGTAAAGCACGTTCTTGCTCAGCAAAGTCCTCTCTCTGGTTACAGCTCACCACTGGAAGAGTGGGCTCCGTCCAGCTGCTGCCAAAAGGGCCAGCAGGCCCCTGCCGTGTGGTTCCACCTTTCATTTTACCACGCTGTCATTTGAGTGGACGTTAATTTTCTGGCAGGAAATGTATCCAGTACAAAAACATGCTTGTGTGTGGTTTACCTTCCTATTCAAGACAAGATCTTATTTCACAAGATTGCTCAATTTACAATGCAGCTTAAAATAACAGCTCATCTCTACTGACGGGTGGTGGTCCCACACTTCTTCCTCCTCCTTCCTTCGAGTGAGGACCGAGGGCGACTGCACGGTGAGCTGGTTGAGCTCACCGATCTGGCAGAAAACTGCTTAAGCCCATTTTCATTCCAGGGCTAAGGAAAAGAACCAGCCTGGCTTGCTACCAGGTGAGCTGACACAAAACAGGGGAAAGAAGATGGAGGAAGCCATAGGAGGAAGACCACCCTATTTTTCTTTATTTTTCTTTTTAAAGTGCTCTTTTAGCAGCACTGAGCTATCAAATGGGCTCAGTTGTATTATTATTCCTGACTTTCCCCATGACACTTGGGTCATTGCCAGTTTGAGGAGAGGGAGTGGGTTAGAAACATATGGTCTAGAGCAAAACTGAGAGATGCATGAGCAGCTGCCTCTCTTTTGAGGGGGCAGCCAGTCCCTGGGTCAGGCTAATTGTACTTGGAAAACTCCACCCTAAATCCCTTTGAGGATCCAGCTCTGTTTCCTCCCTCTTCCGCGGTTCTCTCTCACCACTGTTTTGTAAAACTTTCAAGAAAAAGAGGCCTCGTGCCTTTTTCTCCAAGAGCGTTTGAATCACACAGAAGTAGGCCAGGTGATAATTGCACACCACATTGTAGTGCTGCTTAAATGTCAGCTGTTAATTAAAAGCCTCTCCTGAAAATAGGCCATTAATTAGGGCGAATGCAGCCATTTTTTCATGGGTTCTGACTAACCAGTGAGTAAAAGCCTGATTTCGACATCGGTATTGGAATTGTTCATTTTTATTCGTCTGAGGTGTATTTACTATTTAAAGAAAAACAACTGAAAAAATCGTAACTCCCTGAACTTACTGTTCTTTCTTTTAAAGAGAGTTTAAAATAAATATTCTGGCACAAGAACATTCACAGGCGCACAGATTGCAATAGGGAACATTTCAGTATTAGGTCCAGATGTCTCTAGCTGTTGTATAGCCTTGGTAGGAATGCTTAAATGCTGTAGATATTAAAATACAGCTCTGACCTGCGAAAACAGCCTGTTGTGGCACTTCACTTGTGTCTTTCTGTTCTTAAGAAAATGGCACTATCTGCATGAATAATGTTACACAGACACCAAAATGTTTGCTAAATCAGGGCCAGAAAGTAAGGCATGTGCTTCCTTTGAAACTTTTCTAAAGCACCGTGAATTGCTAGGGAGAATCATAATATTGATAAAGGATCTAAGTGTTCCAGACTAAAGAGATATATATATCCAAACCTTGCAGCTTACCCATCTTGCTTTTTGCCTCTTTGGCCTGGATTCAGCAAAGCAATTAAGCCCCTAAATAGTCCCATTGATTTCAGTGACACATAAGCACTTTGCTGAATCAGGGCCGCTCTTGCCTGCCAAACTGCATTCCTTCTTGCCTCGCAGTCTATTAAAGATTTTGGAAGAGCAGTCCCAGTCGTTATCAGTAGCTGTAACGCGAAATCATGGTAGACGATGGCACTTTTCTGCCCAGATACCTATGCAGGAGGTTCACGTACAAGAAACTATGCCGAGATTTCAGTCTTTCCCCGCTGCAGCGTTTACCAAAGCGCGGTTAAACACACGGCCGCGGACACCATTAATTGCAATTACGGCAAGATATTTTAACTACGGAGCAGGCAAATCTCCCCAGCCAAAGCAAAGGCAAGCCCTCGAAGCTGGACCGATCTCTTGAAATCCGGCCACGGAGGAGAAACCCTTTGTGCCGGCGGTACCGGAGGGGTCTCCGTGGCGAGTGGGTGCCCGCAGTTCCCGCGGGGAGCGGGAGGTGGCGGGGAGCGGGTCCCGCCGCCCGGAGGGCGCAGTGCCGGCGGCGGCCCCGCCACCGCTCCCGCGGCCGCTGCCGGGTGGCAGAAACACTAAAGGGACGTGGGGTTTGTGTCATACACGGTTCCAGTTCCCCTTTTCACGTGAAGAGGTAGAAAGCGGTTCCGGGTGAAATGGGAAATGCTGTGCTGCGAGGTGAGGGTGGTTGCTAAATGAGAAGAACTGGGATATTTTTCGGTACCTTTTTTTTTTTTTTTTTTTTTTTTAAAGGTAGCATTATTCCCTGCTTTCCTCTGCCTTTTCATCGGTTCTCTTCCTTCTTTTCTGGTCATCGCTATTTTTTGCTCATAATATTTTTCTAGTTCACACTTTACAGAGAAAGAGAAAATCGTGAGAACAGAGTGGTTGCAGAGCGTTTCTCTTTAAAAGCAGAGGTGGTTTTATTTTTCTGAAGGACGCATTATGTAAGTGTATCGCTTCCACAGCTGAATTATTTCAAAAGGTGGATAATGAGGTTCTTGGCTGGGTCAAGGCAGAGCAGCCTGCTGAATCCGATGACCCCACTTTCATGGGAAAGCTGACCAGTTCAGAGCTTATCTTTTAACAGACCACGTTAAATAGAAAGACAAAGCATGTAAAAATACTATCATGGTAGAAGAGGTAGTTAATGAAAAGAAACTTCTATCGCCAGAGATTTCATGGCATTAAATCTAGACATTTTAATAGTATTAAAGAACTCTTAATGGCTGCGATCATGTCTCTGAAGTAGTTAATTTAGGAATAAATTCATTTGTACCTACATGTCAATATTTTTAATATTGTAAAATACTGGATTTGTGTACTTTTTTTTTTTGGTTTTCGCAGAAAAAAATCTTGAGCATTTACAGTTCTTGAAGCCTTTAAAGATTAACCAGGTCCTGCACTTTTCCTCCATTGAAAGCATAATCCTGTACAAGTCTAATGTAGTAACCCATCACTCTTTTTTACAGAAAAATTTACAAAAATTTACTGCTTTTGTCATTTAATTCAAAGCTAAAACCAAATGCAAGGAGATTTGAAAGCAAAATAGACCTCTGGAGATTCCTGTTGCATTACTGGTGCTTCCTGTGCTGACCCATTTTTCCCTGTCAACAGATGACAACTGGACAAACAATGTACAAAATCTCAACTAACTGTTTAGGTTTTTTAAAATAAATAATTTCAGCCTGAAATAACACCTAACATGAATAACACTGGAAAATGAATGTCTGTGACTTAGCTTATCGTTCTTGCTATGTTTTCACTAGCAGTGCGGTCAGACCTTATTTTACTTAAGTTGTTCTAGACAGGTGTATGCTGCCAGCTGGCCTAAAGTCACGGAGGTGCAAAATCCCTGGACTATCAAAGGTAACCAGGGGACGGCAGGCTGGAGTCAGCCTGAGCGTAAATTTATGTGGTCTGTGTCTCTGAGGCAGGGCTGCTCCTGCTTGCAGTGGTTGTGCATAATCTGGTTGCACATTCAGACAGCTTTATTTCAGGATGCTGCTGAGGAGTGGATCTGAAAATATGACCAGCTTACCCTGACAAGAAAGGGCATAAAAAAATGAAAAGATCAGTTCATCAATTTTATCATCTCTCTTTATTGCCTTTTAGATACGTGTGAATAAAATAGGATTTAAAATACTAACAAAAAGCCTGAACCTTCACAGAATGCCTTTCTGTCTTTCTGGTGCTTAAACAACATGTACTTCCCAGTAATATACCAAGAAAACAAATTTTACAAGCTTTTAACTGCTCAATCAAGTGATTAAACCACAATTAATAATTTATTTAATGCAGACAGATTTATTTTTCTATTCCTATAAAGCTGGTGATGAGGCACCACGTCATCATTTCCAAAGGTGTTTAGGATTGGGGTTGGTTTTCCCTCCACGCTTGTTAGCCTGGTGTTACTGGGAGGCTGGGTTGGCTCGGAGGGTAGCTGGCCCACGTGCGTGCGTGCCTCCACGCTGGCGCAGCGCTGAGCCCGGACCTCGCTGCAGTTTCACAGGAAGGCAGGGGAGCTACGTGAGCTGGCAGCGGGGGATGCTCTGCCCGTGGGGTTGAGCTAACATCTCTGCTGAGAGCGAGCAAACATTCCCCGTCGATGAAGACAGACGGGCACAGGCAAGGGGAGCCTCCTGCCTTGCCATTTACCTCCCCTTCCCCTTCTGCAGAATGACAGACGGATGGCTAGATGGACGGCTAGACAGACAGCCTTTATAGAGTGTTTTGTGACACTAGGTATTATTATTCATCAAATCCAATCAGACATTTGTGGCCATATATATTTTAGCAGCTTCTAATCTGGCATGCTGTGCAGTATTCTGTTTGCTGTTTCCTCATCCAAGCAGGAAGAGATGGGTAGGGAGCATAATCACATCTTTAAAATAAAACCAACTGCAAACGAAAATAACAGAACTGAATCTTTCTGCAGCCTTGGCATGAAGATGCTGCATGGGGAATTAGCCTCATCTCAAGCCCTAGGTGGTTAAAATCCTGCCTGGGGACCTGGCACCCAACCTGCCTGCAACTATTTGGGAGCCTCAGAGGAGCTGCCGTGCTCTAAATGTCATTGAGGGAGGATGGGACACCCAGGAAAAAAGTGAACCAGAAAATCTGTCAGGACCCAGTGCATGAGGTGAGCTCTGTCTGTCGTGTGCCGGGTCACACAGCAAGGGCAGAGACCCCCGCAAGTAGCATGAGCACTCACATGTATTTATTCTGCTCCTGCAGCACTTCAGTCTCTTCCTCTATTGCTCTATGGCACACCACAGCCGTGGTCAAACAGCTACAGCAACACATCCCTACCGAGTAAAAGAGAGGCCAAAGTGCTGCCTTAAATGCATGTGATACAGGTCTTTGAGAGGAAGGGGGAAAAAGTGTTCCACTCAAAATGCCGTGGTAGCTGGCAGATCCCGTCTCCCAGTGGGCTCCAGTGCAGCTGACTGGTGGGTCCTCGCAGTGGTGCCTGGCTCCTGCTACGACCCAGACTCATTCAGAACCAGGAGGTGAGCTCCTCACAAAGGTTTCTCAGAAGAGATAAAGGTTTTTTTTTCCATGCTATTATTAAAAATCTGTCCTGCTATGATTTGTAAAGCCTTTGTCAATACAAATTACTGATGCAAATAAGCTCTTCCATACCAGAAAGCGGAAGGCGGATTTATGGGCCTAGGAACAGAAGCCACCATTTATTTTAAGAGACATTTTTTTCAGGATCCTTTTTGTCAAACACCACAAATAAAAAGTAGAAAACGCTAGAAGTGATTCTCCAAAATTTTCTCTGCATTAGCTGCCATGTGAGCTCGTTCCTCTTCCTACCGTGCCCTGCCACCGTGTAACAACCTGGGACTTGGCCGGACCCTTACATACTACCGTGCCTCTGCCACATTGTTTCTGAAGTGGAATCAATACCGTTTCAAACAGCACTGAAATTCCATCTTAGTTTACTAAATCATAATGTATGTTTAAGGCTGTAAGGTGAGAGAAGGCGACGGACCCCAGCGAGACCAGCATTCATTACCCCCTGCACTCCAAGCCTACGAGACTCGGCACTGGGACTGACTGGACAGTTTTTTTCTGTAAGCGAGAAAAAAAAAAAGGAGATGTGCTTTCCTACGGATTTGTGCCTGCCTGGTGGCTCCTTTAGCTCCTTTGCAACAATCCAATATTCCCCACAGGGCACCCCGAGGCAGAGGCAGCACATCCCAGCATGTACTGCCAGAGAGAGGGAGTAATGGTTGTTTTGCTTAACTTTCTCTTGAAGGGAGAGTCATTTGAGTTCCGTAAGGTGATTTACATGAAACTTTCAGGAATCTGAATACCTTTGAGACCTGGAGACCTCTGGCAAACTTGGCTGACATAAAGCAAAGGATTCAAAAACTGTAAGGAGAGTGACTGATGTGCAGACAGCGTAATCCCATAAAACTAATTTTCAGGCTAAAAATCATAGTAACAAATGTGATGTTCACACATATATTGTGTTTCTTATCTGGATTTTTTGGAGTCATGATAATTTGGATCACATTTTTGAGATTGCTAAAGAAAGACTGAAAATGAACTTTAAAAAAATTAAAAGTGGATATTCCCACATAATTCTTTGACTTATATTTGGAAATTTAAACTGACAAAATTCCTTGGAAATAAAGTCATTGAATAGGTAAGGGTAAGTGCACATTAGAGTTTGCCTACAGATGCTGTAGATTCAGGGAAATCCTGGTGGCCAAGCACCTTCTTCCCCATTTTACAGGCAAGGATTTTCACTGGGAGAGGTTTCTTTTGGGCTGACATCCTTGCTGGCAGCCCCTGCGGCTGCTGTCTTGCAGTCCAGTAGAGGGACGAATGCTCACAGCCTCCAGGGTCCAGTACGTCCTCCATCATGTTGGCACAAGGGTTTGTGTGCCCAGATCATGAACCGAATCGGTGTTTTGGTTTGGCTGAAAAGTAGGGCAGCCAAACAAATGAAAGCTGACTTTCAGACAGGTCAGTTCTCTGCTTTAGTTGATTGCGTGCCTATACAAGCAGTTGTGCCAGGCACAACGAAGGAGAGAAGTGCGGGGTAGGAACAAGATGCTAAGGTGAGAAGGAAGAAAGGGCCACTTCAACAAGCACTGCTGCAGAATAAAGGTCCACAGAGCCATAACCCAGGCTGCTGCAGCAGAAACTAGTATTTCTGATCATTTTGGCCCCAAGTATTATCTCCTACTTCAGTAAGGTATAAAGACACTAGCCCTTCTTGGCAGCTGTTCTATCTTTTTAAAAATAGAGTAAGTTCCAACAATAATGTAGTATGTGTGTTACAATGACACGACATAGCCGAGGCGTACATCTGAGCTATCATAACAGCTTTTTGACCAGAATAAATGTAACATTTCCTGCTTTCTCTGTTGCCCGGTATGTTAATGTCATTTTGACATTTCATTTGCATTGCCCTGTGTTCTGAGATCCCTTTCTGGATCCAGTCAGTCTGATACGTGGAGCCACATGTACTTTACAGCAGTTCACATCAGGGAAAACTCTGCTTTTTCCAGCAAGCAATCAGATATGCCAGATACTAGCACCGTTTCTGGTAAATATAGCTTTCCTCTGACACCAGACTTACACACATAAGGCCTGTGCTACATCATAGGACTGCACGCATACCTGTCACCTGCAAGCAGAATCAGCTCAGAGAAGAAATTTATCATTGTAACACGGTCATCTGCCCAAGATATTCAGGAATCCCTGACACACTTTCCCAGGTTTTACCGCTCACGTGATATGGGTAGCTTAAGGACTTCAGCTGCCTTTTCTGACTCTCCCAGAAACACAATGGCAATGTGGCAGCCTGCAACCCAGACTTGTCATCCCCTCTTAGTAATAACATTTATTCTTTCCAAGGGGGCTGCTTCTCTGTTCTTGCCTTATAAAGTCAAGGCAGGAAGGAACAAAGAGCAAGGCATTAATAACAATGGCAAGTTTATATAGTGAAGACAGAAGGGAAGTGTCAGGAGAGTAACAAAAAGGAGAAGGGGAAGAAGATGGGTGAGGTGTTGTGCACAGAGAGCTTACTTGGCCTCACCAAGACAGGAGACAATCAAATCTATTTGCAAAGACAGT
This sequence comes from Pluvialis apricaria, assembly GCA_017639485.1. Classification (NCBI taxonomy): domain Eukaryota; kingdom Metazoa; phylum Chordata; class Aves; order Charadriiformes; family Charadriidae; genus Pluvialis; species Pluvialis apricaria. Next base: position 69,415,355 of record CM030009.1, on the reverse strand, counting down.
ATTGGCAGGTCAATGCTTTTGACATGGAGCAGAAGGATCCCTTGCTGTGGCTGTGCTTTTTGAGCTTTGCAACTTCAGGGCTTGTGCTGACAGTTAAACACTGTCTGTGTTGTATATCAATGCCCAGGTATCATCCTCTCTGGCATGGCTGTATGACACAGGTCATAATCCATTTACTGAGGCTTGGGTGAGAATGCCAAGATGAATTTCTTTAGCATGTACACTTTGTGTTGACCCACCTGGATAAGAAACTGGGAAGCAATCTGTGTTATAGATAGATAGGTAGCTAGACAGGTAGGTACGTAGATAGATAGACAGACAGAGGTGTGTGTATGTATACAAGTGATACTGGTCCAGTTTGACCTCACCATGCTCTTTGAAAGAGTGGTGTATTTTGATAATCTTGATGTGCCTACTCTACATAGCCTTACCTCGGCATAAAAGAAGAAAGATAGCTTTTGCAGAGGACTACCCTTGTCTGAGACCGCTCTTTTGAGTTAAGGGCAGATGCTGAGAGGAGACACAGAACTGTTGTCCAAGCATGTCCTTCAGCCTCAGGTGCAGGGGCTGCACTGAGTTCCTAGAGGAGAATATGATGAGGCGCTCCATTTAGTCCCAAGGACTCGAAGGTCAAAGGAACAGTGTGATTCCCAGGAACACGCACCATGCAGCCCGCTCTCAGACTCAGCCTACATTTGCTCCAGCACGGGGATGCAATTGCCCCTTCCTTTCCTGGCAGGAGTCTCTGTACCCGCACAGGCTGGGGGAGAGCTTTCAGCGCGGCACCCCACAGCTCCCTGAGGCCAGAGGCAGAGGCTGCAAGCGCTGGTGCTCCTGCTGCCACCTTCGGGTCTGGGACAACCACTGGGAGTGGTTTGCTCTAAAATAAATAATGGAGGAGCTGCTGGTTGTCTTAGCATTTCCTCCAGATTAAACAATAGCAATTGTTATTAATCAGTAGCAGTGGTTATATGCATTCCTGTAGTAACTGATCTATACCTTAACAAAACCAAATGGAAATAGTTTTCCTACAATAACAAACCAATTCAACTTCCCTGTAGGGTTAGACAAATGGGGAAACCCAATGCCTACAGCAGGACAGAGGAACATAGAACATCATAGCTGGCGCTTTGGTGGTGTTAATGATGCAACTCCAGGGAAGGCAACACAGCAATATCAATATGCATTTTAGTTTGGCCTGGTGTTCACAAGACAGGCTTGACTTCAAGAAGGAAGTAATGAAGCTTTGCACCTGAGGCTTACCTCAGAGTGGAGACTTTGGGAGTTGTGGCTTCTTGATAGGAAAACACCTCAGCTCCTCATTTACTGCTGTCTTCACCTAGCTGTGAGGGATGGACATGCTTTCCGCAGTGTAGATGCCAGAGTAATTACACTAACAGGGAGGCTCTCAGGTACAGGCAAGGGTGAGGAGGCGAGGCAGGCAGCCCACCCCTGCAGCACTCATCTGCACCAGGGGAGGCTCACAGGAGCCATGCTGAGGCTTGTGTATCACCTACACCTTGGCTCAGTTTTGTTGAGCAGGTGCCCAAACCAGGAGGAGGTAGCTTCAGGCCAGCGGAGAAAAAGTCCTGATGTGAACCAATGTGAACTAGTTAATGCCAGGTGAGAAACCTTTCATGTTTTCACATGAGAAAATAGACACCCATTTTTCAAGCGTGGTGGACATCCATTTTTAAGGAGTGGAGTGGGGAATCAACCATGGGAACAAATGCCAGGAGAATTAGTGGGTGTTTTAGCTCTCGGTGTGCATTTGACTCAAATGTCTTCCAAATTCCCAAACAACTATGCTTAATGTAGGAAAAAATGGGTGAAATGCAATGCTGTGTTTTGTTCAGGCAGTCAGATGAAATGGTTCCCAGTCTGTCCTGGCCTCAGAGTTTAAAAATCAGTATCCACTACCGAGTGCCATCTTGAGTACACTGTGTTACAGAAGGCCAAATGCTCCCTGGAGATAAACCCAAGCAGTTAAAAAATATCAGTGTAGGCAGGGAATGTATGATGATATATCCTAAACTTCAATCAATGGTGTCCCAAACTACAAAATGTGACTGTCCTACGAAGCCTGTGTACAGCTGTGGCAGCCAGAGCGGGAACTGCCAGCTGTTTCTCTGTAATCCAATAATCCAGTATCACACTCCCCAGCTGGCCTGGCTCCAATCCTGCCCTCACAGGCAGGCAGCAGAAATTACATCACCGTAATTACAAAATGGCCCAGACACATTCATCAAGACAGAAGCAGATATGTGCCCATCTCAGTGTGATACAATCCAACACATGCTCCATGAAGTGTGTTTTCAGCTGTCCTGCAGGAGACTGTTTCCCAGTCTTGTTGTGGGAAGGAATCAGCTGCCTACCGGCCATGAGCTGCTTTTTCAAGGTGCTGTATAGAAGAGGTGACCGGCTCTGATCGATAGCACCGGGAAACTTGTACTGTATAACCCTGCCGAAGCTGGCTTTTGCTAGGGATTTGCAAAATGACCATGGTTTGAGCAGCTGGTTCCACCACCCTAGAATGAAGTGCCTCAGCCCAGCCTTGGCTTTTTCCTTAGTGATCCAGCTCCTAGTGGTGCGTAAGTAATTTGACCAGAGAATGTGACCAAAGAGCCAATTTTCTAACATTTTGCGCAGAACACATATATCTGTCATTTTAAGCTGAGGTTTTCCAAGCTGCCATGTTAAGACTAGATCCCAGTCCCTCTGTGTCTACAGCTGCATTCGGTTAATGACCTGAGACTTCCACTAACACACAGCAGCTGCAAAGCACGTTTCAGGTTTATGGCCACTGTGTACCTGTGGTGCTACAAAACAGCTGCAGCAGACCAATGGGTCTGATCAATGCAGTAACCAAATGTTCAGGAACCCGTGAGGCAACAAATGGGAGAGTGTAAAAACAGTTGACTGTGGGCAGGGTTTTGTGGGAGAACGGAGGAAAAAATATCCCATGGTGGCAAAGACTGATGATATTTTGAAATTGCACATCATGAAGTTCAGTTATTGCTCTGCATATCTATGCCAGGGAATACTCTATTCTCTTGCATACAGTTACCAGGGAAATTAAATAGGAGGTTGCTACTATTTCAAGACTCAGAATGAAAAATAAAAGTGCTGGTTTGGTGCAGCAGAGTGAATTTACAGGGAGTCTCCAGACCAGGCTGTTGGAACAGACTGAGAAGTGCACATGGGTCTTTATTTTTCATGTCAAAAGCAGATTTAGACTCTGATTTTCCAAGCAGGAAAAACTGTAGTGGAGGTATGCGCCCCTTACCTTGCCTGCAGTAGGGAGTGAAAGCAGTTAAATGCTCAGATACCGTTCAATGAAGCATATCTCTGCCTTAGTTAAAGGTGTTGCAAAGTCTTTTGACAGGGGGAGTACTTTTCTGCTGTTAAATTACTGCTGTGAATCATTTGTAACCCCTGGTAGTTACTCTGGCAGCTGTATAGTGATACAAGAAGGTTGCCAAGAGAGGCTGAATGCTGCTCACAGGGCCTGAAGATGTGCTGTGGCTGAAGTAAGAACCAGAGCTTCAAAAAGGAATTTCTGCAACGTGACCCAAGAGCATTCCCTCCCCGCTCCAGGAAGTCTCGTTTCTTTTTTGTCACAAACTTAAAAAAGCTCAAATGTGTATTGATGCAGAGATCTCGCATTAAACAATGAGGATAAATGTGGAGAAGCAGAGTTATTTGCTACACAGATTTATTACACCAAGTCACTACAGGAAGAGCAGTGGCAGGCAAAGCCCTTCCCTAAGTTATATTTTGATAACTTCATCAAATCAATAACATGGTATTACATCCGGGAATTCACTTGCAGTTCCTCTGAAACTTCCTCTTGTGCTGTGCAATAGCACATGAAAAATGCATCCTCTGCCATTGCTGCTCCGAGTCAGAGAAATGAGCGATCTCCTGCGAGGAACCGTACCTTCATTGCATTGACAACGTATCAAATGGCAGAAGTTCTTAGCTCCAGAGCATCTATTTAAACGAACAGCGGGGATCAGGGTAAAGAAGAGGATGTTAATCAGATACTGCCGAGGAGTGCCTCTTTGCTGCAGTGACACACTCTGCCTTCACTGACTCCTGGGATTGCTGGGGCAGTGTGGAGTTAAATGGTGTCACTGGAAGAGCATGAGACCCCTGGAAACAGAACAGCCTCTCGGCAGAGCCCAACCCTGTCCTGTCAGGCCATGAACCACAGGGCAGCCGATGTCACTGCCATACCTTGAGGTGTGGCACTGTTGTATCCTGAACTCATATCAGAAGTGACAGAAGTCATCTTTGAATGCTGCTTCAAACCTCTGCTCTCCTCCTCCCTCTGCCTGCCTGTAGCTACAAATGAAACACAAGGGTTTGTGTCTATAGGATTTGCAAAATATTTACCATAAACATCACAAATTGTGATTTTTGTGAGAAATGCCACAAGGGGGAAGAATCGTATTATTTACAGGGCAGCATTCCTTTAAAGCATTTGGTTTGTTCAGTCAAATTAAAGCTGAGATTGCTCTATGTACCCTTTGTTGGGTGAGGCAGGGAGGGACAGAGGAGAAAGGAAAGAGTCAAATGAATCTCTAAGACCCAAGGGAAGCTCAGTCAAACTCTTCAAACAAGTGTGGTTTTGTACCCAGACTGGGCAAACTGAAGTTTTGCATCATATTGGTGAAAAAAACCCAACCCTTTGTCTGGCCCATGCAAAATCAATCCCTTTCAAAAGCAGGCATAGTTTGGCTCTTAAACAAACTGCTTTTGCTTAAAATTTCTTGAATCTGTTCAACAAAAGATTATAAGGGTTCAGTTTAACAGATTGCCGAGCTCTACAGCTGATAGTTCTTCCTCTGTTTTCAATAATATGTTGCAGAAACCAGCCCTGATAAGGTTGGCAGACCCTGTGGCTGCATGTCTAGTCCAAGTGCCTGTAGGCTCACTGGGTATGATTCCCATTTTAAAAAGTTTTTTTTCTCATCACTCTGAGAGCATCTAAGCACCTTGGTGGAAAATGAAAATCCCAGCTGTACACTCCAGGTTCGTTTCAAGGCAGCAGCGCTTGCTTAGCAAGCAGAGCTGTACATTGTGCTAACACTGCGCCCCAGAGCACATCCACAGGACAACATGGTGTTGGGGTTTTACAGAAAAGAAGCAGAGGCCAAAACAACCTGCTGCTTCAGATTAGCGTGTCAGCTTTACGGCCTATGAGCCATAACTGCTGGAAATGTGTGTATACGTATACGAGCATCGTTATGCTCATGGGTTGACATAATGAAGACATGCTTGCATGACGTCGTCATTTGGATGCTCTTAGATAGCTGAGCAGTTCAATGAGACAGCATAATGAAATACGGAGTGCAAATTGCTTGAAAATAGTCTTGGATGTGCCCAAACTTTTGCCTGACTGGTTTGACTATAAGAAGAGAAAGAAGGGAGGCAATGAATTAGCATTCCTGGGAAATGAATAAACTGTTGCAGCCCGATCAGGAAGGCAAACGTAACATTTTCTCTCCTCAGGAAGTAAGGAAAGCTGAGTTCATACTGCAAAACATAACGAGGGGTGTTTGTCATAAGTTAAAAATCAATGAGCTCCAGCTGTTCCCGTGGTCCTGGAAGGTTCATTTTCAATGAAGAAATATTTCTTCTTGCAGGAGCATTCCAGAAAACAGACTTCACAGTCAGTGACAGCGTGGAAAGTCAAACTGGATGGGACATAGCTTTCTGAGCTAGTAGAGACGCTCTCTGATAGGCCCTTAAAATAAAAAAAAATTTAACATGCCAAATGAGGATGTCAGCCCAATTTCTACAATTAGAAAATCAGCAGAATGAGACTTGCCTCTTCTTTTGAGGAGAGGTTCAGCCTCTATTTTGAAAGCTGTCTCCTGCTCGCCAAGGAGCACTTTCTGTTACCAGTCCATCATGCTGAAGTGTGCAGAAGACAAACCAACTTCTGGCACAAACCAGACTAGGCTTAGGGTGCCTATCTAGTAAAACGTTGTCTTATCTAACCAAGGAAGTATCTCACTAACCAGAACACCAGAACAGATGGACCGTATGGGATTTTGGCTTCTCTGTCTTCCAGCTCAGATCTGCTTTCTCTCTATCTTTGAAGAAAGTCTTCTAGTTAAGTGTCTTGCCTCCGCACAGGGATTAAAGATGCTTTAAGTCCCTTTTGGATAGGAGGAGTTGCCTCAGTGGTAGAAGGCGTGTTAGTGATCTGGATCTCCAGTTCTGCTGCTTATTCCATATGGACATGGCAATAAACCTGTGTGATGGTGAGGAGGGAAAATTAAATGCAAATTGTGCAACCAGGCAATAAATCTGACAGAACCCTCTTTATTGTTGGAAAAATGTCTCCTTGGGTGGAAACGAAATGATTTCATAGTTTCTGGAGTTCCTCATTCCTGTTTATGTCAGCGTCTCCCAGGAAAAAAAATAATCAGAATGCTAGTGGGACTTTTAAGCCGGAGTTGGAGCTGGCCAGCCAGCCACCAGAAGCGATCATGTCACTCCTGAGAGCAAGCACAGCAAGAAGCAGTGTCAGGGATAATGGCTTCCGGTTTTTTTTTTTCCGTCTAGTTTGCAAGCTCTAATAATGCCATCACATGGGTGAATTTAGCCAAGAAACACACTGGAAGAAACCCACCTGTACTGCAGGCAAATAAAGATAAAATTCACAGTCCAGTTGCATCACTTGCCTGTGTCAACAGGAAAGAAGACAGGGGAAGTTACACTTAAATGTTGGTTTCACATTCTTCTTTTAAGGAATGTAAAACCAGAAATATTTATTAAGGAAAGTGGGAATATTCCTGAAATTTCCTGAAATATTTCTGAGATTTCCTGAAATATTTCTGAGATTTCCTTCTATCCAGCGTTTATTCAAAGGATCCCCAACTACCAGTTGGAGCCATGACTTCCCAGGAGCGCAAGGCTCGTAACTAATTAAAATGCAATGTTTCACAAGTTTTATCATCTTCTAATGGTGGTGCAACCAAAGCATTACATGATCTCACCTACAGTGCTGAATTTAGGTGCTGCGCTATCTGTATGAAATGGTAAGTGTAAGTTAAGTGCATTGATTTGCATGGAAAGCTATTAAAAAATGGGAGCATTTTTTTTCTCAGTTTCCTCAGGCCGCATCTTTCTTGTAAAGCTAATCCTTGCCACCAGCTGCAGTAATAAGCAGTACTTGCCCACAGATACATTTCTCTGATGTCAGGGATTTGGACTCAGCGATCCTGCTTTGGAATATGTTACTATAAGTGAATTCAATTTACCTAAACTGATGAAAAGGACATTTTTTTAAACTACAATCAGCTTTCCTTTAAAAAGCCCACACAAGTTTGCAATCAACATATGCACAAAATGTCCCAGATAATAGCGTATTTTTCTTAAAAAGATTTAAATAGAATTTTTTGAAATCTGAATATACAATACAGCCTGAGTCTTGATGATTTTCATCCAGGAGTCATGGAAAAATAAGATAAAAAAATCAATGGCTGTCTGTCACTATAATCTTAGTATACTTGAGAAAATCCCCAACCTGGAAGTATTCAAACAGAACACAAAAAAAGACTCAAATAATTACAGGTCATCTACCCTGATATCACATTCCATGTAGTATGTGTGGACAATGTCAAGACATACTTTATGGAAAATGTTTAGTGTAAAACAGCCCTGATTTCACTCATTGAAGAGTTTAGTTGATAAAAGTAGCTTGCACGAATGTAACTTTTCATTATTTTGGATATTCTTATGAGAGATATGACCTTAACCTAAAACTTTGTCCGATTGTGTAATGCGATCAGCTTTGAAAGACACCACATCCTTGTTTTAAAAATGAGTAGTTTCCAGCACTCCAGTACAAAGGGATATGTGACCCCATATCTCAAAACTGGTTGTTTGTGAGGAATCATCATTAAAAGGATGTATCTGGGGAGCTTCTGCAGACCTCAGCTTGAGTCTGGCAATAGCCACTGTTTTCACGTGGACCAAGAATTAAATATAAAATCACTGATGCTTAAACTGGTGGCTGAGACAAGATGAAAGAAGTAGGTAAGATCAGGCTGAGACTGTCCACCATAATGATCTTGATCACTTGGTAAACTGGAACTATTCGGTGAAAATGGCTTCAACACAAAGCTGCAAAATTTCATGTCAAGGAAGAAGAGATACAAGCCAGGCTAGCAGACTGAAAGGCACTATCCCTAGGAGAAAACAAACAAACAAACTGACCTAAAGCATTCAATCATAAAAAAAAAAAGATGACAAGGTTACATGATGACATTTCATGAGGAAATACATAGAGTTTAAAATATCTCTAGTTGTATAGACATGGTGTTACAAAAATTTTCCACACAGTGGCTGGAAAATGAAGCCAAACTTATTAATGTGAGAAATCAGACATATATTTGTGTGTGTATGCATGTATACATATATAAACCCAGCAATCCAGACCATACTGAATGGTATGACAGATTTTCCATTACTGTTGTCTTTCGTCAGTCTCTTTCCAGAAGCCTTAGCTAAACACATTAGTTTCGGGTCAGAAATGAATTATTGCACTCTGTACAGGAACGGCTGGATGAAGTGTAATGGCCTCTTGTTTTACAGGAAGCCAAATTTGATGATCTAACAGTTCCTTTAAATCACTGAAGCAACAAACTGGCACCATTAGCAAGACTATTAGCAACAATTATTCAAAAAGTCAGTCCCAAGCAAAATATTCTGATTAAGTTTGCCGATGACACTAAACTGAGTGGGGAAGTGGACACTTCAGAAGGGAGAACCACCCTATAGGAAGACTTGGGTAGGCTGGAAGAACCTTATGAAGTTCAACAAGGACAAATGTAAGGTCTTGCACCCAGGAAAACATAATCCAAGAGTGCAGCACAGGCTGGGATCTACCTGGCTGGGGAGCAGCTCTGTGGAAAGGGACCTGGGGGTCCTGGTGGACAATAAACTCAGTATGAGTGAACAGTGTGCTGCTGTGGCAATGAAAGCCAACAGGATGGTGGGTTGCATCAACAAGGGCATCACCAGCAGAGATAAAGAAGTCATTATCCCACTCTACTCGGTGCTTGCCAGGCCACACCTGGAATACTGTGTTCAGTTTTTGTCCCCGTTAGACAAAAAAGATGTGGACTGGCTGGAGAGGGTCCAGATGAGGGCCACCAAGATGATCAAAGCTCTGGGAAGCCTGCCATATGAGGAAAGGCTGAGACAATTGGGTTTGTTCAGCCTTGAGAAAAGAAGGCTTAGGGGAGATGTTATCACCACATTCTAGTGTTTAAAGGGTGGCTACAAAGAAGATGGAGAGTCCCTTTTTACAAAGAGTCACATGGAAAAGATGAGGGGTAATGGGTACAAGTTACTCCTGGGGAGATTCCGATTAGACACAAGAGGAAAATTTTTCACCATGAGAACAATCAGCCGTTGGAATAATCTCTCCAGGAAAGTGGTGGGTTGTCCATTATTGGACACTTTTAAGATTCAGCTGGACAGGGTGCTGGGCCATCTTGTCTAGACCATCTTTTTCCAAGAAAGGTTGTACCAGATAATCCTTGAGGTCCCTTCCAACCTGGTATTCAATGATTCTATGATTCAGTCAGCACAAATGCTCATGTTTCGCACGCATTGCATTGATGCCCCAAAATTATGCTCTGGAAACACCATGATATGGGAGATTGTGACCACATGTTCAGAGACCCTTGGTTCTTCTGTGCCCAGCGAGGGATTAACTCATGGATCTGCCATCCTTTTTATGGTGGTGCATCTTTTTTACTGTGGCTTATGAAGTGGCCTGGGGAGGCAGCGTGGACTGGGTGGGCCAGGGGACTGCCTGCTGCATGGCAGAAAGCTGCATGCAGCTTTTTACAAGAATCTGTTTCTTACAGATTTTATTCATACAGATTGATTCAATAAAAGAATGTTAGATGTGAAAAGCAGATCCCCAAGGCATTTTGTAGAATCTAAACAGGTTTCCCATTTGGATGGTTGAGGAGCAGATACACGTGGAGAAAGACAAAAGATGAAAATCAATGGAGATGATAGATTCTGAACTGTATTATCCTCAGTATGTTACTCAAAATTTCTGCTGAGGTCCTTCATGCCTATTACCTTCATGACTTGCAACAGCAACAGTAACCCTTAAGAATAAAAATCTTTATTATACCTACTTAAGGGCTGACAATGGATCTTATAGTTTGATACTGATTTTTAACTTGCACATTTCAGATGCAAAATAATAGATCCTAGGACAGTGTGTTGAAACCTTTTTTGACTTGCTGACCCTTAATTTTATTTTTTTTAAGCATCTAGCTTGCCACTGAATTTAAACCTAGTGACAATAGGCTTGCCTTCTTTAGTGCCTTCTCACAGACCTTTTAGAAGTAGTCTACAAACCCTAGGTAAACACACACTGCTCAAGGCAGTATGAGCACATTGAGTGGTTAGGGCTTGATGACTTTTATCTTCACAGTATATAATGCAAATCACAGCATAGTAGGAGCACCCAGAAATGCTTGTGCCTGTTGGAATCAGGGATCTCACCAGCATTCAGGAGAGCTTTTCTCCAACCACCATACCCAGCTGCAAGTGGTAAATACTTGGTGATACCTATTTGCAGCAATGTGTGTAGAAGGCCAGGACAGCCACTGACAGGTGACTGTGTCCCTCACTGGGCACACAGAGATGATGGCCTCAAGAAAGTTAAAATATAAGTGCTAGGAGAATCCCAGGTGCAGAAAGAGACCGGAGTCTGTCCTCATGCAGGCAACACCATTGCAAGTGCAGCAGCCAGCATCATCTGGAAATCCAGCCCATCGTGTACTCGGATACCTGATAGTGTCTTCAAATATTGCCTTAGCACTGCTTTAGATTTGGCAGTGCTAGAGGGGTCTGGTTTGATGGGAGTACCCAGCGTATGATACCGGTGTTTGCAAGAAGACTTTAGCAGGGTAGCAAATGAATGAGCAGGGAAAGTCCAGGGTTGAAGCTGGATTTCCGAGGCAAACAATAAAACCCAGCAGCCAGGAGGCAGAGCAAATTCAGAGCCTGCTTCTGCGTGCCCTGGTTTTCCTGGCTGCTGGCTGCAATAGAAATGCTAGCGAGGAAACTAATACAGCCGTTAAAGGCAGAAAGGACCAATTTGGGCTGTGACGAAGTACAGATATGTAGTAAAACTGTCAAACTTCACTTGAGCTACTCCACCTTCACCGGGTCCCACCTATTTTTATATTTTACTTTGCAGAACATAAAAGTTCAGTATCATTTTACAGACTTCACACAGCAGGGGGCCTCTCTCCTTTGAGGTCATTTTCTTTAGACAATGTAAATGTCAGCTGCCAGTTTTAAGTATTATTATTTATATGGAGCTGTCAAGGAGCGAGGGGGAAACCACGCAGGCAGCTCACTTCTGTCCTGCTAGGTCTCAGGAAAGGTCACCAGAGCCCTTCGAAAAGGACACACTGGCAAAGCCAAACCGTCTTCCAAAATCCACTCTGCAGAAACAGTACAAGAGAGCACATGCTTTAAAGCCAGCCAAGGTAGCACTAAAGTGCCAGTTTTTTTCTGTTGCCGAAAAGCTCCATTAGTGGCTGCTTGTGGTGTAAGAGCCCAAAGTGGCCAGAGAGCGGACAGAGCTCCCGCTAGTAATTGCATCCAGCTGCATTTTGTTTGCTTTGGGGATTACCTTTTTCAGCCTTCTGTTTGACCTAACTTACATCTGAACAAATTTCATCCTCTGATGAACATCCCCAAATATCCCAATTTCATCCTCCCTGAGCTGCCAGTACCCGGAGTGGCTCTCCACCCCATGACCTGGATGGGAGCAGAGGAAGGCTCTTCTATTCATGCGCCATTTCTGACCAAGATGTACAACTCACAGCTCTAACACTGAGGGTAGATTTTGTCCTTGCAAACTTGGCGAAGGAATATGGGACGTGTGGCTGAGAACACTAAGATCCAAGGCAAATTATGGGACTTATCTGTGAATAGACTGACCAGAAATTTTTTAAGTGCAAAAAGGAGATGTCTTCACAGAGGTTTGGCTCAAATCCCAAAAATACTTAGATGCCTAATTCCTAAGGAAATAAATAGCAATCAAATGGCTAATTGTCCTGCCTATTACATAAAAGAAGCAGAAAGAAATGATGTTAATTCTATCAGAATTGATGATGCAATTCTGCAGAAATCTCTCCAACAGAGACAAAATTACAGGAGTAAAGGCAAATTCCAGATGAACGCCGTGAACAACTTCTTGGTATCCAGAGGTGCTCTCCCAAAAACATCCCAGCCCAGAAATGCTCTGGAATAGTTTCAAGTATGTTGGGTTTCAGACTATTAAATCCACTTTCCGTTTTTTCACTTTACCCAATTCAAAAAAATCAGAAAACCCTCACATTTCCCTAAAGGCGTCTAAAAGAGAACAGAGACCCACTTACTATTACTGCTGCATAATACTTCAAGAAAACAAAAATGAGCAGGGCTTTATGAACTCTGCCCACATCAATATTTACTGTTCTGGCTCCTCCTTAGCCAGATCCACGTTGTTAAAGAAATGGGATCTGTCCCCAGCAGGATGTGGGTGAAGCCATATAGGAAGAGTGATGCTCTCCCTCCTGCTCCCGGTTTTCCGATCTGAGGGCAATGCTGAGCCAGACTGCGTTGTTGCAGAGCCTTGCCCCTCTCAGTGTAGCTACCATTTCTATTTTTATTTTATTGGTGTGCTCAGCTGTTCTTTTCCCCCTTGGCCCGCGCCATGCTGGGATCTCGGCTTCTGAGCCCTGCCTACAAAATTCACAGACAGAAAGCACTGAGACAGAGAAACGTTAAAATGAAAAGTAGTTTCACGTGCACTTAAGCCTACTGTTACTGTGGGGCCAAGCCCTGTAAGAGAACACCGTAGTGTACTTAAATAGGAGATTGGGGAGCTTGTTTTCATTGCTGTTTCTGATTCTGCCATAGGAGGTCCTCAGGCGCGGAAGCACATGAAGAAAGACAAAAGCCCACTGCCAGAACACATTTTGGGTGAGGTTATCATGGCTTGAAAAATACACTGCTCATTTACCCGTGAGGCTGTTTTCCCTTTGACACAGAGTTTGTCTTTCCTAGCAGATACTGAAAGCTCACTGGGAAGACTTGCCAGAAGCTGTGCTCATGAGGGAGAGGGAAATGCTGATTCTTTGTTTTTTCCAACTCTTTGCCCCCCTCCAGCCACCCCAGCAAGCCAAACACCTTCCTGTGGGAAGAGGACACCACTCGCCATGGCTACTTAGCTCCCGGCTGGAGAGAGGGGACCATCTGCTGCTAGGGCTCAAGAGAGCTCCCTGGGGTTTGCCAAGGCTTCCTGTGAGATGCCGGCAAACCCATGACCCATATATGCCCATCTTCACCTCCCCAACTGTAAAATGGGAGGAGGAGTGTTTAAGCATCTCATATGCTGCCTCTTTTTAAGTCAGCGATGACTAGGAAGTGCTTTGGATGAAGGGTTCATCAAAATATCAGGCCTTATCCTTTCCCCGCTCCATGCCTATTTTGGCTGCTTATCCCCAAAGAATTTTATCTGGAGTATATTATTGGTCTGCTTTTACTTATTCCACGGAGATTTACATTCCCCCCACCCCCTTTTTATTCCCTCATTCTCTCTTTTAATTATCTTGTGCTCTTACTCTTCAATAATTGCCTGTGCCTTCTTTTAAGACTGTGGTTTCATGATAATTAGTACCAGACCGGAGCACTACCTGTCCTAACAGGACAAATGAGATCAAACAATCACATTCTTGCCAAATTAACCCAAGGCCGCAGCAGCAGTTTCTGGCAGCCTAAAGCTACGGGAGAACTGGCAGTACCTGATATGGTGTGAAGTTAAAACAGTGATATAAAGCCAGCTGATAAAAGCTGAACCCGCCAATGTTCTTTGAGCAAGTGGGAGCTGCCAAAGTTCATTGGTGTCAGATTGGTTTCAGGGTGCTGGGAAGGTTTTGATCCAGTACTAGGAGCCCTAACTTTCCTAGTCTTAAAAGTCTTGTGTAACCAAACTGTAGCCTTAGGTGTGTAAATACACCAGCTCCTCCAGCTCCTCTCCTTGCTCCTCACCACTGGTGGGCTGCGCCCTTTCCCACATGCCTGCCTGCCTTTACTGGTGTGAGGATGAGAACGGGGACAAAGAAAAACAACGCAGGGCAGAGGGTGATGAACAGGCTTTCACCAATGGTGTAATGTCTGAACTTTTATTTAGCAGTCACTCCCTCTATAAATAAGAAATAAATATAAAGGATTGGTGCATTGAATCCAACAGCGCTGGTCAAAGCCAGCACTGTGCTGGTCTGTGGAGGCGAGCGAGTGCATGAAAATCATAGAATCATAGAATCGTTATGACTGGAAAAGACCTTTAAGGTCATCAAGTCCAACTGTTATCTAACTCTACCAGGCCCACTTCTAATCCATGTCCCTGAGCCCCATATCTAGATGGCTTTTAAATGCATCCAAGGATAGCGATTCAACCACTTCCCTGGGCGGACTGTTCCAGTCTTTGATAACCCTTTCAGTGTAGAAGTTTTTCCTAATGTCTAACCTAAACCTCCCCTGGCGTACCTTGACACCATTTCCTCTTGGCCTGTTGGTTGTAACTTGTGAGAAGAGACCAACGCCCACCTCTCTACAACCTCCTTTCAGGTAGTTGTAGAGAGCAATAAGGTCTCCCCTCAGCCTCCTCTTCCTCATACTAAACAACCCCAAGTTGCTCATAAGACTTATTCTCAAGACCATTCACCAGCTTTGTTGCCCTTCTCTGGACCCTCTCCAGCACTTCAATGTCCTCCTTATACTGTGGTGCCCAAAATTGAACACAGTACTCGAGGTGCGGCCCCACCAGTGCCGAGTATGGTGGGACAATCACTTCTCTAGTCCTGCTGGCTACACTATTCCTGATGCAGGCCAGGATGTCATTGGCCTTCTTGGCCACCTGGGGACACGCTGGCTCATGTTCAGCCGACTGTCAATCAACACCCCCAGGTCCTTTTCCTCCAGTCAACTTTCCAGCCACTCCTCCCCAAGCCTGTAGAGCTGTATGGGGTTGATGTGGCCCAAGTGCAGGACTCGGCACTTGGCTTTGTTGAAGCTCATACTATTGGCCTAAGCCCATCAATCCAGCCTGTCCAGGTCCCTCTGAAGAGCCTTCCTACCCTCAAGCAGATCAACATTCCCACCTAACTTGATGTTGTCTTTGCCTACCCTGGGGCACTGCACTTGCTAGTTATCTCGTGGGTCACCGCATGTGTGTGAGGGCTGCTGTTATGCTCCAGGCTCGTGGCCAGGCTGTGTGTAACTGTCCTAGCGGTGAGGCTGGCCAGGCAGGTGTCCTGGAGCTGCTGGTGCTGTGCCACTGTGCGTGGCCCTTGCATCCATCTGGAGGGCTGTGTGAAGAAGGGTCAAAATCTCAACTCCCTCCACATTACCCCTTTGGAAAGCCTGTCATTGAGAAGCCTATTATTCCCATGCATAAAAAGCATTTTGTCCTCTCTGATGGCAGCATAGCTCTGGGACTAATATTGTCAATCAAACACTGCAGAAGGAGTGTTCATACACACTGCTATTTTATAAGTCCTGAAAACCTATTTGTATTTAAAACGAAAAACAAAATTACACAACCACACAACTCAGATTAATTACAAAGATGGATTTTTAGAATTAAAAAATGATAGAATTTAAGGGAAAGAGCTCTTACCATGAGAACAAGTTTCATATAGATTAGCTCTGTGGGCAGTTTTGTAGGTTTATATAAGAAATGAAATTAATCCATTCAAGACGCACACTCAGCCCTTTCCCACAAATAAGGCATCCAATCACATTTTGACAATAGGAAACAATATGTGTGTTGCAAGCTGGTCTGGCTGGGACTGAGTTAAATTTTTAGTTATTCCCATCTGTTTCAGATATCCTGATACATTTATCACAGTGAGAATACTGAAGAGCACCATTTCACGATAACCCAAGAGAATAAGTCACCACTTTAACTGGTTATATATGCTGTCTCTCCCCATTTCCCTGTCCCATGAAAGTCACTTTACAATTTTTATGCAAAGAAGCCAAAAACCAGCAAAAACATGGGTTGCCTTGGTGGAGGAACTGCGGTGTGTGGGGATGTGTGTGCTTGCTCACAGACTGTCCTGAGCAGTCAGTTTTTCATGTCCCTCTGGCTCTGCTTGTGCTCTGACAGCACTGATGGCTTAAACGCAGTAAACAAGTCTGAACAAAGGTCTTGTCTAAAACGAGTGCAGGACCACGTTCAGGCTTTCTACAGCAGAGACGCTTCTGGCATCCATTGTCTGCACAGGGCAAACCAAGATGGACAGGACTGCCCTGGAGTAGGGTCTTTGGTGCAAAGGCCTGGTGGGCATGAAAGCAAATGCTGCGAGGAGAAAGGGAAACCCAATTCTCCATGGCAATAGCGGGTAAGACAAGAAGGAAGGGTTTTAAATGAAGTGCAATGTCAGATGTCCTGTTTAGCCTTTGGAGAAAGCTCTCGAATATCAGGAATAGCAAGGCATAGGAAAGGAGCTCTCTGAGGCAGTTCAAGTCTGGTTGATCTTGCCTTGATATTTGAGACTCTTCCTGAAGCTGCTTCCATCCCTATTTCCTATCATTTTATGAGCTATCGCAGAAAGCAAATACCTTTTCCTGGGATTAAACTGGCCTGACCAGTGAAGTTGTCCTCTGTTTCAGGCCTTGCATCATACAAATACAATTTTTCTTTTATTAAACCTCAGGGCATCTGGGAGTTTCCCAGGGTATTCCATGTGCTAATAATTTTAATGTCATTTGCTTATGTGCACAAATGCCTGTAATTCCCTGGGAATCCTGCTTTAGCACATAGTCCTGCATCAGCTAATAAATGAAAGTCCACAGAAAGTATAGCTAATGTCCATGTCACCTATATATGGCCATATAGCTAATATGGGGCGGGGGGGAGAAACAATGGCAACTCTATAGCACACTCTGGCAAAGCCACAAGCATGTAAACTCACAGGCAGTCCTTGCTGAAAAGAAGCTAAGCTTGCTCAGTGCTTTCCAGCTTTCTTTGTTTTCAGAGGACCAGGCATTTCCCAGAGGAGGAGACCTTTTCTTCCACTTTCCTTAGATTGCTTTCACTTCTATGAACTCCTCAAGAATCAGTCCATGCACACAGTTGACAACAGATACTGCTGTGGGAGACAGCTAGTTCAGGCTACGTTTCTGAGCTAATTGGACATGCCAGGATGCAGAAGGAGAAGAAATGGACTGGCAGTTTCCATGGCAGTTCACTACCTTATTAAAAATAATCAATATAATGATAGCAAGAAGTAGCAATTTGTTACTACAGAGCACCAAGCAGGGAAGCATTGAGCAGGTTCATGTTGTCCACACCGTACTCACATGGTGTTCTTGAGATGCTGAAGTGGAACCAGCAAAACAGAAAACTACATTTGACCTTAATTTTTAAAGGCTGGTGCATTCAGAAATGTTCCTGACACGAGCAGGAATTGCATGTGTCAGCACCTCTGAAAAACAAGGCCCTAAAAAGTGTATACCTGGATGCAGTATCAGGATATGGACCGTGGCAAGAAACAGCCTGCTCCTATGCAGGTTTATTTACAGTCTGTTTCAGTCAATACGATTCTATTTGTAATGAGATGCCAGAGCCCAGATCGTTTCCCAAGAACACTTAACATCAGTAAGGAAAGACCTATAAAACCAGATGAAGATCTCAGGAGGCTTGTTTTAAGACATTATAACCTTGACAGTTATGAAGTAAACAAAACTGTTTTCATATCTGTAAGCAGAGATTTTGAAGAGTCAAATATGTGGAGAATTTTTACTCTTAGTGCCAGGTATTCGTACTATTTTTTCTTGTTCAATGCAGTTCATCAAACGCATGCTCTGTTTTTATGTTGTTAAGTGATTCTCATTACATCTTCATGGAACAAATGCCATTTCTTCCAGCTGGATTTCCAAAAGATCTTGCCGCTCGGACACATCTGATTTTTACAGAGTTTTACTTTACTGCTGTCTTTAATGGAGTCGCTGCCTCCCCACACAGCGTCACAGGTGAGCTTCTCACCACCCCTCTAGTATGTTTGCAGGGCTACTGCAGAGCAGTTCCCTCTGTGCACACTGACATATATACCTCTTTGAACATGACATTAAAATGTGGCTCTCTAATGTCACATGCAGTAAACAAGATATTTAAAATGCGGGAGAGCACTTAACCGCTCTATCTGCTAATGCTTTTTAAAGCTTTCAGCACACTTTAGTGCAGAAAAATTTCTTAGGAGGAGAGCTCCAGTGCGTGGTGTCAGCCTGTGCCATCTGCTGAACTCGTTCATCAACAGCCTCTGCTCCGGGGTGCTAAAACACAGTGGCTTTTGTTAGGGGTGTTCATCTCCGCTAGCAGAAAGGCACTGGCGCAGCTGGGGAGTGGCTTTCCATACAGTTGGGGGTACCAGATGGGGAAGGGCTTTTCCACCCTGTGGTCAGCCATACTCACTGTTGTCCTTGGTACACATATCAGGGTAGACGTACTCCTGATGATGGGGTCGGGGCACGGAGAGGATGGGTTGTAGGGCATCGGGTGGGAGCACACGTGGCGCTGGTGGGTGCCAGTGGCAGAGCTCCTGCATCCCGCCTGGCTAACCTGCCTCTGCATGCCCCTCCGGCCCGCGGCCCTCTCCCCTCTGGGCTTCAGCCACTTCCAGGGACAGTGGCTGCAGAAAGGAGCCAAAAATCTACAGGCAACGCCACGTGCATCTCTTTTTTTTGTGTGCAGCCTTTCATTCCTCATGCCAGGAATAGGATAAGCAATGAACTGAGTAGCCAAAATTGAAACACTCGGGGTTGAGGAGCATACTAAAGAGTAAAAGCAGCATCACGCTAGCAGGTAGGCACCCTGTGAAGCTCATGACAGCAAGATATCTGATGGAAAGCCCGTCCTCCGGTCCCAGCCTGGCTCTCACGGCACTGCTTGCATGCAATTAAAGTCTCTGCTCCGAGAATTTGGCAGTACCGGACGACATGGAGAGTTGGCTGCTTTCAGGGCTGAATTCCCTTGCTTTTGCTCAGCCTTTAAGGTGGAAGGAGCCAAGCCAGTGGGAACTCGCTGGAAACCAGCCCCTTGCCAGCCAGCCGGTGCCCGGCAGGGATGCAGAGTCCCCCGGGCAGAGGGAGGGAAGCATCGCTCCCTCACCAGGAGAGGGTCTCCTCCTTCTCCCCTCCCAGCTCCCACCCCAGGAGCACAGCCCCTCCAGCAGCACCACAATAGCGGACTGGTTAAAACCCCTGGGGAAACTACACCTCAGCTCCCCACCTGGTACTGGATGACGTACGGCATTAGGCATACGTCCTATGGCGTATACGTGCGAGTCTATCCAGCAGCAGGCAGTGCTGCAAACACAGGTTGGTAAATTCCTTACTACGCTATGGTCCTTTTCTTCCCCAGTGACAGTTAATAAACAAAAATACTAGAATGATACTTTAAAAATAGTTCTACTATAAGAGCATGTGGTTGTAATTACTGTCTTTATGGACAAGTCTATTATTTTTCTTTCCTTCCATCTCCTCTGTGTTATAGGAAACATGCCAGTTTTCAAGCATCTTGCTTCATTACTATTGGAAGGAAATTTCCAAAAAGCGGAGTTTGTGTAACACGGGCTCTTGAGCCATCCCAAGAGTCACCCCCAAAAACTGGGCTGGAACAAGTCTGAATGAACTGAAGTTTCTAAGAGTTGCGGGCACTTCCTTCTTTATTTCTCTCCATTACATTAACATCTTGCATGTTTTCTTTCCCTCTTTCTTCTCCTGATTCTTCTTACCCCAAGTCCAGCCTCCCTTTGCCTTCTCCCCATTACTTTTTCTCTGCCCCATCTCTCTTTTGCCTGCAGCTTCCCCTCCAGTCCTTATGTCATCCCTGATGCTGCTCTGCTCCCCGTGTCCCTCTGTCCCCCCCGAGACAGTTCCTTCCATTTCCTAGCATCTGATTTTCCTCCTGCGAGTCTGGAATCATCCTGTCTCCTTAACTTCCCTCTTCTGTCCTCCTTTCCATGGTTTCCCAGGTCACTATCTTTTCCCCTTTCTAGCTCCCATCCTTACCCTGTCCCCCAGCTCTCTGTTGCTCTGCTCAGCCACCCTCCAGCATCCCTCTCTAATCCCTATTTATCTTCCCAGGGGCTTTCCTCAAAGCACTCCCCCTCCCGCTCCCCATTGCCTCCATCCACCACCCCCAGCCCTCTCTCGTGCCTCCTTCGGATGCCGCCAGAGCTGGGGTCCCCATCCAGCAGTGCTCCACGATTCTCCCCCTACATTAGCTCATGCTCCAGTGGGGCTGGCACTGATGCGGCATGGGATTTGCATGGGGCCATGGGGTCTGGACGTCTTACTGGGGGGCTGCCGCCGTGCCGGAGCAACCGCCGCTGGCTGGAGGCATTGGCACATGCTTTCCACCTCCATGTCGCCCTGGGGAACCACTGTCGGAGCCAACAGGCACAAAGCAGCGCAGGCTCCAGCCCTACTGCGAGAGGTTTGTTTATAATGAAAACAGTCCTGCTGGATTAGGGGAAGCTGCCTCTTCCAAAAAACACATCAGATTTCAATATTAGATGGGGAGAAGTGGCCAAAGTAACACGACCCATGAAATACCTTTGAACTTTTGAGTTTTTGGCATGATGGCAGTGGGTACAGTGCTGCGTTCAGCCACCAAAGCAGTCCCGCTTGCACGGCTGAAACCACTCCTGCTGCTACTGCTAAGGGTAACTGCAGAGTCCCGCCTCCCACCAGAGAATTTGGGAGTGCAATACAAATGCTAATTAATGAAAAACGAGGGCAGATAAGTATTTTTATTATTCTCTCACAGACAAGGATTCAGGTCAGCCATAGGATGGTGACCTCGTGTTTCCAGTGCCACTCGCCACCTTCATTCTCACATCCTTTCAGTTTAAGAAAGATAGCCTGGCAGGTTGGTGTGAAGCTTGATAATCCAGAAAGGTGGGACACTGAGCAGTCACTGGAGCACTCAAAAAACTAAAATGCATTTTCTATAACAGTATTTTGGGCTTAGAGATTTGGGGATTTCTTTTTTTTTGGAAGCCTGAAGACTGACAAAACCTGAAAATGCAAATGTGTGTGTTTAAGATATTTCTGTGTTTAAGAACTGAACCTTTTTTTAGGGAAAATCTGCTCTGTTACAATGCAAAGCTTGCATCTGCCACCTTTGGTGAAGCCACACTGTCACACGCTTGTCACATGCGTAGACATGTACGCACACACACTGCTCCTCCCAGATAATGCACTCAACACACCCCACAGCATTAGTTCCCAGTCTTTGCAGGGCCAGAACTGATCATTAATTCATAGATTTATGTCTTTCTAGAAGAGAGCAGAAAAAAATGAAAGTAAATGGAAAATATTGGAAAAGTAAATGTACATGCTTATCAATTTCCAATATTATTTCATTTCTTGATGTAGTTTATTGTCAAAAACTGTTGGCTCAAAGTTGGTCTGAGTTTCAGGGAAGTTCTCTGGCCTCTGAATGCCCATTACTGGCAATCTCAAGTCTATGCACGTACTGACATTTCAAGTCTGTACAGAGTGTTTCGCTGCAGTTCATAACACCTCCCAGAAACTGGGTTACCAGTCTGGGTCAGGCCAGTAGCAAACGGATGGGTGTACGGCAAGAGGGGCATGCAGAGCTGCATGTGGAATTAGGGAGAGGAGCAACTGGAAACCACACTTTCCTGGTAGATAAAAGCATAATGGAAAGAAACAGTGTAGTGTAAAGAGAAAAGAATTAGACCAGGTATGAACAAATGAAAGAGAGAACCAGAACATAAAAGCTGAAAATCAGAAACAAATACACAAATATAAATACAAGTACTAACGTCAGTGTTGCCCAGTGCAGACATGAGATATGTGCAGAACTAAGCCTCGCGTAGACCACAAATGTGTTTGTGAATTGCTACCCTATAGAGAGGGAGAGAGGGCTGTACAGGGCTGTTCCCCCTCCCACTATAGGGTACTTATGCAGAGAAAAGACATCAGGAAATTAACCTCTTGAAGATCTATCTTCAAGTCCAGACAGTTTTGCCTGTCTTAAAACAAGACTGTGTTCCCTTTAAAAGTGGTGAGAGACATGACAACATGAGATACATGAATGCAAACCAGGGATGTGGTGTGCACTTCTCCTGACCCAACGGGAGCAGCCACCAGCTGCAGTTAGCAAAACCTCATGAAAACAAGAGGAGCAACCAGTGAAGGCTGCACAGCATGTTGTGGTGCTGAAGTTTGCCGAGTCACAAGCCTGGGATGAGCGTATCAGCTAAAGACAAATGTGTGTTGACAGCAAAAACCAAAGAGAAAGCATCATGGGTCTTCCTGGGAGGCAACAGAAACTGGGCTTCATGGGCATAGAGCTCCCTGGCATGGCCGGCTGGGGGATGCTGAGCGTGGGAAAGGCCCACTCCTTCCGACTGTGCTCAGGAGACCAAGGCTTTGTGCTTTGTAGGTTAAATAAGATCACAGCGAAGGACACGTGATTCATGTAATTGATTATTCCTCCTGACAGAAATGACCTGGAATATCAGTCGACTGCTCCAGCTGGACAAGACATCTCTTATTTCAACACCTCCTGTCTGCTGGCCACCAAGAGAAAGCAAGCCAAGCTAGAAAATCCTCTGCATTTTTAAATTGCGATTTTTTCACTCAAAACTAACTATAAAGCACTAGTAAGATCAAAAACTAGACTTTAGCTTGCCTTTCGCTATTTTCTCTGTTCACAAAACAGGTCAGGAAATGCACTGTTTAGGACCAAAATGTTACTGCTGTCCTCTGGGGCTGTTGTCCCAAAGGGGAAGCCTATGCTGGTTTATCTGCAGACTGCCACCGTCGCTGCTCTTACCCCCCTGCTTCCACCCCTTTCTGGTGGTTGTCAGAGGCTGTGCGAAAGGCGTGTCAGTACCCTGGCCTACTAGGGAAGGATTCATTTTCTTGTAATGGGTTAATATGCTGAGAATTTAACATGCCAAACTGCTCAGTGTGGGGTTCAACAGACCCCAGAGCCATTACAGCAAGGGGGCAGGACACAGCTGGGAAGGGGCAAGTGAAGGGAAAAAGGGAGAGAAGCCAGGTCAGCCAGCAACAGGGCTCTCAAGCAGCCTAAATTCATCTAAGTACCTAGGGGGGTAAAATTCTTCATGGTTAATGCTTATTGCTATTTTAGTCTAAAAGGACAGTCCAGATAAACAAACAAGTCTCCTTGAAACAAACCCTCGAATGCTCCTCCAAGTCTGACCTGCATGAACCAGACGGGGGTTTCATGTGCAGTCACACGGATCTGATTTCACACTGTCATCAAAAGGGACAAGACTGGCCCTGCTGCACATGTCCAAATCCTCCCTTGCACTGTCGCCGGCAGAAGTGGGGGGCACACAGCAAACTGAGTCAGGGAACGTCTCGGGCTGAACATGAGTCTTTATTTTTCCTCTGGGTTGTTTTTCAGCTGGACCTCTCCCCGGATCCTGCGTGCCAGGCGGGGGCACAAGCATTAGTGCTGGGAATGTGTGGCTGGGAGTGAAGTCCCCTTCAGCAGCAGCGCACACGGCAGTCTGCATAAGCAGCGCCGTCTGAGGCTGATGGCATCGCAGGGCGATGCTAGTGCAAGCCATCTCGGGCCGTGTGTGCCTGAGCTGAGCGTGTGTGTGTGTGTGCACGACCACATCCGTGTGTAGGTACTTTCTCATAGACATAACATAGCTCTCTTCACAGGCAGGGCAACTGGTACACACATGATTTTTTTCCTGACTTGGCAAGGCTTTCCCATCTCGCTGCCATTAGTGCATTTTTTCCTTTCAGTGGTCCAGCCCTGGAGACCACCCTGAGCTCTTCATGGGATAAGTCTGGCAGCTACAAGGGTTTGCATGCCAGTTGGATTATATTTTATGTATCGGCAGCCGTGCCTGGAACAGTGCCTGATCTTTTGGCTTCCTTTTGTGGTGACCTTCTCTTTCTTTCAACCGCTGCATGCTCTGATGCCCATCAGTCTGCCAGGTGCCAGGGAAGCAGCGGTAGGACAGAAATCCTCCAAACATGTATTTGCCCTTTCCACGAGTTCAGGCACTACAAGGAGGTTCATGTGGAGCAGCTTATGAACAATTCAGCTCTTGTTGGACAATGTCCTCTGTGTCAAGCAAGCGGGCCAACAGGAGCTTCTGGGTTTGACAGCTTTGGCTTGTCTGAGTTAACAGCCATGCAGTCGGCTGAGCTCTGGCGCATAAAAAACAATCACAGCTCTTGTCATTTCTTGGAGATTATACATGTCCTTTGGCTTATGGCCTTGTGAAAGTTTGTGTGTTTGTACACATCCTGCCCTTGCTGTCAGCAATTTGGGTGTGCTCTCTAGCATGCTCTCATGCTGCTATAGGCCATCTCTTGACACACTATACGTGCTTAAGATCAAACTCACATCCCACACTGCATGGACCAAAGCATAGTCCCTACCTTTTCACAGACTGCAAGACACTGCCAGCATCAAGCCATTCCCTGCAGACGCAACAGATGCTAATCTTTCACATGGGCCTGCAGACTGCTCAGCATAACCTCATGGACCACATGCTCTCCTGGGACCCACAGGAATCTGACATGAGATGATCCAGCCAGGCTTTACCCACTCCTGCAGTCCCTCCTGTACTTTGCCCTGTGCATTGGGAACTACATGCATTCTTTCCTCTGGATACATAGTTTGGTTTCAACCTGGAGACCCCTTAGCAGCTAGAAGCTCATGATGGACCATGGTCACTGAAGGTGTGGGATGAAAGCTCCTGCAGAGAGGAAGCAGGAGCACAGCTCCATGGTCCTGCTCACAGGTGCCACTGAGACCACAGGGAACACAGAGCGCAACAAGCACGACACAGAGGAACATGGCTGCCTTTAGCACGTTTTACAGCATGCAGAAAGTGTGAAAGACCTTGAAGTAGACATAAATTCTGTATCAACTTGATTGGTGCTTTTACTGCCTATTCTGCTCTAAACGACACCCAGACCCAAAATATCCAAGTTAATATATCATAGCAATATAATTTCATGTTGTGTCATACCATGAAGGACAAATGAAAGATCTAGTCCTGAAAAAATATTTAGTACCTTCAAAAGACTCTCAAACAGCCCTTGGTGGCTATTTATAGCAGGTGCGCATTGCTCTGTGGTGCTCTGAGGTCTGGGATTTGCTGTAGCAGAAGGATGCACAACCTGGAACAAGCTGTATTTGCTCATGGCCAGTAAAAAGCAGAGTTTATTGTAGGTCTTCTTCCATTCCTGTTTGCCACTCACTTTAAAATACTACTCTCTCTCTCTGCCAGAAAAGTAGGCAATTACTACTAACAATCAGAATAAATTATACTCCTAAAGTAATTTCCACTGAAACAGAGACCCCTCCAGGGTGAATCATTCCAGCTTAGCCCTGCATAGCTATGCTAGGATGCAAGCAGGGAGAAAATAAGACTACGTTGGAGGATAAGAACTTGAAAGAATTGTCACCAGCGTTTCCAGTAACATGCTTCTTTTCTTCTATTTCAGTTGAACATTCCCTTTGCTATCACCTTTTCTATCCTGTGGCTCCAGTTCAGTGAACCACTTGGGCACATGTTTAACTTCAGCAGTTAATCATGTGCTTATGCGCTTTGCTTAGTTGGGAGCCTGATTATTAACTATCATCTGCTTCATATCACAAAGGAGGACTCTGTATGATAGTAAGCGCTTGCTAACCTCACCTTTGGGAGTCTGTGAAGTTACTCCAAACATTAGACCAAAAGGACTTGTTCAAGAGCATTATGGTTACTATTTCCCCTGGGAACGCACCATGCTGTCATAGTGTCAGTCTCAGCCTATGTACACCTCCTTCTTGAGATGGCAATTGTCTGTGTTCTCCACAGAAAGCAGACTCTGCATCAGAGGCTTCATGTGATACTGCACTATTACCACCCTGCAGCAACAGCTCTGAAGAGAGCAGCCTCAAAGTTGAACCCTCCATCGCATTCAAAGCAAGGAGTAGGAAGAGTATTTCGGCAGCATATTAGTTTCTCTCTAGTTGTGCATGCAGTTGCACTGCATTAGCCTAAAGGTACTTTCCTGCTTATGTGCCTGTTAATACATACCTCATCAAGTTGACTCCAGTTGAAAGTGAATCGGGTCTGGCAGAACACAGCCCTTGCTTTCCACTGCAAGCCTCTTTGAGAAGGGCTCTCCTGGGACTGCAGGTTCATGGAGGGAGTGGAGGGAAAGCTGCAGAGCTGGGAAAGAGAGCCACTTTTGCAGGGAGAAAAGACTCATGTAGTGCCATCTGCCCTGTAAACTTTTTTTTGGCAGCGTAAACATACATACCATGTCTTAAACATGTAGCACACCCCATATAGAGAAAACTGACATCCCTTGCTAAATCACACCCCCTTTTCCCTGGATTTCACTCTACTTGGATAGATTCTTACAGAAATGCTAAATGCTAAGTTCTCTGATTGGCTTTAGTCCCCATCGTTTTTGACAGGCTGACAGGAATGCGTGTTTAATGCTTTGTTCATGACTGTGCAACGAGGATGGAAAAGCTGTAACGACTGTTCCATGATGCAGACACTATAAATAGAGTGTATGGAAAAGGATGCTCTCTAATGCATTATGTTCTAATCAATAACAACAAGCTGACTCCAATTATATTTTATTGTCTCTGATTGGGAAAAGTATTTACATTGCAGAACTGCTGTGACTCACAGCAGTGGTTTAGTTAGGAGTCAGATTCAATTAGGAATATTTCAGACTAATGGCTATTGTTTTCTGCACTCAGGCACTGTACCATCCACTGGTCTTGCTGCAGTTAATATGTAATCCCTTCATTGAACTCGCACTACTTACATATATGGCTGTCTTCACAAGAGCGCTCTCTAAGGTCATATGAACCAAAAGGTTCACATCCTAGCTGGATGCAAACACAGAGAAGAATTCTTTGTATGGGGAAGTCTAGAGATCCCAAGTGCACGTGATCCTTCATGTTATTTTAACCTAAGTAAACAAGAGAGAGAAGAAAAGTAAAAGGGAAGAGAGGAAGATGAGAGGTCAAAGTGATTACCCTGAAGTTGCACAGCAGATGAGTGGCAGAGAGAGGAAAAAACCCCAAGTGTCCGAACACCTGCGTTGTTAGGTCTGGCTGCGGTGCTTGGGTACCATGTTTTATTTTCACAACAGTCTGAGCTATGTTGCGTTACCTTGTATCTGTGACAGACTAGCAGCTGGTACACAGAGGATTACTAGTGATACCCAGGTCTTAGGTAGTACATGGCAATTAACCAACAATTTAATCAAGTGACAGAGATCTCGTATCTCCATCTGAGCTTGAGGAAAACCTTCACAGAACGTGATCAACCTGCAGACTTCAAACACTCAGAACATGTGTAAATAAAATCCAAATACTGTGTACTAACACTTAGTGAGAAGTGGACCTGGGAGAAGCACATAGTTTCAACTTTCAACCATTTTCTCTCTTCAGAAATGAAGTAATGAGAAACACCAAGAGAAAAGCGCATGTGTTATCTTTCTTTTCTAACATATTTGAAAGGTTGGCTAATGCTTTAAAAAAAAATCCCTTTATTTATATACTGCAATATAGTAAGTACAATTGTAATCATTATAATTTCGTATGTCTGTTTTCCATAGCAGCATTTATATCCCTGGTTTCTCCAGAGTACTTAACGCTTTCTGACAGCCAGTCAGGATGACTTGCTGGGAGGTGGAAAGCAGGGAGGCAGAACTCATTTCGTGTTCCAAGAGAGCACTCACATCTACATGGGTATTGCCTACAGCAACTAATAATATAAAGTTCCTTTTATCTCCCTAAAGTGGCAAATCTGAAGACACTGCTTGTGCTTTCTTACTTTTTTCAACTGCCAAGCAAGGAGAGAAACATGGAGAAATTGAGAGGCAGTGAGAGAAACAGCTAGTAGTCAAGACCAAAATATAAGGTAGCCTCAGAGATAAACCAGACAGATTCATTTGTCTCTTGGATACAGTTATCCTTTGGTGAGAGGAAACTCACTGCTGTCAGTGAGTTACAGACGTCAGAAGCCAGGACCTGAAAATATCCATTAGTACATTATTGGCAGGCTGGATCCCAAAATAGCTTTGTCTTTGAGAAAGGTGAGGTTGACTTGCTCTTAGTCTGTACCTCTTGACTGTTGAGATTATGGACTGTGACTGTGTCCGAGAAACTGTGCATTATTGGGATGTACATTTTGCCAAAAGTTGTTTTTTCCCCACTTTGTAAAGTCTTGGTGGTGCTCAAGTATCCAAAGCAAGCACAGGTACCAAATTACACTTTTACTAGGGATACCTAATGGTTATTCTGACATAAAATGTGAATTCATATTACCAAATGACTGCTTGCCCAGTGTTTTGGGGATCTAACATGCGGCATAAGCATGAAGCGTGCAAAACTATCATGGTCAATAGGTGACATCCTCCTCCTCCTCCATTGCTGGAAACACTATCCAGTTTCACATGCAGCACTGAGGCCCGTAGGGACAGAATGACCACAGCTACATAAATAGCATCACCAGGGTAAATATGTAAACACACAGTGTTAGGAGGTGGTCACACCTGATACTTTCAATACCAGACAATGGTTAGTACCCCTGCTATGACCTAGTCATTCAGAAGTAAATCATTGCTGATCTCTTGAACTTGTTGAGCCTTTGAGCTCACGTGGAAGAAGATTTATCTCATTTTGCAGTAAAGTGTCTTTTAATATTTGTCTGCACAGTTGTAAGAAATACAGGCTGTAGGATGCCTTTTGATGTGATAAATTACACTAGAGTATTTGGAGAGGTGGTAGTTGCAAATATTTTAGTTACAACATTTCCAGCAATAGTTTCCATCTGATTGTAGGAACTTTCAGCACAAGGACAAACAATTTTTTTTTTTTTTGGTCTCTCCGTCTCATCCATTTAATGCTGTATACTGTTCATGCCCACAAGTTCTGATCAATGTGTGTTTGTTTGTGTCTGGCACGATGCAGTCCAAATCTCCCCTGGTGCCTCCAAAAAGTACTCAATTAGATTTTTGTTTCTCACATTAAAATGTGTGTCTCTTAGTATTCTGATGTTTTTAAACAATTAGCCAGCATACGATTACCCTCCTGCTTTATTTTGTCTACCCTATTTTAAAGGGCATTTTTTTCTGAACCCTAACTTGGCAGAACACTAAATACTCTCTGGTAATCTAAGAGAACAGTTCACTTACTGAAACAAAATTATCCACTTAAACACTTCTTTAATGAAGCCAGGGATCAGAAGCGCTAAACAGGATCAAGGTCTAAGCAACAGGATTGTGTGTACTGCATTTGCGTGCTTTAATTATCATCTTATTTAAAGGGGGAGAAGGTTATATTTTTCCAAACAAGAAAACTAACAACTTTAAATGAGACTGTACCAAAAAATTTCATAACAGCGTGTTTCAGAGTAGGAGCTAACCTACTTTGTACCTGTGCAGGCTAAACTTGCATCGCTGCCTTTGGCTTGAACTTAGGGTCCTTTCAACCATTACTTGCCCTGTGGCAGGTGGCTCTTCTAGGAATAGCTAAGGAGATTATTCCCCGGCAGGATCAACTTGTTTCCACCTGTGGTCTGCCACTACCAGAGGCAACGGGGCCATGGGATGCTCTGTGCAGCAGGGAGGTGTGCCAGGGAAGCTGCTGTAGTGCAGGGCTCACATGGGGGAGCATCATCTGGCTCTCCCCGGAGCCGCATCCCAAGGAGGTCCCACCGGCAAGTGGTGTCGGCAGGGTCAGCTCAGCCCCATGGTTAGTCTGGGTGCTGCTCCTGAACAGCTGTGCAAGCCCAGCCAGTGAATTTATGAGCAGGACTAACTTTTACATATATATTTCAAGTGCAGCTTTCAGCTAGATTCTTTCCCTATATAGTTTTACTGTTTGTCTGACCCTGTGGAACTTCTAGTATTTCTACCAGTCATTGGCAAAACTCCCATGGACTCCAATGCAAGTTAAATTTGGCTGTAAAGACATGTCATTTAGTCTATGTGATGGTTTTTGGTCTCTCATTAGCATTTGCTGCCCACTGCTATACAAAACAAAATGACAAGTTTCTAAAAGGGAAGATTTTTCTTTTGTATGTGTGTTTTCTAACCACATGAGTAACAAATAGACATGGTAATTTCACTGCCTGCAAGTGAACGTCTGGAGCTTCTTGAAAATCATCTTTCAGAGGCACCACGTGAACCTGCAGGGCTTGCTAACTGGGAGCCAGGTGCTAATTCCATGACTAAACTGTGTTGAAGTGACTCAGAGACAACCAGAAAGTGACATTTGGTGGTTTAGCATCTCTCAGGTCAGCGCATGCCCCAGCTCTGTGCCATTGCGTGGATGTGCCCAAAGGTATCTGTAATCCATGTTAGGAATTAACTTGGTGTCAGCATAGAGAACTACAAAAACCCCTCTGCCCAATTTGTAGCAGTGGTGAAAAGAGCTGATGTATGTCAGAATACAGAAAGAACGGGATGGAGAACAGTATGAAATATGTTCAGTGTCATTTGATAATCCAGGGAGAATTTCTTATCCAAAACACATTGTTTACTCCTGCCTATGTTGCGAGGACAGAATGGCACTGGAAAATATTCCAAAGCATAGTTAGAGGCAAGGCAAATTCCCCTTAAAGGATGCTTGAAAAGTTTGGGATCGTTTTCTTAGACTGAATAAAAAAGTTTGAATAACAAGAAACAAGACTAAAAGCACATAAAATGATCCAGACAGAGAAAGTGAATCAGGAAGTTGCATTCACTCTCTCATAAGAACAGGGGGAGGAATGAAAGAAAAGCAGATTAAAAAAATTTACATTTTCACCATGTGCACAGCTACCCTGTGTTGCCATGAAAGCAGGAACCTCCTAAGGCAGAAATGCAAGTTATGTATGCTTACAACTTAAAGCAGTTTCTGGAGTTGTAACAGTACAAGTAAGCAGGGCCCAAACCCCAATCTTAGTTGGTGGGGATGTAGCTATAATGGTAGATGTGAGAGGTGAAGGTTCAGTTTCCTTCTCTACCCTGTAATCTCAGTTTGGCCAGGGAGGGAGGAAAGACAATAACTGGCCAGATGCTGAAACTTGGTTTGGAAAACTGACTCCCATGAAAAGTCTCTGGAATTAGACAGTCCAGTGCCTTTAAAACATGGGTTTCTCTGTGCCTCTGCTCTCCAGCTACAAAGTGGGAACAATGGCATTGTACTCCATCCAAAAAATGTGAAAGGGCCAATCCATCAATGTGGACAGATACATATCCCTGTGACTAAGAATATGAAAAACATTATCTTCAGAACAAATTAACTCATGTCCCTACTTCTGGGTTTTTTTTGTTGGTTGGTTGGTTGGTTGATTGGTTGGTTGGGGATTTTTTTCTCATTCCCCCAAAGTACATAATACTGCTGACAGCTACCAAGGTCTAGGTGGGCTTTTACTGCAGCAGCAGTCCTACTCCTGGAGGAGGTTATTCGAATGCCAGAGAGTCAGGAGGGCAGAAGCAGCTCTAGATGAGTCTTGTGTGCGACTCAGCATTCCCCTCCCCTCCTGTATTCCTTAAACTTCACGAGGATGATCAGAGGGCTGGAGCACCTCTCCTATGAGGAGAGGCTGAGAGAGTTGGGGCTGTTCAGCCTGGAGAAGAGAAGGCTCCGGGGAGATCTTATTGCGGCCTTCCAGTACCTAAAGGGGGCCTACAGGAGAGCTGGGGAAGGACTTTTTACTAGGGTATGTAGTGATAGGACGAGGGGGAACGGCTTTAAGCTGGAAGAGGGCAGGTTTAGATTAAACATTAGGAAGAAGTTTTTCACTTTAAGGGTGGTGAGGCACTGGAACAGGTTGCCCAGAGAGGTTGTTGAAGCCCCGTCCCTGGAGGTGTTCAAGGCCAGGCTGGACGTGGCCTTGGGCAACCTGGTCTAGTGGGAGGTATCCCTGCCTATGGTAGGGGGGTTGGAACTCGATGATCTTCAAGGTCCCTTCCAACCTAAACCATTCTATGATTCTATGATTCTATGATATCCGTGCTTTTTCTCCAGCATGGACCTTTGATAACAAAGCATCAGAAAGGGTAGCAGAAGTGACCTCAGAGTGAATCTAGGAACAAACTGTTGTCAGCAATGTGCTGATCCTTTACTTATCTTCTACACACTGACACAGCTCTGAAACTACAAATCTCAGCATGCAATATTGCATCTTCATCAAAATGGAATATTGGTTGCACAGGAATCAAAAATCTTGGTAACAAAATATCGATACTTATGACTATGTGAGCAAACATAATCATATTTGGTATTGCTGTCCCCTGCAAACTGTGTTTCAGGCATTTGGTATAGCAAAATTCAGAAGTCAGCAGGTTCAGAGCACCAAACAGCTACTAGATTCACACCAGAGGAGAAAAAAGGGGATGCAGCACTTTTTGACTGCATTCTGCAGTATATACTGGTATATAAATCACACAGCAAATATCAGAAGACGCAGTTTGGCATTATGTCTGGCCATGCTTGAATAATCAGGTCAGTCTTATTTGTTGCTGTTCCAATCTCTCCTACAAATACTAGCTTCCTTGTTTTATTCTGGTTTACGCAGGCCCCACAACCATCTGCAATTTGGCAGCTTCTACTGAGTTAGAAAATGTCAGCAGGAGAGGGGAGAGGTGATTAAAGAGAAGAGAAGAGGCAGAAACTTTTCCAGCCATCAGCTTGCCTGCCTTTTCAGCGTGCTTTGTGTGAGCTCTGCTGGCAATACCTACAACTTCTTTCTTTCATTAGAACATCTGATTGTGCTAACTGTGGCTGCCCAGCACTTGATTAAAGATGTGTTTTTAACTGAGAAGAGTGCAATTAAATGTGAAAGTTGTATGGATCCAAGGACTTAATCAGAGGCAGGAGAATAAAGTATTGCAGATTTGGAACCTGCTCCATGGAATCTGTTAACTCATACTGACAGTCACAGACCAATTTGGTTTTGAATCCAATATGCCTTATATGGTAACTTCAGCAATATTTTAATAACTTTATCCACTACCTCGATAATACAAAGTTCATTTGATGACACTTTGTAAGACTGTCAGCTGGCCTTTGGTATTGCCACATTTTTCCAGAACAAGGACTAACACTCTGCAAATTTTGCTGAAGTGTAATTGGGAGATATTTGTTAACTGAAGAAAAGAATTCTCTTTGCCTCTGTTCAGGCCCTTCTTTCATGGCTCTTTTCCTTAGTATTCTCACAAATTCAAGGATAGGAACTGTTAGCTGGAAATTGATCTTAAACACACAGGGCATGATCCAAGATAGAAAAGACTTCTAATGATTTCAGTGGATTTTGGATTTGTTACTATTCCTTTGCACTGAAAAGGAGTTCCTGTTGTTTCTCTGCTATGTCTGCAGAGTGACTAGCATAATCTAAACAGACTCGTCAGCCAAAGAAAGTATTATTATAACCATTATTTTGCACAAGGGGAATGAAAGCTGAGGCCCACAGAACTATGCAAGTGCCTCACTCGCTCCTGTAGAAATAAACAAGCATGAGGTCCCTATTTGAGAATCTCACCCAGTGGTTTGAGCTAAGATCAG
Source organism: Pluvialis apricaria (assembly GCA_017639485.1). NCBI lineage: Eukaryota > Metazoa > Chordata > Aves > Charadriiformes > Charadriidae > Pluvialis > Pluvialis apricaria. The sequence goes on along the minus strand of CM030009.1, from coordinate 69,381,697 downwards.
CTAAGGCATGTCCTGGTAGATCAAAAAAGCTGAGCACAGATCTCCAAAGTCCCAGTCCCATGATCCATTTTGGTGCTGTTTCTGTTCTTTGGATTAAGCCCCTACAGATAAACAAGAACAAAAAACTAATTGTATACATACAGCTGTTAGACCAGAATTGTACATACAAGGATGAACCTCTGCAGAACATACAACCATTTTGACAAAAAAAACCACCCTCTTCAGATTGTGAATACAGATTTACAGAATTACTTACCAAACGTTACACAGTTCACTGGCTAGAATAAGCTTGACAGTTACCAAATTACTTCAGATCGCAACCAAATCTCTAAATAATTGTTTCCTTGCTAATCTATGCAAGTAACTAAAGGAGGTACCCAACCAGTAAGTTACTCACTGTGAACTGAGTCTACGCAGAACAAATGGTACCTCCTTCAATGAGATCTAGCATTAATATAATATAGCTCTGAACCATTTAATAAGTTGATACTTCATGTTAGAGGGAGGCGGGGAGAGAGGTCTAAGAGGGTGAGGCCCCACATGGAAAAGCAGGACAGACAGCTCAGAGAACAGGTCTGCCTTCTCGTCTTTTCAACACTCCGGCCAGAGACCTGCCACTTACCCTTGGGTAGCCCGACACAAATCACTAGGGACTGATTTCTGCCCCCCGACTTGGCTGTTCTGCCTTTGGGTATAACAAATCAACACGTTCCCAGACGCACTGGAGGGTGTGTACGGGAATGCCTTATATGCTGTTTCAGCCCACGCTAATGCATTATCAGATTTGATCAATCACTGCTAGGGCAGTGGTGACAGAAAGTGTTCTGTACCATGACAAGGGTGTGCTAATGGCGCAGTAACATATTTGGGCTGGAGCACCTCTCCGGGCAGGGAAAGTCTGCTAAGGCTGCAGTGAGCAGTGACAGCAAACTCAACAGTGCTGGCTCAGTGGCAGGTTACTCCTCTCACCAGCTGCCTCCTCTCCCTGCGCGGGAGGCACCCACCTTGCCGGGAAGAGCTGCTGAAATGAATCATACAAGTCCCTCACCCACTTCAATGCAAAATCCGCTCAGTTTTCCCTTCCCCAGCATTAGGTGAGTTGACATCAATCTGAGCATTTGGCCTGTAAGGTGGAGGAGGTTTCACTCTTCCCCTCTTGAAAGGGCAGTAGAAAAGAGCATGGCACATCTTACACCGCTACAGCTGCTTCTACTCTGATTTTCTGCTTCACCTCCTCCCACTTCCCCCTAGAAAGTCAAGAGTTTCCTGCTGTTTCTTTTTCTGCTTCATTTTCCTTCACTTCAAAAATAGGAATGTTAATACTTGCTTCACAGGGCTGCAGAAAACACACCTAGAAGATAAACATGTACCAGTGCAGTGCTTTAAGATCTAACATCTCATATCTAGTGTGGTCTCACACTGTAAAGTGCCTGTGGGGAGAAAAGTGGTCATCCCAACCCCCAAATTTATTATTTCACTGGATCACAGTCATTTATTTTACCTCCAAACAAAGTCTAGTGATCAGAAGTTCTTACTGCGTGTTAGCATTAAAGAATTTCGCAGATCAAGATCTGTCTGAAATGATGGAGATGGACAAATGTCCTGTCTTTTTGATCCAACTGAAAGCTAAAAGCTGTGTGTGTAATGAAAACCAAATTCTCTGTGTCTTTGCCAAAGAAATAAGAAACTCGAGAATGGCATTTCCTTGTTCCTGACCTGCTGCATCTGGCCTTTTCTGTAGTACTCAGTCAACAGTGGGTAATGTCATTGTCATGAAAAACAGTTTTATTCAACGGTGACTAGGTGTGTATACACATAGAATTTCAGAAAGAGTAGAAGTGAGGCTGTTGGGTTTTTTACTGTATTTAGGAAAAGAGATGCTATAAGATTGACCCTTCAGCAATCCTAAACTTGCTATGGGTGGCAAGAAGACCCTTCTTTCCTCCTGCCTTTCTTGGTCAGTAGTAACAGCAAGGAGTTCTGGAACAAAGATGATGACATCAGTATCCATTCATTGCACAAGAGCTGTTTTCAATTCAGCTCTGCCAGCTGTTGCTCTTTCAGGAAAGTTGGTACAAACCTGGGAATCCAGCTGTGAACACAGAGAAGTCCCTCTAATGCTCCTCTGCACAAGAGGGAGAGACCTCTTCTTTTTGACATTCGCCTATGGCGATAAGTCATCAATGCTGAAGCCTGTGTAGCAAAGCCGGTATCTGCTTCCTTATTTTAGTAGAGATGTCCCAGGTGGAGCTGGAGCTTGGACTTTGTTCTGTGGGGTTTTTTTTGGTGTTTTGTTGTTGTTCTTTTTGTTCCCGTGGGTGTTAGGGTTCATGGCTTTTACACAATTGGGCTAGAGGGGAGATCACCAGTGTGAAATATTAGCAGGAGATTTTGAGCTGCGTGAAGTGCTTTGAGGTTCACTATAGTCTGCATGCTGGCAATACTTATGCACGTACGTAAAATTTGAAGTTTCTCTCCACAGTCATTCAAAATTCAAACTCTGTGGGAGATACCAGCACTGGCAGATTAATTTGAGATTTGCTTTTGGATTTTAGGGAGTTTCAAGCAGCAGATAGACTAAACCAAAAGTCTGAATTTGAAGACTCTCTCCTCTCCAACTTTTGATAAATTCCGGTCAGACACAGTTTACATTTGACCCCTGTGTGCCAAGTGAATGAACTGGATCCAATCATCCTGAATTTGGGAAATCTTCAATCTAATTCAAAGTCCTTTTTCTACAGCCTGTCTTTCTCCAAATCCCAGGAAAATGTAGGTAAGGAAAAATATGAATATACTCAAACTGGCCCGGTAAAGACAGCTGCAAACCTGTAACGTTTGAACAGAATAGCATGAAAAAGGATTAGGACTACTTTAGCTGAAATGAATGATAAATGACTTGGTTCAACTCCCTACCCTAAAATGTCTCAACATTTCCTTTCACTGGGATTTTGGTTGGGAGCCCAAGTCCAGTGTAACGCCACTGTTTGTTCCAGTTTAGCTAAGGCAGATTGTAACTGTGTACAGGCCCCACTGTCTTGCTGTTTCCATACAGCGGAGTAACAATGCTAAAGCAAGAAGGAAGCAGTAAAAAAATTGATCAGTGTACATACACATGATGTGTACGTAGTTGTGTGTATAGACATAAAAAGAAAGCAAGCGATCTGAACTAGTGGGCTTTGATTTTCTCAAATGTTGCAGATCACAGAGATGGTGTCTCCAGCATTACATCAGCCTGGTTCTCCCAGACATATCTAAATGTATACCTCCTATGAAACACAGCAGTCTAGACAAAAAGACATATGGGCTGGCGCTGAACGGCATCCTAGGAGAAACAGAATATCTGACACATAACTACTCATAGGAGGCTGTACAAGCATCATAGTGCTACTTAAATCACCAGCCTGCTGCTATCTTCATTTCTGAATGTTGCAAATTACTTTCATCATCCACTTTCCACTCACTACAACAGAAACAAGTTGGTTTATTTCCCAGATCCAAGCTTAAAGAGACAGTTCAGTTCTAAAAACCTTGGTGGGCTGACTGCAGATCACTTTGGCTGGAGATTTTTAAACGGTTTTAAATTCTTCTTGGCCTTTTGCACATCTAGTTCAGCTTTTGGCTAACTTCCAATAGAGAATGAGGAATTCTTCACTTTCTGTCCAAACTGCTATGAAATTTTGCTGTAAAATGAATTAAAATTGCAGAAACCCATCCAAGAGGTGGTTGAGAGGGAGGCAGACTCCCGCATAGAAGAGGCAAAAGCTTTCTCCACACTACAAAAGCAAAAAAACCTCATAAAACTATTCAGCCCCAAACTGGCTGCTTTAGTGCTTGTTGCAGAAAGACCACAAAAGGCATCTTTCGCTGGCTTCTGAGCTGGTCCATGGAAACGTCATGTGTTTTGCAGGTCTGGAGGCCTGCGGAAGAGAAGCTGGAAAGTGAAGAGAAGCTTCCAGGCAGCTATTTTTACCAGGCCTATTTCTCTTCTCCTCGGGTGGTTGCATCTTCACCTCCCAATGGAAGGAGAGGGAAGGAAGGAGTAAAACTGCAGAGAGGAGAAATGGAAGTTCAGCTTCTCTGCATGGACAATACTATTTAATCTTAAGCTGTCAAAGTCTCATACCAGCATACAGGGAGACCAGTACCAGCCATTTTGCAGTGCCTAAGCTAGAGGATTTTTTTTTTACTATCTCTATTTCCACTTTCTTTATTTTTTTTCTTTTTTTTTTCCCCCTGCAGTGCAAGAGGCAAAATTGGGATCAGGACTGTAAGGTAGGCTTACAACATTTGGAAGCACATTTTTCTCTTTAAAAGATTTGATTGCATTTATTTATATGAAAATGGGCTTTCAAAAACTGCTGGATCCCATTAAGTCACATGCTGTTTTTAATGTAAAGCATTTCAGTACTGTTCTTTGGGAGGAGTCTGTTTACATACAACATTAGACATCATTTATCTGTATGTACTACATATCTGACTGTGGTACTCGTATATGCAGTAAATGATATCTTACAGCAAAAACATCTGCATAGGACACTGTGGGGATTTCCTGGAGGGAAAGTTGCTAAGATGTCTCACATATATACACAGATGTGACAGTGTACAAGCCAGCTTGAAAACATCTTACCCCCTTTGGTAGCCAGCTACTCCTCTGAGTAGACATTTTGGTTTCAGAAGAACTCCCTGTGTAACTTCTTACCAGCAATAGCTTGGGTAGCTCAACTGCCTTCAAGTGATTTGGAAAAAAAAAAATAATCCCAAACTCTCAAACCACTCAGAATATCTTTGTGGAAACTAGAAGGATTCTGCAAAGAAACAAGCAGGGCATAAGTACACATACCTGTGGTGCACTTCCATCAATAACATCTTAAGCAGCTCTACATCATATATGGTACCAGAATAGCTGACCTGTTGCAGATATCTCGTGATATAGAAATGCTATAGAAGTAAAACTCAGTACGATTTTCTGTGTCACCGTGCCAGCTGGCAGTGTCATGTTTTCAGAGTACACATATGAGTGCAATTTTCTTTAATGAAAGCCCTTTTCTACTGTGAATATGATTTGGTGATGCCAGAAATTCTTCCAGCTGCCCTAAACTACTTCAGGGAAATTTGAGGGGCAGTGTCAAAGGACTACGTAGGCACATCTGCCACGTACGTAGGCACATCTGCCACAGGCAGTTGCATGCCTCCAGTTGGAGGGGCAATCAAAAGCAGACTCCTTAGCATTAAGATACCTGTGACATGTTAGCAAGTTAGTAGAAGTCTATGCATCCACTAAGACTGAATATTCAAGAACCTCTTGGTTTCCTGGGGTGACTAGTCAAGGGATTTTAGCTCACCCATTAAATACCAGCCAGTACAGCTTGCCTACCTGTATTACATCCTTAGACATATGTGTGCAGTGCCTGCTGTCTTCCCCCCACGTCATATTGGGATCACATCTACTCTGTAGCAAAGGGAAACATTATGTCATACAATGTATGACATATATGTTGAGCAATGTATTTTGGGCTCACACATTAGATAATCTGATTTAAAAATGTAAGTCTGGACTTTCCCCTACAGTGGCATTTTTTAGTGAATCTTGGCCATACACACAGACGTGGACCACCAGAAGGAATCAAACTCTGGACCCTTAAACAGAAACATTGTAGACTGCAGTTACTAGAAAAAAGGCATAAAACATCAGCCTCTGAATAAGTACTAGGAAAACTATACAAATAAACACTAATTGGGATATTGCACTCATTTTTTTCCCCTCCACTTTTGTTTTCCCTCAAAAGCAGTAAGGGATTTAACACTAAATGACATGGATCTGATCCAGTTTCAGGAGATGCCCCATCCTAGGACAGGTTCTACTTCTCCTTTGCTCCCCAGCTGTCCCTAGAGTGGGTCATCCCTCTGCGAAAGAGCTTAAGACTGTAATTTTGTCCCAGTGTGTTAAAAACCATCCATCCTTCCAGAAAAGGCCATAAGGTTGTATTTTTGTCCCAGTGAGGTAAACAACATCCTGTACTGAGGACTGAAGTTGCTTGTAGTCTAGTCACGCTGCTTGGCATGACCAGTGGAGTTGAGGTACAATCTGGCTCTTGTACTGAAGCACAAGGTTGGTTCACATTTATCTTCCAGGAATCTCCCCATTTCAGCAGTGTGCCCTTGTGCAGTGCTGGGAATCCGGCGTGGGTGGAAGACACAAGATGTTGTGGACTGCATAATGTTCATGCTGTGAGAACCATCATGAACCTGCTGATAAAATCAACTGCTGCCAGAGGAAGGATTAGCAAATTAAACTTGAGCATTCTTCAATAACCCCCATACCATCAAATATGGGAAGTGGAAGGACTGGTGTTAATCTGACATTACTAACATCAGCCTTTCAGTACCTCTTGCTATGATGGGCTCACAGAGCAGGAAAAACGTACATACAAACATACTGATTGAAACAAGACAGTACGTTACTGGAAGTTTCAGGTGGTATGAAGTAGGCAGCACAGCGGGATCTTCTATTAGAAGCAAAGAACTACCCGCAGTATTTACTACAAGTCTGCACTCTCCTCTTTGATTCTTCTGTTTTCTTTCTGATTTTTATTTGCACACTTTCACTTTGATCATATTGAGGGTTCAATCTCTCTTACCCCATGGAAATTCTGATACAATTCTTTTTAGAGTAACACAGATAGCAAGGCACCCTTAGGTATGAGCTCCCATAGCCACACAGCAACTGGATCAACCGTACATATCAGAAACAGGTCTCTGCTGATGCAAGTACTTTGCAAAACAGAAAAGGTGCAAAGGAGAGGTCTAAAAGCAAACCTCAAAAGCAGATTAACCGTCATTTCAAAAAATGAGAGCACAAATTTTGTATAATGTATGCCACTAACAGTTGATGAAGAAAGTGCATTTTCAGTGAAGCACAATAGATCTAGATCTGGTATATTTGTGAATGGTAATAGTAATACCAGCACTTCTTAGAATAGGCTGGCCAAAAAATATTTTGACTGGCGTACAAATAGAACAGTCCTATGGTATGGCATATACATACAGACCAATGGCAATAAACCACATAAAAATATACATCCACTGGGAATTGAGGAGGAGTGGAAAGGCCAGAGGCAACAAGAGGCTTTGAATTACTGCGTTTAGAGCAAATGCATTCTGCCTTCCAGTTTAAAAAGCATGTACACAACCGAAGACACCATTACTGATTAGTCCAATAGAGAATATCAGCAGTATAATGGCTAGAGTTGTATATTACAGATCTCAAAGCCAAAGAAATTCTTTGCATAGCAGTACTGTGAGAATTGCATAAGTTCTTGCGTGCTAGGAAATTTATCCTTCGTCCAGAAATAACAGAATTTTAAGGGAAATGGCCTGCCTGCGGGGTTGCTGTAGATCTTAGCTAAAATTCTGTTGAAGCCATTTGGATAAAAAATCCCTATTTACAGAAACAGTTTTTTAAATAGACAACTGGAGAAATAAATTGGTGCTCTGAATGCCCTGGAAAATTATATTACACTGATTGCCAATTCTTTGCTGTATATAACAGCTAACTCCCTTACAGTATGTGTGATAGTGAAAGGTAATTGTGTTGTTGCTGGAGAACAAGTAAATTTCATCCCTTCAGCAACACTTTAAAGATACATAAGAAGTCTATCACTAACACTGGAAAGAGAAAAAATTTAGTGGAAATGTACCCTCAGTTGGAGGAATGATATCCAGAGGTTTTAAAGGAATTTTTTTTCCTCTAATCCTTCTAGCAGCGTCTCTGAATGAAGCCAGTCTTTTAGCCTTCAGGTGGCCTGCTACATCGCACATGTCGATAAGGTCTAACTGACTCTTCTCTATGTGTTTCTACCCTGCCACACTCCTCCCTAAAAGGGTCTTAGGGAAAGATTATGGCTCCATGTCCCAGCATGAAGGAGAATGATGCTTTCTGTCAACTAAGTACCTGTCAGCTGATTCCTAGTGACATCCCCATTTCATTGGGCAGCTGACTCTGTGTGTGCAGAGTCTGAAAACTCCTTGCCGCATTTATTTCAGTACTAAAGCCCATAAACATGCAATAAAGAGAGTCTTAGACTTGTTCAGAGCACGAGTAAGAAGAACCTATAGCTGCATTAGGACTCTAGACAGCATGTGGAGGAATAATATTAAAAACCTATTTTAAAAGCAGGCTTACAAAACTCACCGCTTCCATAGGTGACACAAGGATTAATAGAAAGGTCAAGTTACACTTAGTTTGTGGTTTTTGCATGAGTGTGTGTGTGTGTGTATAGAGAGTCTCTTATGTCAGAGCTTCCAAGGTAACTATATTTCCTTGTCAGAGGAATGGGGGAAACCTGAAAGTCCAACAGCACTCTTCCCCCTATAGCAAAAAAGTGCAATAAAGCCATTACTAGGGTTCAGTAATCACAGTTCTGGGAACCGAAAATTTCACCAGAGTGCACTGGCCCTGTTATGGGTGCAGTTGAAGAGAATATTTAAACAGTGTCAGTGGCAATTTTCTAAAATTGGTATGTCCAACTATCCACTTGCAGACCAAAATCACCACTTTTGATACTTTTGGGCCTCAGAACCAATGTCTGTAATTAGGCGGACACAGAAAATCTTGACAAAATGGACTTGTCCTTGACCTTATTAGTTTATTTCAAAAACCTTCTGTTCATTAAACTTACATACATCAGGGAATGTTCTAAGTATTTGATCCTTTCTCTGTTATTCAACAATGTGATTTATGTCAAAGGCAGTCAAAGAAACTGAAGGGAACTAAAGAAACTCCTTCACTGACGAATCAAGGGAAACACTTTCATAGTTTACGTATTTCAAACAAAAGTGCACCATCATTTTTCAGAATAAAACTGCTTAACTTTACCATGAAGGTAATTTAAAGAAGTTTTATTGCAGTCAACACTGACTGAAATTAAGAACTGTTTTTTTACGATTCTCTCATATTACCCTTTCCTCAGCCTTAGGCGTTTAAAGCTGCTCAGCTACGTAGGCATTTAAAAGGTCAATTTGCAAGGCATTTTGGTTTGCTAATTTCCACTGTTAGCTAGAATCTTAAGCCATGTTCCAAATTCACTATGAATCATCTCTAATTTTTCTAGTTCTAAGGAAGTTAATGGAGTGCAATCTCTAAATTAGGGCAAACAGGCAAATTTATCGTACCCTTGATTTTTCACTCAACCACACAGATTTTTGTCTCTATCCAAACTGTGTAAATTTTCTTCAAGATTTTCTGTCCTTGTATCTTTTCCAGCAATAACTTTGCAATAATGTCTGAGTAAACTTTGATGAATCGTTGATCTGTTTGAAGGCTTCATACACTGTTGTGGGATTTCCCCACCACTCACACCTAGAAAGGACCAGAAGTCTCGATTGGGCAAATTACTCTGAGCGTGTTTTAGCCAGGCAGGCAGCCACAATGGCATGATAAGGTGGGATTTATGGCTTTAACGCCTGCTCGCTCCAATACTGGCATGCCTGAAAAGTTACTGATACTACCATACAGGCAATATTGCTCAGAACACATGGCCTCCTGTTTTCTCTCCCTGCAAAACCGAAGTTGTGCAGAGAAAAGAAGAGTAAGGCTCTAAAAGAAAGGAAAAAGGTGTGGAATCTCAACATGACTGGAGTAGGACAATAGATCACTATCAAATTAAACACAACTAATTTTCCCTATATTGCCACACATACAGTTCACTAGGACAAAAGCCTACACTCTCTCTGAAATCCTTTTTACATTCACATAAGATGTGCACATTAATGGATCCTGGGATGAGTTTCTGAAATTCCTTTGAACACACTACGTTTCTCCAGGAGAAGAAGAAAAGTTGCAAGACAAGATCAGGCTGATGTTGAAGAAGTGCCTCTTTACTCCTTTTAACCTAGACACGCTGTTTAAAGGTAACATTTGTCATCATTACCGCACTATGCATCCAGCAACAGCCTAGAGAAGGGTGCAAATATTCCAGGATGAAGGACACTGTCTTTCTGAAAGTTCAGCAAGAGTCTGGGTAGCATCCATACTTCTTTCACGCTGTGGGAAGGAAGAAGCCAGGCTCTGTGCACGTCATTCAGATGGCCCGTAATAGCGAGTCAAGTGATGGCAAAAACATACTTCCAACGCCATGTGTCTGGGATTTTGGGCACCATTGTGATCATACCTCAATGCAATATTTCTGTACTAGATGCAGCTTGTTGCCAGAGTGCAAGTAAACTTCGTAACTGAATGCCACGAGTCAGTCCGGGAGCAGTAAATTAGCAAGTGGCTCAGGCACTCTAGTCTAGGAGGAGAGTAAAAAAGGAGTGTGGCTGCAGCACTGGGAACAACAATGGTCCTTGTTCTCCTGCCTTGAGTGAAAGTAAACAAGTCCATTGTTATCTGACTTCGCCAAAGCTCAAAGTATAATGCTAGAAGGAAAAATAAGTTTTACAGAATTGAGCTTATTACAACCCTTTTTTTCCCTTCATAAATTGTATGATACACTAGTTGAAACTACAGAAGTGTTTGCAGTATGCTATATATATATATAATGGCACATTTAAGCTTTTTAAAGGGATTGGAACATTTCAGGAATGTCTCTGGTGCTGAAAAAGGCTAATGTATTACAAATCATATAATATTTTAATTCAGAAAAAATATGTTTGGGTATTTTGACCTAGCATCATAAGGGTTAGGAAACTGAACGAGGATGCCATGAAGCATGACTGACGAATCAGTCGAGCTAGTCTGCTTCAGATATATATTGTGCAAGGCATTATCGCTGCAATCAGCCACAAAAATGCATATTTAGTTTTTGTACATTAAATACTACACCTGTGAACCTATGTAAAAGATATACAAAATATAAATGTCATCAGGACTGTATATTTCAAACTTTTTAAAATAAACACAAGGTGTATATATATATGTAGGCATATATGTTGTAATTGCAATGTCAACACTAGCACAGTTTGTCTCTTCTAAATACAGACCTGTATACTTCCTAGTCCAACACATGCACCTACGAACACATGATCATGCATACAGCGTTACGTTCTGCTGTCTGCAGAAGAGTCAGAATATACAGCACTATACATTGTTTCAACTCAAAATTGATTGGCAAATTAAGGAAGATGCCATTCAAAAGAAATTCCTTGTGAACCATTACCAAAAAAACAGAGAAAAACAGGGGCATAGTTATCTTATCTCAATAAAAACACTGAAGACCGTGGTGATGATGACCTAAGATTCAAAACGCTTTGTCCAGCATGTGGTGGGGGTCACTCTTGGACAAGATACAACAGCGTAGAACTGGTTGCTCTAACACATACCGAACGCAGTTATAATGAGGCGTAGAACTTTCCCAACGCCATCCAACCCAGCTCTGGGTTCAGACTACTGAGGTCTCTGACCGAAAGGAGACAGAGCAGTTGTATGCTGTTCTTCTCACAGCCGGCGGTGCTGACGGTGATCTGGATGCCCATCTGGAAGGTAAGCGTCGATTTGCTGGCCGAGCGGGCCGGGAGAAACCCTTCCCACTTGAACATTTAGCTGGCACAGATATCTAGAACACAAAGGCAATTCCTTGCTTTAACAAGTTACGGCTTTTGTGGAATGCAGCGGGAATGCAGGCAGACATTTGGGCTGACCTCAGAACAGGTGGTCTGAAGCTATTAAAAGGAGCGCAGTAATGCACAGAATGCAAAAGAACAGCTATTTCTATGTATAGAGATTCTTACATCGGTTGCGGTTTGAAATATATGGAGACAAGTGTCAGACACAAGGAAAGGTATAAAATGTTAATGCAAGCCAAAACTGACATTCACTTCTCATTTCTCTTAATTTTTGGAAGGTTTTTTGTCAATGAACACTGTATACTGTTCTAACGGTAGAACTCAGAATACCATCTTACATTACTGGAGTATGATCTATATAATTTTCAGGTATTTTTTGATAGATCCTATTTCAGCAGTCACATCTTGCTAAGAACTCTGTTTCTGTTAGTGCAACATGAAGCTCTTTACACTTGGTAACTAGTTCAGAATGGTTATGTATTAATGCAGTGTTACATCTACATGCAGAGTCTTACATACACAAGAAACCAACAGATTTTGATTGTAGATACAGTGATGTAAATTTGAAATAATGAAAATAAACCAAATGCCTCATGCCATGTGTAGTTCTTTACATCTTTGTGACATGAATGCTGCTGGACCTAAAATGATACCCTCTAATCAGGCAATATTCTACATTTAGTTTGTACAGATAGAAATAACAACATAAAGTGTCAGACTATGGAGAAAAAAAAATCTAATTGGCCTAGTAAAATTTTTCTGGGCTTACATCAATGTAAATTCGGTCATTATCTAGTCATTATTTCTTCCCTACATATTCACTGATGAAAATTTGCTTTCCTAACAAAAGTTCATTGGATGAAAAAGAAATCAGAAACTTCATTTTTTTTTTCTTTCTGTGCTGTAGTAAAGATGTGTCTGCTAAGCAAGATGTTGCATCACTGCAAAGCTGTCAGAAAGACATGCAGAAGAAAATCCGCATGGTCAGATTCTCAGCTGTTTAAATCCACATAGCTCCACCGGTCTGTGAATTTGTGACAGTTTAAAGCATACCAGCTGACAGTCTGAACCCATTTAAGTTTCTCAGCTCCAAACACATTTTCCTTCTCTTTTCTGAGATGCTAAGGGGCATATGTCTGTGTTTGTTGGCCAAGGGGCTCTTAAGGAAAAATGATTTTTCTTTCTTTGTGGCCTTTTACAGAACCTGCAACTTATAGTGTATTTCCAAAAATCACCCGTTTCTCTTTTCATTATGGAAGAATGTTGGCAAAAGCAGTATTTCTAAACTTCTGCAAATAAAATTCAGCCACATATAAATTAATTAGTCATGCCATACTCTTCTGTTTCTGTGAGCCTATACTTGAATATATAGGAGAAGCCTGGAACTGAGACATAAATAAGAGGAGGTTGCTTTATTACTGGAAACTTTATGGAGCTACAATACCCCTTTTCATAGGCAGTTCCAAAGGAAATCCTGAACCAAGCAACACCCTGGGTGATGAAGAATGCTATCTAAGCCCTCTAGGAATTTGACATGTACAAGTGTGCCTAAGCCTTTTGGGAAGGCTTATTAAATAACTCATCAGCTAAAGAAAGGAGGGAGGGAGTTAAAACCTGATTGCAGTTTTCACTAGTTCAATCCTTGAGTAACTGCACTGCAGTTAAAATCTAGCTTTACACAACAGCAGCAGAGATAAAAATCTGGCACACGTCTTCACTGGTCATTCTTACTTACATGCTTCTGCCCTCCCCTATTAGCTTCTTCTCCTCCCTATTATCCCTCCTCTATTATCTTCAGAGGAAATACTCCTGATTCATCCAGATCGTGGCCTGAAGTGTCTCTTTTTACATAATTGTTTACAAAAACATGTTAGCCTGCCTCATTTTAGAATCTGAAGCTTGGTATGAAACTGAATTATTTTGTTCTTGCCATTCTTATGAACCTTACCTCTGGTAACTTCTGTCTCTCTTTTCCTTGCTTGAGTTGCTGCCCAATATGCCTGGCTGAATTCCTCGGAAATTCTTGCTTTCCTTGCTCAATCTGGAGCATTTCTAAATACTGACTCAATGTCTCACAACCCCCATCTGTGAATTCAGAATTTGCCCATGTCCACTTATCTTTGCAGCATTTTGCATTACATGGAGAAGTCACTGTTGATTTTTCATAGTTTTTCAAAAGCTTTTCAACAACACCATAGTTCGACCTTGAGTCAGCCGAACGCGGGCGACCGGATAAATTACTTGGTCTCCAGTCATGCTCGTGAAGCATGTGCCTATAACCACTAGTATTTGGAAGTCCATTTACTTGCTTTTGTTGCCCTGCCATTCTGACAGCTTTTCTGGGGTTGCTAGTTTCTTGCTCCTTTGCTGCAGAGGATTTGGGATTTGAAACACAAGTTGTATTTACAGTTTCTGTCCTGCTAACAGCAGAGTCACACAGTGGGCCGCAGGGTTTGTGATCTTCTGATGCTGTTCGAGGCACCTGGTTCTCTTGCAAAGCATTGTTACGTTTATCTGTGTGAAATACAGTCCGGTTAAACTCATCGATCTTTGCTGCTAAAGTTTCATTTCTTTGTGTCTTTCCCAAAGTATACCTAGAGTCTTCCAAAAGATCGTTGTGCAGGGTGGCTGGGGCATAAAAGTCATTACTGTAATACAGGCTGCTGTGAGACTTGGGGTTTTGTTTCTGGTGCATCTTGTTGCTTTGGGCCATATTTCCATCTGAACAACTCTTTTGGGCTGATAGTGGGGAAGGTTCACTTTTATTGTCTTTTCCGAGTTTGCCCACGTCATATGCCCACGTGTTGTGGCAGAAACTTGTTGGTACATTGCACTCATTTTTGGTTACAGGTATTGAAGCAGTTACCATCACAGGACCTTTCACAGTCTGCCCTTCATTTGCACAGGCCACTGCAGTTTCATTCTGGTTTATAGGTGAAGGATTCATCAGTTTCCTTCCACTCCTACAGTCCTGAACCTTGCAATTGCTTTTGATGCCTGGATCTCTTACTGATGCTTCAGAAAGCTGTACAACTGCAGAAAGTGAGTTCGTTAGGTGACGAGAAGTGCTCCGTGGAGGAACTGGTGGAGCTTCTTTCTTTTGCCAAGGTCTGAAGTCTGTTCCTGTGTCACCAGTAAGACCACCATAAGAAACGTCCTTCAAAGCCTTGGTGGAGCTCATCAGATTCTTCCTATTATTATGTTCCTCTGTTTCAAAAGCAACCGAAGTCTGTGATTCATTGCTGGACACATGGTTCATCTCAGGCAGAATAACTGTGTTCTGCGTTTCCTCAAATTCCCCCAGGAAAGGAAGTGACTTCATTCTGGAAATAAAAGGAGAGGTGTTTTAGGGATGAGCAATAAGGGTATTCTCCCAGGGGACTTCAGCATGGATTCATTCTCCCCATAAGCAGGTGTTTTAACACTGGCTGCTTAAAAAGATTCGGGAGCAGTTTTGCTGCAGCTGGTACATCCAGCATATTTGAAACATACATGAAGAATTTGAAGACAGCTCAATAAAGGGAATCTTGTATTCTTTTACTTTGCCACTAAAATTCTTTTTCTAAGTTTTTGTAGATGATGATTGCTTCTTTTCTTACCTATCCTACCGTAAGGACAGTGGAATCTTGTGAGTTCTAATGACTCTGGTGAGAGCCTACCTGACCACGAATTGAATGAAGAAAGCTTTAGGACATAGTGCATCCCTTGTGTAGGTTTCCTAACATTACACGTGACAGTAGGAACATGTCTTTTGAGATCTGTTCAAAAATCACCTTTCTCAGCCAGGATTTAGAAACTATGCATCAGCTATGAATCTATTCACTTTAAAGATGCAAACACTAACCCAGCTACAATAATAAATTAGTGACAGACAGCCAACTGATTGCATGGGGGAATGTAAGAAGTCTCTCTGCTCTTTGGGAGCATCTGAGAAGAGTTTGCCATGATGCAGACTTCCATGGGGTCTCAGCATAGCTGAGACATAGCCTTTCTTAACCTCTTTCATGGTATGCACCCTGTCACGCCATGGGTTCAGTCTTACCTTCTGAGATTTTCTGCACAACTCAAGATGAAGACTGGTGTTTAGCTTGCTAAAGGAGACCATGAATATTGAATTTTCAACAGATGGCAGAATGTTCATTTGCCATACATTTCAGCGTCTGGCTTACCATCTTTCCATCAGTACAAATGTATAGTCGTTCTTCCTTCTCTTGCCTTCTTTGCAGTCTTGGATTGTCAGTCCCAGACGCATCCCCTACACTTACGGCTAGATCTGGGCTTAATGTAAGAAACCTCGCAGCCTAACAAACCCACACAGCGTTGTATTGAACCGCATGGAAATGGGACCAGGGCAGACAGAAATATCTGTTCACTTTCCCAATCCTCTATATAGCCATTAGAGTCCAGTACAATTTCGTCTCTCATAAATACTAATTTCATTTTGTGGGTTCTATAGATAAAGTCTGTTTTGCTAGTAAAACATGGCCTTGTATCGTATTTCAGTATATTTCATTTGAATGTTTTATGCTGAGCACTGAAACACTAGGAGGATAGGAACTGCGCAACTCCTAATAAATTCAACAGCAAACCCGCCTTCAAAGTGAACAGGAGCACAGTCTCATTACTCATTTTCTTCCTCTAATATAAAAGGTCCAAATATGTTTTTACCTTCTGTGGTTGGACTTCTTTCGAATTTCCTCTTGATAGCTGCATAATTCTTCACTGACTCTGGCAAGTTCTTTAAGAGCCTTTATAAATATAAAAACAGTCCTTTAATATAAGCCTTTCAAACAGTATCTCCAGAATTATTTTGAAACTTGTGGTGATTTGCATTTAAGACTCACAGCAGAGGAAAGTAGCACAAGCAAAGATACAAAAAGGCCCGCAGGTTATGAACACAGGTAAAGAGTGTGCTGTTAACACATTTAAACAGTGAGAAGGCACTCATCAATAGCAAACCAAGGAGGAAGTAGAGATAGTGCCTTGCTGGAAAGCGAAAATCAAGGAGATAAGTTCTTCAGGTTAACCTGCCAGGCCAAACCCCTCAGTATTTTCCTCGCACTTGTAACTGAAACATGCTCATACTTTACTTACTACATTGAGATCGCCAATATAATTCTTGGCATTTTTCTTGGAAGTTTCGATGCTGAGGCTGTCTTCAGGTTCCTCTTGGTTCTCAAAGGCCAGATTGTCCATTAACAGAGTATTATTTCTGCTCTTGGCTCTGGTTTCTTTGCATTCGTGTCCTGTTTTACTGATCAAACTCCCTTTTTCCATCCTGTCATTTGCCACATTGTGTTGATGGTTCAGCTCCACTGTGTCACTCTCTTCTGAAGTAGGGGAATGGATGGACAGCTGCAGCACCTTGCTCTGAATGGCCTTGTTATCATGGACGCTCATATTGCTCTCCCTTCTAAGTTTTACCTCCTGGTAAAGCTGAAAAAACAATAGAACTTTCTATTAAGTCATGGGACTGTGATGAACTTTATGGTAAAAGAACACATTTATCTTCTGTTTTGAACAATGCTTCACTCAGTAGCACCAAGTAGAAAGATTTTATACACATGTTAGTAGAAAAGTGTTGAGTCACACAGTGTGATAGTTCACAGACCGTTACTGTCACAGGATGAGGAAAGGGCTGTTACCATTCACAAACCCTTTGCCATGGTTTTAATGTATGGCTTCCACCCATAGGATGGGACTGGAAGAGATCTCACAAGGTCAATGGCCCTGCCTTGAGCCAGAAGCTGTATGGTTGTCTTCCAAGTAATATCAGCGCACTATGTGGCCCTGATCTGACGGATGAGGAACGTGAGGGAATGTGATGGAGGGAGAGGGCTCTGGCTATGTTACAGTCTGTTAAAGTATATTAGTTTAAGGAGGGGAAGTGAATTCTCATCACAGACAGCGCCATCTGCACTAGAGCAGACTCTTCTGGTTCTCAGGCAAGTGGAATTCTTCCCTATGACTGGAGTCATAAATCAGTACTGCAGAATGGTATTATTTGGCAATGTGCTGTCACTCTCTTATCTTCTTTCCTGCTATCTGCTGAGATCCAGCGGCTTCATTAGTAAATGAAAAGGTGTTAATTCCTGTCACCCAATACATTCAAACTAGGGAACTGTGATAAATTATAAATTAGAAAAAATAACAACATCATAAAAACCTCTTCTGCTTACCCTATCATTTCCAGTGCCAAGAATCCCATGGCTCTTTATAAACATTCATTCTTAACTTGCTTTTATGAAGAAAGTGCAGAGCAGGCACCTCTGAACAGCCATCTGCCTGCTCTCTCACAGTGCGCAAGGCCATCACAACAGTTTTTGGAAGGACAGTGAAAAAGAACAACATGAAGAACATGTGGCCATTTCACGGGTAGTGCTGTGGATTAGAAGTATTCTCACATTCAGAGACTTGACACTTGACCTTATCCTGGGCTTTCAGATTTCACTCCCAAAGCCCAGCTGCTCATGGAACCTGAGGACTGAACTTTTGGCATTTCCAAGAAATGAGGACTTCATACGGTCTCAGCATAGCAGTAAGAAGGAAGGATACCACCTCATAACTCAACCATATAATCTCCTAAACCACATAAGTCTTCCTGGATTCATCCAGGAATTAAGTTAGGTTTGGTGGGCTACAGAAAACTACCAAATAAAAATACAAGCTGACAAGGTAGCACAAGTTTTATCGAGGAAATTCCTCTGTAAATGATGGCATTTAAAATGTATCTCCCATTTTCTCCAGCCAGGTCACTCTTAGTGAAGAAATGTCAGGCAACTGAAATCAAGGGCAGCTATATACACAGCTTAAGAGGGGACCTTAGGACACCGATAACCTTGGGATATCATCTGCAGTTTTGTCTGGTCCTGCAGTACCCAGCAATTTACTTCATTCTCTTCCCCTCAGCCCTATTCCATTCTTTATCTCCTTTTCTGTCTCTGTCATGCTTTCCTAATCCATATGCTAATAAAGAACATGGCAAAAACATGGTCTTCGCTGCTGTTGTCAGGACTAGTAATACCCAGGATACCTTTTCACAACACATTACCATCATTTCTAAACAGCTCACATACCTAACAAACTGAAATTCAACTACGCACACAGATCACATTACTAACTTTTGAAGCACTCTCACCTTGGTGGTGAAATTAGGTAAGACTGCACACAAAATGGGGCAAGGACTATCATACCAGAGCGTGCAAGAACTGCAGGTAAAATACAGGAGAGCTGACATTATGGAGTTACGCTGCAGGCTGGTTTAACGGGCAGTGTATGGCTGCAATTCATTTGGCTCTGATCATTTTCCTTCTCATACTTTTATGTGAGCAATCTCTGCCATACATTCCTGTGTTGCTCAGCCACAGGACGATGTTGGCAGAGAGCATGCAAAATTACTCCATGTGTATATTAGAATGAAAAATGTGGAAAACTCAGTGGTGAAAAAACTTGCTTCTATATGTTGCCAAGGCAGATTCAATTTATGCATTACTGAGTGCCAGAGGGTTCTGCTGCAGGGACAATTTGGGGATAAAAGAATAATAAATAAATGCCTTAACTATTTCTGGAAGGAGATCCATTAGAAATGGCAGGGAGTGAGTGTTTGTTAGTATGTGTAAACAGAAGTGGTGTCAGGACTTTCATGCTATTTACTGTATCTATTTTCTCTCCTAAAAACTCCATAAATGGAGCAGGTTCTAGCCAGAATAATTCTGCATCATGCAGCATTTAATGTATGATGTTCTTTTTAATATTACCATTTACCCCTGCAGACCTGTGCCATCTAATCCCTTTTTGCCAGAGAATTAAGATGCCTAGATTTTTTGTTACTAAATATGTGTTTTCCTAAAGCCCATATATACAGTTCAGCATGTACTTGAAAAAAGCATGTATAATATGAGTAGTGTGGCTCATGCCCAGCAGAACTGGCAGCAGTATATACAGCCAGCAATACCATAGCAAACTTCACACAAGGTGACATTTAACTTCCTGCTTCCTATTCATGACTATTAAATGAGCAATTGCAAATACTGCTTAACTCCAGGCTTTGCATCCTACAATCAGCTATTAGAAACTTCCCGTGACAGGTAAGTTATAAGATATAATTCAGAAAAAAAATAAATTGAAGCAACCTTAGTCGCTTCACTCCAAGTGAAAATGTTAGTGTTCAGAGTTTTGTTTAAAAATACCTCTTCTATTTTCTTCTGCATGACCTTCCATTGACATTCCCATTCTTTCCTTTCATTGTCAAATCTCTCCAGCAATTCCATCTTCTCTTTATTCCAGTTCCTCTCAGTATTCTCCAGTTGTTTACGCAGGTCCATGGTTACAGTCTGTGTAACAGCAAGAAGATAGCTCTGCTTTTTTTCTTTCTTCCCTGAATGTTTCCTGGAAGTTTATCAGAGTAAGTCTTACTTGTGTTTGATTCTAGCTTTCATGGGAAAAAACAACCAAGTAAACCCCCGAAATAATTAACTGAATTGTGCTTGCAGGAGACAGCATCACACGATTGCATGATATATATCTGGAGTGTGACTGGAATATGGACGAACTAAACATTATAGGACACAAACCCAAGGGCAGAGGGGTGCAATCTGGAAAGGGGAGGAGGGACACGCATCCAGCATCATAGAATACAGGAACGTCTGCCACAGTGGGCTCTGTACCGTGGTCACTTCACATCTTTGCCATTACTCTTCACTATAAACCTGCTTTCAATGAAATTCGAATCTGCATGATATTGAATGGCACTTCAGGACCTTGGGATCTTGCAATGTCTGCCCTTGAGGGTGAAAGCTATTTTTACGTTTGTTCAAAAGACAACTGCAAGTGTAAAGGTATCATGTTTGCTCATGCACCCCTTTCACACATGCATGTAGCACGACAAAGACCGTGACATTCTTTTGGCAATTGAAGACACTAAACTTGATACATGCAGAAAATTCTCATGGCTATATGAATGCTTTAGAATATATAAAGGAAAACAGGACAGGAAAGCTGATAACAGGTAACAAACGTATAC
The DNA here is from genome assembly GCA_017639485.1 of Pluvialis apricaria. NCBI lineage: Eukaryota > Metazoa > Chordata > Aves > Charadriiformes > Charadriidae > Pluvialis > Pluvialis apricaria. Next base: position 69,361,113 of record CM030009.1, on the reverse strand, counting down.
AGTAGAAAGCATCATTCTACTATATAAAGGACTATAGGTCACTATAAAGAGTTCATGTATTTTGGATTTACAAATCTAAATCGATAAATGTTAGCTCCAGGACCAGCATAGGGAAAACTAGAAACTATTCCCCAATAGCACTAACTCAAGTTTAGTTCAAAACCTTGCTCAGAATATTTAAGTAATTTGTGCTTCAGTTTCTCCTTCCCCTTCAGAAGTCTTTAGTATCTTAGTATCTGTGAATGAAAAAATATTAATTGAACCACTAAATATGTATATTTTGAGGGAAATATTTTGGACCTGCTCATCTGACTTTGGAGCAAAACAGTTACAGAGTTTATGGGCCTGGTGTTCCTCTTGCTTTCTTAGGCTTTACAATAGAAACTCCACTACCATCAGCACTTTTACTATGCCAGCAAGGCCAAAATAACACACATTCATTCAGTGACGATGGCTCGGCTCCTGTGGTATAATGGCTGGTACGCACACATTGATACTTGAGTTTGGCTCTCAAAGCCAGCTGTTGTGTTACTTAGGTAGACATGGAATCTAGTTCTAGTCCCAAAATACCTCTGCATTGCTTTGGTCTCCTGCCAGAAACCAAGCATATGGTCAGGCAAATGACTTATCAGAGAGTTAACTAGGGGTAAGCCCAGTTTACCTTCCTGGAATTTGTTCATTTCCCTGACTGATTGTCAGTGATTGTCAGCTCACAGCAACTGCCCATTTTATCGCCCACGTTTTCTTTGATATAGTGAAAATTCATCCTTGAGCTTCACGCAAAGTTCTTTCCCATCCTGCACTTTATTGGACAAGTCTTGTTGATTCAGCTGTGGCTACTGTGTAATCACTGCTTACCAGTGTCTGCGTTATTTCAGCTGACTGGGAGGCTGATGCCAAACTTGGAGTCAGCTCCTTTCATGAGCAAGTAAGCAGAGAAGCTCAGCTGAAGCCCAACGGGTTACTCAGATCTTTGGGTCATAGCAAGTCCTGCTATAGGATCTCTCAACTGACAGCCATCAAGGGCCCAATCCTCACTCGGGGGTTGCAAAACTGTTTACCCCAAGCAGTGTTGGACAGGAGACTTAGAGAATAAGCTGACTATTCTTCAAACATGTCTGTCAGCCCGTTTCACAATGGTGTAACCATGTCACCGTGAAATACGGTATTGGAGCTTACTCTTTCAAATTCTGAATCACATCGGCCTTGGAGCTCTGAAACTGCAATCTATCCTTCAACCATCTACAAACAGATTTCAGACCTTTCTTCTTCCACCTGCCTAAAAACATACAGGGCAGCTTTATAAAAACATAAAGCTCCTTGAAATTAATTGCTGCTGAGAGACAGCACAGCATTCTCATCACAAAAGAAGTTGAGCATTGGTTTGCTCATGGCTTCTTAGGGAAGGCAGCCAGGCTATAGAGACTGCATCTCTCCTGGCCAACATTTCAGCTTTGTGCCAGACTTCGGTAACTGTTGACCAAAAACAACTTACAAAAAAATTGCACTGCACTTAAGACCTGTTGCAATCTAAACATCTATTGCTAATGAACTTTAAAACCATTTCAATACTTTTTCACTTTGCTAATTCAAAGGTTGCAAATTTTAGTACTGTCATTTTCCTTTTTCTTATTTTTTGTATGTCTACATTTACGTTTTTATAACAAGACATCTCTGAGAAATAAACAGAAGCCGACTCTCTGTTCCACTAGAATCCTTTAAATAAATGTCAGAAAGAAATAGAAAAATGTACAAACGCCGTAAAGCCACAAACAAGACAGGCAGGCATAATCTGTCTACAACTTGCACAAATAGTGATTTAACTAGGGCACCAGTAGTAATAATGACCATGCTTCAATCACCAGCATATTACTAGAAAGAAAGTCAATACTATATAGCTTTTTTTTTACACATATAAGAATACATACATAATATGTACTCCTTTCAAGCATGCATATAGCATTGAAAAGGCCCCTGGTGGTTTCTTTTGCCACTACTATTGCCATATTTGCATTCATCTTAACAGTTTCCAAGTTGTTTCTTATGGGACTTTTATAACAAAAGAGATTGGAGACCATCAAAATGAAATCAAGTTTTGGAAGAGGTTAGTTACAGAACTTACAAATAGTCACTAGTAGCTCTAAGATACACAAAAAGCTTGTATTGCTTCTTATGCTTCTCCAGTTTCCTCTTGACATAAATTCTGAGAAGAAAACTCATGTTTATTGATGCTAGCAGCTGGATTACTATGCAGTTTTACTGCTATTGTAGGGTGGATAAATTCCTCTGAGAGTTTTCACTCCTATTTCTAAGAATCTTTCCCCTTTTTTTTTGTTGGTGTTTGTTTTGTTTTTTTTTTTTTGCAGGGGGTGTGTGGGGTTGTGTGTTTGCAATAAAATCCAATTTGTACTCCTGGTAGTATGCCCTCTATATAGTGCACCAAGATGTCCCCATGGGTATTTCACGTGGCTTAAGCAACCCAAAGGGATGTAAAATGCCACATTATAAATCACTGTGTGGATCAGAACAGTGTCTGTGCTCTTGCAGTATTGGCACTTTCTCCATGTCCTAGACAAGGTCAGAAGCTCATTACAGCAATCAAATTCAAGCAAATAATCAATTTTGTCTACATCAGCTGCATTTTCCCTTAACTTTTCCTTTAGGACTCCCTCCTTTGGAGCAAAAAATATTTTAAGCAACTATTTGACGTTAAAGTTATTATTCCCCCATGACTTACCCATGCCCTTTCTATCCACATATTAACAATGTAAAAGAGTTTGCAACCAATCTCTATCAACTTCTGAAAATAATCTGCACTGACATCAGCTGAGATGTTATTTTTCAACAAAGATTAATTAGATTGGATGTGTACAATGATTCAGATACATAAAACTCCCCTTGATTTTACAGAAAAAAAACTGATTAAATTATATTTCCAACAAAGTGCTGTATTTTGGATCACTAAGGAAATTGTAAATTTATGTATTTGTTCTATTATAAAAGTGTGCCATGTGTCATAATACTGTGCACTTTATACATAAAAAGAAACTACAATTGAGTGAGAGAGTGAAAGAGAGAGAAAGGAAAGAAAAAGACAGAGATGAGAGAGGGAGAGAGTGAAAGAAAGAAAGAAAAAGAAAGAAAGAGAAAGAAAGAGAAAGAGACTGGAGTGCTTACAATGCAACCTGTCATCCCTGTTCTGTTGATATATCTGTGCCTGCTCTGAAGAAAATGACTGAACTAACGAAGAGTCTTTCTCTAAGAATAAAGACCATATATAACATACATGAACACCGCATTATATATCGATAACATTAGAGAGATGTTTAAATAACTGTTTGCTACATTAGCAATTTGCTTTCTTCTTAAATCTTAACTGTTCAAAACCACTGATTTAAAATAAAGTGTAACCATACCTTTCATGGAATAAGAAATCCTTTAGAAGTTTTTCAGTCCATTCCTAAGCAGCAGTGAAAGCAATGAAATGCATAGCTAGCTGGGATCCAGTTCTGCGAATCTTGATCTTTAAAAGAAATAAGAAAGCTAAGCAAGACACAACCTTTCAACTGGGGCAGCATTTGCAACTCTCTTTGAATAACTCCGCAACTTTTGCAAACTGAAAAACAGTTCCGTTCAGCATCATCCCAGCAGCTGGCTTCCACGTGACGTCAGTGCACGGAGGATGGTTTTAAAGCCATCTCTTCCAACCCCCAGCTCTGTAACTTTATATCTCCTCATATTTTGTGTAAACAACTCCAAGTCCAGGACATTTTTAGGTTTTATAGTGCAGTCCAGTCTTTAAAGCTTGCCAAAGCAGCCAGTGTTAATATTAAAGCTATGACAATAGGCAATTTTAGGTTTCTTTTATTAGCATCCATGTTGTAAAGGAAGATACTTTGCTTCCTTCCAGACCCAGTTTTCAGGATTATATTTTTTTCGTATGATCATTTTGAGCTTTGCAACTTGATCCTCATAAACTACTTTGTAAAGGGAGTTTGTTTAAAGCAGCAGTTTTGTTGGCTAACAGCTATCTTAAAGAGCTAAAAGCAAACCACTCCTTCCTAAAATCTTTTTCTGTATTCTAAATACACTATCACTTAAGAAGTGCAGAGTTATCGGGCACTGTGTGATCCTACTGTCTTGCATTCTGGGCATGGTGATAATGGTTTGTTTGGGATATACTGAAATATTCCTGCTACTTTATGAGGTTTCTGGATCAGATTCTCCAGTCTGTTAAGATACTTTGTGTCTCAGCAAAGCAAAGCACTTGAAATTGGATGGAGAATCTCCCTCGCACAGGGAAACTCATCCCTGGCATAAAGCTAGCAAGGAAGGTCCAAAACCGCCTCAGCCTGGATTTAAAGCACTGGGAGTGCCCATAGCAAGAGTCGGTGTGGAGTGAGGGAAGGGAGTGTATGTGACAAAAATGATGCAGCAAGTGAAAGTCCGCGGGAGACCCTGAAGCCAGGCGCAACAAAATTTAGCTGCTCCCCCTGCTGAGCTGCAGGCTCAGCTCACTCCTTGTGTCTCTGCCCACCACCGTTACTCTCCTGCTACACTATGTGTTAAATTGCTTTCATTTGGCACACAGAAACCCCTGGGAAGAAGCTTCACGCACATACCACTGCCCTGCCAGGTACGTGTGCTGGGATGGGTCTGTGGACAGTAACTGAGATCACCCATAGTCAGAAAATTCACATTTCAGGGGACATTTGTCTTCACGTGTACCTGGAGAAGGGCCACAAAGTACTTGACTCATGCAACATAAAACTCTGGACAAATCCTGCTATCAGATGGGTGTCTTTGAAGGCACTAAGCAGGAGTGACGTGTATTTTTGTGGGCAGAGCAGCTGATGACAAGAGAATTAGTGAGAGGAAGGACATGATATGAGGATTCACACATCATTTGCTTAGTCAGCACTCTCCTCTTTAAAACAATACTGTTTTATCTGTGATAAAATCCATGCGCAGCACAAAGTTTTTAGATCTGTGTGCGTTTTGTAGTAAATACCAAAGCAGGTTTCAGGGAAAACACATTTTTTCTCCTTATATGGTCTAGCTGTGAGTCTCAGTGAATACATTACTGGGGTGCTTACTCTGCTCCCATGTAACGTAATGGGACTTGGGCTATTTGTGAAAATTTCAAAGATGATCTAAAAATTGAACAAAGATGCCCAAGTACATGGCTGAATGTTCCTGAAGAAAATCCCCAGCCTCTAAACTCTGAGGATTTAAACATTCCCTCTTCATAAAGCAACAGTGTGACTTTCTTTCAGGAGGTCACGTCCCAACACACCAGCTGGCATGGCTGGAGCGAAGCCTGAGGGCCAGGGAGCAGAACTGAGCCCACAGCTGGAGGCCAGGTGCCACAGCACTGCCGCCTCCCCAAAGCCAGCACAGCTGCACCACTGCAAATGAAGACAGACTCTGAAGAAATGCTCTTTTACTCTTATCCATCAGCATAGGCTATTATTCTAGTCTTTAATATTGCTAACTCAGTGCCCCTCATCTTGTTATGTGAACTCTTTGAAGTAAAACACAGAAAAATTAAAGCAAACAATGGACTAAATCCCAGACTTGAGTTTTCACTCAGGCAAAATCCCACATTTCTGTCAGTGTGAGGAATTAGAAATGTGTGAGACTGAAGTGCTCATTAGGAGACAAGAGCTGGACCCCACTCATAGGTCAAAGAGCCATGTTAAACTCGTCCTAGTATGGGAAAGGCAGAGCAAAGCTGGAACAAAAAAAGCAACAAAGCAAGCTCAAAAAAACTGGATTTATTGCTCCTGACATCCTTAAGTGTAGCAGTAGTGACTTTTGCATTTGGGGAAAAAACATTATCCAACAGAGGCTGTCCCTCCCCCAAAAGCAGCAAACAAAGCAGCAAAGTGGCTTCCTGGCCTCCGGCATAGACAAAATAATCAGGAAGGCTGTTGTAGCTTTATTATGTCCAACACACTGCTTCCACAGGCAAAATATACTTGGTCCATACCTGGTATCAGCTTTACTTGTGTTAAAAAGTCAGCACCTCAACAAAAAAAGGTGCAAGGGCATTTTAAACAAGCTCTCTGCTAAACTTCTCTTCATCATGCAAGACAAGACAAAGGAACATGAGTTTCAACATGGACTATAATCTGATTACATAGTCAGGGTAGCGTGTATTCTGGTTAATAGTCTGCACTCACGATCATTTTAGAGCACTTTCAGTTCTGCTGTACTAGCTTGGTTATGGCACACCCGTTTTGCTGTGTCCACATAAATTTGGTAACAAGAAGGAAGAACAGCGCTGCTGCCACTGTAATCAGCCCAACCACAACATCAGATTCCTGAATTATGTTACTTCTTGCACCTCAATAATCCTGGCAAATACATCTCAGGAGCGCACATACAAATCAGGAAACGGGCAGAAGGGAATACAAATTCTGTCTCCTCTTACTGTTGTGCACTCCTGCAATAGTACATAACTTACTGGAGATATAGAGCCAACAAAGTGTTACGTCATGTCACTTCTCCAAGGTTACATTGGAAATCGGTGGCAGATACTTTAGATGTTTACTTTAAATAGAGCCACTGTAATTTTCCCCATAGGCAACTGCATGTGTAATGGCAAAAGTTGGGTTTGAATATCACTTCCCCTGGCATTAAATCAGAGACAGAAATGTAAGCCAATGGGAATTACATCCCTGATACTGATGCCTTTGGAAGTCTCCTACTCACCTATCAAATTCTGGGGTGATTAAGGGGAAGGGCATCTGATATCCTAAAGCTCTGCTTGTTTTCATAAACAACTCCCAAAGTTCATGTGCAGTTCATCTCTTTTTATAACACATATTTAGACAGCCATGTTTTTGGCAATTTTCTATTTTCCGACTGCCAGGCATATTTCTGCACTATAGCACCTGCTCTCTTCTAGTTTTGATTCTGAAGCGCTGGTGACATGTGTCAGCAGACACTTATTCTATCTCTAACTGGAGCTTCAGGCATGGATATTTTTGGTTGAGAGAAGTATCTCTGATCCTGGAGAAGACGATCATTCTAGTATCATGGGAATTTTTCAGTAACAGTAAATAAAACATTTGCAGAGGTATTTTGTCAGAGCGTTCAGAGCTGACTATAAATATGAAAAAAAATTTAATTGAATTTATCTGGTTGCGTTAAAGGAAAAAATGCATCTATTTTCTAAATGACATAAAAATTCATTGGAGTTACTACCAATTTACACAAGTGTAAAAATGTCAGAATTAGATCTATAGTTGCAAGATCTCTTCTTTCTGAAAGAACATGGAACTGATTCCCTGAGAACACAGGAAACAGAAATTTAATCTTTCAGAGAAATGTAAAATTAAGGCAATCTCGGTGTTCAAATTCAAGTATATTTTGCCAGAATATTAATATTTTGCCAGAATATTCCAAAATGGGAACTGTGAATGCGTTTTCGGTCTAACTGAGATTTGAACTGATAGGTAACCTGGCATATCCACATAAAAGCAAAATCTTATATTCTTTTTATTATTGCTTTTCAGAATTAGATGCTATGCGGCAGACAGAATCTAGTGAATCAGCAGTGTTCTGTCTGGCTCTGCCCTGCCTGACTCCCACACACTCCTGCTAGAGGATGCAGACGTGTTCAGCTGCATTTACTCACTCACCTGTGAGGTGGACTTTGCCCACCAGGCCAGTAACTGAGTGGGGAGAATCTGCTTCCTTTTGCGGCAAGTATAATCATTGCGTTTCTTTGTGAAACCAAGTTATTTCAGTTTAGCAAGACACAGAACAATTATTTTTTGGCTAGATGTTATCTTCTGGCTATGGATAGATGTCCATACTGATTTCATTAGCTTTCAAAATAGTGAAAAATGGAGGGCTGTGAACTTCTCTGCAATATCTGCTGTGAAACAGATAAGCAGCTCCAATCATTCCCTTCAAGCTGAATGCATGAGAACATGAAAAACACATATAATTTTTCATTGAGATTTCTCTGTACTGAGGTTGGCAGGGGTCCTCACCATTCTCCTTGCTCATTGAAGATTCAAAGACTGTGGGGAGCTTCTAAAATGATTTTGTACGCTTTCATGTGCTTTAATTTCAGATTGTAGCCTGTGCAGTAGCTCCCTAAATGTCCCAAAAGGTCTCAGCTTTGTTCTGCTTTCTTGATGCCTGACAGAATTAGGATGAGGAAAGCTCCAGCTATATGCAAGAAAAAAACACTGTGAGAAATCAGTGGGGTTATAATTGCCAGTCCTGTGCAGAGGTTATCTCCACCTTTTCTGAACAGGCTGATCCTCACCTCTTCTAAGAAAGAAGCTAATATTTCCCAGCTACTTCCAAGATGTATTCAGTGTATGAATTCTGTGTATTAAACTTTCCTACTACTTAGAGAAATGTAAAGTTTCCCTAAAATTCCTACTACTATCAGTAACACTACTGTAGTACTACTGTAGTACTACTGAAGTAGTACTGTTACTGATACACTCTGTAAATCAAACCCTCTCTACTCATCTTTATTACACACAAGGCTGAGAAAGTTATAAACAAGAGTGGGTTAAGATCTGAAAGCCCAAAACTTCAGATCAGATTTAAGTATGATTTTTTCTCTTTTATGCGATTGAGCCAGTAACATTTAAGAAAACCCAAATGATCTTTTCTTCCCCCAAGGGAGACACTAAACCATAAAGAAGCTCAAAAAGTCACTCTTGTGCTAAGATTTGATATGAAAAGTTTAACCCTCAAATTATTATACTTTTAATGTCCAAACTGCAAATCCATGCCGAAAAAAACCCAAGAATTTCTCAAGCAGTTGCTGAAAAATTTATTACAGGAGCTGCTGAGTGAAAAGCAGCAAAAGAGCCTTTTCCCAGTGATTCGAGAACTGTCTTTACAGTTACAGAAATTCACTGTGAAGGGATGATATGCTTGACCATATCTTGCCATAATAGTTTCTAATACGTGAAACTTAACTTTTAGTCAACTGAGCATAAATTAGAGCATTTTAGAAACTCAAAATTACTTTGGGCCTGACTTTCTGTTTAATGAGGACACCAGGCAAGGCTATCTATTAATCTCACATATATTTATTACCACTTCCTTTAGACATATCTTGCTAACTACAAAATAAATAATGACAACAACATCCCCCAGTAGGAATAAGTATTTGGATTAGATCAAGGTTAAGTGATTTAACTGATCAAGGTTACTGCACCTGCAGAGTATGCTGAGGGAAAGCTAGACAAACAAGGAGAAAAACACAAGCTTTGTTTAATACCGAATGTTCTGAGTTTACTATTTTTCTTATTCTCATAAAACAAATTTTATTGCCCAACCTCTGCTTCCATCTGAGGGGTTTTGCTCAAAGCAGTGTCTCTCTACTATTTTGGGTAGCAGAGCACAACCCAGGCACAGAGATGAACTATTCTCACTGGGGAATGGGTTAAGTGAACAGAGTGATAAATCAAAGGCAATCCTTATTGCCAGCTAGAAAAACAGCTGCTTTATTTATTACCACCATTTATGACTAGGTTTTTTTATTATGCCATCTGCACAAAAAAATGTCATTAATACACTTGCTTGTAAATGATCACCTTTGGAGAATTCACATTTGTGAGACTCAGTGGTTTCAACATAGGTTGAATAAAACAGAATAGAAAACTGAGCTCCATTGGGCATTTCAGACGAGGTTTTCATAGTGGGAGATCTACTGTTTGTAGGAATTGCCTACATTCACTGTGATAGAAAGATCATGAGTCGCCTGCACTCTCAGTGCAGCATCTCGTAGGCAGGAAAGGAATATTGGGTGACTATTGATGCCCATCTGTGTACACAGGCTTCCCTTACTCATGGTCGCTCACTACCAACAGCATAGTTAGATGGGGGTCACTCAGCAAGCCAAGAGTTACCATGTTCATTCAAAACTCGTTCTGAAACCTGGAGAGAGAATCAAGAGCCCTGGCGGCTACAGACTGGAAAATATTATCTGATAAACGAGGTTGTTAGCAAAAGATATTTGACATCAGACAAGGTGACTAGCATCACTCTCTTCAGTTCAAGTCAGACTGTAGCATGGCCATTTTTCTAGAGCACAGAGAGAATGCAGCCAGCCTCAGAATCTCTCAGAAGATTCCTCGCCTACTCTGATACCTCCTCCTCGTGCATCTCATTCCCAGGGGCTCCAGCTCCTGGACACATTTCCAGATACAGTGCTCTATATACCAACCATTCTGATTTTGCCCCTTCCATGGTGTCTAATCCACATAATACAGTGCTGAAAAACATCATCATCACAATCATGCAAAGTATGTACAAGGTGTAACATACAATTGCAGAATACACATCAAGTGTGGTTTTACTATTCATATGTGGCTAGAATACAAATTCTTTTCTTGGGAGTGGGAAGAAAAAGGAACAGACTCCTTACACCCACTCCACATATTTCTGGTTTGCTTCTGATTTGGTGCAAATTAATGAATATTAAATTGGTTCCAGTCACTCAGGAAAATTTTATTCAAAAATAATAAAACCAGACAAAGTGAAAAATATCGTTTTCTGTTTGCTTACCTGGAACACTGTGGTGAGTGGGTTTCCTATTCAACTGGGTGACTTTTTGGTATGGGTTTTTTTGGTTTTGTTTTGGTTTTGGCAAACAAGTAGTCTTCAGTGTTTTTACAGCAGTGGCTATTACAGAAAATATGTCTCTTGCACTTCTTATCTTGGAGGGTGGACAAAATAAACAAACTGAAAATAATACTACAATGAACAGTAAATGATGAATGGCTTACAGTACAAAAAACAGTGTAAAAAGGAAGACAAGTTTAAATATTGTTGTGTATGAAAGGGATGAAAATAATACAAGGATGAGAATAAGTAAAATGATAGGCTGGAACATCTGGGAAAGTAAATACAAAGACAAAGAGAACAGTCAATTAATGGAGTAGCAAGTCCAAAGTTTCAACAAAATAAATAGTGAATCGGACTATGCTTGTGGAGGGACCAAGTGCCCATCTCCCATTGACTTCAGTAGGAGTTCTGCATGGTCAAGCCCTGAAATATCCAATTTAACTATTGCTGTTATTTGTTTAGAGAAAATAATAATTAGTTTACTTTAAATTTGTACAAACCCATGCAGTGCTCTGCCTTTAAGCTAATGGGAGCTCTACAAGCTCAGAGCTATTGCTACATCAGAAAGTGAGCATGCTAAATGCCGTTTCTGTTTGATTTCATGCAATACATGTATAGTAATTGATTAGCTTTAAACTCACTGCGTCTGTGACTTTCTGATACAAGGAAACAAAAGACTAATTAGTCAGCATAGGAATAAGAAATAATAGCTTTTAGCTTCACCTGGCAACTACTTTGACTGTAAACTAGCAGGACAGCACAAAGTAAATTAACACAGCAAGAGACTTACTAAAACATTGGATAATACCATGAGCAATAACAAGATTTGTCAACTACAGGATTGCACGATAAGATAAGGGTAGGTAATTTTCATTTTTCATGGCAAAAGATCTTGAATCAGCAAGGAATTTCCTCCCCAAATCTCTCTGGAACAATTCTGCATAAAAATGAACTACAGAAAAGACGCTAGTCACTGCTGCATGTAAGCAGTGACCCATAGGCCTTCAACAAGATACAAACAGTTACAGCAGTTCCGATATTCACACTACCATGTGGCTCTGTGTCTCTGTGAGGTAGATTTGCATGGTTTATTTTTCTCTGTTGTTTGTCATATTCTCTATAATTTTTGAAATTTAATGTTTCCTCCTGTTTAAAATTAGTAAGATTTGTTATTTAATTCATTTAACAGGAACCCAACCCCTAAGAAAACAATCATCACAACCATTTATGTGCCAAACATGCTGTCTGCACTGCCTTTACTGGCAATGAAGGCACAACTCTGGCAACTGTACTTGCAAAGCCAGAAAAGACTAAAAACTTCCACCTCCTACAGCATAATTCTTTTAATTTCCAGGAGACCAGACTTATTCACTGTTCACAAACAGCCCCATTGGGAGAACAAGGTTTCATATGTCCCAATGAGGATTTAAAATAATCTAAGAAATAGTGATTTGTGTCCAGTGTCTAGAATAAAGAATTTTCATGTGCCATACATCGAATTTGAGGCTTAATTCGTTTGACAGAGCCTTTTTACCTGTAGGCCGTAATAAGTAAAAGTCTACCTGACTCACTGACAAAGGTTCATCTGCACTTCGATCATCCGAAGACTTTGGAACTTCGAGTCTGTCGATGAAAGCCTGGAGCTCTTTCCTGAAGGCCTTCATCTGTGCGTTGATCCGGTAAAGAAGCTCATGCTCGCGTATTCTGCTGCCATCGTCTTCCTCATCCATCAGTCCAAAGAGGTCCCCGTTAGCTACATAAATTCTCGCCTCTGTTATGATGGTGCTCGTGTCAGAAATTAAGCGGTCTATTGTCTTGCCCAGCCGCTCAGCTTCAGAGCGAATGTCCTTCATCTGCTGCCTGTCAGTGAAGCTTTTCTGCCACCCGGATGGTGTGGGATAAAAAGACCTCGTGGGTGTCAGGCACCGAATGTTGCGTACCTCCTCAGAGTCGCTTTCCCCACCGATGGGGCCTTCCCTTTTGCGGTGAGGGGGACGGGAATCATCATCGCTCTCTTTTTTTCCTGCATCACTTTCCGCATCACTGTCTCTGGGACTGCCACGGATCCCAAGATGAGAGGCCAAGTCATAGCGTTGCATGTTGGACATTAAGACTCTGTTCTCATACTGGAGTTGCATGACTTTGCCACTCAGCTCATTGATCTGCATTCGTGCAGCTTTTAGCTCCTCCTGTAATGCTTCTGTCTTGGCATTATCATGGTGCCTAGAGCTCTCATGGGCCCCAGACTTGTACTTGTATTTGTTCAGCTCAGCTGTTATGCGCTTGTTTTGTTCTTCCAAATCAGCTAAATTTCTCCTCAGCAATTCTGTTTCATCTTCTACTAACTGCAAATGCTGTCGTAATTCTGACAGGGATTCACTCTGCTCTCCCAGAAGTGGGTTAGCAGTCCCTGAGAAATCATCTCCTCTTAAATCATCAAGCTCTGCTTTCAGTCCTCTATTTTCTACTTCTAGTTCCACTATTTTCCTCCCAAGAATGTTAGCTTCCTCCTCCACTAGTCTCAATCGAAGCTTGAGTTCAGCTTCTCTTGTGGTAGGTGGCCCACCTGCTTCACCTTTTGGCAAGGGACTGTCCAAATCCCCATAAAAAGATCTATATTTTTGCAGCTCGTGCTCAAATCTGTCTTTCTCTTTATCGATCTTAGCCATTTTCTTCCTCATCAAGGCTGCTTCTTCTTTGACAAATTGTAGTTGGCATTTCAGGTCTTCATTGTCCTCCTTCGAAAAAAGAAAAAGAAGTATTTGAAGAAACTTGATGTAAAAGAGGAGACCTCCAGTGGATGGTCTTAAATTACAAGATTAACAATCACAAGTGCATAGCTTTAGATACTAAGATTTTCCTGCAATCATTTTTTCACTGATCAATAAGAGAGGGAAATAAACACTTTTAAATTTAAAAGAGGGGAAAGGACTATTTTACTCGCAACTAAAGTTTGCACAGTCCCCCGAAAATACATTGTAGGGGTGGGAGGCTTGTAAAAAATCCTTATATTTTCTAGGCTTGCAACATTGTAATAGACTTTACAGCATTCAAAAATCTTGAAGTCAGCACACAAAGGGCCTATAATCTTGTTCTACTGGTGCTCCCATCTACTTATTTTGCCTAAAATGTAGAGTACACGAAAGCTGGCGGGTTCTGTTGCAGGACCAGTGGTTTGTTTAGGTGGTCCTTGACACAGTGTTGTCTGACTGCAGACCTGGGGTAAGAACTCTCTGTTTCACAGCGTACAGGAAAACAAACAGCAATGCAAACAAGCAAGCAAAGTCCAAATCTACAAATCACATACATCATTTCCATAGTGTCCCTAAACCCTCCATATGAGAATCCAGGCTACTGTTATTACAACATACCTCTGTTGGTGTCTGCTGTGACTTTTTTTCTGATTTTGGTAGGTCTTTGCTCCCTCTTCTTTTCAGTGATTGCTGCAACAATAAAATGAGATGCACTGAATATTTCACTAAAGTGGTATATAGTTGTCACTCTTTTAAAACATAGCAAGTCAAATGCAACTATAAAGGAATTAATTTCTCGTAATCCTTGAGATACCAAATACAGAGGGGATACACAGCTGCCCCAAAATGACACAGCAATGTCATACAAGTATTAGTTTAATCAGTCTGTTACCTTTTTTTATTCAACACATTTTAAGACTAGTGCATAATGAATGTTTAACACATGACAAAAGAGGTAAGAAAGCAGGTATCCCAAGTGATATTTTACAGATAGCAAAGCTGAGGCAAGCAGTGACATCCCAGCTTCAGACTTGCCCATTTGATATTAACCCTAACGGTGCCAAGGCACTTAAAAGATGCATCTAGCCAGATGTGTGTCCTTAGCCTTCGTGGTAGGCAAGCTACACAAAACAGTGCAACTGAGATCCTCCCAGCTGACTTGAGTGTGTATCTACAAGCACACCTTTCTCTGTGTCCCACCCACAGGCTTCAAGCTTGCAGTGTACTGCAGTCACACCTCTGTTGGTGTATACTGTAGACAAACTCTGGGCAGACAAACTTACACATAGAACTAGTCACTCTGTTTATTCTGTTTTCAGAACATATTTGAGTAAACACAATTTAAAACTGGTTGGACTACAAAGTCCTAGTGAGAAACAAAGCATATTAGCTTAAGAACAGCACCACACAAACACATGTATGCACCACCATATGAGGAAGCCTCTTTGGTGTCTTCTCATCTGTTCTGCAGCTAAAGTGAGTAGAAAAGGAACTCCTGCTTTTAGAGCAGGATGTGCTGGGATCGAAGCCTACTGATGTATCCAGCAAAAATCGTATAATTGCTGACAGTAGAAAGTTTATTAGTGGGCAAGTAGTAGCAGTGGAAAACAACTGCAACCATCCTGCTGTCAACACTCAATACAGATCATCAAGAAAACAGCAGGAGAGAGGAAAGCGAGTGAGAGAATATGTTAATACATAACATCCCACTTGCAGCTGTTCCTGGTTTTTATGTTCCCCAGGTAAAATATAGGCCCGGAGGCAGGGCAGTGATACAACCAATGCCATCTCCCTCTGAGATTATTCTCTGGTAGAAGGATCCTTTGTGCCACTGAGAAACATGCATTTCCCCGCACCAGCCAGGGAAGGATCCAGCTGTATCTAAAAGCCAGTTCCATACAGTGGGAATTAAATTATGTTCATAATCCTCAAGGAACAGAGTACAGTGGGCGAGCATGCTGTACATAATGATCCTGTGCACTATTCGCCTGCTGGTATCAATTGTTCCTTTTCTTCTGCAGATGATCCCCATAACAAATACTAAGCTCATGGACTGCTCGCTCCAAAGGAAAAGCCGATGCCGTAGAAATGACTCACGTATAAATCTGAGCAACCACAAGAGATTATTTCCCCATGAGGCTTTTTGCTCAAATTCACTATAGAGTTATGAAAAAATTAAGAAAAATTACCTCAGATTCAGAATCAGAACTAAAATTCACAGATGGATCCACCAAGAACCAGAATTAAATTTTTTATGCTTTTTGCAGAAACACTGAATGCTCTCAAAAGACAAAACAATAAAACCAAACAAAGATCATTAGCATCTTAGCTGTGACAGCTGGATAGCTGTGAATCACAGAATTCTAAAAGAATCCAGAAAAGGCACAAAAAATAGTTAAATTAACTCACTTTTTCCTTTAAAAATAAAGCAAACAACTTTGGGATCCAGTCTACAAACAAAATGCTTCTTCTCCGGGGTCACCCATCAGTTATCCTATTGCAGAAAAGGTATGTGCATGTGGAAGTTTTTTTTGTTGTTTTTCTTTTTGAATTGGCAAATTTACAAAGCATTAAACTTTCAGAGGTGCAGCTTCTTACTATGTATTACCACTGATTATACCACTATGTATTATCACTTTGAAAAGCCCCTTTTCAAATCAGTTAGCACTGGAAACTTCTCTTTGCACCAAATTCTTGCCAATGCCACCCACTGATAAAATAACTGATAGAATTAAACTGTATTTCTGCTTGATTACCTAAATACCTTCTATTCACCCTGCCAAGTTCAGCATCTCTCCAGATATAATGAGGTTCTGAAATGCTAAGCTGCAACTTCTTGTGTACCCTACAACTTTTCAGAGGATCAGGTACATAAAAAAGATTCCCATGACAAAAAAAAGAGAAACTACAGAGAGCAAAAAATATTTTTAAGGGTTTGACCTAAAATGAAAAATCTTTTTTTCTCCTTTGTCTCAATATCTTTTGTGTTAAAGTTCGTTTTGGTGGTCAGGCTAGCAACATTTTAATTACACCAATAGTTGTGGCTATGCAGTGACTGGGCACTACTTTCTATTCTGCTTTACTTGAATGACAACAAACTGTCTGTGGAGCTTGTATTATTCACCAACAAATGATGGTGTTTAGCAACACCATTTTACAGCAGAAAGCAATGAAGAACATGCGCAATTCAATTAGCAAGATGATTTAGGTAAGCAGATTGGGCCTAGCTGGAATTTGTATGATCTCTTTTCTTGTGAAAAACACCATGAAACAATTTCTGATCACTAGAGGTTAAGATCTCACTTGCACATCTCGACTGACATATGACATCTGCAAAATCACAGTGCCCCAAAACATCATGTTAGGGCACTGAGACAATACTCATACTGAACAAAGAATGCCACATATAAAGTAGTATATCCTGATATAAATAATAACATTTTGAGAGTTTTTTCAGAAGTACATTTCATAATTTACAGTGGCTACTCTTTCTATCATTTCTCTCAAGCCCTGTACTAGTCCACTCTTCCAATCCAATTTTCAACTTTAAACAATTTATTGCTGCTAATGAAAAGAAGTATCAAAGCAAAACAGAAAAAGGAAAAAAAGAAAGCTCAAATAAACATGTGGCAAAAATAAAAACACCGACCCAGACCCACGCAAGTGAATCTTCATATTATGCCTCTGACTGGACACTACTAAAACTGTGTGCATGTTGCTTGTTTTGACATAGTAACAAATGTTAGACAGGGCCAGCCACCTTCATGTACAGAATTTGTTTGTTCAAAAATGTTTGTGCTTGATCATCTTTTAATACAACTCTCCACTTGTTGATCCTTTTCCCATGTCACAGTGTATCACAAAATGTACTGTGTGTCACTAAAAGACACCTTTGCTGTTTTCTCAAACTATAGCAAAAAAATCTTCCAGAATTGGTTTTGAGAGTTTGTTGTGAAGGATAAATTTTGGGCTCAGATAATTTTTTTTCTATATAATTTAAAAAAATCATATTCAGTTCACTCTGTTCAATGATTATGAGTTAAAAAAGACAAAGGTAAAAGTAACAAACATAAGAATGCATTTGCACTCTCTGATCAGTAATGCTTATCAGACAGTTTTACGGTTTTAATAACCTTGAACCAAGTTACCCATCTGCAGAAGACAAGCAAAAAATGCATATAATACTGTTTCTACAATAGGGAGTTTGCTAAACTTCTCAAGTACTAATGAAATATATCAACAGCACTAGGGATAATAAGACCAGCAACTGGGGCATGTATCATTACATTGTATAATCTCTGCTTAACCCTGAAAAACTAGGAGGTAAAACTGGGTTTGACCTGACTATTCTAGCATTCACTGTAGCCAGCACACATGGGGCTGCACGTGTGTTCTGGCAATGCTGAGAAGTTTCCACAGTCTAGATAAGTCCACAGATGATGTTCATATTATATGCACACTGGATGACATGTATTGGGCAATTCTGTTGCGATGTTCAGCAGCATCAATTCTCCAGTGACCTTCACTGGAGTTTATCCAATGTCTTGCTGGAGATGCTAAGCACTTCTCAAGACCAGATGGTATAATCTTTCTCTCGCCAGCCCTAAACTGCAAGCCAAATGTGCAGTCCTAACACCACCTGTGATGCTCAGCGCTTCTCAGGCGTAAAAAGACCTGAAATCTACTCTGAGAATAACACAATGCAGAAATAATAGCATCACACTCCACTGAGTAGGAAAGCTGAAAAATGAACTCAAATTCTCGCTACCTGATCCTAAGCTACAGTAAATCTCTCAGCAATTAATAAAGAAACCCTAAGCAAAACATACCAAGATTTTTCAAGACACTTAGGTTGTATTATTTCAAGCCTGATCTGGGGGTATATGATCTAAAAATCAATGTAGGCAATCATAGAAGGAATTCCTGACACATAAAGGGATTTATGGGTGGACAGAGCCCCCATAACAGCCCTTATCCCTCCTCACAGAGCAGGCTAAGGCAAAGGGTGTGCAGCTTCCTCAGCCTCCAACAGCTGCAACCGAACCTTCTCATCTGCACACAACTGTGCAGTACACGGCTACGGTCAGCTGCCTTTCAACTGCTGTGACAGGTCTGCAGGGCTTTCAAAAATCAGAGCAAACCTAACGCCATCTTTACAGTCTTGAAAAGGTGCTGAATATTGAACAACTTTTGGGCTGCACAAACTTGCCTGTGTCTGGCACAGAGTAACTCTGACCAGGGAAATTGAAATTTGCCCTAAGATTCTCTCTGCGTTTTCCCTCCAGTCAATACGATCAGTTAGCTCATGGAGCTGGACCAAAACAGACGGAAGACAGATTTTTTAGCTTACTGCCACCAACTCTAATCTAATGTATTAGAATATATAGTAAAAACTAGATGGACACTATCCATGTTGGCAAATTGAAAATGCGTATTTTCCTAAAAAAAAAAAATCTTTGTTTTTAAAATGTCTCCCTTATTCTGCAACTATGTCAGTGCAATTTGCCAACAACAAGCTCAAGACAATGCCTTTGCCTGTCATTGGCACAAGTACATAGAAACATACAACCCTTTACTCCTTCCACCCCCCTTCAAGGGCAGGAGGAGGCCTGAGTATTTCAGTATTCTACTTGCTTGCAAAATTAAGGCAGGAAAGAAAAAGCAGGGGATAAGTGAAACGCAAAGAAGCACAGCACCCCTGTCCATGAAGCAAACACTAAGCATATCTCTACCAGCTCTAGCAACGCTCTTTTCATATTAAAACTGACCCATTTGAAAATACCGCTGAGGAATGATACAAAACGAAAGCAATCTTTACTACTTCGCCATGGGGAGAAAAATAGTTCTTATGTAGTCTTTTGACTGTCTTCATATTGCAGAAGAGAAAAGAGGAGCTGCCCTCCAATATTTGTATTATTTTATTTGCATTGATTTAGGAGTTATTTCAGTTATCATTTTTAGATCCTTTGCCATTATCCATTTGCCAATTAAATGAGAAAAAAACCAAAAGAACAGGAAAAAGATACACAACATTTGCACTTCACCTAGAGAAACCCTGTGTGTTTTGAACCAAAACCACATTGCTAGAACAAATAATGATAACTTTGTGGTATAACTAGGTAAAAGCATTCTTTGCAATGCATAAAATGAAGCAGCACATTTACACTTTCATTACATTTTCTTCCTTCTTTTTCTTATTTGAAAAAAGTCCTGAGCAGTAGAAGATGAAAGCTGCGTTTTCAAAGCTCTCCATATGACCTGGTCAAATAGCCAGCCAAACTCTGATACTTTGCTTTCTGTGATTACACACTCCTTCATCCACCAGGATATCATAAAACAGTGAAAGCAACTTCTCTGAAGAGGAAGAGGTCTCCTGCCATTTGAACCTTTCAAAAGATGGAAGAGCTAGACGTGCTTAGTTCCCCAGCACTATCCAACTAGCCCTCATTAGGGATGCAGAAATCAGAGTCAGCTTACACTTGGCTCCCTAATCCTGAAATGCAGAAGCAAATCTCAGAACACCATGAATATTTTGGAGTGAAAGTGCAGGAATAAGGTATTTTGTTGCATAATGATGCTAGTTAAACCTATTTCCTAGGGCTTCCTAAGTTGCTGTTTATTTGTAAGCTCAGCTATTTGTCTTTTTTGGGAGAAGAGAGTCAGTCTTTTTGTCAGGGTTTGCACAATGCCTAGTACAATGCACTGTCCCAGTCTTTATCTGGGACTGCCAGTATGTCAGACAGTATGTCAACAGAGTTCAAAACACCACCACATAACAATAGCAATAATCACAGTCACAGACATGGATACGGCAATTATGAATTAAATACGTAAGAGATTTTGCCAATTCCAAAGAGGTTTTTTTTTCACACCTATTATCACATGTAGAGTTTTTCAGTCTCTTTAGAAGAATATCTCAGAAGAGATTCTAAAGAAATTTTCACGAGAACGGGAAAGTGCAAGCAACCAGATTAGGTTTATTGCCTTGGTCACAAAAATGCATATATATAAACCAAAGCGTAGTTACCACATCCCAACAAAAAAGGTTAGTCTGAAAATGAAAAGTAATGAGAAGGAAGATAACAATGATTCTGCACACAATGCACACCTCTACACTGCTTTCTGGAAATGAAGCCAGTTCTGTAAAGTTGTGGGCTGATCAGAAGTGTATATTTGCGTTCAAGCTCATTTCATACTGAAGAGTTGTATTAAATGCACAGACAGTTCTTACAGTCCCTCACCTGGATTCACAGAGCAGAGTGGCATCAAGAACATGCACATCTGTGTAGGTTTGTAGGCACAGAGCAGAGAAAGCAGCTTTGCAGCTTGCCCTATGAGACTGTGCACCTTGGACGACACTGCCAGTTACAGGGACATCTCACCAAAAAATCAGATGTTAGAGTTCATCTGAGAGGACGCAAAAATTTAAGATTAATTCAGGTAGGAAAAATTCTGAAATCTGCGCTTGGTCTAGACGCCTGAGCAGTGAGCAGATTTTCTGTTAATGGGGGAAAGGAATCCATCTCTCACATGTCAGCAATCACCACTCTGTCCTCTGACTACCAGAAGGGGTCTTCTGTTACTCTTCATCTCTTCTTTTGTTGGTGTTTACTTGGGAAAGGTCTGTGGTAAAGATTGTAAATTGGCTGAAAAACATTTTCTGTAATACAACATATGGAGAAGTTTCAAAAGTGTTTGGGAACTTAGGTTATTGAAAACAGAAGATCTCTGCTGTGCTCTGAAGTTATGCCAGTGTGATCCTGCCACAAATTAAATCTAAATTTTAATCTAAGTTTTGTTGAACAGCTCATGTGAAGAAAGTGCTCTGGAAGAATAAACCATGGAGGCTATAAGCTAAAATGGAAGGAAGACATTTTAGCAGTTTGGACATCCCCACACCCACCTTTCTCACGCTGGTACCAGTTTGCTCTCCCATAAACCTGCACCCAGTGCTTTACTGGTATTTCGACCATGCAAAGATGAAGATGAGGGGAAGGAGAATATTGCAGCACTGGCTGGAGCAGAGTGCCCAGTGGCTTCACTGACTACAAAATGTTCAGACAACCTCTGACTGATCCCCATGCCTCACCCTCCTAAATGATGACTTTTCCCCATAAGTGAAACTTGCTCAGCTTCTTAAGGGGAATGCTTATTCCCAGCGGAAGGGGCTGCGGGTCTTAGGCTGACTTAAAACCTTCAAGTAGAGATTGACTTACGACTAATATTTGAAGGTTCCCTTTGCTAGTATGCTGGTTTTGGCTGGGATAGACTTAATTTTCTTCACAGGTATTCCATACCATGTGACATCATGGTCAGCATATAAAGTTGAGGGAAGAAGAAGAAAGGGGGGATGTTTGGAGTGATGGTGTTTGTCTTCCCAATTAACCATTAGGCGTGATGGAGCCCTGCTTTCCTGGAGATGGCTGAACACCTGCCTGCCAATGGGAAGTAGTGAATAAATTCCTCGTTTTGCTTTGCTTGCGTGCATGGCTTTTGCTTTACCTATTAAACTGTCTTTATCTCAACCCACAAGTTTTCTCACTTTTACTCTTCCATTTCTCTCCCCCATCCCACCGGGCGGGAGCAAGCGAGCAGCTGTGTGGTGCTTAGCTGCTGGCTGGGAAGAAACCACGACAGCTAGAAATGTGAAAATCTCTTTCTGAAATGAAGTTTGACAGTCTTCAGCTCATTATAAATATTTGATCACTGGGATGCATTTTTAACCAGCTACCATGAACAAACATCCGACTCTTCAGCATTTATCATAAATGTCACCGAACCAGCAAATCACCTGCAAATTAATGTCACAGCAGTAATGGGGTCACACAAGAATCAGTTCTTGGTCCTACACTAATTAACATCGTTTGCTGCTGCCTGGAAAAAAACATAAAATTATATTGGATAAAGACTGCAGATAGAGTAAAGGCTGGAGAAACGTTAAATACTGAAAAGGACGGTCACTGGTACAAACCTTGGTATGATCAAATAATATCTGTTTTAATATGACTAAATATGAAGATACACATGTAAGAACAAGGAGTAAAAGCTATGCTAAGACAATAGGAAAACAGCCTAGAAAGTAGAGAAGATCTCTTGAAAAGTCACATCTCTGAAAAAGACTACAGGGTCATAGAGGATAATCAGATGAAATAATGTCCAAGTATAATTTTGTGACCAAAAGGCTTAATTTAGTCCTAGGATGTAGATGTCAAAACTGAGGTTCACTGTGCAATAACTAGAACGGATGTGCCTCTCCACAGCCAAATCACCCTCAGACAAGTGGAATGAATCACTTTCAAGTAGTGCCCATTTTTCTCCTCTGAAGGAGGCCAAATTCCTAACTTAGGTTAAATGCTTAATTTTTAGATGGCTAAATGATATCAACCCTAAGCATGCAGATTTGAAAAAACAACACCAAAGCATTGATGCTGGACTCTGGAATTTACCATGGTAGTAAGAACATACATTTCCTGGCTGGTACCTAGCTTTCAGCAAATTCAGATGAGAAAGGAGGCGCAAATTTTTAACTGATCCTGGGACAATTCAGGAAGAGTTGTGGTAAGAGTGTTCTCAGCTGTCAATTTTTAACACAGACCAGCACCCTTTTCTGAAAAGTAGACATCGGTGTAAATAAGATTGCTGGGGTTATTTTATGACCCATGTTATTCAGGAGGTTGATGATATTATATAGTTCTGTTTCCATAATTTCTGAATGCATGAAACCTGACCAAAGTTTGGGAACTCAGCGACAATACTCCTAGAAGCACACTACAAGGAAAATGGACCTTTATCTATGTGTGTGTCACCAAGGCAATGTTACAGTTCAAAACTCTTTTTGGGGCACTGTTACTGGTGCTTCTGATTAATCATTTAATCAAAGATGTAAACCGCTAGCATCTGTAAAAATTAAAATAATTCATCCAAGCCTGTAATATAAAACACTCTTGGTAATTAGGCCAGTTGGATGTCATCATCAGTTATGCTTTACAGGGACGTAGAAGCCTCTCATTATACACAACATTGATGGAAACAGATGCCTGGCAAATACTTTCTAAGTGCAAGTACTCATCTGTGACCTAAGCAAAGAGCTTGGTTATTCATTGGATTAATTGCTGAGATAGCCAAAGTCAATTAACACAATCATACAACTAGGATCAGACAAAACAAAATAGAATTGATATCCACAGGTCTCATTCTACACATCTCAATATATGCTATTGTTAATACTAGCAATGAGAAAAAAAAAATCACATAATATGTCAAAACATCTCAGCAGAAAAAAACACCTGCACATCTAAAAGGTTAATCCAGTGCCCTTTGCTTCAAAATAAGAAATGCAGTTCTTGGAACTCTTAACTATGGAATATTATCAAAACCTGAATCTGCTAAAATGCCAGGGGGTTGCATTTCTTGATATTACAAACATTGTGGTAAGAGAAAAATAAACCTCCAGGTTGTAGTGAACAAACATCAAAAGCCTGGTGTTCTTGTTCCTGGCTAGCACTGATTCCACACGATAGAGAAGAGCAGCTGGGCTGATCCCAGAGCCCAGCACACCCTATAGCTGGGTGTTCTCCCTGTCAAGTGACTCACCTCTATTTAAGATGCAGTGACATATACCATAAAATATGGCTATAAATGTGTGCAAATTAGAGGGTCTAAAAGACAAAGGTGGCTCAAAGCATGCCATTCTGCTCTCCGGAGTGTAGTATACTTTGAGGGCAGTTCAGAGGTAGAACACAACTAGCACACTGGTAGTCAATGAGGAATCAGCCAGCTGCCTTGCACAATCACATACAGTCTCTACTCCCATCCAGCCTGGCCACAGAAGCCATTTGTTGCGCAGTATTCGCCACCACTGTACTGTGTATAATACTTTCTTTGTTGTACTTTGTTCTTTGTACATTACTCCCCTTACTGCATGTGAGGTATCTGCCTGATGGAAGGTTTAGTACTTTGCACACAGACACATATGCACACACACAACAGTATGTATGAACACAACCAGTTGTACAAAACACCGTGCGTATCAGTGCGGCAGGGAGAATGCTCTGCTTGATAGCACGTACCTGCCTCTGACCTCCTGTTCACTCACTGTGTTTCGCCTGAGAAGAAAGACAGCTTGAACAAACACTGAACTCGCCCTGTTTGACAGAAATAACCTGGAAACCATTCCCTTTCTCCCCTTCCAGAACCAACTTTTTCTAACCCCTGTACGCTCTGCTGCAAAGTGAGAAATGAGATTCTGCGTGTTCTTAACTAGTACAGACCCCAGAGCTGAGAAAAATCACAGATTAGTTGAGTCTGAAAGGAATCTCTGGAGATCTAGTCCAGTCCCCCTGCTCTGAGCAGCGTCAGCTAAAGCAGGCTTCTCAGGACCATGTCCTGGGGGCTCTTGAATATCTCCAAGGAGGCGGTCTCCTCCCTCTATAGGCAACATGTTCAGTATTTGACCACCTTCACAGCAAAAAAGTTTGGGTTTGTCCTGTCACTGGACATCCCTGAAAAGAATTTGGCTCCTTCTTCACACTCTCCTCTCAGGTATTTATTCACATTGATAAGATTCACCCCCCACCCCCCATACTCTTCTTCTGTCAGGGCCCTGAGGGCACCCACAATTCTTACATAGTGGCCTTGGCCAACCTCACCTGGGGCCTCCCCACACACCCTGCCCATGGGCCCCAGAGCCCCATTTCGGCTCAGCCTCAGGGGCTTCAGGTCCTGCTTGAGCTATGTGAGAGGAGTACTGGTCTGCAGCTCACCACAGTTGTTCCTGTGCCCAACCATGGACCCTGCTGATCGACCTGTAGATTGGCTTCCTGGCTTCGCCTCACACCTGCCTCATTACCATGAACCTGTCTGATAATTTGGACTCTTGTTTTAACCTGGCCATGATCTCTGGGTCCGCCCTGCTCATCCTGCTGGGGTACCGTGGGACTGCACCTTGGCTGGCAACAGCTCTGCCCCACCAGCTGTGTTATCCCCCAGAACTCCCCATACCGCAGCAAGCAGCCAGCCTTGCTGCTCCCCAACATCTCCAGGCTCTCTCAGCTTCCCTTATTTGACACATGCTCCAATCCCTTAATCACTTTCACAGCCCTTGCTCCAGTATGTGCATGTCTCTCTTGTACTGAGGAGCCCAGAACTGGACCCAGCACTCCAGGCGTGGCATCACCAGTGCTGAGCAGAGGGGAAGGATCACCTCCCTTGACCTGCTGACCTCGTTCAGGTCAGTAATGAAGATGTTAAACACAATTGGCCAAGTGTTGGCCCTTGGGGTCCTGCCAGAGACTGAAGTGTGTTAATAGGCCTTCATTACCCTGATGAGCTTCACTAGGGGCTTTCACCCACAGCCCTGCCCATGGGCACAGGAGCTTCACCTAACCTCAGATCTGGACCTTGAGTTCCTGACTGAACTACAGTGTAGCTGTATCAAGCTCTGTCATAGCTGTGCATGGCCATGGACCCTCTTGATCTTAACCATCATCAATGGCCTGACTTCCTGGCTTGACCTTGCACTTTGCTCATTGCTTGCCTCATGACCTGTGGATTGACTTCCTGGCTTAATCTCAGACCTGTCTTGTCACCACAAACCTGTCAGATGATCTGGACTCTTGGTTGATCCCAGCTTCTGTCCCCAGGCTTGTTCTAGTCACTTTGCTCAGGTCACTTTGAACACTTTGAACACAAACCCCACCTGGCTGGTGGGGTCCCTGCCCTACGGGGCTTGTGCTCCTGGCTCCCAGTCCCTCAGAGCAGCTGGCCCTTGCCGTTCCCTGACAGGTACACCACTAGTCACCAGCCTCCAGATGGACTTTGCACTGCTGATTGCAACTGTTTGAACCTGGTACTTCATCAGACAGTTTTCAGTCAACCTCACTGTCCAGTTATTTAGTCCATATTTCATCAGCTTGTCTAGGAGAATGTTATAAAAGAGGTTCCCTGCACCATTCACCAGTGTGCACACATTTTGCCTCATCTTTATTTTGCTGCTGATATACCTGCAGAAGCCCTTGCTGTTGTCCTTTAATGTCCCTCACCAGATTCAGGTCCAGGTGCATTTTGGCTTTTCTAACCCCACCTCCGTATGTTCTGACAGTGTCTCTATATTACTCTAGGATCACCTGCCCTTGATTTCCTGCACACTGGGATGGACCATTCAAAAATTCACAATGCTGCAACCAATAGCCTCACCACACTGCATTATCTTTTATTTTTAAGTCCACTGGAGACAAGCGACATTATGAAGCATTATGAAGCAACAAAACATTAAGTCGGCTTGACTCTTTTTTGGGGGGAAAAGAAAAGATGGCTTAGGCAACAGCTTTGAAAGAAAAGGACCAAGATTTACAGCCCAATTAAAAGCCCAGAGTATCACACTGCATCTTTTGCATGCTACTATGTGCCATTAGGATACTAATTATCATACAGTATCATCTCTCCCTCAGGAACTACTTATTAATCATGTATAGCAGCACATAAAGAAGCTATACTTGCTTCACTTGTCTTTTTTGATTCTGTAAGTACTGGGTACTTTATCCTAGCCACCTAAGTTATAACCATCATTTTGAAAAAGTAATAAGTAATACATTGAATAGTAAATATAGCAATTTCTGTGATAGTTTTGTTGCATATGGCTCTGTTGTCTATGTTCCCATTTGAGGTCTTGCCAGTCTCTTTCACCTGTTTTAACACTAGACACTGCACTGAGGTTCCTCCCTGAGGGCCCGTGACATGCTTCAGAACAGCCATCTGTACTACGACATGACAAGGTTCTCCTTCCTCACACTGGCAGCTGAGTTCAGCCAAAAAGACAGGACAGTGCTTACCTCCATGGTGCTACTTTCTGCTTACTCTCCTAAAGCCAGAACAAACTACCTGGGGCTGTGAGGCTCTGCCAAAGAGCTATCAGGAACACAAGCACCTGAAAGACGCATTGGGAAATTCTATGTGCAGAATAACTAATAAATCTACCACACTACAGAGTCACCTGGTTTTTTAACTGCAGACGTGTTAGCAGAGAATGTAAACACAGAAAATTGTTTCATGTGGGGTTGCTGAAGAGCTCAATTTAAGACTATGAGAAAGACAGCCCTGAAGCCAGCAGTGAGCACATGCACTAAAGAGAAACAAAGCTATGGTAATTTTCCTTTCAATCTGAAACAAGCTCAGTTTGACCTGTATCAGCACGTTCCAAATGCTCCCTTTCTCCAGGTGTTTCTTTGAAGGGACTGGTGCACTTAAGCAGTGGACTGAACACAATGGTAGAAGGTGCAGAAATCACGTATTACTATTATTCATCAAAGCCTCAGTGAGACTTCCAGGAAGATGATGACATTTGGTGTGTATTGATTCCATACAAAAGCATGTATCTAGACCTCTGCTTCAGCACTGAGAAAATGTCTCTGTTCTGCCTCCATAAAGCCTTCCAGCTGATAAAAAGCAATTTTGCAAAGTCATCTGTATTTCCTCTAAGTCTAGAGAATCCTGGCCTGCCTCTATACTCCCATTCATGCTTTTGTAGCAATACAAAGAGGTTGAATTTGTCCTCTCTGTCCTGCAACCTCTTTCTTTAAGAAACTAAGTGTGTCTTACACAGTGTCTTACAAAAGAATTCCAGAGACTTGCCAAAAATGACACAATGGGCATAAACAAAATGATAGTTGGAATTTAAAAAGCATAATATATTATTAAAAAAACTTAAGCAAAACAATAACAAAACAAACAGTGTGTATTATGTACTGTCTATGGATACAACTATGGATGCAATTGTGAAAGGTGGCATGACAGTTATAGAAAATCCAGCTAAACCAGGGAGCTCATTTTTACACTTTTAAGTTACCTGACAACTTTTTATTTCATTTGAGCAATCGAGTTGGTACCTCTATGTCTAAATTATGTATATGGACACTTGAATGTCATTTGAGTAAAGAAATACTGAAACTGGGAAGTGCAAAAATAAAAACTTGTCTTCTGTGATTGAGGCTTACAGAGTCCTAAAAACTTTATCTTTTCCTAGAAAGTAAGTGAACTTCTCAGGCTTACAGACAGCACAGTGCCAACAAATGGTTAGGAGATGATTGACTACAAATAAACCAAGCAATACTGGGTTTCCCAAACTTTCCTCCACTTGTTAATGTGGCATCGTACTTTGAGGACCTCACTGAAGTCAGTAGTAAGATTGCCTACTTCAGTAATGGGATATAAAAGGCCGCCTTTCTCCTTTAGATCTCGACAAAGTCATACCCTAAAGTCTGTAGCAACAGAGATATGTCTTTTCCAGCGTGCCCCACTGTGAGTTCACGCCCACAAACCACTTTCTCTAGTAACCAGTTACCATCCACCACCTAAGCCACAGTTACTTCACTACCCATTACTCCCACAGACAACTGGGCATGCCAGTTGTGTTGGCTTTGTCACTGCTGGTGATTGCCCCTTGCCAGTAATTCTCAGCAGCAGGAATTCACATGGCAGCAATGGACTGGACTTGCTGTTCTGTGTCTCATTTGTCATCTCATCTGGCTCCATGCCAAGTCAGAGACCCTTTGCCTAGTTTTTACACTAGTAAATGAAATGGTCAGGGACTGTTCTCAGGATCTGATGCCAAGTGGCACTCCACAGTTCAGCCTCCTTTTAGCTAAAATGACAATACGGCTAAACTTCCCTACAGCTTCCTTCCAAACAAGCAGGACCACATCCAAACTGCCGATCAGGAATGAGCTCTGACCCAGGCTAGACCCCAAATTATGCCCAAGCACTGAAGCAGTAGTAGCTGATCCAGGCCAAAACCATCCGAGGGATGTGCTAACAATCACCTGTCAGTGCGTGGGCCCTTGCTTAGCCTGCTTTACTTTATAACTATAGTTCTTGACTAATGGAAGCAATTCTGTAGCAAAGGACAACTTTGAGAAGAATGATCCAAGCAAAAAAGGGTCTCAGGTACTGACTTTTGAGACCAGTATGTAGTGACTCGTGTCCTTTCTCTAAAGTTTCACATACTTTCTATGTGTTTGGAAGCTCAGCTCTTACTCTGTGCCTCCATTCTGGTTAGGATTTGGTTGTTTTGTTTTTTTTAAGACGGTCATTACTTTTTTTTTTCCCTTTAAAATAGAGCTTACTGCAAAGAGACTCTGATTTTACCTGAAGACTGTATGTAGTATCAATAACAACCGTGATAAGAGAACTTGCAAATCTAAGGCTGCTGATATCCATCACAGAAAGGAAGGAAAACAAGGTAACATTCTGCCACAAGGAAGGAACTCCCATGCCCCCATCAAACCAGAGCAGCAGCATTATGTTTACAGATTCAAAAGAACTGATCAAACTTAACTTTATTTTGTGATGGCTAAATTCTGTCTTAAACATATTCCAGATACACTCTTTCTCACTACAGTTGCCACTCTTTCAGTGTTACTTCCCCATTAGCAAGCAATCCTGCCACTCCTTTTGCACATCCTTGCAAATTTGAAGACAATTCAATGGGAATCCACAAAGCAGCACACCAGCTTTGATGACTCTCTGAAAAAAAATCCCCCCGAGGCATCATTACTCACAAAACCTCTTCACAATAAGATATTTATGGAGCTTTATTCTTTTGAAATCATTCACTATTTATTACATATGTTTTGGCGCTATATTATTATTGACCATTAGGCTGTTTATTTTCAGTTTTGATAAACTGTCTTGAAGCAAATGGCTCATGTGAATTGCTGATGGCTGATACATAATTAAATGTAATTTTATGAGGTTTAAGTGTAAACTACTTCTCAAATGCACACATTATTTTTCATGTTTATAGCATGACATTTTCAGAGAATTACTACAACGGATTTTGTAACAGCAATTAATTTCTTTCTCCATTATGATTCTTTTCTCATATTCAAAGAACTAAACTGAAGCAAACTCTGCTTATTCTGCTCACTGTGAAATCACAGTGTGCCCTGAGCAAAGATGTCAGAGTCACACCCTCACAGATGATGAATAGCATCCCTGCTGAGCAGTGTTTTTAAAGGAACACAGTATTTGGGCAGGATACCGAAAGCAACAGAATTTCACATAAGCAAGTCTGACAGAAGTAAATGGGGGTTCTGCATCTGCAGGGATGTGGCACTTAGAGAACCACTGAGCCGCGCTTGGAGACAGTGGACTTTTTTGCTTTTTCCTGTATAAATTCAGGCAGGGACTTGTTTCTCATCTCATTTTAAAAAAGCCTCCTCATTATCCTGTTGTTCTTTTCACCAAAGCAAATTGAATTTTCATGAGACAACAAACTGGGATTGCAGATCACAGAAACCTTCTGCTTAAAGGTACTTTTAGTAGAAGTGTTGCTGATAGGCTTGGTATTTGGGTCCTCCAAAAGACCCAGAAAGGCACCGGACTTGTGAGAGACTTATTAAATCCTCTCCTGCTGCCATCTGGTGCCAGGAGCAAGTAAATTACTATAACTCTTCAAAGAGTACCACTTTCTACTCCCATCCTGTGAAGCTGAGCAGCTACATCAGCAGACATACTAGCATCTCATCTGTCTCTGCCATGTCCCTACTCCCTCCCATTACCAGCTGTTTGAAGCGAGGCTCAAACTCTGAAAATAAATGAAAACATGAGGAGCAATTAGGAAGCACCTGGGAGACGGTATGATGCAGAAGGCTCAAACTTTCCCTTGCAAAGCAGCACAACCAAGTGTCCATCTCCAGTGGCTTGTAGGCATGCAGCATGGGAAACAAACAGAAGCTAGAAATCCATGCACAGTTCCAGAGCTGTGACCTCACTGGGACTGCTGAGACATGATGGGGTAGTGCAGCCATGGATTGATACAGACTCTAAAAGTGAAGTGAGGAAGAATGGTTGTGCTCGACACAATTGTGCAGTTCAATTGCATATAGCGTTGCTTTGTAACGGGCAATGGACCAGCTGTGAGCTATGGGTAAGAACCAGAGACCAGAGAAGCATGCGTGGCATCATTTGGGGTATCTTCTACAGACCATCTGATGAATAAGAGGAAATAGATGAAGCATTTTTTAGACAACTAGAAGACGTCACATGGTTTCTGCCATGGACTGAAGACAATTTTTGACACAGGGTATAAACAAGACAGCTGTGAGGATCACTCTAATGGACCTCTTGCAAATAAGGAAGCACTGGTCAGGGGTTTGATAGCCAATGGTAGCACTGGTAGCCCCAACTGTGAGATGGTGAAGTTTAAGGTCCTAAGAGAAGTGACCAAGAAAAATAGCAGACAAGAAAGTTTCGCTTCTGAAGGCATCCAAAAATGTAATGCTGCTATTGAATATGGTTGCCTTGCCTACTGGAAATGCTGCAAATCACCATCCATTATGAGACCTATTTCCAGTTCCTTATAACCTCACCACATTTTAGATGTTGCAGATTTTCCATGCCAAGCATCTGTCTCAGGATGTTATCATCATTGTTAATATTTTGGAAAATTTCAGCAAAATTATTCAGCTCTTTCCAAGACGAGAATGTCCTGGTTTGCTCGTATTAAATTATTCTAGCAACTGTTCTTTTGAGAAGTTCCAGTATGCCTGTGCGCTGCAACATTTTTCTGTCTGTATACAATACATACCTCATACTTTCCTAATTCACCCAAATCATAACTGGCCAAATCATAACCTTTCAGAAATCTTCCATTCCTATACGTTACCAAGTAATTATTTCTTGGAGTTTACTGAATTAAATTGCTGAAAATTCTGTATTTCTGTATTTACAAACTACCACATCCTCTCCCACCCCAGCTATCAATCTGCACGTTTTCTCCAGCTAACAGATTACGTTCCAACTCCAGGACAGAAACTAATCCTGCAGTTGTTGCTCCATGTGGGTCTAGATAAAGCTGCAGCTAGG
This sequence comes from Pluvialis apricaria, assembly GCA_017639485.1. NCBI lineage: Eukaryota > Metazoa > Chordata > Aves > Charadriiformes > Charadriidae > Pluvialis > Pluvialis apricaria. Next base: position 69,328,888 of record CM030009.1, on the reverse strand, counting down.
CATTAGAACCAGAAACCTTTTCTCCCAGTGCTTACAGTGATATATTGCTGTTTCCTAGTACAGTGAGTGATCCTGCACTGCTCTCAGTTGAGATGCAAAAGTAAAGAGCCAAGGCTTGGAAACAAGGAAAAGGAACGGAACCAACCAAGGAAGCTGACAGATTTGTATGAGGGGGTGGAAGAACCAGGGGAAAAAGACAAATTTTACAGAAAAGTGAAGCTGTAACTAAGAAATGGGGATAATATACTTGGAGTGGAATATGCGGAAAATGAACTGGAATAAACTTGAAATCCAGAGGGCAGACTGGACCCTGATGCAGAGTTGGAAGGATGAAGGAAAGGAGGGCGTGTGAGGCAGAGGGATACAACTGAGACTTAGGAACCAGAAAACAGAAAAAGAGCCAAGCAAAGGAACTATTATAAGACACACACCCCAAAAAAAGAAAAAAAAAAAAACCACAGGATCAAGATCAAGAGAGAGAACCTGAAGAATCTGAGACTGTGAATTATAGGAGAACAACTGGAAACAGGGGGTTGTGGCTAAATGGTAGGAGAAGGGGCTTAGAGAAAGAAAGGGCTGTGAGAAAGGAGAGACACTAGATTTTCATCAAGGAGACACAGTGGGCAAGCTTATACTGGTGATCAAAGGGACTGGGAAAGATAATCCCTTACCAGTTCTTTTCACAGCTCTCCAGTTTTTTAGGTTTTTTTTTTTTTTCCTGTTGGTTGTTGGGGTTTTTGTTTTGTTTTGTTTTACAGTAGCTTTTGTTGTGAAATTTCCAGCTACCCTCCTGATTTCTGTGCAGCCTGAGCACTCAGAGGTGTATGGAGAGCTAATCTGTGCACACCAGTTACATAAACAGAGCAGGCAAAGGTTGCAAGAGTAAGCAGAAAAGTATAATTACTTTCCTGTGGTCCCACAGCAGGTTAGTATCAAAATCAGCAACAGAATTCAGATTCCTTCTCCCAGCTCACATGCCCAGCTCTCCAGGCCCTGCTGCCTTCTTCCATTTCCACGCAGCATACAAAACTGACTGACTGACAAGACAGACACCACTCCAGCAAAGCACAGACCCACAGAAAGAGGCAAAAACTCCTCTGCCTGCAGTCTGAACTGATGAGACAAAAGACATCTCTGGTTCACGTGCCATGTAGCCGTGGGGGTTGCAAGCTCTGTACCTGAGCTCATAACCTATGCTTAGAAGAAGAAAATGGTACCTTGACAACATCGCCCTAATGCGGCTGTAAGAACTGAGCTGTCTTGCATCTGCCCAGTTTGGAGCACTACAAGAACAACCTATACCTGTCCACAAAGATACATGTCTCTGAAAACCACTGTGCCTCCTGCAATTACATGTCCACATTGCAATGAGGATTTGTAAAGCTCGGTGTCCAATACGTCTGTCATATTTTCCCCCTACTTAATTTGTCTCACAACAACCCATCTAAAGCACAGCTAACTGGGCATTTCCTACACAGCTACAGCAAAGGAATGAATTCTTAGTTCATCCTATTATCATTAAAAGCTCTAGAAGAGTTAGCTAGGCTTTAACAAATGGTTACCAACAAATTAATGAACATGTTAAGGAATCCAACTCTTTCACAAATTTTTTATATCTGAAAAAAATTACATCTAGTTACAGTTGGTTTCTCTTTCTTCTAGGAAACAATTTCTCTAGTCTGTTCTCAGCTTCCCAAAAAGCATTACAATTAATAATAACAAATAATAAAGAGGAAATCAGCAGCAGTTGCTACAAATAAATTCCAAGAATTTACAATGCAGATTAAAAATCTTGTGTTTCCACATGGATGCATGCAGAAATAATATTAAATTGAAATAGCTGCAGGTTGGGGGACTGAAACTAAAAGTAACTGGTAGAAAATGTGTGCTTTGCTGGAACATCTTCCAAATCCTGGATGCTTGCAAGTTTTTGCTGCCATTAACAACAAATTCCATTTGTCATGGAATATATCATAATTATTTTTTTCAAAAGCTCCAAATCAATAAAGTAAACAGCAACTATTTCTCTGTATTAATGGATGAATATATTCACCCAAATGTTCACTGGAGAACTCTAGATTTGTCTCTACACAAACACATCTGCTAGCATTTATCTTTTATATATGTTTGTAGTCAAGTCTAACATGTTTTTCAAAACAATATAGAATCTACACAAAGAGAACTTTGGCTTTGGTCCTGCTCTAGAGACTACCTAACAAAAAATTATGCTTCTGCCGCCAACATTTTCTGTTAAGTCTTTTAACTGTTCTCCGCTATCTCACACTGTTCTTTTATAAGGAGGACAAATTTCTCATGGCAGTTATACATAAAGAGATTTTAAGAAGGATGGGAAGGTTTGTGTTTTTGCAGTACATTTGGTGACATAAAAGTACAGAAATCAGTCATTACATACTCTGAGCGCTGTTATTATACTGTAAAATAAAAATGCTTCATTGTCTTTGGGAATTAACTCTGCCATTAATTCTAAGCTCAATAAAGTCGAAACCACAATTCAGGCAAAAGGTCTTGACTGCATTCCTATTTATGCTGAGTAGGGCTTCTTAAGCAGGAGGTTGATTTGTCATAATGGCTGTACTGAAATGAGAAAGGGTTGTAAATCCATGAAACTGGAGGAAATACCTCACAAGCAAACAGAAAATTAACATTATGACTATCTGACAATGACATTTAAGATGCATGAAACCTCCAACTGCCAGACAAGAAGAGAAGGTATTTGTCACCGAAAAATTCTAATGCACTTCAGACTGCTTTGGGTTGTTTTCATGGTTGTTTCAAGTTAACATTTTCATAGTTTCTTCATAGATTCTAAATTTCAAATTTGTAAAAATTAGTATTCTTCACCAGCATCCTCCACTGGTCCTCCAAGTCATGGCATGCTTGCAAAATGCATAATAATTTGGCCGCACTTCAAACTTGCTTTTCTCTGACTTGCACCTCCTCAACCATCCTCCAACTTCCCCCATGCTGCGCTGACAGTCCTAGCCTGAAAAGCAGCCTTCTCCTACTGAAAGGGACTCAGCAGCCTGTTTGAAATACATAAATGAAAGCCCCTGCCTAATTATGATGACGCATATAATGACTGAGCATAGCAGTTCTCCTCTCCCGTTCAGTATAAAGAAGTATTTTTCACTCTTTGTCCACTCCACTTCCACTCTGGTGTAGAGTCTTACTGCATTTTTGCATTCTGGCTCAGTGCCCCCATTCTGGGCCAATGGGAGTCACCCATCTGTTTCAGCTTCATGAAAACAGTATTGTGTCGAAGAGCCCCTGCCTTAAATATGACACCTTCCTTTCTTCTGGAGTCTCAAGCATCCTTCCATTGATACCAAGAGCAAAGACAGGCAAACACCTAAGCTAAAGAAAGAAGTGAAAAACAATATGAGAGCAGCAGAACCACAGTTCAGCATAGTGGGCCAGAGAGAAGAATCGGGATAAGGAAGAAGTGACTACTGATGACAGAGATGAAGCCTATTTATCGGGTTAATTTCCTGCACGTACATAGCTCCCAAAGAGCTATGTAACCTATCAAATTGCCACTACACTTCACTATAATCTGAAAATCCATACGAAGAAGCAAGGCCAAAGAAGCTTATTGCGGTATAACCTATCACAGGGCAGGAGGAAAGGATCCAGAAATGGGAATCTACAAGAAAGTAGAGCCTGAATGGACAAGAATAATGGAAAATTTGGAGTAAAGCCAAGCTTAACTACAACTTGTAAGGATAATTACAGAATGATCACGCTCTCATAAAGAAGGTGGTCCCAGAAACTGAGTTGTATTTGATGGCAGAAACCAGAGTGAAAACAGAAGAGAGTCTCAGGCAGAGGAGAGGGAAGCTGAATACGGCTCAGATTTCGTGCCCTTTTCAAATCTGCAATTATCTGGAAAAGCAGTAGAAGGCAGAAAAAAACCACCCGTTCATCCTCTACTAACATGTTTGAAATTCAGTTCCTGCAAAGAAAAAATATGAATATTTTTAATACTACAACACTTAAAGTAAGCAATTACAGTTCCTAAAAATACTGTAACTTATCACACAACTGAAAATTTCCTGCCTTTCTTAACAACCGAAATACATCTCTTCTGCTTCATAGAAGATCAAAGTAGCCATTGGCATTCCTGCTAGGGAGTACTACTAAAAGTGAAAATCAGTGACATTCATTGAATTTTAAACACTGAACTGGAGAGCTGTTTCTAAAATCTGTTCTGAGAAGTCATTCTTAGTCAACAGTTTCTCTTTTTACTGCATGCTTTGTTACCTCTGTCGGCCAGGCTATTACTGCTGTAATACAATTTTCTGCTTACTTAATGGCACAGTATCTTGCATCTAGATAATGGCAAATGGAGTAATTTTGAAGATAAATTAGATATAATGTAAGATTATGCTTGGACTGAAAGGCCAGGTAGAGTCTCTCACCTCCCAATACTCTGAAAAGCGTGACTGAACAAGATGGGGAGGTGACTAGCTGCCCAGTCTCAGTGTGCCTGCTAGTCTCCAGTAGCAGTCAGCAAGAGCAAAAAAATGGTCTCTGTAAAAACACATGGGGAACATCACCTGCAAAGTTAGATGCCTCTGACTCCCTTCAGCACTCTTCCTGCATGTATCGTAACCTAAGTACAACGTCTCAAAGCCTCTGAACTCTGTTGCCATCAGTTCCACCTTTCCCTACTTGTATAGGAAAAACAAAGCCACAGTTTGGATTCTGTTTTGCCGAGGAAATGACGAATATTTCAGGTTGTTCTCAGCTTCCCAATCACCAAACTGTACTTTAGCACTCTATGCAGCTTTCAACTTTTGCCTGCCATATTTTTTGCCCCCAAAACAAGTTACAGGAAGAAAATCAGTTAGTTCAGCAATAAGAGTTTGAGACCTTCAAATACTTTGTGTAGAAGTAAACAACAACACTAACCTCTTTCATTTTTTCCAGTTCGTTCTGTAGTGCTTGTTTGGCAATTTCAACTTCTATAAGCTGCTGTCTTAATTTTTCATTTTCATCTTCTGTTACAGTACGTTTTTCTTCCACATTTTCTAACTCGTGGTGAAGTCTCACCGATACATCTTTTGCAACCTAAATGAAATGACATTTCAAAAGAAAGATTAAAACAAAAAGAACAACTGTTGCAGCGCTTAGTGCTTAAGCAACCATTTACAGCTTAATTCGGGATGTTTTGATGGAAGCGGTATGAAAGGAAACGTAGACAAAGACATCCACAGATAGAGTTCTGAATGATTCAAAATTCAAGCCAATTCCTTCCAAAAATGTTATAGGCTTCCTGTGGACTTCACTGGAAACCACGTTAGAAACTAAACCCCAACTACTTCTTAGATGTTATGTCAACAGTGAAAGAGGACTGTCATTGTTCCTGGAGACAGTGCAGCATCTATTTTCTCCCAACCACTGCTAGCTTATGTTTTTCACTGCACTCAGGTATGTGGCCTTCAAATACTTGACATGCAGAAGCATCTAAGAGCATGATCCACCTCCTTCAGGCCTGCTATACCTGCACGTGGTACAAGACCACAAACAGACACATCTTTATTTTGATCCTGCTCATTTCTCTGTCCTTCATGAACAGTATATCTGGCATTTACTACTATTCGTTAATTTAAAGAGTAAAATATGAACAAACAACATTTTTACTGACCCTGGGTTCACCCAAATGGTGTCCAATATCTTAAATTAAAATAAACACTAGGGTTTTTTCTTTTTTCTTTTTTCTTTTAATGCATTTTCACAGGAATAGAGTTAAAAGGCACATGTCAAGATTTAATTCCTCTTCTTCATGTAAAGCAACAAGAATTTTGCCATTCAAGCCACTTGCATTGTATTTTGTGAAACCACCAGAAACTATAATCATGCACCAAAAATATTTAAATATATACTAATCACTGTTATGATGGTGATTTAGACACATAGTTTGAAAAGCCTAATTTCCTGCTTTTTTTAGAACATTGGAAATTATAATTAATCCTTCTTAGCATTAGCTAGGGGAGCTCAGAGAGCTATCCTTTATGGCTTTAACCAGAACGATCTTTATATTTGTATGTCAAAGAACTCTCTTTGACATACTAAACCTCTAAAGAAAAAAATAGTAATTGTAAGCAAGCAGTCATCAAGAATCTGATCTATCAGAAAACAGCAGCAGCTAGTGACTCAGCCGCCCCTGACAAGAAACCCAGTGTGTGTGAACTACAGATACAACACTGCAGTGTAGCACAAGATCATTCAATAACCTCCTCCACTGCACACACACTCAAGACACATAATGCCCAAGAGAAAGAGAGAGTGGAGGGGAATTTCAATTATAACCATACTCCAAAAAAGATTGCAGGATGAGCTGAGAATCACACCACAGGGCAATATTTTGATGTCTTTTCCTACGCTCAGTATGAAACTGCTCATCTGGCTGTCCAACCAAAGTAAATGGAAAATCATAGGGGACATTTTTAACAGCATCCCATCAGATTCTGTCTTTGGTCCATAGACACAGTCTGTGTCAGTAAACACAACAAAATAAAAAAATCATTACTGGTAGGGTTTTTTTGACACAAGATTTGGTGGAGTGGCAATTAATGCAGGGAAATCCTACAGAGCATGCTAGATCATATGGGAAATGTGACTCACTTATGCAAGACACTATCTCTGAACAATTAAGTCCCCTAATATATTACCCATGCACAGAATTGCACATGAGTGACAATTACGGTTAGCCAGTACCAGGAATTCAATTAGGCAGAAATTTGGCATTAGATGTTCAACCCTACTCCAAAGCAGAACACATTCATGACCTGTGGGAACGCTTTGTGAAAACACTATTCCTTTCCAAATAGTCAGTTGTATGGTTATTGGGAAAGACATGGGAGAAATCCTAATTAAAGTGAGCCTTTTGTTCAGCTCAACCTAAGGCCTTAGCTGCTATCTCCTATATTGCATGGGAACCTCTCCCAGGCCCTGAGCTTGTGTTACTTGCTAATACAAAGTAACGCGTTGAGTCAAAAAAGAAATCAACTCTATAAGCTAGAATCACAATATTCACTTGGGACATGAAGGCTCACATTCAAATTCTGCCTGCAGAGGTGTGTATCTCAACTATTCACCTAAGCATCATTCCGAGTGTGGAAAACGTCCCTTGTTGAGACCAGCAATTCCATCTGACCCATGACAAAGGGGTCATTTTGCTTCTGACCAGGAAGACAGTATTTTGTCAAGGGCCACATGAACAGCTGTACTTACAGAACTGTCATGGCCACAACAGCAAACACGGGTTTTGAATATGCACAGGCAAGGAATATCAACTAGAAATATAGAGAAAGATATTGGCATTTTAAATTAGCATTAGTGAGAAAATTACTGGAACGTGTCTTGGACTGGTGTCTACATTTCAATAAGAATGATGTCAAGCTTCCAGCGTTTCAGAAAAGATGATCCAAGTCTGCAAACCAGGCTTGGGAATAACAGACTCTCCATCCATTGTATTTATCAGAAAGAAGTTTAAGAATGACCTTGTTCCTCATCGTGTGTTAAATTAGCATTTTCAACTGCAGTCCACTGAATCCAACAAGCCATAGGTAATTAGTCCTATACAGAGGACAAATGTTGCTATACAGAGATGTTCAGAAATGTTGCTTCCACGAGAAATGGAGGGAGACCTGTCAACTGAAAAAAAAGTTTAGGAGTCCTGATTAAGTAGAAATCTTAACAAAGTCTAGTGGATGGAAGCAGAAATTAAACAACTTCCAACTAGCGCAAGAAAGGGTTGTTTTTTTCTGTAATTGCACAGATCTAGAATGGAGATGATCAATATTTTACCACCAACAATCTTTAAACAAGGACTTGTTTTCCTCAGCAATGGGCTGTGGTTCATTCAGATGTTATGGATTAAATACAGTTGATTACACATTGAAATTTGATGTGTCTATGGTTTCAGGTGGATGTGGGAAATCCTGCCTTCACTGAAGATAACAGCAGTTTTTCCACTGACACCAATGGAGTCACGATTTCGTGTTGTGGCTCTGCAAGTATTCAATCTACCAGTCCTCTGAAATCTTTACTAAATAGAGTATAGTAATCCCCTCAAAGTCAATGGGATGATTCAGCGAGGTTGGTTTAATTTTGCGGTGGTAGGGCATGTTTCGTGTTCATCATAAAAGATCCAAAACCGCTACATCCTAATTTGTATTTGCGTCACTTCTTACACATTAACTTTACAAAAAATGATTGGACTAAAGCTGAAAACAGCATACCTACGTACTGAAGGGCTTCTATTACCAAGGTATGCTTGGCCATTGCTATCCTATGAACTGCATTGGGTGCACAGTGAACAACAGAACGGATGGAAATGCCTGAGTCATGAGGACCGAGAGCACGCTCGTGTCTCTGTCTGAGACGCTCCCTCCCCTTGACACCTGCACACGTCTGTACCTTGAGGTCCTGCTCCATGCTGCGCAAGAGCTCGCCGTCAATCTCGCCAGTCTGGGCATAGCGGAGCCTCTTGCGCTCAGCCTTGCGCAGCCGGTACTGAAGGATCCGGCAGTTCTTGTTGGCTCGCTCCAGTTCATGGCGCATTTCTTGAAGCTGACAAGCATCCTCTTCGAAGAAACTGTCCCTCATCTCGTCCATCTCCGTCCTCAGCTCATCTATCTCATTCTGGCATCGGGGTGAGAAGGGGACAGGGACGCCACAGGTGGGTCGAAAGCACAAATGTCAGCACGTATAGGGGAAAGCGGCCAAAATGGAGCTCCTGCCCGCGGGGACACCGGCTAAATACAACCCAGCTCATTAAAAGCTCCGCAACGGAGCCGGGAAGCGGCCCCACCACAGGGCCATCTTAACTCTGCCTCCAGCGCTAGTGCCGGGGGAGAGAGCGGCGGGGAAGCCCCTTCCCGGAGCCGGGGTGGGGAGGTCGCCCGGCCCCCGCTGGCCCCCGGTTCCCCCCACAACGCCCCCGCCCCCCCCTCCCGCTGTCACCGCCGCCCCGGCCCCTCACCTTGAGGCTCTCGTTCTCCTCCCGCAGCTTCTCCATCTCTTCCTGCATCTCCTCCTGCAGCTGCGGGCTCAGGGCGCCCTCGGGGGCGCCGCTCCTGCCGCCGCCGTCCGCCTCGCCCTGCCGCAGCCCCTCCGCCCCGGCCGCCGCCATGGCAGAGGGCGAGGAGGCGGAGGCGGCCGGGGGAGGCTCGGCCGGGGCGGCGGCCGCGGAGGCGGAGGAGGAGGAGGAGGCGGAGGAAGCGCTGCTGCTGTGGTTGCTGCCCTTGGTTTGCATCTGGGCGGCCGCCGCCAGCCCCTTCCTGAGGTGGAACTGGATGAGCTCACTTTGCAGGCATCCCTCCTTCCAGTACCCGCCGCCGCCGCCGCCGCCCGCCGCCCCGCGGCCCTTCCCCGCGCCCGAGGAAGATGGAGGCGCCGGGGCCGCCTCCCCCGCGCCCTTCAGCGGAGACCGCCCCGCTTTCCCCCGCCACTGCTTGGGCGGCGGCGGCGGCGGCTGCGGCGCCACCGCCCCCTCCCGCTCCCCCCCGCCGCCGCCGCCGCCGCCGCCGCCGCCTCCTGCAGGGGGCGCCTCCTCGGCGGCCCGCGGCGCGGCGGGCTCGGCGGCGCGCGGCGGCGGCTCCTCGGCGGCGGCTCTACCGCCGGCGGCGGGCGGAGGTTCAGCACCGGCGCCGGGCTGGACAGCTCCCGGCGGCCCCGCGCCGCGCGGCGGCCTGTCGGCGGCGCGGCCGCGCGCGGCTCTCGGGGCCTGGCCCGGCGGCGGCCGCCCCGAGGCGGCCTTGGCGGCGGCGGCGGCGGCGGCGGCGGCGGCGGCGGGGACGCGGGAGGCGGCGGCGGCGGCGGGCGGCGGGCGCGGGGGGTTGTCGCGGGCCCTGGCCGGCGAGGAGGCTCGCTGCTGCTTCCTGCCGCTGCTGCCCTCGGGATGGAGGCGAGGCTCGGCGGCGGCGCCCCCTGCAGGCGGCTGGCTCATGGCGGCGGCTATCTCGGGGAGACGTCCATCACCGGCGGCGTCCTCCGCCTCCGCCGCCGCCGCCGCCCTGAGAGCTGGGGGAGGAGAAGCGGAGAAGACGGTCGGGGTGGGGACAGCCCCCGGGGGCGGCGGGGAGACGGGCGTTCCGGCAACGCCGGCGGCCAGCGTGCCCCGTCTGCTCCCGAGCACCGCCCCGCGCCCCGCCGGCTAGAAGCCGGCCGAGGCTGAAGCCCAGAGTCGGTCCGGAGGGAACGGCTTTCGGGAGAGAGCCCACACTGCCCGGCTGAGGCCGAGCTCAGTTCCCACTCCGCTTGCATCTGGGGACGTTTGTCCCGTCCCGTACCCCCGACCCCCCCCCCCTCCATGCCGAACCCTTCCCCCCTCCGGGCTGTCACCTCAGAGTTAAAATTTCCATCCACACACAACCTTCCCTCTCGCTCATCCTCGCTACCAAGCCGAGCACCCCTCTGGGGTGCTGCTGCACCTCTCTCTGTCCCCCCCCCCCCCCCCGATGCCTCTTCCAGGTGTCCATCACAGCCGGGCGGGGAAGGCTGCGGTACAAAGGGCTGCGCACGTGGAAGCAACAACAGATTTCCCTTCAGCTTTGACAGGGCCTCTTCCAGAACGTTAGGCCTCTGAAACTCAGGATTCGAGGGCCATAAAGGAAAGCGGCCCTTCCATCAGCTTCTAAACCCAGATTTGTCCCAGTTTGTTTTCCAGAGGCATTGTGAAGGTTTAAGACTGATTGTGGTTTGTTACTGATTATGCTGACACAGGACTGAGGTGTAATCACACCAGCAGATTTTCAAAACAGAGGAAGCAAGGAATACACCCTAACCCAGTAAAAGGTGTTATGTAGTACTCACCAAAGGGTGCTCAGAAGGCAATTTTCCCCCATAGTGACAAACCCATAGTTTTCATGGTCACAACAGATTATTTGAAAGGGCTGTTAAAAGCCATATCATACTGCAAAGACGTTCCTTAATATATTCTAAAAATAATGGCTATGATCCACAAACAGTTTTCACATAGCCTTTATTCAACTGTCCTTAAAGGGAAAACGTGAGCAAAAGTAGAAATGACAGCATTCCTAACACGGCCTAACGATTCCCCTCCTAGAACACAGCTTAACCATTCCCTACTAGAGGAGGGAATAAAGAAAGAAACTCGACTGGGCGAAATCAATGTAGACATTATACCGTACGCTGACAATTGGTTTACTCCCTGGAACATACCAGACAATGAGACTGTGTTTGCTCTGCGCTCACTGGCAGGGGCACCAGGTTTCCTCTCAAATGCACTGTCATTATCACCCTGATTTTAACCAATATACTGGAAGTTAATGCTCAAAAGAACACAATTTGGCAAAAACTTGCCAGGCATTAATTAGTAAAAAAGGGAGCATGGAAGTGTAAACCTATCAAAACTTACACTTGTATCACAACACATCATAAAAGATTTGCTTTGCATCTCTATTATCCATCCCAAACAGAATTCCCAAACTGCTGTTGTTCAGAGGTACAAAATGTCACTCTTGAAATCCAAACCTAAAGAAACTGCAAAAAGCCAGGTCTCAGCTTAAATCCTTTCTCTTACTCAGTGCCCCGCCTTCTACCTACTGTGAAATTTAAATGGCAACATTAAATTAAAAATAATAATCGGGAACCCTACGCTATACCTGGATCTTTTCGGAAAGTTTCATTGCAGCAAAGTCGTCAGTCTCAGTCGCGATCTGCCGGGAACACAACCCGCACCGTACATGCCCCCAATTCCAGGACCGGCTACGGTTCAGTTGGCTATTTTTTTTAATTTTTTTTTTTCTCTTTTAACTGGCACAACGAAAGCCCCGTTTAAGGCCAAGTCTGAAATCTCCGTCCTCACAAAACTCTGCCACACAGCCTCCTCCCCAGAGGCAAACCCACGTGGCGCCAGGACCTGGCGTCTCCGCAGGTTTTCCTATCGGGAACAGCTGTCCAGGCGGAAAAAAAAAAATGCGTAAATAAAGGGCAGCAACAAAAGGGAGAAGTCCGGTGGCTCCACCCGCCGGCGTGGGGATCTCCCCTGCCCGGGGCTTCAGGCAGGGCTTTCCCCGGCCCCGGCCGCCCCCTTCGCCTCGCCGGGCGCCCGCCTCTCCCTCTCCGACATCCCGATTCGCGACCGCGACTTCAGGTTTGGGAGCGCTTCTGCCTTTTGTCCGGGTTTTAAAGGGGCGGGAGGAGGATTTTCGCTGGTCCCCCTTTATACCTGGCGGGTTTGTTGTATCTGAATTCCGAGTAACATTCCCTTTTTGGGGAAAATAAAAAATAAAATAATAATTAAAAAAAAAAAAAACAAACAAACACAAAAAAAAAAAAAACCAAAACAACGGCAAAAAGGCTTGTATCTAAAGCAGCCGCATTACTCACCACCACTTTGTCTGCTGCCGGGCTGGCGAAATGCATGCACAGAGGGACGGGCACCCGCACACGAGGTACCCGGCGCTGCCAGAGCCTCTCAGGAAAATGAAGCAATATTCATGAGCTGACCTCACCGGGCCTGGGAGACGGGAAGGGGAGGGAGGGAGGGAGAGAGGGAGGGAGGAAAGCAGCGAAGGGAAAAGAAAAGAAAAAGATTAAACGGCAAGAACCCCGCCCAGGCCTGAAGGCTGAGTTGCGTCCCTTCATCTATCCGCACATGGTGGAATAGGATTACAGCGCAAACGGGGGGAGCAGCGGGCTGCATGCGAGGCGTGCGCCCCGTTTCCCTCCCCAGTGCGTGCAAGGCAATCGATTCCGCTCAATTATTTAATGTCCCCTTCAGGGGAGCCTGCTCTGCCCCGGCAGGGATGCCGGGCGCCTCCCGCAGCGGCGGCGGGCCGGTGGCGGGGGTTTTCCTTTGTTCGCCGCCTCCAGCCGCGGCGGGTCCACCCGGCGACCCGGCGACAGCAGCCCGCTGAAGGGTACGAGACAAAGGCAAGCCGCCCTGCTCTGCTGAAGATGGTAATCCCCTGGTGTTATTTATTCGTGCGAACACAGGGACGAACGGGACGTTGACCGTTTGCTCGTGTGGTGGGCGAACCCCAAGAGGCGGTCATCCGTTTCCCCCGTTTATCGTGAGGGGAATTTATCTTTGCCCTGGAGCGCCCGAGAGGGTTCTTAAGACTTCGCGCTTGAAGTCTTTCCCAAACAGAGACAAAGAAAAGCAGGGGGGGGAAAAAAAACTAAAAATGAAAAAGGCTTGCTTTCCTTTGCCTTCCCTTCCCCTGCCCTCCGATGGGGGAGTATTTGAGTATTTCCATCTGATGGACGGGCGTGGGAGTGTCCTGGACCCACCTGTGTCTGTGTGTCTGCCTGAACAGCCGGCAAGAACAGGCTCGGGGGAAGCGGTGCTCGGGGCTGGAGCCCTTCTCCTTCCTCCTGCAGCGGTTGGCAGGTCCGGGGGAGCTCCTGGGCTCTGCCGCAGCCCCCAAAAGGGCTTCCTCGGCGGGAGCGGTGGGGGGGGGCCCGGTCCGGCCTGGCACTTTGCTCCAGCTGCAGGAGAGTGGGTTTCCGGGCTGGAAGTTTGTCCCAAGGGATAATTAACTGAGGATTTTGTGCCCATAGATATACCAGCATATACATACATGCGTACATCTGTACATACATCTAAATACAAAATATATATACATAAATACACTGTACATAGATATATACATAAATGTGTGTGCATACACCCATGTGAACACATATAAAATATACATATATATATGCATGCGTTTATATATTGCATGTAGTTATATACACATATCTGTGAGGCGTGTGTGCAGGCCTTGGGGCAGGGTAAGCTCAGGGGAGACCAGCTGCCCCCTTTCCAGCCACCCCTACCCCACAGCCCTCTCCACCTCTTCTGGCACCACAAGCAGGAGCTAACACATCTGAAAGAGCATATCCTGGGATGTAGAAAGGCACTGCCCCTACCTGCATGTCCTCCAGCCTTGAGCCCAGGGACTGCATGAGCTGGATACATATAGATTGGATGAGTTAAAGGCAATCAGAAAATAGGAAATGGAACATTTATGCTGAAGAAGAAAAACACTGGGATGACGAAAAGCTACTTTTTATATTCATAATGCTTAATGATTTAAGTTAGGCCTTTGAAACCCATCATAAATATCGACTGCAGTCCTACCAACTAAACAGAATAATCGGTTGAAACATGAGGAATGAAAATGCAAAATATTTCTGGAGTTGGAGCTGAGAAATAAACCCAGCGTATTGTTCCTTTCCTATGAAAGAGGTGGATAGATTCTGCTAGAAGAATGCCGAGGCTCCTTGTCTCAGTGAATATACAGAATAACAGAGATGGGTCCATCACGATAATATAACATTTCATCTCTACAGCATTCCCCAGAAGGACAAGCGCAGCAGTCCCCACCTTTAAGCACTGGACAGCAACTGCCATCCTTTCTGCTCTCTCGCTGTTGTCTGGATGGACTTTCTGTAGTAAGATAAAAATGGGATGTGATGACATCTCAGACCACCTGCAATGAGTTTTATTGTGCTTTACGGATCCTTATTGTCTCATAGTAGTGTCCAAATGAAAACCAGGTTATCAGGTTATCTTCACAAATATTTTTGGGCCATACGTCTGTTAGTAGAGACCAATATTCTGGTAGAAAAATTTGCTCATTCCTTAGTGTCATTTGGGATTGTTGACTTTCTTCTCAAAATTTCTATTCTGGCTAAAACTCCAGTGCTGACACAGTTATAAAAATTAACATGGGAACAAAAATGCTTCTACTCATATTGTTTACTTTTTTGGGGGGAGAATGGGTGTAATTAGCACAAGCTAAGGCACTCTTTTGCTAATAAAAGCTGTATTTCCATTAGGAAATTTGCTGCTAGATCTCGGTAGGCATTTTAAATGGCCAGCAAGTTATGATATAATAGATATAATTATTATATCCACCCTAGAATAAGTCCAATATGAAGAGACCTATACAGAAAAGCTATTGCAGTAAAAGTTCCATTTCTGATCAGATTATGTTGTAGGTTTTCTAAAAACCTGTGGGTGGAAATAATACCCAGGGAGGTCTTAACTTCACATGGAAAACAAGGGGCTCTGAGCTGACAACTACCACTCAGGAATGAAGTACTGACATGATGCTGAACAGTTGTATAAATACATTAGCTCAAATGTCAGTGGTAGGCAAAGCAATGGAAATAAAACATTCGGGATGATTTAGGGAGAGGTAGAGAACAAACCAGAAAACATCATTACTGCTCCAGCGTAATTCCATGGTACAGACAGATTTTGATTACCAAGAGCAGTTCTGGTCCCTCATCTCAAACCAGGCATGGTGGAAGGGGGTGAGGTCCAGAGAGGAGCAGTCGTGGTCTGAAGTGGCTTTGCTCAAGGAGTGACTAGGTATGGTAGGAGTCTTCAGGCTGGATACGGGGTGACTGAGGAGAAATATGATGCAGACCCCTACAACCTTTAGTAAGGAAGGTAAACAAGGGTAAAAGGTTCACTGTTATTCACAGTCTCTTCCCTTATAAGTAGTGTAAAAATGTAAATGTGAATGAAACAAACAAGCATGTGATGGATTCCGAAAAAACAGAAAAGAAAACTGTCCTTGTGGTTAGGCTATTCAACTCCCTGCCAAAGGATGTTTTGAATATAAGGGTCTAAGTGGGTTTCAAAAGTGATTGAGCAAAGTCATGGAAGACAAATCAGTTGGGGACAACAAAGGCAAAACATGTAGCTCAGAAAAACTCTCCACTGAAAATTTCTTTGATCTGGGAAATTATCTGGGAGCAATACCAGTATGTGGTTTTGTGTTCTCTTCTAGCATCCACTATTGACCACAGTCAGATATCTCTCAGTAAACTAAAAGATCTTTGATCTGGCTCCATATGAAAATTCATATCCTGTTAGTATCACCCGCTAGTTTTGCCTTTCTCTCTTTCCCAACTTTTTTTATTTTCTTAATTTCTTTTTCATTCTTCCTCCTTAGATTTCTTGTCATGCAGAGCATTGGTAACCTGCTGCACCCTGGTAGAGCATACCTATGACTTTTTCAGTACTTTTTTGCCTTCAACAGCTAAAAGTATTTTGAATCAAATTAGAGCTGTGAATACCTTGTTTTCTAGTCCCCATGATTTCTTGCTCATGTAACAACATATTTTTTTATTCAGTCTACAATTGGGTTTAGTTGTATGTAGTCGTGTAAGAGATGAAAGGACACCAGACTGAAAGAGGAGGAGAGGAAGAGAAAGGAGAGCAAGAATGTCTCCTCCAAGCAGAGTTTCAGCTTAAGTCATATAGGTTTCTTTTCCTAAGTTAAGATGAGACTCCCTTTATGTAACACCCTAAAAGTATGACCCAAGCATGACCTCCTAGCTTTCAACAAGATTTCAGAAGCGGGTTGGAGAGGATGCTTTTCCAGGAGGATGCCTGGGTGGCACGCACTTGCTGTACTTCTACCACTTTGCTTACTCACCTCCTCTGCCCTCTTGGGAATATGTTGGGTTATGCTGAGGCAGAAAAAGGAGCTGCTGGAGCGTGCTGTGCTAGTTCATGGTGCTGGCACTGCCCCAGCTGGCACAGGCTGCAACTTATCTTCCTGCCCAAGGAGATGTGCCGGACACAACTAATTATACACCAGACCAGAGCCCTTTTTCTCTGTCCATGAAAAATTGAAAGTTTGAGACTTTAACTCACCAATTTCTAATATGTCGACTAAATGGCCCTGATGTCTATTGTACCAAGCAGTAATTTGAGAATAAGCAATATTACTTTATAACTGTTCTCTTTTCTTATTTGCTTGGAAATGGAAAAGTTTTCCAGACGTACTGCACAGCAGAATTACACAGAACCAAATAATGATATTTCAAAAAAGAAGAAAACTCTACATTAAAGAAAAAGAAAAGCTAAGAAACAAATAAAATTTTAAGTTCATACAATTCAACAAATAGAAACATGCTAACAGCACTAGTTCGTTAAAACAGGCATACTTTGGCATACATGTTTGACCAAATCATTATCTAAAATCATGGTGGTCCTGGTGGTCATGTCTCTCTCCTTTTTCCTCCTCCTCCTCCTATTTAACGGCTGCTTCTCAACCAGAGGCATCTATAGCATGGCACATTGAGGCTGCATGTTCTGTTCATCCATGTCCTCATATCCACAGACCTCACTAAGGGGATGGGATGTCCCAACCAAAGGGACAGTGATACCAACTGCACCCTCTCTGACAATTCATCCCAATAGGAGAAGTAGGTCATGCTGTCTTTCGCTGCTATGTAAAGGAAACAGCTTCAGCCTTCATACCTATAAGGGATCTCCTATATCCCAGTTCAGGAAGTCTGTATGTCATGCACTGTGTTGTACCTGTCTTGGTTTAACCCTTCCATTCCACATGTGGCTGGTTTCTCAGCCTCACAGGGGGTGAGAAAACACAAAAAATTGAAATTGTAGTGAAAATTAGAGGAATCTTTGTCTCTGTCAATGGAGGATAAAACTAGGTGAAATTAGGTCTGTAGCCTATTAGAATGCAATTCTTGTAGTTATAAAATGAAAGCTTGGTTCTAGTTTTGCTATCAAACATTTCATTCAGCCTTTCTGAAGGCTTCAGGAAGTTTTATGCTGCTGCTTTTTATTCCTACAGAAATCAATTGTACCTATTGTTCCAAGATAATGACAGAACTGAGCATGCCCTGAAACAGACCAGTGCCGCTCAACCATTTCTAATGAAAAAATGACCTCTACCAGTCTCTCTCTGTCTCTCCTGGACTTCCTATACCTTATGTTACTAGAACAGTTAAAAAAAAAAATATTAATTTGGAACTTAAAACATTATTTACACTGAAAAAAGACTCTCTGTATCGCTGTTTGCTGCCAGTCTATTATTTCATATTCAGAGGACAGGATTATACTAAACTTGCATAAATCCTATCATGCATGCATAGATCTGCATAGTCTATATATTGCATTAGTATCTAAAGCTCATTGATTATTTAATGAGGCTAATGGGAGAGGAAGAGTACAGCAAATTTTATAGCTAAGACTGTAGGAATGAAAGCCAAAATAGGGAATATCTCTAGATTAATCAGTCTTGTACCCTGTCTTATTGCATTTTATGTAACATGCTCACTGGCTGCTGAAGAAAAGCAATATTCCTGTTTGGGCACTAACATAGTACCAATATGTTCAAACAGCCATTTCCAGGGAGGGATTTCAAATCTAAGGGACAATGATTGCAGGTAACCTCAGAGGTCTTCTCTAGCTTTAAATGGATGGTCTGATGATGAAGTTAATCATGAACAGGCTGTACTCTGGGGTCTGCCTGCTTCCTCCCGCGAGGGAGGCTGTGCGACAACCTGTGCATTGCACTGAGCGGCGGCCCATGGTCAATATGAAGGTTTTGTTGTTCATCTTAATCTTTCAAGTCCTCATCATGACTTGCTCAAGCAGGTTGCAGAGCTTCTTACCCCGTTGTGCTCCGCTACGGCTTAAATTAAGTGACAAGGAGTCATCCTAGGAGTTTAACAGACTCTTTCCTCTACGCCTAAAGAGAGTTTGGGAGAAGCAGGGCCATCCCAGTCTCATCCATCTGGTGACTAACAAGGCAAAGTCCTTTCTACAGGTCTCCACAGTAGGGGCGTTTTCTTCATTAATCCGTTACAGCCCAGCAGTTGGCTGTTGCATCAGTCAGACAAGTGTAAAATGAAGTTGCGCAACTTCAAAGGCACTAAAGTGCCCAATTCCCTTTGATTGCTAGGGAACTTAGGCCCTCACCTCCACAAGGCAGGGGCTGAAGTGAGGAAACAGGTGATGAAACAGTCTGCATTTTGTTAGCTGAGAGGCTTGAGAGCATTTTATTTTTTATTTATTCTTCCGTTAATGTTAATTACATTTTTATTTCCTCCTTGTTAATTTGGGATGCTTGTTTTGATAACTTATGGATGTGTATAATTATTTAGGCTGGAACTGTGTCTTGCTACTCTGACTTCCAGGTGGCATCACGTTACCAAACACATAAGCTTCCAGATGCAAAATTCAACATAGATTTTCCAAGAGCTGGTGTTAGACGACTGGTTGTCTTTCCATCTGTTCCATCTCCTCAATTACTCTCTGCCTTATTGTCATCTTCTTACTGATAATCTGTCTTTTTATTTTGTCTTTAGTCTTGCTGGTAATTATTCACTGTAACTTGTATTTCAGGATCAGTGGATTTTTGTACAGATCTAAGTCGTTTGTGAGCTTAATGCCATTTTCAGAGGTAACTTGTGGACTAGGAACTTTTAAAAACGTTGGCAAATATACCTCTGTTCTTTATTCTCCTGAACGCCTGTGAGAGCTCAACATAAGTAATTTTGAAAATAAGGCTTTTTCATTCCTATGTCTTAACAAATTTTGAATATGATGGCCTGACATTGTATTTGTTAAGTTACACTTGCAAAGGCTAGGGAAAAATCACTGTACTTAGGCAAGCTGAAAATTAATAAATCAATAGTGAATCAGATCCATTGTTCACCAATTTGTTGGGCTTTCTATCAAGCTTGTTATGCTGTTATCTCCAACCTGGATCATATCCAATCTTCTTACATAATGTCCTAATGTTTTTGGAGAAATTAGGGGATGTCTGGCACACATCAAATTAGTAAAATCAGGGTATCAGGTTTTCCTCCTGGTACAAGTAAATTGAAAAAGCTCTGTAAGTGTATCAAGAAGTACATATAGCAGGTTCATTGGATGGCTTTTGATTCAGGGACCGCATGTTTCAAGAGAAATTGAGAAAATTATTTGCCACAAATATCCTTCCTCATGTGCGCCGATAATGCTTTACGTGGTTTTGAAGGACAGGCAGTGTCGATCGGCTGTGACTATACCTACAACAGCTTCTGCGCTCTCTCCGGGCTGCGGGAGAGCAGCTCAGTGTGCGAATGAGGCCAGAGTCCCCGTTTCTATGGTGACTTCACCCGCCCGTCACCCCATCCAGCAGCCCCTCGTCAATGCCATCGAGCTGGTGGGGGGCAGGGAGAGGAGGGGGAGGCGAGGAAGGAGCATTTCCAAGGAGGAGCCTGGGAAATCAGAGTCGGTGTGTTATGTTTGCAGCCTTTATGGTAGTCTTGGAGGATCGGAGAATGGAAACGGGAGAGATCTCATTCCTTCAGGGCAAGCTCCAGGGGGATGCCGGGCTCCTCCACCCTAACTCCCTTTGCACGCTTTGCATCTCACAGAAGCACAGCAGAGACAAGGTGCTGACAGCCTGATCTTGTTTGGAGCCCCAGTGGAGTAATGTTATTCAGCACAGCACATCTACTCTGGTGTAATTCTATTACAAGCAAAATAACAAACAGTTGTGGAGTAAAGGCAGGGCAGGTGACATCGGCGTCCAGCGACAAGGCTCTGGGTCACATTGGCATAGCAAAATGTAAACCCTGGACAGCTGATGCTGCTGCCCACAGAAAATCAGAATGTTGCAGGACAGATCTGAGAGAATTCTTTATTGATCTGAGGCGATAGAGACCATGATTAAAGGGTACCCTTAAGCTTGAGGTAATGCCTTTGGGTTGGAAAGGGTGCTGCGGAGTGAGTCTTTCTGTCTCCCTCTTCTCTGAGTCTGAGTGTGGGGTTAACTTGGTATCTATCCCAGAAGAGTCAGCAATAAATCCAAGTGTTTCTGTGTGGCCTAACTAATCAGTTCTTAATGAAATATATATACAGAAGAGGACGCCCCACAGGTTTCATTCATTACCGAGGGAGAAAGTCCAAGGAAGGCACATAAACTTACCCTGCTGTAAACCCATACTTGCTTAAAAGAGCTGTCATCTGCCCTTTCCAAACTCACCCTCTTTTCCCATGCTCCAAGTTGTCTTGTAATTGTGGAAGAGGCATGCGTAGGAAGCAGCAAAACCTCATATTACAGGGATATCCCTTAAAATCTCCTGGGACTAAATTTTGGCTCCACTCAGGTCAATAACAAATCTTAGATTGTCATTAAAATGGCCAGCCCCAAACGTCAAGAATTCTTGGCTATTTTATTCAATGTCTCCTCTAAGCTGGCACAGGGACTGTTGACAGTGATTTGAATACTGATAGATTTAATTTAGAAGCTTTACTAAATAAACTGCTATAAAAAAAATACACCTTTTCAAATCACTGATTATTTCCTCCGTGATTAGAAAAAAACAATATTCTGTTCACTTGAAAAGCTTCATATAACCTGAGAAATTCTGTGAATCATAATAATGAATTATAGTACCAATTCCCAAAAAGATTTTAGGAAAGGACTTTATTAAAACTGCATTTGTCCTAGCTGTCCTTGCATGTAACAAATTTTTGTGTTACAGAAAAAATACATGCAAAATAAAACTCATTTAATGCTGTGAAGTAGATGTCCCCAATTTTATAATGAAGTTTTTCTTTCCAGAGGAAGTACTGTAGTTACTGGAAACGAAGAGTCTCTGTGCTCAGTTGGGACTGCAGAGGCTCAGGCACAGAGCAGAGCAGTGCACTCTGATCTCCTGTTTGATGCTGGCTATGTACTACCTGACTTTCAGTGCCACAGTCTCCTAAAGTCATGATAATATTCACTGCCATCTCTTCCTCTCCTACCCTTCAGATCTAATCCTGGAACAACCTATGAAAAACAGATTGACTCAGGGAAGCTAAGTCACTTCTCTCAGAAAGGACTGACTTTGGGGTTTTTTTGAAAAAAAGGGGGGAAAAAAGAAAAAAAAAAGAAGCATTTTTACTAATTTTTCATTCGTATATACTTTCCATTAATCCATAATAATTAAAAAAAAAGCCTAACTGAGTCAAAGCACAATTCTGGGTTTCTTTTCATTTACCATACTTTTAATAGCTTGAAATGCTGAAAACTCCAGTGCTGAAAACTTCATTACCATTAAAGTCCACAAAAAGACACATGTGAAAACTTTTTTTTGAGCCCAGAATCTCTCTCTTTCAGGAAAAGTATGTGTCATCTTCAGTGACTGCTGTGGTGATATTCTCTCTTGTTGCAAGATGTTTTGTGAGCTATTGGGAGTTTGAGTGCTGAAGTATGAACGTGATTTGATTATATTTATTTTTATAGCCTTTCAGCCCCATTTTCTAGGCTGTATGTGAGAATTTCATAACTATAATAACTATAGTTATTCGTATAACTATATATTCATATATCTATAACTATATATTCATAACATATATATAACTATATATTCATATAGTTATTCATAACTATAACTATAATAAAGCTGTTAGATTGGATTACACGTTGGGTACTGTCTGCATACTGCAACAGAGACTTGTACCCCCAAAAAATGTACTCCTGCAAAGATGAAATTGAGAAGCAGTGAAGAAGTCTCATTGTACAACTTCCAAGAGTAAGGAATGTTCCTGTTAACATCCTTCTTGGCATACCAGAAAAATCGAATAGTTTCCCCACATGCACAAAGGAGAATGTTGATCTCTCCATAAAGCGAATGAGGACATACAGAGGAAACTCTAAGACAGGTGTTTGATGTATCCTGCTGTTGAAGTACTACTGATAAGACAGAAAACAATGGGCCCAAGTGCAGGGAAGCCTTATTTCCTGTCACAGGAAGCTGAAGGTGTGGACAAGGAGTAAGTACAAAAGTTCAGCGGTATATTAAAATATTCTTGATGAGGGCATGAGCTTAATAGGTAACAGATGGAAAAGTTTTGCTGAGAATGAAAGTGTTGTTAAGTCAGAACGTCTCTGGTTTGTGTGAAAGAGGTAGCAGCTTCTGTTCCCTGGTTACACTCTTAATATCACACTTGGAATCATATTTAATTGACAGGGACTGGAGCTGCTCTCAGGCTCTAGAAGAGCGTTACAAAACCCTGTGCTCTAGTTCGATAATGCTAAAATTCAAGTATGCTATTCTCTTACCACTACAGATCTTTCTTCTCTTCTACAACAGCAACAGCCTTCACAGCTGCTCTGCTGTGTCTTATCTGAGAATGTGAATCTTTGCTACAGCGGTGGTTGTCTCGGACAGGATTTCTCAATGATGCTTTTCTGGGTCCACTCAATGGTTTCCCTGAAGCCCGCACATTTTTGCAGAAGCCTACTGGGTGATTTTAACCTCTTTTTTCTGTGATTTACTCAGCAATCTTGCCACAGTCTGCTCCATGCCTCCTGGGACACTGAGGAGCCACACACCTTCGCAGGCAGGAGCGTGACGCTTCTGAGGCCCTGCAGGCAACAGCCACGCAAATTGTCCCACAACAGGATTCAGAATCGGATTCTGCCGGGAGTCCAACAGTGGAGGATTGCTAAACCCAACCCTGTGTCTTATGTTTTTCATATGCATTTTCATGTCTTTTCTGCTTCAACATAGCCAATAAATGAAAAGGAGCTGCAAGAACAGGGTATAAATACATTCAGAAATGGCATCTTAGAAGAGATGGGTAAGTTGCATATGAGCGGAATTGCTGTACCTTTTTCTCGCCTGTATTCATTTCAGGGTGTGTTCAATAACGTATATATTTTCTTAGACACTACAAATGCTTGCTGGATTTTGTCTCTTTCTTGATTTTAAATCAGAATTAAGTGAACACTATGATTACTAGGTCTCAAATTAGTGAAATGCCATAAGACTTTTATCACTTGCGGAAGACAGGCACAACTGTTTTCCCACATACAAAGCAACAGAAAAATGCAGATAGATATTTCGAAATCTTAACGACTAGGCAGCGGAAACACCTTCTGTCATTTCACTGTAAAATATCAGTGGTGTTAATGAATGTTTTTATTAACATTATGTTGTAATTAATAGTATTAATACATTGGATAGGGGTGGGTTTTTCTTGATACAGCAACAGAAGACTCAAGACATCTGTCAGATGACATCATTATCTAGGAATGGAGAATATGTGACTGTTATTTAGCACCATCCGTCTTTTCTTTCTCAAGCCAAGAACTAAGCATAGACACCCAGTTCCCTCATGTATCTTGCTGGGCAAACCTTGCAAAGCAAGGCCAGAGCAGTGATGGTGAGCCAGAGCCTGTCAGAGCCAGGGGATGAAATGCAAACCCTGTGGGAGCGAGGCAAAGCCCATGGATCTTCACTGCTCCATGTGTGTCCTGCTCAGTTCTTGTGGGAATCGAGGATCTGAATTCTTCCTGAACCTCCCTCTGTTCCAGGCTGGAGTAGAAACAGTATGGGAAGCAGGAGATACTAAAGAGATCACAGAATCACAGAATGGTCAGTGTTGGAAGGGACCTCTGGAGATCATCTAGTCCAACCCCCCTGCCACAGCAGGGTCACCTACAGCACGTTGCACAGCACGGCGTCCAGGCAGGTGTTGAATGTCTCCAGTGTGGGAGACTCCACAGCCTCTCTGGGCAGCCTGTGCCAGTGCTCTGCCACTCTCAAAGGAAAGAAGTTCCTCCTCACGTTAAGACGGATCTTTCTATATTCAAGTTTGTGCCCATTACCTCTTGTCCTATCACTGGGCACCACTGAAAAAAGACTCTTCTCATCTACCTGGCACCCTCCCCTTAAGTATTTATAAGCATTGATAAGATCACCCCTCAGTCTTCTTTTCTCTAGACTAAAAAGCCCCAAGTGCCTCAGCCTTTCCTCATAAGAAAGATGCTCCAGTCCCCTAAGCATCTTTGTAGCCCTTTGCTGGACCCTCTCCAGCAGTTCCCAGTCCTTCTTGACCCGGGGAGCCCAGAACTGGACACAGCACTCCAGATGCGGCCTCACTAGGGCAGAGTAGAAGGGGAGGATGACCTCCCTCCACCTGCTGGCCACACTCTTCTTGATGCGTCCCAGGATGCCATTGGCCTTCTTGGCCACCAGGGCACATTGCTGGCTCATGGTCATCCTGTTGTCCACCAGGACTCCCAGGTCCCTTGCCACACAGCTGCTCTCCAGGAGGTCAGCCCCCAACATGTACTGATGCATGGGGTTGTTCTTCCCCAGGTGCAAAGAGAGATGTTGTCTCTCGCCTCTGTCACGTAGGGGCAACACTGAACAGGAGCAGCAGGGACTGTCAGAAGACTCACTTCTCCCTGGGTCTCCTTTGAGGAAGGGGAGAAGGAGCAGGGGGATGGAGTAGGCCATTCTAGGAATGGGTGTGACAAGCAGGGTGTAGGGATGCTGCTAACCTTGACATGTTATCTGGTGTCCCTTGAGAGCATGCAATGGGTAAATTGTGCCAAGCAAAATAAACATAATCCAAGGGCATTACTACATCTCAACCTTAAGCAAATGAGCAGATTGACTAAATATATTTAGATATGAAGGAACAGGTAGATTTATCTACTAAGACCCCTAATACTTAATCAGTGGTTTATACAACTAAGTTATACAACTCAGTCACATTCCTGAAAATTAGGAATTTATTGTGCATCCATCTAGTGGATAGAGTTTGTCTCTGAGTAGTGGCTTATAAAAGTCAGAAGACTTTACAAAAGTATGAGACTGCTTTTTACCACTGCAACACTCCCAAAAAGATGCCCAAAAAGAAGAAAAGCAATTAGATTTAGGCAGACAACTCACCTTTTTGAAGTGTTTTGCAGCTCTTGGTGAAGAATCTTTTAAAGCTTCATCTTGTCATCACTACCAAAGCTTTGAAAAAGAATCAAACTAATTCTTCAAGCAAGTTTAAAGCATAACTCAAGCCCATGTGCCCTCATCAATTACCCTTTCAATTAGTCTGATTCAAGCTGTTCAGCTAAGGGTGACCTGCACCAGTGATGTGAAATAAGTACATCTGTGACGGCAGAGTTATTTCCATGACTGTCTCGTGAGCACATTACTGCATAGGCAGCATTCCCTGATCAGGGACTTCTGAAAACTGCATAGATTGGTGCCTCCCTGAGGCAAGAGCAATTGCTGGTCTGCTTCCCAGACAGCAAAATTTGGGATTCTCCTCTTCAGTATTTCTGAAAATAATGAAAAACTCATTAATATGTCGACAGGGACTTGTTTGTATCTGTGGCCATATCCATCCTGAGAGTCAGATTCACTAGTTGGTCAGTGGTTGAACAGTGACACAAAGATGTGAAATATATAAGAGACATCACACATGCAAAGGTCATAGAGATCAGAGGAGCTATTTCATATAGGAAAAATAAGAGAAGTCAGAATGACTCCAAAGCCTTTTTCTGAGCCACAGCCTTTTTTTTTTCTGTGCACTACCACATTACCTGGCAGCACAAGTTTCATCTGGATCAAAACCAAACTGACTTAGTTCAAGCATGGCATGTGGTGCTTCTGCCAGCTTAAGGTATTGTCTTTACCGCAGGAAAAGAGCTAATACTTCATCCAGCATAAAAATGACGGGCAAAGTTACTGTTTACCGGTTTTTTGAAAGCACCTTTGCTGACAAAGGTTTGTTTAAAAACATTCTGTAGCACATTGCCACAATGTTTTTGACCTAGCCCAAGGAGCCCTAAAATCAGATGTAGCCTCTCATTACATTCATCTGTCAACATTTGCTGACTGGGAGAGGAATGTGGATTTTTTACTTAAGTGATAAGATTTGGCTTATTTGCATATTTGCCAGTGTATTGAAAGGAAGTTGTAGTCCAGTCTTCAGATTTATTTTTTTTTTAGTGACATGTGGAAGGAATAGAGCGATTGAAAAGTTATATAGCATCATCTAGTGGTCATACACGAATTTACAGAAGCCTGCAATTTCACCATCCTTACCCACTCAGATTACTTGACACCACTGCAGACTCCAAAGGAAAATGTGAGATAAATTTCTTACTTCCAGATTTTTCCAGTGGACTTTAAGGGGAAAAAAAAAAAAAAGAAAAGACGATCATTGGGTTAGAAGTTGTGTTATGCCCACACAGTCGGCATTCATAGTTCCGTTGTGGCACAAGAATATAAAATACCATATTGCAAGTCTTTTTGCAGATGAGGTTACACCAAAGAATTTTGATGTGGGATTTTAGTATAAGGAATAAGCCCAGGATCAGAACCTGACTTTCATTCTGTTGTAGTCAGTCAGACAAAATAAACTATAATACTTTACTTTTTAGTTACTTGTCCAAAGGCAGAGAATCAGAACAGGAATCCAAATCTTCTGGCTCCAAGGCTAAGCTTTTAAAATTAGATTAATTAGGAGAAAATGCAGCAGAAATCCAGGAGGAAGTCACAGACTTCAGAAACCTGCCTTCTGTAAAGCTTGGCTGTTCATGTTCACTGTTCTGGAGGGGGTTTGTCGTCTGCCTCCTTCTTGGAAGCTTAAGATTTCGAGAGTTCAAGATTTTAAGATTGGTTGTGCTTAATTGTATACCACATTAGTACGTGTAAATTAGCCCATAGCAAGGTCTATGCTAAGGCAAAAAAAAATACCTCCGGTCTTTCATTTAAATCTATATATATCTATCATAGTGTAAGGCTTTCTTATACCTCTGTCAATGACTCCTAGTCATCTCTACCTGGTCTCATCACTCTCTGGGAAAGGCAACCTTTATTCCTAGAGAGAACCCTTTACCACCCAAAAATTCAGAATGTTGCTCCCCAGCCTCTTCTGCCAGATGGATTCCCAAGGTCTGCCATCCACTGTGAGTAAGCACCGTGTTGTGGCTCCCCGCAAAGCCCATGGAGTGTGACCCAAGCAATGGTGCAGCCAGGGAAAGGATGAACTCAGGTTATACTGGAAATGAAGGCGGCAATTGGACAGAGAGCTGGATGGGAAGCTGAAGGAGACACACCTTTTTTCAACAAAGACTATTCTCATCTTCCTGATGAGAACAAAATATGACAATTAAATGACTCAAGCTGCGTAAGGTCATGTGCCGCATTCATTTGAGTAAATGACTCTTTGGAGGAGGCCAGGAATATTTGGGAAGCTGGACATTTTTTTGAGTGTAATCAGTGAGCCCTCAGAGGTCCTCATTTGATAGGAATTCCTGGGGACTAAAATGAACTCCTTTCAAACCCATTTAAAACAAAACAACTGTTTGTCTTACATCCCTTTGATAATCCAAGACCTAATTTTTTTGGTGACATGGGGCAATGGACTAGAAAACTCTGTCACATAACAGTTGCCTAGTTGTGCACCGCAGGGTTTTCATTATGGTCCCAAGCTTGGGGGCCTTTGTGGCACTTAGTCATGTTTATGTTTGCTATGCAATATCAGCAGATAGCTGTCAGCTACAGGAAATATATTTCACATGAGTCTGTATGCATTGGACACTTGTATTATGGAATTGATATTTGTGTGTATGAAATCACGTTGTGTGAGAAATCTCAGAAGCAGAGTCCTTGGAAGCATCCGGGTATTGGACTATGGGGTGTGACCTAAAAAGAAATAAAAGTGAAGTGAAAATAAAACCATGGAAAAAATGGACAATGGAAATATCTACTACGATTTGTAGAAAAATATTCTTTTTAAAAAAATGTGTTTTCTGTCATCTCTCAACTTGGTGACGTGACATCACTCCATCTACTATCATTAGGTCTCATTTCAAAGCAATGCTAGCTTTGTTGTGCAAGTGTCCATCAATACCCAGTCATTTCTCTCTTTTAATATTGGTCCATGCATGTGTTTGCTCTTTACATACCTTTCATAGGTCTATAGTACCATCATTATGTTTCAGAAATTACCGATTTGGTGTAGGAAGTATATGTTAAATATGCACCTTAATTTCATCAACTAGGTTTGGAATCTGTTTCTAGTGAGTTATTCACATTTTTCTAAACAAGACTGAAATCTTTTTTTCTTGAAAATCACCCTTATTTCCTCTATCATTGTGAATGAAACGGCAGAACCAAGTTACTGTGTTGTATACCAACACAGAATATCAATTAGAAACAACAAGAGTGTTATTCTTTCCCATGACAGAAGCAAAATTAGGCAATAAATATAAGGATGATTTATACCTCCTGTCTTTTATTTTACTACATTTCTTTCCAGTTGTCTTGTACCAAAATTTATTTTTCCTGCTTACACAATAAAGACTAATTTGTTTCTTTGAGAAACATTTTTGCTAGCTCTCCTTTCCTTTCTTGCAAGCAAGGTTTTCCCCTCCCCCTCCCTTGTATTTTTTCAGTCTAAGGAAAATGGCTG
Source organism: Pluvialis apricaria (assembly GCA_017639485.1). Classification (NCBI taxonomy): domain Eukaryota; kingdom Metazoa; phylum Chordata; class Aves; order Charadriiformes; family Charadriidae; genus Pluvialis; species Pluvialis apricaria. The sequence continues at coordinate 69,299,880 of CM030009.1, read as the reverse complement.
CAGCTGGAAGAAGATGGATCACAGTCCTCTGAAAATTTTCTCTGCAGTCTCTGAGTTTCAAGAGGTGAAAATATCTCCTGATTTAAATTTCTGAATTAATTGTTTACTCCTTCCAAATGGCAAAAAAGCTGTTTTGGTCCAGGTTTCTAATTGATGCTGTCATTTTACATACTTCACATCAGTTAATCTGGGCGCTAGCATCTAGCAACAGATTTACTGCTTTGGATGTTTGTGCCTTTCTTTTAATGAATCTTTGCCATTATGCTGATTTTTTCTAATTAGTTATTCCCACTTATTCTCATTTTCATCTAATTAAAATGCCATGCTAAAAATATAAGTGAAGATTCAGTTAATTTGTCTTATAAATGGATGCATAATTAATGAAAGATTGAAAAAAAGCCAACTCACAATGTCATTCTGGTACTTTTTTCTGCAGTTTGCTCTTTCCCTAGTGATATACAAACAAACAGCCAAAATATTTCCTTGAATTTATAAGCAGACTTAGGGCTGTATTTGAGTAACTATCTCTGAGACAAAATAGACATATTATATTAAAAATTTACTGTCATCTTCCTACATTAGACAGTTGTTTACAACCCTAATGCTCTCAGGAATATATCTATCTATTTTGATCTTGCCAGGTTTTAAATATGTGTTTCAGTGAGTTGGGTTTTTGTGTGGTCTGCATCAAAGGAATGAATTTCATCATGTTATGAAAAAAAGGCTGCTGTCTTTTATGATAAGAGTTGTTGAAGATGTGATAATGAAGACAATATATCTGTAGGTGCTAAGTACTACAGATATTTAACTCCATGATCTGTTTTATCTTCACCTTCTGAGCTGAAGGTAACAAAAAGATGTGAAGGTTACGGTACCATCTGAACTAACCTATAAGGTAAATAGACCTCCATAATATCATTCTAAAAATGAAAAATACAAGTTAATTCAAATTTCCCTGTTTCAGGTCTGATGGAGGGGGGGTGTGTTTGTTTGGTTTTATATATATATATATATATATACACACACACACACACACACACTTTAACATTGATCCTGTAAGCAAGCCTGCTCAGGAAATTGCCTGTACTCCTCTGGAGCACTCTGATCAGAAAGAGCACATCTGGGACAGCATCAGGTACCCATTACACATCTTGTGTGCAGGTTTGCTCCTAAATCAATATTTTTACCTTACTGGTAGTTCATCTTCTTTTAGCATTAGGAATTGGAACTCTGGAAACATTAGATTTACACTTGTCTTTGCAGCCATTTATCCAGCCAGTCATTCACCCAGCCAGCCTCATGGAAAAATTACTGTTTCATCTGGGAAAGAAAGACTGCTTATGGTAAATATCCTACCACAGTTATGCATCTGGTATTTCCTAAAAGAGGAGCCATTGGATTTGATTTGGAATATTATTCATTATCAGATTATTTAAATTTAAACAATTTTTTTTGTGCTACTGTGTATACCCAGTTCAGTAGATTGCTTCTGTTGAAAAAAAAAAAAGGTAAACCAAAGTGAATATTTTATTATGACCATCCTTCATCAACAGGATTTATCAGCACAATTTAAAGCCTGTCTGGATCTGCAGCGCAGGTTACTCTGTCTGGTGAGGCAAGATCAGCAAATAACATGGGAAGGCTTTTGCAGAGGGCAGAACAGGATTGATAGATAACACGAAAATGATGTTTTCCAAAGAAGGAGAAATTTTAGGTCCAAGGATGTATGGAGGAGCCAAGATATGAGGATGCAGCACCTCCTGCTAGGTCCGCCACACACAAAATGTAACTTCCCCTCGGGTACCTGATGCTCTTGCCACAACGTGTATTGCTGCATTATCGGTAGAGCCCACTCACGTGGCCATGGGCTTTGGCTGGTGACCTTTACTCCCAACCACACCTGAGAAGCAAAGTAGCAATTTAAAATCCTTTTACAGCCCTGTCATGGGATTTTGCTGGAGGACACTGGAGCCAGAGAGATCCTCCCTGCCAGATATCAAAAGCCTGGGACAAAAAGAAATAGAAAGTCTGTTCAAAGCAATAGCTGCAAACGATAGCAACACAGGTTGGTAAACAACCTAAATATATTCACTGCTACAAGTTTATCCAGTGAAATATATGAAGAATGCCTTTAGCTACAGTGTGGTCTTTTCCCTGGCATGGCTCACAGTCAAGCAGCACTCACAATCGCTGGTGGAAGTGTCAGAGCATGAAAAAAGGGTGACAGGTGAGAGGAAAGCTCATCCAGACCGATATCCCATCTAAATGAAATTCATTCTTCTTCCCCTTAGGACATTTGCCCTAAAAGAAAGTGTCTGAACCCTTCCTTTCAGTGCTGTTTTATGTGACTGAAGGATAGTGATATCCCCAGGTTACCTGAAGGTTTTCTCACCTGCAAAGCTCTTTGTCAGTTCTGAGTTCGTTCTAGTGAGGGTACCGATGCCTCTTCCTCACTGGCTTGCCAGTTCCTTCCTCAGTGCGTCCTATCAGGCCTAAGGAACTTTATGTTTTGATAGTTTTGGGACTTAAACATGGGCTGCCATTTCTTCTTAGTAGTTACCTCAACTAATGCAATTGATGCTTATCAGCTTTTCTGCATTTATCTTGAAGCGAACTCCGCAGCCCAACTGAAAACTACAGTGTTCTCTCTTGAAACTTGACAACTACATATCAGACTTGAATTTGCCATCTATCACTATCTACAGTCTTTTCCAGGACTTGCTTCTGTTACAATGTCTGTTAAGAACACAGCTGTACTGAATGAGTAACTGGTACTTATTAAGAGAGTGGTGAATAGAACAGCAATGCTTACATTACTAATAGTCTTCCTTAATCTTCCACGTATTTAAAATGCTGGCATGCCTGAAGGGATACTATGACTTAAGACCTGACACCAATACCACTGAAGTCCACCTGATGTCACATGAATCCTCCCCTTGCCCTGCTCAGGGCAGCAAACCAACAGGACTGGATTCCAAGATGGAAACACCAGCACAGAGATTTCTCAAAGGAAAGCCGTTGTCCTTAAAGTCTTACAAATACTTCAGCAATTTATTTGCTTTTCTTGTTTTACATTATTTACCATTTGGTGTATAGCACAAACTTTTCTTTTTCGTTAATCAAATAGCTCGAAAATTTATATAAGGCAAGCATTATGCCATTAATTAATTAATTAATCTTAATTCTTTATTATGAGTCTTTTGAGAAAGTATGTTTTTACATCCAGAATAGTAATTCATATTTATATGCCTGCCCAGACTGGTGTTAATAGGGTCTACCTTTCTAGATGGCAGAATGGGAGGACAGTATTTCATGCATGATAAAGTTCTACACAAACATCGAACCAGTCAATTTAGTACATGTAATCTGCCATGGGAATGTAAATATATAGTATCTCTGTGAAAAATGAAGATGTTTATTCACATCTTTTTACCTTTAGGCTCCTAAAGTGAAATCACTCATGTAGTACAAATGACTGGTATCTCTCACTAGGAGAATTCAAACTCTCCTCCTTGACTGTAGAAAGGTAGAGAGAGTTTCGACTCCCAGATTGGACACTTCTTTCAGTGATGGTAAAAATAACCCCCTGCGCTACTCACTCCATGTTCCCAGCTAAAAATTCTGCCCTAATGCAGTTATGACCTCTGTGGCTTTTATTTCATAGAATCGCAGGCTTCCTCCATGTATCTTGTGCCCTAGCTAATGCCTTTCAGCATCCTTGCTTTTCAGGGGAGACTTGCTGCCTATTACCTCAATTAGAGCCATACATATATATATATGTATATAAAACCAACCCGGGTCTTGGCATTTATCTTCAGGATTATTTTATAGAAGGTCTTCTTTCAAGAAAAAACAAGTACCTTTGAAAACATTTCTGAAATGATTATATAAAAGTAGTTAAAAACAATATTGATTTTATTTAATCTAAAAGTATTTTTCTATGTCTAAAGCTAAACTTGTCATTTCAACTCCCTCTACAGTCAGTCAAGAGCAGTACATCTCAGTGGTGTAATTATTTTAAGTGAGTTACATTCTGGACATGTCTGATTCTCTGCTTTGGCTGTGGAGGGAATCTACATAGCGAGGTTAATGTTTAAATATCCACAGTCAGGTTAGATAAATTGCATCCGTAGAAACTTAATGAAAGAACAACTTGATTATTTGAAACCTTTGTGAGGCAGTACGATTAGGAAAAGTGTTCTCAGATCTGTGCTGATCTCTGATTATTTTTCAAAAGCCTTTGGGCTTCTTTCTCAGTAGTGGAGCTGAAAATAAAAAGTGACCATTGAAAAATTATGCTGTTTACTATAAAGTGTCCTTAATAAATAGAGAAGATGGAAAAATTTTGAATGGAACTGATATACATTTCTTTTAAATGTACTGTCAAAAGTTTACAGTCAACTCTGACTTGCTCTCATCCAGGGTTTAAGGTACTTTAAGCTCACTAAGCCCAAACAAAACTCACAGAATTACTTCAAAGAAAATGGGCATTTGCAATTTTTCTCATGCAAAAGAAAGACTACAGAGATAAGAAATGATGTGTTTGCTGAGTGCTCTTTTGTAACCATTGCTTATCTGAGAAAAAGCAGCTGCAGACTATAAAGTCCTAGAAGCAGGTGAGGTGAAGGTAACTGGACAGTTTCACTTTGTTGGAGAGTAACTCAGTCAGACACCGATTTTATCAGTGGAGGGGTGGCCTTTGTATTCCCTTTGGAGTCTACAAGATCATGGAGGTTTGGTAGGAGACTTTAGGTCTTTATAATGACCATTTCCATGCAAGATAAACAAACACTAAAAATGCAGCTAGCCAGGTGCTGCATCGCCTGCAATCAGGCTGACTTGGCTACTTCCAATGCTTTTATGACCTGAAGGCTGCAGGCAGCTGTCCCAAGGCCAAAAGACAAAGGGGCCAGTGGCAGTGCCTGCTGTATGTCACTGCTGCTCCTTGCTCTGCACCTAGAGGCCTCCTCAGAGCACCTCAGCCCTAACCTAACCCTGCCTGTGCCTCTTTTGGGGTGAGATCTGTGGCGTTGCTGTCCCTTCTTTACCTGAAGGAACCAGGCAGGGAAAGGGAAGGTGACAGCTAGTAACAAACACAGGCACAAAAAGGTTGATAACACGACCATGCAATCAGTACTGTAGCACCTCAGCCTTTTGGGAGGGTGAGTATATACCATGGATAGCACACATCTGGGCATTTTCTGGTCAGACTGATCCCTCTTAAGCATCTGCTTCTGCTCCCCAGATCCCACAGGGAGGACAGAGCATTACTCACAGCTTGCTAATCTGGCAACTCCATGTCAGGGTCACTGGAAAGAGGGAAGGACCTCTGCTTCTGAGTCACCCTTTTTTACTCAGCCCTCACCTTTCATTATAAAAGCCCTGCTTCCACAAACACCTGGGTCACAAACCTTCACAATGTGGCCCTACTTTGGCGTACACACTCTTCTTATAGTGGCTCTTACTCTGAGTCCAGCCACTGCTGCAGCACAGATTGACAACGATGCCACAGGAGAAGATGTCTATCCCCCTCTATGGGACCTTGCCCCTGAAAACCTGCTGGATTTCCTAGTAAAGGACAAAAAAATTGTCATCAATGCTTGGAACTATCGAGAACGGCTGGGAATGTATAAGAACTTGCTAAACTCTTCAGCTAAATATTTTACCGCCTTTGGATCCCAAAATTTTGGCAATGTTCTCTGGGGATTACCATTGCAGCATGGGTGGCAATTTCGTACAGGTATGAGTTATGTCATTAAGCTGCTGGAACAGCCAATTTGAAAACACTGCCAATTTGAAAAAGAAATCCTGAATGAAGGGAACACCCTTGCCTTGTTGAGCAATAGCTCTTAATTTCCTAATAGGAAAAGGTATTGCTACACATAGGACTGATCAGAATCCAGAAGATCTGTGGCAATATTTCAGTTAGCTGAAAATCTTTGAAAAGATACTCCCAGTTGCTCTAGTTTATAGCAGGTAGGTTTCAGGGTCTTTTCTCTGCAGCGGGGTTCTTAAATTGTCAGTTGATAGGCTTTCTTTGGTTGTTAATGTTATGATCCTCTGTTGGTGGTTTGAGTTTCATTTCTAATACAAATAGTTGAAAGTCCACCTCTACCTCTGAGAATTTGTTTCCATTTGCCCTTTTTTATCAGTTTAGGAGCAGCCTCATTATTTTCTAAATATGTTTTTTTTACAAAAGTTAAAGTTTTTTGTGTTTGTTGTTTTTTTTGTTTGTTTGTTTGGTTGGTTTGTTTTGTTTTGTTTTTTTAAATTCTCACCAATTTCTATTGGCTTATCCCTCAAAAGCTGGTTGTTATCTGGGGCAGTCATTCTTGTTTGCTTGTTGGCCGTGCTGGGGAAGCAGACACAGAAATATGTGTGAAAGGTCCTTTGAGGTTAAGGCTGCAATATCTTATTGAGGGCTTTGTCAGAGAATGTGTTGTCCCACACGCTGCTTCACGTGTAGCAGGCAGTGAAGCTTTCCATTCAAAGCCAAAGTTGACTTGCTTTGTTCTAGCAACCAGGAGAGGTGGAAAGAAGGGAATAAGAGTCAAAGATGTTTTCAAGAACTTGTGCCTGGTGGTAACTGGGTGTAAGCAAATGCATCTGTCTGCCTGTTGTTTTCTTTATTGGTTGTAATCTGTAGTTTCGTGAGATGGTGGTTTGGCTGAAGGTCTATATTTGGAAGAAGACAGAAGTGCTGCAGCTGGTGGTTAAGGAAGGCTGCCAGCATTAAGTCACACCAAATGGAAAATTAACTGCTAAGTCAAAATGAGGAAAAGAAGGTACAATAAGCAAAATCCAAGCAGGGAAGTAGCTGGCGAACAGACAGCAGCAATAAGAATTTGGCTGGAGCTTAGGCAAGCTTTTTCTTCTTTCCCTTCTTTATATATAGGAAAAGAAAGAGAAGATAAAGAGGATGGCTGGTGTAGCAGGAGAGTTGACCCAATGGGTGGCAGAGGCAAAAATGGCTGGATGCAGAAGCTGTGCTTGAGTGGTGGCCTGCTGGAAAGGATCTAGTCATGTAGCGTGGCGTCATCCACAAAATGAAGATGTGCCTGGTTTTAGTCACAGTTCCCAAATAGACATGAGGGACATGGTAGGTGAAAGGAAGATTTGCACCTGGTTGCACAGACAGGTAAACACCTACTGTCACCTGCCAAAAAGTCGTAGGACTTTATATTTTTGAAACTACATGATCAGAAGGTTAAAAAAACAGTAGTAGAAGAAGTATCATGTAGCTGGAAAGAGTTTTACAGTAAAAAGATGTGAGAAGTTGAAAGATAAATGCATAAGGGGGAAAGAAAGACAAAATTTTGGTGCATACAGTAGTGAGGTTAGCAACTGTCTAAACCTAATCCAGATAGGCAGCTGGGCTAGATTAGTGAGGAATGACTGAAGCATTTGTATATTGATGTAATAAGCTTGGGCAAACAAAAGCAGGATTTGAATTCATGGTGCAAGGCAGCAGATCCTTCAATATACTATAAAAAATTTTGAATTAACAATTCTGGTCATGAAAGTTTTGTTGCTGCAAAAATATTTTTATGGGTATAGTCCTATATAAATCATAAAAAGCAAGTGAAGCTGCTACTTAATAAGAGTGGTACAGAGATTTGCAATAATCTACTCATGGGCATAAAATGAAATCAGTAATTTGCCTAAATTTGCAGTAGGGACAATGATGTTGAGATGGCACGGCTGATAGGAATAAGATTGTGGAAATAGAAATTGTCACTTGGGAGATGGAGCTAAACTGAGTGTCCTACCTACACAGAGGTATAGAAGAAAGAATATTTAAAGACATGGAGTTAAATGGAAAAAGATACAGCTTACATAAGTACAGCTTATGTGAATCAAAGGTAGATTGTGTCAGACTAACTCATTATCTTCTTTTATGATATAAGTGATGTTTTACCAAGGTTCAGAAATGCATTTCCTCCCTTTGTAAAATCAAAGCGTAGAAAAAAAGTTTTAATGGCACTTTACAAAATAAGAATGTAACAGAGAATTGCAAATCTGGTAAAGGAACACCTGAAGGAGAAATTAGTGACGAGTGTCGCTAAGGGAAGTTTACAGCTAAATGGAGGATATGTTCAGAGTTCTTCAATTATAATTCCTGAGAACAACTGCATTTAGCTTTTTCATTAACAACCTTGCCACAAAAAATAGCAGAGAGAGCTTGCTGACAAGGTTACACATAGTTGCTAATGACATACAGCTGGGAGGCTCTGTCAATACAGACATAGCTAGTTTGGGTAGACCTGAAGACCAAAATAACAATCATGTTAAGCACAGGGAATAGAAGGGAGCAGGGAGAACAAAACTGGAGTGTAGGAAAGTGTGGAAGTGGGTCCAGGTAATTTATACATATCTTATAACTGTCACTGATACTGCCTAGGTCTTTTCATTTTCCCAAAACACCTTGGCTAACAATCTTTGATAAATCTCACATACAATTCACATTTTGCCTTCTTTTTCTTCTTTTCCTTTACCCTTCTCATTCATCCCCTTTGCATACCAGTGAACTACTGTTGCCTATTTCTGATGTCCTCTGTGGAAGTAGAACCTTGAAAAAAAAATATTTCTGTGAATATTAAAAACCATCATTTTTTATCAAAGACTAAAAAAATCCTGTTGAACTGCATTCCTCCTCACTGCAAGTTCATGCTTTCAGTGCTCTGCTACTGAAAGATACAGGTTTGAGCAGCTAGTATGCCTGTCCAGTCAGCTAGAGACGATAATTAGGATAATCTGTATGCACATGGCTCATGATCTTCTCCTCTTCTTGAGTAAAAAGTATCAGAAAAATTGGTTTTGTTTTCAAAAAATATAATGAGTTCTAATCTGACAGAAATGATACTGTTATTCAGCTGACTTGTCAGAGGATAAGTGTTCTGCAGGGTAGAGCTTGGGAGCTTCTGGAACAGCTCAAGTCATTGTACCTGACCATGGTAATTTCAAGTCATACGCTTAAAGCAGTCTTTCTGACTCACTACGTGACTACTTACCACATAATGTACATGTACATTATGCTGTCAGGATTCAGGTTGTTTCTCCATGTCACGTGCTTAAAGTAAAATATGCCTTACATGCTACCACAAATAATTGCGAAATGACTTGCATGTTTGCTACAGCACAGATGCTTGAAAGCCCTGCTAATCAGATACGGCAACGCTTGCATGCTTAGCTTCACAGTAAGGCCATGTTTGTATGCATCATTAAACCAGAAGGGATTCTGTATCACGCAACCCAATTAGGTGAGACAATTACTAGCACATTTAATTTGTGCTATTCTACTCATTAAGCAACCCTCCTACACTAGCAGCCCTGCATCTATTGAAAATAATGCATCAGATATGCATATGTTTATGTCCATATGTGCATGTGTATTTATATCTCCATAAAAATATCACTGCAGTGTCCTACTTTCAGACAGTTCCATACATTCCCAGAATACATTTACAGTGAGGAATAGATCGAACTGTAAAACACAATCAAATTACTCTGCACTGCATGAAGTATTGACTGAGAAATTCAACTATTCTAGGAACAGTAGTTTATGAAGCAAAAGAACAGTAACTGTTCTGCTTCTCTGAGCAAAATTCTGCATGTTTACTCCTATATATTTTTTTTCATCTCAGTGGGAATTCTTGTGCGAAAAAGATTGAGAAGTATTTGCTGTATTATTTCATTTGATTCAGGCAGATTAGCAGATCCTTCCAGTGTGACTTCCTGTGGCTATGAAGATGGAGACCTCCTGTGCATATCTGTAAGAAGCTGGTGGTCCTGTAAGTATATGCTATTATGCTGTTCTTCAAAATATGATTAGTGTCCTAGAAGACAATTTAGAATCTTTCTTCCCCTTAGACTTCTATATTACAAAGTCATTTCAGTGCTATGTAATTCTCCATGGAAAACTTGCAGCAAGACATCTAAGTGTGAATGAGTAAATGCAAGTTAATTGACTTTGATAACTTATTTGAGGAAGGACAAAAATGCAAATTTGCAGTCTTAAAAATGTTTACACTGCAAAAATGCATGTAAAAATGTGTGGGAAACACCATGATAGGTATCTATATTTGTAGGCACTTGTAGAAATTACAGATTACTCCAATTACTCCAGAGCAGATCTGTTCAGTTTAAATTCTAGTACTTCAAAACAAAACTCCTTGTGAGAATGTCAAGCCGGAATCTTTGTGGTTCTTGCATCACCCTTAGTAATACAAATCTGACAGGACTTTTATGCCTTCGGTTGTGCCTCCACAACTTCACTGTGGTCAGTAGGCTACAGAGAATGAAATAAAGGGTTACTTTGTGCCCATGATATCCAAATAACTTCATTATCTTCGTTACACTGACATTTATCCAGCAGGCTTTCAAGTATTAAGCTCAAACTTAGTCAATATTTTGACCTGGTGTACATGAGCCATGAGGGAATTTCTGTTCACTTTAATATTGGCTTTGGACTTCTAGTAGGCTGAAATTCTGTTAAATTTTTTTCATTATTCCAGTAAGTAGCAACAAACTGAAGCCAGTGACAGGGAGAGACAGAGAAGCTTAAAGATCTGAATTTCCAGTGTCAATGCCCCTGACTTTTTCAGTGTTTTCCTAAATATCTCAATATTTCCTCAATATTTTATCCTCAGTACATGTCCAGATAATTCAATCTTTGCAAAAATGGAAACAACCAAAATTCCTGGATACTTTTGACAATTCAGGCCATTCATATGTTGCTGTGTTGAACCAGAGGGATCAAGTTATTACATGGTTACAAGATTTGTAAAACTGTATATTATAGGTGTAACAGGAGAATGGGTCTTTCCATTCCACCTAAGCAAATATGCATTGCAAGAAGCAATGTGATCTCAATGATGGTGGTATCAAGTTTGGAACCACCTTTGCACTAGGTGGTGCAGAGAAAAAGCCAAGTGACAAACTCTACCAAAGGACCAGCTGTGAGCTAACTCAGTGATGTGTACTGTTGGCATCACTCCTGGCAGATGTGGCAGAGCACCTTGTCCTCTTGTGGGACATAAGGGTAGGCCCACTGCCAGGATCGTGGGAGAAATAATAGTGTGTGAGACAGGATGCTATAACAAGGTTTTTACATAGAAAGGAAAAACACAGTTATATCCCCTTCTAGCTAAGAGCTTTGCAGAAGAGGAAAGGAAGGAATCTGGTATGCCACATGCAGCTCAAGGGTATCCATTTATTGTTGCACAGGGCAACCCAACGAAGAACAATTGTAGCATCAATAGAAAAAGCACTGACACTACAATGCGCTCTGTCTCAAGTGCGAGAACATATCCATGTCCCTCTGGTATTTTACAGCCACTGTCTATATGGAAACAGACTCCTCAAACAATGCATACTTAGATTTCCACAGAGTTCATCTTACAAGGAAATTTTTTACTGAGACCGTAAAAACACATAAGCAACCATTCAATTTGCTTATTTGATTAATTAAAAAAATGTAATTAATTTGCCTACACAAATTGAATGATATATCCCAACCAGTCCAAATAGAATCCCTAAACAATGTCTTTATTTCCCTTTTTCAGAAGCTGAATGAACAAATTATTTCAAAAAATATAATTCCCTTTTTCTCTGATATGGGTCAAAGTCAGCATTTTTAGAGACTCGTGTTTTTTTTCTGAAACTGGAACTCTGACTCTTTTAGAAAGTTTTTCTTCTATTTTTAAAGAAACGGAACTAACAGATAGGGCGGGGGGAAGAAAGACAAGACCAACTTATAGATTACAATCACTACTTGTACCTAAAGGCAGTAAAACGATGGATTTTTTTTTTTTTTTTTTTTAAGGAGGTAAAAGGCCTTGTAACTCCTCCAGTTTAAATATTCTTTCCCTTCCTAGGGAAGAGAAAGCCTCACATTCTTTTTTCCTGTAGCAATTCTCCCTCCATCACTTCTGTCCCTCGCTCCCTCAGCTCCCCTGCTCGCCTGCCACAACCTCCCTTTTCCAGCAGACCTGCTGGCAGGCTGCAGCGAGCGCCTCTGTCCCTTCCCTGCCACATGAGCCCTTAGTTGTAGAGGCCCTTTGAATGAAGCTTCTGGCTGTTATCCAGCAATTAAATGTGTATATCTTCAAGTGGACAAAGGCATAAGCATAGAGTAAATTAAAAAAGTAAATTTAGAGAAAAATTAAAGCTCACTGTGACACTCACTCCAGTTTCCCATCTCTGTGGGTGGCTAGCACTAGCTGCTCCATGGCAAGGTATCCCATGCACTGACAAGTAACGAGGGTCATTGCACAGCCCTGTGCAAGCAGGGGACCTTCCTGGCATAGAAACCACCACCTTTACTTTCTCAGTGTCTGCATTCCTGCTCTTCACTTCCTTCTAGACCCTACACGTTTGCTTGATACCAATTTTGTTGCCTCCAGAAAATGTATAAACTCAGCCTTGATTTACTCTATTGCAGCAGGAACATGCAAAAAGTCTTTCAGACTGTGCAGAAATGTTTCTTATTGTTCTGAGGATGTAAGCAGTTTTGGCTGGCCTTCAGGGCAGCCCTTGCTGGCATGAGTGGTCATATGAAACCAGGAATGAGCTTAAACCAGAAACTCACGTTTAATAGACCCCAAGGTGTATGAGACACTCCCTGCTTAAGAACTTCAGCCATTTTTGCCTAGAATAATATTCAGTATAGTCCTTTCCTGCATTGTTTTCTGCCCTCTGTCACCCAAGCAGGTACAAATATGTTAAAAAATGCAAGCCCACTTAAAAGAAGGTAGGTACTTCCCAATGTGAACTCCAGTCTCAACACTTCTTGTGAAAACAGTGAACAAGAAGCAAGACCCAGCTTAGCAATCAATGACTCCCAGTGCGACACTGTCTTCTCGTCACTCAGGACCTTTCCTTGCTCTTCTTCATATGTTTCCTTCTGCATTCCCAGCCAGGCCCATGTACAGGAGGTGGAACAATGGTTTCCCATGAGTAGGACAGGGTTACATGGTAGGTGGTCAGGTTCTGATGATCTTGGTCTTCACTGCTGGGACTGTGTACAAAGTACCTAGGCAGTCCGTGGCCCTGAGACCAAGCACGAGCAAATGACTTCTCAGTGTGATGGCTTGGGAGTACCCACCCAAGAGGGGTAACAGCTGATCTCCAGCTCCTTCCAAATGAGGAATATCAGATAGGCCTATGGGCACTCTCATTGGAGATGAGGACCAGCACAGGTGAGAACAGAACCCGGGATTCCTACCTGCTGGGTCTGACTGCTCCAACTTCTGGATCAGACCAAAGGAAGCCATTATCCTAAAATAAATCTAAACAAACAACTTGAGGTAATTTGCAAGAAGTTTTCAGTGAGCGAAATCTTTTTTAAAAGCAAAATTATTATTTTCCAGTAAAATATCATTAGTATTTGCCTTTTCTTATATGCCTAGAATGCATAGAAGAGGGTTTTTTTAATGAAAACAGTATTAATGGAATACCCCTTATTCTTTCTGTACTTAGTTTGCAACTAATATTTGAGAGACTTTTGATGTCCTTCCATGACAACCTATAAAGGTCTAACTTTTTTCAGTTGTTTGTCCTTTCCTGCAAAGCACAGCACGCTGCCAGCTCATGCAAGGCTATTAAAGGACAATATATACATGAATATTGCAAATCATATTTAAGCCATACAGATATCATCATTAGGGATTGTCAGTATGTATGTCCAACTGCTGAACATGGTTGTATCAGTGGCAATTTGAAACGGTTGCATTTGGTGTGGGGAAGTGTTCATTTTTCTATGTGGGAATTTTTCATTTGCTTGTGATTAAAACCTCTTCCTTTTTAATTATTGCTACAGGTATGAACTACTACCTGGCTGTCATACCCTTTCTGGGGGCAGTGGATGCTGGCCTCTTTGGGCAGCTGCAGTACGAGATAGAAATATTGCCACCAGAGGAGCGAAGAGCTGATTTCTGTTACAGTGTTGCCGACTGCCGGTCTCGCGTTCCCAAGCTCATGGATAAGTGGAAGGCCTATTTTGAAGTAAATAATTTTACATCCTCTTTTTTTTTTTTTTTTTTTTTTTTGTATTTTGTAAAACATTATACCAGAATATTAATTTTAAAAACTATTATTACTGTTATTTGTAAGATCCAGAGAGCTTGGTTGGCTTTCGATAACAGCTTGATATAAAAGTAACAAGCCAAAAAAAGGAAAAGCATGTCTTGAAGTGAGTCAGAGATAAGAAGGCCAGGATTTTTACAGGTTATGGATTTTTTTCCTTCCTTTAAGATATTTCTATATTATTGGGGGTCTGTCCCAGGAGACTGTTTTGATAACAGTTATATTTGTATTCTTGCTGTACTGCTTATGTTAGCAATACAAAATAAGCATGTGAGATAGAACATTACCCTTGAGAAATGGCCCTGCGTGGTTTTACGTGGTTCATTTATTCCTTTGAACATCTAAAAAACTGAAAATGCTGAAACTTCATTCAAAACAACACTTATTTATGCAAGTAGATATTCTCTTTCCTCCTCATTCAGCTGTTCCCTAGTCTCAAAGATTACAGTATTTCTTACTTCACAGATTCAATAACTATTTTTATAGATAGACTTCTATATTAAACATTTTTGCTGGTAGTCAAATAATTGACAATGATCAGAAAATTTGCACCATAAGTCCCTCTTGGCACCTGTGAATGAAGGTAGAGGTTTTAGGAGCAAAACTGGATTTGTTTTCTTAAGCTTCTTTTGGCTAAGCAGTATGTTTCAGAAGTGATTGTAAATATTTACCCCTCAAATAGCCATAATGATAACCATTAAGAATAATTTTCTTATTTTCTGAAAATCTGCAGAAAGTTGTGGCCGAAAGAGTATAAGCAGGTTTTCAAAGGAACCCAATATTTCAGTATCGAAGCTTCTATGGCACTCAGATAAAAAAGTCCACTGAATTATTGTGAGAGAATACCTAGATTGTGTGGGTAAAACCCTCTCTTTGTTGAAGTCAAAGAATGGAAACTCCAGTTAACTTCAGTGTGGTTACATATTCACTTTATAAGACTATATTAATCATCTTTTTCTCCCCATGTCAGACATTATACTTACTTACAAAGCAACACATTCTAAATACTCAAAAGCAATTTCCCTTAGCTTGCAAACAGTATTTTGTGAGGTATGTGTGTAAGACTGAAAAATTCTTTGGGTTTAAACCACCACCCTTTTTCTCTGCCTTTTTTCCTCCCTGTTGCTGCAGTATCTGTTGTCTACAGAACACAAAGGTGGGAGCCCCGCAACCTTCTCCTCCTTCAAACTGGATGATGCCCTCGGTCTCATGTGGACGGCACACGTTGCCTCCATTGCTTACGCGCTGCCCAAGTTCCAGGACAGGTACTGGGATGAGAGAGGTGGCCAAGGGAGATCTTCCCACCTGCATGCCTTTTTGGAAGGATAGTATCCCAGCTAAATCGGCGTGAGCTTTCTTAAGCCCCTATTCTTTAGGCTCTATTCTTCCTTTGGCTCTCTCAGAGCACGGGATGACCAGCGAGAGATGGCTGCCCAGGCTGTGGTGGGTGGGCAGGCTGTGGGCTTAACATGAGATGCCGATTCCTCTCTGGGAGCTGCAGCCAGAGTCAGGAGCTGTGTCTAGTCTGGGCAGAGCCAGCCATGCCAGGAGAAATTAAGTGTAAAATGCTGAAGTAGGCTTTAAGTCACTGTGACCGCTCAGGATTTTATACTGAACAAAACACATTTGGCATAAATGATAGACTAATGTGTTCTATAGTTGATTTCAATTGTCTGTTATGTTTTTCTTTTTATCTCTTTCAGCTTAAAATATCTCCCTGATCCAGAAGCAGATTTTGGTGAAGACTGGGCTAATGCTGTAGATTTCATTGCAGCCACACACTTCTCTACAGATTTACAGACCACAAACGAGTTCCAGACTTTCCTGCCCCAGAGGATGCTCACTGCAGAGGATGTCCTCCCATCCATTAGTGACTTCAGTCCACAGCAAAACAGAGTCCTGCTTTCACTGAGAGCTCTTCACAAAGCAAATCAATTAACAGGTACGAGCCCAAACTACAAATGTCTGTAGTCCACAGATATTTAACAACTTTTTCTCCTTTCTATACCTTTCTCTATGTAAACAAAGTGATTTTTTTTTTATATACAATAGTATAAACACTTCCACAGTGCAGCTAGAAATATGACCACAAGTAAACAACACACCAGAGAGCAAATGCAGCGATGGGACTGACAATATGCAGTGAGGATTTCACGAGACAAATGCATCATTTGTTGGAGCAAATGATCTTACTTTTTTTTCTCCCTTTTTCATAGGAACTTTGAAAACACAAAAACTAGTTTGTGTTTCACTAGTTACATCTGAAATCATTAAAGCTGTAAATGAAGTTATTAAATCATTTGAAGTCATTACAAAAAATGGGCAAACGATTGTGAAAAACAGTTTGTGTGTCCACAAGTGTTCTGGTTTTTGTTTTTGTCTCAATCTTTGGTCTAACAGAAAATATTCAGATTGTCCCAGCAAAATATTATCTGTCCCAGCAAAACTGTATCCTTACACAACGTTGGACTTTCACTAAAATAAGTTGTGCATCACCATCCAGCGGTGAGACACAGAATTACACTCTTCTGCGGTTTCAGTTCATTCGTAGGGATTGCTGGGTCGGATATTTTTGTCCTTTGTGAAGGAAAGTTATTTTGAATCTTAAAATGAAAATACAAGATACAAAATACAAAAAATACAAAATATACAAAATATACAAAGTATACAAAATACAAAAATACGCTGAAAAACTAGTACCCAGCGCTATGACATTTGTTTTGTGATCGTCTTCTTTTGTCCATACATTTCAGTGAAAATTCTCTCACTAGTTGTATTTGTACCTGAAAAAGACACGTACTGAAGCTATCCAGTGTTACAAAATAGCATTGTCACATCACAGAGTGCTTCCCTCACACCTTCCACATAGCATTATTCCTCAAAGTCTGAATAAGGACTTCAACAGCTCCATCCCACGCCTGGCAGTCTATGCCACAGTGCAGGGTTTCTTGACCTACCTGCAGGAGGGGAGAGGGGCACAGCAAGGAAAAGCATGACCAGCAGGGCAGCAAGGAGGGAGCAGAGCACCAGGGCAGCAGGGTAGATGAGGGCAGCACTGGAAGGAGAGAGGAAAAGAAACATGGATGCTGAAGACAGTATAGGGAAGGAAAGAGAGGGATGAAGAAGTTTCATACAGGTGCAGCCATAATGAAGTCCGTAGCTCAAACCCCTCGCCTTGCAGGTGGCAGATTTCCCTGACTCTGCTTTGAAGGGATGGGCTTTGCATTCAGCTGAGAGTTAAATGCCAGCTTACTCAACTTGGTGACTGCTTTGCAGATCAGAAAAGGAGCTTTAAACTAAATTTGGCTTGGGTCTGGATCCACAGCCTCAGTGGGAACCTGAAACACTGGAACTTATTGCTACAAAACTCAGATGACAAAATGCAACATACTGGTTTTGTAGAGTCGGATTCCTCAAACTTTTAAATACATTCTGTGAGATGTGGAATCCTCTTCTGGTGCTGCAAACTTCAACAGCAGATAGAGAGTCTCGGTACCTCTCAGGATGGGACCCTGTCCAACCCAGAATGAGATTTGATTTCTTGATTCAGAGTCTGATTACTCTTTATTTTCCTCTAGCTGCCTCTGCCAGTCGAGCAGGGACCTGTATTGAGAGAGTGCTGTGCTAGCTCTAAAGCCTCTCGACTCATGGACAGGCAGAAGCTTTACTTTTTATACTCTACCCCTGACTGGTATCCAAAGCCAGAACAGAAGATGCCTCATTATTCAAAACTTTTCCTGTCATCCTCACCTTTCCTTCGGTCCTCCTGTGGTCCTCCTAGGCAAGAGGACTGTTTGCTGCCTTCTCTTAACTCCTCATCTCCCTCATACAATACTGTGCAAACTCAATTCTTCACTGTTGCCAGTTTTATACAAAAGCATGTTTTCCAGGAGAATAAAAGCCTCTTTGTCTTCTAGTAGACTTTTTTTTTACCTTTGGATTTCCTCTGTGGACCCTTTATCCACCATAGACATCAACACTGAGAGGAGTGGGGAGCAGGCAATGACTATCCTGCAAACTGGTGCTAATGCTGGACTGATCAGGAACGCTTCCTAGAGAGCCACTGCTCATTGCCAGGATGAAAGTATCAAAATAATTTGTTTCTTTAGCTTGAGGCCTTAGCTGGCATAAGTACAAATTCTTGGTTGCTTTAGATTAAAAACAAAGACGTGCATAATTGCAACTACCAGGCCACTGCTTCATAAACCATGAAGCTATGTGCAATTGCAGAACAAGACCTTAACGTGCATCTTCAGTCATTTTGACTTGCAACACTGGTGACAAGGGAACAAGCCCAGTTGTCTATCAGTACAAAGGATCCCGAGCTGAACGAATGGCCCGTGTCTCCCTACACAGTTGTAGGCAATTATTACCCCATCGGCATGCTCCAGCTTTGTCTACATTTCACTGTCCACAGGAGAGCGGTGGGTGTTTGTTTCCAGACATGCGTTTCCTCCCTGTGTGCTGCGAGCTGTGTGTGCTCCATGTTAATTTGACAATGTCATGTTGTGTTTCTTTCCAAGGAGGATTGCTGCTGAAGATCTGGCGAAAGGCTATGTCTACTGAAGCAGGAAGAAAATTGGGCCGAAAACTGATTGAAGACTTGGCTTGAAGCCAGAAGTTTGGCCCAGTGGGAATATACAATGATTTGAAAAGAGTGGATTTGACAGCATTCACTTTCTTGAGAAGAAGCAGTTCCAACAGTGATTGATTTAATCTTTTAGCAGATATGTGTCTGGTAATCTGGTCTTGGTAATTTCTTACAGCAGGATTTCCTGAGTAGCCATGTGTGCATCTATCTCATATTGAATCAATATTTTTATCCTTAATTGTCCTAATTAGCTCATTTGTTAACTCATTTCCTTATAAATAAAATGCCTCACAGAAAAACTTACTTTATTACTTTTTCAGACTTTATAAATAATGCCTCATTATTGGAGACAAAATTAAATAAAGGTGCATACTGTTTGAAAAATATGCTGTTAATTTCAGGGAGCGTAGTTAGTTAGAAGAGGCTTAGCTGAAAAGTAAAATTGCTGAAAAGAAAATTGATTCTGTTTTATCTCAAACCAGGACAATTCTGTTTCAGACTGTTTTTTTACCCTGTATACGGGGATCCCACCAGATATGTAATTACTCAGGTCCTTGACGGTCTAACAGATGTTCATCCAAAACTTTTCTTTGAGGTTCTGATCCAAAAACAATGCCTCGACTGTTTCCCACCAAAGTTGTTATTTTGCAGACCAGCTGCAATCAAATTTGAAGCTTTCAGGTTTTTCAGATTAAATACTTGGGTACGGATGGATCCCCTCGGTATGCTGCTTTGCAACAAGTGTGTGCCTCATGTGGTACTGTGGAGCCAGTCCTGAGAAGTCCTAAAGCAAATGAACTTGTTCTGTAGCAGCTGTTACGTGACCAACAGAGATTTCTGGTATTTGATTCATTTCACTTATCTCAAGAAGAGACAGTGATCTATCTATTGATTTATGTGGTTACGTAGTCTGTACAGCCACAGGTTGCTCTTCCATTCCCCTGTGTCCGACACTTGCTGCAGCGTGTCATACATTAGATGTGATTACTGAGGAAGAGGTGCATTCACACTGTGTGTCCTCCCAGCGTCTGGCATGCTCAGACCCAAGTGCTGATCCCAGTCTTCTGGGTGATAACACATATTGGGTATTAATGATAACAGCTTGGCATCAGAGGTTGTGGGGAAGTGGGACACGGCGCCCGCAGGCAGCCAGGCATTGAAGTTCCTTAGGAAATCTGCTGACTTGGATCCTCCATCCTTAGGAAAACCTCCCCGCGGAGAGCAGGCATGGCTGGAGCTCCCTTTCTGCGGTGGGGAGCAGAGGATGGCAATCCAGCCAGCGCCTGCTGCATCCTGTCAGGTTATAGCTTGCACTATAGAGAATAACACAAGCCTTAGACTCGTAAATCAAAATAAGGGAAAGCAGCTTTGCTTTGCTGCCATTTTAGGTCTGTCCCACAGTTTTGGTTGCACCTAGCATCCCTGTTGGTGACTTGGTTGGTATGCCCCATACCCCTCACTCGGAAGGAGAGATACTGGAGCACACAGTTTCACTCTGTTGCACTCACGTAATGCATTTCACTCGTAGCTACTGCAGCGACGGCCTTCCTGGCACGCGTACAACAGTCAAAGGCCTCCCAAGGATGTTAGGGGTGAGATTTGGACCCCCAGCTTTTCCCCCAGCACTAGAGCGGCTGAAGGAAGGTCTCGCAGCCTCGGTAGCAGCTGAGCAAGGTCCCTTCCAGCAGGGACCCTCCGGCAGGCACCTTCAGAGGCTGCCCCGAGCAGCCCACCCTGCCGCCGAGGCCGCAGCTCGGGGCAGGGGAGTGCGGCCATGCTCAGGGGAGCCACAGCAGCCGGGGCTGCAGCTGGGGCGGCTGCGGGGTGTCCCCGTGCCTGAGAGGGAGCCCATCGGCAGCCTGAAAGGTGATGCTACACCCAGCAGCACTTTCCATGGGAAACAGCCTGCCGGGCACGAGGCCTCTGTGTCTCTTTGCGCTGCTAGTCCAGCTCCAGGCAGCAGGAGAAACATTGGCTCCTCAGGAGTCTCCACACCTCCTGAATTATTAGCCAGTTGCCAAGTAAACAAAGGAAAAGAAAATTATTTGTGTCCTTCTGTGCCATTTTCCCAATCTGATTGGTCCTTTCTCCCCAAACCTGCATGATATTTGCACTGCAAATTAAGAAATAATTATCAAGACATTAAGCAGTTAAACACCATTCTGTCCTTTAATGTCTCAGGACAAAGGTTTCAATTATTCATTGTCATTTTATGGATAAACTCTTAATGTACCATCATTAGCTAACAATTTTCAAAGGAAATACCTTAATGAGGTCTAAGAAAATGTGGGAGTTTTTACCTTAATTACCTGGTTCATAGATCAGAGTAATTACATTCCAACAGACTTTAGGTATAATCTAAAAGTAATTACCACAGCTGCCAGCTGTTAAAATATTAAGTTAATTGTGTTCCAGAAAAGTTTGAAAAATATTTGACCTTTTCTGTGGTCAACTTTAACATAAGATGTGCTTTGAGAAAACAAAAAAAGCCATCAATACAAATAGGGAAAACAAATTTACAAATTATAAACTGCTCTGCTTGAGGCAATATTTGTAAAACCCATTTTTTAGAAGCTAATATCACCTTACCTGAATTTATGACAACATTAGGAAATACTTTGGTATTTTGAAAATGAGCCATCTCTCTTAATACAGCATTGGGCATTTATGTATTTCAGACATTTTTTCCTAATCCAGCATGCCAACTGGTCAGGCAAAGGCTTCAGAAATTGGCCAGCAATTGCACTTTGGAGGTTGAAGCACAGGTAAAAGTTTAGACAAAACACAGGATGGTGGATTCTTGCAAGCAGAGAAGAGACAGTTATCTTGAAACAGGATAGATGCATCCTAGTAAGAAAACATACAGGTGTCAGAAAATAACCAGAGAATAAAGTATCAAAAGAAGGCAGTTCAGGTATGGTAGGATGTGTCTGGAGAAGGATGGGAGAGCACTGGAGGAGTCTGATTGTTAGTCTGTTCTGGCAAAAGCAGACAACTACCACAGCAGGGGTTTACCCAGCAAGGAGGACTTGCAAAGCAGAGGGGGTTTTCTTACTCAGCATTAGTCTAGGGTTTGCAGCCCTGTTTTCATGCCTTTTACACGTACAATCTCTTTGCTGAGCACTCATTAAGCAGGGCCAGTTTCTGTTTCACAGAGGTGCTGTGAGAAGAAAGCATAAACGCCACTGGCTGCAGCTCTGGAAAGCCAGTAAGTTAAACTTCTGTACATGCTTGCAAATAATGAGCCAAAGGGCATTGAAACAAACAACGTTCAGGAGGGAAAGTTAGAAAGGAATACATGATAAAGAAAAAGCCTAGGAGAATAAAAAGCCACCAGGAAAGAGCCTGACCATCCTCAAAACTTGGGCAATAGTGCTGAACGCTACGGCCCTCCCACAGCTCTGCGGGGCTGATGGGGAACCACTGCCCTCCCCTCCTGAGGCTACTTTACATTCTGTGATCCATAATCTGTGCCGAATTATTTGGGCTCTTTTTCTTTGCAGCCTATACCCTCTAATACATAATTAAGTGCTTTTTGCTAGATATGGAGAGAGAGCAAAAACATTCTTGCCCAGGGCAGCCTCTACCCTGGCAGCTAGCCAGTTTTGCTGGGAAGCAGAAGATGTAGATTTGGACCTTCTCACAGAGAAAACAAAACTGAACCTAGTATAAATACTTTAACTGTTGGTGCACAAAATTAACAAACCTGTATTTCCCAAAAAACTGCTCAGTCACTTTTTCAGACCGGGGGCATGTTCCCTGTCCCCCTCGGCAGGGTGTTGTGAGCTGTGGACCTCCAGGTCCTGCTACTGAAGGCAGTGAGATTCAAGATGACACGCTGTTTTTACAACATTTCCCTCACCCTAAACTTGATGGCTTTAGGAGGAGCACGTTGCCTTTTTCAGATCTCGTGCTGAGTCTTCATATACAGAGTGCAAAGAGCTGGCACCTGAAAAAGGTCTGATATTTCCTTCAGTCTAATTTTCAAAGAAAAATCCCAGCTTGGTACCACCCCTCCCACTGCCATCTGATTTTTGCAGTGATGCTGGACATCAGAGCACTTGCTGGGCTCTGTTCTATTTAAGTTTGAAGTGCTTACAGCCCATAGCCACAGAGGCATTTGGGCTCCTAACACCCGATAGGATGTTTTAAGAATTTGAATATGCTTGTGGATCTGAACCTAAATTCATTTTGGATCTAACCTTCTGTACTACAGATGAGACAAAATGGGCCATGAGGCTTCTTAAGAACAACTTGTGTGGCATAAAGTGCAGTGCTGCCCCAGGCAGGGGCTGGGAAGGATCTCTCCGAGAGCCCAGGGGAGCCCAGGGCTGCAGACCTGCCAGACTGCACCAGCTGGAAAGGGCTGCTCCAGCTGGGAAGCACCGACAGTCACTCGATACGGAGTTCAGAGGATGAGGAATGGAGGGAAAAATCACATAAAGATTTGTAGCAAGGCATTTATGTGTACTTAAAAAATGACTCCATTTAGGTAACGTTTATCTGGAAAAAACATGCTAATTTAAAAATTATTTTTAACTGATTCATGCCTAACCAAACTCTCCAGGACAGAAAATGCAATGAAATAAAGTCTTTAATGTCTCTCACTTCGTTCTACAAACCCTTTGTAGCTGTGGGAAAGAGCTGCACGAGCCGTTTGTGCATGTTTGCAGGAAAGGAACGTGGCAGGTGTGGTGGGACAGATAGCTGCAGTATAAACCAGCCTTGCAGACTAGAGAAAACCATTATTTTAGAAAGAAAGACTGATTCTACCTCTCCTCTCATGCGATGTTAGGCCCCTAAATACTAACAGATGTGATCACTGAAGCTAAGGAGAACAGGCAGCTGGAATAAGGTGGAAAAAGGAAAAGAGTCTTTTTGCAGACAGCGTAGCTGCAGCAGTACCCCATGGGGCAACCCCACGAGCCCTGCTCAGACCCTTCCTCCATGAGGAGCAGGGGCATTACGAAAGAGCCAAGGTATTTGCAAGAAAGAAAGACCGTAACTTCTGAGGTCACCCTAGGAAGAGCTAAACCAGCCCCGCCGCTTTCTGAGGCTGGCCTGAGCTGCCGGCACTGCTGTACCCAGAGCTACAGAAGGGCGTCACAGAGAACATGGGGATAAGGCACTTGTACGTACATGCATTTCTTAAATCCTGGACGCATCAGGCCCTTGAGACGCCGTGTAACCGTTTCCACATACTCCCAAATCTTAACACACGTGAGGAATTTAAAGTTACATGAGAACGTAAAAATGGCTGGCCTGAGCTATCCATCCCGGTACCCACTTTCTGCCGGTGGCCAGCGGCAGCAGAGTGGGGCAAGAGCAGCAGCAGCAGCAAGGCAAAGGCAAGGTAATCCCTCCTCCCGCCCAGCCTGCCGGTGGCTGGTAATCTGCACTTAGATCAGATCCGCATGGTTTATCAGTCCCAGAGAAAGAGTCGTAAAAGGCTATCCTAGAAAATACAAAAACCCAAGAAAAGAGACAGAGGACACTCATCAAAGAGCTGTATTATTGCAAAGCACAAGAACATTCCCAGCACACAGGCACATTAGAAAAGGAGGGAGGAAAACTTAGAAAAAAACAACCTGCCATTAATACATGAAGCAGAAGCAAGAAAACTCTTTCTCTTCAGAGACTATCAGTTTTAATATGGTGTCAAAGACTTGAAAGTTAACATGGTACAGGCACATCAAAGTGAAAAAATGTTAGGGAAACACTTGGGCAGTCTTAGGAGAGGTAGGAAAAGTATCAAATGTGTTAAGTGAAGAGATAGCCAGAATAAACAGTGGCTTCTTATTGGGAAGAGTGTGGTAGATAAGAATTCGTTTGACAAGTGGTATTTAAACAAAAGAGGTTTTGGCATTTAAAGAAGAATGCAGGGAGAAGATTCTTCTTATCTTCTCAGACACAAAGGCTGGATATATAAAATATGTGCATGTTGATCATCCAAACAGAAAATGCCATCTCACTAAGGGCTTATGCACACATGGAGTGCTGCGGAAGCAGCTGTTTCTGAGCAGGCCTTTAGTGAGAACACACTGGAAATACTTCTTAGCATTAAAAGAGATAAGCCTTTAAGCTAACAGGTCTGTGCAAAAGCTTATGCCAATCTTTTGCAAAGCAAATATCTTATTATTTAAATACACGTGTATTCTCCTCAGGCATAGTGATCGTGGTCTCTGTTCAGCTGAAAATGGCTTTCTCCTCTCGAATGCAGTCTTCTTGAGCAGTAATGTCTGGGAATGATAAGAGGGTCCCTCAAGGATCACGGTGACGTTATAGCTTTGTCAAACATGTATTAGCAAACAGTACGAAATCACTGTGGTCATCTGTATGGCATAAGGGAATCACAAAACTTATTAAGTCTTAAACACCGAACATGAGCCTTTTACTAGGACTTTACTTCGTGCCTCCTCCCTCCCTCTGCTTTGCACAGCAGGGCTAGATGTCCTTTCCTCACAGCACAGCAACACGGCCTCTCTTCCGTGCCAAGAACCGAATGTGAATGCAAATGCCACTGTCCCCCTGCGTCATGTAAATTGAACAGCCAGGCTAGTTCTCATTTCTGTGACAGGATACGAGGTTGGCTCATGCGCCTGAGGAAAAGATACTGGAGACTTCTCTGCTACTAATATACTTACAAGGTTCGTAAAATCTGCCCCCTTTACTCACATGAATAAAACTCATTGAACTCAATGAGTTTGAACATACAAGACAGGATTGTTGCATGTGAGAAGGGTGCACGTGACAGGATCTGTGCAAAGACGAAAAATTGCTTCTTTGGAAGCATTTTAAAGGCAAAAAGTTGCAAAAAGAGCTGATAAGTCTTGGTCATGTTCACAAACAGGTTCCCAGATGTTTTTATAGAATGTTTGAAAGAAGCTTAGGTTTGTTGGGAAAGTAACTGCATCCCACCCAATTCACACCCATCCTAACACCTAAGGCAACTAACAAGAGACTTGTATTTTCTAGGCGCTCTCAGCCTCTCCTTGCATGTCAGATGCTCCAAGTCCTCAGTCATCTTCATGGGCCTTTGTTGGACTTGTTCCAGTATGTCCATGTCCTTCTTGGGAGCCCAGAACAGGACCCAGCACTCCAGATGTGGCCTCACCAGTGCTGAGCAGAGGGGAAGGGTCACCTCCCTCGACCTACTGACACTGCTTTAATGCAGCCCAGGAAGCTGTTGGCTTTCCTCTCCTCCTTTTTACCTGCAGAAGTCAGGCTTCTGATACTTTAGTGAAGGAAAATTGTGATAGTAACATATCATAACTTTCAGACATCCAGCAGAGGACAACATCACATTCAGTAGAAGAAGAAAACAAACTCAGTAAAATACACAGCAAATTCCTTTTACTCAAATACCAGACTGCGTTTGCTGTCATAACAAAACAGGCTGTTTTGAGCTGCTACAAAGAGAAATACAGATTTTTGTGAAAAATGCTTGAAATGTATTTCAAATACCCACAAGTGATGTGTCAGCCAGTTACAAGTTTTGTACACACCTGCAAGCCTCGGTATTAACTACTGATATGCAAAATGGTATGCTACATATGCATGGAATCAAAGAACTCTGAGTGATATTCTTAATACTTAAATTGTAATTGACTTTAATGAGGATGAACATTTATCTTGAATAAATTAATGTGAGACAATATTGAGAAATTCTAAATTAATTTGCATTAGTGAAAATTAATCATTCAGTAGAATTTTAATAGGCAATTCTGAAGATACTATGCTGTCTGCTTGAAAAGACTTTTTCTTTAAAGTATATTAAGGCATTTTTGTGAACATTTGCTTTTTAACTCCTCAGTGGGAGCAAATATATGGTATGTCTGGGCTTTCTAAACATGTTCCCTTTCTCCACCCTGCTGTCTGGGATTTCTGGATATGCCACTCTGATCAAACTGCTGTTGAGTCTGGAAACTCTTGGCACATCAACTGTGTATTTACACACCAGTTCTCAATAGTTTTCCCTGAGAGTCAAAGCACTGCCAGAGGGATATGCACTTGCTCTAGGTCTGACACTTCTGGATACGTAGCACTCGCTACGCATGCACTGCCCAGTTCCTACTATATTATGCCATAAATGATGGGTATCAGACTTGCTCTGCCAGAACACAAGCACTAGGTCCAGTGCCACCCAAAGATGTTAAGGACACACTCTACCTGTGCAGCTGTGTGACTGCACACAACGATCCCAGACAGGAATATGACAGCTCTAATATCGACACCAATTGTGTGCTCACTGCCAAGCCCACTGAGATGCTCGTCTATGCAAGCAGAGGCTCTCCCTGCCGCTACTTGGCACTCACAGCTGGGGGCAAGGCACAAAAGGAAGTCTCTCCTTCTGGGCCAAGGAGGTCTTGTACGCTTTCAGATACTGTGTAACCATTTGGCTCTCATTTTTCATTTTCAGAAATATAAAGTAAAAGGAAATCCTTCAAAGCAAACATTTGTTTTGTTTAAAAATGGAGAAGACATCGAGCTGCTCTTCCTGTGTCCTCTCTCCAGTGGGGCAGTGTTGGCCATTCACCTGTGATGCAGAGAGACACCTGGAGCTGCCTCTTCCCCCAGAGGCTTGGGTGGGAATATGAGGCACCCTAAGGTGCAGGTGAAGTTCTTCAGCACTGCTTTTCCCAGACCTCTTAAAGAGGGCAGCATGTGCCTCTCTCTCAGTTGGGAGGGCTGGCACTAACACTACTCTTTCAGCTCCAGCTTCTGTCCTTCCTTCCTGGCTGTGTTTGCATCAATTTGCTTAACATAATAGCAAAATATACTGCTCTAGTGTGATTCTAGATGACTTAAGCTGTGCAAGGGGTTATGGAGATGGCAATTCTATCTAATTTAGGCACCCCTGGTCCTTCTGAGTAGCTCTTCCCTCCAGGAGGAGTGGCATTGCTTTCCAGGGTGAATTACTTGTGGTGCAACAGTACTATTTGTGCAATAAAAGCATTGTTCATCATCTGAAAGAATGGTAGAATATGGCTGTTCGCAATTTTGAGCCTTAATCTGAAGCATACACGACTGGCTAAAGAAATGGACATTCACCTTATACAACGCTTCATTCCCCTCCCTACCCTTCCCTCCTCCAAAACCCAAAGGAAACAACCATACAGCTGTTTTCAGTAAGGGATGTTCCTTTCGCATATGCCCTACAGTGGTTCAGAAAATCAATGTGGTTCAGGTGCAATAAGAATGAAGGATTGGACTTGGCATCATTATCTGAATTCATGAATAAATACGTACAGAAGAACTTTGTCCCTTCAAAGGGTCATGAGACATTAGCTAGTTTGACTTCTTATTTAGAACGAGTAAGCAGTTTAGTTTCCCAGGGGATTATTATAGTTAAATTACAGCCTCACATGCTCTTCATGAGACAAGAAGGACACTTTCATGAGCAGCTTTTTCTTACAGTTGCGGTCGATCTTAATATATGAAGGACACAGCTTCCTATTTGTTTCCAATTAACTTCAGAATTATTTTGCTTCAGATGTCTCTGAAAACAAACAAAACAAAATGACAGGGTGAAACAGGAAACCTTTACATTTGGATTTAAAAATTACACAGAGAGTACAGGTGAATGAGCTTTTGAGTCAAATTAATGGCTGCAAGTTAGGGCTCATCTGTGCCGTAAAACGGTTTGTCAGTACAATTATACCAGCAATCCCAAGACTACAGCAAAAATAAAGCTAATATATGACTCTGACACAGCTATGCCAGCAACTTCGCCTAAGTGTGTGAAACTCATACCAGTAAATTTTTCTTTTACTAGTATATCTTATGCAGTTTAGGGAAATGTTTGACCTATACAGGGCGAAAGAGCTCATTTAGTCAGTGTAAGCTGTGACTCCAGCAAAAAGTTTCCCCGGAGTTTCTCCAGTGTGACTGCGCCCATGATGCCTGTGTCACGTCGCTGGTCTGGCAGACATGAGAGAAGAGAGAGGCTTGGAAAGAGGCTTCCAACCAGTGTGCCGTGTGGCTGGGGTAACAGAGATGCAGGCTTGGAGGGAAGTTAATTAATAACTCAATATTTAATGGCAATATGCCAGAGTTCTGGGACTTCACCAGTGAGGTCTGTTCCCAGCTCTGCCACATTACAAAAACACATGTTTGAATGTGCCCTCCAGGGGAATGGCAAGACCTGTGGATGTAGGAAGAACATCTAGATAATCGTGGTAGTCTGGTAGTCTTCCCTGCCCTTAGGGTCTCTGAACATACAACTGCTTTGAGACAGGCTGCTTGAAGTCCTGCCTGTGTCAAAGCTAAGGACTCCGTTGCAGATCTCAGAGCAGCACACTACTTATTTGCTCTCTCTCGACTCTTCCTTCCTTTGTAGTCACCATTGATTGCACCCTGGGAAAAAAGCTTCAGTTTGCATATTAGGGAAAAGTGAAAACACCAGGCAGTATAAAAATTACCTAACAATGAAAATTAGCAAAGTAGGTGATGCCCCCAAATCTGCATTGAGAACTACTTAAGAGGAGGGGGATTTTCAAAAGTGCTGAGAACACACGACTCCAGTCACTGATTTGGGTTCCTTGCTTCAATATCCCCGAGGCTGCAAAGTTTGTCTCAGCCTTTCAGCTAGAGGCAAGGGGAGCTACGAAAGAAACAGCTAGCTTAAAGGGTCAGTGATATGAAAGCTCCAGAGAAATATGGTAGAAAAACAGTACAAAAGGATTAATGAAGATGCAGTGGGGTCAGAAAGGTTGGGTTTCAATTGTAGCACTGTCTGTAGCCTTCTGCTATGCAGGAACCTACATGTCAGCACAACCAAGGTATAAAAAAAAATCCACCTCAGTCTGTTTCATACAATTACTTTTAAAAAATCAGTACAAATTGAAAATACAGAAAAGCACTTTGTTCAAACAAAACCACCTCAACTGCTGAGTTCATGACAAGAGGAAAACAGCTGTGTCATTTTTTCATTCCCTATCGCATTTCTACTTTTCCTTTTTTGGCTCGTATTTAGTGAGCACTCAGGCTTAGTCAGCTGAGACCATTCCTTTTCCAGCACTTGTGTGAAGTTCAAGTCTGGAAAGCAACATCCTGAAACTGCCTGACACCCTTACTCATTTTCAGCTCTCCGGGTGGCTGGACCATGTTGCTTCCATCCTTTTCCAGCCACGAGGTTACAAGCAGTTATCAGCACCGGAGACAGAAGCTACCTTCTCTTGTTTTGCTGTTTTTTTGTTGTTGCTGCTCTTGCATGCCTCCATCTCATTTTTGTTTGCAGGGACACGGGATGAGACATTGTAACAGCACCAGAGCTATTCCAGTTCCTTGCAATGAACCTTCTCTCTCTCAATTTTTCTCACACCCGAGAAAAACCACTATTGACACCTTTAATGCCTTCTAAAACACTGCCAAACTAAGGGCTTTCCTTATAAAAAAAACAACCAAACAAACAAAAAACCCCCAAACCCCCAAACAACTCAAGGCAGCAAAAGGGAAGAACCTTCTGTTGTTGAAAAGAAAGCCACATATTTTAAATGTGTTCAGGGTTTTTTTCCTACTTCTTCTTGAATCTTTAATGAAAGGTTAAATTATGTTAATGGTGGTTGTTGCTATAGCAAGCATCTGTAGTCAAGTCCCTTGTTTCATTGCTTATTGTTCTGGAGTGATGAGGTCATGTTTAAATCATTGACCCCCTGGGCACATGTATTCTATCTATATTAACATAGCAATGACCTGAGGCAAATCTCTGTTCTTTCTTTCTGTGTCCTGCTTAGGGTGAGGACTAGCTCTTACTACTATCATCCTGGCATGCTTTGGCTCTGATTGTGGAAAGATTTTGGGGGGGCACTGGTGAATCACTGCAAATAATAAATAATGATGTTCTGAAAGTACACCTGACTGTTGAGATTCACCTCTGTATTTCATTAAAACAATTTTTCCCTCTAATGATTCTATTTTAAAGTAATTTGGATCAATAGATTTCATTTTGATAGGTCATATATACCAAATAATTAAAAGTGGATATTTATAAATAGCATAAATGTCCTGAGGAAGGGAGGGATCATGGGTGGGAAACAGTTGACTGATGAGTTCTTGACTTAGAACTAACACGATTGGATGTTAAACATTTGGCACAGATAAAAGTCAACTCATATTTGTGCATTATTTGCCTGCAAGTAAGCCTAGACCAGCTAATTTCATTATTTTTAATAGCCCCTTCAACCAGCTGTGCAGCATACATGCTCAAAAACTGATTTTAAAAGTCCATCAGTCATTTTACCTGGCTATATATTTTATAGGGCTTTTGACCACATTAAAGGTTAATTTCATATGCCCACATCAAGTCAATATTTCTCAAAATTCTCACAAGTACAAGTGCAGAAGCTTGATGATAGAAATTTTAAGTGCTAGATAAAAACCATAATGGAGGATTTCTGATGGTCAGGGTGAGACCAGCAGGCTGGAGGAGCTACGTGCTCCTTGGCTAGCTAATGATTTCAGAGAGTGGATACTTCTGTCATCCACCGAGGATGATAATTTATGGGATTGCTTCATAATCCAAGACAGACAGTGATCTCCCTCAAGGCGGCAAAGGTCCTTCCTTTCATGTTTTGCTAGAGCCCTCAAAGAAGACAACTAATAAAGTGAAAACTTGCCTCTATTGATAGCGAGTTTAAAGGGCAGGTGGATAAAGGCTTAAAGAAGCTAATGCCATGACAGTAAGTAATGTAATTAGAGGCTGATCCTCTAGGCTGGCATTGCTTCTTGGAACCGTGCTTTTCCCTTCATGTCTATACTCCAAGGGCTATTTTGGTCAAAAGAGAGTTATATTCTCTCTTTCTTCACTTCTTTATGCAATAGAGCAAGTCTCCATCCTCAGCAGCATGTGGACTGAGGAAGTAATGCCTTATGTGAAATGCCCCACTTTTTCTTTCATTTTTCAGTCTTTCCTGTAACTTTGGTGTGGCTGTGACTGTGAACAGGGGAAGAGATGGCTGCACAGATACCAGACATGTGCCCTGTCATGTTTCTGAGGGGTTTGAGCATTTCAGAAAAAAATAAGAGCTTATTTCAGATTCAGTATGCTGCTTAACCCAAATAGAATAGAAACATTGCATGCCATTTTAAAGTAAATACGAAGTACATTTTGAAATAAAATACCACTTCATAATAAAATCATTTTTTAAATCTCTGAAACAGAACATTTCAAGTTTTGCTGTATTTTCAGGAGTTTCTCTTAACAAGAGAAGCAATTCAGCTGAATCAAGTGAAGTTCATAGAAGGTTCAACTAAGAGTGAAAAGATCTGGGACTACACAGGTTCACTCAGATCTAGAAAAAAGGTGTAATCTGTGTTTAGCTGGAAATGATGCTTGGAGCTTTTCAGAAGCAAAGGCCCTCTTCACTAGCACTTTATGTCTCTGCAGACTGCCAGAGTAGAACCTTGAGGATTTAGTGAAAATACAGATAATTCCTGAAAGCTTTTTAAGAGACAAACCTTAGTCATGCACAGCAAGGCGTCCGCTTCTAAAAAGAGGAAAAGGCTTGCATTTAGAGTACTATAATTTGTTACAGCAAACTGGCACAAATCAGGAAAATTAGACAGGCTTTCTGAGACAAAGCCTTTCTCTGGGTTTCTGTGTGGTTTTGTAAGGATAACTGTTCGCCTAATTAAGGTTTTGTCTCCACCTGCAAGCCTGGTCTTGCCTTCGCACTTCTATTGTCAGAACAACCACAGGTACTGCTTTGACAAAGGTGACATTGCCAAGAGCGACAGGGGGTCACAGGCAGCAGCTCAGAGGTGCCTTTCCTGCACTGTTCACAGAAGACTGGGGGCAACAGTAGCAGCTCCCAGGGGAAACCCTCCCTCGTTTTGGGGAGTGAAGGTTACCGTCCAGTCTGAAAAACCACTCTGCCCACACTTGTTTGCATCTGTAAGTGATCGTAGGTCACACTCACCTTCTTCCTTCAGAGACTGCATGCTTATTTCTAACTGTGGCATCTTGAAATACTTTTCTTATGTTTTCGATAATGTTTTCATCCACATAGTCGTAGTTGTGTTCTTCTTCCTTTTCCTTTTCTGCCTCACAGTTTCCAAGTTCCTTATTTGTTACACCTGAGTAATTAGCAAAAAAAACCCTGTAAGGAAATGGAAGACTCTGCCCTTGCCCCGAAAAATATACAATTCATACAAACAACCGCAACAGCAGAAATCAAAGGAACCAATGTTCTTCTCACTTTTCTGATTTTCACAGAGGTCTTAACTGACTTGCTCAAGTTTCTGAACAATATCAGTGGCAGATCAAGCATGAAACCCGGCTGAGGATTTTATAAAAGAGTCTTCACTCTTAAGAATTCCTTTTTCAGTTTTGCATAATACTTGTACTTCCAAGTCTGTGGTCAAACCAGACAATCTGTTGTCCATTCCCG
Source organism: Pluvialis apricaria (assembly GCA_017639485.1). NCBI lineage: Eukaryota > Metazoa > Chordata > Aves > Charadriiformes > Charadriidae > Pluvialis > Pluvialis apricaria. The sequence goes on along the minus strand of CM030009.1, from coordinate 69,266,814 downwards.
GCTAGCTGTCCACTGATAACTCTAAGGGTTAATAAAATGGTTAAAAAGTACAATCACTGACAGCGTAAAAGCAGGCAGCGAAAATTGTCTGACCATATTGAGAGAAGAGCAGTCCACCTGCCATGTGCAGCAGATTTGCAGATTTGCTCCCATGCTCTTGTGTTTCATTACCTGAGGAGATGAGCCTCTGCAGCTAGGAAACTGTGCTGTTACTTTGGAATTTCCTAGAGCCATAACCCCCAGTTTTGTCTTACTCAGAAGGCGATGTAACAGAGATACAGGATTTAAAGTGGTTTCAGGTTAAACTGAAAAGTTTTGAAGTATATTTCTTCATGTCCACCTAGACCAACCTGGGCAACACCGAGGACAAATGTTCCAAAAATCAGTGGCCTTTCCCACAAGGGCAGAGACCCTCATGGGAGGCCTCTTTGCAGCTTTAGAGTCAGGGTGGGCTCTGCTCTGATTCAGCAACAGCTTCACATTACAGCTCACATCGAGAGCTACAGGCCCCAGGGTCTCCTCCCCTGCTGGGTGGTCCTGCTGCTCCCCTGGGGCTTGAGGAAGCTCCATGAGACGCATGGCACTACTGGTCACGTGGAACAGGACCTGCAAGGATCAGTCGTTGAGTGCCTCATGTCCGCCCTCTGGAACCACCACATCACTTGGCCCAGGCTTGTGGTGGGGAAGAGCCAGGTGGCAGTAGGACCAGCCAGGGCTGAGGTGGAAGTACAGAGGTTCTCCTGCCAGGACCAGCTCACCCTTGGGGTTGATCAGGAAGCCTCACATTTAATGGAGCTGAGAGGATACTCTTGTTTCTAAAGCAAAAAGTTTCACCTGAAATGGCAGAACAGTGTGAAACACTGGTTTTGGCACAGTGGTTTTGGTTCCTGTTTGGTTGCTTGCTATGAAATAACCTGAAACAACCTGCAAATGTGTACAAGGCCGCACAGGCTATCTGAGCTCCCAGCAAGGCTGTGCTTGCCAAACAGGTTCTTCTTCGTGGGACTAAGATTCTCAGATAAGAATCCTCCCAAACTTACTCTTGCAACCATCATGTGCCTCTTCACCAAGAAAATAGCTGCATATTCTCTCGGTGGTCTCCAGACCCCACTTGTGTTCTTCCTGAAACTCTCCACAGCTGAGATGTCTCTCCCTGAAAAACTGGGTAGGACTCCTTTCTTTCTGAAGTTGTGTTCCTCTCCTTTATGAATTTTATAAGGCCAGAAATAACCATTAAGTTAATCAAGCAGCTGTCTGGCCACATCAGCACAGAGTTTATCAGACAATTTACCTACAAGTCCACCTGCTACTTTTTAGGAATGAGTAAATTAGCAAAGTATTTCCAGATCTAGGCATCAAAAGGGAAAAAAAAACCCAACCCCCAAACCTATGATGAGAAATTTAATTAAGATCTCACTCACACATGTGGCCACTATCTTGTTAATAAGAATTTCCAGGTTTGTAGTTCATTTGCAAGTTGGCTGTGTTTGATATCAGTAAAAGTAAACGAATGAATAAAACAGGCACTGAAAGAATAAGCTAATCCCTATGATTCAGCAAGGGAAATATTGTTTGTGCACTTAGACTTGCTAATACGGATATGAAGTACAGATTGCTCACGTATGGCATAGCTAGACTTTCTTCTTTCCCAAACACATGCAAACAAAATTATATGCTTCCAAGCAAGGCAGCCCAAGGAGAAAGGAAATTAATGTCATCAGGCCAGACTAAATCACAGCTGTCCCCAGTCCCAAACCTGTGTAGGATGCCTTCTGAAATGTATATATTTACACTTCAATAAAGCATCAAGCAATGAATGGGACAAGCTGAACGATCCCAAGAGAATTCTGAACTGTGAAATCAATGCAATTTTCTTCCCTGTTTGAAAAAAAATCTATTAGCCTCAACACTGAATTACTGAATCAGATATGCTATCTCAGCCCGCTAAGAAAACAAGGCTTATGTCATCATGCTGTCTATCCATCCATCTGTCAGTCTCTTCAGTACTTTTAAAAGTTTTTTTTGCCAATTTCAAGCAGATTTGAAAAGGGGGCAGAAGTCTCAACGTGGTTACAAAAGCAAGAGTTGAATTAGTTCCTCTATTGAAAGAAAAGCATGCAGAACACAGCTGTTATACACTCCATTTGGCAGCAGACAGCAGGATAAATCAGCGTGTGCATATTGGTTGGCCACTCAACACACGCATAGCTCCAGACCTACTCTTTTTCATTTGATAGGAGTGCCATAAGGAGAGTTTTGGTTATTATCAGGGAAGGGGGAGAGAAGCAGTAGGGGACAGCAGACCTGAATACTTATTAGACCAAATTTCATTAATTCTGCTGTTCCTGGAACAATTTGTATAATTATGTTTGCCTTTATAGTGGGAGAGTAGTGCTCTGCAGACTAAAAATTTCCATTTATCTCACTTGTATCCTCGAGTGGGTAGGATTCGGGTTTTTTTTCCTCAGAATATACTTGCTGTATTTTCATAAATTTCAAGGCCACAAATAGTTGTCACAACTGCCCATTCTGCTCTCCTCCAAAATGTAGGCAACAGAAGTAACCCAGCCCATCAGGGCCCCTGCTTGAATGCAACCAGTGCTGGAAACCCCAACTCATGTACATATGAGGCTGCACACCTAAAGGCCACTGGCCATGACCATAACAGTTTTATAGCTGTGGTAAATATCACCATTCAGGATTTATGCTGCATAAATTAACAGTCAACCACATAATAGCATTTAGTGTTTATTTATGCCTAACTTCAAGACAATAGTTGTGAATTATTATGTGCAAGAATACTGCGAACTAAACAGAGTAGAACCACATCCTTATTTCTGCACATCACTTAAGTGAAAATATACAGAACTGAAGGCATTTGTGTAAGCCAAATCTATGAATAGTAGCATTTTATTTGCTGTGGGCTGGTTCTGATGCTTCTCAGTGTTAATGAGAACTAATTCCTTAGAGAGAGCTACTGAGAGCCATTGAGTGATAGTAGAATCAGAGCCCATAAAACTAATGGACTGTTCCTTGAGCTGGTATCCATCAACCATACCTTCACATGATGATGTAGCATACCTTTAAAAATTGTTAAGTGCCACAATCAAAATATTTCATATGCGCTGTAGGGTTGTAATTTATGTATGGGCAATGTTCATACCCCTCTGGAATCCACTAACCCATCATTTAGAAAAGTTTACTCTTAAATTTAATTTCTTAAAAAATCTTAAATTTCCTGAAAACGACATCTGTTGACCCTTTTCACTATCCTTTTATTTTTTAATTTTCTTCTTTGTCACTTCTTTTCTGGTCTGTCTTGCTGGTTTTATTGGATTCTTAGAGGAACTAATTTCCACTGTTGTGCCACTGCCTCTTTTTGTAAAATAAATCTTCGGTGTATCAACAGCTCTTGCAAATGAGAAACAGTAGCCACGAGTTTTAAACAATCACATATTTCAGGGCCCATCATACCCTCCTGCAAGAGGGTAAGGAGGAAGGCGCAGGGCACCATCACGCACCCCCGCCCAGGCTCCCAGGTGATGCTCTGCACAGGGCTGGTTGGGCAGAGCCAGGCAGCACTGCCAGACAGCGGGAGAGCTGGCTCAGGTGAAGTCCCCTTTAGTTACCCTACACATAAGACTGCGATACCTCCTCCTTGTAACTGCTTCTACAAGCTCCTGCCTGGAACCTGTGCACATTACCGCAATTAAAATCAGTCGTCTCTAATAAATGAGGGAAATATGTAAGGATTCAGGGCCTATGCTTTCTTTCTCCTGCTGTACAGTTAGACTTTAGTTAAAAAGGAAGGTGATTGAAAATGTTTAAATATAATTTACTAAAGTGTACTTGCCACCCTATGAAATTACGTGATCTCCTTGTTTTAAGTCATTTTCTTACCTTTTTATAAACTTGCCTCAGAAGATGTGCCAGACAAGAGTAACTTTTGTGTTCACAGCCCAAGAACCAGGAAGAGCCCAATTATTTTTTTAAAGATAGTTACAGAACCATAAGAGCCAAAGGATGTAATAACAGTTTTGCCCTAATCAAAGACTGACCTGAAGTGCAGAAGCTGGAAAGAGTTGTCATAGATGCATACAGTAAAGGATTCCTAATTCATGTTGCTTATTGCTACGTGCCAAATTCAGAGCACTAGTGTAAAATCCATGTGACGTCACCAAATAAAGAAGAGCTTTTTTTCAAAATTAATCAGAATTCTATGTTTTGCTTTAATTTTTGGGGGCTATTATGTCTCATTCATTTTAATATTTTGTTTAGAGCACAGCCCCATAACCACATGTATTGTCGTAACAGATGGGACAGCAAGCTACAGCACAGCGGCAGAAATTTCTTAAACCATCTTTGTTGCCACATTCAGTAGAATTTATATGTGTATCCTAAACCGCAATCAGAAGGCCCCTTCCTTTTTTTCTTTCTCTAACCTACTAGCCTCCTAAATCAAGTGCCTGAAGTCAGAACATATAAATATCTTCCCTAAAACATCCTGACATCAATAAACAAAATCAACATAAACACTTTCTAATTGCAGACTGTAACAATTCCAAAAACCTTAGCGATGAGCAAGAAGATTAGGTAATGTTTTTGAAACTCCACTTAGAATAAATTTCAAGGTTAAAGAAAAACTGATACAGCAGATTTCTGATGAGAGTTATTATCCTACAGATATTGCTATTATTTCTAATGAATTCAAATTCAGTCAAGTATAAGAAAATAAGATAAAATCTTTAGTGGCCAATTCAGATTTAATTGCAACAGAGAAAAAAGGTTCCATTTCTTAGAATCAAAGATAATAAATCCTATCTTTATTAACATGAGCTCTGCAAGGAAACACAATAGAGACTTTAAAACTGAAAGAAAAACATATTGCTTCTCTTTTCGGAACTATCTGGCCTTTGGTAAGAAATAGTAATTGTCTCTGTAACTGTTTTTTTTGAGAGCACAGATTCAACCTCCTTATTAGGAATTTGAAACAGGTTGGTGCTTTGGAGGGTGGCTTAACATTCACCAGTAGAAGTTTAAAGATTAGTCAGTGAATGGTGCATTTCCTCCCACTCAAAACCCACAGGAGTGTGTCTGTGTTATTAGTTTTGACATATTTTCTAATCCATTATCTTGTGAATTAGCAGAGCAGAGTATACTCTCTGGAACAGGCAAGCTTGCTGCACGCAACAGTGGACTCATGGGGATCCCTTGGCTGGCCAGGAAGAACTGCTATATCATCTAATCCAATCTCCTGTATAATTCTGCAGTTATCTTCGAACTAAACCAAATAATTTTGGACTATACTAACATACATCTTTCAGGAAAAACTTTTAGCTTTGATTTGGGTATGTCAGCATACGATCCATCACTGCTCTTTGGTCTAGGTTTAATCTGCCTAGCCCAAACTCACACTATGCTCGAATTTAAACGAAGTTTGTACAGGGATATACTCCAAGGCAATTAAACAAGAAGCAATTTACTAGCCTTGCAAAAGAAGAAACATTATGATACCACCACTTGATTTTTCTATGTGTGCAGAGGTACTAAGAGTTTGTTTGAAAACCCTCCGTAAAAAAGGCTATTCTTTATCTGTTCTTCTGTGAGTAGTCTAATGCAGTATATAGGATGAACTTAAAATTAACTAATTGCATCTTTCATGAGAAATAAGGCAGGAGACACGCAGTCAATGAGTGAAATCGGGAACACAGCTAAGAACTGGTCCATCTGGGAAGAGCTAGTGCTGTGACTCTTTTCAAAACCAGAGGCAAGCAAGCCCTCAGCAGCCGTAACACCATTTTTTTCTCTAATACTCTTGGCTGTGCACCTAGGGCTACTTGCAAAGCACAGGTCTCCAGCCATAAACTCAGGGAAACAGGCAGGAAAAATTGAACCTGACTGATACCTAAAGTGTAAAAGAAATGCATCTACTGGAAGCGGGAAGAAATAAGTCAGTAATCTATTGTTATGATTGATGCACAGTTCACAACCAGCGGATAAGAAAATTCTACTTTCACAGAAGGGATGCCACAACAAAGGCTGGGATTTTAATGGAATGAAGGCCAAAGGAAATAGAGCAAAAACAACTGAGAGAAGATAATTTAAAACTTGAAAAAGTCACTAGAAAAAGCTTTCTTCTCAATTAGAGTGTTTCAGAATTAAAAACAAATGAAGAATTGGCTAAGAAAAAAAAAAACGTGTGCTAGAGTGTGAAAAATAGATTTTAAAAAAAATCAAGTGCTCTTGAAGATTCTCAGAAAGGTTTATCAGGGACATATAAATAAGGCTCATGGATGGCCATGGGATGGACAAAAGACTAATGCTACTGGCCCAGAATGGGCAGAGAGAAGACAGGCAGACTCCAACCAGGGCAGATGAGACAGTCAGCATCATTGCTTTGTTTCACTGCAGTGCTGAAATGTGTTCAGTAGAAGGTCCAAATCAATAACATTTGCAAAAAGTCCAAGCCTGTTTTCTAGTGTCCAGAACTGCAAAATGCATGACCTAACAAGCAGCATGAATGAGAAGGCAGAAACTTTGCTGGTAGTGTGTCTAACAGAGGCAGCCCTCTGCCTAGGGGTGGGTGAAGAGCCCACTGAGAGCTTCTGGGTGAGGATTTAGAGGACAGACCAACATGAGCGATGTTGTTGTGGGTGTCTGCTACAGACACAATGATTCATTAATGGCATGGATCATAGGACAGAGCATACCCTCAGTAAGTCTGCAGACTTACAGACAAAACTCTGAAGAGTGGCTGAGATGGTTTTGCTGCCACTCAGAGGGACCTGGACAGGCTGGAAGACTGAGCAGAGAAGAATCTCATGAAGTTCAGTGAACGAAAATGCAATGTCCTGCACCTGGAGTAGAATAACCCCATGCACAAGTACAAGTTGGGGCTGACTAGCTGGAAAGCAGCTTTGCAGAGAAAAACATGGGGGTCATAGTAGACAGCCTGACCATGAGCCAGCAATGTGTCCGTGTGGCAAAGAAGTCCAACAGCCTCCTGGGCTGCCTTAGGCAAGGGGTGCCAGCAGAGATCCTTCCCCCTCTGCTCAGCACTGGTGAGAGCACACCTGGAATGCTGGGTCCAGATCTGGACTCTCCAGTACAACAGGGACATGGGCATTCTGGAGTGAGTCCAGCAAAGGGCTGTGAAGATGATTAAGGGACTGGAACATCTGAAATAGAAGGGGAGGCTGAGAGGGCTTGGACTGTTCATCCTGATAAAGAGAAGGCTCAGGGAGGATCTTATCACTCGGTATAAATACCTGACAGGAAGACGCGAAGAAGATGGAGCCAGACTCTTCTCAGTGGTGCCAATGTGTCAAAAGAAACACCAGCAGTAACAAATGCTCTCACAGTAGGAAGATGGTTCCAATACAAAGAATGGAAAGACTTGGCCACCTCCTGGTCCTGTTATTGAGCTGAAGCCTTAGTAAAGGTAGCTCCAAACTTCTTTTCTCAGCCAAGGCATCCCAGTTTAGAAACTGATGCAGGCTTCCTGTAAGAGGCACAGGAAGTGACTGCACAACACCACTTTTCGCTGCACAAACTGAGCGGCTGCATTGAGAAAAATCTTTTAAAAATCTTCACCGTAAAACCATTATGTGACTTCAGCCTGTGCGGCTTTCCCTGTATGTGAGGATTCTAAACCCATCAAGTCAAGCACCTACACGAGCACTGACTCCTGTGCATGTGAATAAGCCAGTCCTCAGTGCAAACTTTAAGCCTGGCCTACTTCAGTAAGGATGCTTTGGTCATGTTTTCTTCAGGTGCATCCCTCCCGCTTCCCATGCCTGCTTCACCCCAGAGAGGCTAACCCATGCAAGTGATCCAACACGGACAGCGTACTACAAAGTCAAGCCCCAGTGATTTGCAGGTAGTTCCCTTGGCACAAAACAGTACATCATTAACCTGTCTTGGTATTAATTTTCTTCTGGGGTTTAAACAGAGGATACTGTTCTCTATAGCCACTAATGTGGAAGTGCCACCATTTAGAACTATAAACTTTAATCAAATCATTAAGCAGTGACAAAATGGAGCCTGTAAGGAGATTTTTCAAAGCCACAAAATAACAAATTTGGGATTATCTTTCAAAGCAGCCAGATACCAGAATACCTTTCAAAAACTAGTCCCCACAGCCATAAGGATTAGTGAATATTCAACATGCCACAGTAATTCTTCACTACAAAAGTTGTTTATGTTGCATTTGGAAGCTTCAAAATGCATAGTTTCAAATAGGGAGGCCTTTTTAGAAGTGTCACACACTGAATGATGACAATAAAGAGAAACTTTAGGGGAAGTTCTTGTATTGATATCAATTATCAGTTAACAAATGCTGTGAGGATGAGTATTTCTGCCTTAGTCTTCCAAATTTTGCAGTGTTGTAATTAATGTGATGTGTTCATATTTCAGAAATAGCCTGTAATCAACAGATTAATGAAATTAATTTATTTTTTTAATGTTAACTGCCAATTCTTTTGGATTTGCCTCTTATCATCTATGTTCTCAACTTCACTACATTCTGAAAAAGGAAAAACTTGAAAGATAAATAGAAAAAACAACCGGCTATCAACAATGCTTGGAAAATCTAAGCAAATGGTGAGTTTAAAAACAGTTATCAATCAAGTCATTTGCTCAATATTATTTTTTTCTTCAAAATACAAAAGTGTGAGTTGAAGACATCTTCATATCTTTAATGTAAATTGTTTGCTTGTCTTTAATACCTGTTGGAATCGGCATTTTTATAACAGGTGATGTGTAAGCATCATCCTAAAGCAAAAGGAAAGCACATCTTTCCCACACGTCTGTTCCTAAAAACTACTGAATATTCATGCTGCAGTGTCAAACAGAGTTTAATACCATGCTGCTGTGGAGAGCTTGGATTAATTTGCCTTACAGCATTTATGGACGAAGAACAGAAATGTTCACTTTTCATCTCTTTTGACTAAGCCACAGATTCCAAGTGAAATCACGCAAGATAATCCTGTATGTAAATTATCTGTCAGGGCTAGGGTTAAGCTTTGTTATATTAATAACTCAAACCATAAAGTTTAACTGACCTTTAATCACACTGGTGTCCACTAACGTAGTTTTCCCAGCCATGTCCTTCTTATTTTCACAATGCACCAAATCATTTTGACAACTAACTTGTAATTCCGAAACATCAGCAGCTTGATTTGAGCACAATTTCTTGATGGTGTCTACACAGAAATTCTGAAATTACATAGAAGAGCACATTGACTTCACATGTGAATTGTTACTCCAGACTGGATGCTTTCAGAGATATGACACGTAAAACCAACATTCTTTGGGTTACTTCTGTGAATTTTAACCACAAATCTTCTGTTTGACAAAGTCAGTCATCAATCATGTTTACCATAATGCTTGTCTTTGAGGCATGTGCGTCACAAAATAACATGACCAGAAGGCACTCCAGGTGAAGAAATTACCTTTAAAACACATCTCCAGTCTCTCTTTTCTTTGTTTGGGTATATGGATCCACGTAAACACAAGGAGGGAGATTTACGTATGCCTTCTGGTTGATACAGGTTTCTTTCTGATTAACTATTTTTATTGTATCAATTGTTCATTTAATGAGTTCTGTTATATATTACATCACGAATTCATATAAAGTCTGACATTTCAATTACATTTATCCAGTAGCATTTATAGCATAGAGAATAAAGTTAGATGATAGGAACAGGCAATTATGGACCAATTAATTGTAGTGTTATTACATTGCAGAAAGTAAGTTATGTGGCTGCAATACTCACACCCCTTGCATTTCACGCTTGATACATACATTTTCATAATTCTGGGGGTTTTTTAAATGTGAGGTATTTATGTGATAAATGCTTTCAGTTAAATACATATTTTTCACCTGTCTAAGAGTCGCTTAAAAGTGTGAAAAAGTGTATCTTCAGAGAAGCTATATAGTAGCTGCAGTGTAGTTATAGTCCAATTGCAATCACTACACCAGAGAGTATTATATTTTAAAAAATAATCAGTAGAGATTTTGCATTCAAAATCAAATGTAAATTTTGCTCAGCAATGACAAAGGTATCCTATTCAGAGAGAGAAGGTCACGTTAGCAAAACTGACAGTAGTTACACAGTAACAGTGCCTGATCTCTTCAGAATCAGCCCACAATTTAGGAAGGCACAACACGAGCCCACGTTTTATGACAATCTGCCCCTTTTGAAAAAGATATCAGCTAGCAATGAGAAAGTCACTGGTAACCGAAATAGAAAATTTGAGAGAGTATATTAAGTAGAACAGCTGAGGATGAAGTCTGTAAAACATATGGACAATTTTCCTCAGTGGGTGGGTCATGACATGACATAAGTGGAAGACCCTCATTTTTCAGTTAGAAGAACCTACAGTAGTTTTATCCATTTTCTAAAATAAACACTGTAAGCTTGATCTGCAGGGGTTGACTGAGTTACAGTATTCAAGGCAAGTTTGTGCAGTACAGGCTGTACATTGCTGGCTAGTGCTCTCCTTGATTACAAAAGAGCCTCTGAGGTCAAGCAAAGCTTTAGGCAGTGTTGTAAATCACAAAAACCTCAGGGATTTGTGCAAGAAGAAATACAGCTGAGAAATATTTTGCAGAGAGGACAGAAATGTCAGAAGAAGTTCTTCACAGCGGAGAATTAAAATAACCCAGTGGAAAAGGCACTGTTCAAAGTAGGACGATGCTCGGCTGGTGTGTTGGGGAATAAATTCACTGAGGCGACAGGACCTTTGCCTTTCTTTCACCAGCACAGCATGGCCTTTCTTTCATCTCTAGTTCTTTTCTCGATCATCTGCACCTAAACATGCCTGTATGCACCACCTGTTTGTTGCCAGTCTGGCCCAGCAATACAAATGCACAACCCACTTGGCAGGTGGTTATTGAGAAATGCCCACCTTTTGCTCAGGGAAAATACATGCTTAAATAACCATTTTTCAAAGCTGTCACTAAGCTTGTCCTATCCTCAGTATTAGTCATACCTGTTTATCACAAACAAAAAGTCTTGGAAAGGGCAGGGAAACATTCTTATCATAGGCAGATTCTTCCTATGTTCAGATTATTGGGCATACTTACCACACAGAAAGCTGTCACTTAAAAGTCAGCTCTCAGGTAACCAGGGAAGTTTAATTTAAATAGTAGGCATAAACAAAATAAATATTTTTTTAAATCATTAATGCTCTTTTTTTCTCTCAGCTCCTTATTTAACATATAAATCCAGCAATCAATGTCGTGAATATGTTCAGATTATTTATTTTTCATTGCCTTAACTAACTAAAACCAAGCCTTGTTATCAAAACAGAAAGATCTCCTTATTAAGAAGAATGCTACTGAAGTTTCTGCTAATCTTATCAGTCACCAGCAAAACCACACACTGTGATACAATGGTTACCTGGGGCACCCCGCAAACAAATTAAAATATGCAGAACTCAGACATTTAAAACCAAACAGGATTACACAAACTGGATTGCCACTTCATTATATGCTGAAATCTGATATAGCTTTAACATTCTTAATAGCACTATAGACAACAATTATACTAGAGATCAACAGAGATAAGACACTTTTTTTTTTAAACTATAAAAGAATGAAGTCTTACGGCTGTCTTTCAAATATTGGGCAGGCTTAACAGCACAGGGTTTCCATCTACGTGGAGTAATTGTTCCACTAACTTAAAGAGGTCTGGATATCAACCATGGTTTTCAGTACTGTTACTGCCAGAAGAAACACGAATTCAGTTAAAAACTCATGATCTGAATCGCAGTCATTTGTTGTAACAACCTACTCATGAGGAAAACCTGAATCTCAGTGTTTGGAAAATCCAACCAACAGGTACAGTTGTGTGAACTAAAAATTTTACCCCAATGGCTAAGCATTGTCCAATACAACCTGAGGTTTGCTCATTGTCCAGAAATAACTCAGAAGCCAAAGCACAAAGCAGTAAAGGTAAGGTAGCTAAGGCTGAGCACTCCCTCTCAGGAAATAGGTGCTATATTGGACAGGATACAAAAAAGTTGAGAGCTAAGGTGAGAACTAAAGGGCTGGAAATGCACCAGTTTAGTAAGAACAGAAGTTTCAGCATTCTGCAGAAGTTGTAAGAGAGTGTAGGGTTTATCTAAGATGCACGAACTGAAAACACTGCAGTAGCAAGCTGAGTTTCAGAGTGATCAGTTTGAATTAATTTCCCGTGATTACCTGAAGAGCTTAAAGCATTGCATTTGTGTGCATATGTGCGTGAGCTCTCTTCTGCAAGCAAGGCTTCCCTCTGCTTCTCCACTCCAGGAGCAGTGAAATCTGACAGCAGTTCTTATTCTTATGAATGGCACTGCACAAATAGTAATGTTTTGCCTACCTACAGCCCCAATCACACAAAACCTGTTCCAAATACACCCAATTCCCCTGCAATTTAAGCGTATTCTAGCATCCCCTTCTCACAGGTCCAGGGTATATTTTCCACTGACTTCAAAAATTCAGGCTATTGACAGTTGTCTCCCTGTGAATATTTCTTTTGTTACTGTGTCTAAGTGCTTTTTGCACTCATTTACATTTCTGATATCAACATCATGTTCCAGAGTTTACTTCTGCGTTGTGTAAAATTTCCTTCGGGTTGTTTTTTTTTGTTTTTACTGTTCTACCTCATAATTTCATGCTGTTGCTGTAATCCCTCTCTATTCATTTCCTCCCTGCATTCTGGTTTTTACTCTTTTTCCTGGTCACCTCTTTTTCAGGCTGAAGAGTTTCTAGTCTATTTAATCTTTCCTCTTACAGGAACCAAGTTGCAATCCACTTGCCAGATACAACCCAAAACTACTGAAGGCGGTCCATATACTACCCATGCTTCAGACAGCAGTATTTGGTCACAACTACAACTAGGCAAGAAAATACCACAGTAGTTCTTATAATAAAAAAAAAAAAAAAAAAAAAAAAAAGCAACACCTTTGGAGGGGCCAGGCAAAACTAGCGTAACCTCTGAGATGGAATAGCAGAAAGACAAGCTCTTAAAGCAAGCAAGAAAAAAAAGGCTGTTAGATCTGTGTACAAAAAAAAGAAAATAAGACATGTTCGTGATACACATTATTGTTTTGGTCGCTTTTCTTCTTCTTTTTTGGTTGTTTTTTTATTTTTTTAAAGGAAAGAAAACCTCAACAGTATCTAGAACATTCAGAGTAAAGGAGAAACAACATTTGTTTAAAGTACAGAGAAATGTGGGAGTAAATATAAAACCAACAGCTGTCATAGTCTCTGAAAATGCTGTGAGAGATGTAGTGGCATAAACCAATCTGACAAAACTATGCTTTTCCAGACAGAAAGTCAAGCTGTTATATGATTACAAATGACTCTAGTGAAGAGGAGTACTCATTTGTCGGAGCAATCAGTGCTGGACATGGCACTACACCTTTGGAGTATATTTATTATGAGTCACCCATGCTAGTAGATACAGATCATAAAGCTTTTACTGCGATCTTTAAAGACAGCTTGGAGTGGCACTCTTTGCTGCCTTCAGAAACTCAAGCCAAAACTGTAGATATATATCTTTGCTTTGGCATATACTGCACTGGTATATTTATCTGTAAAATGCTTAATTGCTGCATGCACCTTTCCACCAGAAAAAAAAAGCTGTATACATAGAATGAAAGTGTGATAAATGCTTTTGCAGTCCAAACACCTTTAACTGTTTCCAGACAAGAAAAGACAATTTATCCCCACAAGCTACAAATGAAGATTCTGTAACAGAGTCACACAGCATTGTATTGATGGGGAAGCCCAAACTGGGCTGAAGGAAGCTTTAGCTTTTAGTGTTTCGGAGAATATTTTAAGGAAATTATGAGAGAGGGGTAGAGAGAGACCTAACAGTCTAAGTGAGACACGGTATTCATAGTTGTCGATTTATAGAGAAGACTTCATGGGTTTCAGAGCAACCTGCAGAATGACAACCTACCTATATCATTTTGCTCCAACCTTCGTTATATCTGCATGACTTTCTGCGAGGACAGTTTGGACTGCAGTGAATCAGAGAAGAATCACAAGTTTTGATTCCCATATTGTATCACTACAGAACCAGGGTAAGTGTTATCACAATCAGAACCTTAGGCCATGCTGAAACACAGATCTGAATTATTTACTGTTTGCAAGAGCGTAAACTGGAGTAACTACCTTCTGGAGTAAATACATCCATCCGGATTTGCACCAATGATAGTCAAAATAAAATTTTGCCCACTGTATGACTAGAAGTAGGAATGGGTACTTCCACCTAACAGATGGGAAACACAAATTCAAATAATGGGAATACACACATGGAAACTTCTGACACCTCTTAGGAAATTTGCATTATTATGGCGGACAGTTAGGACTGATTTATTCCACTTAAAAGGAAACAATTACTTTTAGATTATTACTCATTTGTATCCCAAGGTAGCCTTCCTGCATGATCTATTGGCAAGCCAACTTACCTTGCACTTCAAAGTAATTTTTGCAAGGGCACAGTGTACGCATAGTTAAGGGTACTGACAAGGATCTGTGATTTTGTGGTGAAGAATTTTAACGGTCTTCCCCATTGCACTGATTCCAGTACATGATATCAAGCCTTCATTTTCCACAGTCCATCGGAGTGTGGAAAAGGAGAAGAGCTAGTTAGAAGATGCTTCGGAAAGGCCATGGGCAATAAAGAGGATCCTCATTTAGCTTCATTAACATACAGGACGGGAGCACTTTGGAGAATTATTATTTGCCTGCAGAACTCGTAAGGTACTATAAACTACAAATGAACTATTTTTGCCAAAGAAGGGGTCAAGGTTGTATCATTTCAAAGACAGGAACAAAATTATATTAGTTCGTGAGTTCTTCTCTGCCTAAAACGACATGAAAGCTCTGATCAAATTAATTTTTTTTAATCTGGGTTCAAGCTCTGACAGGTTTCTCCCTCACAAGGTACTTTCTGTATGTGCCTACAATATCACAATTAATTTGAGTTTCATTGTCAGTGGTCTGGGGTTTCCCCAGGATTAAAAAGGGGGAGGTGATGTAATAAAGCCATGATAGATCGTAGGCAGATGCCACTGTAGGCTCATTCTTAGGGTTCAAATAATGTATTTAAAAAGGGATATTTTCCTAACAGTAGGGACAGAATTAGTTAATCCTTGTTCAGAGCTTGAATAAGAATATTTGGACTTAAAAGCAAAACAAAACAAAACAAAACAGAGCAGAAAGTCATATTCTAGCTATATCCATTTCTACAAAAATAAAAGCAAACAACGCATCAGACCAAACGGTCTTACAGAAATCAAGGGCACGTGGACCGCTCTGCGTTTTGCCCGACCCGCAGCTTATGTGTAAGCCCGAACAAATATTCCGACGACACAGCGGCTACGAAGGAATAAAAGGGCGAAGGACGGGTCGGTTCTGCGAGGGCAGAGCAAGCCCTCCTGTTTGATGGGGTGCTGGTGGCGGCGCCAGGCACCGCTAGATGGCTGCATCCCCCGCCTCATCCCCGCACTGCCTTCCCGCGGGAAACCCGCCTGCCAGGGCTTGCCATCCCACGGTGAAACAACAGCTAAAAACTTAGCATGCAAACTCTCACCTGACAAAGATTTCTCTTCTGGCTCACCCCTTTCCCCTTCTCCCCCCTCCCCCGCCCCCATTTGAAACCACAAGCACAGCAAACTTTGCAGTTGTTGTCTGGGACCAGGCAGAAAGAAAACGGTCAGATTTGATGATTTCTTGGGGCGAATGATATGTGGCAAAATGTTAAAATCTGGTAATCGAACAGGCTGAGGTTTAATAATTTGGAGGGAGCAGCAAGCAGGGGAGAAAAGGGGATCCAGCCAACCGGATGACCTTTAAAGAAGGGCTTTCTTGAAAAAAAGCACAGTACGTGCTCTTCACGGAAATTTCATGAGTGCTTTTGACGAGATAATTAAATACTGCCACTTTTCACTGATAGTTCCCACAGTCCAGGTAAATTTTCTACAGCTGATTGAGACAAAATAAGTTGCATTATGTTGTCAATAAAAAACATGTAAGACTGTGCTGCTATTACATTCTACTAAAATTCTTTGCTTGCTCCAGAAACTCGGAGCCCCAAGCTTTTTGTTCCTAATCCAATGACTTTCATGTACTCATTCACTGCCCACAGTACTCATTTAATCATTTATTGTTGAATGAGATCTTTCTCTTTTCCAAAATCTGTCCCAGAATAGTACAGAGTACGTCTCAAGAGACTTTAAAATGAAGCTTTGCTACCAAAGGGTCTTTTATGTCAATGGGTAACTAGAGCTGTCAGCCTCTTTTCCCAGACATTTTTCTCCTGCTCTGTGTGTGTACAAGCAAAAGAGAACAGAAAATTATGTTGGGCACCCTTGAGTGGCCTGGGATGAATCAATGCTGTATTAGCCAGCACAAAATCACCAGGCTTATACCTTCAGATATTAGTATTACAAAACAAAAAGGGTATTTTAAAACCTTTTTTAGCAATAGTTCAAGTGCGAAATGCAGAACTGCATAATGCCCTCCCAGCTCCATCTCTTCCCTCTCCTCTCCCTGCTAAATACATAAAGGGGGGAGCGCTTGATCCCCAGAGCCTCAGAGCAGAGAACTGTTTTTTCACCTTTACTGTAATGCATATGATGTTAGCATTACATTTCTTTTTGCAGAAATGTCTTTATCTTAAGGCCTGTCTTTTTCTGAATACTTTGTCTTAAACAGCACTTTCTTTGTTCAACACACTGTGCAGCGCAAGGTAAGTATTGTTTTCTGCATTTCACACGCTGGCAAACTGAAATGTGCTCTTTTCCACACAGCTTCAAAAAGTGGGTAGGAATCAGTGAGGTTCCCCCAGCTGTCGCCTTTCCGTTCACCCTGCCTCTCTAAAACCCCTGCCTTTGCTGCCAGCGGCACTGCCTGCCCGTCCTGCCCAGTGATGGCAACCACACTCCGGAGCGCTCAGCTACGGAAATTAGGCCTGGGCTGCCTCAGACTGGGCAATGAAATGCAGTTAGTAGCCACCTGTGAAAATCCTGGTTTCCATGGCACTCACCGCGTGGGAAGGCAACCGTGAAAGGAAGTGAGAAGAGGACCCCCTTGTTTGATGGAGAGCCCGATGCCTTAGCCCCAAGGCAGGCTTTGCTCCTTCTCCTGGGCTACTCACCCACAAAGCACTGGAGTTCTTGGGAGAAAAAAAGTGTACATCTGAAGATGTAAATTATTAAGATCTGCTTCTGTATTACGGATACATCTCACCTCAGCAAATGGACGTGCTTGTTTGTTCAAAGACTATGAAATGTTGCATTTTGTGAAATCACCACTTAAGCAGAAGATGCGAATTCTTCTCATTTATCTTAATGGGACATTAACTGGAAATTTAATTACAAGGGAGAGCTAATTATCTGCAGGTTTGCCAAACTGCAGATGGAATCTACTCAATAGAATGAAATCTGAATGCTGAAGCCGATGTGAACATAAGTGCAGTTTAGTGAGGGGAAAATTTGAACTGAAACCAAATGAAAAGAAGAACGAAATTTCCTGTAACTCCTGACACAGAACCTCAAACGAAGCACCCCTCACTGCACCATTCCCCCAGCTGTCTCTCGCTCAGTCCTTAGATTTTCAGTGCCCCCAACGAATGAAATAATACTGGTTCAGCTCACAACACATCTCACTTGGTACTTTTTCTTCGCCATTGCCCTAAGCGGATACCAAGGAAGAGTGAGGACAGAGCAAGGCGATCTGCTACCTCCAAATACACTCTCAGCCTCTTACTATTTTCAGCTCAGGGAATTTCCTGAGTTTGACGTAGTAACCCTCAAAGGGTCTCTCTTCCAAGTATTTGTCCTGTCTCCCCTTGAACTCCTGATCCACTTCCAGCCTTGTCCTGGCTCCCCTTGGTCTGAATGTATCCTGCCCCATTTCCTCTAATTGTGGCCCTGCAGAGGAGGGGGAGGGGGGGCAAGATTTTTAAAATAAATTGTTTTCAAGTCCTTACTGCTGTGCTGCCCTTCCTAGCCTGAGTGTGCAAGTCCAGCTGCAGAGCTCACACTGTGCTTCCTCTTACTGCATGACAGAAAACGCTGTACGTGGCAGACAGCAGCCTCAGGAAAGCAGCAGGACATCACCTTGGTAGGAATTAAATACTTCAGGCCAGATTCAGATCTCAGAAACCGGGTGTAAACCTGGAGTCATACAGTGCAGTTCAGAAGCATTATTCTGGATTTACTCAGTCATGGCCTGAATTCAGCATCAGGCTTTTTGTTTTTCAAAATCATCTGGTTTCCAGGCCACAGTGGGGAGTGTAACAGAAGGAGAGAAAGGAAAAATTGGTTATTGTATTAGTAAAATGCATTCCTATTCTAACAAGTATTTCTGCAACATTTGGATCCCTACAAGAATTTTGCCTTCTCACACACATATACACATATAAATGTACACAGAGGTCTGAGTATACAAATATTTCAGCTTTCCCACTAGAAGCTAGTCTGTTTTGGCAAAAAGAAATTATTCCATCCCTTTTTTTACTTCCCTCTTTGTTCTTTATTCTCTGACATAATTTTGAAGCTCTGACACTGAATTCACTCGCAGCTGTGTTAAACTGCACACCGGTGGTTAGCAAACCTGTCCAAGTTGCAGGGGGTCTTGGTTTGTTGGCAATACTGAAAAATGTCCTGGGGACAAGCTGGGTTCTTCCTTGTCAGAAAGAATGTTCTCATCCTGGAACTTCTGGCAAATTAGGAAGCTCCTATCCCCCAGAAAAGATTCACTTCTAATTATAAGTACTTAACACAGCTACGAAGAGGGGACTTTTCAGTCTGTTTCTGTCTGTTGGCATTTTAGACTTTGTATATCCTTGATTCAGTGCAGGGAACAAAAAAGTAAGGGGAGGGAAGGCTTGCAAGGGCATTTGCTCCCCCGTATCAAAATGAAACCGTGTAATACAACGTGCCCACTTCTGCCTCTCCCCTGCCTCCCTGAGCCACCCTCCCTCCTGGGCACTGGAGCTGGCTGGAGCTATGGGAGGTCTGAGAGCTCTCCCCGGGTTATCTCTATGGCAAACGGTAGGCCCTGGACACCAGCCCACTTCAGAGCCAGGCTGTAGGTTCAAGCCCCAAGCTGCTTCAATACCAAGCTGTGAGGGTGAAAGTTAAATGTCCTCCTCTGCTCATAACTGTTTCCCAATGCTTTTGTTACGTCTACTCCATTTCTAGGGTCTCTCCAGAGACCTGGGTTTGTAGGACAGACTTGGCACTCTGGTGGTCTTCAGAGCTCTGCCTCTGTGGCATTTATAAGGCCTTTTAAGCCCATTCATAAAGAGACACGTAAGAAGAGAGGATCTGTACATATCCCGACCTGTTATTTCTTGGCTTGCAGACAAACAAGTGGAAAGTCATCCCAGTAAGCAGCACGGAAAACAGTCCCGGTCGTACTTCACTCGCACACTAAGAAATGTTGAATAGCAGAAGAAGGTTCATATTCAGTCATTTTACATTGTATTGTGGAAGTCAAGGCCTGTAACGCACATGTTCATATTAATGCATAATGAGTTAGATCATAGGACACAGATGTGCCATACCACAGGCTTCTTCCACACAACACCACTGTGCTTTGCCTCCTATATCTTCTTCCCAGTGGTTACGTGTCAATTATGTGTTTTCTTCCCTTGCAGTGACTGTGATGGTATCCTTGACACTCATTTCTGTGGTTCCTAAAGGAACTATTCTGGAAACAGTAGTTGCTCATTTTCAATGTATTCTGTTTATTTAGAATACTATTAAGAAGATTAGCATAGAAATGTACCCACCATCTATACTGCAGAACTTATGGTTTAAGTTATAGCTAAAGTAAAATACAGGTAAAATAAATTTTTCCGAGTATTGCCACTCAAAATTTGACAGGCTTTCACACTGAAACTGGAGCTACATCAGATGAGAAAGGATTAAGTGCAATCTAAATCCAAAATTGTTTCACAACTACAAAACACATAAAACAATGGAAAAACTGCATATGGGAGAGAAGAAAGAGGAAGTCAGTTAGGAAAGAAGTTTTTTTTCTTTTAAATAATTTCTCAAAGTTATTTCAACTGGGAAATAAATCACATATTATTTTTGTGAACATGAACGATCTTGTGTAAATAAAATGCACATCCTATTCCATGTTTGGAATTGAAAATCTCAGGAAGGGAGTGGAAAATGGACTTTTAAACTGTTCCCCACCTACTCATCCTCCTCCCTCCATCCCCTGCAAATGCTGCATATGCGTACTGTATGATCAGTAAACAGCACACCTAACAGGAAGCAACATGGAGTCTTGTCAGATATGCCACAATCTCTCCCCCAGCCCAGGCTCAGGGACTTGGGGCTTTTTAGTCTAGAAAAAAGAAGACTCAGGGGGGATCTTATCAACACTTATAAATACTTAAGGGGAGGGTGCCAGGTAGATGGGAACAGTCTTTTTTCAGTTGTGCCCAGTGATAGGACAAGAGGTAACGGGCACAAACTTGAGCACAGAAAGCTCCATCTTAACATGAGGAGGAACTTCTTTCCTTTGAGGGTGGCAGAGCACTGGCACAGGCTGCCCAGAGAGGTTGTGGAGTCTCCCACACTGGAGACATTCAAAACCCGCCTGGACGCCATCCTGTGCAACTGCTGTAGGTGTCCCTGCTGTGGCAGGGGGGTTGGACTTAGATGATCTCCAGAGGTCCCTTCCAACCCTGACGATATTGTGATACTGTGATACTGTGTTGCCATTTTTTAGCCTGTTACTCCAAGCCATTGTGTTATTGTTCTTGAAGAGGGTCAGGGACCTATGGTTTAAGGTCTTAGGGAGCTATCAGAACTGGGGTCTGGAAGCACCCATTCATGAATGCTGGGCAATGACACCTTGGGCCTTCATGGCTACTGCTACTGCTGAACCTCAGTTCAAACTCCCTCTGAAGGAGGTCGGAGAAGATCAGTAATGGCAGAGTCCTTTGCAAGCAGGTAACAAACCCTCTGATGAGTTTTGAGCAGCAGCCAGTCTTCAGCCCGGATCACCTGATTTTTCAAGACTGCCTGGCTCAAGATAGCATTCCTAGTGGTGAGACATGAGAGGGTACCCCTGACTGGTCAGTTGAAGCAGGTCAGCCCTTACAGACCAGCAAGGAAGGTAAGACAAACTTGAAGGTATAAGACATTTGTCTTCATTGCTCATATTGTTTGGGTGTATCATACAGAGCAGGCAAGTACTTCAGGTTGAGACAAAAAGCCTGGCTGAATCAGTGAATACAAGGTCTGTATTTGATGATCTTGTTAATGTTCTCACACAGTCCTTGGGGAATATCAGTCTTCAAGCTTACAGGAAGGACTAAAAGATCTCTTTCATTCTCAGTCCCTGGGGCAATCTCTTGATTATGTTCTCAGCATGTGGCATTATCAGGATCCACCTTGTTTCCTGGTGAGTTCCTAGCACTGATGATGAAGCTGACAAAGCTGTGTTCAGATCAAACAGATTTCAGCAAACTGATGGCCACTGCCTGTTTTAAATGTGTGGTCATGTTCCCAGTCACCTGTCTTGAGCAGTTTCCTTGTAGTCCATCTACCAGCAACAATGTTCTCACCACAGCTATGGTAGATTGGATGTGAACAGTCCATTAAGTAAATATTGATGCTTTGCAAGTGTAATTAAGAGACTCGTGCTTTTCCAGGATCCAACACCTGTGGTTTATTTTTTTTTTTGGACACAGAAAGGTCTGTGATAAAATCTTTTAAGGTATTTAAAAATTTAGGCAATTTTTAGACCTTTAAGGCAGATTTTATTCTCAGTCAGACAGTATGCTTGACAAATGGGTTTCCTTTTGTTGCTTGTCTCTTTCTGAGATGGGACAATTTCTTCATTGTAAGATGATACATCAGTTATAATAATGGTTTACTTGCTTGGATTAAAAGTAGGAGAATTGGGATTTCATTAATCTCACTGAAGGTTTTTTTTCTCACATCCGTTCATTGACTGTAGTAGCTCAAAAGGAAAGCATGAAATTTTAGCCATGTTAAGTATGCATTTGTCTTAAAAAGTAATGATACCCTGATAAAACCTTGGTTGTTAGTTCCACCATTCTGCAGATGACGCTAATGATTACACAGCCCTGAAAATGGATGTTGCTTCTCCCAGGTTCACATTCATTTGTGTTCAGAATATGTCCAACTTCATGAAATATTGTCTGAACTTTGCATATAGTCACAATGTACTAAACCAGGCCTTTTAAACCACTTGTTTAATATTTTTCTGGAATACCTTATGTGCAGAAGACATTCTAAATGATAAGTGTCTACATTTCCTGACCAAAATAATGAAATAAATATTTCCTATACTACATTTACACAGCCCAAGAAGACATCCACGTTGGTGTTTTTCTAAGCACCATTGCAGCTGACCAATGCATTAAACAGCTGTTGGCATGGATATTCCTGCTGCGTCCTGTGTCTAGGCACAGACACAGCTGTTAAATTCTGAGCTGTCAGGGTAACCACATACATCTTCAGAAGGCTTTGCCACAATGACCACAGATCTACACCAGACAGAAAATTCTTTAAGCAAATACATAATTGCTTGGTTGACAATGCTTTAAACTATTGACAAGAAAGCACTTTTCAGTTTGCTCTGAGGACAAAGAGCTGTGTAACTCTCATGAGTTTGATCACACAGGACTGCTTTGGTTTCCTCAGTCCACTGAATTACCTTGGGAATTTAGAAAAGACTTTATTTCTGCAGCCTAAAATTTGATCTCATTCAGTCTTTGAACCCAGCTTAGTTTTTCATTTGCTTTTCAGTTCAGCAGCCAGCTAAAAATATAATGCTGTCTTCTCCTGAGGCTTCACGCTCAACATTCAGATGGTCTGCTGGGTCTTTTTTTCTAGTGGGAATACTTTCTTCTCAGGAGATGGAAATTTAGATGACCCCATGCAAGTTCACAGAAGGTTTTAAAAGAGATTATTATAAATCAGTCTTGTGTCAGTCTTGAGAGGTAATATTTGCCGTCCTATTACCTGCACAAGAAAGACAACTTTCTCACTCTTACCACCAGCAAGTAGTTCAAACATGCAGACTAAACGTTCCCTCAATGGTATGTGTCACACATCAGGTTATTAGTAGATCTTTCATGCCCCACGTTGCAGAGGAGCTTGCAAGCAGCATCGCAGGCCCATCTCTGAGATCTACCAACTCAGCTCTTGTGCCTCATCTCCAGGAGCAAAACCACGGTGTGGCTGACCAAACTGGCAGTGCTGTCAGCAGCAGGACTACTTTTTTCTCAGCTGAAATGACTGCTGATCTCCAACCTCCCCTCATTTCCTTCATCTGGTTTGCAAAATAGCGGCAGGCAGGAGCGGAGGAGGTTGGCCTCTTGGCTGAAGTGCAAGAGTTAGTGGTTGCTGCCTCAGGAAACTGTCCGGCACAGCCAGCCAGAAACATGAGGCTCAGGGAAGACTCACCACAGCCAGCTGTAAGAAGTGATTTTTTTCTCCAGAACTGCTTTTTTCTGTGTCTTTCACCAAAAATATAGCCTGGACGTATGGTCCTGTAGAGGGGCATGGCATGTTCCAGCGCCGGAAAGACTGGGCTGTCTCCCAGTCATGCCTTCAGCCAGCTATGGTGAGCAGATCAGGACTGCTGTAGATCATCCAAACAGAGAGGCATGTGGCAGAAGTAAAGTTGTCTAAGCTGAAACCAAATGGCAAACCTGAAATGTCCCCTGCCAAGTCAAAGAAAGATGAGGTGGCCGGTGTTTGTTTCAAGCTGGTTGAAAAATGGCTTGCTGAGAGTTTAATGAAAGCAACACGAATTCTCAAAAGCATTTGGCTGGTTTTGGCTATTGTTGTCTTCTTGCCCCAGTGAGAAACGGATTAAAGGAAGAAAAATATCTAATCAGCTGGAGTGAATTAGTCTATTAAAATCAGTGTGCATCCTCGTGTGAGTACAGCTATGTACATGTGTAGGTGTTTACAGGAGCAGAGCCTTAGAGGCTTTGACCCTGCCAACACGTTCACACATACTTAAGTTTACAATGGTGAACAATCCCATTTGGCAAGTGGAAAATCTCACCGTGGTATTGTATAAGCCTGAGAGTTGGCAAGATAAGGACCTTGGACTCAATGTTTTCTACAGCAAAACATATTTTTGGCACTAAGGAAATGATAGAACATAGTTGAATAATCTATCAGATACACAAATCCTGTATGTCTTAAACCAAAAAGTATTCAAGGGAAGGAACTATATTTTTCCACAGATGAGGTCAGTGTTTAACATATTGTGGGTGCTACCAAAATTCAAATAATAAACAGAGAAAATAACTTGGCATCATTTATTTATTTGCTTCTTTGTGGATTTATGAGAAGACTAACAAGAATAAAAGAGGAATGTACAGCTTGTTAGCATTAATTCTGTGGTTTAATAGTGTTTTATTTACTTAGGTGCAGAAAACTTCAAAACCAACAAATCTGTCTGTGTTTTCTAGGTGCCTGGTAACATTTGAAAGCTTGTATAAATAATGCAGATCTCAGGTTAGCCTCGCCCTCCAATACTTGTTTCAGATTCTTGGATAACAAATAAGATCAACAGCAGGCAACACTGCATGTGACAATGGCTCTTGGTAGACAATTCTCTAATCTACCTGGAGTTGGACTAAAATCTCTCATTAATCTCACATGGATCATCAGAGAGCATCTGTGAGGTAGCAACAGTTTGCAGATGACACAAGCCCACTTGCCCGCAGAAACCTTCCCTTCAGCAGTACTCATTTCCTAAGGCACACAGTCCCAAATTCTGCATTCTTGACTGAAATCATGGAAACAAAACACTGTGAATTAAAAAGCTGTGTCATAGGCAACCTGAGGATACCTCTGATACCTCCTTTCGAGCCAGAATTTATCAGGTCAGCAACTTCTGACTCCTCCTAGCCCATTTGGCCTCCTCTATAACCAGCATGTTAGCAACAGGGAAACTGTCACCCTCTGTGACAGTAACTGGCTCCTTTTTGAGGCCCCATTTTACACTGTCATAACAAAAAGAGGCTTCGATGCAAGTGAGAGCTAGACCCAGGGAGGAGTGAGAAGCCACACTTGCAGTGTAGAGCTTTTTGAAGCCAGTGAGTTTCACCATGCTCTGGTTTTAGCAAACCTTTGCAGGACGTGGTTTGTGACCCCAAAGTTTCATTTTAGATTTGGGGGTCTGGGCAAAAGAAGACATTTGGGAAGAAATTGGCTGAAAGATTTATGCATATCTTTGAAAGCTTCAGGAAGTCGTCGCTGAGCTGCCTGGTTTCTGGTTCAAAGTAGGATTTCATTGGAATTTTCCAGTAAAATTTCTAAGAGCTTGAATTTTGATCCAATGTACATACATTTGAGATTAAAATAAAGCAGAAAGAAAAGATCTTGTATTTTAAACCAGTTTATGTCAATATTTTTAGTAGTCTATCAGTTTTGCAGATTAATTCAATAAATGTTGCATAAACATTTTCTAATGTCTTAGAACTTAATGTTAGTAAGACTGCAGTTACAAGTTTCCTTTTTTTTTTTTTTTTTCAGAAAAATGGTTTGCAACATTCATATAGTGAGAGGAAGAAAGCAGAGACTATAAAATACTCTGCTGATAAAAGCAGTATTACTGATAGAAATTTCTAGGTTTAAATAGTCCTCATCACATTTCTCTTACAAACTTAAGAATATTCTTTATAGCAATTTCATAATGTAGCTATCTAAAGCTTCTATATTAAGCCCTGGATTCAAGCAGGTATTCATTTTTTGTGACTTTACAGGTACAATTGGTGCATTGCTCCTGGCAGACTGGCAAGATAGCACACAGGAATTATCTCATTTAACTGTAGATCAATGCCATGACTGCAACTATAAAATTGTAGGCAAATTGTACAGTAACTACAAGGTTATTATCAATCACTTTTAGCTCTGCAGTGGCACAGGAGAAAGGACAGGTACCATAATAGGCTCTCTGCTGAGTACATTTCATTAATATACTCTGTTTTCTTCCAGAGTCTTGCATATCTCTTGCTCCAGATGGTTACTTTTGTCTTGCTAGTGATAAAAGTAGGGAAATCAGCCCAGGTTCAAGCACATGCATCAGGATCAGTGATGCTTTTCTTCTTGGGTGGGGAACAGGCTGACAGGACACACCCAGAGGGTGATGGTAAATAGCTCTTGTTCAAACCGGGAACCTGTCACAGGTGGGGTTCCCCAGGGATTGAAACTGGGCCCACTGCTGTTTAAGTGATCTGGACGATGGGATCAAGTGTACCCTGATGAAATTTGCTGATGACACCAAACTGAGGGGGGAAGTCAATGCCACCCTGCAGGAAGATCTGGATAGGCTAGAAGAGTGGGCTAACAAGAACCTTATGAAGTTCAACAAGAACAAGTGTAAGGTCTTGCACCTGGGGAAATATAATCCAGGAGTGCAGCACAGGCTGGGATCTACCTGGCTGGGGAGCAGCTCTGTGGAAAGGGACCTGGGGGTCCTGGTGGAAATTAAGCTCAGTATGAGTGAACAGTGTGCTGCTGTGGCAATGAAAGCCAACAGGATGCTGGGTTGCATCAACAAAGGCATCACCAGCAGAGATAAAGAAGTCATTATCCCACTCTACTCGGTGCTTGCCAGGCCACACCTGGAATACTGAGTTCAGTTTTTGTCCCTGTTAGACAAAAAAGATGTGGACTGGCTGGAGAAGGTCCAGAGAAGGGCCACCAAGATGATCAAAGCTCTGGGAGGCCTGCCATATGAGGAAAGGCTGAGACAATTGGGTTTGTTCAGCCTTGAGAAAAGAAGGCTTAGGGGAGATGTTATCACCACATTCTAGTGTTTAAAGGGTGGCTACAAAAAAGATGGAGAGTCCCTTTTTACAAAGAGTCACGTGGAAAAGATGAGGGGTAATGGGTACAAGTTACTGCAGGGGAGATTCCGATTAGACACAAGAGGAAAATTTTTCACACTGAGATCAGCCGTTGGAATAATATCCCCAGGAAAGTGGTGGGTTGTCCATCATTGGACACTTTCAAGATTCAGCTGGACAGGGTGCTGAGCCATCTTGTCTAGACTGTGCTTTTTCCAAGAAACGTTGTACCAGATCATCCTTGAGATCCCTTCCAACCTGGTATTCTATGATTCTATGATTATAGATGAAAAGGTTTATTTAGTTATTTATTATTTGTTAGAAATGTATCACATGAGCATTTAGTAAAATCAATCAGTATCTTTCTGCTTCCCTTTGGTAATAATTAGGTCACAGCCCTAAGTGGAAGGAAACTCAAAACCAAAGGTCCATAGTGGATTTCCAGTGTAGGCAGGTGTTACTTTACTGAACATGTGTTACTTTACTCAGTATTACAGAGGAATAATATCAAGAGGCTAGTCAAGCCTCAGTGATGTTCCTCAACAACTGATCGGATTTTAACAGATAATGCATAGAAGCATGAATGGAGCCACATGCTTTGTTACTGCTGCTCATTATCAATAACCTTTTTTGCCCATCTCAAATATTTCCTTTTAAAATTACCCATTTAAAAACATATATTTCATTCCTGACCAAAATCCTTCATTTCAGGTGGTCCTCTGACTTCAGATCTCTCATGGCATGGTGGAATTTAATGTTCTGGGCCAGGGAAACAGTTGTAACACACATCATTGTCACAAAAGGGTCTCTTGGGGATTTTACTCCAGAGGAGAACTGAGTACAGTAGTTGCTTGCTCCAGGATTTCTCCTTAGCTGCCTATATTTCATTCGTCCACCATAAACAGAGGAAGAGGATGGGCTTCCAGGAGAGTAAGGTGGCAAATTTACTCCTGCTATTGGTACAAAAGTGGGCGTCATTCAAGAAAGAGCTATCTGGTGATGACCTCCAACTACTTCAGAATCATTTTGCAAAAATAATATCTGACGGTATTTCACAAGGCTATTCTAACACAGAACTTTTTGCTAGGCTTTGATGTAAATGTATAGGGACACATTACATCCTTGTGACCAGTGCATCCTTCCAAGGACAGTATTAATTCAACCTGAACAACAAACTCTTGACTTTAAAATACTATGGCTGTTGCAAATATAGTTTGTAGGCTGATGGTTTGACAAACTTTGTATCTGGGATCTGAGTCTATTTTTCTCCCCAAAAACTGAAGAGGAAAATTCCTGTTCAGAGATTTAGTTCAGGACAAAACAGGTCTGCTAGCCAAGAAACCTAGCCACTAACCTGCTGAGTGACTGCAGGCAAGTCATCTGCTGTCTGTTCCCTCTGCCTTGCGTTCTCCATCTATTTAGAGCATGAGGATATCTGCTGGGACTGCAGCTCACTGCATGTTTCTGCAGGGTTCAAAGACCCCAAGACTCTCCCTCCACATGGGCCTGCAGGTATGACAATGACTGTCAATATCTGTGCAAGGGGTCTTTACCATCACACCATTTCCTAGAGGAATTTAATTTCATCCAAATATCCCACTGTTACTTTCCAGTGATTGGCTAAAGCGAGTCCCCAGACGTGAGAAGCCCTCCAGCTGTCTAGAAACTGAAGCTACAGACAGGTGCAATAGTATTAAATACCTCCCAGGATCCTTATAACTAGCAGTAGTCTTTTGTTCTCTTCTCTTCTCTTTTTGTATTATCCTTATACAGTCTCCTTCTGTAGCCAATGCAAAATCAATGTGGAAAAAAAGCCCCTTGCCTTAGTTAATTTGTCTTGATAAAATAGACAAACACACACACAAATATTCATATATTCGTAAAATAGACATATTTTGAATATGGAATGCTGAAAGCCTTCTGAATGAAGCAGAGGTCTGAGGTCACAAGACTTCTACTAAGTTATGATTAAGGGTGCAAAGATGAGTTGATTTAAATATAGTCTGCCAATAAAGAAAACGGTTTTCACCTCTGTGTATGTTATTGAAAGAATCTTGTCTTCAGCAACCAACCTGTCTATCATCAAAAAATAGTGTCCTTGCAGAAGCATGTTTATCTGAACCCCAATACATTAAAACCTCTGAGAAAACATAAAATTGATTTATCAAGACAAAGAGTTGCCATTTGTGAGGGTTCACTGTATATTCTGGTCACCATGACAATAATTTCCAACTGGCTCACGGTGTTATCTGAGACACCATGGGGACTTGACTAACACAAAATAGTACATTGTATTCCACTGGGCTATAAGGCAGGTAAGCATTGCTGAATATCAAGATTAAATGACAGGCACAGAATCAAATACTAATAAGCAATAGGATCAGTTCATGGCTTCCCCCACTGCCCATAATGTTCCACATAAGTTTTCTATTTCAGTTACATCAACTGTAACACCAGCCTTAACCTCAGTGCACTATTTTTCTGCAGATTTTTTTTTTCAGATGGCAAGCTCTTTCAACAAGGATCATCTCTTCTTTGCTGTTTGCAAACAAGACAGCCATCTCTCATGTTTAGCAGCATTTATATACATATATGGCTGTCCTGCTGACTCCAGATTAATTTTGTTAGAAGGAAAGGCTAATGTGTAACAACGGCAGCATCAGAGCTGGACCAGGACTACACAGAAACATGCCTTAGGTACAGCTAAGGCAAATATGCCAGCAATTAATGCTGAGGAGAAAACTAACCACCAAAACCAGAACACAATCTTTACGAAATTACTAACGTGAGACCTGAAAAGTAAAAGCACATCAGCTGGCTTAATTGCATGGTTCCTCTGAAATGAAGTGCCCCATTAATGGTTACATGTCCAGTGTGCAGGTGAGACTGTTGTCAAATCCATCACTACTCAGTCAAAAACCCTAGGGTGAAATTCTGCGCTGTGCAACAAAAAACTTACGGCTGAGAAAGAGGGAGCTTTAGTGGCTTAAAACAGGCTTCTTATCATCCAACTTTTAGCTGCCCCAGGAGCTATTGCTGACATCGACCACTTTTATGCCCTGCTACCTTGTTTTTTACCGAGGTCCTTCAGAACAGGGGGAACATTGCAATGAAGTACATGAGCTACTGTCCAAGGATGTATTCATTTCAGTCAGATGTAGCGAAGAAGGCATGCTTAGCAGAGGAGACACA
Source organism: Pluvialis apricaria (assembly GCA_017639485.1). Classification (NCBI taxonomy): domain Eukaryota; kingdom Metazoa; phylum Chordata; class Aves; order Charadriiformes; family Charadriidae; genus Pluvialis; species Pluvialis apricaria. Next base: position 69,236,752 of record CM030009.1, on the reverse strand, counting down.
GGAGATAAGAGAGAGAACAAAATTAGGGAAGTGAAGAGAAGCTGTTCAAATTAACTCATTGGATCTGTCTGAAGTCATACAAAAAGATATAATTTCACCCAAGAGCAAGCCTTCCAAACGGTAATTTATTTTCTAGAAATTATTTAATGACACTCCACTACTTGAGTGCCTGGTACTTTACATACAAATAAAAATGGCAAGTCCCTGCACTTCAGCGTTGTCATCTAAATTAGACTTTTGAGACCAAGTCCTCTGTGGGTATAAATTAGCATAGCTCTGCTGATACTGGAAGAATTATTTATGCACCAGAAGGGGAAATAGTATGGAGAAAAGACATTTTTTGACCGTAAATGATATGGGAAAAAGACATTTCTTGACTGTAAAACACCAACCCAGTCCTGATTGTTTTTATTTAAATTATTAATCCTCTGGGCTTCTGCAGTGACTCAATGACTTTATAACATTTGCAGATCTGGAGAATCCATATGCAGATTCATAAAGTGATAGGAACAGACCTTTCAGCTCTCAAGTAGAGGAAATGGAGGGATGAGCCACATAAAATAAAGGAATTCTATAACCAAGGCTTCTAGGCTGCTTATGTAAAACTCCTGCAATTTTGGCTTTAAAGGCCATAAATGCCAGCAGGGGAAATGGTCATAAAAATTAGATATGCTCACATTTAAACCAAAAAAATTCCTTAACTATTAATTATTGTCAAAGCCAGTATATTCTCTAAGCTTTCAAGATCCTTGGTGGAGATTGTAAATCTTTTTAAAGAGAAGCAACAGCAGTAGAGTAGGCATGAGCATGCTCCTTGTTCCACCAGTATGTGCTGTTAGTATCCACACATGGAATATAATCTGCTGCTTGAGTGCACATCAGTCACAAAAGAGTGGTAAAAAATTAATTTTTGCTGTAATGGAATTTAAAGCCTTGTCCAAAAAAAAATTAAAGTGGTACAAATAACAGCCAGAAGGAATCATGCCTCTAAACTTTTAGAGAAGAGCATGTAAGACACTATCCATCAAGATCACTGGACTCAATGACATGGCTGCCTGCATTCAGCGTTGCCTTGGAGCCAAAGCGTTTGTACTTTATTGCAATCGGTTATGATCCCTTCAAACAGAGGGACTACAACTGGGCTATTCATCTTTCAACGATACATTGATGGTCTTTCAAAGGTGATATGATATTGCTTTTTTTTTTTTCTTTTTCTTCTCAGGAGACTTTAGGTAATGGTACTTTTACCTGCTGATGTGCATCAAGACAGTTCACTTGTGAAATGTTCCTTGGGAATGCTGGGAAGCCAACAGCTATGTTCCTATTTTCTTACTGCTAATTCCTTTTATTTAAAAATACTGCTGATATACATTCTCTCTTCTCAAAAAACATATCCAAATGGGCCCCCAAACACAAATCAAAAAAGCAAGATGTATGTGATGTTAAAAGTATACATTTAATTATTTAAAGATAAAAAGATTTGTGGTAGTAGGAGACTAGGCAGTACTCTGAACAGAGGCATTAGCAAGTGCTTCGTCCTCTGGACTTCCATAGAATACACTTTCCTAGGAAGTTTTTACTCATCAGTCATGTTCTGCAAGTTGAATGACAGCGATGTTTTCCTAGAGTGATCAATTTATTAAATGGGGTTTTTATATCATCCCATTTATTGTAAAGTGTAAAACACAGGCTAAGTGGCTAAAAAACTTTTTCAGATTAATATTGCATTTATTATTAGACTAGCCAGAAGTGACTCAAATTGAACCATGAAAAAGCATGCTTTTTCTGGGTTTGGTTTCTTTCTCCACAGAAGTGTTTGAAACAGCAGAGATCTTTCCTTAACTGAACAAGCTTTTAAATGTAATGCAATGATAGGTGCACAAAAATGCCCTCAGTGGTTGTATATCAGTAGATAATGCTGTAAGATTTGAAAAAAACTCTTATCAAAGGTTATCTCAGTCTGTAAGGTATGACCATTTCAGGTAAATGAATAGAAAACCCTAACTTACTAGGCTTTAGGCAAGGATTCCCAACATGGTGAAGTGTTTTGTAAATCATAATTCTCTATAAATTAAATCTATTCACATACATCTTCCAGACGAAAGAGAAATGTTAGTGAAAGAAAGATCAGAAGGTAACATGAAAGAGAAATGAATTTACTTGATTGCACCTATTAATGAAATATGGACCCTGTGCAATTAGTAGCTGGGGACACATTTATTAAATACTGAAGAAAAAAAGAAATTTAGTACAAAATTATTCTGCGGATCATTTCTTTTATCTACCATTGAAAATTATCTGGGACAGAAGTCCAATACAGTGAGATACTTGTGTAATAAGCATAAATGAAATTGATAATATTCAAAAAGAAAAGGAAAGCTCAAAAATGTTGTACTTCTGTTGTGCTACATTTGGCAATATCCAGTGAGGAAGAAGAAAGAGGGAGAGGGAGAGGGAGAGGGAGAGGGAGAGGGAGAGGGAGAGGGAGAGGGAGAGGGAGAGGGAGAGGGAGAGGGAGAGGGAGAGGGAGAGGGAGAGGGAGAGGGAGAGGGAGAGGGAGAGGGAGAGGACCTTTTAAATTATACAACCCTATATATGTGGGGCAGAACTTTAGCAAATTGTTACAATTTATTTACCAATGAGGAGTGGAAAACCATGACACATGGATACTCTCTTTAGTTGAAATGGAGCCTGAACAGACACAATGTTTCAGTATACAAGAATCAAAATTTATGGCAGAAATATAAACTATACACATTTCTTCTAAATGGATTTTTCAAATGTAAATTTGTGTAATTAAAGTTTTCTTTGTCACAACAAAGGTATTAAAAACTTACTGGAATTTTTTTTTTTAATTCAAGCTGATACTTTACATCTTCACCAGGAGTGAAGATGAAGTCTTCAGAAATCCCCATTATTAATCTTGTAAGACAAGCATGGGGCATGCTATAGGGTTAGACTGTTAAAATAAACACTTTTCATCTTTTCTGACTTATTGTGTGTGTGCATGTTTGCAGAGGGCAAAGGATACTCTTCAAGAATTTCAACCTTCAAACAAAGATTCAATCACTAAGCAAACACAACCTGTTTTAAATAAGAGTTTGAAAAAGAAAAAAAGGCCACGGCTGCCACTTGTGAGTGGTCAGTGTTTCTTATGTCTTTGAAACATGCATGGATCTTCCCACCTGTGCCCCTAGCACTTGTTATAAAAAATGCTACAAAAGCAGCTTAGTGGATGAAAACAAGGATCTGTTAGACATCCTACAATCCAGTGTGCCCTTCAATTACTGGCATTGCAAGAGCTGTGGAAACAAGAGGACTAGCTTACAATTGAATTGTTACTTTATCTCTTTGTCCAGAGAGAATTGGCATGACAATATTTAGTTTTATTTAAGAAAAACAAATCTAAGAAACATAAAAATTTCCCATCCTTACTAAGTAATTCCTTTAAGTGTTTACTTGTACATTTTTGCTGAACACCTTCTCACTTCAGTAGGAATGAAATTTGAACAACAGGAAAGCATGGATCCTCAAATCTTTGTTTTGAGCGTCTATGTGTAAATTAAATTATGTTTATGCCTGTTTCTGTACAGGAATGAACTCCATCCTTGATATGCACGTGGCCAAACTTCCAGACACCATAAGTTTCCTGAACAGGGATGAGAAACTAAGACACATGCCACATATCTGGGAGACCCAAAAGGGCAAAACACTAGAGCAGCTCATAGGCCAGGGAGGAACACAATCCTCTGAGAATGTGATTTTTCCACTATAGGTAGGGGTGTTGTAGGGAAACCTGAGCCGCAGTCTTCCCTGCCAAAGCCCTTCTTTCTGAACCAGGGATGCACCTTGTCCCTCAGACCTTGTACCTGCACAAACCTTCAGTGTCCAAGTCACACAGCCATGGCATCAGGGCTTCACTTGAACTGCTGATGGGCCTCGTGTGTACCTGCAGCCGCAATGTGGTGACCCTTTCCCTATGCAAAGGCACTAATCATAGCTCTATCATGAAAAAGAGGTGCCTATTGCTCAGTTTGGGTTAATTACTATGCCATGGGAGGAGTTCAGCGCCAGATCAAGGCACAAAAATGTACATAACTACATGTATGTATTTACATGCTTCACATGTCCTTGCTCTGACTACAGTCAGGAAACCTCATCAATACAGTTAAAAAGTGATTCAGCTAACCACAAAGTGTCTACTTAGCTCTCTAGGTGCTGCTGACAATACAGACCATAACGGGAGCCTAGAGGCATAGCACGCTTGTGGCCACCTAAGCAAAGGTGCCTTTCTCTGGAGCTGGGCAGTCCCAGCCCATCAGTCACTGCAGCATGCTGGCCCAGCTCTGAAGAAAACACACTTGCCATCTTGTTCTCCCAAAACAAATTTTCCAAATTTGCACTTCTTGGAAGAAGTTTCAATTCCATTAAAGTGAATGGAGCTGTATTTCCTTAAACCAAGTCTGCATGTGTCCCAGGAGGTCCATGTATCCGAGCACAGACAGCCTGAGACAGAACGTAGGCATCAAACTGTAGTCACAGCTGAACAGCTAGACAAACAGCGGAGCAGTCGAAAGAGCTCTTGTAGTACGGGTTTCAGAAAGGAAACCATTTGACGCTGCCTAATGAACAGCATCAGCTAGAAAACCAAATGCTCTGACAGGTATTTTCATTTCAGAGCAGAGGTTTCTTTGTGGTTACATCTGAACAACACTACATGATGAGAGCAACCCAAGCACGACATTTTGGTTAGGGGTGCATATAATGTGTAAGCACTTAAAATATTTGTAAAGGATTTTTTAAATCAACAAATTCATGTTGCAGACTGTCATTTTATTACAACTGTGCTGTACATGCAATCAGGGTGAAAAGGTGTATTTACATTTGAAAATTGTTAATACAAATTACATTTATACATTTGAAAATGTATTTACACTTGAAAAAGTTATGAAAAATATGATGGCAGTGCTTGGCAATGTGTCTTTTGAAATAAGCTGGAAGTACCCATTAATTTGAAATTGTTAGAGTAATATTTTATGCCATTAGGTATCAAATCTCTTTTTGTAATTACATAAGGGATCACAACCAACAAATAAAGAAAATGTGTTTAGGTGCTCAGGAAAAACAAATTAGTTTAATCTACAGTCCATAGAAATTCTAGAGTCATATATTATTGTTGCTGTTGTTATTTTTGAAAGCTGCTATGATTTATTACACTAAACATATAGCCACAAATTGAAAACATGGATTAAAATGTCTCCTACTTGACCTTTTCACAGATACCACATGAATATAAATATTAATTTTATGCATTCAACAGCTGCTGATCAAGTTATATATTGTGAAATGTATTGTTTGAAATATTATTCCACCATATGTATTACATAGTTCCATGGCAAATTTTATGGGTTTTTTATGCTAATAGGCACTTTACAAACCATTGCATAAGTATCACAAATCTACACTAAGTGAGTGGTTGTAGAGGCCTATGATGACTTCTGGTCTATGACTGGATGATCTTTGCACTTTATTGATACAAAAAATCCTCTTTGACATTAACTCATCACCCAAAACAAATCTTGACTTTTATTTATTCAGTCAGAGATGAGAAATCAGTCAGCTACTCATCCACAAATCTTCAAAAATGAATGCACTGCAACAAAAACAAAACAAGCCCTTTCTACTTTCTCTTGGGATGTTATTCCTGTTCACATTTGCAGCACTTTCACTCCTAGCCTTGTCCTTATTTCTCTCAGACACTGCAATCTCAGTGAAGACTAAGTTGTCTCTGCTTGGCACAAAGCAAAGCAAAAGATAGTGCTGAGCTGCAATGATTGAAGAGAAATAATAGAAGCAAGCATATTGTCTCAGTATGGTTACTAAATTCTGGTATGGGTTGCAGCTTATTCTCCCTTCTATGACTCATCTGGTTGAGGCACTGAGGGAGAAAAGATTGCTTGCTCTCTTCTTCACAGTGTGTATATCTGCCATAGGATAAAGCACACAAACAGTAAGCCCTTACACTCGTGCAATGAATTCCATTAAATTAAACTTACACAAGCCTTACAAGGTACAGTTCATGTGTACTCTGAAAAATAGGTATCTCATGTATCGCTGCACATGAAGCTCCAAGAATAGCATATTAATTCATGAAATACTAGATATTCCTAAATTTTGGCTAGGTTTTGGTTGAAAACTGAGAAAATTTTATTTGTGGCTATATGTTTAGAATAATAAATCACAGCAGATTTCAAAAATAACAACAGCCCACTAGATGTTAACAGCCTTATTGAATGTTTAGTTTATCACAAAATCATTCTCATTCTGCATCAGAATACTACTTCTCATCATTTGGTTTCTCAGGAAGACCTTTCTCTATACATAACATTGAGGAAGGCTGGCTTTGTTGCAGTTAGGACTACCTGCCTTCTAGCCCCACTGGACTTATAGGTCATTTCATGAGTAAAAAACTCTTGGGACATAATAAGGAAATGTTCTCTGCTACCACTACAAAGACTCAAATGGCTCTGATATCCCAGCACGTTGGCGACCCTAAACTGTGTGTTTTGAAGGAGGGGTGGGGCCTGCTTGAAGTTGTCATAAATTTTTTTGCACATCAGTTGATCAGTCAGGCACATGCACATCCAAAATGAGAGCTGCAAAAGGACTTGCCATACCCTTTACAGCAGTGGCAACAGCTTTCCATCAGCCTCTTTGCCTCTCTTTATTTTCTGCCAGAGCAGACTAGTGATTTTTTCCGACTTCTGTTTTCCTCAAAACAAATTGTGTGAAAAATTACATCTTCAGGTTTCCCTATGATTTTTTGTAGGGAGTCCTTACTATTCATGTCTATAAATGGCAGGTTTCTTTCCTAGTTTATAGCCCTTTTCTGATCTGTACATTAGCCTGATGTTATCAGATTATTTGCTACTTGTCCTACGAGGCAGTGAAAACAAATTTGTGTCTCCGTCTTTGCTGGTATTATACTACTCATTAGAAAGCTACTTTAAGTTCCCGTTTATTGTAACCACATGGGTTTATCAGTGAACAAGAACACTTTCTGGGAATTATCATTTCAGCTGCCCTAGAAAAGTACTTTCTGTACAAACTTTATTTTTTAAGTGGAGTCTAAGTTATACTTACCCTGTGGCTTCTGTGTCTTTAATGAACTGTGACCTGTATGGAAATACACCACGTCCCTCTGCTACATCCATGGAATCGGGGCCTCCATATGCAATTTATAGATTTTGCCCACAGAGTCTCTTCTAAACAGCATTTATTTGAGATGCTTTTCCAAGTGCTTTCAGTCTAAGCTTGAATATTCTTCTGCCTTTATAACCCTCTCAGCTGTTTGTTCTGTCTCTGGCCTTGTTTATAAAGACAGTAAGTTAGGGTACGAATTTACGGTTCCTTGCCACTAACTCTCTTTGTAAACATTCCTACAGCACAGTGAATTGCCTTGGTTTGAAGCAATAATCCTCTCACAATGCCACGTGAAATATCAAACTCTTTCTGCATACTGAGTGACCACAAAAAAGAGCCATGCCGTAAACCAAATTAACTGTAACCAAATTCACAGTCTAGCACACTTCTTTATGTAGACAAGCCATCTATTTCAGTTAATTCTTTGCAACTAGGTCATGGTGATGATATACCAGCGTCCCTGAGAAAAAGTTTCATTTGCTCTTCCTGCTTTCACTTTCACTGTCATGACTCTAGAGCTGGTGTCTAGGCAGTGAGAGAATCTTATTACAGCAACATCCAAATGTGACACACAGCAAGGATTAAAGTGTTATCCAACTTGTACATGCATAAGCAGGCTCCCTGGAAACAGAATTCAGACTGATGTTTTCATTTTCAAACCTGTATTTTCCTCCATCTGAGCACTCAATGGAGCATCTTCCTTTCTAAGTAAGATCCAATTATAATGAGAGCTTGGATTGACAGGAAACATTATTATAACTGAATGAGCTGTCAAATCCATGATTAATAAGGTTTTTCATTTAGGTTCAACAATAGCAGCATCAGACCACTGGCATATTATTATTCAATAACTCATAACATTCATAAGAAGGTTTACTTTTCTTTTTAGAGGGTAGAGGGAGATCTCACATTCAGATGTTCATATGGGGCAGAAGTGGTTTCAATATTTCATGAGAGGATTTTATCTCTGTGTTTTCTGAAGATGCAAACTAACAAAAAGCCTTATGCAAAATCTAAGCCTGCTGTTTAAGGACTTAGTTTCTGTTTTCCTCCTAGCTTCCATATTTTTGCATCCACGTTGTTATTGCTTGAACCATGAGAACAGAGAGGGAATATCAGTAGGAGGTTTGTAGCCTGGGTGTCCACATTCTCAGATCTTGGCAGTATGGAGTGTAAGTAGGAGGCAACCCAAGACCTCTACGGTCCGTCTCTATTCAGCAAGGTGCAAAGCAGCAGATAAACAGCAGATATTTCATTTTAACCACCGTGTATGTACACATTTTAAAATCACTTTTTGTGGTTCAAGCAGAGCAGATTATTTTTTACAGTACACTACTTTTCATTTTTATGTGAGAGACAATGAGGGCAGAATAGTTATGAATTAGGATATTAACAAGGGGAAAAGAACCTATTTAGAAAGAAAAGTCCTCCCCCTTAAAAAATCCTTTTTATAACAAAAATGCAATTCCCTCCATCCTGTATAAATTCTGCTTTCTCATCCCATTTCACAGTTTGACAGAAGGTAACTGGATATCCCATTTGTCTGTTTCACTAGTTCTCAATTCCACTTTCCTAGCCTACCTCCTTAATCTGCTCTTCCATCCAAATGGTGGTGCTGCTCCATCACTGCAAGTAGTATAAATGATTTGGCTGTAAAAGCTGTGTGCTAGGGTTGACTTCGAAAAATGGCCTTTCAGTCCAGCATTCATTTATACATCATCAGTTATACCCCACTACTTTTTATCCAAATATGTTCTATCAATAAAAAAATATACATAACCAATACTGTAGCGGTTTCTTTTCTCATTTTTTCCCCTTGATGACACCTTGCATGGTTTCAAAAACTAACCTTTAACATGCAACTTTTAGTTTAATGTCATCATCTGTCAAAGTCCCACAAACTAGGGAAATTTATGGAGGCATTCCAAGAAGCGTCTGAGTTTCCATCCATAACCCTTTATGTCTTAAAACTAACTGCTGCCTTCTGTAAGCCATCAGGTGAAGACAAGGTTTAAGACACTGGATATACCACAGCAGATGCAGAAGGCAAGCACAAAGGCTGATGTCTACTATAAGAATAAACTATGACATGGTTAACAAAAGACCAAGCTTACAAAGGTGTTACTGAGCCTCAAGGTTAACACCTTGCAATGTTAAATGTGACAAGTTCACACCTATCTTCTTTCTTGTTTCTTCCTCTTTCAAATATCCACACTTCAGAATCTAGCTGTCCTAGACAAAAGTCACCTGGTTTCTGCACCTCTTCTGTAAATTAACATTCTGTCGAAAATGTTTAAGCAAGCTTAAAACATACTAGTGTCCAGGAATTTCATTGTTGTTATTATGCTTATGTTGTTACTGTTTTTCCTGTTGTGGTAGCCAATACATGCAAAACGACACTTGTCTCTATAAATATCCAAGATGAGAAAATGAAGCATTGTGTCCCATTTCATAGACAGAAGACAGCTACATGAACAAGTTGCCACCAAGTAAATGAGCATGGATTTACAGCTCATTAACTACTCCATGGGAACTGTCGGTGTGGTTATTGCTCCAGAGTAAATGTGAGCTAGCTTTGACCCTTACTGAAAGCAAGGCAATGTATCTTGCATTTACCTGAGATTTAAGCATCCATATAAAGTAACTAATGAGCTGTAAATCCACACTCTCTCTTCACACATGGCAGTTTCTTCATGTATCTTGCGGCAATGATATTTATGTGATTTGTCTGGTGTCACCGAAGCAGCATGTGACAGAAGTGGGAACGTAAACCAGACCTACTGAGCTCCTGCAAACCCCACTCCTTGCAGGGCCAGAATTTTCTTGCAGAGCTGCTGTTCAATTGCTTGGCACATCTCCCTTCAAATGAGAGCAATTCACAAGCAATTCACTCTTTTCCTCATTAATACTGCAGAACATGCATATTCCACTTATGTAAAACAGATGGATTGGTAAAAGTAGCTTCCAGATACAGTTTCTTCATTTCACACATAAAATACTATTTACTTTTTCAAAGACTCCTAAATTCAAAGTTTTTAAAAAAGCAATGCATTGGGAATAGATTTATCCCATTTTAATAATCAGATTTCAACGCTAGCTAATCTAGAGTTCAATTTACTGCAGAGTCTAAGCAGTTTTTAGCCACTGTGTTGTCCATCAGGGTGGTGCATGACATACCACAAACTAGCAAAGAGGTTTCTTTCTTTTCCTTTTTTTCTCCAGTGACTCCTGTCAACTGATACTCTACTAAGACCCCATCACACTCATTCTGGTGGACCATTGATACAAGCCACTGCCTACGGTCACTGCAGTCCTGAGCTCCTTGGTCTGATTTTTCAGTGGAAAATCACACGGAAGTCACAACAGAATAGAATAGCCTGTGCCTCCTCAAACCCCTTGTTACTTTCTGTTAAAAAAAGATAAGAGAAAAAGAAACCCGTGGGAGGAAAATCTGAACCACAGCATCACAACATGTTGCCATTTTAAATATTTACCATTAAAATTATTTTGTGTCCTGAGGTAGAACAAGAACATAATGCTGTTAAATACCTTGACAAAGTTCACTGTAAATTACACACCTCTGTCTATAAAGAAAGGAAATTAATTTTCTCAGTACAGACATTACATACATTGTTTTTCAGCCTTTAAAAGCTCCCTCATAATAATTGACAAACCTCACTATTCATTTTATTATCACCATGCATTTTATGTCATGTTTGTGGACTAACACTTTCAAAAAGCAAAGAGGGAAAGCCCAGCACTCGGACTGTCTTTATGAATTTTAATTGTTTTGATGGGTCTCTTTACCTCACTCCCTGTTTCCTGATAATCCTCCCCGATTCCTCCCTGCAAGAGCACTCTGGAAAACGTGAGTTGGCCTACAGGTCCATTGGGATTTGACCCTGCTGTCCACTGACAACAACTTTCTCATTTCATTTCAGGGGGCAATATATTTCAAAGTATAACCCCAGCCTTCTGGGCTGCTTTCAGTTCTGGGATGCCCAGCTCTGACAGTACTGCAAAAGCTTGAATTTCATGGAGGCAGGCGTAATGTCAATGGGAAATGTCAGTGCTTTCTTTTACACTGACCACATACAACACTTTAGTGATGCTGATGAACATCCTTCTTTGCTTTTTTTTTCTTTTTTTAGCAGAGGCTTTGTCAACATCACTTGATTAAACAGCACCTGTAAACATCCTTGGGCTAAGTATCAACCTGAGTCAACTAGCGCTTTCCCAAACAGTTCCAGGGCATGTTCTGGGGGTTAGAACACCCCAAGGCCCACTCCCAGTACCCAGTTTGCAAGCAACCCCACAAATCTGAAGACTGAAAAAGTTGCTAGCAGAGACATCAGCCACCTCATGCCAGTTGGCTCTCAGAGCCCAGAAAAGTCCCTGAAGGTGTTTGAGCAGGGATGGAGTCAGCGAGCCTGGCGGCTGCCTGGAGTTCCAGCAGCTGGCTGTGCCGGAGCCTCGGGAGCTTCCTGGCAGGTTGCTGCCGGTGCTGCAGGCAGGCATCGCAGGAGTGCAGGGTCTGTGGAAATTCACTGTGGTGTAGATTATCTCTGGCCAGTTTAAGCTGGAAAACTCTTTGGTGATTTCCAAACAGACCAAAATACAGGCGATAATAAGTAGCACTTCAATAACCACCTACCCACAAATTTGATTTTCCAACATTCTTGCTGTGAGGAGAAGGGCAAACGATAGAGTGCAGCCTGGGGAACAGAGTGCAGCCTGCTTCGAACCCCAGCTGAAAAAAAGGCATTTCACATTTCTCCTCCCCCCCAATTATATTTTTGGAGAGTTATTCTGCTGCAGTGCTTCCTAGAATTTTGGATTTCTTTTTCTGCTTTTTTGTCCTGCTTCATAATTGTACATAATTATGTGATTTTTGGTATGTCATGTGTTTTGTGATGTTATGTACTTTCTGCAAGAGAGAAAATAATGTGCCAGCCAATTCTCCCCTTACTGACATCAATGGCTTTTGGCTCAAACTCCTGTGCAGGATTTTCCTTCTTCTTATCAAGGGTTCCATATTTTCATGTGGTCCAATTTTTTATTTCTTCTGGGCATTCTTTCTATTTTGATATTTCTTTTCTCTTTGTTCTCCAAGCAATTCATTTTTAGCTCTAAATTAAGCAATTTGCTTTTAACCAGTTGGCATTTTCATCAGTCAGCATATCCAAAAGTTCATCTGTACCTTCCTTAATTTCATGTACTATATCAGCATTTCCTGTAGCAGTAATGGCTTTCTGCAATGAGACTTACACCTCAGATTGCCCTGCTAGTTTTTCAGGCAATTATCTATTGCCTGCCCTTCTGGCAGGCACATTGCTATCTTCCGCACTGCATTTTGGTTTTGAGAGTAACATCAATCCACAGTAAGTGCCTACTACAGACTTGACGCTTCTGTGTGGAAATTTTAAGCTTTTAGTCTTGTTTAAAAGAGAAAGAGATCTTAATGCCAGCCCTCCATACTGAAAATATCAGGAAGACTCCAGTCATTTATTAGCTGGGGCTTTAGGGTTTCCCGCTCCTCTGACTCCTTCCTGTTAGTTCATACAGAGTCCATAAGGTACCTGGCAGTCCTGGTCCCTCATCATCCAGATGAGAGTGCTTCTCCAACCAACATTGCCTGGTTTCTTTTGCAGAAAGCCCCAGGACATGAGGTGGGATGATACACATGCAGGCTTCAGCCCAGCACGGCATCAGGATGCATATAGGGTTCCCAAAAAAATGGTTATAGACCCGGGAATGGACATAGTTATAAGGATCTCTACAACAGAGTACCAATACAAAGTCCTTCAGCTCAGACTGTCCAACCTACAAGAGAAGTAAGTGGCTTGACACTTGTCAACACCTACAGCCTGCTCCAACTTTGCTGCTAAAAACCTAGCTGAAGACCAATGTTCTCATGAGGTTTGGAACAGGTGCTGCTGGGGAAGGAGTCAAAAACCCACGTGTAACTTGAGATGTCCCTGCAGCTCCCACCCAATAATGCCTGTGGCCTTGGCTTCAGCTCACTGCGTGAGAGAAGAACAAGTGGGGAGATGTGTTGGAAAGAAACAAGGAAGAAGAGACAAGCCTGTCTGAAAGCAGTAAAGAGGACTGGGGAACCAAGGTCATATAAGTTGAGGGGGTTGAAGGGCACAATACAAGCGCAGTGCTGGGAGGTCCAAGACACATGTGTCTGGGTGAAATCAGGCACATGTTGCACAGGATGGGTGTTAGGAGGAGACGGACCCTGTGGCACAGTGTGGACGTAGTGCTTGGAAGACAGAGAAGCTGCAGCACAAGAAGTTGAGGGGTTTTGGGGCCTGATTCACTGGGGATGGGATTTTGAGACACTTTAAGAACTTGGCCACAATGACAACGTGGGGTGGTGATTAATCCGTAGAGGGTCTACTTCCAGCCTTCCAGTGCTATTTGTTAAGGACTCACAAAGCTATTGGAAAGTGACGGGAAGAAACAGTACATGGGATGTGGGGAAGGAGAGGGAGAGAGGGAGTGGAAACGGAGACTCCAGGAAGAGAAAAACCTCCTCTTCAGTGGGGACAGAGAAAAAGAGAGGAAGAGGAAGCATGGCTGCAGCCTCAGCAGCCACAATGCTGCACTTGTCAGAGAGAAACCTTCTTTTTTACATTTGCATATGCACATTTTTGCATCTGCTAATGAACCATGCTTTCCTCCCTCATCTCCATCTAGTGCCAAAAGATTATTAACTCCTGAAGTCTGTTCTTAACTATTCCTTCCTTGCTGTCCTGCATGCATTTTCTAATACGTATGTATTTAGGAAGGTGAATTTCTTGCTACACAGCAGAAATATTTGTGTTAAATCTACACTAAAAACATGAAAAATGCTCTGGAAGTGGAAAAGAAATAGTTAGGAGGAAGGAAAGGAGGCACTGCAGGAAAACTCATTTGCTAAAAATGCAGCTTATGTCTTATCAATTTAATTCCAGATAAGTCTTCATTTTGCTGTGAAGACAGATGCGATAAATATGTTAATGGCAGATTTCGATAGTTCAGTTTGTAGAACTGCAAAGCCAGATGGAAGTGATAATTTTTCTTTCATTTTAATTTTTAAATAAAAAGCAAGAAAGCAGGAAAGTTCCTGATATTGTAACACTGTAATGACTTTTTGAAGGATAATGGGCCTTAGCACAGAATGACGATTAACTATTATGCCCTGATACTTACTATTTTATTAAATTCCAGTTTCCCTGGCTGGAATTCTCTCAGCTTTCTTGCGAGCGCCGAGCTGATTACTGCCTGTGGCTGACTTTTCCAGTTCTTCCACGTTCATAAAGGTATTTAACAACAACCCTAACTTGAAGTTTGTGAGTATTTTACTGATTCTACTGTTGCTCAGGCTAGATACATGCCTAAGTAGACCACTGAAAATAACCTTGGATGAAGCTAACCTCTCTTACTGTTTATCAGGAGCCAAATATTGCCTTTTTTAATTCCTTAAACAGTGCACTTATTGCCCTGGGGGTAGTAGGAGTATTGGGACTAATCCATGGCCCTCTATGCCTTGATTACAGTTCCCCCAGTATTAACAAGCACTTAGCAATATTTGGTGTGTTGTCTTTGATTATTTCAATTTAAAAGAAAGCCATTGAGGGACATGTATTAACACCTTCTTAAATCTGTAGGATATTTACTGCTTGAACTGATAGGCAAAAAGAAAGCTAGAAAGCTTTTGGTGCTTGGATCCCCTTGAAGGGGAGAAAATTGTAGGTAGGAGGTAAGAAGCCTAAGGAAATTCTAAGAAATAATTTTCATGGTGCTTCTCTTCAAGGTCCCATCTGAAACTTTACTCTGCAATTCCTAAGTGAAAACTTGGTTTGTTATATTCACCATGGTAGTTCTAACTGTGGAAAGAACAAGCCTGTATGGCTTGTTCTTTTTAAATTAATTTTAATTTCAAGAAAGTGGTGTCCTGACAGGTTCCTCCTGCAGTAACTTCACTCCAGGAACAACTTGGCAAGAAAGTGAGGTGCTCCATTCTCAAATGTCCTCAGTTGGGGATGCAAAGCTGGTAGGGTTTGTGGGTAGATGATATTTGTTATTAGATAGGTATCTGATATTGATATTGGATAGATACCTGATATCTGAAATATCAGATTAATTTTATCATTCAATACATGTTATTTTGTTTCATTCATCTAGTTTGCCTGTATTTTCTTGGGGTTTTTCTTTCTTTATTCAATTAACAACTAATACAAAATTGTACAGATATGTGGTCTGGATGTTTCTTATCCAAACAGAATGATCTGATGAGCGGGAAAGGGAAAGTCTACACAGCACTGTGGAGGGGAGAGGAGAGATCCCCAGCCTCTGGAGGTGAAAGCTGTGTCAGCAGGCGCCAAGCCAACTTAATTAGCCCTGCGAAGAGACTGGGCAGAGTGCTTGGTTAATGTAGCAGTATTATGTTTGAGAATTCATCTGATGCCTCTGGACTTTGCTGAACTGTGCAAACGTACGTGTCTGCAGCACTGCACCTTGCACGCAAATGGAGGCAGTTCTTGCACTCATCTGAGGTTCCAGTCCATGCTGGCTGCTGATCTCATACAGTTCAGTGATTAACATGACCAAAAGTGCGCAGTGAAACATACACTGCCTAGTGCCTCTCCTGGCCCTAGTGTTCCCTTACCAAGGTCAGGAAACAGCAGGCAGAGACAGCTGGAGCCTCTCTGCCCTCACAGCCTTGCTGTGAGCTAAGAGGCGATCAAAGCACAAGCCATAGCTAGAGGTGACCCACCCTTGCAGAGCATCCTCAGGTATTGGCATAAAACAGCCAGATCTGAGTCCTCTGTGGACTCATGCAGCACCAGCATTTAATCTTGGTGCACCAAGCCAAGCAGAGCTTCCCAGCTGGTGGGCAAGGAAGCCATTCACCACCCGCCAGCAAGCAGCCACAGCTCCCTAAGCACCAGGCAGGGAGCTGCCTGCAGGAGGAGCACGGCAATTCATTCAGCATTAAAGCTTATTCCAGGCTGCCACCTTGTCAGGCTTAAGTTCAGCTCATTAGGACACTCGTCTGTTGTTTATGCAAATAAGTCTATGCACAGTCACAAAATATGCATGGGGCCATTTATCAGTTTGGCACAATCTCCAACTTTCTGAACCTTCAGACATCCCTGATACATGTAGAAGAAAATGTGGTCTTCCTTATCACTGACGCTGGCAGAGAGGCCATGACAGAGCTTATCCGCTACCATCCACGTCCTCTCAAAGGATTGGCGTTGCTCAGGATAGAAAAGATAATGCATTCTGTGTGACGTTAAACCAATTATGTTACAGCTCAGGATGTTTAATCTTATGAATAAGAGATCTCTACTTGTTTTCACCTTTCTAGGGAAGGAGATTTACGAATCTGCATAGCTTATAACGTTCTGACTGCAGTTTATTATTTATTTATAACAAGCATGTGACAAAAAAATGTCCTCTGGAACAGTCTGCTTAAACGTGCTGCTTTGTCTGGACAGCTGCAGTCTAAGGTCACTCTCACTCATGAATGTGCATAGGAACCTCAGCTCATCCCCCTCCTGCGCTTTTTGCTCTCTCCTCGCTTCAGGAAAATATTGTCTTCTGCACAAGTCTGGTCTAGGGGCAGCATCTACCTGTTGCTCTCCACACACAGCCATCAGTAACTGCAGGAGGTCTGAGTCCTCCTGACTAGGGTATAGGTCTACCAGAAACACAACTTTAGGGATTTCTTCAGTTCTGTACCCCAGGCCAGCACCAGGCTGACAGCTTGCCCGCTAGATCCAGCGACCAGTTTGTCATGTATGGTCCCTAACAGGACAGCTTATTTAAGCTGCTACAAGGTTCACTGTACAAACTAGCAGAAAGTAAGTTACCGTAACACAAGGAAAGACAGAAGAAAATGACACAGCCTTTTGCTGTATTGCTCCTCCCTAAGGGACCAGCCTTACCTATTCACTTCTCCTATGGTCTGTTGTAACCATCCCTCAGGACCTGTGTGGAGCTGTGGACCTGCATGTGGTCTTGGAATTGGCATTGAGGAGAGGAACACTTCCTGCAGGCAGGAAGAGGTACTCACAAAGGCTCCCCTTCCAGGGCGGCTAAAACTGGACCTTAATTTGACAGCAACACAAAAAATAACTTTCCCTGAACCCTCCAAAATATAATTCCATGAGTTACATTGCATTTAAAGTGCAGCACAATCACAATGCAGAGGCCTGAAAGTATTTCCAATGTTTTTCCTTCTTCCCCTGTAGGAAGAGGGCATGAGAGCACATGCACATGAGACCAACTGCAGTCTAAGTTAAATACCTCCTGGACAGTCTCTCTCATTAAAGTCCATCAAGGTGCCTTTCTTTGGTTCTTTCAATACATGCAAGAAAATTGTGGTGGGTTGACCCCAGCCAGCAGCTAAGCACCCACCCAGGTGCTCACTCACTCCCCCCAGACATCAGGATGATGATCTAATCAGGAGAGGAAATAGTAAGAGCAAAAGCAAGAAAACTCATGGGTTGAGATATAGACAGTTTAAGAAGTGAAGGAAAGAGTTAAAAAACCCCAGTGATGCAAAGGCAGTCACTCACCACGTCCCACAAGCAGACTGATGGCCAGCTAGTCTCTGAGCTACGGCTACCTTCCCAGACCAACGACCCCCGCAGTTTTTATTGCTGAGCATGGCGTTATACAGCATGGAATGTCCCTTTGGTCAGCTGAGGTCAGCTGTCCCATCCCAACCTCTTTCCCACCCCCAGCCTACTTGCTGAGGGGTGGGGAGAGCAGCCTGGATAAAAGAGAAGGCCTTGATGCTGTGGATGTACTGCTGTGCAATAGCCAAAAAAACTGGTGTGTTACCAACACTGTTTTAGTCACAAATCCAAAACACATTATCTTACAGGCTGCTGTGGAGAAAATAAACTACATCTCAGCTGGACTGAGCACAAAAAATTAATGAACAAATGCATCGCCTTAGGTTAACCACGAAGCAAATTGTCCTAGAAGGGGCACTTCTTTCTTAACACCAAGCGCTATTCTAAAACGGCTGCCCCTTTTATTCCGGATCTATTTGCCACTTGGGTAAGTGCAAAACCATGCAGTCGAAAATATCTATGCAACCTGACTTTCAGTGAATTTAATTCTGCTGTTTCCAGCTGAGCAAAATTATCTTTACATCATGAAAACATATGCTTCCCCTTAATAAAGATTTAAATACAATCACTTCAAGTCTCTCCCTTCACTTTTGCATTGGTGCGGTAAAGGATTATCCATGCAAAATTAAACGGCCAAGCTTTCTGCTGTGAGCCTGCATGGTTTCGTTGTTTTTCATGGATCAATTAACACACACTGGAGATTTTAGCCATTGTTGTCTATAATGGCTAATTTGCCTATTACAGGGAGCTGAGAGCCATCTGTGTACATGCCAGAAGGACACACCAGTGAAATGGAGACTGCAAACCGACACAACATGACCTATGATTGTAAGGGATTCAAAGACAAGGTGGAATAGCTTACCTCTGGAACCTGTAGTACATCAGACACACCGTGCTTAGGTACTGCAAAAACAGGTTTTGGTGCAAGAGTTGTTGGCTTTTTGGGAGGCCTGGGTGGTGGATGAAGGGTTTGGTTTTCATATCTTCTCACCATATAATACTGCTCTTCGCTGATCTCTTCCACTATTGCCTTAGTTGCAGGAGGTACAACTGTCTGGACATCTTTGCTGAGCAAATGGACAGACATGTTTAAGCGATATACAGGAATCTCCCAGCTCTCCACTGGATTGCTGCCGCTACCAATCAGCAAATAGGAGTCTGTGATTTCTTCTTCAAAATGCAGACCAGGCACGGCAGCCAAGACATCTTCTTCAACAGAAAGGTCCCTCACGGACACTTTGGCATTAAAAGGCAAACGAAATTCTTTGCAAATCTCAGAAAGCTGGTACTGTTTCTTGTCATGAATCACTTCCACAAAGCCGCCTTCCATATACATAGGGAGGAGCACTTTCTTATATGTATCACTTAGTATTTGTTCACAAGCTAAAACGTCTACAACTTTCTTTCTTCCCTCATACAGAACTTCACTAGTCTGGCATTGCTGAACTAGAAACTGATCTCCAACTGAAAGAGAAAAAAGCTCTTTATGAGGGGAATCAAAGGCTTTAGTTGCTACAACATGAAGCTGTTCCTTTTCGCTTCTTGCTATCTCTAAGTCATAGGCAGTTGGAAACTCACGAGGTCTTCTCTTGAACTTTCCTTTGTAGCTCAGAGGGATTAAAAAATGTCTTTTGGGGGAATCACTTCTGATCTCAGAGGCTAGGACTCTTGTTGCCTGGTACTTTTTGTAGATGATGATCTCTTTCCCTGTATGCAATAAGTTAAAAGGTTTTTGGCTTCCTGAAGGCCCTTCCATTATCTCAGCAACCATAGGAAATTCCTTGCTGGTTCTCTCAAATACATCTTCCAAAGACAGTGGCTGAAGGAAAGAGCTAATATCATAACAGTCTGTTATATCCTTGACCTCGACATCTAGATCCGAGAGGATATGAACTATGTCCTTTCGAACTGGAAAGAAAAATACATACATTGATTTTTGTTTTCAAACTGACATTGGAATAAAATATGCATGTTCTGTTGGCCAGATACTAAAAGTACCTTTCCTGAGGTGTCCACCTCTATATGTTAACATGCACAATTAATAGGGCCAGTCAAAGTCTAACCATTTTAATTTGAGATATAACGTTATCAGATATGCAGCAGACCTTGCAAAGAAAGAGAGAAACAAGAGGAGATGAGAATAAGGTGTGCAAGTTAACAAAAATTTAAGAAAAAGGGAAGGGAAAAAAATGTAGTTCACTATCTTTCTTACAGCACTTTAAAGTTTAATCAGCTGTTTATCTTATCAAATATTTTCTTGATTACAAATGCATTTCTATTATTTGATTTCATTTTTACATTTATATATTTACATTTTACATATTTATGTATTTACATTTTACTTCATTTTTATGTCATAGGTTTCTCCAAAGAAATGGGTGGGGGGAATATTTTTAATGAATAAATAGCATTTGAACCCATTAACGCATGTTGTTGCTGAGGCCAGTCTGGGAGAAACTAGATGTTTTGATATTATAAGAATAATGAAAAATTATTAGAAAATAATATCATTTTGAAAAAAAGGCAAAACCTTTGTAATGTTAATGAATGAAGAAATTTCTACTCTAATGGTCCTCTGTGCAACTCTTGCATCTTTTTCTGTGGCATCTGGTTTTATTCACTATCAGAACTGAGCCATTGCATTTAACAATCTGACAGGGAACAACAACTCTTTTATCACAACTGAACTTGCAAAATTTTGGATGCAAAACTTCCAAGCACAAAGCTGACTATACAATTAAGGCTTATTTAAGAATTTGGCTCCAGATCAGTGACACCACAGATCACTGACCAGGGCAGTAAAATTTAACAAGCAAATAATATTTAATGACTCTCTTCAGTAAGACTTATTCTGCATAGACCTGCACACAAGGACAGTATATCCTGGATTCACGCTTCCTTGTAGCAGAACATACCAATAATTTATACTTAAAAGTCAGTATCAGATGTATTTTATATGACAGAGTTTTGTGACAGTGATTCAGGATCCGTTTATTCCAACTCTGCTTTTGTCACATTGACACCTCCAGATGACAAACATCCTAAGCACCACAAGGGAAAGTCAATGAAGGAGGAATGAGTAATAAAAATGGAAGTTTTCTCTGAGCATTTGCAGGAGTTCCACACACATAATTTGTTCATTATTAAGAACAAGAAGTGTGGAGAATTCATGCCCACGGCCTGTGAAAATGTAATCTGCTATCCCTCTTATCAGGAATCTTTTTTATTGAATTGTGGATAGTATTTCTCATACTTTATCTTGTGTCTATTTATAGTTCTTCTCAAAATGGTGAAAATCCATTTTTCATGGTCCACAAGAAAATAGTTAATCTTGTACCATGAAGCCTACTTTTCAAGTTTTTATTAAATAGTTATTTAGGACATATTTAATGCTTCTTGAATGTAGAGCACACCATGAAACATAAATGGACATGAAATAAAATCAACAAATATAACTCTCACTGGAATATCTGATTGGAAGGCAAGTGAATACCAAACATTTCTGAATCTTATGAAAGCTTTTTTAGAAACACTAAATTCTTATTGATTCTGTACATATATCTAAGCAGGTATAGAAATACAACTAAGTGAATCCAGCTTCAGGACATGAACTAGAGTCTTGAATCTAGCTAGAGCTGTAGAAAATTATTTTATCTCTTGAAGGTATACTTTCCAAACTCACGCATTAAACTCACATAGCAAGCCCAGCTGAATGTCTCATGATAAGCATTTAACAACTATAGTATATTGTGCTAACAGTTTCGGCCCACTTTTATTTTTTTCTCTATTATCCATTTACTTACATCTTTCATCAGAGAACGCTCAATTGTGAAAAGAATTCCTGCTTATCCCCATGAATGACATATTTCTGTTAGGATTTCATTTTTATGGAGGTCACTGGTTTGCTTCTAGTAAACTCAACAGACAGCAAAACCTTCCCAAAAGCTAAGTTCCTATCCTGCAAACTTTAACAGGATGGGTGGTACATCAACAAGTAAAATTGCAGCAAGTTTCTCTCTGCTGCCTGAGCTGTCCTCAAGCAAGGTCAAATATTTTGGCTTAAGCTGGGTTTTTTTTTGCTTAGGTAGGTATCTCAGTTCAGAGAGGGTACGCTGTGCACACACACAGGGGTCATTACTGCAGCTCGGCTATTCAAGTCACCATAACTCAGGAGAATTTCACTGTGTGCTTATACCTTTGCACACCTTCTAATTTTATTCCTGCGACTAATTTCACTAACAGGTTTAAAGTAAGGCATAGATACAGACATTGGTAAGAACAGAACCCAGCAGTTTCAATGTTTTGGTGGAACAACTAGAACAGTCATGTATGCCATGGACAAAATAATTTTTATTCTTTTTTAATAAAAACTCATAACACAAATTACAGCTTTTAAAGATATTGGCTTTCTAATATCTTCCTGTTTCCTCAAACCAAGAGATTTCAGAAATTGTCCATGAGTATTTTCTGTTTCTATTCTGTTTCTGCAATAGAGTAAAATAATATGGTTTTGCTTTCCGCAGCATCCTCATTCTGAAAATAAATAGTAGTTGAGTGTGTTACAGCATGTATGTCTACATTCTTTTTCTACCTCCTAGCCACAGCTGTAAATGATCAAGTGGTTTCTCCATGTCTGAGACACAAAGAAAGAGAATCTGAGAACTGAATTCCTAAGCTCCACTTTTTCACTGTGCAATGTATTTTCTTTGCAACAATGATTTAATTGCAGTGATTAATAAAATGGCAACAGAAAGAAATGTAAGGTAACTATCTGAATTAACAGCTGATAAAGAAATAAAGGCGGCAATATTATTTTTATCTTTCTTCATCTTGAAACTAGCATCAGTGGCAAATATGGGTCAGGAATTCTTGACCAAACCGCATCCTTCCTGCCCATTTTAAGCAAATTTTGTATATTTAAGTGTACTTTGCTATACTGAGACAAATGGGACATTGACTTTGATTCCTACTTACATTTCATTACTGCCTGCACTTCATAGACAGGCGTGAGAATCAAGCAGCCATCAAAATTCTCAGGAAGTGGATTAGAGGAGTCCCACATATGTAAAGTATTGGAAAGTTTGACAATCCGGTTTCTGCACTTCGGGATTTTCCATTCTGCAATCTCTTTTAGGGTATATATCTGGTCATCTTCACACTCGTAGAATTTTCCTTCTTGTGAAAGGGGTAAAGTAAAGGAATGAGACTGGTTATTTCTGACCACACCACAGTTCACAGCCATCATTCCGTTGACCTCTTCCACTGAGTTGAAGGTGATCTGCTCACCGTTTTTGATAGTGAAGTTTGACAATTTTATATCCTCTGGGCTGTAGAAACATGGATGGCCAAACCTTGTTGGCCCAATAGAGACTTTTCTTGTGATTTCTTCAATGCTGACATATGGAGTTTTATCTGCCACAACCTTATAAAGACCTAAGAACAGAAAACGTACATTATAAAAAGGGAAATATGTAAAGGAAGCCATGTCAAATATTAAACTGTGAACGCAATAAAAATGGGGAGGAAAGCACAACAAAAAATTGACAGTTAATAACTTGGTTGCTCAAAATGTGACTCTGCAAAGATAATATCAACTACATGATACAAGTCATAGGTGGCTGGAATTAGCCCTTTCTACTCTGCAGGTATTTTCTGACATCCAACATTTTTACATCCATGGTAAAAAGAAAAAAAAGTTATTTTCTTTGCTTCAAAAAAAAAAGAAAAAATATCTGAAATTCTTATCTGTCTTCTCAGGAAACCAATCTTTAAGAAAAAAATGCAGACAAGGTATGAGGAAGAGCAATACTGATGTGATCAGTGAAATGCAGAATAAAGTTTCTGGCTAAACATTGTACTGTGTATTCTTCCACATAGACCGGGGACTCCTAGACCAAAGATGTTTAAAGGCATAACATAAATGAAAAAGTAGCACCTACAGATAAGAATAAGCAAAGGAAATTGATTTTAGCATATCCGATAGCCCAGACTAGCAGATGGAGTAATTCAAAGTTTGGGTCTTGTAGCACTGTGGCCATCACAAGGCAATTAAAGTGCTGAAGTACTGCAAGGCAGAAGCTGCATCTGAGGTTCCCTATCCCCTAGAGACATTATTATTTCATGTTAATCATGCCCTTTGGAGCTGTCTCATTAAGAGTCCACATTGCAAGAAAAATATGTACATTTCTATATTTGCTTGAGTGTTTTTATAGAGGAAGATGAAGCAGACAGTTTAGAGGACTAAACAGTAGGGTTTAACTGAACTGTGTGATTCAGCTGTCTTCTTCCTCAGGCATGGCAGTGCAAATGCTGCCCTATGGAATTACACTGCAGCTTCCTAGGACAGGCATCGACTATATTCCAAGTGGATATAACCGAACGTAGAGGTTATTCCTAGGCCAAGCTTGCGAGCCAGGGGGCCCACACAGATTAACTGGTAGCTACAGCTACAGTGACAAAGCAGCCAAGCTCCCAGGGATATGCAGTGCCTTTTATCCTTCCTTGCCCCAAAGCCAACTAACAGAGACCCTACGGCCTCTGCTGCCCCATACTTCTGCCTTCTCTGGACCGCACAAAGGGCACCATATATTTGTGGTAAAGGAATACTCCCACCTTGGCAGTTGTGGAGCATAGGATGGGGACTTGAGGATTGCTGCTTGGCACCACTAGAGATTCTTTCATGGCAGCTCCACATCTCATGAGTGGTTTCTGCCATGTCTACAAAGATTTAAGTGTCCCATTCACCTGCCCCTTGTTGCCTAGTGTGGGAACTGGGTCCATACTGTCTATGACTGCCTTCTTGGGGGAGCCAGACTGTTAGAAAAGAGCAAGATGCCACGGCAGGATGCTTGGGTCTCAGCAAGGTGGGATGCTGCCAGAACATAGTTCCTGTTGGATGTTGGGAAGACACTCACTCCCTGCTCTAGACCTCCTCTGATATTGGGATTGTTTAACAAATTAGATTGGGGTATTGCTTCCATTAAAAATAGCCTCCAAATTGCTTATTTTCTCCCACACCTTTTCCCTTACAACTTTCACCACAATCAACACAACTGAGGGGTCTGCGTGGAAACAGGGCTCCTTAAGATTGTATTCTTTAAAAAGGACATATGGATATATCAAACAATTCCCTCCAGCACAACAGCCTTTTTTTTTATTTTGGCCACAGAATTGCTGTGATTCTTGTTTCACTGTAACAAAACCCACTAATTTCACTTCATAGCTTTAGCACCCTTCTTGTTAAAGGAGATGTTATTAAGATTCTGTCTGCTGAGTAGCTTTTAACAGAATTTATCATCAGATTGGGCATGCTTCATTCTACGTATCCCATGAGACCACTAGGATCTGTGGCAACTAACAGCTCTGAGGGCTTGTCAGCAGTAATAGCCTGTTTGATCTACTGCACAAATAGTCGCTAGTTGTGCCTGTGTAACTGCTTTCTGCAATTTTGTGTCTTCACAGTTGCCTGTATGACAGTTAGCTTTTTCTGTGTGAAATTAGTACCCTTGTGCAAATGCATCCTCTACATTTATGCCCTCACTGCAGCACTACGGGAAAGCCTTTGGGCCTTTTTCTGGGCTGCAAGGAAGCCACATCCATGAATGCTTGTATGCATGAGCACAAAGTACAACTTCAACACACTTTTGTTTCTCACTGGTATTTTTAGTGTTTCTCACAGCCCTTTTTAAAACAAATATTAACAAGCAAGTTAGCTACCCCAGTCCTAATCTCTGCTGGAGCTGTCAGTGCAGATCAAGACAAACTGGTTCATCGGCATTTAGAAAATATCGCAGTGACAAGGCACCAATGACAAACTGAAATTGTGGAAAAGACAGCATCCCCCAAACAGCGTTCCAGTGTCATGCTTTGCAAGGACAAGATGGGCATCATCTCCTGGCAGTGCTGGGAGAAAGCAAATAGGAATATTCTTCATTAAAAAATGTATTCAAAGTACATATGATGTATCCCAAAGGCAATAACTATGTTTACCCATCTGCGATATAGGAGCATGCACATTGCCCCTAGAAAAACTCCAGAAATATATTAAAAGGCCTCCATAAACTAAGTTAAAAAAAAAAATCCCAGTTGAAAATATCTGGCAATGTACAGGTATGAGAAAAATTCTTCTCTATGAGTTTGACAGTAGACTCAGGCTCTACTAGTTTTGCTGGGACTACAGAGCTACTTGGAATCAGCTATTTCCGCAACAAACTGATGAACATCCTGAGTTGGAAAGCAGGTTTCATATGGAAGCATAATTACCAGATCTCATACAAAACTAGACAACTGATTATTCCCTCGGGCCCAAGCAGTCTGACTTTGTCAGGCTCAGGAGCAGAAAAATCTTCAACTTCTGTTCTGCTGGTTTTCTTAATTTCAGTAACAGAATGCTTGCATAGGCAACTAAAAAGCCATGTGGCCTTGCATACTTAGCTGCTGTATTGATGAAACCCATGAAGTAGCAGAGACACCTAATAGCCACCTGTTTATGTTTATCAGTATGTAAAGTTCCATATGTTTCTCTCTGTATTGAAAAGAGGTGAATATACAAAAAGTTATTGTGCTATGATGGGTGAAAGCCACTGTGGTTCCTATCTAAGTGCCATTATCTGCCATGCTATCTCCTCATAAATGCTCTTCTTGCTATGACATATATTTAAAAACAAAAACAAAAGCAACAACAAAAAAAACAACAGAAAACCCAAACAACATTATCTGAAACCATTCAGAATCTTATTAAAATCATTATGAACCAAATTACAAAACCAAATGTTTTCCAAACCTAAGATAGCAAGGAAATCTCCAGAGTAGGAGACATATGGTAAGTTTGAGATGCTAAAGTTTGGACATTTTGAGGTCAAACAAAAATATTTTTGCACTTTTTCATAAATCGTAAAATGACTGAACCAAATTCACTTAGACTTTCCTAAGAGAGCTTGGTGGACTATTTGGGGAATAGACAGATGGAGATAGCAAACCTGGAAAAAAGTCCATCTGGTTTATCAAGAGCTGACATTATTGCTCCTATAGATCTACTTTCTAAAGGTAATCTGGTCCATGACAAAAGTGCACTAATGCCTGGTATTTTTGTGGAAAATTACAGACAGAGACAAGAATAACTACACATACATAGTAACTACAGGAATGTATAACTGTTATCACAGTCCATGAATCCTCTGCACCTAGTGGCATTTTGCTAGGTGAAGTGCCTGCCTAGTCATAATAAGATAATTAGTAAGGCCCAAACCTAATCAGCCCATCATTTTCAAGAAAAGTTTGAGGCATTGATGTACATGTCAGTAGAGAGAGAGGGTTTGGGAATCTGAAAAAATTATTTTCACCGGTATGGGAGAGAAAACATAGCCCAAGGATAACTCATTCAGTCCTGTGGGAAAGCATGTTTTGATAGAAGGAGGTTTTTACCACCTTTTTACAGAACAGTATATGCAGCTCTCTTTTACAGGTTACAGAGTGATAAAGTGTACCTCCCTGTAGCTTTATAGACTTCCTGTTTTCTGTCTTAATTAGAGTCCTGAAGGAAAGGAGTATCCTTTTTATTCTCTCTTTTTCTTTTTTTCCCCACAGAAAACTGAGAAAACCAGTAGTTAGGCTCACCTAGTAAAGCAGCAAGTAGCCTTCAAGGAAAAAACAACAGAAGAAAGACCTTCTGTCCCAGACAAGCAGCTTCTGTTCCCCAAGGTTCTGTTCCCCTTCTTCTTCCTTCCAGAAGACTGGGAAGAACTCAGTTCCCAACTTTTCTGGAGCTGACTTGATTGCTATTCCTCTTTCCCCTCACCTCCACCACGCAGTTACCTCCTCTGCTCCGTCTGCTCCAGCATCCTCCTCTCCCCATCCTGCCCCAAAGGCCATCTCTCCTATCTCTCCATCGTCTCCTACTGAGAGGAACCTTCTAGGGCCTGACCCCTGTTCTTCCACACCTGTGCTGTGTGGCCACAGCCAAGTCCCCTGTCCTGTGGCTCGCAGAGGCTGTAAGCTCAAAGGGACAGTCACGCTCAGCTACGTGTCTGTCAGACCACATAGGAATGAGCAGCAGCAATTGTCAGGGACCTCCCAAGAACAGGGACAGCCCAGCAATATTTTGCAGAAGAAGGAATGACAGAATAACAGAACAACAGAACAAAATGAAATTGTTTGTGCTGGTACACAGGTCAGATGTTGTGCAAATTACCCATCTCTGCTAACTTGTTAGTAGTGAAAATTGTAGTTCAAAATGCTGTTAGATATAGCCATTGAAGTGTCTAGAGTAACAGCAGACTTCTTTTTTTACCCAGTGTATGGGCATAGAAAGAATAGCCTGGCCCTCTGAGGCATGAAAAAGAACAAATTAGAATGAGGATAAAATGAAATAACACAGATAGTGAACTTGCGGTTGCAGCGGTTTCTCTAATGCAAAGGGCAGATTAGGCCTTTATCAAGGATCTGATTTGCCAGAGCAGAAAAAAGGAATTCTGTATACTGCAAATACTTTCAGAAAGACAGAGTAAGGCTCGTTTGAAACCAATGACCCCAGTTCTTCACTCACAGAGACGTATCCCCAGAGTAACGTAAATAGAAGCGTTGCTTATTTATGCCAGCATGCACATGGTGAAAGGACACATGAGCCCATCACATGCAAATGATAACTCACGACAGAGGAAATGGAAAATAACATCAAAGCAAGAGATTTCTTTGCATCAACACTGGCAAGAGACCACTGTACGTACAATGTTAATACAGTGCCAGGCTCCTACAGACCTGTGGATATTTTTATTGAAGCAAGTCGATGGCAGTGTGAAAAGGTCATCTGCAATTTGGTTCGGTGCCTTGTTCTGGAGACAGGGGCAAGCCAGTAATGCTCTCATACAATGTTTCGTTCAGAGCTTAGCATGTGTATGTCATAAAGTGAAAAGGAAAAAGGTGAAGAAAAAACACAGACTGGGATATCTTGACTTGGTAAAGCAGAGTCACTCTTCACCTAAGAACTAAATTAGACAAATGACAAATTTACATCTCACCGAAAAGCTCTTGAATGCATAAGAGTACATATACAGAGAGAAACAAGAGAGCTGTGCTCCCTGTTGGGCTAATAAGAAGTGTCATTATACTTCTCTTCAGTGCTGTTGTTCAGTAATATCTGTCATGCAGAGGATAATAATGATAAATTTCAGCAAAATGAACTCTGAATTTATTTTTCTAGTGAAATAACCCAGTTTTCTAGAACACTGGTTGGGAGAGTTCATAAGTATGCATGCAAATTGTAGTGATTAGACCGAATTTGAAAATGTACTCAAAAGGGCAAAAACATCCAAATGCCAAGTTGTAAAATTGATCACTTGAATGCAAAAAATCCAGATTCACCAGGTTCAAGCATCTGAAATCACAAGTCATTCTGTTCTAAAAATCAGGAGATTCAATATTAATAAATGTAGGATTACTTTTATCACGCAGTTGTATTGGATTTTTTAGGATTCGAATGTTCAAACCCATCTGCCAATCAAGATTTAGGGTATAACTTCCTGTATGTATATATATTTTAGAGATAGAAAATTTTAATAATAGCAAAGAAGCTTGGATTTCAAGAAAAATACCAAGTATCTTGAGAGTTCAAAGTACAGCAATACTTCAGTATCTCTAGATAGCCACAGATAATTAAAACATCTTTGATCACTACATTTGGGCCCTACTAGTACTTAAAAATGGCATTCTGAAAATTCTTTTAATAAGTGGTCATAAAATGGTTCTGGTTCACCAAGTGAGAAAAATATGAAAGTGAATTGAGGGTCTGCTGGGGAAAAGAAAATTTTCTGTAGGACTGTTTCGGAGACAAATCTTTATTTTGGAGATGGAAAATGAAGGCATGGCAGAAGATATTTTCCTGTGGCATTCAGATGAAACATTGCATTCCCATACGCTTTTACATTTTATTTGCTTCAAGTAGTGTGTCTTGTCTCCCTCTGCAGAAAAATCACATACCAGTCTGGGCACTGGCATAACCTAAGCCACATATATATGCATGTGCACACATTCTGACATGCAGAGCAATACATTAGAAGAACATTGATGAGCTTACTAAGTCAAGCACTCAAACACTAGAAAACACCCATATTATGTTTCTCTGTGCAGCATCAATTTAACCTCCCATATGTTTGCAGTACAATATAGTGTTAATTAAATGTTTACATTCTATTTTTTTCTACAAAACCCTAGTCACATTCAGTGCATTAGCTAGACTGCTGGCCAAAGAGAGTCCTGGACGTGGTCTCGGGCTCTCGAGGGCTGCTGTGTCCTTGTGTGTGCACTGTAACAGTGTTTCTTACCTGCAGGTGCCCCATAACTTCTCTCCCAGACCTACACAGGCTCCCTCCCACCTCCCACTGTCTTCCTCTGCTGTTTTCCAGCCTCCTCATCTCCTCTCCTCAAGGAGCTCCCATTACCTCTGCTGCCTGCAAGACTCCCAGGGTAGGAAATGCCCTACATATACCTATATATGTGTGGGTGCAGTCCTGCTCCGATGCTGGTAACCACTTACACTCTGTCTCCAGTGCCTGACCTTTGCATATCACCTCTTCATCCTTCTGCCCTGCTCCAAGGTCCAATATTTTTCTGCCAGTTTCCTAACCTATTTTGCCTCCTCCACTTCTCACACATGGATATTCACAGTCCAACACTTCTCCCTGTGCACCCCAATCACTTCCTTTCTTAACACAGCTGGTCCCTAACAGTAGAGAGATTAAGATGAAAGCAGAATTGAAAAATGGATAAATACGACATGTGATGAACTATGTAGCCTGGGTACAGTACTTAGCCAGCTCTGCCTAAAAAGGCCACATGAACAGATGAAGAAATGTTTCAAATTTCAAGTCCATCCTCCAAAACATGGGTATTTTGGGATTTCTTTATAGAACAGTTGAGGTGGTGTTTAAGCAGAAAAACATATTCATTATCCTCTAATCCTGTTTCCAGGCATGGAGCAGCCAGTTTGGCCATTGGAATTAAAATAAATCATTAAAATAAAAATAAAAGATAACAAAATATTCAAAATATTTTATATCCAAAATAATAAAATAAAAATATAGTAATAATAAATAAATTATACTCTGAGCACACAGCAGGGAAGATTTTGGCTCAGACAAAGTTTGACAAAGTCATAAGTAACTGAAAAGAAGATTTCTGTAATAATTCTTACACTGGGTGACCTCAAGTAGAGAAAGCATTACTACCAAACATTATAACATTAATAATTTCTATCCAGGCTTGAAAAAGAACTGTAAGAGTTGAAATTTAAAAATGAGTTGATTGTGTCTTGTGCCATCTGATAAAATTGTATCCTTGACAGCTGAGTTGTAACCTCAAGCAAATATCAATCAAGACAGCAAATCAATAAAATGAACAAAGGTGATTACTCAGGGCTATAATTCCTCAGAAACATGTATTCATGAAATACTATACCAGGAAAATTTAGTGGTAATTCCACTTTGGCTGGAAAGCGGCTGACTTCATTATTCTCACAGATACTTGCTATGAGCTTATTAATTTTGAAGCCAATAACTTTAATGACTTCTCCTGTTGACAGGCAGCATTCATTTCCAAACATTTCATAGATGGAGCCTGAAAAGAAATACAAAAGGAAAGAAAAGCATTATTCAGATTTGTCTCACTTTATCATGTGTCCTTTCCTCTTTGAATAAAAGCAAAAATACTTAAAATAAGTTATATGAAGTAATCTTATCCTGTGATAACTAACCTAATTTTCATTTTCTTCCTTAGTGTCAGGAGAAAATCCATCTTGTGACTTCAGTGATCTCTAGACCAGCTCTATGTGTACACTGTTCTTAGATGGGTGTAAGGAGAACAACGTCTGAAGAACTTGAATTTCCAAGTTATTAGACCAAAATGGGACGAGGTAGAGTATAGGATCGCTTGGGTCATCAGAAGCTCAGGCAGGAAAGATGCCTCTGCATGGCACAGGGCATAGCATATCCCATAGGAAACAATGGACTACAGCAGAAGACAAAAATCGTAGACCCTAGAAGGTGCCCAGGGAGAGGCCAGGAGGCATCAAAGTGCAACCAGCATTTGAGCTTCCTGTAATAACAGAAAACCTGAAGAAAGTACAAGACATTAGAAACCTGGCAAGTTAACAGTGGTAATCCCTGCCCCATGCTGAAAAGAGCCTACTGATTCTGACTCGGCAGGAAAAAGATTCCTTTTTTGTCTGTGATGTTCAGAAGTTTGACAGCAGGAACAAGGCAATCCAACCAAGCATTTCAGAGCTTCCTCAGCAAAACCTGGAACTGCAGTTTATCATGCCAAAAACAACCCTCCCCTCTCCATTCTAGCTGTTGTCAATCTCTGGTGTTTCAGAAGTAGGGGGAGGAGGAGAAGAATAAAGCAAAAGCAAAACAAAAGCCAAGTTATGTAGAAAAAGTAAAATTCTTCCTGGTTGCTGCAGGAGACTAGCAGAAACTTTGAGGCATGGGATCAATTAGCTATATATAAAGGCGGTGCAGCAAACACACGGTGTTCCATTTGTAGATAGAATAGAATTGAACACAGAACATCAGAAATGTTGACTTTAATGCTAGTTTCCGTTCTTCTGATGCTGTGCAGTTCCTTCCAAGAACTTACCAAGCTCTGTCCTGAAGTGACATGGAAGTGCCCTTTCTGGGATCCCATCTCAGAATTTCATTTCCCTTGCGATGAGAAAACTTATTCTCATTTCCACTCCCAATGCACTGGTGAGTGTATTCATTTGCTCTTCTACTAACATTGCTCTACTACTTAAAATACTTTTTTTTCTCATTTCCATTTCTTCCTTCCCCAAAGGGTTTGCAAGGTTAATATGCAAGAGGTGTTGATGGATGAGAAACTCAACATGACCCAGCAATGTGCACTCGCAGCCCAGAAAGCCAACCATATCCTGGGCTGCATTAAAAGAAGCATAGTCAGCAGGTCAAGGGAGGTGATTCTGCCCCTCTACTTCACTCTCGTGAGACCCCACCTGGAGTACTGCATCCAGCTCTGGGGCCCCCAACATAGGAAGGACACGGACCTGTTGGAGTGAGTCCAGAGAAGGGCCACAAAGATGATCAGAGGGCTGGAGCACCTCTCCTATGAGGACAGGCTGAGAGAGTTGGGGCTGTTCAGACTGGAGAAGAGAAGGCTTCAGGGAGACCTTATAGCAGCCTTCCAGTACTCAAAAGTGCCTACAGGAAAGGTGGAGAGGGACTCTTTATCAGGGACTGTAGCGATAGGACAAGGAGTAATGGTTTTAAACTGAAAGAGGGTAGATTTAGATTAGATATAAGGAAGAAATTATTTACTGTGAGAATGGTGAGACACTGGAACAGGTTGCACAGAAAAGCTGTGGAAGCCCCGTCCCTGGAGGTGTTCAAGGCCAGGCTGGATGGGGCTTTGAGCAACCTGGTCTAGTGGGAGGTATCCCTGTCCATGGCAAAGGGGTTAGAACTCGATGATCTTTAAGGTCCCTTCCAACCTAAACCATTCTATGGTTCTATGAATTTTGCCCTTCTCCGGTCACATTTTCGACAAAAACCTAGAAGAAACAAATTATTTTTATCTCCTCTAAGAAGACAGATTTTTCCTTCTCACAATGCCTCTAATAGCCCTTTCTTGCATCTTGTTCAGTTTAAAGTCTTTTCTTTTTTTTTTTTTTTTTTTCCTTTTAACCTAGGTACCCAGAATGGTCTCAGAATGGTCTATTTAAAACCTGACCTCTGGCTGTATAGCAGCAATCAGTAATTGAGATGGCCTGTACTGAAATATTGCCATTACCTGCAGAACTCACTTCCCAAAGAAAGTAGCATTCTTTACACCACAGCTCTCCTTGTAGTTGGTGGGGAGGAAAAAAAAAACAACTGTGGGGCTTGGGTTGGTTTTTTGTTTTGCTTTTTTTTGTTGTTGTTGCTGTTGTTTTTTTTTTGTTTTGTTCTGTTTTGTTTTGCCAGGTGTCATATCAGAAATGCAACCATTAGCCAAGTGATATTCCTAATGCTCGCTCAACATCAATTGCAGTCACGACCATAGCCTGGGCTAATAAGCGTCTCTTACTGAGTCTGGGATATATTTATCAACTCTGTTGCAGCACTTGCAGATGACAAGCACTTGTTTATCACCCTGACCTCACTGGAAGTCACTGGGAGACCAACCTGAGCAAAAGTTGTTCTGGTTCTAGCCTAAATCCAAAGCGTCAGTAGAGCACCACAGAACAACAGGTTTGTGTCAGGACAGGAGGATGAACAACAGTAACACTGAGCAACTGCTCAAGTTTACTCTGTTGTGAAGATATGTTCGTGCAAACCTGTCTGTTGTTTGTGCAACACTCTCACATTGAGATGGACACCAGGAAATCCCCAGCCGGTCGCTTGAAGAATTCAGGTACTGATGTACATTTTTAACACTATGTACAAGAATCTAGGTTTAAAAAAAATAAAAATTAAAAATCACGTAGCAGATGCTTTTGGCAGGCTCGATATGACAACATTGCCTCCTTTCCCTTACTGAGAATCCTACTTAGGATCAAGGGTACTACTGTACTTAGGCTCTAAACTCCCCCAGCAGGCTACTGCCTTTCTGTTGCCCACCAGGATGATGATTAGCACAGAGATATTCTGGGTTATAGTGCCATACAAATATCAAACACAGTCAGGTGAAAGAACATGCTGTTTATGCATCCTTTCAACCAATCTGGTAGTAAGCAGAAGACCAAGATAGTTGCTGCCCTTTAACTAAAAAAAAAAAACAATCTGGTTTTCTCATTGTAAAGACAGCGCATAGTTGTTTGCTTTCCTTTTAGTCCCTGAGCAATTCAACATTGACTAACTCAGATGTCTCTACTGGATATTGCTACAGCTCCCATCAGTAGGCTGGCTGCTGCTCTAATAAACACATGAGGAGTTATCAGAGCTCTCATTGCTTCAGCTGAGCTCCGTACGATATTTTATGACAGTCAGAAAAGTGTTTGTGCAGTACTTATTTCATATTAGAGTGAGAGGGAGAGAAAGATTGAGCAGCCGTGAAGAGGGTAATATTCCTTTTGTGCTGAACCACCTCACTCCTCACATCAGACACAGCAGAGATCACAAGCAACCATGATGTTATTAGATACAGGGAATCCCAGAGGACCCAGCATGATGATCTCTGCATTATAGAAACATGGAAAGATGAGCAAAGAATTCCAATATTCTCACCCTCGAACAAATAGTTGCGAAAACTTACTCAAAATAGGAGCTCATGGCTTCTAGAGGCTTATTTTTTTCAGTGCAGGTTTAGACCCAGCTCCTCCAGATCACCTCACTTGAAAACAGACCCTTAGAAACCATTTAACATATGAAAGTAATTATACTGACTAACTACAGGCTTTCAGGCACATTTGCTTTCACCTCTGCTAAACAGCCTTTGCAAACGTGCCCCTTCATGCAGCTGGGACCTGCTGTGCACCCGCATGCAGGTAGTGCCGCTCCATACGAGCACAGGCACTGAGCCTCGCAGGTTCCGTGGCCTCACTGGCTGTGGCTGATTTCCAAATAACATGGTAGCTGGGGAAAACTGAGCAATGGCTCTGAGGGGAAGAATGGAGCAGTTAAGAGGCTGAACCTTTCTCAAAAAAAATGATATTATTGAAGAAGATCTAACTACTACTTCAGTCTATATCTGTAGCAAAGTGGTGCCACCAAGAAATAAAGACGGGAGTCAGAGGAAAGCCCTGTTTCTGATCATGGCTGGTTCTGAAGGACTTACTACTTTTATCAGGTTTGCTTTTCCTCAGCCACAATGTCTTAACTACAAATTGTACTACAGAGAGTTTGAGAAGTCCTGCCCTCCATCACAAAATAAAAAGTATAAACAGCGCTTGCAAAAAAGTGAAAACACTGATCGGTTAGTGATGCGTCCAAGGCTGAAGATCCAATCTGGTAATACCCATGAGAAGAGATTAGCTCTGCCAGCCACTCAAAAATAGGTGATTGGATGACACATAAATTAGCTGTTGACAAAGCAATCAAAATTTGCAAAACATGAGAAATGCATATAATCTACATAGAGTAAACAGTGGCCTGCTGCTGTAGAGATTGCAGAGAATCTAAAACACTACAAGAAAAGGGTAAAATACACAAGAAAAGAAAATCCGCACTCATAAAAGAGAGAAAGCACCTGAGGCAGACAAGCATATGGAGTTCAAGCTGGAGTCTACAAAAAGCATTACATGGAGCTGCAGGCTCTGAAACATCAAGGGCCAAGATAATGCATTCAGAAAAAAAGATGGATTATAAATGCCAGACTGCAAGCCACAAAAGAGTGTGCACAGAATAGACACACAGGGCTGTCACAGCACCTTAACTCTCAGGGTCTTTCGTCAGAACAAAATATAACATTGTTGTGGAAAATAAATGGATCATTCATCTAAAAGCAGAAGTTTTAGGAAAAAATGAGATGAAAATTAAAACTTAAAAAATAAGCTCATGGTATTAATTAAAATTAAATTTAAAAAAAAAGCAAATCAAGGGATCTGGTTGTCTTACCATCAAAGAAATAAACTATTACATTGGTACATAATCGACTGGCAAAGATAATGTTTTGTAATGATACAAGGAAAGTGAACCCCTTCTTGAATTAAAAAAAGAGGAAGAAAAAAAAAGACATATTTTTTGGCATCATCAAGAAGGGAAAGGGTATTAAGGAGTTAGGAAGGATGTTTTATGTCTTCTAGTAGAGACAAAAGCTTTTAGCAGAGTAGAAGTGGAGAGTGCCCAAGAATCCCAGGAGTCGTGGCCATAGAACGGTACCTTTCATCCCAGAAGAGAACTTGGATAAATTGCTCATATAACCATTGAGTAACGGAGGTATGCCACCACATTTTCCATCCAATTAAGAAAGTCAGCAACCAACTTTCAACAGCTTATCAGTAGTAAAACTTGTATGAGTGGATAGACAGATAGATAGATGTGTATGTATGTCCGTAGATAGATAGATATCTACCTGGATGATCATTTTCATGGGCAACTTGTAGCACTTTAATTACCTCCTCATTTATCAGATTCATATAAAATAGACCAAGAGGTTGAAAGATTATGAGGGTTAGAGGTTGGGAGGAAAATGGCTAATGGACCAAGACTGTGATTGCAGAACCCTCATTTTTTAATGATACCAGGATAAAAAAAAATCATTAAAAAATGAAACTCTGCCAGCCATACAAGAACAGATTCATTTTTGGGGTGCAATTACACATACACTATTGATTGCAATTACGTATTTGTCTGCAACTAGATTGCCTTAGCCCTGATTTTAGCCCCTGCTTGGCTGTTTGCCTGGAATAGTACAATGAAGATTACATTCAGACAAGAAAAATGTTACCTGTGTGATTTGTCATCTAGGCATTTGCAGCAAATATTTGTGCTGATAAAAGGGAGGGAGGGAAACTGCATGGTTTTCAAAAGGGACAATAAAAATTCTTTTTCCTTTAAAAGCCACAATAATTAGTCTTAAAACATTGTGAAAATACCTGCTGTGTGACAACATGACCCTGAAAGATTTTATTTCAGCTGTGTGATGTGGACCCATATACACAATATATTGAAAAGTAAAATTAAAATTAAAATGGACCTTTTAGTACATTTATTTGTTGTTGCACAACAGTAACTGTGTTTTTCCCACTCAAGCCACAAAGAAAGTGTAAAACATTGAAAATGTAAATCAAGTAACCTTAAGGACTGAATCTTTTTGATTTGAGAAAGATGTATGCAATTTAATGTAAAAAAACATTTTAGCAGAACCCAGAATAAAGCAGCTTATTTACAGTGATCAAACAATGCCCCTGAAGGCTGTAATTAAAGAGCTTGTTGCCTTTGAAACCACCTTTTCTGGATTGTTACTTTGTTCAATAAAAAACACATTTATATCCTTTCACAAGCTCATCTCTAGTTTGACAATCCATATTAGCAACTGCTGTGATCACATCAAAGCAACGATAACAATTGGTTTAACATCTTTTTTCTCCATCTTTCCTAAAATGCTAAGCACCCACACCACTGTCCTCCCTAACATGAGCCCTTTATTTGATTTATTTCTCATTATAAGTACAAGAAGAGTCTTTTGGTATTAAAAACAACAATATAAAGCACAAATACAGTGAATACATGACATGGAGAATGTCATTCTTCATGTCAGGGCACATGACTACCACTGAGAGAAATATTTTATAATACAAGGTAGAACAGCAAACATCTCAGTAATATTTCCCTTGTTGTTCCCAGCAGCTTAGAGCCCCATTCAGTCACTGCTCTCGGAGGGAACGTTTCACTGGTGCTGATAAGAAGTATGACTCAAAATCAGGGCCATGACTGAACAGCAATAATACATCACTCATATGTAACTCCCTTTTGCCACATGCCCCTGGGCAGTTTAGCAAGGAGGGCTAGGGAGGGAATGCAAACAAGACAAAAGGCTTCACTAAGGTGGCACAGAGGACCATTCAGCAGGGCTAGAGCTCAAGCCCAGGCTGGCTAACTCCCAGTCTAGCCATCTGTCTGCTGCACGGTCCTGCAATGCACTTCCAAATATCCTTCGTACTTTTTTTTTCTTTTCTTTTTTTTAATGAAGACCAAGCTTTTCTCCTAACAAAATGAAATCATTTTGCAGGCCAAACGCTAGGCATTGACTCCCTAGTCCCGTGAGTTGGAAGCCTTGAAGGAAAAAATTCCCCCTTTCATCTCTCAGTAGCACCCACTGAATTCATTGCAGCTGGCAGGCTGGGCGGTCTTTGAAAGAAGATCCAAAGAACTGGGAACCTGGCTGCTTTGCAGGGAGATGAAAGATCTCCTGACATGTCCTGAAAGAGTAGAACTTTGTCCCGACGTCCTTTTCCCAGTGCTCCTTTCTCCACTATTATGTTGTCATCAGTTGCCCATATGGGTGCTGTCTTCCCAGATCAGAGGTGACTCTTTTTCAAGGGCTGGTGAAATGATTCTGCTTTCACATAAAGGCATGACCCCCTGGTGCAGCCATTCAGCCAGAATTACAATAGCCTGCTTTCCCCTACGACATAGCTCAGCTGAAATCACAGTTTTATTAAGGCTGCAGCAAGCTCCCAAAGTAATATGAAGGGCATAATGTATCTATAATTAGCGTCACTAAAAAAGATATCATCCTTTACGGGCATTATTTGGGGGTTAGCCAGTTGTTCAGACTTTATGCTCTTTGGCAAGAAGAGAGATCTATTTTAAAGTTGTGGGGAGGAGAGTTTTGCTTAATAACTTTAATCATATTATACTCTGATTAAGCAGTAGGGAAAAGAAACCAATTTCTGACTTTGAGAAGTTAGGTGTCTTTTTTTCAGTCAAATAACTCCTGAGCACCAAAGATGCTAATCAGCATGCTGGATTTTCCCCACTAAACTCAAATAAACTAACATCTTGTGGGCAAGATACAAAGAAGCTAAAAATTATATGCATGATAGCAGGCAAAGAAGGAAGCGTGCTCCAGCTTCTGCTCCAACCCCAGGCTGTAAGAGTGGCTGCAAATAGTAAAAAGCACCTGTATGGCTTTTATCCACCCCTTCCTTCCTACCCCTTGAAGATGCACCCATCGAGAGCAGGTGAGGCCAGCTCCCCCATGCCCACACGGTGCTCCAGAGGCCCAGGGGGTAGCAATGGTCATGAAGGCAGTGTGAATTTGTGTAGAAGATCCTCTATCAAGTGACAGAGCAACTTACTGGGCCTTGTAACAGCTCTTCTCTCTTTAACATATACTAAGCAACAAAAATCTGCAGGTTTGGTCAGTCTGGGACACAAATCCTCCAAGGAGTTCAGCTGCTGAATTGCCATGGAGGTAAACTCCCATCAAAAGGTTCTGTGAAAAGAGGGCATCTAATCTTGATCATACCTAATTAGGCTGCAGAGGGTCTGATTTTTGCCAGCACAAAACCATCAAATAACAAAAGCTGTAAGATTTATCTTTTGCCATATAAAGTCAAACTTTAAATGTCAAGTGCTTTAAGCCATTTCAATCATAATGGAAATTTTTAAAAAATTACTTCTGCAGTTTCTGATTTATTCCTTTCCTGATAGGTTTATGGCCTTTTTTTTTTTTTTTTTAATACTGTCTTCTGATTTTCATCTATCCGGAGGGCTTGTGCTCTGCATGTGGCAGCAGAGCTTTGTGTGTGCAGCACCCACTATAATGGAAAGAGCAAGTGAAACCACAGCTCCAAATGCAACATCTTTGACCTTTTGTTTGGGTTTACCCACATGAGTCGGAATTACTGCAGCAGTGAAGAGAATACCAAAAGCTGCTTTTGAACAGCATTAGTCACTGTTTTAGTTGTTCGTGATTTACTTTGTTTTATTCATTTTCTTTGTAGCATTAATTACTTTGACTTAAGGTATGTTTATTGAAGTGTGTGTTTAACAGAAAACCTATGCTTTGTTGGACTAGGATTAAGAAGGTTGCTTAAATTAAGTTGCAGGATACCGCCAGAGCATTGAGTACCTCACAGGTAAAGCCCAGAACTGGAAACATGTTTGAGCATCTTCTGGTACTGAGATTACAGCACGCTGTCCCTTGTGCCATTACTGTGTGTCCAATGGAGCTAACCAGAAACAGTGAACCTGGACTAACGTCATGTTGCCTCATGCATAGATCACCAGGTACTGGAAGAGAAAAATACCCCACAAAACCCCTGTAACTCAGAAATGGTGCATGGTAATGGGCTTGTGTATCATGAGAAGTTTACCCCAGGATCTTCCCTCCTCTCTCATTTGTTATAGTTGTCCCCTTATCTTCCCATAGCCCAAGTTTGTGAAAATTGTATTGGCATTTTTGTAGGGTGGCAGGTTCATGTGCTCGCAAACAGGGCTCCTCGTGCTGCAGAACTCCTCCTTGCACCCCTGGAGGCCCAAAGGCAACAACAGCCGGGGAGCCCTCGCCACTGCAGGAAACCGACATGTCGAGGGCAGCTCCAGCAAGCCAAGGCAGGGGGTTGACCCCTGCATCAAGACAGGGCAGGTAATTTGGGTATTCTGTCCACCTCCTTTGCCATCCACAGAGAGACCCTTTCTGAATGTCACAGAAAGAAAATCCCCATAAGGACATCCTCGAAACAGCTTCACCCTCAGCACTAGCTACCCAGGGTCAGATTTTTCTCACTGTATCTGGATGAGTCATCCCATTGAGGGCAGCGACATGAATAAAATGAGCAATATCTGACCCATAAAAGTCAGGTTTTGTTCTCATATTGCATTCACTGAAGGGCACTTTCCTTCTTGTTCAGAATAAAACATGTTTTTGAAGCAGTCTGAACAAGTGCAGGAGAGTTTCAGTGGTACATATTAATAGAGAAAATTTACTAATATGCTCTGACTATGAAAGAGAACTCAAACTCCCTGTTACTCTGGCTAAGACTCTTGCTCCTAACTGCTTAATCAAGAGCAAGGGAAACAACTATGTTCAAGGGAAAAAAAGCCTTCCATTATTACAGACAGATTTGCCTTCTATCTCTGTACAAAAATGAGACAAATTAGCAAGTGCAAACGTGGTACCACAAATTTCTACCATGACATGTGCAATTCTCCCTTCAGCATTCACTCAGATGAGACTCCACCCAGTAAATGCACAGGACATTTTTTATTGATCTTCCACCTCTAAGAAATACAACCCTAATTATCTTCATCAAAGCTGTTCAAAGCTGTCCATGATTTAGCCTCTGTTGAAATTGTCTTGTTGCTTTTTATAAGGAAAAGGTGCCTTTATTAATCCTGAAGACTCAGCTTGCTTGTTTTTTTCATACGTATTACAGAGCACATATCCTAGCTTTCATCAACTCATTGACTTTTCACAAAGACAAGGGAGCAGGATTTGTTCCCTTTTGGTTGGCTTAAAAACGGTAAAAAATCATTCCATCCTACATGATTGTTTTCTAACTATTAATGCTGAGAGCAATTTCATTGTCCAAATTAGGACTTGGGACAGCTGAGACTTGATATACAAGGATTCCTCTTCTATTCAGTTCACCCAGCTGCAGTTATGGGGTTAACACGACTTTTCATAAGTGGTTCCAGCACTCTGCTGCTGGCCCGCTGAACCCATTGCTCCCTGAAAGGCTCACAGAAGCACATGCTGGAAAGACGCTGTTTCCCCGTAACAGAAGCAGAAAAGGTGAATTTGAAACTGTAGAGACAGCAAGCAGGTGTGAATGCGCAGCCAGCAAAGGAGAGCCAAGAGAAACCGTGAGCCTAAGCACGTTCATGTTCTTCGTGATTCACCAAAGAGAGTTTTCCAATGGAGCTATTCCCATTCACCAAAGAAGGAGCATATTGCAAAGGGTTTTGTTTGGCATCATCGTTCATGCAGCTGTCAGAGAGCACCAAGCAGCCTCCCAGAGAAAGCATCCCCCCCCGGCAATACTGAGCATCTTTGACTGCCTTAGGCCTGGAAGGGTGTTAACCAGGGATGTATATGTCACCCCACCGTTTTCTCTTCCCACCATTTTCTCCCTGTGTGGAGACACTTTGTGCTTTCCAGAGCCCTGG
The DNA here is from genome assembly GCA_017639485.1 of Pluvialis apricaria. Classification (NCBI taxonomy): domain Eukaryota; kingdom Metazoa; phylum Chordata; class Aves; order Charadriiformes; family Charadriidae; genus Pluvialis; species Pluvialis apricaria. Next base: position 69,194,367 of record CM030009.1, on the reverse strand, counting down.
GAGAGGGAGCAGAGAGTGGAGCACTGCATTTACAGTGTGCTGCTTCACTGCACTCCCAGCCTGCAGAGGTGGAGGCTGCTGGATTACAGATCCCTTCTCCCCAGAGAAAGAGCACACAGCATAAACATTCCTGATGAGTTTCACAGGTTCATCATAAAGTGGAGATGTCCTGCCATTGAGATTTACACAACACAAGTGCTGCTTCTGAACAGCAGAACTGCAGAGAGGAGCTACCAACTCTCCCTGTCTTGTGACAAGTCCCAATCCTTGGGGTCCTAATCCCATCACTAATGATGTTGCATTTAGCTTTAGGAGAATACAAAAGAGGCAATGTGGGATTTCTATTTAGGCAGAGCCACTAGGAACATGGCTAGTGGCAAGAAACACCAACAGAATAGGTGCCTTGAGCAGTTCTACATTTTTCACAATTAAAGTTTGACACTTTTTACTGTCCTGCCACTGCTTAAATTAAGCCTGTAGAATATTAAATTCAATTACCCATAAAATAATTATATCGGTATTAAAACAGACATAATTTTTGCAACATAAAGATGAAAGCCCATACTTGCATGCTATCTGTAAAAATCAGTGGTCATACAGTACTTGGCTCACTAAGCATCAATATTTACTAAAATGTTCAAAGAAAGATATTCAATCAATCAAATCAGTTTCCAATGGAGTTTCTGTAGTTTAATTTTTTAATAACGTATTTTAATGAGCTATTAAATTGCCATGTACTCCAGTCTGCACTGTAGTTCCTTTCTAATCAGTGCTGATTACCAAGATATTTGTATCTGGCAAACTTGCTCTCATTTTATAATCAGCTTTCCTATTCCCTTCAGAGATTCAACAGTCTGGTTTCTGTAGCAAAGATATTATGACTGCAGAATCCAAAACAACTGACCCGAGAGGCATCCCTGGGGTTTGCAGAACCACCTTCTCCTTTCACCTATGCTCCTGTTTTCAAACCAAGGATAACAATAATTTCTCTACTTCTGTACGGTTCTTTAAGCGTGATGAATGAAAAGCACTTTAGAACAACCCGGAGCTATTGCTAAAACCCCATGTTCCTGACTCTGCATAGAGTCGGGCAGTCGTAGGCGGTGACTGCAGGTTGGGGCTCTGACTATGCAGCCACATGCTGCTGGAGGAAAGGTGACTGGGAACACGGGAGTGCGAACAAACTCCTCAAACCTTGGCTATCCTGCCTGAGGCAAACTGGGTGAGGCTTCAACCAACTCCAAAGTCTGGATGTAGCACGAAAAACACTGAACATCTCAGGGAAACCCTTCCCTCTGCTTCAAGCCAGGAACAGAGAGATGAACAGGAACAAAGCTTCCTCCAAAAGCTATCATCTAGGTTGTAGTATTCACTACCAACAGCAAAAGTTCAATTGCCCATAGCTTCTCTAACTGGAAGTATTCTGAATGGAAACAGGGTCTATATAGGCCTGACCATTTGCAGTTTGGGGAGCTATAGTTCAATAAATCACAATTCCATTAATAGCAGCAGGAACATATTTTTTTATAGGCCAGAAGAGAGAACAACGATGGAATGGGTGCACACAGCATATGTTTTCAGCTTACTCTCCAGCAGAAACTGCAGCCGGCAGGCTTGGGTCTGAAAACAGAGACCTAGATTGCATTTGATGTAACATGGTATAAAGGCAGAATGGGACCTTTTAGAGCTTTTACCTTGCCCAAGGGCAAGCAAATTCCCACTCTTTCCCTGGAGCTTGACTTTGCAACTTCTAATAAAAAATACCTCAGCACGTGGAAAAAGATACATCCATCCTGACAAAGACTTACAGCATTATGCTTTCTTTATGCTTCCAGAGGTGCTGAAATCCTGTCAAAAACAGCAAGGCTAATTTGCAAGTTCCATATTTGTAAAATCATTTAGATCTAAGTGTAGTGTATGCAAAATGTTGCTTCCAGAGGGAGTAAATGAAGAGTTTCATCCCACAACACACAATCCACCACAGAAGACCAGCAAATAAATTACAGTCTCTTGTCGTCTTACCACATGGATTGCTATAGTCTTCTTTGGTTGGCTGTTGCAACTTTGATGTGACAGCTCTAATGGATTTAGTAGATGATTTTTATTTACTCCAGTAGCCATTCTGTGTATTCTTGCTATTTTAAATTCTTACATCAGAAAATTAATCATGCCTTGTGATTGACCAGTTTCAAACAATCCCATGTAATGCTTTAAAAATAAGTCTTCTCCTTTACTATCTGCCTGTTGTGCTGAGAATGGTTAGATTCCTATGAAACCCAGCTTCATAAAACAGCTAATCCAAGTAGGACTCAGCTGACCAGGCTGCCTTTGTAGCCGGTTGGGAGTTACTACAATCAGTGCACGAACGCTCTGATTTGGTCCCTGCAACCATAGCAATAAACCCATGTTCTCTGTCAATAGACCTGCCATTACCCAAGACGTGATTACTGGTGTACTGCATGTGGCAAGAGAAATCAAAAGGGTTGTTGGCTGGGCGGGGGATCTGCCTGAAGAAGAACTACAGAATGATTGTCCTAATGGAAATTCAAAGTGCACAAAGTGGTCCACTCTCCTGTTTAGCAATATGACAGGAGTTACTTCAGATTCTCTCTGAAGCACTACTCTCGCTTCAGAAAATGCAACGTAAATCATAATGCAATCACAGAACAGTGTGTTCACCCCAATGCCAGGTACGGAGGGAAGTAAAATGTTCAGGAGAGATTCAACAGGGACAGAGAGCTCAGGGAAGGGGGGAGGGAGATGAAGGGAGAAGCTGGCCTGAGAAGATCTTTTGTAGCCCTAGGTCCTGCAAACCTCTTCTTAGGCACAGAGTGTCCTCGAGTGTCTCTAGCTTCCTTTGAAGTAAAGAAGAAGAGGAAAGAGGAAAAAACACAAGCCTGCTAGTGGACATCGGTGTTTCTGGGTACCTGCAAGTATTCTGAGGATGTGCCAACTGTGAGGCGAAGGAACCAAGTAGCAAGTCTGTATCAGCCTAGCCCGTTGTATAAGCAAGAAACACCTGCATGTATGTTAGTGCAGCATCTAGCCTACTGGTGGAAACATGTATGAGAGCAGTTGAGAGGAAGCCACCAGGAGCAGAGAACAGGAAGAGGTGGTGCTGCTGAAGACTGAAGAAGCATCAGCGAAGGACAAAGGCTCTCACTTTTAGTGCAAACATTCCTGGGTCTCTAAAGCACATACCACTCCCCCCCAAGGCTGTGCAGTCCTTGTGTATACATATACATACATATATATACACACACGTACGTACACATACAACTTGTTTTTATATTACCTCTGCTTCTTAAGTGTGTGGAAAGAGACAAATATGGTGGCTACTCCAACTTAAGGAGGTGATCTTCCCATTTTTAGTTTAAATTCCACTCTTCATCACTCAGGTAGTAGCCTCTTTATCAAGAACTTAATTCAGTTCAAGTTCTTGAGTCAATTTAAAATGTAAAACTTGAACAGGTCACATGCCAAAGGTCAGAAAAAGCATATTTTCAAAAGTTTCTAGTAATTTTGGACAAGTTTGTTTCCCAGAATGCCTTTTCATTTACCAAACTTGCAATCAGGAGAACATGGAGAGTATGTCACCATCACAGCTTAAGCATGCCCTTTCCCATTTTTTTTCTGCCCCACAGAGGCTGTTCTCACAGAGGGAAGAATCGCCCACTTCGGCCACAGTGCCGAGATCGCAGCTCAGAATTTCCATGACCGCAGCTAATGGACACCACCTCCTCTCTCTTCCTACTCTGGAGCAGCCTGGGGATTTTTAGATTAACATAAAGATAGATATTGTGGATCCTGAAGCAGGTATTTGGCTGAAGCAGGCTTCAGCTCATTTCATGAAGCCCTCTCGGTTTTATTTAGTGTGACCCCAAGTTTTTGCTTGCAGTGGCAGGGAGGTAACTTTCTTTTTCTAGACTGATACATGGGCTTAACTTGGTGTTTTCACTGCCATTAAATATAGTCCATGCCCTGACCAAGCACAGAGCAAGCCTCCAGTGCAAGCCTCTTTACCAACCTTCCACTGTGTTTTGTGCACTAGCAGAGCCCAGCACGAAAAGTACCATTAAAAGATCTGCAGCAGGAAACCCCAGCAAAATATTGCCCCTGTGATGCTCCTGTCTGGCTCACACCCATCCTTTTGTATTGTTGCAACACCTGAAGTACCCCCAAATGTAGGGCAGAACTTCAGGAAGACCTTATGGTCCCTCACAGTCACTTTCTAGACTCCCTGGTTCTTTATTTCTGAGGCAGAGAGCACCCCTCCATGTCAACCCCAGAAGAGCAGAGCTAGGTTTAATCAATTAACCTCTGTGAGGTGATTTGAGATTGCTGGATTGATGGCTCTGTATGAGCGCAAAACAAATTCATGACTCATTCCAGTACTCTTTCCAGGATATGATGAGGACTAACTACAGCTCCTTCCTCACCGCCTGTAAGACGACCAGACGCACACCATACCAAAGACATCTCCAAAGACATTGATCATTACGCTGCTTCTTCAAAGGGAAAATTGCAGCTGGTGGGAAACCGCTGGGAGACAACTCCGTCAGAGTCCTCCCTCTGCCTCCCCCACATCCCGGTCCCAAGGGGGGACCTGATGTCAAAGACAGACTTGCAAAGCCCTGCCAGAAAGCACCCGATGCTCACCTTGGAAATAGATGCCTGACTGGATTTGGAGGACCCTGGGAAGGGCTCTGGGGTCCAGAGAGTGAATGAACTTCTCCAGGGTACATGCCATGGTCCGCAGCAAGGCAGCATGTGGGTTTGGCACGTAAAGACCAGTGAAATGCTTTCGAGGCAGCAACACTTGCAGCCTGGTGCATGCTGCGCCCAGGAGAGCCGTGGGGTTCTGCAGTGGAGGGGAGGAGCGGCACGGGGAGGTACTTCTGCTTCCTCTCCTCCGTGGCTGCTTCCTCCCACAGCTGCATCTGGAGTGGGGTGAGTCAGGGGGATGCCGAGTCGGTGACCCTGCCGCCAGGCTGGAGCACCCGTCCCCACCAAGGGTCTGTGCCAGGCTGGGAGAGGTGCAGGGAGATCTGCCACAAAACTCCTTCTTGTTGGTGATGGTTATTGACCCTGTGAAAAGAAGATACTGAATATCAGCCCTGCCTAAAGTGGGGAAAAAACATCATGTCTGAGTGGGTTTTGGTTTGGTGTTTTTTTTTTTTCTTGGAGCAGAGCAAAATAGTTTGGTGTTTGTTCTCTTCAAAACCACAAACAGCCTTTGAAGAAAAGAAATGAAACTATTTTGTTCTGATGCTTTTTGCGGCCTTAAATATTGTTTCTGGATTTAAGACCTACAAATAGAATACAGATGACTTCATCATGTAAATGGACACTAAAACACAATGTTGTTATGCAAAATGGCCAAGATTTTTTAATGTCACCAGTGACTTGTAGGGCTTTGCATCTGAGATGCTGCGACTGGGAATAAATTTTAAGAGGCTACTGCCCAGTTCCATGTGAAAATCAGACTGTGTTGAGGGCAAACCCACAGCGTTGGTCCCAACTCTGCTGTTCTGAGCCTGACTGAGTGTTGTTATTGCAGCGGCACTCCTCTGAAGGGCGAGACCATGTAGCAAATAAGTGGCAGACTCAGATCACCAGGAAAACTGAAGTGATTGCGACCTCATATTCCCTTACACTGCTCTCCTGTTTCCCTGAGGTGTCAGGGAAAGTAGGAAGCATGAAGTTGTGACAAAATGGTGAGCAAGATAACCAACTGTTTATTTTCAAAAAGCTCAGTAGCTGCATTTCATCTACATGTAATAATTTGCAGGAGACAATATGAGCTTCCTTACATATTAAAAACCAAAATGCTTATGGTGGGTGCCCAGGCCTTTGGGGTGTCAGGCTAACTGTGGGGTTTGAAGAGTTTTTTAACTTGGTCTTAACAAATATTGCTCCAGAGAATGTGAAATAGGTTTTATAAGCCGGGAGCCTGCAGGTGCAGAGCTCACTATTGCCAGTTGCTAATGCTGCAGGTGCTGCAGGCAAGATGAATAACAGGACTTTGGGTCTAAGAGTTACAGGTATTAGTAAAAGCCAAACTAGAGATCATGCACAGCCAACCACTCATCAACTATATTAACATAAAAGAACCCTCATTTTCCCCTCCCGACAACACACACTTGAAATTAAGCAAATATAATTGATCTGGGAGACAGCTGGGGAAATCACACACGTTCAACGGTAATCAAAAGACCCATATTGTAAAAAGCTGGTTCTTACAGGGTACAGAGCACTGAAATGTGTGAGCAGTTTCAGCTATTTCAGTGGGACACCTTTATACGGTTAAAAATTCTGTGTGCAACTCTGGCAAATCACAGCCAGTTTTCTTGGTGTACCGGCTCCCAAGGTTGTCAGGTATTGTGTCAGTGCCAGCAGCTGGGCTTTACCTGTCCACATTGTTTTGGTCTACAGATAAAGAGCCCTGAAGGCCATTTCTACTGTTCCTGAATTCACTTGTATTTGGCTCTTCACTTCAATCAGATTGCCAGGAACAACACCACAAAAAGCATTTACCATGGACTGCAAACGCACGTAAAAATTAATAACTGGTTTCAAAATCACTGTAATCCAACAAAGCAAACGTACAAACAGGCATGGATTTTGTACAAGAAAAATCACAACAAACCCTAAGTTACATTGCTGAATCCAGCAGCCCAACAGCTTGGAGGAGGTGGCAGCAGCTCCATGCTCCCAAGACCAACCAGCAGCATGTGCTCCCAATAGGCACGCACACATGTATTACAGCACCTATACACATAAATACACTGCCAGCCACACAAAAACCTTAGCATGCACACAAGCACCAACGGCCTCATCCTGTTCCCCTCTCTGGTTGATCCAGATGAAGGGCTGTTAGTGAGAAAAAAATATATATATAAATGTGCAGTGTTGATACATCTGGTAGCTGGGCCTGGGCACAGTCCACCCAGTGACTGGCCTATCATCTTGCTGGCACCTGGACATGTGAGCAGCCCTCGAGACGCCGAGCCCCATGCCAGTGGCTGTTATAGACCCGCTAATACACACAAGCACACAAACATATACAGACACACACCCCCCTCTCTGGCTCCCAAGCCACTTGCCCTGCTGGCACCCATACGGCCCTGTGATGCCTGGTCCTGCTCCAGCTGCTGGCACTTAGACCCCCATACACACACATGCATACACACACGCAGACAAAAATAATTAGAAATGGAGCTGAATGAGAAGCCAGGACGGGCTGTTCTGATGCTGCGCAGGGCATGGCCAGACAAGCATACTGACCAGAAAACAGCTTATGTGTGACCAGCCCCTTTTATCCCCTTAGCCCTCCCTTTTCCCACCCTTGTTCCTCCCCAAACCACTCTGATCCCTCCCTTTCCCTGCCTTTGGTTCCACCCCCCTAAACATCCCACTGTAAGCCTTGTACTCTTCTATTGCCCTGCATCCCACAGTGAGTCCCATATCTCTAAGTATAGCACCCCTCAGTCTGTAAGGTGCTCCGGAGAGCCTCTCCCCTCGCCTCATGTGGTGGGTGTCATGCCCAGCTTAAGGGGCAATCACCCTTATGCGATGCCCTGAGGGGTGCTCTGGGCAGGGCCCCATTTCTCTGATGGGTTACTGGGGTGTCCTATTTGTGCTGTGCATCTGTGCTTCCTCAGTGGGGAGATGAGCTGTTAATGGGCTGATGGCTCTCCTGTAATGTGCCTGGAAATACCCTGGCAAGGTACGTCTGGGGTTCCCCCACCCACCGTTGTTTCTCTGTGTTCCTCTGTGTCTGCAGAGACCATTTTTTTGTCACACAACCTAAGAAAACCGACCATCTTAGTTGCAACAAAGGAATTATACACACACTCTTCTGAAACTGCAATCCAAATCAGAAATGCTATCCACTGCTCACACGTTATCAGAGGAGTCCTCATCTCTGCTAGCATCTAGACTGGTAAACGAGAACCACTGATCTGTTCTGCCAAATACTCTGCAGGCGCTTTTTCCAGTTTGCTGTGCAATGCCAAATGCAGAGAAAAATAATATGCCATCTCCAAACCATCCTTGTTCCCAAAGTGGAAGATTATCACATCATCATCATGGACTGGTGGTAATAAGGGATCATTTCGGGGGGTTATCCTCTTGGAGATTAAATCCTCAGGAGGATCTTGACTTGGAAAAATTCCTTTTGCTTTGTCCAAGTTTCAGTACTGAAGATTAAGACAAACTGCTGAAAAATGCATGTATACTGTACCGAGAGGAGGAAAAATCTGAGTCCGTTCTTCCCATACTGAAAGAATAGAGGTCACAAACATCTCCACATCTCCATTTCATCTTACCACATCCCCATTTCTAAGTTATTGAGTTCTTCACAAAGAGGTTATCATGTTACCTATGTTTTGCAGGCGTCTGCAGGTAGCATTCCATTTGGCCACTCCATCTCCTACTGCCAACAGCGGGGTGAAGGTCAAGCCAGGCAGGGAAACCTGCAAGATCCAAAGTAGCCACAAGTCGTCATGCAGCCACAGTCTGGGAAGCTCCAGCTGCTCTGGAAGGCATGCCCCTACAGGGACCCATGTCTCCCCATGTGGAAAAACCCCTGCTCATTCCCCCATTCCCCTAGGGAGGTGGCCAGGAGGTAGCTGTAGGGGAATGCACCTGAAAAGTAGTGGTTAGCTAATTCAGAAGAATGGACAAACGGGAAAAAAACAGAATTCTGGAAACTATTTCCAAGAATATTTTTCTAGCATGCTGATGAACACTCATTTGCTTTACTTACCGGTTTTCAGGAAGCCAATAAAGCGTTTCGAGTTTCCAAATAAAATCAGTTCTGAGCCTGTGAAGATTTGTGATCTTTTTTTCTAAGCTCGGTCCATTCTCCAGATAAATGCAGCCATTAGTTGAGCTGGTTGAAGGGAATCTTTAAAACGATCCTGTAAATATGAAACCAGGCACTACTTCTACGGGAAGATATGCCCCATTTCTTAAGCTTACAAACACGAGGGAAATGTATTTGATACTTGAGCTGGCAGAAATGTAATTCCAAAGAGGAGGATGCTTTAGGGAAATGGGGAACAGCCAAGCCCAGGCAGGTGTGAGTGAGGTTTATATTGAATGGTTATGTTGTCTTTTGAATCAAACACGAGGTACTGCAGGAAGTTCAGTACACTTACTTATTTTTTCCAGTGTAAGGTGGAAACTCCACCTGTCATTAAAAATAAAGTCAGACTAAACTGTAGGGAATCCTGCCTGACATAGGTGCATTGGGCTGTGAAATAATCTCCCAAGGGAACAAGTGGGAACCTGGGATGTTTAGGCCTCAAATAAATATAGGGTAACAATTCTGATAAGTCCTTCATTTATAGGACTCTACTGGCTTGATCAAATTAGGTGAACAGTGTTCTACTGAAACTGCTCCAGAGGTGAACCCAGCATTAAAAGAAGCCATAAAGGCTTCAGGAGCTGGGATCTTCCTCTCCTAGTCAGCGCTGGTTCTGATAGGATTGCTCAGGTTTTTTTGTACAACCCACCCAAGAAGCACCTGACACACAACTGGCAACTTTGCCTTCTTAATGGCCCCTGTGGTATAAACTGATGGTCTCAAGCAGCTTGAATGAGCTGTCCCCATCATGAGCAAAAAATCCAACCCCTACAATGGTACCTCTGGATTTGTCCCAGAGAGAGAGGGACTGAACTGGCTAAAGACCTACTTGAAATGACAACAAGAGTTTTTGTGAAATTAGTTACAGCGTGATGGATGGATCTTTGCGTAGAAGCTTTTTCTCCTGCTTCTCTGTGTGTAGGTGGATGGGATGAATTGCCCAGTAAAGCCAAAACACTCACCTCTTAAACACTAAAGTCATTCTTTCCAAAGTAACTTATCTTTGTTAGCCTAATATTTACATAACTTATCCTTCAGCACCTGCAACAGTTGCTCCTAATTTCACCTTAAAATATAAAGCACTCATTGCACAGCATATTTCAGTGACCCCAAAAAGACGTGGGCTTTTTTTAACATTCCTACCTCCTCAGGCAGTCACTGCTCATATTCCCATTAGGATAAGTCGGTTTTGGTAGAGGACTTTTTAATCCTGTGGACAAAGGCATAGAAAGATCCTGCTGAAATTTAAAAAGCCGTGTTAAAAAGCAAGGATGATTACCCACAGAAATTTATACTATTTCACCATCAGCTGAAGCCCATAGATAAAGATAAAATCTGCCCTTCTAAAGATATTATCTTGCTTTGCTCCAAGTTTTTAGACTTGGTACAAAAGTGGTTGAAAATCCTAAAACACCTTCACAAAGCATGTGGTCACCCCAATGAATTGTGATGGCTCTTGGCTTTAAAATCTTGGAACATTTTAATGCCCTGTGATTGTATTGTGAACTTTCCTTTATGTTTTCCGGAACTATGTTTGGGGTTCTTTGACATTTCCTTACAGCTCAGCAGAGATATCTTAGACATGCTCTTCATATGAAATTTGAATGGCTTAGCGGGTGTGAACAAAAGACAGTCAGTAAAAGCTCCTGAGCCCAGAGGGTTGTTTGCCAGTGTTTGACTACAGTGAACAGTCTATTGAAGAACCAGGATCCCCCAGTGCTTTTAAAAGAACTGAAGCACATGTACACACGTTACATTTTGAAAAATAGTAAGTTTTTGGCTGACTTTTTATGGCCTAAACAATAATAACCTGTGGGTATTTTCTACATTTTATTGAGCAATTCTGTACCTACTGGAGTCAGAAAGGTCTTTCCATTGATTTTAATAGGGGTCGGAATAGATTCTTAATAAGGAAGAGTTATGGCTTTCAGTTGGTTGTGGCTTCCCATAGAAACACCTTGCTGATAATGGCATTTTAAGTTACAGTCTTGCAAAGAATATTGACACAAATTTTTCCAAAGTTTCTTCAACAAAGAGTAATCGCTTTGCATACATCAGTAAACCAGAGGAAATATAGCTCCAGAACTCTCCCTCCAACTGTAGGTAAGTGTAATTAGCATCAAGGTCTTAAAAAATACATTTAAAGTTTTAGCACCGTTTATGAATTGGACACTTAAAACCCTGAAAGGTTCAAGTGCTGTATAGGCAGGTAGCTCTACTGAAGTTTTGTTCAACCACAGAGAGAAGGATGTGATCTGAGGTTTCTAAGCTCTGCACCAGTATGGACTCAAAATTGCAAGCTAAAAATTCCCCCATCTATTGATAGTTATTTGTTAATGCTACCTGTCTTTATAAATACAGTAAGAAGATTGATTCTTAAGTGTTTATAAAGTACTTTGAAGATAAAGTAGTATGCAAATGTTTAATATAGTAGGAGTTTTGGGCCTTTCCAAAACAAAGAGGAACCTATCAAAATGGTTCTTTACACAAAATGAGCCATGCAGGTGATCCCCAATGAGTGTTACCACTTCTTATTTAACAGCACAAAACATGAACTCAGTGTTCGCATGGGAACATCAATATCTCTGTACATGGCATCACACTCTAACATCTATCCAGGCACTTTACTGATGTTCAGCATTTCAATAGCTGGGCAAATATCAAGCATTTTTGGTCTCTATGTTCCATCCTTCGTTTGAGGTATCATTTTGCAGTAGACCCAAAGCAGAGAAATTATGACTTATTCAGGGCTACATGGAAAATATATGGCAGAGCGATGGACTGTGTCCAGATCTCCAAAGTCCAAACTGAGTGCAGTCACCACAGAACTAGTTAGTTTTCTATTCTGTCTCAAAAAAAAAAAAAGAAAAAGAAAAAAAGGGAAAAAACTCAAACCCAACCACCTCTGCTTATATTACATTAAATATCTGGTTTCTGTGGGTGGTTGCTTTTTGGGAGGAAAGAGAAAGGAATGGAGGGACCTAAAAAGTAAAAAAAGACATCCCACAGTTTTAGGGATACATACAGGTCCATTAAAGATTTACTTTAGGGGGAAAAATTACTTGAGATATCTTCAAATTACAAAAAGCATTTTGAAACATGTTTGGCATATCTTCAATGCATTTTTGACAGCTGGAGACATGTTGGAGAAATTTTTTGAATTAATTTTAAATATCACTCTCTCCCTTTGTGATTTCTTGAGTGGGGTGTGCTGTAATTTATTTTTAAAGAGGCAATGTAGGTTTCTAGATGCTGTTAAAGGAATCCAAAATAATTTTTTTGCACCCTGCCACTTTTCAAAGAAAAGGACACTGAATTCATTTAAATATATTTGTGAAAGATTGATTCCCCCAATGGAATTTACACATCTACTTTCACTAATTATTCGTGAAGTTTCACCTATCAACTGACAATTTTCTACAGAAGGGAAGAAAAACAGTTTGACTTACCCTGACAGCAAAGAGCTTTAGCAGAACTAGAATGAAAACTGGCATCTTGCACTCCTTACCTCTCTAATGTCTACGTTACCAGAAGAAAGAGCGCTAATAGCCCCTTTTTATGAGAACATTAGAACCCAGAGTTTAGTCTAAGCAGCCAGGAAAAGAAATCAACAAAACATTTATTTTAATAATGGTTACCTTGAATTTTTCATCATCCATAATATTTATCTTAAATGACAGACTTGTTGTCTGACTTTCAAATCAGTGATGAAATGGTGGCACTGAATATGTTTGCCCATTTTTATTGGAACTGAAATATCAGCTGTCATTTTAAAATACATACAAAAACAAGCATTTATCTCTTTTTTTTAACCATTAATAGGAACCTTTCTAAAAAAGGTACACATAAAAATGTGGTCTGTCAAGCATACAATTTTATTGGCCTGATTTTGGAAACAGCTTCAGAAAGTTGGAGAACAAACTTAATTGCAACTACTTCCTCTCTGTATGAAGTTGAGTCTAAAAGCAAATTGTTTCTGAAGCAAAATTGGGTGTTCATTTAAGAATAAAGGCTCCATATAAAATGCAGTTAATACTTGCCAATGTATCACTTAAATTGATTCTAATTTCCTACCTTTTTCAAGGCATTGATATTACCCTGCTGCCGGGCATTTTGATTACCATTATTATTTTACCATATGAAAGCTTAGACGCATTTGCTGCTTAAGTGATCTGCATCTATGGCCTTGTTCCAGGTGTCCCTTGCTCTTTCTTAAGGATAAGCCGTAATTTCAGTAATTGGTGGACCACTTTCTTGGAGTGTATTTTTGGAAATACGCAGGAGAATTGAACATGGATGAAGGGATTTGAAAAAGCTTAAGCAAGCTGAGGGAAAACTAAGATCTGAAATAAAGAAAGGCTAAAGGGTCATTTTATTGGAAGAGGCAGCCAGACTCTCGGGCTGTCACCCACCACAGTTTCAGCCCGTGGGAGAAGAGGGCACCCAATGAGGTCTCAGTCTGCCCTCACAGCTCCGTGTCCCTAGGGATGGTGGGGTTGGAAGCCAGGACCCATCTGCATTTTGTCACAGGCACAGATACAACTGGTGCTCTATTCTGTTGTTTGTGTCGTATGGGTTTTTTTTACTTATAGCCATAAAGTTATTTGGTTTCAGAAAACGGTCCCAGTACATTTAAATAGAGATTGGTTTTTAAATTAATGCAGAATCTGGTACATTTGGCCATAAAAAAATTTGGAAGCAGCATAAGCAATGTACATTTTCTTCATATCAAGCAAAGATAAGCACTCCCCTCTTTTCCTTTTCCAATCCTATTTCTCCCTTCCCGAGAGCAGAGTGTTGCCTTTTCTGCCATGCCTGGTACCATTGACATAAACAGGGTAGTCACCAAAACCACTTTAATGTCCTCAGTGGTGGCACATGTCCTATCCTTTGCCTCACACAAGAGAGAAATGAAGTACTTTCCATGGCTACTGGCCAACATCTTCTTTGAGTCCTACAGAGTCTTCACCATCTTTGTGGCAGACTACAGAAAACAGGGAGATCACTAACAGTGTGCAGCCCTCTTCCGACTGTGAGAAGCTAAGCCTTTGAAGACTCATTTGGGATAAGTGCTGGAAAACAAATGCATTTCCTTATCGAAATGGTCAATAAGCCTGTCTTCCCAGCTGCGGAAGAGGAAGGAGCACAGGGGCTCTTCCCCAGAACAACTTACAAAAAGACTGCAAACCCCCATTTTTTTCTTGGAGAATCCATTTATTCTAACTTTTCTAGTGCATGTTTTAGCCCTTGCCTATTAATATACTCAATCCAGAAGCTTTACCATGTGTTTTCTTACCTATTATGTCTGTTTTTCCAAAGCTAAATAAAACTCATTATTTCTCACGCAGAGTGGTAACTTACCAGCATTACCACTGCATTCATTTCCTCTTGCAGGCAGCCTTACAATATGGAACATATGTTAGGATCCAGTTGTCAAGGCCCTTTCACCTTGTCTTTCTCCACAAACTTCATTTAAATTATCTAAGATTTCAAACAGTCTGCAAGGAAACATCCTGGGGCTCTTGCTTTGGAGCTTAAGTCTTTCTGCCAGCCTTTCATCTTGTTTTCAGTTTGTTGCATCTACATTTATTTGACATCCAAGAGCATTTGTGACCCTTGGGCATCTCCTTCAATGTGTTCCGAGCACATGTTCTCTTGGGTGAAGCATACAGCATGGCAGTTGGACCCTTTTCCTTCCTTCTTCTTGCCATACTGCTAGACCCTAAGCCAGAGGGTGCTGAAAGCCTGTGGGGCACTGCAGCATCCTGGACCTTCTGGTGCTGGGTACCTTGTGATCTAACCAACAGTTGGCATGAATAGATGGATACATTTTGAAAAATGAAAGTCTATAGATCCCTTCATATCTCTCTCAGGAGTGTATTTGTAAGTATTCTTGTGGAATTATGTCAACAAATTGATTCAAACAGACTTTCCGTGGCCAGATGATGAAATCTGAAATCTACAAGGCCATCACTTACGCCATCGTCCATTTTACAAACAACATATTTTGCTCATTTCTTTTTCTGCATTCTGCTTTCTGCTCACCTACAAAACCACCAATACAGTATGGCTGAAGACAAGCTTGCCAAGGAAGATTTAATACATCATATAAGAGAAGGTACTTAAAAAGGGGGAAAAAAAGCAACCAATCCAAACACTCAAACTCTTCATAGAAGAGAGAATAAAGTAAAATCAAAAGCAAGCAGAGTTACAGCAAAAGACAGCTCAAAAGTTGAACAAAAATGTTGAAGAAAATTTGCTGATTCCTGTTTTAACATGCAGTTGAGGATACTGTACAGCTTTCTCAAATTAGTAGATAATCAGAGCCCCTTGCTCACCCAAGCCTACCCTCATCGCTCTGCTGCTCCCTGGGGTTGTCTCCTCTCCTTGCATGGACAGTAGTGAAAAGAGCAATTGACTCAAGACATGCTTGTAATGTGGAGTGCCTCACCTCATTTTGGGCAGTTATAGTCTTCCCAGAACTTTGTATTTCTGAATTCTGTCCCTGGGCCAAGTGTTTTAACCCAGCACCATGGCAAAGAGAAAAGAGCACACCTCCCCACTCCCATGTTGACACCAGCTATGGTAATGTTATTGGAAGCTGTGTGTGGGAAAATTGATTTTTGCCACAGTTCCTTTACTAGTTAATGTTTAAGTCTCATTTCAAAATCACTTCGTTGCAACACATTTCAGGAACTACCACAACAGAAAGTCAGTTACACCATACACATCATAGTACATAACCCAGATATTTCTATTTCCCTTCTCTTAACACCTAGGATTTTCTATTGAGTTAACCATCCCCTCCCATCCATAGTTGGGTTAATCTTTTTCTTTAAATCAAACACACCTAAACACATCACTAACCAAACCTCTTCCTGCGCTGTTTCACATTGCTTTTAAAGCCCACAAACCTTTAGAGAACTGGAAAGAAGAAACCATTAAAGAATTGGAAAGGAGTAGGCCCATCCCTGCCTGCATAGCTTCAGCATGTGCTAAGATGTAGAGAAGGAAAAAAAATTTGAGAAAACAAGAATGAAAAAAACAACCAAACAAAACAAAACAACAAAATCAAGCAACCTAAACTGTATTTTGGAAAAGGCAGTATGCAATGTCCATTTGTTGTATCCCAGTCATGTACAAAGACCACTGGAAGAAGAGGAAAAAAAATCAGGTAGAAGTTCAGTGTCTAGTCTGAAAAGCACACAGTCTTGAAAAGAGATGAGTATCTGTCCTCCTTAAATATTTGTGTGGCCTGTAACAAGTCCAGAATAGACACCTCACTGGCAAACTCAAGGTAATGAGCAAGATCAGGGCATTATGATGCTGTGATAAGTCTTTACATGACCAAGTCGGTGTGTTACTTAGAGACTTAAAAGTGAAGATGTGGAAAACGCAGACTTGTATGTGTATATCATCAGAGTAATTGTCACATGTTATTCTCTTCTTTTCCCAGGGCCGCCTGCTAATTCAGTTTTTATTTTAGCACACTGGACTGCAAACACAGATAACAACTTGCAGGGCTCATGCCCCTCCCCACCCAATTTTTGCAATTTTCCCCAAATGCTAAATGGGGTAGGACACTGAAGTTATTTCATCTATCAAGTTGGCTTATGTTTTCAAGACACTCAGAATTCTTCTCAGTCTTCAAAAATCTTTCTTTCCAGTGGCTCCCCCTGAGGCCATAGTCAAGCAGCTGCCTCTCAAAGTGCTCTCCCAAAATGCTTCCCCTCTCACCCCTCAGTCTCTGATGTTGCTTTTCTCAGTATAAATTTTCTTCTTCTAAGAAAGGAAAAACAAACCCAAACCATAATTATGTTAAAACACAAGCATCGGAAACAAGCCTGTGAAGCAGCGTTTGCCTCTTGATTAACAGTGGAGCAGGGGCTGAGATCATGCCTGAGCTATAACTTACTGTCACATTCACTCTACTTCTTCTCATTTGTCGCTTGTCCTCAAAACTAAGATGAAGACTACCTGAACAATCACGTTCAGCATCACATCAGTATTTTTCTCCTCCTTTTCTTGATCAGCAATGACAAATATAGTATCACAAAAATTGCACCTTGTGGGCTTCAAGGCAGCTAACTGCCGGAGTCCAAATATTAAGTGGAGATCACAGATCATAAAAGTGTCTTGCCTGTCTGTGCTAATCCTGGGGGGGATTTTTATTTTTTTTTTTAAATCTTTCATGATACCTACCCAGATCCCTTCTTTATTGAAGGAGCTCCTCACATAAACTGCCCATTTCTTTCCTTGACACTCTCCCTTGCTCAGCATCTTTCATCATCAGTAGCCTAAAACACCTGTTTAACCTTGCTTGACCACAAGCACAACATACACTCAATATTTGAAACTTTTTCACTGACTGGGATGTTCAGGATTTTTACTTCCTTCTATTTATTTCATAACTGCATGCTTTTTGGGGAAGTTCCCATCTCATCTAGATTTTTTATTCTCTCCATCTTGCCTATTCTTACATCAAAAGCCAGAGCTTTCTAAGCTGTTGCCCAAACAACCAGCAAAAAATTTTCCTAACGTCATGCTGGGCCCAGTCAGTTCACTCTTTCTCTTGCACAAAGTTTATAAATCCCCCTGTGCAAAAGCAAAAGGCCCATTCCCTGAGCCTCTGCCCATTGCAGCTCACCCCTGAATGCACGATAGCATCTGTCATACCTGTACCTGCTACCTTCAATCCACCTACCAATAGTTTACCCGTATTTAAAGACAGAGACTGCTGCAGGCTGTGACTTTGATTACTTAAAGGACTATCATCTTAGAAAGGGTCTGCGTTAAGCAAGGCTGTTATTTGAAGTAAACAAGTGCCTGAAAGGAAGGCACACCAAAGTAGAAACAAAGCCTGCACTTCTTCCCTGTTTTTTGAAGAATTTTTTAAAAGCCTTTGCCACAGACAAAACCACACAGCTATTTTCTCACAGCTGTAATTACAGCTCACTGTCACACTCGCTGAACCAGCTCATCTCGCTGGAGGAGAAATATTAGAAGAAGCTATACTATGCCTAGTGCTTTTATGCTCTATTTCTAGCCTCATCCCTGAAGTTGTCTGACCTGTGAGAACTACTGCTCAAACACTGCTGTATTTCTTAATGCAAGGTAAGCTGGAAACCTTGATTATTTCAGAAGATGAAACTAAGCAGCAACCTATTTATACAGTTTGAACTGCATCAACCGAAGCTTCAATGACGGGATTTTGTGCAACAGAAAAGGTTGCAGGAGTGCCACAGCTTCCCAAGTCTATGATTTTCACCTAACTCAAAATGAATGCGTACACCTCTTCAGCAGGCAGTTTCAAGCATTTTCAGTAAATAGAGGCAATTTTGTGTTGCTAATCTGTACCATCAGCAAGTTTCACAACAACTGCATCCTGAGACTGGGGAAAAAGACTACAGCGCCAGGTTCTGTGCTGAAGATAGTTCGGACTGTAGGCCCAGGTGGACTATTTATTGCACCCACTCATGGACACAGCAAGTGGATCAGAAAGACTAACAAAACATGTGTAGCGAGACTTAATATCCTTGACCACAAATTAACTTGGATTTCACCTGATGGGACTTAAGTTCACACACAAAATTAGTAGCAAAACAAATGCCTTTCAAAACTTTTCTGAAACTTACCATATTTGGCTTTATGGCCACTACAAAAAGCAACTCACTCCGGTTACCTTGACAGAGAAACTCTAAAGATACTATAATCTCTGGTTTCACATTTGCTTATTGGAGTGCAATAAGACAGTAACTTTCTTCAAAATTTCAGGACTCAGCAAAATCATGTGTTGTTTTCTACAAAAGATTAGATACACAAAAGAAAGACAAAAGTTTTCCACCATGAAATAGAAAGAGCTCACACTGGTTTGCACCTGGCAGGAAAATACACACATATTATCACAATCTGAAGCTACTGTGTTTTGCCAGATGCCATTTTGTGCTCATTACCAAAAAGCTCCAGGGCATTCCAAGGCTTGCAGAAAGATCATGTTTTGGTTCCATGTCCAGAAGAGGGGGTTTTGTTGCTGGTTATTTAACCTAGTCTTCATTTTTTTCTGCTTATTTAGTGAGGACGTGAGAAATCTCTAGGCATATGGGGATTTCAAATTTATCTTGATATAATTGACAAAGTCAGTCATTTTCTGATTCAGATGAAAGCTAGAAGGTTTACAAAAGACTATTGAAATCAAGCTTTTGTATTTCAACAAGGGACAAAAACATCTGTTATTTGTTGGCCAAGACACAGTTAAAAACATTATTATTAGGTAAGCATCCTATTGTGCCTGTCATCATACATGTCAATCTCTGCATAAATTAGAAGTCTAAATCTAACAGCAGGGAAAGAATTAATTTCTGAGAAGCGTGGGCCAAAATAACATTTATGCCTGTCAACCACCAACACCATCTCACGTCATTCTTTTACTCAAGATCAAAGAAAAAGCATCCGGCAAAGCTTAAAATAATTTAGAAACATTTCTTCTATATTGTCAGCATCTCAAATTTTGTTCAAATACAGCCTCTAGTAAAAAAAATAGCAAAGACAAGGTTTCACTGCACGAAGTTGAAGAGAAATTTACAGGGCTAAACCTCTGCATAATCTGAAAGTCTCATCCCCAGCATACACAATCTGTTACTAGCAGGTTATTCAGCCTCAGAAGTTAAAAACATAAGTGAATATTCACAGATACCCTTGACTATCCTGGATCTGTAGAGGTTACAAGACCTTTGACTGTGTAACAAAGGAAGAGCACTAGCAATAAACCACCACAAAGGTTCCTTTGTGAGATTAGGATCACTTAACTCAATTCAGACCTCTATGTGACACGGGAAAGTACAGCACAAAATGAGTTACTTTTCAGTACAGAGCAAGGCACTATAAAAGCAGCTTTTACATTTATTTCAAGATCTCAGGGTTTCTTCTGGCACAGCAGCAGAATGAAGCTTAAAAGAGGCCCTTTATAAAGTCATTTGTCAGTCCAGGTGGCCTGGCCGTGCAATGATTCTGCAACATTTTTTCTCAGGCTGCCCCTTCCTTGTCCTTTAATATTTCAATTCACGTTGGAGGCTCAATGACATAGCACTTGCCTACCATTGCTTCCCCAGTTTGCTTTTTTAGACCTTTGATTTTGGAAATTGTTAACCCATTTGAAAAAAGGACACTCCTGCAGCAGCTTTTGCTTTTATGTTTCTCTAAAGACTGTTTTGTTTCTTAATGCCGTACCTTGGGCAAGGCAAGCATGTACCATAAGCTAGATAATTCTACCATCTGAGCGACTTCCTGAATGAAATGCCAGTAACTGCTTGCATGTACTGAGGATACTAAGCTTCAAGCTTAAGCCTGAGACCATTTTCCATGAAGGCAAAGTCTGTTTCAAAGCTGTTGTTTCTTGATGGCGGCATTTACCCAGGAAGCAGGAAATGTAACTTCTAGGACCCCATCAACTAGCTGGGGTCTCATCTCTCAGGACCCAGATAAAAGTTCAAAAACGGGGTCTTTTTACACCTGCTTCTGCTGGAGCTGAGTCACTATGAACAGAGAAGGCAGATTCAGAGGGCTAAAAAAAATTAAAAAAAAATAAAAAAGAAGAGAAGGCTCTCTCCATACAGAGTGCTGAGGTTTAATAGCTCTTGTTTTAGTAAACTTCGATCTCCATGACATTGCTTTAGACATTTCCAAGAATTTAAGGTGCTCAAGGTGTGATATGGTCCTTCAGTGCTGGATCCTAAGATCTGATTATTTAGGGATGTTATGGTTTGAAGAAGCCACAACATTTTATTGTCATTTAGACAATTATTCTATCACCTGATGACGCCTTCCTACCCGGGAATGGGAATCAGGAAAAAACAAGGAAACCCGGGGGTTGAAATATAAACAGATTTAATAGAATACTAGATGATTAACATTAATAACACTGAAGAACCGATACTGATCCTGATACCAATACAGAACATGCAAGTATTACACTCAGCCAATGATACCAGCGGGAAGCTGTGCACTCCCAGCCGCGGACAGCAAATGTCGGACACTGTGAGCATTACGGCTTTGGGAGGAAGGGAAGGCCTCAGGGGTCCGGCACCAGGACAAGAAGTTCTCAGGATTGCAGCCATCAAGGAAAAGGGCGAACTCCTCAGCAAACTTTCAAATTTATACTAAATGTGACATTCATGGTACGAAAGAATGCTGTTGGCCAGCTCGGGTCAAGTGCTCCTCCAGGTCTTACTCCTCCCAATCCTGCACCTGGCAAGCTCGAAATACACTGAGGCCTTGAAACCCACACACCATAGCTGGCTATAAAGTAAGTATTTTCACAAGTTCAGACACTACAGTCTTCTAAAAATGCAATTTTCCCTAACATTAGAAGAGACCTTACTGAAAATAAAATTACTGAAATTAATCCTGTGTCGCTCACACCAGGACGAGGGAAAATTCAGATAGCTTGAACACATCCCTAAGTTACCTCTTTGGTTACTGTTCTATAGAAAATGAACCAAAGCATCAAGGCGACACATAGAACTCCTTCCACTAGCAGCTACAGAGACTAGGACACTGGAGTCATCACTTCTCAGTTTTAGAGCAAAGAACACCTTCTCGCACAGAGCAATCATGTTTTTCGCAACTTGTATGCTCCTTTGGTTCCTGTCATTATATGACATTAGACCAGTTTTAACTTCATTCAGTTCAAATTTGAATCTTCTCACACTCCTCCACAGTAGAAATCTTTTGTGCCTTTTCTTTGTATGCTGATTTGATGCCCACTTGCTTTCTCTGTATTTACTGCTTGTTGGTCCTGACTTCATTTCTTGCTGCTGAGGAAAGTGGAGCCCGTGCACCTTGCGGGCTGTAGTCACTTGACCAAGTCTGTGCTAATATTGCAGCAAGGGCAGTAGCCAGCAGAAAGATTTTGAGGAGTCTCGAAACCTACAGATATCTCCAGGGCAGGAGGTGCTGACACACTGCGATACCGGTGCCAGTGGCTTTTCACTGCCTCAGGCAGTAAAATATTTCCCTTTTCAAGTGCCCAGGGTCAGGAATATTTGTCTCCTTCCACTGCACCCTCCCTTTATGAGCAATACCTGTTCTCCCTCTGGGGCAGGTTTTCACAGTCCCCCCCCACTTCTTTCTTCTGTCTTGTACAGGTGCAAGAAAAGGATACAGGAGCAGCACCTATCCAGGGGAACAGAGCTGCCACAATGAAAGTAAACCGTCTCTTCCTGATTTTATACTAAAAAGTGGATTCTAATACTGTCTTTTTCCTAAGAGAACCCCAAGATATACCACTACTGGAGAATGATATTTCTAAGCTGCTTCTCACGCATCATATTCCCTCTGCATCCTTTTCCCTGGCCTTGCAAGGAAGAACTTCACATAAATTTTTCAATCACGAGCTACTGCAAAAGCTCATTAGGTCACCACAGTCAGCTAGTTACAGAAATTATGTGACTCTCAAGGTACTTGAACAACACAGGCAGAGTTCCCATTTGGAGAACAACCACCAGCAGCTATAATCCCTTCTAGCTGAGGGGTATGCCCTCACGGAGGATACCTGTGCAGGCACAGTGAGTTGTGATGCCAGGATTCATACTGGCATTTGCACCAGTCATGCTTAATATACATGGGAACAGGATACAAAGATCTTACCAAGGGTTACGAAGTACTGATGGGGATGAACCCCATTGTCCCCAGTACATGAGCTCACCCTGAAACTAACTATTCATTCAGCCTAATGATCACACTACATTTTTGATCAGGAAAGAAAGAAACAAACATAAACACCACCCTGGTCAGTATGAAATTTGGCTTTTGCATTCCACAACCCTAAGAGCTACTCATCTCATCTGTTGAAAAATTCAGCTAGACTTCTAATCTTCTGAACCCCCTTTATTGACAATAGAGGAAGGTCCTTCCAGAGTCCAATTCATTTAGTCCCAGATACATGTCTAACAGGCAGGATCCATCAGTCTGTGGAGATGGTACGTTGTTTCCACAAAACATGGTGACCAGACAGCTAGCTTTAGACAATACATCCAGCACTTTGACTGCCAAAGTTAGTCGAACGCCATGGCCTCACAGAGAAAGCTGGGAATGTTGGAATTCTGTTGCATGCAGTTTATAATCCCCTTTCCAATGTGGCAAAAGAAAAAAAAGAGCAATTTTGAGTATTAAGAACCCAGGCCCAGTGATGTTTTCAAACCTGATTTGCTTACCTTGCTGTTCATAGGTAGGAACTAACATTGGGTGACAAAAGAAAAAGACTTCTTTGTAGATCTGGAAGAGGTGGAGCTGTATGGAGGCACTGAAAAAAATCTGAGAAGTAGAATTTCTCTAAACATTTCTCTGTCATTTATAGCGTTGTATGGGTAACTCCATGACTCTGAAGTAAAGAAAGAAACTTTGGGCATACAGATGACATGGAGTCTTCTTAAATACGCCCTGAAACACTGAGGTGAAAAATAATATAATTTCCTTTTGAGATTTTCTGTATCCAAATATACTGGTCTTCCAGACAAGAATCACTCCTTAATAAGGGACAGTAAGTGAGACAGTATCAAAATAGGAAATAATATAAAATAATCTTTAAATAAAAGTTTAATTCACTCTTACTTTACAGAATATTTAAAAGCACCTTATCATTTTACTGTCAGTTCTAAAAAAGACCAACAAGAGACTGGAAAGATTTTAGCTGGTAAAATATAGGAAACCTTGTGAACAAATGGATACAAGCTAAGCAAAAGCACAGTAATATTTTGTACACCACAACTATAATCAGAATCTGGCATTGGTTTATTCAAATTTTGCTTTCTTGGAAGCAAAGCTTACATGATCGTAAACATCAAAATAAACATTGCTTAATTTTACAATTTGCTAAACAAATACTTTTTTACCCGGAAGGGCATATGCAGAGCCATCTATTTGTCTGGCAGTTCTCCTATTGACCTGTGCTTCAATATTTTTTCAAACAATTGGTTCCCTTACAATTTTAATGGTGCTTAAAAATGTCTTCCAATATTGTGCAAGTCATAGGCAAGGCCATTTTGATGTGTGCCCTTCCTTACATAGTTTTTTTTGATCAGTACTGAACTAATGCAACTGTGAAAAACTATACATTTTCAGGAAAATGTTTTGATTTTGGTCCTGTAGTTAAAGACCTTCTATAACTGAGTTGTTTACATGGATTTGAATCACAAGCATGTACACAACAAAACCACGATACCAATGTTTCTTGGTCTATGCATAAAAAGTATGTCTTCTACTTACACTAAAACATACAAAAAATAAACTACAAAAATTGTTTACACTTGATTTCAGCAAAAAAAGCTTTCTTCAAGAAAAATGATTCTTCTTTTTTCAGCCATCAAAAAAGGAATGCAAGTAAACAATAAATACATGTGCTTTCTCCATATAGACATATTTACACTTGAGTCTTTGGCTTATGTTTAAGTTTCTTTATAAAGATCTTTATGTGATCCAGCCATCATTGCACATTAAAACAAAATAAGCCAGTTTATTTTTACTATATATAATATATATATGCAACACTTGAAACGTATAAAGAATGAACCTTACCATCAATCTGCACTGTTATTGTACTTTAACAATGTATCAAAAAAAAAAGAAAAATTAATACCATATAGGAAATATTGATACATGCAACAGATGGTCGCTCTACTGTAATTGAGAGACGGCTGCATATACAAACACTGAAAAGTCCTAATTTGCGCAAATCTCTTCTGACTCTGGTTTTCATTAAATAGTATTTATGTGGCACTAAATGTTGATACTGTATACAAGCATAGAAACAGATTGAGTTCTTTTATTAAGATACACAACTTCATAAGAAAAATACTTTGCATTTAAAATTTAAAATCCCTCCCACCCCCCTCTTCCCCTAAAATCTTTCTTCACAGGATTAAGAACTGTTGTCAAAACAGCTTATTGAGATTCATGTATTTGGTGAACTTTGTCACATCCATTCCAACTAAGAAGATTCCAAGTACTCCAGCGCAACATCGTAGCAGAAGCGATATTGCTCCTTTAAGAGGAAAGAGGGAAAAAAAAAAGAGAAGTTAAATTAAGAAATTAAGATTCTAAAGTATTAGCAGCAATATCTACAAACAAGAACAATCTTCGCTAGATACCAGGCAATTCTAACTTCAAGTGTGACATGCTTGGGTTTTCTTTTTTTTTTGTTTTGTTTTGTTTTTTCCCTACTACACAAGTATATTACCAGCTCTGATTTCAAAACTCACGCTAACCAACGAACTGGAAAAAAAAAAACCCTGATCATGAAATGCAATGATTTGCTTCTCTGATTTTTGCAGCTTCTGAACTGGTTTATCAAACATGAGAAGTTCTCCTATCAGTCAGAGCATTCTTGCAGTGAAAGCACCCTGACTGTGATATACCATCTATATTTAAGTTAGCTGGTACTGAGCAGTTAACCAGTGCCTGCTGCTTGGACAGCCAGGGAATGGCTAGGGAATGCTAAGCTGTGACACAAAGCTGCTCTGGGCCCGCAGCCCATCTGTACAGTCGTGTCGATGCAACATCCAAGAGATCAGAGGCACATTTAAAAGGGAAGTTAAAGCTCAAAATTTCATCATGGTTAGTATTTCTCCTTAACAAGGCGGCTGTTCAGAGCTGATACTGGGGTAGAGG
This sequence comes from Pluvialis apricaria, assembly GCA_017639485.1. Lineage (NCBI taxonomy): Eukaryota > Metazoa > Chordata > Aves > Charadriiformes > Charadriidae > Pluvialis > Pluvialis apricaria. The sequence goes on along the minus strand of CM030009.1, from coordinate 69,168,833 downwards.
GAGGAGGAAGGAGAGAGGAGAGGGCAAGAAGAGAAGAAAACTCAAGGAAAATAATAGAATCTCTATTGTCTTTATGATCTAACAAAATGAATCTGCTTTTGTGATTTATTTTTGTTTGCAAAGGAAGCCAGCATGATCCATTAGCAGGAAGTGGTGGGGATATCTTAAAGGCTTTATTGCGCTGCTCATTTTCGTTATCTGATCAGGTTGCTGAATGTAGGGCACATGACAGTGTTATATATTGGTTTTCCTGGTTTGTTTTCTAACTAACGACTCAACAGCTGCTGCTGTTCGAGAGCTCTGAATAAAAACCCACACAACAGAAACACGTAAGTATGTAAATTCAGTAAATGCAGACTAAAGCTACAATGGAATTCAAGACTATTTTGAAACGAAATATAAGTTTACAGACCATTTATCAAAAACACATACAATCTACCTTGGCCTCCCTTTACAGTGACACAAGTAATTTTCCATGTGATCTGACCTATTTTCTTCATAGCAGTGAACTGAAATCCAGGCAGCAATTCAATATGTTGTGTCTCAGATGTCTATGGCACAGCAGATTGCAAAGTATTTGCAGCAAAACCAGCAGTACCTAAGCCCAATGTCACTGCTGCTACGAGATGCTCTCTACCTGTTAACATTTTAACCATCTTCTTAATTCATGTGATGGCAAGGGTTGGAAGTGATGCACGATAATTAAGGAAATCATGCCACAGAAGCTACTTGATACCAAGCAAACAGTGACACCTGGAAAAAAGGGCAATATGGGAAGAGGCAGCTACAGCCATTTTGCTTGGTGTGCAAGTTCACCAGGTCAGAAGCAATTTTCACTATGCATAAACTGCAAAATGCTTTTAATTTCAATTGGCATCCCTGACTTCTATGCTTTAGGCAGCCATCTGGCTGAAAAGTGACACTGGCTGCTGGCAGTGTGAGAGTCAAACGACAGAAACTCCCAAACGCTGTGTAACCTGTTTTCTCATCCACCTACAGGAAGAAAAAAAAAATCCACCTGGAAAAATTTTTTTAAGGATGTTCCACAGCATTCAGCTTTTGTGACTGAAGTGACCACAAGGATGGATATGAACTCATACCATAGGCATAAAGACTGATCAGAAGAGTGAGGGTTATTTTGAGTTCTAGCAATGTACATACAAATATTTAGTCTTGTGGTTTTGCTAATTCAGGGTCATATTGTTTATATGATTTTATTGTTTATTATTTAGGTTAACTGTTGGACTTAATCATCTTAATGATCTTACGTTCCAACTTAAATGATTCTATGATTCTACGTATTCATTTCCAACATACCAGCTGCAAGTCTTGGATTTGAAAGTTCTCAGGTATCATTTTGACTACTACAAATCTGAGTAACAAACGTTGTCATTATTCAATACAGCTTCCAAAACAGCAGCTGTTATTAAGAAGTAAAATAGTCACATCTCCAGCTACTAATCTGGACTTTACAGTTTATTCCTACCAAGAAGAAATGCCTTGCTCTGTAAAATTTCAAGGCAGTTTGTGTGAGCACAACCCGCTGCAACTTCTCTTCAAATAGATCAGGTTATTTTGGGAGATTAAAGTGCATTCTGTTAACTCAGAATGTTTTCTGAGAAAAGCTACAAGAAAAGTAGCTTAAAGTGCTTAGCCTGGCTTCTCATGATGCTGACTTCTGCGTATACTCAATAAACGTCCTCTTTTTCTTGCGGCCCAACATAGGTTTGCTCTGTTTTGTGGGCACAGGACTGAGAACGCAGCTCGCACAAGAGAGCCTCTGGCTCCCTGGCTTTTTGCAGGGACCCCGACAGGCTGGTGCTTACCGGAGTTTCTACCATGTTGGGCTTGCTGTTTCGCAAAGTCTTCACGGCGTGGAAAACGTCCACCACGTTCTGCCTTTTTACCGTCTCAACCACGATGCCAATGGCACAGAACATCCCACTACGGCCACCGCCGTTTCTGTACACAAGGAAAAGAGCTGGTTAAACGTCACTGTGGCATAAGACAGGATCCAAAAAGCATTTCTCTTCTTTCACTCTGTAAGCACAAGTGGTTTGTGAGTCTCGCAGGGAGACCAGGCTTTCGCAATCTCCTTGCAGCTCCAGAGGGTTTGATCTGACCTATTTGCTGTTTCTGACCTTCCTCTCAATTTCTTCTTTTGAATTCTGTCCTTTCAGCCCACTATGCTGCCCAGCTATGCTATAGCCTAATTTACATAGGCATTAGAAATAAAAAACTAAGTTCAATGGCAAGTACAACATTAGAAATTAAAACCCAAGCTCAATGGCAAGTACACCCTTTTCCACTTAGTTCTGGAAAGAGACTCACTTAAAGTGAGATATGGTATGAGGATTATCTAGCCAGAGTAATGTCAAGGCATCACCAATTAGATATCTTGTTGACCTTTGGGGACACTTCTGAACTATTTTAATCTTAATTTCAAAGAAATTAGGGTAGGTATTTCTTCTTATTAAGTTTAAATTAGCCAGAAGATTCCATGGATAATGAGAAGGTGTGGGCAGAAAGGGGCTACAAGTTAATTTTGAAGGCTGAAACAGAAGACTTTTTTTAAAAGTAAGGAGAAATAAATAATTCCATTTCTAAGTTTTAAACTTTATATTTAAATAAGGTAGGAGAGAGACTGGTCATTCTCTGTTTAGGGAGAAAAAGATGCCACCTTTTCAAAACTCCTAGACCAGCTTCCATTTAAATATTAGGCTCAGATAAGCAGCCAGCAGTCATTTACCAATGACAGTTTTAGGATCACATATGTACTGTATTATAGAACTTTTCTCTGTTTTCATATATCCATAGCTTTCAGTCTAAAACCCTTAAAATATAATAGGCCTTCTGGAAAAAATGCAACACATGATATGCCAGAGATACACAAAAAATAACAATCTGGCACTCAGCATAAAAGACTTCCTTGCTGAAACCACACAGAAGAAATTGATCTGTATACATTTTGTATCTGAAAAACATGCTATTATATACAGAAGGAGACAATACACAGTATCACTGTAGTATCATGTCCAAAATACACATTCCCATGGTACCTTGACCTGAGACAGAAACATCCGAAAGTTCTCCAAAAGCCAACCTACAGTAGCAGTGGTATTTTATTGTAGGGTTTTTTTGGTTTGGGTTTGTTTTTTTTTTTTTAAATAAAAGAAACAAGGGCACGTGCAAAAGAATGTAGCCATGAGCATACTGCTTGAATTTAAAACAAGAACTAATTTATAAGCATTTATTTGAAGAGAAGCATTTTGACTTTCTCCCAATTACTCACAGGCAATGGATGATGGTCCGGCCCTCCCCTTCTTCACATTCCTCTTGCCATTTTTCAACCTGGAGAATTAACTTCAAGAAGGATCTCTTGGAAGCTGGTACATCTCTGTGAGAAGCCCATCCCAAATACTGGAATTGCTGCACCATCAGATAGCCCTCTTGTGGCTGAGGGAAACCAAAGAGCTTTAGGTCAATATGGTGCCTTTACATCTTGGTTTAGAAAATCAAAATATAAAACTAAGTGTATATGAAACCTTAGTGTTTATATTATGGACAGACTTCAACATGTATATGCATTGCATGGTACGGTTTCCATTAATTCATATCACTTGAGCTCAAGGAAGATGTCAAAAAAGTAAAAAAGGGAACTACGCTAAAGACAACATCACAGTTTATCAACCCACAGTTTATCAATTACTAATATAACCTACCCTGATTTCTTCTAAACGGATAAATTCCCTAGATTCTGTGTGTTAAGGGTTTCTATCCTTAACATCAATTAAAAACATCACATTCTTAGACCTACAGAAATGAAGAGACATACCTTTGGCTCCCATGCATGAACTAACCCCATTTTAAATAAACAACAAGTAACACTGGTGCACAAATATGACTATTTTCCTTGAAGTCTTCCCTTTTTGCCAGAGTACAGCAATCATGAGAGCCTTCCTGTCAGTCTCTGAGCCTTCCATGTGCTAGATGCTACACAGGGAGAGCTTTGAATAGAATTAGACTGTCACGAGAAAGGCCTCAATAATTGGAAGGATAAATAGCCTATTCAGTTTCTTGGAGCTGAAGAAGACGAAAAGGAGTAGGAGTGTGGATTTTAGAAAAGCAAGGACAGAGCGGAGAGATATTTAGAAGCAAGACATGAAGGCGAAAAGGCATGGGAGACAAAGAGAAGTTGAGGAGCAGAAAATCAAAACATCATAAAAGAGAAGAAATGGAAAAAATGAAAATAAGAAATGAACCCCCAAAAAAAGAGGAAGTCTCAAAATACAACAAAAAAAAGCTCTATGGCGTAATATTTGCCAGTGTGCCTACACCTTAGCTTCCTGTAGTTTCTAAAGAAGCTATGAAGAGCTGAAAATGTTTTTCTTAGCTCTGAACATCAGCAAAATAAAGGTTTGGATAAAACACTGGCCACACATCTCTGCACTTTGAAAAATGAAAATGTGACCAAAATAAAATAACAAATATTTTTATACACAGTAATCAGTTTTCCCCACAGCTATTCTTCAACGTTAATGAAAGTTAAACATATACTCCAAGTAGCAATTGGTGGTGTGTAAGTTCAGTACTGGATGAAAGATACAAAGTAGTAATGGTAAGTAAAATAGGGATTGCTGGTCAACTGTACATATAACGGTGGCACAAACATCTGTAACTCTTTACCTGTAGGCAACATAAACAAGTGATTTATAGAGGTGAGCTAAAGGAGGAGACATTGCGTGGCAAACAGGGTTTGAGAAGATGCTGTGACAGTGTGAAATGACACCAAAAAAGACAACATGGTGCAAGGTGTGAAAGAACTGACAAGAATGCAAGACTGGCACTGCTACTGAAGTTGAGAAAAAGACGATAAACGTAGGTCGAGGCACAGTGGTGCAGAACCCTTCAGAGGCAGAGGAGCTCTCAGAGTTTTTTCACACCCTGCTCTGCAGGGTGCCACAATCCTCCTTTTATATTGTGGTTCTCGCATCTCAGGCAGCGAAGGTGCTGGTTGCATAACCAGCCTTGGTGCTCCGGTTCCTGCTACACCACGGAAGATGTCTTACGGAAGCTACGCATTAAATACCTGTCACTACATGTTCATTACAGGGATATTTCTTTCACTGCACACTGAACAAACAGAATACTCATACATCTTCTAGTCATCAGAGAGAATGTCCTAGAACAACAGTCATTCACCTTATTGTTCTCCCTGCTTAGCGTCCAGCTGTAGAAAGGTACTTGAAATTAGTATTAGATACCAATGCTTGACTGACTCTTTTCTGGGTAATGTCTTAAGAAAATTAGTATTTTACTATTATTCAAAATTAAAACCCACAAGATCCTAGAGAATGCTAAAAATGACATATTTTTCCATTACATATTGTTACGATAATGCTTACTCTTGTTAGATTGCATATCCTGAAAATTCGGTTTATGACATCGCAGTCCATTGAACACGACATGCATTCCACTTGAATGGGACCGTACCGCAGTATCCCTTCCTCGGGCCAGTATTGCGGGCAGCCCTACGTCAGAGCAAAACGGGCATAATTAAATGATAAGTTACAACTCGAGCATTGCCTTATCCCACTACAGACATCTCACCTGACCTTTACTGAGCAATGAGTGTTAATTAGTTGTTGTAAAGCAGAGAATAACTGTAAAGTCACTGCACTGCTCTACGTGTAGTGGATCCAGAGTGATTAAAGCATGCAACGGTACATGGAAAACTTGAGCCCCAAACTAACCTGTGCTAAGTCGACTTCATTTAACATCACAAGAGAAGTACAGCCGTAGTCATACACTAATCTCCAGAAATCTTTCACAGTGTTTGGTAAAGGATGTTGTGTGACAATAAAAGCTGCTGGCTGCCTGTAGCTCTGTAAAGGCAAAGGGTTTTATTAGTACTGGTAGAGGAAGTACTTCATAACTTCCACTCAAACACTGCAACAGAAAAAACATATAAATAGAACAAAGCTGAGACATCAATTACACCAGATTTCACCAAAGCTGATGTTAAAATTACATTGTCGTCTCCAGTAAGAACAAAGAGGTTACCGTGCTCAGGTCTGCCTTCTGCTTTGTTACAGGCCAAGCCCTGTTTCAGTTCAGATATGCACAGAGCACTGAAGACATTCTTCAGGGCTTTGCTGAGCTGAGGCTTGGGCAACTCTGCTCCAGGCACTGCATCCAGCAGACTGAGCAGGAAACCATCTCCCCAGGTTGTAGAAAAGGGTGCAGAGGTCTCAGAAGGTCACCCCATCCACAGCAGGTTACACGTGAGCTCTGTGACTGCACCGAGGACTCAGCTCAATTCCAAATTCTGTTTCGGTGCCACAATCACAGGATGACCCATGGAACTGACCTTCAGGATTACTGGGGCCCATTTCCAGCAGAAAGCAGAAGTTAGACAGCAAAATACTATTTCCTGTCCCGACAGCAGATTCTGCTTTCTGTATGCTGAGTTATACACAACTGCAAATAGGGGTTTTCAGCCTTGCATAGGTTGGCTGAGATGCAACTAATAGGAGAGGGGTGAAGTCCCTGCAGCACGTGTATTACGAGCAGCAAGCAGAAGAAGAGAGATCAGAAGTTTTTTGCAGGCAATTTGCAACTCTGCGCTGAAGAGTTCTGCAGTGAGGGAATACAGATATGAACTGGCAAGGAAGCACTGACAGGTTAATCTGAGAAACAGAGTAAGACGGTGAATATTCTTGTAGGCAGATGGGATTGTAAGTCACCAGTTTGAAGACGAAATGCTGGGACTGCTGTATGCAACACAGAGATCCCCGTGTTTAGCATCCGTGCTGGTAGTAAAAGCTGTTTGGCCATTTTTTTACTGAAATATATCACCATAACCCCAAAGAGCATAGTGTGAGGCCCGGAAGGAAAATTTACAACTTTTTTCACCCTTCTAACTTGTTGTAAACTGTGAAGATAAAAAATTAATGCCTTTAGTATCAGTACTTATTTGACAACACAATAAGGAGGCTGACAATTTTTTTTTTAATCTATGTTTGTTATCTTTTTCTAATGCAGGAAGCATATGGGGGCAATAAGACAGCCATGCAGCTTGTGTCCTACTTCCTAGATCCTAGATCTGCCCAGGGAGCAAAAAGAAACAGCCACTATTGATTCTTCCCTTGTATTTTAAAGAAACAAAACATGTACTAGCTGATGTTTTCCTAGCCCTCTTTCCCATTCTTTCTGGTCTTTTCCGAGATGAGGGAACTAACTGAGATTGAGATGATTAAGTTTTCAAAAAGAATAGGCAGGAGATCTGCTGTCACACTGGGAAGTAGACACCTTTCTGTAGGAACACAGGGACAAGTACATTGTGGAAAGAGGAAAGTTTCCATTCCTATTTTGCTATCAAAAGTCCCCTTTCCTTGCCCAGCAGTGGGGTCCCCCTCTCTAAATAAATCAGCCTTAAAAAAACAGAAGAAAAAGGGCAAAACTTTTACTACCCATAGTTTTAACCTTGTACTTATAGCCTTGTTATATGCCTTCATTGTAATGTATTACTTTTTTTCTGCTGCTTTTTTCCTTGTATTACTACCATTGCTGTCTTTCCTTACTTGCCTATGATTGCTCATCCATTATTACCTCGCTTGGTTCCTCTCCCTGCCTGCCACACACTGTTACACACTCAGGGTCCTCCTGCCGCCCAGCCGTTCAGCCTGCGTTATCTTCTTTTCTCCCCAAACCACACTCTTCTGTGTCCCTGTGTTGGTTGGTCCATAGCACATCAATTTTATGTAGGTGCTTAATGTAATTTTAACTGCAATTCTAAACAATTTTGGTTGCTACCAAAATTCTGCTTACTGCTCTCACTCATCCATTCAGGCCCAGTGACTTCCTAATAGATTGGTCTCACACATGCTACTCCTCCATTTTTCTGGCACAATAGCTAATTGTGAGATTAGGGACTGCGTTTTGCTAGCAGTTCAAATGTTTCCTGCACTAGCTCAGGCAGCACTCGGGGATGAATATACCATTCAGTCCTGATGACTTCTGCTGCTATTTGCCATTTTATTCCACCGCAGTTTCTGACAGCACTTCATTTTTGAGGAAGGGGAGATGCTTCTGGAAATCAGGCCACGTATTAAAGTATTTACTGTAAAGGTGGCTTTGGGGGCCTAACTTTGGACATGCTAATGGCAGGCGCAGGCAGGTATCTGACAGCACATGTGATGAACTGCTTTATCGATCAGACAGCTATAAGCAGGTTCACTTCCATTTTTCCCATTAAATTACCTTTTCCCCTGACAATACTTCTGTCGCTCAAACATCAACTTTAAAGAGCTGCAACTCAAAATATGATCAACAAAAACCTCAACCCTATCCCCAAACATGCCAAAGAAACAATATTTTTTTTCCTTCTTTCCCTGCCTCTCCTGCCTCAATATACATAGCCTTTTTTATAAAAGAGCAATAGTAAACTCATGCTCAGGTAGGTAACATTTACTTCCTGACAAATGGCAGATTTTTGAGATCCTGCTGAGATTTGAGATTTGGAAGGCTGGAGACTAGATCTTTATATAATGCTGTTGAAAAAGGGAGAATTCCAGTCGGTCCCACGAGGATGCAAAAGACTAAAGATAACAAACTTTCTAAACAAGTAACACGAGATGGTGGGTTCTTTTACCCATTCCCCCCACCCGTCTTCGTTAGGGCTGTTTTACTGGGCACTACAGTAAGAAAGAATTACCCTTTCTTAAACCAGCAAGTGCTCTCTCTCATATTACACAGCTTTTCAGGGCACGCTACACAGACAAAGAAGATAGTCTCTTACATCCATAAGAGCAGCATTGATGTAGTTGCTGCTCTCCCCATCAATAGTAATTAAGAAAGGCAGACATCTGTCAGGTGGCAGCATATCCATGAAGCGGTTCTTGTCGTGGTTCCTTGGCAAGCAGGCTATGCTGCAGTCCTCCGCTTGCAGGCGAGGGGTCACAGAATTCAGGGTCTAAGGGAGAGATGATGATCACTTTAGCCCACTGAACTAACAGACAATGGACTCCAGATTCCCCAAGTTTTAATTTAAAATATTGCAATATGGGAAAACGTGAGGCATTTGCAAGAAGACATTAGCAAACAAGAGCTGCTATCTGTTTGATGGACGTGCTAGGGCTTTTCGAGGGGGGTTAAGCTGCAGGTGTAAAAAGCACTCCATGTACCACTGAACAGATGCCGCATAACACCGTCCCCTTCAAAAGGAATAAAACAAAGACGATCCTTTGGAGTCCTAAAGAGCTATGCCTTAGCTGTGCAAATGCAAGCCAAAACTCTCTGTGGTTCCTAGTCAGCAGTCTTTATTCTAGACAGATATTTACTGCAATTTTATTCAAAGGAGGATATTCCATATTTAAAACAACTTTGCAAAGCACATAAACACGGGTGCTTTATTTTGTGGTCTAAAATTAAGGGACCAAATGCTATAAATGTGATACAAAAAATCTTTCCCTTAAAATAAATTAGCTGTATCTGAAGGCAAAAGAATTATTGTCATATGAAGAGTTAGTAGGAACTGCGAATACCTGAAACTCATCTTTGAGATGCGAAGAGTTTGTCTGAGAGTCTATTCTAATCATATCAAAATAAGCAGCTTTGAATTCGCAGACAGGAATGGCAGTTTCTCCACACAGGCAAGCTTCTAGAATGGCATCATGAATAAAGATGTACTGCTCCTACCAAATTAAGCAAAGAAACAAAAATTATAGCCATTTAAAAACAACAGATCTTTCCTTCTTTTAGAATAAACAGATCTCCTCCACACTGCAAAACTCATTCAAGGTAATGTCCATCAATCCATTAAATAACGCTTAGTACAAACACAATCTTGTCCTAATTGGGATGCAGTTAACAAGGATGTTTTCTTCAGAACCAATTTAAATTCAGTAAAACTTAACAGAACAGGCACAGCAATTTATTTAATGGGAGGTTTTCAGTTTTCTTGTGGTGTTTGCGGGTTTCTGCGTATATGCCAGTGACTTGTTGGTTTTACTCATTTTTGGTTTTTTTTTAAAAATAGCTTTCAGCCTTATAATACTAGCAGAATGTGTAAATTGCTTCAAGCACTACTAGTGTGATTAGCAATTATTTGGCACGCTGCATTCTCCTTACGAGTGTGCAAGCTAGTACATCAATTGACTGATAGCTGGCTCTAGGCCAGTAATAAAGTCGAGTGTGTCCCAACAGAAACAGTATTTCTTCCCATTTTTTTTCTGACTTGCCTTGAGATATCCTGAGTCCTAGACAACTGCATTACTATTTCAATCAAGCCTCCTGTCAATTTTTACACAACGCCTATTACATTTACTCACCCCGAGAGTAACAGATGTAAATCATGTCTATACAGCAAAGCGCGAGAACTGTGCCAGCCTCACCTACCTATTGTGGATAGCAATGAGGTTATTAACAGCACAAACTTTAACACGTGCCGGTAACAAAAGCACATGTCCAGGGTCCATGGTGGTATCCTGGCAGTACAGCCCGTGCTGCCTTACCCACATAGCTATGGAGCTATTGTTACCACTGTTGTTTAGATGACCGTAACAAGAACTTGCTGCAATTTCAGCTTTATTTTGCTGTGTGAGTATGAACCTCTGAGAGAAGATGAGCGGTAAGAGGCAAAAGGAAGAGAAAGAGAAAGGAACAGCAGTAGGGGTTTCAATTCACGTGCAAGAGCAGCTTAAACTGGGATGGTTGAAGTAGTCACACTGAAACACTCCATTCCGTGTATTTCCCAGAGGTCAATGGCCCTGTATCAGGGGTAGTTGACCGGGACCATTTATTTGTTCAATTGCCACAGGTTGCAGCACAGAATAAAAAGTGCACCAAATTACACTGATATCGCCTGGCTGCCAACTGCAGAGATTTGCACGTGGTGACAAGTGAAACAACTTCTCAGGTAGAGGTCCACATGAAGGACAGGAGAGAGAAGCGGCAAACTGCTTCAGGTAACCTGCCTTAATATAAATCATAGAATCATAGAATCATAGAATGGTTTAGGTTGGAAGGGACCTTGAAGATCATCGAGTTCCAACCCCCCTGCCACAGGCAGGGATACCTCTCACTAGACCAGGTTGCCCAAGGCCACGTCCAGCCTGGCCTTGAACACCTCCAGGGACGGGGCTTCAACAACCTCTCTGGGCAACCTGTTCCAGTGCCTCACCACCCTTAAAGTGAAAAACTTCTTCCTAATGTGTAATCTAAACCTGCCCTCTTCCAGCTTAAAGCCGTTCCCCCTCGTCCTATCACTACATGCCCTACTAAAAAGTCCTTCCCCAGCTCTCCTGTAGGCCCCCTTTAGGTACTGGAAGGCCGCAATAAGATCTCCCCGGAGCCTTCTCTTCTCCAGGCTGAACCAATAACCTGTGGTTCTGTGGAAGCTCAATGACACTCAGGTGGCAGAATGGGAGCTGTTATGGTTTCATCATGAAAGCAATGGTTTTATCATGGAGTTGCTGAAGGCATGACAAAAGACAAAAAGGGTAGAAAAGGAAACAGGCTGGGCAATGAGGTTAATAAAGCAAATAAAAACAGAGCTGAAAAGGGAAAGTGAAATGGACATAAAGTTCCACAGGTAAATCAAATGATGGATAAAATGGTTGGAGACAGTCTAAAACTGGTGGCAAACTGCTGAAATTCCAACTTTGGGTTCCTGGAATTGCTGATACCAGAGCTGGGGAAAGACATGCCAGATAGGCCTACTGTAGGGTCTTCTCTAAAAAATCCTCCTTGCTTTCCTTTTGTTACCAAGTTAGGCGGGCACTTGTTTGTGTGAAGACTGAAAGAGGCGGCAGGACTGTTGCACCACCCTGGTTCTGGGTGCTGTTTGCATTGAGCAACACCCCCCAGTGGAGACAACCCCTCAACAGGGCCACTGGATGCTCTTTTCAGAGGTCAGACATTCTGACCTAGCGCATTTCAGAAAGCATCAGGTGCTTTGAAGGTAAACTGTCGTACCTCTGTCTGTACCATGTTGATGCGACGGGACCGTAAGGCTTTGACACAGTTGTAGATATCCACAACACCTTCTCTTTCTGCCATATCTAACATGATATCGATCACAATATAACAACCTGTTCGTCCAGCACCAGCACTAGAAAGAATCAGTACATTCTGTTAGGAATAGCCCCATGAAAACATCTATAAAGTTTATATCTATAAAGCCATTACTGAGAGCATTTTTATAAAGTCATTCAGTTCTTTCATCACAACCACCATCTAATTTTTATCTTCTCTCCTTCTCTTCATAATGTCCTTTAAATCTTTTGATGTGCCCAAAACAACCATTTTCCATCAGATTTGATCCACTAAGTAACAGCAAAAAAACCTTGTTTTCGTCCTTTTATCTCCCAGATCAATACTTAAAGTAAACAAGAAAAGTTAGTTAAACTGAAATCTGGAGGGTGATTAAGCTCATGCACTTCAAAATATGACAGATCTTGTTTTTATTTAATAAAACTAAGGATGATTTTTAAATTATTTATTACAATAAGTAACTCAAGGGTATGTTTTACTAGCCAAGCTCTAAGCTGGTTTAGGCAGCACATTTAACAGTATCCAGAAGATTCTCTCTTGATTTATTTTGGTTTTATATAAAGCTACAGACATTTTTTGCACAGTGAATTCTTAAACTCTGTAAAGGCTGAGTAACTTCATCTATAGAATGTAATTAAACATTTGATGATGCTGAAAGAAAATCCTATTTGTCAAAAGACTGTGTCCCATCAACATAAACCTTGCAAAAGTTGCACAGGAAAAACAACATTCTGTATTTGTTGCCATTAACCTCATTCCATCTTCATTCATCTACTTGTTTACTTCGATTTAAATTAATAATCTGTTCAGACATTATATGCAACACCAAGCTATCAAAGCAGCTGTACCTATACTTATTCTCGAATGCTGTCACAAAATTGTTGTAAGCTACCTAAAATGATAGCCTGAAGTATATGATTTAGCTGGTGCAGCTCTTGCAGGAAAAAGAAAATATCTGGCTATTCTATTCAGGAAAAGTGTACTAGAATCCAGTTATTTCCAAATGTTGCTGTAGACAGCCAAATCCTACCGCAGTGTGAATTAGGCAATTCAAAAAGGGAACAACAAAAACAAAACACTTCAAAATGATGGATGCTTCACAAGAGACTACTGTAAATGCTCACATACACAGTTGTGGAAAAAAATCAGTCTACCTCTTCTGTACACACCTGCAATGGACAACAATAGGCCCTGCACTAGGAGGGTTAGATAATTTGACTCTCCGTATAAAGGAAAGCAGGCCTGTGGCATTGTAAGGAACTCCATGATCTGGCCAGCCAGTGAAATGAAACTGTTTAACTTCACGGATTTCATTGTAGCCCCTCTGTAAAAGGAAAAAAAAAAAAAAAAAAAAAGGTTATGAAATTAAAAGTATTTAATAGACTAGATATTCTCTGACTCAAATAATGGTAATGCACCGGTAGAATCTACATGCTGTTTTCATCATTTCACCAATTATTTAAAGCAAAGACCATACAAAGCTTAAAGATGTCATTGGTTTTCTTTTCTATTTTGAAGTCGTAATTTTAGCTTTTGCCATGAAGTATGCTTGTTTTGCCTCATTAGATTTTTTTTTTTACACACTTAGACGCAATTTGCATTGAATTTCAGAAGTTTTGCTAATTAGGACAATGGTCTGCTACATTTACAGGCAAGTATAATCGTTTACCAGAAGACCACAACTGTGTCACATATATTGCACTCGCAGAGTCAGTTTTTTGATTAAGTGAGATTGACTCAGCGGCATTCAGGGCAGAGTGAATGGAGATGAATGACAGGCATGACTCATAACCCCACACTTGAGCTCAGAAGTGTGGCTACAGAGCAGAGGTGACTGTCAGAGGAAGGGAGAGTCGCAGTCAACGTTTCTGGGGAAATTCGAGATCCCACAGTGAGACGCATCTTTAGATAGCGCTGATACTCCCACGGTGAGGTAAGGTTGCCTACACCATGGACCTGCTAGCCAGACAGAGGGATTCCGTACTGTACAGGAACAGGCGCAAGCATAGCCTCCCCCATACTCCTCGCTACCAGGGAACATTATTTTGCCGAGCCCTTTCAAAACATGCTCACCCTTCCCAGAGTGAAGGTCCTGACGACGTACTCCGCAAGGGGCTCCATCTCTACACAAGTCACTTTGAAGTCACCGTAAACTTCTGTGTCGTCAGGCCAGTACTTGTAACACTTGACCTAAATACAATACGGCATTTTACACCAAAGGAAAATAAAAGCTTGAGGGTACATTACTGCATGCACTGCATTACACCACATTTATTTCCAAAATGACCATGCACTCATGTGGCTTGTCATGGCTAATGGTCGTTCTGTCAAGTTAAGAACTAGATACGAGGAGTTTCCACTGCTTTACACAGCTGTACTTAGATGCCAATTCATTTCTAAATGAGCATTTATATTTTTTTTTTAGTGCTGAGCTATGGAATACATTTCCACTTATGTTAAACTGGGATGCATTTTGTATCAGCAATCAAACTGTTGCAAGTAATCCCAGATACTTTATACTATTCCCTGAGGGACGTGTTACTGCTAAACTGTAAATAATTTGCTGATTTCTAGCCACTGATATAGAAGTGCATTTGCTCACTTGCTCTGTTCATTTTAGTGACTTAATATACAAATCTGTTTTGCTGAAATATGAAGTTTGCATTAAGACAATTTTTCACTACTCATAAAAGCAACACAGCTTCAGACTTCTTCAGAAGTTTGCTTTGGTTTTACACAGTACTGTAACCCAGAACGATGTCTGGACTACCAACTCTCCCCCTTCCCCTCCTCTCAGGATGTGGGGCTGTCCTTCACAAGGCTCTTCTACATTCTGCTGATGATAGTCTTGTCAGGACGTTTTCCTTTAGGCTTGTGCCATTAAAAGAAAAACAAACCAAAAACTTACTCTCCCAACTTCCACTAAATTTGTGACCATCACAACGCAAGCGGATTGCTCCTGCCATATCATCCTCCAAAAATCATACACAGTCTCATGAACGGGACCTGTTAAGAAAAATTCCAGGTAATACTGCGTAACAAAGTAACAGTCAAAGCGAATGCTAAAAATAAAATCCAGCGCTTTACAGAGCTGACACACACGAATGCACTTGTTCAGAGATGAAAGCTTCGCGAAACCACATCATCATACCATCGTGCCAGTTTCCAGACTATATTGTTATTTCTAATCAATGCTGAATCTTCTCAGTTTAACTGAATTACCACTTGAAAGAAGTTAATAGCAGGTGTTCCGCACAGCGAAACACCAGAAGTTGCTTGAAAACTACAAGGACACAGCAATGTGTGACTACATCTGTAGTTACATTTCTAGGTTTGTTTTACATTTGCTAAATATAATGTGTTGAGCGCGAGTTTCTTCAGATGTTCACCGAAGAGATGCCCACACCGGAGTGAAGTATCAGTCGGGAGGGCTGGTGGTACAAATCCTGTGCCCTTACCCTCTAGCTCCCGGCAAAGTGCACGAGCACGAGTAGCCGCTGAGCCATAAACTGCCCACTGAATGGTATTTAAACTAACTTAACTACTTTTCTGTGAAGCAAACGAGCAGCACTTGTTTAAGCTTTGCTTCCTGCTCTGCTGCAGAGACAAGACGTGTTCAGTTAAGATGCAGAGGCTTTTACACTGTTACAACCATCTCAGAAATATCTCCCTGACCACAATCGAGCAGTAGTATAAATATTACTGTATATAACACGCATCTGAAAACTCAGCCATACTCCTTCATATGCTAGACCAAAGGCTACATGCTAAAGCAGTAATAAATTTTTGTGTCCTTTATACACTGTTATGTGCAATGATTTACATAGTAAAACAGAAATAAAATACAAATGTAGACCTAACTGCCATAGAGACTTGTTTAGACAGCACTTACACAAAAATAAAAAAAAACATGTGGACAGAAATTTGAGCATCCTGCTTTAAAACAAGCCTTTAGTTTGTCTTTCCTGTGTGCAGCTACAATCAACCGAGGGCACAAATAACAGGATATTTCCAGCCAGCTATCTGATTATACTCACAGATCAAATAATGACACGTCTAAATCTAATTATTTTTACTTTAATTCATAGCCTCTGATATTTCAGTGCAATTTTAGACTAATCTGTTTGTTTTTCCTCATTGTGAGGAGTTTTATCAGAAATACAAAATGAATAATTTCCATAGAAACTCAATTTTTCCTTCTAACTCCCCTTTTTATCAGCAGGGTGTTTGTTATATGATAAAGATTTCCCTCACTTCTTCCTAACAAAGAGGCTTTGTCCTTCTCTGGCCTTATTTTACCCAGATTTTCTGAGATAGCGTTTAATTTATCATTACTATCTTCACCGTCTCCATCCTGGACTAAATCCTAGACAGTAAAATAATACATTGTAATATGGAAAGAAAAATGCCTCAAGGCAGGTTGAAACTGTTCTCTTCTCTGTTCACATGCTTCTTTTCTCTATTCATCTTCATAATTGGAAATCATGGTAGTAGCTTCTGACTTTATCAGCTGAATTTATTACTGAAAGAGTTGCTCAATAGCTAATTAACATGATAAATTAGTGCAATTTTTGCATTTATTCACATTCCACCTAAACATGCTATGGTAATTTACCATAACACAAGATGACAACTCACAATATTGGATGTGCTTTCTTTTCATCTACTTCCATTTTACCAAAACACTGCTGGACACTATAGAGGAACACTTGTTCGGTTGGATTAATGCTGGCAGATTCTTACCTTGGGTTGCAATGTAGTGACTTGGTCTCTGATATCCCTAAAACAGCAATATAAATTGGTTTGAATACCATATTATTAACAGAGAGGGGAAAAAAAAAAGCATAAGGTACTACAGAATTCTAATCTCTAGACAACGTTTTCAGAACAAACCAATATTTAAGAGCAGCATGAAGCTCAAAACCTAAAAAAACAGTTAATACTGAAAAAGTTTGAATGACAACAAATAAAATGGAAATAAGAACATCTGACTTGAACAGACATTGCAGTGCACTGGGAAGGAGTATTTTAAATGGGTCCCTTGGGCCTAAAAATTAGTCCTCTATTGATATTATCTGCCCAGCTGAATACATTGGGGCATTTATTTAAAATTTAGTAAAAATTCTCATTGCCATCGGATTATCTCAATAGTTGATCTATGTTCCCAAATCATCCAATATGAAAAAATACACACCTTTTGTCTTCTTATAAATAGAGAAATATTGCAAGGCACAGAGAGGTATGTATCCGAGTCATAACTAACGGGGACAGACGTTTCCCACACTAGAGCTGGACACTGTGGTATGTGCACAGAGTCAAGGTCCTACTGCCATCAAATCTTCTGCAAAATATTTTGCACTACTGCACAAAGTGTGCATCAGTTATACTGGACATGATACACACAAGTATATACACATACATATATACACAGAAAGATAGATAGATAGATAACCCTACACAACTTTCCAGTTAGTGGGGTGTATGACAATGCTAGCGGTGCTGTACAGCATTAATTGTCTGCATAAAAACTAGAAGACAAAGAGATTCTGCTCCTGAGGAAATAATTCAGAATATATTTTGACCAGTGCCAGCAACATTAGCTACAAAGAGGAAGGAGGCTTTGGTATCGCTGGAGAAGACAATGCAGAATTTCACAATGTGCAAATGTCAAAGAATAACTCCAATTATTTTCTAGCGTGCAGTTTTATTAGGCCACTTGATTTAAGTATTGCATTACAGGGGAGCATGTGTCCTTGGATTCCTGGCATTCACAAGATGCTACTAAAGTGAAGGATTTCAATGTACCCAAGGAGTTTATAAATTTTTCCATGGACTGCTTCATTATCCTGTCTAGAGTGAGAGCACCTTTCTCTGGGGCTTATGAAAAAACTTCTGAGTATCTTACTCTTGGCTTTACAAGAGACCAAGATTGCATCAAATGACTAAAAAATTTCTCCTGGAGTCCTTGATATCAAGCCCTAGCTTCAAATTATGAAAGTGGAAAGTGCTACACTGTTTTACATTCAGTAATGCTTTCTAGAAGAAGGTAAAAGTGTCACTTTAAAATTGCAAAGTGTCAGTTTTAACTTGTAGCTTTCCTGTCTGGTTATAATGAGATTCAATTTACTCCTAAATAAGAGAAACAATGTCCTCAAGGAACTGGAATTATTACAAATCTGGGAGAGTTTTCTTGTTTAAGGCCCCAGGCAAAATATCATGGGCCTAACACTTCACAGAGATTGCCGTGTAAAAATATTAAAATAAAAAGACAGTGATATACCTGGAGCTAAATCTTTATACCCTGGAAAGTTGAGAGGGTCTTAAATAATTTGTCAACTAACAGTGGACAGGAAAAAATAGTAAGGTGCAATTATAAAGAAAAGTAACCAAGTCATGTATTTTAAAAACACTTGTACTAGCTATTCCAGCATCTTTCTAATTGCAGAATCACAAAATCATCAGGGTTGGAAGGGACCTCTGGAGATCATCTAAGTCCAACCCCCCTGCCACAGCAGGGACACCTACAGCACATTGCACAGGATGGTGTCCAGTTGGGTTTTGAGTGTCTCCAGAGTGGGAGACTCCACAACCTCTCTGGGCAGCCTGTGCCAGTGCTCTGCCACCCTCAGAGTAAAGAAGTTCCTCCTCATGTTAAGATGGAACTTTGGAATTCCTTTGAATACAACAACTTGTTTATTCCTAATGTGTTAATTGGATAAAAGTTACGTTTTGTTAATCAAAACACCTGGCAGAATTAGTTCAGATTTCATGTTTTTATCAGTTCTTTTTTTTAAAATTTATAATTTAATTTGTATTTTAATCAAAGCATGGAATTTTAAACTTTAGAAGTTTTCTGTAGAAACAAGGAAATTTCTACTATGTTAAAATACTTTTATATATATATATGTTTGTGTATATACTTTGCAATACCTAAATTAGCACCTTAAGACAAATGTCAGCTAAATAACATTTGTCTAAATCGTTATTAAAAACAAATACCCCCTGCCTCCCCCAAGGCCATCACCCCTCCCTTTTTGCAAAACATGTATTATGACTACTTCACAGGTACATTTTCAGATGACTACAGTACAGTACACTATCCAGCTTCCCACATATAAATGGGAAGGGGAAAAGCAAAGCTAGTGGCCAAAATCATCATCATCATTAAAAAAAAAAAGTGAACAGTGAATTTTCTTTAACAGACAGGTTCACCTGAGTTATCTAACAATATTCAGAGCTATGTCAAAAGGCTAAATTATCTTTTCAAAACAGGTACCAAAAATATTCACACAAAAGGAAATCTTTTAAAGGAACAGATGAGACAAATTAGATGAGGCATGCATAGTTATCTAGTGATAAAAATAGAATAGGAAAGTAATTAATAACAATATCTATATCAAATATTTACAATAGGATGCTGTTATTCACATATAGTGGTACTTACATCCCTGTACAGCCAAATCTACAGCCCAAACCAAAGTCAGATGTGAAAGAAAGCACAACAATGTCAGTGAGTACTAGGACGTAGAACAAGGAAAGTGTACATTTTGTTCTTAATAAAAGAAAGCTTTCAATAAATTTGTAGGCATAACATGCAATAGTTTCACATAGAGAAGCTGGCAAATTGAGAGGGAGAAAGCTGTGCAATCCACTCACGTCTATGTAGTTGGCATTAATGTAATCTGAAGATGGATCATCTTCAACAGGTTGCAAAATCACCCTGGAGTGGTCATCTGTAAAAACCAAGTGGTTACAGTGCCTTTTTGAAGTTTGATCTTTAAGTAAGATATTACGGTAAGTCATCTAGAAAACCAAAATTCTCTGGTATAAAAGTCCTACAATTTACAACCCTTAAAGAGTGTTTACACAGAATTACAAAGAACCACTTTGTATGAGGTCTCCAATTACTTCAAAAACATTCACTAAACTTCATTAAGTGTAGCTGCAAGGTATCACACCATTACACGTAGTTAAAAAGACACAAAGAAACCAGGTTACTTGCTCAAAGTCCCTTTCAAAATCAGCTCCACTGATGGTAATCTAGAAAACCAAAAATCCCGATTACTGTTTCCTTTCTTCACAGGCCGCAGCCTGCTTGAGTTCATATTGAGACATTAAAAAAGTAAGTTAGCAACGCACTTTGGATTTGATGAAGAGGTAACTCTACCCGTTCAGGAACTTCTCTGATAGCTTCATTCCTGCATGTTCGATCGCATTTGTAAAACAGTAACAAATTGCATTATCCCAGGGGACGAATCTAAACTATTGAAACTTTATGCCTAAAGACAAGAGACAGAACTTTCTGATTTCAGTCACGTCTCTTAATCATCAGTTTTACACAACTGTATTCAGGTGTATCAGCTGTAATTCACATAAAGCAGAAAAGTTTTGAAGCCGTCAGATTTACCTGAAATAAACTGTAACTGTAGAAAACTGTCACCGAATTAACATCCAAATGAGTGCTAGCTTGTTGCTGTCATATGCTTACCACAGCTTGCACAACAGAGATGCATACGCGAAATTCAGCCTGAGTTATAAAAGGAAGAAAGTAGAACTGTGGAGAACAACAACAACAAAAAAATACTGGAAAAGGCACTGTGCTCCTTCTCCGCTTGGGGTATTAAGCAGGTATGCCACCGGAGACTTGTAAAGAAAGAGAGAACACGTCACGAGTAACACGCGACTACAGCTACCACTCAAACCAAGCACACCGATACTCACATGCTATAATGTTTCCATAGCGGTTCTTTGTTCTGTTTTGATCCTTCTTAGCGACATCCCAAGAAGCTGACTGCCCCTCAAAGAAACTCTATAAATAAAAATGTTCCGAAAGAAAACATTCTGACCATTAATTTGTCTCCAAAAATAACAGTTTAAAAGAACTGCCCTACCATAAAGCAAGCTCAGCTTTACTTGTCTGCTCTGGTCACCCAGATGGCACCATGGTACAGAAATATCTCTAGAGAAGAAGGGAGGCTCTCTCTCTCTGACTGCTACGGGTCAGTGGGCAAGTCACTGAGGGACTCCAGAGGGATTTCAAATCCTGGAATCGCTGGAAGGCTAAACTTGCTCAGACATCCTTGCTATGGAAGAACAGTAAGCTGAGAAAATACAGGGAGACCGATCACCTTTCTTACAAGACACCACAAGATATAGCCTGTTTACGACAGCATTACATTGTTTTCCTCATATTGGTTAGTAAAATGGCTTTTCTTCCTACAGAGCCATCAGGAAGCCTCTTCTGCCAATGTTTATTGTTCATGTTGTTTTTCCTCACATCCCTCCCTCTAGCCACTAGCAAAATTATTCTAGATTTTTGAACTCTTCTTAAGAGTCTGATCTCTCAGTAGCAACAGAAGAAGCTTTTATTCCTCCTCGGCTTTTTCTTCATTGCCCGTAGATATTTTACAGCTGTTGCAGCTCTATGCTATTCTTTCCTTCCAGATGTTCTCTTATCCTGACCTGGGTAAGTTACCTCCAGAAAGGACATAGGAGCCACGGAAACAAAACTTTAAGGCACACTCAGAAGCTCAAGCCAGGGCAAAGATGTCATGTATGGTAATAGAAGTAGCAGCAAGCAGGAAAACACATGATGTGGCATCAGGGACCACCCTCCCCCTCAGCAGTGGTTGACACTTGGGCTTAGCCCTGAAGTTAGGCAGAGCATAACGAAGCGTATTTAAGTAAAAGAGAGGAAAAGAGAATAATATTCTTTTAAAAACCACACATTTATTTATTCCAGTTCTTATGTTACAGTAGAGACAGCTGCAGAAAGGAAAGAAGGTTGAAAACTGAGTCAGAAGAGATTATTTACTCAGAGAAAACTCATTTTAAACCCAGCTGTATTGCATGCGACCCTAGCAGTACCATTCCCATCTTTACTATGTGTCCTGCCTGATAGTCTAATCCCAAAGAATCACAACCGATTCAGAGATCAGAAGTTAAATGAATCTGTACTCGTCTTCTACCTCCACTGCTTGGAATTTTTTGCTTCCATTTTAACAATAAAGTTATAAGTAGACATGCTCAGGCAGGTCTAATTAGAACTTCAAGAAGTTACTACCCTCGGCATGTCTTTACTGCTTCTCAGCTGGAGTTTAGTCCCAGTATTGCCCTACTGAGATGCTATAATAACTCATGAGAGTGCTTCCAGTCAGCGTTTCTCACAAAACCAGCTAGGTTAAATCTTCACTTTAACCTAATCCAGGAGATCTGTGCTGAAGATGGCTCGGAAAGCTCACATAACTAACTGCAGTATTTCAACTAAGAAACAGTGACACAAGGGTGGCAACTTCTTACAACATGCCAAAAAGATTCAACAGGGCACATCTTCTTATGTCCTGGAGGATACAGATAGTGTTTTTTCCAGGCACTTTTAATGGCTCAAACCATTGGACTCCACTCACTATTTCACTTTTGGGTTATATATATATAGCAATGTTATGCCTGCTTATCTTTATCTGTTTTTCACTTAAACCCATAACATTTAGTTGCATTCTTTTGCAATGCAATGCAAACAAAAGGCTGCCCCTTTCAAAGGGATTTTTCCTAGCAAAAACCCACCACTGAATATCTCACCTCATACTCCTCTTTAAATCCATAGCTGTCAGAGGTCTTCATTAGGTTAATATGCTGCAGCAGATCAGCCACCCTGATGGCAGGGTGCAGCTGCCCAGTCTGGTAGGGGGACTCTGTGCCTTCACAGAGGTAACGAGGGACATCCAGGAGCCGGCTGGACTCTGCTGTCGCACTGTGATTTTCATCTGTATTCACAAGAAATCAATGCATTAGATATCTGCAGGGCAGTAACACCTGCTGCTATATGTATCAACATCTATTTTCAACCTCTTCCTTCAAAAACATGTCTAATTTCTGAGAACGCAAAGCACTTGCTCTCCAGCACATAAATACTGTGAAGTACATAAAGGAATTGAACTGCGAACACATACAAAAGTTTGCAATCCTTCATCACACAATAAAGATGTCTGAAGGGCATTTTATTTGAAGCTACAAAACTTTATGACATTAATGTACTTGGGAACTCCAGCCTCTATCACCTAAAGTAACTTTTTTAATGGCTAATATGTATCAATGGCAATACTACACCTTAAACAATAAATTAGAATAACTCTGTAGTGCTATCAGCACATCATTTGTGTAAAGCCAACAAACAGTAAATTGAGTTCCCAGTAAAAAAGAGGAGCAATTATGCTACTGCTACACACCACCATCTCCATTTGGGAAGACGAATCAGTACTCCACAGTGGTCATTTTAACTCACGTCTTTCAGTACAGAAATGAAACTATTGAGTGTGCTGATTTCACCTGCGGTTTTTGCTCTGTATAAACAAAGAAGCCTCCTCTAATGCCCTATGTTACACCAATCCTCTTATCAATACCAAATGTCAAAGCTGCATGAAGCAATCACATTTAGTCAATCCCTCCTGCGTTTTTTTGGTTGTTTTTTTTTTTTTTTTAAAAATTAGCAATCAGCAGTTCAAACGAATTTACAGAGGAAGAAAAATTCTAATTGAAACCTTTTTGGAAAGTAGGTACTGAAATGAGAAGTGGGTAGCCGACCTCTCCTACACTTCTTCGAAATCAGTTTACCATTTTCCTTGCAACGGATCTAGATCAGGAAGTAAAACACTCTAGGAAAAAAATGAACACCCCAAGGGTTGGCTTTTCTACAATTATGCCAAAATGCAAACCCCGTTAACACCTTCTGAAATGAGATCTCCTAGTAAGAAATCCAATTCTTTGAACAGTCACACAAGTTGCTAATTTCAGTACATTTATGCCTCACTAAACTGCCTAATAATGTGAGCGACATGTAGCAGTCACTTTTTATTGTAGTGTTACCCATATTAAATCACACACATTTCAAACCACCTCAGGATTTGCAGTTCTTCCCATTTCTCACAGTATACTTACCAGTAATAGGCACTTTAACCCATTGAAGCAGCAAAAAACAATGAGCGAACAGAACATAAGAAATTTATTTCAGGACTATATTAGAAAATGACTAAAAGAAAACGACATTAAAAGTTGTTAAAGCTTCACAATAGGTAACAATGAAAGCCATTTTAAAAATATAAGGGCCACATTATTATGCCATCAATGTAATGATAGGGACTTGAGCAAAGCAAAATTGTCATACTAACTTAGTGCTAATGTACACAGAATGGAGAGTAGCATTAATAACCTATACATGAAGAAAAAGAAACCTAGTACGGCTACAAAGTGATAAGAGCTTCATATAAAATAACATGTTCTATAATTTAGAGCCCATAAAATTTTGCTCATCTCTGAATAAAACAGAGGAAAACTGTTTTGTGATGTTGGGCCAAGCAAGGGCTATAGGGAGATGGAGTAGGCCAAATGATCTAGTTCCAAAGGAACAAGCTTACATGTACCCAACCCCCCTTTACATGGTGTGCCCAAAAGCTTGTCTACTTCTCTCTGCTATTTCAGTCCATGCAGTAAAAAATGTTACCCCTTCCAACTAGCATCACTTTGCTTATACCAGGAGGCTATCATGCCCAAAACACCATTACCAGTAGATGGAAATGCAGACAAGAACTATTAAACTGTTATTCAATTAACTCCTTGTCCTTGCTGTTCACAGCTGCCCATGTCTGTGTCTGCCACAATGCAGTGGCAACACATTGACCTTTGGAATATGCTTATAGCCTAAATGAGCTATTAGGAATAGCTTGTCAAGTATCACCAGATAGTATCTATGTAGCTTGTAAGTGCCTGAAATAAAGCTAAAAGGTACAAGATGATCTTAGAAGAATTTTAGCAAATCTGGTTAGGGTTCTTTGGCTTGAAGTGGAAGGCTCCAGCATCTAACTGCTCTGATGGTTATAAACTTTCTAAGACATGACTGTAGTCAAGAGAATGGCATTTGCAACATTATCAAAAGGAAATGGGCAGAACATGACTTGATAAATCTCCTGCACGATGAGTCTACCCAGCTTGACAAAAACCAAAGACTACTCACAAATAGTGAGTATTTTTAAGTCTCAGAGGATGCTTTATATGAAGATCTGAAAAAGCTCCTTCTCGGTATACTTTCTATCAGTATTTTTACCTACAGCTTGCAGAACAGGATAGAAAATACCCTGACAGTACGGGCAGAGGGCACTGAGCAGTAAAGGCACCACAATCACTTCACAAGTACAGGATCAGATTTCAAAGTTATCTTGATTATTTGGGAGACAATGCAAAAATCAGCAAGGTGAATTAAACGGTGAATACATTATACTGTGTGTAAGAAAGGAAAGTCAAATATATAACTACAAAATGGAGTAACAGACTGGGTAATGATAACCAGGATTTTAGCAGGTAACTCAATACAAGTCAGCAACACGAGTGCAACAAAAAGGACAAAATACAGTTAGGGTAGCAGGAACACTACAAGTAGGGCATGGGGTTACCTATTCCACTCAGCTCAGCATTAAGACTTCTAAGAACTGTACCTGATTAGGGGCACCACAATTAAAAAAAATCAACCTAAGAGTTGGAAAGTGTTCAGAGGGAAAAATGATAACAAGTTTAGAAAACATCAGCTACAAGACGATGAGTAAAAGAACTGGGTTTAACTCAACTAGAAGAGAGAAAACTGAGGACGTGAGCCTTTCAATGGGTAAAAGACTGTTTTGAAAGGACAGGAGTGTGTCAGTTCTCTGTATTTTCTATGAGTCTCTTCAAAGGAAATGGTTCAATTTACAATGAGGATGTGGTCTAGATTAGTCTAATTAAGAAAAACTAGGAGTAAGCAGTAATAATACTCAGTAGTAACATCCAGTTAGTAGTAACTTACTACTCAGTCAGAAAATTGGGCTTTGGGTCCCAAATAATACTAATATGTATCTGAATTTTATTTTTATTTAGGAGGAGCGAGGCACTGGAACATGCCAATGCAAAAGTAAGATTCCCTTCACTACAATTTTTTAAAACCCAACGAAGAACCAACTGCCAGAAACAGTCTATACTATAGGTATAATGTCCCATCTCAAAACAGAGAGATTAAATTGTCTTCAGGTACCTTTAAGCTTTACTTCTAGAAATCTATTTTTCAACCTCAGTTTATATTCATGTCTACTTTCTGATATTTGTCTTTTATCCTAAAATAACCTCAACAACTGACTGAAACTCAATACTGCACATTGTGTTTACCAAACCAAGAACTCGGGTACAAATTATACTTTTATCCCTGTATTTTTTTAAAAAACTCTAAAACGTGCATTCAGTGTCAGATGCAACATAGAAACAAGTGGCCTGACCACTCCCAACACCTGTTCATCTTTTTACAGTAAGTAGAAAGTTGAAAAACTTACTAGTTAAGGTGAATTGAAAAATGTAATTAATAAAGGTATACCAGAATATTTGTACAGAACCTACAAATAAAGTTGTTTGTTCTTGGATATTTCAGAATTTCTTCCCTTTCTGTTTTTCTTTTCATTCTTGTTGCTACTTAGAAAATCAAGCCTTGGGTATCCAATAATACTAATATGGATCTGAATTTTATTGTTACATATCTCTTAAAAGAGTTCTAGTTTAACATGTCAGTTCATTGGAACTCAGTTTGAATGCTCTGGGGAGAAAACTTCTAGTATTTTCCATTTACCTATTTCCTCATTTACTCTTCAGTTGGCACTGACTAGGAATAACTTCTTAATGAGAACATAAAATAATTTTTATTCTAAAAGCAGTGTCAGTTTAATTCTGAATCGATAAACTGAGTGTAGAGCTATTTCCTGATAACAGCATAGCTATCTTTTACATAAAACAAGCTGTTCCAACGTTCAACCATGCAAGGAGACAAAACTCATGCAGGAATGAATAATGAAGGACTAGGGTCCTCACCTAACACAGCTGTCGGCACAAGTGGATCATTGGGCACTGTAGGAAAACAAAGCTCATGAAGAAATACATTACCCTCAATTTGTGTATTTTTAAGAATAAAAACAATGTACTTCAGAATATAACCAAGTGATAACTAAACCCCATTAATTTTGTTACAACAGAAAAACAGAATGAATAGACAGTTCCAGAAAACACCCTGAATAAAAGAGGAATGAAAGGCAGTGTTTTGGACTTCAGAAATGTAATGATAAAGGCAAAGAGATTCTTACTGAAATGAAATAAAGAAGACATTACATGCAATTTAGTTTTTGAAAGGGCTCCTCCTTCACTATTGTTCATTTGCTTCACAATAAAGATTCACTTTCATAGAATCAACTCCTTTTCTTTTAAACCCAGCCTCTCATGTAATACTTGAACAGCTCATCTCAAAATAAAATGGTATTTCTTTAAAGTCTTCTAAGTAATTAAAAAAATTATATACATATTTACAGTGAATAGCTTTTTTTATGTGCAATGCCAAAGATATTGCTCTTAATAAGTATAGAAAAGTCACAGATACACAGACGTAGATGTTTGAATAAAATTCATAGAATTTTATCACACATTATCCCAACTAGAACCATGCAGAGACAAATGCGCTGTTTCAGACAGAAATGGTGGAATCCAGAATTTGGGTTTGTTCCAATCTGGAACAAGAATTTAAAATACCAACATCTCTGTGACAAAATTGAGCTCCAGTTCTCAAGAAATCTGTCTAAAAGTTTGTCACATAGCAGGAAACCCTGGAAGCTTGGAAGGTTCTTTGCCTCGGCACAGATGAGGGTCAGGAGAACTGAATTTTCCAACATCCAAAAAAATCACACACCTAGGACGCTGGAAAACAGTGACGCCAAATTTCTTTGCCAACCAACCAGGACAGCTGTGGTGGCTGGGGCTCCTGGGTTCCTGGTGTCACATTAGTCCATCTGGAAGGCTGCCCAAATGCCTGGCAGCCCTGGCTCACTAATAGCCATGTAGGTTCCTGATGGATACTTTGCCTGGGATCCACTATAAATTAGCCCAAATCAAACTGTCTTTGCAAACCTGCCACCACAAATTTCAATGCCAATAAGACATCAAACTTTGGAGAATCTTCAAACAGTTCCAGCCAAAACTGTGCACAAAAAACTCACAGGCTGATACTAAATTCCCATTTATAATTGGTTATGAGACACTTAAAAAGCACTCTGCAGTTTGGTAAGCCTCAATAAACTGGGCAATACACCCTCCTCCAAAATCTATTTCCCTTGTAACAGTCAGGAAGGAACTTAACAGCATTCAGGGATGTATTTTGCTAAAGCATGGTAAGCACTATGGGAGGCAAGAGGAGGGAGATGAAGTGCTGTTCCCAAAAGATGGCAATTCGGACGCAGCTCAGGCTGCTCAGATCTGTTTAAAGCCAAGCCACAGGTCCCTGTGGCCATGAGAAGGTCAGGTTCCTGCCAGCTCCATGGCAGAATTGTGTCCCTTTGCTAACTTACACACTAGTTTGGAGGTATTCAGAGTCTGCCAGTGGAGCACCTTGCTTTCGTGCAAGGCACAGTACAGATGCTGGGAGGTAGGTGTGCTGCTATAACCCAGTCAGAAACCCAAACTGCCACACTTTGTCAAAAACAGAGACTTGACAAGTCGACAAAAAAGCAGTATAAATATAGAGCAAATTTGCAGATATATTAACCAGTTTGTCCCTAAACTTCACAAACAGCAATGAAAATTGTCAGTTTCCTTCTGTTATAACGTCCTTACTGCCAAAAGAAAGAAATTAATTTGGACCTCATATTATTATTCATTACAGACATGGTGTTACACAGCAATATTTAGCATCTTGGTATTAAATATCCTCATGAGGGAAAAGTCAATTTCAGATTTTAATTGAGATATTCTAGAAGTGTAATATATTCCCTAGAACAAGTATCAATGCATATTGAAAGTACATGTAAATATTTAAATAACTGGCCACATACCAATAAGGATAACATACGAGCATGCCTACTCAACCTTTGGGTTTACCAGTGTTTCTAGAAAACCTGGAGCTTACAACAATTTTCCTTAAAAAGTAGAATTGTTTTCCATGTTTCTAGATGCACCTACACTCAGGAGTATCTATTACTGTTGTACTTACATCTGGGGCTGAAGTTATGAGAGTCCATAAATGTGATTGAAAGGGGATCCTCGGCATGCAGGGTGCTCTGGTCAGCGTAACTCCTATCCATCGCATTCACCATGTGTGTCATCTCCTGGCGGGTGGTCCCCATGGCATCCTTGCGCTTCTTTGCAAGTTTGCTGCCCAGCCAAAAAAAAAAACCCAAACCACCTTAATATTTGATGAACATGGATGTCTACAGTAATCATTATCTATAACCCTGAGTGGTCTGAAAGTTTGGACGATTTTCCTGTGTTCAACTTTTCCAGCGTGAAATTGATAAAACTATGCACCCTGCTATGCAAGAGTCACGACCCTGTGTTTTCTATACACACACAAATGCTGTAATGGAAGTGCTAACTTCTGTACCCTGGTAATATTTTTTTTTTCCTGTGGAGTAATTACACTAATATAAACAAATTAGGGAATATAATTACATTTTAACTGAAATGATAAATAAGAAGCATCTGTGCGTGCAGTTTTATCAACCATCTCCATTTAAATCTGTGTTTTGATTTTATAAATGGATAATTCATTCCCCTTGCTTGTCTTATTAGGAAGAAATCATTTAACCTTCTAAATTACTTTGTTAGTCAAAAACCCTATGAAATAACAAAAGAAACATAATTATTCAATATAGGTTCATATTACCTTTTATGTTAAAAGTAGTTGTTCCCATTCAGTTCACACAAGATACAACATGATACCATACTTTGCTCCTGACACTGAACCTTAGTTCTTTAAAAAACAAACAACTTCCCCCCTCACCACTTTACCCTTTCACGCAGTTTGGGAACATCTTAAATTTTGACATTAACAGTCTTATACTCTGCACGTACCACAGTTAAACACCAACCTAATCTGTACAACTAAACCCCCCCAAATTAACAGCCAATGCCCTTAAAGTGCACACTTCAGAAATATCTCTCAATTGCTTCCTTTTGACGAAGAACTGGAAGTGATTTTCACTGTGTCCAGAAGTCAGATGGAAGCAAACAATATATTTTAATTATCACTTAAAGCCTACTACTCTTAAAGCGTATATCTCAAGTAGTAGGAAGTATGCAGAGCAGCATCAAATGCCGCGGGAACCTGTGAATATACATTAGACTGTTCCGAAATCTCCTTATTTTCATCTGAAGCTGTGACTGCAATATAATAGATAGCCAACCTGCTTATTTGGATAAATCTGACACCACGTGGGAGAGACAAAATCATCAACGAAAATACCCAGTTCTTGAAAACTTATGTTTAAAACACAGCTTAGCTTCACAAGCTTTTTCTGCATAAAGTATCAACAAGTACCCCGTTAACTGTTTAGACAGTGTTTATCTTACATTTCTCTGACTAAAAGTACTGCTTGCTCTTCCTCTATTCTCTGATAAGTTTTAATATTCTGTGCAACACTCTAACAGTAGAGAAAAATAGTATTAGTGTAAATTACCCATACATTTATTTGTTAAGTCCTGGGAACATCCACCAGAAAGGATCTACACCACTCTCTAGAGCAGGAAGCACTTCATGGTTTTGCATATTTAAGAAAATGTTAGAGGATTGTTTCTTAAGTTAATAGTCTTGGTTCTCAATACAGGAACACAAAGTAGGATACAGATGGACAAAGCACTCCCGACAATAACAAAGATTCTTTCACCAATCAGACTCATCTCCTTATTTTGTGTTCCCCTACTTTCTTTTCTGCATCTACAGATAGACTGGTGGGAATATTGCTACTCAATAACCCCCTCACTGCAGAAATCCCAAGGGTGATCTCTAAATCTATCATTTTTTCATCAAACCTTTGTGGTGTACATGGGGGTTCTGTGTGCATCAGTTTTTCAGTGAAAACTAAAAAGCCAGTGACAGTTGAATGTCCCCCCTAAAATGCTTTATTTTATATATTTATTCCACACATTCTGATTTACTTAAGAAAAGTTGGTGTAAATGATACTCTGGTTGCACAAATGAAGACCATCAGAACTTCCAGAAGTGAAACTGCTTGAGCTTTATAACTGGTTCCCAATACTATCAAAGCTTACACAAACCTAGTATTTCTAGTTCAGACTGTATTTTTTAAGTTTCAAAGCCTTTCAGATAGTCTCCGTAGACTGAAGAGTGCCTTTTTCTAACGTCACCTCAGAAATGGAACAAAAAGACTATTACATCTCATCTCCTGCCTATATTAAGCCCCTCTTTGAAGCAAACAAAACTTGCTAGCTACGCTAAATAAATCAACAGCTATTAAGGCTTTCAAGTTATTAGCTTATTACAGTAGCTACTTTCTAATTCTTATGCTCTGCTTCAACTCCTAAAAAGGCCCATTGTGTTGCAGCACCGCAGCCCAAAGCTGCTGGGAAATGGGAGGACAGCTGTATTGTTCAACAGCTCCTGGCTCCCTCCGGGTTTGACGACTTCTTTTTCCTTTCCTTTTTTCCTTCCCTCACTAGGCTAAAGGCACATGCAATCTATGCTTCAGGAGATTTAAGAAAATCGTTAGGTTAAAGTACTTGAGGCTGACAGAAAGTGTAAATGATTCTCATTATCTGCTAAAGGATCCAGTTGGGTGAACCTGCGCAGGTGGGTGTTTCAGTGGGAGCTGGAGGGGAAAAGTGCTCCATCATAGGATGAAACTGTGCGGTTAATTATCTCGAGCCGAAGCAATTGTTATTTAACAAGGAAATTATAATTTGTCACAATAAACCAGAGAATGGCAGTTAGCTAAGCCAGCTTAGTGCTTTTTTTTTTTTTCTAAGTTTGTTTAAAGAAGTCGACTAATCTGCTTAAAAATGTGGAAGAGCATCATTATCAGACATCACCGGTTCATCAAAGCACTTGAGTGCATTTTTAGAACCTCTTGAAGTCAAGGGCTTTATACATGTATTTAAAATTAAGAATGTGTGTAACTGCTTTGCTCAATCACAGCCGAAACTGCTGCAGCCCTCAAAAAAATTCATTTGGTCACATGTATAAAAAAAGCCAACTTCGCTTCAGTGAAGCAAAACTTTATGCAAACCAATGTCATAAAGCAAGATCCACACTTTAAAATGTGTATGCAAAGCACCTTACAAGCAACAGATGCTGACCACTTCACAAAAAAATATTTCTGTTAAAAAAAAAAGAAAAAAGGGTTGGTACCACCGAGGCAGACATGGTGCTCTGCTGTTGGTAGGGCACAGACTTAATTATAACGGTCTGGCATCTGCCTACAGTCTGTGTAGGAAAAGTGGTGCATGGGATCACTCCTGGTAACTGGTACATCAAGAGAGAAAAATTTGTGATTTACAAGCACAGTTCTCTAGCTAGGAAACAAGAGGAGTTTTTTTTCCTTAGTGTGATGTGTCGCTGTGAATCATAATGCAAATTAAATTATGATTACAATAAACTAAAATGATAGTTATGGGAAAAACTGTAGCGAAAAGCAGAAGTCTCAATATACAGTTAGAAATACAATATCCCTTTAAAAAAAAAACAGGGTAAGAATAACAGGAACAATGATACAAGCAATTTTTCAAGCCTGAGAATAAAGAAGGGTAACTATCAATAAAACTTTAGGAAAATTATAGAGACTGTTTTTCTTTTTTAAAAAGGGATACTGCATCTTTAAAACATGTAAAATAGTAAGTCACCCGTATTCTACTTACAGATAGTAGGAGTAAGAATAGTAGCTCCTCCTGGCAAGCAAATCACAGACAGTGGAAAAAGAGAAGCAATGGTGAATGAAAAGCATGACTCTGTCACATTCAATAAAGCAGAGAAATGTGCGTTTAAAAAAAAATTAAAAAATTAATGTTTCTTTGGTTAGCATTTCAACTTGCTCATGCACAAACTAGCCTTACTTTGCCATGCAATTAAAAAAAAATACACTAGCATATAAAAATGATTTGTTTTTTAGAAAGATCACTTGAGAAAATTACATGCTGAGATTTCATTTATTGCCAAAAAATTTGAAAATTAAATGGATTGTGTATTTTCAACATGCAGTTCAGCGTAGTATAATGATTACCACCTAGATGTCATGACAAATGAACAGCTGTGTACAAATCTTGTGCAGTAAATATGCTTTTTACTTTTCAGTTACAAAAGCTAAAGATTGCATGAATAAAAACATTTAATCAGGAAACAAATTTAATGTCATTCATTTTAACATCTTTATCGGTACACAGGTGTATACATATATGTTTGTATGCGTACTATATGTAGCTATATGAGTACACACATTTTAAGGAATGCAGGTTTACAAGATATGTGTGTACTAACATATATACCACACATGTCCTGAATGCAAACATATGCTTTCTATTTTAAAATCTTACAATTGGAAATGCTGATGTAGTCATGCTAAGCATTAAAAATATGGAAGGTAAACAAATGGAAGGAAATGAAGGACATTTGGAAGTAGTCCAACAATGACTTAGAAAATAAAAATGGCATTGCTTGTTAAAGATGCAGTATCCCTTTTCTTAGCTGGTTTGATTACTCCAGTAAAATTCCGTAAGAGCTGTTAAGAGCTTCATTTGGGAAAACTTCAAACCAATTTGTACAAAATGATCAGGCAAAGCCTAAAACATCTCAAGCTTGTGAACAAAACTGCTTAGTACTCCGTTTTTCAATAAAATGTAATGCCGCATTTAATCAGATTGAGATAGCGATGGCTGTGCATACGACTTAATAAACCAATGAAAATGCAGAAACCATTTTTTTATTGACTTTTCCGTGTAATAAGCTGTGGTCAATTCAGGTACCAAAAGGGATACTACATAATGGATCACTGAATATGTACACTACAGAAGATGATTCAAACGGATTGGTTTTCAGTCCCACCACAACTAAGTGAAGTGTGTTTCTGTACGTGTGAATGTGTCAGGGGTTTTTACAGCTGTTCCTGGGTTCATTACATGAATTGCCCTGATGCACTAGATGGACTGAATTAACTCAGGTATACAAAAGTTTTCTATGCTTTTTGTAAGAGATCTTGACTAAAGCTGGTATTAAAAAAAGCCTGCCCGCTTTCCCTAAGGCCGGGGGGAGGGGGGGAAGGAATGGCACACCTATAACACACGCAATAGACAACCAATTAAACTATCATGATGAAAAATTGCCAAACATTAAAGATTCATTAAACAGGTTAATTTCTCACCTATTTTGAATACGGAATAGTACAGGAGTTTAGAAATGTTATGTGCTTTAGAATGATGATCAAGTGTCATTTCTAAGAGGGTACTGCCTTCATAGGTTCAGAGATTGGAAGGGGGGGAAAGGGGAAATTTTAAAATATCATTTCACGGACTTAATTAACTTACTTTCATCAAACAATTCAACAGTGAAAGTACGAGTCTAAAAGGACTCTGAATGCAAGAGGTAAAAAGGATAGGAATTTTAAGCCCCCCCCCCCTTTTTTTTTTTGTTACCTGCAAAACTAGTCAGTCCCATCTGGGAGTGACTGACAATACATAGCGGTAGACAGTCTCTCTCTCTCTCCCACACACACACATGCACACACACAAAGTCTATTAAATATAAGGGGACCACCGCAACACTCACTAAGAAGATGATACTCCCCAGCACATACTTTGCAATAAAGCTATAAAATAGAGATTTCTTCCTGAAATCTGAAAAACAACTTTTTGTTTGTTTGTTTTCCAGAAGTTGTGTAAATAAAGAAAATTGGCTGACTGTATGTCTTTTTTGCATATGATGAGTTGGACCTTCTGCATATGTATTAATTCTCAACCACAGAGGTAAACAACAGAGAAAAGTAAAAGCACTTTTGGGAAAAATCACATGTGTAGCTAACTAACACAGAACACTATAAGCATACCTAATGTTTCTAATGCAGACGTTTCTTCTCCAAGTTATATATCTCCAGGGATAATTGTAAAGAGGCAATAAATTAAAAAAATCTAATGCAAACCAGTAATTATAACATATAGAATGATCTTAGGTACAATTTTAATTTTTTTTCTTAATCTTTAAAAATAACAGCAAGCTGTATTTCAGAGGAACATTCGCAACATTTACAAATACACTTTCCATTAAGACTTCTTAAAAAGGCAAGGGAATGCAATGCGCACACCACTGGAAGACAAAGGTCTCATTCTACCCAAGAGAAATCAACTTGTGCCCTGCGAAGGGGACCCGCCAGGGACGGGGTGCGCAGAAAGAGAGGAATTGATTTCGATGCTATAACTACCAATTTATAGAGCCATATAATGAACTTTTATGCCAGGTTAAAAGAGTTGTAACAACTGGGAAGTCGAGACTTTTAAAAACTGATATAAATAAAAATAGGGTAGCACAATTTACTATAGGTAGGAGCATTTGGATGCAGAGTTAGCATTGTACAATGCCAGAAGATGGCGATATTGCTTACTGTCTAAGAAAGCACTAACAAAATTAAAATTCATTTAAATTATTACACTTTTAAACAATTTCATGCACTAAGGACTCACTAGATAATTTTACAGTGATATGGTATGACTTTTAAGAAAAAAACTCCAGGTTTACAAGAGCATAAATAGAGGTATAAAATTACATTATTTTGCAAGCTGGATAACATATAGATACAAATAACTCATTAGAGCTGCATATAGAAAATCAAATTCATTAGGTGATTACAACATGAAAAGTGCAGTAAGTTGTTCTTTTTTTCTGCTTAAAAAAAAAGGCTCCATGAATTTCAATTCCACCCATTTTAATATTCTGTACATCACTCTAACTGCAACTTAAAACTACTTGGAAATAAGTAAGTATGAGAAAATGTATAGCTATTGGATCTCAAATATAAAGCAACCGTCTCTTTAAATCCGTCATAAAAATCACCACGAAACAACAGGAAACACAAAACTCATCCAAAAGCTGATGTGAGCTACTGGTCCTGAAACTTTTTTTTTTAATGACCTGTAAAAAATACCCACTTAGTTATTGTTGTTTGAAATGGAGAAAGAAAGAAAGAGAGGGATCAGCACAGATCATTTTCTTACCTTTTTTTGACAATCAATATGACAACAAGGAGAAGCAGGATGAATACCAGAATTCCAGCACTTATTCCTGCTATTTTCACCACTCGATCTGTTTGTTTAGCTGGATCTGGAATCACCTCAGGTTCTTCTGTTGCTGCTGCTAAACAAATCAAAAAAGAAGTTGCTTAAACATGTAAGCACTAGAGAAATGAAAATTATCATTGGTGGTCATTTCCAAACATGCATGTGTTTTAATATGGTAGCCAGAATATAGATACATGTGTCATGTGTTTATATACCTACACATATGTATATAGACACCATAATTTTCAATCTATATGCCATACATTTGTAATGCCAAGTATATGACTTGCATGTCATACATGTGTGTGTACACGTGCATAGATATATATAACTTCACATATACAGAAGTGGATGCATCTGGATTTCCAAACAAGATACCGTATTACAGAGCAGAAGACAAAGCAGAGAAAATCTATCAACTAAATCACCTTTACTTCCTTTAATGATACTTTTTCAGATATTAAATACGGAATATTTAACATTGACTAGTGAGATTACGTTAACTCACAAAGAGTAATTTAAACTCTCTTTTCCGATCTGCAGCTGGCACCCTAAACTCTAGTTCTTCTCTCCTTCATCCAATTTCAGACAACCTTTGTATATTAATTCACCTTACAGCATCTGGCCTGAGATCTGCACTCTACTGGAAATTCTGATTCTCCAAATAAGGCCATCCACAAAACCAAGCCTAAAGTCAGCAGTAGTTTTATTTCCGTTTATAGGCCCTGAAAAAAAAAAATCGCTGTTCTACACAGAGAGGAAACCACTCTGTAACACAGCTGAGTGGGCTGAGGCCACAGGTTACAGCAGAGGGGAAAACGGAATATATATGAAAGCGCACAGCCATTCAGTCTGCACCTCTCTGCATCACAGCCTGGCACACAAAGGATCAGGAACATGGGGTTTTTCAGCCTAGCAAAAATATCAACAAAATACAAATATGTTTCAGTCAGGGGTAAAATCCCACAAGGTGTTTACTTGTAAAATAGGAAACGGCTCTTCAGTTCTCTAGTTCTTACTTTCCAAGTCTGTGGCTTAGCACTCTGCCTTTCCCCTGCTCGCAGGCAGGGATGGGTACATGTGGTTGCTTTCTCTCTGACCTTTCTCCTCTCACTCGCCACCCGGCATGCAGCAGATGCCACTTAACCTCTCCCCCCTCACAGCAGCTGCATGTGGAGTAGTTACACGCTGCTGGTATAGAGTCATAGAATCATAGAACTGTTGAGTTTGGAAGGGACCTTTAAGATCATCAAGTCCAACCATTAACCTAACCTGACAAAACCACTTCTAAACCATGTCCCCAAGTACCACGTCTACCCTTTTTTTAAACACCTCCAGGGCCCTTGGCAGCCTACCGCAATGTTTGATAACCCTTTCAGTGAAATTTTTTTTTCTAATATCCAATCTAAACTTCACCTGGCATAACTTGAACTCATTTCCTCTCATCCTATCACTTGTCACCAGGGAGAAGAGGTCAGCCCCCACTTCTCTACAACCTCCCTTCGGGTAGTTGTAGAGAGCGATAAGGTCTCCCCTCAGCCTCCTCTTCTCCAGACTAAACAACCCCAGTTCCCTCAGTTGTTCCTCATAAGACACGTCCTCCAGATCCCTCACCAGCTTTGTTGCCCTTCTCTGGACACGCTCCAGCACCTCAACGTCCTTCTTGTAGTGAGGGGCGCAAAACTGAACACAGTACTCAAGGTGGGGTCTCACCAGTGCTGAGTACAGGGGGATGATCGCTTCCCTCGTCCTGCTGGCCACACTATTCCTGATGCAAGACAGGATGCTGTTGGCCTTCTTGGCCACCCGGGCACATATTCAGCCGGCTGTCAACCAACACCCCCAGGTCCTTCTCTGCCAGGCAGCTGTTGAGCCACTCTGCCCCAAGCCTGTAGCACTGCACAGGGTTATTGTGACCCAAGTGCAGGACTGGGCACTTGGTCTTGTTGAACCTCCTACCATTGGCCTCGGCCCATTGGTCCAGCCTGTCCAGATCCCTTTGTAGAGCCCTCCTACCCTATCATCATGCCTATATCATTACACAGAAAACGTCCTTTACTCTGAAACTTGAAGCCTTCTCAACGGATGACCAAAACAAGCAGAATGAAAAATGAGGTGAAGCCACACCAGAGAAAGACTATCACTCCCCCAAAAATCTGCTGCATGGGCCTTTCAGAAAGCCAGTGTAGTTGTCACCAGCGATAATTGGTATCCAATACTTTCTGGTTTTAACCGTGTTACTCAGACCATTTCTATTCGGGTTCTATGTGCAGGAACCCACATTATCTTTTGAGGGAAGGATCACGCTGTTGTTTAAAATTACTCTTTATGACTTGTTTCTGTAACCTCCATCTCAGCAGTATCTGAATCACCTACTAGCAACTTACCCTTAGAACAACCTTCTGAGTTAGGAACGTGCTCTCTCTTCCAGACACCCATGCAAGAGCCAGGCAGACAGTGAGAGATCTGGTAGTGCTTTAATCATAAAACTTAATCATCATCATAAGACTTCATCATCATAATCATCTCTCTCCCCTACAGCTTGAACTCTATCTGCTGAGAAATACTAAATGCTTCTTCCTT
The DNA here is from genome assembly GCA_017639485.1 of Pluvialis apricaria. Lineage (NCBI taxonomy): Eukaryota > Metazoa > Chordata > Aves > Charadriiformes > Charadriidae > Pluvialis > Pluvialis apricaria. The sequence goes on along the minus strand of CM030009.1, from coordinate 69,130,100 downwards.
TGTGCAAATACATGCCTGCACGCACACTTGCATACATAACCTGCGTGGACTCAATACTATATATTTTGTTTGTATTATGTGTGTTGGTGAGGCAGCTAGGGGTAAGAGTCAGGATCGGGTAAGTGTGGGGGGTGTGTGTATAGCCTCACACACACAACACACACTCATACACAAGCTAGAATTAATGCCAGACACACATACGATGCTGTCTAACAGAAGAAATGAGGGGGATGACTTTTGAGGTGGAACTGGAAGAAGGTGGCGTTTGAGATTCTCAATGCTTAAAATGAATCAACTCCCAGTCTACTATTAGCTGGGTTGGATTGTGACAAACATGAATGAACATTTGATAAGCAGTAGAGCCAAAAGGCCAATCAGTAGAGTCAAAAGACCAATCAAAGCTAAAATATAAATGGCTTTACATTCCAATGGGAAAAAACCTCATGTTTGCTGTACGGGGTACTGAGAAACAGCAAGGACGTGGAAAGGGTAGAGAGGGGAGTATGCAGAAGTCAGCCAGTCACTGTGTCTGGAATTTCCATGAGTACAACATGAGTGCAGCTAGGTAGCTCTGACCTAGCAAAGGTAAGAACTACTGCAAAATAACCAAGGCTTGAGCAAGAGATTTAGTTGTGTGCATGGAGATTTAAGGCCAGGTCTTTCGAGAGATTTCAAAATATGAATCACAAAGATTGGATGTGACCTGAAGATGCACTTGAAAAGTTGAAGGCTCAAAAATGCATCCAGAAGTACAGGATTTGAACCTTGATCAGGACGGTGGTATTTTCAAGGGAGTATTAGGGAGAGATGACACAGTAGACAGGAAAAAATGAGAGGTCTGTCTCACACTTCCCTGAAGAAAGATAGGACCCTTATTGCTTGAGTGAGCAAGCTGCAATGTAAGTGCTTCTCAGAGTCACATTTAAAACTATTGCTTGGCCACTCACAATGCTATTTCATTCAGAAAAGTTACTTTAGAGAAACAACTGTACACTCCTCAGAAAATCTGAAGGAAAGGTTACTGAGGGAGTTTACTTCTTTGCCTAACTTAGGCACTGGTGTTTTATTACATGTTCTGTAAGAAATGATTGAGTTTGGATCATCGGTAACTGTTCAAAATGCAGTGCTCTGTCCAAGTTTTTAGAATAACATTTGAAAGCCAGGAGGATATCAACTGCTTGTCCATTTATTCTGGTTTCCTTACACTAAGGGGTTTGAAGTACGAGACAGTAACTCATTCCATGAACTTTAATGCTGCTTATGAGATAAAGCTGGTGCCCACCAGAAATGTACCACAGAGTCCTAAATTAGTGGAGAAAAATTATATTGAACAGTCATAGACTAAGCAAGCATATAACCAGTGGTTGAGCCTCCCATATCCAAAATGGTAAAATCTGTGGGCAAAATGCTACCCCTCTGCCCAGTATCAACAGAAAAATTGTGTTTGATTTAAATGAAGCCAGGATTATTACCTATACATTTCCAGTGATAGATAATAAATGCATTCTCTAGACCAAATGTTACATTTGGGCACTATATGAAAGCAATTATAGATATAAATTACACTGTAATCTATTATTTATGTGTATGTGCATGGTATGCAATAAAGTATGTTAGTTTGAGGAAGCCATTGAATGTAGCATAGAATAATTTAATTAAACACGAATTTGAAAGTATTTCATATTACTTGTGTTTTAATTTTGATAGTTCAAAGTGTCTTGTAATAAGCATGTGTGAGCTTACACATACACAACCAAAGGACAGAAACACAGACCCCTGGTGCCTGCGTGTTAAACTTATGTATATATCTCAGCGTCTCCTGGTTGCTGATTGCACAAGGACTACAGCGGCAAGAGACATTCTGCTTACTCCGAGAATTTGCTCTACCTTCTAGACTACAAGACTTTCAGGATTTTTCTTGCTCTGAAGTGGCTCTTCTATAAGCTGAACTGCTGGTTTTGCCAAACAAAGCAAACCAACCAACCAAGACTTCACCAAGGGCGAATCTTGCCTGACTAAACTAGTGGCCTTCTATGACGGAGTGACTACATCACTAGACAAGGGAAGAGTTACTGATTTCATTTATCTTGGCTTCTGTAAGCCTTTGACACGGTCCCCCACAACATTCTTCTCTCTAAATTGGAGAGATGCAGTAGTTAAAAATTGAATTCTTTTGATAATTGGAGTTAACTCCTGTGTATTTCTAAACAAGGTAAAAATGGTGTAAAATTATTTGTTATAAAACCACCTGCTTTACTAATTCCTAGCATTCCTTTTTAGTCATCTAGTCCTGCAATCCTTTTTTATATCTTGAATGGCAGACTGTATTAAAAGGTAATTTATTGATTTGAAGAACCACCTCGTGTGGTAACAGAATGATGATCATAAGAAAACAGACTTTATTGGCTATTAATTCCTCTGGCCAGCCTTATTCTAATAGCCCTTCAATTAAGTGTTCATTTTTACAATATCATTGCATATTACTATATTTTTCACAATTTGACCCTGTAAGTCTAAGAAGAGATAATCCTACAGTTTTCAACCACTGCAAAGTCATCTTGCATAAAATTTGCAAGAAGAGTTTCTGATCTGAAACAGAGTTAACTACATTTTTCCCCCCTATAAGAATAGCTGCCTGCCCAGAAGATTTATGAGCTAGACTGGGAGGAGAACTCTGGATTTAGCAATTTATCCACTAGCCCTTCTTCTGAACTAATGAACAGTAACAGCAATCATATTCCACAGTCCTATTCACAAAGTTCATAAAATAACTCGATCCAGTGATTTTGGCTCTGCACACTGCCAATAATAGTCACCATATAAGAAGTAGTTTTCCTTGTTTTCATAGATACTTAAGGACAATATTAAATCAGTTGACTTCCATGATCAATAGCATGAAGTTCAACTGTGAACAACACTAAATTGGACTAGGATTGCTAACACTCTCAGGGACAGTAAAATTCTAAACAGTTGATGAGGTAGAGTCCATCTTATTCTCACAATTTCCTGATGTACTTAATTCCTTCATTTTTTAAAATCTTTTTATTAATCAAATACACCTAAAAATCCAATACCCATTTCTAAAATCCAGTGTATGCATAATATTCATACTTAAAATATACCATGGCATAAGGAATCCAGTCACAGCACATATTGCTTTCCTTTCTTCTCCTTCCTTCCTTCTGTGGCTCAGAATTTACACACAGTCTTGCAAAATTGTCAGAGAATTTATGAGACTCAGCACAAAATCTATTCACCTATACCTTCCTAAGGAGATGGTGTTGGAATCAAGATAATGATATTCTACTTGCTCATCCAAACAAAATTATTCAAGCAGAAAATTCTGGTAGGATTTTGCAGGGCTGCTTTGTATGGTACCACTCAGAGAACAGCCAGCATTCTAAATGACAGCTTTTAAATCAGACGTTTTGAACAAGATTTTATATGTAAACTTTCTCACCATACCATTTGACTCTCCTAACATTCACAACATCTTATGCTGGGTTTCCTTTGTGTGAGTGAGGGAAGAAACTCTGTTTTATGCATGATTAAAGCTGCTATTTTATTACACTGCATTTTCTTTGAATGTTAATTTCTGTTTGTGGCAGATCTTTGAATTCTCACAAACTGGTGTTATTGCTGCATAGCTTGATATTCAAAATAGCTCTGCTCGAGATAATCTGTTCTGCACCTTTGTTATGTGGCATTCAAAAACTTTTAATTAAAACCAGGAATGACGTCTGAATGAGTTCAACAAGGTAAAATCAGGATAACATCAAATGAAACTGGAGTTCCAGCCAGCTCTGGCGATATGTCAGTCTACCACCTGAGAAAAGGGCCCTTTGAGAAACTAAGCGAGATTCTTCGATTAATATTTTGTTTCAGATTGGTCTGCCCTGTGTTTTAATCATCTGCCGGAAAGACCGTTCTGTCTCCATCAGTTTTGTTTTGTTACTGCTTTGCTAGAATGATAATCACTGTGCAATTAAGGAAATTTTTAGAAGTCTGAAAGTTAATTAATAAATTCAAGTTCAGAGAGAGAGAAGATCCATAACCCCTTTTAGCTCAATTACGTTAAAAAAAAGTCTCAGATGATTTTGTTTGATGAAAACACTTGAATGTGCTTTTGCAGGGATGGGGGAGATGGGATGTACACCCTGTTCCAGCAAACTATGCACATGATCATGAGGTCTTACAGATTTCCTCATGTGAGTCAGTTTGGTAGACCACTGGCTTCTCTTTAAGATTTTTCTTTTTCAGGTTGAAAGCTGGAGATACATTTAATGGGAAAGGAATCCCCACAATTCTCCCTTCTCTACGTCTTCCAAAGAGCTTCTGTTTTGGAGAACAGCTTCTGGGAGGTGAAGGCATGCCAGAAATTCACTAGAGTTTGGGTACATCTAAGCTGTTACTTCCAGGACTCTAAATTACAGCTTTGTAGGGTAGCATTATTAAAAAGAAAAATTGTATTTGATTATGAACTGAAAACGTGATTCCCTGAGCTGTGCTTTGAAGTGTCAGGTTCATCCCTGTCACCATGGTAACCAGGGTCCATGGCTGCCCCAAGGAAAAGAGCTTAACAGGCAGTGCCGGTGAAAAGGGGGATGCCTGGCACCACCTGCCTCTCCTCTGCACCCATCCTGAAAGACGAGGGTGGTGAGGCGATGCTTAGATGCAATCTGCTGCCTCACTTTGTGTTGCAACACACTGCGCCCATCTTTGTCCTTACATGCGTCCCTTGCCAGCGGAAAGGGGGAGGCATTACAGAAGCTACCAGCTATGCCTAACAGAGGGAGTTCTCAAGGCCCCAAAGCTTTGTGATATTATAAATTAAGCCCTCGTATGAAAAAAATTAGAGACCACTGTGGTCTACATAAAAGGTCATTGCTGCAGAAGTGGATAGACACACTGTTTCATGGGCCCCTACAGCTTCTTCTGAAAGAGCTTTCTCATCCCTCTCAAAGGATGGCTTACAAGCAAAAATCAAATAAATCCAGCTTCAGGCTAACCTCTAGTCAGATTTGGGATGGTATAAGATGCTGTAGAAGTTAAGTACAGTAAATTGCACAGGTGGCTCTGCACATAAATGTGGTACCAGATAAATGAGTGACTCCCTGCTTACACATTCTTCTTCAAGATAATGCAGAAAAATAGCCTGGGCTTATTCTACTGGATGTTTTTTAAATGACGAACATGCAGATTATAAATATTTATATACATTCTTAGTTAATTAAGCAAACTAGTACATCATATCTTGCCATATAACAATGAGAATGCTACCTGGAAATTCCAGTATATCATATACGTTGATATATAAAAGACCACTTCCTGATGGGTATTCTTAAGTCCTCAGAAGTGCAGATATACCTTGTTCCGATAAGTGATATGTAATTAAAAAAAAAAAAAAAAAATCAATCCTATCTCTACCACTCTCCAGGACTTTCAGATCAGTCCATTGACTGGTAGTACTTTGGTAGGAAATTGCAATGAAAGCAGAACCAGGTGAACCAAGTGTCTGCTGCTACTAGGGACTCAAACTAAAATTAATGAGGACTTACTCTTGCAGTGTTCCACTGAGAAACAATTTAAATTCACGATGACTACTCTAAAAACAGTAATGTCCATGAATTTATAACCAATTATGAAAGAGTTGACCTTAAAAGATTTGGAAGTATCAAGTGAAGAAAGTGCTGAATCCGTTTGCCTCCTTAACTGTGAAACCTTGGACATGTGCAGATGAACAGAGCCAAAGCAGGAACAATGCTGAGGAGACAATGTTCCAGCAGCACTCTGCCCTGCTGTCCGCAGGTCACATTGAAAGAGCAGATTAGTGCCTTCAATGCATTTCTACTACATCTGCCACCAAGACATACTACTTGTGCATGTACTTTGTAGGCACTTTACTGTCTTTCAAAACACTGCAAGGATAGGATTCGGTTATTAGGGAAAGATGTTCAGCGCATTTTATAATCTACAGGTTGTACAGCTTTTCATTTGCAAGTTGTTAGTCCCGTGCAAGAGACAGCTGTTTATGTAGCGATAACCAGGCTAGCTTTAAGCGAGCTGGCTCAGTGACGCAACCATGTCCCCAGGACATGAAAAGCTCTGGGTGAATGCAGGTCGCACCAGTGATTTTACGCAGCGGTGTAAGTTGAAGTTACACTGTCAGCTTCTAGTTCAGTTGTTTTAACTGGGACAGGACACAAGATGAAAAAGTGGGCTAAGGCTTCTGAAATGGCATCTCTCAAAGCAAAGAGCAAACTCCAAGGGCGGAGGAACACGCGGCCCTTCCCTGTGTTGCAGCAGAACTGCCCCAAGAGAGGGAGACTCCTCCTGGTTGCAGCCCATCTCTAAGTCCAGGCAGAGCTGTGCTTGCCTCTGGAACCATCAACTCTAAAACATACAGAACAAATGATGTTACTGGGTTTACACAATGGAAATATATCCCATGGATAAATTAGAGTCTATTCATTAGTCTGTTGGACACCTGAAAAATCCATGAGACCAACCTTTTTCTCCCCTCCCCTTCTGGCCTGCCTTACCTTCAAACCAAATGGGAACAAATCTTTAAAAGCAATCAGAATACCATATTTTGGGGGTTTGGTATTGTGTTTTTTAAATCTTTGAATTTCCCTCTCAGGTTATAATTTCAAAATTGTCACCAACCCCACTAAGGCTACAGCCTTACCATGAAAAAATCCTAATCCATGCCAGAACTCAGGTTTTAGAAAGCTACAGGATCTAATATATAAATTGGGGACAATACTAAGCGCTTGTTTCAAAATATGCGATCTCATCCCATAACAGCTGCATGTTTGCAATGTTGGAGAAATTAAGGGAAATACCTTAGGCAATTTTCTTTTATTTTGAAATCTGGTTATTTTTCTGTGTCTTGGATAAAATCAGTTTTTAGAATGAGACTTTCTTCAGCCACTTGATACAGTTCTTTCAGTAGCCAATATGGAAGTAGAGGTCTAAAGACTCACACACATTTTTTTTCATTGCATGAGTACTAACAGACCTTGAAAAGGATATGTAAAAAAAAAGTTGTAGAAATACTTAACATGTATGCTGCAAAGTGTCAGACAGACACAATGAAATCTAAACCACTATTTCTCCCTGACTTTCTGAAAAGGGGTATTGGTCAAGAATGGTCCCCTAACACTCCGATCCACCTGATCACAACCGTTTAGCCATGACTTGTTGGATGGACTGTCACCATTTCTTAAGGTCACTGTGATTACTTCCTGTGTACAATAGGTCTGTTGTTAGACCTGCTGTAGTATTTTTTTTTTTTGTGAACATATAAAGGCAGCGCGCCTTTTGGTGATGAGATCATTTATTAACTTTTTTTGGAGGGAGGAAAAAAAGTGTTAGTGTTTGGCCACATTACAAATTTTAAAAACTTTCATGTTTTAGTCTGAACAAACAGCCTGCTTTCAAAAACATGTGTTTTAAAGAATAAATTCTCACTTGATGTTAGTTATAAAATTTCAACTACGCAAAACACTGCATTAAGAAATTGTCTGGTTTTGACAATGACTCCTATATGCCTTGTTAACTCAAAATTAAACTGAAAAGAAAATTACTACAAAAGCAATGTTTGATAACAAAATACCTCATCTTTATGTGCCTTTCCACCAGGTAACATTTAAGAAGTTTAGTAGAGAAAGTACATTATAATGATCGTTATCATTTATATATGCACACAACATGGTTTATGGGGAAAAATAATGCTCTCAAATGTCTGAAGTTCTGTTTTGCTATCTTTATTGAAAATAACATTCTGTGAATAACTTCTGCCAATTTAAGCAACTATAAAATTATAAATGAGAATTTACTGGTAGCATACGAGTTGCAGAGTTATTCCAGACCTGTGCAATTGCACTGAAGGAAGCAAGGACAGCTTAACTCTCCTCCACCACAAAACTGCAAACTCTCAACCCAAACTTTACTCACACCAGCTCAAAATACACAAATTCCTAAGGTGAAAAATTATCTCAGCTCAAATACAGTGCTGATAACATTGAGGATGGAATCAAAAGACAAAGGCACTATGGAGGAACAGAAATAGTGTTTCCTTCATCCCTTCAAATTAACCAAACCCACACAAATTAAAGTTTATACAGTGCTAAAACTCATCTTTTGTAGCACCCATCGGTTATTATTTGCCATTCAGAATGGTAAAAGGTGAGAAAACACACAGAACCCCCTTCAAGAAAACAAATGGTTAATTGTTCCCTTGGGGTTAGGTCCCCATTTTTTCCAAACCCACGTAGATTACAGTCTACACAGTGCTAAAACTAGTTTTTAATAGACCCACAGGCTATTAGTATCCCAGATCCTTACTGTCACAACTGCCAGCCTTCAGTATTTTGTATCCTGTACAATTTGGTACTTTTTCAAATAAATTGAAAGAGTAAATATAAGTACCCCAAAAGAATCAAAGATACTTTCTTTCATGTGAATTCTATTCCTCCATCTAGAGAAATTTATTGCAACTTCTTCAGTTATACAATACTTTCCTGACATGATTCAGTCTCTATAGGAGTCCACTGGGCTAGCTGGGAAAAAACACAGGATGCATTGGTGTGCCATACTCATGGCAGAGGACTTTCCTTCTCTTAAAAATCTTCCCATCTGAAGAGCATCCACTCTCAGAAAGTTACATGGGTCAAAACTCTTGAGGTTCTCCTGAACTCCTTAGTCCTAATAGGTGTCCAAGCTCCTGGAGGTCTGGGAGCATGAGGGAAAGGCAAACATCTTCTTCCAAACCAACTGGATATCACCCAGCTGCACATCGCATCGGGCTGCAAGTACTGTCTCAGCCATTACAGTAATTATGCAGTTGGTCCCAAATCTGCTTATCCAAATATATCTCAAAGATCTTGTATCAGCACTTTAAGCTAGGCCACCTGATTTTGCACTGAAACATCAAAGCAGCGGTGCTTATCCACGCTAGTGTACCAGCTGCAACCTGAGGGCAACAGCCTTCAGCTGATGGAAACCTTTGACATCTGCCGCTACACCAACCATTTGCAAAACAAACATGTTATCTAAGCCTTAAACCCTGTGTAAGAAGAGTCACAAGCCTGTTTATAGGCTTGTTTACTGCATTTGACATCTAGAAACGCAGCCGTAATGGCACTGCAACAACATGCAGCTAATGCAATGACAACTGTATTAAAAAAAATACACTGATATTCACAGCACTGGGTTGATTGCCATTGACTAGCGAGTTCAGACCAGCAACTGTAATGCCATTAAAAGCCTTTTGTGCTGTGTCATTGCCTCTCTTTCCACATATCCCTATATTACTAATGTTTCACACAAACTTTTGAAGCAGGAGGAAGAGGTGGCGATCTTGCAGACCACAGGACAAAACAAGCCTGCAAGAAAGACGACTCAAAGTGTATTGCCACATTCTGAACTTTTGGCTTTACGTTTTCAAATTTTTTTCTTTTCATACAGAAGTCCCAATGCCTTCAAAGCTTAAACTCTAATCAATTTTTCTTTTCTGAAAGAAATAAGAGACTTTTTGTTATTTCCATTATTCAAGTAAATACACAAAATTATGATGGGGTAACCAGATGTAATAAAGAGCCTCCATGATTAAAGTTAGATGAACTTTTCATACCTGGTATTACACTGGTTCATAAAAAGTAAAGATGAATCAGGTTTTAATTGCACAAAGCTTACTCTGATAGGAGGCAGCCAGGCTGTACGAAAAGTAGTACTGGGTTGTGCAGTATACAGAATTAAAAGGTATCGCTTTGAAAGTGGATTCGTGGTCCCCTCAGCTGCATGTTTTGCGGGTACTGGAGCATTTAGTTGTTTTTATCCAGAGGATGAAATTAGCTGCTCTGTATTGGATATGCCTTGGGCTGTTGCTTTCCCAGATAGATTCTCCGGGAAAATACAACCGTATCAAAGGAAAAAAACAATATATCTAACAAAAGCTTCAAATCCACATGGAAGTCAAAATAAATGAAGCCAACTATAACATGCAAATATTGTATTATGATTTATGTAATGGGTTGCTGGCAAAGAAGATTATTGTACTGGTATTTATGCTTTAAATCTGGTTTTAGGGTTTTCAGTCAGTTGTTATCTGATTAAAATGTGACTGATTTGGAAGAGAAAATCACCTTAAAGTGAAGGAGTGCCAAGAACTCCTGCAGATGAGGTGGCAAAAGTATCTATACTAAGGTACCGAGCTTTGATTAACAATGAACAAAACCAAATTTACATTTTAAAATAGGAGCCAAAAATTGAATTAAACACAGATTGACATGCAAACAATGTGCTCTAGTTTTCAGAGACACAGGCTAAGACACACCTCTACATACCTCATTTAAATTGCCCCTTTGGCAAAATGTGACTTGTGATTTGAAACACACAGGCTACTCCACAGTGTGAGCTCTCATTTACAAGTGGGTATTCCTGACCATCCGCAGCAAAAATGGCTTTTCTTTTCACGTAAGTGAAAAATAGCTTTACTGAGTGACTGACTTGATATGACTTTAATGAATGACTCACTTCAGCTTCTTATTCCTTAAAAAACAGGAAATGTTATCTATCAGCTTTCTTAAGGACAGCTGGCCAGAATTTTAAAACTTGGGCAGAAGTCACCCTGACATATTCAGACAGAACCAACAGAGAAGATGACTTTCAGATGGCTTGAGAACCTCTCATAAATCGGATCAACTGTCATATTTTAAGTATCCGTATTTGAAAAGAAACGTACACCCAGGGAAACGTATTAGCTAATCAATGAAATGCCAGTATCTCCAGATGACCTCCCCTCGCTTGACTCTGGTGTAATAACAAGACTAGTAAGTATTACATGAAAACATAGTGCAATCCTGTATGATCACATCTGCTACTTCCAGAATATCCCAAAAGTCAAATTAAATACAAAACTGTATACCTCAAACATTCAATAAATGAAAAGTGGAGAATAATATTGTATTTCTGAACCAAACATTAAACAACTTGGTCCTACATTAGTAAACTATAAAAGCATTTTTTGATCACTAGAACAGTGAAGGTAAATGTTTACCTAAGTTTTTTCAGCAGGAAAAATGCTGAAAAGGAAAAGCAAGAAATAAAAATGTCATTTGATCTAAAATCACATGTATCAATAACTTGTTTTTGCTGTGCCATAAATACAAATCCTAGAAAATCTATAGTATTAAAGGTCCACTCTCTTTGTTATCTCACTGATCATTTAGGCGTAAATAGACCTACCACTATCTCACTGAGAAAGGAGAAGGGACCTGATAATCTTTTCATTTTGTAGACCCAGGGACGTTTTACTCAGTGTAACTGGTAAAAATAAATGTTCGATACTGTGCCCCCAAACTTGCACCAGGGCTGATATATTTCCATTCAGCTACACGTGATGTTGTCTGTAGAAAATAATTCCACCTTCTTTCACCTACAAAGACAAGTGCAAAGCCCTGCACTTGGGATGGTAACATCACACCATGTTACAGCCTGGCGTAGCAGGCTCCAGCTTTGCAGAAAAAGCCTCCAGCTTTGCAGAAAATAAGGAAGGAGATAATTGATCTTGTTGACATCTTCAGCTGCTTCATGGGTGGATGGACACAGCCAGACCCTCCTCTAAGAGATGCACAGCAAAAGGACTAGGGGCAAGAGACATGACTTACAATGAGGGAAATCCCAAAGTAGATAGCATGGGGGGAAAAAAAAAAATCACAAAGAGAGTGGTTAAACAATGGGGCAAGTGCCCAAAGAGGAATCTCCATCCTTGGAGACATTAAAAACTCAACTTGACAAGGCCTGTAACAACATAATTTAACTTCCAATTTAGATTTAATTAAGCTGAACCTGCTCTGAGCAAGCGTTTGACCAGATGACCTCCAGAGGTCCCTTTCAACCTGAATTATTCCAAGATTCCTGCTTATGTATGTAGACACCAACTGGCACTCTGTTTGTCTAGTTGTTCTAAGTAGTCATTATTGCCTTCTTTTCATAAATAAATAAACGTGTGAAGCAGTATTCTCTGAAATGCAGGGAATGCAGTTATAACGTTGCATTTCTTCCAGTTTCAGTATTTCACTTAGATTCAATATCGAGGCTTTTTTCTAAGGCTGTCGCCATTTCAAAAACAATCCTTTAAGATTCAATCAGAGCTGGCTCCTGGGCACTCTGTAAAGTTGACTGCAGCTTGAAGCATCTGGCCCTGAATATTTAAGAAAAAACTTCATGCTCTGGTTTGCTAAAAGGTTACCAGTGGCCACTGATTGCCTATAACGATGAAGAGATGAAGACTGCTCTTCAGGTCCTGCCTTTCAATGCAAAGGAGCGCAGAAAGCCAGCAGAGAAGAGACATTAGATGAGTTAGTCCTTGCTTATGAGAAAGCATCTTGATCAGCTGAAGTTTCATTAACTGGGAAGGGGGATAGAAAGCACCTTTTCAAGCTGCTATCAACATGGCTACATACTGGGTAAAAGAACTTACTGCTTATAGCATATGATTGCTTTCCTCCCTGAAATGCTCTCCTCATTTGCCCTCCCCAGGAGCTCCCCAAGGCTGGAGAAACCCTGCCGTAAGAAAGAGTGCGGAGATAAAAAAGGGGCGATTCAGGGTTTAGCGGCAGAAAGACAGCTTGTGGTTAAAGGAGCTGCCCGAGGTCTGACAGGAGAATGAAAATACAGAGACATGGCAAGGGAAATCAGAAATGAAAAGAAAAAGTCTGGAAAACAGATACACAGAACAAGGAAAACATGATGAGAAAAGAATTGGATTATTGGGAAGACAGAAAAAGAAAAAAAGGGCAAAAAAGAAAACCGCAAAAGAACGAAAGCATAAAATACAAAAAAGAAGAAAAGGTAACAGTTGATACAGAAAATGTTTAAAATTCTTTAGTGATAAAAGTAAATTTTTTTATTAAATTAATGATTTTTGGTTGTAAATGTCTATTTAAATTGGACTTGAATTGTACTCCCTTGCTACATGAATCTGAACAATTCGTGCCAAAGAAAAGAGGAGCAAACCTAAATGAGGATTTCTGTGAGCAAAAGAGGCAGCGTTTTTCTTTCCTTCTTTCAGAAGGCACAATCCCAAACCTGTTACAAACATTACTTTGCACACTCTAGAAAGGCCCGCCCCTATGCTGGTTAGCAACGGGAACTCCGGATGCCACTACATGTGCTGCCACAACACAAATCTACCACGTAATTCTGTGTAAATTGTGTGCCTTTTTGTGAGACAGGCAGAACAAGAACATAAAGAGCACTACAAATCTTGACCAAAATGCATGGTCAGATCTGCATGGGGTGATTTACAGATTACCCTCCCTGTGATATATATTACCTCACGTCCCTGACACTAAGTCTTCGACTTTAGTTGTAGCAAATACGCTTCTTTCTCTTTCTTACCACGCAGTTAAAAACAAAGCAACCAACCAGCATCATTGAAATGAGGGAAGTGCTGTTACCTTCTACTTAATAGAAAAATATCAATGCAGACCTTGTCATTTAACCTTCCTTCTCACCCAAAATCAAACAACTCCTGCCTCAAACTATTGCATTGCTTTTACCCTTGACGCTTCTTACAAGGTTTTTAAGCCTGTATACTTTTTTCTAAGCATAAAGAAATTCTCAAAAGAATTTTTACTGACCAAACGAACAAATCAAAATGAGATTAAGCCTAAACAGAAGCAAAGCAAGGACCAAGTTTCAGAGTCCATTTACTCATTTTTGGTTTTAATTTTTTGTAAACACAGAGGCTTTTTTAAAAAAGTGCGAACTGTTTTTTAAACTCAAAATGTTCTAGTTTTCTTCAATGATATTCTACATTCTGCTACTCTCTTGAGACCTGGGAAATCAAACAACTCCATAGGCATCTGAGAGCAGACCTTCAGTTGAAATGAGCGGGGCTATGCCAGTATGGACAAGTAGAGGAGTGGTTCAACCACTCTTAATACAAACTACTAAAAGAAAAGCCTTATTTCAAGTCTCTTTGTCTTCTGCTTCATCTAATGTAGTGAATAAAGATAACAATTTAAGGACTTTCAGTTTACATAAAAGCAATACCTACTGCAAATTCTTTCAACAATTTGTTAGATGTATTGTCTCTAAGCTCCCAGCAGAATCATATACTAAAAATCTTATTTTCATTCACTTACAGCAAAATGTATTTATGCCCAGTAACCAAAAAATACTTTATTAAATATTCATAGATATTGCAGGTATTTATTAAATCAGTTTCATCACCAGAAGATATTTTTTATATCATATCAATTCTCTGTTTATTGAGCACTTGTAAAGCCTTTTTCAAGAAACAGTAAAATACGTGAAATGTTTTACTGCATAGTAATGCACTAAATAAATTTCAATCTCACTCAGCTCATTGACTTAACAATGTTTACTTAGTGAACCTGAGTTCAAAACAAGTTTCATTGCATTGAACCATCTTATACTGATCTAGACTTTTGGCAAGGGTAACAAGTAACATTAATATTTAAGAAACTTTAATTACAATTTCTCATTGAAAACCCAATGACAGCAACTGCCAAATTCAAACAAACTTTTTTGAAGAAGCCAAATATTCCTCATCCTATAGCCCTAGAAGAATCAGGTTTTTATACTGGCAGGTACTCCCTCATTAAAACCAAATGTCCTTCTCCCATAGTATTGCCACCATGTCTGCACTACTGCAAGTGGGCGACAAGCATAAGAGACTCCCGCTCGATGTTTTGCAAAGACCCTTCTCACATGTTGGCCCATCAAATACTCTAGTAACAAAAGATTTCAGCTTGGATTTCATTCCTATCTTTAACGTTGGATGAGGGAAGATGACAGCTGAGATTAGGGCGAGTTAGGTTCAGAGCTGCGTTATCCCTTCCTTCTCAGATGGGGCTCCTTGTGCACAAGGGTCTGTTCCAGCCACGATGAAATCAACAGGAATGGTTTGAAAATCACTTCTAAGGTTAAAATAAGCCTTTTCACCTTGGCTAATATCTTAAAAGTTTCAAGTGGTATGTGGGCAAAACAGTAAGAGAGTAGTAAACAGAGGCTTTCCAAGGAGGTTTAACTCAAGGATTTTGGGGGAGATTCAAGTGTACAGTAGCAGCTCTAGAATTTACATTTTTTTTCTCCTATTCCTTCAAAGGCTCTGTTCTTTAACTCCAGTTAGTTTCAGAAAACTGACGGGGAAAAATAAACAGCCTGTCTCCCTATGCCCATTGGTATTTTTTTCCAAATTTAGAGCTAATGGAATATTCAATTAATATGAAACTTCAGAAATCCAAATTTGAATCATCCCTGTAGGCATACATAGTGATTGTATTGCCCAATCTTTCCCCAATCTTCTCCTTGAAAGACAGTATGCTGAAAAATATGACCATGAAATGTAAGCATTCTTAAAGACTGTACTGGCTCTGGCTGGGACAGAGTTACTTTTCCTCATCACAGTCCATAAGGTGCTGTGTTTCAGATTTGTGACTAAAACAGTGTTGATAAGACAGGGATGTTTTAGCTATTGCTGAGCGATGCTTGCACAGCATCAAGGCTTTCTCTGTTTTTCACGCTGCCTCTCACTGAGTAGGCTGGGGGTGGGCAAGAGTTTGGGAGAGGGTACAACCAGGACACCTGACCAAAGGTATATCTCATGTCATAGGAGACCGTGCTTAGCAATAAAAGTTTGGAGTTTTGAATTTCCAAAGCAACCATAGCTTGGAGACTGGCTGAGCATTGGCCTGTCTGTGGGAGGTGGTGAATGACTGCCTTTGTATCACTTTTTAAAAAAAGAAATAAAACTTTCCTTCACTTATTAAACCATCTTTATCTCAGCCCACAAGTCTTCTTACTTTTGCTCTTCTGATTGTCTTCCCCATTCTGCTGGTGGCAGAGTGAGTGAGCAGCTGGGTGGGGGCTTAGTTGCTGCCTGAGGTCAACCTCCCCACCCCCTGAAAAGTGTACTGGAAGGGTAAAAAAACAGCAACAATGAAAATTGTTTGAAATCTTAAAAAAACCAAACCAAACCAAACCAAACCGAAAGAAAACAAAAACTAACTTATACCATTGACCATTTTTATTCAGGTTGGTCAACTAAAACCAAAAAAGTTATTTCTTCTTCTCCAACTAACAAAACCTATTTATGCTGCTCTAATCAATTAATTACCACACTGTAATTTGCATGCCATCTAGCTGAACCTTTAAAAGTCTTTTCAGGTATTAACTTGAGACACAGCCCTCCTATTTAACAGTTGAAAAAGCTGAAACAGAAAATAAACAAGCCTGGTGGTAACAAGGATCTCACACTCGAGCTATAAATGTTTGCAGATAAAGGTAATGCCTGGCATAACTCTTACTTTCTACAGTCTTCCCCCCCCCCCTCCCCCCCCGCTGCTTTTACACCAAGGTAAAATAAGGTCATACCAGGTTTAGCAGCGTAAAGAAATGCAACCTACACTTACTGGCACTTCTTTACACACATCTTTTTGCTACACCTATCTTTCCTCATTCCCCCCCCCCCCCTTGATTTTTTACACAGTATTTCAGGCAGCTTAAGATTAAATGATTTGAATGACAGACTTGAAAGGTAAAGCACTCCAGTTTACCACTATGTTTTTTTTCTCTTCTCTATAGCAACAGAGGATGAATGAAAAGGGAATAAATGACACAGTAGTCCTTTCATACCCTCCTCTTCTTCCAAGAGCATTCTTTTTTATTCCCCTCACTTTCAATTCAACCCATTCACAAAGGATTAGCATAACACATCTTTTTATGCTTGTAGGGGTTACAGCTGTAATCGCTTCACCTCATCACTTTACTTAGAAATCCTGTCTCCAGAGGAGTAATTTGATTACTCACAACAATCCAACTTTTGCTTAACCAAATAGAAATTCATTATAATGCTGTGCTGGTGCATCAGTTTACTATGAGTGGATGGGAAAATAAAACCCAGCAACATGAATAGTTGGTGTGAAAGGAAGAAAGCAATTGTCTCCTAACAAAAGGCTAATAACAAAAGATAGGACAACTAGCGGAAATTCTTAGTCCCATGGGCAGGGTAGCCTCCAAACTAGTAATGACCCATAGCTTTTAAAAGTCTTGGGTTTCAACTGGGCGTGGAAAGTCTATAAATTGATGAGAGCATCAGATTGCTTCCAACTGACTAGTCTTTAGCAGGTACTGGGCAAGCATATGTAAAAACCTGAAACAGAGCTTTTACACAGGCTGAGGAATCAACACCATCTTCTGCTGGTGGAAAATACCTGTATATGCACACATGCTAGTTCTTATCATGGCTTCTTTTGCTCTCTGCTTCTGAAATTCAAAAATGTACACGAAGCGATCTGACTGCATACTGCTTTGGAGTAATACTAGTAGCATCGTTAGCAACTGACAGTGGATAAGGATAAAAGAAAAAAAAAAAAGAGGACAACTGGCATCTCCAAATGACTTCCAGTTGTCCATATGCCCACAAGCATAAATCTAAGAAAAGCTCATGCTGATTGTGGCACAGAAGGACAGCACTTGGGGCAGAAGCACAGATGCCAGGATCATGCCTTCTATTTAGAAGCAGAGCATTTTATTTTATTTATTTCTGTAGAGTGATTTAAGATGACCAAATATAATGGGATAAGTTCTCAAAGGCAACATTTGTTATGCCAAAGGTTTAGGAGCATTAGGATCCAGCTGACAAATCTTCAGCTCTTAGACTGGCTTAGGTCTGTTTTCAGCTTTCAGAGCCCGTAACTATCTTCTTGATTTTCATTTTTACAGATTTCTAAGGATTTCAGCACAACATATGGGAGGCATTAAGGGCATTAAGGATTTATAAATTTGTATCATCGTTATAAAAACACATAAAGTCTGAAATATATTCCGGGTTAAATGCAATACATATACTAGTCATGGTCAAATTAAATATTGATGTGTCCGTGTCTGAGTTAAGAAGAAAAAGAGAAAACACCCTGATTGCAGTAGCTGTTTGAAGAAAACATTCCAGACTTACTCATAAAGAATGTAGTTCACTGCATTTACTTTAGTCTGATTTCTTTTTAATCTGGAATTTCTTTTTACTTAAAGTCACTGCTCTTTTACATTCTTCTAGGCACTTAACCTTTACTGTGATGTGTGTGTACTTTACAGTGACTGGAAATCAATAATAATTCTGATACTGAGTCCTTTTTGTCTTGAAAAACTCAAAATATCCCTAAGACGGCATCTTTCTTCAACATTACTCATGGGAATTTACTAATAATCACATTGGTAGATGTGAGTGGAGAAACTGAGTATATGGAATAAAAGCCAGACTTTAAAATGAAAGAAAGTCCTCAGAGCATAGAAAAAAGTTAGTTATTTTTCTTTTGCAAGTTACTGTTCAACACATACACAGCTGCAATAACTATGCTTACTCTATACAGACGAAGTAACTGCATTTTTTCCCTTTAACCCATAGTTAAAAACAATATGGAGCAATCCTCCAATCAAAATCGCACACTCTGACCCTAATGAGAAGTCCGGTTCCAAGACAGCAATCTACAGGTACAGAGAGAAATGGGGCATCCAGCCTTGAATCCATAACATATCTCAAGAAACGCAGCAAATTGTTCAGGTACAAGAACATACATTCTCTTTTGCCCCCTGACACTTGTTCATTTGCCATTTCCTTTTTTCTGAAAATGAAGCTACAATATTAATTTTTATATGCGCGTGCTGTTAAAGAAACGAGCTATTCTGTTTGCAGAAGAGCAGCTCTGAGGCACTGTGCAGAAAGCACAGGCACGGTTAGGAAAGGTGGTGCTGCATATCACAATGGAAACAAGACCTTTCTCTTTAATAAGAAACTCCCACCAGAGAAGTTGAAATGCCTCATATTAAACTGGATGGTTACAATGTTAAAATGGAAGAGACAGTGGAAAGTCCTCAGCACAAACACGAAAGCACACATTCATATTTCATACGCCCCACACCAAACCAGAAACAAGTCCTCAAAGTTGTTTAACCAAGTTAAAAATACATCGCGTGTCTGCAAACATCACAAGCTAGCCATCATGCTTACACATAAAGTAAGTACTTTTTAGTGTTTATTATGATGCTATCTTTTCTCACTTTTCTGTAAAACATCTAGTTAGACATTCAATCAGGAGACAAAGACCACATAGTTCTAAAAATTAATGTTACATGAACACCAGCAAGATAGGAAAATGGCTGAGAGTATCTGTTCTCATCAAAAATGAATTTAAAACACAGTAGCCAGTTTCAAAGCTGGCAAAAGAAATGCATCTTAAATCTGTTCTTAGCTTCTGGTTTAGGGATGTTTCATTTATGTTTCTGTCTCAAATATTTATACCCCAGTATAAATTGGTTCTAAGTACCTTAAAAATGATCAAACAGGGAATAGCTACATCTTGAGAAGGGAGAGAAAGAGATAAAAGGTTTACAGTCAGCTTATCCTGCATGATTATATTTCCCCTTTAGCCTAACAAATGTTAAGACCATTTGTTGCAAATCTTGCATTTCTTATTACGTCGTGGTCAGCAACAGCAATGACAAAATTTGGCTTGATGAAATACTTCTGTATTGGGTTGGGCTCAAGGAGCCTCCATACACAGCTGAATGGAGTATGCCATACAGCTGATGTGTTCCACTTTGAAGAGAGGTTGAGCAAGCAGCTCAAACGTGGAAGGAGTAATATTTTAAGGAATTTTATCACTTGACAAAAAGCAGCTGTCACTTGGTTTTATAATTTTGAAAAACCTAGTCAAGTGTCTTGTTCAGCATATGGACACATCCTAATTTTCCCAAGCCTCAGAATGAGTAATTATAACAATCAGGGCTTTATCGTTCTGGCAGCATGACCCCACCTCAGCACTGACAGGGGCTACATGCGGCGGTCGGGACCTTGAGAAGTTTATCGCATGAGCCCAGCTATGCACAATGTGCTATGTGTCTGCCCAAACAGCTTATCACCTCTGCGGGCTGGCTGGTGGCAGACGAGGCGGTACACAGTTGCTGTAGGCCCAGGCAGCAGCTGTACCCAGGGGGCTGTTCCTCTTCTCCTCCAAGCTATCACCATTAGTTCATACAAAAGTCTGTCAGGTTGAGGTCCAACAGCTGGGTCAGCAGTCAGCCCTTAAATCTAGAAGCCCCACATCCTCAGACTACACTCAAAACTGAATGCAGCTATGCTGTCTCTGAAGAACAAGGGCGCTGCTGAGCTTGTCTAACCACAAACACAAGGTGACTCAGGAGGCCTGCCACGAACAACTGAACAAACCTTCCTGCAGCTGAGCTTCTGCAAGTCAACCCACTGTCCTCCAAAAGCTGCAGCACTGGGTGTCTACCATCTATCATGTGACATTATGATCCATCCTCCAGCTAACAAAATTGTCTTTCCTCAGTGACTGTTCACATTCATCCAAAAGAGTTCCTTGAATGGGTTACTCAAAAATAAAGTATAAAAGATTTGTGCTTTCCAAAACGATTTGGAAAAATACTTTCAACTGGTTCTGTTCCATGGGTATAAATTTCCACTGTCTAAATTTCACCACTGCTACTCAAAAAGGGACATCCAGGAACTTATGATTTCTGTTGCTCGATTCTCTGCCTGCACAAATAAATTTCGCTTTCTGAGCCTGAGAAAAACTTCAGTTCAGTTTGAATTCAATCTATATTAGTAAAGTTACTTGATTTGGCTGAGTAACAGCATGATTCAGAGCTCATGCCGAGTAAGCAATATCTTTTTATACAAGGCAACTGGATTACCAGCTTTCATATTTGGACAAGCATATAACAGACTTCGATTTGCCATCTCTCAGTCCCTAAACTGCTAGCTACTTGGGTAGAATGAGGGTTTCTAAATTCTATTCAGAAGTAAAATAAGAACTTGGTAGATTTACAAATAGGTAAAATTGCAGCAAATAGCCACCATCCTTTCCCATCTTAGTGTGCAGCATGATCTAGGCTGAAACACATAAGTGGTTGATAACAGCAGTGGCACACTGCAAGTTACTGATCAAAAATCCAATCTAATCCTGATAGTTAATATCTGATGCTATTCATGGCATATACTCCTGTGGCATATACTCCTCAATAGATGGAGTAATCTGAAAAATCAGCCTTCCTATCTGATATCTATATCAGAATTTTCTGTAAACACACAAGTAGAAAATGAAATGTATTATTGCATACAATAATTGTCATCTTTGATCACATTTGAGACATAGAGGAGAGAGGCTCCTTCTAGATGTTTCACTGAGCAGATGAAGCAGCTAGTGCCCAGGTTTAACAGCCCAATATCTTAAAAACCTTTACACCAGGCCAAGGAAGGGTAACCCTTTCCATTGGGTGGACAAAAGGAAGTGCTATGAAAGATGAACATATGGATGTAAATCCCTGTATAAACATTCTGGTTCAGTGATTCAAAGTAGAATGGGAACTAGCTGACAACTTTTCCAAATATTAGAATGATGTCAGATATAAACCCTTCAGGATTAAGTCTTAATGAACTACCAGAAGTGAGAAACGCTAAAAAACTATGAGAAAATCTGTTTACATCTGCAGAAAATAATGACAGCATGTTGAATTACCAGTCCTTATAAAATCTGTTACAAAATGCTAGGGAATGCAGCAGGGTCATTTCAAAACAGGAATGATAGTCTCAATTTTTCACAATCTGAGAAATTAGAAACAGATTATGGATTAATTTGAGGTTTGCTTGGCTAAGTATTTTCTACTGTAATGGGTCAATGAAACAAGCAGACAATTCAGATAACCTGGATGACGTTAGTGTACATAAAAATTAAGGTTCACATTAAAAAATGCCTGTACTTGTGCAAATCAACTGCCTTCCATACGTCGAGACAATTTTAATGTTAATTACAGCAACTGTAGAATTCCACCCTCTTCCTCTCATGGAAAAGGAGTCATCCTTTCATTATTGCTAAAGATGTGGATGTAATAGCAAAACCTCCTTCAACAGTTCTTGCAAATAGTCAACAGTGCTGTTTTCCTGTCATTACCTAGCAGTACCAAAAATAAGATGTACAGTCAGAAAATGTTTGAAAAATGTATCTTCATATGATATGATTTACAAAAAATATGATTTACATCTTTCATAAGCAGCCCTTTGAAATGGCAGTCAGAAATACAGCAGCATGAGGGATGGAGAGTGATTATGATGCCTGTTTTCCATCAGCACATAAGGATTTGGTTTTACTGTCCCAGAAAGAGGCCCATTTTCAAGATACTGTGAAGTGTACAGATGTAATCTGCTTCACTACCATATTCACTTATGCCATACACGCCATTCTGATTTTATTTGCATGTTATGATGGCATAAGTACCTATTCTTTCCCAGAGCAGAAAATCTTCAGACGTCATTTCCCACACTGTGAACCTGATGACACATAACTGAGGATTTGCCTTAAACTTGCCCATTAACCACCTCGTTATGCTACCTCTGAGCTTCTCTCTGCATTTCAACTGCCCACAGAAATTGGCTTTGGGCAATCTGTTGTCCAACATGAGAAGTCAGTCTGGCATAACTGGACATCCTGTAATCTTGCTGCAGTGCTGACAATGTGACAGCAATTTAGGAGTGCAGCGTTAAGCAGTGCATTGGAAATGGTTTGAATGCTCGATGTGGAGACCGTAAAGGGTCCAAAGTTTTGTAGCCATACAAAGAGTAGCAACAACTAATGCACAATTGATGTTTACTTTTATTTGAAGCCAGATGTCTCTTATTTCAGACATGCTGCTTTAACGTCCTAAATACTATATTGGCTTTTGCTATTCCCTGCATGACTTTGCTATTAACTGTGGTGTTTTGAAAAAAGTACGCTGCTGAAGCAGCATTGCTGTTCTCACACATTTCAGTAGTGTATTGTCAGTGCAGGTTACTGCCTCAGGATATTTTCCACCACAGCAAGGTTAGTGCAGGACCTCTTTTTCCTCTATGCTAATGGCCTGGCCAAACCACTTGGCAGAGGGGCTGAAACAGTCAATAATATGTAGTCTGCTTATACATGTGTGAATAACCAATAGTCAGTCATCAGCAAAGAGCAAGTAACACAAGTCAGCAGATATGGGACCTCTGATTTAATGTTCAGGTTAAATATTCTGGCGTCTATATGGTATTGAATGTGGTTACCTTTCCTGTTGACTCAACAAAGCAAATGTTAATCAGAAGTGGCAAAGGATGCAATCTGTTTCATGACCTCTCTGACAGTAAAGGGTTCTGGAAGTCCCTCCTGATCAGGAACCTTTATCACCACGTCACTGTGAGGCATAGAGAATATTCACAGTCCTTTCCAGACTGCTGAATTTGCACAAAAGCCTCCACACACTTCCAAAGTCGACAGCATTGAAAACCACACTCAGGGTCATAATTTTGTTCCGTACGCTTTGAATTTACTTGGCTACAACAATCGCTTTAACAGTGCCTGTAGCTGCCTCCTGCTCTGACAGACAGATGTGCGATAACCACACTACTTCTAAAAAAGTCCTCATCCCGCAAGGTCCACCTGCATACCCTTCTGGTCAGGATCTCTCCAGAAGTAGTGTGGTTAGCACACAACTTCCCATCAGAACAGAAAACAGGTTACACTCCTGAACTTCAGAGCCATCGTCTCCTTACATAGCTGACAAAGCATCAATCTCTGTATTCAAGTAATTTGGCAGCAGTGCCAATCAGCCACACTGACGTGCTCTGCAACACATTTGACAGTGTTTAGGAAGTGCTACTACGCTTGGCAATGCTGTGCCTTGTTTCTAGATGACTAGCTGCAGAACTTCACTTAGCACTCTGTCAGAGATGACAAGCAAATAGTTTAATAAACCCTTGTAATGTTCATGACAACGAGGTGGAACTTCTTTCCATTTAGTTAAAAGTTTGATTAGATACAGAGAAACACAGTGACACTGATTTTAGGGCCATAAATGGTTTTCTAGAAAATCAATAAGCACATTTCTGATTTAGATGTTGCTGAAGTTCAGCTTTCTTTGAGCCTCATTCTTTTCTGAGATGAAGTCCTGCTCGTCCTTCCTGTGCAGGTGCACAACAAGCAGCTTCATTACTCAAAAATATTTTGTCTTCTTTTCAAAATATCTCTGTGTTAGGTAGTTGTTAATACAAGAATGGATAATTACAAAGATTACCACCTCTGTGCTAAGATGTCACATATTGATATAACATTTTATGTCTGTTTTTTTGTAGTTGGACTGCGGCAGCTTTGACCTTGAAGTTCAATTTCTTCTAGCACTTTTAAACATAACCTTGAGACCTTTTGGCTGCACCTGAAGATGGTGTAGACAACCTCCCCATTGCCTTTCACCACTACTACAGCATGTACTACCATTTCTCCTCTGCTTTCAGAACTGGTTGTGCAATTGTTCTAACCCAGGAAACATTTAAAATTATTTTGACTTTGTTAAGGTAGTTTATTTTGGCGAATCTGAGCGAGACCAGTCATTTGTCGCAGGGATAGCCATGTGTTGCTGACAGGCACTTTTTCCACCAGCTCCGTGACCACCAGCTGTGTTCTACCTGTGTTGGCTTATGTGTGATCTACCAACATCAACTCCTCATTATTAACGATCATATCATCAATCTGCCGCATAAATGATTTTTACTTCACCGGTGCTAAGTTGTAGTGTAGAAAGGAAGCTGCTACTATTTCTACATCGAGTGTATCCACAATGTCTTCTGTAATGACAGCACATCAAAACTACAGGACGGTGATGACCAGCTAGGGCTGAGAGTGTACCATCACTGCTGGAGTGCCATTCAAGTTTTCGTTACCACTTCCAAAACAATCTGGGACTTCCTGATAAACTTCCAAATCCAATAAATGTATATGTATTAAAATCTCCCAACCTAATGCACCATTTCATGGAACCGGTTTCAAGCATGACGGATTTTGACCTCACCAGTTTGAACTGCAGCTTCAGTGCTGGCACTAGCAACAGTGGTAAGATACATGTATGTAGGGATATTTTTGGAATCAGCAATTGGTTGCTTTATTGGGTACAGAATTCAACTTACACGTCAATGCTGTGAATGGCAAAACCTCTGTCTGGACATGCCTGCTAATATGGAGAAAGCCTCATTCTGGCTGAAGACTACCGGACTACATTGGGTGTAAACACAATTAATGTTTCCTAGAGACCCCTTTCCTTCCTTTCTTTGATAAGGTGAAACAGCACTGCCCCTTAGTGGGGCTGCTCTAAAGCTCCACTGCTGCACAGGTGAGCCAAACTCCTGTCGCTCCTGGGCCAAATCACAGAATCACAGAATTTTCAGAGTTGGAAGGGACCTCTAGAGATCATCTAGTCCAACTTCCCTGCTAAAGCAGGATTGCCCAGAGCACATTACTCAGGACTGCATCCAGGCGGGTCTTGAAAATCTCCAGAGAAGGGGACTCCACAACCTCCCCGGGCAGCCTGTGCCAGTGCTCTGTCACCCGAACCGTAAAGAAGTTTTTCCTGGTGTTTGAATGGAACTTCCTATGTTCCAACTTATGCCCATTGCCCCTCATCCTGTCACTGGGAATCACTGAAAAGAGTCTGGCTCCATCCTCCTTCAACCCACCCTTTAGATACTTATATGCCATAATAAGGTCTCCCCTCAGCCTTGTGCACTTGAGATGCTTGTGATGGACTGCTGGAGGCAGTGATCTCTGCCTGTTCCACCTCACACACCCTTCAACCCCAGGCATTGCAAGGAGACATTTTATCCAATGGTACGGCTAATCACAATATAAAATGAAAGTGGACACAGGCTGTCTGTGTGAAAAAGGGCTAATAAGCCCAGTCCTATCAGGTGATGATAAAGTTTTACTTTCTCTAAACACTTGTAATTTTACAATGACACATAAAAGGTAAAGATATAAGAAAAGGAAGGTAAGAAATTATGAAAGTACAGAAAAAAAGGGACTTAAAATAAAAAGAAACATAACCCACTGCAGTATCAGAAAATGGTCATTTTAAATGGTGATTTTAATTGCATAAGGGGAATCAAGGATTTTCTATTGCAGTTAAAAGCCTAATGGGTTTTGTAAAAACAGTAGTTTTCTACCTTTATGTCTCCATATTCTTCAACAATGGATGCAAAACATTAAATGCCCACAATCTGATTCATGAAATAATATTCATAATAGCTGAAGAGACATAAGAAACCAGACATCTACTGAAAAATCACGCATGCTAAGATGCTGACCCTTCACTTACAGCAGGTAATGTATCAGTGTTCATTCTCTAATATTTAAATATAAACTAGAATCCTCTACCCGAATTCTAACTTTTAAAATTCTTATTCTTTAGGGAACCTTAGGGTTCCTAAGACTTCAATCTGCTTATAGCATCTGCACAAAGTACTTTGTTAGGTACCTAGGCCTAAAGAAATACCAAAATGTCCCAAAATCAAGGAAAGCTAATATTTATTATATCTTTTTACTCAGAATTTCTTCATTCTAATGGTTGATTTTTTTAATACACTGAAATCTCTCACTAGTGTTTCCTCTTACAAACTTAATGATTTTAAAGAAACTAACTTTCAAAACCAAACTAAATTTAATAAAAGAATGTTTGCATGTAATACACTTATTCACTAAGCAATATATTTAAAAAATAAAGTTCTGTAGTAAAGAAATCAGATTTATTAATTGTATGTACTAGATTTACTCATCCATGAAACTTGTCTGACCAAAAGCAGTCAGCTACTCTTTCAAAAACATAGTAATAAACCCATATTCCTGAAGACTTGGGAAAGGGGCTGGTAACTAGAAAATACTTTTGATCATAACTATTCTCAAATACAGGTAAAATAAATGGTTCAGCTCAGGCAATGTCATAAGCATAAAAAACATTAGGTAATTTAGAGGTTTTTGCTGTTACCATCAGAAGGAACCCTTATTTCTTAAAGATGTCAAGCAACACACAGAAAAGAGGACTCCTCTTTGGTGCCTTATAATAAAGAACGGGAAATACGTTCTCTGAAGATTGTTGTCCCATGTATATCAATCAGGTAGCTTCACCTAATAAATGCTGTTGTTACATTAAATTCCTTTTTACTCAAATCAAATTTTGAAATATGAAAATACGTGTACTGCACACATATGAAAATACATTACAGGTTTTGTGTCTGGAAATCTGGAGGTATCCCTCAGTTAACTGCTGTTTCTATAACCATCATCAAGTATTCCATCAAAGGATCATTCTATTTTTTATTTACAACCAAAGGTATCACTTATCAGAACTGACAGATGTGGTTGCACAGTGAGCTACTGCAATTTCACATACAAAAGATGAAAATATGCCATGCTAATATTCTGTTTCCATCTTTGGAAAGCTCAGCAAGTCAGTTAAAATCTCCTCTCTGTGAGAAAAAAGACATTATGCAAAAGATCACTGAAGTTTAAATACATTAATAGCTTTTTCCTATGAATGAGTGAAAAGAAAGATGTGACTTAGGCAACATCTGCATTCTTCTCTAAATTTATATTGCCACTTAGGTCTCCAGCGCCTGTTATGATGGTACAGATAAAAGTCATTGCAGGAGCATTGATCCAAACATAAAAACAACAGTGAGAGAAGCTTCATTTCATATACATTTAGCATCTGACATCTTCCCACATTTGTGCATTAATCAGTAACAGACATATCTGAGCATCCTGCTACAGGAGGTGATTTGACTTTCACAAATTTCCCTAAAAGCAGAAACATCATCAGGAACAATTTCAAGGAAATAATTATGGTCTAGACAGATTTATGACTTCTAAAGACCTAATCCAAAGCACATTAATGTCAGTGGAAGGACTCCCATTGACATCAAAGGCCTTTGGATCAATCCCCAACTGCTGTGGGAATGAATTCAGAGCAATAATGATGGTGGACTAAATACACACTTGCAGTTGAAATGTTACCACCCAGACCTTTTTATTCCTCAAATCAGATTAAAAAGTCATTTTCTGCTATTTCACAATTACTTCCAGATGCACATCATCTCAAATGGCATTTTCATCCATCTGTATGAACCATAGAGATAGAGAAGTTCTACACTGCCTGAACTAATAATACAAATGAAAACCACAAGGGAAAATAATTTTAGAGGTGATGAAGTTCAAGTTTTAAACACGGAGTGAAGAACCTTGGGCTTCATTTATTCCTTCTAACTACTTTGGGATAGAGCTGCCAGGCCCACCACTTCTTTATTTACTGCCACAGTAGATTTCTTCTAATTAAATTCTCAATATTTTTCTCTAGTACTCCAAACAAAACAAAAGAATACACATAAATCAGTGTTAGCCTCAAACTTGGCAGCACAAAAACTCTCAGAAATGTCAACTTCACATACTCTCTGCTTAATAACAGCTCTGCTGTCCCTTCTGTCGTCTTAAATGTCTATTTACATGCTAAATAATTTGAAACATCACTGTTCTCTTACCATGTTAATCTGGTTTCATTCCCTTAGCAGTTGACAATGTTTTAGACTGTAAAATGAAATGCCAACGTCATGGACGAGTGGCAACCCATTCAACTCCAAGACATGATTGATCACTCATCAACATTGTGTCTTACTTCGAAGTGCATGCTATGGGAACCACGCATCTTTTATTATATTATCTCTAGCAATACTTTGGTTAGGCAGGTTCAATTATCACGTGTTCATTGTGACATGAGCGTGTTACGGACTGGTTGAACTCTGCCTTATCAAATTAGTTTTAGGAAGCTTGAGAGCTTTCTTTAGGAAACTATATGTAACACTTTTTCGTCAAATAACACACATTTCCTAGCACAATTCCATCTTTCCATTCCAAATGAATATCTGACCTATTACCTCAGTCTCTGTACCCTTCTCTGCACTTCAGAAAACAAGATTTTTTTTCTCCTTTTTCAGTTACTATGTGTGGGAAACCAGATTATTAGTGACTGGGTAATGCTGCTACCTAGATAAAAAAAAAATAACGAGGTAGATAACAATTAACTGTTTTATTTGTAAATTGATGCTGATCACTGGTTACTAAGAGGATCTGAATGGGAAGGGAACTCAGATTGACAGAGGAAGGCAATATTGGCTAAAAGTATCCAAGGAATTAAAATGGTTCACAGTTCATACATTTTCTGGGCTATATTTGTAATGGAAATGGTGCTTTAGATATGTCCTACCCCCTACCTGTGTCACAAGGAGTTATTTTTAACCTGGTTCCCTCAAGAACCAAAGCTTATGTAAACAGACTGTGTACACGTGTGATTTTCATACCCTCTTGCCACATCTAATAACTTGGGGCTCTCTTGGCCAATTAAGTCCAATCTGCAGAAGGGCAAAAGTCACAACATCATTAAATTCTTACAGGCTTTGCGGAAATAGGTGTCCAGATAAAGGGGGAATCCTATTATTACCCTAAACCAGGACCATCAAAGAATCACTCTGGCATTCATCCTTTAGCTGCAAGAACACAGGAACTGGTCAGAAGACTACGTTTTAATCTGATGCTGTTCCAATATTTTCTTCCATGAAAAATTAATTCAGTGTATTTTAATACACCAGACACTAGTAAGCCTCTCAGCTTACTCCAAAAACATTTTTTCAAGATGCACCAAAAGCAGCAACATACTTCAGTCATGATTTGGCACCATCTTTTACATGAGTTCACGTGTCAGCGTATGTTGTTATCAGAAACGCACGAGAACATTGCACCTGGAATATATGGACCGAAAAGGTATGAGCGCTTCAATTTAAATTTGCTGACTTTCATTAGTTTGACACCAGTAAACAAACTATTCCATCAATTTGCAAGGGCAGAAGGCAACCCATGGAAATGATACGTGCAAAACCCCTTGTGCATTAAAATACGTATAAATTATGTTAATAGGGAACTGCCCAAGCAAACAAAAAATTAGTCAGGGTAATAACACATTTAAGAATGTTAAATTATCAAGATTATAAATTCAGGGATATGAACTTCCCCAGCACCAAGGCATGATATTACTGCTCTATTATTTTTTCCATGGTTACATTTTAGCAGTTTGAATATACACAGCACACAACACCAGACCTTTGACCGAGGTAAAAATGAGAAAGTACCTTTGCTGGTAATACTGAACTTCACTACCAGGGAAATTCTGTCTTGCCTTTACATGCACCTTTAATGTTGTTCCTCTCTCCCCACTTTGACCTCAGCTCTTTACAATTTTTGATGCCTTTTCAACATGTTCAAGGCAAAATTCAGTTTGGCCAGCTGTAGGCCACTTCAAGTCACAGGAGATGACACAGAACTACGCATTACTTATATGACTGAATACATAGTTTAAATAATTTGCTGGATTTTAAAAGGTTACATTAGCTTTACTGGGGTGTCTTAGGTAAGGTAAGACAGTCCTCTTTTCCCTATTAATATATTATAAATATAACCAAATGTCTCCTAGGTAAATGATTCAAAGCAAACTTACACACCACAAAAAAATCAGCATAACCAGATGAACATATTAAGTATACTTTCATTCAAGTACAACAAATAGTGGTATTATTTTTATGATGAAAACCGGGAAAAAAATTCACTACTAGCTTTTTAAAAATTATTTAGAATTCTAGCATAACTTGTTTGAGAGGTATGAATGCATGTGACTTTGAAGCGATAATTCCCTATTAAATGCATTCCTTCAGAGCAAAAGAAAGCATTTGCTCCTAATGTTGCCTCCCCCCACACTTCACATCTATCAATTATAATAAAGTCAGAGAAAACATTTTAGTTTTCAGTTCCACATCCAAGGAGTATGACATATCAGGCAATGCAGTTACTTCAGGAAAACTTGTCTTTAGCCAGAGTGGCAAAGGCAAGATTTATGGCATGATTAAGAAACGCGCTACTCATGGCCCCTTTCCTTCAGACGACAGCCACTGGGGTGCAGGTGACTGTTACGGCAGAGGAAGGCATACAAGCAACCACCAAGAACATTGTTTCCATGAGCATTGCTTTCGCATTGCTGGACCGAATATGGTTGAATAAAGAATAATTCCCTCCTAAGCCAGGTGAACTCTTTCCCCATTTTGTTATTACTATCCAGAAAATTAGGAGAGAGACCCCAGCTCTCCTCTTCCTCACTCGATGTTTCTGCAGTATTTTAGGATACTTCTGAGCTTTTCAGGACTCTCCCTTGTGTCAAATTCTAGCAATACATGCTTGTGGTACATAAATATTTTTTTATGCAAATATATTTTAATTCAAACATTTAATCTTGGCAAGTAAACATAAGAAAGATAATTCATGTACTTTTCACAGAAGACGGCTCACGGTTTTAATTTCCTGTTTTTATTAGCCAACCTCACTTGAAAATACTAACACATCTTGAGAAGTACATTTTATTTTCTGGTTTCTCAAGAAAACACTTTGTTGCTACCACCTCATTAGAGGCATCAGCTTTTAATTGGAACAAGTTTTAAATTGAAAGAAGTGATTGAAAAAATGATGCTGATGTGCCACCACAGTACTTTAAATGCCCGCTTGCTCATATCTAAATTTTTTTTTATGCTGAATATCAATACTCAATTAGAAGACACAATGTTTCAGCATTTGTAAGCTCCTTTCTTGTTTGTGCTGCCGGAGTCTATAAAGCAACTCTCATGTTGACACAATCAAGCAACCAAAATGAATGGCTATAAATACAGTCAAAGCAAGAGATAACAATAAACAGAACAACTAAGTCCTCATTTGAAGATGAAACAGCATTTTTGAGTGAGCAGTATGTGATTAACCCGCTGTATGTGGGGTCACTACGATTTATTCTCACAGCTATGCAGCCAGTCTTAGCCCTGGGCCTCGCTTGCTACCAAAGCCATGAGCCTTCCTCAAATCAGCCCTCTGCTATGCCTGGCTAACACTCTGGCCTCTTACTTAGGAAAATTAAATATTGTGTCTTTCATTTAAATTATTCCCACCTCTGCTTGGAAATAATTGTTGGCATAACAGACAGTTTAACCAAATGGGCCTTCTAGTCTCTAGTCCATCTATCTGCCGCCTGCAATGCTCCAGCAGCCTAAAAGCGGATCTTGAAAAACACAGACGGGGCGAAAAAGCGGAGCCCTTATTTTATCTAAATTCTGAGTATTGCTAGAACAGTACTTTCTTGGCTCAACACCAAAGAACATAAATCAGTAGCCCATTACAAGACAATCAAGTGGTTCAAAATAGAGGGACAGTACTGGCTTTGGTTCAAACATTTAATAGAGATGCCACATTTCATAAAAAAAAACCACTTTGCGTGTCGGGACGAACCTCTTACCTTTTGTAGCTATTCGAACACACTGAGTTTTGGTTTCCTGTTGAGGAGGGAAAAGTAAAGAAAACGGTCAGGTCAAGTTGCTTTTTCTTACCCTCCCCACACCATGAATTCATCCTAGATCTGCTGATCAGATGGGGCAACCCAACAAGGTGGCTCAGGGCTCTGGGCTTAGCACGGGAGGAGGCTGGGTGAGACCTAGACATTGGTCTGTATCATCCAGGATAATGAAAGGGAGAAAAGGTGCATGACAGCCTCAATGTACCAAAATTTCTGATTATTCAAATCAAATGGAAACCATGCCATAAGAATACAGAAAGAGGGTGCAGTGAAAGAAAAGGGGAGGAGTGGTGTTCCTATTTATGTCATGGCACAGAAATCCTGAGCCAGTGTTGTCCTGCTGTGCAGCAAAGAAGGTACATTTGCTCAGCGCTGCCTCCAAACTGTGTCTTGCTGCATCCTGACAGAGTCCCCTGAAGCACATCAGCAATGCGCTCCCTCATGCTTCTGAGTGTGGAATGAGCACAGAAGCAGCCCACGTATCCCTTCACATATGACACAGTTAATCTACTACCTATATAATCTGCCCAGGAAAGGCAGTGATTTGACAGCCACGTGCTTCAGAAGTTGCACATGCAATGATATGCATTTTACTCCCCCCTCCCCCTTCAGAAGCTTGGTCAGCAATTGAAACAAATGAACAGAGAAATGACTTGGTTATGCACAGTTTGGACAACTTGAACAGACGAAGGTCAGTCATAAATGGGTTTTCTGACCTTTTTCATTTTAAAGGCAAACATACTGAAATAGCATAAGGTTGCGTGAGAGGGTGCAGCTGCTGTTGTATTAGATCACTCTAAACAATATTAGCATGTAATTAGAAAATATAATAATGACAGTTTCATTCTATAAAATATGCTCCCTCTAGTCCTGCACTCCCCAGCACTCCATCCCCAAATACATCCCCTGGGATCTCTCTCCTCTTGAAGATTCCCGAGCACCAGGTAAAATATGCTTATGGTGTTTTGTAAACACAGCTTGTAAAGAATGAGCAAAGCTGTGAGTTGAGGCTTCCCATAAGTGTTCTACAAAGACATTTTTTCAATCTAAATGCAAGCCACGCAAAGTTTATCCATATAATCTTATCTAATTAGCATTCTCCCTATTTACATGTCCACTTTCACAGTATCACAGAATCACAGAATGGTCAGGGCTGGAAGGGACCTCTGGAGATCATCTAGTCCAACCTCCCTGCCACAGCAGGGTCACCTACAGCAGGTTGCACAGGACGGTGTCCAGTTGGGTTTTGAATGTCTCCAGTGTGGGAGACTCCACAACCTCTCTGGGCAGCCTGTGCCAGTGCTCTGCCACCCTCAAAGGAAAGAAGTTCCTCCTCATGTTTACATGGAACTTCCTATGTTCAAGTTTGTGCCCATTACCTCTTGTTCTATCACTAGGCACCACTGAAAAAAGACTCTTCTCATCTACCTGGCACCCTCCCTTTAAGTATTTATAAGTATTGTTAAGATCCCCCCTGAGTCTTCTTTCTTCTATACTAAAAAGACCCAAGTCCCTCAGCCTTTCCTCATAAGAAAGATGCTCCAAACCCCTAATCATCTTAGTAGCCCTTTGCTGGACCCTCTCCAGCAGTTCCCTGTCCTTCTTGAACTGGGGAGCCCAGAACTGGACACAGTACTCCAGACGCGGCCTCACCAGGGCAGAGTAGAGGGGGAGGATGACCTCCCTCGACCTGCTGGCCACACTCTTCTTGATGCACCCCAGGATGCCATTGGCCTTCTTGGCCACCAGGGCACATTGCTGGCTCATGGTCATCCTGTTGTCCACCAGGACTCCCAGGTCCCTTTCCACACAGCTGCTCTCCAGGAGGTCAGCCCCCAAACTGTACTGGTGCATGGGGTTATTCTTCTCTAGGTGCAGTGCCCTACACTTGCCCTTGTTGAATTTCATTAGGTTCTTCTCCGCCCAACTCTCTGGCTTGTCCAGGTCACGCTGGGTGGCAGCACAGCCTTCCAGTGTGTCAGCCACCCCTCCCAGTTTTGTATCATCAGCAAACTTGATGAGGGTACATTCTATGCCTTCCATCCAGGTCATTGATGAATATATTGAACAGGACTGGACCCAGTACTGACCCCTGAGGGACACCACTTGTTACTGACCTCCAACTGGACTCTGCACCACCAACCACAACCCTCTGGGCTATATTTGTCAGCCACTGTTCAATCCACCCCACTGTCAATTCATCTAACCCATACTTCCTAAACTTGCCTATGAGTGTGATGTGGGAGACAGTGTCGAAAGCCTTGCTGAAGTCAAGGTAGACAACATCCACTGCCCTCCCCTCATCCACCCATCCAGTCATGCCATCGTAGAAGGCTATCAGATTAGTCAGAAATGACTTCCCCTTGGTGAATCCATGTTGACTACTTCTGATAACCTTCTTTTCCTCCAGATATTTGGAGATGATGCCCAGAACAAGCTGTTCCATCAGCTTTCCAGGGATGGAGGTGAGGCTGACAGGCCTGTAGTTTCCTGGGTAATCCTTCTTGCCCTTTTGGAAGAGTGTCTTTTTTGGAGTGACATTGGCTTTCTTCCAGTCCTCAGGCACCCCACCTGTTCTCCAGTACCTATTCAAAGATGATGGAGAGTGGCCCAGCAATGACTTCTGCCAGCTCCCTCAGCACTTGAGGATGCATCCCATCAGGACCCATGGACTTGTGGGTGTCCAGTTTACTTAATTGATCTCTAACTTGTTCTTCTTCGACCAGGGGAAAGTCATGCTTCCTCCAGACTTTCTCTGTTACCCGCAAAGTCTGGGACTCCCGAGAGCTGGCCCGAGCAGTGAAGACAGAAGTAAAGAAGGCATTCAGCAACTCCGTCTTCTCTGCATCATCTGTCACCACAGCACCCGTCTCATTCAACAGCGGGGCCCACATTTTCCCTAGTTTTCCTTTTGCCTCCTATATACTTAAAGAAACCCTTCCTATTGGCCTTGACATCCCTTGTCCACTTTTGTTCAAAATGTCTGCGAAGACCACAGAGTAACTCTCATCCCAGCCCTACAGTGTATTTCAGAGCATACTTTACTTCCCCTTGAGTATTTTGGTGATCCCAGTAGTTTATAGCAAAGCACCTGTTTAAATATTCTGCAGCTCAGAGGTTATCTTACAACCACTAGATCTCTGTCCCAACAGAATGCAGTGCAATGCCCCCTAAACCTCCCCCCAAATCCCTCTAGGAACAGAAATCCAAAGTTTTAAATCATACCAGAGAAAACCATTTTAGGATTAAACTTTCTCACAAACTGAAATAAAGTTAAAGTAAAAAATGTGTTCTTCCCTCAACTTTCTACTTATCTGTCAAAATGTAAAGGCCAAAATAAAGATCTATTTTTGTATTTAACATTTTTATTTTACTTTCCCCTCCCATTTATTTGGGAGGGAATGAAACAAATTTCCTCACAATTTAGTCTGCTGGAAGCTAACAAAAGCAAAGCGAATTATTTGTAGCAGGTGAGGGAAATATAGATGAGAGCCTAGCAGTTACCTTTTATTTTTCTTTATTTGCTTCATACAGGTCTATAGGTAAGAACTAAAAAGAGGGAATGGTCTCTTCCATCAGAAAAAGCATCCAGTTCTCAAGCAGCTTCAGTACAATTTCATTAGCTCCTGCTTTGTCCCCATTGTGACTTGATGCATACACAATTTTTGTAACTATAGGTAGAAGGTGAGACTTTCTTCAAAAGGCTCCAAAGCAAGGCTGCCTGTTAGCTAGGGTTTTTTTACTCAACACAGAAACCCAAATGTAAGAAACGGTAAACATGGCTTCTGCTCCTTTCTGATGGCTCTGGTGTGTCTCAGCAGCTATCAATCTGGCTGTCCTTTCTAGATCCTTTCTGACCTGCCTGGACACTTCATACAGAGACTCCTACAGACATATTACTGCAATTTCCTTCAGTTTTCTAGACTGTAAATCAAAATTTTAAATTTTTTAATATCTGAAGCTTCTGCGTCTACCACGTTCTCCCTCCTCACTGATCATTTTCCCCTCCCTCCCTCTTCATTTACAAGAGGAAAAAAACATTCAAGAGCAACAGCGTGGGGCTTGCAGAACCATAGTTGTTCTTCCCACCTGGAATCTCCCTCCCTGGTGCTTTTCCCCCCTCCATTCACATACAGAGCCAGCAGCGGTACTCAGCAAGAGAGTTAAAAATGAAACACCAAGGAGGTAATGAAGGTGAGTGACAGCCATACTTCTACTACTGCACAGCAGGGAAACAAGCCTGAAGTACACCTGTGCAGAAAGGCTCTGGCAAATGCACCCTGGGCCTGGGGCCGCTTTTGCTCAAGCAGACTGTTACTTTTTATTTGATGCTTAGTGGGAGAGTCTCAAAAAGTTTGTAACGTTTTATTAGCCCACTGAGCAGCCCACATTCTGTTTATCCTGCAGTAATTTAATCTTCTGAAGTGTGCAAGTACTGAGAATTGGGGAAAGGGCTTGTGGATGTTATTTACCGAGAAGGCAGAGACACAGCACTGAAATTACTTTGCTCAGACGACTACTACGAGACGTATTAAACTCTTGTCTAGTAGCAGTTACTATGATACAAGGGCGGTGTGAAATGTGAAGGGCACGCTGCCATGCTGTCACAGCACGGAAGGGATTCCTGCAGTGCCACTGCCACCACCTACTAGGTCCAACTTCATCAGTCCCAATTGTCACCAAGGGCATGTCTTTGACTCCTTCCAGGAGAAAGGTGTGGTTGGCACTTACCTTCTCAACGCTGCTCATGGCCTGGAAATAGATGTTGTAGCCTTTCCGAGGAGCCAGCGGTGGGTTCCAGAAACCCTGGTAAGTCCTGTTGTCACCCACGGTGAAGGGGGCTGGCTCCGGCAGGTTTCCTGGGGGCAGCTCAGCAGCAAAGTAATACGGTGACCCTCCGCTAAGAGCGGTCTGGTAGGTGACAGGGATTTGGTAGCACTCCATGGCACCCGTTTCTCGCTTTGTTCGGTGCGGGTGCAGCTCCTCAACAACAATCTGGTAGGCACTAGTGAGACAGAGGAAAACCAGCATAACTTTAAGGTCACCTGCTAGGGTCAAATCTCAAGTCTCGCAAAAATATTCACCCCATTGCTTCGTGTAAACTTAAAAAGAAAACAAAAAAAAGAAAAAAGGAAAGGACAGTAGATGCATGGATGGGGAGAAGAAACAAAGGCTTGAAATATAGCAAAGCTATCGAATTCAGCCATTGGAAAGAAGCAGCATCCATTTTTTTAAGGAAAAACAATACAAATCTATACACAACCTCATCACAATGATTTTTTTAAAGGCTTTTTTCTTTTGAGGAAACACAGGAATGAATCTGACTTTAAACTACAATAGATTAAACTCTTGGGTAATCGGAAGCATCTGAAGTTAGCATTTTCCTTTGAAACGATATTAGAGAAAGCTGAGCTTCAAGGCCTAACATAATGACTGCCTCCAGGCTGAGCTTGAAGCACCAATTTGCAGTTGTCATATCATTAGAGACAGAATGTGCTGACAGGCTTCTCCACCTCTTGACCTTGCTGTGGCTTCTATCTTGGCTCAGAGCTATGCAGATCTAAAGTACAAGTGACATGCTCTAATACAAGCACAGATGGACAGAAATCTGTCCATTCCACCAAAATAGACTGCCTCATTCCTCTACAGTTGTCAATGATAAAACGTTACAAATAGCTGAAGCAGATGGCATTCGGCCTATTAAAACGCCATCCCAAACTCCCAATACCTCTCTTGAAATGGTCCATGGCTTGGTCACTTTTCAAAATCACCTGCTCAAAATAGAACAGGTAATCATAATTCTTCTTTCTCCTTTAGGGGAATTACCTAACTGCAGGATGTTACTAACTCATTATCAGCTTCCTCTGCTCTGCAGAAGTACAGAACTTACATACTGAGAGCAGGAGGCAGTTGGTTCAGTTTATAAGAAAAACATTTAAAAAAAAAAAGAGTTTTTTTTCGTTTTAAGAATTATACGTATGCACATGTACATATGTACACACATGTATACATGCACACAATTTCTCATTTATATGTAGACACATTTAAGGAACTTATGAAAGATTAGTAAAAAAATATGCCTAAGCATGTAGATAAGACCTGAAGCTATTCAATTAAACTGGCAGAATTGCCCATCTTGGTTTTGGTTTAAAGCTTTTTAAACAGAAAAAGTAAAATTGAACAGAGTTCTCGAAGCATCACTGCATTGCTGCAGGGACTCTGAAAAGCAAAGGCAAAGACAATCCTCCTCATTTCAGAACTTATGGGGGAGCATCAAATTATTTTGTCAATTTTCTTGGCTACTACTGCCCAGAAAACCCAATAACTGTAGTGGCAGAGATGAAGTATGATACTGGGGAATGGAAGAAAGGAGAAGAAAAAGTAAGACATTAGTCTCACATCTTTCTTGAGCTGAAAGAAGAAGTCAGCATACCCTTTTCCTAGCACCTAAAAAATTAAGGAGGAAAGCCTCTTCCCTTTCAAAGTCACCTCATTTTTGAAACTCTAGGTAAAAAGAAGAATGTAAACAAAAAAATGATGAGTTAGTTCCAGGGATCTCTGTTTCTCGTAAACTGTCTGTGAACTGAGCATGGTTATAAATCACCTTCTGTAGTAAATTCTATGTATTAACAATGTCCAGCTAATGTGGCCTGTGCCAACAAATCACTTCCACAAGACCCCTGCGGACCCAGAATCTTTCCTTACGCTTCAAAATTAATGTACTAGCAAAAAAACCTAAAAGAATTGATATTTTACAAACTTGACAGGATGTAAAATATTAAAAATAATTTTTGTTTATAATGTCCCAAGGGAAGAAATGACTACCGCTGTTCATTCCCTCCCTGGCCTGGCCCTGGACCCCGGCAGGGTTGAAACCACTGCTGCTGAACTGGGCAGTACTGGGAACACAGGGGCCGCTGTGTCTCTGTTCCCTCCCTTCAGCAGTCTTCTCTCATGGGCTGCCAATGGACAGGGACCGACACAAATTGTGCTCTCCGAAGTGCCAGGAGAGCAGGAAACTTGTCATCTACGACAGCCTGCCAACCCAGGACGAGAAAGCCAGCAGGGAGAGCGGAAGGACAGTGCAACGCCTGCACGTGACGGAGGCAACCATCCCTGGGGAACAGCCCAGGTTTTCACACAGATCAGAAGCTGAAATCTACCAAAGTTATCAAATTAACCCCCTTTTCTTCCCCCTCATTTTACAGAATAAGGGGTAAAAAAGGTACCTAGTTTTTAAGGCCCATATCCTTTTCAAGGGTCATGTCTCTTTGGAGACCAAACCAAACCAAACCAAAAACCAAAGATGAAGGGCATATGAGAGTTAAATATTAGGAAAGCCTCTTTTAATAGCATTCTTTAAAAACATGCAGTAAGTTTTGACTGTGATATAAAAGGTACGGCAAAATTTTAAGCATGCAATCACAATAAAATGTGAAGGTTCTGGAAAAATTTCAAATGTAGCAATTTACACAAAATATGCTTCCAAAAATAATGCTTTTTGGGACCCTACATCTGAAAAGCTACAAAATGTGGAAAATAAGAAATAGATATACACATTGCAGCCATCTGCATTTGTACAATTTCTTTTAGTTGAGGAAAGAATAGCAAATGACAGAAAGTGCTTAAAGTGTCCAACAAGTATTTATTTATTTATTTATTTGCACAAAGTATTTTTTAAATAAAAGATGTGCCTATCCTCTTTGAAAAGGGGATCTGGCAGTATTTTTCATGCAACACTATACGCTGACAAGACACGGAGGAATACAGTCATTTACCTCTGGGCCCTTTGTGATACCATCTGTTTAAACCCATTTACTAAACACTATAGTGGCTCCAAAGCAGCACTGTTACTCTGTGGACACAAAATAGTGTTCAGAAAGGACACCCTCCTTTAAGATGTGAAGAAAGAAGCCAAAGTTAAATTTGCAACTTGAAAAGCAGGGTGTTCACTAGCTGTAGATGGGGTCTGATATTAGGCTATAAGCAAAAGTTTAAAGGCTATGTACTCTGCTTATCCTTGCATTTTTACATATTACCAATCCCAGCTTCAATTATCTTATGTTTTCTACACATTTTTTTGTGTAATGGTGAGAATTCAATTATTGAGAGTGCTTTCTTGTGACTGAAGCTGAGGGAATTCCTATAATAGCAATTTTTTTCCAGTCTTCCCATACAGCAAAGAAGGAATAAAAGACAGCAATAAAGAGGGAGGAGTGGAAAACCTAGTTGACAATATTCCTTCTCCCTGATGACTAAAATAAATTCTGAGCTATTCTGAAGAGTAATACAAATTTCAGAACCTGCTACAAAAGTTGTCGGGATCATAAAGGCCAGACAGTTGTCTGAGACAGGCAGGTAAGCGGCGAAAGTATTGAAGACATAACAGGTGAAGAGCCCTCAGCTGAGATTTTGCATAAAGGAAAATTATTCCTCATGTCAAGAGACTGTTGCTTTTTTTTACTTAAGAAAACCTGTACAACACCTCCTTATTGACCAAGACGATTACAAACAGCCCAAGGAGGCCCCTGCTAACAGATCTTCCTTTTCACCCCTCCCTAAAAATTCAGGCTCCCAAGCAGGTACAGCGGTGGTGAACATCTTGTTCATACTTCAGCCTTATTCTGACTAGGCTTTAATACCAGCTAGAGATTTCCTTCTATACATCTAATGGGGACACAGCATCCTCTCCTTTGACAGGTGCCAGACTGACTGAAAACTCAAGCTACAACCCCAGCTCTTGGAATTCCGACTTGCAAAATGAAAACAACCTGATTGTGCATATGGAGGTATAAGAAAAACACTTTACCAATCAAATAAAATAAATTTAATAATTAAAAAGTTGTCTGCACTGATTCTGATATATGCTTTTCGTAATCCTCATCTGCAGGAGGATTTGAAAACCAAAGATTGTTTTGCTGGTGCTCAGTTAGGATCCCCCAGAAAAACTACACTGACAAATCACATCT
This sequence comes from Pluvialis apricaria, assembly GCA_017639485.1. Taxonomy (NCBI): domain Eukaryota; kingdom Metazoa; phylum Chordata; class Aves; order Charadriiformes; family Charadriidae; genus Pluvialis; species Pluvialis apricaria. The sequence goes on along the minus strand of CM030009.1, from coordinate 69,088,812 downwards.
TCAAATGAATCACAGAAGCACCACTGATGCTACTGACTGGGATCTCATCCACAAGACTAATGGTGAAATGGTACGTGCTTCGCAGTGAGCCTGAGCCATCCTGCCCTGCCTCACTTTGCATTTCTAGTCTGGAACTTGGTTTAAAACTTCAGGAGGCCATAAAGAATTGCTAGAGATTACATGATAACACTTGACAGGGAAGATATGATTAGAGTCATGTTTAAACTGTGATGACTATGGCATGTAGTGTCTTAAAGAAATGATTGACAGCTGCACATAGATTTCACTGCAGTTAAGGAACATCTGTTTCCTGGGGGGCTATGCTGATTGAGAGGCTGAGGTACAACAAAATCTGATCATAGTATAATTATGTTTGTAAAAACAAAAGAGTATCAGATTAAGCTCTCCCCCCCCCCCAAAAAAAATGACGTGGACCTACTGCTATTAAATAAAATGATCTTTTGACCATCTACAGCTCCAGGGATTACAGGACTGGGTGAAAACAAGTCTTTTCGAAAAGCTAACTGTATTCTTCAGTTTCAGGCTAAAGAACAGCATTTGAGTCCCTTCTACTTAATCACAGCTGCAGGCACGATGATGCATTTTTCCCCACCTACTACTCATTATGGCAGCAAGCCAGCTTGTAGTGGAAACACAACTGCAGTGTGTGCAGTGAAGCTTCACTAAAATGCATCACAAAGTTTAGCAAAATGCATTGAATCAAGTCAGAATTTCAGTGTGCTGCATTTATCTCCCATATTAAGAAGCTGCTGATAAACACCAGACTGCAATATGCATAACTTCAGGAAAAGGAACGAGACCATGTTTTCTGCATTCCCCTGGAGAATGCTCCTCGCTCCAAGTAAGGAATAAAACACCTGATTTATTTTAAGAATAAAGCACAGCTCTCCGGTTATAGTGAAGGACTTATTTCCTTGGCCTCGTGATGTTAGAAATTCAATGCAACCTCTTAGGTTTTAGAAATTAATTGAAGTGGAGAGGGAGGATGGGAGACAGGAAAATGTTCTTTTTTAAGAACATACTCAAACAACAGTTATTAATAATCTATCAAACTATCCCTATCAACTCTCTATTAACATTTACTACATAAAATCCTTTTTCCCGACTTCATAGGCTACAGTGACAAGCTCATGCCATAGAACTAAGGATGCTGTATGGAAAATTGAGAGAATAAATGTGAGATGGTGTCCTGCAGCTTTACTCTGCACTGTTACTCGCCTGCCAGCACAGTGCAGAGAAGCCAGAGCTCCCTGAGCCAGGTACAAATGATCCTCTAGCCACATCCCATCATGCTACCAGTTCACAAAAGGAAACCCCCCAGGAGAGAAATGCAGGATGTGAGACCGAGTCCCCTCAGGGTGAGTGGTGGGACCCTGCTTCTGTCTGCACAAATGTGCCACAGACCATTTGCTGCAGAGATGTCCACCACTGTCAGCAGACCCCAGTGGTGTCTGGCACGCATGCTCCGGTTGTGCTCGGGGTACCAGGCACAAGACTGAAAGGATTTGGCACAGATTAGATGAGAGACAGACATCACATTTCTCAAACAGGCACAGCTTTGGATATGGCCAGCAGCAGGACACCTGGAAGGCTTTACAAGCACCTACAAAGGTGTACAGTGAGTTTAAGCACCTGCATAACTTGGGAGCATTTTTAGATCACAGGTCTGGTTTCTACTATATCAATTCAACAAAACCCTTATTTTAGGAATCCAAGTCCTGTACTGAATGTAGTCCTGTACATTCTATCATTCTTCACACCGAAAAAAAGCCTAGGTTCGCTCCAGGGCAATCTTTCAGAAACTAATGGTGTACAGGGTTACAATCTTATTCATGAATGTAACACATCAATATCTCCTATAAAGGGGATGAATCTGGATTATCTTCTATGACAGACCATAAATAAATAACATGATCATATCAATCATTAAGGCTGACTATATGATAAGCATATAAAAATGCTTATAGGTACGTGACTCATTCCCACAACACCTATGTAAAGCATACATTCCTCTTAAAGGAAACAGACTTAAGAAACAGTTAATTTTGCTCTACTTTTAGGGCTCTGGCACATTACCTGACATCAGCTGAGCTACAGTAACCGACTTAATGTAACCCAGAATGAAATGCATTAGCCTGTATTTCTCTAAAATGTCACAAGGGTAAGAGCATGAAAAGCTCTGATGCTCAGTAGTTAATTAACCCCCAATTAGTCAACCCTGTCCCTGAATATTGCTGATGCTGCCACATCAGTAAAACACAAATGGAATCAAATAATATCACAAAATTTTTGCACTAACAAGTGGAAGTAAGGAGCAGGATGTGGTCTAATCTTTGCAAATAGAATTAAATTATCTCTCAATAGAGTAGAAAGGAAAGACCCCTCAAAGTTAACATAAATGAAACATTTTAATATGATTATGGGACATGCCAAATAAAATCTAATAGCTCGCTACATGATTTCTAGTAAGAAGAACTCCGACAGGAAAAAGGTCAAATAGTTTGTATTCATCACTATTATCCTCCCATTTCCTCTGAGCTTCCAATTTTCCAATCATACATATATGCTATAGAATAGCTGATTTGAAGCACTGGGGAGGAAGTGTTATTTTCAAATCCACTTTCTGACAAACACCTTTCAACCTCATATTTCAGAGGCACCGTGACAAAGTAAAATGAAATGGTAATGGATAGGAGGTGGTCCTGGGGACCCTAAATCAAACAGGACAGGCAGCTGGACGATTCAGGTCATGACTATCTTTAAAAAAAAAAACAAAACAAAACAAAACAGCAACCAAGATTTTTTTCTTTTTAATTATACATCTATTGGCAAGCTCAGTCCAGCTAAGAAAAACAATAGTAATGTCAAATGAATATCACTTGGAAATGAACAGCTCTTTGAGCTGCAAGACAGCTTATAATCAACTAAAAAAATCTCTTCTTGATTTTCTTAAAAATTTTGTTTTATGTCTTTTTTTTACCTGATGGGTGCACCTTTGGCCTGTGCCGGTCTCAAGAGCACAGTTATTGTAGTAGCAGTTTCATTGAGAGATGCATCGACTCCTTCGTAGTCCGGTAAAGTGGGAGCTGATTAATGTTGAGTGGGAAGGAAAAGAACGAGAAACAAATCAGTGAAAACATTTTGAATTTTCACTAGATTGTGGCTTTTCACAATATAGTACAAAGCCACAATATTCATCAGCTACGTGAGTCTCTTTCAATGGCTTTCCAGTCAGTCAGGCACAATCTTTTACTAGACCATGAATGGGACTTCACCAATTGATAACCCCATCTCTAACTGCTCTCCCTCGAATCATGATACCTATCAAGTTAAACAGTTTATTCAAGAAGGACATAAATAGAGGGAGGAGGTGACTGCCAAGAAACTCTAAGACTACAAAACCCCGTTTTCACCTCGCTCTTTCTGCCTTATAAACAACTATATTCACCATCTCAAAGACCCAACCTCTACCACCTCTCTTTATCCTCCTCCAACAATTTAAGAACCTTTCACATTTCCTCTTAGACGTCATGGGAGACCAACCAGAGTGCAGGAAAATTGGGCTTGGATAGATACGCATCTGTGGACTAGAACTGGATGGGGGAGTCTACTCCCATGCCCGTTTCTCCTTCCATTTCTAACAATGGATGGCCAAGCTGTTCATTAATCAGTTTCTGAACCACTGTGGTTTTCAGCCCAGGGCATTAAGAAAAAACAAAATAAAAGTCAAAACGAGAAACAGTTCAGGAACTGTCAGGCCTTCGTGGCAGCAATATTAATTGTAGGTTGGACGGCTGGTGTTGGTGATTACTTCAAACATCCAACTTTAATCTGCTGGCACCAACCTGTTACAGCCCTCACTGGTAATACTGTTACTGACTTCAGGTCTAGTGCAGGGAAAGAAACAGGATTTTTTTGTGATTCAGAAAATAGTAGTTTTCTATTAATTACTAATCTTTAAAAGTTTGAAAACTATCTGCATGGGTTTGGTTTGGCTTTTTTTCGTATGTGGCTGTATCTTTAAAAAATTGTTAATGATGCCGGTATATTTCAAAATGAACTTTCCCAAAAAAAGGTGTTTCATAGCAGGATGTCAATCATTTACGTCATAATAATTTTACAATAACATATCAATAGATAGGAGAGCACTGAAAGATTAAAAGCCTTGCTTCATTAGTCCCAGATGAACACAAAAATTGCTCTTATTTCAGGAAATATTATTGTATTGAAATAATGTTCATTTAATGTTCATTTATAAATTACTGTTTACACCACGTGCACTAGGATCACGGCAACCACTTGTAAGCTTGGTTAAAAGGAATAATTTCACTCCTCATTAAAGTAAAGCTAGTGTTTCCTGAAACGTATGCACTGCTTTGTAAAAAGTATCAGTTATGCAGAGAGAAACTAGACAACGGTTCAGCATACAGCAAGATGAAAAAAAACCAACAGGCTGAAATTCAGATACAAAGGGTGTCACTGCCTGCCTTTAAGCTTTCCTAGTATTAACCATGTTTTGCCAACTAACAGACCCATACTGTGTCTAGAAAGTGTGGTAGACCGGATTATGGACAAAATTCCCAAAATGTCTGGGTGGAAAAAGAGGGCATATCTGAAGAAGCCTGAACACACTGTAGTCCTAAATAATCCAAATGTGTTGATGTGCTTATTTCCCAAAATACTGAAATGTCTGGGCAACAGACATGCTAGCAAGATACTATATAGTTACATCTTTTTTTTTTTTTTATTCCTACAAAGAGGTTAGAAGACAAGTATGCAAGTACTACACCACCATTATCCCTGAAAATTTAAGAACTGGAATTTGCTATGAAGAAACTCAAGGACCTTAAAACAACCTGAGTAAAATATTAGACTTCAAGTCAACCTAACAGCTAGATAAACAGAACAGAACATGTGGTTTAAGTGGGTTTTTTTATAGTTTGGTTGTTGGGTTTTTTTTTTAAAGGGCTGGGGTATGAGGACTGCTAGTGCTTATGTGCTGGGATGGAATTCAACAAATTGTTCCAGTTAAATTCAACAACTACAGCACTTCACTTGTTACATAATTCAAGGAGTTCTGCCTTGAATTTTCTCACATTTTGATTTATGGGCATGTTTTTGGGAACCGGGTGAAGAGACTACGTGAGTAGTCTCCCATAGAAATGGTAGGTGCATTCCAATACATTATTAACTTCCCTTTACAAGACAATAAAAGTTTCATTATGGCAGATAATAAGGAAAATAGCCTGCTTTGTTCTGTTTACAGTTCTAAATGACTGGCTTCTTTGATCTCTGCCAAGCTCTGAAGTCGCCGTGTCATAAAATCAACAGTCTCTCTAGATACAGCATTGACCTATCTTTTGCTATCAACTGCATAAGCTACTTATTTTTTGAGAATAATACTGAAATTTAAGAAAATAAAAATACTAAAGCATTCCATTTGACGTTACTTTCTTCTAGAGTTTGCAGTGCATTATTAAGATGAACAGTGCCAATCTTGATGCATTGCAGTAAGTGAATAAAGGCACAAGGAAGCAGACCTATGTGAATCTGGCAAAAGAAATTCACACTTCCTCCCAACCGCCCCAGTTCTGCTATAGCTGTGTGCTGCTAAGTGGTGTCACCTTGAGTAAGTCAGTTAATTTTCTGCATCTGACTTTACTAATCTGCAAAACAAATACAGTACTTAGTGACCTATGGAGTGCTGTAAGGCTTAATTAGTTAAGGTTTATACAGCACTTCAAAATCTTTAGATGAAAGTACAAGATTGCACAAAATCAAACAGTTAACAACTACAGGTGTGCAATTTCCACCTCATGCAAGGATTTATCCCTGAACTTATGCTACTGTTTCGCAAATATGCTCAAAAACATTTTCAGTAATATAGTTTCGCAACACAATAGGATTTTTGGGGCGTTTTCTTTCCCATTTCATGATTTATCAAGTCTGACAAAAAAATCCCCAAAACATTTCCCTACACACACACTTTCCTTTTTATTTTTTAAAGTTTTTGGAGTTTGTTTTTACCTGAGATGTTAGTTGTTACATTGATTGTGGTTGCTGGTCCAAACCCTTTCACAGTGCTTGCACGTATAAAAAACTGGTAAGTAGTACCAGGATGCAAGTGTGAGAAGACATGGTGCGTGCTGTTCCACAGCTTCGACACGGTTTGCGGAGGTCCTGCGACTGGAACTGCAGGATCGAATGACCGTATACTGCTATAGCTGACCTGTGAAAACAATTATTTTTGTAACAGTCGTCACAGTTTTTGGCGCAAGGGGATTAGGTTAGCTTGGCTGGAAAGGAAACAAGGGACACATGCTCATATAGCTACCCAGCTATCTTGGGGATACCATGAGGACTTGATGTGTATTGTTGTAGAGTCTGCTTCACTTGAAAGGCTATGCAGGTGCCCTTCATCTCTCTCTCTTTGTGATTTCAGTTCATGTATGGAAAATTTCACTGTTACACTTAAGTTAGGACAGTCCCACCATCCTCCTCATCTCCACCAAAACCCTCTATTTTGCACTTCCTGTAATGCCTTTCCCTCTCCTCTTCTATTAATCCTATTTAAATTATGCCATCCAAACCAAGCTAATATATTTAAAACCAGCAATGATACCTTAATGTACTGGTTTTGACTGCAATGGAGTTAATTTTCTTCATAGCAGCTTGTATGGTGCTGTGTTTTGGATTTGTGTTTAACACAAACACTCACACTTTTGCCCTTCCAATTCTCCTCCCATCCCACTGTAGGGGAGGGAGTGAGTGGCTGAGCGGGGCTGAGCTGCCCACCAGGGTTAACCCACACTATTTAAAGAACTGTGTTAGCACTAAGCAGATAAACAGATTTACAGAATAGAATAGAATCATAAAATAGCTTGGGTTGGAAGGGACCTTTAAAGTCCAACATCCCCTGCAATGAGCAAGGGCATCTTCAACTCGATCAGGTTGCTCAGAGCCCCATCCAACCTGATCTCGAACGTTTCCAGGGATCGCGCATGTACCACCTCTCTGGGCAACCTGTTCCATTGTTTCACCATCCTCTTCGTAAAAAAATTCTTCCTTCTAACTAGTCTAAATCTACCTTCTTTTAGTTTAAATCCATTACCTCTTGTCCTATCACAATAGGCCCTGCTAAAAAATTTGTCCCCATCTTTCCTGTAGGTCCCCTCTAAGTACTAGAAGGCTTCAATAAGTTCTCCCAGGCGCCTTCTCTTCTCCAGGCTGAACAACCCCAACTCTCTCAGCCTGTCCTCATAGGAGAGGTGTTCCAGCCCTCTGATCATTTTTGTGGCCCTCCTCTGGACCTGTTCCAACAGGTCCATGTCCTTCCCGTGCTGAGTGTTCCAGAGCTGGACGCAGTACTCCAGGTGGGGTCTTAACAGAGCAGAGGGGAAGAATCACCTCCCTCGACCTGCTGACATGCTTCTTTTGATGCAGCCCAGGATGCGGTTGGCTTTCTGGGCTGCAAGCACACATTGTCGGCTCATGTCCAGCTTTTCATCCACCAGTACCCCCAAATCCTTCTTGGCAGGGCTGCTCTCAACCCCTTCATCCCCTAGCCTATACTGATACCAGGGGTTGCCTCAACCCAGGTGCAGGACCCTGCACTTGGCCTTGTTGAACCTCATGAGGTTTACATGGGCCCACTTCTTGAGCCTGTCCAGGTGCCTCTGGATGACATCCCATCCCTGAGGTGTGTCAAATGCACCACTAAACTTGGTGTCATCTGCAAACTTGCTGAGGTTTTTTAAGGGGGTTTGTTTGGTTAGTTGGTTTGTTTGCCTCCTATAATTCACTAGTACACAAAATTATATCCTCTGTTCCTTTAAAAGAGGAGTGCTGGAGAAGTGGTGTTCATTCCTCAAATCACCTTGTGTTTCCTACCAACCTCCTGTTCAGGTCCCCAGAAGGCTCATCTATTAAATACACTTTAAATAGAATATAGATGGAAGTTTCCTTGAAGAGTCATACCTAAAGCCCTGACAAAGCTAAAAAAACATTGCTCCAAATTTAATAACCATCTTACTTTTCACGTAACCCTCTCTTCCAACAAAGAAGATTGCACAGATCATGGCTGTCATGTCTTTGGAAGGTTGTACAGTAATGACACAAGATTTTTAAAACTAGCACCTCCCACACGTACTGTAATATTGTTATACTCACATGCCAAAGCCACTTGACAGTGCTTGCCAGCCAAGAACACATGCACTATAATTACTATTTTTGAATATCTAATCTGTACACAAAATCCAGTATGCTGTAAATGAAAGCAGCATATAATTGAATAGCTGTCTACAGAGCATAAACACCCACTGTCAGCCACTCCTCCCGCCGCACTTTCCTAGCCCTGTCCTGCGCTTGTTAGCTGTTTAATGATTACCTCATACTGAGTAATGATGCCATTTGGATCCACAGGTTCCTTCCAGTTGAGGAAGATCTTATCTTCAAAAGGAGTTCCTTTCACAGACTTGGCAGGTATAGGGCCTGGCACTACAAACAAAATAAAACTTTTAAAAATAGGAAATCCAAGAGACAGAAAAAATAAAGAGATGACAGAACGTCCTATTCAAATGAAAAGTGAGTGCGGGTCTATTTTTATTAATATTCATTTGCATGCAAAAGGCAGCGGTAGAGAGCATGAAAAGGCACTTCAAAGTGTATTCTGTTATTCACAGTGCAGAGAGAGCATGAAGTTGAAACGTTATCCCCACATATGGTTTTCAAAACTTCATGCAAAGTCAAATTGTCTCGTAGTATAGCCAGGGGAAACAGTTCGAGCTAGATTACAACTTCAGGGAACATCACTGAACTCTGTAATAAGCGTATCTTAAGACAAGGACTACACGGGTTTAAAATCCTTTTAAAAAGAAAAATCAAAGGCAAGGAAAAGCCTCTGTTATACAGCATCTTCCAAACGAGGGAAATGCTTACGAAATAGTTTTCAGTCACCCCTTCTTATGATTTATTGTTTTAAAAGAAAGCCTCGTTTAAAGAGGGGGCTGGGCACGGGGCAGACACACCAGCTCAGCTGCCACTTCTTTCAGCCACTGACATGCTCGTGCTGCAGAAGGATCAAAACTGCTCACTTCAAATCTTTCCAATAAGACACATTCTCAAAGCTTTGAACTGAACCACACTAAGATGACCCTACTTTCTTATTTTAAACGGAACCAATATCCCTGGTGTAATAACAAGTCTGAAGTGTCACCTCAGGCCTCTTTGCCTGAGTGATTCACAGTACCTGGTAATCCCATCAACACCAGGCGGGAGCGCTGAGTTATCTCCCATTTCAGCTTACAAGGTATTTTTGCATACACATATGATTCCTTTTTAACCACAGCAGCTCACCTAGATTTGAACACATACATGCTGAAAGAAAGGGATAAGAGAGTGCCTGAAGAAATTCTGAACCCAAAGAAACACCCTCCCCCCTCAAAAATCCAAAGTTGCCCAAAGCTGCCGTCTTTCATGCTAAAATGCTACTTCTATTTAATATATTGACATATATTTCTCTCCCTTTCTTAATCAGCCTATTTTCTTCAATGCAACTTTCAGTGAGCCTTACACATGACATTTCTCGTGTATTAATTATCAAAGCAGATTGAAGTTTTACAAAGAGTAAAAATAAATTAAAACCTTCTGGATCAAAGGAAGTGCCAGGCACTGTGCTACCAGCACCAAGGAGTGAGTGGTCTGTCCCAGTAGTAGGATTTGTTTCAGTCTACACGAAAGCTATAAATAATGACCTGACCCTTGGTACAAACAACATAATTTGGCACATTAATAATAAATTCATGGAGTCAAAAAAGTCCACAAGTAAACAGTTGAGAGCTTCATAGAAACTGTTCACCCATCTGTCAAACAAAGACTTAGGAGAAGTTAACAGAAATCATACACTGCTGCTTTGCTTCAGTGTCCCGATACAGACGAGGCAGTGGATGAAGGCTGACACGCCATGACAGCCCCTGTGGGCTGTTTGTGGCATTGAGAGACTCACTGTAGGCAACACTTTGTTTTTCATGGGAATGCTCTACTGTTTTTCTTCTCTGCTTCCTGAATGAGGTATGAATTTACCCTGATGAACACGACATTTTCCCTGGAAGATGCGTGCACGTATGTGCGCGCGCACACATGTACATCTGTGTTTGGGGGAGAACACAGGAATGCACTGGGCCATGGCCACAGAATATGACATTTGACATTAAAGCACATTAAAGCACATGAGGTAAAAAGAAAACAGACACAATTGCTCAAAAACCTGCAAAATAGTTTTTCCGTGGTCCTTTCAAAGAACTTATTTTACATTCAATTGAAACTGGGTGCAGGGCTGTACATTTGAGGGTTGCATAAAGCCTCCTACATTTTCTCTTTAAACATCCAAGTGGGAGAAGCCTCTAGGCTCATCACATCGCATGACTGTGTTTTCTTCTCCTGCAATATAAAATTTGTTGCTTGTGGCAGCAGCAGCGATGCTAAACTGACTGGAACTACATGATCCCAGTTAGTTTCATGCTTCTCTTCCCACTGGCATGGGAAGGGCATAGAACAGAAGCTAGCAGAGCGATGAGTAGCTTGCTGGGAATCCCAGGAAAAATAAGGTCAGAAAGTAAAAGAGAGCAAGGGTCTAGAAAAAAAGAACAGCAATTCCCACAAACCTCACTGAGCCCGCCCCCCGCCCCCCCCCCAAATTCACCAAAAATGAAGCTTGGGATCAGCTTAAATTATCTGAGAGCTCAACTGGAATTAAAAAAAGCAACAAATAAAAATTCAAATGCCTAGAAAAGGGGATATAAATTAATTTTAGTTTGAAAGAGATGCTTTGATGGAGCTGAAGTTATTTTTTCCCTTCCATTATTCAGTTCAACCACAGTAAAAAGTCTTTACCAAAGGGACAGAGGAAAGCTAGGAAAGAAAAGCGGGAGCAAAGGAATTTGCTTAAAGAACAGAGGCTCATAGATTCATCAGTCAGGTTAGTCAAAATCATGCCTACACGTCCTCATTCATGTTTTTATGCCTTTGTTCTCAGGTCAGTATTAGTTACAAACAGAAATTTAAAAAAGGCTGACATTAATTAAAAAAAAAAAAGCGAAACAAACAAACAAAAACAACAAAAGAACAACAGCAAGGTAACCTGTTGGTAACACTACTTTGAAGATTCAAACTGCATCTCTCCATGTAGGCAGCCGTTGCTGTCTATTCCCTGCAACTCCCAGCAGAACTTGAAGGATTTAAGAAGTACCTTAAACTTCACCTTTCCAAAGCAGTGTTAAGAGCCTTTCCTTTTACACAATATTTAGCAAGGACTCAGGTGAAAACCAGCCAGGTAACCATCATCCTTGTGTTGATATTAGCTTTTGGAAACCTCCTCACAAACAGCCCAAAAAGTTTCCTTCAGGCCTGCGTGTGCACCTCCAGAAGCCCCATCGCTCACCACAGCACCTCTTTGCCACCTTCTCAACTCCCATTCTTCTTCCTACGTGAGCTCTTCCTCTTCCCCTTGGACTTACAGACAGTCTATACTAAATTAAACCACTCAGGACTATTACAAGTGTATATTAAGGTGAAGTATGTTACTTAAGATTCCCTGTCAATGGCCAGGTATCTGAATAATTCAAAAAGTGTAAGTAGGTACTAGAGGAGTTGGACTCGGACCTTTTGGCCTCTGCAACCTCTCTTTAAAAAGATTCTGGTCCCATTGATTTTCTTTCCATCTGCTGACCTTGTGAAGTGTGACCCCACCGTCTCTCAGTGACAACAACAGCAAACACTCTTTCTTTCACATGCATTATTCTGTGCTAAACTTCCAACAAGTCAAGATTTACACTTCTCTGAAGAACCGAAATCATTTAGCTGGATTTAGATGTTTGGGTTTCAGAAGAGACTTTGAATTTAAGCCAAAAAAAGTAACATTTTTCCTATTAAAAAGTATACAAACACAAAATGCACGTGTGTATAAAAGTAACATAAAACAAATTCAAAAGGAATTTCAGCAAGGTTTTATAGTGGAAACATCACAAGCTCTTCTTTCACAATTTACATGCACCTCCAGAGCCCTTTTAATGAAGCTATATATTTGTATAGTGAATAACTGATAATCTTTTCTTCTATATACATGTGGGATGGTGGACTTTTATAAATACTATGCATAATAAAAGCACGAGCCATCAATCTGACATCAGACCAATTCATTTTAGAGCAATATATTTTCATTAAATTATGTCACAGTCACAAATAAATTGTTATTCACAAATAGTGTCACCTAAACCTTGTTCTACACTAACTTAACAGGAAATTTATATTACAATACATTACTTCTGGAAGAACAACGTATTAACTGACACCAACCACTATAAAAATGAATTTATATTGCTTCAGTTTTCCTGCTACAAAATAATGAAAGTGCACGTAAACCGAGTGTTTTTATTATTATTATACTCCGTGAAAGCCATGCAGAGTATTATTATGCTGTATGGTAAAGGCTACGTGCAGATATATACACGGTTATACTGGGAAAAATTCCTTTGTGGTACTCAAAAAGTAAAGCGTGTCAGTGGCAAACTTACAGCCTTTCTCTGAAGGTAGATGCTCATTTTCAGGAGATGGTGACAGTCAATCTCTTCTACTATTTAAAGTTACAAACAATTAAAATGGCCCACCTTTCCATTGGCATTTTCTGAGGGATTTACCATTTTAACTTTATGCTTTGTTACAACTGAAGACTAAGGCTTAAATAGAAGCAAAAATTATATAATAAAAAGAAAAAAAAATCGGAATGGCTATTACTAGTCTTTACTATGAGAGTATTTACACCAAAGGTGGTGACAAAAATGACTTCTTTGGAAATCGCTCAAGCTGCACCATTAGTAGCGAAGAACAAAATGCTATTGAGAAGAAAACTGACTGTATATGAATAGTCTCCTTTGGTGCACATGCCCTTTGGTTAATGCTGGAGGAGCGGGGCTGGTGCGGGTGCCCCGGGAGGCGGCAGGGGTGCTGCCCTCCCTGGGCGGTGGGCGGCAGTGGGGGGCACTGGGCTGCGCTCCCCGAGCGAAAGCCCACAGCCCAGCACAGGTCTGCGCCACCCACCCGGGACCTGCTCGCGCCTGCGACGAGTCCCCGTACCTTCCAGCCTATGCAAAATTACTAACTTAACAAACACAAAAGCTTACAAGCAAGCTACAAAGCAAGCTGACACTCTCAGCGGTGGCAGCAGTCACTGTAGATATTGGCAAAAATATCAAATGGGGTTAAATCCACAAGGTCTGGATTCGCTGAATTTGGGGGTTCAGGCAGCTAACACAGGATTTTCCTTAAAGCCTTTTTACACCAAATGCTGACTCCAGTACTCCTCATTTCTGGGGTTTGGAAATGTTCCTCCATGTCAGGGTGAAATAACCTCACATACTCACGGATCTTGCAACTTTCTAAAAATCTGCAAATCAATATTCGGAGAGTGCTTTCAGCTAGCGCATGGCTTGGGAATAGCGGGAACTCATGGGCCCAGGTGTAAGCCCTCATTCCACTGCCAGCTGCTGAAATAGCCGCTAATTCTGTCCTATTTGTGGGCATCATTATGTGAAACACAGCATTTCAACAAAGAATCTCATATGCAATACCACTTTTTCAGCTATAAAGCTTCTAATATAGCTATCTAAAGGAAATGAAAGTAGGAAGTTGTTTTAGCCAGGGTAAATAATTCTGTGTTTCAGGGCCAATTTTTCCTGAGCTATTAATATAAAACCTAGCTCTAGTCTCTGCAATACCTTAAAACAGCTTACTTTGTTTATCATTTGTTCAGTGTAAGCTTGAAATATATCTCTGCTAATAATTTCAATATTTTTCTTACTTTCTCACAAATCAACCTCTCTGATGCCTATAAAAAAAGTGCTCCCTTGTCTTTCTGCAACCACTTTTCTCTCTCTTAATGATTCCCTGATAGCAAATCTTACCTACCATCTGAAAAAAAAAAAAGGGGGGGGGAGGTCATTTTCATGAGCTGAAGGACAAATAGGTTATCCCAGGCTCCTTTTACCAATGGCAGTAGGTCGGTTATAATCAGTTTCAGTTCACTGCCGCTAAAGACATAAAACTTCCTCCCTTATTTGACTACATTGACACTAAATTTTGCCGCCGCTCATGATTGTAGGTCACTAGTCTCCCCTTCCGGACAAGGACTGAGGTCAATACCTTTAGTAGCGGCATTTATGGACAACTTCACATTTAAACTTCTATCTCTCAGTCATGAGCTTCTTTATTAACTGCAATCATTTGCCAATTTTTTCCCGATAGGATTAGTATACTGAGTTCACTTGACATCCATGCATGTGTCACTTGGCTGGACAAGTTCCATATTTTTTGAGACAGTTTGCCATTCCAAACAATCTTGCAGCCCTCCTTTGCAGCGTTGAACATACTGCCTGCCCATCTCACTGCATTAACTTTTCTCCCAGGTGGGCTATTTTTGTTACTTTTACAATGCTACTAGTAGAGCTTTATATCTATGTTTTTCCAAAGCTCCTTGAAGCCTTGTTTGTTTGTTTCCTTTGACTGAAGCATATTTTCTATCATCTCCTCTTTTTTTCCCACCAATATTTTCCTGGGGTGCCAGAACAACTTGAAAAAGCACAAAGGAAAAGTGCTTCTCATATTAAGTAGTGAATGGAGAAAAAAAAATTCTTCTTTTTGTAAAGGCAACTTACAGCCCTACTATCAAACATAGAAAAATACTACATGTCAACTATTTCCATAAAATCCTCCCTCAAAGTTGGTGGAAGGTATTTCCTCTTCACATATTTAGAAAGTACACTAAACATTTAACTTTTAAAAATTTTTTATCCTCTAATTATTTCTCCCTTTCTCTGCTGTTTGTCAGAGTGGTGAGCCTGCTGGAGTTTTCCCAGGAGCATGAGTAATGGTTGGACAGTTGGTGTCTTAACCCTCTAGATATCTGCATGGAGCTGAATGAGCCATACTCAGGGGGCCTCGTTTGTGTCCAATGAGCGTGTCCTTTGGCTCAGACCAAAGCTTTGGTATACTTTAAGCCCCAAAATGGGTACTTACCCTATTCCAAGTGATCTTTTTCAATTAATTGTTTGCCTGCTGTTAGCTGACACACTCCCTCACTAGTTATAAAATCACCATCGAACACTTAAAGCTTCACGATTTGCTTTCTCCATAGCTGCTCTCTCAGAGCTAATGTCACTATTCCTGTTAATCCACTGCCTTTTCCATCTGTTTCCAATTAAAAATTAAGGAAGCATTTATCTGCCTTAATCCCATTCACCATCCGCTGCTCTTAAAAGGGTCCCTCTGAGTTCGCAGCGCCCTTGTGAACAGGCAGCTCCAAGAATGCGTGCATGCTGCTGATTCATGCTAACTGATAAATTCACTGCTGGTTTGTGTACTTTGTTCGAAATGCCAAACATCATCTCTGCCCATGATGTACGCATCCCCAGACTGTGCGAGCCTTCCTCTTTTTCCTTTATCAAATTCTTCAAACATTGTCCATCTCCTGTACAAGCCAGTGAAGCAGTGAGTCCCTGTCATGGCACAGACAATGCCGAGTGTCCAAGTACTCAGAAGAGCTTTCTCTCAAATCTTAGTGATGGTGGGTTCCCTCCCCAAAGAGAAAGAAGTCGTTTCACCCATAAAACACTGACAAATTTCCTTGTTTTCATCTTTTTTTTGCAGAACTTGTTTAACAGTGTATTGCTCAAGGGCTTAATTTTTACACAGAATAAATACAGCTCTCTGCAAATTACTATATATATACTTTACAGATTATCTCCATCTATCCAAGTTAAATAAAAATACTTAAAATCAACAGTATTCAGATCTAGCTCTGGTCAGAAAGGAAGCTATTTTCAGACTGATATTCTTGGCTTTGCTTTCTTGCAGATACTGAATTAGAGGTTATTTAAACCTGCTTCATTTCAGTCACAGTTCCAAAGGTTTGAAGCGCAGCTTCAGAATCTTACCCTGTTCCTCTACTAATTGTTTCCTGAGTTAATTCTGCTCCTGGTACCATACCCTGCTCAGTTATCACTTACCATTCTGGGAGGTCTGGCGAAGCTACACAGGCTTATATAAATGTGAACCTTTGTGAAAGACAACCAGAGATCCTCAGTCTCACACCAGAGCCCCACAAAAGTCAGAGATCCTCTACATTTAGGGAATCCCAGCAGAAAGGAGGAGGTGAAACGACAGAAGCAGAGAGATGAAGGGGAAGATTAAAATAAAACAACAACAAAAAAAGAGAAAAAAGTGACAGAGAGCTGGAAGCATGGGGAAGATAGACAAAGCAACAGAAGACGAGGGCAAAATGGTAAAGATTAAGACAGACAAGAAAATGTGGGGTAGACACCTTAACTCCAGTAGTCTACTAAGTTTTCACTTGATTAGCAGATCCTTGTAAGAAACTATGGCATTGGAAAGAATGCTGCACTACAGAAAAGCTAACAAAAATTTAATTATCTGTTGTTGTCATCTGGAGTTTTCAAAGTTTCTATTTATGAAAAGTACACAACATAAGTGCAGTTTCAGATAATCATGTAATCAGTGGCTATTTATAATTAATGGTATTTGCAAAAATGTAGGAAAATACTGTGATCCCTCTATTTTCCTTCTCATAAATGAATCACTGATAATGCCCCCACTACGTAATTAACATCATGCTCATTTGACAAAACCTGCAAAAAAATTGTCACGACAGTGAGGCTATTTCTCACCACATGTGGAATATCTGGGGCACAGACTCATGTATCTTCCTGTATCTCTTATCTTCTTTGTCTGAGTCCTGCTTTAGGCTGCAAATTGTGTTTTAAAACAGTTTCAGACAGATAGTTGATCACTTGGACATGGGACTAAATTAGCAGCGTACACATAGGCAGTCAACGACAGAACTCAGTTTACTATTGCTATGAGAGCTCAAGGAGAGACGCAGGTGTGAACACACTTTTGATCCTCCAAGATGGCTGAAAGCCCTCCATATTGCACATTGCTTGCATGCTCTGCATTTTGAAATACATGAAAAAATGGACATAGACTTTCAAGTCAATCAGTAATGCACAACTAAAAATTTCATTTCCAATAGTATCACTGAGTAGACCTCACAAGAGGCAATTTTCAGGTCACAAGTATTATTACCACCAGTGCGTCTAAATATAGGTACCTTTTAAAATGTATTAATCCCTCCTTGAAAACAACATCTGCTTGAAATAGTTTACCTTAGCAACTTTTGTTCACTGGGTGAGGCTTACTCTACTCTATGGTACCTCTGACACCAAAGCTGAGTCTAAACAAGTTCACAGACAGTACACACGCCATGCTAGCTTGAGACAAAAACCTGCCTTGTGTGTATCATTTTCCAAGAATAATCCACAACAAAACCAGAAGACAATATATATGTACTTGACTCTGCTCTTGATAAGCACCGCTATAGTGACCAGCCACCGTCTCTGCACACGTAACCAGATAACAGCTATCAGAAACCATAAACTTTTCTTGAAAACTCAGTTAAAAGAAATCCATTTTCCTTTGCATATTTTTCCTCCTCATATTCTACCTATTTAATAAGCTGCTCTCTCTACTTTATTGCAACATTAAACATATTCTTCTTCTATTCCTTGTAAAATTGAAAATATATGGCAAAAAAGTGCTACCAGATTCTAACCTTGATTGCTATCCATATATAAAGCTATACTTCTCTGCTCCATTTCACAGGCAAACACACTACCTTTTTCAATTTTATCTTCTTAGGTATCTACACCTTTACGTTAGTCCAAGTATTTATTTTTTTTTGTTACCAATGGCAGTATCTATTCTCATTTTGTTGTTGTCAATATTTCAATGGAATCTAAATATAAGAAAAGGAAACTAAAATTGCTCTTTACTACCACATTTTAAGTATTAATAGGGAAAAAAAAAATCTATTTTTATTTTAATCTCTTTCATACCAAGATTCATAGCCTAACCACTTAATGTCACCATTAACATCCACATCTATTTTTTATTTCTTCCAAACTAAGGTAAATTCAACTGTCTTGTCAATGAAACTTCATGAAGAGCATTTTAAAGAGGAATCACAGAATATCTCGAGTTGGAAGGGATCCATAAGGATCATCGAGGCCAACTCCCAAATTGTCAAAATACTACTTTAATCTGATGGGTGGCTTTCAAACAGTTAACAGATACTATATACTGTAACCGGCAACATAAATTATTGCTCACATACACTTGCTGAAGAGGTTTTAAATCTTGAACTCAATATTTCAATACGAATTTACAAAATTAAATTATTTTTCAAATATTACATCTAATACTGTGAAGAAGCCTTCACCTAACACCACCACGTGTTTCTTGTCACCTGTGTTAGCACATTTTTGGAATGACTGGGAAGGCACTCTCCTTTTTCTTGTGTGAGAGAGATTGAGTTTGACTTGCACTACATGGAGAGTTTGGGCTATATATGCACGGTGACAGCTGTAATACTTTTAAAGCTACTGGTTTAGGGCTAATTAATACATTAATAGAAGAGAACTTGCATCCTTTGGGACACATATTGTAACACACAAAGTCATCTCCTTCCACCTGTCTAGACTGGCCTTGGATGTAATTTCCATAACAGCATTTATGCATACCGTCTTCGTCTGTCTGGATAATGGTCTCCTCGCTCTCCTTCCTCCCTTCTGGGTTGGTTAAGATCATTTTGAGGCTGACATTCGTGTAGGGAGGCAGGTGATCCACAACGTGCTGGGGTGCTTTGGGGTCCATGTCCAAGCAGTCCGCCTTGCTCTCATTGTGTCCGCAGAAGTAGTGGTAGCATATAGTGACATTGAAAGTGTGGCAACGAGTGATGTTGTAACCCAGAGATTCCCAATCCACAGCGATGTGTCTGGCCTGGATCTCAGCAATCTTCAACGTTTTTGGTGTTCTCATAGGTTCTAGAAAATAGAATATAATGAAGACAAACATCGTTAACGTTCTTCATCCTTGCACTGAACTGTAACTGGTGAATGATGCATCCAGGAATGTGAAAGCAAAGGAGATACCCAACAAACACAGACTTGTAGAGGTATCACCCTTTGCACAAGTACCCTGGAGGGAAAAATACTGCCAGTCTCTGTTTTTTTACTTCATTCTTCTCCAGCCTCTCTTGGCATGTTTCAACCAGTGATTAAGACTTAGTAACAGTGAGAAAAAGAATCGTTAATTAACAGTGCAGCAATTCAAAGCTATTGAGAATACAGGCACCAGATGCAAGAAGAGTGACCGAAAGGCCACCCAGCTGTCATCACTGGCTTCCCTTCTCAATTTCCCCCTTACCTTTTTTTTTTAACCTGTGTAAATTAGATAATACATCATAGTGGTAAGAGTCAGCATTCACTACACTATGATTTATCATGCCATCAAGCAATGCTGTATACTAATTACACTAATTACCTTACTAAGCTAGCAGTTACAAAAATGATGCAGATATTAATTAATGTTTATTATTTTAGTAATGAAGCTATTCATTCAAGCAAACCCCCTCAGCAATGTTACTAAAAAATGCTTTGGGATATTCTTCCCATTGTATCCCACTTCTTTCAGATCCCCAATACTTCTGGCCATTGCTCTGAGCTGGTAATCTCTGACCTGCTACCCAAGCTCAGCTGCTCTCCACACATGCATTTCCACCAGCAAAGTACATGATGCTCCCCAAGCTGTCATCAATCTTTCATTGTCTCTCTAGTGCATTCATTCCTCATGCAAGACTAACTTTTATCGTTGAACTTAATTAAAACGATTACACAATGAAAATCATGACCATGACTATATATACTAGAGTTTCACTGGAAATATACACCAAGGAGATCTTTATACGCTGCTAATAGATCCTTCTTCATCAGACAAAATAAAGCCTGCTGTAGGTAGAGCTTCAGCCTCGTGTCCTTGCTGGTGTAAGGTCAAAACAGTTGAGATTATTCAAGAAAGTGAAATATAGGATTTCTCTTTCTGCGCATAACCGTTCTTTGTAACTTGCATTTATGAAACAAGAGTCCCAACCAGGCTAACAACCAGCCAAAAGCACAGATGGTGTACTGAAATAAGGAAATGTGAATCAGTGTAATCTATTCAGCATGCAGTTTGCCAGACAAACTGCAAACATTTAGTTTCAAACATCAAAACAACCAAATTCTAAATATAACATAAAGGTATTCCTAGTAACATGATGAGTGGTAAGGATTAAAAATTGTGCCTATTTGTTTCCGTGATCTACCCTTCCCCTTCTGGATTTTGAACAAGGATGTTCCCTTTGCCCTTAAGTACCGATTTATCACATACATGGCAAAAAATACAAATGAATAAGTAGACTTCCTGGGCAGTAGCTTTCTGAACATATTGTATACTGTGACAATAGAGATCTGAAGCTGAAAGGCAGCACTGAAAAGGTCCTTGAGAGATAAGAGACTTGAAGAGAAGAAAGAAAAAAAGGGGTTTTATAGAGCAAACAATGTCTGGTGCTTTAGCAAGTACAGACAGGTGTGAGGCAGTCATTAAAAAAAAAATAATGTAGCAACACAGTAGATCTACTGAAGGAGCTGGTAAGAGTCTTCAAAGAATCAGTATCTCCTTGGCTACTGCAAGTACTTAGAAAAAACCCGAACGCACTCAGGTGTCACAGAGGAAGAGAACTGCTAAAAGAGGGGAAAAAAAGTAATATTGTCGGCCTTTTTCTCACATGAATGACAGAGAAAAATCTAGTTATACATACTCTGATTTAGAGTTGGAGGCCTAAAAGAGTAAACATATCCTTGACCGAGGAAGTTCTGCATTATATGCTTATCTTTCCTTCTAAAACAGAATGATTTTTCTCATTTTCATAATTTCCTCTTTATTCTGCTAATCCAGGTTGCACCTTCAACCACCCACACCAGAGACAGAATTCAAATCCGAATTTAAAATTTATTGGAGCCTCTAAAATAAACACAACATAATACATGTTGTCTGGCCATGAAGTTTGAAACTATTAATGTTTGAAGCCAACTAATCAGTAGCAGAAAATGCACTCAATTTTCATCTTGCTTCTTTCATTGCAAGGCTTAAACTGCCTTCACACTATGCTGTACGGCACTTTCAAAAGAGAAGAAAAAAAAAGCTTTGTTAATCTTAAAGAAAAATTATTTTACAATTCTATGCAAATTTTACAAATGTGTCACAGTATCAGAGAAGATACTGAAAAGCATCCTTTATTCACCTGTCAAAAAAGAAAGCATGAAAGACAGAGTGTGATCTCACTTTCTCACAACTATTGCCTTCTTTGGCAGAAATTAAACAACTTCTGCAATATTGAGATGGTAATTAAAGTCTGCAGAGTCTCTCAACAGCTTTGGTAAAGTCTGCCAACTGTCCCACTGCTCCTAAAATGATGCTTTAAAAACACAATTTTACTCTCGCTTCTGGGCAATATTTGTCTCAGGGATCTCTAGAGGTAAAGACCAATTGTTTTAAACTACCACACCACAAAGCCTCCATCTGTAACACCTCCGCAGAAAGCAATCTTTGAATAATTATTTTTCACAGATAAAACACTATTGAATTTTTGAGTAGGCTTCCCAAAAATCTCAGCATCGCATTAAGAATAACTTTGTTCTCGAATGGGGGCAAAAAGAAATGCTCATCTGTTGTTTTACCCTCTCCTCATTACACTTTCGGGTTTGCATTTTACGGAAACATTTCCTTAATCCTACTGGGATTTAATTTCAATTTATGCATTCACTTCTGATCTCTGGATACTTTTTCAGTTCTAATCCGTGTAAATAATTTTACATCTTGTTTTCCCAGTTGTTGTTTTCTCACCTTTCCTCTTTCAGTCACTTCTAGAACTTTTATCCAAAATATATGGACATTCAAGCCCATGACTTCTCACTTCTTCGTTGAATAACTCACTTCAAATCGGCACGCTATGTCCGAGAGGAAAGAAATAAGACTTTCTCAAAATCTCTGTTGATTTCTTAACCTGTCAGATGGAGTTTAATAATAATGGCAGGAAGCACTTAATATTTTCCAAACATTAAACTACCAATTACCCCTGTGAGACAGGTAAGTGGCGTTAATCCTTTTCTGCGAGGAGAAAGAGGCACAAAAAGGTTAATAGCTTGTTCAAAGCTACAAGGTGATTTACTGCCACGGCCGTATGAAAACTGAACGGAACCCAGCTCCCAGGTCACTGGTGCTCTGGCCACCAGACAGCACCTGTAAGCAGCAGCAATTCAGAGAGCTCATTCACAGTTTATTTGCCACTGCTTCCACAGAAATGTAAACCCCACTCCACAAAACTACATCTTTTTTAAAAGAGTTTTTGCAGATTTTCTTAGAATAAGCTTGAAAAAGCATAACAGTGCCCAGACACTAAGTGAGTATCTGAGCATAAGGGCAAGTTACTTGGCAAGCAATAGTTTGGTTTATTCATTTTGAAAGATTTATTGATTGAGAGCTTGGAATTTGAGTGAAACAGCATATTTTTTGCATTAAATCTTGTATTTAAAATTAAGATTTTGGGGAGGGGGTATTCATAATTTATTTTTTCAAGGCTTTTTCTCCAGCAGAAAATACATTTAAGACTGGAGGAAGTTCCTTGTGGTGACAGCAGAAAGTACCAGGGCTTCTGCTGCTATCTTGTGACTGTATCAAGCTCTTAAACGTGAACATCCTGACAGGCAGAGTCACGTCTTCCAAATGAAATACGGCAACAAAGTATACAGAGGATTTGGTGGTGGTGGTGGCAGGGTTGACCTTCAGATCTTCCCCAGCCCCTCTGCTGATGGCAGGCTCCCTTCTGCCAGTCCCTTCCTGCCCACGGGCTACTGCTACGACCTCCACCCCATTCCCACCCCTGCTCATGGCCAGCTTCTCTCTCTGCCCTTTGCTCTTGATGCCTGGCAATCCCCAGCTCCGTTATCTTTCTCCTCCCCACCCTCCCTTTATCTCTTGGCAAACAAATACTTCCAAGCGCATGCTGACTCAGCTCCATCATCTGATCTGACTGTTTTTACTCTCACTGAAACAATTAAAACCAGAGGCATCGGGAGAATATTAAAAAAAAAAACCAGAATAAACAGAATAATAAAAGAGTTCTCTATATTTATACAGATTACTAAATCCTCATTCCTTATCCAGAAACCGCATTAAGTAAAAGAATTACACTCACGTGGCACTCACTCGCAACAATTTATGGATCAAGAAGATTTAACCCAACTTTATGGGATAAAATAAAGAACAGCTTTAGTAATTCTCCAAAGGTTAATAATCCAGGGATAGATGGCAAAAGAGACAGAACCTGTTGACCCCGTATCACCTCTCAACTGCAGGATGATTTAATAAGACGCTCCAGATAACAGATAAAATAAAATTCAATTTCTTTAGTGCTTGATAAGCAACACGTGATATGACAGGTCAATATCGGAGCCTCTTTGCAGAGATTATCTTCACATACACAGAGATGGCAATGAAACAAAAGCCTTCACAGTTGCAGAAGTAGCAAGGTGAGAGCATGCATTTCCTCAGAACCTCTTTTTAATGATAATATGTATTATCCTGCTGTCAATCAGAGACAAACAGATGTCCTGAAGTTGTGACAAAAATCCCATAAAACAGGGCTAGTAAAGCATGACAAGTCCTTTGCTTTTGCTGCCTTGACTGAGAAATCCTAAGTGTTGATTACAAGACACAATTTCCTTTCCATTTACCTGGCAGGGGAGGGGGAATTAGATCTCCTAACCAGCAGACAGAACACACATTGGTTTGCATGAAATGGAAAACAATCAGACAAATTTTAAGGCACAAATTTTCAGATAAAGACAGTGCTTCTATAACACCACCATATACTGTCTATATACTGTCTGTGTATGCAATTCTTTAATTGGGGTTGGCTTTCGGATCCTTCCCTCCCCCTTGAACTCCATCTGATATAGCATTACACTGAGGAGCTGACTTCAGATTTCTGCTTGAACCACACTGACTGAAATTCTTATCAGATTTAAGAGTGACCCAGGTCGCCTTCATTGGTGGCACAAGAGGCGAAAACTAACTGGACTTGGAAGGTGAGATAATGCATAAATTTGCATAAAATTTGAGGGAACTGCAGAGAGATGAGGGGCTTATATGAAATAAAAACTCTGACACACAAAAGCAAATGTGTGACAATTATTAAAGTAGTAGAGCAAATTTGGCTTAAGATGGTAACCCTGTAATTTAAAACACAGTGTTTTTCACAGAGGCTCCTTTAATTATCTTGCCCTTAAATTTTAAAACAAAAATGACATAGAAAAAAAAATGTCCTCATTTTTCTGCTAATATTCTCAGTCTGAACAGCCACTGGAATTCCCCAGACTTTTCTTTATGAGAACATGAGCCTCTCTGTCCTGTGGCTTCTCCTGACCTTTCCAGGATAGGTCTCTCCTTGGCATGTGGGAAATAAAAGAGGATTATTCTAAGATGTCACTCTGGCTCCTGCTGCTTCCTCGGTTCATGCAAGGTCCTACAAAAACAAAATGTTCCCAAAAGTACAAAAAAAAAAAAAAAAAGTTACAGTTGTGCTGCTGTAAAGAATTCTTCTAAAAAGACCCCTGATAAGAACACAGAAGAATGATATGAGTGAAAACCATTGGAGGAAGTACAACCCAAACCAGAAAAGCTGTCAACTGTGCAGGAAGAAAACAATAAACAGATGTTCCTCACTTGCTCATTTCCACTGCATTACTCTCAATTGCTACTTTTGTTATTAGTGCATGATGAATCATATAGAAAGGTTTTATACAGATACTAAGTTCCCTCACATCATAAACTCGGTTAAGACCGCTGTATATAAAAGTGTATCACTCATTGAAAAGAACTGGACTGGCGTTGCAACTTTCAACAGACAACCAAGGTTTGAGGAAGAAATATGCACATCGACTATGATCACTTCTGCACTTCTGTCAAAGGAGCATCCTATAATTAAGTTACTTTATGAACAAAACTAAGAAAAAACCCTAGGTAATGTGAGCTGTCCTAGAATATCCATGACGAAACCGCTGTGTTCAAGGACTATTAATCTGCAAATCCAAAAGAATTTAGTTCAGACTAACTCCCAATAATTTCATTATTTAACAGTATGATGATAATACAGGAAGACCCAATTTGTTCAGACATCCCAAGAATGCCACGCATTTCAGTCTGATTTCCTTGAGGCAGTCTGTCTTTTATGACAGAATAATTCTTGTAAATTCTATTCAAGTTTCTTGCCTGTAATTCTGGCAGATCTTTGACCATTTTCAGGTAGAGTTAAAGGCCAGCTTAGAGTTAAAGGCAAAAATCAATTAACAGCACTGGCCTCAATCCGTTAACAACTCCATAATGATAGTTCATGAACCACTTATTGTCAGTCAAGGACTCTTTCCTACCTACTTTTGTGTATTCCAAGCCAAACCCACACAACGTCATGTTACCAACTGGATCAATATAGACTTTTCATATGTTATCGGAATAAGTTATTATTCCAGATATTCCAGCGTTGCAGTATCTGCATTCCCCCATACTGAGAAGATAGAGAAACCAGAACACCTGTCATGTACGCAAATACAGGTTGGAAAGTCTAACTGAGGTACTTGTGTTTGGGGTTTTTTGGTTTTTGGTGGGTTTTTTTTCCTCAAATCTTATTCCGTGTCAGCAGTTTAGAGGCCTGACTTTAGGCAGCCAAATTTGAAAACACAGATCTTCAGTCTTCTTAAGCTTAGAAGCATTAAGAAATAGGGAACACCAAAGAAAAAGAAATCAAATTAGGTTGACAGAAGTCATACAATTTGAAGTAATTTCAGCAGTCTGACAGAAAATGAAAAATTAATACGTACATTTTCCCACAATAAAAATCAAAGGGATTACTGGGCATCTCCTTTCTCACATGTAATACATACAGAATACAAAACAAATATGGATGCAAACACAAAAAGAACCCACTGATTACTGGACACTAGTATGTCCATCTATTCATCCCGTGAGGTATGAAGCCAGAATAAATGAAAATATGGCATTTGTACTGCACTAGCACAACAGATTTATTTTGTTGCAAATGAAGGTTATAATGCAATTGCATGAAAATCTATGAACTTTTTCTCTTTTCACTTCTTCTAGTGTCTGACTTATTAATCCAGCTTACAAATTTCTTATTGACCATATACCTCAGGGAGCTGAAGAAAACATCTGAATTATAACATAGATAATCAGCTGTACTACACTAGTTTCAGTAGCAATGAAAGGATATTCAATATATTTTAGGACGTATCTTTTTGGATGCAAAATATAGCTGTCCCTGCTTCAGAGGTATAGTAAAGACATGAATATAACCGCACTACTGACAATTATTTGCCCATTCCTTCCTGATAGTATGCTTATTCTAGTGCCTCCATGCATGATTAACAGTTTGTGCATCCTTAGCATGTAATCAATAGCTGTGAACTCTTTTATTAGCTTTAGAGATTAGACATCCCTTGATAACAAATTCCATTGATTTCTCAAGTTTAGCTTAGCTGCAGAAATCCACTTTTTTTTTTTTTAAACATTTTTTTTACCCCTCTCAGTTTAAATTAAAAGGAGATATATAGTCTAGGAGGAGAGAGGAAAAGCTGGCATGACCTCTTTAAGCTTATTCCTCCAGATGAACAAAACTTATCTGGTGGTGTAAAACATGAATCAGCACGTCAACGAGCATCAGACTGCAAGAGTAAACACAGGGAAAGCTTGACATTATGGAATTCCTAGGAAATTTGTCCAGGACTGCAATGATGAAGTTTAATTATGTAAAGTCAATTACAAAATTAATAGTGATGGGGAAAAAAATGAACCTTACTTAAGTATTAGTGGCATGAATATATTAAATCAGAATGGAAGACTCATCATCTAAAACAATAACAGTCATATTATAAAGATTATATTTAAAAAGAATATACAATACATATTTATACACACATGCATACACTTTTCACCTACCTTGTAAACCTAACCATTCAACACTATGAAGAAAGCCTTTACAAACAGTTAGGTGAATATAAATCACCAGTTTGCTTAGATGATACGTTTTCCATTCCTCTCCAATGCACATTCATAAACATCTTTTTATGGTTTTGTTTACAAACAATGTATTTGGGAGCTTAGGATGTTATGAGTATTATGCAAAATGCCTAAGTTGGGGTAGTGTGAATAAGCAAAACAAGAGTGTTCTATGGATATCGTTAAAGCTTCAGTTCCTTTCTCCTGTATATAAAAATTTCAGTCCTCCAAGTCAGGAAGCATAAATATCACCACACGAAATAAAGTGACCAAATGTGGAACACAGGCTATAATAAATAAATATTAAGCACAGAAGAAAGACTCAGAGTGTGAATAAAGTTAGGGCCACATTCACTTCTGATGACTAAGAACTGAAGACTGCAAGCAGTAATTATGATACCCACTTAAAACGTGTATATATACATATATCTGTGCATCTGTATGTACACGCACAGATACTTGTGCATGTACATGCATTTCCCCGCATGCAGATAAACCACCCATCAAAACGCATCCTCTCTCTCTGCACACCTAATTAAATGCTCTCAATTCGCTTTGCCCCCCTTCCCATTTCACCCCATCTTGCTCCAGTAGCCCCTGGGGACCTGGCTGAAACCACCGACCTTCCAGCCCACTCCCTGCAACCAGCAAAGCCTGGAATTTCAATCTGGGTCGCAGCCCACGAACTTGCCCTTCCAATGCTGTGTTTGTATGGTAAAACCGAGTAGTAACTGTATGTTACACCTTGCTCTGGCTCTGCCCCTTTCACAAAATCAATATATACCATTAGGCATCGTACAGTCTATATATCATGTAGTGATATATAGCTGCCACATAATGTATATGATAAACCTTGGCTGAAACACAAATTCATTACGCTGCTTAAAACAAGAAATGACACTGTGTCACATAACACATCTGTTGTACGTCTCTTGTCCTGTCAGTGAAACAATCCTGGTATTTATCTTTTTTTTTTAAACTTCAAATGACCAAACCTGTGTAGCTTCTATTTTACAGAAAGTTTTCTTGAAGCACCTGGAAATTTTTTTGGTAAATTGGCTTAATTTTCTTCATTGGTTCATACAAAGTTAAGAACACAAGGCGAGCTTGTTTTCTTCATAAATGCAGACAAAAATAACACAGGTCGGCAAAGAAGAATTCCTCTGACATTAAAATCTTGAAGAAAATCAGAAACCATTTTCAAAGCTACTCAGAACTCTAAAAATGCTGGTACGGTGCCAACAGGCAAATTCTTTTTTAAGTTAGATACCTGATTACTACGAATTTTTACCACCTTTGCATTTAGATGAAATTTTGTTACTTAAGTCACTCAGCCACCAGTGAAAATCTGATTAAATATGACCAAAGAAACTTCTCAATCTATTGGTCAATGACCAATGCCAAGTAACTATCAAAATGTTATACTTGTTCCAGTGGAAAGAATCCTTTCTCCCTACGCCTTCAGCACACCTTAAACTGGTATTTCTTTACAGGTATTTTATATAACAGAAAACTTTCTGTGCATTTTAAGCAACCTAATTTCAATTCAACTGTCCCTTGATGTAACTGTGAGGACAAAAAATAAAAGTATTCTTGAGTAAAAAGACAAAGCACTGTTTACAATTTGGTAATGGAACAGTCGTGAAATTTTCATTAGAAAATACAGTCTTAAGTTGTTAATTTCCAGAGAGGATTTTGGTTGGTTTTTTTTCTGCAAATTTCTTTAAAAGTTTGTTTTCAGAAAGGAAAAAGATGATAAGGAATATTTGCTTTTTATGTCATCTTGCTCTGTCTGGGTAGAATTCACATGGTATCAATTCTCTTTCCTACCACCATCTGGCTACGAAGGTTTGCAAGGCCATTTTGGGAACTGGGACCTAATCCTGCAAACATTTTGTTCCTGGAGCTCCCTTTGGCTTGAAAGCAACAGGGCTCTGCAGAAGTGAACTCACCAGCACCTCTGCTCTGCTGTGAAACTGGGTCCTTGCGACAAAGTACGCAAAAGCAGCAAAAAAGCTGTGCTCGCAAACAGAGGCACTAGCAAGCTGAAGAAGTGCTTTCTAAAATAGGCCATGAAATCTAAAGAATGTATTTCCATTTAACATTTGGCTGCATAAAATACTCTAAAGAAATTGCCCTGCTGCTTTACTCGCAGCCAGCCAGTGTTTCTCAAAGCTATTGTTTCCTGTCTAAGCAGAAACTTGGAAAACACGAAATAACTCACCCGACAGTAAAAGAAGTTAAGTTATTTTTGAAACAATTTTCTCTTTGCAAAATTCCTCTGAACCCTTCTGGTTTATTCCATGATCCCAAGAAACAAAAATGCTGCTGAAAAATTACCCCAGAGTATTTTCAGTCGACAGTAAAGCTGGATCAGCGACAACAGAAAAAGGTGGCAAACCCAGCAGCTTACTGGAAGCAGCAAAAGAAAAACAACTGTAGATGCTGTTGATAATAACTTATACTCCTTTTAAAAAGAAGGTGTTTTTATAAAAAGTGATTAATTAATGAGCAATTGATCTTGCTTTATACAGAACAGATGGTGGTGTTAAATGCAAACCCAACAAACCTACTTTTCATTCACATGCAAATATAAAGGATTAGCTCTTCACTTGCAGGAGGAGTCACCACTCCTTTACTATGTGTTTTCTTATTCCAGATACCCATCTAGAGATCTATCTAGTTCAAGCTGTCAGTCATATTCAATAATTTTACCACGTTCTGACTTTCAAAACGATATTGTGCTAGCACAGTTGTCTTGGCTTCACTGTTACTGCAAAGCAACTGCCGACGTGCTACTCCGACCAGCACAACCGTAACAGCCACCCAAGAGAGTGTCAATCACGCCTGCTGAGTAAGTGGAGCATTAAATTATTTTTTTTATGCCTATGTTGTACATGCTGAATCACTGTCAGCCTACAATCACAACAGAATACAAAAAGGAAAGGCAGCCAATTAGTCAAGTCAAGGCCACACAGGCGAGAGCAGTATTAATTTGGAAGTGCAGGCTAATTGCTGGACACCAGCATTATGTCACTTAAACCAGATTTATTGCTGACTGTAATAAATGCTTAAGAATAAAAAGAACAACAATCCCTTCCTCCCAGCTTATTACTGAAAGGCTTTAAAATTCTCCTGAGTGTCTGTTAGGCAATTTTAGAGTTAGCTTCTCGTTTCTCTCTTCTATAATATTTTTACTTTTTTTTTTTTTTTTTTTTTTTTACACCTCATCTAACTGTTACCCTTTTGGAAACTGGCATAATGAACACATGTGCAATCCCGTCTTGTCACCATAATCAACCCCCTAGCTCATAACCTTTGTCGACAACCATGATAATTTCCAGGATTAAGAATCTACTGTAGAATGACTAGAAATATAAGATTCCTCAGAGTTGGTTTGAAGACTTTTATGAATGGTAATGAATTATTTTTTTTTAAACTTGTGTTCCAAACATACCTGATTCTTTACAGCTTTTGCATTTCCTTTTGTGGTCACTCTATCCATATTCCTACCCATTCATACCGGCTAGTGATGCCAGCCTTAAACTTCCACGGGCCATGTTCTTCATAATCATCTTCTCCCTTTCTCCTAAATGGAACCTTAAAGTTATGGCAGCTCTTGCCTTTCCAAGTTCACCTGCTACTTTAACATTTAGGCAAAATTATAACGTTGTTATTAGATTGAGATGTAACAAGGATATGTGCTAACAAGAAAAAAAACAATAGAAAACCCCAAATACATGTTTGCCTTTTGCAGCAGCCCTTCACTTATTGTTTTTAACTTGGATATCTGGAAGAGAGATTGAATCACAGCATCATAAAACAGTTCAACTTGGAAGAGACCTCTGGAGGTCACATAACCCAACCTCCAGCACAAAGCAATTATATCAGGTTGCTCAGGATCTTGTACAGCCTATTTCTGGATATCTCCAAGGAGGGAGATTCTACGTCCTCTTAGGACAGCAGGCATGGAAGATATATTGGAGGTATAAATCCAACTTCAAGGCTTGAGCTGATTTCTAACTATTTGGTGTTTGGAACAAGACGGAAGAGCACTGTTCCACAATTCCCTAAAAAACCTTGGAATTTTTTAAATTGTGCTTGATAGCATCTGGCACTGATCTCTTGTCTATGACAAGACTGCAAGCATTTCACTTAAATTTCACCTTGATCCATCTTGTTTGACATACAACTATGCAGTTCACAGAATATCAGAACCATTGCTTCCTATTAAAATGATTTTTGATTGCACTATTTAAATTTAATGTGCAAAAAAAAGTTGAACAGAAAAATTCAGCTCTCCTCTTTGCAAACCACCTGATGGCAGAGAACAGAAGCAATCGATTCACTGTACTCTGATTATTTTCCATTATTTAGAGGCCTTTGGCAAGGGGCAGCTGAGTAAACAAAATGGGTTGGGGTTGTCCTGTTTAATAACCTTTAGGTTACTATACATATCTGCTTGAAATTTGTTGCTGGGTAGGGTTTTTTGTTTGTTTTGTTTTTTTTGTTTGGAGGGATTGGGTCATTTTTATTTCTACTGGACATTATAATAAAACTCAAGAGCAGAACTCAGTCATCACAAGCATTCAGCGATGCAACTAAGTACATTGCTTCTTAATGAAATGAAAAGGAAGATGGGAAAGGTCAACAGTTTAAATCTGAATGTACATGGCACAGAAGCCAATGTTTTGACATCTAGACAAAATCATGCATATTGGAGTCCTGTAAGAAACTGGCTAATATCCTCACACTTTTGTGATCTGTATGGCCATTGTAATCACCAGCACGATGAATGAAATTTATGCTTTCAGTCTCTATTCTAACTGCTATAGTACCATAGTAGTGCGGCGCTCTTGTCAGCATTACAAAATGAGTAATCTGTATTAACTGGTTTTAAGGGAAAGCTTTATACAGTGATCGAAGAGGCTAATAGAATATGACTTTCACAGCTAAGCATTTAAAGCAAGCCAGTTACTGAGAGGGTGAAATAGCTTATTTAATAATGAAGTCTATCATCAGATATTTCTGCCAGGGCTGCAAGACTGGCTTATCTAAGTGACACATAGTCTGCAGGAAAGGGGGCATATACTCTGAAAAGAGAGCGCACAGGTTGTATTTCAAGCATAACTCCTGAACGGTTTCAGAGAAAAAGTCACCATGGCTATAGAAGTTTCTAAGCAAAGAATGTAATCCATGCTCTACTTGCAGTCTGGCTCCCGAGGAATATGTCCCTCAAGAAACACGTCCAGTAGGCATTCATCCCAAAGTGACAACAAACTGCTTGTCTTCTTTTGGACACAAATGCTGCTGCCTAATTAAAGCACAGTGTACAAAATGAAGTTTCCTTCATTTGCTGAGGAGTTCAGTGTGTTTTTTTTAATCTACTCTCCATTTAAATTCAGTTGGTTTTTTTTTCTAGACACAAAAATCCTCAAGGAAATTTATTTGAAATGTCTGCTTGGTTTCTTTGTTGGTGCTGGCTCTGAACTTTCGTTCTTGCCTAGCTATTTTGATCAGGTCATGACTGAGTAGCATGCTAGGAAAACTGCTATCTATCTTAGAAAGGATCCAAAATACTCCCAGTTGGTTTTAATTATTTTTATCATGATTAATAGATCCTACATCAATTCAAATTTACCTAAATATAAAATATCGGAAGACAAAGTTATCCACAGACTCGTAACAAATTAATTTAAATTAAATAGCTCACAAATGAAACAGCTTTGTCTTTAACAGAACTGGTTGGAAACAGTTTTGCACAGCCTACTGCTTACACAGCAATTTAAAAGCCTGATTATAACAATAGGCATTTGGCATTTGAGAAAGACACACAATAAAGCCAAAAGATACCAGATTATATTGTAAACAAAATGATATTGACTCCTTGTAAAGGTAAGTCAAGTTGTAAAATTTGTGTTACCCTCATCTCCATTTGAGTATGAAAATCCAACAATTTTCATTTCCTTAACATTCTGTGAAAAAAGACAAGAGGATGAGAAATCATTTTAATGATACTGTTATGAAGTAAAAACAAATGACATAGCTGTAGCTACAATTACAGTTATGATTATGCTTTGGTACTGCACAGCTGATAATATCCTAGCGTTATGTGGCTTGTGCTACTGCTTGAGTTCAATTTCCTTCAGATAATGTATTTGGATTCCATAATATGCCTCTCTGGTGAAACCAATAACTGAATCCAGTGGTAATTCCTCAGGGAGTTATAATTTATGGCAATTGTCTGTTCCCACCACTTTTCTCAGTAATTTGTTCCAATGATTAATAGCCTCACTGTTAAAGATAAATAAGTGTGCCTTACTTCTAATTTGAATGAGCCTGACCTCAGCACGCAGCCATTCGAGGTTCTTACATTTTGCCTCCCTTAGAGGAAAGAGGCCTTTTGTACCTGGTATTATTTTTCCCCTATATACTGTATATTCACCTTCCACCTTCTCTCTGGTAGACTGCAATGATCAAGATCTTTAAGTCACTCACTGTGAGACTACACCTTAAGCCACAACTCTTCTTGTGGCGCTTTTCTCCATTCCCCTGAAATTTTCATCAGTGTGTTAAAAGCATGAATACCCTGTGTCCAGATGTGCACACAGTGTATCAGTATCAGTGATACCCACAAAATCACATCTCTCCTCCTAGTTACTACTCTGTTTTTATCATAAGACTACTCAAAGAACTATTGCTGACTGCTGATCTACATCCTCCCAAATTTTTTTCAGGTTTCTGTACTACTTCTTTCAGATACATGCATTTATTTACATTTGTATGTAGATAGTAAGCCATATCACTTATACTATCTCTACTTTAAACTAGCAGAGGAGGAAACAAAGCAAAACTCAACCCCTAAATTTAAATCTTAAAGCAAGTACAAAGTTCTGGTAAGTGTAATATCATAAACTTATACAGTGAACTACCTCGCCTTTGCAGGTTCTCACTTCACAGCTCAAAATGCAGTTTTGATTGCACTCTGCAATCACGAGATGCAAAATATTAAAGGTAAACACAACAGGCTAAAGTGAAGGGCAGCAAACCTTATCTACAAACATCTTTACTAATTTACTTTTCTCGTCACCCAAAATGAACAACATGTATACACACATTTGTCTGAATTAGAATATGACAATTATGCCATACTATCAACTGCAGAGAAAAATACAACAAAACCAGAAAAGAATACCAATGCAGCGGGAAAGAGGGTTACGCCATCTCCCCATATAAACACCACCAAAAAAAGAAGTCATGCTTGGCTGCAAAAAACAATCATACAATTTTTTTTCTTAAAGACTAGTGTCTCACTGAAAGTCACTGAAGCTTCCCCAAGGACAACTTGAATTAGAGTCAGAGGCCAAACGTAAAGACACCTTTCTGAAACCTAATCCTCTTGCCCATTTAAAATGCTCCTGCAGCTTCTGGTCAGGAAAACACACCACTGGGATTGCACTGGCAGTTTTGCTTGTTTTTCTTTAGTGTTTTCAAAGCCAAATAACTCAAATATCTGAACAAGTATCAACTAACTAAACACAACTAAAATAAAAGCAGATGGGTTCAGCTAATCTTCTTTTGCTGTTCCGTATCAGATTTTTTCCCTTTCAAAACACTATCTTCTGGCATTATCAACATAATATTATTTAAAAGAAAAAATGCATTAGAAATATAAGTGTTACTGCTGTGGGTTTATATGAAAGGGGATTCCTAGTTACTTGCTTTTCTACCATCTTTCTGAGACACTCCTGCCCAGGCATGGGTTTAGGTCTAAGAATGAGCCCCGTAGCTTTTCAGGCTTAGGCTGAGCCTGAAAGCATAGCACATTTGTTGACACCAGTACCCCATAAGAACCAGCCAAATTTGTTCATAAATTAGCTCTATAGAAAAATTTAAGCAATAAGTAGGCAAAAATGTAAGGTATTTTGCATTTTATTACTTGCAAACAAGAGATACAGAACTCAGGAACTCACTGTGAACGTAAAAACATCACAAAATGTGTTGTCTTCACAACAATCAGAAAAGCATTTTAAAAATCAGGATTAATATACAGCAGACTCTCCACCTTCTCTCCATCAGTGCCAGGACCTCTCCTATCGTCTCTATGTTTCCCAGGCTTCAGTCTGAATGAGGCACCTCTGAAGACCTCTTGTCTCGTATGGACAAAACCAGATGGGAATTAACAACACCCAAAGTTACGACTGGGACACCAATCCCCCATTCCCCTCCACCCACCTCCCTTCCACATCAAAATGAGACATGTTAACAGAGAGGAAAGATCTTGGGTCCAGACAGTCTTAATGCTATGCTGTGTGAAGGAGTGGATTGCCTCCTCATCCATTTTTCTTTAGTCTTGCAATTGAATACTATGAATCAATAAACAAGCTGTTGAATTGAATTTCTTTTTTTTTTTGGTCCAGACAGTAGATGCTGAATTAACTAAGCCTTAAATAAAACAGAATTCCAGCAGAGGAAATTTCACAGTCTGGAATGAATTAACACAGTCAAAAAATTCCCCAAGTACGCACTTTATTCTACTTTACACGAGGAGCTGAAGTCTGGGTTAAAAAAAAAAAAAAAAAAAAAGTCTGGTAAAAAAGTTTTCCCCCCAAACGCACAGAAGAAAACAATACTTTGTAAAAAGAATGTTTTGATAAGAAAAATCTAAAGTTTTGTTTTGTTTTGTTTTTCACAAATACAAGCAGGTTAGAAGTTTTGTAATAGCAACAACGCACAGCAGACATAGCAATCGATATTAAATAATCGTTATAGAAAATTCATTCATACCCTGTAGTAGTGCCATAATTAATAAATCACTGTTAAAGCCCTGATACTGTATTTCTACAACTGGTTATGTTTTGCTAGCCAGTTCTGTCTCTGAATACCTACCTAATAAACCCAAACAAGTAAAAGGCTTAATCGCTATTTAAGAGTAAAGAGTTGCCTCTAGTAAAAGGAATCTCTATCTAAACTCTTTTTTTTTTTTTTTAAACTACTGCTGTAATTATAAAAGAAGTAAAGCTACAATCCATATAAGACAAATACTCCAGTTCAGGATACACAGTACTCGAAATTAGTAAAGTGCTTCCTAACCATGAAAGTGGGTTCAACAGACCGACTCAATGCTAGAACAGTAGGAAGCAATTGTCACTTAGCACTGAATTATACAGCAATCCAAGTTGCTTAAACCAAGCTGTAATTGGTTAGTTCTACTATGTACCCACTGCATAATGCATCAGCCACCCTCAACATTTTATTATCACATGACAATAAACGAATAAATTAATAAAGTAAATTAAAAGTAAATAAAAATAAAGTAAATAAATTAAAAAAGTAATCCAAATATTTGATTTGATACTCTCTTAACAGAAAAAAGAAAAAAGGGGAAAATTTTGTATATATATTTAATTTTTTTCTGAACTTTGGAATGCACCTAGCACCTGTTTTAAACAAATTTCTTCATTTTTTCCTTTTATTTCTTATTGCCCTATACTTTCAGGCTTTGCAGTAGATAGCACACAATTCTTTCCCTTCCCTCAAACGTATGGGATCAATCCACAGCATTATTTCATTTTTGCATATATGACACTTCTGTAACAAAACAGCAAACTATCAACGATCCTGTTTGCCTCTAATGCACAACTCATAAGTCAAGCAGCATTTGTCAAAACCGTTCCAAGAAGATCTAATTGTGTATGGTCAGGACAGCTTCTCAGTTTGGAAGTATGTCATGTTATAAAACCACTTCAGTATAGAATGTCATTTTGCTGAAATGGTACATTTCCATGCTCTTTAGTAAGAATAAAAATCGGGGAAAAAAAAAAAGTGAAGGTTATAAAAGAAAGAAATTAAGATATAATCAGCTCACACGTTCAGAGATTTCAAAACTGCCAAAAATACATAATCAGAGATGGAGGAGATGAAACATCTGCTGTAGTGATAGAGGGACTCAAAATGATTGAGCGAGCCCGAGCAACAAACCCACAAAGTGAAAAAAATAAACCTCTTACAGTCCTTTCACATAGCATTTGTTTTGGATTTGATATTTACTTCCCAGCTACTCCACGTGAACCATTATTAAATAAAAGCCTTCACATTTGATATGCCATGAAGCTGCTACAATTACTCTCTGATAATCTTGACAGCTACTGTTGACCTTTTGCCATTTACTGCGATTTTGCGTAACAAGAATAATGCATGTGACATTTTTACTACAGGAAAACTTGTGAAAGAGATAAACATTTTAATGATTAGGAAGGTTTCTTTGCGCCACAGGTCTCGAGATTCGAGCACCCATCGAAACAGAACATGATCATGGCAACGTAACCCGTGCCATGCCCAGCGCAGACAGTGAGTCCATAGCTTCAGCGCTGCCCACCACCCAGGCCCTCCCAGTTCTCATGAGCATGGTAGCAACCTTTTATACTGGACAAATCTATGTGACCTGTGCTACAGTACTCAGCTGGTAGTGCTTACAAACATTAAGGTTTCCCACCCTATCTCAGTTCACATCAGAGATACAAGTTCCCTGACTTTTCTTCCCCCTTCAACACCGTTTCTGCTCCATCTTCCCTAACATGCACCTTCTCACACCTTGAAGAAAACCATTGCTGTGTCCTCAGCCAAATACAGCTGAAAACCGTGACCAGCATCAACACAAGAAAAAACACTGTGTATAAATATAAATATTTCTTTCAACGCAGACATATTGAATGCGATCAGCTAGTGTTTAAGCTGCCTAAATTGTTTAATAAATAGCAATGTTTGATGCCAAAAAAAAGTAAAAAATTAGGCTACAAACCTAATTGCCTGAATCAAAATCATGCAATGCAGAAATGATAATTCATAATACTAATACTACTACTAATAATAATAATCCATAATTTATACAATAAATAAATTTTAGGTTATGATACTTCTAGGTACTAAATATCAAGAAAGGTGAAAATTAAGGATCAGTCTTTGCTCTTGATTGTATACCTTATCCCCTCCATCCATGGAAATGGTGGAATTTCATTAACTTCCTGTTTATCTGCCAATGAAAAGTGTTTCTTTTTCCAAGGATTCTTTTAATTCTTCTTGTTTAATGCAAATATTAAAAGTAAAGCAGAAAACACAGAACCTTCAAAAAATACAATTTATTGCTTCTGTAAGTGTTCTGTATATGCAACTTATCACCTTTGGCAAACTTTATTATGTAGAGCTTATGGTGAATTAACACATTTTTGTTCTATTAAAAAAAGTCAGTTACTAAATGAGCATAAACTTACAACCTACTTATTCATTTTTGCTCTTCTGGCCACAAGTCATCACAATCTGTACTAGAATCCAATCCAAATTACATGCAATTTACTCTTCTACATATGAAAAAAAAAAATCCCTAATTTTGAAAAAAATCAAAGGAGTTCTTCCTACCAGCTGTCTCTTCCTCCCTGAATGCCTGCCTGTTTGGACTTTGCATCTCTCAAATGTCAAAGTGAATTTTAAACCCATTGTAATATTTCGTGCCTTGTTACAGAAATCAGATGATATAACACCTGCTCATCTCTTTCCTTCCACTTTCTTAGATTTGGTATCAGACCGAGAAGCTGAATTTAGCTTTCCAACATCACATGCAAAAGGAGAGCCGTTAACCTCCTTGTAAGTTTATAACCACAAGTCACTTTGCAGAGTACCTCTAGTGTTTAGAGACACCTCGTTTCACGATAAAGGGCAGTTAACACCTGTAAAGTAATTATATCTACCAAATGTTGTTGGCCTGAAATATGAATATATAATTGTTCCCGCCATCTGTTAATTATACTAGTTGAATCACTTATTTAATCATATACGTTTACTTGACATCTACAAACTTTTTAATAGCTTTCACAAATGCTATCCTGGTGCTCAGGCAGAACTAAGTCACCGTTTATGTGTCCCACAAGGAAATGAAATGGTTATACACGAGGCCAGATTTCGCAGTAGCTCGACAAGATGAGAAGGCGGTTAGTGCTAGGCATCTCCCCAGCCTGTCCACACCGGCTAACAGCCGCAGGGACCAAGGTGGGTTACCAGTAGAGGTGGGGGCATCGTTTGTCAGCAACAAGAGCGGCTGGAGTGAAGACCCAGGGGAGAAGGGAGGAAGCTGGTGGGTTGGGATGAGGAGGGAGTCACAGTACAACCTGGCTTATTAAGAAAGCTGCCCAAGCGTTCCTCACGTTAACAATTGCTCCTTCTGAACACCTAAAGATAAGTAATCCATGCAAAATGTTGAGCGGCATGTCCACAACGTGCAAACCACATCACATTGAGCTTGCTCTGTCCTCTCTAGTCCTTCTAAAGAACCTGCCAGTGTTGTCCAGCTGAGACTTGCTTTAAAACATTGCAGCACTGCAGGCAAAACTGAATTTTGCTGTCTGAGAGGAAATACAACTTGCATTGCCCTCGCTGTAGTGGTGGAGGGGGCCTATGGAAGTGATCTCTGATGAGAACACCTCCCTCACACCTCAGAACTAGTCCCCTTAGCCCTCCTACTGACTTGACACATGCATCCCAGCCCAAACAAGCTCCATTCTGCTCCCTGTCATTCCCAGCGGTAGTAAAAGTGTGAGCAAGGTGTAGGAAGGGAAAAGCAGACCATGACCTGTCTCACTCTGACCTCAGCTTAGGAAAGATAAAGGACAAGAGCTGGTGGTAAGTCAAGATTCCCTTCCTTGGCAAACTTGTGCTCCCAGTCTTGGATAGCGGCTGCAGCAAAGGTGGGAATGAAGACAGTAAAGCCACAACCATACCAGGTTTCAGACATTTTACACGGCTTCATACTCTGCCTGCATCTGCAGCCACCTTGCTGCTAGCCAACTGTGTCTAGCTACAGTGAGTTTAGGAATAGTGAAATACGGAAAATAAAACAACTTACTGGAACATGTAGCACAATTTCCCTGAAAATTGCTTTAATATCAGGGATAGGAGAAAATGGTGCTGTGCATGCATATTTCAGAGATCAGCAACCTAAAATAATCTGAAACTTTTGATGCAAATTTCAATGTCTCTGAGATTACCTCTCTGAGTTTCTGTTGCAAATACAATGCAAACCAAAGCACTGCTGCTAACACAACACTGCAGGAAAAGGTGACCACAGGTTAAAAATAAAAAAAATTAAAAATAAATTCCAAATTTAAGGCAGGTTCTTATCATTTGCGCATTTAAATAATTATTTCAACAGGTAATAGTTGCATGCATAGGGACATATCCTCACTTCTTCTATCTTGGAGAAAAAAACCTGAACTTTAATTAAGGGAAACTAACTTTTTAAAAAACCCTTTTGTATTAGTATATCATTAAAACTAACAGTAGGTAAGAAACACGCACAAAAATTCATGCAAGTGTGAAGATACCTGCCATCTCACAGAAATCAATTTATAACCTGGTACAATAAAGTGAGCCCCATCTTACCTCTCCATCTTCACAGCTGGTTATATTCCACACTGCTCAAAACTGCTGACCTTTCCTAAAAATTTCCTCTGCTGCTTGAACATTAATCCAGAACTCACAGTTGAACTCTGCTGGTGATCAAGTTCAAATAGCTGGGGCAATGTTTCCAGCCCGGTGTGGTGGTGATGGGATAGCAGCTGCACAGGCACAGGGAATATAACCTGGTTGGGCTCATAAGCCTGGGAAACACTGGGACAGGTAC
Organism: Pluvialis apricaria; assembly: GCA_017639485.1. Taxonomy (NCBI): domain Eukaryota; kingdom Metazoa; phylum Chordata; class Aves; order Charadriiformes; family Charadriidae; genus Pluvialis; species Pluvialis apricaria. Next base: position 69,048,047 of record CM030009.1, on the reverse strand, counting down.
AACTCGTGGTCATCTCTACCTTACAAGACAGCAGCTCTGCCTATCAGGCAAATAGCAGTATTTTTGATGTGACAAATGCAAATTCAACTTGCAGAAAATTAGCAGCACCCTTATGCTGGACACAAGTTGAGACGTACTTGTAATGTAAAAGCAGTTTTTTCTCACAATTCAATTCAAAACCCAAAGAAACTAATTCAGAGAAAACTTCTTACTCTACTTTGCGGGCAGTTTGCATATCCCCTGGTTGATGAATAATAACTATTGAATCCTCTAGATAGAAACTGTAGTGAGTTATTTTATTGTCCATAATACCCAGAAATGGGCTACAAAAAACAGAACTTTACTTAGATCAGGACTACAAGTGCATTTTTTGCTTGGAAAGGCAAAAGGCATGTGATGTCTCCTTCATTTCTAGTGGACATCCTGTATTTCTCAAGCTTCTCCACGTCTCCTGGGAAGCAGCTGCAATACACCATCGTACTTTCCAGGCAGAAAGGCAACACATGGGGCTGGAGCCAAGGGTCAGCTGAAACACACATCTATCCTCCTTCTTCCAGGAAGAGGAAAGGGACTAGAAGAGGTAGGATGGAGACGTTGTCTTTGAAAAAAGTCAACGAAAAGCTACCAGTGGTCACATCACAGTGTTATGGGGTCTGGGGGCACTCGGGGGGCTGGAAGTGGTGGGGAACCCCCAGGGAGGGCTGGGCAGGGTCTTGCAGCCTGGGCCTCTAAGTATGCAGGTGCTATCTTTCTGTGCGCACCATTGAGACCTCAGATACCTTCAAAAACTTCTTTAGACATACAAACGATGTCTCCATAGAAATTAGGAGAAAATTAAGTACATATTACTTGAATCAATTATGATTAACTCAAATGTTGCAATAAATAAAGAGGTCAGCAAGTAACTTAAAACATGTTAAAGCAGTGCCCGGGTATACTGACAAAGCCCTAGACCATCATTGTCTCTCCCCATTGCTCAAAGGTTTCCTATGTAAAGACAACTTGCTAAAACATCAAACTGTCTCTAGAGAAGTGAGAAATAAATTGAAGTCACACACTGTGACTTTTTCAGCAAGGATTTAAAAAATTAAGAGGATTTCATCAGGTATCACAAATACATCACCAAGAGCTATAGGCTCAAGTTCTAACATTCTAGCTATGCCTGTATCGATCTTACCATTTATTTTGATACTAGTTTTCCCTTTTTCTCAAGCAAGTGTCACTTTAAAAGCATGCGAATGGTATTTGGCGAGGACAAGCACTGCTGGGCACTCTGCCAAGGACTATGAATGCTCAGAGGCAGCTGAGAAAGAGAAAAAGGCAACGGTCTAAACACCGATTCAAAAGGAGAAAAAAGAAAACTAGCCCGAAACTGGAGATTCAGGGAAGACATTGCCAATAATCAGTGTGGCACGGATAGAGTCAAAGGATCCATTTAAATACACTTAGCAGCATACACAAGTAGCTCAAGTGAAAGCAGACAAGTTTTCATTACCAATCACCACGAGAATTTTCCATATTGTTAAAGACAATAAAACTGTAAATTAATTCAGGAAAAGTTATCAAGCTTAGAATTGAACTACATTCCCTGCTTAGACATCTTGGTAATTAATAGCTGAATTTGATGCTAAACTGCTTATTTCCCATTATTTCCGTCCATATGCCAAAGCAGATAACTATGCATTATTTTCACATTTGCAAGTCACGCAGGCACATAACTCACCATATCAATAGTGTATTAAACATGCTAGAGGAAAATTATTAATTTTCTACGTTGAGAACGCCTTTTTCCCCAGCATGTGCCTCTCTCACCCCTTGTGCAGGCTGAGCCGTGCCTCTCACCCGGACTGGCGAGCTGCACACAGAGCAGGGGCTGTTCTGCAGACAGAGCCGTTCTTTCTCAGCACAGGCTTGTATGCCCAGAAGCTTGCTTGCTATTTTTGTTCAGGTGTACCACTGGGTCTAATAAATTATATCCTTTTCCCCCATAAAGCTACATCCCTATATCATTGGCCATCACAAATACAACAGTGCTACTATTCCTAAATATTTTGCAGGGTAAAGTTCCCACTGACTGCAGTTGTAGCTGAGAAAAATGAGCAGTTCTGTAGGTTGCTCCCTGGGACTTCAGTGCACGGGCCCAGGTTAAAGTCTATCAATGGCCACTTGTGAAAATACCTGGTTTAATAAGACCTACCTAGAATCACTCCGAAATTTCCAGAGAATCCAGGTTTTTGAGAGCTGAACTCAATTACTTTTATGAAAAAGGGATTCTTTCTCGTCCCAAAGTCTTTTGCGTTGTTTGCCAGTGAGTCTCAACTTTCTACAAATCCAGTAAGGGTTTTACTGCCAAGAGACCCCTTTATTAAATAACTGATTCTTTACGAGACACCCCAGAGCACAATCATCCTCTTCACTGAATGAGCTAAAGATTACTGCTAATGAGACAATTGCACATTATCTCGGCGTATACCCTGAAGAGGAGCAAATAAGAGATTGCACTGGCAATCAAAACTTGGTACTTCCTGTCTAACGAAGCCTTGACTTTGACACCTGTGTACAACTCCTTTTCCTTCACAGAACAATTTGTGCTATTATGCAGATATCCACCAGAATCATCACTAGCTTTTGAGCTTTTCAAGTCCCCAACACAGACACCAGCAGCTTCAAGGCACTGGGGCAACAGGGAGGGATTGACAACCTAGTGCTGACACATGGAATATCACTTTGGAGGGATGACATACTTTGTTGGTAATTTTGTAGTTTTATGCTGGCATTTAAAAAACAGTGACACGCGGTGATCCTGGACCACATTTCAGGCTCACTTCTCAGCTTTCTCTAAATCTAATCCTTTTCTATCTATCCTGTAGGCTGTCCATGACCCACATCTAATTTTCCCCTGACTTCACTCCTCTTGCCAGTATTACTTCTCCCACATACACTCTTTTGTTTTGACCCCAGGCTTCTCATCACAGTGCTGGCTTTCCAGTCTGCCCTGCTCACAGAATCACAGAACGGCTGAGGTTGGAAGGTACCTCTGGAGACTGTCTAGACCAACCCCTCCAGCTAAAGTGGGGTCAACTGGAGCAGGCTGCTCAGGGCACTGTCCAGTCAGGTGTTGAATATCTCCACGGATGAAGCCTCCAGGGCCTCTTGGGCTTCAACCACCCTCACAGTAAAAAAGTTTATTCTTATGTATTTCCGTTATTGCAGTTCGTGTCTGCTGCCTCTTGCACTTTCGATGCCACTGAAAAAAGTCTGGATCCCTCTTCCTTATTCCCCCCGTCAGGTATTTGTACACATGGATAAGATCCTCTTGAACCTTCCTCTTCTCCAGGCTAAACAGTGCCAGCTCTCTCAGCCTCCCCTCTTACGGCAGGTACTCCAGTCTTCATGGCCCTCATCATCCTACCAGCTTCCTCTTTTAGTCCCATCTTCACTGTCTGCCCTAGCTCTCTAACCCATTTTTCTCTCTTAGCAGACCCCACTCCCCTTGGCTCTTGCCCAGCTATTTCCAGCCCCTACCCTCAGCTCCTCTGCATTGCTGCTTTCCAGATCCCATTCAATCTACGCTCTGTTGAACTGACCTTCAGTCTCCGTTCTCTCCCTTCATACAGACTTTCTGCCAAGTTTTTTCCCATTTTGCAGGTTCATCTCTTTTTCCTTTTTTCACTTCCTTCCTGTGATGCCAGGAAACTACCAGACTATGAAGAGCACAGGGGGGCACACGTGTGTCTTACTCTGTTCAAGCGTCTAGATGGAAACTGCTTTTAACAGTCCAGAACGGCAGCAATAAAGATCTGCTCAGCCTCTTACAGTACTGGCCAGCAACGAGCTAATGTCAACAGAATCTATGGGGAATTAGACCTTCAGTTCTTAACAAGCCTCTGTTGAGACGTGATATTTCAAACGCTTACAATTCCGTCAGGATTCTCACAGGAATAGAAAAAGCCACTCCCTTGACACAAATTCCTTGCGAAGAGTCAAGTCCTTGCTTGAAAGCTTAGGGACATCATACTGTTGCTGTATTTTTGATGCAGACAAAACATATATCCCTTAGAAATTGCTTTCAGAAATCTCCAAAATCTTTTGGGTGACTTTTTTTCCCATGCAAAAGACAATTAAAACCCTAAACACCTGGCACTGAAAATTTCAACCCAATGTTATATGCAACTGAGAACAGGGCAAGCAATAAACATTTCTGTAACTGACGGGAAGCGGCAACCAGCTTCGTGAACACAGCCAAATCCACAGAACAGTTCCTGCACACTTTTATGTTTAGTCTTGTTAAAGAAACACTTTCATTTATAAAACTGAGTTTTATCACAATCAGTCAAGACCTATAGACTTCTCAACCACAGATACTACCAAATATAATCCTAAATTAAGTTTCATGATCTTCAGTAAAAGCCAGAAATGCTAGGAAAAGTCTGTATATTTTTTTAGGATCTCTTACACCTATTTTGCCCACACTTATCTTCCCTTTAGTCTTTATGTTTTCTGATGTACGACAAGTTAGTTGAGTATATTAATCATGTTCACACTCTGAAAGAAGAAAAACCCACCATCCAAGGGAACCAATGAAGCATTTCTTCATATCTTCTTATGTGTAAGGGTTTACTGAGTGTCATCAGATATGCCACATCCAGACAATTGTCTTGCTGATCCTGAATATACAGCTCGACACCAACTGCACTGAAAGAGGTTGTAACAATTCAGCACTTCTTTTTCAACACAGCGTGGTTTTTAACCGCTGAGTATGTTTAGAAGGATAGAAACTTTTTTGGTCTGTCTCTCATCGCCACCGAGGATCTATTTCTAAGTAACTCACATCACAGCCCAGAACGCTGCTTTTTGTGAGTATAATTTGATCAGTGGAAAGATACTTTCCAATATCACCATTAAAAAAAAAGGTGCAGAATGGATTATCCCAATAGTTACTTTCTTAATTTAGTGTCAGAATAAACCGCAAGAAGCAAGTGAAAGGAAGAAATTTAGAAGTGTGAGAATATACACCTAAGAAATAACAAGGTATTTATCAATATTTGCCCTCATATATAATTTTACAGATTCATAAATCAGTGTTATTCAGGGGACTGCAGGTGGAAGCAGTATTAAGAACAGATGTTGCGCTAACTTTCAGTTTTCAGTTTCCTTCAGACCTGTAAAAATAAATCCACTTACACTTTTTACTAAAATGGACTTTAGTAGAATCTTGCTCACTCAAGCTACATTTTAGGGGATTCAGTCCCAAAATTCATGAAACAGCAGGGGTAATGCATCATAAAATATACTGTTGTCACTGGACAAATATAGCATAGCTTTAAATTTCTAAGAAAGTTTGTAGCATATTTTGGAAGAGCCAGGAAATCATGCAATAATGGGAACTTTCATGTCAGTCATCCACTGTTAAAGCTTTGCTCGGAGGTAAGGACAGATTGCTACTCTGCATGGATAAATTAGGAAATACAGTGATGAGTAAGACCTCCTCCTCTTCAGAGAAAGTCCATGCTACTTTAAAGTAGAAATCTACAATGGATATGCTATGCAAAAGATGAAGTAATCACAGCAGCCTTTGTATAATTAAAAGCAGTTCTAATTCTGGCATTCTTTCAAGCACTGGAAGACAACCGAGTGTCTGTAATTATGGCAGTTTTCCAAATCTGAGATGTGTCTGACAGGAATAACTCCTTGCCTTGGTAACTAAACATGAACTACTCATGGTGGGGGGTTGAAAAGAAACCTGACCTAATGGAGATCAATAGGAAACTTCAGCAGATTAGGTACGCATTGTGCTCTGTCTGTGTACAGGATGGAGAGTCATTTAGATGCACATAATCAATTAATTAGGCATCGCTGTTGAAATTCACTGTTTTTCTCCTTAAAGCCTCTCTCAACGCTGACCTCTGTAATAGATAACAGCACTCCTATCTCATTGAAGCTATAGCTGAAGAGCTTCCAGTTACTGGGGATTAAAAAGAAAGAAAAGAAAAAAATTAATTTGACAGGGAGCACAATGGCAACCCTTAGGTGCAACAGCACAATTTTGTGATTAAAACCCCTATATAGTGTATACATAAGCAATATGCATGCAAGTAACTGAATTTTGTAAAGAGACAATTTCCTTCCTCTTCTCTTACAAAGTATAGTTACCCATTTAAACACAAAGAATATATCTATACCACCTCTTCATCATGTCAGATCAGTGGTAACTGATGCTGTAGTGCTTCATAATAGGATTCAAAAGTTGTAAGTGGTGTTATTAGCTACTCTTTTTTACTCTGATCTTTTCCCCAAAGCAGACAATTACTCTGTGTAGTTCGTACACAAAACATTTAAATAAATTAGACTCATTTATGCATATTCATCCTTTCTTTAAAGATAAAAATAGGGCTTTTCTTCATTCAAAAATGATAAAACACTTCCATTGTTGTAATTTACTGTGGTAATTTAAGACAATGCAAAAAAAAACCAACAAAACCCCACAACATAAATTGTGCACTGTTAAAGAACAATGTTACAGATGTTTAAAATCCTACAGTCCTAAAGTGTATTTCTCAAAGGTATATTCCCCCACAAAACTTGAAAAACTGAGCAAAAATAAATCATGACTGCATGATTTTGGATAGGGGTAAGGAGGGAAAGAGGGGAATGCTGGCTAATATTCAAGTTCACCCACCGATTAAACTCTATACATGTGGTTTTCCTGAAAGTTAATGTTTGACACTACACTGCTTTAAGCTTTAACACGGATTTATTTTCAGTGTCATTGCATGACTAATGAAGAAGAAACAGGTCTATAACCAGATGCAGAGTCAACACACAGAGAGAAATAACTGAAAAACTCTCTCTTGAAATTTACAGAGCAAGTATAACGAGTCTAGGGTTGGTAGATATGTACAAGTAATAATTGTAATTATTCTGACCAGAGCAGACTTTCTACTTTATTATTTCAATGTTCTTGAGAAAAAGGGCAGATTTTTTTAAAAGGGCTGTTTAATTTCTACCTTGGAGTCCCACCAGTCAGCCAAAAAACTGCCTCATTGCTAAAATAACAAAGAGCTAGGAAACCGTGATATTAAACAAAGGTCGGTAAGAAAGAAAATGATGATAAGATTTGACCCCCTCCCTTGGCCTGCTGTTTAGGAGGCAAGTGTAGCATGTGACATTTGAAGTGCCTGTGGAGCTTTCCCTGTTGACAGAAAACATCAATATAGCTCTACTACATTTTGAGCAAGTGAAATGCTGCCTTCAAAGGTCTTGTTACAAAATGATACAAATACAGTTCTTTTTAATGAAAATGTGACCTACAGAAAAAAAGAAACACTGTTTCTTTTATTAACTTTCCTCTCACTTTCTACTCACCAGGCAGGAAGAACTCTTTCAATATAAAACTGACTTATCACAAGGCCAACTACAAAATCTAGATAACTGCTAGGCTTCTAAAAAAAGCGAATACCATATAGTAACATCAACACCTCCACCACAGCAGGCCCTAGTAGCTACCAACAGAAACTAAAATGAATCCCTTTTATTCAAATATTCCCCATGTAAGGACATTTGCGTTCCTCATGAAAAATATGTGTCGTCTCTTCAGGGCATAAACATGAGTGCATTGGTAGGAGCAGAAATCAGACTACTCCTTCTCGTCACCTTCAAAGAATATGCATGCTGTTGTACACATGCTTGTACAGCAGAGTAGACAACCTACCAGCAGGATTCTCAAATGCTGTGGCTGTGCAAAGAATATGTATCTGTTTCCAACTGCTATCTACCATTGGCTAATCCAACCTAGTTTTACTGATTTTAAGTTCACTCAAAAGGTTTGTATTCCCAAAAAGGCTGCTCACGATTTCTCTTGATGGCCACCAGTATTTTAGATTCCCTTTCAGTCTAGAAAAAAACTCGGAGACATTTAACCTGCAGCCTGTGTCACCCTCAGTTTAGTTTACCAACAGCTATGGAGTTATTTGTTCTTCAAGTTCTATAGATCTGCTATGAGAAGGTGCAAGTCACAGGGCTCATAAATTAAGGCATAAAAAGGGGAGCAACACTGGAAATTATCAAGAACTAACACATCTTCTTCCTTGAACATAGGAAGTTCCATCTTAACATGAGGAGGAACTTCTTTCCTTTGAGGGTGGCAGAGCACTGGCACAGGCTGCCCAGAGAGGTGGCGGAGTCTCCAACTCTGGAGACATTCAAAACCCGCCTGGATGTCGTCCTGTGCAACCTGCTGTAGGTGTCCCTGCTGTGGCAGGGGGGTTGGACTAGATGATCTCCAGACGTCCCTTCCTACCCTGACCATTTTGTGATTCTGTGATTCCTATCAATGAATGGCACAGAAAGCAAGTGGTAGCCAGCAGCCAAAAGGAAAGTAGGAGAAAAAGGTATCAATGAAAGCACACCATAACTGTGGACACCTGGGAATATTGCAATGCTGCCCACTTGATTTAAACTTTAAGGAGTGTTGCCTTTTAAAACCTTGTGTCAATGCGGAGTGCATAGGTATAAGCACATCCTATAACCTCTCTGCTTTTCTTTCAGGCATGCTACAGTTTTGTCTAATCAGGATAAACAATTCACTCTAATGAAACTTAAATGTATTAGTGACAGTTGAACATGTTTTGCATTATATAGCTAGGAAAATTACATATCTCTCGCATACAAAAATTAACTTCAGTAACCCCATGAACAATAATTACAATCAAGTAACACGAAAACACAACATGACAAAATGCACCCTGCAATTTATCTCCTCCAAAAAATTACGCTGTACAGAAGGGAAGGTACTCCATCACTTAGCTCGGTACTGGTGTACTGACAGGCTAATGAAGTTCCTCCACTTGCTGCAGATTCCTTTACATCATTAGCCACTTAAGATAAAACAGATGCCATACATAGTGTCTTTTAAGCACTAACAAGAATGTAATCCAACTGATCTCAAAACTATGATTTTTCATCTTTTTATTTTCTGAAATGTAAAAGAGAAACCCAGAACAAGATAGCTATTACTTGAAGCTCAAATACAATGGTATGGGTTTCAGAGGTGAAGAAAAAAAAAAATCCAACTCTACCTTCGAACATATTAATGGGATTAGTACTAAAACAATAGGAAATATACATGAACTTTCAAGAAGCGAAGATTAAAAGGGCACCATCAAATGTGTTAACATTTCATTAATATTGCTTGCTTTAGTCTTGACATGACACAAAAAGGAAGGCCATCACTGATCATCACATGCAAATGTATCTATGACTGTAAACCAAATTAAATCACTGAAAGAGACATTGAGCACCAAGATGAAAAAGAAGGAAAACATATGAAATTAAGATGAAAAACCCCAAACTATTTCCATAGTAGATAAAATCTGGGGTCAAGAAACAAAGCAGCATGTCTGTGTAAGAAAGAATTGATAATAATTGTCAAGAAATGTCTTCCTTCTTCCACCTCTCCTGCAAGTACAGGTAAGGAAATAGTTGTATTAATTCCATTAAATTCCAGTAAAAGCATAATTTAGTTACCCTTCATGATAAGCAGCTTAGGTCATAGCCAGATCCATATTTAATACAGCTTTAGATGCGCTGAAGAATAAATATGGAGAATATAAAATAAAAATATATTTCAAAATAATGGATATGCTATTTGAGAAAACTGGAAATGCAAAGTCGTAAGTTTTACAGTGTCAAAACATATGGGGCAGAATATTTGAAGATAAAATCACTGCTAGTTAAACAAAAAAGCAATTATGTCTTAACTGTATTTCCTCAAGATATCACAATTTTCCATGAAAAGAGCTGAATGCTAACAATGCACTTTTCATTTTCATCTTCTATCTTCTGCCTGTTTCTCTCTGCCCATCATTTTATAAAGTATCTCCTAAGAATTGATTAAAGTGTCTTTTCTGACCACAGAAATCAAAACAAGGACTAAAGAAGATTTTCTACTTCAACACCATCCTTCTTAAAAAATTAAATTTCTTAAAATTTCTGTAGGAAGAAAGGCAACCTGCAGTCCACAGGAGGAACAATAGTTTGCAAATACCTCTTTCAGTATCGAAAGGGTGGTGAGACACTGGAACAGGTTGCCCAGAGAAGCTGTGGATGTCCCATCCGTGGAAGTGTTCAAGGTCAGGTTGGTTGGGACTTTGAGCAATCTGATGTAGTGAACCATGTCCTGCTCATGGCACAGGGACTGGACTAAATGATCTTTAAAAGTCCCTTCCAACAAAACCATTCTGTGGCTCTATATTCACAGAAGAGGATGACCCAAATAGATGGCACTATTTGACTGACAATCGCTCAATGAGGATCAGTGTTACAGCAAAACATGCGCTGAAGAGAATGCTTGCAGCTCGGTTATTAGACTGTAGATGTTGAAGAAGAGCAAAAAAAATGTTTTATAGCAGACTTGTCTCTCCCTTGCTTCATACACATCGACTGGAGTGGGAAACCCCTTCACGAGCAGTAGGAATCCCATCAGCTTTAAGCTAAGTAGCCTTAACTTACGGCTTAAAAGATCAGCATAAATTAGTAGCATTTTCTTAGAACATATAGATATTTGAAAAACAACCCAACTCCTTAATAAGGACAGTGTAAGATAGGTTTTATTGTCAGGGCAAAGAACAAATGTCTTATAAGTCCAATTATCATAGAATCATTAAATCATATACTTGATATAGAATTAGGTTAGGTAGAGAAAATCATCATAGTAAGGAAATGTATGTACTGGTTTGATCAATTACTCCTTTCTTGATACAGCTGATTTATCAGGAAAGGTACTTCTCCGCTATATGCTGTAGAATATTAGAATATATATAACCCCCAAGATGTTTTAATGATTATTAGCTTGAGTGGATTACGGTACACTGGTAAGTTAAAAAAAATTAATACATTCATAAATTGAATTTGACTTGATTTTAAAATCTGATGTTATCATGACTTTAGGCATGTCTTGCAAAGAAGGTGCAGAAACTTAGGCTACCAATAAGAAATTCCAATGATGTTCAGCAACTTCTTAAACACCTACCTGACCTGGAAGCCAAAAGTGAGTTAACATATGTCTTACAGGATAATGAAGTGAATGGTTTACATGAACATTATTTGTACACTTGGGCCTGGACTATGATTCTGTCTAAAATTAAAACTACCAATTGCTCTTGTTCTTCCTGATGTCTTTCCCCCAGCCAAGAAATCTCAGACTTTCTCATAAGGGGAAAGAGGTGGAGGAGTGCAGAAAAAATAACAGTAGAAGTAGCTGCTGATCAGAATGAAATCATAAACCCTTCAGCCAAAATCAACAACCTGCAAGCTTGATATCCTCCAGTTATCACACCAATAGGAGGGTGCAAGAGTAGCTCTGTGCAGGAGCTCAAGAAGCAGCACAAATTCATTCATTTTCAGTTTTAAAATTCAAATTGAGCTGCCTGCAGAGAAGCTGATAAGCTCTCTAGTAGAGTATAAAGTGTACACAGACCTTAAGATCTAGCACAGGTGGATTATGTGTAATGAAGTAAAAGGAATAAATACCATCTAGGGTGAACGAATCCATCACAACTCTTACCCATGCAAGCAAAACAAAGCACAAAATGCAGCCAGAGCTATGAATATAAATATCTCAAAGAGTATATAAATATTACATTTACAAGAATGTGCCTTAGAGTTCTGAGTAAAATGGAGTTCTGCGCTCCGCAATATATTTTTAGGAGAACATAAAGCAGAAGGTAAGGAGTTTTCTTCAACTGTTGGGTTAACAAAGACTGACCAGAAGCAGGAAGGAAATTTTCAAAAAGAGGTACATTGAGGAGCATAAATTGTCACAATTCTCAAATATTTCTTTTTTAAGGACAAAAAACCAAAAACCAAACATGAGAAAGAAGTGACGATCCTGCCTTTTTCTGTGAAAGGTCTGTTAGCCAATCAGCCATGACACTAAGCACTCATATAACTTCTGCACAGCATTTATCTTTAGACCTGTCACCAAGATAAATCAGTCGCTCTTATTTATTTCAAAACAGTGGACTTCTTCAGTATTAGTGTTCACATTCACACTTTATACATGACTTAGTTCAAAAATGAAATAAAAAAGTGTTTGTTTTTTTGGGTGGGTTTTTTTGTTTTGTTGCTGGTTGTTGGGTTTTTTTGGTTGTTTTTTTTTTTTTTTGTTTTTTGTTTGTTTGTTTGTTTGTTTTACATTACAGTTAGTAGGCTAGCCCACAGCAGTCAACAAAGAAGAAACATCAGCATTCATTCTATATAGTTGCCAGGTTGCACACATGACAACCTGACAATGTCCTAAACTTCTTTGCACCATGAAAATACAAATGTTGAACCACAGCTTAGATCTGAAGAAGACCCAGCATCCCAAGCACGTGTCCTACTGCATATATATATACGTGTGTGTGTGTGTGTATATATATATATATATAATTTTCAATCTGGACAAAAAGAGCTGCTTCAGCATTTGTATTTCCATGTATTTATTTCCAATAATAGATTACAGTTTGACAACAGGAAGGTATATAATGTCCATGGTAAAAACTGCAAAAGCTCTAGGGGAATTCTGATTTATCAAGTAATGCCAAGAACATGTTATAGATTGTAACCTGCAGTGTCAAAGACAAACCCAACAGTGTCTCGCACGACATTTTTCAAGACAAAAAATAGTAGTTTTATTGATGGATTTCTCACTTTAAATCAACAAACATTATAATAAACACCATTTTTTGTTCATTTGTTGTAGCATGGCAAGAAGACTAAATGTTAACAAATCCAAGTTTTTCTAATATTAAAACAACACTATATTTTGCAGTATCTTTGCTATTGTCTTTCACCCAGCCAAGGTTGGAGTGAAACATTCTACAGCAAGATGCTAACACACAGAAGTCTAAGGCAAACAAGGAATGAACACTCATACCCACCTCCTCTTCCATAAAACTGGTGGGAATTCATATAAAGCCCTCCGAAATTATGCCGTGTAGCAGTGCTGCTTTGTCTGCTGAACACTGACTATACTGCAAGAGCTCTGGGAGCCATCAACAAAATCAGAGTCATTATAACTCTAAGGAGATGGTCCAGTTTAATTTGTCAGAAGAATTGGATTGGTGTTTTATGAAGGTGTATTTCCCTTTGCATCTCCCCTCCTTGTCTCATCCTGCCCCTCTCCCAATGGCAGCTTGTCCTCTCCCATCCTTTAACCAGCACCAGCCTACCCTCACCGCACACACACCAACCACAGCTGTCCCCTCTAACCCAGCACCACTGTGCTTGCCAGGGCCCAGGAGGTATAAACACAGGAGAGGAAGAGGCAGTTGAGGCTCATCCCAAAGTGTGAAGCTGCTGTAATCGCTGTTGAAGGTGGAAGGGAACCAGGAAGGCTGCTGGGGCTAGAAAAGGCTGCCCTCACAGCCCCACTTTGGTTGCAGAAGCCTCATCTTGGTGCTTATTGATCTGCACCTCTTCTCCCAGGACAACTCCTCCAAACTAACAAAAGACTCCATCCCACTCTGGCCTGCTTGAATAAATGCTTATTTATTGCAACTGATGTATATATTCAAGGTTGTCATGCACTATCTTTCATGTAACACCTCCATCTCCAATGGGGGCACAGCTGCAAAGCAGGTAATAGTGTTACTCAAGTTCCTGGGTGCTTTTGCCCATTGGCTTTGGTCCAGTTCCTCATAAAGAAATATAAGGCTCCTTGTTCCTTACCTAAAACCTTTCCTGACCACAATGCCTCCAGAAAAAAAATGACAGCCATTAAGCTAAGGTGGCTGAGCCAACAACGCCCCGTGTTTCTTTGTATTTTCACCTCTACCTCTGTCAGTCCCTTGTTTTAATCTTAGCTTCTAAATTATTTACAGCAAGGACTGGCTTTTTTTCCCCACTCACACTTGTACTGGGTACAGCAGAGAGGAGCCCTATGCTGTTTCAGAGGAAAACTGATGATTTTCTGCAACACAGAGAAGATAATTTTTAAATCTCCAAATACTGGAAGCAAATGAGTTAAAAAGGAAGAGAAAACGTATAATTAGTTGGAATAAACATTAGTGAATGTTGTTCACTGTGATAATTCACAGCATATTAGCAAATATTCTAAAGTATTTTGATACTCTTAAATGATTTCAAAAATAGGAATACCATTTCAGGAAAAAATTATATGGTAAGTGAGCCGGCGTGTAAATTAGCATTGGCTGTAATTCTGTTCCATTAAATTTGTTATTTTGGGCTCACTACATATGGGCAAATTCTCAGAAAACTACTGCTTCTTTACTGCTGCATTTGCAAATGTGTTCTGGGGCAATGACAAGTTGTAGAATTAATACTTTAATATTCTTTCCTGCATAGTGAAACTAGTTTCATATCTTGTTTGCAAAATCTACATGCAGTGTGCAATTGCTTCAAACATGAACATTTTTCAATACAAATGAACAGCCTAAAAAACATCCACCAGAGGGGCAAAATGGAAACATTCTCCCTGTTTTCGTCGTAATTAGCAAATCATTTACTTTAGCTTAGTACCATTGTTATCTTTTGAGATATAGCTTTTACGTTCCTTCAATCTAAGCTGAATTTTAACTCTTGCATACAAATGAGCAAACATGCCAGAAGTTCACCGAAAGAGCAGATTTGGCATTCAGATTCTCAGCTCTGAAGCAGTTCTGTTTTAGCATATATTCACAACTTTCCGTCCTCTCATCAACTGCCCCTTCCCCCTCAAAATTAGACATAATTTAGTGGAAAGGTATTGTCAATACTTAAAAATACCTGTTTTAACATTAAACACACTACATTAAGAACTGTGCTGCTAATTTTAAAATCCAGAATGGCCAAATAGTAAATAGATGCAAACAAAAATATAAAAGTGGTAATAAACACCAAGATAGTTCTTGCATTGGAAAACAAAATGTTGGTGAATGTGACAGAAAAGACACTTTCAGCATTCGAAGTTGTGGATGGAAGATCAAGACAACGAAATTTCTTTTAGGGTCTCACATTTTCTCATTAGCTTTCATATAAAGCATTAATAACAGCTCATTTTTATCTGAAAGCTCAGATGATAACCATGCCACAGTAAAACGTGTGATGCTGTTTGGCTACATTCTGTTTTTATAGTAACAGCACAGGTACTTACGTAGCACCAGAGCTCAGTGCAGATCGACCCTATGAGCTTGCCCAGGTACCTAAAGAGGTTTTTTAGCTTTTACAGAGCTCTCTGCTCCTTTAGCAATACTCTACCAGGTGGCTAGTTTAAAACCTGCCTCGGTTTACACAAGCTTCAACAAGATTATGTATGTCTGCCAGGCAGATATAACCCGAATAGAAAGTCGGAAAGAAATCCCTGAAGGGATGGCAATCATACTTAAGTATGTATATTACTGAATCATACTGAAGTAAAACATTCATTTCAGCATGTTATACTTTCCTTTAATATGAAGGTTAAGAACTTCTCTATACTTAAGAGTCAATACTTCTAAGCATTCCCAAACCTCCAGGCTTTCTTAAGTTACCCTGAAATATCGTATGGTTGGTACAGGCACATACCATCTTTATGCCCTGGATCTAGCCTTATCCTTTCTCTTCTCTCCCAATGAGTTCGGTGTTCTAATATACTTTTCTTTTTTGGACAGGATTTTGGCTTAACTAACAGTTCTAGTCATGGTGAATACCGCTCTGTAGCTCAACCAGCAAGTGCATCCTTCCCCGTTGGTGAAGCAAATTGCTTGCAGGTGCCTGTATTCTGCAGAGGGGACAGGGACCTTGCAGCATTTCCCCGATTTCCCGATTTTTGAGAACAGACAACTGTCATGCCCTTTCCTTGCATGACAGCTCCGGACTCCAACCTCCACATCCCACATGGGGATGGGATATCCAAAATACTACTCAAAGACATAAGCTCCACTTGGCACCAGTTACCCACATACGCGCTATGGTACGAGAAAGCTCATTCTTCATAAAGCGGCCTCAGACTTTGTTTCTGCTTTCCCTTGAGAATCCAGGTCAGAAGATATTACTAAATTAACTTAAAATGTAAACTTGAGAACTAGGTAACATAAAACTGGGTAGTCGTTAGCCCTGGTTGTGATGGTGAGGCAAGACATAGGTATTTCAGAGACTAACGAGATCAGAAATCTGTGTTGGCCAACAGCAACAGACTGTGGGAGGTTTGGCGAAAGCTGGGGTGGGTGGTGGTCTGATCTGCCATGCATAACTAACCTCTTTATGCACAGCCATATAGAAAACTGTTACTTACAATGTATGAAGGAAAAAGAAAGTGTGCTAGAAATCATAAAGCAGTTTATTGGCTCCCCAAATGTTATAAACTTAACAAAATAGAAGGACTGTGGTGGAAAGGGTGTATTTTGCAAGGGATAATGAGGAAAAAAAGGAGAGCCTACTCTGTCTCGGATCTTTTTGTAGCTGTAGTAATCATCACGAAAACCACCAACATTTCTGAACAAAGACTATGCCTGATTCTTCCCTGTGGACCTGTTTGCAACTATACACTCCAAAGCATGACCATAAAATGTGTTCCAAAATAACAAAAGGTGCAGGAGGGAAGATGAGCTCAAATTACAGATCTGTGATTAAGACAGAGAAAATTCTCAGCAGTCAATCAACAACATAGGTTAAGTGGCCAAAATACTCATTAAGTTCCACACTTCTTTTCCTATTTTCATTCTTTTTGCTCTTTAAGCAGACAAATTGGGACACTCAATGTAAAACATAACGTTAAAATCCTTCATATAATGTCTTTTTCTGTGCCCAGTGGTATTTGAATTTACCCAAATGCCAGACTCAGTAATGACTGTATATATTAAAAAGGCTGTTTAGGTTTTATGTCTGGAAAACTATAATTCTATCCTTTATGGATCATCCAACCTGTGTAACACAAAATTTTGTTCCGTTCTCGAACTCTACTGCATCAGGAACTACCAAGCTGCTGAACCTTAAGCCTGATCTACAGGACTGTTAAACTAAGACGTGTAATCCAAGTCAGGCATGACTCCAGCACAGGAAGCTTCGCCTTCCCTTGGGTCCCATTTCCTCCTCTCTTGCCGCAGCAGAAGCAGCTTGCTCATTCTCCTGACTCTCACTTCACATGCTCATTAGCCTATTAACCAGCTGGATCTGATAAGCAGGCTCCAAAACCACAAAAAAACCAAGGGCACTCTGAAGAAGTGAGGCATGTTTCTCCATGTCCCTGGCAGTAGCCCTGCAGCACGATTTTTCCCAATATCCAGTGAAAAGGACAAGGGGTGCTGTGTAATGGATGCTGGGCAGGCAGGGCAGACCTGAGGGGAGTTTCCCTCCCAAACCCACACTCCGCACAGCCCTCCCATAGTCTGACATTGATGCTTGACGTTTACCTAGGCTAATTCAACCGATTTAGGAATAACAGTTCAAAAGACATTTTAAAGCAACAATGAGCCATGCAATTTGGGGCAGAGGGGAAAGAAGTAAGCATGCCCTAGACAAGCTAGGCATAATGTCATCCCTTTGAGGGCTGAAAGAAAATATTGAAATACCATGAAAGTAAAATGAAATGAGTACCACGAAAATATTGGCAAATCCAGAGAAGACCACCCATCTCCTCCTTTCCCATGAAAACCTGAATCCAGATTTTTCTGTTCTCTGGTGGTAGTAGCAGCACAGGAGGAAAAGCAAAGGAAAAATCCCATGGGCTTCCTGACCCCCTGGGGCAGGCTGTGCATGCTCTTTCCTGTCTCTCAAATACCACCCACTGTCTTCAAAAAGAAATGACTGTTAGGATATTTTAAGAAAGCAATGTTACAAAATATAGATCTTTTCTCATGGAAGATGCTACTGATTACTCACCATTTTAGGAACTTCAGTCACCATATCATGCACAAGGTAGAATTGTGATAAATCTCGCCAGCTTGGCATTTAAGGATAGCCAAGGACCAGAACAAAAAGTCAGTGCCGCAGCACGAAAAACAGATTCTGAACTAATAGATATTATTAGTATCTGAATTTTCATCTTTTGTTTTCTTCTTTATCCAGGTTGTCATTCAGACAACCCTTCCAGGATCCTAAAAGAAGGTTTACCCTTTCAGAATCCATTTCTAGGTCCATAAAATACTCCCTTCAACATGGCTATCAACATCTTCAGTCTCTTTGGTCTTAACCTTGCATACAAACACAGTTCAGCTGAATTGCTGTAATTCTTCTGGGACTACTCAAATGAATAGTCACAGACACTTTTATTTGCAGGGCTGGGATGTAATGATAATGCCACCTGAATTTTTTGAATGATCAGAGCCAACGCTAGAGAAATTCTGACAAACGTGTGAAAAAATATTTCAAAAGCAGTTCAGACACCTGGGGCCTCGGAGTCACTCAGGTGCTTTTTCAACTATCCTACAGCTTTTGTATTAAATTCTATACTTTTGTTTTATATGACAAAGACCACATCGAAATTGCCTGTGCCGTGAAAAACAGGATCAGTTAGTGAAGGCTGAAATATTCAATAACAAACAACACAAAAGAGATGTCATATCCCTGTAGTCTCTACTACATTCAAACAGGGGCTTTGGAATGACTGCTTTGCAATATTCTTCTGAAGATTGTGAAAAACACAGCCCACTCAAGTTAACCGTTCATAAT
The DNA here is from genome assembly GCA_017639485.1 of Pluvialis apricaria. Lineage (NCBI taxonomy): Eukaryota > Metazoa > Chordata > Aves > Charadriiformes > Charadriidae > Pluvialis > Pluvialis apricaria. Next base: position 69,029,420 of record CM030009.1, on the reverse strand, counting down.
TAGGAAACATGAAGAAATAGCCTGTGGAACGTATCAGCTAGCCTAGTCATGTTTCTCTAACATTAGTAAATACTCAAACCACACTGTTGGTAGCCTTACAAGTAGCTTATAAAAGCCAAATAAATGACTAAGCAGCTACTAAATCCTATTCAAAATCCTGCTAAAGGCATTATGACTCTTGACCCTCAAGTAGAGGGTTTTTTGTGTTCTTTTTTTTTTTTTTGTTAGAAGTTGGGTTTTTGTGTGGGATTTTGGTTGGGGTTTTTGTTTTGGTTTTTTTGTTTGTTTGTTTTTTGTTTTTTTTAAACAAAACCTATATATGTATTCCACCTTAATGTCATACTTTTTCAGTCTCCTCAAAAGATTCAGCAGAGAAGGGGTTACATATTTTTGCACCACAAAGAGTCTGCTTAGCCAGAGAGGGAGCAAGAAGCAAGGAATTACAGGGCAATCACCCTTAATAAAGTTACAGATGGAAAGATAACAGAAGCATGTTGGAAATGAACAGTCACAGAAAGATTTGTAATGAAATTTGTTCAGGGATTTTAAGGGTTTGAAATAGCTGACAACCTGACAAGGGAAGATCTAACATTAGAACCAGACTGAAAAAAAAGAAAAACCAAAAAACTTTTTAATTTTTACAAGGGCAAACTGAAGAGGGTGAAAGCAGCCCATAGCCACATTCCAAAAAAATCCAAAGATTTAATATGGATGAAGAACACATTATAATTTTGAAAGACCATTGTTTTCCAGGATCAGGTTGCGTGTGCTGTAAATCACCCAACAGGATATAATTAAGCAATAACACATGCCAGGCATTAGTTTATGAGCAGTCAGAAAACACTATAGAATTCAATAAAAAAAAAACCAAACCAAACCAAAAAACCCCATGGTTTACTTGTTACTTATCACAGTTTGTACAGCTTTCCTACTGCTACACTCGGCACGCACGATATATATTCACTGAGCTGTAAAATCATATAAAACTATATCCAATCATATCCTATAAATCCTTAATTACTTCTTGTGCATAAATCAAGGCCAGTTCTGAAGACAATCCAAAAGGCAGCATCTTCTCTGTTGAGATCCCTGTAATCCTTACATATTAAGTTAAGTGTTATGGGTGATAAAAGTAAACCTTAGCATTCACTAAACATGTACTGACACATTTTTATGGTTGAGAAGTCCTCTGTCCCATCCTGTAATCATTTTGTGATTCTCCTATCAGCAGCCAGCCAACCACACTGCACACAGGAAAATACACCACAGTGTATTCTCCACAGGTCCAACTGAAACAATGAAAACAACTGTAAGACATTTTCTTTTTAAAATATGCTCAGTGCTATGCCTTGGAGTTTCATTTGTTACAAGTAAGCTGCAATTATTCATTATATCTCAACCAATTTATATTCTACTGCAAAGTTATTCTGTACGTTGCAACTTTTAGATTTAAGCTTCCATAGCTCTGGCATGTTCCTGAAGAAAAGTAACTTCTAAGGAGATGAAGATCAAGGAGCAGCAATGTTGCAATAACAACAGTTGAACATGTGCTCTTAAATAAGATCACACTCCTCTCAGAATAAAGGACCTCTGAACAAAACAAAACAACAAAAATAAATAGGTTTCTACACTGCAGAATACAGTTTCACAGAGTAATCACTCTGCAGGGACCTACTAATGGTTCATTGTTCAGCTCAGCTCTGAAGTCTTCACTCACCTGAAAAAGGCACCATGAGATACCCAGCTATGTAATAAGCACCACTTCTGGAATATTATCTAAGTCGTCTTTTCTAAAAAAATGAGTTGTGTTATGTAGAACAACTTGTAAAAGCTAGTTGTGAGAACTGCAAGTAAATAACTATAACCATTTTCCCAATGTCCTTCCTTCAGCTCCCCCTGCCCACCAGCTCTCCTCTGCCCACCAGCAGCAGTGGCTGCTTTACTTCCTGTAAGGGTTTTGCAGCTGTAACTGAGATTCTGTAACTCAAGTTGATCCTAAAACAGAAAACTAATTGGGAATATTGAACATCTCCCACTTCTCTTTCCCATGGGAATTTGTAAAGGTCTGTTCTTGTTCCAGTCTTCCACACTCAGGGTGAAATGCTACATGGGCCTCCAACTTGATACAAGTCTACAGAGATCTTGACTGCACACATGGCCACCCACCGCAACTCCTGCATTTCAGAAATAAATCCTGCAGATGTGCTGATATCACTGTGTTCATGTCATGCTGCAAACCCAGGCAAGTAACTCATCTGGCTTTCAAAAACCAGTAAGGAAAGACCTCCACTCCTATACCTTAAATAGTATTGACACCAAACACTTTGCTATGAAACTCCACCACCAGGCTGCCTTCTGCATATTTCTCCTTCAATTAACTTTTGCTCAGAAGTGTGTGATTACTGAACACAGGTATAATTTTTATGCTTTCCAATTTATGAGCTTTCAAAATATGATTTTTGAAGCCAGAATACGTATGGGACATTCAAATCCCTCAACAATACAGCACAGTATCTATCCCACCCGGGAGATCTTCACTTTTAACTCTCTCTCCAAAAGCAGCAATGTGCAGAGGTTGGATTTCGTCACAGTTCAGACAAAAGCATTGAAGTATTCTTTGCTCTACTGCTCCTGGAGTAGGTGATGGGCTCCTTAAAATACACCAGCCATCAAAAGCAGAGAACAACCTGCAGCTGAAAAACCGACTCACTATTTGCTCACTAGAAAGACTTTTTTATTGACTTATAGCTCCCCATTGACTTTGCCTATTCTGTAGTAGAAATACAGGGCTTCATTTTGGCCTTAGAACACTGCATCCAGCTACGATAATGGAGGCAGGGCTTCAGTTCTCTTGGGCAGAAATTTGCACAAATATCACAAGGGTGTCTGAAGGCAACACTAGTTCTACCTCCTACCTGGCTGTCCTACTCCTAGTGCTTCAGCCCCAACACAATCTACATTCCATAAATGTGAAAAAAAAAAAACCCAAACAAAACCCTGACAGAATTTACATTTGTAAACTGGCTTCCAGGCTTAAAAAAAAATGCTTCACAACCATAATCTAATGGGAATAACAACATGCAATTATAAAAGTTTTCTCAAAAAAAAAGTCATACTCGCATGCTTCATGGACTACGTATACAAGAATTACTGCGGCACTCAATTATGCCATGGCCAGCATAACTGATCTTACACAATATGGGCTGAAACGTGTCTAGAAATAAACAATACTTTTATAATGTTGCCAGCCAAGATGGTATTTAAATCACAAGCTGGCCCCCAAAACTCTGATCCTGAGAAATGTTTCCTCCTGAAAAATACAATGCCATCAAAATTTTGCACGCTTGTCAATAAATGCTTGGATCGCTGTCTCAGAGAATAAACATTTAAGATGCAACCGCAACGTATGGTAAAGGAAGTAATTTTCTTCTGCTGATTTCTTCAGCGGTTTGCACCAATATACAGTGTTTATTGATTGGTTTGAAGTCCAACCTCCTTTGGCAAGGGCAGAATTCCAGTAAAATATAGTGACAAATGCCAAAAAATAGACTGTGTTGACAACTTTAAAATATTAATTCTTTAGCCATGCTATAATTGGTCCCGGTACAGGTGAAGAAACAGAATGCAGTTTCACAAAACTTCATCTGCAGTCCAAGAAACCCACCAACTAGGCGGTCCCCCCTTTGCCCTCGGAGAAGGGCAGAGCCCTGGCAGATCTCAAGGCAGTTACCCTTGGAGGAGCATGCGTGGCCCTGACCTACCTTTGATCCCGGCTTATGCACAGGCCAAGTTGTTCTCCTCCTCCCTGCCAAAAGTCAGAGATTTCTGGAGCAACTACGGGGAGAGGGGACACCAAATAGACCATTCAAATAATATCTCCATCTACAGAATCTGTTGGAAGCAGATAAGCTAAAAACTTCAGAAGGATCAGTTAAGGGAACAGCACAGGCATATTTAGAAATTACAAAGCCACTTTAAAAAATTGTGGCTGTGAGCCAGGAACTCACCACAAGTTTTTCTTTGCTCAGCTCAACATCAGCAGCCTTCCAAATATTAAGACGCGTAGCCAGGACGCTGTGCTACTTTATTAATAAACCCCTCAGTTCCACAAGGGAACCTCAGACCCAAAACCATAAAGCTAGACAAAAGGGCCCCCCAAAAACGTGGGTTACAGTAACTGCTGCTTGGCAAACAATATAGAGTGCCTGATAGCTACGAAGTAGTTTTAACAGTGGCATTCTGGTCTTAACTGATGTAAAACCAGCAGCTTTCCGCCGCTGCATCACAGACATTGTTGATATGTATATAAAACATACAGTGTGCCTAACGTTCCTGGCAGGACTAGGAAAAGAAAATGGATTCTGTGGTCTGGCTGATGCATGTGTTTTGCAGCAAGTGAAATTCATTTCCTTCCCTGTTTCCTTAGATGCAAGTAATGTAGTCACTAACCTCCAAGTGCCCTTTTTTCCCCCAAAAAAGTTTTCACACATGTATCCTTTGGTCAAAAGCAATCAAATCGAGGAGGATTTTTTTTAAAGAGAGGAAAGGCAGAGGAGAACTCCAAATCCCCCTCTCCGGCCAGGCACGGCTGCAGTCCCCAAAGTACACAGTGTAGATTGTGATCTCTGGATGAAAGATAACATCCACTTGCCAAGTTGTATTATAAATCTGTGTTTTTATGTTTGAAACTTGCTCTAAGCTGAATTTCTGCCACATTTAGCCTTTATGTATCTTCACTGAATAAGGAAAGAGGCAGGAAACATATACTTGAGATTATGAAACAAAAGCAGCGGATTTCTACACTGTACTGTCTCTGACCTTGCAAGTTCCCCACGTATTTCTTATTCCTCAGGGTAGACATATAGGGTAGGGCTATGAAACACAATACATTCAATTTTAGAAAGAAGAGGCACCAGCATAATCAAAATAGCACTTTTCCAGGGCTTAATACCAACAGTTTACAAAAGGGTTATGTTCCAGTCCTCCTCACTTTTAGAACTAAACAAGAAAAAACAAAAATGAAAAAAATCAAAAATATCTGAGGGAGCCTCAGTATTCTGTATGGCTTCCCTGGCTTCCTACACAAGGAAAAGAAGATTAGTCACTGTCACAAAATTCTCTTTCAAATACTGGTTGTGCCTCCACCTGTGAGTCATTCACATTAACTTTTCAGGACAGAAGGTAGTTTTCCATTATCTCTCTTTATTTACACAGAGCATCTCTTGTGGGCAGAGCAAATTAGGTTCTCTTCTCTTATGACCCTTTATTCACAGCAATTCCCTGGCTGGATAGCAAAAGCGATACACACAATGACAAAAAGAACAGGGAGGGAAAGAGACCTCACAAAAAGCGTAAGACAGGCACTGCCTAGGAACGAAGCTGCTTACTGAACAAACTCTGCTTGGGAATAGGTGCTTGCTCAGGAATAGGTGCTGCCAAAAAAATCACCACCCAGATTTCTCCCACACGCTACTAATATCCCAGTGAAGGTAGCTGTGCAGTATTCATCTGCCTCTTTAGAAGTCAGTTCCACCATGCACCTCGTGAGGCCATCACCCCAAGAGCAGCTTCCCACAAGATATAGATTACCCCAGAAATTCCTAACTGCAGGCACGGCACGAGGAAATAATCAGCAACTCTTTGAGGGGAATCACAGCTGCAGCTACCTCTTTCCAAATTTTTGGACTAGATTAACCAAAACAATCCCCTGGACTCTTGCAGGTAGGAAACCAGGAAAGGTCTACAGATAGCTTTGAACAATGGTGCTGCTCATTCCCAAATGCAAAGCAGGCTAACCTTTGGGTATTGCTGCTCTTCTCTACTTTCGGGTACTTTTTTTGCTAACCCATGAATAAGACAGCACACATGTATATATGGTCTGGTTTCCTTCTTCTATTTTGCTGTTTATGTCTGGAGCGCTCTTGGCAGTATCCCACAGCCCGCCAGCGTTCCAAAGATACGTGGGACAGATGTTTCAGAATGGCTTCACAACCACAGTTCTGGGCTACCACTACATTTACAGGTAACACCTCTTGCGCACCACTGTCCTTGCTATTTCTAGGGATTGGACTTAAGAGCCTACTTGCCTCTCTTTCTCAAGAATATAACCACTGTGGATTTTCCCTAGCTCTCACCGTCAGAGCTTTATTCTCCACAAGTTTTGGTCTGCTCACAGTGTCGTATTTTATTTGACACATTTGCTGCTTTATCTAAGGTTAATTGCAAGTCTCTGAACAGTTTAGCTGTGTAAACTAGCCACGGTCTGCGGTTTCTAGCCAAAGCTCTTTTCCATCCTATGACATCCCCCTCCACCATGAAAAAAGTAGATACCTGAGTACAGCTGAATTCTTTATGCGTTTACCTCCCTCCTGAGCTCTTTTGGAGATGCAACACGTCTTATACAAGTGCTGTGTACCTCACCTTTCTGAAATGCATTTTTTCTCCATAATTACCCAGCTTCTTTATGTGTGTTTTCTGCTGTTTGCAACTCTTTACTGCAGTTAAAGAACAGAGGGCTTGAAAACTCTGTTACTTGTTCCTGTTTCTCTTAGCTTTCACCTGGGCTGGACTTATAAAATCTAAATTCTTCTATTCCTAATGCTGGCTTAGTTCATTCATGATTTCCCAGTCCATTCAGACATTACTTGGAATCAAGGAATTTAGGAGAAATAGGCTTCATTTAATGCTGAAGTTTAACTGAAGCCCTGCCTAACACAAGACACCATACAACATGACTAGTTCTAACTAGTTATCTTAAAAGCCAAACGTTATTTACAAAACATTGATATTTTTGCTGACTCAAATGCTGACTAGCACTCAAATGCACTAGCAAAGTAGTTAATCATGTATTAAAAGCCACAAATGAATGCACAATTAATGCCGAAATTCCTTTATCAGCTCATGTTAAAATATAATCAAAAATAGTTAGAAACAGTATTATATAGAGCACTAAAAATCACATGTGGAATTTAAATGCAATAAAGTTTTTAAGAATGCAAAATAGTCACCCTAACACAGCACTTCTGACAATCTCTTTTTTCCCTCTGCTTCATCAAATATGGGAGTTTTTTTCCACCTTTTCTCCTTTCTGAATCAGTCAACAAATACAGAAAGCAAGAATTTCTGGAACACCCTTTATTTCCATGGCAATAGATTGAGATATCAAACACAAGATTTTCAATTCTCAACCAAATTAATAGAGTAGAAGAGACCGGGGTACTCAAAAAACACCAAACTAATCCAAACAAAAAAAGCCCAAATAATAAAAATAATAAAAAAAATTACGCCCCCACCTCACCCCCCTTATTCAGATCCAGCATTTTGGAATAATAGGATAAAAAACAAAAATTGACTTGTGATTTTCTTTTTCTGTGTGCGTGAGCAGTAGGTCTTATGATAAAAGCCTTCTTTTGAAGGCTGACAACTTGTATGAGAGATTTCAGAAATTCCCGGTTTGTACACAAACACAAGCAAACAAACATTTTTCCCAGTTCTCACTCACGCTACGTCTCCACGTACGACTACTAGATAATTATGTGTTTTATGATTATAGCAGGAAGCAATTTAAAACACTACTATATTTTCATTTTTATTTAAAATGATATAATGTCCTCATTGCTTACTGGGGTGTGTTATAATTATTTAGCTTAGTGCCACCCATTAAAAAAGTGAATCCATTACTTACTGAATGACTTGAGACACATGGTTTGTTTGCTAAATATTGTTTCTTTTTCTAACTTCTTCCTTTTTTGTTTGTTTTTGTGTTTACTGTCATATTGTTCTTAGTGTTTGGTTAAGCGTGAAAAAATACAGGCTCACGAGCCTGGCATTACAATTTGCATTAATGCCTGTCTTCCCATATAATAAGTAGATTTTCCCAAACTTCCCATAACAAATAACTTTAAAAGTACCGTACTAGAAAGAACTTTAAAACGGCCTTTGGAACCTCTCAAAAAGTGGTCAATAGAGTGGTACATATTGTTTATAAATATTGATTTCTTTTCAATATGATACAGTGACAATTTTTAAAGAAATCCATGACTAGACAAAAGCAGATTTGAGATTTATGACATAAAATTCCTTTCTGATGACTACCATTTTCAAAATGGGCTTTCACAGGACTTCTTTTTTCAGCAGCTGTTAAAATACTTGCACTTAAAAATATGGCTCCTTTCTAGCAAGCAGCAGTCCTTCACAACAATTTAAAGTTCTAACACTTCAAATAAAATGATTTAACCGAGAGGGCTATAAATCATAATTATTGCCCAGCTGGTCTTAAGATGTCTGCAGAGAAAAGCTGCAAATGTTAAGACCAAATTTCCTTCTGGTCAGAGTCCCTTATCTCACTTTCCAGACTATCCATACTAGAGTAATAAAATATCCTCAGAGGTATGTTAGATGAAGCTCCCAATTAATTACCAGTCATAAAGTGATACTAGATCTACACCAACTTTATACCGCCAGTTAAACACTACTTTGGTGGTCAGAGACCACTGATGAAGCATCTCCACTGAGTTAGCCTGCGTACAATCTCTGCAACTGCAATAAGGTTTATAAACATAGAGCTATGAGGAAAATGAACTAGCTGGCTAACGTTTAAATTCTTAGGCTGAATGTTTCAGTCCACATGCACCTTTCCCCCAGGTACATGACCTCTGGCGCTGAAAAATCTTTTAAGCTTTTAGAATCCCGAAAATTCCCTCTCCTGCTGCCCCAGAGTCTTCCTTTTCCCACCACAAGCCTCGAAACCCCAGTTCACGTAGGTACAAACAGTCCCCTGAAGCACATGGCAACAGCAGAAGCAAACACAGTGTGATTCTGCGGGCAAGCTCAAGAGTTCAACGCCAGCTCGCAGCTTCCCAGCCACAAAACAGAGGTGTTGGAGAGGGACCGACTAACTGGGAGAGCTGTTCTGCACTGGCACAGTTTCCTGGCGAGAATAAACCTCGCAGGGCTCATGCATGGCAAAATTACCCAGGCACAAGTGAGATGCTGAATTTGGGGGTGGGGGGAACACGACAACTCCAGAAGACTTCTGGATCATTTCTTTAATATTGTGAAACATGATAGGTGATTTCCACCTTTCTTTTCAAAAGGAAAGCATTTCTTCACATAAATATCCTCTTTGGATATACATAGGGCTTTTGATAGCAAGTGGCTGGTGAAATCTTCAGTGAGAAACAGAGAGAGAGGCTTGGTCCTGAAACTGAGAAGAAGGCTTCCCCCTGGACAAAAGCGCTCATTCTCCTCCACTGTGTTTTCTGGTCCCCTGAAAATTACCAGTGGCACTGAACTATTCCCTGCCTGTGAAACACAGGGGAAGGAAACAAGGTACTGAGATGTAAAATGAAACAATTCTCTGTATGACCCCAAGGAACACTCACATACAGAGCTGTGAGGTATTTTCCGTTCAAGAGCCAAAAAAAAAAAAAAAAAAAAAAGAGGAAAAAAAAAAAGAAAACGGGGAAGAAAAAAAAAGAAAAAAATTAGTGTCAGTAAAACTGAAGCAAAACTTTTTCTCTGGATGTCTCACAATATTATTGTTGCCAGGTAGCTCTTATCCCTTAAAAAATTTAGTTTAGCTCAATTTCAAAACAAAACATTGTTTCAAAATCAAAGAAGTGGAGGCATTTCATTTTGAAACCATTGAAATGAAATATTTAGGCTCCCAATACTTCTCCTTAGTGGAAACTACTGGATGAATCGCATCAAAACAAGAAAATAGCTTTGATCAATACAGCACTGTGTCTTTCAGTTAATACACTATTTGCATAAACAATTTCACCAAGCATTACTATGAGTGCAATCGAGACCACAGAAATAAGTCAATCTGCCTACTGGGTAATTTGCTGTGGGATGCGAACTACACTGTTGCTTAAATTCAAGGACAAGAGATGGAGTAGCCAAAGAGAAAATGACATTTCCGCTGGTTCCCTCCCCTGCCTCCCCCCAACCCGTGATGTGGCACTGCCACCAGTGTCTGCTTTAACTGGCTGAAAAAACAGAGAGTTTTTATACGGAAAATATGTGGGATGTATCTGCTTTTCCTTCCCAGAGAAGGATAGAGCCAAAGCCAGAGCCATCACATATGGTTGGAAGGTCCAAGACTGCCCTGACCAGCCACGAGGATCGAGGCTAGGAGAGGATCACTGGCTAGGAAGGGTTGAAAAGGCACAAAGTCACATAGGGTGCAATTCTCTGGATTCATAACCCAACCTAAAACTGCATTGCCACATTCCTGCCCCGTGGCCAGTTTCGCATTCCTTCTCTCAGGTCAAGCATTAACCCCAAGCGACCAGGTGGATCCAGCCGAAACCCGGCGTGGCCGCACGGCTGGTCTTCAGCTGCATCACCTGGGATGAGCTTCCGCAGGCTGCCAGGCACACCTTAATGGAAACAAACGCCAGGACGTAACAACTTGACCGTCTGCCAGAAGGAACAGTTACCTGTTTTGGATGGAGGGCAACTTTGCTCAAAAGCAACAAAACGAGCTCTCGCTCCCCACAGACAAATAAGCCAAGCCTGCGCACCCACACTGGCGAGTGAGCAGCACGGCGCTCCTTGGATGCCCAAGTCCTCGAAACAAAGCGAAGGCATTTTGAAGCAATTGGTTTCCAGCATGAAATTTCTGCAGAATAACAAATGGCGGTTGGCTTCATAATTAACAGTTTCAGGGGCCTTCTAGAATACGAATCAGAAGGAAACAAAATTTGAATAATGCATTAGTGAGAGTTCATGTTCTAGTAGCCCTATGTGGATTGTCAGTGTGCATTCCAGTACCTCGTTATGATTTATCTTCATCAGCCATAGGCTGAAATTACCAGACTCCAATTACTTTGCTTCCCGTGTTCAAGAGAAAAAAAAAAAAAAAATAATGTCAGGCCTACCACAGGAGATGGTTTAAAATGCCTGAGGTAAAGAAAGTAATCTACTGTTCTCTGACATTCGCTGCCTGAAAGTCATTCACATTAACAACCATTCAAACTTGTTTAGTGCAAACCAATTGCTTCTATTTTCCTCTTGTCAGTAACATTAACTTCAATTCAAATTTAACTCTTCAAAAATTTCAAAATGTAAAATGAAATTCAGTGAGGCTTGACAGGGACATGTAAGGGTCTTGACTGCTCCTGAATTTATCTTCCTTCATCTGTTAATTTTGAAATTTCTATTTTCAAAGGAAAAAACTGATGATCTGCACTTCTTTCACAATCTCGGGGAAGGTAAGAGATTTATGCTGATGTTTACCAGACTCGCATTTTAATACTATTCCTAAGACAACAAGGACTACGGAGGCAGAAAAATAGATGCGCTCAATTTAAACTAACAAATTAAGCGATTATTTACGAGTACAACTTGAGGTTTAGTTACACAGCAAAATACATTTAATAACTTAATATCCCATCACTATGAATGCTTATACTTGTATAACAGGCCATTAACTTCTAAATACTTTGGGCTTATAAGGTTAATGTCTACAGTGAGAAGGGGAAGTAGGTTAGATGGTTAAACAACAGTAGCTGTCACAGACTGCTCCGATAGACACCGAGGGGACTGGCTTTCATCAATACTCTTTTTTAATACAACACCCACTAGTAAAATATTTTTATAGTTTCTCTTATAGTTACATAAAATAAACCAAAAAAACCCTTATAAGACACCCACCTAGCCTCACTTTTTTGGTATAATGTATTTAAGAATAAAACACGCAATAAGTCGTACTATTAACGTGAATTCAGAATATGCTCCAAGTGATGACTTTTCATACGGGTGGGGGAGAAGGGAACTGAAGAACAGTGGAAAAAAAGTAATTTTTATTTTCTTTTGTCTTTGTGAAATCAGATAGGAAAGAAAACTAATGCAAGCTTGTGCTTGCTATGATAAATTCAACCACATTTCAAGCAAATTAGTACTCTTATAGTCCTTTATGGCACTGCATAATTCAGCCCAAGAAAAAGCCAAATCATCCCCTATGTGCTACAGAAATGATAGTAGTAATGCTCAGTATTACACAGTTAATTGTTTCTAAGCACTGTACATTCATTATTTTTAAACTAGCAGTAAAAAAATTACGGACGATAATTAACTTTGAACAGTTTGGGGGGCAATTGCTGGTTTACAGGCTAAATCAGATGGGTTGCTATGAGCCTGATGTCTACAGCTTAGACATCAGATCCTGTTACACAAACATAACATTTCTTTACCCAGCCAAATAATTTTCTGGGGTTTGCAGCACATGTCAAGACACCAGCTCCCTTGGGAAGACTCTGCTGTTACTTGAAGACAGGAGGGTTGGCATCACCGTAACACGCAGGACATATCAAAAACCCAACGCAGTAGTTAATGGTTGTGAAAGAATCTGTCCTACTGCCTTATAATAACATTAATATCAGTATTTTTACTGGTGGATTCAGCATGAAGCTGGGAACTATAAACTTGACTTATAATTCCAGTTTTAGTATTTGTGCCCATTGGCCTGTACCCCCCTCTCTAGGCGGTTTCACTACAGGTAATTTTAAAATACTCACATTTCATGATCTAGGCAGAATATACTTTTACAGATATATGTTCAAGGAAAGAAAAGACTGATAATCAAAACCTTGGTACTGCCCAGAAAGTATTAGCACTCCAGCAGTTAGTTAATTAATGCCTGTCAGCCAGCAATTCTCTCCCTCAAAATCTCCACCAGTACAATGAGCAGATTTCATTTTCTTCAGTGAAAAAGTCAAGCAGCTATGATTAAATTGCCAAAGAGGGGGATTCGAGTTAACGTGCACGGCTGGCTTTGCATGGCAGTAGGCAAAGAGGCCGTGTGTGATCTTTTCCGCTCTCCCTGCCGAAGGGAAGGCTGGGGAAGGCAAGGTGGTATCACCCAAGAGAGATGCAGTGGTAAGAAGATGAACAACAGTAACACCTAAAGGCATCTATATGTAAAGCAAAGCTTGCAGTCAAAATACAGCAACAAAAAAAGGTAAAATTATTAGAACCAAGTTAAGTAATGTAAAACCTTGTTTGGTTTTAAGGAAAGAACTCACCAGTACTTGGAAAAATATTCTGAAATAAAAACGCATACAGGATCATAACGGGATTTTCGCAAGTCTTAAGACACATAATTCTAAGTATGTCCTTATAACTGATGTACCTCCACACTTCTGAAAAATCACACTCTGGAGGCCCCTGGACTGATTTTATTTTCTTGCTCTTCTGAGTTAGGCTGTCTCAAGCACTCACGTGGCAAATCCCACATTACTTCTTGCATTACAGCACTCGGGAACCATTTTATGTGGCATAGATCACACCGCTGTCATAAAGCTTTGCAAGCACTCAAGTTCTTTGGGATTGGACATGGAGAAAATGAAAAGAGAATCTTTTTGATTAAAGAGCTCAAAATATTAGAGTATTTAAATTCTCAGACATCAGATACATTGGTACAATAATATCATACAGTACTTTATTGCTTATTTTCCACTCTTTCTAGGCATCAAATATTCTTACTACTTGTTATTTGGTACTGGTAATAACTTGGAAACTGATTATTCCAACTAATTTATGACACTTGATAATTATTTTTTTTTTTGTTTTTGACAAAAGGGAATATGACTCAAAGGTGTTAATTTAATTTTTGCTATTTTCACTTTTCAGTAGAATGAGCAAACTTTGTCTTTCAAAAGGAAGGCTTTTTATACAGGAAATAACTGCACTCATTTATTACCTATATCACATTTGCAGTAATTCAATCTGTTGTCTTTCAGTCAATCTGCATTGTTAGTTTCTTGAGATAACAGAACTGTAATGTTATTCTACACTCTTGTTTCAGCTCTTATTTTCTGTGGAAATTGTACCACAGCAGTTTTTTTTTCAGAAAAAAAAACCTAGTTATCTTTATGATTTTCTTTCAACTGCCTGAACTGAGTTCTTCAGAAAAGCAACAAATGGCTTTTTGGAACGTATCAACTTGACACAGAGATTTTACAATTGTAAGTAGCAGAGCCAACGGTTTTTCAGAAGCATTGTGAAGCAAAGGTCTTCACTGCATATATATTGAAACAACACAGAAGTAAAATTCATACTATTATAGAGTATATTCTTCCTAACTGAAAATACAGGATAACACCTCTCAAGAATAATCCTGAACACGCAGTCGCTACGTTTTGAGAAGGTATGCAATTTCCTGAGCATTTCCTGACCCAAGGTTTGCATGCTGAAAGCTGAACTGCCGAACAGTTTTGAATATTAATAATAAATTTTAAGCCTCAGCTGAACATTCTATCCAAGGAATGCAATATTGTCCAAATACTGAGTTTTCTAGTCAGTCCAAATATAATGAGAAGTTATTTCCAAATAAAATTTCAAAACAAGTGGGTCATACCTGATGGCCCTGTTAGGCACTGAGGTCATCCCAGTTAAGTAGAGCTTTGGTTACACCAAGAATTCTGGGCCCATTGCAGAGCATAAAGTGTCTGACAGGTTTATGTCAGATTTTAAGCCAAGCATGCAGTTTCATTCTATTGATGCTTAAAGCAAAGGATAAAAATCATAAAAATCATGTTACCGAAAGCTCAGGAAGATGTGCCTTGGGAAGCCCCTTCTCTTTATTTTCAACAAGTGCCGAACACATCCTTTAAAAATCAGGCACAACTTAAGATACTCTGACTGAATAATAAACTGAAACAGTCAATCACTGTTTGTTATTTTATTTTGAGTATGGACATTTCCTTGTTTCTTTTGCATCACAAGCTTATTAACAAGAAAGGAAAGGGTTGGCCTCCCATCTTCTTCCAATAATTTGTTTCTTCTGCCTTTTCAGCAGAGGACAAAAAACATATAAAACCAAGAAAAACACAACCATAAAATTAAATGTATTGCTAAGGCAGTTTGGGACAGTTGTTACAGAGAAGAGTGAATACAAGGGGAATAAAAGCATACGCTGGTGGTGGTAGGACAGAACTACAGTCTTCCTTTGATTCACAGTAGTCCACATCCATAGATGTATTTCAATTTCCAGGTTTGGTATCAGATACTTAACTGGAAATTGAAATCCTGATACAACAGAAAGGTGGAAAGTGAATACCCAAGGGTCAGACAGTTGTTGAGAAAAACACGTGAAGTGGTAAAGCACGTCCAATTCATTGTCATCAACACTAGGGAAAAATGGCTGAAAGGAAGAAAATTAAGTACCACAGCCTTGCATCCTCTGCCTTGCTTTATATTTTCAAAAGAAAAACAAACAAAAACATAACCTCCCCCCAAAAAAACAAGAACCCGCCCATCACAAAACACCTTAACTTTTATCTTCCAGAACAAAGGAACAAAGAACTGGGAGTTTGGGATAAGACCTTCTCAAAGATATACTTCCGTAACTCACTTCTAAAACTGGAAGCTAAATTTATGAAGTGAATAAATCCACACTTAAAAGAAAAAGGAAGCAATGTTGAGTAAGAGGAAAAGGCTGTGTGGTAACATAAATGCTTGAGAGGAATATAGGGTGAAACAAAGTGCAGATGGTTCTATCTTACATCCCTTCGCTTTTGACCAGATAAAGTTGGGTAATGTTTCAAATGTGTTATATTCCCAATATTGTAATTAAAATTACAGCAACAAGGAAACAAAATCTATTCAGAATTTCTGCTACTTAATAATGAAATATATAAAGCTAAATTACTTTAGTGCCAATTATATTAGCATACTTGGTAGCAAACATTTTTAAATTAAATGTGCTTTTCAACTTAAACACTAACTGCAAGAGTACAAAAAAACACAGCCTTATGGGCTGTCATAAGAAATAGCTTGAAGTTAGCACTTTACTTAATTATACAAAAATGTAATACAAAATCGATTTCCTGTGTGCTGTATTAGTGCCTTGCTTATTACAAAATACTTTTGTATTGCCTTTGTCAACATAAATTAGACTTGCGTAAGTTGTTCTAAGAACGCTGTTAAATTAAATTTAAAGTAATGCAAAATTGGTATTGTGCTTATGTGCTTTGCAAGTATAATACTTAACTGATGAAGTAAACTTCTAAATGCCATTAGACCATTGTATTTCCTTTTTCTATTTTATAATGAAACTTTAAAAATCAAAATAGTTCTTAAAAGATGTCTTCAGTAATCTGCATCAGGAGCAACTGAGCTATCAATTTGAAATAAAAAAATTAAAAAGAGCAAATTTTCATCCTGTCTATAAAAACTTTAAAAATCGCAGCAACTCTTTATTCATTAAAAATCAAACAGCAGAGAGAACGCTACCAGCAATTAATTTTCAGCACGGCTTGCATTATCATTTCAAGGTCAGGTTTCACTGGCCATGCCTCAGTGGGAGCTTGGTTTCGAGGAGATCACTAAACGCTGCTCACAAGGGAAACATCATTAAACATGTACTTGAAAAACTGAAATTACTCGCAATAGCAACAACTGAAAAACTCTCTTAGTCTGCCTCAACCCATTTACCCTCCAGAGAGAAGCAGGTGCCCTTCAGTAAGCGTTCACGAGCTACCAGATACATCACCAATTGAGTGCTTGAATCTATCCTTCATAATTAATAATAAACTTTCTGACCACAGATCCAAAGACTGGTTCAGTCCCAACGATGCCAGATGGGAACACAAAACCAGCGACCAATACTTCTGGGAAAGATTAAAAGCACCTGTCCTGGTTTCAGCTAGGATAGAGTTAATTTCCTTTCTAGTAGCTGCTGTGTTTTGGATTTGGTATGAGAAGAATGTTGAGGAATGTTGACAACATATTGTTTTAGTTGTTGCTAGGTAATGTTTATATTAGTCAAGGACTTTTTCAGCTTCCCATAGAAGCTGAGAGGGAGCATAGGCAGGACAAGCTGGCCAAAGGGGTATTCCATACCAGAGACATCATGCTTAGTATATAAATGGGGGTTGGCCAGGGGGCAGGAATCTGTGATCACTGCTCAGGACGGGCTGGGCAATCAGTCATCGGGTGGTGAGAGCAACTTGTATGGTATCATTTTATTTTTTATATCCTTTTACCATTATTATTAATGTTGTTCTTCTGTTACTGTTCTATTAAACTGTCTTTATCTCAACCCACAAGGTGGCTTTTTTCTTTTCCCTCCTTTTCTCCTTCTTCTCCCTACCCTTCAGGGAGAGGGGAGAGTAAGCAAATAGCTCTGTGGTCCTAGTTGCTGGCTGGGTTAAACCACAACAGCCCTTAAAGGCAAATTATGCACCAAGGGGCATGGAGGCGGGGGAAGAGAAAGGGCAGACGCTCTTGGCCCTAGCAGAGACCAGCAGCAATCTTGACACATGGGATTACTACAACACATGTATAACACAAGAAAATATGATCTCTCTGATATCGGCAACTAGGATATCCAAACACTCATGTCACAAGCATGATTTTCTATCTCTAGCAACTCTCTTAGGTTTTCTCCAAAATCCTTTCCATAAACTTTTAAAAGACCTTTAAAAATAATAGGTTCCTTCCCTCCCCATCTTTAATTGGAAAAACAAATCTCAAATTCTAGTTCTTGGATGCTTAGACAATTTTTTTCTAACTTCCAAACTACATTTATTTAAAATCTGTATGGCAATTCTTTTTTTTTTTATGTTTACTTCTAATGTAATGCTCTGACACAATTGTTAAGATTAAATGGCTCATTCTGTCACCACAATCTATCTTTACAATGCAGGGATTTCTAAACAGTAAGGTGAATTCAGGCTGGTACAGGCATCCAGTAGCTGGTGCAATTTATGTACCCCACTCTCATGGCTGATTGAAAGCAAGACATGACTATGACGCAGACGTGACAATTTGGAAAATGCCCTGAAAATAAGTGGCTGCTTCTTTGCAAATGATACCTGGCAGGAACATACAGTTTTGTCTGTTTTTTCAAATTCATAAAGTACTGCAGGTATGGATTTTTTTCCTTCATACCTATTGTAATACAGTGGGGAGAGAAAACAGTTTTAAACATCTGACTAGTTATTAAAGGTATTATAACCACGTACAGAAAAAAGTTCCAGTAAGCTGAAACCAATTTATTTATTTTTTTACAAAGCTATCAGAATATTTTTCTTGAAATTGAGATATATTTCAACACACCTATGTGTTTGTGTGCATATACAAGATTTTGAATCTCAAAAAAAAAGAGGTTTCTCTATTTCTTTCATACCTTTTGCAGAAAATATTGCCAGCAAGACCTATGAATGGTGACAGACATTTGCAAGCAACTGCTGGAAGCAATCAGGGACTGCAAGATTTCAATTCAAGGCTGAAGTCCAAACAAAGCTAGATCCTTTACTGTCCTTGAACACAGAGGACAATATTGGTCTGCCTTATTTAATTTTTTTTTTTAAGTAGCTAAGCCACAATGACTTCTTTTAAAACATGTATTTCACCATGAATCCTTCAGGAAGTGTTCGTGTTAGTTCCTCCCTCCAAGCCTTGGACAATTCCCATACAAAAGGCAGATGAGAAGATATGCTACACCTCAGTGACACATGCTGTTTCCTGACCCCAGCTTCAAGGATGAGCTGCTCCTTTTCTGCTCTTGCCACTCAGTTACTGCAGTGCATACCAGACTTTCAACAACATAAGAGCAGCGAGGAATTGCAAGGCGCAGATTGGTTCTCATGTCCTGCAGTGCCTTGATCTCTTCCACAGCTTTCCAATATAGTAGATCTTAGCTGCTAAATCTGGATCTCACCATCATCATCTCCTCTGACCCCTTCAGCCCATACAAGTGTCTACCCTGTGTATCTTCCCCTGAAGGACCTGGGAAGCCAGGAAACACCTCCTCACATCAGTGGTCTCATGAAGGAGAAAACAGAGCCCACCACCTTGCCAGACAACATGAGGTGACCTACATGGCCTAGAAGCAGCTGGGAGAGGGGAGCTTCAGTAGCTACGTGATAGTAAAGTCTATCAACTAGTTCATTCCTAAGACAGCAGTGAGCATTTCAAGACCTCTCTCGCTCTCCCCCGCCTTTTTATTTCTAAATAGGAAATGCTGTCCTCTTGTATAAGGACTTCAGTTGATGCTGACATAGTAGAGGATGGGGAGGAAGGGTTTTGGTAAGCAAACGCTGGCCTCACCACTTCTGAGATTTGCTCTGTCAGTGTGTAACTGTCAAGGGAGCAGAAGGATCCTTCAGACAAAGCAAAAGGCCTGAGGGCCAGCAGCTACAGAGCATGCAGTCTGTTAACTCTTAGCGCACACCCAGCAGTACCGCCAACACAAATCCGGAGGTTTTGTGCAATTGCTATAAAGTGATTTAAAGACGCCTCAAGAAGACCACAAAACCAGCAACAAAAAATGTAGGGATCAATGAGGTGGACACTCACTATGCAAGTCCAAAAGACAAAAAGTCACAGGGAAACAGACTTGGTCGTGTCTGGTTTACGTTTAAGATCTAGATAGGAAAGAGAAAGACATATTCATGACAAAAAATATTTTGTAGCCTTCTTAGAGTTGGAAGGCTACTTGTTCTAATGCTGTTTAACTTAAAAAACAAATAAAGGTGAAGGTTGCTACACTGAAACTTGCTACACATGCTTTAACTTAGCTAATAAACGTCAATCACAGAGTAATGCTCTAAAATGTGCAAACTCAAGCAATTTAAGTTTTTGCATCTTTTATGCATTTTAAGGCAAATAATTCTCTTTTAAATGTCAAAATGCATTTTTTATTAATTTTCTTTTTCTCCAACTGCCAGCAGAAACTTTCAAGTGAAAGAATTTGAAGTATTTTCTTGTCTGTTGTTGTTGTTTATAGCAAGTTATATGCACAAAAGCTCCACTACAGTGAGAGCAAAACCAAGTATTCGACAGTTAAGAAATGCCATCTTTGAGATATCAGTAACAAGTTTAATTCAATTTTCTTATGCATATGCATTATGATATTATATTTAAACACATGATTTTCCTTAAGGCAACACAGAAAAATATATATATAAATATAATGTTGACTAATGTCAGCGGCACAAGCTGAAAAAAAGCAATAAATACAACTGTGTATGTATTTTTCCTGTATTCCTTGTATACAGCTGTTAAATAATCAAACTAGATCACAAAAGGCATATCAGAGAACACACATTACTGACAGCTGTAGGAAAAATTAAGTGCAGCGGCATCGGTGTCTTACCGCATGAGCCCTCATGAACATTTTGTATGTAGAAGCACATAGTCCACTAGGTATTCATCAGAGAACATCCTGAAAGGCTTGCCTAGCCTGTAAGCTACTGATGTTTGTTGTAATGTTAGCTTCACAACCTACCATTTGATTCAGCACATGCTAGTGTACTTTATCTATCAGTTTTCTGTACTGATGCAGTCACACTACAGAAAAAGTGTCCTCATTTTGCTCTGTAAATGCAAAAAATGGCAGTTGTCCTAACTCTTAAACAAATTGATCTTCTAATTGCAGCTAAGAAAAGCTTATGCTACTGCTTTAAAATGAAAAGAACATAGGCATACTAAGTAGATATTAGGTTATTAGAAAAGTGATTCTGGTTATGCATACGATAATGTTTTCTTGTTGGGTTTTTTTTTTGGTGTTTTTTTTTCTTTAAAAAAAAAAATCTTGTATCTAATTCAGACCAAGTATTTTGAATTTTCAAATCCTTCAAATATGGTTTTCTTAACCTTCACAGGTTAAGAAAAAGCAGCAAGTTCCAGGATGGCACTGAACATTACTGGAGAGGTTTTTTTGGTTTGTTTGTTTTGTTTTTTTATAGCATGCAGAAGAGCAATTTCTCATTTTTATAGAAGATAGTTTAATTTCTCCTTTCACATACAGAAATCTAACAGTTGCAAAAGTAGTATCTATTACTTCAGAATTAAAGCAAGTTTACTATAAAATGTATTTCACCAATATTCAGAATATCAGAAAGACAGTAAATATTGTCATTGAAAGGCAGGATCTGACTGATACAGGAGACGTAAAGACTCTCTATCAGCTAATGCAAAAATAGGTTCCCACTGCGAAGTTAAAAAATAGCATGAAATGCTGTCACAAAACCCAGCACACACACACGCTGCTGGGAAGACAGCAGAAAAAGAACGACTGCTTCCATCCAAGCTATTATGGCAAGTAGTAGACAGCTAACAGGCTACTTGGTTCAGACTGGAGAATGGACTCCAAAAGAGGAGCCAGTTTGAAGAAGGGCTTGAGGTTTCACAGTTTTCCCAACCGACAATAACTTACAGGCTACCAAAAACAAAGCCTCTCTTTTCTAGCATATTCTAGGCACCTCTGCAGCCAGCTTCGAAGGAAACTGGATAACTATTTCCCCATTTCAGTCAGTATACAAAGCCCATTCACTATATATTAGCCGAGCTCCAGCAGGGAAACAACTTGACAACTCAGAAGCTGAAGCAATATGTGTCAAAGAGATTGAATTCCACTTTCATATTAGTACAGAAGAAGACAGTGCATGATTATTGCTTGCAGCATGTGGTTGTTTAGGGGATAATGCTAGCACCTTAACACTGAGGAGTAATGGAAATTGTCTGTCTTGTTCTCATTCTTTCTGAGACAGTCACTTGTGATATGTCTTGTTACACTGCCAGGTCATTTCTCTCTTCAGGCTCCTTAAATATCACCTGTCCAAGTTGACAATACATCTCTCAAATCATGACATTATGCTTTGTCCCTTGCTAAATAGCTAGACACTCACTTTACCAAGGATGAAAAGTTATACTTTACTTGCAGAAATTAAAATATTACAGGCCATCCGCTGTGTTAGAGCTCCGCTTCCCAACGTTGCCCATCTGCAAGGACTCTCAGCCTCCCAGCATCAAAGCATCTTACTCTGCAGCAGCCCAGGCTCATGTCCCCTTTTATGTTCTTGTTCCTCACAAAGAAGACTACTCCTGACATGGCTAAATTCAGAGATGGATTCAATTATTAAAATTTTAAACAAATAAAAAAAGCATATACGACGACTTCCACGTTCTTTTAAATGCCATCACATCCACTGAGAGGAACTTCTATTACAGAAGCTGCACTGCTCTGAGTACCCCCTTTCCTCAATTATTCTGTGCAGAAAACAACTCAGCAAAACCCTGCTTCAAAAAAAAAAAGACCTTCAGCACCAGAGCCAAAAGAATTTCTTCTTTGTGAGCTGTCAGTGCTAGGTGATACCTAACCCTCACTACAAGCCCACACCAGCCTGAGTAAGGAACGGGATGAAACACAGAAGGATAGTGAGAGTAACAGTAGGATATTTACAAACAGATTTGTGCCATCCAAGGTTGAAAAACCATATTGAAAAGGCTACAGGTTTTTTCTAGTTGTTCTTTATTACAATTGCTGCATGTTTATTTCCAATCATGAGTAACTGTCTAGACAGGGGGAAGGAAGGATGCCCATCACACCCGAGAGCTACTGGTGCAGGATGGCTGCTCTTCAGAGGCTGGAGAAAACACACGTGGGCACATGTGTGTCCACTGAGAGAATATGTAAAGCCTCTAAGAGATTAATTTTAGGAGAACAAAGTGATAATGGAAGGATCTAACATTTTCTAATTTAAGTCTGTCCACAAGGCAGACTTTCAGAGTGCGCTGAAAGGAAAGCATGGCTTCCACAGAACCTGTTCCCCGTGGGGCGCAGCAGCCCAGCTGAAGCCTCACCCCTTGGAACCCACAGCACATCCATTTCCAGGAGATCTTTAAATCACCTGGAGTCATCACAGAAATCATTGTACGGACTCAGAGTTCCCACCCTAAACTTCTTAAACGTTCTTAAATACAGAGACAGTAAGCTGATTTGTGAAAGCAATATTAAAGAGTTGTAGCGCTTCTGCTCCCACTGTGGGAATCAGATCAAATTAACACAAGGAAAAACTCCTAAGTTTGTGAACTGATTTTATTTAAAGCACACGGCAACTAGTAAATTCAGGACTAAATAATTCACAGTAAGACATAAAGATCATAGTTATATATTTTTATTGATTTCTATACAATATTACTGTTGTATATATTTTTTCTCATTGTATAAACTATGAGTATATACTCTGAATATGCCCATCAGTAAAGTGATAATGAAAAATATCTACCATCTTAGTTTGTCTTTCAAATATGCAGTCACCACCTTTTCCAATTACCACTAGGCAAGATAAGTCATATCTATGAAACTTTTTACTTGTTTCTTTTCTGTATAGGTTCTTACACTTTATCCATCACCGTATGATCTGTGAACTTTCTACAAGCACATTACCCAAAGTGAATAATTTCTACAACATAGTATTGGTTCCCTCATCCATTTTTTAGACAGAAGCATCCGTATTTTTGCTTCTAACTTTTAAATTGTGTTTCATGGATGAAGGGAAGGAATAGCTGGGGTTGGACGGGAGGTACAGTTGTGTTCCAAAAGACCAAAAAGCTGAGCAACAGAAAAAGAAAACTTGGTAACGGCAACCTAGGCGGTCTTAGAGGTGAACTGGCACACACACACGCGGAACATGCTCAAGTAGCATAATCCTTAACTATGGCCATTCAGAGAATAAGAGACAAGTGATAAGGCAGCCAAAAAAAAAAGAAAAAAAAAGTTCAGGAATAAACTGATCTCCACTGAATTCTATACAGTATGATTGCTGCGTTCTTCCCACACTCCCACTCCCTTACTGTATCAAGTTAACACTAAGAGTAGATTCTGCACAGACAGACACAAAGAAATGTTGACCATGCTACAGCTGAATGCAGAGCAGTTGTACTTGATTATTTTCAAGGGACGTCCCTCCACATGACCATAAAAATTACACACCAGTAAAAAAATTTGTCAACAAATGAATAAAAATTTATTCTCTAATGTATAATCTTCATTGCACTACATTCTAATTACAAACTATTTATCTGTGGAAAGCGTTCAGACAGATAAAACTAAGATCTCATTGCAACCAGCACAATAAAAGTAAGACAAGTGTTTGCTCTGAATAAATCACGAGGTAAATGAAAATGAGAGAAATTGCTGGGGAAACATGCATATTAACTCTGCTTTCCAAATGGCATCGAGACACAAAGTGAACTGATTTGTCAAAGGTGACAAAACAGCCACAAACAAAAAGCAAGTTTCTTGAATCAGAGCTTAGCACTATCTTTGATGGTCGTTACTTTAAGGAAATATGAACTAGTTTACTTATTTGTAATCATCTAAGCTGCTACATGTTGTAAACTGTGAGTGCTGCAAATCCTATTCCCACTGGGTGCCCATGCTCTGACATTTCAGCCTAATTGGTAGAGTTCAGTTTGCAGTCAAAATAAGGTACATTGTTGAATATATTTTCACCAGTCCTCACAGTGAGCATAATTCTATAAAATAAAAGTAATAAACTGCAAAATGTGTGCTTATGATACTGTTAGGATCTGAAACGTTTAGTTATCTGATTGATAATTAAACACGTTGCCATTTCCAAGAGTAATGCAATAGCATTCAGCAATTAATAATGACCTGGAAAACAAACTGCATAAAATGAAACAGTTTTAAAAGGTAATACAAAATGAAAAATACTAGTACACAAATGAAATGGTACGCTGTTTATGCAGTGGGGTTAGAGACATGAAACAAGGAAAATAAATTTCAACCACATGAGAAATCATTGCCTAAAATCATGTCTGTATCTCTAAAAACAGTATTAATTCTGGTCACATCATACCTCCTTAACAACAAGATTTTGTTTCCAGATTTTAAGTTTCTGCCAGAATTCTTTTATTTTGGTTTCCAAATCCTCCTGACAGTAACCATTTGTGTAACATCATACCTTTAATTCTATAGAACAGGATGCTACACAGATTTTTGCGTGGGTCAGAAGGAAAGTAATTTGGCAATTTTCCCAATATGCACCTTCAAAAACTTCAAAACATTCTCCAGCACTAAGGAAAGGGTAGAAATCCTGCTGTGGTTTATACAGCCAAGGACAACAGGAGCTCTTTCAGTTACAGTGCCCAAGCGTCAGCCCTAATGGTCAGTGATCCCCACGTGATGCCAGCCCGTGCCCTAGTGCCTGAGCCCCTCCTTTTCCCACGCTGTACAGACGGACTACTTTGTTTTTATTATATTTCAGTTGGCCTACGTGAAACACAGATTAGCAGCACTCAACTCAAACCACTGTAAATTAGTAACCCAGTCCTTTTTTGGAGTGTCTTTTGCCTACCACTTTCATAATCTTTTGCAATTTACCAGCTTTATCCTAGTTACATTTTCTTTATAAATTGCATGGAACTGTTCCTGATAGGACCCAAATAGAAATGTTTATTCAATTAATCCATAAAAACAGTTTTAGATATATCAGCCAGTTCTTCTCCATTTGAGTTGATTTTATTCTGGTTTCTTAATCAAAATGTTTTATATCAAATTAAATGCATTAGAGAAGAACAATATCGCCTTTATTAAGCAAATCTGTAATCTAATTTTAAAAAAAAATCAAGTTATTCTGACAAGATTGGTATTCCATAAACCTGTTGCCTGTCTCTAATTATATTACTTTCTTAATTATTCATTAATCAACCCTTGTATTGGCTGTTCCATTTTTCCGTTTAAAATTAAAGTCAAGATGACAAGCTTTTAATTAATTGGGTGATCTTGATCCTTCATGTCAGTATTTTTAATGTTTGTTTTCAAGTAATCTGGAACTCTCAAGGACTGGTCTCAATTTTTTATTATTTATTTTTTTAAAAACAGCAAACAAACCCAGGTAACAATGCTACTCTTCACAAGCCATTTCAGGATTCTGGACCTACTGATCACCTGAGGTGTAACTCGACATCAGCTGCTGCTTAGCACACTCCTCAGCCTATGGTTAGAATGGAAGCTGTTTCATTATCACACCACACAAAAGCATCACCTGATCCACTCCCCCTCTCAGCACCAGCAGGAGGTTTTACTGAGAAATAAAATGAAGAAAGTGAAATTCATTCAGTTCTGCCTCACGCAGTCTGGGTTCAAATTAGGAGGAAAGAATTATACTGCCCAGTTTTAAAATGAAACAAAGTTGAAAAAAATAAAAAAGCAAACAAGAATTAAATGAAAAACAAAGATTCATCTAGCAGAATAAAGCCCAAAGAATCAATGTCAATAAAACCCAGGGCTTTTGGGAAGCCTGTCCCAACCTTGGGAGGATGGTAATCTGAACTTTATCCAGATCTCACACTAGCATGAATGACATGATGTTTCTCTGTAATGGCTTTGGAGAAGAAAGACATATGAGGGAGAAAGAAAGAATAATGAATGCATCTGGGAAATCTCATCAACATCCCTCCCTCTCAGCACACACTGCTGGCACCGCTTTCCTCTTCCACCCTTCCACATCACCACTCCTGCTACTCACAGCCCTCCCTACGTACTCCATGCTACTCCACCAATAATGCCAAAATAACAGTGAAAAATGAGTGTGCTTCCCAAACTGTGCATTTGTGCTGCAATGACCAGAACAACTTTTAAACCTTATTAAAATTTTCCCTGCTTAATTTTTAATAGAGTGATAAATAAAAGTACAATAAAAGCCAGTCCTATAAAAGTTTGTTTTATTTAGGCACTTATCAATTCTCAAACAAGATAGAAATAATATTGCACTCCTAAACAGTTGAGAGACCTTAATTATGAAAGCAAACTAAATTAAAGTATCAAGGATACTAATGAATTATACTAAAAAATTATTTATTTCAGTTGAAATTAAAAATAGAAGTCACAGTTTGAAAAAGAGCTCCAGTCTTCTGAAAGGGTAAGATTATCTCCACCTGCAGTCATGTTCCTCAGAAGCAAACACAGACCAAAAATCTGTGAATATCAGTCCCCAAACTCCGGAGAAGCTATAATCAGGCTCTGAGTTATCTGGCCCGGGTGCACCCATAGCATTTTCAAGTGCTGCAATATGAATTATTGCCCACGTCCATTCTTTTACAGCTGTAATGGGCGCCGTGGATTAATGTACTGCAATACATTTTCTTGCCACAGACAGTGCTCCTCTCGGAAGTGTGATCTATTGACTAGTTACACGCACTTTGGATAAATCACGATGGTCTCAGTGCTGCGGCAGGCTCTGCTGTGGGAAAAGCTGCCGAACAAGCTGAGGTGAGACAGGAGATGGAGGAATCGCTTGCAATACAGGGGAGCTCCGTGGGGGCTGGCAGCTGCCCCTTTTCCTCTCCCAGCCTCCGTCACACAGCTGAAGTGGTATCCTGACCTAGCACCCTTCACCAGAAAGAGAGTCACAAACTTCAACTGAAGGACTTCCCTCAACTTGGTGGACTTTGCACTGAAGCCCTGACTGGCCAGCATGTTCAGTGCCAATGACCATAAGCATGTCTTGCTGTAGGTAACTCATCCCCTCCTGCACTCTGGTAGAGACTTCAGAAAGAAGGCAAAGGAAGAGGT
Organism: Pluvialis apricaria; assembly: GCA_017639485.1. Taxonomy (NCBI): domain Eukaryota; kingdom Metazoa; phylum Chordata; class Aves; order Charadriiformes; family Charadriidae; genus Pluvialis; species Pluvialis apricaria. Next base: position 69,002,083 of record CM030009.1, on the reverse strand, counting down.
CACTGCACACAACAGAGGCTTTGAAAAGTGGGTGGCCATACTAGAGGAACCCACCTACCCAAGTCTGCTACCTTAACCCCAAGCGAAGAGCACCAGTGTGATTTACTGCTGAATATGACACTACACAATAAAGAACTAGCCGAGAGCAAAGCTTATTCCAAAAACAAAGCATGGGAGAATTCAGGAAACCCATGCCTCGTTATATAACACGGCACTCATAATACTGTAGCAAGAAAGTTTCCAGTTAATGCAGTGGGAGCTCGCAGCTGCAAATACCAAAAAAATGATACTAAGCAAGGCTGAATATAGTGAACAAAAAAGTTGAAAACTAATTTAGGGGAGGTCAGTGTCTGAACTTGCAGTTTACTGCCAAATCAACTGAGTCATCAGCATTGCGCTCCTTTGAAAAAGAGGATACCATGCTTAATTTACACAATCTGACAAGAACTTGGCTAGGCAGTCTGCCTGGTCTCCTGCTAGGTAACTCAGCTGCGCTACAGTCCTTTCTTATGGATATAAGCATCATTAGGATTCTACATATGGTATGCGTATCTGAACAGTGGCATGCCGCACAATAAGCAGAGTACGGTCACATGTGCCAGCCAATGGTCCAAATCAGATAGCTCTTCTACAGGATGCTCTCTCAATAACAATTCTGCTATTCAATCCTAAAGGGAATATGATTAAGTTCCTTAATCCAGTCTTTCTCCATTGTTTAAATACCTTTTTTCTTCATATCATAGCCAACTGGTAAACCTATATGGAACAAGAGACTGGTGCATTTGGTATCTCACAGCGAGATCTTAAATGTTTCCAATTACTACCTGGCCAAAAGCCCAGAAGCAGTCACGAGTGCCAAACACATTTGTAAAAACAACAGCAACTTATAAATATTGGTGTAATGTGGGCGCTTCTGCAATGACAAATGTACAATAATTTTTAAAAGTATCACATTCATTTAGTTTCAAGTTGTTCATCTTTAGTTTATTCTAAAAAAGCGCTCAACTTGTAAACAACAAAAACATGAGTAATAAAACCATGTAATTTTAAGTGCTCAAAATGCATTCAAGCCCTTCAAGCCCCTCTTGAAGCTATATTATAAGCCTCTAATGATATCTACTTTGAGGGAAAAAAGGTAAAGATTCTGTTCAAAACATTAAGATAACTGTTTCACTATAAAGGTAAATATTTTCTCTCTGTCCACTTCTAAAAAAAAAAAATTAAACTATTGAAAACTACACATCTGTTTGTACTTTTATTAGTTTTCAAAGATTTAAATAATGATTTAAGATGCGCTACTGCAAGAGACACAAATAGAGAGCACAGCTTATCTATTCAGTGCCGTATTTTCCAGAACCCTCTGGAGAAGTTGGCGGTACCCAATTTTACAAGCCCATTGCCTCACATACCAACATCCTAAATTCTCAAGTACAGCACACAGCAAAGCCTATAAATCAGCTCCCCACCTTGAACCCTCCCCCTCCACTCTGCAAGTGTAAAAGGCAAACGACACCCACCGACGTAGGACTGTACGCACCCCACATCAGCACAAGCAGATTGTAAACCGCACCGTCCCTTTCACTCCACTCATTTTAAAAATAAATTACAATTTTTGTGTAACCAGAACAACATTTTAGTTCCCCAGATGGCTGTGCAAGGTCACTTTCCCACCGATGACTTTGCCGGAGTCCCTCTGTTAAAAATCCCAAGAAAATGAACAAAAACCTTAAGCTTGCTTTTGGTTTTCAGTGTTTCCTCCACGTTTTGCCTCTTTTTTGGCTAGAGGTGAATTCAGTAGTATCCTGGATTCTGTGTATATTGTTTTCAAACATCATTGTTTGTTGTATTTGTTTCAAAATTAATAAATGTGCAAATTGTAAACAAGCATTCTGTGCTTGCAAAAGGCAGGCAGAAAGCAGCCCAGCTCCCAAGCCTTCAACTGCAGGCGATCATAGGGCAGTGCTGCACCGCTGAACCAGCATCTCCGCTATCATGCCTGGAGGCTGACTGTTACCAGTAGCTAGGTGTCTGTGATGGATAATGACTTTGAGCAACGAAATAATAATAATAATAATAATAATAATAATAATAATAATAATAATAATAATAATAATAATAATAATAATAATTCACTATATATTGATCTATTCTCAGCTCTGATAAAAGCTATAAAGCTCCCCCCTTACTCATTTTATTACTGAAACCAAATAATACAGGCAACAGTTTACTAAAATCAAGTCTTTTGGAAAAAAATGAACACACACAGGACTCTTTCTCCAACTGCTCTACAATTCTTCATGTTTTACTGAAAATCACACCCTTGCACTGAACTTCAGTAAAGTAGGTGCGAGCAATTCCCCTGTGTACATATATTAAGCTCAGGACAGGCTGAACTATTGACCTCCTTTGCCACTAAAATCTGAGTTAATCATAAAACTGAGCTGTTACTCAGAAGCAGCAGCCAATGTAAGAGAATAGCTTCTAACTTACAGTTGATAAAGCATTCTAAGTGGACAATTTTAAATTGCCACATATTTTCTATGCCCCCCCCAAAAGGAAAGGCAATCACAACTCTGAGGATACGCTCAGGAGGACAACACACCCCAAAGCCACAAAAAGCAGCCTTGAGGATTACTCTGATTAAAGTGTTACCCTCCGCCTTTCGTGCTGGTTTTAAAGCGCTTGAGAAGTGAATCATTTGAGCAATGGCACCAGGCAAGAGGTGTCATCCTACTGAAATAAAGTCCAGGTGCCCCATGAGGATTGATGGGGAGGAAGGAGCCTTCAGCATGAGCAGCTTGAAATTATTTGTGCCTAAACCACATGCAGCCAGGAGCACAACTCCGTGCTCGGCACCGACTTCAGCTGTGCTTAGAGATGGAAATACAAAGCACACATCTGGCATTTAAGGAGGATAATGTCAGAAAATGTTTTGCTTCACGTGTTTTAGTCTTACTTCAGCCATTTAAAAAACACTCAGTGTTTTCCCATATTTGACTGCTCAAGCACTATCTTTAATTGCAGACTGACAAAACAGCGTGCAAGTTTTCTAGCAAAATGGTGTCACTCAGCTTCAGTGAAGGAGAGATCACCTGGGAAATGCCGGGTAGGCAAACAGGCTGGTGGAGCACTTTTAACTAGTGGAAGAATTATCTCTTCGTTAGAAAACAATTTTGTTTAGCATTAGAGGAAACATCTACTAAACGAGTCACCAGACACCATTTTTGCTATGAAGATGACAGAAAATGATCTAAATATCTAATAATAAAAGTGCATGTCTGATACCGAGATAAGTACAACCATTACTCAAATCGTTCGGAAGTAGACTACATCTCCAGCAAAGTACAGGCCACCTGATCAATGATGTGGTATTAAGAAACGTCATGAAATTATAAATACTGAATGAATTATGTGAAAAATCATTTTTAATCTTAATTCAAAACCAATGCTAATATTTGCTTAGATATTAAATAAACAGAAAGCTGAATACTAACCTATTCTTATTGATGTGTCAGTGAGTTCGCTATTGCTGCTACTTGGAATGTAAACATTAAAAACTCATCAGATCAACACTTTCTAATGTGTGGTTTTTAATCTGTATAGAGAGCAGTCAAACTTTATGCTGAAAATTCATTTATTTCCTGCCACTTCATTTGGCACTGAGCAGATAATCAATTATAATTTGTTTCAGAATTTGAACTAATATGTACAAAACTTACAGAAAGACAAAATTGACAAAGAACATCCACAGAAAAGAGAGTATCTGTCTGAAAAATAAGTGATCTTGTCAGAAACAAGAATTAGGAATAATTGAAGAATCTCCAGAAAGAAGATACTGCTGCAGAGATGTCATCTAATATAGCACAGTAAATCACCTGCCAGTCACTTGCACAATACCAGCAGCAGCCGAGACTGCAGGGTGAGCTATTCCATTATTAGCTTTATCTTTTCTTATAAATCTTCTCTTCGGAAGAGACTAATTTTTATGTTTATAGTTTGCCTTTTATGAGCAAGATATTTTTTAAAAAAATATTCTTATTGATTTGGGCTTGCAGTTATCTTACAGAAGCCTTGGGAGAACACTGTGGAAAAGGAAGATCTGTCTTCATTTTCCAGACAGGTGAGGAGGCAGCAGGGCAACGTCCCACTCAACCTGGTGCTGTCCCTGACTCATCCCTGATGCTAGGCACAATTCTTCAGTCTCCACAAACCCTCGCTGACTCACCTTTTTCCAACTGAAACTGGTTAATAGTAACATTTATTCACCTTTGCTTTCATGGAATAAGAAGCAGCAGTCTTACTGCAAGGTAAAAAGCTAGAAATTTTATTATTATTCAGATGATATTGTCACAGGAGTTCAGATTTTTCTTTGCAAGTGGGTTAAATTAAGTTGAAAATTTGTCTCAAGCCAGACTAGATTTTGGTGTCTTATATGTGAGTAGTAAGGTAAAAACAAATTAAAAATAAAATCACACTCACAATAATGTTGCTTCCCCTAACTGGCTTCTAAAACTACGTCACATAGATCACAACTTCCTTTCCTTTCCCATTAAAAAGTCTGTCGCATCCTGTGTAAATGAAATTATATTTTTTCAAGCACTGCGGAAAAAAACCCAAAAATTTGGGATTTGTTAGTCTCATCTCAGCCTCTTTAAAACAGAAGCTGTTTTCAAATTCCTACTATTTCAGACAATGTTTAAACCAATTCAGTACGATAAATCAATGTTTTAACCTCAATGGCTTAGATCTCAACGACTGTCAACTGAGATGGACACACGGATGGTTTTACTTCACAGGAAAGGCAGACTAAATTATAAATAAGATTGCAAATTCCAAAAAACGCCTTCAGTTTAGTCTTGCTCCAGCTATGTACCTCAGCTTCCGACAGTACTATGCCCAGTTCCAAAACAGACTGCCTAATTTTCTGGGATTCATACATATTGACCTAGTCTGCTTGAAGTTCTGGCTTCTGATCCAGACCCTGACCCTCTTCCTTAGGTAAACAAAATGAGTGGTCATCCGTGCTGATATGAGAACTCAAATAGCTATCCCACCGAGGTCTGTCACCAGCTTGTGAAATAAATATTTCCTTTATATTTCTGTTTTATATATGCACATATATACATGGCACATGGAAATCTGCAACTGCAGCTCTTCTTTCTTTTTATTTTAACACAGTTTTGAATAGATGGTTATCAGCACTCTTTGCTAAATCTAATATAATGCAAAAATTCCTGATATTAAAGAAAAAAAACCCCACAATCTCCACTTATTTGCCTCCCAGTCTGATGTTCAAATCTATAATTTTTCTCCTCTGCAACTATGAGACGTAGGTATTATCGTTCTTCTTATGAAAGCTGAGATTAAAATAACTTTAAGTAGCTTTAGAACGAACAGCATATAACATAAGTTGACAGTGCTTAATCTTCTTGGTGCTGGCCACGCAGGGGCACTCTAAAAAACCAGCATCAGGCTGCAGGATTCAGCAGCACATGATTTTGGTGGTGGTAGTCAAAAATGGAGAAAAAAACCTCTATTAATATTTGCAATTTTATTTTAGGAGTTAGAGATTTTAGCAGTTGTATTTTAGTTATTGGAGATTCTAGCAGGCCATGCATATCTGCTTGGAAAAATAAAAATTATGCAGAAATACACTACAGTTTTTGTAAAATTCGATTTCTTACACAGATATTATTTTTTCCCCATGCAAGTTCCTTTACGTGCAAGTTTACTTAAAATGTAAGGGAAAACACAAAGGTGGAAAAACAGGTGGTTTGTCCTTTCCAGAAATGATGAGGTGTCCTTCCTTGCATGAGGAGAAGTAAAATGTTTTCTTAGCTTTCTAACATCCTACCTCCTAATCTACACTCCCAGGGTTAGCAAACAGCAACCGAGGCAGTGACTGGGCAAAGCAGGGGACACAGCAAATCCTTATTGGCCCAGAAACCTGGGGATCCTGTGGGTGCCTCGGAAACCTTGAAGTTCTGCTACAAGTTAATTAGAGCCACAAGCCTGCCAACCAATTAAATCATTAAATAAATAGCTCGCTTTGTTCATTTTTTCCAAAGCAGCACTCACCAGCACATTTGGTCCTGGTGATGAGCGGTGGCCCTGGCTGGCCAGTCCCACCTTCGCCCGGTCTGGTGAGCAGGACCCGAATCTCATATTCAGTGTCGGGGTCCAAGTGCCAGAGCTTGTATGTCGGCGCGTTGACAGCATGGGTTTCGGTCCAGGTCCCAGACGTCATCCGGTACTCCACTTCTTTCAGGATAATGGGTCCATCCCCAATGATTGAGTTGGCATTCAGCTGAATGAGCAAGTACGTGGGCCCAACGCCCAGCAGCTGCGGGGGTGCTATCGGCCGAGGCGGCTCTGTAGGGGAGACAAAAAAAAACAAAAGCTGTAAAACCCATTAAAGAGAGGGCTCTTTCCACAGAACGTTGTCAGGCTTTGGTCAGCAAAGATTTCAAAACTCGAAAGCAAAATCAAACTGACATCAATGAAGAAGAGCTGAGGAGAATTTCAGCTGATGGAAGCAAGTGGTGCACCACTGGCATCTGATCAATGCTATTGTTTTCATTTAAAAATCTCAGCTAAGGACCACAAAATCCTATCTGATTTATATGTTGCTACTTCATAACTTTTTGTCTGAAAGAAATCTGGGTTCATGTTCATTTATATAATTTACTGCAGCAATAACTTGAGATTTTCAGAAATGTAACTGATTTTCTTTTATTGACAGAAGCCACATATGTACTCTTCTTAAAAAAAAAAAGTTGCAATAGTTGATACTCATTTTTAAGAATATTCTGTGCAGGGCTAATGTATCACTGCAGTTCATTTTAAAACCCACCAGATGCAGTGAGGGTAAAAGATACAGATACCTATTACAGGCATTCAGAATACTCAGAACTGAGCAGAACGGCCAGGAAAATGACAAAATAAAGACATTTAGCAATGATATTTAATATTTTATTCTTCAGTAACTTACTACTGAATTAGAAACTCAAACAATAGAATGTACGTTGCCTTTTGCCTGCTTCTGTTCTCATCGGCTTCTGCCTGCCTAAAGATTTCAACACAGCTGCAAAGTCAAAAGGTAACGACAGACTAAACGGGGAGGTGAAGTACCCCTTACCCTGAGAAATGTTTACGTAGAGAAGCAGCACATTGCCCAGGCATGATTTATTTCGAGAAACAAATCACAAGCAACATGTACTTTTCTAATAAAATGAATCCACTGATAAACACGGAAGGTTCATTTTCATTCCAGATGGCTCATATTTCAACTAATTTGTTTCAGTTAATTAGGCAACAATGCTAAATTCAATGCACACAGGGGTTTCACACAGCAGCGATGCAGAACTAACAACACGGCAACTCTGAGCAGGTAGGTAGAGGGATCTCATGGCCGATACATTAAAAATAACATTTAACTCCAGCCCATACGATTTCCCTAGAGGGGGGGGGCCTTCTCATCACCACTCCCCCCACCCCTCTGCACAAGAGAAGCTGAGACGCAGAAGCACTGCACATATTCTGCCTCTCGGGAATGACCCCACCAGTGTCACTGACACAGCCTGTGGGGAGTGGTGATGGATGGGCTCCCAGAGGGCCTCCCAGACCTTCTTTGACATCCCACCCTCCCTGCATGGTGAAGTTCAGCTGACGACTCCCTGGTTCTCTACGTCCTGCAGTAAAGTTTCCCCTCCAGACAGCAGAGCTGGCTCCCAACAGTGAGTGTATTTACTAGCTCTGTAAGCAACCGAGTTTCCCACATTTTTGGTACAAAAGGATTTCTTGCAGGCTTTTTTCTAGATTAGCTGCATCTCAATCCATTCAGTTTGGAGACCATGGAACCAGTGAACATGCCGTAGCGGCAGCAAATGGCGCTCATTTTCTCCTCCCAGAGTGAAAAGGTGAACGCTCCAAGGTGTTCCCATTTCTGCTTCGGGATATACAAAACTCTAGAAAGTATCTCAATTAATTATTAACATGTTTTACCCTGTTTTGGCAAGAAATGTGCATGCGAACTAATTTAGAACCCTACCTGCATCAAAACTCAGAAATGCAGCCAGTCTTAATGAGGGCAGTTTATTTGCTGCGGAACTAACACATCAAATGTCAAACTAATGAATTCTAAGGTCAGTGTATATTATGGCAGAAAACATAAATGTTGATGAGCATGATGAACTACCAACTCCAAGTTATAAACCTCTAAAACATAAGGCTATGTTTAGAAGTATACACTTTGATTAAGAGCACGATTATCACAAATAAAACCTCACATTAATGAGACTAATATACCATTGCATATTAATTTTTTATGTTGAGAGGTAAAGCGTATTCTTATATTAGCATATGTATTTTGTTTTTAAGCTCTTGAGGAAAAGGAGACTTATTTATAAAGTCTCTCCCAGTTCCAATAAATTATGCATGAATTTTAATCAGTTAGCAAATGAACAAGTAATTGTTCTGCAGCATTATTAATATTCTTCATAATACAATATACTATCAGAACGAGAGGTGAGGTGCAACCAGAAATCCCTGAAGTACACTAAGTATCAACTGAAGCATGCAATCCCAATATACCAGATAAACTTTTCTGATGTTACCCAATTAACTTTCTATTAATTATTCTCATTCATTATTCTATAACCAGATCCAGCAAATATTCCCCAATTATAATTTCAAATCATGCAATTTCCTTTTATATATACAGCAACCTGAAACTTTTAGGGCTTAAAACTTGCCATTGATAACTAAAAGACAGAACAAAGCCATTATTAATGTTTTGGTTGCCATTCCCATAGCAAGCATCACACGTACACAATATTCCTCTTTCAGGGGATTTTTAAACACAATTCACATCCTTCAAGGAAGTGATGTTGCTGCCTTTTCGCTCTAGTAATCTGGGTCCACCTAGTAGTAAAGAACACCGCTCTGCAGGGTTCTGAGAAGCAAGTCTGTCAAAATTGAAAAACATCATATATGAGGTATTGGGGATGAGGGGGGGGATGGCAGAATGCATGAGAGGGAACCCCAAAGAAAATCACCCTCTCAGAAATTTGGTCTGGTTTATAAGCAATATAAAAACTCAGCTTCACTCAAGCCAAGTGACATCTTTAGAGGTGAGAGCTTGGATCGGAGGCGGTGTTGCAGAAAGCTGAGGCTCACGGGTCACATATCACTGGCAGCCTCCCTCCTGCCTGGCCCTGCAGATGGTCACTACTGCAAATGCGTTTTGTGGCTTCCAGTCACCCACGCCCACAGCCAGGCAAGGCAACATCGTGACCTCCCTCCATCCGCCTGCTGCCCTGGTCAGTGCAACCAAACCAGGGAACTGTACCCTTTATTTCTGTCAAATCTCCCCCCTCAATTACCATAAGCAGATGTGGCTAACGCACACGGTATTCCTAGTAAGCAATTTTCATTGAGCACAGTTCCCCTTCTCTTGGCCATGAACCCTCTGTGAACAGCCATAAAAGGTTCTAAACAACGTTTAATGAAAAAATATGTCAACCCATAGATGGTTTATTAATTCTTGAGCAGAATCATCATTTCAATAGGTATTTAAGACACTCACACTAAACAGTTTGAACGAAGACCCTGCATGGTGAGTTTCATTTCTTCCTTTGCTAAGCACAAACTTTAGAATTCCTTTTCCAGTGTGACTAGTTCAATTACTGACTCATTTTCTGACTATGTTTTTCAGCCACTGCTTAAAGGTGTTAAATCTGATGAAATCCCTTCCAGTACGCATGGCCACTAACATCTCTGAAAGACTATAAAAAAAGAGCACTTGTACATCTGCAAGACATTAAAGAAATTACTGTACTTTCATGTGTAGCATTTTGCAGTATTTGGCCAGTTCTGATTTTGACATAAAATGCCCACAGCTAAGTTAATCAAAAATTAAGACTGACATTTTATCAGTACAAAGTTCCCATTCTGCTGAGCTACTAGCAGTACATTATGCTCACATCAGTATGTATGTGACATTATATATTAAATGTACTGTGATATTTAGGCACCAATGACTAGAATAAGCATGCAGCATCAACCCCAGCTACAAGTCTTCCTACAGTTAAGCAGTTGTGTCATATTTTTAATATTAAATATTGTATGCAAATAATTATATTCATAGACAGAAAAAAACAACGAGAAAAGTTCACTAGCGTTATTAGTACAGCAACTAGTATGCATAAAACTTCCTATATTCCCGAGTAACATATGCATACTATGCTGCTTAATAGTATTTACCCAGCCTGGATGACAACAGCCATACTACATTGCCCTCCAAGACTAAATACCTCCTAACTTTAAAACAAAGAAAGGGAGTTTCACTAGTATCTTAGTGATAAATCATATACCATTAATGATAAGTTTAAAGTAGGAGAAAAAAAAAAAAAAATCAAACCAAACCAGAACCCTACAAGCTGTTTCACTTTGGAGGAAAAGCTGATACTGGATGCACGTTTGGTAAAACCTTATTTATTTACATGAAGTCATGTTTTGCTGAGCGTAACATGTACCAGTCACAGAAGAGTGTTTCCTTGCTCACAGCAGAAGGGTTTGGAAAGGTGGGGAGGAGAGGGCTGGTCACCACAGAGCCTGAACATGAAGAGGTGTGCATGCCTTCATTCTTGCCACTCTCCGTCCCATCCTTGCCTCGTACGGAGCCTCCACACATTAATACCCTGCAAGCTCCCTCTGCTCACGCGTGCAGTCTGCCTTCCCTCTGGTCACAGCATGTTCAGCCCTCTTTGTCAAATACCTTATACGAAGCTATACAGTGGGTACGCTGATGGGTATCAACTGCTTAACCCAATACATACAATAGGCATAAATCATAAAAAGCTTAGTTTTTACAAGTATAACGAAGCATTCATTTATTCAAAGAAGCCCAACATCAGCCTCATCCCTCCAGAAATTAAAATTGGTATGTCTTAACTGCGCCATAAACTGTCAAGAAAGCAGGTAAATTAAAGAATACAGGCTTCCTTTAAAATTGTTCATAATTCAGAGAAACAAATAAATCCCCATAAATACAGCTAATACTGGATGTTCCAGGGAGTACAGGGGAGATGCCTCCACAAATGACTCAAGACTGACTCGTCCCCCACCTAGATCAAGCTCATTTCCTCTTCTAGGGCAATTTCTTACAAAGCTCTTTAAGTAGGGCTGCACATTTCTTGCAAGTACCCTGGGTTTCTAGTTCAGGTTCAGTGCCTGACTCGCGCTGGCTGTGTATAGTTAGAACACAGTCTTTGCCATACGAAGTCCCCTGGGGCCCGGGGCCTGAGGGACCGCAGTCTGAGACATCCGAGGTTTCTCAAAGGAGCCAGGGGACACAGGCCAAGGGGAAAATCCCTGCTTGCCAGGAGCTGGCCCGGTGCAAAAGCACACTGGCGCCTCTCCGCTGGGCTCCAGATTGCACACAGAGATGTTGTGGCAAAGCTGCGTCAGAAGACCCACGGCACGGAGCCAGAGAGCGTGGGGAAGCAGGCTGCCGATCCCATGCAACAGCTCTACTGTTTCAGTACTCTTCCTGTACTGGAAGATTACATATGGCTCTGGGATTCACACGTTTTAAAAAATATTGTAAAACTGAAGAACCACGAACATTTGTTTAAAAGTTGAGAGAAAATGTATGAGATTTAGCAGAAAGAATTACAGCAGTCAAGTACTTTCAGGGAAACAAAATTCTCGGTCTTAAAAGCTGGCTAATCCAATGGAAAAAAAGAATTAACAAGAAGCAGTGACTGAAAGCTTAAATTCAAATACGGTATTAAGCTACAAATTGAACAGTGAGAATAGTAAGTGAAGAACAATAACTGGTAATACTGTAGGAAATTCTGCATTCTCTATCTGAGTGTTTTCAGTCAAGACTGGATGTCGTCTTATAAATTATATGCTAGGGGAAAAAGAAAAGATGATAATATGTAAGGCTCTGAAGAAGTACAACTGAAAGAAATTATGTGCTCGTGAAGGTGGTCACAAAATGAGCTAGGAAAAGTTTGAAGATGAATACAAACCATGGAGACTTTCAGCAGAAATACGGGGTTCCTTTTATTCTTAAAAAAATCATTCCACATTTGGCATATCTTTAATATGAACTAAAAATATTTTCATTCAACTTCCCAGAGTGGTTAGGAAGTACTGCTCTGTTAGGAAAAAAAAAATGCAGAATTTAAGGCAAAAAGATTTATTTTAGACCTGTGCCTGCCTGAAAGGACACTTGGCTGTCTTCTATGCTGACAGCAGCCTGACAAGACCTGTCACCTTCAGCACCAACAAAAGCTGTATTAACACAAACAGGGGGCTTTACCAAGTAAGGGGAGAAGCATTACAGAATGCAGTACTTGCCCAATAAGAAATTCTTCTCCTCAGTTAAAAAAGCAGGTTAATCTAGGGGATTGAGGGATCCCAAGCTGAAAGGACAGCTCTGACTAGCAGCAGAGGTATCACGAACCTTAGAGTCACAGAAAGCCGCTGCAGTTTATTGTTAAATTTCCAACAAGATCTCAAGTTTTCACTTTCTCTGCATGACAGACTACACACAGCTCAGTCTGTCACCCTATACATGCCATCTCTAGTGAGTAGTTAGGTCTTTAATGGTTTTGTTGTCTAACACATAGAAGACATATAAAAAACCCAACAGCCTATGCATCAAAGAGATTGCCCAACACACTGAGGACAGTTCATTAATGGGATCTGAGTTCTCTACTGGGCCTCTGAAAAGAATGAGGGGGGGGGCGGGGGGGAATAGTAAAAAAAAAAAAAAAAAGCTGTTGCTCTTCTAACTTTTATTTTTCTGCGTTATTAAGAACGCAGCTCTAGATATAAGTTTCTCTGAGACCTTTTAAACACTAGCCAAGAATTCACATGGAAAGTCCAATAAATAAAAGTTACATCAGGACAACCTTAACTAACCAATTCAAAGATGCAGACACACATGCATCCTTAGGTAGAGAAATGCTGTTGTTACAGGCTTAGCTCAGGAGATTCTTGCTTGCACACCGTATAGCAGTACTTGATTTTTCTCCCCTGGGCAACCCACTTTATTCTTGTGGAAAAGAAGGACAGTAAATGTAAGCTCATTCTGGGACAGACATACCACACATCAGCTACACAGATTACTCATGCCCAACAGACATGATGCGTCTGAAAAACATCAGAATAAAGGAACAGGTGCACAAGCAAGTCTTCAATTGCTGAAGGGTTGCCCATGGAAAATGGAGGGTTGGAGTAAGAGGCAGCTGCCCCAATAGCCTTTTCTGTTCCCAGCCTGCTCCCAACCTCTTTTTTCCCCAACGATTACAGAATGGTCAAGGTTGGAAGGGACCTCTGGAGATCATCTAGTCCAACCCCCCTGCCACAGCAGGGACACCTACAGCAGTTGCACAGGATGGCGTCCAGGCGGGTTTTGAATGTCTCCAGTGTGGGAGACTCCACAACCTCTCTGGACAGCCTGTGCCAGTGCTCTGCCACCCTCAAAGGAAAGAAGTTCCTCCTCATGTTAAGATGGAATTTCCTATGTTCAAGTTTGTGCCCATTACCTCTTGTCCTATCACTGGGCACCACTGAAAAAAGACTCTTCTCATCTACCTGGCACCCTCCCTTTAAGTATTTATAATCATTGATAAGATTCCCCCTCAGTCTTCTTTTCTCTAGACTAAAAAGACCCAAGTGCCTGAGCCTTTCCTCATAAGAAAGATGCTCCAAACCCCTAATCATCTTGGTAGCCCTTTGCTGGACCGTCTCCAGCAGTTCCCTGTCCTTCTCGAACTGGGGAGCCCAGAACTGGACACAGTACTCCAGATGCGGCCTCACCAGGGCAGGCAGAGTAGAGGGGGAGGATGACCTCCCCTGACCTGCTGGCCACACTCTTCTTGATGCACCCCAGGATGCCATTGGTCTTCTTGGCCACCAGGGCACATTGCTGGCTCATGGTCATCCTGTTGTCCACCAGGACTCCCAGGTCCCTTTCCACACAGCTGCTCTCCAGGAGGTCAGCTCCTAACCTGTACTGATGCATGGGGTCATTCTTCTCTAGGTGCAGTGCCCTACACTTGCCCTTGTTGAATTTCATCAGGTTTTTTTCTGCCCAATCCTCCAGCCTGTCCAGGTCACGCTGGATAGCAGCACATCCTTCTCATGTGTCAGCCACTCCTCCCAGTCCCTTCATCCAGGTCATTGATATTTATATATATATTATATATATATATAATATAATATATTTAACAGGAGTGGACCCAGTACTGACCCCTGTGGGACACCACTAGTTACTGGCCTCCAACTGGACTCTGCACCACTAACCACAACCCTCTGGGCTCTATCTGTCAGCCACTGTTCAATCCACCACACTGCCCATTCATCTAACCCACACTTCCTAAGCTTGCCTGTGAGGATGATGTGGGAGACAGTGTCGAAAGCCTTGCTGAAGTCAAGGTAGACAACTTCCACTGACCTCCCCTCATCCACCCATCCAGTCATGTCATCGTAGAAAGCTATCAGATTAGTCAGACATGACTTCAATTCATGACTTGCGCTCCTGGCTATAACCTTCCCACCCTGTCAGTTAGGTTGATTGTGCTGGTTACACACCGCCAGCTGGGAACAAGCCATCACCACCCAAACCCATGCTTGGTCCTGTGTCTCACCTCAAAAGATACCCAGTGAAAAACAGGCTTCAGCAGGATGCAGCACATATTGCACAGGCTGCAAGAGGGCACACTTGCTTAAACCAGCTGTAACACTCAAAATAAGACACAGAGAGACCTCAGAAGAGTTTTAAAACCATCTCCTCTACTCCAAGACCAAATGCTGGTTATAGCTTCATACAATGAAAACCCCACCAGCTGCAAGCTCTTTGGAGTTCTCACAAGCTGTGGCCATTCATCAGGCTTTAATTAGTATTTCCCCAAGCCACTGCTTGGCATCTCTATTTGTTCATACACTCATTCACAGGTTTTGCAAGAAATTTTCTGTATTTTTTTAGTTTTCCCTAACAGTCAAAAACTTCTCTCTCTTCATCAAGTCTAACTCATTTTAATCGCTGCTTTACTTTTCTATTTTGGACTTGTTTGAGTTTTTTTCTGATAGAAAAGTTTCTGTTGGTCCCACTTTTGTCTTCTGTAGACAGCTTGGAGGGAGCATTTATTGTGGATTTCTGCTGCTCTTGCAAGTTAACAATATCTCCCTCCAAAAGTATACTGAAGATAAGGCAGCAAAAAACTCATGGACAGATAACTATAACATAATAAACCACATAATGATTTCATGTAGAAATTGGTAGGTTTTCACAGTTAAGTGTTCCAAATAGCCACAAGCCTCCATTTATATTTTTTCAAAAAACAATCAAAAACTAATTCAGACTTATCTCAGCTGCTGTCCTGTGACCATAAGTGATGGTAGCTGCGTAGAGAAACTTGAACAGCTTGTGATCTAGTATTCTGTCCCAATTTTTTTTCTTCTCCGGCTCTTTCTTTTCTTTTTCATGATGCTTGTGCAGACTTAATTTCTGTGACTCCAGAAACATTCTCTCTGTGACTTTAAAATATAATTTATCACAGCTGTTCAGTATCTGGCATTAGTTGCTAGTCCTAAGGTTGAGACACAATACCTACAAAAAGTTACGTTTTAATTAAGAGAGTTAGTTGTCTGGAACAAAAAACCCCATTCTAAGCAATAGCTTAGTGACCAGGTCATATCAAGTGATTTATCCAACACACTTCAGAGAGTCTGTGAGACCATTTTCATTGTCTTTTATTACTTGGAATGGAAAAATTGAAAGAATCTATTTAAAAAAAACATTCAAAATAAATATCTATAACACAGATATTAATAACCTGCCAGACCGGCAGGTTATTACACAAAGAATCAGTTACTGGAGAAAAAACAGCAACAAAGAGAAATGGCAAATTGAACAGCAAAGCTTACCATGTTGGCTTGGGTAGGAAACTGACATATTTCACTATAATATCCTCTCTAATTTTTGGTCTGCAAATGGGGACACTATGTCACAAGCTCACCTCAAACTATGGATTTATCTTTGAGGCACCTGCCTAATATATCAAGTTTGTGTGGTAAGTACAACAAAGTCTGCAAGCTCGTGCAGCTAAAACATATTTAATTTAAGTGACGCAGCAGTTACTGACCACCTGAAGTGCTGAAATAAGAATTATTTCACAAGTAAAAACTGCTAACTTCTGCATAGTGATTTCATATCCTATGCATCACTGTGGCATTTTATTCACCTTGATTTGAAACACCACTGCATTCATTTTATTATCTTCCTAGAAATAAAAGGAACAGTGTGCAGCTTTAGCGTTGTCAGCAGAAACCGTAAACAAGGTTAAGCTCATGCCCAGCTTACACACAGACACAAAAAAAGTCTTTCCAAAAATTGGAGCACGTCACCCCTCTACATAACTTATGAGCAGAACACATGCCTATTTATTGAATGATAGTAGGCTGTGCTACTCTGGGAATCAATTAGAAGAGTATGACATATTTTGTCAAAAAGATTGCACTGTGTTAAAGACATTTATGCAGTACACTCCTACAGGAAAAATGAATGCATGTAAGAAAAAGAGGTGCCTGTAATGAGACGACATTCAAATCTTAAAAAAAAAAAAAAAAAATCGCTCAATATGAATGAGTCAGCTATAGAAATGTCTCAGGCAAAGACTTGATCACAATGACTTCATTATCCACATGTATCAGTAATTCCCTTGAGATCTCAACGTTGAGATTATTGTTGGAAAGAAATATTTTATCTGCTTCATTGTCAGGAACCAGCAGGTTAAGAACAAAATTGAATGCCTTCTTCAAAAATTAGTACTTCCCAAGAAAGCATTACTCTCAACTCTACAAGGCTTTGCAATGAGATATTTGACAATACTGCATTCTGCATACACATTCTCATGCTGTCAATGACGAAAAGGAATAAAACTAGAGATTAGGGAGAGAGTGCCTGAAGAAAGACAAAATATTATTTTAGGGACTCCAGGACTTTCTTTTACATAGTTGTGTAACAAGAAGAGAATTTTCTTTTTCTTCCTGCTTCTCAAGTACTTATTTATTTTTTTTCATTTCAAGTCTCAGCTGGCCCAATAAACTGATATTGCAAAGATTTTTGCATTATTGTTATATCTGTTGAAGTTTTTGCTGGACAAATGTTACAGTGACATATTTATAATCAAACCCAAATACTTCAAACACCTGCAAGCAAACTAGAACATTTCTGTATAATTCAGTGACAAAAAAAAAAAAGGCAACAAATCTATCACAGATTTATGCCTTACTAGCTTTACATCTCTATAAAACTTGAAAGCTAAAAAAAACCACCCAGCTAGCACTCCTGGAGTTCAGTGAAAGCCACCTACCCTACCTGCATGAGGCAATCAATAACCTCTTGGAATTACCTACACACAGCCCAGCTGTAGTTCTTAAATAAGGTGGGGCTTTCTTCAACTGAAGCTATGACTGTCCCACCTGGGAGATCTGCACTTTCCTGCATACCGACTGCCCCTCCTGCTGGGGTTCTTGCCTGTCCTGGAAGACTCCTGTATGTCTCACCTTAGAAGTCCCATTATATCCAGCCAGCGCTAATCCAAATTTTTCCCATCAGCTTTCCTGCGTGCCTTTTAAATGACAGAGAAAAATGTTTCACATGCTGGCTGTTGGGACAGTGTCATGGCCAGGCAGAATTCAAAACTCTTATCCTCTTTAAGTGCAACGAGCTGTACACATTGCTGTACCAGAAGGGAACTGAAATATAAAGTACCTGCAGCTGACAGGAATAGCTGGCATGGCTTTGATTTCCAAGCATTTACAGTTTTATTTAACAGTAATCACAGAAACATCAAGCATGTAAGAGGTGAGTCATGGACATTTCACCTTCCCAGCCCTCCCCATCCTCTGCAATATACCTGCTCACCTGGCACCTGAGATACCACTGGCGTTCCCAAAACTGCTCACTGCGATGTAGTACCTGTGCAGGTTGTTAAGTATGACAGCCAAGGACCTGCAAGCCGTTTGCATGCCTACAGGGCTACATGCCAAATCACTTGCTTGAGGCTGCTCCTACCCCACCAATTTGCACTGCTCTCCCTCAACTTTACCTGCCCAGCAGCACCCTGGGGTCCATCTCAGCAGCCCCAATTCTCCTCCTGTGTCTCTGTGTCTTTCTATTTCTGGTTATTTGAGCAACTAAATGAAGGTATGTATTTAAAGACTGACTTTACTGTAAGCATCAACCCAAACCATGGACCTTGATGCATGGAGGTGGAAGAAGGAAGGAAGGAAAGCAGCTCATATACCATATTATTGAGGCAAGACCCTTACAAATGGACAGAGGGCAGAGACTAACTTAAAACCTTCCCCTTCAGACCAGCATGGCATCCAGGACTGCCTGTAGAACAGGATAAATAATGCCTCCCTTCTCCAAAGTTCTTCCTCAGGTACCCCATTTCACTGAAGTTAAAAGCTTTCTGTCAGCACTTCAATACTACCATCAAAGGAAAAATGGATACAATTTAGTATATGGGTTACGCGTTAATGATTATCTAGAGATTTTGTGTGTGCTCAGACTATTCAAGTCTATGGGGGAAAATGACAGAATCCATCACTTCTGAGCAAACTCATTTTTGAGGGACTGTTTCCTTGCTCAAATCCCTCTATTTCTATTCATAACCTTTTCCAAGACACATTTAGATGTTCCCACCAGCAATGTCTTCACATTTCTTATTACAGCATGCCCAAATATTTCTTGCCAAAAATGCCATAAGGCAGCCCACTGGAATGACAAAGAAGGGGGCTAATTTTAGGAGGCACTGAGACACTTCCCTCAATCTATGCAATGAACCAACAGAAACCAAAATGGAAACCCACTTGGTGAATTTTTACACCACAGTTTTACATCACAGAAGTGAATTACAAATCATCTAACGCCTACCTGAAAGGGCAACCCTACTCCTCCACTTCCCACCATCAGTGTCGCTTGCAGTGCCGCTCATCTACCCTACATCCAAGGCAGTTTAGGTTTAAAACTGGTCTGGGGGGGCATGTACATGGTTTCCTACTTTTCTGTGTCCCTGAAGCAGCTCCAGGTGGCTTCAGACAAGAGCCTGTGTCAGCACAGAAGCAGGAGCACAAGTCCAGGTGCTTGAGAGAGAGGAAAAGGGCGGGCAAGGATTGAGACTGCCTTTTCAGCAGCTGCTGGCCAGTACATCTGCTTAGCTCTACCATGAAAGCCACCTTCAGAAAGGAGCGGGAGGATAGAGGTAACCAAAAGGAATCAAGATCCTTGCCACAGCACCTAGACACACGGTAAGAAATACCTATGAGAGGAAGGGAATAGGTAACAAAGCAGCTGCCCACCTTCTCAAATTTTTATGAGCTGATAATATCCTATTATCTTTGTTTTGCTGCAAAAAAGATTCAAAGTATAAATATGATAAGAAACTACCAATCATTTACTCGGGAATAGCAACTCCCTCAAGCACAGTAATAGAGTCTAAATTTTGCATCTTATTTCTACTGACACAAACATTTGCTTTTCTGTAGTATTATTCATGTGATTAGTGTGACCCTTTACACCAGGAAAAATCTGACCAGAAAGTCACCGATTGTCTTTCTGGTCTCACGAGAAATAGACACATTCAATCATAACCTAACTGGACGATCAATAAAAGCCAGCTCAAGTGTCTGTAGACCTACAACTAATCCACTGTGCTCGATGTTCACTCATTAGCAATTAAGAGTTAATATCTTAAGATATGGGTTGCATACCGTATCTATACCACTCGTCTGAGAAGCAGAAACGGTCCCTCAGAACAAATGGACAACATGATGGTGGAGCACTGGGGAAGCTTGACTTTGAAATCCAGTCTGGACTTTCACTGGGTGGGAGGATGGGAAAGCACTGTTGTTGAATACTGTGCTCATCTCCTGAAGAGTACCATCCCGAACAATCCTCCAGATCTGCCTGTTTATGTCGAGGCATCTGCCTATTTATGACTAGGTTTTAGTAAAGGGCAACATCAGTGACTGAAATCAGAGAACACCCCCAATACGAGAAACAGCTGAGCAGGGTAGGTATCTTCATGTTGGAAGAGAGACGATTTAGGGGTAATATTGTAACAGAGCTCTACAAAAATCACACACCAGAGAGATGTTAGGATTCAATTAATCTTCGCCTTTGCCAATACAGCAAATATAGGTCATCAAGTGAAGCTAGCAGAAGGCAGGCTCAAAAATAAAGAAGAAAGGAAGGGGTCTTCATGCCGAAAAAGGTAGCAGTCTTATCGCCAAATGGTGGTGTAGGCAAATGAAGGTTACGCCTTACTAATCAGACAACCACCAGGTTCAGAACCATTGCTGAAAGGAATCAGATGCTGAGAGGGTATCAGGGGAAGTGTCATGTACACTTAAGGTCTTTCTCATCCTAAGAAGTCCTCCTCCAGCCACTGCTTGAGAAAGAATCCTGATTTAGTTCCTTTGTTTGAACCATTGTGATTGCCCTTTGTGCTCCTGTGTTCTGTTAATCTCTCTCAATTTAATTTCAGGAATTTTGATATTGAACGGCTAAACTGCAGACAGGGATATCAAATATGGGGCAAGATAAATGGTAGTTTTATACACTGCCCTAATTCAGGCAAGTGAGCCAATTCCCACCTCATCACAGCTTTACTATCTGAAATAAAATATGCTTCTATAATGGTCAAATTAAAAGAAAAAAATCATTCTTTTTTGCTAACTTATTTTAAGCACTCTAACTTATCATAATTATTTATTGATGAGCAAACCTGAGAATGTACAACTTCTTATTCTACTACTGCATGTTTTAATTCTTGAATATGATGCTAATCTACCACATCTCTTCAGGCTGAGCTAGCACATTGGAAGTTCAGTAACTAGCCTTGTGTATTCACATAAGAAAGGCAAACAAAATCAACAATGCTACAGAAATAATGAGAAGAAATTACTAGGGTAAAAATTGGACAGTACAGCTTTCCTCTCCATATACAAGATCCACTGCTAATAATATAGTTTATAATAATATACACCATTATGGAGACTGCTGTCTTCAAAGATTACACAAGTAAACTATGTTATTTATTAAATTCAGATTGCCTGTGCATACGAGCATTTTGTCTAAGACTGTGTTTGCTGGTTCTGCATGTTGAACCCAGCTGCTAAAAGCACACTACAATAGTACTTGGAGAGAAAAATAAATCAGATGTCACCGGATTACCAGTTAAACAAATAGGAACAGTACCTTAAAAATGCCCCTTACATTTTACATAAGTATTGGTAACAAAAGCATGTAAACATGAGGAAAAAAATGTTTATCAGCAAGCTCTGTTGGCCCCAGTACACAAAGCCAGTAGAACTTTTTCAGGAATTTTAAATACTTCATTTCATGAAGACAAGGAAAGTCATGACCCTTACTGTCAGATCTCGAAGTCCTACCTCAAACTTTTGATATGTAAGTGTTCTTTGAAGAAATTTGTTTATTTGTTTTTTTAATAACGGCATGCACCAGGAAACCTCTCTCATGGGACTTGCTACCCTTCTGATAAATGTGGTTTCAGGAAAAAAAAAACACAACAGTTCTCTCAACTCAGTCAGAGGACTGGTAAAGTTGCCCCACTAAACTCTATTTAGGCTTCTACCTCTGGATCCAAATAATTATCTTGCCTGCTTTCAAGAAAGCCTCTGCCTGTTATTCACCCTCGTCCCCAGCCCGTAATGGGAAAGGCAAGCTGGGTTTACAGAAACATTCAGAGTAAGTGTACATAAAGTTTCTAAGTGTAACAAGCCACCACGCAGTATTTTAACATTTAAAAAAAAAAATCCCCTAAATCTTCCCCTTTGTGTTTAAAATAGCTTTTCTCTCTGAAATTCACTTCACTTTTACTTTAAGAAGTGAAATGGTTTGGCCACTGAACTGAGAAGTCAGCAATCAGCTAGATGTGTATCTCTAAGCGCTCTCTACTGACATGCTGGCACAGCCTCTTTTCCTGACTTCTGAGGCACTTTCTCAGGGTGGAAATCCTTCTGCCCACATCCAGCCAGTGAAAATTCAGGAGCTAGGGGACCCTGAGCACTAAGCCAATTCTGACTTCTTCTCCAGTCCTCAAATAATCCCTCTCTCAGGGCCACACAAGTGCAGGAAAACTATTTTGAAGTTAACTTCGGTTACACCCAAGAATAAAGAGGTACCACAAACCAATCTCCCCTACACATATTTTATACTTTCCTAAGTACAGAGGCTTAGAAATTGATGACAAAACAACTCCACATTAAAAAAATCTTCCTTCTCCTTGGGAATGAAATGGGCTAGATAGGCTGAAGTTGGGTTTGATTTTTTGTAAGGGAGGTGAGGGGGAGGGGATGTGTTCAGCGAAACACTCAATAAGAGTTGAGAGGGCTAAGATAAAAAAATAAATGGAATAATTCATCCAAATTCAGCAAATAGCTGCAATAAAAATATTTACATTAGCATTCCCAAAATGACGTTTTGACTTTTCAGCATAGTTACATGGGGGGCACGAAATGACAACACGGGACATTCATAGCATAGTTCAGGATTGTGTCTATAGAGAAGTGGCTTATTCAATCTCTCAGCATAAAGACATTCTACATCCATTCCTCTTGTCTGACAGAACTGGAGCAAGGACTTGAGCACAGACTTCCCATTGCCCAGGACAGCACCTTAACCTACAGGTGCAGAGATTCTCAGAGAGTCTCTACATCCTTCCTTTTGAAGCTGAACCACTTTCTGCAACACATTTTTTAAGTCATATGTCTACCTAGAAGGTCAGGAAGAAAACATGGGTTTTAGTTGTGGCTCCAATTAGTGTAGCAATATTTTTATCTATGGTGGTAGTATTTTTTGAATAAATGCATCTAGCTTATCTCATTTTCCTTAAGATACTAAAGAATTAAGAAATAAAATGGCAAATAAAGTCAAAGTTGATAAATACAAAGCAGTACATGTGTGGGTGTGAATCCCTTATGGACTCTAAATCAGTATAATCAGACAGGAATAATATCTCTGTGGGGAATTTCATGACCATATTACCTCAGTTCAGACAAAAAGCCAGATAAAATATCAGTGGTTATTAGGAACAAAAGAAACCCTAATACCTTGTGCTACTGTGTAAACTCATAATGTTCTCTTATCAAAAATAAAAGACACAGATCTGGTCTTCCTATCTCCTGCTGGATGGGCTAGAAGACAAGACAGAGAAAAGCCCAAAGAGAAGCCATCAGAGACCTAGGACAACTTGCATATGTGGAGATATTAAATAAGTCTGGATTACTCAACATGAAAGAACGATGATTTAAGGAATACATGCTAGATGTTTATGGAATGACAAGTGGCATGAAAAAGATTAATAAGGAATGACTTTTGCCATTTCTTTCAGTGAAAAAAGGTGGTGCATAACAACTGTAAAAAAAAGAAAAAAAAAGTAGTCTGCAGCTTCAGAGGGCAGTACTTTCTTTTCCAACTCAACTTAACTGTGGGAATTCATTGCTGCAGGATGACGGGCAAAAACACAACTTCAAAAATGATTTGACAAATTCATAGAAGGTTCATCAAGGATATTATATGCAAATATGTTGATATAGTGTCTGGCTTAATAAATCTTAAGCTATAGATTGCTAGATGCTACGATGATGTATGAAGGGAGTGTACCGCTGTGTGCCTCTCTCATTCTTACATCTTCCCCTAAGCTTATATAACTAAACCAAGTAGATTTTTGGCCCAGTGGCAGTGTTTTCTTAAGTTCCTATCACATTCTCCAGTGAAAAAAGAAAAAAAACCAACACAGCAGTGGTCAAGTTACTGACTGAATGTTAGACAGAGACAAACACAGCCTTCAATCCATTCTAGATGAGTGCCCTCTGCATAAAACTATACAAGCTCCAACTTACCTCTTCTTTCAGGGTGTGAATGGTACACAGCTGTATGGCCACATTTCCTTCCCCTTTCATTATAAATGATCAAGTTTCTTTTTTTCTGATGCTTGAATGAAATGCTCTTGGCTTTAAAACAAAACTACTTTGCAGAACTAAAGCAGTATAAGCTAACCAACTGAAAAAAAGAGATTAAGTTTCTGTTGATTTACATCCCTGAATGGCTAACACAATACAGATGTAGTAAGAAGAGCATAATTATGTTGTACCTGCCCTAAGTCACCCCACGCACGTAATCTTATGAAAAACTTTCTCCCATCCCATCATCCCTTTAAAGTGTGAGGGAAAATAAACAGTGAAAGTAAACAAAGACAGCAAGCAAAATAGCTTGTTTGAACTCCTTTAACTCTTCCTCTCACTGCAGGGCAATCCATGAGTATTACAGGGGCTTACAATTGTTAAATACCTTAAAAGAAGATAAAATTACCACTTGTCTACACAGCCTCTCCTGCCAAGGCAAAATGTTTTGCCCCGCTGTCTGCCTTTGTTTCACAGTCAGTATAAACAGTTCCCCCACTGGTAAGTATTCTAACCCTGTAGCGTTTATACTTTCCTTGGCCTGAATTATTTATCATTTCTTTCTCTACAACACATAAAAGAAAAAACGTGTAATGGAAGGGGGCCAGTAATGTTGCTGAAGCTCAAAGTACCCTTTGAAAACACTAAAGCGACCTAGATATTTTCCCTTTGATATGTTGTCTAATTTTTCTCAAGTTATTTAATAAAGTGTTTCTGCTCATGCCCTGTGTCATTTACACTGTATATTAACTGACTATAAAAAAAAAAAACAACACCTGTAATTCCACCTAAGTGTCTTTAGTGGCACTTTCCTCATCCAGGTTCATAATCTTTTGCTCTTCAGTATACTACTTTTGCCTTTGTATTGCCTTCTCTCTTCTTCTCTGAATTATGAACACCTTAAATAGTGGTCTCTGGCTGCCTCCCTCCTTTTGAATGTCTTTTTGAGCAACCTGAATTACTTCTAATATCACAACAAGTCACTTTTTCTTCAGCAGAGGAATATTTTTAATTTAGACTCAACAAATCATTTGACAAGAGTGCATTGTTCCCCATTTTTTTTCTTTTTAAGGTTTTATTGTGGGTGAAAATTTCAAATACACTTTATAGCAGTTCAGTGATGTGTGCACAGCTGTCTATCTTAATACTCATTGACTACTACTGAAGCAACAACTACATAGATATGTTTGCTTTTCCACATTTTAAATATACCTATACAAACCATACTAGCTTAATTAGGATATTGTGGCAAATCCACCCCAAGTGTTATTGTAGTTATGTATTTAAATATCCTGATTAGCATTCTGAACTTGAATTGAATTGGACATTCCATTTAAGAGAGACATTTTACTTACTTTCCTTAACCTTTCTTTTCCTTTTTATTTACTTTGGGGTTTTTTTGTAGATTCTCTCCTCATACAAAGTCCAACTGTGTTTTTTTTCTTAACAATCCAAAGATGAGGTTTACTGCGGGTTTTTATATTCAGAGCTATTACATTAAGGCCCATCATTCTGGTATCTAGTTATCTCCTCTACTATGACAAGATAATGTGGGCTTGAGGGAACATACTAGTATCTCCTGTCAGCCCCCTTCTGTTATATCAATTCCTCTAAGGGCATGTTCGTACAAGGAAGCTGCTACAGAAAAAAAATCCCAAGACAACGGTATTTATCTCAGGAACCATTCCACACCATACTTCCCTGTAGGCACAAAGATTTTTGCAGTGTAGTGTAATCCACTTGGCAAAGCAGACTGAGGATGCAGTTTCACATTATAGCTAAGCCAACCTAAAATGACCACAACATTGTGGGGAGAGAACGACCACCTCTTCCCTGGTCTTTCCATCTTTTCCAGACCAGTGGTTCTACTGTCAGAAAACTATCCTGACATAAAAATACCCACTTCTTTCTACATTGTCTGGTTTTCATTAGTTTAGCTCCCCAGTCAGCTCAGTGCATAGAGGGACAAGTATGGTTCTGGCGGAAAAGAAATAGGAATAGCACATTGCTGGGAGTGGGAGAGGGAAAAGAGAAGTAGCACCATGCCTTTTGATGCATCTGCTGTAACATCAGACACTGATACACATAGACAGCCCTTGCCCATGCCTACATATATATTTCAGGAAGGGTCCAACAAATAAATAAACAAATGAATAACTGGTATATGAATCTGCTCATGAGGCACAGAACTAGTCAAAAACAGAACATGCAAAAAATTTTTTCACAGATTAGGAAGCTTCATTAATTATGGCAGTATGGAGACGCATCTTTCAGAAATCGGGTTGAAACCACACCAAACGGTGACTGATAGGCTTCAGCACTTTACTGAGTGCAAGTCCCTCTGGAAGGCCTCCTCCGTACCCCAACGCTGTGAATTAAAACGGGATTCTTGCCATCAGAGGATCACTTCAATGATTCCCTCTCAATCGCTTAAAATTCCAGAATCCTGTGAAATTTTTAATCCCCCACAGGAATCTCGTGAGCTCTGCCAAGCAGGTGATAAATCCCAGCAAGTTTCAATAAGGAGGCCTCAGGTGCCAACCCCCTGAAAGTCAGCAGAGCTGGAAGTGCAGAAAGCACAAGGACACTGAACTGACACCCGCAGGAAACAGACTGTAGGTACCTGGTCCATTAATTTCTGTTAATTGCCTGAAAGCTCGGCTTAGTTTCATTTGCTTCCACTTGGCATCTGCTTAGTCAGTTGGCCAGAAGGCTGTCTTCTTGCTGAAATATAGGTCGTCTTAATTATCAGAAGTCCTAATGGTGCAAATGTCTTAGGGGACAGTCTCCTTAATAAGGTGACAGTTTGCACATACCATCTACTGTTTGGCACACACGTGGTGTGTGTCCGTCCCCTTTTTTCATGTAAGCAATAGCAGCTGTACAAAATGTTCAGCTTCAAAGCAAGAACATTCTCCTCCTTCATTACACATTTTTAACAAATTCTTTGTTCCAGCCTAGAAGCACTGACATACCATTAAATTCCTATTTGGGGGTTCGTTTTGGTTTTTTACATAAAGGGCAAAAATAATTGGTCAAAACAAAACATGAATTAAACCACTCATCTGTCTGCAACTCCAGAAAGTTGCTTGGTGAACTCCTTGAAACAGCCACTTGGCTTGGCCTGAATAAAAAGCCAACTTGTGCTCTCTCAATCACTTCTTTCAGCTTTTATATTATTCAAACAATAGGCTAAAGCTGCTTCTGGAACAACTGGAAGTAAAACAGGAGGATCACTTTGTTTCTAATTGTAAAAATGTCACTGATAATGAAGGTAATTAGGAGGGAAGAGAAGTGTCACTGGGGCACAATTCTTTCTGTTGCAAAGTCCACATACTTAGAGGTCAAGTATTGGAGGTGTTCCCAGGAAAAATAAAACTCATGAAATATTTGTTTGGGCAGCCATGTTGAATGAAAAATGTAAGAGGAAGGTCAACCAGATTCCTGGAACAGCACTAAGAAACTGCTGAAGTTAAAGAACTTAAGCAGTAAAAAGAAAAAATGAAAAGGTGGAGGCAGGCTCTCACATGAAGACAAATCTCAGGAAAGTAGAGAAGTCTGTAAGCTTAAACTCAAAATATATCTTAAACATGTCTGCAGCCAGCCAGAAAGTTGGCACAGTCCAATCTTTTTCTTGAAGCATCCAATTATATTGCCTTTAAAAAACCTTTTGGAAAAGGAGTTACTCTTTCTAATAAAGTAGACTTTTTAACCACCTTTCAATTGTCTCATTGTCATTTATTGGTGCATTCAACCTGACAGCATTTTCTCTACTTCACCAATGAAAGCAGCAACCAGCAGGTAGGGCACAAAAGATGGCAGAGTTAAATAACATTGCAGAAAGTCCAACAGAGGGTCCACTGTTGCAAAACTGAAAAAACATAGAAAGAAGGCAGTGGCAGAAGAGGATTGCAGCATGCCATACTTGTGAGAAGTAGCAGAGAAGGGTATTAACTGCAACCTCTGAGCGTGCGTCACATCACTTTGTTAATTTGCTGAAGGACAGCCAACGCAGTGAGTCAAGAGGCGTGAGGAAACTGGTGAGACAAGTCCCTCCCCTGCAGAACCAGAGAGGAGAGGTGCATACTCTGGATGCTGCATTAATGTGATGCCAACCAAAAATTAGTAGCAAAGCTGATTTGGTTGTACATTCCTGGGTGGGAGCATAGGCCAGATGGCCTGGTTTGAGAAGATGACAAATGGGATTTTGCAGGCAGCAGTCAATGAGCTGACAGAGTCATCACAGGAGTAAGGTTTGTGTCCCTTGCTTCAAATAACAGGCTAAAGCTTCTCCTGGAACAATGGGAAGTAAAGTGTCTTGCAGAAATACTGATAGCAAGTTTGCAGCTAGGTTTTTTTCCCTCCCTATACTTGTCTACCAGCTTCTTGGAACATATGCCATGTTTCACCTAAGTAAAAGCAAAATGGAGAAAAACATCACAGACAAGGATCCCGGCTTATCCACTATCAAAATGCTGAGCTCCATTGATTTCACCCAAGATGCTTTAACCTGTTCAAGAGCTGAGCAGGAGTTGTTGCCTCAGTCATTATACTTGGAAAAATTGTGCTGTCTTCCCTCGCTCTTTTGTCTTCAGAAACCACAGAGATTGGAAATTGTTTTGAAGGCATGGGAGGGTGATCTGTAGAGATGCTGCTTTCCTTCTCCCTATATTCTCCCCTGGGGCAGGGGTGGACTAGACTAGAAAGGGGCAAAAAGACACAGAAATACTAGAGAATATTTCTGCCTGTCTTTCAAGAGGAAAATGCTGTACTGGAAGATGACCCAAGCCTTCAGCTACAGGAACACGACAGATCTCTTCTCCTCTTCAGTCCACTAAGATGACAAGTGCAGTGCTGCGTATGTCCAAAGGAAGAACTGTGCCACAAGCTAACATATTTAAAGAAGAAAAAAACCACCCCACAACTGTACCCTAGAAGTACCTGGCTGCCAACACAAAGCAGTGCTTCATACACTGCCAGACAGCTGCTCCTTTCTATCCCCAATAAAGAGAAGGGGGAAATATTCCCATTGCCTTTTGATGCAACCCATAGATCACAAGATTGATCATACTGAGTGTATCTTGTTTACTCTAGGACACGAAAGTCATCCAGTCCAAGAGAAGTGGAAAGTCAAGGAATAAATCATTACTCAAGACATTTCCAACTGCTGTCAACACATTTCAAAGTCAGAGTGAAGTTCAAAGCAAGCATTAAAAATCATGAGACTACAATCTCAATTTTTAAGCTGAAGAAAAGCATTTGGTTTACTCATACCTCCCCGTTCAAGACCAGTAGCCTTTACCTCTCCAGTTGTTAAAAAACACAACTTATGTTACCAGGAGGATGTCAATATAAGAATAAAACTGAGATTTTCACATAAACTGTGAACTGCAACTTCAGGTTTAGAAAAAACAAACAAATATACATATATATTAAGGTTTAATCCTTATTAGATAGTGAAATAGATCAGATAATCAACACAATATACTGATCTTGATTTTCTTGAGAAATGAGTAAGCTGGTCTACAGACAGCTTTACAAAAAATGTGTGGCGTTGACACTTTGTAGTATTGTTCCTTCTGCCTACAAACAGGTACAGTTCCATATGGCTTATGGGATCTACCACAAAACAGACACAAGGAGCAAAAAGCTAATATAAATGTTCAAAAATTTGAATAAGACATTCCACTAGGTTACAGAAATTCTTGTAAGATGCTTGGCAATGTCAAATGAAGCTTAAATTCACTTAAGTTATAATGTATATATTTGGGGAAAAATCTAAACAGAAATTCTAAATTGAGCAAAGTATTTTTACTGTTACCACACAAAGTTAGGAGTATCATTCTTAATAAGATTAGAACTCCTCATCGAATGTTGACCCTACTTTACAAGCCTTGAACCAACACTGTGCAATGTCTAACCCTTTCAGATCACATTGGTTAAGAACATATTTCGTACTTAAATTCTCCTTTCTTGGAGGATAAATGTAATGCACATAAGTTGACTGTTGAGAGATTTTTCCCCACCATCCCTACTAATCATTTTTATTAGGCTGTAAGGTTTCTAATATAAGTCAATTCCAGGCAATTTTTGATTCTTAAGAAGGTACTCTCACTTTTTTCTAACACTGCTTAACGAGGTTTGTCTCAGTTTAGTCCACAAGCTCATGAGTGGAAATTTTCTATTTCATTTACTAGTAAAGAATCCAGAAAGTGAAAAATTGCACTTATTACCATGTATAAACACCAACTGGGGTAGTAAACTCAAAATGTTTGGCAGTACAAGATATGCTACTAGTTTTAAAAGTTAAATAGCTAAGAAAAAGAGACACAGAATAACTACATGAATGTTACAGATAAGGTCCTGGACCCAAAGCAGTTAAAAAAACCCAAAAACAAACACACACAAAGTTTAGGGAAGAGCTGAAAATTCAAACTTCAGTCCCAACACAACAGTGTCATCCTTCCTCTTCAAGAAGGTAGAGCACAAACTCTGCCATTAGCACCATGCACATACCTGGGGAACAGGGCAGAGAAACACATTCATTTTCCTTATAACACTCCTTAAATCTTCTCCAAGACATGCCTGTTTGCAGTTCCATATCCATTCTCAATGACAAGCTCTCTAGCAAACCAGCACATCCAAATTCAACACTGCATCTCAGCAGGAAAAAATCTTCCTTTCTGCACGTAGCTAAGCTTCCTTTTTTTTTTTTTTTTAGGAGAGGCAGATATATTTTCTATATAATTCTGCAAATATACTATCTTCCAGAAGTTAACACTGCAGGATAATCTTGCGATATGAATTATTAAATAGACAAATATTTAAAACTCTTTAGGAAAGAAAAAAAAAACTTCTATCCAAACTATTCTGAGTAAACTTTTTGTAATCTCTTTAAAATTATTCTCAAATAACTCTCCAACCAAGATGATTAAAGGTCACTAGTACATTGCAAAGCATATTTTTATGAGATAAATTCCATTATAATTGCAACAACTATTCCAGCCACAATTTAGACATAGAATCCAATTATCCATTTCATTTTCATTTACACCTCATGGGCTAGATCATTTATCATGTTTCATGATAATGATCAGAAGGCACATGGAAAGTGATTTCTGGAGGTAACAAATTACCTACCATATTAGCATAGCTTACAAGATCCTGTCAACAAGTACTATGCATAAATATGAGGTAATTAAATTTACAATGTGCAGGAGCATTTGATATGCTACTTGCTTTTCTAGCAGCTGCCAAAAAATCTGGGTTACTAAATTCAACATACTAGTTTACTGGCTTAAGTACAGTAATTTAGCTCTTCATAACACATCAGGAATCATTATGCCACTAGAACACCAACAGGTAGACAGCATGCAGTGGGCTCAAGATCTGGAGATGAATCTCTCATCATCTGGTATTATTGCTTCTTGCCACCAAACTATCTATCATGTCTCCGAGACAGCTTGGAATGATAGTGCCGGACCCTCACATTATTGCTCCTTGAACTCTGTCTCATCCATCTTTTGCATCATTCCCCATTTGCAGCTAAGTATCATCTCCCTGCTGCAAAACTGAGTGTGAACCTGTAATGCCTTTAACCTGCAGTGCCACTCTAATAGTAATTGATTTCTTTTTATTGCAGAGACAGGGCTCAGTAAGACTATGTATGACTGCTGAAGCTGGGAGACGGTCAGGACAGCACTACAATGCAAGCAACATATGCCTTTAGGAATATTACCCATTTCCCAGGAAATATTGCTATATTTCCATATTTTATAACACATGTATATTTATCAATATATAAAATCGGTATAGGAATATATATGCAGTTTGTGTTCCTGCAGTTCATCTACAATTTAATAGCAAGATTCACTCAAATGCAGCTGAAAATTAATGTCAGGGGTGGCTTCACTTTGTATTTTTGTTAAGCAATTCAGTATTAGAACACTATTAGATTTTTAAATACATACTAAAGCACACAGGTGCACCTGCATTCAACAAGGAACTTAGATTAACTCTACATTGATCATGGCAGGACTTCACTAGCATGATGACTTGTGTACCATAAACCACCCAAGACTAAGCGTTTTAATTCAGCTTCATCTGAATGCTGTTATAAAAGTTTAATAAATCAAAATGATCAAAATGCCCCCAGTGGCAGGTTGGGATTCAGTTTCCAATTCAAATTCCCTTTAATATATGGCTTCTCTGACATCCTGCATTTTCTACCATCTATGTTGAATTCCAAATGCACTCCTTTTCATCATTACCATGCATCTACTCATCGGCACACTTTTTAACAACCCTACACAATACACAGAGATGTCAAACCTAGAGGGGTTTTCCCCTCCCCCAAACTGGAAAATGATGGCAGGTAAGGGAACTTTGTCTACACTTAAGTAAATATTTTCTTAACACCCCCCACCCCTCCCCAGCTAACGTCAATGGCATTTAAACTGAGACAGACCATCCAGAGCTGCAGTATTCAAACAAAACATTAGATTTAAATAAATGTAGAGACAGACCAGATACTGGAAGGGAAATTATCCAAGTGAAATACAGCACTGATATGGTAGGGCAGTCTGGAGACATCTCTCATTAAGATGAGAAAAATCACGTTACTGCAAATGATCTTCTCGTCATTGTACTTGGATAAAACGCAAATATAAGCAACAAAGAATCCCCTTGTTTCCTCCCTGAAGTGACACCTGCCAAGAGCTTTTTCCTTACCTCTTTCTTTCCTTTGAACTGCTTCCCATCAAGTCTAAAGGCAAACAGGGATCCCACTATTCAGAGTGATTACATTTTAATTTCCCAAATGCTTTATTTGCTGTTTGAATTCACCTATATACTTTCACAATAAGGAGACACATGAGAAAATGAGAGGTAAAGGACAACACCTAAATGGTGAGGCCAAGCTCATGCAATCAATCATTAATGCCACACCTGCGGCATCAACAGCCACACAATTTTGAATGGGGCTGAGTGAAGCCACATCATATCTTGGCTTTGCTGGATTAGGCAGAGCAGGTGATACCCAGCTTATGCTGCCTGTAAGGGACCTGATAATACCTGGTCTGCCACAGAGGCACAAGACTCCAGAGAAACATTACCTAAAGCCGACGCTAAGCCTGCTGGCACCGAGCTAACTCCTCTGCAACTGTGAGCAGCCTGGCAGAGTTCACCCCAGGTCACTACTTCCCATTGTAGGCTTCTACTGATTTTGATTGACCCTACAGCTGAATTTATTTTACTGTCAAATCATCGCGAAGTCTCCACAAGACCTGACTATAGCAAGTAGCAGCCCATTGCCCGACAAACAGGGGAGGGCCCTTTTCCTGCCCTCCTCCCCGTTCTGGGCCCTGGCCCTTGGGCCAGCTCTGGCCAGCTGACTGCACTCCCCAGTAAGGCAGAGATGTCCCAGCCAGGCTGAGAGGGAGCAGCTCGATGCCCATGTTGTTTGTTGAACCAGCCCATGGAAGTGACACAGCCCTAGAGTCAAGAGGAGGAGAGGGATCATTTGCAGCCAGGCGCATGGGAGAGGAGCGAGGAGAGGAGCAAAGCCTCTCTCCCTGCCCACAGCTGCCCTTTCACCATCACTTCACCTGATCACTAAACACAGTGATCCCTTAGAGCCCTGCCAAGGCCCAGCATTGCTCCCTCTTGGGCCAGCACAAGCATTCCTCCTCCACACAGCAAGAGGGATCAAGATTACAAACCTAATTTCAAAAGTTCTTTTTCTGGGTTAATCTTGGTGGAGAAAAAAAAAAAAACCAAAATGCATTGTCAACTGATGGAATTTCCCTAATGCTGTGCTAGCCAGTGGTGTGGGACAACAGGAACAGACCTGCAGAGTGAAGGTGTCAGTGCTAAGGACCCAGTAACCCCTCTATGATCATTTCACGTAGTTTTGCCTGGGATGACCTTTAGTCATTACTGCATGCCTACTGGCAGCTGGAAAGCATTACATGACTACCTTTCAGTTTACTTCCCTCTGAAAGAAGGGTAGTTCCCTTGTTTTGACAGGAACCAAGGGCCAGGAAGTGGGAACAATCCAGAGATTTGCTATAAAAGCACATTCCTGTCTGACTGTTTATGTACATGGTTGAAGACAACCATCAGAAAACCAGTCAGACTTGCTACATGTTCATTCCTGGATGTAAAATAATGTCGCATCTAATGGCACACAAAATAGCATCACACTCAGTAATTCGTAAAGATACAAGAAAAACTATTTGTAGTTCTAAAGGTGATCGGTTGCCTAGAAATGTATCAGCTTCAGATGTATAAAAACAACACTCAAAAAGAAATAAAAATAGCCACGTAAATATCAGTCTGGCTAATTACCAGCATCCCTAGCCTTCCTCCTCCTCTTTTTCCTTTGTCCTGCAGAGCCTGTGAAAAGAGAGGTCCCATCATAGTTTCCACTGAGAAGTGAGCAGAGGAGAGAGAAGCTAAGAGGACTTTCACAGGGTTTGCTATCCCATGTGCTCTCATACAGGTGGGATGAAGCCTTGCAGGAAACACAACAGGCTGCTCAGACTCATGAACCAAAGCGCGACACAGCATCAGCATCCACCACAGGTGTCAGGAAAAAGTATACACCAAGCAATGAAAACCATAAACAGACAATGTCCATGCACCAAATTAGTTAATTAGTTAACCATGAATCTGTTCTGGTTCCTGCATGGTTATTTTTAAGTTAACAATGATCCTTATACAGATATTTGGCATCTATGCAAAACTCTACAGAGGGTATAAATCTATGCTTTGACACAAGAGGTTATACGTTATCCATTCCTACCTGTGAGTGATAACAGGACCAAGATTGATTGGTTAGGAGAGGATCTAATAAAAATAAAGATCGAAAAAATCCACCTCATATCAGCTCAATCACTTTGCATGGTAACTTCCTCTTTGATGTAGCCATTAATTTTATATTTTGTTGGTATCTGATAAACTCTTTTGACAGGCTCTGTGGCTTCACGTGTAGACCAAACAGCATACTTTCAAGAAAAAACAAGTTAAGATAAGCAGTATTCTCTCTCTGCGTCTGTAATTTGCCCCTCCGTTCTACACTCACTCATCTTCTCCCTCAGTGAGAAACTAAGGCATAACACCAATGTCCAAGCTGAGAGGGTATTGCCCCTTACTTAAAAGATGCCTGAACCAAGGGACGCCCTCTACATTTGCTCTTCTCCATTACTCTGCCCCAAGTACCAGCTACTGAGCCCAGCCATAGGCAGGACACGGGGCTACAGGACTTTGGCTTTTGCTCTGATCCAGAAGAGTCAACTTAAAGTTCAGGGAATACAGTAAGAAGATGCGTATCAGGACTGAAAAGGCTAGCTTTTACCTAATGAGAGTATGAATTTAGATTATATCAAGCAGTACAAAACTCACGTCTTATGAGATAAAAGCAAAACGTGTGCTTTACCTTACATGTTTCAGATCTTCCTGAAGAACAGATCACAGAACTACAATAAAGCAACAGTTCACATTAAAAAAAAACTTCAAGAGGATTATAAGGAGACAGAAACACTCTTCATCCAAACTAAGCCAACACTGCAATGAAGCAATCAGCTAAGCAGAGTCCATCACACCAAATAGGAGACTAATCTTTGTCAAGAATACAAGCTTTTACTTTCAGTGATAGTACCACACAAACTTTAAAAAAATCATGCACACACGAAAAGGCTTCAAAATGAGAGCACCTTGCTCCTCCCTTGAAAAAAAGTAAACAATCGAACTGACTGCTACAAAGCATTGTAGCATTTCATGTTTAACATATCCATTAATGATCTGGATGATGGGGCAGAGGGTACCCTCAGCAAGTTTGCTTATGACACCAAACTGGGAGGACAGGCTGACAATGCCAGAGGGATCTTGACAGGCTGGAGAAGTGGGCTGACAAGCGCCTCAAAGTTCAGCAAGAGTAAGTGCAATGTCTTGCACCTGGGGAGGAACAACCCCAGGCACCACCAGATGCTGGGGGCCATCCAGCCAGAAAGCAGCTTGGCAGACAAAGACCTGGGGGTCCTGGTGGACACCGAGTTTAACACGAGCTAGCAATGCACCCCTGTGGCAAAGGCGGCTACTGGTATCCTGGGCTGCATTAGACAAAGTATTGCCAGCAGGTCGATGGAGGTGATCCTTCTACCCAGCACTGGTGAGGCTACACCTGAAGTCTTGGGTCCAGTGCTGAGCTCATCAGTACAAGAGAGACATGGACATACCGGAAAGAGCCCAATGAAGGGACATCCAAAGATGACGAAGGGAATAGAGCGTCTGTCCTGTGTGGAAAGACTGAGACAGCTGGGACTGGTCAGCCTGGAAAACAGAAGGCTCAGGGGGATCTCATCAATGTGTATAAATACCTGAAGGGAGGGTGTGAAGAGAACCGAACTAGGCTCTTTTCAGTTGTGCACAGTGACAGGACAGGAAGCAATGGGCACAAACTGAAATGCGGGAGGGTTGTCTAAACATCAGAAAATGCTTTTTTCACTCTTGAGGGTGACCAAGCGCTGGCACTGGCTGCCAGGGAGGTTATGGAATCTCCATCCTTGGCGATATTCAGTAGCCATCTGGACACAGTCCTGGGCAACTGGCCCTAGGCGGTTCTGCTTGAGCAGGGGGGTTTGACCAGATGACCTCCAGAGGTGCCTTCCAACCTCAACCATTCTCTGATTTTATCATTTCAAATGTAACCCTGCACAGCCAAGATTGCTTAACACAGACCAATGGAATTAAGCCTATTTCAAACACTCT
Organism: Pluvialis apricaria; assembly: GCA_017639485.1. NCBI lineage: Eukaryota > Metazoa > Chordata > Aves > Charadriiformes > Charadriidae > Pluvialis > Pluvialis apricaria. The sequence continues at coordinate 68,965,300 of CM030009.1, read as the reverse complement.
GCATTTCTGTTACCTCCTGTGAATCTAAGTCTCTTTGACTTCTTTTTAAAATCCAGTCAAAACTATTTTCTCCTGCTTCTCCAGGAAAAGCAACTTCCCTATGCTTTCTAAAAACAATGAAAAATGCACCTGTTAATTACATAAACCACAGACAAATGTTACCTTAGGAAAGGAGATGAGCAGAGCTACTTGCACAGAGGAGTTGCTACTCTTTCTGCTATGGTAGATGTATGAAGAGCTCAGAATGCCTATCTGGCGCAATTTATTAGTTATGAACATATAGACTTACTGAGGTATTTTCCTATATTCTTATGTAAAGGGGGCAGGATTTGACTTCAGAGTGACAGCCCCTCTTTACCCACTGTAAGAAAGAGAGGATTGAAAATAGGAAGATTCCCGTGTTAAACCTGCTTAAAGAGGATAAGATCTTAATATGATAGAGAAATTAAAACCAGAGCATGCCATAAGAAAATAAAGTTAATTGGATCCTGGACTATCTGAAGGATGCTTACACCAAAAACATAACCTGTGTTTTATTCGTGAGGTTTAGAAAAACTTCACAAAATCATTTCATTATTTTTCCAACTGCCGCAAAGTCATTAAGACGTTGTCATCTGCTTTTTCTACAGGAATAAAACCATGAGAGAATTAGGCTTTAACTAACAGGAAAATTTGGAATATAAAGTAGTTTTGAAGGTGATCTGAGCATCCAAAAGAGTAACAGTATTGATATCTGTACTCCAGGAATGCACCTTATGAACCAAGCACAGCAGCCACATGGGTCTTCCAACTCACAACTAAAATGTTTGCATACTCCTACAGAGGTCTGGCAATAGTTCAAAGGGGCACTTAGCCAAGATAACTATGTAAAGCCCACAGATTTCAACAACTTGGACTGTGGAATCTCCCCAGTTTCCCCTCTGCTCTGAAATTCAGTAATTTCAGAGAAACACACACCCAAAGACCCAGCTCAAGACTCTTTGAAGATACAGTCCAAAGCCCTATTACATATTACCATTGTCCCCAGGAGACCAAATTTCTGAACACATTACAAAGTATCACTAATAACCCGATTTGTCTAGCATTTATGATGGTGGGTGATATAACCAGAGGTGCAAAAAGAAAAAAAAAAAATCTACTATTCATCAGATAACTTCATACCAGAGGACAGAGATATGGGTCATTTTACAAAACTGGTACAAAAAGAGTTAGTCCATTTGCAAGCAGGGAATATATATTCAAATTACTGGATGCATTTACTTCTATCTGCCACCTAGTGCTCTCCTTGGCATATTTTTAAGTCCGCTGTTATACTAAACAAATAAACCAGGTAGCAAAATTGAGGACACACATCTGGAGCAAGTCCAGAGATTTCACTTTCTTCAACAAAACAAGTACTAGTGAAATTTAGAAAGTGAATTTTGGTCCACAACTTTCTCAAATGGAAATACTTCAGAATTTTCTTGTAAGAGAAAAAAATATTGCTCCTATAAGAAGTACTTGCCAGTGGCAAACTCAGTCTTCACAGTGTTCTGGGATCACTGGGGACCAGCCAAAACACTGGTTTTCCTATATAAAATCCCTGAAGGGATTTCAGAGAAGAAAGGCAGAAATATCACTGCTAGACTTACTTACGTAATAAGAACTGCTCCCGATAGCAAACTAAGTCCAGTAAGTGAAACAAGGCCAAATATCATCACAAACCCAGCCCAAATATGTACCTAATGACTTAGAGGAGAGACTTTTGCCATGTCAAAGCAAATCCAAGAGACAAAATAGCTTCTTTCATATTAATAAACTCATACAAACAGGTCAGTTTACCAGAACTTGTGATTTCTGGAAGAACAGTCAGAAGACAGAAGAGGAAAACACGTGGAGGAAAACTGCCTTTCTTTTCTGTTGCTAACTTGGATTTACTAGGGACAAGAAGACAATTCCATATTGGAACTATAAATCAAGGTGTAGGCCTCCCCCTGCTCTGACCCCACCATAGAAGAGCTGTTTGAGTTGGATGAAGAAATGTTAAAAAGAAAAACTACATTCACCTAGTGAAAACATAAAGAATTGTTATAATTTATGACTCAAATAAAACTTAGAAACTTATCAGTAGAACCAGACATATGGTAGAGTTATTCACATATTAATAGACATTACAGTTGATTCATACATTTGAGGGCTTTTTCCCCCTTATTTTTCTTCCCTGTCTTTAATAGTAACCTACACTTTCTTCCAACTAATCTATGTAAAATCCACTACATAAAATAAAACACACTGCATTTCCTGCTGATTTTGCAGTATTTAATTGCATAATATAAAGTTTTGTACAATTAGTCTGCTAACAACGTGTAGCTACTTTAAAGGAAAATAAACTTAGGAAAGCATACAAACACTTTACATAAAAGTGTAATTCCTTATCATACCATTTGAGAGACTGGTGTGTGGTTTTGGGGGGCTTTTTGGGGTTTGGGTGGTTTGGTTTTTTTTTTGACAGTTGGAGCAATAAACTGCTGTTTCATGAAAACATTGAAGACTTCTCACTCATCTGAATCTTACAGGTACACTGCAGCCAAAGAAAATGGTGATTTTATTAATGGTCCTTGCAGGACTGCCTGAGTGTAAAACATTCCAAACAGGGACAAACTAAATTGGGATTATTGTACAAAGCTTTGTTAACAAACCACATAGGAATGCAACATCACCTTCCTCTCCTCCTGACAGCCCCTTTTAACATGCCAGGTCAACCAAGAAGTTGATCACAATGGCTGTGATGAAAATTACCTCATTTCTTGATGCACAAAATCACTCTTTTGATAAATATTGCCAACTTCAGACAAATATTCCAGTATTTTTTTTTAAGAGCTCTGAACAATGACACAGCACAAGAACCAATTACAGGGCAAAGTTCTTTACTGATAGAAGATTAGTACATTTGGTACTGTAACTTAGAAAGTCTACATAATTGTATATGTCAAGTATACACATGAGCACAGGTGATGTCTTTGGGCACTTAATTTCTACGTTTCCATGTTAAGTAGCAAAAGGAGCAGAAAGACCTTGAGAGCATGATACACTTGTTCTCAAAAGTAAGAAAGAAACAACTAAAAAGAAAGAAACTGTCAGTGTCTTCTTGTTCACTCTTACTTACATAGCACAGCTACTGTTCCTCCCAGTGTCTCCCTCAAGTTCCAGTGCAGACAACCCTGCAGACTTCAAGAAATTACCTTCCCAGAAATTGTTAATTTACCAGCCACCAAGAGAAAATATAAATAGATGATTAATCAGATGGACCTATTCAGGAGGATAAGTCAACTAATAGTAATGACAGCACCAAGCTTCCTGTAAAAGGAAGGGGAAAGGGAGAGCTCCTTCTATACGTATCCAAGAATGACAGCAATGCCACAGAAACTATGTAAAAAAATCAATACAACGCAGCCACTGAACTGGAAGCTGAAGACCAGCTTTAAACAAAGGTGAGACATTAAATCACTGACTGCAACTACTTTTGGTAAAATGTCACAATTGAATTACAAATCCTATCCTAGTCTGACTTTTCTTTGAAAAATTAATCAGAGTAATTGAGTTATCTCTTTCAGAGTCTTTAAACGCATACTACCCCTCCCAGGTAACTACCTTTGTAATAAAGTTTAGAACTCCACTGAAAGTAATTCTTCTGTTAAAGCTCAAAATGAAATAATGATGTTTCAACATAATGTACATTATATAACTGGAAATTTTCATTACCAGGACTAACTTATGGACCGCCCATCACAAAAGTATCAGATGCCTCTACACCTATATTATGGTACCACATGTCTGTACAGACGTGGAATATTTAAGGATCTTGGCCATGTACCTAAACATTCAGGGGTTCAAGTTACTGGGCAACAACTCCTGTTCCTCATCCCTCACTCTCTAATAACCAGTGTTGTCAATAAAGTTTGGCTTCTACAAACCTAAGACCTTATCATTACTCAAAATGATCTGGAAGCAATACTAAAGCTATGACAAAGTAAATTGTGTTTCATCGGTTTTTTTCCCTTCCTCTGGCTGTGAGAACATACAGATCAATACTCTTCAGCATGAGAATTCTGCAGCGAAATTTTCATTTGTTACAAACAGCAACAAAAGGGCCCCAAGCATGCCCTGTCACTTCCAGTTTAGAAGGAAACGCACTAATAAACTCTTTCCCCTGGGTCATCTTTGACAATGGGCAATACTATGCCAGCTCTTATTAAAGGCAATTCGTATCAGTGGCCCAAAAATTTCCTTTAAAATTATCATCTTTTGTATCCATGTAGCAGGATGTCAGCTTTAAAGTGCCACTGAGATATAGGACCTGTCATTATGGTTAATTTTCAGTACAGTTTTAACACCAGGGTAGCTGATCCCTAAGGGTATGCTTTTTTGGCTAACAAGATTTATTTAGTGGTTATCCAGACAAACAAGAAAATATATTACTGTATATTGCTTTTCAAATATAACAGCAAGCAATAAATCCTACTATAAAACATAAATCTTTGTTCTCTACCGTGATGTCAAATATATAGAAATGTTTTTAGAAGATTAATCTTTTTTCTTTTATTTTTTTTTTTAAATTATATATAAAAAAGCCCTTAAAATTCTTGGGCTTCCAATACAAAAAGCACACAAAAAGTAAAATTAACCTTAAAATATGAAACCTATACAGCTGTTGAATATATAGCTACATATCAAGCTTATGTTTTGAGCCATAAAGATGGTATTCTCTATCAAATGACCCAAGATTTTCAGGAGAACAATACACTGCATTGAAAGAGAGGGTACTATGAAGTTTGATATTGTTATTTCATTTTTTGAGAGAAACAGTGGTTTAAACACATTTTATTGCTCTATTATAATAGGAAAAAAAAAAGAGAACCTCATTTATTGGATAAACATATCCATTTGCCCTGCTTTTCTAACAACAAAACATAAAGTCTGGTTTTGTGCTGTAAAAAGGACTAATTTCATTGTATTAGGATGAAAACCATCTTGCACTTTGCTAGACAAAAGGTACATCTACAGAACAAAAAAAAGCTGTTAACATATTGTCTAAATCCTCATATGGTCAGCAAAGCCCATTTTTATTGATGTTATATAGAAGGCATAAAACCTAGTTGACCTCAATCAACCGGTCTCCCAGGGAAAAGACCTCTGCCTGCAAATGCCAGATACCAAATATCTTAGAGCATTTCCTACGCTACTTTTATTTCTACAAGCTGAGGACAAACTTCCTTTCCCTGTCCTGGCCTCAGATGCAGTAGCTGAATCTGAGATGCCTACTGACCAAAGAGACGATTGCTGGACCAATGAGTCAAGACAGCCCATCCCCTGCACCTACCTGACCAAAACAGCCCCCAGCAGCATCACAGGCAGATTTTGTACACCACTTCTTTCTCCCCACTTCAAAAACATTAAGCCTCATCACAAATAAGAGTGAAATGGGCAATTTTGCAGGTGACACAATTAGGCAAGGAGAGACTTTATAGCTTATCCCAGGCCAAACGGCAAGTGACTCTTGGAAGCGAGAACTGAACTCCTGTATTCAACCATATCCTTTGCCAGTCAGATGGCACGCTTCCAGAACACAAAATGCAGAAATAAATGACCAACCCAACTTCGCCACACACAACCTATGGTTGAACCCCAGCAGGCTTCCGAATTACTTGCAATAAAAAGGTGTTTCAAGTAGAAAAAAAAGAAAGTTTTTCATTTTCTTCCTCCTACTTCAGAGGTTGGAAATGATCATAGAACATCTCCATAATGCTCTCAGTCCTTGGGTAGGTGAAAGTTTACAACTATTTTTATATACCTGTCTCCCAGGTAACAGAACAATGTATTATTATTTGCTGTACTACCAGTCTGTTCAAGGCAACAGGTTTTAAAAGGGAATATTAACAAACTACAGTGGATTCTCTTATACATGTAAAAATATTTATCAAAAGTTAAGCAGTTTTCACCTTCAGTTCAACAAATAGCATCCATAGAAAAGCATACAGACATGTTACACACATCACAGGATCTGGGATTATTTTATTTTTTTTTTTATACAGATGCATTCTACGGAAAGCAACTGTAACAAGTTTTGCAAACCAGTCTTTCATTTTATGACAATTTCAGGAGCTTCATAGGGCGACATTTGTATGATCGTTTCAGATCAAGGCATCTGTAGGCCAAATAAAAGGTTTAAGCAGAAAGTACCAAGAGCATTTAAATGGATAAAATGAAAACAATTAAAACTTTACCTCGAACAATAAGTTGAGCAAAATTTGACACTCCTGAACCTCTCTCCGACTGAGTTACACAGCGGTATAAATCCTGGTCGGTTTTTGTCACCTCTTGCAACTTAAAGGTAGCAGCAAATCTTCTGTGATTGATATTTTTAGTCTGAGCAACTGGAATATCTTCCCCATTTCTTCTCTGCAAATAACAGAAACCAAGGCAGAAGTATCTCGTAAGAATACACAGACATTTATCATGATCATCATACAAAGGGTACACAAAAACACCAAATGCATTCGCCCTGTGCTGCATTTCCATGGTAGAAGAGCTCATCACTGAGGTCCCATCAAGAGACAAGCAGTACTCAAAAGCATTTCAGAATCAAGTTTGGGGGTGAAAAAGCATCAGGCTTTCACACTGCCACAAAACATGACCATGACATACCCAACTGCTGTTCCTTCATAGCTGGAAGGACAGGAGAGCCCAGCAGCAGCAGTTGTACTCCTAAGAAAATTCATTCAACTTTAAATAACATTATAACAGATACACTGGGTGTATTGTTAGAAATATTTAAACAAACCTGGCATTGAGGTATTTCATAGGTTTCCAACAGCTTTTTTTCAGCAACCAGCCAAAGTTTCCTTTTTAATGCCCCCTTTTATCTACCCAAATGCAATACCTTCTGAAATTGTACCTTTGTTACACTAAGCATCACCTATCTATCTAAAGCTAGTTGAAATAAAAAGGGGAGAGAAGGAAGCTGCTAAAAGATGAATGATGTAGATCTCATTTTAAGGAAGGAGTTTAAAGGGTTCTGAAAAAATCATAGCTACCACAAATCACTGAAAAATTTAATCTGTCTGGAGCTGCAGGGCAGGGTGAGAGGTCAGTAAGGCAGAAACAGTTTGAGCTCTTTTGTGACCCTTTTTCCTTATTCCCATTCATATTAAATGCTCAATTTTTATTTTAATCGAAGAACAGATCTTCCATCAAAAGTTAGCATTAAAAAACCAAACCAAAACAAAACAAAACAGAAACACGCACCAAGTGAACAAATTATGTTCCTGCTCTCTCCTGTGGATCAACCACGTTATTCCCTGACCAGAGCACAGTTTCTGAGCACTCAGCTTTGCTCAGTCACCAGTAAGACATCTCCTTGTAACTGCATCGCCTGCTCTGCTTGATAGGTAGCAAAACGTGACCTCCATGGACATTTTTAGCTCTAATCAACCCCTGGAATGAGAAACTTCATTGAGGTCTTAAACTCCGAGCTTTCTGTCTAACACAAGAAGCGGCACTGCTGAGCCACAAAATTTAATAACATGAAAGCCTCTGGCAAAAATAGAAAGGGGAGAAAAAGGAAATGAGTTAATGCTGCACGTGTATATTAGCCAGCCTCCTGTCACAGACAGGAGTACTTCATAATACTCAAACACTTCATTTTACAACTACCCTTTGTGATTTTAGCACAGGTTAGTCACTCTCTAAACAGTTCCTTGATAGACTAGCCAGGGGTTCAACACTGCTGCAAACTCACTGTAACAAGTATTCATTTTAACTATCAGCATGCTTAATCAGAAGAATTTTAGCTTCTGGCATCTTTCTTGCACCAAAGCACCATTCCGACGCTTCCACCTTAAGCCTTGGGGGAAAACATTCATTTATACCAAACCTGGCAGATTTCAAGTTCTTTCAGTCGCTGGTATTCCAATGCAAAGACCACACCATCACTCTTATCAACAGCAGGTTTATTGGTGTGACTCCTCCTCATTTCATGAAGACACTACCCATTCCCCCCAGCCCCAGCCACCCTTTTTCCCTGTGACACCAGAAACAGCAGGGAGCTGCTACCCAGGGGTAAGCTCAGCCTGAGGGGCCAGGCCAGAAAGTACAGTGAGATGCAAAGAGTGAAAACAGACTTCCAGAAGATGACAGCACACGAGATGCTTCCAAAAGGTACTCGCACAGCTCCTCCCTAAATCACAGTCACCAGCCCGTAACCACCAAAATCCTGCTTATCACGTGCATGCTGTCTGAAGGGATGTTCGCAGAGCAAAAGCAACAGCAGTGGAGGCTGGGAACTTGGAAACCCAGATCCACCGCAGCGCAGCCGAGTCGCCCTGCGGCAGGCACCGGCTCCCTCCTCAGCTCTGCAAATATCTGCCTCCTATTAAGAAGAATTAAGGAATTTTGCTGACACCTGCAAAGACTCCTACGACTGAAAGGCCTTATTGAACTTCAGGGATCAATGAAATTATTAAATTCCAATATCACACAAATGAGGGGTGATGTTAAAGGCTTTACTTCGATGCTTCTTAAGCTACAGTAAAAGTATTTTGTAGGAGGTGTACCACCCCCTCCTTTTAGCTGGCTTCTCCTGATAGCAAAAGCTAAATCTGAAAGCAGGATTTTCAAGCTACATTCCCCCCGCCCCAGTTTCGACCAGAGGCTTCAACTCTCTGGAATGATAACTTAATATAAGACTTGGATATGGTGCCTTGAAGTAACCAAATTAAACAAACCTCATGGTACTTTCTTCCCCTTGTGCTTGTCTGTGCCCTCTTACAGCACGTGCTCTCATCACTACACCACACCACAGCAAGCAAAGGGAAGTCAAGCTCCCCCACTAAACACAAATTTGCCACATAATTGTTAAAATGACCAAGTAGCATATAATAAACAGAAGGCGTATTGTTAAAATTACATGACAGCAGACTTGACAAGTAACCCACAAAACGCAGTCATTCTTGCTCTGCTATGAAGGGAAAAATAAATATTAAGAGTTTTCTAAAATGAAGGATTCCCTTCAATAAGTCCACTGCTTTAAATTTGAATGCCAAGCACTCAGTCTGCAGCAGAGAAGCACATCCGAGGTTGCTGTATAAAATAATTCACCCTCCAAAGCTCAGAACTTGCTTACTTAAGCTCATCTGCACGTTTCATGTTGAGAAACAGAGTTGGGCTCCTACTTAAAATGAAATATTAATGCACTTTCACAGCAATTAATCAAAATGAAATTTAACAAGCTTTATAGTTCTACTCCAACAACAAAACCTAGGATTTTTCTTTTCTATTTACATTAGTGATTTGCTAGCACTTTATCTTACAAGGCTTAGAGTAGTTGCTCAAATTTCTCTGTATTAGGATTTGTTTCTTGGGAATCCAACTGCACAATTACATCTTCAAAGCCCATCTTCATATACAGCTTATCCATTAAAATATTTTTCTATCATTAAAATGATGAAAAGTTCAAACAGAAGAGAGTTCTCAAAAATGAATGTTAAGGAAAATACCCTGCATTCATTTTGGCGCCTATCCCTTACACCGACAAGCCATTATCCAGTCAGAGTTCAGATGCACAGCCGCGATTTCTTAATTAAATTCTTCTTTTTAATGTCAGGGCATTGCTACTGATTTTAAAGGAGAGGAAAGAAAGGCAGCAGTGCTCTCTGCTTATTAGAGGGTCCCTGGTACATACTGTTTCAATTTATGTCCTGCTCACACTGAACAGAGCTTGAAAATGCTGCTCAATTAGGTTTTAAAAATTCAATTTAAAATTAATGTGGAGTTATACTAATAGGTAATGGCTGTACTCTGTGCAATCCTTGGTTCCTCCAGTCCCTTGCTGTCTGATTTGATAACCCTGAATTGCTCATTTAGAAGAGGTCACCACCAGGCAGTTCTCCTTTGTGAAAATAACTGTGGGCTTCACAAAGAACTACACTCTATAAACACTTGATTAAAAGAAATGTAAGCATGTGGAAAAACCTCCTTAATTCTGGCATTTCAGGCATTTAAAATTATGACCTTAAATAAGTCTCTATGACTTCAAGGTTATTTTTAATTTGATAGCAACATGATTTTATTAATTCTATTCTTCAGGCAATGAAATAAGATCATCTATATTTTAACAAAGTCAACAGTAAAGTCTACGCATCTTAAAAAACAATCATAGGCAAATTAACAATTAGCCTTAAATTTCTCTTTTCTGTCTCACGTAAGAAATCAAACATTTAATAAACATGAAATGAAATTTTAGTGGATCTTCCAAACCTGAATGGAACCAGAAACATCTAAACCCCAACATCTTATTCAACTGGTAGAATTTAGGTGCATTTCTAATTTTCTAATACAAATTTATAACCGATCTGCATTTCTCTCTCAACTTTTCAGGTTGAAAAGCGGTGGTTTCTGCTTTTTTGTTTAAACAGCAATAAGGTACCATAACTTTCTGTGGTGATGTTCCCTCTAAATTTTCCTGAACCCTTTTTTTTTCATACCACTGATTTTTATCAGCCTGGACAGCTCAACCTTACACATCCCTGACCCTTTCTTAGTGTAAATACCTTAAAATAAGTCTGCTCCACTGCTAATAATTACAGTCAACTCTGGTTGCCTTCTCAGGCTCTCAGCTGCACACTGGGATGCCTCCAGAGATCAGAAGATGTCAACACTTCGGCTGCAGTGCCACACGCGTTACTCAGGCAGCAGCGCCCACTTCAGCTGGCCCCCACTCGCTCCCTCCTCGCCTTCACTCCTACCCTCATACAGAAAACTGACCTGGAATTAAAAAATAAGTCTTCCTGGAAAACACACTCCCTCCCCCATATATTATCATCACCAAAGAGATTAGGTCATGATCAGATTCACTGTGTGGCCACAGGGAGCAGAGGACAGGGCAGGATCTGTGCGGGGAGCAGGGCGCAAGCCAAGAGTTTTTCTAAGCAACTTGGTCCCCGATGGTGCAATCAGAAACCTCACTGGACGGCAGAAGGGCTGGAAGGATGCCCCCAGCAGCCCAGGGAATTTCACTTCTGCTGCCCCAAGGAAAAGGGAATTTGTAAATAATGTGCTCCAAAATTTTTGCAGTTTTACTCATTGTGTAAAGGGAGAAATGTCACTTTTTGCGAGAGGGAAAAGGGTTGAATGTGGATAGTTTGAATGCCAGCAATAACGTGCAATCTCTGCCAAAAGATGATTTTGAAAAAAATCATACAACATGAGAAGAATAAATGACACAAATAACTATACTTTTAAAATTTTCCTTACATGTAGCTGTCTGGCACTTTTCAGCATCCAGAGCACATGCTTTTACAGCATGTCAGACAAAATTTCCAAACTGAGAAAAATCTATATTTCTGAAAAAATTTCTTCATTATTTTTATTTTATTCTTTTACACAAATGTCTCAATATATATTCTCAGGACTTTAAAACTTATTGAACATACTAGAAACATAATAGAGTATGATATCTATTTATCATATGAAATGATAAACTAAATTTTAATTTTTTCCCACCCACAAAAAAAACAAATGACTGAACAAGTAGGATTTTTTTTTCCACTCAATTTTATTTGCAAATATATGAATTAAGCCTAAGAAATCATTTTTTTCAAGCAGAACAAGAATTGCAAGTATATCTTAAATAATATGCCTAGATAGTCCTGTCTTCGTCCTAGTGTACAAGAAGGTGAAGTCATAATTTCTTTCATTTGTTTGATTTTTAAGACAAAGCATAGAGTTATACTTTAGTTTAGCAGGAAATTAATACAACTTGTTTTACCTTCCTGGTCTCCCTAAATCCATGGAAAAGACGACTAAGATTCTACCTTCCAATGAAATTCATTGATTGGCAGGAAAAGCAACACAGCTTTTCCCATGCATATATATACTGAAGACCTTGAATAAATGTGACAAGCCAAGTTTTATCCTGCCTACTGCACTGCAGTACACAAAAATCTGTGATTACTTTAAATGTCTTGCTTACACGCACTGTTGTTACTCAAACTTGCCGACTTTGAAGTAGCTCAGATTCTTTCACACTGCACTGAACCTCCTATTGAAGAAAGCAAGCGTTCTCATGAAATAATCTAATTAAAAGCCATCTGGCCCTTCAGAGGTGACAATTCTAATTTATTTTATTATAATAAAATCCACCCGAGGCAAAATAGCAAAATTAATACTACAGTATCCCTGGCCATTCCACTACACAGATAAAAACAACACTCGCTTTCTCTGGACATTTTAAAGCCTCTTATTTTCAATCTAATCTAACACATGCCACAAAAAAAAAAAACAAACCAAAATCTATATTTAAAAAAAATCATAAAGAAGCTTTTCAGAAAGCTATAGTTCATGAGTACAGTGTTGTTGATTTTTAAAGACACACTATAATTCACAGAAATAGGAATTCTGGACAGTGATTAAAGATCTCTATCACCTTCAGCAGTGCATGCTGAACTACAGTATTCATCCTGCAGCTTGAAACAAAAAATCTGGTAAGTTAGGAGAAGATAGTGAAGGAAAAAAGTTGCAAAAAACCCCAGTACTGAAGACCGACAGCACACAAGACCGTTCCTCAAACACTTCTTAGCAGACTATTTTACCCTTTTCTAAAAGCAGCCAAGTATACCAGCTGCTCTTATTCTTCTGTAATTCATTAAATCCTGCAGCTATTAGAGGAAACCAGGGACGGGGGTATTAGGCTACCTACCGCACATCGTGTCGCTGAGGAGAAGCCAACCTGAATGCAGGTGTTACCAGACAAGACTCATAGGACTCAACAGTCAAGGAATTAATAACAATATATGTTTTTATAAACACCATCTTAATTTCAGGTGTCTCATTTATATGGGTTTAAGCCACTGGCTGGCTGAGGAAATAGTACCAGGACTACACAGAGTGACCAAACTTCCACCACAGCTGGTCTAGCTATAAACTACAAAGCGGGGAGAGAAGGAGGTGGTGGTGGCTGGCATTAGAGCTGCCCCTGGCGGCAACACTGTTAGTACAGGCCCTGGCAGCGGCACAGCTCCCAGTACCTGATGCTCCAGCTGCCGCAGGAGTAGCAGCATCCCTAGGGAAGACCTACAGGGATGACAACCCTAAAGGCTGCTGTGTAAACTAAATGACTGGTAGCTACACAGACTGGAGGACTTGGTTAACTGGGGCAGAATTAAATTAAAACCAGGAGGATTACAGTATTTCATGTTGCTGAAATCTGAGATGACCAGGCCTCTAGGGAGAATTGCCATATTTATCCAAGAAGCTGCTAAATTGAGGGGGGGAGAGAGGGAGACTGGTTCATTCACTGTTAAATGACATAGATAGCATTAAAGGTGAATACAAAGTGAAAAGACAGGGGAAAAAAAACCCTTTGTGAAACAAACAACTTGTAAGGAGAATATAAAATATGAAGTTATGAATACTGTATTTTTCATTGGTGAATATTCTTTATAACCATGTCAGAGTCAACAGTGTGTGATACAGAGTAAACTAAAAGTCAAGTCATTTACAAGGAGCTTGATATATCACTTCAAGACAGCTTTTTGTACATCTTTGAAAAAACGTTTGGAAAACCAGAACGTCTACCACAGAACATAAATACGATGAGGTGAAAGTGCAGGTAAAATAGACAAGTCATTGCAAAAAAGGAGCCCTGTCCTCTATTCTGTTGCTCACTTTCAAAAGCATCTTTTCTATAAGTAAAATCAACCAATGATGAGAAAAATGAGGGAAGAGAAGTTTCTGTGCAAGCCTTAAAGTGCAACAGAAAAAGATATATATGTTTGGCCACTGTCAGTAATCAAGATACAGGTAAGATGACACAGCCTTGAGCTTCGTTTTACCAGCTAAGGAAAGAAGGTTTGGTATAAACAGCCAAATTTGCTGTACAAATTAGTATTTGTTTTGGGCAGATGATGCCGATGATTCAAGAAGTCTGCTGTCTGCCCGGAAGCTCCTCAAGAGGTTGATCCACCACTCCCACCATCTGGGGAGAAGAGCAAACCCAGAGCGAATGGTCCTCTCTCCTGCCACAGCCTCCACACAACATCATGGCTTCAACTCCTTCTTAGGGCAATCAGGCCTGACTGACTTTTTTCGGTTCAACACCAAAAAGCATCAAACTTGACAGCTGACTAAAACCAAAAAAGGGGACCAAAAATCTCCATCACAGTTCCACAGCTGAAACCATGTGGGTGATAACAAGGCACCTTCTCTGAACTTCCCCTAGGCCCTGCAAAAGAAAATGCAAAATAACAGAGCTTCTCTAACATTCAGAGTGTACTCAGCTCCCCTTAACTTTCAGGGGTTGTAAAATTTGTGCAAACCAATAGAAAACATTCTTCAAAGGTAATGAAAATGTGAATAGGCAGGTACACTTTAACAGAAAATGTTTTTATCATCAAACTAAAGAAGCGGTATCTTAAACTGTTAATTAACTATATCAAAATGCAGTGGGATCTCAAAAGGCAAAGTCACATTAGAGAACTATGAAAAATTCAAAATAGAAAAAGCCTGCAAACTACGTAAAACAAAGTTAAATTGGACGTGACCCTCCTATTATAGACATTTTTTCAGAGACCAGGAGTGAGCCTCCCAACATTTCACTGCAGCTAAATGGTTCACCCCAAAGGCCCAAGCCCATACTCAAACCCTGCTGCTGAATACTGATCTGTGCCTTCACCTTCTGGGTACAGTGGGAAAAAAGGAATTGTGTGGCACAACTTCCTTCCCCTGAGAGGAAATACTGTCCTTCCAAAAAGCAAAACAAAACAGTCGATGTTGTATCCCTCAACCCCCTGCCCAAGGCACAGGTTGTCATATACACTCTCCAGTCTAAATTCCTGGAATATTATATTGGTATGCACAACGATGTGCCTGAATGCATCATCACAGGACACCATCTGCATGTGCCCAGTCCAAAGACTCATTAAAGAGCACACATTTGCCGGACCTAACAAAAAAAAAAAAAAAGAAGGAATGCTAAATATCAAACCATATTCTGTGGCAATCAGGACCAAACCCCAAGATGCTGGTAAACAGGGCATTAAGGGTTACGGCAGTTTCCTCAAAAAAGGGAGCAGGATATGACCAGTTGTTTGAGCCCGAACAGACAACTATACAGATGCTCGTTCATCTTCTGGTAACAGTTGGTACCGCTGGGAGGTCAGCCTGACTCCATTGTTTTTACAGCAATTTGCATTTTATTTTCCATAATGCTTTTTAATTTCACTTTTTCAATTATTACTCTCAGGCAATTGCTTTAATTATCTGTTATTCCACAAGGAACGACACATTTTCCTCTGGCGGAGAGAGGGGCTGCATCAGACCGCATTAACGCTGACGAGCCTCTCCACGGGCGAGAGCGGGGCTGCCTTGCCAGCTTTGGCAGCCCAAGTGGAGCGGCGGTTAGCCAGCACCCACAGCTATTGCTGACAGATTGGCCTGCTCGCCACCCCTCTGACGGCAATCTGCACAGGATTACCAGGCGCGTATTAAACTTTTAAATGCATGCGGTACCCCCTTTGAATTTCAGATTCGCCAAAGCAAATGGTAGCGCCACAGACCGTGGCAAAACACATCCGACTGCAAAGCCAGAACAAGCCGCTTTCCCTAATCCAATGCTATGTTAATGCAAAGCTCAGCAATGATGGATGGACTCATTACTGCTGTAGTTATCGCCATCTGAACCAGGTGCCAAGACATATGGTTTAACAGATGTTCTAGCAAAAAGCTCTATTCCCCGCACTGTGCGAGTGTCCAGTCAAACCGGACATCGATAAGACACTGAAAATCGTATTGGGCTTCTGGGAGCCACAATTGTTCCCAGCTCAGGAAGCCGTTAAACACAACCTGATTATGCAAAAAACCCTATTGCTCTGATATCCCAATTAGATCCACAGAACAAATGCTGGACAACACGTACACTGCTTTCCGGAGTCTTTGTGTACCCAAATGTTATTTATTCTTTTCAGCTGATTCTATTTCTCCACCGTCTTAGTAAAGTAATGAACCTTAAAACCTCAGAAGCTTTCTCCACACAGAAATCGCCAAATCAAATGGGCAAACAGCCCCCCATCACACACCAGTCTACCCCTGCATTTTCATGTTCAGAATTCCCTGTGAGCACTATTCTTTCAAATATTTAATACTTAACACGTATCCATCCCGAGCACAGGATTAATTTCTAGAACTGACTCTTGTTTGCAAGGTTGTTTGTTGACAGAACTCCACTGGAATGCATGGCATTTCACAGGATTTGAAAAATAGAATAAAAAGGTGGGCTTATATATACTAATTCTGCAAATCAATGTGATCAAAGCAGCAAGGTGCATCAAACGTTAATAAATTAAAGAATCCTTATTCTTCAAGTGTCGTTTCAAAGAAAGACAATTCATAGGATTTAGAAAAAAAGAAAATCAACAGAAGTGGGCAACAAGTGATCAGTTATTGTGTTTATACATGTTATATTCAATCTTTTAGATTAAGCAAACAAGAAAGCATTTTTCAACACGAGCTTCTGCTAACTCCTGAAGCTTGTAAGACAGAGCATACCAAAGCATAACAGGTAGAAAAGCCAGGTTACCACCTTGGGTTTGGGGACTCCTATCACACAACCCAACTGCTTCAGTGTGTACAGTGGCACCGAACTACAGCTGTTGGTGTGTGAATTTTTAAGAGGAGGGGGAAAATACTGAGGAAAAAAAACCCCACAGTGTTACATTCGTAAAGGGATGGCAGGCAAAAAAAGAATACACACCCAGACTGAACGTATTTCAGAAACACCATCAGTGCTCACTTTAAAAAAACACCTAAGGACTTTGAAACTCTTTCAGAATTTGCTAATAATTGCAGGTCATAAAGAGAATCCTTCAGCTCACAACTGTAACAGATTCGATAGTAGATTGGGTTGAAAAGGTGAAGAACAAAAAAAAAAAAAAAAAAGCTGTATTTCTGTCCCACTCCCACACCTACTATTCACACTGTCACAAAAGGTGTGTTTCAGATCATCTTATTCAACGAGTTAAATCCCTTTATCTGTGCAAATATTTGTTTTGTATTAATGCAACTGCAACTTTTAAAGACTTCTGTTATCTTAACTGCTTATCTTTCAATGCCAGAGCTCTGAGTGTCCCAGACCTTGGTCCAGTGGGGCTGCAAAATGTAGGCGTGGGAGGGAAAGGGTATGAAAGGGGACAAGAGACCAGATACAATCTAAAACCAAACAAGAGCAGAATCTGTAGCCATGAAAGTCAGGAGAAGTTCAATTCAATGTTAATTCCTATTTGTCCGAAATGTTTACAGATGTACATTTATAGAAAACGGAGTTGATGAAAAGACTGTCATTACAGAAGTAAACACACACGAAGCAGTGTATTGAAATGCTGTACTTATTTTAGCCATTTTTATTTTCAGACACACAAAGGTATGTCCACTTAATTATATATACTCTGAGAAAAACATAAGCATGGAAACATGCACACACACAGATTGTCTAGTATATGATCAGGGCTTTTTCCCCAATAACTAAAAAAAATAATTAAAGTTTACATAGGATACTACAATGAGACACACTACTGAGATCCACTTTTACTTCAGTTCAGGTTGTTATAATGTTTTCCTCTTCCTTGCTTCTAACCAAACCTCTCCATCTTTTTCCACCTGCTGGCACTATTTATATAGGTAACTGAGACATGAACGAAGCTAAAAGAAAAACAAAATGAAAACAAAACCAAAACCAAACACAACAAACCAAAATAAACGGTCCTCCCCAGTCCCAACAAAAAAAATCCAATTTGGTCCAAAATCTTTTTCAGCCAGACCACTTTCCTGAGCCGACTTACTGGCAAGCTCCAAAAGCTCCAGTGTCAGCGCACAGAGGGATGAGGAGCGCGAAGCCGACACTGCAGCAGCTCAGCCCGAGCCTGGCTGAAGCAGCCGTGGGGCTGCACCCCGGGACAGCACGACTCTGAACACACAGCAGGGCGGCTGCTATTCCCCCCCCCACCCCGCACTGCGGAATTTACTTCACCCTTCTTTAAAACAGAGACCTGGGAGAGCCAGAGAGCACTGGTAGAGTCTGTAACGAAATCTGTGCTTGCGCATCTCTGTTACTTCAATGCAAGCAAATGAGATCTTAGATCTTTTCAGATACACAAAAAAAAACCCTAGTGTCCCAGATTGCACCTCAGATCTTTACTTATCAAAGAATGTGTTTTAATAGGAAATTGCTGCTGTTTCTTCTTTTTCCTTTTCAAGGAAATATCTTTTCTCTTTCAATAAGGACATAACCAAAAGCTATTTTCTCTAACACAGTGTACTTGGAAAGTGTCTTCTCCCCCTCATCCCCCCTTTCATTTTTCATTTTTGCACTTTTTTTTATTTATTATTATTTCCAATGGCCTTTCTTGTTATGAGAAAAATACATTCCTAGAATGTTTCAGCTCAGGGATCTCAAAAACAATTACTTAGGCATTTGATTTGATCTGCCGGTTCTGCCTTTCTGGGTATTTAGGCATTATGAATCTCCAGTTCGGTCAAAGGTTAAAGTGAACCTTTTCCAAGTCACACTCTGGAGCCTCACGAAGCCCATACATACCCACTCCAGGTTTCAAGGAAAAGGAGTCAATTCACTATCAGCTGCACACAACAGCAGTAACTTGCTGTGTTATCTAAGGAAGGAAATTCAGAGAGGGAAAGCTGCTGATTCATGCTTATGTTGGGAAAGACAGATGGAGTGGTGGAATGATGAGGGTCATATATGAAAAATGAGTCACCTTTAAATTGGTGAAAATTTTGGCACTGCTTAAGGGGAATGGAAGTTCAAGTACATAATTTTAGCAGCAAGGTATCTTCAGGAATATCAAAGCACTTCATAAGCCCAGGCAGAGTTATAGCCTCAAAGGTACCTTATGTTTCGCACTGTGAGAAATTGCCACATCTGTGATCCATGCACAAAAAAACCCCACCCTTGAAGTATACAGAGGTACGAAACATATGTTTAGTGAGTTGCTCTGGCTGCTAAACGGGCTTCTCAGGGGAGTGTAAGTTAGCAAGGATAGTCTGTCAGAGTTATCTGACTCTGAGGAGTGAGTGATAGGGAAGATTTCCAGCTAGCCGTCTCCATTGGGCCTTTCTGACCCATGATCTACTGAAGGTGGTGCTTCACGGGTTTGCTGGTATGTTCCTGTTGTTATAGTCCTGCCTTTGATATAGCAAAACCCAGTTTAATTTCATTTGTGTACTCTATCTGGCAAGTCTCTGAAATCAAACTCCTCTTCCCCAATGAATGCATTGTATGCTTGCTCAATTTAAACAAGTTACTACTCAAAGATATGAAGCACTAATCATTCCTACTGCTATGATACCTTTTCACTAAATGCAATGCAGTTACTGCTAGATTTGTGTTCCTTTTTTAATATTGTGGCATACTCATCCAGTAATACATTTTGCGTATTGGATTTTTTCTAATCTCATTCTATCTATTAAAAAAATATCTCTTTAAAATTTTAAGTTTATCTCATGCCTGTATGCAACTGTTACTCAAAGTTTGTCAGCTCCACTCTCTATTAAAAGAAAAATCAAACAGATTGAAGTAACTGATTATAGTTCATTTCAAAGTAAAACACTTGCCAAAAAAAATAGATATTTTAAAGTTCTGATTATAGTTCATTTCAAAGTACAATGTTTCCAAAAAAGTATATACTTTACAGTTCTGAAAATGTGCAGAAACACACATTTAAAATATATAAAGTTTTAAATGATTCTACAGGATTGTTGGTGCTTAAGGTTTATATACAAACCAAAGCATACACATAAAGGTACACATACAACTAAAGTGATTTTTTAATCGTTAAGTGGCAAAATTTAATTTGTTAAGAAGTAACTGTAAAACCTTGCTAACCTTCTACTTAACCAGTGGTCTTAACTGTAAGTAACCCCATCCCCGCACCACACAGCAAAGTGGTTGGTTTTTTTTTGGGGGGGGGGGGGGGGGGGGGGGGGTGGCGTTGGTTTCTTCTTTTTTCTTGTTTTTTAGTGAGAATGGTTATTTTCTGGTTTTATTCATCTCCTAGATTCTAATATATTGTATTGGTTTTGCATGGTAAGGTTTTGGTAGCTGGGGGGCTACAGAATGGCTTCTGTGAGCAAGCGTGCTAGAAGCTTCCCATGTCAGACAGAGCCAATGCCAGGCGGCTCCAAGACAGACCCACCCCACCGCTGGCCAAGGCTGAGCTCATCAGCAACAGTGGTAGCGCCTCTAGATAACACAATTAAGAAGGGGGGGAAAAACCTATGCAACAGCAAACTGCAGGAGTGAGAATATGTGAGATCACCCACTCTGCAGACACCAAGGGGGATGTGACGAAGGATGGGTCAGGAGGTGCTCCAGGTGCCGGAAGCAGAGATTCCCCCTGCAGCCCATCGTGAAGACCATCTTGAGGGCCGGCCATCCCCCCTGCAGCCCATGGAGGTTAATGGTGGAGCAGGATATCAGCCTGCAGCCCATGGAGGAGACCCCCACGCTGGAGCAGGCGGAATGGCCCGAAGGAGGCTGTGACTCAGTGGGAAGCCCACACTGAAGCAAGGCTCCTGGCAGGACCTGTGACCCCATGGAGAGAGGAGCCCAGGCTGGAGCAGGGTTGCTGGAAGGGATTTGTGACCCTGTAGGGGGACCCATGTTGGAACAGTCTGTTCCTGAAGAGGACTACACCCCATGGGAAGGGACTCACACTGGAGCAGTTGTGAAGAACTGCAGCCTTGTGGGAAGGACTTCACATTGGAGAAGCTCACGGAGGGACTGTCTCCCATGGGAGGGGACCCCCATGCCGGAGCAGGGGAAGAGCATGAGCAGTCCTCCCCCTGAGGAGGAAGGAGTGGCAGAGACAACATGTGATGAACTGACCACAACCCCCATTCCTATCCCCCCGCGCCGCTCCGGGGGAGCAGGTAGAGAATTTGGGGGGGAATGAAGTTTGAGCCCAGGAAGAAGAGAAGAGTCGGGGGAAGGTGTTTATAAGATTTGGTTTTATTTCTCATTATCCTACTCTGATGTGATTGGTAATAAATTAAACTGAATTTCCCCAAGTCGAGTCTGTTTTGCCCTGTGACAGTAATTGTTTGAGTGATCTCCCTATCCTTATCTTGACCCACAAGCCTTTCATTACATTTTCTCTCCCCTGTCCAACTGAGGAGGGGAGTGATAGAGCAGCTTTGGTGGGCACCTGGCTTCCAGCCAGGGTCAACTCACCCCACATACATACTTCTCACAATTACACATTACATAAAATTTGAAGTTCCTCCTATTACGGAGACAGAGAAAAAGGATGTGCAACAGGTCCTTGTATGTTGCCCCATGTAAATATGCTGCTGAGTAAAATTGAGATGCACACAGAAGTATAGCCACATCCCTCCAGCCACCTGCTTGGACAAAAGAAGTTAGTTGTAATTTATATGATAACATAATCCTCAAATTTATGACAGCTGTGTTACATCTGTGTTTTTACTAGATCCCCAAATGCAATTATCTGCATTTAATGATAGTTTTGATACAGAGGAACTGATTTGCAAGGAGAGAAGGCCCACAATGCCTTCAAAGACCAACCCTACTTCACTGTCCACACCAGTTGTTCTAATTTTAATCCAAGCTTTTAACATTACAAAGTTGATATCAAGTTTATTTATTATTTAACAGAGATAAAATAATATTTAAACTAAATATTTTACATGCAGTAGAAAAAAAGGGCTTAGGAATTTAAATATTTCACTTTCAGGAAGCAGCTTGTCCTCTAGCCAAATAGACTTGCATGAGTTGGCCTACCTGGAGCCATAACTTGTTATTCACTGCATCTCTCCCCGTAGCAATGCATTGAAATGTAGCATTCTGCCCTGCATTGACCTCTACATCCCCCAGCCTCAAGAAATGTGGAGATTTATCTGCAGAGGGGGAAAACAAAAATTACAAATAGCGCTTATTGCTAAAAAAGGTGCCATCAACATTGCCGTCTCCCTGAAGATGCGTACTATAACAACCTTTGGCTAAAAAACGAAACAGAAGAGAGAATATGAATTTGTTTCATCTCTGTTCGAGAAGAAAGAGTGCTTTCAGTCCTTTCCTTTCTCCCCTGGTGATTCTACTAACTTTATGTTATACACGAGTTATAATAAATTCTTTTAAAAATCAAAGCTAAGGGAAGGAGATCAAATGTCAAAACATCAGCAGCACTTTACAAAAATTATCCCAAAGACTTTCAATTATATGAAACCCATCACACTGAGAAAAACCCAATTAGCAGGATACTGCTCAGGCAAATAGAGAGATATTATTCAGATTGTTTGCAATGTAACTCAGAGCTCTGTTGTTTTAGTGAATGAGATCATTTGTGCCATTGAATATAGTATTTCAGGAGCTGACATCTATTTCCTACACTGACAAAGTCCCTAGGAAAGCTCAGCGGCACAACCACCTGAAGGATTTATTAGATGTAAGAAAGACGATAGACATATTTGAAGAATGTGTATGTTACACAGCTCTCACCCATCCCTTTCTCAAGAACTACTAATGAAAACAGGAGCTGAAATGTTATTTCTTTGTGTTTACTAAAAAAAAAAAAAAAAAAAAACTAACACAAAGGAAAAAAACAGCAAATTGGAACAAACAGGGTTTGAACATCAGTAGCAAAAAAGAGCTTATCTGAATACTGTATCATGCTGATAATCTGCCATCATGGGTGTACATAAGTGCCTTTTGTTTTGGCACTTTAAAAAAAAAACACAAAAGGGAAAAAAAAAACCCACCAGAAGAAAAGAAAAAATGAAAGCCAGATAGTGAATCTGAGCAGAGCTTTGCTGAGTACAGAGAACAGATAGCTGGGCTGGCTGAAATATAAAGAGCTAACTCACTGCAATACCCTGTAAGCTTAGTAGCCCCTGAGAGCTATGCTCTTAACAGGTTTGTGATAGAAAAAAAAAAAACAAACACATGAAGTTGCCA